>JAQQTP010000078.1:12902500-22902500 GCA_029884605.1 Ormosia emarginata | reverse complement strand
CACAATCATGGCATTGCACGACATTCTTCACTAGATCACGATATAGGACAGTGTCAAGTCCGGATCGTCGGTGTGTTTGCATCGGTTTGCCCCACGGCACAGAGGAGCTCTAAACTGCCCATGTGAGGGACCCGCACCCCGACGCCCCCGAGGTCATAACACGACCCACACTTGTCTATTCGCACCCGCACTAAGGTGTGTTCAATCTCCTAGGCAACTAGGCCTTACAACAGTCCACAAGGACAATCACAATGCATAAGACACTATGCATGCACATGTATGATTCACAATTTCATACAATTTCATAATATGCCACATTAGGCCAATATAAGCATCAATATATAAATGGTCACTCACATGGACCCATAATCACATAATATCAATATCAAATCAATTAATACGTCATTTGGTTCATTATGAATCCTAACTTAGAATTTATTCCTCATTTCAAGGTTCATATTCAAAATCAATTTAGCACACTATGGCAATTCAATTTTCAATAATTCACATTTTATGTAAGCCCTTAAGCCTCACACTCTCATGTTCTCAACTCAATTAGAATTCTTTTAAGTCTTATGAGTGATTCACTTCCAAACCTTTGAATTTTATAAAGTCTTAATTATAATAAATTCTTCTAATTTCTTAATTATTCATTTCATTACCTAGGCTTCCAATTACTTAATTACTATTGCCTCCACTCACTAAAATCACACTTTTGCCTAAAGATTCCCTAGAGGCCGTGGCCTCCTATTTGATTCAATTTCATGTCTCTTCAAGTCTACAATCTTCTACATCATTCCCTTAATCATTTAAATTATTCACTTGATCAATTAACTCACCAAAAACTCTAAATTCCTAGCTTCAAAACCGTAGTCACCATAGAAGTTTCAACTTCCAATTGTTCTTCCATTAAATCCCATCTTGTTACTTGATTAATCCTAGTCTTATACTTATTGCACATTAACCATAAATTACCCCATTTTCCACCCCAAAACCGTGGCTTCACTTGGGTTTCAATTTCAAATTCTTCTTCCATTACATTCCATTTTTATACATTGATTACTTTAAATCCAATGCTTGTTACAATTTATCACAATTTCCCTAACTTGCTAGCCTCAAAACCGTGGCCACCAAGGAGGGCATTCAACCATTTTCCATCCATATCAAGTCATTAAATCCAATCTAACATTCCATTATATTCAACAATTCAATCCAATAGCATAAATAAATAAAAATCAACACATAGCATAATTAATCATTAAATTCAAGAACAACCCTCATTAGGGTTCTTCCACAAATCAAGCAATCAAGGTTCCTAGATGCTAAAAATGGTTGAAGAGGAGTGTCTTCCTCTTACTTGAGTGTAGAAATCAAATGAACTCCAAGAAAGCTCCTTGGAATTTTCGGATTCAACCTCCAAAATCCCTAAAAATGGTAACTTGTTAGAATGAATACCAAAGCTTGAAAAATGAAGCATGAGTGGTCATAGAAGAGACCATGAGCACGAAAATGAGAGGGAAGGAAGAGTGGTCATGAAACTTACCCAAAATGCTCAAAGTTGGAGCTTGGAGAAAATGGTGAAAATGGAGGGTTTTCAAGAAGCTCCAAGAGGGAAAGATGTTTAGAATGGTGAGGAGAGTAAGAAAATGTAATTTGTTTAATTTTTTGTGAAGATGGAGGGCTGGATGGTGGCTGGCCGTGTGGTGTGGGAGAGAAATGGAGGAGAAGAAGAAAGGAAGAAGAAGAAGAATGACGTAAAAGGAAGAAAATGGTGTTTTTGGTGATAATGACTTAAATGTAATATTTGGATAATTAACATCAATGCATTCCCTTTTTGGTGGCTGCTGCAGACGTGAGAGAGAGAAGAGTGGGTGAGGAAATTGGCTTCCTTTGGAAGCCAAAACATGTGGTCAAAGTTTGGGGTCAAAGCTTCTTAAGGAAGCTTGATTATTTAACTATTAAATTTGAATTAAAGTGGATAGATTAGATATAAAGTAGATTGCATTAGGATAATGTGATAGTATTTTTATTACACACTATTATCCAATAGATAATAGTTACAATTGACAGAAGTCAGTATTTAATTAATCTGACAGATGAATTTTTCGCTGTATTGATTTATTTTTATCTGTTAGAATTTCTCGAAAATTATGAAACCTCGTAAACTGTGTCAAGCCTCGGGTTTAGTAAGATCCCCCGTCGACATGTCCATAGTCCAAGGTTCGCAGAGAAAACATCGCGTTTTCCCGCTTCGGTCAACAAGACACGCAAAACGAGGAATATACTGTAATATTCGACGTTTCCAGAAAATTCCCAGAAAATTCTCAAAAATTGCAAATATTATAAAACGACTATCTGTCATATAAATTTCCAATTTTTAAAGCATTACAGTCATTTTCATGACTCTGCTCAATGTTCGCGCAAAACGAGGAATATATTAAAATATTCATCGTTCTCGGATAATTCCGAAAAAATTCACATAAATCACAAATATTAGAAAATGACTATTTATGGTGAAATAATCAATTTCCGGAGTGTTACACTGGTCTCAGAAATTCTCAGCCCAGTGTGCACGCTAAACGAGGAAATATTAAAATATTCGACGATTCCGAAAAATTTCCAGAAAATTCTCAAAAATTGCAAATATTATAAAACGACTATTCATCATATAATTTTTCCAATTTTTGAAGCACCACAGTCGTTTTCACGACTCTGCTCGAGTTTCACGCAAAACGAGGAATATATTAAAATATTCTGCATTCTCAGAAAAATCCAGAAAAATTCTAGAAAATCCCAAATATTGTAAAATGATCATTTATTCTGAAATTATTAATTTTCGGGATGTTACACTCCAGAAGTTCCCTCTCTTGGATCATCATACGGGACACATATAGGGATTTCCTACTCAGTGCATCAGCCACCACATTGGCTTTACCTGGATCATACTTTAACTCAAAGTCGTAGTCTTTCAAAAACTTCATCCATCTCCGTTGTCTCATGTTCAACTCCTTTTGATCAAATAAATAATTGAAACTTTTATGATCACTGGACACCTCAAATTGAACTCTATACAGGTAATGTCTGTAAGTTTTCAAAGTAAACACTACTGCAGCTAGTTCCAGATCATAAGTAGGGTAGTTCTCCTCATGAGGTCTCAACTGCCTTGATGCATAGGCGACAACTCTCCTATGTTGCATCAAAACACAACCCAAACCCATCTTTGAAGCATCACAGTACACCTCAAAGTTCTCTAGAGGATCCGGAATAACCAACACTAGTGTAGTAGTTAACTTTACCTTTAGCTCTTGGAAATTATCCTCATAGTCCTGAGTCCACTCAAAAGAACTACCTTTCCTAGTTAATCTAGTTAAAGGGTAGTACCAACTGAGAAAAACCCTTTATGAATCTTCTATAGTACCCCACTAGGCCGATGAAGCTTCTAATCTCTATCACAGTGGTGGGTCTCTCCCACTGCAACACTGCATCAATCTTACTTCGGTCCATAGAAATCCCTTCTTGAGATATCACATGTCCCAAAAATTGAACTTGTGAAAGCCATAACTCACACTTTGATAGTTTGGCAAACAATCTATTTTCCTTAAGTGTTTCCAACACTATCCTCAAATGTTGCTCATGATCCTCCATTATCTTTGAATAGATTGAGATATTATCAATAAACACCACAACAAACTGATCCAGGTAGGGCCTAAAGATCTTGTTCATGTAATCCATAAACACTGCCGGAGCATTAGTCAAACCAAAGGATATCACGAGGTACTCATAATGCCTATACCTAGTTCTGAAAGCAGTCTTAGGGATATCCTCTTCCCTAACTCTTATCTGATGATAACCAAACCTAAGATCAATCTTTAAGAAAACCGCAACTCCTCTCAACTGATCCATGAGATCATCTATCCTAGGCAATAGATACTTATTCTTAATGGTCACCTTTTTTACCTGTCTGTAATCTACACAGAGCCTCATGGTACCATCCTATTTCTTCACTAGTAACACAGGTCCTCCCCACGGAGAAATACTCGGCCTTATGAAATGCTTGTCCAACAAATCCTCAATTTGTTTCTTGAGTTCCACTAACTCTAACGGTGTTATTCTATAGGGTGCTATTGAGATAGGTCCTATCCCAGAAACTAAGTCTATAGTAAACTCTATATCTCACTCAGGTGGCAACTCCACTATATTACTAGGGAAAACCTCGGGATATTCACTCACCACTGATATATCACCTATGCTCTGCTCAACCTTAGCACTTAGTGATAATAAGAGAATATATCCTAAAGATCCCTTCTTGAAACAAAGATTGACCTGATTCGTCTTGAGATACACAGACTCAGATGAAATGACTCTGGTAGGTATATCTGACAAGAAAACCAAGGATTTTTCTAAACAGTTCAACACTACATGGTTGGCGGACAACCAATCCATGCCAAGGATGACATCAATATCTACTAAAGGCAAACAAATAAGGTTTACACAGAAAATCCTATCTTCTACCTTTACACAACAATCAAAACTCACTCTGGATGTTGTAATTGGGTTACTAGTAGTCATAGATACAGATAAGTCATAAGAAAGTTCAAACACAGGCAAACCCAATACCTTCACACAATCATTAGAAACAAAGGAGTGGGATGCTCCCGAATCATACATCATAGTTAAAAGATGATTGTGAATAATGCATTTACCTTTGATAAGATCGGAAGACTGAGTCACCATTTCACCACCTAGAGTATACACTCTCCCTCCGGCTTGTGGCTTCTGGGTGGGCACAACTTCCTTCTTTAATAGACAATCCTTAGCAAAATGCCCAGGTTGCCCACAAACAAAGCATACCGAGCAAGGCCGGTCTCCATACTGCTTTCCACACTTAGGACACTTAGATCCCTTAAATTGCTTATGAATCTGCTTACCCTTGTCTTGAGGGAAGCTAGATTTAGAAGTCCTTTTCTTGAACTTATCATCACCCTGTTTCCTCTTTTGGAAGTCTTGTGACATAGGCTCCATTGGAAGCTTCTTCGAACACCTTTCAATGATCCTACACTGGTTAATCAAAGTCTCAAAGTCTCGAATCTCCAGTGGTAGGATAGCATTTTGAATATCTTCTCTTAATCCTTCCTCAAACTTAACACACTTCAAGGATTCATCTAGGTTAAGTCTGATACAAGATGAGAACTTAGACAATTCATTAAATTTGACCATATACTGACCAACAGACAAACTCCCTTGCTCCAACCTAAGAAATACCATCTCTTTGGCATTTGGTAGGTTTTACAGAAAGAACTTCCTTAAAAACAATCTCTTAAACACCTCCCATGTAATAGGAGTTCTTGCTGCCACCAAAGCTCTCTTGGCATCTACCCACCAATCCTCAGATTCACCTTCCAACATATAAGTAGCAAAAAGTACCTTCTGTTCATCTGAACAAGCCATGACCATTAAAATCTTCTCCATTTCTTTGAGCCAACCCTCAGCTCTAACTAGGTTGTACTCCCCTTTAAAGGAAGACATATTAGATTTTCTAAACTCAGAGATATTCTGGAAAGTCTGGTTCCTTCCAGCTACCTCCTGATCTGGTTGCCCCTGATGGTGTGGTGGTGGTGTAGGTGGTTGATGTTGAGTCATTGACATTCTTTTAAATATCCTGTTTGTAGTAGCAGTTTGCTCCCTCACAACTTCAACATGAGTAGTTGTTTGGTTCCTCAAAGCCTCAGCCATCACCATAAAGGCTCCAGCTATACTAGGGTCTTTGTTAAATAAGTTTCCTGTCTAACAGGTTTTCCATTTTGGGATCAGTCCTTAATATCCTGTACCCGTGTAACAGTAGCTATTAATAAACCAATACTTAAACAAGAGACAAGAAATGCAAAACACACAAAGGAATGCATAATCAGTCTATACCACGGCTCAACAGGATGAACTTCTCTGATACCATAATGTAACACCCTAATACAATTTTTGAAAAATACGCGGAGCATTTCAGCACAAATTGCATTAAACGTATCACTACAAAGAATGCATAAAAATAAAATCCATAATAACCTTTATAGTTATTAAAGAAAGTCTCGAATGATAAAAAGATCATATATACATACATTTCTGGCTCACAAGACATATCGTATACATAAACTTTTACATACAACCAGAAAAGTAATAACATATGAACTGGTTCCAAAAGAAGTACAACTACTAAACTAAGTCTTCTGTTTCTTCTTTTTCTTGCCCTTTCCTTTTAGAGGGTCCTCACCTGGAATTACATGAAGTATACAGGGGTGAGAAATCATAATTTCTTAGTATTTGCATACCAAGACTAGCAGTTAATCATTTATAACAAATAAATAATTGAGCACATTAATAATATAAACAATATAAATATCTGATAATCAATTACATCAAAAGATCGCCCATGGAATCCTAAGATATTATCGAACAATGACTAACCAATCAATCGATTAAGCAATGACAAGTGCCCATACAATTGTCAACCATACATTACTTTATGTGATGAGGTATAGTTGTGAGCAAACAAGTACTAATATAATGTTTATGCAATGTAAATACAAGTTTTGAAATTTGAAAACACAAGCTACTTGTTGAATTTCCTAGAAACCTCTGTTTCTTGTATATACAAAGTAGAATAACGCCAAAAGCCTAATCCCATTTAGTAATAGGTAAACACTTTTCCTTTACCAATGTAAGAGTACTATTGTCACCCCCAAACCAGTAACCCTGACCAAAATAGCATACCAGCTACGAGAATCTAGATCAACACCTTGTTCTCAGCCTATATGGTTGTGCACACCATCTAAAGTCACAATACATAGGAAATTAACAAATACCAAGTTTGAAAACTAATTATCCAAGCCACAATTAAATACCAAAACATAGGAACCTTAGCCTCACTTATCCAACAAAGGTAGCAAGATTCATATCTCTAGCTAAATAGTATCTAGAACATCACAAAATCACTCACAAGTGATTTAGAAGTCAACCTCAAGATGACCAAAGTTCTAAACACCAACGTAGGCATTCTATCGTACTTTGAATGTCTAAGCATTTCCAAACTTTTTATATATACAAGTTGATAATTCTTCCCAAGAAATATCTCCAGAAGTGTCTCATAACATCCAAAAAGACTTGCACAAATGATCCCATCAAGAAAAACTCAATTTTTCCATAAATAGGGAGCTTGTCATCGATTACGCCATTGTTGTAATCGATTACAACAAAGTCAGAAACTTGGTCATCGATTACACCCTTGTTGTAATCGATTACAACAAATTCCAGAACCCTGGTAATCGATTACACTCTCCTTGTAATCGATTACATCCTTTCCAGAAGTTTTGTAATCGATTACATCAACCTTGTAATCGATTACATCAGGCACAAACATGGTTCTGTAGAATTTTGCAGAACGTGGTACTGTTCCATTGGGACAAATCATATATTTTGATCACTTCAAACTAGTTTCTAGGTGATTTTAATTTCCTAACAAGTTCACTAACGTAAAGGAAACACAAAACACCAATTGGTTTCATCAAAATTGGATCCAAACACAAAATCACCCATTAAAACCCCAAAACCTACACTTTGAGCATTTTAGGTTAAAAATGGATAGTTTTAGTTTCTAATCCATAGTCTTTGCATAAACAAGTCATAAACAACATTTATAACTCATCCAAGCAAGAAAATCACATATCACACCACAAGAACTCAATTTGACATATTAGACCTCAATCGAACCTAACATGGAGAAATGAGGAAAAAGATGAAACTAAGTTCAAGAACCCCAACCTTCAAGCTCTTTAAGCTGCAGAATATGGTGGAGATGATGAAGGAATGCACAAGTCTTCAAGCTTCCCTTTCCCTTTAGTTTTCCTATTCTTCCCTTCCTTCTTTTCTCTTTTCTCTTCCTTCTTTCCTTGTTCTGTTTTTAACTGTGAAAGAAGAATGAGTTGTGATTGAAATATCACATAAAAGAAGTCAAGAAAGAAGGCTAAATCGTGGCTAGCTTAAGGCCTTTAGTTACTATACTGAAAATTCTTGATTTGCTAAAAACACTCAACTTTAGCTAAATCTAGTTTTCAAGTTCCAATAACTTTCAAATAAATCATAGGATTCATTAAAAATATTATTGCACCAAAACCATCATTTTTCATATCTGTGAGTAGTCATTCCGACTTAAATTAGACAACTAGTATGCCTAAAATTACAAAACTAACGCTGAAAATTCTCAAACTTAAACCACATCACAGAATACACATTTGTGATTTAGAAATAAATTATCCCGACCTATTTTCATTAGCTAAGCCATTTATGCTAATATCTGGGTTATTTTAAGCTATTTTTTCATCTTTTGGCTTGCAACAAAATGCCTAAACTAACTCAGATTATCACAAAATTAAATAGGCATGTTAAGCAAGTATTAAGCTACTTCTGTAACCATTTACTAGTCTAACATATTGAAGATGATATTACTTATGGCATAGGAGAATTGCCCACATTCATATGGATCACCTAAACAAACTTATTTCTAAAGATTTAGTGATTGATCTTCCAAAGCTCAAATTTGAGAAAAATAAACTTTGTGATATGTGTGAAAAGGGTAAACAAGTAAAGGTTTCTTTCAAAATTAAAAATGTTGTTTCCTCTACTAGACCTTTACAACTTTTGCACACGGATCTTTTTGGACTAGCAAGAACTATGAGCTTTGGGGGTAACTACTATGCTTTTGTGATTGTGGATGATTACTCTAGATTTACATGGACTCTTTTCCTTGCTCATAAGAATGATGCCTTTCATGCATTTAGAAAACTTGCAAAGGTTATTCAAAATGAGAAGAATCGTAGCATTGCATCCATAAGAAATGATCATGGTGGGGAATTTAAAAATCATGATTTTGAAATGTTTTGCAATGAAAATAGCATTGAGCATAATTTTTTTTCTCCTAGAACTCTACAACAAAATGGAGTGGTTGAGAGGAAAAATCGATCTTTAGAAAAGTTAGCAAGAACTATGCTCAATGAAACAAGCCTTCCTAAGTATTTTTGGGCGGATGCGGTAAGTACCGCTTGCTATGTTATGAATAAGGCTCTAACAAAGCCTATTTTAAAGAAAACCTCCTATGAACTATACAAAGGAAGGAAACCAAACATTTCTCATTTTCACGTCTTTGGTTACAAATGCTTTGTTTTAAACAATGGAAAAGATAACCTAGGCAAGTTTGATGCTAAATTCGATGAGAGAATATTTCTTGGCTACTCACTTAGTAGTAAATCCTTTTGAATTTATAATAAGAGAACTATGACTGTTGAGGAATCAATACATGTTGCTTTTGATGAAACTAATCCAAATGGGCCAAGAAAGGAGTTTGTTGATGATGTTATAGAAATTTTGGCAAAAACACATTTGGAGAATCAAGAGAAAGAGCCCAATAAGCAAGAAGAAAGAATCTTTGATCCCCCAAGGTAAGAGGATTCAGAAATCATATATCTACCCAAGGAATGGAGGACATCAAGATATCATTCTCTTGACAAAGTGATAGGTGATGTATCAAAAGAGGTAACTACTTGTAACTCTCTTAGAGATGCATGTAATCATATGGCTTTTGTCTCTCAAGTTGAACCTAAAGATATAAATGAGGCCATTAATAATGAACATTGGATCTTGTCCATGCAAGATGAACTAAACTAATTTGAGAGAAATCAAGTTTGGAATTAGTTCTAAGGCCCAATGATCATCTCATAATTGGCACCAAATGGGTCTTTAGGAATAAACTTGATGAAATAGGCTTAATAATAAGAAACAAAGTTAGGCTTGTTGCTAAAGGTTATAATCAAGAAGAAAGCATAGATTGTGAAGAAACGTATGCTCCCGTAGCTAGATTAGAAGCCATAAGAATGCTACCTGCATATGTATGCATAATGGATTTTAAGCTTTATCAAATGAATGTCAAAAGTGCTTTCTTAAATGGTTTTATACAAGAAGAGATGTATGTGGAACAAACTCCTGGTTTTGAAAAGTTTGAACTGCCCAACCTTGTTTTAAAATTAAAAAAGGCCTTGTAAGACTTAAAACAAGCTCCTAGGGCTTGGTATGAAAGGTTGAGCAAGTTCCTTTTAGAAAAAAGATTCTCTAAGGGAAATGTTGACACTACTCTTTTCATAACAAGCATAAAAAGCATGACATACTTCTTATTCAAATATATTTTGATGATATAATATTTGGTACTACTAATTACTCTCTTTGTAAGGAATTTGCTAATATTATGCAAAATGAATTTGAGATGTCTATGATGGGTGAGCTTAACTTCTTCCTTGGACTCCAAACCATGCAAACAAAGGACGAGACTTTTATAAGCCAATCCAAATATTGCAAGGAGTTGCTCAAAAAGTTTAGAATGGATAATTCCAAGCATATGGATACACCAATGGGAACTTCTTACTATTTGGACAAGGATGAAGGAGGTAAACCTATAGAAATTACAAAGTATAGAGGTATGATTAGCTCACTCCATTATCTTACAGCAAATAGACCAGATATTATGTTTAGTGTATGCATGTGTGCTAGATATCAAGCTAATCCTAGAGAATCACACTTAAGTGATGTTAAAAGAATAATGAAATATCTAATAGGCACTTCACAGATGGGCTTGTGGTACCCTAAGGGTGCCTCATGTAGCCTAATTAGTTATTCTGATTTTGATTTTGCTGGATGCAAATTGGATAGGAAGAGCACTAGTGGAACATGCTACTTGCTTCGAAGCTTGCAACACCCACCGTAGGGTATCACATTTAAGACTAATCCTAATATAACTTACCCAAGTTGTAAAAGAATTAATCTTGTAAAAATAGTGATTTTAAAATTTCTTTTACGAAATAGCAAATAATAAATAAAAACTTTGAACATAAAACATAATTAAACTAACACACCTTATATTACATAATACAAACCTTGTTCACAAATAATTTACATAATTACACCCCCAAAAGTTATATATACAATACACACCAAAATAAAACTACTAAGCTAGAACTCCATCAAACTAAAGGTTCAGAATATCATTGGGATCCTCCTCCTCCTCCTCCTCCTCCTCCTCCTCCTCCTCCTCCTCCTCAATGTTGCCATCAAAGAAACCTAGTGGATACAACACACGCTTGGTTGGTGTCCTGATAGTCGACATCATGGATTCCTCGTGTAGAGTATAAGTATTATTATTCCTACTCCAAATCTCACGTATAGGCATATAAAACTCTAAACGCATAGACACATGTTGTGTCATGATAGGAGTACCATCCCTAGTACCACTTAAGTTCAGAGTTAGATCCCCGGTATATACAAACCTTTCCGTATCTAAGTTAACTCGCCAAGTATCAATTTCACCACGGAACTGTACTGTGACAAACCATAAAACTTGACGCCTCACTGCCATACCAAACAAATACAGAAAACTAGCTACTGATAGTAAAAAGACTTATCAGTGTCCTCGTCTCCTCGGTCTTCATCAAATACATACAATACACAAATACAATATAATAAAGAGGTGAGATCCCCTTTCATCAATACCAATGAGGTAGTATAAAAAATGACAGTAAAAGATACAGATACAAAATATCTCATACAGTCATATCATATCATATCATATCATATCATAGAAAACAGATAAAATAGGCATAATTATCACACCAATATGCTGACCCGTTATGCATATGTACAACGACCCAATTCCTACTCCATGGAGCTAAACACAATTTTGAAGAGAATGATAGGGAGTACATGTCTGTATACCGTTAGCCTCAAATCATGTGTCGTTTATCATATCATAGTGCGCAACATGGCTAATACAAGACACTCTCAACCATATCACGAAAAGAGTAGTAACTCCGTCAAGATCGTCGGTGTGTTTGCGAAGGATACCATGACGTAGTGGTGCTACCAACTAGCCACTTATGACATTCCACACCCCAACGTCTCCAAGATCATTGAAGATCGTAGCTACGCAATTCTCACCCACACAAAGGTGTAATTTCCATCTCCTAGGCCCATTGCCTTACTTAACATGCTTTTTCATGCATGATGTATGATTCAAAAATACATACAACTATTATTTTATGGTATTTCACAAATACACGTCATTTCTTGGCAGCATCACTTTTCAATATAACGGGACCCACCACTACAGCCCGACAGCCAATTGCTGTAATTTCCAATCGCATAAACATTTTATCGCGTTTTTGAAACAGCGTGACATTTTTCTTATGTTTTCAAATTACGTAATATTTTTCAATGTTTTCACAAATGCGTAATTAATTTCCAACGTTTTTAAATTACATAAATATTTTTAAATGTTTTAAAAATCACATAAATAATTTCAAACGTTTCCTAAATCGCGTAAATATTTTCAAACATTTTTAAATCGCGTAGAGGTTTTTAAACGTTTTCTCAATCGCGTAATAATTTAAAATCATTTTCTAAATTGCGTAACGTAAAAATCAATCACGTATCTTAAAAATAATAATTTCTAAATCGCGTAATGTTTTTCTAGCATTTTTCACTTACGTAAAATTATTTTTCTCGACTTTCTAAATTTATTTTATAAAATCCTTATATAATATATATATATTTTGGCCTTCCTAAAAATATTTTCTTTCTAAAAATTCTTTACATAATATTTTCTATGGTTCTTTCCAAAAATTTGATTTCTTTGATTTACTTAAATAATATAGCTTACATACTAATTTAATTCCTACCCTTAAATCCATTTGTCCTTTTCCTACTAAAAATTCCTTAATTCCAATTCTTGTAACTAATTATCAAAATCCACACTAGGTAAAATAATTTAGGGTTTAAAATAACACACTTTGGTGTGTTGGCCAAAAATTAGGTTTAGGGTTTCTATTCATAGTTAATCATTTTTCATTACTAAAATCGTTTTCAAAACCATTTTCCATCATCAAAATCCTTCACCAAAACCTTTAATCCAATTTTTATCCTTAAGATCATTAATCTATAACTTAGGAATTAATTTGAATCATCTTGTTCCCTTTGTAGTAGTCAAAACCGTGAGCCTCCCTTAGGTTCTTCGGAACCTTCATACAATTTTCCTCATCATACAACTCATATTCTACTTTACACAATATTCATCATGCTACCATAAGCATATAAACAAGCATATAAGCATATAATCTACTTAAACAAGCATATAATCAAAGCTTAAAAATAAACCAACCATAAATAAAGCAAGCTTAAACCATACAAGTGAATAAATCCTTATGGATTTTTCACCACAAACAAAGTCATCTCCTCACCACCAACATATGGTTGATGAGGGTAATCTCCCTCTTACCTTAAGGAAGACAAAACTCCTTCTTGCTTAGTCTTCTATGGATTTCGTGTGGCTCCAAAGGAAAACCTTAACAAACTTAAACCAACCAGAGTCACAAACAAAGTTTGAAGAAGAGAAACCATGGAACAATCATGGTTTAGAAACTCAAAAATCAACTTAGAAACAAAGAAGAAGAACTTTTACCTTGAAATCTCAAGAACACTAACTTGTAGAAAAGGTAGTAAATGAAGGATTTTGTTTAAGTCTTCAAGATAGAAGTGTGTTAGAATGATGTTTAGGTGTAGGAAATAAGCTTGGATAAAATTTTAGAAGCTTGGAAGGTTAGTCTCTAGGTGATGGTCGAATGGTGTCTTGGAGGAGAAAAATGAAGTTTTGGCTAAGTGTAGAAAATGAAGAAATGAAGAGAATGGCTTAGGAGACAAAGGTGATATAATTATGATAGATAGTCTATCCTAGAGCTCATTGTCATGGAGTGCTAGAGCTAGCATGTGGGAAATTATTTGCATGATCAATCAAGGTGCAAAATCAAACACATGTCATCATGTCATGCTTTAGTCAACATTTGATGACTCACTAACTTTTGAATGTCCTAGAAGCTCCTTCATTGCCGTGGCACTCCATGCTAATTACTATCTAATAATTGTTTTAATTTGTGACCATTTAAGCTTAGGTTAGCTTACTAATTCATCTAGCTTAGTAACTAATTTAAACAAGTCATTTTTGTTGACTTATTACCATTGGTTAATTTTTATGACTAGCCACCAAATTTGACTTCTACTATCTAATGACACATGGCCATCACATGACTAGTACCTAGCTAAAGCTATAAAAATTTATTACTCACAGAATAAAATTATAGCTCACAAACTGGTAATTATTATACAGTGAATAATAAATTCACAGTATAAGAAAAATTAGTAACTGCATCCGGTTTCAGGTTTAGTAAGATCCCTCGGTCCCGCATCAACAATACAAAATTTTCTGGCCAATAAAAATTTTTAGTGTTTCCAGGCCCATTGTGGGCCCACAAATGGCCTAAAATAATACTAAAATATTTTTAATCTCAGAAAAATTCTCAAAAATCACAAAAATTAGAAAATTAATATTTGTGCAGAAAAAACAAAAATCAGAATATTACAAAGCTCACTAGTTTCTTAGCATATCAAGAAACAAAATAGTGTGACATTGTCTGCAGCTGAAGCTGAATACGTTGTAGTTGGGAGTTGTTGTGCTCAAATCCTTTGGATGAAGCAACAACTTCTAGACTATGATCTTGAGCTAGATCACATCCCTATAAGATGTGATAACACAAGTGCAATTAATTTGTCTAAAAATCCTATTTTGCACTCAAGAACAAAGCACATAGAAATAAGACATCTTTTCATAAGAGATCATGTTCAAAAAGGTGATTGCATGCTTAAGTTTGTTGAAACCATTAAACAACTAGCTGACATTTTCACTAAGTCTTTGGTTAAAGATGCATTCTTTTACATAAGAAGAGAATTGGGCATAATTAATCAATCATGCATATGAACAAGTGTTTGCATTTAATGTTTTATCATTGATTTATTCTTCATGAATTATTACTGACTTGAGCATCAGAGGTTTTCCAAAATTTGTTTTGCAGGTACTTCATCAAGTGGGTAAGAAATCTCCTCTTCATCTGATGTTTAAATGGATTTACTGATGTTTTTCTGTTTAGTCTTATTCAAATAAGACATGCCTTATTTGAATAACATGTTCCAGTAACCTCTATTTTATGATTTAATCGTATGCTTTATTCGAATAAGGTTTCCCTTATTCGAATAATGCTTGACAAAAAGGTTCCAAAATTCTGATCTTTCATATGTTATTTGAATAACCAGATGGTTATTCGAATAAAGCTTGGCAGAAAGCTAAGTCTAGAGTTTTGGTCATTCGAATAACATATATGTTATTTGAATAATACTTAGCAGAGAGCCAAGACCTCTGAGCTACGAATGTTGTTATTTGAATAATAACACAGTTATTCAAATAACACTTAGTAGTAAGCCAAGATGTTTGATCTACCACGTTGTTATTCGAGTAACACCATTATTATTCGAATAACACACGAGTTATAAAAGGAGATCCATACACATTCACCCTCATTTCTTAAGTTTTTCTTCTTCCTCTGTTTTCCTCTCCATGCTCCCACCAACATCCTTACTCAAATCTCCATTGTCACACCTTACTTCACATCTCTCTCTCTAAACTACACTCTTATCAAGCCAAACACCATACCCACACTCAAAGCTCTCCAATGGCTTCCTCATCCAAATGCCCACATACAAAAATCGCTTCCACTAACAATCCACTTGATCTTCGAAGAATCTCATCAAATGAAGATGAGTTGAAACGGTTTCGGGAACACTTCTGGAATATAACTCTGGTGCAACCTAATTATAAGGATCAAAAGTTCTTTGAAGATGAAGGTGGCTTCGAGTTCTTGGACTTCCTTGACCACCAAGGCGTACTCAAGTTGTGCGGCTACAAGGACACAATCTTCCCAGACTTGGTGAAGATGTTTTACTGCAACCTAAAGTTAGATGGTCCAAGTATCATCTCTGAAGTCAAGGACCAATAGATTGTAATCACACCAGCAGATTAGCTGGAGCACTTCAACTTGAATGCAACGGGAATGACCATTGAGGAAGACAACAAGCCATTCATACAGGAGTATGTCAAGGAGGATGCTATGCCACTAATTGTGAAACCTGGCAAGTAGTGGCCTAAGGTTGGGTTGAAGAATGGGACATTGAATAGTCAGGACAGACTGGTCCATTGTACTTATGCTCACATTCTAGCACCTCGTGGTGACAATTATGCTTACTTGATCGAGGACGGCATCTTCATAGTCTGGGTGCTGAGAAAGAACTAGAGGGTTAACTGGCCCAATTTCATTAGGAAGCACATGATAAAGGCAAAATGCCAAAAGAACTCTAACTTGCCATATGCTCTGCTCATCTCTGCCTTTCTCAAGAAGTATGCCTTGCTGTGGCAAACTGAGCGACCAGTTAAGCTCACCCACTTCAACATCTTAGGAAAGTACACTTTGAAGAAGATGAAGATGGTTCCAGATAATGAAAGAGGATGGGTGTATCTTGATGAATTAGAGGAAGCTGGAATTGAAGCATAAGGTGAAGCTGCTCCCACTAAAGATGTTGTGTAACATCCTCAATGACATCTCAAGCTTGTATAGGGTTACAGAGGTAGCCTAATACTTGCTTGACATGTCTCTGAAGTTTTAAGGCGAACTGAGTTAGTTTAAGCACTTTGCCGCAACACAAAAAGTGGAAAGTGACCTAAAATGACTCAGAAAATAGGTATGAAGGGTAAGTTAAGGGAAATAAATATAGATAAATTATTTCTAATCCATAAGTGAGTTAAGTAATAGGCCGCTAAAATTTCAAGAGAAATTGAGTTGATTTGGTATTTTTAAGCACTCTGAGTGAGTATTTTAATATCGGATTGGCTTGTAGCAGATATGAAAATTTGTGGAAATGGTGAAATTAGGATTTTTATGAATCCTAGGATTTATTCTAATACCTTTGAAAGTTAAGTAGCTTAAGTTAGAGAAACTTACATGTTCTTAACAGATAGAAAGTTCCAGCAAAGTTAATAAGGGCATTTGGGGTATTTCATGTTTTCACCCCTTTTGAGAGATATTTCTCTCCAATCTCACCCACTCCCTCTCACTTCACGTTATAGCAGCTGCAAGGGAAGGAAAGAAGATAGGAAAAGAGGAAATAAGGGCAACCAAGGAAGGGGGAAAGAGGAAGAAGAAAGAAGTGAAGGTGAAGAGCTTTTGAGCTTATTCTTTCAAGATTTTAGAGGAATGGGGTTTTTATTGCTTTTCTATTTCTTCCTTTGTCTTTCAAAGTTTTGGAAACTTAAGATTTGAAAGATGATTTGGAATGGAAAAGATGATTGT
Source organism: Ormosia emarginata (assembly GCA_029884605.1). Taxonomy (NCBI): domain Eukaryota; kingdom Viridiplantae; phylum Streptophyta; class Magnoliopsida; order Fabales; family Fabaceae; genus Ormosia; species Ormosia emarginata. Next base: position 22,885,188 of record JAQQTP010000078.1, on the reverse strand, counting down.
TTGATGATGATTTGAGAACTTGATTATTTGATTTAACCCTTGATGAGTTTTTAAGATTTGAAAAAAAAAGGGGGGGTTTCATACCCACCTTGAAATTTGTTGTTATATAAGTGATTTAGAGGTATATTTTTGTTGATTTGATGATTAATATTGATTTGTATGGGTTTGATTTAGGTTGGGATAGTTTAAAGACTCTGTTTTCTACATATTTTTGCATGGTAATTGATTACATAACCCCTATAATCGATTCCTAAGCTTCTAGAACCCCAAATTGTGTTTTTGGGCAGCTTGTAATCAATTACATCTTGCATGTAATCAATTACATCCTGCTTGTAATTGATTCCATGGATTCTGTCAAGCTTGTAATCGATTACCAGACTCCTAAAATGAGTATTTTGATCTGAAAATGATAGAAACAGAGTTTTTTTATTCCATGGGACCTAAATATAAACCTTAAACCTTAAGTATATGATCTATAATACACTTGATGATTGATGAAGGCTATAATCCTTTTATTTGGTGATAATATATAATAGAGTGAAACTGGTGTTAACCTTCCCTATTATAGTGATGAGTGTAGGATGATGACTTCCTTCCTCATCATTCTGGTAGTTGAGGTGTGAGATTCCCTCTCTACTAGATGTTATCCTAAATGGATTTGGTATTTAAGTGTGACAACTCATGACATATTGCCATGGATTTGGTATCATGACATATTACCATGGATTTGATATCATGACATTATCAAATACATTCATCAACACTTCTAGGATTACAGAGGCATATACCTAAGGCACCCATAGGCATATGCATAGCAACCTCATGCATATCTCTGATATGGAGATTCATAACATTGCAATTGTATGGGCAATTGCATATTTCTTAATGTTGATGATGATATTGTGAGTATGATGATTAATTAACGATTGTTTATGGAAATGACTTTTTATGTAAATTTATTAAATGAGACTCTATTTCGGGAAGAGAAAGGAAGTGGATTTGGCATTTGTCACCTTTCTAACTTGTTCCAGTATATAACTTGAGTTTTAAAAGTGAGTTTTTCCCCGAAATAGCTGGAATGATTGTGATGTCATATTTTATTAATAATCTACTAAGAATTTATAATTCTTACCCCATATTTGTGTTTTCCATGATGATTCCAGGAAAGAAGACCCTTGGATAGTTTTATGCTGACAAGATGCAAGGAAACTTAGTTTAGTTTCATATTGATACTTGTATATATTATTTTTGGGGTCTTGAGAGGCCTAGTTACATGTCTTGTATTAATATATTTTGGCTTTGTGATAAATATGGACGTTATAAAGTACTTATATCATCGTGGCTCATTTTTTTTATAAGGATTTATTATATTAAAATTGTTTTTAGTAGATGGTAACACCTAGATCTAATTATTGCAATATAATTTTGATTATACCATCAATATTAAATTCAGGATGTTACATTATGGTATCAGAGCAGTTCATCCTGTTGAGTCGGGGTATAGACTGACTATGTGTAGACATACTTAGGAGTTCCTTTGAAAGTTGTGCATTTCTTTATCTCTTGTTTGACATGCTTGAATAAAGTTGCATAATATGCCTTAGGTTGGATTGTTATTAGCTACTGTTGCATGGTTACATGATATTGAGACTGATCAACTCAATATGTATTGTTCTGTGTATACAGGAAACTATGGCACCACCTAGGCAAACTAGGGGAACAAGGAACTCCACTAGAGAAGGACCGAATATGGCCAAGGCCATGATAGCAATGGCTAATGCAATGAGGGAGCAAGCGGCTGCAACTGCAAGAGTGCTTGAAAGATTGGGGAATAATCAACCTAACCAACCGGCGCAACCTCAGCCAGAGCAAATGGTGCAAGGGAAAAGAAATCAAGGTTTCCATGATCTTTCTGAATTCTTGAAAGCTAGCCTTCCAACATTCAAAGGGGAGTATGATCCAACAAAGGCCGGAGGGTGGATAAGAGAGTTGGAAAAAATTTTGCTGTAATGAGATGCACCGAGGATCAAATATTATCTTTTGCTATTTATATGTTGAAGGAAGAAGCTAAACACTGGTGGGACAATGTGAGAAGAATGATGGATGCAGAGGGGACCAAAATCACCTGGGAAGTATTTAAGATTGCTTTTCTGGAAAAGTACTTTCCGCAGAATGTACAAGAAGAAAAGGAGATGGAGTTTTTACAATTAGAACAAGGAAGTATAACGGTGGGGTAGTTTGTGGCAAAATTTAAGGAGCTATCCAAATTTTCATCTTACCTTAGATACAACCCAAATGACCATTGGAAGTATATGAAGTTTGAAAATGGTTTGAGAAATAGTGTGAAGAGGATAGTGAAACCTTTTGAGATTCGTGATTTTCCTACCTTAGTTAATAAGTGTAGAATTGTGGAGGCCCTTAGTTTCAGGCCATCCTAAGAACATAGATCTCTTGAGTTCTACAAACGGAAAAGAATGGATGATAAGTTTGAGATGAGTGATCCACAAACTAAGGATCCGTAAAATAGAGGAAAGCAAGTCCGTGTGGATGATTGTGAGCAGAGATGTACCAAGTGTGGTAGATATCATAGAGGTACAACTTGTTTAGTTGATCAGATAACATGCTTTAAATGTGGTAAGCTGGGCCACCATGCAAAAAATTGTTTACAAAGGAAAAAGGCGAAGCCAGATGTTAGACCTACAGCTCCAGGGAGAGTCTATATTTTGTAAGGCAATGAGACCACATAATCTCATAGATCGAAAAAAGGTAAATGCATAAAAGATGAAGTATGTTTGTGTAAGTTTGTTTCTTCAAATTTGGTTATGCTTATGTTAAATGTGAGTGTATAAAACTTCTTACATTAGGTACATCAAATTTTAGAGGCAGAATTTTAAAAAAGAGGGGAGAAATGTAACATCCTCAATGACATGTCAAGCTTGTATAGGGTTATAGAGGTAGCCTAATACTTGCTTGACATCCTTATGAAGTTTTATGGCAAACTGAGTTAGTTTAAGCACTTTGCCGCAACACAGAAAGTGCAAAGTGGCCTAAAAAGACTCAGAAAATCGTTTCAAAGGGTAAGTTAAGGGAAAAAATATGGATAATTTATTTCCAAGCCATAAGTGAGTTAAGTAATAGGCAGTTAAAATTTCAAGAGAAATTGAGTTGATTTGGTATTTTTAAACACTCTGAGTGAGTGTTTTAATAATAGAACGACTTATAGCAGATATGGAAGTTTGTGGAAATGGTGAAATTAGGATTTTTATGAATCCTAGGCTTTATTCTAATACCTTTGAAAGTTAGGTAGCTTGAGTTAGAGAAACTTACGTGTTCTTAACAGATCGAAAGTTCCAGCAAAGCTAATAAGGGCATTTGGGGTATTTCATGTTTTCACCCCTTTTGAGAGATATTTCTCTCCAATCTCACCCATTCCCTCTCACCTCATGTTCTAGCAGCTACAAGGGAAGGAAAGAAGATAAGAAAAGAGGAAAGAAGGGCAACCAAGGAAGGGGGAAAGGGGAAGAAGAAAGAAGTGAAGGTGAAGAGCTTTTGAACTCATTCTTTCAAGATTTTAGAGGTAGGGGTTTTCATTGCTTTTCTATTTCTTCCTTTGTCTTCCAAAGTTTTGGAAACTTAAGATTTGAAAGATGATTTGGAATGGAAAAGATGATAGTTTGATGATGATTTGAGAACTTGATTATTTGATTTAACCCTTGATGAGTTTTAAAGATTTGAAAAAAAAGGGGGGGTTTCATACCCACCTTGAAATTTGTTCTTATATGAGTGATTTGGAGGTATATTTTTGTTGATTTGATGATTAATATTGATCTGTATGGGTTTGATTTGGGTTGGGATAGTTTAAAGACCCTGTTTCCTACATATTTTTGCGTGGTAATTGATTACATAACCCTTGTAATCAATTACCAAGCTTCTAGAACTGCAAATTGCATTTCTGGGCAGCTTGTAATCCATTACATCCAGAATGTAATCGATTACATGTAATCAATTACATCTTGCTTGTAATCGATTACATGGATTCTGTCAAGCATGTAATCGATTACTAGGGTCATGTAATCGATTACCAGACTCCCAAAATGAGTATTTTGATCTAAAAATGATGGAAACAAAGTTCTTTATCACATGAGACCTAAATACAAACCTTAAACCTTAAGTATGTGATGTATTATACACTTGATGATTGATGAAGGCTATAATCCTTTTATTTGGTGATAATATATAATAGAGTGAGGTTGGTGTTAACCCTCCCTATTATAGTGATAAGTGCGGGATGATGACTTCCTTCCTCATCATTCTGGTAGTTAAGGTGTGAGATTCCCTCTCTACTAGATGTTATCCTAAATGGATTTGGTATCTGAGCATGACGACTTATGACATACTACCATTGATTTAGTATCATGACATATTACAATGGATATGGTATCATGACATTATCGAATACATTCATTAACACTTCTAGGATTGCAGAGGCATACACCTAAGGCACCCATAGGCATTTGCATAGAAACCTCATGCATATCTCTGAGATAGAGATTCATGACATTGCAATTGTATGGGCGATTATGTATTTCTGAATGTTGATGATGATATTATGAGTATGATGGTTAATTAAAGATTGTTTATGGAAATGAGTTTTAATGTAAATTTACTAAATAGGACTCTATTTCAGGAAGAGAAAGTAAGTGGATTTAGCCTTTACCACATTTCTAACTTGAGTTTTAAAAGTGAGTTTTTCCCCGAAATAGCTGGAATGATTGTGATGTCATATTTTATTAATAATCTACTAAGAATTTATAATTCTCACCCCATACTTGTGTTTTCCATGATGATTCCAAGAAAGAAGACCATTGGATAGTTTTATGCTGACAAGATGCAAGGAAGCTTAGTTTAGTTTCATCTTAATACTTGTATATATTATTTTTGGCGTCTTGAGAGGCCTAGTTACATGTCTTGTATAAATATATTTTGGCTTTGTGATAAATATGGACGTTATAAAGTACTCATCATCATGGCTCATTTGTTTATAAGGATTTATTATATTAGAATTATTTTTAGTGGATGGTAACACCTAGATCTAATTATTGCAGTATAATTTTGATTATACGATCAGTATTAAATTCAGGATGTTACATGTTGCTACTACACCTGCCCCAGCTTCTGCTTCTGCTCCAGTCACTTTGTAGCAAATCGTGGTGACTCTGATTAACAACTGTACTTACATAGAAAACACATTTTCTATTCTGTTTGACAGAATAGAAGGTTTTAAATGTGAAGTGGCAGCATTACGAGCCCAACAACCGGATCAAGCACCTCACTCACCTCCTCCATCACCGAATGCTTATTTTTAGGATCCATAGTTCTTAGGATCTTTGTCGCTTTGTTTTGAAGTTTTTGATATATATTTGGCTATATTGATTATGCAACTGTATATGTAATTGGCCAAAATTTTATGAATACTATGACAATTACATTATTTGATGTCTTTGCAAATTCTAGCCCATTATATTGATATATGTATCTTTGCTAAAATTTTTAAAATGACATTTGAATATATCTTGTGACTTAATTTAAACATTCAGTGCTTACTTTGGACTTCTCTTGCCCCATCTTTTTTATCATGATAAAAGGGGGAGAAGAAAGCTAAACATCATATCTAACATCTTTGGAATGTGCATTTAAGAAAAGACAGAAAATATAAACTGGATCTTAGGATTCCAAAAGTAAGGGGGAGTTGCGCATAACTCGAAATTAAACTCATCTCTTATAAAAAAAAAAGGGGAGTATGTCTCTCTATTGTTTTCGTAAATTCCAATCTATATGTGCTAACTCTTTTTTCAATGGTTGTTTATCATCATCAAAAAAAGGGAGAATGTGATTGGCCATTGACCTATAAAGGACTTTGTTTTGATGATAACAAACATGAAATGTTGCCAGATCAAGTCCAAGACCTTTAAGAATAGTTTTTAAGACTTAGATCATTTTGTAAAGGTATAAAAGGTTCACACTAATGCTCTATAAATAACCTTTTCAAAGAACTCAAATAGCGCACATGTTTTCAATGCTTCAAAATGATTTTTGGTTTTCAAAGAAATAACTTTAAGTGGCCAAAAGCTTATAAGATCATTTAGGATCAATTGACAATATTTAAAAGCTATATGAAATGTTTTTCAAATGGCTTATTTGAATAAAGGTTTAAATCCAGCTTGACATGTAATGGTTATTCAAATAACCAATGTGTTATTAGAATAACACGTTCTCCAAAATCCAATCTTTAAATGGTTTATTCGAATAACACATATGTTATTTGAATAACACAATCCAAAGGCAAAATTGGCTTCGTGTTATCTGAAGCCTTATTTGAATAACAAAGTTGTTATTCGAATAAGAGAACGAACCAGAAAAGGAAATAACGGCTAGTTTATTGCCATTAGTGCTCCTAACCACCTCTCCAAAGACAATCCATCTGAAAACCTTGGTTGAGCATTAATATGAGTTTTACAATCATTTTCAATCAATCCTTTGTTTTGGGCATTATAAGTGTGAATCCTTGATACCCTTAAGCTTTAATTTGTATTATCCACTCTTAAGAGAGTTTCTCATCATTCATACTTTGTATAAACTGTAAAAGAGAGGATGAGGCATTCCTCAAAGTTGTAAGGGTGAGGTATCCCTTGAAAGAAGAGGCTCAAGCACAAAGGGTGAGGTACCCCAAGGTGTGTTGAGTGTTCAAGTTTGTAAAGGTCATCAAGCACCTGTTGAAACTTGAAGATATAGTGAAAAATCTATGGTGATTACTTGAGGACTGGACGTAGGCCATAAGTGGATTAATGGCTGAACTAGGATAAACCTTGTGTTTGATTCTCTAAACTCAACTCGTTACTGTTGTGCACTGTTTTATTGGCACTACTTGAATACTATCTTGCTTGGATGTCTTATTTGTGAGTTAAAAGATTTTATCTTATCTATCCATTCAACTATCTCATTCAATAGCTTCAACAAAAATTAGTAATCAAGTGTTTTTAAAGAGATTTGCAAAATTATTTTATAAACTCAATTTACCCCCTCTTGAGTATTGAGGTCACTTGGTAACACTAGCAAGACAAGGTATAATCTTTTTGTTGTTAATTAAATGAAACTAAATTATATGACATGTATAATTTAAGGTTTCATTTACAGTAATTCAGCAACCTTTAGTCAATCAAGCAACCACATCCTTTCATGAGCATAAGGTTCGGCCATGCCATAATCTATGGCAGTATATATTTTTACAATTACCTATTAAACTTAGACTATGAAACAATGCTTTTATGCATTAATCACAACATAGCAGCCATAGGTCCCATAAGTTCATTTGAATGCTAACAGCAACTTAGAAATATTATGCATTAAATGATTGAACACAATGCAGCAACTCATCTAATACAATTAATTTCAGCAACCAAAATAGTCTTAACATATGTAGTGCTGCAACCATTTATTTTGCACTGTTGTGCCATGACCATTCATGCAGATAGCATCCATTGCTGCTACACCAAAACCACATGTGCAAGGCAGCAACTTTTGTTACTGAACTGAGATCACATGTATAGAGCATCCATCCTTGCTGCTATACCGAACCACTAATGCAAACAACAACAGTTTTTGTTGCACCAAAACCACACGTGCAAGGCTGTTGTACCGAGACCACATGTGTTGGGCAGCCCTCCTTGATACTGTACCGAGACCTACTTCCTTATTTTTTTTTCAAATGCATATTCCACTTTACACTTATTTTGTTATATTCATGGGAGGAAAGCCACGGTTCTGATAAAAAATGAAGCATTATTCAATCACCATATATCACAAAGTTTCAAAAACTTCTAGCAAGTTCAAATTTTCATTTAAATTGAAAAGATACTAGATAACAAACAAATAAAGAGTGTTGATACTCCTCTCATTAGCCTAGATCCTGAGACCAACCCCTTCCCATTATTGTGTGAGAGTTGATTTCTTAACATCAATTTCCATCAATAGCGCACAAATGAACATCAAAGTAAGAAAAAGAATGAGATGAAAACAAGAATTTTCCCTCTACATTACTCTCAGAATCAAGCTTCCAATTTAGTCTTGCCCTTGCTTTTCTTTTTCCTTTCCTTCTCCTCTTCGTTTCTAGATTTTCCCTCTCGGTTCCTTTGCTTTTCTTGCTTTGTTTTTGCACTTCTGAAATGTGCTGCCGCTGGAGATGTATTGGAGTGGAGAAAGCACAACAAAGTTAAGGTTAAAAGATAATATTGTTTGAAAATTATGGCCATTTAAAATTTGTAATCTTAGAAACACTTTGATTTTACTAAATCAAGTTTCCTAATGTCCAAAGATATCAAAATAAATATTAGGATTCATCTAAATTCTAGTTCCATCATTTTCATAATTTTTCATATCTACAACAAGTCAGTTCGGTATTAAAATGCACAACCAGTGTACTTAAAAATACCAAATCAACTCAGTTTTTCTTGAAACTTTAACTATACCTTGTTTCATACATTTGTGACTTAGAAACAATTTTTTTGTATTTATTTCCTTTAACTAAGTAATTTATGCTATTTTCCTGAGTTAAAATAGTCATTTGCACGTTCTATGGTGCGGCAAAGTGCCTAAACTAATTTAGAAAGTCACAAAATTACTTGGACATGTTAAGCAAGTGTTATGGTTCATTTTTAGCCATAAACATTACTAGTATGTTAAGGAGAATGTTACAATCATCGATTACCAGAAGAGGGTAATCGATTACTAATGTTCTGGAAAATGAAATTTGTATGTAGTATTCGATTACCATAAGTTGGTAATCGATTACCAAGCCACTAACTTGCAAATTCTCAGCTGGTAATCAATTACCATGAATGAGTAATCGATTATCAAGCTTCTATTTTGAGTTTTAGCATATGGTAATCGATTACTACGAGGGGGTAATCAATTACTATGAGGGGGTAATCGATTATTAGTCCCTTGTTTTGAGAAAATAGAGGTTTTTGTTTTGTGGGACCAAATGTAACATATATTTATGCTATGTATTGAAATATCTTATGATGTTAATACTCATCTAGTATATCTACAAAGGATAATGACTTTGTACACTCATTAAACTTGGGAAGTGATAATTATGTGTGCCTAGTTCATTGAAAGATTGATGTAATTGTAGAATTATGTAATGATATCTACAAAGTACATTTAGTATTCTTGTGGGAAATGGAATTGTGTTCTGAGCTCACTTGAGAAATGGAACATTGAGCACTAGTTAAAGGCATAATGAGATGAATATGAGCTGTATGATTTTCGTATTCATAAAGTATACTACAAACATGAATTGTTCCTTTATTTATTAAAGTTGAACTAATATAGTAAATTTATTATGAGTTGCTCCTTTACATTGTTAAAGTGGAACTCTTATGAATTGATGTGATATATGCACAATCTTTTCAAAGTGAGATAAGGGAGTGAGAAAAGCACATTGTCAAGTCAGAGGAGTGAGAAAAGCCATCTACCAAGGGCAAAGGAGTGACAAAAGCACTTTTCCAAGGAACATGACATTTCATAAGCATTAGCATTTGACATTGCATAAACATTTTCATCTTGCATTTCATAAGCATTCACATTTGACATTTCATGAAATGTAAGCTAAGTATAGATCATGGATTTAATATGAATGTTTACATAATAAGTGAATGTAAATGTTTGAGTGGTAGTGAGTAAAGGCTCATACACTTGTGATATTCTATGATTATACTACTGAGAATTTGTGAATTCTCGCCCTTTTATTTGTTACCATGATAAATCTAGGTCAAGATTCTTCCAAGGAGAAGAAAAGAAGTTGATATCCTAGTGTAGATTTGTTTACTTTTTTGTCCAGTGCTTTATACGTATGGTGTCCGCATTGGAATGACTAAAGTGACATATATTGTATTTATGCCCTTTGAGGTTTAGTTTGTACATTCAGATGTATAAAGTTCATGTAAATATTACATTTCCCCTTCAAGGCTCTATATAATAATATGTATGATTATTATGAAAGTAGTACAATGTTTATATGTTAGAAGTAACATTCCTAATCTTGTTTACATATTTAAATTCCAAAATATAGCATGGTATGAGTATTGGGATGTTACATCGAGAGCTTGGGGGAGAAAGAGAGAGCTTGAAATCTTGGAGAATTGGGCTTGGAGTTAAAGAACTTAGAGTTAGAATCAAAGATAACTCTTCCTCACCCTTTTCTCTAGTGAACCCATGAGCTACACCACAGGGAAAGGGAAAAACTCTTTTCTTTAAGCTCATATTTGATCATAGTTTTTATTCTAAGAGGTTTAGCTATTGTTTTATTAGTTTTGATCATGTTAAAGTGTTGATTTTGGAGGTTTATGCATTAAATCCGAGATTGGGAATGATATATATGTATCCATGGTTGTTTGGACATGTCTCTTGGTGAAGACACAATTTTTATGATGCTAAAATGTTGAGATTAGGCTTGAATTCGAGAAGCTTGTTTTACTTGAGGTTGGATTTTGAATCTTAGAATCTTATATTGATGATGTAACATCCTCTCTAACATAATGATATTAATCAGGGTTACAGTAGCTCAATAAGTCTTTGATGATTTTGGAAATTGCTTGGAATGAATGGAATATAAATCTATAACACTGAATATGAGAAATAACTTAAAATAAGTTAGAACTTAAATTAAATAGCTAGAAGGATGGAAATAAATATGGTAAATTTATTCCTAAGTCATAAAGGATTGGAATGAGTTATAAGAATTTTGGAGGATCAGAAACCCATAAGGGAGAGAGTAAATGTAAAATAGAGGAATGAAAATTAATTTGAGAATAGAAACAAGTTGAGATGGATATTTGAATGCTTCTAACTCAATTCCATGAGGTTTAATTTAGACAGGGATGAATAGTAAAGTTTAGTGATTAGTACTTGTGTAAAAAAAATCATATTTGGAAAATAAATAAAATTCTAGAATTTTTCTTATATCATTAGAGAAGGTTGGAAAACTCATTATGAGAATATAAAAATATTCTTATAGATATAAAGTTTCAAGATTTCTTCCTATGTTTTTGTTAAAATCCCTTTGTTATTTTATTATTATTTTAGATTAATTTTACCCTTTTAATATTTTGTTTTATTTTTTCCTTATCTTCCTCACTTGTTCAATTTATTTTCCTCCACTCATTTTCTATCCATCCACTAACTCTCTTTCTCAAATGCTCTTAGTTCTCTCTTTCAAGCTTGGTCGTTTGCTTACCTTGCCTCTCGCTCGTCCGTCCGTGCATAGCTCGGTCGTTCGCTCACTGTCTTTAATGTCGTTCATCCTCGCTGGTGAGTCCTCACCATCCGTTCGCCCTCACTGTTGTTCGAGTTGGTCGCACCATCATTCAAGTTGAGTTATTTGTTACAGATTTGACTTGCTCGTCTTTGATCTAGTCTGTTCTGACCATTTTCTTTTCATTTATGATTCTTTGATTCTCACTCACACTTTCTCTTTCGTTTTGTGATTACTGGAACAAAGAAAATAGAGGCAGAAATGGAGGAATAAAAGAAATAGAGGCATGAGAGAAATGAGTGGAAAAAGAAGACATGAAAGGGAGAAGATGTAACACTTTGGAAATTGCTTGTTTCATTATTTATATTCATTTTATAATATTTATAATTTTTGTGAATTTTTGTGAATTATTTCTGTGATTTTGATTATTTTAATATATTTTTCAATTTACGTGTGCACTGAGCGGAGTCGAAAAAATAAAATATTTTTCCCGAGGCTAGAAAACCTTGGACTGTGGAAACGTTGACAGGAGCTCTTACTAAACTCGAGGTTGGACACAGTTTACGAAGTTTTTATTTTTTGAGATTTTATCTGATAAATAAAATCGCAGTACGTTTTATTATCCATTAGATAATAAATACTGATTTTGTTAACTGTAACTTTGTCCATTGAATAATAGCTTTTAGTAAAGTACAAGTCATTTTTCTAAAAGGTTCACTTTATGACATCACATGGATGACATCATCCTTGCTTTTTCAAAAAGTAACACTAAACTTCCTAAGGAAGCTTCCTCAAAACTTAATGAAGAAGCTTTATACCAAGCTTGTTGGAGAAGCTTCTCCCTTCTCTCTCCTAATGTGTGGCTACGGTTTTGGGTGGCCAAAAAGATGACAACTTTCATCTTTTCACTTCATCTCTCAAAAAGCTACACATTTTTCTCTCACTTTTCTCTCATTTTCCTCCTTCATATTTTTTCTTCTTCCTCTCCTCTCCATGTCCACGACAACACCATTCCCCCACCCTCCATGTTTGATTAATTTCAAGCAACCACTTTTCTTGAATCTATACTTCACTTGAAGGTTTTCCTTGTTGGAACCATCTTCAAAAACTCACATCTTCATCACTTTCTTTTAAGCTCTAGCTTGAAGCTTTTGAGGTAAAAAATTTTATCTTCATTTGCTTTTCTCTTTTTTGTGATTCAAGACCATTTCCTTGGTCATTGGTCTTCTTTTTTTTCAAGCTCTAGATGTTGAATGTGTGGGTTTGAAAAATCCTAGGGTTTGGTGGTGGTGATTGAGCGAAAATCATCAAGGAGGTTCTAGAGCAAGCTTGGATGACCAAATAGCAAGGTGATCTTACTTTGTTCATCTCCTCTCTCTATCAAGAAACAAAACAAAAGATTTTCACCTTTCTCTCCCAAATCTCACGGCCAAAGTATCATTTTGGAGGGTTCAAGGCTTAATTTTATTTGTTCATTTTCATCCTCACTTCCTTGAAGCCAAGAACACAAAATCCTTTCACCTTTTTTCTTGGAGGAGCTCATGACCTCACCCTCAAAAACCATCCATTCATCTTCTTTAATTCCAACCAATCACATATCTTGAACCTAGACACCCTTTTGAGAAACTTTCATGTTATGGTCATCATCTAGTTCATCCATCTTCAAGCACTTTCTTCATACCTAGGGTTTGAAGGTTTCTAAGGTGAAGTTTTAATCTTCGCTCCTTTCTTTCTTTTTTCAAGATTCTAAACCATCATTTTGATCAATGGTCTATTCCTTTCAAGCTTTAGATCTAATATTTGTATGTTTGTTGTCTTAAGGGTTTGTTTGTTGGTGTTGGACGAAAATTCAAGAAGACTTCAAGGAGCTTCCTTTTGATCTTCTCTTGAGGTAAGAGGGAGATTAACCTCATCGACCAAATATGGTGGTGAAAAAATAGAAATTTTGTGTTTTTAAGTGAAGAATCCATGTAAGGATTCCATCACTTGATTGTGTGGTTATAGTTTGTGCTTACTTGTTTGTTATGTGCTTATTTACTATGTGTGATCATGAAACTTTAACTTGATTTGTGTTCATTTAGCTTTATGTGTTTATATTATGTTGATAATATGCACGAATTGTTATGCTTGCTTATTGTCTATATGTGGTTGTGATAATATGCATGAAATTATTATGGTAGAATTTTTATGGTTAAATTAATGCTATGAATCATTTGAGAAAGGAGAGAAATTTTGGTCCCAATGACCACCAAGGCTCACGACCTTTATGCCATTTTGGGTGATCCAAATTTGAAATATTTGGTTAATTATGAATTTATAAGATTAGGCAACTAGAAATTGGATTAAGGATTTACAAAGTGGAGAAAGAAAAGAGTAAGGTTTTATAATTTAAAAAGGAAGTGATTTTCAATCATGGAGACTAAATTGAGATAATGGTTTGAAATTTAAAGTATTTTTGTTTTAAAAAGGATTTTTAAGAGGAATATGAAACATATAGTTTTTGTTGGATATATAATGATTTTTGGTACTAGAAATGGAAAAGAAGTTTTAAAGGTAATTTAAAACTTAAAACATTTATTTGAGAGGAATGGAACAAAGTTTTTATTATTATTAGATAAGTGTGATTTTGATCATGATGATGGAAAATAAGTTTTTGAACGTGATTTAGAACTTAGAGTATTCTATTTAAGAGGATTTTAGTAAAGGTGATAGAGAAAGTTTTCAGTAAATTCATATAATGCGAATTTTGGGGAGAACATTGGATGATGTTTATGCAATTGTGAAAATAGCGGTTTGCTATCGGGCCAACGTACTAGACACAGTTTTGTTGAAATATGATTTATGGCCCGCTGTGGCTTAGATTATGCATTGAATTCTCGTGCATTGAACATTATAGACTAATTTGCTGTTGTGCCGATATGCTGGACCCGAGTGGATCAGTGTTATTATATAATTGTATGGGCAGTTATATAATATCATTGATACTAATAGTATCAGACAATTGTATAGACGGTTGTTTTGATATCATTGGGAACAGTACAAATGGTGGCTTGAGTTATACATTGAGTTATCATACATTGAATATCATACAGTCAGTATCTATATAGCTTTTGTTGCTGATGAGCGAATGAGAATTAAGTAGTGTGTTCCAAGGGAAGGACCTCAGGGTGCATCAGGGCGAGGTGATTCATCTAATGACCTAGTTGTCACATTATATACCTTTGGCCATGAAGAACCGTTGCAACGCACTGTCGAGGAACCGACAAGCACTACTTCTTTTCGCAGTCCAGCGTAGACTGACATTGAGGGTGGCAGATCTTCTGGAACGTTCATCTCTGAATTTGAGTATTAGCTCCATAGAGTAGGAACTGGTTCATTATGCATAAACATGGTCAGTACACATATTGTCGTGGCATGGTCAACATACATAGTGTGGTGGCATAATCATTATATATCTATGGTGGATATATGTTGTTATAGTGCTGTTAATGTTTATATTATTGTGGGATATGCTTTCTGATGATATTTATAAAATTGATAACTTGAATATATCTATAATATCGATATGTATGGAATGACTTTGTTATTCATATCATTTTCTTCGCTACCATTTTGGTATGCAATGTAGGAGATCTCACCTCTTTGTTGTATGGTTCTGGGTTGCAATTATGTTGAAAAAGACTGTGAAGGAAGGCGTGGTTGAATTGTCTAGATTTTAGTGGATTGACTATTGATTACGATGATGGCGTCTGGATGAGATTTCTTTGGTTACGTGCAGGAACAACTTCATGGAGGTATCGATGCCTAGCGTGTCGACCGTGACACTGAGCGTTTTGTGTATAGAGGGGAGGTGACTCTGCTTAGGAGTAGTACCTATCTTGGGGTTACTATTTTCACCTTCAATGCTTTTGTGCATGTGGAGTTCTCTATTCCTATTAGAGACTTGTGGGGTGATCGACATTAGACCCCTAGAGAGGATCCTATGGAGTCGGCTGCTCAGATTCTCATCCATCGCGACATGCCTCGACCAGGGAATTTGCCCGTTCTGGCTCTAGAGGAAGACCAAGTTGAAGATATTACCCTTCAGGTGCTTGGACTTGGGTTGGGTCAAGTTTTTATATGGTAGTTGTGCACATCTTCTGTTGTTTGAATATATAAGTAGTATGTTTTGTGTTACCAGTACTTTATGTTATGGAATATATTTTCCTTCGGTGGTTTTGTTTTAAGAGTTGTGTACTAAATATATTTTATTTGTGGCTCTTATTTTCTATATATGCATAGTGATTAAATTTGGAAACTTGTTGTTGAGTGAGTTGTAGCACACCTAAATTTAGTGACTGTGGCATAATGACGATTGTGTCATGGTTATTAAATTAAGGGGTGTTACAAAAATGAAATCAAGGAACTATGGAGTATGAGTTAGGGGCTCTTGTCTTCAAATTTTTCTCTTGTTTCCATGGATTTTTCTAAGTCAAATTTGTTGGTCCTTGTATGGTAAAATTTACAGCTAGCTCATTATAAGAAGAAGGATTCTTTATTAAATTTGTGTTATAACTCATATCTTTATTTTGTTCTTTTCTATGGAATTTATTTTGAATTAAAATTGATGACCTTGGCCGTTATATATCTCACAGCCAATACCACGTTTTAATACTTCAAAATTGTGCTTTAAATTTCTACTGAGTAATGTGTTAATCTTATGATTAATTTAGTGAATTTATGGTTAAATTTTGATGGTTTAAAAATCACGGCTGTGTCCTTGATCATGAGCAGAATTTTGATGCTAGTTATGTATAAAATTGAAGCTTGAATAGTGAGGGATATGATGACTGAATGCTACCCTTATTCTAACAAAAAAATTTGATGCTTTTATGCTTAAATTTGTTATTAGAATTGTGATAGAAGATCATGCTATAGTGTTGTCTTGTTATGGCAGAATTGTGATTAATTTCTTATGTTATACTTGTGACTTGAATTGTGCTAGGAGGTCATGGTAAAGCGTTGTTATTTTGTGATGAAATTAGATTGACTTTTGTAATTGAATTAGGACTTGGACAACTATAAATGATAGGGGCAGCATTATGCCCTATTTTGAATTGTATGAGAGTAATCTCAAGGTGTGGAAATATGGCCTAAATGATGTTATATGGTGTTCAAGTCTTTATAATTGTTCTTTTATTATTTTTATAGATGTTAGAAATGAAGAGAAATATAAATCTTCATTGGATGGTTGTTTGGTGCAAGTCATGGTGCACCATGTATTTGATGAGGTTTCCTTGCCTTAATTTTCTCATCCTTTCTTAATAGTTGTTGTGTTGAGTTAATATGTTTTAATGAGAACATGATTGTAATATGGGTGGTTTCTATGGCTAGATTTATGGTGGTAAATTGATGCCCAAGGTTGTTTGAAATTATGTTGCCTCTAGTATGAGAATTTGTGACTTGAAAGGGGCTATATTGGCTTGGGTAATATGCTACCTATTTATGTGCAAAATATTGATATTGGTGTTAGTTTATGACATGATTTTTTATGTTAAAATTGATTGCATTTTGAGTTGAAAATCATGGTTGTACTGGTTTTGTTTTAAGCAGAAATTATGATGATATTATGCTTAAGTTTGTAATGGAAATTAAGGTTGGAATTATGAGGTAAAAAGAGGCTGAATGTTACTTTAATCATAGTTGTATTTAATGGTTATTGTACTTGAGATGAAGCATTGGACGCTTGATTTTACACTCTTGAGTGTCACAGTCCTCATTGTAAAGATATGTTGTTGTTGTATGTTGTCTTTATGTGATGTTTTGGTGGCTATTTGTTAAGGCAGTATACTGCTCAAATTAAACCAATATTTTGTTACTTTAAATGTGTAAAATAGTGACTTAAAATGGTTAGAAGTGTTAAGATAGAAGGTTGTCTTTTGTAATAGGACGTATGTTGAAATTGTGCATGATAAGGTGGCTTAAAAAGTACTTGAAACTCAAAGAAGTCTGCCTTGTTTTGGCCATAGTTAAGAATATATGAGTTATACTTAAATAATAATTTCTGATTTATAACGTAGAGGATAAATTATATATTGATTATCATGCACATTATTGAACTAAGAGAATGATATTTGATTATTGATTGAGAAAGGATTTTTATGATGATATGGAGTTATGACCTGAAGAATTTTCTGGAATAAGATTTTATTGATAAAATTTTTATGTTAAGGACATATTTTACTTAATTGAAAATACAAGAATCAATGTTTTGAATTATATTTAAGGATATGATTCATGATGTAAATTTTAATAATATGAATGATTTTTTATAAAGAGAAAATGAACTAACTATTTTAGAAAGAGGAAGGACTTGTTTTGTATTTTAGCCACCTTCCTATAAATATAACAAATATTTTATCATGGACTTTTCTCCGAAATAGCTGAAATTGTTGTGTTCACACTTTTAATTAAATTGCTAAAAAAATTTCATGATTCTTACCCCCTACATCTATGTTTTTCGCAATGATTCCAGGAAAGTCTAGTGGCAGATAAGCTAAATGAAGATAAATGGAGTATATATGTTTACAAGAGATAGTTAGTTTCTTTAGTTTAATGTTTAATGAGATGGTATAATATGTAATATTTGGTGATGTATAATTTAAATATAAGTCTTTTCATGCTATTTGGAATGAATGCTTCCACTAAAGGCTCATATATTGTATCTTATTAAAGTGTTTTATTTAAAATTTTTGATATTCATAAGTAATATACCAAATTTCTAATTACTAATGCGTAACCGGATATATTATTAGTGTTAGTAATTTGGGATGTTACAAATGAACTTCTTATTGTTTCTTTGATGGTCAAATTTGAAATCCATGTAGGTTAGGATGATAGTTTTACCTTGTTTTGATGATGGCTAACTTGCATGTTTTCTTATAGTTCTTGATGGCATGATATGGTAGTTTGATTGATGAAAAGGTGACTTTGTTTTGGTAATGAGGGTTTTGGCCAAGAGAGAATAAGGAAGAAGGAAATGAGTTTAAATCTTTAAAGCATTATTTAGGTGTTTAAGATAAAAAGAATTGGAAGATGATTAACTTAGAATCTGAAGTAAAAAGCAAATAAAATCTTACTTATTTTCCTAGTGTAGATTTCGGCCAAGCTAGGTGGAAGAGGAGCAACTCTTTATTTTCTAATTTTAATTTAGTTATTTAAGTATTTGAATTAAATAATCAAGATTAGAAACTCTCACAAAGAATAATGGTCCCTTATTGGTTAGTCAAAAAAGTTATAAGAAAAGTAAGAGAAAGAAAAGTAGTATTTAATAATAAAGTAACTTTTTGGAGTTAGCCAATACATGACCTTTAAGAAAGACAAAAAGAAAGTGATTATTCTTATTAAACCTAATGAACTAGATGCCTAGAGAAGAAATGCATGAACTCTTGATGATCAACCAATGAACATCCAAGTTAAGTTAAAATTTAATTAATAAAGGAAAATAAGCACAAATGTTAAAAATAATAAATCAAATTTGGTGATTAATTTTAATAGGCCATTCGGCCAACACTAGTTTAGGGACTAGGTTAAGTTTTTAATTAAACTAAGTACCATCCATAGGTGACAAATTAAATATTAGGAACCAATACATAGAGTATTCGGTCATACATAGGGTTAAGGTTACAAATTTAGCTTTAAAATTTGGGTATAGTTCTTATACCTTGAAATTGACATAGATATATTATTAAGATTAATTATGTGAATCGTTGGTGGTGCTTTAAGATGGAAAAATAAATTGTAACCTTGATTGCTTGAATTTGAGGAATTTGGCCATGAGTTTAATTAGGGTTTTATTGTTAAATGCTTGGTTTGGTGTTTGTTTGTCATTTGATGTCATAACTTAGATGATGATCATGTTTGTTATTGAGAAATTGCGATGTGCTTTGGATTACATGAACTTCGGCCATGATGTATAAAATGGAAATAAGACTTGTTATGGCATTACATTCATTTGTGACATGATCATAGGATTAATGATGATGATCAAAAGAAACGTTAATCAAAGTGGAAAAAACAGTGTGATTTGTAACACCCCGAAATTTTTGTGCTTTTCAGTAATACTTGGTCTTTACTATTTTGTGATTTTTGTGCACTATTAAAATTATTGTGACTTTGTCGTGATTGTTTTTAAACTTTTTGAGTGATTTAATTCGTGCCTGGAAAATAATAATTTTCAAGCAGGGAAAAATCTTCGGTGATTTATTCAAGGTCGAGGGAGCTTACTAAACCCGAAACCGAAAGTCATTGTCATTAATCTTTTAATTGTTAGAATTTATCTGTCAAATAAAATTTCTCACATTTTATTATCCGTTGAATAAAGCTATTATCCATTGGACAATAGATACTGGTTTATAAGCAATAGCTATTATCTATTGGTTAAAGTATACCGAAAAATATCCTGTGTGAATGAATAGGAAGAAAACTTTAAGACTAAGCAAGGCAATGGTGAAATATGACAGTTATGACAACTTTAGTGAGAACTAATAGAAACCTAGTCTCTTTGAAATGAACTAATAAGAATTGGTCAAATTTGATGGTTAGACATTTTATTGAACCAATTAGAATCTAGTCTTCCTTTGATAAACCAATTAGATACTAGTCATCTTTGATGAACCAATAGGAGAGCTAGGCAACCAAGACCAACCAATGGGAATTAAGTCAATGATTATGACAAAGACTTTTTAAGAGCATCCAATAGAAAATGGTCAACAAAAATGGTAACCAATAGGAAGCTTAGAGGTGAAGGTTTTGGCTATCTACCCTTGATCTAATCAATGGTGGTGGTGAGTCTCACAAAGTGGCTAAGACTCTTGGTGGCCAATGGGTGGAAAACTTGCTAGTTAAGCTTGGTGGCTAGGATGAACTTGGACACTCCCTTGGTGTCTAGGGGGGCTCACGGCCAAAGGCCTTTTGGTGGGCATTCTATGCTAAAAATCTCACTTGTTCATCTTTTGTTCATTTCTATCAAGAAACAAGAAAAACCAAAAGCTAAACAAAAACTCTCTCCTTTTCTCTCCACTCAAACCCCACAGCCAACCCTCCAAATCCACCCTCCAATCTCTTTTAATTCCATCCAACCTAGTTTCCTAAATCTACATGTTATCCTAAGCAACTTTCATGTTGAACACTTAGTCTAAATCATCCTTCTTCAACCTTGATCTTCAAGTTCAAGATCAAGAGCCTTTAGGTGAAGATTTGTGTTCTTCATCTTTCTTTTCTTTGGTAAGTTTCTAAGACCATATTTTGGCTTATGGTCATCTTTGATATCCTTGAATGTTAATATTGTGTGTGTTCTTTGTTTTTAAGTACAACTTGGTGGAGAATATCTACTTCAAGAGGACAAGCAAGGAGCTTTGATTGATCTTCCTTGAGGTAAGAGGGAGATTAACCTCATCAACCATGTGTTGGTGGTGAGGAGTGGATTTGTGTGTGGTGAAAAATTCATAAGGATTTATTCACTTATTTGTTTAAGGCTTTCCATATTTATGATTGTTTGGTGATTGATATGCTTATTGCTTTGATAATATGCTTAAGTATGTGTTTATGATGCATGATGATTTGTGTATGTAATAAGATGTGATTTACATGACAAAGGAAAGTATGTTGGTTCCAAAGAACCATGGAGGCACACGGCCTCAAAATCATTTTTGGGAGCAAAAGATTCTGAGTTATTTTGCTAAATTAGATGATTTAGAAATCAAGAAAATTGGATTAAAGGTTTTAAAATTAAAAAAATGAAATAGGAAGTGATTGAATGATTGATTTTTGAAGAACAAAATGATTTGTGGCCAATATGCCAAGAATTAGTAGATTAGAACAAAAAGTATTTCTAAATATAATATTGAATTGATTAAAATAGCAAAGGATTTAAATTAAGGGATTTTGAGATATAAAAGTAAGAAAAACTTATTTTTCGAATTAATTAAATTAGTGGATTTAGTTTATAAATGAGAAATAAATTAGTGACTTGAAGTTTACTAACGTATAGCTCATTCGTTGGGTTTTGAAGCCTGTTAGGAAATTTTAAGCTAGAACAATTGATTTAAATCAATGAAAAAGTAATTTTATGGGAAATAGTAGAAAATTTACGGAAAGGGTTTCTTAAGTGAGAAAACGTGAAAAATGAAGTTAGAAATTGTATTAATTTTTGGAAAGTCCAAAATAATGTTTAGAATATTGAGAAGTATTTTACGCAATTGAAAAATGATGAAAAATACTTTATGCGACTTAAAAATGTGATTTTAAAGCTACGCGATTTCAAAAATGTTGAACGCTACGTGATTTTCAAAATGTTTAAATATTTTTACGCAATTGAGAAAACGTCAGAAAATGGTTACGCGATTTGAAAACGTAACAAAAGTGTTACGCGATTATGAAAACACGATAGAAGTATTGCGTAAATGAGAATACAGTAAAGTTGTTGTAAGGCTGATGTACTAAACCCGGGTGTATCGGTGATATTATGTAATTGTATGGGTAGTCATATAATATCATTGATCTTATGATATTAGACAATTGTATGGGCGGTTATTCTAATCTCATTTGGGAACAGTCTAATGATGAAATTAAGTTATGCCTTGAGTTATCATGCATTGAACAGTATATCGCCGATGGCTATTATGACTTTTGTTGCCTTGGAGTGAATGAGAATTGAATAGTAAGATCTATGATGGATCTTAGGGGACCGTAAGGTGCGGTGGTTCATAGTGATAATTGTTCACCTTATAAACATCTGTCCATGATGAATCGTTGCAACACATTATGCGCCTAACAACACTATTTCTTTTCGCGCTTGGCGTAGACTGTCATTGAGGCTGGCAGATCTTTTGGGCCATTCATCTCTGAAAATTGTGATTAGCTCCATGTAGTAGTAATTGGTTCAGTATGCATACACATGGTCAGTACACATATTGTTGTGGTATGGTCAATGTTCATACAGTGTGACATAATCATTCATATATATTGATGATATCTATTATGATAAAACTGTTACTATTTATTTTACTATGATATATGTTTACTAGAATTGTTTATGAATTGATAACATGAATATAATTGTGATATTTGTATGTATGGAATGACTTTGTCATTCATATAATTCTTTGCTATCATACCGGTATTAATGAAAGGGATCTCATATCTTTGTTGTACTATTTTGTTGTGTTTGTATTATTAAAATTTGTATAGTAGATGAAGCGAGCTTCTTAGACTTGACTGGAGGCAGTATTCTGAGTTCAGTGACGGCATTGAGGAGTGATCTTCCCAGTTTTGACAATGTGCAGTTTTGCGAAGGTACAAATATCTGGCGTGTCGAGATGGATGCGAAACAAAATAAGTATATTGAGTTTTCTCATTAGTGTTATTACCGTGCTATTAAGTAGGACCCGTCATGGAGTTTGCTACTATTTCTTTTGAGTCTGTGAGTTTTATGTTTACTGAATATTTGTTAAATATTATGTGGTGTGGTGTCTGTTAAGTGAGTCTTAATCAATTCAATATGTTTTTAAATATTACCTACAACTTAGGTAAATTTATATTTTCAGCAAGAAAGAAGTTTTAAATCGTATTTTAAATAATCAAATCTTTTATAATTTAATTCAGTCTTCTTTTGTTAAGTCGGAAAATGTGGCACCCAAAGGAGGGTGTTATAAGATTCCTTCTATATGGGCAGAAGAGACCTCCAAGGAAATGATCCTCAAAGAGGGAGGTGATCCAGTTAGTTGTCTATATGCCAGTGTGGTTGGGACCACAACGATAGAGATTGTCGAGGGGACGTTTTTTACTGGATAGTGAGCTCACACCCTTGTACGTGATTAGAGGGTTTAGAGTCCCTTGATTGGCTTATCCGAATAAAGATATAAATGAGACTCCTCTCCTAGAAATTAAAAGAGGTAAATCAAAGATAAAGGAATTATAAGAGAAGTAAACATTTTCATGCATTATATAGTTGTCATGAACTATTGCATTGTTCTATGTGATTTGTTCTCTTGAATTGGATTTATGATCTGTATAAGTTTGAAGGCAGACATAATTGTTTTCTACGTCCCGACGCAATTGGAAGCATTATAGTTCAAACTAACAATTTCTATAGGTTTTTCGTCCTACTAAGAATTTTTGAATTCTCACCTCATTTATCTAATGCTTCCAGATCATCAGCAATAGCAATGCTAATATTCACTGTTAATATTGAGATTCACTATGTTTGGCTAAATGCCTTAGAGCTTGATGGGTTCGTGCGAGCCATAGTCACCTATATTGTTCGTTCTACCGACTAGTGGATATGATGTAGTAATGCCCATCATAAGCTCTATCTATTTTTTTTTTGTTATAGCACCACTTTTGTATGGTTAACTTGTATATGTTCAACCCTTGTTTTGTATATGATGTATGTTTCTAGAACCCGTGATGCTTGGTTCTAGATGGGTACTGCTAATAGTTATCTTGGGTTTCTATATTGAACACATGACTCTATGCTGACTTAATCTAATATGCATATTTTGAAATGCTTTATCTGCTTTGTATATTCTTGTCTAGTATATCTAAAATCACTTAATTTTAGGGTTGTATTCAAGTAAAAGTAAAGAAGCTTCGATAGTTAGATCCAATGATGCAACTGTGAAACACCAAGTGATTGGTCAACTTGAGAGTCAAGAAAAAGGCAGAAACAATTGGAAAAAAAGAATTTTTTTTCCATGTAATAACAAGGTTAGGAATGAAGGAGAGGTAATAAATACAAGAGGATGAAATCAAGAAGTGGAAGTTAGAAATAGGACTCCTTACCCCTAGTCTCGGTGTTACAAAAATCACTTGTCTACTCATCTAATCTACTTCAAGCATACAAATACTCATATGAAGTGTTCTTTGATAGTAGTGTGTTTTCATTTTTTCTATATTATAATTGCCTAAGCACATTCTTTGAGTGACAAAGAGAAAACCATATACTTTATTTTTGTACTCAATTTGCTCATATTCACTCCCTGAATGATTGAGAGAAACCATAAACCTCACATCTTATTTTACATCTTTTTGTATCCATGATCCGGTAGAGATCAAAATGAGGTTCTAGCTTAGAAAGGCTAGGGTAGAAGAAAGACTACTTGTGATCTGGCTTGGAGAAATTAGGATTGAAGAATGAATACTCGATTGAAAGTAAAATCCTAGTTTTTGACTAGGGATTGGAAGTAAGCATGTCGTTTGTGTTACCAAGTGGCTTCAAACTCCAGAGGGGGTGAATTGAATTTATAACAGATTTTTGCAAACTTTTCTGAAAAACACTTGTTTATCATTTTTTGTTGAATAGATAGATGAGATAGAACACTTCTCTCACAAATAAACTAGCCAAGATGAAGAGTATTCAAGTAAGCATACAATAAGCAAAGCACAAAAGTAAAGGAGATAGAGTAGAGAGAAGCAAACTTAAAATTTATCCTAGTTTAGCCACTCCTTGTGACCTACGTCCAGTCCTCAAGTGATTCACTCGAGATTTATCGACTAAAACTTCAAGCTTTAACAAGTGCTTACAACCTTTACAATCAAGAGCACTCATAACACCTTTGAGATGCCTCACCCTTTCTGTTTGAGTCTCAAAACAAGGGATACCCCACCCTTTTCTCTTTTGAGGGATACTTCACTTTCTTACACAAAAAATCATAAAATAAATGAATTGAAAACTCTCACAATAGTGGATTATACAAATTGAAGCTTTATGAGTAGAAAGATAATCACACTTTTTAGATCAAAACAAAGTAATAATGTTCAAGGCTGGTAAAGTTCATATTAAATGCTCAACAAGTTTTTTCAGAATGATTTCCTTTCTCTCTTAAGTTGGCAATGACTTGTATTTATAGCCCAAGTCATTAAAGAGTCACTGAGAGGTGGTTGAGAGCATTAAATGTAACTTATTAGTTGTTTATTTATGCATTTGGAAACCCATATAATCGATTATTGCTTTGCTTAATCGATTATCATTGAGATAGCACAAAAGGAATAAGTTTCTGGAACTCAATAATCGATTACCCATATGGCCTAATTGATTATTGGTTTTTTTAAAAAAGAAGGCGTGCAATGTCTTTAAAGTTCAATAATTGATTATTTGCCTTGCAACAATCAATTATTGCCTGAGGGAATAAAACCTTGGCATTCTGGATTTTGCTAATCGATTATGGAAATCCTGTAGTTGATTATTGCCTTAAAAAACTCTTCAAACAACTTTGAAAAAGTTAGCCAAATGCTTCCAAAGTTCTAATAATCTTTTAAGCACTTAAAAACCATTTCTTATGATTTTAAAACTCATTTTAACAACTTGGAAAACACTTTGAACATGAGTGCTATCTTGGGTTCTTGAAAAACTAATTTAGAGCTTAGGTGAAAACCCCTTTACCTTTATATAAAAGATATAAGTCTTAATACTAATCTTGAAAGTTCTTGGACTTGATCAGGCCATCATCTTCTTGTTTGTTTTCATTAAAACTATTGCCAATTGCTAATTACATTCTCTCCTTTTTTGATGATGACAAACAACCATTGAGAAAAGAGTTATTTTATAAACAGGAATTCACAAAGATAGTTAGAGAGAGTCTTACTCCCCCTCTTTATCATAAGAGGTGATTTAATCTGCAACTCTCCCTTAATTTTGGAATCCCAAGATCAATTTTAAGTTTACCTTTCTTTTCTTAATTTCAAGAATTGAAAGCTTTTCTTCCCTTTTGTCATGATAAAAAAGATAGGCAAGAGAAAGCATGAAACATTGCCAATTGCCAACAAGATATTCCACACATAACGTTGCAGCAAAGTGCCTACACATGCTCAGACAGTGACAAAACTTAAAAGACAAGATAAATAGGTAATAGGTTACCTCCATAACCATATACAAGTCTATCATGTTTTCACAGGTGTTATATTTCTCCTCACAATTTTAGAATTTTGTCCCCAAAATTCGCTCGCATCAACACTTACTCTTTCACAACTAAGGTTCCAAGATCACCATTAGATATCACACTTGAAGGAATCCTACCTTCCTTATTGATATTCAACTCATCACTATCAACTCAAGACAATCTTATCTCATACCGGTCTCTAGCTCCCAAGGCAAACCTATGCCAGATATTCTTCACCTAAGAAAATTTGTTTTCCACAAACTCTTGGACTTCCTTGTCCATAATCCTTGTAAAACTTATCTAACAACCTTTTATCTAACCCATAGGCTCTACTAACTCTAGAGGTACCACTCAAAAGGGTGCAGATACAAACAATGCCTAAATGAATTCAACCATACCTACTGGACCCTCACTAGAAGAACTCCAAATTCCCCTAGTTCGCCTAAGTGAAGTCATAATTTCCTGTCCACACAGAACATTACATATTGAGCTGCAGTCTCAATATCATGTAACCGTGCAACAGTAGCTACTAACATCCTAACCTAAGGCAAATCATGCAATTTTTTTTCCAATATCTCAAACAAGAGACAAAGAAATATACAACTCACAGAGGAACTTCTAACATGCCTAAGCATAGTCAGTCTATACCCCAACTCAATAGGATGAACTCCTCTGATACCATAATGTAACATCCCAAATTTAATAACCACAGCATAACACCACGATCATTAGATCCAAGCTTACTACTTTCTACTACTAGTATTTCCTAATATAACAAAACCATGCATATATATTTAAAAAAAAATATGAGCCTCGAATGAAAATATAAATATTAAACCACAAATGTATTTCTCATAAACACAATATATACATAATATCAAAAGAAACTACCTAGCTACACTAAGCTAAGCACTCCAAGCTTCTAGTTGCACTTCACTTTTCACAAGTCTTCCTTCCTGGAATCATCATAGAAACACACACATAGGGTGAGAATCACATATTCTCAGTAATTAAATCCATGAAACAAGTCATCATAATCATTCCAACTATTTTAGGGAAAAACACATTTTTTGAACTTAAGTCACTTACACATATAAACTAGAAGGATAGCAAAGGCCAAACCATGTCCTTTCTCTACCCGAAATAGATTCTTATTTTATAAGTTTATACAAAAACTCATTTATCACAAATAGTCTTCAAGTGATCACTGCACTTTTGAAAACATCATCTCTATCACAGAGACACAAACAACATCTCTATCTTAGAGATACCAAAGCATTGTCTCCATTGCAGAGACACAACAACAATATCTCTATCTCATAGATATAATAATAACAACAACTCCATCTAAGAGATATGTAACTACCCATACAATTGCATGTCATGAGTTCATGTCATGAAGGTAACTGCCCATATAATTGTCATGCTATGCCAAATTTTGCCTTATGTACATGCTTATGCAATAACCTAAAAATGTAATGAATAGTGTTATAATACCATTTACGGGAACCCAGTTCCACAGTAATGTCATGTCATGCATGAGCCTTGAACAAAACAAAGGAACCTGGTTCCATAAGCTTGGAATAAGCACTGGAACCCAGTTCCAGAGATTTTACCAAGTGTGAGGGAATGAACCATCCTCAACTCATCACTATGATAGGGAAGGAATGTTACCTCTTCACTTACAATCATGTATGATCACCCAAACGTAAGGATCTCATCCTCTTTCCATAAAAGAGTATAAAAAGCAATGATGCTAATTACTTCAATAACTTGCATGCCAATTGATTTACATTCATCCAATCTCAAGCATGAACAACAATGATGCTAAATACTATAATAATTAATATACCAATTAATTTACATTCATCACAAAATTTACTTCATTAAATACTCCTATTAAAGTCTCATTAGTCTTAAAAGGGCTTACACAAAAGATCCCATCAAATAGGGAATTTAATTGGCATCACAATGCTAAAAATAGCCCCTGCCCTATCTCAATGCTCAAGCATTCCTTCATAGGCCCTCAAGCGTTAGTCATGCGCTCAGGCGCTCTCCACGGGCATTCCTTCATAGCTTGAAGGTGCTCTCTATCTGGCAGTGGCTGCTCAAGCGCTCTATACCCAACGCTCAAGTGCTGGTTTCCAGAACCAAATTTTTTGCATAATTTTGCAACAATGGACATTGTTTCAATGGTGCAATTTACTAAATTTGATCACTTTAAAATGGTTTCTTAGTGATTTTAAGTCCCAAACAAGTTAGTTGTTAATTTTAGGTGGTGCATTCTCTAAGTACAATTTTTTAAAATAGTTATGTCATGAAGAACATAACTATTTGTCATGGGAATTCCTCGCCTCGCCTACTTCCCCTCCTGTCCCTCCTCTTCCTCGTTCGTTTGCGCAGGCTCTGTGTAATTCTTTTGATGTATCCCTGAGCCAGTTGCCAAAACCTTGTGTCAAGGGTGACTCCATCTCGATCAAGATTTCGGAAGATGAATACCTTAAGGGTCTTGAAGGATGCAAAAATAATTTGCATGGTCGATTGCTGTTGGCTAAAGGTAGTAGTCCAATCAAGGTTCTCGAATTACGTGAGAAACTGTCAAAACTGTAGAAGCCGATTGGTTCTTGGCGCATGATCCCTCTAGGGAAGGGCTATTTTGAATTTAATTCTGCCTCCTGGAGGATCTACGATGTGTTTGGGCAGTTGGATCTTGGAATCTTAATCCGGGAGTTCTGCGGCTCTCTTAATGGAGTCATTATTTTAATCCTAATTCGCAGAAGCAGACTCATGCGCAGGTATAGATCCGGATTCATGATTTGCCATTGGAATATTGGCGGCCAAAAATTCTATTTGAAATAGCTAGTGGCATTGGGACTCCGATTTCAATTGATGAGGCTACGAAGAACAAAGTCTATGGTCATTTCGCTAGAATTTTGGTTGATATTGATCTCACCACTGTTTTCCCGCATGAGATCATGGTGGAGAGGAATTATTATGCTTTCTTTGTTGGCATTGTTTATGAAAAGTTGCCTTCTTTTTTGTGGTTTTTGTCAAATAATTGGTCATTCTTTGGATCAATGTAAGCAGAAAGGGAGAAATTCTGAGCCTAAGACTCGTAAGGATCATTTTCGCCAAAAGAGGAAACTTGCAGAGGTTGTTAATACTGATGTTGCTGCTGATAATCAAGTCATGGAGGATCAAGCGCCTTCTAATCTTGCCCCTGATGTCCCAATCCCTGAGCCATTTGCTGATCCTTTGCATGATAATGATGCTATCATTGGTGATACAAATATAGCAGATATTGAGGAGTTACTCAAACGTAATTCTTCTGCTGTGTTGCAACAACTTAGTTCTCCTGTAACCCCTAATGCAGGTAATCTACATAATGCTGCTAATTCTTCCTATGAAGATTCTTTGCACCCTGAGTCTCCTCTTATAGTGCCAAATTCTACTTCCTTGGATGTGGATCATGTTTCCCCCTCGATGGATGTTAGTTCTACGATGCCTATTAATTGCCACATTGTTAACCCTGTGATTCAAAGTGACTTGAGAATTGTCTCTAAGTTTTGGGCAGATAGAGTTGAGGTTGACTTAGAGGTTCAATCAGATCCAGCCAATCTGTGTCATCACGATGACTTTGCTGTTGTTTTGTCCAAATCCAGGAAAAAGAAAATGAGGCAGAGAAATAAACAGTCTTCTAAGGACAGTCCCTATGAAACCCGATCCAGGGCAGCTCTTAATATTCCATCTCAATGAAGTTACTTTATTGGAATGCCAGAGGCATTGCGAATCTTGGTACAAGATTGATGCTTAAAAAGCTTTGTCTAGCAAACAAGCCTAATTTTTTGTTTATAACTGAACCGTGGATCTGTCTGGAGCAGGTTCCTCAGAGATTTTGGTCTTCTTTACATCTTAAGTTCTTTGCTGTTAATGATAGAGGTCCTCTTATTCCAAATTTATGGTACTTCTATCATGTGCAGTTGTCTCCCAGCTTTCTTGCTTCTTCAAGTCATCACGTTGCTTTTTCTATTTCGTGGGATAATCAGGATATTTTTGTTTCTGCTGTGTATGCCAATACTGGCTATGTACAGAGAAGGAGTCTTTGGTCAGATTTAGCTACCCTCCAACAGTTTCATGTTGGTCCTTGGTGCTTCATTGGAGATTTTAATGCTATTTTAGGTGCTCATGAGAGTAGGGGAAGGCACTTGCCTAAGAATATTGCTTGTGATGAGTTTAGAACTTGGTCAGATTGTTGCAATTTAACCCATTTGCCTACAAGGGGGTCTACCTTTTCCTGGTCTAATGGTCACAGGGGTAATGCGCTTTCTGAAAGGAGACTGGACAGAGCTATTTGTAATGACGCTTGGGTATCATTTTGGAATAATGTGTCTTGCTGCACTTTAACTAAATCACATTCTGATCACTTCCCAATTCTCTTAAATCAAAATCGAGGTGTTAAGAATTTTCCTTCTTTGTTCAAATTTCTGAAAGTTTGGATTGATCATCCAGATTGTCAACGGTTGGTTGCTAAGGTTTGGCGTAGGCCTTTCATTGGTTGTCCAATGTCTATTCTTTTTCAAAAGCTTAAAGCTCTGAAGCTTGAGCTAAAGGTCTGGAACAAATCAATTTTTGGTGATGTTCATTAGCGCGTGGATTCTGTAGTCCAGATGATAGATCAAATACAGGCTCAAGTTGATTTGTCTAGCTCCTCTGATGACCTGATCATGCCGGAACAAAATGCTCAAAGGGAATTGAAGCAAGCTCTGAAATGTCAAGAGGACTTTTGGCAAGAAAAGGCTCAGCTCAATTGGCACTCTTTTGGTGATACGAATACTGCTTTCTTTCACAAGATTACTCAAATCAGAAATGTCACCAAACAGATGTCTGTAATTAGGCATGGTGACATTATTTTGGACCAACCATAGGACATTGAAAATCATATTCTTGATTTTTACAAAAGCTTGTTTGGTATTGATAATGCTTGCATTGCCAATGATTTGGTTGATAGTGTCATTCCATCAATAGTTTCTGCTAATGATAACTCAATGCTTACCAAATTGCCAACCAAAGAGGAGGTTAGGAGTGCAGTCTTTTCCATGAATGCAGTCGGTGCACCTGGTCCAGACGGCTTTGGGGGTGTTTTCTTCTAGCATTTTTGGAACATAGTGGTGGTTGATGTTTTCGGAGCTGTGTCTCAATTTTTTATGCAGAATTAGATTTTGCCAGGTATGAATTCTAATCTTGTGGTCTTAGCTCCCAAATTTAGTGGTGCAAACAGTATTGATTAGTACAGGCCCATTGAATTGGCAAATTTCCAGTTCAAAATTATTTCAAAAGTGTTGGCTAATAGGCTTGCTTTAGTAGCTCCTCGCATTATTTCAGAAAATCAGAGAGGGTTCATCAAGGACAGAAACATCGCTGAATGCATATGTACTGTTTCTGAAGCCATTCATTTGCTGGATAATAAGTCTCATTGTGGTAATATTGCTTTGAAGATTGATATTAAGAAGGCATTTGACACAATGGATTGGAATTTCATGCTTAAAGTGTTACGGTCCTTTGGTTTTGCTGAACAGTTTTGTAACTGGATTAAAGTTATTCTTTTTTCAGCTAAACTTTCTTTTTCTATTAATGGCTACTCAGTTAGTTATTTTGATTACAAAAGAGGAGTAAGGCAGGGTGATCCCTTATCCCCTCTCTTATTTTGTATTACTGAAGACGTGCTTAGTAGGGGTTTATCTAAACTGGTTCATGAAGGCAAGTTGCATCCCATGTCTAGTCCAAGGGGTTTTACTACACCTAGTCATGTTCTCTTTTGCTGATGACATTATGATCTTTTGTAAAGGAACCAAACAAAATTTAACGAATGTCATGGCTTTGTTTAAGCAATATGGCGCTGCTTCAGGGCAAATTGTTAGTCCAGAGAAGTACAAGTTTTTTTCTAGTTCAATTCCGCACAGAAGATTAGCTTTGATTAGTTCTATCCTTGGCTTCCCTACTGGAAGTCTACCTTTTGTTTATCTAGGTGTTCCAATCTTTAAAGGTAAGCCCAAGTCTCTATTCCTGCAGCCAATAGCTGATAAAATAAAAGCAAAATTGTCTGCTTAGAAAGGATCTCTTCTCTCCATAATGGGAAGGGTGCAGCTAGTCAAGTCTGTCATCCAGGGTTCTCTTTTGTACAGTTTTCAGGTTTATTCTTGGCCAATCTCTTTCCTCAAAACAATTGATTCTTGGATCCGAAATTTCATTTGGTCTGGTGAGATATCTACTAGAAAGGTAGTGACTGTTACATGGAGCAACGTCTGTGCTCCCTTTCATGAAGGGGGTCTTGGTATTAGACCAATTAGGGCCATTAATGATGCTGCTACTCTCAAGCTTTGCTGGAATTTTATTTCTTCTAAAGGCCAATGGGCTTGCTTCTTGCACACTAGGTTCTTGAAAAATATTAAGCCAAGGTCTTCTTTTGTTAAATCTTCTATTTGGCCAGCCATTAGGAAGTATCTAAGTACTGTTATGGATCACTCTTCATGGCAGCTAGGGGATGGTAAATCTATTAACTTCTGGACAGACAAATGGCTTTCAAGTCCTATTGCTTCTTCTATGAATGTTCCTTTGGAGTTCCAGTCTCTTTTGTCTGCCAAAGTTAGTGATTTCGTTGTAAATTTCTCTTGGTCTTTGCCTCCTGATTTAGTGTTAAATTGCCCTATTCTTGCTGCTAACATAATGCAAGTAGTTATTCCTAATAGTCAGGTTGATGATCACCTAGTTTGGTCTTTGACAAACTCAAGATCCTTATCTTTCAAAGATGCTTTTTTGTTTCTGAACCCTGCTAAGCAAATTGTTCCTTGGAGTAAGCTAATTTGGCATAATGCTATCCCTCCTTCCAAATCTTTTATTTTATGGAGGTTGCTTCACAATAGATTACCAACTGATGATAATTTATGGTCTAATGGATGTGTGACAGTATCTGTATGCAGTCTTTGTATGAAAGAGTATGAATCATCCAGCCATCTGTTTTTGTGTTGTCAATTTGCTAAAAATTTGTGGAGTTGGTTGAGTGATAAGCTTAATTGTTCAATTGATCTCTCTTCTATCAGTGCTATTCTTTCAATCTGTAGCAGAAGTTGGAGTTCTCAGCTTCATGTCACTATTTTATCTGCGATTTCTAATGTGATATGGGTTATATAGTATTATCGGAATCAATTGCGATTTGGCAATAAGCTTGTATCTTTTGCCCAGGCTATATCTTTGGTTTCGTCGAATGTTTATCTTTTGGGTAACAATACTTCAGGTACTATGCACTCTTCTGTGAGTGAGTTCTCAATATTGAAGCAGTTTTCTATAACTATCCATCCTCGTCATGCTCCTTGCATTAAGTAAGTGATTTGGTCACCTCCTCCTTGCTATTGGATAAAGTGTAATACGGATGGTGCTTCCCTAGGTTCTCCAGGTATCTCTGCCTGTGGTGGTCTTTTCAGAGACTATAGAGCTTCTATTCTTAGTTGTTTTGTTTCAAACTTGGGTATTTCTTCCTCGCTGCATGCTGAATTGTATGGAGCCATGTTGGCTATTGAATTGGCCTTTGCTAGGGTTTGGCACAAGTTATGGCTGGGGAGTGATTCTAAACTAGTTGTTGATGCTTTTAAGTCAGATAAAGTTGTCCCTTGGCAGCTGCGTAATCGGTGGAGGAATTGTTTGACTCTGACTAGGCAGATGACTTTTTGCATTTCTCATATTTATAGGGAAGGGAATGCTTGTGCGGATAAATTAGCATCTCATGGGCTTTCTATTAATGGTTTTGTTTGGTGGGATCTTATCCTTATTTTTATAAAGGAAGACTTTTACCGCAATAGGTTTGGTCTTCCTCAGTTTAGAGTTAAATAGTGTTCCTGTGCATGGGTTCTGGTTTATGTCCCCCCATGTTTTTGTATTCTTTATTTTCTTTATTTTCTAATAATATTTAAGTATACTGCAAATGATTAGTAGAGTAGGGGGTGCCAGCATAGCTGGGATGCCTTTTTCTACAGTGATGCTTTTGTATACCTTTGCTTAAAAAAAAAAAGTCCCAAACAAGTTCACAAACATGAAAGAAGTATAAAACACCAATAGTTTTCATAAAAAATGGATCATTACATCAAATCATTCATCCAAACCCCTAAAATCAACATTTTGGGCTTTAAAGGTCCAAAAGGAGAGTTTTCATTTTCTAATCCAAACACTTAGCATGTACATGTCATAAACCACACATAAGACTTATCCAAGTAAGAAAATCACTCAAAACACCACTAAATCTCATTTTGACGTCTTAAACCTCAAATAGCTTAAACATGAAAACTAAGAAAAAGATTAAGTTTTAAGCTCAAGAACCCCTACTTCAAGGTCTTGAAGATGAATATATGCTATGGAGATTCAAGCTTTCCTTTTGGCTTGCCTTGATTCTTCCTTGGTGGTTGCTCCTCCTCTTTGGTCTTCTTTCTTTCCTCCTTCTCTTCTTCCTATTTCCTTTCTCTTTTCTCTTTTCTTTCTTTTGTTTTCTATTTTTTCCAGCCATGGGATATTTATATAGAGAATTCAACTTTGGCTTCTCATTAGATAGGTACTAAAACCTCGATTTATTAAGAACACTCAAATTTCACCAAATCCAGTTCTCTAACTTCCAACAGACTTAAAATAAATCCTGAGATTCGTTAAAAATCTGATTTCACTATTTCCATATTTTTCCATATTAGCTGCTAGTCAATCCGGCATTAAAACACACAAGCAGTATGCTTAAAAATACCAAACTAACTCTAATTAACCTCAAATTTTAACCTCACCATCTTCAACACATTTATGACCTATAAACAAATCCTCCACATTTATTTTCATTAACGAAGCAGTTTAAGCTAATTATAGGGCTAAAAATAATTATATTCCACACATAATGTTGCAGTAAAATGCCTAAATGTGCTCAAACAGTCACAAAACTTAACAGACATGATAAATAGGTATTTGGCTACCTCTGTAACCATATACAATGCTATCATGTTTTCACAGGTGTCATAGATTCCAAATTTGTTATGGGCTGTTGGTTTTATAGATTCGTCGATGTCCACGATGGCTAAGTATTTCTCAAGTATTCGAGAAATCAAGAATGCATAGGGAAGGTCCAAGTTCACTCTGCTCTGCGCCTTCATCATATGGTGCATGATGAAGAATGACGAGTTGATGTTGAGTCTTTCCTTGAGTGGCCAGAGGGTGAAGATGTAATCCTCACCCAAGTAAGCATAATTGCCCCCTCGTGGGGCAATAATTTGACTGTTGGCGTAATAAAGATGGCAATCTTGACACATTAGTTCCCCAACAATAAACGAGCCTCCAGGGACAACAAGGCCTGGTTGAATGTGGCTTGAATTGTATTAGTGCACATGTAGGCTTCCCAATACTTGAAGCTATTTTTTGAAAACTTCTTGCCTATGTAGTGTAAACTAAATAGATCAAGCCAATCTCTAAGCTTCACTATAATCTTGTGGCTTTTAACTTCAGACACCAAGTTATCATCATCAATCCCTAGGTTGTAGTCGACCACCTTGACTAGGTTAGGGTAGAATCATTGATGATATGTGTAGAACTAGAGAACCCTCTAGTGCTCTAAGAGATTTACAAACTAGAGTCCTTCATTGAAGAATAACTGAAGGTCTATATATTTGGATTGGACTAACATTCTTGGCAAGAGGTGGTGTCTCAACCTGTTCATCTCAGTGCTATCAAAAGTTAGCCTTCGTAGGTCTAAAGGGTTGTTGGGGTTAACAACTCCAAGGGCATTTTTAGTGCGAGCGTGTTTGGGATTTGAACTAGAAGCCATTGAAAGTGGGGGTTGCAAGCTTGGTGAGGAAGATGGATTTTTGAGGTGAGGAAAGGTGAAATTAAGAGAAGGGAATGGGTTAAATGGCCACGGGTTGCACAAGGGAGGAATGTGGATGGAGGAATTTAGTGTTTTGAATGGAGGATTTTGGTGATTTGGGAACTAGGGTTTTGAGAGAGAAAAACTGCACAGAGAAGAGAGAGAGAAAGGATTTTGAAAAAAAAAGGAAGGGAGAAACGTTGCGCCTCTTCATATAGCAAAACAATAATAGATTATTGACTATTAATAATCAATTATTCTCATGTTTTTTAGTCATTCAAAGTTTCAGATAATCGATTATGACATTTCATAATTGATTATGGCTGAAGAAAATACAAAACATAGCATTCTGCTCACTCATAATCAATTATCTACCCATGATAATCGATTATGCTATGTTATAAACACAAGATATGAGTTATTGGAAATTGATATTCAAATGTATACACCCTCTAATTGATTATAACCCTCTAGAAAACATCAGAAAACATATGCAGTAAGTCCAAATGATCAAATTAAGATTGGTAAGCTTATCCAACGATCAAGTTCTTGCAAAACAAATTTTGGGATACTTCTGACACTCAAGTCAGTAATGATTTAAATGAATAATTCAATGAAAAAATAGCAAGTACAAGTATTCACTCAAATGCATGATTGGTTAATTATGCCTAATTCTTTTCTTATATAAAAGAAAGACTCTTCAGCCAAAGGTTTTGTAAATATATCAACTAGTTGTTTAGTTGTTTCCACAAACTCAAGTATGCAATCTCCTTTACGTACATGATTACTTATGAAGCAGTGTTTTATTTCAATGTGCTTAGTCCTAGAGTGTAAGATGGGATTTTTAGTCAAATTGATTACACTAGTGTTATCACATCTTATAGGGATGTGATCAAGTTGGAGTCTAATAAACACCATTTTTATATATTTAATCCCTTATATTCAAAATTTTATACCACTTATGTGCTTAATTGATTAGTTTTGGCCACCATTTTATAAGTTTGCGTTCAAATTGGGCTTAGCTGTATTTCTCAGCATGGTGGCAATTTTACACTATTTTTATATTTTAGGTATAACTTGAGTTCTAGATATTTAAAAAGTATGTAATTTATCTTGTAGGAAAGTTGAGAGAAAAAACTAAAACTTTGATGAGGGCTTGAAGGATAAATCGAATCTCTAATGGGTCATATTGGGCCATCAATTTAGAATAGAGATGTTGTCATTGAAACTTGGATGATGTGGAAAGATTAGGCCTTAATTCAGGCTGTAGGTGTCATTTGGAGCTACAACTAGTGCCATTTGAAATCTAAGACAAAGATCTTTAATTTTTATGAAGATCACTTATCAAAACAGTGATGTTTTGATGGTGTTTTCACCCTTTGAAGTTGGCTGACGGGTTAAGAGAGCCGTTAAGAATATTTTGGTCAAAACTCTCTCATCTTAAGCCAAAATTATACAAATTAGGTATCTAATTAAAGCTAAGAGGAAGATGATTAACCCTCAGCTACAGTAGTAGCCACCACGAGATAGTTATTTAAGTAGCAACAACTACCAAAAATACAACCCTAATTTTCACCTAACCACTCTTGCTTCTACTCATCTTTCTTCTTCTCTCATCTCTCTAGGTTTCTTTCTTTTATGTTCTTTTCCGTCTCATCCTGGATGAGAGGGAAGAACCGTTTAATCAATCCTAGGGATTAAAACATTCTTATTGTTGATCAAATTTCTCTCCTTATTCTCTTAATTCTACTACATCTTCACTGAGTGCTTAACTTAGTTTGGGTGTTGACGAGCGTCGAACTCAGTCAAAATTATAACCGAAGTTATTAACTAAGTTTGCAGTATAGTGAACAATACCGGATCGTCTCCTCAAGGATCGTAAATGCAATTTTATCAAATTAAGTTAAGTTAGAAAGGGGGGGTTTTGATTGTTCAAGGATTACAATGACAAGATCAGAAGAAAAATAACAATTAAAAGAACAGTCAATTCAGAAATCTATCCGAGATTGGGTGGATTCAATCATAGACCTTTCAACAAACACCTGAAATACATTTGAATGGTTAACTTGGATCTAACCAAGATCTCTGCATCGATCTAGAATTCATACTAGACAATCGTCGTAATTCAATTGACAAGTGATAAACACAAATCTGCAATCGCACCATTCATGTAAATATATGTCAATTTAAGCACCGAATTCAATTAACCTAGGCACAAATCAGTAACCTAACCTCTTCAATTACGTGATTAGTTTAGATCAATCAGTTCTAAGTTTCATCACAAATCTCAATCTTCAGTTATGTGATTAATTCAAATCAATCAGTTCTAAATTTCATCACAATACTTAATCTTAAACTAAGATCAAATCAGATCAAACATAAACAGAATCACCATTCATGCATTCAAGATCAAGAGAACAGAAGAAGAAGAGAAGAGGAATTCAAATATAAATCAAATACATTACATAACCAAGGTCTCAAGAATCCAAGCCACAATCTCTTCAAGAGTCCCAAATTGACTAGAAGTGACTTAGCTCTCCATTACAATGAAGGAAAAATATACAAGAACTATGAAAAGCTATCTCTAACACCAAGTGTGTGTTGTTCCTAGAGCTCTCCACATGCTTCCTTTTATAGAGGATTCGAAGTAGTAGTAGATGGGTAGATGGGATTAGTAGGTGGATGAGTAGGTGGATGAGTAGGTGGATGAGTAGGTGGGTGAGTAGGTGAGCTACCTTGTCTCCGAAATTCTTTATTGCTGAACTCATTGATTTCGTCATTTCTGAGCCAAGTGGTCTTCATGAAAGTTCTATGAAATTGTCTAAGCTTTCCAATGGCTCTGGAAACACCCAAAAATTCGTCCTACAACCCAAGATATGACTCAATTACTACAGACTATTCAGGACCAGTTTCAGCACCTCTGTTTTGACTTTCAGACCCAATATCTCCATCAAGGAGCCCAAATCAAGTTTTGTGTTTGACATGAAAGTTGTACATATGGGTCTTAACTTTCAGATTACAAATTTTCAGCCCATTTTATATACCCAAACTCGAATTATGTTCTGGTTACTACACATTGTTCGGGTTCCAGTCACAAATCCCGTATTCTGATTTCCATGCCCAATTAGCTCCACTAGATGTCTGAAATTGACTTTGAGCTCTTCATCAAAGTTGTAGAGCTCTCTCTTATCTTTCCTACAAGGTAAAATTCATAATTATCAGACATTTAGAACTCAATATATGGCTAAAATACAGAAACAGTGTAAGACCCGAATAATGCTGAAAAAATCAATTAAGTCCGATTCGAGTTCAAACTTACAAAACATAATCAAATTCAGTCAATTAAGTACATGAAGAGTGTAAATAACTAAACATAAGGGTTTCTTAATGAATAAAATATGTGATTATCAGGTGTTCATGCGATGGTTTCTTAACTATCATATGTTTACTAAAACAAAACAATGCTTTAAAGGCTTCTTGGATGTTGATTGTTAAACTTGGTTGAATTTTGGATTTTATATTAATTTAGGATCAGATGGGTGCTTAATTCATTTAACCTTGATTAATTAAATTCTAGATGTTTATCTAGTAGAGAATTCATAGATCATCTTAAGGCTTCTTGATGTGATCTAAGACTAAGAATCTAATTAGCAATTGAATAGAAGAGACTAAACAATGCATCAAATGTGTTTGATGGATTGTTTATCTTGGTTAAATTATGAATTTTAAGTTAATTTAGGATTAAATAGGTGCTTAATTTGTTTAACTTTGATTAATTAAATTTTAGATGCATATCTAGTAAATAATTCATTAATAATCTTAAGGCTTCTTGATGTGATCTGTAACGCCCCAATTTTTAGAAAATATTCTGAATGTACTGTTTTCTGTTTTTCATGCTTTTGTATGAATGACCGCTGTGTCCCTATTTTTCTGTTCTCGATTTCTGTATGAAAACAATTACGATAATACAGTTCAAATTTTATTTGATCGTTTTACGTAATTTGTTTCGAGACGTAAAATAAAAATTTTTCTCGAACTCTTTGTATTAATTTTTCTCGAAAGATATACACTAAATAATACTTCTTGGATATTTTATTTGAACGTTTTGGACGATTACCTACGTTGTCGGAAAAAATGGGAAAATGACCGTTACGTCCCGAACGTCTTGTTTTATTGTTTTTGTCTGTTTTTAATTGTTTTCTTCTTGATTTAATGCCCGAAAATACCGTCTGTAAATTTTTATGAACTTTTTGTGTGATTTGCTCCGAGGCAGAAAATAATATTTTTCCGGGCCGGAAATCTTATTTTAATATTTAGAATTGGGGGATCTTACTTAACCCGATTCTCCGAATGAGACTAAAAATAATCTTTTAATTTTTAGGATTTAATCACAAATAAAATAATTTTATATTATTATAATATTATTTTATTAGTCAGTATGTTTTAGTGACAGTGGACCCGCAAATATTTTGCGGGACCCACAATTAGCAAAGCGGTTAGATCGGTAGCTTAATTAAT
Source organism: Ormosia emarginata (assembly GCA_029884605.1). Classification (NCBI taxonomy): domain Eukaryota; kingdom Viridiplantae; phylum Streptophyta; class Magnoliopsida; order Fabales; family Fabaceae; genus Ormosia; species Ormosia emarginata. The sequence continues at coordinate 22,844,555 of JAQQTP010000078.1, read as the reverse complement.
CACCGTAAGCTGTAGAACTTTCCAGAACAGGCTGACTCAGCAGAGCATTTAATACACAGTGTGACTAAGCCAGGTGAGTCACCATGAGCAACCAATAGAATTAAAGCTTGTTAAGCAAGATTTGATCTTGACCTTTGATGTGTTCAATGGCTTGGATGAAGCCAAATCCATGCACATCCTTTGCCCTAGAAGGCTACGGCCATTGGAGAGAGAAAGCCAAAAATCACCTTCCATCTTCATCACTTTTCTCTCTTCTCTCTCTTCAAAAACCTAGCCACCATTGTTGTCCATTTTCTTCCTTCCATTCGGCCAAGACACAAACTACACCATCCAACCATCCAAAAATTTTTCTAACCAAGTTTCCTTAACCTAAACACCATTTTAAGAACCTTTGTAGTTGGAAGTTTCTTCAAATTCTTCCATCTAGGGCTTGGAAACCAACCTTGGAAGTTTTATCTAGAAGGTAAAATTTCATGCTTTTCTTTTCTCTATTCTTTTTCAAAGTTCTAAGCCATGATTTTTCCATGGTTTAGCTTCTTTTTCATAGTTAATAACATGTAGGTTTTGTTTGAGATTTTTAGGTGTTTGGTGGAGTGAAAACCGTGACCTAGGAGGTGAGAAAGCAAGCTTTTTGTCTTCATTTAAGGTAAGAGGAAGACAATTCTTATCATCCCTTGATGGTGGTAAGAAGATGGGTTGTTTGTAGAATCCATAAGGATTCGGTTGTGGTGTGTTTAATGATGTGTATTTGTTAATTTTTGTGCTTGCTAGTAGCTTAAGTGTTATGTGTTAGTAGCTTTCTTATTTGGTAATTGTAATAATCTTGCATGTCTAATAGCTTTTGATTGTATGTCTATAAGCTTTAAATTAGGTTTTATGTGTTAGAAATATTTTGCATGTGTTAGAAATATTTTGCATGTGTTAGAGATATAAATGCATGTGTTAGAATTGTATGATAAGGTTTAGGATGTGAATAACATGTGTAAATTTGCATGAGTGTTCCAAAGAACACATTCCTTAGCTCACGGCAATGCCAAAGTGTGAGGACCAAAATGTTCTCTTCATTTTTCCTAAAGTGCAATTTAATTGATTAGGAGAAATAAGAAGGTTTCAAATGGTTTTGATCAAAGAAAAGGAATTTATAAATCAAATGGTAAAGATTTAGTACATTTTAGGCCAACATGCCTAAAAGATTTATTTGATTCCAAAATCATTACCTTATAACATGATTTAATGAATTTAGATAAGATAATACCTTTGACATGATTTAGAAATCAAATGAGAAAGTTTTATAAAATTCGGCCAACATGCCACTATAGGTAATTATGATTTCTAAAACTTGATTCCAAACCTTTTTCAATTAAAAAGAGACAATACAAGTTAAAGGGAAGTTTTCTATGATGATTTTTGAAGAAACAAATTGAGTAGAAATAAGTTTAAAGGATTAAAATTAGTGATTTTATCATTAGGAAGGAAATACAGTGATATTAAGAAATTTTCTAACATATAGCTCACTTTTGGTTTTGAAGCATGTTAGAGATTTCAAAAGAGAATTAAATGATATGGATAAAAAAATTAGGTAAATAGAAAATTTTATGGAAAATTTAGAAAACCATTATTATAAGTCTATAAACAAAATGTTGTCAATTTTTAGTAAAAATGAACTTATAGGATAGTCAAAATATCCTAATGACAGTATGCGGTATGAAAAATTATTCTACGTAGTTTAAATATACAAATTATTATTTCTATCTGTTTAAACGGTAATTTTAAAGGCATTCGAATAAGAAAATGATTTAAAAATCCTACGCGATTGAGAAAACGTATTAAAAATGCTACGCGATTTTAAAAACAGAAAAATATCTTTACCCGATTTTTAAACGTTTGTAAAAACGACGAGATTTCAAAAATGCGATAAAATTTCTACGCGATTGACCGTAACCATATTTATTTTTCGCTGTCGGGAAAATGTGAACCCGTACAGGCTTTTGAAAATCTATTTACTGTCGGGAAAATGTGAACCCGTACAGGTTTTTGAGAATTATTTGCTGTCGGGAAAATGTGAACCCGTACAGGCTTTCCATCTATTTTTTTTATGTGTGTGCCATGTATTTGGTGGATTGGTTGACGAGACGAATCACATCGTGGTGTCGATGCGATAAACGTAGTGTGGTTCATTGTTCTAATGAACTTGGAGACTTTAGTGTACGGGATCCCACATGTGGACAGTTGGTAGCTCCGCTGGGCCGTGGTAAACCGATAGCGCACTATGGTACTCAACATACACTATATTTAATCGAGATTGGTGGAATCTAGTAGTACATTTGCCTGTAGTGTCACAACGTGAGACCGTGAACTACACCACGCCTGGATTGATGGATTCCTGTGTCGTGGGGCTATAGACGCAACGTGTGACCGCGGAATAGTTGGTGGGGCAGCCGTGGTACTATTAGATTTTGCGAATCATTCCTCTCTCTGATACTTGTGTTTTTCTTTAGCTCCATGGAGTAGGATTTTGTTATATTATTTATCTCTATGTCTATTTGTTTCCATCTTATCTATTTATTTTATCTATATCTTATTTATTTATTTTATCCGTTACTTGTTATTATTGATTATTATATCTTATCTGTGTATTTTATATTTCTTATTTTATCTGTGAGGTTTTATCCGTGATTGTGACATATTGTGATGATATCTAAATTTTACTTCAATTAATTATTGTAATTGTTAAAGCTTTATGTATTGCATGAACTGTATGTATATATTGTTTGTCATCTTTTTATTGACCATGTTGTGATGATTTTATGTTGTCTTACCTCTTTGTTATATGTATTTTCTGTTTATTTATTTTACGCGGTAAAGACTTCGAGGAAGAGGAACAGCCTCTTGAGATTGTGTACCCGAAGAGGAGGAAGATCGGCAAGCAGACGACCAGTTGACGATCAAGAACCATCCGATCATCCATATCCTCTGGATTGATTGTGAGGGATGGCGACGCCAGGATTTTTGGGATTCATAGAGTTGGTGTTTCATGGAGGTGCTCTGGCTTGGCATCTACGAGGAGACCGTGACTCTGTGACGTATGCAGGACGTGTGACCGTGATCCTACGTCATCGTTTTGATGATGAGCCTGTCATGACGACGACGTTATTTCTGCACTTAGAGTTGCCCTTATCCATTAGGCGTTATTGGGGTGCTGAAAACCCTGAGCCTAGTGAGATAAGCATCGTATCGACTGCGCGATCCCGTTATCGCCGTGTGTCGAGGCATCCGGGATATTTATCCCCTGATGATCATTTTCAGGCTGATAGTGATCCATCAGAGGATTAGATAACCATGATGTTTTTTTTTGGGCGCGTCAGCGTATGTCTGTATGTATATTAACTCTTTTATTGCTTTCTTTACTGTTTTTGTTTAAATATTTGTAGTCTTAGTTGTAAATTATTTGTACAACTTATAACTTAACCATATGTATATTATCAGTGATGATGTTTTTTTTATTTCGTATTTTCCGCTTTATCTTTTTATATCATATTTCTGTCTATCAGGAATTATTTTACGACCCGTAATAATATTTAACAAATATTTCACAACTTGGGTAGATTTTATTTCTATTTCTTTTATTTTCTTTTATGTGTGACATCCTCCAAAAGGGTGTTACATGATCTAAAGCCAAGAACTTGGTTAGCAATTGAATGAATTCTTAGTGATCAAGGATGGATTAAACTCAAGAATAGTTGATTTCCTTAGATTGATTGTTAACTTAATTATGTTTAAGATTTTAATTAGTTTCTATTAATTAATTTTGCAACTATTCCCCCATTTGTTAACTTCTTAATCTGATTGCTTAATTAGAGTTATCTAAGGGCTCGACCTGGTTGTGCCATATATTCCAAGTATTTTGGTGAATCGGTTTATAAATTGATTTAATTTGGTAGCATCAACAGCTATCAAATCTTGGCATCATTCTCGAGGGTCATTCTGAGTTTAATCAATCATATTAGGAGTATAATTAACTACTAACCCTTCACTAATTGTTGAGTTGGAAACCAACTGCTCTTTTGCTAATCGCAAGTGCATGGGTCACTCAAGTAATAAAAATAATAAGTAAAATCGTCTTCACAAAGGCTATGGCAACTTCCAAAGCTAAATATTAATTTATAACTTAATTAATTCTATTCAAGCAAACGTAAGTGGAAAAAGGGTTGATAAATAAATTACAAAGCATAAAGAAAAATAAAGATAGGTTGAGAATATAGAGATTTGTTTTGCACCTCCTATTTCAACTGATAACATGCAATCCTTTTGAGCAAACAAATGATTAGATTAGGTTAGCTTAAGAAACTAACTTAGTTAAAAGTCTATGTCAGGACGATTAACCCTATGTTATTTACCTAGTTTACTATGCATCCATGAGAACCAGAGCAAACAACAAGCATTAAAATCGATTCTTAACTAAGACTATGCACAGCTAATAGGTATATGTCTATCCTATTAACGAATCAACTCATTATGCCATTGGAATGAAATCAAACATGCATCTACTATACAAATGATCTAAAACCTAAGGTCCTATGTCTAGGCATAATAGATTTCAACAAATCACCTACAAGTTGATCAGACAAATAAGAGCATTAAACACAATATGATAGAACAAAACTCAAATCTTTCATATAAACTCAAAAGGGTACAAATCAATCAATATTCAAAGAAAAATTCAAAGAATACTCTAAACACAACTAGCTACACATTGAATACGAAAATGTACTACAAAAATTCATATTTAAGATAAATGGGAGAGAAAGAGAAGAAGAAACAGAAGAAGAAGCCCTAATGGGTTGAGCCTTTAAGCTTGAATCTTCTTTCAAGATGAAGAAAACCTCTGATCTTGGCTCCTTCAACCCTCTTTCAACCCTAAAATGCCTTCCTAGCTGCTGGATTCTCCAATAGGCAAAAGCCCCAAAATGTAATATGAGAGACAAAAAGAGGGAAAAAGGGAAGGAAAATAGAAAAACCTAGGAGAACTCTGCTAAAATATGTGTTTCACGTATTTATAGATGCACAGATTTAGCGCGTCACGCCGCAGCATTACACAACACATGTCGCGACACACAAAACTTAGGGCACCAGCGCTGCAGCATTCACTTCCTTGTGTCGCGACGTGACAACCTCAAGATGACAGGGTGCACAGTCAGAGAGTAGGACGTCGCGACGTGGAGTTCCTTGCGCTGCGTCGTGAAGTACTAGAGCTTGTCTTGTGATTTCTCATTCAATGCAAGGCCTTGCTTGCTTCAAAGTGGTTCTTTTGGGAACATCCTGTAACACCCCAAAATTTTTGTGCTTTTCACTAATATTTGATTTTTACTGTTTTGTGATTTTTGTGTACTGTTAAAATTATTTTGATAGTTCTGTGATTGTTTTCAAACTTTTTGAGTGATTTACTCTATGTTGGGAACATAAAATTTTTGGGCTGGGAAAAATCTTTGGTGGTTTATTCGAGGCCGAGGGAGCTTACTAAACCCGAAACCGAAAGTCACAGTTATTAATCTTTTAATTTTAAAATTTATTTGTCAAATAAAATTTCTCACATTTTATTATTTGTTGGATAACGTTATTATCTATTGGACAATAGATACTGGTTTATAAGCAGTAGCTGTTATCCATTAGTTAAAAAGTATACTAGAAAATATCTTGTGTGAACCAATAGGAAGAAAACTTCAAGACTAAGCAAGGTAGTGGTCAAATATGACGGTTATGATAACTTTAGTGAGAACCAATAAAAACCTAGTCTCTTTGAAATGAACTAATAAGAATTGGTCAAATTTGATGGTTAGACATTTTATTAGACCAATAGGAATTTAGTCTTCCTTGATGAACCAATAAGAATTAAGTTTGAAAATGGTCAATTTTGGTGGCTTTGCACCATGCATTCTATGGCCATGAACATTTGGTGGAGGAAAATATCCTACATTAATTCATTTCTATCACATCTTAAAGCTATCATCTTTTCATGCAAAGCTTAAAACCAAATTCTCTCTATTTCTCTACAAGAACTCACGATCAAGACAAATTAATAGACCAATTAGATTTAGTCAATTTTGGTGGCTACTCTTCTTGATTCCTATGGCTATGCATGTAAAATGCAAGGCAATTCTACACTTAACATATTTTCTCTCATTCTTATCAAATCAACAAAAGCTATTCACAAATATCTTTCTTTCTCTCCTACACACTCACGGTTAAATGCAAATTGAAAGACCAATATACACTAAATTCAACCAATAGAAATTAGTCTTACATAGTGGCTTGACTTGTCTTGAACCAATAGAAAACAAACTAGTTAAACTAAAAGACTTTGAAGACAAAACTTGGTTAGCTTTTTTGTTTGGAGTTCCACGGCCATGCATAATTTTGGGGAGTCTTGGACTTGACTTTCATTTGTTCAAAGTTATCACCTTCTTCCTATAAGTAAATATCACAAAATTCCTTCACTTTTTCTCTAGCCTATCCTACGGTCAAGAGGGTTCAAGAGGCTCTTAGAAACTTAAGCCATCCATCTTGATTTATTCCTATCTACTATTGAATATATCTACACACAAACATATCCACTCATAAACAAATATCTTCTCTCCTCTCCTTGCAAAGACTCCCACAGCCAAGCATTTTGGAGGGCTCTAGATATTAGCTTTTCACTTGATAAATTTTCTATCTCATCATTTCTATCCAAGAAAAACCAAAAGCTATCACAATATAATTCTCTCTCACTTTCTTTCCCAAACCCCACGGCCATGGACCCAAATCCACCCTCCAATCTCTTTTAATTTCATCCAACCTAGTTTCCTTAATCTACATGTTATCCTAAGCAACTTTGTAGTTGAACACTCAGCCTAAATGATCCATCTCCAACCTTGATCTTCAAGTTTAAGAACAAGAGCCTTTAGGTGAAGATTTGTGTTCTTCATCTTTCTTTTGGCTTATGGTCATCTTTGATATCCTTGAATGTTAATATTGTGTGTGTTCTTTGTTTTTAAGTACAACTTGGTGGAGAAGATCTACTTCAAGAAGATAAGCAAGGAGCTTTGGAGGCATCACCAAAAGGTAAGAGGAAGATTAACCTCATCAACCATGTGTTGGTGGTGAGGAGAGAATTTGTGTGTGGTGAAAAATCCATAAGGATTTATTCACTTATTTGTTTAAGGCTTTCCATATTTATCATTGTTTGGTGATGGTATGCTTATTACTTTGATAATATGCTTAAGTTTTATGATGCATGATGATTTGTGTATATAATAAGTTGTGATTTATATGACAAAGGAAAATATGTTGGTTCCAAAGAACCATGAAGGCACACGACCTCAAAATCATTTTTAGGAGCAAAAGATTCTAAGTTATTTTACTAATCATAGATTACATGATTTAGAAATCAAAAAAATTGGATTAAAGGTTTTTAAAATTAAAAAAGAAATAGGAAGTGATTAAATGATTGATTTTTGAAGAACAAAATGATTTGTGGCCAATATGCCAAGAATTAGTAGATTAGAACAAAATGTATTTCTAAATATAATATTGAATGGATTGAAATAGCAAAGAATTTAAATTAAGGGATTTTGAGATATGAAAGTAAGAAAAGATTATTTTTGGAATTAATTAAATTAGTGGATTTAGTTTATAAATGAGAAAAAAAATTGGTGACTTGAAGTTTACTAACGTATAGCTCACCTGTTGGGTTTTAAAGTGCATTAGGAAATTTTAAGCTAGAACAATTGATTTAAATCAATGAAAAAACAATTTTGTGGGAAATAGTAGAAAGTTTACGAAAAGGATTTCTTAAGTGAGAAAAGGTGAAAAATGAAGTTAGAAATTGTATTAATTTTTGGAAAGTCCAAAATGATGTTTAGAATATTGAGAAATATTTTACGCAGTTGAAAAATGATGAAAAATATTTTATGCAACTTAAAAATGTGATTTTTAAGCTACGCGATTCCAAAAACGTTGCAAAATTTTTACACAGTTTAGAAAATATTTAAATATTTTTACGCAATTGAGAAAGCATCAGAAAATGGTTACACGATTTGAAAACGTAACAAAAGTGTTACGCGATTGTGAAAATGCGTTAAAAATGATATGCAATTGAAAATATAGTAAAGTTACTGTAAGAACTGAGGTACTGGACCTATATGTATCGATGATATTATGTAATTGTATGAGCGATTATATAATATTTATTGATCTTATGATATTAGACAATTGTATGGGCAATTATTCTAATCTCATTTGGGAATAATCTAAAGATGAAATTGAGATATGCATTGATGTATCATGCATTGAACAGAATATAGTCGGTGGCTATTATGGCTTTTGTGGCCTAGGAGTGAATGATAATTAAATAGTGAGATCTATGATGGATCTTAGGGAACTGTAAGGCGCGGTGATTCATAGTGATATTTGTTCACCTTATACACCGCTGGCCATGATGAACCGTTGCAATGCATTACACGCCCGACAACACTATCTCTTTTCGCATTTGGTGTAGACTTTCATTGAGGCTGGCAGATTTTCTAGGCCATTCATCTCTGAAATTATGATTAGCTCCATAGAGTAAGAATTGGTTAAGTATGCATACACATGTGTTACCAAGTGGCTTCTAGTACTCAAGAGGGGGGTGAATTGAGTAACAAAAACTTTTGCAAAAAGCGTAAACAAATAAACTATGCTGAATTTAAATAATAAAAGGCGTGAATAAGATGAAGATAAGAAGAACAACTAGTAATTAAATTGCAAGATATAATAAATAAAGTGCAGAAAGAAAAAAAGATTAAGGAAAGAAGAGCAAGCACAATATTTATCTTGGTTCGACCACCAACCACTTATGGCCTATGTCCAGTCCCCGAAACACAGTTCGAGATTTTTCACTATTCAAGACAAGCTTAAAACAGGTGCTTGCAACCGTTACAATTAAGAGCACTTTTCACACACGGGGAAACTCTACCCTTGTGCTAAAGCCTCAGCTTGTGGGGATACCTCACCCTTATACAAACCTTAGAGGGATACCTTACCCTCAATACAATATATCAGAGAAATAGATGAAGAAGAGAAACTCTCACTCAGAGTAAATAATTATAAATTGAAGCACTAAGGAGCTGTCTCATAGATATCTCAAGGATTTAATATTAAGAGCACAGAAAAAAAGAGAAAATAATGTAAAACTCGTTTTCAGCTAAGCAAGAATTGATCAAAATGTTCAGGAGTTGATCAGAGGTGACCCAGGCCTCTATTTATAGAGCTTCATATGAGAAATGGCCGTTGGGTGCATTTATTTTGATAATAAATGCTGAGACTTCTCGTAGGAATTCAAATTTTAAAAGCTGAGTCTCGTAGGTTATTCGAATACCATAAGGGGATATTCGAATACCTCTGTCAAAACTTAAAAAAAAAATTGATCAAAGCAGGGTTATTCGAATACCATTCGAGGGTTTTTGAATACCTTAGTTTAAAAAGGCATATTCTGAATTTAGGTTATTGGAATACCACAAGAGGTATTCGAATACCTCTATTTTTTTGAAGAAACAGAAACGTATGAATTGGAATCAAGTTATTCAAATACCATAGAGGGGTATTCGAATACCTCAGTTAAAAACAGTTTGAAAATCATTCTAAATTGCTTTTGAAAGACTATTTCCAATTTCTAAAACCTTTGATCTTTCAAAAATATTTTGAAACCTCAATTTTATTTTAGGAACAGATTTTTAGATCTTTTTAATTTTAACCAATTGAGATATCTATTAATAGCTCCGTACATAAGAAATCCTAAGTCCTAAATCTAATCTTGAAGATCTTGGACTTGGTCTTCTTATCATCTTCATGTTTGTTATCATCAAAATACATCTTCATTATTGCATAGTAATCACAACATGGTCAGTACACATATTGTTGTGGCATGGTCAATATTCATACAGTAATGGTATAGTCATTACACATATATATTGATTATAACTGTTATAAAACTGTTACTGTTTATTCTACTGTGATATATGTTTACTAGAATTGTTTATGAATTGATAACATGAATATAATTGTGATGTTTGTATGTATGGAATGACTTTGTCATTCGTATCATTCTTTGCTACCAACTGGTATTGATGAAAGGGGATCTCACCTCTTTGTTGTATTGTTTTGTTGTGTTTGTATTGTTAAAATTTGTATAAGTAGATGAAGCAAGCTTCTTAGACTTGATTGGAGGTAATATTTTAAGTTCGGTGACAACATCGAGGAGTGATCTTCCTAGTTTCGGCAGTGTGCAGTTATGTGGAGGAATGGATGTATGACGCGTCAAGATGAATGCAGAACGGAATAAGTATGTTAGTTTTTCTCATTAGTATTATTACCGTGCTATTAAGTAGGAACCGTCATAGGGTTTTTTACTATTTCTTTTGAGTCTATAATTTTTATGTTTATTGAATATTTGTTAAAAATTATGTGGTGTCTGTTATGTGAGTTTAAACTAATTCAATATATATTTTTAAATATTACCTACAACTTTGGTAAATTTATATTCTCAGCAAGAAAGAAGTTTTAACCAGTATTTTAAATTGTTAGTCATGGCAACTGTAATATCCTTAAACACATGTTAGACTGGTAAATGGTTACCGAAGGTAGCATTTGACTTGTTTAGCATGTCAGTAAAGTTTTGTGACAAACTGAGTTCATTTAGGCACTTAGTTGCAATACAGAAGTTGTAAAGTGGCTTAAAATCACTCAGATAATAGCATAAGTTGCTAAGTTGAGGGAAATAAACATAGAGATTTGTTTCTAGGTCACAAATAAGCCAAGTAAGATGTGGTAAAAGTTTCAAGTGAATCAGAGTCAGTTTTGTATTTTTAGGCATATTGGTTGTGCGTTTTAATACCGAATGACTAGCAGCAGATATAAAAAATGATGAAAATGGTGAAACAACAATTTAGATGAATCCTATCATTTATTCTAAAGTTGTTAGAAGCTGGGAAACTTGAATTAGCACAATTCGGGTGTCCTTAGCAGATATAAGTTTCAGTGTAGAAACTAAAGTTAATCTTTTTTCGTAATTACCTCCACGTCCCACCCCCTTATTTCTCTCTTCTCCCTCGGCAGAACCGAAAACAGAGAAAGAAGAAAGAAAAGGGAGAAAGGGGAGAAGAAGAAGGAGAAAGGGGAAGAAGGGATGAAGAAGAGGAAGAAGATCAAGCTTCAAGGCTTCAAGTCTTTAAGAGGTAAGGGGATTTCTATTCATTTCTCCCTCTTTGATTTCTCTGAATATAGTTTGGGGTTTTGAATAGAAATAGGGGTTTGGAGAGCCAAATTTGAGTTCCTATCTTGATTCTTGGTTTCCAAGAGTTAAGTAAGGTTAGTTTAAGCTTAGTAAAGCTAAGATAGTCATTTATGGCTCAAGATTAACCATTAGAATTCATGGTTTTAGGATTTTGGCAATGGTTGGAATTATGTGATTTGGACCTAAATCTTTGCCTAAGAGAATCCATAAGTTGTAATTGAGTTACAACAAGTTTAGGGCCTAGATTGGTGCTAGAAATCACTAGAAAATCGATCAAAGAGTGATTGGAAGTGAGAAAATGACCAATAGAACAGTACCACGATTCTGTAGAATTCTGCAGAATCTGGTTTTTGCTATGGGCGCCGCAGCGTAGGTGGTGCATGCTGCGGCGTGAGACCACAAATCAGCCTAGTATTAGCACCCGAGAGCTGGGCGCCGCGGCGTGAGACCCTAAAGATTCAAAATGTAATTTTTGGATGTTTTGAAGTTCTAAAGTAAATGGAATCATTCATTTATGTTTCCTAAAGTGTGTTAAGGCACAAATGGGGATATTTTCAAGTGAAAAATATTTACCTATCAAGTATGAGAAAGCATAGGCTTTTAAGCATCCTAAAGGAAAGGTTTGCTTTAGGTAATGACATTGCACCTTAGGCAACTTAACGTTGAATAGATATCACTCAAGACATGATTAGATAGTGCAATGGAGATAAGTATACTAGGATGAATCATAGTATTCACTCTAGTAGAGAATGAGAAAGGTATGAACCTTAGGAGATCCAAGAGAAGTGGATTACCTTAGGAAGGTACCTAGAACCTTAGGCAACAAAGAGTTGCAAGTAAGAACCACTCTTGCATTAGATTCACTTGAGTGGAGACAAGATTGTGTATTAGTTCCAAGAAGGGAATGTTTAGGTACTAAGTCTCTAGTTAAGTGAGACTTGGTGCATTGCTAAATACACAATAAGATGAATTGTGACTAAGAAGATGTCATAATCATAAGGCATAGTAGAAATGTGCAATAACTCATATATTAGCAAAGATGAGTTAGAAGTGAAAGATAAAGGGGATTTACTTCCTCAAAAACTAAAGAAAGTATGGAAGTTAAGTTCCTAAGCATTCCATGAGTTTGGAATAGTTAAAGAGGTATCTGGAACCTTAAGCACATAAGTGTAGTATAAGCTACTACCAGAAGTGTGATAGAAGGGAAAGCTAGATACAACCAGAATACGTATGTTAGCACACAAGTGTAGTATAAGCTACTACCAGAAGTGTGATAGAAGGGAAAGTTATATACTACCAGAATAAGTATGTTATACTTATTTAGACGTATAAATTACTCCCTTTAGATAAAGTTGAGTGAATTATGTAAAGTTTTAGAGAAATGCTCATTTATTTCCTTAAGCAAGGGTAGATGAGGTATTAGTTAAGATAGACTCTTTCACTAGGATGAGTGGAGTCTATAAGAGAGTAAGATGGTGTTTATGTAAGAGTTAAACATAACACTAAGCTTTTCACACACTAGTCAGTTAAGCTAGTATGTATGTGAAGAGAAAGAACCTTAGTGCAACCAAGACTAGTGGTTTGCCATAGGTAAGTATCTTACACCTCAGCAACATAGTGTTGCGTTAGAAATCACTTAAAAGATACGAGTGATGAGGTGGTGTTTGGGTACAAGTATGAGGAATAGTTTGGTAATGTTTACCTGAGAATATGACATTATATGACGCGAGGTCATTTAGCCAGAAGTTAAGGAATCAGAGAAGTTCCTAAGGGGATAAGTATTCCTAACCAAGTGCTAAGGTTACATGTAGTATGAGGTTACAGATTCTCCTCATTACAAAGGGTAAACATAAGAAGCCAAAGTTCCTAGTAGAATATGCTTAGATCATAGAGGAACTAAGTATATAAGTACGGATGAAAGTCTATGAATTAGTCAAGTAGTATCGATTTGGTGAGTATCCTTTGATGTTCATTCATGGAGCCAAAAGAGATAGATGGGTGTTCGAAGGACTTTTGAGAAGGATATAACCCTGATGTCTCGATAGTGCCAAGGCCAAAGGAGATAAGTAGGAAATCCAAAGACACTCTTTGAGCAAGGATGAGACCCAAATTTCTCAGCGTGCCAGGACATATGTAATGTGAGGATGAGTTTTTCCTCTCATTACCACTGGATTATATACTGACTAGTTCCTAGCAAACTTCCTTGTTTTCGAAATAAACTTTTACATGTATTTCAAAATAAAACCCTACATTTACATTTCATTCACATACTCTTAGGATTCCTTAGGCATATTCATATTACATATCATTCTCATTGCATTACAGTTGTATAGGCATTGTCCATCACTGTTAGTATGTACGGCTGTATAGGCGTTGTATATATTAACAATGTGTAGGCTATCGGTTAATATCACACTATAAGAATGTGTGCAGTTATGAGAAAAGAGAAGGAAACTCCTAAGTTATGAGAAAAGAGGAGGAAACTCCTAAGTTATGAGAAAAGAGGAGGAAACTCCTAAGTTATGAGAAAAGGGGAGGAAACTCGTAAGTTAGAAATTATAGCATTTGTTATATAATTGTTATATACAATGTTATAGTTAGATGGTATTGGAATTGCTTTTACTGAGAATGTTAATTCTCACCCCAGTTGCTATTCCATGTAAATCCAGATGCAGGCACAAATGCAGGCATAGATGCAGACATAGGTGTAGGCTCAGATGCAAGCAAAGACACAGGTACAGAGGTACCAACCCTGCTAAGGGTGAGAAGATAAAGCATGAAGACTAGAGTAGTTTTTATTACTTTGAGTAGACATAACTTATGTAATAAGTTTATATTTGTTCTATAAGTTTTATGTTATATGTATTACAATAAGCCTTCTTGTGGCTAAGTTTGTATATATATGTATGACTTTAAGTTTTTCTGCAATCTCTCATGGCTTTCTATAATTACTCAGTTGTGATTATAGATATATGTTAGTATTTAGTATAGAAGTGACGTCTCTAGTACTGGTTATCTCTATATATCTCTGTCTATCTAGGATATATCTAGATATCTGTATTAGGGTGTTACATTTTGGTATCAGAGCAGTTCATCCTATTGAGCCGGGGTATGGACTGACTATGCTTAGGCATAAGTAATAGTTTAGTAGGAAGTTATGCATTCTTTTATCTCTTTTTGAGATATGCAGCTGGAATTGCATGACTAGCCTTAGGTATGTGTGCTAATAGCTACTGTCATACAATTACATGATATTGAGCCTAGCTAACTCAGTATGTATTATGTTGCGTGTACAGGAAACTATGGCAACTACCAGGCGAACCTATGAGACTAGGAGACTAGTAAAGGAGGAGAAAACTAGAGCTTTTAGAGAAATGGCTGCTGTGTTGAGAGCAGACTGCCATTAGTAGAAGTCTATCAGTAGCGATAGAATAAGACTCGCATAGTTAGCTGCGGGAACGAGAAGGAACTTTTGAGGAATCAGTGTTTCTTAGAGTTCAAGAAAGTCACCCTCTTTGTTTTCAAGGAAGCGTTTAGTTCAGTCAGAGCCAGAAGATGACTTAATGTGATAGAAGAGATCCTTGAGGTCATGTCATGCGTTGATGAACAGAAGGTGACCTTGCTTCGTAAGGGTTAGTAGGTGAAGCCGAAAGCTGATGAGATGAAGCAGATAGGTTACTAGAGATGGTTAGTACTCGAACCACTTGAGAGGTGTTTAGAGTTACTTTCCTAGATAAGTATTATTCCCTTGAGTTATAGAAAACAAAGGAATAAGAATTCCTAAAGTTGGAGCAAGGGGATATTACTGAAGACCAAAATGCGGAGCAATTCAAGGAATGTCAGGAGTTCTTTTCTTATTTTATGTCCAATCCATATAAAGACTGGAAGTGAGTAAAATTTGAAGTAGAACTTGGAGAGGGCATTAGAAGAGTTGCGATGTAAAAAGGAGGTTATGGACTTCTTCGCTCTTGTTAGTGAATGCAGAGTTGTAGAAGTAGATAATCTCAGAGCCTCCATGGAACAAGAGTTAGAAGGTTCCTAAAGAGGAAAAGATCAGGTGTTGAGATCAGTAAGGTGCCTCTTGATCTCAATTTGTTTCAGAGTTGCACAATGGAAGCTTGGAGTGATGATAAGTATAAGTAGAGTGCTTTTAGATGAGCAACCCTACAGAAAAAGGTAAATCAAGCTTCAAGTCACTAAGATGTGCTTCATGTGGTAAGATACAGGGATGTAGACCGTGTTTGACGGGTAATCCATGTGTTGCATAAGTGAGTAACCAGGACATCGTAAGGGAGATGGTTCTTGGAAAAAGGAAGCGACGAAATCTTCTAACTTGGTATGAGATGAGAACACATGTAAAGAGAAATCTTTTAAGGTGTGTATAAGAAGAGTATAGATTTACTTTGTAGAACATGTTGATTTACATTGTGAATCTAGTATACGTACCTTGTTGGTATGGTTTGGTTATTTTAGAGAGAATGATGATCAGGTGGATCAGTTGAGAGAACCTTTGAATTTTCTCAGGAGATGATCTAAGACTTGGTTGTCATAGAAACAGAGTAAAGAAGAGCAGATCTTCGAGAGTTTTCCAAGATTACGAAAGGACATGAAGAGTATGTCAAAAGTAATTTTGGAAACTCTTGGAAAAGAAGTGGTTAAGTGCCAAGTAAGCCGAAAGTCAGTTTTGGATTACAAGTGGTACAATTTAAGAGCTATGTAATTTCTCAAGACAAAAATTGCAGAGAATTCTAGTAGAGTTTAAGTAGAGGTACAATGGGTAGAGTAGCCATTGTATCCAAGAGCAGAGAATCTATCAATGGATTTTCTAAGTTAGTGCTACTTGGTTTAGGCCAGTTAAGAGAGGTAGTACCTAGCAATGGACTCTAGGTAGTGAGTTTGTTTTCCAAGAGTAGAAGAGAAGGTTGATTACTACATTAGTTTTGGTAATTCTAAATTCCATTGAGAACTTTGAGGTAGACAGATATACTTCGAAGATAGGACTAAGGTGTGTTCGATGCAATAGAGGTAGATAGATGCCTACGCATCAAGGCAGTTAAGTCTGCAAGAGAATGACTACCCTAGGTATGATTTGGAATTAGCCATAGTAGTGATTACTTTATAGTTTTGGAGACATAACTCATAAGGAGTCTAGTTAAAGGTGCTCAGTGATCAAGATAGCTCAAGACGCTTGTTGATCAGAGGAAGCTGAACATGAAGCAGAATAGATGGATAGAGTTTTTCAAGGCTCATAACCTTGAGTTGAGATATCATTCGGGTAATGCCAGTGTAGTGGTTATAGATGATAGTCTAAGAGAGAGTGAATTTCTTGAGAGTTTTCAAGAATTTGAGTCTAGTGGTGACTATGATTCCAGATAGTCTCTCAGTGAGCAAGATGGACATAGTAAGAGGCCTAAAGACTCAGATTTCTTTGAAGCTCAGAAGGAGAATGAAGCTCTAAGGGACAAGTGTGAGCAGATCTTTTAAGGAACCCTAAAGGATTTTGTTATGACTAAGGGGGAAAGACGAAGTTTTGAGACAACTTTGTTTTCCAAGAGGGTCAAAAATCAAGAAAAGGATTCCGGAGGAAGCTCACCAGAGAAAGTATACCATCTATTAAGAGGCTACTAAGGTTTTCCAAGAGTAAGGAAAATGTATAGTGGCATAGTATGTTAAAGAACATAAGAGAATATGTTGAGTTGTAGGTAAAGGTGGTAAGATTAGGTAATCTACCAATCTTTTGCCAAGAACAGATAGCTATTTTCTAGATAAGGTAGTTCAACTACTTTTGAAAGAAATAGTTAGGATTCATAGAGTTATAGTGAATATAGTGTCTGAGAGAGATACTAGATTCACACCTGATTTTGAAAGCCTTATAAGAAGGAATTCAAAGCTAAATTATGTTTTAGTACAACTTACCATCCATATGCATAGAGATCAAGAGCTTTAAGATAAGCAGATCTCATCAAGAGAAGGTGGTTGGGAAAAGCTAGTACTGAAAAAGGACTGCATAGAAGCAGAAGTTCCATGTAGAGTTTTGTTTAACCAGAATTGTTTGCCTGAGGTGAGCAATTTTGGGGACAAAATTTTTTTAAAAAGGAGGGGAGAAATGTAATACCCTTAAACACATGTTAGACTGGTAAATGGTTACCGAAGGTAGCATTTGACATGTTTAGCATGTCAGTAAAGTTTTGTGACAAACTGAGTTCATTTAGGCACTTAGTTGCAACACAGAAGTTGTAAAGTGACTTAAAATGACTCAGATAATAGCATAAGTTGCTAAGTTGAGGGAAATAAACATAGAGATTTGTTTCTAGGTCACAAATAAGCCAAGTAAGATGTGGTGAAAGTTTCAAGAGAATCAGAGTCAGTTTAGTATTTTTAGGCATACTAGTTGTGCATTTTAATACCGAATGACTAGCAGCAGATATAGAAAATGATGAAAATGGTGAAACAACAATTTAGATGAATCCTATGATTTATTCTAAAGTTGATAGAAGCTGGGAAACTTGAATTAGCACAATTCGGGTGTCCTTAGCAGATATAAGTTTCAGTGTAGAAACTTAAGTTAATCTTTTTTCGTAATTACCTCCACATCCCACCCCCTTATTTCTCTTTTTTCCCTCGGCAGAACCGAAAATAGAGAAAAAAGAAAGAAAAGAAAAAAAATGGAGAAAGGAGGGAAGAAGAAGGAGAAAGGGGAAGAAGGGAAGAAGATCAAGCTTCAAGGCTTCAAGTCTTCAAGAGGTAAGGGGATTTCTATTCATTTCTCCCTCTTTAATTTCTTTGAATATAGTTTGGGGTTTTGAATAGAAATAGGGGTTTGGAGAGCCAAATTTGAGTTCTTATCTTGATTCTTGGTTTCCAAGAGTTAAGTAAGGTTAGTTTAAGCTTAGTAAAGCTAAGATAGTCGTTTATGGCTCAAGATTAACCATTAGAATTCATGGTTTTAGGATTTTGGCAATGGTTAGAATTATGTGATTTGGACCTAAATCTCTGCCTAAGAGAATTCATAAGTTGTAATTGAGTTACAACAAGTTTAGGGCCAAGATTGGTGCTAGAAATCACTAGAAAACCGATCAAAGAGTGATTGGAAGTGAGAAAATGACCAATAGAACAGTACCACGGTTCTGTAGAATTCTACAGAATCTGGTTTTTGCTATGGGCGCCGCGGCGTAGGTGGTGCATGTTGCGGCGTGAGACCACAAATTAGCCTAGTATTAGCACCTGAGAGCTGGGCGCCGGACGTGCAGACGCTGTGCCGCGGCGTGAGACCCTAAAGCTTCAAAATGTTGTTTTTGGATGTTTTGAAGTTCTAAAGTAAATGGAATCATTCATTTATGTTTCCTAAAGTGTGTTAAGGCACAAATGGGGATATTTTCAAGTGAAAATATTTGCCTATCAAGTATGAGAAAGCATAGGCTTTTAAGCATCCTAAAGGAAAGGTTTGCTTTAGGTAATGACATTGCACCTTAGGCAACTTAACGTTGAATAGATATCACTCAAGACGTGATTAGATAGTGCAATGGAGATAAGTATACTAGGATGAATAATAGTATTCACTCTAGTAGAGAATGAGAAAGGTATGAACCTTAGGAGATCCAAGAGAAGTGGATTACCTTAGGAAGGTACCTAGAACCTTAGGCAACAAAGAGTTACAAGTAAGAACCACTCTTGCATTAGATTCACTTGAGTGGAGACAAGATTGTGTATTAGTTCCAAGAAGGGAATGTTTAGGTACTAAGTCTCTAGTTAAGTGAGACTTGGTGCATTGCTAAATACACAATAAGATGAATTGTGACTAAGAAGATGTCATAATCATAAGGCATAGTAGAAATGTGCACTAACTCATATATTAGCAAAGATGAGTTAGAAGTGAAAGATAAAGGGGATTTACTTCCTCAAAAACTAAAGAAAGTATAGAAGTTAAGTTCCTAAGCATTCCATGAGTTTGGAATAGTTAAAGAGGTATCTGGAATCTTAAGCACATAAGTGTAGAATAAGCTACTACCAGAAGTGTGATAGAAGGGAAAGCTAGATACAACCAGAATATGTATGTTAGCATACAAGTGTAGTATAAGCTACTACCAGAAGTGTGATAGAAGGGAAAGTTATATACGACCAGAATAAGTATGTTATACTTATTTAGACGTATAAATTACTCCCTTTAGATAAAGTTGAGTGAATTATGTAAAGTTTTAGAGAAATGCTTATTTATTTCCTTAAGCAAGGGTAGATGAGGCATTAGTTAAGATAGACTCTTTCACTAGGATGAGTGGAGTCTATAAGAGAGTAAGATGGTGTTTATGTAAGAGTTAAACATAACACTAAGCTTTTCACACACTAGTCAGTTAAGCTAGTATGTATGTGAAGAGAAATAACCTTAGTGCAACCAAGACTAGTGGTTTGCCATAGGTAAGTATCTTACACCTTAGCAACATAGTGTTGCGTTAGAAATCACTTAAAAGATACGAGTGATAAGGTGGTGTTTGGGTACAAGTATGAGGAATAGTTTGGTAATGTTTACCTGAGAATATAACGTTATATGACGCGAGGTCATTTAACCAGAAGGTAAGGAATCAGAGAAGTTTCTAAGGGGACAAGTATTCCTAACCAAGTGCTAAGGTTACATGTAGTATGAGGTTACAGATTCTTCTCATTACAAAGGGTAAACATAAGAAGCCAAAGTTCCTAGTTGAATATGCTTAGGTCATAGAGGAACTAAGTATATAAGTACGGATAAAAGTCTATGAATTAGTCAAGTAGTATCGATTTGGTGAGTATCCTTTGATATTCATTCATGGAGGCAAAAAGAGATAGATGGGTGTCCGAAGGACTTTTGAGAAGGACATAACCTTGATGTCTCGATAGTGCCAAGGCCAAAGGAGAAAAGTGGGAAATCCAAAGACGCCCTTTGAGTAAGGATGAGGCCCGAATTTCTCAGCGTGCCAGGATATGTGTAATGTGAGGATGAGCTTTTCCTCTAATTACCACTGGATTATATACTGACTAGTTCTTAGTATACTTCCTTGTTTTCAAAATAAACTTTTACATGTATTTCAAAATAAAACCCTGCATTTGCATTTCATTCACATACTCTTAGGATTCCTTAGGCATATTCATATTACATATCATTCTCATTGCATTCACGGACAGTTGTTTGGGCATTGTCCATCACTGTTAGTATGTACGACTGTATGGGCGTTGTATATATTAATAGTGTGTAGGCTATCGGTTAATATCACACTATAAGAATGTGTGCAATTATGAGAAAAGAAGAGGAAACTCCTAAGTTATAAGAAAAGAGGAGGAAACTCCTAAGTTTTGAGAAAAGGGGAGGAAACTCCTAAGTTAGAAATTATAGCATTTGTTATATAATTGTTATATACAATGTTATAGTTAGATGGTATTGGAATTGCTTTTACTGAGAATGTTAATTCTCACCCCAGTTGCTATTCCATGTAAATCCATATGCAGGCACAGATGCAGGCATAGATGCAGACATAGGTGCAGGCTCAGATGCAAGCAAAGGCACAGGTACAGAGGTACCAACCCTGCTAAGGGTGAGAAGATAAAGCATAAAGACTAGAGTAGTTTTTATTACTTTGAGTAGACAGAACTTATGTAATAAGTTTATATTTGTTCTGTAAGTTTTATGTTATATGTATTACAATAAGCCTTCTTGTGGCTAAGTTTGTATATATATGTATGAGTTTAAGTTTTTCTGTAATCTCTCAAGGCTTTCTATAATTACTCAGCTGTGATTATAGATATATATTAGTATTTAGTATAGAAGTGATGTCTCTAGTATTGGTTATCTCTATATATCTCTGTCTATCTAGGATATATCTAGATATCTGTATTAGGGTGTTACAGCAACCATCACCCAAGAAGGGGGTGAATTGGGTGATTACAAATTTTTAAAACAACTTTGAGAAATTATGTATTTTGATATTTTCAATTAACACATGCAGCCAAAAAGATACAACTATTGGAGATTTTTCAAATACCATTTGGGCTATAGGATAAATCAAACAAATAAGCTAGATATCAAATTCAACTCAAGCATATATAATTAAAGCACAAATGTAAAGGAGATAGAGTTGAAAGAAGCAAACACAGTATTTGTAACACTCTAACTTTTGGATAAATGACAGTTATATCCTGATTGTACTATTTTATATTTTTCTGTATGCTACAAAATTTATTCGACTGTTTCGTGTTCATATTTGAGTGTTTGGTGTGATTTACTCTGAGTCAGGAAAATAATAATTTTCGGGCCGGGAAAATCTTATTTCAATTATTCGGAGCTGGGGGATCTTACTAAACCCAATTCCGAGGGATATGGTTGTTAATATTTTAATTTTTAGGATTTAACTGTGCAATAAAATAATTTTATATTATTATAATATTATTTTATCTAACAGTACCTACTGTCTTAAAAACTGTAGAAATCTGCTCCAAACCATAGACCCGGAAGAGTTTGTGGGATCCGCATTTAAATGAAGCAGTCAACATTTTTGGCTAGACTAAATTCTAAGCCAATAGAAACAAATCAACAATGTAGGCTTGATATTTCCAGACCAATAGGAATCAAGTCCACAAAAAATGGTTAGACTTGTTAGATTAAGACTAGAAAACCTAACCAAGTTAGCTTAAAACCTAACTAAGTTAACATAGAAGACTTATGTGGTAATTAAGTGAAGTAATCTAGTTAGCTATCTAGTTAAGTTCTAGTTAGAGAATTGTTCTCAAAATATCAAGACTAACCTAGTTAACCTAAGTAACTATCTAGTTAGGCAAGTAACTAAATGAATTAATCAAATGCACCTAAATGTAACTAGAAGACCAAATTGATCACAAACTTAGTTACTCCTCCATTAGGACCATTTGGCCAAGAGGCTTCAAGAACCATCAAGAAGGCTTAGTCATTGCATGACTAGGTTTCTCTAAGCTAATGGAAGACAAGCTTGGAGGCAAAGCTTTGCATAGCAACCCTTGGATGAACTCCACGGCCAAGTAGAGTTTAGGAGGCCATTTCACTTCATTCTTCATCTTTGCTATCACAAAATCTCTCTTCTCTCTCTTCAAGAACAAGAACTCACCATTGTTGTTTCTTGGAGGACCATTCGGCCAAACACCATACACCACCATCCACCTATCTAAAATTTTATCAAACCTTATTTCTCAACTCTAAACACTATTCTAAGAACATCTCTAGTTGAGAGTTCTTCCAAAATCTTTCATCTTAAGCTTGGAAAATTACCTTGGAGGGTTTTCCTAAAAGGTTAAGATCTTGTTTTTCATTTCTAACTTTATTTCCAAGGTTCTAAGCCATGATTGATCCATGGTTTATGTTTTTCTCCTATGGTTATAACTTGTAAAAATTTATTTGAGCATGTTAGGTTTCTTTGGAGGAAATCACGAAATCAACTAGGAAGGAGAGAAAAAGGTTTTATCTTCCTTAAAGGTAAGAGGGAGATTTAATCTCATCAACCAAGTGTGGTGATGAGAAAATGGATTGTATGTGTTTGAAGAATCCATAAGGATTCACTTGTTTGATTGTTTAAATGCTTTCCTATTTGTGTTTGATATTGTTTGTATGCATGTCTATAAGCTTTAAAATATATTGTATGTGTTGATATATGCATAAGTATTAATTAGGATGTGAATAACATGTAAGGTTTGCATGAGTGTTCCAAAGAACACAAAAAGGGGCTCACGGCCTCAACAAGAAAAAGAGAACCAAAATGTTCTCAACCATTTTCTAAAGGAAATGTTTAATGAAATTAGGTAAATTAATGAATCCAAAATGATTTAGAAGATAGAAAATGATCCAAAGATCAAATGCCAAGATTTTGTTCATTTCGGCCAACATGTCTTGTAAATGTGTAATCAATCCAAAACTTATTTTCTAAAGTGTAGATTTGATGTTTTACCTAAAAAGAATACATTGGTAATGAATTTTCAAGAATTAAAGAAGTAAACTAATTTTATTAGAAATATAGTATAGAAGAAAAATAAACAAAACTATTGAAAAATACTTACCTTTGAGTTTTAAAAGTATGATTTAAATTTTTAAAGTGTATTTAGTAGTAATAAACTAAACAAAAGAATTTTTAGAGGAAAAACGTAGAAAGCACATCTTTAATAGATTTTATAGACAAAATGCTATCAAAATTTGTTAAAAACAGACAAATAAAAGAGAACGTTTTATAAAATATTTATAACGTAAGGAAAATATTCTACGTAGTTTAAAAGTATTAAAAATAGCTTACGCAGTTTTAAAAATAGAGATTTTAAAGTTTTTCGATCAAGAAAATGATTTAAAAACTTACGCAAATGAGAAAACAATTTAAAAATACTACGCGATTTTAAAAACAGTAAAATATATTTACGCGATTTAAAAATATTTGTAAAAATGATGAAATTATTAAAACGCGATAAAATTTTTACGCAATTAATTAGAACAGTAAGTTTTGCTGTCGAGCCAAAGTGGTGGACCCAGACATGTTGAGATATGGTACTGTCAAGTGGTGACGTACTATATAATGGAATTTTTTAGATTGAGGGCATTTTTGTAAATATGATAATATTTTGACTAAGGGTAATTTTGTAATTATTGTTCTCATTCATGCATTGAGTTGTGCCAATTTGGTTGATTTTGGCGATTGATTGACGAGGTGAATTACACTGTGTTATCGGTGTGATAAGCGTAGTGTGGTTCATTTTGTGTGAACTTGGAGGCATTAGTGTGCAAAGTATTCCACATGTGAACAGTTGGTCGCTCATATGGGTCGTGGTAACTGGTAATGCACTAATGATCTCGACACGCACTATACTTAATCAAGATCTTGTAAAGACTGTTTAGTACAATGCCTGTAGTGCACGACGTTGGATTATGTACTACTACACGACGTTGGACTATGGGCTATAGACACGACGTTAGACAGTGGAATAGTTTGGTTGGGCAGCCTGAGGTACTGATAGATCTTTACGGGTCATTCTCTCTGATGTCTGTGTCTAGCTCCATGGAGTAGGAACGAGTCGTATTGCATTTACATTTGTGTCATGCATCATAACATTATTATTTATGATATTATATGATACTGTTATATTAAAATTTTTATGTTAAATTATATTATTATTTATGATGCTATGGTATGCTTTATTGTATTAAACTACGATATCTATTGTATTATCATTTTCTTGTTTGCCATGCTGGTATTGATGTATGATTATCTCACCTCTCTACATGTATTGCGTTTGTATTATTATTTATGTTGTAAAGAGTTTGAGGAAGAGGAACAACCTCTAGATCATGTGTATCCTGAGGAGAAGGAACTACAATAGACAAGTGATCAGTTCGACGAGTGCGAGCCTTCCGATCATCTATATACTTTAGACTGACTGGTTAGTATGGCATTGTCGGGATTTCTTGGTTTCGTGAGACTTGAGTTTCATGGAGGTTCGGAGGCCTGGCGATTACGCGAGGATTGAGGATCAGTGATCTACTTGGGACGTCTAACTGTGTCCCTACGAGGAGAGTTTGATGTTGAGCCTATCTTTACTACGACTTTGTACTTACATCTGGAGATGCCATTGGATCTGAGGTGTCACTAGGGAGGACTCTTTCGTGTTCCCAGTGAGATTAGCATAGTGTCAATAGCACGGACTCCTGTCCATGGAACCGTGATACATCCTGGATTTCTATCACCCGAGGTTTCATTTGAGAGTGATCCTTTGGAGGGTTAGGAATTTATGATGTGAACTTGGGCACTTTATGATGTTGTATTTATATTAACTCTTTACTGCTTTATTTAAATATTTTGTAGTTGTAAATTATTTGTACAACTTAAGATAAAATCATATGTATATTATGTGTGTGATAGCAGGTTGTTATATTTTATATTCCGTGTTATTTTATTTAATGATATCTTGTATAAAAGGAAAAATTTTACAACTCACATTAATTATGTATCAAATGTTTTATAACTTAGGTAATATTTTATTTATTTATTTTATTGCATTCAAAAATGTGACATCCCCACAAGGATGTTACAGTATTTATCCTGGTTCAGTCACTAACCACTTGTGGCCTACGTCTAGTCCTCAAGTAAACCACCCGAGATTTTCCACATCATGTCAAGCTTGAGTAGGTGCTTGAAACCTTTACAAACTAGAGCACTCAACACACCTTAGGATACCTCACCCTTTACAACCTTTGAGGGATACCTCACCCTCTTTACAAAAAATCAAATGGAGATAGAATGATAAACTCTCACAATAGTAGATTACACAAGTTGAAGCTCTATAATGCTCTTCAAGGATATCTCAAATATTTACAAAAACAGAGCACAAATGGATTGAAAGATTGATCTTTAGATTAGTGCTATAGAAATATGTTTCAAGATGTTGGTTAGCCATTAAAGATGACCCAAGACATGTATTTATAGAGTATTTGATCAAAGGAGCCGTTGGGTACAATTAATAGCAACATTTAATGCCAAGAAAATAGTCGTTGCGTGTTCTAAGGTCGTGTTATTCGAATAACACTTTTGTTATTCAAATAGATCCACTTATTTCGCACCAGGAAATGTTTTCTGGAACGTGTTATTCGAATAACACTTTAGTTATTTGAATAAATCACTAAAAATACATTCTGGAATGTTTTCTGGGTGTTTTATTCGAATAAATATGTGGTTATTCGAATAAACCACTCTAGTTTCAAAATCTAACTTTAAATGGTCATAACTTCTTCGTTTCTCATTCGTTTAAAGCAAATGACCACTCATTGGAAAGATCTTTGAGTCTATTTTCAAATGAAAGAAGTTTCACAACAAAAATCAAAGTATTTTGAAAGTTATGATCAAAAGAGTAACTAAAGGTCAGTTTTACAAAACTCAAACTTAGCTATTTTTCATAGTTTTGAACTATTACCATAACTAGCTTTTCAAAACTTGTTTGTTGGGTATTTTAGCATGTGAAAAGCATTTCTAAAGCTTTGAAAAATATATTTGAGATATCCAAAAGGCTTCTTATGTAACACCTTAATACAAATATCTAGATATATCCTAGATAGACAGAGATATATAAAGATAATCAGTACTAGAGACGTCACTTCTATACTACATGCTAACATATATCTATAATCACAACTGAGTAATTATAGAAAGCCTTGAGAGATTGCGGAAAAACTTAAACTCATACATATAAATATATATACAAACTTAGCCACATGAGGGCTTATTGTAATACATATAACATAAAACTTACAGAACAAACATAAACTTATTACATAAGTTCTGTCTACTTAAAGCAATAAAAACTACTCTAGTCTTCACGCTTTATCTTCTTACCCTTAGCAGGGTCTGTACCTCTGTACCGGTGCCTTGCCTGCATCTGTGCCTGTGCCTGCATCTATGACTGCATCTGTGCCTGCATTTGTGCCTGCATCTGGATTTACATGGAATAGCAACTGGGGTGAGAATTAACATTCTCAGTAAAAGCAATTCCAATACCAGTTCTCTATAACATTGTATATAACAAATCTAACAAATGCTATAACTTCTAGCTTAGGAGCTTCCTCCTTTTTTCTCATAACTTAGGAGTTTCCTCCTCTTTTCTCATAACTTAGGAGTTTCCTCCTTTATTCTCGTAACTTAGGAGTTTCCTCCTTTATTCTCATAACTGCACACTTTCTCATAGTGTGACATCAACCGATAGCCTACACACTGTTAATACATACAACGCCCATACAGCTGTACATACCAACAGTGACGGACAATGCCCATACAACTGTCCGTGAATGCAATGATAATGATATGTAATATGAATATGCCTAGAGAAATCCTAAGAGTATGTGAATGAAATGCAAATGCAGGGTTTTATTTTGAAATACATGCAGAAGTTTATTTTGAAAATAAAGAAGTTTGCTAGGAACTAGTCAGTATATCATCCAGTGGTAATTAGAGGAAAAGCTTATCCTCATATTACACATATCCTGGCACGCTGAGAAATTCGGGCTTCATCCTTACTCAAAGAGCGTCTTTGGATTTCCCACTTATCTCCTTTAGCCTTGGCAATATCGAGACATTAATGTTATGTCCTTCTCAAAAGTCCTTCGGACACTCATCTATCTCTTTTTGCCTCTATGAATGACATCAAAGGATACTCACCAGATCGATCCTACTTGACCAATTCATAGACTTACATTCGTACTTATATACTTAGTTCCTTTACGATCTAAGTATATTCTCCTAAGAACTTTGGCTTCTTATGTTTACCCTTTGTAATGAGGAGAATCTATAACCTCATACTACATGTAACCTTAGCACTTGGTTAGAAAACTTGTCCCCTTAGGAACTTCTCTGATTCCTTACGTTCTGGCTAAATGACCTCACGTCATATAACATTACATTCTCTGGTAAACATTACCAAACTATTCCTCATACTTGTATCCAAACACCACCTCATCACTCGTATCTCTTAAGTGATTTCTAACGCAACACTATGTTGCTGAGGTGTTAGATACTTACCTATGGCAAACCACTTATCTTGGTTGCACTTAGGTTCTTTCTCTTCACATACATACTAGCTTAACTGACTAGTGTGTGAAAAGCTTAGTGTTATGTTTAACTCTTACATAAACACCATCTTACTCTCTTATAGACTCCACTCATCCTAGTGAAAGAGTCTGTCTTAACTAATGCCTCATCTACCCTTACTTAGGGAAATAAATGAGCATTTCTCTAAAACTTTGCATAATTAACTCAACTTTAACTAAAGAGAGTAATTCATGCATCTAACTTTCCTTTCTATCATACTTCTGGTAGTAGCTTATACTACACGTGTGTGCTAACATACGTATTTTGCTATATCTAGCTTTCCCTTCTATCACACTTTTGGTAGTAACTTAGACTATACTTGTGTGCATAAGGTTCCAGATACCTCTTTAACTATTCCAAACTCATGGAATGCTTAAGAACTTAACTTCCATACTTTTGTTAGTATCTAAGGAAGTAAATTCCCTTTATCTTGTACTTCTAACTTATCTTTGCTAATACATGAGTTATTGCACATTTCTATTCTACCTTATGATTATGACATCTTCTTAGTCACAAATCATCTTATTGTGTATTTAGCAATGCACTAAGTCTCACTTACCTAGAGACTTTGTACCTAAACATTCCCTCTTTGGAACTAATACACAATCTTGTCTCCACTCAAGTAAATCTAATGCAAGAGTAGTTCTTACTTGCAACTCTTTGTTGCCTAAGGTTCTAGGTACCTTCCTAAGGTAATCCACTTCTCTTGGATCCCCTAAGGTTCATACCATTCTCATTCTCTACTGGAGTGAATACTATTTTCATCCTAGTATACTTATCTTCATTGCACTGTCTCATCACATTTTGAGTGATATCTATTATAACAAGAAGTTACCTAAGGTGCAATGTCATTACCTAAAGCAAACCTTTCCTTTAGGATACTTAAAAGCCTATGCTTTCTCATACTTGATAGGTAAATATTTTCCACTTGAAAATATCCCCATTTGTGCCTTAACACACTTTAGGAAACATATATAAATGATTCCCTTTACTTTAGAACTTTAAAACATCCAAAAATAACATTTTGGACCTTCAGGGTCTCACGCTGCGGCACGGCGTCTGCATGCTGCGGCGCCCTGTTCTCGGGTGCTAATACTGGGCTAATTTGTGGTCTCACGCTGCGGCATGCACCACCTACGCCGCGGTGCTCTAAGCAAAATAACCCTCACGCTGCGGCGTGACATCCCCACGCCGCGGTGCTGATAGCAGAACAGCAGTTCTGCAGAATACGGTTTCTGTATAATTGGTTCAAAAACCAATTTCTAATCCTTTTCTCATAGATTCTAAGTGATTTCTAGCATTAATCTATGCCCTTTAACTTGTTGTAACTCTTTTACAACCTATAAATTCTCATAGGGCATAAATCTAAGTCCAGAATCACATAACACCAACTATTCTTAAAATCCATTTTCTATGGATTCTATGATTATTCTTGAGCCATAAATGACTATCTAGCATTCTCTAGGCTTAAACTATCCTAACCTAGTCCTCAGAATCAAGAACAAAGTTAAGAACATGGATTTAGCTATCCAAACTCCTATTTCTATTCAAAACCCCAAACTATATTCAAAGAAATCAAAGAGGGAGCAATGAATAGAAATCCCCTTACCTCTTGAAAACTCGAAGTCTTGAAGCTTGATCCTCTTCCCCTCCTTCTTCCCTTCTTCCCTTCTTCCCTTTTCTCCTTCTTCTTCTCCCCTTTTCTTTCTTTTCTTTCTCTTTCTCTGATTTTCGGCTCTCTGCCGAGGGAGAAAAGAGAAATAAGGGGGTGGGATGCAGAGGAAATTACGAGAAAAGATTAACTTAAGTTTCTACACTGAAACTTATATATGCTATGGACACCCAAATTTTGCTAATTCGAGTTTTTCAGCTTCCAACAACTTTAGAATAAATCATAAGATTCATCTAAATTGTTGTTTCACCATTTTCCTCATTTTCTATATCTGTTGCTAGTCATTCGGTATTAAAACGCACAACCAGTATGCCTAAAAATACCAAACTGACTCTGATTCTCTTGAAACTTTTACCACATCTTACTTGGCTTATTTGTGACCTAGAAATAAACTCTCTATGTTTATTTCTCTTAACTTAGCAACTTATGCTATTATCTGAGTCATTTTAAGCCACTTTACAACTTCTGTGTTGCAACTAAGTGCCTAAATGAACTCAGTTTGTCACAAAACTTGACTGACATGCTAAACAAGTCAAATGCTACCTTTGGTAACCATTTACTAGTCTAACATGTGCTTAAGGGTATTACATCTTACATAAAAGACCCTAAGTCCTATAAGCTGTACCATTTAATCTTTCTTTAGACTTGGTCTTTGACATGACTTTGTTGTTATAAAAACCTTCATGAAATAGGCATTCACATTCTCCTTGAGTTGAACATAATTGAGATCTTTTGCTTTCTTGTTGCAATGCTCACTCTTGGTACTTGGACTATCCTACAAAGTCTTGCTCACTTAAACAAACATAGTTAGCCCAAATTCATACTTCAATATCTTCATATGCATGATTCATAAATGTATAACTTTAATTAGTCTAACATGCATATAAGACTTTCATAGACATATCCAAATAAGATATTTATCAATTATTAATAGATATGCTCTATGTAGGATGTAAAAAAGAACAATTTGCACATTTTCATTTAAATAGAGCTAAATCCAATATTAATTCATTATAACTCATATAAAACATTATTGGATATATTATATAAAGAATGCTACACATATCTCATTGTATGATCATTAAGTGAAATGTAACTAGATAAATTACATAATCATGCATGAACAATATAATCTATTAAGTACATCTATGTAGCATAAGCATCATTCTTTTTGTCTTGTATTTGTCATCATCAAAACGTAACATATTAAACCATTGGGGCAAACTTATTTCCACATAAATAATCAAATTTTTTATAATTTAATTCAGTCTTCTTTTGTTGAGTCAAAAAATGTGGCACCCGAAGGAGGGTGTTTCATCAATTACTTCCAATAAAAAATTATTCAAGGAATATATCAATAAGCATTTCCCCCAATTTTGCATTTCCCCAAAAAAATCCCAATTATGAACCCTTGAACTCAAAACTTCAAAATTGACCCAATTAAAACAACATAGCAAGAAAATGAGTCATAGGATGGATGAATTTACTTCATGAGTGAAGAATTGAAGAAAAAAGAGTAAGGAAAAGGAGTGAGTCTTTGTGGGATGCACTTGGGAATGCTCAAATGGTGAATAATCTCCCCCTTTAACACATGCAAAGAGTGAATAGAGGAAGAAGAATAGTAGATGAAGAAGAGACAACTAGATTTAGGTGTGCAAGAATGTGTTCAAGAAGATTTGGAGGAGAGGAAACAAAGAGAAACATAGTGAAGAGCGTTCAACGCTTGGGCGTTGAACCACCACGTTTGTTAAAAACTATTCTTCCATTTGCGCGCCTGGGTGCTAGCTTTCTAGCGCTTCGGTGCAGCTTATTCGCATGCTTGAGCATTGGCTTTATTTATTTATTTATTTATTATCTTTAAAAAAATCATGAATCATGGGTGCTTAGAGATAAAATAATAGTCACAGATAAAACTTTACTAACTAACTCCATTTTTGACAAAACATTTTTACACTAAATAATTCACCAAAATAATCAACTCAAATTTAAAAAGGAAAGAGCTTCGCAAACACTAAACAAAAAAGGCAAAACACATAATGAAATCAACTAAATTAAAACCAAAGCAATAAATTAGAAATAAAAGGGAAAGAAATTTGGGTTGTCTCTCAAAAAACGTTTGTTTAACGTCATTAGCTCGACGTTGCTTGTTCTCAATTTGGCTAGCTAAGGGCCTGAGAGGACTTCTGTCGATCAAACTCTCCTCCCTAGTTGTTCTTCAACCTCTGGCCATTGACTTTGAAATTTCTCCCTGAATGAGGTTCTGTAACTTCAATTGCTCCAAAGGGAGAAACTTCATTGACTCAGAATGGGCTCGATCACCTGGATTTCAATTTACCTGAAAATAATTTCGGCCTCGAGTAAAATAATAGAACTTGTTGACTTGGTTCAAAGTACCTTGAGGTGATCTTTTTATCATGCCACATCTTTGTTTTCTCTTTGTACAAATGAGCATTTTCATAGGCCTCATTTATAAATTCATCCATTCCATTCATCTATAGTAATCTTTTCTCACCTCTGGCTTTCACATCAAAATTTAAAAATTTAATTGCCCAAAAAGCTTTATGCTCAAGTTCCACAGGGAGATGACAAGATTTACCGAAGACTAGCCTATATGGGGATATACCAATAGGAGTCTTGAATGCAGTCTTGTATGCCCATATGTCATCGTCTAACTTAAGTGACCAATCCTTTTTAGAAGTATTAACAGTCTTTTCTAATATACTTTTTAATTCCCTATTAGAAATCTCTACTTGACCACTCGACTGGGGATGATAGGGCGTGTCTACCTTATGCTTAACACCAAATTTGCTCAAAATAGTCTCAAACTTCCTATTACAAAAATATTTCCCACGATAAGTAATTATTGCTCTAGGGATGCCAAATCTAGTGAAAATATTCTTTTTAATGAACCTGACAACCACCTTAGCATCATTAGTTTGTGTGGCAATTGTTGGTGTATGCCCTAGAGGCCAATTTATTTTGATCGTCTTACATACATTGTATAATGCTATTTATTTAATATATGAGGCATTTCATTTATTGTGTTATTTATGATTTACATAATAAAGTCCTTAGAATAGTAAGTTCGATGCCATAAGACATTAAGTGGATGACTTAATCGTGAGTTCCTATCGGATAGAAACATAACATTATTCTTAAATATCCCTAGTCAAGTATCATTATTAATCAGGACGACAATAATGCATTGAGACTAGTATGTGTGTAGATTGATGGGCATATCGCACGGGTCATGCATATGAGATATCAAGTCTTCATATGAATACATATTAGAGTAATGATGTATTGGACTAACCCATCATGAGAACGCTACGTGAATTGTTATGTGAGTGTAATAAGCGATTCTCATAGTGATAATGGTGTATGTGGTCCTTTGACCTGAAATCACTATGATTCCTACATGAGGAGTTGTATATTTTAATGCCATCAAACATCATTTGTAATAAGGTGATTATAAAATTAGTTATTGGACATACCACAAATCATTTGAAGGGATGTAAGTGACCTTGATGGGATGTGTCCCTTTTACATAACATGAGTGATATCTTTGGGGCCCCTGATTGAGTGAGACTATAAAATGCATGGCTATGCACAAATGAGTCAATATGAGATATTGAGCTCATTTGTTTTTCTATGTCTACTCGAGTATCAGGAAATGCAAGATTGAACTTTACAAGGGTGACACATTCTATGCCTTGTGTTCAATTTAGATATCTAGACAAACAGACTAAATTGCACGGTAACATTGATCACAGAAAGGTTAAGTCAAATCACTAACATTCTCATTACTTGGATAGCAACGATTTGTTGCTAGATACCGCTCACTACTTGTAATATTAAAATGAGATTTTAATATTACTACCAACATCATGATAATATTAAAATGAGATTTTAATATTACTACCAATGTCATGAGAACCTGTAGGGTTGTACACATAGAGCAGACTTAATTGGAGCAATGAGAATCCAAGTTGGACTGGGATTCAATCGTGGGCCAGACTCATAATAGATGAGTCTAGGGATGTACAACTTACCATGTTGCTGCTCTCACTCATATAAGTCAACAGCTATAGCACTGCTAAGGGGCTGTCAAGGCATGCGTTACAAACCCTAGCCGCACTATACAAAAATAGTGAGTGAGAGAGTGATAGGTTTCTTTTCTCTTTACAGTTAGCACTATGCCAGAGACATGGGACTCTTTTTTATGGATGTTGGATGCTCATGAGTCTATTTGTGTGGATACCGTAGAAACATCGTTGCTGTTACGGTGTTGGTGACTCACGTCGCTTGTTTTTGTCACGCTTCAAGAGGTAAACTCTTTTAAAAACACATATTATGGTCTATTTCGTATGGATCCTTAGTGGAAATTTTTTGTCTTTCTGTTGCGTGATGTATCCACAATTCCCAACAACAATGCCTCCACCCATTTGGAGACATAATCCACAGCTACCAATATAAATTGATTAGAAAATGAGGAAGAGAAGAGACCTATGAAATTAATTCCCCAGACATCAAATAACTCCACTTCCACTTGGGGCATGAGATTTGTACTTGCCCCAAGATTACAAAGAGCTTTCCCAATAGTGCAAGGAATGGTGAAACTACCTAGATCTTTCAATTTAGGTGGCAGTTTCCTCTAAATTATAGAACTGCACTCCTCTGTCAACATCACTGTCTTATCTTCTTTGAGTTTCCTATTCTTTGAGAGCAATTCCTTCATGAATTTAGCATATGATGACATTTGTTCAAGTGCCTTAGCAAAGGGAATGTTTATCTACAGCTTCTTGAAGACATCTAAGAACTTTGAGAATAACCTCCTTTGGTTCTTCTTCTTCAATCTTTGTGGAAATGGGATCTTGGCGTACAGTGATGGTTCAAATATTGTGTTCTGCTCACGATCCTTCTTTTCTCTCTGCCACTTTGGATGTTCATCCTTAGCTTCTTCGTCTTTATTGCCATCATGCATTGAGACATCTTGAATTGAGATATCTTTAGTAGGAACATCATCTTTTTCTTTTTCAACTCCTACAAAGCTAGGTGCTTCTTTCACGTGTTCTTCTAAAGTTTTTCCACTTCTCAAAGTGATTACCTTATAATGCTCATTCAGATTGACCATAGTGTCACTATGAAAGCTACTTGGAGGTCTCTCTGGAAGCTGTCTTGATATTTGACCCACTTGATTTTCTAGACTTCGGATGACTGCCTCTTAGTTCTTGAAATTGGCCCTTAATTCCTATATGAAATTGTAGGTGCTAAGAGCAAGTTTCTTAACAATACTTTCAAGATTGGATGGCTTTTCTTATTGAGGTTATGAAGAGGATGACGAAGATGGTTGTTGATATGGAGGTGGTGGTGGTTTTAGCATATTCTGATTGGTTCATGAAAAGTTTGGATGATTCCTCCACCCTAGATTATATGTGTTTGAATATGGGTTACCTTGGGATCTTAAAGGATTACTCATTTAATTGACTTGCTCTTGAGGAATAACACTTGTGTTGCTTGCCTTACACTCACCATTAGCATGATTACCTCCACAGAAATCGCAATTTAAAACTTAATGGTTTATAGAGCTTACCTGCATATCACCAAGTCGTTTAGTGAGGTTGGCGATTTGCTGCGAAATATTTTTATTTAGTGCAAGTAAGACATCAAGGGTGCTAAGCTCCATAACTCGCTGTTTAACCACATACCTTCCACTAGGCATCTGATATTCATTGGTAGTTGTAACACCCTGCAATTTGCTATTCTTCAGTAAATGCCTGATTTTTCTATTTTGTGTTTTTGATCTTTGTGTACAATTTACTCCGAGCCAGAAAAATAAAAATTTTTAGGCCGGAGAAAAATCTTTGATGATTTATTCGGAGCTGTAACACCCCGAATTTTGTTTTTTCTGAATAAATATGAGTTTTATATTTTTTATGATTTTTGAGAATTTTTGTGGATTTTTCTAGATGTTTGGTTATTTTAATATTATTTTAGGTTGTATATGGGCCCGGAAAAATAAAAAAAATTTCTAGAGCTGGAAAATTTTGGATTGTTAATGCGGGGCAAGGAGAGCTTACTAAATCTGAAACCAGAAATAGTTTTTAAAATTTTCTTTTACTGTATATTTTTTTGTTTTATTTATTGGACAATAAAAATACAGTAGCTATTATCCATTGGTTAATATTTACCGAAAAATATTTAGTATGGACCAATAGAAAGAAAACTTCAAGGCTAAGCAAAGTCTAGTCGAACATAATGGCTATGACTTTTCTAGGAACCAATAGGAAAGCTTAGTCAATTTTCAAGGTTATGATAACTTTATGGTTAACTAATAAGATTGGAGAACTTCATGGTGAAGCTTGCTAAAAACCAATCAAAATGGCCATGACTTTGTGATGCACCAATGGAAGCTAAGCCTTGAAATGGTCAAGCTTGATGGCATTTCTCCAAGAGCACTCCACGGCCATGCATACTAAACGGAGCCAAATTCATTCAATAAATGCATTTGGTCATCTTTCTATTCAATATTCAATAAAGCAAACCCAAAAAAGACCTTACCTTTCTCTCTCCAAGAAGCACCTACGGCCAAGCACTCAAATTAGGAGACCAATATTCATTTATTCACTTCACTTGTTCACTTGTTCATCTTTTCTTCAAACATTCAAGGAACCAACACCAAAAAACTCTCTCACTTTCTCTTCTCCATAGTTTTGGCCAAGCACCATTCTTCACTCTCCAAACTTCAATAATTCAAGCCAACTTCATTTCTTGAATCCTTATGTCCATCCAAGAAACTTTGTAGTTGTAACCAACTTCAAATTCCATCATCTTCTACCTTTTCTTTGAGCTTCAAGTTTGAAGATTTTTGAGGTAAAGTACTTCAATCATCCTATTTCTATCTATTTAAAGTTTTAAACCATGATTTGAATCCATGGTTGTCTTATAAAGAAGCCTTAGATGTTAATATTGTGTGTTTATTTTGTTGTTTCAAAGAATCAATCGATGGAAAAAGCTTGAATGAAAGAGCAAAGTAAAGAATAAGGGACTACATCTAAGGTAAGAGGGAGATTAACCTCATCAACCATATGTTGGTGGTGAGGAATGGATGTGTGTGTGGTGAAAAATCCATAAGGATTTATTCACTAGTTGTTTAAGAGTTTTCCATGTTTATGATTTGTTTGATGATTAATATATTTATCGCTTTGATAATATGTTTTAGTATGTGTTTATGATGCATGGATTTTTATAACATGCTTATTAAATTGAAGTATGTGATATGATGTGTATCTTATGCGGAAAAGAAAAGATTTTGGGTTCCAAAGAACCTTAGAGGCATCACAGCCTCAAACCAATTTTTGGGAATCAAAGATTTTGAGTTATTTCATTTATCATGAATTTAATGATTTAGAAATCAAGAAATTGGATTTAAAGGATTTTTATAAATAAAAATGAGATGGGAAATGATTATGTAATTGATTTTGAAGCATAAATAAAATTATGGCCAATATGCCAAGGATTGATAAATTGAGTCAAAAATGATTTTAAGAGTAATCTTAGATGATTTATTAACAAAGGATTTAAATTAATGAATTTTGAGATTTTTAAAGTAAGTAAGAATTATTTTTGGAATTTATTAAATTAGTGGAATCAGTTTATAAAGGGAAATAAATTGGTGACTTGAAGTTTACTGACGTATAGCTCACCTGTTAGGTTTTGAAGCGCGTTAGGAAATTTTAAGTTGGAATAATTGATTTAAAGGAAATATTGATTTTGGAGAAATAATGAAAAATATTACGTAGAGGATTTTTAAGTGAGAAAATGTGGGATTTGAAGTTAGAAATTGTATTAATTTTTGGAAAGTCTAAAATAATGTTTGGAATATTGAGAAATATTTTACGCAGTTGAAAAATGATGAAAAATGATTTACGCGACTTAAAAATATGATCTTTAAGCTACTCGATTTCAAAAACATTGAAAAATCGCTATGCGATTTGGAAAACGTTTAAATATTTTTACGCAATTTGAGAAAATGTCAGAAAATGGTTACGCGATTTGAAAACATAACAAAAGTGTTATGCGATTGTGAAAACGTGATAAAAATATTGCGTAAATGAGAAATACGGTAAAGTTGCTGTAAAGGTTGTTGTATTGTACCCGGATGTATCGGTGATATTATGTAATTGTATGAGCGGTTATATAATATCATTGATCTTTTGATATTAGACAATTGTATGAGCGGTTTTTCTAATCTCATTTCAGAACAATCTAATGATGAAAATGAGTTATGCATTGAGTTATCATGCATTGAACAGTATATAGCTAGTGGCTATTATGGCTTTTGTGGCCTAGGAGTGAATGAGAATCGAATAGTGAGATCTATGATGGATCTTAAGGGACCGTAAGGCGTAGTGATTCATAGTGATAATTGTTTACCTTATACACCTCTGGCCATGATGAACCATTGCAACATATTGCGCGCCCAACAACACTATCTCTTTTCACGCTTGACATAGACTGTCATTGAGGCTGGCAGATCTTCTGGGTCATTCATCTCTGAAATTGTGATTAGCTCCATGGAGTAGGAATTGGTTCGATATACATACACATGGTCAGTACACATATTATTGTGGTATGGTCAATGTTCATACAGTGTAACATAATCATTTCATATATATTGATGATATCTGTCATGATAAAATTGTTACTATTTATTTTACTGTGGTATATGTTTACTGGAATTGTTTATGAATTGATAACAAGAATATAATTGTGATGTCTGTACGTATGGAATGACTTTGTCATTCGTATCATTCTTTGCTACCATACTAGTATTGATGAAGGGGATCTCACCTCTTTGCTGTACTATTTTGTTGTGTTTGTATTGTTAAACTTTGTATAGTAGACGAAACGAAGTTCTCAAACTTGACTGGATACTATATTCTGAGTTCGGTGACGGCATAGAGGAATGATTTTCTCAGTTTCGACAATGTGCAGTTTTACGGAAGAATAGATATCTGGTGCGTCAAGATGGATGTGGAACAGAATAAGTATGTTGAGTTTTCTCATTAGTGTTATTATTGTGCTATTAAGTAGGACCCATCATGGGGTTTGCTACTATTTCTTTTGAGTTTGTAAGTTTTATGTTTACTGAATATTTGTTAAATATTATGTGGTGTATGTTATGTTAGTCTTAATCAATTCAATATGTTTTTAAATATTACCTACAACTTTGGTAAATTTATATTTTCAGCAAGAAAGAAGTTTTAACATGTATTTTAAATAATCAAATCTTTTATAATTTAATTCAGTCTTCTTTCGTTGAGTTAGAAAATATGGCACCCGAAGGAGGATGTTACAGTAGTCATGGTTTCAAATAATGCTTGAGCCTCTTCAAGAGTTTTAGTATTTAGAGACTTACCTGCAGATGCATCCACCATAGCCCTGGTAGGATGATTTAAGCCATTATAAAAGATCTGAACCTGCTACCAAATCTCAAATGTGTGGTGAGGACCCCTGTGCATCGGGGCGCTGCCCTGAACCCTGTTGCGTGGTGTGTGTTTTTCAAAGACGCGAAATTCAAATTTGTTTTTAAATGGCTCATAAAATAATAATGTATTATTGTTTTGAGTTTATATGTTCTTTGTGATATATGGTGCATGGTTATGGCCTTAGTTCTCTTTTTATGTTGTTATGGTCATTTTTAAAATACAACCTACGTGTCGTGCCTTTCTCTCTACATTCTGGTTGTACATTCTCTTCTCACCTAACTCCCTCATATGTAAAACGAGTTTTCTACATAATGTAATCTTGATGTGGAGGCAAGTAGACGACATTAAATGAGGACGTTGGTGGGAGATGCTTGGTGAAGCTGGGAGAATCAATACGTTAAGGGTCATAACCATGTCACATTTATTATATGTTTTATATGTATGAGATGCTTGGATATTTATAGTATGTTAAATAGTTTAATAAATGGTGAGATCTAATAATAATTATAAAATTCCCTTAAAACAAATATTAAGTCATTATGTGATGCCTTCCAATGCGTGGCACTTGTAAAATCCTAATACTGAAAACCTAATATATCTGCTTAAACACACTAACTTATAACATTCAACTAATCCATAATCATTCCTATAAAGAATTTATTATGGAGAGCCTTGTAAAAACTAAACTTCATTATATACATATACAACTGTTTACAGGATCAAAATAATATATATATGATGTACAAATTGAAACTAAAGGATCAAAATACTAAACTACTCTTTGATCTTCTTCTGCTCCATGCTTGAAGAGAACTTCTACTTGGATTTACATGGACACCTGGGGTGAGAATCAAATATTCTCAGTAGTAATGTATCAATACCAGCAGTCATAATAATTCATATTGAATATGTATACAACTCATGATATTTAAATATAATGATAATTAAAATTATAATTAGACATCAAATCGTATCATATAATTCAAGAACCAATCACATCCTTAATCCATATAGTGTTTCCTGGGAAACATAGTCTGAACTATTCTATACAAAAGTAAGGCAACTAACCATACAACTGCCAATGCATGATCAAACAACTGCCCATACAGCTGCCAATGCATGATCAGACAACTGCCCATACAGCTGCCTAAAAATGCATGTTATGATATGATGTATGAATATGATGCGATGCAAGTTGTATTAGTATAATGTCATGAATAATGTCATGGATGCCATGAATGTCATGAACTTGCTTTTTCTTTCTCTACAGTAGGGAGGGAATATGTTACCTCCTTAACTCACCAAGTAGGAATCCACCTACTTTCTGAACTGTGATGCTTAACCTTCCTTTAATGTCAAAATACTTAGTAATTTCCCTTTACATGAAACATGTACTTCATTGCTTAATATAACTTTCCTTTCTCTCAATCTTATTTTAAACCCTTAATCTTAATTGTTAAACTCATAAATAAATCATGCTTTTCACAATATGGATATTCTTGCTATCAATTAAAATAACATAAAAGAGCTTAATACATTTCATTTTTTTTTATATAAAACACTATAGTCTTTTTCCCTTGTTCTGTGTCTAGCGCTTGAGTGCTAGACTTCCAGTGCTTGAGCATTGGCTAGTGCATCCAGAAATCATTTCTGTTGACTGAGCACTTGAGCGCTCTATTCGCAGCACCTAGGTGCTGGCTGGGTACGTTCAAAACTCCTCTTCTGTCAGTTGGGCACTTGAGTGCCCCATTACCAGTGCTTAAGCGCTAGCTGGGTAGCAGCAAAACGTGTTGCTGCTCTCCTTCACTTTTCTACCCATTTCAACTCCTTCCAAATCAATTTCTTGGAGCTTTTCCATTCAACAACTAGAATATATCTTCAAAATACAATCTTTATGCCTCAATCTAGCATAAAAAATCAACCCATTCTCCATGAAAAACCCATTTTGTAACCATCAAAATTCATGAAAAACTAAAAGCATAATTTTACTCTCCACTTCATCCATAATCAAAATAAACCAAAAGAAACTTCATAACTCACATATTCTCATGTTAATACATCATAAACAGCAGCCTCATGAAAGAAATAGGATGAGAAAAGAATAATAAACAAGCTAGAAATAAATCCCCCTACCTCTTTGTGAAGTCTTTTTGTGGAGATGTTGCTTAAACCTTTGTTTTTTCCTCTTTCTCTTCTCTTCCTGTCCTCTTCTTCTTTCTTTTTTCTATTCTCATCTTCTCTTCCCCATTGTGCGTTTTCTGCTACTTTAAAAGGGAAGAAGAAAGAGTCATTTATTTGACTCTTTTTTTTTTCAACTTAATGGATAAGTATTATAACCTTATACCTCTTAGGAACACTTTAATCTTTTTATTTCAAGTTTTCTCACCTCCATAGGTATTAGAATAAATCCTAAGATTTATCTAATTACCAAATTCATCATTATTTTTAATTTCCATATCTGCGTTAAGTCCATTCGGTATCAAAACACTTACTCGGTGTGCTTAAAAATACCAAACAAACTTAGTTTTCTTTCAAAATTTAACTGCAACTTCCTTGACTCGTTTATAACTTAAAAATAACTTTTCCATGATTATTTCTCTTATCTAGGTAATTTACATCATTTTCTGAGTTATTTTAGGCTATTTTTTCATATTCTGTGTTGCTGCAAATTGCCTAAACTAACTCAGTTGGCCATGAAACTTCATAGACATATCAAGTAAGTGTTTCGCTATCTCTGAAACCCTCCACAAGCCTGACATGTTCTCGGGGATGTTACAACACTTGTCAAGGCTAGTATTGATTAAGTGTAGGTATATCAAAGCAGGATGCCTTTATCTATATTAGTAAGACGTGATGGGATAAAAATAATATTCAACTGCCAACCATTGAGTCTGACTTAACTAGGCCATTTCAATAGGGTTGAAGGCTTAGAGACATAAAATTGGGCTTTAGTCCATTAGATGGATTAGAATAAGTGTTATTCACCCAACTATCCAAGAGTTGTATAGGATATAATTGGAAAGAGTTTCCTACCTAAATAGTCGAATTTTGAGTGATCAGCTAAAGCTGAAAGTTAGGTGAAATATGGATCTTGACCTACTAGGAAATCTTTAGAAGGGATTTTCTGAGTCAATGCTGAGGGTCATTGATTTGAATAAAATAGTAGGAGGCATATTTAATTAAAGACCTTGTTAGATATGTTTATGTTATGATACTTATACTTTGCATATTTTATGTTGATAGATTACTATGGCAATAAACACAACTAGTAACTTATCATTGCGATTCGTCCTTAAGAAGGACAAATTGTCTGGGACAAATTTCCTAGACTGGTACAGGAATATGAGGATTGTCCTCAAGCATGAAAAAAAGTTGTATGTTCTAGAGTAGCCTATTCTTGAGCCACCAACTGCAAGTGCCCTTAGAGCTGAAAGGGGTGCTTATAAGAAGCATCAAGATGATGCCTTAGACATCGGTTATCTCATGCTAGCCACTATGAACTATGAGCTACAAAAGCAACATGAGAACATGGATGCATACGATATGATTGTACACTTAAATAAGCTCTATTAGGAGCAAGCTAGG
Organism: Ormosia emarginata; assembly: GCA_029884605.1. Lineage (NCBI taxonomy): Eukaryota > Viridiplantae > Streptophyta > Magnoliopsida > Fabales > Fabaceae > Ormosia > Ormosia emarginata. The sequence continues at coordinate 22,801,895 of JAQQTP010000078.1, read as the reverse complement.
CATGGGAGGTTCGAAGTCTCTAAGGCACTTTTTCAGTGCAAACTAGTAGAGGGTAGCTTTGTTGGTGCTCATGTGCTCAAGATGATTAGGTACATTGAAAACCAAGAGAGACTTGATTTCCCTTTGGGCCAAGAGTTGGCCACTAACTTAGTCCTGCAATTGTAGCCAGAAAGTTTCAGTCAATTTGTCATGAACTATAACATGAATAAAATTGACAAATCTCTACCAGAGCTACTAAGCATATTGAGAACTGTTGAGCCTAACATTAATAAAGGAAAGGGAAAGGCCATTATTATAGTCCAAAAGGCTAAGGGCAAAAACTAGTTGAAGAAGCCCAAGGACAAATGGAAGGGCAAGGGTAAGGAGAAATCCAAGCCTAGCACTTCTAGCTTGAAACCTAGGGGCAGAGTGGCTAGGAAAGGCACCTGCTTTCACTATGGCCAGACTGGACATTGGAAGAGGAACTGCGCCAGATTCCTGGAGGAGCTTAAGAAGAAGAAGGGAAGTGAGACTTCCACTTTAGGTATTTTTGTTATAGAAGTCAATTTGTCTACTTTTGCATCTTGGGTATTAGATACTGGATGTGGGTCTCACAATTGTGTAAATGTGCAAGATCTAAAGAACAACAGACCATTGGCTAAGGGCGAAGTCAACCTACGTGTTAGAAATAGAGCAAAAGTTGCTGCTTTAGCCATAGGGACTTATTTATTATCTTTGCCCATTAAGCTTGCAATTGAATTGGAGAACTATTATTTTGTGCCTGCTATTAGCCAGAATATCATTTCCGTTCCTTGTTTGGACAAGAAAGGTTTTACTTTTATAATAAAGAACAAAAGTTGTTTTATTCATTTGAATGATATTTTCTATGGTAGTGCACAACTGAGTAATGGACTTTATGTCCTTGATCTCGAAATACTCGTTTATAACATAAATATGAAGATGTTCAAATCAAATGATATGAACCCAACTTATCTCTAGCATTGTCGTTTGGGCCACATAAATGAGAAATGCATCTCCAAACTCCATAAAGATGGATTCTTGGACTTATTTGATTTTGAATCATATGATATATGTGAGTCTTGTTTATTGGGGAAGATGACTAAGGCCCCATTCACTAGACAAGGTGAAAAAACAAGTGATCTTTTGGGTCTCATACATAGTGATGTATATGGACCCTTAAACACATTGGCTAGAGGTAGTTTTCAATACTTTATTACATTTACTGATGGTTTCAGTAGATATGGGTTTGTGTATCTCATACAACACAAATCATAATCCTTTGAAAAGTTCTAGGAATTCAAGAATGAAGTACAAAACCAACTTGGTGAATACTTAAGCCAACAGTTTGATGATCATCTAAAAGAGTGTGGGATAATATCTTAACTCACTCCTCCTAGAACACCATAATGGAATGACGTTTCTGAAAGGAGGAACCGGATCCTATTGGACATGATTCGATCCATGATGAGTCACACAGACCTTCCAGGCTCCTTCTGGGGACATGCTTTATCAGCAACAGCTTTTACACTTAACTGTGTTCTATCTAAGACAGTTCAAAAGACACCATATAAGATATGGACTGGGAGATGACCCAGTATGTCTTTCATGAAGATTTGGGGTTGCGAAACTTACATGAAATGATAAATTTCTGATAAGCTTGGACCCAAATCAGATAAATGCTTCTTTGTGGGGTATCCTAAGGAAACCAAGGGATACTATTTCTATAATCCTACTGAGGGTAAAGTGTTTATCGCACGGACTACTATGTTCTTAGAAAAGGAGTTAATCTCTAAAGGAACTAGTGGGAGGAAAATAGAACTTGAAGAAATTCAAAGTTCACAGAGTAGTAGAGAACCGATGGTGAAAATAGAGCAGTCTTCACAAGTCGTTGTGAAACCACAATATGCTCTAGTAGTATAAGACCTGTGTAGGTCTAACAGGATATGTCATTAACCAGAGAGATTGAGATTTCTTATGACTTAACAAGGTGACGTATTGCTCATGGATCAAGATGAGCCTGTGACTTACCAGGAAGTCATTATTGGCCCAGAATTTGAGAAATGACTTAAGGCCATGAGATCTGAAATGGAATCCATGTTTGCCAACCAGATGTGGACCTTGGTTGACCCACTTGAATGGGTAAAACCCATTGGATGCAAGTGCTTTTTCAAAAAGAAAACTGACATGGATGATAACATGCATACCTTTAAAGCGCGATTGGTGGCTAAAGGTTTCAAGCAAATCTATGGTGTAGACTATGATGAAACTTTTTTCCATTGCGCTGTTTAAATCCATTCGGATCTTGTTTGCTATTGTAGCATACCACGATTATGAAATATGGAAAATAGATGTCAAGACTGCTTTCCTTAATGGAAATCTTCTCGAGGATGTATACATGACACAACCTGAGGGTTTTGCCACTCTACAAGATGTTGGAAAGGTGTGCAAGTTGCAACGATATGTAACACCTTCCTTTGGGAATTACATTTCAGACCAAAAATTATAAAGCTAAAACCAAGTCATACATAATTTAATATTGTAATATATGGGTTCTAAAATTTCTTTTCTCAAATAACACAGGACATAGTAAACTCAATATTACACATTTCATATATATACAACATAGTTAAGTGACAACATAAATACATAAAACTTACGTACTCAAAAGTATATGTATAGCTACCATAACAAAACCTAATATGGCCCAAGTCCAAACACCTAGAAGGAAGGGTCCTCCATTGGATCCTCCTCCAGATCCTCCTCGAAATCCATAACAAACAAATTCCCTAGTCGGGGCATGTCTCGATGAACGGGAGTCCGAGCAAACGATACCTTATAATCCTGCCTAGGAGTGTAATGAAGATCACCCCATAACTCCCTGACAGGCATATAAAACTCCAAATATACAGTAGCATCAAAAGAAAAAGTAGCAACCACATGGCGGGTCCTACTCAAAGACAGGGTAACATCCCCAAAATACTCAATGCGCTTAGCATCTAGATGGACGTGCCATGTGTCAGTGCCTCCATGGAACCACACCCTAATGAAACCCAGAAGATCCCGCCTCGCCGCTATCACAGTCTTCATAGAACATAAGCATAAAACAAAATAGACAGAACAATACCATAAAGAGGTGAGATCCCCTACATCACATATCAGTATGACAGTAAAGAAACAGTAATAACAATAATGCCATTCAATATAGAATCAACCATTATAGCCATGATGTCAATTAATAGATAATTCAATGAATGTATATCACAACAATATGTCTACTGACTATGCATATGCAAAATTGATCGACCCCTACTCCATGGAGATAAAACCAATATCAGAGAAAATTGATCGGGAGACATGTCTGTATATCGTTAGCCTCAATTCAAGTGCTTCAACTTTCTTAGCATACGCATCATGGCTTATAAAAGACATTCTACACTCGATCATGAATAAGAATAATGTCTCGTCGAGATCATTGGTGCATTTGCATTGGAAATCATGACACAGTAGAGCTACTAACTGGCCACTTGTAGAATTACCGTGCCCCGACGCCCCCAAGATTAGTCATTGACCTTCACTACGCAATTCGCACTCGTACTAAGGTGTAAATTCAATCTCTTAGGCATACAACCTTAACAAACAAAGTCCCCATGATTTTCACAATGCATGATTAAATGACTCAATGAATCAATAATTATTAATGTGATTTCCATGAAATCAAGCCACCACTAGACTAAACCATCTATTAACGTCTCTAGGTCTAGTAAGTTGGCCCGACAACAATCTGCTATTTTTCTCAATTGCGAAGTATTTTTATCATATTTTCACAATCGCGTAATACTTTTGTTATGTTTCCAAATCGCGTTACATTTTTACATCATTTTTTGTTCGCGTAAAATTTTTAAATGTTTTCTTAATCGCGTAACTCAAAATCAACATTTTTAAATCGCATAAGGTTTTATTAATACTTTTCAATCACATAAAACTTTTATTGACATTCTAAGCTTAACTTTTAAGACTTTCCATGTTTAATATAAAATTTGAAATTCCAATGTTTTCTTACCAAATCTCCTCTAAATGATATTTTCTAATATTTTTCACAAAATTTACGTTATTTTGATTTAATCAAACATTTCAAAAATCCTCTCTTAAATGAAATACTTTAAATTTTCAAACCCTTTTTCAAACTTATTTCCATTATCATGGCCGAAAATCAATTCTTTTCTAATGAGAAAATTTTGTTCATCTCCTTTTTCAACTTGTAAATCCTTAAATCATATTCTTGTCACCTAATCATCTAGGGTCATAATCAATAAAATATTTTTGTCTTTGATACCCATCTTGTGCTAAATGGTCGTGAGCCATGTATGGTCATTAGGACCAAAATTTTGCCATTCCCACATGATTCAAAACATGTAAAACATTCCAATAATCAATTTATACCATAGAAATTTCTTGCATACTATCAAAGTCATATAATTACATATAGCCAACAAGCATAAACCATTAAATTCACACAATCAAATGAATAAATCCTCACATGGATTTTTCACCTACAACCACAAATTTCATTTCTCACCACCAAGTTGGTTGATGAGGTTAATCTCCCTCTTACCTTTGGTGATGATCAAGAAGTTCCTTAGTTGCCTTCTTAGAGTAAACTTCTACTACCAAAAAGACCCTTAAAACAAATCAAGCATACAAATATTAAAATCTAAGGCTTGAAGTAAGATGACCATGAATCATGATTATGGTCTAGAACTTGAAAATAAAATTAGAAGTGAAGATCAAGAACTTCACCTAAAAACCTTCAAACTTAAACTTGGATAAAGTGATTGAAGATGGATTAATTTGAAGATCACAACATGAAAGTGTCTCCAAATGGTGTCTAGATTCAAGATATATGGTTAGTTTCGATTGAACAAGATTGGAGAGTAATTATGAGTGTGTTGGCCGAATTTTACTAAGGAGAGAAATGAAAGAGTTTGGTATTTTTGTTTCTTGAAAAAAATGACAAGATAAGCTTAAGTGAGATTAAGTAACCATTTTGTCTTCTAAGCTTGTCCTAGAAGCTCCTTGGTCGTGTACACCTAGGGGTGTAGGTTGGCCAAACTTCTCCTCCAAGTTTCTCTTCAAACTTGCCTTGGAAGCTTGTTTCCCCTGTTGGTTCAAATTTGTGAGTCATAGCCACAAAGCTTGACTTCGTTTAAGCTTGCCTTAGAAGCTTACTTCGCATTGGTTCAAAATAAAGTGAGTCAAAAGTGGTAATTGTAACATCCTCTTTGACTTAATGATATTAATCAGGGTTATAGTAGCTTAATAAGTCTGGTGTAAGTTACCAGATGATTTTGGTATTATTTGAGATGAATTGAGCATAAATCTATAACACTAAATACGAGAAATAACTTAAAATAGTTCAGAATTTAGCTTAAATAGTTAAAAGTATGGGAATAAATATGGTAAAGTTATTTTGAAGTCATTAAGGATTGGAATGAGCTATATGGAATTTTAGAAGATCAGATAAGTTAATTTGGAATTTTTAATGGCACTACGACAATGTTTAAAGACCAAAATAATCCGATAAATGGATCAGAGACCCGTAGGGGTATGAGCAAGTGTAATATAGAAGAATGAAGATTAATGTGAGAGTAGAAACAGGTTGAAATGGACACTTAAAAGCTTCTAAATTCAATTTCATAAGATTTAATTTAACCAAGGGATGAATAGTGGAGCTTAGTGTTTAACAAAGGTGTATAATGAGATATATGGAAATATAGAACTGGGAAATGAAGGAAATCCTAGAATTTTTGACAATGTTTGTGAAGGTTAAAAAATTAATTTCTGAAAGGTTAAAGTGTCTTTAGAAGATAAAATGTTACCAACGAGATTCCACCTTTCCCCTTTATTTCTTTTTCCTTCACTGCCTCTCACTCTCATTTCCTTCCTTTTCTCTCTTCCTTGTCACACTCTCACTCTCATCTCTCTCTCTCTCTTTCACTTTGTCTGTTGCTTCCAAAAGAAGGAAGAAAAGAGAGGAAAGAAAGAAAGATCAAGGAGGAAGAAGGGAGAATCAAGAAGAAAGAAAGATTAAGAGGAAGAAGATGTGAAGGAAAAGAAGATTAAAGCTCCAAGTTGAGGTAAAGGGTTTCTTTCATCTTTTCTACTCTTTCTTTGTTTTTCGAAGTCTTAGAAACTTGAGATTTGAATGATGATTTTGAAATGGAAAAGATGATTTTATGATGATTATGATTTGAGAACTTGATTTCTTGATTTAACTCTTAATGAGTTTTAAGATTTGGAAAATGGGGTTTTATACCTATATTGAGATTTAATATTTTATGAGTGATTTGGATGCATATTTGTGATGATTTGATGTTGTTGTTGATGTTTAATGATTTGGTATGGGTTGGGATGGCTTAAAGGCTTTGTTTTCTACAAATTTTCACGTGGTAATCGATTGCATAGCCCTTGTAATCGATTACCAAACTTGTGGAACTGCAAATTATGTTTATGGGCAGCTTGTAATTGATTACATCCTGGTTGTAATCGATTACAAGGCTTCTGGGTAAGAGGTAATCGATTACATCATGCTTGTAATCGATTACAGTGGTTCTGCCAAGCTGGTAATCGATTACGAAGGCTATGTAATCAATTACCAGGCCCCTGATTTGAAGATTTTGGTTTGAAAATGATGGAAACAGAGTTCTTTATCCCATGTAACCTAAATATGCAACACCCACCGTAGGGTATCACATTTAAGACTAATCCTAATATAACTTACCTAAGTTGAAAAAGAATTAATCTTGTAAAACACTGATTTTAAAATTTTGTTTGCGGAAAAATTGAAAATAAATAAAAGTCATAAACGTAAAATATAACTGAAAACAAACTCGCCATAACTTACATATTACAACTTTGTTTACAAATAATTTACATAAATACACTCCCAAAAGATAATATATACATTACACACTAAACCACACACCAAAACATAAACTATTTAACTAGAACTCCAACAGACTAAGGATTTAAGCTCTCATTAGGATCCTCCTCCTCAGTGTTATCATCAAAGAACCCTGACGGATACAGTACACGTCTGGTTGGTGTTCTGGCAGTCGACATCATAGAATCCTCATGTGGAGTATGAGTATTTCTACTCTAGAGCTCACGAATAGGCATAAAGAACTCTAGACGCACAGACACGTGCTGTGTCATAACAGGAATTCCATCCCTAGTACCACTTATATTCAGAGTCAAATTCCCAGTATAAACAAACCGTTCTCTATCTAAATTAACCCTCCAAGCATCAATCCCACCATGGAATTGAACTGTAACAAAACCTAAAACTTGGTGCCTTGCTGCCATATCAAGCTAATACAGAAAAACTGTCACTAGTAGTAAAAAGAGTTATCCACTTCTTTGTCTCCTTGGTCTTCATCAAACATATACAATAAAACAAGTATAACATAACGAAGAGGTGAGATCCCCTGCATCAATACCAATGAGGCAGTATAGAGAATGACAGTAAATGATGCAGATACAATATTATCACATACAGTCATATTATCATATCACAAATAACATATCAAATAAGCATAATTATCACATTAATATGCTGACCCACTATGCATGTGTACAACGACTCATTTCCTACTCTATGGAGCTAATAACAATTTCTGAGAGAAAGATAGGGAGTACATGTCTGCATATCGTTAGCATCAAATCATGTGCCACTGTATCAAATCATGGTGCGCAACATGGCCAATACAGACACTCTCAACCAATCACGAAAAGAGTAGTAACTTTGTCGAGATCGTCGGTCTGTTTGCAAAGGATACCACGACACAATGGTGTTACCAACTGGCCACATATGACATTCCATACCCCGACGTCCCCAAGATCACTGAAGATTGTAACTATGCAATTCTCACCCGCACGAAGGTGTAATTTTCATCTCCTAGGCCCATTGCCTTAATTGACATGCTTTTTCATGTATGATGTATGATCCAACACATATAAACCATATTTCATCGTATATTACCACATTTTTTTGTAGTATCACTTTCCAATATAACGGGGCCCACCACGACAGCCCGACAGCAAATTACTGTAATTTCCAATTGCGTAAACATTTTATTACTTTTTTGAAATCGCATAACATTTTTCTTATGTTTTCAAATCACGTAATTATTTTTCAACGTTTTCACAATCGAGTAAATATTTTCAAATGTTTTCTAAATCACGTAAAGATTTTAAATCATTTTCTCAATCGCGTAGCTTGAAAATAGACGTTTTTAAATCACATAAGAGTTTTCTAGCACTTGCGTAAAATATTTCTTAACTTTCTAAACTTATTTATAAAATTCTTTACATAATATAAACATTTTGGCCTTCTTTAAAATATTTTCTTTCTAAAAATTCTTAACGTAATATTTTCTATGATTCTTTATAAAAATTTAATTTCTTTGATTTAATTAGACATTACATTTCAAAATTTTCTAACGCGCTTCAAAATCCAAAGGTGAGCTATACGTTAGCCAATTTCAAGTACCTTCTATTCATTGTTATAGCTTTAATATACTAATTTAATTCCAAACATTAAATCTAATTTCCTTTTTTGACTAAAAATTCATTAAATTAAATTCTTGTTAACTAATTACCAAAGTCCATACTTAGTAAAATAATCTTTGATTTAAAATATCACACTTTGGCATATTGGCCAAAAATTCATTTATGCATCATAAATCATGATTAATCATTTTTTTATCACAATATCCTTTACAAAACCTTTAATCCAATATCTTATCATTAAATTCTTTAATCCATAACTTTAGAAATAATTTGAAACATCTTGTTCTCTTGGTGATGTTCAAAACCGTGAGCCTCCATAGGTTCTTTGGAACCCTCATACAATTTCCTCATCAAATGCTTCACATCCTACTTTACACAATAATCATCATGCTTCCATAATCACATAAACAAGCATATAATCAAATAAACAAGCATAAAATCAAAGCTAGAAAGCATATCAACCAAAGGTCATCACAAACAAAGCAAGCTTAAAACCACACAAGTGAATAAATTCTTATGGATTTTTCACCACAAACAAGTCATCTCCTCACCACCAACATATGGTTGATGAGGTTAATCTTCCTCTTACCTCAAGGAAGACAAAAATCCACTTAGTTGCTTTCCTTCAAAGATTTGATGTAGCCTCCAAAGAAAACCCTAACAAGCTTAAACCAACATAAAGTTACAAACTAAGCTTGAAGAAGAAAAACCATGGAGCAATCATGGTTTAGAAACTCAAGAATCAAACTTAGAAACAAAGAAGAAGAATTTTACCTTGAAAGTTTAAGAACCCTAGCTTGTAGTAAAGGTAAAAGATGAATGATTTAGCTTAGGTCTTCAATATGAAAGAGTTTTAGAATGATATGTAGGCTTAGGAAATAAGGTTGGATAAAATTTTAGAAGCTTGGAAGATGGTGTTGTGTGTGTTGGCCGAATGCTTCATGGAATGGGAGAAATGGAATTTTTGGTTAAGTGAAGAAGAAAGAGAATGGAGAGAATGGTTTAAGTGAGACTAAAGTGTGATAGAAATGTGATGGATAGCCTACACTAAAGCTCCTAGCTGTGGAATGCATGCATGTGAGGGAGTTAATGCTTGATCAGTCAAGATGGAAATCAAGCACATGGTTATTGTCATCAAGTAGTTATGCTTTGGTCACCCTTGATGAATCATAAGCTCTTGAATGTCCTAGAAACTCCTACATGGCCGTGGAACTCCTTGACCAATACTAACCAAACTTTGTTTCATTTAATTAACACTTAAACTTAAGTTAACTTAGTTAATTCATCAAGTTTAAAAAACTAATTAAACAAGTCATTTTTCTTGACTTAATGCTATTGGTTAATAGCATGTCAAGCCACTAATGTTGACCATTGTTAAAGACTAGTAGCACATGGCTATCACATGGCAAAAGCTACAAGAAATTATTACTCAAAGAATAGAAACTACTATTCATAAACCAGTAGTTATTGTGCCATGAATAATAAAATCACAGTATAAGAAAATTTTGATAACTGTATTCAGTTTCGGGTTTAGTAAGATGCATCGGTCTTGTATTAACAATGCAAAATTTTCTGGCCCATAAATTTTTTTACTTTTTTCAAGCCCACCTCGGGCTCATAGATGGCCCAAAATAATATTAAAATAATCACAATCTCAGAAAAATTCACAAAAATTCTCAAAAATCATAAAAATTATAAAACTCATATTTATGCAGAAAAAAATGAAATTCAGAGTGTTACAACTCTCCTCTACTAAAAAAATTTTGTCCGCGAAATTTACCATACCTCAGAACAATTAATGATATTGTTCTTTTATCTTGTCTTCCAACTCCCATGTAGTATCTCCCGTCGTTTCATTCCAGATCACTTTTACTAAAGGAATATCCTTCCATATGAGTTGTTTCATCCTCCTGTCTTTAATCTTAATAGGAAGTGTCTTATACGTTAAATTCTCTTTCAATTATACCTCATCGGGATGAATAACATGAGTTGGATCAGGAATATACTTTCTCAATTGAGACACATGGAAAACATTATGAAGATTGGAAAGAAAATGTGGTAAAGCTATTTGGTATGCAACTAGACCTATCTGACGAAGAATTAGATAAGGTCCAATAAATTTAGGAGTGAGTTTTCTAGATTTTATAACCCTTCCAACACTAGTCGTGGGTGTTACTCATAAAAACACATGCTCATCTTCCTCAAATTCAAGAGGTTTTCTTCTTTTATCAGCATAGCTTTTCTGTCTACTCTGAGTCGCCTTCATTCTCTCTTGGATCATCTTCACCTTCTCAGTTGTTTGTTGTATCATTTCAGGTCCAATGGTCATACTTTCACCATCCTGATACCAACACAAAGGTGTTCGGCATCGTCGTCTGTAAAGCGCTTCATAGGGTGTCATCCCTATATTTGAGTGAAAACTGCTGTTGTAGGTGAATTCTACTAAAGGCAAAAATTCATCCCAACTCCCTTTTTGTTCTAACACGCAAGCTCTTAATAGATCCTCCAGTGACTGTATCGTCCTTTCCGTTTGACCATCCGTCTGCGGATGATAGGCAGAACTCAAATGAAGTTTAGTCCCCATTGCTTCCTGCAGGCTTCGCCAAAACCTTGATGTAAATCTTGGATCCCTATCAGAAATGATACTAGTAGGTACACCATGAAGTCTGTAACAACCCCCATAGGACATCACATTTCTGACTACCAACTCCTAATCTGAAAATAATTTCATAAATGGTTTGAGTTATAAAACATGGGTTTTAAAATTTCTTTTTGCGGAAATATAAAGTTACTGATATTTATAAGTAATACTGAAAAATAAATTTAAACCGATATATATATATATATATATATTACAGATACCACATAATATTTAATAACTATTCAAGAAATATAAAACTTACAGACTCAATTTTAAACAGTAGCAAACCCCATGACGGGTTCTACTCAATAGCACGGTAAAACACTAACGGTAAAAACTCAACATACTTATTTTATCTTGTATCCATCCTAATGCGTCATGTATCTGTTTCTTGTCAACACTACACACTATCGAATCCTGAATGACCACTCCTTAATATTGTCACCTGTTACCAAGTGGCCTCAATACTCAAGAGGGGGGTGAATTGAGTATGTAAAATATTTTCGTAAATCTTTCGCAAAACGTTTGATTAACAATTTTCATTGAAGCTATTGGATGATTGAAGTGAATAGATAAACGAGATTGAATACTTCACTCACAAATAAACAACTCAAGATAGAAAGAATTCAAGCAAAGCAAAATATCGAACTCAACTTAAGCAAATATAGTTAAAGCACAAAGTAAAGAGATAGAGTTGAGAGGAACAAACACAAGATTTATCCTGGTTCGATCACCAATCCACTTGTGATCTACGTCCAGTCCTCAAGCAAACCACTCGAGATTTTCCACTAAACTTCAAGCTTGAACGGGTGCTTGAAAAACCTTTACACAAAAGAGCACTCAACTCCTTGGGATGCCTCACCCTTGAGCTTGAGCCTCAAACCAGGGATGCCTCACCCTTTTCACTAGAGGGATACCTCACCCTCTTTACAACCTTTGAAGGATGCCTCACCTTCAACAAGGGATACCTCACCCTTTACAAACCTAGAGAGATACCTCACTCTCTTTTCTCTAGAGGGATGCCTCACCCCCTTTACAAAGAATCAAAGTGTTTATGAAATGAAAACTCTCACAAGAGTAGATAATACAAATTGAAGCCCTATAATGCTCTTCAAGAAAATCTCACAATATATACAAAAACAGAGCAAAAGTGATTTAAGGATGAATCTCGGATTAAAGCAATTGATAGATGTTTCTCAAGTGTTGTTCGACCTCAAATGATGCCCCAAGATGAGTATTTATAAGTTGTTGGAACAAAAGAGCCGTTGGGGGCTTTAATGGGCATAATTAAAAGTACCAAATATAGCCGTTAAGCACTGTCAGAATACTGGTAATCGATTACATGCTCCTTGTAATCGATTACATGGCTGAGAGAACGTGTTCTTGGCTTTCTGGGATTGTGGTAATCGATTACATGACTTGTGTAATTGATTACACGCTCTCTGACTTTCTGGTAATCGATTACAATATTGATGTAATCGATTACATGGCCTTTTGTATCGTGTTCTTGGATTTCTGGGAACATGGTAATCGATTACATGGATTCTGTAATCGATTACAAGTCCTCTGACTTGCTTGTAATCGATTACCAAGAGTGTGGAATCGATTACTTTCTACTTTGAACACATTTTTCAATCCAAATTAAGTCTCTAGGCCATTTTTATCATTTGGGTACTTGGACAAAACAAGATTTACAAATGTTTACCATAATCCAAGATTGAAATCAACATTTCTTTAAAATATGAACTTTGAAAACAAGTTGATTTATAAGATCTTTGAAAAACCATTTGAATATAATTGAGATACCTTGAGAGCATTTCACATTGATGTTCTAAGACCTATATCTAATATACCTCTTTTGATCTTGGTATTCTTCTCTTGGTCTTGATCTTTTCTTTTGATCTTGAACTTTTCTTTTGATCTTGGTCTTTTCTTTTGATCTTGGTTTTCTTCTCTTGGCTTTGTTATCATCAAAAACTTATTTGATATGCTTCATGACATAAGCATTCACATCACCAATCTCAGAATATTTGCTTCTCGTCACGTCTAAGAAACTTGTTCTATCTACTATATAATTTTAATAATACAAGCACAACGAAACAATATAACAAAAAGGTGAGATCACCTATGCCAATACTAACATGGTAGCATAGAGATAACACAAACAGTACACCATATAGATATATCATACCATAATTATAATTATGCCATCATCATAATGTATAAAATAATAATAATTATAATAATGCCATCAACATTATTTATCATCATCATCATCCAACATTCCTCAATTATTATATCACACAGATATAAATATTCAATATTTATGATAATGCCCTCAACATAACCCAGTTATTCAACAGTTCAATTATCATAACCAATGCTCAATAATGATGCATATGTTATGCATGTGTTCATAGACTCAATGTCCTACTCCATGGAGGTTTTCACAATTTCAAGAAGAATGCTCTGTTAATTATTAGCCTTAGCCCAAAGACAATCTTCCAGATTAGCCCACAGACAATGCCAAGCCTTAGCCCACAAACAATGTCCAGCTTTCGAAAAGATTAGTGTTCTTGTCGGGTACCGTCAATGCATTGCAACGGACTGCATCGCCAAGTGGCATATAGTCCAGCCCTAGCCCACAGACAAATATCCACTGGTTGACCGCCGCGCCTTGACGCCCCCAAGATCCATCATAGACCTCACTATCAATTCACATTCTCTCTTCAACCACAAGGGTCACAATAGCATCAGCTATTAATTTTTGTTCAAAATTCAACATATGCCTCAATGCATATTTTTCCAATGCATGTATAATGCACCAAATGCCAATCACAGGCAAAATTCATCATTTCCAATGCATGTTCAATGCATCAAAGCCAATCACAGGCTAAATTTCATGATTTTCTCATACAGTGTCCATACATTGGTTCAACAGTAGTCATACCGTATATTCAACAGCAAAATCATATTATCGCGTTTTCATAGTCACAAAACACTTTCGTTGTGTTTTCACAATCGCGTAACATTTCTATTACGTTTTCATAATTCTGCAACATTTCTGTTGTATTTTCAAATCACGTATTGATTTTTCCACGTTTTCTTAATCACGTAAAAATATTTACACGTTTTCTCAAATCACGTAGCGATTTTCCACTATTTTCAAAATTGCGTAACTCAAAAATCATTCTTTCAAGTCGCGTAAACCATTTTCCATCATTTTCAAAATATTTAAACGCTTTCCAAATCACGTAGTGATATTTTAACATTTTTCAAATCGCGTGAAAATATTTAAACATTTTTCAAATCGTGTAGCTTAAAAATCACGTTTTTAAGATACGTAAAACATTTTTCACCATTTTACACTCACATAAAATATTCCTCAATATTCCTCAATATTCCAAACATTATTTTGGACTTTCAAACAAATCAATATCATTTCCAACATCATTTTTCATATTTCACCTTTCAGAAATTCTTTACTCAAAATAACATGACTTTTCACATTATTTTCCACATTTTCTTACTCAAAAATATCCTTTTCACAATAATTTCACAAAATCACTTTTCTATTTATTTTAAATCAATGTTTCCATCTTAAAATTTACTAATGCGCCCCAAAACCCAAAGAATGAGTTACACGTTAGAAAATCTCAAATCACTATTATATTCTCCATTTTTCTCAAATCAATTTCAAAATCAATTTTCTTTAAAATAAATTGAGGTTCAAACACTTTCAACTTTTTTTTGTCTTTCATAAACGAAATTCCATCTTTCAAGTAACAAAACACCTTGTTTCCATTTTCTTTAATCCTTGTACTAAAACACTTTGTTCAAACACTTTGTTTCCACTTTGAAATCACTTTGTTTCATAAAACCAAGGCATTACAAACCTTCAAAACTGTGGTACTTGACCATTGAAACCATCAAATATTTTTCCTTCTAAATCGATATGGTTTTACACAAACAAAACCATTAAAATTTTCTTAATAAAAATCGTAAGTCTCATTGTCCTTAAAACCAATTCATTTGTTCATTTTCATGTTCACTTTCTTTGCAAATCCTTAAAATCATCAACTCATTGCTCTTTTCATTTTAAAACTCATGATTAATAAAATACTTACAATATTTTTATTCAAAAATGTCCTTGAGTTCTATTAAATTTCATTCTTATTTTTACACAAAATAAATCAATAACAAAATTCTTCTCAAAATCGTGAACGCTACTTCTTGAAAAAAAAACAAGCCCTTTGTTTATTTTTCTTGCTTTTCTCATCCAATTTTATCATTCATGAAAATATTAATTTATGAATACCTATTTTGAGGTGTGAGGCCGAAATCCCTCTTGGTCCTTGGAACCAAAAATTGTTTTCCTTTCCAACAACTTTTATGGCATACATCACATATAATCAACATACATATACATATTTCATCATAAATACCACAAGCATGCCATAATCAAAACAATAAATTATACTAAGCATGCAAGCACAAATAAACCATGCTAAGCATATAAACTACATAAACACATAAACACCCACAAATAATTACATGACCATGGATATGAATCCTCACATGGATTCACCATCCATCAAATACAAAACCATCTCTCACCACCATATTTGGTTGGTGAGATGGATCTCCCTCTTACCTCTTGAAGATCCTCAAAAGCTTCTTGTTTTGCTTCTTTTTCCAAGTCCTTCACCACCAAAAGCTTCTCAATTACAAAACAAAACACAAGTTTATTAGTATATCAAGCTTGAATAAGAGGAACCATGGATCAAACATGGTTTAGAACATGAAAAGAAGAGAAGAAATGAAGTTTTCCATAACTTCACCTTAAGAACCCTAGAACTTGTTCTTGGAAAAACTCCTTGAAGATGAAAGATTTAGAACTTGCTCCAAACTACAAAGTGTCTTAGAATAAGGTAAGGATTCAAGAAATATGGTTGTTTGAAATTAAAGAGTGATGGAAGGCAATTCTTGGGTGCTTGGCCGAAACATGAAGGAGAAGAGAAATGGAGAGAAAGTTTGATAACTTAGCTTCTTGAAATTGATCAATAATGACCAAAACAACATATAATTGGTGTCTTGAAACTTGGCTAATCTCCTACACCATCACAAAACCGTCCCCCCCTTCTTGCTTCTTCAAAATGTGACCAATCTCCAAGCCACCATTATTTGTGCATCCTTAGCCATTGATTAGTTCAATGGTTAGGATTAATGTAGACTTTAAGTTAGAAGACTTAATCTAGGCCATTAGATCTTTCTCCTTGAAATTATAGCCATTAGATGTGTCTCCAAAATGAAGGGTCAAGATTACTCCTTCAAACTTTACATCCAAGGGTCATAAATGGTCCTTGTCACCTTTTTTTTAAGACTAAATCTCTACCATTGATTAAATCTAAATCCAATGGTTATAAATGGTCCTAGTCACTTTTTCAGACCAAATCTCCACCCTTGATTAAATCAATGGTTGATATTCAAAGTCTTCCTTATTAAGCTTGTCTTTACAACCATTGATTAGATTAATGGAGAACATCTAAAGCTTCTTAACTAAGTTTATTCCCACACCATTAATTAAATCAATGGTGATCATCCAATGCTTCTTCATTAAGTTTGTTTCTCAACCGTTGATTAAATCAAGATCAAGTCTCCACCGTTAATTAAATCAATGGTGGATATCCAAACCACCAATGTTGACTTAAGCAGTATAATATTTATTTTTCTATCTGCTATAACCCTAAGAATAATATTTTTACTGTATTTTTATCGCTCGATAATTAAATACAGTACAAAACATAGTAAAAGAAAATTTCAAAAACTGTTTCTGGATTCAGGTTTAGTAAAATCCCCCATCTCTGTCTAAACAGTACAAATTTTTCTATGCGTAAAAATTTTTTCACTTTGCGGGACCCACCTGGGCTCACGTAAGGCCACTTGGGCCCACAAACAGCCCAAAAACAATCAGAGAAATATAAAAATTTCATAATCATCCACAAAAATCACAAATATTAGAAAACGTATGAAAATCAAGTCAGATTGTTAAAAATCATTAAGGATTTTCAAAAAAAATAAAATACGAAGGCTCGTATACAACCTCAAAATAATATTAAAATAATAAAAAAACGTAAAAACTCCTAAAAATTCTTAAAAATCACAAAAATTATAAAATCCACAGAAATCGAGTCAAATTATTCAAAATAATTAAAAATCGCCCAAAATAAATAAAATACAAATTTTCAAGGTCTTACAATACTCCCCCTCTAAAAAGAAATTTCGTCCTCGAAATTTGATAAACCTAATTTCACACCCTCAGAATAAATATAAATATTGCTCTTTATCTTATTTTCTAGTCCTCACGTTGCATCTCCGCTTATGTCATTCCTTTCGACCAACGGAAACTCTTTGCCTCACGTTCAACTTCTCCTTGATACTAATGTTGAAGACTCATCTTCCATGTTCAGAATATAGAAGTCTGCAAGGAAAATTAGCTCATTCACCCGAACTAACACATCATCTAGCACTCCTGCAGGATGAGCAGTGGTCCTATTTACCAACTGAATCACTATACCAGTAGGTTGCAAGTGCCAATGTTCAAGGACTGATATATTGATATAGGCATGACATTAATCGAAGCACCCAAGTCTAGCATTGCATGTTCAAATTTGGAGTTACCTATCATGCAAGGAATTGTGAAAGTTCCAGGATCTTTGCATTTTTGTGGCATACTTGGTAGAATCATTGCAGAAACATTTCTGCCTATGCTTATTTTCTCAGTACCCTTAAGTCTTCTCTTGTGAGTACACAACTCTTTGAGGAATTTGGCATACTTGGGAATCTGCTTGATTGCATCAAGGAGGGGAATATTGATTTCCACCTTCCTGAATGTGTCCATGACTTCTCTTTCTATTTCTGTTTGCGCAGTATGCTTGGACTGTGTGACTCTGTTTGGAAAAGGTAGTGGAATGGCTAGATTTGAATTCTTTGCACATTTCTTCTGTGTCACAGATTTTTGGACTGAGCTATCCACTTTCTTCTGTTTCTGGTCACCTTCTGGTTGCTTCACTTGTAGTTCAGGTTGTGGTGAAGTAGAACCGTCAACTTCTCTGCCACTTCTCAAGCTAATGGCACTTACATTGCCTCTTGGGTTGTTGACTGTTTGTGAAGGCAATTGGTTCGACCCTTGACTTTTCAGCTCATTCAGAGTGGTTGTCATCTGCCCAATTTGAGTTTGTAAATTCTGGATGGTGGCATTGACATCCTGCTGAAACTGTTTCATCAAGTCTTCGAAAGGTGGCTCAGTTGGAGTGGCTGCTGGAACAGTAGCTGGAGGGGGTGCATGGGTGGCGGCGCAGGTTGTGCTTGCCTAAATGCAGGTGGTTGGTACTTATTGCTAGGGCCTGTAGCTTGGTATCTAAACTGCGGTTGCTGCTGTTGGTAGGGCTGTTGTTGTTGTTGACCAGGATTTCCATATCTCAGGTTGGGATGGTCCCTCTAGCCAGGGTTATAGGTATTAGAAAATGGATCATATCTGGGCTGCTGCTGTGATTGCTGATATTGGGGTCTACCAGGAAAAATACCAGCTGCTGCAACAGATTGCTCTGGAAAAATAGAACCACCATCCTGAAGTGTGAGGCATGCATCAGTAGAATGAGATGAACAAGAGCAAATGCCACACACAGTTGCAGCCATCTGCATTGGTGCTTGTTGTCCCATTGCTAACTGCCTCACCAAAGAAGTCAATTCATCAAGTCTGTGTTCCATTCTCTATTGGTCTACATGAGATGATTGAATCTCATTGACTCCTCTGGTTGAGGTAATAATTCATGTGCCAAATTGTTGGGTGTTGGCTACCATGTTTGCTATCAAATCTCTTGCTGCTGCAGGGGTCTTGTCTACTAAGGCTCCTCCAGAGGCAGCATCCACCATGCTTTTGTCATTTGGCAGCAAGCCTTCATAGAAATATTGAATTAAGAGTTGATCGGTGATTTGGTGGTGGGGACAGCTCGAGCATAGCTTCTTGTGTAACACCCTCCGTAGGGCGTCACATTTTAAAAAAATAAATAAATCTTAAAACTAATTAAAATTATTTTATAAAAGCTTTGAGTTTCAAAATATGGATTTTAAAATTTCTTGTCGCGGAAATACAAACTTACCGAAAATTTTAAGTAAAATGGAAATTAAATTTAACAGATTAACATACACATCACCAATCATTTCATATAAGTTAAAACGTAATATTTACAGAGCTCGAGAGAACCAGTAGCAAAACCCAAAGACGGGTACTACCAATAGCACGGTAACAACACTAACGAGAAAAATTCAACCTACATAGTCTGTTTCTTCACCAACTGCATCTTGTTGAAACTTGAAAGACCACTCAATGACGCCGCCACCATCTTCAGAATATTGTCTCCCTAGGGTTAAGAATGTGCTCCGCCTACTATACGAATTCAAGAATACAAACCAAACAAAAACAACACAGACGTAGGTGAGATCCCCTTTCACCAAGTACCGATCAAGACGGTAGTAAAGAATAATACGAATGACAAAGTCATTCCATACACACAGATAATCACAATTATAGTCATGTTATCAATTTACAAATATTTCTAACATACATATAACCTAATAAAATAAACAAGTAATAACATTATCGGGATTGATATAACAATTCATACCATATAAAATATCATAACAAGACAATATAAAAGAAAGATCAAATGTCATAACAACATAAATATTACAAATGGAAGGTCACAGATAAAAATCACGGATAAAAAGCATAGATAGAAATCACAAATAAAATCACAAATAAAAATATCATAGATAAAAGATGACAGATAAAAGAAATAACAAATAAAAGATAATAGATAAAAATAACAAATAGAAGATAATAATGCACCACATATCAACATATACAATAAGACACAATCCTACTCCATGGAGCTAAAGAAAACACAAGTATCGAGAGCGGAATGACTCGCAAAATCTATTAGTACCACGGCTGCCCAACCAACTATTGCTTGTCACACGTTGCGTCTATAGCCCCACGACACGAGAATCCATCATCCAGGGCGTGGTGTAGTTCACGGTCTCACGTTGTAGCACTACAAGGCAAATGTACTACTAGATTTCACAAATCTCGATTAAATATAGTGCGTGTTGAGTACCATAGTGTGCTATCGGTTTACCACGGCCCAAATGAGTCATTGGGAATTTGCGGATCAAAGTCTCGCGGCGGAATAACAATTCCCTCACAGATCCATGCGAAAAATCCATAATCCGAGGTTTTTAAAATTTTACCTCTTGAAGCGTGATGGACACAAGCGAGGTGAATCACCAACACCGTAATAGCGACGATGTTTCTGCGGTATCCACACGAACATACTTGCAAAAGGAGTCACGCCTCTTTCGTAGTGCTAGTGCTAGTGCTAGCGAAGAGAGGAGAAGAAGACCTCACTATCTCTCACTCACTTTCGTAGGTGCGGCTAGGGTTGTGATGTAACCTCGTAGCAGCCCCCCCTTAGCGATACTATTTATAATAGTGGCTGCCTTAAGTGAGTGTGAGCGATAACAAGGTAAGTGGTGCAACCCTAAACCCATCTGTCATGAGTTAGGCCCACAATTGAATCCGAGTCCAACTTGGATTCGATTACTCCAATTTAGTCTGTTCTAAGTGTGCGACCTGCGGTGTTCTCATGACGTTGGTAGTAATATTAAAATCTCATTTTAATATTACAAACGATGCGGTATCTAGCAACACATCACGGCTCCAAGTAATGAGAATGTCGTGATTTGACATAACCTATCTGTGACCAATGTTTCCGTGTAGTTTAGTCCCTTTGTCCGGATATCCAAATTGAACACAAGGCATGGAACGTGTCACCCTTGTTTAGTTCAATCTTCGGTTTCCGATTCCCGAGTAGACATAGTAATGACAAATGAGATCAATATCTCATATTGACTCATTTGAGCATGGCCATGCATTTCATAGTCTCACTCAATCGGGGGCCCGAAGATATCACTCCCGTTATGTAGGAGGGACAAATCCCATCTAGGTCACTCACATCCCTCCACATGTATCGCGGTATGTCTAATAACCAACTTTATAATCATCTTGTTACAGATGACGTTTGATGGCATTAAAACACACAACTCCTCATGTAGGAATCGTAGTGATTTCGGTCAAAGGACCACATACACCATTATCACTATGAGAATTGCTTATGACACTCACGTAACGATCCACGTAGCGGCTTCTCATGGCGGGTCTCCAATACATCATTACTCTAATATGTATCCATGTGTAGACTTGATATCTCATATCCATGACCCGTGAGATGTGGTCATCAGTCTACGCACATACTAGTCTCAAAGCATTATTGTTGTCCTAATTAACAATAATACTTGACTAGGGACATTTAAGAATAGTGTTTTATCCAATAGGATCTCACGATCAAGTCATCCACTTGATGTCCTATGGTATCAAATTTACTATTCTAAGGACTTTATCATGTTTACCAAAAAAAAAAGAACATAATAAATGAAATGCCTCATATAAAATAGCATAATATAATGTATGTAAATACAAACAAAACGTATTGGCCACTAGGGCATACACCAACAGGAGCTACCAACTGTCCACATGTGGGATCCCGTACACTAAAGTCTCCAAGTTCATTAGAACAATGAACCACACTACGTTTATCGCATCGACAACACGATGTGATTCGTCTCGTCAACCAATCCACCAAAAACTTGGCGAACATAAATAGAAAGCCTGTACGGGTTCACATTTTCCCGACAACAGATAAACTCTCAAAAGCACATGCGGGTTCACATTTTCCCGACAAAGAAATAAATTCTCAAAAGCACATCGTACGAGTTCACATTTTCCCGACAAAGCCATAATAAATTCTCAAAAACATTTCACATTTTCCCGACAATGAAAGATCCTCAAAAATAATCAGACGGGTTCACATTTTCCCGAAAAAAATTCTCAAAAGCCATGTACGGTTCACATTTTCCCGACAAAGAAATAAATTCTCAAAAGCTTCATGCGGGTTCACATTTTCCCGACAAAGAGATAAATTCTCAAAACTCACATGCGGGTTCACATTTTCCCGACAAATGAAAGATCCTCAAAAATAATCAGACGGGTTCACATTTTCCCGACAAATAAAATTCTCAAAAGCTCATACGGGTTCACATTTTCCCGACAAAGAAAAAATTCTCAAAAGCACATGCGGGTTCACATTTTCCCGACAAATAAAATTCTCAAAAGCCTCAGACGTTCACATTTTCCCGACAAATAAAATAAATACAAGATAACGTTTAATCGCGTAGAAATTTTATCGTATTTTCACAATTTCATCATTTTTACAAACGTTTGCAAAACGCGTAAATATATTTTTCTATTTTCAAAATCGCGTAGAATTTTTAATACGTTTTCTCAATCGCGTAAGATTTTTAAATCGTTTTCTTGTCCAACTTCCTTAAAATAACTGTTTAAAACAAACAAAATAATATTTAGTACTTTCAAATTACGTAGAATATTTTTCATAGCGTATATCTTGTCTTTTGGACATCTTTTCTATCTTATTTATCCGTTTTTACTAAAAATTGACAGGATATTTTGTTTAATAAATTATAATAATGGTTTCCTAAATTTACCATTTAAAAGCCCTTTTCATTTTTATTAATACCAAATAATTATACTTTTGAAAATTCCTAACGTGCTTCAAAACACACGATGAGCTATACGTTAGAAATTTTATAAAGCTACTTGTATTTCTTCTTACAAGAAAAAACCATTAGTATTAACCTCTTAAACTTAATTCTAACTACTTTATTTCTTTAAAACTCATTGTAGAAAATTTACTTTAACTTGTATTGCTTCTTCTTGATTGAAAATAGCTTGGAATTAATTTTAGAAATCATGAATGTCTAATTTGGCATGTTGGCGAATTTGATAAAAACTTTGCATTTGATTTCCAAATTATTTTTCACCTTTTAAATACATGTTTAATCTCTTGTATTGTCTACATTGATTTAATCCTTACCCTAGAAAATAGTTTTAGAAATCAAAGTGTTGAAGTTAGACATGTTGGATGAAAATGTAAGGTTATGCCATTTAATTTCCAAATTCATTTTTCTTAATCTAAACAAATGGATATCTTACCAATTCTCTTAGGTTAATTAGGTCACCTTTTAAGAAAATTAAGAGAACATTTTGGTTCCCCATTTGGATCATGGCCGTGAGCCTTGTTAGTGTGTTCTTTGGAACACTCATACAATCCTTGACATATTATTCATATCCTATATTTTATCATGCATTTCTAACACATGCAATATTATCAAAGCTTGTAGACATGCAAATTAAAGCTTGTAGACATGCAATTTATTACAAACATCAAATAAGAAGGCTACTAACAAATACACAACAACCTAATAACAAACACAAAATTAACAAACACACAAATAATAAACACATAAATAATTTACACACATAATCAATCACAATTAGGAAAAACTATAAACAATCAAGTGAATGAATCCTTATGGATTCTTCACCACAACCACAAACATTCCTCACCACCAACACATGGTTGATGAGGGTAATCTCCCTCTTACCTCTTGAAGAACCTCCAAGTCCTTTGTATGTCTCCTTCAAGCAAGCTTCCTCCTCCAAGAGCTCCTTGAAAACAAAGAAAACATACAATATTAATACCTAAGGCTCTAAACTAGAATAATCATGGATTAAAATCATGATTAAAACTTTAAAATGGATAGAAACATGAAGATTAAAGAATTTCACCTTCATGGTTTCAAACTTGAGCTTTGAAGAACAAGGTAGAAAATGGAAGATTTAGGAAAAACTTCCAACATGAAAGTTCTTTAGAAATGCATGGAGATTCAAGATCTATGGTCATTTAAAATTATTGAAGCTTGGAAGGTGATTTTTGAGGGTTGGCCGTGAGCTTGAAGAAAGGGAGAGATATGAGTTTTTGTGGTTTTTGCTTGATAGGAAGATGAAGATGAAGGAATCTTGAGAAATTCCTAACATGAAAGTGTCTTGGTTTGATGAAAGGATTCAAGAAATGATATTGGTAGGATTTATTGAAGTTTGGAGAATGGTTCTTGGTGATTTGGCCGAAATCAAGGGGAAGAGAAAAGGAGAGAATTTTGGTTGCTTGGTCTTGGTTCTTTGGAGAAAATGATGTGTAGAAGAGTAAATGAGGTGAATGGGTGGAGATTGTCTCCATTTGGGAGCCATGGCCGTGGAGCACATGGAGAGAAAAGGAAGGTGAGAGCTTATTGCCAAAGTTGAAAATGAGCCAAGGCTCTCCTATTTATAGACTCCAGGAAAAGATGAAGGCTTAGGATATTTTTCGGTATATCATAAGCAATGAACAACAATTACTGCTTATAAAGCCAATGTCTATTGTCTAATGGGTGATAAAATATACATAGATTTTTATCTTATACTAGCAGAGTAGAAATTATTATTGATCATTTTTCTACTGATTGCCCTTGATGAGTCATAAAGCGAGTCATCAAAGAGAAATTTCTAGAACATGTGACTCACTACGATGAGTCGGTATGATGAGTCATCGTGGAATTTTCTAGAACGGGTGAGTCAACATGGCGAGTCGGCGTAGATATTTTCTAGAGCGATGAGTCGGATAGATATTTTCCAAAACAGGTGAGTCGGCATGGCGAGTCGAATCTTTGAGTCACCGACGCATCATCAATCGCATCATTGGCTGCGTCATCAATAGTGAGTCACAGCGTTGAGTCATCAGAGAAACTTCTGGAACTGGCGAGTCACTGCGGTGAGTCACAGGTCGAGTCAGCACTTCTGGAACCTTCTAGAAGTTGCTGAGTCATGATGCTGAGGTGTCACGCCACGTGTCATCGTCCTATTGGCCCGTTGCGATGAGTCATAGCCACCAATTTTGACCAGCCCCTCATTGGTCCACGTGTACAGCACTCGATGACTAAACGTGGGTCCCGCAAAAATATTTCCGGTCCGCCGTCACTTATTTATACCGACTAATAAAATAATATTATAATAATATAAAATTATTTTATTTGACAAGATTAAATCCTAAAAATTAAAAGATTAATTTTAGGCTCATTTAAATTGGGTTTAGTAAGATCCCCCGCCTCGAATAATTAAAAACAGATTTTCCCGATCCGGAAAAATATTATTTTCCTACCCCGAGCAAATCACACAAAAAGTCCATATAAAATTACAGACAAGGTAATATTGAGCAATCGTATCATGTATGTAGAAAACAATTAAAAACAAAAAAACAAAAACAAACAAACGTACAAGACGTTCGGGACGTAACGGTCATTTTTCCTAATTTTTTCCCACAACGTAGCTAATCATGCAAAACGTTCAAATAAAATTACAGATATATATTATTTGTCGTATATCAACCAGAAAAATTAAAACAAATGATTCAAGAAAAATTTTATTTCACTTGTCTTGAAGAAAAATACGTAAAACGATTATATAAAATACTAGACAAGATTATACATCCGTTTTTGATACGAGAAAAATTTAAAACAAGAATAATTTGATAAAATTTTTATCTTACTTGTATCGAAACAAATTATGTAAAACTACCAAATAAAATAACAAACAAGATATTATTTTTCGTATTTCATACGTAAAAACAAGAAACAAGAAAAATAGGGACACAACGGTCTTTTACCCAAAAGTTGGGATGTTACAACACTCCCCACCAAAAAGGAATTTCGCCCTCGAAATTCGCAGCTAGCCTCTCGAAGTCCCTTCGTCTTGTCTTTTAATTTTCACGTTGCACCTCCGTTTACACCACTCCAGTTACCTCGATTAACGAAAACTCCTTGCATCGCGTAAAACATGGAGAATAGCATTTTAGTGTGATTCTTCATGATTTCGAGAATAGATCGAATGTCGTTAATAAAGATAATGACAATTGTCTAAATAAGGACGAAAGATACTATCCACTACGCTTCGCTTGCGTCACTCGATCAGTACCATTTGAAATTATCCTCGACTTTGTACCGCTTCACTCTTCTCGCCTTTACTTTTAACCGGAAGTGCCTCACAATCCAAGTTCTCTTTTTCAACAATACGTATTTGATACTTATGACATAATTTTGACTAAAAACATCCTTTCTTTACAATTGCAACACACAAAAGGACATTATAAAAATTTAGAAGAAAAGGTAGAGAAATTATCAATTGTTATCGACTTGTCTAACAAAGAATTTGACATTGCCTCGATTTTAAGAATAAGATTTACGGGACACCAAAATTTTACCGAAATAATTTACAGGATATGATTAAAGATAACCAATCCATGTATAAGATCACATCTATCTCGCGAAAGAGGTAGACAGCTTTAGATTAACAAAAAAGATTATTTAAGGAACTAGATAATAACAATGGATTTGGTAATAAAAGCAAAAATAAAGAAGGCAAAAGGTAACAAAGATATTGATAGCTTTAATCAACTCAAATAGTTAATTAGTCATAAAAGAATGGATTAAACTAAAAGTACATTTCCACATATTTCGCAATTGCGGCATAAGGAAAATATTATGAAAACATAGAAATAAGAGATGATAGAAAGAGATGATAGAATCATCCATACCACCGAACCTATCCAATAAAGAAATTGATATGGTACGATGAATTTAAAAGTGAACTTTTTAACTTGAACAATTCAACTGATAAGTCTAACAGTATGGATGGTTGGAAAAATACCCAATCCATATTTGTAGATCACGTCTGTTTTGAGAAAGAAGTATACAAATTGAATCAACGAAAAGATTCAATTATTCAATAAACTTAGAATGGTTTAAGCAACTCAAGTCCTCAACCACATGTTCTAGTATCGTAAGTAGAAACAATCGAAGCCAAAAGAATAATGAAAGCACGAGATAACTCTAATTGACCCACATAATTATATGCCATAGAGAAATATGTTACTCTCGAATTATACAGGATAGTTAAAGAATCACCTTTTTGCGATACAATCTTCTTTGTTTAAGTTCTTCCATTTAAGATGTTTTTGCTCCACTTGAAGAATCGATGCTCCATTCTACTTAAGATGTCGAAGCACGTACGTTATTAACAGATGACCTTGTCTTTGGCGAGATACACTGTTCAAAAAATGTTTGGGCATCCTACACTTGAAATAGAGGATTTTCCTTTGATTATACCGTCCCTCGTTGGATGATCTTCCCCGCACTTTCAACATTTTGGTGCGAGATGTCACGCCTAGCCAAACCTCACTCGCTAGCTTTTTCCTCCACAAGATTGTTGTTGTTGTTGACTTCCCGATGATCACGAATACGTTTTCCACCGGACTTGCTTGGCCTTACGACTTCTCCTCCTTCGAACTAATACGGTCTAACGTTACGAAATTGCGTATTCTAAGATTTATTTCGACTTGGTCTCGCTTCTAATCCTCGGCTATCGTTCCTCGCTGCTGGTAATCCTCAAGTCATATTGTACTGTTTCTTCAACTATTCTTTACCTTGTTTTCATAGTTGCAGTCATATCGCCGCTATCGCGTCCTGCTTCCTCACGTGCACGTTTACCACGAATCATCGTCTTTCTTCAAAGACAGACGAATCATAGTACAATGGATACCAAAGTAACCATTCCAAAGAAACATTGTCTCCTTTCGGAGTCCAAGCACAGAGAGTCACACAACAAAAACAAGACAGACCTAACCACAACCCCAAAAAGACTCTAACCGTGCTCTGATACCAACTAATGTAACACCCTCCGTAGGGCGTCCATTTTAAAAAATAAATAAATCTTAAAACTAATTAAAATTATTTTATAAAAGCTTTGAGTTTCAAAATATGGATTTTAAAATTTCTTGTCGCGGAAATACAAACTTACCGGAAATTTTAAGTAAAATGGAAATTAAATTTAACAGATTAACATACACATCACCAATCATTTCATATAAGTTAAAACGTAATATTTACGACTCGAGAAACAGAAGCAAACCCAAAGACGGGTACTACCAATAGCACGGTAACAACACTAACGAGAAAAATTCAACCTACATAGTCTGTTTCTTCACCAACTCGCATCTTGTTGAAACTTGAAAGACCACTCAATGACGCCGCCACCATCTTCGAATATTGTCTCCCCTAGGGTTAAGAATGTGCTCCGCCTACTATACGAATTCGAAGAATACAAACCAAACAAAAACAACACAGAAAGAGGTGAGATCCCCTTTCACCAATACCAAGATGCGGTAGTAAAGAATAATACGAATGACAAAGTCATTCCATACACACAGATAATCACAATTATAGTCATGTTATCAATTTACAAATATTTCTAACATACATATAACCTAATAAAATAAACAAGTAATAACATTATCGGGATAGATATAACAATTCATACCATATAAAATATCATAACAAGACAATATAAAAGAAAGATCAAATGTCATAACAACATAAATATCACAAATGGAAGGTCACGAGATAAAAATCACGGATAAAAAGCATAGATAGAAATCACAAATAAAATCACAAATAAAAATATCATAGATAAAAGATGACAGATAAAAGAAATAACAAATAAAAGATAATAGATAAAAATAACAAATAGAAGATAATAATGCACCACATATCAACATATACAATAAGACACAATCCTACTCCATGGAGCTAAAGAAAACACAAGTATCAGAGAGCGGAATGACTCGCAAAATCTATTAGTACCACGGCTGCCCAACCAACTATTGCGCTGTCACACGTTGCGTCTATAGCCCCACGACACAGGAATCCATCATCCAGGCGTGGTGTAGTTCACGGTCTCACGTTGTGGCACTACTGAGGCAAATGTACTACTAGATTTCACAAATCTCGATTAAATATAGTGCGTGTTGAGTACCATAGTGTGCTATCGGTTTACCACGGCCCAAATGGAGCTACCAACCGTCCACATGTGGGATCCCGTACACTAAAGTCTCCAAGTTCATTAGAACAATGAACCACACTACGTTTATCGCATCGACAACACGATGTGATTCGTCTCGTCAACCAATCCACCAAAAACTTGGCACACATAAATAGAAAGCACATGCGGGTTCACATTTTCCCGACAATGAGATAAACTCTCAAAAGCTTGTACGGGTTCACATTTTCCCGACAAAAATAAATTCTCAAAAGCACATGCGGGTTCACATTTTCCCGACAAAGAGATAAATTCTCAAAACACATGCGGGTTCACATTTTCCCGACAACGAAAGATCCTCAAAAATAATCATTCACATTTTCCCGGCAAAGAAAATTCTCAAAAGCACACGGGTTCACATTTTCCCGACAAATAAAATTCTCAAAAGCACATGTACGGGTTCACATTTTCCCGAAATAAATTCTCAAAAGCATCGGGTTCACATTTTCCCGAAAATAAATTCTCAAAACACATGCGGGTTCACATTTTCCCGACAAATGAAAATCCTCAAAAATAATCATGCGGGTTCACATTTTCCCGACAAAGAAAAATTCTCAAAAGCACATTTCACATTTTCCCGACAAAAAAATAAATACAGTAACGTTTAATCGCGTAGAAATTTTATCGTATTTTCACAATTCCATCATTTTTACAAACGTTTGCAAAACGCGTAAATATATTTTTCTGTTTTCAAAATCGCGTAGAATTTTTAATACGTTTTCTCAATCGCGTAAGATTTTTAAATCGTTTTCTTGTCCAACTTCCTTAAAATAACTATTTAAAACAAACAGAAATAATATTTAGTACTTTCAAATTACGTAGAATATTTTTCATAGCGTATACTGTCTTTTGGACATCTTTTCTATCTTATTTATCCGTTTTTACTAAAAATTGACAAGATATTTTGTTTAATAAATTATAATAATGGTTTCCTAAATTTACCATTTAAAAGCCCTTTTCATTTTTATTAATACCAAATAATTATACTTTTGAAAATTCCTAACGTGCTTCAAAACACACGATGAGCTATACGTTAGAAATTTTATAAAGCTACTTGTATTTCTTCTTACAAGAAAAAACCATTAGTATTAACCTCTTAAACTTAATTCTAACTACTTTATTTCTTTAAAACTCATTGTAGAAAATTTACTTTAACTTGTATTGCTTCTTCTTGATTGAAAATAGCTTGGAATTAATTTTAGAAATCATGAATGTCTAATTTGGCATGTTGGCCGAATTTGATAAAAACTTTGCATTTGATTTCCAAATTATTTTTCACCTTTTAAATACATGTTTAATCTCTTGTATTGTCTACATTGATTTAATCCTTACCCTAGAAAATAGTTTTAGAAATCAAAGTGTTGAAGTTAGACATGTTGGATGAAAATGTAAGGTTATGCCATTTAATTTCCAAATTCATTTTTCTTAATCTAAACAAATGGATATCTTACCAATTCTCTTAGGTTAATTAGGTCACCTTTTAAGAAAATTAAGAGAACATTTTGGTTCCCCATTTGGATCATGGCCGTGAGCCTTGTTAGTGTGTTCTTTGGAACACTCATACAATCCTTGACATATTATTCATATCCTATATTTTATCATACATTTCTAACACATACAATATTATCAAAGCTTGTAGACATGCAAATTAAAGCTTGTAGACATGCAATTTATTACAAACATCAAATAAGAAGGCTACTAACAAATACACAACAACCTAATAACAAACACAAAATTAACAAACACACAAATAATAAACACATAAATAATTTACACACATAATCAATCACAATTAGGAAAAACTATAAACAATCAAGTGAATGAATCCTTATGGATTCTTCACCACAACCACAAACATTCCTCACCACCAACACATGGTTGATGAGGGTAATCTCCCTCTTACCTCTTGAAGAACCTCCAAGTCCTTTGTATGTCTCCTTCAAGCAAGCTTCCTCCTCCAAGAGCTCCTTGAAAACAAAGAAAACATACAATATTAATACCTAAGGCTCTAAACTAGAATAATCATGGATTAAAATCATGATTAAAACTTTAAAATGGATAGAAACATGAAGATTAAAGAATTTCACCTTCATGGTTTCAAACTTGAGCTTTGAAGAACAAGGTAGAAAATGGAAGATTTAGGAAAAACTTCCAACATGAAAGTTCTTTAGAAATGCATGGAGATTCAAGATCTATGGTCATTTAAAATTATTGAAGCTTGGAAGGTGATTTTTGAGGGTTGGCCGTGAGCTTGAAGAAAGGGAGAGATATGAGTTTTTGTGGTTTTTGCTTGATAGAAAGATGATGAAGATGAAGGAATCTTGAGAAATTCCTAACATGAAAGTGTCTTGGTTTGATGAAAGGATTCAAGAAATGATATTGGTAGGATTTATTGAAGTTTGGAGAATGGTTCTTGGTGATTTGGCCGAAATCAAGGGGAAGAGAAAAGGAGAGAATTTTGGTTGCTTGGTCTTGGTTCTTTGGAGAAAATGATGTGTAGAAGAGTAAATGAGGTGAATGGGTGGAGATTGTCTCCATTTGGGAGCCATGGCCGTGGAGCACATGGAGAGAAAAGGAAGGTGAGAGCTTCTTGCCAAAGTTGAAAATGAGCCAAGGCTCTCCTATTTATAGACTCCAGGAAAAAGATGAAGGCTTAGGATATTTTTCGGTATATCATAAGCAATGAACAACAATTACTGCTTATAAAGCCAATGTCTATTGTCTAATGGGTGATAAAATATACATAGATTTTTATCTTATACTAGCAGAGTAGAAATTATTATTGATCATTTTTCTACTGATTGCCCTTGATGAGTCATAAAGCGAGTCATCAAAGAGAAATTTCTAGAACATGTGACTCACTACGATGAGTCAGTATGATGAGTCATCGTGGAATTTTCTAGAACGGGTGAGTCAACATGGCGAGTCAGCGTAGATATTTTCTAGAGCGATGAGTCAAGATAGATATTTTCCAAAACAGGTGAGTCGGATGGCGAGTCGACATCTTTGAGTCACCGATCGCATCACAACCGCATCATTGGCTGCGTCATCAATGGTGAGTCACAACACGAGTCATCGAGAAACTTCTCTGAACCGGCGAGTCACCGCGGTGAGTCACAGCCGAGTCGACACTTCTGGAACCTTCTAGAAGCTGGTGAGTCATGATGATCTTGGTGTCACGCCACGTGTCATCGTCCTATTGGCCCGTTGCGATGAGTCATAGCCACCAATTTTGACCAGCTCCTCATTGGTCCACGTGTACAGCACTCGATGACTAAACGTGGGTCCCGCAAAATATTTCCGGGTCCGCCGTCACTTATTTATACTGACTAATAAAATAATATTATAATAATATAAAATTATTTTATTTGACAGTTAAATCCTAAAAATTAAAAGATTAATTTTAGGCTCATTCAGAATTGGGTTTAGTAAGATCCCCCGCCTCTGAATAATTAAAAACAGATTTTCCCGGTCCGGAAAAATATTATTTTCCTACCCCGGAGCAAATCACACAAAAAGTCCATATAAAATTACAGACAGTAATATTGAGCACTGTATCATGTAGAAAACAATTAAAAACAGCAAAAACAGCACAAACAGCACGTTCGGGACGTAACGATCATTTTCCCAATTTTTTCCCACAACGTAGCTAATCATGCAAAACGTTCAAATAAAATTACAGACAATATATTTTTGTCTGTATATCAACCAAAAAATTAAAACAAAGATTCAAGAAAAATTTTATTTCACTTTGTCTTGAAGAAAAATACGTAAAACGATTATATAAAATACTAGACAAGATTATACATCCGTTTTTGATACAAAAAATTTAAAACAAGAATTTGATAAAATTTTTATCTTACTTGTATCGAAACAAATTATGTAAAACTACCAAATAAAATAACAAACAAGATATTTTTTTTACGTATTTCATACGTAAAAACAAGAAACAAGATAAAATAGGGACACAACGGTCTTTTACCCAAAAGTTGGCACTCCCAATATTAAGATCAAATTCGAAGCAATTCTTGCACTTAGCCTACGAGCTCTAATCAACCTATGCAAGGTTCTATCAATCTCAGGATCAAAGTCAACCAAGTTATCAGGCTCGGACCTAGTCATGCATCACACAAAAATAAATAAATAAGCAAAATACACTAGACAATGGATAAAAATGTTAGAAAAGTTAATAAAAATCAAAAGTTAGTAAAAACACTTAAAATGAAAAGATTACACTTACTAATTCCCTGGCAACGGCGCCAAAATTTTGACGAGCGCCGAACTCAGTCAAAATTATAACCGAAGTTATTACCTAAGCTTGTAGCACAGTGACAACACCGGATCATCTCCACGAGGATTGTAGATGCAATTTAATCAAATGAAGTGAAAATTAGCAAAGGGGAGTTTGACAGTTTAAGATCGCACTCAAAATTAAAGGAAGAAATAATAATTAAAGAGCAGTCAATTTAGAAACCAATCCAAGATTGGGTGGATTCAATCATAGACCCTTCATAGAACACTTGAAGCGCAATTGAATTGTTAATTTGGATCTAACCGAGATCTCTGCATCAAACCCAGAATTCATACTAGACGATCGTCTAGAATTTAATTAACAAGTGATAATCACAAATCCGCAATCACACCATTCATGAAGATCTATGTTAATTTCAAGTACCAAATTCAATTAACTTAGGCACAAATCAGTAACCTAACCTTTTCAATTCTGTGATTAATTTAGATCAATCAGTTCTAAGTTTCATCACAAATCTCAATCTTAAACCAAGATCAAATTAGATCAACATAAATAAAATCACCATTCATGCATTCAAGATCAAGAAGAAGAAAAGAGGAATTCAATTACAAATCAAATACAATACATAACCAAGATCTCAAGAATCCAAACCACAATCTCTTCAAGAGTTCTAAATTGATCGAAAGTAGCTTAGCCCTCCATTACCATGAAGGAGAGCATCGAAATATACAAAAGCTATGAGAAACTATGAAGAAACAAGAAGAAACTATGAGAGAAATGAAGGAGAATACCACTTGTTATTCATGATAACCAATGGTTCCTTTTATAGAAGTCTAGGGTAACAAAATGACAAAGGGGAGTGGATGGATGAGTGGGGTGGTTGAGTGAAGTGGTTGAGTGGAGTGGTTGAGTGGGTTGGTTGAGTGGATGAATGAGTGGATTAGTGGATGAGTGGGTGGATTAGTGGATGAGTGGATGGATGAGTGGGTGGTTGAGGATGAAAATTTCTTATCTGACTTGGAAGCCAAAAACGACCAACTATAATTTAGATCCATGAAAAGTACTCTTCATGAAAGTTGTAGATCTTTGTCTTGGCTATAACATATCTGGATCATCCAATTTGGCTTCCTACAGTCCAAGATATGACCCAAATACCACAGGTTGCTCAAACCCAAC
Source organism: Ormosia emarginata (assembly GCA_029884605.1). Classification (NCBI taxonomy): domain Eukaryota; kingdom Viridiplantae; phylum Streptophyta; class Magnoliopsida; order Fabales; family Fabaceae; genus Ormosia; species Ormosia emarginata. Next base: position 22,767,257 of record JAQQTP010000078.1, on the reverse strand, counting down.
TTCAGCACCTCTATTCCGACTTGCAAGCTCAAACTGACCCATTAGACTTCATTTTTTCAAAAAGTGTTCTTCATGAAAGTTGTTTATTTGGATCTTGACTATCAACTGTCCAAATTTCAGCCCATCTCCATTATTACAGCTTGAGATATGATTTTATGAGTGCACAGTGTTCAGATTCTAGTGACAGAACCCGTATTCTGAATTCCATGTAAACTTAGGTCCCTTAGACATCTGTGTAGGACTTCGAGCTCTTCATCAAACTTGTAGATCTTTCTCCTAGCTTTCCTACAAGGTAAAATTCATGATTATCAGATATCAGGAACTCAAGTTATGGCCAAAATACAGAAACAGTGTCAAATCTCAATAATGCTGAAAATATTCAATTAGGACCAATTTGAGCTTAAACTCACAAAATCATACCAAACTCAATCAATTAAGAATATGGAGAGTGTAAATGACTAAACATAAGGGTTTCTTAATGAATACAATATGTGATTATCAACGTACAATCCTTCGTTAAGTATCCTCTTTTCCATATTTCTTATATAATAGTAAAGACGTCACGGTCCAACTGGGTTTACTGCTACAAGCACTTTCTCCACACATTTGCTGCTGCTGCTACTTTCCTGGTGATAGTAACTACGTTTTACGCTAAAATCAATTTACCTTTCCATTATTCCTAAGGAGGAATACCAGGTTCCAAAATTACTAAATCTTATATTTCAAAACTGATTCTCTTCCTTCAAATCCTATTTCTTAGCCTCCAATTCCCACTGTTCAGCGATTCTCTGTTCCCATTGTACTATCACATCAGTTATCCTCCGCATTGCTCCCATAGTGGCAACCAAATTGTTAGTGTCACGTTATGCTTCCACCCACGTGTGAATGCATGTGTCATGAAGCATGTCGATTAGTTTTTGATGATAACAAAGACAAAGATCAAGATCAAGAGTAAAAGAGAAAATCAAGATCAAAGGGCGTTATTAAGAGGTTTAGATATAGGCATTAGAATATCAATGTTAAATGCTCTCAAGATATCTCAAATGGTTTTTCAAAAATATGTCTTTTTGATCAACATAGCTCTTCAAAGAATAAATCCTAAAAGAGAACTTCTTTTACCCTGGATCATGACAAATAATGTTCATTAATACTTAAATCTATGTTTTCTAAAAGTTAAGAATGTCATGAATCCTTTTTCAGGCTTGAAAAATGAGTTTTGAATGTACTGTAATCGATTACACATGTGTGGTAATTGATTACACGTAAAACAGAAGTCCTGTAATCGATTACATAAGTATTGTAATCGATTACCATATAAACAGAAAGCCAGCAATCGATTACACAAGTCATGTAATCGATTACCATGTTTCCAAAAAAGTCAAGACCACGTTCAAAGGGCCATGTAATCGATTACATCAATATTGTAATCGATTACCATGAAGTCAGAGGGCGTGTAATCGATTACACAAGTCATGTAATCAATTACCACAAGCCCAGAAAGCCAAGAACACGTTCTATCTTCCATGTAATCGATTACCAAAACCTTGTAATCGATTACCAAGGTTCTGACATGCTTAACGGCTATATTGAATGCATTAAATGCTTGGCTTCAACCACCCCCAACGGCTCTTTTAATGAATGGGCTTTAAATACAATTGTTGGGGCATCATTAAGGGTTGTTCTTGAACCTAAAAACATCATAGCAACACATCAAACGAGAATCAAACTCTGAAATCACTCATTGCTCTGTTTTTGTCCAATCTTTGAGATATCTTTTGTGAGCATTATTAGAGCTTCAATTTGTATCATCTACTCTAGTGAGAGCTTCTCAAAATCAATCTTAATTGCTGTATAAGATAGAGGGTGAGGCATCCCTCAAATTTGTAAAGGGTGAGGCATCCCTTTGTTTGAAGAGACTCAAGCTCAAGGGTGAGGCATCCCAAGGAGTTGAGGGCTCAAGTTTGTAAAGGTAGTCAAGCACCTATTGAAGCTTGAAGATATAGTGGAAAATCTCAAGTGGTTGCTTGAGGACTGGACGTAGGTCACAAGTGGATTGGTGGCCGAACCAGGATAAATCATTGTGTTTGATTCTCTAAACCCTTCTCTTTATATTTGTGCATTGCTTATACTCTTGCTTGATTACTTCTCTCTTGGTTGGTTGTTAAGCAATATACATTGTTCTTATCAATTCATTCATTTCAATTAGTCAATAGCTTCAACGAAAATCAATAGTGAAGTATTTTGTGAAAGAATTGCGAACTTGTTTTACAAACTCAATTCACCCCCCTCTTGAGTATTGAAGCCACTTGGTAACAAGTGGTATCAGAGCTAGACTCTTGTATAAAGAGCTTAGCCGCTTCAAGAGAAAAATGGTTTCAAATGGTTTTTCTAATGAAGGTTCTTCTATAAATAGGCCTCCCTTTTTCAATGGGGATGGTTATGCATATTGGAAAGAAAGGATGAAGATTTTTATTGAAGCTATTGATATTGATGTGTGGGATGCCGTTGAAAATGATCTTTTTGTCCCCACACGTTTAGTTAATGGTGTTAGAACAAATACACCAAGAAATGAATGGACCGATGATGACAAGAAAAAGGTTCAATACAACTTGAGAGCCAAGAACATCATTACTACCTTTTTAGGGTATGATGAGTTCTTTAGGGTGTCAAATTGTAAGACCGCTCAAGAAATGTGGGATACATTGCAAGTAACTCATGAAGGTACTAGTGAGGTAAAAAGATCTAGAATTAATACACTTACTCACGAATATGAATTGTTTAGAATGAACTAAGGGGAAAGCATTCAAGAAATGCAAAAACGTTTTACTCATATAATTAATCATCTTGCTTCATTGGGAAAAACCTTTGCCAATGAAGATCTTATTAACAAAGTTTTGACATGTTTCAGTAGAAATTGGCAACCCAAGGTGACGGCAATATCGGAATCAAGAAATCTTGCTGCAATGACTTTGGCCACTCTCTTTGGAAAGCTTCAAGAACATGAGTTGGAACTAAACCGATTAAGTCAAAGTGAGGAGCAAGACAAGAAGAAAAAGGGGATTGCTCTCAAGGCCACCTCCTCAACAATTTATAATAAGGATGAAGATGATGAAGATGGTATTGATGATCTTGAGATGAATGAAGAAAACTTCAGCTTTCTTGTTAAGAGATTTGGAAGATTTCTTAAAAAGAAAGGAACTCAAAGAAGACCACCTTTCCCTCCTAAAAAGTCATTTCAAAAGGGAGAAAGTACCTCTTCTACTCCAACTTGCTATGAATGTGGAAAACCTGGACACATGAAGATGGAATGTCTGGTTTATCAAAAGAAGATGGAGAAGTTTGAAAAGAAGCCCTTTAAGGAAAGGAAAGGAAGAAGAGTATACATTGCTTGGGAGGATAACGATATGGACTCCATCGATGACTCGGAAGATGAGGAAGCCCACATTTGCCTTATGGCAAATGAAGAAGAAGAAGAGGAAAGCGAAACTGAGCTAACCTCATCTAATCTTGAATTATCTCCTTCATATAGTGAATTGCAAGATGCATTTCAAGAATTGCATGATGAATCCATGAGGCTCACTAAAATGGTTTTAACTTCCAGCAAAACAATCTCCTTAATGACCAAAAAAATTTCTATTTTAACCAAGGAGATTGAAGAACTCAAAGTTGAAAATGAGACTCTAGGACTTATCGATGCTAACTCATCATACATGATTTGTTGTTCACATGAAAATGCATCCACACCTTCATCTTGTTCTTCATGTAAAGAATATGAAATTGAAATTGAGGACTTGAAAAACACTCTTGCAAAATTTACCATGGGAAGAGATAATTTGAATATGTTACTAGGGAAACAAAGATGTGTATTTCAAAAAGTCGGTTTAGGATATAATCCAAATGACCATAAAAAATCCTACAATAATTTCTTTGTTCCATCTAAAACTTCAAGTACCCCATTTATCAAATGCTTTCATTGTGGAAAGAAAGGACATAGTGCATCTATATGTAATGCTAGAAAGAAAAGAAACACCAAAGTAGGAACTAAAATGATTTGGGTTCCTAAAGGCACCATGCCTATTTCTAACACACAAGGACCCAAGACATGTTGGGGACCAAATGTTAAAACTTAAATGTGTGTTGTAGGTGTGCTTGAAGACCAAAAGTTCAAATTGGTATCTTGATAGTGGATGCTCCAAGCACATGACCGGTGATGGCTCCAAGTTCTCCTTTCTTGTTCCCGAGAAGAATGGACATGTGACCTATGGTGACAACAACAAAGGAAAGATCCTTGGAGTCGGTAAAGTTGGTAAGATTCCTTCCTTATTCATTGATAATGTTTTACTTGTTGAAGGACTCAAACATAACTTGCTTAGCATTAGTCAATTGTGTGATAAGGGGAATAAAGTAATATTTGATTCAAATTGTTGCATAATTGAGAGTAAGGATGATAAACATGTTAGGTTTGTTGGTCATAGGGTCAATAACATATATATGATTAGCCTTTATGACATTTCCTCAAATGATGCTAATTGCTTTATGACTAGAGAAAATGATTCATGGTTATGGCATAGAAGAATTGCTCACATTCACATGGATCACTTAAACAAATTAATTTCTAAAGAACTAGTAATTGGTCTTCCAAAGCTCAAATTTGAAAAAGACAAACTTTGTGATGCATGTCAAAAGGGAAAACAAGTAAAGGTCTCTTTTAAAGCTAAAAATGTGGTTTCAACTTCTAGACCTCTACAACTTTTACACATGGATCTTTTTAGTCCCTCTAGAACTATGAGCTTTGGTGGGAATTACTATGCCTTAGTGATTGTGGACGATTTTTCTAGGTTTACATGGACATTGTTTTTATCTCACAAAAATGATGCTTTTCAATCATTCAAAAAGCTTGCTAAAGTTATCCAAAACGAAAAAGGTTTTTGTATTGCATCCATAAGAAGTGATCATGGTGGTGAATTTGAAAACCATGAATTTGAAACATTTTGTGATGAACATGGCATTGAGCATAATTTTTCAGCCCCTAGAACACCACAACAAAATGGTGTTGTAGAAAGAAAAAATCGATCTTTAGAAGAAATGGCAAGAACTATGCTCAATGAGGCCAACCTTCCTAAGTATTTTTGGGCGAATGCGGTTAACACCGCTTGTTACGTTATGAATAGGGCTCTAATAAGGCCAATTTTAAAGATACCCCCTATGAATTATATAAAGGAAGGAAACCAAATGTCTCACATTTTCATATTTTTGGATGTAAATATTTTGTTTTAAATAATGGAAAGGATAACTTGGGGAAGTTTAATGCAAAATCTGATGAGGGAATCTTTCTTGGTTATTCTATACATAGTAAGGCCTTTAAGGTTTATAACAAGCGAACTATGACCATAGAAGAGTCCATACATGTTGCATTTGATGAGACTAACCCAAACGAGCCAAGAAAGGAGCTTGTTGATGATGTTGCAGAAATCCTTGCAAGAACTCACCTTGGAAATCAAGAAGAAGAAGTCAAGAAGTAAGAAGAAAGCCCATATGATTCCCCAAGACAAGAGGACTCTCAAATCATGGATCTTCCCAAAGAATAAAAAACATCAAGATATCATCCTCTTGACAAAGTGATAGGTGATGTATCAAAAGGGGTAATCACTCGTAACTCTCTTAGAGATGCATGTAATCATATGGCTTTTGTTTCTCAAGTTGAACGTAAAAACATAAATGGGGCCATTAATGATGAACATTGGATCTTGGCCATGCAAGATGAACTAAACCAATTTGAGAGGAATCAAGTTTGGGAATTAGTCCCAAGGCCCAATGATCATCCCATAATTGGCACCAAATGGGTTTTTAGGAACAAACTTGATGAAACGGGCTTAATAATAAGAAACAAGGCTAGGCTTGTAGCTAAGGGTTATAATCAAGAAGAAGGTATAGATTATGAAGAAACGTATGCTCCTGTAGCTAGACTAGAAGCCATTAGAATGTTACTTGCATATGCTTGCATCATGGATTTCAAACTCTTTCAAATGGATGTCAAAAGTGTCTTTTTAAATGGTTTCATACAAGAAGAAGTATATGTTGATCAACCTCCCGGTTTTGAAAGTTTTGAGTTGCCCAACCATGTTTTTAAACTTAAAAAGGCCTTGTATGGCTTAAAACAAGCTCCTAGAGCTTGGTATGAAAGGTTGAGCAAGTTCCTTTTGGAAAATGGTTTCTCTAGGGGAAAGGTTGACACAACTCTTTTCATCAAACATAAAAAGCATGACATTTTACTTGTTCAAATATATGTTGATGATATTATATTTAGTGCTACTAATGACTCTCTTTGTAAAGAATTTGCTAATATCATGCAAAGTGAGTTTGAGATGTCCACGATGGGTGAGCTCAACTTCTTCCTTGGACTTCAAATCAAGCAAACAAGAAATGTGACTTTCATAAGTCAATCAAAATATTGCAAGGAGTTGCTCAAGAAGTTTGGAATGGAAGGAGCAAAGCAAATGACTACACCAATGGGAACTTCCTGTTACTTGGACAAGGATGAAGGAGGTAAATCGGTAGAAATCACTAAGTATAGAGGTATAATTGGCTCACTCCTTTATCTTATCGCAAGTAGACCGGATATCATGTTTGGTGTATGCATGTGTGCTAGATTTCAAGCAAATCCTAAAGAATCACACCTAAGTGCTGTAAAATGAATTATGAAATATCTAATAGGCACTTCACAAATGGGATTGTGGTACCCTAAGGGTGCTTCATGTTGTTTGGTTGGTTATTCTGATTCTGATTTTGCTGGGTGCAAAATGGATAGGAAGAGTACTAGTGGGACATGCCACTTGCTTGGAAGCTCATTAGTTTCTTGGCATAGCAAGAAGCAAAATAGTGTGGCATTGTCAACAAAGAAGTTTGAATATGTTGCATACCGGAAGTTGTTGTGCTCAAATCTTTTGGATGAAGCAACAACTTCTAGACTATGGTCTTGAGCTGGATCATATCCCCATAAGATGTGATAACACTAGTGCAATCAATCTATCTAAGAATCCCGTTTTACACTCAAGAACAAAGCACATTGAAATAAGGCATCATTTCATAAGAGATCATGTTCAAAAGGGTGATTGCATGCTTGAATTTGTAGAAACCACTAAGCAACTAGCAGACATTTTCACTAAACCTTTAGCAAAAGAAGCCTTCTATTATATAAGAAATGAACTTGGCATATTGGATCAATCATGCATAAGCTAATTGCTGCATAAATACATTGCTTTGCTGCATAAAAAGCAAATTGCTGCATAAACATACTTTTCCTGCATAATCATGTCCCTTTGCTGCATAATTTTTGATTTTTTCAATCTAATCTGACTTGAGCGTTGGAGATTTCCCCAAAGTTGTTTTGCAAGTGCTCCTTCATGTCAAAAATCTCCAAGAAACTCAAAAACATCACAAATCCATCCAAATGGGGTAATTCTTGGTAAAAGTAGCAATCTTGTATGATTAAGTGTTTTGGATCAAAATCTGTGTGACTTACATGCCTAAATGATGTTTGAAATTGATTTAAGATGCTTTGTAATCAACTTGAATGGTTTAAAATTGATCCCTAACTGTTTGAAATGCAAAATCTTTGTTTTAGTAAGCTGGTAATCGATTACAAGACCTTTGTAATCGATTACAAAGGTTCTGTCAAGCAAGTAATCTATTACACCAAACTGGTTATCGATTACAATGAACCCAAAACTCAAGTAATCGATTACACACATACTATAATCAATTACAAGGTTCCCAGAAGACTGGTAATCGATTACACCGATATTGTAATCGATTACAGGAAAAACAAAAGTCAGGTAATCGATTACACAACCCATGTAATCGATTATAGAAGGGTTTAAAAGGCTCCAGACATGCGAAAGGTCACTCATTCTAAACTTTTCACCTTTTCCTCTCCTCTACTCTCACAAAGCTCTCCTCTCTCAACTCTCTCCTTTTCACTCAATCCTCCACCAAATCCTCCAAAATCACCTTCCTCTCACTCGAAATCCCTCTCCTCACACATCCCAATCATCAAATCCCATCACAATCCACTCCTTTCTCTCACCCACTACCTTCGTTCTTCTCCTCTTCATCCCCCACGAACTACACACCTCCAAGTACCCCCAAACACTCACCAAATCTCACCTCCACTCATCCATGGCTGACCCATCCCAACGTGCCAAACGTGCAAGGATAGGGACTACTGTTGGTGAGTCCTCCAGTGCTTCTCCACGGAACATTTCTAGCTTGGACCTCACGAGGCACTTCTCCATCACCAAGAAGGCTGAACTCTTCAGGAAGAACTTCCAGCTGAGGAAGCTCATCTCCCTGAGGTATCTCACACAATCCTTCTGCACTAGTGAACCCCTGGAGTGTTTCCAATTGATTGAGAGGCTGGGCTTGCTTGGGTTCTTCAGCATTCAGAAAGCCATTTATCCCAACCTGGTTCGTGTGTTTTATGCCAACCTGAGGTATGAAGATCACTGCCTGATATCTGAGGTGAGGAAAACTCAGATTAAGATCATAAGGGATGATTGGTGTCGCTTGACCAAGCTTGTGTATGATGGGACAAGCTTCTATGGCAACGAAAATGCTTGGGGTGCTGAGTTTGAGTATAAGAGCGCTCTGACGTCCCTGATTTGCTCTGGCTATGTGCTTCCCAGGAGCAACAAAAGAGTTATGGCGACTGGCCTAACAATGGAGAACAAGGTACTCCATTATTTGGTGGTTAGAGGCTTGATTCCTAGAGGCGGGAATTATTCTCAGGTTTTGCGGGATGATGTTGTGGTCTTGTGGGCCATGACCACTGGTAGGCCAATCAACTGGGCCAATTACATCATTCAGCACAAGCTGGATGTGAAGAAGAAGAAAAACTCTGCCTTGCCCTATGCCATGTTGGTGACTGCTATCCTGGAGCACTGTGGTGCATCTCCTTGGCTGAAGAATCCAAGGATACCAGCTCCAAGGGACCCCAATCCATTGGCCTGCACACCTTGAAGAAGCTTCAGCTGAGCAAGGTCGATGGACGCTGGTACTATTTGGCCCATGGTAGCTATAGCCACATTCCTCATGGTCCGGAGAGTGATGATGAGGATGAGGACGAGCAGCCTACACCAGCTCCACCAGCTTCAGCCACATTGGAGCTTCTACTACAAGAGATGAGGAGTTTGGCTACCACGGTGGATACCAGGATGGACCGCATTGAGCAGAAGGTGGATCTCCTCAAGCTTAGGATGGACTACTAAGATCAGGAGCTTGCTGCCATTCGTTCGCATCTGGAGGGCCCCAGACACGCTGCACCATCCACCTCCTCTGCTCCTCCTGCTGCTCCACTATCGTTTGCTGATCCCTCTGCCACTCCAGCTGGAGTTCCTGCTGAGAATGAGGAGCTCCTTGGTTCTGAAGACGACCTTGATACTGGAGACGATGACGTGGACCTTGGAGACGTTGCTGCCGATGTAGAGAGCGATAGTGAGGCCACTGATAGTGATCATGGAACCTTGCCATGATAGTCTTTTTGTTTTCTGCTATTTGACTGTATATGGAAATTGGAACTATCTTTATATAAAAATCAGTTGGTTCTTTTGCTGTTTATTGCTATTATGGATCTTCTTGATATCTTATTGGTTATATGCATATGAATGATTGATTATGATCTGCTTATGATCTGATTGTCTGGGTTACATTGTTCTCTGTTGATTGTTATTTTGGGAAATCATGACAAACAGAGGAAATGCTGTCAAAATTTCTGCTTAATGATAATATTTTTTTGATAATGCCCACGGGGGAGAGATTAGTGACTTGCATTAGTACAGGGGGAGTTTGATTTAACGCTCTTACATAAATATTTCACTAACCTTATATTGTGCATACATTACAGGGGAGAGTTGCGCTTAAATCTCTGATATATATATATATATATATATATATATATATATATATATATATATATATATATATATATATATATATATATATATATATATATATGCAATTGTTTCTCTTCCTTTCAATGTTCAGATTGTCATCATTAAAAAGAGGGAGAATGTGAATGTATGTGTCATGAAGTATGTCGATTAGTTTTTGATGATAACAAAGACAAAGATGAAGATCAAGAGTAAAAGAGAAAATCAAGATCAAAGGGCGTTATTAAGAGGTTTAGATATAGGCATTAGAATATCAATATTAAATACTCTCAAGATATCTCAAATGGTTTTTCAAAAATATGTCTTTTTGATTAACATAGCTCTTCAAAGAATAAATCCTAAAAGAGAACTTCTTTTACCCTGGATCATGACAAATAATGTTCATTAATACTTAAATCTATGTTTTCTAAAAGTTAAGAATGTCATGAATCCTTTTTCAGGCTTGAAAAATGAGTTTTGAATGTCTTTAAGTCGATTACACATGTGTGTAATCGATTACACGTAAAACAAGCCCTGTCGATTACATAAGTATTGTAATCGATTACCATATAAACAGAAAGCCAGTAATCGATTACACAAGTCATGTAATCGATTACCATGTTCCCAAAAAAGCCAAGATCACGTTCAAAGGGCCATGTAATCGATTACATCAATATTGTAATCGATTACCATGAAGTCAGAGGGCGTGTAATCGATTACACAAGTCATGTAATCGATTACCACAAGCCCAGAAAGCCAAGAACACATTCTATCTTCCATGCAATCAATTACCAAAACCTTGTAATCGATTACCAAGGTTCTGACATGCTTAACGGCTATATTGAATGCATTAAATGCTTGGCTTCAACCACCCCCAACGGCTCTTTTAATGAATGTGCTTTAAATACAATTGTTGGGGCTTCATTAAGGGTTGTTCTTGAACCTAAAAACATCATAGCAACACATCAAACGAGAATCAAACTCTGAAATCACTCATTGCTTTGTTTTTGTCCAATCTTTGAGATATCTTTTGTGAGCATTATTAGAGCTTCAATTTGTATCATCTACTCTAGTGAGAGCTTCTCAAAATCAATCTTAATTGCTGTATAAGATAGAGGGTGAGGCATCCCTCAAATTTGTAAAGGGTGAGACATCCCTTTGTTTGAAGAGACTCAAGCTCAAGGGTGAGGCATCCCAAGGAGTTGAGGGCTCAAGTTTGTAAAGGTAGTCAAGCACCTATTGAAGCTTGAAGATATAGTGGAAAATCTCAAGTGGTTGCTTGAGAACTGGACGTAGGTCACAAGTGGATTGGTGGCCGAACTAGGATAAATCATTGTGTTTGATTCTCTAAACCATTCTCTTTATATTTGTGCATTGCTTATACTCTTGCTTGATTTCTTCTCTCTTGGTTGGTTATTAAGCAATATACATTGTTCTTATCAATTCATTCATTTCAATTAGTCAATAGCTTCAACAAAAATCAATAGTCAAGTGTTTTGCGAAAGAATTGCGAACTTGTTTTACAAACTCAATTCACCCCCCCTCTTGAGTATTGAAGCCACTTGGTAACACCACGTACGTCTACCACGAGCCATTTCCTTTCTTCAAAGACAGACGAATCAAAATAAAATGGATACCAGATGTAACCATTTCAAATAAACATTGTTTCCTTTCTGAAATCAAACACACAGAGAACACAACACAAACAGAATAGACCTAACCACAAACCCCAAAAGACTCAAACCGTGCTCTGATACCAACTAATGTAACATCCCCCCTAGGACATCACATTTCTGACTACCAACTCCTAATCTGAAAATGATTTCATAAATGGTTTGAGTTATAAACATGGGTTTTAAAATTTCTTTTTGCGGAAATATAAAGTTACTGATATTTATAAGTATCTTGAAAAATAGATTTAAATCGAAATATATATATATATATATATATATATATATATATATATATATATATATATATATATATATATATATTACGATACCACATAATATTTAATAACTATTCAAGAAATATAAAACTTACAGACTTAATTTTAAACAGTAGCAAATCCCATGACGGGTTCTACTCAATAGCACGGTAAAATACTAACGGTAAAAACTCAACATACTTATTTCGTCTTGTATCCATCCTAATGCGTCATGAATCTATTTCTTGTCAACACTGCACACTATCGAATCCTAAATGACCACTCCTCAATGTTGTCACCAATCTCAGAATATTTACTTCTCGTCATGTCTAAGAAACTCGTTCCATATACTATATAATTTTAATAATACAAGCACAACAAAACAATATAACAAAGAGGTGAGATCACCTACGCTAATACCAACATGGTAGCATAGAGATAACACAAACAGCGCATTATACAAATATATCATACCATAATTATAATTATGTCATCATCATAATGTGTAAAATAACAATAATTACAATAATGCCATCAATATTATTTGTCATCATCATCATCCGACATTCCTTAATTATTATATCACACAGATATAAATATTCAATATTTACGATAATGCCCTTAACATAACCCAGTTATTCAACAGTTCAATTATCATAACCAATGCTCAATAATGATGCATATGTTATGCATATGCTCATAGACTCAATGTCCTACTCCATGGAGGTTTTCACAATTTCGAGAAGAATGCTCTGTTAATTGTCAACCTTAGCCCAAAGACAATCTTCTAGATTAGCCCACAGACAATGCCCAGCCTTAGCCCACAGACAATGTCTAGCTTTTGAAAAGAATCGTGTTCTTGTCGGGTATCATCAATGCGTTGCAACGGACTGCATCGCCAAGTGGGATATAGTCCAGCCTTAGCCCACAGACAAATATCCACTAGTCGACCACCGCGCCTTGACGCCCCCAAGATCCATCATAGACCTCACTATCAATTCACATTCTCTCTTCAACCACAAGGGTCACAATAGCATCAGCTATTAATTTTTGTTCAAAATTCAACATATGCCTCAATGCATTTTTTTTCAATGCATGTATAATGCACCAAATGCCAATCAGAGGAAAAATTCATCATTTCCAATACATGTTCAATGCACCAATGCCAATCACAGGCTAAATTTCATGGTTTTCTCATACAGTATCCATACACTGGTTCAACAGTAATCATACTGTATATTCAACAGTGAAATCATATTATCGCGTTTTCATAGTCACAAAACACTTTCGTTGTGTTTTCACAATCGCGTAACATTTCTATTACGTTTTCACAATTCTGCAACATTTCTGTTGTATTTTCAAATCACGTATTGATTTTTCCACGTTTTCTCAATCACGTAAAAATATTTACACATTTTCTCAAATCGCGTAGCGATTTTCCACCATTTTCAAAATCGCGTAACTTAAAAATCATTCTTTCAAGTCGCATAAACCATTTTCCAACATTTTCAAAATATTTTTCCAAATCGCATAGTGATATTTTAACATTTTTCAAATCGCGTGAAAATATTTAAACGTTTTTCAAATCGCGTAGCTTAAAAATCACGTTTTTAAGATACGTAAAACATTTTTCACCATTTTACACTCACGTAAAATATTCCTCAATATTCCAAACATTATTTTGGACTTTCAAACAAATCAATATCATTTCCAACATCATTTTTCATATTTCACCTTTCAGAAATTCTTTACTCAAAATAACATGACTTTTCACATTATTTTCCACATTTTCTTACTCAAGAAAATCATTTTTCACAATAATTCCACAAAATCACTTTTCCATTGATTTTAAATCAATGTTTCCATCTTAAAATTTACTAACGCGCTCCAAAACCCAAAGAATGAGTTACACGTTAGAAAATCTCAAATCACTATTATATTCTCCATTTTTCTCAAATCAATTTCAAAATCAATTTTCTTTAAAATAAATTGAGGTTCAAACACTTTTAACTTCTTTTTGTCCTTTATAAATGAAATTCCATCTTTCAAGTAACAAAACACCTTGTTTCCATTTTCTTTAATCCTTGTACTAAAACACTTTGTTCAAACACTTTGTTTCCACTTTGAAATCACTTTGTTTCATAAAACCAAGGCATTACAAACCTTCAAAACCGTGGTACTTGACCATTGAAACCATCAAATATTTTTCCTTCTAAATCGATATGGTTTTACACAAACAAAATCATTAAAATTTTCTTAATAAAAATCGTAAGACTCATTGTCCTTAAAACCAATTCATTTGTTCATTTTCATGTTCACTTTCTTTGCAAATCCTTAAAATCATCAACTCATTGCTCTTTTCATTTAAAACTCATGATTAATAAAATACTTAAAATATTTTTATTCAAAAATGTCCTTGAGTCCCATTAAATTTCATTCTTGTTTTTACACAAAATAAATCAATAAAAAAATTCTTCTCAAAATCGTGAACACTACTTCTTGAAAAAAAAAAACAAACCTTTTGTTTATTTTCCTTACCTTTCTAATCATCCAATTTTATCATTCATGAAAATATTAATTTATAAACATCTATTTTGAGGTGTGAGGCCGAAATCCCTCTTGGTCCTTGGAACCAAAAATTGTTTTCCTTTCTAACAATTTTTATGGCATACATCACATATAATCAACATACATATACATATTTCATCATAAATACCACAAGTATGCCATAATCAAAACAATAAATCATACTAAGCATGCAAGCACAAATAAACCATGCTAAGCATATAAACTACATAAACACATAAACACCAACAAATAATTATATGACCATGGATATAAATCCTCACATGGATTCACCATCCATCAAATACAAAACCATCTCTCACCACCATACTTGGTTGGTGAGATGGATCTCCCTCTTACCTCTTAAAGATCCTCAAAAGCTCCTTGTTTTGCTTCTTTTTTCAAGTCCTTCACCACCAAAAGCTTCTCAATTACAAAACAAAACACAAGTTTATTAGTATATCAAGCTTGAATAAGAGGAACCATGGATCAAACATGGTTTAGAACATGAAAAGAAGAGAAGAAATGAAGTTTTCCATAACTTCACCTTAAGAACCCTAGAACTTGTTCTTGGAAAAACTCCTTGAAGATGAAAGATTTAGAACTTGCTCCAAACTACAAAGTGTCTTAGAATAAGGTAAGGATTCAAGAAATATGGTTGTTTGAAATTAAAGAGTGATGGAAGGCAATTCTTGGGTGCTTGGCCAAAACATGAAGGAGAAGAGAAATGGAGAGAAAGTTTGATAACTAACTTCTTGAAATTGATCAATAATGACCAAAACAACATATAATTGGTGTCTTGAAACTTGGCTAATATCCTACACCATCACAAAACCGTCCCCCCTTCTTGCTTCTTCAAAATGTGACCAATCTCCAAGCCACCATTATTTGTGCATCCTTAGCCATTGATTAGTTCAATGGTTAGGATTAATGTAGACTTTAAGTTAGAAGACTTAATCTAGGCTATTAGATCTTTCTCCTTGAAATTATAGCCATTAGATGTGTCTCCAAAATGAAGGGTCAAGATTACTCCTTCAAACTTTACATCCAAGGGTCATAAATGGTCCTTGTCACTTTTTTTTAAGACTAAATCTCTACCGTTGATTAAATCTAAATCCAATGGTTATAAATGGTCCAAGTCACTTTTTGAGACCAAATCTCCACCCTTGATTAAATCAATGATTGATATTCAAAGTCTTCCTTATTAAGCTTGTCTTTACAACCATTGATTAGTTCAATGGTGAACATCCAAAGCTCCTTAACTAAGTTTATTCCCACACCATTGATTAAATCAATAGTGATCATCCAATGCTTCTTCATTAAGTTTGTTTCTCAATCATTGATTAAATCAAGATCAAGTCTCCACCGTTGATTAAATCAATGGTGGATATCCAAACCACCAATGTTGACTTAAGAAGTATAATATTTATTTTTCTATCTGCTATAACCCTAAGAATAATATTTTTACTGTATTTTTCGCCCGATAATTAAATACAGTACAAAACACAGTAAAAGAAAATTTCAAAAACTGTTTTTGGATTCAGGTTTAGTAAGATCCCCCATCTCTATCTAAACAGTACAAATTTTTTTATGCGTAGAAAAATTTTCACTTTCCGGGGACCCACCTGGGCCCATGTAAGGCCACTTGGGCCTACAAATAGCCCAAAAACAATCAGAGAAATATAAAAATTTCATAATCATCCACAAAAATCACAAATAGTAGAAAACGTATGAAAATCAAGTCAGCTTATTAAAAATCATTAAGGATTTTCAAAAAGAAATAAAATACGAAGGCTCGTATACAGCCTCAAAATAATATTAAAATAATAAAAAAACGTAAAAACTCTCAAAAATTCCTAAAAATCACAAAAATTATAAAATCCACAGAAGTTGAGTCGGATTATTCAAAATAATTAAGAATCGCTCGAAATAAATAAAATACAAATTTTCGGGGTGTTACAAAGTCTTACAATTTCACCAATGTATACCTGAGTCAACTTTTCCATCGAATACCTGATATTGATTAGCAAGAAGTGAGCAGACTTTGTAAGCCTATTAATAATGACCTATATAGAATCATATCCTTTTCTGGCCTTTGGCAAACCCATAACAAAATCCATTGCTATACTATTCCATTTCCATTCTGGAATAGGTAGGGGTTGTAGCATACCTGCTAGTCTTTGATGTTCAATCTTCACCGTTTGACATACAAGACAAGATGACACATGTTCAGCAACATCTCTTTTTATCCCAAGCCACCAAAATAATTGCTTCAGATCGTGACACATTTTGATTATTCCTAGATGTATACTCAACCTACTGGTATGAGCTTCATCGAGAATCGCCTTTCTAAGATCGGAATCATTAGGTATACAAATTCTGCCTTTAAACCTTAGGACCCCATCAGATCCTTCCTCAATCGTTGCCACTCGACCTTGCTTCAACCGCTCTCTCTCTTCTTGCAAAAATTTGTCATATTCTTATTTTTCTCGAATTTCCTCAAGCAAATCATTCAAAATAGTGACCCTGTTCAAACGCATCCTTCCAGGCGCTAACTCTACCGATAACCACATATCTCTGAATTGCTCTATCAGTTGTTCCTCTTTGATCATCATAGCAGAAACACTGAGCATCTTCCTACTCAAAGCATCTGCCACGACATTCACTTTTCCAGGATGATATTGAAGTTAAAAACCATAATCCTTCAAGAATTCTAACCATCTTCTCTACCTCATGTTCAACTCCTTCTGATCAAATAAATACTTCAAACTTTTATGATCACTAAAGACGTTGAACATAGCTCCATATAGAAAATGTCTCCAAATTTTCAATGCAAAGACAACTGCAGCTAATTCCAAACCATGTGTTGAGTAATTCCTTTCATGTACCTTCAGTTGTCTTGAAGCATATGCTACCACTTTTCTATTTTGCATCAATACACATCCTAACCCTTGATAAGAAGCATCACAGTATACTTCAAAAGACTCATTCAGATATGGTAAAATCAACACTGGTGCAGTAGTTAACCTTTTCTTTAGCTCTTGGAAACTTTCCTCACACTCATTTATCCAAACAAAAGCTTGATTCTTCCGTGTGAGTTATGTAAGAGGTCCGGCTATCTTGGAAAAATCTTTAATAAATATTTGATAATATTTGGCTAATTCAACAAAACTTAGGATTTTAGTCACTATAGTTAGCCTCTCCCACTGAAGAACTGTCTCCACCTTTGCTAGATCGACTGCAATTCCATCTTTTGAAATCACATGACCCAAAAACTAAACTTCGTCCAACCAAAATTCATATTTAGACAACTTTGCATACAACTTCTTCTCCTTTAAAATCTGAAGAACTATATTGAGGTGTTCAGCATGCTTTTCCTGATTTTGAGAATAGATTAGAATGTCATCAATGAAAACAATGACAAATCTATCTAGATATAGATGAAAAATCCTATTCATGTAATCCATGAATATCGCAGGAGCATTCGTCACCCTAAACGGCATTACAAGATACTCATAATGACCATAAGGCGTTCAAAAAGCTGTCTTAGGTATATCATCTACCTTGACACAAATTTAATGATAACCTGATCGTACATCTATCTTAGAGAGAATAGCCGCTCCTTTCAACTGGTGCATCAACTCATCAGTCCTTGGAAGAGGATACTTGTTCTTGATTGTGACCTTGTTCAACTGGCGGTAGTCCACACACAAACGCGAAGATCCATCCTTCTTTTTTACTAGCAGCACTAGAGCTCCCCAAGGTGAAACACTAGATCTCACAAACTATTTTTCCAAAAGTTCCTCCAATTGCTTCTTTAACTCTGCTAATTCTAATGGTGATATCCAGTACGGTGCAATCGAAATAGGACCCGTTCCTAGTACAAGATCGATAGAAAACTCTATCTCTCTTTCTGGAGGTAATCCGGGTACATCGTCAGGACAAACTTCAGGAAACTCATTTATAACAGGAATAACATTTACATCCTTTTCACTCTTGACTTCTAAAGAAGATAACAACATGTATCCTTGTGCTCCATTTCTCAATAAAGATTCGACTTGATTGGCAGTCAAAAATCCAGAAACCTCATCCTCAGAAATACTAAGGTCTTTTTAGAACAATCTAACAGAATATGGTTAGAAGATAACCAATCCATTCCTAAGATTATATCTATATCAGTAAGAGGCAAACAAATTAAATCAATAGAAAAAGACTCGATTATTGATAGTAACAGGACAATTTAGGCAAACTTTAGAAGTACTAACAGGCTTGGTAGTAGGTGTAGAAACAATCAGTTGAAAGTTCAAAGAAGACACAGGCAATTTCAACTAATCCACATAGTCATATGCAATAAACGAATGAGTTGCACCCGAATCATATAGTACAGTTAAAAGATTACCTGATATGACACCTTCTCCCTTGATAAGATCATCGGACTGAGAGGCCTCGGCTCCACTCATCGTATAAACTCGTCCTCCAGCTTGAGACTTGACAGCATGAACATTGCTTACCGAAGGTTCCATCTTCGCATCTAAAGCAAATGATTCCCCTGATCGCACAGTCCTTCGTCATATGACCCTTTCCACACTTTAAACATCTCGTTGGTGCCACATTATGACCAAAATGATTATTATTAGTACCTCCTCCACGTGACTGTTGTTGTTGTTGTTGACTTTCCAATGGTCTCGAATATGGTTTTCACTAAAACCGGTTGTTGTTACTGCTTCCTCCCCTTTGGAACCTCGATGGTCCAAAGTTACGGTTTCTTATATCTCACGATGGCTCCAACTCTTCAAGTCTGCAACACATATTCATCAATGTTGAAAACTGGTTCATTCGCATTGGCAATACTCCCTTATTCAGTTCAACCCTCAATTCTTCCTCAAACTTGCGACATTTCCAAACCTCATCAGGCTGGATCTGGAGATACCGTGAGAATTTAGACAAACTTCAAACTTTGCTACATACTCCTTCACTGTCATTCCTCCTTGTCTTAATCCGAGAAATTTCATCTCCTTGGCATACCTTGCACTATTCGGGAAATATTTTTCTAGAAACACTTCACGAAATACCTCCCACATAATTGCCTTTTGTTGTGCTTGTAATACTCTATGAGCAGCCTTCCACCAATTTTCACCGTCACCTAACAACATGAAAGTAGGATAAGTCACCATGCGATCCTCTGCACACCCCATTCCTTCAAAAATCTTCTCCAGCTCTTGTATCCACAGACTTGCTTTTTTGGGATCAAGCTCGGCCTGAAACTGCAGTGGATTGTTTCGACGAAATTCTAACAAATTCTGGAGATTAACATTTGCTTCTTGCTGTTGTTTAGCTTGTTAATTTTGTTGCACAATCACATTTGCCATACACTACATTGCTACTGTAGTCGCTGCCATTGGATCCTCATTGAGCCCCACGTTCACACGTGCTCCTCTATTACGAGACATAGCTTTCTTCACCAGTAACCAAAATACAAATAAAAGTCAGATGTAACCTTTCAGAAACCAAACACAGAGAATCACATAACTTAAGCAAAATAGACCTAACCACAAAAACCCAAAAGACTCTAACCGGGAGCTCTGATACCAACTAATGCGACACCCACCATAGGGTATCACATTTAAGACTAATCCTAATATAACTTACCCAAGTTGTAAAAGAATTAATCTTGTAAAACGTTGATTTTAAAATTTCATTTGTAGAAAAACTAAAAATAAATAAAAGTCATAAACGTAAAATGTAACTGAAAACAAACTTGCCACAACTTACATATTACAACTTTGTTTACAAATAATTTACATAAATATACTCTTAAAAGATAATATATACATTACACACCAAACCACACACCAAAACAGAAACTATTTAACTAGAACTCCAACAGACTAAGGATTTAAGCTCTCATTAGGATCCTCTTCCTCAGTGTTTTCATCAAAGAACCCTGGTGGATACAGTACATGCCGGGTTGGCGTTCTGGCAGTCGACATCATATAATCCTCATGTGGAGTATGAGTATTTCTACTCCAGAGCTCATGAATAGGCATAAAGAACTCTAAACACACAAACACGTGTTGTGTCATAATAGGAATTCCATCCCTAGTACCACTTAGATTCAGAGTCAAATCCCTGGTATAAGCAAACCGTTCTCTATCTAAATTAACCCTCCAAGCGTCAATCCCACCATGGAATTGAACTATAACAAAACCTAAAACCTGGTGCCTTGCCACCATATCAAGATAATATAGAGAAACTATCACTGGTAGTAAAAAGAGTTATCCAATTCCTTGTCTCCTCGGTCTTCATCAAACATATACAATAAAACAAGTATAACATAATTAAGAGGTGAGATCCCCTACATCAATACCAATAAGGCAGTATAGAAAATAATAGTAAATGATACAGATACAATATTATCACATACAATCATATTATCATATCACAAATAACATATCAAATAAGCATAATTATCACATCAATATGCTGACCCACTATGCATGTGTACAACGACCCATTTCTTACTCCATGGAGCTAATCACAATTTCGGAGAGAATGATAGGGAGTACATGTCTGCATATCGTTAGCCTCAAATCATATGCTAATATATCAAATCATGGTGCGCAACATGGCCAATACAGACACTCTCAAACAATCACGAAAAGAGTAGTAACTCTTTCGAGACCGTCGGTGTGTTTGCAAAGGATATCACGATGCAGTGGTGCTACCAACTAGCCACATATGACATTCCACACCCTAACGTCCCCAAGATCACTGAAGATCGTAACTACGCAATTCTCACCCACACGAAGGCGCAATTTCCATCTTCTAAGCCCATTGCCTTAATTGATATGCTTTTTTATGCATGATGTATGATCCAACACATACAAACCATATTTCACCGTATATTACCACATTTTTTTGCAGTATCACTTTCTAAGATAATGGGGCCCACCACGACAGTCCGACAGCAAACTGCTGTAATTTCCAATCGCGTAAACATTTTATTGTATTTTTGAAATCGCGTAATATTTTTCTTACATTTTCAAATCACGTAATTATTTTTTAACGTTTTCGCAATCTCGTAAATATTTTCAAATGTTTTCTAAATCGCGTAAAGATTTTAAATTATTTTCTCAATCACTTAGCTTGAAAATAGACATTTTTAAATCACGTAAGAGTTTTCTAGCATTTTTTCACTTGTGTAAAATATTTCTTAACTTTCTAAACTTATTTATAAAATCATTTACATAATATAGACATTTTGGCCTTCTTTAAAATATTTTCTTTCTAAAAATTCTTAACGTAATATTTTCTATGATTCTTTATAAAAATTTAATTTCTTTGATTTAATTAGACATTACATCTCAAATTTTTCTAACGCGCTTCAAAACCCAAAGGTGAGCTATACGTTAGCCAATTTCAAGTACCTTCTATTCATTGTTATAGCTTTAATATACTAATTTAATTCCAAACATTAAATCTAATTTCCTTTTTTGACTAAAAATTCATTAAATTAAATTCTTGTTAACTAATTACCAAAGTCCATACTTAGTAAAATAATCTTTGATTTAAAATACCACACTTTGGCATATTGGCCAAAAATTCATTTATGCATCATAAATCATGATTAATCATTTTTTCATCACAATATCCTTTACAAAACCTTTAATCCAATATCTTATCATTAAATTCTTTAATCCATAACTTTAGAAATAATTTGAAACATCTTGTTCTCTTGGTGATGTTCAAAACTATGAGCCTCCATAGGTTCTTTGGAACCCTCATACAATTTCCTCATCAAATGCTTCACATCCTACTTTACACAATAATCATCATGCTTCCATAATCACATAAACAAGCATATAATCAAATAAACAAGCATAAAATCAAAGCTAGAAAGCATATCAACCAAAGGTCATCACAAACAAAGCAAGCTTAAAACCATACAAGTGAATAAATTCTTATAGATTTTTCACCACAAACAAGCCATCTCCTCACCACCAACATATGGTTGATGAGGTTAATCTCCCTCTTACCTCAAGGAAGACAAAAATCCACTTAGTTGCTTTCCTTCAAAGATTTGATGTAGCCTCCAAAGAAAACCCTAACAAGCTTAAACCAACACAAAGTTACAAACTAAGCTTGAAGAAGAAAAACCATGGAGCAATCATGGTTTAGAAACTCAAGAATCAAACTTAGAAACAAAGAAGAAGAATTTTACCTTGAAAGTTTAAGAACCCTAGCTTGTAGTAAAGGTAAAAGATGAATGATTTAGCTTAGGTCTTCAATATGAAAGAGTTTTAGAATGATATGTAGGCTTAGGAAATAAGGTTGGATAAAATTTTAGAAGCTTGGAAGATGGTGTTGTGTGTGTTGGCCGAATGCTTCATGGAATGGGAGAAATGGAATTTTTGGTTAAGTGAAGAAGAAAGAGAATGGAGAGAATGGTTTAAGTGAGACTAAAGTGTGATAGAAATGTGATGGATACCCTACACTAAAACTCCTAACCGTGGAATGCATGCATGTGAGGGAGTTAATGCTTGATCAATCAAGATGGAAATCAAGCACATGGTTATTGTCATCAAGTAGTGATGCTTTGGTCACCCTTGATGAATCATAAGCTCTTGAATGTCCTAGAAACTCCTACACGGCTGTGGAACTCCTTGACCAATACTAACCAAAATTTGTTTCATTTACTTACCACTTAAACTTAAGTTAACTTAGTTAATTCATCAAGTTTAAAGACTAATTAAACAAGCCATTTTTGTTGACTTAATGCTATTGGTTAATGGCATGTCAAGCCACTAATGTTGACCATTGTTAAAGACTAGTAGCACATGGCTATCACATAGCTAAAACTACAAGAAATTATTACTCAAAGAATAGAAACTACTGCTCATAAACCAGTAGTTATCGTACCATGAATAATAAATCCATAGGATAAGAAAATTTTGATAACTGTATCCAGTTTCGGGTTTAGTCAGATCCCCTAGCCCTGCATTAACAGTACAAAATTTTCTAGCCCATAAAAATTTTCACTTTTTTCGAGCCCACCTCGAGCCCACGAACGACCCGAAATAATATTAAAATAATCACAATCTCAGAAAAATTCACAAAAATTCTCAAAAATCATAAAAATTATAAAACTCATATTTATGCAGAAAAAATGAAATTCGGGGTGTTACAAAATACAAACCTTAAACCTTTAATTGAATGGTTGGAATTCACTAGATTGTGAAAAGATTATGCACCCAAACAAATTTGAGAAAATGATTTCATGATATAATTGAATCAAATGAGATTGATGAGATAAATATAATGAGTATAAATGAATTGATCGTTAAGCTAAGATATGTGATTGATGAATTTGAATACCCATGATGAGAATGATTGAATTATCTTTATATTGCATTTTTTATGATTGATGAACAAAATGATTTGATTTTCATGGGTATCCCTTTGTGGAACTAAACCGAGTGAGGTTTTGGATATGCCTTGTACTAGGGTAAGTTGTGGATAATGGTAAGAAAGAATTTGAGAATCTCTCTACACCAAAGTAATTGAGGTTAAGGAAGACCTCCCTCTTTACCCATACTTCCCTAGACATCAAGTATTAAATGAAGACATCTTTACTTGAGGTTATCCTAAAGCCCCGAATTGCGGGGAGCGAATTAAACTTCCCTTATCTTTGATGATCGATGGTGTGAGGACGGACATTTCCTCCCTATCAAAAGTAGTTGAGAATGGACATTCCTTCTCTACTTACCACTTGAAATGAGGACGGACATTCCCTCATTGTTTTGGTTGATCGAGATTAGTCTAGTTACCCAGAGTAGTCCTGTGTAGCGAGAGCTATAAATAGGTTGAAGTGCACTAACCCGAAAACAGGCTACTACCAAGTGATTCGATATTGTGAGGATGGATATTCCCTCCACACCATTTGATTTGAGATGACACATGTGTTCTGATGATTTGAGACATGAACCTTGAAACATGAGATTTTGATATAGATGAGATTTTCATTAGATTTGATGAATTGTAACATGTTTTGAGACATGATTTCCATCGAATGAGATTTTCTTGATATTTGAAGATATAATTTTTGATGCAATTGATTTAAGTCTAAATGACTCTGGATATAAGGAATTTCAAATAATAGATTTTGAGAATTATAAAAGATTTTCATAATTAAATGAACCTCTGTTTCGGGAAGAGGAAGGACCCTATTTGGTTTTAACCACCTTCCAACGGATTATATAGAAATGATTTGAAATGATTTTTCCCCGGAACAACTAGAATTATTGTGATGACACGTTTTTAAACAAACTACTGAGAATTTTATGATTCTCACCCCTACACCTTGATTTCCATGATAATTCCAACAGACCTACGGTGACAAGCAAGATGAAGCAAGACGGAGCTAAAGGCTCCGTCTTTGTATAATGGGTCAATATAGGTATATTATAGTTAGCGATGTATTCTTTGTATAATAATTTATTTCATATTATATGTGTAATATGTTTCTGCTAAAGGCTCATATTTTGTATATTATTAAATTATTTATTTGAAAAATTATGAATATTCATAAGTAATATACCAAATTCTAATTACTGATATGTAAGCCGGATACGTCATTAGTGTTAGTCTTTGGGATGTTATAGAAATGATTAGATTTATGACTAGGCTCATGACTAATCATCTAACTAGATATTTATCGGTAGATATTAACCAATGGACAAAAGTTACTGCTAGCAAAATCAGTATTTATTGTCTAACGGATAATAGAATGTACCTAGATTTCATCAGTCGGATAAAATCTCAAAAAAAAAAGAGAAATTTAAAAATCTGTTTCTGGTTTCGAGTTTAGTAAACTCCCCCAGCCCCGCGTTAACAGTCAAATTTTTTCGACCTCGAAAATATTTTATTTTTCTAGCACCGCCTTAAACACACATAAAGTCCAAAAATAATAATAAAATAATCAAAATAAATTAAATAATTCACAAAAATTACAAAAATCATAAAAAAAAGAAATTTCAAGGTGTTACAACTCTTCCCCTCTAAAAAGAATTTCATCCTCAAAATTATCGTTCCTTAGAATAAATGTGGATATTGCTCTTTCATTTTGTCTTCTAGTTCCCAAGTTGCATCTCTAGTCACATCATTCCAGATTACCTTTACTAAGGCAATTTCTTTTCTTTTAAGTCGCTACACTCTCCTGTCCTCGATCTTAACAGGAAGTGTCTCATTGGTCAAGTTCTCTTTTAATTGTACTGTATCTGGTGCTATGACATGGATTAAATTAAGGAATATATTTTCGCAATTGCGATACATGGAAGACATTATGAAGTTTAGAAAGAAAAGGTGGTAAAGCTATCTGATATGCTACCGAACCTATCCGACGAAGAATTTGATATGGTTTGATGAATTTGGGAGTGAGCTTTATGGATTTAATAACCCGACCGACCCCAATCGTGGGCGTGACTCTCTAAAACACATGTTCGCCTTCCTCAAACTCAAGAGGTCTCCTTCTCTTGTCAGCATAACTCTTCTGTTGACTTTGAGCTGTTTGCATATTTTCCTGGATCACCTTAACTTTTTTTGTTGTTTGTTGTACAAGTTAGGGTCCTAATGCAAGCTTTTTCCCATCTTCGTACTGGCACAAAGGCGTTCCACACCATCGTCCATATAATGCCTCGTAGGGTGCCATCCCTATGCTTGATTGAAAACTATTATTATAGGTGAATTCTATTAGAGGTAAGAATTCATCCCAACTCCCAGTCTATTCTAAAACACATGCACTTAGCAGATCTTCTAATGATTGAGTTGTTCTCTCTGATTGGCCATCTGTTTGCGGATGATAGGCAGAACATAAATGAAGTTTCATCCCCATTGCTTCTTGCAGACTCTGCCAAAACCTTGACGTAAATCTTGGGTCTCTATCAGAAATAATACTAGAGGGTACACTGTGAAGTCAAACAATTTCACCAATATACACCTGGGTCAATCTCTCCATTGAATACCTTATGTTAATGGGCAAGAAGTGTGCTAACTTCGAAAGTTGATCAACAATCACACATATGGAATCATAACCCTTTCGAGTCTTTGGCAGTCCAACAATAAAGTCCATTGCAATGCCATCCCATTTCAATTCGAGAATAGTCAGAGGTTGTAACATTCCTGAAGGTTTTTTTATGTTCAACTTTAGCTTTCTAACAAACTAGACAGGGTGCTACATACATGGCAACGTCCCTCTTCATCCCTTGCCACCAATATAACCATTTCAAATCCTGATACATCTTGGTCGCTCCTAGATGCATACTCAATTTCCTTTTGTGGGCTTTGTCGAGAATCAAACTCTTAAGCTCCAAATCACTTGGTATACAAATCCTATCTCCGAACCTTAGAATTCCATCCGGTCCTTCCTCAAATTCTGACCTGGCGCTTTGCTTCATTAGCTCCTTCTCATCCTGCAAGTAATGATCACTTCCTTGTTTATCTTGAATTTCTTCCATGAATCCATTTGAAATAGTAATCATATTCAAGCAAAGTCTTTCCGGTGTTGATACTACTGACAACCACATATCCCTAAATTATTCTATCAATTCTTTTTCCTTAATCATCATAGCAGAGACACTAAGTATCTTCCTACTCAAAGCATCTGCTACGACGTTCGCCTTTCTGAGATGATACTGAAGTTAAAAATTATAATCTTTCAAAAATTCTAATCACCTTATTTATCTCATATTCAGCTCCTTCTGGTCAAACAGGTACTCAGACTCTTATTATCGTTGAACACGTTGAATGTTACTCCATATAGAAAATGTCTCCAGATCTTCAATGCAAACACAACAACAGCTAACTCCAAATCATGAGTATGGTAGTTCTTTTCATGCACTTTCAATTACCTCGAAGCATAAGCTACTACCTTTCCATTCTGCATATGCACACAACCTAAACCCTAATGCGAAGTATCACAATATACCTCAAAAAGTTCATTAGGATTAGGTAGAATCAATATTGGGGAAGTAGTCAATCATCTTTTCAACTCTTGAAAACTCTCCTCACATGCATTAGTCCATGCAAAAGTTTGATTCTTTCGTGTGTGCTATGTAAGAGGTCCTGTTATCTTGGAAAATCCCTCAATGAATCTTTGCTAATAACCAGCTAAACCCACAAAACTACAGATCTTCATTGCAGTCTTTAGCCTTTCCCATTGAAGAATTGTTTCAACTTTCAATGAATTCACTGCAATTCCTTCCTTTGAAATTATATGACCCAAAAATTGAACTTCCTCTAACCAGAACTTACACTTTGACAGCTTAGGTACAACTGCTTCTCCTTCAGAATTTGGAGAACCACACTAAGATGTTCATCATGTTCCTTCTGATTTCGAGAATATATCAGAATGTCATCAACAAAGACAACAACAAATCTGTCTAGATTATGACGAAAGATCCTATTCATGTAATCCATGAATATTGCAAGAGCGTTCGTCACTCCAAACGACATCGCTAGATATTCATAATACCCATAACGTGTTCGAAATGTCGTCTTGGGGATACCCTTAACCTTTACACGAATCTGGTGATAACCATAACATAAATCAATCTTAGAGAATACAACAGCTCCCTTCAATTGATTTATCAAATCGTCTATCCATAGAAGTGGATATTCGTTCTTGATCGTGATCTTGTTCAACTGGCGATAATCTACACATAATCGAGAAGTTCCATCCTTCTTCTTAACTAACAACACTAAAGCTCCCCATGGTGATACACTAGGTCTCACAAATTGCTTTCCCAACAGTTCCACCAACTGTTTCTTGAGTTCAGCTAATTCTGACGGTGACATTCAATATGGTGCCATGGATATAGGACCAGATCTTGGTACAAGATCAATAGAAAATTTTATTTCTCGTTCAGATGGAAGTCCAGGTACATTATCAGGAAAAACTTTGGGAAACTCATTGACTACAGAATTGTATTCACATTCATCTCACTCTTGACCTCCAAGGAAAATAGTAATATGTATCCTTGAGCTCTTTTCCTCAAGGAAGCTTTAACTTCGTTGGCCGTCAAAAATCCAGAAATCTCAATCTCAGGGAACACCAAAGTTTTATTGGAACAATCTAACAGGATATGGTTAGAACATCATCAATCCATTCCTAAAATCACGTCTATTTGTGAAATAGGTAAACAAATAAATTGACAGAAAAGTTTCGGTCTCTAACAATAATAGGATAGTTTAAACAGACTTGAGTAGTAATAACAAGTTTAACAGTGGAAGTAAAAATAATCAAGTCAAATGGTAATGAAGACACAGACAACCCTAATTGATTCACACAGTTATAGACAATAAAAGAATGGGTTGCCCCTGAGTTATATAGTACAGTTAAAGGCTTACCTCCTATGGCACAATCTCCCTTGATTAGATCTTCGGATTGGGAAGCTTCTGCTCCACTCATGGTATAGACTCTCCCTCCTGCTTGAGGTCTTGAAACACGTACATTACTAATGGAAGGCTTCGTCTTTGGTTGAGTACAGTCTCTAGAAATGTGTCCGGGCTTCCCGTGTAACATCCCGGGACTGCCTGCAGGAATGACGAGCGTCTCCACAAACCAACATAGGTCTTTTCAGCGTGCTTTGTCCTCACTCACACGCATCCTAGGAAACTTCCCAGGAGGTCACCCATCCCACAATTGCTCCAGGTTAAGCACGCTTAACCACAGAGTTCTTATGTTTTAGGTTCCCGAAAAGAAGTTGCAACTTGTTAATATGACTACGCTTAATAAATTCCTTTAAGCCATCCTTAACTATGCAGTCCCATACCTGCACAGTTTCTGAATCCCTCTCATTTCGGTGCGTATTCAGTTCATTCATGGGACCCTTCGCCAGAAGCCTGCCAAGAACTGCTCCTTGTCTGTGCTTCTCTTGCACCGGAGTCCACTCCCCACCCTCGTCGGCCCCGGGACACCACATGCCTACCAACTTCCGCTTGGTTCATCCCCGAACCACACCGTACTGGGAGAGGTCCCGGCTCTAATACCATCTGTAACATCCCGGGACTACCTGCAGGATTGACGAGTGTCTCCACAAACCAACACGGGTCTTTTCAACGTGCTTTGTCCTCACTCACACGCATCCTAGGAAACTTTCTAGGACGTCACCCATCCCACAATTGCTCCAGGTCAAGCACGCTTAACCACGAAGTTCTTATGTTTTAGGCTCCCGAAAAGAAGTTGCAACTTGTTAATATGGCTACGCTTAATCAATTCCTTTAAGCCATCCTTAACTATGCAATCCCATACCTGCACATCCTCAACTATGCAATCTCATACCTGCACAGTCTTTGAATCCCTCTCATTCCGGTGCGTATTCAGTTCATTCATGAGACCCTTCGCCTAGAAGCCTGCCAGGAGCCGCTCCTTGTCCGTGCTTCTTTTGCACCGGCGTCCATATAAGTGTACAAAGGTTAAGCGTACAAAGGTAGCATATAAGTTGTTTGATATGTCAGTGAAGATTTGTGACAAACAAAGTTAGTTTAGGTACTTTGCTGCAACACAGAGTGTGGAAAGTGGCCTATAATGACTCAGTAAATAGCATAAATTGCTATTTGAAGGGACACAAGTTTAGATAATTTGTTTCTAGGTCACAAATAAGTTAAATAAGGTGTGGTTAAAGTTTCAAGAGAATCAGAGTTAGTTTGGTATTTTTAGGCATACTGGTTGTGCATTTTAATACCGAATGACTAGCAGTAGATATAGAAAATGATGAGAATTGTGAAACAATAATTTAGATGAATCGTATGATTTATTCTAAAGTTGTTGGAAGCTGGAAAACTTGAATTAACATAATTCGGGTGTCCTTTGCAGATAAAAGTTTCAGTGTAAAAACTTAAGTTAATCTTTTCTCTTAATTCTCTCCATGTCCCACCCTCTATATCTCTCTTCTCTCTCGGCAGAATGAAGAAAAATAGAGAAAGAAAGAAAAGAAAGAAAAGGGAGATAGGAGAAAGGGGAAGAAGGGAAGAAGGGAAGAAGGAGAGGAAGAAGATCAAGGATTAAACTTCAAGATCAAGAGTCTTCAAGAGGTAAGGGATTTTCTACTCATCTTTTCCCTTTAATTCTCATTTGATGGGGTTAGGGATTTTGAGTAGAAATAAGGGTTTGGATGGCCAAATCCTAATTCTTAACTTGGTTCTTGATTCCAAGAACTAGGTTAGGATAATTTAAGCTTAGAGAATGCTAGATAGCTATTTATGGCTCAAGGACAACCATTAGAATCCATAGGAAATGGAGTTGGAAAATGGTTGGGGTTAGGTGATTTTGGACCTAGATCTATGCCCTAAGAGAATTTATAGATTGTAAAAGAGTCACAACAAGTTTAAGGGCCTAGATTAATGTTAAAAATCACTTAGAATCCATGAGGAAAGGTTTGGAAATTAGTTTTTTAACCAATTAAGCCTAGGCGTGGGTTGATCAGTTTTCAGCCCTACGAGACAGAGAGAACCACGCCTAGGCGTGGTAAAACCAAGCCTAGGCGTGGACAGGGCAACATTCAGACATCTTGTATTGTTTGTTGCATAACTTGAGTTGTAGATATCAGAATGACCTGATTCCGGAGCCATTTGAAAACTAAGACATAAGACTTCAAGTGGTATAAATTTTAGAATCATTGAAGTTAGGATGTATCTCTGGTGCATTTATGGAAATTAGCCTTTTTAAGGGTCCAGAGCAGATTTCATCAAAGATGTTATTTTGATGATTTGAAATCCCTAGTTGTTAAGATCCTTTGTTTATGCTTAGTAAAGATTATTGAGACACTTGAGAGGTTATTTCTTGGAGAGAAAGACCTAATGGCATACAAATGGAGATACAAGAAAAGTGAGTCCATCCATTAGACATGGATTGCCAGAGATCAAGAGTTTAGCTTCTTAAGCAACTTAAAGTTGCAGAGATGTCACAAGAGAGGTGATAAGAGATTTAAGAAGCGAGATGGCATTAGTAGAGTGCTATAGTGCCTAAATGGAAAAAGTTAAGGGCCAAGGTGCCAAGATGACAATAGTGGAGTGC
Organism: Ormosia emarginata; assembly: GCA_029884605.1. Lineage (NCBI taxonomy): Eukaryota > Viridiplantae > Streptophyta > Magnoliopsida > Fabales > Fabaceae > Ormosia > Ormosia emarginata. The sequence continues at coordinate 22,735,768 of JAQQTP010000078.1, read as the reverse complement.
CATAGTGCCTAAGTGGCAAGAGTTAAGAGCCAAGGTGCCGAGTTGGCAAAAGTTAAGTACCATAGACCCTAGCTGGCAAGGGTGAATGCCATAGTGCATGAAGAGCTCTCAAAGAGTGAAAGAGAGTTAGTAATGCAAGGACAGTAGTGTACTAAGTCTAGTTGGCATTGGTTTAATGTCATAGTGCATGAAATGCTCCCACAGAGAAGAGGTGGAGTTAGTAATGCAAGATGGACTTAGTACGAGAGCATGTGGTGGTTATGTTAGAGTTAGGGCATAACTCCACATTACACACACTTCACATTTCACATATGCTTGCTATTCCTAGACAGCAGATGGTGGAGGCATCCACTCAGTTTATGGTAGGTTATAGGAGGTTACATGATATGATTGCAGACTCCCTCCCTACTTGGTAGGTTATAGGAGGTTACTTGTTGTCGTATCAGATTCCCTCCCTACCTAGGGGTGTAAGAGGTCTTGTGTTGTGGTGACAGACTTCGTTCCTAAAAGTAGGCTATAAGGGGTCACACGTTATCATGACAGAATTCCTCTGCGCCTAGGGGAATAGTTAAGTATTCATGACATTGCACCAACACTATCATACACTTTTCTTTGAGCATAAACATACATCATTCCATCATTGCATTATGTAATATTTTGTTTGGTGAATATATTTGTGTATGTGTTACTCTATATTATTAGTGACAGCTGTATGGGTAGTTGTCTGGCCGATGATTTCAAATAATTGTATGGGTGGTTATTTGATGTCATTGTAGTTTTGGTTATCAGAACAGAATTATAGTTCGCTTAAGAACGTTACATAAAGAGAGAGTTGTAATTGTTTCTTATACAGGAAATATTAGTTCAGTTGGGTTTATTCATTTTGAATGTTTAAACTGCTGGTTTTGGTATACTTATACTGAGAAATGTGATTTCTCACCCCGTTGTTGCCATGTAAATCTAGGTAGAAGTTCATCCAAAGGCAGGAAGAAGAAGTATGAAGACAAAGATAGTTTTTATACTTTCTAGTTTAAAGCTTGTATTTATCTAGGTGTTTTTAGTTTGTACAAGAAGTTATGTATACAATGAGCCCTTTTGTGGCAATGTTATATGTATAACTTTTAGTTTTCCGCAAGGCTGTCCATTATTATTTGTTTAAATGATATGGATTAGTACAATGTTAAGTTAGAAGTAGCATAACTAATATTGCTTATCCAGGTATATTTTGATATACTAGGTTATCGGTATTAGGGTGTTACATCTCGTACTTGAAACAGATTATTCCCTTGATCGCACACTCCTTTGTTAAGTGATCTCTTTCACACCTCATACATTTTGGTAAAGATGTCATGGTTTGACTGAATCTACAACTATTAGTTCTTCCTCTATATGTTTGTTGTTGCTGTTGATTCCCGAGTGGCCGTGAATATGGTTTCTGCTAGAATCAGTTGATATTACTATGACTCCTCATTTGGAACCGAGATGGTCCAAAGTTATGGGGTCTCGTATCCCGAGACTGATCTAACTCTTCGATTCTGTGACACTTATCCAACAAAGCTTGGAATTGATTTATCCCCAAAGGTAGTATTGCTCGCTTTAGATCTTGCCTCAAACCTGCTTCGAATTTCTGGCACTTCCATTCCTCATCGGGCTGAAGTTGAAAGTATTGTGACAATTTTGATAGGCTTTCAAACCTAGCAGCATATTCGTTAACAGTTATTCCCCTTTGCTTTAGTCTAAGGAACTCCATCTCCTTTGCATGCCTTGTGCTAGCTGCAAAATACTTATCTAGAAATTTGCTCTGGAAGACTTCCCACGTGATCATTCTTCCTTCAGCTTCCAACAACTGTTGAGCTCCTGCTCACCAGTCCTCACCGTCTCCAATGAGCATGAAAGTAGCATAGGTTACCTTCCTTTTATATGTTCATCCCATTCCTCTAAAGATTTTCTCCAATTCCTTGATCCAAAGGTTCATTTTCTCTAGATCAAATTCACCTTTAAACTGTGGCAGATTATTGCGATGAAACTCTGACAGATTCCGAGCCTCGGCTGTCACTTCCTGCTGCTAAGTAGCCCTCTGATTTTGTTATACTATTACATCAGCCATTCTCTGCATTACTACTGCAGCCGCAGCCATATTATCATTGTCACGTCCTGGGTTTGCATGCACACCTCTTCCATGAGCCATTTTCTTTCTTCAAGGCTAGACTAATTAAAATACAATGAAAACTAAATGTGACCATTTCAAACAATATTGAATCCTTTCGAAAACCAAAACACAGAAACATACACAGGACAAACAAGAAAGACCTAACCACAAACCTGATAGACTAAACTTGGGTTCTGATACCAACTAATGTAACACCCTCCTTTGGGAATTACATTTCAGACCAAAAATTATAAAGCTAAAACCAAGTCATAAATAATTTAATATTGTAATATACGAGCTGTAAAATTTATTTTCGCAGATAACATAAACTTAATAGAATATAGAGAACACAAGACATAGTAAACTAAATAATACACAATTCAAATATATACAACATAAATACATAAAACTTACATACTCAAAAGTATATGTATAGCTACCATAACAAAACCTAATCTGGCCCAAGCCCAAACACCTAGAAGGAATGGTCCTCCACTAGATCCTCCTCAGAATCCATAACAGACAAATTCCCTAGTCGGGGCATGTCTTAACAAACGAGAGTCTAAGCATACAATACCTCAGAATCCTCCCCAAGAGCGTAATAAAGATCACCCCATAACTCCCTGACAGGTATATAAAACTCCAGATATATAGTAACATCAAAAGAAAAAGTAGCAACCTTATGGCGGGTCCTACTCAAAGATAGGGTAACATCTCCAAAACACTTAATGCGCTCAGCGTCTAAATGGATGCGCCATGCGTCGCTGCCTCCATGGAACTATATTCTAATGAAACCCAGAAGATCCCGACTTGCGGCCATTACACTCTTCATAGAACATAAACATAAAATAGAACAGACAAAACAATACCATAAAGAGGTGAGATCCCCTATATCACACATCAGTATGGCAGCAAAGAAACAGTAATAACAATAATGCCAATCAATATAGAATCGACCATTATAGTCATGATGTTAATTAATAGATAATTCAATGAATGTATATCACAACAATATGTCTACTGACTATGCATATGCATAATGGACCGACCCCTGCTCCATGGAGCTAAAACCAATATCGAAGAGAATTGATCGGGAGACATGTCCGTATATCGTTAGTCTCAATTCAAGTGCTATAACTTTCTTGGCGTACGCATCATGGCTTATAAAAGACATTCTACACCAGATCATAAATATGAATAGTGTTTCATCGAGATCGTCGGTGCGTTTGCATCGAAAACCACTGCACAGTAGAGCTACTAACTGCCCACCAGTGGAATTACCGCACCCCGATGCCCCCAAGATCAGTCATTGACCTTCACTACACAATTCGCACCCGCACTAAGGTGTAAATTCAATATCCTAGGCATACAGCCTTAACAAACAAAGTCCTCAAGACTTTCACAATGCATGATCAAATGACTCAATGAATCCATAATTATTAACAACATGATTTCCACGAAATCAAGCCACCACTAGACTAAACCATCTATTAACATCTCCGAGTCCAGAACGTCGGTCCGACAGCAATGTGCTATTTTTCTCAATCGCGAAGTATTTTTATCGCATTTTCACAATCACGTAACACTTTTGTTACGTTTCAATCGCGTAAAATTTTTTAAACATTTTCTTAATTGCGTAACTCAAAAATCAACGTTTTTAAATCGCATAAGGTTTTATCAATACTTTCCAATCGCGTAAAATGTTTATTGATGTTCTAAGCTTAATTTTTAAGACTTTCCATGTTTAATATAAAATTTGAACCTTAATTCCAATGTTTTCTTACCAAATCTCCTATAAGTGATATTTTCTAACATTTTTCACAAAATCTACGTTATTTTGATTTAATCAAACATTTCAAAAATCCTTTTTCCATTACCTTTACAAAAAAACTCTCTTAAACGAAATACTTTAAATTTTCAAACCCTCTTTCAAACTTATTTCCATTATCATAACCGAAAATCAATTCTTTTCTAATGAAAAAATTTTGTTCATCTCCTTTTTCAACTTGTAAATCCTTAATCATATTCTTGTCACCTAATCATCTAGGTTCACAATCAATAAAATATTTTTGCCTTGGATACCCAATCTTGTGCTAAATGGCCGTGAGCCATGTATGGTCATTAGGACCAAAATTTTGCCATTCCCACATGATTCAAAGCATGTAAAACATTCCAATCATCAATTCCTACCATAGAAATTTCATGCATACTATCAAAGTCATATCATCACATATAACCAACAAGCATAAACCATTAAATTCACACAATCAAGTTAATAAATCCTCACATAGATATTTCACCTGCAACCAAAAATTATATTTCTCACCACCAAGTTGGTTGATGAGGTTAATCTTCCTCTTACCTTAAGTGATGATCATGAAGCTCCTTAGTTGCCTTCTTGGAGTAAACTTCTATTACCAAAAAGACCCTTAAAACAAATCAAGCATACAAATATTAAAATCTAAGGGTTGAAGTAAGATGAGTATGGATCAAGATTATGGTCTAGAACTTGAAAATAAAATTAAAAGTTAATATCAAGAACTTCACCTAAAAACCTTCAAACTTAAACTTGGAGAAAATGATAGAAGATGATTAAATTTGAAGAAGATCACAACATGAAAGTGTCTCCAAATAGTGTCTAGATTCAAGATATATGGTTGGTTTGTATTGAACAACATTGGAGAGCAATTGTGGGTGTGTTGGCCAAATTTTGCTAAGGAGAGAAATGAAAGAGTTTGGTATTTTTGTTTCTTGAAAAAAATGACAAGATAAGCTTAAGTGAGATTAAGTAACCATTTTGTCTTCTAAGCTTGTCCTAGAAGCTCCTTGGCTGTGTACACCTAGGGGTGTAGGTTGGCCAAACTTCTCCTCCAAGTTTCTCTTCAAACTTGCCTTGGAAGCTTGTTTCCCCCATTGATTCAAATTTGTCAGTCATAGCCACAAAGCTTGACTTCCATCAAGCTTGCTTCACATTGGTTTAAAATAAAGCGAGTCATAAGTGGTAATGATTAGGTTTATGACTAGGCTCATGACTAATCATCTAACTAGATATTTACCGGTAGATATTAACCAATGGACAAAAGTTACTGCTATCTAATCTGATATTTATTGTCTAATGGATAATAGAATGTACCTAGATTTCATCTGTTGGATAAAATTTCAGAAAAAGAAAAATTTCAAAATTTGTTTCCAATTTCGGGTTTTGTAAGCTCCCCCGGCCCCGCGTTAACAGTCAAAATTTTTCTAACCTCGAAAATATTTTATTTTTCCGGTATCATCTCAAACACACATAAAGTCCAAAAATAACAATAAAATAATTAAAATAAATTAAATAATTCACAAAAATTACAAAAAATCATAAAAAAATCATAAAAAAAGAAAATTTCGAAGTGTTACAATTCTTCCTCTCTAAAAAGAATTTCATCTCGAAATTATCATTCCTTAGAATAAATGCGGATATTGCTCTTTCATATTGTCTTCTAGCTCCCAAGTTACATCTCCAATCATATCATTCCAGATTACCTTTACTAATGCAATTTCTTTTCCTCTAAGTCACTTCACTCTCTTGTCCTCGATCTTAACAAGAAGTGTCTCATTAGTCAAGTTCTCTTTTAATTGTATTGTATCTGGTGCTATGACATGGATTGGATCAGGAATATATTTTTGCAATTGCGATACATGGAAGACATTATGAAGTTTAGAAAGAAATGGTCGTAAAGTTATCTGATATGCTACCGGACCTATCCGACGAAGAATTTGATATGGTCCGATGAATTTGGGAGTGAGTTTTTTGGATTTAATAACCTGACTGGCCCTAGTCGTGGGCGTGACTCAAAAAAATACATGCTCATATTCCTCAAACTCAAGAGGTCTCCTTCTCTTGTCAGCATAACTCTTCTATCGACTTTGAGTTGTCCGTATATTTTCCTGGATCACCTTAAATTTTTTTGTTGTTTGTTGTACAAGTTCGGATCATAACGCAAGCTTTTTCCCATCTTGGTACCAGCACAAATGCGTTCTACACCGTCTTGCATATAATGCTCATAGGGTACCATCCTTATGCTTGAGTGGAAACTATTATTATAGGTGAATTCTATCAAAAGTAAGAATTCATCCCAACTCCCAATCTATTCTAAAACACAGGCTCCTAGCAGATCTTCCAACATTTAAATTGTTCTCTCTGATTGGCCATCTTTTTGCGGATGATAGGAAAAACTTAAACAAAGTTTCATCCCCATTGCTTCTTGCAGACTCTGCCAAAATCTTGACGTAAATCTTAGGTCTCTATAAAAAATAATACTAGAGTATACACCAAGAAGTCTAACAATTTTACTAATATACACTTAGGTCAATCTCTCCATTGAATACCTTATGTTAATGGGCAAGAAGTGCACTGACTTCATAAGCTTATGAACAATCGCCCATATGGAATCATAACCCTTTCTCGTCTTTGGTAGTCTAACAACAAAGTCCATTGCAATGTCATACCATTTCCATTTAGGAATAATTAGAGGTTATAACATTACTGAAGTTTTTTCATATTCAACTTTAGCTTTCTGACAAACTAGACAGGATGCTATATACTTGGCAACGTCCCTCTTCATCCCTTGCCACCAATATAACTGTTTCAAATCTTGATACATCTTGGTCACTCCTAGATGCATACTTAATTTCCTTTTGTGGGTTTTGTCGAGAATCAAACTCTTAAGCTTCGGATCACTTGGCATACAAATCCTATCTCTAAACCTCAGAATTCCATTCGATCCTTCCTCAAATTCTGACAAATCATATTCAAGCAAAGTCTTTCCGGTGTTGATACTACAGACAACCGTATATCCCTGAATTGTTCTATCAATCCTCTTTCCTTGATCATCATAGCAGAGACACTAAGTATCTTCCTACTCAAAGCATTTGCTACGACGTTTGCCTTTCTGAGATGACACTGAAGTTAAAAATCATAATCTTTCAAAAATTCTAACCACCTTATTTGCCTCATATTTAGCTCCTTCTGGTCAAACAGGTACTTCATATTCTTATGATCACTGAACACGTTGAATGTTGCTCCATATAGAAAATGCCTCCAGATCTTCAATGCAAATACAACAACAGCTAACTCCAAATCATGAGTAAGGTTGTTCTTCTCATGCACTTTCAATTACCTCGAAGCATAAGCTACTACGTTTCCATTCTGCATATGCACACAACCTAAACCTTGATGCGAAGCATCACAATACACCTCAAAAGGTTCATTAGGATTAGGTAGGATCAATACTGGACAAGTAGTCAATCGTCTTTTCAACTCTTGAAAACTCTCCTCATATGCATCAGTCCATGCAAAAGTTTAATTCTTTCGTGTGAGCTGGGTAAGAGGTCCTGCTATCTTGGAAAATCCCTCGATGAATCTTTAATAATAACCACCTAAACCCACAAAACTACAGATCTCTGTTGTGGTCTTCGGTCTTTCCCATTGAAGAACTATTTCAACTTTCAATGGATCCGCCGCAATCCCTTCCTTTGAAATTACGTGACCCAAAAATTAAACTTCCTCCAACCAGAACTCACACTTTGACAGCTTAGCGTACAACTACTTCTCCTTCAAAATCTGGAGAACCACACTAAGATGTTTAGCATGTTCCTCCTGATTTCGAGAATATTTCAGAATATCATCAATAAAGACAACAACAAATCTATCTAGACAAGGATGAAAGATCCTATTCATGTAATCCATGAATATTGCAGGAGAGTTCGTCACTCCGAACGATGTCACTAGATATTCATAATGCCTATAACGTATTCGAAACGCCCTCTTGGTGATATCCTCTACTTTTACGCAAATCTGGTGATAACTAGAACATAAATCAATCTTAGAGAATACAATGGCTCCCTTCAGTTGATCCATCAAATCGTCAATCCTCGGAAGTGGATAGTTGTTCTTGATTGTGATCTTGTTCAACTAGTGATAATCCACACAGAAGCGAGAAGTTCCATCATTCTTCTTAACTAATAGCATTGGAGCTCCCCATGGTGATACACTAGGTCTCACAATCTGCTTTCCCAACAGTTCCACCAACTGCTTCTTGAGTTCAACTAATTTTGATGGTGACATCGGATATGGTGCCATGGATATAGGATCAGATCCTGGTACAAGATCAATAGAAAATTATTTTTCTCTTTCTGGTGGTAGTCCAAGTACATCATCAGGAAAAACTTCGGGAAACTCATTGACTACAAGAATGGTATTCACATTCATCTCACTCTTGACCTCAAAGGAAAACAGTAACATGTATCCTTCAGCTCCTTCCCTCAAGGAAGCTTTAACTTGGTTAGCCATCAAAAATCTAGAAATCTTATTCTCAGGGAACACTAAAGTTTTATTGGAATAATCTAACAAGATATGGTTAGAAGATAACCAAATCATTCCTGAAATCACATCTATTTGTGAAATAGGTAAACAAATTAAGTTAACAGAAAAGTTTTAGTCTCCAACAGTAATTGGACAGTTTAAACAAACTTGAGTAGTAATAACTATAACACCCCAAATTTCCTAAATAGTAGACAGTAATTTTGGAAGTTAATAGAATTCTACTATTTAGTGATTTCTGTGTACTGTAAAATTATTTTGAGTATTCCGTCAGCGTATTTGATCTTTTGAGCGATTTACTCCATGTCAAGAAAATAATAATTTTCGGGCTGGAGAATATCTTTATGTATTTCTTTTTCTTGACTGTTAATTATTTTTAACAATCTGATTTGATTTTCATACGTTTTCTAATATTTGTGATTTTTGTGGATGATTATAAATTTTTATGGTTATCTGGTTGTTTTTGGGCTGTTTTTGGGTCCTAGTGGTCCTACGTGGGCCTGGGGTGAGTCCCAAAACATGAAAATTTTTCTACGTATAAAAAAATTTATACTATTTAGATGGAGACGGGGGATCTTACTAAACCTGAATCTGGAAAAAGTTTTTACAAATTTTATTGTACTGTATTTAATTATCGGGTGATAAAAATACAGTAAATATATTCTTTCGTAGGGTTTTAGCAGATAAAAAAATAAAAATTTATACTGCTTAAGTCAACAATAGTGGTTATGACAACTTTTCATGGACCAATAGGAAACAAGTTTAATTCTTTTGAAGGACCAATAGGAAGCAAGTCTAACATTGAAGACTTTGATATTCACCGTCGATTTAATCAACGGTGTAGGATTAGTCTAATAAAACGGATATGACCATTTATAACCATTGGATTTAGATTTAGATCAACGGTGGAGATTTGATCTTATAAAGTGGCTAGGACCATTTGTGATCATTGGATTTGGATTTAATCAACGGTGGAGATGGATCATTTATAACCATTGGATTTGGATTTAGTCAATGGTGGAGATTTGGTCTTCTAAAATGGCTATGACTAATTGTGACCCTTGGATTAAAAGTAAGAAGGAGTAATCTTGACACTTTATTTTTGGAGATGGATCTAATGGCTAGAATTTCAAGGAAAAAGATCTAATGGCCTAAATTAAGTCTTCTAATCAAAAGTCTACCTAAATCCTAACCATTGAATTAATCAAGGCCTAAAATGCTCTAAATGGTGGCTTGAAAAAGATGACAACATTATGGAATGCATGCATAGAGGGGGGACAGTTTTGTGCTTCATTTTGGAGCTAAAGAAAAGCTTTATGACCATTATTACTTGTCTTGGTCAATATGCATCATAATTGATCACTTTGCACTCTTAGGAGAATGCATGGAGGGGGGGACGGTTTTGGTGAGTGCTTAAGAGCATAGAATGGTTTCAAGACCATTATTACTCCATCTTGATCATTATTGATCAAATTCAAGAAGCTAAGTTATCAAAGCTTTCTCTCCATTTCTCTTCTCCTCTAGTTTCGGCCAACACCTAGGAACCATGTCTCCAAACTTCTAAAATTTTATCTAAATACATTTCCTAAACCTAAACACCATTCTAAGAATATCTCTAGTTATGAGTTTTCATTAAATCATTCATTTTGAGCTTCAAATCCAAGCTTCAAGTTTCTATCAAAAAGGGTAAAGTTCATATTTCTTCACCCAATCTTTTAGTTTTGATTTTATAAGCCATGCTTGAATCATAGTTTACCTATTCTTTTACTTGTTATTGATTTTAAGATTTGTTTATGATTTTTAGGGATTTTCCAAGGAGCTCCACGAAATTGATAGGAAGGGAAACGAAATGTTTTCACTTCATTCTTTACCTTAACCAAGTTTAAGAAACCTTTCCCTCACAAAAATAAAAAATTTCAACCTTGTTCTTCAAGAAGAACCATTCGGCCAAGATACCCAAAACCACTCCCCAAGCTCTTTTAATTTCATCCAACCATAGATCTTGAATCTACATGATATTCTAAACAACTTTCATGTTGGAGACTTTCTCTAAATCATTCATCTTCAACCTTGTTCTTCAAGCTAAAGATTGGAGCTTTATTGGTGAAGTTTATTAATCTTCACTTTTCTTTTGATTTTCAAGGTTCTAAGCCATGTTTGATCCATGGTTTATCTCGTTCAAGCTTGATTTACTATAAATATATGTTTTGTTTTGTATTTGAGAAGCCCTTGGTGGTGAAGGACTTGGAAAGAGAAGCAAAACAAAGAGCTTTTGAGGATCTTCAAGAGGTAAGAGGGAGATTCATCTCACCAACCAAGTATGGTGGGGAGAGATGGTTTGTGTATTTGATGGATGGTAAATCCATGTAAGGATTCATATCCATGGTCATGTAATAATTTGTGGGTGTTTATATGCTTTGATTATTTGCCTATGCTTGATATGCTTTGCATGATTTTATGGCTTATATGGTATGCTTATAATATACATGATGATAATATGGTATGCTTATAATATGCATGATGAGAATATGTTGAAATTATGTATATGTATGCCATGATGTGATAGTGGAAAGGAAATCAATTTTTGGCTCTAATGGCCAAGGAGGAGTGGTCATGGTTTTTACACTCATGATTTGAGTTTATGTTGAAATTTTTCAAGAGCAAGGTAATTAATTTCGGTCCCTAGAAAATGGTGAATTTTGGCCAAGACACTTCAAGATAGGTGTCACAAATTAATATTTTCATGAATGATGAAATGAGATGTTTAGAAAAACAAGGAAAATAAACAAAGGGTTTATTTTTCAAAGAGTACATAAACACGGTTTTAGAAGGATTTTTATTAATTTATTTTCTGTAAAAAGTTTCTAAGCATTTTACTAATCATGAGTTTTAAATGAAAATAGCAATGTTGATTTTAAGGATTTGCAAAGAAAGTGAAAAATGAAAATGAACAAATGATTTGATTTCAAAGACCAAGTGCTCACGGTTTTTGTAAAGAATTTTTAATGATTTTGTTTGTGTAAAACCATATTAATTTAGAAGGAAAAATATTTGATGACCATTTGAAAACAAGTACTACAGTTTTGAAGGTTTGGGAATACCTTGATTTTATAAAAGAAAAGTATATGAAGACTTCAATGGCCAAAGACTTCACGGTGTTTTGAGAGATTGGAGTAGTTTTGGGTTTTATGAAACAAAGTGATTTCAAAGTGGAAACAAAATGTTTGAACAAAATGATTTAGTACAAGGATTTTTGGAAAGGGAATCAGAATGTTTTATCACTTGAGAAATGAATTTCAGTATGTAAATGGAAAAGAGAGGTTCAAACACACCTCAATTTATTTTGAAGAGAATTGATTTTAGAATTGATTTGAGAAAAATAGAGAATATAATAGTGATTTGATATTTTCTAACGTGTAACTCATTCTTTGGGTTTTGGAGAGCGTTAGTAAAATTTTAAGATTTGAAACATTAATTTATATCAATGGAAAAGTGATTTTGTGGATTATATTTTGGAAAAGGATTTCTTTTGTGGATTATATTGTGGAAAAAGACTTCTTGAGTAAAGAAATGTGGAAAAAGATTTTCTTGAGTAAGAAAATATGGACAAGGAAGTACAAAGTCATAATATTTTGAGAAAAGTGGAAATGGAATTTTTGAAGGTTGAAAAATATTTTTCGTAATGGAAAAACGATGTTAGAAATTATATGGATTTGTTTAGAAGTCCAAAATAATGTTTGGAATATTGAGGAATATTTTACGTGGTTGTAAAATGGTGAAAAATGTTTTACGTATCTTAAAAACATGATTTTTAAGCTACGCGATTTGAAAAATGTTGAAATATTTCTACGCAATTTGGAAAGCATTTAAATATTTTGAAAATGATGAAAAATGGTTTACGCGACTTAAAAGAATGATTTTTAAGTTACGCCATTGTGAAAATGGTAGAAAATCGCTACGCAATTTGAGTAACGTATAAATGATTTTACGTGATTAAGAAAACATTGAAAAATCACTACATGATTTGAAAACGCAACAGAAACGTTGCAAAATTGTGAAAACATAACAGCAATTGCGCGATTGTGAAAACACGACAAAAGTGTTTTGTGACTATGAAAATGCGATAATATGATTTCGCTATTGAAAATACAGTATGATTACTGTTGGGCCAGTGTGTGGACCCTGATTTTGAGATTATGAAATTAAACTAAGGATGGGCCAATGTGTGGACCCTGAATATGAAATGATAAATTTTGCCTATGATTGGCATTGATGCATTAAACATGCATTGGAAAGGTCCAAGGGACTGTATGAGGGTATTTGCCTAGGAGAGACGTACACCTCTTGAGTGGGTGCGATATGCATAGTGTAAGTCACTTGTTGACCTTGGGGGCATCGGGGTGCGAGTTGCTTACACGGGTGGTTGGTTGCGCTTCTTCCCGTAGGTTAGACCGATGCAACACACCGATGATCCTGACCGAGACACTATTCTTAATCATGATCTTGTAAATACTGTCGTGTATATGCTAGATGTGCAAAAATCAAAATGAGGATTATTGACTTCTCCGAACTGAGTATTAGCTCCATGGAGTAAGATATTGAGTGTATGTGCACATGCATGAATTTGAGCATTTATATATGTATGATATGTTAATTGAGGAATATTGGCTATGACAATTGTTTGGAATACTTGGATGATGATGATGATAATTGGATAATGATGAGGGTATCACCATAGATGTTGAATGATAATTGAATTGATAAATGATTTGCTGATGATAATTGATTAATGTTAATGGTATGATATATCTGTATAATATGTTGTTGTGCTATCTCTGTGCTACCATGTTGGTATTGGTGTAGGTGATATCACCTCTTTGTTATATTGTTTTGCTGTGTTTGTATTATTAAAAATTATATAATAGATGGAACGAGTTGTCTTAGACATAACGAGTGGTAGATATTCTGAAATTGGTGACAACATCAGAGAATGACCATTCCAGATTTGATAGCGTGCAGTGTTGACATAGAACAGATGGCTAATGCATCCAGATGGATACAAGAAGGAATAAGTATGTTAAGTTTTCTCGTTAGTGTTGTACCGTGCTATTAAGTAGGACCCATCATAGGGTTTGCTACTGTTAAAAAGAGAGAGTTTTCTATTAGTTTTATATTTCACTTTAAATTGTTAAAAATTAATTGGTGTCAATATTGTATATTAAATATATTTTCAGTAATACTTTTGAATATCAGTAAGTTTATGTTTCCGTCTTTGATGAAAAGAAATTTTAAAACCCATCTTTTATAACTCAAAGCTTGTTTATGAACTTCTTTACAGATTAAGAGTTGGGCGTCGGAAATGTGATACCCTGAGGGGGGTTTTACATTATTTTAGTATCATAGCACGGTTTGAGTCTTTTGGGGTTTGTGGTTAGGTCTATTTTGCTTGTGTTGTGTCCTCTGTGTGTTAGATTTCCGAAAGGAAATGGCTCATGGTAGACATATGTGTGTGAAAGCGGAACATGTTACTAGTAATGCAATTGCAACTACGAAAGCAATGTGGAAGGGTGACTGCAGGAACAGAGAATCGCTGAACAGCGGGAACTAAAATTTGAAGTTCAAGATCTGATGGAAGAGAATCAGTCTTAGAATATAAGATTTCGTAATTTTGGAACCTGGTATTTGTTCTTAGGGATATTAGGAAAGTAATTGATTTCAACGGGAAATTTATTTACGACCATTGAGAAACCAGAAGCAGTAAGTGATGTGAAAGAAGGTACTTAATGAAGGACTGTACGTCAAGGAAACAATTTGTGGAAAGTTTGGACACATTTCTAGAGATTGTGTTCCACTGAAAACAGAGTTTTCTGTTAGTAAAATCTCAGGTAGTAGGGAGAGTCGATACGTCGAATGGAACGGGAGTGTTCTGAGCTGAAGACCTAAACAAGGGAGACTGTACTACAGAAGGTGATTCTTTACCTATTCTTTATGGCATATGATTGTGTGGATCAATTATATGTTAGAGTTATTCGTTAACCTCTGACTTATTTACTTCTGTTTCAATTCTTAGTCGATCGAGCTACTCAAGTTATTCAAATTGTGGTTATAGATCAAAACTTTTTGTTAGTTTGATCTGTTTCATATATAGACGTGATCTTTAAAAAACGGATTGGTTATTTTCCTTCCATATCAAATAGTTTGCTATCTTCCATAATGTTATTCATGCATCACAATTTGCAAGAAAGAATATTTTGCAAGAAAGGATATTCTTATTTATATCCATGTTATAGTATCAGAGTGACGCAGTGGAAGCGTGGTGGATTCTTCAAAGGTTAAAAAAAATGGTAACAGAAATCCATAGAAAATTTATTGAGATATTTTCTAAGATCGTAGGACTACTTACCTAGCTTATCAGAAAGAATTAAGTGTTTGTATGAACTGATGCATATAAGGAAAATTTTTAGGAGTTGAAATATGTTTGAGTACTTTCTGGTATTAGTTTTGTCTAATCTCAGTAAACCATTGGAGGTGTACTATGATGTATTATATCGGAATTCAAGATATGTGCTTATGCAGAATAGAAGAGTTGTAGGGTATGATTTTAGGAGATTGAAGTCACTTGAGAAAAGTTATTCTACGCATGAATGAAAGTTGGTAGATGTTGTGTTTGTATTAGAAGTATGGATATGCTTTCTTTATGGAGTAAAATTTAACATCTTCAGTAATTATAGGAATCTGAGATATCTATTTGATCAGGAGAAGTTGAATGAGAAACAAAGAGATTTCATTGGTTAAAATCGTTTAAAACGATATAGGTGAAGCTACAATGTGAGAACTGGAAAATAAGATGAAAGAGTAATATCTATATTTATTTTGAGAAGGTGAAATCAGGTTTATCAAATTTTGAGGATGAAATTTCTTTTTAGAGGGGGAGTATTGTAACACCCCAAATTTCCTAAATAGTAGACAGTAATTTTGACAGTTAATAGAATTCTACTGTTTAGTGATTTCGATGTACTGTAAAATTATTTTCAGTATTCTGTCAGCGTATTTGATCGTTTTGAGCTATTTACTCCGTGTCAAGAAAATAATAATTTTCAGGCCGGAGAAAATCTTTATGTATTTGTTTCTCTTGACTGTTAATTATTTTTAACAATCTGATTTGATTTTCATACGTTTTCTAATATTTGTGATTTTTGTGGATGATTATAAATTTTTATGGTTATTTGGTTGTTTTTAGACTGTTTGTGGGTCCCAGTGGTCCTACGTGGGCCTGGGGTGAGTCCCAAAACATGAAAATTTTTCTACGTATAGAAAAATTTGTACTATTTAGATGAAGACGGGGGATTTTACTAAACCTGAACTCGGAAACAGTTTTTAGAAATTTTCTTGTACTGTATTTAATTATCAGGCGATAAAAATACAGTAAATATATTCTTTCGTGGACTTTTAGCAAATAAAAAAATAAAAAACTATACTGCTTAAGCCAACAATAGTAGTTATGATAACTTTTGATGGACCAATAGGAAACAAGTTTAATTCTTTTGACGGACAATTAGGAAGCAAGTCTAATATTGAAGACTTTGATATCAACCGTCGATTTAATCAATGGTGTAGGATTAGTCTAATAAAATGGCTATGACCATTTATAACCATTGGATTTAGATTTAGATCAAGGGTGGAGATTTGATCTTATAAAGTGGCTAGGACTATTTGTGATCGCTGGATTTGGATTTAATCCACGGTGGAGATGGATCATTTATAACCATTGGATTTGGATTTAGTCAATGGTGGAGATTTGGTCTTCTAAAATGGCTTTGACTAATTATGACCCTTAGATTAAAAGTAAGAAGGAGTAATCTTGACCCTTTATTTTTGGAGATGGATCTAATGGCTAGAATTTCAAGGAGAAAGATCTAATGGTCTAGATTAAGTCTTCTAATCAAAAGTCTACCTAAATTCTAACCATTGAATTAATCAATGGCCTAAAATGCTCTAAATGGTGGCTTGAAAAAGATGACAACATTATGGAATGCATGCATGGAGGGGGGATGGTTTTGTGCTTTATTTTGGAGCTAAAGAAAAGCTTTATAACCCTTATTACTTGTCTTGGTCAATATGCATCATAATTGATCACTTTGCACTCTTAGGAGAATGCATGGAGGGGGGGACGGTTTTGGTGAGTGCTTAAGAGCATAGAATGGTTTCAAGACCATTATTACTCCATCTTGATCATTATTGATCAAATTCAAGAAGCTAAGTTATCAAAACTTTCTCTCCATTTCTCTTCTCCTCTAGTTTCGGCCAACACCTAGGAACCATGTCTCCAAACTTCTAAAATTTTATCTAAACACATCTCCTAAACCTAAACACCATTCTAAGAACATCTCTAGTTATGAGTTTTCATCAAATCATTCATTTTGAGCTTCAAATCCAAGCTTCAAGTTTCTATCAAAAAGGGTAAAGTTCATATTTCTTCACCTAATCTTTTAGTTTTGATTTTATAAGCCATGCTTGAATCATGGCTTACCTATTCTTTTACTTATTATTGATTTTAAGATTTGTTTATGATTTTTAGGGATTTTCCAAGGAGCTCCATGAAATTCATAGGAAGGGAAACCAAGTGTTTTCACTTCATTCTTTACCTTAACCAAGTTTAAGAAACCTTTCCCTCACAAAAATCAAAAATTTCAACCTTGTTCTTCAAGAAGAACCATTCGGCCAAGATACCCAAAACCACTGTCCAAGCTCTTTTTATTTCATCCAACTATAGATCTTGAATCTACATGATATTCTAAGCAATTTTCATGTTGGAGACTTTCTCTAAATCATTCATCTTCAACCTTGTTCTTCAAGCTAAAGATTGGAGCTTTATTGGTGAAGTTTATTAATCTTCACTTTTCTTTTGATTTTCAAGGTTCTAAGCCATGTTTGATCCATGGTTTATCTCGTTCAAGCTTGATTTACTAATAAATATATGTTTTGTTTTGTATTTGAGAAGCCTTTGGTAGTGAAGGACTTGGAAAGAGAAGCAAAACAAGGAGCTTTTGAGGATCTTCAAGAGGTAAGAGAGAGATTCATCTCACCAACTAAGTATGGTGGTGAGAGATGGTTTTTGTATTTGATGGATGGTGAATCCATGTGAGGATTTATATCCATGATCATGTAATAATTTGTAGGTATTTTTACGCTTTGATTATTTGCCTATGCTTGATATGCTTTGTATGATTTTATGGCTTATATGGTATGCTTATAATATGCATGATGATAATATGGTATGCCTATAATATGCATGATGAGAATATGTTGAAATTATGTATATGTATGCCATGATGTGATGGTGGAAAGGAAATCAATTTTTAGCTCCAATGGCCAAGGAGGAGTGGTCATGGTTTTGACACTCATGATTTGAGTTTAAGTTAAAATTTTTCAAGAACAAGGGAATTAATGTCGGTCCCTAGAAAATGGTGAATTTTGGCCAAGACACTTCATGATAGGTGTCACAAATTAATATTTTCATGAATGATGAAATGAGATGTTTAGAAAAACAAGGAAAATAAACAAAGGGTTTATTTTTCAAAGAGTACATGAACACGGTTTTAGAAGGATTTTTATTAATTTATTTTGTGTAAAAATTTCCTAAGCATTTTACTAATCATGAGTTTTAAATGAAAATAGCAATGTTGATTTTAAGGATTTGCAAAGAAAGTGAAAAATGAAAATGAACAAATGATTTGATTTCAAAGACCAAGTGCTCACGGTTTTTGTAAAGAATTTTTAATAGTTTTGTTTGTGTAAAACGATATCAAATTAGAAGGAAAAATATTTGATGACCATTTGAAAACAAGTACCACAGTTTTGAAGGTTTGGGAATACCTTGATTTTATAAAGGAAAAGTATATGAAGGCTTCAATGGCCAAAGACTTCACGGTGTTTTGATAGATTGGAATAGTTTTGGGTTTTATGAAACACAGTGATTTCAAAGTGGAAACAAAATGTTTGAACAAAATGATTTAGTACAAGGATTTTGGGAAAGGGAATCAGAATGTTTTATCACTTGAGTAATGAATTTCAGTATGTAAATGGAAAAGAGAGGTTCAAACACACCTCAATTTATTTTGAAGAGAATTGATTTTAGAATTGATTTGAGAAAAATGGAGAATATAATAGTGATTTGATATTTTCTAGCGTGTAACTCATTCTTTGGGTTTTGGAGAGCGTTAGTAAAATTTTAAGATTTGAAACATTGATTTATATCAATGGAAAAGTGATTTTGTGGATTATATTTTGGAAAAGGATTTCTTTTGTGGATTATATTGTGGAAAAAGACTTCTTGAGTAAAGAAATGTGGAAAAAGATTTTCTTGAGTAAGAAAATATGGAAAAGGAAGTACAAAGTCATAATATTTTGAGAAAAGTGGAAATAGAATTTGTGAAGGTTGAGAAATATTTTTCGTAATGGAAAAATGATGTTAGAAATAATATTGATTTGTTTGGAAGTCCAAAATAATGTTTGGAATATTGAGGAATATTTTACGTGGTTGTAAAATGGTGAAAAATGTTTTACGTATCTTAAAAACGTGATTTTTAAGCTACACGATTTGAAAAATATTGAAATATTTCTACGCAATTTGGAAATCGTTTAAATATTTTGAAAATGATGGAAAATGGTTTACGCGACTTAAAAAATGATTTTTAAGTTACGCAATTGTAAAAATGGTGAAAAATCGCTACGCAATTTGTAACACCCTTATGGTGATGTCACATTTATAAAGAAAATAAAATAAAGATAAATAAAATCTATCCAAGTTGTAAAACATTTATTATATAATAATATGGGTTGTAAAATTTTTCCGATTAAACAGAATATTACGAGATAAAATAACATAAAACATAAAATAAGCATACTATTATCACACATAATATACTTATGGTTCCATCATAGGTTATACAAATAATGTACAACGACCAATATTTAAAAACTAAAACAGAACAATAAACAAGCAGTAAAAGTTCGACATATACAAACGTAGACGCACCCAAGTACACATCACAAATATCTAACCCTCTGAAGGATCACTCTCAGATGAAACTTCAGGTGATAGATATCCAGGATGCCTCGACCCTCTACGGACACGAGTCCGTGCAGTCGATACGCTGCTGATCTCACTAGATGCATCAAACATACCACCCCAATGACGCCTAAGAGATAGCGGCAACTCCACATGTAGGTACAACAAAGTAGAAAAGATCGGCACTCCATCAAACTCCGTACGTATGGTCATAGTCAGACGCCCTACGTACGTCACTGAGTCTCTATCCTCTCGCAGACGCCAGGCTTCAGAGCCTCCGTGAAACTCAAGTTGCACGAACCCAAAGAATCCTGGTAGTGTCATACTAACACAATCAATCCAATGGATATGGATGATCGGATGGTTCTTGATCGTAGAACTGATCTTCAGCTTGCTGCTCTTCCTCCTCCTCGGGATACTCACACTCAAGAGGTTGTTCCTCTTCCTCAAACTCTTTATCACATAATTTAAAATATACAGATAACACATACAAGAAAGATGTAAGACAATCTATATCACCACAAACATGGTAAATAAGAAAACGACAATAAAATCATATATACAGTTCATACAATATAGAATGCCATAATAGAATGCCATAACAACATAAACATAAATACAGTATAACACCGAACAATATAAACATAAATATAGTATAACATAGATACGCTATAAGAATTAAATATATATGATAACACAGATAAAAATATAATAATGTACATCACAGATACATATGCAATATGACACAATCCTACTCCATGGAGCTAAACACATACAGACATCAGAGAGAATGACCCGCAAAATCTATTAGTACCACGGCTGCCCAACCAACTATTCCGCGGTCTCACGTTGCGTCTATAGCCCACAGTCACATGGCGTGGTGTAGCACACTGTCTAACGTCGTGTCACTACAGGCAATGTACTATTAGACTTTACAAGATCTCGATTAAGTATAGTGTGTGTTGAGTCCATTAGTGTGTTACCAGTTACCACGGCCCAGAGGAGCGACCAACTGTCCACAAATGGAATAATCTGCACACTAATGTCTCCAAGTCCATAAAGTAATGAACCACACTACGCTTATCGCACTGACAACACAGTGTGATTCACCTCGTCAATCAATCCACCAAGATTGGCATTAACTCGATGCATGATCAAAAATTACCATAATACCCTCAATGGTATAAAAATACGTATTTACGCAAATGCCCTCAATGGCAAAAATTTCAAATATGCCCTCAATGACAAAAATTATGAAAATGCCCTCAATGGCAAATCTCATATATATACAGTATGTCCCACTTGACAATACTGTTTCATAATCTGTCTGGGTCCACCACTTTGGCCCGATAGTAAAAACTTACTATTTTCGTCAATCGCGTAGAAATTTTATCACGTTTTCAAAATTGCATCTTTTTTACAAACGTTTTTAAATCGCATAAATATATTTTACTATTTTTAAAATCTCATACTGTTTTTCAAACGTTTTCTCAATCGCGTAAGATTTTTAAATTATTTTCTTGTCCGAATTCCTTAAAAATTACTGTTTAAATAAATAGAAAATAATATTTAACATGTTTGAATTACGTAGAATATTTTTCATACCGTATATG
This sequence comes from Ormosia emarginata, assembly GCA_029884605.1. NCBI lineage: Eukaryota > Viridiplantae > Streptophyta > Magnoliopsida > Fabales > Fabaceae > Ormosia > Ormosia emarginata. The sequence goes on along the minus strand of JAQQTP010000078.1, from coordinate 22,714,574 downwards.
ATATACTAGATATCTTTTCTATCTTATTTGTCTGTTTTTAACAAAAATTGACAGTATTTTGCTTAGAAAATGTATGATAATGGTTTTCTAAGTTTTGTGTAAAAATTCTTTTTATTTATATTATAACCATTTATTTATACTCTTGAAAACCACTAACGTGCTTCAAAACATAAAATGAGCTCTACGTTAGAAATTTTACAAAAGCTACTGTATTTCCTTCAAAACATTAAAATCATTAGTTTTAACTTCTTAAACTTAATCTAGTCATTTTTATTCCTAAAAATTCATTGTAATAAAATTCCTTTTAGCATTATTACCTAACCTTTGTTGAAAAACAATTTTAGAAATAAAAACATTCATATTTGGCATGTTGGCCGAAATATATAAAATTGACATTTAATCTTTAAATTTGTTTTTCTTATTCTAAAACAACTTATATCTTACCAATTCCCCTATCTTAATTAAATTACACTTTTGGAAAATTGATGAGAACTTTTTGGTTCTCCTTTGATGTTGAGGCCGTGAGCCTTCATTGGTGTTCTTTGGAACACTCATGCAATCCTTGACATGATTATTCACATCCTACTAATTATACATGCATTTCTAACACATACAATATATTTAAAGCTTGTAGACATGCAATTTAATACAAATCACAAATAGGAAAGCTAATAACAAATAACACAAAAGAATCCTTATGGATTCTACAATCACAAACAATTCCATTTTCTTACCACCACTCAAGGATGATAAGATTTAAGTCTTCCTCTTACCTTAAGTGAAGACAAACACTCTTTCACTCCTTCTAGGGTTTCGGTTTTCACCCTCCAAAGTCACCTATCAAACTTAAACAATTTCTACAAGTTACCAACAAGAAAGAAAGCTTAAACCATGGATCAATCATGGCTTAGAACCTTGAAAAAAAGAATTTAGAAATGAAAAACAAGGAATTTCACCTTCAAGGTAGGATCTTCAAAGTAGTTTTTCAAGCTCAAGATGATGGATTTTGCAAGAACTTTCAACTAGAGATATTCTTAGAATTATGTTTAGGTTTAGAAAAGTAGGTTGGATAAAATTTTGGGTGGATGGATGTTGGTGTAGGGTTCTTGGCCGAATGGTGCTTCAAGATAGCATCAATGGAGTTTGGTATTTTTGGAAGAGAGAGAAGAGTGAAAGTGTTAGAAAATTAAGTGATAATTACCCTCCAAGGAGCCATATGGCCGTAGACTTCAATGGCAAGGAGGTGTCCACTTAGTTGGCTCCATCCAAGCCTTAGGAATGATCAATGGCTAGCATAAACCCTTGGCCTCCAAGCTTAGTTCCTATTGGTTAATCCAAGCTTTGTCATTAAGCCTTGTCACTAATTAAGCCTAGTCACTAAGCCTAGTCATTAAGCTACTACTCTAAAGCGTTAATTGTTTCGCTAAACGTGGGTCCCGCAAAATATTTTCAGGTCCATTACCGCTTATTAGCAATGACTAATAAAATAATATTACAATAATATAAAATTATTTTATTACACAGTTAAATCCTAAAAATTAAAAGATTACTAACCGTATCATTTAGAATTGGGTTTAATAAGATCCCCCAGCTTCGCATAATTAAAATAAGATTTCCCCAGCCCAGAAAATATTATTTTCCTGTCCCGAAGCAAATCGCACAAAAAGTTCAAATAAAATCATAGACAATAAAATAAAATAGTATTTTATATAGAAAAATAACAAACAGTACAAAAAGGAAATAACGGTCATTTATCCAAAAGTTAAAAAACAAAAAACAGTACATTCGGGACACAAAGGTCATTTTTCCTAAAGTTTGGGGTGTTACACAATTTGAGTAACATGTAAATGATTTTACGTGATTAAGAAAACAATGAAAAATCATTACATGACTTGAAAACGCAACAAAAACGTTGCAAAATTGTGAAAACATAACAACAATGTTGCGCGATTGTGAAAACACGACAAAAGTGTTTTGTGACTATGAAAACGCGATAATATGATTTCGCTATTGAAAATACAGTATGATTACTGTTGGGCCAGTGTGTGGACCCTGATTTTGAGATTATGAAATTAAACTAAGGATGGGCCAATGTGTGGACCCTGAATATGAAATGATAAATTTTACCAATGATTGGCATTGATGCATTGAACATGCATTAGAAAGGTCCAAGGGACTGTATGAGGCTATTTGCCTAGGAGAGACGTACACCTCTTGAGTGGGTGCGATATGCGTAGTGTAAGTCACTTGTTGGCCTTGGGGGCATCGGGGTGCGGGTTGCTTACACGGGTGGTTGGTCGCACTTCTTCCCATAGGTTAGACCGATGCAACACACCGATGATCCTAACCGAGACACAATTCTTAATCATGATCTTGTAAAGACTATCGTGTATATGCTAGATGTGCAAAAATCAAAATGAGAATTATAGTACGTGGTCTGAGGCATTTTGGTACAGACAGATCTTTCGGATCGACTTCTCTGAACTGAGTATTAGCTCCATGGAGTAGGACATTGAGTCTATGTGCGCATGCATGAATCTGAGCATTTATATATGTATGATATATTAATTGAGGAATATTGACTATGATAATTGTTTTGAATACTTGGATAATGATGATGATAACTGGATAATGATGAGGGCATCACCATAGATGTTGAATGATAATTGAATTGATAAATGATTTGATGATGATAATTGATTAATGTTGATGGTATGATATATCTGTATGATATGTTGTTGTGTTATCTCTGTGCTACCATATTGGTGATCTCACCTCTTTGTTATATTGTTTTGCTGTGTTTGTATTATTAAAAATTATATAATAGATGGAACGAGTTGTCTTAGACATAACGAGTGGTAGATATTCTGAAATTGGTGACAACATCAGAGAATGACCATTCCAGATTTGATAGCGTGCAGTGTTGACATAGAACAGATGGCTAATGCATCCAGATGGATACAAGAAGGAATAAGTATGTTAAGTTTTCTCGTTAGTGTTGTACCGTGCTATTAAGTAGGACCCATCATAGGGTTTGCTACTGTTAAAAAGAGAGAGTTTTCTATTAGTTTTATATTTCACTTTAAATTGTTAAAAATTAATTGGTGTCAATATTGTATATTAAATATATTTTCAGTAATACTTTTGAATATCAGTAAGTTTATGTTTCCGTCTTTGATGAAAAGAAATTTTAAAACCCATCTTTTATAACTCAAAGCTTGTTTATGAACTTCTTTACAGATTAAGAGTTGGGCGTCGGAAATGTGATACCCTGAGGGGGGTTTTACATTATTTTAGTATCATAGCACGGTTTGAGTCTTTTGGGGTTTGTGGTTAGGTCTATTTTGCTTGTGTTGTGTCCTCTGTGTGTTAGATTTCCGAAAGGAAATGGCTCGTGGTAGACGTACGTGTGTGGAAGCGAAACATGTTACTAGTAATGCAGTTGCAACTACGAAAGCAATGTGGAAGGGTGACTGCAAGAACAGAGAATCACTGAACAGCGGGAACTGGAATTTGAAGTTCAAGATCTGTTGGAAGAGAATCAGTCTTAGAATATAAGATTTCGTAGTTTTAGAACCTAGTATTTTCTTCTTAGGGATATTAGGAAAGTAATTGATTTCAACAGGAAATGTATTTACGACCATTGAGAAACCAGAAGCAGTAAGTGATGTGAAAGAAGGTACTTAATGAAGGACTGTACGTCAAGGAAACAATTTGTGGAAAGTTTGGACACATTTCTAGAGATTGTGTTCCACTGAAAACAGAGTTTTCTGTTAGTAAAATCTCAGGTAGTAGGGAGAGTCGATACGTCGAATGGAACGGGAGTGTTCTGAGCTGAAGACCTAAACAAGGGAGACTGTACTACAGAAGGTGATTCTTTACCTATTCTTTATGGCATATGATTGTGTGGATCAATTATATGTTAGAGTTATTCGTTAACCTCTGACTTATTTACTTCTGTTTCAATTCTTAGTCGATCGAGCTACTCAAGTTATTCAAATTGTGGTTATAGATCAAAACTTTTTGTTAGTTTGATCTGTTTCATATATAGACGTGATCTTTAAAAAACGGATTGGTTATTTTCCAACCATATCCGATGAGATTGTCTCAATAAAGTGTTAGTATTCCAAAAAATTCATTCCTGAAAATCAGACAATATCAAATTCTTTGTTGAATATGTCCGGTAACATATCAAATAGTTTGCTATCTTCTATAATGTTATTCATGCATCACAATTTGCAAGAAAGAATATTTTGCAAGAAAGGATATTCTTATTTATATCCATGTTATAGTATCAGAGTGACGCAGTGGAAGCGTGGTGGATTCTTCAAAGGTTAAAAAAAAAATGGTAACGGAAATCCGTAGAAAATTTATTGAGATATTTTCTAAGATCATAGGACTACTTACCTAGCTTATCAGAAAGAATTAAGTGTTTGTATGAACTGATGCATACAAGGAAAATTTTTAGGAGTTGAAATATGTTTGAGTACTTTCTGGTATTAGTTTTGTCTAATCTCAGTAAACCATTGGAGGTGTACTATGATGTATTATATCGGAATTCAAGATATGTGCTTATGCAGAATAGAAGAGTTGTAGGGTATGATTTTAGGAGATTGAAGTCACTTAAGAAAAGTTATTCTACGCATGAATGGAAGTTGGTAGATGATGTGTTTGTATTAGAAGTATAGATATGCTTTCTTTAGGGAGTAAAATTTAACATCTTCAGTAATTATAGGAATATGAGATATCTATTTGATCAGGAGAAGTTGAATGAGAAACAAAGAGATTTCAATGGTTAAAATCGTTTGAAACGATATAGGTGAAGATACAATTTGAGAACTGGAAAATAAGATAAAAGAGTAATATCTATATTTATTTTGAGAAGGTGAAATCAGGTTTATCAAATTTCAAGGACGAAATTTCTTTTTAGTGGGGGAGTATTGTAACACCCCAAATTTCCTAAATAGTAGACAATAATTTTGATAGTTAACAGAATTCTACTGTTTAGTGATTTCTGTGTACTATAAAATTATTTTGAGTATTCCGTCAGTGTATTTGATCGTTTTGAGTGATTTACTCCGTGTCAAGAAAATAATAATTTTCGGGCCAAAGAAAATCTTTATGTATTTGTTTCTCTTGACTGTTATTATTTTTAACAATCTGATTTGATTTTCATACGTTTTCTAATATTTGTGATTTTTGTGGATAATTATAAATTTTTATGGTTATCTGGTTGTTTTTGGGCTATTTGTGGATCCTAGTGGTCCTACGTGGGCCTAGGGTGAGTCCCAAAACATGAAAAAATTTTTACGTATAGAAAAATTTGTACTATTTAGATGGAGACAAGGGATCTTACTAAACCTGAATCCGGAAACTGTTTTTAGAAATTTTCTTGTACTGTATTTAATTATCGGGCGATAAAAATACAATAAATATATTCTTTCATGGGGCTTTAGCAAATAAAAAAATAAAAAATTATACTGCTTAAGTCAACAATAGTGGTTATGATAACTTTTGACGGACCAATAGGAAACAAGTTTAATTCTTTTGATGGACCAATAGGAAGCAAGTCTAATATTGAAGACTTTGATATCAACCGTTGATTTAATCAACAGTGTAGGATTAGTCTAATAAAATGGCTATGACCATTTATAACCATTGGATTTAGATTTAGATCAAGGGTGGAGATTTGATCTTATAAAGTGGCTAGGAGCATTTGTGATCATTGGATTTGGATTTAATCAACGGTGGAGATGGATCATTTATAACCATTGGATTTGGATTTAGTCAATGGTGTAGATTTGGTCTTCTAAAATGGCTATGACTAATTATGACCCATGTATTAAAAGTAAGAATGAGTAATCTTGACCCTTTATTTTTGGAGATGGATCTAATGGCTAGAATTTCAAGGAAAAAGATGACAACATTATGGAATGCATGCATGGAGGGGGGACGGTTTGTGCTTCATTTTGGAGCTAAAGAAAAGCTTTATGACCATTATTACTTGTCTTGTCAATATGCATCATAATTGATCACTTTGCACTCTTAGGAGAATGGATGGAGGGGGGACGGTTTTGGTGAGTGCTTAAGAGCATAGAATGATTTCAAGACCATTATTACTCCATCTTGATCATTATTGATCAAATTCAAGAAGCTAAGTTATCAAAGCTTTCTCTCCATTTCTCTTCTCCTCTAGTTTCGGCCAACACCTAGGAACCATGTCTCCAAACTTCTAAAATTTTATCTAAACACATTTCTTAAACCTAAACACCATTCTAAGAACATCTCTAGTTATGAGTTTTCATTAAATCATTCATTTTAAGCTTCAAATCCAAGCCTCAAGTTTCTATCAAAAAGGGTAAAGTTCATATTTCTTCACCCAATCTTTTAGTTTTGATTTTATAAGCCATGCTTGAATCATGGTTTACCTATTCTTTTACTTGTTATTGATTTTAAGATTTGTTTATGATTTTTAGGGATTTTCCAAGGAGCTCCACGAAATTGATAGGAAGGGAAACCAAGTATTTTCACTTCATTCTTTACCTTAACCAAGTTTAAGAAACCTTTCCCTCACAAAAATAAAAAATTTCAACCTTGTTCTTCAAGAAGAACCATTCGGCCAAGATACCCAAAACCACTCCCCAAGCTCTTTTAATTTCATCCAACCATAGATCTTGAATCTACATGATATTCTAAGCAACTTTCATGTTGGAGACTTTCTCTAAATCATTCATCTTCAACCTTGTTCTTCAAGCTAAAGATTGGAGCTTTATTGGTGAAGTTTATTAATCTTCACTTTTCTTTTGATTTTCAAGGTTCTAAGCCATGTTTGATCCATGGTTTATCTCGTTCAAGCTTGATTTACTATAAATATATGTTTTGTTTTGTAGTTGAGAAGCCCTTGGTGGTGAAGGACTTGGAAAGAGAAGCAAAACAAAGAGCTTTTGAGGATCTTCAAGAGGTAAGAGGGAGATTCATCTCACCAACCAAGTATGGTGGGGAGAGATGGTTTGTGTATTTGATGGATGGTGAATCCATGTGAGGATTCATATCCATGGTCATGTAATAATTTGTGGGTGTTTATATGGTTTGATTATTTGCCTATGCTTGATATGCTTTGCATGATTTTATGGCTTATATGGTATGCTTATAATATGCATGATGATAATATGGTATGCTTATAATATGCATGATGAGAATATGTTGAAATTATGTATATGTATGCCATGATGTGATGGTGGAAAGGAAATCAATTTTTGGCTCCAATGGCCAAGGAGGAGTGGTCACGGTTTTGATACTCATGATTTGAGTTTATGTTGAAATTTTTCAAGAACAAGGGAATTAATGTCGGTCCCTAGAAAATGGTGAATTTTGGCCAACACACTTCAAGATAGGTATCACAAATTAATATTTTCATGAATGATAAAATGAGATGTTTAGAAAAACAAGGAAAAGAAACAAAGGGTTTATTTTTCAAAGAGTACATGAACACGGTTGTAGAAGGATTTTTATTGATTTATTTTAGGTAAAAAGTTTCTAAGCATTTTACTAATCATGAGTTTTAAATGAAAATAGCAATGTTGTTTTTAAGGATTTGCAAAGAAAGTGAAAAATGAAAATGAACAAATGATTTGATTTCAAAGACCAAGTGCTCACGGTTTTTGTAAAGAATTTTTAATGGTTTTGTTTGTGTAAAACCGTATCAATTTAGATGGAAAAATATTTGATGACCATTTGAAAACAAGCACCACGGTTTTGAAGGTTTGGGAATACCTTGATTTTATAAAGGAAAAGTATATGAAGGCTTCAATGGCCAAAGACTTCACGGTGTTTTGAGAGATTGGAATAGTTTTGGGTTTTATGAAACAAAGTGATTTCAAAGTAGAAACAAAATGTTTGAACAAAATGATTTAGTACAAGGATTTTTGGAAAGGGAATCAGAATGTTTTATCACTTGAGAAATGAATTTCAGTATGTAAATGGAAAAGAGAAGTTCAAACACACCTCAATTTATTTTCAAGAGAATTGATTTTAGAATTGCTTTGAGAAAAATGGAGAATATAATAGTGATTTGATATTTTCTAACGTGTAACTCATTCTTTGGTTTTTGGAGAGCGTTATTAAAATTTTAAGAATTGAAACATTGATTTATATTAATGGAAAAGTGATTTTGTGGATTATATTTTGGAAAAGGATTTCTTTTTCTTTTTTTTTAAAAGCAAAAAGGGCCTCATTAAAAGAAAAGGAAAAGGATTTCTATTGTTGATTTGGAAAAAGACTTCTTGAGTAAAGAAATGTGGAAAAAGATTTTCTTGAGTAAGAAAATATGGAAAAGGAAGTACAAAGTCATAATATTTTGAAAAAAGTGGAAATGGAATTTTTGAAGGTTGAGAAATATTTTTCGTAATGAAATAACGATGTTAGAAATGATATTGATTTGTTTGGAAGTCCAAAATAATGTTTGGAATATTGAGGAATATTTTACGTGGTTGTAAAATGGTGAAAAATGTTTTACGTATCTTAAAAACGTGATTTTTAAGCTACGCAATATAAAAAATGTTGAAATATTTCTACGCAATTTGAAAAGCGTTTAAATATTTTGAAAATGATGGAAAATGGTTTACGCGACTTAAAAAAATGATTTTTAAGTTACGCGATTGTGAAAATGGTGGAAAATCTCTACGCGATTTGAGCAACGTGTAAATGATTTTACGTGATTAAGAAAACATCAAAAAATCACTACATGATTTGAAAACGCAACAGAAACGTTGCAAAATTGTGAAAACATAACAACAATGTTGCGTGATTGTGAAAACGCGACAAAAGTGTTTTGTGACTATGAAAATGCGATAATATGATTTCGCTATTGAAAATACAGTATGATTACTGTTGGGCCAGTGTGTGGACCCTGATTTTGAGATTATGAAATTAAACTAAGGATGGGCCAATGTGTGGACCCTGAATATGAAATGATAAATTTTGCCTATGATTGGCATTGATGCATTGAACATGCATTGGAAAGGTCTGAGGGACTGTATGAGGCTATTTGCCTAGGAGAGACGTACACCTCTTAACTGGGTGCGATATGCGTAGTGTAAGTCACTTGTTGACCTTGGGGGCATCAGGGTGCGGGTTGCTTACACGGGTGGTTGGTCATGCTTCTTCCCGTAGGTTAGACCGATGCAACACAACGATGATCCTGGCCGAGACACTATTCTTAATCATGATCTCGTAAGGACTGTCGTGTATATGCTAGATGTGCAAAAATCAAAATGAGGATTATAGCACGTGGTCTGAGGCATTTTGGTATAGACAGATCTTTCGGATCAACTTCTCCAAACTGAGTATTAGCTCCATGGAGTAGGACATTGAGTCTATGTGCGCATGCATGAATTTGAGCATTTATATATGTATGATATATTAATTGAGGAATATTGGCTATGACAATTGTTTTGAATACTTGGATGATGATGATGATAATTGGATAATGATGAGGGCATCACCATAGATGTTGAATGATAATTGAATTGATAAATGATTTGATGCTGATAATTGATTAATGTTGATGGTATGATATATCTGTATGATATGTTGTTGTGTTATCTCTGTGCTACCATGTTGGTATTGGTGTAGGTGATCTCAACTCTTTGTTATATTATTTTGCTGTGTTTGTATTATTAAAAATTATATAATAGATGGAACGAGTTGTCTTAGACATAACGGGTGGCAGATATTCTGAAATTGGTGACAACATCAGAGAATGACCATTCCAGATTTGATAGCGTGCAGTGTTGACATAGAATAGATGGCTGATGCATCCAGATGGATACAAGAAGGAATAAGTATGTTAAGTTTTCTCGTTAGTGTTGTACCGTGCTATTAAGTACGACCCGTCATAGGGTTTGCCACTATTAAAAAGAGAGTTTTCTCTTAGTTTTATATTTTTCTTTAAATTGTTAAATATTAATTGGTGTCAATATTGTATATTAAATATATTTTCAGTAATACTTATGGATATCAGTAAGTTTATGTTTCCGTCTTTGATGAAAAGAAATTTTAAAACCCATCTTTTATAACTCAAACCATGTTTACGAACTTCTTTACAGATTATGAGTTAGGAGTCAGAAATATGATACCCTGACAGGGGTGTTACATTATTTTGGTATCAGAGCACGGTTTGAGTCTTTTGGGGTTTGTGGTTAGGTCTATTTTGCTTGTGTTGTGTCCTCTGTGTGTTTGATTTTCTGAAAGGAAATGGCTCGTGGTAAACGTACGTGTGTGGAAGCGGAACATGTTACTAGTAATGTAGTTGCAACTACGAAAGCAATGTGGAAGGGTGACTGCAAGAACAGAGAATCACTAAAGAGCGGGAACTAGAATTTGAAGTTCAAGATCTGATGGAAGAGAATCAGTCTTAGAATATAAGATTTCGTAATTTTGGAACCTGGTATTTCTTCTTAGGGATATTAGGAAAGTAATTGATTTCAAACGGAAATGTATTTACGACCATTGAGAAACCAGAAGCAGTAAGTGATGTGAAAGAAGGTACTTAATGAAGGACTGTACGTCAAGGAAACAATTTGTGGAAAGTTTGGACACATTTCCAGAGATTGTGTTCCGCTGACAATAGGGTTTTCTGTTAGTAAAATCTCATGTAGTAGGGATAATCGATACGTCGAATGGAACGGGAGTGTTCTGGGCTGAAGACCTAAACAAGGGAGACTGTACTGCAGAAGGTGATTCTTTACCTATTCTTTGTGGCAAATGATTGTGTGGATCAATTATATGTTAGAGTTATTCGTTAGCCTCTGATTTGTTTACTTCTGTTTCTATTCTTAGCTGATCGAGCTATTCAAGTTATTCAAATTGTGGTTATAGATCAAAACTTTATGTTAGTTTGATCTGTTTCATATATAAACGTGATCTTTAAAAAACGGATTGGTTATTTTCCAACCATATCCGATGAGATTGTCTCAATAAAGTGTTAGTATTCCAGAAAATTCATTCTTGAAAATTAGACAATATCAAATTCTTTGTTGGATATGTCCGGTAACATATCAAATAGTTTGCTATCTTGCATAATGTTATTCATGCATCACAATTTGCAAGAAAGAATATTTTGCAAGAAAGGATATTCTTATTTATATCATGTTATAGTATCAGAGTGACGCAGTGGAAGCGTGGTGGATTCTTCAAAGGTTAAAAAAAATGGTAACGGAAATCCGTAGAAAATTTATTGAGATATTTTCTAAGATCGTAGGGCTACTTATCTAGCTTATTAGAAAGAATTAAGTGTTTGTATGAACTGATGCATACAAAAAAAATTTTAGGAGTTGAAATATGTTTGAGTACTTTCTGGTATTAGTTTTGTCTAATCTCAGTAAATCATTGGAGGTGTACTATGATGTATTATATCGGAATTCAAGATATGTGCTTATGCAGAATAGAAGAGTTGTAGGGTATGATTTTAGAAGATTGAAGTCACTTGAGAAAAGTTATTCTACGTATGAATGGAAGTTGGTAAATGCTGTGTTTGTATTAAAAGTATGGATATGCTTTCTTTATGGAGTAAAATTTAACATCTTCAGTAGTTATAGGAATTTGAGATATCTGTTTGATCAGGAGAAGTTGAATGAGAAACAATTGTTTAATTCAAGAACAAGGGAATTAATTTCGGTCCCTAGAAAATGGTGAATTTTGGCCAACACACTTCAAGATAGGTGTTACAAATTAATATTTTCATGAATGATGAAATGAGATGTTTAGAAAAACAAGGAAAATACACAAAGGGTTTATTTTTCAAAGAGTACATGAACACGGTTTTAGAAGGATTTTTATTAATTTATTTTGTGTAAAAAGTTTCTAAGCATTTTACTAATCATGAGTTTTAAATGAAAATAGCAATGTTGATTTTAAGGATTTGCAAAGAAAGTAAAAAATAAAAATGAACAAATGATTTGATTTCAAAGACCAAGTGCTCATGGTTTTTGTAAAGAATTTTTAATGGTTTTGTTTGTGTAAAACCATATCAATTTAGAAGGAAAAATATTTGATGACCATTTGTAAACAAGTACCACGGTTTTGAAGGTTTGGGAATACCTTGATTTTATAAAGGAAATGTATATGAAGGCTTCAATGGCCAAAGACTTCACGGTGTTTTGAGAGATTGGAATAGTTTTGGGTTTTATGAAACAAAGTGATTTCAAAGTGGAAACAAAATGTTTGAACAAAATGATTTAGTACAAGGATTTTTGGAAAGGGAATCAAAATGTTTTATCACTTGAGAAATGAATTTCAGTATGTAAATGGAAAAGAGAGGTTCAAACACACCTCAATTTATTTTGAAGAGAATTGATTTTAGAATTGATTTGAGAAAAATGGAGAATATAATAGTGATTTGATAATTTCGAACGTGTAACTCATTCTTTGGGTTTTGGAGAGCGTTAGTAAAATTTTAAGATTTGAAACATTGATTTATATCAATGAAAAAGTGATTTTGTGGATTATATTTTGGAAAAGGATTTCTTTTGTGGATTATATTGTGGAAAAAGACTTCTTGAGGAAAGAAATGTGGAAAAAGATTTTCTTGAGTAAGAAAATATGGAAAAGGAAGTACAAAGTCATAATATTTTGAGAAAAGTGGAAATAAAATTTTTGAAGGTTGAGAAATATTTTTTCTTAATGGAAAAACGATGTTAGAAATGATATTGATTTGTTTGGAAGTCCAAAATAATGTTTGGAATATTGAGGAATATTTTAGGTGGTTGTAAAATGGTGAAAAATGTTTTACGTATCTTAAAAACGTGATTTTTAAGCTACGTGATTTGAAAAATGTTGAAATATTTTTACGCAATTTGGAAAGCGTTTAAATATTTTGAAAATGATGGAAAGTGGTTTACGCGACTTAAAAAAAAGATTTTTACGTTACGCGATTGTGAAAATGGTAGAAAATCGCTACGCGATTTGAGTAACGTGTAAATGATTTTACGTGATTAAGAAAACATTCAAAAATCACTACATGATTTGAAAATACAACAGAAACGTTGCAAAATTGTGAAAACATAACAACAATGTTGCGCGATTGTGAAAACACGACAAAAGTATTTTGTGACTATGAAAACGCGATAATATGATTTTGCTATTGAAAATACAGTATGATTACTGCTGGACCAGTGTGTGGACCCTGATTTTGAGATTATGAAATTAAACTAAGGATGGGCCAATGTGTGGACCCTGAATATGAAATGATAAATTTTGCCTATGATTGGCATTGACGCCTTGAACATGCATTGGAAAGGTCCGAGGGACTGTATGAGGCTATTTGCCTAGGAGCGACGTACACCTCTTGAGTGGGTGCGATATGCGTAATGTACGTCACATATTGACCTTGGGGGCATCGAGGTGCGGGTTGCTTACACGGGTGGTTGGTCGTGCTTCTTCCCGTAGGTTATGTAGCACCTCTTTGGGGATGCCACACATATAAAGAAAAATAAAATAAATACATAAAATCTACCCAAGTTATAAAACATTTATTACATAATAATATGGGTCGTAAAATAATTCCTGTTAAACAGATTATAAAAAAATAAAATCTTGCGGAAAACATAAACTAAACAGAACAACACTACTCATAATATACATATGTTCCAAGTTATAAGTTATACAAATAATTTACAACTACAATTACAAATATTTAAAACGAAACAGTAAATAAAAACAGTAAAAGAGTCAATATATACATCCACACGCAGACGCGCCAAAAAAAAAAAACATTATGCATATTTAATCCTCTGAAGGATCACTCTCAACATGAAAATGATCATCAGGAGACAAATATCCAGGATGCCTCGACTCTCGGTGGAAATGTGACCGCGCAGTCGACACAAGTGTCATCTCACTAGGCTCAGTGGATATCCCACCAAAATGACGCCTAATGGATAAGGGTAACTCTAAATGCAGAAACACCGTCGTCGTCATCACAGGCTCGTCATCAAATCTATGGCGTAGGGTCACCGTCATCCGTCCCGCATACGTCACAGAGTCTCTATCTCCTCTCATGTGCCACGATAGCGATCCACCGCGAAACTCGAGAGTCACGAACCCCAAAAATCCTGGCACCGCCATACCAAAACTAATCAATCCAATGGGTATGGATGATCAGATGGTTCTTGATCGTCAAACTGGTCGTCGGCTAGCTGATCTTCCTCCTCCTCGGGGTACAGAACCTCAAGAGGCTGTTCCTCTTCTTCTTCCTCAAACTCTTTACCGCGTAAAATAAATATACAGGAACATACACAATACAGAAAAAAGGTAAGACAATCTAAAATCACCATAAACATGGCCAATAAGAAGACGACAACCAACAGTTATACAATTCATACAATATGAAAAGCTATAACAGAAATCTGTAACAAATTCAAGAAAGAGATTTAATTATCATAACGACACCTAATATCACAGATAAAATAAAACATTACAGATAAAATAATAGAACAGATAAATAATCCTCATAATACTAAGCAGATAAAATAGACAGATAAGATAAAATAAAGTTCTAGATATACTCATAGAAAATATGACACGTTCCTACTCCATGGAGCTAAACAACACAGATACCACGGATATCGGAGGAATGACTCGCAAAATCTATTAGTACCACGGCTGCCCAAATTGAACTATTCCGCGGTCATACGTTGCGTCTATAGCTCCACATCACTTTGGGAATTTACCATCCGGGCGTGGGGTAGTTCACTGTCTCACGTCGTGACACTACGGGCAAATGTACTACTAGACTTCACAAATCTCGATTAAATATAGTGCGTGTCAAGTCCATTAGTGTGCTATCGGTTACCACGGCCCGGAGCGACAAGTCCATATATGGAATTCGTACACTAAAGTCTCCAAGTTCATTAGAACAATGAACCACACTACGTTTATCGCATCGACAACACGATGTGATTCACCTCGTCAACCAAAATTTACCAAAAATTGGCAAATTACCAAAATACCCTCATGGTATAAAGATAGAAAGCCTGTACGGGTTCTTATTTTCCTGACAGCGAAAAAAAAATCCTCAAAAGCCTGTACAGGTTCTCATTTTCCCGACAGCATAAAATACAGAAAATTCCAGAAAAATACTATTTCGGTCAATCGCGTAGAAATTTTATCGCGTTTTCGAAATCTCATCGTTTTTATAAACGTTTTGAAATCGCGTAAATATATTTTTCTGTTTTCAAAATCGCGTAGGATTTTTAATACGTTTTCTCAATCGCTTAAGATTTTTAAATCATTTTCTTGACCGAATTCCTTAAAAATTACTGTTTAAATAAACAGAAATAATAAATAATACTTTTAAGCTACGTATAATATTTTCCATACCGTATCTTGTCTTTTGGACATCTTTCCTATCCTATTTGTCTGTTTTTACTAAAATTTGACAAATATTTTGCTTAGAAAATTATATTAATGGTTTTCTAATTTTACTTGTAAAAATTCTGTTTATTAAATTTTTAAACCATATAATTAATCCTTTTGAAAACTACTAACATGCTTCAAAATACAGCATGAGCTATATGTTAGAAATTTTTGAAAGTTACTGTATTTCATTTCTAATAACAAAATCATTAGTTCTAAGTTATAAATCTTATTTCTAATTGATTCTTTTCCTTAAAACTCATTTTAGAAAAATTCTTTTTAACACATATTGCATTCTTATACTTAGAAAAAGTTTGGATTTAATTTTAGAAACCATAGATACTTGGTTTGGCATGTTGGCCGAATTTCCTAAATACTTTGAAATTGATTTCTAAATTATTTCTCATCTTCTAAATATATGTCAAACTAATTGTATTGTCTAATTCATTTAACCATTGTTTTAGAAAATGGTTTTTGAAATCAATACATTCATTTTAGGCATGTTGGCTGAAAATACTAAGTCTTACCATTTGATTTCTAAATTCATTTTCTTTGATCAAATCAACTTGAAACCTTCTTAATTCTCCTAGGTTAATTAAATTACCTTATAAGAAAATTTAGAGAACATTTTGGTTCCCCATTGGTTAAAGGCCGTGAGCCTTGGTGTAGTGTTCTTTGGAACACACATGCATTTCCTTGACATGTTATTCACATCCTATACATTATCATGTAATTCTATACTTTATCATGCCATTCTAACACATACAATATATTTCTAACACATATAACCTAAATCAAAGCTTGTAGACATGCAAATTATTACAAACAACAAATAGAAAAGCTACTAACAAATACACAACCACATCAAATAAGCTACTAACAAGCACAAACATGAATCCTTATGGATTCTACAATCACAAAATCAAACTCCATCCTCTTACCACCATCCATAGGTGATAAGATTTGTCTTCCTCTTACCTTAAATGAAGACAAATGGTTTTCTTTCACTCCTCCTAGGTCACGGTTTTCTCCTTCAAAATACCTAGCAAACTTAAACAAAAACTACAAGTTACTAACCATTAAAAGAGAACCTAAACCATGGATAAATCATGGCTTAGAACTTTGAAAGAGGATTTAGAATAGAAAAACAAGAAATTTCACCTCCTTGGTACAAACTTCCAAGTAGGTTTTCAAGCTTCAAATGAAGGAATTTGAAAGAACTATCAACTAGAGATGTTCTTAGGATTGTATTTAGGTTTAGAAGAGTTGGTTAGATAGAATTTTAGGTGGTTGGATGGTGGAGTATGAAGCTTGGCCGAATGGTGAAGAAAGAAAGCAACAATGGTGGCTAGGGTTTTTGGATGAGAGAGAAGAGAGAATTTTGCATGAAAGAAGAGTGAAGAATGGTCTCCTAACCCTCACTTGGCCGTAGACTTCATGGCTTGCAAGGTGTCCATGGCTTGGCTTCATCTAAGCCCTTGGATGCATCAAAGGTTAAGATTAAAACTTGGTTAGCAAGCTTGTTTCCTATTGGTTGGTTCAAGCATAGTCACCATGCTTAGTCATTAAGCTTCATTAACTCTTAAGCCTAGTCATTAAGCTAGTCACCATGTTCTAGAGAGTTCCTTCACTAATGATGATTAATTAAGCTACTAAGTTAACTGTATTAGCTAAATGTGGGTCCCGCAAAACATTTTCGGGTCCACTGTCACTAAGTTATACTGACTAATAAAATAATATTATAATAATATAAAATTATTTTATTTGACAATTAAATCCTAAAAATTAAAAGATTAATTTTAGGCTCATTCGAATTGGGTTTAGTAAGATCCCCCCCTGAATAATTAAAAACAGATTTTACCGGTCCGAAAAAATATTATTTTCCTGCCTGTAGCAAATCACACAAAAAGTCCATATAAAATCACAGACAGTAATATTGGACACTAAATCAAGTAGAAAACAATTAAAAACAGCAAAAACAGCACAAACAGCACGTTCGGGACGTAACAGTCATTTTCTTATTTTTTCCCACAACGTAGCTAATTGTCCAAAACGTTCAAATAAAATTACAGACAGTATTAATTGTCTGTATATCTTCCAGAAAAATTAAAACAGTAGCTCGGAAAAACTTTTATTTTACCATCTCGGAACAAATTACGTAAAAAGACCAAATAAAATTTGAGCCTGTATAAACGTATTTGTATTTCATGCAGAAATCAAGAAACAGTAAAATAGGGACACAACGGTCATTCACACAAAAGTTTGAAAAACAGTAAACAGTACATTTGGTACATTTTCTAAAAATTGGGGTGTTACAACTCTCCCCAACAAATAAAAATTTCGTCCTCGAAATTCGCTATTCCTCAAAACAAATGAGGATACTGATCCTTTATTTTATCTTCCAGCTCCCAGGTAGCTTCACCCGTCACATCATTCCATATGACTTTCACTAGCTCGATCATCTTTCCTCGAAGCTGCTTTACCTTTCTGTCCTCAATTCTGACAGGTAAAGTTTCATAAGTCAAATTCTCCTTCAGCTGCACTTCATCTGGCTGTATAACATGCGTCGGATCTGGTATATACTTCCGTAACTGAGACACATGAAACACGTCATGCAGATTCGACAGAAACGGCGACATAGCGATCTGATACGCTATAGGACCTATACGTCGAATAATCTGATACGGTCCAATGAACTTAGGAGTAAGTTTCTTAGACTTAATAACTCTTCCGACACCAGTCGTAGGAGTAACTCTTAGAAACACATGCTCACCCTCCTCAAATTCAAGAGGTCGTCTTCGTTTATCCGCATAACTTTTCTGTCTGCTTTGCGTCGTTCTCATCTTCTCTTGTATCATTTTTACCTTTTCCGTAGTCTGTTGTACAAGATCTGGTCCAACAGTCATACTTTCCCCATCTTGATACCAACATAACGGTGTCCGACATCGTCTTCCATACAATGCTTCATAAGGTGCCATTCCGATGCTTGAATGAAAACTATTGTTGTAGGTGAATTCTATCAGAGATAAAAATTCATCCCAACTTCCTCGTTGTTCCAAAACACAAGCACGCAACAGATCCTCCAAAGACTGTATAGTTCTCTCTGTCTGACCATCTGTCTGCGGATGATACGCTGAACTCAGTCGTAACTTAGTTCCCATAGCTTCTTGCAGACTCCGCCAAAACCTTGACGTAAACCTCGGATCTCGATCAGAAACTATACATGTAGGTACACCATGTAATCTGACAATTTCACTGATGTACAACTGGGTTAATCTTTCCAATGAATACTTAATATTAATTGGTAAGAAATGAGCCGATTTCGTAAGCCTATCGACTATAACCCATATCGAATCATGACCTTTCCTTGTCTTTGGCAAACCAGTAACGAAATCCATCGATATACTATCCCATTTCCATTCTGGAATAGATAACGGTTGTAACATTCCAGCTGGTCTTTGATGTTCCACTTTTGCCTTTTGACAGACTAGACAAGTTGACACGCACCTAATAACATCACTCTTCAATCCATGCCACCAGAATAACTTCTTCAAGTCTTGGTACATCTTTGTTATGCCTGGATGCATACTTAATAGACTAGTATGAGCATGTTCCACAATATATCGCCTTAGCTCCCGGTCACGAGGAACACAGACTCTACCCCGAAACCTCAGAATTCCATCAGTTTCTTGTAAAAATTTATCGGCATTCTGTTTCTCCCTTATGTCTTCCATCAGCTCGCTCGAGATAGTAGCCATGTTAATACAGATCTTCCCCGGTTTCAACTCAACAAATGACCACACATCTCTAAACTGTTCAATGAGCTCCTTTTCCTTGATCATCAGAGCAGAAGCACTGATAATCTTTCTACTTAAGGCGTCAGCCACAACATTCGCCTTACCAGGGTGGTACAACAGTTGAAAATCTTAATCTTTCAGGAATTCTAACCTTCTCCGCTGCCTCATGTTCAGCTCCTTCTGATCGTACAAGTACTTCAAGCTCTTGTGATCACTGAAAATGTTGAACGTTGCTCCATAGAGAAAATGTCTCCATATCTTTAGAGCAAAAACCACAGCAGCCAATTCCAAATCGTGCGTTGGATAATTCCTCTCATGAACCTTCAATTGTCGAGAAGCATATGCCACAACGTTCCGATCTTGCATCAACACGCATCCTAGCCCTTGATAAGAAGCGTCGCAATACACATCAAAAGATTTCGTCGAATCTGGTAGGATCAACACCGGTGCGATTGTTAATCTCTTCTTCAACTCTTGAAAACTGGCTTCACGTTCTTCCGTCCATTCAAAAGCTTGATTTTTCCTAGTAAGCTGCGTAAGTGGTCCAGCAATCTTGGAAAAACCCTCGATAATATCCAACAAGTCCAACAAAACTTTAAACTTCTGTTACCGTCTTAGGTCTTTCCCACTGCAAAACAGTCTCCACTTTTGATGGGTCCACCGCAATACCTTCTTTAGAAATTACGTGACCAAGAAATTGGACTTCTTCCAACCAGAACTCACACTTAGCCAATTTCGCATACAGCTACTTCTCCCTTAAAATTCGAAGAACAACACCGAGATGTTCAGCATGCTCTTCCTTCGATTGAGAATAGATCAGAATGTCATCGATGAAGACAACGACAAATCTGTCTAGATACGGACGAAAAATCCTGTTCATATAATCCATAAATATGGCAGGAGCATTCGTCACCCCGAATGGCATCACCTGATACTCATAATAGCCATAACGAGTTCGAAAAGCAGTTTTCGGCACATCTTCCCCTTTTACACGAATCTGATGATATCCCGATCTCAGATCTATCTTGGAAAATACCACATAACTGATCCATCAAATCGTCAATTCTTGGAAGTGGATATTTATTCTTGATAGTCACCTTGTTCAGCTGACGATAATCCACACAAAGCCGAGACGTTCCGTCCTTCTTCTTGACCAAAAGCACTGGCGCACCTCATGGTGAAACACTAGGTCGCACAAACTCTTTCTCCAATAGTTCTACCAATTGCTTCTTCAGCTTCTCCAATTCCACTGGCGACATACGATACGGTGCAATTGAGATAGGACCTGTTCCTGGTACTAAATCAATTGAAAACTCGATCTCCCTCTCAGGTGGCAAACCAGGTACGTCATCAGGAAAACATCAGGAAACTCGTTGACAACAGGAATAGTATTCACATCCTTCTCATTCTTAACTTCTAGAGAAGACAATACCATATATCCCTGCGCTCCATTTCTTAACAGAGACTTGACCTTAACAGCAGTTAAGAACCCAAACTTTTCTTCCTTAGGAAAAACTATGGTTTTACTTGCACAATCTATAAGGATATGGTTAGAACATAACCAGTCCATCCCTAATATTACATCTATCTCAATAAGAGGCAAACAAATCAAGTTGACCATAAACAAACGGCCTTTCACAACAATAGGACAATCCAAACATATCTTTGATGCAATCACAGGTTTAGCAGTTGGCGTAGATACACTCAATTTAACATTCAAAGAAGACACAGGCAACTTCAATCTTTCCACACAATCATATGCAATAAACGAGTGTGTAGCACCAGAGTCATACAACACAGTCAGATGGTTACCTCCAATGTCACCTTCTCCTTGTATAAGATCATCAGATTGAGAAATCTCAGTTCCCTTCATGGTATAAACACGCCCTCCAGATCTCGGTTGAGTACTTCCAGATTTTTGCTGATTAGCTCTAACATACCGAACAACAGGTTTCTTTTCCGGTTGAGTACAATCCTTTGACATGTGCCCAGGTTGCTTACAGTTAAAACAAACTGTTCCTCTAAGCGTGCACTCTGGCTAGATATGACCTTTCTTCCCGCACTTAAAACATGTCGGCGTGAACGCCACTCTCTGTCCAGCTCCACTACCACTTGCTCCTCCACTAACCGATGGTCGTTGAGATTGAGTCCCTGTTGGTCTGGAATACGGCTTACGCTGAAACCGATTTGTATTACTACCTCCACCTCTCTGAAATCTTGTCGGCCCAAAGTTCCGATTCCTCTGATCTCTAGATGGCTCCAACTCCTCAAGCCGAGCACAAGCATCCACCAAAGCATGAAACTGAGTCATTCTCAAGGATACCACTCCTCGTTTCAGTTCCACCCTTAAACCTGATTCAAACTTCCTACATCTCCACACATCGTCTTGTCGTGTCTGAGCATAATCTGAGAATTGAGACAAATTCTCAAACTTTGTGGCATACTCATTCACCGTCATATTCCCCTGTCGCAAACCAAGAAATTCCATTTCTTTGGCATGCCTAGCACTCGCAGGAAAATATTTCTCCAGAAAAGCATTAGAAAACACTTCCCATGTGATTTCTGTTCCTTCAGCTTGCAAAACTCAGCATGTTCCTCTCCACCAATGTTCTCCATCTCCTCTTAGCATAAAGACGGCATAAGTTACCTTCTTGTCATCTGTGCACCTCATCCCTTCAAAAATCCTCTCCAAGTCTTGTATCCATTGACTTGCCTTCTCCGGATCAACCTCGCCTCTAAACTGTGGCGGATTGTGGCGCCTAAATTCAGATAAATTCAGGGCATCAGTAGTAGCATCTTGCTGTTGAGCTACTCTCACATTATACTCACTACAACAAAATTGGCCTCTGGCAACGGATTTTTTGGCAACGTTTAAAAAACGTTGCCTAAACTTGTATAGGCAACGTTTTTTACAAGTTGCTTTTAATTATAGTTTTAGACCACATGTTTTAAGCAACGTTTAAGAAACGTTGTAATAAGTACTATAGGCAACCCTTTACCACCGTTGTCTAAAGTTGTAGATGTTTAGACAACATTTTTTTACACAACGTTTAATAAACGTTGTTTTAAAGGGAATAAGCAACGGTGTAAAGCTGTTCCCATTATATTTATTTTTAAAACCGATGAAAAACGTTGCTTATTAGTTTTTATGTTCCAAAATTCTTATTCAGAAAGGCGCTCATATACAGCGGGAGTGTGAAAATTTCGCACTTCTCGTTTAACCCCAGAAAAACCTAGCTTTTCCCCGTACCTACGAGAATGTATAGAGGCTTCACCATCTTCAAATTTCTCGTCCGAAGGTGAGTCCTCAGGGTTGTGCTTGTGGTTCTCCTAAGATTTCGGCTTACTACCGAAAGGGCCTTTCGGGGTGGGTCTCTCCAGTGGTGGCTGAACTCAAATGCTTGTCAGCCTTATACCTGCATTACACAGATTTCAAATCTCACTGATCTGGTTGATCTCTATCTCGACGTTAATATCTTGACGTTGTCTAAGCGAGATTAGGTGCCTTCTCTCCACTCTCCGACACGATAAACTCTGAGCTGAAATTGTTGGTCGCTGATTTCAAGTCCGACAACAAAAACTCCGAGAAGGAGAACGACGAACGATCAGTAGAACTAGCAACAGAGACAGAGTCTTTCTGAGTCTAAGTCTGAGATTGGGATAGGGTTGCTGATTCTGCTCCTTTTCATTTTCCTTTTCTGGGTGAGTCTTTGTCACTCTTAGCAACAACGATTGACAACATCCCATGATTTATTCTAATTTTTCTTTTCCCTCTTTCTCTGCTAACTGCTAAGTGCTAATCCTAAGAGGGTCAAGAACACAAGAATATGCTAAAGACTGGTTTTTGCATGATATAATTTCTCAAATAATATGCAATAAAGCTTTTGTGATGCTACAAGAATACATAGAGATCATAGATGAGAAGATTTTGGTTATGGATTCCGTGAGATTGCCTTCTTTCGTTTGCCTTTACCATTCATTCCCTGTTCACTGTTGCTAATTAATTACTAGTCACTATTTACATTAGGAAGATACATCTTTTACTAAAATTTTATTAGATAATTACTAGTCACTATTTACATTAGGAAGATACATCCCTTACTAAAATTTTATTAGATTCGTGTATTTGCGTCGTTATTATGATCGTTTCCGGATAAGGTTCATAAAAGATAATTAATGATTACCGCAATTTAATTAAGATAAATAAATCTGGAGCAAAAAACTTGTGAGACCTCATTATTGTGTGCGCAGGGGGGGGGAAATCGCATGATTTGCACTGACTTGGCCTAATCGAGGCCCAACTTGTGCGCGCGAGCTCATTCCTCTCACAAGCTTATTTAACAAGCCCAAAACATAAGTTACCTTATAAACTCTTTAAAACTTTGAATACCAAGCAATGTGGGACTTTTTGAAATATCACAATACAAAGCTAAAGAAACAACAAGTATAAGAGTTACAATGGTTGGTTGTTATATGTTTAAGTTTTCTAGTTTGAGAGCAAAACATAACAGGTTTTTAATGGAAAGCAAGCAAGCCAAAAATGTGATTATTATGTGCTTCATTTTCTGGTTTGAACCAATAACGTGGATGTTGTGGTTGTTTCATTTTCTGGGTTGAAAACAATAATGTGGCTGCTTCATTTTTCTGGTTTAAATCCGATAAATGTGATGGTTATGTGTGTCATTTTTCTGGTTTGAAACCATAACGTAGTGCTTCATTTTTCTGGTTTAAAACCAAAATGTGATGGTTATGTGCATCATTTTTCTGGTTTGAAACCAGTTATGTAGTGCTTCATTTTTCTGGTTTAAAACCAGTAAATGTGATGGTTATGTGCTTCATTTTTCTGGTTTGAAACCAGTAACGTAGTGCTTCATTTTTCTGGTTTAAAACCAGTAAATGTGATGGTTATGTGCTTCATTTTTCTGGTTTGAAACCAGTTATGTAGTGCTTCATTTTTCTGGTTTAAAACCAGTAAATGTGATGGTTATGTACTTCATTTTTCTGGTTTGAAACCAGTAACGTGGCTGCTGTGGTTGTTTTATTTTCTGGGTTGAAAACAGTAATGTGGCTGCTTCATTTTTCTGGTTTAAAACCAGTAAATGTGATGGTTAAGTGTGTCATTTTTCTGGTTTGAAACCAGTAACGTAGTGCTTCATTTTTCTGGTTTAAAACCAGTAAATGTGATGGTTATGTGCTTCATTTTTCTGGTTTGAAACCAGCTTATGTAGTGCTTCATTTTTCCTTTTGATATCTTGACTTTCATACCACTTTTCTCTTCTTGTATACGGTATTGCAGCAGCAAAACAAAAGGGTGGAACAAGAGAAAAT
The DNA here is from genome assembly GCA_029884605.1 of Ormosia emarginata. Lineage (NCBI taxonomy): Eukaryota > Viridiplantae > Streptophyta > Magnoliopsida > Fabales > Fabaceae > Ormosia > Ormosia emarginata. The sequence goes on along the minus strand of JAQQTP010000078.1, from coordinate 22,690,035 downwards.
TGGAAGGGCAACGAAGAACAAAAACAAGAGAAACAAGAGAAGAAGGAAAAGAACAAGCAAGACAAAGGAAAGGCACAATTTGAAGCTTGATTTCACAAGTGAGGTAGGGGATTTATTTGGTTTCTGTGTAAGGTTTTCTATTTACTTTATCTTGGAATTCATCCTGCAGTTTACCAATTCATGTATGAAAATCTTTTGAGAAATTCTGTTGCAGCTTTTCAAGTTTGCTTATAGTGTAAACAAATTTTTTTATGTGTGCTGATTGGATTTGCAGTGGGTTGATAATCCAATTAACTAAAATTTTTGATAGCTTTAGTGTCAAGGGTACGGTGAGTATAAGAGTTACAATGGTTGGTTGTTATATGTTTAAGTTTTCTAGTTTGAGAGCAAAACATAACAGGTTATTAATGGAAAGCAAGCAAGCCAAAAATGTGATTATTATGTGCTTCATTTTCTGGTTTGAACCAGTAACGTGGCTGCTGTGGTTGTTTTATTTTCTGGGTTGAAAATAGTAATGTGGCTGCTTCATTTTTCTGGTTTAAATCCAGTAAATGTGATGGTTATGTGTGTCATTTTTCTGGTTTGAAACCAGTAACGTAGTGCTTCATTTTTCTGGTTTAAAACCAGTAAATGTGATGGTTATGTGCTTCATTTTTCTGGTTTGAAACCAGTTATGTAGTGCTTCATTTTTCCTTTTGATATCTTGACTTTCATACCACTTTTCTCTTCTTGTATACGGTATTGCAGCAGCAAAACAAAAGGGTGGAACAAGAGAAAATTGGAAGGGCAACGAAGAACAAAAACAAGAGAAACAAGAGAAGAAGGAAAGGAACAAGCAAGACAAAGGAAAGGCACAATTTGAAGCTTGATTTCACAAGTGAGGTAGGGGATTTATTTGGTTTCTGTGTAAGGTTTTCTATTTACTTTATCTTGGAATTCATCCTGCAGTTTACCAATTCATGTATGAAAATCTTTTGAGAAATTCTGTTGCAGCTTTTCAAGTTTGCTTATAGTGTAAACAAATTTTTTTATGTGTGCTGATTGGATTTGCAGTGGGTTGATAATCCAATTAACTAAAATTTTTGATAGCTTTAGTGTCAAGGGTACGGTGAGTATAAGAGTTACAATGGTTGGTTGTTATATGTTTAAGTTTTCTAGTTTGAGAGCAAAACATAACAGGTTATTAATGGAAAGCAAGCAAGCCAAAAATGTGATTATTATGTGCTTCATTTTCTGGTTTGAACCAATAACGGGTGGCTGCTTTGTGGTTGTTTTATTTTCTGGGTTGAAAACAAGAATGTGGTCGCTTCATTTTTCTGGTTTAAATCCAAGAATGTGATGGTTATGTGTGTCATTTTTCTGGTTTGAAACCAAGAATAGCGTAGTGCTTCATTTTTCTGGTTTAAAACCAAGAAAATGTGATGGTTATGTATGCGTCATTTTTCTGGTTTGAAACCAGCTTATGTAGTGCTTCATTTTTCTGGTTTAAAACCAGTAAATGTGATGGTTATGTGCTTCATTTTTCTGGTTTGAAACCAAGTAACGTAGTGCTTCATTTTTCTGGTTTAAATCCAATAAATGTGATGGTTATGTGCATCATTTTTCTGGTTTGAAACCAATAACGTAGTGCTTCATTTTTCTGGTTTAAAACCGAAATGTGATGGTTATGTCGCCATTTTTCTGGTTTGAAACCAATGAACGTAGTGCTTCATTTTTCTGGTTTAAAAACAAGTAAATGTGATGGTTATGTGCTTCATTTTTCTGGTTTGAAACCAATAACGTAGTGCTTCATTTTTCTGGTTTAAAACCAGTAAATGTGATGGTTATGTGCGTCATTTTTCTGGTTTGAAACCAGTTATGTAGTGCTTCATTTTTCTGATTTAAAACCAATAAATGTGATGGTTATGTGCTTCATTGTTCTGGTTTGAAACCAGTTATGTAGTGCTTCATTTTTCTGGTTTAAAACCAGTAAATGTGATGGTTATGTGCTTCATTTTTCTGGTTTGAAACCAGTAACGTGGCTGCTGTGGTTGTTTTATTTTCTGGGTTGAAAACAGTAATGTGGCTGCTTCATTTTTCTGGTTTAAAACCAGTAAATGTGATGGTTAAGTGTGTCATTTTTCTGGTTTGAAACCAGTAACGTAGTGCTTCTTGTTATTCACAGCGAATTAAATCCTGGTTTTGTTATCTATGTAACTGCAATATGCATAATTTACTCATGCTTTGTTAGTGGGCTGATCATGTAGCTTTGCAATAATATTTTTAAAAATGATGCAATTGATAGCCGTAGCTTTAATGTTTCTTTCTGAAACTTATTCATAGGTGGGTATTTCCATGGGTGTGGCAATTTAACATATGGAGTTGATTTGAGCAAGATACTGTTGGCTTGGTGTACTTCGGTAGCTGGAACTGGTAAAGTTGTTATCCTTGCTTTCTAACTTTATAGTTTTTTTTAATTATTATTTCTAATTCAGTAGGTTTGATATTATTGTTGTACATATTATTTTCTCTGTGTTTTACTTTGTGTCACTGATAATTAACAGTTTCAATGATGCTTTGTGAAATCACTTATTTGTTTGATCAATGGCTAACATGCGACATGCACTGAGTATCTTTATAATGCCACTTCATGCTCGTTAATGTCTTGTTAGAATAAAGCCCATGTTTCACATGTTAGACACGTGTCATAGCTGAATCATAATAGTGATTACAAAATATTGTAATCACCACTTCATAGGACTTAGTTTTTGTATTTAATTCATTCATGTGTCATTCATGTACCACTATGTATATAAATACTAGTTTATTTGTGTGTGAAGGAAGATACACACAATTCCTCAAATCATCTCAAATTCTATAATGTCGATGCTTGGTGTGTCTTGTATTGAGGAAGTAAATACAAAGTTTTCTTACTGATAAGTTTTAACTCAAGGATGGTTGCAAATTTGTGGTAATTAGAAGACTCATCTAGTCATTGAAATTGTTTCATCGGAAAAGAAAAATAGTCATTGAAATTGGTTGTTCTGTTATGGATAGGAACTACAACTGAGGAAAAGGTGGCAAATAAGAAAATAATCAATTGCCTGTTACTTTAGTTTTATATATGTGTTTTCAATTTGATAAGTATTTCCTTGTATGATTTGCAGAGGATATCCATTGGATATTTCTTGGCCTCAATATCCGAGATATGGCTTGTGAACAATAATATTTTAGTTGACTCACCAGCAGCTTTTGTGAGGAAATACTCCATTCAGTGGTTAGTTCACTGTTCTGGTGTTTAATGCTTCCAAGTGGCTGAGCATGGCAATTAAATATTTCAATTTCTATGTTGATTGTCACTATAAATTACCAATGCCGTGTTTCTTTGTCATTTTCTTATGCCATGGTTTGCATTGTTGAGGACAATTTATTTTGTAATTCTCATCACATATTGATGCAGATTCTGTCCAAACTTCTTGGACCTGAATCATGAAATGATTCATATTATTTTGGCACCTTTTGGTCCTTCAGAAGACATTTTTGGCAAATAGCTGGCTTATAAATAGACAAAAAATTCACATGTTATCTATTTCTTGTGAATCCATTACCTTTTCTTATTGATAGAAAAAGAAATTCATTAAGAAAGAAGAGAATTACAAAGACAGGAGAATAAGATGTCCTCCACCAAAAAACTACTAAAAAATAAAATTGCAAAGAACCAGCAAAGCAAAACTCAAGAATAACAATGGACAATGGCAGCCCAATCTCTATTCTCTATGCAAATCAGAAACAACAACCTCCTTAAAAAGACAAAGAGCTGAGCACCAAAGAGAAGTAAAAATCCTTAGTCTATCCCACAACAATTCTAAAGACCCTGAAACACATTGAAAAATATGGGTATTCCTCTTCAACAAAATACACCACCGAGTAGCAAATATTGCACAGTTCCACAGACTCCATTACCTTTTTAAAGCTGCCTGTTCTCTTTAGATCTCATATGATGGTGTTTATACTCTCAAACAAATTCGAAATTGAAAAATTTATGATTTAAGTATATGATGTTCTGTTTATGTTTAATACAATTAGACTTTAGATTATTATAGAGTTGGCATGAGTTATGTTTTAGATGTAATTTTTCTGACCTCTCACTCATTGGTGAAGGCGAGATTTAATGCTAAGTATTTGCACTTGACACAAAAAACTAATTAGTTGAGCTAACAAACATATCCAAAACCAATATAACTAGAAGAATACATATATACAGCTTGTAAACTCAACATTACTTGAGGGAATCTTGGTCAAATGTATGTGCAGAGAAGTATAATATTGGTGAAATTTGTGCACAACAACCATGATTTTTTATGCACTTTGGATTTAAACTTCAGAAAACTTAAATTGTTTTGGTATATAGTTTGCCTAAACCACCATTTTTTTCTTCCTAAGTTGATTTCAGCTATGGGTAGCATGACTTTTATTTTCTTTTCATATATTTTTCAATAGTTTTTATTTACCCTTACTGATTGCTAAGTTTCTGTCTTTTTCTCAGGTTGTTCAGCTTTTTCAAGAATTATTTGCTCAAACCAAGTATAAGAGAGCTTGTTGCAGAATTGCCACAAGGAATACTTCGTACTCTTGACACTGTTGCTAAATTTCAGGTATACTTTGTGTTACACATGTTGATTCGTTCATATTTCTTGTTCTTGTTATGTCAATGCATTCAGTGTGGGGTGCACCTAATGAAATTGTGCCACATTAATATGGGAACTTAACATGTTCTTCATATCAAGTTCTTGATTTGCCTTTGCTATTTTGCTTCAGAGTGTACCTGTGCAATCTGTGCAATCTGTGATGCACTTATTTATGTTCTCAAGTTTGAACATAGTGTAACCTGTTTAAAGTAGTAGCACCTCATGAATGACAGATTAAATGCATCCAAATGGAAATTTTTCAGATTAAAGAAAAATTAAAGTAAATATAACATTATATTTACATTCAATCAATGTTTTCTTTTTTAGAGTAAATTGATGTCTTTATCTTTCAAAAATTATATTTACAGTAATAGGTCTGGTTAACATTAATTTACTCTCTTTTTAAAATAAAGTCAAAGATAAAAAATAAAATAAAATTTATACAACTCATGTATTCACAATCAGTACACAACACATGTAACCTCATATAAGTTTAATGAGTAATGGTAGCACATAACTCCAATATGGTTGTTCATCAACTTTTCACTTCTCTTTTTGTTTTTTCTAGGATTGATAAAGGTACTCAATTAGCCACTAGAGTTTGAACCAAAAAAGATGGTGATCCCAACTCTTTTACCTGGTTAGACATAAAATTCTTCTATTTAAGTCTTACTTTTTATCCCGCATTATTTACTTGAACTGGTTTATATGATATCAATTTTTAGACTAATTTAGTACTATGAACATTCGTGTTTTACTTTTGACCACTAACACCAAAAATAACTTTCTTATCAGTGAATTAAAAGATGAGTTCAAGGAGTGGATGGATTTACCGAGGTTTAGCAAAGAATACATTGATGGTGTCAATTTTTTCTTAGATTTTGCATTTACTATTGGAGAACCTGATGAAGAGGAGATATTATGCCCTTGCGCAAAATGTGCAAATTCTTATTGGAGAACAAGAGATGTTGTGTACGAACATTTAATATGTAAGGGATTTGTTGTGGGCTACCGAAAATGGATCAACCACGGAGAGGGGCTAAGCACAACCGGTGTTGATGTTGATATGGATGTTGAAGACCCACGTGATGACATTGATAACTTATTGAACGATAGGTTTAGAGATGTAGTGCAAGAGGATGGGCTTCATGAAGGTGCTAATGAAGATGCAAAGAAGTTTTATAAATTGGTTGAGGAGGCAAATCAAGAACTATACCCGGGTTGTGAAAACTTCTCTACATTGTCATTCACCATTCGACTTTATTTGTTGAAGTGTCTTCATGGCTGGAGCAATGCATCTTTCACATCTCTCCTTGAGTTGTTGAAAGAAGCTATACCTAGTTTGAATATTCCTCCATCTTTCAACAAAACCAAGGCCATGATAAAGGACTTGGGTCTTGACTACAAGAAGATCCCTGCATGTCCCAATGATTGCATGCTATATAGGGGTTGTTATGCTGATAAAGAATTTTGCCATATGTGTGGAGCTTCACGATATATTCAATATCCTAGCATCGATTGTGAGGCTGAATCTTCCAAGAAACCTAATGTAAATGCTAAGATCTTGAGACACTTTCCTTTGATTCCTAGACTCCAAAGGATGTTTATGTCTTCAAGGACAGCCAATACGCTTAGGTGGCATGAAGACGAGCGTTCAAAGGATGGAAAGTTGAGACATCCTGCTGATGGTCAAGCGTGGAAGGACTTTGATAAGGATCATCCTGATTTTGCAAAGGATTCTCGCAACATAAGGCTTGGGTTGGCTAGCGATGGATTCAATCCATATCGGACCATGAGTATATCTCATAGTACATGGCCTGTGGTGTTGATGGCATATAATTTACCTCCGTGGTTGTGCATGAAGCCAGAATATTGCATGTTATCCTTATTAATCCCTGGAAGACATTCACCTGGAAATGACATTGATATTTATCTAGAACCATTGATTGAGGAGTTAAAGTTGTTATGGGATTCGGGAGTAGAGACGTATGATGCTTCAGCCAACCAGACTTTTCAAATGCGAGCAGCTCTTTTATGGACTATTAGTGATTTCCCTGCTTATGCTATGCTGTCTGGTTGGAGCACCAAAGGAAAGTTGGCTTGTCCTTGTTGTAATTATGGGACTTGTTCTACTTATTTGAAACATAGTCGAAAGATGTGCTATATGGATCATCGAATTTTTCTGCCCATGAGTCATCCATGGAGATCTAATAAAAGGTCTTTTAATGGAGATACAGAATTTAGATCTCCACCACCAACATTAAGTGGGACAGAAATCTTAGCTGAATTAGAAGACTTTGACAATGTGTTCGGAAAGAAGCAGAAGAAAAAGAATGATGGTCCATGGAAAAAGAGGTCAATTTTCTTTGAGTTGCCATATTGGAAGCATAACATCATGCGCCATAACCTTGATGTGATGCACATAGAGAAAAACATATGTGATAATATTATTGGAACTCTATTAGATATCTCTGGGAAGACAAAGGATCATGCAAAAGCTCGTTTTGACCTAAAAGAAATGGGCATAAGAAAGAACCTTCAACCAAAGGAGACAACAGATGGAAAAACCACTAAGTTTGCAAAAGCTTGTTTTTCTATGACATCGGCAGAAAAATCTTTATTTTGTGAAGTCTTGAAGTCAACAAAATTGCCAGATGGTAGTGCCTCAAATATCTCTCGATGTGTTCAAGTTGGTGAAAGAAAAATTTCAGGCTATAAGACCCATGATGCTCATTTCATGTTGCATTACCTATTGCAAATACCAATAAAAAGCATACTGCCTAATCCTGTTGCCATCCCTTTGATCCGTCTTTGTTCTTTCTTTCGATGTTTATGTCAGAAAGTTGTTACACTAGAAGAATTAGATCGCTTGGAAGCAGAGATTGCAGAAATACTTTGTCAATTGGAGAGAATTTTTCCTCCATGTTTTTTTGATATAATGGTTCATTTGCCTATACATCTAGCAAATGAAGTGAGATTAGGTGGCCCAGTTCAATTTCGGTGGATGTACCCTCCGGAAAGATATATGTGTAAGTTGAAGTCTTATGTTCGCAATAGAAGTCGTCCAGAAGGCTCAATTGCAGAGGCTTATTTGGCTGAAGAATGCTTGACATTTTGCTCAAGATATTTACATGAAGGTGTGCAAACTAGGTTAAATAAATTGAGCCGAAACAATGATGAATGCAATAGTGAGGCTGACTCATTAGATCTTTTTCCTATCAAAGGACGTCCTATAGGAGGAAAAAAGAAAGGTGTTCTAATTTCGGTAGATCACAAGTCACTAGCCCAAGCACATGGATACATATTGATCAATTGTGATGAAGTACAAGAATACCTTAGGTACGGTGCTTTCCTTCATTATCTTTCTTTTTCATAAAAAGATTAAGATTATAATTATATTAACGCCTTTAATTTTTTTCCACTTTAGAGAGCATGAGAATGTTGTTAAAAATCAAGCTAGAAGGACAAAGTGGAAGAAAGCAAAAATTCAAAGCCAAGACTTCATTGAATGGTTTGAAACTCGTGCCATGAAAGAGGATACTCCAGACTTCATTAAAGCTTTGTCTAGAGGGCCTAATTATATTGCAAAAAGATTTGATGGGTATCTTATTAATGGATATCGATTTCATACAATGCGGCGCGATGCGAGACGGAAGACTCAAAACAGCGGTGTAACATTGATGGCATTAACTACAAGCTTTGCTAGCTCTAAGGATGAGCACCCAATCACAAAGAAATGTAACTTATTATGGAAGAATAAATGACATAATCGAATTAGATTATTATGGCCATTTTAAAGTTGTGGTGTTTAGATGTGATTGGTTTGAAGCTCAAGAAGACATGTTTGGACTTACTTATGTTCACTTTTATAAGAGATGTTACCGTGATGAACCTTTTATTCTTACATCTCAAGCACGCCAATGCTTCTATATCCAAGACCCCATTGATGAAAGCAAGCATTATGTCATGAAGACAGTTCCAAGAGACTTGTTTAGCCTAAGTGATGAACCAATTTCTGATGCTCAAGAAATTTATGGTAATGAGTCGTCCAACCATTCTATAAGTCTTGCTATGCCCAATGATGATGGTGACATTGAACTTGTGAGAAGAGATGTTCCAGAAACCATTATTGATATGACTGAACCGTTGTCCGATGAAATTGAACAAGACATAGATTCTGATTTTGAGGACATGATGTAAGACATTGATGTAAGTATATAGGGTTGTATATAGGATATTGAAATGTTATCAATTTTGAGGTGCTGCAATTTTTTATCTCATTTTGTGCATATCTTGTAAAAAATCTTATTCAAACCAATTAGAAAATGTCTACAATTTTGGAAGGCATTCATAAATTTGGCCTAGTAGCCTCCTGTACATTTTAATGTCTACAATACCATTGACAAAGCCAAGATATTCAGGAATCAACTCCTCACATTTGTCCATGATGAAGACACGGCGAACATAGAGCCTAATGTTGCTAGGCTTCTTCCTTGTGTCAAAGAAATCAAAAGGTTCCCTATTGGGTACAAATAGAATAGCCTTAGACTCCAGCTGACCCTCAACAGAGAAGTTCTTGACATTCAAATGCTCTTCCCAATCATTGGTAAGACTTTTATAGAAAACAACATATTCCTCTTTCGTGATCTTTTCTGGCTTCCTCATCCAAATAGGCTTCTGCTTGTTCACCAAGGACCATTCATGTGACACACCTCTGTAATAAACCTTAATTCGTGTGATTTACAGGAAAAGGCGCAGAACTTGAAATTTAATTTAGAAAGCAAAAAAAAATGTAAGACACTAAATGAAGTGAATTTATTTCATTATATATAAATATAACATAAATCACTCGAATATAAAATAGTAAGAAATTATTACATTTAACTTAAGTATTTAAGGTTATATATGAATATTCTGTTTATACAAATTTGTATTTGATTTATGAGGTTTCTAATTATATATTATATGTATTAATGAAGAATTTGTAAATGAAAGGGAACATGTCTCCCCCTGATCTTATCCCTCTGCCTCTGTTTAAGAAAAAGTTTCATGGAGGAGAAACTTCTTTTACATTTTAATAGCATAAAAAGAAGTGAAGCGAAACACCCCAAACAACTTCAATTATTTGGCTTCTTTTAACTTGTCTGGCAATACAAAAAACATAAGAATAAAAAAGAAATAGGTTATTGATTAATGACCAAGTGTTATTATATTGTTATATCTAGGTAGGAACCCGCATCCCAAACAACCTTTGAAAGTAGAATTTTTATGGTTATACTTTTAGTTATGGGTCTGTGTTTCTATTTAATTATAGGAGTATTTTCATTTTCCAGCATATAATAATCAAATTGAACAAGTTCAGAATATAATTTTTTTAAAGTTTTGGTACTGGTGCTATAGCTCTTTACCATGGAACTCCGTCTCCATTTTCTCTTTATTTGAAGAAAGAATTGCTTAGGTGAATATTTGAAGAAAGAATTGCTGCCTCACCTAGCAATAAAAAAAAATGAGTGAAAAAGAAAAAGTAACACAGCAATTTGGCATTCAGAACATTTTACAAACGCAAATTGTATACACAAATTGTATACACAAATCTTCCTCTGCTTGAGCCAAAAAAACCTTGCCATTTGATTTCCTGACCAGTACTTTCACATCCATCTTTCTACACCCATTAGATGGTATTGGTACCTTTCTAAACACAACCTGAGATTGGTTTCTTAGACTGAAATTTTCAACAAATTGTTTCTTTTTTTAAGAAAATGTCTGTCAAAGGGGGTCTTTGAGAATAATGAACACTTCAGCAGATACAATACCTACATAAATCAGAATTGAACTAACCAATGAGAAAAAAGATAAATAGGAAAAATAGACTAATGCTATACAAGCGAGATAGATAAATATACCTTATAAATCAAATGAATTTATAAAAGGAAAACAACAACAACACTATCATTTATATGTCAACCTCCAACTCAGTAGCATCATAGAAATGTAAAAATGCACAAACATTGAATGAAGCATTTGAATTCAGTGAAATTCAAATACCATATAAAGCAAGACTTTTCTCAATCACATCCGTCAAGAACCCAAATTCAGTGTAGTCCCAAAAGGGTAACTTTGATCACTTTCATTTCTCCCCACACTAGCTTCAGGGGTATATAATTCATCAAGTTTAACCTTCATTTATACTTGTGGAGTTTCAAAATTCAAAACCAAACACCAAATTCCTTATAAAACCCTTTATATTGACCAAGAAGACTTGCATAAAATAGAAGGGAATCAAACATCACCAAAATCACTTAACTTCTCAATACCCAAAAATAGTGAATTGATACAACTGATATAACCTCACTTGATGCTTTTATGTACCCTATATTTCTTTTGTCCTCTGTGTTGCTATGTCTGCAAATTTCTGAATGGTGATGGCAGTTGCACATTATAACTGATAGTAATTCCTTCTTTGAGTATGACATTATATATTGTTACTATGTCTTGTATTGCCAATCCATTTTGGTGCAATTTATTAAATCAACAATCTATTATTGTTCATTTTCCATGCTTTTTGCTTGTTCTGCAATTTCCAAGCTTTTGCTTGTAGTATTTAACTTGGCAAATATAATGTTATAAGCTAATGAATTTCAATTTGCTAATTTTTCAGATTAAGACCTTCACTTTGAAACAAAATGAACAAGGGAGAAAGCAACAAAAAAAGAGTGCCGACTTTAAACAAGGGATGTGAAGGTCCCAATAAGAGAGCCAATTTGGATCTCAATTTCATTGCAAGGTCAAGTGCTGAATTGTCAAAAATATTTAAAATCAAGCAAGAAGAAGTTGAGAAGATTGGAAAGAATAAAGTAGATGTTAGGCAGTTGAATGCTACACATACAGCCCAAAGTGAAGGAAATATTAATTCTTTAAAAAGAAAACTCTTTCCTATGAATGCAACTCCTTCATGCAAGTCACTCAAAAGGAAGACAGGCAGCATAAGAGCACTAAAATGCATTCACAAGTTGGAGGAGCTACTCAAATGGGAATGAGGCAGCCCTTGCCTACAAATGTAACTCAAACACAAGTTACTCAAATGGAAAAGAGGCAACCTAAGAGTACTAAAATGACTGCACAAGTTGGAGGCTCTAGTGAAATGGCAATGAGACAACCTTTATTTACAAATATGACTCAAACACGAGTCACTCAAATGGAAGTCCAAGGTGATTGTCTTATAACACCAAGTTTACCTCTATTGAAAGAAACAAGTGGAAAACAAGTTCCAAATGAAAAAAGAGACAATCAATCACCACAAGTGTGAACCAAGGGTCGAACCAAAATGATCATGGTCCTAAAGTTAAGAGGATGAATGCAGTTTGCCCAGCAATGTCTGTTGATGACTTCCTTGAAGAAAATGGTGTGTATGAAGAAGAAAATCAATTAGTACATGATGAAGAACAAGAAGCTAAAAATGAAAGAGTAGTTCAAGAAGTTGGAGAAGTAGGTCAAAATCATCAGGTAGATGATAACTTAATTGACCAAGATGTTGACAGAGAGGAAGTTGAGGAAATGGACAATAATCCAGAAGGTAACATCATTGTCTCCAACAACTATATTTCCAACTACTTAGTTTTCACAAATATTTCTCAAATACTTTGTATGCATTGACTTATAAAACTTATGCCTCTACTTATGTAAAATTAGGGTCAGTGAAGAAGAAAAAAACTCGAGGCAAGACTGAATGCAAAGAAATACATGCTAGATCTGAGGAAGAACGAGAAGAAATCATTTTTGAGAGAAGAGTAGCAATTGGGCCCACTGATAAAAGTATTTCTAATTTAAGCTTGTTCTTGGGCACAATTGCTAGAAATTCTAAATTTTGTCCCTTGAACTACACCAATTTTAAGGCTATTCCAAAAAGCTACACAGATAATGTTATGAAATATGTCCAGGTATGCGTAGAATTAATTTCTATCATTTTAAATGCAATATTAGTATATTAACGATGCTAACATCATTGTGATACTTTCCTTAGTCAAAATTCATCATTCCAAAAGAAGGAGAAGATTGGGTACTTTCAGGAGTAAAGGAAGCTTGGAAGAGGCATAAGTGTAAGATCAAGAAAAAACATTTTAAGCCTTATGACAACATCGAAGATATGTTAAAGAATCGTCCAAGAGATGTACCAATTTCAATTTTTAAAAAGTTAATTGCCTATTGGAGTCTTCCTGCCATTCAAGTAAGATCTAAATTATAAAGTCATATTTCAATCTCATGTTACTTATGAGATGTATTTTTCGTAATATTATACTTTTTTTTTGTTTTATGGAATATAGACAATCAGCAAGATGAATTCTGAAAATAGAAAGCGTCTAAGGTGGAACCATCGAATGGGACCTGTGAATTTTGCTAGAGTTCGAATCGTTTGGTATTGTGCTTGAGAACTTGTGAATTTTACTCATTGATAAATATTTTACTTATTTTTTTAAATTTGTTGAAGCGTTTGGCAAATGAGAATGATGATGTCACCCAAGTTGATTTATTTATTACAACTCGCACGGGAACAAAAGGAAAGGAATTGGATTTAGAAACCAAGAGTGCAATTGTAAGTTATACAATGTAAAATTATAACAAATGCAAATCTTTTATTGATGTTTAACATTATGTTGTGATGAGTGCTCCATCTTTTTGCAGAATGAAGTTAAAGATCGAATTGAAAACTCTGGAGAGAATGCTGATGAAGCCTTTCAAGCTGTGTTCGGTAAGGAAAAACCAGGGAGAGTTCGAGGGTATGGAAGAGGTGTCACTAAAACTAGTTTAAAAATGGATGCTGAGATTGACGCTGTAAAGCGCAAGCACTCTGAAGAAATGTTAACCCTGAAAACTGAGATGGAAAATCAGAAGCAGGACACTGACAATCAGATGAATAACATGAAGAAACAAGTAGAGGGATTAGAAAATCTTGTGAAGGCTTTGCTTCAAAGAGCTAACCCTGGTGTTAACTTGGAAGACTTGACACACTTAATGCGTTCATCTCCAGCTGATGCGAATAGTGCACCTAACATGGATAAAAGTGGTCTTCCACACTCTTCTACATCGATGCATATTCCAAGCCAAGAAAAGGTAATAACATATGTTGATTTAAAATGGTGATTTGAATTTTTTTTCAGGTTTAGTTTGATATGAATGGATGGGCTTGAAATTAAGAAATTAAGGGCCTGAAATTCAACGAAAATGTTGTCAGAACCTATTTTCTTTATTCAGTTAGTCCTTAACAATACCTCTAGTCTTGAATATTCAAAATGGTTTACTGAAGCAGCTGAAAAATGAAATTGAAATCAGTTATGATGATGTCCTTGTCTAGCGGCAACTGCTCTTTTTACTTAGGGAGGTTTTGATGAAGGGTTTTCATGTGAGTTATAGCAATCTTTATGACAGAGAGTGCATAGAGTGTCTTGGTTCTGGTGGCCAGTGTGGGTTTGATTCTGATTCCAATATACCCATTTTGCATTTGTGGCGATTGGTTTTGTCCATCTCCAGGTATATATTCCAGCTTTTTCTTTTGGTTGATTCTGTTGTTTGGTGGATTTTTCTGGTGATGATTCTGATTTCATGTTAAACAAATGGTTTTAACTTTTAAGGTTGGTGGGTTTACATATATGACTAAAGATTTAAGAGCTTATGGTGTAGACTAGTAGGAATGGCAGCAATTTTGTTTGGAACAATTCTGCTAGCTAGTTTTGCGGCCAAGCAAAGCGGGTTCTTTTATTGTTGATTGTTGGTTGAATTGGTGGTACTAGCTAGTGACTGGGATTTCTTACTTGATTTCAGCTTCAATATTTGATGCTAAATTCAAGCAATCATGTTTAGTGTTTATACTATCAAGCAAATTAATTGAATAAGGCATCCTGCTAAAAAGATCTTCAGGTTGACGACTTAATTGGTCAAATAATATACAAAGCTGATGCTCTTACTTCAAAATTTCAAAGTTGATTGCTTTTGGAAAAATGTACCAGTTGGTTTCTAATTTATGGCTCACACGAGCGCTATATTCTTTACACGAGCTATATAGAATTTCATTTTTACATTGAGCAGAGTATTCATGCCAACTTTTGAACCTAATCATGTGTCCAAACCATAGGGTCCTATTATATACAAATTCTTACTTTTTGGCTATACATACATATATGCTAAAGAACCATTGTATTTCATGCATACTACAATGTGCATTTTTAACCATTTTAGAAGAAGATATCAGAAGATTCAAAATTCTCAATGTGTAAACATGTTGGCTGTGTGAGAAAGATATTATTAGGAGAAAATTAAAAGCAAAACCATTCAATCATTAGAATTGAGAATGAACTTGAACTTCTTCGTTCATTAGATCTCTATCAATATTTGTTTGAAGAAGAAAAGATATTACTCGTAAAATTACTGTATTCCATTGTATTTTTCTTAGGTACTAGATATTAGTTGCATGGAAAGAATGTAAAAAATAATGGGATGCAATGACTAGTACTAGTGGGATGGAAAAGTTTATTATATGCTTATATACCAACTACTGTTTGGTGTGAGAATTCAAACCACATCACATTATTCAATGCTGAAAAAAATTTTCATACCTGCCTTAAGAGAAATATTTATGTGTTTTAGAATATTTGTTTATATTTATTTATTTATTAATTATTATTATTATTATTTTGCAGTGAGAATCTACCAGATAAAGCGAAACAAAGACATCTTGCATTTCACAATTATGGAAATTTGTGAAGGATATTTAGCTTTAACTTTTTTATTATTATTTCATTTGTATTATATGATCAAGAACAATTGTACTACTTTTTTGTTCAATAGTAGTAAATGAGTTTTTTTAATTTTGGTGTATATACATAATTACATTACATAATTTAATATATTTCATTTGAGAAGAATTAATTTTTTAATGTATTATTAGTTTTTAATATGTGATTTTTTAATATGCAAGTAAAAAAGTAGGTATGCATAGATAATTTTTTAAGAAAAAATAGCTTAGGCAACGTTTCAAAACTATTGCTTAAAGCAGAAAAAATTGCCAAAATCTGAACCTATAGGCAACGTTTTTTATATAAGTTGCCTTATGATAAACTTAAAAGCAACACTTATAAAACGTTGCCTAAAACAATGGTTATAGGCAACGTGTGAAAAACGTTGCCAAAAGCCTTAAGTTATAGGCAACGTTTTTTACAAGTTGCCTTATGTCGAACTTAAAAGCAACAAGTGATAAAACGTTGCCTAAAGCGGCACCTATAACCAACGTGTGAAAACCGTTGCCAAAGACTTAAGTTATAGGCAACGTTTTTTACAAGTTCCCTTAGGTCGAACTTAAAAGCAACAGTGATAAAACGTTGCCTAAAGTGGCACCTATAACCAACGTGTGAAAACCGTTGCCAGAACTATCCATAGACAACATCTTAAAAGCGTTGCCAGAAGATGAGAATAGGCAACGTTTTTCGTAAAGTGTTGCCAAAAAGTTAGATAAGCGTTGCCTATTATAATAGGCCACGATGGAAATGGCAACGGCTTGGCAAGGGCTGAAAAACGTTGCCATAGACTTTAGGCAACGGTTTTCAGCTAAAGGCAACGTTTTTCAGCCCTTGCCATAAGGCAAAGTTGTTGTAGTGACTGCATCATTACTTCAGCCATCCGCTGCATAGCCTCAGCAGTCGCAATCATAGGGTCCACGTCACGATTCATGTTCGTACGTCCTCTACCTCGTCCAGACATCTTCAAACAGAACAAAACAAAACAAAATTAGATACATCCTTTTAGATACTTCCGAAAGGATATAAATCACAGAGAAGCACACAACACAAACAAAAACAGACCCATCCACAACCCCAAAAGACTCTAACTTGGGCTCTGATACCAACTAATGTAACACCCCTTTGGGGATGCCACACATATAAAGAAAAATAAAATAAATACATAAAATCTACCCAAGTTATAAAACATTTATTACATAATAATATGGTTCGTAAAATAATTCCTGTTAAACAGATTATAAAAAAATAAAATCTTGCGGAAAACATAAACTAAACAAAACAACACTACTCATAATATACATATGTTCCAAGTTATAAGTTATACAAATAATTTACAACTACAATTACAAATATTTAAAACGAAACAGTAAATAAAAACAGTAAAAGAGTCAATATATACATCCATACGCAGACGCGCCCAAAAAAAAAACATCATACATATTTAATCCTCTGAAGGATCACTCTCAACATGAAAATGATCATCAGAAGACAAATATCCAGGATGCCTCGACTCTCGGCGGAAATGTGACCGCGCAGTCGACACAAGTGTCATCTCACTAGGCTCAGTGGATATCCCACCAAAATGACGCCTAATGGATAAGGGTAACTCTAAATGCAGAAACACCGTCGTCGTCATCACTGGCTCGTCATCAAATCTATGGCGTAGGGTCACTGTCATCCGTCCCGCATACGTCACAGAGTCTCTATCTCCTCTCATGTGCCATGATAGCGATCCACCGTGAAACTCGAGAGTCACGAACCCCAAAAATCCTGGCACCGCCATACCAAAACTAATCAATCCAATGGGTATGGATGATCAGATGGTTCTTGATCGTCAAACTGGTCATCGGCTAGCTGATCTTCCTCCTCCTCGGGTACGAACCTCAAGAGGTTGTTCCTCTTCTTCTTCCTCAAACTCTTTACCGCGTAAAATAAATATACAGGAACATACACAATACAGAAAAGAGGTAAGACAATCTAAAATCACCATAAACATGGCCAATAAGAAGACGACAACCAACAGTTATACAATTCATACAATATGAAAAGCTATAACAGAAATCTGTAACAAATTCAAGAAAGAGATTTAATTATCATAACGACACCTAATATCACAGATAAAATAAAACATTACAGATAAAATAATAGAACAGATAAATAATCCTCATAATACTAAGCAGATAAAATAGACAGATAAGATAAAATAAAGTTCCAGATATACTCATAGAAAATATGACACGTTCCTACTCCATGGAGCTAAACAACACAGATACCACAGATATCAGAGGGAATGACTCGTAAAATCTATTAGTACCACGGCTGCCTAGCCAACTATTCCGCGGTCATACGTTGCGTCTATAGCTCCACATCACTGGGAATTTACCATCCAAGCGTGGGGTAGTTCACTGTCTCACGTCGTGACACTACGGGCAAATGTACTACTAAACTTCACAAATCTCGATTAAATATAGTGCGTGTCGAGTCCATTAGTGTGCTATCGGTTACCACGGCCCAGCGGAGCGACCGACTGTCCATATATGGAATTCCATACACTAAAGTCTCCAAGTTCATTAGAACAATGAACCACACTACGTTTATCGCATCGACAACACGATGTGATTCACCTCGTCAACCAAAATTTACCAAAAATTAGTAAATTACCAAAATACCCTCATGGTATAAAGATAGAAAGCTTGTACGGGTTCTTATTTTCCCGACAGCGAAAAAAAAAATCCTCAAAAGCCTGTACGGGTTCTCATTTTCCCGACAGCATAAAATACAGAAAATTCCAGAAAAATACTGTTTCGGTCAATCGCGTAGAAATTTTATCGCATTTTCAAAATCTCATCGTTTTTATAAATGTTTTGAAATCGCGTAAATATATTTTTCTGTTTTCAAAATCGCGTAGGATTTTTAATACGTTTTCTCAATCGCGTAAGATTTTTAAATAATTTTCTTGACCGAATTCCTTAAAAATTACTGTTTAAATAAACAGAAATAATAAATAATACTTTTAAGCTACGTATAATATTTTCCTTACCGTATACTGTCTTTTGGACATCTTTCCTATCCTATTTGTCTGTTTTTACTAAAATTTGACAAGATTTTGCTTAGAAAATTATATTAATGGTTTTCTAATTTTACTTGTAAAATTACTGTTTATTAAATTTTTAAACCATATAATTAATCCTTTTGAAAACTACTAACATGCTTCAAAATACAAAGCATGAGCTATATGTTAGAAATTTTTGAAAGTTATCTTGTATTTCATTTCTAATAACAAAATCATTAGTTCTAAGTTATAAATCTTATTTCTAATTGATTCTTTTCCTTAAAACTCATTTTAGAAAAATTCTTTTTAACACATATTGCATTCTTATACTTAGAAAAAGTTTGGATTTAATTTTAGAAACCATAGATACTTGGTTTGGCATGTTGGCGAATTTCCTAAATACTTTGAAATTGATTTCTAAATTATTTCTCATCTTCTAAATATATGTCAAACTAATTGTATTGTCTAATTCATTTAACCATTGTTTTAGAAAATGGTTTTTGAAATCAATACATTCATTTTAGGCATGTTGGCTGAAAATACTAAGTCTTACCATTTGATTTCTAAATTCATTTTCTTTGATCAAATCAACTTGAAACCTTCTTAATTCTCCTAGGTTAATTAAATTACCTTATAAGAAAATTTAGAGAACATTTTGGTTCCCCATTGGTTAAAGGCCGTGAGCCTTGGTGTAGTGTTCTTTGGAACACACATGCATTTCCTTGACATGTTATTTACATCCTATACATTATCATGCAATTCTATACTTTATCATGCCATTCTAACACATACAATATATTTCTAACACATATAACCTAAATCAAAGCTTGTAGACATGCAAATTAAAGCTTGTAGACATGTAAATTATTACAAACAACAAATAGAAAAGCTACTAACAAATACACAACCACATCAAATAAGCTACTAACAAGCACAAACATGAATCCTTATGGATTCTACAATCACAAAATCAAACTCCATCCTCTTACCACCATCCATAGGTGATAAGATTTGTCTTCCTCTTACCTTAAATGAAGACAAATGGTTTTCTTTCACTCCTCCTAGGTCACGGTTTTCTCCTTCAAAATACCTAGCAAACTTAAACAAAAACTACAAGTTACTAACCATTAAAAGAGAACCTAAACCATGGATAAATCATGGCTTAGAACTTTGAAAAAGGATTTAGAAAAGAAAAACTAGAAATTTCACCTCCTTGGTACAAACTTCCAAGTAGGTTTTCAAGCTTCAAATGAAGGAATTTGAAAGAACTCTCAACTAGAGATGTTCTTAGGATTGTGTTTAGGTTTAGAAGAGTTGGTTAGATAGAATTTTAGGTGGTTGGATGGTGGAGTATGAAGCTTGGCCGAATGGTGAAGAAAGAAAGCAACAATGGTGGCTAGGGTTTTTGGATGAGAGAGAAGAGAGAATTTTGCATGAAAGAAGAGTGAAGAATGGTCTCCTAACCCTCACTTGGCCGTAGACTTCATGGCTTGCAAGGTGTCCATGGCTTGGCTTCATCCAAGCCCTTGGATGCATCAAAGGTTAAGATTAAAACTTGGTTAGCAAGCTTGTTTCCTATTGGTTGGTTCAAGCATAGTCACCATGCTTAGTCATTAAGCTTCATTAACTCTTAAGCCTAGTCATTAAGCTAGTCACCATGTTCTAGAGAGTTCCTTCACTAATGATGATTAATTAAGCTACTAAGTTAACTGTATTAGCTAAACGTGGGTCCCGCAAAACATTTTCGGGTCCACTGTCACTAAGTTATACTGACTAATAAAATAATATTATAATAATATAAAATTATTTTATTTGACAGTTAAATCCTAAAAATTAAAAGATTAATTTTAGGCTCATTCAGAATTGGGTTTAGTAAGATCCCCTCTCTGAATAATTAAAAACAGATTTTACCGGTCCGAAAAAATATTATTTTCCTGCCCGTAGCAAATCACACAAAAAGTCCATATAAAATCACAGACAGTAATATTGGACACTAAACCAAGTAGAAAACAATTAAAAACAGCAAAAACAGTACAAACAACACGTTCGGGACGTAACGGTCATTTTCTCATTTTTTCCCACAACGTAGCTAATTGTCCAAAACGTTCAAATAAAATTACGACATGTATTAATTGTCGTATATCTTCCGAAAAATTAAAACAAGTTGCTTCGGAATAACTTTTATTTTACCATCTCGGAACAAATTACGTAAAAAGACCAAATAAAATTTGAGCCTGTATAAACGTATTTGTATTTCATGCAGAAATCGAGAAACAGTAAAATAGGGACACAACGGTCATTCACACAAAAGTTTGAAAAACAGTAAACAGTACATTCGGTACATTTTCTAAAAATTGGGGTGTTACAGGTTAGACCGATGCAACACACCGATGATCCTGACCGAGATACTATTCATAATCATGATCTCGTAAAAACTGTCGTGTATATGCTAGATGTGCAAAAATCAAAATGAGGATTATAGCACGTGGTCTGAGGTATTTTGGTACAGACAGATCTTTCGGATCGACTTCTCTGAACTGAGTATTAGCTCCATGGAGTAGGACATTGAGTCTATGTGCGCATGCATGAATCTGAGCATTTATATATGTATGATATATTAATTGAGGAATATTGGCTATGACAATTGTTTTGAATACTTAGATGATGATGATGATAATTGGATAATGATGAGGGCATCACCATAGATGTTGAATGATAATTGAATTGATAAATGATTTGATGATGATAATTAATTAATGTTGATGGTATGATATATCTGTATGATATGTTGTTGTGTTATCTTTGTGCTACCATGTTGGTATTAGTGTAGGTGATCTCACCTCTTTGTTATATTGTTTTGCTGTGTTTGTATTATTAAAAATTATATAATAGATGGAACGAGTTGTCTTAGACATAACGGGTGGCAGATATTCTGAAATTGGTGACAACATCAGAGAATGATCATTCCAGATTTGATAGCGTGCGGTGTTGACATAGAACATATGGCTGATGCATCCAGATGGATACAAGAAGGAATAAGTATGTTAAATTTTCTCGTTAGTATTGTACCGTGCTATTAAGTAGGACCCGTCATAGGGTTTGCCACTGTTAAAAAGAGAGAGTTCTCTGTTAGTTTTATATTTCTCTTTAAATTGTTAAATTTTAATTGGTGTCAATATTGTATATTAAATATATTTTCAGTAATACTTATGGATATCAGTAAGTTTATGTTTCCGTCTTTGATGAAAAGAAATTTTAAAACCCATCTTTTATAACTCAAACCTTGTTTACGAACTTCTTTACAGATTATGAGTTGGGAGTCAGAAATGTGATTCCCTGAGTGGGGTGTTACATTATTTTGGTATCAGAGCACGGTTTGAGTCTTTTGGGGTTTGTGGTTAGGTCTATTTTGCTTGTGTTGTATCCTCTGTGTGTTTGATTTCCGAAAGGAAATGGCTCGTGGCAGACGTACGTGCATGGAAGCGGAACATGTTACTAGTAATGCAGTTGTAACTACGAAAGCAATGTGGAAGGGTGACTGCAGGAACAGGGAATCGCTAAATAGCGGGAACTGGAATTTGAAGTTCAAGATCTGATGGAAGAGAATTAGTCTTCGAATATAAGATTTCGAAATTTTGGAACCTGGTATTTCTTCTTAGGGATATTAGAAAAGTAATTGATTTCAACGGGAAATGTATTTACGACCATTGAGAAACTAGAAGCTATAAGTGATGTGAAAGAAGGTACTTAATGAAGGACTATACGTCAAGGAAACTATTTGTGGAAAGTTTGGACACATTTCCAGAGATTGTGTACCACTAAAAACAGAGTTTTCTGTTAGTAAAATCTCAGGTAGTAGGGAGAGTCGATACGTTGAATGGAACGGGAGTGTTCTGGGCTGAAGACCTAAACAAGGGAGACTGTACTGCGGAAGGTGATTCTTTACCTATTCTTTGTGGCATATGATTGTGTGGATCAATTATATGTTAGAGTTATTCGTTAGCCTCTGATTTGTTTACTTCTGTTTCTATTCTTAGCCGATCGAGCTACTCAAGTTATTCAAATTGTGGTTATAGATCAAAACTTTATGTTAGTTTGATCTGTTTCATATATAAACGTGATCTTTAAAAAACGGATTGGTTATTTTCCAACCATATCCGATGAGATTGTCTCAATAAAGTGTTAGTATTCCAGAAAATTCATTCGACAATATCAAATTCTTTGTTGGATATGTCCGGTAACATATCAAATAGTTTGCTATCTTGCATAATGTTATTCATGCATCACAATTTGTAAGAAAGAATACTTTGCAAGAAAGGATATTCTTATTTATATCTATGTTATAGTATCAGAGTGACGCAGTGGAAGCGTGGTGGATTCTTCAAAGGTTAAAAAAAAATGGTAATGGAAATCTGTAGAAAATTTATTGAGATATTTTCTAAGATCGTAGGACTACTTACCTAGCTTATCAGAAAGAATTAAGTGTTTGTATGGACTGATGCATACAAGGAAAATTTTTAGGAGTTGAAATATGTTTGAGTACTTTCTGGTATTAGTTTTGTCTAATCTCAGTAAACCATTGGAGGTGTACTATGATGTATTATATCAAAATTCAAGATATGTGCTTATGCAGAATAGAAGAGTTGTAGGGTATGATTTTAGGAGATTGAAGTCACTTGAGAAAAATTATTCTATGCATGAATGGAAGTTGGTAGATGCTGTGTTTGTGTTAAAAGTATAGATATGCTTTCTTTATGGAGTAAAATTTAACATCTTCAGTAATTATAGGAATCTGAGATATCTGTTTGATCAGGAGAAATTGAATGAGAAACAAAGAGATTTCATTGGTTAAAATCGTTTGAAACGATATAGGTGAAGATACAATGTGAGAACTGGAAAATAAGATAAAAGAGTAATATCTATATTTATTCTGTGGAGGTGAATTCAGGTTTATCAAATTTTGAGGACGAAATTTCTTTTTAGAGGGGAAGTATTGTAACACCCCAAATTTCCTAAATAGTAGACAGTAATTTTGACAGTTAATAGAATTCTACTGTTTAGTGATTTCTGTGTACTACAAAATTATTTTGAGTATTCCATCAGCGTATTTGATTGTTTTGAGCGATTTACTCTGTGTCAAGAAAATAATAATTTTCGGGCCGGAGAAAATCTTTATGTATTTGTTTCTCTTGACTATTAATTATTTTTAACAATTTGATTTGATTTTCATATGTTTTCTAATATTTGTGATTTTTGTGGATGATTATAAATATTTATGGTTATCTGGTTATTTTTTGGCTGTTTGTGGGTCCTAGTGGTCCTACGTGGGCCTGGGGTGAGTCCCAAAACATGAAAATTTTTCTACGTATAAAAAAATTTATACTGTTTAGATGGAGACGGGGGATCTTACTAAACCTGAATCCGGAAACAGTTTTTAGAAATTTTCTTGTACTGTATTTAATTATCGGGCGATAAAAATACATTAAATATATTCTTTCATGGGGTTTTAGTAGATAAAAAAATAAAAAATTATACTGCTTAAGTCAACAATAGTGGTTATGACAACTTTTGACGGACCAATAGGAAACAAGTTTAATTCTTTTGACGGACCAATAGGAAGCAAGTCTAATATTGAAGACTTTGATATCAACAGTCGATTTAATCAACGGTGTAGGATTAGTCTAATAAAATGGCTATGACCATTTATAACCATTGGATTTAGATTTAGATCAAGGGTGGAGATTTGATCTTATAAAGTGGCTAGGACCATTTGTGATCGTTGGATTTGGATTTAATCAATAGTGGAGATGGATCATTTATAACCATTGGATTTAGATTTAGTCAATGGTGGAGATTTGGTCTTCTAAAATTGCTATGACTAATTATGACCCTTGGATTAAAAGTAAGAAGGAGTAATCTTGACCTTTTATTTTTGGAGATGGATTTAATGGCTAGAATTTCAAGGAGAAAGATCTAATGGCCTAGATTAAGTCTTCTAATCAAAAGTCTACCTAAATCCTAACCATTGAATTAATCAATGGCCTAAAATGCTCTAAATGGTGGCTTGAAAAAGATGACAACATTATGGAATGCATGCATGGAGGGGGGACGATTTTGTGCTTCATTTTGGAGCTAAAGAAAAGCTTTATGACCATTATTACTTGTCTTGGTCAATATGCATCATAATTGACCACTTTGCACTCTTAGGAGAATGCATGGAGGGGGGGACGGTTTTGGTGAGTGCTTAAGAGCATAGAATGGTTTCAAGACCATTATTACTCCATCTTGATCATTATTGATCAAATTCAAGAAGCTAAGTTATCAAAACTTTCTCTCCATTTCTCTTCTCCTCTAGTTTCGGCCAACACCTAGGACCCATGTCTCCAAACTTCTAAAATTTTATCTAAACACATTTCCTAAACCTAAACACCATTCAAAAAGCATCTCTAGTTATGAGTTTTCATCAAATCATTCATTTTGAGCTTCAAATCCAAGCTTCAAGTTTCTATCAAAAAGGGTAAAGTTCATATTTCTTCACCCAATCTTTTAGTTTTGATTTTATAAGCCATGCTTGAATCATGGTTTACCTATTCTTTTACTTGTTATTGATTTTAAGATTTGTTTATGATTTTTAGGGATTTTCCAAGGAGCTCCACGAAATTGATAGGAAGGGAAACCAAGTGTTTTCACTTCATTCTTTTCCTTAACCAAGTTTAAGAAACCTTTCCCTCACAAAAATAAAAAATTTTAACCTTGTTCTTCAAGAAGAACCATTCGGCCAAGATACCCAAAACCACTCTACAAGCTCTTTTAATTTCATCCAACCATAGATCTTGAATCTATATGATGTTCTAAACAACTTTCATGTTGGAGACTTTCTCTAAATCATTCATCTTCAACCTTGTTCTTCAAGCCAAAGATTGGAGCTTTATTGGTGAAGTTTATTAATCTTCACTTTTCTTTTGATTTTCAAGGTTCTAAGCCATGTTTGATCCATGGTTTATCTTGTTCAAGCTTGATTTACTAATAAATATATGTTTTGTTTTGTATTTGAGAAGCCCTTGGTGGTGAAGGACTTGGAAAGAGAAGCAAAATAAGGAGCTTTTGAGGATCTTCAAGAGGTATGAGGGAGATTCATCTCACCAATCAAGTATGGTGGTGAGAGATGGTTTGTGTATTTGATGGATGGTGAATCCATGTGAGGATTCATATCCATGGTCATGTAATAATTTGTGGGTGTTTATATGCTTTGATTATTTGCCTATGCTTGATATGCTTTGCATGATTTTATAGCTTATATGGTATGCTTATAATATGCGTGATGATAATATGGTATGCTTCTAATATGCATGATGAGAATGTGTTGAAATTATGTATATGTATGCCATGATGTGATGGTGGAAAGGAAATCAATTTTTGGCTCCAATGGCCAAGGAGGAGTGGTCACGGTTTTGGCACTCATGATTTGAGTTTATGTTGAAATTTTTCAAGAACAAGGGAATTAATTTCTGTCCCTAGAAAATGGTGAATTTTGGCCAAGACACTTCAAGATAGGTGTCACAAATTAATATTTTCATGAATGATGAAATAAGATGTTTAGAAAAATAAGAAAAATAAATAAAGGGTTTATTTTTCGAAGAGTACATGAATACGGTTTTAGAAGGATTTTTATTAATTTATTTTGTGTAAAAAGTTTCTAAGCATTTTACTAATCATGAGTTTTAAATGAAAATAGCAATGTTGATTTTAAGGATTTGCAAAGAAAGTGAAAAATGAAAATGAACAAATGATTTGATTTCAAAGACCAAGTGCTCACGGTTTTTGTAATGAATTTTTAATAGTTTTGTTTGTGTAAAACCATATCAATTTAGAAGGAAAAATATTTGATGACCATTTGAAAACAAGTACCACGATTTTGAAGGTTTGGGAATACCTTGATTTTATAAAGGAAAAGTATATGAAGGCTTCAATGGCCAAAGACTTCACGGTGTTTTGAGAGATTGGAATAGTTTTGGGTTTTATGAAACAAAGTGATTTCAAAGTGGAAACAAAATGTTTGAACAAAATGATTTAGTACAAGGATTTTTCGAAAGGGAATCAGAATTTTTATCACTTGAGAAACGAATTTTAGTATGTAAATGGAAAAGAGAGGTTCAAACACACCTCAATTTATTTTGAAGAGAATTGATTTTAGAATTGATCTGAGAAAAATGGAGAATATAATAGTGATTTGATATTTTCTAACGTGTAACTCATTATTTGAGTTTTGGAGAGCGTTAGTAAAATTTTAAGATTTGAAACATTGATTTATATCAACCGAAAAGTGATTTTGTGGATTATATTTTGGAAAAGGATTTCTTTTGTGGATTATATTGTGGAAAAAGACTTCTTGAGTAAAGAAATGTGAAAAAAGATTTTCTTGAGTAAGAAAATAAGGAAAAGGAAGTACAAAGTCATAATATTTTGAGAAAAGTGGAAATGGAATTTTTGAAGGTTGAGAAATATTTTTCGTAATGGAAAAACGATGTTAGAAATGATATTGATTTGTTTGGAAGTCCAAAATAATGTTTGAAATATTGAGGAATATTTTACGTGGTTGTAACATGGTGAAAAATGTTTTACGTATCTTAAAAACGTGATTTTTAAGCTACGCGATTTGAAAAATGTTGAAATATTTCTACGCAATTTGGAAAGCGTTTAAATATTTTGAAAATGATGGAAAATAGTTTACGCGACTTAAAAGAATGATTTTTAAGTTACGCGATTGTGAAAATGGTGGAAAATCACTACGCGATTTGAGTAACGTGTAAATGATTTTACGTGATTAAGATAACATTGAAAAATCACTACATGATTTGAAAACGTGCCAGAAACATTGCAAAATTGTGAAAACATAACAGCAACGTTGCGCGATTGTGAAAACACGACAAAAGTGTTTTGTAACTATGAAAATGCGATAATATGATTTCTGTAACACCCTCCCTAGGGTATCACATGTCTGACTCCCGACTCATAATCTGAAAATGTTTTCATAAAAGGTTTGAGTTAAAAACGTGGGTTTAAAAAAAAAATTCTTTCTTGCTGAAATATAAACTTACTGTAATCCATAAGTATTACTGAAAATATATTTAAACTGATTCATATACAACATTGACACCAATTAATATTTCACAATTTAAAGAGAAATATAAAATTAACAGACTCTTTTTTTTTTCAACAGTAGCAAACCCCATGACGGGTCCTACTAAATAGCACGGGTTTACAACACTAACGTTAAAACTTAACATACTTATTACATTGTGTATCCTTCTTGTTGCACCATACATCCGTTCTACATCCGTTCTTTGTCAACACCGCACACCTTCGAGTCTGAATGTCCATTCCTTATTGTTGTCACCAGCTCGGAGTATCCATCGCCCGTTATGTCTAAGACAACTCATTATTTCTTCTGTTTAATTTTAACAAGATGCAGAACCACAAAGAAGACAATATAACAAAGAGGTGAGATCACCTACGCCAATACCAACATGGCAAAGACAGAGATAACACAAGCAAAGAATATCATACAAGGATATCATATCAAACTTCCAATAATATATTCAATATTAATCAATTATCATCATCAAATCATTTATCAATTCAATTATCATAAACAACAATTACGATAATGTCCTAATTATCATCATCATCATCCAAGTATTCAAAACAATTGTCATAACCAATATCCCTCAATTAATATATCATGCGAGATATAAAATGTTCAGATTATGCATGTACACAAGACTCGATTTCCTACTCCATGGAGCTAAAACTCAGGTCGGAGAAATGATCGAAAAGATCCGTCGGTACCACATGCCTCGGACCACGTGCTATAATCCTCATTTTGATTTTGCACATCTAGCATATACACGGCGAGTCTTTTATCGATCTTGATTAAGAATAGTGTCTCGGTCCCGGATCATCGGTGTGTTGCATCGGTCTAACCTACGGAAGAAGCGCGACCAACCACCCATGTAGGCAACCCGCACCCGATGCCCCCAAGGTCAACAAGTGACCTACACTACGCATATCGCACCCACTCAAGAGGTGTGTTTCTCCTGAAGCAATCACCATATCCAAATCTCATCGGACCATTCCAATGCATGTATAATGCACCAAATCCAATCATAGACAAATATGTCATTTTCTCACAAACATGTATGGACACCGGTTCAACAAGAATCATACATTGTACTTTCAACAAAAAAATCATGTTATCACGTTTTCATAGTTGTAAAACACTTTTACCGTATTTTCACAATCGCGTAACATTTACATTACGTTTTCACAATCCAAAAACTTTTCTGTTATGTTTTCACAATACCATAACACTTCTTTATATTTTCACAATACCGTAACATTTTTGTTACGTTTTTAAAATTCCAAAACGTTTTATTACGTTTTTACAATACCGTAACACTACATTACGTTTACAAAAAAATTCGTAACATTTCTTTTACGCTTTTCAAAATGTTGTAACTCTTCTGTTGCACTTTTAAACCACGTACTAATTTTTAACGTTTTTCTCAATCGCGTAAAAACATACGTTTCTCAAATCGCATAGTATTTTTCCACTGTTTCAAAATTGCGTAACTTAAAAATCATTCTTTTACGTCACGTAAATCATTTTCACAATCACGTAAAAATATTCTATCACTATTCAAATCACGTAGTGATTTTTCAACAATATTTCAGTCACGTAAAATATTTAAACGCTTTTCAAATCGTGTAGAAATATTTAAACATTTTTTTTCAAATCGCGTAGAAATATTTTACTATATTTTAAATTATTTTTAAGATACGTAAAATATTTTTCAACATTTTTCAATCACATAAACTATTCCTCAATATTCCAAACATTATTTTGGACTTAAATAAATCAATATCATTTTTAACACATTGTTCAAAATGGCGTAGCTTAAAAATCACGCTTTTTAAGATACGTAAAACATTTTTCATCACAATTTCATTACGAAAATACTTCTTAACCTTCAAAAATTCCTCTTCAACTTTTCTCAAAATAATATAACTTTATATTTCATTTAATATATTTTCTTACTCAAGAAAATATTTTTCCACAGATCTTTACTCAAGAAATTCTTTTTCAAAATATACTTCAAAATCACTTTTCCATTGATGTAAATCAACGCTTCAAAACTTAACATTTTTCTAACGTATTTCAAAACTTGAAAATAAGTTATACGTTAGTAAATTTTCAAAACATCATTATATTATCCATTTTTCCCAAATCATTTCCAAACACAACCTTCTTCAAAATAAATTGAAGTTCGAAAACATTTTCGTTTACAAAAACTTGATTTTCTCAAGTGATAAACGCTCTGATTCCCTTTCCAAAATCCTTGTATTAAATCCAGTTACGTTTCCACTTTGAAATTCACTTTGTTCATAAAATCAAAATTATTCCAACCTCCAAAAATCGTAGAGTCTTTGGCCATTGAAACCATCAAATACTTTTCTTCTAAATTGATATGGTTTTACACAAACAAAACCATTAAAAATCCTTTACAAAAACGTAAGACTCATAGTCTTTGAAAATCAAATCATTTATTCATTTTCAATTTTTCACTTTCTTTGCAAATCCATTTTCACTTTCTTTACAAATCCTTTTTCACTTTCTTTGCAAATCCTTAAAATCATCATTGCTATTTTCATATAAATCTCATGTTTAGTTAAACACTTAGAAACTTTTTACACAAAATAAATTAATAAAAATCCTTCTAAAAATTGTGTTCTTGTTCTCTTGAAAAACAAACCCTTTGTTTATTTTCCAAATTCTTCAAATCATCCGTTTTCATCATTCAAGAAAATTTTAAGTTATAAACACCTATGTTGAGGTGTCTTGTTCGAAATCCACCATGTTCTAAGTACTCAAAAATCAATTCTTTTGTTCTTAAAAATTTTCAACATGAACCATAATCAAGGGCATCAAAACCGTAGCTCTTCCTTGGCTATTGGAGCCAAAAATCAATTTTCTTTCCACCATCGAGTCATGGCATATACATATATATTTCATCATAAATAATATAAGCATACCATCAAAGCCATAAAAGCATGTATAGCATTTCAAGCATATCATCAAAGCTATAAAATCATGCAAAGCATATCAAGCATAGAAAATTAATCAAAGCTCATAAACACCCACAAATTAATTACATGACCATGGATATGAATCCTCACATGGATTCCACATCCATCAAATAAAATACCATCTCTCACCACCATGCTTGGTTGGTGAGATGGATCTCCCTCTTACCTCTTGAAGATCCTCAAAAGCTTCTTGATTTGCTTCTTTTTCCAAGTCCTTCATCACCAAGAGCTTCTCAAATACAAAACAAAATACATAGAAATTAGTATACTAAGCTTGATTAAGAGGAACCATGGATCAAACATGGCTTAGATCATGAAAAAGAGAGAAGAAAATGAAGTTTCCTTATACTTCACCTCAAAAACCCAATAACATGG
This sequence comes from Ormosia emarginata, assembly GCA_029884605.1. Lineage (NCBI taxonomy): Eukaryota > Viridiplantae > Streptophyta > Magnoliopsida > Fabales > Fabaceae > Ormosia > Ormosia emarginata. Next base: position 22,659,007 of record JAQQTP010000078.1, on the reverse strand, counting down.
ATCTTGAAGAAACTCCTTGAAGATGAATGATTTAGACAAAATCTCCAACATGAAAGTTGCTTAGAATATCATGGAGATTCAAGATCCAAGGTTGGATGAAATTAAAAGAGCTTGGATGGTGATTTTAGGTAGTATGACCGAATGGTGTATTTTGAAGAACAAAGATGAAATTTTTGATTTTTGATAGAAACTTGAAGCTTGGATTTGAAGATCAAGATGAATGATTTTGGAAAAACTCATAACTAGAGATGTTCTTAGAATGATGTTTAGGTTTAGAAAATCAAGTTGGATGAAATTTTTGAGTGATGAAAGGTGCTCTTGGAGGGCTTGGCCAAAATCTAGAGAAGAAAGGAGATGGAGAGAAAATTTTCTAAGTTTCCTTCTTGAAAATGAATCAATGAAGACAAGGAAGACAATAATGACTAAAGCATGCAATTATGGTCTTCCAAACTCCTTCATGCAGCACCAAATTCGTAGTCCCCCTTCTTGCATTCTTCTTGAGTGCAAAAAAAATCAAAAGTAAGCCATTATGATGTCTAACTTGACCAAGACATGCAAAAATGACGTATAAAGCTTGTTTCTTTGTCTTCTAAACACTCCAAAACCATCACTTTCTCTTCATAATGCATTCAATAAAGTTGTCTTCATTATTTGCCACCATTTGAAGCATTTTTAGCCATTGATTAATTCAATTTAGGATTTAGGTAGATTTAGATAGGTTAGAAGACTTAATCTCTGGCCATTGGATTTTTCTCCTTTAAATTCTAACCATTAGATGTGTCTCCAAAATTAATGGTTAAGATTGCTTCTTCAAACTTTAAATCCAAGGGTCCTAATTAGTCTTTGCCATTTTAGAAGACCAAATCTCTACCCTTGATTAATTCTTCATCCAATGGTCATAAATGGTCTTTGTTACTTTTTAAGATTAAATCTCCACCCTTGATTTAATCTAAATCCAATGGTTATAAATGGTCTTTGTCATTTTTCAAGACCAATTCTACACCTTTGATTACATCTATGGTTGATATCAAAGCCTTCCTAACTAAGCTTATTCTCACACCATTGATTAAATCAATGGTTATTATCCAAGGCTTCTTTATTAAGTTTGTTTCTTAACCTTTGATTAAATCAATGGTTAATATTCAAACTAAGTATTCTCATCCAAGGGTATAAATCAAGTCAAGCTCTCTTTGTTGACTACGCAGTATAATATTTATTCTTGTATCCTACAAATAATATTTTTACTGTATTTTTATCATCGATAATTAAATACGAGATAAAAATACGATACAAGAAATTTTCTAAAAGCATTTCGGATTCGGGTTTAGTAAGATCCCCTGTCTCCGTCTAAACAGTACAAATTTTCTATGCGTAGAAAAATTTTCACTTTGTGGGACCCACATGGGCCCACATACCCCTTGCGGGGCCCACAGACAGAAAAAATTTCAAAATCATCCATAAAATCACAAAAATTATAAAATGCACAAATATCAAATCAGATTACATAAAATAATTACCTAACGGTAAAAATTAAATTACATAAAGTTTTCTCTGGCCCGAAAATTTTTATTTTCCTGACACGGAGTAAATCACTCAAAACAATCAAATACGCTGACGGAATAAACAAAATAATTTTACAGTGCACAGAAATTACTAAACAGTAAAATTCTGTTAACTGTCAAAATTACTGTTTAAGAGATACGGAAATTTGGGATGTTACAATTTCGCTATTTAAAAAAAAATGATTACTGTTGAGCCAGTGTGTGGACCTTGATTTTGAGATTATGAAATTAAACTAAGGATGGGCCAATGTGTGGACCCTGAATATGAAATGATAAATTTTGCCTATGATTGGCATTGATGCATTGAACATGCATTGGAAAGGTCCGAGGGACTGTATGAGGCTATTTGCCTAGGAGAGACGTACACCTCTTGAGTAGGTGCGATATGCGTAGTGTAAGTCACTTGTTGACCTTGGGGGCATCGGGGTGCGAGTTGCTTACACGGGTGGTTGGTCGCGCTTCTTCCCGTAGGTTAGACCGATGCAACACACCGATGATCCTGACCGAGACACTACTCTTAATCATGATCTCGTTAAGACTGTCATATATATGCTAGATGTGCAAAAATCAAAATAAGAATTATAGCACGTGGTCTGAGGCATTTTGGTACAGACATATCTTTCGGATCGACTTCTCCGAACTGAGTATTAGCTCCATGGAGTAGGACATTGAGTCTATGTGCGCATGCATGAATTTGAGCATTTATATATGTATGATATATTAATTGAGGAATATTGGCTATGACAATTGTTGTGAATACTTGGATGATGATGATGATAATTGGATAATGATGAGGGCATCACCATAGATGTTGAATGATAATTGAATTGATAAATGATTTGATGATGATAATTGATTACTGTTGATGGTATGATATATCTGTATGATATGTTGTGTTATCTCTGTGTTACCATGTTGGTATTGGTGTAGGTGATCTCACCTCTTTGTTATATTGTTTTGCTGTGTTTGTATTATTAAAAATTATATAATAGATGGAACGAGTTGTCTTAGACATAACGGGTGGTAGATATTCTGAAATTGATGACAACATAAGAGAATGACCATTCCAGATTTGATAGCGTGCAGTGTTGACATAGAACAGATGGCTGATGCATCCATATGGATACAAAAAGGAATAAGTATGTTAAGTTTTCTCGTTAGTGTTGTACCGTGCTATTAAGTAGGACCCATCATAAGGTTTGCTACTGTTAAAAAAAGAGAGTTCTCTGTTAGTTTTATATTTCTCTTTAAATTGTTAAATTTTAATTGGTGTCAATATTGTATATTAAATATATTTTCAGTAATACTTATGGATATCAGTAAGTTTATGTTTCCGTCTTTGATGAAAAGAAATTTTAAAACCCATCTTTTATAACTCAAACTTTGTTTACGAACTTCTTTACAGATTATGAGTTAGGAGTCGGAAATGTGATACCCTGAGGGGGGTGTTACAATAACAGGTTTAGTAGTGAGAGTAGAAATAATCAAGTCAAATGGTAATGAAGACATAGACAACCCTAATTGATTCACACAATCATAGGCAATAAAAAAATGGGTTTCCCCTGAGTCATACAGTACAGTTAAAGGCTTACCTCCTATGGCACAATCTCCCTTGATTAGATCTTCAGATTAGGAGGCTTCTGCTCCACTCATGGTGTAAACTCTCCCTCCTACTTGAGGTTTGGAAGCACATACATTACTAATGGAAGGCTTCGTCTTTGGTTGAGTATAGTCTCTGGAAATGTGTATGGGCTTCCCGCACTTGAAACAAATTATTTCCTTGATCGTACACTCCTTTGTTAAGTGATCTCTTTCACACCTCATACATTTTGGTAAAGATGTCATGGTCTGACTGAATCTACTACCACTAGTACTTCCTCCATATGTTTGCTTTTTTTGTTGATTCCCTGGTAGCCATGAATACGGTTTCTGCTAGAATCAGTTGATATTACTATGACTCCCCCTTTGGAACCGAGATGGTCCAAAGTTACGGGGTCTTGTATCCCGAGACTGATCTAACTCTTCAATTTGACTACACTTGTCCAACAAAGCTGGGAATTAATCTATCCTCAAAGGTAGTATTGCTCAATTCAGATCATACCTCAAACCTTCTTCAAATTTCTAGCACTTTCATTCCTCATCGGTTTGGAGTTCAAAGTATCGTGAGAATTTTGATAGGCTTTCAAACCTAGCAGCATATTCATTAACGATCATTCCCCTTTGCTTTAGTCCAAGGAATTCCATCTTCTTTGCGTGCCTTGTGCTAGCTGAAAAATACTTATCTAGAAATTTGCTTCGGAAGACTTCCCATGTGATAATTCTTCCTTCAGCTTCCAACAGCTGTTGAGTTCCTGCCCACCAGTCCTCACCATCTCCAAGTAACATGAAAGTAGCATAGGTTACCTTCCTTTCATATATGCATCCCATTCCTCTAAAGATTTTCTCCAATTCCTTAATCCAAAGGTTCGTTTTCTCAGGATCAATTTTGGCTTTAAACTGTGATGGATTATTGCAATGAAACTCTGACAGATTCTGAGCCTCAGTTGTCGATTCCTGCTACTAAGTTGCCCTCTAATTTTGTTGTACTATTACATCAGTCATTCTCTGCATTGCTATTGTAGCCGCAACTGTAACGCCCCAATTTTTAGAAAATATTCTGAATGTACTGTTTTCTGTTTTTCATGCTTTTGTGTGAATGACCGCTGTGTCCCTATTTTTCTGTTCTCGATTTCTGTATGAAAACAATTACGATAATACAGGCTCAAATTTTATTTGATCGTTTTACGTAAATTGTTTCGAGATGGTAAAATAAAAATTTTTCTGAGCTACTGTATTAATTTTTCTGAAAGATATACAGCTATATAATACTGCTGGATATTTTATTTGAACGTTTTGGACGATTACCTACGTTGTGGGAAAAAATGGGAAAATGACCGTTACGTCCCGAACGTCTTGTTTTTCTTGTTTTTCTTGTTTTTAATTGTTTTCTTCTTGATTTAATGTCCGATAATACCGTGTCGTGATTTTATATGGACTTTTTGTGTGATTTGCTCGAGGCGGAAAATAATATTTTCCTGGCCTGGGGAAAATCTTATTTTATTATTTAGAATTGGGGGATCTTATTTAATCCGATTCTGAATGAGACTAAAAATAATCTTTTAATTTTTAGGATTTAATCACAAATAAAATAATTTTATATTATTATAATATTATTTTATTAGTCGAAGATATTTTAGTGACAATGGACCCGAAATATTTTGCGGGACCCACAATTAGCGAAACAGTTAGATCGGTAGCTTAATTAATCACCGTTAGCGCGATAGAACTTTCAGAAAACAGTGACTCACTAGTGACTCACTGAGAGAATTAAATGAGCTGTGTGACTCAGCATGTGAGTCATCATGAACCAACCAATAGAAATGAAGCTTGATCACCAAGATTTAATCCTAGCCTTTGATGTATTCAATGGCTTGGATGAAGCCAAATCCATGCACATCCTTACCACTTGAAGGCTACGGCCATTAGGAGTGAGAAGGCCAAAACAACACTTCATCTTCATCACTTTTCTCTCTTCTCTCTCTTCCAAAAACCCTAGCCACCATTGTTGTTCCTTTTCCTTACCATTCGGCCAAGACACTATCTACACCATCCAACCATCAAAAAATTTTTCTAACCAAGTTTTCCTAACCTAAACACTATTCTAAGAACCTTTCTAGTTGGGAGTTTCTTCAAAATCTTCCATTTAAGGCTTGGAAATCAACCTTGAAAGTTTTACCTAGAAGGTGAAATTTCATGCTTTTCTTTTCTCTCTCTTCTTTTTCAAAGTTCTAAGCCATGATTTCTCCATGGTTTAGCTTCTTTTTCATGGTTAGTAACATGTAGATTTTGTTTGAGATTTCTAGGTATTTTTGGTGGTGAAAACCGTGACCTAGGAGGAGTGAAAGCAAGCCTTTTGTCTTCATTTAAGGTAAGAGGAAGACAATTCTTATCATCTCTTGATGGTGGTAAGAAGATGGAGCCATTTGTGATGTTTGTAGAATCCATAAGGATTCGGTGGTCATGTGTTAATTAAGTGGGTATTTGTTAATTTTTGTGTTTGTTAGTAGTTTATGTGGTAATTGTTAGTAGCTTTCTTGTTTGATGATTGTAATAATTTTGCATGTCTATTAGCTTTTGAATGCATGTCTATAAGCTTTAATTTAGGTTTAGGTGTTAGAAAATATATTGCATGTGTTAGAAAATACAATGCATGTGTTAGAATTGTATGATAGTATATAGGATGTGAATAACATGTTTAAATTTGCATGAGTGTTCCAAAGAGCACATCCAATAGCTCACGGCAATGACAAGTTTGGAGGACCAAAATGTTCTCTTGATTTTTCCTAAAGTGTAACTTAATTAACCTAGGAGAATCAAGAAAGTTTCAAATTGATTTGATCAAAGAAAATGCATTTAGAAATCAAATGGTAAAGACTTAGTATTTTGGGCCAACATGCCTAAAGGATTAATTTAACTCTTACTAACTATTTTCTAATATGATTGAATGAGCTTAGACAATATAATATATTTGATATGATTTAGAAGGTGAAAAACAATTTAGAAATCAAATGCAAAAGTTTTATGAAATTTGGCCAACATGCCAATATAGGTAATCATGATTTTTAAAACTTGATTCCAAACCTTTTTCAATCAAAAGAGACAATACAAGTTAAGAAGAAATTTTCTATAATAGTTTTTGAAGAAACAAATTGAGTAGAATTGAGCTTAAAGGACTAAAACTAATAATTTTATCATTAGGAAGGAAATACAGTAATGTTGAGAAGTTTTCTAACATATAGCTCACTTTAGGTTTTGAAGCATGTTAGAGATTTCAAAAAGAATTAAATGATATGGTTAAAAAAATTTAGGTAAATGGAAATTTTATGGATAATTTAGGAAACCATTATTATGATTTCTAAACAAAATACTGTCAATTTTTAGTAAAAATGAACCAATAAGATAGCAAAAATATCCAAAAGACAGTATGCGGTATGAAAAATTATTCTACGTAGTTTAAATGTACTAAGTAATATTTCTGTCTGTTTAAACAGTAATTTTAAAGGCATTCGAATAAGAAAATGATTTGAAAATCCTACGCGATTGAGAAAACGTATTAAAAATGCTACGCGATTTAAAAAAAAACAGAAAAATATCTTTACCCAATTTTTAAACGTTTGTAAAAACGACGGAATTATGAAAACGCGATAAAATTTCTACGCGATTGACCGTTACTATATTTATTTTATGCTGTCGGGAAAATGTGAACCCGTCAAGATTATTTTTGAGGATCTTTATTTGTCGGGGGAAAATGTGAACCCGTACAGGCTTTTGAAAATTTATCTCTTTGTCGGGAAAATGTGAACCCGTACAGGTTTTTGAGAATTTATTTGCTGTCGGGAAAATGTGAACCCGTACAAGCTTTCTATCTATGTGTGCCAAGTTTTTGGTGGATTGGTTGACGAGACGAATCACATCGTGTTGTCGATGAGATAAACGTAGTGTGGTTCATTGTTCTAATGAACTTGGAGACTTTAGTGTATAGGATCCCACATGTGGACAGTTGGTAGCTCCGCTGGGCCGTGGTAAACCGATAGCACACTATGGTACTCGACATACACTATATTTAATCGAGATTTGTGAAATCTAGTAGTACATTTGCTCGTAGTGCCACAACGTGAGACCGTGAACTACACCACGCCCGGGATGATGGATTCTGTGTCGTGGGGCTATAGACGCAACGTGTGACAACGCAAATAGTTGGTGGGGCAGCCGTGGTACTAATAGATTTTACGAATCATTCCTCTCTCGATACTTGTGTTTTCTTTAGCTCCATGGAGTAGGGTTTTGTTATATTATTTGTTTATCTCTATGTCTATTTATTTCCATCTTATCTATTTATTGTTTATCGTATTTTATTTGTTTGTTTTATCTGATTACTACTTCTATATTTGGTTATTTTTATTATATCTTATCTGTTTATTTTTATCTTTCTTATTTTATCTGTGATGTTTTATCTGTGGTGTGATATATTGTTATGATATCTAAATTTTACTTCAATCTGTTATTATAATTGTTAAAGCTTTTTGTATTGCATGAACTGTATATATGTTGTTTGTCGTCTTCTTATTGGCCATGTTGTGATGATTTTATGTTGTCTTACCTCTTTGTTATATGTATTTTCTGTTTATTTATTTTACGCGGTAAAGACTTTGAGGAAGAGGATCAGCCCCTTGAGATCTTGTACCCCGAGGAGGAGGAAGGTCAGCAAGCGGACGATCAGTTTGACGATCAAGAACCATCCGATCATCCATATCCTCTGGATTGATTGTGAGGGATGGCAGCGCCAGGATTTTTGGGTTTCGTAGAGCTAGTATTTCATGGAGGTTCTCTGGCTTGGCATCTACGAGGCGATCGTGATTCTGTGACATATGCAGGACGTGTGACCGTGATTCTACGTCAGCGATTTGATGGAGAGCCCGTTATGACTACGACGTTATTTCTGCACTTAGAGTTACCCTTATCCATTAGGCGTTATTGGGGTGCTGAAAACCCTGAGCCTAGTGAGATAAGCATCGTATCGACTGCGCGATCCCGTTATCGCCGTGTGTCGAGACATCCGGGATATCTATCTCCTGATGATCATTTTCATGCTGAGAGTGATCCATCAGAGGATTAGATAACCATGATGTTTTTTTTTAGGCGCGCGTCAGTGTATGTCTGTATATATTAACTCTTTTATTGCTTTCCTTACTGTTTTTGTTTAAATATTTGTAGTCCTTGTTGTAAATTATTTGTACAGCTTATAACTTAATCATATGTATATTATCAGTAATGATGTTTTTTTTTATTTCGTATTTTCCGCATTATCTTTTTATATCATATTTCTGTCTATCAGGAATTATTTTACAACCCGTAATAATATTTAACAAATGTTTCACAACTTGGGTAGATTTTATTTCTATTTCTTTTATTTTCTTTTATGTGTGACATCCTCAAAAGGGGTGTTACATTAGTTGGTATCAGAGCCCAAGTTAGAGTCTTTTGGGGTTGTGGTTGGGTCTGTTTTTGTTTGTGCTGTGTGATTCTCTGTGATCTTTGTGATTTATATCCTTTCGGAAATATCTAGAAGTATGTATCTAACTTTGTTTTGTTATGTTTGAAGAAAGAAGATGGCTGGTAGAGGCAGAGGACATGCTAACGTGAATCGTGTTGAGGACCCGATGTTGGTTGCTGCTGAAGCTATGCGGCAGATGGCTGAAGTGATTACTCAGCAAAATTTGAGAGCAGCTCAACAGCAAGATGCTACAACTGATGCCCTAAATTTATCTGAATTTAGGCGCCATAATCCGCCACAGTTTAGAGGCGAGGTGGATCCGGAGAAAGCGAGTCAGTGGATGCAAGATTTAGAGAGAATCTTTGAGGGGATGAGATGCACGGATGAAAAAAGAAAGTAACTTATCTTTGTCTTTATCTTTGAGAGGAGATGCGAGAACATTGGTGGAGAGGAATCCGCCGAGTGTTGCAAGTTTGAAGGGCCGAGATCACACAGGGAAGTGTTTTCTAATACTTTTCTCGGATAAGTATTTTCCATGCAAGTGCTAGGCATGCCAAGGAGATGGAATTTCTTGGGTTGCGACAGGGAAATATGACAGTGAATGAGTACGCCACAAAATTTGAAAGTTTGTCTCAATTTTCGGATTATGCTCAAAATCGACAAGATGAGGTATGGAAATGTCGGAAGTTTGAGTCCGGATTGAGAGTGGAATTGAAGCGAGGAGTAATATCTCTGAATATGAATCATTTTCATACTTTGGTGGACGCATGTGCGCGACTTGAGGAGCTTGAACCGTCGCGAGATCAGAGGAATCGGAACTTTGGGCCGACAAGATTTCAAAGAGGTGGAGGTAGCAATACAAATCGGTTTCTGCGTAAGCCGTATGCTAGACCACAAGGAAGTCAGACTCAGCGACCGCCGGTTGGAGGGAGTGTACCTAGTGGTGGAGCGGACAGAGAGTGGTGTTTACACCGACGTGTTTTAAGTGCGGCAAGAAGGGCCATCTATCTCCGTTGTACAATCAAGGGAACCCTCTGTTTTAATTGTGGACGCCTGGACACATGTCGAAGGATTGTACTCGACCGGAGAAGAAACCTGTCATTCGTCATGTTAAAACTAATCGCAAAAATCGGAAATACTCAACCGAGATCCGGAGGCGAGTGTATACAATGATGGGATCTGAAGTTTCTCAATCGATGACCTTATTCAAGGAGAAGGTGACATTGGAGGTAACCTTCGACCGTATTGTATGACTCGGGTGCTACACACTCGTTTATTGCCTATGATTGTGTGGAAAGACTGAAGTTGCCTGTGTCTTCCTCGAATGTTAAGTTAAGTGTATCTACGCCAACTGCTAAACCTGTAGTTACTTCTAAGATCTGTTTGGATTGTCCTATTGTTGTGAAGGGCCGTTTGTTTTTGGTCAATTTGATTTGTTTGCCTCTTATTGAGATAGATGTAATCTTAGGGATGGACTCGTTATGTTCTAACCATATCCTTATAGATTATGCAAAGAAAACTATAGTTTTTCCTAAGGAAGAAGAGTCTGGATTCTTAACTGCTATTAAGGTCAAGTCTTTGTTGAGAGATGGAGCGCAGGGATATCTGGTATTGTCTTATCTAGAAGTTAAGAATGAGAAGGATGTGAATACTATTCCTGTTGTCAACAATTTTCCGGATGTTTTTCCTGAAGACGTACCTAGTTTACCGCCTTGAGCGGGAGATCGAGTTCTCAATTGATTTAGTACGGAACAGGTCCTATCTCAATTGCACCGTATTGTATGTCGCCGGTAGAGTTGGGGGGGGGAGCTGAAAAAGCAATTGGTGGAACTGTTGGAGAAAGAATTTGTACGACCTAGCGTTTCCCCATGGGGTGCGCCGATGCTTTTTGGTCAAGAAGAAGGATGGAACTTCACGACTTTGTGTGGACTATCGGCGAGTTGAACAAGGTGACTATCAAGAATAAATATCCGCTTCCAAGAATCGATGATTTGATGGATCAATTGAGAGGAGCATGTGATATTTTCTAAGATAGATCTGCGATCGGGTTATCACCATTCGTGTAAGAGGGGAAGATGTGCCGAAGACCGCTTTTCGAACTTGTTATGGACATTATGAGTATCGTGTAATGCCATTCGGGGTGACGAATGCTCTGCCATATTTATGGATTATATGAACAGGGATATTTCGTCCATATCTAGACAGATTTGTCATTGTCTTTATCGATGACATTCGATCTATTCTAGATCGAAGGAAGAGCATCTTTGAACATCCGAATGTTGTTCTTCGATTTTGAGGGAGAAGCCGGTTGTATGCGAAATTAGCTAAGTGTGAGTTCTGGTTGGAAGAAGTCCAATTTCTTGGTCACGTAATTTCTAAAGAAGGTATTGCGGTGGACCCATCGAAAGTGGAGACTGTTTTACAGTGGGAAAGACCTAAGACAAGAATGAAGTTCGAAGTTTTGTTGGACTTGCTTGGTTATTATCGGAGATTTATCGAAGGTTTTTCCAAGATTGCTGGACCACTTACACAACTGACGAGGAAAAGTCAAGCTTTTGAATGGACGGAAGAGCGTGAAGCCAGTTTTCAAGAGTTGAAGAAGAGGTTAACAACTGCACCGGTGTTAATCCTACCAGATTCGAAGAAATCTTTCGATGTGTATTGTGACGCTTCTTATCAAGGACTAGGATGCGTGTTGATGCAAGACCGGAATGTGGTGGCATATGCTTCTCGACAATTGAAGGTTCATGAGAAGAATTATCCTACACATGATTTGGAATTGGCTGCGGTGGTTTTTGCTCTGAAGATATGGAGACATTTTCTCTATGGAGCAACGTTCAACATTTTCAGTGATCACAAGAGTTTGAAGTACTTGTACGACCAGAAGGAGCTGAATATGAGGCAGTGAAGATGGTTAGAATTTCTGAACGATTACGATTTTCAACTTTTGTACCATCCTGGTAAGGCGAATGTCGTGGCCGATGCCTTGAGTAGAAAGATTATCAGTGTTTCTGCGCTGATGATCAAAGAAAAAGAGCTCATTGAACAATTTAGAGATGAGTGGTCATTTGTTGAGTTGAAATCGGGAAAGATCTGTATGAATATGGTTACTATCTCAAGCGAGATGATGGAAGACATAAGGGAAAAGCAAAATGCCGATAAATTTTTACAAGGAATACGGGAGCAAATGAAGCAAGACGAGACAGTAGAGTTCAAAGAAGGAACTGATGGAATTCTGAGATTTCGGGGTAGAATCTGTATTCCTCGTGACCGGAACTGAGGCAATATATTGTGGAACATGCCCATACTAGTCTATTAAGTATGCATCCAGGCATAACAAAGATGTACCAAGACTTGAAGAAGTTATTCTGGTGGCATGGAATGAAGGGTGATGTGGTTAGATGCGTGTCAACTTGCCTAGTTTGTCAAAAATCGAAAGTTGAACACCAAAGACCAGCTGGGATGTTGCAACCATTATCGATTCCAGAATGGAAATGGGACAACATTTCTATGGATTTCGTTACTGGTTTGCCAAAGACAAGGAAAGGTCATGATTCGATATGGGTTATAGTCGATAGACTTACGAAATCGGCTCATTTCTTACCAATCAATATTAAATATTCATTGGAAAGATTAACCCAGTTGTACATCGGTGAGATTGTCAGATTACATGGAGTGCCTACATGTATAGTTTCTAACAGAGATCTGAGGTTTACGTCAAGATTTTGGCGAAGTCTGCAAGAAGCTATGGGAACCAAGTTACGATTAAGTTCAAAGATATCATCCGAGACGGATGGTCGACAGAGAGAACTATACAATCTTTGGAGGATTTATTGCGTGCTTGTGTTTTGGAACAACGAGGAAGTTGGGATGAATTTTTATCTTTGATAGAATTCACCTACAACAATAGTTTTCACGCAAGCATCGAATGGCACCTTATGAAGCATTGTATGGAAGACGATGTCGAACGCCGCTATGTTGGTATCAAGATGGGGAGAGTATGACTGTTGGACCAGAACTTGTACAACAGACTACGGATAAAGTCAAGATGATATAAGAGAAGATGAGGACGGCGCAAAGCAGACAAAAGAGTTATGCGGACAAACGAAGACGATCTCTTGAGTTTAAGGAGGGTGAGCATGTATTTTTAAGAGTTACTCCTACGACTGGTGTCGGAAGAGTGATTAAGTCTAAGAAGCTTACTCCTAAATTCATTGGACCATATCAGATTATCCGACGTATTGGTCCTGTAGCATATCAGATTGCTTTGCCGCCTTTTCTATCCAATTTGCATGACGTGTTTCATGTGTCTCAGTTACGGAAGTATATACCAGATCCGACACATGTTATACAAATGGATGATGTACAATTAAAGGAGAATCTGACTTACGAAACTTTACCTGTCAGAATAGAGGACAGAAAGGTAAAGCAGCTTCGAGGGAAGATGATTGAGTTAGTGAAAGTCATATGGAATGATGTGACGGGTGAGGCTACCTGGGAGCTGGAAGATAAAATGAAGGATCAGTATCCTCATTTGTTTGGATGAACAACGAATTTCGAGGACGAAATTTTTATTTGTTGGGGAGAGTTGTAACGCCCCAATTTTTAGAAAATATTCTGAATGTACTGTTTTCTGTTTTTCATGCTTTTGTGTGAATGACCGCTGTGTCCCTATTTTTCTGTTCTCGATTTCTGTATGAAAACAATTACGATAATACAGGCTCAAATTTTATTTGATCGTTTTACGTAAATTGTTTCGAGATGGTAAAATAAAAATTTTTCTGAGCTACTGTATTAATTTTTCTGAAAGATATACAGCTATATAATACTGCTGGATATTTTATTTGAACGTTTTGGACGATTACCTACGTTGTGGGAAAAAATGGGAAAATGACCGTTACGTCCCGAACGTACTGTTTTTGCTGTTTTTTTTTACTGTTTTTAATTGTTTTCTTCTTGATTTAATGTCCGATAATACTTGTCTGTGATTTTATATGGACTTTTTGTGTGATTTGCTCGAGGCGGAAAATAATATTTTCCTGGGCCGGGAAAATCTTATTTTATTATTTAGAATTGGGGGATCTTATTTAATCCGATTCTGAATGAGACTAAAAATAATCTTTTAATTTTTAGGATTTAAGCATCACAAATAAAATAATTTTATATTATTATAATATTATTTTATTAGTCAATATATTTTAGTGACAGTGGACCCAGAAATATTTTGCGGGACCCACAATTAGCAGAACGGTTAGATCGGTAGCTTAATTAATCACCGTTAGCAGTAGAACTTTCCAGAACAGGCTGACTCAGCTAGCTGACTCAGCAGAGAATTAAATGAGTTGTGTGACTCAGCATGTGAGTCATCATGAACCAACCAATAGAAATGAAGCTTGATCACCAAGATTTAATCCTAGCCTTTGATGTATTCAATGGCTTGGATGAAGCCAATCCATGCACATCCTTACCACTTGAAGGCTACGGCCATTAGGAGTGAGAAGGCCAAAACAACACTTCATCTTCATCACTTTTCTCTCTTCTCTCTCTTCCAAAAACCCTAGCCACCATTGTTGTTCCTTTTCCTTACCATTCGGCCAAGACACTATCTACACCATCCAACCATCAAAAAATTTTTCTAACCAAGTTTTCCTAACCTAAACACTATTCTAAGAACCTTTCTAGTTGGGAGTTTCTTCAAAATCTTCCATTTAAGGCTTGGAAATCAACCTTGAAAGTTTTACCTAGAAGGTGAAATTTCATGCTTTTCTTTTCTCTCTTCTTTTTCAAAGTTCTAAGCCATGATTTCTCCATGGTTTAGCTTCTTTTTCATGGTTAGTAACATGTAGATTTTGTTTGAGATTTCTAGGTATTTTTGGTGGTGAAAACCGTGACCTAGGAGGAGTGAAAGCAAGCCTTTTGTCTTCATTTAAGGTAAGAGGAAGACAATTCTTATCATCTCTTGATGGTGGTAAGAAGATGGAGCCATTTGTGATGTTTGTAGAATCCATAAGGATTCGGTGGTCATGTGTTAATTAAGTGGGTATTTGTTAATTTTTGTGTTTGTTAGTAGTTTATGTGGTAATTGTTAGTAGCTTTCTTGTTTGATGATTGTAATAATTTTGCATGTCTATTAGCTTTTGAATGCATGTCTATAAGCTTTAATTTAGGTTTAGGTGTTAGAAAATATATTGCATGTGTTAGAAAATACAATGCATGTGTTAGAATTGTATGATAGTATATAGGATGTGAATAACATGTTTAAATTTGCATGAGTGTTCCAAAGAGCACATCCAATAGCTCACGGCAATGACAAGTTTGGAGGACCAAAATGTTCTCTTGATTTTTCCTAAAGTGTAACTTAATTAACCTAGGAGAATCAAGAAAGTTTCAAATTGATTTGATCAAAGAAAATGCATTTAGAAATCAAATGGTAAAGACTTAGTATTTTGGGCCAACATGCCTAAAGGATTAATTTAACTCTTACTAACTATTTTCTAATATGATTGAATGAGCTTAGACAATATAATATATTTGATATGATTTAGAAGGTGAAAAACAATTTAGAAATCAAATGCAAAAGTTTTATGAAATTTGGCCAACATGCCAATATAGGTAATCATGATTTTTAAAACTTGATTCCAAACCTTTTTCAATCAAAAGAGACAATACAAGTTAAGAAGAAATTTTCTATAATAGTTTTTGAAGAAACAAATTGAGTAGAATTGAGCTTAAAGGACTAAAACTAATAATTTTATCATTAGGAAAGAAATACAGTAATGTTGAGAAGTTTTCTAACATATAGCTCACTTTAGGTTTTGAAGCATGTTAGAGATTTCAAAAAGAATTAAATGATATGGTTAAAAAAATTTAGGTAAATGGAAATTTTATGGATAATTTAGGAAACCATTATTATGATTTCTAAACAAAATACTGTCAATTTTTAGTAAAAATGAACCAATAAAATAGCAAAAATATCCAAAAGACAGTATGCGGTATGAAAAATTATTCTACGTAGTTTAAATGTACTAAGTAATATTTCTGTCTGTTTAAATAGTAATTTTAAAGGCATTCGAATAAGAAAATGATTTGAAAATCCTACGCGATTGAGAAAACGTATTAAAAATGCTACGCGATTTAAAAAAAACAGAAAAATATCTTTACCCGATTTTTAAACGTTTGTAAAAACGATGGAATTATGAAAATGCGACAAAATTTCTACGCGATTGACCGTTACTATATTTATTTTATCTTTGTCGGAAAATGTGAACCCGTCTGATTATTTTTGAGGATCTTTATTTGTCGGGAAAATGTGAACCCGTACAGTGCTTTTGAAAATTTATCTCTGCTGTCGGGAAAATGTGAACCCGTATGTGTTTTTGAGAATTTATTTGCTTTGTCGGGAAAATGTGAACCCGTCAGTGCTTTCTATCTATGTGTGCCAAGTTTTTGGTGGATTGGTTGACGAGACGAATCACATCGTGTTGTCGATGAGATAAACGTAGTGTGGTTCATTGTTCTAATGAACTTGGAGACTTTAGTGTACGGGATCCCACATGTGGACGGTTGGTAGCTCCGCTGGGCCGTGGTAAACCGATAGCACACTATGGTACTCGACATACACTATATTTAATCGAGATTTGTGAAATCTAGTAGTACATTTGCTGTAGTGCCACAACGTGAGACCGTGAACTACACCACGCCTAGATGATGGATTCTGTGTCGTGGGGCTATAGACGCAACGTGTGACAACAAGAATAGTTGGTGGGGCAGCCGTGGTACTAATAGATTTTACGAATCATTCCTCTCTCGATACTTGTGTTTTCTTTAGCTCCATGGAGTAGGGTTTTGTTATATTATTTGTTTATCTCTATGTCTATTTATTTCCATCTTATCTATTTATTGTTTATCCGTATTTTATTTGTTTGTTTTATCTGATTACTACTTCTATATTTGGTTATTTTTATTATATCTTATCTATTTATTTTTATCTTTCTTATTTTATCCGTGATGTTTTATACGTGGTGTGATATATTGTTATGATATCTAAATTTTACTTCAATCTGTTATTATAATTGTTAAAGCTTTTTGTATTGCATGAACTGTATATATGTTGTTTGTCGTCTTCTTATTGGCCATGTTGTGATGATTTTATGTTGTCTTACCTCTTTGTTATATGTATTTTCTGTTTATTTATTTTACGCGGTAAAGACTTTGAGGAAGAGGATCAGCCCCTTGAGATCTTGTACCCCGAGGAGGAGGAAGGTCAGCAAGCGGACGATCAGTTTGACGATCAAGAACCATCCGATCATCCATATCCTCTGGATTGATTGTGAGGGATGGCAGCGCCAGGATTTTTGGGTTTCGTAGAGCTAGTATTTCATGGAGGTTCTCTGGCTTGGCATCTACGAGGCGATCGTGATTCTGTGACATATGCAGGACGTGTGACCGTGATTCTACGTCAGCGATTTGATGGAGAGCCCGTTATGACTACGACGTTATTTCTGCACTTAGAGTTACCCTTATCCATTAGGCGTTATTGGGGTGCTGAAAACCCTGAGCCTAGTGAGATAAGCATCGTATCGACTGCGCGGTCTCGTTATCGCCGTGTGTCGAGACATCCGGGATATCTATCTCCTGATGATCATTTTCATGCTGAGAGTGATCCATCTGAGGATTAGATAACCATGATGTTTTTTTTTGGTGCGTCAACAGACATGTACGTATATATTAATTCTTTTATTGCTTTCTTACTTGTTTTTGTTTAAATATTTGTAGTCCTTGTTGTAAATTATTTGTACAAATTATAACTTAATCATATGTATATTATCGGTAATGATGTTTTTTTTTATTTCGTATTTTCCGCATTATCTTTTTATATCATATTTCTGTCTATCAGGAATTATTTTACAATCCGTAATAATATTTAACAAATGTTTCACAACTTGGGTAGATTTTATTTCTATTTCTTTTATTTTCTTTTATGTGTGACATCCTCAAAAGGGTGTGTTACAGCAACTATATTATCATTGTCATGTCTCGGGTCCACATGCGCACCTCTTCCACGAGTCATTTTCTTTCTTCAAGGTCAAACTAATCAAAATACAATGAAAACTAAATGTAACCATTTCAAAAAATACTGTTTCCTTTCGGAAACAAAAACACAAAAAAACACACAGCACAAACAAGAAAGACCTAATCACAAACCTGACAGACTAAACTTGGGCTTTGATACCAACTAATGTAACACCCTCCTTTGGGAATTACATTTCAGACCAAAAATTATAAAGCTAAAACCAAGTCATAAATAATTTAATATTGTAATATACGGGTTGTAAAATTTCTTTTCACGGATAACATAAACTTAACAGAACATAGAGAACACAAGACATGGTAAACTGAATAATACATATTTCATATATATACAACATAGTTAAGTGACAACATAAATACATAAAATTTACGTACTCAAAAGTATATGTACAGATACCATAACAAAACCTAATTTGGCCTAAGTCCAAACACCTAAAAGGAAGGGTCCTCCATTGGATCCTCCTTTGAATCCATAACAAACAAATTCCCCAATCGGGGGATGTCTTGGCGAACGGGAGTTCGAGCAGATGATACCTCAGAATCCTTCCTAGGAGTGTAATGAAGATCACCCTATAGCTCCTTGACAGGCATATAAAACTCTAGATATACAGTAACATTAAAAGAAAAAGTAGCAACCCATGGCGGGTCCTACTCAAAGACAGGGTAACATCCCTAAAATACTCAATGCACTTAGTGTCCAGATGGATGCGCAATGCGTCGATGCCTCCATGGAACCACACCCTAATGAAACCTAGAAGATCCCGCCTCGTCGCCATCATAGTCTTCATAGAACATAAACATAAAACAAAACAGATAGAATAATACCATAAAGAGGTGAGATTCCCTACATCATATACCAGTATGGTAGCAAAGAAACAGTAATAACAATAATGTCATTCAATATAGAATCAACCATTACAGTCATGATGTCAATTAATAGATAATTCAATGAATATATATCACAACAATAGGTCTACTGACAATGCATATGCACAATGGACGACCCCTACTCTATGGAGCTAAAACCAATATCAGAGAGAATTAATCGGGAGACATGTTTGTATATCGTTGGCCTTAATTCAAGTGCTACAACTTTCTCAATGTATGCATCATGGCTTATACAAGACATTCTATACCAGATCGTGAATAGGAATAGTGTCTCGTCGAGATCGTCAGTGCGTTTGCATCTAAAACCACGACACAGTATAGCTACTAACTAGCCACCTATGGAATTACCGCATCCCGACGCCCCCAAGATCAGTCATTGACCTTCACTACGTAATTCGCACCCGCACTAAGGTGTAAATTCAATCTCCTAGGCATACAACCTTTACAAACAAAGTCCCCACGACTTTCACAATGCATGATCAAATGTCTTAATGAATTAATAATTATTAACAACGTGATATCCATGAAATCAAGCCACCACTGGACTAAACCATCTATTAACGTCTTCGGGTCCAATACGTCAGCCTGACAGTAATCTGCTATTTTTCTCAATCACGAAGTAATTTTATCGCATTTTCACAATCGCGTAATACTTTTGTTACGTTTCCAAATCACGTAACATTTTTACATAATTTTTCAATCAAATAAATTTTTTTAATCGTTTTCATAATTGCGTAACTCAAAAATCAATGCTTTTAAATTGCATAAGGTTTTGTCAATACTTTTCAATCACATAAAACATTTATTGACGTTCTAAGCTTAATTTTTAAGACTTTCCACGTTTAATATAAAATTTGAACCTTAATTCCAATGTTTTCTTATCAAATCTCCTCTAAGTGATATTTTCTAACGTTTTTCACAAAATCTACGTTATTTTGATTTAATCAAACATTTCAAAAATCTTTTTTCCGTTACCTTTACCACAAACTCTCTTAAACGAAATACTTTAAATTTTCAAACCCACTTTCAAAGTTATTTCCATTATTATGACGTAAATCAATTCTTTTCTAATGAGAAAATTTTGTTCATCTCATTTTTCAACTTGTAAATCATTAAATCATATTCTTGTCACCTAATCATCTAGGTTCACAATCAATAAAATATTTTTCCCTTGGATACCCCATCTTGTGCTAAATGGTCGTGAGCCATGTATGGTCATTGGGACCAAATTTTTGCCATTCATAAAGGTATCAATGCTTAGGTTGAAGAAGTGAAGAAGAGAGAAAATGAAAGAGAATTAAGATGAAAAGATGAAGTGATTCACATTCTGATCTTACACTAGCCATCAGAATATATAGTATCAATTAGTACAACAAACTATAAACTAACTGAATTGCCAACTCAGCATAACAAACTAATTGTCAAAATTAACTAAACCTATTGATCTGAATCTTTAACCTTTACATTTCCCGTGCTATCTCAGAGAGTTGAAGTGTTCAACTCTGTGTTTGTGACGAATTAAAGGAAAATGAGTGCTAGATGTTGGTTTAGTAAATATGTCTGCAATTTGATCTTCTGAAGAGACATGAACAACTTTAATGAGTTATTAAGCAACTTTTTCCTCACAACAAGATGTAAGGTATTTCCCAGTGACAAAAGTCACTACTACAGGTTTATTGTCATTGGTAAAGACATTTTTTCCAGCAACACAAATGTCACCGCATACCATTGGCATAAGTCCCATTGCGAAAAGATTTGCAATGTGCAACACCCTCAATTTCTGTATCTCTTAAACAATAATTTTGACAGTTAACAGAATTTTACTGTTTAGTAATTTTTGTGCACTGTAAAATTATTTTGTTTATTCCATCAGCGTATTTGATCATTTTGAGTGATTTACTCTGTGTCAGGAAAATAAAAATTTTCAGGCCAGGGAAAACTTTACGTAATTTAATTTTTACCGTTAGGTAATTATTTTACGTAATCTGATTTGATATTTGTGTATTTTCTAATATTTATGATTTTTATGGATAATTATGAATTTTTTTTGTATGTGGGCCCAGGTCGTCTTATGTGGGCCCAGGTGACTTTACGTGGGCCCAGGTGGGTCCCGCAAAGTAAAAATTTTTCTACGCATAGAAAAATTTGTACTGTTTAGACAGAGATTGGGGATCTTACTAAACCTAAATCCAGAAATAGTTTTAGAAAATTTCTTGTACTGTGTTTTGTATGTATTTATTTATCGGACGATAAAAATACAGTAAATATATTCTTTCGTGGGGTTTTAGTGGTTAAAAATAGAAATTATATTGCTTAAGTCAACATTGGTGGTTTGGATATCCACCATTGATTTAATTAATGATGGAGACTTGATCTTGATTTAATCAACGGTGGAGATTTGATCTTAAAAGTAAATAAGATTATTTATAACCATTAGATGGAGATTAAATCAATGGTAGAGATTTGGTCTCAAAAAAGTGACAAAGACCATTTATGACCATTGGATGAATAATTAATCAAGGGTGAAGATTTGGTCTTGTAAAGTAACAAGAATCATTTATGACCATTGGATGAAGATTTAATCAATGGTGAAGATTTAGTCTTAAAAAGTAGTAAAGACTAATTATGACCCTTGGATTAAAAGTAAGAAGGAGTAATCTTGACCCCTTATTTTGGAGACACATCTAATGGCTAGAATTTAAAGGAGGAAAGATCTAATGGCCTATATTAAGTCTTCTAATTAAAAGTCTACCTAAATCCTAACCATTTAATTAATCAATGGCTAGAAATGCTCTAGATGGTGGCTAATAATGATGATAACATTATTGAATGCATTATGAAGGGGGGGATGGTTTTGTGATGTTTTCTTGTGTAGGAAAATTTGAAGACACCATCATTGTCATTCTTGGTCATTATTGATCAATTCCAAAAAGCCAAAGCTCTTCAAAATTTTCTCTCCTTCCTTCTCCAAGCAAGCTTCGGCCAAGACACCCAAAACCACTCTCCAAGCTCTTTTAATTCCATCCAACCATAGATCTTGAATCTACATCATGATGTTCTAAGCAACTTTCATGTTGGAGATTTCCTCTAAATCATTCATCTTCATGGACTTCCTTCAAGATCAAAGTTATAGGATATTTGTGGTGAAGTGTAAGGAAACTTCATTTCTTCTCTTCTTTTTCATGATCTAAACCATGTTTGATCCATGGTTCCTCTTAATCAAGCTTAGTATACTAATTTTTATGTATTTTGTTTTGTATTTGAGAAGCCTTGGTGGTGAAGGACTTGGAAAAAGAAGCAAAACAAAGAGCTTTTGAGGATCTTCAAGACGTAAGAGGAAGATCCATCTCACCAACCAAGCATGGTGGTGAGAGATTGTTATATATTTGATGGATGGTGAATCCATGTGAGGATTCATATCCATGGTCATGTAATAATTTGTGGGTGTTTATATGCTTTGATTATTTGCCTATGTTTGGTATGATTTGCATGATTTATTGCTTTGATTTTGGCATGCTTGTGATATATATTTGAATATGTGTGTATATATGTGAACACTCAATTTTGTCCAGACAAAAAATAATAATAAGAAGAAGAAAAAAATTGAAAAAAATGAAAAAATAAAAAAATAAATTTTAAAAAATAAATAAAATAAAAGAGAAAAAAGAATAATATTTTCATTTTTTTTCTTCTTTCTTTCTTTCTAAAAAAAAAAAAAATATCAAAATAAAAAAATAAAAATCTGTCACTTCACTCACTCTCTCTATACAATTCACTCAGCACTCAATCTCCCCACTTCACAGCACACACGCATATCCTCTGCATTTTTCCACTCACTCTCACCCACTCCATTATTCATTTAATTTCTTTTAGCAACAGACACAATACACACACCCACTCTCTTTGTCCCATTTATTTTACGTCCCACTCACACTTTCACTCACTTGCACCACTCATTCTCACTCTCACAAATATGCACTCACGTAGAAAAAGGAGGGAGGGACATCAGTGTGCTATTCATTCTCATTTTCACTATAAAACCACTCCACTCCATTTTCCGGGGAGAGCTTCAACACGTAGAAACACTTCCTTCCAACATCCATACTCACCTATCTTTCATTTCCTTCACCCTTCAAACTTTCTTCTTCAACACCACGTAGCCACGTTGCAGCAACAATCACCCACCATCTTCACCTTCCTCACCAAGCCATAACCACCACTCCATCTTCTCACCATTATCCTTCCCACCATCTTCCTCCACTCATTTTCACTCTCACACAGGAGACTCACGTAGAGCAACCAGGGGAAGGATCTCATTTTTCATCATGTTCACTTCACCCACAGCAACCATGATCATTTTCCATTCTCCATAGCTTCCTAAACTCCTTCACCATTCTTCACCACCTTCACAAAACAGCAACCCAACCTCATTCACCCTTCATTCACCCTTCATTCACTTCCCCACCATTCTCACGTGAAACCACAAATTCTAAACTTCTTCATCCTCAAGCTCACCATCTTCTTCCTCAACTCATCTTTCTCCTTCACAACACCTCCCACACCCTCAAGATCCCTCACAACCGTGACCACGTCCAAGCCTTCCACCATCTCCCTCCATCACCATCCTCTCCATGCATTACCTCCATTTCTGCCCTCAAGCCCCAACCATTTCCAGCAGCCCCATGCACTAAAAAGCTCTCCCATAACCACGTCTAACCCACCATCCATAAATCTCCATCAAGCTTCAATCTTCACCTTCCTCATCAAGCCACTCTCCACTCCCACGTCTCATACTCCTCACCCACGCAACACTTCGCACACACGTTACACTCACTGCACACACGTAACTCCTCAGTTCCATGACACACACAGACAAGAGGAGAGATTTTTTTTTTTATCATCTTTAACCTTTACCTTCACCCATCTCCCTCCACCATTTCCTGGACCTTCTATTCACCACCATCAACCCACCAACTCAAGCTTCTATCTCCACACAAAACCGTGACCCTTACTATCCCTACCATAAACCATCATCTTCCTCTACCTTCAATCTCCCACCATCTCCATTCCCTTCCTCAAGATCCACCACCGCCCAACCAAGCCCCACCACCTTAACTTACTGAGTCAACTCAGTAATCACCCTTAGCCACCATCTACCATCTCACCCTTAGCCACCTTCACCGTCCAGCCCCTCACCGTGAAGCCAGTAAAGGATCCAACGTCCATCTCCCTCACCCTTCACCCGTGACTCACCCTCACCATCCTCAAGCTCACCTTCCTCTCACCATCAACCCGTAGGTCTCCAAACTCCACCACCAACCTCCACCTCCAACAGTAGCTCCTCCCTGCCACCAACTCCACGCAGGCCACCACCAAACAGCCACTATCCTCCACGCTGCACCCAGCAGTACCGTCGAACCCGTAAGCCTCCTTCATCTTCTTCCCCTCACCTTCCAAACCACCATCTCCATCCTCTCCCTCTTCCATTTTCCATAACAGAAACCAACTCCACGCTGCACCCAGCGGTACCGTCTACCCAGCACCACCAGAACGACCTGCACCAAGCTTCACGACCCAGCACCGTGCGCCACCACCTACGTCCACCGTTCTACAACTGCAACTCCTCCTCTGTTAAGCCCGGGTGCGTCTCCTGTTTCTTCTCTTCTTCTGGTTTTCTTTTCTTTTGTTCCCTCTGTTTGGTTTTGTTCATGTTTTTTTTCTGAAATCATAGTGTTCTTTTATTTCATGTGTAAATATATATATATGTTTATTTGGGCTGTTGAAGGAATCAGCCCACGTACGTGGTTTGTTTTTTTTTGTTTGAATAACGAATATGATAATAATAGTAAAGAAAGAATGTGATTTGATTTTGGCAATTAGTTTTTATTTTTTATGTAAGAAAGGGGTGACAATATTTATGAATAATAAATACGTGTTTTTAGTTTTCTATTTGATAGTTGTTTTTCTTTCTTTCTTGATAGTGTTTTTTTTATGTTATATCTTGTGAACAAATAAGAAGTTAAAAAAGGTAAAAAATAAAAAATAAAAAAATAAAAAAATAAAAAATAAAGAAATAAAACAAAAAAATCCAAAAATTTGTTAGAAAAAAGAGAAAAAGAATAATAATGTTGTTTTGGGTTATTTGATTTGGGATGTTTATATTTAATCTTTTATTTACTTGGCTCATGGAAATTTTACGTATGTTTTTTTTTTTAAAAAAAATGATGATAATAAAAGGAATAAAAAAGGGGAATAAAAAATCTTTTAATAAATGCAATGACTAATGATGTTGATTGAATAGTGAATGCTATCTTCAATGTCGGTTAGATCATAAGGGTTTATTGAGTAGCCCAATGCTACCTTAAATCCTGTGCAAATTTGATTTTATTTTTTTTTAAAACAAAAATATCTTTTCCTTTTAAAAAAAAAAATTAAAAATAATCAACTCACACTTATTTTATACAGAACTACGTAACTTTGAGTTCCTCATTGCACCTGAGGGTACGTAGGAGCAGGATTTTCATTCTGTCAAGTTCAAGATTAAATTTTCAAAATTTGGTTCTTTTTTTAAAAAAAATAAATAAAAAAATAAAAAAAATAAAAAATTTACAAAGTCTGTTTTTTAAAAGGGGTAAAATAAATAAAGTTGAGATTATTAAGTTTTTGCACAATTGACTTAAGGTACCGTCTCAGGACGGGTGTGTTAAGGGTGCTGTGGGATTAAGTTTCCACCCTTCCTTAACCATAACCGACTCCCGAATCCAATCTGGTTCCAAAGACCATTTTCTAAAAAGGTTTTCCAATTTTTCCTGAATTCAAATAAAATTGGTGGCGACTCCATTTCCTTTTTTAATTTTTAAAATCACGCGAGTCTGCTATTTCCCGCCGCGATCCCGGTCGCGACAAATGGCGACTCCACTGGGGAATATTTAGAGAGTCAGGCCTGTTGTGGTTAATTGTGCAAAATTTTAATAATCTTTGTTTATTTGTTTTACCCATTTTCTTATTTTTTGTTTCCTTATCTATTTGTAAATATTTTTGTTAATACTTTGTGTAAATATTTGATAGCTTTATTTTGTATATTTTTACTTGTATGTATTTTGGTACTTAATTGTTGAAACCCTAGGATAGATGATTGCTGGTTGGCTTGTATATATTTGTTCTTTGCAGGTTTAGGGGGTAATCTTTAGTCTTTTAAATTTTTAATTGTACAGGTTAGTATGCTCCCTCACACACGTCACTATCACTTATCTCACACACTTGTTGGGCTCTATACCCGAGTCTGTGCGAACCTGAGGAACAGGAAGGGTCTCGATTTTTGTTATTGATGGGCTTCATGCTCACTAGACATTGGTTGAGACGCCACTCAGATTATTACCAGTATCATTGACTAATCGTATTGAGAGGGTTTATCCCTACTTATGATTTATTCATGAATTGGATCCTTGTCTTTCGAGATAGGGGCAATCTGGGGACCATGACTTTTAGAGGTCTAGATCTGTCCTAAAAATCTTGCACTGGTAGATAGAATATAGTGACAGTCAAAATTAGAGTTGTGATTTTAAGGAAATCTAACCTTTTAAGTTTCACCTCCTTAGGACACAAGGGGAGCGTATTTCTTCTTTGTCTATGCATTTCTCACATCATTCACTATTTGTTAAAAAATCATCATAAAAAAAAAGGGGAATGTTTCATCTTGCATTTTCATATCATGACATTCATAGCATTTCTCAAGTAAAAGAAAAATAAAAAAGAACATGCATTGCCTTGCATTTGCATGACATTCCAAAAAAAAAAAATGCATCATCTTACAATTTCATGTCAATCTCATGCATAAAGAAAATAAGGAGGGCATGCATTATCATCCTTTGGGTCTACGACCCTATAAGGATAAATCTCCATGTAGGGTGTTAGGGTACATTTTAGAGTTACCTCGATGAGGGGTATCCTTAGGATGCATTCTTCATTTTTCTGGTTTGCTTACGTTATTCTTTGTTTCCTTTCAATAGGGTGAGTTTACTTGGTAAAGTGGAAGGATTAGTACTCATTCAATAGCAAGTAATGGACGAGATACGCCAAAGGAGAAATACCAGCAGTGCAGTGGATCTTAAAAGGAATATGAAGATTACAGTAAATGGCAGTGATTTAAGGCGTGTAAGGGACATTACTCAACACATGACTCCTAAGGCTCGATCGGAGTTTTTAAACAGTTATGGACAAATCATAGATTTGTTACGCATCCCTGTGGAAGAACCTGTTTTGAGTGGCCTAGCCCAGTTTTGGAATTGTTCTTTGAAATGTTTTGAGCTGCCCGACTTGGATATTGCACCAACCATAGAAGAATATGCCATCATACTGAGACTCTCAATGAGCAAGTACCCCAATGTTTATCTTTATAAAGGATATTACGTGTCAGAAAGAAAAATAGCAGAACTCATAGGAGTTCAGGCAAATCAGTTAGGCATGGAAAAGAGAGGGGAAACACAAGGATTGAAGAAGAGTTACCTAGAAGCGCATCTTGAGATACTAGCCCAACAAGGAAGATGGGATCTCTTTAACAAGACATTGGCACTAACCATCTTTGGATTAGTCTTATTCCCATTCACTTCAGATATAGTGGACCAAGCGGCAATGGATGCCTTCTTCAAGTTTGAGAATCATAGGGCAAATCCAATCCCTCGCTATTCTCGCTGACACTTTCTTGACCATGGAGATTTGCCACAGAAAAGGTGGGGGAATGATTCGATGTTGCACACACATGTTGTATGTTTGGATCATGACGCACATGGATGTACACAATCACCTGGGTCTCTTACCTGATCCACTAAGAAATTTTGGTCGCATTCCAGTCAAGCAGCAAAAAGCCCATGAATGGAAAGATGAGTTCATGAAGATGGGATCAAACTCTTTCAAATGGGTTTGCTCATGGTATCATGGGGGAGAGATATTGCTCAGTTGTGGTGACTTCTCTAACATTCCTTTAATGGGTGTGAGAGGTTGTGTATCGTTCTCACCGGTCCTTGTGCTTAGACAGCTCCAATGGACTCAGCACGTGCCTGACGAGACACAACTGAGAGGATTTAGCTTTTTATATGGGAAAGATGGAAGCACTACTAAGCAGGAAAATGAGGTCAGGGACGCTTGGAAGAATATCCATAGGATAGGAAGGAAAGAACTGGGAAAACGTGTGGCAATTCCTACTTCTGAGTACCTACAATGGAGAGCAACAAGAAGGGCTCAAAATAGTACCCCTCAGGCGGTATTAAGTGATGAAAATCACTCTCAAATTATATCTCAAATGACTACCCGGATAGAGAGGATGAAAGCGCAGATGCGCTTTTGGAACAAGAGAAGGAAGCCGCTGAGTTGAAGGTCGTCATTCACTCAAGTCGGTGCATGGTTAGCCGACAAGATTGAAGGCTTGAAGGATGCACAAGCGATGTTCTTTGAAGCCTCGAGCCGGTAAAAGGGCAAGAAAAGGAAAAGAGGTGGAATCAAACATGACCACTCTAGAAGTCCAAGAGCTACGAGTGAAGGTAAGTGCTCAAGAAGAATCGATAAAGAAGATTCTGCAGATGAAAGAAGAATTGGAATTAAATACTAGAGCACAAGACCAAAAGATGCAATCTTTACAAGAGGCTCTCGTTGAAATGAAACGACGCTCCGATCAAGGACAGGTATTGGTTGCAAAATATTATAATTCACTCAAAGAAGCAAACAAGAGAGCAAGTCGTTTGGAGTTGAAAGCTCAAGAACTAGAGCGAGAAAAGGAGCGATGGAGACTCGAAGCTCAGAGACAAAGATTGCAAAAAGAAGAAAATGAAGGCGCATGGCAATGGGTAGCTCAAAATGAAAGGGCTGGAAAGGAATATTGGATGACAAAATATGAGGACATGTCTAACAGTTTGCAATATTACACTACGCAACTAGTTAGTCATTTTGATGAAGCAGACCTTCAGACTCGTATGA
Source organism: Ormosia emarginata (assembly GCA_029884605.1). NCBI lineage: Eukaryota > Viridiplantae > Streptophyta > Magnoliopsida > Fabales > Fabaceae > Ormosia > Ormosia emarginata. Next base: position 22,630,405 of record JAQQTP010000078.1, on the reverse strand, counting down.
ATCCATTGCTAAGGCTATCACAGAAGATGGCCGAGTTTATGACGTATTGTCGAGGTCTTGCTAAAGGTCTTAGGAAGAAGAAAGCAAAATTATTGATGTAATACTTTGAGGAGACTAAGACCTTGTATTGATTAATTTTGGAATAAAATGAATGACCAGTTGCAGTGTTTTGCTTTGAATGTTGATGATTACTGCTTTTCATTCAGGCACTATTCATTGAGGGGTGAATTCCCCCTTGAATAGGTTATCAACCGTATTTTGCCCTGAGACAATTTGTCCTTTAGCGGAATTTCGAGAATCTTGGTATTTGATGAAAGAATGATTGCATTGTTTGAAGAGGGCATCATTAGTGAACCCGCTAATGCTAAATCAGGAATCCTACTTTGCTATTGAATGACCATGCAAATCTTCCCACAATTGCCAAGCATCCTCACAATAGTGTTAATTTTTTTTCTTTTTCTCTATTTAAAGTGTTTTTTTCTTTAATAAATCAATTTGGTCCAGGAATCATTGCGCGGCCTAGGAAAGAAGAGACCAATCTAGCCCGAGTTCACAATACGAGATCTCGGACCAGGATGGCTGCTGATAATTCTGAGACAGGAAGAAACCTGAGTAGGGAGGTCGATGAAATGACAGGGAGAATAAATGAGGTGTCAGAGAACCAAGCGAGATTGGAAGTGATATTGCAAGATATAAGGGAGTCTCTCCACTTAATCAGTGGAAATAGAAATGCAAATGGGGTTGAAACAGGTGCAAATGTGCCATCAGTGACTGCTCCGATCTTTTTAGCCATAACCTCAGGCATCGCTGCAGGAATCCACGAGCAACCACCTCAGACAAAGATCAATAGCCATGCCCATTGGGGAGGGGTATCACGCTTTGGAAGGCGCTCATAATGAAATCCCTGGTTATGCAGGCCCTACTTGGGAACCACCTCATGTGTCCATTCCAGGACACGTGACCATGCCTTGTTCTGGGAATAGTCATGTCATAACTGAGAAGGATAAAATGAAAGAAGATTGGATGAAGAAAATGAAGGAACAAATCAAGGCAATAAAGGGCCCAAAAGCTTATGGACCTCTGAGGATAGAAGAGTTATATCCTACTACGGATGTAGTAATCCCCAACAACTTCAAGATTCCTGATTTTGTGAAGTATGACGGGAGCGGCAATCCTCATTTCCATTTGATCGGCTTATGGGACTAAGATGGTGTTTGGTCTAGGGATGATAAGTTCCTCATCAGTTTCTTCCATGAGAGTCTTACAGGTCCCGCCCTAGAATGGTATCTTCAGTTAGATCGCTCAAAGATCTCTCGTTGGACAGAATTGGCTGACTTATTTATGGATCAGTACAAATTCAATCTGGACGCAGCCCCAACCCGAGAACAGTTGAGTTCAATGCAGAAGGGTAATGAAGAACCGTTCAAGCAATATGCGCAGAGGTGGAGAGCCTTGGCGGCTCAAGTCCAGCCCCCATTAACATTGTCTGAGATGTGTTCATATTTCTTGGGGACCCTAGGAAACCCTTTTATTGGGGCGATGGCTGGGGCAGCCTATAAGGATTTCACAGATTTAATAACCTCTGGAGAAAGAATTGAAATATTAGCCAAAACTGGGAAGTTGCCCATGAGTAGCACAGAGAATACTACTTTCAAGAAAGGATTTCAGCCGAAGAAAAAGGAACCTGAGGTAAATTATATCCAACCTCAACAAAATTTCAGGCCGCGATATAGCCCAAGTCATCAGCCATCATACAACCCCAACCCTCATTTTCCATACCAGACACTGCCACTGCCTCATTATCCATCCCACCAAGTTATACCAGCCACAAACTTCACCCCAACACCACAATTCCAAGTTAATAATGTCCCCTCGCCACAACCATATATACCAACTCGCCCAACTTATACCCAATACCCACCTGCACCTCCGCAAAATTACCTAAGCCACTCACAACCTCGCCCAGACCTCCAAAACCAAAGCCGCTTTCGTCCTCAAAACCTCCCCCCCTTTCCAAGGTTATCCATTTCAAATGCAGACCTATTCCAAAGGTTGTTTGATGCTCATCTCATTTCGGGAATTCCTGTGCGTCCTTTAGAACCACCATTTCCATCATGGTACAACCCGAACTCAACTTGCAAGTATCACATGGATATCCCAGGGCATTCAATTGAAGACTGCGAGTCTTTTAAGACTGCAGTAAGGAAGTTAATTGCCTATGGGAAGCTTGATATCCAGGAAGAGGCTGGACCCAGTATCGTTAATAACCCAATTCCTAATCATGGTGGAAAGAATGTGGTGAATGCTGTAGAGGTGGTAGGGTCATCCATAAGAAAGGTCATGAGCTTGCGTACACCGATGGCAAGGATATTCGAAGGATTGAAGAAAACTGGCTACAATATCACTGCACCAGCCGCCATGATGAAAGAAGAGGAAAAATATGATGCAGAATCAAATTGTGCTTATCATTGTGGAGAAATGGGACATGATATTGAGAATTGTTGGGACTTCAAGGTTCGAGTCCAAGGGTTGCTTACTTTGGGAGTAATACATGCAAGGCAAGGGTTAGCCTCCTCCGAAGAGGTTAATGTGATCGAACGCTTTGTGCTTAAGGTGCCACCGCTCAACCAAGTCTCAACACTAGAGAAAGTAGTGGTAACAATCAAGAAGCCAATGCCATTTGTTTATAATGACACTCATTCAGTACCATGGAATTATGAAACCAAGGTAGAGACAAAAGGAGTCAGGGAAGAGACTTCGAAGGCTCAAATTGCTGAAGTACACAAAGATGAGGAGTTGGTGACTAATATAGTCAAGGTAGGGGGAATTACCAGGAGTGGGCGATGCTATGGCCCAGGAGAGTTAGAAAAGGAGAAAATGGTTAAGGAAGGGAGCAGAGAGGAAATGTCAAAAGCAGACGAGAAAGAGAAAGAAGGTGAAGAGGAGTTCCTGAAGATAATGAAGCAGAGTAAATATGATGTGATGGAACAGTTAAAAAAGACTCCGGCCAGGATATCTCTTTTGTCACTCATTCTAGATGAAGCTTATGTGAAGCCCGATGTTACTCCCGAAAGTGTGGTTAACATGGTGGACCCCGTGAAACGCATTAACATGATCACATTTACTGATGAAGAGATCATTTCTCAATCCGAGAAGAGCCCGCGAGCCTTGCACATAACCCTCAAATGCAAAGGGTACATAGTTGCAAAGGTTTTGATTGACGGGGGGTCTGCATTGAATATTATTCCCAGGTCGACCCTAACCTCATTATCAATAAGTGAGGACGAGTTGTCGCCACGAGAGATGGTGGTACGAGCCTTTGATGGAAATAAGAGAGGCATTGTGGGAGAGATAATGTTGCCGCTAGAGATTGGTCCAAGTAATTTTCAAGTGCTGTTTCAAGTCATGGATATGGAGCCTGGCTATACCATGTTACTAGGGAGGCCATGGATCCATACCGCCGGGGCTGTTCCTTCCACCCTGCATCAAAGTGTTAAATACATTGAGAATGGGTCGGTCATCACCATACATGGAGAGGAAGAGATTATGCTGTCGAAACCAGTTTCAGTGCCATATGTGGAGAGTGCAGAAAAGGAAGAGGAGAACCTGTGGCACAGTTTCGAAGTAGTTGAAACTGGACTCGGTAAAGATGAATCTCTCACACCAAGTGTGAATCAGGTGGTTGCTCGGATCATGGCTACTAGTGGATACCAGGAAGGAAAGGGTTTGGGTTCAAAGCTGCAAGGTACTCGGTCGCCAGTGTCACTCCCAGGAAAGTCAGACAAGTTTAGGATAGGGTACGAAGTATCTCTGGAGGAGCATATGAGGAGCATGACTCTTGGAAGAAAGAATGACAAGGGCAAAGCGAAGTATATTCCCCATCTGAGGGAAACATTCCCAGCACCGGCTGAGGTGATTATGCCTGATGAGGTCATTTACCCTCGATACCGCCTCACTATCAATGCTTTGCATGAAGAAAGCCAAGAAGAGCACAAGGCAATCCGTCACATTGCTGATGAGGAGCCGCTAAAGAACTAGAAATCTGAACCAATTATTGATGTGATTGTTTCAAAGTAATTTCCTGTTTAAGTTGTTCTGAACTTATGGTTTATGTTATTTGAGACATTGATTAAATGAACTTGCATGAATATTCAGCATCTCCCTTCGTTGCACTTTCTGACTTATCCTTTTGCATTTTTCTTTTTACATTTCTGTACCATATCGTGTTCTTTCTTTGTCATTCCTGCTTTATTCTGCTTTTCCAACTCCACACAAAATGGCTTTCCAGGGATCTGAGTTTCGTAGAAAGTTTGCCTCATGAAAGGGACTTCGAAAACTCATCAATTGATTCTCCTGCAATGTTTGATGAAGAAGACCTTGGATCTGGGGAAGAGGAAGATGTTGTTGAAAATTTTTCAAAATTACTGGAGTACTCAAAGAGGGGATTTAACTTGAATGGCGAGGAAGCAGAGGTGGTCAACATGGGGACAGAGGAAGAGAAAAAGGAATTGAAAATAGTGGAAAACCCGGAGTTTGAAGAGATGGTTATACTATTCAAAGAATATATGGATATTTTTGCTTGGTCTTATCGGGATATGCCAGGGTTAGACCCAGAGATAGCATCGCACAAAATCCCACTATACCCGAATATTGAGGCAAAGAAGCAGAAGTTAAGAAGAATGCATCCTGATATGTCTTTGAAGATCAAGGAAGAGGTGACTAAGCAGTTGGAAGCAGGATTTGTGGAAGTGTCAAGGCACCCAGAGTGGGTAGCCAATATCGTGCCAGTGCCTAAGAAAGATGGAAAAGTCAGAATGTGTGTGGACTATAGAGATCTGAATAAGGCCAGCCCGAAGGATGATTTCCCACTCCCTCACATCGATGTTCTTGTTGATAACACTGCTAAGAATCACAGGTTCTCATTCATGGATGGATACTCAGGGTACAATCAAATCCCCATGGATGTCGATGACAAGGAAAAGACCACTTTCATTACTCCTTGGGGAACGTTTTGTTACACGGTGATGCCGTTCGGGTTAAGGAATGCTGGAGCTACTTACCAACGTGCTATGGTGGCACTGTTTCATGACATGATGCACAAGGAGATTGAAGTGTACGTGGATGATATAGTAGCCAAATCTAAAGAAGGAGAAAGTCATGTGGCGGTTCTACGTAAGCTGTTTGAAAGACTCAGAAAGTACAAGTTGAGGTTGAATCCTGCCAAATGTGTTTTTGGAGCATCTGCTGGGAAATTGCTTGGATTCATTGTTAGCAGAGAAGGAATAAAGGTGGATCCAGATAAAGCAAAAGCAATACAAGAGATGTCTGCCCCTAAGACGGAGCGGGAAGTACGAAGTTTTCTCGGGAGACTCAATTACATTGCCAGATTCATTGCTAACTTGACCAGCACCTGTGAGCCTATATTCAAGTTGTTGAAGAAGCATCAACCAGGCAAATAGGATGAAGAATGTCAGGAAGCTTTTGACAAGATAAAGGCTTATTTAATGAATCCTCCTATCTTGGTACCCCCTACACCGGGTCCCCCTTTAATTTTGTACCTAACTGTATTACCAACCTCAATGGGGGCAATGCTGGGACAACATGATGAATCGGGAAAGAAGGAGAAAGCAATTTACTATCTGAGTAAGAAGTTTAATGATTATGAAGCTCGTTACATGGCTATTGAGAAGACTTGTTGTGCACTGGTATGGACCTCAAAACGGCTACGACAGTATATGCTCTATTACACCACATGGTTGATCTCTCGAATAGACCCCATAAAATACATATTTGAAAGTCCCCATGTTTCACTAAGGGTTTCAAAGTGGCAATTGATGCTATCAGAATTCGATATCAAGTACATGACTCGAAAATCCATCAAAGGAAGTACAATTGCGGACCATTTGGCTGAAAACCCTCTTGAGGGTGGACAGCTAATAATGTACGAGTTCCCGGATGGAGAGATACTGATGGCGGAAGAAGGAGAAGAAGAAGAAGAACCAGGCTGGAAGATGTATTTTGATGGAGCGGTTAACATGCATGGCAATGGCATAGGAGCCGTGGTTGTTTCACCAACAGGAAAGCAATACCCAGTTGCTATCAAGCTGGATTTTGAATGCACCAATAATGTTGCAGAGTATGAGGCCTGTGCTAAGGGTTTACAAGTTGCAATTGACTTGGGGATCAAACGATTAAAGGTATTTGGAGACTCAGCACTCATCATTTATCAGGTGAATGGTGAATGGCAAACCAAGGATCCAAAGTTGATACCTTATCAAAAGTATTTAATCCAGTTGGTTGAGAAGTTTGAGGAGGTGACCTTCTCCCATTTGACCCGAGAACAGAATCAGTTTGCAGATGCCTTGGCCACTTTAGTTGTAATGACCAAGTTGGATATTCATAATAATGTTCAACCCATCCAAGTGAAGATGCACAGTGAGCCTGCGTATTGTGCTAATGTTGAAAGCGAGCCAGATGGTAAACCTTGGTATCATGATATCAAACAGTATATTCAGCATAGAGAATACCCAACAGAGGCAAGTGAGGTGAATAAGAAGACTATCCATCGGTTGGCGATAACTTTTTTCTTGAATGGAGAGGTTTTGTATAAAAGGAGTCACGATGGTACTTTACTTAGATGCGTGGATGCTTGTGAAGCTCGTTTAATAATGACTGAGGTTCATGAAGGAATCTGTGGAACTCATGCCAATGGTCATATGATGGCTCGGAAAATTTTAAGGAGTGGTTATTATTGGTCCACAATGGAATCAGACTGCATAAATCATGTACGGAAGTGTCAAAAATGCCAGATGTATGCAGATCGAGTCAACACGCCTCCTTTCCCTTTGCATAATTTGGTGTCTCCCTGGCCTTTCTCAATGTGGGGAATAGATGTCATCGGGCCCATTAATCCCAAAGCTTCCAATGGTCATCGCTTCATCCTAGTGGCGATTGACTATTTCACCAAGTGGGTAGAAGCTTCTTCTTATGCCAGCATCACTCAAAAGGTGTTTTTGAGATTCCTCAAAAGGGATATTGTCTGCAGATATGGAATTCCAGAAAGGATAATCACAGATAATGGTACCAATCTCAATGGTGCTGAGATTAAAAAGTTCTGTGAAAATTTCAAAATCAAGCACCATAATTCAGCTCCTTACAGGCCTCAGATGAACGGTGTAACACCCCAAAATTTACAATCTCTTAAACAGTAATTTTGACAGTTAACAGAATTTCACTATTTAGTAATTTCTGGATACTGTAAAATTATTTTGAATATTTCGTCAGCATATTTGATCGTTTTGAGTGATTTACTCCGTGTCAGGAAAATAAAAATTTTCGGGCCGGGTAAAACGTTACGTAATTTAATTTTTACCGTTAGGTAATTATTTTACGTAATCTGATTTAATTTTTATACGTTTTCTAATATTTGTGATTTTTGTGGATGATTATGAATTTTTTTTTTACTGTATGTGGGCCCAGGTGGTACTATGTGGGCCCAGGTGACCTTACGTGGGCCCAGGTGGGTCCCGCAAAGTAAAAATTTTTCTACGCATAGAAAAATTTGTACTGTTTAGACGGAGACAGGGGATCTTACTAAACCTGAATCCGAAAACAGTTTTAGAAAATTTCTTGTACTGTATTTTATACTGTATTTAATTATCGGATGATAAAAATACAGTAAAAATATTATTTGTAGGATACAAGAATAAATATTATATTGCGTAGTCAACAAAGAGAGCTTGACTTGATTTATACCCTTGGATGAGAATACTTAGTTTGAATATTAACCATTGATTTAATCAAAGGTTAAGAAACAAACTTAATAAAGAAGCCTTGGATAATAACCATTGATTTAATCAATGGTGTGAGAATAAGCTTGGTTAGGAAGACTTTGATATCAACCATAGATGTAATCAAAGGTGTAGAATTGGTCTTGAAAAGTGACAAAGACCATTAATAACCATTGGATTTAGATTAAATCAAGGGTGGAGATTTAATCTTAAAAAGTAACAAAGACCATTTATGACCATTGGATGTTAATTTAATCAATGGTGAAGATTTAGTCTTAAAAAGTGACAAAGACTAATTATAACCTTTGGATTAAAAGTTTGAAGGAGCAATTTTGACCATTAATTTTGGAGACACATCCAATGACTATAATTTAAAGGAGAAAGATCCAATGGCCTAGATTAAGTCTTCTAACCTACCTAAATCTACCTAAATCCTAACCATTGAATTAATCAAGGCTAGGAATGCACAAATAATGGTGGCTTGAAATTTGTCACATTTTGAATGCATAATGAAGAGGAAAGGGATGGTTTTGGCTTGTTTAGAAGACAAAGAAACAAGCCTTATGTCATTATTAAGTGGTTTTGGTCAATTATGTATTATTCTTGAATTATTTGCACTCTTTGAAGAAGCATGGAGGGGGGGCTACGGTTTTGAAGGAGTTTAAGTGTGTAGAAAAAGTTGAAGACCATTATCACTCATTATTGATCATTCTTGATCATTCCAAAAACCAAAAACACTTAGAAAAATTTCTCTCCTTCTCCTTCTCTAAGCTCACGGTCATGGCACCTAAGAACACCCTCCATCACTCTTTAATTTCATCCAACCTAGTTTCTTGAATCCTTACCTTATTCTAAACAACTTTCATGTTGAAGGTTTCTTCAAAATCCAACATCTAGTACTTCAAATCCAAGCTTCAAGATTCTACCAAAAATGGTAAATTTCATATTTCTTCTTCTTCTAATCTTCTAGTTTTGATTTTCTAAGCCATGATTGAACCATGGTTTACCTATTTCTACACTTGTTATTGATTTTAACATTTGTTTGTAATTTTTTAGGAATTTTCCATGGAGATCCATGAAATTGGTGGAAGAAAAACTAAGTGTTTTCACTTCATTCTTTGTCTTAACCAAATCTAAGAAGCTTTTCTCTCACAAAAATAAAAAATTCTATCTTTGTTCTTTAAGATACACCATTCGGTCATACTACCTAAAACCACCATCCAAGCTCTTTTAATTTCATCCAACTCTAGATCTTGAATCTCCATGATATTCTAAGCAACTTTCATGTTGGAGATTTTCTCTAAATCATTCATCTTCAACCTTGTTCTTCAAGCTAAAGATTGAAGCTTTAATGGTGAAGTTTGCTCTTGGTGGTGAAGGACTTGGAAAAAGAAACAAATCAAGAAGCTTTGGAGGATCTTCAAGAGGTAAGAGGGGGATCCATCTCACCAACCAAGCATGGTGGTGAGAGATGATATTTTATTTGATGGATGTGGAATCCATGTGAGGATTCATATCCATGGTCATGTAATTAATTTGTGGGTGTTTATGAGCTTTGATTAATTTTCTATGCTTGATATGCTTTGCATGATTTTATAGCTTTGATGATATGCTTGGAATGCTATACATGCTTTTATGGCTTTGATGGTATGCTTATATTATTTATGATGAAATATATATGTATATGCCATGACTTAATGATGGAAAGGAAATCAATTTTTGGTTCCAATGACCAAAGAGATGGCTACGGTTTTGTTACCCAAAATTAGGGTGCTATGTTGAAATTTTTCAAGAATAAGAAAATTGATTTGTTTAAATGAAAAATTGTGAAGAGGAGAAAGTGAATTCTCTTGATTTTAAAGGTTATGGAATTTTCGGTTAAGACACCTCAACATAGGTGTTTGTAACTTAATAATTTTTTTAATGGAAGAATAAAATTGATTGATTTGAAAAGCATGAAAAATATACAAAGGAATTATTTTTCAAGAGAACATGAACATGGTTTTAGAAGAATTTTTATTGATTTATTTTGTGTAAAAAGATCCTAAGTATTTTTCTAAACATGAGTTTTGAAATGAAACGGACGAACGTTGATTTGAAGGATTTGCAAAGAAAGTAAAAAACGAATTTGAATAAATGGGTTTGGTTTTATGACCATCGGTATTTTGATTTTTTTTGAAAACAAAGATTTTAATGGTTTTGTTTGTGTAAAATCCTATCAACTTAGAAAGAAAGAATGTTTTCATGACTTCAATAGTCATGCTCATGTTTTTGAAGACTTGAAATGTCTTGATTTTATGAACAAGTTTCCAAAATGAAACTCACTTTGTTTTCAAAGAGATTTGATTTTAATACAAGAAGTTTGGAAAGCGTTAGAAATTTTAAAGTTAAAAACATTGATTAAAATCAATGGAATTGTGAATTTGTGAAATAAATTATGAAAAAGGATTTTCTTGAATAAGCAAAATATATTAAATGAAGTAGAGAGTTAAATTATTTTGAGAAAGATGGGTTTTGGAAATGATTTGGGAAAAATGAAAAAATATAATAATTTAATATTTTCTAACATATGAATCATTCTTTGGGTTAGGAGAGTGATTTTGTGAAATATATTTTGGAAAGGTTTTCTTAAAAGAGAAAATGTGGAAAATGACATTAGAAACGATATTGAGTTTTTTGAAAGTCCAAAATAATATTTGGAATATTGAGGTATATTTTACGTAGTTTTCAAAATGATGTTTAGAATATTAAAGAATATTTTTCGTATTGGAAAAATAGGGAAATTATGAAATGTATTGCGAAAAGGATTTTCTTGAATGAATAACATGAAATATAATATGAGAAGTTATATTATTTTGAGAAAAACTGAAAAAGAATTTTTGAAGGTTAAGAAATATTTTCTGTAATGAAATTGTGATGAAAATGTTTTATGTATCTTAAAAACGTGATTTTTAAGTTACGTGATATGGTAAAATATTTCTACGTGATTTTAAATACAGTGAAATATTTCTACGCGATTTGAATTACGTTTAAATATTTTACGTAATTTGAATTACTATTGAAAAATCACTACGTGATGGAAAAGTGATGAATTATTTTTACGTAATTGTGAAAATAGCGAAAAATCATTATGTGATTTGGAAAGTGTTTTAAATATTTTGAGAATGATAGAAAATGATTTACGCGACTTAAAAGAATGATTTTTAAGTTACGCAATTTTGAAACAGTGGAAAAATATTAGGGGATTTGATAAACGTATATTTTTACGTGTTTGAGAAAAACGTTGAAAAAAAATTAGTGCGTGATTTAAAAGTGCAACAGAAGAGTTGCAGCATTTTTTTTTAAAAAAAAAACGTAACAGAAGTGTTACGGTATTGAGAAAATATAGCAGAAATGTTTCAGAATTTTGAAAACGTAACAGAAGTGTTACGATATTTTGAAAACATAATAAAAATGTTTTGGAAAAACGTGACGGAAATGTTGCGCAATTTTGTGAAAAACACGACGAAAGTGTTTTATAACTATGAAAATGTGATAACATGATTTTTGCTGTTGAAAATACAGTATGATTACTGTTAAAGCCTGTGATTGGTATTATACCTGTGATTGGTATTTGGTGCATTATACATGCATTGGAATGGTCCGATGAGGACTAGATATGGCTGATTGCCTAGGAGAAACACACCTCTTGAGCGGGTGCGATATGCGTAGTGTAGGTCACTGGTTGACCTTGGGGGCATCGGGTGCGGGTTGCCTACAATGGACAGTGAGTCGCTCTCATCAGTAACCGTAGGTTAGACCGACGCGACACACCGATGATCCTGACCGAGACACTATTCTTAATCAAGATCTGATAAAGACTGTCGTGTATATGCTAGATGTGCAAAAATCAAAATGAGGATTATAGCACGTGGTCTGAGGCATGTGGTACCGACAGATTCTTTTCGATCATTTCTCCGACCAGTTTAGCTCCATGGAGTAGGAAATTGAGTCTTGTGTACATGCATAAACTGAACATTTATATCTGTGTGATATATATTAATTGAGGAATATTGGCTATGACAATTGTTTTGAATACTTGGATGATGATGATGATAATGCTAAAGGCATTATCATAATTGTTGTTTATGATAATTGAATTGATATTTGATTGGATGATGATAGTTGATTAATGTTGATAGCATGATTTTAATATTGTATCTGTGTAATAACCATAATGATGATGGCATGATTGTAATTATGATAACTGTATGATATTGTTGTTTGTGTTATCTCTGTGCTGCCATGTTGGTACTGGTGTAGGTGATCTCACCTCTTTGTTATGTTGTTTTTGCTATGTCTGTATTATTAAAATTATACAGTAGAAGGAACGAGTTGTCTTAGACATAGCGGGTGACAAATACCTCTACGTTTGGAGACAACATCGGAGAATGACCTTGCCGACAGTGTTGAAATGGAAAAGATGTTTGAGGACAAGGAACAAACATAGAACAAATGTCTGATGCTTCAAGATGGACATTCCGATGGACACTCTGAGATTAGGGACAACAATAAGGAGTGGACATTCATGACTCGATGGGGAGCAGTGTTGACAAGGAGTAGAGTTCTGATGTATCAAGTTTGATACAGGAGAAGGAACAAGTATGTTAAGTTTTCATTGTTAGTGTTACACCGTGCTATTAAGTAGGACCCGTAATGGGTTTGCTACTGTGGAAAAAGAAAGAACAAAAGAGTCTGTCAATTTATATTTCTCTTTAAATTGTGTGTCATTATTGGATAATGAGTAATTGAAATATGAGTACCTAATATTTTCAGTAAATTTACGTGTCAGTAAAGAAAGAAGTTTTTTTTAAACCAATATTTTTATAACTCAAAACTTGTGTGAACTTATTTTTAGATTATGAGTCGGGAGTCGGAAATGTGATGCCCTAGGGAGGGTGTTACAAACGGAGCAGTTGAAGCAGCAAATAAGAATGTTAAGAAAATTGTTGCTAAGATGGTGGTGAACTACAAAGACTGGCATGAAATGTTACCCTATGCTCTGCATGCATATCGTACAAATATACGATCAAGTACTGGGGCAACGCCTTTCTCTTTGGTATATGGGATGGAGGCTGTCTCTCCAATAGAAATCGAGATCCCTTCTCTAAGAGTTCTAATGGAAGCGGAGTTAGAGGAATCTGAATGGGTGAAGACTCGGTATGAGCAATTGAATATGATAGAAGAGAAGAGATTGACAGCTATTTGTCATGGGCAATTGTATCAAAGCAGAATGGCCAGAACCTTCAACAAGAAAGTTCGTTCCAGGGAATTATGTTCAGGGGATTTGGTTTTGAAAAAGATTCTCCCTAACCAAGAGGACGCCAGAGGAAAATGGGCTCCGAATTATGAAGGCCCGTACATAGTCAAGCAGACATTTTCTGGAGGAGCGTTAATTTTGCAGAATATAGATGGAGAAGAACTGCCAAGGCCCGTGAATACTGATGTTATCAAGAAATTCTATGCCTAAAAAAAGAGGAAAAAGCTCGTTAGGTTGAAAACCCGAAAGGGCGACCTAAGCAAAAGTTAGAGCAATTGAAAAAATGAAAAAAGAAAAAGTTCGTTAGGCTGAAATCCTGAAAAGGCAGTCTAAGCAAAAGTTAAGACAAATAAATAGGCAAAATCTCAAAGGAAGTGGGTCAGAAACTCTTCGAGGGATTCACCAAACTGGGGCAATTTTTGATGTGCGTCCAATCAGTTACACGGGGCAAGTTGTTCGCATTGAATTGGCAATACTGGGGCAAAATTTTTGAGGAATTAAAGAGAATTCATGTTGAAGGAGGTATCATCAGAAGCAGTGATTGAGTTGTCAAGCATTTGCAAGTGAATCAATTGAATGAGGAACAAGGAACCAATACTGGGGCAAAGTTTTTATTTTTCTTGCAATCTTTCTTTTGTCTTTCAAGTATGTGTCTTGTCAAAAGTTCATGTACGATTACATTACCAAAATAATAAAAAGGAAGTTTGTTCATTCAACAAATTTCTCCCCTTCATGAATGCATGTTTACCCATTAATTTATGTCTCAAATAAAATAAACTTAAGATCAACAATTTGATCGACAATTTTGCAAAGAATCCATCAATGATTAATTCAGATTAAAGGATCTCAATAATTCAAGATACAGTTGTGATGTGTTGCCAAGGAAACAAGGTGGTCGAAAAATGAAAAAGGAAATGAGAAAATCTAAGGGAGTCTCAAATAGACAAAGGGTCTGATAAAGAAAAGCACGTGAATAAAGGATTTGATTGGTCAAAGCTTTCCATGGTCGCCATTGGTTCATATGGTTTTCTGAAGAAAAAGGGAAGATAAAAAGAGAGAAAAGAAAAATTTTAATTCCATATTTCTTTGAGCGCATCGGCTCCATGCATTTTAAATTTTTGAGTGCATCAGCTCATTGCATTGTCATTTAAATTTCGGGACACAGGTTTGCCCATTGTCATTTAAATTTTCGGGACACAGGTTTGCCCATTGTCATTTAATTTTCGGGACACAGGTTTGCCCATTGCCATTTAATTTTCGGGACACAGGTTTGCCCATTGCCATTTAATTTTTGGGACGCAGGTTTGCCCGTTGTCATTTAAATTTCAGGACATAGGTTTTCCCATTGTCATTTAATTTTGAGCGCATCGGCTCCATGCATTTTATATTCTGTTGAGCGCATCGGCTCCATGCATTTTTAATTTTCGGTTGAGCGCATCGGCTCCATGCATTTTAATTTCTGTTGAGCGCATCGGCTCCATGCATTTTATATTCTGTTGAGCGCATCGGCTCCATGCATTTTTAATTTTCGGTTGAGCGCATCGGCTCCTTGCATTTTTATTTTCTGTTGAGCGCATCGACTCCATGCATTTTAATTTTCTATTGAGCGCATCGGCTCCATGCATTTTATTTTCTGTTGAGCGCATCGGCTCCATGCATTTTTATTTTCTGTTGAGCGCATCGGCTCCATGCATTTTATTTTCTGTTGAGCGCATCGGCTCCATGCATTTTTAATTTCTGTTGAGCGCATCGGCTCCTGTCATTTATTCTTTGAGCGCATCGGCTCCATTCATTCTTAATTTCCATGCATTTTAATTTTCGGTTGAGCGCATCGGCTCCATGCATTTTATTTCCTGTTGAGCGCATCGGCTCCTTGCATTTTAATTTTCTGTTGAGCGCATCGGCTCCATGCATTTTAATTTCTGTTGAGCGCATCGGCTCCATACATTTTAATTTTCTGTTGAGCGCATCAGCTCCATTCATTTTTAATTTCTGTTCATTTTAATTTTCTGTTGAGCGCATCAGCTCCATTCATTTTTAATTTCTGTTCATTTTTAATTTCTGTTGAGCGCATTGGCTCCATTCTTTTTTAAAATTTTTGTTGAGTGCATCGACTCCATGCATTTCAATTTCTTGCCTTGTTTTGCATTGCCGGACAAAATTGAAGTTCATATCTTTACTCATTTCTTACGACGATAATTTGAAAAACTACGGTTATTCTTATTATCTAATAAGAAACAAGTAAAGAGGGGCAACTGTGAACACTCAATTTTGTCCAGACAAAAAATAATAAGAAGAAGAAAAAAGAAAATTGAAAAAAAATGAAAAAATGAAAAAATAAATTTAAAAAAAAAAATAAAATAAAAGAGAAAAAGAATAATATTTTCATTTTTTTTTTCTTCTTTCTTTCTTTCTAAAAAAAAATAAAAATATCAAAATAAAAAAATAAAAATCATTCACTTCACTCACTCTCTCTATACAATTCACTCAGCACTCAATCTCCCCACTTCACAGCACACACGCATATCCTCTGCATTTTTCCACTCACTCTCACCCACTCCATTATTCATTTAATTTCTTTTAGCAACAGACACAATACACACACCCACTCTCTTTGTCCCATTTATTTTACGTCCCACTCACACTTTCACTCACTTGCACCACTCATTCTCACTCTCACAAATATGCACTCACGTAGAAAAAGGAGGGAGGGACATCAGTGTGCTATTCATTCTCATTTTCACTATAAAACCACTCCACTCCATTTTCCTAGGGAGAGCTTCAACACGTAGAAACACTTCCTTCCAACATCCATACTCACCTATCTTTCATTTCCTTCACCCTTCAAACTTTCTTCTTCAACACCACGTAGCCACGTTGCAGCAACAATCACCCACCATCTTCACCTTCCTCACCAAGCCATAACCACCACTCCATCTTCTCACCATTATCCTTCCCACCATCTTCCTCCAACCAACTTTCACTCTCACACAGGAGACTCACGTAGAGCAACCAGGGGAAGGATCTCATTTTTCATCATGGTCACTTCACCAACAGCAACCATGATCATTTTCCATTCTCCATAGCTTCCTAAACTCCTTCACCATTCTTCACCACCTTCACAAAACAGCAACCCAACCTCATTCACCCTTCATTCACTTCCCCACCATTCTCACGTGAAACCACAGCTCTAAACTTCTTCATCCTCAAGCTCACCATCTTCTTCCTCAACTCACCTTTCTCCTTCACAACACCTCCCACACCCTCAAGATCCCTCACAACCGTGACCACGTCCAAGCCTTCCACCATCTCCCTCCATCACCATCCTCTCCATGCATTACCTCCATTTCTCGCCCTCAAGCCCCAACCATTTCCAGCAGCCCCATGCACTAAAAAGCTCTCCCATAACCACGTCTAACCCACCATCCATAAATCTCCATCAAGCTTCAATCTTCACCTTCCTCATCAAGCCACTCTCCACTCCCACGTCTCATACTCCTCACCCACGCAACACTTCGCACACACGTTACACTCACTGCACACACGTAACTCCTCAGTTCCATGACACACACAGACAAGAGGAGAGTTTTTTTTTTTTTTATCATCTTTAACCTTTACCTTCACCCATCTCCCTCCACCATTTCCTGGACCTTCTATTCACCACCATCAACCCACCAACTCAAGCTTCTATCTCCACACAAAACCGTGACCCTTACTATCCCTACCATAAACCATCATCTTCCTCTACCTTCAATCTCCCACCATCTCCATTCCCTTCCTCAAGATCCACCACTGCCCAACCAAGCCCCACCACCTTAACTTACCGAGTCAACTCGGTAATCACCCTTAGCCACCATCTACCATCTCACCCTTAGCCACCTTCACCGTCCAGCCCCTCACCGTGAAGCCGCAAAGGATCCAACGTCCATCTCCCTCACCCTTCACCCGTGACTCACCCTCACCATCCTCAAGCTCACCTTCCTCTCACCATCAACCCGTAGGTCTCCAAACTCCACCACCAACCTCCACCTCCAACAAGCAGCTCCTCCTTGCCACCAACTCCACGCAGCCACCACCAAACAGCCCACTATCCTCCACGCCGCACCCAGCGAGCACCGTCGAACCCGTAAGCCTCCTTCATCTTCTTCCCCTCACCTTCCAAACCACCATCTCCATCCTCTCCCTCTTCCATTTTCCATAACGTAAACCAACTCCACGCTGCACCCAAATGGTACATGAGTCTACCCAAAGCACCACCGAACGACTCGCACCAAGCTTCACGACCCAAAGACCGTGCGCCACCACCTACGTCCACTGTTCTACAACTGCAACTCCTCCTCTGTTAAGCCCGGGTGCGTCTCCTGTTTCTTCTCTTCTTCTGGTTTTCTTTTCTTTTGTTCCCTCTGTTTGGTTTTGTTCATGTTTTTTTTCTCGAAATCATAGTGTTCTTTTATTTCATGTGTAAATATATATATATATGTTTATTTGGGCTGTTGAAGGAATCAGCCCACGTACGTGGTTTGTTTTTTTTTGTTTGAATAACGAATATGATAATAATAGTAAAGAAAGAATGTGATTTGATTTTGGCAATTAGTTTTTATTTTTTATGTAAGAAAGGGGTGATAATATTTATGAATAATAAATACGTGTTTTTAGTTTTCTATTTGATAGTTGTTTTTCTTTCTTTCTTGATAGTGTTTTTTTTATGTTATATCTTGTGAACAAATAAGAAGTTAAAAAAGGTAAAAAAGAAAAAATAAAAAAATAAAAAAATAAAAAATAAAGAAATAAAACAAAAAAATCCAAAAATTTGTTAGAAAAAAGAGAAAAAGAATAATAATGTTGTTTTGGGTTATTTGATTTGGGATGTTTATATTTAATCTTTTATTTACTTGGCTCATGGAAATTTTACGTATGTTTTTTTTTAAAAAAAATGATGATAATAAAAGGAATAAAAAAGGGGAATAAAAAATCTTTTAATAAATGCAATGACTAATGATGTTGATTGAATAGTGAATGCTATCTTCAATGTCGGTTAGATCATAAGGGTTTATTGAGTAGCCCAGTGCTACCTTAAATCCTGTGCAAATTTGATTTTGTTTTTTTTTAAAACAAAAATATCTTTTCCTTTTAAAAAAAAAATTAAAAATAATCAACTCACACTTATTTTATACAGAACTACGTAACTTTGAGTTCCTCATTGCACCTGAGGGTACGTAGGAGCAGGATTTTCATTCTGTCAAGTTCAAAATTAAATTTTCAAAATTTGGTTCTTTTTTTTTTAAAAAAATAAAAAAATAAAAAAAATAAAATATTTACAAAGTCTGTTTTTAAAAGGGGTAAAATAAATAAACTTGAGATTATTAAGTTTTTGCACAATTGACTTAAGGTACCGTCTCAGGACGGGTGTGTTAAGGGTGCTGTGGGATTAAGTTTCCACCCTTCCTTAACCATAACCGACTCCCGAATCCAATCTGGTTCCAAAGACCATTTTCTAAAAAGGTTTTCCAATTTTTCCTGAATTCAAATAAAATTGGTGGTGACTCCATTTCCTTTTTTAATTTTTAAAATCACGCGAGTCTGCTATATTTCGCCGCGATCTCGGTCGCGACAATATGCCATGATGTGATGATGGAAAGAAAATCAATTTTTGGTTCCAATGGCCAAAGGGAGGCTACGGTTTTTGACTCTCAAGATTGAGGTCTATGTTGAAAATTTTCAAGAACAAGAGAATTAATTTTTGATCCCTAGAACATGGTGAATTTCGGCCAAGACACCTCAAGATAGGTGTTCACAAATTAATATTTTTATGAATGATGAAATGAGATGTTTAGAAAAATAAGGAAAATGAACAAAGGGTTTATTTTTCAAAGAGTACATGAACACGGTTTTAGAAGGATTTTTTATTGATTTATTTTGTGTAAGAAGATCCCAAGTATTTTTTTAAACATGAGTTTTGAATGAAACGGGCAAATGTTGATTTTAAGAATTTGCAAAGAAAGTAAAAAGGGATTTGTAAAGAACGAGAAAATGGATTTGCAAAGAAAGTGAAAAATGAAAAGGAACAAATGACTTGATTTCAAAGGCCAAGTGTTCACGGTTTTTGTAAAGGATTTTTAATGGTTTTGTTTGTGTAAAACCATATCAATTTAGAAGGAAAAATATTTGATGGTTTCAATAGTCATGTCCACGTTTTAGAAGGTTTGTAATGCCTTGGTTTTATAAAATAAAGTAATTTTCAAAGTAGAAATACAGTTTGGTTTAATACAAGGATTTTGGAAAGGGATCAGAGTGTTTTATCACTTGAGAAAATTTTGTAAACGAAAGACAAAGAGAGGTTGAAAATGTTTTAACTTCAATTTATTTTGAAGAGAATTGATTTTAAAATTTATTTGAGAAAAATAGAGAATATAATGGTGATTTGAGAATTTACTAACGTATAACTTATTTTCAAGTTTTGAAATACGTTAGAAAATGTTAAGTTTTGAAACGTTGATTTATATCAATGAAAAAGTGATTTTTGTGGATTATATTTTGGAAAATGATTTCTTGAGTAAAGAAATGTGGAAAAAGATTTTCTTGAGTAAGAAAATGTGAAAAATGAAATACAAAGTTATATTATTTTAAGAAAAGTTGAAAAGGAATTTTTGAAGGTCAAGAAATATTTTCTATAATGAAATTGTAGGGAAAAATTATTTACGTATCTTAAAAATGTGATTTTTAAGTTACGCGATTTGAAATATGAAAAAAAAATATTTCTACGTGATTTTAAATACGTTGAAATATTTCTATGCGATTTGAATTACGTTTAAATATTTTATGTAAATTGAACTACTATTGAAAAATCACTACGTAATTGAAAAGTGATGAATTATTTTTTACGTGATTGTGAAAAGTGGCGAAAAATCGTTATGTGATTTGGAAAGTATTTTAAATATTTTGAGAATGATGGAAAATGATTTACGCGACTTAAAAGAATGATTTTTAAGTGACGTGATTTTGAAACAGTGGAAAAATACTATGCGATTTGAGAAACGTATGTTTTTACGCGATTAAGAAAAATATTGAAAAATTTGTACGTGGTTTAAAAGTGCAACAGAAGAGATGTGGTATTTTGAAAACGTAACAGAAATGTTACAAAATTTTGTAAACGTAACAGTAGTATTACAGTATTGTGAAAACATAATAAAAACATTTTGAAATTTTAAAAACATAACAAAAATGTTACGGTATTGTGAAAATGTAAAAGAAGTGCTATGGTATTGTGAAAACATAACAAAAACGTTTTTGGATTGTGAAAACGTAACAGAAATGTTACGCGATTGTGAAAATACGGTAAAAGTGTTTTACAACTATGAAAACATGATAACATGATTTTGTTATTGAAAAATACAGTATGATTACTGTAAAACCAGTGTATGGATACTGTTTGTGAAAACAACGAGTTTTTCCTGTTATTGGCACGTGGTGCATTTTAGATGCATTGAAAAAAAAAATATATGCGTTAAGGCATATGATTTAATTAAACAAACGAATTTGAACATAATAGCCCTTGTGGTTGGACTTGCACTGATATATTAGTGCATTGTATAAACTATATCTGAGAAATTATAAGATATACCTGTGATTGGTATTATACCTGTGATTGGTATTTGGTGCATTATACATGCATTGGAATGGTCCGATGAGGACTGGATATGGCAGATTGCCTAGGAGAAACACACCTCTTGAGTGGGTGCGATATGCGTAGTGTAAGTCACTTGTTGACCTTGGGGGCATCGGGGTGCGAGTTGCTTACACGGGTGGTTGGTCGCGCTTCTTCCTGTAGGTTAGACTGATGCAACACACCGATGATCCTGACCGAGACACTATTCTTATTCAAGATCTGATAAAGACTGTCGTGTATATGCTAGATGTGCAAAATCAAAATGAGGATGATAGCACGTGGTCTGAGGCATGTGGTACCAACAGATCTTTTTGATCATTTCTCCGACCTGAGTTTAGCTCCATGGAGTAGGAACATTGAGTCTAAATGCACATGCATTATATGATTACATTTATATCTGTATGATATTTTAATTGAGGAATATTGGCTATGACAACTGTTTTGAATACTTGGATTGATATATGATTGGATGATGATAGTTGATTAATATTAAATATATTATTGGAAGTCTGGTATGATATCCCTGTATGATATTGTTGTTTGTGTTATCTCTGTGCTGCCATATTGGTATTGGTGTAGGTAATCTCACCTCTTTGTTATGTTGTTTTGCTATGTCTGTACTGTTAAAATCAAATAATAGAAGGATCGAGTTGTCTTAGACATAACGGGCGATGGATACTCTGAGATTGGTGACAACAATAAGGAGTGAACATTCAGGACTCGAAGGTGTGCAGTGTTGACAAAGGAACAAATGTCTGATGCATCAAGATGGACAGAAAAAGGAATAAGTATGTTAAAGTTTCTCGTTAGTGTTGTACCGTGCTATTAAGTAGGACCCGTTATAGGGTTTGCTACTGTTAAAAAAAAGTCTGTTAATTTTATATTTCTCTTTAAATTGTGAAATATTAATTGGTGTCAATATTGTATATTAATCAGTTAAAATATATTTTTAGTAATACTTATGGATTTCAATAAGTTTATGTTTCAGTAAGAAAGAAATTTTGAAACCTATATTTTCATAACTCAAACCTTTTACAAATTGATTTTCAGATTATGAGTCAAGAGTCGGAAATGTGATGCCCTAAGGAGGGTGTTACATTAGTTGGTATCAGAGCACGGTTTGAGTCTTTTGGGGTTTGTGGTTAGGTCTGTTTTACTTGTGTTGTGTTCTCTGTGTTTTTGTTTTTCGAAAAGAAACAATGTTGTTTGCAATGGATATCAGATCCATTGTATTTCGATCCGCACGCCACGAGAAGAAAAAAAAAGGAAATGGCTCGGGATAGTTGTACTTGTGTGGAAATGGAACATGTTACTAGTAATGCAGTTGCAGCTACTGGAGCAACGGGAGCAATGTGGAAAGATAACTGCAAGAACAAAGGACCGCTGTTCAGTGGGAAATGAAAGTTGAGGTTCAGGACTTGATGGAAGAGAATCAGTCTTGGAATATAAGATTTCGTAATTTTGGAACCTGATATTTTTAGGGATATTAGAAAAGTAATTGATTTCGATGGAAGATGTATTTACAACCATTGAGGAAACCAAAAGCAGTAAGTGATGTGAAAGAAGGTACTTAACAAAGGATTGTATGTCAAGGAAACAATTTGCGAAAAAGTTGGACACATTTTCCCAGAGATTATGCTCTTTGAAAACAGAGTTTTCTGTTAGTAAAATTTTAGATAGTAAGGGAAGTTGTTACTTTGAATGGAACGGGAGTGTTTTGAACGGAAGACTTAAACAATGGAGATTGCATCATTGAAGCTAATCCTGTAAACCATACGAAATATTTCTGTGAACAACTTATTCTGTGTGGTATATGATTGAGTAGATCAATTATATGTTAGAGTTATTCGTAATCCTCTTATTTGTTTACTTTTGTTTCTATTCTTAGCCGATCGAGCTACTCGAGTTATTCAAATCATTGTTATAGATCAAATCTTTGTGTTAGTTTGATCTGTCGTTCAAAATTTTTGTGTTAGTTTGATCTGTTTCATAAATAGACATGATCTTTGAAAATGCATTGGTTATTTTCCAACCATATCCTATGAGATTGTCTCAATACAGTGTTAGTATTTCAGAAAGAAAAAAAACTCATTCTTGAAAATCAGGCAAAATCAAATTCTTGTTGAATATGTTTGGTAACATATTAAATCATTTCGCTACCTTTTCTTCCTAAACCTCTATAATGTTCTTTCATATATTGCATTTGCAAGAAAGAATATTTTGCAAGAAAGGATATTCCTATTTAAAATCCATGTCATAGTATCTGGTATATAATGCGGTTGAAAGGAGAATTCGGCTAGTGAGACATTTCCTGGTAAGAGCTAAAGCTGAAGAATAAAGTGATATGAGGATAAGAAAATTTTAAGTAATACATTACATTAGTTGGAAGTTATCTGAGAAAAACTATTCTAGGCATGAATGAAGGTTGGTAGCCGCTGTATTGATATCAGAGAATTCATTCTTGAAGATCGAGTTACATCCAATTCTTTGCTGAATATGTTCGATAACATATTCAATTCGTTTTGTTCTTTTCCATGATGTTTTCTTTCATCTACTGCAATTGAAGGAATATCTTGCAAGAGAGAATATTCCTATTTATATCCAAGTCAGAGTATCAAAGTGGCGCAGTGAAAGCGTGGTGGATTCTTCAAAAATTGAAGAAGTCTGTCTATGGGAAAAGTTAAGACGGTAATGGAAAACCGTAGAAAAAAAATTTATTAAGATATTTGTTTGATCAGGAGAAGTGAACTAGAGATAAAGAACTTTCAATGGTTTACAATCATTTGGAATAACGTAAGAGGTGAAACTACATGGGAACTGAAGAAAAGATAAAGGAATAATGTCATTATTTATTCTGAGGGTGTGAAATCATGGTCATGAAATTTCGAGGACGAAATTTCTTTTTAGAGGGGGAGTATTGTAACACCCTCAATTTCCGTATCTCTTAAACAATAATTTTGACAGTTAACAGAATTTTACTGTTTAGTAATTTCTGTGCACTGTAAAATTATTTTGTTTATTCCATCAGTGTATTTGATCATTTTGAGTGATTTACTCCGTGTCAGGAAAATAAAAAATTTCGGGCCGGGGAAAACTTTACGTAATTTAATTTTTACCATTAGGTAATTATATTACATAATCTGATTTGATATTTGTGCGTTTTCTAATATTTATGATTTTTGTGGATGATTATGAATTTTTTTTGTATGTGGACCCAGGTCGTCCTATGTGGGCCCAAGTGACCTTACGTGGGCCCAGGTGGGTCTCGCAAAGTAAAAATTTTTCTACGCATAGAAAATTTTTTACTGTTTAGACGGAGACAGGGGACCTTACTAAACCTAAATCCGGAAATAGTTTTAGAAATTTTCTTGTACTGTGTTTTGTACTGTATTTATTTATCGGACGATAAAAATACAGTAAATATATTCTTTCGTGGGGTTTTAGTGGTTAAAAATAGAAATTATATTGCTTAAGTCAACATTGGTGGTTTGGATATCCACCATTGATTTAATTAACGATGGAGACTTGATCTTGATTTAATCAACGGTGGAGATTTGATCTTAAAAGTAAATAGGATTATTTATAACCGTTAGATGGAGATTAAATCAATGGTAGAGATTTGGTCTCAAAAAGTGACAAAGACCATTTATGACCATTGGATGAATAATTAATCAAGGGTGAAGATTTGGTCTTGTAAAGTAACAAGAATCATTTATGACCATTGGATGAAGATTTAATCAATGGTGAAGATTTAGTCTTAACAAGTAGCAAAGACTAATTATGACCCTTGGATTAAAAGTAAGAAGGAGTAATCTTGACCCTTTATTTTGGAGACACATCTAATGGCTAGAATTTAAAGGAGGAAAGATCCAATGGCTTATATTAAGTCTTCTAATTAAAAGTCTACCTAAATCCTAACCATTGAATTAATCAATGGCTAGAAATGCTCTAGATGGTGGCTAATAATGATGATAACATTATTGAATGCATTATGAAGGGGGGGGGGACGGTTTTGTGATGTTTTCTTGTGTAGGAAAATTTGAAGACACCATCATTGTCATTCTTGGTCATTATTGATTAATTCCAAAAAGCCAAAGCTCTTCAAAATTTTCTCTCCTTCCTTCTCCAAGCAAGCTTCGGCCAAGACACCCAAAACCACTCTCCAAGCTCTTTTAATTTCATCCAACCATAGATCTTGAATCTACATGATGTTCTAAGCAACTTTCATGTTGGAGATTTCCTCTAAATCATTCATCTTCATGGACTTCCTTCAAGATCAAAGTTATAGGGTATTTGTGGTGAAGTGTAAGGAAACTTCATTTTTTCTCTTCTTTTTCATGATCTAAACCATGTTTGATCCATGGTTCCTCTTAATCAAGCTTAGTATACTAATTTTTATGTATTTTGTTTTGTATTTGAGAAGCCCTTGGTGGTGAAGGACTTGGAAAAAGAAGCAAAACAAAGAGCTTTTGAGGATCTTCAAGAGGTAAGAGGGAGATCCATCTCACCAACCAAGCATGGTGGTGAGAGATGGTTATATATTTGATGGATGCTGAATCCATGTGAGGATTCATATCCATGGTCATGTAATAATTCGTGGGTGTTTATATGCTTTGATTATTTGCCTATGTTTGGTATGATTTGCATGATTTATTGCTTTGATTTTGATTATTGCCTAATTTTTGGCATGCTTATTTGCCATGATGTGATGATGGAAAGAAAATCAATTTTTGGTTCCAATGGCCAAAGGGAGGCTACGGTTTTTGACTCTCAAGATTGAGGTCTATGTTGAAAATTTTCAAGAACAAGGGAATTAATTTTTGATCCCTAGAACATGGTGAATTTCGGCCAAGACACCTCAAGATAGGTGTTCACAAATTAATATTTTTATGAATGATGAAATGAGATGTTTAGAAAAACAAGGAAAATGAACAAAGGGTTTATTTTTCAAAGAGTACATGAACACAGTTTTAGAAGGATTTTTTATTGATTTATTTTGTGTAAAAAGATCCCAAGTATTTTTTTAAACATGAGTTTTGAATGAAACGGGCAAACGTTGATTTTAAGAATTTGCAAAGAAAGTAAAAAGGGATTTGTAAAGAACGAGAAAATGGATTTGCAAAGAAAGTGAAAAATGAAAATGAACAAATGACTTGATTTCAAAGACCAAGTGTTCACGGTTTTTGTAAAGGATTTTTAATGGTTTTTTTTTTGTGTAAAACCATATCAATTTAGAAGGAAAAATAGTTGTTGGTTTCAATAGTCATGTCCACGTTTTAGAAGGTTTGTAATGCCTTGGTTTTATAAAATCAAGTAATTTTCAAAGTAGAAATACAGTTTGGTTTAATATAAGGATTTTGGAAAGGGAATCAGAGTGTTTTATCACTTGAGAAAATTTTGTAAACGAAAGACAAAGAGAGGTTGAAAATGTTTTAACTTCAATTTATTTTGAAGAGAATTGATTTTAAAATTGATTTGAGAAAAATGGAGAATATAATGGTGATTTGAGAATTTACTAACGTATAACTTATTTTCAAGTTTTGAAATACGTTAGAAAATGTTAAGTTTTGAAACGTTGATTTATATCAATGGAAAAGTGATTTTTGTGGATTATATTTTGGAAAAGGATTTCTTGAGTAAAGAAATGTGGAAAAAGATTTTCTTGAGTAAGAAAATGTGAAAAATAAAATACAAAGTTATATTATTTTAAGAAAAGTTGAAAAGGAATTTTTGAAGGTCAAGAAATATTTTCTATAACTGAAATTATAGTGAAAAATTATTTACGTATCTTAAAAACGTGATTTTTAAGCTACGCGATTTGAAATACAAAAAAAAAATATTTCTACATGATTTTAAATACGTTAAAATATTTCTACACGATTTGAATTACGTTTAAATATTCTACGTATTTTGAACTACTATTGAAAAATCACTACATAATTGAAAAGTGATGAATTATTTTTTACGTGATTGTGAAAAGTGGCGAAAAATCGTTCTGTGATTTGGAAAGTATTTTAAATATTTTGAGAATGATGAAAAATGATTTACGTGACTTAAAAGAATGATTTTTAAGTTATGCAATTTTGAAACAGTGGAAAAATACTATGCGATTTGAGAAACATATGTTTTTACGCGATTGAGAAAAATATTGAAAAATTTGTACGTGGTTTAAAAGTGCAACAGAAGAGTTGTGGTATTTTGAAAACGTAACAGAAATGTTACAAAATTTTGTAAACGTAACAGTAGTGTTACGATATTGTGAAAACGTAATAAAAACATTTTGGAATTTTAAAAACGTAACAAAAATGTTACGGTATTGTGAAAATGTAAAAGAAGTGTTATGGTATTGTAAAAACATAATAGAAACATTTTTGGATTGTGAAAACGTAACAGAAATGTTACGCGATTGTGAAAATACGGTAAAAGTATTTTACAACTATGAAAACATGATAACATGATTTTGTTATTGAAAAATACAGTATGATTACTGTAAAACCAATGTATGGATACTGTTTGTGAAAACGAGTTTTACCTGTTATTGGCACGTGGTGCATTTTAGATGCATTAGAAAAAAAAATATATATGCGTTGAGGCATATGATTTAATTAAACAAACGAATTTGAACAGAATAGCTCTTGTGGTTGGACTTGCACTGATATATTAGTACATTGTATAAACTATATCTGGGAAATTATGAGATGTACCTGTGATTGGTATTATACCTGTGATTGGTATTTGGTGCATTATACATGCATTGGAATGGTCCGATGAGGACTGGATATGGCTAATTGCCTAGGAGAAACACACCTCTTGAGTGGGTGCGATATGCGTAGTGTAAGTCACTTGTTGACCTTGGGGGCATCGGGGTGCGGGTTGCTTACACGGGTGGTTGGTCGTGCTTCTTCCCGTAGGTTAGACTGATGCAACACACCGATGATCCTGACCGAGACACTATTCTTATTCAAGATCTGATAAAGACTGTCGTGTATATGCTAGATGTGCAAAATCAAAATGAGGATTATAGCACGTGGTCTGAGGCATGTGGTACCGATAGATCTTTTCGATCATTTCTCCGACCTGAGTTTAGCTCCATGGAGTAGGAACATTGAATCTAAATGCACGTGCATTATATGATTACATTTATATCTGTATGATATATTAATTGAGGAATATTAGCTATGACAACTGTTTTGAATACTTGGATTGATATATGATTGGATAATGATAGTTGATTAATATTAAATATATTATTGGAAGTCTGATATGATATCCCTGTATGATATTGTTGTTTGTGTTATCTTTGTGCTGCCATATTGGTATTGGTGTAGGTGATCTCACCTCTTTGTTATGTTGTTTTGCTATGTCTGTACTGTTAAAATCAAATAATAGAAGGATCGAGTTGTCTTAGACATAACGGGCGATGGATACTCTGAGATTAGTGACAACAATAAGGAGTGGACATTCAGGACTCGAAGGTGTGCAGTGTTGACAAATGAACAAATGTCTGATGCATCAAGATGGATAGAAAAAGGAATAAGTATGTTAAAGTTTCTTGTTAGTGTTGTACCGTGCTATTAAGTAGGATGTAACACCCCTTTGGGGATGCCACACATATAAAGAAAATAAAAATAAATAAATAAAATCTACCCAAGTTATAAAACATTCGTTAAATAATAATATGGGTCGTAGAGTAATTCCTGATAGACAGTTTAATAAAAATAAAATATTACGGAAAACATAAATTAGACAGAACAACATTGCTCATAATATACATATGTTTTAAGTTATAAGTTATACAAATAATTTACAACTACATTTACAAATATTTAAACAGAAACAAAATAAAAACATAAAAGTGTCAATATATACATCCATACACGAGACGCCCAAAAAAAAAAAAAAAAAAAAACATCAAACATATTCACTCCTCTAAAGGATCACTCTCATCATGAAAATGATCATCAGGGGACAAATATCCTGGATGCCTCGACTCTCGGCGATAACATGATCGCGCAGTCGACACGATACTTATCTCACTAGGCTCAGTGGTCATACCACCAAAATGACGCCTAATGGATAAGGGTAACTCTAAGTGTAGAAACACGGTCGTAGTCATGATCGGCTCTCCATCAAATCTATGGCGTAGGGTCACCGTCATCCGTCCAGCATATGTCACCGAGTCTCTATCTCCTCTAATGTTCCACGATAGAGATCCACCGTGAAACTCCAGCGTCACGAACCCTAAAAATCCGGGCACAGCCATACCAAAGCTAATCAATCCAATGGATATGGATGATCAGATGGTTCTTGATCGTAAAACTGGTCGTCGGTCTGCTGATCTTCCTTCTCCTCAGGGTACAAGACCTCAAGAGGCTGTTCCTCTTCTTCTTCCTCAAACTCTTTACCACATAAAATGAATATACAGGAAACACATACAATAAAGAGGTAAGACAATCTAAAATCATCACAAACATGGCAAATAAGAAGACGACAAACAACAGATATACAGTTCATACAATATGAAAAAGCTATAACAGTAATAAGTAACAGAGTAACGTAAAGATTCAAAATGATATAAATATTCCAGCAATACGCCATTACAGATAAAATAAGAAACAAATGCTACAATGCAACAATAGATAACACAAACACAGTAAACAAATAAATCAATATAATAAACAGATAAAACAAAATAAATAGATAACCTAAAATAAATAGATAAAATAAAATAAATAGATAAGATAAAATAAATAGATAAGATAAAATAAATAGATAAATCCCAATAAATAAATATAAAACACACCCTACTCCATGGAGCTAAAACACACAAAGATATCGAGAGAATGACCCGCAAAAATCTATTAGTACCACGGCTGCCCAACCAACTATTGCTTGTTGTCACACGTTGCGTCTATAGCCCCACGACACAGAATCCATCATCCAGACGTGGTGTAGTTCACGGTCTCACGTTGTGGCACTACAGGCAAATGTACTACTAGATTTCACAAATCTCGATTAAATATAGTGCGTGTCGAGTCCATTAGTGTGCTATCGGTTTACCACGGCCCAGCGGAGCTACCAACTGTCCATATATGGGATCCCGTACACTAATGTCTCCAAGTTCATTAGAACAATGAACCACACTATGTTTATCGCATCGACAACACGATGTGATTCGTCTCGTCAACCAAAACACCAAAAATTGGCATAAAGACAATACATAATTCCAAATATATGAAATTACGAAAATGCCCTCAAGATAAAAATATGCCCTCAATGGCAGAAAGCCTGTACGGGTTCTCATTTTCCCGACAGCGAAAGCTTGCCCTCATTGGCAACAAATATAAAGAAAACCTGTACGGGTTCACATTTTCCCGACAGCGAAAAATAAATATAGTAACGGTCAATCACGTAGAAATTTTATTGCGTTTTCAAAATCTCGTCGTTTTTATACTCGTTTTGAAATCGCGTAAATATATTTTTCCGTTTTCAAAATCGCGTAGGATTTTTAATACATTTTCTCAATCGCGTAAGATTTTTAAATCATTTTCTTAACCGAATTCCTTAAAATCACTGTTTAAATAAACAGAAATACTAAATAATACTTTTAAACTACGTATAATATTTTCTATACCGTATATTGTCTTTTGGACATCTTGTCTATCTTATTTGTCCGTTTTTACTAAAAACTGACAGTATTTTGTTTAGAAAATTGTATTAATGGTTTCCTAATTTTACCATAAAAATTCTGTTTATTAAATTTTTAAACCATATAATTAATCTTTTTGAAAACTACTAACATGCTTCAAAATACAAGCATGAGCTATATGTTAGAAATTTTCAAAAGTTACTTATTTCTCCTTACAAAGAGAAATAATTAGCATTAACCTCTTAAACTTAGTTCTAACCACTTTATTTATTTAAAACTCATTGTAGAAAATTTATTTTAGCTTGTATTGATTCTTCTTGATTGAAAATAACTTGGAATTAAATTTAGAAATTATGAATACCTAATTTGGCATGTTGGCCGAATTTGATAAAAATTTTGCATTTGATTTCCAAATTGTTTTTCACCTTCTAAATACATGTTAAGTTTCTTGTATTGTCTACATTGATTAAGTTATTACCTTAGAAAATAATTTTAGAAATCAAAATGTTGAAATTAGGCTTGTTGGCCGAAAATGTAGGTTATGCCATTTTATTTCCAAATTCATTTTTCTTGACCTAAACCACTTGAAACATTCTTAATTCTCCTAGGTTAATTAAATCACCTTTTAAGAAAATTAAGAGAACATTTTGGTCCTCCATTTTTGTTAATGGCCGTAAGCCTCATGGAAGTGTTCTTTGGAACACACATGCATTCCCTTGACATGTTGTTCACATCCTATACTTTATCATGCAATTCTATACTTTATCATACAATTCTAACACATGCAATATTATCAAAGCTTATAGACATGCAACTTAAAGCTTGTAGACATGCAAGGTTATTACAATCACCAAATAAAGAAAGCTATTAACAAATACCACATAACTATTAACAAACACAAAAATTAACAATTAAACACATAACAACCACATCACCACCGAATCTTTATGGATTCTACAAACACCACAAATTAATCCATCCTCTTACCACCACCAAGGGATGATAAGATTAGTCTTCCTCTTACCTTAAATGAAGACTAATGATTTGTTTTCACTCCTCCTAGGGTTCGGTTTTTCCTCCACCAAATACCTAGCAACTCAAACGAAATTCTACATGTTACTAACCATGAAAAAGAACCTAAACCATGGATAGATCATGGCTTAGAACTTTGAAAAAGAAGAGAGAAAAGAAAAGCATGAGATTTCACCTTCTATGTAAAATCTTCAAGGTTGGTTTCCAAGCTCCAAATGCAAGAATTTGCAAGAACTCTCAACTAGAGATGTTCTTAGGATAGTGTTTAGGTTTAGAAAAGTTGGCTTGATTTAATTTTGGGTGGTTGGATGATCAAGAAGTAAGCTTGGCGAAAATGGTGAAGAAAAGGAACAAGAATGGTGGCTAGGGTTTTTGATGAGAGAGAAGAGAGAATTGTTGCATGGAAACAAAGTGAAGAATGCCTTCTCTCCTCCCTTGGCCGTAGCTCATCAAAGAGCATGCAAGGTGGGCACCTTGCTTGGCTTCATCCAAGCCATTGGATGCATCAAAGGTTAGGATCAAAGCTTGCTTAACAAGCTTGTTTCCTATTGGTTGATCATGGGTGACTCACAAGCCTAGTCACACTTGCTTCATTAATTATCGACTTAGTCGGTAGTAGTCAGTCGACTTGTTCGGAAAGTTCTACTTTGCTTATGATGTTTAATTAAGCTACTAAGTTAATCAGTATTAGCTAAACGTGGGTCCCGCAAAACATTTCTCGGTCCACTATCATTTTATTATCTTGACTAATAAAATAATATTATAATATTATAATATTATAAAATTATTTTATTTGACAGGAAAATCCTAAAAATTAAAAGATTATTTACTGTCTCATTTAGAATCGGGTTGAGTAAGATCCTCCAATTCTAAATAATAAAATAAGATTTCCCCGGCCTGGAAAAATATTATTTTCCTGCCTCGGAGCAAATCACACAAAAAGTCCATATAAAATCACAGACAGTAATATCGGACATTAAATCAAGTAGAAAACAATTAAAAACAGCAAAAACAGCGAAAACAGCACGTTCGGGACGTAATGGTCATTTTCTCATTTTTTCCCACAACGTAGCTAACTGTTCAAAAAGTTCAAATAAAATTACAGACAGTATTAATTGTCTGTATATCTTCCAGAAAAATTAAAACAGTAGCTCGGAAAAACTTTTATTTTACCGTCTCGGAACAAATTACGTAAAAAGACCAAATAAAATTTGAGCCTGTATAAACGTATTTGTATTTCATACAGAAATCGAGAAACAGTAAAATAAGGATACAACGGTCATTTACACAATAACTTGAAAAACAGCAAACAGTACATTCAAAATATTTTCTAAAAATTGGGGCGTTACATAGGACCCGTTATAGGGTTTGCTACTGTTAAAAAAAAAGTCTGTTAATTTTATATTTCTCTTTAAATTGTGAAATATTAATTGGTGTCAATATTGTATATTAATCAGTTAAAATATATTTTCAGTAATACTTATGGATTTCAGTAAATTTATGTTTCAGTAAGAAAGAAATTTTGAAACCCATATTTTCATAACTCAAACCTTTTACAAATTGATTTTCAGATTATGAGTCGGGAGTCGGAAATGTGATGCCCTAAGGAGGGTGTTACACAATGACTTTTAAAATCACTGCCATAAGTAACATTTTCCTAGTGACTTTAGTCATTGCCATAAATAACATTTTCCCAGTGACTTTTGTCGCTGCCATAGGTTACATTTCCCAGCGAAGTAAGTCGTTACCGTAAGAGTCTTTTACCAGCGAGGGGGATCGCTAGTAAAGGTTAACATTGCTCAACGACTTAAGTCATTGCCATAAGTAACGTTTTTCCAGCGACTTTAGTCGTTGGCCTAAGTAACATTTTCCCAACGACTTTTGTAGCTGCCATAAGTAACATTTCCCAATGACGTAAGTCACTACCGTAAGAGTCTTTTCCCAGCGAAGGGGATCACTAGTAAAGGTTAACATTACCCAGCGATTTAAGTTGTTGCCATATGTAAAGTTTTACCAGCAATTGATAAATATTACTTCTATCTATATTAGATGATTAATAAATGTCATTAAGCATGGAGTAGGTTTGAGCATCATCAATCCTTTCAAGATTAGCACCAAAGTTATTATCATCATCTCTAGAGTCAATATCATTATCAGATAAGGAGTCACCTAAGCTTTCCCTATGATATTCCCAACGCGTATAGCTTGGTTCAAATCCCCATTTCTGTTAGGAATTGTGGATTAAAAATTGCGTATTAATAGAATTCCCTCACAAGATCCATGCAAAAAAGTTCATAATCCGAGTTTTTTTTTAAAGTTTACCTCTTGAAGCGTGATAAACACAAGTGAGGTGAATCACCAACACCGTAATAGCGACGATGTCTCTGCGGCATCCACACAAACAAACTTGCAAAAGGAGTCACACCTCTGTTTCGCGGTGCTAGCTGCGAAGAGAAGAGAAGAAAACCTTTCACTGTCTCTCACTCACTTTCTTAAGTGCGGCTAAGGTTGTAATGTTACATACATAGCAGCCCCCTTAGCAGTACTATTTATAATAGTGGCTGCCTTAAGTGAGTGTGAGCAGTAGCAAGGTAAGCTATGCAACCCTAAACCCATCTGTCATGAGTTAGGCCCACAATTGAATCTGAGTCCAACTTGGATCCTTATTGCTCCAATTTAGTCTGTTCTAAGTGTGCGACCCTGTAGGTTCTCATAATATTAGTAGTAATATTAAAATCTCATTTTAATATTACAAACAGTGAGCAGTATCTAGAAACACATCATTGCTACCCAAGTAATGAGAATGTCAGTGATTTGACATAACCTATCCGTGACCAATGTTTCCGTGTAGTTTAGTCCCTTTGTTCAGATATCTAAATTGAACACAAGGCATGGAACATGTCACCCTTGTTTAGTTCAATCTTCAGTTTCCTGATTCCAGAGTAGACATAGTAATAACAAATGAGATCAATATCTCATATTGACTCATTTGAGCATGGCCATGCATTTCGTAGTCTCACTCAATCAGGGGGCCCGAAGATATCACTCCTGTTATGTAGGAGGGACAAATCCCATCTAGGTCACTCACATCGCTCCACGTGTATCACGGTATGTCTAATAACCAACTTTATAATCATCTTGTTACAGATGACGTTTGATGGCATTAAAACACACAACTCCTCATGTAGGAATCGTAGTGATTTCAGGTCAAAGGACCACATACACCATTATCACTATGAGAATCGCTTATGACACTCACGTAACGATCCACATAGCATTCTCATGGCGGGTCTGTCCAATACATCATTACTCTCATATGTATCCATGTGTAGACTTGATATCTCATATCCATGACCCGTGAGATGTGGTCATCAGTCTACACACATACTAGTCTCAATGCATTATTGTTGTCCTAATTAACAATAATACTTGACTAGGGACATTTAAGAATAGTATTTTATCCAATAGGATCTCACGATCAAGTCATCCACTTGATGTCCTATGGTATCAAACTTACTATTCTAAGGACTTTATTATGTCTAACAAAAAGAACACAATAAATGAAATGCCTCATATATCAAAAAATAGCATAATACAATGTATGTAAATACAGACAAAATGTATTGGCCTCTAGGGCATACAGCAACAATTTCAGTAAATCATCCTTCACATTATCTCTGGGCTTAAAATACATATTATTGCATTTACAGCATGGACACCTAATTGTTTTTTAGGCTTTGAGCTAACAAAAGCAAATTCTAAAAATTCATCAATTCCTTTTAAATACTTTGGCAACCTCTTATCTTTAAGTTCTATCCACTTCTTTTTCCCCTTATTCATTATTACAACTCCTGCAATTTTAAAAAGAAATACATGTTGAATTTTGAAAAATATTTGAGACAAAGGAACTTTAAAAAAATGTATGCATCTGACTTGATTAATAGGACGAGAGACAAAGCAAAGCAGACATAGATTTTGAGTCTTACATACAATAATACTAACATAAGTTTTCAAACATTTTGCAAACTTGACTTAAATAATTAATAAAAATCAATTTTAAAGGAGTGATTATAAAAAATGATTTTTAGATAAACATGATTTAATTTCTATCTAATAATGTCACAAATCATATTCTAAAATTTTTATTTACATATTAAATAATTATAAATTAAAAAAAATGAACAATGAAAGAATAATTATATTAAAAAAAATTTATATTAAAAATGAACAGGTGAAAGAATAATTATATTAAAAAAAATTATTTACATATTAAATAATTATAAATTAAAATAATAAAAGTGTATATTAAATATAAGGATTTGTCAAACGAGTGTCACAAAAACAGTTGTGAAAGAATAAAAATAAAAAATATTTAGTATTATCAAATTTTAAAATTTTTCACTTTCATTTAATATTTTCTATTTTTTACTTTAAATATAAAATCATTTATGACCAGACCCTTTAACACCGACAATATAAACCTCGCATCTCGAAATGAAACCCTTACCAATTACCTGGATTATGAAGCGCTACTCCTTGGGGCAATTGGTTGTCCAATTACTCTAATCGTATTATAGCTATATATATATATATATATATATATATATATATATATATATATATATATATATATATATATATATTGGTGTAAAGGCATCATCTAATTAAATATTAATTAATTAAATAAACCAATCATTTTTTATTCTAAAACTAGTTGTTTGGTATATATCTCTAAGGTACCAAAAATGCACGGATGACCACCCCTTCATGAACACCACCTACCGTGTACACACGTCTGACACACGAGTCCATAAGGATGAAAATAACATCTTGAATTGATTTATTAGATATTCAAAACAAAAATTCTAAGTTACACACACAATATATGCATGGGCAATATTGTCAAAACTAATTAATTAAAAAGAGCTAATCAGCATATCAAAAACTAATTAGCCAAATCTTTAGCTTGAAGTAGGAACTGGGCGTACCTGGTATTGGCTGAGATAAATTATAGCTTAGGTGCTCCAGAACCTGAGAAGAAAATATTAAGGATGTGATAAAATCAGAATGGACTAATTAAGAAGTTAGTAGGCAGTGGAAGATGATATTTACTTGTATTTATAGAAGTGGAATTAGAATCCTTGTAGGAAATGCTTTTGATGAAGATAAGCTTCTAGAATGATAGGTTTATCCTTGATATGACTTATCCCATATTATTAGGATGAGAGGTCTTAGTCTTATCCAATAATGTCACAAATCATATTCTAAATTTTTTATTTACATATTAAATAATTATAATTTAAAAAATTAAATTCTTTTAATAATATCACAAATAATAATATAAAAAATTTATATTAAGTAATTTTATCTTTAAATCTTAAACTAAATTATTAATGACATGCATACTTTATCCTTTTTTATTTCTTTTAAATCTTATAAATAGATATAGATAAGATAGGCCATAGTATACCTACTTAGAAATTTGAATTAAACCATATCATTATCCTATATTTATCATTCCTTATTTCAATTCAAATTTTTAGGTGCAATTAAATTCAATTTTAATAATTATCATTTACATATAAGTAAACAACGAATGCCACAACAACAAAAAAAATGTTTTTTTTCTTCTTTTGATGTACTTTATACTTATCCAGTTATTGTCATATTGCTACGCTTATCCTCGCAATAATCTTTGTCGTTGGCATATAGCTTGTACTATTCAACTATTCCCATGACATCCAAAGTCACTGGCATAGATGTATTCTTATCCCAGCGACAATTATAGTTATTGTCATATTGCTACGTATATTCCTGCAATAATCTTTTTCGTTGGCATATAGCTTGTACTGTTCAACTATTCCTAACGACATCCAAAGTCGCTGGCATAGATGTATACTTATCCCAGCGACCATTATAGTTATTGCCATATTGCTACATTTATCCATGTGATAATCTTTGTCGTTGGCGTATAGCTTGTATTGTTCTACTATTCCCATTGACATCCACAGTCGTTGGCATAGATGTATACTTATCCTAGCGACCATTGTAGTTGTTGCCATATTTTTATACTTATCCCTACGATAACCTTTGTCACTGGCGTATAGCTTGCACTATTCTACTATTCCTAGCTACATCCAAAGTCGCTAGCATAGGTGTATACTTATCTAAGCGGCCATTGTAGTTGTTGCCATATTTCTTCACTTATCCCTGCAGTAATCTTTGTCGTTGGCGTATAGTTTGCACTGTTCTACTATTCCCAGTGACATCCAACGTCGTTGGCATAGATGTATACTTATCCCAGCGACCATTGTAGTTATTGCTATATTTCTACGCTTTTCTCCACAATGATCTTTGTCGTTGGCTTATAGCTTACACTGTTCTACTATTCCTAGTGACATCCAACGTCGTTGGCATAGATATATACTTATTCTAGCAACCATTGTAGTTGTTGCCATATTTCGCTTATACCCGCGATAATCTTTGTCACTGGTGTATACTTATTTCGCTGTAGTTGTTACCATATTTTGCTTGCACTGTTCAACTATTCCCAGCGACATCCAAAGTCGTTGACATAGATGTATACTTATCCCAACGCTATCAGATTATCACTACCATATATGTGGTCTACCCCAGTGAAATATATTGTCGCTGCTATATAGAGCACCTTTTGCTAATGCAAATGTCGTCGTGGCGATAACGTTCTTCCTATTGTAACGACTTGCAAATGTCACTGCTATACATATACTTTTGCTAATAACTTTTTTGTCACTAGGAAAAAGTCACTGCCATTTATCTTAATTCTTGTAGTGATTCCCACATGATTCAAAGCTTGTAAAACATTCCAATCATCAATTCCTACCACAGAAATTTCATGTATACTATCAAAGTCATATAATCACATATAGCCAACAAGTATAATCCATTAAATTCACACAATCAAGTGAATAAATCCTCATATGAATTTTTCACCTACAACCACAAATTATATTTCTCACTACCAAGTTGGTTGATGAAGTTAATCTCTCTCTTACCTTAGGTGATGATGCCTAGTTGGCCAAGCATGATGTAATGTTTCAAAGCCAATCTGCTTCAATGAAGGCATTGGAGACACAAGTGGGGCAGTTAGCAAATACTATCAATAATGGGCCCTCAAGAACCTTGCCAAGTGATACAGTCATCAATCCTAAGGGAACCTCCAATGAGCATTACAATGTTATAACATTAAGGAGCTTTACAGCCACAGAAAGGAATCTAAAGACAAGGCTTCTTAATGAGGATATTGGAGTTGCCCAAGATGAGGAGGTAATGTGCAAAGAGGTTGGGAAGAATCAAGAAATTGCCAAAAGGAAGGATGAGGACAAGACAAAGGAGGTCAAACCTTATATACACCCTCTACCCTTCCCCAACCGACAAGTAAAGAAAAAGCTTGAGCACTAATTTCAGAAGTTTTTAGAAGTGTTCAAAAAGCTGCATATTAATATCTCATTTGCAAAAGCTTTGGAGCAAATACCAAGTTATGTGAAATTCATGAAAGAAATCTTATCAAAGAAGAGAAAGCTTCATGAGTTTGAGACTGTTGCCCTTATAGAGAAATGTAGTGTTGTCCTATAGAACAAACTTCCTCCTAAGCTCAAGGATCCCAAAAGCTTCACCATCCCCTGCACAATTGGTGAGAAGTTTAGTGCTCAAGCATTATGTGATTCAGGAGCCAGTATTAATCTCATGCCTCATTCTATATACCGAAGACTAGGTTTGGGGGGAGCTACACCTACTTCAGTTACCTTACAGTTGGCATACCAAACCCTTACTCATCCGAAGGGAGTTATTGAGGATGTACTAGTTAAAATGGACAAGTTCATCTTTCCTGCAGATTTTGTCATACTTGATATGGAGAAAGATAACAAGGTCCCTTTGATTTTATGCCGACCATTCTTTGCTACTGGAAGAAACCTCATTGATGTGGAGAAAAGAGAACCTACCATGAGGGTGCAAGATCAAGAGGACACTTTCAACATTTTCAAAGCTATGAAGTGTCCGCAAGAAGAATGTTCTTTAGTGACTGTAGTTGATGGGATGTCATCCAAGGCAATTTGTGTAAGTGTCCCTTTTTCTCCTTGTGAAGGACATGTGATTTATGCAAGTGATAGGGAAGATAAGGAGTTGGAGTAGCTGAATTCAAACATGGTGGTTAAGTCATGCAACCCTCCCATTGAGAAAGCTCCAAACTTGGAGCTCAAACCCATGCCAATTCAAGTGTTTCAACCCTATCTTGATGAAAGGAGGAAGATCCTTCTCCCATAAGCAAATGCAAGTGGAACTGTAGATAAAGTCCTACCTTGACTATAAATCAAGCTCTTTTTGGGAGAGGGAACCCAAGTCCTTTACTTTATGTCTTAAATATGTCAATACTTTGATTTTTAGGTTTTAGTATATTTTTGTATTAAATTATGTAATTTAATCTTGTAGACATGTCTTGCAGGTGCTGGAGGCCACAACAAAGCAAGAGTTATGGTTGAAATGGATCTGCTACAGAATTCTATAGACAGACTCCTCACGCTGCAGCATTAGTCTTGACAAGCCACGACATGATGCTGATGCCACAATCCGACCCAAAAACCAGGGAGTACAGCGCCGTGGTGCAACATATCATAACGTCACGACGTGTCTGTTAAAAATATATATATATAATATAATAAATAAATAGTAATAATTTAAATTTTAATTCTAGAGGAATTAATGCATGCCGCGACGCAGGTATGTTAACGCCGCATCGTGCAGTGGCATTTAGGTTTAAGTGATGTGGCGCTTGGTGTTTCTCCCATTTGCTCTTAGTTCCCTCATTTTTCCATGTTTTCTCTACACTTCCCTCTTTCATTTATTATATTTTTTCCACCCCTTAGTCTTCATTTCTTCACTCCGTTCAAGGTATGTTGTACTTTCTTTTAGTTTATTGTGATTTTATTATTTATTTTCTCATTTTATTTAGTTTCGCACTTTTTAGTGTTTGTATTTTTGTTTTTGTTAAGAATTTATGTTGATAGGTTAGGTCTTTTTATATTTTTTTTGTTAGTTTTTGTTTAAGTTTTCTCGCTTGGAATGCATATTTTGGTGATGTATTATTGTTACCTATGTTTTCTGGGTTGTTTTCGTATGCATGCCGCAGCGTGGGTCATGAATGTCGCGGCGTGAATTTGAATTTGCTTGAATGTTGCAGATGTGCCCTTGAACACTGATGAATGCCACAGAGCAGGTGTCAATGCCACGGTGTGTGGCCCAGATTTTTTAGAATTGTCTATTTTAAATGTATTAATACTGTTTATTATTCAATTTTGATTTTTGTAATTCCTTTTTCAGGTCCCTAATGGCTCCTAAACGCCAACGAGGTTCTTCCAACTAGTGTAACGGGAGCTATCTCCCCCTCTTGAATTTGATGAGGGGAGGTTTGTATCGGCAGTGGCTTCCCATAAGTACATAACATTGGTTACCAAACCGGTAATTGCGGAGCGTGGATGTTCCTTTAGGGAAGCCATCCATCATGACATTGAGAGGACCATCAGACAGCTTCGATGGCATGATTTTGTGAAACACCTAGAGATAGCAGCAGTTCCATTGGTTTGCAAGTTTTGCGCGAACATACACATTGTTAGCCCAGAGACCACTACTGCTATAGTGTAGGGATGCCAAGTCTCTTATTCCCCAGTGGTCATAAGAGCTACAATGAACTTGCCACCTCCCCTACTGGTCTACGAGTATACTGAGTTCCTCCGATTAGAGTCAGAGGAGGGGATTGACTTCACCACAATCATTGCCAACATTTGTATTGCTGAGACACAGCCTGTGGTATGGACCTTGAGTGTGTAGACCAACAGGGCACAATTCTTCCCCTGATCCTATTCGACACCAAAGGCCAAAGTCTAGTACCACTTCATCAGTACCTACATCTAGCCATCAGTAAACTTATCAGAGATAACTCGTGACTGGGCTATCCTTATTTATGCTATCCTTGAGCACTGCTCAATCAACATCGCTTGTATTACCTAAAATCAAATCAGGAGATCGGCCCAAGAATGCAAGAGTTTTTTCTTTCCTTCACTTATTTATATACTTTGTTAGAGGCAGTCTGTACAGTCGGCACCACATGAGGAGACTATTGATGTGAAACAACCTCTTAATGATTATTTCATTGAGAGGTTGAGAGCAGCTCCACCCCAGGACTGGCTAGACAAAGGCAAGCTCCTGTAGAGCCTCGTGCAGGCCCTTTAGATGATGCACCATGGTGCACCCACATGGAGGCCCAAATGGCACATATAATGGCCATGCTAACTTACACCATTCGAACGCAGTGGTGGATGGTGGAGCACGTACAACTTCCCATGGAGGACTTTCTAGTCCTACATTTCCTGCCTGAGGCTATAGCTCTGTCCCCCCCCCCAACCGCCGCAGGATCAAGGGGCTGCACATGGACACGGAGCTAGAGAAGATGAGGATGTAGATGTTGAGGCCATAGACAATGATGATGCAGCCATCTAGCCCTCATGGCATTTAGGGTATTTTCTTTCATTATATTTCCTTTTATATATTATTGTATGTTTTCTTTTGTACAGTGAGGACACTGTTTCCCTTAGGTTTGGAAGGGTGTCTAAGACTGTTTATTTTGATGTACATGTATGTGGTAGTATTATTGTTATTGTATTATGCTACTGTTTATTATATTTACATATAGCTATGCTTTTGCGACTATTTATGTTTTGATAATATTCGTAGGAACATATATCTTGATAAAAACTTCATGAAAATCCCATTCAAGATACAATTATCATTTCCTTTCACATTATGAGTCATAATGGTTATATGCATAATTGAAAAAGTTGGAAATATTTTAAACGATATCATGTTGTCAATAACTAGTTTGAAATGATTGCCCAATGATAGATATAGATGCAAATTGACCTTCATATTTTTGTGAAACCATATGCAATCTTTGAAGCATGCTAAAGCAATCTAGTCTCTTTTATGCATAATGCATTTTCCACTTGCATGCTTGTTTAACTTTGAAAATGATCAGAATTCTTGTCTAAAGAAATTTATGGATTGTACATGTGAAAATTTCAATTATCCTTGAAATTGTTTTTCAACCCTTTTGAGGCAAAATATTAGATTGTGCATGATTAAGGAAATGATTAGGGCATTGTTTGGACTGATTGAGCCTTAAAACATTACCTTTACATGATCATATCCATAGGTCCCTTTTGAAACTTGATATATGTTTGGCCTTATATGTTTTTCATCACCTACATATTCCTTACCATGTAACCATTCTAAATGCATGTGAAAACATTGCATTCTTTCTCTTACCATTATAGTTTGTTGAGTGCATAATATGTTATTTCTTGACTTGAGTCCTGTGATTAAAGGGTATGAGTGCTTGTGTCAATATAAAAGTGATTTGAAGGAACCATGTGTTGTGAAAGAAATTGGTTAAGGAAAAGAAAAGGAAAAAGAGAAAAGAAAATCTAAAACCAAAATAAGAAAAGGCAAAACTAATGAAAGAATGGTTCTGGAGAGTCTTATTAGTTCACTTTGCATACCCTAATTGTATTAGTTTATGGCTCAAGTCTTGAAATCACATGTTTATGTTTCTCAATGTTTGTGTTAAATCCTTTCCCTTTTGTTCTTTAACATATACCATTGGCCTTACATTATAAGCTGTTAAAGACCCTTTTGATCCTCAATTATATGTGATTTACATTAGTGGAGAAAGAGAGTTGAATTACAATCTTGTGGATTCTATGATTTATATTCATGTGTATACTCATAAACTTATCCAGGTGAGTGTGAATTGAATGGAAGAATTTTTGTTTTCATGATTGTGGAAAATATATCTTGTATAAAAGAAAACTGTGAATGTTAGCATGATAAGGATTGTGTTTGTGTGAAGCTGATTGTGAGGCATATGCATTCTTTGAGGTTTTATGCAATCATCATACACTAGTTTGGTTTAAATTAAAATGGAATGTAAAAGTTGCTGAATACAGGTTAAGAAAAGTTAATCAATGTAAGTGTACTTTGTTTTGCTCGAAGACTAGCAAAAATCTAGTTTGGGGGTGTGATAACTCCACAAAATGTAGTTATTTTTAGCCTATATCTATGCTCTAATAATTGCTTAGTCCTTGCTTTTATGCATGAATGGAAGACTTTATCCTCATATTCATTTAATTCAATTTTGATGTCTTCCATTATGTTTTTTAGGAAATATTTCCCAATCTTTGATAAATTGAGTACATTTGCACTTGTTATTAAATTAGTGATTTCTCTATTACAAGAAGGGCTCCAATCAAGCAGAAATTTGGAGAAATTGGACCAACATTGGAAGAGGAAGCTAAGTGTAAAGACCAGCATTCAACGCCACGGCGTGGTGCACCCCCTACTTCAGACAGAGACCCAAGGCTTGCTTGTTGCAACCCAATATAATCAATGCCGCAGCATGGTGACCTAATTTACACATGCGTTGTGGCATAAGCTTATTAATATCGCAGCGTGAGTCTATTTCATGAGCCTATAAATACTATTTTATTAGATTTCAGCAAAGAGTTTTTACATTTTTAGAGAACAGCTGCTAGGTTTTCATTGTGGGGTTGAAAAGAAGTAGAAGTAACCAAGGTTAGAGGCCATCTTCATCTTGGAGAAAGATTAAAGCATCAAGGATCATCATGATTGAGCTTTTCTCTTCCATTCCTTTTACTTCCTCTTTTCCATCATTATGAACATGATGTATTGTCATATATTTTCATGTTTTATGGCTAGCTAAGTTGTATATAAGCATTTCTTTGGATCCTCCTATGGATATTGAATGATTTTGTAATCCTTTGAGTTTATATTAATGTTTAGTTTTGTTCAATCATATTGATCTTAATGCTCTTAATAGTTTGATCAACTTTTAAGTGATTTGTTGAAATCTGATGAGCCTAGACATAGGAATTTGGATTTAAGATCATATGTATGGTTGATGCAAGTTTGATTTCATTCTAATGGCAAGGTGAATTGATTTGCTAATGGGATAGAAATCTACCTCTTAGCTATGCATAGCAATAGACCTTAATGAGTAGAATTTGCACTAGTTCTCATTGAAACATAGTGAATTAGGTAAATGAAGCATGATTGATTGACCTAGACATAGACTTTTAACTAAATTAGATTCTCAAGCTAACTTAACTCATTCATTAATGTTGCTTAAAAGGGTTTCATGTCATTAATTGAAGTAGGAGGTGAAGAGGGATTCCCTATTCTCTAATCAACATCTTTTATTCTATTTTATTGCATTTTGGTCTTTATAGTTAACTTGAACAATCTTTTTATAATTTGAATGTGCTTGGATATTATTAAGTAAATTATTGGTTAATATTTGGCTCTTGAGATTGACGTATTCTTCGTGGGAATGATATCTGACTCTTTACTATATTACTT
Source organism: Ormosia emarginata (assembly GCA_029884605.1). Taxonomy (NCBI): domain Eukaryota; kingdom Viridiplantae; phylum Streptophyta; class Magnoliopsida; order Fabales; family Fabaceae; genus Ormosia; species Ormosia emarginata. Next base: position 22,585,502 of record JAQQTP010000078.1, on the reverse strand, counting down.
GTGCGACCCATGCACTTGCGGTAAGTAAAAGAGCGAACATTGAGCTCACCCATCATAGACATCTCAAACTCACTTTGCATAGTGCTAGCAAACTCCTTACATAAAGACTCATTAGTAGTACCATATATTATATCATCAACATAGATTTGTACAAGGAGAATGTTATGCTTTTTGTTTTTAATGTAGAGTGTTATGTCAACTTGCCTCTTGAAAAACCTTTTTTCTAAAAGGAACTTGCTCAACCTTTTATATTAAGCTCTAGCAGCTTGTTTTAAGCCACAAAAGGTATTTTTCAATTTAAAACATGGTTGGGCATCTCATAACTTTTGAAACTAAGAGGTTGTTCCACATACATTTCTTTTTGAATAAAACCATTTAAAAAAGAACTTTTTATATCTATGATGCAAGCAAAAGCAAGTAGCATTCTCATAGCTTCTAACATAGCAACAGGTGCATATGTTTCTTCATAATCCATTTCTTCTTCTTGATTATAACTTTTAATAACAAGCCTAACTTTGTTTCTTATTATTATGTCAGTTTCATCAAGTTTGTTCCTAAATAACCATTTTGTGCCAATTATTGGATGATCATTGGGCCTTGGAACAAGTTCACAAACTTGATTCCTTTAAAACAAATTTAATTCCTCTTGCATGGCCAAGATCCAATGTTCATTAATAATAGCTTCATTTAGGTCTTTAGGTTCAATTTGAGAAACAAAAGGCATATAGTTACATGCATCTCTAAGAGAGTTTCGAGTAGTTACCCCTTTTGATATCTCACTAATCACTTTGTCAAAAGGATGATATCTTGAATTCCTCCACTCCTTGGGAAGATCCATAACTTGTGATTCCTCTTGCCTTGGGGGATCAACTTGATTCTCCTCTTACTTCTTTGTTCTTTTCTCCTTGTCCTCCATGTGTGTTTTGGCCAAAATTTTTGCAACATCATTAATAAAATCCTTTCTCTGTCCATTTGGGTTAATCTCATCAAAAGCAACATGTATAAACTCTTCTATGGTCATAATTCTTTTGTTATAAACTCTAAAAGCTTTACTATGAGTAGAATAGCCATGAAATATACCCTAATATGATTTTGTATCAAATTTTCCTAAGTTATCCTTTCCATTATTTAAAACAAAACATTTGCATCCAAAGGCATGAAGGTGGGAGATATTTGACTTCTTTCCTTTGTATAATTCATAGGGGGTTTTCTTTCAAATTGACCTTATTAGGGCCCTATTCGTTACATAACAAGCGGTACTTTCTGCATCCACCTAAAAATACTTAGGAAGGTTAGATTCATTGAGCATAGTTATTGCCATTTCTTTCAAAGATCTATTTTTCCTTTCTACAACTCTATTTTGTTGTGGAGTTCTAGGGATTGAAAAATTATGTTCAATGTCATTTTCATCACAAAAGGTTTCAAACTCTTGGTTTTCAAACTCACCACTATGATCACTTCTAATAGATGCAATGTTAAAATTCTTTTTATTTTGAATAACTTTGGCAAGTTTTCTATAAGCTTGAAAAGTATCATTTTTATGAGATAAAAACAATGTCCATGTAAACATAGAATAATCATCCATAATCACAAGTGCATAGTAATTCCCACCAAAGTTCATAGTTCTTGAGGGTCCAAAAAGATTCATGTGCAAAAGTTATAAAGGTTTAGAAGTTAAAACAACATTTTTGGCTTTAAAAGAGACATTTACTTATTTTCTTTTTTGACATGCATCATATTACTTATCTTTTTCAAATTTGAGCTTAGGTAGTCCAATTACTAGCTCCTTAGAGACCAACTTATTCAATTAATCCATGTGAATGTGTGTAATTCTTCTATGCCAAATCCACGAATCATCTTCTTTACTCATAAAACATTTTGCATCATTTGAGGATATATCATCATAGCTAATCATATATATGTTATTAACTCTATGACCAATAAACTTAACTTGCTTGCCATCTACCCCTTCAATTATGCAACAATTTGAATGAAATATAACTTTATTCCCTTTGTCACACAGTTGACTAATGCTAAGCAAGTTATGTTTAAGTTCTTCATCAAGTAAGACATTATAAATAGAAGAGGAAAGAATTGTACCAACTTTGCCAACATCAAGAATCTTTCCTTTGTTGTTGTTTCCATACGTAACATGTTCATGCTTCTTGGGGACTAAGAAAGAGAACTTGGAATCATCTTCGATCATGTGCTTAGAGCAACCACTATCAAGATACTAATGTGAGCTCTTGGCCTTCAAGCACATCTACAACATACACTTAAATTTTAACCTTTGGTACCCAAATTTTCTTGGGTCCTTGTGTGTTAGTTTTTGGCAAAGTGCACTTAGGGACCCAAACCATCTTAGTCCCTACTTTGTTGTTGTTCTTCCTTACATTGCATGTTGATGCACTATATCCTTTCTTGCCACAGTAAAAACACTTTATAAAATGACAACTTGATGTGCTTGATGGAACAAAGAAGTTCTTATAGAGTTTTTGTTGGTTTTTTAGATTATACCACAAGCTGGCCTTTTGAAAAACACATCTTTATTTACCAATCAATATGTTCAAATTATCCCTTCTAAAGGTAAATTTAGAAAGAGTATTTTTTAAATCCTCATTCTCTTTTTCAAAAACTTTACATGATGAACAAAAAGAGGATGCAAATGCATTTTCATGAGAAGAGCAAGTCATGCATGAAGAATTGACATCAATCAATCCAAGAGTTTCATTTTCAATTTAAGTTCCTCAATTTCCTTATTTAGGATAGAGATTTTGTTTTCTAAAGAGGAAATAGTTTTCTTTGATAATGAAACAAGTTTAGCAAGTCTTATAGATTCATCATGCAATCCTTCAAAAACATCTTGCAATTCACTATAGGAAGGGGAAGAGTCAAGGTTTAAAGATATTACCTCCATGTCATCTTCATCTATCTTTTATCGTTTAGCCATGAGACAAAGATGAGCTTCATCATTGTTAGAGGTATCCGTTGAATCTATGTCATTGTCATCTCATGCTATATAGGCTTTCCTTCCTTTCTTGTCTTTTGAAGGCCTTTTCTCAAACTTCTCCATGAAGCAACAACTTCAAAACTATGGTCTTGAGCTTAATCACATCCCTATAAGGTGTGATAACACTAGTGCAATTTGTAACACCTTGAGAATACGTAATTTATTTATTTTGGTCGATTCTGAAATTATTTTGAATAATCCGACTCGACATCTGTGAATTTTATGATTTATGTGATTTTTAAGAATTTTTGGGAGTTTTTACGTTTTTTATTATTTTAATATTATTTTAGGGCGGTGTAAATAAGCTTTCGTATTTTATTTCTTTCTCTCAACTCTTAATTATTTTTACTAATTTGATTTAATTTTCATAAGTTTCACAATTATTATGATTTTTGTGAATTTTTGTGATATTTCAGATATTTTGAATATTATAATATATTTTAGATATTTTAAGATATTTTGAATAGTTTATAATATTGTAGATATTTTGAGATATTTTAAGATATTTTAAGATATTTTGAGATATTTTGAGAATATTATATTATATTTTTGATATTTTGATATATTTGGAATATTTAATATATTTCTGATATTTTGGGCTGTGTGTGGGCCCGGGGCGGGATCGGAAAAATAAAAATTTTTATTTGCCAAAAAGTCTTTTACTGTTGATTCGAAGCCGAGGGAACTTACTAAACTCGAAACCGGAAACAGTTTTTAAAGTTTTATTTCCCTACGATTTTATTTGACAAATAAAATTGGGGTATGTTTTATTATCCATTGGATAATATCTTTCTTGAAAAATATCTAGTAGATGATTCTAGACGCGAGCCTAGTCACTCACTCTAGAATATTCTAGATGATGACTCATCGTTGGTGACTCACCTAGGTGACTAGCCTAGTGACTCACATGTTCCAGATTGTTCTAGAAGACGCATCGTCAGCACGCCTAGTCATCAAGTACTTTACACATGGACCAATGAGGAGCTGGTCAATATTGGTGGCTGTGACTCATTGCTAAGGACCAATGGAAGCGCGACACGTGGCAGGACACCTCAGCACCTGTGACTCAATAGATTCTAGAAGGTTCCAGAAGCGGTGACTTGCCCTGTGACTCACCGTAGTGAGTCACCTGTTCCAAAAGCTTCTTTGGTGACTCACCATGCTGACTCAGCGCTGTGACTCACCATTGGTGACTCAGCACTGTGACTCGTCATGCTGACTCAGTCAGTGACTCAGCACTGTGACTTGCCATGCTGACTCACCTGTTCTAGAAAATATCTACGCTGACTCATCATATTGACTCATCATAGTGGGTCACATGTTCTAGAAACTTCTCTTTGATGACTCGCTTTGTGACTCATCAAGGGCAACCAGTAGAAAATAATCAACAATAGTTGCTACCCAGCTAAAATAAGAGAAAAATCTAGGTATATTTTTTTATCCATTGGACAATAGACACTGACTTTATAAACAGTAATTATTGTTCATTGGTTAAAGTATACTAGAAATTATACAGTGTGCACTAATAGAAATTGGTCAACAAAAATAGCAACCAATAAGAATCAAATTAGTGAATATTCAACCAATAGAAATTGGTCAAGAATAATGCTTGAATTTTAGGGACCAATAGGAAACAAGCTATTAAACAAATTTGGACTTCTTGAAATTAGTTGGTTCTACGGTGAAGGAGGAGAGCAATTTGCTCTAATAGCCAATTCACTTTGTGAATTCATGTAGGAAGCCTAAATTGAACAAAGGGAAGACTAGTCAATATTGGTTTCTTTTCTTTGTTGCATTTTACGGCAAAGCAACTTTTGTGAAACAAATATTACAATTCAATTCTTACCATCTTTCATTAATTAACCAAGTAAGACAAAGTCAATTTTGGTGGCTTCTCTTCATGTGCATTTACGGCAATGCATGCTCTAGGAAGGCAATTTCAATACTTTAATTCATTTCCATTCTTAATGCATTTACGACCATGCATTTGAATGAAAGCCAATTTGCCTACTTAATTATATTTGGTCACTTTTCTAGCTAGCTATCATTCAAAGAAGCAAAACAAAAATATTTCTCACTTTCTCTCAAAGTGGTTTATGGCCATGCATAGTCAAAGTCTTCATCCTTCTCCAAAATTTTCCAACTAGCAAAAGCTCACAAATTTCCTTCTCCTTTTCTTCTCCAACCTCACGGCCTCTCCACCCAATCTACTTATTCTCTCTTCTATAATTCTAAACTACCTTATATCTTGCTTCCTTAATTCATTTCAAGATACTTTGTAGTTGAAACCTAAGCTTGAATCATCCATTTTCTATCTTGTTCTTCAAAACTCAAGTTTGAAGCCTTGAAGGTAGGATTCTTTAATCTTCATGTTTCTATCCATTTCAAAGTTCTAATCATGATTTTAATCCATGATTATTTTAGTTTAGAGCCTTAGGTATTAATGTTGCATGTTTTCTTTGATTTTCAAGAAGCTCTTGGTGGTTGAAGTTCATCTTGAAGGAGACATACAAGGAACTTTGGAGGTTTCTTCAAGAGGTAAGAGAGAGATTACCCTCATCAACCATGTGTTGGTGGTGAGGAATGTATGTGTTTGTAGTGAAGAATCCATAGGGATTCATTCACTTGGTTGTTTATTGTTTTTCCTAATTGTGTTTGATTTTGGGTGCAAGCATATCTATAGCTTTAAAATATATAGTATGTGTTTTATAATTGCTTTAATATTTTGTATGTGTTTTATAATTGCTTTAACATATAGTATGTGTTCATATATGCATGATAATTATTGTAACATATAAATAACATACAAGGATTTGTATGAGTGTTCCAAAGAACACCAAAGGGGCTCACGGCCTCAATAAGAAAAAGAGAACCAAAATGTTCTCAACAATTTTCTAAAAGAGCAATTTAATCAATTTAGGTAAATTGACAAGATACAAATTAATTTAAAGCAAGGAAAATGAATTTAAAGATTAAATGACAATTTTTGTGGAATTCGGCCAACATGCCAAAGCCAAGGATTAATGATTTCTAAATTCATTTCCAAACCATTTTTAATCAAAAAGAAGCAATGCATGTTAAAAGGAATTTTTCTACAATGAGTTTTGAAGAAATAAATTGATTAGATTAAGTTTAAGAAGTTAAAACTAATGTTTTTTAATGGTTAAAAGAAATATAGTAGCTTTTGTAAAATTTCTAACATATAGCTCATATTATATTTTGAAGCATGTTAGTGATTTTCATAAAGTTAAATTATACGGTTAAAAATTAAATAAAAGGAAATTTTTACAGAAAAATTAGGAAACCATTATTATAAATTTCTAAACAAAATACTGTCAATTTTTATTAAAAATGGACAAATAAGATAGAAAAGATATCCAAAAGACAATATACGGTATGAAAAATATTATATGTAGTTTAAACATACTAAATATTATTTCTGTTTATTTAAACAGTAATTTTTAAAGAATTCAGACAAAAAATAATTTAAAAACCTTTCGCGATTGAGAAAACGTATTAAAAACCCTACGCGATGTAAAAAAAAATAGTAAAATATATTTATGCGATTTAAAAACGTTAATAAAAATGACGGAATTGTGAAAACGTGATAAAATTTCTACGCGATTGATGAAAACAGCAAGTTTTTACTGTCGGGCCAAAGTGGTGGACCTGGACAGATGGTGAAACAGTATTGCCAGGTGGGTGCGTACTGTATTTATATGCAATTTGCCAGTGAGGGCATATTCATAATTTTTGCCACTGAGGGCATTTTCGTAATTTTTGCTAGTGAGGGCATATGGTGAAATAGTATTGCCTGGTGGGTGCGTACTGTATATATATATGCGATTTGCCAGTGAGGGCATTTTCGTAATTTTTGCCAGTGAGGGCATATCTGGAATTTTTATCATGCATTGAGTCATGCCAATTTTGGTGGATTGATTGACGAGGTGAACAACATCGTGTTGTCGGTGTGATAAGCGTAGTGTGGTTCGATTTTGAATGGACTTGGAGACGTTAGTGTGCAGAATCCCATATGTGGACAGTCGGTCGCACCTCTGGGCCGTGGTAACTGGTAACACACTAATGGACTCGACACACACTATACTTAATCAAGATCTTGTGAAGTCTATTAGTGCAAGCCTAAAGTGACACGACGTATGACAGTGTGCTACACCACTATGCTATTTCAGTGGGCTATAGACGCAACGTGAGACAGCAGAATAGTTATTGGGCGGTCGACGGTACTAATAGATTTTGCGGGTCGTTCACTCTGATGTCTGTATTTTTAGCTCCATGGAGTAGGAGTGAGTCGCATTTCATATATTTATGTTTTATACATTTTAATGTTATCTATCTGTACGATTTTATCTATCTGTACCATTACGTTTGCATATGTGATTTGTATCTTTATGCGGTCATTGATATTCCCTGTTGAGATATTATGTATGTTGTGACTATTTGATTTAATTGCATCCATTATTATATCTATCACGGTAATGTTATTGCTATTCATTTTATTATAATATGTGTTTATTGAAATTAATTGTAAATTGATAACATGATTATAATTGTGATATCTGTGTGTATGGAATGACTCTGTCATTCGTATTATTCTTTGCTACCGTACTGATATTGGTGAAAGGGGATCTCACCTCTTTACTGTATTATTTTGTTGTGGTTGTTTTTATTTAAATTCAAATAGTAGACAAAGCAAGTTTCTTAGACCCATTGGAGGCAAAATTCTGAAGATGGTGACGGCTTCGAGGAGTGATCTTCTCAGTTTCAACGTGATGCAGTTGGTGGAGAAACGAGGCATGTATGTAGGGTTTCTCGTTAGTGTTGTTACCATGCTATTAGTAGTACCCGTCATTGGGTTGGCTACTGTTTCTCTGAGTCTGTAAGCTATATGTTTATTTCTTTATTAGATATTATGTGGCATAAATAAAGTTGTGTAAAAATCTATTTAGTTTATTTTCTGTATTACTCATACTTCGGTAAGTTTATGTTTCCGTGAAATGAAATTTTAAAAATTCATATTTTAGAACTCAAGGTTTTTATAAAATGATTTCCAGGTTTTAAGTTTTTATTTAAAAATGTGATGTCCTATGAAGGGTGTTACATTAGTTGGTATCAGAGCATGGTTAGAGTCTTTTTGGGGTTTGTGGTTAGGTCTGTCTTGTTTGTGTTGTGGGACTCTCTGTGCTTGGACTCCGAAAGGAGACCATGTTGTTTGAAATGGTTACTTTGGTTTCCATTGTGTTATGATTCATCCGTCTTTGAAGAAAGGCGATGACTCATGGTAAACGTGCACGTGAGGAGGCAGAACGTGATAGTGGCGGTATGACTGCAACTACAAAAGCAATGCAAAGAACAGCTGAAGGAACAGTACAACATGATCAGAGTAGCGTAGCGGAAGCGTAGTGTCTGAAAGGGAAAAAAAGAACCGTAAATCCAGGTGATTCCGGTAGAAACCGTATTCATGATTATTGGGAAGTCAACAAACAACAATCTCGTGGAGGAAGTACGAGTGGTAGCAGGTTTGGTCAGACTGTGACATCCGTACCAAAGTGTTGGAAGTATGGGAAGATCATCTAATGAGGGACGGTACAATCAAAGGAATCATCTATTTCAAGTGTAGGATGCCCGGACATATTACTGAGAAGTGTATTCCACCAAAGACGAAGTCATCTATTAGAAGTGAACATACTTCGACATCTTAAGTAGAATGGAGTATCGATTTTTCAAGTGGAACAAGAGCATCTCAGATTGAAAAACCTAACTAAAGAAGGTTGTGTCACAAAAAGGGATCCTTTAACTATACTGTATAATTCCGAGGGTAACTTATTTCTTTATGGCATATAATTGTGGAGGTCAATTAGAGTTATTTATGTCTTCTTTATCTTTTGACCTAGTTGTTTCTACTTCTATTGCTGAAACCTGTCGTTGAGAACTTGAGTTGCTTAAACCATCTTAAGTTTGTTAAATAATTGAATCTTTTCTGTTGATTCAATTTGTAAGCTTCTTTCTCAAAACAGACATGATTTAAAAATATGGATTGGGTATTTTTCCAACCATCCATGCTTTGTTAGACTTATCAGTTGAATTATTCAACTTAAGAAGTTCATTTCTAAATTCATCAGACCACATCAATTTCTCCATTGGATAAGTCCGATGGTATAAATGACTCCATCATTTCTTCTTTCTATGCCTTTATGATATCTTTCATGCGTCGCAATTGCGAAGAACACATTCTTGGTTCAGTCCATTCTATTATGACTAATTGACTTTGTGGGTTGATTAGAGCTATCCATATCTTTGTTACCTTTCGACTTGTCTATTTTTGCTTTTAATACCAAACCTATTATTACTACCCAGTTTCTTAAACAATCTTTTATGTTAATCTAAACTATCTACCTCTTTCACGAGATAGATGTGATCTCATAAATGGATTGGTTATCTTTAACCGTATCCTGTGGATTGTTTCAATAAAATTTTGGTGTCTTGAAAAAAAAATCATTCTTAAAATTGGACAATATCAAATTTCTTGTTGGATCTATCCGGTAACCCATTGGATAGTTTCGCTATCTTTTCTTTCTAACCTTTATAATGTCCTTTTATATATTATAATTGCAAGAAAGGATATTCTTAGTCAAAATCATGTCCTAGTACAGATACAATATTGTTGAAAAAGAGAACTTGATTTGTGAGACACTTCCTGTTAAAAGCAAAAGGCAGGAGAATGAAGCGGCACAAAAACAAGAAAATTTCAAGTGGTGCTGTTCGAAGTGGATAATGTTTTCGTAACAATCATAGATTATGTGGATAAAATCTTTCGTCCTTATTTAGACAGAATGGTCATTATCTTTCTTAACGACATTCTGATCTATTCTCGGAATCGTGAGGAACATGCTGAACAACTCAATAAGATTCTCTAAGTTCTAAAGGAGAAGCAGTGATGCAATGTGAGAACTGGACAACAAGATGGAAGAGTAGTACCATAATTGTTCTAAGATTACTACGAATTTCGGGGACGAAATTCTTTTTAGGAGGGGAGTATTGTAACACCCCGAGAATACGTAATTTATTTGTTTTGGTCAATTCTGAAATTATTTTGAATAATCCGACTCGACTTCTGTGAATTTTATGATTTATGTGATTTTTAGGAATTTTTGGGAGTTTTTACATTTTTGATTATTTTAATATTATTTTAGGGCGGTGTAAATAAGCCTTCGTATTTTATTTCTTTCTCTCAACTCTTAATTATTTTTACTAATCTGATTTAATTTTCATAAGTTTCACAATTATTATGATTTTTGTGAATTTTTGTGATATTTCATATATTTTGAATATTATAATATATTTTAGATATTTTAAGATATTTTGAATAGTTTATTATATTTTAGATATTTTGAGATATTTTAAAATATTTTGAGATATTTTGAGAATATTATATTATATTTTTGATATTTTGATATATTTAGAATATTTAATATATTTATGATATTTTGGGCCGTGTGTGTGTGTTCTGGCAGGCAGTTCTAGCGGGCGAGAAAAAATGAAAATTTTTATTTGCCAAAAAGTCTTGTACTGTTGATTCGGAGCCGGGGGAACTTACTAAATCCGAAACCGGAAACAGTTTTTAAAGTTTTATTTCCCTACGATTTTATTTGACAAATAAAATCGGGGTATGTTTTATTATCCATTGGATAATATCTTTCTTGAAAAATATCTAGTAGATGATTCTAGACGCGAGCCTAGTCACTCACTCTAGAATATTCTAGATGATGACTCATCGTTGGTGACTCACCTAGGTGACTAGCCTAGTGACTCACATGTTCCAGATTGTTCTAGAAGACGCATCGTCAGCACGCCTAGTCATCGAGTACTTTACACATGGACCAATGAGGAGCTGGTCAATATTGGTGGCTGTGACTCATTGCTAAGGACCAATGGAAGCGCGACACGTGGCAGGACACCTCAGCACCTGTGACTCAACAGATTCTAGAAGGTTCTAGAAGCTGTGACTCACCCTGTGACTCACCGTAGTGAGTCACCTGTTCCAGAAGCTTCTTTGGTGACTCACCATTGGTGACTCAGCACTGTGACTCGTCATGCTGACTCAGTCAGTGACTCAGCACTGTGACTCGCCATGCTGACTCACCTGTTCTAGAAAATATCTACGCTGACTCATCATATTGACTCATCGTAGTGGGTCACATGTTCTAGAAACTTCTCTTTCATGACTCGCTTTGTGACTCATCAAGGGCAATCAGTAGAAAATAATCAACAATAGTTGCTACCCAGCTAAAATAAGAGAAAAATTTAGGTATATTTTTTTATCCATTGGACAATAGACACTGACTTTATAAACAGTAATTTTTGTTCATTGGTTAAAGTATACTAGAAATTATACAGTGTGCACCAATAGAAATTGGTCAACAAAAATAGCAATCAATAAGAATCAAATTAGTGAATATTCAACCAATAGAAATTGGTCAAGAATAATGGCTTGAATTTTAGGGACCAATAGGAAACAAGCTATTAAACAAATTTGGACTTCTTGAAATTAGTTAGTTCTACGGTGAAGGAGGAGAGCAATTTGCTCTAATAGCCAATTCACTTTGTGAATTCATGTAGGAAGCCTAAATTGAACAAAGGGAAGACTAGTCAATATTGGTTTCTTTTCTTTGTTGCATTCTACAGCAAAGCAACTTTTGTGAAACAAATATTACAATTCAATTCTATAGACGTAACGTGAGACAGCGGAATAGTTATTGGGCGGTCGACGGTACTAATAGATTTTGCGGGTCGTTCACTCTGATGTCTGTATTTTTAGCTCCATGGAGTAGAATTGAGTCGCATTTCATATATTTATGTTTTATACATTTTAATGTTATCTATCTGTACGATTTTATCTATCTGTACCATTACGTTTGCATATGTGATCTGTATCTTTATGTGGTTATTGATATTCCCTGTTGAGATATTATGTATGTTGTGACTATTTGATTTAATTGCATCTATTATTATATCTATCACGGTAATGTTATTGCTATTCATTTTATTATAATATGTGTTTATTGAAATTAATTGTAAATTGAGAACATGATTATAATTGTGATATCTGTGTGTATGGAATGACTTTGTCATTCGTATTATTCTTGTTACCAAGTGGCCTCAATACTCAAGAGGGGGGGTGAATTGAGTATGTAAAATATTTTCATAAATCTTTCGCAAAACGTTTGATTAACAATTTTCGTTGAAGCTATTGGATGATTGAAGTGAATAGATAAACGAGATTGAATACTTCACTCACAAATAAACAACTCAATATAGAAAGAATTCAAGCAAAGCAAAATATCGAACTCAACTTAAGCAAATATAATTAAAGCACAAAGTAAAGAGATAGAGTTGAGAGGAACAAACACAAGATTTATCCTGGTTCAGCCACCAATCCACTTGTGACCTACGTCCAGTCCTCAAGCAAACCACTCGAGATTTTTCACTAAACTTCAAGCTTGAACGGGTGCTTGAAAACCTTTACACAAAAGAGCACTCAACTCCTTGGGATGCCTCACCCTTGAGCTTGAGTCTCAAACTAGGGATGCCTCACCCTTTTCACTAGAGGGATACCTCACCCTCTTTATAACCTTTGAAGGATGCGTCACCTTCAACAAGGGGTACCTCACCCTTTACAAACTTTGAGAGATACCTCACTCTCTTTTTCTCTAGAGGGATGCCTCACCCCCTTTACAAAGATTCAAAGTGTTTATAAAATGAAAACTCTCACAAGAGTGGATGATACAAATTGAAGCCCTATAATGCTCTTCAAGAATATCTCAACAATATATACAAAAACAGAGCAAAAGAGATTTTAATGATGATTCTCGGATTAAAGCAATTGATAGATGTTTCTCAAGTGTTGTTCAACCACAAATGATGCCCCAAGATGAGTATTTATAAGTTGTTGGAACAAAAGAGCCGTTGGGGGTTTTAATGGGCAACATTAAAAGCCAAATAATATAGCCGTTGGACTTGTCAGAATGCTGGTAATCGATTACAGGGTTCTGGTAATCGATTACATGACAGTTAAAACGTGTTCTTGGCTTTCTGGGTTTGTGGTAATCGATTACAAGACTTGTGTAATCGATTACACGCCCTCGACTTTACGTGTAATCGATTACAATATTGATGTAATCGATTACACGCTTTTTGATCGTGTTCTTGGATTTCTGGGAACATGGTAATCGATTACATAGATGTTGTAATCGATTACAAGTCCTCTGACTTGCTGGTAATCGATTACCAAGAGTGTGTAATCGATTACTTTCCACTTTGAACACATTTTTCAATCCCAATTAAGTCTCTAGGCCATTTTTATCATTTGGGTACTTGGACAAAACAAGATTTGCAAATGTTTACCATAATCCAAGATTGAAATCAACTTTTCTTTAAAATATGAACTTTGAAAACAAGTTGATTTATGAGATCTTTGAAAAACCATTTGAATATAATTGAGATACCTTGAGAGCATTTCACATTGATGTTCTAAGACCTATATCTAATATACCTATTTTGATCTTGGTCTTCTTCTCTTGGTCTTGATCTTTTCTTTTGATCTTGGTCTTTTCTTTTGATCTTGGTCTTCTTCTCTTGGTTTTGTTATCATCAAAAACTTATTTGATATGCTTCATGACATAAGCATTCACATTCTCCCCCTTTTTGATGATGACAAAATAAACATTGAAAATAGAGAAATATTTGCAAATTATTCATCAGAGATTTAAGCGCAATTCTCCCCCGTAATGTATGCATGAGATAGGATAAATGATTTTCATGTAAAAGCACAAAGCTCCCCCGTACACATGCAACATATTTCACTAATCTCTCCCCCGTTGGCATTATCAAAAACAACATAAGCATTCAACATTGTATAAAGATTTCAGCCCAGCAGGATCAATATCAGAGTATGAACAGTTTAGCACAACAATTTGTGATGCCAATAGCAAATGCATATGAAAATTAAATCTTGGGTAGTATTTATCATTTATGCCAATAGAATTCAGAGTCATATACAAGAGCAAATGGGGTTAGATAAAGATTAAGCATAAGGAAAGCATCATGAAAAGGCTTGATGGCAGATAAAAAGGTATAACCCATGAATTTTTTGCCTTTTAAAACCTTGTGTAATCGATTACAATGTCTGTGTAATCGATTACTCATGTTCTGAATTCTTGGTAATCGATTACATATGTGGTGTAATCGATTACATGCCTTCTGGAATTGTTGTAATCGATTACATTGGAGGTGTAATCGATTACCTGCTTTCTGACTTGGCTTGGAACGCTTGGCAGAGCCTTTGTAATCGATTACAAAGCTTGTGTAATCGATTACCAGATTGCTAAAACTCAGATTTTGCATTTTAAACAGAGAATGATCAATTTTAAACCTTTCAAATTTGTTCCAAAGCATTCCAAAACAATTTCAAACATCATGTAGGCATATAATCCAGATAGATTGTGATCTAAAACATATGATCATGCGAAAATGCTACTTTTACCAAGAATTACACCCTTTTGATGGATTGGTGAAGTTTTTGAGCTTTTTGAGGGTTTTTGTCATGATGTAGTCCCTGCAAAATAACTTAGGGGGAATCTCCAACGCTCAAGTCAGTATTGGATTCAAATATGATCAAGAACCATCATGATATGCAGCAAAGGATGTCATGATTATACAACAAGGTAGCATGTTATGCATCACAATAGCATATTATGCAACAAAAGAAATAGATTATACATTTAAAATCATGCATTATGCAGAAAAGGTGCATTTTATGCAGCAATTGAGTTCATTATGCAGCAGAAATGAGATTATGCGGAAGATTGTGACCTTGTGCCATACAAGTGACAAGTTATGCATCATTTTGCAGAAAATCACATATTATACAACATATGACACATTATGCAGAAAATTATGCATCAAAATTGTGTTTCAAGAGTTTAGATGCATGATTGATCTAATATGCCAAGTTCAAAGATGTTTTATATCAAATATGCTATTTCAAATAAGAAATGAACTTATCAAGCATATTATAGCATATAAAGATATTTTCAAGATATAAAGCTTAGAGAAATACAATTTTAAAACAAGTTAAGGCATAGAATAGATCTCCACTTATCCAAAGTTTGCAAGTCCAAGCTTCTTGGAGACAAGGAAGAGAACTTGGAGTAATTTCTGATCTTGTGCTTGCTTCAGCCACTATTGAGATTCCAAAGTCCATTCTTTGGCCTTCAAGCATACCTACAACACACTTCAATTTTTGACCTTTGGTACCCAGATTCTCTTGGGTCCTTGTGTGTTAGTGTTAGGCAAGGTGCCCTTAGGGATCCAAACCATTTTAGTTCCAATCTTGTTATTAATATTCTTCCTTACATTATAAGTTAATACACTATGTCTTTTCTTGCCACAATAAAAACATTTTATAAAAGGACTTGTTGATGAACTTGAGGGAACAAAGAGATTTTTGTAAAGTTTTTGTTGATTTTTGGGATTGTACCCTAAACCAGCCTTTTGAAACACACATTTTTGATTCCCAAGCAATATGTTCAAATTATCTCTTCCAAGGGTAAATTTTGAAAGAGTATTTTTCAAATCTTCAATTTCCTTTTCAAAAGTTTTACATGATGAGCAAGAAAAGGATGTAGATGCATTATCAAGTAAAGAACATGTTAAGCATGAGGAATTTGCATCAATGAGTCCAAGAGTTTCATTTTCAATTTTAAGTTCCTCAATTTTCTTGTTTAAAATAGAGATTTTGTTTTCAAAAGAGGAAATTGTTTTCTTGGATGATGAAACAAGTTTTGCAAGTCTCATAGATTCATTATGCAATTCTTCAAATGCATCTTGCAATTCATCATAGGAAGGAGAAGAATTTGATTCAAAATTTGAGGATGTTACCTCCATGTCGTCTTCATCTTCCTCTTCTCCTCTAGTCATGAAACATAGATTGGCTTCTTCATTGTCCGAATTATCGGTTGAATCCATGTCATTATCATCCCATGCAATGTATGCTCTTCTTTCTTTCTTTTCCCTTGAGTACCTCTTCTCATACTTCTCCACTTTCCTTTGATAGATTGGGCACTCTATCTTCATGTGTCCCAATTCTCCACATTCATAGCATTTAGGAGTGGTTGAGGTTCCTTCCCCTTTGTGATAGGCATTCTTTGAGGGAAAGGGAGGTCTTCCTTGGGCTCCATTCTTTTTGAAGAATCTTCCAAACTTCTTTACTAGTAGGCCAAGATTCTCTTACTAATTTCCAAGCCATCTTCATCATCATCATCATCATCATTGATCAAAGAGGAGGTGGTCTTGAGAGCAATTCCCTTTTTCTTCTTATCTTGCTCCTCATTTTGATTGAGTCTATTCAGCTCCAACTCATGCTCTTGAAGCTTTCCAAAAAGTGTGGCTAAGGTCATAGTTGCTAGTTTTCTTGATTCCGAAATAGCCGTCACTTTAGGTTGCCAATCCCTGCTCAAACATCTCAACACTTTGTTAATAAGATCTTCATTAGGAAAAGTCTTTCCCAATGAAGCAAGATGATTTATAATATGTGTGAAACGTTTTTGCATTTCTTGAATGCTTTCACCTTGGTTCATTCTAAAAAGTTCATACTCATGAGTGAGAGTATTTATCCTTGATCTTTTCACTTCACTAGTACCCTCATGAGTTACTTGTAAGGTGTCCCACATTTCTTGGGCAGATTTACAATTTGAGACTCTAAAAAATTCATCATACCCCAAAGCAGTGGTAATGATGTTTTTGGCTCTCAAATTATATTGGACCTTCTTTTTATCATCATTCGTCCATTCACTTCTTGGTGTATTAATCCTTACACCATTTACAACTTGTGTGGGGACAAAAGGACCAATTTCAACAGCATCCCACACATCCAAGTCAATAGCTTCAATAAAATTTTTCATTCTTTCTTTCCAATAAGCATACCCATCCCCATTGAAAAAGGGAGGTCTATAAAGAGAAGAACTTTCATAAAAATCATTTGAAGAGGCCATCAATTTCTCTTGAAGTTGCTAAGCTCTTTACACAAGAGCCTAGCTCTGATACCACTTGTTACCAAGTGGCCTCAATACTCAAGAGGGGGGGTGAATTGAGTATGTAAAATATTTTCGTAAATCTTTCGCAAAACGTTTGATTAACAATTTTCGTTGAAGCTATTGGATGATTGAAGTGAATAGATAAACGAGATTGAATACTTCACTCACAAATAAACAACTCAAGATAGAAAGAATTCAAGCAAAGCAAAATATCAAACTCAACTTAAGCAAATATAATTAAAGCACAAAGTAAAGAGATAGAGTTGAGAGGAACAAACACAAGATTTATCCTGGTTCAGCCACCAATCCACTTGTGACCTACGTCCAGTCCTCAAGCAAACCACTCAAGATTTTCCACTAAACTTCAAGCTTGAACGGGTGCTTGAAAACCTTTACACAAAAGAGCACTCAACTCCTTGGGATGCCTCACCCTTGAGCTTGAGCCTCAAACCAGGGATGCCTCACCCTTTTCACTAGAGGGATACCTCACCCTCTTTACAACCTTTGAAGGATGCCTCACCTTCAACAAGAGATACCTCACCCTTTACAAACTTTGAGAGATACCTCACTCTCTTTTTCTCTAGAGGGATACCTCACCCCCTTTACAAAGAATCAAAGTGTTTATAAAATGAAAACTCTCACAAGAGTGGATGATACAAATTGAAGCCCTATAATGCTCTTCAAGAATATCTCAACAATATATACAAAAACAGAGCAAAAGAGATTTTAATGATGATTCTCGGATTAAAGCAATTGATAGATGTTTCTCAAGTGTTGTTCAACCACAAATGATGCCCCAAGATGAGTATTTATAAGTTGTTGGAACAAAAAAGCCGTTGGGGGTTTTAATGGGCAACATTAAAAGCCAAATAATATAGCCGTTGGGCTTGTCGATCTTGTGTCGTAATCGACACAGGGTTCTGGTAATCGATTACATGACAGTTAAAATATGTTCTTGGCTTTCTGGGTTTGTGGTAATCGATTATAAGACTTGTGTAATCGATTACACGCCCTCTGACTTTCTGGAAATCGATTACAATATTGATGTAATCGATTACACGACCTTTTTGATCGTGTTCTTGGATTTCTGGGAACATGGTAATCGATTACATAGATGCTTGTAATCGATTACAAGTCCTCTGACTTCTTTGTAATCGATTACCAAGAGTGTGTAATCGATTACTTTCCACTTTGAACACATTTTTCAATCCCAATTAAGTCTCTAGGCCATTTTTATCATTTGGGTACTTGGACAAAACAAGATTTGCAAATGTTTACCATAATCCAAGATTGAAATCAACTTTGCTTTAAAATATGAACTTTGAAAACAAGTTGATTTATGAGATCTTTGAAAAACCATTTGAATATAATTGAGATACCTTGAGAGCATTTCACATTGATGTTCTAAGACCTATATCTAATATACCTCTTTTGATCTTGGTCTTTTCTTTTGATCTTGGTCTTCTTCTCTTGGTTTTGTTATCATCAAAAACTTATTTGATATGCTTCATGACATAAGCATTCACAATTCTTTGCTACCGTACAGATATTGGTGAAAGGGGATCTCACGTCTTTACTGTATTATTTTGTTGTGGTTGTTTTTATTTAAATTCGAATAGTAGACGAAGCAAGTTTCTTAGACCCATTGGAGGCAAAATTCTGAAGATGGTGACGGCTTCGAGGAGTGATCTTCTCAGTTTCAACGTGATGCAGTTGGTGGAGAAACGAGGCATGTATGTAGGGTTTCTCGTTAGTGTTGTTACCATGCTATTAGTAGTACCCGTCATTGGGTTGGCTACTGTTTCTCTGAGTCTGTAAGCTATATGTTTATTTCTTTATTAGATATTATGTGGCATAAATAAAGTTGTGTAAAAATCTATTTAGTTTATTTTCTGTATTACTCATACTTCGGTAAGTTTATGTTTCCGTGAAATGAAATTTTAAAAATTCATATTTTAGAACTCAAGGTTTTTATAAAATGATTTCCAGGTTTTAAGTTTTTATTTAAAAATGTGATGTCCTATGAAGGGTGTTACATTAGTTGGTATCAGAGCATGGTTAGAGTCTTTTTGGGGTTTGTGGTTAGATCTGTCTTGTTTGTGTTGTGGGACTCTCTGTGCTTGGACTTCGAAAGGAGACCATGTTGTTTGAAATGGTTACTTTGGTTTCCATTGTGTTATGATTCATCCGTCTTTGAAGAAAGGCGATGACTCGTGGAAAACGTGCACGTGAGGAGGCAGAACGTGATAGCGGTGGTATGACTGCAACGACAAAAGCAATGCAAAGAATAGCTGAAGGAACAGTACAACATGATCAGAGTAGCGTAGCGGAAGCATCGTGTCCGAAAGGGAAAAAAAATCGTAAAGCCAGGTGATTCCGGTAGAAACCGTATTCGTGATTATTGGGAAGTCAACAAACAACAATCTTGTGGAGGAAGTACGAGTGGTAGCAGGTTTGGTCAGACTGTGACATCCGTACCAAAGTGTTGGAAGTATGGGAAGATCATCTAATGAGGGACGGTACAATCTAAGGAATCATCTATTTCAAGTGTAGGATGCCCGGACATATTGCTGAGAATCCACCAAAGACAAAGTCATCTGTTAGAAGTGAACATACTTCGACATCTTAAGTAGAATGGAGTATCGATTTTTCAAGTGGAACAAGAGCATCTCAGATTGAAAAACCTAACTAAAGAAGGTTGTGTCACAAAAGGGGATCCTTTAACTATACTGTATAATTCCGAGGGTAACCTATTTCTTTATGGCATATAATTGTGGAGGTCAATTAGAGTTATTTATGTCTTCTTTATCTTTTGACCTGGTTGTTTCTACTTCTATTGCTGAAACCTGTGGTTGAGAACTTGAGTTGCTTAAACCATCTTAAGTTTGTTAAATAATTGAATCTTTTCTGTTGATTCAATTTGTAAGCTTCTTTCTCAAAACAGACATGATTTAAAAATATGGATTGGGTATTTTTCCAACCATCCATGCTTTGTTAGACTTATCAGTTGAATTATTCAACTTAAGAAGTTCATTTCTAAATTCATCGGACCAAATCAATTTCTCCATTGGATAAGTCCGATGGTATAAATGACTCCATCATTTCTTCTTTCTATGCCTTTATGATATCTTTCATGTGTCGCAATTGCGAAGAACACATTCTTGGTTTAGTCCATTCTATTATGACTAATTGACTTTGTGGGTTGATTAGAGCTATCCATATCTTTGTTACCATTCGACTTGTCTATTTTTGCTTTTAATACCAAACCTATTATTACTACCCAGTTTCTTAAACAATCTTTTCTGTTAATCTAAACTATCTACCTCTTTCACGAGATAGATGTGATCTCATAAATGGATTGGTTATCTTTAACCGTATCCTGTGGATTGTTTCAATAAAATTTTGGTGTCTTGAAAAAAAAATTTATTCTTAAAATTGGACAATATCAAATTTCTTGTTGGATCTGTCCGGTAACCCATTGGATAGTTTCGCTATCTTTTCTTTCTAACCTTTATAATGTCCTTTTATATATTATAATTGCAAGAAAGGATATTATTAGTCAAAATCATGTCCTAGTACCGGATACAGTACTGTTGAAAAAGAGAACTTGATTTGTGAGACACTTCCTGTTAAAAGCAAAAGGCAGGAGAATGAAGCGGCACAAAAACAAGAAAATTTCAAGTGGTGCTGTTCGAAGTGGATAATGTTTTCGTAACAATCATAGATTATGTGGATAAAATCTTTCGTCCTTATTTAGACAGAATGGTCATTATCTTTCTTAACGACATTCTGATCTATTCTCGGAATCGTGAGGAACATGCTGAACAACTCAATAAGATTCTCTAAGTTCTAAAGGAGAAGCAGTGATGCAATGTGAGAACTGGACAACAAGATGGAAGAGTAGTACCATAATTGTTCTAAGATTACTACGAATTTCGGGGACGAAATTCTTTTTAGGAGGGGAGTATTGTAACACCCCGAGAATACGTAATTTATTTGTTTTGGTCAATTCTGAAATTATTTTGAATAATCCGACTCGACTTCTGTGAATTTTATGATTTATGTGATTTTTAGGAATTTTTGGGAGTTTTTACATTTTTGATTATTTTAATATTATTTTAGGGCGGTGTAAATAAGCCTTCGTATTTTATTTCTTTCTCTCAACTCTTAATTATTTTTACTAATCTGATTTAATTTTCATAAGTTTCACAATTATTATGATTTTTGTGAATTTTTTGGGATATTTCAGATATTTTGAATATTATAATATATTTTAGATATTTTAAGATATTTTGAATAGTTTATTATATTTTAGATATTTTGAGATATTTTAAGATATTTTAAGAGATTTTGAGATATTTTGAGAATATTATATTATATTTTTGATATTTTGATATATTTGGAATATTTAATATATTTCGATATTTTGTGTTGTGTGTGGGCTCTAGGTGAGGCTACCTGAAAAAATAAAAATTTTTATTTGCCAGAAAGTCTTGTACTGTTGATTCGGAGCCGGGGGAACTTACTAAACCCGAAACCGGAAACAGTTTATAAAGTTTTATTTCCCTCCGATTTTATTTGACAAATAAAATCGGGGTATGTTTTATTATCCATTGGATAATATCTTTCTTGAAAAATATCTAGTAGATGATTCTAGACGTGAGCCTAGTCACTCACTCTAGAATATTCTAGATGATGACTCATCGTTGGTGACTCACCTAGGTGACTAGCCTAGTGACTCACATGTTCCAGATTGTTCTAGAAGACGCATCGTCAGCACACCTAGTAGTCGAGTACTTTACATATGGACTAATGAGGAGCTGGTCAATATTGGTGGCTGTGACTCATCGCTAAGGACCAATGGAAGCGCGACACGTGGCAGGACACCTCAGCACCTGTGACTCAACAGATTCTAAAAGGTTCCAGAAGCGGTGACTTGCCCTGTGACTCACCGTAGTGAGTCACCTGTTCCAGAAGCTTCTTTAGTGACTCACCATGCTGACTCAGCGCTGTGACTTAGCACTGTGACTCGTCATGCTGACTCAGCCAGTGACTCAGCACTGTGACTCGCCATGCTGACTCACCTGTTCTAGAAAATATCTACGCTGACTTATCATATTGACTCATCGTAGTGGGTCACATGTTCTAGAAACTTCTCTTTGATGACTCGCTTTGTGACTCATCAAGGGCAATCAGTAGAAAATAATCAACAATAGTTGCTACCCAGCTAAAATAAGAGAAAAATCTAGGTATATTTTTTTATCCATTGGACAATAGACACTGACTTTATAAACAGTAATTATTGTTCATTGGTTAAAGTATACTAGAAATTATACAGTGTGCACCAATAGAAATTAGTCAACAAAAATAGCAACCAATAAGAATCAAATTAGTGAATATTCAACCAATTGAAATTGGTCAAGAATAATGGTTTGAATTTTAGGGACCAATAGGAAACAAGCTATTAAACAAATTTGGACTTCTTGAAATTAGTTGGTTCTACGGTGAAGGAGGAGAGCAATTTGCTCTAATAGCCAATTCACTTTGTGAATTCACGTAGGAAGCCTAAATTGAACAAAGGGAAGACTAGTCAATATTGGTTTCTTTTCTTTGTTGCATTCTACGGCAAAGCAACTTTTGTGAAACAAATATTACAATTCAATTCTTACCATCTTTCATTAATTAACCAAGTAAGGCAAAGTCAATTTTGGTGGCTTCTCTTCATGTGCATTTACGGTAATGCATGCTCTAGGAAGGCAATTTCAATACTTTAATTCATTTCCATTCTTAATGCATTTACGACCATGCATTTGAATGAAAGCCAATTTGCCTACTTAATTATATTTGGTCACTTTTCTAGCTAGCTATCATTCAAAGAAGCAAAACAAAAATATTTCTCACTTTCTCTCAAAGTGGTTTACAGCCATGCATAGTCAAAGTCTTCATCCTTCTCCAAAATTTTCCAACTAGCAAAAGCTCACAAATTTCCTTCTCCTTTTCTTCTCCAACCTCACGGCCTCTCCACCCAATCTCCTTATTCTCTCTTCTATAATTCTAAACTACCTTATATCTTGCTTCCTTAATTCATTTCAAGATACTTTGTAGTTGAAACCTAAGCTTGAATCATCCATTTTCTATCTTGTTCTTCATAACCCAAGTTTGAAGCCTTGAAGGTAGGATTCTTTAATCTTCATGTTTCTATCCATTTCAAAGTTCTAATCATGATTTTAATCCATGATTATTTTAGTTTAGAGCCTTAGGTATTAATGTTGCATGTTTTCTTTGATTTTCAAGAAGCTCTTGGTGGTTGAAGTTCATCTTAAAGGAGACATACAAGGAACTTTGGAGGTTTCTTCAAGAGGTAAGAGGGAGATTACTCTCATCAACCATTTGTTGGTGGTGAGGAATGTATGTGTTTGTAGTGAAGAATCCATAGGGATTCATTCACTTGGTTGTTTATTGTTTTTCCTAATTGTGTTTGATTTTGGGTGCAAGCATATCTATAGCTTTAAAATATATAGTATGTGTTTTATAATTACTTTAATATTTTGTATGTGTTTTATAATTGCTTTAACATATAGCATGTGTTCATATATGCATGATAATTATTGTAACATATAAATAACATACAAGGATTTGTATGAGTGTTCTAAAGAATACCAAATGGGCTCACGGCCTCAATAAGAAAAAGAGAACCAAAATGTTCTCAACAATTTTCTAAAAGAGCAATTTAATCAATTTAGGTAAATTGACAAGATACAAATTAATTTAAAGCAAGGAAAATGAATTTAAAGATTAAATGACAATTTTTGTGGAATTCGACCAACATGCCAAAGCCAAGGATTAATGATTTCTAAATTCATTTCCAGACCATTTTCAATCAAAAAGAAGCAATGCATGTTAAAAGGAATTTTTCTACAATGAGTTTTGAAGAAATAAATTGATTAGATTAAGTTTAAGAAGTTAAAACTAATGTTTTTTAATGGTTAAAAAGAAATATAGTAGCTTTTGTAAAATTTCTAACATATAGCTCATATTATATTTTGAAGCATGTTAGTGATTTTCATAAAGTTAAATTATACGGTTAAAAATTAAATAAAAGGAAATTTTTACAAAAAAATTAGGAAACCATTATTATAAATTTCTAAACAAAATACTATCAATTTTTATTAAAAATGGACAAATAAGATAGAAAAGATATCCAAAAGACAGTATACGGTATGAAAAATATTCTACGTAGTTTAAACATACTAAATATTATTTCTGTTTATTTAAACAGTACTTTTTAAAGAATTCGGACAAGAAAATAATTTAAAAACCTTATGCGATTGAGAAAACGTATTAAAAACCCTACGCGATTTAAAGAAAACAGTAAAATATATTTACGCGATTTAAAAACATTTGTAAAAATGACGGAATTGTAAAAACGTGATAAAATGTCTACGCGATTGACGAAAATAGCAAGTTTTTACTGTCGGGCCAAAGTGGTGGACCCGGACAGATGGTGAAACAGTATTGCCAGGTGGGTGCGTACTGTATTTAGATGCGATTTGCCAGTGATGGCATATTCGTAATTTTTGCCACTGAGGGCATTTTTGTAATTTTTGCCAGTGAGGGCATATAGTGAAACAGTATTACCAGGTGGGTGCGTACTGTATATATATGCAGTATTGCCAGGTGAGTGCGTACTGTATATATATATGCGATTTGCCAGTGAGGGCATTTTCGTAATTTTTGCCAGTGAGGGCATATCTGAAATTTTTATCATGCATTGAGTCATGCCAATTTTGGTGGATTGATTGACGAGGTGAACAACATCGTGTTGTCGGTGTGATAAGCGTAGTGTGATTCGATTTTGAATCGACTTGGAGACGTTAGTGTGCAGAATCCCATATGTGGACAGTCGGTCGCACCTCTGGGCCGTGGTAACTGGTAACACACTAATGGACTCGACACATGTAACACCCCTTTGGAGGATGTCACACATAAAAGAAAATAAAAGAAATGGAAATAAAATCTACCCAAGTTGTGAAACATTTGTTAAATATTATTACGGGTTGTAAAATAATTCCTGATAGACAGAAATATGTAATAAAAGATAATGCGAAAAATACGAAATAAAAAAAAACATCATTACTGATAATATACATATGATTAAGTTATAAACTGTACAAATAATTTACAACTAAGACTACAAATATTTAAACAAAAACAAGAAAGAAAGCAATAAAAGAGTTAATATATACGTACATACGTACGTGACGCGCCTAAAAAAAAAAAACATCATGATTATCTAATCCTCGATGGATCACTCTCGGTGAAAATGATCATCGGAGATAGATATCCTGGATGTCTCGACACACGGCGATAACGGGATCGCGCGATCGATACGATACTTATCTCACTAGGCTCGGGGTTTTCAAGACCCCAATAACACCTAATGGATAAGGGTAACTCTAAGTGCGAAATAACGTCGTAGTCATAATCGGATCTCCATCAAATCGGCCGACGTAGAATCACGGTCACACGTCCCGCATATGTCACGAATCACGATCTCCTCGTAGATGCCAAGCCGAGCACCTCCATGAAATACCAGCTCTATGAATCCCAAAAATCTGGCGTCGCCATCCTCACAATCAATCCAGAGGATATGGATGATCGGATGGTTCTTGATCGTCAAACGATCGTCTGCTTGCACGGTCTTCCTCCTCTTCGTGGGTACATGATCTCAAGGGGCTGTTCCTCTTCCTCGAAGTCTTTACCGCGTAAAATAAATAAACAGAAAATACATATAACAAAGAGGTAAGACAACATAAAATCATCACGACAAGGCCAATAAAAAGACGACAAAAATATATATATATATATACAGCTTCATGCAATACATAAAGCTTTAACAATTATAATAATAAATTGAAGTAAAATTCAGATATCATCACAATACGTCACATCACGTATAAAACCTTACAGATAATATAAGAATTATAAGAATAAACAGATAAGATATAATAACCAAATATAGTAACAATAACCGAGATAAAATAAACAAATAAAATACGTATAAACAATAAATAGATAAGATGGAAACAAATAGACATAGAGATAAATAATATGACAAAATCCTACTCCATGGAGCTAAAAAAAACACAAGTATCGAGATAGAGGAATGATTCGCAAAACCTAATAGTACCACGGCTGCCCCACCAACTATTGCGCATTGTCACACGTTGCGTCTATAGCCCCACGACACAGAATCCATCAATCCAGGCGTGGTGTAGTTCACGGTCTCACGTTGTGGCACTACAGGCAAATGTACTACTAGATTTCACAAATCTCGATTAAATATAGTGTACGTCGAGTACCATAGTGTGCTATCGGTTTACCACGGCCCAATGGAGCGACCAACTGTCCACATGTCGGATCCCGTACACTAAAGCCTCCAAGTTCATTAGAACAATGAACCACACTACGTTTATCGCATCGACAACACGATGTGATTTGTCTCACAACAAATCCACCAAATACATGGCACACATAACGATAGATGGAAAGCACATGTACGGGTTCACTTTTTCCCGACAAAGAAATAATTCTCAAAAAAATCAAAAGCGGGTTCACATTTTCCCGACAGTAAATAGATTTTCAAAAGCCTGTATGGGTTCACATTTTCCCGACAGCATAAAATAATTATAGTAACGGTCAATCGCGTAGAAATTTTATCGCATTTTCATAATTCCGTCGTTTTTACTAACGTTTAAAAATCGGGTAAAGATATTTTTCTGTTTTTAAAATCGCGTAGTATTTTTAATACGTTTTCTCAATCGCGTAGGATTTTTAAATCATTTTCTCATTCGAATGCCCTTAAAATTACTGTTTAAACAGATAGAAATAGTACTTAGTACATTTAAACTACGTAGAATAATTTTTCATACCGTATATTGTCATTAGGATATTTTTACTATCTTATAGGTTCATTTTCACTAAAAATTGACAGCATTTTGTTTATAAACTTATAATAACGGTTTTCTAAATTTTCCATAAAATTTTCTATTTACCTAATTTTTAACCATATCATTTAATTCTTTTTGAAATCTCTAACATGCTTCAAAACCTAAAGTGAGCTATATGTTAGAAAATTTCTCAAAATTTCTGTATTTTACTTCCTAATGATAAAATCACTAATTTTAATCCTTTAAACTTAATTCTACTCAATTTGTTTCTTCAAAAATCATCATAGAAAATTTCCCCTTAACTTGTATTGTCTCTTTTTAATTGAAAAAGGTTTGGAATCAAGTTTTAGAAATCATAATTACCTATAGTGGCATGTTGGCCGAATTTTGTAAAACTTTTTCATTTGATTTCTAAATCATGTCAAAGGTATTATCTTATCTAAGTTCATTAAATCATGTTATAAAGTAATGATTTTAAATCAAATAAATCCTTTAGGCATGTTGGCCCAAAACTTACTAAATCTTTACCAATTGATTTCTAAATTCCTTTTCTTTGATCAAAACAATTTGAAACCTTCTTATTTCTCCTAATTAATTAAGTTGCACTTTAGGAAAAATGAAGAGAACATTTTGGTCCTCACACTTGGTCATTGCCGTGAGCTAGGGAATGAGTTCTTTGGAACACTCATGCAAATTTACACATGTTATTCACATCTTAAACCTTATCATACAATTCTAACACATGCATTTATATTTCTAACACATGCAAAATATTTCTAACATATAAAACCTAAATTAAAGCTTATAGACATACAATCAAAAGCTAATAGACATGCAAAATTATTACAATCACCAAACAAGAAAGCTACTAACATACAACACTTAAGCTACTAGCAACCACAAAAATTAACAAATACACATCAATAAACACACCACAACCGAATCCTTATGGATTCTACAAATAATCCATCTTCTTACCACCATCAAGGGATGATAAGAATTGTCTTCCTCTTACCTTAAATGAAGACAAAAAGCTTGCTTTCACTCCTCCTATGGTTCGGTTTTCACTCCACCAAATACCTAAAAATCTCAAATAAAATCTACATGTTATTAACCATGAAAAAGAAGCTAAACCATGGAGAAATCATGGTTTAGAACTTTGAAAAAGAAGAGAGAAAAGAAAAATATGATTTTTCACCTTCTAGGTCAAATCTACAAGGTTGATTTCCAAGCCCTTAATGGAAGATTTTGAAGAAACTTCCAACTAGAAAGGTTCTTAGAATAGTGTTTAGGTTAGGGAAACTTGGTTAGAAAAATTTTTGGATGGTTGGATGATTAGGAAACAAGCTTGGCCGAATGGAAGGAGAAAAGGAACAACAATGGTGGCTAGGGTTCTTGATGAGAGAGAAGAGAGAAAAGTGATGAAGATGAAGTGTTGTTTTTGGCTTTCTCACTCCTAATGGCCGTAGCCTTCAAGTGGTAAGGATGTGCATGGATTTGGCTTCATCCAAGCCATTGAATACATCAAAGGCCAAGATCAAATCTTGCTTAACAAGCTTAAATTCTATTGGTTGCTCATGGTGACTCACCTTGCTTAGTCACACAAAGGTAATAAATTCTCTGTTGAGTCACTAGTGAGTCACTTGTTCTGAAAGTTCTACCGCTTACTTGATTAATTAAGCTACCGATCTAACCGTTCTCTAATTGTGGGTCCCGCAAAATATTTCCTGTCCATCATGTCACTAAACTATACCGACTAATAAAATAATATTATAATAATATAAAATTATTTTATTTGACGCTTAAATCCTAAAAATTAAAAGATTATTTTTAGTCTCATTCAGAATCAAGTTAAGTAAGATCCCCAATTCTAAATAATAAAATAAGATTTTCCCGGCCCGGAAAATATTATTTTCCCGCCTCGAGCAAATCACACAAAAAGTCCATATAAAATCACAGACGGTATTTTCGGCATTAAATCAAGAAGAAAACAATTAAAAACAAAGAAAACAAAAAAAACAAGACGTTCGGGACGTAACGGTCATTTTCCTATTTTTTCCCACAACGTAGGTAATCGTCCAAAACGTTCAAATAAAATATCCAAAGCAGATATTATATAGCTGTATATCTTTCGAAAAAATTAATACAAGAGTTCTAAAAAATTTTTACTTTTTCCGTCTTCGAAACAAATTACGTAAAATGATCAAATAAAATTTGAGCCAAGATATCGTAATTGTTTTCATACGTAAATCGAGAACAGAAAAAATAGGGACACAACGGTCATTCACACAAAAGCATGAAAAATAGAAAACAAGACATTCAGAATATTTTCTAAAAATTGGGCGTTACAACTCTCCCCAACAAATAAAAATTTCGTCCTCGAAATTGATGTTCATCCAAACAAATGAGGATACTGATCCTTCATTTTATCTTCTAGTTCCCAAGTAGCTTCACCAATCATATCATTCCATATGACTTTCACTAACTCGATCATCTTCCCTTGAAGCTGCTTTACCTTTCTGTCCTCTATCCTGACAGGTAAAGTTTCGTAAGTCAAATTCTCCTTTAACTGCACGTCATCTGGTTGTATAACATGTGTCGGATCTGGTATATACTTCCGCAACTGAGACACATGAAACACGTCGTGCAAATTGGATAGAAAAGGCGGCAAAGCAATCTGATATGCTACAGGACCTATACGTCAGATAATCTGATATGGTCCAATGAATTTAGGAGTAAGCTTCTTCGACTTAATCACTCTCCCGACACCAGTCGTAGGAGTAACTCTTAGAAATACATGCTCACCCTCCTTAAACTCAAGAGATCGTCTTCGTTTGTCCGCATAACTCTTTTGTCTGCTTTGCGCCGTCCTCATCTTCTCTTGTATCATCTTGACTTTATCCGTAGTCTGTTGTACAAGTTCCGGTCCAACAGTCATACTCTCCCCATCTTGATACCAACATAGCGGCGTTCGACATCGTCTTCCATACAATGCTTCATAAGGTGCCATTCCGATGCTTGCGTGAAAACTATTGTTGTAGGTGAATTCTATCAAAGATAAAAATTCATCCCAACTTCCCCGTTGTTCCAAAACACAAGCCCGCAACAAATCCTCCAAGGACTGTATAGTTCTCTCTGTCTGACCATCTGTCTGTGGATGATAGGTTGAACTTAATCATAACTTGGTTCCTATAGCTTCTTGCAGACTTCGCCAAAATCTTGACATAAATCTCGGATCTCTGTCAGAAACTATACATGTCGGCACTCCATGTAATCTGACAATTTCGCTGATGTACAACTGGGTTAATCTTTCCAATGAATATTTAATATTGATTGGTAAGAAATGAGCTGATTTCGTAAGTCTATCGACTATAACCCATATTGCATCATGACCTCTCCTTGTCTTTGGCAAACCAGTAACGAAATCCATAGAAATGCTGTCCCATTTCCATTCTGGAATCGATAATGGTTGCAACATCCCAGCTGGTCTTTGGTGTTCAACTTTCGATTTTTGACAAACTAGGCAAGTTGACACGCATCTAACCACATCACCCTTCATTCCATGCCACCAGAATAACTTCTTCAAGTCTTGGTACATCTTTGTTATGCCCGGATGCATACTTAATAGACTAGTATGGGCATGTTCCACAATATATTGCCTCAGCTCTCGGTCACGAGGAATACAGATTCTACCCCGAAACCTCGAATTCCATCGCTCCTTCTTTGAACTCTACCGCCTCGTTTTGCTTCATTTGCTCCCTTATTCCTTGTAAAAATTTATCGGCATTTTGCTTTTCCCTTATGTCTTCCATCGCCTCGCTTGAGATAGTAACCATATTCATACGATCTTCTCCGATTTCAACTCAACAAATGACCACTCATCTCTAAACTGTTCAATGAGCTCCTTTTCTTTAATCATCAGTGCAGAAACACTGATAATCTTCCTACTCAAGGCATCGGCCACGACATTCGCCTTACCAGGGTGGTACAAAAGTTGAAAATCGTAGTCGTTCAGAAATTCTAACCATCTTCGCTGCCTCATATTCAGCTCCTTCTAGTCGTACAAGTACTTCAAACTCTTGTGATCACTGAAGATGTTGAACGTTGCTCCATAGAGAAAATGTCTCCATATCTTCAAAGCAAAAACTACCGCAGCCAATTCCAAATCATGCGTAGGATAATTCTTCTCATGAACCTTCAATTGTCGAGAAGCATATGCCACCACGTTCCGATCTTGCATCAACACGCATCCTAGTCCTTGATAAGAAGCGTCCACAATACACATCGAAAGATTTCGTCGAATCTGGTAGGATCAACACCGGTGCAGTTGTTAATCTCTTCTTCAACTCTTGAAAACTGGCTTCACGTTCTTCCGTCCATTCGAAAGCTTGACTTTTCCTCGTCAGTTGTGTAAGTGGTCCAGCAATCTTGGAAAAACCTTCGATAAATCTCCGATAATAACCAGCAAGTCCAACAAAACTTCGAACTTCTGTTACTGTCTTAGGTCTTTCCCACCGTAAAACAGTCTCCACTTTCGATGGGTCCACCGCAATACCTTCTTTAGAAATTACGTGACCAAGAAATTGAACTTCTTCCAACCAGAACTCACACTTAACCAATTTCGCATACAACTGCTTCTCCCTCAAAATCTGAAGAACAACTTTCAGATGTTCAGCATGCTCTTCCTTCGATCGAGAATAAATCAGAATGTCATCGATAAAGACAACGACAAATCTGTCTAGATATGGACGAAATATCCTGTTCATATAATCCATAAATATGGCAGGAGCATTTGTCACCCCGAATGGCATTACTTGATACTCATAATGTCCATAACGAGTTCGAAAAGGTTTTCGGCACGTCTTCCCCTCTTACACGAATACGGTGATAACCCGATCGCAGATCTATCTTGGAAAATATCACAGCTCCTCTCAATTGATCCATCAAATCGTCGATTCTTGGAAGCGGATATTTATTCTTGATAGTCACCTTGTTCAACTCGCCGATAGTCCACACAAAGTCGTGAAGTTCCATCCTTCTTCTTGACCAAAAGCACAGTGCACCCCATGGGGAAACGCTAGGTCGTACAAATTCTTTCTCCAACAGCTTCCACCAATTGCTTTTTCAGCTCCTCCAACTCTACCGGCGACATACGATATGGTGCAATTGAGATAGGACCCGTTCCCAAGTACTAAATCAATTGAGAACTCGATCTCCCGCTCAAGGCGGTAAACTAGGTACATCTTCGGGAAAAACATCCTAGGAAAATCGTTGACAACAGGAATAGTATTCACATCCTTCTCATTCTTAACTTCTAGAGAAGACAATACCGTATATCCTGCGCTCCATCTCTCAACAAAGACTTGACCTTAACAAAGAAGCTTAAGAATCCAGACTCTTCTTCCTTAGGAAAAACTATAGTTTTCTTTGCACAATCTATAAGGATATGGTTAGAACATAACCAAATCCATCCCTAAGATTACATCTATATCAATGAGAGGCAAACAAATCAAATTGACCAAAAACAAACGGCCCTTCACAACAATAGGACAATCCAAACAGATCTTAGAAGTAACTACAGTTTTAGCAAGCGTGATACACTCAACTTAACATTTAGAGAAGACACGAGCAACTTCAGGTCTTTCCACACAATCATAGGCAATAAACGAGTGTGTAGCACCCGAGTCATACAATACAATCGAAGGTTACCTCCAATGTCACCTTCTCCTTGAATAAGGTCATCCGATTGAGAAACTTCAGATCCCATCATTGTATACACTCGCCTCCGCATTTCGGTTGAGTATTTCCAGTTTTGCCGATTAGTTCTAACATGACGAATGCGAGGTTTCTTCTCCGGTCGAGTACAATCCTTCGACATATGTCCAGTGCATCCCACGCTTAAAACAGACAGTTCCCTTGATTGTACAATCTGGAGATAGATGGCCTTTCTTACCGCACTTAAAACACGTCGGTGTAAACACCACTCTCTGTCCTGCTTCACCACTAGGTACACTTCCTCCAACTGGCGGTCGCTGAGTCTGACTTCCTTGTGGTCTAGCATACGGCTTACGCAAAAACCGATTTGTATTGCTACCTCCACCTCTTTGAAACCTTGTCGGCCCAAAGTTCTGACTCCTCTGATCTCGCGACGGTTCAAGCTCCTCAAGCCGTGCACATGCGTCTACCAAAGTATGAAAATGATTCATCCTCAGAGATATCACTCCCCGCTTTAATTCTACTCTCAATCCAGACTCAAACTTCCGACATTTCCATACCTCATCTTGTCGATTTTGAGCATAATCTGAAAATTGAGACAAACTTTCAAATTTTGTAGCGTACTCATTCACTGTCATGTTTCCCTGTCGCAACCCAAGAAATTCCATCTCCTTGGCATGCCTAGCACTTGTAGGAAAATACTAATCCAGAAAAGTATTAGAAAACACTTCCCAGGTGATCTCAGTCCCTTCAGCTTGCAACACTCGGCGGACTCCTCTCCACCAATGTTCTGCATCTCCTCTCAACATGAAAACAGCATAAGTTACTTTCTTTTCATCCGTGCATCTCATCCCCTCAAAGATTCTCTCTAAATCTTGCATCCACTGACTTGCTTTCTCTGGATCCACTTCACCTCTAAATTGTGGCGGATTATGGCGCCTAAATTCAGATAATTTAGGGCATCAGCTGTAGCATCTTGCTGTTGGGCTGCTCTCAAATTTTGCTGAGTAATTACTTCAGCCATCTGCCGCATAGCTTCAGTAGCAACCAACATCGGTTCCTCATCACGATTTACGTTAGCACGTCCTCTACCTCTACTAGCCATCTTCTTTCTTCAAACATAACAAAACAAAGTTAGATACATCCTTCTAGATATTTCCGAAAGGATATAAATCACAAAGATCACAGAGAATCACACAGCACAAACAAAAACAGACTCCAACCACAACCCCAAAAGACTCTAACTTGGGCTCGATACCAACTAATGTAACACCCCTTTGGAGGATGTCACACATAAAAGAAAATAAAAGAAATAGAAATAAAATCTACCCAAGTTGTGAAACATTTGTTAAATATTATTACGGGTGGTAAAATAATTCCCGATAGACGAAATATGTAATAAAAGATAATGCGGAAAATACGAAATAAAAAAAAAACATCATTACTTGATAATATACATATGATTAAGTTATAAACTGTAATAATTTACAACTAAGACTACAAATATTTAAACAAAAACAGTAAAGAAAGCAATAAAAGAGTTAATATATACAGACATACGCTGACGCGCCCAAAAAAAAAACATCATGATTATCTAATCCTCTGATGGATCACTCTCAGTATGAAAATGATCATCAGGAGATAGATATCCTGGATGTCTCGACACACGGCGATAACGGGATCGCGCAGTCGATACGATACTTATCTCACTAGGCTCAGGGTTTTCAGCACCCCAATAACGCCTAATGGATAAGGGTAACTCTAAGTGCAGAAATAACGTCGTAGTCATAATCGGATCTCCATCAAATCGCTGACGTAGAATCACGGTCACACGTCCTGCATATGTCACAGAATCACGATCTCCTCGTAGATGCCAAGCCAGAGCACCTACATGAAATACCAGCTCTATGAATCCCAAAATCCTCAAGGCGTCGCCATCCTCACAATCAATCCAGAGGATATGGATGATCGGATGGTTCTTGATCGTCAACCGATCGTCCGCTCTGCACGGTCTTCCTCCTCTTCGGGTACACGATCTCAAGGGGGTTGTTCCTCTTCCTCGAAGTCTTTACCGCGTAAAATAAATAAACAGAAAATACATATAACAAAGAGGTAAGACAACATAAAATCATCACGACATGGCCAATAAAAAGACGACAAACATTATATATATATACAGTTCATGCAATACATAAAGCTTTAACAATTATAATAATAAATTGAAGTAAAATTCAGATATCATCACAATACGTCACATCACAGATAAAACCTTACAGATAAAATAAGAATTATAAGAATAAACAGATAAGATATAATAACCAAATATAGTAACAATAACCAGATAAAATAAATAAATAAAATACGATAAACAATAAATAGATAAGATGGAAACAAATAGACATAGAGATAAATAATATGACAAAATCCTACTCCATGGAGCTAAAAAAACACAAGTATCGAGAGAGAGAATGATTCGCAAAACCTAATAGTACCACGGCTGCCCCACCAACTATTGCGCTTGTCACACGTTGCGTCTATAGCCCCACGACACAGAATCCATCAATCCAGGCGTGGTGTAGTTCACGGTCTCACGTTGTGGCACTACAGGCAAATGTACTACTAGATTTCACAAATCTCGATTAAATATAGTGTACGTCGAGTACCATAGTGTGCTATCGGTTTACCACGGCCCAAATGGAGCAACCAACCCGTCCACATGTGGGATCCCGTACACTAAAGCCTCCAAGTTCATTAGAACAATGAACCACACTACGTTTATCGCATCGACAACACGATGTGATTCGTCCTCGTCAACAAATCCACCAAATACATGGCACACATAACGTATAGATGGAAAGCATGTACGGGTTCACTTTTTCCCGACAGCAAATAATTCTCAAAAACCTGTACGGGTTCACATTTTCCCGACAGTAAATAGATTTTCAAAAGCCTGTACGGGTTCACATTTTCCCGACAGCATAAAATAATTATAGTAACGGTCAATCGCGTAGAAATTTTATCGCATTTTCATAATTCCGTCGTTTTTACAAACGTTTAAAAATCGGGTAAAGATATTTTTCTGTTTTTAAAATCGCATAGTATTTTTAATACGTTTTCTCAATCGCGTAGGATTTTTAAATCATTTTCTCATTCGAATGCCCTTAAAATTACTGTTTAAACAGATAGAAATAGTACTTAGTACATTTAAACTACGTAGAATAATTTTTCATACCGTATACTGTCATTAGGATATTTTTACTATCTTATAGGTTCATTTTCACTAAAAATTGACAGCATTTTGTTTATAAACTTATAATAACGGTTTTCTAAATTTTCCATAAAATTTTCTATTTACCTAATTTTTAACCATATCATTTAATTCTTTTTGAAATCTCAAACACGCTTCAAAACCTAAAGTGAGCTATATGTTAGAAAATTTCTCAAAATTTCTGTATTTTACTTCCTAATGATAAAATCACTAATTTTAATCCTTTAAACTTAATTCTACTCAATTTGTTTCTTCAAAAATCATCATAGAAAATTTCCCTTAACTTGTATTGTCTCTTTTTAATTGAAAAAGGTTTGGAATCAAGTTTTAGAAATCATAATTACCTATAGTGGCATGTTGGCCGAATTTTGTAAAACTTTTTCATTTGATTTCTAAATCATGTCAAAGGTATTATCTTATCTAAGTTCATTAAATCATGTTATAAAGTAATGATTTTAAATCAAATAAATCCTTTAGGCATGTTGGCCCAAAACTTACTAAATCTTTACCAATTGATTTCTAAATTCCTTTTCTTTGATCAAAACAATTTGAAACCTTCTTATTTCTCCTAATTAATTAAGTTGCACTTTAGGAAAAATGAAGAGAACATTTTGGTCCTCACACTTGGTCATTGCCGTGAGCTAGGGAATGTGTTCTTTGGAACACTCATGCAAATTTACACATGTTATTCACATCTTAAACCTTATCATACAATTCTAACACATGCATTTATATTTCTAACACATGCAAAATATTTCTAACATATAAAACCTAAATTAAAGCTTATAGACATACAATCAAAAGCTAATAGACATGCAAAATTATTACAATCACCAAACAAGAAAGCTACTAACATACAACACTTAAGCTACTAGCAACCACAAAAATTAACAAATACACATCAATAAACACACCACAACCGAATCCTTATGGATTCTACAAATAATCCATCTTCTTACCACCATCAAGGGATGATAAGAATTGTCTTCCTCTTACCTTAAATGAAGACAAAAAGCTTGCTTTCACTCCTCCTATGGTTCGGTTTTCACTCCACCAAATACCTAAAAATCTCAAATAAAATCTACATGTTATTAACGATGAAAAAGAAGCTAAACCATGGAGAAATCATGGTTTAGAACTTTGAAAAAGAAGAGAGAAAAGAAAAATATGATTTTTCACCTTCTAGGTCAAATCTACAAGGTTGATTTCCAAGCCCTTAATGGAAGATTTTGAAGAAACTTCCAACTAGAAAGGTTCTTAGAATAGTGTTTAGGTTAAGGAAACTTGGTTAGAAAAATTTTTGGACGGTTGGATGATTAGGAAACAAGCTTGGCCGAATGGAAGGAGAAAAGGAACAACAATGGTGGCTAGGGTTCTTGATGAGAGAGAAGAGAGAAAAGTGATGAAGATGAAGTGTTGTTTTTGGCTTTCTCACTCCTAATGGCCGTAGCCTTCAAGTGGTAAGGATGTGCATGGATTTGGCTTCATCCAAGCCATTGAATACATCAAAGGCCAAGATCAAATCTTGCTTAACAAGCTTAAATTCTATTGGTTGCTCATGGTGACTCACCTTGCTTAGTCACACAGTGTAATAAATTCTTCACGAGTCACTAGTGAGTCACTGCTCGAAAGTTCTACGCTACGGTGATTAATTAAGCTACCGATCTAACCGTTTGCTAATTGTGGGTCCCGCAAAATATTTCCTGTCCACTTGTCACTAAACTATACTTGACTAATAAAATAATATTATAATAATATAAAATTATTTTATTTGACAATTAAATCCTAAAAATTAAAAGATTATTTTTAGTCTCATTCAGAATCGTAAGTAAGATCCCCCAATTCTAAATAATAAAATAAGATTTTCCCGGCCCGAAAATATTATTTTCCCGCCTCGAGCAAATCACACAAAAAGTCCATATAAAATCACAGACAGATTTTCGTGCATTAAATCAAGAAGAAAACAATTAAAAACAAAGAAAAAACAAATAAAAACAAGATTTTTCGGACGTAACGGTCATTTTCCCATTTTTCCCACAACGTAGGTAATCGTCCAAAACGTTCAAATAAAATATCCAAAGCAGTATTATATAGTGTATATCTTTCAGAAAAATTAATACAGTAGCTCAGAAAAATTTTTACTTTTCCGTCTCGAAACAAATTACGTAAAATGATCAAATAAAATTTGAGCCAGTATTATCGTAATTGTTTTCATACAGAAATCGAGAACAGAAAAATAGGGACACAACGGTCATTCACACAAAAGCATGAAAAATAGAAAACAGTACATTCAGAATATTTTCTAAAAATTGGGGCGTTACAACACACACTATACTTAATCAAGATCTTGTGAAGTCTATTAGTGCAAGCCTATAGTGACACGACGTATGACAGTGTGCTACACCACTATGCTATTTCAGTGGGCTATAGACGCAACGTGAGACAGCAGAATAGTTATTGGGCGGTCGACGGTACTAATAGATTTTGCGGGTCGTTCACTCTGATGTCTGTATTTTTAGCTCCATGGAGTAGGATTGAGTCGCATTTCATATATTTATGTTTTATACATTTTAATGTTATCTATCTGTACAATTTTATCTATCTGTACCATTACGTTTGCATATGTGATCTGTATCTTTATGCGGTTATTGATATTCCCTGTTGAGATATTATGTATGTTGTGACTATTTGATTTAATTGCATCCATTATTATATCTATCACGGTAATGTTATTGCTATTCATTTTATTATAATATGTGTTTATTGAAATTAATTGTAAATTGATAACATGATTATAATTGTGATATCTGTGTGTATGGAATGACTTTGTCATTCGTATTATTCTTTGCTACCGTACTGGTATTGGTGAAAGGGGATCTCACCTCTTTACTGTATTATTTTTTTGTGGTTGTTTTTATTTAAATTCGAATAGTAGACGAAGCAAGTTTCTTAGACCCATTGGAGGCAAAATTCTGAAGATGGTGACGGCTTCGAGGAGTGATCTTCTCAGTTTCAACGTGATGCAGTTGGTGGAGAAACGAGGCATGTATGTAGGGTTTCTCGTTAGTGTTGTTACCGCAGGCTATTAGTAGTACCCGTCATTGGGTTGGCTTATAGTTATAACTTTTAACTTTCTTTCTTTGAGTCCACATGTAAGCTATATGTTTATTTCTTTATTAGATATTATGTGGCATAAATAAAGTTGTGTAAAAATCTATTTAGTTTATTTTCTGTATTACTCATACTTCGGTAAGTTTATGTTTTCGTGAAATGAAATTTTAAAAATTCATATTTTAGAACTCAAGGTTTTTATAAAATGATTTCCAGGTTTTAAGTTTTTATTTAAAAATGTGATGTCCTATGGATGGTGTTACACAATCAATTTGTCTAAAAATCCCTTTTTACACTCTAGGACTAAACATATTGAGATTAGACATCACTTCATAAGGGATCATGTTCAAAAAGGTGATTGCATACTTGAATTTGTTGAAACCACTAAGCAACTAGTTGACATCTTTACTAAACCATTAAATAAAGAAGCATTCCTTTTCATAAGAAGAGAACTTGGCATATTAGATTAATCATGAATTTAAATCCTACTGTTTAAACTCATTCTGCTGCATAATGTTATCTCTTACTGCATAATTTAACCAATTTGCTACATTAATCTTGTTTAGGACTTTTATATTGAATCCAATACCGACTTGAGCGTAAGAGTGTCTCCCAAATTTGTTTTGCAGGTGCCTGATCCATGTTCAAAGTCCCCTAATCTCAAATCTCAAGTTTCTAGTGTAGCAAAATGTTTCTAGTGTCTTTGAAGAAGAAAATTCTGAGTTTAGACTACATTCATGGTGTTTAGAGTGGATGGAATTAAAACCAAGCTAAGGTGGCATAAGATTTCTAATTACTAAAGAATTCCTAGTTTTGATAGCTATAAGGAGCAAATAACTACTTATTTGCTTGTTGGAAATGTTCTGGTAACCAAGTATGAGAGGCCACATTCATTTACTCATCAAATTTGAGGTTATTGTGACTTACTGAACAACACAATAACTAGTTATGATGATTGCGTAATCGGTTATTCAAGGAAATAGAGGTTGTGCTATTTTGAAGTCACTAAAATAACTGGTTAGCTAAATGCTCTAATCGATTATTCATGTCTAATAGAGAATATGGAGTTCTGCTGATATGAAAATAACCGGTTATCCTATTTCCCTAACTGGTTATTATCTTATACCAGAGGCCACCTAGTTTGTCATGCATGAAAATAACTAGTTATACAATTCCCATAACCGGTTATGGAAGCCAAGTTTAAATGCCAAACAGCAACGTTTTCCCTCCATTCACGCGTCCTTTCATCCTCTTCACCTTCCTTCATCTTCTTCCTCTCATCTCCCACCATACCCAAACTCTCCAACTCCTCATCCACCTTCAATCTCACTAAGATACAATCTCCAAACACCATTTCTTATCATTTCTCACCAATCCTACTATTCAAAACCACCATTTCCTCAAGTTTTCACAAAATTCTCACCTTCAACAATCCTCTAAACTGTGCCCTAAACTTCTTCACTTTCACCATTGTTAGCAGCTCATCCCACCCCAAGAAAGCATGCACCAAGAACCTCTCTATACCCAATGAAGCTCCTGCCCTAGAAAGTGACATTGATATCCTTCTTAGCTTGGACCATCGAAAGATCTTCTCCCAATGGAAGCAAATGCAGAAGTATCATTTGGAATTCCAAGCCTACAATATAATTCAACCTAAATATATGGACTGGAACTTCTTTGTCAGCCAAGAGTGCACATTCCTCACAGAACTTTTAGAGGTTCTCACAGGTTAAAAAGGTTTGTCTCTGCTTACAGTGAGTACTATTATCTAGAAGCTACTAAGGTTTATTCTTGCAATCTGAGCATTACTAGAGGAAATTTAGTTTCTGATGTTAAGAGGCATAGGATTATAGTACAACCTAGTCAATGGACTACTCTATTTGGTTTGAATTACTCCGGGGAGAAGTTCACAGAGGAAAGTCACAAGACTTGGGAAACTTTTGATAAGAGAACAACTATTGAAAGCATGCTTCAACTCGGCATCCCTATTCCAACTGGAAAAAGCTTCACCGTTAGAAATCTGAAACCACAAGACCGTATTCTTCATTTTGTGGTGGTACACATTCTGGTTGCAAGGGCTATAAATTAAGCCCTGGTTGAAGAGGAAGATGTCTTCTTGATGTGGGCAATGAAACAAAGGCTGCATATCAATTGACAATTTTTCATCATGCACTACATGATGAAGGCCAAGGATAAGCTCATGATGGATCTTCTATATGCTTTGATTATTGGATTGCATGAAGATGGTGTGATTGATCTCACTGGCCACAACAAATTTGGTCAAGCCACCTTCAACCGGATCCAAATTAAGAAGATAAATGATGAATGGGTCCATGGAAGAGGGGGTGAGGCAGCAACTGCACTAGTTAGAGGTGCTGATTTTCCTATGGAGGATACCTTTGTTGACGAGAACTGAACTCAATCAAAATTGTAACCGAATTATGCTTATGGCTTATAGAATAAGAAACAACGTCGGATTGTCTCTCAATGATTTTAGATGCAATATGATCTGATCAAGCCAAAATTGGGGGAAGGATTTGAGAACTCGGAATATGTAAATAACAGAATTAAAGTGAGAAATTCAATTAAAAGAGCAATCAATTCAAAAACCTATCCAAAATTGGGTTAATTCCATCATAGATCATTCAACAAACATTTGAAGTGCATTTGAATAATTAATTTGGATTTAACCAAAATCTCTGTATCAAATCTAGAATTCAAACTAGATAATCATCTAGAATTCAATTAATAATTGACACACAAATTTGTAATCGCATAATTCATGTTAGATCTATGTTAATTTGATCTCTGAATTCAATTAACCTAGGCACAAATCAGTAACCTAAACTCTGTAATTCCTTGATGAATTTAGATCAATCAATGCTAAATCTCATCACAATTGTCAATCTTAAATCAAGATCCAATCAGATCAAACATAAATAGAATCACAATTCATGCATTCAAGATTAAGAAGAAGAAGAAGAAAAGGAATCCAAATGCAATTCAAACACAAAAACAAAGCCAAGATCTCAAGAATCCAAACCAGAATTTCTTCAAGAATCTTTGAATTAATTACAGAAGTTTAGCTCTCCATAGTTATCACCATAAAGAAGCTTGAGGAAGAAGGAAGAAGAAGAGAGAAAGATCTAGGGAGAAGGTGAAAAGTGTAGAATGAAAAGAATGATCTCGGATTTCTGCCCTCACCCTCTATAACTAACACCTAATATGGCCTTACATCATTAGAAACCTGATGAGTATAAGGTTGGGTCATTTATGAGAAATTGGGCCTAAATGCCATGTTAATTGGAAGTTTACAACTCAAGTTATGGACAAATCATTCTCAAAGGGACTCTAATTCCATTGGTTGACTTCAAGGGATGAAAACTCAACTGAAACATCGTAGTTTGGAAAAGTAGTCTCATATGAATTGAAGATATATGTCTTAGCTTTCAAATGCCATTGGTTTTAGGCACATATCACATCTACAGCCCAAGTTATGCCCTAATTAGTGCACACTACTCGGGTTCTAGCGACAAAACCTGTATTCTGACTTCCAAGCCTAATTATCTCCACTAGATGTCTGATTTAGCCCTGAAGCTCTTCATTCAAGTTGTAGAGCTCTCTCTTATCTTTCCTACAAGGTAAGATACATAATTTTTAAATATCTATAACTCAAGATATAACCAAAATACAGAAACAGTGTAAAATCTCAATAATGTTAGAAAAGCTCAATTAAGCCTAATTTGAGCCCAAACTTACAAAACATAATCAAGCTCAATCAATTAAGTACATGAAGTGTGCAAATGACTAAAAAAGAGGGTTTATTATTATATAAAATGTAACACATATACAACAATCACATAATATATCCAAACAAAGCAAAATTTAATAATGTAACGATGAGATGATGTATGCTTAAAGAAAATTGTATGCAGTCTAAGTGTAGTGTCGTGACACTTAACAATTCCTCCTGGGTAGGGAGGTATTTGATAATCACATATTTTATTCATTAAGAAACCCTTTTGTTTAGTCATTTACACTCTCCATATTCTTAATTGATTGAGTTTGGTATGATTTTGTGAGTTTGAGCTCAAATTGGTCCTAATTGAATATTTTCAGCATTATTGAGATTTGACACTGTTTCTGTATTTTGGCCATAACTTGAGTTCCTAATATCTGATGAACATGAATTTTACCTTGTAGGAAAGCTAAGAGGAAGCTCTACAACTTTGATGAAGAGCTCGAAGTCTGATTCAGATGTCTAAGGGACCTAAGTTTACATGGAAGTCAGAATACGGGTTCTGCCAGTAGAATCCGAATAGTGTGCACTCAAAAAAATCATATCTCAAGATGTAATAATGGAGATGGGCTGAAATTTGGACAGTGGATAGTCAAGATCCAAATAAACAACTTTCATGAAGAACACATTTTGAGAAAAAGAAGTCTAGCAGGTCATTTTGAGTTTACAAGTCGGAACAGAGGTGCTGAAGTTGGGTTTGAGCAACCTACGGTATTTGGGACATATCTTGGGCTTAAGGAAGCCAAATTGGACGAACCAGCTATCCATTTTATAGCCAAGACAAGGATCTACAACTTTGATGAAGAACACTTTTCATGGTTCTGAAGTATAGTGGGTCGTTTTTGGCTTCCAAGTCAGACACGAAATTTTCACCCATCCACTAATCCACTCATCCATCCACTAATCCACTCATCCACTCATCCACTCATCCACTAACTCACCCATTCATCCACTAATACACTAATCCAACCATTTAACCACTCCACCCACTCATCCACTAACTCA
Organism: Ormosia emarginata; assembly: GCA_029884605.1. NCBI lineage: Eukaryota > Viridiplantae > Streptophyta > Magnoliopsida > Fabales > Fabaceae > Ormosia > Ormosia emarginata. Next base: position 22,541,533 of record JAQQTP010000078.1, on the reverse strand, counting down.
TCTACTCATCCATCCACTCACCCATTCAAGTCCATAATTTTCCACTCACCAAAAGTCCTTTGGCATTTTTCACTAATTCAACCACTCAACCACTCCACCCACTCATCCACTAAACCAATCCACTAAACCAACCCACTAATCCATCCACCACTCCACTCATCCACCCACTCATCCACCCACTTCCCTTTGTCATTTTGTTACCTTAGACTTCTATAAAAGGCACCATTTATCATGAACAACATGTATTCTCTCCTTCATTTCTCTCTTAGTTTCTTGTTTCTTCATAGTTTCTTCATAGTTTCTCATAGCTTTTGTATATTTTGATGCTTCTCTTCATGGTGATGGAGGGCTAAGCTACTTTCGGTCAATTTAGAACTCTTGAAGAGATTGTGGTTTGGATTCTTGAGACCTTGGTTATGCATTGTATTTGATTTGTAATTGAATTCCTCTTTCTTCTTCTTTTTTTCTTCTTCTTGATCTTGAATGCATGAATGGTGATTCTATTTATGTTGATCTGATTGATCTTGGTTTAAGATTGAGATTTGTGATGAAACTTAGAACTGATTGATCTAAACTAATCACATAAATGAAGATTGAGATTTGTGATGAAACTTAGAACTGATTGATCTAAATTAATCACGAATTGAAGAGGTTAGGTTACTTGATTTGTGCCTAAGTTAATTGAATTCGGTACTTGAAATTAACATAGATTTTCATGAATGGTGCGATTGCATGATTTGTGTTTATCACTTGTTAATTGAATTCTAGACGATCGTCTAGTATGAATTCTGGATTTGATGCAGAGATCTCGGTTAGATCCAAATTAACAATTCAATTGCGCTTCAAGTGTTCTATGAAGGGTCTATGATTGAATCCACCAAATCTTGGATAGGTTTCTAAATTGACTACTCTTTAATTGTCATTTCTTTCGTTAATTTTGTTAAGTACAATCTTAATCTGTCAAACCCCCCTTTGCTAACTTTCACTTGATTTGATTAAATTGCATCTACGATCCTTGAGGAGACGATCCGGTGTTGTCACTGTGCTACAAGCTTAGGTAATAACTTCGGTTATAATTTTGACTGAGTTCGGCGCTCGTCAGAATTTTGGCGCCGTTGCCGGGGAGCTCGTAGGTGTAATCTTTTCATTTTGAGTAACCTTACTAATTTTTTTTTTTTTTTTTTCTTACCTATTCTAACAGTTATTTTTCATTTACTAACATTGTTCATACCATACTAACATTTTTATCTTAGCTTTTGAATTTTTCTGAATTAGGAAAGACGGAAAACAGGTGATTACGGGTAACTATTGCAATTTTCGAACTGAAACATGCCCAGAATGAGCTGTAACTTGGTCGGTTGAAGGAAAACAGCTTGATAAACAAGACTCACAGTAAACTGTGAGGTCACCCTGGTTTTTCGAAATTCTATCATTTAGACCACTTTTTCAATTTTTTAATATTTTTTATTGCATTTTCTAGTTTCATTTTTATGTAGATTTTGTTCTGTGTTGATTCCATAATTTTTAAAAATGTTTAGACATATTAACTAGATTTATTTTTGCATATTTTGAGTGTTGTTTAGTGTATTTTGCTTAGTTGCGCTTTTTGTGTTTTTGTGCTTTAGTTGATGCATGACTAGGTCCAATCCCGATATCTTGCTTGATCTTGACCCCGAGATTGATAGGACCTTGCATAGATTAATTAGAGCTCGTGTGATAAATTCCAGAGTTAATTCTCGAACCTAATTTTAGGAGTGAACCCGATAACTTAAGTAATCCTGAAATCATGGCTGATAACATGCATAATAGAACCCTTAAGGAACTTGCTGCTCCTGATGTATCTTACCAATCTTTGTGCATTCAATATCCTCGATCTTGATGCAGATTTTGAGTTGAAATCTGGTTTGATACACTTGTTACCAAAGTTTCATGGTCTTGCGGGTGAAGATCCTCATAAGCACCTGAAAGAGTTCCATGTTGTGTGTTCAACCATGAAGCCACAAGGCATTTCTGAGGAACACATCAAGTTAAGGGCATTTCCCTTCTCACTTGTCGATGCAGCCAAAGATTGGTTGTTTTATCTTTCACCAGGTTCAGTCAGAAGTTGGAATGACATGAAGAGGTTGTTCCTGGAGAGATTCTTCCCTGCCTCGAGAGCCGCTGCAATTAGGAAGGATATATGTGGCATCATACATATGTCCGGTGAGACTTTGCATGAATACTGGGAGAGATTCAAGAAGTTGTGTTCAAGCTGCCCTCATCACCAAATTAGTGACCAGCTCTTGATTCAATACTTTTATGAGGGTTTGCTGCCAAATGATAGAAGCATGATCGATGCTGCCTCTGGAGGAGCCTTAGTAGACAAAACTCCTACCGCCGCAAGAGATCTGATAGCAAACATGGCAGCCAATACCCAACAGTTTGGCTCGCGGATCATCACCGCAACCAGAGGAGTTAATGAAATTCAAGCATCTCATATGGACCAACAAAGAATGGAACACGTACTAGATGAATTGACTTCTTTGGTAAGACAGATAGCAGGGGTCAACAACCACCCATGCGTGATGACTGCATCAGTGTGTGGAATTTGCTCTAATTCATCTCATCCTACTGATTCATGCCCTACACTTCAGGAAGATGGTCCCGCTTTTCCAGATCAATGTGTTGCTGCAGCTGGTGTTTTTCCTGGTAGACCCCAATATCAGCAACAACAGCAACAATCTAGATATGATCCATTTTCTAGTACTTATAATCCTGGTTGGCGAGACCATCCCAATTTGAGATATGGGAATCCTAGCCAAGAACAACAAATTTCCACCAAGAAGAACAACAATTTAGATACCAAGCTACAGTCCAAGCAACAAATACCAACAAATACCCCCGCATTCGTACAACAAAGAATTGCTCAAATAGCCTCATCCAATCCACTCCAGCTGAGCCATCATTGGAAGACCTGATGAAACAAATGGCCACAAATAACATTCAGTTCCAGCAGAACGTCAGTGCCAACATTCAGAATTTACAAACTCAAATCGGGCAGCTGGCAACCACTGTGAGCGAGCTAAAGAGTCAAGGTTCTAGCCAATTGCCTTCACAAACAGTCAACAATCCAAGAGGCAACGTAAGTGCAATTACCTTGAGAAGTGGCAAAGAAGTTGATGTTCCAACCTTACAGCAATCAGAAATTGACCAGGAAATGGATAATTCAGTCCAGAAATCTGTGCCTCCGAAGAAAATTGCAGAGAATTCAGATGTTACCATTCCATTGCCTTTTCCAAATAGGATCACACAATCCAAGAGAACAATGCAAGCAGAAATGGAAAAAGAAGTCATGGAGACATTCAGGAAAGTGGAAATCAATATTCCCCCCTAGATGCAATCAAGCAAATTCCAAAATATGCTAAATTTCTCAAGGAGTTGTGCACTCATAAGAGAAGGTTGAAAGGGGATGAGAAGATCGCATGGGAAGAAATGTTTCTGCAATGATTCTCGCCAAGCATGCCACGTAAATGCAAAGATCCCGGAACTTTCACAATTTCTTGCACAATTGGAAACTCTAGATTTGAGCACGCAATGCTAGATTTGGGTGCTTCGATCAATGTCATGCCCATGTCGGTGTATAAGTGTTTAAACATCGGTACTTTGCAACCCACCGGTATCGTGATTCGGTTGGCAAATAGAGCCACCGCTCATCCCGCAGTGTCTTGGAAGATGTGTTAGTTCGGGTGAATGAGTTGATTTTTCCAAAGATTTCTACATTCTCGGACATGGAAGATGAGTCTCCAACAAACCATGCTCCATTGATTCTAGGCGTACCATTCCTCAAGACCGCCAAGACCAAGATAGACGTGCATGCGGGCACCCTTTCTATGGAGTTTGGCGACAATTTGGTACAATTTAACATTTTTGATGCCATGAGACACCCCCTAGAGGAGCATTCTTTTCCATGTTGATATGATTGAGATGCTTTGGTTGATGATTTCTATACTTGATTTATATGCTTGAATTCCCGATATTGTTGACTATCTTGGTTCTGTTTCTTGTGATACATGTGCCACTTGTGATGTTGAACCATGTGTTTGCATGTGTTTGAGATTTATTCTCATATGAGTAATGATACAAAATTGCCGATGATGCAACAATTGAGAATGAGAGTCGCACCATGCTTTGAAATTAATGTTGTTGAATTAGCTGTTTGGATCACTTGTTACCTTCCATTGTGCAACCTCCATCCTTGGAGTTGAAGACTTTACTGACCATCTTAAATATGCATATTTGGGAGATGGTGAGACACTTCCGGTGATCATTGCTAAAAACCTACAACCCGATCAAGAAGAAAAATTACTGCAGATTTTGAGGCGTAATAGGCAAGCCATCGGATGGACTCTTGCGATATTCCCGGTATTAGCCCCTCCACATGCATGCATAAGATTTTATTGGAAGAAGGGATTAAACCGGTTAGACAGCCCCAAAGGAGACTAAATCCCCGATTCTAGATGTGGTAAAGAAGGAAGTTACAAAGTCGCTTCAAGTCGGCATTATTTATCCCATATCGACGATACCAATGGGTGAGCCCCGTGCAAGTGGTTCCCAAGAAATCTGGGGTCACAAAGTGGTTGCGAATCGAACAATGAGCTTGTGCCCACACGAGTTCAAAACAGCTTGGCGAGTTTGCATTGATTATAGGCGCTCAACCAGGCTACCGAAAAGGATCATTTCCCGCCGCCTTTCATTGATCGGATGTTGGAGCGGTTAGTCGGCAAGTCACATTATTGTTTCCTGGATGGATATTCGGGCTATTTTCGATTCATATAGCCCCGAAGACCAAGAGAAGACTACTTTCACTTGTCCATTTGGCACATTTGCATATAGGAGGATGCCCTTTGGTCCGTGCAATGCTCCGTGCACCTTTCGTAGGTGTATGGTAAGTATCTTTTCTCGATTTTTTAGAAAATTGCATGGACGTATTCATGGATGATTTTACTGTCTATGGATCTTCCTTTGATGCATGTTTAGATAGTCTGGCTCGTGTCTTGCATAGATGCATTAAGACTAACCTCGTTCTAAATTTTGAGAAATGTCATTTCATGGTAGAACAAGGTATAGTCTTAGGGCATGTGATATCTCGTGAGGGTATTGAGGTAGATCCCGCAAAAATAGATGTTATTTCATGCCTATCTTACCCCACATGCGTGCGTGCGGGAGATTCGTTCTTTCCTTGGTCATGCGAGGTTTCTATCGGCGGTTCATAAAGGATTTCAAAGAAATTGCACTTCCGCTATCCAACTTACTCGCAAAAAGATGTGGAGTTTCACTTTGACAAGAAGTGCCGGGATGCCTTCAATCAATTGAAGCGTGCATTGACCAAGACACCTATCATCCAACCGCCGGATTGGACACTTCCATTTGAGCCGATGTGTGATGCCTCTAATTATGCATTGGGAGTCGTTCTTGCACAAAGGGTCGGTAAAGTATCTCATGTCATTTCCTATGCTTCGAGAACTTTAGATCCTCGCACAAATCAACTACACCACAACCGAAAAGGAACTTTTAGCAATTGTTTTTGCTTTAGATAAATTTCGATCATATTTGCTTGGTTCCAGAGTGGTTGTGTTTTCAGATCATGCAGCATTGAAGTTTCTCCTGAAAAAGCCCAATGCCAAGCCCCGGTTGATTAGGTGGATGTTGCTCCTCCAGGAGTTTGATATTGAGATCCGTGACAAGAGTGGAGCGGAGAATTTGGTGGCCGATCACTTGAGTCGAATTGAAAGGGAGGCATATGTTTTTCCCATCCATGATGTTTTCCCTGATGAGCAGCTTTTCAAGCTGCAAGGCAACATCCCTTGGTTTGCTGATTTGATTAATTTCTTGGTTGCTAAAGCAATACCTGCACATTTCACTAAGGCTAAGATTGATAAATTGAAAAGTGAGTCAAAGTATTATGTGTGGGATGATCCTTACTTATGGAGATTTTGCAGTGACCAAGTAATTAGGAGATGTGTGCCTGATGATGAATTCCATTCCATTCTTAGCTTTTGTCATAAACTTGCATGTGGCGGCCACTTCGGTCCTCAACGGATCTGCTAGAAAAGTTTTAGACTCGGATTATATTGGCCCACTCTATTTCATGATGCATATATGTTTTGCAAATCTTGTGATCAATGCCGGAGAACAGGGAATACTTCTCGTAGGAATGAAATGCCCCGTAAACCCTTATTATTCTCGTGAGATTTTTGATGTTTGGGGTATTGACTTTATGGGTCCTTTTCCCGTATCATTTGGTTTTGTTTACATTCTCGCTTGTGGATTATGTATCTAAATGGGTGGAGGCTAAGGCCACTCGGACCGATGATTCTAAAGTTGTTGTGGATTTTATTAGATCACGATTTTCTCGTAGGTTTGGAGTCCCGAGATCCATCATTAGTGATCAAGGTTCACATTTTTGCAATCGAAGCATGGAGGCTTTGATGAAGAAGTATGGAGTCCAACACAAGGTTTCTACACCCTACCACCCCCAAACCAATGGGCAAGCCGAAGTCTCCAACAGAGAAATTAAGCGTATACTCCGTGACATGCAGTTCAACCTAACAGAAAGGACTGGAGCAAGAGGCTTGAGGATGCTTTATGGGCTTACCGGACCGCTTATAAGACACCAATCGGGATGTCTCCATATCGAATTGTTTTTGAAAAGCATGCCACGCCGGTGGAAATTGAGCATCGAGCATTCGGGCGGTGAAAAGGTGCAACTTGGACCTAAATCAAGCGGGTATGGAGAGGAAGTGCAGTACTGCAAAGAATTGGAGGAGATCCGCTTGGAGGCTTATGAAAGTTCCAAACTTTATAAGGAGAAGACCAAAGCCTTCCATGATAAGTTGATTCTCGAGGAAAACATTTGAGATTGGTCAAAAGTTCTTCTCTATAACTCCCGCCTCCGACTCATGCCCGGCAAATTAAGGTCTAGATGGGATGGACCATTTATTGTTACTAATGTTTTTCCTTCCGGTGCTTTTTCGATTAAAAGTGAGGTCACCGCCAAAGCTTTCATCGTAAATGGACACCGCCTCAAACAAGATCATGAACTTCCGTGAGAATGCGAGAGTGGAGGTGATGAACCTTCTCCATCCGCATTATGAATAAAAAAAAAAAAAAAAAAAAAAAAAAAAAAAAAAAAAAAAAAAAAAAAAAAAAAAAAAAAAAAAAAAAGAAAAAAAAAAAAATTGTGTGCCCGACAATGAAGTAGGTAGAGTCGCTCGAGAAGCATGTGGAGGTCATTTTTTTCTTCAAATGACAACAACTCGTGAAAATCTTGCGGTATGGATTTTATTGGCCTACTTTATTAAAGGTCTCATTACACCTTTTGCAAAAGTCATGCGGAAATTGGTCAAAAGTTCTGCTTTGAGATTATCATCTGCACCTACTCCTTGGAAAATTGAGATCTAGGTGGCGCGGTTCTTTTGTTGTCGACACGCGTATCCTCTCAAAGATCGATACCGAGGATCCTAGGAATGGTAATGCGCTTAAGGTTAATGGACAAAGACTCAATCATTCCCGGAAAACCAAGTTCTTGAGTTCTTTGTGTTGCCTAGGTTAAGTGGCGGATACGGTACTCGTGACTCTTGAGTCGGTTTATTCTTCGCCTTCCCAAAATAACCGAACCCTTCTTCTCCTTCAAAATGGATGTCATTCTTTCAAACCGAGAAAACATTTTCCTTCTCTTCCTCAAAATGCTCGAGAAAAATCTACAAAGTTCGATGTGAGAGATTGAGAATGTTAATGCACAAGGGTATGCCGAAGATGTACTGTTGGATAATTGAAGCAAAGGTCCGATTAGCGGTGAGTCCTCAATTTCATTTGACTCATATATGCCCTGGCTCTTGGAAGAAGTTCATATTCTAAAAGGAGAAGAGCAAAAAGGTTACAAGTCTGTCACAAATGTGGACGATGGAACCGTAACAAGCGATGTCGTACTAAGGGGATGGTTTCCGCAAATAGAGAAGATAAAATTTTCTTCATTAAGAATGGATCGAGTAAGGAGTCATTAGATGATATCTTATTGACTCTTGAGACGCATTCTTGTGGATTGGTGCATCGAGAAATTCTTAAATTGTGGAATCTCTTCAAGGATGAACAACAACGCTACAGATCTTGGGAATCGACTCTAAAAGACCCTGTTTGCCAATTTATAAGAAAATTGGATGGGAAGCTTATCCTCGACTCATAGAAGACGTTTAAGCCGGGTTCGGACGTTAAACCAGAGGCGATGTGAGCCATATCCACAAACAATCTGTACATATCATCTTCTTCTTCTTCTTCTTCATGGCATTTTACAAAAAAAAAAAAAAAAAAAAAAAAAAAAAAAAAAAAAAAAACAAATGAAAAAAAAAAAATGAGAAAAAAATTCAAAAAAAAAAAAAAAAAAAAAAATAAAAAAAAAAAAAAAAAATGTATACTTCTTAGGGTTGGCTTTGGTAACACAAACCGTGAATGGGGAAATGCATGCATCTGATCCAAATTCTTAATTGAAAAACAAAGAAGGTAGATTGTATCCCACATGTGAGGCAACAACAGTATTATGGCCACTTGTCCCTTTTGGGAGCCCTATGTTGCATACTGGTCTTGAATGGGTCGAATACTTGGTCAACAATGCTTTGGCACAAAGCCGAAAGAGCAGACTACCTCCATCCCAATCTTAAGTAAGTATACACTCATCTTTCATCAAGTTTTTCTAACAATTTCAAAAAAAAAAAAAAAAAAAAAAAAAAAAAAAAAAAGACGTGATGTCTCTTCGCACTCATGACGCGTATAAAGATACGCCATGGAAACTGTACATACAGTATGTCATCATTTTCTATTATCTTTGTATCATTTTGTTGTATTTTGATTTTTGTACGAGACGATCCTTTGAGCGAGGGTCCTTCGGGGTTTCTAGACTTCTTTACCTTGATGGTTTTCTTGAAGTCAATAAAAAAAAAAAAAAAAAAAAAAAAAAAAAAAAAAATAAAAAATAAAAAAGGAGAAAAGATTCTCGTGACTCTTAATTTCAACCTTTTCTCGACAACAACAACCTACCCTTATAGGTGCAATTATTTCCCTTTCCATTCTTTTTCTTATTTAAACACTCCATTTTCTCCATCTTCCTTCACACTCGAATCACTCAAAGGGAGGAAGAGTATAGAATGGGGCCTTCTATTCGTAACCTCAAAAATGTCTCGTGTTTTTTGTGGGTCAAGTTATGGGAAGGGATTAGAGTTTGTAAACGCAGCTAGCACTCTTGGTCGATCACTTGCTGCGAGGAATATTCATCTTGTATATGGGGGAGGTTGTCGTGGGTTAATGGGGGCTGTATCACTTGCTGCTTCTATAGGAGGCAGTCAGGTTTTAGGTGTTATTCCTAAACCTTTGGCTGAAAATAACATCACTGGAAAGACAATTGGAGAAGAAATTCAGGTAACATCTATGCATGGACGAATGAAAATAATGGTTGACAATTGATGCATTTATTGTCTTACCAGGTGGTTTTGGTACTTTAGAAGAAATTTTTCAAATTGTCTCTTGGGCGAATCGAACATCCACCATAAACCCATTGGTTTGTTGAATGTTAATAATTTCTTTGATCTTTTGTTATTTTTTTCTTGACAAAGTCAGGAACGTAAATTTATCACTCCTTCTAAGAAGACAACTTCTTATCTCTCCTCCACTATTGATGAGCTCATTGATAAATTAGAAGCTTTTGAGTATGTACTTCGATAAGGTATTAGCTCGAATAGATTGGTCAACAGGAAGCAGAGAAGGAAGTAACAAGAAACAAAAGCCTGATCTGAAACTTTCTCTTTAATGAGTTTGATAAAAAAAAAAAAAAGAAAAAAATTATTGTTGTTTTATTTAGTATGATATGATTGTCATGGACTTATTAAACCAATTAGTGATGGCAGAGTAAGGAGTAATTTTACTCTTGAGACGCATCTTAATTGGTGGCAGAGTAAGGAGTTTTTTAGGTAGTAATTAATTAGTATTGCATTATGGAAGTACTAACGTTTTTTTAAGAGTTTCTTTTCAAGGTCTGATGCGGCACTGACAGTGTGTTTCTTTTCTGCTTAGCGATGATTCACTTCTTATCAGGTTGTGTTGCTCTTTTCTATCTCTTTCTTTCACATTGAGGACAATGTTCTATTAAGTGTGGGGGAGAGATTTTAGCATGTTTCTGTTTCTTTTCATTTGTAAAAAAAAAAAAAAAAAAAGAAAAAAAAAAAAAAAAAAAAAAAGGTTCATTGCATGATTGAATAATTTTTCTCCCTTCTTGAACTGATATGCTTGGTGATGGATGATTGAATTTATGAATTGAGTTTGATGGATGCATACCTTGTGAGATTTTGAGCCTAATGGACGGATTCAACATTTATGCCATTCTCTTCTTTCTTGTGTGATTTTCACTCATGTTAATGACCACTCTAGAACTTGCTTTGATTCTTTTTGAGGCTACATTTCACTTGCACGCATGAACATGATTGAGGCCCTCTTTCTTAATTAGCTAGTTTAACCAAATAGCTAACCTTGTTTCCAATATGATATCAAGCACTCTTTTGACTTCTTGAAAATTCTCTCGATTCCCGCCAACCTTGTATATTTTCCTTTGCTTAACCCTTTGAGCTTATTTGACCATTCCTTGTTTCTAGCTCATCATGTGCCTTAAATGAGAAATCGTGTTCTTACTTTACCTTAGGGAATAAAAGAACATTAGCTTGGTTAATGGATGAGTTTTTGAACAAGTGTGGGGGTGTATGTACAAAATGGTTGTTGAAAAAGAAAAGAGTGCCAAAAAAAAAAAAAAAAAAATGTATGTATATAGTTATGTTCATATATATATATATATAAAAAAAAAAAAAAAAAAAAAAACCAAGTGTTTAAAAAAAAAAAAAAAAGAAAAGGATTGGGAAATGAATATGTAAAGGAATATACACTAGAGTTGGGATGAACTTTTATGCTTGTTATTTGAACTCAGCTCTCATTTGCTTTTATTCTCTTTGGTATTTATCTTCTCATATCCATTTTATCCTCTCCTGTTACCTTGACCTCACTACAACCTTGAATAAAGTCCTCATGATTTGTGTGTGCATGTGTTTTGAGTAGTGGAGAAGTAGAAGATAAGCAAGCTTATGGTAGTGCAATTTTCATGGGTTGAATTGAGTGAAATACCTACCTTTTAAACACTTGAGAGATTGAGAGGGAATCTTGTGAAGATCTTTCATTCTCGATTCATGTTGAAGATACCTTGCTTGTTAGTTTGAGATGTGGAGAATTGTTAACTCATGAATGTTTTGATCCCTTGAACCTTTGGTTGTTCTTCTTGATTGTAAAATTTTGGTCTTGAGTTTTGCCCAGGAGTGCAAAAAGCTAAGTGTGGGGGAATTTGATAATCACATATTTTATTCATTAAGAAACCCTTTTGTTTAGTCATTTACACTCTCCATATTCTTAATTGATTGAGTTTGGTATGATTTTGTGAGTTTGAGCTCAAATTGGTCCTAATTGAATATTTTCAGCATTATTGAGATTTGACACTGTTTCTGTATTTTGGCCATAACTTGAGTTCCTAATATCTGATGAACATGAATTTTACCTTGTAGGAAAGCTAAGAGGAAGCTCTACAACTTTGATGAAGAGCTCGAAGTCTGATTCAGATGTCTAAGGGACCTAAGTTTACATGGAAGTCAGAATACGGGTTCTGCCAGTAGAATCCGAATAGTGTGCACTCAAAAAAATCATATCTCAAGATGTAATAATGGAGATGGGCTGAAATTTGGACAGTGGATAGTCAAGATCCAAATAAACAACTTTCATGAAGAACACATTTTGAGAAAAAGAAGTCTAGCAGGTCATTTTGAGTTTACAAGTCGGAACAGAGGTGCTGAAGTTGGGTTTGAGCAACCTACGGTATTTGGGACATATCTTGGGCTTAAGGAAGCCAAATTGGACGAACCAGCTATCCATTTTATAGCCAAGACAAGGATCTACAACTTTGATGAAGAACACTTTTCATGGTTCTGAAGTATAGTGGGTCGTTTTTGGCTTCCAAGTCAGACACGAAATTTTCACCCATCCACTAATCCACTCATCCATCCACTAATCCACTCATCCACTCATCCACTCATCCACTAACTCACCCATTCATCCACTAATACACTAATCCAACCATTTAACCACTCCACCCACTCATCCACTAACTCATCTACTCATCCATCCACTCACCCATTCAAGTCCATAATTTTCCACTCACCAAAAGTCCTTTGGCATTTTTCACTAATTCAACCACTCAACCACTCCACCCACTCATCCACTAAACCAATCCACTAAACCAACCCACTAATCCATCCACCACTCCACTCATCCACCCACTCATCCACCCACTTCCCTTTGTCATTTTGTTACCTTAGACTTCTATAAAAGGCACCATTTATCATGAACAACATGTATTCTCTCCTTCATTTCTCTCTTAGTTTCTTGTTTCTTCATAGTTTCTTCATAGTTTCTCATAGCTTTTGTATATTTTGATGCTTCTCTTCATGGTGATGGAGGGCTAAGCTACTTTCGGTCAATTTAGAACTCTTGAAGAGATTGTGGTTTGGATTCTTGAGACCTTGGTTATGCATTGTATTTGATTTGTAATTGAATTCCTCTTTCTTCTTCTTTTTCTTCTTCTTGATCTTGAATGCATGAATGGTGATTCTATTTATGTTGATCTGATTGATCTTGGTTTAAGATTGAGATTTGTGATGAAACTTAGAACTGATTGATCTAAACTAATCACATAAATGAAGATTGAGATTTGTGATGAAACTTAGAACTGATTGATCTAAATTAATCACGAATTGAAGAGGTTAGGTTACTTGATTTGTGCCTAAGTTAATTGAATTCGGTACTTGAAATTAACATAGATTTTCATGAATGGTGCGATTGCAAGGATTTGTGTTTATCACTTGTTAATTGAATTCTAGACGATCGTCTAGTATGAATTCTGGATTTGATGCAGAGATCTCGGTTAGATCCAAATTAACAATTCAATTGCGCTTCAAGTGTTCTATGAAGGGTCTATGATTGAATCCACCAAATCTTGGATAGGTTTCTAAATTGACTACTCTTTAATTGTCATTTCTTTCGTTAATTTTGTTAAGTACAATCTTAATCTGTCAAACCCCCCTTTGCTAACTTTCACTTGATTTGATTAAATTGCATCTACGATCCTTGAGGAGACGATCCGGTGTTGTCACTGTGCTACAAGCTTAGGTAATAACTTCGGTTATAATTTTGACTGAGTTCGGCGCTCGTCAGTATTCTTCCATAATAACTTGTGACCTTTGGTTATCATAACAAGTATCCTTCTTAACCCACTAAGTAGTCTACTAAGTAGTCTACCTTAACTGGGTGGATATCGCCACTAAAATTGAGTGGATGCCTTCATTAGCTCTTCTCTAGGAATATCAAGTATGTGTGAAAGGTGATGTGAGTGTGTGAAAATACAGAGTTATGTCCTATCTTTAACATAACTACCACATAAACTCTGTATTAAGATCTCATTTGCACTACTAGGACTACTTCTTCCCTGTAAGAGTAGTTCAAGTACTACAACATTTAACCAATGTCAACTAGACTTAGTACGCTGCTATCCTTGTGTTACAAACTCTATTTCACTCTTTGAAAGCTTTTATGCACTATGGCATTCACCCTTGCCAACTAGGGTCTATGACACTCAACTCTTGCCATCTAGTTTCTTAACTCTCTTATCACCTCTTGTGTGACATCTATGCAACACTAGGTTGTAAAGAAACTAAACTCTTAGTCTATGGAAATCCTTGTCCCATGGATGCACTCACTTTTCTTTTATCTTCCCTTGTGAGCCACTAGGTCTTTCTTTCTAAGAAATAACCTCTCTAGTGCCTTAACACACTTGAAAAGGCATAAACAAAGGATTCTATCAACTAGAGAACTCAAAACATCCAAAAATGACATTTTGGAGCTTCAGGGTCTTATGCAGCGGCATAAAACTTGGCATACCGTGGCACCCTATTCTCAAATGCAACTTCTAGACAGAAAATTGCCCCCTATAGCGGCATACAATTCTCCATGTCGCGGCATGCTCACGCCTTGGGCCATGCCGTGGCATTCTACACAGAACTCATATTCTACAGAATTCTGCAGAAACTATGCACTATTCCATTGGTTTAAATTCTGAATTTTGGCCACTCCAAATCGGTTTCTTAGTGATTTTAAGTCCTAAACAAGTTTACTAACATGATGGAAACCAAAAACACTAATTGATTTTATCAAAAATAGATCATTACATCAAATCACTCCTACTTGGTTAATCAAAACCTAAGTTCTAACTCAAGAACCATCTAACTCTATAAATGGATAAATCCAACTCTTTTATTCTCATTAAGCTAAAAACATACTAACTTAGTCCTTAGAATCAAGAACCAATCCAAAAACATGGATTTGACTACTCAAACCCCTATTTCCATTCACAAAACCTATGTTTATTCAAGATGAACCAAATAAGTAAATGAATAGAAATCCCCTACCTCTTGCTTGGATGAAGATCTTGAAGCCTTGAACTTGCTCTTGAATCTTCCCCTTTGCCTTGATCCTTAGCCCTCTAGCTTTTCTTCTTTTTCCTCTTCTCTTTCTCTCCTTTCTTCCTTTGATTTTCTCTTCTCTTTTTACTGTTTTCTTTTCTATTTTCTCCTACCTTTATCCGTGAAAAGCAAAGTAAGACTTTGCTTCTTAAGGATAGATATCAAAAATCTTGATCTACTAAGAACACTTAGATTCTTCCAAATCTAAATTTTTTATTTCCGACAAGATTGAAATAAATCCTAAGATTCATTAAAAATCTTGTTTCACCTTTATCTTATATTTTTATATCTGCTGGGGGTAATCTGGTATTAAAATGCATAACTAGTATGCCTAAAAATACCAAACTAACTCTGATTACTCTCAAACTTTAACCACACCTTACTTAGCTCATTTGTGACCTGGAAGCAATTTATCCACACCTGTTTCCCTTCAAATAGCAATTTATGCTATTTTCTGAGTCATTTTAGGCCATTTACCACATTATGTGCTACAACAAAGTGCATAAACTAACTCAGTTCATCACAAAACTTTACTGACATATCAAACAAGTCATATGCTACCTTTGTACACATGTAAAGGTCAAATATGTTTTTTGAGATGTTAAATTTCTCCCCTCCTTTTTTTAAAATTTCCTCCCCAAAATTTGATTTACCTCATGCAAGAAATCATACGCAACTCATATTTAAAATAAGGACAATCAAACTTTAAAGAAACAAAATCATGCACTCACCTTCTCCTCAACTTGTAGGTTGCATTACCTCATTTCCATGCCAGATAGAAACTTTCCCCAGAGCTGTGGGTCTAGTAACTAACTGTGCTCCTTCCCTCTGTGGACACCCTTTAGCATAATGCTCTGGCTGCCCACACTTAAAGCACATTGATTTCCCTGCTAAGCAAGGTTTGAAACCATGCTTCCTTCCACATTTTGTGCACTTTTTGTTCCACATTCCCACTTGAAAATACTTTTCTTTATCTGGTGGAAACTGAGACTAAGAGACACTCTCACTAACTTCAACATTTGTCCTTTTCCTTTTTAGAGAACTTACTGATTCGTTCCCCCTTTCACTTGACTACTCCTCAACCAATGTTGAAGAAACTAACTATTAAGATGGATCAGCTTCAATCCTCTCAATAATCCTATTAACAATAACAACTTGCTCTTTCATAGCTGTTGCCATTGCCACTAATGCTTTATCCAAAGTAGGGCTCTCGCCAACTAAGCTCCTATCCCTTGCGTTTGACTAGGAAGTGCCATAGTTTCCTGTACACACAGAAATAATAAATATTGAGCTGCAGTCTCAACATCATGTAATCTGTGCAACAATAGCTAATAACAACCAACCTAAGGCAACTCATGCAATCATATCATCACATCTAACATATGAGACAAGAAATGCATAACTCTTAGCAGAAAACACTAAACTTGCCTAAGCTAAGTCAATCCATACCTCGGCTTAACATGATGAACTACTCTGATTCCATAATATAACACATACACAACAATCACACAAAATATCCAAACAAAGCAAAATTTAATAATGTAACGATGAGATGATGTATGCTTAAAGAAAAGTGTATGCAGTGTAAGTGTAGTGTCGTGATACTTAACTATTCCCCCTAGGTAGGGAGGTATTTTGCCATAATAACTTGTGATCTTTGGTTATCATAACAAGTATCCTCTTTAACCTACCAAGTAGTCTACTAAGTAGCCTACCTTAACTAGGTGGATATCACCACCAAAACTGAGTGGATGCCTCCACTAGCTTTTCTCTAGGAATAGCAAGTATGTGTGAAAGGTGATGTAAGTGTGTGAAAATGCGGAGTTATGTCATATCTCTAACATAACTACCATATAAACTCTATACTAAGATCTCCTTTGCACTACTAAGACTACCTCTTCCCTGTAAGAGCAATTTATGGACTACAACATTTAACCAATGCCAACTAGACTTAGTACATTGCTATCCTTGCATTACTAACTCGACTTTACTCTTTGAGAGCTTTCACGTACTATGGCATTCACCCTTGCCAACTAGGGTCTATGGCACTCAACTCTTGCCATCTTGTTTCTTAACTCTCTTATCACCTCTCTTGTGACATCTATGCAACACTAGGTTATAAAGAAACTAAACTCTATGTCTATCGAAATCATGTTAGCCATGGCAACCATCACCCAAAAGAGGGGTGAATTGGGTAATTAAAAATTTTCAAAGCAACTTTGAGAAATTATGCATTTTGATATTTTCAATGAACACATACTGCAAAATAAGTCTAACAAAGATACATCTATTGTAGAGCATTCAAATACAACTTGGGTTATAGGATAAATCAAGTAAATAAGCTAGATATCAAGTTCTTAAAATCAAAACATCCAAGTGACAAGATATGCAATAAATAAATATGTTGCAGCAAATGTTGAAATTAAGGAGTGTAGGGAAGAAAGAATCAAACTCAAGAATTTATCTTAGTTCAACCACCAACCACTTGTGGCCTACATCTAGTCCCCAAGCTTAGATTTTCTTCACTATTTCCTAGACTTCACGGGTGCTAGGAAAACATTTGTACAAACAAGAGCACTCTTTACACCTTAAGATACCGCACCCTTATGCTAGAGCCTCCAACTCTTCAAGCTTCATAGGTTCTTGAAAAAACCTTTACACAATAGGACACTTACCACACCTTTGGGATACCTCACCCTTTGTGTTTGAGCTCACTACATAGGATACCTCACCATTTTCTCTCTTGAGAGATGTCTCACCCTCTTATAATGATTTCAAGATGAAGAGAAAAATTATATACTCTCATATAAGTAGATATGCAACTTGAAGAACAAAGAAATAGAAGGATCTTGCAATAAGGAGCTCAAAATATGATTTTGATGATTCAAGGATCAAATCAAGTGTTCAAGAGTTGTAAAAGCTTCAAATATCACTTATATATAGAGCCCAATTGAAAAAATAGTTGTTGGCAGTGTTTAGAAATGATTTTTTTATGAAAACTAGCCGTTGGGAACATTTCTGGGCTTGGTGAAATCGATTACAAGACTCATGTAATCGATTACATGACCTCTGCCAGAGTTGTAATCGATTACAGGACTTATGTAATCGATTACATGCATTCTGATTTTGAAAACTAACTTTAAATGGCTATAATTTCTTCATTTCTTATTCGTTTAAAGCAAATGACCACTCATTGGAAAGATCTTTGAGTCTATTTTCATATGCAACAAGTTTCAGAACAAAAATCAAAGTATTTTGAAAGTTATGATCAAAAGAGTAACCAAATGTTAGCTTTTCAAAATTCAATTTTGACTATTTTTCATAGTTTAAAGCAAATGGTCATAACTTCTTCATTTCTTATCTGTTTTAAGCAAATGACCACTCATTGGAAAGATATTTAAATCTATATTCTAATGAAATAAGTTTCACAACAAAAATAAAAGTATTTTCAAAGTTATGAACAAAAGAGTAACCAAAGGTCAACTTTTCAAAACTCAAACTTGACTATTTTTCATAGTTTTGAAGTACTACCCTGACTAGCTTTTCAAAACATGTTTGTTAGACATTTTAGCATGTAAGAACCATTTGTAAAGATTTAAAAATATATTTGAGCTCTTTTCATGTAAAACCTCTGTCTTTACATAGGAGAAAGCCTAAAAGGAAAATGTACCAATTCTAGTCCTTAGGCTTCTTGATGTAATCCAAGCATCCAAAAAAAATTTCTTCTCTTCAAATCTTGCAAATGCTTAGAACATCTTATCATACTCATTCTTCTTGAGTTGAGCATAAACATGATCTTTTGCTTTCTTGTTGCAATGTTCACTCTTAGCACTTGGACTATCCTATAAAGTATTGCTCACTTAAACAAACATAGTTAGTCCAAATTCATAATTCAATATCTTCACATGCATAATTCATAAATATATAACTCTAGTTAGTCTAACATGCATATAAGACTTTCATTGACACATCCAAATAAGACATTTATCAATTACTAATATATATACTCTATATAGGATGTAACAAAGAATACTTTGCACATTTTTATTTAAATAGAGTCAAAGCCAATATTAATTTAGTACATCTCATATAACATACTATTGGATATATCCTATAAAAGAAGCTATAAAAAATATGCATGATTCTTATATGAAATATAACAAGGTGGAGTATATGATCATGCATGATCCAATATAATATATTAAGCACATCTATGTAACGTAAGCATCTATTAAGCACATCTATGTAGCATAATCATCATTTTTTTTTGTCTTGTATTTATCATCATCAAAACTTAACATATTAAACTATTAGGGCAAACTTATTTTTACAATCGCCCCTTTTTGATGATGACAGATCACCAAAGAAAAATATGTTGAGCAATATAAAAAAATAGATATTTGTGTATACATATCAAACAATAACTACAAGAACATATTTTTCTTTTCAATTCTCACTCCCCTTATTTGACATTAACAAAAAGGCTTAGGAAGGAAAATTAATATTTTTTCTCCCTCGATAAATAAAGCTCATGTTTCCAAAAAGAGTAGGATCATCAAAATCATAAACTTCTTTAGGTTGTTTAAAACATAAGTATCTCCCCCTATTTGATTCTACATATGATTCAAGAATAGAGAGATGTGTCAAGCATGCTTTCAAAATATAAAAGATTAATCAATGTAATGCTTGTCACATTTTGGTATATCAATATTTAGCATATGATAACAATAAGCTTAAGAAATTATGTCTAACATATAATATATTGCATACCATATGATAAATAAGTACCACTAAATGAAAGTTACAAAATATCCATATAAAGTCATGGAATTAAGGTTTTCAAACGAAAGATCATACAACTTGCCACATATCAAGCATTTCTCAATGAAACAATCAAAAGATATGAAATTTAAGAATGTTTACCTTCTTTCATTGATAGAGGGAAAGAGAATAAGAGATGGTCTTCATTGACATGTTGATAGTATTAACAATAAAACACTTCATGTCAAACAAGGACGTAAGCCAAGAGATATAAGCAACAATTTAAGAGCTAGCCTCCCCCTTATTGAAGCAGAAGATGGGTAAAGTGAAATATGTATGCCAAGATCATGTAAGCACATTACCTTAAAGTAAAGCAAGGTAAAAGATACTTATTCTTAATCCATCAAACAAAAACCATTTTAAAACTTCTCCCCCTTTCAAAAAGAATTTTATAAGAACACATTACATTTTCAAAAGCATTTTAGACAGGTAGAGAGATTTTATATTAAAACCATATATTCCTTGAGAATGATCAAAACCAGGTTAAAATAAAAACATAGATATCAAACATGGATCAAGAGAATCATGGATATCAAACATTCACTTTGATGAAATATGTAACACCCTTCGTAGGGCATCACATTTTCGACTAAAATCTGAAAATCTGAAAATCATTTCACAAAAGCTTTGAGTTATAAAATATGAATTTTTAAAATTTCTTTTTGATGACAATATAAACTTACCAAAAATATAAGTAATACAAAAAATAGACTGAACTAATTAATACACAGGTTACTTATACCACAATAATATTCAACAACATTTAGAACGTAAAACTTACAGACTCAAGAAACAGTAGCAAACCCAATGACGGGTCCTACTTAATAGCACGGTAATAACACTAACAAGAAAATTCAACATACTTGTTTTGTTCTTCCACCAAACCAGTCACTGCCGAAACTGAGAAGACCACTCCTCGACGCCGTCACCGAACTTAGAACATTGCCTCCAGTTAAGTCTAAGGAACTCGCTTTACCTACTATATGAATTTTAATAATACAAACACAACAAAACAATATAGCAAAGAGGTGAGATCCCCTTTCATCAATACCAGTATGGTAGCAAAGAATGATACGAATGATAGTCATTCCATACACACAGATATCACAAGTATAATCATGTTAATCAATTCATAGTTATATTCAGAAAACATATTTCACAAAAATATAAGCACTAACGATAATTTAATGACAGATATTAACAACACACACACACACACACATATATATATATATATATATATATATATATATATATATATATATATATATATATATATATATATATATATGATTATGCTACCAGGATATGCACCTTAACAATGTCACAACAATATGTATACCGACTATGCATATGCACAATGCACCATATTCCTACTCCATGGAGCTAAACAACTTCAGATATGAATGGCCCAGAAGATCTGCCACCCATAATGACAATCTAAGCTAGACGCGAGACATAAATAGTGTTTGTCGAGACATACGTCAGTGCGTTGCAACGGTTTATCATGGCCAGGCATATAATATGACAAATAGGTCACTATGAATCACCACGCTCTGACGTCCCCAATAGATCCCCCACTGGATCACACTATCCAGCTCTCATTCACTCCTAGGCAACAAATGTCATAACAACCATTGACTATACAATGCTCAGTGCATGATAACTCAATGCATGTATATGAACCATAATTACATAAATACTCTCGGTATTAGTATTTTCAAATATAGTATGTCTCCACTTAACAGTACTATTTCTTAACATGTCTGGGTCCACCACTTTGGCCCGACAGTAAAACTTATTGTTTCTTTTAGTCGCATAAATATTTTATCATATTTTCACAATCGCATCACCTTTTTCAAACGTTTTTAAATCGTGTAAATATTTTTTTATGTTTTAAAAGTCGCATAGTATTTTTAAATCATTTTCTTAATCACGTAACATTTTTAAATCGTTTTCTCAATCGCGTAACACTTTTAAATCGTTTTCTCAATCGCTTAGTTTAAAAATCATTATTTTAAATACTCGTAAGCTATTTCTAGTAATTTTCAACTACGTAGAATATTTCTTTGCTTTCTAAATTATATTTTGAAACTTTCTCCATTCTTGGTTCATTTTTAATTAATTTTGACTGCATTTCGTCTAGAAAATCCATTAAATGATATTTTCTACGTTTTCCTTTAAAAATTACCTCTTTTAGTCATAACCATTATTTACACCTTGAAACTTGCTAACGCGCTTCAAAACCCAAAGGGTGAGCTCTACGTTAGTATTTTTCAAGTGTCCAATTCATTTCTTATTCATACTTAATTCCTCTAATTAGGTTTCCAAAACTAAGTTCATTTATTTTGTTTCTCCAAAATTCATTGCAATTGAATTCTCTTTAAATTAACTATTTAGTCCACATTAGAAAATAATTTTGGAATCAAATATATATTGAATGGCATGTTGGCCGAAATCCAATATATTCTTTACAAATCATCTTTAAATTATTTTCCATCCTCTAAGTCATTGTAAACTTTATTAATCCAATTAAATCAATTAAGTTATCCTTTTAGAAAATGGTTGAGAATATTTTGGTTCTCTTTTTCTTGGTGAAGCCGTGGGCTTCCTTGTGTTCTTTGGAACACTCATGCAAATTCTCACATGTTATTCACATCCTACAATAATTATCATACATCTATGTACACATGCCATATATTTTAAAGCTATAGACATGCTTGCACACATAATCAATCACAAATAGGAAAAGCTTTAAACAATCAAGTGAATAAATGCTTATGAATTTTTCACCACACACAAATCCACTCCTCACCACCAACACATGGTTGATGAGGGTAATCTCCCTCTTACCTCTTGGAGAAACCTCCAAAGCTCTATGCTTTGCTTCTTGTACAAGTCCTTCACCACCAAGAGCTTCTTAAAAAAAATCAAAGCAAACACACATAATTAATATATATAAGACTTGAAAAGGAAAATCATGGATTAGAATCATTGTTAGAACCTTGAAAATCAAAAGAAAAGTGAAGATTAATGAACTTCACCAATAAAGCTTTAATCTTTAGCTTGAAGAACAAGGTTGAAGATGGAAGAATTAGGGAAAGGCTCCAACATGAAAGTTCCTTAGAATTTCATGGAGATTCAAGATCTAAGGTTGTATAGAATTATTGAAGCTTGGAAGATATTTCTATGGTGGTTGGCCGTGAGCTTCTCTAGAGAGGAAAGGTAAGAGTTTTTGTGCTTGGCTTTGAAAGAACTCCTTGAAGATGGATGATTTTGATCAAGACTCCAACTACAAAGATGCTTGGATTGATGTAAGGATTCAAGAAATAACGTTGGTTAAAATTATTGGAGAGTGATAGTAGGAATTAGACTTCTTGGTTGTGAGCTCCCTTTGAAGAACAAGGTGAGAACTTTTTGATTTTTAAGCAAGAAATGAAGATGATCACAACATCAAAGTATCTTAGAATAGTATAAGGATTCAAGAAATGATATTGGTAAGAATTATAGCAGAGTGGAAGGGATTTTCTCCACCATGGCCGTGAGGTGTTCTTGGGAAAATAGAGAGAATTTTTGTGAAGCTTGGTTTAGGAAGATGATGAAGATGAAATGAAATGAATCAAAACATTTCTTATAGTTCTTCTAAGCCTAAAACCGTGACCTCCCCTCCCCCTCCCCCTTGTACACTAAGGTGATGTCTAAATACATTAGCCACCATTTTAGGCTTCAAGAGCCATTGATTAAATCAATGGTTGATCTTTGGTATAAGCTTCTAAGTGATATGATCAAATCTAAGTCATTAGATCTCTCCTCCTTGAAATCCTAGCCATAAGATGCATCTTCAAAAATGGAAGGTCAAGATCTTCTCTACTTTCTTTCCATCCAAGGGTCACAAATGGTCCTAGCTACTTTGTGAGACCAATCTCCACCGTAGATTAAATTAAGGGTGGATATCCTAAACTTCCTTATTAAGTTTGTCTCTACAACCATTGATTAGATCAATGGTGAACACCCAAAGCTTCCTAACTAAGTTTACTCTCACACCATTGATTAAATCAATGGTGATCATCTAAGGCTTCTTCATTAAGTTTGTTTCTCAACCGTTGATTAGATCAATGGTTGATGTTCAAATCTTCTTCACTAAGTCTTGTCATCCAAGGGTGCAAATCAAAGTCAAGCCCTCTTTGTTGACTAGCATTTCCATTGGTTGGGTGGTTACTAACTTGTTTCCTATTGGTTGCCATTTTTGTTGACCAATTTCTATTGGCTACTCTTGAAAAGTCTTTGCCACAAATGTTGACTTAAATCTTATTGGTTAGTCTTGGTTCTATAGCTTTCCTATTGGTTCATCAAATATGACTAGCTTCTAATTGGTTTATCAAATGAAGACTAGATTCTAATTAGTTCATCAAGGAAGGCTAAATTCCTATTGGCTCAATATATAATCATCAAATTTGACCAATTCTTATTAGTTCATTTCAAAGATACTAGATTCCTATTAGTTTAGAAATTCAAGCCATCTATTTTGACTAAATCCTATTAGTTTACAGAAAATATTTTCCAGACAATTGCTACAGAAATTATTACTTAAGGAACAGAATATTACTGCTTACAAGACAGTAAATATTTGTCCACTATAAAATAAAAATACAGTATATTTTTATTTCATAGATAATTTGTAAAAATTAAAAGATTATGTCACGTATCTCTCGGAATTGGGTTTAGTAAGATTCTCTGGCTCCGAATCAATACGTAAAGATTTTCCCAGGCTTGAAAATTATTATTTTCCTGACACGGAGCAAATCACACAAAATGATCAAATACAGTCATCGAATAGTCAAAATATTTTTACAGCAAATAGAAATTGCAAAACAATACAATTTTGTCATTACTGTCAAATAGCTAAATTTTAGGGTGTTATAGGACTCCCTCTCTAAAAAGAAGTTTCGTCCTCGAAACTTGCATACCTTAGAACAGATGAGGGTATTGCTCCTTCATCTTATCCTCCAGTTCTCATGTTGTATCTGCGCTTATGTCATTCTAGATTACTTCGACTAATGAAAACTCTTTGTCTCATGTTCAACTTTTCCTGATCAAACGAATACCTCAGACTTTTGTGATCAATGAAGACGTTGAATGTTGCTCCATAAAGAAAGTGTCTTCATCTTTTTAATGAAAACACAACTGTTGCTAATTTCAAACCATGCGTAGGGTAGTTTCCTTCATGCACCTTCGGTTGCCTTGCAGCATACGCTATAACCTTTCGGTTTTGCATAAGCACACATCCTAAACCCTGATGTGACACATGATGGTTCACTTCAAAAGATTCGTTGAGATCAGGTAGGATTTAACACAGGCGAAGTAGTCAAACACCTTTTCAACTCCTGAAAATTCTCCTTGTACGCATAAGTTCATGTAAACGCTTGATTCTTTTCGGTAAGTTGGGTGAGAAGTACTGCGATCTTCAAAAATCTCTCAATAAATTTTTGATAGTAACCAGCCAATCCTATAAAACTACAGATTTCAAATGCAGCGTTTGGTCTTTCTCACTCAAGAACTATTTCAACTTTTGACGTGTCCACTTCAATTCCTTCCTCTTAATCACGTGGCCCAAAAACTACAATTCATCCAACCAGAATTCGCATTTCAATAACTTTAGTATATAACTGCTCCTACTTTAGACTTAGTGAACCACACTGAAATGTTCAACATGTTCCTCATGATTTCGAGAATAGATCAGAATGTCATTAATAAAGATAATGATAATTCTGTCTAGATAAGGACAAAAAATACTATTCATATAATCTATGAATATTGTGAGAGCATTCGCCACTCCGAACAACATCACTTGAAATTTCCTTTCCTTCATACCACTTCACTCTCCTGCTTTTGCTTTTAACAGGAAATGTCTCACAAATCAACTTCACTTTTTCAACAGTACTGTATCTGATACTATGACATGAATTTAAATAGGAATATCCTTTCTTGCAATTGTAATATATAAAAGGACATTATAAAGGTTAGAAAGAAAAGATAGCGAAATTATCTGATATGTTACCGGGCATATCCAACAAAAATTTGATATTGCTAAAACAACCTATAGGATATAGTTGGAAGATAACCAATCCATTCTTAAGATCACGTCTATATCATGAAAGAGGTAGACAGATTAGATTAACCGAAAAGATTGTTTAAGTAACTGGATAGTAACAATGGGTTTGGTAATAAAAGTAGAAATAGATAAGTCAAAAGGTAACGAAGATACTGATAGCCCTAATCAACCCACACAGTCAATTAGCCATAAAAGAATAAGTAGGATCAAGAGTATATTTTCGTAATTGCGACACATGAAAGATATCATGAAGGTGTAAAAAGAAAAAGTGATGGAGTCATCTAATACACTACTGGACCTATCCAACAGAGAAATTGATGTGGTCTGATGAATTTAGAAGTGAGCTTTTTAAGTTGAATAATTCTACCGATAGGTCTAACAGAGCAAGGATGGTTGGAAAAATACCCAATTCATATTTTTAGATCGCATCTGTTTTGTGAAGGAGATAAACAATTTGAATCAACAAAAAAGATTCAGTCATTTAACAGAATTAGGATGATTTAAGCAACTCAAGTTATCAACCATATGTTTTAGTAATAGAAGTAGAAATAACTAGGTCAAAAGATAATGAAGGCACATATAACTATAATTGATCTACACTATCATATGCCATAGAGGAATGGGTTACCTCCAGAATTATACAGTACAGTCAAAGGATCACCTCTTGTGACACAATCTTCTTTGCTTAGGTCTTCAGTCTAGGGTGCTTTTGCTCCACATGGAGAATCGATGCTCCATTCAACTTGAGATGTCGAAGCACGTTCATTACTAACAGATGATCTTTCCTACACTTCCAACATTTCGGTGCAGATGTCATGGTCAGACCAAACCTGCTACTACTAGTACTTCCTCCACAAGATTGCTGCTATTATTGACTTCCCGGAGATTGCGAGCATATTTTCTGCTGGAATCATTTGACCTTACGATTTCTCCTTCTTCATAACCAATATGGTCCAATGTTATAGAGTCTCACATTCTGAGACTGATTCAACTCTAACAAAATCTTAGCTTCGGCTATCAATTCTTGCTGCTGAACAATCTTATGAGTTTGTTGTATAATTACATCAGTCATTTTTTGTATTACTTCCATAGTTGCAGTCACATCACCATTATCACGTCTCACTTCCACACGCATACGTCTATCACGAGCCATCGTCTTTCTTTGTCTATCACGAGTCATCATCTTTCTTTGTCTATCACGAGTCATCGTCTTTCTTTGTCTATCACGAGTCATGGTCCTCTCTTCAAAGATAGACAAATCAAAATACAATGGAAACCAAATGTAACCATTTCAAATAAACATTGTCTCCTTTCAGAGTCCAAGCACAGAGAGTCACACAGCACAAACAGGACAGACCTAACCACAAAACCCCAAAAGACTCTAACCGTGCTCTGATACTAACTAATGTAACAGCCTCCGTAGGGCATCATATTTCCGACTAAAATCTGAAAATCTGAAAATCATTTCACAAAAGCTTTGAGTTATAAAATATGGATTTTTAAAATTTCTTTTTGTTGACAATATAAACTTATCAAAAATATAAGTAATACAGAAATAGACTGAACTAATTAATACACAGTTTACTTATACCACAATATCACTTATATATAGAGCCCAATTGACAAAATAGCCATTGGTAGTGTTTAGAAATGATTTTTTTTTAATGAAAACTAGCCATTTATAGCCATTGGAAACATTTTTGGGCATGGTGAAATTGATTACAAAGCTCATGTAATTGATTACATAACCTCTGCCAGAGTTGTAATCGATTACAGGACTTATGTAATCGATTACATGCATTCTGGTTTTGAAAATTGACTTTAAATGACCATAACTTCTTCATTTCTTATTCGTTTAAAGCAAATGACCACTCATTGGAAAGATCTTTGAGTCTATTTTCTTATGCAACAAATTTCAGAACAAAAATCAAAGTATTTTGAAAGTTATGATCAAAAGAGTAACTAAAAGTCAAGTTTTCAAAAGTCAGTCTTGACTATTTTTCATAGTTTAAAGCAAATGACCACTCATTGGAAAGATATTTGAGTCTATTTTCAAATAAAATAAATTTCACACAAAAATAAAAGTATTTTGAAAGTTATGATTAAAAGAGTAACCAAAGATCAACTTTTCAAAACTCAAACTTGACTATTTTTCGTAGTTTTGAACTACTGCCATTACTAGCTTTTCAAAACATGTTTCTTGGGCATTTTAGCATGTAAGAACCATTTGTAAAGATTTAAAAATATGTGAGCTCTTTTCATGTAAAACCTTTATCTTTACATAGGAAAAAGCCTAAAAGGAAAATATACTAATTCTAGTCCTTAGGCTTCTTGATGTAATCCAAGCTTTCAAAAAAAAATTCTTCTCTTCAAATTTTGCAAATGCTTAGAACATCTTATCATCCTCATTCTTATTGAGTTGAGCATAAATGTGATCTTTTGCTTTCTTGTTGTAATGCTCACTCTTGGCACTTGGACTATCCTACAAAGTATTGCTCACTTAAACAAACGTTGTTAGTCCAAATTCATAATTCAATATCTTCGTATGCATAATTCATAAATGTATAACTCTAGTTAGTCTAAAACGCATATAAGACTTTCATTGACATATCCAAATAAGACATTGATCAATTACTAATAGATATGCTCTATATAGGATACAACAAAGAATACTTTGAACATTTTCATTTAAATAGAGTCAAAACTAATATTAATTTAGTACAACTTATATAATATATTATTGGATATATCCTATAAATGTTGCTATAAAGTATATACATGATTCTTATATGAAATAAAACAAGGCAGAGTATATAATCATGCATGATCCAATATAATATATTAAGCACATTTATGTAGCATAATCACCATTCTTTTTGTCTTGTATATGTCATCATCAAAACTTAACATATTAAACTATTAGGAAAAACTTATTTCTACAAATCCTTGTCCCATGGATGCACTCACTTTTCTTTTATCTTTCCTTGTATGCCACTAGGTCTTTCTTTCTAAGAAATAACCTCTCTAGTGCCTTAACACGCTTGAAAAGGCATAAACAAACGATCCTATCAACTAGAGAACTCAAAACATCCAAAAATGATATTTTGGAGCCTTAGGGTCTCATGCTGCATCACAAAACTAGGCACGTCACAGCACCCTGCTCTCAAGGGCAACTTCTGGAAAGAAAACTACCCCACGCTGCGGCATACAATTCTCCACGCCGCAGTATACTCACGCCTCGGGCTATGCCTCGGTCCACGTCACTGCGTGTTGTAACACCCCAAAATTTATTTATTCTGCTATCGATATTCATTTTATAATATTTATGATTTTCTAGAATTTTTGTGGATTTTTCTGAGAACGCGAAATATTTTAATATATTTCTCGTTTTATGTGCACATTGGACAGAGTCGAAAAAATAACTGTAACGTTGCAAAAATTAGAAAATTATAGGATGAATAGTCATTTTATAATATTTGTAATTTTTGGGAATTTCTAGGAATTTTCTGGAAATGCAGAATATTTTAATATATTTCTCGTTTTACATGCGCATTAAGCGGAGCCAGAGAAACGAGGTAATTTCTCCGAGAACCTTGAACTATGAAAACATCGACGGGGGATCTTACTAAACCCGAGGCCGGACACAGTTCACGAGGTTTCATGTTTTACGAGAAAATTCTAACAGATAAAATAATGAAACATTGCGTAAAATTTATCTGTCAGATTAATTAATACTGACTTCTGTCGACTGTAACTATTATCCAATGGATAATAGCATGTAATAAAAATCCTATCACCTTATCCTAATGTAATCTACTTTATGTCATAACAAATCCACTTTAATTCAAATATATTGCTATTTTAATCAAGTTTCTAGAAGCTTTGACCTAAAAATGACATGACTACCCTTAGCTTGCTTGAGAAACTTGTCAATTTCCCTCTTCTCTCTCTCCATTTCCGCGGCTCTCACTAGGGAAAAGGGGGGGAATTTTGCCTCCATCACTTTAACCTATCTCACAAAAATATCTCACTCACTTTAACCTAGCTACTTCTCTCTCTACCACTTCATCTTCTTCTATGCTCTCCCTTCTCTCTAGAAACTCCATAGCCATCTGAAAATTCCAGCCCCTTCACCATTTGATCTCTTCATCTTTTCTCTTCATAAACCATATATCCTTACTCTCCGTCATCATCTCTACCACTTTCATTCACAAGACTTCACCAAAATCTTCTATTTCCTTTTCTCTCCATTTCGGGTTACCATTTCCACCATCACCATTTTCGTTTTCTTGCTTCATTAATTTCATTTCTAGCTTCTATTCATCATTCTAAGTCTTTTTCCTTTCATACCCTACATCAAAATCTTTCATTTTCACCATCCTTCTTCAAGATCAAAGTTTGAGACTTTAAGGTAAAAATCACAACTTTCTTCTCTTCTCTTCTCCTTTTCGTGTTCCGAGACCATTTTCATGGTCAAGGATGCTTTTCTTTTCAAGTTATGGTGTTGATTCTTTGAGGTTGTTTTCTAGGGTTTTGAGGAGCCAAAACTAAAATCACAAGGAGCACTTTGGAGGCTATTTTCGTGCTCTCCTCTTTGGTAAGAGGGAGACCACTCTATTTAACCAAAAACGATGGTTGGAGACTTGTTGTTTGAAGATTTGTGAGAAACCCTAATAGGGGTTACTCTTGCTATTTCATTTTTCTTATAATTGATTCTTTAAATTTTCATTCTTTTAATTGATTTGTTAGATAGATTTGATTCTTATTCCCATTGTAAAAATTGTGATGGATTGAAATTAATGAGATTGGGACAAAAGCCCTTTGCTTGAGGCATGGAGGCTCACGACCACACCCTCCTTGGTGGGGTGTTGGTGCTCAAAATTTTAAAGCTTAATGGATTGGTGTTAATTAAGTGATTAAGGATTAATGAAGAAGTGGAAAAAAAAAAAGAAAATTATTAGAACCCTAATCTTCATGAGGCTCACGGCCATGAAGGAGTAACATGGTGAAAAATTGTGACTTGGATGAAGGAATTGATAAATTGGACATTAGAAGATAATTAGGGATTCATAATGTGTAATGATACTTAATCAAAGACCTAATTTAGTAACTTGGAGAAGTTGAATCAAGAGAAAGAACATAAGTGTGTGAGTTTGGGAGAACTTGAAATAAACACATAAAGTAAATTAATAATGAAACATTAATGTATTAAAAATAAAAAAATGAAAATAGACATTGGACTTGAGAACTCAATTAGGGCCACGGTTTTGACTTAATTAATATAGGAATGGATTAACTCAATGAACTAATGGAAATTGAAAGACTCTTGAATGCCCTGGATATAAGGAATTAAAGTGACCCAAAGTTGTCACATTAAATCAATAACATGTAACTTGATAAAGTGGAACCCATAATGTGGACCATAATGATGAATAAAAATTAGAAAGCAATAATGACATAAAAATTGACTCTATGCTATTGTGGACCCTTATGTGGGATGAACATTTGACGAATATGGACTACCAACCCACCTTGATGTGATGATATCAATAAATGAATTTGTGTACGTATGTATATAAATGTATCATTGTGAAATATCGTGATGAGCATACATGATTCGACATTGTGTCATCATGCATGTGTATTGTCCGTTGGACGTTGTTAGAAAGGCTATGTATGCCTACGAGTTCGAATAACACCTATGTGCGGGTGCGAATAGACTAAGCGTGGGTGTCATATGTTGTTGACCTTGGGGGCGTCGGGGTGTGGGTGTCTTACAATAGACAGTGGTAGCTCCACTGGGGCTGTGGGATAGACCAATGCAACACACCGATGATCCTGTCTGAGGCGCTGTCCTATATCGCGATCAACTGTCGAGGTACCATGTATAAGTCATTGCGTAAACATTTTTAAGAAATAAAGCACACTATATTTTCCTAAGGCTAACAATATACTGGTATTACTCCTTGATCATTCACTCCGAAAATGTTTATGTCTAGCTCCATGGAGTAGGTTTTTGAGACACTTTTTCATTGTGAGCTGTCAGTCGCATAACTCATTGAGCATGAGCATTATTAACTGTGATGTATGCTTACTATTATTTCTGTAAAAATTATTGGTTACCTGAACTGTTGACCGCTGATGGTATCTCTGTTATTTAAATGTTGTTATTCTGCTTTCACTGTAAATTTTTAATATTGTGGTGCTTAAATGTATAAACTGTGTTCTGTTTGGGCGTTCAGCGCAGTTTAGTTTCTCGCTGCTATTATTGGTAATGAATGACGAGTATCTCACCTCTTTACTGTATATTCTGCCATTATGTATCACCCTATGATTGTCCGAAGACATTCGTGAGGAGGACAAGGAAACCACTGAGTTTCAGGATTTCTAGCCGTATCTTGACTGAGATCGAGGCTGCTAAGGATGTCATTTCGCCCTCGTGGATTCTTTGGTTACGTGTGGATCAACTATCATGGTGGTTCGGATTGCTGGCATATCAACGTGCAGACTAATCGTTGTGTATACCATGGCGAACTGACGGTGTCCTTAAAGTGGGGACGTTATGATGCTTCTATTTTTTATTTCTATACCTTTGTATGGCTGGAATTCTACCTGCCTGTGAGAGACATATGGGCGGATATGTATTATTCCCCACGTGACAACTCTTTCTTGTCCACTGCTTGGGTTCCTGCCCGTTGTTCCGTCGTTCCGATGGATGTCTCGTCGGACAATGAGGACCCTGAGGAGGACCCATCTACGGTTCCTTCTCATTTTCGTTAGTCTTAGAGACTGTTTTTAAATCGATGGCTACTGATGGCTGTCCATTTATTTTTGTGGGAGCCTGACGTATTATTGGATTGATGGGTATATATATATTTGTATCTCTTGGGGTAGGTACACATTTTGTTTTTTTTTTGCGTACATTTTAGAAATGTAATTAATACAGGCTTGTACATATGATTATGATAATGTAGTTCTGATGTATGGTTTAATTTCTGTTGACTGTATTATAAATGTTCAGTGTTTGAAGTTTCACTACAACAGGGATTTTTCTAGTTTACTATTGTACTACTTACAATGACTTACAAAAAATAATAATGATAATATAATAAGAATATGGCAAAAGTTTTAAGATAAATTAAACCAGCATTAATACACCGAGTTTTTGAAATTCAAAATAAGTACTATTTTTCGCAGTATAATTTTACCTTAGGTTTTCATGATTATATAAATATAATAGTGTGACGTTCCTTCTTCGTGAGTATTGGACTTGGAAAAAGGGGCGTTACATGTGCCATACAGAACTCAAATTCTGCAGAAACTATGCACTGTTCCATTGGTTCAAATTTTGGATTTTGGCCACTTCAAATTGGTTTCTTGTGATTTTAAGTCCTAAACAAATTTACTAACATAATGAAAACCTAAAACACTAATTGATTTCATCAAAAATAGATCATTACATCAAATCACTCATACTTGGTTAATCAAATCCTAAGTTCTAACTCAAGAACCATCTTGCTCCATCAATGGATAAATCCAACTCTCTTATTCTTATTGAGCTAAAAACATACTAACTTAGTCCTTGAAATCAAGAATCAAGCCAAAAACATGGATTTGACTACTCAAACCCCTATTTCCATTCACAAAACCTATGTTCATTCAAGATGAACCAAAGAAGTAGATGAATAGAAATCCCCTACCTCTTGCTTGGATGAAGATCTTGAAGCCTTGAACTTGCTCTTGAATCTTCCCCTTTGCCTTGATCCTTAGCCCTCTAGCTTTTCTTCTTTTTCTCTCCTTTTTTTCCTTTGGTATGCTCTCCTCTTTTTCCTCTTTTCTTTTTTGTTTTCTCCTGCCTTTATCCATGAAAAGCAAAGTAAGACTTTGCTTCTTAAGGATAGATACCAAAAATCCCAATCTGCTAAGAACACTTAGATTCTTCTCAATCTAGATTTCCAATTTCTGACAAGATTGAAATAAATCCTACGATTCTTTAAAAATCCTGTCTCACCTTAATCTTATATTTTCATATCTGCTAGGGGTTGATTCGGTATTAAAATGCACAACTAGTATGTCTAAAAATACTAAACTAACTCCGATTACTCTCAAACTTTAAACATACCTTACTTAGCTCATTTGTGACCTAGAAACAATTTATTCACACATGTTTCCCTTCAAATAATAGTTTATGCTATTTTCTGAGTCATTTTAGGTCATTTACCACATTTTGTGTTGTAGCAAAGTGCCTAAACTAACTCAGTTCATCAGAAAACTTTACTGACATATCAAACAAGTCATATGCTACCTTTGTACACATATAAAAGTCTAATATGTTTTTTTGAGATGTTACATAAAATATGTGATTATCACATGCCAATAATGAAGACTACGTCCTAGCTGCCCTTACCTAGATGCAAGTTAGTCTTCAAGCTCAGATCACAGACTTGCGGGTATATCAGGAGCACACCAATGGAATTATATATGATCACCTCAACTCCATGGATGCTCGCTTGGAAAAACTTGAGTGTCACTTTCAATAACCAGAAGATCATGGGGCTTGAGTATGGATCCAGTTTTAATTAGTTACTATTTTTGAAATATAACTCTATTTTGCTATAACAATAGTTGATCAATATTCTGAACATGATTGGTTTAATCTCTTTGTTATTTTTTATATGATTGGTATATTCTGAACATAATTACTTTTTGAATATGATATGGCAATATATGCTCTGTTTTGATGATACTATTGTTCAATATTATCTTAGAGTCTTTGTATTTTATGTGAACATAGTATTAATGCAATATGACTTCTCTTTTGTCAAACAATATTGTGTATCTTTTTTATCATGACAAAAATGGGAGAAGTTTTTGGTACATAAGTCCTTGAGAAAAGGTAAAATAAAAGGTATAAACTCAATGATTCTAGGATTCCTAAATTAAGGGGGAACTGTGCAAACTCTGAACTAATCACCTCTTGAAAAATAGAAGGGGAGTAAGTCTCAAATACTTTTTGTGAATTCTAATTTAATTAAACTAATACTTTTCTCAAATGATTATTTGTTATCATAAAAAAGGAGGAGAATGTGAATTGCAATGAACTTGGTTTTGATGATTAACAAATAACAGGGATTGATAACACAAAGATCAAGTTCCAAGTTTCATCAAGATAGCTTATAGGACTTAGGCCTTACGTGTAAAGGTAATTAGGAAACACACGAAGCTCAAACAAGTTTTAAACTTCCTTAAATGTGTTTCTTGATTGATAAAAAGCCCAAATAAATGGTTTTTTTTTTAAATAACTGGTCTTGGTGGTAGTTTGTTTGGATGAAAATTTATCAAGTATATGCTTTGGAAAACTAACCCTAAGTCACTTATTTGTCCTTTTCTTTCAAACCTTTTTGAGTCTTAAACTGAAACTTATTTCATTGTAAAATAGATTCAATAAACTTTTAAATGAGTGGTCTTTTGTTTTAAACAAATAAGTATCGAAGAAGTGATGGTCTTTCAAACATGTCTTGTTCAAAAACAGAGTGCTATAACTGGTTATGAGATTTCCATAACCAGTTATTCACCAAAGTCAGAAACTTTAGCTTCTATTTTTAAAAGACCATAATTAGTTATGCAGGTTATTTGCAAAGTCAGATGTAACATGTAACACCCCAAAATTTATTTATTTTATTATAAATAGTCATTTTATAATATTTGTGATTTTTGTGAATTTTTCTGGATTTTTCTAAGAACGCGAAATATTTTAATATTAATCCTTGTTTTGCATGCAAACTGAGTGGAACCGGAAAAATGAGATATTTTTCGTAAGAATTTTGATCTGTGGAAATGTTGACAGGGGATCTTACTAAACCTGGCTAGACACAGTTTATGAGATTTCACATTTTTTGAGATTTTTATTTGATAAATAAAAATCACTGTGTATTTTATTATCTGCTAGACAATTAATGCTGACTGCTATCAACTATAACAATTGTCCATTGGATAATAGCATGTGTTAGAAATTCTATCACCTTATCCTAATGTAATCCATTTTATGTCTAATCAAATCCACTTTAATTCAAAAATAATATATTATAATCCAAGCTTCTCATGGAAGCTTTGACTACAAATGACAAAACTACCTAAAACTTACAAGAAAAGCCACTCATTCCTTCTCTCTCTCTTGATGCCGCAACAATGGTTCATAATGGGAGGCAAAAATTTGCTTCTCACACTTATTACTCTTCACCTAAAAATTCACACTCATTTTCTACTAT
Source organism: Ormosia emarginata (assembly GCA_029884605.1). Taxonomy (NCBI): domain Eukaryota; kingdom Viridiplantae; phylum Streptophyta; class Magnoliopsida; order Fabales; family Fabaceae; genus Ormosia; species Ormosia emarginata. The sequence continues at coordinate 22,505,702 of JAQQTP010000078.1, read as the reverse complement.
CACTTTCTCTCTTTTCAATTTTTCACTCTTCACTTTCTCTCTATTTTTCTCTCTTCTTCTCCTTCACCCTCTCCACGGTTTGCAGCCCATTGGTGGCCATTTTTCATTTTCTTGTTTCAACATCACCATTTCTACACTCCTCTCCTCATTTCAAAGCTTTTCTCTTTGGTGATTTTCTCTCAAATCCATCATCTTCACCATATTCTTTTAAGAACAAAGCTTGAAGCTTTGAGGTAAAACTTCCATCTTTCTTTCTTTTTCTCCTCATTTTCATGTTCCTTGGCCACTTTAGTGACCAAGGATTCATCCTTTTCAAATCTTGGTTGTTGATTTTACAAGTTTGATTTTCTAGGGCTTTGTTGGAGCTTTGGCCGAATTCCACTATCACCATCAAGGAGGTGATTTTCGTGTTCTTCCTTTAGGTAAGAGGGAGACTTACTCACTTCAACCATTATTGGTGGTGAGAGAACTTTTGATTTGTTATTGATGGAGGAATCCATAAAGGATTGCTCTCTTTGTATGCTTATTGTTCATATTGTGTGCCTATTTGATTTATATGGTAATGTTGGATTGGATGAATGAAAAATTTAGGGTTTCCTACACTCTTGGGGAGGTCACGGTTTTGACTCAAATTTTAGGGATTTGAATTTGATTTTGTACAAAATAAAGCTTATGTAATTAGGTATTAAAGGATTGATGCAAGAAATGGAAAAAAAATTGGAATCTTGATGCCTTAGGGAGGCTTACGGCCTCTAAAGGATTTTTGGGTCCAAGTGGTGTTTTTGTGCATCCTTGGGAATTAAGAAATTTAGACATAAGTAATTTATAATGTGATAGAAGAAATTGATTGAGTAATGGTTCTTGAGAGGAGCCACGGTTTTAAGGGTCCTTTGACCCAACATTTGCATAATTGATCAAGACTTAGGTAATTAGGAATGTTGGATTTATGATATGGAATTATGGTATGTATTGAACTATATATATATATATGAAATGTTGATATTGAGAATGGTTTGTATGATATTGTGAGTCCATGTGTGGGACTAAGTACTTGTTGATGTTTACTTGGCTAAATTGTGGCATAAAGTTATTGAGGACTGATTATATGCCATTGTGATATATTCCATGAGAAATATATTGTTAATGAATATGCATGATATGCATTGTTTTATGAGGAACATAGAATTGATGAACATACATGATGTACATTGAGTCATCATGCATATGTGAATGTCCATTAGACTTTGTGGAAAGGCAGTGTATGCCTAGGAGATTGAATTACACCTTAGTGCGGGTGCGAGTAGACTAAGCGTATGTCATGTTGTTGACCTTGGGGGCATCAGGGTACGTGTGTCTCACAATAGATAGTGGCAGCTCCACTGGGGCTATGGGATAGACCGATGTAGACACACCGACGATCCAGATTGAGACGTTGTCCTATATCACGATCTTGTTGAGGTGCCATGTATAAGCCATGTTACGTAAAATATTATTTTGATGATAAAGCACTTTATTTTAAGGCTAACGAGATACTAGCATGACTTATTGATCATTCTCTCCGAATGTTGATGTCTAACTCCATGGAGTAGGATTTTGGTACCATCTGCATTGTGCATTGTCAGTCTCATATTTCATATAGCACGAGCATTTATAATTGTTAAATTATTCTTTTAATGTTGTAATAATTACCTGATTGTTGAACTGTTGACTGTTTGAGATGTTAGTGTTGTTTATCTTTATTGCTCATTTTACTATTACTTATGTTGTTTCTCTCTTATTACTTGTTTTATTATTACTGTGAATAAATACACATGTTGTGATGTTATGTGGGCATCCAGCGCCGATTTGTTTTCTTACTACCGTATTGGTATTGAACGCTAGGTGTCTCACCTCTTTCCTGAGTTTCCTGATTTTTGGCCTGAATACGATTAGAGCTACTAGAGGATGTCGTCACGTCCACGGAGATTTTTGGGTTACGCGAGGATGACCTTTCATGGAGGACCAAATTGTTGGCACATAAACTTGCGCACTGACCGGTTCATCTATCATGGGGAACTGACTGTGTCTTTAGCTTGGGGTCGCTATGACCCGCCTGTTTTTGATTTCACTGCTTTTGTCCACTTAGAGTTTTACCTACCCGTTAGGGATTTGTGGGATGATCTTTTTTACACCCCACGAGAGGACTCATTTCTTTCCACTGCTCGGGCTTCTGCTCAAAATTCGATCGCTCCGATGGTGATTTTATCTGACGAGGAAGACCTTGAGGAGGATCCTGCGACGGTTCCTTCTCGTCAGTCTTAATTTATGATGCAATTATTTTTCGCACTTTGTTTCACTTTATCATTGTGCGACGTTCCTTCTTTTCCTAGAAAAATGGGCGTTACATAACACCCTCCTTAGGATGTCACATTTATAACTAATTATAGTAAAACCTTACCCAAGTTATAAATCATTTATTAACATATAATAATATAAGTTGTAAAAAATTTCTTTTTGTATATTATATCTTTAAATAAAATAAATAGAACATGAAATAAAATGAACTAATAAATACACACCATAATTATATATATAATTTCGTTTTTAAGGATACAATAAATACAAACTATTGGACAGAATTATAAATTGTTTGACTCATAACAAACCATAAACTAGCCCAAGTACAGAACTAAAAGTTCTGATCCTCCGAATGATCCTCCTCTGGTAGATCATCGAAAGACAGAAACCCTGAATGTCGTGTAGCCCTACGGACAGGAGTCCATGCGGTCGACACACTACTAAGCTCACTAGGGGCATGGAAACGACCACCCCAGTAGCGCCTAATAGATAAGGGTAACTCTAGTTGTACATAAATAGTCATAGAAAACATAGGAACTCCATCATATTCCCTACTAAGGGACACAGTCAATCGTCCCACATAAACAACAGTCTCCCTATCCACGTGAAGACACCAGGCTTCGGAGCCCCCTTGGAACTCTAGTCTCACAAATCCAAGAAAACCTAGTAGCATCATGTCACGTCAAATCAATCCAAACAATAAGGATGATCTAGAGGCTCGCCCTCTACGCATTGATCACCAGAATGATGTTCTTCCTCGTACTAACAACCTAAAGGTTGCTCCTCTTCTCCTTCTTCAAAATTTTTACCGAACATAATAATAATACAGAAATGCATACACAGAGGTGAGACAATCTACATCATTACCAGCATGACAGTACATACAGATATGACATTTAACACATCAAATCATGTTATCACATCATACACAATATCTTAGATCAATATAATTATCACATCATAATGCAGACCAAATATGTATATGTACACAGACTCGTTCCTACTCCATGGAGCTCATCATAATTTTTTAGAGAGAATGATCTAGAAGAACATGTCTGTACCATGGCTGCCTCGGCCAAGTGCTATACAGTCTAATCATCGTATACATCAGGCATTATAATGGACAGTCTACTCTAGATCGTGATTAAGAATAATGTTTTGTCGAGATCGCTAGCGCATTGCCCTGTACCACGGCCCAGATGAGCTACCAACTGTCCAAATGTGGAATCCTCTGCACACCAATGCCTCCAAGTTCACTGAATGAACAATACTACGCCTATCGCACCCGCACTACAATATAATTCATCTCTTAGGCAACTTGTCAATATCAACCAAATTGACACGTTTCTCTATGCATGGTGCATGATCCAAAATACACATATCACAATACTACTATTTTTCACAACCACACACCATCACTTGGCAGTATCATTTTTCAACATAATCGGGTCCACCATGTTAACCCGACAGTAAACTGCTGTTATTTTCAATCGCGTAAATATTTTATCGCATTTTCACAATCGTGTAACCTTTTTCCACTATTTTCAAATCACGTAAATATTTTGACATTTTTGCAATCACGTAACATTTTTAAATCATTTTCTCAGTCACATAGTGATTTTAAATCGTTTTCTCAATCGCATAGTTTAAAAATTATTATTTTAAATATGCATAAGGTTTTTCTAATATTTTTCAACTGTGTAAAATATTTCTTTGCTTTCTAAATTAAATTTTGAAACTTTCTTCATTATATTTCTATTTTTAGTCTTATTTACAATATTTCCTTAATAAAAATCCTCTAAGTAATATTTCCTACTGTTTCCTTTAAAAATTACTTTTTTGTATTTAACCAATATTTACAGCTCGAAACTTGCTAACGCGCTTCAAAACCCAACAGGTGAGTTATACGTTAGTACTTTTCAAGTATTTATTCCATTAATTAAACTCTAAAATTAATTTACTCTCCTTTATTCCCCAAAAATTCATTAAGTTAAGTTCTTATTAAATTAATTACATAAGTCCACACTTAGAAAATGACTTTGGATTAAAGATATCATAAATGGCATGTTGGTATAAATTCACTATGTGTTCTATAAATCATCTTTAATTATTTTCTATCATCTAAGTCCTTGTAAAAATTCTTAAACCAATTAAATTAATTAATCCGTGATTAGGAAAATATTTTAGAACATCTTGGTCCTCTTAGTGGTCTTGAGGCCGTGAGCCCCCTTTTGGGTTCTTTGGAACCCTTATACAATTCCTTATCATATTATTCACATCGTGCTACATACAATAATTATCATGCCTTCATAAACACATATTAAAACATATAATCAAAGTTATAAACATGCTTGCGTAAAAAATTATCACAAATAAGAAAAGCTTTAAATAATCAAGTGAATGAATCCTTATGGATTCTTCACCATAGACAAATCCATTTTCTCACCACCAATACATGGTTGATGAGATTAAATCTCCCTCTTACCTTTAAGGAAGACAAACTCTTCTTGGATGCTTTCCTAGAGATTTCGTGAACCTTCAAGAGAAACCCTAACAAACTTAAACAATTCATAAAATCATAAACTAAGCTTGAAAAAGGAAAACCATGGATCAATCATGGCTCTAGAACTCAAGAATCAATTTAGAAACGAGGACTTTACCTTGTTGAGTAGAAAACTTCAACCTTGTTTTCCAAGCACAAGATGGATGAACTAGCTTAAGTTCACAACTAGAAAAGTGTTTAAGATTGTGTTTAGGTTCAAGAAATGGGGTTAGATGAAATTATAGAAGAGTGGAGGTATGTTTATGGTGTGGTGGCCAAATACCTCAAGAAGGAGAGAAATGGAGTTTTTGCTTGTTCTTGGAAGAGAGAGAATATAGAGAATAGATTTTTGTGATAGAAATGATGAAGATGAAATGAAATGATATCATATTTCCTTATGTGCTAGCCGTGGAGGTGCAAGGAGAGAATGGTAAGTTTTTGTTTGATATTTTTACTAAGTAGATATTTTAGGAGGCAAAGATAACTACTACATGTGATAAGCTTGAAAATTTTAAGCCTTGTACCTTCCTTGAAGGTGTCTTGGCCGTGGAAGCTAAGGGGAAAAGCAAACCAAATTTTGGTTCATTTGGTTGCCTAGTTAAGCTTAAGCTAACCTAGTTTCTAATTCCTTTGCTTCTAATTAAATCAAGCTAACTTAATTAGATTTCCTAGAATGTGCTAGAAAAATCAAACTAACAAGCTTCTAGAATGTGCTCGAAAAATCTTGTAACAAGAATCCCTAAGGAATAGCAAACTAAGTTTCATTCCATTTAGTTACTACATATAATCTAGGCTAACTTAGTTAGGTTTTCTAGTTTCTAAGCTAACTAGTCCAACTATTATTGTTGACTAGATCGTATTGGCTTAGAAAAATTCAAGTCACTAACATTGACTAGGTTTCTATTGGTTCAACGAATTGTAAGTCTCAAAGACTTTTCTGATTCCTATTGTCCACTAGGCAGAAGCTACTGTTTTTAAGTCAGTAGGTACTATCCAACAGAGAATAAAATAATATTAAAATATAAAATATTTTTATTTCACAAATAAATTCTAAAAATTAAAAGATCGGTACATGCATCACTCGGAATTGAGTTTAGTAAGATCCCCTAGCTCCAAATAATCAGATAAAGATTTTTTGTGGCCTAAAAATTATTATTTTCCTGAGTTAGAGTAAATCACAGACAAAGATAAAAAACAGTCACAGAATAGTCAAAATAAATTTATAGAACACAGAAATCACAAAACAATACAATTCAGACATTACTATAAATTAGCAAATTTTGGGGTGTCACAACTCTCCCCCACTAAAGAAATTTCATCCTCAAAATTTATCATACTTTAGAAAAGTTGTGGGTATTGTTTTTTCATTTTATCTTCTAACTCCCATGTAGCATCTCCCGTCACTTCATTCTAGATTTCCTTCACCAATACAATTCCTTTCCCTCGAAGTTGTTTCACTCTACTGTTCTCAATCTTAATAGGAAGTGTCTCATACGTCAAATTATCTTTCAATTGTACTTCATCGGGCTGAATGACATGAGTTGGATCAGGAATATGTTTTCTCAACTGAGACACATGGAATGCATTATGGAGATTCGAAAGAAAGGGTAGTAAAGCTATTTGGTAGGCTACTGGACCTATCTGATGAATAATTTGGTAAGGTCTAATGAATTTAGGAGTGAGTTTTCTGGATTTGATAACCCTTCCGACACCAGTCGTAGGTGTCACTCGCAAGAACACATGCTCACTGTAACATCTTGAAAATTAATAATTTTATGATAAATAGTCGTTTTATAATATTTATAATTTTTGGGAATTTTTTTGGATTTTTTGAAAATGCAAAATATTTTAATATTATTTATCATTTTGCGTGTAAACTGAGCGGGCTTGGGAAAATGAGATATTTTTCTTGAGAACAAACGTCGACGGAGGATCTTACTAAACCTGAGGCTGGACATGATTTACGAGGTTTCACATTTTTTTTGAGAAATTTTATCTAATAAAATAATTAATCGTTGTGTGAATCTTATCTACTGGACAATTAATACTGATTTCTGTTAACTGTAACAATTGTCCATTGGATAATAATATGTATTAAAAATCCTTATCACACTATCCAAAAATCTACCTTGTATCAAATCCATTAGCTTTATTTTTAAAATAAAGATTAAATTAATTCAAAACTCATTATGGGAAGCTTCCAAGAAATTTCCCTTAATAACACATTTCTCTCTCTTCCCTCCTTACTCACTCCTACGGCAGAGGCCATTTGTGAGAGCCAAATATCCACTTTTCACATTCTCACTTTTATCACTTCACTCTTACATTCCTAAACACAAAAACACCTAACACTTTTCTCCATTCTTATTTTCTTCAAGCACCCTTTCTTCTCTTCTTCTTCTTCCTTCTCCACTGTACACCTACCTATTGGAGACCATCTCTATGATTTGCTAAATCAATCCCATTTCTAGCTTTCTTCCATCATTCCAAGTTCACTTTTGTGGCCATCCTTTAGTTCTTCTTCTTCTTCTTCCATTTTTTACCATTGAAGCTAAAGCTTGGAGCTTTAAGGCAAAGTCTTCAACTTTCTTCTAGTTTCTTGTCATTTTCATTTTTCTTGGTCACCTAGGTGACCAAGAACCCATTTTTCCATGGTTTGAGTGGATATTGTGGAAGTCACTCACATTAGTGTTTTCTTGAAGGAGGAAAACGAAAATCAAGAGCAAAAAGAAGTAGCACCATTGTGTTGTCTTCCAAATAGGTAAGAGGGAGATGATCCTTTTCAACCAATCTTGGTAGTAAGGAAATATCTTGTGTATTGTTGTTGATGAGGGAATCCATGTTGGATTACTCTCTTTGTTATATTGTGTTATTTCTATGATTTTGTAGTTGTTTGATTTGTGTGAATATATGGATTTGCATCGTGTGTTTTGATGATTATGAACCTACTGATTGTTATTTTGTATCTTGATGAAATGAATCATATTTTGGATTATTGGAAAATGACTGAAAAACTTTGATAATGGATGGGCCAAGGTTCTGCAGAAAAGAATTCTACAGAACCCTTGCTAATGCACTAGCGCTCAGGCACTTCAGAGATGACGCCTAGGCGCCCAGAGTAGAACCAGCTAGGTAACTGTAAAATGATGCTAAGACTTTAATATGAAGATATTACAACCAAAAATAAAGTAAAGGACTTGATTTATTAAGAGAATTCCTCTAGAGAGGGGCATTTTATAAGAATAAATAATCTAAAGTGAAATTCCATAATGAACCTTAAGAAGTGCTTTACCACTTGAGAACTTAATGTCATGTTATTTTGAGTCCATGAATGGGACTAGGGAATTATGGATGTCTAAGTTGTATGAATTGTGAACATTGTGATAATTGATGAACCATGAATACCTATTGTTATTGAGGAATTGAATTGATCCTATGTGGAATAAAAACTAAGTAATTAGGTGTCAAGAGACTAGTACATGATATGAAAGGAAATTTAGGACCTTGAAGGTTTGTGAGGCTACGGTTTTAAGGGTTATTTAACCTAAGGATTTTCATAATTGATCAAGACTTAAGTTCTTGGAAATGTTGAACCCTTAATGGGGAATGTTGATAATTGATGGACCATAAACATACATTGAGGTTGAGAAGTGGTTCCATATTGTTGTAAGACCCTATGTGGGGCTAAGTGTTTATTAATGGATTTCTTAAGGAAATTATGATGTATTGATATTGAGAATGATTATATACCATTGTGGTATTGTCTATGATGAATGCATCATTAATAAAAATACATGATTGGACATTGTGTCATCATGCATATGTGTTGTCCGTTGGATATATTTGAGAAAGGCGATGTATGCCTAGGAGTTTGAATAACACCTTTGTGCGGGAGCGAATAGACTAAGTGTAGGGTCATAGTGGTTGGCCTTAGGGGCATCGGGGTACGGGTGCCTCATCATGGATAGTTAAGAGCTCCTCTGTGCCGTGGGGTAGACCGATACAAACACACCGATGATCCGGACTGAGACACTGTCCTATATCATGATCAACTATTGAGGTGCCATGTATAAGCCATTGTTGCATAAATATTTATAAGATGAAACACATTATTTTTAAAGGCTAACGATATACTGGCATTACTCCTTGATCATTCACTCCAAAAATGTTGATGTCTAGCTCCATGGAGATTTGGTACCATAATGCATTGTGTACTGTTCATTGTTGGTTTCATAAATTGTTGAGCATGAACACTTGTGATTGTGAAAGTAACTATTTTACTTCTATAAATGATTATCTGATTGTCGTGATGATTACTAGAAATATTGTTGTGATCTGCCTATTGTCATTGATTCTTACTATTGCTTATAATTGTACTGCTTTATTGTAAATTCTACTGCACTGTTAATGAATATATGAATTGTAATGCTATGTGGGCACTCTGCGTTGTGTTGTTTTCTTACTACCATAGTGGTAATGAAAGTTGGGTGTCTCACCTCTTTATTTCATTACTTTGTCGTATGTTACATTGAATAAAGACTGTGAACGTAAAGGGCCCAAGTTGGATTTACTTAGCCTATCGTTGGAGAATCGACCTCTGTTTCATTGTGATGGCATCTGGACATGCCTCCTCTGTTATGTACGTGGATATAGTTTCATAGTGGCTTGGAAGCTTGGCATTTTGACCGTGAAGCAGGGCGTGTTACGTACATTAGGGATGTGACCCTTGTTCAGTGCAGTAATGAACCTGGAGCTGGTATGAACATATCTTATGTTCCTATACGCGTGGAGTTCCCTATACCCATTGGGAAGATATGGGATAACCTCCGCCTCTTCCCTAGAGAGGTTTCAGTTATAATGCATGTTCGTACTCCTGTCTGTCCGGAATTGACGCAAGGGTGAATATTACCTATCGGGAATGCTGAAAAAGATCAGGTGCAGGACCATTCCATTCACATGTTAGACTTCGGGGAAGGCCGAACTTTTATATGGTAGTTATGTTATGTCATGTAAAACCTGAGTTTAATATTGTTGTAAGCTATTTTATGCATTGATTATGGATATGTATTTTATATTAAACTGATGGCATATTTGTCATGTAAGTTGATATAACTATATTTCATATCGTGGCTTATACTTTCTATTTATGCATCGAGATGTAACTTATTATTTTTAAATTTTTGTAACTTGAAACTGTGACATGCCTGGATTTAGTGGCTGTGTAATGATGATTGTACGACGATCATTAGATTTAGGTGCGTTACACTAGGTGGTATCAGAGCAGTTCATCCTGTTGAGCTAGGGTATGGACTTGCTATGTTTGGACATGTTAGAATTTTGTTTGATGTGCACACTTCCTTGTCTCTTGATTGAGATGATGGGAAATGAATGCATGGCTTGCCATAGGTTGAATGTTAGTAGCTACTGTTATACAGTTGCATGATATTGAGGACTGGCCTACTTAATATGTAATGTTCTGTGTGTATAGGAAACTATGACTTCGCCTAGGTGTACTGTACTAGGAAAATATGAATTCTTTTGTAAGGAGATCAAAAGGTTTGGGGAACCGATCTTCTGGAGAAAGGAATGACTGGTGTAAGTTTGGTTTGAAAAGCTATTTGGGGGTTGACGACTTGCAAGGGTTACACCATAGAAGGCAGAATGAAGAAGCTTGAGTTGGAGACTGTTAGGATCCATGAATCGAATTGGTCTTGTTTGAATTATGTGATTCTGTGTGTTTGATCTCCGAAAGGAGACAATGTTGTTTGAAATAATTACGTTTGTTTTGTTGTGTTATGTCTTTGTCCGTCTTCGAAGAAAGTTGATGGCTCGTGGTAGACGTACGTGTAACACCCCGAAAATTCACATTTTATTTATTTTGGTCGATTCTTGATTTTTTTTTTGAATAATCTGACTTGACTTCTGTGAATTTTATAATTTTTGTGATTTTTAGGAATTTTTGAGAGTTTTTACGTTTTTGATTATTTTAATATTATTTTTGGGTTATGTATATAAAGCCTTCGTATTTTATTTCTTTCTCTCAATCCTTAATTATTTTTACCAATCTGATTTGATTTTCATGAGTTTCCCAATTGTTATGATTTTTGTGAATTTTTGTGATATTTCGATATTTTGAGATATTTTTTAGAATATTTTTGAATATTTTATATATTTTTAGATATTTTGAATATTTTATTATATTTTTGATATTTTGGTATATTTTGAATATTTAATATATTTCGATATTTTGGGTCAAATGTGTGTGGACTCGGACAGGGCCGAAAAAATAAAAATTTTTATGGACCAGAAATTTTTGTACTGTTGGTTCAGAGTCGAGGGATCATACTAAACCCGAAACTGGAAACAGTTTTTGAAGTTTTGTTTTTCTACGATTTTATCTGACAAATAAAATCGGGATATGTTTTAGTATCCATTGGATAATATTTTTCTTGAAAATATCTAGTAGATGATTCTAGACGCAAGCCTAGTCACCTACTCTAGAATGTTCTAAGACGATGACTTATCATTTGGTGACACACCTAGGTGACTTGCCTAGTGATTCACATGTTCTAGCTTGTTAGAAGACGCCTCGTCAACGCGCCTAGTCATCAAGTGCTTCACACATGGACCAATAAGGACCCGGTCAAAGTTAGTGGTTGTGACTCATTGTGAAGGACCAATAGAAGCTCGACATGTGGCGTGACACCTCAGCACCTGTGACTCAACATATTCGAGAAGCTTCCAGAAGCAATGACTCACCATGTTCCAGAAGTGATGACTCACCACATTCTGGAAGGTTGTAGAAACGCTGACTTGCCCTGTGACTCGCTGCACTGAGTCACACGTTCCAAAAGGTTCCTTGCTGACTTAGCTAGTGACTCAGCACTGTGACTCGCCATGCTGACTCACCTGTTCTAGAAATATCTACGCTGACTCATCATGCTGACTCATCGTAGTGAGTCACATGTTCTAGAAACTTCTCTTTGATGACTCGCTATGTGACTCATCAAGGGCAATCAGTAGAAAAATGATCAACAATAGTTGCTACTCAGCTAAAACAAGAGAAAAATCTAGGTATATTTTATTATCCATTGGATAATAGACACTGACTTGATAAGCAGTAATTATTGTTTATTGCTTACAGTATACCGAAAAATATCTTAAGCCTTCATCTTTTTCATAAAGTCTATAAATAGGAAGGCTTTGGTTCATTTTCAACTTTGGAAAGAAGCTTTCACCCTTTTCTCTCCTTGTGTTCCACGACCAAACACTCTTGGAGGCCAAAACTCTACACTTGCTCATCTTTTATTCATCTCCACCTAAGAAACTCAAAGCTATACATAAAACTCTCTCACTTTCTCTCCCTCCATAGATTCGGCCAAGCACTCAAGAATCACTTTCCAAATTTCTATAATTTCTACCAATATTATTTCTTGAATCCTCTCATTAATCCAAGACACTTTTATGTTAGGAATTTCTAAAGAATTATTCATTTCCATCTTCCTATCAAGCAAAGAACACAAAAGCTCCTATCTTTCTCTTCTCCAAGCTCACGGCCAAGGGGCCATAATTCTACCATCACTCTCCAATAATTTTAACTAACCTTGTTTTTTGAATCCTTACCTTATTTCAAGACACTTTGTAGTTGGAGTTTTGATCAAAATCATCCATCTTCAAGGAGTTTTTTCAAAAACCAAAAACAAAAACTCTCACCTTTCCTCTCTAGAGAAGCTCACGGCCAACCACCATTGAAATACCTTCCAAGCTTCAATAATTTTATACAACCTTAGATCTTGAATTTCCATGAAATTCTAAGGAACTTTCATGTTGAAGACTTTCTAAATCATCCATCTTCAACCTTGTTCTTCGAGCTAAAGATTGAAGCTTTATTGGTGAAGTTCATTTATCTTCACTTTTCTTTTGATTTTCAAGGTTCTAACCATGATTCTAATCCATGGTTTTCTTATTCAAGTCTTATTTATATTGATTATGTGTGTTTACTTTGATTTTTAAGAAGCTCTTGGTAGTGAAGGATTTGTACAAGAAGCAAAGCAAGGAGCTTTGGAGGTTTCTCCAAGAGGTAAGAGGGAGATTACCCTCATCAACCATGTGTTGGTGGTGAGGAGTGGATTTATGTGTGGTGAAAGATCTATAAGGATTTATTCACTTGATTGTTTCATGCTTTTCTATTTGTGGTTGATTGTATTTGTAAGCATGTCTATAGCTTTAAAAATATATTGTATGTGTTTATAGATGTATGAATATTATTATAGGATGTTAATAATATGCAAGGATTGCATGAATGTTCTAAAGAACACAAAAGAAGCTCACGGCTTCTCCAAGAAAAAGAGAACCAAAATGTTCTCAACCATTTTCTAAAACAATGATTTAATGAATTTAGGTAAAACAATGAATTTGAAAATGATTTAGAAGATAGAAAATGATTTAATGATTATTTGTAAAGAACATGTTGAGTTTCAGCCAAAATGCCATACAATGTCTATTTGATTTCCAAAATTATTTTCTAATGAAGATTAAGTATTTAACTTTAATAGAATTCAATTATAATGAATTTTTGGAGAACAAAATGAATGGTTCTAGTTTTAGAAATCTAAATTAATGGAATTAATTATAAATAAAGTGAACACATGAAAATTGTTAACGTAGAGCTCACCTTTGAGTTTTGAAGCACGTTAGTGAGTTTCAAAGTGTAATTAATGGTTATAATTAAAGCAAGTTAATTTTTTAAGGAAAACGTAGAAAACACCTTTTTAATGAATTTTCTAGACAAAATATTGTCAAAATTTACTAGAAACGGATAAATAAAAGAGAAAGTTTTATAATATGTTTATAACGTAAGGAAACTATTCTACGTAGTTTAAAAGTATTAGAAATAGCTTACGCATATTTAAAATAATGATTTTTAAGCTATACGGTTAAGAAAACGATTTAAAAATCTTACGCGATTGAGAAAACGATTTAAAAAAGTTACACAATTTTAAAAACGTCAAAATATATTTACGTGATTTAAAAACATTTGTAAAAGTGACTCGATTGTGAAAACGTGATAAAATTTCTACACGACTAAATAGAACAGTGGGTTTTACTGTCCGGCCAAAGTGGTGGACCCGGACATATTTAGATATGGTACTGTCAAGTGGAGACATACTATATATTAGAATATTGAGATTGAGGGTATTTTTGTAAATATGGTAATATTTTGAGACCAGGGTATTTATGTAATTATGGTTCATATATATATGCATTGAGTTGGTATGCATAGTCGATGGCTGTGATGGCTTTTGTTGTTTAGGAATGAATGAGAGCTGAATACTATGATCCAGTGGGGGATCTACTGGGGACGTCAGGGCGCGGTGATTCATAGTGACTTGTTTGTCACGTTATATACCTGGCCATGATAAACCGTTGTAACGCACTGGTGTATGTCTCGACAAATATTATTTATGTCTCGCGTCTAGCTTAGACTGTCATTATGGGTGGCAGATCTTCTGGACTATTCATATCCGAAATTTGTTTAGCTCCACGGAGTAGGAATATAATGCATTGTGCATATGCATAGTTTGTGTGCATATTGTTGTGAGATTGTCGAGGTACATTTTATGGTGGCATCATCATTTTATATGGATATTATGGATATCTGTTGTTGATATACTGTTGATGTTTATATTGTTGTGATATATGTTTTCTGAATATAAGGATAATTTGTTAACATGATTATACTTGTGATATTTGTGTGTATGGAATGACTTTGTTATTCGTATCATTCTTTGCTACCGTACTGGTATTGATGAAAGCGGATCTCACATCTTTGCTGTATTGTTTGTTGTTTTTGTATTGTCAAAATTTGTATAGTAGGCGAAGTTAGTTTCTTAGACTTAACTGGAGGCAATGTTCTGAGTTTGGTGACGGCGTCAAGGAGTGATCTTCTCAATTTTTACAGTGAGCAGTTTGGTGGAAGAACGAAACAAGTATGTTGAATTTTCTCGTTAGTGTTGTTACCGTGCTATTAAGTAGGACCCATCATTGGGTTTGCTACTGTTTCTTGAGTTTGTAAGTTACGTTTTAAATGTTGTTTAATATTATGTAGTATAATAAACATGTGTATTAATTAGTTCAGTCTATTTTCTGTAATTACTTATATTTTTAGTAAGTTTATATGGTCAGCAAAAAGAAATTAAAAAAAATCCATATTTTATAACTCAAAGCTTTTGTGAAATGATTTTCAGATTTTTAGATTTTAGTCAGAAATGTGATGTCCTACAAAGGGTGTTACATTAGTTGGTATCAGAGCACGATTAGAGTCTTTTGGGGTTTTGTGGTTAGGTTTGTCTTGTTCGTGCTGTGTGACTCTCTGTGCTTGGACCCCGAAAGAAGACAATGTTTGTTTGAAATGGTTACATCTGATTTCCATTGTATTTTGATTCGTATGTTTTTGAAGAGAGGACTATGACTCGTGATAGACCAAGAAAGACGATGGCTCGTGATAGACGTATGCGTGTGGAAGCGAGACGTGATAATGGTGATATGACTGCAACTCTGGAGGTAATACGAAAAGCAGCTGATGTAATTATACAACAAACTCAGAAGATTGTTCAGCAACAAGAATTGATAGCCGAAGCTAAGATTTTGTTAGAGTTGAATCAGTCTCAAGATGTAAGACTTGATAACGTTGGACCATATTAGTTATAAAGAAAGAGAAATCGTAAGGTCAAGCGA
Organism: Ormosia emarginata; assembly: GCA_029884605.1. Lineage (NCBI taxonomy): Eukaryota > Viridiplantae > Streptophyta > Magnoliopsida > Fabales > Fabaceae > Ormosia > Ormosia emarginata. The sequence goes on along the minus strand of JAQQTP010000078.1, from coordinate 22,490,086 downwards.
TTCCAGCGGAAAACTTATTCGCAATCACCGGGAAGTCAACAACAACAACAATCTTATGGAGGAAGTACTAGTAGTAGCAAGTTTGGTCTGACCGTGACATCTGCACTGAAATGTCGAAAGTGTAGGAAGGATCATCTGACAAAGGACTATACCATCAAAAGAATCATTTGTTTCAAGTGTGGAATGCCTGGACATATTGCTAGAAAGTGTATTCCACCAAAGGCAAAGTCATCTGTTAGTAATGAACGTGCTTCGACATCTCAAGTAGAATGGAGCATCGATTCTCCAAGTAGAGCAAAAGCACCCCAGACCAAAGACTTAAGCAAAGAAGATTGTGTCACAGGAAGTGATCCTTTGACTGTACCGTATCATTTTGGAGGTAATCCATTCCTCTATGGCATATGATCGTGTAGATCAATTAGACTTATTTGTGCCTTCATTATCTTTTGACCTAGTTATTTCTACTTCTATTACTAAGACCTTTGGTTAATAACTTGAGTTGCTTAAACTATCCTAAGTCTGTTAAATGACTGAATCTTTTCTGTTGATTCAATTTGTGTACCCCTTTCTCAAAACAGACGTGATCTAAAAATTTGGATTGGGTATTTTTCTAACCATCCATGCTTTGTTAGACTTGTTAGTCGATTTATTCAACTTAAAAAGCTCACTTCTAAGTTTATTGGACCACATCAATTTCTCTGTTGGATAGGTCCAGTAGTGTATTAGATGACTCTACCATCTTTTCTTTTTATGCCTTCATGATATCTTTCATATGTCGCAATTACGAAAATATACTCTTGATCCAACCCATTCTTTTATGGCTAATTGACTGTATGGGTTGATTTGGGCTATCAATATCTTTGTTACCTTTTGACTTATCTATTTCTACTTTTATTACCAAACCCATTGTTACTATTCAGTTCCTTAAATAATCTTTTCTGTTAATCTAAACTGTCTACCTCTTTCACGAGATAGACATGATCTTAAGAATGGATTGGTTATCTTCCAACCATATCCTGTAGATTGTTTCAGTAAAATTTTAGCATCCCAAAAAACTCATTCTTAAAATCGGGCAACGTCAAATTTTTGTTAGATATGCCCAGTAACACATTGTATAATTTCGTTACTTTTTCTTTCTAACCTTCATAATGTCCTTTTATATATTGCAATTGCAAGAGATGATATATTTATTCAAATTAATGTCATAGTATCAAATATAGTACTGTTGAAAAAGGGAACTTAATTTGTGAGACACTTCCTGATAAAAGCAAAGGCAGGAGAGTGAAGTGGTTCGAAGGCAAGGAAATTTCAAGTAATGCTATTCGGAGTGGCGAATGTTCCTGCAATATTCATAGATTATGAGAGTAGAATCTTTCACCCTTATCTAGATAGAATTGTCATTATCTTTATTAAGGACATTCTGATCTATTCTCGAAATCATGAGGAACATGCTAAACATTTTAGTGTGGTTCACCAAGTCTAAAGGAGGAGCAGTCCTAAGATCGCAGGACTTCTCACCCAATTTACCAGAAAGAATTAAGCGTTGCATGGACTGACGCATACAAGGAGAATTTTCAGGAGTTACTTCACTGGTGTTAATCTTACCTGATCTCGGTGAATCTTTTAAAGTGAACCATGCTGCGTCACATCAAAATTTATGTGTGCTTATGCAAAACTGAAAGGTTATAGTATATGCTACAAGGCAACCGAAGGTGCATGAAGGAAACTACCCTACGCATGATTTGAAATTGGCAACGGTTGTGTTTTCATTAGAAATATGGGAACACTTTCTTTATGGAGCAACATTCAACATCTTCAGCAATCACCAAAGTTCAAGGTATTCGTTCAATTCGGAGATGTTGGACATGAAGCAAAGAGTTTTTGTTGGTCGAGGTAATCTGGAATGACGTAAGCAGGGATGCAACATGAGAACTGGAAGACAAGATAAAAGAGTAGTATCCATGATTGTTCTAAGACTACTACAAATTTCGAGGACAAAATTCTTTTTAGGAGGGGAGTGTTGTAACACCCTAAAAATTCGTATTTTATTTATTTCGGTCGATTCTTGATTATTTTGAATAATCTGACTTGACTTCTGTGAATTTTATAATTTTTGTGATTTTTAGGAATTTTTGAGAGTTTTTACGTTTTTGATTATTTTAATATTATTTTTGGGTTGTGTCTATAAGCCTTCGTATTTTATTTATTTCTCTCAATCCTTAATTATTTTTACCAATCTGATTTGATTTTCATGAGTTTCACAATTGTTATGATTTTTGTGAATTTTTGTGATATTTTAGATATTTTGAATATTTTAATATATTTTAGATATTTCGAGATATTTTGAATATTTTAATATATATTTTAGATATTTTGAATATTTTATTATATTTTTGATATTTTGGTATATTTTGAATATTTAATATATTTTTGATATTTTGGGTTGTGTGTGGGCCCGAGGCGGGCCGAAAAAATAAAAAAAATATCCTAGTTAATAGAAAGAAATAAATAAAATCTACCCAAGTTGTAAAACATTTATTACGTATTAATATGGGTTGTAAAACAATTCCTGGTAAACAGAATATTATTAAAATAAAATAAAGCGGAAATATAAAGTAAACAGAACAACATCACCCATAATATACATATGGTCTAAGTTATAAGTTATACAAATAATTTACAACTACAATTACAAATATTTAAACAGAAACAGTAAAGAAAAACAGTAAAGAGTCAATATATACATACGCAGACGCGCCCAAAAATACATCATAAATATTTAATCCTCTGATGGATCACTCTCAGGAAACTCATCAGAAGATAAATATCCAGGATGCCTCGACACTCGGCGGACATGAGACCGCGCAGTCGATACGAGTGTCATCTCACTAGGCTCAGTGGATACACCACCCCAATGACGCCTAATGGATAAAGGTAACTCTAGGTGTAGAAACACAGTCGTCGTCATCACTGGCTCGTCATCAAACCTATGACGTAGGGACACAGTCAGCCGTCCCACATACGTCACGGAATCTCTATCTCCTCGCATATGCCAAGCTAACGATCCACCGTGAAACTCAAGTGTCACGAACCCCAAAAATCCAGGCACCGCCATACCCAAACTAATCAATCCAATGGATATGGATGATCAGATGGTTCTTGATCGTCGAACTGATCTTCGGCTTGCTGATCTTCCTCCTCCTTGGGATACAGAATCTCAAGAGGCTGTTCCTCTTCCTCAAACTCTTTACCGCGTAAAATAAAATATAAAAAACACATACAATAAAGAAAGAGGTAAGACAATCTAAAATCATCACAAACATGGTAAATAAGAAAACGACAAACAACAGTTATACAATTCATGCAATATGAAAAGCTATAACAGTAATTTAATAACAGTACAATGAAAAGATCTAATTATCACAACAACACATGATATCACAGATAAAATAATAACACATACCATTTAATATGACAGATAAAATAATTTCAGAAACAGATAATTTCTCAGAACAATAACCAAATAAATAAATAACAGATAAAATAAATAATGTTGAAAATATAATTAAATGCAACATGACACGATCCTACTCCATGGAGCTAAAACACATACAGATATCAGAGAGAGAATGACTCGCAAAATCTATTCGTACCACGGCTGCCCAACCAAACTATTACGCTGTCACACTTTGCGTCTATAGCCCCACGTCACATGGAATCCATCATCCAAGGCATGGTGTAGTTCACGGTCTCACATTGTGGCACTACAGGCAATGTACTATTAGACTTTACGAAGTCTCGATTAAAAATAGTGCGTGTCGAGTTCATTAGTGTGCTATCGGTTACCACGGCCCAGCGGAGCGACCGACTGTCCATATATGGAATCCCGTACACTAACGTCTCCAAGTTCATAAGAATAATGAACCACACTACGTTTATCGCATCGACAACACGATGTGATTCCCCTCATCAACCAATCCACCAAAAACTAGTATAACTAAGATAAAAAGATACGATGAAGTCCCACCGGACAAATACTGTTCCAAAGCCTGTACGGGTTCACCTCATAGCCCGACAAAGAGAAAAATACGAAAATCCAGAAAGAATATGGAAAATACCGTTTCGATCAATCGCGTAGAAATTTTGTCGCATTTTCACAATCTCGTCGTTTTTACAAACGTTTTTAAATCGCGTAAATTTATTTTTCTGTTTTCAAAATCGCGTAGAGTTTTTAATACGTTTTCTCAATCGCGGAAGGTTTTTAAATCATTTTCTTGTCCAAACTCCTTAAAAATTACTATTTAAATAAACAGAAATAATAAATAATACGTTTAAACTACGTAAAATATTTTTCATACCGTATAATCTTGTCTTTTGGACATCTTTTCTATCTTAATTGCCCGTTTTTACTAAAAATTGACAAGATTTTGCTTAGAAAATTATATTAACGGTTTCCTAATTTTACCGTAAAAATTACATTTTTATTAAATTTTTAAACCATATAATTAATCCTTTTGAAAATTACTAACATGCTTCAAAATACAGCATGAGCTATATGTTAGAAATTTTTGAAAGTTACTGTATTTCTTTTCTAACAATAAAATCATTAATTTTAATCTTTAAACTTAATTCAAATCATTTTGTTTCTTTAAAACTCATTGGAGAAAAATTCTTTTTAACATATATTGCATCTTTATACTTGAAAATAGTTTGGAATTGATTTTAGAAATCATGAATTCTTGATTTGGCATGTTGGCCGAAATATATGTTTGGATCATTTGATTTCTAAATGCATTTTCCTTGATCTAAACAATGCTATCTCTTATTAATTTTCCTAGGTTAATTAAATTACACTTTAGGGAAAATATGAGAACATTTTGGTTCTCCTTTTGTGTCCATGGTCCGTGAGCCTTAAGATTGTGTTCTTTGGAACACTCATGCATACCTTAGCATGTTATTCACATCCTATACATTATCATGCAATTCTAACACATGCAATATATTTCTAACACATATAACCTAAATCAAAGCTTGTAGACATGCAAATTATTACAAGTATCAAATAGGAAAGCTACTAACAAATACACAAACACATAAACAAGCCACTAACAAATACATAAATGAATCCTTATGGATTCTACAATCACAAAAAATCACACTCCATCTTCTTACCACCATCCATAGATGATAAGATTAGTCTTCCTCTTACCTTAAATGAAGACAAAAACTATTCTTTCACTCCTCCTAGGGTTTCGGTTTCACTCCACCAAATCACCTAGCAAGCTTAAACAAAACCACAAGTTACTAACCATAGAAAGAGAGCTTAAACCATGGAGAAATCATGGCTTAGAACTTTGAAAAAGAGTTTAGAAAAGAAAAACTAGGAATTTCACCTTCTTGGTTGAATCTTCCAAGTAGGTTTTCAAGCTTCAAATGAAGGATTTTGTAAGAACTCTCAACTAGAGATGTTCTTAGGATTGTGTTTAGGTTTAGAAAACTTGGTTGGATGGAATTTTGGGTGGTTGGATGGTGTAGAACTAGGTTTGGCCGAAACTAGCTCCAAGAGAACATCAATGGTGTTTAGGGTTTTTGGAAGAGAGAGAAGAGAGAAAAGGCTTGAAGACAAAGTGATTTTTGGTCTCTCAAAGGCCAAATGGCCGTGGACTTCATGCCATGCAAGGTGTCCATGGCTTGGCTTCATCCAAGCCTTAGAATGCATCAAAGGCCAAGATTAAAACTTGGTTAGCAAGCTTGACTCCCATTGGTTCCTTCTAACCTAGTCACTAAGCCTTGTCACTAAGCTTCATTATTACACTAACCTAGTCATAATGTTCTAGAGAGTTCCTTCACTAATGATGATTAATTAAGCTACTACGTTAACTGTATTAGCTAAACGTGGGTCCCGTAAAACATTTTCGGGTCCACTGTCATCTAATTATACTGACTAATAAAATAATACATAAAATTATTTTATTGGACAGTTAAATCCTAAAAATTAAAAGATTAATTATTGTCTCATTCAGAATTGGGTTTAGTAAGATCCCCCAAATTAATAATTAAAACAAGATTTTCCCTACCTGGAAAAATATTATTTTCCGTCCCGAGCAAATCGCACAAAAAGTCCAAATAAAATCACAGACAAATAATATTAAGCATAATCGTAACATATAGAAAAATTAAAAATAGTACAATCGGGACGTAACAATCATTTTTCCATTTTTCCCCACGACGAAGCAAATCATCCAAAACGTTCAAATAAAATTACAGACAGTATTAATTGTCTGTATATCTCCCAGAAAAATTAAAACAGTAGCTCGAGAAAATTTTTATTTTACTGTATTGAAGCAAAATACGTAAAACGATCAAATAAAATTTTAGCCTGTAAAATATATTTATATTTCATACAGAAAAATAAGAAACAGTAAAACAGGGACATAACAGTCATTTACACAAAAGCTCGAAAAACAGCAAACAGAACATTCGGGACATTTTCTAAAAATTGGGGTGTTACAACTCTCCCCAACAAATAAAAAATTTCGTCCTCGAAATTCGCTGCACATCAAAACAAATGAGGATACTGATCCCTCATTTTATCTTCCAGCTCCCAGGTAGCATCACCCGTCACGTCGTTCCATATAACTTTCACTAACTCGATCATCTTCCCTCGAAGCTGCTTTACCTTTCTGTCCTCGATTCTAACAGGTAAAGTCTCGTAAGTCAAATTCTCCTTCAACTGTACTTCATCTGGTTGTATAACATGCGTCGGATCGGTATATATTTCCTGAGCTGAGATACATGAAATACATCATGCAGATTAGATAGAAAAGGCGGCAAAGCAATCTGATACGCCACAGGACCTATACGTCGGATAATCTGATACGGTCCAATAAACTTAGGAGTAAGCTTCTTAGACTTGATAACTCTTCTGACACCGGTCGTAGGAGTAACTCTTAGAAACACATGCTCACCCTCCTCAAACTCAAGAGGTCGTCTTCGTTTATCCGCATAACTCTTCTGTCTGCTTTGCGTCGTTCTCATCTTCTCTTGTATCATTTTTACCTTCTCCGTAGTCTGTTGTACAAGATCTGGTCCAACAGTCATGCTTTCCCCATCCTGATACCAACATAACGGAGTTCGACATTGTCTTCCGTACAATGCCTCATAGGGTGCCATCCCTATACTTGAGTGAAAACTATTGTTGTAGGTGAATTCTATCAAAGATAAAAATTCATCCCAACTTCCTCATTGCTCTAAAACATAAGCACGCAACAGATCTTCTAAAGACTGTATAGTTCTCTCTGTCTGACCATCAGTCTGCGGATGATACGCCGAACTCAGTCGCAACTTAGTTCCCATAACTTCTTGTAGACTTCGCCAAAACCTTAACGTAAACCTCGGATCTCGATCAGAAACTATACATGTAGGTACACCATGTAATCTAACAATCTCGCTGATGTACAACTGGGTTAATCTTTCCAACGAATACTTGATATTAATTGGTAAGAAATGAGCCGATTTAGTAAGCCTATCGACTATAACCCATATTGAATCATGACCTTTCCTCGTCTTCGGCAAACCAGTAATGAAATCCATCGAGATACTATCCCATTTCCACTCTGGAATAGATAACGGTTGCAACATTCCAGCGGGTCTCTGATGTTCTACTTTCGCTTTATGACAAACCAGACAAGACTCCACATATTCTGCTACGTCTCTTTTCATCCTTGGCCACCAAAATAACCTCTTCAAGTCTTGATACATCTTGGTCATCCCTGGATGTAAACTAAGATCACTAGTATGAGCTTCATCTAGAATCGACTTCTTCAATTCAGAATCATCAGGCATACAAATTCTTCCCTTAAACCTTAAGATTCCATCTGCTCCTTCCTCTACCGTCGCTTTATGACCTTGCTTTAGCAATTCTCTCTCATTTTGCAAAAACACATCTTCCTTTTGTTTATCTCGGACGACATCAAGAAATTCGTTTATGATCACAACCTTAAACAAACGAACTTTTTCAGGTAGAAACTCCACAGACAACCATAGATCTCGAAACTCATTGATCAACTTTTCCTCCTTGATCATCATTGCCGAAACACTAAGCACCTTTCTGCTCAAGGCATCAGCTACCACATTAGCTTTTCCCGGGTGGTATTGAAGTTGAAAATCATAATCCTTTAAGAATTCCAACCATCGCCTTTGCCTCATATTCAATTCTTTCTGATCAAACAAGTACTTCAGACTCTTGTGATCACTAAAGACATTGAACAACGCTCCATACAGAAAATGCCTCCACACTTTCGAGCAAAAACCACTGCAGCCAATTCCAAATCGTGCGTTGGATAATTCTTCTCATGAACCTTCAATTGACGAGAAGCATACGCTACAACATTCCGATTCTGCATCAAAACGCAGCCTAACCCTTGACAAGAAGCATCACAATACACGTCAAAAGTTCCCTTAGAATCTGGCAAGATCAACACAGGTGCAGTTGTTAACCTCTTCTTTAACTCTTGAAAACTGGCTTCACGTTCTTCCGTCCACTCAAAAGCTTGACTTTTCCTCGTAAGTTGTGTAAGCGGTCCAAGCAATTTTGAGAAACCTTCGATAAACCTCCAAGTAATAACCAAAGAAGTCCAACGAAACTTCGAACTTCATTACCATCTTAGGTCTTTCCCACACGCAAAACAGTCTCCACTTTTGATGGGTCTACCGCAATACCTTCTTTAGAAATCACATGACCTAAAAACTAAACTTTTTCCAACTAGAACTCACATTTAGCCAACTTCGCATATAGCTGCTTCTCCCTCAAAATCTGAAGAACAATACCAAGATGTTCAGCATGCTCTTCCTTAGATTGAGAATAGATCAGAATGTCATCGATAAAGACAACGACAAATCTGTCTAGATACGGACGAAAAATCCTGTTCATATAATCCATAAATATGGCAGGAGCATTCGTCACCCCGAATGGCATCACCTGATACTCATAATGTCCATATCGAGTTCGAAAAGCGGTTTTCGGCACATCTTCCCCTTTAACACGAATCTGATGATACCCCGATCTCAGATCTATCTTGGAAAATACCACAGCTCCTCTTAACTTATCCATCAAATTATCAATTCTTGGAAGCGAATATTTATTCTTGATAGTTACCTTGTTCAACTGACGATAATCCACACAAAGCTGAGAAGTTCCGTCCTTCTTCTTGACCAAAAGTACTGGCGCACCCCATGGCGAAACACTTGGTCATACAAACTGCTTCTCCAACAATTCCACCAATTGCTTCTTCAGCTCCTCCAACTCTGTTGGTGACATACGGTACGATGCAATTGAGATAGGACCTGCTCCTGGTACTAAATCAATTGAAAACTCGATCTCCCTCTCAGGTGACAAACCAGGTACGTCATCAGGAAAAACTTCTGGAAACTCGTTGACAACAGGAATAGTATTCACGTCCTTCTCATTCTTAACCTCTAGAGAAGACAATACCACATATCCCTGTGCTTCCTCTCTTAACAAAGACTTGACCTTAACAGCAGTTAAGAATCCAGGCTTTTCTTCCTTAGGAAAAACTATGGTTTTACTTGCACAATCTATAAGGATATGGTTAGAAGATAACCAGTCCATCCCTAAGATTACATCTATTTCAACAAGAGGTAAACAAATCAAGTTGACCAAAAACTTACGATCCTTCACAACAACAGAACAATCCAAACATATCTTGGATGCAATCACAGGTTTAGCAGTTGGCGTAGAAATGACGAGCGCCGAACTCAGTCAAAATTATAACCGAAGTTATTACCTAAACTTGTAGTATAGTGAACAACACCGGATCGTCTCCTCAAGGATCGTAGATGCAATTTGATCAAATCAAGTGAAAGTTAGAAAAAAGGGGGTTTTTGATGGTTCAAGGATCGCAATGATGATTTAAAGAGAAATAACAATTAAAAGAACAGACAATTCAAAATCTATCCGAGATTGGGTGGATTCAATCATAGACCTTTCAACAAACACCTGAAATACATTTGAATGGTTAACTTGGATCTAACCGAGATCTCTCGCATCGATCCGAAATTTATACTAGACAATCGTCCGAGAATTCAATTGACAAGTGATAAACACAAATCTCTTGAAATCGCACCATTCATGTAAATATATGTCAATTTAAGCACCGAATTCAATTAACCTAGGCACAAATCAGTAACCTAACCTCTTCAATTACGTGATTAGTTTAGATCAATCAGTTCTAAGTTTCATCACAAATCTCAATCTTCAGTTCATCACAATACTTAATCTTAAACCAAGATCAAATCAGATCAAACATAAACAGAATCACCATTCATGCATTCAAGATCAAGAGAACAGAAGAAGAAGAGAAGAGGAATTCAAATATAAATCAAATACATTACATAACCAAGGTCTCAAGAATCCAAGCCACAATCTCTTCAAGAGTCCCGAATTGACTAGAAGTGACTTAGCTCTCCATTACAATGAAGGAAAAATATACAAGAACTATGAAAAGCTATTTCTAACACCAAGTGTATGTTGTGTTTAGAGCTCTCCTCATGCTTCCTTTTATAGAGGATTCAGAGTAGTAGTAGATGGGTAGATGAGATTAGTAGGTGGAATTAGTAGGTGAGCTTGGTAGGTGAACTTGGTAGGTGAGCTTGGTAGGTGAACTTGGTAGGTGAGCTTCCTTGTCTCCGAAAGTATTCATTGCTGAACTCATTGATTTCGTCATTTTTGAGCCAAATGGTCTTCATGAAAGTTCTAGGAAATTGTCTAAGCTTTCCAATGGCTCTGGAAGCACCCAAAAATTCGTCCTACAGCCCAAGATATGACCCAATTACTACAGACTGCTCAGGACCAGTTTCAGCACCTCTGTTTTGACTTTCAGACCCAATATCTCCATCAAAGAGCCCGAATCAAGTTTTGTGTTTGTCATGAAAGTTGTACATATGGGTCTTAACTTTCAGATCACCAATTTTCAGCCCATTCTATAAACCCAAACTCGAATTATGTTCTGGTTACTACACACTGTTCGGGTTCCAGTTCACAAATCCCGTATTCTGATTTCTATGCCCAATTAGCTCCACTAGATGTCTGAATTTGACTTCGAGCTCTTCATCAAAGTTGTAGAGCTCTCTTTTATCTTTCCTACAAGGTAAAATTCATAATTATCAGACATTTAGAACTCAAGATATGGCCAAAATACAGAAACAGTGTAAGACTCGAATAATGCTGAAAAATCAATTAAGTCCGATTCGAGTTCAAACTTACAAAACATAATCAAATTCAGTCAATTAAGTACATGAAGAGTGTAAATGACTAATAATGAGGGTTTCTTAATGAATAAAATATGTGATTATCAAGAAACACTCAATTTAACATTCAAAGAAGACACAGGCAACTTCAATCTTTCCACACAATCATATGCAATAAACGAGTGTGTAGCACTAGAGTCATATAACACAATCAGATGGTTACCTCCAATGTCACCTTCTCCTTGTATAAGATCATCAGATTGAGAAATTTCTGTTCCCGTCATAGTATATACTCGCCCTCCAGATCTCGGTTGAGTATACCCTGACTTCTGTTGATTAGCACGAACATAACGAACAGTAGGTTTTCTTTCCGGCTGAGTACAATCCTTTGACATATGCCCAGGTTGCTTACAGTTAAAACAAACTGTCCCCTTAATCGTGCACTCCAGAGAGATATGACCTTTCTTTCCGCACTTAAAACATGTTGGCGTAAATGCCACTTTCTGTCCAGCTCCACTACCACTTGCACTTCCCCCAACTGGTGGTCGTTGAGATTGACTCCCTGTTGGTCTGGAATACGGCTTGCGCTGAAACCAATTTGTATTACTACCTCCACCTCTTTGAAACCTTGACGGCCCAAAGTTACGATTCCTTTGATCTCTCGACGGCTCCAATTCCTCAAGTCGCGCACATGCATCAACCAAAGCATGAAACTGATTTATCCTCAAGGATATCACCTCTCGCTTCAGCTCCACTCTCAAGCCCGATTCAAACTTCCGACATCTCCATGAATCATTCGGTCGAGTTTGAGCATAATCCGAGAATTGAGACAAATTCTCAAATTTTGTTGCATACTCATTCACCGTCATATTTCCCTGTCGCAAACCAAGAAATTCCATTTCCTTGGCATGCCTAGCACTTGCAGGAAAATACTTTCCCAGAAAAGCATCAGAAAACACTTCCCACGTAATCTCAGTTCCTTCAGCTTGTAAAACTTGGCGAGTTCCTCTCCACCAATGTTCTCCATCTCCTCTTAACATAAAGACAGCATAAGTTACCTTCTTATCATCTGTGCACCTCATTCCTTCAAAAATCCTTTCCAAATCTTGTATCCATTGACTTGCCTTCTCCGGATCAACCTCGCCTCTAAACTGTGGCGGATTGTGGCGCCTAAATTCAGATAAATTTAGGGCATCGAGGATAGCATCTTCTTTGTTGAGTCGCTCTCAAATCTCAAATCACAGCATCATTACTTGACCATCATTTGCATAGCTTCAAAAGAAATGTTCCGCAATCATAGGGTCTACATCACGATTTACATTCGCACGTCCTCTACCTCGTCCAGACATATTCTTTCTTCAAACAAAACAAAACAAAATTAGATACATCCTTTCGGAAGTAAATCACAGAGAATCACACAGCACAAACAAAAACAGACCCAACCACAACCACAAAAGACTCTAACTTGGGCTCTGATACCAACTAATGTAACACCCTTGTGGGGATGTCACATATATAGAAAGAAATAAATAAAATCTACCCAAGTTGTAAAACATTTATTACGTATTAATATGGGTTGTAAAACAATTCCTGGTAAACAGAATATTATTAAAATAAAATAAAGCGGAAATATAAAGTAAACAGAACAACATCACTCATAATATACATATGGTCTAAGTTATAAGTTATACAAATAATTTACAACTACAATTACAAATATTTAAACAGAAACAGTAAAGAAAAACAAAAAAAGAGTCAATATATACATACGCGAGACGCCCAAAAATACATCATAAATATTTAATCCTCGATGGATCACTCTCGTGAAACTCATCGAAGATAAATATCCAGGATGCCTCGACACTCGGCGGACATGAGACCGCGCGGTCGATACGAGTGTCATCTCACTAGGCTCGGTGGATACACCACCCCAATGACGCCTAATGGATAAAGGTAACTCTAGGTGTAGAAACACGGTCGTCGTCATCACTGGCTCGTCATCAAACCTATGACATAGGGACACAGTCAGCCGTCCCACATACGTCACGGAATCTCTATCTCCTCGCATATGCCAAGCTAACGATCCACCGTGAAACTCAAGTGTCACGAACCCCAAAAATCCGGCACCGCCATACCCAAACTAATCAATCCAATGGATATGGATGATCGATGGTTCTTGATCGTCGAATCGATCTTCGGCTTCATTGATCTTCCTCCTCCTTGGGATACAGAATCTCAAGAGGTTTCCTCTTCCTCAAACTCTTTACCGCGTAAAATAAAATATAAAAAACACATACAATAAAGAAAGAGGTAAGACAATCTAAAATCATCACAAACATGGTAAATAAGAAAACGACAAACAACAGTTATACAATTCATGCAATATGAAAAGCTATAACATAATTTAATAACAAGATAAATGAAAAGATCTAATTATCACAACAACACATGATATCACGTATAAAATAATAACACATACCATTTAATATGACAGATAAAATAATTTCGAAATGTATAATTTCTCGAACAATAACCAAATAAATAAATAACGATAAAATAAATAATGTTGAAAATATAATTAAATGCAACATGACACGATCCTACTCCATGGAGCTAAAACACATACGATATCGAGAGAGAATGACTCGCAAAATCTATTAGTACCACGGCTGCCCAACCAAACTATTGCATTGTTACACTTTGCGTCTATAGCCCCACGTCACATGGAATCCATCATCCAAGGCATGGTGTAGTTCACGGTCTCACATTGTGGCACTACAGTAATGTACTATTAGACTTTACGAAGTCTCAATTAAAAATAGTGCGTGTCGAGTTCATTAGTGTGCTATCGGTTACCACGGCCCAGCGGAGCGACCGACTGTCCATATATGGAATCCCGTACACTAACGTCTCCAAGTTCATAAGAATAATGAACCACACTACGTTTATCGCATCGACAACACGATGTGATTCCCCTCGTCAACCAATCCACCAAAAACTAGTATAACTAAGATAAAAAGATACAATAAGTCCCACCGACAAATACTGTTCCAAAGCCTGTATCGGGTTCACCTCATAGCCCGACAAAGAGAAAAATACGTAAAATCCGAAAAAGAATATGGAAAATACCGTTTCGATCAATCGCGTAGAAATTTTGTCGCATTTTCACAATCTCGTCGTTTTTACAAACGTTTTTAAATCGCGTAAATTTATTTTTCTGTTTTCAAAATCGCGTAGAGTTTTTAATACGTTTTCTCAATCGCGGAAGGTTTTTAAATCATTTTCTTGTCCAAACTCCTTAAAAATTACTATTTAAATAAACAGAAATAATAAATAATACGTTTAAACTACGTAAAATATTTTTCATACCGTATACTGTCTTTTGGACATCTTTTCTATCTTAATTGCCCGTTTTTACTAAAAATTGACAGTATTTTGCTTAGAAAATTATATTAACGGTTTCCTAATTTTACCGTAAAAATTCTGTTTATTAAATTTTTAAACCATATAATTAATCCTTTTGAAAATTACTAACATGCTTCAAAATACAGCATGAGCTATATGTTAGAAATTTTTGAAAGTTACTGTATTTCTTTTCTAACAATAAAATCATTAATTTTAATCTTTAAACTTAATTCAAATCATTTTGTTTCTTTAAAACTCATTGGAGAAAAATTCTTTTTAACATATATTGCATCTTTATACTTGAAAATAGTTTGGAATTGATTTTAGAAATCATGAATTCTTGATTTGGCATGTTGGCCGAAATATATGTTTGGATCATTTGATTTCTAAATGCATTTTCCTTGATCTAAACAATGCTATCTCTTATTAATTTTCCTAGGTTAATTAAATTACACTTTAGGGAAAATATGAGAACATTTTGGTTCTCCTTTTGTGTCCATGGCCGTGAGCCTTAAGATTGTGTTCTTTGGAACACTCATGCATACCTTAGCATGTTATTCACATCCTATACATTATCATGCAATTCTAACACATGCAATATATTTCTAACACATATAACCTAAATCAAAGCTTGTAGACATGCAAATTATTACAAGTATCAAATAGGAAAGCTACTAACAAATACACAAACACATAAACAAGCCACTAACAAATACATAAATGAATCCTTATGGATTCTACAATCACAAAAATCACACTCCATCTTCTTACCACCATCCATAGATGATAAGATTAGTCTTCCTCTTACCTTAAATGAAGACAAAAACTATTCTTTCACTCCTCCTAGGGTTTCGGTTTCACTCCACCAAATCACCTAGCAAGCTTAAACAAAACCACAAGTTACTAACCATAGAAAGAGAGCTTAAACCATGGAGAAATCATGGCTTAGAACTTTGAAAAAGAGTTTAGAAAAGAAAAACTAGGAATTTCACCTTCTTGGTTGAATCTTCCAAGTAGGTTTTCAAGCTTCAAATGAAGGATTTTGTAAGAACTCTCAACTAGAGATGTTCTTAGGATTGTGTTTAGGTTTAGAAAACTTGGTTGGATAGAATTTTGGGTGATTGGATGGTGTAGAACTAGGTTTGGCCGAAACTAGCTCCAAGAGAACATCAATGGTGTTTAGGGTTTTTGGAAGAGAGAGAAGAGAGAAAAGGCTTGAAGACAAAGTGATTTTTGGTCTCTCAAAGGCCAAATGGCCGTGGACTTCATGCCATGCAAGGTGTCCATGGCTTGGCTTCATCCAAGCCTTAGAATGCATCAAAGGCCAAGATTAAAACTTGGTTAGCAAGCTTGTCTCCCATTGGTTCCTTCTAACCTAGTTACTAAGCCTTGTCACTAAGCTTCATTATTACACTAACCTAGTCACTAAGCTAGTCATCATGTTCTAGAGAGTTCCTTCACTAATGATGATTAATTAAGCTACTAAGTTAACTGTATTAGCTAAATGTGGGTCCTGCAAAACATTTTCGGGTCCATTGTCATCTAATTATACTGACTAATAAAATAATACATAAAATTATTTTATTGGACAGTTAAATCCTAAAAATTAAAAGATTAATTATTTTCTCATTCAGAATTGAGTTTAGTAAGATCCCCAAGTCTGAATAATTAAAACAAGATTTCCCCGGCCCGGAAAAATATTATTTTCCTGTCCCGGAGCAAATCGCACAAAAAGTCCAAATAAAATCACAGACAGTAATATTAAGCACTGTAACATATAGAAAAATTAAAAACAGTACAATCGGGACGTAACGGTCATTTTTCCATTTTTCTCCACGACGAAGCAAATCATCCAAAACGTTCAAATAAAATTACAGACAGTATTAATTGTCTGTATATCTCCCAGAAAAATTAAAACAGTAGCTCGAGAAAATTTTTATTTTACTGTATCGAAGCAAAATATGTAAAACGATCAAATAAAATTTTAGCTTGTAAAATATATTTATATTTTATACAGAAAAACAAGAAACAGTAAAACAGGGACATAACAATCATTTACACAAAAGCTCGAAAAACAGCAAACAGAACATTCGGGACATTTTCTAAAAATTGGGGTGTTACAACTCGCTCTGTGACTCATCAAGGGCAATCAGTAGAAAAATGATCAATAATAGTTGCTACTCAGCTAGAACAAGAGAAAAATCTAGATATATTTTATTATCCATTGGACAATAGGCACTGGCTTTATAAGCAGTAATTATTGTTCTTTGCTTACAGTATACCGAAAAATATCTTAAGCCTTTATCTTTTTCATGAAGTCTATAAATAGGAGGGCTTTGGTTCATTTTCAACTTTGGCAAGAAGCTCTCACCCTTTTCTCTCCTTGTGTTCCACGACCAAAGACTCTTGGAGGCCAAAACTCCACACTTACTCATCTTTTATTCATCTCCACTCAAGAAACCAAAAGTTATACACAAAACTCTCTCACTTTCTCTCCCTCCATAGATTCGGCCAAGCACTCAAGAATCACTCTCCAAATTTCTATAATTCCTACCAATATTATTTCTTGAATCCTTTCATTAATCCAAGACACTTTTATGTTGGGAGTTTCTCAAGATTCATTCATTTCCATCTTCCTATCAAGCAAAGAACACAAAAGCTCCTATCTTTCTCTTCTCCAAGCTCACGGCCAAGGGGCCATAGTTTTACCATCACTCTCCAATAATTTTAACCAACCTTGTTTCTTGAATCCTTACCTTATTTCAAGACACTTTGTAGTTGGAGTCTTGATCAAAATCATCCATCTTCAAGGAGTTCTTTCAAAAACCAAACACAAAAACTCTCACCTTTCCTCTCTAGAGAAACTCACGGTCAACCACCATAGAAATACCTTCCAAGCTTCAATAATTTTATACAACCTTAGATCTTGAATCTCCATGAAATTCTAAGGAACTTTCATGTTGAACACTTTCTCTAAATCATCCATCTTCAACCTTGTTCTTCAAGCTAAAGATTGAAGCTTTATTGGTGAAGTTCATTTATCTTCACTTTTCTTTTGATTTTCAAGGTTCTAACCATGATTCTAATCCATGGTTTTCTTATTCAAGTCTTATTTATATTGATTATGTGTGTTTACTTTGATTTTTAAGAAGCTCTTGGTGGTGAAGGATTTGTACAAGAAGCAAAGCAAGGAGCTTTGGAGGTTTCTCCAAGAGGTAAGAAGGAGATTACCCTCATCAACTATGTGTTGGTGGTGAGGAGTGGATTTATGTGTGGTGAAAGATCCATAAGGATTTATTCACTTGATTGTTTAATGCTTTCCTATTTGTGGTTGATTGTATTTGTAAGCATGTCTCTAGCTTTAAAATATATTGCATGTGTTTATACATGTATGAATATTATTATAGGATGTGAATAATATGCAAGGATTGCATGAGTGTTCCAAAGAACACAAAAGAAGCTCACGGCTTCTCCAAGAAAAAGAGAACTAAAATGTTCTCAACCATTTTCTAAAACAATGATTTAATGAATTTAGGTAAAACAATGAATTTGAAAATGATTTAATGATTATTTGTAAAGAACATGTTGAGTTTTGGTCAAAATGCCATACAATGTCTATTTGATTTCCAAAATTATTTTCTAATGAAGATTAAGTATTTAACTTTAATAGAATTCAATTATAATGAATTTTTGGAGAACAAAATGAATGGTTCTAGTTTTAGAAATCTAAATTAATGGAATTAATTATAAATAAAGTGAACACATGAAAATTGTTAACGTAGAGCTCACCTTTGAGTTTTGAAGCACATTAGTGAGTTTCAAAGTGTAATTAATGGTTATAATTAAAGCAAGTTAATTTTTTAAGGAAAACGTAGAAAACACCTTTTTAATGAATTTTCTAGACAAAATACTGTCAAAATTTACTAGAAATGGATAAATAAAAGAGAAAGTTTTATAATATGTTTATAACGTAAGAAAAATATTCTATGTAGTTTAAAAGTATTAGAAATAGCTTACGCATATTTAAAATAATGATTTTTAAGCTATACGGTTAAGAAAACGATTTAAAAAAGTTACGCAATTTTAAAAATGTCAAAATATATTTACGTCATTTAAAAACGTTTGTAAAAGTGACGCGATTGTGAAAACGTGATAAAATTTCTACACGACTAAATAGAACAGTGGGTTTTACTGTCGGGCCAAAGTGGTGGACCCGGACATATTAAGATATGGTACTGTCAAGTGGAGACATACTATATATTGGAATATTGAGATTGAGGGTATTTTTGTAAATATGGTAATATTTTGAGACCAAGGGTATTTATGTAATTATGGTTCATATATATATGCATTGAGTTGGTATGCATAATCGATGGCTGTGATGACTTTTGTTGTTTAGGAATGAATGAGAGCTGAATACTGTGATCCAGTGGGGGATCTACTAGGGACGTCAGGGCGCAGTGATTCAGAGTGACCTGTTTGTTACATTATATACCTGGCCATGATAAACCATTGCAACGCACTGGCGTATGTCTCGACAAACATTATTTATGTCTCGCGTCTAGCTTAGACTGTCATTATGGGTGGCAGATCTTTTGGACCATTCATCTCCGAAATTTGTTTAGCTCCACGGAGTAGGAATATAATGCATTGTGCATATGCATAGTTTGTGTACATATTGTCGTGACATTGTCGAGATACATTTTATGGTGGCATCATCATTTTATATGAATATTATGGATATCTGTTGTTGATATACTGTTGATGTTTATATTGTTGTGATATATGTTTTCTGAATATAAGGATAATTTGTTAACATGATTATACTTGTGATATTTGTGTGTATGGAATGACTTTATCATTCGTATCGTTCTTTGCTATCGTACTGATATTGATGAAAGGGGATCTTACCTCTTTGCTGTATTGTTCGTTATTTTTGTATTGTCAAAATTTGTATAGTAGGTGAAGTAAGTTTCTTAGACTTAACTGGAGGCAATGTTCTAAGTTTGGTGATGGCGTTAAGGAGTGATCTTCTCAGTTTCTACAGTGAACAGTTTGGTGGAAGAACGAAACAAGTATGTTGAATTTTCTCGTTAGTGTTGTTACCGTGCTATTAAGTAGGACCCGTTATTGGGTTTGCTACTGTTTCTTGAGTTTGTAAGTTATGTTTTAAATGTTGTTTAATATTATGTAGTATAATAAACATGTGTATTAATTAGTTCAGTCTATTTTCTGTAATTACTTATATTTTTAGTAAGTTTATATGGTCAGCAAAAAGATATTTTTTAAAAAAATCCATATTTTATAACTCAAAGCTTTTGTGAAATAATTTTCAGATTTTAGTCAGAAATGTGATGCCCTACGAAGGGTGTTACATTAACCGACAGCAACTTGTAAATTCAACATACTTCCCAGGAGTTGACCCATCCCACAATTGCTCCAGGTCAAGCACGCTTAACCACGGTGTTCTTATGTTCTAGGCTCCCGAAAAGAAGTTGCAACTTGTTGATATAGCTACACCAAATCAATTCCTTTAAGTCATCCTCAACTATACAGTCCCATACCTACACAGTCTCTGAATCCCTCTCATTCTGGTGCGTATTCAGTTCATTCATGGGACCCTTCGCTTAGAAGCCTGCGAGGAGCCACTCCTTGTACGTGCTTCTCTTACACCGGCGTCCACTCCCCGCCCTCGACGGCCTCGGGACACCACATGCCCACCAACGTCCGCTTGGTTCGTCCCCGAACCACACCGGTGTGCTTTGTCCTTACTCACACGCATCTTAGGAAATTTTCCAGGAGGTCACCCATCCCATAATTGCTCCAGGTCAAACATACTTAACCACAGAGTTCTTATGTTCTAGGCTCCTGAAAAGAAGTTGCAACTTGTTGATATAGCTACACCAAATCAATTCCTTTAAGCCATCCTTAATTATGCAATCCCATACCTGCATAGTCTCTGAATCCCTCTCATTCCGGTGCGTATTCAGTTCATTCATGGGACCCTTCGCCTAGAAGCCTGCCGGGAGCCGCTCCTTGTACATGCTTCTGTTACACCGGCGTCCACTCCCCACCCTCGTCGGCCTCGGGACACCACATGCCCACCAACTTCCGCTTGGTTCGTCCCCGAACCACACCATACTGGGAGAGGTCCCGTCTCTGATACCATTTTGTAACATCCCGGGACTGCTTGCAGGATTGATGAGTGTCTCCACAAACCAACACGAGTCTTTTCAGCGTGCTTTGTCTTCACTCACATGCATCCTAAGAAACTTCCCAAGAGGTCACCCATCCCACAATTGCTCCAGGTCAAGCACGCTTAACCACGGAGTTCTTATGTTCTAGGCTCTCGAAAAGAAGTTGCAACTTGTTGATATAGCTACGCCAAATCAATTCCTTTAAGCCATCCTCAATTATGCAGTCCCATACCTGCACAGTCTCTGAATCAGTCCCATTCCAATGCGTATTCAGTTCATTCATGGGACCCTTCACCTAGAAGCCTACCAGGAGCTGCTCCTTGTACGTGCTTCTCTTACACCGGCGTCCACTCCCCGCCCTCGTCAGCCTCGGGACACCACATACGCATGTGGGCGCAGGACAAGACAATGGAAGCATGACTGCGACTACAGAGGAAATGCAGAGGATGGTTGATGTGACAACTCACCAAAATCTGAGGCCCACCCAACGACGAGAATTAGGGGTTAAGGTTCCGAATCTATTGAAGGAAAGTCAAACTTGGGATAATCATGGACTGCCTAGACTCCACAAGAGGGATAATAGAAAGGCTAATCAATTCAAACGGAAATCATACTCTCGATTGTCAGGGAAGCGACAGCCACATCCAACTCATGGAGAAAGTGCTAGTGGTAGTAGATCCAACCAGACCTTGACATCTTTACCAAAATGTAAGAAGTGCGGAAAGGAACACCTAACAAGGGATTACACAATTGCGGGGATCATCTGTTTTAAATGTGGAAAGCCTGGACACGCTTTCGCAATTACAATCAAACGAAGGCTGAGTCTTCAATCGATGCTGCAAGGGCTGTGGAACTGCAGGCAGAAAATAGAATTTATACTCTAGGTGGTGCTGAGGCCTTTAAATTTGAAGATCTAAACAATGGAAACTATGCTTCAAACGACGATCCAGTATTCGTGTTGTATAATTCTGGGGGCAATCCCTCCTTTTACAATTTGTAACTATATGGATCATTTGGATTCATCTATGTTTTCATTATCTTTGACCTAGTTACTCCTACTTCTATTACCAAGACTTGTCGTGGATGCTTAAGTTCGTTTAATCCATCCTATTTCTACCAAGGATCGAATCTTTTGTTGAATTGACTTGCATACAAAACAAAATTATACCTATTAGAGTTTATGATATTTAGAAATCGATTGGTCATTTTCTAGTTATATCCTGCTAGATCGTTTCGATAAAGACCTTAGCGATTTTCGAAACTAAGACTTTTGGATTCGTAATGGCCAATAAGTTGAAGCTTGTGAGGAAAAGGAGCCTGAGGATACATGTTGATGTTGGAGGACAAAAGCAAGGGGAATATAAATGTTATTCTTGTAGTCAAAGAGTTTCGCATGATGAGCTACAATGCTGTCGGTTAAGAAAAAGAATGAGAACTCTCGGTGAGATGAGGACTATCGCCAATTGGGCAAGATTATGGTCAAGGATGAGTGTCCTCGGAGAAAGACGAATGATTCGATGGGTCAACGAGAGGGAAGTTATTGTTCTCTCTGAGATAGATGTACATCCTGATTATCATTAAATTCGTGGGAGTTTGAGGATCTTCCCAAAACGATTTTTCGAATGCGCTTTGGACATTGTGGGTATCTCGTGATACCGTTCAGTGTAATGAATGCTCTTGTCGTATTCATGGATAACATGAATCAAATCTTTCGTCCTTACCTAGACAGATTTGTTATTGTCTTTATCAATGACATTTTGATCTGTTCACGAACACGTGGAGAAATATGTTGGACATCTCGATCCGATTTTCTAGACTTTAAAGGAAAAGGAGCGAATGCCAAAGTATTAGAGTAAGAAATTCTCATTTGTGGAGGTTCATTTTCGAGTCATGAGAATCCAGGTGAAGGGATCGTTGTGGGTCCATCAAAAGTTAAAGTAGTTTTGTAATAGGAAAGACGGGAAACCATAACACCCTCGTAATCTACAAGGTTAATTAATTTCTATCGAAGGAGCGTCGATGAATTCTCCAAGGTAGTGAGATCTCTTACTTAGCTTATAAGAAGGGGATTAAACTGTTATGGACTAACACATGTGAAGAAAGTTTTCCTAAGGATTGAGGAGATACTCGGATACTCGCTAATTTTGGTTTTACCAAATCTCGGGGAACCGTTTGAAGTGCTCTGTGATACTTCATATTAAGGTCCAGAATATGTGTTTATGCACAATCTGGAAATTGTGACTTACGCCTCGAGGTAGTTGAGGGTGCATGAGGAGAATTACCCAATGCATGACTTGAAGTTAACCACAGTTATAATTACTGTGAAAATATAAAGATGCTTTCGTATGGAGCAACATCTAATGCCTTTAAAAATCTCAAAAGCCCGAAATATTCATTCGACAAAAAGGGGGTTGAACACCAAACAGAGAAGGCGATTAGGATTTTTTTTAAAGGAGTATGATCTCTAGTTTTAGTGTCGTCCTAGAAAGGCGAACGTCATGGCAGACGTTTTGAGCCAGAAACTACTTAATATCTTCATTATGGTAGCCAAGAAGAAGAAATTGGTAGAGTAATTCAAGGGCATGTGGTTGTCATTGGAGATGACACCGGACGAGGTATGTTTGGGTATGGTTACTATTCCGGATGATCTGTTGGGAGAAATTCAAGAGAAGCAGAAGAGTGACCAAGATGCATCAAGACCCAAAACAGAAGTAGTGATGGTAAGAAATGAAGAGAGACGTTACTAAATGTGTGTCATCTTGTCTGAGTTGCCAACATACTCACTCCTAAGTTCTTCGGACTATATCAGATTCCTCCTCAGATTGGTCCGATAGTCTATCAACTAACTTTGCTATCCTTTCTTTTTAAATCTTCATGATATCTTCCATATGTCATGATCACGAAAGTATATCCCTGACCCAGCTATGTCGTCGAACAAGACACAGTACGATTAAAAGAGAGTTTGACCCATGGAATACTTCCTATAAAGATCGAGAATAGGAGAGCAAAACAACACGGAGACAGGGAGATCACATTAGTAAGGGTGATCTGAATTGACGCAACTAGAAGCGCGATGTGAAAGTTGGAAGGCAAGATGAAGGAATTACATCCGTGTTATTCTAGGGAATTAAAATTTCGAGGACGAAATTTCTATTTGAAGGGGAGAGTTGTAACATCCCGAAAATTAATAATTTTATGATAAATAGTTGTTTTATAATATTTATAATTTTTGAGAATTTTTTTGGATTTTTTGAAAATGTGAAATATTTTAATATTATTCCTTATTTTGCGTGCAAACTAAGCAGGCCTGGGAAAATGAGATATTTTTCCCAAGAACCTTGATATGTGGAAATGTCGATGGGGGATCTTACTAAACTCGAGGTTGGACACGATTTATGAGGTTTCACATTTTTTTTGAGAAATTTTATCTGATAAAATAATTAATCGTTGTGTGAATCTTATCCGCTGGATAATTAATACTGATTTCTGTCAACTGTAACAATTGTTCATTGGATAATAACATGTGTTAAAATCTTTATCACACTATCAAAAAATCTACCTTGTGTCAAATTCATTAGCTTTATTTTCAAAATAAAGATTAAATTAATTCAAAACTCATTATGGGAAGCTTCCAAGAAATTTTCCTTAATAACATATTTCTCTCTCTTCCCTCCTCACTCACTCCTACGGCAAAGGCCATTTGTAAGGGCCAAATATCCACTTTTCACATTCTCACTTTTATCACTTCACTCTCATATTCCTAAACACAAAAACACCTAACACTTTTCTCCCTTCTCATTTTCTTCAAGCACCCTTTCTTCTCTTCTTCTTCTTCCTTCTGCACCGTACACCTACCCATTGGAGACCATCTCCATGATTTGCTAAATCAATCCCATTTCTAGTTTTCTTCCATCATTCTAAGTTCTCTTTTGTGGCCATCCTTTGGTTCTTCTTCTTCTTTTTCTTCTTCTTCCATTTTCCACCATTGAAGCTAAAGCCTAGAGCTTTAAGGTAAAGTCTTCAACTTTCTTCTAGTTTCCTATCATTTTTGTTTTTCTTGGTCACCTAGGTGACCAAGAACCTATTTTTCCATGGTTTGAGTGGACATTGTGGAAGTCACTCACATTAGTGTTTTCTTGAAGGAGGAAAACGAAAATCAAGAGCAAAAAGGAGTAGCACCATTGTGTTATCTTCCAAATAGGTAAGAGGGAGATGATCCTCTTCAACCGATCTTAGTAGTAAGAAAATGTCTTGTGTATTGTTGTTGATAAGGGAATCCATGTTGGATTACTCTCTTTGTTATATTGTGTTATTTCCATGATTTTGTAGTTATTTGATTTGTGTGAATATATGGATTTGCATCGTGTGTTTTGATGATTATGAACCTATTGATTGTTATTTTGTATCTTGATGACATGAATCATATTTTGGATTGTTAGAAAATGGCTGAAAAACTTTGATAATGGATGGGCCAATATTCTGCAGAAACGAATTCTACGGAACCCTTGCTAATGCACTAGCGCTCAGGCGCTTCAGAGATGACGCCTAGGCAGCCAGAGCAGAACCAGCTAAGTAACTGTGAAATGATGCTAAGACTTCAATATGAAGATATTACAACCAAAAATAAAGTAAAGGACTTGATTTATTAAGATAATTCCTTTAGAGAGGGGGATTTTATAAGACTGAATAATCTAAAGTGAAATTCCATAATGAACCTTAAGAAGTGCTTTACCACTTAAGAACTTAATACCATGTTATTTTGAGTCCATGAATGGGACTAGGGAATTATGGATGTCTAAGTTGTATGAATTATGAACATTGTGATAATTGATGAACCATGAATACCTATTGTTATTGAGGAATCGAATTGATCCCATGTGGAATAAAAACTAAGTAATTAGGTGTCAAGAGACTAGTACATGATAGGGAAGGAAATTTAGAACCTTGAAGGTTTGTGCGGCTACGGTTTTAAGGGTTATTTAACCTAAGGATTTTCATAATTGATCAAGACTTAAGTTCTTGGAAATGTTGAACCCTTAATGGGGAATGTTGATAATTGATAGACCATAAACATACATTGAGGTTGAGAAGTGGTTCCATATTGTTGTAAGACCTTATGTGGGGCTAAGCATTTATTAATGGATTTCTTAAGGAAATTATGATGTATTGATATTAAGAATGATTATATACTATTGTAGTATTGTTTATGATGAATGCATCATTGATAAACATACATGATTAGACATTGTGTCGTCATGCATATGCGTTGTCCGTTGGACATATTTGAGAAAGGCGATGTATACCTAGGAGTTTGAATAACACCTTTGTGCGGGTGCGAATAGACTAAGCGTAGGATCATTGTGGTTGGCCCTGGGGGCGTCGGGGTGCGGGTGCCTCATCATGGACAGTTAAGAGCTCCTCTGTGCCGTGGGGTAGACCGATGCAAACATACCGATGATCCGGATTGAGACACTATCCTATATCGCGATAAACTGTTGAGGTGCCATGTATAAGCCATTGTTGCGCAAATATTTATGAGATGAAGCACATTATTTTTAAAGGCTAACAATATACTGACATTACTCCTTAATCATTCACTTCGAAAATGTTGATGCCTAGCTCCATGGAGTAGGATTTTTGATACCATAATGCATTGTATACTATTCATTGTCGGTTTCATAAATTATTGAGCATGAACACTTGTGATTATGAAAGTAACTATTTTACTTCTATAAATGATTATCTGATTGTTGTGATGATTACTGGAAATATTGTTGTGATCTACCTGTTCTCATTGATTCTTACTATTGCTTATAATTGTACTGCTTTACTATAAATTCTACTGTACTATTAATGAATATATGAATTGTAATGCTATGTGGGCGCTTTGCGCCGTGTTGTTTTCTTACTGCCATAGTGGTAATAAAAGTTGGGTGTCTCACCTCTTTATTTCATGACTCTGTCGTATGTTACATTGAATAAAGACTGTGAACGTGAAGGGCCCAAGTTGGATTTACTTAGCCTATCGTTGGAGAATCGACCTCTGTTTCATTGTGATGGCGTCTGAACAAGCCTTCTCTGTTACGTATGTGGATACAGTTTCATAGTGGATTGGAAGCCTGACATTTTGACTGTGAAGCGAGGTATGTTACGTACATTGGGGATGTGATCCTTGTTCAGTGTAGTAATGAACTTGGAGCTGGTACGAACATATCTTATGTTCCCGTACGCGTGGGTTCCCTATACCCATTGGGGAGATGTGGGATAACCGCCGCCTCTTCCCTAGAGAGGTTTCAGTTATAATGTATGTTCATACTCCCATCCGTCCGGAAGTGTCACAAGGGCGAATATTACCTATCGGGAATGCTGAAGAAGATCAGGTGACCATTCCATTCACGTGTTAGATTTCGGGGAAGGCTGAACTTTTATATGGTAGTAATGTTATGTCATGTAAAACCTGAGTTTAATATTGTTGTAAGCTATTTTATGCATTGATTATCGATATATATTTTATATTAAGCTGATGGCGTATTTGGAATGTAAATCGATATAACTATATTTCATATCATGGCTCATACTTTCTATTTATGCATCGAGATGTAACTGATTATTTTTAAATTTTTGTAACTTGAAACTGTGACATGCCTGGATTTAGTAGCTGTGGTGTAATGACGATTGTACGACAGTCATTAGATCTAGGTGTGTTACACTCACCTTCCTCAAATTCAAGAGATCTCATTCGCTTGTTTGCATAGCTTTTCTGCCGACTCTGAGTCATCCTTATTTTCTCTTGAATCATCTTGACCTTTTCTATCATTTGTTGCACAAGATCAGGTCCTATGGTCATACTTTCCCCTTCCTGATACCAACATAAAAGTGTTCGACATCATCACCCATACAGTGCTTCATAGGGTGCCATCCCTATACTTAAGTGAAAACTATTGTTGTAAGTGAATTCTATCAGAGACAAGAATTCATCCCAACTCCCTTGTTGTTCTAGCACACAAGCTCTCGATCCAAAATACACATATCGCAATACTACTATTTTTCACAACCACATGCCATCACTTGGCAGTACCATTTTTCAACATAACCGGGTCCACCATGTTAACCTGACAGCAAACTGTTGTTATTTTCAATCGTGTAAATATTTTATCGCATTTTCACAATCGTGTAACCTTTTTCCAATGTTTTCAAATCGCATAAATATCTTTTGACGTTTTTGCAATCGCGTAGTATTTTTAAATCATTTGCTCAGCCACATAATGATTTTAAATTGTTTTCTCAATCGCGTAGTTTAAAAATCATTATTTTAAATACGTGTAAGGTTTTTCTAATATTTTTCAACTGCGTAAAATATTTCTTTGCTTTCTAAAGTAAATTTTGAAACTTTCTCCATTATATATCTATTTTTGTCTTATTTACAATATTTCCTTAATAAAAATACTTTAAGTAATATTTCCTACTGTTTCCTTTAAAAATTACCTTTCTTGGATTTAACCAATATTTACAGCTTGAAACTTGTTAACGCGCTTTAAAACCCAACAGGTGAGCTATACGTTAGTACTTTTCAAGTATTTATTCTATTAATTAAACTCTAAAATTAATTTACTCTCCTTTATTCTCCAAAAATTCATTAAGTTAAGTTCTTATTAAATTAATTACATAAGTCCACACTTAGAAAATGACTTTGGATTAAAGATATCATAAATGGCATGTTGGTCAAAATTCACTATGTGTTCTATAAAACATCTTTAATTATTTTCTATCATCTTAGTCCTTGTAAAAATCCTTAATCTAATTAAATTAATTAATCCATGATTAGGAAAATATTTTAGAACATCTTGGTCCTCTTGGTGGTGTTGAGGTCGTGAGCCCCCTTTTGAGGAGCATATTGATATATGGATGTTAATGAATAAAATTGTTAAGCATAGTATTAAGAGGCATAAAAATGAAAGGATAAGGGTAGATTGAGGTTGAGTAAGTTACTCCCTCTTTAGTTAAATGAAAATCAAAAGATAGAATAATTTTATATACAATGATTGTATAAATGAAAAGCATGAGGACTAAAGTTATGTCTCTCTGTTATGCAAAGAAAAGTAAGGTTATGTGGAAAGTAAATGAAGGAAAAGTTTTAAAATATTGTTGCATGTTTTGTTTTCAAACTTGTTATTTGTTATTTCCTCATATGAATGACCCTACAGCTTGAGCGAAGGTCTCATAATGCCCAGGGTTTTGGGTATTAATGGATGTGAGGCAAATTAGCTTATTCATACTAAGTAATGTTAAGTGGTTAGTGCCCTACTACTTAGAGAGGTAATACCCATGGTATTCAAAAGGGTAATACCAGGTAGTGTAAGGTGGATAAGGAACAAAGGTTTTCCTACCTTTTCCTATTTAAGGATATACAAGGATCAAAAGGACTTCCTAGAACAAAGGTTTTCTTAGAAGGGCTTCTTGGAACAAAGATTGTCCTGAAAGAAAGGGATCCTTGGAAATAAGCAAGTAACATGTGTTTTTTGAATAATGGTTTTAAAAGGAACTTTGCATCTTTTGGTTTTCAAACTTGATGTTTGTTATTGGCTTAGGCCAAAGGTGCTCCCAATGCAGGGTTATCATATTAAGGGAAGTCAAGGAACAAAAGGTTTCCTAGTACCTTAATGAGGGAGGTCAAGGAATAAAGGTTTTTCCTAATACCTCATTTGACCCAGAGGAAATAAAAAGACCAAATGTTGTCCTGGGAATAAGTAATTTTTAGAGAAGGGATATTTGTACATCCAAATAATAATAAATACAATAGTATGAAAACCATTCTCGAGAACTGAAAAAGAAACTAATTACCATATTGGTTCTAGTGATCTTAAATCCTCAATGATGCTCAAAAGAACAACTACTCTATCTATCCTGAAATTATGAAAATGTATTAAGACCTCAAGGGATGATTAAGGGCCTTATATAAAAGTTGATATTGTGTAATGCGTCCAAATGAATTGTGGACAAAGAGAAAAGAAAGATAGAATATTAGTAATTCTCAAAATCTCTGCACTCTTTAAATGTACTTGAATGAGAATGGAAACTTTATCAATGGCAATAAAATGTTCTAGAAGACGTTCTTTGTAATACGCTAACTAACATATTAGACTTATATATGGTGGCAAAAGGTAGCATATTACTTACTTAACATGTCTCAGAAGTTTTGTGACAAACTGAGTTCATTTAAGCACTTAGTTGTGACATAGAAGTTGAAAAATAGCTTAACATGACTCAGATAGTTGCATATGTTGCTACGTTGAGGGAAATAAACATAGAGAGTTTGTTTCTAGGTCACAAATAAGCTATGTAAGATGTGGTAAAAGTTTCAAGAGAATCAAAGTCAGTTTGGTATTTTTAGGCATACTAGTTGTGCGTTTTAATACTGAATGACTAGCAGCAGATATAGAAAATCATGAAAATGGTGAAACAATAATTTAGATGAATCCTATGATTTATTCTAAAGTTGTTGGAAGCTGGAAAACTTGAATTAGCATAATTCGGGTGTTCTTAGCAGATATAGAAGTTCTAGTAAAATATCCTAAGGGATATGATGGTCATTCTCTCATTTTTCTCTTTCACGGTTAAAAGGCCAACAGAAGCTGCAAAGGAAGAAAAAGAAAGAAAACAAAGGAAGAGAAGGGAGAAAAGGAGAGAAAGGAAGATCAAGAGTAAGAGGATCAAGATCAAAGCACAAAGCTTGAAAATCTTCATCTCAGTCATCAAAAGGTAGGGGTTTAGAGCTTCTATTCATCTCTTTTCTCTATTTTCTCCATGGATGCACATAAGGTGCTTGATAGACCAAATTGAGTTCTAAAGGTGTTTGATGTGTTTGGCTTGCATGAATGTGTTTCTTTGGTTGTTTATGACTTGTTCATGGCATAAATTGAAGTTAGAAGCTTAGAACATCATATTATACCATTGATGCTCTTTTTTTTTTGGGTGTTAGGTTTTAAGGTGGATGATGGGTTCATCAATCCATGTTTTTGATCCTTGTGAGTGATTTAAGAGTTGTATAAGTGTTATAACATGTTTATGGACCTTGTATGATGTTGGAAAACATTTGAAATTGTTGGTTAGATGAAGAAATGGGGGTATGTTCCTAATGGAACAGTACCCCATATTTGCAGAATTCTCTATCGCAGAGTCATGCCTAGGCGTGACTGAACCATGCCTAGGCATGGGGGTTTCAATTTCCAAAACTAGTGAGATAGAGAGCATCATGCCTAGGCATGATAGGGCTACGCCTAGGCATGGCTGTCTGGAAGAAACATGAATTTTTGTTAGATGCAATGGAGTCTTCTAATGGTGTAATTTCTTCTTTTATGCTTCTTAATGAGTGATAAAACTCTAATAGGAGTATTTAATGAAGGAAGAATGTGATAAATCATGAATGATTTGTAAGGCTAATTATGTGAGGTAATTAGGCATAGATATATATATATATATATATATATATATATATTGTGTATTGTGAAAAATTAGTTTCCTTAGGAGTTGGAATTACTCATGTGTACTCTTTTAAGAGTGTTGGAGTACTTTTAGCAGTATACTAGGATGGATTCATAGTATTCACTCTAGTAAGTATGAGAAATGTATGAACCTTAGGAGATCTGAGAGTAGTGGATTACCTTGGGAAGATACCTAGAACCTTAAGCAACAAAGAGTTGCAAGTAAAAATCACTCTTGCATTAGATTCACTTGAGTGGAGATAAGGTTGTGCATTTAGTTCTGAAGAGGGAATGTTAAGTACTAAGTCTCTAGTTAAGTGGGACCTTGTGCGTTGTAGAATACACAAAAGGATGAATGTTGACTTGTAAGCTTGTTACATTCATTAAGTATGAAAAGTTCTAGAGAAATGCTCATTTATTTCCTTAAGCAAGATAATGAGGCATTAGCTAAGATAGACTTTTTCACTAGGATGAGTGGAGTCTATAGAAGTGTTAAGGTGGTGTTTATGGAAGAGGTAAACATAACACTACGTTTTTCATATACTAGTTAGTTAATTTAGTTTGTATGTGAAAGCTAAGAACCTTAGTGCAACTAAGAGTAATGGTCTGCCATAGGTGAGTATCTAACACTTTAGCAACACAGTGTTACATAAAGATCACTTAAGATGTAATGAATGATGATGGGGTGTATTAGATACAATGAACTAAGATGGATTAGTAGTGTTTACCGAATAATGTAACTTTATATGACGAAAGGTCATTTAGCCAGAAGGAAAGGAATCAGAAATTCCTAAGGGGACAAGTATTCTTAACCAAGTGCTAGGGTTATGTATGGTATGAGGTTATAGATTCTCCTCTTTACAAAGGGCAAACATAATGAACCAAAGTTCCTAGTAGAATATACTTGGGTCTTAAACTAACTAAGTATATAAGTATATATGTAAGTCTATGGAAATGGTCTAGCACTATTAATCTTTGTGAGTGTCCTTTGATGTTGTATACCATCATTTTTTATATATATATATATATATATATATATATATAGAGAGAGAGAGAGAGAGAGCGGGCAGGATCAATTTACACAAGTGTAAGTCTTTTTTGACTTACACTCATTTTCAGCTGTTAGATTCACTTTTATCTAATGGTTACTTTTAACGAAATAATCTTGATCATTAAATGAAAGTAGATCTAACGGTTGAAAATGAGTGTAAGTCAAAAAAGACTTACACTGGTATAAACCGATCCCCCCTCATATATATATAAATTGTGTATTGTGATATTGTGAAAAATTAGTTTCCTTAGGAGTTGGAATTACTCATGTGTACTCTTTTAAGAGTGTTGGAGTACCTTTAGCAGTATACTAGGATGGATTAATAGTATTCACTCTAGTAAGTATGAGAAATGTATGAACCTTAGGAGATCTGAGAGTAGTGGATTACCTTGGGAAGATACCTAGAACCTTAAGCAACAAAGAGTTGCAAGTAAAAATCACTCTTGTATTAGATTCACTTGAGTGGAGATAAGGTTGTGCATTTAGTTCTGAAGAGGGAATGTTATGTACTAAGTCTCTAGTTAAGTGGGACCTTGTGCATTGTAGAATACACAAAAGGATGAATGTTGACTTGTAAGCTTGTTACATTCATTAAGTATGAAAAGTTCTAGAGAAATGCTCATTTATTTCCTTAAGCAAGATAATGAGGCATTAGCTAAGATAGACTTTTTCACTAGGATGAGTGGAGTCTATAGAAGTGTTAAGGTGGTGTTTATGCAAGAGGTAAACATAACACTACATTTTTCATATACTAGTTAGTTAATTTAGTTTGTATGTGAAAGCTAAGAACCTTAGTGCAACTAAGAGTAATGGTCTGCCATAGGTGAGTATCTAACACTTTAGCAACACAGTGTTACATAAAGATCACTTAAGATGTAATGAATGATGATGGGGTGTATTAGATACAATGAACTAAGATGGATTAGTAGTGTTTACCGAATAATGTAACTTTATATGACGAAAGGTCATTTAGCCAGAAGGAAAGGAATCAAAAATTCCTAAGGGGACAAGTATTCTTAACCAAGTGCTAGGGTTATGTATGGTATGAGGTTATAGATTCTCCTCTTTACAAAGGGCAAACATAATGAACCAAAGTTCCTAGTAGAATATACTTGGGTCTTAAACTAACTAAGTATATAAGTATGTATGTATGTCTATGGAAATGGTCTAGTACTATTAATCTTTGTGAGTGTCCTTTGATGTTGTATACCATCATTAAGGACAAATGAGATAAGTGGGGAGTTCAAAAGACTCTTTCAGTAAGGATGAAGCCTAAGCGTGCTAGGATACGTATGATGTGAGGATGAACTTTTCCTCTATTTACTGCAGGATAATATACTAAACCAGTTCCTAATGAACTTCTTAGTTTTCCAAATAAAACTCTACATGTATTTCAAAACAAAGCATTGCACAAACATATATTTAGGATCTTTCTTAGGCATAATCATATTGCATATCATCTACATTGCATTTATAGGCAGTTGTATAGGCATGTCTGTTATTGTTGGTATTTACAATTGTATGGGCAGTTGTTTATATTTAATGGTATGTAGGCTATTAGTTTAGATCACACTACTTGGTAGTGTGCAGTTATGAGAATTAGGGAAAAAACTCCTATGTTGGTAGTTATAGCAATTGTTATATTTGTTATACAATATTATAGCTAGCTAGTATTGAAATTGTTTTTACTGAGAATTGTAATTCTCACCTTAGTTGTTCTTCCATGTAAATCCAGGTAAAGACTCTGCTATGGGAAAAAGGTGAAGCATAAAGACTAGTATAGATTTATATGTTTTTTTAGCCAAAACTTATGTATACAATTTACTTTTGTTTTGTATATATTATGAATATGTATTACAATATATTTTTTTGTGGTTGGTGTTGTATATGTATATATGAATGAGTTTAAGTTTTCCACTATCTCTCAAGGCTTTCTATAATTACACAGTTGTGATTATGGATATATGTTAGTATGTAGTATGTAGAAGTGACGTCTCTAGTACTAATTATCTTTATATATCTCTATATATCTAAGATATATCTAGATATCTATATTAGGATGTTACATTCTTGTGAATCTTCTACCCTATAAAAGATGAGGATTATAACAATTCTTTTTTTTTTAAAGATAATCTTGATTATGTTTGTTGTGTTTTTGGGTTTATTGACTGAGGAAGTGAAACCATATTTGAGTTCCAGTACAAGGTTAAAATGAGTACAAAAATGTATGTGATTGATTCATGGAATACCAAAGAAAAGTAGTTGTATCTAAACTTAAGATTGTTGAAGATGATCTCATGGTAACTGTAACTGTAATGCCCCTTTTGGGAGAAGGGACCGTCACACCGAAAATGAAACTCAAAGGATAACACTAGGACCCAGTTTATATACATATAGGTAGTAACTTGTTCATTTATAAAGTATACAATAACTTAGCGATTTCTTCTTTTTTTTTTGTAAGTAAGTAGAAAAACATAAACTTAGTGAAAATTAACATAAAGGCCAAACCATACATTTATACAAAAGATACATGACATAAGTATTTAGAAACATCAACAGTTTTAACAAAAGAAAGCAGAAGCTTTACATGCCCGAAAATATATATACATCAGCCCTCCAAAAAATTATAGACAGACAGCCACCAAGGCTACAAAAAGTATCATGTCCCCAACAACTACTGAGAAGAAGCCTCAGATGGGTCCTCCTCAGGTTCCTCCTCAAGATCTTCTTCAGAAGAGGAAATCCTTATAGGAGCAGCAAACTCACGAGCAGGGGCTCATGCAGAAGACAGGAACAAATCCTCTTGTGGGGTATACTCACGGTCACCCCACACCTCACGTATCGGCATGTAGAACTCTAGCTATATAGCAAGATCAAAAGAGAAAATAGGTGGGTCATAACAACCCCATGCTAAAGACACAGTCACATCTCCTACATAGACAAAACGCTTGGTGTTCAAGTAGACGTACTAATAGTCAATGCCTCTATGGAACCTCAGTCTGGCATACCCAAGAAAACCTCGTTGGGATGCCATCACAAAATTGAAGACTAGGTTGACTAAAAACCAGGAAACACAGGCTCTTCCACGCCTTGGTCTTTAAAGAAGCACTGATATAAACAGAATAACAAAGCAAAGAGGTGAGATATCCAACATCATTACCAACATGGCAGTAAAGAAACATAAATGGCGTATAATGCTACACAGTACTATAAAATAGTAAGCAGCATCAAGGTTCAGATAATAACAATTTAATAATCCAGGCAGTCATAATTTCAATAAAAGAAACAATTCTATAATCATATAAATATATGCCAGGTAAATATATTGACCGACTATGCACATGCATAAGTACCAGAATCTTACTCCATGGAGCTAAACACAACATTTAGATAGAATGATCAAGGAGATATGTCTATATCTCGTTAGCCTCAAATCAAGTGTTTCAATATCAATAAATTGTGCAACATGGCTTATACAAGACATTCTTTAAAAGATTGTGATATAGGACAGTGTCTCGGTCTGGATCGTCGGTGTGTTTGCATCGGCCTGTCTCACAGTACAGAGAAACTACCAACTGCCCATTGCGAGATACCCGCACCCCGACGCCCCCAAGGTCAACGAGTAACCTACACTAGTCTATTCGCACCCGCACTAAGGTGTGATTCATCTCCTAGGCATAAAGCCTCACAACAAAGTCCATCGGACTTTCACAATGCATGATGACTCAATACATATGTATATTCAATGGTAACATGACCTTTCCATAACTACACACCATAAATGGCCGAATCAAATGTCAATAAACCTTGGTCCCACTCATGGACCCACAACAATTCATTTTCGGATTCTCAATTGCGAAAACATACTTGTAAGGTTTGATGTGAAATTACACTTCAACTTCAACACTTTTCCTATTAAGCCTCTCTAGGAGAATTCTCTTGTATTTTTCCCCTAATATTTGTCCCTCTAATTAAGCAAGTCCTTTACTTAGTTTTAAACATAACTCACTTAGAGTAATTATTTTAAGTTTCTCAAAACCTCACTTATAGTCATGTTCTTTCTTTGGCCAAAAATCACTCTAGGTTGTAAGATAAAATCTTATTCTTTGTTCTTTCCATTTTATGAACCCTTAATCAACATCTAGTCATCTAATTAATTACATTTCCATTTTAACACAAAATTTTGCCATTGTTTACTCTATGGGGCCGTGAGCTCTAAGGGACTAGGAACCTAAATTCTCATTATTCTATTCATCATTAATCACTTAATTAGTTTGTTCCCCAAATTATTACAAAAATTTTGATCACAGACATCCCATTTGTGGTGCTTGGCCGTGAGCCTCAAATAAAGGGGCAAAGAGCCCTTGCTTTCCATGCATGACTCAAATCCATTCAAAACATTCCAAGTCCATCAAGATATAGTCTAGCATGTAATAAAGTCATACAAGACAAAATAACCACAAAATCACCAAAAACTATACAACAAAGTGAATAATTATAACACCCCTCGATTTAATAACCACGGCGTAATCGTCATTATACCATAGTCACTAAATCTAGACATACTGCAACTCAATCCACATATTTGAAAATTTGATCATTGTACATATATAGAAAATATTAGCCTTGATATGAAATATATTTATATTTACTCGAATCCAAAACATAACATCAGCTTAAATAAAGATACATTTCCACAATCCATGCATAAAAGTAACATATAACAATGTTAAACATAAGTTTACATAGAGTAACTACCATATAAAAGTTTGACCTCTCCTAAAATCAAACACCTAGAAAGAAGGGTCCTGCACTTGATCCTCCTCCAGATCACCTATAGATGAACTTCCCCCTTGAGACACGTCATGATGCATAGGAACCTGAATAGGTGACACAACCGAAACCCCTTTAGGAAAGAGGTGGCGATCATCCCACAACTCCCCAATGGGTATAGGGTGTTGGTGTATGCCCTAGAGGCTAATACATTCTATCTGTATTTACAAACATTGCATTATGTTATTTTTAATATATAAAGCATTTCATTTATTATGTTCTTTTTGATAGACATAATAAAGTCCTTAGAATAGTAAGTTTGATACCATAGGACATCAAATAGATGACTTGATCGTGAGATCTTATTGGATAAAATACTATTCTTAAAATGTCCTTAGTCAAGTATTATTATTAATTAGGGCAACAATAATGCATTGAGACTAGTATGTGCGTAGACTGATGACAACATCTCACGGGTCATGGATATGAGATATCAAGTCTTCACATGGATACATATTAGAGTAATGATGTATTGGACAAACTCGCCATGAGAATGTTATGTGGATCGTTACGTGAGTGTCATAAGCGATTCTTATAGTGATAATAGTGTATGTGGTCCTTTGACCTGAAATCACTATGATTCCTACATGAAGAGTTGTGTGTTTTAATGCCATCAAACGTCATTTGTAACAAGATGATTATAAAGTTAGTTATTAGACATACCGCGATTCATGTGGAGGGATGTGAGTGACCTAGATGGGATTTGTCCCTCCTACATAATAAGAGTGATATCTTTGGGCCTCCTGATTTAGTGAGACTACGAAATGCATGACCATCCTCAAATGAGTCAATATGAGATATTAATCTCATTTGTTATTACTATGTCTACTCGAGAATCAGCAAACTGAAGATTGAACTAAACAAGGGTGACACGTTCCATGCCTTGTGTTCAATCTAGATATCTGGACAAAGGGACTAAACTACATGGAAACATTGGTCACGGATAGGTTATGTCAAATCACTGACATTCTCATTACTTAGGTAGCAGTGATGTGTTGCTTGATACCACTTACTGTTTGTAATATTAAAATGAGATTTTAATATTACTACCAACGTCATGAGAACTTGCAGGGTCGCACACTTAGAGCAGACTAAATTGGAGCAATAAGGATCCAAGTTGGACTCAGATTCAATTGTGGGCTGTAACACCCTTATGGGGATGTCACATTTATGAAATAAAACCAAATAAAGATAAATAAAATCTACCTAAGTTGTAAAACATTTGTTACATAGTAATACAGGTTGTAAAATTTTTTCGATTAAACAGAATATTACGAAATAAAATAACATGGAACATAAAAATAAACAAACTGTCATCACACATAATATACATATATTTTTGTTTTAAGTTATACAAATAATTTACAGCTATAAATATTTAAACCAACACAGTAAACAAAGTAGTAAGAAGTCTATATAAACAAAACGCCGACGCACCCAAGTACGCATCACAGAACTCTAACCCTCTAAAGGATCACTCTCAGATGAAACTTCAGGTGATAAGTATCCAAGATGCCTCGACCCTCTACGGACTCTAGTCCGTGCTGTCGACACACTGCTAATCTCACTAGGCGCATCAAATATACCACCCCAATGATGCCAAAGAGATAGCGGTAGCTCTACATGTAAATATAATATAGTAGAAAAGATAGGCACTCCATCAAACTCTGTACGTATGGTCACAGTTAGACGCCCTACGTACGTAATCGAATCTCTATCCTCTCGCAGTCGCCAGGCTTCAGAGCCTCCATGAAAGTCCAACCTCACGAAACCAAAGAATCCTGGTAGCGTCATACTCACTCAATCAATCCAATGGGTATGGATGATCGGATGGTTCTTGGTCGTCGAACTGATCTTCGGCTTGCTGCTGCTCCTCGTCCTCGGGATATACACATTTAAGAGGCTGTTCCTTTTCCTCAAACTATTCTTTTAAAACATAATTTAAAATACAGAAAACAAAACATGTATAATAAAGAGGTAAGACAATCTATATCACCACAAACATGGTAAACAAGAAAACGATAATACAACAGATATAGCAATTCATACAATATAACATACCATAACAACATAAATAATAATATAACACAGAAACAGTATCATATAATGTTGCAGATAGATAAAACATTTCAGATAATAATATCATAGTGTACAACATATAAATTATATGTAATGTGACTCAACCCTACTCCATGGAGCTACAACCATAGACATTAGAGAGAATGACCTGTAAGTTCTATTAGTACCTTAGGCTGCCCAACCAACTATTGCACTGTCTCACATTGTGTCTGTAGCCCACTGTCCAAAACATCGTGGTGTAGTACACAGTCCATACATCGTGTAACTACAGGCATTGGACTAGCATAGTTCTTACAAGATCTTGATTAAGTATAGTGCATGTCGAGATCACTAGTGTATAGCCAGTTACCATGGCCCAGAGGAGCGACCAACTGTCCATATGCGGAATAATCCGCACACTAATGCCTCCAAGTCCATAAAGAAATAAACCACACTATGCTTATCACACCGACAACATGATGTAATTCATTTCGTCAATCAAATCACCAATTATCAATCAAATTGGCAAAACTCAATGCATGGCCAAAACCAATATACCCTCAATCTCAAATAATTATCAAAACGCCCTCAAACACAAAACGCAGTACGTCCCACTTGACAATACTGTTCCTCAATCTGTCCGGGTCCACCACTTTGGCCTGACAGTAAAACTTACTGTTTTGATCAATCGCGTAGAAATTTTATCGCGTTTTCACAATTTCATCATTTTTACAAACGTTTTTAAATCGCGTAAATATATTTTGCTGTTTTTAAAATCGCGTACTGTTTTTAAATCGTTTTCTCAATCGCATAAGATTTTTAAATCATTTTCTTGTCTGAATTCCTTAAAAATTATTATTTAAATAAACAAAAATAATATTTAATATGTTTGAGTTACGTAGAATATTTTTTCATACCGTATACAATATATTGGATATCTTTTCTATCTTATTTGTCCATTTTTAACAAAAATTGACAGTATTTTGCTTTGAAAATCTATAATAATTGTTTTCTAAATTTTTCTGTTAAGATTTCTCTTGATTATATTACAACCATCTAATTATACTTTTGAAAACTACTAACGGGTTTCAAAACATAAAGTGAGCTCTACGTTAGAAATTTTACAAAAGCTACTGTATTTTCTTCTAAACATTAAAATCATTAGTTTTAACTTCTTTAACTTAATCTAATCATTTTTATTCCTCTAAATTCATTGTAATAGAATTCCTTTTGGCATTATTCCTTAACCTTGATTGAACATAATTTTAGAAATCAAAACATTCAACTTAGGCATGTTGTCCGAAAGACACAAAATTGCCATTTGATCTTCAAATTCATTTTTCTTATTCTAAATCATGTTGTATCTTGTCATTTTACCTAAGTCAATTAAATCACTCTTTTAGAAAACTGTGGAGAACATTTTGGTTCCCATTTTGTGTTGAAGCTGTAAGCCTTGGATTTGTGCTCTTTGGAACACACATGCAAACTTTGCATATTATTCACATCCTACTACTTATTCATGCATTTCTAACACATACAATATATTCAAAGCTTGTAGACATGCATATCAATACAAATCATAACCAAGAAGACTATAACAACAAGCACACAAATGAATCCTTATGGATTCTACAATCACAAACAACTCTATTTTCTTATCACCACCCAAGGATGATAAGATTCAAGTCTTCCTCTTAACTTAAGTGAAGCTAAAATCTCTTTCACTCTTTTCTAAGGGTTTCGGTTTCACCCTCCAAAGACACCTATCAAGCTTAAATAATTTCTACAAGTTACTAACATGAAAGAAAGCTTAAACCATGGATCAATCATGGCTTAGAACCTTGAAAAAGAATTTAGAAAATGAAAAACAAGAAATTTCACCTTCAAGGTAGAATCTCCAAAGTAGTTTTTCAAGCTTTAAATGATGGATTTTGCAAGAACTCTCAACTAGAGATGTTCTTAGAATTGTGTTTAGGTTTAGAAAAGTAGGTTGGATAAAATTTTGGGTGGATGGATGGTGACTTAGGATTGTTGGCCAAATGGTGCACAAAGAAGACAACAATGGTGTTTTGTGTTTTTGGAAGAGAGAGAAGAGAGAAAATGTTAGAGAATGAAGTGATTTTTGCTTTCCAAAGTGATGCATGGCCATGGAGTTCAATGCAAAGGAGGTGTCCACTTGGTTGGCTTCATCCAAGCCTTAGAAATGATCAATGGTGAGGATTAAAACTTGGTCTCCAAGCTTAGCTCTTATTGGTGCATGCAAACCTAGTCATGCAATGACTATGCATGGTCTTGAAGCTTCTTGGCTTGCCTTGGTGTGCTTTGGCCGAATGCCCTAAGGAGAAAGCAACTAAGTTTGCTTCTTCTTAATTCATCTAGTTACACTTAAGTTAAATAATTTACTTACTTGTCTAACTAGTTAATTACTTAGGTTAACTTAGTTAGCTTTATGCTTATTGATTTTTATTAACTTAGATATCAACTAGCTAGTTAACTAGGTTATTATCACTTAGTTACTTAACAAGCTTTCTAACTAATTTAGTTAGGTTTCAAACTAACTAGCTTAGGTTTTCTAATTACAAACTAATTAGTCTAACCACTTTTGTTGACCTCTTCCTGTTGGTTGGAAATTGTCAAGCCTACTTCGTTGACTCACTCTTATTGTCTTAGAAATTCCTCTAGCCAAAACCATTGACTGTTTCTCTAAACGTGGGTCCTGCAAGACATTTCTGGGTCTACTGTCATTTATTTGTATTACCTAATAAAATAATATTATAATAATATAAAATTATTTTATTTGATAATTAAATCCTAAAAATTAAAAGATTAATAACAGTATCATTCAGAATTGGGTTTAGTAAGATCCCCACTCTGAATAATTAAAATAAGATTTCTCCGGCCCGAAAATTATTATTTTTCTTACCCGGAGCAAATCACACAAAAAGTTCAAATAAAATCACAGACCGTAAAATAAAACTATATTTCATACAGAAAAATAACAAACAGTACAAAAAGGACATAACGATCATTTATCCTAAAGTTTGGGATGTTACAACTCTCCCTAACAAACAAAAATTTCATCTTCGAAACTTGTTATACCTCAAAACAAATGAGGATACTGCTTTCTCATTTTATCTTCCAACTCCCAGGTAGCATCACCTGTCACATCATTCCATATGACATTCACCAGCTCGATCATCTTCCCTAGAAGCTGCTTTACCTTTCTATCCTCTATTCTGACAGGTAAAGTCTCGTAAGTCAAATTATCCTTCAACTGTACTTCGTCTGGCTGTATCACATGCGTCGGATTTGGAATATACTTCCTTAGCTGAGACACATGAAATACATCATGCAGATTGGATAGAAAAGGCGGCAAAGCAACCTGATATGCTACAGGACCTATTCGTCGAAGAATCTGATAAGGCCCAATAAACTTAGGAGTAAGCTTTTTAGATTTGATAACTCTTCTGACACCAATCGTAGGAGTCACTCTTAAGAATACATGTGCACCCTCCTCAAATTCAAGAGGTCTCCTTCGCTTATCAGCATAACTCTTCTGTCTACTTTGCGTCGTCTTCATCTTCTCTTGTATCATCTTTACCTTCTCTGTAGTCTATTGTACAAGATCTGGTCCAATAGTCATACTCTCCCCATCTTGATACCAACACAGAGGTGTTCAACATCATCTTCCATATAACACCTCATAGGGTGCCATCCTTATACTCGAGTGAAAACTATTGTTGTAGGTGAATTCTATCAAAGATAAAAATTCATCCCAACTTCCACATTGCTCTAACACACAGGCACGCAACAGATCTTCCAAAGATTGTATAGTCCTCTCTGTTTGACTATCCGTTTGCGGATGATAAGCTGAACTCAACAGCAACTTAGTTCCCATGGCTTCTTGCAAACTTCGCCAGAATCTTAATGTAAACCTCGGATCTCGGTCAGAAATTATACAGGTAGGCACACCATGCAACCTAACAATCTCACTGATATACATCTGGGTTAATCTCTCCAACGA
Organism: Ormosia emarginata; assembly: GCA_029884605.1. Classification (NCBI taxonomy): domain Eukaryota; kingdom Viridiplantae; phylum Streptophyta; class Magnoliopsida; order Fabales; family Fabaceae; genus Ormosia; species Ormosia emarginata. The sequence goes on along the minus strand of JAQQTP010000078.1, from coordinate 22,446,769 downwards.
ATACTTAATATTGATGGGCAAGAAATGTGCCGATTTCGTAAGCCTATCAACTATAACCCATATCGAATTATGACCTTTCCTCTTCTTCGATAATCCAGTAACAAAATCTATCGAGATACTATCCCACTTCCACTCTGGAACAGCTAACGGTTGTAACATACCAGCTGGCCTCTGATGTTCTACTTTCGCCTTCTGACAAACCAGACAAGATGCCACATGTTCCGCTACATCTCTTTTCATCCTTGGCCACCAAAACAACCTTTTCAAGTCTTGGTACATCTTGGTCATCCCCGGATGTAAACTTAAATCACTAGTATGAGCTTCATCTAGAATCCCCTTCTTAAGTTCAGAATCATCGGGTATACAGATTCTTCCCTTGAACCTTAAGATTCCATCTGACCCTTCCTCTACCATCGCCTTATGACCTTGCTTCAACAATTCTCTTTCGTTTTGTAAAAACACATCTTCCTTTTGTTTATCTCGAACTATATCAAGCAATTCATTTATAATCACAACCTTACATAGGCGAATTCTTCTAGGTATAAACTCTATTGACAACCACAAATCTCGGAATTTGTTAATCAATTCCTCCTCCTTTATCATCATTGCCAAAACACTAATCACCTTTCTGCTTAAGGCATCAGCTACCACATTAGCTTTTCCTGGATGGTATTGGAGTTGAAAATCATAATCCTTTAAGAATTCCAACCATCGCCTCTACCTCATATTCAATTCTTTCTGATCAAACAAATACTTTAAACTCTTGTGATCACTAAAGACATTGAACATTGCTCCATACAGAAAATGCCTCCACACCTTCAATGCAAAAACCACTGCCACTAATTCCAAGTCATGTGTTAGATAATTCCTCTCATGAACCTTCAACTGTCTAGAAGCATAAGCCACTACATTCCGGTTTTGCATTAATACACATCCCAGTCCTTAGTAAGAAGCGTCACAATACACATCAAAAGTTCTGTTAGAATCCGGTAGAATCAACACTGGTGCAGTTGTTAACCTCTTCTTCAATTCTTGGAAACTTGCTTCACGTTCTTCCGTCCATTCAAAAGCTTGACTTTTCCTCATGAGCTGTGTAAGTGGTCCGGCAATCTTAGAAAAACCTTCGATAAACCTCCGATAATATCCAGTAAGCCCAACAAAACTTCGAACTTCTGCCATAGTCTTAGGCCTTTCCCACTGTAAAACAGTCTCCGCCTTCGATGGGTCTACCGCAATACTTTCTTTGGAAATCACGTGACCTAAAAACTGAACTTCCTCCAACCAAAACTCACACTTCGCCAATTTTGCATACAACTTCTTTTCTTTCAGAATCTGAAGGACTATACCGAGATGTTCAACATGCTTTTCTTTAGTTTGAGAATAGATCAAAATGTCATCAATGAAGACAATGACAAATCTATCTAAGTATGGACAAAAAATCCTATTCATATAGTCCATGAATATTGTAACGCCCCTTCTTGGGAGGGAACGTCACATTGTCAAATAAAATAAAATGCGGAAATTGATTAAACAACGATTAAGACCCGGTTCATTTTAATTAATTGATGATTAACCATGTGAGCAAACTTGGCAATATTTTCTTTTTTTTAAAAAAAAATAATAATAATAATAATGATACGATAATGCAGAATGTGAATAAAAGGAACGAATAAAACAATACATAGAAATTTGCACCTGAATAGCATGCATATATATATCTAGAGTTTAATACAACTATTTCATAAATACAAGCCTGGCCATCATCAAAGAGCAAAACTATACCCACCCCAAGGGAAACATGCATATATACCCTCATGCATATACAAAATATACAGTCCAAATCAAAAAGAAAGATACATCAGGCCCCCAAAAACAAAAACACTGGCAGCCATCAGTAGCCACCAATGATCATCGACCCCTCAAATAAAAAGGGACCGATTCAGGATCATCAGGAGGACCCTCATCAGGATCTTCCTCATCCGAGGACTCATCCATAGGAACCACAGATGCACGGGACGGGGCCCGAGCGGTGGAGTCGAAAGAATCCTCCTGCGGGGTGTAATAGCGGGGACCCCACATCTCCCTGATAGGCAGGTAAAACTCCAAGCGTAAGCTGAGGTAGCAAGTGAGGACAGGTGCCTCATGACGTCTCCAGGCAAGTGCTATCGACACGTCTCCCACATACACGCAGCGGTCGGAGTTCAGGTTGATGTGCCAGCACTCCGGCCCCCCAATGAAGGTCAGACGCACATCTCCCAAGAATCCGCGCATGCGTGCAGACATCGTCGCAGTCAAAGTCAATCTCTGTGCAGGCCAGAAGCCGGGAAGGCAGGCTCTTCTGTCTCTTCACCGTCGTCTTCGATCGCACGGGGTACACATAAACAAAGAAATAATAGAAATACAAGAAAAGGTAAGATATCCTACCATCATTACCAGTTATGGCAGCCAGGAAATAATACGGCGCATAGCGCCCAATTAGCAATTTAGAAACGGCATATTCGAATAATAAACGTTAATTTCAACAGTAAACAATTAAACAGATCCAGGCAGGTAGTTATTGCAATAGTAAGCAAACAAGTCACAATATGGAGAACGGATAATACCAAAGAATGTATATATATATCACGACTCATATGCATGTTCTCTCAAACCCCTACTCCATGGAGCTAAACTCAATCAATCGGAGAGAAAGATCAGGAGACATGTCTGACTCGGCTACGTCGAGGCCAGTGCTATCAATAAATTTTTTTTTTCTCGTGCACAATCATGGCATTGCACAGACATTCTTCACTAGATCACGATATAGGACAGTGTCAAGTCCGGATCGTCGGTGCGTTTGCATCGGTTTGCCCCACGGGCAAAGGAGCTACCAACTACCCATTGTGGAGGACCCGCACCCCGACGCCCCCCAAGGTCATAACAAGACCCACACTTGTCTACTCGCACCCGCACTAAGGTGTGTTCAATCTCCTAGGCAACTAGGCCTTACAATAGTCCACACGGACAATCACAATGCATAAGACACTATGCATGCACATGTATGATCCACAATCTCATACAATTTCACACTATGCCACATTAGGCCAATATAGCATCAATATCCATATACGGTCACTCATATGGACCCATAACAACATAATACTAGGTTCAAGTCAATTGATGCATTATTAGGTTCATTATGAATCCTAACTTAGTATTTGCTTCCCTTTCCAAGGTTCATGTTCAAGGTTAATTCTCAGGACCAATTCAATATTCCACATAACTTGAAATTCATTTAAGCTCTTAGGCCTCACACTCTCATGTTCTTTTCTCAATTCTAATATCGTGCAAAGTTATCAAGTTGTCAAAGCAATAACACACTCCTTAAGGATTCATTATGGAACCTCACATTTCCCGGTCATTTATGTCATGAGCGCCTAGGCGCCATTTCTCGTAACGCCCGAGCGCCGGTTGGGCGCCCGGGCGCCCAACACGAAACGCCCGAGCGCTGTCCAAACCGTGTTACGGGGGAAAATTCTCTGGGCATAGAGCGCCTAGGCGCCCTACGCACGCGCCCGAGCGCTAGTGCAAAATCAAGGATTCTGCAGAATCCTCTTACTCGTAACCGTGGCCCTCAAATTTCAAAAGGGTACACCTTTACCACCAGTCCAAAACATATTTCTTTTGCTAACAAACGCACATTGCAAAAATCCATGTAATCATACAAATCAAACATCTACAAATCATAGAAATAACAACATGCAATAGAAGAGTGATCCAACATGGATTCCCTCATTTTCAACAACACACAAGACATTCCCTCACTACCAAGATTGGTTGAGGAGGATCATCTTCCTCTTACCTATTTGGAAGGCAACACAATGGTGCTACACCTTCTTGCCCTAATTTTCGTTTTCCCCTTCAAGAAAAACACAAATGTGAGTGATCACCACAATGTTCACTCAAACCATGAAAAATAGGTTCTTGGCCACCAAGGTGACTAAGAGAAATGAAAATAGCAAGAATAATGGAAGAAAGTTAAGAGCTTTACCTTAAAGCTCTAAGCTTTGGCTTCAATGGTGGAAGAAAAATGGAAGAAGAAGAAGAACCCAAAAGATAGCAGCATGAGGGGACCTGGAATGGAGTAGGAGAGTTGGAATGTGATGGATTTAGTGAATGATGGAGATAAACTCCAATGTGTGTGGGTGTGTGCCGTAGAAGAGGAGAAAGAAGAAGAAGAAAATGAAAGAAGGAGAACGTGAATGAAGAGAGAAATGGAGAATGTGAGTAAAATGATTTAATGCAAGCTAATATCCCCCCCCTTCCAAATGGCTTCTGCCGTAGAGAAGAGTAGAGAAGGGAGTGAGAAATGTGCTAAATAGGAAACTTCATGGAAGCTTCCTAAAATAGGCTTTTTAAATTAACCAGAATTTTATTTAGACAATAAGGCTAAAAAAAGGTTTACCACAAGGAAATTCTTTGAATAATGTGATAAGATTTTTATTTCATATTATTATTTGTTGGACAATAGTTATTGTTGGCGGAGTCGACAATTACAAATTGAGATGATAAATTCTTCCGCTGTATGAATTTACTTTATATCCGTTAAGATCTCTCGAAAAAAATCGCGAAACCTCGTAAAATCGTGTCAAGCCTCGGGTTTAGTAAGATCCCCGTCGACTTATCCATAGTTCCAAGTTTGCAGAGAAAACATCGTGTTTTCCCAGCTTTGCTCTGCGCACACGCAAAACGAGGAATATATTAAAATATTCATCGTCTCCGAAAAATTCCAGAAAAATTCCTAAAAATCAAGAATATTATAAAATGAGGATTTATAATCAAATATGTATTTTTCGGGATGTTACAACACTCCCCAACTAAAAGGAATTTCGTCCTCGAAATTTACATACCTCAAAATAATTCTCGATGTTGCTCCTTCATCTTGTCTTCCAATTCCCAAGTCGCATCACCAGTTGCTTCATTCCAAATCACCTTTACCAATGGAATCTCCTTTCCTCGTAGTTGCTTTATCCGTCGATCCTCGATTCTCGCAGGAGACGTTTCATAGGTCAGGTTCTCTTTTAACTGTACTGTGTCCGGTGCTATGACATGACTTGGATCAGGTAAATATTTACGAAGTTGTGACACATGGAATACATTATGTATGTTTGAAAGAATAGGGGGTAAGGCTATCTGGTAAGCTACTGGACCTATCCGACGAAGAATTTGGTAAGGTCCAAGAAATTTTGGAGTGAGTTTTCTAGATTTCAAGGCCCGGCCGACCCCAGTCGTGGGTGTGACTTTTAGGAACACATGCTCACCTTCTTCAAACTCAAGAGGCTTTCTTCTCTTATCCGCATAGTTCTTCTGTCGGCTCTGAGCGGTTCTCATCTTCTCTTGGATCATCTTAACCTTCTCAGTCGTCTGCTGGATAATGTCTGGTCCAATCGTAAGACGCTCGCCGTCTTGGTACCAACATAATGGTGTTCGACACCGTCTTCCATACGAGCTTCATAGGGTGCCATCCCTATACTCGAATGATAACCGTTATTGTAGGTGAACTCCACCAAGGTAGAACTTCATCCCAACTTCCACTGTTCCATAGAACAAGCTCTAAGTAGGTCCTCTAGGGATTGAATCGTTCTTTCCGATTGACCATCGGTTTGCGGATGATATGCTGAACTCAGGCGCAATCTCGTCCCCAACGAAGCTTGTAAACTTTGCCAAAACTTTGAGGTAAACCTCGGATCTCTATCCGAGATTATACTCGTAGGCACACCATGTAATCTGACAATTTCCCCAACATACAGTCGGGTCAGCTTTTCCAAACTGTACCTTATGTTAATCGGGAGGAAATGAGCCGATTTTGTAAGTCGATCAACTATCACCCAAATCGAGTCATGTCCCATCCTCGTCCTTGGCAATCCCACAACAAAGTCCATTGCGATGCTGTCCCATTTCCATTCAGGAATAGACAAGGGTTGCAGCAACCCTGCAGGTCGCTGATGTTCCACTTTGGCTTTTTGACAGACTAGACAAGTCGATACACATCTAGTGACATCACTCTTTAGTCCATGCCACCAGAATAACTTCTTCAAGTCTTGGTACATCTTCGTTATGCCAGGGTGCATACTTAGCTTGCTAGTGTGGGCGTGATCCACAATATATCGTCTAAGCTCTTGGTCACGAGGAATGCAAACTCTACCTCGGAATCTCAGAATTCCTCTGTTCCTTCTTCGAACTCTGTTTTCTCGCCTTGTTTCATTTGTTCTCTTATTCCTTGCAAGAATTCATCGGTCTTCTGTTTTTCCCGTATGTCTTCCATCAACTCGCTTGAGATGGTAACCATATTCATGCAAATTCTTCCGGGTTCCAACTTAACAAATGACCATACATCTCTAAATTGTTCGATGAGATCCCTTTCCTTAATCATCAAGGCAGAAACACTGATAGTCTTTCTACTTAAGGCGTCAGCCACAACGTTCGCCTTGCCAGGGTGGTACAACAATTGGAAATCATAATCCTTTAAAAACTCCAGCCATCTCCGCTGTCTCATATTCAGCTCCTTCTGATCGTACAAGTACTTCAAGCTCTTGTGGTCACTGAAGATGTTGAATGTCGCTCCATAAAGGAAATGTCTCCATATCTTCGAGCAAAAACCACACCGCCAACTCCAAATCATGAGTCGGGTAATTCTTTTCATGCACTCGCAACTGTCGCGAAGCATAGGCTACCACCTTTCGGTGTTGCATAAGGACAGATCCCAAACCTTGATACGAAGCGTCACAATACACCTCGAACGGTTCATTCGGATCGTAACACTAATACGGTGAGGTAGTCAGCACCGTTTCTTCAACTCTTGAAAACTCTGCTCACATTTATCACCCATTCGAAAGCTTGATTCTTCTTCGTCAATTGAGTGAGCGGTCCGCAATCTTGGAAAACCCTTCTATGAACCTCCGGTAATATCCAGCTAAACCAACGAAATACGGACTTCCGTCACCGATTTCGGTTGTTCCCACCGCAATACTCGCTTCCACTTTGCATGGATCCACTGCGATTCCTTCTTTTGAGATCACATGACCCAAAAACTTCACCTCATCTAGCCAAAACTCGCACTTCGACACTTGGCATACGCTTCCTTTTCCTTCAAAATCGAAGAACTATGCCGAGGTGCTCAAGATGATCCTCCCGATTCTCGAGAATATATCGATGTCATCAATGAAGACGACAACAAACTTATCCAAGTACGGACGAAAGATGCGGTTCATATAGTCCATGAAAATAGCAGCGCATTCGTCACACCAAACGGCATCACAAGATACTCGTAATGACCGTATCGCGTACGGCAGTCTTGGGTATATCCTCCGTCTTCACTCTTATCCGATGATACCCGGATCTCAAGTCAATCTTCGAAAATACCGCTGCCCCTTCAGCTTGGTCCATCAAGTCGTCAATTCTCGGGAGAGGATACTTGTTCTTGATTGTCAACTTGTTCAATTGCCTCGTAGTCCACACACAATCTCGAGGTACCGTCCTTCTTTCGAACTAGTAGCACAGGTGCTCCCCACGGAGACACACTTGGTCTAACGAACTGCTTCTCCAAAAGCTCTTCTAGCTGCTGCTTAAGTTCGGCTAATTCTGTCGGTGACATTCGGTACGGTGCTATAGACACGGGACCAGCTCCCGGTACTAGATCAATAGCAAACTCGATTTCACGTGCCGGCGGTAAACCAGGTACTTCTTCAGGGAAGATCTTAGGAAATTCCTTCACTACCGGAATAGTACTCAAATCAGCCTCACTCTCGACTTTCAAGGAAGATAATAGCATGTACCCCTGAGCTCCTTCTTTCAAGAAAGCTCGTGCTTGGTTGGCCGTCAAGTATCTAGAATTCTCATCCACAGGAAAGACTATGGTCTTACTAGAACAATCTAACGTAACATGGTTGGAAGATAACCACCCATCCCTAGGATTACATCTAACTGTGAAAGAGGTAAACAGATCAAATCGACAGAGAAAAATTCGACCTTCAACAATCAAAGGACACTCCAAACAGACTTTGGTAGTAACTACCGGTTTATCGGGAGGGGGTTGAAACAAATCAATTCAAAAGGTAGTTCGATACACGTAAACCAAGTCGTAGCACACACCCATATGATATGAAAGAATGGGTTGCCCCGAGTCATACAAGACTTTTAAAAGATTACCTTCTATGGCGCCTTCTCCTTGAATCAAGTCTTCGGATTCGAAGCTTCACTCCACTCATAGTATAAACTCGACCTCCGGCTTGCGGTTTCTTGGCTCGGGTTGCATTGACCGAAGGTTCAACCCTTGCTTGGTTGCGGTCTCGGACATATGGCCGGTTTGCCACATCCGAAGCAAATGATTCCTTTTATCGTGCGCTCTTGTGAGATGATCCTTCCCACACTTCGCATTTGGACGGGTAGGTCGTATTCGACCGCCGGTTCCCGAGAAGAACCTCCACCGTGAATTTCCACCGGTTGGTTGTTGACTCCCGTTGGTCGAGAATAGGGTTTCTTCGAAAGCGGTTTGAACCACCGCCTCCACCTCTTTGGGACCGTACAGGCCCAAAGTTCCTGTTTCTCGCGTCTCTAGCCCGCTCCAAGGCTTCAACTTCGCAGCAAGTGTCTAACAGCTTCCGAGAATACCTTCATTTTCAAGGTAATCACAGCCTTTCTTTACCTCGTACCTCGGTCCTTCGGTGAATTTCCAAAGCATTTCCAGTGCTTCATCGGTTTGATGCCGGTAATGTGTTGAAAATCTCTCCAAGTTCTCAAACTTGGCATGCGTATTCGCCGACACCATGTTCCCCGTCTCGTGTTGAGGAACTCCATCTCCTTTGCGTGTCTCGCATTCGCAGAAAGTATTTGCCCAAGAATTTCTCCTTGAACAGTTCCCCGGTGACCTCTCGCTCCTTCGGCTTCTAATGCCCTTTGAGCTCCATTCCACCAGTCTTCGGCATTTCCGACAAGCATAAAAGTCGCATAGTTTACCTTCTTGTCTTCCGCACAATTCATGCCACGAAAGACTTTTTCCAGCTCCTTGATCCATAGATTAGCCTTGTCGGGATCAAACTCCCCTTGAATTGCGGAGGGTTATGACGACGAAACTCGCTAAGTTTTGCGCGTCGCGCGTCGGCAGTCGCCTCAAGTTGTTGAGCAGCTCTTTCTTGTTGTTGAGTAGCGCGTTCATTTTGTTGGGCGATGACTTCAGCCATTCTCTGCATCGCTTCAATAGCGGCTGTCATATCTCCACCTCTTGCCATCTTGCTCTTCTCTCAAATTAGATTACTGAAAACATAAGAAAAGTCAGAGGAATCCACTCAAGACACCCATCACAGAGATTCACACAGCACAAACAAGACAGACTCACACTCAAGACCCAAAGAAAACATAAACCGGGGCTCTGATACCAACTTCATGTAACGCCCTTCTTGGGAGGGAACGTCACATTGTCAAATAAAATAAAATGCGGAAATTGATTAAACAACGATTAAGACCCGGTTCATTTTAATTAATTGATGATTAACCATGTGAGCAAACTTGGCAATATTTTCTTTTTTTTAAAAAATAATAATAATAATAATAATGATACGATAATGCAGAATGTGAATAAAAGGAACGAATAAAACAATACATAGAAATTTGCACCTGAATAGCATGCATATATATATCTAGAGTTTAATACAACTATTTCATAAATACAAGCCTGGCCATCATCAAAAAGCAAAACTATACCCACCCCAAGGGAAACATGCATATATACCCTCATGCATATACAAAATATACAAATCCAAATCAAAAGAAAGATACATCGTGCCCCCAAAAACAAAAACACCGGCATCGGTAGCCACCAATGATCATCGACCCTCAAATAAAAAGGGACCGATTCGGGATCATCGGGAGGACCCTCATCGGGATCTTCCTCATCCGAGGACTCATCCATAGGAACCACGGATGCACGGACGGGGCCCGAGCGGTGGAGTCGAAAGAATCCTCCCGCGGGGTGTAATAGCGGGACCCCACATCTCCCGATAGGCGGGTAAAACTCCAAGCGTAGGCGAGGTAGCAAGTGAGGACAGTGCCTCATGACGTCTCCAGGCAAGTGCTATCGACACGTCTCCCACATACACGCAGCGGTCGGAGTTCGGGTTGATGTGCCAAAGCACTCCGCCCCCCAATGAAGGTCGACGCACATCTCCCAAGAATCCGCGCATGCGTGCGTACATCGTCGCAGTCAAAGTCAATCCCGTGCGCCGAAGCCGGGAAGGCGTGCTCTTCGTCTCTTCACCGTCGTCTTCGATCGCACGGGTACACATAAATAAAGAAATAATAGAAATACAAGAAAAGGTAAGATATCCTACCATCATTACCGCTTATGGCAGCCAGAAATAATACGGCGCATAGCGCCCAATTAGCAATTTAGAAACGACATATTCGAATAATAAACGTTAATTTCAACAAGAAACAATTAAACAGATCCAGGCGGTAGTTATTGCAATAGTAAGCAAACAAGTCACAATATGGAGAACGGATAATACCAAAGAATGTATATATATATCACGACTCATATGCATGTTCTCTCAAACCCCTACTCCATGGAGCTAAACTCAATCAATCGGAGAGAAAGATCGGGAGACATGTTCACGTGACTCGTGCCGAGGCCGGTGCTATCAATAAATTTTTTTTTTTTCTCGTGCACAATCATGGCATTGCACGTACATTCTTCACTAGATCACGATATAGGGGCAAAGTGTCAAGTCCGATCGTCGGTGCGTTTGCATCGGTTTGCCCCACGGGCAAAGGAGCTACCAACTACCCATTGTGGAGGACCCGCACCCCGACGCCCCAAGGTCATAACAAGACCCACACTTGTCTACTCGCACCCGCACTAAGGTGTGTTCAATCTCCTAGGCAACTAGGCCTTACAATAGTCCACACGGACAATCACAATGCATAAGACACTATGCATGCACATGTATGATCCACAATCTCATACAATTTCACACTATGCCACATTAGGCCAATATAGCATCAATATCCATATACGGTCACTCATATGGACCCATAACAACATAATACTAGGTTCAAGTCAATTGATGCATTATTAGGTTCATTATGAATCCTAACTTAGTATTTGCTTCCCTTTCCAAGGTTCATGTTCAAGGTTAATTCTCAGGACCAATTCAATATTCCACATAACTTGAAATTCATTTAAGCTCTTAGGCCTCACACTCTCATGTTCTTTTCTCAATTCTAATATCAGGCAAAGTTATCAAGTTGTCAAAGCAATAACACACTCCTTAAGGATTCATTATGGAACCTCACATTTCCTGGTCATTTATGTCATGAGCGCCTAGGCGCCATTTCTGTAACGCCTGAGCGCTGGTTGGGCGCCTGGGCGCCCAACACGAAACGCCTGAGCGCTGTCCAAACCGTGTTACAGGGAAAATTCTCTGGGCATAGAGCGCCTAGGCGCCCTACGCACAGCGCCTGAGCGCTAGTGCAAAATCAAGGATTCTGTATAATCCTCTTCTGCAGTAACCGTGGCCCTCAAATTTCAAAAGGGTACACCTTTACCACCAGTCCAAAACATATTTCTTTTGCTAACAAACGCACATTGCAAAAATCCATGTAATCATACAAATCAAACATCTACAAATCATAGAAATAACAACATGCAATAGAAGAGTGATCCAACATGGATTCCCTCATTTTCAACAACACACAAGACATTCCCTCACTACCAAGATTGGTTGAGGAGGATCATCTTCCTCTTACCTATTTGGAAGGCAACACAATGGTGCTACACCTTCTTGCCCTAATTTTCGTTTTCCCCTTCAAGAAAAACACAAATGTGAGTGATCACCACAATGTTCACTCAAACCATGAAAAATAGGTTCTTGGCCACCAAGGTGACTAAGAGAAACGAAAATAGCAAGAATAATGGAAGAAAGTTAAGAGCTTTACCTTAAAGCTCTAAGCTTTGGCTTCAATGGTGGAAGAAAAATGGAAGAAGAAGAAGAACCCAAAAGATAGCAGCATGAGGGGACCCGGAATGGAGTAGGAGAGTTGGAATGTGATGGATTTAGTGAATGATGGAGATAAACTCCAATGTGTGTGGGTGTGTGCCGTAGAAGAGGAGAAAGAAGAAGAAGAAAATGAAAGAAGGAGAACGTGAATGAAGAGAGAAATGGAGAATGTGAGTAAAATGATTTAATGTAAGCTAATATCCCCCCCTTCCAAATGGCTTCTGCCGTAGAGAAGAGTAGAGAAGGGAGTGAGAAATGTGCTAAATAGGAAACTTCATGGAAGCTTCCTAAAATAGGCTTTTTAAATTAACCAGAATTTTATTTAGACAATAAGGCTAAAAAAAAAAGGTTTACCACAAGGAAATTCTTTGAATAATGTGATAAGATTTTTATTTCATATTATTATTTGTTGGACAATAGTTATTGTTGGCAGGAGTCAGCATTAACAAATCTGACAGATAAATTCTTCGCTGTATGAATTTACTTTATCTGTTAAGATCTCTCGAAAAAAAATCGCGAAACCTCGTAAACTGTGTCAAGCCTCGGGTTTAGTAAGATCCCCCGTCGACTTATCCATAGTTCCAAGTTCGCAGAGAAAAACATCGCGTTTTCCCGGCTTTGCTCTGGCACACGCAAAAAACGAGGAATATATTAAAATATTCGTCGTCTCCGAAAAATTCCTAAAAATCAAGAATATTATAAAATGAGGATTTATAATCAAATATGTATTTTTCGGGATGTTACAAATATGGCAGGAGCATTCGTCACTCCGAATGGCATTGCCTGATACTCATAATGTCCATAACGAGTTCGAAAAGCTGTTTTAGGTACATCCTCCACCTTAACACGAATCTGGTGATATCCCGATCTCAGATCTATCTTACAAAATACCACTGCTCCCCTCAACTGATCCATCAAATCGTCAATTCTCAGAAGTGGATATTTATTCTTTATAGTCACCTTGTTCAGCTGACGATAATCTACGCAAAGTCGAGAAGTTCCGTCCTTCTTCCTGACCAAAAGCACTGGTGCTCCCCACGGTGAAACACTAGGACGTACAAACTGCTTCTCCAACAGCTCCTCCAACTGCTTCTTTAACTCCACCAACTCTGCTGGCGACATTCGATGCGGGGAAATTGAGATAGGACCTGCTCCTAGTACTAAATCAATAGAAAATTCGATCTCCCTCTCTAGTGGCAAACCAGGTACGTCATCAGGAAAAATCTCTAGAAATTCATTGACGATAGGAATAGTATTCACATCTTTCTCACTCTGGACCTCTAACGAAGACAATAGCATATATCCCTGCGCTCCATCTTTTAACAATGACTTGACTTTAACAGCAGTCAAGAATCCAGACTTTTCTTCCTTAGGAAAGACTAGGGTTTTGTTTGCACAATCTATAAGAATATGGTTAGAAGATAACCAGTCCATTCCTAGTATTACATCTAACCCAACAAGAGGTAAACAAATCAAGTTGATAGAAAACACATGGTCCTTTATAACAACAGGACAATCCAAACATATCTTAGATGTAAGTATAGGTTTAGCAGTTGGTGTAGATACAATCAGTTTAATATTCAGAGAAGACACATGCAACTTTAATCTTTCCACACAATCATATACAATAAATGAATGAGTTGCTCCAGAATCATATAACACAGTCAAAAGATTACCTTCAATGGCACCTTCCCCTTGAATCAGATCATCAGACTGTGAAACTTCCGTTCTAGTCATAGTGTATACTCGCCCTCCAGACCTCGGTTGAACAGCACGAACAGTTCTCATAGCAGGTTTCCTTTCCGGCTGTGTACAATCCTTAGCTATATGTCCTGGTTGTCTGCAATTAAAGCAAATTGTCCCTCTGATTGAACAATCAGTAGAAATATAGCCTTTCTTTCCGCACTTAAAACATGTTGGTGTAAACACCACTTTCTGTCCAACTCTACTACCACTAGTATTTCCCCCAACTGGTGGTTATTAAGGTTGACTCCCCGGTGGTCTAGTATACGGCTTGCGCTGAAACCGACTGTTATTACTGCTACCACCCCTCTGAAATCTTGTTGGTCCAAAATTACGATTTCTGGGATCCCGTGACAGCTCTAATTCCTCAAGGCGTGCACAAGCATCTACCAAAGCATGAAACTGATTCATCCTCAAGGATAATATTCCTCGTTTCAATTCCACTCTCAGCCCTGCCTCAAACTTCCTACATCTCCACATATCATCCGGTCGAGTTTAAGCATAATATGAGAACTGAGACAAACTCTCAAATTTAGAAGCATACTCATTAACTGTCATGTTGCCCTGGCGCAAACCAATAAATTTCATCTCCTTGGCATGTCTAGCACTCGTAGGAAAATACTTCTCCAGAAATGCATCAACAAATACCTCCCATGTAATTTCCGTTCTTTCAGCCTGCAATAATCGACGGGTTCCTCTCCACCAATGTTTACCGTCTCCTCTCAACATGAAAGCTGCATACGTTACTTTCTTCTCATCAGTACATCTCATTCCTTCAAATATCTTCTCCAAATCTTGTATCCATTGACTTGCCTTCTTCGGATCAATCTCGCCTCTAAATTGCGGTGGATTGTTACGCCTAAATTCAGATAAATTTAGGGCATCGAAGAGCATCTTCTTTGTTGAGTCGCTTCTCGATTCTCGCCGAGTAATTACTTCAGCCATTCGCTGCATAGCTTCTGCAGCTGCAATCATAGGATCCACAGCATGATTCACATTCGCACGTCCTCCACTTTCGCCAGACATCTTCTTTCTTCAATCATAACAAAACAAAGTCAGACACATACTTTCGGAAGTAAATCACAGAGAATCATACAACACAAGCAAAAATAGACCCAACCACAACCCCAAAAGACTCTAACTTGGGCTCTGATACCAACTAATGTAACACCCTTATGGGGATGTCACATTTATGAAATAAAACCAAATAAAGATAAATAAAATCTACCCAAGTTGTAAAACATTTGTTACATAGTAATACGGGTTGTAAATTTTTTTCGATTAAACAGAATATCACGAAATAAAATAACATGGAACATAAAAATAAACAAACTGTCATCACACATAATCTACATATATTTTTGTTTTAAGTTATACAAATAATTTACAGCTATAAATATTTAAACCAACACAGTAAACAAAGCAGTAAGAAGTTTATATATACAAAACGCCGACGCGCCCAAGTACGCATCACAGAACTCTAACCCTCTGAAGGATCACTCTCAGATGAAACTTCAGGTTATAAGTATCCAGGATGCCTCGACCCTCTACGGACTCTAGTCCGTGCTGTCGACACGCTGCTAATCTCACTAGGCGCATCAAACATACCACCCCAATGACGCCTAAGAGATAGCGGTAGCTCTACATGTAAATATAATACATTAGAAAAGATAGGCACTCCATCAAACTCTGTACGTATGGTCACAGTCAGACACCCTACGTATGTAACCAAATCTCTATCCTCTCGCAGTCGCCATGCTTCAGAGCCTCCATGAAAGTCCAACCTCATGAAACCAAAGAATCCTGGTAGAGTCACACTCACTCAATCAATCCAATGGGTATGGATGATCGGATGGTTCTTGGTCATCGAACTGATCTTCGGCTTGCTATTGCTCCTCGTCCTCGGGATATACACGCTCAAGAGGCTATTCCTCTTCCTCAAACTCTTCTTTTAAAACATAATTTAAAATACAGAAAACAAAACAAGTATAATAAAGAGGTAAGACAATCTATATCACCACAAACATGGTAAACAAGAAAACGATAATACAACAGATATAGCAATTCATACGATATAACATACCATAACAACATAAATAATAATATAACACATAATATAACACAGAAATAGTATCATATAATGTTGCAGATAAATAAAACATTTCAGATACTAATATCATAATGTACAACATATAAATTATATGTAATGTGACTCAACCCTACTCCATGGAGCTACAACCACAGATATCAGAGAGAATGACTTGTAAGTTCTATTAGTACCTTAGGCTGCCCAACCAACTATTACACTGTCTCATATTGTGTCTATAACCCACTGTCCAAAAGATCGTGGTGTAGTACACAGTCCATACATCGCGTAACTACAGTCATTGTACTAGCATAGTTCTTACAAGATCTTGATTAAGTATAGTGCGTGTCGAGATCACTAGTGTGTAGCCAGTTACCACGGCCCAGAGGAGCGACCAACTGTCCACATGTGGAATTATCCGCACACTAATGCCTCCAAGTCCATAAAGAAATGAACCACACTACGCTTATCACACCGACAACACGATGTAATTCATCTCGTCAATCAAATCACCAATTATCAATCAAATTGGCAAAACTCAATGCATGGCCAAAACCAATATACCCTCAATCTCAAATAATTATCAAAACACCCTCAAACACCAAACGCAGTACGTCCCACTTGACAGTACTGTTCCTCAATCTGTCCGGGTCCACCACTTTGGCCTGACAGTAAAACTTACTGTTTTGATCAATCGCGTAGAAATTTTATCGCGTTTTCACAATTTCATCATTTTTACAAACGTTTTTAAATCGCGTAAATATATTTTGCTATTTTTAAAATCGCGTACTGTTTTTAAATCGTTTTCTCAATCGCATAAGATTTTTAAATCATTTTCTTGTCCGAATTCCTTAAAAATTATTATTTAAATAAACAGAAATAATATTTAATATGTTTGAGTTACGTAGAATATTTTTCCATACCGTATACAATATATTGGATATCTTTTCTATCTTATTTGTCCATTTTTAACAAAAATTGACAGTATTTTGCTTTGAAAATCTATAATAATAGTTTTCTAAATTTTTCTGTTAAGATTTCTCTTGATTATATTACAACCATCTAATTATACTTTTGAAAACTACTAACGGGCTTCAAAACATAAAGTGAGCTCTACGTTAGAAATTTTACAAAAGCTACTGTATTTTCTTCTAAACATTAAAATCATTAGTTTTACTTCTTTAACTTAATCTAATCATTTTTATTCCTCTAAACTCATTGTAATAGAATTCCTTTTGGCATTATTCCTTAACCTTGATTGAAAATAATTTTAGAAATGAAAACATTCAACTTAGGCATGTTGGCCGAAAGACACAAAATTGCCATTTGATCTTCAAATTCATTTTTCTTATTCTAAATCATATTGTATCTTGTCATTTTACCTAAGTCAATTAAATCACTCTTTTAGAAAACTGTGGAGAACATTTTGGTTCCCATTTTGTGTTGAAGCCGTAAGCCTTGGATTTGTGCTCTTTGGAACACACATGCAAACTTTGCATATTATTCACATCCTACTACTTATTCATGCATTTCTAACACATACAATATATTCAAAGCTTGTAGACATGCATATCAATACAAATCATAACCAAGAAGACTATAACAACAAGCACACAAATGAATCCTTATGGATTCTACAATCACAAACAACTCTATTTTCTTATCACCACCCAAGGATGATAAGATTCAAGTCTTTCTCTTAACTTAAGTGAAGCTAAAATCTCTTTCACTCTTTTCTAAGGGTTTCGGTTTCACCCTCCAAAGACACCTATCAAGCTTAAATAATTTCTACAAGTTACTAACATGAAAGAAAGCTTAAACCATGGATCAATCATGGCTTAGAACCTTGAAAAAGAATTTAGAAAATGAAAAACAAGAAATTTCACCTTCAAGGTAGAATCTCCAAAGTAGTTTTTCAAGCTTTAAATGATGGATTTTGCAAGAACTCTCAACTAGAGATGTTCTTAGAATTGTGTTTAGGTTTAGAAAAGTAGGTTGGATAAAATTTTGGGTGGATGGATGGTGACTTAGGGTTGTTGGCCGAATGGTGCACAAAGAAGACAACAATGGTGTTTTGTGTTTTTGGAAGAGAGAGAAGAGAGAAAATGTTAGAGAATGAAGTGATTTTTGCTCTCCAAAGTGATGCATGGCCATGGAGTTCAATGCAAAGGAGGTGTCCACTTGGTTGGCTTCATCCAAGCCTTAGTAATGATCAATGGTGAGGATTAAAACTTGGTCTCCAAGCTTAGCTCTCATTGGTGCATGCAAACCTAGTCATGCAATGACTATGCATGGTCTTGAAGCTTCTTGGCTTGCCTTGGTGTGCTTTGGCCGAATGCCCTAAGGAGAAAGCAACTAAGTTTGCTTCTTCTTAATTCATCTAGTTACATTTAAGTTAAATAATTTACTTACTTGTCTAACTAGTTAATTACTTAGGTTAACTTAGTTAGCTTTATGCTTATTGATTTTTATTAACTTAGATATCAACTAGCTAGTTAACTAGGTTATTATCACTTAGTTACTTAACAAGCTTTCTAACTAATTTAGTTAGGCTTCAAACTAACTAGCTTAGGTTTTCTAATTACAAACTAATTAGTCTAACCACTTTTGTTGACCTCTTCCTATTGGTTGGAAATTGTCAAGCCTACTTCGTTGACTCACTCTTATTGGCTTAGAAATTCCTCTAGCCAAAACCATTGATTGTTTCTCTAAACGTGGCTCCCGCAAGACATTTCCGGGTCCACTGTCATTTATTTGTACTGCCTAATAAATTAATATTATAATAATATAAAATTATTTTATTTGACAGTTAAATCCTAAAAATTAAAAGATTAATAACAGTATCATTTAAAATTGGGTTTAGTAAGATCCCCCAACTCTGAATAATTAAAATAAGATTTCCCCGGCCCAGAAATTATTATTTTCCTGACCCGGATCAAATCACATTAAAAGTTCAAATAAAATCATAAACTGTAAAATAAAACTGTATTTCATGCAGAAAAACAACAAACAGTACAAAAAGGACATAACGGTCATTTATCCTAAGGGTGTTACATGGGCCTAACTCATGACAGATGGGTTTAGGGTTGCATAACTTACCTTGCTACTGCTCACACTCACTTAAGGCAGTCACTATTATAAATAGTACTGCCAAGAGGGCTGCTACGTACGTAACATTACAACCCTAGCAGCACCTAAGAAAGTGAGTGAGAGACAGTGGAAGGTTTTCTTCTCTTCTCTTCGCATCTAGCACGGCGAAACAGAGGCGTGACTCCTTTTTGCAAGTCTATTCATGTGGATACCGCAAAGACATCATCGCTATTACGATGTTGGTGATTCACCTTGCTTCTGTTTATCACGCTTCAAGAGGTAAACTTTTAAAAACTAATTTATAGCATTTTCGTATGGATCCTGTGAGGGAATTTTTATTATTCCGCTGCGTGACTTTTGATCCACAATTCCCAACATAGGGAACTCCACATGCATAAAAGTATGAAAGGTGCTCGTAGCAGCTCCAGGACAATTACCACTCTGAATTAGGGTCACATCCCCTATGTATAAAAAACGCTCCATATCACGGTCGGAATGTCAGGCTTCTATGCCTCCGTGGAACTGTATCCACATGAAACTGAAGGAAGCTTATCCAAATTCCATCGCAAAAAGACAAAAGTCGATTCCAAACTAACCTAGGCCAATTCAACTCGCTCTCTTCACAATCTTTATCCAAACATAGCATAAGACAGAGTAATACAACAAAGAGGTGAGATATCCTACTTTTATTACCAATTATGGCAGTAAAGAAACACAACGGCGCAGGACACCCATATAGCAAAGTAACAATATTAAATAGCAATAATCACATACAATAAAAAAAACAACAATAGAGTCTTAGATAATAAACAATAAAGCAGCTCAAATAATCATAACATCATTAAAACAATAGTCCAATCATCATATAAATGAACAAATGCGTAAATGCCAAATGATATTGATCAAATAATTTTGAGCCATTCATTATTGCTTCATATTTGGCCTAATTGATGTTAATTGTGTCCAATATTATGTTTGTAGATGAGTTTTAGATGATTGTTCTTCATTGAGCTTAAATGTAAAAACTTCATTAATTTTTAGATTTTAACTCATTTTGACCTTTCTGTCTTGTACAGGCCATAACTTGGGCTACAAATATCGTATTTGGATGATCTTGGAGTCCCCTGAAACCTGAGACGAAGATCTACAATCTAGTGTCTAATGCAATTTTTCTAATTCAGATGGATTCAAGGCGAAATTGGGCCTCAAAGTCAGGATGTTGTTGCTGTTACAATGCTTGGACCTTTCCTCAATGATTTGGGCCTATCTCTCTCAATTTAAGCCCAATTAAGGCAAATGATATGTCTCTGAAAAGCTTATTCAGAGGGCTACAGTTTGGGTCAGGGGTAGATTATGAATTAGATAAGAACTTTCAGTTACAAATAGGTTTATGCAGATTTCGAATTCAGCTTTTGGATTTGTTGTGATTTAGTTTTAATAGATTGAGCAGAAACCCTTTTTCTCTATTTTCTCTATTTTCGTTTTACTCTTTTCTCTGCATTTTCGTAATGGCCATGGAAGGCTAAAGCTCCAATCAATCCAAGGAATTCAACGATTGTGGTTAGAGTTTTGAGTTCTCTTGTTTAATTATAAATTCTGTTGTGTTCTTCCCTCTTCTCCTTCTTCAATTGAATTCTGATTAGAATTTCAAAATTGAAGTTAGAATTAGGGTTGATTAATCTGAATCTAATGGAGAATAGATCATCGATTGATAATCTATGTTAATCCAAATTTGTTCCTAAATCAATCTTAATCAAGAATTGCGATTGTGATTCTGTTTTAATTGATAAAATTCTAGGTGATTATCTAGTTGATTTCGACATTAACAGAGGTGTAAACAACATAAATTCATTCTCTTGAACAATGATTAATTCTCGCCACTTGAATTGAAGACCTTGGATTGGTGTTTCCTTAATTGAATTTTCTCAATTTGAATTCGTTTTCTGTTATTGCAATGAACAAAACCCCCTACTTATTGATAACTTCTAACATGCTTGAGAAATCCGAATTGGTCCTTGGGAGATGACCTAGGTTATGCACTATGCTATATTCCATAAATCCTAGTCTATTTTGAGGCGAGTGCGACATCGCTGATCAAAATTTGGCGCCGTTGCCGGGGACCTATTGTCGGTTTCTTAAGTTTATTAGGAGTTCCTAATAGTTGTTAATTTCTCTGCATTCGTGATCAACTTTGCTGAAAGTCCTTAAGTGCATTTTGTTATTTTTTCTGCTATTGTCCTGATTCTGCTACTGATCTTGCTGCATTGTGGTTGCTGCATTGTGGTTGCTGCATTACACCAGTTACTGTTCCATTGGCTCTTGTTTCATCTGCTACATAATTCACTTCACTTCTGCTGCATAATTCTGCACTTCTGTTGGCTGTATAACTCTGCTGCAGAATTCTGATTCTTCTGCATAATTCTATAGTATTCGGTTCTGATGCATAAATCCTGCTGCTTTGTTGTTCCATTGTGTTTTTCTACTGCAATACATCATTGATCAATTCCATTGTGCTTTGCATTTTGCAGTTTATTGGATCTTTCGTTTTCACTGTTCCATTGGATTAATTACTGTTCCATTGAGTTTTGCTGCATTTGATGACTCCTGTGAATGTGCATTGCTTCACTCAACACAATTGATACTTCTGTTGCACAAATAACACATTCATTTGCTGCAAAAATTCCTGCATAATCTGATTGAGCTGATAGCCTGATTTATGCATAACTCTGCTGCGGTTACTGTTCCATTGGTTTCCTTGCATCATATTTAGCTTTTGCATGTAATTTTGCTGCATTTGATCATCCATATACTTCATTATTGATAATTGAAAGTTTTGATTTTCATTTTTGAGTTTCACCTCCACTTTCACTTTTGAGTTTCACTTTGCTCCCATTTTTCTGAATCCAAAAAGGCACTAGTAGACAGGAATTGTACTTGCGATGGAGTCTTGACCTGAAACTTGGCCGCCAAAGGTAAACCATCATTCTAAGGAAAGTGATCCTATAAGGATATTTCCTGCATAATTTGGCCAAATTCCATCGTTTGGTAAGGGTTTTGAGCAAATTTAGGTGAGACAATAGCATTTTTGTAATTTTTTGGTGACCAAACATGCTCAGAATGAGCTGCAACTTGGTGGGTTGAAGGAAAATGGCATTCTCCACAAGGCTCACAGCTTTGCTGTGAGCAACACCCTATCTTGCTCTAATTCCTTCATTTAGACAACTTTTTCATTTTTTGAAGATTTTTTATTGCATTTTTGAGTTCCATTTTAGTGTAGTTTTAAGTGTGTGGTGGTCCCATATTTTTTAAAAATCATTTGATAGGTCAAATAGATTTATTTTGGTGCATTTCTAGTGTTGGATACTCCATTTTGCTGCTTTGCTGTTTTTGAGTTTTGCATGTTATATGACTAGGTCCAATCCTGGTTATTTGCATCAATTTGATCCTGAGATAGATAGGACTTTTCATACCTTGCATAGGTTCAATAGAGTTGATTCTGTATCTGCTGAGCATATAGGAAGTAGAGGTTCTTCACATAGTTACCATACTAGTGATTCTGCTTCTGAATTTTCTGATTTTGAACTTTCTGTCATTGATCCATCTTTCAATTCTGATTCTGCTGAGCATACTGAGATTATGGATAACAGAACCTTGAAGGAGCTAGCTGCTCCTGATGTTACATACCAGTCTTTATGCATTCAATATCCTGATGTTGATGTTCCATTTGAACTTAAATCTGGATTGATTCATTTGTTGCCTAAGTTCAGTGGTCATGCGAGAGAGATCCTCATAAGCACCTCAAGGAGTTCCACATTGTGTGTTCTACCATGAAGCCTCAAGGCATCTCAGAGGATCATATCAAACTTAGAGCATTCCCTTTCTCATTACAGGATGCTGCTAAGGATTGGCTGTATTACCTGCATCCGAGATCTGTGACTAGTTGGAATGATCTTAAGAGGCTGTTTTTGGAGAAATTCTTTCCTGCATCAAGGGCTGCCTCAATCCGAAAAGAAATATGTGGCATCAGGTAGTTTGACAGAGAACCATTGTCTGAATACTGGGAAAGATTCAAGAAGATGTGTGCTAGCTGTCCTCACCATCAGATTAGTGATCAGTTACTAATCCAGTATTTTTATGAAGGTTTGCTGCCTATGGATAGGAGCATGATTGATGCTGCTAGTGGAGGAGCATTGGTAGACAAGACTCCTATGGCTGCAAGGGCACTGATTGAGAATATGGCCACTAACTCCCAACAGTTTGGCACCAGAAGTAACTCAGTGGCATTAAGTAGAGGTGTCCACGAAATTGAGGCAACTTATGCTGCAGATCACAGGAAATTAGAAAGCAAAATTGATGACCTTGCTTCCTTGGTGAGGCAATTGGCTGTGACTCAACATCAACAACCTGCTGCAGTAGCTCCTGCCAGAGTGTGTGGCATTTGTATTTCTGCTGATCATTCCACAGATTCCTGTCCTACACTTCAGGAGGTTGACACTGATGGTACTCCACAGGCCTATGCTGCAAACATCTACAATAATAGGCCTCAGCAGCAACAAAGACTAGAGCTATGATCTGTCTTCCAACAGATATAACCCAGGCTGGAGAAATCATCCAAATCTGAGGTGGGGAATAACTCTACACACCCGCCCTACTCAATTTAAGCAAGCAGAAGAATTTCCCTTCCAAAGCCGGAAGAAATTTCCCCTTCCAATCCACTACAGGGACCCAACAGACTATACCGCCCACCTTTCATGCAAGCGGCCCAAATAATGCCCCTCCTAAATCCGAGCCAACCTTGGAGGAATTGATGAAACAGATGGCGTGAACAACTTGCGCTTCCAAAGAGAGGACGAAGCTACCATTCGAATTTGGAGAATCGATTGGACAACTTGCAAGTTCTATGAACCAATTACAGTCCCAAGATTCTGATAAACTTCCTTACACAAACTGTGGTGAATCCAAGAAATGTGAGTGCCATCACTCTAAGATCCGGTAAGACTATTGAAGAATTAGATAAGGAGAAGCAAGCCATACCAGAAATTCCATGTAGCAGCAAAAATAAGAAAACTAATTCTGGCCCCATTCCTGTAGTTGCTGCTGAGCAGTCCATCCCACTACCATTCCCTCAGAGAGTTGTGCAGCTTAAGAAGACTCATGAGACTGATACAGATAGGGAGATCTTGGAGACATTTAGGAAGGTTGAGGTGAACATTCCTCTCATTGAAGCAATCAAGCAAATTCCAAGATATGCCAAGTTTCTTAAGGATTTGTGTACTTATAGAAGGAGACTCAAGGGAAATGAGAAGATCAGCATGGGAAGAAATGTGTCTGCACTTATACAGCCTACAATGCCCCAAAAATGCAAGGATCCAGGAATTTTTACTATTCCATGCACCATAGGCGTAGAAATTCGAAAATGCCATGTTGGATTTAGGTGCTTCAATTAATGTTATGCCTATGTCGTGTTTCAATCTCTTGCCCTTGGACCTTTCTGAGAATACAGGAGTCATCATTCAGTTGGCAAATAGGAGTAATGCATACCCTGCTGGACTCATTGAGGATGTCCTTGTTAGAGTTAATGATTTGATCTTCCCTGCAAACTTCTACATTCTAGATATGGATGGAGAATCCGAATCCAGCAGAGCTCCCATCATTCTTGGTAGACCATACCTCAAAACTGCCAGAACCAAAATTGATGTCCATGCAGGCACTCTTTCCATGGAGTTTGGAGATAATGTGGTTCGATTTAACATCTTGGATGCCATGAAGCACCCCATGAAAGAACATTCAGTTTTCCATATAGATTTGTTGGCTGATATAGTTGATGATAGCTTTTCTGAGCTCTTTGCTGATGATCTTCCATTCTTTTCTGATTTTGTTGATACCTACACATGTGATGCTTGTACTGTTTCAGAAATGTGCAGTGTTTGTACTGAGATTGCGTCCTGTTTACATGGTGATACTGATACAGATATGGGGTCTGATCAAATAAATGGTGGTGAAGCTATAGAATTACTGGAGCCAGACTGCAGTAGTTTGATTACAGCAAGTACCTCTGAATCAGATTTCGTTGAATTGCAAGCTGTAAACACAGCTACTTCCATAGGATACTTTCATCTGTAGTGCAGCCACCTACACTGGAGCTTAAGCTACTCCCAGAGCACCTTAAGTATGCATACTTAGAGGAGGATAAGAAGCTGCCAGTTATCATTTCTACTGCCCTCCATGCTGACCAGGAGGAGAAGCTGCTGCAAATACTGAGGAAGCATAAGAAATCTATTGGCTGGACCTTGGCTGACCTTCCTGGCATTAGTCCTTCTATGTGCATGCACAGGATACTACTTGAGGATTGTGCTAAACCAGTGAGACAACCACAGAGGTGACTCAATCCCTTGATCCTGGATGTGGTGAAGAAAAAGGTGACCAAGCTTTTGCAAGCAGGCATCATCTATCCTATCTCAGATAGTGCTTGGGTGAGTCTAGTTCAAGTGGTTCCAAAAAAATCAGGGATCACAGTAGTGAAGAATGATCGAGATGAGCTGATTCCTACTAGAGTGCAGAGTAGCTGGAGAGTTTGTATTGATTACAGACGGCTGAACCAAGCGACAAGGAAGGACCATTTTCCTCTGCCCTTTATCGATCAGATGCTTGAGCGCTTGGCTGGAAAGTCTTTCTACTACTTTCTTGATGGCTTTTCTGGATACTTCCAGATCCATATAGCACCAGAGGACCAGGAGAATACCACCTTCACTTGCCCTTTTGGCACTTTTGCCTACAAGAGGATGCCTTTCGGCTTGTGCAATGCTCCTGGTACCTTCCAGCGATGCATGGTGAGTATTTTTACAGATTTTTTAGAGGATTGCATTGAGGTGTTTATGGATGATTTTAATGTTTATGGTTCCTCCTTTGATGCATGCTTGGACAGTTTGGATAGAGTTTTGCATAGGTGCATTGAGACTAACCTTGTTCTTAATTATGAGAAATGTCATTTTATGGTAGAACAAGGCATAGTCTTAGGCCATATCATCTCTCAAAAGGGTATAGAAGTAGATCCTGCTAAAATTAATGTTATTTCCCAGTTACCTTACCCCTCTTACGTGCGAGAGGTTCGTTCTTTTCTTGGCCATGCAGGTTTCTACAGGCGGTTCATTAAAGACTTCAGCAAA
Organism: Ormosia emarginata; assembly: GCA_029884605.1. Classification (NCBI taxonomy): domain Eukaryota; kingdom Viridiplantae; phylum Streptophyta; class Magnoliopsida; order Fabales; family Fabaceae; genus Ormosia; species Ormosia emarginata. The sequence continues at coordinate 22,420,652 of JAQQTP010000078.1, read as the reverse complement.
AAGGCCCTTCCACTGTCCAACTTGTTGCAGAAAGAAGTTGTTTTTGATTTTGATGACAGGAGCAGAGAGGCTTTTGATTGCCTCAAAGGAGCTTTAACCACCACTCCCATCATTCAGCCACCAGAGTGGACACTTCCTTTTGAACTCATGTGTGACGCATCTAACTATGCATTGGGAGCTATCCTTGCACAGAGAGTTGGCAGACAACCTCATGTCATTTCATATGCTTCTCGGACTTTAAATGTTGCACAGGCTAACTATACTACCACTGAGAAAGAGTTGCTTGCTATTGTATTTGCACTTGATAAGTTTAGAACATATTTGCTTGGCTCTAGAGTGGTTGTCTTTACTGATCATGCAGCATTAAAATTCTTGTTGAAAAGGGCAGAATCGAAGCCGAGATTGATTAGATGGATGCTGTTTCTCCAGGAGTTTGATTTGGAGATTAGAGATAGGAGTGGCGCAGTGAATTTGGTGGCGGATCATTTGAGCAAAATAGAAAGAGTTGTTGACCCTTCTCCTATCAGAGATGACTTCCCAGATGAGCAGCTCATGCAGCTGCATGATACCATACTTTCTCCTTGGTTTGCTGATTTAGTTAATTTCTTTGTTGCATCTGTTTTTCCTCCTTATGCATCTAGATCACAGCAAGCTAAACTTAGGAGTGATGCTAAATATTATGTGTGGGATGATCCATATTTATAGATATTTTGTAGTGACCAGGTGATTCGCAGATGCATACCTAACCATGAGATCCAGTCAGTTCTTTACTTCTGTCATGCCTCTCCAGTAGGAGGACACTTTGGACCACAATGGACAGCTAGGAAGGTGCTTGGATTCTGGATTCTATTGGCCTACTATTTTCAGAGATGCATATCAGGTTTTCAGTGCTTGTGAGCAGTGCCGAGAGAAGGAGTGGCCATCACTCGGAGGCAGGAGATGCCCCAGCAGCCCATTCTGTTTTGCGAGGTTTTTGATATTTGGGGTATCGATTTTATGGGCCCTTTCCTTGTTTCTTTTGGTTTTTCTTATATTGTGCTTGCAGTTAATTATGTTTCTAAATGGGTGGAAGCTGAGGCCACCAGGACTAATGATGCTCGAGTTGTTATGGATTTTGTCAGGTCTAACATATTTTGCAGGTTTGGAGTGGCCCGAGCTATCATTAGTGACCAAGGGACTCATTTCTGTAACCGGACTTTGGATGCTTTGTTTCGGAAGTATGGGGTTGTACATAGAGTGTCTACTGCATATCATCCCCAAACTAATGGGCAGGCAGAGATTTCTAACAGAGAGATCAAGCAGATTCTAGAGAAGATGGTGCAGCCGAATAGGAAAGATTGGAGCCAACGGTTAGAAGATGCTCTTTGGGCTCATCGTACCGCTTACAAGACACCTATAGGGATGTCTCCTTTCAGGGTTGTCTTTGGTAAACCATGTCACCTTCCGGTGGAGATAGAGCATCGTGCATACTGGGCAGTGAAGAGTTGTAACTTAGCATTTGACCAAGCAAGTTCAGAGAGGAAGCTTCAATTGCAACAGCTGGAAGAACTCCGCTTGGAGGCTTATGAGAATTCCAGGATCTATAAGAAAAAGACCAAGCATTTCCATGATAAGATGATTTCTAGAAAGGAGTTCTCCATTGGCCAAAAGGTGCTTTTGCTTAACTCTCGCCTTAAACTCATGCCCGGTAAGCTCCGTTCTAGGTGGGATGGTCCTTTTGTTGTCACTAGCATCTTTCCTTATGGTGCAGTGGAGATTTCGAATGCAGCCACCAACAAGAGCTTCAAGGTTAATGGCCATCGTCTTAAGCCTTTTCTTGAGAGCCCTGTCAGCCCCGCATCTGTAGAGGAGCTCTCCTTGGCAAAGCCCACCTTTCCTCAAGTGCAAATCTTCCCACCATGATGAGGGTGTTCTCTTCCCTTACTCTTTTATTACACATGTCTACTTGTCTTTTGCTTTGTGTTTCATTGAGGACAATGTATGATTTAAGTGTGGGGGAGGGAATTTTTGTTGAATTTTTACTGTTTTTTCTGCTGTTTCTATTTTCCTATTTTCTGTTTCTGTTTTCTGCTGTTTCTATTTTTTCTGTTTTGCTGAAATTGCTGGTTTTTGTTGTTTTAATTCTGTTTTGATCCATTTTTGCATGCCTTTCATTGAATATCTTGGTTTGTACAGGTTGTGAATAATTTCATCCTTCTTAGTTAGAGGTTTCATGACATGATGTGAATACTTTTCTTACATTTTTGGTCTAGCAAGCTGGCATTGAGAATTAAAGTGTTGTATCAATTGTGGTAGGCTTGTCCTTGGTGAGATTTTGGACCTTATACATGGATGGATTGCATTATGCCATTCTCTTTTCTTTCTTGTGTGATCTCACTCATGATTGTTGGTGCTCTAGAACTTGACTTGATTCTTTTTGAAGCTTCTTGTTCACATGCATGCATTGAGATGATTAAGGCCTTCTTTCTTTGTTTAGCTACTTTGGCCAAATAGCCAACCTTGCATCATTTTCCTTTGATTACCCCCCTTGAGCCTAATTACCTATTCTTTGCTTTAGCTCATTTTATGCCTTTGTGAAAAACCATGATTTTACCGTACCTTAGGGAATGGGAGAGCATCGGTTCATTTCATTTGATGAGCTCTTTTGGCTTGGAGGCAGTTAATAGTTTAAGTGGTGTGGTTATACAAATTGATGTGTATGTATGCAAGGTTATAAAAAAAACGCAAATATATATATATATATATATATATATATATATATATATATAAAAAAATATAATATATATATATATATATAAAAAAAAGAAGAATAAAAAGAAGAAAAAAATAGAAAAAGAAGAAGGATGAGAAAAAAAATGGCTCAAGAAAGGTTGTAAAAGCAAAAGAAAAGGTGATCAAAGTAAGGGAATGTGCATTACTTGTCTTTTGAGTTCCTCCTCATTGCTCTTTTATTCTCTTGGGTGCTTAACTTGTCATATCTATTTTGTTCCTTCCCTTACCTTGGCCCCATTACAACCTTGAATAAAGTCTTTTTGATCTTTATTTGCATGTGTTTCAAGTGGTGGAAATTAGAGACTTGTCAAGCTTATGGTAGTACTTGTTTTCATGGGTGCCTTGAGTGTAAATACAATCCTAAACACTTGAGAGTAGAGTATGCCTAGTGAGGATCTTATCACTTTTGGTTCATCATTTGATTCGAGTTGTCTTCTTACTTGCTTGAGATGTTGAGAGATATATTCATGTTTGTCTTGATCACTTTGGATGTTTGAATCTTGATCACTACCTTGCATTCTTGCAATTCATTGGAAGGCATGTTGATTTTGTGTTCTTATGGTAAAACCCCTTTTGGTTCAATTTTGAATGTTGCCCAGGAGTGCAAAGATTCAAGTGTGGGGGATTTTGATCAATCAATTTTGAGCCATTCATTATTGCTTCATATTTGGCCTAATTGATGTTAATTGTGTCCAATATTATGTTTGTAGATGAGTTTTAGATGATTGGTCTTCATTGAGCTTAATTGTAAAAACTTCATTAATTTTCAGATTTTAACTCATTTTGACCTTTCTGTCTTGTACAGGCCATAACTTGGGCTACAAATATTGTATTTGGATGATCTTGGAGTCCCCTGAAATATGAGACGAAGATCTACAATCTGGTGTCTAATGAAATTTTTCTAATTCAGTTGGATTCAAGGCAAAATTGGGCCTCAAAGTCAGGATGCTGTTGCTGTCACAATGCTTGGACCTTTCCTCAATGATTTGGGCCTATCTCTCTCAATTTAAGCCCAATTAAGGCAAATGATATGTCTCTGAAAAGCTTATTCAGAGGGCTACAGTTTGGGCCAGGGGTAGATTAGGAATTACATAAGAACTTTCAGTTACAAATAGGTTTATACAGATTTTGAATTTAGCTTTTGGATTTGTTGTGATTCAGTTTTAACAAATTGAGCAGAAACCCTTTTTCTCTCTTTTCTCTATTTTCGTTTTACTCTCTTCTCTGCATTTTCGTAATGGCCATGGAAGGCTAAAGCTCCAATCAATCCAAGGAATTTAATGATTGTGGTTAGAGTTTTGAGTTCTCTTGTTTAATTATAAATTCTGTTTGTTTCTTCCTCTTTCTCCTTCTTCAATTGAATTCGATTAGAATTTCGAAATTGAAGTTAGAATTAGGGTTGATTAATCTGAATCTAATGGAGAATAGATCATCGATTGATAATCTATGTTAATCCAAATTTGTTCCTAAATCAATCTTAATCAAAATTGCGATTGTGATTCTGTTTTAATTGATAAAATTCTAGGTGATTATCTAGTTGATTTCGGATTAACAGAGGTGTAAACAACAGAAATTCATTCTCTTGAACAATGATTAATTCTGCCACTTGAATTGAAGACCTTGGATTGGTGTTTCCTTAATTGAATTTTCTCAATTTGAATTCATTTTCTGTTATTGCAATGAACAAAACCCCCTACTTATTGATAACTTCTAACATGCTTGAGAAATCCGAATTGGTCCTTGGGAGATGACCTAGGTTATGCACTATGCTATATTCCATAAATCCTAGTCTATTTTGAGGCGAGTGCGACATCGCTGATCAGATATGTTGACTCACTATGCACGTGCACATGATACCAAAAGTTCTTACTCCATGGAGCTAAACCAAAATTCAAAGATGAATATTCCAGAAGATCTGCCCCTCTCAATGATAGTCTATGCCGGACCACGAAAAGAATAGTGATTTGTCAGGCTCGTAATGCATTGCAACGATTTATCATGGTCAGGGGTATATAATGTGATAACATCATCATGAAATGAATCACCACGCCTTACGCCCCTCCATAGATCCTTCCATTGGATCGCACTATTCAATTCTCGTTCATAGGCTCATACAGCCTTTTAACAGTCATCAACTGAGCAATTGTTTAATGCATGTTAACTCAATGCATAACTCAAGCCATCATTGTACAGTTCCCAATGATATTAAAACAACTGCCCATGCAATTGTCTAATATCATTAGTATCAATGATATTACATAATCGTCCATACAATTACATAATAACACTGATCCACCCAGGTAGTGTGTGATATTCGAAAGCGCGATATTCAAAACCATTTTTATAATTCACAAAATAATAATGTGTTATTGCTTTGCGTTTATGTATACTTAGAGATGCATGGTGCATGGTTATGGCCTTAGTCTTTATTTTTTATGCTATTTTGGTTATTTTAAATACGACCTGCGTGTCGTGCCTTTTTCTCTACATTCTGATTGTACCTTCTCTTCTCACCTAGCTCCACTCGAATGTAAAAGAGGTTTCTATATAATGTAATCTTGATGTGGAGACAAGAAGACGACATCAAGTGAGGACGTTGGTGGGAGACACTTGGTGAAGCTGGCTTAGTTAATGCTACTCTCTTAGAGGCCATAACCATGTCACATTTATTATATGCTTTATATATGTATGAGATGCATGGATGATGTTTATGGTATGTTAAACAAGTTTAATAAATAGTGAGATCTAATAATAAAATTCCCTTAAAGAAAATATTAAATCATTATATGATGCCTTCCAATGCGTGGCACTCGTCAAGACTAGTATCGATCAAGTGTAGGTCTGCCAAAGTTGGGTGCCTTTATCTATATTAGGAAGATGCGATGGGATAAAAGTAATATCCAATTGCCAACCATTGGGTCTGACTTAACTAGGCCATTTCAATAGGATTGAAGGCTTAGAGGCATGAAGTTAGGCTTTAGTCCATTAGATGGATTAGAATTAGTGTTATTCACCTAACTATCCAAGAGTTGCATGTGATGTAATTGGAAAGAGTTCCTACCTAAATAACCGAATTTTGGGTGATCAGCCAAAGTTAACTCAAAGCTAGGTGAAATATGGATCTTGACCTACTAGGAAATCTTTCAGTGAGATTTTTCGAGTCAATGCTGAGGGTCATTGATTTGAATAAAATAGTGGGAGACATATTTAATTAAAGACCTTGTTAAATATATTTATGACATGATACTTATATTTTACATATTTCTATTTATAGATTACCATGGCAACAAATACTTCAAGTAACTTATCAATGCGATCAGTCCTTGAGAAGGACAAGTTGTCTGGGACAATTTCCTAGACTGGTACAAGAACTTGAGGATTGTCCTCAAGCAAGAGAAAAAGTTGTATGTTTTAGATCAGCCTATTCCTGAGCCACCTGCTACTAATGCCCCTAGAGCTGAAAAAAATGCTTATAAGAAGCATCAAGATGATGCCTTAGATGTCGGATGTCTAATGCTAGCCACCATGAACTCTGTGCTCCAAAAGCAATATGAGAACAAGGATGCCTACGATATGATCGTACACCTCAAAAAGCTCTATCAAGAGCAGGCTAGACATGAGAGATACGAGGTTTCTAAAGCACTATTTCAGTGCAAGCTGGTAGAAGAAAGCCTTGTTGGTGCTCATGTACTCAAGATGATTAGGTATATTGAAAACCTAGAGAGACTTGGTTTTCCTTTGGGCCAAGAGTTGGCCACTGACTTAGTCCTGCAATCGTTGCCGGAGAGTTTTAGTCAATTTGTCATGAACTACAACATGAATGAAATTGACAAATCACTACCAGAGCTGCTAAGCATGTTGAGAACTGCTGAGTAAAACATAAACAAAGGCAAAGGAAAGGCCATAATGATGGTCCATAAGAATAAGTGTAAGAAACAGCAGAAAAAGCCTAAGGACAAGTGGAAGGGTAAGGGCAAGGATAAGTCCAAGCCTAGCATTTCTGGCTTGAAACCAGTGGGTGGAGTGGCTAAGGAAGGTACATGCTTTCGCTGCGGTCAGACTCGACATTGGAAGAGGAACTGTGCCAAGTACCTAGAGGAGCTCAAGAAGAAGAAGGGAAATGAGACTTCCACTTCAGGTATTTTTGTTATAGAAGTCAATTTATCTACTTCTACATCATGGGTATTAGATACTGGATGTGGATCTCATAATTGTGTAAATGTGCAGGATCTAAAGAGCAATAAATCATTGACTAAGGGCGAAGTCGACCTACGAGTGAGAAATGGAGCAAAGGTTGCTGCACTAGCCGTAGGGACTTATTTATTAGCTTTGCCCACTAGGCTTGTAATTGAATTGGATAATTGTTATTTTGTGCCTGCTATTAGCAGGAATATCATTTTGGTTTCTTATTTGGACAAGAAAGGTTTTACTTTTATAATAAAGAACAAAAGTTGTTTTCTTTATTTGAATGATATTTTCTATGGTAGTGCACATCTGAGTAATGGATTTTATGTCCTTGATCTCGAAACGCCCATCTATAACGTAAATACAAAGAGATTCAAGTCAAATGATATGAACCCAACTTATCTTTGGCATTGTCGTTTGGGCCACATAAATGAGAAATGCATCTCCAAACTCCATAAAGATGGATTCTTGGACTCATTTGATTTCGAATCATATGAGATATGTAAATCTTGTTTATTGGGAAAGATGACTAAGGCACCATTCACTGGACAAGGTGAAAGGGCTAGTGATCTTTTGGGCCTCATACATAGTGATGTATGTGGGCCACTAAACACACTAGCTAGAGGCAGTTTTCAATATTTCATTACATTTACTGATGATTTCAGTAGATATGGATTTGTATGTCTTATGAAGTACAAATCAGAATCCTTTGAAAAGTTCAAAGAGTTCAAGAATGAAGTACAAAACCAACTTGGCAAGAGTATTAAAATCCTTCGATCAGATCAAGGAAGTGAATACTTAAGCCAACAATTTGATGATCATCTGAAAGGGTGTGGGATAATATCTCAACTCACTCCTCCTGGAACACCACAATGGAATGGTGTTTCTGAAAGGAGGAATCAGACTTTGTTGGATATGGTCTGATCCATGATGAGTCATGCAGACCTTCCAAGCTCCTTCTGGGGATATGCTCTGTTAATAGCAACTTTCATACTTAACCATGTTCCATCTAAGACAGTTCAATAGACACTATATGAGATGTGGACTGGGAGATGGCCCAGTATGTCTTTTATGAAGATCTGAGGTAGCAAAGCTTATGTGAAACGTCAAGTTTCTGATAAGCTTGGCCCTAAATCAGATAAATGCTTCTTTGTGGGGTATCCCAAGGAAACCAAGGGATACTATTTCTATAATCCTACCAAGGGCAAAGTGTTTATCGCACGAACTGTTGTATTCCTAGAAAAGGAGTTTATCTACAAAGGAATCAGTGAGAGGAAAGTAGAACTTGAAGAAATTCAAAGTTAACAGAGTAACAGCGAACCAATGGTGGAAATAGAGCAGCCTCAACAAGTCGTTATGGAACCACAAGTCGTTGTGGAACCACAATCTGCTCTAGTAGCACAAGACCCGCGTAGGTCTAATAGGATATGTCATCAACCAGAGAGATATAGATTTCTCATGACTCAGCAAGGTGACATATTACTCATGGATCAAGATGAGCTTGTGACTTACCAAGAAGCCATTATTGGCCTAGAATTTGAAAAATGGCTTGAGGCCATGAGATCTAAAATAGAATCCATGTATGCCAACTAGGTATGGACCTTGGTTGACCCACCTGAAGGGGTAAAACTCATTCGGTGCAAGTGGGTTTTCAAGAAGAAAAACGACATGGATGGTAATATGCATACCTTTAAGGTGCGATTGGTGGCTAAAAGGTTTCAAGCAAATTCATGGTATAAACTATGATGAGACTTTTTCCCCAGTTGCGATGCTTAAATCCGTTCGGATCTTGCTTGCTATTGCAGCATACCATGATTAGAAATCTACAAAATGGATGTCAAAACTACTTTTCTTAATGGAAATCTTCTCGAGGATGTGTACATGACACAACCTGAGGGTTTTGCCACTCCACAGGATGCTAGAAAGGTATGCAAGTTGCAATAACCTATTTATAGATTAAAGCAAGCTTCCAAAAGCTGGAATCTTCATTTTGATGATACAATCAAACAATTTGGTTTTATCAAGAATGAAGAAGAATCTTGTATCTACAAGAAGGTTAGTGGGAGCACAGTTGTTTTTCTAATGTTGTATGTAGATGACATACTGTTGGTGTATGCCCTAGTGGCCAATACATTTTGTTTGTATTTACATACATTATATTATGTTATTTTATATGAGGCATTTCATTTATTGTGTTCTTTTTGGTAGACATAATAAAGTCCTTAGAATAGTAAGTTTGATACCATAGGACATCAAGTGGATGACTTGATCGTGAGATCCTATTGGATAAAATACTATTCTTAAATGTCCCTAGTCAAGTATTATTGTTAATTAGGACAACAATAATACATTGAGGCTTGAGTATGTGCGTAGGCCGATGACCACATCTCACGGGTCATGGATATGAGATATCAAGTCTACACATGGATACATATTAGAGTAATGATGTATTGGACAGACCCGCCATGAGAACGCTACGTGGATCGTTACGTGAGTGTCATAAGCGATTCTCATAGTGATAATGGTGTATGTGGTCCTTTGACCGAAATCACTACGATTCCTACATGAGGAGTTGTGTGTTTTAATGCCATCAAACGTCATCTGTAACAAGATGATCATAACGTTGGTTATTAGACATACCGCCGCAATACATGTGGAGGAATGTGAGTGACCTAGATGGGATTTGTCCCTCCTACATAACAGAGCGATATCTTCGGGCCCCCGATTGAGTGAGACTACGAAATGCATGGCCATGCTCAAATAAGTCAATATGAGATATTGATCTTATTTGCTATTACTATGTCTACTCGGGAATCAGGAAACTGAAGATTGAACTAAACAAGGGTGACACATTCCATGCCTTGTGTTCAATCTGGATATCTGGACAAAGGGACTAAACTACACGGAAACATTGGTCACGGATAGGTTATGTCAAATCACCGACATTCTCATTACTTGGGTAGCGTGATGTGTTGCTAGATACACTCATTTGTTTGTAATATTAAAATGAGATTTTAATATTACTACCAACGTCATGAGAACCTGCAGGTCACACACTTAGAACAGACTAAATTGGAATAATCGAATCCAAGTTGGACTCGGATTCAACTGTGGGCCTAACTCATGACGGATGGGTGTAGGGTTGCACCACTTACCTTGCTACTTGCTCACACTCACTTAAGGCAGCCTTTGTTATAAATAATACGCTAAGGGGGCTGCTACTAGGTTACATCACAACCTTAGCCGCACCTACGTAAAAGTGAGTGAGAGATAGTGAGGTCTTTCTTCTCCTCTCTTCGCAGCTAGCACTACGAAAACAGAGGCGTGACTCCTTTTGCAAGTCTGTTCGTGTGGATACCGCAGAAACATCGTCGCTATTACGGTGTTGGTGATTCACTTCGCTTGTGTCTATCACGCTTCAAGAGGTAAAAAAAAAAATTTAAAAACTCGGATTATGGATTTTTCGCATGGATCCTGTGAGGGAATTCTGTTATTCCGCTGCGAGACTTTGATCCTCAAATTCCCAACACATACTACTAATTGAAAATGACATCCCTACCCTACAGTCTGTAAAGACTTAGTTAGGGAAGTGCTTTTCTATGAAGGACTTGGGCGAAGCCACTTATGTATTAGGTATCAAGATCTATAGAGATAGATCGCAGAGATTGCTTGGCCTAAATCAGAGTACATACATAGACAAAGTGTTAAGATGGTTTAACATGCATGAATCCAAGAAAGGACTCTTGCCTATGTCACATGGTATAAGCCTATCTAAGGCTCAATCCCCTTCCACCCAAGATGAGAGGGATCGCATGAGTAAGATTTCATATGCATCTACAATTGGATCTATCATGTATGCCATGTTATGTACTCGACCCAACATCTTGTATGCTTTGAGCATGACGAGCAGGTACCAATCTGATCCCGGTGAGAGTCACTGGAATGCTGTCAAGAACATCCTTAAGCACTTAAGAAGGACTAAGGATTCGTTCTTGGTATATGGAGCCAAGGAGGAACTAGTTGTGAAAGGGTTACACCGATGCTAGCTTCTAAACAGATAAGGATGACTCCAGATCGCAATCGGGTTTTGTTTATTGTAACGCCCTTTTTGGGAGGAACGTCATGATTGTCAATTGAAATAAAATGCGGAAATTAAATAATTAGTCAATTAAGACCCTGCTCATTAATTAAAATTTAACCAACTTGATACTTTAATACGTGGGAAAAATGGCGAAGATAATTTTTTTTTTTTTGTGTTAAATTAAATATGCGAATGTGAATGAAAATAAAGAATAAAACAAGAAACAAAATTTATACCCGAATAACACATACACAATAGCCACCTATGGTAATCATGCATATATATCCATCATGCATATACAAAATATACAAAACCAAAAGTAATACATCGGGCCCCCCAAAATAAAAACACCGGCAACCATCGGTAGCCACCGGTAAAAATCAATCCCTCGGATGAGGAGGAACCGTGTCGATCCTCACGGGATCTTCCTCTTTCGAGGAAACCTCCATTGGAACCACGAAGCATGGGACGGGGCCCGGCGGTGGAATCAAAGAGTCCTCCCGTGGAGTGTAGTAGCGGTCGCCCCACATCTCACGGATGGGCAAGTAAAACTCTAAACGTAGGCGACGTGGCAGTGATCACGGGTGCCTCATGTCGTCTCCGTGGACACGTCTCCCAAGTAGACGCAACGGTGAGTTCGGTTGATGTGCCGGTACTGCGGCCTCCGAGGAAGGTCGAAACCCGTAAATCCTTTTACACGTCCCCATCGTCAACGTAGGTACTAATCACGTTCGGGCCGAAACCCGGGGAAGTCGGGGCTGTTGCCGCCGTCTTCGGTGAACACAATATGATTACAGACAACAGATAGCAGAACACAGAAAGAGGTAAGACATCCTACATCATTACCAATTATAGCATGCTAAAAACAGCGGGACCCCCGTCGGGGCGCTGCCCCGAACCCCGTTTCGTGGTGTGTGATATTCGAAAGTGCAATATTCAAAACTGTTTTTATAATTCGCAAAATAATAATGTGTTATTGCTTTGTGTTTATGTATTCTTAGAGATGCATGGTGCATGGTTATGGCCTTAGTCTTTATTTTATGCTATTTTGGTTATTTTAAATACGACCTGCGTGTCGTGCCTTTCTCTCTACATTCTGATTGTACATTCTCTTCTCATCTAACTCCCTCGAATGTAAAAGAGGTTTCTATAATGTAATCTTCATGTGGAGACAAGGAGACGACATCAAGTGAGGACGTTGGTGGGAGACGCTTGGTGAAGTGGCATTAATTAATGCTACTCTCTTAGAGGCCATAACCATGTCACATTTATTATATGCTTTATATGTATGAGATGCATGGATAATGTTTATGGTATGTTAAACAAGTTTAATAAATGGTGAGATCTAATAATAAAATTCCCTCAAAGAAAATATTAAGTCATTATGTGATGCCTTCCAATGCGTGACACTCATCAAGACTAATATCGATCAAGTGTAGGTCTGCCAAAGCAGGGTGCCTTTATCTATATTAGTAAGATGCGATAGGATAATAGTAATATCCAATTGTCAACCATTGGGTTTGACTTAACTAGGCCATTTCAATAGGATTGAAGGCTTAGAGGCATGAAGTTAGGCTTTAGTCCATTAGATGGATTAGAATAAGTGTTATTCACCCAACTATCCAAGAGTTGCATGTGATGTAATTGGAAAGAGTTTCCTACCTAAATAACTAAATTTTGGGCGATCAGCCAAAGCTGACTCAAAACTAGGTGAAATATGGATCTTGGCCCACTAGGAAATCTTTCAATGGGATTTTCAAGTCAATGCTTTGAGGGTCATTGATTTGAATAAAATAGTGGGAGGCGTATTTAATTAAAAGACCTTGTTAAATATGTTTATAGCATAATACTTATATTTTGCATATTTCTCGTTGATAGATTACCATGGCAACAAACACATCAAGTAACTTATCATTGCGATCGGTCCTTGAGAAGGACAAGTTGTCTAGGACAAATTTTCTAGATCTAGTACAGGAACTTGAGGATTGTCCTCAAGCAAGAGAAAAAGCTGTATATGTTTTAGAACAACCTATTCTGAGCCACCACCGCTACTAATGCCCCTAGAGCCGAAAGAGATGCTTATAAGAAGCATCAAGATGATGCCTTGGACATTGGATGTCTAATGCTAGCCACCATGAACTCGAGCTCCAAAAGCAACACGAGAACATGGAAGCATACGATATGATCGTACACCTCAAAAAGCTTTATCAAGAGCAAGCTAGACATGAGAGATATGAGGTCTCCAAAGCACTCTTTCAAAGAAAATTTGGTAGAGGGAAGCCCCGTTGGTGCTCATGTACTCAAGATGATTGGGTACATTGAAAACCTTGAGAGACTCGGTTTTCCTATGGGCCAAGAGTTGGCCACCGACTTAGTCCTGCAATCGTTGCTTGGAGAGTTTTAGTCAATTTGTCATGAACTACAATATGAATGAAATTGACAAATCACTACCAGAGTGCTAAGCATGTTGAGAACTACTGAGCAAAACATAAACAAAGGCAAAGGAAAGGCCATAATGATGGTCCATAAGAATAAGGGCAAGAAACAAAGTGAAAAAAGCCCCAGGACAAGTGGAAGGGTAAGGGCAAGGAAAAAGTCCAAGCCTAGCACTTCTAGCTTGAAACCAAGTGGGTGGAGTGGCTAAGGAAGGTACATGCTTCCATTGCGGTCAGACTGGACATTGGAAGAGGAACTGTGCCAAGTACCTAGAGGAGCTCAAGAAGAAGAAGGGAAGTGAGACTTCCACTTTAGGTATTTTTGTTATAGAAGTCAATTTATCTACTTCTGCATCATGGGTATTAGATACTGGATGTGGATCTCACATTTGTGTAAATGTGCAGGATCTAAAGAGCAGTAGACCATTGACTAAGGGCGAAGTCGACCTACGAGTGGGAAATGGAGCAAAGGTTGCTGCACTAGCCGTAGGGACTTATTTATTAGCTTTGCCAACTGGGCTTGTAATTGAATTGGATAATTGTTATTTTGTGCCTGCTATTAGCAGGAATATCATTTCTGTTTCTTGTTTGGACAAGAAGGGTTTTACTTTTATAATTAAGAACAAAAGTTGTTCTCTTTATTTGAATGATATTTTCTATGGTAGTGCACATTTGAGTAATGGACTTTATGTCCTTGATCTCGAAACGCCCATTTATAACGTAAATACAAAGAGGTTCAAGTCAAATGATATGAACCCGACTTATCTCTGGCATTGTCGTTTGGGCCATATAAATGAGAAACGCATTTCCAAACTCCATAAAGATGGATTCTTGGACTCGTTTGATTACGAATCATATGAGACATGTGAATCTTGTTTATTGGGAAAGATGACTAAGGCCCCATTCACTGGACAAGGTGAAAGGGCTAGTGATCTTTTAGGCCTCATACATAGTGATGTATGTGGGCCACTAAACACACTAGCTAGAGGCGGTTTTCAGTATTTCATTACATTTACTGATGATTTCAGTAGATATGGATTTGTATATCTTATGAAGCACAAATCGAATCTTTGAAAAGTTCAAAGAGTTCAAGAATGAAGTACAAAACCAACTTGGCAAGAGTATTAAAATCCTTCGATCGATCGAGGAGATGAATACTTAAGCCAACAGTTTGATGATCATCTGAAAGAGTGTGGGATAATATCTCAACTCACTCCTCCTGGAACACCACAATGGAATGGTGTTTCTGAAAGAAGGAACCGGACCTTGTTGGACATGGTCCGATCCATGATGAGTCATGCAGACCTTCCAGGCTCTTTCTGGGGACATGCTCAGTTAACAGCAGCTTTCACACTTAATCGTGTTCCATCTAAGACGGTTCAACAGACACCATATGAGATATGGACTGGGAGACGACCCAGTATATCTTTTATGAAGATTTGGGGTTGTGAAGCTTATGTGAAACGTCAAGTTTCGACAAGCTTGGCCTAAAATCAGATAAATGCTTCTTTGTGGGGTATCCTAAGGAAACCAAGGGATACTATTTCTATAATCCTACCGAGGGCAAAGTGTTTGTCGCACGGACTGCTGTATTCCTAGAAAAGGAGTTTATCTCCAAAGGAATCAGTGGGAGGAAAGTAGAACTTGAAGAAATTCAAAGTTCACAAAGTAGCAGCGAACCAATGGTGGAAATAGAGCAGCCTCCACAAGTCGTTGTGGAACCACAATCTGCTCTAGTAGCACAAGACCCGCGTAGGTCTAACAGGATACGTCATCAACCAGAGAGATATGGATTTCTCATGACTCAGCAAGGTGACGTATTGCTCATGGATCAAGATGAGCCTGTGACTTACCAGAAGCCATTATTGGCCCAAAATCTGAAAAATGGCTTGAGGCCATGAGATCTGAAATGGAATCCATGTATACCAACCAGGTATGGACCTTGGTTGACCCACCTGAAGGGATAAAACCCATTGGGTGCAAGTGGGTTTTTAAGAAGAAAACCGACATGGATGGTAATGTGCATACCTTTAAGGCGCGATTGGTGGCTAAAGGTTTCAAGCAAATTCATGGTGTAGACTATGATGAGACTTTTTCCCCAGTTGCGATGCTTAAATCTGTTCGGATCTTGCTTGCTATTGCAGCATACCATGATTATGAAATCTGGCAAATGGATGTCAAAACTGCTTTCCTTAATGGAAATCTTCTCGAGGATGTGTACATGACACAACCTGAGGGTTTTGCCACTCCACAGGATGCTACAAAGGTATGCAAGTTGCAACGATCTATTTATGGATTGAAGCAAGCTTCCAGAAGCTGGAATCTTCGTTTTGATGATACAATCAAACAGTTTGGTTTTATCAAAAATGAAGAAGAATCTTGTGTCTACAAGAAGGTTAGTGGGAGCACAGTTGTCTTTCTAGTATTGTATGTAGATGACATACTACTAATTGGAAATGACATCCCTACCCTACAGTCCGTAAAGACTTGGTTAGGGAAGTGCTTTTCTATGAAGGACTTAGGCGAAGCCACCTATGTATTAGGTATCAGGATCTATAGAGATAGGTCGCAGAGATTGCTTGGCCTAAGTCAGAGTACATACATAGACAAAGTGTTAAGACGATTTAACATGCATGAATCCAAGAAAGGACTCTTGCCTATGTCGCATGGTATAAGCCTATCTAAGGCTCAATCCCCTTCCACCCAGGATGAGAGGGATCACATGAGTAAGATTCCATATGCATCTGCAATTGGATCTATCATGTATGCCATGTTATGTACTCGACCAGATATCTCGTATGCTTTGAGCATGACGAGCAGGTACCAGTCTGATCCCGGTGAGAGTCACTGGAGTGCTGTCAAGAACATCCTTAAGTACTTGAGAAGAACTAAGGATTCGTTTTTGGTATATGGAGCCGAAGAGGAACTAGTAGTAAAGGGTTACACTGATGCTAGCTTCCAAACCGATAAGGACGACTCCAGATCGCAATCGGGTTTTGTTTATTGCCTGAATGGTGGGGCTGTGAGCTGGAAGAGTTCAAAGCAGGAGACAGTCGTTGATTCTACCACAGAGGCTGAGTATATTGCTGCCTCCAATGCAGCAAAGGAGGCCGTTTGGATTAGAAAGTTCATTATTGAGCTTGGTGTAGTTCCTAGCATTGTGGACCCAGTGGACCTCTATTGTGATAATAATGGAGCCATTGCACAAGCTAAGGAGCCCATATCTCACCAAATGATCCAAACATATACTTAGGCGCTTCCATCTCATTCGAGAAATCATCGATAGAGGAGATGTGAAGATATGCAGAGTACCAACAGATGATGATAACATTGTTGATCCATTGACGAAGCCTCTTGCACAACAAGCATGAGGGTCACACTAGGTCTTTAGGCATTAGAAATATGCTTGATTGGCTCTAGTGCAAGTGGGAGATTGTTGGTGTATGCCCTAGAGGGCCAATACATTTTGTTTGTATTTACATACATTATATTATGTTATTTTATATGAGGCATTTCATTTATTGTGTTCTTTTTGGTAGACATAATAAAGTCCTTAGAATAGTAAGTTTGATACCATAGGACATCAAGTGGATGACTTGATCGTGAGATCCTATTGGATAAAATACTATTCTTAAATGTCCCTAGTCAAGTATTATTGTTAATTAGGACAACAATAATACATTGAGACTAGTATGTGCGTAGACTGATGACCACATCTCACGGGTCATGGATATGAGATATCAAGTCTACACATGGATACATATTAGAGTAATGATGTATTGGACAGACCCGCCATGAGAACGCTACGTGGATCGTTACGTGAGTGTCATAAACGATTCTCATAGTGATAATGGTGTATGTGGTCCTTTGACCTGAAATCACTACGATTCCTACATGAGGAGTTGTGTGTTTTAATGCCATCAAACGTCATCTATAACAAGATGATCATAACGTTGGTTATTAGACATGCCGCAATACATGTGGAGGAATGTGAGTGACCTAGATGGGATTTGTCCCTCCTACATAGTGATATCTTCGGGCCCCCTGATTGAGTGAGACTACGAAATGCATGGCCATGCTCAAATAAGTCAATATGAGATATTGATCTTATTTGCTATTACTATGTCTACTCGGGAATCAGGAAACTGAAGATTGAACTAAACAAGGGTGACACATTCCATGCCTTGTGTTCAATCTGGATATCTGGACAAAGGGACTAAACTACACGGAAACATTGGTCACAGATAGGTTATGTCAAATCACTGACATTCTCATTACTTGGGTAGCAGTGATGTGTTGCTAGATACCGCTCACTGTTTGTAATATTAAAATGAGATTTTAATATTACTACCAACGTCATGAGAACCTGCAGGGTCACACACTTAGAACAGACTAAATTGGAATAATCAGAATCCAAGTTGGACTCGGATTCAACTGTGGGCCTAACTCATGACAGATGGGTGTAGGGTTGCACCACTTACCTTGCTACTGCTCACACTCACTTAAGGCAGCCTTTGTTATAAATAATACTGCTAAGGGGGCTGCTACTAGGTTACATCACAACCTTAGCCGCACCTACAGAAAGTGAGTGAGAGATAGTGAGGTCTTCTTCTCCTCTCTTCGCAGCCTAGCACTACGCGAAACAGAGGCGTGACTCCTTTTGCAAGTCTGTTCGTGTGGATACCGCAGAAACATCGTCGCTATTACGGTGTTGGTGATTCACTTCGCTTGTGTCTATCACGCTTCAAGAGGTAAAAAAAAAAATTTAAAAACTCGGATTATGGATTTTTCGCATGGATCCTGTGAGGGAATTCTGTTATTCCGCTGCGAGACTTTGATCCTCAAATTCCCAACACATACTACTAATTGAAAATGACATCCCTACCCTACAGTCTGTAAAGACTTAGTTAGGGAAGTGCTTTTCTATGAAGGACTTGGGCGAAGCCACTTATGTATTAGGTATCAAGATCTATAGAGATAGATCGCAGAGATTGCTTGGCCTAAATCAGAGTACATACATAGACAAAGTGTTAAGATGGTTTAACATGCATGAATCCAAGAAAGGACTCTTGCCTATGTCACATGGTATAAGCCTATCTAAGGCTCAATCCCCTTCCACCCAAGATGAGAGGGATCGCATGAGTAAGATTTCATATGCATCTACAATTGGATCTATCATGTATGCCATGTTATGTACTCGACCCAACATCTTGTATGCTTTGAGCATGACGAGCAGGTACCAATCTGATCCCGGTGAGAGTCACTGGAGTGCTGTCAAGAACATCCTTAAGCACTTAAGAAGGACTAAGGATTCGTTCTTGGTATATGGAGCCAAGGAGGAACTAGTTGTAAAGGGTTACACTGATGCTAGCTTCCAAACAGATAAGGATGACTCCAGATCGCAATCGGGTTTTGTTTATTGTAACGCCCCTTTTTGGGAGGGAACGTCACATTGTCAATTGAAATAAAATGCGGAAATTAAATAATTAGTCAATTAAGACCCGGTTCAGTTAATTAAAATTTAACCAACTTGATACTTTAATACGTGGGAAAAATGGCAGTATAAATTTTTTTTTGTGTTAAATTAAATATGCGGAATGTGAATGAAAATAAAGAATAAAACAGTAAACAAAATTTATACCTGAATAACACATACACAATAGCCACCAGGTAATCATGCATATATATCCATCATGCATATACAAAATATACAGCCCACCAAAAGTAATACATCAGGCCCCTAAAATAAAAACACTGGCAACCATCAGTAGCCACCAGTAAAATCAATCCCTCAGATGAGGAGGAACCGTGTCAGGATCCTCAGCGGGATCTTCCTCTTTCGAGGAAACCTCCATTGGAACCACAGAAGCATGGGACGGGGCCCGAGCGGTGGAATCAAAAGAGTCCTCCCGTGGAGTGTAGTAGCGGTCGCCCCACATCTCACGGATGGGCAAGTAAAACTCTAAACGTAGGCTGACGTGGCAGGTGATCACGGGTGCCTCATGTCGTCTCCAGGCAAGGGCGATGGACACGTCTCCCAAGTAGACGCAACGGTCAGAGTTCAGGTTGATGTGCCAGCACTCTGGCCCTCCGAGGAAGGTCAGATGCACGTCACCCAGAAATCCTCGCTTACACGTCCCCATCGTCAACAGCAGGTACTAATCACGTTCGGGCCAGAAACCAGGGAAGTCAGGGGCTTCTAACTCGTTGCCGCCGTCTTCGGTGAACACAATATGATTACAGACAACAGATAACAGGACACAGAAAGAGGTAAGACATCCTACATCATTACCAATTATAGCATGCTAAAAACAGAACGGCGCCACGTGCCCAAATAGCAATTCATAAATAGCATACTTAAATAATAAGTAGTAATTCCACGGTAAGCAAATAAACAGTTCCAGGCAGATAATCACCACAGTAATAATCAATTCAGTCATGGTTACAGAAAATAAGAATTAACAATGATAGTGTATATCATGATTCACATGCATGCTCTCTCAATTCCTACTACCTACTCCATGGAGCTAGACTCAAACAATCGGAGAGAAAGATCAGGAGACATGTCTATAACTCGGCTGCCGAGGCCAGTGCTATCAATAATATTCTCGTGCACAATCATGGCATTGTACAGACATTCTACACTAGATCACGATATAGGACAGTGTCTCGATCCGGATCGTCGATGTGTTTGCATCGGTCTACCCCACGGGCAGGAGAGCTACCAACCTCCCATTGCGAGGAACCCGCGCCCCGATGCCCCCAAGGTCAACCAATGACCTACACTTGTCTATTCGCACCCGCACTAAGGTGTGTTCAATCTCCTAGGCAACTAGGCCTTACAACAGTCCACAAGAACAATCACAATGCATAAGACACTATGCATGCACATGTATGATCCACAATCTCATACAATTCCATAATATGCCACATTAGGCCAATATAAGCACCAATATATAAATGGTCACTCACATAGACCCACAACAACATAATATAAATACCAAGCCAATTGATGCATCATTAGGTTCATTACGAATCCTAACTTAGAGTTTATTTCCCTTCTCAAGGTTTATGCTCAAAATAAATTCTTGTAATCAATTTAGCGTTCCAAGGTAATTCAATCTCCTATAACTTACATTTCATTTAAGCTCTCAAGTCTCACACTCTCATGTTCTTTACCCACTTAGAATCACCTTAAGTCTTATGATGAATTCACTCTTGGTTTTTTAAAATTTATGGAGTCTTAACTATAATAAATTCTTCTAATTTAGAAATTGTCCATTTCCTTACATAGATCTCTAATTACCTAATTACTTATGTTTCCAAACACTAAAACCACACTTTCACCTAATAATGCCCTAGAGGCCGTGGCCTCCTAATGGATCCAATTTCAAATCCTTTCAAGTCATCATCTTGTACACCATTCCCTTGATTCTTTAAATTGTTCACTTGTTAAATTAACTCACCAAAAACTCTAAATTCTTGGCTTCAAAACCGTAGCCCTCATGGTGGTTTCCATTCCAAATTTTTCATCCATTAAATTCCATTTACTACATTGATTAATTTAAGTCTTACACTTGTTACACATTAACCATAAATCATCCAATTTTTCCACTCCAAAACTGTGGCACTCCATGTAGGGTATTCAATCATTTTTCATCCATGTTAAATCATTCAATCCATTCCAACATTCCATTGTACATAACAAATCAATCCAAGGTCACAATTATCACAAAATCAATGCATAAACATAATTAATCATCAAATTCAAGAACAACCCTCATTAGGGTTTTTCCACAATTCATACAACCAAGGTTCCTAGATGCTAAGAGAGGTTGAGGAGGAGTGTCTTCCTCTTACCAATGTGTAGAAAACAAGAAGAACACCAAGGAAGCTTCTTGAATTTTCAGATTGCACTTCTCCAAAAATCCTAAAAATTCAACTTTGTCAAAACAACATCAAGGCTTGAAAAATCAACCATGGATGACCAATAAGAAGACCACAACCACGAAAATAAGAGAAGAGGGAGAGTGGTCATGAAACTTACCCAAAATGCTCAAAGTTGGAGCTTGAAGAAGATGATGAAAATGGAGGATTTTCAAGAAACTCCAAGAAGAAAAAATGTTTAGAATGTTGAGAGGATTCAAGAAATGTAGCTAGATGAAATTTTTGTGAAGATATGGTGGTTGAGGGGCTGCTGGCCGTGGAGCTTGGTAGAGAGAAGGAGGAGAGAAAATTCAAGGAAGAAGAAGAAGAAAGGATGAGAGAGAAAGTGTTTTTGGAAATTAATGAATTAAAGTGATAAAATGAATTAATGAAATGTGATAATTCTCCTTGCTTGGGGCTGCTTCCAGGAAATGTCCGAGCTTGATTGAGGTAATGTGTGGAGAGAGAAGAGAGAGTGGGGAAATTGGCTTCCAAGAGAAGCTAAGGGTATTTGGGTCAATATTTGGTCAAAGCTTCTCAAAGAAGCTTTGATTTTTAAACATTAAATTTGAATTAAAGTGACTTGATTAGACATAAAGTGGATTGCATTAGGATAATGTGATAGTATTTTTATTACACACTATTATCCAATGGATAATAGTTACAGTTAACAGAAGTCAGTATTTAAGTAATCTGACAGATGGATTTTTCGCTGTATTGATTTATTTTATCTGTTAACATTTCTCAAAAATTGTGAAACCTCGTAAATTGTGTCAAGTCTCGGGTTTAGTAAGATCCCCCATCGACTTATCCATAGTTCAAGGATCGCAGAGAAAACATCACGTTTTCCCAGTTCCGCTCAACGCGCACGTAAAACAAGGAATATACTGCAATATTCGACATTTTCGGAAAATTCCCAGAAAATTCTCAAAAATTGCAAATATTACGAAACGACTATCCGTCATATAAATTTCCAATTTTTGAAGCATTACAGTCGTTTTCACGACTCTGCTCAATATTCACGTAAAACGAGTAATATATTAAAATATTCGTCGTTCTCGGATAATTCCGAAAGAATTCACATAAATCACAAATATTGGAAAATGACTATTCGTGGTGAAATAATCAATTTCCGGAGTGTTACACTGGTCTCAACAATTCTCAGCTCAGTGCGCATGTAAAACGAGGAATATATTAAAATATTCGACGTTTCCGTAAAATTCTAGAAAAAGTCCTAAAAATCAAGAATAATATAAAATGAATATTTATGATCAAATAGATTTTTTTCGGGATGTTACATTTATTGCCTGAATGGTGGGGGCTATGAGCTGGAAGAGTTCAAAGCAAGAGACAGTTGCTGATTCTACCACAGAGGCTGAGTATATTGTTGCCTCCAATGCAGCAAAGGAGGCCGTTTGGACTAGGAAGTTCATTATTAAGCTTGGTGTAGCTCCAAGCATTGTGGACCAAGTGGACCTTTATTGTGATAATAATGGAGCCATTGCATAAGCTAAGAAGCCCAGATCTCACTAGCAATCCAAATATATACTTAGGTGCTTCCATCTCATTCGAGAAATCATCAATAGAGGAGATGTGAAGATATGCAGAGTACCAACAGATGATAACATTGCTGATCCACTGATGAAGCCTCTTGCACAGCAGAAGCATGAGGGTTACACTAGGTCTTTAGGCATTAGATATATGCTTGATTGGCTCTAGTGCAAGTGGAAGATTGTTAGTGTATGCCCTAGAGGCCAATACATTCTGTCTGTATTTACGTACATTGTATTATGTTATTTTTAATATATAAGGCATTTCATTTATTATGTTCTTTTTGATAGACATAATAAAGTCCTTAGAATAGTAAGTTTGATACCATAGGACATCAAGTGGATGACTTGATCGTGAGATCCTATTGGATAAAACACTATTCTTAAAATGTCCTTAGTCAAGTATTAATGTTAATTAGGACAACAATAATGCATTGAGACTAGTATGTGCATAGACTGATGACCACATCTCACGGGTCATGGATATGAGATATCAAGTCTTCACATGGATACATATTAGAGTAATGATGTATTGGACAGACCCGCCATGAGAATGCTACGTGGATCGTTACGTGAGTGTCATAAGCGATTCTCATAGTGATAATAGTGTATGTGGTCCTTTGACCTGAAATCACTATGATTCCTACATGGGGAGTTGTGTGTTTTAATGCCATCAAATGTCATCTGTAACAAGATGATTATAAAATTAGTTATTAGACATACCGCGATTCATGTGGAGGGATGTGAGTGACCTAGATGGGATTTGTCCCTCCTACATAACAAGAGTGATATCTTCGGGGGCCCTGATTAAGTGAGACTATGAAATGCATGGCCATGCTCAAATGAGTCAATATGAGATATTGATCTCATTTGTTATTACTATGTCTACTCGAGAATTAGGAAACTGAAGATTGAACTAAACAAGGGTGACACGTTCCATGCCTTGTGTTCAATCTAGATATCAGGACAAAAAGACTAAAATACATGGAAACATTGGTCACGAATAGGTTATGTCAAATCACTGACATTCTCATTACTTGGGTAGCGGTGATGTGTTTCTAGATACCGCTCACTGTTTGTAATATTAAAACAAGATTTTAATATCACTACCAACGTCATGAGAACCTGCAGGGTCGCACACTTAGAGCAGACTAAATTAGAGCAATAAGGGTCCAAGTTGGACTCTGATTCAATTGTGGGCCTAACTCATGACAGATGGGTTTAGGGTTACACAGCTTACCTTGCTACTGCTCACACTCACTTAAGGCAGCCACTATTAAAAAATAGTACTGCTAAGAGGGCTGTTACGTACGTAACATTACAACCCTAGCCATACCTAAGAAAGTGAGTGAGAGACAGTGGAAGGTTTTCTTCTCCTCTTCGCGTCTAGCACTGCGAAACAGAGGCGTGACTCCTTTTTGCAAGTCTATTCGTGTGGATACCGCAGAGACATCATCGATGTTACAGTGTTGGTGATTCACCTTACTGCTGTTTATCACGCTTCAAACGGTAAACTTTTAAAAACTCGGATTATGGCCTTTTCGCATGGATCCTGTGAGGGAATTTTTATTATTTCGCTGCGTGACTTTTGATCCGCAATTCCCAACATAGGGAACTCCACACCCATAAAATTATGAAAGATGCTCGTAGTAGTTCCAGGACAATTACCACTCCGAATTAGGGTCACATCCCCTATGTATATAAAACACTCCGTATCACAGTCGGAATGTTAGGCTTCCATGCCTTCATGGAACTGTATCCACATGCAACTGAAGGAAGCTTATCCAAATGCCATCGTAAAAAGACAAAAATCGATTCCAAACTAACCTAAGCGAATTCAACTCGCTCTCTTCACAATCTTTATCCAAACACAGCATAAGACAAAGTAATACAACAAAGAGGCGAGATATCCTACTTTCATTACCAATTATGGCAGTAGAGAAACAGAACGGCGCTGGACGCCCACATAGCAAAGCAACAATATTAAACAACAATAATCACATATGATAAAAGAAACAACAATAGAGTCTCAAATAATAAACAATAAAGCAGCTCAAATAATCATAACATCATTAAAACAATAGTCCAATCATCATATAAATGAACAAATGCGTAAATGCCAAATGATATGTTGACTCACTATGCACATGCACATGATACCAAAAGTTCCTACTCCATGGAGCTAAACCAAAATTCAAAGATGAATATTCCAGAAGATTTGCCCCTCTCAATGATAGTCTACGCCGGACCACGAAAAGAACAGTGATTTGTCGGGCCCGTAATGCGTTGCAATGATTTTTCATGGTCAAGGGTATATAATGTGATAACATCATCACGAAATGAATCACCACGCCTTACGCCCCCCATAGATCCTTCCATTCGATCACACTATTCAATTCTCGTTCATAGGCTCATATAGCCTTTTAACAGTCATCGATTGAGCAATTGTTCAATGCATGTTAACTCAATGCATAACTCAGGCCATCATTGTACAGTTCCTAATGATATTAAAACAACTGCCCATACAATTGTCTAATATTATTAGTATCAATGATATTACATAACTGCCTATACAATTACATAATAACACTGAGCCACCCAGGTCCAGCATATCGGCACAACACAAAATAGTGTATAATGTTCAATGCACAATAATTCAATGTGAGCTATTTCATATAATCATTGATAACATGATTTCTTCACAATTCAATGCCACGAAGGGCTCAATCCACATTAATCAATTCTTGGTCCCACATGTGGACCCACAATAGCTTGTTATCAAACCCGCAATACATAATTATTAAAATTCAACCCAAGGTTACGATTTCATTTCAAGACTTTTATCACTAATCATCTTTAGAGGAATTCTCTTGTAATTCTCATTAAATCTTTATTTCTCTTAATTAGCCAAGTTCTTTACTTTAATTAATTATGCTTACTTAGGAAATTATTCCAAGGTTCTCTAAGCCTCACACACTCTTGTTCTTTCCTTAAGTCTGAACTCACCCTAGTTCATCAAGTAACTTTCTTTCTTTCATTATTTCCTTATTATGAATCCATATTATTGTTAAGTACCTAATCACCTAAGCTTTAGCTTGATACATAATTTTCTAGCCAACAAGGCCCTTGAGACCGTGACCTCCCCATGATATGAATCTAACCACTTTCTCCACTACATTGTTAGTTACTTTCATTGAATTACTTAAGTTCCAAGGTTGCTTAAAAATTTAAGTCTTGAACCCTAAGAATTTTCCTAGAGGCCGTGAGCCTCCCAAAAGGGTAAGAACCCAAAGTTTTCCATTTCATTCATTTGCTTTTTAACTCTTAACCACCTAAGTTCCACCCTTTACAAAAACTACACCTTGAACACCCAAAAATTTGGCCTCTTGGTCATGAATCCAAAGGGTAAAGGACCCTAAAATTTTCCCATATAACAATCCAATATTTTCTACAGTCATGAAGACACACAATGAAAATCAATAAATCATACAAGTCAAAATAGCACAAAAACATGAAGAACATCACAACCATGAAAGCAATCCCATATGGATTGCTCATCAACAACATAAAGAAAATGTTTCCTCGCCACCAAGATAGGTTGAAGATGATTATCTCCCTCTTACCTATTAAAGACAATACAAGAAAGCAAGTCTCTTGGTCCTCTCCTTGAAATTTCGTCTAAATCTCCAAGAAACCCTAGAATGAGCAAACTTTCATAACCATAAACCAAAGCTTGAAAAGAGGAGTCCTTGGTCACAAAGGTGACCAAGGATCACGAAAATGAGAAGAAATAGAAAGAAAGTTGAGAACTTCACCTCAAAGCTTCAAGCTTTATGGCTAGAAGAAAGATGATGAAGATGAGAACTTTTTAGGTAGCTTCCAACAAGAAAAAGGTTTAGAATGTGATGGAGTGAATGGAAATGTGGTTGCTTGAATTTTTGCAAGTATGGAGGTGCAAAAATGGGGTGAGGCCGTGGAGCATGGAGAGAAGATGGAGATGAGAGAAAAGTGTGAGAGAGGAAAACCTTCAAGTGTTGTGTAGATTCAAGGATCAAGATGAGCTTAAGCAAGCAAAGGTTGAGATGTGTGGAAATGGTGCAGCTGTGGGGTAGAGAGGGAAGATGGAAGAAGATAAAGGTGTGTAGGAGAAAAGAAAATGTAGAGAGAAGAGAAATAGTAGAGAGAGAAAGTGATAGTAAAGGGTTTTGGTAAGTTTTGAAAATGATGAGTGAATGTGTGGTAAAGTGAGAAGCAAACTTTTGGGCTCCAAAATGTGATGCATTGTCATCGAAGAGGAGAGAAAGGAGGGAAAAGTGAGCTTCATGCATGCATAGGAAATTTCTAGGAAGTTTCCTTAAGAAGCTTTTTGATTAAAGTAATCATTCTTTTGAAATAAAGGAGATTGAATGTGACATAAAATGGATTTTCTTTAGATAAGGTGATAAGATTTCTACTACAAGCTATTACCTAATGGACAATTGTTACAGTTGACAGAATCAGTATTTATTGTCTATTGGATAATAAGTCGTAAAATAATTTTTATTTATTTTTTAAAAATCTCGAAAAATGTAAAATCTCGTACACCATGTCTGGCCTTAGGTTTAGTAAGATCCACTATCGACGTTTTCACAGTTCAAGGTTCTCAGGGAAAATATTTTATTTCCCTAGCTCTGCTCAGCTCGCATGCAAAATGAGGAATAATATTAAAATATTCCACGTTCTCAGAAAAATCCAGAAAAAATCACAAAAATCACAAATATTAGAAAATGAGTATTTATGATAAAATAAGAAATTTTCGGGTGTTACAGTAACCCTAACAAGGATTCCTCACTATCAACACAAAAACATGTCCTCACCACAAAGATAGGTTGAAGAGGATGATCTCCCTCTTACCTAAGGAAACAACAAGAAAAGTAAGCTCCTTTGTGCTATTGGAATACCACTCCTCCACCAAAACCCTAGGAAGATCAAACTCATATAATCAACAACCAAAACTTGAAAAGAGAAGTCCTTGATCACCAAGTGACCAAGAATCACGAAAATGGAAGAAGGAGAATAGAAAATCAAGAACTTTACCTCAAAGCTTCAAGTTTTAGGGCTTTATGGAAGAAGATGAAGATGGAAGATTCAAGTGATGGTCAAAAAGGAAAAAAGCTTCAAGGTGATGAGTAGATGCAAGAAATAAGGTTGGTTGAGCAAGAAAGCTTGGATGACCCAAAAATGGTGGGTTTGGTCGTGGAAGTGAAGAGAAAATGGAGAGGAAATGTGAGTTTTTGAAGATGGTTCCAACAAGAAGGAAAAGCCTTCAAATGAGATGTAGTTTCAAGCAAAGTGATTGCTTGAAATTAAGCAAACATGGAGGGTGGAGAAAAGGGTGTAGCTGTGGGTTTGGAGAGGAAAGGAAGAAGAGAAAATGTGAGAGGAGAAAAAGTGAGAGAAAAGAATAGGTTGAAAGAGAAAGTGATAGAAAACTTTTTGAATAAAAGTGAAAATTTGTTTTAAGTGAAAAGATGACAATTTTGTGTCATTTTTTCCCCCCAAAACCGTGGGGTCTCCAAAGGAGGAGAGAGAGAAGTTGGCTTCCTTGAGAAGCTTGATATAAAGCTTCCTTGAGAAGCTTTGTCCACTTTTTGAAAAAGTCAAGGTGATGTCATTAGATGATGTCATCTTGGTGATGTCATTAAAGTGTTTTCTAGAAAAAATGACTAACACTCTACTAAAGCTATTATCCAGTGGACAAAAATTACTGTTAACAAAACCAGTATTTATTGTCCAATGGATAATAAAACGTACTGCGATTTTATTTATCAGATAAAATCTCGAAAAACAAAAACTTCATAAATTGTGTCTGGCCTCGGGTTTAGTAAGAAGCCCCATCAACGTTTCCAAAGTCCAAGGTTTTCCAGCCTCAGAGAAAATATTTTATTTTCCCGACTCCGCTCAATGCACACGTAAATAGAGAAATATATTAAAATAATCAAAATCACTGAAATAATTCACAAAAATTCACAAAAATCACAAATATTATAAAATGATTACATATCATGAAACAAACAATTTTCGGGGTGTTACAGTAACCTCTGTGCGCCCGCGGTAGATAAAGCAAATGAAACTTCAACAAGATGAAGGATTCAATTTCTTTATTAGAAACCTTGCAGGTGAGTATCCCAAGGATTGTATCTTAGCTCATGTCCCAAGATCTGGAAAAATAGTCATGATTATCAATTTTGTGTAAAATCTCCTTAATAAGTATCTAAATGTTGGACCTTTAGTGGTGCTTCCTAATGAAACACTATCGACTTAGGAAAAAGTCTTATTAGAAAACTAGTGGGTGAAGTAGAAGAGTACCATTTTCTTAGGAAACAACAATTCTTTTCAATTGTTTGTGAGAATGGAACTAGCAATTCGTTGTTATCTTACCAAGAGATACAGCTTAAAATTTCTTCAATTCTTATTAGATGAGAGACACACTCTAAGGAATGAAAATACTGATACGGTACAGTTCCTTGCTAAAGTACAAACACCTAGAAAGGTTGTGCTACTAGAAATCCTATATCAAAATCATGTCGAGAAAGTATTTGAAGTTGTAAATCTTATGCGACTAAAGCTTTTAAAGTTGGAAATATCTAGATTTGATGTCAACCTTATTCATAAGTAGAATACATATACCTGGTATACAAACTTTCTTTGAATTAGTTGACAACACTTTGCAGAAAGACACATATTTTAAAAGGAAAATGGCCATTATACGTGATTTATGTAAGATGACAAGTAAGGTATTTTCCGATGATGTGGGAGATCTTCTTGATGAACTTCCTGGTATAGATAATTACACGGTGGTACTCCATCTTAACATTAAATAGAAGCATAAAGCTAAGAAATTAGAAGAGTTATCCAGAATTTGATTGAGGTAGACCAAATTTTGAGGACAAAATTTATAAAAAGGGGGGGAGAAATGTAACATCCTCTCCAACCTAATGATATTAATTAGGGTTATAGTAGCTTAATAAGTCTATGATGATTTTGGAAATTGCTTGAAACGAATGGAGCGTAAATATCAACACTGAATATGAGAATAATTCAAAATAATTCAAAACTTAGCTTAAATAGCTAAAAGGATGGGAATAAATATGGTAAATTTATTCCTAAGTCATAAAGGATTGGAATGACCTATAAGGAATTTTGGAGAGTCAGATAAGTTAGTTTGACATTTTTTAATGATACTGAGATAATATGTAGAGACCAAATTAATTAGATAAATGAATCAGAAACCCATAGGAGTGTGAGTTAATGTAAAATAGAGGAATGAAGATTAATATAATAATAAAAATAGATTAAGATGGATATTTGAATGCTTCTAAATTCAATTCCATAAGGATTAATTTAACGCAGGGATGAATAGTGAAGCTCAGTAACTGATTAAGGTGACTGTGATTATATGTCAAAGGATGAGTTTTGGGATTAAAAGGAATCCTAAAATCTTTCATAATTCAAAAAGAAGTTTGGAGATTGAGTTGTGGAGGATTAAAATTTCTTAAAAGATAAAATGTTCCCAATTGAATATTTAATCATTTTTTTAATCAAAATATCTCCACCAACTCTCTTTCTCTATCAGTTTTCTAATTCCCATTCTCACACTATTCCTCTATTCTTTTTTTCTCACTCTTACTGTCTCTCACCCACTCTTTCCCTCTGGTCTCTCACAAGCTCGTTCGCTCGCTACTCTCTCTCGTCTGCTCATCCTCACTCACTCATTCGAGAGTTGCTCACTCATCCGCTCTCGCACGCTTATCTCAATTAGTTCATCCTCTGTTAGCTTGTCTGCAAGATTTCGTTTTTGCTGGTTCATCCTTTGCTTGCTCGTCCATGAGATCTTATCTTTGCTGGTTTGTTCTTGTTGTCCCTCCATTTAATCTTTGTCCCTCCATTTAATCTTTTCTGACTACCTTCTTTTATTCTGTTTGTTCGATTCTGACTTACTCTCTCTCAATCTCATCTCTATATGCTGGAAAATTAGAGAAATAAGGTAAGAAAAATGGAAGAAATGGGAGAAAGATGGAGGGAAAACTTGAAGAATCAATGGGGATAAGGAATTACCTTAGAGGTAGGGGCTACTACCTTGTGTTTGTTCATCTTCTTTTTTGTTTTCTTTTACTTTAAATTTTGTTTTCCCATATCCATGTGACACACGGCTAAACAGAAAATTGTGTATGGTTATTAGTTTCAACATGTTAATTCGTGGTTATAAATGCTTGATTGGAATTATGATGTATTAAATGCAAATTTTGTGGTGTTTGTTTATACCATTCACAGCCAAAATAGGGCCATTTGGGAAATGAATGCCTAAGCTAAGATTTTTACATATTTCTTTGATTCTGAAGACTTTGAAAGATGATTGAACATGTAGAAATTGAAGGTGACAAGTTTATGACTAAACCTCACTTTAGGGTGACTAATGGTCAAGGCCAAATTTGAATGAGGATTTTTGGTTTTGGTATGTTTAGTATTATTGGTTATTAAAAGAGATTGTGAAGTTGATTATAAGGTGAATATGGTCATTTTTTGGCAGAATTTTCTAAAACAACAAGGTGCCCTGTTTCTAATGAAATCTTTTATATATTACCTTTATGTTTGGATGCCATATTTTGATTATAACGGTAAGGATTGCATTGGTTTTTCATTATTTGTTTGTTGAATAATTAAATGGGTGATAAATTGTATAGACCTTGATCATGACACGCCTTGTACTTACTCACTTGTTCTTAATCACTTAGACTTGAGAATGGATGTTTGACATAGATTACATACTTAAATTTTGATGCCTTTGTACCATGATTCAACAATAAATCTTAATTGAGAATGTAAGACTTGAAGTTGTTTATGATTTTCATGTTTACATATTGAATAAATTAAGAGGGCTTAAATATGACTTGGAGCCATGACATACTTCGACTCAAAATGTTTGATATTGGTTAATTGAGGATCAACGAATTTAAGAAGAAAGTCTAGTATTACCATTCTTGAAATGACCATATAGGTCTTACATTAACCATAGTGGCCAAATTATACCTTAAAGGAATGATTGTATGCATTTAGCATTATCTATTTATTGAATATAAAGAATAAGATATTGTTAGATACTTGTTAATGATTGTAAAGACACTAAGATACTTGAATGTTTTTAGTATTAGTTGAGTTGGAAATTATGGAATTGTATGTACAATTAAAGTTTAAGTTATTCTTGAATAAGCAAGAAATTCCTTTTATTTTAAGTTGTCATGACCAAACCCTAGTGTAGAGGGTTTTTATTAAAACTTTGTGATTCTTCATGAATTTATATTTACATGACAATTAAGTTGATTAATGAATTGAAGGGTATTTGATGAATTAAATTGGTCATGTTGGCCGAATTGTTGTTCAAGAGATAAGGTATTATGAAATATTGTAATGTATTATTATTATTATTTGATTTAGTTACTTGATTAGTAAAGTAACTAATGAATGTATATTGAATAAAATTAATGAATTAGTATTGGATGCTTTAATATGCTTTTGTATGAAAATTGAGCTTTGAAAGGTGGTGGTAGCCACTCAGGTAATTAAGGTGGCACTAGCCACTAAGGAATTTAAGGTGGCGGTAGCCACTAATGTAACACCTTTGTGGGGATGTCACATTTATGATGCAATAAAATAAAATAACTAAAATATTACCCAAGTTGTAAAACATTTGTTATATTAATAATATGGGTTATAAAATTTTTCCTATTAAACAGAATATTACTAAATAAAATAACACGAAACACAAAAGAAAACAAACCGTCATCACACATATAATATACATAAAATTTTGTTTTAAGTAGTACAAATAATTTATAACTAGAAAATGTTTAACAAAAATAGTAAAGAGTTAAGATACAATACTACATAAAAAAAATGCCCAAGTGCACACCATAGATTTCTATTCCTCTGAAGGATCACTCTCAGATGAATCTTCAGGTGATAGATATACAAGATGTCTTGAAACTCTACGGACACGAGTCCGGGCTGTCGACACACTGCTAATGTCACTAGGCGCATGGAACATCCCTTCCCAGTAACGCTTAATAGACAGCAGCAACTCTAAATGCAAAAAATAGAGTAGTAGTAAACATAGGTTCTCCGTCAAACTCAGTTCGTAGGGACACAGTCAACCATCCCACATACATAACTGAATCTCTATCCTCCCGTAGTCGCCAAGCCGTCAAACCTCCGTGAAACTCAAATCTCACAAACCCCAAAAATCCTGGCAACGTCATCTTCAAAATCAATCTAGCGGGTATGGATGATAGGATGGTTCGCAGTCGTCGAACCGATCCTCGGCTTGTTGTTGCTGCTCCTCCTCCTCCTCAAGATACACACACTCTAGAGGTTGTTCCTCTTCCTCAAACTCTTTACAGCATAAATAATAAATACGGAAACAGTACATATAAAGAGGTGAGATAATCATACATCAATACTAGCATGGTAAATAAGAAAACGCCACATACAACAAGTATAACAATTTATTAAAGCATATCATAACATCATGAATAATAGTGCAATAAAATACAGAAATTCAATATAACAGTATCAAAAGAATTTAATACAACAGTATAAATATATCAAAGATAATGGTGTTACGATGCATGATATAAACACAATACGACTCATTCCTACTGTTGGGAATTTGCGGATCAAAAGTCTCGCAGCGGAATAATAGAATTCCCTCACAGGATCCATGCGAAAAATCCATAATCCGAGTTTTTAAATTTTTTTTTTTTACCTCTTGAAGCGTGACAGACACAAGCGAGGTGAATCACCAACACCGTAATAGCGACGATGTTTCTGCGGTATCCACACGAACAAACTTGCAAAAGGAGTCACGCCTCTGTTTTTGTAGTGCTAGCTGCGAAGAGAGGAGAAGAAGACCTCACTATCTCTCACTCACTTTCTGTAGGTGCGGCTAGGGTTGTGAAGTAACCTAGTAGCAGCCCCCTTAGCAGTATTATTTATAACAAAGGCTGCCTTAAGTGAGTGTGAGCGTGCAGCAAGGTAAGTGGTGCAACCCTAAACCCATCCGTCATGAGTTAGGCCCACAGTTGAATCCGAGTCCAACTTGGATTCTGATTACACCAATTTAGTCTGTTCTAAGTGTGTGACCCTGCAGGTTCTCATGACGTTGGTAGTAATATTAAAATCTCATTTTAATATTACAAACAGTGAGCGGTATCTAGCAACACATCACTGCTACCCAAGTAATGAGAATGTCAGTGATTTGACATAACCTATCTGTGACTAATGTTTCCGTGTAGTTTAGTCCCTTTGTCCAGATATCCAGATTGAACACAAGGCATGGAATGTGTCACCCTTGTTTAGTTCAATCTTCAGTTTCCTGATTCCCGAGTAGATATTGTAATAGCAAATAAGATCAATATCTCATATTGACTTATTTGAGCATGGCCATGCATTTCGTAGTCTCACTCAATCAGGGGCCCCGAAGATATCGCTCCTGTTATGTAGGAGGGACAAATCCCATCTAGGTCACTCACATTCCTCCACATGTATTGCGGCATGTCTAATAACCAACGTTATGATCATCTTGTTACAGATGACGTTTGATGGCATTAAAACACACAACTCCTCATGTAGGAATCGTAGTGATTTCAGGTCAAAGGACCACATACACCATTATCACTATGAGAATCGCTTATGACACTCACGTAACGATCCACGTAGCGTTCTCATGGCGGGTCTGTCCAATACATCATTACTCTAATATGTATCCATGTGTAGACTTGATATCTCATATCCATGACCCGCGAGATGTGGTCATCAGTCTACGCACATATTAGCCTCAATGTATTATTGTTGTCCTAATTAACAATAATACTTGACTAGGGACATTTAAGAATAGTATTTTATCCAATAGGATCTCACGATCAAGTCATCCACTTGATGTCCTATGGTATCAAACTTACTATTCTAAGGACTTTATTATGTCTACCAAAAAGAACACAATAAATGAAATGCCTTATATAAAATAACATAATATAATGTATGTAAATACAAACAAAATGTATTGGCCACTAGGGCATACACCAACAATCTCCCACTTGCACTAGAGCCAATCAAGCATATTTCTAATGCCTAAAGACCTAGTGTGACCCTCATGCTTCATTGTGCAAGAAGCTTCGTCGAGGGATCAGCAATGTTATCATCTGTTGGTACTCGCATATCTTCACATCTCCTCTATCGATGATTTCTCGAATGAGATGGAAGCGCCTAAGTATATGTTTGGATCGGCCGGTGAGATCTGGGCTCCTTAGCTTGTGCAATGGCTCCATTATTATCACAATAGAGGTCCACCGGGTCCACAATGCTAGGAACTACACCAAGCTCAATAATGAACTTTCTAATCCAAACGGCCTCCTTTCTTTGCATTGGAGCGTAATATACTCGGCTCTCGTGGTAGAATTAGCGACTGTCTCCTCGCTTTGAACTCTTCCACTCACGGCCCACCATTCGGGCAATAAACAAAACCCGATTGCGATCTGGAGTCGTCCTTATCGGTTTGGAAGCTAGCATCGTGTAACCCTTTACTACTAGTTCCTCTTCGGCTCCATATACCAAAAACGAATCCTTAGTTCTTCTCAAGTACTTAAGGATGTTCTTGACAAAGACTCCGGTGACTCTCACCGGATCGATCGGTACCGCTCGTCATGCTCAAAGCATACGAGATATCCGGTCGAGTACATAACATGGCATACATGATAGATCCAATTGCGGATGCATATGGAATCTTACTCATGCGATCCCTCTCATCCTGGGTGGAAGGGATTGAGCCTTAGATAGGCTTATACCATGCGACATAGGCAAGAGTCCTTTCTTGGATTCATGCATGTTAAAACGTCTTAACACTTTGTCTATGTATGTACTCTGACTTAGGCCAAGCAATCTCTGCGACCTATCTCTATAGATCCTGATACCTAATACATAGGTGGCTTCGCCTAAGTCCTTCATAGAAAAGCACTTCCCTAACCAAGTCTTTACGGACTGTAGGGTAGTGATGTCATTTCCAATTAGTAGTATGTCATCTACATACAATACTAGAAAGACAACTGTGCTCCCACTAACCTTCTTGTAGACACAAGATTCTTCTTCATTTTTGATAAAACCAAACTGTTTGATTGTATCATCAAAACGAAGATTCCAGCTTTTGGAAGCTTGCTTCAATCCATAAATAGATCGTTGCAACTTGCATACCTTTGTGGCATCCTGTGGAGTGGCAAAACCCTCGTGTTGTGTCATGTACACATCCTCGAGAAGATTTCCATTAAGGAAAGCAGTTTTGACATCCATTTGCCGATTTTCATAATCATGGTATGCTGCAATAGCAAGCAAGATCCGAATAGATTTAAGCATCGCAACTGGGGAAAAAGTCTCATCATAGTCTACACCATGAATTTGCTTGAAACCTTTAGCCACCAATCGCGCCTTAAAGGTATGCACATTACCATCCATGTCGGTTTTCTTCTTAAAAACCCACTTGCACCCAATGGGTTTTATCCCTTCGGTGGGTCAACCAAGGTCCATACCTGGTTGGTATACATGGATTCCATTTCGGATCTCATGGCCTCAAGCCATTTTTCGGATTCGGGCCAATAATGGCTTCCCGGTAAGTCACAGGCTCATCTTGATCCATGAGTAATACGTCACCTTGTTGAGTCATGAGAAATCCATATCTCTCTCGGTTGACAACGTATCCCGTTAGACCTACGCGGTCTTGTGCTACTAGAGCAGATTGTGGTTCCACAACGACTTGTGGAGGCTGCTCTATTTCCACCATTGGTTCGCTGCTACTTTGTGAACTTTGAATTTCTTCAAGTTCTACTTTCCTCCCACTGATTCCTTTGGAGATAAACTCCTTTTCTAGGAATACAGCAGTCCGTGCGACAAACACTTTGCCCTCGGTAGGATTATAGAAATAGTATCCCTTGGTTTCCTTAGGATACCCCACAAAGAAGCATTTATCTGATTTTGGGCCAAGCTTATCAGAAACTTGACGTTTCACATAAGCCTCGCAACCCCAAATCTTCATAAAAGACATACTGGGTCTTCTCCCAGTCCACATCTCATATGGTGTCTGTTGAACCGTCTTAGATGGAACACGGTTAAGTATGAAAGCTGCTGTTAACAGAGCATGTCCCCAGAAAGAGCCTGGAAGGTCTGCATGACTCATCATGGATCGGACCATGTCCAACAAGGTCCGGTTCCTCCTTTCATAAACACCATTCCATTGTGGTGTTCCAGGAGGAGTGAGTTGAGATATTATCCCACACTCTTTCAGATGATCATCAAACTGTTGGCTTAAGTATTCACCTCCTCGATCTGATCGAAGGATTTTAATACTCTTGCCAAGTTGGTTTTGTACTTCATTCTTGAACTCTTTGAACTTTTCAAAAGATTCTGATTTGTGCTTCATAAGATATACAAATCCATATCTACTGAAATCATTAGTAAATGTAATGAAGTACTGAAAATCGCCTCTAGCTAGTGTGTTTAGTGGCCCACATACATCACTATGTATGAGGCCCAAAAGATCACTAGCCCTTTCACCTTGTCCAGTGAATGGGGCCTTAGTCATCTTTCCCAATAAACAAGATTCACATGTCTCATATGATTTGTAATCAAACGAGTCCAAGAAGCCATCTTTATGGAGTTTGGAAATGCGTTTCGCATTTATATGGCCCAAACGACAGTGCCAGAGATAAGTCGGGTTCATATCATTTGACTTGAACCTCTTTGTATTTACGTTATAAATGGGCGTTTCGAGATCAAGGACATAAAGTCCATTACTCAAATGTGCACTACCATAGAAAATATCATTCAAATAAAGAGAACAACTTTTGTTCTTAATTATAAAAGTAAAACCCTTCTTGTCCAAACAAGAAACAGAAATGATATTCCTGCTAATAGCCGGCACAAAATAACAATTATCCAATTCAATTACAAGCCCAGTTGGCAAAGCTAATAAATAAGTCCCTATGGCTAGTGTAGCAACCTTTGCTCCATTTCCCACTCGTAGGTCGACTTCGCCCTTAGTCAATGGTCTCATCTCTTTTTAGATCTTGCACATTTACACAAATGTGAGATCCACATCCAAGATCTAATACCCATGATGCGTAGTAGATAAATTGACTTCTATAACAAAAATACCTGAAGTGGAAGTCTCACTTCCCTTCTTCTTCTTGAGCTCCTCTAGGTACTTGGCACAGCTCCTCTTCCAATGTCCTGGTCGACCGTTAAAGTGGAAGCATGTAACTTCCTTAGCCACTCCACCCACCGGTTTCAAGCTAGAAGTGCTAGGCTTGGACTTTTCCTTGCCCTACCCTTCCACTTGTCCCGGGACTTTTTCTGCATGTTTCTTGCCCTTATTCTTATGGACCATCATTATGGCCTTTCCTTTGCCTTTGTTTATGTTCTCGCTCAGCAGCTTCTCAACATGCTTAGCAGCTCTGTAGTGATTTGTCAATTTTATTCATGTTGTAGTTCATGACAAATTGACTAAAACTCTCCGGCAACGATTGCAGGACTAAGTCAGTGGCCAACTCTTGGCCCATAGGAAAACCGAGTCTCTCAAGGTTTTCAATGTACCCAATCATCTTGAGTACATGAGCACCAACAGGGCTTCCTCTACCAGACTTACACTGAAAGAGTGCTTTGGAGACCTCATATCTCTCATGTCTAGCCTGCTCTTGATAAAGCTTTTTGAGGTGTACGATCATATCGTATGCTTCCATGTTCTCGTGTTGCTTTTGGAGCTCAGAGTTCATGGTGGCTAGCATTAGACATCCAATGTCCAAGGCATCATCTTGATGCTTCTTATAAGCATCTCTTTCACTCTAGGGGCATTAGCAAAGCAGTGGTTCAGAATAGGTTGTTCTAAAACATACAACTTTTTCTCTTGCTTGAGGACAATCCTCAAGTTCTGTACTCCTAGGAAATTTGTCCCAGCACAACTTGTCCTTCTCAAGGACCGATCGCAATGATAAGTTACTTGATGTGTTTGTTGTCATGGTAATCTATCAACGTAAATATGCAAAATATAAGTATTATGCTATAAACATATTTAACAAGGTCTTTTAATTAAATACGTCTCCCACTATTTTATTCAAATCAATGACCCTCGGATTGACTTGGAAAATCCCATTGGAAGATTTCCTAGTGGGCCAAGATCCATATTTCACCTAGTTTTGAGTCAACTTTGGCTGATCGCCCAAAATTCGATTATTTAGGTAGGAAACTCTTTCCAATTACATCACATGCAACTCTTGGATAGTTGGGTGAATAACACTTATTCTAATCCATCTAATGGACTAAGCCCAACTTCATGCCTCTAAGCCTTCAATCCTATTGAAATGGCCTAGTTAAGTCAAACCCAATGGTTGACAATTGGATATTACTATTATCCTATCGCATCTTACTAATATAGATAAAGGCACCCCTTTGGCGAGACCTACACTTGATCGATATTAGTCTTGACGAGTGTCACGCATTGGAAGGCATCACATAATGACTTAATATTTTCTTTGAGGGAATTTTATTATTAGATCTCACCATTTATTGAACTTGTTTAACATACCATAAACATTATCCATGCATCTCATACATATAAAGCATATAATAAATGTGACATGGTTATGGCCTCTAAGAGAGTAGCATTAATTAATGCCAGCTTCACCAAGCGTCTCCCACCAACGTCCTCACTTGATGTCGTCTCCTTGTCTCCACATGAAGATTACATTATAGAAACCTCTTACATTCGAGGGGAGTTAGATGAGAAGAGAATGTACAATCAGAATGTAGAGAGAAAGGCACGACACGCAGGTCGTATTTAAAATAACCCAAAAAAGCATAAAATAAAGACTAAGGCCATAACCATGCACCATGCATCTCTAAGAATACATAAACACAAAGCAATAACACATTATTATTTTGCGAATTCTAAAAACAGTTTTGAATATTGCACTTTCGAATATCACACACCACGAAACGGGGTTCGGGGCAGCGCCCCGACGGGTTACTTGAACAAAAATTCGAGTTGGACCCCTCCTGCCTCTATGACGGCTAGGGCAACAACACTTGAACCCTAAGGCCCGCAAACACATGAACGCTTCATGTGCCGCAGGGGTTCCTCACAGCCGTCATCGCCTATCCAGAAACAAGGTTTCCAGAATGCGTGAAGACATGAACACTTCATGTCATGAGGAAGCTTCATGGCCGTCGCAAAACGGAAACAAGGTTTCCAAAACCTTGTGTCGCGCTGCTGTGTATATCGCATTCATACAGAAAATATGCAGAAATAGAAAGCATTCAAAACAGTTTTCATAGAATCATACATATCACATATGTATATACCAGAAAACGCAAAAAAAGCAGAAAAGCATTCAAAACGATTTTCATTCATACATATCATATATATATACCGAGAAAAAACGCGAAAACATAAAGCTTTCAAAACAATTTTCGCAAAAACATATGAACATCTTCATGGTTTCGAAACAACATATAAAGATCATATCTTTTATCAAAAGAAAGCAACGAATCATGTTATCGCATATAACAAGAAAAGCAAAAAACCGAATCATGGTTTCGCAAGTGGCTCTGATACCACTGTTGGGAATTTGCGGATCAAAAGTCTCGCAGCGGAATAACAGAATTCCCTCACAGGATCCATGCGAAAAATCCATAATCCGAGTTTTTAAATTTTTTACCTCTTGAAGCGTGATAGACACAAGCGAGGTGAATCACCAACACCGTAATAGCGACGATGTTTCTGCGGTATCCACACGAACAAACTTGCAAAAGGAGTCACGCCTCTGTTTTCGTAGTGCTAGCTGCGAAGAGAGGAGAAGAAGACCTCACTATCTCTCACTCACTTTCTGTAGGTGCGGCTAGGGTTGTGAAGTAACCTAGTAGCAGCCCCTTAGCGATTATTTATAACAAAGGCTGCCTTAAGTGAGTGTGAGCGTAGCAAGGTAAGTGGTGCAACCCTAAACCCATCTGTCATGAGTTAGGCCCACAGTTGAATCCGAGTCCAACTTGGATTCTGATTACTCCAATTTAGTCTGTTCTAAGTGTGTGACCCTACAGGTTCTCATGACGTTGGTAGTAATATTAAAATCTCATTTTAATATTACAAACAGTGAGCGGTATCTAGCAACACATCACTGCTACCCAAGTAATGAGAATGTCAGTGATTTGACATAACCTATCTGTGACTAATGTTTCCGTGTAGTTTAGTCCCTTTGTCCAGATATCCAGATTGAACACAAGGCATGGAATGTGTCACCCTTGTTTAGTTCAATCTTCAGTTTCCTGATTCCCGAGTAGACATAGTAATAGCAAATAAGATCAATATCTCATATTGACTTATTTGAGCATGGCCATGCATTTCGTAGTCTCACTCAATCAGGGGGCCCGAAGATATCGCTCCTGTTATGTAGGAGGGACAAATCCCATCTAGGTCACTCACATTCCTCCACATGTATTGCGGCATGTCTAATAACCAACGTTATGATCATCTTGTTACAGATGACGTTTGATGGCATTAAAACACACAACTCCTCATGTAGGAATCGTAGTGATTTCAGGTCAAAGGATCACATACACCATTATCACTATGAGAATCGCTTATGACACTCACGTAACGATCCACGTAGCGTTCTCATGGCGGGTCTGTCCAATACATCATTACTCTAATATGTATCCATGTGTAGACTTGATATCTCATATCCATGACCCGTGAGATGTGGTCATCAGTCTACGCACATACTAGCCTCAATGTATTATTGTTGTCCTAATTAACAATAATACTTGACTAGGGACATTTAAGAATAGTGTTTTATCCAATAGGATCTCACGATCAAGTCATCCACTTGATGTCCTATGGTATCAAACTTACTATTCTAAGGACTTTATTATGTCTATAAAAAAGAACACAATAAATGAAATGCCTTATATAAAATAACATAATATAATGTATGTAAATACAAACAAAATGTATTGGCCACTAGGGCATACACCAACACCTACTCCATGGAGCTAGACACAAATATCTGAGAGAATGACCCGCAAAGATCTATTAGTACCTCAAGCTGCCCAACCAAACTATTGCACTGTCTAACGTTGTGTCTATAGCCCACTGTCCAAAACATCGTGTAGTAGCACATAGTCCAAACATCGTGTAACTACAGGCATTGTACTAAAATAGACTTTACAAGATCTCGATTAAGTATAGTGCGTGTCGAGATCACTAGTGTGTTGCCAATTACCACGGCCTAGAGGAGCGACCAACTATCCACATGTGGGATAATCCGCACACTAATGCCTCCAAGTCCATACGAAGACATGAACCACACTACGCTTATCACACCGATAACACGGTGTAATTCATCTCGTCAATCAAATCACCAATTATCAACCAAATTGGCACAACTCAATGCATGAATAAAATCATAATTACCAAATTACCCTTAGTCTCAAAATATTCTCATATTTACGCAAATACCCTTAATGGTAAAAATCTCAATTATACAGTACATCCCACTTAATAGTACTGTATCTCAATATGTCCGGGTCCATCACTTTGGCCCGACAGTAAAAACTTGTTGTTCCAATTAATCGCATAGAAATTTTATCGCGTTTTCACAATTTCATCGTTTTTACAAACATTTTTAAATCGCATAAATATATTTTGTTGTTTTTAAAATCGCGTACTGTTTTTAAATCGTTTTCTCAATCGCGTAAGATTTTTAAATCGTTTTCTTAATCGAAAAGCTTTAAAATCTCTGTTTTAAAACTATGTAAGCTATTTTCACTACTTTAAAATTACGTAGAATATTTTTTCCTTACGTTATGAATATATTATAAAACGTTCTCTTTTATTTGTCTGTTTTTAGTAAAATTTGACAGTATTTTGTCTATAAAATCTACTAAAATTTGTATTTTCTACGTTTTTCTCTAAAAATTCGTTTACTTGGTTTATTATTACTAAATCCACTTTAGTGATTGTTTCTATGCTTTAAAAGTTAAAAGCAAGTATTTTTCATAGGTTTTATTCATCTTGCTACTATATCACATCTCTAATAAAAATTGGTTTACTTCTTTAATTCTTGAAAATTTATTACAAATGCTTTTCTTTTTATATAAAACATCAATTCTACACTAGAAAATAAATGTTGGATTGATTACACTTTTATTAGGCATGTTGGCTGAATCCCATAAAATGTTGGCATTTGATCTTTGGATCATTTTTCTTCTTCTAAATCATTTCGTAATTTATTCACTAACCTAATTCCATTAGATCCTTTCTTTAGAAAATGGTTGAGAACATTTTGGTTCTCTTTTATTGAATGAGGCCGTGAGCCTCTAGTTTGTGTTCTTTGGAACACTCATGCAATCCTTTACATGTTAATCACATCCTAAGTAATAAACATGCATATATCACACATGCAATATATTTTAAAACTTGTAGACATGCATACAATAATTTTAAAGCTTATAGACATGCATAAAATAATATCAAACACAATTAGGAAAGCTTTTAAATAATCAACACAAGTGAATCCTTAT
This sequence comes from Ormosia emarginata, assembly GCA_029884605.1. Lineage (NCBI taxonomy): Eukaryota > Viridiplantae > Streptophyta > Magnoliopsida > Fabales > Fabaceae > Ormosia > Ormosia emarginata. Next base: position 22,377,051 of record JAQQTP010000078.1, on the reverse strand, counting down.
GGATTCTTCAAACACATACAAGTCCATTTTCTCATCACCACACGTGGTTGATGAGATTGAATCTCCCTCTTACCTTAAAGGAAGACTAAAACCTCTTTCACTCCTTCTATGGATTTTGTGACTCTCCTTTAAGACACCTAAAGATCTTAAACAAAAATTTAAAGAGTTAAAACTATAAGAGAAAATCATAAACCATGGATCAATCATGACTTAGAACCTTGAAAAAGAGATTAGAAATGAAAAATAAGAATTTCCACCTTTTAGGAAAAATCTCCAAAGTGATTTTCCAAGCTCTAAATGATGGATTTAAGAAGAACTCTAAACTAGAGATGTTCTTAGAATAGTGTTTAGGTTTAGAAAAGTAGGTTAGAAGAAATTTTGGATGGATGGATGGTGATCTAGGGCTCTTGGCCGAATGGCCTCTTCAAAGTGCATCAATGGTGGTTTGTGTTTTTGGAAGAGAGAGAAGAGAGAAAGTGTGATAGCAAGGATGAAATTGAAGTGAAAATGCTCTCCAAAATGGTGCATGGCCGTGGAGCTCCTTAGGGTGGAGGTGGCCACTTTGTTTGACTCATCCAAGACTCCATCCTAGCCTTAGATGTAATCAAAGGTCAAGATTAAAACTTGATCACCATGCTTGTCATCCATTGGCTAATCCAAGCCTTGTCATAAGCCTTGTCATTTGTTCTTGAAGATTCCACCCTAATAGTGATTAATTAAGCTACTAATCCCATTAAACTTCTAAGCACACTTAACCTAACTTAATCAAATTAATTAGTTACCTTACTAATTAATTAACATTCTTATAATCCAAGCTTCAAGAGCCATTGATCATATCAATGGTTGATATTAGATAGTAATATGATCAAATCTAAGCCATTAGATCTTATTTCCATGAAATTCTAACCACTAGATTCATCTTCCAAAAATAAAGGGTCAAGATCTTCCCTATATTCTTCACATCCAATGGTTACAAATGCTTCTAACTATTTTTGTAAGACCAATCTCCACTATCCAATTGATCAACGGTGGATCTCCAAAGCCTTCCTTAAGAAGCTTATCATGACAACCATAGATTAAATCAATGGTTGATAGTCAATCTTAAACCTTCTCATCCAACGGTGTAGATTAAGTCAAGCCCACATCGTTGACTTATTTTTTATTGGCTTAAAACAATTCAAGCCATTATTGTTGACTACTTTCTCTAAACGTAGGTCCCGCAACCAATTATGGGTCCTACAAACCAAAAGTGGGTCCCACAGACATTTTTGGGTCCACTGTCGTTTATTTGTACTGACTAATAAAATAATATTATAATAATATAAAATTATTTTATTGCATAGTTAAATCCTAAAAATTAAAAGATTAACAACCATATCATTCAGAATTGGGTTTAGTAAGCTCCCCCAGCTCTGAATAATTAAAATAAGATTTCCCCAGCCCAAAAATTATTATTTTCCTGACCCGGAGCAAATCACATAAAACACTCATATATGAACTCAAAACAGTCAAATAAATTTTATATCATACAGAAAAATAGAAAACAACACAATCAGGACATAACGGTTATTTATCCTAAAGTTGGGGTGTTACAACTAAGGTAATTAAGGTGGTAGTAGACTCAAGATTGAAGTTTGCCTTGTTTTGGCCATAGTTAAAAATAAATGAGTTAAGCTTAAATAACAAGTTCTGATTAAGAATGTAAAGGATAAACTACATATTAATTATCATGCTCATTATTGAACTAAGAGAATGGTACTTGATTGTTGATTGAGAATGGATTTCCATGATGATATTGAGTTATGACTTGAAGAATTTTTTGAAATGAGATTTTATCGACAAAATTTTTATATTAAGAATATATTTTGCTTACTTAAAAATACAAGAACCAATGTTATGATTTATATTCATAGGATATGAAATTTAAGGATATGATTTATGATCTAAATTTTTAATAATATGATTGATTTTTTTAAGTGGAAATGAACTGACTATTTCAGAAATAGGAAGGAGTTGTTTTGGTTTTCTGCCACATTCTTATAAAAATAACAATTATTTTATAATGGACTTTTCTTCGGAATAACTGGAATTATTGTGTTGATACTTTTAATTAAATTACTAAAAAATTTTCATGATTCTTAGCCCCATACATCTATGTTTTCTGCAATGATTCTAGGAAAGTCCAGCGGCAGATAAGTAAAATGAAGATAGTTGGAGCACGTATGTTTGCAAGAGATAGTTAGTTTACTTAATTTAATATTTAATGAGATGGTATATTATGTAACATTTGGTGATGTATAATTTGAAAATAAGTCTTTTTATGCTATATGTAATAAATGCTTCCGCTAAAGGCTCATATTTTGTATCGTAACAAAGTGTTTTATTTAAAATTATTTCCAATTGTTTGTGAGAATGGAACTAGCAATTCATTGTTATCTGACCAAGAGATATAACTTAAAATTTCTTCAAATCTTATTAAATGAGAGACATACTCCAAGGAATGAAAATACTGATACGGTACAGTTCCTTGCTCAAGTATAAACACCAAGAAAGGTTGTGCTGTTAGAAATCCTATATCAGAATCATGTTAAGAAAATGTTTGATGTTATAAATCTTGTGCGACTAAAGTTTTTGAAGTTGGAAACATCTAGATCTGATGTCAACCTCATTCATAAGTAAAATACATATACCTGGTATACAAACTTTCTTTGAATTGGTTGACAACACTTTGCAGAAAGACACAGATTTTAAAGGATGCATTTCCCTATGGTGTGGGAGATCCTCTTGATGAACTTCCTGGTATAAATAATTGTACGGTGGTACTTCATCTTAACATTAAATAAAAGCGTAAAGCTGATAAATTAGAAGAGTTATCCAAAATTTTGGTTGAGGTAGAGCAAATTTTGAGGACAAAATTTATAAAAAGGAGGGGAGAAATGTAATATCCTCTCCAACCTAATGATATTAATTAGGGTTATAGTAGCTCAATAAGTCTCTGATGATTTTGGAAATTGCTTGGAATGAATGTAGCGTAAATGTATAACACTTAATATGAGAATAACTCAAAATAATTCAAAACTTAACTTAAATAGCTAAAAGGATGGGAATAAATATGATAAATTTATTCCTAAGTCATAAAGGATTGTTAGGAACTGGTCTGATTCTAATCATCTGATCCATCTTCCTACTCGGGGCTCTTCTTACACATGGTCTAATGGTAGAGTTGGCAGTAATTATACTGAGCGAAGACTAGATAGATCAATTTGTAATTCTGATTGGATCAATCACTGGAGTAGTGTTGCTTGTAGCACCTTAACTCGTAGTTAGTCAGACCATTTTCCTATCATGCTTAAAATGAACATGGTTAATAGGGAGCATGCTTCATCTTTTAAATTCATGAAAATGTGGTCTAGGCATCCATCTTGCATAAACATTATTAAAGATGTTTGGAAAACTACTGTTGTTGGTTGTCCAATGCATATCTTATCCCAGAAATTAAAATTGTTGAAAGTTAAGCCCAAAGATTGGAATAAAAATGTTTCTGGGGACGTCCATAAAAATGTCAGTTCTGCCTTATCTAATGTGGACAAAATTCAAGAGCTGATTAATCTTAATGGAGGTTCAGATGAGTTAATAAAACAGGAAATAGAAGCTCAATTGTAGTTGCAGCAAGCTTTAAGCTATGAAGAAGATTTCTGGATGGAGAAGTCTAGGCTTGATTGGCATTTGCAGGGTGATAGGAACACTAAATTCTTCCATAGATCTGCTAAAATCAGGTCTGTTACAAAGCATATCTCTGTTTTGAAAAAGGGTGATCAGGTTTTGGATAACTCTGATGATATTGAGAAGCACATTTTGGAATATTATATGGATTTGTTTGCTTCTGGGAATGCTTGTTAGCCTAATGATCTTATTCAAAGTGTCATTCCTTCTATGGTTACTCATCAAGCTAATGTTATGCTCACTAATCTTCCCTCATTGGAAGAAGTTAAAGCTGTTATTTTTTCTTTAAATGGCAATAGTGCTCCTGGTCCTGATGGGTTTGGTGGTTTTTTCTTTCATCAATACTGGGATATAATTGCTCAAGATGTTCATAATGCTGTTCTTCAATTTTTTCAGCAAGGTTGGCTACTTCCAAATTTGAATTCTAATGTTGTTGTCTTGATTCCTAAGGTCTTTGAGGCAGATAGGATTGAGCAATATAGGCCTATTGCATTAGCTAATTTTCAGTTCAAAATTATAACTAAGGTGTTGGCTGATAGACTAGCCACAGTTGCCTCTAGGATTATTTTTAAAAACCAAAGAGGCTTTGTTAAAGGGAGGTAGATTGCAGATTGTATTTGCACAGCTTCTGAAGCCATTAATTTAATTGATAAAAAATCTGATGGTGGACAAGTTGCTATAAAGATTGATATTAAAAAAGCTTTTGATACCTTAGACTGGAATTTCCTTATTCAAGTGCTTCATTCTTTTGGTTTTGATGACAAGTTCTATAATTGGATTAGCCAGATTTTACACTCAGCTAAACTCTCTCTTTCAATTAATGGCAAGGCTGTTGGTTTCTTCAATTGTAAGAGAGGGGTTCGGCTAGGTGATCCCTTATCTCCTATTCTCTTTTGTCTTGCTGAGGAAGTGTTAAGTAGAGGTATAACAAAACTGGTCATGGATGGTCAGTTACAACTCATGTCTGGTCCCAGAGGTGTTGCGATGCCTAGTCATATATTGTATGCTGATGATGTACTAGTTTTCTACAGAGCTACTAAAAGGAATCTTCTCAATTTAATGAACCTGTTCAAGGATTATGAGCAGCCTTCTGGTCAGGTTGTTAGCAATGAAAAGTCCAAATTCTATTCGGGTACAACTTCCAGATCAAATGGTATTTCTTCAATTCTTGGTTTCAATGCTGGTTGTTTTCCCTTCACTTATCTAGGAGTGCCCTTATTTAAGGGAAGGCCCAAACGTGTTCGCTTAATGCCTATTGCTGACAGAATTAAAAGTAAACTTACCTCTTGGAAAGGATCTTTGTTGTCTTTGATGGGGAGAATTTTACTGGTTAAGTCAATTATTCAAGGTATGCTATTTTATAGCTTCAGGATCTATGCTTGGCCTACTAATCTCATTAAAATGATGGATGGTTGGATTTGAAATTTTGTTTGGTCAGGAGATATAAATAATAGGAAGTTGGTTACTATAGCTTGGAGCAAAGTTTGTAAACCTGTGTTGGAGGGTGGCCTTGGCATAAGGTCCATTAAGTCTATCAATGCTGCAGGTATGCTTAAGTTGGGTTGGGAATTTCTTTCTTCTAATGAGCAATGGACTACTCTTTTGAAAGCTAGAGCCTTCAGGAAAAATAAATTTGTTAGTTATCATATTTCTTCTTCGATCTGGTCTAGTATTAAGTCATTTATTCATATCATTCAAGAACATTCCTTGTGGCAGCTTGGCAATGGGGCTACTATTAATTTTTGGACTGATCCATGGTTATCTAGTCCAATTGTGGATATAATTGGTGTTCCTACTGCTTTGCATAGCTCTTTGAAATCAAAAGTTAAGGATTTCATTGACAGTGGCAGGTGGTCAATTCCTAGTGATCTGGTTTCCAAGTTTCCCGTTTTGAAATCAGAAATTCAGCAAGTTATAATTCCTTTTCAGTCTTGTCATGATTCTCTGATCTAGACTAAATCTGACTCTGGTAAATTGAGTTTTAAGGATGCGCACTCTTTTCAAAATCCCATAGAAAATGTTGTTCCTTGGGCTAAGCACATATGGAGTAAATGCATTCCTCCTTCTAAATCATTTTTACTATGGAGAATTATTCATGACAAAATGCCAACTGATGACAAACTTTGGTCTAAAGGGTGTACTGTCGTTTCTGTTTGTTGTCTTTGTGGTCATGCAACTGAAACCACTCATCATCTGTTTCTGGAGTGCAATTTTGCAAAGCATATTTGGAGCTGGTTTGGCAACATCATTAATATGCATGTAGACTGTTCTAACTTTCTTTTTGTCCTTTCATTGTGCAGTAGAGGTTGGAGCTCTTAGGCCTGAGATGTTATCCTAGCTGCCATCATTTTCACTCTTTGAGCTATTTGGTTCTACAGAAACAGGGCTAGATTCCACAACAAAAATATTTCTGTGCAATCAGCCATTGGTTTAATTGTGGCTAATGTTTCTCTCTCTGGTAACTCGAGTGATGGCAGCTTGTCTTCATTAGTAACAGAATTAATGATCCTTCAAGCCTTTAAGGTTGCTTCTCATCAGAAGAAAATGCCTGTTATTAAGGAAGTTTCTTGGTCTCCTCCTTCCTGTTATGTGATAAAATGCAATGTTGACGGTGCTGCCAAAGGGTGCCCTGGTCTAACCGGCTGTGGTGGTATTTTTAGAGACAGTAGAGCTGCTTCTCTTGGCTATTTTGCTTCTAATCTTGGTATTAAAATTGCCCTTTTTGCTGAATTATCAGCAACTATTCTAGCTATAGAGATAGCTTTAAAAAATCGTGGGTTTAACCTTTGGCTTGAATGTGACTCTCAATTGGTTGTTTCTGCTTTCAGCAATATAAATATTGTTCCTTGGCAACTACAAAACAGATGGAAGAATTGTTTAATCTTATTCAAGCAAATGAGATTCTCTTGCTCTCACATTTATAGAGAGGGGAATGCTTGTGCAGACAAACTTGCTTGTCATGGCTCTTCTATTTCTGGTTTTGTTTGGTGGAATTCAATTCATTCATTCATTGTAGAAGATTTCTTTAAAAATAGGAACTGTGTTACTAGCTATAGATTTAAGAATTTGTAACTCTTTTATGGGTTCGGTTCATGTCCCCCCATGTTTTCTTTTGTATTCTTTTTTTCTTTATTAATATATTTATGGTTTGCTACAAATGATTAATATTGGCAGGGGTGCCAACATAGTTGGGATGTCTGCCTTTAGAGTGATGCTTTTGCAAACCATTTGCTTTAAAAAAAAAAGTCATAAAGGATTGGAACGAGCTATAAGGAATTTTGGAGAATCAGATAAGTTAGTTTGGCATTGTTTAATGATACTGAGATAATGTGTAGAAAACAAATTAATTAGATAAATGAATCAGAAATCCATGTGTAACACCCCAAAATTTGCTAATTTACAGTAATGTTTGAATTTTATTGTTTTGTAATTTTTGTGTGTTGTAACTTTATTTTGACTGTTCTGTGACTGTTTTTGATCTTTGTGTGTGATTTACTCCGAGTCAGGAAAATAATAATTTTCGGGTCAGGAAAAATCTTTATCTAATTATTCGGAGTTGGGGGATCTTACTAAACCTAATTTCAAGTGATGCGTGTACCAATCTTTTAATTTTTAGAATTTATCTGCGAAATAAAAATATTTTATATTTTAATATTATTTTATTATCTGTTGGACAACACCTACTGACTTAAAAGTAGTAGCTTTTGCCCAGTAGACAATAGGAACCATAAAAGTCTTTGTGACTTACAACTTGGTAAACCTAGTCAACGTTCGTGGCTTGAATTTTTCTAAGTCAATAGGATCTAGTCAACAATATTGGTTGGACTAATTAGCTTAGTAACTAGAAAACCTAACTATGTTAGCCTAGATTCTATGTAGTAACTAAATGGAATGAAACTTAGTTTGCTATTTTTTAGGGATTCTTGTTACAAGATTTTTCTAGTGCATTCTAGAAGCTTGTTAGTCACACCAAAGTAACTAGGAAATCTAATTAAGTTAGCTTGATTTAATTAGAAGTAATGGAATTAGAAACTAGGTTAGCTTAAGCTTAACTAGGCAAATAAAGGAACCAAAACTTGGTTAGCAAATTCCATTGTGCTCCACGGCCAAGACACCTTCAAGGAAGGTTCAAGGCTTATATTTTCAAGCCTATCACTTATGGTAAATATCCTAGCCTCCATAAATATCTACATGGTAAAAATATCAAGCAAGCATTTTACCTTCCTCTCCTTGCACCTCCACGGCTAACACATAAGGAAATAGGATGTCATTTCATTTCATCTTCATCATTTCTATCACAAAAATCTATTCTCTCTTCCAAGAACAAGCAAAAAACTCCATTTCTCTCCTTCTTAAGGTATTCGGCCACCACACCATAACCATACCTCCACTCTTCTATAATTTCATCCAACACCATTTCTTAAATCTAAACACAATCCTAAACACTTTTCTAGTTGTGAACTTAAGCTAGTTCATCCATCTTGTGCTTGGAAAACAAGGTTAAAGTTTTCTACTCAACAAGGTAAAATCCTTCTTTCTTATTTCTAAATTGATTCTTGAGTTCTACAGCCATGATTGATCTATGGTTTTCCTTTTTCAAGTATAGTTTATGATTTTGTAAATTGTTTAAGTTTGTTAGGGTTTTCTTGGAGGGTCACGAAATCTCTAGGAAAGCATCCAAGAAGAGTTTGTCTTCCTTAAAGGTAAGAGGGAGATTTAATCTCATCAACCATGTATTAGTGATGAGAAAATGGATTTCTTTGTGGTGAAGAATCCATAAGGATTCATTCACTTGATTGTTTAAAGCTTTACTTATTTGTGATGATTTTTTATGCAAGCATGTTTATAGCTTTGATTATATGTTTTAATATGTGTTTATGAAGGCATGATAGTTATTGTATGTAGTAGGATGTGAATAACATGATAAGGAATTGCATGAGGATTCCAAAGAACCCAAAAGGTGGCTCACGGCCTCAATACAACCAAGAGGACCAAGATGTTCTAAAATATTTTCCTAATCATGGATTAATTAATTTAATTGGATTAAGGATTTTTACAAGGACTTAGATGATTGAAAATAATTAAAGATGATTTATAGAACACATAGTGAATTTCGGCCAATATGCCATTTATGATATCTTTAATCCAAAGTCATTTTCTAAGTGTGGACTTATGTAATTAATTTAATAAGAACTTAACTTAATGAATTTTTGAAGAATAAAGGAGAGTAAATTAATTTTAGAGTTTAATTAATGGAATAAATACTTGAAAAGTACTAATGTATAGCTCACCTGTTGGGTTTTGAAGCGCGTTAGCAAGTTTTGAGCTGTAAATATTGGTTAAATCCAAGAAAGGTAATTTTTAAAGGAAACAGTAGGAAATATTACTTAGAGAATTTTTATTAAGGAAATACTGTAAATAAGACTAAAAATATATATATATAATGGAGAAAGTTTTAAAATTTAATTTAGAAAGCAAAGAAATATTTTACGCAGTTGAAAAATATTAGAAAAACTTTATGCGATTTAAAATAATGATTTTTAAACTACGCGGTTGAGAAAATGATTTAAAATCACTACGCGATTAAGAAAATGATTTAAAAACGCTACACGATTGCAAAAACGTCGAAAAATATTTACGCGATTTGAAAACATTAGAAAAAGATTACGCAATTGTGAAAATGCAATAAAATATTTATGCGATTGGAAATAACAGCGATTTGCTGTCGAATTAACGTGGTGGATCCAATTATGTTGAAAAATGGTACTACCAAGTGATGGCGTGTGGTTGTGAAAAATAGTAGTATTGTTATGTGTATTTTGAATCATGCACCATGCATAGAGAAACGTGTCAGTTTAGTTGGTATTGGCAAGTTGCCTAAGAGATGAATTACACCGTAGTGCGGGTGCAATAGGCGTAGAGTTGTTCATTCAGTGAACTTGGAGGCGTTGGTGTGCGAAGGATTCTACATATGAACAATTGGTAGCTCCTCTGGGCCATGGTACCGGGCAACGCACTAGCGATCTCGATAAAGTACTATTCTTAATCACGATCTAGTGTAGACTATCTAGTACAATGCCTGTCGTACACGATGGATAGACTGTGTAACACTTGGCTTGAGGCAGTCGAGCTACAGACAGATCTTCTGGATCATTCTCTCTGAAAATTGTGGTTAGCTCCATGGAGTAGGAACGAGTCTGTATACATATGCATATTTGGTTTGCATCATGATGTGATAATTATATTAATCTGAGAGTGTATATTTGTGATAACATGATTTGATGTATTAAATGTCATATCTGTATGTATTGTCGTTTTCTATACTGCCATATTGGTAATGATGTAGATTATCTCACCTCTGTGTATGCATTTCTGTGTTATTATTATGATTGGTAAAGATTTTGAGGAAGGAGCAGAGGAGCAACCTTTGGGTTGTCAGTACGAGGAGGAACAACATTCTGGTGATTAGTGCGTAGAGGGCAAGCCTTTAGATCATCCTTATTGTTTAGATTGATTTGACGTGACATGACGCTACCGAGTTTTCTGGGATTCGTGACACTGGAGTTGCAAAGGGGCTCTGAAGCCTAGCGTCTTCACGTGGATAGGGAGACTGTTGTTTATGTGGGACAATTAACTGTGTCCCTCAGTAGGGAATACGATGGAGTTCCTATGTTTCCCATGATTGTTTATGTACATCTAGAGTTACCTTTATCTATTAGGCGCTATTGGGGTGGTCGTTTCCATGCCCCTAGTGAGCTTAGTAGTGTGTCGACCGCACGGACTCCTGTCCGTAGGGCTACTCGACATCCAGGGTTTCTGTCTTCCGATGATCCATCAAAGGAGGATCCTTCAGAAGATCAGAACTTTTAGTTTTGTACTTGGGCTAGTTTGTGGTTTATTTTGAGTAAAACAGTTTATAATTCTGTCTAATAGTTTATACTTATTGTATCCTTAAAAACAAAATTATATGTATAATTATGGTGTGTATTTATTAGTTTGTTCTATTTTATGTTCAGTTTATTTTATTTAATGATGTTATAAACAAAAGAAAAAATTTTGCAACTCGTATTATTATTATTTACTAAATGATTTATAACTTGGGTACGGTTTTACTATAATTAGTCGTAAATGTGACATCCTAAGGAGGGTGTTGCAATAGGAGTGTGAGAAAATGTAAAATAGAGGAATGAAGATTAATTTGAGAATAGAAATAGATTAAAATGGTTATTTGAATGCTTCTAAATTCAATTCTATGAGCATTTACTTAACTCAGGGATGAATAGTGAAGTTCAGTAACTGATTAAGGTGACTATGATTATATGTCAAAGGATGAGTTTTGAGATTAAAAGGAATCCTGAAATCTCTCATAATTCTAAAAGAAGTTTGGAGATTAAGTTGTGGAGGATTGAATTTCCTAAAAGATAAAATGTTCCCAATTGAATATTTAATCAATTTTTTTAATCAAAATATCTCCACCAACTCTTTCTCTATCAGTTTTCTGATTCTCATTCTCACATTATTCCTCTCTTCTTTTACTCACTCTCATCGTCTGCCACTCGCTCTTTCCCTCTACTCTCTCGTAAGCTCGTTCGCTCGCTACTCTCTCTCGTCTGCTCGTCCTTACTCACTCGTCCGAGAGTTGCTCGCTCATCCATTCTCGTGCGCTCGTCTTAGCTGGTTCGTCCTCTGTTGGCTTATCCGCGAGATCTCGTTTTGCTGGTTCGTCCTTTGCTTGCTCGTCCGCGAGATCTCGTCTCTGCAGGTTCGTTTTTGCTGTCCCTCTATTTAATCTTTTCTTACTACCTTCTTTCTTTATGTTTCTTCGATTCTGACTTACTCTCTCTCTTTCTATCTCATCTCTATGTGCTAGAAAAATAGAGAAATAAGGTAAGAAAAATGGAAAAAAAAGGGAGAAAGATAGAGAGAGAAAACTTGAATAATCAAATGGGACAAGGAATTACCTTGGAGGTAGGGGCTGCTACCTTACGTTTGTTCATCTTCTTTTATGTTTTCTTTTACTTTAAATTTTGTTTTCCTATATCCATGTGACACACGACTAAACAGAAAATTGTGTGTGGTTATTGGTTTCAACATGTTAATTCGTGGTTATAAATGCTTGATTGGAATTGTGATGTATTAAATGCAAATTTTGTGCTATTTGTTTATACCATTCACGGCCAAAACAAGGCCATTTGGGAAATGAATGCCTAAGCTAAGATTTTTACTTATTTCTTTGATTCTGAAGACTTTGAAAGATGATTGAACATGTAGAAATTAAAGGTGAAAAGTTTATGACTAAACCTCACTATAGGGTGACTCATGGCCAAGGCCAAACTTGAATGAGGATTTTTGGCTTTGGTATGTTTAGTATATTATATTGGTTATTAAAAGAGATTGTGTAGTTGATTATAAGGTGAATATGGTCATTTTTGGGCAGAATATTCTAAAACAACAAGGTGCCCTGTTTCTGATGAAATCTTGTATATATTAGCTTTATGTTTGGATGCCATATTTTGATTATAATGGTAAGGATTGCATTGGTTTTTCATTATTTGTTTGTTGAACAATTAAATGGGTGATAAATTGTATAGACCTTGATCATGACACACCTTGTACTTACTCACTTGTTCTTAATCACTTTTACTTGAGAATGGATGTTTGACATATATTACATACTAAAATTTTAATGCCTTTGTATCATGCTTCAACATCAAATCTTAATTGAGAATGTAAGACTTGAAGTTGTTTATGATTTTCACGATTACATATTGAATAAATTAAGAGGGCTTAAATATGACTTGGAGCCGTGACATACTTAGACTTAAAATGTTTGATATTGGTTAATTGAGGATCTATGAATTTAAGAAGAAAGTCTAGTGTTACTATTCTTGAAATGACCATATAGGTCTTACATTAACCATAGTGGCCAAATTATACCTTAAGGGAATGATTGTATGCATTTAGCATTATCTATTTATTTAATATAATGAATAAGATATTGTTAGATACTTGTTAATGATTGCGAAGACACTAAGGTACTTGAATGTCTTTAGTATTGGTTGAGTTGGAAATTATGGAATTGTACATACAATTAAAGTTTAAGTTGTTCTTGAATGAGCAAGAAATTCCTTTTATTTTAAGTTGTCACGGCCAAACCCAAGTGTAGAGAGTTTTTATTAAAACTTTGTGATTCTTCATGAATTTATATTCATATGACAACTAAGTTGATTAAAGAATTGAAGGGTATTTGATGAATTAAATTGGTCATGTTGGCCAAATTGTTGTTCAAGAGATAAGGTATTATGAAATATTGTAATGTATTATTATTATTTGATTTAGTTACTTGATTAGTAAAGTAACTAATGAATGTATATTGAATAAAATTAATGAATTAGTATTGGATGTTTTAATATGCTTTTGTATGAAAATTGAGCTTTGAAATGTGGTGGTAACCACTAAGGTAATTAAGGTGGTAGTAGACTCAAGATTGAAGTTTGCCTTGTTTTGGCCATAGTTAAAAATATTTGAGTTACGCTTAAATCACAAGTTCTGATTAAGAATGTAAAAGATAAACTACATATTGATTATCATGCTCATTATTGAACTAAGAGAATGGTACTTGATTGATGATTTTGAAAGGATTTCCATGATGATATTGAGTTATGACTTAAAGAATTTTCTGAAATTAGATTTTATCGATAAAATTTTTATATTAAGAATATATTTTGCTTACTTGAAAATACAAGAACCAATGTTATGATTTATATTCATAGGATATGAAATTTAAGGATATTATTTATGATGTAAATTTTTAATAATATGATTGATTTTTTTAAGTGAAAATGAACTGACTATTTTAGAAAGAGAAATGACTTGTTTTGATTTTCTGTCACCTTCCTATGAATATAACAAATATTTTATAATAGACTTTTCTCCGGAATAGCTAGAATTGTTGTGTTGACACTTTTAATTAAATTACTGAAAATTTTTCATGATTCTTACCCCCTTACATCTATGTTTTCTGCAATGATTCCAAGAAAGTCCAGTGACAGATAAGTAAAATGAAGATAGTTGTAGCATGTATGTTTGCATGAGATAGTTTGTTTACTTAATTTTTAATATTTAATGAGATGGTATATTATGTAACATTTGGTGATGTGTAATTTGAAAATAAGTATTTTTATGCTATATGTAATAAATGTCTCTGCTAAAGGCTCATATTTTGTATCGTATCAAAGTATTTTATTTAAAATCTTTGATATTCATAAGTAATATACCAAATTTCTAATTACTAATGTGTAACTGGATACGTCATTAGTGTTAGTAATTTGGGATGTTACATTATGGTATCAGAGCAGTTCATCATGTTAAGCCGGGGCATGGACTAGTTATGCTTGTTATGCAATTATCTTATATTGATGATAAGATGCATAGGTAGAGTTGCATAATTGTCTTGAGTTTGTATGTCTATAGTTAACTGTCACAATACTACATAATATTGAGTTTGATTAAATCAACATAATGTGCGAAGTGTACAGGTGATTATGGCATTGACCAGGCAAACACTTAGAGGTAGGATAACTGCCAATGAAAACATGAGAGATGTTTAGAGAATTAACAGTCTCTAAGAAAGAGTAAAGAGAAATGTCCAGGATTATGCGAAAACAAAATGCAGTAACAACTAAGATGTTGGAAGTTACTTTTATGGGTAACTATAATTCCTATGATTTATAGAAAGAAAAAGAAATAGAATTCCTGAATTTAGACAAGGGAAAATAGTTGAGGGATTTCTTTACTATTTTCCTTTCTTTTAGCTTTCTTGAGTTTCTGTAAAACTTATGCTATTGAATATTGAGAAATTGTTTGTTGAAGGATTCATATAGTTAAGTACAACTTAAAATAGAATTGAAATTTAATTTATGAAAGCATCATTCTCCTATGATTTTTATCAACAACATGAAATAAGTTTTGGTATGTATGATAGCACTAATGTTTGGTTTTATACTTTTGAGTGTCATGACCACTTATTGGAAAGAAAGATAGTTTGTGATTTTGTAATGTAGAATCGTGATACTCCTTGATTATTGATGTATTGTTTCCATGGCCAAACAAATATTAATAAAATTGGGTTGTTAAAGGTAAAGCGGGTATAAAAGAATAAAATTGGGTATGGTTAAATATTCATGTTTGTTCCCAATCTTGAAAGTCTAATTATGTGAGAACTTGTGTAAATTAATTGATTATTGAGTTACTTTGTTGAGAGTCTCTCGACCTTTAAGGTTAATGTAGCAAGTTATTGTACCAATGTATTGATTGAGTTTTGTTCATTGTCTTAAGACTTTATTTAAATAATGTTTATAAGCAAAGTTGTTGATTATATGGCTATGTGAAGGCCATGATGATTGTTGCCCTTTTCTGGCAGAAATTTAGATAAGGAAAAAAACATAATGCTCCTGTTAAAGGTTTTTCATTAAGGAATGTATTTGAATAGTGGTCACAGTTAAGTATGCCTTATTAAGGGAAGGATTTGAATTGTATTATTTCTTGAAACTGAAGTTGAGCTATATGGTGAGAAAAGTTATGTGGAAAGTAAATGAAGGAAATGTTTTAAAATATTGTTGCATGTTTTGTTTTCAAACTTATTGTTTATAATTTCCTCGTATGAATGACCCTACGACTTGAGCGAAGGTCTCATAGTGCCTAGGGCTTTGGGTATTAATGGATGTGAGGCAAATTAGCCCATTCATACTAAGTAGTATTAAGTGGTTGGTGTCCTACTACTTAGAAAGGTAATACCCATAGTATTCAAAAAGGTAATACTAGGATAGTGTAAGGTGGATAAGGAAGGAACAAAGGTTTTCCTACCCCTTCATACTTAAGGACAAACAAGGATAAAAAAAATTCCTGAAACAAAGGTTTTCTTGGAAGTGCTTCTTGGAACAAAGGTTGTCTTGAATGAAAGGGATGTTTGGAAATAAGCAAGTAACATGTGCTTTCTGTATAATAGTTTTAAAAGTAACTTTGCATATTTTAGTTTTCAAACTTGATGTTTGTTATTGCCTTAGGCCAAAGGTGCTCCCAATGCAGGGTTATCATATTAAAGAAAGTCAAGGAACAAAAGGTTTCCTAGTACCTTAATAAGAGAGGTCAAGGAACAAAGGTTTTTCCTAATACCTTATTTTACCTAGAGGAAATACAAGGACCAAATGTTGTCCTGGGAATATGTAATTTTTAGAGAAGGGATATCTGTACATCCAAATAATAATAAATACAATAGTATGAAAGCCATTCTTGAGAACTGAAAAAGAAACTAATTACCATATTGGTTCTAGTGATCCTAAATCCTCAATGATGCTCATAAGAGCAACTACTCTATCTATCCTAAAATTATGAAAATGTATTAAGACCTCAAGGGATGATTAGGGGCCTTATATAAAAGCTGATATTGTTTAATGCGTCCAAATGAATCGTGGACAGAGAGAAAAGAAAGATAGAATATTAGAAATTCTCAGAATCTATGCACTTCTTAGGAGTACTTGAATGAGAATGAAAACTTTATAAATGGTAATAAAATGTTCTAGAAGACGTTCTTGTGAATCCTCTACTCTATAAAAGATGAGGATTGTAACCATTCTTTTGTTTTAAAAGATAATCTTGATTATATTTGTTGTGTTTTTGGGATTATTGACCGAGGAAGTGAAACCATATTTTAATTCCAATACAAGGTTAAAATGAGTACAAAAATGTATGTGATTGATTCATGGAATACCAAAGAAAAGTTGTTGTATCTGAACTTAATATTACCAAAGATGATCTCATGGTAACTGTAACCTCTGTGCGCCCATAGTAGATAAAGTAGATGAAACTTCATCAAGATGAAGGATTCAATTTCTTTATTAGAAACCTTGCAGGTGAGTATCCCAAGGATTGTATCTTGGCTGATGTCCCAAGATCTAGAAAAATAGTCATGATTATCAGTTTCATGTAAAATCTCCTTAATAAGTATCTAAATGCTGGACCTTTAGTGGTGCTTCCTAATGGAACACTATCGACTTGGGAAAAAATCTTATTGGAAAACTAGTGGGTGAAGTAAAAGACTACCCTTTTCTTGGGAATCAATAATTCTTTTCAATTGTTTGTGAGAATGGAACTATCAATTCATTGTTATCTTACCAAGAGATATAGCTTAAAATTTCTTTAATTCTTATTAGATAAGAGGCACACTGCAAGGAATGAAAATATTGATACGGTATAGTTCCTTGCTCAAGTACAAACACCTAGAAAGGTTGTGCTGTTAGAAATCCTATATCAGAATCATATCAAGAAAGTGTTTGATGTTATAAATCTTGTGCGACTAAAGTTTTTGAAGTTGGAAACATCTAGATCTGATGTCATGCTCATTCATAAGTAGAATACATATACTTGGTATACGAACTTTTTTTGAATTGGTTGACAACACTTTGCAGAAAGACACAAATTTTAAAAGGAAAGTGGTCATTATACAAGATTTGCGTAAGATGACAAGTAAAGATATGAGTTATGCTTAAATAACAAGTTCTGATTAAGAATGTAAAGGATAACCTACATATTGATTATCATGCTCATTATTGAACTAAGAGAATGGTACTTGATTGTTGATTGAGAAAGGTTTTCCATGATGATATTGAGTTATGACTTGAAGAATTTTCTGAAATGAGATTTTATCGATAAAATTTTTATATTAAGAATATATTTTGCTTACTTGAACATAAAAGAACCAATGTTATGATTTATATTCATAGGATATGAAATTTAAGGATATGATTTATGATGTAAATTTTTAATAATATGATTGATTTTTTTTAAGTGAAAATGAACTGACTATTTCGAAAAGAGGAAGGACTTGTTTTGGTTTTCCACCACCTTCCTATAAATATAACAAATATTTCATAATGGACTTTTCTCCGAAATAACTGGAATTGTTATGTTGACACTTTTAATTAAATTACTAAAATTTTTTCATGATTCTTACCCCCTACATCTATGTTTTCTGTAATGATTCTAGGAAAGTCCAGCAATAGATAAGTAAAATGAAGATAGTTGGAGCATGTTTGTTTGCAAGAGATAGTTAGTTTACTTAATTTAATATTTAATGAGATGGTATATTATGTAACATTTGGTGATGTATAATTTGAATATAAGTCCTTTTATGCTATATGTAATAAATGCTTCCGCTAAAGTCTCATATTTTGTATTGTACCAAATTGTTTTATTTAAAATTTTTTATATTCATAAGTAATATGCCAAATTTCTAATTCCTAATGCGTACCCAAATACATCATTAGTGTTAGTAATTTGGGATGTTACATGAATTGTCAAACTATGTTTTTAAACTGAAAAATGTCTTGTATAGCTTAAAACAAGCTCCTAGAACGTGGTATGAAATGTTGAGCAAGTTCCTTTTGGAAAAAGGGTTCTCTAGGAGAAATGTTGACACTACTCTTTTCATTAACCATAAAAAGCATCATATATTTCTTGTTCAAATATATGTTGATGATATCATATTTGGTGCTACCAATGAGTTTCTTTGCAAGGAGTTTGCTAACATTATGCAAAGTGAGTTTGAGATGTCTATGATGGGTGAGCTCAATTTCTTCCTTGGTCTCTAAATCAAACAAACAAAGGATGAGACTTTCATAAGTCAATCCAAGTATTGCAAGGAGCTGCTCAAATAGTTTGGAATGGACAATGGCAAGCATATGACTACCCCAATGGGCACTTCTTGCTATTTGGACAAGGATGAAGGGGTAATCTTGTAGAAATCTCAAAATATAGAGGTATGATTGGCTCACTCATTTATCTTACAGCAAGTAGGCCTGATATTATGTTTAGTATATGCATGTATGCTAGATATCAATCAAATCCTAAAGAATCACACTTATGTGTTGTAAAACGAATTATGAAATATCTAGTAGGCACTTCACAAATGGGTTTGTGATACCCTAAGGGTGCCTTATATAGCCTAATTGGCTACTCTGACTCTGATTTTGCTGGATGCAAATTGGATTGGAAGAGTACTAGTGGGACATGTCACTTGCTTGGAAGCTCACTAGTTTCTTGCTACAGCAAGAAACAAAATAGTGTGACATTGTCAACAACTAAAGCTGAAAATGTTGCAGTTGGGAGTTGTTGTGCTCAAATCCTTTGGATGAAGAAACAACTTCAAGACTATATGGTCTTAAGCTTGATTACATCCCTATAAGGTGTGATAACACTAGTGCAATCAATTTGTCTAAAAATCCCATTTTGCACTCTAAGACTAAACATATTAAGATTAGGAATCACTTCATAAGGGATCATGTTCAAAAAGGTGATTGCATACTTGAATTTGTTGAAACCATTAAGCAACTAGTTGACATCTTCACTAAACCATTAAATAAAGAAGCTTTATTTTCATAAGAAGAGAACTTGGTATATTGGATCAATCATGCATTTAAATCTTGTTGTTTAAACTCATTCTGCTGCATAATTTAACCAATTTGCTGCATTAATCTTTTTTTGGACTTTTATATTGAATCCAATACTGACTTGAGCGTCAGAGTGTCTCCCAAATTTGTTTTATAGGTGCTTGGTCTATGTTCAAAGTCCCTCAATCTCAAATCTCAAGTTTCTAGTGTAGCAAAATTGTTTCTAGTGTCTTTGAAGAAGAAAATGCTGAGTCTAGACTGCATTCATGGTGTTTAGAGTGAATGGAATTGAAACCAAACTAAGGTGGCATAAAATTTCTAATTACTGAAGAATTCATGGTTTTGAAAGCTATAAGGAGCAAATAACCACTTATTTCCTTATTGGAAATGTTCTAGTAACCAAGTATGAGAGGCCAAATTCATTTACTCATTAAATCTGAGGTTATTGTGACTTACTGAACAACACAATAATTGGTTATCTACATAACCGGTTATTCAAGGAAACAGAGGCTGTGTGTAACATCCCGATTTTTGTTTTTTCTGCACCAATATTAATTTTCTAATTTTTGTGATTTTTGAGAATTTTTCTGAGAATAAAAATATTTTAGTAAATTTTGGCCGTCTGTGGGGCCCACGGTGGGTCCGAAAACACAAAATTTTTATTGACTAAAAAATTTTGTATTATTAATACGGGGCCGAGGGATCTTACTAAACCCGAAACCGGATACAATTACTAATTTTTCTTATACAGTGAATTTATTATTCACTGTATAATAATTATTAGTTTGTGAGTCGTAAATTTTATTATGTGAGTAATAAATTTTTATAACTTTAGCTAGGTACTAGTCATGTGATGACTATGTGTCACTAGATAGTAGAAGTCAATTTTGGTGGCTAGTCATAAAAATTAACCAATGGTAATAAGTCAACAAAAATGATTTGTTTAAATTAAATATTAAGCTAGATGAATTAGTGAATTAATCTAAACTTAAATGGTCACAAATTGAAACAATAATTGGTAGTAAATGGCAAGGACTTCTACGGCCATGAAGGGATTTTTTTTTGGACATGCAAAAGTTAATAATTCATCAAGTGTTGACCAAAAGCAAGACTTGGTGCCATGTGTTTAATTTTGCACCTTGGTGGCCATGCAAATAATTTCTCCGTGTTAGCAATAGCATTCCACGGCAACAAGCTCTAGGTAGACTATCACAATTATATCACTTTTGTCTCCTAAGCTATTGTCTTCATGTCTTCATTTTCTACACTTAGCCAAAATTGCATTTCTCTCCATTTCTCCTCCTAAGACACCATTCGGCCAACACTTCAAGACAACCTTCCAAGCTTTCAAAATTTCATCTAATCTTATTTCCTACATCTAAACATCATTCTAAGACACTTTTATGTTGAAGACTTAAGCAAAATCCTTCATCTTCTACCATTTCTACAAGCTAGTATTCTTGAGATTTCAAGGTAAAAGTTCTTCTTCTTTGTTTCTAAGTTAGTTTTTGAGTTTCTAAACCATGATTGTTCCATGGTTTCTCTTCTTCAAGCTTTGTTTGTAACTTTGGTTTGCTTTAAGTTTGTTAGGATTTTGTGTGGTGGTTCACAAAATTCATAGAAGATCAAGCAAGAAGGAGTTTTGTTTTCCTTGAGGTAAGAGGGAGATTACCCTCATCAACCATATGTTGGTGGTGAGGAGATGACCTTGTTTGTGGTGAAAATACATAAGGATTTATTCACTTGTATGGTTTAAACTTGCTTTATTTATGGTTGGTTTATTTTTAAGCTTTGATTATATGCTTGTTTATTAGATTATATGCTTGTTTACTTGATTATATGCTTGTGATAGCATGATGAATATGGTGTAAAGTTTATGTGATGAGGAAAAAAATTGATGAAGGTTCCAAAGAACCTAGGTAGGCTCACAGTTTTGAACCTCACCAAGGGAACAAGATGTTTCAAATTATTTCTTAAGTTATGGATTAAAGAATTTGAGGATAAGAAATTTGATTAAAGAATTGTGATAAAATAAAATGAAGATTAAGTATGTTTTATGAGGCATAAAAATGAATTTTTGGGCTACTATGCCAAAGAGTAGTATTTTAAATCCAAGAGTATTTTACTAAGTGTGCACTTTGATACTTAATTAACAAGAATTTAATTTAATGAATTTTTAGTATAAAAACAAAAATAGATTTAAAGTAATGAATTTTTAGTAGAAAAAAAAGGGCAAATAGATTTAATGTTTAGAATTGAATTAATATTTTTGTTAAGTAAATCAAGAAAGACAAATTTTTGTAAAGCATTGAAGAAATTATTATGTTATAGATTTTTAGAAAGAAAATATTTTCTAGAAGGCCAAAATGCATAATTAAGTAAAGAATTTTATAAATAAGTTTAGAAAATTTAGAAAATATTTTACATAAGTGAAAAATGCTAGAAATCCATTACGTAATTTAAAAACTACTATTTTTAGACAACGTACTTGATTTTTACGTTACGCGATTGAGAAAATAATTTTAAATGGTTACGCGATTTAAAAACATTTGGAAATATTTATGTGATTTAGAAAACGTTTAAAAATATTTATGTAAATTAAAAATGTTGGAAATTAATTACGCATTTATGAAAACATTGAAAAATATTACGAAATTTGATAACGTAAGAAAAACATCACGCTGTTTCAAAAACGCAATAAAATGTTTACGCAATTGAAAATTACAACGGTTGGCTGTCGGGCTGTCATGGTGGGCCCCATTTTATTGAAAAGTGATACTGTCAAAAAATGACGTGTATTTGTGAAATACTGTAAAATAATAGTTGTATGTATTTTTGAATCATACATCATGCATGAAAAAGTATGTCAAGTAAGGCGATTGGCTTAGGAGATGGAATTACACCTTCGTGCGGGTGAGAATTGCGTAGTTACGATCTTCAGTGATCTTGGGGACGTCGGGGTGTGGAACGTCATATGTGGCCAATTGGTAGCACCACTGCGTCGTGGTATCCTTTGAAAACACACTGACGGTCTCGACGGAGTTACTACTCTTTTCGTGATATGGTTGAGAGTGTCTTGTAATAGCCATGTGGGCGCCATGATATGATAAACAACACATGATTTGAGGCTAACGGTATACAGACATGTACTCCCTATCTTTCTCTCCGAAATTGTGTCTAGCTCCATGGAGTAGGAATTGGGTTATTGTGCACATGCATTGTGGGTTAGCATATTGGTGTGACAATTATGCCTATTTTATATGCCTATTTTATTTGTTTTCTATGATATGATAT
Source organism: Ormosia emarginata (assembly GCA_029884605.1). Taxonomy (NCBI): domain Eukaryota; kingdom Viridiplantae; phylum Streptophyta; class Magnoliopsida; order Fabales; family Fabaceae; genus Ormosia; species Ormosia emarginata. Next base: position 22,354,588 of record JAQQTP010000078.1, on the reverse strand, counting down.
GATATGACTATAAGAGATATTTTGTTTTTGTATGTTTTACTGTCATTTTGCGGTGGTACACATTCTAGTTCCAAGGGCTAGCTATTATACCCTGGTTGAAGAAGAAGATGTCTTATTGATGTGGGCCATGAAACAAAGGTTGCACATCAATTAGAAATTTTTGATCATGCACTACATGATGAAGGCCTTGGATAAGCTCATGATGGATCTTCTACCATAATACCAGTATGGTAGTAAAGAATTATACGAATAACAAAGTCATTCCATACACACAGATATCACAAATATAATCATGTTATTAATTTATCTTCAGAAAACATATTTCATAATAATATAAACATTAATGGTATTTTAACAACATATATTAATAATATATATATAATGATTATGCCACCAGGATATGTACCTTGACAATGCCACAACAATATGTATACCAGCTATGCATATGCACAATGCATTATCTTCCTACTCCATAGAGCTAAACAACTTCGGATATGAATAGCCCAGAAGATTTGCCCACCTCAATGACAGTCTACATGGACGCGAAAGCAATAGTGTTTTGTCGGGACATGCGCCAGTGCGTTGCAACGGTTTATCATGGCCAAAGATGTATAATATGACAAACAGGTCACTATCAATCACCGCGCCCTGACGCCCCTAGTAGATCCTCCACTGGATCACACTACCTCGTTCTCATTCACTCCTAAGCAACAAAAGTCATAACAACCACCAACTATATAATGCTCAATGCATGATAACTCAAGCCACTGTTGTATTGTTCCCAATACTTTTAGAATAACCACCCATGCAATTGTCTAATACCATTGGTATCAATGATATTATATAATCGCCCATTCAATTACATAATATCAATGATCCACCCGGGTCCAGTATGTCGGCCCAACTGTAATCTGCTGTTTTCTCAATTGCATAAAAGTATTTAAATGTTTTCAAAATCGCATAGCTCAAAAATCATTATTTTTGAAACTCGTAAGGTTTTTCTACTATTTTTCACTGTATAAAATATTTCTTGACGTTCTGAATTAAATTTTGACATTCTCTAAGTTTAAAAATTTTGTTTGGACATTATTTCTCATTTTTTTCATAAAAAAACTCTTCTAAGTAATAATTTCTGACGTTTTCCTCAAAATCTGTATTATTTAAATTTAATAAAATCTTTTACCGTTACCTCTACTAAAATCCTTTTAAAATAAAATACTTTGAGCTCTAAAACTTATTCTCTATTATCATAAATCAAAATCACTTTTGTCTACTAAAAACTTTGTTCCATTCTCTTTAAATAAATTACTTGAATTCTCAAATCACTTTTAAAAACTTCTTTTTCATTTCTGTCATTAAAATCATTCTTTACCCAATAAAAGCCTTATATTTCCATATTCCTCTTAGTAATACTTTCTAATCTTTTCTTCACAAAATTTTACATTACTATAACTTAATCAAATCTTATAAGTCAAAGTCCTCCAACGTGCTTCAAAACCCAAATGAGTGAGCTATACGTTAGTAACTTCAAAGTATAAATCTAATTCCCATCATAATCTACATTCATTAATTTAATTAATTCCAAAAACTAATTTACTTTCTTTTTATATTTCGAAATTCACTAAATTGAGTTCCTATTAATTAATCCTTTAAGACTATACTTAAGAAAATATTTTTGGTCTAGATTATCAATTCTTGGCATGTTGGCCGAAAATCAATCTTTGCTTCATCATTGAATATTTATTCATTTTCTATCTCATTTTTCTTTGTAAAAATCTTTAATCCAATTACTTGTTACTAAATCTTCTAAATTTACACTTAGTAAAACATTTTCAATTAGTTTGCTCTACATCAAGAGCGAAGGTCGTGAGCCTCTTTATGGCCATTGGGACCAAAATTCTTTTCTTTGCAACATATATCATAATATACACATTATTTTAATCATATTTATACTACCACATGTTCATGCATATTATTAAAGCAATAAAACTCATATTAAGCAATTTATCGCAAGGCAATCAAAATGATACTATCACACATACTAATCAAGTAATAAAATTATGCATAGCTATCAAAGAAATAAAATCACATATAATATAACATAGAACACTTAAGCATATACAACTAAGTGAATAAATCCTTATAGATTTTCCACCACATAAAAATCCACTCCTCACCACCAACACATGATTGATGAGGGTAATCTCCCTCTTACCTTGTTGTGAAGCCTCCAAAGCTCCTTGTATGCCCCCTTGTTGTCTCCTTTAAGATGAACTTCAACCACCAAGTGAAACTATAAAGCTTCAATCTTTAGCTTTGAAGAACAAGGTTGAAGATAGAAGAATTAGATAATGGTCACAACATGAAAAGGTCTTAGAATTGTGTGTAGATTCAAGATCAAGGATTGGTATGAATTAAACAAACTTGGAAGGTGATTTTATGGTGGTAGGTCGTGAGCTTTGTGAGAGAGAAATGTAAGAGCTTTTGTGTTCTTTGCTTGATGGGAAGATGGAGATGAATGAATCTTGAGAAATTCCTAATATGAAAGTGTCTTGGATTAATGAGAGGATTCAAGAAATGATATTGGTAGGAATTATAGAAGTTTGGAGAGTGAAGAAGAGTGCTTGGCCGAATCTATGGAAAAAAGAAAGTGAGAGAGATTTTTACTTTGGTTCTTGAATGTTTGGAGAGAAAGATAGCTAAGTGAACAAGTGATGTGAAATAATGAATTTTGGCCTCCTAATGAGTGCATAACCGTGGGGTTCAAGGACAGAAAAAGGGTGAAAGCTTCATGCAAAAGATGAAAATGAATCAAAGCCCTCCTATTTATAGACTTCATAAAAAAGATGAAGGCTTAGGATATTTTGATCAAGATATTTTCATCAAAACAAAATATCTAACCAAGATATTTAATCAAAATATCTACCAAGATATTTAATCAAAATATCTATCAAGATATTTATCCAAGATATTTCAAACAAGATATTTATCAAGAAGATATTTTCCAACAAGATATTTTTAGAGCCTCCTAGAACCTTCCTTTAACCTTAAGTCACATGCTAAGTCACATAGCAAGTCATCAGAGAGAAACTTCTACAACATGCGACTCATTACGATGAGTCAGCATGGTGAGTCGTAGCACTGGGTCACTAGCTGAATCACAAAGAGAACCTTCCGGAACGTGTGACTTACTGCGGTGAGTCATAGGGTGAGTCAGTGTTCTACATTCTTTCTAGAATGTGGCGAGTCATCGTTTCTACAAGCTTCCAAAACATGTTGAGTCACAGGTGCTGAGGTGTCATGCCAAGTGTCAAGCTTCTATTGTTCCTCTGCGATGAGTCACACCCGCCAACTTTGACCAGCTCCTCTTTGGTCCACATATACAATAAGTACTCATGTACTTGATGACTAGTCGCATGACTAGGCATTTTCTAGAACCTTCTAGAATAGTCTAGAACATGTGAGTCACTAGGCTAGTCACCAAGGTGAGTCACTAGACGATGAGTCATCGTCTAGAACATTCTAAAGTAGGTGATTAGACTTGCATATAGAATCATCCACTAGATATTTCCAAGAAAGATATTTATCGTTAGCCATTAACCAACGGACAATAGCTATTGCAATTTTATCATCCAATGAATAATAAAACATACTCCGATTTTATTTGTCAGGTAAAATCATAGAAAAATAAAACTTCAAAAACTATTTCCAGTTTCGGGTTTAGTAAGATCCCCAGCTCCGAATCAACAGTACAAAATTTTCTGGCTCCGAAAAATTTTTATTTTTCTGGGCCCGTCCCAGGACCACATGCAACCCAAGAATACTATTAAAATAATTCAAAATATAAAAACACACAAGAATTCACAAAAATCATAATAATTGTGAAATTCATGAAAATCAAATCAGATTAGTAAAAATAATTAAGGATTGACATAAAGAAATAAAATACGAAGGCTCATATATAGTCCAAAAATAATATTAAAATAATAAAAAACGTAAAAATTCTCAAAAATTCCTAAAAAACACAAAAATTATAAAATTTACGGAAGTCGAGTTGGATTATTCAAAATAATTAAAAATCGACCAAAATAAATAAAATATGAATTTTTGGGGTGTTACAAGTTCCAATGACAGAACCTGTGTTCTGACTTCCAAGCCTAATTATCTCTACTAGATGTCTGATTTATCCTTGGAGCTCTTCATTCAAGTTGTAAAGTTCTCTCTCATCTTTCCTACAAGGTAAGATACATAATTTTTAAACATCTAGAACTCAAGATATGACCAAAATATAGAAATAATGTAAAATCTCAATAATGCTAGAAAAGATCAATTAAGCCCAATTTGAGCACAAACTTACAAAATATGACTAAGCTCAATCAATTAAGTATATGAAGAGTGAAAATGACTAAAAATGAGGGTTTATTAATGTATAAAATATGTGATTATCACCTACCAACAATGAAGACCGCATCCTAGTTGCCCTTGTAGAGATGCAAGTCAGTCTTCAAGCTCAGATCACAGACTTGCAGGTATATTAGATGCACACCAATGGAATTATATATGATCGCCTCTACTCCATGGATGCTCGCTTGGAAAAACTTGAGTGTCACTTTCAACAACCAGTAGATCACGAGGCTTGAGCATGGATCCAGTTGTAATTAGTTACTATTTTTGAAATATAACTCTATTTTGCTCTAACAATAGTTGATCAATATTCTGAACATGTTAGTTTAATCTCTCTATTATTTTTGATATGATTGATATATTTTGAACATGATCACTTTTTGAATATGATATGGCAATATATGCTCTGTTTTGATGATACTATTGTTCAATATTATCTTAGAGTCTTTGCATTTTATGTGAACATGGTATTAATGTAATATGACTTCTCTTTTGTCAAACAATATTGTGTATCTTTTTATCATGACAAAAAGGGGAGAAGTTTTTGGTACATAAGTCCTAGAGAAAAGGTAAAATAAAAGGTATAAACTTATTGATTATGGGATTCCTAAATTAAAGGGGAGTTGTGCAAACTCTGAACTAATCACCTCTTGAAAAATAGAGGAGGAGTAAGTCTTAAATACTTTTTGTGAATTCCAATTTAATTGAACTAACACTTTTCTCAAATGATTATTTGTCATCATCAAAAAGTGGGAGAATGTGAATGGCAATGGACTTGGTTTTGATTATTAATGAACAACAAGGATTGGTAACGCAAAGATCAAGTTCCAAGTTTTGTCAAGATTAGCTTATATGACTTAGGTCTTACGTGTAAAGGTAATTAGGAAATACACGAAGCTCAAACAAGTTTTAAAATTCCTTAAATGTGTTTGTTGATTAATAAAAAGCTCAAACAAATGGTTTTTTAAATAACTAGTCTGAGTGGTAGTTCGTTTGGATGAAAATTTGTCAAGTATATATGCTTTGGAAAACTAATCCTAATTCACTCATTTGTCCTTTTCTTTTAAACCTTTTTGAGTCTTCAATTGAAACTTATTTCATTGTAAAGTAGACTCAATAAACTTTCAAATGAGTGGTCTTTTGTTTTAAATAAATAAGTATCAAAAAAGTTAGGGTCTTTCAAACCTATCTTGTTAAAAAACAGAGTGCTATAACCGGTTATGAGATTTCTATAACCAGTTATTCACCAAAGTCAGAAGCTTTAGCTTCTGTTTTTAAAAGGCCATAATCGGTTATGCAGGCTATTTGCAAATTCAGAAGCGTAAGGCTTTGTTCATAAAAGACCATAACAGGTTATGCTTTTTCTATAACTAGTTATTGACTCGTTTTAAAAAGCTACTAGTTAGGCTATAACTGATTATGAAATAGTCATAACTGGTTATCTAGTAACCAGAAACAGATTTCCAATGGCTCTTTTTTGCATTTAATCCTTCCCAACCACCACCATTGGCTCTTAAATGCTTTAGGCTATAAATGAAAGTGTTTGTGGATTGATTACAAGTTGAAAAACATTCTGAAAATCATTCTTGAGTATTAAATACGAGTTTTATCATCTTTTCAATCAATACCCTATTTTGAGCTTCAAAAATGTGAATCCTTGATACCATTGTTCTTCAATTTATATTATCTACTCTTTAGAGAGTTTCTTATCATCTATATTTTGTGTAATCTGTAAAGAGGGGGTGAGATATCCCTCAAAACTGTAAGGTTGAGGTATCCCTTGAAAGTAGAGGCTCAAGTACAAGGGTGAGGTATCCTAAGGTGTGTTGAGTGCTCTATCTTGTAAAGGTTGTCAAGCACCTGTTTGAAGCTTGAAGATATAGTGAAAATCTCGGGTGTTTACTTGAGGACTGAACATAAGCCACAAGTGGATTGGTGGCTGAACCAGGATAAAGTCTTGTGTTTATTTTTCTAAACTCAACTTCCTTGCTTTGAGTATTGTTTTATTGAATTGCTTCAATATTATCTTGCTTGATTGATTTACTAATAAGTGAATGCCCTCTATCTTCTCTATCCATTCAATTTTGATAAACAATAGCTTCAATGAAAATTGATAATCAAGTGTTTTGCGAAAGATTTACAAAATTATTTTACAAACTTAATTCACTCCTTCTTGAGTATTGAGGCCACTTAGTAACAATTCCAACTCACTTGGAACTATAGGCATGGGATTAATTCTCATGTATTTTGGCTACTTGTGTTGTGCGTAGACGAAAGTTTTTTTTTTGTCAATTACTTAGTGGATTGCCTTAAAAAAGATTTTGTCTCCTTCTTGCAAGTGAAAAAAATAATTAAAAAAAACTGACATTGGAATGTGTTGAATACTTCTAAGGCTTTAAGTACCAATGTTCAGGTTATTTTTAATTTCTTAATATTCACTACAAAAAATGTGTTATTTTGCCGTGGTTTTTTTTTTTCAATTTGCGGCAGTTTTTAACCCTAGCTAATTACAACTGCATTTACGTTTGCCATAATATATTGTGGCAATTTTTCAGTGACCCCCACAACAGTGATTACTTTGCAGCGATGTTAAACCCCCATAATTTGCGGTGATTTTTTTTTTCTATTTGTGGCAGTTTTAAGCCTTCGCTATCTAGTTGTCTAATTCTATTTACCAAAAGATTGCAGAGGTTAAAAATCACCGCTATTTGATTGTTGTAAACACCATTTCTGACTTTCTTGGGGTTTAAAACCGCTATAATTCATCAAATGATTTTTTTAAAAAAAAAAGATTTACTGCATATTTAATTTTTAATTCTAATAATGTTTAGGATGCACAATCAAACCAATTAATTTTATAAAACTGCTGATATAAATGTGAATCAAATTGCATTAAAAATATTCATAGTAATATAAACATCACAAGTTCGAATCCATAATAAGCTAAATAAATTCATCCCTTGTAACCTAAACTTACAACTTAAAATCTTTAATAATCAAAGGTAGTGCCACAATAAATGAACATAAAAAATCAATACTAAATATGCTGTTGGTGGTTTGTGTTGCTACCACCAGATGATCTTCTTGCATCCAATGGCGTAGTAAGTTCATTTGAAGCATCACCTGGCTGAAATAGTAAAATACATTTGGTAAGGAACTACAAAGAGATAAATAGAGAGAGTGAGAGATAGATAGATGTAAATATCTTTGTAGAAGTAATAATGACTATCTCACAAATCCATGTAGACATACCACAAACTCATGACCTTCATGCTTTTTATTAAGCCAAATCTAAGCTTCCCTAAACACCAAACATCAAGATCATACATCAAGCAAATAACACCCACCCAACATTTCAAATAAAGTGGAATTAGCCTTTTCTCAAACGCTTACACAATTCAAAAACATTATCAAAACTAGCGGTTTAATTATAAAAAAGACAATAACCAATATACAATAGGTCATGCCACTAAAATCGATATCTATGTGAAAGCTAGATAACTAATATCTCTATGTGATATGGCAATATCTAAATAAGCAATATCATCAATATCTCTACGTGATAGGCCATGTTAAAGGTTATATTGCATCCTGTCAACTATCAAATAAAGAAAATATTATCAATATCTAGATAAAAAGTACATAACCAATATCTAATAGGCTATGCAAGTAAAATAAAATTGCTCTTTGGGAATAAGATAACTCCTAAGCAATTTAGCACTTTTTGTAGTGATTATGCCTACACCTGGATATGTACTTGTTGTGCTTCAATGTCATTGGTTGGCTTGAGTTAATAGATCTGAGGGATTCCTTATCACCCAATGCCTTGGCTAAGTGGAACAGGAGTCATTGATTGAATACTCACTACATGAGTCACTTATGGGACAAAGTATTAAGAGTCAAGTGTTTTTAAAAAGAAAAAAAAATTTAAAGTGTTATGCTGTGAAGGGAGATTGGTTATAACTTAGTGGCATAAAATTGAGTTAATTGATGAATAATATTGATTCCTTGTGCTACTTTTGTTGTCATTAGAAGTGTGATGAAGTCCTATGCCTTTATTTTTGTTGACGTGAAGATAGTGCTTAAATTGCTTAAGTTTTGATTCTTAGCCCATGAGATTGAAGTTGCCTGAAAATGTGTAATGATGTTGATCTTAAATTCTGAGTTAAAATGATTCAAGATGAATTTGTGCAAGAAATTCATTCTTTTCTCTTTAATGCATTAGTACTTGGGTATAATTTCTTTGCTCGAGGACTAGCAAAGTTTTGATGTGGGGGTGTTGATAATAGCCTAACAATATTTATTTTTAATATTAGAATTAGGCTTTATTATACTTCAATGCAAGTAATTTTGGTGATTTTATGACTTGTTAATTAATTTATTTAAGATTAATTATTTTATTTTTTTTATTATTTTGTGATAGATTCTAGGCAACACAACAAGATGGCTAGTATTGCTAGTCAAGGAAGAATATGCTCAAGGAATAATTAAACCAAGGCAGTTGAGGAGTGGTCACATTGAATTTCAATTCAAAACACTTTGAAATCATTTTAATTATCTTGTGTTGAAACTTGGCCCACATCTCCTATTAAGCCAACAAATAGGGCTCCACGGCCAAATAAATTTTGAAGGAAAGAAATAAAAGTGGGTTTGAGATCATGCATAAATTAGAAGCCCACGGTCTGATTATAGTGTAAGAAACAATAAAAAAAATAACAAAGTCAAAAGTGGCCATGTAACGCCCCCTTTTTCTAAATGTACCGTGAAGAAGGAACGTCACACTATGATACTTCGAAACAAACATAGACTGAAATAAATTAAATTGTGGAAAATAGTGGTTGTTTTTAAACCTCGTAGTCCCGATTCCTTTTATTATGATTTAAGTTCCTTTAAAAATGTCACCATATATTTTTTTTTGTTTATTAAAATTATAAATCATTACCAAGTGGCGTTAGGAGAGTTAAGTTGAAATCCATCACGTATAGAAATCATAAATAAAACAATTGCAATAAGTAAAGTTTAACAACGTAAAATGAACCATACACAATGTATATATATATATATATATATACATTCCAACATATACCAAAAAGCAAAATATGTACCCGCCCAAAGATATACAAATATACCCTAGCATGTACAGCAAAATGCCAGGCTTCCCAAAAAGATAGACGGTTAGCCATCAGTAGCTACCAATAGTATCAGCTCCTATGACTGACGAGAAAGGACCGTAGACGGGTCCTCCTCGGGGTCCTCTTCGTCCGAGGAAACATCCATCGGAGCGACAAAGCAACGGGCAGGAGCCCGAGCAGTGGACAAAAAGGAGTCATCACGTGGGGTGTAGTACATATCAATCCACATGTCCTTAACGGGTATGTAAAACTCCAGCCAAACAAAAGCATAAAAATCTACAACAGGGGCGTCATAACAACCCCAAGCCAAAGACACTGTCAGCTCCCCAGGGTACACGCAACGGTCTGTCTGCACATTAATGTGCCAGCAGTCTAGGCCTCCATGAAAGATGATTCGAGTGTAGCCCTAAAATCCGCGGGGGCGTGATGTCATCCTTAATCACTTCAGTCGTAGTTTGGCCAAAAGCCTAGAAACTCAGGAGCTTCCTTGTCTTCCTCACGAACGTTTTCTCGGAAGTACACAATCCAACAGAATACAGAAATAGAGAAAATATAGAAAGATGTGAGACACCCAGCTTTCAGTACCAAAATGGTAGCAAGAAGACAATACGGCGCTGGACGCCCACATATGACACAATTCATACATTTAATCACAACACTATTAAAATTAACAGTAAAGGCAGAGCGACAATAATTAATTGTAGTAATTGCAATAACAGGAAAACAACAGTAATATTTCTAGTAGACAACAGTTCGGATAATCAGATAATTGTTACAATAATAGGAACAATTATATTTGCAGTTATAAATGTTCATGCTCAATGAATTATGTGACTCACAATGCGCAATGCAAAGGGTACCAAAAATCTTACTCCATGGAGCTAAACATAAACATTTTTCGGAGTGAATGATCAAGGAGTTATGCCAGTGTCTCGTTAGCCTTAAAAATAGTGTGCTTCATCTCATAAAATAGTTGCACAAATGACTTATACATGGTTCCTCAATAGTTGATCGCGATATAGGACAACGTCCCAGTCAGGATCGTCGGTGTGTCACATTGGTCTATCCCACGACCCCAGTAGAGCTACCACTATCTATTGTGAGACACCCACACCCCGACGCCCCCAGGGTCAACAACATATGACACCTATGCTTAGTCTATTCGCACCCGCACATAGGTGTTATTCAAACTCCTAGGCATATATAGCCTTTCTAATAATGTCCAACGGACAACACATATGCATGACGACACAATGTCCAATCATGTATGTTTATCAATGATGCATTCATCACAAAATATACCACCATGGCATATATATCCATTTTCAATATTAACATATCATAATTTCATCAAGAACTTGGTCCCACATAGGAACTCACAGTTGCATCAAACAATTCTCAATATCAATACATATACATGTCCATCATTCCACACATACCACAATTTCCATGTTATGGATCCAAAAGTTCCATTTTTAAAATCATTTCTCCATTATTGGTATGGATACATAATCCTATCACATTTAAGTGAAATAAAATCCTTGAATCTAGGGTTTAAGATTCATGTTTGAGTTACAAGGGACAAGGAACCATATTTTCATCATTTTTGGTTCAAAATCTCATTTTAGGATCCTGGTAATCAATTACATATCTTTGGTAATCGATTACCAGCTAGACAGAATCTCTATAATCGATTACAGACTGAATGTAATCGATTACATAGCTTCCGAGAACCCGATTCGTAGCTCCAGGGACCTAGTAATCGATTACACAATTCTGGTAATTGATTACCAGCTAGACAGAATCTCCGTAATCGATTACAGACAGGATGAAATCGATTACGTGATTCCCAGAATCACGATTTTGTAACTCCAGAGGCTTAGTAATCGATTACACATTTCTGGTAATCGATTACAAGCTAGACAGAATCTCTGTAATCGATTACAGACAGGATGTAATCGATTACGTGATTCCCAGAATCACGGTTTTGTAACTCGAAGGGCTTGGTAATTGATTACAGGCACTGTGTAATCGATTACCATGCATAAACTTGTAGAAAAATGATCTTTAAGCCATCTAAACTCAAACCAAATCAATCTATAACATTTTCAACATCATATTAGCTCAAACATGTATCCAAAATCATATAAAGGAAATCAATGACTCATACAAATCAAACCAAATACACCAATGTGAAAAGAAGAAAGAAAAAATACATAACAAAGAGGGAAATCCACACATGGATCCCTAAATCAACAACACCACACAAGACATCTCCTTACTACCAAGATTGGTTGAAGAGGATCATCTCCCTCTTTCCTAAATGAAGACAACACAAGGATGCTAGTCCCTTCTTGTTCTTGATTTTGTTTTTACCTTCAAGAAAACACTAATGCGAGTGACTTCCACAATGTCCACTCAAACCATGGAAAGATGAGTTCTTGGTCACATAGGTGACTAAGGAAAACGAAAATGAGGAGAAAATAGAAGAAAGGTGAAGACTTTACCTCAAAAGCTCCAAGCTTTAGCTTCAATGGTGGAAAATGGAAGAAGAAGAAGAACCAAAGGATGACCACTAAAGAAAATGGTCTTGGAATGATGGAGGAAAGCTAGGAATATGATTGATTTAGCAAACCATGGAGATTGTCTCTAATAGGTGGGTGTACGGTGGAGAAGGAAGAAGAAGAGAAGAAAAATGAGAAGAGAGAAAAATAGTGAAAAGTGTTAGGTGTTTGAAATGAGGGAGTGATGTAATAAAAGTGAGAAGACCACTTTTGACTCCCCAAGGAGTATTCTGCCATGGAGAAGAGTGAGGAGAGAAGAGAGAGAAAATGAACTAGTTGGGAAATTTCTAGGAAGCTTCCCATTAGTGAGCTTAGATTAAATTAATTTTTCTTTTGAAAATAAAGCAAATGGATTTGACACAAAGTAGATTTTGGATAATGTGATAAGGATTTTTGATGCATGTTATTATTTAGTAGACAATTGTTACAGTTGACCGAGGTTAGTATTAATTTATCTAACAAATAAAATTTACCTAACGTTTTATTATTTGTTTGTTAAATTTTCTCAAAAAAACATGAAACCTCAGAAACCGTGTCCAGCCTCGAGTTTAGTAAGATCTCCCATCGACGTTTCCACAGATTAAGGTTCTCGGGAAAATATTTCATTTTTCCGACTCCGCCCAATTTGCATGCAAAATAAGGAATAATATTAAAATATTTCACGTTCTTAGAAAAATTCAGAAAAATTCCAGAAAATCACAAATATTATAAAACGAACATTTATAATAAAATAAATAAACAACACTCCCCAACAAATTAGAATTTTGTCCTCAAAATTTTTGTACTTTAAGACAATTCTGGGTACTGCTCCTTTATTTTGTCCTCTAGTTCCCAAGTCGCATCTCCAGTCGTCTCGTTCTAGATCAATTTCACCAATGAAATGTCTTTCCCCCTGAGTTGCTTTACTCTCTTATCCTCAATTCTTACAGGAGTTGTTTCATAAGTCAAGTTCTCCTTTAATTGTACCGAATAAGGTGCAATGACATGAATAGGACTTGGAATGTATTTTTGAAGTTGTGACACATGAAAAACATTATGGAGATTTGAAAGAAAAGGGGCTAATGCTATTTGGTAAGCAATAGGACCTACCCGACGAAGGATTTGATAAGGTCCAAGGAATTTTGGAGTGAGCTTTCTAGATTTGAGAACCCGACCGACCCCAATCGTAGGCGTGACTTTCAGAAATACATGCTCTCCTTCTTCGAACTCAAGAGGTTTTCTTCTTTTGTCTGCATAACTCTTTTGTCGACTCTAGGCTATCCTCATTTTCTCCTAAATCATTTTGACTTTCTCGGTTGTCTGTTGAATGAGATCGAGTCCGACTGTAAGTCGCTCTCCATCTTGATACCAGCATAGAGGTGTTCGACACCTTCGTCCATACAAGGCTTCATAGGGTGCCATCCCTATGCTTGAATGATAACTGTTGTTGTAGGTGAATTCTACCAATGACAAGATTTCATCCCAACAATCAGTTTGCTCTATAGCACAAGCTCTTAGCAGATCCTCTAATGACTGGATTATTCTCTTCGATTGTCCGTCTGTCTGAGGATGGTATACAGAACTCAACCGTAACTTCGTCCCCATCACTACTTGAAGACGCTGCCAAAACTTCGACGTAAACCTCAGATCTCGGTCAGAAATAATACTTATAGGTATACCGTGAAGTCTGACAATTTCACCGATGTACAACTGAGTCAACTTCTCCAATATATGTTTGATGTTGATCGGCAAAAAGTACGCTGACTTTGTGAGTCTATCCACGATTACACATATTGAATCATGACCTCTTTTCGTTCTTGGCAATCCAACAACAAAGTCTATGGCAATGCTATCCCATTTCCATTCGGGAATAGACAAGGGTTGTAAAAATCCTGACAGTCGTTGATGTTCAATCTTTGTCTTCTGACAAACCAAATAAGATGATACGCATCTAGCAATATCTCTTTTCATTCCATGCCATCAAAATAACTTCTTTAAATCTTGGTACATTTTGGTCATTCCAGGGTGCATACTTAACTGACTCGTATGAGCATGTTCTAGTATATACTTCCTGAGTTCCTCATCTTTAGGCACACAGACTCTACCTTGAAATCTTAAAATTCCATCACTTCCTTCTTTTAACGTTGATACACCGCCCTGCTTTATCAGTTCTCTTTCTTCTTGTAAGAACTTATCAATTTTCTGCTTCTCTCAGATGTCTTCCATTAAATCATTCGAAATAGTGACCATGTTATGCAGATTTTTCCCGGCGTCAACTCCACAAAAGACCATATGTCTTAGAATTGTTCTATCAAGTCTTTCTCCCTAATCATCATGGCAGAAACACTAACTGTTTTCCTACTCAAAGTATTGGCCACCACATTCGCCTTCCCAGGGTGATACTGAAGTTGGAAGTCATAGTCTTTCAAGAATTCTAGCCATCTTCACTGTCGCATGTTCAGCTCTTTCTTATCGTACATGTACTTTAAACTCTTGTGATCACTTAAGACATTAAAAGTTGCTCCATACAAATAATGTCTCCATATGTTCAAGGCAAATACCACGGCAACTAATTCTAAATCATGTGTTGGGTAGTTCTTCTCATGCAGTCGTAATTGTCTTAAGGCATAAGCCACTACTTTTCCATCTTGCATAAAGGACACATCCCAATCCTTGATATGAAGCGTCACAGTATACCTCAAACAGTTCACTGGGGTTGGGCAGAACTAACACTAGTGAAGTAGTTAGTCTCCTTTTCAGCTATTGGAAACTTCCTTCGCAAGCATCTGTCCATTCAAAAGCTTGATTCTTCCTGGTGAGTTGAGTAAGGGGTCTGGCAATCTTAGAAAATCCTTCAATGAACCTCCGGTAATATCTAGCTAATCCAACAAAGCTTCGAATTTCCATCACCGTCTTCAGTCTTTCCCATTGCAGCACCGCTTCGACCTTCGAAGGATCAACAATAATTTTTTCTCTCGAAATCACATGGCCCAAGAATTTCACTTCATCCAACCAAAACTCACACTTGGACAATTTAAGATACAACTCTTTCTCCTTTAGAATCTAAAGAACCATCCTGAGATGTTCAGCATGATCCTCTTAATTTTGTGAATAGATCAAGATGTCGTCGATGAAAATAACAACGAATTTGTCCAAATAAGGATGAAAGATCCTATTCATGTAGTCCATAAAGACAGCAGGTGCATTAGTCACACCAAAAGGCATTACCAAATACTCATAGTGTCCATAACGAGTACGAAAAGCCGTTTTAGGAATGTCTTCCACTTTTACTCTGATCTGGTGGTAGCCCGATCGCAAATTGATCTTGGAAAACATAGTCCCTCCTTTCAATTGGTCCATTAGGTCATCTATCCTCGACAATAGATACTTGTTCTTAATCGTGACCTTATTCAATTGACGATAATCCACGCACAACCTCGAGGTACCGTCCTTCTTCTTAACCAACAACACTGGTGCTCCCCAAGGTGATACACTGGGTCTCACGAATTGCTTTTCCAAAAGCTCTTCCAATTGCTTCTTGAGCTCAGCTAGCTCTGCTGGTGCTATACGGTAAGGTGCTATGGAAATAGGGCCAGTTCCTGGCACCAAGTCAATAGCAAATTCGATCTCCCTTTCCGGTGGCAAGCCAGGTACATCTTCGAGGAAAACTTCAGGGAACTCTCGGACTACAGAGATCGCGTCCACATTGTAACACCCTTGTGGGGATGTCACATATATAAATAAAATAAAAGAAAGATAAATAAAATCTACCCAAGTTGTAAAACATTTGTTACATACTAATACGGGTTGTAAAAATATTTCCTGTTAAACAGAATATTCTTAAATAAAATAACGCGGAAACATAAAATAAACAGAATAACATCACTCATAATATACATATGGTCCAAGTTATAAGTTATACAAATAATTTACAACTATATCTACAAATATTTAAACAGAAACAGTAAACAAAAACAGTAAAGAATCAATATATAAATACGCAGACGCGCCCAAAATACACATCATAAACATTTAACCCTCTGATGGAACACTCTTAGGAAACTCATCAGAAGATAAATATCCAGGATGCCTCGACACTCGGCAGAAACGAGACCGCGTAGTCGATACGATACTCATCTCACTAGGCTCAGTGGACACACCACCCCAATAACACCTAAGAGATAAAGGTTACTCTAAGTGCAAAAACACAGTAGTCGTCATAACTGGCTCTCCATCAAACTCATGTCGTAGAGACACAGTCAACCGTCCCACGTAAGTCACTAAGTCTCTATCTCCCCGCAGATGCCAAGCTAACGATTCACCGTGAAACTCGAGTCGCACAAAACCCAAAAATCCTGGCACCGCCATACCCAAACAAATCAGTCCAATGGATATGGATGATCAGATGGTTCTTGGTCGTCGTACAGATCTTCGACTTGCTGCTCTTCTTCCTCCTCAGGATACAAAATCTCAAGAGGCTGTTCCTTTTCCTCAAACTCTTTACCACGTAAAATAAATATACAGAAAACACATACAATAAAGAGGTAAGACAATCTAAAATCATCACAAACTTGGCAAATAAGAAAATGACAAACAACAGATATACAATTCATGCAATATGAAAAGCTATAACAGTAAATAGTAACAGAACTGCGTCACAACAACACATAATATCATAGATAAAATAATATCACGTATAAAATAATATCACGAGATAAAATAATATAAGAAATAGACAATTTATCATAATAATAACCAGATAAAAATAAATAGATAAAATAAAATAATGTCCAACATATAACCATATGCAATATGACACGATCCTACTCCATGGAGCTAAACACATACAGATATCAGAGAGAATGACTCGTAAAATCTATTAGTACCACGGCTGCCCAACTAAACTATTCCCCGGTCTCACGTTGCGTCTATAACCCAACATCACATGGTGTGGTGTAGCACACTGTCAAACGTCGTGTCACTACAGGCAATGTACTATTAGACTTTACAAAATCTCGATTAAATATAGTGTGTGTCGAGTCCATTAGTGTGCTATCGGTTACCACGGCCCAGCGGAGCGACCGACTGTCCATATATGGGATCCCGTACACTAACGTCTCCAAGTTCATAAAGACAATGAACCACACTACGTTTATCGCATCGATAACACGATGTGATTCACCTCATCAACCAATCCACCAAAAATTGGCATAAACTCAATATATGATCCAAAAATAAGAAATTACCAAAATACCCTTATTAAAATATATCCTCAAAGATAAAAAGATACAGTAAGTCCCACCGGATAAATACTGTTCCAAAGCCTGTACGGGTTCACCTCATAGCCCGACAGCGAAAAAATACAGAAAATATCGTTTTGGTCAATCGCGTAGAAATTTTATCGCGTTTTCACAATCTCGTCGTTTTTACAAACGTTTTTAAATCGCGTAAATTTATTTTTCTGTTTTTAAAATCGCGTAGAGTTTTTAATACGTTTTCTCAATCGCGTAAGATTTTTAAATCATTTTATTGTCCAAATCCCTTAAAAGTTACTGTTTAAATAAACAAAAATAATAAATAATACGTTTAAACTACATAAAATATTTTTCATATCGTATACTGTCTTTTGGACATCTTTTCTATCTTATTTGTCCGTTTTTAGTAAAAATTGACAGTATTTTACTTAGAAAATTATATTAATGGTTTCCTAATTTTTCCATAAAAATTTTGTTTATTTAATTTTTAACCGTATAATTTAATCTTCTTGAAAACCAAACATGCTTCAAAATTATAGCATGAGCCATATGTTTTTAAAAAGTTTCTTTCTAACAATAAAATCATTAATTTCTTAAACTTAATTCAATCAATTCATTTCTTAAAAACTCATTTTATAAAAATTCTTTTTAACATATATTGCATCTTTATACTTGGAAATGGTTTGGATTTGATTTTAGAAATCATGGATACTTAGTTTGGCATGTTGGCCGAAACATACACTTGTGTCATTTGATTTCTAAATTCATTTTCCTTCATCTAAACAATTTTATATCTTGTTAATTTGCCTATGTTAATTAAATCACATTTTAAGAAAATGATGAGAACATTTTGGTTCTCCATTTTTGGTTAATGGCCGTGAGCCTCATTGGTGTGTTCTTTGGAACACTCATGCAAACTTTGGCATGTTATTCACATCCTATAAATTATCATGCATTTCTAACACATACAAATTATCAAAGCTTGTAGACATGCAACTTCATACAAATTATTATAAACATCAAATAGGAAAGCTACTAACAAACACACAAATAAGCTACTAACAACCACACAAAGGAATCCTTATGGATTCTACAATCACAACAATCAATCTCCATCTTCTTACCACCACCCAAGGATGATAAGATTAGTCTTCCTCTTACCTTAAATGAAGACAAAATACTCTTTCACACCTCCTATAGGATTTCGGTTTTCTCCTTCAAAACCTAACAAACTTAAACAAAAATCTACAAGTTACTAACCATAAAAGAGAGCTTAAACCATGGATAAATCATGGCTTAGAACTTTGAAAAAGAGTTTAGAAATGGAAAACAAGAAATTTCACCTTCTAGGTAAAATTTTCCAAGTAGGTTTCCAAGCCTCAAATGAAGGATTTTGCAAGAACTCTCAACTAGAGATGTTCTTAAGATTGTGTTTAGGTTTAGAAAACTTGGTTGGATAAATTTTTGAGTGATTGGATGGTGTAGTTTATGGTTTGGCCGAATAGAGCTTCGAGGAAGCTTCAATGGAGTTTAGGGTTTTTGGAAGAGAGAGAAGAGAGAAAATGCATGAAAAGTGAAATGATTTTTGGTCTTCCAAAGGCCAAATGGTCGTGGACTTCAAGCATGCAAGGTGTAGCCTTGCTTGGCTTCATTCAAGCCTTAGAATGGATCAAAGGTCAAGATTAAAACTTGGTTAGCAAGCTTAACTCTCATTGGTTGATTTTAGCATTGTCATTAACCTAGTCACCATGCTTAGTCACTAATTAGCCTAGTCATTAAGCTTAGTCACCATGTTCTTGAAAGTTCTACTACTAATGATGCTTAATTAAGCTACTAAGTTAACTGTTTTAACTAAACGTGGGTCCCGCAAAATATTTCCGGGTCCACTGTCATCTAATTAGACTGACTAACAAAATAATATTATAATAATACAAAATTATTTTATTTGACAGCTAAATCCTAAAAATTAAAAGATTAATTACAGTATCATTCAGAATCGGGTTTAGTAAGATCCCCCAGTTCTGAATAATTAAAACAAGATTTCCCCGGCCCGGAAAATATTATTTTCCTGTCCCGGAGCAAATCACACAAAAAGTCCAAATAAAATCACAGACAGTAATATTAAGCATTGTAACATATAGAAAAATTAAAAACAGCACAATCGGGACGTAATGGTTATTTTTTCCATTTTTCCCCACAACGAAGCAAATCATCCAAAACGTTCAAATAAAATTACAGACAGTATTATATGTCTGTATATCTCCCAGAAAAATTAAAACAGTAGCTTGACAAAACTTTTATTTTACCGTCTCAAAACAAATTACGTAAAACGACCAAATAAAATTTTAGCATGTAAAAACGTATTTGTATTACATACAGAAAATAAGAAACAGTAAAATAGGGACACAAAGGTCTTTTACACAAAAGCTTGAAAAACAGCAAACAGAACATTCAGGACAATTTTTCTAAAAATTGGGGTGTTACAACTCTCCCCAACAAATAAAAATTTCGTCCTCGAAATTCGCTACACATCAAAACAAATGAGGATACTGATCCCTCATTTTATCTTCCAGCTCCCAGGTAGCATCACCCGTCACATCATTCCATATGACCTTCACTAGCTCGATCATTTTCCCTCGAAGCTGCTTTACCTTTCTGTCCTCTATTCTAACAGATAAAGTCTCGTAAGTCAAATTCTCCTTCAGTTGTACTTCATCCGGTTGTATAACATGCGTTGGATCTGGTATATACTTCCGTAACTGTGATACATGAAATACATCATGCAGATTGGATAGAAAAGGCGGCAAAGCAATCTGATACGCTACAGGACCTATACGTCGGATAATCTGATATGGTCCAATGAACTTAGGAGTAAGCTTCTTAGACTTAATAACTCTTTCGACACCGGTCGTAGGAGTAACTCTTAGAAACACATGCTCACCCTCCTCAAATTCAAGAGGTCATCTTCGTTTATCCGCATAACTTTTCTGTCTGCTTTGCGTCGTCCTCATCTTCTCTTGTATCATCTTTACTTTCTCCATAGTCTGTTGTACAAGATTTGGTCCAATAGTCATATTTTCCCCATCTTGATACCAACACAACGGTGTTCGACATCGCCTCCCATACAATGCCTCACAGGGTGCCATCCTTATGCTTGAGTGAAAACTATTGTTGTAGGTGAATTCTATCAAAGATAAAAATTCATCCCAACTCCCTCGTTGCTCCAAAACACAAGCACGTAACAGATCCTCCAAAGACTGTATAGTTCTCTCTGTCTGACCATCAGTCTGCGGATGATACGCCGAACTCAGTCGCAACTTAGTTCCCATAGCTTCTTGCAGACTTTGCCAAAACCTTGACGTAAACCTCGGATCTCTGTCAGAAACTATACATGTAGGTACACCATGTAATTTGACAATCTCACTGATGTACAACTGGGTTAATCTTTCCAATGAATACTTAATATTAATTGGTAAGAAATGAGCCGATTTAGTAAGCCTATCGACTACAACCCATATTGAATCATGACCTTTCCTCGTCTTTGGCAAATCAGTAACGAAATCCATCGAGATACTATCCCATTTCCACTCTGGGATAGATAACGGTTGCAACATTCCAGCGGGTCTCTGATGTTCCACTTTCGTTTTCTGACAAACTAGACAAGACTCCACATATTCTGCTACGTCTCTTTTCATCCTTGGCCACCAAAACAACCTTTTCAAGTCTTGGTACATCTTGGTCATCCCCGGATGTAAACTCAGGTCACTAGTATGAGCTTCATCTAGGATCGACTTCTTCAATTCAGAATCATCAGGCATACAAATTCTTCCCTTAAACCTTAAGATTCCATCTGCTCCTTCCTCTACCGTCGCCTTATGACCTTGCTTTAATAATTCCCTTTCATTTTGTAAAAACACGTCTTCCTTTTGTTTATCTCGGACTACATCAAGAAATTCATTTATGATCACAACCTTATATAGGCGAACTCTTTCAGGTAGAAACTCCACTGACAACCATAAATCTCGGAATTTAATGATTAATTCCTCTTCCTTGATCATCATTGCCGAAACACTAAGCACCTTTCTACTCAAGGCATCAGCTACCACATTAGCTTTTCCTGGGTGGTATTGGAGTTGAAAATCATAATCTTTTAAGAATTCCAACCATCGCCTTTGCCTCATATTCAATTCTTTCTGATCAAACAAGTACTTTAGACTCTTGTGATCACTAAAGACATTGAACAACGCTCCATACAGAAAATGCCGCCACACTTTCAGAGCAAAAACCACCGCGGCCAATTCCAAATCGTGCGTTAGATAATTTCTTTCATGAACCTTCAACTGACGAGAAGCATATGCCACAACATTTCGGTCTTGCATCAAAACGCAACCTAACCCTTGGTAAGAAGCATCGCAATACACATCAAAAGATCTGTTAGAATCTGGCAGAATCAACACCGGTGCAGTTGTTAACCTCTTCTTCAACTCTTGAAAACTGGCTTCACGTTCTTTCGTCCATTCAAAAGCTTGACTTTTCATTGTAAGTTGTGTAAGCGGTCCAACAATCTTCGAAAAACCTTCGATAAACCTCCGGTAATAACCAGCAAGTCCAACGAAACTTCGAACTTCTGTCACCGTCTTAGGCCTTTCCCACTGTAAAACAGTCTCCACTTTTGATGGGTCTACCGCAATACCTTCTTTGGAAATCACGTGACCTAAAAACTGAACTTCTTCCAACCAGAATTCACACTTAGCCAATTTCGCATACAGCTGCTTTTCTCTCAAAATCTGAAGAACAATACCAAGATGTTCAGCATGCTCTTCCTTAGATTGAGAATAGATCAGAATGTCATCGATAAAGACAACGACAAATCTGTCTAGATACGGACGAAAAATCCTGTTCATATAATCCATAAATATGGCAGGAGCATTCGTCACCCCGAATGGCATTACCTGATACTCATAATGTCCATAACGAGTTCGAAAAGCGATTTTCGGTACATCTTCCCCCTTAACACGAATCTGGTGATAACCCGATCTCAGATCTATCTTGGAAAATACCACAGCTCCTCTTAACTGATACATCAAATCGTCAATCCTTGGAAGCGGATATTTATTCTTGATAGTCACCTTATTCAGCTGACGATAATCCACACAAAGCCGAGAAGTTCTGTCCTTCTTCTTGACCAAAAGCACTGGCGCACCCTATGGTGAAACACTAGGTCGCACAAACTGTTTCTCCAACAGTTCCACTAATTGCTTTTTCAGCTCTTCCAACTCTGTTGGCGACATACGGTATGGTACAATTGAGATAGGACCTGCTCCTGGTACTAAATCAATTGAAAACTCGATCTCCCTCTCAGGTGGCAAACCAGGTACGTCATTAGGAAAAACCTCTGGAAACTCACTGACAACAGGAATAGTATTCACATCCTTCTCATTCTTAACTTCTAGAGAAGACAATACCATATATCCCTGTGCTCCCTCTCTTAACAAAGATTTGACCTTAACAGCAGTCAAGAATCCAGACTTTTCTTCCTTAGGAAAAACTATGGTTTTGCTTGCACAATCTATAAGGATATGGTTAGAAGATAACCAGTCCATCCCTAAGATTACATCTATCTCAACAAGAGGTAAACAAATCAAGTTGACCAAAAACTTACGGTCCTTCACAACAATAAGACAATCCAAACATATCTTTGATGCAATTATAGGTTTAGCAGTTGGCGTAGATACACTCAATTTAACATTCAGAGAAGACACAGACAACTTCAATCTTTTCACACAATCAAATGCAATAAATGAGTGTGTAGCACCAAAATCATATAACACAGTCAGAAGATTACCTCTAATGTCACCTTCTCCCTGAATAAGGTCATCAGACTTAGAAATTTCAGTTCCCGTCATAGTATATACTCGTCCTCCAGATCTCGGTTGAGTACTCCCTGACTTTTGCTGATTAGCACGAACATAACGAACAGCAGGTTTCCTTTCCGGCTGAGTACAATCCTTCGACATGTGCCCATGCATTTACAGTTAAAACAAACTGTTCCTCTAATCGTGCACTCCAGAGAGATATGGCCTTTCTTTCTGCACTTAAAACATGTCGGCGTGAACGCCACTTTCTGTCCAGCTCCACTATCACGTGTACTTCCCCCAACTGGTGGTCGTTGAGATTGACTCCATGATGGTCTGGAATACGGCTTGTGTTGAAATCGATTCGTATTACTACCTCCACCTCTCTGAAACCTTGTCGGCCCAAAGTTACGATTCCTCTGATCTCGCGACGGCTCTAATTCCTCAAGTTGCGCACATGCATAAACCAAAGCATGAAACTGATTCATCCTCAAGGATATCACCCCTCGCTTCAGTTCCACTCTTAAGCCCGATTCAAACTTCCGACATCTCCATGTATCATCCGGTCGAGTTTGAGCATAATCCGAGAATTGAGACAAATTCTCAAATTTTGTAGTATACTCATTCACCGTCATATTTCCCTGTCGCAAACCAAGAAATTCCATTTCCTTGGCATGCCTAGCACTCGCAGAAAAATACTTTCCCAGAAAAGCATCAGAAAATACTTCCCACATAATTTCCGTTCCTTCAACTTGCAAAACTCGGCAAGTTCCTCTCCACCAATGTTCTCCATCTCCCCTTAGCATAAAAACAACATAAGTCACCTTCTTATCATTTGTGCATCTCATTCCTTCAAAAATTCTCTCCAAGTCTTGTATCCATTGACTTGCCTTCTCCGGATCAACCTCGCCTCTAAACTGTGGCAGATTGTGGCGCCTAAATTCAGATAAATTTAGGGCATCAGCAGTAGCATCTTGCTATTGAGCTGCTCTCAGATTTTGCTGAGTAATTACTTCAGCCATCTGCTGTATAGCTTCAGCAGCCGCAATCATAGGGTCCACATCACGATTCACATTCGCACGTCCTCTGCCTCTACCATACATCTTCTTTCTTCAAACAGAACAAAACAAAATTAGATACATCCTTTCGGAAGTAAATCACAGAGAATCACACAGCACAAACAAAAACAGACCCAACCACAACCCCAAAAGACTCTAACTTGGGCTCTGATACCAACTAATGTAACACCCTTGTGGGGATGTCACATATATAAAGAAAATAAAAGAAAGATAAATAAAATCTACCCAAGTTGTAAAACATTTGTTACATACTAATACGGGTTGTAAAAATATTTCCTGTTAAACAGAATATTATTAAATAAAATAACGCAGAAACATAAAATAAACAAAATAACATCACTTATAATATACATATGGTCCAAGTTATAAGTTATACAAATAATTTACAACTATATCTACAAATATTTAAACAGAAACAATAAACAAAAACAGTAAAGAATCAATATATACATACGCAGACGCGCCTAAAATACACATCATAAACATTTAACCCTCTGATGGATCACTCTCAGGAAACTCATCAGAAGATAAATATCCAGGATGCCTCAACACTCGGCGGAAACGAGACCGCGCAGTCGATACGATACTCATCTCACTAGGCTCAGTGGACACACCACCCCAATAACGCCTAAGAGATAAAGGTAACTCTAAGTGCAAAAACACAGTAGTCGTCATAAATGGCTCTCCATCAAACTCATGTCGTAGGGACACAGTCAACCGTCCCATGTAAGTCACTGAGTCTCTATCTCCCCGCAGATGCCAAGCTAACGATCCACCGTGAAACTCGAGTCGCACAAAACCCAAAAATCCTGACACCGCCATACCCAAACAAATCAGTCCAATGGATATGGATGATCAGATGGTTCTTGGTCGTCGTACTGATCTTCGACTTGCTGCTCTTCTTCCTCCTCAGGATACAAAATCTCAAGAGGCTGTTCCTCTTCCTCAAACTCTTTACCACATAAAATAAATATACAGAAAACACATACAATAAAGAGGTAAGACAATCTAAAATCATCACAAACATGGCAAATAAGAAAATGACAAACAACAGATATACAATTCATGCAATATGAAAAGCTATAACAGTAAATAGTAACAGAATAGTGTCACAACAACATATAATATCATAGATAAAATAATATCACAGATAAAATAATATCACAGATAAAATAATATAAGAAATAGACAATTTATCATAATAATAACCAGATAAAAATAAACAGGATAAAATAAAATAATGTCCAAGATATAACCATATGCAATATGACACGATCCTACTCCATGGAGCTAAACACATACAGATATCAGAGAGAATGACTCGTAAAATCTATTAGTACCACGACTGCCCAACCAAATTATTCCGCGGTCTCACGTTGCGTCTATAGCCCAACATCACATGGTGTGGTGTAGCACACTGTCAAACGTCGTGTCACTACAGATAATGTACTATTAGACTTTACAAAATCTCGATTAAATATAGTGCATGTCGAGTCTATTAGTGTGCTATCGGTTACCACGGCCCCGCGGAGCGACCGACTGTCCATATATGGGATCCCATACACTAACGTCTCCAAGTTCATAAAGACAATGAACCACACTATGTTTCTCGCATCGACAACACGATGTGATTTACCTTGTCAACCAATCCACCAAAAATTGGCATAAACTCAATATATGATCCAAAAATAAGAAATTACCAAAATACCCTCATTAAAATATATCCTCAAAGATAAAAAGATACAGTAAGTCCCACCGAACAAATACTGTTCCAAAGCCTGTACGGGTTCACCTCATAGCCCGACAGCAGAAAAATACAGAAAATACCATTTTGGCCAATCGCGTAGAAATTTTATCGTGTTTTCACAATCTCGTCGTTTTTACAAATGTTTTTAAATCGCGTAAATTTATTTTTCTATTTTTAAAATCGCGTAGAGTTTTTAATACGTTTTCTCAATCGCGTAAGATTTTTAAATCATTTTATTATCCAAATCCCTTAAAAATTATTGTTTAAATAAACAGAAATAATAAATAATACGTTTAAACTACGTAAAATATTTTCCATACTGTATACTGTCTTGTGGACATCTTTTCTATCTTATTTGTCTGTTTTTAGTAAAAATTGACAGTATTTTGCTTAGAAAATTATATTAATGGTTTCCTAATTTTTCCGTAAAAATTTTGTTTATTTAATTTTTAACCGTATAATTTAATCCTTTTGAAAACCACTAACATGCTTCAAAATTATAGCATGAGCCATATGTTAGGAATTTACAAAAGTTACTGTATTTCCTTTCTAACAATAAAATCATTAGTTTTAATTTCTTAAACTTAATTCTAATCAATTCATTTCTTCAAAACTCATTTTATAAAAATTCTTTTTAACATATATTGCATCTTTATACTTGGAAATGGTTTGGATTTGATTTTAGAAATCATGGATACTTAGTTTGGCATGTTGCCCGAAACATACACTTGTGTCATTTGATTTCTAAATTCATTTTCCTTCATCTAAACAATTTTATATCTTGTTAATTTGCCTATGTTAATTAAATCACATTTTAAGAAAATGATGAGAACATTTTGGTTCTCCATTTTTGGTTAATGGCCGTGAGCCTCATTGGTGTGTTCTTTGGAACACTCATGCAAACCTTGGTATGTTATTCACATCCTATAAATTATCATGCATTTCTAACACATACAAATTATCAAAGCTTGTAGACATGCAAATCAAAGCTTGTAGACATGCAACTTCATACAAATTATTACAAACATCAAATAGGAAAGCTACTAACAAACACACAAATAAGCTACTAACAACCACACAAAGGAATCCTTATGGATTCTACAATCACAACAATCAATCTCCATCTTCTTACCACCACCCAAGGATGATAAGATTAGTCTTCCTCTTACCTTAAATGAAGACAAAATACTCTTTCACACCTCCTCTAGGGTTTCGGTTTTCTCCTTCAAAACCTAACAAACTTAAACAAAAATCTACAAGTTACTAACCATAAAAGAGAGCTTAAACCATGGATAAATCATGGCTTAGAACTTTGAAAAAGAGTTTAGAAATGGAAAACAAGAAATTTCACCTTCTAGGTAAAATTTTCCAAGTAGGTTTCCAAGCCTCAAATGAAGGATTTTGCAAGAACTCTCAACTAGAGATGTTCTTAAGATTGTGTTTAGGTTTAGAAAACTTAGTTGGATAAATTTTTGAGTGATTGGATGGTGTAGTTTATGGTTTGGCCGAATAGAGCTTCAAGGAAGCTTCAATGGAGTTTAGGGTTTTTGGAAGAGAGAGAAGAGAGAAAATGCATGAAAAGTGAAATGATTTTTGGTCTTCCAAAGGCCAAATGGCCGTGGACTTCAAGCATGCAAGGTGTAGCCTTGCTTGGCTTCATTCAAGCCTTAGAATGGATCAAAGGTCAAGATTAAAACTTGGTTAGCAAGCTTAACTCTCATTGGTTGATTTTAGCATTGTCATTAACCTAGTCACCATGCTTAGTCACTAATTAGCCTAGTCATTAAGCTTAGTCACCATGTTCTTGAAAGTTCTACTACTAATGATGCTTAATTAAGCTACTAAGTTAACTGTTTTAACTAAACGTGGGTCCCGCAAAATATTTTCGAGTCCACTGTCATCTAATTATGACTAACAAAATAATATTATAATAATACAAAATTATTTTATTTGACAGTTAAATCCTAAAAATTAAAAGATTAATTATAGTATCATTCAGAATCGGGTTTAGTAAGATCCCCCAGTTCTGAATAATTAAAACAAGATTTCCCCAGCCCGAAAAATATTATTTTCCTGTCCCGGAGCAAATCACACAAAAAGTCCAAATAAAATCACAGACAGTAATATTAAGCATTATAACATATGGAAAAATTAAAAACAGTACAATCAGGACGTAATGGTTATTTTTTCTATTTTTCCCCACAACGAAGCAAATCATCCAAAACGTTCAAATAAAATTACAGACAGTATTATATGTCTGTATATCTCCCAGAAAAATTAAAACAGTAGCTTGACAAAACTTTTATTTTACCATCTCGAAACAAATTACGTAAAACGACCAAATAAAATTTTAGCCTATAAAAACGTATTTGTATTTCATACAGAAAACAAGAAACAGTAAAATAGGGACACAACGGTCTTTTACACAAAAGCTTAAAAAATAGCAAACAGAACATTCGGGACAATTTTTCTAAAAATTGGGGTGTTACACACATCAACTTCATTCTCGACCTTCAAAGAAGATAACAACATGTATCCCTGAGCTCCTTCGTTCAAGAAAGCTTTCGCTTAGTTAGCAGTCACAAATCCATAATTCTCATCCAAAGGGAAAACTATTATTTTTCTAGAACAATCTAATAGGACATGGTTAGCAGATAACCAATCCATCCCTAAGATCACATCTAATTGAGATAAGGGCAAACATATCAAATCGATAGAAAAGATTCGACCTTCAACAATCAATGGGCAATTTAAACAAACTTTGGCTGTGACGACGGGTTTAGTAGTTGGAGTGGAAACAATCAAATCAAAAGGTAAAGAAGACACAGGCAAACCAAGTCTTTTCACACAATCATATGAGATGAAAGAATGAGTTGCACCAGAATCATACAGTACAATTAAAAAATTACCTTCAATGAGACCTTCTCCTTGTATAAGATCTTTGGATTCGGAGGCCTCAGCACCACTTAGGGTGTAGACTCTGCCTCCAGCCTGCAATTTAGAGGTCCTAGCAGCATTGACGGAAGGTTCCGCCTTGGCTTGATTAAAGTCACGGGAAACATGTCCCGGTTTCCTGCACCTAAAGCAGATGATCCCTTTGATAGTGCAGTCTCTGGTGTAGTGCTCCTTTCCGCACTTCATGCACCTCGGCGTAGATGCCGCATTTTGACCCATCCTTCTCGGACTTCCAGCTAGACTTCCACCCGGTGATCTTTGCTGTTGATTTCCAGATAGTCTGGAATAGGGTTTCTTCTGATAATGACCAGCACCACCGCTTCCTCCTCTTTGGGACCGAATTGGCCCTAAGTTTCTGTTTCTCGTCTCATGCGCCTGGTCCACACTTTCCACTCGGCAGCATGTATCGAGCAACATGTATCGAGCAGCTCAGAAAATTGAGTAATCTTCAGAGTTATGACGGCTCTCTTCACGTCATGTCTCAGGCCTTCTTCAAATTTTTGGACTTCTAAGCTTTATTAGGTTGGTGTTAGACGTAAGTTGAGAATCTTGACAAGCTCTCAAACTTAGCAGCATATTTGCTCACAGTCATACCTCCTTGTCGCAGACTCAGAAATTCCATTTCCCTTGCGTGTCTAGCACTTTCAGGGAAATACTTATTCAAGAACCTTTCCTTGAATACTTCCCAAGTTATCGCCCTATTTTCAGCTTGCAGCAATCTTTACTCTCCGATCCACCAGTATTCAGCATCTCCTAACAGCATAGAACACCTTTCGGTCGTTGGCACAGTTCATGCCAACAAATATCTTCTCCAATTCTTGGATCCAAAGCGTAGCTTTCTCTGGATCAAATTCTCCTTTGAACTACGGAGGGTTAGCATGACAAAATCCCTCTAAGTTCTGAGTATCAGTCGTAGCTTCCAACTATTGTGCAGCTCTCGCTTATTGTTGAGTTGTTTGTTGATTCTGCTATAACATTGCTTCAATTACTTTCTGTATCACTTCTATCGCAGCAGCCATATGACCTCTGCGAGCCGTAGTTTCTTTCAAATCAAACTACACAAAATACAAAGAAAAGTCAGATGTATCCTTGCGGAATACCAAACACAAGAATCACAGAGAATCACACAACACAAACAAGATAGTCCAAAACCACATAACCCAAAAGAAAACAGAAACCGGGAGCTCTGATACCAAGATAGTGTAATGCCCATTTTTCTAAATGTACCGCAAAGAAGGAACGTCACACTATGATACTTCGAAACAAACATAGAGTGAAATAAATTAAATTGCGGAAAATAGTGGTTGTTTTTAAAGCTCGTAGTCCCAATTCCTTTTATTATGATTTAAGTTCCTTTAAAAATATCACCATATATTTTTTTTTGTTTATTAAAATTATAAATCATTACCAAGTGGCGTTGGGAGAGTTAAGTTGAAATCCATCACGTATAGAAATCATAAATAAAACAGTTGCAATAAGTAAAGTTTAACAATGTAAAATGAACCATACACAATGTATATATATATATTTAAAGCCTGTTTAATTACATTCCAACATATACCAAAAAGCAAAATATGTACCCGCCCAAAAATATACAAATATACCCCAGCATGTACAGTAAAACGTTAGGCTTTCTAAAAAGATAAATGGTTAGCCATCAGTAGCTACCAATAGTATCAGCTCCTATGATTGACAAGAAAGGACCGCAGCCGGGTCCTCCTCGGGGTCCTCTTCATTCGAGGAAACATCCATCGGAGTGACAGAGCAACGGGTAGGAGCCCTTGCAGTGGACCAAAAGGAGTCATCACGTGGGGTGTAGTACATATCAGCACACATGTCCCTAACGGGTATGTAAAACTCCAGCCAAACAAAAGCATGAAAATCTACAACAGGGGCATCATAACGACCCCAAGCCAAGGACACCGTCAGCTCCCCATGGTACACGCAACGGTCCGTCTGCACGTTAATGTGCTAGCAGTCAAGGCCTCCATGAAAGATGATCCGAGTGTAGCCCAAAAATCCGTGGGGGCGTGACGTCATCCTCAATCACTTCAGTCGTAGTCTGGCCAAAAGCTTGGAAACTCAGGAGCTTCCTTATCTTCCTCACGAACGTTTTCTCAGAAGTACACAATCCAACATAATACAGAAATAGAGAAAATATAGAAAGAGGTGAGACACCCAGCTTTCAATACCAAAATGGTAGCAAGAAGACAATACGGCGCTGGATGGCCACATATGACACAGTTCATACATTTAATCACAGCACTATTAAAAATAACAGTAAAGGCAGAGCGACAATAATTAATTATAGTAATTACAATAACAGGAAAACAGCAGTAATATTTCCAGTAGACAATAGTTCGGATAATCAGATAATTGTTACAATAATAGGAACAATTATATTTGCAGTTATAAATGTTCATGCTCAATGAATTATGTGACTCATAATGCGCAATGCAAAGGGTACCAAAAATCCTACTCCATAGAGCTAAACATAAATATTTTTCGAAGTGAATGATCAAAGAGTTATGCCAGTATCTCGTTAGCCTTAAAAACAGTGTACTTCATCTCATAAAATAGTTGCGCAAATGGCTTATACATGGTACCTCAATAGTTGATCGTGATATAGGACAGCGTCCCAGTTAGGATTGTCGGTGTGTCGCATTGGTCTATCCCACGGCCCCAGTGGAGCTACCACTGTCTATTGTGAGACACCCACACCCCGATGCCCCCATGGTCAACAACATATGACACCTACGCTTAGTCTATTCGCACCCGCACATAGGTGTTATTCAAACTCCTAGGCATACATAGCCTTTCTAGCAATGTCCAATGGATAACACATATGCATGGCGACACAATGTCCAATCACGTATGTTTATCAATGATGCATTCATCATAAAATATACCACTATGGCATATATATCCATTTTCAATATTAACATGTCATAATTTCATCAAGAACTTGGTCCCACATAAGAACTCATAGTTGCATCAAACAATTCTCAATATCAATACATATACATGTCCATCGTTCCACACATACCACAATTTCCATGTTATGGATCCAAAAGTTCCATTTTTAAAATCATTTCTCCATTATTGGTATGGATACATAATCCTATCACATTTAAGTGAAATAAAATCCTTGAATCTAGGATTTAAGATTCATGTTTGAGTTACAAGGGACAAGGAACTATATTTTCATCATTTTTAGCTCAAAATCTCATTTTAGGGTCCTGGTAATCGATTACATATCTCTGGTAATCGATTACATAGCTTCCCAGAACACGATTCGTAACTCCGGGGACCTGGTAATCGATTACACAATTCTGGTAATCGATTACCAACTGGACAGAACCTCCGTAATCGATTACAGACAGGACGTAATCAATTATGTGATTCCCAGAATCACGATTTTGTAACTCCAGAGGCTTGGTAATCGATTACACAGTTCTGGTAATTGATTACCAGCTGGACAGATCCTCCGTAATCGATTACAGACAGGATGTAATCAATTACGTGATTCCCAGAATCACGATTTTGTAACTCCAGAGGCTTTGTAATCGATTACATAGTTCTGGTAATTGATTACAAGCTAGACAGAATCTCCATAATCGATTACAGACAGGATGTAATCGATTACGTGATTCCTAGAATCACGGTTTTGTAACTCGAAGGGCTTGGTAATTGATTACAGGCACTGTGTAATCGATTACCACGCATAAACTTGCAGAAAAATGATCTTTAAGCCATCTAAACTCAAACCAAATCAATCTATAACATTTTCAACATCATATTAGCTCAAACATGCATCCAAAATCATATAAAGGAAATCAATGACTCATACAAATCAAACCAAATACACCAATGTGAAAAGAAGAAAGAAAAAATACATAACAAAGAGGGAAATCCACACATGGATCCCTAAATCAACAACACCACACAAGACATCTCCTTACTACCAAGATTGGTTGAAGAGGATCATCTCCCTCTTACCTAAATGAAGGCAACACAAGGATGCTAGTCCCTTCTTGTTCTTGATTTTTATTTTTACCTTCAAGAAAACACTAATGTGAGTGACTTCCACAATGTCCACTCAAACCATGGAAAGATGAGTTCTTGGTCACATAGATGACCAAGAAAAATGAAAATGAGGAGAAAATAGAAGAAAGGTGAAGACTTTACCTCAAAAGCTCCAAGCTTTAGCTTCAATGGTGGAAAATGGAAGAAGAAGAAGAACCAAAGGATGACCACTAAAGAAAATGGTCTTGGAATGATGGAGGAAAGCTAGGAATATGATTGATTTAGCAAACCATGGAGATTGTCTCCAATAGGTGGGTGTAGGGTGGAGGAGGAAGAAGAAGAGAAAAAAAATGAGAAGAGAGAAAAATAGTGAAAAGTGTTATGTGTTTGAAATGAGGGAGTGATGTAATAAAAGTGAGAAGACCACTTTTGACTCCCCAAGGAGTGTTCTGCCATGGAGAAGAGTGAGGAGGGAAGAGAGAGAAAATGAACTAGTTGGGAAATTTCTAGGAAGCTTCCCACTAGTGAGCTTAGATTAAATTAATCTTTCTTTTGAAAATAAAGCTAATGGATTTGAAACAAAGTAGATTTTGGATAATGTGATAAGGATTTTTATGCATGTTATTATTTAGTAGACAATTGTTACAGTTGACCGAGGTCAGTATTAATTTATCTAACAGATAAAATTTACATAACGTTTTGTTATTTGTTTGTTAAATTTTTTCGAAAAACGTGAATCCTCGGAAACCATGTCCAGCCTCGGGTTTAGTAAGATCTCCCGTCGACGTTTTCACAGATTAAGGTTCTCAGGAAAATATTTTATTTTCCTGGCTCCGCTCAATTTGCACGTAAAATAAGGAATAATATTAAAATATTTTACATTCTTAAAAAAATTCAAAATTTTTTTAAAAAATCACAAATATTATAAAATGAACATTTATAATAAAATAAATAAATTTTGGGGTGTTACAGGCCATAGCTTGGCCAATGCTTAATTGAAGAGAAAGGTCTAGCATAATGTTATAAAAGGGAACGTGATGTAGCGTAAAGAAAAAACATTGGAGAATTGAAGCACGCAGAATGTAACACCCTCAAGAATATGTTAGACTTATATATAGGCACAAAGGTAGCTAATACTTGCATAACATGCTTGTTTAGTTTTGTGGTCTTCTAAACACGTTTAGTCACTTTGCTGTAACACTAAGTGTAAAAAATAGTTGTTATTAGTCCCAGAATTGGCTTAAACTGCTTGGTTAGTAGAAATAAATGTGAAAATTTGGTTTCTATGTCACAAATGTGTGGAGGATGATGCAGTTAAAATTTGAGGTTAATTAGAGTTAGTTTGGAATTTTTAAGCATACTGAGTGTGTACTTTAATGCCTAATTGACTAGTAGCAGATATGAAAAAATATGGGAATGATGAAACAAGTTTTTTGACAAATCTTAGCATTTATTTTAAACTTGTTGGAAGTTATAAAACTTGATTTGGAGAAATCAAAGTGTTTTTAGCAGATACATGATTTCAGTAAAATATCACGAAGACTTTTGAGCCCTCACGTTCAGCCACTTTGTTTGACCTATTTCCTTGATATTTCTTTTATTCCTATCCCCTCACCCATGCACTTTTCTCACTGTTTGGAGCAGCAGGAGGGGAGAAGGAAGAAGAGAGAAAGAAAGGAACTAGAGAAAGAGGAGCAACAACTAAAGAAGAGGAAGAGGAAAGTAAGGAGCTTCCATAGTCAATCATTGACCATTTTCAAGACCTTGAGGTTGGGGGAACTTGATTTTAACACTTTTCTTCATTTTCTCCATTTTTTCTCATGAGGAGGGTTGATGAAGAAAGTGGGTCTTTGAGTGTGATTTTGTGTTCTTGGCTTGAACCTTATTGTAGAACTTGATGATGGCTTATTTTTGGTTTGTTGGTTGCATCAAAATGAATTTTTATCCCTTAACCAATTTTTGTTTCCACTTGAGCTAAGAGTAGGAGTTTAGGTTTTTAAGGTTGATGAATGATTCATTAATCCATGTTGGAGTGATTTAAAAGTTGTGCAAGAGTTACAACATGTTTATGAGTCTTGTATGACGTTGGAAAGCTTTTAAAATTGATGATTGGATAGAGAAATAAGGGTATGTTCCAAATGGAATAGTACTCGTTCTTTAGAATTCTGTAGAAAGCTTTCTGTTATAGAGTGGTGCTTAGGCACCAGTGAACCATGCCTAGGCGAGGCTAAGATAGAAAGCATGGTGCCTAGGGGCCATAGAGGTACGCCTAGGTGTGGCTGCTTGGAAGAAACAGGGTGTTGCCCTGCCACTTTCATGCCTAGGTGTGGGTGGTTGGTGTAACATCCTAATACTGATAACCTAATATATTTGTTCAAACAATATTAGTTATGTTACAACTAACTTATAACATGCAACAAATCCATAATTATTTCTATAAAGAATCTATTATGGAGAGCCTTATAAAAACTAAACTTCATTATATACATATACAACTGTTTACAAGATCAAAATAATATACATATGATGTACAAGCTGAAACTAAAGGATCAAAATGCTAAACTACTCATCGATCTTCTACTGCTCCATACTTGAAGAGAACTTCCACTTGGATTGAATATCACTGTTATTATTGACTCTGATTATTGCTTAGAATTGAATTGCTTTTATTATAAATTCTGTTGTTGCTATTGATGAATATATGAACTGTATTGCTTGGTGGGCGCTTTACGCCGTGCTGTTTTCTTACTGCCAATAGTGGTAATGAAAGACGGGTGTCTCACATCTTTCCTATATTTGTGCATTTCTGTTTTATATTTATATTTGATAAAAGATCGTGAGGAAGATAAAGAGGGACCACACCTTGGTTGATTGACTTGAGCGTCTGGACAAGATTTCTTCGACTACGTAAGAGTGCAGCCGCGTAGAGGCATTGATGCCTGTTGTGTCAACTGGGACACCGTGCGTCATGTACATATGGGGTTGCGGCTTTGTCTGCTGGTAGTACCCATCCCTGGGTTACTACTTTTCCCCCTTTAGTGTTTTTATTCCTACTGTATTTTATTGGACTTGTAATTATTATATTCTATGTCATCAGTGATTTGTGTAAATTGACTATAAAATATATATATAAGGAATATGATTTTATTTCAGTGGTTGTATTATGGGTTGAATAGATTTATATTTTATTCGAGGCTCGTATTTTCTACTTATGTAGATTATCAAAAAAAAAATAAAGACTCTTAAGGATTTAAATTATTGTTATCATGACTGTGACACACTTGGATTTAGTAACTGTGGTGTAATGACGATTACGCTCTGGTTGCTACATCAAGGGGTGTTACAGGCGAAGTAAGCTTCTTAGACTTAACTGGAGGTAATGTTCTGAGTTCGGTGATGACGTCAAGGAATGATCTTCCCAGTTTTGACAGTGAGCAGTTTGGTGAAGGAACGGGACAAGTATGTTGAGTTTTTCTCATTAGTGTTATTACCGTGCTATTAAGTAGGACCCGTCATTGGGTTTCCTACTGTTTCTTGAGTCTGTAAATTATGTTTTAAATGTTGTCGAATATTATGTGGTATAAGTACTATGTGTATTAATTAGTTCAGTCTATTTTCTATATTACTTATATTTTTGGTAAATTTATTTTGTCAGTGAAAAGAAATTTTAGAATCCATATCTTATAACTCAAAGCTTTTATGAAATGACTTTCGGTTCAGATTTTAATTTTTTTTTAGTCAGAAATGTAATGCCCTACGGAGGGTGTTACACCTAATACTTGCTTAACATGTCTGTTTAGTTTTGTGGCCTTCTGAGCACGTTTAGTCACTTTGCTATAATACTATGTGTAAAAATTACTGTTATTAGCCCAAGAATTAGCTTAAACTGCTTGGTTAGTATAAATAAATGTGAGAAATTTGTTTCTAGGTCACAAATGTGTAGAGGATGATGCAGTTAAAATTTGAGGTTAATTGAAGTTAGTTTGGTATTTTTAAGCATACTGAGTGTGTGTTTTAATGTCAAATTGAGTAGTAGTAGATATGGAAAAATATGGGAATGGTGAAACAACTTTTTTTATGAATCTTAAGATTTATTTTAAACTTATTGGAAGTTAGAAAACTTGAGTAGGAAAAATCAAAGTATTCTTAGCAGATATAGGATTTCGGCAAAATATCATGAAGACTTTTGAGCCCTCACGTTTAGCCACTTTGTTTGACCTATTTCCTTGATATTTCTTTCATAAGTGTTTGCACATCTAGTGTTTGCACATCTAGCATATACACGACAGTCTTTACCATATCTTGGTTAAGAATAGTGTTTCGGTTCGGATCATCGGTGTCTTGCATCGGTCTAATCTACAGTGCAGAAGAGTTACCAACTGCCCATTATGGACAACCCGCACCCCAACGCCCCCAAGGTCAACAAGTGACCTACACTACACATATCGCACCCGCTCAAGAAGTGTATTCTCTCCTAGGCCAATGGCCTTATCCAGTCCATCGGACCTTTCTAATGCATGTTTAATGCACCAAAGCCAATCACAGGCAAAACTCATCATTTCTCATACAGGGTCCATACATTGGTCCAACAGTAATCCGACTATATATTCAATCACGTAATCATATTATCGCGTTTTCTCAATTGTGCAACACTTTTGATGCATTTTTCCATACGCATAGTGATTTTCCAACGTTTTCTCAATTGCGTAAAAATATTCCATCGTTTTTCAATCGCGTAGCGATTTTTTGACATCTTTGAAATCACATAGCTTAAAAATCAAGTTTTTTAGTTACGAAAAACATTTTCCATCATCTTTTCACTACGTAAAATATTTCTCAACCTTCTAAACCTCATTTTGGCCTTTCTAAAATTTTATACCATTTCTTACCTTATATTTCCATATTTTCTCACTTAAAATTTCCTAACGCGCTCAAAAACCCAATGAGTGAGCTATACGTTAGTAAATTTCAAGTTACTAGCGTATTCTCCATAATTCTCAAATCAATTCTAAAAATCAGTCCTCTTTAAAATAAGTTGAGGTTCAAACACTTTCAACCTCTTTTTTCCTTTCAGAAACGAAATCTTCATCTCTCAAGTGACAAAGTATTTCTCTTCCATTTCTTAAATCCTTTTATTAATTTCTTGTACTAAATAAATTAACTTTTCATTTCAAAATCATAATTTTACATAAAGTAAACCATTTCAAACTTTTGAAACCGTAACAACATGATCATTGGAACCATCATATCTTTTCTTTTCCTTTTCCTTCTAATCATTCAATTTTATCATTCATAAAAATCTTAATTTGAAAACACTTATTTTTGAGGCGTTGAGGCCGTGAGCCTCTTGGTCATTGGAACCAAAAAATATTTTTCTTGTTCATTTCCATCATGGCATATACAATATATTCACATCATACATATCATACGCATACCATAAAACAATAAAATCATGCAAATCATATAAAGCACAACTAAATCAATCAAAGCACATAAACACTCAAAAATAATTACACAACCATGAATAATGAACCCTCACATGGATTCACCATCCTTCATAAACAAATACATCTCTCACAACTATACTTAGTTGTTGAGATAAATCTCCCTCTTACCTTAAAGAGGAGACAAATTCTTCTTGGATCCTTCTCCTAGGAATTTTGTGAAGTTCCTTGGAAAAACCCTAAAAATCTTAAACAAATTTTAAAATCAACAACAAGCTTAGAAATAGATAAACCATGGATCAATAATGGCTTAGAAAATCAAAACTAAAAGATTAGGTCAAGAAATAAGAAGTTTACCCTTTTGGTAGAAACTTTAAGCTTAGATTTCAAGCTCAAGATGGTTGATTTTGTGAAAACTCACAACAAGAAAGTTGTTTAGAATATGATTTAGGTTTAGGAAATGATATTGGATAAAATTATAGGTGAGTAGAAGCTAGTTAATGGTGTGGCTGCCAAGAGCTCTTCAAAGAACAACAATGGAGTTTTTGATTTTTGTAAGAGAAAGATTAGAGAGAAAAGGCTTCTTAGACTTGGTGAAGATGAAGAATGAAGTGAAAACACTTGGTTTCCCTTAGTTATGGTCGTGAAACTCACCAAAGGAGGTGGCCACTTTCCTTGACTCTCCAAGACTTCCTAATGGCCTTAGATTGCATCAAGGGTTCACATGCAAAGCCTCTCCCCTAAGCTTGCTTCTAATTGGCTTAATCAAGCCTTAGTCACATGTTCATGAAGATTCTAACCTAATAGTGGTCATAGGATGCTAACTAAGTTACTAATCTCATTTAGTTTCTATGTACACTTAAGCTAACTTAGTTAGGATTGTTAGTTACATTGCTAACTAAATAGTTTTCTATGCTTGAATCAAATGTTCTAGAAAACCCAAGACACCACCAAAACCGTGTGGCACTTAGGGAACGAACTAGGTTTGGTTCATTTAGTTTTCCACACAAGCTTAAGCTTAAATTCTAGTTAGGTTTTCCTAATTCTATCAAGCTAACTTAGTTAAGCTTCCTAGTTACATTACTAACTAGTTAGTTACCTTGATGTTAGTCATCCATTATTGAACATTGTAGAAGCTTCTTGTAACTAGAAACCCTAAGGAATAACAAACTAAGTTTCCATCCTATTTGGTTACTACATAGAACATAAACTAACCTAGTTAAGTCATTTAGTTACCAAGTAACTAGTCCAACCACTTAATTTGACTACATCTCATTGGTTTAGAAATTTAAGCCTATTTTACTGACATATTCTTATTGGTTTAGAGACTTCCAAGTCAGAAACATTGACTTGATTCCTATTGGTCCATTATCAATAATTCTTAAAGGCTTTATCGGTTCTTATTGTCTACTGGATATTAAAATAATAATAAAAATAATAAAAATATATAATATTTTTATTACACAGATAAATTTTAAAAATTAAAAGATTATGACACGCATCTCTCGGAATTGGGTTTAGTAATATCCCCTAGCTCTGAATAAATGCGTAAAGATTTTTCCCGGCCAAAAAATTATTATTTTACTGACACAGAGCAAATCTATCAAAACAATCAAATACAATCATGGAACAGTCAAAATAATTTTATAACACTCAGAAATCACAAAATAGTACAACTTCATTGTTACTGTGATAATGGCTAATTTTTGGGGTGTTACAACTCTCCCCCTCTAAAAAGAAGTTTCGTCCTCGAAACTTAACATACATTCAAAATAAATATGGATATTGTTCTTTTATTCTATCTTCCAGTTCCCATGTAGCTTCATCGCTTACGTTGTTCCAAACTATTTTAACCATTAAAATCTCCTTACCTCAAAGTTGTTTTGTCCTTCGATCCTCAATCTTGACTGGAAACGTTTCATAGGGTAAGTTCTCCTTTAGTTGTACTGTGTCTGGTTCGATAACATAGGTGGGATCGAGAATATATTTCCGTAGCTGTGATACGTGAAACACATTGTGAAGATTCGACCGAAAAGGTGGTAACGCAATCTGATAAGCTACTGGACCTACCCGACGGAGTATCTGATACGATCTGATAAACTTTGGAGTGAGCTTTTTAGACTTAAGCACTCGTCCAACCCCAGTCATAGGTGTCACTTGTAGAATACATGGTCACCTTCCTCAAACTCAAGCGGTCTTCTCCTCTTATCTGAATAACTCTTTTGCCACATTTGAGTTGTCCTCGTCTTATCTTGAATCATCTTCACTTTCTCTGTTGTTTGTTGTACAAGTTCTGGTCCTAGAATAGCACTCTCACTGTCCTGATACCAACATAACAGTGTTCTGCATCGTCTCCCATACAATGCCTCATAGGTGCCATCCCTACACTCGAATGAAAACTGTTGTTGTAAGTGAACTCTATCAGTGGTAAGAATTCATCCCAACATCCAGTCTGTTCCAGAACACAAGCTCTCAATAAGTCCTCTAATGACTGAATCGTCCTTTCTGACTGACCATCAGTTTATGGATGGTAAGCAAAACTTAGATGTAACTTTGTCCCCATTGCTCCTTACAGACTGTGCCAAAACCATGATGTAAATCGTGGATCTCGATCAGAAATAATACTGGAAGGTACACCATGAAGTCTGATGATTTCACCGATGTACACTTGAGTCAACTTTTCCATTGAGTACTTAATATTAATCGGCAAAAAATGCACCGACTTAGTAAGCCGATCAACAATTACCCAAATAGAATCGTGATCTTTCCGAGTCTTTGATAGTCCTGTTATGAAATCCATTGCTATGTCATCCCATTTCCATTCAGGAATATGCAAAGATTGCAACATTCCCGATGGTCTTTGGTGTTCAACCTTAGCCTTCTGACAGACTAAATAGGATGATACATATTTAATGACATCTTTCTTCATTCCTTGCCACCAATATAGCTGTTTCAAATCTTGGTACATCTTTGTTGCTCTAGGATGCATACTCAGTTTACTCCGATGAGCTGCAACCAATATTAATCTCCTAAGTTCTTGATCATTTGGCACACAAACCCTTCCTTTAAACTTCAAAATTCCATCAGCACCTTTGTTGAATTCTACCTTTGCGTCTTGGCTCCTTGCTTCCTTTACTTCTCGTAAATACTGGCCACTGTTATGTCCTTATGGTATTCTATCCATCAAACTATTCAAGATGGTGATCATGTTCAAACGCATCCTCCCCGATGTCAATTTCACAGACAAATGCATATCTCAGAATTTTTCTATTAATTCTTTCTCCTTGATCATCATAACAGAAGCATTAAACATTTTCCTACTTAAAGCATCCGCTACTACATTCGCCTTCCTGGGATGATACTGTAACTGAAAGTCATAGTCCTTTAGAAATTCTAGCCAACGCTTTTGCCTTATGTTTAACTCTTTTTGGTTAAACAAGTACTTCAAGCTTTTATGATCACTAAAAACAATGAATGTTGCCCCATAGAGAAAATGTCTCCATACTTTCAACACAAACACTACAGCTGCCAATTCCAAATCATAAGTCGGATAATTCCTCTCATGCACCTTTAGTTGTCTTGAAGCATAAGCCACAACCTTCCGATGCTGCATAAGTACATAACCTAATCTTTGATACGAAGCATCACAATATACTTTAAAAGGTTTGTTTAGATCAGGTAGAATCAATACCGGTGAAGTAGTCAGTCGTCTTTTCAACTCCTTGAAACTTTCTTCACATGCATCAATCCATGCAAATGGTAAATTCTTTCGGGTAAGTTGGGTGAGAGGTCCTGCTATCTTGGAAAACCCCTCAATAAATCGTCAATAGTAATCGGCTAATCCAATAAAACTACGAATCTCCGATATAGTCTTCATCCTTTTCCATTCAAGAATCATCTCCACCTTTGAAGCATCAACTTCAATCCTTTCCTCCGATATCACATGTCCCAAAAATTAAACTTCACTTAACCAAAATTCACATTTGGACAACTTTGCATATAGCTTATTCTATTTCAATATCTGGAGAACCACTCTGAGATGCTCAGCATGTTCCTCCTGACTTCGAGAGTAAATCAAAATGTCATCAATAAAGACAACAACAAACTTGTCCAAGTACAAACGAAAAATCCTATTCATGAAGTCCATGAATATGGCTAGTGCATTAGTCACACCAAATGACATCACTTAATATTCGTAATGCCCATAATGCGTTCGAAATGTAGTCTTGGGAATATCTTCCACCTTCACACAAATCTGGTGGTAACCAGAACGTAAATCAATCTTAGAAAATATTGCGGCTCCTCGCAATTGATCCATCAGATCATCGATTCTTGAAAGTGGATATTTATTCTTAATTATGATTTTGTTCAACTGTCAGTAGTCTACACATAGACGAGAAGTCCCATCCTTCTTCTTAACCAGTAATATTGGAGCTCCCCAAGGTGACACACTTGGCTTCCCGAATTGCTTCTCCAACAATTCCTCTAGCTGTTTCTTGAGTTATGTGAACTTTGTCGGTGCCATCCTGTAGGGCACCATAGATATCGGTCCAGCTCCTGGTACTAAATCAATTGTAAATTCTATTTCCCTCATTAGCGGTAGTATAGGTATATCTTCAGGAAACACTTCAGGAAATTTATTAACTACAAAAATATCCTTTAAAACATCTTTACATTGAACCTCCAAAGAAGATGACAACAAGTACCCTTGATCTCCTTCCTTCAAACACTTTTCTACTTGAGTAGCCGTTTGGAATCTAAAATCCTCAGCCTCTAGAAATACTAACGTCTTATTGGAACAATCTATTAGGATGGTTAGAAGACAACCAATCCATTTCTAAGATTATATTAATCTTGGAAAGAGGCAAATATATCAAGTCCACATAAAAGATTCTATTCCTAACACTGTAACACCCCAAAATTTATTTATTTTATTATAAATATTCATTTTATAATATTTTTTATTTTCTGAAATTTTTTTGAATTTTTTTGAGAATGCAGAATATTTTAATATTATTCTTTGTTTTACGTGCAAATTAAGCTGAGCCGAAAAAATGAGATATTTTTCTCGAGAACCTTGATCTGTGGAAACGTCGATGGGGGATCTTACTAAACTTGAGATTGGACACGATTTACGAGGTTTTACGTTTTTCAATAAATTTTAACAGATAAAATAATAAAACACTGTGTAAATTTCATCCGTCAGATTAATTAATACTGACTTCTATTGACTGTAACTATTG
This sequence comes from Ormosia emarginata, assembly GCA_029884605.1. Classification (NCBI taxonomy): domain Eukaryota; kingdom Viridiplantae; phylum Streptophyta; class Magnoliopsida; order Fabales; family Fabaceae; genus Ormosia; species Ormosia emarginata. The sequence continues at coordinate 22,310,905 of JAQQTP010000078.1, read as the reverse complement.
TCCATTGGATAATAACATGTAATAAAAATCCTATCACATTATCCTAATATAATCTACTTTATGTTTAATTAATCTTACTTTAATTCAAATTTTTGTACCCTAATTAAGAAGCTTCTTTGAGAAGCTTTGACCAACTAAAGACCACCTTGCCCTTGGCTTGTCAAGGAAGCCAAAAATCCTCTCCCTTCTCTCTCCACTTGACGCAGCAAGCATAGCCCAAAGGGGAGTGAAATTTTGTTCGCACTTAACTCGCTTAGTTACACTTTCATTCATTTTTAACTATCCAATTCTCTTCTAACTTCATGTTCTTCATATTTTTCTCCTCCTTATCTCTACACCTCCTCCATAGCCACGGTTTGCAGCCCCCATCCTCCACCATTTTTGTTCACTTTTCTCTTCACCAAGCCCATTTCCCTACTCACCTTCATCTCCTCTACAACTTCTCTTTAGAAAATTTCTTCAAAAACCCAACCTTTCTCCATTGTCTTCTAAGGTAAAGTCTCTAACTTTGAGGTCAAGCTTCAACCTTTCTTCCCTTTTCTCTTCATTTTTGTGCTCCATGGTCTCTTTGATGACCATGGATCCATTCTTTTTCATGTCTAATATTGATTCTTGATGATTGAAAATCTTAGGTTTTTTGGAGCCTTGAAACCAAATCTTCAAGAGGCTTAAGGGAGACCATTTTGTGATTTCTCCTTAAGTAAGAGGGAGACTGTAACATCCTAAAATTTCGTATATCTTAACTAGTAATTTTGACAGTTAATAGAATTTTACTGTTTAGTAATTTTTGGATACTGTAAAATTATTTTGATTATTCCATCAGCATATTTGATCGTTTTGAGTGATTTACTCCGTGTCAGGAAACTAAAAATTTTCGGGCCGGGGAAAACTTTACGTAATTTAATTTTTACCATTAGGTTATAATTATTTTACGTAATCTGATTTGATATTTGTGCGTTTTCTAATATTTGTGATTTTTGTGGATGATTATGAAATTTTTTACTATTTGTGAGCCCAGAGAGTGTATGTGGGCCCAAGTGGCCATACGTGGGCCCAAGTGGCCATACGTGGGCCCAAGTGGGTCTTGCAAAGTGAAAATTTTTCTACCTTTAAAAAAATTTGTACGGTTTAGACGGAGACAAGGGATCTTACTAAACCTGAATCCGGAAATAGTTTTAGAAAATTTCTTGTACTGTGTTTTGTACTGTATTTAATTATTGGGCGATAAAAATATAGTAAAAATATTATTCGTAGGGTTATAGCAGATATAAAAATAAATATTATGCTGCTTAAGTCAACATTGGTGGTTTGGATATCCACCATTGATTTAATCAATGGTAGAGATTTAATCTAGATAAGCTTAATAAGGAAGGCTTTAATATCAACCGTTGATTTAATCAACGGTGTAGAATTGGTCATATAAAGTGGCTATGACCATTTGTAACCATTGGATATAAATTTGATCAAGGGTGGAGATTTGGTCTTGTAAAGTAACAAGAATCATTTATGACCATTGGATGTTAATTTAATCTATGGTGGAGATTTAGTCTTAAAAAGTGATAAAGACCATTTATGACCCTTGGATGTAAAGTTTGAAGGAGTAATCTTAACCTTTCATTTTAGAGACACATCTAAGGGCTAGGATTTAAAGAAGAAAGATCCAATGGCCTAAATTAAGTTTTCTATCTAAAGCTATACCTAAAGTCTACCTTAATCCTAACCATTGAATTAATCAATGGCTTAGAATGCTTCAAATAATTGCTTGGACTTTCAAGATTGAATCTTAACCATTGATTTAATCTATGGTTGAAATTTGGTCTTATATAATTGCTTGGACTTCAATTGTGACCCTTGGATGGCAACATGGAAGGAGAGATCTTGATCATCCATTTAGTAGCTTCATCTAAAGGCTAAGATTAAAGGAGGAAGAAGATCCAATGGTCCAAGTTTGTTACTATCACTTGGAAACTCTCCAATTATTTGGTGTCTTTGACTAACACTCTAATAATTCACTCAATTCTCTCTTCACTCTACGGAAATGTTAGGAAAAAGGGGGCCAAAATCATTTCATGCATTTGCTATCATAATTCATCTTTGTCTCTTCCAAAAAGCCAAGACTTCATCAAATATTTTCTCTCCACTCTTCTCCTCTAAGTTTCGGCCAAGCAGTCCAAGTATACCTTCCATCACTCTTCAATTTCAAACAATCATATTTCTTGAATCCTTACCTTATTCTAAGCAACTTTCATGTTGGAGACTTTCTCTAAATCATTCATTTTCAATGAGTTTTTTCCAAGAGCAAGTTCTAAGGTTTTTGAGGTGAAGTGTAAGGAAACTTCATTTCTTCTCTCTTTTTCATGATCTAAACCATGTTTGATCCATGGTTCCTCTTAATCAAGCTTAGTATACTAATTTTTATGTATTTTGTTTTGTATTTGAGAAGCCCTTGGTGGTGAAGGACTTGGAAAGAGAAGCAAAACAAGGAGCTTTTGAGGATCTTTAAGAGGTAAGAGGGAGATCCACCTCACCAACCAAGTATGGTGGTGAGAGATGGTTTTATATTTGGTGGATGGTGAATCCATGTGAGGATTCATATCCAGGGTCTTGTAATTTATTTGTGGGTGTTTATGTGCTTTAATTGTTTGTCTATGCTTGGTATGCTTTGCATGATTTTAAGGCTTTGATAGTATGCTTAAATTATGTATGATAAGTATATGGCATGCTTGTAGTATTTATGATGAAATATGTATGTGTGTGTCATGATGTGTTGATGGAAAGGAAAACAATTTTTGGCTCCAATGGCCAAGGGAGAAGGCTACGGTTTTTGATGCCCTTAATTAGGGTTCATGTTGAAATTTTTCAAGAACAAGGGAATTGATTTTTGGGTCCCTAGAACTTAGTGAATTTCAGCCAAGACACCTCAAAATAGGTGTTCACAAATTAATATTTTCATGAATGATGAAAATGGATGATTTGAAGAATATGGAAAAATAAACAAAGGGTTTGTTTTTCAAGAGAACAAGAACACGGTTTTGAAGGGATTTTTATTGATTTCTTTTGTGTAAAAAGTTTCTAAATGTTTACTAATCATGATTTCAAAAAAGAGACGGGAAAACGTTAATTTTAAGGATTTGCAAAGAAAGTGAAAAAGGATTTGCAAAGAAGGTGAAAAAGGATTTGTAAAGAAAGTAAAAATGAATTTGAACAAATGGGTTTGGTTTTTATGACCATCGGTATTTCGATTTTGAAAACAAAGATTTTAATGGTTTTGTTTATGTAAAACTATATCAATTTAGAAGGAAAAATATTTGATGGCTCAAATGGCCAAATACCTTATGGTTTTTGAAAAGCTTGTTCTGCCTCAATTTTATAAAACAAAGTGTTTTGTCACTCAAAAGATTTGATAGTTTTCAATGACCATGTCCACGGTTTTTGTGGATGCCTTGATTTTATGAAAATGATTTTCATACAAGGATTTGGAAAGGGAATTAGAGCGTTTTATCACTTGAGAGAATAGAAATTTTCGTAACGAAAAACAAAGAGAGGTTGAAAACGTTTGAATTTCAATTTATTTTGAAGAAGACTGATTTTGGAAATGATTTGGAAAAAATGGGGAATATAATGGTGTTATAAAAATTTACTAACGTATAACTTATTTTTGAGTTTTGAAATATGTTAGAAAATGTTAAGTTTTGAAACGTTGATTTATATCAATGGAAAAGTGATTTTTGTGGTTATATTTTGGAAAAGGATTTCTTGAGTAAAGAAATGTGGAAAAAGATTTTCTTGAGTAAGAAAATGTGAAAAATGAAATACAAAGTCATATTATTTTGAGAAAGGTTGAAAAGGAATTTTTGAAGGTTGAGAAATATTTTTTGTAATGAAATGGTGATGAAAAATGTTTTACGTATCTTAAAAACGTGATTTTTAAGCTACACAATTTAAAAAAAAAATGTGTTGAAAATGATATTGATTTATTTAAGTCCAAAATAATGTTTAGAATATTGAGGAATATTTTACGTGATTGTAAAATGTTGAAAAATATTTTACGTATCTTAAAAACGATTTGAAATATAGTAAAATATTTCTACACGATTTGGAATACGTTAAAATATTTCTACGCGATTTGAGTTACGTTTAAATATTTTACGTAATTTGAACTACTGTTAAAAAATTAATATGTGATTTAAAAGTGATAGAATATTTTTACGTGATTGTGAAAATGATGAAAAATCATTATGTGATTTGGAAAGTGTTTTAAATATTTTGAGAATGATGGAAAATGATTTACGCGACTTAAAACAATAATTTTTAAGTTACGCGATTTTGTAACAGTGGAAAATTACTATGCAATTTGAGAAACGTATATTTTTACGCGATTGAGAAAAAATGTTGAAAAATTAGTATGTAGTTTAAAAGTGCAACAGAAGAGTTGCAGCATTTTGAAAATGTAACAGAAATGTTACAAAATTTTGTAAACGTAACAGTAGTGTTACGGTATTGTGAAAACATAATAAAAATATTTTGGAATTTTAAAACGTAACAAAAGTGTTACGGTATTTTGAAAATGCAACAAAAGTGTTGTGGTATTGTGAAAACGTAACAGAAGTGTTACGGTATTGTGAAAATATAACTACAATGTTTTGGAATTGTGAAAACGTAACAGAAATGTTACGCGGTTGTGAAAACACGACAAAAGTGTTTTATGACTATAAAAACATAATAACATGATGATTACTGTTGAACCAGTGTCCATACACTGTATGAGAAAATGACAAGTTTTACCTGTGATTGGTATTTGGTACATTTTATATGCATTAGAAAGATATGCCTGTGATTAGTATTGGTGCATTATACATTCATTGGAAAAATATGCATTGAGGCATATGATTAAATTGAACAAATAACATTGAAAAGATTTGGCCCTTGTGGTTAGACTTGCACTGATATATTCGTGCATTGTATAAAGTATAGCTAATAAGTTATTTTGGCAGTTGGACTTGCACTAATATATTCGTACATTATATAAAGTATAGCTAATAAGCTATTTTGGCCCTTGTGGTTGAAGAGGGAATGAGAATTGATAGTGAAATCTATGATGGATCTTGGGGGCGTCAAGGCGCGGCGGTCGACCAGTGGATATCTGTCTGTCGGCTAAGGCTGGACCATATGCCACTTGGCGATGCAGTCCATTGCAATGCATTGACGATACTCGACAAGAACACCAACGACTGGGAGATTGTCTTTGGGCTGGGCTAAGGCTGACAATTAACCAGAGCATTCTTCTCGAAATTGTGAAAAACTCCATGGAGTTGTTTTTGAAAAACTGAGTCTATGTGCACATGCATGAATTTGAACATTTATATTTGTATGATATATTAATTGAGGAATATTGGCTATGACAACTGTTTTGAATACTTGGATTGATATATGATAGGATGATGATAGTTGATTAATATTGAATATATTATTGGAAGTCTGGTATGATATCCCAGTATGATATTGTTGTTTGTGTTATCTCTGTGCTGCCATGTTGGTATTGGTGTAGGTGATCTCACCTCTTTGCTATGTTGTCTTGCTGTGTCTGTATTGTTAAAACTATACAGTAGAAGGAACGTGTTGTCTTAGACATAACGGGTGGTAGATATTCTGAGTTTTGGTGATAACATGGAGGAGTGGTCATTCAGGACTCGTTGGTGTGCAGTGTTAACAAGGAGCAGATATCTGATGCATCAAGATGGATACAAAAAGGAATAAGTATGTTAAGTTTTCTCGTTAGTGTTATGTCGTGCTATTAAGTAGGACCCGTCATAAGGTTTGCTACTGTTAAAAAGAGAGAGTTTTCTGTTAGTTTTATATTTCTCTTTAAATTTTTCAACATTAATTGGTGTCAATATTGCATATTAAATATATTTTCAGTATTACTTATGGATTTCAGTAAGTTTATGTTTCTGTAATAAGAAGAAATTTTAAAACCTATCTTTTTATAACTCAAACCTTGTGCGAACTTCTTTTTGATTATGAGTCGGGAGTCAGACATGTGATACCCTAGGGAGGGTGTTACACAGACTACTCACTTCACCCAACATTGGTGGTGAGGGAACCCTTGTATGTTCATGTATTTTGTGAGTTTTGTTTGTTCATGTGTTCTTAGATTTGACTAATGTTTGATTTGTAATCTTGAATGGATTGGAAGTGTTAAATGAGCTTGATCATGTTAGGGTTGCTAAATGGAAATTTTGGAGGTTCCTACCCTAACATCGAGACCACAATTTTGAGGAGATTTTTGATGGAAAAAAATTGTTTTGTACACTAATACATAACATTTATGAAATTAAATGTTGAATGATGATAATAAAATTTATGAATAGAAAATTCTAAGGGTTAATTACCCTAACTAATGCCACGGTTTTGGCTTGAACAATAAGGGATTGGAATAATCATGGTAAACTAAAAATTTAATTGAATGGATACTAAGAAACTAATACATAAAATGGAAAGAAAATTTGAAACTTAGAAGACCTATGATGCCATGGTTTTGACACTTGAAATTAGGGAATTGGATTGGTCTTGTGAGAAATGGAATTTGAGTGATTAAGTATCAAGTAACTAATACATAATGTGGTAGAAAAATTGAGACTTTCATGACCTATAATGGCCATGGTCTTATAGTGAAAAATTTGGGATCAAGTGATGCCTTGGTGCATCCTTAGAAAATTGAGAAATTAAAGACTTGCATAATCTTTAACAAGTGGTAGAATTAAATTGGATAAAAACTCTTAGAGGACCAGTTTTGAATGGACTCATTAACCTAAAATTTGTCATAATTAATCAAGCATAAGACTTTGAAAATGTAGATCCATAATGAGGACTTGTGATAGTGAATGAACACTTGAATCATGTATTAACATGGAAATTGATTCTATGCTATTGTGGACCCCTATATGGGCTAAGCACTTGTTGATCTCGTACTTGAAAATATCATGATGTGATGATGTTAAGAAATGAATATGTGTATATATATGTTTATACACCAATGTGATATGCTTATGATGAATGCATCATTAATGAACATGCATGATTGAAATTGAGTCGTCATACATACATATTGTCCGTTGGACACTGTTAGAAAGGCTATGTGTGCCTAGGAATTTGAATAACACCTATGTGCGGGTGCGAGTAGACTAAGCGTAGGGTCATATGTTGTTGGCCCTAGAGGCATCGGGGTGTAGGTGTTTTACAATAGACAGTGGTAGCTCCACTGGGGCTGTGGGATAGACCGATGCGACACACCGATGATCCTGACTGGGACGCTGTCCTATATCGCAATCAACTGTCGAGGTGCCATGTATAAGCCATTTGTGCAAACATTTTTATGAGATAAAGCACACTATATTTTAAGGCTAACAATATACTGGCATTACTCCTTGATCATTCACTCCGAAAATGTTTATGTCTAGCTCCATGGAGTAGGAATTTGGTACCTTGTGCATTGTGCATTGTGAGTTGTCAGTCCTATAGTACATTGATCATGAGCATTTATAAATGTTCTTATTTTCATAATAATTGTTTGAATATCTGAACTATTGACTGCTGGTAGTATTACTGTTATTCATCTGTTGTTGGTGACGTTATTGCTATCTGTGGTTATTCTGCCCTTACTGTTAATTTTATTATTATTGTGATTAAATGTTTGAACTGTGTTATATGTGGGCGTCCAGCGCCATTTTGTTTTCTCGCTGCCAATTTGGTGCTGAAAGCTGGGTGTCTCACCTCTTTCTGTGTTTCCTTTATTTTTGGTATTCTGTTGGATTGCGTACTTCCGAGAAGACGTTCGTGAGGAAGACAAGGAAGCTCCTGAGTTTCCAAGCTTCTGGCCAGACTACGATTGAAGTTATCGAGGATGACGTCGTGCCCCCGTGGATTTTTGGGCTACACACAGATCATTTTTCACGGAGGACCTGACTGCTGGCACATTAATGTGCAGACGGACCGTTGCATGTACCATGGGGAGCTGACAGTGTCCTTAGCATGGGGTCGTTATGACACCCCTGTTTTAGATTTTCATGCTTTTGTTTGGTTGGAGTTTTACATGCCCGTTAGGGACATGTGGGCTGACATGTACTACACCCCACGTGATGACTCCTTTTTGTCCACTGCTTGGGCTCCTGCCTGTTGCTCTGTCGCTCCGATGGATGTTTCCTCGGACGAAGAGGACCCCGAGGAGGACCTTTCTACGGTCCTTTCTCGTCAGTCTTAGGAGTTGATACTATTGATAGCTACTGATGGCTAACTGTCTATCTTTTTGGGAAGCTTGACGTTTGCTGTACATGCTAGGGTATATTTGTATAACTTTGGGTGGGTACATATTTTGTTTTTTGTACATTTTGGAATGTAACTAAACAGGCTTATTCATATATATATATATATATATATATATATATATATATATATATATATATATTGTGTATGGTTTGTCTTACGTTGTCAAATTTTATTTATTGCGACCATTTTAATTATTATCTCTATACGTTATGGATTTTAAATAAGCCTTTTTGACTCTACTTGGTAATGACAATAATTTATTATAATAATTTAAACAAAAAAATATATATAGTGACATTTGTAAAGGAATTTAACTAACTATATAATGAACCGGGTCAATGAATTTAAAAACAATTACTATTTTTTGCAATTTAATTTATTTCGCATTATGCATTATAGTTATAGTGCGACATCCCTTCTTCGCGGGTATTTAGAAAAAAAGGGCGTTACAAACATAGACAGGGCAATTCAAACATACTTTTGAAGAAACTATAGGCTTATCAGTAGGAGTAGCAACACTCAAATCATAAGGTAATGCAGTCACAGATAATCCCAAACACTTTACACAATCATAAGCAATAAAAGAATGTGTTGCTCCTGAATCATATAGTATTGTTAAAGGATTACCTTCGATGGAACACTCCTCCATAATCAAGTCCTCTGATTTTGCGGTTTCTTCCCTGCTCATGGTATATACACGACCACCCGCTGTGGTCTTACTGTAGGGACGCTCCCCACCCAGGGTTCCACCTTCATTTGATCACATTCTCTGAAGAAATGTCCAGGCTTCCAACATCTGTAATAGATAACTCCTTTGTGTTGGCAATCTTTAGTTAGATGATCCTTTCCACACTTAAAGCATCTAAGTGTAGAAGTTCCCGTCTGACCAATTTTATTTCCACTGGAAACTCCTCCAACAGATTATTGCTGGTTCTGACCCCCTGTTGGCCTAGCATATGGTTTTTGTTGTTAACGATTGCCACCGCTACCCTTTCCTTTTTGGGACCGTGTAGGTCCAAAGTTCCTATTCCTTGCCTCACGTTGATGATCAATTTCCTTAACCTTTCGACATTTGTCTAATAATGCTGGAAATTGATCAATTTCCAAGGTTGCCACTACCCACTTAATATCAAGTTTCAATCCCTCTTTAAATTTTTTGTACTTCCATTCCTCATCTGGGTGCATCTGAAAATACCTCGAAAACTTAGACAAGCTTTTGAATTTTGCAACATGTTCGCTTACAGACATCACCCCTTGTCTCAAGCTAAGGAATTCCATTTCCTTAGCATGCCGAACACTAGCTGGGAAATACTTCCCCAGAAATTTCTACTTAAAGAGCTGCCACATCGCAACTCTTCCCTCAGCTTGTATCAATCTTTGGGCTCCTGCCCACCAGTCTTCTCCATCTCCTACTAGCACAAAAGTTGCAAAAGTAAGCTTCCGTTCATCGGTATAACCCATACCTTCAAATATCTTTTCTAGTTCTTTGATCCACAGATTAGCTTTCTCTGGGTCAAATTCTCCATGAAACTTTGGTGGATTATTTCTATGAAATTTCAACAAACTTTGAGCGTCCTCATTCACTTTTTGGTTTTGCTGCATAACGACATCAGCCATCCGTTGCATTGTTGCTACTGCGGCAGCTATGTTTTGGTTGTCATTGCCAATATTTCCAATTCCTGCTCTAGTATTTACGCGTCCTCTTCCTCGTTCTGCCATTACGTTTTCTCTAAATCAAACTAGACAACATAAAGAAGAGTTAAGATCAATCTTTCAAACAATATTGTTTTCCTTCGGAAACTAATTACAGGGAATCACACAACATAAACAAGTTAGACCTAACCACAAACCCAAAAGACTCTAACTTGGCCTCTGATGCCAACTAATGTAACACCCGTCGTAGGGTATCACATTTATGTTACTTAATTACCAAATTACCCAAATATTATAAAATATGATTTGTAATGTAAATATAAGTTATAAAATTTCTAAAATATTAATAAAATAAACTTAGCAGAATATAAAATTCTAAATAGCATCATCACAAATAATTTACATCATATACATAAGTCTTAGTACTGACATACTTAAATATTTATAGACATAGTTCTCAAAAGTATTTGAACATTATTTAAACTAACATACTTGCCCAAGTATGACTAGACAGTAGAACCCTCAGACGGGTCCTTTTCAGATTCTTCAGCAGGCAAGAATCCAACTTGATGCGAAGTCCTACAGACCGGTGTCGGTGCAGATGACACTATACTGATCTCCGTTGGGACGTGGTACCTACCATCCCAATATTGCCTAATAGACAGCGAAAATTCTACATGTACAGAAATAGTGACAGAAAAGAATGGATCTCCATGAAATATCCTGCTCATGTTGACTGTCAAATGTTCCTGATATATTAGTCTCTCCTCATTGGGACTAATCCTCCAAGCACTAGCTCCTCCATGAAACTATAGTCTCACATATCCAAAGAAACTTGATCGGGTTGCCATCTAATCAGAACTTAGTTTCCTCAGTGGGAATTTGTTCCTCTTCACCTTCTTGCTCGGTACTTCACTCAATGTCTTTACCAAAAAATAAATATAATACAAAATAATATACAAAGAGGTGAGATCACCTACACCATTACCAATATGGCAGCACAGAGATAACACAAACAGCACATCATACAGATATATCATACAATGATACAGATATAATAAATAGTAAACATCATCATTTTATTCCATCATTCATCGACACTTAATAGATAAAATGTCACCAAAACATTCAAACATGTCCAAATTATGCGTATAATTACTGACTCATTTTCCTACTTCATGAAGCTAAACTCAAGTCAGAGAGATTGATCCAAAAGATCTGTCTGTACCAACATGCCTTAAACCATGTGCCACAATTCTCATAAGTATTTGCACATCTAGCATATACAGGATAATCTTTACCATATCTTAATTAAGAATATTGTATCGGTTCGGATCGTCGGTGTGTTGCATCGGTCTAATCTATGGTACAGAAGAGCTACCAACTGCCCATTGTGGACAACCCGCACCCCAACGCCCCCAAGGTCAACCAGTGACCTACACTACGCATATCGTACCTGCTCAAGAGGTGTATTCTCTCCAAGGCCAATGGCCTTATCCAGTCCATCGGACCTTTCCAATGCATGTTTAATGCACCAAAGCCAATCACAGACAAAACTCATCATTTCTCATACAGGGTCCATACATTGGTCCAATAGTAATCCTACTGCATATTCAATTGTGTAATCATATTATCGCGTTTTCTCAATCGCGCAACACTTTTGTTGCGTTTTTCTAACCGCATAGCGATTTTCCATCGTTTTCTCAATTGCGAAAAATATTCCATCGTTTTCAATCGCGTAGCAATTTTTTGAAGTTTTTGAAATCACGTAGCTTAAAAATCACGTTTTTAAGTTACGAAAAGCATTTTCCATCATCTTTTCACTATGTAAAATATTTCTCAACCTTCTAAACCTCATTTTGGCCTTTCTAAAATTTTATACCATTTCTTACCATATCTTTCCATATTTTCTCACTTAAAATTTCCTAACGCGCTAAAAAACCCAACGAGTGAGCTATACGTTAGTAACATTCAAGTTACCAACGTATTCTCCATAATTCTCAAATCAATTCTAAAAATCAGTCCTCTTTAAAATAAGTTGAGGTTCAAACACTTTTAACCTCTCTTTTCTTTTCATAGACGAAATTGATGATCACATATTTTATACATTAATAAACCCTCATTTTTAGTCATTTACACTCTCCATGTACTTAATTGATTAAGTTTGGTTATGTTTTGTAAGTTTAGACTCAAATTGGACTTAATTAATTTTTCTAGCATTATTTGGGTCTTACACTGTTTCTGTATTTCTGCCATATCTTGAGTTCTAGATATCTAAAAATTATGTATCTTACCTTGTTGGAAAGATAAGAGAGAGCTCTACAACTTTCATGCAGAGCTCCAGGTAAAATATGGACATCTAGAGGAGCTAAATGGACTTGGAAGTCAGAACACGAGTTTTGTGACTGGAACCTGATCAGTGTGCAGTAATCAGAGCATAACTCGGGCTATAGGAACTTTCTTGAGCTGAAATTTGGACACTTGAAAGTTAAGACCCATATCTACAACTTTTATGAAGAACATAAGAGCTCCTTCGGACAGCTTGGAGGTGATATTGGGTCTGGAAGTCAAAATAGAAGTACTGAAACTGGGCCTGAATAGTTTGCAATAATTGGATCATATCTTGGGCTGTAGGACGAATTTTTAGATGATCTTGGTGGCATTGGAAAGCTAAGACAAAATGCTACGACTTTCATGAAGACCACATTGCTTCATTCTGATGGCATCCATGAGATCAACACTGAATGATTTCGGAGACAAAGAATCTCAATAATTTTCCACTCACCAACTCACCATTTGGGATTTTCCACTCATCCACCTACTCCACACCTACTCTTAATCAGCCCTTTTGTCATTTTGTATCCCTAATCCTCTGTAAAAGGCACCATTGGCTGATCATTTGGTGCTCTTGGTGCTAGGCTTAGTTTTTACAAGTTATGGTTATGCTTGTTTATTGTTTTCCTTTATTGTAATTTTCTCTTGTTCTAAATTGAAGCTATGTTCATCTTTCTCTTTTTCTCTCTTTCATTCTTCTTATCTATGAGTAACTAAATCTTCATCTTGCTTAGGTGAAAGAGTGAAGCTCTTGGTAATGAAATAAGGTTAGATTATTTTATTTCTTGTGCTTAAATGATATATTATCAAATGGACATTATATGTGTTGTATTTTGTTTCCAATCAATTTAGAAACTTTCTTTGTATAATGGAGATCTTGATTTATTGTAGACAATAGGATTGGCACAGTGAATGCTTGAACTCATTTACAAATGTTGGTAGATAATTAAAAGAATCATAATATGATTGCATATATAATTGAACTTTGAATGTTATATTTTCTGATTGGAACCTCCGTTGTGTGTGGATTTCAATTGAGTTATAAAGAGAAATAATCTTACCTTTAATTTGTTACCATGAGTGGATCTCCTAACCCAAGCAAGTTCTTAAATTCATTTGTGAACTTCTTTAATTACTTTTGGTGTTGTGACAAATCCTTTTCTTACCTCAATTAATTTTTCTTCATCAATTCCCTGTGAATCGACCTCGGACTCCTGAGAAATTTATTACTTGAGACAACCTGCACCTGGGTTTGCATCTTTAAATCCCATAGTCAAGTTTTTGGCACCGTTGCCTGGGACTTGATTTGAAGTTTTAATTTATTGAGGTTCTTTTTCTTTAATAAAATCTATTCTCTCTTCTCCTTCACCAGAGCAAAAGATTGGCTTACCGATCCTTCGGTTTCTTTACTAACTCTCTAACTTTCTAACTATCTAACTTACTAACCTACTAACTTGCTAACATACTAACTTTCTAACTTTTAAATTTATGTCATTTATTTTCTGCTTACTAACTTTTTATTTTCTGCATTCTAACTTTGTAATTTACGTCATTTATTTTCTGCTCTCTAACTTTTTATTTTCTGTTATTTATTATTATTTTCTAACATAATGAAATAATCTTTCTTCTTCTCTTCTCTTTCGCCGGCTCTGGTGGGGCTCTGCCTCTCTTCAGTTTTCATATTTTAAATTTATTTTCTGCAATTTACTTTCTGCAATTTACTTTATGCACTTTATTTTTTATAATTTATTTTCTGCACTTTACTTTCTGCTCTTTCTAACTTACTAATTAGTAACTCTCTAATTATCTAACTTTTTGCTTTATCAGTTATCTAACTTTTTACTTGTTAATATTTATTGGGTGGTTGGTTTATACCACATCCTTGTTAATATTTAATGGCGGGTTATACCGCTAGCTTGTACATTATTTTTGTTTATTTATTTTAAGTTATTTATGTATTTATGCTTAATTGGTATCGTGATTTAAATTCTAGTCGTTTAGTTAAAATTAATCTTGGTACTTTATATATTGATTTGTTTGAATCACAATCACACACAATTGACACAATGACTGACAATGAAAGTGTACATGATGAACATGTAAATCAACCATTGCGAACCATGCGTGAATATTTACAACCACCTCGAAATTCTAGTCCATCATGTTTTATCTTTCCACTCAATGCCAACAATTTTAGATTTAAGCCAGGTATGATTTCTTTACTTCCTAATTTTCATGGTTTAGAATCTAAAAGTTCATATTTACATCTGAAAGAATTTGAAGAAGTATGTATTGCTTTCAATGACCAAAATTGCACTGAAGAGATTGTTAAGCTTAAAATGTTTCCTTTTTCTTTAAAAGATAAAGCAAAATCTTGGTTTAACACTTTGAAACCAAGATCAATTGGCACATGGCAAGAAATGCAAGGTGAGTTCTTAAAGAAATTTTTTCCAACACATAAAACCAATGCTATGAAAAGACAAATCCAAAATTTTTCCCAAAATTCAAATGAAGCATATTTTCAATGTAGGGAACGGTTTAAAGATTTGTTAAATTCTTGCCCACATCATGGTTTTGAAAAATGACGCACTATAAGCTTCTTTTATGAAGGTTTAACACCTGAAATTAAACAATTTGTAGAAACAATGTGCAATGGTGAGTTTCTTGATAAAAAACCTGATGAAGCTTTAGACTATTTAAACCAGTTGGCTGAAAATTCTCAATCTTGGCATAGTATTACCCCTTCTGAAAATTCAATTAGATCTAACCTTGCAAGTGCTAATAAAGGAAAATATCACCTTAGTCAACAGGATGATCTAAATGCAAGGTCTTCTAATTTGGCTAGAAAGGTTGAAGCCATGGAATTAAGAAAAGCAAAAGAAATCAAATATGTGCAAAATGAAGAAATTTGTGGCATTTGTGATGACTTAGGACACTCAACACACAAATGTCCTAACATTCTTGGTTTTAAAGAAGTTGTACATGAGCAAGTAAATGCAATGAATAATTTTAAAAAGCCATTTACTTCTTCTTTTTCAGATACATATAATCCGGGATGGAGAAATCACTCGAACTTCAGTTGGAAGAATAATAATCAGTCACAATTCATGCAACCACCACCTCCTCAGGCACAACAGGACTCTCAAAATTCTCAAGGATATGCACCTTATGTCCCACCATATAGGAAAAACCTTGAAGAAACACTGCATGCATTCATAGAAAAGCAAGAGGCCATTAATAAACAAAACAATCAAACCATGAATGACATAAAAGACACTCTTGCTAAACTTTCTTCTGCACTCACCATTCACGAGAAAGGAAAATTTCCTTCTCAACCTCAACCAAATCCCAAGGGTCAGTACAGTCTAAATGAGGGGAGTTCAGAAAACTAACAAATGGACCAAGTCAAGGCAGTGATAACTCTTAGGAGTGGAAAAGTTGTTGAAAAACAAATCCCCGAGTCTTGTGAGAAAGAAGATGAACCAATTCCCCAAGAAAAGGAAGAAGTTGACCAAAAGGAGACTAAACTCTCGCCTTCACCCCCATTTCCTTAAGCATTGAATAATCCAAAGAAATTGGACCACCATACTGAAATTTTTGAAATTTTGAAACAAGTAAAGATCAATATTCCTCTGTTAGATGCTATCAAATAGATTCCTTATTATGCTAAATATTTGAAGGACTTGTGCACTGTTAAAAGAAAATTAAATGTGAAAAAGAAAACATTTTTGGCTGAACAAGTAAGCTCCATTCTTCAGAATAATAATGTGTTGAAATATAATGACCCTGGTTGTCCTAAATTTTCATGCATTATTGGAGAACATAAAATTGAAAAAGCTTTACTTGATCTTGGTGCTAGTGTCAATTTGCTTCTATATTCAGTTTATCAGCAACTCAACTTGGGTGAGTTAAAACCAACCTCTGTAACTCTTCTACTTGCCGATAGATTAATTAAAATTCTAAGAGGAATAGTGGAAGATGTGTTGGTTCAAGTTGATAAATTCATATATCCTGTGGATTTTATTGTCTTGGAAACTGAACCTATGGTTGATAGTTGTAAGTCAATTCCTGTTATTTTAGGCCATCCTTTTTTAGCAACATCAAATGCTTTGATAAATTGCAGAAATGGAGTGGTGAAGCTAACATTTGGAAACATGACACTGGACCTCAATGTTTTTAACATATGCAAGCAACCACAGGAAGTCCTTGATGAAAAGGAGGAAGTTAAAGGAATTGAAGCCATTATAGATGATCATCTTTAAACAAGGAGTTCTTCTGACCCATTAGAAATTTGTTTAGTCAATTCATTTGATTCAGGCATGCAATTAGAAGATGATATCTCTAAAATATGCTCTTTACTTGATTGTACACAGGCAATGGAGTACAAGGGATGGAAGCCAAGATTTGAAGAGCTAAAACCCATGAAGAAGTACCCGCAACGGAACTAAAGCTATTACCTGCCGGGTTGAAGTACACATTTTTGGGAGAAGAGCAAAACTTTCTAGTGGTAATTTCCTCGTCTCTTACTGAAGAACAAGAAGGTATGTTAACAGAAGTACTTAAAAGACATAAAAGTGTAATTGGATGGACATTAAAGGACATAAAAGGTATTAATCCATTAATTTGTACACATAGAATACATTTAGAGGATAATGCTAAAACTTCTCAACAACCTCAAAGAAGATTAAATCCACACATGAAAGAGGAAGTTAGAGCTGAAGTCCTTAAATTACTTGATGTTGGAATTATCTATCCTATCTCTGATAGTCAATGGGTAAGCCCTATACAAGTTGTGCCTAACAAATCTAGAATAACAGTGGTTGAAAATGATAAGGGTGAATTAATACCTATGCGAGTCTCATCTAGTTGGCGTATGTGTATTGATTTTAGAAAATTAAATACTGCTACTAGGAAAGATCATTTCCCCTTACCATTTCTTGATCAAATTCTAGAAAGGGTAGCAGGACATCCATATTACTGTTTTCTTGATGGTTTTTCGGGTTATAATCAAATACCAATTGCATTGGAAGATCAAGAAAAGACCACTTTTACATGTCCCTTTGGTACTTTTGCATATAGAAGAATGCCTTTTGGCCTTTGTAATGCTCCGACAACATTTCAAAGATGCATGGTAAGCATTTTTAGTGACATGATTGAGCATTATTTAGAGGTTTTCATGGATGATTTGATAGTTTTTGGAAATTCTTTTGAAAATTGTCTTGATAATTTAGAAAAAGTTCTTAAAAGATGCAAAGAAAAAGGATTTGTGCTAAACTGGGAAACATGTCATTAAATGGTTACCTCAAGAATAGTGTTAGGTCATGTGATATCTTCTAAAGGAATTTAAGTTGATAAGGCCAAAGTTGAATTAATTGCTCATTTGCCTTCCCCAAAAATAGTCAGAGAAGTTCATTCCTTTTTAGGACATGCAGGATTTTGCAGAAGATTCATTAAGGACTTTAGTGTCATATCTAGACCATTATGTAATCTTCTGTTGAAAGATGCACCATTTGATTAGACTCAAGAATGTCACAAAATCTTTTGAAAAATTAATTGGTCTTCTGATATATGCTCCTATCATGCAATCTCCTGACTGGTCTTTGCCTTTTGAGTTAATGTATGATGCTAGTGATTTTGCTGTGGGCACTGTTTCAGACCAAAGAAAGGAAGGTAAGCCTCATGTGATTTGTTATGCAAGTAGAACTTTAAATAGTGCACAAATGAATTGCACCACTACTGAAAAAGAACTATTTGCTGTAATTTTTGCACTGGACAAATTTTGATCTTACTTAGTTGGTTCTTCTATTGTGATTTTCACCGATTATTCTGCTATTAGATATTTGATGTCTAAGCAGGATGCCAAACCAAGATTGATAAGGTGGATCTTGTTGCTTCAAGAATTCAACATCATAATAAAAGATAAGAAAGGAGCCAAAAATATTGTTGCTGATCATTTATCCAGACTTACAACAGGCTCACCTTTTGATAGCACACCTATTAATGATTCTTTTCTTGATGAATTTTTATTTTCTATCAATTCCATGCCTTGGTTTGCTAACATAGTCAACTTTCTTGTAACAGGAAAGATGCCGCCTCAATGGACGCACCAAGATAGAAGGAAATTTTTGACAAAGGTGAACATTTTTTATTGGAATGACCCATACTTGTTCAAATATTGTGCTGACTAAATCTTTTAGAGATGTGTGCCTGACAGTGAGGTAGGTAGTGTCATTAAATTTTGTCACTTAGAAGCATGTGGTGGTCACTTTTCTTCAAAGAAAACAGCTACAAAAATCTTGCAGTGTGGATTTTATTGGCCCACTTTATTTAAGGACTGCTATACTTTTTGTAAAAGTTGTGAAAATTGTCAAAAGTTGGGCTCAATTTCAAAAAGAAACATGATGCCTCTAAACCCCATCCTTGTCATTGAAATTTTTAATTGTTGGAGAATTGATTTCATGGGTCCATTTCCATCTTCATTTGGACTTGTGTATATTTTGGTTGCAGTTGATTATGTCTCAAAATGGATTGAGGCGATTCCATACTGATACAATGATCATAAAACTGTTCTCAAATTTTTAAAAGAAAATATCTCGTGTCGATTTGGAATCCCTCGAGCTATCATAAGTGATGGGGGAACACATTTTTGCATTAAACTATTTGAATCTTTAATGAAGAAATATGGTATTACGCACAAAATTGCCACCCCTTATCACCCTCAGACAAGTGGATAAGTTGAATTGGCAAATAGGGAGATTAAACAAATTTTAGAAAAAATGGTTAACCCAAATCGTAAAGATTGGTCTTTAAGACTAAACGATGCACTTTGGGCTTACCGTACTGCTTTCAAAACATCTTTAGGCATATCACCCTATCGGTTAGTCTATGGAAAACCTTGTCACTTGCCTGTAGAATTGGAACATAAAGCATGTTGGGCCATTAAAGCTTTCAATCTAAATCTTGATGATGCTTACAAGATACGCAAATTGCAATTAAATGAACTTGAGGAATTGAGAAATAATGCATATGAGAACTCAAAGATTTATAAAGCCAGAACAAAAGTTTGTCATGACAAGACAATTTTGAGAAAATCTTTTGAAATTAGTCAAAAAGTTCTGCTTTATGATTCTCGCCTGCACCTATTCCCTGGAAAATTGAGATCTAGGTGGAGTGGTCTTTTTGTTGTCAAACATGTGTATCCTCATGGGGCTATAGATATTGAGAATCCTAGGAATGGTAATGTGTTTAAAGTCAATGGACAAAGGCTCAAACCATTTCTAGAAAACCAAGTTGATGAGGTAGAATTCATCTCTCTTTTTTATCCTTGTTATGAATAGAATTTACTCTAATTTTGTTGCCTTGTTTTTGCAGTTCTTTGTGTTGCTGGTTAAGTGGCGGATAACAGTACTCCGTGACTCTCAAGTCGGATTATTTTTTAGTTTCCCAAAATAACTGAATCCTTCTTCTCCTTTAAAATGGATGTCATTCTTTCAAACCTGAGAAAACATTTTCCTTCTCTCCCTTAAAATGCTCTGAAAAAAATCTACAAAGTTAGATGTGACGGATTGAGACTGTTACTGCACAAAGGTATGCCAAAAAATATACGTTGGATAATTGAAGCAAAGGTCCGACTAGCAGGTGAGTCTTCAATTTCATTTAACTCATACATGCTAGGTCTTGGAAGAAGTTTATATTCTAAAAAGAGAAAAGCAAAAAGGTTACAAGTCTGTCAAAATGTACACGATGGAATTGTAACAAGCGATGTCATTCTTTGGGGATGGTTTCCGCAAACAGAGAAGATAAAATTTTCTTCATTAAGAATGGACTGAGTAAGGAGTCATTAGATGATATCTTATTAACTCTTGAGACGCATTCTTATGGATTGGTGCATCGTAAACTTCTAATTTGTGGAATCTCTTCAAGCATGAAGAAAAACATTATAGTCTTGGGAATCTGACTCTAAAAGACCCTGTTTGCCAATTTATAAGAAAATTGGATGGGAAGCTTATCCTCGACTCATAGAAAGCATTTAAGCCATTACTGGATGTTAAACCAGAGGCAGATGTGAGCCATATCCACAATAATCTGTACATATCATCCTCTTCTTCTTTATGTCATCTTTCAAAAAAAAATTTAAAAAAAAGCAAAAAAAAAGAAAAAAAAGAAAAAAAATGTTTGAACAAGGGAGATCCGAAAAGAGTACCATGACTTTAATTAGTTGTTGAGCCCCAGCCATTGGCTGACCCATCATTGACTTAGGTGGACCTTTGCATACTGGTCCTTAAAAAAGTTTGTGTACCATGCTCTGTAGAGAGCCGCACTCCATAACCCAATGTTTACCATCTAGGCATTGTGGAGTTGATGGACAGGCAGAAGCATCCCACTCTGGTTATTAGTGAGAAGTAACCTGTGGCTGCCAAAGCGTATGAGGCATCTGAGCTTGATCCTTTCTTTTATTAGAAGGGGCTCTTAGCGCCCTAGGATGGGATGTTTTAGATCTTGGACATAACAGGTTTCAGATTTTAGCATCTTTGTTGATTTTACAAGCCCATGTGTGAGCGCTCCAAGTTCCAGACCCAAGATGGAAACCCACGATGGTTTCTTCTTTCTCCTTTCTTCGAATAAACGGACGTGAGTGTCTACTGCACTGGTGACACGTAATATAAAGATATGTCGCTACTGCACTCATGACGCGCAGTATAAAGATATGCCATGAAAAATGTACATACAGGTATGTCATCATTTGCTATTATATTTCCTTTATCTTTGTATGATTTTGCTGTATTTTGGTTTTGGACAGACGATCCTTTGAGCAGGGTCCTTCAGGGGTTTCTAGACTTCTTTACCCTGATGGTTTTCTTGAAGTCAAAAAAAAAAAAGAAAAAAGAAAAAAAAAAGAAAAGAGATTCTATGTTTCTTAATTTCAAACTTTTCTGACAACAGCCAACCTACCCTTATAGGTGCAATTATTACCTTTTCTATTCTTTGTCTTATTTAAACACTCCATTTTCTCCACTTTCCTCAAACTCAGAATCATTCAAAAGGAAGGTGAGAATAGAAATGGAAGGTATTTCTGTTCGTCAACTTAAAAATATTTGTGTATTTTGTGGATCTAAGTATGGGAAGGGTTTAGAGTTTGTAAACACAGCTACCACTCTTGGTCGATCACTTGCTGCGAGGAATATTCATCTTGTATATGGGGAAAGTTGCTGAGGGTTAATGGGGACTGTATCACTTGCTGCATATATAGGAGGCAGTCGGATTTTAGGTGTCATTCCTGAACCTTTAGCTCAACAAAACATCACTGGAAAGACAATTGGAGAGGAACTTAAGGTATCATCAATGCATGAACGAATGAAGATAATGCTTGAAAACTTTGATGCATTCATTGCCTTACCAGGTGATTTTGGTACCTTAGAAGAAGTTTTTCAAATTGTCTCTTGGGCCTAACTGAACATCCACCATAAACCCATAGGTTTGTTGAATGTAAATAATTTCTTTGATATTTTGTTACTTTTTCTTGACCATGCTGTGGAACAGAAATTTATCACACTTTCGGTAAGACAACTTCTTATCTCTACTTCCACTATTGAGAAGTTGATTGATAAATTAGAAGCTTTTGTTCATAAACCTGACCCAACAATAGCTCAGATAGATTAGTCAGCAGGAAGCAGTGAGGGAAGTAGGATGAAAAGAAAGCCAGATCTGAAACTTCGTTTATAACTCTCCTTTACCTTTGATTTTATTTATCGTACTTTGTTTCTCTTTAAATTTGTGTCAGATTTCTCCAACAGGTAATATCTTCTATCATTTACTCATCTATATTTTAACATTGAGGACAATGTTGTGATCTAGTTGGGGGGGAAGGATAGTTGACCAAAAAAAAAAATTTCTTTTTTGGGAAGTATGATATGATTGTCATGGATTTACTAAACCAATGAATGATGGCAGAGTAAGGAGTAATTTTACTTCTGAGATGCATCTAAATTGGGAAGTATGTTTAGTGATATGACTATCAGAAACCTATTCATAGTAAAACCAATTAAGGATGGCAGAGTAAGGAGTAAATTTTGGAAATAATTTATTACCCTTGAGACGCATCTTAGTTGAGGAAATAATTATTTTGTGTAGAAGTAGCAAATGGATTCTTGGATCTTAGCATAAATTGTCTTCTTTCTTAAAAATCACAAGCGTGGATATGAATGTTGATATGATGGATTAAGAATGATAGAAATATGCCTTGTGAGATTTTGAGCCTATTGATGAATGGATTGAATATTTGTACCATTCTCTTCTTTCTTGTGTGATTTTCACTCATAGAATTGTTACTCTAGAACTTGCTTTGATTCTTTTTGAGGCTACATTTTCACATGCATACATAAATATGATTGAGGCATTTTGAAATAGCTACTTTGACCAAATAGCCATCCTTGTATATTTTCCATTGTGTAACCCCTTTGAACTTATTTGACCATTCCTTGTTTTTAGCTCATTTCATACCTTCAAAAAAAGAAAGAAAAAAAAACATATTTTTACCCAACCTTAGGGAATAAGAGAGCATTGACCTTGTTCTTGAACAAGTGAGGGGGGGTGTGTGCAAAATGATCAATAAAAAAAAATTTGACCACCATTACAATCAAAGGATTATCAGAGTCTAGAATAAAGGTGGATGCTTAGAAACAACAGGAAGAAAAGGAGAATGTTCAAGTCTAACAATGAATTCAATTCACCAATTTGGGATTGACCTTCAACAAAACATTAGTCCAATATTGGTAATTGTCCTTTATGATGAATGTTCTTAAACATTTTCTCCACTCTAACTGTACCATAATGCTCTTTTATTCTCTTTGGTATTTATCTTTTCATATCCATATTATCCCCTCTCCTTTACCATGACCCCATTACAACCTTGAATAAAGTCCTCTTGATTTTTGTATGCATGTGTTTTGAGTAGCAGAGAAGTAGAAGATAAGCAAGTTTATGGTAGTGCAATTGTTCATGGGTTGAATAGAGTGAAATACTTACCTTTTAAACACTTGAGAGATTAAGAGTGAATTCTATGAGGATCTATCATTCTTGATTCATTCTTTTCAACTAAAGTTTCTTTGCTTGTTGGTTTGAGATGTGAAGAAATGTTACCTCATTAATGCTTTGATCACTTGAATTTCAGGTTGTTCTTCTTGCTTCATCGAGTCTTTTAGAGTTTTTAACTTTTGAGTCTATGTCGTTTTTCTTTGTTTCCTAACTTTGGTCTTGTGTGTTTTGCCTAGGAGTGCAAAAACTTAAGTGTGGGCGAATTTGATGATCACATATTTTATACATTAATGAACCCTCATTTTAGTCATTTACACTCTCCATGTACTTAATTGATTAAGTCTGGTTATGTTTTGTAAGTTTGGACTCAAATTGGACTTAATTGATTTTTTTAGCATTATTTGGGTCTTACACTATTTCTGTATTTCCGCCATATCTTGAGTTCTAGATGTCTAAAAATTATGTATCTTACCTTGTAGGAAAGATAAGAGAGAGCTCTACAACTTTCATGAAGAGCTCTAGGTAAAATATGGACATCTAGAGGAGGTAAATATGCTTGGAAGTCAGAACATAGGTTTTGTGATTGGAACCTGAATAGTGTTCAGTAATCAGAGCATAACTCAGGCTATAGGAACTTTCTTGGGCTAAAATTTGGATATTTGAAAGTTAAGACAAATATCTACAACTTTCATGAAGAATATAAGAGCTCATTCGGACAGTTTGGAGGTGATATTGGGTTTGGAAGTCAAAATAGAGGTGCTGAAATTGGGCCTGAATAGTCTGCAGTAATTGGGTCATATCTTGGGCTGTAGGACGAATTTTTGGATGATCTTGGTGGCATTAGAAAGCTGAGACAAAATGATACAACTTTCATGAAGACCACATTACTTCATTCTAATGGCATCCATGAGATCAGCACTAAATGATTTTAGAGACAAAGAATCTCAATAATTTTTCACTCACCAACTCACCATTTGACATTTTCCACTCATCCACCTACTCCTCATGTAACACCCTAATATAGATATCTAGATATATCATAGTTTCACAACGATATATAAAGATAACGGTACTAGAAATGTCACTTTCTTATACTTTATTCTAACATATATCCATAATACAACTGAGTAATTATAGAAAGCCTTGAGAGATTCGGAAAAACTTAAACCTCATACATATATATATATACAAACTTAGCCACAAGAGGGCTTATTATAATACATATAATATAAAACTTACAGAACAAATATAAACTGATTGCATAAGTTCTGTCTACTTAAAGCAATAAAAACTACTCTAGTCTTCATGCTTTCTCTTCTCACCCTTAGCAGGGTCTGTACCTCTGTACCTGCATCTGAATTTACATGGAATAACAACTGGGGTGAGAATTAACATTCTTAGTAAAAGTAATTCCAATACCAGTTCTCTATAACATTGTATATAACAATTATATAAAGAAATGCTATAATTTCTAACTTAGGAGTTCCCTCCTCTTTTCTAATATCTGCACACTTTCTTATAGTGTGATATCAACCGATAGCCTACACACTGTTAATATATACAATGCCCATATAGCTGTAAATACCAACAGTGACGGACAATGCCCATACAGCTGTAAATACCAACAGTGACGGACAATGCCCATACAACTATCCGTGAATGCAATGATAATGATATGTAATATGAATATGCCTAAGAAAATCCTAAGCATATGTGGATGAAATGCAAATGTAGGGTTTTGTTTTGAAATACATGTAAAAGTTTATTTTGAAAACAAGGAAGTTTGCTAGGAACTAGTTGACGAGCACCGAACTCAGTCAAAATTATAACCAAAGTTATTAACTAAGTTTGCAGTATAGTGAACAACACCGGATCGTCTCCTCAAGGATCGTAAATGCAATTTTATCAAATTAAGTTAAGTTAGAAAGGGGGGTTTTGAGTGTTCAAGGATTACAATGACAAGATCTGAAGAAAAATAACAATTAAAAGAACAATCAATTCAGAAATCTATCCGAGATTGGGTGGATTCAATCATAGACCTTTCAATAAACACCTGAAATACATTTGAATGGTTAACTTGGATCTAACCGAGATCTCTCATCGATCCGAATTCATACTAGACAATCGTCCGAATTCAATTGACAAGTGATAAACACAAATCTGCAATCGCACCATTCATGTAAATATATGTCAATTTAAGCACCGAATTCAATTAACCTAGGCACAAATCAGTAACCTAACCTCTTCAATTACGTGATTAGTTTAGATCAATCAGTTCTAAGTTTCATCACAAATCTCAATCTTCAGTTATGTGATTAATTCAGATCAATCAGTTCTAAATTTCATCACAATACTTAATCTTAAACCAAGATCAAATCAGATCAAACATAAACAGAATCATCATTCATGCATTCAAGATCAAGAGAACAGAAGAAGAAGAGAAGAGGAATTCAAATATAAATCAAATACATTACATAACCAAGGTCTCAAGCATCCAAGCCACAATCTCTTCAAGAGTCCCGAATTGACTAGAAGTGACTTAGCTCTCCATTACAATGAAGGAAAAATATACAAGAACTATGAAAAGCTATCTCTAACACCAAGTGTGTGTGTGCCTTAGAGCTCTCCACATGTTTCCTTTTATAGAGGATTTGGAGTAGTAGTAGATGGGTAGATGGGATTAGTAGGTGGGTGAGTAGGTGGATGAGTAGGTGGGTAAGTAGGTGGATGAGTAGGTGGGTAAGTAGGTGAGCTACCTTGTCTCCGAAATTCTTTATTACTGAACTCATTGATTTCGTCATTTCTGAGCCAAGTGGTCTTCATGAAAGTTCTAGGAAATTGTCTAAGCTTTCCAATGGCTCTGGAAACACCCAAAAATTCGTCCTACAGCCCAAGATATGACTCAATTACTACAGACTATTCAGGACCAGTTTCAGCACCTCTGTTTTGACTTTCAGACCCAATATCTCCATCAAGGAGCCCGAATCAAGTTTTGTGCTTGACATGAAAGTTGTACATATGGGTCTTAACTTTCAGATTACAAATTTTCAGCCCATTTTATATGCCCAAACTCGAATTATGTTCTGGTTACTACACACTGTTCGGGTTCCAGTCACAAATCCCGTATTCTGATTTCCATGCCCAATTAGCTCCACTAGATGTCTGAAATTGACTTTGAGCTCTTCATCAAAGTTGTAGAGCTCTCTCTTATCTTTCCTACAAGGTAAAATTCATAATTATCAGACATTTAGAACTCAAGATATGGCCAAAATATAGAAATAGTGTAAGACCCAAATAATGCTGAAAAAATCAATTAAGTCCGATTCGAGTTCAAACTTACAAAACATAATCAAATTCAATCAATTAAGTACATGAAGAGTGTAAATGACTAATAATGAGGGTTTATTAATGTATAAAATATATGATTATCACTAGTCAGTATATCATCCAATGGTAATTAGAAGGAAAGCTTATCCTCACATTATAGATATCCTAGTACGTTGAGAAATTCAGGCTTCATCCTTGCTCAAAGAGCATCTTTGGATTTCCCACTTATCTCCTTTGGCCTTGGCACTGTTGAGACATCAGGGTTATGTCCTTCTCAAAAATCCTTCGGATACCCATCTATCTCATTTTGCCTCCATGAATGAACATCAAAGGATACTCACCAAGATCGATACTACTTGACTAATTCGTAGACTTACATACGTACTTATATACTTAGTTCCTTTACGATCTAAGCATATTCTCCTAAGAACTTTGGCTTTTTATGTTTACCCTTTGTAATGAGGAGAATCTGTAACCTCATACTACATGTAACCTTAGCATTTAGTTAGAAATACTTGTCCCCTTAGGAACTTCTCTGATTTCTTACCCTCTTAGCTAAATGACCTCACGCCATATAATGTTACATTCTTAGGTAAACATTACCAAATCATTTCTCATACTTGTACCTAAACTCCACCTCATCACTCATATCTCTTAAGTGATTTCTAATGCAACACTATGTTACTGAGGTGTTAGGTACTTACCTATGGCAAACCATTTTTCTTGGTTGCACTAAAGTTCTATCTCTTCACATACATACTAGATTAACTAACTAGTGTGTGAAAAGCGTAGTGTTATGTTTAACTCTTACATAACCACTATCTTAACTTTCCTATAGACTCAACTCATCCTAGTGACAGAGTCTACCTTAGCTAATCCTTATCTACTCTTGCTTAAGGAAATAAATGAGCATTTCTCTAAAACTTTGCATAATTAACTCAACTTTAACTAAAGCGATTAAGTCATGCATCTAGATAAGTATAACATAATTATTATGGTTGTATCTTGTTTTCTCTTCCATCACACTTCTAGTAGTAGCTTATACTACACTTGTGTGCTTAAGGTTCCAGATACCTCTTTAATTATTCCAAACTCATGGAATGCTTAAGAACTTAACCTCCATACTTTCATTAGTATCTAAGGAAGTAAATTCCCTTTATCTTGCACTTCTAACTCATCTTTGCTAATACATGAGTTATTGCACATTTCTACTATACCTTATGATTATGACATCTTCTTAGTCATAATTCATCTTATTGTGTATATAGCAATGCACAAAGTCCCACTTAACTAGAGACTTAGTACCTAAACATTCCTTCCTTAGAACCAATACACAATCTTGTCTCCACTCAAGTGAATCTAATGCAAGAGTGGTTCTTACTTGCAACTCTTTGTTGCTAAAGGTTCTAGGTACCTTCCTAAGGTAATCCATTACTCTTGGATATCCTAAGGTTCATACCTTTCTCATTATCTACTAGAGTGAATACTATTATTCATCCTAGTATACGTATCTCCATTGCACTATCTCATCACACCTTGAGTGATATTTATTGCAATGTTAAGTTGCCTAAGGTGCAATGTCATTACCTAAAGCAAACCTTTCCTTTAGCATGCTTAAAAGCCTATGCTTTCTCATACTTAATAGGTAAATATTTTTCGCTTGAAAATATCCTCATTTGTGCTTTAACACACTTTAGGAAACATATATGAATGATTCCATTTACTTTAAAACATCAAAACATCTAAAAACAACATTTTAGAGCTTCAGGGTCTCACGCCGCGGCACGGCGTATGCACGCCACGGCGCCCTACTCTTGGGTGCTAATACTGGGCTATTTTTGGGCCTCACATCACGGCATACACCACCTATGCCGCGGTGCGCTAAGAAAAATAACCCTCACGCTGCGGCATGCATAGTAGAAATCAGATTCTGCAGAATCGAGGTACTGTTCTATTTGTCAATTCCTCGAGTTTTGGCCATTTCAATCCAAATTCTAAGTGATTCTAAGTCCCTAATCAGTCCTTTAACACATAGGAACAACAAACACTAACTTAAACCTCTTAATTTGGATTATGGATCAAAATCTCTTATTCTTTGACCTAAGGCTCACTTTGTGAATCAAGGGTCTAAATGAGTTGTTCTAAGTTTCTAACTTAAACTTATGCTATGAACAAGTCATAAATGACCAAAAAAATACGTTCATGCAAGCCAAACACATCAAACTCATCTAAAACTCAATTTAGCATATTAGGTTGTTTATATGCATACATAGAGAAAAGAAATGAATAAAGGCTCTAAACCCCTACCTCTTGAAGACTTGAAGCCTTGAACTTGATCATTGATCTTCTTCCTCTTCTTCTTCCCTTCTTCCCCTTTCTCCTTCTTCTTCTCCCCTTTCTCCTTGTTCTTTCTTTTCTTTCCCTGTTGTTCTGTTCTCTACCAAGGGAGAAGAGAGAAATAAGGGGGTGGGATGTGGAGGGAAATACGGGAAAAGATTAACTTAAGTTTCTACATTGAAACTTATATCTGTTAAGGACACCCGAATTATGCTAATTCAAGTTTTCCAGCTTCCAACAACTTTAGAATAAATCATACGATTCATCTAAATTATTATTTCACAATTCTCATCATTTTCTATATCTGCTGCTAGTCATTTGGTATTAAAATGCATGACCAGTATGCCTAAAAATACCAAACTGACTCTGATTCTCTTGAAACTTTTGCCATATCTTACATGGCTTATTTGTGACCTAGAAATAAACTCTCTATGTTTATTTCCCTTAACTTAGCAAAAGTTGCTATTATCTGAGTTATTTTAAGCTACTTTTCAACTTCTGTGTTGCAACTAAGTGCCTAAATGAACTCAGTTTATCACAAAACTTTAATGGCATGCTAAACAAGTTAAACGCTACCTTTGGTAACCATTTACCAGTCTAACATGTGTTTAAGGGTATTACACCTCACCTACTCTTAATCAGCCCCCTTGTCATTTTGTATCCCTAATCCTCTATAAAAGGCACCATTGGCTGATCATTTGGTGCTCTTGGTGTTAGGCTTAGTTTTTACAAGTTATGGTTATGCTTGTTTATTGTTTTCCTTTGTTGTAATTTTCTCTTGTTCTAAATTGAAACTATGTTTATCTTTCTCTTCTTCTCTCTTTCTTTCTTCTTATCTATGAGTAACTAAATCTTCATCTTGCTTGGGTGAAAGAGTGAAGCTCTTGGTAATGAAATAAGGTTAGATTATTCTATTTCTTGTGCTTAAATGATATATTATCAAATGGACATTATATGTGTTGTATTTTATTTTCAATCAATTTAGAAACCTTCTTTGTATAATGGAGATCTTGATTTATTGTAGACAATAGGATTGGCATAGTGAATGCTTGAACTCATTTACAAATGTTAGTAGATAATTAAAGGAATCATAATATGATTGCATATATAATTGAACTTTGAATGTTATATTTTCCGATTGGAACCTCCGTTGTATGTTTTTTAATTGACTTTTAAAGAGAAATAATATTACTTTTAATTTATTACTAAGAGTGGATCTCCTAACCCAAGCAAGTTCTTAAATTCATTTGTGAACATCTTTAATTACTTTTGGTGTTGTGACAAATCTTTTTCTTACCTCAATTAATTTTTTTTCATCAATTCCCTGTGGATCGACCTCGAACTCCCGAGAAATTTATTACTTGAGACAACCTGCACTTGGGTTTGTATCTTTAAATCCCGCAGTCAGAAATCTTCATCTCTCAAGTGACAAAGTATTTCACTTTCATTTCTTAAATCCTTTTATTAATTTCTTGTACTAAATCAATTAACTTTTCATTTCTAAATCATAATTTTACATAAAGTAAACCATTTCAAACCTTTAAAACCGTAACAACATGGTCATTGGAACCATCATATCTTTTCTTTTCCTTTTCCTTCTAATCATTCAATTTTACCATTCATAAAAATCTTAATTTGAAAACACCTATTTTTGAGGTATTGAGGCCGTGAGCCTCTTGGTCATTGGAATCAAAAAATATTTTCCTTGTTCATTTCCATCATGGCATATACAATATATTCACATCATACATTTCATAAGCATACCATAAAACAATAAAATCATGCAAATCATATAAGGCACAACTAAATTAATCAAAGCACATAAACACTCAAAAATAATTACACAACCATGAATAATGAACCCTCACATGGATTCACCATCCTTCACAAACAAATACATCTCTAACCACCATACTTGGTTAGTAAGATAAATCTCCCTCTTACCTTAAAGAGGAGACAAATTCTTCTTGGATCCTTCTCCTAGGAATTTTGTGAAGTTTCTTGGAAAAATCCTAAAAATCTTAAACAAATTTTAAAATCAAAAACAAGCTTAGAAATAGATAAACCATGGATTAATCATGGCTTAGAAAATCAAAACTAAAAGATTGGGTCAAGAAATAAGAAGTTTACCCTTTTTGGTAGAAACTTTAAGCTTGGATTTCAAGCTCAAGATGATTGATTTTGTGAAAACTCACAACAAGAAAGTTGTTTAGAATATGATTTAGGTTTAGGAAATGATATTGGATAAAATTATAGGTGAGTAGAAGTTGGTTAATGGTGTGGCTGCCAAGAGCTCCCCAAAGAACAACAATGGAGTTTTTGATTTTTGTAAGAGAAAGATTAGAGAGAAAAGGCTTCTTAGACTTGGTGAAGATGAAGAATGAAGTGAAAACACTTGGTTTTCCTTAGTTATGGCCATGGAACTCACCAAAGGAGGTGGCCACTTTCCTTGACTCTCCAAGACTTCCTAATGGCCTTAGATTGCATCAAGGGTTCACATGCAAAGCCTTTCCCCTAAGCTTGCTTCTAATTGGCTTAACCAAGCCTTAGTCATATGTTCATGAAAATTCTAACCTGATGGTGGTCATAGGATGCTAACTAAGTTACTAATCCCATTTAGTTTCTATGTACACTTAAGCTAACTTAGTTAGGATAGTTAGTTACATTGCCAACTAAATAGTTTTCTATGCTTGAACAAATGTTCTAGAAAACCCTAGACTCCACCAAAACTGTGTGGCACTTAGGGAACTAACTAGGTTTGGTTCATTTAGTTTTCCACACAAGCTTAAGCTTAAATTCTAGTTAGGTTTTCCTAATTCTATCAAGCTAACTTAGTTAAGCTTCCTAGTTACATTACTAACTAGTTAGTTACCTTGATGTTAGTCATCCATTATTGAACATTGTAGAAGCTTCTTGTAACTAGAAACCCTAAGGAATAACAAACTAAGTTTCCATCCTATTTGGTTACTACATAGAACATAAACTAACCTAGTTAAGTCATTTAGTTACCAAGTAACTAGTCCAACCACTTAATTTGACTACATCTCATTGGTTTAGAAATTCAAGCCTATTTTATTGACCTATTCTTATTGGTTTAGACATTTCCAAGTCAAAAACGTTGACTTGATTTCTATTAGTCCATTATCAGTAATTCTTAAAGGCTTTACCAGTTCTTATTGTCCACTGGATATTAAAATAATAATAAAAATATAAAATATTTTTATTACACAGATAAATTCTAAAAATTAAAAGATTATGACACGCATCTCTCGAAATTGGGTTTAGTAAGATCTCCCGGCTCCAAATAAATGCATAAAGATTTTTTCCAGCTAGAAAATTATTATTTTATTGACACAGAGCAAATCTATCAAAATAATCAAATACAATCACGGAACAGTTAAAATAATTTTATAACACTCAGAAATCACAAAACAGTACAATTTCATTGTTACTGTGATAATGGCTAATTTTCAAGGTATTACAGTCTCGAATACGGTTTGCATTGAAACAGACTGTTATTGTTGTTGCCTCCTCTTTGGAACCTAGTCAGTCCAAAGTTACGATTTCTTGGGTCTCGTGACGGCTCCAGCTCCTCGAGTCGTCGATACGTATCCATCAAAGTAGGAAATTGATTCATTCTCGTGGGTAGCACTCCTCTTTTCAACTCTACCCTCAATCTTTCTTCAAACTTGCTGCATTTCCACTCCTCATTAGGTTGGATTTGGAAATACCTTGAGAACTATGACAAGATCTCAAATTTCACAGCATACTCACCAACGGTCATATTACCTTGTCATAAACTAAGAAATTCCATTTCCTTGGCATGTCGGACACTAGCAAGAAAGTACTTCTCTAGAAATACTTCGCAGAATACCTCCAATGTAATTTCTGTTCCTTCAACATGTAGTAATCGTTGAGTTCTTCTCCACCAGTTCTTACCGTCCCCTATTAGCATAAATGTAGCATACGTCACCTTCCTATCGTTTGCACACCCCATTCCTTCGAAAATCTTTTCTAGCTCTTGGATTCAAAGACTCGCCTTCTCCGGATTAAATTCGCCCCTGAACTGTGGCGGGTTATTGCGTCTAAACTCAGATAAGTTCAGAGCATCAACAGTCGCCTCATGTTACTGGGCTACTCATTGATTCTGTTGTGTAATCACTTCTGCTATACGTTGCATAGCCTCAGCAACTGCAGTCATTGGATCAGCATTACGTTCCACGTTTGCACGCATTCTTCTACCACCAGACATCTTTTTCTTTAATCAATCAAACAAGACAAAACAAAGTCAGGTGTAACCTTTCGGAAACAAATCATAGAGAATCACACAACACAAGCAAAAACAGACCCAACCACAAATCCCAAAAGACTCTAACTTGGGCTCTGATACCAACTAATGTAACACCCTGCTTAGGATGTCACATTTTCGAATAAATATGATAAAACCTTACCCAAGTTATAAACGTTTCTTATCATATAATAATATAAGCTGTAAAATTTTTGTTTTTGTACACACCATAATTATACATATGATTTTGTTTTAAAGGTACACATATTTACATACCACGAACTATTTAACAAAGCAGTAAACTATTTGACGCATACAAAATATAAACTAGCCCAAGTGCACATCTAGAAGTTCTGATCCTCTGAAGGATCCTCCTTAGGGAGATCATCGGAAGACAGAAACCCCAGATGTCGTGAAGCTCTACGGACAGGAGTCTGTGTTGTCAACACACTATTAAGCTCACTACGGGCATGAAAACGACCACCCCAATAGTACCTAATAGATAAGGATAGCTCTAGATGCACATATACTATAGTAGAGAACATCATAACACCCTTATATTCTCTATTAAGGGATAAAGTCACTCGTCCCACACAACCAACACTCTCTTTATCAGCTTGAAGACGCCAGGATTCAGAGCCTCCATGAAACTCCAGTTTCACGAACCCCAGAAAATCCGGCAAAGCCATAACAACCAAATCAATCCAATTGGTAAGGATGATCTAGAGGCTTGCCCTCCTCGCACTGATCACTCGGATGTTATTCTTCCTCGTACTGACAGTAAGGAGGTTGTTCCTCTTCTTCTTCCTCACAATCTTTACCGAACATAAATAATAATACAGAAATGTATACAAACAGGTGAGGCAATCTACATCACTAGTGTAACACCCACCATAGGATGCCACATTTCAACGTTATTATTATCGAATTACCCCTTCTTTTATAAAAATGCTTTGTAACGTAAATATGAGTTATAAAATTTCTTGATGTCGATAAAATAAACTTAGCGGAAAATAAAAATATTATATATCATCACATATAATTTACATCATGTACATTACAGAAGTACTGTCGACATTATTTATATACAGACCAAGTCTTAAAAGTAGTTGACATACTTAAATATTTAAATGACTCACCCAAGTCTAACTAAACAACAGAACCCTCAGACGGGTCCTCCTCAGATTCCTCAGCAGGTAGGAATCCAGCTTGACATGAAGTCCTACGGACAGGTGTCTGAGCAGACGACACGATACTAATCTCCATTGGGACATAATACCTAGTATCCCAATATTGCCTAATTGACAGTGGAAATTCGACATGTACATATATAGTTACGGAAAGGAATGGATCTCCATGAAATTCCCTGCTCATGCTGACCGTCAGATTTCCTTGATATATTAGTCCCCTCTCATTGGGACTAGTCCTCCACGCTCCAACTCCACCATGGAAGTCTTGATGTCATCTTATCAAAACTCCGCTTCCTCTGGAGTCTGCTCTTCTTCACCCTCTTGTTCAATCCCTTGCTTAGTGTCTTTACAAATATAATTATAGTACAAAATAAACATACAAAGAGGTGAGATCACCTACGCCAATACTAATATGGTAGCATAGAGATAACACAAACAACACACCATACAGATATATCATACCATAATTACAATAATGCCCTCAACATTATTTATCATAACAGATACAATAATTACAATCATGCCCTCAATCATTATTTATCACAACAAATATAATAAATAATAATTACCATCATGCCATTAACATTATTCAAATCACATGATAATTACAATAATACCATCAACATTATTTATCATCATCATCATCATCCAATAATCCTCAATTAATATATCACACAGATATAATTATTCAATATTTATGATAATGCCCTCAACATTATCTGAGTATTCAACAGTTCAATTATCATAACCAATACTCAATAATTATGTATGTGCACATAGACTCACTTTTCTACTCCATGGAGCTAATACTCAAGTTGGAGAAATTGATCCAAAAGATCTGTCTGTACCAACATGCCTCAGACCACGTGCCACTATTCTCATTAGTGTTTGCATATCTAGCATATACACGACAGTCTTTAATAGATCTTGATTAAGAATAGTGTCTCAGTTAGGATCATTGGTGCGTTGCATCGGTCTAACCCACGGTACAGAAGAGCTACCAACTGCCCATTGTAGGCAACCCGCACCTTGATGCTCCCAAAGTCAACAAGTAACTTACACTACGCATATTGCACCCACTCAAGAGGTGTACGTCTCTTCTAGGCAAATAGCCTTATCCAGTCCATCGGACTTTTCCAATGCATGTTCAATGCACCAATGCCAATCACAGGTAAAATTCATCATTTTCTCATACAGTGTCCATACACTAGTCCAACAATAATCCTACTATTAAATTCATCATTTTCTCATATAGTGTCCATACACTAGTCCAATAGTAATCCTACTGTTTATTCAGTCGTGAAATCATATTATCGCATTTTCATAGTCGCGCAACACTTTTGTTACATTTTCACAATTTAACAATATTTCTATTGCGTTTTCAAATCGCGTAGCGATTTTCAATCGTTTTCTTAATCACGTAAAAATAATCCATCATTTTTCAATCGCATTAGTGATTTTTCCACAATATTTCAATCACGTAAAAATATTTAGATGCTTTCCAAACAGCATAAAAATATTTAAACATTTTTTTCCAAATCGCGTAACTTAAAAATCACATTTTTAAGTTACGTAAATCATTTTTCACCATTTTACAACCACGTAAAATATTCCTCAATATTTCAAAATTTTTAATTCAACCTTTCTCAAAATAATATGACTTCTCACATTATTTTCCACATTTTCTTACTCAAGAAAATCCTTTTTGCAATATATTCCACAAATTCACCATTTCATTGAATTAAATCAATGTTTCTAACTTAAAATTTCCTAACGTGCTCCAAAACCCAAAGGATGAGTTTTACGTTAGTAAATTTTAAATCATCAACATTTTCTTTATAATTCAAAATAAATTCTCAAATTCAATCATCTTCCAAAATAATTTGAGGTTCAAACCCTTACAACCTCTATTTTCCTTTCATAACCGAAATTTCTATTTCTCAAGTGATAAAACACTTTGTTTCCATTTCCAAAATCCTTGTACTAAATCAATTATATTTCCACTTTGAAATTCACTTTATTTCATAAAACCAAGGCATTACAAGCCTTCAAAACCGTGATACATGGCCATTGAAAACCATCACATATTTTTCTTTCTAAATCAACTAAGTTCCATTCATGGTTTTATACAAACAAAACCATTAAAATTTCCTTAAAAAACGTGAGACTCATGGTCTTAAAACCAATTCATTTGTTCATTTTCCTTGCTCTTCAAGTCCTCTAATTTTACCATTCATGAAAATATTAATTTGTAAACACTTATTTTGAGGTGTGAGGCCGAAATCCTCATGGTCCTTGGAACCAAAATTTATTTTCCTTTCTATCATTAAATCATGGCATACATATACATATTCATAGTATATATCACAAGCATGCCATAAACAAAGCAATAAAAATCATACCAAGCATGTAAGCACAATTAAACTATGCAAAACACATAAACCACATAAACACCCACAAATAATTACACAACCATGGATATGAATCCTCACATGGATTCACCATCCACCAAATACAAATTCATCTCTCACCACCATACTTGGTTGGTGAGATGGATCTCCGTCTTACCTCTTGAAGAACCTCAAAAAGCTCCTCGCTTTGCACTTTGCACAAGTTCTCCACCAACAAAAGTTTCTTGAACATAAAACAAACACAAGTTTATTAGTATATTAAGCTTGAATAAGGAAAACCATGGATCAAACATGGCTTAGAACATGAAAAAAAGAGATAAGATGTGAAGTTTCCTTACACTTCACCTCAAAAATCCTAGAACTTGCTCTTGGAAAAAGTCCTTGAAGATGAAAGATTTAGAGCTTGGTCTAAACTACAAAGGTTCTTGAATTGAGGTAAGGATTCAAGAAGTAAGGTTGTTTAAAATTTTTGAGTGAAGGAAGGTGGTCTTTGGGTGCTTGGCCGAAACTAGCATGAAGAGGAAGTGGAGAGAAAAATTTGATTTGTTTGGCTTTTGGAAATGATCAGTAATGATCAAGATTGAGTAATAATGGTCTTGAAACCATGCTATGCTCTTAAGCATCACCAAAATCGTCCCCCCTCCTTATGTACTCAATAAGTGACCATCTTTAGTAGCCACTATTTAGAGCATTATTAACCATTGATTAGATCAATGGTTAGGATTAATGTAGATTCTAGGTATAGCCTTTAGATTAGAAGACTTAATCTAGGCCATTGGATCTTTCTCCTTGAAATCATAGCCATTAAATGTATCTCCAAAATGAAGGGTCAAGATCATATCTTCATACTTTAAATCCAAGGGTCATAAATGGTCTTAGCCATTTTATAAGATCAAATCTCCACCGTTGATTAAATTGATGGTGGATATCCAAAGGCTTCAACATTAAGCTTGCTTCCTATTGGTCCATCATAAAGCTGTCATAACCACTAATGTTGACTAAGCAGTATAATTTTTATTCTTATCTGCTATTATCCTTCGAACAATATTTGTACGATATTTTTATTGCTCAATAATTAAATACAGTACAAAACACAGTAAGAAAAAATTTTAAAAACTGTTTCTGGATTCAAGTTTAGTAAGATCCTCTGTCTTCGTCTCAACAGTACAAAATTTTCTGGCTATAGAAAAATTTTCATTTTTTCGGACCCACTTAGGCTCACGTATAGCCCCCTAGACCCACAGACAGCCTATGGATAATATTAAAATAATCATAGAAACATAAAAATTTCATAATCACCCACAAAATCATAAAAATTATAAAACTTACGAAAATCAAATCAGATTACGTAAAATAATTAAGACTTATCAATAATAATTAAATTACGTAAGATTTTTCCCGGCTCGAAAATTATTATTTTCCTGACATAGAGTAAATCACACAAAACGATCAAATGTATTCACAGAAAACTCAAAATAATTTTACAGTACACAGAAATCACTAAACAGTAAAATTCCATTAAGTGTCAAAATTACTGTCAAATAGTTAAGAAATTTAGGGTGTTACAACTACTAGCATGGCAGTACAGAAAACGACAGTACATACAGATATAACAATTAATACAATAATTCATATTATCACAACATACCTAATATCTCAGACAAAATATAAATATCACATCATGATGCAGATCACATATACAAATGTACACAGACTCGTTTCCTACTCCATGGAGCTAACTAAAAACATCAGAGAGAATGATCCAGAAGGCCTGTCCATAGCTCCGGCTGCCCCAGCCAAATATTACACAGTCAAAATGTCATGTACAACAGGCATTGTACCGGACAGTCTTCACTAGATCGTGATTAAGAATAGTGCTTGTTGAGATCGTTAGTGCGTTGCCCATTACTACGACCCAGAGGAGCTACCAACAGTCCATATGTGGAATCCTCCGCACACTAACGCCTCCAAGTTCACTCAATGAACCACACTATGCCTATCGCACCAGCACTATGGTGTAATTCATCTCGTCAACAACTTGCCAATTTCAACCAAATTGACACATTTCTCTATGCATGTGCATGAGCCAAAATACATAAATTACAACGTTATCATTATTTGTCATAATAGTACGCCACCACTTGATAGGGCCATTTTTTAACATATCCGGGTCCACCACTTTAACCCGATAGTAAACTACTATTATTCTCAATCGCATAAATATTTTACCGCATTTTTACAATCGCATCACCTTTTTTCAACATTTTCAAATCGCATAAATATTTTGACATTTTTGAAATTGCGTAGTGTTTTTAAATCATTTTCTCAATCATGTAACATTTTTAAATCGTTTTCTCAATCGCGTAGTTTAAAAATCATTATTTTAAATACGCATAAGGTATTTCTAATATTTTCAACTACGTAAAATATTTCTTTACGATCTAAATTAAATTTTGAAACGTTCTCCATTATATATTTACTTCTAGCTTTATTTACAACATTTCTTTTTGGAAACCCTTTAAGTAATATTTTCTACTGTTTCCATTAAAAATTACCTTCTTAGTCATAACCAATATTTACATCTTGAAACTTGCTAACACGCTTCAAAACCCAAAGGGTGAGCTATACGTTAGTACTTTTCAAGTGTTTATTTTATTTCTCATCCTTACTTAATTTCTCTAATTAAGTTGCTAAAATAAATTTATTCATTTTATTCTCTAAAATTCATTGAAATTGAGTTCTCTTTGATTTACATAAATCTATGCTTAGGAAATAATTTTGAATTAAAAACATCATAAGTAGGCATGTTGGCCAAAAATCCTTCCATGCTTTATCAATCATATTTACTTATTTTCCATCATCTAATCTCTTATAAAAATTATTAATCCAAGTTATTATTGTTAAATCACATAATCCATGATTAGAAAATAATTTAGGACATCTTGGTCCTCTTTGTGGTAGTGAAGCTGTGAGCTTCATGTGTTCTTTGGAACACTCATGCAAATCCTCATCATGTTATTCACATCATATTACATAAGATAACTATCATGCATCCATAAACACATACCAAAACATATATCACAGCTATAGACATGCTTGCATAAAAAATCAATCATAAATAGGAAAACTTTAAATAACTAAGTGAATGAATCCTTATAGATTCTTCACCACAAACGCATCCATTTTCTTACCACCATACATAGTTGATGAGATTAAATCTCCTTCTTACCTCTAAGGAAGACAAATCTCCTTCTAGCTTGATCCTAGTGATTTTGTGTAGCTCCAAATAAAAATCCTAGCAAACTTAAACAATTTACAAAGTCTTAAACTATGGTTGAAAAAGAAAAACCATGGATCAATTATGGCTTAGAACTTCAAGAATAAGTTTAGAAACAACAAACAACGATTTTTACCTTGAATGGAAGATGTAACACCCCAAAAAGTGTTTGTTTAATTATAAATGTTCATTTTATAATATTCTTGATTTTTAGGATTTTTTTTGGAATTTTCCGGACACGTTGAATATTTTAGTATATTTCTCGTTTTACGTGTACACTGAGCAGAGACTTGCAGATGTCAGTGTAACGCTCCGGAAATCATTTATTTTATCATGGATAGTCATTTTCTAATATTTGTGATTTATGTGAATTCTTTCAGAATTTTTCAGAAATGATGAATATTTTAATATATTTCTTGTTTTGCGTGCACACTACGCAGAACCAGGAAGATGCAATACTTTCCCTGTGGGTGGTAAACTCTAAATTATGGGCATGCCGACGGGGGATCTTACTAAACCCGAGGCCGAGCATAATTTACGAGGTTTACGTTTTTCAAGGTTTTTACTCGCTAAATGAAGACGCAGAACCGTAAAATCATCCGATGGATAATAAAATATTATTTTCATCATCGGTAACTCTTCTACACTGGGGGAAAAATAATAGTGACAGTGTAAATATTCATCTGTGTTAGTATGCCCAATTAGGAGATAACCTTACTTTCATTTTATCGTAAAACGTGCGAAACTTCCCTTGTAAGCTTGGAGGAAGCTTCTAGGAAATTTCCTTTCCCTCTTTCCCAATGCAAGAAGCCATCTCCCTTTTCTCTCTCTTCATGCACAGCTGGAGCACCAATTTTGGGGGGGGGGGAAATTGTTTTGTTTCACTTATTTAACCATAATACATAATTTCAAAATTTCACCTAATGCACCTTCTCTCTCTACTTTCACTTTCTTCTTCATTTTAGATTTTCTCCTCCTTCTCTCTAGGAGCTCCACGGCCAGCAGCCCTCTGACGAACGCCGAACTCAATCAAAATTATAACCGAAGTTATTACCTAAACTTGTAGTATAGTGAACAACACCGGATCGTCTCCTCAAGGATCGTAGATGCAATTTGATCAAATCAAGTGAAAGTTAGAAAAAGGGGGGTTTTGATGGTTCAAGGATCGCAAAGGACAGTGATTTAAAGAGAAATAACAATTAAAAGAATAGTCAATTCAGAAATCTATCCGAGATTGGGTGGATTCAATCATAGACCTTTCAACAAACACCTGAAATACATTTGAATAGTTAACTTGGATCTAACCGAGATCTCTCGCATCGATCCGAAATTCATACTAGACAATCGTCCGAATTCAATTGACAAGTGATAAACACAAATCTGCAATCGCACCATTCATGTAAATATATGTCAATTTAAGCACCGAATTCAATTAACCTAGGCACAAATCAGTAACCTAACCTCTTCAATTACGTGATTAGTTTAGATCAATCAGTTCTAAATTTCATCACAATACTTAATCTTAAACCAAGATCAAATCGATCAAACATAAACAAATTACCATTCATGCATTCAAGATTAAGAGAACAGAAGAAGAAGAAGAAGAGAGAGGAATTCAAATATAAATCAAGTACATTACATAACCAAGGTCTCAAGAATCCAAGCCACAATCTCTTCAAGAGTCCCGAATTGACTAGAAGTGACTTAGCTCTCCATTACAATGAAGGAAAAATATACAAGAACTATGAAAAGCTATTTCTAACACCAAGTGTATGTTGTGTTTAGAGCTCTCCTCATGCTTCCTTTTATAGAGGATTCAGAGTAGTAGTAGATGGGTAGATGAGATTAGTAGGTGGAATTAGTAGGTGAGCTTGGTAGGTGAGCTTGGTAGGTGAGCTTGGTAGGTGAACTTGGTAGGTGAGCTTCCTTGTCTCCGAAAGTATTCATTGTTGAACTCATTGATTTCGTCATTTTTGAGCCAAGTGGTCTTCATGAAAGTTCTAGGAAATTGTCTAAGCTTTCCAATGGCTCTGGAAGCACCCAAAAATTCGTCCTACAGCCCAAGATATGACCAATTACTACAGACTGCTCAGGACCAGTTTCAGCACCTCTGTTTTGACTTTCAGACCCAATATCTCCATCAAGGAGCCCGAATCAAGTTTTGTGTTTGTCATGAAAGTTGTACATATGGGTCTTAACTTTCAGATCACCAATTTTCAGCCCATTCTATAAACCCAAACTCGAATTATGTTCTGGTTACTACACACTGTTCGGGTTCCAGTCACAAATCCCGTATTCTGATTTCCATGCCCAATTAGCTCCACTAGATGTCTGAATTTGACTTCGAGCTCTTCATCAAAGTTGTAGAGCTCTCTTTTATCTTTCCTACAAGGTAAAATTCATAATTATCAGACATTTAGAACTCAAGATATGGCCAAAATACAGAAACAGTGTAAGACTCGAATAATGCTGAAAAATCAATTAAGTCCGATTCGAGTTCAAACTTACAAAACATAATCAAATTCAGTCAATTAAGTACATGAAGAGTGTAAATGACTAATAATGAGGGTTTCTTAATGAATAAAATATGTGATTATCAAATTCCCCCACACTTAGCTTTTTGCACTCCTGGGCAAAACATATAAAACTAAAGTTAGAAGACAAAGACAAACGACACAAACTTAAAAGTTAAAAACTCTAAAGGACTCAATGAAGCAAGAAGAGCAACAAGAAATTCAAGGGATCAAAGCATAAATGAGGTAACATTTCTTCACATCTCAAACCAAAATGCAAGGAAACTTCCGTTGAAAAGAATGAATTAAGAATGATGGATCTTCACAATATTCCTCTCAATCTCTCAAGTGTTTAAAAGGTAGGTATTTCACTCAATTCAACCCATGAAAATTGCACTACCATAAGCTTGCTTATCTTCTACTTCTCCACTACTCAAAACACATGCACACACAAATCATGAGGACTTTATTCAAGGTTGTAGTGAGGTCAAGGTAACAGAAGAGGATAAAATGGATATGAGAAGATAAATATCAAAGAGAATAAAAGCAAATGAGAGCTGAGTTCAAATAACGAGCATAAAAGTTCATCTCAACTCTAATGTATATCCCTTTACATATTCATTTCCCCATCCTTTTCTCTCTTTTTTTTTTTATATATATATGAACATAACTATATACATACATTTTTTTTTTCTAGGCACTCTTTTTCTTTTTCTTTTTTTTTCAACAACCATTTTGTACACACTACTCCCCACACTTGTTCAAAAACTCATCCATTAACCAGGCTAATGTTCTTTTATTCCCTAAGGTACAGTAAGAACACGGTTTTTCATTTAAGGCACATAATGAGCTAGAAACAAGGAATGGTCAAATAAGCTCAAAGGGGTTAAGCAAAGGAAAATATACAAGGTTGGCAAGAATCAGAGAATTTTCGAGAGGTCAAAAGAGTGCTTGATATTATATTGAAAACAAGGTTAGCTATTTGGTTAAACTAGCTAAGAAAGAGGGCCTCAATCATGTTCATGCATGCAAGTGAAATGTAGCTTCAAAAAGAATCAAAGCAAGTTCTAGAGTGGTCATTAACATGAGTGAAAATCACACAAGAAAGAAGAGAATGGCATAAATGTTGAATCCATCCATTAGGCTCAAAATCTCACAAGGTATGCATCCATCAAACTCAATTCATTAGTTCAATCATCCATCACCAAGCATATCAGTTCAAGAAGGGAGAAAAGTTATTCAATCATGCAATGAACCCCTTTTTTTTTTTTTTTTTTTGAAAATTTTTTTTTTGAATTTTTTTTTTAACAAACAAAAAGAAACAGAAACATGCTAAAATCTCTCCCCCCACACTTAATAGAACATTGTCCTCAATGTGAAAGAAAGAGATAGAAAAGAGCAACACAACCTGATAAGAAGTGAATCAACGCTAAGCAGAAAAGAAACACACTGTCAGTGCCGCATCAGACCCTGAAAAGAAATCAAATAAGAAAACGTTAGTACTTCCACAATTCAATACTAATTAATTACTACCTAAAAAACTCCTTACTCTGCCACCAATTAAGATGCGTCTCAAGAGTAAAATTACTCCTTACTCTGCCATCACTAATTGGTTTAATAAGTCCATGACAACCATATCATACTAAACAAAACAACAACAATTTTTTTTTTTTAAATCAAACCCATTAAAGAGAAAGTTTCAGATCGGGCTCTTGTTTCTTGTTACTTCCTTCGCTGCTTCCTGTTGACCAATCTATCTGAGCTGATACCTGATCAGGTACATACTCAAAAGCTTCTAATTTATCAATGAGCTCATCAATAGTGGAGGCAGAGATAAGAAGTTGTCTTGCCGAAGGAGTGATAAATTTCTGTTCCACAGCTTTGTCAAGAAAAAAGAACAAAAGATCAAAGAAATTATTAACATTCAACAAACCAATGGGTTTATGGTGGATGTTCAGTTCGGCCCAAGAGACAATTTGAAAAATTTCTTCCAAAGTACCAAAACCACCTGGTAAGGCAATGAATGCATTAGAGTTTTCAAGCATTATCTTCATGCGTTGATGATACTTTAAGTTCCTCCCGAATTGTCTTTCCATTGATGTTCTGTTGAGCTAAAGTTTCAGGAATGACACCTAAAACCTGACTG
Organism: Ormosia emarginata; assembly: GCA_029884605.1. NCBI lineage: Eukaryota > Viridiplantae > Streptophyta > Magnoliopsida > Fabales > Fabaceae > Ormosia > Ormosia emarginata. The sequence goes on along the minus strand of JAQQTP010000078.1, from coordinate 22,266,070 downwards.
TCTCTTACAAAGGCAGCAAGTGATACAGCCCCCATTAACCCACGACAACCTCCCCCATATACAAGATGAATATTCCTCGCAGCAAGTGATCGACCAAGAGTGCTAGCTGCGTTTACAAACTCTAATCCCTTCCCATAACTCGACCCACAAAAACACAGACATTTTTGAGGTTACGAATAGAAGGCCCCATTCTATACTCTTCCTCCCTTTGAGTGTTTCTGAGTTTGAAGGAAAATGGAGAAAATGGAGTGTTTAAATAGGAAAAAGAATGGAAAGGGGAATAATTGCACCTATGAGGGTAGGTTGGCGGTTGTCAGAAAAGGTTGAAATTAAGAGACACAGAATCTTTTTTTTTTTTTTTTTTGACTTCAAGAAAACCATCAAGGTAAAGAAGTCTAGAAACCCCTGAAGGACCCTGCTCAAAGGATCGTCTGTACAAAAATTAAAATACAACAAAATGATACAAAGATAATAGAAAATGATGACATACCTGTATGTACAGTTTCCATGGCGTATCTTTATACTGCGCGTCATGAGTGCAGTAGACATCACGTCCTTTTTTTTTTTGAAATTGTTAGAAAAACTTGATGAAAGATGAGTGCATACTTACTTAAGATTGGGATGGAGGTAGTCTGCTCTTTCGGCTTTGTGCCAAAGCATTGTTGATCAGTATTCGACCCATTCAAGACCAAATAAACATATAGGGCTCCCGAAGGGACAAGTGACCATAATACGACCGGCATTTGCCTCACATGTGGGATACAATCTACCTTCTTTGTTTTTCAATTAAGAAGGCTGGATCAGGATGCATGCATTTCCCCATTCACGGTTTGTGTTACCAAAGCCAACCCTAAGAAGTATACATTTTTTTTTTTTTCATTTTTTTTTTTTCATTTTTTTTCATTTCATTTTTTTTTTTTTTTTTTTTTTTAAAATGCCATGAAGAAGAAGAAGAAGAAGATGATATGTACAGATTGTTTGTGGATATAGCTCACATCTGCCTCTGGTTTAACGTCCAGTAACGGCTTAAACGTCTTCTATGAGTCGAGGATAAGCTTCCCATCCAATTTTCTTATAAATTGGCAAACAGGGTCTTTTAGAGTCAGATTCCCAAGACTGTAGCGTTGTTGTTCATCCTTGAAGAGATTCCACAATTTAAGAATTTCACGATGCACCAATCCACAAGAATGCGTCTCAAGAGTCAATAAGATATCATCTAATGACTCCTTACTCAGTCCATTCTTAATGAAGAAAATTTTATCTTCTCTATTTGCGGAAACCATCCCCTTAGTACGACATCGCTTGTTATAGTTCCATCGTCCACATTTGTGACAGACTTGTAACCTTTTTGCTCTTCTCCTTTTAGAATATGAACTTCTTCCAAGACCGGGCATATATGAGTCAAATAAAATTGAGGACTCACCTGCTAATCGGACCTTTGCTTCAATTATCCAGCGTACATCTTCTGGCATACCCTTGTGCATTAACATTCTCAATCTCTCACATCGAACTTTGTAGATTTTTCTCAGAGCATTTTGAGGAAGAGAAGGAAAATGTTTTCTCAGGTTTGAAAGAATGACATCCATTTTGAAGGAGAAGAAGGGTTCAGTTATTTTGGGAAACTGAAGAATAAACCGACTCAAGAGTCACGGAGTACCGTATCCGCCACTTAACCTAAGAACACAAAGAACTCAAGAACTTGGTTTTCCAGGAATGATTGAGTCTTTGTCCATTAACCTTAAGCGCATTACCATTCCTAGGATCCTCAGTATCTGATGCTGAAAGGATACGCGTGTCTGACAACAAAAGAACCGCGCCACCTAGATCTCAATTTTCCAAGGAGTAGGTGCAGATGATAATCTCAAAGCAAAACTTTTTGACCAATTTCCGCAGCTTTTGCAAAAGGTGTAACAGACCTTTAATAAAGTAGGCCAATAAAATCCATACTGCAAGATTTTCGCAGTTGTTGTCGCTGAAGAAAAAATGACCTCCACATGCTTCTGAGCGACTCTACCTACCTCATTGTCGGGCACACAGCTGTTTTTTTTTTTTTTTTTCTTTTTTTTTTTTTTTTTTTTTTTTTTTTTTTTTTTTTTTTTTTTTTTTTTTTTTTTTTTTTTTTTTTTTATTCATAATGCGGATGGAGAAGGTTCATCACCTCCACTTCTGCATTCTCTGGAAGTTCATGATATTTGTTTGAGGCGGTGTCCATTTACGATGAAAGCTTTGGCGGTGACCTCACTTTTAATCGAACGACACCGGAAGGAAAAACATTAGTAACAATAAATGGTCCATCCCATCTAGACCTTAATTTGCCAGGCATGAGTCGGAGGCGGGAGTTATAGAGGAGAACTTTTTGACCAATCTCAAATGTTTTCCTCAGAATTAACTTATCATGGAAGGCTTTGGTCTTCTCCTTATAAAGTTTGGAACTTTCATAAGCCTCCAAGCGGATCTCCTCCAATTGCTGCAGCTGCAACTTCCTCTCCAAACCTGCTTGATCTAGGTCCAAGTTGCACCTTTTCACTGCCCAGAATGCTCGATGCTCAATTTCCACCGGTAGGTGGCAGGCTTTTTCAAAAATAATCCGATACGGAGACATCCCGATTGGTGTCTTATAAGCAGTCCGGTAAGCCCATAAAGCATCCTCAAGCCTCTTGCTCCAGTCCTTTCTGTTAGGTTGAACTGTCTTCTGGAGTATCTGCTTAATTTCTCTGTTAGAGACCTCGGCTTGCCCATTGGTTTGGGGGTGGTAAGGTGTAGAAACCTTGTGTTGGACTCCATACTTCTTCATCAAAGCCTCCATGCTTCGATTGCAAAAATGTGAACCTTGATCACTAATGATGGATCTCGGGACTCCAAACCTACATAAAAATCGTGATCTAATAAAATCCACAACAACTTTAGAATCATCAGTCCGAGTGGCCTTAGCCTCCACCCATTTAGATACATAATCCACAGCAAGCAGAATGTAAACAAAACCAAATGATACAGGAAAAGGACCCATAAAGTCAATACCCCAAACATCAAAAATCTCACAGAATAATAAGGGTTTCTGGGGCATTTCATTCCTACGAGAAGTATTCCCTGTTCTCTGGCATTGATCACAAGATTTGCAAAACATATATGCATCATGAAATAGAGTGGGCCAATATAATCCAGAGTCTAAAACTTTCCTAGCAGTCCGTTGAGGACCGAAGTGGCCGCCACATGCAAGTTTATGACAAAAGCTAAGAATGGAATGGAATTCATCATCAGGCACACACCTCCTAATTACTTGGTCACTGCAAAATCTCCATAAGTAAGGATCATCCCACACATAATACTTTGACTCACTTTTCAATTTATCAATCTTAGCCTTAGTGAAATGTGCAGGTATTGCGTTAGCAACCAAGAAATTAATCAAATCAGCAAACCAAGGGATGTTGCCTTGCAGCTTGAAAAGCTGCTCATCAGGGAAAACATCATGGATGGGAAAAACATCTGCCTCCCTTTCAATTCGACTCAAGTGATCAGCCACCAAATTCTCCGCTCCACTCTTGTCACGGATCTCAATATCAAACTCCTGGAGGAGCAACATCCACCTAATCAACCGGGGCTTGGCATTGGGCTTCTTCGGGAGAAACTTTAATGCTGCATGATCTGAAAACACAACCACTGGGAACCAAGCAAATATGATCGAAATTTATCTAAAGCAAAAACAATTGCTAAAAGTTCCTTTTCGGTTGTGGTGTAGTTGATTTGTGCGAGGATCTAAAGTTCTCGAAGCATAGGAAATGACATGAGATACTTTACCGACCCTTTGTGCAAGAACAGCTCCCAATGCATAATTAGAGGCATCACACATTAGTTCAAATGGAAGTGTCCAATCCGGCGGTTGGATGATAGGTGTACTGGTCAATGCCTGCTTCAATTGATTGAAGGCATCCTGGCACTTCTTGTCAAAGTGAAACTCCACATCTTTTTGCAGTAAGTTGGATAGCGGAAGTGCAATTTTGCTTTGAAATCCTTTATGAACCGTCGATAGAAACCTCGCATGACCAAGGAAAGAACGAATCTCCCGCACGCATGTGGGGTAAGATAGGCATGAAATAACATCTATTTTTGCAGGATCTACCTCAATACCCTCACGAGATATCACATGCCCTAAGACTATACCTTGTTCTACCATGAAATGACATTTCTCAAAATTTAGAACGAGGTTAGTCTTAATGCATCTATGCAAGACCTGAGCCAGACTATCTAAACATGCATCAAAGGAAGATCCATAGACAAGAAAATCATCCATGAATACGTCCATGCAATTTTCTAAAAAATCGAAAAGATACTTACCATACACCTCGAAAGGTGCCGGAGCATTGCATAGACCAAAGGGCATCCTCCTGTATGCAAATGTGCCAAATGGACAAGTGAAAGTAGTCTTCTCTTGGTCTTCTCGGGGCTATATGAATCTGAAAATAGCCCCAATATCCATCCAGGAAACAATAATGTGACTTGCCGCCTAACCGCTCCAACATCCGATCAATGAAGGGCGCGGGAAATGATCCTTTCTCGGTAGCCTGGTTGAGCCGCCTATAATCAATGCAAACTCGCCAACCGTTTTGAACTCGTGTGGGCACAAGCTCATTGTTCGATTCGCAACCACCGTGACCCCGCATTTCTTGGGAACCACTTGCACGGGGCTCACCCATTGACTGTCAGATATGGGATAAATAATGCCAGCTTGAAGTAGCTTTGTAACTTCCTTCTTCACCACATCTAGAATCGGGGATTTAGTCTCCTTTGGGGCATCTAACCGGTTTGATCCCTTCTTCCAATAAAATCTTATGCATGCATGTGGAGGGACTAATACCAGGAATATCTGCGCAAGAGTCCATCCGATGGCTTGCCTATTCGCCTCAAAATCTGCAGTAATTTTTCTTCTTGATCGGGTTGTAAGTTTTTAGCAATGATCACCTAAGTGTCTCACCATCTCCCAAATATGCATATTTAAGATGGTCTCGGTAAAGTCTTCAACTCCAAGGATGGAGGTTGTACAATGGAAGGTAACAAGTGATCTGAAACAGACTAACTCAAAGAACATTAATTTCAAGATGGTACCGACTCTCATTCTCAATTGTTGCATCATCGGCAATTTGTATCATTACTCATAAGAATAAATCTCAAAGACATGCAAAGACATGGTTCAACATCACAAGTGGCACATGTATCACAAGAAACAGAACCAAGATAGTCAACAATATCACGGAATTCAAGATATAAATCGGTATAGACATCATCAACCAAAGATCTCAATCATATCAACATGGAAAACAGAATGCTCCTCTAGGGGTGTCTCATGGCATCAAAAATGTTAAATTGTACCAAATCGTCGCCAAACTCCATAGAAAGGGTGCCAGCATGCACGTCTATCTTGGTCTTGGCGGTCTTGAGGAATGGTCTGCCTAGAATCAATGGAGCATGGTTTGTTGGAGACTCATCTTCCATGTCCAAAATGTAGAAATCTGCTGGAAAAATCAACTCATTTACCCGAACTAACACATCTTCCAGCACACCTGCAGGATGAGCAGTGGCTCTATTTGCCAATTGAATCACGATACCAGTGGGTTGCAAAGTACCGATGTTTAAACACTTATACACTGACATGGGCATGACATTGATCGAAGCACCCAAATCTAGCATTGCATGCTCAAATCTAGAGTTGCCAATTGTGCAAGAAATTGTGAAAGTTCCAGGATCTTTGCATTTCTGTGGCATGCTTGGCAGAATCATTGCAGAAACATTTCTACCCATGCTGATCTTCTCATCCCCTTTCAACCTTCTCTTATGAGTGCACAACTCCTTGAGAAATTTAGCATATTTTGGAATTTGCTTGATTGCATCTAGGAGGGGAATATTGATTTCCACTTTCCTGAATGTTTCCATGACTTCTTTTTCCATTTCTGCTTGCATTGTTCTCTTGGATTGTGTGATCCTATTTGGAAAAGGTAATGGAATGGTAACATCTGAATTCTCTGCAATTTTCTTCATGGCACAGATTTCTGGACTGAATTATCCATTTCCTGCCGTTTTTGGTCAATTTCGATTGCTGTAAGGTTGGAACATCAACTTCTTTGCCACTTCTCAAGGTAATTGCACTTACGTTGCCTCTTGGATTGTTGATTTGTTTGTGAAGGCAATTGGCTAGAACCTTGACTCTTTAGCTCGCTCACGGTGGTTGCCAATTGCCGCCCGATTTGAGTTTGTAAATTCTGAATGTTGGCACCGACGTTCTGCTAGAACCGAATGTTATTTGTGGCCATTTGTTTCATCGTCTTCCAATGATGGCTCACCGGAGTGGATTGGACAAACCGCCGAACATGTTCTTTGTTGTCCGAATGCGGGGGTATTTGTTGGTATTTGTTGCTTGGACCTGCAGCTTGGTATCTAAATTGTTGTTCTTCTTGGTGGGGGGCATTTGTTGTTCGGCTAGGATTCCCATATCTCAAATTGGGATGGTCTCGCCAACCAGGATTATAAGTACTAGAAAATGGATCATATCTAGATTGTTCTTTGTTGTTCTTGCCGATATTGGGGTCTACCAGGAAAAACACCACCGGCAAAGAACACATTGATCTGGAAAGGCGGGACCATCTTCCCGAAGTGTAGGGCATGAATCGGTAGGATGAGATGAATTAGAGCAAATTCCACACACCGATGCGGTCATCTACGCATGGGTGGTTGTTGACCCATCGCTATCTGTCTTACCAAAGAAGTCAATTCATCTAGTCTCGTGTTCCATTCTTTGTTGGTCCATATGAGATGCTTGAATTTCATTAACTCCTCTGGTTGCGGTGATGATTCGCGAGCCAAATGTTGGGTATTGGCTGCCATGTTTGCTATCGGATCTCTTGCGGCGGTAGGAGTTTTGTCTACTAAGGCTCCTCCAGAGCGATCGATCATGCTTCTATCATTTGGCAAAAACCCTCATAAAAGTATTGAATCAAGAGTTGGTCACTAATTTGGTGATGAGGGCAGCTTGAACACAACTTCTTGAATCTCTCTCAGTATTCATGCAAAGTCTCACCAGACATCTGTCTGATGCCACATATATCCTTCCTAATTGCAACAGCTCTCGAGGCAGGGAAGAATCTCTCCAGGAACAACCTCTTCATGTCATTCCAACTTCGACCGAACCTGGTGAAAGATAAAACAACCAATCTTTGGTCAGCATCGACAAGTGAGAAGGGAAATGCCCTTAACTTGATGTGTTCCTCGGAGATGCCTTGTGGCTTCATGGTTGAACACACAACATGGAACTCTTTCGGTGCTTATGAGGATCTTCACCCGCAAGACCATGAAACTTTGGTAACAAGTGTATCAAACCAGATTTTAACTCAAAATCTGCATCAAGATCGAGGATATTGAATGCACAAAGATTGGTACGATACATCGGGAGCGAGCAAGTTCCTTAAGGGTTCTATTATGCATGTTATCGGCCATGATTTCGGGATTACTTAAGTTATCGTGTTCACTCCCAAAATTAGGTTCAGAATTAACTCGGAATTTATCACACGAGCTCTAATTAATCTATGCAAGGTCCTATCAATCTCGGGATCAAGATCAAGCAAGATATCGGGATTGGACCTAGTCATGCATCAACTAAAGCACAAAAACACAAAAAAAGCGCAACTAAGCAAAATACACTAAACAACACTCAAAATATGCAAAAATAAATCTAGTTAATATGTCTAAACATTTTTAAAAATTATGGAATCAACACAGAACAAAATCTACATAAAAATGAAACTAGAAAATGCAATAAAAAATATTAAAAAATTGAAAAAGTGGTCTAAATGATGGAATTTCGAAAAACCAGGGGTGACCTCACAGTTTACTGTGAGTCTTGTTTATCAGGCTGTTTTCCTTCAACGACCAAGTTTCAGCTCATTCTGGGCATGTTGCAGTTCGAAAATTGCAATAGTTACCCGTAATCACCTGTTTTCCGTCTTTCCTAAATCAGAAAAATTCAAAAGCTAGGATAAAAATGTTAGTATGGTATGAACACTGTTAGTAAATGAAAAATAACTGTTAGAATAGGTAAGAAAGAACAAAAATTAGTAAGGTTACTCAAAATGAAAAGATTACACCTACGAGATCCCCGGCAACGGCGCCAAAATTTTGACGAACGCCGAACTCAATCAAAATTATAACCGAAGTTATTACCTAAACTTGTAGTATAGTGAACAACACCGGATCGTCTCCTCAAGGATCGTAGATGCAATTTGATCAAATCAAGTGAAAGTTAGAAAAAGGGGGTTTTGATGGTTCAAGGATCGCAGTGACAGGATTTAAAGAGAAATAACAATTAAAAGAATAGTCAATTCAGAAATCTATCCGAGATTGGGTGGATTCAATCATAGACCTTTCAACAAACACCTGAAATACATTTGAATAGTTAACTTGGATCTAACCGAGATCTCTACATCGATCCGAATTCATACTAGACAATCGTCCGAATTCAATTGACAAGTGATAAACACAAATCTGCAATCGCACCATTCATGTAAATATATGTCAATTTAAGCACCGAATTCAATTAACCTAGGCACAAATCAGTAACCTAACCTCTTCAATTACGTGATTAGTTTAGATCAATCAGTTCTAAATTTCATCACAATACTTAATCTTAAACCAAGATCAAATCGGATCAAACATAAACGAATTACCATTCATGCATTCAAGATTAAGAGAACGAAGAAGAAGAAGAAGAAGAGGAATTCAAATATAAATCAAGTACATTACATAACCAAGGTCTCAAGAATCCAAGCCACAATCTCTTCAAGAGTCCCGAATTGACTAGAAGTGACTTAGCTCTCCATTACAATGAAGGAAAAATATACAAGAACTATGAAAAGCTATTTCTAACACCAAGTGTATGTTGTGTTTAGAGCTCTCCTCATGCTTCCTTTTATAGAGGATTCAGAGTAGTAGTAGATGGGTAGATGAGATTAGTAGGTGGAATTAGTAGGTGAGCTTGGTAGGTGAGCTTGGTAGGTGAGCTTGGTAGGTGAACTTGGTAGGTGAGCTTCCTTGTCTCCGAAAGTATTCATTGTTGAACTCATTGATTTCGTCATTTTTGAGCCAAGTGGTCTTCATGAAAGTTCTAGGAAATTGTCTAAGCTTTCCAATGGCTCTAGAAGCACCCAAAAATTCGTCCTACAGCCCAAGATATGACCAATTACTACAGACTGCTCAGGACCAGTTTCAGCACCTCTGTTTTGACTTTCAGACCCAATATCTCCATCAAGGAGCCCGAATCAAGTTTTGTGTTTGTCATGAAAGTTGTACATATGGGTCTTAACTTTCAGATCACCAATTTTCAGCCCATTCTATAAACCCAAACTCGAATTATGTTCTGGTTACTACACACTGTTCGGGTTCCAGTCACAAATCCCGTATTCTGATTTCCATGCCCAATTAGCTCCACTAGATGTCTGAATTTGACTTCGAGCTCTTCATCAAAGTTGTAGAGCTCTCTTTTATCTTTCCTACAAGGTAAAATTCATAATTATCAGACATTTAGAACTCAAGATATGGCCAAAATACAGAAACAGTGTAAGACTCGAATAATGTTGAAAAATCAATTAAGTCCGATTCGAGTTCAAACTTACAAAACATAATCAAATTCAGTCAATTAAGTACATGAAGAGTGTAAATGACTAATAATGAGGGTTTCTTAATGAATAAAATATGTGATTATCACCCTCTCCCCCCTCATCTATCACAAAATTTCCATCCAACCCCATTTTCTTAATCCTCTTCATTTGCTAAACACTTTTCTTGCTTGTGGCTCTTTGAAAATCCACCATTTTCACCATCTTCTTCAAGCTTCAAGCTTAGGATTTTTTTTGGGTAAGCTTCTTCATCCTTCACTTTCTTTTCTCATTTTCGTTTTTATGTTCCTCTTGGTGACCATCCATGCTTTATTTTTCAAGCATTGGTGCTATTTTGAGGAAGTTGAATTTCTAGGGTTTTTGATGGTGCCCAATCAGAAAATTACAAGAAGTTCTTGGTGGTTCCTCTTGTTTTCTTCACTTTGGTAAGAGGAAGACACTCCTCCTCAACCTCTATTAGCATCTAGGAACCTTATTTGTGGCTGATTGTGAGAAAACCCTAATAAGGGTTATTCTTTGATTGCATGATTAGTATGTGTGCATGTCGTATGTACTTGGTTTATGTTATTGGATTGATTGTTGATGTATATTGGTATATTGGAATAGATTGGAAGACATGAAATAGAAGAAATTAATGTGGGACTTTCTCTTGGGTGGCCACGGTTTTGGGGCTAAAAGTATGAGTTCTTTGTGAACAAATTAAAATAAGTGGATGACTTAATTAATCAAGTGTGTAATGTACAATCAATGGAATGGAAAAATTGGGAACATAATTCCCTAGGGAGGCCACGACCTCTAGGGCCTTTTAGGGCTTGATCATGAAATTTTGGTAACCTTGGAACTTGGATAATTAAATGATTAAATCATAAGTAATAGGTTAGAAGATTAGCAAATTGGAAGAACTAAATATACTTGGAGATTCATAAATTTTAAAGAACCAAGAATGAAACTTGTCATAAATCTTTAGGTAATGTTACAAGGGCAAGAACAAGAGAGTGTGAGACTTTGAGACCTTAGAATGACCTTCTAAGTGTAGGAGAATAAATTACATTAGGAAAATTTGTCAAATTATAAGAATTCAATTAGAGACGAACTTTGTAAGAAAGGCAAATTTTAAATAAGAATTCATAATGGACGTCAAAAAAATGTATTACTTTATTTAATTTCAATAATATGATATTGTAGGTCCATGTGAGTGACCAATGATGTGTAGATGTTCACTTTGGCCAATTGTGGCATATTATGGAATAGTATGTAATGATGACCATACATGTTCATGCATAGAGTCTTATGCATTGTGAATGTCCTTTGGACTGTTGTTAAGGCCAAGTTGTCTAGGAGATTGAACACACCTTAGTGTGGGTGCAAGTAGACTAATGTAGGTCATGTTATGACCTTGGGGGCATCGGGGTGCGGGTTCCTTGCAATGGGCGGTTGGTAGCTCTCCTGTCCGTGGGGTAGACCGATGCAAACGCACCGACGATCTAGACCGAGACACTGTTCTATATCGTGATCTAGTGTAGACTGTCTGTACAATGCCTGGATGTGCATGTGGAAAACTGTTGAGTTATAGCACTTTGGCCTCGGCAGCCGAGTTGCAGACATGTCTCCTGATCTTTCTCTCCAACTGTTTGTGTCTAGCTCCATGGAGTTGGAAATTGAGTACTGTGTGCATATGCATCAAGAGATGTCATACCATCTGATACTTACTGCTTTATGTGGATTTGAATTGTTTATTTATCATTATGATGAACGACTGCCTTGAAATGCTTACCTGTTTACTGATGTATTTACTGTCTATCATTATTATTATTATTCTTGAAATGCTATAAAGCGCGATGCGCCGTTTGGTTTCATGCTGCTATAATTGGTAATGATGGTAGGATGTCTTACCTATTTCCTGTATTCCTATTATTTGTTGCCTGTGCGTATATTGTGTCTATCGAAGACGACGACAAGGAAGTTGGAGCTCCCGATTTCCCCGGCTTCTGGCCTGCTCGCGATTAGCACCTACTATGGAGCATGGAGGCATGCATGCGCGGATTTATGGGAGATGTGCATCTGACTTTCCTTGGGGGGCTAGAGTGCTGGCACATTAACCTGAGTTCTGACCGCTGTGTCTACCTGGGAGACGTATCGATCTCGCTGGCCTGGAGACGTCATAAGCCACCGATTCTTACCTGCTGCATCATCTTGCGTTTGGAGTTTTATCTGCCTATTCGAGAGATGTGGGGTGACTGCTACTACACCCCGCAGGAGGACTCTTTTGATTCCACTGCTCGGGCTCTTGCCCGTGGCTCTGTGGTCCCTATAGAGGTTTCCTTGGAGGAGGAGGACCCCGCGGAGGATCCTGACACGATCCCTCCTCATCTGAGGGACTGACATTACTGATAGCTGCTAATGGCTGCCAATGTTTTATTTTGGGGGCCAAATGTTTTATTTTTGGTGGGCTGTATATTCTGATATCTTGGGGATGTATGTGTATGATCCTTTGGGCAGGTATAGTTTTGCTTTTTGGAAGTTGCAGAATTGTATCTAAAACATATTTGATATCTATGTATATATATATATATATATATATATATATATATATATATATATATATATATATATATATATATATATATGTGTGTGCGCATGTTGTTCGGATGTAAGTTTTATCTTCTGTCTTACTCTTTATTGTTATTTACATTTCATCACAACGTTGTATTAATTAACAAAAATATATATATATATTTATATGTCGCGCCATTTTACCCATGTAATAATAAATCGAACAAATTAATATGGACTAAAATGAACCGGGTCTTAATTTAGAAAAATTTTATTTTTTGTATTTTTATTTGACAATGTGACGTTCCTTCCCAAAAAGGGGCGCTACATTAAGTTGGTATCAGAGCCCCGGTTAGTGTTTCTTTGGGTCTTGTGTGTGAGTTTGTCTTGTTTGTGCTGTGTGAATCTCTGTGATTGGTATTCTGAATGGATACATCTAACTTTCCTTATGTTTTCAGTTAATCTGATTTAAGAGAAAGCGGGATGGCAAGAGGCGGAGAAATGGCAGCTACTATAGAAGCGATGCAGAGGATGGTGGAAGTCATCACGCAACAGAATGAACGTGCTGCTCAGCAATAAGAGAGAGCTGCTCAACAGCTCAAAGCGACTACCGATGCGCAGAACTTGGCGAAATTTCATCACCACAACCCTCCACAATTCAAGGGAGAATTTGATCCAGACAAGGCTAGTTTGTGGATCAAAGAACAGGAGAAAGTCTTCCATGGCATGAACTGTGCTGAAAACAAGAAGGTGAATTATGCTACCTTCATGCTTGTTGGCAATGCCAAAGATTAGTGGAATGAAACTCAGAGAGTATTGGAGGCCGAGGAACGTGAAATTACGTGGGACTTGTTCAAGGACAAATTCTTGGATAAGTTCTTTCCTGCAAGCGCGAGACATGCGAAAGAGATGGAGTTCCTCAACTTGAGGCAGGGGAACATGACCATTAGTGAATATGCGGCCAGATTTGAGAACTTGGAGAAGTTTTCAATGCATTTTCAGCATCAACCAGATAAAGCTTGGAAGTGTTGGAAGTTCACTGAAGGACTGAGGTATGAAGTGAAGAAGGCTGTTATCACCCTGAAAATCAAAGTGTTCTCGGAGTTGTTGGACACATGCTATGAAGTGGAGGCCTTGGAACAAGCTAGAGATTCGAGGAGTAGGAATTTTAGGCTTGCAAGGTTCCAAAGAGGTGGAGGCAATAGTTCGAACCGCTTCTAAAAGAAGCCCTATTCCCGACCAACGGGAAGTCAACAACAAACTAGTGGAAGTTCGGGTAGAGGTTCTACTGGGAACCAGACTGGTCAGACTGTGGCATATCCCTCTAAATGCCTAAAGTGTGGGAAAGACCATCCCACGAGAGAGTGCACAATCAAGGGAATCATCTGCTTCAGATGTGGCAAATTGGGCCACATGTCCAAAGATTGCAACCAAGCAAAGGCTGAACCTTCAGTCAATGCAACTCGAGCCAAGAAACCGCAAGCTGGAGGTCGAGTCTACACCATGAGCGGAGCTGAAGCCTTCAAATCCGAAGACTTGATTCAAGGGGAAGGTACTATAGAAGGTAATCTTTTAAAAGTACTGTATGTCTCTGGTGCAACCTATTCTTTCATATCATATGACTGTGTGCTACGACTTGGTTTACCAATGTCTACCTAACTTTTTGATTTGACTATCTCAACCCCTACTGACAAACAGGTAGTTACTACCAAAGTCTATCTGAAGTGTCCCCTAATTATTGAAGGTCGAATCTTTTCCGTCGACTTGATCTGTTTACCTCTTTCATAACTAGATATAATCTTAGGGATGGACTAGTTGTCTTCCAACCATGTCAAAAGCCATAGTTTTCCCTGTGGATGAAGATTCTAGATACTTGACGGCTAACTAAGTACGGGCTTTCTTGAAAGAAGGAGCTCAAGGATACATACTACTATCTTCTTTGAAAATCGAGAGCGAGGCTAATCTGAGTATTATTCCAGTAATGAAGGAGTTTTCTGAAGTCTTTCTAGAAGATGTACCTGGTTTACCACCGACGCGCGAGATAGAGTTTGCTATTGATCTTGTACCGAGAGCTGGTCCCGTGTCTATAGCACCTTATCGGATGTCGCCAACGGAATTGGCAGAACTTAAGAAACAACTAGAGGAGCTTTTGGAGAAACAGTTTGTTAGACCGAGTGTATCACCCTAGGGAGCGCCAGTGCTATTGGTTCAAAAGAAGGACGGTACCTCAAGATTGTGTGTGGACTATAGGCAGTTAAACAAGTTGACGATCAAGAACAAATATCCACTCCCAAGAATCGACGACTTAATAGACCAACTGAAAGGAGCGGCGGTATTTTTGAAGATCGATCTGAGATCTGGATACCATCAAATAAGAGTGAAAATGGAAGATGTACCTAAGACTGCTTTTCGTACCCGATACGGTCATTACGAATACCTTGTGATGCCGTTTGGTGTGACGAATGCACCTGCTATCTTCATGGATTACATGAATAGGATCTTTCATCCTTACTTGGACAAGTTTGTTGTCGTCTTCATCGACGATATCTTAATATATTCCCCGAATCAGGAGGATCATGCTGAACACCTCAGCATAGTTCTCCAGATTCTGAAGGAGAAGGAACTGTACGCCAAGCTGTTGAAGTATGAATTTTCGCTAGATGAGGTTAAGTTTTTAGGCCATGTGATCTCGAAGGAAGGGATTGCAGTGGATCCATCAAAAGTGGAGGTCGTGCTACAATGGGAAAGGTCGAAGTCAGTGACGAAGATTCGTAGCTTCGTGGGTTTGGCTGGATATTACAGAAGGTTTATAGAAGGGTTTTCGAAAATTGCTGGACCGCTCACTCAGCTAACAAAGAAGAACCATGCTTTTGAGTGGACTGATAGCTGCGAGCAAAGTTTCCAAGAGTTGAAGAAACGGCTAACCACCTGACCGGTATTAGTGCTACCTGATCCGAATGAGCCATTCGAGGTGTACTGTGATGCTTCATACCAAGGATTGGGATCTGTTCTTATGCAACATACAAGAGTGGTAGCTTACGCTTCGCGACAGCTGCGAGTGCATGAAAGGAACTACCCGACACATGATTTGGAACTAGCAGCTGTGGTTTTTGCTCTGAAGATATGGAGGCATTTTCTCTATGGAGCGACATTCAACATCTTCAGTGATCACAAAAGCTTGAAGTATTTGTATGATCAGAAGGAGCTGAACATAAGACAGCGGAGATGGTTAGAATTCCTGAAGGACTATGATTTTCAGCTGTTGTGGCAGACGCCTTGAGTAGAAAGACCATAAGTGTTTCTGCCCTGATGATCAAGGAAAAAGATCTCATAGAACAGTTCAGAGATGTTTGGTCGTTTGTAGAGTTCAAACCAGGAAGGATCTGTATGAATATGGTCACCATCTCAAGCGAGCTAATGGAAGACATACGAGAAAAGTAGAAGGTCAATGAATTCTTGCAAGAAGTGAGAGAGCTGATGAGGCAAGGCAAAGAAACGGAATTTGAGGAAGGAACGGACGGAATTCTAAGATTCCGGGGTAGAGTCTGTATTCCTCGTGACCAAGAGCTTAAAAGGTATATTGTGGATTATGCATACGCAAGCAAGCTGAATATGTATCCGGGCATAACAAAGATGTACCAAGACTTGAAGAAGTTGTTCTAGTGGCATGGAATGAAGAGTGACGTCACTAGATGCTTCTCGACTTGTCTAGTCTATCAGAAAGCCAAAGTGGAACATCAAAGACCTGCAGGATTACTGCAACCATTGTTTATTCTTGAGTGGAAATGGGACAGCATTGCAATGGATTTTGTTGTGGGTTTGCCAAGGACAAAGAGAGGACACGACTCGATCTGGGCAATAGTGGATCAACTCACAAAGTCAGCTCATTTCCTCCCGATCAATATAAGGTACAGTCTGGAGAAGCTGACCCAGTTATACATTGGAGAGATCGTTGGACTACATGGTGTACCTACGAGCATTGTTTCGGATAGGGATACGAGATTTACTTTGAAGTTTTGGCAGAGCCTACAGGCATCGTTGGGAACAAAATTACGTCTAAGTTCGGCGTACCACCCACAAACCGATGGTCAATCAGAAAGAACGATCCAATCTTTAGAAGATTTGCTTAGAGCTTGTACTATAGAACAATCTGGAAGTTGGGATGAAGTTTTGTCATTGATAGAATTCACCTACAACAACAGTTACCATTCAAGTATAGGGATGGCGCCCTATGAAGCTCTATATGGACGACGGTGTCGGACACCATTATGTTGGTACCAAGACGGCGAGCGTCTGACGATTGGACCGAATATCATTCAACAGACAACTGAGAAGGTCAAAATGATTCAAGAGAAGATGAGGACTGCTCAGAGCTGGCAAAAGAGTTATGCAGATAAGAGGAGGAAGCCTCTTGAGTTTGAGGATGGTGAGCATGTATTCTTGAAAGTCACACCTACGACTGGGGTCGGCCGGGCTTTGAAATCTAGAAAACTCACTCCAAAATTTCTTGGACCTTACCAAATTCTTCGCCGAATAGGTAGTAGCCTACCAGATAGCCTTACCCTCTTTTCTTTCTAACATACACAATGTCTTCTATGTGTCGCAACTGCGTAAATATTTACCTGACCCAAGTCATGTCTTAGCACCGAACACAGTACAATTAAAAGAGAACTTGACCTATGAGACGCTTCCTGTGAGAATCGAGGATCGACGGATAAAGCAACTTAGAGGCAAGGAAATTCCATTGGTAAAGGTGATCTGGAATGAAACAACTGGTGATGCAACTTGGGAACTAGAAGACAAGATAAGGGAGCAACACCCACAACTATTTTGAGGTATGTAAATTTTGAGGACGAAATTTCTTTTTAGTGGGGGAGTGTTGTAACACCCCAAAAAGTGTTTGTTTAATTATAAATGTTCATTTTATTATATTCTTGATTTTTAGGAATTTTTTTGGAATTTTCCAGACACGTTGAATATTTTAATATATTCCTCATTTTACGTGCACACCAAGCAGAGACCTGCAGATGTCAATGTAACGCTCCGGAAATCATTTATTTTATCATGGATAGTCATTTTCTAATATTTGTGACTTATGTGAATTATTTCAGAATTTTTCAAAAATAATGAATATTTTAATATATTTTTCGTTTTGTGTGCACGCTAAGCGGAGCCAGGAAGATGCAATACTTTCCCTGTGGCTGGTAAACTCTAAATTGTGGGTATGCCAACGAGGGATCTTACTAAACCCGAGGCTGAACATAAATTACGAGGTTTATGTTTTTCGAAGTTTTTACCTGCTAAATAAAGTCGCGGAACCGTAAAATCATCCGATGGACAATAAAATACTATTTTCATCATCTGTAACTCTTTTACACTGGGGGAAAAATAATACTGACAGTGTAAATATTCATCTGTGTTAGTGTGCCCAATTAAGAGATGACCATACTTTCACTTTATCGTGAAATGTGCAAAACTTCCCTTGTAAGCTTGGAGGAAGCTTCTAGGAAATTTCCTTTCCCTTTTTCCCAATGCAAGAAGCCATCTCCCTCTTCTCTCTCTTCATGCATGGCTGGAGCACCAATTTTGGGGGGGGGGAATTGTTTTGTTTCACTTAATTAACCATAATACATAATTTCAAAATTTCACCTAATGCACCTTCTCTCTCTACTTTCACTTTCTTCTTCATTTTAGATTTTCTCCTCATTCTCTCTAGGAGCTCCACGGCCAGTAGCCCTCTCCCCCCTCATCCATCACAAAATTTCCATCCAACCCCATTTTCTTAATCCTCTCCATCTCCTAAACTCTTTTCTTGCTTGTGGCTCTTTGAAAATCCACCATTTTCACCATCTTCTTCAAGCTTCAAGCTTAGGGTTTTTTTTTGGGTAAGCTTCTTCATCCTTCACTTTCTTTTCTCATTTTCTTTTTTATGTTCCTCTTGGTGACCATCCATGCTTTATTTTTCAAGCATTGGTGCTATTTTGGTGAAGTTGAATTTCTAGGGTTTTTGGTGGTGCCCAATCCGAAAATTACAAGAAGTTCTTGGTGGTTCCTCTTGTTTTCTTCACTTTGGTAAGAGGAAGACACTCCTCCTCAACCTCTATTAGCATTTAGGAACCTTATTTGTGGCTGATTGTGAGAAAACCCTAATGAGGGTTATTCTTTGATTGCATGATTAGTATGTGTGCATGTCGTATGTACTTGGTTTATGTTATTGGATTGATTGTTGATGTATATTGGTATATTGGAATGGATTGGAAGACATGAAATGGAAGAAATTAATGTGGGACTTTCTCTTGGGTGGCCACGGTTTTGGGGCTAAAAGTATGAGTTCTTTGTGAACAAATTAAAACAAGTGGATGATTTAATTAATCAAGTGTGTAATGTACAATCAATGGAATGGAAAAATTGGGAACATAATTCCCTAGGGAGGCCACAGCCTCTAGGGCCTTTTAGGGCTTGATCATGAAATTATGGTAACCTTGGAACTTGGATAATTAAATGATTAAATCATAACTAATAGGTTAGAAGATTAGCAAATTGGAAAAACTAAATATACTTGGAGATTCATAAATTTTAAAGAACCAAGAATGAAACTTGTCATAAATCTTTAGGTAATTTTACAAGGGCAAGAACAAGAGAGTGTGAGACTTTGAGACCTTAGAATGACCTTCTAAGTGTAGGAGAATAAAGTACATTAGGAAAATTTGTCAAATTATAAGAATTCAATTAGAGACGAACTTTGTAAGAAAAGCAAATTTAAATAAGAATTCATATTGGACCTCAAAAAAATGTATTACTTTATTTAATTTCAATAATATGATATTGTGGGTCCATGTGAGTGACCAATGATGTGTAGATGTTCACTTTGGCCAATTGTGGCATATTATGGAATAGTATATAATGATGACCATACATGTTCATGCATAGAGTCTTATGCATTGTGAATGTCCTTTGGACTGTTGTTAAGGCCAAGTTGCCTAGGAGATTGAACACACCTTAGTGTGGGTGCGAGTAGACTAGTGTAGGTCATGTTATGACCTTGGGGGCGTCGGGGTGCGGGTTCCTCGCAATGGGCAGTTGGTAGCTCTCCTGTTCATGGGGTAGACCGATGCAAACGCACCGACGATCCAGACCGAGACACTGTCCTATATCGTGATCTACTGTAGACTGTCTGTATAATGCCTGGATGTGCATGTGGAAAACTGTTGAGTTATAGCACTTTGGCCTCGGTAACCGAGTTGCAGACGTGTCTCCTGATCTTTCTCTCCGACTGTTTGTGTCTAGCTCCATGGAGTTAGAAATTGAATACTGTGTGCATATGCATCAAGAGATGTCATACCATCTGATACTTACTGCTTTATGTGGATTTAAATTGTTTATTTATCATTATGATGAATGACTGCCTCGAACTGTTTACCTGTTTACTGATGTATCTATTGTCTATCATTATTATTATTGTTCTTGAAATGCTATTTGGGCACGATGCGCCTTTTGGTTTCTTGCTGCTATAATTGGTAATGATGGTAAGATGTCTTACCTCTTTCCTGTATTCCTGTTATTTGCTGCCTGTGCGTATATTGTGTCCATCGAACACGACGGCAAGGAAGTTGGAGCTCCCGATTTCCCCGGCTTCTGGCCTGCTTGCGATTAGCACCTACTATGGAGCATGGAGGCATGCATGCCCGGATTTTTGGGAGATGTGCGTCTGACCTTCCTTGGGGGGCCAGAGTGCTGGCACATTAACCTGAGTTCCGATCGCTGTGTCTACCTGGGAGACGTATCGATCTCGCTGGTCTGGAGACGTCATGAGCCACCAATTCTTACCTGCTGCATCAGCCTGCGTTTGGAGTTTTATCTGCCCATCCAAGAGATGTGGGGTGACCGCTACTACACCCCGCAGGAGGACTCTTTTGATTCCACTGCTCGGGCTCCTGCCTGTGGCTCTGTGGTCCCTATGGAGGTTTCCTCGGAGGAAGAGGACCCCGCGGAGGATCCTGACACGATCCCTCCTGATCTGAGGGACTGACATTACTGGTAGCTGTTGATGGCTACTAGTGTTTTATTTTGGGGGCCTGATGTTTTATTTTTGGTGGGCTGTATATTCTGATATCTTGGGGATGTATATGTATGATCCTTTGGGTAGGTATAGTTTTGCTTTTTGGAAGTTCCAGACTTGTATCTAAAATATTTTTGAGATCTATGTATATATATATGTGCGCATATTATTCAGATGTAAGTTTTATCTTCTGTCTTACTCTTTATTGTTACTTACATTTCGTCACAACGTTGTATTAATTAACAATATATATATATATATATATATATATATATATATATATATATGTATATATATATATATGTATATATATATATATATCTATATATATATATATATATATATATATGTCGCCATTTTACCCATGTAATAATGAATCGAACAAATTAATCTGGACTAAAATGAACTGGGTCTTAATTTAGAAAATTTTAATTTTTTGTATTTTTATTTGACAATGTGACGTTCCCTCCCAAAAAGGGGCATTACAGAAGAAACTTCAAAGTTGTTTTCCAAGCACAAAATGGATGTTGGAAATGATGTTGGAAACAATCTTTAGGTTTTAGAAATGGTGCTGGATGAAATTTTAGAAGAGTGGAGGTATGGAAATGGTGTGATGGCTGTGAGCTTGACAAAGGAGAAAAAGAGAGAATTTTGGTGAAATTTCTTTTCTTTAGAGAATGGATGAAGATGAAATGACTTAGCAAAATGCCATCCTACCCCTCCTAAAGCCTTTGGCCGTGGAACTCCAAAGGAGGTGGCCACTTTGGTTGACCACTCAAGACTTCCTAATAGCCTTAGATGAGATCAATAGTTGATCTTCAAAGCTTTGCCTCCAAGCTTGTTTCCTATTGCCTTAGAGAATCAAGTCACCAAATTTCTTGAAGCTTCTTGAAAGAGTTATAACCAAATTGCTCAATGGGAGAGCAAACCAAGTTTTGATTCATTTGGTTTCCTAGTTAGGTTTAGGTAAATCTAGTTAGGTTTCTTAGTTACTTGGTTAACCATCTAGTTACTTAGGATGACTAACCACCTTCTTGATCATGCTAGAACATTCTTTAACTAAGGCTCTAATGAGTAGCTAACTAGGTTTGTTCCATTTAGTTACTACTTAAACTTTCTAGATTAACTTAGTTAAGTTTAAGCTAACTTAGTTAGGTTTTCTAGTTATTTCTAACTAGTCCAACCATTATTGTTGACTACCTTCCTATTGGTTTAGAAATTCAAGCCATTTATGTTGACTAAATCCTACTGGTTTATAGAAAATATTTTTCCAGACAATAGCTACAAAAATTATTACTCAATGAACAGAACATTATTGTTTACAAAACAGTAAATATTTGTCTGCTGCAAAATAAAAATACATTATATTTTTATTTCACAGATAATTTCAAAAAATTAAAAGATTGATACACATATCACTCAAAATTGGGTTTAGTAAGATCCCCCAGCTCCGAATAATCAAATAAAGATTTTTGCCGGCCCAAAAATTATTATTTTCTTGACTCAGAGTAAATCACACACAACAATCAAACACAGTCACGAAACAGTCAAAATAATTTTACAGCACAAAGAAAACACAAAATAATATAATTCAGACAATACTGTAAATTAGTGAAATTTTGGGGTGGTACAAGTATCACTTGGGAAAAGCCAATATAGTGGCTAATGTACTAAGTAGGATATTCCTACATGTGTCCTATAATGCCCCTTTTTGAGGAGGGAATGTCATACCAAAAAGGACAATGTTAAAATACAACATAAATAAAGACCCGGTTCATTTAAATATCGAAAAGCATGTTTAGTTGGTAAATCATATAAGTAATTTGGCGAATTCTTTTCTTTTTGTCGTAAGAAAATAATAAAACATAATTACAGCAGAATCAACATGAGAAATAAGCCATACAACATATATATGTATATATATATATATATGTATGTATATATATATGTATATATATATATATGTATATATATATATATGTATGTATATATATATATATATGTATGTATATATATATATGTATGTATATATATATATGTATGTATATATATATATATATATATATATATATATATATATATAGAGAGAGAGAGAGAGAGTTACATCAACAGATATACAAAATAAGCAAAACCTTTAACCGCCCCAAAAGATTACACATGTACAGCCCGCCAAAAGACAAAATATCATGCACTCAAAAAGATTCACAGATAACCCTCAGTGGCTATCACCAGCATCAGCCACTAAAACTAACGAGAAAGAACTGTGGCTGGATCCTTCTCAGGGTCTTCATCATCAGAGGAAATCTGCATCAAAGTAACCGAGTTACAAGCGGGGGACTCGTGCGAAGGATAAAAATGAATCCTCACATGGAGTGTAGTAAAGATCACTCCATATATCACGAACGGATAAGTAAAACTCTAAATGAACATTTACAGTGATGTTAAAAATAGGTGGGTCATAACGACCTCAAGCTAGAGATGTCGTCACATCCCCACGGTAGACGCAACGATCTGTACGCAGGTTGATGTGCAAATAGTCTGGACCTCCATGAAAAGTCAGCTTAACATAACCTAAAAAGTTACGTGGACGGGATGTCATGCTCCAACCAGGTACTAATCAAAATCAGGCCAAAAGCCGGGGAACTCGTGCACTTCCCCTTCTTCATCAACGTCTTCGGAGAAATATATAAATATATAGAATAGCAAAAATACAGAAAAGAGGTGAGACATCCTACATTCAATACCAATTATGGCAGTAAAGAAACAGAATGGCATAGGACGCCCACATAGCATAGCAAAATTAATAATCAGTAACAAAATTCAAATAATAAACAACTTAACAATTTCAGGCATGTTATAATATCAATAAAGCAATAGTTTATCATCATGTGAATAAATAAATGCCAAATGATATGTTGACTCATTATGCACGTGCACATGGTACCAAAATCCAACATTTAGTACTACAATTCCTACTCCATGGAGCTAAACACAAACATCGGAGAGAATGATCAAGGAGACATGCCAGTATCTCGTCAGCCATAAAATCTAGTGCTTTTCCAAAAAATTCATAATTTGCGCATCAAGGCTTTATACAGCGGTATTCTCACAGGATCGCGATATAGGACAGTGTCTCAGTCCGGATCGTCGGTGCATTTGCATCGGTCTATCCCACGGCCCAAAGGAGCTACCAACTGTCTGTTCGTGAAACACCCGTACCCTGACGCCCCAAAGGTCAACGATATGACCAACACTTAGTCTATTCACACCCACACTAAGGTGTGATTCAATCTCCTAGGCATACAACCTTACAACAGAGTCCATCGAACTTTCACAATGCATGATGACTCAATGCATATACATATATATTTAACAAATGATATACTCATCCATAATATATCATAATTTGGTCAAGTTAAACATCAGTAATTCCTTAGTCCTACTCATAGACTCACGATAGCATAGTATCAAGTTCTCAAAAGTGGTAAAACACTCCTTAAGGTTCATTATGGAATTTCACTTTAGCTTAACAATTCTTATGAAATCTTTCTCTAGAGGAATTCTCTAAATTACTCAAGTTCTTTTCTTTAGTTTAATTGTAACATCCTCATAATGAAGTCCTACTATATCTTACACATAGACCTAGTTGATTTTATTATGGGCGCCTAGGCACCATCTCTGCAGCGCCTGAGTGCCTAAGCGCTAAACTCGCAGCACCTGAGAGCTCACCGAGCTATGTTATAGGAACATTTTCTAGGCGTTGAGCATTTAGGCTTCTAAGCTCCAACGCCTGAGCACCTAAGCGCTCTCTACACAGCGCCTGAGCGCTAGTGCGTCAACAAGAATTCTGCAAAACTTATTTTCTGCAGAATCTTGTTCCTATTCCAAAGTTTCTCATCAATTTCAAACATTCTAATACATGGTTCATGGTCATCAAGGTACACAATGAAAATCCATAGATTCAAAGTCTTCAAAATACACAATGGAAATCCATAGATTCATATAAATCAAAATAACAATAAAATCATAAAAAAATAATACAACAAAAGAGAGCAATCCCAGATGGATTCCCTTATCAGCAACACTAAACAAACGTCTCCTCACCACTAAGATAGGTTGAAGAGGATTATCTCCTTCTTACCTATTGAAGACAACACAAGAAAGCAAGCTCCTTTGCCTTTAGGAATTTTGTTCTCAACCTTTAAGAAAAACCCTAGGGTGAGCAACTTTCAAAATGTTCACTCAAACTATGAAAAGAGGAGTCTTTGATCACATAGGTGACTAAGAAAAATGAAAAAGAGGAGAAAAGAGAAGAAAGTTAAGAACTTTACCTCAAAAGCTTCAAGCTTGGGCTTCAATGGTGGAAAGTGAAGAAGGAAAAACTAGAGGATGACCACCAAGGAGAAATATCTTAGGATGATGAGAGGATACAAGAAATGGAATTTGTTTAGCAAACAAGTGAAGATGGCCCTTCCATGATGTGGGTGCCGTGGAAGAAGAAAAAGAGAAAGGCTTGAAGAAAAAGTGAGAGGAAAGAAAAAGGAAAGAGAAAGTGTCTTGGAATTTTTGAAATAAGAAGGGATGGATGGTAAAATGGAAATGTGACAATTTTATCACATTTTTCCTCCACTTAGCCATGGAGTGTGGGGAGGGAAGAGAGAGAAATGAAGCTTCCTTGAGAAGCTTGATGGGATAAAGCTTCCATGAGAAGCTTGGTTGCTTTTTCTCAAAAGTCAAACGATGTGACATAAGACAAATTTTAGATAAGGTGATAAGGATTTTTCACTACAAGTTATTATCCAATGGGCAATTGTTACAGTTAGCAACACCAGTATTTATTGTCCAATGGATAATAAATCGTACAACGATTTTTATTTATTTGATAAAAATCTCAAAAAATGTAAACCTCATAAATTATGCCTATCCTCGGGTTTAGTAAGATCCCCTGTCGATGTTTTCACAGCTCAAGGTTTACTAGCCTCGGGGAAAATATTTCATTTTCCTGGCTCCGCTCAGTGCGCATGCAAAACGAGAAATATATTAAAATATTCAACATTTCCGAAAAATTCACAAAAATTCACAAAATTCACAAATATTATAAAATGATTATTTATCATGAAATTATCAATTTTCGAGGTGTTGCAACTCTCCCCTTCTAAAAAGAAATTCCGTTCTCGAAATTTTCATACCTTAGAATAGTTGTGGATGTTGCTCCTTCATCTTGTCTTCCAACTCCTACGTTGCATCTCCAGTTGTGTTATTCTAGATTACCTTTACCAATGGGATCTCCGTCCCCCTGAGTTGCTTTACCTTCTTATCCTCAATCCTTACAGGAGTTGTCTCATAGGTTAAGTTCTCTTTCAATTGTACTATGTCTGGTGCTATGACATGGCTCGAGTCAGGAATATATTTCCGTAGTTATGACATATGGAAAACATTGTGAAGGTTAAAAAGAAAAGGTTGTAAGGCTATTTAGTAAGCTACCAGACCTATCCAGTGAAGAATTTGGTAAGGTCCAAGAAATTTGGGAATGAGTTTTCTAGATTTCAGAACTCGGCCAACTGTAGTCGTAGGCGTGACTTTTAAAAACACATGCTCGCCTTCCTCAAACTCAAGAGGTTTTCTTCTTTTGTCGGCATAGCTCTTCTGTTGACTCTGAGTCGTCCTCATCTTTTCCTAAATCATCTTGACCTTTTCTGTTGTTTGTTGTATAGGATCAGGTCCAATAGTAAGGCGTTCGCCATCTTAGTACCAACACAAAGGTATTCTGCACCGTCATCCATATAGAGCCTCATAGGGTGCCATCCCTATGCTCGAATGAAAACTGTTGTTGTAGGTGAACTCTACCAATGGCAAAACTTCATCCTAACTTCCAGTTTGTTCTAAAGTGCAAGCCCTAAGCAAATCCTCCAATGATTGAATCTTCCTTTCTGATTGACCATCGATCTGAGGATGATAAGTAGAACTCAAACGTAGCTTCGTTCCTATTGCTTCTTGCAAACTTTGCCAAAACTTTGATGTGAACCTTGGATCTCTATCAGAAATAATATCGATAGGCACACCATACAATCTAACGATTTCACCAACATACAGCTAAGTCAACTTCTCCATGTTGTACCTTATGTTGATTGGTAAGAAATGTGCTGACTTCGTGAGTCAATCAACGATTACCCATATTGAATTGTAACCTTTTTTGGTCTTTGGCAATCCAACCACAAAATCTATTGTAATACTATCCCACTTCTATTCGGGAATAGCTAGGGGTTATAACATTCCAGAAGGTCTTTGATGTTCAACCTTCGCTTTTTGACAAACCAGACAAGACGACACACATCTGGCAATGTCACTCTTCATTTTGTGCCACCAAAATAACCATTTTAGATCTTGATACAGCTTGGTTATTCCCGGATGCATACTCAACTGGCTAGCGTGAGCGTGTTTGAGAATATATTTCCTAAGCTCTTGATCTTTGAGTACACAAACTCTGCCTCTGAATCTTAGGATTCCATTAGTTCCTTCCTCTAATGTTGTCACTCCGCCTTGCTTCATCAACTCCCGTTCTTCTTGCAAAAACTTGTCAACTTTCTACTTCCCTCGAATGTCCTCCATTAAGTCATTTGAGGTAGTCACTACAAAAAAACAAGTAATTTACGGCAATTTTAATACGACAGTTCTTAAAAACTACAATAATATATAGTATAATACGGCAGTTTTAAAACTGACATAATTTAAATTTATAAAATGGCAGTTTGATTCATAAATGGCAGTTTTAAAACTGACATAATTTAAATTTATAAAATGGCAGTTTGATTCATAAACGGCAGTTTTAACTGCCATTTTTTTAATTTTAATTTTAATAAAAATATTAAATAATTTACCTCCTTTTGTTGTTTTTGTCTTCCTCACTTTCTCTATTACTCTCCCGCTAACATTATCTCTTTTTTTCTTAACATTTTCATCTTCCCTCACCTCCAACAGACAATCTCTCACCACCACGGCCACCACGACGCCACCGTAGGCAACCGCATAGTAATTTCTCTTTGTGTTTCTCTTTCTCTCCTTCTCCCCTCTTTCTCTTATTCTCTCTGTTACCCTCCCCAATCAAATTTTGAACCCTAAATCCCTAATTTGGTTTTCTAAATCGTCTCTTGCAGCACGCCACCACCATCAGCCACCTGGTCACAAATCGTCCTCTTGTTCTTGTTTAGAGGAGATCTAGCTCTGGTTTGAAGAGTTTTGGTGGAGAGGATCTGAGATCTTTCAGAGATAGAAGAATTGAAGAGGGAGCTCGTGAAACAGGGGTCAAGGTCCATCGGGAATCCACTGCATTTCCCTGTATTCTTATACTGACATTTGAAAATAAATATAACTTGATAGTTCATTCATATTATGACTGGTATGTTCTTGCATGTGGATGATTTTTCTACATTTTTGTAGATATGGTAATAAGGTTGGTTCCGGTCTGTTAGTTTGCTTCTTCAATTTAGTGTTTGTTTTTAGTTGAATATCAGTTGTTTGATGAAATATCAAGTCCATGATGCTAATGATTCGACTAATTACTTAGCAATTCAATCTCTGAGTTCCGAATGCTCATGATGTTTGACTAGTTTTTTCCATTGTAACTTCAAAGATTACAATTCGTCATCTTTTTTTGTTTTTAGAATGCTACTTGAAATGAATTTATGCATTGAATGGCTGGATGTACATAGATTTTTACCCTTGAAATAAGGAAATATTGATTTGACATGGTAAACCTCAATTTGATTTGATGAAAGATTAGTTTTAATCTTTTTTGCCAAACCTTTGAACTCGAAATGTCTTTGTTTCTGATTTGAAGCTAGGACTTTGGTAAATGGCAATGGTATTGAAGCTAGTCAAGGGGTATTGCTGTGCATAAATTATTTATTATTCCATTATTTACTTTGCAAGCACTTGCAAGTGTGCCTGGATAAAGTCAAGTATGGCTTTATTCTTTTATTTTATTTTAATGTTCATTTTTAGCATTCCTTCAATACATGTTGAATTACTTAAAAATAGATTTTCCTTTACTTGTTCAACAATCACATAGAGTATTATTCTGTTTACACTCTTTTATATTTTGTAAAATGGTTTCTGCATCTTTTTTCTTTGTTTGGGGATCAATAGAGAGCATTTGACCAAGGTTTAATCATTGCCACCTTAGCTATCATTTGTATCACTGTTACTTAAATCTACTATTCTTATGCACTCTTCTTTACTCCTACTACTATTTCTTCTCACTTCTTTTATGATCTTTTTATTTAAAAAAAAATAAGTTTCTGGGTTTAATTTCATTTTTATTTTTGAAATATTATTCTTGGTGTAGTATTCAAAGGAGCAAGCATACAGAGACCCTGATAACTATTTCAATATTAGGTATGTATGCTAGTCACTCTCTTTTTTGTTATTTTGTTTTTGTGTTTTTATTTAATTTAGTTGCTCCTCTTTTGTTATGTTCCATTTGGGAAGCTTCACATTGCAATTTTCATCACACTCAAACACATCCCAATTGTGGTTTTAATTGGTTTCTATTTCTAAGTTGCATTTCATGTTAGCATAAGTTGTTGAAGTTTAACCTTTTTTTTGTAGAGAAGAAAGTCTTTAAAAAATACAACACTGAAATTTGATTTTTGCAAAATGCTTACGTGTCCAATAGCAGAGCTAGTGGATGGTTCAAAGGTCCTGTATTTTGAACAGATGAGCATTACAATACTAGTCTATAGACTATAAGTTTCTTCATAGTGAATGATTGTTTTCATTCTTTTTATCTATGCTTTAAAAATTAGCTCAATCAAGATTTTCTTTATGCTTGTGCTAGGCTTTTTGGAGGAGTCCACAAAAACCCTTTTGGAAGGTAGACTATATATCTTGTGAGAATTCTTATTTACATTTTCTTTTTCTCTTTCTTCATACTTGAAATATGAACAGGAGGAACATGAGAAACATACTCTCATAAACCATGATCTTGTGCAAATATTGTCTACAAGTTAAACTTATTACCTTATTGTTTTTCAGTTTTCCCTATAATACAAAAATATCTTAATCTTAATTGTCATCTTTCATCTTTTTGCAGAGGCTTTCTATGGTGAAACCTTGTCCAAAAGAATTGAAATGTGATGTCGAGGTATGTATTTAGTCATCTTTCATCCTTTTTTTGTCTTCCTTTTATTTCCCTTATTTATTTTAGAAGATTTTGGTTGTTATTCATATGAGTGGAAAGGAATTATACATTGTAGTGGTTCTCATACAGTCAAAACAGTTCTTGGAATTCAAATAGCATAAGACCATTAAAGTACCTCCAAGAAAAAACTGACTTATTCTAAAAAGTTCTTATAAATTACTCAAATCTCTCTAGTTCAATCCTACTAGCATTTTTCTGGTACTCTTACTCCATTATGTAATTTTGGCAACTATCTGTTTATTTCTCTTAAAATTGATTATGTTTACTCAATGACTAACATTGTTCACTCTATTTATGTTGTTTGGAAAAAAGTCAATTGAAGACTCTAACTGAGTTAAGACGTGTTAGAGTGGATAGTCAGATCATAATGGTACATCGTTGTGGCAAGTATGTTATCTCATAGTAAGTAAGCTCATATAAAGGTTTAATGGAGTATAATTTTAATGCTTGCTTGTATATTGTGTGGATTATAGGTGGGTAAAACTCTTTGGTATGGACCTTTTACTTGGGGATATTGTCTCTATAGGTCGCTCTTCTGGTCAGAATGGAGAGGAGAAGTTTGTACCTGTAGACATGCTTATTTAGACTGATATTACTGATATGATGAAACATTTTGCTTAATATTTAGTTTGTAACCCAGTCTCCTCTGCCCACTGCTCGACTATTATTGTGCCACACTATGTTTTGCCTCATGTTTTTCTTTACTTACTATACAACTTTTGTAATGATGATTCTATTCACTATGTGATTTACTAAAAATCTTTTATACTTATTTCAGTTTGTTCTTACCAAAATTTTAAATGTTTGTGCATGTCTATGTTTACTTGTGTATGTAATTATGTATCTGATCATGTGAATTCATGATTGTCCTCCTTGGCCCCCTCTTTCCCATGAAAAAAAAATAAAAGTTGGAATAGGACATCTTTAATCTTTCTTATGGTTAGCTGGTCTATCTTAATGCATCTTTAATAAGCATATGGGGATTGGGGATTGGAGCTTTTTCTAATGTCATGATATTCTTCTTGCACAATTATGAATAACTGGTCTATCTGGTCATGATAAGCATATGGGGATTGGAGATTGGTTAGCTGGTCTATCTTAATCCATGATATGCTTTAGGAAATTATTAGGGAATTATGAATAACTTGTAGAGCACCCAAAGTATAAGGTGTAAAGATTCATGCCATGATCTTGTTACTAGTCTCCAAGTTACTCAAATATTAGTCTTGATAGTTGATCAGCAACCATCATAGCTTGGTCATATTTTGGGTAGCTTTGCTGCATTATTTATTTCTTCATACTAAAATTTTGTAACATGAATTATGAATTATGGATTATGGATTATGCTATTGAGCTGGGTTGTCTGTCATTTTTTTTGGTTGGTTTTAGGTGAATTACGGTAGTTCTAAACAGTCATTTTATGCTTTTTTTGTAGGTTTTATGTAAATTACAACAGTTCTAACCGCTGTAATTTACATATTTTTTTGTTGGAGTTATGTAAATTACAGTAGTTTTAACTACCATAATTTACATTTTTTTAGTTGGTGTTATGTAAATTACGGCAATTCTAACTACCGTAATTTACATTTTTTTTGTTGGTGTTATGTAAATTATGGCAGTCATAAACTGCCATTTTATGCACCACGAAACCATCGTTTTATACATGGTAAATTGTGGTGATTATCGTGGCGGTTAATGGGAAACCGTCATATTATACCAAACGGTGAAGTTAATTATGTCAGTTTTGGAAACCGTCGTAATATGAAAAAAAACTGCTGTAATTTACCTATTTTTTTAGTGAGTGACCATGTTCATACAAATCTTCCCTGGTGCCAACTCCACGAAGGACCATACATCCCTGAATTGCTCTATCAAATCATTTTCCTTGACCATCATAGTAGAGATACTGAGCATCTTTCTACTTAAAGTGTCTACCACGACGTTTGCCTTTCGGGGCTCTGATACCACACTAGTGTAACGCCTATTTTTGAGGAGGGAACGTCACACCAAAAAGGACAATGCGGAAATACAACATAAATTAAGACCCGATTCATTTAAATATCGATAAGCTTATTTAGTTGGTAAATCATATAAGTAATTTGGCGAATTCTTTTCTTTTTGTCGTACGAAAATGATAAAACATAATTACAGTAAAATCAACATAAGAAATAAGCCATCATATATGCATATATATATATATATATATATATATATATATATATATATATATATATATATATATATATATATATATATATATATATATATATATATATATATTAGTTACATCAACAAATATACAAAATAAGCAAAAGCTTTACCCGCCTCAAAAGATTACACATGTACAGCCCACCAAAAGACAAAATATCACCCTCAAAAAGATTCACAGATAACCCCCAGTGGCTATCAATAGCATCAGCCCCTAAAACTAATAAGAAGGAACCATGGCTGGATCCTCCTCGGGGTCTTCATTGTCAGAGGAAATCCTCATCCAAGTAATCGAGTTACAAGCGGGGGCTCGTGCAGAGGATAAAAATGAATCCTCACCTGGAGTGTAGTAAAGATCACTCCACATATCACAAACGAGTAAGTAAAACTCTAAATGAACATTTATAGTGATGTTAAAAATAGGTGGGTCATAACGACCCCAAGCCAGAGACGTCATCACATCCCCACGGTAGACGCAGTGATTCATACACAGGTTGATGTGCTAGCAGTCTAGACCTCCATGAAAAGTCAGCTTAACATAACCCAAAAAGCTACGTGGACGGGACGTCATGCTCCAACCAGGTACAAATCAAAATCGGGCCAAAAGTCGGGGAACTCGTGCACTTCCCCTTCTTCACCAACGTCTTTGGAGAAAAATATAAATATACAGAATAGCAAAAATACAGAGAAGAGGTGAGACATCTTACATTCAATACCAATTATGGCAGTAAAGAAACAGAACGGTGTAGGATGCCCACATAGCATAGCAGGATTAATAATCAGTAACAAAATTCAAATAATAAATAACTCAACAATTTTAGGCATGTTATAATATCAATAAAGCAACAGTTTATCATCATGTGAATAAATAAATGCCAAATGATATGTTGACTCACTATGCACATGCATATGGTACCAAAATCCAATATTCGGTACTACAATTCCTATTCCATAGAGCTAAACACAAACATCAGAGAGAATGATCAAGGAGACATGTTAGTATCTCATCAGCCATAAAATCAAGTGCTTTTCCATAAAATTCATTATTTGCACATGAAGGCTTTATACAACGACATTCTTACAGGATCGCGATATAGGACAGTGTCTTGATCCGGATCATCGATGCATTTGCATTGGTCTATCCCACGACCCAAAGGAGCTACCAACTGTCCGTTCGTGGAACACCTGCACCCCGACGCCCCCAAGGTCAACGATATGACCTACACTTAATCTATTCGCACTCGCACTAAGGTGTGACTCAATCTCCTAGGCATACAGCCTTACAACATAGTCCATCGGACTTTAACAATGCATGATGACTCAATGCATATACATGTATATTCAACAAATGATATACTCATCTATAACATATCACAATTTGGTCAAGTTAAACATCAGTAATTCCTTGGTCCCACTCATAGACCCACGATAACATAGTATCAAGTTCTCAAAAGTGGTAAAACATTCCTTAAGGTTCATTATGGAATTTCACTTTAGCTTAACAATTCTTATGAAATCTTTCTCTAGAGGAATTCTCTAAATTAGTCAAGTTCTTTTCTTTAGTTTAATTGTAACATCCTTATAATGAAGTCCTAGTATATCTTACACATATACCTAGCAAATTTTGTTCTGGGCACCTAGGCGCCATCTCTGCAGCGCCTGCGCGCTGGTTGAGCGTTTGGGCGCTAAACTCACAGTGCTTGAGCGCTCATCGCGCTATGTTACAGGAAAATTTTTTGGGTGTTGAGCGCTTAGGCGTCCAAGCTCCAATGCCTGAGCACCGGTTGAGCATCTGGGCCCTCTTTACATAGCACCTGAGTGTTAGTGCATCAGCAAGAATTCTACAGAACTCGTTTTACTGCAGAATCTTGTTCCCATTTCAAAGTTTCTCATCAATTTCAAACCATTCTAATACATGGTTCATAGTCATCAAGGTACACAATGAAAATCCATAGATTCATAGTCATCAAAATACACAATGGAAATTTATAGATTTATACAAATCAAAATAACAACAAAATCATAAAAAAAATAATACAACAAAAGAGAGCAATCCCACATGGATTCCCTCATCAACAACACTAAACAAACTTTTTCTCACCACCAAGATAGGTTGAAGAGGATTACCTCCCTCTTACCTATTGAAGACAACATAAGAAAGCAAGCTCCTTTGCCTTTGGGAATTTCGTTCTCCACCTTCAAGAAAAACTCTAGGGTGAGCAACTTTCAAAATGTTCACTCAAACATGAAAAGAGGAGTCCTTGATCACATAGGTGACCAAGAAAAATGAAAAGGAGGAGAAAAGAGAAGAAAGTTAAGAACTTTACCTCAAAAGCTTCAAGCTTGGGCTTCAATGGTGGAAAGTGAAGAAGGAAAAACTAGAGGATGAGCACCAAGGAGAAATGTCTTAGGATGATGAGAGGATACAAGAAATGGAATTTGTTTAGAAAACAAGTAAAGATGGCCCTTCCATGATGTGGGTGCCATGGAAGAAGAAGAAGAGAAGAAAAAGAGAAAGGCTTGAAGAAAAAGTGAGAGGAGAGAAAAAGGAAAGAGAAAGTGTCTTGGAATTTTTGAAATAATAAGTGATGGATGGTAAAATGGAAATGTGACAATTTGTCACATTTTTCCTCTACTTAGCCATGGAGTGTGGGGAGGGAAGAGAGAGAAATGAAGCTTCCTTGAGAAGCTTGATGGGATGAATCTTCCATGAGAAGCTTGGTTGCTTTTTCCCAAAAGTCAAACGATGTGACATAAAGCAGATTTTAGATAAGGTGATAAGAATTTTTCACTATAAGTTATTATCCAATGGACAATTGTTACAGTTAGCAACACTAGTATTTATTGTCTAACGGATAATAAATCGTACAACGATTTTTATTTATCTGATAAAAATCTCAAAAAACATAAACTTCGTAAACTATGTCCAGCCTCGGGTTTAGTAAGATCCTCTGTCGACGTTTCTATAGTTCAAGGTTTACTAGCCTCGGGGAAAATATTTCATTTTTTCGGCTCCACTCAGCGTGCACATAAAATGAGAAATATATTAAAATATTCAACATTTCTAGAAAAATCCACAAAAATTCAAAAAAATTACAAATATTATAAAATGACTATTTATCACAAAATTATTAATTTATAAGGTGTTACATATCCCGAATGATGGTCCAGGAGAGTGAGCTTTTAGAGAGTTTTAGGGACCTGAGTCTTGTAGTGACTGTGTCATCACATAGTCTCTGTATGAGCAGAGTAGATATAGTTTATGATTTAAGGACTTAGATCTTAGAAGCTCAAGAAATAGATAAAACTTTAAAGGAAGTAAGTGAGCAGATTCTATTAGGAAACCAAAAGGATTTTAGCTTGTCAAAAAATGGAATGATTAAGTTTAGAAATAGACTTGGTATTCCAAGGGAATTTGAAATCAAAGAAAAGATCCTACAAGAAGCTCATAAAATTTGTTAAACCACCCATCCCGAAGCCACAAAGATGTACCAAGATCTTAGGAAGATGTTTTGGTGGCCTAAGATGAAAGAGGACATAGTGGAATATGTGTCTAAGTGCTTGACTTGCTAAAAGGTTAAGATAGAGCACCAGAAGCCCTCTAGACCTCTGCATTCTTTAGAAACCCCTAAGTGGAAAACTTTGTAATAGGATTACCTAAAACCCAACCAAGATTTGATGCTATTTGGGTTATAGTGTAACATCCTAATACTAGTACTAATAACATGTCCAGGATCACGCATTAGAGACTAGGATTAGGTATATCACTTTGATACCAAAAATAAATTTAAAAAAAAACATTTATAATATATATATATGAAAAGATGAGCCTGTTGCAGGATTACATTATACATATGGAATATTATACAAATACATCAACATATACCTCTATGGCAATAGTTATACAACCTTTTTCACAATACCCATCTAATCTCTACTACTAAAATCTTTCTTCATAGTTATGATTTTCTGTTTTACTTGCTGAGGTCTTCTATGCACCTGGAAATAATACGGAAATACAAAATATACCAAGGTCTTCTATTTCCAGTTGTTTCGGGGAAAAATACATTTCTTTGAAATTTCAAATTGAATATATATATATATATATATATATATATAAGGTCATTTATATAATGTTTCAAAAAGAGAAGTGAGTGAGTCTCAAAATATATGACTCTGGTATTTCAAAAGATCTGCATTTAAAACATTGACTAAACATTACTTTTGAAATACAAGGTCATTTTATGACCCCGCTACAGTAACCAGCCGCAAGGATGACTATTCATCATCACTAAGATTAACACATTGACTGTCAATGTCTTTACCGAAGCAGTCGTCTTCGTTCTGATAAAATGGATCAGAACAAGTTGCAGATTCATCAGATTCTTGTTGCTTCTTCTCATGAAGATGTCTCAAAATGACTTGAAGATTCCTCTCAAATTCTTCTTCGGAAGTTGAGGCAGATAAAGCTGCGGTAGCCTGTGCTCTTTTGTTGAGGAACACACTGGTGTCATGGTCAGCAGCCTTTAAAAACTTAGGATTACGAGAAAACCAGATCTTGAGATTTTCAGGAGTGGCATGCGAGAAGTCAAACTTTTTCCACCATTTGACGTAGGCATACCTGTCAAGAGTAGGAAGACACTTCTGGTGGTAGTAACTCTTCTTGTACTTAAATTGCCGAGAAAAGATCCATGCTAAGGATAGCTTTGACCAGAAATGTAGTTCAATCGGCCAAGGGTCGATAGTCAAGTCCATTCTTGATTCAAAATACTTCAAACCTTCCATTGCAGAAGGAGGAAGGATCTCTCTGATAGGTCCGAAAAATCCCCACCATTCATGAAACTAGTGAGGGAAATTGTAGTCAATATTATGCTTGAAGTAAAGCATCCAGGAGTGTTTACCGTTGATGTTTTTAAACCAAAAGGTATAAAGCCATGCATCAAGATAATCCCAGAAATTGTAATCAATGGGATAAGATTTGGTAAAAGCTCGAGGTTTATATAGATTATTTCCCCATTCTTCAGGAGAGATGAACTTCAAGATCTGACAGGTTGAATAGTCAATTACTTCTTTGTCAGTAATTTTTTCGTCCTTGTAATGTCTGATGGCGACAGAACCAGTATCAACAAGGATAAACTCATAAAACTCTCTCGTCTTATAAGGTGCGTCAGGTTTGAAAAAGAGTCCCTTGGGGAAGATCTTTTGTGCTGCAATGTTAGGATTAACATGAAAGATTCCGGTTCCATTTGGAATATCTGCATGGTGATTTCTTTTTCAAAATATTCATTTTGAGAAGAGATTGGTGTTTGTGTTTGTGTTGGTTTGGACATAGCAATTTGTCTGCTGGGAGATTGGATAACAATTTCCTTGTTTTTTAGGGTTTGAATTTGGGATTCAAGGTCTTCTTGAGCGGCAATATCAGCCCAAGATTCTTTAGGTAGTTTAGTAAGCCCTTGTTGTTGAAAGGCTTGGTAGACTTGGACAGGATAAGCAGGAACGGCTATGGCAAAGTCATCACTGGTTTGTTTCTTTGGTTGAGTTTGCTTCTGGGTTGATGACCCAGTCTGGTTCTGAGTTGAAGACTCAGATGGGGTTGAAGACCCTGAAACAGGAGAAGATTTTTTAGTTAATCCGGATAGAATTAACTTACCTTTACCCCTTCCACGGGAAGGGAAGTTTGAGGATGAGGAGCATCATTCTTAACTTATTAATAATGTCGCAGAAAGCATCATTATTTTCGTCGGGAACCGTAGGGTTCACTAAGACTAATGTGTCCGAAATCTTTTCAGATTTCTCAGAATCAGATCCAGATTGCATATCACCTAACTGGGAGATGATATACGAATGAAGTTGTTGTTCTTCTTTAAGTTTTTTAACTTCATCCTTAAGTTGATTGATTTCAAAAGATCTTGAAGAGTAATAGGTTTTTTGGATGAAGATTTTTCAAGCTTCTTAATAGTTTCTTTAAGGTCATACTTATTTTTAAGAATCGGGTTCTTAAGTTTTTTAGAAGAAGATTCTTCTATGATTGATTTAAATTTTTGTAAGAAGATACTTCGTTCTTCAGAGTTTTCGACCGAATTAAGAACTTCGAAAAGAAGATCTTCTTCTTTGGTTAAAACATTAACCATTGGGGAATCAGAATCGTCAGATGAAGAGATGTCATCATCTTGAATTTGATTTAAATCTTCTGAAAATTCTTTTTCAGAATCTTCATCAGATGACTCAATAAGAAGATTAATAAGTTGTTCTTCGACAACTTGATCAAGGTTTAAGGCTTTAATTTTCTTTTTAAGCCGACAGTATTTGCTAATATGACCTGGTTTGCCACAGTTATAGCAGATGACGGGTTTCGTTGGAATTTTTACATTGTCAATAGGAGGTTTTGACTTAAACTCTTGCTTAAGTCTTCTGGGTTTAGCAGAAGCTTTATGCTTAAAATATTTGGATCTTTGATTCTGTGGATGAATCTGTTTAGGTTTGTGCTTCTTTTTCGCACAAGGAAGACCAAATTGTTCGCAGAAGTTTCCAAGCTCCCGCTTCGTTTGAGTTTTCTCTTTAGCCAATTGAGACTGAATCTTGTCGTCTTGACAGATTTTCAGGGCAACTTTCTGGATGAAAGCAATAAGTTGGCCGTAGCTCAACTGCTCATAAGGGATTTCTCCATTGAGAGATTGACCACGGATCTTGTCTCTGACTTTATCGCCAAGAGACTTCGGTAGACCTGCAAGGAATTTCTCCTTCCAGAAGGGTTGTTGACAGTCTTCACGAGTGTAGACTCTGGTTAAGAAGGTATCACGATACCATCGGAAGTCAGAAAGAGATTTGCATTTTAATTCCGATAGAAGCTCTGCAGATCTATCACGCCAGATTGTTGTATCGCCAATGAAATGTTGAACGATAGCGAAGATTAAAGCATTGACAGAGTCAAGGATTGGTTTGCCATCGCTGAGGATAGGATAGCCATCAGAATCAGTTTTGATAGCAGTTTGGATATTATCACGTTGGTCGTCGGTAAGATAATGATCCCACCACCCTTTTAATTGACCGGTGAAGCCGGCAATAAGGACTTCACAGATGATTTGGTCTGAACAGTCATAAGAAGTTTGATAGGCTGTTGAAACCATTGTCATTTCTTGGAGAGTATTAAGGATTTGATACTCAGTTTTCCTATCTATGTCCCAAACATAGACATTGTTGGCGCTGAAGGATTTGAACGTTGGATCACGTTCTTCAAGCAACAGATCGGGAGGAGTTGCTCTCTGATAGTAAAGTTTAGAAGGATTTTTCCAATTGAGAACTTTAGAAACAACTGGATTGACTCGATTTCTGAGACCTGCTCAGATTGTTGACTTTGAGAGTCACATAGAGTCGATTGTTTGATGGTGTTGACAATTTTAGAAACTCTGGAAGTTTCGATTGAGGAGTATCCGGGATGACTGCGTCGGTAGGCGGAATACATTTGAGTTTAGAGACAATTTCACTGACTAACTCAGTGTTCGGATTAGAACTAGGATTCCCTAAATTCTTGTTTTTTAAGAGTTTTATGGATTCTTTGACTTGTTTAGAAATCCTAAACGGCTTAAAGATGGGTTTTTCGATAGTTTTCTCAGTTTTAGTTCCAGAAACTGAGGGTTTTTCTTCAGGTTGTTGCTCTTTAAGCTTAGGCTCTTTGTTTAAGATTTTCTCACCTAAAACTTGAAGATATTTGTTTGTATAATTATTTTGCTCCATAAGTCCTTTAATATCTTGGGATCCTATGGGTTCATCGTCGGCTCTAGACTTAAAAGGAGAGGCGACAACGGGTTTATTATTCTTATCTTTTTATCCGAGAAAATAAGAACTTTGGGGAGGAAGAACAGATTTGACAAGAGTGTCATCCTTCCGATGCCGGTCCGGACGGATCTTCCATCAAAGCAATGCTCTAAGGATAAGGAATTCCATTCCTGGTCAAATAGGCATGGAACCAGTCAAAGAAAGGAACAATTGTTTGAACATCTTCCATAAATGTATACCATTTATTCTGGATTTCGGTCTTTTTATCACCCTTATAATTGGCGAAAAACCATTCCCGTTGAGGCGTCCAAGCCTCGGAAAAGAAGTCTTTCTTAAGGGTTGGTTTATCAATTACGAATGGTGTACTAATCATGGACATCATTCATATCTGAGTGAGTTGGAGAGAGAATAGTTCTCTGATCATGGTTATCTTCCTGTTGGTAGATTGGTTTGTGTAGGGTCGACGATGTGTCTAAACCCTGCAGATGAATGGTTGAAGAAGATCCTAAAGTAGAGAAGGATTTTCTAGACAAGGCAGATTTAAAATTATCAGATCTAGTTGAATTAGACCTAAAAGATGTAGATCTAGATGAACTAAACGAATTTCTTCGGTCAAACCTAAGTTCAACTTTTCCAGATTGGTGTTGGACGATTTCTTGAATCTCAGGAGATTCTCTGGGCAAAGCTGGTGCAGCTTCATCCATAGTCCATTTTTCAGGAAGAGTTACGTCTTCCCATCGGATAGATCTAGGGACAACAACGTTGGCCTTAGAGGTGTCAGTTAAGAATAAAGTTGTAAAACCTTTTTCTTTTGATTTTAAGACTTTGGAGATGGAAGAATTCATTACTTTATACTGAATTCGATAGATTAGAGAAAGAGGAATAGATCCTGGTTTCATGTTTAGACCACTAACCTTCACGTTGAGGAAAAGGCTATCAAGGATGTTTTTGTCTTGAAGACTAACCGTTTTATCCGGGTAGCAATTGAAATAAATTGGACCGTGGCCTAAACTGGTTTCGATGGTTCCAAGAAGAGAATCGTGGAATTCATTGTGTCGAGTATCTCTGAGACAGAGAAGAACAGATGCGTTTAACACGGATCAAAGGCTTGATAGCAACCTGCACACATCCAATATGCAGAAAATTGTATTTTGATTTATGTTTTTTAATAGATTCTTCGAGATAACAAGAATAATTCTTCATCATCGGATTCTATTATGATTGTTTTCTCTTCCCCAATTACATAATCGAACTCCTAAAGAAACTACCTTCGGTTTGAGGAAATTTTAGGGATTTCCCGGTTATCAAAGTTTTGATTAATGTCTTCAAAATGAATTTCTTCATTAAATATGTTTGATTTAGTTTGGATGAGAATTTTCTTGAAAAGAGAAGAAGATGAAGGTTGGGATGACCTAACCGAACTGGTTTAGAGATTGCGAGAAGACAAAGATCGTAACATCGTTACAAGAGCAGAAAACAAATAGAATGAGAAAGAAAGAAAATAAAACACAGAAATAAGATAGAAAATAAACACAAGAAATTAACAAGATGTATAAACCCCGATATCATCGCCATCATGCGGTTACCATAGAAGCAGAAATGAGGAAATTTAAGTTAATTTTATCTGCTGAACTAGATCTTAAACTTACCAAGTTATTTATTACTTTGATTTAGATCTGAGATGATTATTAATTATTAAATCATATTTTAACCGATTAAGTCCTTAGTTAAGTCCAAATCTACAGCCACCGCAAGCATTTACCAGATCTTGGATCATAGTCACCACCGTACCCAAACTTTCACTTCTGTGGAAGCATCGTCAATTAGACTTAGCGCCTAATCCACTGGGTCTTACTCTACATGACCCCACAAGACAGATCCAAAACGGGCATTATGTACCGTCCAATCCAAGATAGGGTAACATTAAACTGTGTACTTTCCAGATCCAGAATTAAGTTCCAGTTTTAACCGATTATAAGCATGATTTAATAAAGAAATAAACAGGTCAGATAAATATTATAGCATTATAACATAATAACGTTAACATCCAGTTCAATAAGATAACGAAACTTAAACTCCGTTCATTTACTTTCCTACTTCCCCATCGAGCTCGATACCGAGTTATAAAGGGAGAGATCACGGGAAAACGGAGGGGAAAAGAGAGAGCAGGATAGAGAAGTAGGATGCAGACGAACTGCTTACATGTAAATGAAATGCTTCAAAAATAAATGAATTTAAAACATTTAAGTTAAAGCCGAAAGCGCGTCAGAGACGGCGGGATCCGGCGAAAGGATGAGAAGAGAAAAATAAATTACATATAAGAAAACTGAAAACTTTATTGATAAGGGAGACAAGTTACAAGATTGAGGGAGAAGGGAAAGTCACTCACTTCTCTAGTCACTCTGTAGGCTAGGAGAAACTTAGAAGAGACTAAATTTTCGAATGCTTACATCGTCTGAAGACAGAAAATAAATAGACAATAATTTTACTATTACAAACAGTAAAATAAAATTAGCGCTACAGTGAACAGTAGCACAGTGTTCTGCCGCTCCGCTACAGTGAACAGTGTACAGTAACCAGCCGCAAGGATGACTATTCATCATCACTAAGATTAACACATTGACTTCAATGTCTTTACCGAAGCAATCGTCTTCGTTCTGATAAAATGGATCAGAACAAGTTGCAGATTCATCAGATTCTTGTTGCTTCTTCTCATGAAGATGTCTCAAAATGACTTGAAGATTCCTCTCAAATTCTTCTTCGGAAGTTGAGGCAGATAAAGCTGCGGTAGCCTGTGCTCTTTTGTTGAGGAACACACTGGTGTCATGGTCAGCAGCCTTTAAAAACTTAGGATTGCGAGAAAACCAGATCTTGAGATTTTCAGGAGTGGCATGCGAGAAGTCAAACTTTTTCCACCATTTGACGTAGGCATACCTGTCAAGAGTAGGAAGACACTTCTGGTGGTAGTAACTCTTCTTGTACTTAAATTGCCAAGAAAAGATCCATGCTAAGGATAGCTTTGACCAGAAATGTAGTTCAATCGGCCAAGGGTCGATAGTCAAGTCCATTCTTGATTCAAAATACTTCAAACCTTCCATTGCAGAAGGAGGAAGGATCTCTCTGATAGGTCCGAAAAATCCCCACCATTCATGAAACCAGTGAGGGAAATTGTAGTCAATATTATGCTTGAAGTAAAGCATCCAGGAGTGTTTACCGTTGATGTTTTTAAACCAAAAGGTATAAAGCCATGCATCAAGATAATCTCAGAAATTGTAATCAATGGGATAAGATTTGGTAAAAGCTCGAGGTTTATATAGATTATTTCCCCATTCTTCAGGAGAGATGAACTTCAAGATCTGACAGGTTGAATAGTCAATTACTTCTTTTTCAGTAATTTTTTCGTCCTTGTAATGTCTGATGGCGACAGAACCAGTATCAACAAGGATAAACTCATAAAACTCTCTGGTCTTATAAGGTGCGTCAGGTTTGAAAAAGAGTCCCTTGGGAAGATCTTTTGTGCTGCAATGTTAGGATTAACATGAAAGATTCGGGTTCCATTTGGAATATCTGCATGGTGATTTCTTTTTCAAAATATTCATTTTGAGAAGAGATTGGTGTTTGTGTTTGTGTTGGTTTGGACATAGCAATTTGTCTCTGGGAGATTGGATAACAATTTCCTTGTTTTTTAGGGTTTGAATTTGGGATTCAAGGTCTTCTTGAGCGGCAATATCAACCCAAGATTCTTTAGGTAGTTTAGTAAGCCCTTGTTGTTGAAAGGCTTGGTAGACTTGGACAGGATAAGCAGGAACGGCTATGGCATAGTCATCACTGGTTTGTTTCTTTGGTTGAGTTTGCTTCTGGGTTGATGACCCAATCTGGTTCTGAGTTGAAGACTCAGATGGGGTTGAAGACCCTGAAACAGGAGAAGATTTTTTAGTTAATCCGGATAGAATTAACTTACCTTTACCCCTTCCATTTTCCCTGAAGAAATTCACGAGTGAGATAATCAGGCAAAGTGTTTGAGGTTCCTTTGATATATTCGATATCAAAATCAAAGACAGATAAAATGGCTTGCCATCTTGCAAAGATTTGTTTAGAAGCTAAATTTTTAACATCTTTTAATAAAATGTCTTTAGCAGATTTACATATCAACTCGGATTAAAAACTTTTGATTTAACAAATCTGATTGAAATTTTGTGATGCACAAAACAATTGCTAAAACTTCTTTTTTGACAGTTGAATAATTCTGTTGAGCAGAGTTCCAATGCTTTGATGCATATGCAATGACATGTTCTTTGTCTGCGACTCTTTGTTTGAGAATACCACCGTATCCTAAGTCGAGGCATCGGACCATTTTGAAGGCATTAGGATCGGGAAGGTAAAGGCAAGGAAGAGACTTTACACTGTGACTTAATCTGTTTGACAATATACGTATGGACGTCGGACCATGGAGGCGGAGTTAGCTTTCGGCGATCATGTAAAGGTTTGATAAGATTACTTAGCTGAGGGAAGAAGTCAGCGACATAATTTAAACAGCCAAGAAACCGTTGAAGTTGTGTTTTGTCAATAATTTGGTTTGGAAATCTGTCAGCAAATTCGATAACTCGATTGATAGGATTGATAGTTCCTTGGTAGATATTATGACCAAGAAAACGGATTTGGGTTTGAAACAGATTAATTTTTGATTTAGATACGGCTAAACCATTTTTTCTTAATTATATTAACAAAGATGTTAATATGTTTAAAATGTTGATCAATAGACTGAGAGTATACAAGAACATCGTCAATGTATACAATTGTAAAGTTTGAATATGGATTGAAGATTTCGTTCATGATTCTCTGGAATTCAGAGGAGCATTTTTTAATCAAAGGGCATTACATTCCATTCATACTGCCCAAAGGGAACTGTGAAAGCGCGATCTTGTAGCGATCACACTCCTTAAGTTGGATTTGCCAGAAGCCTGACTTCATGTCGAATTTCGAAAAGATTTTCGCAGAATGGAGACGCTTAAGAAGATCCTTTTTATTTGGAATAGGATACCTAATCCATTGGAGAGCTTTATTAAGCGGTTTGTAGTTTATGACAAGTCGCGGAGCTCCTCTTTCGATCTCAGCGGCTTTGTTGACATAGAAAGCGAGCAAGACCATGGAGACTTACTCTGTCGGATAAGACCTTTCGACAAAGGTCTTTGATTTCCGTTTTACGAGTTCGGCAAGTTCATGACTCATCTGAATAGGACGAGCTTTTGTCGGGATCATCGATCATTGAAATCTTTCTCATATGGAAGGTCGACCATATGCTTCTTTCTTTCCCAAAATGCATTAGGCAGATCGGAACAAATAGAGTTTTGGATTTGGAGATGAAGGGTTTCAATGCGCTTCTTAACGTGTGGTTGAGAAAGCTGAGTGTCGACAAGCTTAAAAGAAATTTCTTCTTTAAG
This sequence comes from Ormosia emarginata, assembly GCA_029884605.1. Taxonomy (NCBI): domain Eukaryota; kingdom Viridiplantae; phylum Streptophyta; class Magnoliopsida; order Fabales; family Fabaceae; genus Ormosia; species Ormosia emarginata. Next base: position 22,221,178 of record JAQQTP010000078.1, on the reverse strand, counting down.
ATATTTGATTTGATTTTGTTTATTGTAAATTTGATTAACAATTGGATTGAGAGTTTTGAGAATCGGTTTACGCAGAAAAGGAAAACAGATAGCTTTGCCAAGATCTGGGTAAGAATACCTTCATCAGTGATTTGTAAAGGGAAGAGAGCCCGAATGAATGGAGTTCCAAGGATAACTTCACCTTTAAGATTTTTGACAAGCGAAAAGAGGTTTCAACCTGGAAACCTTGATTTTCAATTACAACAGAAGAAAGCTTATCTTGTATTTTCAGTTTTGAACCACTAGCGATCTTGAGCCGCTCATAGTTTTTTCAAAATACTTTGTCGGGACCATACCCTCCAAAATACAGTTTGAATCTGCGCCTGTGTCGAACAGAGCAATAGTGTTAAGAACAAAATCGTCGATTTTGATAGAAATGTTTATGAAGAATTTTTGAATTCTTAACTTATTAATAATGTCGCAGAAAGCATCATTATTTTCGTCGGGAACCGTAGGGTTCACTAAGACTAATGTGTCCGAAATCTTTTAGATTTCTCGAATCGAATCAGTTGCATATCATCTAAGCGGGAGATGATATATGAATGAAGTTGTTGTTCTTCTTTAAGTTTTTTAACTTCATCCTTAAGTTGATTGATTTCAGATTGAAGATCTTGAAGAGTAATAGGTTTTTGGAAGAAGATTTTTCAAGCTTCTTAATAGTTTCTTTAAGGTCATATTTATTTTTAAGAATCGGGTTCTTAAGTTTTTTAGAAGAAGATTCTTCTATGATTGATTTAAATTTTTGTAAGAAGACACTTCGTTCTTCAGAGTTCTCGACGGAATTAAGAACTTCAAACAGAAGATCTTGTTCTTTGGTTAAAACATTAACCATTGGGGAATCAGAATCGTCAGATGAAGAGATGTCATCATCTTGAATTTGATTTAAATCTTCTGAAAATTCTTTTTCAGAATCTTCATCAGATGACTCAATAAGAAGATTAATAAGTTGTTCTTCGACAACTTGATCAAGGTTTAAGGCTTTAATTTTCTTTTTAAGCCGACAGTATTTGCTAATATGACCTGGTTTGCCACAGTTATAGCAGATGACAGGTTTCGTTGGAATTTTTACATTGTCAATAGGAGGTTTTGACTTAAACTCTTGCTTAAGTCTTCTGGGTTTGGCAGAAGCTTTATGCTTAAAATATTTGGATCTTTGATTCTGTGGATGAATCTGTTTAGGTTTGTGCTTCTTTTTCGCACAAGGAAGACCAAATTGTTCGCAGAAGTTTCCAAGCTCCCGCTTCGTTTGAGTTTTCTCTTTAGCCAATTGAGACTGAATCTTGTCGTCTTGACAGATTTTCAGGGCAACTTTCTGGATGAAAGCAATAAGTTGGTCGTAGCTCAACTGCTCATAAGGGATTTCTCCATTGAGAGATTGACCACGGATCTTGTCTCTGACTTTATCGCCAAGAGACTTCGGTAGACCTGCAAGGAATTTCTCCTTCCGAAAGGTTGTTGACAGTCTTCACGAGTGTAGACTCTGGTTAAGAAGGTATCACGATACCATCGGAAGTCAGAAAGAGATTTGCATTTTAATTCCGATAGAAGCTCTGCAGATCTATCACGCCAGATTGTTGTATCGCCAATGAAATGTTGAACGATAGCGAAGATTAAAGCATTGACAGAGTCAAGGATTGGTTTGCCATCGCTGAGGATAGGATAGCCATCAGAATCAGTTTTGATAGCAGTTTGGATATTATCACGTTGGTCGTCGGTAAGATAATGATCCCACCACCCTTTTAATTGACCGGTGAAGCCGGCAATAAGGACTTCACAGATGATTTGGTCTGAACAGTCATAAGAAGTTTGATAGGCTGTTGAAACCATTGTCATTTCTTGGAGAGTATTAAGGATTTGATACTCAGTTTTCCCATCTATGTCCCAAACATAGACATTGTTGGCGCTGAAGGATTTGAACGTTGGATCACGTTCTTCAAGCAACAGATCGGGAGGAGTTGCTCTCTGATAGTAAAGTTTAGAAGGATTTTTCCAATTGAGAACTTTAGAAACAACTGGATTGACTCGATTTCTGAGACCTGCTCAGATTGTTGACTTTGAGAGTCTGACAGAGAGTCAGATTGTTTGATGGTGTTGACAATTTTAGAAACTCGGAAGTTTCGATTGAGGAGTATCCGGGATGACTCACGTCGATGGGCGGAATACGTTTTAGTTTAGAGACAATTTCACTGACTAACTCAGTGTTCGGATTAGAACTAGGATTCCCTAAATTCTTGTTTTTTAAGAGTTTTATGGATTCTTTGACTTGTTTAGAAATCCTAAACGGCTTAAAGATGGGTTTTTCGATAGTTTTCTCAGTTTTAGTTCCAGAAACTGAGGGTTTTTCTTCAGGTTGTTGCTTTTTAAGCTTAGGCTCTTTGTTTAAGATTTTCTCACCTAAAACTTGAAGATATTTGTTTGTATAATTATTTTGCTCCATAAGTCCTTTAATATCTTGGGATCCTATGGGTTCATCATCAGCTCTAGACTTAAAAGGAGAGGCGACAACAGGTTTATTATTCTTATCTTTTTTATCCAAAAAATAAGAACTTTGGGGAGGAAGAACAGATTTGACAAGAGTGTCATCCTTCCGATGCCAGACTGTTAAGACGTTAACAGACAGATCTTCCATCAAACCAATGCTCTAAGGATAAGGAATTCCATTCCTGGTCAAATAGGCATGGAACCAGTCAAAGAAAGGAACAATTGTTTGAACATCTTCCATAAATGTATACCATTTATTCTGGATTTCAGTCTTTTTATCACCCTTATAATTGGCGAAAAACCATTCCCGTTGAGGCGTCCAAGCCTCGGAAAAGAAGTCTTTCTTAAGGGTTGGTTTATCAATTACGAATGGTGTACTAATCATGGACATCATTCATATCTGAGTGAGTTGGAGAGAGAATAGTTCTCTGATCATGGTTATCTTCCTGTTGGTAGATTGGTTTGTGTAGGGTCGACGATGTGTCTAAACCCTGCAGATGAATGGTTGAAGAAGATCCTAAAGTAGAGAAGGATTTTCTAGACAAGGCAGATTTAAAATTATCAGATCTAGTTGAATTAGACCTAAAAGATGTAGATCTAGATGAACTAAACGAATTTCTTCGGTCAAACCTAAGTTCAACTTTTCCAGATTGGTGTTGGACGATTTCTTGAATCTCAGGAGATTCTCTGGGCAAAGCTGGTGCAGCTTCATCCATAGTCCATTTTTCAGGAAGAGTTACGTCTTCCCATCGGATAGATCTAGGGACAACAACGTTGGCCTTAGAGGTGTCAGTTAAGAATAAAGTTGTAAAACCTTTTTCTTTTGATTTTAAGACTTTGGAGATGGAAGAATTCATTACTTTATACTGAATTCGATAGATTAGAGAAAGAGGAATAGATCCTGGTTTCATGTTTAGACCACTAACCTTCACGTTGAGGAAAAGGCTATCAAGGATGTTTTTGTCCTGAAGACTAACCGTTTTATCCGGGTAGCAATTGAAATAGATTGGACCGTGGCCCAAACTGGTCTCGATGGTTCCAAGAAGAGAATCGTGGAATTCATTGTGTCGAGTATCTCTGAGACAGAGAAGAACAGATGCGTTTAATCGTGCACGGATCAAAGGCTTGATAGCAACCTGCACACATCCAATATGCAGAAAGTTGTATTTTGATTTATGTTTTTTAATAGATTCTTCAGATAACAAGAATAATTCTTCATCATCGGATTCTATTATGATTGTTTTCTCTACAGTCCTAATTACATAATCAGAACTCCTAAAGAAACTACCTTCAGGTTTGTAGAGGTCGTTTGAGGAAATTTTAGGGATTTCCCAGTTATCAAAGTTTTGATTAATGTCTTCAAAATGAATTTCTTCATTAAATATGTTTGATTTAGTTTGGACAATTTTCTTCAAAAGAGAAGAAGATGAAGGTTGGGATGACCTAACCGAGTTTAGAGATTGCAGAAGACAAAGATCGTAACATCGTTACAAGAGCAGAAAACAAATAGAATGAGAAAGAAAGAAAATAAAACACAGAAATAAGATAGAAAATAAACACAAGAAATTAACAAGATGTATAAACCCCCGATATCATCGCCATCATGCGGTTACCATAGAAGCAGAAATGAGGAAATTTAAGTTAATTTTATCTGTTTGAACTAGATCTTAAACTTACCAAGTTATTTATTACTTCGATTTAGATCTGAGATGATTATTAATTATTAAATCATATTTTAACCGATTAAGTCCTTAGTTAAGTCCAAATCTACAGCCACCGCAAGCATTTACCAGATCTTGGATCATAGTCACCACCGTACCCAAACTTTCACTTCCTGTGGAAGCATCGTCGAATTAGACTTACTGCCCTAATCCACTGGGTCTTACTGCTACAGCCCCACAAGACAGATCCAAAACGGGCATTATGTACCGTCCAATCCAAGATAGGGTAACATTAAACTGCGTACTTTCCAGATCCAGAATTAAGTTCCAGTTTTAACCGATTATAAGCATGATTTAATAAAGAAATAAACAGGTCAGATAAATATTATAGCATTATAACATAATAACGTTAACATCCAGTTCAATAAGATAACAGAAACTTAAACTCCGTTCATTTACTTTCCTACTTCCCCATCAGGCTCTGATACCAGAGTTATAAAGGGAGAGATCACGGGAAAACGGAGGGGAAAAGAGAGAGCAGGATAGAGAGAAGTAGGATGCAGACGAACTGCTTACATGTAAATGAAATGCTTCAAAAATAAATGAATTTAAAACATTTAAGTTAAAGCCGAAAGCGCGTCAGAGACGGCGGGATCCGGCGAAAGGATGAGAAGAGAAAAATAAATTACATATAAGAAAACTGAAAACTTTATTGATAAGGGAGACAAGTTACAAGATTGAGGGAGAAGGGAAAGTCACTCACTTCTCTAGTCACTCTGTAGGCTAGGAGAAACTTAGAAGAGACTAAATTTTCGAATGCTTACATCGTCTGAAGACAGAAAATAAATAGACAATAATTTTACTATTACAAACAAGTAAAATAAAATTAGCGCTACAGTGAACGAGTAGCACGGTGTTACTAGCCGCTCCGCTACAGGTGAACGATTAATACGGTACAAGAACCAGCCGCAAGGATGACTATTCATCATCACTAAGATTAACACATTGACTGTCAATGTCTTTACCGAAGCAATCGTCTTCGTTCTGATAAAATGGATCAGAACAAGTTGCAGATTCATCAGATTCTTGTTGCTTCTTCTCATGAAGATGTCTCAAAATGACTTGAAGATTCCTCTCAAATTCTTCTTCGGAAGTTGAGGCAGATAAAGCTGCGGTAGCCTGTGCTCTTTTGTTGAGGAACACACTGGTGTCATGGTCAGCAGCCTTTAAAAACTTAGGATTGCGAGAAAACAAGATCTTGAGATTTTCAGGAGTGGCATGCGAGAAGTCAAACTTTTTCCACCATTTGACGTAGGCATACCTGTCAAGAGTAGGAAGACACTTCTGGTGGTAGTAACTCTTCTTGTACTTAAATTGCCAAGAAAAGATCCATGCTAAGGATAGCTTTGACCAGAAATGTAGTTCAATCGGCCAAGGGTCGATAGTCAAGTCCATTCTTGATTCAAAATACTTCAAACCTTCCATTGCAGAAGGAGGAAGGATCTCTCTGATAGGTTCAAAAAATCCCCACCATTCATGAAACCAGTGAGGGAAATTGTAGTCAGTATTATGCTTGAAGTAAAGCATCCAGGAGTGTTTACCGTTGATGTTTTTAAACCAAAAGGTATAAAGCCATGCATCAAGATAATCTCAGAAATTGTAATCAATGGGATAAGATTTGGTAAAAGCTCGAGGTTTATATAGATTATTTCCCCATTCTTCAGGAGAGATGAACTTCAAGATCTGACAGGTTGAATAGTCAATTACTTCTTTTTCAGTAATTTTTTCGTCCTTGTAATGTCTGATGGCGACAGAACCAGTATCAACAAGGATAAACTCATAAAACTCTCTGGTCTTATAAGGTGCGTCAGGTTTGAAAAAGAGTCCCTTGGGGAAGATCTTTTGTGCTGCAATGTTAGGATTAACATGAAAGATTCCTGGGTTCCATTTGGAATATTTGCATGGTGATTTCTTTTTCAAAATATTCATTTTGAGAAGAGATTGGTGTTTGTGTTTGTGTTGGTTTGGACATAGCAATTTGTCTGCTGGGAGATTGGATAACAATTTCCTTGTTTTTAGGGTTTGAATTTGGGATTCAAGGTCTTCTTGAGCGGCAATATCAGCCCAAGATTCTTTAGGTAGTTTAGTAAGCCCTTGTTGTTGAAAGGCTTGGTAGACTTGGACAGGATAAGCAGGAACGGCTATGGCATAGTCATCACTGGTTTGTTTCTTTGGTTGAGTTTGCTTCGGGTTGATGACCTGAATCTGGTTCTCGAGTTGAAGACTCGGATGGGGTTGAAGACCCTGAAACAGGAGAAGATTTTTTAGTTAATCCGGATAGAATTAACTTACCTTTACCCCTTCCATTTTCCCTGAAGAAATTCACGAGTGAGATAATCAGGCAAAGTGTTTGAGGTTCCTTTGATATATTCGATATCAAAATCAAAGACAGATAAAATGGCTTGCCATCTTGCAAAGATTTGTTTAGAAGCTAAATTTTTAACATCTTTTAATAAAATGTCTTTAGCAGATTTACAGTCAACTCGGATTAAAAACTTTTGATTTAACAAATCTGATTGAAATTTTGTGATACACAAAACAATTGCTAAAACTTCTTTTTTGACAGTTGAATAATTCTGCTGAGCAGAGTTCCAATGCTTTGATGCATATGCAATGACATGTTCTTTATCTGCGACTCTTTGTTTGAGAATACCACCGTATCCTAAGTCAGAGGCATCAGTTTCGACAATTTTGAAGGCATTAGGATCAGGAAGGTAAAGGCAAGGAAGAGACTTTACCTGTGACTTAATCTGTTTGACAATATCTGTATGGACGTCAGACCATGGAGGCGGGTTAGCTTTCAGGCGATCATGTAAAGGTTTGATAAGATTACTTAGCTGAGGGAAGAAGTCAGCGACATAATTTAAACAGCCAAGAAACCGTTGAAGTTGTGTTTTGTCAATAATTTGGTTTGGAAATCTGTCAGCAAATTCGATAACTCGATTGATAGGATTGATAGTTCCTTGGTAGATATTATGACCAAGAAAACGGATTTGGGTTTGAAACAGATTAATTTTTGATTTAGATACAGCTAAACCATTTTTCTTAATTATATTAACAAAGATGTTAATATGTTTAAAATGTTGATCAATAGACTGAGAGTATACAAGAACATCGTCAATGTATACAATTGTAAAGTTTGAATATGGATTGAAGATTTCGTTCATGATTCTCTGGAATTCAGAGGGAGCATTTTTTAATCCGAAGGGCATTACATTCCATTCATACTGCCCAAAGGGAACTGTGAAGGCAGTCTTGTAGCGATCACACTCCTTAAGTTGGATTTGCCAGAAGCCTGACTTCATGTCGAATTTCGAAAAGATTTTCGCAGAATGGAGACGCTTAAGAAGATCCTTTTTATTAGGAATAGGATACCTAATCCATTGGAGGGCTTTATTAAGCGGTTTGTAGTTTATGACAAGTCGCGGAGCTCCTCTTTCGATCTCAGCGGCTTTGTTGACATAGAAAGCAGAGCAAGACCATGGAGACTTACTCTGTCGGATAAGACCTTTCGACAAAAGGTCTTTGATTTCCGTTTTACAGAGTTCGGCAAGTTCATGACTCATCTGAATAGGACGAGCTTTTGTCGGGATCATCTGATCATTGAAATCTTTCTCATATGGAAGGTCGACCATATGCTTCTTTCTTTCCCAAAATGCATTAGGCAGATCGGAACAAATAGAGTTTTGGATTTGGAGATGAAGGGTTTCAATGCGCTTCTTAACGTGTGGTTGAGAAAGCTGAGTGTCGACAAGCTTAAAAGAAATTTCTTCTTTAAGATATTTGATTTGATTTTGTTTATTGTAAATTTGATTAACAATTGGATTGAGAGTTTTGAGAATCGGTTTACGCAGAAAAGGAAAACAGATAGCTTTGCCAAGATGCTGGGTAAGAATACCTTCATCAGTGATTTGTAAAGGGAAGAGAGCCCGAATGAATGGAGTTCCAAGGATAACTTCACCTTTAAGATTTTTGACAAGCAGAAAAGAGGTTTCAACCTGGAAACCTTGATTTTCAATTACAGCAGAAGAAAGCTTATACTGTATTTTCAGTTTTGAACCACTAGCGGTACTGAGCCGCTCAGTAGTTTTTTCAAAATACTTTGTCGGGACCATACCCTCCAAAATACAGTTTGAATCTGCGCCTGTGTCGAACAGAGCAATAGTGTTAAGAACAAAATCGTCGATTTTGATAGAAATGTTTATGAAGAATTTTTGAATTCTTAACTTATTAATAATGTCGCAGAAAGCATCATTATTTTCGTCGGGAACCGTAGGGTTCACTAAGACTAATGTGTCAGAAATCTTTTCAGATTTCTCAGAATCAGATCCAGATTGCATATCACCTAACTGGGAGATGATATACGAATGAAGTTGTTGTTCTTCTTTAAGTTTTTTAACTTCATCCTTAAGTTGATTGATTTCAGATTGAAGATCTTGAAGAGTAATAGGTTTTTTGGAAGAAGATTTTTCAAGCTTCTTAATAGTTTCTTTAAGGTCATACTTATTTTTAAGAATCGGGTTCTTAAGTTTTTTAGAAGAAGATTCTTCTATGATTGATTTAAATTTTTGTAAGAAGATACTTCGTTCTTCAGAGTTTTCGACAGAATTAAGAACTTCGAAAAGAAGATCTTGTTCTTTGGTTAAAACATTAACCATTGGGGAATCAGAATCGTCAGATGAAGAGATGTCATCATCTTGAATTTGATTTAAATCTTCTGAAAATTCTTTTTCAGAATCTTCATCAGATGACTCAATAAGAAGATTAATAAGTTGTTCTTCGACAACTTGATCAAGGTTTAAGGCTTTAATTTTCTTTTTAAGCCGACAGTATTTGCTAATATGACCTGGTTTGCCACAGTTATAGCAGATGACAGGTTTCGTTGGAATTTTTACATTGTCAATAGGAGGTTTTGACTTAAACTCTTGCTTAAGTCTTCTGGGTTTAGCAGAAGCTTTATGCTTAAAATATTTGGATCTTTGATTCTGTGGATGAATCTGTTTAGGTTTGTGCTTCTTTTTCGCACAAGGAAGACCAAATTGTTCGCAGAAGTTTCCAAGCTCCCGCTTCGTTTGAGTTTTCTCTTTAGCCAATTGAGACTGAATCTTGTCGTCTTGACAGATTTTCAGGGCAACTTTCTGGATGAAAGCAATAGTTGGTCGTAGCTCAACTGCTCATAAGGGATTTCTCCATTAAGAGATTGACCACGGATCTTGTCTCTGACTTTATCGCCAAGAGACTTCGGTAGACCTGCAAGGAATTTCTCCTTCCAGAAGGGTTGTTGACAGTCTTCACGAGTGTAGACTCTGGTTAAGAAGGTATCACGATACCATCGGAAGTCAGAAAGAGATTTGTATTTTAATTCCGATAGAAGCTCTGCAGATCTATCACGCCAGATTGTTGTATCGCCAATGAAGTGTTGAACGATAGCGAAGATTAAAGCATTGACAGAGTCAAGGATTGGTTTGCCATCGCTGAGGATAGGATAGCCATCAGAATCAGTTTTGATAGCAGTTTGGATATTATCACGTTGGTCGTCGGTAAGATAATGATCCCACCACCCTTTTAATTGACCGGTGAAGCCGGCAATAAGGACTTCACAGATGATTTGGTCTGAACAGTCATAAGAAGTTTGATAGGCTGTTGAAACCATTGTCATTTCTTGGAGAGTATTAAGGATTTGATACTCAGTTTTCCCATCTATGTCCCAAACATAGACATTGTTGGCGCTGAAGGATTTGAACGTTGGATCACGTTCTTCAAGCAACAGATCGGGAGGAGTTGCTCTCTGATAGTAAAGTTTAGAAGGATTTTTCCAATTGAGAACTTTAGAAACAACTGGATTGACTCGATTTCTGAGACCTGCTCAGATTGTTGACTTTGAGAGTCTGACAGAGAGTCAGATTGTTTGATGGTGTTGACAATTTTAGAAACTCTGGAAGTTTCGATTGAGGAGTATCCGGGATGACTGCGTCGGTAGGCGGAATACGTTTGAGTTTAGAGACAATTTCACTGACTAACTCAGTGTTCGGATTAGAACTAGGATTCCCTAAATTCTTGTTTTTTAAGAGTTTTATGGATTCTTTGACTTGTTTAGAAATCCTAAACGGCTTAAAGATGGGTTTTTCGATAGTTTTCTCAGTTTTAGTTCCAGAAACTGAGGGTTTTTCTTCAGGTTGTTGCTCTTTTAAGCTTAGGCTCTTTGTTTAAGATTTTCTCACCTAAAACTTGAAGATATTTGTTTGTATAATTATTTTGCTCCATAAGTCCTTTAATATCTTGGGATCCTATGGGTTCATCATCAGCTCTAGACTTAAAAGGAGAGGACAACAGGTTTATTATTCTTATCTTTTTTATCCAAAAATAAGAACTTTGGGGAGGAAGAACAGATTTGACAAGAGTGTCATCCTTCCGATGCCAGACTGTTAAGACGTTAACAGACAGATCTTCCATCAAACCAATGCTCTAAGGATAAGGAATTCCATTCCTGGTCAAATAGGCATGGAACCAGTCAAAGAAAGGAACAATTGTTTGAACATCTTCCATAAATGTATACCATTTATTCTGGATTTCAGTCTTTTTATCACCCTTATAATTGGCGAAAAACCATTCCCGTTGAGGCGTCCAAGCCTCGGAAAAGAAGTCTTTCTTAAGGGTTGGTTTATCAATTACGAATGGTGTACTAATCATGGACATCATTCATATCTGAGTGAGTTGGAGAGAGAATAGTTCTCTGATCATGGTTATCTTCCTGTTGGTAGATTGGTTGGTGTAGGGTCGACGATGTGTCTAAACCCTGCAGATGAATGGTTGAAGAAGATCCTAAAGTAGAGAAGGATTTTCTAGACAAGGCAGATTTAAAATTATCAGATCTAGTTGAATTAGACCTAAAAGATGTAGATCTAGATGAACTAAACGAATTTCTTCGGTCAAACCTAAGTTCAACTTTTCCAGTTGGTGTTGGACGATTTCTTGAATCTCGGGAGATTCTCGGGCAAAGCTGGTGCGCTTCATCCATAGTCCATTTTTCAGGAAGAGTTACGTCTTCCCATCGCATAGATCTAGGGACAACAACGTTGGCCTTAGAGGTGTCAGTTAAGAATAAAGTTGTAAAACCTTTTTCTTTTGATTTTAAGACTTTGGAGATGGAAGAATTCATTACTTTATACTGAATTCGATAGATTAGAGAAAGAGGAATAGATCCTGGTTTCATGTTTAGACCACTAACCTTCACGTTGAGGAAAAGGCTATCAAGGATGTTTTTGTCTTGAAGACTAACCGTTTTATCCGGGTAGCAATTGAAATAAATTGGACCGTGGCCCAAACTGGTTTCGATGGTTCCAAGAAGAGAATCGTGGAATTCATTGTGTCGAGTATCTCTGAGACAGAGAAGAACAAATGCGTTTAATCCTGCACGGATCAAAGGCTTGATAGCAACCTGCACACATCCAATATGCAGAAAATTGTATTTTGATTTATGTTTTTTAATAGATTCTTCAGATAACAAGAATAATTCTTCATCATCGGATTCTATTATGATTGTTTTCTCTACAGTCCTAATTACATAATCAGAACTCCTAAAGAAACTACCTTCAGGTTTGTAGAGGTCGTTTGAGGAAATTTTAGGGATTTCCCAGTTATCAAAGTTTTGATTAATGTCTTCAAAATGAATTTCTTCATTAAATATGTTTGATTTAGTTTGGACAGAATTTTCTTCAGAAGAGAAGAGAAGATGAAGGTTGGGATGACCTAACCGACAGTTTAGAGATTGCGAGAAGACAAAGATCGTAACATCGTTACAAGAGCAGAAAACAAATAGAATGAGAAAGAAAGAAAATAAAACACAGAAATAAGATAGAAAATAAACACAAGAAATTAACAAGATGTATAAACCCCCGATATCATCGCCATCATGCGGTTACCATAGAAGCAGAAATGAGGAAATTTAAGTTAATTTTATCTGCTGAACTAGATCTTAAACTTACCAAGTTATTTATTACTTTGATTTAGATCTGAGATGATTATTAATTATTAAATCATATTTTAACCGATTAAGTCCTTAGTTAAGTCCAAATCTACAGCCACCGCAAGCATTTACCAGATCTTGGATCATAGTCACCACCGTACCCAAACTTTCACTTCCTGTGGAAGCATCGTCGAATTAGACTTACTGCCCTAATCCACTGGGTCTTCTTTGACCCCCACAAGACGGATCCAAAACGGGCATTATGTACCGTCCAATCCAAGATAGGGTAACATTAAATCTGCGTACTTTCCAGATCCAGAATTAAGTTCCAGTTTTAACCGATTATAAGCATGATTTAATAAAGAAATAAACAGGTCAGATAAATATTATAGCATTATAACATAATAACGTTAACATCCAGTTCAATAAGATAACAGAAACTTAAACTCCGTTCATTTACTTTCCTACTTCCCCATCGAGGCTCTGATACCAGAGTTATAAAGGGAGAGATCACGGGAAAACGGAGGGGAAAAGAGAGAGCAGGATAGAGAGAAGTAGGATGCAGACGAACTGCTTACATGTAAATGAAATGCTTCAAAAATAAATGAATTTAAAACATTTAAGTTAAAGCCGAAAGCGCGTCAGAGACGGCGGGATCCGGCGAAAGGATGAGAAGAGAAAAATAAATTACATATAAGAAAACTGAAAACTTTATTGATAAGGGAGACAAGTTACAAGATTGAGGGAGAAGGGAAAGTCACTCACTTCTCTAGTCACTCTGTAGGCTAGGAGAAACTTAGAAGAGACTAAATTTTCGAATGCTTACATCGTCTGAAGACAGAAAATAAATAGACAATAATTTTACTATTACAAACAGTAAAATAAAATTAGCGCTACAGTGAACAGTAGCACAGTGTTCTGCCGCTCCGCTACAGTGAACAGTGTACAGTAACCAGCCGCAAGGATGACTATTCATCATCACTAAGATTAACACATTGACTGTCAATGTCTTTACCGAAGCAGTCGTCTTCGTTCTGATAAAATGGATCAGAACAAGTTGCAGATTCATCAGATTCTTGTTGCTTCTTCTCATGAAGATGTCTCAAAATGACTTGAAGATTCCTCTCAAATTCTTCTTCGGAAGTTGAGGCAGATAAAGCTGCGGTAGCCTGTGCTCTTTTGTTGAGGAACACACTGGTGTCATGGTCAGCAGCCTTTAAAAACTTAGGATTGCGAGAAAACCAGATCTTGAGATTTTCAGGAGTGGCATGCGAGAAGTCAAACTTTTTCCACCATTTGACGTAGGCATACCTGTCAAGAGTAGGAAGACACTTCTGGTGGTAGTAACTCTTCTTGTACTTAAATTGCCAAGAAAAGATCCATGCTAAGGATAGCTTTGACCAGAAATGTAGTTCAATCGGCCAAGGGTCGATAGTCAAGTCCATTCTTGATTCAAAATACTTCAAACCTTCCATTGCAGAAGGAGGAAGGATCTCTCTGATAGGTCCGAAAAATCCCCACCATTCATGAAACCAGTGAGGGAAATTGTAGTCAGTATTATGCTTGAAGTAAAGCATCCAGGAGTGTTTACCGTTGATGTTTTTAAACCAAAAGGTATAAAGCCATGCATCAAGATAATCTCAGAAATTGTAATCAATGGGATAAGATTTGGTAAAAGCTCGAGGTTTATATAGATTATTTCCCCATTCTTCAGGAGAGATGAACTTCAAGATCTGACAGGTTGAATAGTCAATTACTTCTTTTTCAGTAATTTTTTCGTCCTTGTAATGTCTGATGGCGACAGAACCAGTATCAACAAGGATAAACTCATAAAACTCTCTGGTCTTATAAGGTGCGTCAGGTTTGAAAAAGAGTCCCTTGGGGAAGATCTTTTGTGCTGCAATGTTAGGATTAACATGAAAGATTCCGGGTTCCATTTGGAATATCTGCATGGTGATTTCTTTTTCAAAATATTCATTTTGAGAAGAGATTGGTGTTTGTGTTTGTGTTGGTTTGGACATAGCAATTTGTCTGCTGGGAGATTGGATAACAATTTCCTTGTTTTTTAGGGTTTGAATTTGGGATTCAAGGTCTTCTTGAGCGGCAATATCAGCCCAAGATTCTTTAGGTAGTTTAGTAAGCCCTTGTTGTTGAAAGGCTTGGTAGACTTGGACAGGATAAGCAGGAACGGCTATGGCATAGTCATCACTGGTTTGTTTCTTTGGTTGAGTTTGCTTCTGGGTTGATGACCCAGTCTGGTTCTGAGTTGAAGACTCAGATGGGGTTGAAGACCCTGAAACAGGAGAAGATTTTTTAGTTAATCCGGATAGAATTAACTTACCTTTACCCCTTCCATTTTCCCTGAAGAAATTCACGAGTGAGATAATCAGGCAAAGTGTTTGAGGTTCCTTTGATATATTCGATATCAAAATCAAAGACAGATAAAATGGCTTGCCATCTTGCAAAGATTTGTTTAGAAGCTAAATTTTTAACATCTTTTAATAAAATGTCTTTAGCATTCTGATCAACTCGGATTAAAAACTTTTGATTTAACAAATCTGATTGAAATTTTGTGATGCACAAAACAATTGCTAAAACTTCTTTTTTGACAGTTGAATAATTCTGCTGAGCAGAGTTCCAATGCTTTGATGCATATGCAATGACATGTTCTTTGTCTGCGACTCTTTGTTTGAGAATACCACCGTATCCTAAGTCAGAGGCATCAGTTTCGACCATTTTGAAGGCATTAGGATCAGGAAGGTAAAGGCAAGGAAGAGACTTTACCTGTGACTTAATCTGTTTGACAATATCTGTATGGACGTCAGACCATGGAGGCGGGTTAGCTTTCAGGCGATCATGTAAAGGTTTGATAAGATTACTTAGCTGAGGGAAGAAGTCAGCGACATAATTTAAACAGCCAAGAAACCGTTGAAGTTGTGTTTTGTCAATAATTTGGTTTGGAAATCTGTCAGCAAATTCGATAACTCGATTGATAGGATTGATAGTTCCTTGGTAGATATTATGACCAAGAAAACGGATTTGGGTTTGAAACAGATTAATTTTTGATTTAGATACACTAAACCATTTTTTCTTAATTATATTAACAAAGATGTTAATATGTTTAAAATGTTGATCAATAGACTGAGAGTATACAAGAACATCGTCAATGTATACAATTGTAAAGTTTGAATATGGATTGAAGATTTCGTTCATGATTCTCTGGAATTCAGAGGGAGCATTTTTTAATCCGAAGGGCATTACATTCCATTCATACTGCCCAAAGGGAACTGTGAAGGCAGTCTTGTAGCGATCACACTCCTTAAGTTGGATTTGCCAGAAGCCTGACTTCATGTCGAATTTCGAAAAGATTTTCGCAGAATGGAGACGCTTAAGAAGATCCTTTTTATTAGGAATAGGATACCTAATCCATTGGAGGGCTTTATTAAGCGGTTTGTAGTTTATGACAAGTCGCGGAGCTCCTCTTTCGATCTCAGCGGCTTTGTTGACATAGAAAGCAGAGCAAGACCATGGAGACTTACTCTGTCGGATAAGACCTTTCGACAAAAGGTCTTTGATTTCCGTTTTACAGAGTTCGGCAAGTTCATGACTCATCTGAATAGGACGAGCTTTTGTCGGGATCATCTGATCATTGAAATCTTTCTCATATGGAAGGTCGACCATATGCTTCTTTCTTTCCCAAAATGCATTAGGCAGATCGGAACAAATAGAGTTTTGGATTTGGAGATGAAGGGTTTCAATGCGCTTCTTAACGTGTGGTTGAGAAAGCTGAGTGTCGACAAGCTTAAAAGAAATTTCTTCTTTAAGATATTTGATTTGATTTTGTTTATTGTAAATTTGATTAACAATTGGATTGAGAGTTTTGAGAATCGGTTTACGCAGAAAAGGAAAACAGATAGCTTTGCCAAGATCTTGGGTAAGAATACCTTCATCAGTGATTTGTAAAGGGAAGAGAGCCCGAATGAATGGAGTTCCAAGGATAACTTCACCTTTAAGATTTTTGACAAGCAGAAAAGAGGTTTCAACCTGGAAACCTTGATTTTCAATTACAACAGAAGAAAGCTTATACTGTATTTTCAGTTTTGAACCACTAGCGGTACTGAGCCGCTCAGTAGTTTTTTCAAAATACTTTGTCGGGACCATACCCTCCAAAATACAGTTTGAATCTGCGCCTGTGTCGAACAGAGCAATAGTGTTAAGAACAAAATCGTCGATTTTGATAGAAATGTTTATGAAGAATTTTTGAATTCTTAACTTATTAATAATGTCGCAGAAAGCATCATTATTTTCGTCGGGAACCGTAGGGTTCACTAAGACTAATGTGTCCGAAATCTTTTTAGATTTCTCAGAATCAGATCCAGATTGCATATCATCTAACTGGGAGATGATATATGAATGAAGTTGTTGTTCTTCTTTAAGTTTTTTAACTTCATCCTTAAGTTGATTGATTTCAGATTGAAGATCTTGAAGAGTAATAGGTTTTTTGGAAGAAGATTTTTCAAGCTTCTTAATAGTTTCTTTAAGGTCATACTTATTTTTAAGAATCGGGTTCTTAAGTTTTTTAGAAGAAGATTCTTCTATGATTGATTTAAATTTTTGTAAGAAGATACTTCGTTCTTCAGAGTTTTCGACTGAATTAAGAACTTCGAAAAGAAGATCTTGTTCTTTGGTTAAAACATTAACCATTGGGGAATCAGAATCGTCAGATGAAGAGATGTCATCATCTTGAATTTGATTTAAATCTTCTGAAAATTCTTTTTCAGAATCTTCATCAGATGACTCAATAAGAAGATTAATAAGTTGTTCTTCGACAACTTGATCAAGGTTTAAGGCTTTAATTTTCTTTTTAAGCCGACAATATTTGCTAATATGACCTGGTTTGCCACAGTTATAGCAGATGACGGTTTCGTTGGAATTTGTACATTGTCAATAGGAGGTTTTGACTTAAACTCTTGCTTAAGTCTTCTGGGTTTGGCAGAAGCTTTATGCTTAAAATATTTGGATCTTTGATTCTGTGGATGAATCTGTTTAGGTTTGTGCTTCTTTTTCGCACAAGGAAGACCAAATTGTTCGCAGAAGTTTCCAAGCTCCCGCTTCGTTTGAGTTTTCTCTTTAGCCAATTGAGACTGAATCTTGTCGTCTTGACAGATTTTCAGGGCAACTTTCTGGATGAAAGCAATAAGTTGGTCGTAGCTCAACTGCTCATAAGGGATTTCTCCATTGAGAGATTGACCACGGATCTTGTCTCTGACTTTATCGCCAAGAGACTTCGGTAGACCTGCAAGGAATTTCTCCTTCCAGAAGGGTTGTTGACAGTCTTCACGAGTGTAGACTCTGGTTAAGAAGGTATCACGATACCATCGGAAGTCAGAAAGAGATTTGCATTTTAATTCCGATAGAAGCTCTGCAGATCTATCACGCCAGATTGTTGTATCGCCAATGAAATGTTGAACGATAGCGAAGATTAAAGCATTGACAGAGTCAAGGATTGGTTTGCCATCGCTGAGGATAGGATAGCCATCAGAATCAGTTTTGATAGCAGTTTGGATATTATCACGTTGGTCGTCGGTAAGATAATGATCCCACCACCCTTTTAATTGACCGGTGAAGCCGGCAATAAGGACTTCACAGATGATTTGGTCTGCAGGTCATAAGAAGTTTGATAGGCTGTTGAAACCATTGTCATTTCTTGGAGAGTATTAAGGATTTGATACTCAGTTTTCCCATCTATGTCCCAAACATAGACATTGTTGGCGCTGAAGGATTTGAACGTTGGATCACGTTCTTCAAGCAACAGATCGGGAGGAGTTGCTCTCTGATAGTAAAGTTTAGAAGGATTTTTCCAATTGAGAACTTTAGAAACAACTGGATTGACTCGATTTCTGAGACCTGCTCAGATTGTTGACTTTGAGAGTCTGACAGAGAGTCAGATTGTTTGATGGTGTTGACAATTTTAGAAACTCGGAAGTTTCGATTGAGGAGTATCCGGGATGACTGCGTCAGTAGGCGGAATACGTTTGAGTTTAGAGACAATTTCACTGACTAACTCAGTGTTCGGATTAGAACTAGGATTCCCTAAATTCTTGTTTTTTAGAGTTTTATGGATTCTTTGACTTGTTTAGAAATCCTAAACGGCTTAAAGATGGGTTTTTCGATAGTTTTCTCAGTTTTAGTTCCAGAAACTGAGGGTTTTTCTTCAGGTTGTTGCTCTTTAAGCTTAGGCTCTTTGTTTAAGATTTTCTCACCTAAAACTTGAAGATATTTGTTTGTATAATTATTTTGCTCCATAAGACCTATAATGTCTTGGGATCCTATGGGTTCATCATCAGCTCTAGACTTAAAAGGAGAGGCGACAACAGGTTTATTATTCTTATCTTTTTTATCCAAAAAATAAGAACTTTGGGGAGGAAGAACAGATTTGACAAGAGTGTCATCCTTCCGATGCCAGACTGTTAAGACGTTAACAGACAGATCTTCCATCAAACCAATGCTCTAAGGATAAGGAATTCCATTCCTGGTCAAATAGGCATGGAACCAGTCAAAGAAAGGAACAATTGTTTGAACATCTTCCATAAATGTATACCATTTATTCTGGATTTCAGTCTTTTTATCACCCTTATAATTGGCGAAAAACCATTCCCGTTGAGGCGTCCAAGCCTCGGAAAAGAAGTCTTTCTTAAGGGTTGGTTTATCAATTACGAATGGTGTACTAATCATGGACATCATTCATATCTGAGTGAGTTGGAGAGAGAATAGTTCTCTGATCATGGTTATCTTCCTGTTGGTAGATTGGTTTGTGTAGGGTCGACGATGTGTCTAAACCCTGCAGATGAATGGTTGAAGAAGATCCTAAAGTAGAGAAGGATTTTCTAGACAAGGCAGATTTAAAATTATCAAATCTAGTTGAATTAGACCTAAAAGATGTAGATCTAGATGAACTAAACGAATTTCTTCGGTCAAACCTAAGTTCAACTTTTCCAGATTGGTGTTGGACGATTTCTTGAATCTCAGGAGATTCTCTCGGGCAAAGCCGGTGCGCTTCATCCATAGTCCATTTTTCAGGAAGAGTTACGTCTTCCCATCGCATAGATCTAGGGACAACAACGTTGGCCTTAGAGGTGTCAGTTAAGAATAAAGTTGTAAAACCTTTTTCTTTTGATTTTAAGACTTTGGAGATGGAAGAATTCATTACTTTATACTGAATTCGATAGATTAGAGAAAGAGGAATAGATCCTGGTTTCATGTTTAGACCACTAACCTTCACGTTGAGGAAAAGGCTATCAAGGATGTTTTTGTCTTGAAGACTAACCGTTTTATCCGGGTAGCAATTGAAATAAATTGGACCGTGGCCCAAACTGGTTTCGATGGTTCCAAGAAGAGAATCGTGGAATTCATTGTGTCGAGTATCTCTGAGACAGAGAAGAACAGATGC
Organism: Ormosia emarginata; assembly: GCA_029884605.1. Classification (NCBI taxonomy): domain Eukaryota; kingdom Viridiplantae; phylum Streptophyta; class Magnoliopsida; order Fabales; family Fabaceae; genus Ormosia; species Ormosia emarginata. The sequence goes on along the minus strand of JAQQTP010000078.1, from coordinate 22,201,521 downwards.
GTTTAATCCTGCACGGATCAAAGGCTTGATAGCAACCTGCACACATCCAATATGCAGAAAATTGTATTTTGATTTATGTTTTTTAATAGATTCTTCAGATAACAAGAATAATTCTTCATCATCGGATTCTATTATGATTGTTTTCTCTACAGTCCTAATTACATAATCAGAACTCCTAAAGAAACTACCTTCAGGTTTGTAGAGGTCGTTTGAGGAAATTTTAGGGATTTCCCAGTTATCAAAGTTTTGATTAATGTCTTCAAAATGAATTTCTTCATTAAATATGTTTGATTTAGTTTGGACAGAATTTTCTTCAGAAAGAGAAGAAGATGAAGGTTGGGATGACCTAACCGACAGTTTAGAGATTGCAGAAGACAAAGATCGTAACATCGTTACAAGAGCAGAAAACAAATAGAATGAGAAAGAAAGAAAATAAAACACAGAAATAAGATAGAAAATAAACACAAGAAATTAACAAGATGTATAAACCCCCGATATCATCGCCATCATGCGGTTACCATAGAAGCAGAAATGAGGAAATTTAAGTTAATTTTATCTGCTGAACTAGATCTTAAACTTACCAAGTTATTTATTACTTTGATTTAGATCTGAGATGATTATTAATTATTAAATCATATTTTAACCGATTAAGTCCTTAGTTAAGTCCAAATCTACAGCCACCGCAAGCATTTACCAGATCTTGGATCATAGTCACCACCGTACCCAAACTTTCACTTCCTGTGGAAGCATCGTCGAATTAGACTTACTGCCCTAATCCACTGGGTCTTACTGCTACAGCCCCACAAGACAGATCCAAAACGGGCATTATGTACCGTCCAATCCAAGATAGGGTAACATTAAACTGCGTACTTTCCAGATCCAGAATTAAGTTCCAGTTTTAACCGATTATAAGCATGATTTAATAAAGAAATAAACAGGTCAGATAAATATTATAGCATTATAACATAATAACGTTAACATCCAGTTCAATAAGATAACAGAAACTTAAACTCCGTTCATTTACTTTCCTACTTCCCCATCAGGCTCTGATACCAGAGTTATAAAGGGAGAGATCACGGGAAAACGGAGGGGAAAAGAGAGAGCAGGATAGAGAGAAGTAGGATGCAGACGAACTGCTTACATGTAAATGAAATGCTTCAAAAATAAATGAATTTAAAACATTTAAGTTAAAGCCGAAAGCGCGTCAGAGACGGCGGGATCCGGCGAAAGGATGAGAAGAGAAAAATAAATTACATATAAGAAAACTGAAAACTTTATTGATAAGGGAGACAAGTTACAAGATTGAGGGAGAAGGGAAAGTCACTCACTTCTCTAGTCACTCAGGCTAGGAGAAACTTAGAAGAGACTAAATTTTCGAATGCTTACATCGTCTCGAAGACAGAAAATAAATAGACAATAATTTTACTATTACAAACAAGTAAAATAAAATTAGCGCTACAAAGGAATGAAAGAGTACAAGGTGTTACTGCCGCTCCGCTACAAAGTGAACGGTGACCTGTACAAGAACCACCGCAAGGATGACTATTCATCATCACTAAGATTAACACATTGATCGTCAATGTCTTTACCGAAGCGCCGTCTTCGTTCGATAAAATGGATCGTAACAAGTTGCGAGATTCATCGATTCTTGTTGCTTTTCTCATGAAGATGTCTCAAAATGACTTGAAGATTCCTCTCAAATTCTTCTTCGAAGTTGAGGCAGATAAAGCTGCGGTAGCCTGTGCTCTTTTGTTGAGGAACACACTGGTGTCATGGTCAGCAGCCTTTAAAAACTTAGGATTGCGAGAAAACCAGATCTTGAGATTTTCAGGAGTGGCATGCGAGAAGTCAAACTTTTTCCACCATTTGACGTAGGCATACCTGTCAAGAGTAGGAAGACACTTCGGTGGTAGTAACTCTTCTTGTACTTAAATTGCCAAGAAAAGATCCATGCTAAGGATAGCTTTGACCAGAAATGTAGTTCAATCGGCCAAGGGTCGATAATCAAGTCCATTCTTGATTCAAAATACTTCAAACCTTCCATTGCGAGGAGGAGGAAGGATCTCTCGATAGGTCCAAAAAATCCCCACCATTCATGAAACCAAAGAGGGAAATTGTAGTCGTATTATGCTTGAAGTAAAGCATCCAGGAGTGTTTACCGTTGATGTTTTTAAACCAAAAGGTATAAAGCCATGCATCAAGATAATCTCAGAAATTGTAATCAATGGGATAAGATTTGGTAAAAGCTCGAGGTTTATATAGATTATTTCCCCATTCTTCAGGAGAGATGAACTTCAAGATCTGACAGGTTGAATAGTCAATTACTTCTTTTCAGTAATTTTTTCGTCCTTGTAATGTCTGATGGCGACAGAACCAAGTATCAACAAGGATAAACTCATAAAACTCTCTCGGTCTTATAAGGTGCATCGGGTTTGAAAAAAGTCCTTGGGAAGATCTTTTGTCTTTGCAATGTTAGGATTAACATGAAAGATTCCTGGTTCCATTTGGAAAACCTGCATAGTTATTTCTTTTTCAAAATATTCATTCTGAGAAAGACTGTGTTTGTGTTTGTGTTGGTTTGGACATGGCGATTTGTCTGCTGGGAGATTGGATAACAATTTCCTTGTTTTTTAGGGTTTGAATTTGGGATTCAAGGTCTTCTTGAGCGGCAATATCAGCCCAAGATTCTTTAGGTAGTTTAGTAAGCCCTTGTTGTTGAAAGGCTTGGTAGACTTGGACAGGATAAGCAGGAACGGCTATGGCATAGTCATCACTGGTTTGTTTCTTTGGTTGAGTTTGCTTCTGGGTTGATGACCCAGTCTGGTTCTGAGTTGAAGACTCAGATGGGGTTGAAGACCCTGAAACAGGAGAAGATTTTTTAGTTAATCCGGATAGAATTAACTTACCTTTACCCCTTCCACTTCCATTTTCCCCATTCTTTTATTTTCCCTGAAGAAATTCACGAGTGAGATAATCAGGCAAAGTGTTTGAGGTTCCTTTGATATATTCGATATCAAAATCAAAGACAGATAAAATGGCTTGCCATCTTGCAAAGATTTGTTTAGAAGCTAAATTTTTAACATCTTTTAATAAAATGTCTTTAGCAGATTTACAGTCAACTCGGATTAAAAACTTTTGATTTAACAAATCTGATTGAAATTTTGTGATGCACAAAACAATTGCTAAAACTTCTTTTTTGACAGTTGAATAATTCTGCTGAGCAGAGTTCCAATGCTTTGATGCATATGCAATGACATGTTCTTTGTCTGCGACTCTTTGTTTGAGAATACCACCGTATCCTAAGTCAGAGGCATCAGTTTCGACAATTTTGAAGGCATTAGGATCAGGAAGGTAAAGGCAAGGAAGAGACTTTACCTGTGACTTAATCTGTTTGACAATATCTGTATGGACGTCAGACCATGGAGGCGGATTAGCTTTCAAGCGATCATGTAAAGGTTTGATAAGATTACTTAGCTGAGGGAAGAAGTCAGCGACATAATTTAAACAGCCAAGAAACCGTTGAAGTTGTGTTTTGTCAATAATTTGGTTTGGAATTTGTCAGCAAATTCGATAACTCGATTGATAGATTGATAGTTCCTTGGTAGATATTATGACCAAGAAAACGGATTTGGGTTTGAAACAGATTAATTTTTGATTTAGATACAGCTAAACCATTTTTCTTAATTATATTAACAAAGATGTTAATATGTTTAAAATGTTGATCAATAGACTGAGAGTATACAAGAACATCGTCAATGTATACAATTGTAAAGTTTGAATATGGATTGAAGATTTCGTTCATGATTCTCTGGAATTCAGAGGGAGCATTTTTTAATCCGAAGGGCATTACATTCCATTCATACTGCCCAAAGGGAACTGTGAAGGCAGTCTTGTAGCGATCACACTCCTTAAGTTGGATTTGCCAGAAGCCTGACTTCATGTCGAATTTCGAAAAGATTTTCGCAGAATGGAGACGCTTAAGAAGATCCTTTTTATTTGGAATAGGATACCTAATCCATTGGAGAGCTTTGTTAAGCGGTTTGTAATTTATGACAAGTCGCGGAGCTCCTCTTTCGATCTCAGCGGCTTTGTTGACATAGAAGGCAGAGCAAGACCATGGGGACTTACTTTGTCGGATGAGACCTTTCGACAAAAGGTCTTTGATTTCAGTTTTACAGTGTTCGACAAGTTCATGACTCATTTGAATAGGACGAGCTTTTGTCGGGATCATCCGATCATTGAAATCTTTCTCATATGGAAGGTCGACCATATGCTTCTTTCTTTCCCAAAATGCATTAGGCAGATCGGAACAAATAGAGTTTTGGATTTGGAGATGAAGGGTTTCAATGCGCTTCTTAACGTGTGGTTGAGAAAGCTGAGTGTCGACAAGCTTAAAAGAAATTTCTTCTTTAAGATATTTGATTTGATTTTGTTTATTGTAAATTTGATTAACAATTGGATTGAGAGTTTTGAGAATCGGTTTACGCAGAAAAGGAAAACAGATAGCTTTGCCAAGATGCTGGGTAAGAATACCTTCATCAGTGATTTGTAAAGGGAAGAGAGCCCGAATGAATGGAGTTCCAAGGATAACTTCACCTTTAAGATTTTTGACAAGCAGAAAAGAGGTTTCAACCTGGAAACCTTGATTTTCAATTACAAGAGGAAAGCTTATACTGTATTTTCACTTTTGAACCACTAGCGGTCTTGAGCCGCTCAAGTAGTTTTTCAAAATACTTTGTCGGGACCATACCCTCCAAAATACAGTTTGAATCTGCGCCTGTGTCGAATAGAGCAATAGTGTTAAGAACAAAATCGTCGATTTTGATAGAAATGTTTATGAAGAATTTTTGAATTCTTAACTTATTAATAATGTCGCAGAAAGCATCATTATTTTCGTCGGGAACCGTAGGGTTCACTAAGACTAATGTGTCCGAAATCTTTTCAGATTTCTCAGAATCAGATCCAGATTGCATATCACCTAACTGGGAGATGATATACGAATGAAGTTGTTGTTCTTCTTTAAGTTTTTTAACTTCATCCTTAAGTTGATTGATTTCAGATTGAAGATCTTGAAGAGTAATAGGTTTTTTGGAAGAAGATTTTTCAAGCTTCTTAATAGTTTCTTTAAGGTCATACTTATTTTTAAGAATCGGGTTCTTAAGTTTTTTAGAAGAAGATTCTTCTATGATTGATTTAAATTTTTGTAAGAAGATACTTCGTTCTTCAGAGTTTTCGACTGAATTAAGAACTTCAAAAGAAGATCTTGTTCTTTGGTTAAAACATTAACCATTGGGGAATCAGTCGTCGTCGATGAAGAGATGTCATCATCTTGAATTTGATTTAAATCTTCGAAAATTCTTTTTCGAATCTTCATCGATGACTCAATAAGAAGATTAATAAGTTGTTCTTCGACAGCTTGATCTAGGTTTAAGGCTTTAATTTTCTTTTTAAGTCGACAATATTTATTGATATGGCCAGGTTTGCCACAGTTGTAGCATACGACAGGTTTTGTTGGTATTTTGACATTATCGATTGGAGGCTTAGACTTAAACTCTTGCTTAAGTCTTCTTGGTTTGGCAGAGGCTTTATGCCCAAAATATTTAGATTTTCGATTCTGTGGATGAATCTCTTTCGGTTTAGATTTATTCTTCTTAGCACAAGGAAGACCGAATTGTTCGCAGAAGTTTCCAAGCTCCCGCTTTGTTTGAGTTTTCTCTTTAGCCAGTTGAGACTGAATCTTGTCGTCCTGACAGATTTTTAGGGCAACTTTCTGGATGAAAGCAATGAGTTGTCCGTAACTCAACTGCTCATAAGGGATTTCTCCATTAAGAGATTGACCACGGATTTTGTCTGTGACTTTGTCGCCAAGAGACTTCGGTAGACCTGCAAGGAATTTCTCCTTCCAGAAAGGTTGTTGACAGTCTTCACGAGTGTAGACTCTAGTCAAGAAGGTATCACGATACCATCGGAAGTCAGAAAGAGATTTGCATTTTAATTCCGATAGAAGCTCTGCAGATCTATCACGCCAGATTGTTGTATCGCCAATGAAGTGTTGAATGATAGCGAAGATTAAAGCATTGATAGAGTCAAGGATTGGTTTGCCATCGCTGAGGATAGGATAGCCATCAGAATCAGTTTTGATAGCAGTTTGGATATTATCTCGTTGGTCGTCTGTAAGATAATGATCCCACCAACCTTTGAGTTGACCAGTGAAGCCGGCAATAAGGACTTCACAGATGATTTGATCACTACAGTCATAGGAAGTTTGATAGGCTGTAGAAACCATTGTCATTTCTTGGAGAGTATTAAGGATTTGATACTCAGTTTTCCCATCTATGTCCCAAACATAGACATTGTTGGCGCTGAAGGATTTGAACGTTGGATCACGTTCTTCAAGCAACAGATCGGGAGGAGTTGCTCTCTGATAGTAAAGTTTAGAAGGATTTTTCCAATTGAGAACTTTAGAAACAACTGGATTGACTCTGATTTCTGAGACCTGCTCAGATTGTTGACTTTGAGAATCTGACAGAGAGTCAGATTGTTTGATGGTGTTGACAATTTTAGAAACTCTGGAAGTTTCTGATTGAGGAGTATCCGGGATGACTGCGTCAGTAGGCGGAATACGTTTGAGTTTAGAGACAATTTCACTGACTAACTCAGTGTTCGGATTAGAACTAGGATTCCCTAAATTCTTGTTTTTTAAGAGTTTTATGGATTCTTTGACTTGTTTAGAAATCCTAAACGGCTTAAAGATGGGTTTTTCGATAGTTTTCTCAGTTTTAGTTCCAGAAACTGAGGGTTTTTCTTCAGGTTGTTGCTCTTTAAGCTTAGGCTCTTTGTTTAAGATTTTCTCACCTAAAACTTGAAGATATTTGTTTGTATAATTATTTTGCTCCATAAGTCCTTTAATATCTTGGGATCCTATGGGTTCATCATCAGCTCTAGACTTAAAAGGAGAGGCGACAACAGGTTTATTATTCTTATCTTTTTTATCCAAAAATAAGAACTTTGGGGAGGAAGAACAGATTTGACAAGAGTTTCGTCCTTCCGATGCCAGACTGTTAAGACGTTAACAGACAGATCTTCCATCAAACCGATGCTCCAAGGGTAGGGAATTCCATTCCTAGTTAAGTAGGCATGGAACCAATCGAAGAAAGGAACATTAGTTTGAACGTTTTCCATAAATGTATACCATTTATTCTGGATTTCAGTCTTTTTGTCACCCTTATAATTGGCGAAAAACCATTCCCGTTGAGGCGTCCAAGCCTCGGAGAAGAAGTCTTTCTTAAGGGTTGGTTTATCAATTACGAATGGTGTACTAATCATGGACATCATTCATATCAGAGTGAGTTGGAGAGAGAATTGTTCTCTGATCAAGATTATCTTCCTATCGGTAGATAGGTTTATGAAGGTTTGACGATGTGTCTAAACCTCTGCAGATGAATGGTTGAAGAAGATCCTAAAGTAGAGAAGGATTTTCTAGACAAGGCATTTAAAATTATCAGATCTAGTTGAATTAGACCTAAAAGATGTAGATCTAGATGAACTAAATGAATTTCTTCGGTCAAACCTAAGTTCAACTTTTCCAGATTGGTGTTGGATGATTTCTTGAATCTCGGAGATTCTCTGGGCAAAGCTGGTGCAGCTTCATCCATAGTCCATTTTTCAGGAAGAGTTACGTCTTCCCATCGGATAGATCTAGGGACAACAACGTTGGCCTTAGAGGTGTCAGTTAAGAATAAAGTTGTAAAACCTTTTTCTTTTGATTTTAAGACTTTGGAGATGGAAGAATTCATTACTTTATACTGAATTCGATAGATTAGAGAAAGAGGAATAGATCCTGGTTTCATGTTTAGACCACTAACCTTCACGTTGAGGAAAAGGCTATCAAGGATGTTTTTGTCCTGAAGACTAACCGTTTTATCCGGGTAGCAATTGAAATAGATTGGACCGTGGCCCAAACTGGTCTCGATGGTTCCAAGAAGAGAATCGTGGAATTCATTGTGTCGAGTATCTCTGAGACAGAGAAGAACAGATGCGTTTAATCCTGCACGGATCAAAGGCTTGATAGCAACCTGCACACAACCAATATGCAGAAAATTGTATTTTGATTTATGTTTTTTAATAGATTCTTCGATAACAAGAATAATTCTTCATCATCGGATTCTATTATGATTGTTTTCTCTACAAATCCTAATTACATAATCGAACTCCTAAAGAAACTACCTTCAGGTTTGTAGAGGTCGTTTGAGGAAATTTTAGGGATTTCCCACTTATCAAAGTTTTGATTAATGTCTTCAAAATGAATTTCTTCATTAAATATGTTTGATTTAGTTTGGACAGAATTTTCTTCAGAAAGAGAAGAAGATGAAGGTTGGGATGACCTAACCGACAGTTTAGAGATTGCAGAAGACAAAGATCGTAACATCGTTACAAGAGCAGAAAACAAATAGAATGAAAAGAAAGAAAATAAAACACGAAATAAGATAGAAAATAAACACAAGAAATTAACAAGATGTATAAACCCCGATATCATCGCCATCATTTAGATACCATAGAAGCAGAAATGAGGAAATTTAAGTTAATTTTATCTGCTGAACTAGATCTTAAACTTACCAAGTTATTTATTACTTTGATTTAGATCTGAGATGATTATTAATTATTAAATCATATTTTAACCGATTAAGTCCTTAGTTAAGTCCAAATCTACAGCCACCGCAAGCATTTACCAGATCTTGGATCATAGTCACCACCGTACCCAAACTTTCACTTCTGTGGAAGCATCGTCGAATTAGACTTACTTGCCTAATCCACTGGTCTTATCTATGACCCCACAAGACAGATCCAAACGGGCATTATGTACCGTCCAATCCAAGATAGGGTAACATTAAACTGCGTACTTTCCAGATCCAGAATTAAGTTCCAGTTTTAACCGATTATAAGCATGATTTAATAAAGAAATAAACAGGTCAGATAAATATTATAGCATTATAACATAATAACGTTAACATCCAGTTCAATAAGATAACAGAAACTTAAACTCCGTTCATTTACTTTCCTACTTCCCCATCAGGCTCTGATACCAGAGTTATAAAGGGAGAGATCACGGGAAAACGGAGGGGAAGAAGAGAGAGCAGGATAGAGAGAAGTAGGATGCAGACGAACTGCTTACATGTAAATGAAATGCTTCAAAAATAAATGAATTTAAAACATTTAAGTTAAAGCCGAAAGCGCGTCAGAGACGGCGGGATCCGTCGAAAGGATGAGAAGAGAAAAATAAATTACATATAAGAAAAACTGAAAACTTTATTGATAAGGGAGACAAGTTACAAGATTGAGGGAGAAGGGAAATCACTCACTTCTCTAGTCACTCTGTAGGCTAGGAGAAACTTAGAAGAGACTAAATTTTCGAATGCTTACATCGTCTGAAGACAGAAAATAAATAGACAATAATTTTACTATTACAAACAGTAAAATAAAATTAGCGCTACAGTGAACAGTAGCACAGTGTTCTGCCGCTCCGCTACAGTGAAAGGAATGTACGGTGACCTGCTACAAGAACCACCGCAAGGATGACTATTCATCATCACTAAGATTAACACATTGACTGTCAATGTCTTTACCGAAGCAGTCGTCTTCGTTCTGATAAAATGGATCAGAACAAGTTGCAGATTCATCAGATTCTTGTTGCTTCTTCTCATGAAGATGTCTCAAAATGACTTGAAGATTCCTCTCAAATTCTTCTTCGGAAGTTGAGGCAGATAAAGCTGCGGTGGCCTGTGCTCTTTTGTTGAGGAACACACTGGTGTCATGGTCAGCAGCCTTTAGGAGTTTAGGGTTCCGCGAAAACCAATTCTTGAGGCTTTCAGGAGTGGCATGCGAGAAGTCAAATTTTTTCCACCATTTGACGTAGGCATACCTGTCAAGAGTCGGAAGACACTTCTGGTGGTAGTAACTCTTCTTGTACTTGAACTGCCAAGAAAAGATCCATGCTAAAGAAAGTTTAGACCAGAAATGTAGTTCAACCGGCCAAGGGTCGATAGTCAAGTCCATTCTTGATTCAAAATATTTTAATCCTTCCAATGCAGGAGAGGGAAGAATTTCTCTGATAAGTCCAAAGAATCCCCACCATTCATGAAACCAAAGTGAGGAAATTGTAGTCGTATTATGCTTGAAGTAAAGCATCCAGGAGTGTTTACCGTTGATGTTTTTAAACCAAAAGGTATAAAGCCATGCATCAAGATAATCCCAGAAATTGTAATCAATGGGATAAGATTTGGTAAAAGCTCGAGGTTTATATAGATTATTTCCCCATTCTTCAGGAGAGATGAACTTCAAGATCTGACAGGTTGAATAGTCAATTACTTCTTTGTCAGTAATTTTTTCGTCCTTGTAATGTCTGATGGCGACAGAACCAGTATCAACAAGGATAAACTCATAAAACTCTCTGGTCTTATAAGGTGCGTCAGGTTTGAAAAAGAGTCCCTTGGGGAAGATCTTTTGTGCTGCAATGTTAGGATTAACATGAAAGATTCCGGGTTCCATTTGGAATATCTGCATGGTGATTTCTTTTTCAAAATATTCATTTTGAGAAGAGATTGGTGTTTGTGTTTGTGTTGGTTTGGACATAGCAATTTGTCTGGGAGATTGGATAACAATTTCCTTGTTTTTTAGGGTTTGAATTTGGGATTCAAGGTCTTCTTGAGCGGCAATATCAGCCCAAGATTCTTTAGGTAGTTTAGTAAGCCCTTGTTGTTGAAAGGCTTGGTAGACTTGGACAGGATAAGCAGGAACGGCTATGGCATAGTCATCACTGGTTTGTTTCTTTGGTTGAGTTTGCTTCTGGGTTGATGACCCAGTCTGGTTCTGAGTTGAAGACTCAGATGGGGTTGAAGACCCTGAAACAGAGAAGATTTTTTAGTTAATCCGGATAGAATTAACTTACCTTTACCCTTCCAAGGGAAGTTTTGAAGAGCCTCCTCGGGGCATTCTTTTATTTTCCCCGAAGATATTCACGAGTGAGATAATCAGGCAAAGTGTTTGAGGTTCCTTTGATATATTCGATATCAAAGTCAAAGACAGATAAAATGGCTTGCCATCTTGCAAAGATTTGTTTAGAAGCTAAATTTTTAACATCTTTTAATAAAATGTCTTTAGCAGATTTACAGTCAACTCGGATTAAAAACTTTTGATTTAACAAATCTGATTGAAATTTTGTGATGCACAAAACAATTGCTAAAACTTCTTTTTGACAGTTGAATAATTCTCTTGCGCAGAGTTCCAATGCTTTGATGCATATGCAATGACATGTTCTTTATCTCGCGACTCTTTGTTTGAGAATACCACCGTATCCTAAGTCGAGGCATCGGTTTCGACAATTTTGAAGGCATTAGGATCGGAAATAAAGGCAAGGAAGAGACTTTACCCGTGACTTAATGTTTGACAATATCTGTATGGACGTCAGACCATGGAGGCGGGTTAGCTTTCAGGCGATCATGTAAAGGTTTGATAAGATTACTTAGCTGAGGGAAGAAGTCAGCGACATAATTTAAACAGCCAAGAAACCGTTGAAGTTGTGTTTTGTCAATAATTTGGTTTGGAAATCTGTCAGCAAATTCGATAACTCGATTGATAAGATTGATAGTTCCTTGGTAGATATTATGACCAAGAAAATGGATTTGGGTTTGAAACAGATTAATTTTTGATTTAGATACAGCTAAACCATTTTTCTTAATTATATTAACAAAGATGTTAATATGTTTAAAATGTTGATCAATAGACTGAGAGTATACAAGAACATCGTCAATGTATACAATTGTAAAGTTTGAATATGGATTGAAGATTTCGTTCATGATTCTCTGGATTTCAGAGGGAGCATTTTTTATTCCGAAGGGCATTACATTCCATTCATACTGCCCAAAGGGAACTGTGAAGGCAGTCTTGTAGCGATCACACTCCTTAAGTTGGATTTGCCAGAAGCCTGACTTCATGTCGAATTTCGAAAAGATTTTCGCAGAATGGAGACGCTTAAGAAGATCCTTTTTATTAGGAATAGGATACCTAATCCATTGGAGGGCTTTATTAAGCGGTTTGTAGTTTATGACAAGTCGCGGAGCTCCTCTTTCGATCTCAGCGGCTTTGTTGACATAGAAAGCAGAGCAAGACCATGGAGACTTACTCTGTCGGATAAGACCTTTCGACAAAAGGTCTTTGATTTCTGTTTTACAGAGTTCGGCAAGTTCATGACTCATCTGAATAGGACGAGCTTTTGTCGGGATCATCCGATCATTGAAATCTTTCTCATATGGAAGGTCGACCATATGCTTCTTTCTTTCCCAAAATGCATTAGGCAGATCGGAACAAATAGAGTTTTGGATTTGGAGATGAAGGGTTTCAATGCGCTTCTTAACGTGTGGTTGAGAAAGCTGAGTGTCGACAAGCTTAAAAGAAATTTCTTCTTTAAGATATTTGATTTGATTTTGTTTATTGTAAATTTGATTAACAATTGGATTGAGAGTTTTGAGAATCGGTTTACGCAGAAAAGGAAAACAGATAGCTTTGCCAAGATGCTGGGTAAGAATACCTTCATCAGTGATTTGTAAAGGGAAGAGAGCCCGAATGAATGGAGTTCCAAGGATAACTTCACCTTTAAGATTTTTGACAAGCAGAAAAGAGGTTTCAACCTGGAAACCTTGATTTTCAATTACAGCAGAAGAAAGCTTATACTGTATTTTCAGTTTTGAACCACTAGCGGTACTGAGCCGCTCAGTAGTTTTTTCAAAATACTTTGTCGGGACCATACCCTCCAAAATACAGTTTGAATCTGCTCCTGTGTCGAATAGAGCAATAGTGTTAAGAACAAAATCGTCGATTTTGATAGAAATGTTTATGAAGAATTTTTGAATTCTTAACTTATTAATAATGTCACAGAAAGCATCATTATTTTCGTCGGGAATCTTAGGGTTCACTAAGACTAATGTGTCCGAAATTTTTTCAGATTTCTCAGAATCAGATCCAGATTGCATATCACCTAACTGGGAGATGATATACGAATGAAGTTGTTATTCTTCTTTGAGTTTTTTAACTTCATCCTTAAGTTGATTGATTTCAGATTGAAGATCTTGAAGAGTAATAGGTTTTTTGGAAGAAGATTTTTCAAGCTTCTTAATAGTTTCTTTAAGGTCATACTTATTTTTAAGAATCGGGTTCTTAAGTTTTTTAGAAGAAGATTCTTCTATGATTGATTTAAATTTTGTAAGAAGATACTTCGTTCTTCAGAGTTTTCGACAGAATTAAGAACTTTGAAAAGAAGATCTTGTTCTTTGGTTAATACATTAACCATTGGAGAGTCATCGTCGGATGATGAGATGTCATCATTCTGGATTTGATTTAGATCTTCGGAAAATTCTTTTTCAGAATCTTCATCAGATGATTCGACAAGAAGACTATTAAGCTGGTCTTCGACAGCCCGGTCAAGGTTTAAGGCTTTAATTTTCTTTTTAAGCCGACAATATTTGCTGATATGACCTGGTTTGCCACAGTTATAGCAAATGACCGGTTTCTTGGAATTTTTACATTGTCAATTGGAGGCTTAGACTTAAACTCTTGCTTAAGTCTTCTTGGTTTGGCAGAGGCTTTATGCCCAAAATATTTAGATTTTCGATTCTGTGGATGAATCTCTTTCGGTTTAGATTTATTCTTCTTAGCACAAGGAAGACCGAATTGTTCGCAGAAGTTTCCAAGCTCCCGCTTAGTTGTAGTTTTTTCTCTGGCAAGTTGAGATTGAATCTTATCATCTTGACAGATCTTCAAAGCAACTTTCTGAACGAAAGCAATGAGTTGCCCGTAACTCAAATGCTCATAAGGGATTTCTCCATTAAGAGATTGACCACGGATTTTGTCTCTGACTTTGTCACCAAGAGACTTAGGTAGACCTGCAAGGAATTTCTCCTTCCAGAACGGTTGTTGACAGTCTTCACGAGTGTAGACTCTAGTTAAAAAGGTATCACGATACCATCTAAGTCGAAAAGAGATTTGTATTTTAATTCGATAGAAGCTCTGCAGATCTATCACGCCAGATTGTTGTATCGCCAATGAAGTGTTGAACGATAGCGAAGATTAAAGCATTGACAGAGTCAAGGATTGGTTTGCCATCGCTAAGGATAGGATAGCCATCGAATCAGTTTGATAGCAGTTTGGATATTATCTCGTTGGTCGTCTGTAAGATAATGATCCCACCAACCTTTGAGTTGACCAGTGAAGCCGGCAATAAGGACTTCACAGATGATTTGATCACTACAGTCATAGGAAGTTTGATAGGCTGTAGAGAACCATTGTCATTTCTTGGAGAGTATTAAGGATTTGATACTCGGTTTTCCATCTATGTCCCAAACATAGACATTGTTGGCGCTAAGGATTTGAACGTTGGATCACGTTCTTCAAGCAACAGATCGGGAGGAGTTGCTCTTGATAGTAAAGTTTAGAAGGATTTTTCCAATTGAGAACTTTAGAAACAACTGGATTGACTCTGATTTCTGAGACCTGCTCAGATTGTTGACTTTGAGAGTCTGACAGAGAGTCAGATTGTTTGATGGTGTTGACAATTTTAGAAACTCGGAAGTTTCGATTGAGGAGTATCCGGGATGACTTCATTCGAGGCGGAATACGTTTGAGTTTAGAGACAATTTCACTGACTAACTCAGTGTTCGGATTAGAACTAGGATTCCCTAAATTCTTGTTTTTTAAGAGTTTTATGGATTCTTTGACTTGTTTAGAAATCCTAAACGGCTTAAAGATGGGTTTTTCGATAGTTTTCTCAGTTTTAGTTCCAGAAACTGAGGGTTTTTCTTCAGGTTGTTGCTCTTTAAGCTTAGGCTCTTTGTTTAAGATTTTCTCACCTAAAACTTGAAGATATTTGTTTGTATAATTATTTTGCTCCATAAGTCCTTTAATATCTTGGGATCCTATGGGTTCATCGTCGGCTCTAGATTTAAAAGGAGAGGCTACAACAGGTTTATTATTCTTATCTTTTTTATCCAAAAAATAAGAACTTTGGGGAGGAAGAACAGATTTGACAAGAGTGTCGTCCTTCTGATGCCAGACTATTAAGACGTTAACAGACTGATCTTCCATCAAACCGATGCTCCAAGGGTAGGGAATTCCATTCCTAGTCAAGTAGGCATGGAACCAATTAAAGAAAGGAACATTAGTTTGAACGTTTTCCATAAATGTATACCATTTATTCTGGATTTTAGTCTTTTTATCACCCTTATAATTGGCGAAAAACCATTCCCGTTGAGGCGTCCAAGCCTCGGAAAAGAAGTCTTTCTTAAGGGTTGGTTTATCAATTACGAATGGTGTACTAATCATGGACATCATTCATATCAGAGTGAGTTGGAGAGAGAATTGTTCTCTGATCATGGTTATCTTCCTGTTGGTAGATTGGCTTAGTGTAGGTTGACGATGTGTCTAAACCCCGCAGATGATGGTTGAAGAAGATCCTAAAGTTGAGAAGGATTTTCTAGACAAGGCAGACTTAAAATTATCAGATCTAGTTGAATTAGACCTAAAAGATGTGGATCTAGATGAACTAAATGAGTTTCTTCGATCAAACCTAAGTTCGACCTTTCCAGATTGATGTTGGACGATTTCTTGAATCGCCGGAGATTCTCTGGGCAAAGCCGGGGTGCACTTCATCCATAGTCCATTTTTCAGGAAGAGTTACGTCTTCCCATCGGATAGATCTAGGGACAACAACGTTGGCCTTAGAGGTGTCGATTAAGAATAAAGTTGTAAAACCTTTTTCTTTTGATTTTAAGACTTTGAGATGGAAGAATTCATTACTTTATACTTGAATTCGATAGATTAGAGAAAGAGGAATAGATCCTGGTTTCATGTTTAGACCACTAACCTTCACGTTGAGGAAAAGGCTATCAAGGATGTTTTTGTCCTGAAGACTAACCGTTTTATCCGGGTAGCAATTGAAATAGATTGGACCGTGGCCCAAACTGGTCTCGATGGTTCCAAGAAGAGAATCGTGGAATTCATTGTGTCGAGTATCTCTGAGACAGAGAAGAACGGATGCGTTTAATCGTCACGGATTAAAGGCTTGATAGCAACCTGCACACAACCAATATGCAGAAAGTTGTATTTTGATTTATGTTTTTTAATAGATTCTTCAGATAACAAGAATAATTCTTCATCATCGGATTCTATTATGATTGTTTTCTCTACAGTCCTAATTACATAATCAGAACTCCTAAAGAAACTACCTTCAGGTTTGTAGAGGTCGTTTGAGGAAATTTTAGGGATTTCCCAGTTATCAAAGTTTTGATTAATGTCTTCAAAATGAATTTCTTCATTAAATATGTTTGATTTAGTTTGGACAGAATTTTCTTCAGAAAGAGAAGAAGATGAAGGTTGGGATGACCTAACCGACAGTTTAGAGATTGCAGAAGACAAAGATCGTAACATCGTTACAAGAGCAGAAAACAAAAAGAAAGAAAATAAAACACAGAAATAAGATAGAAAATAAAATCGGAAAATAGGCACAAGAAATTAGCAAGATGTATAAACCCCCGATATCATTGCCATCATGCGGTTACCATAGAAGCAGAAATGAGGAAATTTAAGTTAATTTTATCTGCTGAACTAGATCTTAAACTTACCAAGTTATTTATTACTTTGATTTAGATCTGAGATGATTATTAATTATTAAATCATATTTTAACCGATTAAGTCCTTAGTTAAGTCCAGATCTACAGCCACCGCAAGCATTTACCAAATCTTGGATCATAGTCACCACCGTACCCAAACTTTCACTTCCTGTGGAAGGATCGTCGAATTAGACTTACTGCCCTAATCCACCGGGTCTTACTGCTACAGCCCCACAAGACAGATCCAAAACGGGCATTATGTACCGTCCAATCCAAGATAGGGTAACATTAAACTGCGTACTTTCCAGATCCAGAATTAAGTTCCAGTTTTAACAGGTTATAAGCATGATTTAATAAAGAAATAAACAGGTCAGATAAATATCATAGCATTATAACATAATAACGTTAACATCCAGTTCAATAAGATAACAGAAACTTAAACTCCGTTCATTTACTTTCCTACTTCCCCATCAGGCTCTGATACCAGAGTTCGGCAAGATAATGTCGCAGAAAGCATCATTATTTTCGTTGGGATTCTTAGGGTTCGAAATCTTTTCAGATTTCTCAGAATCAGATCCTGATTGCATATCACCTAACTGGGAGATGATATACGAATGAAGTTGTTGTTCTTCTTTAAGTTTTTTAACTTCATCCTTAAGTTGATTAATTTCAGATTGAAGATCTTGAAGAGTAATAGGTTTTTTGGAAGAAGATTTTTCAAGCTTCTTAATAGTCTCTTTAAGATCATATTTGTTTTTAAGAATTGGATTCTTAAGTTTTTTAGAAGAGGATTCTTCTATAATTGATTTAAACTTTTGTAAGAAGATACTTCGTTCTTCAGAGTTTTCGACAGAATTAAGAACTTCGAAAAGAAGATCTTGTTCTTTGGTTAAAACATTAACCATTGGGGAGTCAGAATCGTCAGATGAAGAGATGTCATCATCCTGAATTTGATTTAAATCTTCTGAAATTTTTTTTTCAGAATCTTCATCAGATGACTCGATAAGAAGATTATTAAGTTGTTCTTCGACAGCTTGATCTAGGTTTAAGGCTTTAATTTTCTTTTTAAGTCGACAATATTTATTGATATGGCCAGGTTTGCCACAGTTGTAGCATACGACAGGTTTTGTTGGTATTTTGACATTATCAATGGAGGTTTTGACTTAAACTCTTGCTTAAGTCTTCTAGGGTTTGCGTTGAAGCTTTATGCTTAAAATATTTGGATCTTTGATTCTGTGGATGAATCTGTTTAGGTTTGTGCTTCTTTTTTGCACAAGGAAGACCAAATTGTTCGCAGAAGTTTCCAAGCTCCCGCTTCGTTTGAGTTTTCTCTTTAGCCAGTTGAGACTGAATCTTGTCGTCTTGACAGATTTTTAGGGCAACTTTCTGAACGAAAGCAATGAGTTGACCGTAACTCAATTGCTCATAAGGGATTTCACCATTAAGAGATTGACCACGGATTTTGTCTCTGACCTTGTCGCCAAGAGACTTAGGCAGACCTGCAAGGAATTTCTCCTTCCAGAAGGGTTGTTGACAGTCTTCACGAGTGTAGACTCTGGTCAGGAAGGTATCACGATACCATCTAAGTCGAAAGAGATTTGCATTTGAATTCGATAAAGCTCAGCAGATCTATCACGCCGATAGTTGTATCGCCAATGAAATGTTGAACGATAGCGAAGATTAAAGCATTGACAGAGTCAAGGATTGGCTTTGCCATCGCCGAGGATAGGATAGCCATCGAGTCGAGTTTTGATAGCATTTGGATATTATCACGTTGGTCTCGGTCGGTAAGATAATGATCCCACCAACCTTTGAGTTGACCAGTGAAGCCGCAATGAGGACTTCACAGATAATTTGATCACTACAGTCATAGGAAGTTTGATAGGCTGTAGATACCATTGTCATTTCCTGAAGAGTATTAAGGATTTGATACTCAGTTTTACCATCTATGTCCCAAACATAGACATTGTTGGCGCTAAACGATTTGAACGTTGGATCACGTTCTTCAAGCAACAGATCAGGAGGAGTCGCTCTCTGATAGTAGAAGTTTAGAAGGATTTTTCCAATTGAGAACTTTAGAAACAACTGGATTGACTTTGATTTCGAGACCCTGCTCGGATTGTTGACTTTGAGAATCGACGGAGAGAATCGGATTGTTTGATGGTGTTGATAATTTTAGAAACTCTAGAAGTTTCAGATTGAGGAGTATCTGGGATGACTTCGTCGATTAGGGCGGAATACGTTTGAGTTTAGAGACAATTTCACTGACTAACTCGGTGTTCGGATTAGAACTAGATTCCCTAAATTCTTGTTTTTTAAAAGTTTAATTGAATCTTTAACATGTTTAGAAATCCTAAACGGCTTAAAGATGGGTTTTTCGACAGTTTTCTCGGTTTAGTTCCGAACCGAAGGTTTTTCTTCGGTTGTTGCTCTTTAAGCTTAGGCTCTTTGTTTAAGATTTTTTCACCTAAGACTTGAAGATACTTGTTTGTATAATTGTTTTGTTCCATAAGACCTTTAATGTCTTGGGATCCTATGGGTTCGTCATCGGCTCTAGACTTAAATGGAGAGGCGATAACTGGTTTATTATTCTTATCTCTTTTATCCAGAAAATAAGAACTTTGGGGAGGAAGAACAGATTTGACAAGAGTGTTGTCCTTCCGATGCCAGACTGTTAAGACGTTAACAGACAGATCCTCCATCAAACCAATGCTCCACGGATAAGGAATTCCATTCCTGGTCAAATAGGCATGGAACCAGTCAAAGAAAGGAACATTTGTTTGAACATCTTCCATAAATGTATACCATTTATTCTGGATTTCAGTCTTTTTATCACCCTTATAATTGGCAAAAAACCATTCCCGTTGAGGCGTCCAAGCCTCGGAAAAGAAGTCTTTTTAAGGGTTGGTTTATCAATTACGAATGGTGTACTAATCATGGACATCATTCATATCTGAGTGAGTTGGAGAGAGAATAGTTCTCTGATCATGGTTATCTTCCTGATGGTAATTGGTTTGTGTAGGGTTGACGATGTGTCTAAACCCTGCAAATTAATGGTTGAAGAAGATCCTAAATTTGAAAAGGAATTTCTAGACAAAGCAGACTTAAATTATCAGATCTAGTTGAATTAGACCTAAAAGATGTAGATCTAGATGAACTAAATGAATTTCTTCGGTCAAACCTAAGTTCAACTTTTCCAGTTTGATGTTGGATGATTTCTTGAATCTCTGGAGATTCTCTGGGCAAAGCCGGGACAGCTTCATCCATAGTCCATTTTTCAGGAAGAGATACGTCTTCCCATCGGATAGATCTAGGGACAACAACGTTGGCCTTAGAGGTGTCAGTTAAGAATAAAGTTGTAAAACCTTTTTCTTTAGATTTTAAGACTTTGGAGATGGAAGAATTCATTACTTTATACTGAATTCGATAGATTAGAGAAAGAGGAATAGATCCTGGTTTCATGTTTAGACCACTAACCTTCACGTTGAGAAAAAGGCTATCAAGGATGTTTTTGTCTTGAAGACTAACCGTTTTATCCGGGTAGCAATTGAAATAGATTGGACCGTGGCCCAAGCTTGTTTCGATGGTTCCAAGAAGAGAATCATGGAATTCATTGTGTCGAGTATCTCTGAGACAGAGAAAAACAGATGCGTTTAATCTTGCACGGATCAAAGGCTTGATAGCTACCTGCACACAACCAATATGCAGAAAATTGTATTTTGATTTATGTTTTTTAATAGACTCTTCAGATAACAAGAATAATTCTTCATCATCGGATTCTATTATGATTGTTTTCTCTACAGTCTAATTACATAATCGAACTCCTAAAGAAACTACCTTCAGGTTTGTAGAGATCGTTTGAGGAAATTTTAGGGATTTCCAGTTATCAAAGTTTTGATTAATGTCTTCAAAATGAATTTCTTCATTAAATATGTTTGATTTAGTTTGGTTGAATTTTCTTCAGAAAGAGAAGAAGATGAAGGTTGGGATGACCTAACCGACAGTTTAGAGATTGCAGAAGACAAAGATCGTAACATTGTTATAAGAGCAGAAAACAAAAAGAAATAAAACACAGAAATAAGATAGAAAATAAAATCGGAAAATAGGCACAAGGAATTAACAAGATGTTTAAACCCCCGATATCATTGCCATCATGCGGTTACCATAGAAGCAGAAATGAGGAAATTTAAGTTAATTTTATCTGCTGAACTAGATCTTAAACTTACCAAGTTATTTATTACTTTGATTTAGATCTGAGATGATTATTAATTATTAAATCATATTTTAACCGATTAAGTCCTTAGTTAAGTCCAGATCTACACCACCGCAAAGCATTTACCAAATCTTGGATCATAGTCACCACCGTACCCAAACTTTCACTTCTTGTGGAAGCATCGTCGAATTAGACTTACTTGCCTTCTAATCCACCTTCTTCTCAAGCACATGACCCCACAAGACAGATCCAAACGGGCATTATGTACCGTCCAATCCAAGATAGGGTAACATTAAATGCGTACTTTCCAGATCCGAAATTAAGTTCCAATTTTAACGGGTTATAAGCATGATTTAATAAAGAAATAAACAGAATTCGATAAATATCAAAGCATTATAACATAATAACGTTAACATCCAGTTCAATAAGATAAAAGTAAACTTAAACTCCGTTCATTTACTTTCCTACTTCCCCATCGAGCTCGATACCGAGTTGTTAAGGGAGAGATCACGGGAAAACGGAGGGGAAAAGAGAGAGCAGGATAGAGAGAAGTAGGATGCAGACGAACTGCTTACATGTAAATGAAATGCTTCAAAAATAAATGAATTTAAAACATTTAAGTTAAAGCCGAAAGCGCGTCAGAGACGGCGGGATCCGTGCATAAATCAAAAAGAATTATTCTTGTTATCTGAAGAATCTATTAAAAAACATAAATCAAAATACAATTTTCTGCATATTGGATGTGTGCAGGTTGCTATCAAGCCTTTGATCCGTGCAGGATTAAACGCATCTGTTCTTCTCTGTCTCATAGATACTCGACACAATGAATTCCACGATTCTCTTCTTGGAACCATCGAAACCAGTTTGGGCCACGGTCCAATTTATTTCAATTGCTACCCGGATAAAACGGTTAGTCTTCAAGATAAAAACATTCTTGACAGCTTTTTCTTAAACGTAAAGGTTAGTGGTCTAAACATGAAACCAGGATCTATTCCTCTTTCTCTAATCTATCGAATTCAGTATAAAGTAATGAATTCTTCCATCTCCAAAGTCTTAAAATCAAAAGAAAAAGGTTTTACAACTTTATTCTTAATCGACACCTCTAAGGCCAACGTTGTTGTCCCTAGATCTATGCGATGGGAAGACGTAACTCTTCCTGAAAAATGGACTATGGATGAAGCTGCACCAGCTTTGCCCAGAGAATCTCCTGAGATTCAAGAAATCGTCCAACACCAATCTGGAAAAGTTGAACTTAGGTTTGACCGAAGAAATTCGTTTAGTTCATCTAGATCTACATCTTTTAGGTCTAATTCAACTAGATCTGATAATTCTAAATCTGCCTTGTCTAGAAAATCCTTCTCTACTTTAGGATCTTCTTCAACCATTCATCTCGCAGGGTTTAGACACATCGTCGACCCTACACAAACCAATCTACCAATAGGAAGATAACCATGATCAGAGAACTATTCTCTCTCCAACTCACTCAGATATGAATGATGTCCATGATTAGTACACCATTCGTAATTGATAAACCAACCCTTAAGAAAGACTTCTTTTCCGAGGCTTGGACGCCTCAACGGGAATGGTTTTTCGCCAATTATAAGGGTGATAAAAAGACTGAAATCCAGAATAAATGGTATACATTTATGGAAGATGTTCAAACAAATGTTCCTTTCTTTGACTGGTTCCATGCCTATTTGACCAGGAATGGAATTCCTTATCCTTGTAGCATTGGTTTGATGGAAGATCTGTCTGTTAACGTCTTAACAGTCTGGCATCGGAAGGATGACACTCTTGTCAAATCTGTTCTTCCTCCCCAAAGTTCTTATTTTCTGGATAAAAAAGATAAGAATAATAAACCTGTTGTCGCCTCTCCTTTTAAGTCTAGAGCTGATGATGAACCCATAGGATCCCAAGACATTAAAGGTCTTATGGAGCAAAATAATTATACAAACAAATATCTTCAAGTTTTAGGTGAGAAAATCTTAAACAAAGAGCCTAAGCTTAAAGAGCAACAACCTGAAGAAAAACCCTCAGTTTCTGGAACTAAAACTGAGAAAACTATCGAAAAACCCATCTTTAAGCCGTTTAGGATTTCTAAACAAGTCAAAGAATCCATAAAACTTTTAAAAAACAAGAATTTAGGGAATCCTAGTTCTAATCCGAACACTGAGTTAGTCAGTGAAATTGTCTCTAAACTCAAACGTATTCCGCCTACGACGCAGTCATCCCGGATACTCCTCAATCGAAACTTCCAGAGTTTCTAAAATTGTCAACACCATCAAACAATCTGACTCTCTGTCAGATTCTCAAAGTCAACAATCTGAGCAGGTCTCAGAAATCAGAGTCAATCCAGTTGTTTCTAAAGTTCTCAATTGGAAAAATCCTTCTAAACTTTACTATCAGAGAGCAACTCCTCCCGATCTGTTGCTTGAAGAACGTGATCCAACGTTCAAATCCTTCAGCGCCAACAATGTCTATGTTTGGGACATTGATGGAAAAACTGAGTATCAAATCCTTAATACTCTCCAAGAAATGACAATGGTTTCTACAGCCTATCAAACTTCCTATGACTGTAGTGATCAAATTATCTGCGAAGTCCTTATTGCCGGCTTCACCGGTCAACTCAAAGGTTGGTGGGATCATTATCTTACCGACGACCAACGTGATAATATCCAAACTGCTATCAAAACTGATTCTGATGGCTATCCTATCCTCAGCGATGGCAAACCAATCCTTGACTCTGTCAATGCTTTAATCTTCGCTATCGTTCAACACTTCATTGGCGATACAACAATCTGGCGTGATAGATCTGCAGAGCTTCTATCGGAATTAAAATGCAAATCTCTTTCTGACTTCCGATGTAACACCCCTTTGGAGGATGTCACACATAAAATAAAATAAAATAAATAGAAATAAAATCTACCCAAGTTGCGGAATATTTGTTAAAATTATTACGGGTTGTAAAAATAATTCCTGATAAACAGAAATATGAAATAAAAAAAGATAATACGAAATATATGAAATAAAAAAAAACATCATCACTAATAATATACATATGGTTAAGTTATAAACCAGTACATATAATTTACAACTAAGACTATAACTCTTTAAACAAAAACAAGAAAGAAAGCAATAAAAGAGTTAATATATACGTACATACGTACACGACGCGCCCAAAAAAAACATCATGATTATCTACTCCTCTGATGGATCACTCTCGGTGTGAAAATGATCATCAGGAGATAAATATCCCTGATGTCTCGACATACGGCGATAACGGGATCGCGCAGTCGATACGATGCTTATCTCACTAGGCTCAGGGTTTTCAGCACCCCAATAACGCCTAATGGATAAGGGCAACTCTAAATGCAGAAAAAGCGTCGTCGTCGAAATCGGATCTCCATCAAACTGATGACGTAGAATCACAGTCATACGTCCAGCATAGGTAACAGAAGCACGATCTCCTCGTAAATGCCAAGCCAGATCACCTCCATGGAATACCAGCTCTACAAATCCCAAAAATGCAGGTGTCGCCATCCCCCACACAATCAATCCAGAGGGTATGGATGATCGGATGGTTCTTGCTCGTAAAACTGATCGTCGGTCTGCTGATCTCCCTCTTCCTCAGGGTACACGATCTCAAGAGGCTGTTCCTCTTCTTCCTCTTCAAATTCTTTACCGCATAAAATAAATAGACAATAGACACATACAATAAAGAGGTAAGACAACATAAAACCATCACAACATGGCAAATAAGAAGACGACAAATAACTACTACACAGTTCATACAATACAAATAAGCTATAACAGTAATACATATTAAATATCCTAGGGTTTCGAACATCATAGACGGATCACAAATAAAGAAAATCACACGGATAAATCAATCTCACGAGATAAGATAAGATAAGAAATAGACAACTAACATAAAAATTATCAGATAAATATAAATAGAGAAAATGTAAAAATATCCAAGATGTTACCAAATAAAGATAAATAGAGAAAAATGGAATAATATCCAAGATATACTCAAATACACCAAAACACAACCCTACTCCATGGAGCTAAACCCAAACAGATATCAGAGAGAATGACTTGCAAAATCTATTAGTACCACGGCTGCCCAACCAACTATTACGCGATCACACGTTGCGTCAATAGCCTACGACACTTAATCGGGAATCTACCATCCAGCGTAGTATAGTTCACATGATCTCCCGTTGTGGCACTATAGGCAATGTACTACTAGACTTTACAAACCTCGATTAAATATAGTGAATGTCGAGTACATTAATGTGCTATCGGTTTACCACGGCCCCAAATGTGAGCTACCAACTCGTCACACATGTGGGATCCCGTACACTAAAGTCTCCAAGTTTATTAGAACAATAAACAACACTACACTTATCGCATCGACAACACGATGTAATTCGCCTCGTCAACCCAAAACACCAAAAATTGGCATAAAGACAAAACATAATTCCAAATATATGAAATTACGAAAATGCCCTTAAGATAGAATTATATGCCCTCAATGGCGAAAGCACATGCGGGTTCACTTTTTCCCGACAAAGAAAATAACCTCAAAAACCATGCGGGTTCACGTTTTCCCGACAAATGAAAAATAAATACGGTAACGTTCAATCGCGTAGAAATTTTATCGCGTTTTTGAAATCTCGTCGTTTTTACAAACGTTTAAAAATTGGGTAAAAATATTTTTCTGTTTTAAAATCGCGTAGCATTTTTAATTGTTTTCTCAATCACGTAGGATTTTTAAATCATTTTCTTATTCGAATGCCTTTAAAATTACCATTTAAACAGATAGAAATAATATTTAGTACCTTTAAACTACGTAGAATAATTTTTCATACCGTATACTTGTCATTAGGATATTTTGACTATCTTATAGGTTCATTTTTACTAAAAATTGACAAATATTTTGTTTGGAAACTTATAATAATGGTTTTCTAATTTTTCCATAAAAATTTCTATTTACCTAATTTTTAACCATTTCATTAAATTCTTTTTGAAATCTCTAACATGCTTCAAAACCAAAAGTGAGCTATATGTTAGAAAATTTCTTAACATTATCTTGTATTTCCTTCCTAATGATAAAATTATGAATTTTAACCCTTTAGGTTTACTTCTAATCAATTGGTTCCTTCATAAATTATTATAGAAAATTTCTTCTTAACTTGTATTTGTTTCTTTTAATTGAAAAAGGTTTAGAAACAAGTTTTTAAAATCATGAATTCCTATAGTGGCATGTTGGCCGAAATTTTATAAAACTTTTACATTTGATTTCCAAAATGTCTTTCATCTTTTAAAATGTATTCTATAGTCTAAGTTCATTAAATCATTTTAGAAAATAGTTATCTATATTCAATTTAATCCTTTAGGCATATTGGCCCAAAATACTAAGTTTGTACCATTTGATTTCTAAATGCATTTTTCTTTGATCAAATCAATTAGAAACTTTCTTGATTCTCCTAGGTTAATTAAGCTACACTTTAGGAAAAATCAAGAGAACATTTTGGTCCTCCAAACTTTGGCATTGCCGTGAGCTATTGGATTGTGTTCTTTGGAACACTCATGCAAACTTACACATGTTATTCACATCCTATGACTTATCATACAATTTCTAACACATGCATTATATTTCTAACATATGCAAAATATTTCTAACACATGCAAAATATTTTCTAACACATACAACCTAAATTAAAGCTTGTAGACATGCATTCAAAAGCTATTAGACATGCAAGATTATTACAATTACCAAATAAGAAAGCTACTAACAAATAACACTTAAGCTACTAGCAACCACAAAAATTAACAAATACACACATAAATAACACATGACCACCGAATCCTTATGGATTCTACAACATCACAAATAACTCCATCTTCTTACCACCATCAAGGGATGATAAGAATTGTCTTCCTCTTACCTTAAATGAAGACAAAAACTTGCTTTCTCACCTCCTTAGGTCACGGTTTTCACTCCACCAAACACCTAAAATTTTCAAACAAAACCTACATGTTACTAACCATGAAAAAGAAGCTAAACCATGGAAAAATCATGGCTTAGAACTTTGAAAAAGAAGAGAAAAAGAAAAGTATGAAATTTCACCTTCTAGGTAAAACTTCCAAGGTTGGTTTCCAAGCCTTAGATGGAAGAATTTGAAGAAACTCCCAACTACAAAGGTTCTTAGAATGGTGTTTAGATTAAGGAAACTTGGTTAGAAAAATTTTTGGATGGTTGGATGGTGTAGTTTGTGTCTTGGCCGAATATGGTGGAGAAAATGGGCAAGAATGGTGGCTAGGGTTCTTGATGAGAGAGAAGAGAGAAAGTGATGAAGACAAAGTGATATTTTGGTCACCAAAGGCCTCTTGGCCGTGGACTTCAAGTGGGGTGCAAGGTGGGCACCTTGCTTGGCTTCATCCAAGCCATTGGATGAATCAAAGGCTAAGATTAAGCCTTGGTGAGCAAGCCTTCTTCTCATTGGTTAGCTTATGGTGACTCACATGCTTTGAGTCACACCGTGTATTTAATTTTCTCTGTGAGTCGAGTCACCTAGATCGAGTCACTGTTCGAAAGTTCTACGACCTACGGTGATTAATTAAGCTACCGATCTAACTGTTTCACGCTAATTGTGGGTCCCGCAAAATATTTCCTGTCCATCATGTCACTAAAACATACTTGACTAATAAAATAATATTATAATAATACAAAATTATTTTATTGACGATTAAATCCTAAAAATTAAAAGATTATTTTTAGTCTCATTCAGAATCGGGTTAAGTAAGATCCCCCAATTCTAAATAATCAAATAAGATTTTCCCGCCTCTAATATATTATTTTCCCGCCTCGAGCAAATCACGCAAAAAGTTCATATAAAATCACAGACATGTATTTTCGGCATTAAATCAAGAAGAAAACAATTAAAAACAGACAAAAACAGAGAAAAAAGACGTTCGGGACGTAACGGTCATTTCTCCATTTTTTCCCACAACGTAGGTAATTATCCAAAACGTTCAAATAAAATATCCAAAGAAGATTATTTAGTCAGTATATCTTTCAGAAAAATTAATACAAATGAGCTCGAAAAAATTTTTATTTGACCGTCTCAAGCAAATTACGTAAAACGATCAAATAAAATTTGAACTCATTATCGAAATTGTTTTCATATAAAATTCAAGAATAGAAAAACAGGGACACAAATGGTCATTCATACAAAAGCATGAAAAACGTAAAAACAAGACATTCGAATATTTTCTAAAAATTGGGGCGTTACAACACTCCCCGACAAATAAAAATTTCGTCCTCGAAATTTGATGTTTATCCGAACAAACGAGGATACTGATCCTTCATTTTATCTTCCAGCTCCCAAGTAGCTTCACCCGTCACATCATTCCATATAACCTTCACCACTCGATCATCTTCCCTCGAAGTTGCTTTACCTTTCGTCCTCTCTATCCCGACAGGTAAAGTTTCGTAAGTCAAATTCTCCTTTAATTGCACGTCATCTCCGGTTGTATAACATGTGTCGGATCTGCATATACTTCCGTAATCGAGACACATGAAACACGTCATGCAAATTGGATAGGAAAGGCGGCAAAGCAATCGATATGCTACAGACCAATACGTCGGATAATCTGATATGGTCCAATGAATTTAGGAGTAAGCTTCTTAGACTTAATTACCCTTCCGACACCAAGGGTAGGAGTAACTCTCGAAAACACATGCTCACCCTCCTCAAATTCAAGAGGTCGTCTTCGCTATCCGCGTAACTCTTTGTCTCGCTTTGCGTCGTCCTCATCTTTTCTTGTATCATCTTGACTTTATCCGTAGTTTGTCAGTACAAGCTCCTTCCAACAATCATACTTACTTTCTCCATCTTGATACCAAAGATAACGGCGTTCGACATCGTCTTCCATACAATGCTTCATAAGGTGCCATTCCAATGCTTGCGTGAAAACTATTGTTGTAGGTGAATTCTATCAAAGATAAAAATTCATCCCAACTTCCCCGTTGTTCCAAAACACAAGCACGCAATAAATCCTCCAAAGACTGTATAGTTCTTTCAGTCTGACCGTCACCATGGATGATACGCTGAACTCAGTCGTAACTTAGTTCCCATAGCTTCTTGTAGACTTCGCCAAAATCTTGACGTAAACCTCGGATCTCTGTCAGAAATTATACTTGTCGGTACACCATGTAGTCTGACAATTTCACTGATGTACAACTGGGTTAATCTTTCCAATGAATATTTGATATTGATCGGTAAGAAATGAGCCGATTTCGTAAGTCTATCGACTATAACCCATATTGCGTCATGACCTCTCCTTGTCTTTGGCAAACCAGTAACGAAATCCATAGAAATGCTGTCCCATTTCCATTCTGGAATCGATAATGGTTGCAACATCCCAGCTGGTCTTTGGTGTTCAACTTTCGACTTTTGACAAACTAGGCAAGTTGACACGCATCTAACTACATCACCCTTCATTCCATGCCACCGAATAACTTCTTCAAGTCTTGATACATCTTTGTTATGCCCGGATGCATACTCAAGACTAGTATGGGCATGTTTCACAATATATCTTCTCGCTTCTCGGCTACGAGGAACACAGACTCTACCCCGAAATCTCGTAATTCCATCGCTTCCTTCCTTGAACTCTAGTGTCTCGCCTTGTTTTATCTGCTCCCTTATTCCTTGTAAAAATTTATCGGCATTTTGCTTTTCCTTTATGTCTTCCATCGCCTCGCTCGAGATAGTAACCATGCTAACACGATCTTCCCTGGTTTCAACTCAACAAACGACCACTCATCTCTAAACCGTTCAATGAGCTCTTTTCTTTAATCATTAGCGCAGAAACACTAATAATCTTCCTGCTTAAGGCATCGGCCACGACATTCGCCTTACCAGGGTGGTATAAAAGTTGAAAATCGTAATCGTTCAGAAATTCTAACCACCTTCGCTGCCTCATATTCAGCTCCTTCTGGTCGTACAAGTACTTTAAACTCTTGTGATCACTGAAAATGTTGAACGTTGCTCCATAGAGAAAGTGTCTCCATATCTTCAAAGCAAAAACCACCGCAGCCAATTCCAAATCATGCGTAGGATAATTCTTCTCATGAACCTTCAATTGTCGAGAAGCATACGCCACCACGTTCCGGTCTTGCATCAACACACATCCTAGTCCTTGATAAGAAGCGTCACAATACACATCGAAAGATTTCGTCGAATCGGTAGGATTAACACCGCCAGCTTGTTAACCTCTTCTTCAACTCTTGAAAACTAGCTTCACGTTCTTCCGTCCATTCGAAAGCTTGACTTTTCCTCGTTAGTTGTGTAAGCGGTCCAAAGAATCTTGGAAAAACCTTCGATAAATCTCCGATAATAACCAAGCAAGTCCAACAAAACTTCGAACTTCATTATCGTCTTAGGTCTCTCCCACCGTAAAACAGTCTCCACTTTCGATGGGTCCACCACTATACCTTCTTTAGAAATTACGTGACCAAGAAATTGAACTTCTTCTAACCGAACTCACACTTAGACAACTTCGCATACAACCGCTTCTCCCTCAAAATCAAGAATAACACTTAGATGTTCAAAGATGCTCTTCCTTCGATCTAGAATAGATCGAATGTCATCGATAAAGACAACGACAAATCTGTCTAGATACGGACGAAATATCCTGTTCATATAATCCATAAATATAGCAGAGCATTCGTCACCCCGAATGGCATTACCGATACTCATAATATCCATAACGAGTTCGAAAAGCGTTTTGGCACATCCTCCCCTTTCACACGAATTTGGTGATAACCCGATCGTAGATCTATCTTGGAAAATATCACAGCTCCTCTCAATTGATCCATCAAATCGTCGATTCTTGGAAGCGGATATTTATTCTTGATAGTCACCTTGTTCAATTGCCGATAGTCCACACAAAGTCGTGACGTTCCATCCTTCTTCTTGACCAAAAGTACTGGCGCGCACCCCATGGGAAACACTAGGTCGTACAAATTCTTTCTCCAACAGCTTCCACTAATTGCTTTTTCGCTCCTCCAACTCTACCGGCGACATACGATATGGTGCAATTGAGATAGGACCTGTTCCCTGGTACTAAATCAATTGAGAATTCGATCTCCGCTCAAAGCGGTAAACCAGGTACATCTTCGGAAAACATCCTGGAAATTCGTTGACAACAGGAATAGTATTCACATCCTTCTCATTCTTAACTTCTAGAGAAGACAATACCGTATATCCCCGCGCTCCATCTCTCAAGAAAGACTTGACCTTAACAAAGCAGCTTAAGAATCCGACTCTTCTTTCTTAGGAAAAACTATAGTTTTCTTTGCACAATCTATGAGGATATGGTTAGAACATAACCAGTCCATCCCTAAGATTACATCTATCTCAATGAGAGGCAAACAAATCAAATCGATCAAAAACAAACGGCCCTTCACAACAATAGGACAATCCAAGCAGATCTTAGAAGTAACTACAGGTTTAGCAGTTGGTGTAGATACATTCAACATAACATTCAGAGAAGACATAGGCAACTTCAACCTTTCCACACAATCATATGCAATAAAAGAGTGTGTAGCACCCGAATCATACAAGACAATCAGAAGATTACCTCCAATGTTTCCTTCTCCCGAATAAGATCATCGACTTAGAAATCTCAGATCCCACCATTGTATATACTCGTCCTCCGGATCTCGTTTGAGTACTTCCAGATTTTTGCCGATTAGCTTTAACATACCGAATGCAATGAGTTTCCTCTCCTACCGTGGACAATCCTTTGCTATGTGCCCAAAGTTGTTTACAATTGAAACAAACCGTACCTTTAATCGTACACTCGGGAGAAATATGACCTTTCTTCCCGCACTTAAAACACGTTGGCGTAAACGCCACCCTCTCGTCCAGCCTCCACTTCCACTTGCACTTCCACTAACAGATGGTCGTTGAGATTGACTTCCTGTTGGCCTGATACGGCTTACGCTGAAACCGATTTGCATTACTACCTCCACCTCTCTGGAACCTTGTCGGTCCAAAATTCCGATTCCTTTGATCTCTAGATGGCTCTAACTCTTCAAGTCGAGCACACGCATCCACCAACGCATGAAACTGAGTCATCCTCAAAGATACCACTCCTCGTTTCAGCTCCACCCTTAAACCTGATTCAAACTTCCTGCATCTCCACACATCATCTTGTCGTGTCTCGAGCATAATCCGAGAATTGAGATAAACTCTCAAATTTTGTGGCATACTCATTCACCGTCATATTCCCCTGTCGCAACCCAAGAAATTCCATTTCCTTGGCATGCCTAGCACTCGCAGAAAATATTTATCCGTAAAAAGTATTAGAAAACACTTCCCAAGTGATCTCGGTCCCTTCACTTGCAACACTCGGCGGATTCCTCTCCACCAATGTTCTCGATCTCCTCTCAAAGATGAAAACAAAGATAAGTCACTTTCTTTTCATCGGTACATCTCATCCCCTCGAATATTCTCTCTAAATCTTGCATCCACCGACTCGCTTTCTCCGGATCCACCTCGCCTCTAAATTGTGGCGGATTATGACGCCTAAATTCGATAAATTTAGGGCATCTCGTCGTAGCATCTTGTTGTTGGGCTGCTCTCAAATTTTGTCTTGAGTAATCACTTCACTATCTCGCCGCATAGCCTCAAGAAGAACCAACATCGGATCCTCATCTCGATTTACGTTAGCACGTCCTCTCGCCTCTACCAGCCATCTTCTTTCTTCAAACATAACAAAACAAAGTCGATACATCCTTTAAGATATTTCCAAAAGGATATAAATCACAAAGATCACAGAGAATCACACAAAGACAAACAAAAACAGACCCAACCACAACCCCAAAAGACTCTAACTTGGGCTCGATACCAACTAATGTAACACCCTTTGGAGGATGTCACACATAAAATAAAATAAAATAAATAGAAATAAAATCTACCCAAGTTGCGGAATATTTGTTAAAATTATTACGGGTTGTAAAAATAATTCTGATAAACGAAATATGAAATAAAAAGATAATACGAAATATATGAAATAAAAAAAAAAACATCATCACTAATAATATACATATGGTTAAGTTATAAACTGTACATATAATTTACAACTAAGACTATAACTCTTTAAACAAGAACAAGAAAGAAAGCAATAAAAGAGTTAATATATACGTACATACTGCCGACGCGCTACAAAAAAAAAAAAAACATCATGATTATCTACTCCTCGATGGATCACTCTCGGTGTGAAAATGATCATCGGAGATAAATATCCTTGATGTCTCGACATACGGCGATAACGGGATCGCGCAGTCGATACGATGCTTATCTCACTAGGCTCGGGTTTTCAAGACCCCAATAACGCCTAATGGATAAGGGCAACTCTAAATGCGTAGAAAAAGCGTCGTCGTCGAAATCGGATCTCCATCAAACCGATGACGTAGAATCACAACCATACGTCCAAAGATAGGTAATGTAAGCACGATCTCCTCGTAAATGCCAAGCCGATCACCTCCATGGAATACCAAATCTACAAATCCCAAAAATGCAGGTGTCGCCATCCCCCACACAATCAATCCGTAGGGTATGGATGATCGGATGGTTCTTGCTCGTAAAACCGATCGTCGGTCTGCCGATCTCCCCTCTTCCTCGTGGTACACGATCTCAAGAGGTTGTTCCTCTTCTTCCTCTTCAAATTCTTTACCGCATAAAATAAATAGACAATAGACACATACAATAAAGAGGTAAGACAACATAAAACCATCACAACATGGCAAATAAGAAGACGACAAATAACTACTACACAGCTTCATACAATACAAATAAGCTATAACAGGAATACATATTAAATATCCTAGGGTTTCAGAACATCATAGACAGATCACAAATAAAGAAAATCACACAGATAAATCAATCTCACAGATAAGATAAGATAAGAAATAGACAACTAACATAAAAATTATCAGATAAATATAAATAGAGAAAATGTAAAAATATCCAAGATGTTACCAAATAAAGATAAATAGAGAAAAATGGAATAATATCCAAGATATACTCAAATACACCAAAACACAACCCTACTCCATGGAGCTAAACCCAAACAGATATCAGAGAGAATGACTTGCAAAATCTATTAGTACCACGGCTCATGCCCCCAACCAACTATTACGCGATCACACGTTGCGTCAATAGCCTACGACACTGGAATCTACCATCCAGCGTAGTATAGTTCATGATCTCCCGTTGTGGCACTATAGGCAATGTACTACTAGACTTTACAAACCTCGATTAAATATAGTGAATGTCGAGTACATTAATGTGCTATCGGTTTACCACGGCCCGGGAGCTACCAACTCGTCCACACGTGTGGATCCCGTACACTAAAGTCTCCAAGTTTATTAGAACAATAAACAACACTACACTTATCGCATCGACAACACGATGTAATTCGTCTCGTCAACCCAAAACACCAAAAATTGGCATAAAGACAAAACATAATTCCAAATATATGAAATTACGAAAATGCCCTTAAGATAGAATTATATGCCCTCAATGGCATAAAGCCTGTACGGGGTTCACTTTTTCCCGACAGCAAAATAACCTCAAAAACCTGTACGGGTTCACGTTTTCCCGACAGCGAAAAATAAATACGGTAACGTTCAATCGCGTAGAAATTTTATCGCGTTTTTGAAATCTCGTCGTTTTTACAAACGTTTAAAAATTGGGTAAAAATATTTTTCTGTTTTTAAAATCGCGTAGCATTTTTAATTCGTTTTCTCAATCACGTAGGATTTTTAAATCATTTTCTTATTCGAATGCCTTTAAAATTACTGTTTAAACAGATAGAAATAATATTTAGTACCTTTAAACTACGTAGAATAATTTTTCATACCGTATAATCGTCATTAGGATATTTTGACTATCTTATAGGTTCATTTTTACTAAAAATTGACAAGATTTTTGTTTGGAAACTTATAATAATGGTTTTCTAATTTTTCCATAAAAATTTCTATTTACCTAATTTTTAACCATTTCATTAAATTCTTTTTGAAATCTCTAACATGCTTCAAAACCAAAAGTGAGCTATATGTTAGAAAATTTCTTAACATTACTGTATTTCCTTCCTAATGATAAAATTATGAATTTTAACCCTTTAGGTTTACTTCTAATCAATTGGTTCCTTCATAAATTATTATAGAAAATTTCTTCTTAACTTGTATTTGTTTCTTTTTAATTGAAAAAGGTTTAGAAACAAGTTTTTAAAATCATGAATTCCTATAGTGGCATGTTGGCCGAAATTTTATAAAACTTTTACATTTGATTTCCAAAATGTCTTTCATCTTTTAAAATGTATTCTATAGTCTAAGTTCATTAAATCATTTTAGAAAATAGTTATCTATATTCAATTTAATCCTTTAGGCATATTGGCCCAAAATACTAAGTTTGTACCATTTGATTTCTAAATGCATTTTTCTTTGATCAAATCAATTAGAAACTTTCTTGATTCTCCTAGGTTAATTAAGCTACACTTTAGGAAAAATCAAGAGAACA
This sequence comes from Ormosia emarginata, assembly GCA_029884605.1. Taxonomy (NCBI): domain Eukaryota; kingdom Viridiplantae; phylum Streptophyta; class Magnoliopsida; order Fabales; family Fabaceae; genus Ormosia; species Ormosia emarginata. Next base: position 22,166,053 of record JAQQTP010000078.1, on the reverse strand, counting down.
TTTTGGTCCTCCAAACTTTGGCATTGCCGTGAGCTATTGGATTGTGTTCTTTGGAACACTCATGCAAACTTACACATGTTATTCACATCCTATGACTTATCATACAATTTCTAACACATGCATTATATTTCTAACATATGCAAAATATTTCTAACACATGCAAAATATTTTCTAACACATACAACCTAAATTAAAGCTTGTAGACATGCATTCAAAAGCTATTAGACATGCAAGATTATTACAATTACCAAATAAGAAAGCTACTAACAAATAACACTTAAGCTACTAGCAACCACAAAAATTAACAAATACACACATAAATAACACATGACCACCGAATCCTTATGGATTCTACAACATCACAAATAACTCCATCTTCTTACCACCATCAAGGGATGATAAGAATTGTCTTCCTCTTACCTTAAATGAAGACAAAAACTTGCTTTCTCACCTCCTTAGGTCACGGTTTTCACTCCACCAAACACCTAAAATTTTCAAACAAAACCTACATGTTACTAACCATGAAAAAGAAGCTAAACCATGGAAAAATCATGGCTTAGAACTTTGAAAAAGAAGAGAGAAAAGAAAAGTATGAAATTTCACCTTCTAGGTAAAACTTCCAAGGTTGGTTTCCAAGCCTTAGATGGAAGAATTTGAAGAAACTCCCAACTACAAAGGTTCTTAGAATGGTGTTTAGATTAAGGAAACTTGGTTAGAAAAATTTTTGGATGGTTGGATGGTGTAGTTTGTGTCTTGGCCGAATATGGTGGAGAAAATGGGCAAGAATGGTGGCTAGGGTTCTTGATGAGAGAGAAGAGAGAAAGTGATGAAGACAAAGTGATATTTTGGTCACCAAAGGCCTCTTGGCCGTGGACTTCAAGTGGGGTGCAAGGTGGGCACCTTGCTTGGCTTCATCCAAGCCATTGGATGAATCAAAGGCTAAGATTAAGCCTTGGTGAGCAAGCCTTCTTCTCATTGGTTAGCTTATGGTGACTCACATGCCGAGTCACACCGTGTATTTAATTTTCTCACGAGAGTCACTAGTGAGTCACTGCTCGAAAGTTCTACAAATTTCACGGTGATTAATTAAGCTACCGATCTAACCGTTTCGCTAATTGTGGGTCCCGCAAAATATTTCCTGTCCACTCATGTCACTAAAACATACCGACTAATAAAATAATATTATAATAATACAAAATTATTTTATTGACGCTTAAATCCTAAAAATTAAAAGATTATTTTTAGTCTCATTCAGAATCGGGTTAAGTAAGATCCCCCAATTCTAAATAATCAAATAAGATTTTCCCCGGCCCTAATATATTATTTTCCCGCCTCGAGCAAATCACGCAAAAAGTTCATATAAAATCACGAGACATGTATTTTCTCGCATTAAATCAAGAAGAAAACAATTAAAAACAGACAAAAACAGAGAAAACAGTACGTTCGGGACGTAACGGTCATTTCTCCATTTTTTCCCACAACGTAGGTAATTATCCAAAACGTTCAAATAAAATATCCAAGAAGATTATTTAGCAGTATATCTTTCGAGAAAAATTAATACAAGAGCTCGAAAAATTTTTTTATTTGACCGTCTCAAGCAAATTACGTAAAACGATCAAATAAAATTTGAACCTGTATTATCGAAATTGTTTTCATATAAAATTCAAGAATAGAAAAACAGGGACACAGCGGTCATTCATACAAAAGCATGAAAAACAGAAAACAGTACATTCAGAATATTTTCTAAAAATTGGGGCGTTACATCCGATGGTATCGTGATACCTTCTTGACTAGAGTCTACACTCGTGAAGACTGTCAACAACCTTTCTGGAAGGAGAAATTCCTTGCAGGTCTACCGAAGTCTCTTGGCGACAAAGTCAGAGACAAAATCCGTGGTCAATCTCTTAATGGAGAAATCCCTTATGAGCAGTTGAGTTACGGACAACTCATTGCTTTCATCCAGAAAGTTGCCCTAAAAATCTGTCAGGACGACAAGATTCAGTCTCAACTGGCTAAAGAGAAAACTCAAACAAAGCGGGAGCTTGGAAACTTCTGCGAACAATTTGGTCTTCCTTGTGCGAAAAAGAAGCACAGACCTAAACAGATTCATCCACAGAATCAAAGATCCAAATATTTTAAGCATAAAGCTTCTGCCAAACCCAGAAGACTTAAGCAAGAGTTTAAGTCAAAACCTCCTATTGACAATGTCAAAATTCCAACGAAACCTGTCATCTGCTATAACTGTGGCAAACCAGGACATATTAGCAAATACTGTCGGCTTAAAAAGAAAATTAAAGCCTTAAACCTTGATCAAGTTGTCGAAGAACAACTTAATAATCTTCTTATCGAGTCATCTGATGAAGATTCTGAAAAGGAATTTTCAGAAGATTTAAATCAAATTCAGGATGATGACATCTCTTCATCTGACGATTCTGACTCCCCAATGGTTAATGTTTTAACCAAAGAACAAGATCTTCTTTTCAAAGTTCTTAATTCTGTCGAAAACTCTGAAGAACGAAGTATCTTCTTACAAAAGTTTAAATCAATTATAGAAGAATCCTCTTCTAAAAAACTTAAGAATCCAATTCTTAAAAACAAATATGATCTTAAAGAGACTATTAAGAAGCTTGAAAAATCTTCTTCCAAAAAACCTATTACTCTTCAAGATCTTCAATCTGAAATTAATCAACTTAAGGATGAAGTTAAAAAACTTAAAGAAGAACAACAACTTCATTCGTATATCATCTCCCAGTTAGGTGATATGCAATCAGGATCTGATTCTGAGAAATCTGAAAAGATTTCGAACCCTAAGAATCCCGACGAAAATAATGATGCTTTCTGCGACATTATTAATAAGTTAAGAATTCAAAAATTCTTCATAAATATTTCTATCAAAATCGACGATTTTGTTCTTAACACTGTTGCTCTGTTCGACACAGGCGCAGATTCAAACTGTATTTTGGAGGGTATGATCCCGACAAAGTACTTTGAGAAAACTACTGAGCAGCTCAGTACCGCTAGTGGTTCAAAACTGAAAATACAGTATAAGCTTTCTTCTGCTGTAATTAAAAATCAAGGTTTCCAGGTTGAAACCTCTTTTCTGCTTGTCAAAAATCTTAAAGGTGAAGTTATCCTTGGAACTCCATTCATTCGGGCTCTCTTCCCTTTACAAATCACTGACGATGGTATTCTTACCCAATATCTCGGTAAAACTATCTGTTTCCCTTTCCTTAGAAAACCGATTCTCAAGACGCTAAATCCAATTGTTAATCTAATTAACAATAAACAAAACCAAATTAAATACCTTAAAGAAGAAATTTCTTTTAAGACCATTGATAATCAGCTTTCTCAACCTCAGGTTAAGAAACGCATCGAATCTCTCCATCTTCAAATCCAAAACTCTATTTGTTCCGATCTGCCTAATGCATTTTGGGAAAGAAAGAAGCATATGGTCGACCTTCCATATGAGAAAGATTTCAATGATCGGATGATCCCGACAAAAGCTCGTCCTATTCAGATGAGTCATGAACTTGCCGAACTCTGTAAAACGGAAATCAAAGACCTTTTGTCGAAAGGTCTTATCCGACAGAGTAAGTCTCCATGGTCTTGCTCTGCTTTCTATGTCAATAAAGCCGCTGAGATCGAAAGAGGAGCTCCGCGTCTTGTCATAAACTACAAACCACTTAATCAAGCTCTCCAATGGATTAGGTATCCTATTCCTAACAAAAAAGATTTGCTTAAGCGCCTTCATTCGGCAAAAATCTTTTCAAAATTCGACATGAAGTCAGGTTTCTGGCAAATCCAACTCAAGGAATGTGATCGCTACAAGACGGCTTTCACAGTTCCTTTTGGGCAGTACGAATGGACTGTAATGCCCTTTGGTTTAAAAAATGCTCCCTCTGAATTTCAGAGAATAATGAACGAAATCTTCAACCAATATTCAAACTTTACAATTGTATACATTGATGATGTTCTTGTATATTCTCAATCTGTTGATCAACATTTTAAACATATTAACATCTTTGTTAATGTAATTAAGAAAAATGGTGTAGCTGTATCTAAATCTAAGATTAATCTGTTTCAAACACAAATCCGTTTTCTTGGCCATAATATTTACCAAGGAACTATCAATCCTATCAATCGAGTTATTGAATTTGCTGACAAATTCCCTAATCAAATTATTGACAAAACACAACTTCAACGGTTTCTTGGCTGTTTAAATTATGTTGCTGACTTCTTTCCTCAGCTAAGTAATCTTATCAAGCCTTTGCATGATCGCTTGAAAGCCAATCCACCTCCATGGTCTGACGTCCATACAGGTATTGTCAAACAGATTAAGTCACAGGTAAAGTCTCTTCCTTGCCTTTACCTTCCTGATCCTAATGCCTTCAAAATTGTCGAAACTGATGCCTCTGACTTAGGATACGGTGGTATTCTCAAACAAAGAGTCGCAGACAAAGAACATGTCATTGCATATGCATCAAAACATTGGAATTCTGCCCAACAGAATTATTCAACTGTCAAAAAAGAAGTTTTAGCAATTGTTTTGTGCATCACAAAATTTCAATCAGATTTGTTAAATCAAAAGTTTTTAATCCGAGTTGACTGTAAATCTACTAAAGACATTTTATTAAAAGATGTTAAAAATTTAGCTTCTAAACAAATCTTTGCAAGATGGCAAGCCATTTTATCTGTCTTTGATTTTGATATCGAATATATCAAAGGAACCTCAAACACTTTGCCTGATTATCTCACTCGTGAATTTCTTCAGGGAAAATAGTAAGATGCCCCGAGGAGGCTCCTCATCCTCAAACTTCCCTTCCCGTGGAAGGGGTAAAGGTAAGTTAATTCTATCCGGATTAACTAAAAAATCTTCTCCTGTTTCAGGGTCTTCAACCCCATCTGAGTCTTCAACTCAGAACCAGACTGGGTCATCAACCCAGAAGCAAACTCAACCAAAGAAACAAACCAGTGATGACTATGCCATAGCCGTTCCTGCTTATCCTATCCAAGTCTACCAAGCCTTTCAACAACAAGGGCTTACTAAACTACCTAAAGAATCTTGGGCTGATATTGCCGCTCAAGAAGACCTTGAATCCCAAATTCAAACCCTAAAAAACAAGGAAATTGTTATCCAATCTCCCAGCAGACAAATTGCTATGTCCAAACCAACACAAACACAAACACCAATCTCTTCTCAAAATGAATATTTTGAAAAAGAAATCACCATGCAGATATTCCAAATGGAACCCGGAATCTTTCATGTTAATCCTAACATTGCAGCACAAAAGATCTTCCCCAAGGGACTCTTTTTCAAACCTGACGCACCTTATAAGACTAGAGAGTTTTATGAGTTTATCCTTGTTGACACTGGTTCTGTCGCTATCAGACATTACAAGGACGAAAAAATTACTGACAAAGAAGTAATTGACTATTCAACCTGTCAGATCTTGAAGTTCATCTCTCCTGAAGAATGGGGAAATAATTTATATAAACCTCGAGCTTTTACCAAATCTTATCCCATTGATTACAATTTCTGGGATTATCTTGATGCATGGCTTTATACCTTTTGGTTTAAAAACATCAACGGTAAACACTCCTGGATGCTTTACTTCAAGCATAATACTGACTACAATTTCCCTCACTGGTTTCATGAATGGTGGGGATTTTTCGGACCTATTAGAGAAATCCTTCCTCCTGCTGCAATGGAAGGTTTGAAGTATTTTGTGTAACACCCTCCGTAGGGCGTCACATTTTAAAATAATAAATAAATCTTAAAACTAATTAAAATCATTTTATAAAAGCTTTGAGTTTTAAAATATGTATTTTAAAATTTCTTATTGCGGAAATACAAACTTATCGGAAATTTTAAGTAAAATGGAAATTAAATTTAACAGATTAACATACACATCACCAATCATTTCATATAAGTTAAAACGTAATATTTACAGACTCAGAGAAATAGTAGTAAACCCAAAGACGGGTACTACTAATAGCACGGTAACAACACTAACGAGAAAATTCAACCTACATAGTCTGTTTCTTCACCAACTGCATCTTGTTGAAACTTGTAAGACCACTCAATGACGCCGCCACCATCTTCAGAATATTGTCTCCCCTAGGGTTAAGAATGTGCTCCGCCTACTATATGAATTCGAAGAATACAAACCAAACAAAAGCAACACAGAAAGAGGTGAGATCCCCTTTCACCAAGCACCAAGATCGGTAGTAAAGAATAATACGAATGACAAAGTCATTCCATACACACATATAATCACAATTATAGTCATGTTATTAATTTACAAATATTTCTACCATACATATAACCTAATAAAATAAACAGTAATAACATCATCAGGATAGACATAACAATTCATACCATATAAAATATCATAACAAGACAATAAAAATAAAGATTAAATTCAATAACAACAAATTTCATAGCAGAACAAAAATACAATAATGCACAGACAAAATACAACATATAAACAATTAATATCATATATGAAAGATCACAAATAAAAATATCACAGATATAACACAAATAAAGAAAACCACATAGATAAATCAATCTCACGATAAAATAAGATAAGAAATGGACAACCAACATAAAAATTATCAGATAAATATAAATAGAGAAAATGTAAAAACATCCAAGATATTACCAGATAAAGATAAATAGAGAAAATGGAATATTATCCAAGATATAATCATATACACCAAAACACAACCCTACTCCATGGAGCTAAACCCAAACAGATATCAGAGAGAATGACTTGCAAAATCTATTAGTACCACGGCTGCCCAACCAACTATTACGCGGTCACATCGTTGCGTCATAGCCTACGACACTTTGGAATCCACCATCCAGGCGTAGTATAGTTCACGGTCTCCCGTTGTGGCACTATAGGCAATGTACTACTAGACTTTACAAACCTCGATTAAATATAGTGAATGTCGAGTACATTAGTGTGCTATCGGTTTACCATGGCCCAGCGGAGCTACCAACTGTCCACATGTGGGATCCCGTACACTAAAGTCTCCAAGTTCATTAGAACAATGAACCATACTACGTTTATCGCATCGACAACACGATGTGATTCGTCTCGTCAACCAAAACACCAAAAATTGGTATAAAGACAAAACATAATTCCAAATTCATTTTTCTTAATCTAAACAAATGGATATCTTACCAATTCTCTTAGGTTAATTAGGTCACCTTTTAAGAAAATTAAGAGAACATTTTGGTTCCCCATTTGGATCATGGCCGTGAGCCTTGTTAGTGTGTTCTTTGGAACACTCATACAATCCTTGACATATTATTTGCATCCTATATATTATCATGCATTTCTAACACATGCCATATTATCAAAGCTTGTAGACATGCAAATTAAAGCTTGTAGACATGCAATTTATTACAAATATCACATAAGAAGACTACTAACAAATACACAACAACCTACTAGTAAGCACCAAATTATCAAACACACAAATAACAAACACACAAATAATTAACACATCAAAACAAGCACACCACCGAATCCTTATGGATTCTACAAGCACAACCACATATATTCCTCACCACCAACACTTGGTTGATGAGGGTAATCTCCCTCTTACCTCTTGTAGAACCTCCAAGTCCTTTGTATGTCTCCTTCAAGCAAGCTTCCTCCTCCAAGAGCTCCTTGAAAACAAAGAAAACATACAATATTAATACCTAAGGCTCTAAACTAGAATAATCATGGATTAAAATCATGATTAAAACTTTAAATGGATAGAAACATGAAGATTAAAGAATTTCACCTTCATGGTTTCAAACTTGAGTTTTGAAGAACAAGGTAGAAAATGGAAGATTTAGGAAAAACTTCCAACATGAAATTTCCTTAGAATGGTATGGAGATTCAAGATCTATGGTCATTTAAATTTTTAGAAGCTTGGAAGAGGATTTTTGGTGATTGGCCGAATTCAAGAGGAAGAGAAAAGGAAAGAAATTTGGTTGCTTGATCTTGGTTCTTTGAAGAAAAGATATAGAAGAGAACAAATGAAATAAATTGATGAAGATTGTCTCCATTTTGGGAGCTTTGGCCGTGAACACAAAGAGAGAAAAGAAGGAAGAATATTTGAGAGGTTGGCTTGATAGCTTTTGAGAAAGATGAAGACTTTAGGTTAAACAAAAGCAAAGTCTCCTATATTAGGATGCATGGCCGTAAATGACCTTGAGAGAAAGTGAGAGATATTTGTTTTGCTTCCTCCAAATGCATGGTCACAATTGCATAGGAAATAAGCATGAAATGAATTATTGAATATTGCCTTTCACCAAATGTGAATAGCCTTGGAAACCAAGTGAATTGCCGTAGAAGCTAACAAGGAGAGCCACCAAAATTGACTAATTTGAAAGGCTTGGAGAGCAAGAATGATTTGAAACATTTAATATTGTTTCCTTCACTTATGCATTGCCGTAGAAGCACATGCATAAAGCCACAAAACTTGACTTGGTCTCACTTGGTTAATTAGATGAAAGATAGTAAGAATTGATTGTAATAATTGCCTCACCAAATGCTTGGCTTTGCCGTAGAGAGTGAAACCAAAGAAAAGCCACCAATGTTGACTTGGTTAACTAGTTGAAAGATAGGAAAGATAGAAATGTGATATTGGCTTTGCAAAAATTTGCAATTGCCGTAGAATGAGATCAAAGAGAAGAAACCAATGTTGACTAGTCTTTATTTGGTTAATTTGGCTTTCCAAATGAATTGTCTAAAGCTTTCTACGTAAACTTCACTTTGGGAATTTGGCTATTAGAGCAAATTGCTCATTCCTCCTTTACGTAGAACCATTGCATTTCAAGAAGCCTAAATTGGTTTGATAGCTTATTTTCTATTGGTTCTTAAGAATTCAAGCCATTAATCTTGACCAATTTCTATTGGTTAAATATTTACTAACTTAATTCCTATTGGTTGCTATTTTTGTTGACCAATTTCCTATTGGTGCACATTATATTTTATAGTATACTTTAACCAATGAACAATATTTATTATTTATAAAGTCAGTATCTATTATCCAATGGATAATAAAATACACATAGGTTTTTATTTTATACTAACAGAGTAGAAATTATTATTGATTATTTTTCTTCTACTGATTACCCTTGATGAGTCATAAAACGAGTCATCAAAGAGAAATTTTTTAGAACATGTGACTCACTACGATGAGTCAGTATGATGAGTCATCGTGGAATTTCCTAGAACGGGTGAGTCAGCATGGCGAGTCAGCGTAGATATTTTCTAGAGCGGATGAGTCGGATAGATATTTTCCAAAACAGGTGAGTCGGATGGCGAGTCAGCATGCTGAGTCACTGACTGCATCACAACTGCATCATTGGCTGCATCATCAATGGCGAGTCACGGCCACAGAGTCATCGAGAAAACTTCGGAACCGGGCGAGTCACCGCGGTGAGTCACAGGCCGAGTCGGCGTTTCCGGAACCTTCTAGAAGCCGTTGAGTCATGATGCTTTGGTGTCACGCCACGTGTCATCGTCCTATTGGCCCGCTTGCGATGAGTCATAGCCACCAATTTTGACCAGCTCCTCATTGGTCCACGTGTACAAGACTTAAGGACTAAACGTGGGTCCCGCAAAATATTTCCGGTCCGTCATTCACTTATTTATACTTGACTAACAAAATAATATTATAATAATATAAAATTATTTTATTTGACGATTAAATCCTAAAAATTAAAAGATTATTTTTAGTCTCATTCGGAATCGGGTTAAGTAAGATTCCCCGATTCTAAATAATAAAATAAGATTTTCCCGGCCGGAAAATATTATTTTCCTACCCCCGAGCAAATCACACAAAAAGTCCATATAAAAACACAGACAAGTATTATCGGACATTAAATCAAGAAGAAAACAATTAAAAACAAGAAAAAAAAGAAAAACAAGATGCGTTCGGGACGTAACGGTCATTTTTTCGTTTTTTCCCACAACGTAGGTAATCGTCCAAAACGTTCAAATAAAATATCCAAAGCAAGTATTATATAGCTGTATATCTTTCGAAAAAATTAAAACAAGAGTCGAAAAAATTTTTATTTCACCATGCTGAAGAAAAATACGTAAAACGATTATATAAAATACTAGACAAGATATATACATCCGCTTTTGATACGTAAAAATTTAAAACAAGAATTTGATAAAATTTTTATTTTACCGTATCGAAAACAAATTATGTAAAACTATCAAATAAAATAACAAACAGTATTGTTTTTCTGTATTTCATACAGAAAAACAAGAAACAGTAAAATAGGGACACAACGGTCTTTTACCCAAAAGTTGGGATGTTACATTTTGAATCAAGAATGGACTTGACTATCGACCCTTGGCCGATTGAATTACATTTCTGGTCAAAGCTATCTTTAGCATGGATCTTTTCTTGGCAATTTAAGTACAAGAAGAGTTACTACCACTAGAAGTGTCTTCCTACTCTTGACAGGTATGCCTACGTCAAATGGTGGAAAAAGTTTGACTTCTCGCATGCCACTCCTGAAAATCTCAAAATCTGGTTTTCTCGCAATCCTAAGTTTCTAAAGGCTGCTGACCATGACACCGGTGTGTTCCTCAACAAAAGAGCACAGGCTACCGCAGCTTTATCTGCCTCAACTTCTGAAGAAGAATTTGAGAGAAATCTTCAAGTTATTTTGAGACATCTTCATGAGAAGAAGCAACAAGAATCTGATGAATCTGCAACATGTTCTGATCCATTTTATCAGAACGAAGACGACTGCTTCGGTAAAGACATTGACAGTCAATGTGTTAATCTTAGTGATGATGAATAGTCATCCTTGCGGCTGGTTACTGTAGCGGGTCACTGTTCACTGTTCACTGTAGCGGAGCGGCAGAACACTGTGCTACTGTTCACTGTAGCGCTAATTTTATTTTACTGTTTGTAATAGTAAAATTCTTGTCTATTTATTTTCTGTCTTCAGACGATGTAAGCATTCGAAAATTTAGTCTCTTCTAAGTTTCTCCTAGCCTACAGAGTGACTAGAGAAGTGAGTGACTTTCCCTTCTCCCTCAATCTTGTAACTTGTCTCCCTTATCAATAAAGTTTTCAGTTTTCTTATATGTAATTTATTTTTCTCTTCTCATCCTTTCGCCGATCCCTTAACTATATATATATATATATATATATATATATATATATATATATATATATATATATATATATATATATATATATATATATATATTAGAAGGGTGGCAAAAGTGTCAAATTTGGTCATTTCTCTTCCCAAAATAGAATTCCATTTAATAGTAGTTTTCAAAAATATTCCTTAACAAATCTTACAAATTTCAATCATAAATAATTTTAGGAAATGCCTTCAAATACAAATACTATGATATCAAATTCATTCAATAATTCATATACTCGCAATATATCACTTTGATACCAAAAATAAAATTTTTAAAAAATATTTATAATATATATATATATGAAAAGATGAGCTTTATTTACGCAGGTATTACATTATACATATGGAATATTATACAAATACATCAACATATACCTCTATGGAAATACTTATACAACCTTTTTCATAATACCCATCTAATCTCTACTACTAAAATCTTTCTTAATAGTTATGATCTTCTGTTTTCCTTGCTAAGGTCTTCTATGCACTTGGAAATAATACGGAAATACAAAATATACCAAGGTCTTCTATTTCCAGTTGTTTTAGGGAAAAATACATTTCTTTGAAATTTCAAATTGAATATATATATATATATATATATATAAAATTAGAAGGGTGGCAAAAGTGTCAAATTTGGTCATTTCTCTTCCCAAAATAGAATTCCATTTAATAGTAGTTTTCAAAAATATTCCTTAACAAATCTTACAAATTTCAATCATAAATAATTTTAGGAAATGCCTTCAAATACAAATACTATGATATCAAATTCATTCAATAATTCATATACTCGCAATATCAAACCGTTTCAATAATTCATATACTCATTCAAGTCATAATATGACATAAAAATTGGATTCCATCATTCATATACATATTCAAGTCATAATATAATATACAAATTCAATTACATCTCAGTGCTCATTCAAATACTCGTTTATCCCATAGAACCCATATATCAAGCACCACAAAGGGTGGGAGCCACCTTATATAGCTCAGGTTCTTTATACTTATGATAGGGTGTAATTCAGGGCCTCACACTACCACTAGTATCGTATGAGGGAATTAATACATGAGGATTATACTGATACTACAAAGAATTTATCGAAGAACATTGGATCCCCTTTCCTCACAAGAGATCGTCTCCATGGTTCTAATGAAATTTCGAATACCCTGCCCTCATACAGGATCATCTTTGAAATCCACTATACTAAGTGAAACATAGTTCACATAAAACAAAGGATATTAAGTGGGAAAGTCTAGACCAATCTACCTTCCCGTTCAAGGATAATTGTCCAAATCTCATTCTTAATTCAAATACAAATTCATTGAGCACTGATTATTCAAGCGTTCATTCAATACATATTTCTAGCTCAACCTTAAAATCAAAGGGAGCATATTCTCAAATTCACTATTGTACAAGCGCATTCTCAAATTCACAAATATACAATTCAAATTCCATTCTCAAATTCAATCACTTACACAATTAATACTACTTAGAGATTACTTTATCTCCTTGGATTCTAAATTCGGCCTACATGGCCATTATAACATATCAAAGATTATTCATTCTTCTAATTAATCTACTCAAACATCCAATTGCACATCATATTAATACAAGTGCTAGAGTTTCCAAATATAGTCAAAAATACCATAATCACCATACATGTAAATCAATCTTATGAAACAACATAACTAATGGAAGGTTATATAAATGTTCAAAACTCATAACTAAAGACTTTCTTCATAATGAAACTAAAATCATACCTATATTTAATCATTCATGGAAATTCATTATTAAGCTTGCATCATTTTATTCATTTAGAATTAAAGAACAAAAGCACAAATTCAACAAGAACCCTTTAGCAAATGCTACTTTCTAATTAACTAAAAACCACATAATTAGTAATAAATTTGTCGTTCAACAAGTCAAGTCTCTAAATTTTCCTAAGGCAAGTCTCTGCATAGCTTTCTCTATAACCTTCTTAATTGTTTTCATATTCAATCACTTTTCATTAGTCAACTTGACCAACAACTACATGGAAAATAAAGTTTGAATACATGAAATATTTGGCCAACTGTGACCTCTATGGTTCAAGGACCAATAAAATTCAACTCAAAATAATAGAAAGAGACCATAAACTATTTCACAAGTTCAAGCCAAAATCAATAGAATAGAAAAAAGCAAATTTAAGCCATAAACCTAATATTAAATTTCTATTTGGCCATAACTTCATAGCTTCAAAAATCAGAATTTTTAATTCAAATTTAAGAGAAAAAGAAGAGCAAGATAAAGATCAAGAGCCCCCGCCTCACTCCCAAGCCTTTAGTTCCTTGGTTTTTTTCCACTTTCTCTTCATTTTTTTCCTGCTCTTGACCATAGCTTGTTTTGTTTTATCATATTTCCTTTTCCTTTTTTTATTTGTTTCAGCCGTGTGAAGATCAGAGAGAGGACCACATGAAAGTTGAAGAAAATCAATGGAAAGAATGAATAGTCAAAGAAAGAATAAAGGTGGGGAAGTTTCCATTGATCACGTACAGGGGAGAGAATGAGAGAATGAAATGTGAGAAATGAAGAAAAAAAGAATAAGAAGTGAACAGAAAAGTCTGGAGAAAGAAAGAATGGCAGTGAAGTGAAAAAAAGAATAAGGAAAAGTAGATTATACTAAAATTTTTATATTTGTTATGCACATTTTGATCTTCTAAAATTAAGTTTTTAAATGTTCATAAGTTTATAGAAAATTTTAGGACTCAACTTAGTCATCAGAATCATTTTTTCATAAATTTTCATATACTTCTATTTATCAGTTAAGCTTCATTATTTGGTCTCAAGTTGAATTAAACCATAAGATTAAGTAAATATGCTTACTAATACTTATCTTAGTTGGTATTTTATACCAAATTATTCTCCATATCTTACTTATCATCTCTATGAAATTTCATAATTTTTTGAGCTGCTTAACTGTTCTGGCTATTTTTTAACAGTATCCTTAAAAATACCAAACTTGTTCTATTTTTTCTTCAAAATTTTCTACAATTCTTATCAATGGTCCTTAGTTAGGAAATAAATTTTCTATATTTATTTCCATCATATCAACTGATTCAGCATATATCTTAATTATTCTCTTGTATTCAGTGTTATAGAATTATGTTCAAACTAGTTCAGAAAATTATCTGAATTAACAAATAATTCTTACCAGCATTTCTGAGCTTCTATAACCCTGATTAGGGCTATTAGGTTAGGGAGGATGTTACACATAGTGGATAGATTGACTAAATCTACTCACTTTCTACCAATTAGAGGTAACTATTCTTTGGATAAACTAGCTCAACTATACTTGCAAAAGGTAGTTAAATTACATGGAACTCCCATAAGCATAGTATTATATAGAGATCCTAGATTCACATCTAGATTTTAGCGAACTTTTTGGGACTAAGCTCAGTTTTAGCACAGCTTACTATAACACCTCGAAAGATTATAATTTTATGATAAAAAGTCATTTTATAATATTTGTGATTTTTGTAAATTTTTCTAGATTTTTCTGAGAACGTGGAATATTTTAATATTATTTTTTATTTTACGTGCACACTGAGTGGAGCTGGGGAAATGAGATATTTTCTCCGAGAACCTTGATCTATGAAAATATCATTGGGGGATCTTACTAAACCCGAGGCTAGAACACAGTTTATGAGGTTTCACATTTTTCGAGATTTTTATCCGATAAATAAAAATCTCTGTGTATTTTATTATCAGCTGGACAATTAATACTGACTTCTGTCAACTGTAACCATTATCCATTGGATAATAGCATGAGTTAGAAACCCTATCACCTTATCCAAATACAATCCACTTTATGTCTCATCCATCCACTTTAATTCAAAACAATGCTTATTTTAATCAAAGATTTTCATGGAAGCTTTGACCAACCTTGACTAGCTTTCCCAACAAGCCATACTCCCCCTCTTTCTCTCTATGGGCTGCGGCCTTGGTGCCTAATGGGAGGCAAAAATTTGCTTCCCACACTTATTACTTTCTCACCCAAAAATTCAAACTCATTTCTACTGTCACTTTCTCTTTCTTCAATTTTCTACTCCATTTTCTCCAACTTCTCTCTTCCTCTCCTTCATCCTCTCCATGGCACCACCATCTCCACCCACTTCCACCATGGCAAAAATTTCAAACCATTATTTTTCTTAAGCTACTACACATCCTAGACACCATTCTTCTTGGATCCATCCATAAAGTTCACACTTTTACCATTTTCCTTCAAGATTCAAGCTTGGAGCTTGAAGGTAAAGCTCCTAATTTTCTCTCCTTTTCTCTTCATTTTCGTGGTCCTTGGTCACATTGGTGACCAAGGAGTTCTCTTTTTCAAGACTTGATGTTTGATTTGTTAAACTTGGTTTTCTTGGGTTTTTGGGAGCCTAAAATCGAACCACCAAGGAGCAAGCAAGGATGTTCTTTTCTTGCTTTTCTCTTAGGTAAGAAGGAGATTTACTCACTTCAACTATTATTGGTGGTGAGGGAACTTTTGTATGGTTGTTGATGGAGAAATCCATAATGGATTACTCACTTTGTATGATTGTTTTTCATGTTTTGTGTATACTTGACTAATATTAAAGTGTTGGATGTTTTGAATGCCTTGATGATGTTAGATTACTTGGATTAGATGAATGGAAAAATATAGGGTTTCCTACCCTTTGGGAAGGTCACGGTTTTGACCATAATTATAGGGGTTTGAATTTGATTTTTGTATGTATTGGAACTTAGGTAATTAGGTGTTAAAGAATTAGTGAATGAAATGGACAATGTTGGATTCATAAAATGAAGTTGTAGTATATGTTGAACCTTATATATGTATATTGATATTGAGAATGGATTATATGCTATTGTGAGTCCATGTGTGGGACCAAAGACTTATTGATATTTGATATGACTAATTTCGTGATGTGTTTCATGAGAAGTATTATTGATGAATATCCATGATATGCATTGAGTCATCATGCATTTGTGAAATGTCCGTTGGACTCTTTTGTCACGGCGGTGCATGCCTAGGAGATTAAATTACACCATAGTACGGGTGCGAGTAGACTAAGTGTAGGTCATATTGTTGACCTTGGGGGCGTCGGGGTGCGGATGTCTCACAATAGACAGTGGTAGCTCCACTGGGGTCGTAGGATAGATCGATGCTGACACACCGACGATCCGGACCGAGACATTGTCCTATATTGCGATCTTGTTGAGAGTGCCATGTATAAGCCATGTTGCGCAAAATATTATTTTCTAATAAGCACTTTATTTTTAAGGCTAATGAGATACTGACATGTGCTCCTCGATCATTTTCTCTGAATGCTTATGTCTAGCTCTATGGAGTAGGATTTTGGTACCATATGCATTATGCATTGTCAGTCTCATATTCATTCTGGCATAAGTGTCCATAACTGTGAAATTATCTCTTTTAATTGTTGAATTAATTATCTGATTAATAAATTGTTTATTGCCTGAGACACTATTTTTATTTCTCTTTTATTGCTTATTTTATTATTACTGCTGATGTATATATGTACTGTGATGTTATGTGGGCGTCCAACGTTGTTTTGTTTTCTTACTGCCATATTGGTATTGAATGTTGGGTGTCTCACCTTTTTCATGTATCTCTATATTTCCGTTTTATTTATATGCTTTTGAGAAGACGTTCGTGAAAAAGGGGAAGCGCCTGAGTTCCCCGGTTTCTGGCCTGACTACGAGTAGAGCTTGCTTGAAGATGTCATCACGTCTGCGTATATTTTTGGGATATACAAGGATGACCTTTCACGGAGGTCCTGACTATTGGCATATAAACCTGCGTACGGACCATTGCATTTATCATGGGGACTTGACGGTGTCGTTAGCTTGGGGTTACTATGACCCACCTGTCTTTAACTTCACTGCTTTTGTTCACTTAGAGTTTTGCCTACCTGTCCGTGATCTATAGGATGATCTCTATTGCACCCCACAAGAGGATTCATTCCTATCCACTGCTCGAGCCTCTACTTGAAATTTGATCGCTCCGATGATGATCTCATCTGACGAGGAAGACCTAGAGGAGGATCCTACTACGGTTCCTTCTCGTCAGTCTTAGGGGGCTAGTACTATCGGTGGCTACTGATGGCTATCCGTATATCTTTTTGGAAAGCCTGAGGTTTTGCTATATTGATGGGCTGTAAATTTGTAAACATTTTGGGGTGGGTAAAACTTTTACTTTTTGTATACATGATGATGTAATTAAACAGGTTTGATATATATATATATATATATATATATATATATATATATATATATATATATATATATATATATGAATGGATGGTTTCTCTCATGCTGATTTCTGCTGTAACTATATTTATTATTCATTCTTAACAAAAAAATATATATATGTATCTACGCTACTCAACTATTATACATTTATTATTTGAAGGAGTTTACTTATTATAATATAAAGAATGAACCGAGTTTTAATTTATGATTTATTTATTTTTCGCATTTTATTTCACTTTATTTTGGTGTGACGTTCCTTCTTCTCCTAGAAAAAGGGACGTTACACTTACCACCCCCAAATAGATGGGCAAACAGAAAGGACTATCCAAGCCCTTGAGGATATGCTTAGAGCGTGTGTTCTTGAGCAACAAAGGAGTTGGGATAAATTCTTATCTTTAGAAGTAGCATAGGTATGGCACCATATGAGGCTTTGTATGGTAGGAAATGTAGATTGCCTTTATGTTAGTATGAGGTAAGAGAGAGAACCATCCTAGGTCCAGAGTTAGTCCAACAAACCACTGAGCAAATAAGAATGATTAAGGATAGGTTGGTTACTACTCAAAGTATACAAAAAAGCTATGTTGATAAAAGGAGAAGACCTTTTAAGTTTAAAGAAGGAGAACATATTTTTCTCATAGTCACTCCTACAACAGGGATTGGCAGAGCATTGAAAACTAGAAAGTTAAATCCTCATTTTCTTGGTCCCTTCCAAATTCTGAAAAGAATAGGACTTGTGGCCTACCAAATAGCCCTTCCTCCCAATTTGTCTAAATTTCACAATGTTTTTCATGTGTCACAACTTAGAAAGTATAATCTAGATCCTTTATACATCATAGAAAATGAATTAGTGCATTTAAGAGATGATTTGTCTTATGTAATGCAACTTGTGAGGATCGTGGGTAGAAGAATCAAAAGCTTAGAGGAAAGTTGATTCCTATGGTAAAGGTCATATGCGATGGAATTGGCACTGAAGAGGCTACTTAGGAATTAGAGTCCCATATGAAGCAAGATTATCCAGAGTTATTTATATTAGGTAAG
This sequence comes from Ormosia emarginata, assembly GCA_029884605.1. Taxonomy (NCBI): domain Eukaryota; kingdom Viridiplantae; phylum Streptophyta; class Magnoliopsida; order Fabales; family Fabaceae; genus Ormosia; species Ormosia emarginata. The sequence goes on along the minus strand of JAQQTP010000078.1, from coordinate 22,147,532 downwards.
CAATTTTGAGAATAAAATTTTAAAAAGAAGGGAAGAAATGTAACATTCTCCTTAATCTATTAGTCTTGAATATGGTTATAGAGGTACAATAACAATTGCATGAATTGCCTATTAATTCTAGTGACCATCTGAGTTAGTTTAAACACTTTACCATAGTATTGAATATGAAAAATAACTTATAATAACTTAGTTTTGAACCTAAACTAGTTAGATGAGATAAATAAATAAGGAGAATTTATTTTTAGGTCACACATGAATTGAATGTGAAGTGGTTAATATTTTAGAATTAACTGAGTTAATTTGGTATTTTTAATAACACATAATAAATGTTTAAGGGCTAAATTAAATAGATAAATATCATGGAATATTGTGAAAAATTCTAAAGATATCAAATAAAGAATGGAGAATTTTATGTTAATGAGTACAGATTAAGACAGATACATACAAGCTTATTAGTTTATTTCTTTATGTTTAGTTTAACTTGAAGAAGAGTAATAAAGTTTAAGTGATAGTTTAAGGTGTAAGGAAGGTTATGGAATGTTGAAACTAGAATTGAGATGAATTCTAAGATTTTCTATAACACCTATGGAAGTTAGGAAACTTGATTTTGTAAGATCAAAGTATTCCTAAGAGATATATTGTTTCCAGCTAAATATCTTAACTCATCCTTATCTCCATTTTGTTTCCACTGCACTTAGCCTTTGTCTTTGACTTTCCTTTCTATTTTATCTTATCTCGCACGATTGGTAGCAGAAACAAAAGAAAAGAAAAAGAAAGAAGAGGAAAGGAAGAAGAAGAAGAAAAAGAACTAAAGGAAAGCAAGAAGATCAAGACTTGAGCATCAACCTTTAGAAACTTGAGGTAGGTGTCTTTGTTCTTGCATAACACTTTCTCTCTCTCTATACCTTATTGATGCTTGGTGTATGTTTGTTTGGATAGAAATGGATTTGAGAGATATATGAGGTTTCCTTATTTGGTTCTTGCCTCCAATGATTGGAAGTGGGGTGTTTATAGCTTATTCTATGCATGATTTGTTACCAAGTGACCTCAATATTCAAGAGGGGGGTGAATTGACTTTATTAAATAAGTTCATAAATCTTTCGCAAAACACTTGATTATTAATTTTTGTTGAAACTACTAATTGATAGGGATGAATGACTAATGAAGATTGAACACTTTCACTCACAAAAAGAACCAAACAAGATAGTATTCAAGCAAGCTAATATAATCAATGCACAAAGGTAAAAGAGAAGGGTTAAGAAAATCAAACACAAGATTTATCCTGGTTCAGCCACCAATCCACTTGTGGCCTACGTCTAGTCCTCAAGCAACCACCCGATATTTTTTATTATATCTTCAAGCTTCAATAGGTGTTTGACAACTTTTACAAACTGGAGCACTCAACAGCTTGGGATACCTCACTATTGAACTTGAACCTCTTCTTTCAAGGGATGTCTTACCTTTTACAATTTGGAGGGATGTCTCACCCTCTTTTACAGAATAATCAAGGTTGATAGAATGAAACTCTCACAAAAATAATTAATATAATTTGAAGTCCTAACAATGCTCTTCAAGAATATCTCTAGTGATTTTGCAAAAACAAAGCAATAAGGGTTTGAAAGATTGATTCTCGGATTAGAGTGATAGAAATAAGTTTCAAGTTGATGGTTAGCCATTAATGATCTCGAACTCAAGTATTTATAGAGTTTTTAATCAATGGAGTCGTTAGGTGCATTAATGGGCAACATTAGATGCAAATAAAATAGTCGTTGGGCAATGTCAGACTAGTTGTAATCGATTACACAACCTTGTAAATGATTACATGGCTATTTGAACTTATTCTTGGCTTTCTAGGCAGGATGTAATCGATTACCAGCCTTGTGTAATCGATTACATGACCTCTGCCAGACTTGTAATTGATTACAGCCTTAGTGTAATCGATTATAAGGCTTCTGTCATGCTTGTATTCGATTACATGCTCAATGTAATTGATTACAAGGCCTCTATTTGTCTTGTAATCGATTACATTAGCCCTTGAACACATTTTTCAAGCCCCATTAAGTATGCAAGCCATTTTTTACTTGGAGAAACTTGGATTTGACAAGATTGACACATGATTTACAAAATCCAAGATTGAAATCAACATTTCTTTAAAATATGATTTTTGAATTTCAAGTTGATTTAAAAAGATCTTTGAAAAACCATTTGCAGATAATTGAGATACTTTGAGAGCATTTCACATTGATATTCTAAGACCAATAACCTATATCAAATATACCTCTTTTGATCTTAGTTTTCTTCTTTTGATCTTGGTCTTTTCTTTTGATCTTGGTCTTCATCTTGACATTATTATCATAAAAAATTCACTTGAAACGCTTCAAGACATAAGTATTTACATTCTCCCTCTTTTTTATGATGACAAAATAAACATTCAAAAGGAGAGAAACATTTGCATTTATTCATCAGAGATTTAAGCGCAACTCTCCCCCGTAATGTATGCATGAGATAGAAAAAATGATTTTCATGTAAAAGCTCAAAGATCCCCTGTACACATGCAACATATATCCTTTAATTTAACTTCATTAATCTCTCCCTCGTTGGCATTATAAAAAAGACATCAACATTTTTAACACCCCAAATTTCCTAACTATTTGACAGTAATTTTGACAGTTAACAGAATTTTACTGTTTAGTGATTTCTGTGTACTGTAAAATTATTTTGAGTATTATGTGAATACATTTGATCATTTTGTGTGATTTACTCCGTCTCAGGAAAATGATAATTTTCGGGCCGGGGAAAATGTTACGTATTTTAATTATTACTGTTAAGTCATAATTATTTTACATAATTTGATTTGATTTTCGTAAGTTTTATAATCTTTATGATTTTGTGGATGATTATGAAATTTTTACGTTTATCTGATTATTTTAATATTATCCATGGGCTGTCTGTGGGCTCAGGGGGGCTATACATGGGCCTAGGTGGGTCCTAAAAAATGAAAAATTTTCTATAGCCAGAAAATTTTGTACTATTGAGACGAAGATGGGGGATCTTACTAAACCTGAATCCAGAAATAGTTTTTAAAATTTTCTCTTACTATGTTTTGTATTGTATTTAATTACCGAGCAATAAAAATATTGTAAGAATATTGTTCGAAGGGTAATAGCAGATAAAAATAAAAATTATACTGCTTAGTCAACATTAGTGGTTATGACAGCTTTATGATGGACCAATCGGAAGCATGCTAAATGTTGAAGCCTTTGGATATCCACCATCGATTTAATCAACAGTGGAGATTTGGTCTTATAAAATGGCTAGGACCATTTATGACCATTAGATGGAAAGTATGAAGAGGTGATCTTGACCCTTCATTTTGGAGATACATTTAATGGCTAGGATTTCAAGGAGAAAGATCCAATAATCTAGATTAAGTCTTCTAATCTAAAGGCTATACCTAGAATCTACATTAATCTTAACCATTGATCTAATCAATGGTTAATAATGCTCCAAATGGTGGCTAGTAAAGATGGTCACTTATTGAGTGTATAAGGAGGGAGGACGGTTTTGGTGATGCTTAAGAGCATAGCGTGGTTTCAAGACCATTATTACTCAATCTTGATCATTATTGATCATTTCCAAAAGCCAAGCATATCAAATTTTTCTCTCCACTTCCTCTTCATGCTAGTTTCGGCCAAGCACCCAAAGACCACCTTCCATCACTCAAAAATTTTAAACAACCTTACTTTTTGAATCCTTACCTCAAGTCAAGAACCTTTGTAGTTTAAACCAAGCTCTAAATCTTTCATCTTCAAGGACTTTTCCAAGAGCAAGTTCTAGGGTTTTTGAGGTGAAGTGTAAGAAAACTTCACATTTTATCTCTTTTTCATGTTCTAAGCCATGTTTGATCCACGGTTTTCCTTATTCAAGCTTAATATACTAATAAACTTGTGTTTGTTTTATGTTCAAGAAACTTTGTTGGTGGAAAACTTGTGCAAAGTGCAAAGCAATGAGCTTTTTGAGGTTCTTCAAGAGGTAAGAGGGAGATCCATCTCACCAACCAAGTATGGTGGTGAGAGATGATTTGTGTATTTGATGGATGGTGAATCCATGTGAGGATTCATATCCCTGTTTATGTAATTATTTGTGGGTGTTTATGTGATTATGTGGTTTATGTGCTTAGCATGGTTTATTTGTGCTTGCTTGCTTAGTATGATTTTTATTTGCTTTTATGGTATGCTTGAAATATAATATGTTGATTATATGTGATGTATGCCATAAAAATTATTAGAAAGGAAAATAATTTTTAGTTCCAATGACCATGAGAATTTCGACCTCAACACCTCAAAATAGGTGTTCACAAACTAAATTTTTCATGAATGGCCAAATTGAATGATTAGAAAGGAAAGGAAAAAAGAAAAGATGGATTGGTTTCAAAGAACAAGAGTTCACGGTTTTAGAGAAATTTTAATGGTTTTGTTTGTGTAAAACCATGAATGGAACTTAGCTGATTTAGAAGGAAAAAAATATATGATGGTTTTAATGGCCATGTCCACGGTTTTAAAGGCTTGTAATGTCTTGGTTTTATGAAACAAAGTGATTTTCAAAGTTGAAATATAATTGATTTAGTACAAGGATTTTGGAAATAGAAACAAAGTGTTTTATCACTTGAGAAATAGAAATTTTGGTTATGAAAAGAAAATAGAGGTTGTAAGGGTTTGAACCTCAAATTATTTTGGAAGAGGATTGAATTTGAGAATTTATTTTGAATTATAAAGGAAACGTTGGTGATTTAAAATTTACTAACGTAAAACTCATGCTTTGGGTTTTGGAGCGCGTTAGAAAATTTTAAGTGAGAAAAATTGATTTAATTCAATGAAATGGTGAATGTGTGGAATATATTGCAAAAAGGATTTTCTTGAGAAAGAAAATGTGAAAAATAATGTGAGAAGTCATATTATTTTGAGAAAGATTGAATTAAAAATTTTGAAAAATTAAGGAATATTTTACGTGGTTGTAAAATGGTGAAAAATGATTTACGTAACTTAAAAACATGATTTTTAAGCTACGCGATTTGGAAAAAAATGTTTAAATATTGTTACGCAATTTGGAAAGCGTCTAAATATTTTTACGTGATTGAGATATTGTGGAAAAATCGCTAATGCGATTGAAAAATGATGGAATATTTTTATGCGATTGAGAAAACGATGGAAAATCGCTACGCGATTTGAAAACGCAATAGAAATGTTGTGAAATTGTGAAAACGTAACAGAAATGTTGTGCGACTATGAAAATGCAAAAATATGATTTGGCAACTGAATAAACTGTATGATTATTGTTGGACTAGTGTATAGACACTGTATAAGAAAATGATGAATTTAATAGTAGGATTACTATTGGACTAGTGTATGGACACTGTATGAGAAAATGATGAATTTTGCCTGTGATTGGCATTGGTGCATTGAGCATGCATTGGAAAAGTCTGATGGACTGGATAAGGCTATTTGCCTAGGAGAGACGTACACCTCTTGAGTGGGTGCAATATGCGTAGTGTAAGTCACTTGTTGACTTTGGGGGCATCGGGGTGCGGGTTGCCTACAATGGACAGTTGGTAGCTCTTTTGTACCGTGGGTTAGACCGATGCAACGCACCGATGATCCTGACCGAGACACTTTTCTTAATCAAGATCTAGTCAAGACTGTTGTGTATATGCTAGATGTGCAAACACGTATAAGAATTGTGGCACGTGGGCTGAGGCATGTTGGTACAGACAGATCTTTTGGATCAATTTCTATTACTTGAGTATTAGCTCCATGGAGTAGGAAAGTGAGTCTATGTGCACATGCATAATTATTGAGTATTAGTTATGATAATTGAACTATTGAATACTTGGATAATGTTGAGGGCATTATCGTAAATATTGAATAATTATATCTGTGTGATATAATAATTGAGGAATATTAGATGATGATGATGATAAATAATGTTGATGGCATTATTATAATTTTCATGTGATTTGAATAATGTTAATGGCATTATGGTAATTATTATTTATTATATTTGTTATGATAAATAATAATTGAGGGCATGATTGTAATTATTGTATCTGTTATGATAAATAATGTTGAGGGCATTATTGTAATTATAATGTAATATATCTATATGGTATGTTGTTTGTGTTATCTCTATGCTACCATATTGGTATTGGCGTAGGTGATCTCACCTCTTTGTATATTATTTTGTACTGTATTTATATTTGGTAAAGACATTGAGCAAGGCATAGAACAATAAGGCGAAGAAGAACCGATCCCGACTGAAGAAGCTGATTTCTAAGAAGATGGCGATGCCCAATTTCCTAGGATATATGACGTTGCAGTTTCGTGGAGGACCGGAGGCTTGGCATGTTCATCTAGATAGGCAATGTATTTTCTATATAGGGGACTTGAACATTACCTACAATAGGCTTTATCAAGGGAACCCCTATTTCACTGTAAATATTTATGTATAATTAGAGTTTCCGATATCCATTAGGCAGTACTGGGGAGCTTACTACCGTACTCTTAGTGAGATTAGTATCGTGTCGTCTGCACGGACACCTGTCCATAGGACTTCTAGTCAAAATGGATTCCTACCAGTGGAGGAATCCGAGGAGGACCCGTCTGAGGGTTCTGCTATTTAGTTAGACTTGGGCGAGTCGTTTAAATATTTAAGTATGTCAACTACTTTTGAGACTTGGTTTGTATATAAATAATGTCGACAGTACTTTTGCAATGTACATGATGTAAATTATGTGTGATGATGTATAATATTTTTATTTTCTGCTAAGTTTATTTTATCGATATCAAAGAGGAAAAAAATTTTACAACTCGTATTTTTATCACAATATCACATTTTATAACGTGGGGGTCATTCGGTAATAATAAAGTTTAAATGTGACACCCTACGGTAGATGTTACATTAGTTGGTATCAGAGCACAGCTTAGAGTTTTTTGGGTTTGTGGTTAGGTCTGTCTTGTTTATGTTGTGTGATTCTCTGTGATTGTTTTCTAAAAAGAAACAATATTGTTTGAAGATTGACTTTACTTTCTTGTGTTGTCCAGTTTGTTTAGAGAAAAGTAATGGCTGGACGAGGAAGAAGACGTGTCAATACTAGAGCAGGAATGGAAAATGTTGGTAATGACAACCAGAACATGGCTGCAGCTGTAGCAGTAATGTAACGGATGGCTGATGTCATGGTACAGCAAAACCAAAGGGCAACTGAGGATGCTCACAGTTTGTCGGAATTCTGTAAGAACAATCCACCAAAGTTTCGTGGAGAATTTGACCTAGAGAAAGCTGATCTATGGATCAAAGAATTAGAGAAGATATTTGAAGGTATGGGTTGTACCGATGAACGCAAGCTTACCTTTGCAACTTTTATGTTAGTGGGAGATGGAGAAGACTGGTGGGTAGGAGCCTGAAGATTGTTACAAGCTAAAGGAAGAGTTATGACATGGCAGCTCTTTAGGCAGAAGTTTCTGGGAAAGTATTTTCCAGCAAGTGTTCGTCATGCTAAGGAGATGGAATTCCTTATTTTAAGGCAAGGGGTGATGTCTATAAGTAAGTATGCTGCAAAATTTGAAAGCTTATCTAAGTTTTCGAGGTATTTTCAGATGCACCCGGATGAGGATTGGAAGTGTAGAAAATTTGAGGAAGGATTGAAGCTTGACATTAAGCGAGCTGTAGCAACCTTGGGAATTGAACAGTTTCTAGAATTGTTAGACAAGTGTTGCAAGGTTGAGGAGATTGATCAACAACGTGCGGCGAGAAATAAGAACTTTGGACCTACAAGATTCTAAAGAGGAAAGGGTAGCGGAGGAAACCGTTTTCAACATAAACCGTATACCAAACTGACAGGAAGTTATAACCAGCAATAATCTGTTGGAGGAAGTTCTAGTGGCAGTAAGGCAAGTCAAGCTGGAACTTCTACGTATAAATGTTTCAAGTGTGGGAAGGACCATCTAACCAAGGATTGTAAGCACAAAGGACTTATTTGTTATAGATGTGGGAAACCTGGACATTTATCCAGGGAGTGTGATCAATTGAAGAAGGAACCCTCTGTGGGGAATGTTCGTACTGCAAGGCCACAGGCGGGTGGCCGAGTGTATACCATGAGCGGGGAAGAAGCAGCGAAATCTGAGGATTTAATTATGGAGGAGTGTGCTATCGAAGGTAATCCTTTAACCGTACTCTATGATTCGGGAGCAACACATTCTTTTATTGCATGTGATTGTGTGGAGCATTTGGGATTGACTGTGACTACATTGCCTTATAATTTGAGTGTTGCTACTCCTACTGATAAGCCTGTGATTACTACAAAAGTATGTTTGAATTGTCCTGTATGTGTTAGGAATAGAATCTTTCATGTGGACTTGATTTGTTTGCCCCTTTCCAAGATTAATGTAATCTTAGGAATGGATTGGTTATCTTCTAACCATATCCTAAATGATTGTTCGAATAAGACATTAGTATTTCCTGAGACTAAGGATCCTAGATTCCTAACGGCTACTCAAGTAGAAGCTTGTCTGAAGGAAGGAGATCAGGGGTATTTATTAATATCTTCTTTGGAGGTTCAATGTGAAGATGTCTTGAAAGATATTTTTGTCGTTAATGAATTTCCTGAGGTATTTCCTGAAGATATACCTGGACTACCGCCAGAAAGAGAAATTGAGTTTGCTATTGATTTAGTACCTGGAGCTGGACCTATATCTATTGCGCCCTATCGGATGTCGCTAGTAGAGTTGGCAGAGCTTAAGAAACATCTGGAGGATTTATTGGAGAAATAATTCATAAGACCAAGTGTGTCACCATGGGGAGCTCCAGTATTGTTGGTAAAGAAGAAGGATGGAACTTCACGTCTTTGTGTAGACTAACGACAAGTGAATAAGATTACGATTAAGAATAAATATCCACTACCAAGAATAGATGATCTGATGGATCAATTGCGAGGAGCCGCAATATTTTCCAAGATTGATTTACGATCTGGTTATCACCAGATTCGTGTGAAGGCAGATGATATTCCCAAAACTGTATTTCAGACACGTTATAGGCATTATAAATATCTAGTGATGCCGTTTGGTGTGAGGAATGCACCAGCCATATTCTTGGACTTTATGAACAGAATTTTTCATTTGTACTTGGATAAGTTTGTTGTTGTCTTTATAGATGACATTTTGATTTATTCTCGAAGTCAGGAGGAACATGCTGAACGTCTCAGAGTGGTTCTCCAGATTTTGAAGGAGAATAAGTTGTATGCCAAGTTGTCCAAATGTGAATTTTGGTTGAGCAAAGTTCAATTTTTGGGACACGTGATATCAAAGGAAGGAATTAAAGTTGATGCTTCAAAGGTGGAGACAGTTTTGGAATGGGAAAGGTCAAAGACTGTATCAAAAATTCGTAGTTTTATCGGATTAGATGGTTACTATCGACGATTTATTGAGGGGTTTTCTAAGATAGTAGGACCTCTTACCCAATTTACACGAAAGAATCAACCATTTGCATGGACTGATGCATGCGAAGAAAGTTTTTAAGAGTTGAAAAGACGATTGACTAGTTCACCGGTATTGATTCTATTTGATCTAAATGAAGCTTTCGAAGTATATTGCGATGTTTCGTATCAAGGATTGGGTTGTGTACTTATGCAGAACCGTAAGGTTGTGGCATATGCTTCAAGGCAGTTGAAAGTGCATGAGAGGAATTATCCGACTTATGATTTAGAATTGGCAGCTGTGGTGTTTGCGTTGAAAGTGTGGAGACATTTTCTCTATGGAGCAACGTTCACTGTTTTTAGTGATCATAAAAGTTTGAAGTATTTGTTTGACCAGAAAGAGTTGAACATGAGACAAAGGCGTTGGCTAGAGTTTCTGAAAGATTATGACTTTTAGTTATAGTATCATCCCGGAAAAGCGAATATTGTAGCAGACGCTTTAAGTAGGAAGATGCTTAGTGTTTCTGTTATGATGATCAAGGAGAAGGAATTAATAGAGGAATTTTGGGATATGCGTTTATCTGTGAAATTGACGCCAGGGAGAATGTGTTTAAACATGATCACCATTTCAAATGTTTTGATGGATAGAATACGAGAAGGGCAGAACAGTGATCAATATTTGTAAGAAGCAAAAGAAGCAAAGAGCCAAAGAGCAGTGTTAGAAATTAGTGAAGGAGCTAATAGAATTCTAAAGTTTAAAGGAAGAGTTTGTGTACCTAATGATCTAGAACTTAGGAAATTGATTTTGGATGAAGCTCACAGGAGTAAGTTAAGTATGCATCTAGGAGCCAAAAAAATGTATCAAGACTTGAAACAGTTATATTGGTGGCAAGGAATGAAGAAGGATGTCATTGAATATGTATCATCCTGTTTAGTTTGTCAGAAGGCTAAGGTGGGACATCAAAGACCTTCGGGAATGTTGCAACCTTTGCCTATTCCTGAATAGAAATGGGATGACATAGCAATGAATTTTGTAACAGGACTACCAAAGACTCGGAAAGGTCATGATTCTATTTGGGTAATTATTGATCGGCTTACTAAGTCGGCGCACTTTTTGCGGATTAATATTAAGTACTCAATGGAAAAGTTAGCCCAAGTGTACATCGGTGAAATTGTTAAACTTTATGGTGTACCATCCAGTATTATTTTGGATCGAGATCCAAGATTTATGTCGAGATTTTGGAATAGTTTGTAAGAAGCGATGGGAACAAAGCTACGTCTGAGTTTTGCTTTCCATCCACAAACTGATGGTCAGTCAGAAAGGACGATTCAGTCATTAGAGGACTTGTTGAGAGCTTGTGTTCTAGAACAAACTGGTTGTTGGAATGAATTTTTGCCATTGATAGAGTTCACATACAACAACAATTTTCATTCGAGTATAAAGATGGCACCCTATAAGGCATTGTATGGGAGACGATACAGGACGCCGCTGTGCTGGTATCATGATGGTGAAAGTGCTATGATAGGACCAGAATTTGTACAGCAGACAACTGAGAAAGTGAAGATGATTCAAGACAAGATGAGAATGACTCAAACTCAGCAAAAGAGCTATGCTGATAAAAGGAGAAAATCGCTTGAGTTTGAAGAAGGTGACCATGTATTTCTGCGAGTAACACCTATGACTGGAGTTGGACGAGTACTTAAGTCCAAGAAGCTCACTCCAAAGTTTATCGGGTCATATCAGATACTTCATCGAGTAGGTCCGATAGCTTATCAGATTGCATTACCATAATTGTCATCAAATCTTCACAATGTATTTCATGTATCACAACTACAGAAGCACATTTCTGATCCTACTCATGTTATCGAGCCAGATACGGTACAACTGAAGGAGAACTTAACCTATGAGACATTTCCAGTTAAGATTGAGGATCGAAGGGCGAAGCAACTTCGAGGTAAAGAAATTTCATTGGTTAAAATAGTTTGGAACGATGAAAGCGATGAAGCTACATAGAAACTGGAAGAAAAGATAAAAGAACAATATCCATATTTATTCTGAGGGTGTGAAATCAAGTTTATCAAGTTTCGAGGATGAAACCTCTTTTTAGAGGGGGAGAGTTGTAACACCCTAAATTTCCTAACTATTTGACAATAATTTTGATAGTTAACAGAATTCTACTGTTTAGTGATTTCTGTGTATTGTAAAATTATTTTGAGTATTCCGTGAATACATTTGATCATTTTGTGTGATTTACTCCGTGTCAGGAAAATGATAATTTTCGGGCTGGGGAAAATCTTACGTATTTTAATTATTACTGTTAAGTCTTAATTATTTTACGTAATCTGATTTGATTTTCATAAGTTTTATAATTTTTATGATTTTGTGGATGATTATGAAATTCTTATGTTTCTCTAATTATTTTAATATTATCCATGGGCTATCTGTGGGCCTAAAGGGCTATACGTGCGCCCAGGTGGGTCCAAAAAAATGAAAATTTTTCTATACCTAGAAAATTTTGTACTATTGAGACGGAGACGGAGACGGGGGATTTTACAAAACCTGAATCCAGAAACAATTTTTAAAATTTTCTCTTACTGTGTTTTGTACTGTATTTAATTATCAAGTAATAGAAATACCATAAAAATATTGTTCAAAGGATAATAGTAGATAAAAATAAAAATTATACTGCTTAGTCAACAATAGTGGTTATTGTAATGTCCTGAAAGTTAGTATTTTATTTGTTTTGGTCGATTCTGAATTATTTTGAGAAATCCGACTCGACTTTTGTGAATTTTATGATTTATGTGATTTTTAGGAATTTTTGGGAGTTTTTACGTTTTTTATTATTTTAATATTATTTTGAGCAGTATATATATAAGCCTTCGTATTTTATTTCTTTCTCTCAATCCTTAATTATTTTTACTAATCTGATTTGATTTTCATGAGTTTCACAATTATTATGATTTTTGTGAATTTTTATGATATTTTAGATATTTTGAATATTTTAATATATTTTAGATATTTTAAGATATTTTGAATATTTTAATATATTTTATATATTTTGAGATATTTTTAAGATATTTTGAGATATTTTGAATATTATATTATATTTTTGATATTTTGATATATTTTGAATATTTAATATATTTCGATATTTTGGGTCAGTATGTGGAGTGCAGGGCGGACTCGAAAAAATAAAAAATTTTATTAGCCAGAAAGCTTTGTACTGTTGATTCGGAGCCGAGAGATCTTACTAAACCCGAAACCGGAAACAGTTTTTGAAGTTTTATTTTCCTGCGATTTTATCTGACAAATAAAATCGGGGTATGTTTTATTATTCATTGGAAGATATTTTTCTTGAAAAATATCTAGTGGATGATTCTAGACGCAAGCCTAGTCACTCACTCTAGAATGTTCTAGATGATGACTCATCGTTAGTGACTCACCTAGGTGACTAGCCTAGTGACTCACATATTCCAGACTGTTCTAGAAGACGCATCGTCAACGCACCTAGTCATCGAATGCTTTACACGTGGACCAATGAGGAGCTGGTCAATATTGGTGGCTGTGACTCATCACGAAGGGCCAATAAAAACTCGACACTTGGCGTGACACCTCAGCACTTGTGACCCAGCAGATTCTAGAAGGTTCCAGAAGCGGTGACTTGCCCTGTGACTCACCGCAGTGAGTCACATGTTCCAGAAGCTTCCCTGACGACTCTCCATGTTGACTCAGCCAGTGACTCAGCACTGTGACTAGTCATGTTGACTCAGCCAGTGACTCAGCACTGTGACTCGCCATGCTGACTCATCTATTCTAGGAAATATCTACGCTGACTCATCATGCTGACTCATCGTAGTGAGTCACATATTCTAGAAACTTCTCTTTGATGACTCGCTCTATGACTCATCAAGGGCAATCAGTAGAAAATGATCAATAATAGTTGCTACCCAACTGGAGCAAGGTAAAAATATATGTATATTTTATTACCCATTAGACAATAGATACTGACTTTATAAGCAGTAATTATTGTTCATTGCTTATAGTATACCGAAAAATATCTTGAGCCTACATCTTTTTCATGAAATCTATAAATAGGAGGGCTTAGACTCATTTGCAACTTTGGCAAGAAACTCTCACCCCTTTCTCTCCCATGGTCTTCCACGGCCAAAGCTCCTAAAGTGGAAGACAACCTTCATCCATTCACCTCACTTGCTCTCTTACACATCCTTTTCCCCAAAGAACCAAGAACAAGCAACCAAAACTCTCTCCTTTTCTCTTCCCTATGATTTCGGCCAAGCACCAAGAAACCTTCTCCAAATTTCTATAATTCCTACCAATATCATTTCTTGAATCCTCTCATCAATCCAAGACACTTTCATGTTAGGAATTTCTCAAGATTTCTCCATCTTCATCTTCCTATCAAGCAAAGACCACAAAAGCTCATATCTCTTCCTTTCCCAAGCTCACGGTCAACCCCACAAAAATCACCTTCCAAGCTTCAATAATTCTAAACAACCTTAGATCTTGAATCTCCATGCAATTCTAAGGAACTTTCATGTTGGAGATTTTTCCTAAATCATCCATATTCATTTTCGTTCTTCAAGCTCAAGGTTTGGAGTTTTAAGGTGAAGTTTATGAAATCTTCACTATTGATTTCATTCTTTCCTTCTAAACCATATATTGATCCATGGTTTTCTTATTCAAACCTTAGGTATTAATATTTCACATTTTCTTTGTTTTTCAAGAAGCACTTGGTGGTTGAAGTTCATCTTGAAGGAGATAGCAGGAGAACATACAAGGAGCTTTGGAGGTTTCTTCAAGAGGTAAGAGGGAGATTACCCTCATCAGCCATGTGTTGGTGGTGAGGAATGAATGTGTTTGTAGTGAAGAATTCATAAGGATTCATTCACTTGGTTGTTTATTGTTTTTCCTAATTGTGTTTGATTTTGTGTGCAAGCATGTCTATAGTTTTAAAATATATAGTATGTGTTTTATGATTGCTTTGATATTTTGTATGTGTTTTGTGATTACTTTAATATATGGTATGTGTTCATAGATGCATGATAATTATTATAAAATGTGAATAGCATGTAAGGTTTGTATGAGTGTTCCAAAGAACACAAATCTAAGGCTCACGACCTCAATACAAAAAGGGAACCAAAATGTTCTCAACAATTTTCTAAAAGAGCAATTTAATTGACTTAGGTAAATTGACAAGATACAAATCAATTTAAAGCAAGGAAAATGAATTTAAAGATCAAATGACAATTTTTGTGGAATTCGGCCAACATGCCAAATTTAAATATTTTGGTTTCTAAAATTATTTTCAACCAAGGTTAGGTAATAATGCCAAAAGAATTTTATTACAATGAATTTCGAGGAATAAAAATGATTAGATTAAGTTTAAGGAACTAAATCTAAGAGTTTTACCATTTAAAAGAAAATACAGTAGCTTTTGTAAAATTTCTAACGTAGAGCTCACTTTGTGTTTTGAAGCACGTTAGTAGTTTTCAAAAGTGTAATTAATTGGTTATAATAAAAACAAAAGGATTTTTAACAGAAAACTTAGAAAACCATTGTTATAAATTTTCTAAACAAAATACTGTTAATTTTTTTAAAAAACTGACAAATAAGATAGACAAGATATCTATTATATTATATACGGTATGAAAAAATATTCTACGTAGTTCAAACGTATTAAATATTATTTTTGTTTATTTGAATAGTGATTTTTAAGGAATTCGGACAAGAAAATGATTTAAAAATCTTACGCGATTGAGAAAACGTTTCAAAAACTCTACGCGATTTCAAAAACAGCAAAATATATTTACGCGATTTAAAAATGTTTGTAAAAACGACGAAATTGTGAAAATGCGATAAAATTTCTACGTGAGTGACGAAAACAGCAAGTTTTACTGTCGGGCTAAGTGATGAACCCGGACAAGTTATGAAACAGTATTTGTCTGGTGGGACTTACTGTATTTATTTCTGCCTTGAGGGCATGAGTTTCTGCCATGAGGGCATGAGTTTTTGCCATTGAGGGCATTTGCGTAAATATGTATATTTATACCATTGAGGGTATTCTGGTAATTTTTCTATCATGCATTGAGTTAATGCCAATTTTTGGTGGATTGATTGACGAGGTGAATCACATCGTATTGTCGGTGCGATAAGCGTAGTGTGGTTCAATTTTGAATGGACTTGGAGACATTAGTGTGCATAATCTCATCTGTGGACAGTTGGTCGCTCCTCTGGGCCGTGATAACTGGCAACACACTAATGAACTCGACACACACTATACTTAATCGAGATCTTGTAAAGTCTAATAGTACATTGCCTGTAGTGACACGACGTATGACAGTGTGCTACTCCACGCCATGTGACTGTGGGCTATAGACGCAACGTGAGACCGCGGAATAGTTTGGTTGGGCAGCCGTGGTACTAATAGATTTTACGGGTCATTCTCTTTGATGTCTGTGTTTTTAGATCTTGTAAAGTCTAATAGTACATTGCCTGTAGTGACACGACGTTAGACAGTGTGCTACACCACGCCATGTGACTGTAGGCTATAGACGCAACGTGAGACCGCGGAATAGTTTGGTTGGGCAGCCGTGGTACTAATAGATTTTACGGATCATTCTCTCTGATGTCTGTATTTTTAGCTCCATGGAGTAGGGTTGAGTCACATTCCATATACTTATGTGTTATACATTTTAATGTTATTATTTGTACCATTTTATCTATCTGTACCATTACATGTTGTGGTTATTTATATTCAATGTTAAGATATTATATATGATGTGTTGATGTGAGTTAATATGCATGATGTGATTATGTAGTTTATTGTATCAATTGTTATATCTATCATGGTAATGTTATTGCTGTTCATTTTATTATAACAAATGTTTATTGGAATTATTTGTAAATTGATAACATGACTATATTTGTGATATCTGTGTGTATGGAATGACTTTGTCATTCGTATTATTCTTTGCTACCGTACTGGTATTGGTGAAAGGGGATCTCACTTCTTTACTATATTGTTTTGTTGTGTTTGTTTTATTTAAATTCGTATAGTAGACGAAGCAAGTTTCTTAGACCCATTGAAGGCAAAATTCTGAAGATGGTGACGGCGTCGAGGAGTGATCTTCTCAGTTTCAACGTGATGCAGTTGGTGGAGAAACGAGGCATGTATGTAGGGTTTTTCTCGTTAGTGTTGTTACCGTGCTATTAGTAGTACCCGTCATTGGGTTTGCTACTGTTTCTCTGAGTCTATAAGCTATATGTTTTATTTCTTTATTGGATATTAAGTGGCATAAATAAAGTTGTGTAAAAATCTATTTAGTTTATTTTCTGTATTACTCATGCTTCAGTAAGTTTATATTTCCATGAAAAGAAATTTTAAAATCCATCTTTTAGAACTCAAAGCTTTTATAAAATGATCTTCAAGTTTTAAGTTTTTAGTAAAATGTGATACCCTATGCAGGGTGTTACAGTTATGACAGCTTTATGACGGACCAATAGGAAGTATGCTTAATGTTGAAGCCTTTGGATATCCACCATCGATTTAATCAACAGTGGAGATTTGGTCTTATAAAATGGCTAGGACCATTTATGACCATTGGATGGAAAGTATGAAGAGGTGATCTTGACCCTTCATTTTGGAGATATATTTAATGGCTAGGATTTCAAGAAGAAAGATCCAATGACCTAGATTAAGTTTTCTAATCTAAAGGCTATACCTAGAATCTACATTAATCTTAACCATTGATCTAATCAATGGTTAATAATGCTCCAAATGGTGGCTAGTAAAGATGGTCACTTATTGAGTGCATAAGGAGGGGGGACGATTTTGGTGATGATTAAGAGCATAGCATGGTTTCAAGACCATTATTACTCAATCTTGATCATTATTGATCATTTCCAAAAGCCTAGCATATCAAATTTTTCTCTCCACTTCCTCTTCATGCTAGTTACAGCCAAGCACCCAAAGACCACCTTCCATCACTCAAAAATTTTAAACAACCTTACTTCTTGAATCCTTACCTCAATTCAAGAACCTTTGTAGTTTAGACCAAGCTCTAAATCTTTCATCTGCAAGGACTTTTTCCAAGGGCAAGTTCTAGGGTTTTTGAGGTGAAGTGTAAGGAAACTTCACATCTTATCTCTTTTTCATATTCTAAGCCATGTTTGATCTATATTTTTCCTTATTCAAGCTTAATATACTAATAAACTTGTGTTTGTTTTATGTTTAAGAAACTTTTGTTGGTGGAGAACTTGTGCAAAGTGCAAAGCAAGGAGCTTTTTGAAGTTCTTCAAGACGTAAGAGGGAGATCCATCTCACCAACCAAGTATGGTGGTGAAAGATGATTTGTGTATTTGATGGATGGTGAATTCATGTGAGGATTCATATCCATGGTTATGTAATTATTTGTGGGTGCTTATGTGTTTATGTGGTTTATGTGCTAAGCATGGTTTATTTGTGCTTGCATGCTTAGTATGATTTTTATTTGCTTTTATGGTATGCTTAAAATATAATATGTTGATTATATGTGATGTATGCCATAAAAATTGTTGGAAAGGAAAAGAATTTTTAGTTCCAATGACAATGAGGATTTTGACCTCAACATCTCAAAATAAGTGTTCACAAACTAAATTTTTCATGAATGGTAAAATTGAATGATTAGAAAGGAAAGGAAAAAGAAAAGATGGATTGGTTTCAAAGAACAAGAGTTCATGGTTTTAGAGAAATTTTAATGGTTTTGTTTGTATAAAACCATGAATGGAACTTAGTTGACTTAGAAGGAAAAAAAATATATGATGGTTTCAATGGCCATGTCTACGATTTTGAAGGCTTGTAATGCCTTGGTTTTATGAAACAAAGTGATTTTCAAAGTGGAAATATAATTGATTTAGTACAAGGATTTTGGAAATAGAAACAAAGTGTTTTATCACTTGAGAAATAGAAATTTCGGTTATGAAAGAAAAATAGAGGTTGTAAGGGTTTGAACCTCAAATTATTTTAGAAGAGGAATGAATTTGAGAATTTATTTTGAATTATAAAGGAAATGTTGGTGATTTAAAATTTACTAACGTAAAACTCATCCTTTGGGTTTTGGAGCGCGTTAGGAAATTTTAAGTGAGAAACATTGATTTAATTCAATTAAATAGTGAATTTGTGGAATATATTGCAAAAAGGATTTTCCTGAGTAAGAAAATGTGAAAAAAATGTGAGAAGTCATATTATTTTGAAAAAGATTGAATTGAAAATTTTGAAATATTGAAGAATATTTTACGTGGTTGTAAAATGGTGAAAAATGATTTACGTAACTTAAAAACGTGATTTTTACGCTATGCGATTTGGAAAAAAATGTTTAAATATTTTTACGCTATTTGGAAAGTGTCTAAATATTTTTACGTGATTGAGATATTGTGGAAAAATCACTAATGCGATTGAAAAATGATGGAATATTTTTACGTGATTGAGAAAATGATGAAAAATCGCTACGCGATTTGAAAATGCAATAGAAATGTTGTGAAATTGTGAAAACGTAACAGAAATGTTGCGCGACTATGAAAATACGATAATATGATTTCGTGACTGAATAAACAGTAGGATTATTGGTGGACTAGTGTATGGACACTGTATGAGAAAATGATGAATTTAACAGTAGGATTGCTGTTGGACTAGTGTATGGATACTATAAGAGAAAATGATGAATTTTGCCTGTGATTGGCATTGGTGCATTAAGCATGCATTGGAAAAGTCCGATGGACTGGATAAGGCTATTTGCCTAGGAGAGACGTACACCTCTTGAGTGGGTGCGATATGTGTAGTGTAAGTCACTTGTTGACTTTGGGGGCATCAGGATGCGGGTTACCTACAATGGGCAATTGGTAGCTCTTCTGTACCGTGGGTTAGACCGATGCAACGTACCGATGATCCTGACCGAGACACTATTCTTAATCAAGATCTAGTAAAGACTGTCGTGTATATACTTGATGTGCAAACACATATGAGAATTGTGGCACGTGGTATGAGGCATGTTGGTACAGACAAATCTTTCGGATCAATTTCTCCGACTTGAGTATTAGCTCCATGGAGTAGGAAAGTGAGTCTATGTGCACATGCATAATTATTGAGTATTGGTTATGATAATTGAACTATTGAATACTTGGATAATGTTGAGGGCATTATCATAAATATTGAATAATTATATCTATGTGATATAATAATTGAGGAATATTGGATGATGATGATGATAAATAATGTTGATGGCATTATTGTAATTATCGTGTGATTTGAATAATGTTAATGGCATGATGGTAATTATTATTTATTATATTTGTTGTGATAAATAATAATTGAGGGCATGATTGTAATTATTGTATCTGTTATCATAAATAATGTTGAGGGCATTATTATAATTATGGTGTGATATATCTGTATGGTATGTTGTTTGTGATATCTCTATGCTACCATATTGGTATTGGCGTAGGTGATCTCACCTCTTTGTATATTATTTTGTACTGTATTTATATTTGGTAAAGACGTTGAGCAAGGCATAGAACAAGAAGGCGAAAAAGAACTGATCCCAACTAAAGAAGCTAATTTCTGAGAAGATGGTGATGCCCAGTTTTCTAGGATATATGACGTGTAGTTTCGTGGAGGACCGGAGGCTTGGCATGTTCATCTAGATAGGCAATGTATTTTCTATATAGAGGACTTGAACATTACCTACAATAGGCTTTATCAAGAGAACCTCTATTTTAGTGCAAATATTTATGTACAATTAGAGTTTTCGATATCCATTAGGTAGTACTGGGGAGCTTACTACCGTATTCCTAGTGAGATTAGTATCGTGTCTTCTGCACGAACACCTGTCCGTAGGACTTCTCGTTAAAATGGATTCCTACCAGCGGAGGAATCTGAGGAGGACCCGTCTGAGGGTTCTGCTGTTTAGTTAGACTTGGGCGAGTCGTTTAAATATTTAAGTATGTCAACTAAATAATGTCGATAGTACTTCTGTAATGTATATGATGTAAATTATGTGTGATGATGTATAATATTTTTATTTTCTGCTAAGTTTATTTTATCGATATCAAAGAGGAAAAAAAATTTTACAACTCGTATTTTTATCACAACATCACATTTTATAACGTGGGGGTCATTCGGTAATAATAAAGTTTAAATATGACACCCTACGGTGGGTGTTACAACA
Source organism: Ormosia emarginata (assembly GCA_029884605.1). Lineage (NCBI taxonomy): Eukaryota > Viridiplantae > Streptophyta > Magnoliopsida > Fabales > Fabaceae > Ormosia > Ormosia emarginata. The sequence continues at coordinate 22,126,843 of JAQQTP010000078.1, read as the reverse complement.
TTCAGTCAAAATTTCGGTAGCATGTCAGCAAGATTTCATGATTACCAAAAAAAGATCAACATAACAATAGGGAATAATAGGATATAATCATTTCAGCCCATTTAGTTAATAATCATAGTATAGTCAGTACAAACGTTTAGTGATAAAACCAAAATAATTTCAGCAGCATTTCTACAGAATTTAGCCTTTTACCCAGTCATCAACAACAGAAAAAGACAAGTATAAAACTTTTGAGCCCAAACAGATCAAATAACAGAGTATGATTAGATCAATAACAATAGTGACTACATATGAAAAATCAAAGGATCAAATTTTATAATCAGTTATACCAAAAGAAACCCAAAGTCATATAGAGCAAAATATAAAACAACAATAAAGTGTTATAGGGTTAGACATTATATACAATGAAAAACAAAACATCATGACTAAGCCCCAATGTCACTAAGTCGCCTCGCTGTCATTGTCAGCATTCGCTGCCACATCAGCAAGATCCACATCATCGTCATCCATAGCATGGTCATCATTAGAACCAAGGATCTCCTCATCATCAGCAACATGAGCACCAAAAGGACCAGCAAAGGAGAGGGAAGCAGGAAGTGCAATAGAGGTGGTGGGAGCATGGGCATCTCTTCTTAGTACATATCCAGGTCTTTCCAGAAAAGATCGGATAGAGGTCAGCTCAAGATGATCCACTGTCTACTCAATGCGATCCATCTTGACTTCCACCATGGTTGCCAAGGTGTGCATCTCTTAAAGCAAGAGGTTTGAGGTAGCTGGAGCTATAGCAGGTTGTTGACCATCTTCTTCATCACCATCCTCAGCCTCATGAGGGATGTGACCATCGCTCCCATAAAGGAGATAGTACCATTTGTCATCAATCTTCCTTAGCTAAAGCTTGTGCAGAGTATACACACCAATAGATTGTGGTCCTTTAGAACTCATGTCCTTTGTCTCCCTAAACAAAGGAACACAAAATTGCTCTAGAATAGCAGTTACTAGCATAGCATATAACAGAGCATGTGCTTTCTTTCTTTCTTGCAACATGTGTTAGATAACGTATTATCCCCAGTTGATTGGCCTCCCTGTGTTCATGGCCTATAAGGTTAACACATCATCTTTTAAAACTTGAGAATAATTTCCTCCTCGAGGAACCAGACCTCTTGCCACAAGATAGTGGAGCACCCTATTTTCCATGGTTAGGCAATGGCCATCACTCTTTTTGTGCCTCTAGGAATGTCATAACCACCTTGCGGCAAGGATATCAATTGACCCTTATATTCATAGTCATGTCCCCAAAACATTTTCACTACTGGAGTAACGTGCACCATCAGATGATAGCTTAGCCAGCCTATACCAAAGTTCCTTAGTCACAACTATTGGTATCTTCTTAACCTCTAAAATCAGACAGTTGTCCTCATATTTTAAATTTGCATAAAATACTTCGACTAAATTCGGATAGATGTCCTTTTTTATGCTCAGAAAATCAACCAATTCAAGTCGCTCAATAATTCTAAAACATTCTAGTGGTTCACTGGAGCAAAAGTCTTTGGTAAAGTACCTTGGTGAGATGATTTTCCTTAATTGAAAATTTTTGTAGAAGTATTCAGCTCTCTTGGTGGTGTGGAAGTGTTGAGTGAGGTCCAACCCCGAAATGGCAAGTGGAGGAGCGTTGGAGGAAGTTCTCATGGAGACCACTGTTCTAGGTCGTTTGGTATGCTTAGAGGATTCAGGCATTGAGTGAAAATGGGTGAGAAAGGATGTGAGGAAGGATTAGGGAAGGTGTTTTCGTAGAGGTTGGTGATGGAAGGAGGTGGACATAGGTTGAGAGAGAGGTGGAATTGGTGGGTTAGGGCCAGAGAGAGAAAATTATGTGTAAGAGGAGATTTTTGAGTGATTTTTGGGATCTTTAAGGGGAAATTGGTAGGGGGTTTTGTTTGGGGTAAGAAATTTGAGTGTTTTGGAAGTGGAATGGTGAGAATTTGGCAAGTATTGAGAGAGAAATGATGAAAAATGTAGGGGGGTTCTTAGGTTTCTAGAGAAAGAAAGCTTAGTTGCAGATGAAAAATGGTTGTCCTGCGTGTTTTACCTTTTAAAACCCTTTGTAATCGATTACAAGCGTTCTGGGTTTCCTGTAATCAATTAAAATATGGTTGTAATCAATTACAAGCTTTTTGGAATAGTTGTAATCGATTACATGATATGTATAATCAATTACAAGCTTTCTGACTTTGCTTATAACACTTAGCAGAGCCTTTGTAATCGATTATATGGCTCTTGTAATCGATTATAAGCTTGTTGAACTTAAATTTTGCACTTTAAATTTCAAGAAACTTGCACCAAAACTTCCAAAGCATGTCAAACCAACTCCAATCATTATGTTAGCTTAAAACCAGACCAGTTCATGACCCAAAACACATGTTCTTTCAAAATCACCATCCACATAAAAAATAAAACCTCTTGAGCAGAAGAACATTTGTCCAACTAAAATTTGAGCTATTTGGAAGACTTAGTCATGATGGAGTACTTACAAAACAAACTTAGGGGAACCTCTGACGCTTAAGTTAATGTTGGATTCGAAAATAATTAAAGCAAGATAATTGTGCAGCAAAAACAACATATCAAGTAGCAAATTTTAGATTATGCATCAAGAAAGCATATTTTGCATAAGATTGTGACTATATGCAGCAAAAGTGACAAGTTATGCATCAAAAACACAAATTATATAGCAAAATAAAGATTATGTGGTAAAATCATGCATTATGCAGAAAAATACATATAATGCAGCAAATTGATGAATTATTCAGTAAAAATTGTGCAGCGTGAGTTTAGATGCATGATTGATCCAATATACCACGTTCAATTCTTATATAGAAGAAAACTTCTTTGTTCAAAGGCTTAATGAAAATGTCAGCTAGTTAGTTACTCAGTGGTTTCAACAAACTCAAGCATGCAAACACCTTTTTGAGCATGATCTCTTATGAAATGGTGCCTAATTTTTATGTGCTTTGTTCTTGAGTGCAAAATGAGATTTTTAGACAAATTGATTGTACTAGTGTTATCACACCTTATAAGGATGTGATCAAGCTCAAGACCATAGTCTAAATGTAACGCACCTAGATCTAATAACCGCAGTACAATTGTCATTACACCATAGCCATTAAATCCAAGTGTGTCACAGTTCCAATTTACCATAATTTAAAAAAATAATAAGTTACGTCTTGATGCATAAATAGAAAGTATGAGCCATGATATGAAATATAGTTATATCGACTTACATTCCAAATACATCATCAGCTTAAGATAAAATACATATCCATAATCAATGCATAAAATAACTTACAACAATATTAAACTTAGGTTTTACATGACATAACATAACTACCATATAAAAGTTCGGCCTTCCCCGAAGTCTAACACATGAATGGAATGGTCCTGCACCTGATCTTCTTCAGCATTCCCAATAGGTAATACTTGCCCTTGCGACACTTTCGGACGGACGGGAGTACGAATATGCGTTATAGCCGAAACCTCTCTAAGGAAGAGGCCGCGGCTATCCCACATCTCCCTAATGGGTATAGGGAACTCCATGCGTATAGGAACATAAGATATGTTCGTACCAACTCTAGGTTCGTTACCGCACTGAACAAGGGTCACATCCCCAATGTAAGTAACATGCCCCACTTCACGGTCAAAATGCCAGGCTTCCAAGCCACTATGAAACTGTATCCACGTACGTAACAGAGGAGGCTGTGCAGATACTATCACAAGAAAATAGAAGTCGATTCTCTAACAATAAACTAAGTAAATCTAACTTGGGCTATTCACGGTCTTTATTCAACGCAACATAAGACAAAGTAATGAAATAAAGAGGTGAGACACCTATCTTTCATTACCATTATGGCAGTAAGAAAACAACACGACGCAGAGCGCCCACATAGCAATACAGTCCATATATTCATTAACAGTAATAGTAGAATTTATAGCAAAGCAGTACAATTATAAGCAATAGTAAGAATCAATAACAACAGACAGGTCGCAATAATATCTCAAGCAATCAGCACCATATCCATATAATTATTATAGAAATATGACAGATATTCTCACAGTCACAAGTGTTCATGCTCAACAATTTATGAGACCGATAATGAACAGTGCACAATGCATTATGGTACCACAAATCCTACTCCATGGAGCTAGACATCAACAATTTTGGAGTGAATGATCAAGGAGTAATGTCAGTATATCGTTAGCCTTTAAAAATAGTGTGCTTTATCTTATAAAATATTTGCGCAACAATGGCTTATACATGGCACCTCAACAGTTGATCGCGATATAGGACAGCGTCTCAGTCCGAATCGTCGGTGTGTTTGCATCAGTCTACCCCACGGCACAGAGGAGTTCTTAACTGTCCATGATGAGGCACTCGTACCCCGACACCCCCAGGGCCAACCACTATGACCCTACGCTTAGTCTATTAGCACCCATACATAAGTATTATTCAAACTCCTAGGCATACACCGCCTTTCTCAAATATGTCCAACGGACAACACATATGCATGATGACGCAATGTCCAATCTTGTATGTTTGTCAATGATACATTTATCACAAGCATTGCCTCAATGGCATATGAACATTTCTCAATATCAACATATTGTATCAATAATTCATTTATCAAAAGCATTGCCTCAATGGCACATGAGCATTCCTCAATATCAACATATCATATCAATAATACATTTATCAAAAGCATTGCCTCAATGGCACATGAGCATTCCTTAATATCAATACATATATCTCATCAAGTACTGAATCAACAAGTACTTAGCCCTACATGAGGGACCCACAACAACATAGAACCAATTTCCAACATCAATATATGTTCATGGTTTATTAATTTTCACCATTTCATATTATGGAATTCAACCTTTACAATGTTTTATTTCTTGATCAATTATGAAATGCCTTAGGTTAAATAACCCTTAAAATCCATGACTCTCTTGAGAGTCACTAATCAATTAATTCCCTTTCACCTCATTATAGGTTATGCCCTTTTCTAAGTCCTTGATTACTAAAGATGCACCAAGGCAGCACTTGTATCCAATTTTTACTCTAAAACCGTGGCCTCTCAAGGCCTTCAAGGCTTCAATTTCCTTCCATTTTACGTATTAATCATTTAATACCAAATCAAATTTACATCCCAAAGTTCTTATCGAAATTGTGACTTCCATAGGTGTTTAGAAAAACCTAAATTTTTCATAATCAATTCCATTGTGATCATCAATTCTTTAATATCCGATTACATGAGTGTTATTACTCACTAGTTTAATCCAAACTCTTATTATTTTGGGTCAAAACCGTGGCCCCTCAAGTCTTCAAAGTTCCAATTTAATTCTTTTTTTATGCACTAGTCTCTTGATATCAAATCACTTAAATTTTTGCTCACCCAAAATCAATTCATCCCTCTTGGTTCCAAGCCAAAACCGTGGCCTCCCTCTTGGGTATTAAACCCTTAAAACTTTCCATTCATTAATTTCAATATTATCATTCAACCTTTAATTACATAAGCTTCATTTCACTTGTGTACAAAATCAATTTACAACCCAGATTTCTAGTCAAAATCGTGGCACCATGTTAGGGTAGGAAACTCCAAATTTTCCATTTAATAACCCTAATATGATCAAGCATATTTAACACATCCAATACATTCAAAATCATTATACAAATATCAATCTCAATTAGGAACACATAAATATGGGTAATCACCCAACAAAGTAAGCATACAAAGATGGAATTCTCCATCAACAACCACACAAAAGTCTCCTCACCACCAATAATGGTTGAAGTGAGTAGATCTCCCTCTTACCTTAAGGAAGAACACGAAAATAGGCTCCTACTTGCCTCTTGAAGATTTAGGTTTTGGGGTCTCCAAGAACCCTAAAATCTCCAACACAAAGAATCAACATCAAGCTTAGTAAAGGATGGATCTTTGGTCTCTAATGAGACCATAGAACACGAAAATGAAGAGAAGAAGGAAGAAAACTGAGAACTTTACCTTAAAGCTTGAAGCTTTGTCTTGGATGACAATGGAGGAAAAGTTAGTTTTTGAAAAAAACCCTTCAAATAGAATTTGTAGAGGAGGTTGAGAGGAGTGTAGAAATGGTGTTTATGAAGAGAAAAGATGAAGAGTGATGGCTCCTAATGGGGCTGCAAGAACCGCATGGGAGAAGAGGAAGAAGAGAGAAAGAGGAGAGAAATTTGAAGGTGAAAGTTAGAGAGAGAAAGTGATGGTAGGAAATGACATATTTTGGGTGAAGTGAGTTAAGTGTAGAAAGCAAAAATTTTGCTTCCCCATGGGCCCATTGCCGCGGCATTGAGAGAGAGGAGGGGGAGAAATTTGGCTTCTCCAACAAGCTAAGGGTAGCTTAGTCATTTGGTAGTCAAAGCTTCTTAAAGAAGCTTTGAAGAAAGTACACCAATTTGAATTAAAGTGGATTTGATTTGACATAAAGTGCATTGCATTGGGATAAGGTGATAGGATTTCTAATACATGCTATTATCCAATGGACAATTGCTACAGTTGATAGAAATCAGTATTAATTGTCTAGTGGATAAAATCACACTGCAATTTATTATTCTGTGAGATAGAATTTCTTGAAAAATATGAAACCTCGTAAATCGTGTCTGGCTTCGGATTTAGTAAGATCCCTCGTTAACGTTTCCACAGTTCAAGGTTCTCGAGAAAAATATCTCATTTTCTCAGCTCCGCTCAGTGTGCACGTAAAAAGAGAAATAATATTAAAATATTTCGTATTTTTAAAAAAATTTCCAAAAATCACAAATATTATAAAATAATTATTTATCATAAAATTATTGATTTTCGGGATGTTACATTAAAAGTTGTTGCTTCATCCAAAGGACTTGAGCACAACAACTCCCAACTGCAACATATTCAACTTTAGCTATAAACAATGGCACACTATTTTGTTTCTTGCTATGCCATGAAACTAGTTAGCTTCTAAGCAAGTGGCATGTCCCACTAGTGCTCTTCTTATCCATTCTGCATCCATCAAAATCAGAATCGGAATAACCAATTAGGTTACATGAGGCACCCTTAGGGTACCACAAACCCATTTGTGAAGTTAGGAATAGATGGCTAACCAGTTAGGATTTATTGGTAAGAGTTACTAGAGCCTCTGACTTATTGGACTAACCGGTTAGACAAGTGGGTAACAGGTTACTTGCTTGAAATTAAAACAAAACAGAGCCTCTGTTTGCCTGTATAACTAATTAGATCATTGAGCTAATTGGTTAGCTTGATATTTCCAAAAACAGTGTAGCCTCTGCCTTGTTTAATAATCGGTTAGGTAGGGCTTCTAATTGGTTATTTCCACTGTCAAAATAGAAAAATCCTTGAGAGTTCAACCCTTAAAAAATACCAGCTCTTATCTTTTTTAGGTTCACTTTGACTTGTCTCAAATGCATTCACTCTAAGCACCATGAATGCATCCCAACTCAGATTAGTCTTCTTCAAAAAATATACTAGGAATCACTGACTCATGCCATTTTGAGGTTGGCCATATTTTTAATACTTAAACCACCATAAATGCAGCTCATAAGTTGATTTTCCTTCTTCAAAAGTACCAAGATCATTTTGTTCTATAGAGAACCAGAATGCTCCAATTGGACTTCCAAATCCAAAACAAATTCTTCAAGAATTTAGTCCTTAAACCACTGACTTGTGCTATGATACCTTGGTTCCATTTTCATCAACCCTAACCACTATAAAAGCATTCCAAACACAGAATTTTCTTCTTCAAGAAACTAGAATGCATTTTTCTTCAGCAGGAGTAGGATTAAAAAAAATTGGGGGACTTAAGCATGGATCAAGCACCTACAAAACAAACTTAGGAGAAACTCCAAAGCTCAAGTCAATATTGGATTCAACAATGATTTAAGGTAAGATAATTGTGTAGCCATATAACGCAACAAATGTAAAGGACATATTATGCAGCAAAATTAGATGCATGATTGATCCAATATGTCAAGTTCTCTTCTTATATTAAAGAATGCTTCTTTGTTTAATGGTTTAGTAAAGATGTAAGCTAGTTGCTTAGTGGTTTCAACAAATCAAGCATGCAATCACCTTTTTGAGTATGATCCCTTATGAAATGATGCTTAATCTCAATATGCTTGGTCCTAGAGTGCAAAATAAGATTTTTAGACAAATTGATTGCACTTATGTTATCACACCTTAGAAGAATATGATCCAGTTTAAGACGATAATCTAGAAGTTGTTGCTTCATCCAAAGGATTTGAGCACAACAACACTCAATTACAATATATTCAGCTTCAACCGTTGACAATACTATACTATTTTGTTCCAAGCAAGTCACATGTCCCACTAGTGTTCTTCCTATCCAATTTGCATCCAGCAAAATCAGAATTAGAATAACCAATTAGGCTACATGTAGCACCCTTAGGGTACCACAAACCCATTTGTGAAGTGCTAATTTATGAATGCATGTGTCTTGAAGTATGTTAAATGAGTTTTTGATGATAACAAAGTCAAGAGAAGACCAAAGATCAAAAAGACAAAGATCAAAAGAGGTGTACTAGATATAGGCCTTAGAACATCAATGTGAAATGCTCTCAAGGTATCTCAATGATCTTCAAATGGTTTTTCATGATTCTTTTAAATCAACTTGTTATTCAAGGATCATTCTTAAAGGATTTGTTGATTTCAATCATGGATTATGTAAAATAGATGTCAATCTTGTCCAATCCATGTTTCCATAAGTAAGAATTGGCCTAGGCACTCAATGGAGCTTCTAAAATGTGTTCAAAGGGGAAGGTAATCAATTACACATGTGTTGTAGTCGATTACAAGATAAACAGAGGCCTTATAATTGATTACATTAAGCATGTAATCAATTACAAGCATGGGAAAAGCCTTATAATCAATTACACTGAGGTTGTAATCGATTACAAGTCTGGCAGAGGCCATGTAATCGATTACACAAGATAGGTAATCGATTACATCCTGCCCAGAAAGCCAAGAACATGTTCAAATAGACATGTAATTGATTACAGAGATTGTGTAATTAATTACCAGTTGTCTGACAGTGCCCAACAGCTATATTAGGTGCATTAAATCCTTGGCTTTAATGCACCCAATGGCTCCATGGATCAAAATCTTTATAACTACTTATGTTCGGGTATCATTGACTCATCTCCTTGAACCTGAAACATCTTTCTAACAAATCAAAACGAGAATCAATCCTTGAATTCAGAACTTGCTCTGTTTTTTGTGAAAAACTTGAGATATTCTTGAGGAGCATTCTAGGGCTTCAATTTGTGTAATCATCTCTTATGAGAGTTTTATCTTATATACACTTTGTTTCTTTGTGAAGAGAGTGAGGTATCTCTATAGAGAAGGGTGAGGTATCCCTTGTTTGTAAAGAGAGTGAGGTATCTCTCAAAGGTTGTAAAGGGTGCGGTATCCCTTGAATGCAAAGAGGGTGAGGCATCCCTCAAAGGTTGTAAAGGGTGAGGTATCCCTGTTTTGAGGCTCAAGCACAAAGGGTGAGACATCCCAAGGTGTGGTGAGTGCTCTAGTTTGTAAAGGTTGTCAAGCACCTGTTGAAGCTTGAAGATAGTGGAAAATCTCGGGTGATTACTTGAGGACTGGACGTAGGCCACAAGTGGATTGGTGGCTGAACCAGGATAAACCTTGTGTTTGATCTTCTAAACTCATCTCTTTACATTTGTGCATTTATTTTATATGCTTGCTTGAATGTTATCAATCTTGGCTTGTTTAATTTGTGAGTGAAGCATTCAATCTCATTTATCTATTCTCTTCAATCAAACAATAGCTTGAACAAAAATGTTTTTGTATAAACAAATATTTTGCGAAAGATTTGCAAAAGTTTTCATAAACTCAATTCACCGCCCTCTTGAGTTTAAGGCCACCTAGTAACAGGTGGTATTAGAGCTAGACTCTTGTATAAAGAGCTTAATAGCTTTAAGATAAAAAAATGGCTTCAAATGTTTTTTTAAACAAAGGTTCTTCTATAAACAAACCTCCTTTTTTTAATGGGGATGTTTATGCCTATTGGAAAGAGAGAATGAAAATTTTTATTGAAGCTATTGACTTAGATGTGTGGGATGCTGTTGAAAATGGTCTTTTTGTTCCCACACGTATAATTGATGGTGTAAGAACTAATACACCAAGAAGTGAATGGACAGATGAAGATAAAAAGAAGGTTCAATACAATTTGGGAGCCAAGAATATCATTACCACAACCTTAGGGTATGACGAGTTCTTTAGAGTCTCAAATTGTAAAATCACCCAAGAAATGTGGGATACTTTGCAAGTTACCCATGAGGGTACTAGTGAAGTGAAAAAATCAAGGATAAATACTCTCACTCATGAGTATGAGCTCTTTAGGATGAACCAAGTTGAAAGCATTCAAGAAATGCAAAAATGCTTTACACATATTGTTAATCATTTAGCTTCATTAGGAAAGATATTTTCTAATGAAGATCTTATTAACAAAGTTTTAAGATGTTTGAGTAGGGATTGACAACCTAAAGTGACGGCTATCTCAGAATCAAGAAATCTAGCAAATAATGACCTTAGCCACTGTAATAGCCCGAAAATTATTTGTTTCACGATAAATAGTCATTTTATAATATTTGTGATTTTTGTGAATTTTTGTGAATCATTTCGCTGACGTTGATTATTTTAATATATTTTTCAATTTACATGCACACTGAGCAGATCAGAAAAAATAAAATATTTTCCCTAAGGCTGGAAAACCTTAGATTGTGAAAATGCCAATGGGGGATCTTATTAAACCCAAGACCGAACACAGTTTATGAAGTTTTATTTTTCGAGATTTTATCAAATAAAATAAAATCGCAATGTGTTTCATTATTCGTTGGACAATAAATATCAGTTTTGTTAACTATAAATTCTGTCCACTAGATAATAGCTTTAGTAAATGTTAGTCATTTTTTTAGAAGAGCACTTTAATGGCATCTTCAAAGTGACATCATCACTTTGACTTTTACAAAAAGTGAATAAAGTTTCTCAAGGAAGCTTCGCACAAAGCTTCTCAAGGAAGCTTTGCACTAAGCTTCTAGAGGAAGCTTCTCATCTCTCTCCTCCCTTGTAGCTCCACTGCATTGAGAGAAAAAAAGGGTGGCAAAAGTTGTCACCTTTTCACCAAAAGCACCTTTCATTTCATCTTTTCAAAATTCAAAACTTTCTATTAGTTTTCTATCACTTTCTCTCTCCACATTTCTCTTCTCTCATTTTTCTCTCACACTTTTCTCTTCTTCCTCTCCTCTCCTCTTCCATGGCAACACCACCTTTTTCCCCTCCATGTTTGCTTGATTTCAAGCAACCACCTTGCGAGAAGCTATATTTCCTTTGAAGGGTTTCCTTTCTTGTTGAAACCATCTTCAAGAAGCTCACTTTTCCTCTCCATTCTCTCTTCAACCCCACAGCCAAACCACCATTTTTGGCCATCCAAGTTTTCTTGCTCAACCAACCTCATTTCTTACATCTTCTCACCATCTTGAAGCTTTTCTCTTTTGTGACCATCACTTAAATCTTCCATCTTCACCTTCTTCCATAAAGCCCTAAAGTTTGAAGCTTTGAGGTAAAACTCTTGACTTTTCTATTTTCTCTTCTCATATTCGTGATTCTTGATCACCTTTGTGATCAAGGACTTCTCTTTTCAAGCTTTGGCTATTGATTTTGAAAGTTTGATCATCCTAGGGTTTTGTGGTGGTGGGGGATGAAATTCAAGAGCTCAAAGGAGATTGTTTTTCTTGTTATTTCATTTGGTAAGAGGAAGATCTTCCTCTTCAACCTATCTTGGTAGTGAAGGGCATATCTATGTGTTGCTAGTGAAGAACTCACTTTTGTTATATGATTTTGATGATTTTGTATTGATTTAATCTTATATGATTTTATTGGTTGTATTTGTACATCTTGATGACTTTGGATTGATTTTGATGGATTGGCATCATGGATGGAAAGCAAGGGTTCCTTGCCCTTTTGCTTGGAGACTCATGGCCAAATGGCCTAATAATAGGTCCTTGATGAAAATTTGTGTAATAATTTGGGAATTAAGACATTTAATGATGAGTGATTAGTGAGGTGATGAAAAATTGTGGAATTTCTCCCTCCCTAGAGCCCACGGCCTTGTAAGACAATCAACGGAAAAATTTTACATCAAGTCAACACTTAGCTAATTAGGTGATTAAATGCTGAATTGGGATTCATAAAATAGAAAGAACAAAGAACAAAATTTTATCTCATAACCTAGAGTAATTTTGGCCAAAGAAAGAACATGAGTGTGAGTGAAGGTTTGAAGAAACTTGAAATAATTACTCTAAGGAAATCATGCTTAGAACTAAATGTGGGACTTATTTAATTAGGATAACAAAGATTTGGTGAAAATGCAAGAGAATTCCCCTAGAGAGGCTTAATAGGAAAAACGTCGAAGTTAAAGCGAAATTTCATAATAAACCTTAAAGGTATGTTCACACAATTGAGAATTGGATAATGTAATGTTGTGGGTCCATAAGTGGGACCAAGGATCTGTTGATAATTAATTTGGCCAAATTGTGGCATGATTATGGAAAAAGTATATTATTATTGAATATACATGAATATGCATTGAGTCATCATGCATTGTGAAAGTCCAATGGATTTTGTTGTAAGGCTATATGTAACACCCTAACACAATTTTTCGTAAAATTTGTGGAAAATTTTATAATAAATTGTATTAAACGTGTCACTTCTAAGAATGCAAGTAATTAAAAATCCATAATAACTTTTATAGTTAATATAAAAAGCCTTGAATGATAAAAAGATCATATATACATACATCTCTGTCTAACAAGCCATATCATATACATAAACTTTTACATAACACCAAAAAGATAATAATATACAGATTGGAATAAAAAAGAAGTACAACTACTAAACTAAGTCTTCTGTTTCTTCTTTTTCTTGCCATTTTCTTTTGGATGGTTTTCACCTGGAATTACATGAAGTATACAGGGGTGAGAAATCACAATTTCTCAGTATTCACATGCCAAGACTAGCAGTTAATCATTTACAACAAATAAATAACTGAACACGTTAATGATATAAACAATATAAATATTCAATAATCAATAACATCAAAAGATCGCCTATATAATCCCAAGATATTATCAAACAATGACCAACCAATCAATCGATTAACCAATGACAACTACCCATACAATTGTCAACCATGCAATGCTTTATGTGATGAGGTATGGTTATGCTCAAACAAGTACTAATATAATGTTTATGCAATGTAAATGCAAGTTTTGAAATTTGAAAACACAAGTTGTTTGCTTAATTTCCTAGAAACCTCTGTTTCTTGTATATACAAAGTAGAATAAGCCCAAAAGCCTAATCCCACTTGGTAATAGGCAAACACTTTTCCCTTACCAACGTAAGAGTACTATTGTCAACCCCATACCGGTAACCCTGACCAAAATAGCATACCAGCTACGAGAATCTAGATCAACACCTTGTTCTCTGGCCATATGATTGTGCACACCATCTAAGGTCATAATACATAGAAAATTAACAAACACCAAGTTTGAAAACTAATTATCCAAGCCACAATTAAATACCAGAACATAGGAACCTTACCCTCACTTATCCAACAAAGGTAGCAAGATTCATATCTCCAGTTAAATACTATCTAGAACATCACCTAATCACTCACAAATGATTTGGAAGTCAACCTCATGATGACCAAAGTTCTAAACACCAACCTAGGCATTCTATTATACTTTGAATGTCTAAGCATTTCCAAGTTTTTCATATATGCTAGTTGATAATTCCTTCCAAGAAATATCTCCAGAAGTGTCTCATAACATCCAAAAGGACTTGCACAAATGATCCCATCAAGAAAAACTCAATTTTTCCATAAACAGGGAGCTTGTAATCGATTACGCCATTGTTGTAATCGATTACAATGAAGTCAGAAACTTGGTAATCAATTACACCCTTGTTGTAATCAATTACACTCTTCTTGTAATCGATTACATCCCTTCCAGAAGCCTTGTAATCAATTACATCAACCTCGTAATCGATTACATCAAGCATAAACATGGTTCTGCAGAATTTTGCAGAACGTGGTATTGTTCCATTGGGACAAATCACGGATTTTGATCACTTCAAACCAGTTTCTAGGTGATTTTAAGTTCCTAACAAGTTCACTAACATGAAAGAAATGCAAAACACTAATTAGTTTCATCAAAATTGGATCCAAACACAAAATCACCCATTAAAACCCCAAAACCTACATTTTGAGGATTTTTAAATAATCATAAGTCTTCAAGCTTCCCTTTCCCTTTAGCTTTCCTTTTCTTCTTTTCCTTCTTTTCTCTTTTCTCTTCCTTCTCTCCTTGTTCTATTTTCAACTGCGAAAGGAGAATGAGTTGTGATAAAAATATCACATAAAAGAAGTCAAGAAAGAAGGCTAAAACTTTAGTTACTATACTAGAAATTCTCGATCTGCTAAAAACACTCAACTTTAGCTAAATCTAGTTTTTCATGTTCCAACAAGTTTCAAATAAATCATAAGATTCATTAAAAATATTGTTGCACCAAAATCATCATTTTCCATATCTGTGACTAGTCATTCCGACTTAAATTAGACAACCAGTATGCCTAAAATTACCAAACTGACTCCGAAAATTCTCAAACTTAAACCACATCACAGAATACACATTTGTGACTTAGAAATAAATTATCCTCATCTATTTCCATTAGCTAAATCATTTATGCTAATATTTGGGTCATTTTAAGCTATTTTTGACCTTTCGACTTGCAACAAAATGCCTTAACTAACTCAGATTGTCATAAAATTAAACAGGCATGTTAAGCAAGTATTAAGCTACCTTTGTAACTATTTACTAATCTCACATGTTGAAGAGGATGTTACACTATATGCCTAGGAGATGAATCACACCTTAGTGCAGGTGCGAATAAACTAGTGTAGGTCACTCGTTGACCTTAGGGGTGTCAAGGTGCGGGTATCTCGCAATGGGCAGTTGGTAGCTCCTTTGTACCGTGAGACAAACCGATACAAATGCACCGATGATCTGAACTAAGACACTGTCCTATATCGCGATCTTGTGAAGAATGTCTTATATGTGCCATGTTGCGCAATTTATTGATATTGAAGCACTTGATTTGAGGCCAATGAGATACAAATATGTCTCCTTGATCATTCTCTCTGAAGTTGTGTTTAGCTTCATGGAGTAGGGTTTTGGTACTTTGTGCATGTACATAGTTAGTCAACATACTTACCTGGCATCTAATTATATGATTATGAAATTGTTTCTTTTATTGATATTATGACTGCCTGGATTATTAAATTGTTTATTATCTGATCTTGATGTTGTTTACTATTTTACTGCACTGTTTGGCGTGATGCGCTGTTTATGTTTCTTTACTGCCATAACTGGTAATGATGTTAGATATCTCACTTCTTTACTTTGTTATTTTATTTATATATGTATATGTACTTCTGTAAAGACCGAGGCGTGGAAGAGCCTGTGTTTCCTTGTTATTAGTCAACCTAGTCTTCTATTTTATGATAGCATCCCGACAAGGCTTTCTTGGGTATGCCAGAATGAGGTTCCATGGAGGCATTGACTGCTGGCACGTCAACTCGAATACCGAGCATTTTGTCTACGTGGGGGATGTGACAGTGTCTTTGATGTGGGGTCGTTATGACCCACCTATTTTCTCTTTTGATCTTTCTATGTGGTTGGAGTTCTATATGCCAATGCGGGAGGTGTTGGGTGATCATGTGTATACCCCACGCAAGCATTTAGATTCATTTCTGTCCTCCGCACGAGCTCCCGCTCGTGAGCCTACCGCTCCTATAAGGATTTCCTCTTCTGAGGAAGATCCTGAGGAGGACCCATCTGAGGCTCCTTCTTAGTAGTTGTTGGGGGCATGACTCTTTTTGGTAGCCTTTTTGTTGGTTGTTTGTACATCACTTTGGGGGCCTGATGTCTTTTGTTATTTTTGGGAGGGCTAAGGTATGTAATTCTTTTTGGGGCATGTAAAGCTTCTACTTTCTTTTGTTAAACTATTGATGTATCTAAGTATGTATGTTATGTACCTTTTGTATAAATGTATGGTTTAATCTTCATGTTAATTTCTAATAAATTTATATTTTTATCCGCCTACATAAAAAAGAAATCGCCAAATTATTATAAGCTTACAAATGAACAGGTTATTATCTATATGAAAATGAATCGGATCTTAGCATTATCTTTTGAGTTTTCGTCAGTTTTGGTGTGACTGTCCCTATCCAAAAAGGGGGCATTACAGCCACACTTTTTGGCAAGCTCCAAGAACACGAATTGGAGTTGAATAGACTCAAACAAAATGAAGAGCTTGACAACAAAAAGAAGGAAATTGCTCTCAAAGCCACCTTCCATGATTAATGATAATGATGAAGATGATGGAGATGACTTGGAGATTAATGAGGAGAATCTTAGCCTTCTAGTAAAGAAGTTTGGAAGATTCTTCAAAAAGAATGGAGCTCAAAAAAGACCTTTCTTTCTCTCAAAGAATGTCTATCACAAAAGGGAAGGAACCTCATCCACTCCTAAATGTTATGAATATGGAGAAATGGGACACATGAAGATGGAATGCCCAATCTATCAAAGGAAAGTGGAAAAGTATGAAATGAGGCCCTCAAAGTAAAAAAAAAAAGAGAAAGAAGTGCCTACATAGCTTGGGATGATAATGAGATGGATTCAACCAGTAGCTCGGATAATGAGAAAGCCAATCTATGTTTCATGGCTAGAGGAGAAGAGGAAGATGAAGATGAAGATGATATAGAGGTAACATCCTCAAATTTTGAATCAAATTCTTCCCTTTCCTATGATGAGTTGCAAGATGCTTTTGAAGAATTGCATAGTGAATCCATGAGACTTATAAAAATGGTTTTATCTTCCAACAAAACAATTTCCTTATTGGCAAACAAAGTTTCTATTTTAACCAAGGAGATTGAAGAACTCAAAGTTGAAAATGAGACTCTTGGAATTATTGATGCTAACTCATTGATAATCACATATTTTATTCATTAAGAAACCCTCATTATTAGTCATTTACACTCTTCATGTACTTAATTGACTGAATTTGATTATGTTTTGTAAGTTTGAACTCGAATCGGACTTAATTGATTTTTCAGCAATATTCGAGTCTTACACTGTTTCTGTATTTTGGCCATATCTTGAGTTTTAAATGTCTGATAATTATGAATTTTACCTTGTAGGAAAGATAAAAGAGAGCTCTACAACTTTGATGAAGAGCTCAAAGTCAAATTCAGACATTTAGTAGAGCTAATTGGGCATGGAAATCAGAATACGGGATTTGTGACTGGAACCCGAACAGTGTGTAGTAACCAGAACATAATTCGAGTTTGGGTTTATAGAATGGGCTGAAAATTGGTGATCTGAAAGTTAAGACCCATATGTACAACTTTCATGACAAACACAAAACTTGATTCGGGCTCCTTGATGGAGATATTGGGTCTGAAAGTCAAAACAGAGGTGCTGAAACTAGTCCTGAGCAGTCTGTAGTAATTGGGTCATATCTTGGGCTGTAGGACGAATTTTTGGGTGCTTCCAGAGCCATTGGAAAGCTTAGACAATTTCCTAGAACTTTCATGAAGACCATTTGGCTCAAAAATGACGAAATCAATGAGTTCAGCAATGAATACTTTCGGAGACAAGGAAGCTCACCTACCAAGCTCACCTACCAAGCTCACCTACCAAGTTCACCTACCAAGCTCACCTACTAATTCCACCTACTAATCTCATCTACCCATCTACTACTACTCTGAATCCTCTATAAAAGGAAGCATGTGGAGAGCTCTAAACACAACATACACTTAGTGTTAGAAATAGCTTTTCATAGTTCTTGTATATTTTTCCTTCATTGTAATGGAGAGCTAAGTCACTTCTAGTCAATTCGGGACTCTTGAAGAGATTGTGGCTTGGATTCTTGAGACCTTGGTTATGTAATGTATTTAATTTATATTTGAATTCCTCTTCTCTTCTTCTTCTGTTCTCTTGATCTTGAATGCATGAATGGTGATTCTGTTTATGTTTGATCTGATTTGATCTTGGTTTAAGATTAAGTATTGTGATGAACTGAAGATTGAGATTTGTGATGAAACTTAGAACTGATTGATCTAAACTAATCACGTAATTGAAGAGGTTAGGTTACTGATTTGTGCCTAGGTTAATTGAATTCGGTGCTTAAATTGACATATATTTATATGAATGGTGCGATTGCAGATTTGTGTTTATCACTTGTCAATTGAATTACGACGATTGTGCTAGTATGAATTCTCGGATCGATGCGAGATCTCGGTTAGATCCAAGTTAACCATTCAAATGTATTTCAGGTGTTTGTTGAAAGGTCTATGATTGAATCCACCCAATCTCGGATAGATTTCTCAATTGACTTTTCTTTTAATTGTTATTTCTCTTTAAATCCTGTCGTCATGCGATCCTTGAACCATCAAAACCCCCTTTTTTCTAACTTTCACTTGATTTGATCAAATTGCATCTACGATCCTTGAGGAGACGATCCGGTGTTGTTCACTATACTACAAGTTTAGGTAATAACTTCGGTTATAATTTTGATGAGTTCGGCTAAATGTCATTTATTTTGGCGCGTTGAAGTTCTTGGGAACTCGTAGGTGTAATCTTTTCATTTTGAGTAACCTTGCTAATTTTTGTTCTTTCTTACCTATTCTAACAGTTATTTTTCATTTACTAACATTGTTCATACCATACTAACATTTTTATCTTAGCTTTTGAATTTTTTTGATTTAGGAAAGACGGAAAACAGGTGATTACGGGTAACTATTGCAATTTTCGAACTGAAACATGCCCAGAATGAGCTGAAACTTGGTCGGTTGAAGGAAAACAGCCTGATAAACAAGACTCACAGTAAACTGTGAGGTCACCCCTGGTTTTTCAAAATTCTATCATTTAGACCACTTTTTTTAATTTTTTATTATTTTTTATTACATTTTCTAGTTTCATTTTTATGTAGATTTTGTCCTGTGTTGCTCCCATAAATTTTAAAAATGTTTAGATACATTAACTAGATTTATTTTTGCATATTTTGAGTGTTAATCCCATACTAACTCTTTCTTTTTAATTTTTTCTTTTTCTTTCATCATCATTTTTAATGGACCATGCATAATGGAGTCAAAACTTGAGCAGTTGACTTCTTTGGTAAGACATATAGTAGTGAGACAACAATCACCTGTGCAGAAAGCTACACTTGTATGTAACATTTGTTTTTGTTCATCTCACCCCATATATGCATGCCCTACACTTCAGTATGGTAGTTCTGTTTTTCCAGATCAATTTGTTGCAACAGCTGGTTATTTTCCTGATAAACCACAGTTCCAGCAGCAGCAACAGAGTTATGACCCCTTCTTCAACACATACAACCCTAGTTGGGAATACTGTCTAGATCTGGGATATGGCAATACGGCATCACTACAGCAACAATCATTTCAATATGAGCAGCCATTCCAGCAGATAACAAGTCCATCAACCACAAAACTTGAGCCTTCATGGGAGGACTTGATGAAAACCCAAATTGAGTTCCAGCAGAATTTCACTGCCACTATTCAGGATTTAACAACCCAAATTGACCAGCTGACAACCATTGTTAATGAACTGAGATGTCAAGAGTTAGGCCAACTTTTTCCCCAAACAATTCCCAACTCCCTGCATTCTAATTGTCATATTGATTTACATGCAGACTTAGTTGAGGAAACTCATGATGAGTTGTGTCTTTGAATTTCCCGATTTAATTGGTTTTGATGATTCTATCAATTGCAACTCATGTGCTGATCATGATGGTGATATAAAATGTGTTGTGTGTGCTGAAATTTCTGCATATTTGAAAACTAATGATTTTGTTTACGCAGGATCTAATGATATAGAAGGGTCTATCAACAATGTAGTTGCAGAATCTGAAACATATAGGGAGGTGGAGTTGAAGGCCATTGAGGAATTTTCGAAGAAGGAGGAAAGGCAACATATGACAGTAACTACTGAAGTGGATTTTGTTTTTAGGCCATGGTCCAGCATTATCAATGAAAGCAAGATTGCAAAATTACATGTATTACATGCCATTGGTGAAGTCAAGGAAGACCAATGGGACCCCAATGTGAACCCTCATGCTTCAAGCTTCACTTGGTCGTTACACTTCAACCAATGGGACTGTAGTGGAAGCTATCATGTTGTGTCAACCATAACCTGGTCATCACGTTTCAACCAATGGGATCCTGGTGGAGTCTTTTCACCAACCTCACTTAATAAGACCACTTTGGACACCGCCTCAAACAAAGATCATGAACTTCCGGAGAATGCGAAGTGGAGGTGATGAACCTTCTCCATCCGCATTATGAATAAGAAAAAAAAAAAAAGAGAAGAAAAAAAAAAAAAAAAAAAATAAAAAAAATAAAAAAAAAAAAAAAAAAAAAAAAAAAAAAAAAAAAAGGTTGTGTGCTCCGACAATGAGGTAGGTAGTGTCACTCAGAAGCATGTGGAGGTCATTCTTTTTCTTCAGCGACAACAACTGCGAAAATCTTGCAGTATGGATTTTGCAAAAGTTGCGGAAATTGGTCAAAAAGGTTCTGCTTTGAGATTATCATCTGCACCTACTCTTTGAAAAATTGAGATCCAGGTGGCGCAGTTCTTTTGCTGTCAAACACGTGTATCCTCTAGGGGCCGAAGATATTGAGGATCCTAGGAATGGTAATGCGCTTAAGTTAATGGACAAAGACTCAACCATTCCTGGAAAACCAAGTTCTTGAGTTCTTTGTGTTGCCGGTTAAGTGGCGGATACGGTACTCCGTGACTCTTGAGTCGGTTTATTCTTCAGTTTCCCAAAATAACTGAACCCTCCTTCTCCTTCAAAATGGATGTCATTCTTTCAAACCTGAGAAAATATTTTCCTTCTCTTCCTCAAAATGCTCTGAGAAAAATCTACAAAGTTCGATGTGACAGATTGAGAATGTTAATGCACAAGGGTATGCCAGAAGATGTACGCTGGATAATTGAAGCAAAGGTCCGATTAGCAGATGAGTCCTCAATTTCATTTGACTCATATATGCCCGGTCTTGGAAGAAGTTCATATTCTAAAAGGAGAAGAGCAAAAAGGTTACAAGTCTGTCACAAATGTGGACGATGGAACTGTAACAAGCGATGTCGTACTAAGGGGATGGTTTCCGCAAATAGAGAAGATAAAATTTTCTTCATTAAGAATGGGTGAGTAAGGAGTCATTAGATGATATCTTATTGACTCTTGAGACGCATTCTTGTGGATTGGTGCATCGTGAAATTCTTAAATTGTGAAATCTCTTCAAGGATGAAGAACAACGCTACAGATCTTGGGAATCGACTCTAAAAGACCTGTTTGCCAATTTATAAGAAAATTGGATGGGAAGCTTATCCTCGACTCATAGAAGACGTTTAAGCCGTTACTGGACGTTAAACCAGAGGCAGATGTGAGCCATATCCACAAATAATCTGTACATATCATCATCTTCTTCTTCTTCATGGCATTTAAAAAAAATGAAAAAAAAATGAAAAAAAATGAAAAAAAAATGAAAAAAAAAATGTATCCTTCTTAGGGTTGGCTTTGGTAACACAAACCGTGAATGGGGAAATGCATGCATCCTGATCCAGACCTTCTTAATTGAAAAACAAAGAAGGTAGATTGTATCCCACATGTGAGGCGGCCGGTCGTATTATGGTCACTTGTCCCTTTTGGGAGCCCTATGTTCTTGCTTTGGTCTTGAATGGGTCGAATCTTGGTCAACAATGCTTTGGCACAAAGCCGAAAGAGCGACTACCTCCATCCCAATCTTAAGTAAGTATACACTCATCTTTCATCAAGTTTTTCTAACAATTTCAAAAAAAAAAAAAAAAAAGGACGTGATGTCTCTTGCACTCATGACGCCAATGCGTATAAAGATACGCCATGGAGACTGTACATACGGTATGTCATCATTTTCTATTTCTTTTATCTTTGTATCATTTTGTTGTATTTTGATTTTTGTACAGACGATCCTTTGAGCGGGGTCCTTCGAGGGATTTCTAGACTTCTTTACCTTGATGGTTTTTCTTGAAGTCAAAAAAAAATTCAAAAAAAAAAAAAAAAAAAGATTCTCGTGTCTCTTAATTTCAACCTTTTCGACAACCGCCAACCTACCCTCATAGGTGCAATTATTCCCCTTTCCATTCTTTTTCCTATTTAAACACTCCATTTTCTCCATTTTCCTTCAAACTCGAAACACTCAAAGGGAGGAAGAGTATAGAATGGGGCCTTATTCGTAACCTCAAAAATGTCTGTGTTTTTGTGGGTCGAGTTATGGGAAGGGATTAGAGTTTGTAAACGCAGCTAGTACTCTTGGTCGATCACTTGCTGCGAGGAATATTCATCTTGTATATGGGGGAGGTTGTCGTGGGTTAATGGGGGTGTATCACTTGCTGCCTTTGTAAGAGACACAAGTTTTAGGTGTCATTCCTGAAACTTTAGCTCAACAGAACATCAATGGAAAGACAATTGGGGAGGAACTTAAAGTATCATCAATGCATGAACGCATGAAGATAATGCTTGAAAACTCTGATGCATTCATTGCCTTACCAGTGGTTTTGGTACTTTGGAAGAAATTTTTCAAATCGTCTCTTGGGCGAGGCAACATCCACCATAAACCCATTGGTTTGTTGAATGTTAATAATTTCTTTGATCTTTTGTTATTTTTTCTTGACAAAGTTGTGGAACAGAAATTTATCACTCCTTCGCAAGACAACTTCTTATCTCTGCCTCCACTATTGATGAGCTCATTGATAAATTAGAAGCTTTTGAGTATGTACACGATCGGTATTAGCTCGATAGATTGGTCAACAGGAAGCAAATGAAGGAAGTAACAAGAAACAAGAGCCCGATCTGAAACTTTCTCTTTAATGGGTTTGATTTAAAAAAAAAAAAAAATTGTTGTTGTTTTGTTTAGTATGATATGGTTGTCATGGACTTATTAAATCAATTAGTGATGGCGAGTAAGGAGTAATTTTACTCTTGAGAGCATCTTAATTGGTGGCGAGTAAGGAGTTTTTTAGGTAGTAATTAATTAGTATTGACTTGTAGAAGTACTAACGTTTTCTTGTTTGATTTCTTTTCGAGTCAACTGCGGCACGACCGGTGTGTTTTTTTCTCGCTTAGCGTTGATTCACTTCTTATCAGGTTGTGTTGCTCTTTTCTATCTCTTTCTTTCACATTGAGGACAATGTTACATTAAGTGTGGGGGAGAGATTTTAGCATGTTTCTGTTTCTTTTCGTTTGTTAACAAAAAAAAAATTCAAAAAAAAAATTCAAAAAAAAAATTCAAAAAAATAAAAAAAATAATAATAAAAAAGGGGTTCATTGCATGATTGAATAATTTTTCTCCCTTCTTGAACTGATATGCTTGGTGATGGATGATTGAATTGATGAATTGAGTTTGATGGATGCATACCTTGTGAGATTTTGAGCCTAATGGATGGATTCAACATTTATGTCATTCTCTTCTTTCTTGTGTGATTTTCACTCATGTTAATGACCACTCTAGAACTTGCTTTGATTCTTTTTGAGGCTATATTTCACTTGCATGCATGAACATGATTGAGGCCCTCTTTCTTAGCTAGTTTAACCAAATAGCCAACCTTGTTTTCAATATGATATCAAGCACTCTTTTGACCTCTCGAAAATTCTCTGATTCTTGCCAACCTTGTATATTTTCCTTTGCTTAACCCCTTTGAGCTTATTTGACCATTCCTTGTTTCTAGCTCATTATGTGCCTTAAATGAAAAATTGTGTTCTTACTGTACCTTAGGGAATAAAAGAACATTAGCCTGGTTAATGGATGAGTTTTTGAACAAGTGTGGGGGTGTGTGTACAAAATGGTTGTTGAAAAAAAAAAGAGTACCTAAAAAAAAAAAAAAAAAAAATGTATGTATATAGTTATGTTCATATATATATAAAAAAAAAAAAGAGAAAAGGATTGGGAAATGAATATGTAAAGGGATATACATTAGAGTTGAGATGAACTTTTATGCTCGTTATTTGAACTCAGCTCTCATTTGCTTTTATTCTCTTTGGTATTTATCTTCTCATATCCATTTTATCCTCTTCTGTTACCTTGACCTCACTACAACCTTGAATAAAGTCCTCATGATTTGTGTGTGCATGTGTTTTGAGTAGTGGAGAAGTAGAAGATAAGCAAGCTTATGGTAGTGCAATTTTCATGGGTTGAATTGAGTGAAATACCTACCTTTTAAACACTTGAGAGATTGAGAGGGAATCTTGTGAGGATCCATCATTCTTAATTCATTCTTTTCAATGAAAGTTTCCTTGCATTTTGGTTTGAGATGTGAAGAAATGTTACCTCATTTATGCTTTGATCCCTTGAATTTCTTGTTGCTCTTCTTGCTTCATTGAGTCCTTTAGAGTTTTTAACTTTTAAGTTTGTGTCGTTTGTCTTTGTCTTCTAACTTTAGTTTTATATGTTTTGCCCAGGAGTGCAAAAAGCTAAGTGTGGGGGAATTTGATAATCACATATTTTATTCATTAAGAAACCCTCATTATTAGTCATTTACACTCTTCATGTACTTAATTGACTGAATTTGATTATGTTTTGTAAGTTTGAACTCGAATCGGACTTAATTGATTTTTCAGCAATATTCGAGTCTTACACTGTTTCTGTATTTTGGCCATATCTTGAGTTTTAAATGTCTAATAATTATGAATTTTACCTTGTAGGAAAGATAAAAGAGAGCTCTACAACTTTGATGAAGAGCTCAAAGTCAAATTCAGACATTTAGTAGAGCTAATTGGGCATGGAAATCAGAATACGGGATTTGTGACTGGAACCCGAACAGTGTGTAGTAACCAGAACATAATTCGAGTTTGGGTTTATAGAATGGGCTGAAAATTGGTGATCTGAAAGTTAAGACCCATATGTACAACTTTCATGACAAACACAAAACTTGATTCGGGCTCCTTGATGGAGATATTGGGTCTGAAAGTCAAAACAGAGGTGCTGAAACTAGTCCTGAGCAGTCTGTAGTAATTGGGTCATATCTTGGGCTGTAGGACGAATTTTTGGGTGCTTCCAGAGCCATTGGAAAGCTTAGACAATTTCCTAGAACTTTCATGAAGACCATTTGGCTCAAAAATGACGAAATCAATGAGTTCAGCAATGAATACTTTCGGAGACAAGGAAGCTCACCTACCAAGCTCACCTACCAAGCTCACCTACCAAGTTCACCTACCAAGCTCACCTACTAATTCCACCTACTAATCTCATCTACCCATCTACTACTACTCTGAATCCTCTATAAAAGGAAGCATGTGGAGAGCTCTAAACACAACATACACTTAGTGTTAGAAATAGCTTTTCATAGTTCTTGTATATTTTTCCTTCATTGTAATGGAGAGCTAAGTCACTTCTAGTCAATTCGGGACTCTTGAAGAGATTGTGGCTTGGATTCTTGAGACCTTGGTTATGTAATGTATTTAATTTATATTTGAATTCCTCTTCTCTTCTTCTTCTTTCTCTTGATCTTGAATGCATGAATGGTGATTCTGTTTATGTTTGATCTGATTTGATCTTGGTTTAAGATTAAGTATTGTGATGAACTGAAGATTGAGATTTGTGATGAAACTTAGAACTGATTGATCTAAACTAATCACGTAATTGAAGAGGTTAGGTTACTGATTTGTGCCTAGGTTAATTAAATTCGGTGCTTAAATTGACATATATTTATATGAATGGTGCGATTGCATTTGTGTTTATCACTTGTCAATTGAATTACGACGATTGTCTAGTATGAATTCTGGATCGATGCGAGATCTCGGTTAGATCCAAGTTAACCATTCAAATGTATTTCGGTGTTTGTTGAAAGGTCTATGATTGAATCCACCCAATCTCGGATAGATTTCGAATTGACTTGTTCTTTTAATTGTTATTTCTCTTTAAATCCTTCATCACTGCGATCCTTGAACCATCAAAACCCCCTTTTTCTAACTTTCACTTGATTTGATCAAATTGCATCTACGATCCTTGAGGAGACGATCCGGTGTTGTTCACTATACTACAAGTTTAGGTAATAACTTCGGTTATAATTTTGACTGAGTTCGGCGCTCGTCACTCATCATGTATGATTTGTTCTTCATATGATAATGAACCCACACCCTCATCTTGTTCATCATGTAAAGCATTTGAAAATGAAATTGAGGATTTAAAAAATACACTTGCAAAATTTACGATGGGAAGGGACAATTTGAATATGTTACTAAGGAAACAAAGATGTGCTTTTCAAAAGGCCGATTTGGGATATAATTCCAATAACCAACAAAAATCTTATAAGAATCTCTTTGTTTCATCAAGTACATCAACTAGCCCCTTTATCAAATGTTTTTATTGTGGTAGGAAATGGCATAGTGCATCTTCATGTAATGCTAGAAAGAACAAAAACACCAAGGTTGGAACTAAAATAGTTTGGGTTCCTAAAGACACCTTGCCTAACTCTAACACACAAGGACCCAAGACAATTTGGGAACCAAAGGTCAAAAATTGAAATGTGTTATAGGTGTGCTTGAAGGCCAAGAATTGACTTTGGAATCTCAAAAGTGGCTGCTCCAAGCACAAGACCAGAAAATACTCCAAGTTCTCTTCCTTGTCTCTAAGAAGCTTGGACTTGCAACCTTCTGATAAGTAGAGACTTGCTCTGCTCTTTAACTTGCTTTAAAGTAGTTATTTTCTAGCTTTGTATCTTGAAAAATCTCTATATGTGATAATATGATAGATAAGTTCACTTCTTATTTGAAATAGCATATTTGATGAAAATATCTTTGAACTTGGCTCTTTGGATCAATCATGCATAGCTTAAATTTATGCATATCTTGACTCTACTGCATAATATATCATTTGTGCTGCATAATCATGATGTCTTACTATAAAATTTAATAGTTTTAATCATTCTTGAATCCATACTGACTTGAGCATCGGAGAGTCCCCCTTAGTTGTTTTGCAGGTGCTTCCTCATGTCAAAAACCTCCAAGAAGCTCTAAAACTTCACCAATCCATCAAAATGGTGTAATTCTTGGTAAAAGTAGCAATTTTGCATAATTATGAGTTTTGGATCATAATCTAATTAGATTATATGCTTTCATGTTGTTTGGAATTGATTTGAAATGTTTTAGAACTGATTTGAATGCTTTAAGTTTAGCACTTTACTAGTTAAGATGCAAAATCTGAGTTTTAGAAGACTGGTAATCGATTACAAGACCTTTGTAATCGATTACAAAGGTTTTGTCAAACAAGTAATCTATTATACATAACATGTAATTGATTACAATGAACCCAGAACTCAGGTAATCAATTACACTAACCCTGTAATCGATTACAAGGTTCCCAGAAGCATGGTAATCGATTACAAGGTTAATAGAAGGCTGGTAATCGATTACACAACCATTATAATTGATTACACATGGGTTTTAAAAGGTTTCCAGACGTACGAAATGTTATTTGTTCTGAAAACTTCTTCTTCTTCCCTCTGCACCCATGAAGGACCCCTCATTCAAATCCCTCTTTTCTCTCTCAAATCTCAACCAAATCACTCGATTTCACCTCCCTCTCACTTGAAAATCTCCTCTCCATAAAACCCATCCATCCAATCTCACGAAAACCTCCAAAAATTATTCCCAAAATCCACTCATCACTTCATTTCTCTCTCTCTCACCACCCACGATCCAAACTACCTAAAAGCCTTCTATTTTTATCTTTCCCTTCACCCACACACTCTCCCCTTCATCTCTTTCACCTTATTTCTCTTCAATGGTTGAACCTTCACAAAGAACCAAATGCCCAAGAACAGGGCTCAACGTAGGAGAGTCCTCCAATGCTCATTCACACAATATTTTGAGGCTAGACCTCACACGTCATTTCTCCACCACGAAGAAAGCTGAATTATTCTAGAAGAACTTCCAATTGAAGAAGCTCATCTCACCCAAGTATCTCACTTAGTCTTTCTACTCAAGTGAACCCCTGGAGTGCTTTAGTTTAATTGAGAGGTTAGGTTGGCTTGGGTTCTTCAGCATTCAAAAGGCTATCTACCTAAACTTGGTTAGAGTATTCTATGCTAATCTAAAGTATGAAGACAATTGCCTGATTTCTAAGGTCAAGAAAACTCAGATTAGAATCACTAAGGAAACTTGGTGTAGGCTAACCAAGCTTTCCTATAATGGAACAAGCTTTTATAGAAATGAAAATGCTTGGGGTGTTGATTTTGAGTACAAGATTGCTTTGACTTCCCTGTTAAGGTCTAGTTATGATATCCCAAGGAACAAGAAACGAGTAATGGCTACTAGCTTGACAATGGAAAATAGGGTCCTTCACTATCTGGTTGTTAGAGGCTTGATTCCTAGAGGAGGCAATTACTCCCAGGTTCTAAGAGATGATGTAGTGATCTTATGGGCGATGACCATAGGAAGGCTAATCACCTGAGCTCATTACATCATTCAACATATGCTGGATGTCAAGAAAAAGAAGAACTATGCCCTCCCATATGCTATGTTGGTGACAACTATCTTAGAGCATTGTCACATCTCATTGTCCGAGGAATCAAAGGATACAAGCTCCAAAGGTCCACAATCCATTGGGCTACACACTTTGAAGAAGCTTCGGCTGAGTAAGGTGGATGATAGATGGTACTATCTCACTTATGGCAGCTATAGTCATATCCCTCATGACCCAGAGAGTGATGATGAAGAAGAAGGCCAGCAGTCTACTCCATGTGATTGGCATTGTTTCAAGAAATTGGTTTTGATGTTTACAAATAAGAAAGGATGGATGTGCATTGATCAAGCTTCAAGAATATTCAAGTATAGCACATAGGGCTTAGATATTATGTTAAGGTATTTAGGATTCACTCCAAAGCTCATTCAAATGGTTTTTCACTTGACTTAAATGGCTTTACAAAATCATGTTTTAATCTTGTGAAAAATTGGTTTATGTTTGAGCTAAAATGTTTTAATGGGATAACATGTTAGTGACTTGATCAAGAACAAAGTACTAAATCTTTTTAAGAGCTCCTAACCAATTATGAACTCCAACTAATTGGTTATTCATCAAGTCAAAACATGTTTTTCTAATTGCTCCTAACCAATTAAACCTTTTCACTAACTGATTAGCATTTGTTATAAAAGCTACGTGAACCACCTTTTTTTAATTGCCTAACCGATTAGGCATGTTTGCTAATTGGTTAATGTGCTTTTAAATGTCACAGGAAACATTTTGTAAAAGGACCTAATCGATTAGAACAACTTGCTAATTGATTATTTGAGAACTCAGAATCCATTTCTAAAGTGTCCTAACCGATTAGAGAATTTTGCTAATTGGTTAGTATGACCATTTGAAAGATACGTGGGTTGTTCCTTATAATATCCTAACCGGTTAGGATATCTTGCTAATTGATTAGTTGAGAAACAGAAGCTATTTCTAAAAGTATCCTAATCGATTAGGATAACCAACTAATTGATTATTTGATAACTCAGAATCAATTTCTAAATGTCCTAACCGATTAGTGCTTCTTGCTAATTGGTTAGTATGCCTTTTTATTTACCACGTGAACTGATTTCTAAACGCCTAACCGATTAGGGAAATTTTGCTAATTGATTATTCTTCAAAACAGAAGCCCTGGAACTGATTTCTAAATGGTCTAACCGATTCGGAGGAACCTCTAATCGGTTATCTGGAAAACCAGTAAACTCGTTTTAACGGTCTTTTTACAGAGCATTAAATGCTACCAACCATCCCAACGGATCTAATTTGCCTCTGGTTATAAATCTGGTTGTTGGGCATTGATTGAAAGTTAGTGAACGAGTCTAAAAAACTTACAAAAGCATTGAATTCATGTTTTCTAGATCTCTTCAATCAATCTCTATTTTTGGGCTTTAATTGAGTGAATCCTTGACACCTTTAAGCTTCAACTTGTATTACTTATTCTTCAAAGAATTTCAATACACACAAATCTTATTCAATCTGTTTTAGTGAGGGTGAGGTATCCCTCAAGTATTGTAAGGGTGAGGTATCCCTTTGAAAATAGAGGCTCAAACATTAGGGTGAGGTATCCCATAGTGTTGAGTGCTCAAGATTGTAGTGGTTGTCAAGCACCCATTGAAGCTTGAAGATATAGTAGAAAATCTCAAGGTGTTGCTTGGGGACTGGACGTAGATCACAAGTGGATTGGTGATCGAACCAGGATAAACGATTGTGTTTGTTCTCTCTAAACCCTTCTCTTTATTTGGTTTACTGTTTTATTGAATTGATTAGATATTATCTCCTTTGGCTATCACATTTATAAGTAAAAGTGTTAATCTCATTCATCCATTTATCTCTAATCGTTCAATAGCTTCAACGAAAATTGTTTATCAAACGATTTGCGAAAGATTTGCGAACTTGTTTTACTTACTCAATTCACCCCCCTCTTGAGTATTGAGGCCACTTGGTAACACTCCAAGCTCCAGCTACATTGGACCTTTTTACTTCAAGAAATGTGAAGTTTGGCCACTATGGTGGAAACCCGGATGGATCGCATTGAGCATAAGGTGGATCACCTTGATCTGAGGATGGATTACTCAGATCAAGAGCTTGCATCTATTCATTATTTCCTGGAGGGACCAGGATATGCATCACAGAGAGCAGTTGCTGCACCTACCAACTCCTCTGCCCTTCCTGCTCCTCTGCCCTTTATTGATCCCTCTGATTCTCCAGCTGGAGTTCCTGCTGATGATGAGGATCTCCTTGGTTTCGGGGACGATCTTGAACCCAGTGATGATGATGTTGACCTTTGAGATATCACTGCGGATGAGGATAGTGATAGCAAGATGACTGCTAGTGACCATGGATCCTTGCCATGATATTTTCCTTGTTTCTTTATTGATTGATTGTATATGACATTGGATATGTTTTTATTATAAAATCAGTTGATATTTTGATGGTTCATATGTGTTTATTGAATATATTGATATTTTGATCTGATTGGTTATATTGTTGGACTGTTAATCCTCTGATTACAAACTGCCTGGGCTGGAATGCTGTCTTGAATATGTTACCCAAGTGGCTTCAGTACTCAAGAGGGGGGGTGAATTGAGTATTTAAGATTTTTTCGCGAAAGCCTTAAACAAATAAACTATGCTGAATTTAAATAATAAAAGGCGTGAATAAGATGAAGATAAGAAGAACAACTAGAAATTAAATTGCAAGATATAATAAATAAAGTGCAGAAAGACAAAAGACTAAGGAAAGAAGAAAAGCAGGCACGATGTTTATCCCGGTTCGACCACCAACCACTTGTGGCCTACGTCCAGTCCCCGAAACACAGTTCGAGATTTTTCACTATTCAATACAAGCTTAAAAACAGGTGCTTGCAATCTTTACACAATAGAGCACTTTTCACACACGGGAAACTCTACCCTTGTGCTAAAGCCTCAGCTTGCAGGGATACCTCACCCTTACACAAACCTTAGAGGGATATCTCACCCCTTTGAAGGATACCTCACCTTCTTTACAACAAGGGATACCTCACCCTTTTACCGAGGATACCTCACCCTCACAATACAAGTATATCGAGAAATAGATGAAGAAGAGAAACTCTCACTCGAGCAAATATTACAACTTGAAGCACTATGGAGCTCTCTAAGGATATCTCAAGATTTTGGCGAAAAGAGCACAGAAAATAAGAGAAAATAGTGAATCACGTTTTTGACACAAGCAAAAATAATTCAAGTGGTTGGGCAACCTTTAGAAGAGACCCAAGGTCTCTATTTATAGAGCATTTGAGAAAAAGAGCCGTTTAAACAATTAATATCCATTTAAATTTGAATTATAGCCGTTTCTTTCTATTTCAGAAATCCTATGGTATTCCAATATCATCAGGAGGTATTCGAATACCGTATTCGAATACCATCAGAGGTATTCGAATACCTCTGATTAAAAAGCTTTGTAAAAACGTGATACTAGGATGTTATTCGAATACCTTTAAATGGTATTCGAATACCTCTGTTGAAAAAAGGCTTTTAACACTTTTAAATGCTTTCAAAACCATGATTTGGATTTGTGATATTTAATTTAAAACAATTTTGAAAATATTTCTTTGTGTCCAAAATCAATGAGATATCCAATGAGTCTCCTTACAAAGACCTTAAGTCCTAAAGCTAATCTTGAAAACCTTTGACTTGATCTTCTCATCATCTTAATGTTTGTTATCATCAAAATCATTGTCCATGTCACTAGCCAATTACATTCTCCCCTTTTTGATGATGACAAACTAACATTTGAGAAAAGCATTAGTTCATATAAATTGAAATTCACAAAGTTAGTTTAGAGATACTTACTCCCCTCTTTTTCATAAGAGGTGATTTATATCGAGAGATGTGCACAAGCTCCCCCCTTACTTTTGGAATCCAATTTCTATTTTTGTTTTGACTTTTTTTTTGACTTTTCTCAAACAAAGACATTTAAACTTGTTCTCCCCCTTTTGTACATTTGATACCATTCTCCCCCTTTTGTCATGATCAAAAAGATGGGGCAAGTATTTTTCTCTCCCATTTTATCATATTAAACAATATATGCATGTCCTCAAGTTGAATGAATTTTGTCCATTTAAATTTATGCTTGAGGTAGTGTCCTACAACAAAATTCAGAGTGCTTTCATTGGTATCCATTAATGTTGGATCCATAGGGGTTAGTCAAACTCATAAGCCAATAAGCATTTAAAACAATGAGGCAAAAGCGAAGAAATGATTCTCAAGGGCAAAAATATATTTATCGATTAATTTGGCCAAGAAATCACTTGTTTGATATCATTTGTTATCATTTGTTATTACTTGTTATTATGTTCATACCACTTTGATATCACTTGTTGTCAAAATGTAAAGCATTTACCACTTGTTTGATATCACTTGTCAAGATGTTCTAAGCATTTACCACTTGTTAACAAATTCTTATAAATCTGACATATGTCAATAAAAACATAGATATTAAATATTTCATATACCACTTATTGCACTTGTTCGTATATCAAAACAATAGCCAATTACATTGAGCATATTTTAGAAAAAAAATAAAAGGGCAAGAACAAGCCAAGAAATATGCATTTAAGAACATCATGTGATTTTCATATAAGGCATAAATGAAGGCTTGATGAAATAAGATTAAAAGCATGTTATTTGCATTGCATATGCAAGAAAAAAGAATAGAAGCAGAAACGAAACAGAGAACACGTCGTAAAAACTTGCTTTCAGCCATGTGGTATTCGAATACCTCTTGCCGTATTCGAATACCTACCACAATTTATAAACTCCAGAAGGAGCAAGTATTCGAATGCCTTGGAAGGTATTCGAATACTCCAGAGGCATGTGAGAAACACTGATGCAATAATTATCTGGTTATTCGAATAGTTATTCGAATGCTCTAGCTTTATAAAGACATAATATTGATGTACTGATGTATGGTATTCGAATACCTTATGATGGTATTCGAATAGACCTATCAGAAAAACATGGATTTTCACGTACAGATGCAATGGTATTCGAATACCACAGGGAGGTATTCGAATAACTCAAACATAAAAACATATATTTTACGTCCAGAAGGTATATTTGAGATATGAAAACTTACCTTTTGATACCACTTGTTACCTTTTGATGGAAACACAAAGAAAATACCGTAAGAGAGCTTGCCTTATTATTTGCTATCATTGTCTTATCTGTTCCAATGATTAAGAGCTTATTTCATGGTTGCAACTTCAAGCTTCATGGAAAGAAGGAAGAGAGCTTAAAGTTATTTCCGGTCTTGTGCTCGCAGTAGCCATTTTCAAAAATGCCGAAGTCAGTTCTAGGCTTTCAAGCACACCTACAACACAATTTAATTTTTGGTTTTTGGTACCCAAATTTTCTTGGGTCCTTGAGTGTCAGTTTTGGGCAATGTACCCTTTGGAACCCAAACCATTTTTGTCCCAATTTTTGTGTTAACATTCTTTCTTGCATTGCATGTTGAAGCACTGTGACCCTTCTTTCCACAGTAAAAACATTTGATAAAAGGACTACAAGAAGTGCTTGAATAAACAAAGAAGTTTTTATAAGATTTATGCTGATTTTTCTGGTTATAACCAATTCCAGCTTTTTCAAAAACAACCTTTTGTTTTCCTAATAAAATATTTAAATTATCTCTTCCACATGTGAATTTGGCAAGGGTGTTCTTTAAACTTTCAATTTCATTTTCAAGCAAATGACATGAAGAACAAGAATACGAAGTAGAAGCATGTGAGGGATGAGATGAGCATGCATCAATAATTCCCAAAGTTTCATTTTCAATTTTTAGTTCTTCAATCTCTTTATTTAAAATAAGAATTTGATTTTCTAGAGAAGAGATTTTTTTCTTAGATGAAGAAATTAATTTTGTAAGCCTAATTGTTTCGTCATGCAATTCTTCAAAGGCATCTTGTAACTCATCATAAGAAGGGAGTAAAGTAGAGTTAGAACTTACCTCATTTTCGCTTTCTTCTTCTTCTCCTTTGGCCATGAGACAAAGTTGAGCTTCTTCGCTATCTGAGCTATCAGTGGAGTCCATGTCGTTGTCATCCCATGCTATGTAGGCTCTTCTTTCTTTCTTTTCCCTTGAGTGCCTTTTCTCATACTTCTCCACTTTCCTTTGATAGGTTGGGCACTCCATCTTTATGTGTCCCAATTCTCCACATTCGAAGCATTTTGGAGGAGTGGAGGATCCTTCTCCTTTGTGATATGCCTTCTTTTGAGGAAGGGATGGTCTTCTTTGAAATTCCTTTTTCTTTAGGAATCTTCCGAATTTTCTCACAAGGAGACTAAGATTCTCCTCACTTAGTTCAAAATTTTCAGCATCCTCTTTACCACCTTCATCATCATCTTCAAGTATGGAAGAGGTGGCTTTGAGTGCAATTCCCTTCTTCTTTTTATCATGCTCTTCACTTTGATTGAGCCTATTTAGTTCCAGCTCATGTTCTTGAAGCTTTCCGAATAGGGTGGCTAGAGACATTGTTGATAAGTCTCTTGATTCCGCAATAGCCGTTACTTTGGGTCGCCAAATCCTGCTAAGACATCTCAACACTTTGTTAATCAAATCTTCGTTAGTAAAATTCTTTCCTAATGATGCAAGATGATTAACAATGTGGGTGAACCTCTTTTGCATTTCTTGAATGCTTTCTCCTTGGTTCATAGTAAATAATTCATATTCACGAGTTAGAGAATTGATTCTCGACCTCTTAACTTCACTAGTACCCTCATGGGTAACTTGTAAAGTGTCCCACATTTCTTTAGCGGTTTGCAATTTGAAATTCTAAAAAATTCATCATGCCCCAAGGCTGAGGTAATGATGTTTTTGGCTACTAAGTTATTTTGAACTTTTCTTTTATCATCTTTAGACCAATCACTTCTAGGTGTCTCGGTTTTTACACCATTGACAACGCG
Source organism: Ormosia emarginata (assembly GCA_029884605.1). NCBI lineage: Eukaryota > Viridiplantae > Streptophyta > Magnoliopsida > Fabales > Fabaceae > Ormosia > Ormosia emarginata. The sequence goes on along the minus strand of JAQQTP010000078.1, from coordinate 22,091,174 downwards.
TGTAGGTATAAATGCACCATTTTCGACAGCATCCCACACATCTAGATCAATAGCCTCTATAAAGATTTTCATTCTTTCCTTCCAATATGCATAACCATCCCCATTGAAAAAGGGTGGTTGATTTATGGAAGTTGCTTCTGATAAAACATTTGATGAAGCCATGTACTCTTGAAGCGGCTAAGCTCTTTATACAAGAGTCTAGCTCTGATACCACTTGTTACCCAAGTGGCTTCAGTACTCAAGAGGGGGGGTGAATTGAGTATTTAAGATTTTTTCACGAAAGCCTTAAACAAATAAACTATGCTGAATTTAAATAATAAAAGGCGTGAATAAGATGAAGATAAGAAGAACAACTAGAAATTAAATTGCAAGATATAATAAATAAAGTGCAGAGAAAGACAAAAGATTAAGGAAAGAAGAAAAGCAGGCACGATGTTTATCCTGGTTCGACCACCAACCACTTGTGGCCTACGTCCAGTCCCCGAAACACAGTTCGAGATTTTTCACTATTCAATACAAGCTTAAAAACAGGTGCTTGCAATCTTTACACAATAGAGCACTTTTCACACACAGGGAAACTCTACCCTTGTGCTAAAGCCTCAGCTTGCAGGGATACCTCACCCTTACACAAACCTTAGAGGGATACCTCACCCCCTTTGAAGGATACCTCACCTTCTTTACAACAAGGGATACCTCACCCTTTTACTTGAGGGATACCTCACCCTCACAATACAAGTATATCGAGAAATAGATGAAGAAGAGAAACTCTCACTCGAGCAAATATTACAACTTGAAGCACTATGGAGCTCTCTAAGGATATCTCAAGATTTTGGCGAAAAGAGCACGAGAAAATAAGAGAAAATAGTGAATCACGTTTTTGACACAAGCAAAAATAATTCAAGTGGTTGGGCAACCTTTAGAAGAGACCCAAGGTCTCTATTTATAGAGCATTTGAGAAAAAGAGCCGTTTAAACAATTAATATCCATTTAAATTTGAATTATAGCCGTTTCTTTCTATTTCGAAATCTGTGGTATTCGAATATCATCGGGAGGTATTCGAATACCGTATTCGAATACCATCAGAGGTATTCGAATACCTCTGATTAAAAAGCTTTGTAAAAACGTGATACTAGGATGTTATTCGAATACCTTTAAATGGTATTCGACTACCTCTGTTGAAAAAAGGCTTTTAACACTTTTAAATGCTTTCAAAACCATGATTTGGATTTGTGATATTTAATTTAAAACAATTTTGAAAATATTTCTGTGTCCAAAATCAATGAGATATCCAATGAGTCTCCTTACAAAGACCTTAAGTCCTAAAGCTAATCTTGAAAACCTTTGACTTGATCTTCTCATCATCTTAATGTTTGTTATCATCAAAATCATTGTCCATGTCAGCTAGCCAATTACAGAATATAGTGTTATACTTGTTGTTTTGGGAATCAAGGAAATCATGCTGAAATGCTATCGAAATTTTGGCTAACTGCTTATATCTTTTTGCTAATGCCAATGAGGGAAAGATTAGAGTGTTTGCATAAGTACGGGGGAGCTTGCATATGAACATTCTATTAATCCTATCTTGTGCATACATTATGGGGGAGAGTTGCGCTTAAATCTCTGATATATATATATATGTATATATGTGTATATATATGTATATATGTGTATATATATATATATATATATATGCAAATGTATCTCCTCTTTTCAATGTTTATTTTATCATCATCAAAAAGGGGTAGAATGTGAATGCATGTGTCTTGAAGTATGTTAAATGAGTTTTTGATGATAACAAAGTCAAGAGAAGACCAAAGATCAAAAAGACAAAGATCAAAAGAGGTGTACTAGATATAGGTCTTAGAACATCAATATGAAATGCTCTCAAGGTATCTCAATGATCTTCAAATGGTTTTTCAAGATTCTTTTAAATCAATTTGTTATTCAAGGATCATTCTTAATGGATTTCTTAATTTCAATCATGGATTATGTAAAACATATATAAATCTTGTCCAATCCATGTTTCCATAAGTAAGAATTAGCCTAGGCACTCAATTGAGCTTGAAAAATGTGTTCAAAGGGCAAGGTAATCGATTACACATGTGTTGTAATCAATTACAAGCTAAACAGAGGCCTTGTATCAATTACAAGCGTGGAAGAAGCCTTGTAATCGATTACACTAAGGTTGTAATCAATTACAAGTCTGGCAGAGGCCATGTAATTGATTACACAAGACTGGTAATCAATTACATCCTGCCCAAAAAGCCAAGAACACGTTTAAATAGCCATGTAATCGATTATAGATAAACATTAAATGCTTGGCTTTAATGCACCCAACGGCTCCATGGATCAAAATATTTATAAATACTTATGTTGGGGCATCATTAACTCCTCTCATTGAACCTGAAACATCTTTCTAACACATCAAAACGAGAATCAATCCTTGAATTTAGAACTTGCTCTGTTTTTGTGAAAAACTTGAGATATTCTTAAGGAACATTCTAGGGCTTCAATTTGTGTAATCTTCTCTTATGAGAGTTTCATCTTATATACACTTTGATTATTTGTGAAGAGGGTGAGGTATCCCTTATTTGTAAAGAGAGTGACGTATCTCTCAAAAGTTGTAAAGGGTGAGGTATCCCTTGAATATAAAGAGGGTGAGGCATCCCTCAAAGGTTGTAAAGGGTGAGGTATCCCTATTTTAAGGCTCAAGTACAAAGGGTGAGACATCCCAAGGTGTGGTGAGTGCTCTAGTTTATAAAGGTTGTCAAGCACCTGTTGAAGCTTGAAGATAGTGGAAAATCTCGGGTGATTACTTGAGGACTAGAGTAGGCCACAAGTGGATTAGTGGATGAACCAGGATAAACCTTGTGTTTGATCTTCTAAACTCATCTCTTTACATTTGTGCATTTATTTTATATACTTGCTTGAATGTTATCAATCTTGGCTTGTTTAATTTGTGAGTGAAGCATTAAATCTCATTTATCTATTCTCTTCAATCAAACAATAGCTTCAACGAAAATGTTTTTGTATTCTTTTTTTCCTCTTATTAATAAAATGTTGATATGCTGCAGATGATAGGTGTTGCTTGGGGTGCCAATATAGTTGGAATGCCTTGCAATGCAGTGATGCTTTTGCATATCTTTTTTGTTAAAAAAAAAATCTCATTTATCTATTCTCGCCAATCAAACAATAGCTTCAACAAAAATTTGATAAACAAGTGTTTTGCGAAAAATTTGCAAAAGTTTTCATAAACCCAATTCACCCCCCTCTTGAGTTTGAGGCCACTTGGTAACACTATTAGATATTTCATAATTCATTTTACAGCACATAAGTGTGATTCTTTAAGATTAGTTTAATATCTAGCATACATGCATATACTAAACATATTATCAGGCCTACTTGCTGTAAGATAAAGGAGTGAACTAATCATACCTCTTTACTTTGTAATTTCTAAAGGATTACCTCCTTCATCCTTATCCAAATAACAAAAAGTGCCCACTGGTGTTGCCATATGCTTGCCATTGTCCATTCCGAACTTTTTGAGCAGCTCCTTGCAATACTTAGATTAACTTATGAAAGTCTCATCTTTTGTTTGCTTGATTTGGAGACTAAGGAAGAAGTTGAGCTCACCTATCATTAATATCTCAAATTCATTTTGCTTAATATTGGCAAATTCGTTACAGAGAGAGTTATTAGTAGCACTGAATAATATATCATCAACATATATTTGAACAAGAAGAATGTCATGCATTTTATGATTGATGAAAAGAGTGGTGTCAACCTTTCTCCTAGAGAAGCCTTTTTCTAAAAAAAAAAACTTATTCAACCTTTCATACCAAGCTTTAGGAGCTTGTTTCAAGCCATACAAGGCCTTTTTCAGTTTAAAAACATGGTTGGGCATTTTAAAATCTTTAAAACCAAGAGGTTGTTCCACATACACTTTTTCTCATATGAAACCATTTAAAAAGGCACTTTTAACATCCATTTGATAAACCTTGAAATCCATGATGCATGCATATGCAAGTAGTATTCTAATAGCCTCTAATCTAGCTACGGGAGCATATGTTTCCTCATAATCTATTCCTTCTTCTTGATTATAACATTTAGCAACAAGCCTAGCTTTGTTTCTTATTATTAAGTTTGTTTCATCAAGTTTGTTCCTAAAGACCCATTTGGTGTCAATTATAGGATGATCATTGAGCCTTGGAACTAATTCTCAAACTTGATTTCTCTCAAATTAGTTTAGTTCATCTTGCATGGCTAAGATCTATTGTTCATCATTAATAGCCTCATTTATGTCTTTAGGTTCAACTTCAGAAACAAAAGCTAAATGATTACATGCATCTCTAAGAGAGTTTCGAGTGATTACCCGTTTTGATACATCATCTATCACCTTGTCAAGAGGATGATATCTTGAAGTTCTCCATTCTTTTGGAATATCATTTGAAGTTTCCTCCTCTTGTTGTGGTGGTGCTTCCTCTCTTTGGCTTTCTCTCTTTTGCTCTTTTTCTTTGTCTCCTAAGTGTGTATTGGATAGAGTTTTTGCAACATCATTAATAGCATCCTTTCTCGGCTTTTTTGGGTTAGTTTAATAAAAAACAACATGTATAGATTCTTCAATAGTCATAGTTCTCTTATTATAAATTCGAAAGGACTTACTATAACATCCCAAAAACTAAAACTAATGACGTCTCCAGTTTACGCCTTAGTATTTAGAATTTGGTATATTACTTATGAATATCTACAATTTTACAAATACATGTTTTAAATTAATATCAAAATATAAGCCATTTCGTGATAACATAATATACATATATACTGAAATTAAAGTTTATACAACAGTCCATAATATTATATTTATACAAGGATTGTCTCTTGGCACAAAATTTAATGTATCATAATATAAAAGTTCAAACAAAAATAATTGAACTAGGTCTTCACATCAAAACTCCAAGTTGCTAGTCTTCCTAGATCCTACTTGGAATTATCATGGAAAGCATAGAAGTAGAGGGTGAGAATTATGAAAAATTCTCAATAGTTTTATAAAACTGTGTCATCATAATAATTCCAGCTATTTCAGGAAAAAATTATTATGTAACATTCAATAATATTTTAGGAAGGTGGCAGAAAGCCAAAACCATGTCATTCCTCTTCCCAAAATAGACATTCCATTTATCGTTATGAAAAACATTTACCAAATCAAATATCAAATCATATCATTAAATATCATGATGAAGATTCAACCATACTATCAAATATCAATTCATATTATCAAAAATCATTTCTCAAGATGCATCGTATTTCAAATCACTTGGTAGCAGTCTACTTTCGGGTACCTACATAACAACCTATTTATGATGATCAATTTGCTACACAGAACTACTTTGGGTAACTAGGATATATCTATCTCAGTCTAGTAAAGAGGACACACAAAAATCCTTAGTCTAGAGCTAAGGGTAGAACTCAAACTACCATCATAGAGAGGACGAATATAATTCCTCATACTATTAGTCGTCTGGGATAGGGAAGACGCACAGAAATCCTCACACTATCTAGAATTTAGGATTACCCCAAGTAGTGAAATCATCCTCTACTACTTGATGATTAGGGAAGCTTAGGTAAAGAGGGAGGTTTTCCTCAACCTCAATTACTCTGGTATAGAGAAATTTTCATATTCTCTTACCATTATCCAAGACTTACTTAGTACAAGGTTAATCCAAAATCCAAATTAGCCTAGTTCCACAAAGGGATACCCATGGAAGAAAACCATTTTTTTTTATCAAATCATCAATCTTTCAAGAATAATTAATATCATCTCATCTATTCTCAACATGACCGTGAGCCTCAATAAGGTTTACTTTTCCTAGAATTTCTTCTAAATAAGTACAAGCTCATTTTAGTATTTAATAGGATAACAAGAATAACAGAATTAATACAATAACAGAGCAGCACAATTAATATAGTGGTAGCAGATTTTAAAAATAACAGCAGCAGCAGAATTTAATACATTAATAAGAAATTTTAAAAATAGCAACAATAGCAAAATTAATACACTAATAGTGGATTTTAAAGACAACATTAGCATAATTAATACAACAACAACAACAAAATTTAATAACAGCAGAATAATTGACTGCAGCAGCAACAAAATTTAAACAATAGCAAAAAAATTAACAACAGCAGTAGCAAAATTTAAATAATAGTAGAAAAATTAATAGCAACATCAAAATTTAAATAACAACAAAATAATTGACAGTAGTAGTAAAAAAATGATAGCAACAACATTATAAAACAGCAACAACAAATTTTAAAACATCATAAAATCTTAATTTTTACCTAGCTTGGCCGTGACTTCCCTTTTCTAAAAAAAACACAATAAAATCTCATTTTAGAACATCATAACTTGCACTCAAGAATCTATGGAAACAAAGAACAAAGTAAAAGTAATAACCATCCATAATCTCCTAATCTTGACTGCGAGTAATCAAAGCAGAAAAAAATAGAATCCATGTTAATAAAAACATAGAATAAAATGGTCAAAATTAAGGTAAGCAGCCCCCTACCTTATCTTCTCTTGATAGCTAGTTAGTTCTTCCTTTTCTTGCCTTTGTTTCTCCTTCCTCTTGCCTCCTTTTTCCTTGTGATTTTTCCTTGTTTTTATCTTGTTTTTGTTGTTGTTTTCTAGTTGTATTTGTTGTTGTTCAAGCCGTGACAAGCAACAAGAAAAGTGAGCAAAAGATTAGAAATAAAAATTAGCTAAGAATAAAGATAAAAGGATGAAGTGGAGTGAGTTTGAAGTGCTTTGGAATTATAACTATGTAAGTATGTTTTATCCTCTATTTTTGGTTCACTTTGACGCAGGAAAGAGTGAAAGAATGAGGTGGAAAAGTCTAGAAAGAAATGGATATACATTTACCATCCAACACAAAAAAAAAAAGATTTAAAATTCTATGCTAGAACTTTTTGATCTGTTACATACATTTTAAATTTTTCAAAGTTGAGTTTTCAAGTTACCATAAGTATTATGGAAAATTTTAGAACTCAACTTATTCATTGGATTCATTTTTCCAAAACCTTCCATATACTGTTTTTTATCAATCAAGCTTCATTACTTGGTTCCAAGTTTAATTAAACTTAGGAATTAGGTAAATTTACTTACTGATACTTATCTTGATTGGTATAGTATACCAAAATATTCCTCATTGCTTACTTGTCATCTCCATAAAATTTCATAATTTTTCTGAGCTTCTTAGTTGTTCTGGCTATTTTTCAGCAGTATCCTTAAAAATATCAAACTTGCTCAGTTGATTCTCTTAAAATTACTACAATTCTTATCAATGATTCTTAGCGAGGAAATAAATTTTTCATATTTATTTCTATTATATCAATTGATTCTGCAGATACATTAATTATTCTCTTGTATTCATTATTACAGAATTATGCTCAAACTAGTTCAAAAAATTACCCGAATTAACAAATAAATCTTACCAATATTACTGAGCTACTATAACCATGATTAGAATAATTAAGTTAGGGAGGTTGTTACAATTATCCCCCCTCCCCTTTTTAAAATTTTGTCCTTGAAATTTAATTACCTCATTCAAACAATTCTGGATATTTTTGCATCATTGTGGTTTCTCGCTCCCATGTTGCATCTCTAGAGTCACTTCCATCCCATATCAACTTCACCAGAGGAATTTGTTTCCCTCTGAGCTCTTTTATTGCCCTATCCATTATCCTTATAGGCTTAACTGTATAAGTTAAATCATCTTTGACCTGTACAGATTCATGCTCTATGATATGTGAAAGATCTGGAATATACTTTCGAAGTTTGGAAACATGGAATACATTATGAAGGTTAGATATGCTAGGTGGCAAAGCTATCTTATAGGCTACTGGTCCAATTCTTTTTAAAATCTAGAAAGGACCAAAATACCTAGGATTCAACTTTTTGGTTTTAAGGGTCCTACCAACTCCTATAGTAGGAGTGACTCTAAGGAATACATATTCTCCTTCTTTGAATTTCAGTTGTCTCCTTCTCTCATCCACATAACTCTTTTGCCTACTCTGGGTGGCTAACATCCTATCCTTGATTTCTCTAATCTATTGTGTAGTTTGTTGAACTAATTTAGGACCTACGATGGTTTGTTCCCCAGTTTCATACCAGTACACGGGTGACCTACATTTTCTGCCGTACAAGGCTTCATAAGGTGCCATTCCAATACTAGTGTGATAATTGTTGTTGTAGGCAAATTCTATTAAAGGTAAGAACCTATCCCAATTACCCTGATGATCGAGCACACAAGCTCTAAGCATGTCTTCCAAGGTTTAGATGGTTCTTCCAAGGTTTATGGAGGGCTCCCCAAAACCTAGATGTGAACCTAGGGTCTCTATCTGATATGATACTAGAGGGGATACCATGCAGCCTCACAATCTCTTGAAGGTAGAGCTGGGCCAATCTATCTAATGACCAATTTGCCTTTATGGGTAGAAAATGGGCAAATTTAGCTAATCGAGCTACAATAACTCAAATGGCATCATGACCTGACTGGGTTCTTGGCAACCCCATGACAAAGTCTATTGATATACTTTCCCATTTCTATTCGGGAACTTCTAAGGGTTGAAGTGATCCTAAGGGTTTCTAATGTTCTATTACCTTTTGATATATAAGGCATTTGGACACAAATAAAGTTATATCAGCTTTCATATGGGGCCACCAAAACATTTTATTAAAGTCTTGGTACATTTTTGTAGCACCATGATGGATGGCATATTTACTTGTGTGAACCTATTTCAGTATTTCTCTTTGATCTCAGATTCTTTTGGGACATAGAGTCTATATCTAAATATAATGGTTCTATCTTCTGCCTTTCTAAATTCTTTTCTTTTTCCCAACCGAATTTGATCCTCTAATCCTTTCAGAGTTTCATCTTCCTCTTTAGGCTTGTTTGATTTGAACTCTTAACTCATTTTGGATTTATAGTTTACTCAAACGAAGGCTGTTAGGTAATATTGTTATTGTTAAGCTTAAATTTCTAAAACTCTCTAAAAGTTCCTTTTTTCGTACCATTATATAGGATACATGCAGATGTTTTCTGCTTAGAGCATCGGCCACTACATTGGTCTTGCCTAGATGGTATTTCAACTCAAAATCCTAATCTTTCAAAAATTTCATCCATCGTCTTTGCCTCATGTTTAACTCTTTCTGATCAAAGAGATATTTCAAACTCTTATAATCACTAAAGCCTTCAAACTTAATCCCATATAAATAATGCCTCCAAATCTTTAAAGCAAAAACCACAGCTGCAAGTTCTATGTCATGGGTTAGATAGTTCTCTTCATGTGGTCTTAGTTGCCTAGAAGCATAAGCAACTACCGTCTATCTTGCATCAATACACATCCTAACCTTTTTCTTGAGGCATTGCAATATACCTCAAAATTTCCTTGAGGATCAAGAATCACTAGAATTGGTGTGGTAGTTAACTTCTTTTGCAATTCTTGAAAGCTATTTTCGTATTCTTGTGTCCATTCAAAAATACTACATTTTCTTGTCAATCTGGTTAAAGGCAAAGCTATTCTAGAGAATCCCTCTATGAATCTTCTATAATGCCCAGCTAAGCCTAGAAAACTTCTTATCTCAGTTACTGTGGTAGGTCTTTCCCATTGTAAGACTGCCTCTATCTTACTAGGATCTACGGATATTCCTTCACCAGATATTATATGTCCTAAGAATTGTGTAACATCCCGAGAAACATGTTAGGCTTGTATATGGTCTCAGAAGTACTAATATACTTGCTTACCATACCAGTTCAGTTTCATGGTAAACTGAGTTAGTTTAGGCACTTTGCTGTAACATTGAATGTGGAAAGTAGTCTAAAATGACTCAAAAATAGTTTTAAGGTTTAAGTTAAGGGAAATAAATATGGATAATTTATTTCTAAGTTATAAATGAGTCAAAAAAGTTGTAGTTAAAGTTTGAAGGTAAACTGAGTTCGTTTAGTATTTTTAAGCACACTGAGTAAGTGTTTTAATACCGAATGGACTTAGTGCATATATGAAAAATTGAGGAAATGGCAAAATAAGAATTAAGATGAATCATAAGATTTATTTTAGTACTTATGGAGGTTAGAAAGCTTGAAATAATAAGATCAACGTATTCCTAGAAGATGGAAGTTTTATTAAATAACTAAAATGCCATTGGGGCATGTTTTTAAAAGTGAGATAATTCTCACTTCTCTCTCTCATCTCTCACGCAGTTGTAGGGGAGGGGGAGAAGAAATGGAGAAAGGAAAGGAAGGAGGAGAGGAAGAGAAGAAGAAAGACCCAAGAAAAGGATCCAAAGCTTCAAGTTTGGTCATCAACCAAGGTAAGGGGTTTCTATTCATGATTCTTTTCTTTGTTCATATTGTTTGAACTTAGGTTTTCATGAATGGAAATAGGGATTTGGAGATCCAAATCTGAATTCTTAGCTTGGTTCTTGTTTCCAAGGACTAGGTTAGGTTTGTTTAAGCATAGTAAACCTAAGATGGTCATTTATGGCTCAAGATCAACCATTAAGAACCATAGTTTTAGGATTTGGAGTTATGTGATTTTGATTTCAGATTTATGCCTAAGAGAAATCCATAGGTTGTAATTGAGTTACAACAAGTTGAGGGACGTAGATGGGTGCTAGAAATCACTAGAAAATTGATCAAGAGTGATTGGAAGTGAGATTTTGGACTATGAACAGTGCCATAACTCTGCATAGACATTCTGCAGTGTTTCTATCAAAGAAACACAGCCCATGTCCGACAACATGGGTGGGGCCGTGTCCCTACCAGTTCAATTTTTTTGAAATTGTGTAGACAAAGTATGACACGGGGGGACCATATCAAACTACACGGCCCGTGTCCCAAGATAGAGTGAGAATTAGCTTTTGCAGTCTACATGAAAGTTGTAGCGCTAGAAAATTAGTCTAGTTTCGACTTCCGTATCTCAAGTTATACTCATTTTACTAAGCAAAGGTCAAAGGTCAAGATTGAGCAAAAAAGAACAAAATGTTGTTTTTGGATGTTTTGAGTTCCCTAGTTGTTAGGATCCTTTGTTTATGTCTAGAAAAGAGTGTTGAGGTACTAGAAGGGGTATTTCTTATATAAAAAGACCGAATAGCATACAAAAGATGAATATGTTGAATAATTATGTGAAATGTTAATGTAGAAGGATTGGTTCATGAGTTAAATTATGAAGATTAAGGATATAAGAATATGAGATTGAGAGTTAAGGAAACATGTTTACAAGGGAAAGTAAGAGGATTATGGGCCTCCATTAGACATGGATTGCCTTAGTTGAGAGTCTATTCTTATGAGCAACTTATGACTGTAGTAGTTACCATTCGAGAAATGGTTAAGAGGAAGAGAATTAGATACAAGAAATCAAGTTAGCTGTTAAGAATTGAGTGGCTAGTTGGCAATAGTTGAGTAGTATGGTGCATGAAAGCTCTCATAGAGTTAAGGTAGAGCTAGTAATGCAAGGAAAGGAAATATGCTAATTAAGTTTGACAAGAAAGGAAGTATAGTGCATGAAAACTTTCAAAGAGTTGAGGTAAAGTTAGTAGTGCAAGGACAAAGGTCAAGTGGTGGTTATGCAAGAGTTAGACATAACGTCACATTATGCACATACATTCATACATATATACATTTACATTTCTAAGACAAGGAAAATTAAGGAAAAGACCAGTTCACAATTTAGAAGGTGGGTTAAGGAGGTAACATACTCCCTCCCCACTGAAGAGAAGAATGAAAGATTCATGACATTATTCATGACATTGCAAATCTCTGAGGTGGAAATTCATGACATTGCACTTACGCCATCATACACCCTTGTTTGAGTGATATATACCTCATATTATACATCATAATGTCATTGCATTAGTTAACATTTGATTGTTATTGTGTTTGGTGATTCCTTGTGTTTGTGTGCTTTACTCAATGGTATTAGGCAATTGTATGAGCGGTTGTTTAATATCATTGACAGTTTGTGTTTGGTTGCTCAATATTATTGTTCCATTGTATGGACAGTGGTTCAATATCATTGATTACTATCTTCCAACGACAGTTGTATAGACAGTTGTCTTATCTTTTAAAGGAGAATTAGTTCGGAATTATAGATAGACTGGGAACATTACATAGAGAGGATGAATAGCAATTTGATAACCAATAAAGATTCATTTATGATATTTACATATTGAGTAATAATGAATAGCTTGATTTATAGTTACAGTTTCATTTCAGATATTCATGAGTTGTATATTGTTATACAACTGCTGGTATTGGTACACTTATACTGAGAATTATAAATTCTCACCCCGTGTGTTTCATGTAAATCTAGGTTGAAGCTCCAAGGACAAGCAGAAAATGAAGAATGAAGATTAGCATAGTTATCTTTATGTTTAATAGATAGATTTATATTTCCATGTATTTTGAGTTTAAAGTTGTAAAACAAAAAGATATATGTATTAGTGGAAAATTATGTATATAAGTGGATATTGTTTCCACAAGGCTCTCCATGATGATTTATTTATATGAATGTTATGGATTTGTTGAATGAATAAGTTAAAAGTAACACCACTAATACTGCTTATCCAGGTATATGTCAGATATACTAGGATTTCAGTATTAGGATGTTACAAATTGCACCCTATCCATCCAAAATTCACATTTGGACAGTTTAGCATACAATTGCTTTTCCTTTAGGATTTCAAGAACTATCCTAAAATGATTTGCATGTTCTTCAGGGGTCTTGGCATAGATGATAATATCATCTATAAAAACAACCACAAATTTATTTAGGTAAGGTCTAAAAATTCTACTCATGTAATCTATAAAATCAGTTGGTGCATTTGTCAAGCCAAAGGACATCACTAAATACTCATAGTGCTTATATCTGGTTCTAAAGGCAGTCTTTGGGATATCTTCTTCTCGAACTCTGATTTGATGACATCCCGATCTCAAATCAATCTTGGAGAATGATGTGTGCGGATGTAGTGATTAAAATTAAGATAAAAATCAGTTGTCAGGCCCACCAGAAAATAAAAACCTTACAACAAGTTGTAGTTAGTAAGGGTCGATCCACAGAGAACCAATTCAATTAACACTATTAAACAATTCCCAATTTAGACTCTGATTAACAATAAACAGTAAAAGGGGGGTTTTGGAGTTTTGATGAACAATGAACAACTTCAAAGATAACAATAAACAAACTGAAATCAACAATATAAGAAAATTGGTTAAGAGATTGAATCCACCACTAGATTTATATGATAATGTAAATCCACATATCCTTTTTATTCCAACATGCTCAATTATGTTTTTATGCAATTGTGAGAGTAAATCTTTGTTTTCCTTACGTGTTGGTCAATTTAGCAACCGCTCAAATCAACTCCTAATCACTGATTAGTCATAAAGCAACCGCTCTTACAACTATCCAACAATTGCATTAAGATTTAGAAAATCAATTACACTAAGGTCTAATCACACACCGGGATTAAATTACTTAGAACATATATTTCTCTAGATCTAATACCGCAACCGCGCATAATAAACCCAGATCTACCACTTTTATAACTGGCAAATAGCACAAAGATAATTATACCCACATGAACATCATACATCCCACTAGATCTACTATCGCAACCGCGCATAATAAACCTAGATCTATTACTTTGAAAGTAGGAACAAGTACAAAAACCTTCATACCAACAATAGATTCAGAAATATATGAATAAAAACATAACTGTGTTGAAATAATCAAATATGCAAAGTTTACAACATTAAGACTAGCGGTTTCATCACGCCCTTAACCAAGGGAGGTTTAGTTACACATAGCTAGAAAGAAATCACAAGAAAAACTGAGAGAAAATGAAGGAGAGTTCCCCCCTCCCTATGATAACCAATGGTGCCCTTTTATAAAAGTCTAGGGTAACAAAATGACAAAGGTGAGTGGATGGATGAGTGGGTTAGTGGAGTGGGGTGGTTGAGTGGATTGGTTGAGTGGGTGAGTGGTTAAGTGGGTTGGTTTGAGTGGAGTGGATTAAATATTGGTTGAGTGGGTTAGTTGAGTGGATGAGTGGTTGAGTGGTTGAGTGGTTGAGTGGTTGAGTGGATGGATGAGTGGATGGATTAGTGGATGGGTGGGTGGAGTGGTTAAGTGGTTGAATTAGTGAAAAATGCCAAAGGACTTTTGGTGAGTGGGAAATTATGGACATGAATGGGTGAGTGGATGGATTAGTGGATGGATTAGTGGATGAGTGGGTGGAGTGGTTAAGTGGTTGGATTAGTGTATGAGTGGATGAGTGGGTGAGTTAGTGGATGAGTGGATGAGTGGATGAGTGGATTAGTGGATGGATGAGTGGATTAGTGGATGGATGAGTGGGTGGTTGAGGACGAAAATTTCGTGTCTGACTTGGAAGCCAAAAACGACCCACTATACTTCAGAACCACGAAAAGTATTCTTCATGAAAGTTGTATATCCTTGTCTTGGCTATAAAATGGATAGCTGGTTCGTCAAATTTGGCTTCCTTAAGCCCAAGATATGTCCCAAATACCGTAGGTTGCTCAAACCCAACTTCAGCACCTCTGTTCCGACTTGCAAGCTCAAAATGACCTACTAGACTTCTTTTTCTCAAAATGTGTTCTTCATGAAAGTTGTTTATTTGGATCTTGACTATCCATTTTCCAAATTTCAGCCCATATCCATTATTACATCTTGAGATATGATTTTATGAGTGCACACTGTTCGGATTCTACTGATAGAACCCGTATTCTGACTTCCATGTAAACTTAGGTCCCTTAGACATCTGAATCGAACTTCGAGCTCTTCATCAATGTTGTAGAGCTTCCTCTTAGCTTTCCTACAAGATAAAATTCATGATTGTCAGATATCAAGAACTCAAGTTATGACTAAAATACAGAAACAGTATAAAATCTCAATAATGCTGAAAATATTCAATTAGGATCAGTTTGAGCTCAAACTCACAAAATCATGTCAAACTCAATCAATTAAGAATATGGAGAGTGTAAATGACTAAATATAAGGGTTTCTTAATGAATAAAATATGTGTTTATCAAATTCCCCCACACTTAGCTTTTTGCACTCCTGGGCAAAACTCAAGACCAAAACAAGGACATAAGATATTAACAAAATTTTAAATTCCAACGACATTCAAGAGTCCAAAATTTTACAATCAAGAAGAACAACCAAAGGTTCAAGGGATCAAAACATTCATGAGTTAACAATTCTCCACATCTCAAACCAACAAGTAAGGTATCTTCAACATGAATCGAGAATGATAGATCTTCACAAGATTCCCTCTCAATCTCTCAAGTGTTTAAAATGTAGGTATTTCACTCAATTCAACCCATGAAAATTACACTACCATAAGCTTGCTTATCTTCTACTTCTCCACTACTCAAAACACATGCATACACAAATCATGAGGACTTTATTCAAGGTTGTAGTGAGGTTAAGGTAACAGAAGAGGATAAAATGGATATGAGAGGATAAATACCAAAGAGAATAAAAGCAAATGAGAGCTGAGTTCAAATAACAAGCATAAAAGTTCATCCCAACTCTAATGTATATCCCTTTACATATTCATTTCCCAATCCTTTTCTTTTTTTTTCTTTTTTTTTTAGGCACTCTTTCCTTTTTCAACAACCATTTTGTATACACACCCCCACACTTGTTCAAAAACTCATCCATTAACAAAGCTAATGTTCTTTTATTCCCTAAGGTAAAATAAGAACACGATTTTTCATTTAAGGTACATAATGAGCTATAAACAAGGAATGATCAAATAAGCTCAAAGGGGTTAAGCAAAGGAAAATATACAAGGTTGGCAGGAATCAGAGAATTTTCAAGAAGTCAAAAGAGTGCTTGATATCATATTGAAAACAAGGTTGGCTATTTGGTTAAACTAGCTAATTAAGAAAGAGGGCCTCAATCATGTTCATGCATGCAAGTGAAATGTAGCCTCAAAAAGAATCAAAGCAAGTTCTAGAGTGGTCATTAACATGAGTGAAAATCACACAAGAAAGAAGAGAATGGCATAAATGTTGAATCCATCCATTAGGCTCAAAATCTCACAAGGTATGCATCCATCAAACTCAATTCATCAATTTAATCATCCATCACCAAGCATATCAATTCAAGAAGGGAGAAAAGTTATTCAATCATGCAATGAACCCCTTTTTTTTCTTTTTTTTTTTTTTTTTGAATTTTTTTTTACAAAAAGAACATGCTTGAAATCTCTCCCCACGCTTAATATAACATTGCCTTCAATGTGAAAGAGAGATATAGAAAAGAGCAACACAACCCGATAAGAAGTGAATCAATGCCAAGCGTAAAAGAAACACACTATCGATCTGCATCGGACCGAAAAGAAATCAAACAATAAAACTTTAGTACTAATTAGTTACTACCTAAAAACTCCTTACTCGCCACCAATTAAGATGCGTCTCAAGAGTAAAATTACTCCTTACTCTGCCATCACTAATTGATTTAATAAGTACATGACAATCATATCATACTTTCCAAACAACACAACAAATTTTTTTATTTTTTTATTTTTATTTTATATATATATATATATATATATATATATATATATATATATATATATATATATATATATATATATATATATATATATTTGGGTCAACTATCCTTCCCCCCCAACTAAATCACAACATTGTCCTCAATGTTAAAATATAGATGAGTAAAGGATAGAAGATATTACCTGTTGGAGAAAGCTGACACAAATTTAAACAGAAACAAGGTACAATTAAATCAAACCCATTAAAGATGAAGTCGCAGATCTGGCTTTTGTTTCTTGTTACTTCCTTCGCTGCTTCCTGTTGACCAATCTATCTGAGCTAATACCGGATCAGGTACATACTCAAAAGCTTCTAATTTATCAATGAGCTCATCAATAGTGGAGGCAGAGATAAGAAGTTATCTTGCTGAAGGAGTGATAAATTTCTGTTCCACAGCTTTGTCAAGAAAAGATAACAAAAGATCAAAGAAATTATTAACATTTAACAAACCAATGGGTCTATGGTAGATGTTTAGTTCGGCCCAAGAGACAATTTGAAAAATTTCTTCTAAAGTACCAAAACTACCTGGTAAGACAATAAATGCATCAGAATTGTCAACCATTGTTTTCATTCGTCCATGCATAGATGTTTCCTGAATTTCTTCTCCAACTGTCTTTCCAGTGATGTTATTTTCAGCCAAAGGTTTAGGAATAACACCTAAAACCTGACTACCTCCTATAAAAACAGCAAGTGATACAGCCCCTATTAACCCACGACAACCTCCTCCATATACAAGATGAATATTCCTCGCAGCAAGTGATCGACCAAGAGTGCTAGCTGCGTTTACAAACTCTAATCCCTTCCCATAACTCGACCCACAAAAACACGGACATTTTTTAGGTTACGAATAGAAGGCCCCATTATATACTCTTCCTCCCTTTGAGTGTTTCGAGTTGAAGGAAAATGGAGAAAATGAAGTGTTTAAGTAGGAAAAAGAATGGAAAGGGGAATAATTGCACCTATGAGGGTAGGTTGGCTGTTGTCAGAAAAGGTTGAAATTAAGAAACACAGAATCTTTTCTCCTTTTTTTTTTACTATTTTATTTTTTTATTTTTTTATTTTTATTTTTTTTTGTTTGACTTCAAGAAAACCATCAAGGTAAAGAAGTCTAGAAACCCCTGAAGGACCCTGCTCAAAGGATCGTCTGTACAAAAATCAAAATACAACAACATGATACAAAGATAAAAGAAATAGAAAATGATGACATACCTGTAAGTACAGTGTCCATGGCGTATCTTTATATTGCGCGTCATGAGTGCAGTAAACATCACGTCCTCTTTTTTTTTTTTTTTTTGAAATTGTTAGAAAAACTTGATGAAAGATGAGTGTATACTTACTTAAGATTGGGATGGAGGTAGTCTGCTCTTTCGGCTTTGTGCCAAAGCATTGTTGACCAGTATTCGACCCATTCAAGACCAGCGCAACATAGGGCTCCCAAAAGGGACAAGTAGCCATAATATGACTGGCTGCCTCACATGTGGGATACAATCTACCTTCTTTGTTTTTCAATTAAGAAAGCTAGATCAGGATGCATGCATTTCCCCATTCACGGTGTGTGTTACCAAAGCCAACCCTAAGACGTATACATAAATTTTTTTTTTTTTTTTTTTTTTTTTTGTTTTTTGTTTTTTTTGTTTTTGAGAGATGACATGAAGAAGAAGAAGAAGAAGATGATATGTACAGATTGTTTGTGGATGTGGCTCACATCCGCCTCTGGTTTAACGTCCAGTAACGGCTTAAACGTCTTCTATGAGTCGAGGATAAGCTTCCCATCCAATTTTCTTAAAAATTGGCAAACAGGGTCTTTTAGAGTCAGATTCCCAAGACTGTAGCATTTTTTTTTCTTTTTCTTTTTTTTTTTTTTTTTTTTTTTTTTTTTTTTTTTTTTTTTTAGAGATTCAAATGCTTACAACCAACAAACAGATAAAAACATAATCTAAGAAACTAATGAAAACACAAAATAAAAAGGGATAAAGAGAGCAAATCTGGTTGGGTTGCCTCCCAATGAGCGCTTAGTTTATTGTCCTCAGCCCGACATGATGATACTTTCAATGCTCCTCATATTGTGGAAGGATGAGGGTCATCACTTCCATCTCTCGCACTGTCGGAAGTTCATGATATGGTTTGAGACGATGACCATTGACCTTAAATGCTTTGCCAGAAATTTCACTCCTGATCTCAACTGCACCAAAAGGAAAAACATTAGTTACCACAAACGGCCCAATCCACTTAGAATGCAATTTACCTGGAAATAATTTGAGTCTTGATTGGAATAGCAGGACTTTTTGTCCTCTGTGAAATTTCTTTCTGGAAATCAATTGGTCGTGGAATGCCTTAGCTTTAGACTTATAAATCAGGGCATTCTCAAAGGCCTCATTTCTTAGTTCTTCCAATTCCTATAACTGGAACTTCCTTTGCTTTCCAGCACCTTCCAATTCCATATTAACTTGTTTAATGGCCCAGTAAGATCGATGTTGCAACTCAACGGGCAAATGACAGGGCTTTCCATACACCAACCGAAATGGTGACATGCCGATGGGAGTCTTATAGGCAGTCCTATAAGCCCATAAAGCATCTTCAAGTCGAGTGCTCCAATCCTTTCTTGAGGGATTCACTTTGTCTTTTCAAGGATTGACTTAATCTCCCGGTTGGACACTTCGGTTTGCCCATTTGTCTCGTGGATGGTAAGGAGTGGAAATTTTATGCATTACTCCATATCTCTTCAATAGAGCATCAAAGGTTTTGTTGCAGAAATGGGTCCCTTGGTCACTGATGATAGCCCTTGGGGTCCGAACTTGGAGAAAATATGTGACTTAACAAAATCTCGCAATGAGTTTTAGAATCATTAGATCGAGTGGCTTTTGCTTCCACCCATTTAGACACATAATCAACAGATAAAAGAATGTATGTGAAACCAAATGAAGGAGGGAATGGTCCCATGAAATCAATACCCCACACATCAAAGAGTTCCACAAAAATGATCGGAGTCTGAGGCATTTGATTACGAGGACCAATATTACCTGTTCTCTGACAACGGTCACAAGACTTACAGAAGTTGTAAGCGTCTTTGAAAATTGAAGGCCAATAGAAACCACTGTCAAGCACTTTATTGGCTGTCCTTTTACTGCCAAAGTGTCCTCCACATGCATAGGTGTGGCAAAAGGAGAGGATGGAGTGTGTCTCAGAATCAGGAATACACCTCCTAATGACTTGATCTGCACAATGCTTCCATAAGTACGGGTCATCCCAGATATAGTATTTACAGTCACTCCTTAATTTATCTCTTTGGGCCTTGTTCAAACCCTCCGGAAAGTCCTGAGTAACCAGGTAGTTAACAATGTCAGCATACCAAGGGATTATGGTGTTGACAACCATCAAATATTCATCCGGAAAAGTCTCCATGATAGGCATTTCTTCCTCTTCGATTACAATCTACTCAAGTGATCGGCCACCAAGTTTTCGCTCCCTTTCTTGTCTTTAATCTCCAAGTCAAATTCCCGGAGCAATAAAATCCATCGAGCAATCTAGGCTTTGCTTCTTTCTTTGTTAGAAGATACTTCAAGGCTGCATGATCTGAAAACACAATCACTTTAGAACCAATTAGATATGATCTAAATTTTTCTAAAGCAAATACAACAGCTAGAAGTTCCTTTTCTGTGGTTGAGTAATTAAGTTGAGCATCATTTAGAGTCCTTGATGCATAGTAAATGGCATAAGGAACTCTATCAACTCGTTGTCCCAAGACAGCTCCTACTTGCAAAGTCACTGGCATCACACATTAGTTCAAAAGGTAACTCCCAGTTGGGTAGCCTGATGATAGGTGCAACAGTTAATAACTTCTTGAGTTTATTGAAAGCTTCCATACATTTCTTATCAAAGTTAAAATTAACATCTTTTTGAAGAAGTCTGCAAAGGGACAATGAGACTTTAGAAAAGTCTTTAATGAATCTCCGGTAGAAACCTGCATGACCAATAAAAGAACGAATCTCCCGCACACTAGTGGGTGGTGGCAAAGAATGCATGAGTTCTACCTTAGCTTTATCTACTTCAATTCCCCTAGCAGAAATTACATGACCTAACACAATACCTTCATTCACCATGAAATGACATTTTTTCCAATTCAAGTACTGGTTAGTGTCAATGCATCTTTTAAGCACCAAAGTTAAATGTTCCAAACAATTTTCAAAATCATTTCCAAAGACACTAAAGTCATCCATAAAAACCTCAATGATGTTTTCAATGTAATCGAGAAAATATACTCATCATGCATCTTTGGAAAGTTCCTGGTGCATTGCGAGTCCAAAAGGCATTCGCCTATATGCAAAGGTACCAAATGGACAAGTGAATGTAGTCTTGTCTTGGTCTTCGGAGCTATGGCAATCTGATTGTAACACGAAAAACCATCCGAGAAAACAATAATAAGAATGACCACTAATCTTTCTAACATTTGATCAATGAAAGGTAAAGGAAAGTGGTCTTTTCTCGTGGCGGCATTCAACTTCCCGTAATCAATACAAACACACCACCCTCGTCTCCGTAACCTAGTGGGAATAAGCTCATTTTCAGCATTTCTTACCACGGTAATTCCGATTTCTTTAGTACTACACCGGACTGGGCTTACCCACTTGTTGTCGAAATGGGGTAGATCACCCCCACACTTAGGAGCTTCAGTATCTCCTTTTTCACAACCTCCATCATGGGAGGATTCAATCTCCGCTGAGGGTCTCTCACAGGTTTAGTATCCTCCTCCATTAATATCCTGTGCATACAAACAGAGGGACTAATACCCTTGATATCAGCTATTGACCAACCAATGGCTGTCTTATGTTCCTGCAAAACAGCTACCAGTTTCTCTTCTTGCTCTTGGGTGAGTGACTTTGCAATTATTACTGGAAGGGTGTCCTTCTCCCCTAAGAAGATGTATTTAAGATGATCAGGTAGTGCTTTCAGTTCCAATTCAGGTGCCTGCACAACAGAAGGTTGAGGTATATCAGTAGTAACAGGTAAATCAACAAAAGTTACCTCATGCTCTTCTAGAGTGGAAGAGAGCTCTTGTAAGGCAGCAACAATTTCATCAATGTCTTCACTCCATGGCTCTTCTTCACTCTTCTTCTTTTCCTCCTGTACATCTAAGCTATGAGTTAGAATTGTATCAAGAGCATCAAAATGGTCAGTATCAAAAGCTGCAGAAATTAAATAATCAATTAAACAAGCAGAGTGCACATCACTTGGGTATCTCATAGCTTCAAAAATATTGAATCTAATTAATTCCCCATCAAATTCCATTGTTAGAATTCCTGAGTGCACATCAATTTTTGTCCGTGCAGTCTTCAAAAATGGTCTTCCTAGCAAGATAGGAGCAGATTTGGGAGACTCATCCTCTTCCATGTCCAAAACATAGAAGTCTGCCGGAAACACTAATTCATTCACCTGTACCAAAACATCTTCAACCACACCCTTAGGGTATGCATTAGATCTATCAGCCAATTGAATAACAACACCAGTAGGTTCCAAAGGACCCAAGTATAAAGATGCATAAATAGAATATGGCATGACATTTATAGATGCACCTAAATCAAGCATTGCCCTTTCAAACCTTGTGTTACCTATAGTGCATGGAATGGTGAATGTGCCAGGGTCCTTACATTTGGTTGGGAGTTTCTTTTTAATTACAGCTGAAACATTTTCTCCCACTTGGACCTTTTCATTTCCTTTTAACTTCCTCTTGTTAGTGCATAATTCTTTCAGAAATTTTGCATATCTAGGTACCTGCTTAATGGCATCTAACAAAGGGATATTAACCTCTACCTTCCTAAAAGTCTCAAGTATTTCTTTTTCTGCTTCTTCTTTCTTGGTTTTAACCAACCTACTAGGAAAAGGAGCTTTAGTGACATATTTAGGAAAGGGTTTAGAAATACTTACCTTAGGGGTTTTGGAAGTTTGCCCCTTATCATTTGCTTCTTTGGGTGGTTCATCCTTCTCTTGAATGATTGGTGGAAGAGAGGTAGGCTCATCCATCGTCTTTCCGCTTCTCAATGTGACAGCACTAGCATTTTCCCTCGGATTCACTTCTGGCTGTGAGGGTAGTTTTCCTGAAGCTTGGCTTTGAAACTTGTTGAATTCTGTGGACAACTGTCCTATCTGATTCTACAAGTTATTGATTGCAGTCCTTGTTTCTTTTTTGAAACTTTGTATAATTGCATTTGTTTCTTGTTGGAACTGCAAATTATTAGTGGCCATTTGTTTTACTAGCTCCTCTAATGAAGGCTCAGATTGCTTAGGAGCTTGAACTTGCTGCTGTCTCTGAGGGAAAGGTACTTGCCTTTGTTGGAATCATGGAGGTCCATAAGCTGGAGGTTGATTTTGAGGTTGCTTTGCATAGCTGAAATTTGGATGATCCCTCCAACCCGGATTATATGTGTTTGAGTAGGGGTTGTAATTTTTTGAAAGTCCAAAGATATCCCCCTCTTGCTCTTACCTCCTCATTTGTGTCTTCTTGGAGAGTGAGACACATATCAGTGGGATGTCCAGATAAACAACAGATCCCACAAGCATGAACTGGTGCTTTACTTGAATCCATTAACCGCTGAACCATAGCAGTCAATTGAGTCATTTGCTGCTGTATACTGGTTGTCTCTACTTCTTTCACTGCTCTTACTCCAGTGTCATTTCTAGAGTAGAATTGTTGAGTATTGGCAGCCATTCTTGAGATCAAGTTTCTAGCTTCTTGAGGAGTTTTATCAATCAATGCTCCTCCGCTAGCAGCATCAATCATGTTGCGATCCATCACTTGTAAGCCTTCATAGAAATACTGAATTAAAAGCTACTCACTTATTTGATGATGAAGGCAGCTGAAACATAGCTTCTTAAATCTCTCCCAGTAGTCATGGAGTGATTCCCCATGCCTTTGTTGAATACCACATTTCTTTTCGATTGTTGCAGCTTTTGAGGCGGGAAGTATCTGTCTAGGAAAGTTCGGGCCATGTCCCGCCATGATTGGATGGATCCGGGTGGCAAGTAGTAAAGCCACTCCTTAGCCGAGTCTTTCAATGAGAATGGAAAAGCTCTCAACTTGACTTGCTCTACATGAATTCCTGCGGGTTTCATGCTAGAACATACCACATGGATTTCCTTCAAGTGCTTGTTGGGGTCCTCTCCGGGTAATCCATTGAAAGATGGCAAGAGATGGATTAAATCGGATTTCAATTCAAATGCTTCTTCATTTTCAAGAATGTCTATGCAAAGAGGTTTGTTGATCTAGATCTGGAGCACCCAATGCCCTTAAAGTGTTTTACGCCATTGTCACTTCTTCGGATATTTCGGATGGCTCAAATGTCTCTGAACTTGATAGATCAATGTAATGGGCGACTTCAATGTCGGCAGGTGTGAGTTGGAAGTTAGCCTGATGGAAGGAAATTGAGGATGTGAAGTGAGTTGATCAATATAGTTCCTCAAATTTAGCAATCCTTCGTCTACTCCTTCAAAGGACATCAACATCTACAAAACACTCGAAAAGAAAGATTAAAAATAAAATAAAATAAAATAAAATAAAAACAGAATAATAATAGGAAATAAATTAATAGTGTAATTGAAAAAATTGGTTCCCAAGAAGGCGCCAAAATTCGATGCGTGCGGATGTAGTGATTAAAATTAAGATAAAAATCAGTTGTCGTGCCCACCAAAAATAAAAACCTTACAACTAGTTGTAGTTAGTAAGGGTCGATCCACAGAGAACCAATTCAATTAACACTATTAAACAATTCCCAATTTAGACTCGATTAACAATAAACAAGAAAAGGGGGTTTTGGAGTTTTGATGAACAATGAACGACTTCAAAGATAACAATAAACAAACTGAAATCAACAATATAAGAAAATTGGTTAAGAGATTGAATCCACCACTAGATTTATATGATAATGTAAATCCACATATCCTTTTTATTCTAACATGCTCAATTATGTTTTTATGCAATTGTGAGAGTAAATCTCTGTTTTCCTTACGTGTTGGTCAATTTAGCAACCGCTCAAATCAACTCCTAATCACTGATTAGTCATAAAGCAACCGCTCTTACAACTATCCAATAATTGCATTAAGATTTAGAAAACCAATTACACTAAGGTCTAATCACACACCGGGATTAAATTACTTAGAACATATATTTCTCTAGATCTAATACCGCAACCGCGCATAATAAACCCAGATCTACCACTTTTATAACCGGCAAATAGCACAAAGATAATTATACCCACATGAACATCATACATCCCACTAGATCTACTACCGCAACCGCGCATAATAAACCTAGATCTATTACTTTGAAAGTAGGAACAAGTACAAAAACCTTCATACCAACAATAGATTCAAAAATATATGAATAAAAACATAACTGTGTTGAAATAATCAAATATGCAAAGTTTACAACATTAATACTAGCGGTTTCATCACCCCTTAACCAAGGGAGGTTTAGTTACACATAGCTAGAAAGAAATCACAAGAAAAACTGAGAGAAAATGAAGGAGAGTTCCCCCTCCCTATGATAACCAATGGTGCCCTTTTATAGAAGTCTAGGGTAACAAAATGACAAAGGTGAGTGGATGGATGAGTGGGTTAGTGGAGTGGGGTGGTTGAGTGGATTGGTTGAGTGGGTGAGTGGTTAAGTGGGTTGGTTTGAGTGGAGTGGATTAAATATTGGTTGAGTGGGTTAGTTGAGTGGATGAGTGGTTGAGTGGGTGGTTGAGTGGATGGATGGATGAGTGGATGGATTAGTGGATGGGTGGGTGGAGTGGTTAAGTGGTTGAATTAGTGAAAAATGCCAAAGGACTTTTGGTGAGTGGGAAATTATGGACATGAATGGGTGAGTGGATGGATTAGTGGATGAGTGGGTGGAGTGGTTAAGTGGTTGGATTAGTGTATGAGTGGATGAGTGGGTGAGTTAGTGGATGAGTGGATGAGTGGATTAGTGGATGGATGAGTGGGTGGTTGAGGACGAAAATTTTGTGTCTGACTTGGAAGCCAAAAATGACCCACTATACTTCAGAACCACAAAAAGTGTTCTTCATGAAAGTTGTAGATCCTTGTCTTGGATATAAAATGGATAGCTGGTTCATGAAATTTGGCTTCCTTAAGCCCAAGATATGTCCCAAATACCGTAGGTTGCTCAAACCCAACTTCAGCACATCTGTTCCGACTTGCAAGCTCAAAATGACCTACTAGACTTCTTTTTCTCAAAATGTGTTTTTCATGAAAGTTGTTTATTTGGATCTTGACTATCCACTGTCCAAATTTCAACCCATCTCCATTATTACATCTTGAGATATGATTTTATGAGTGCACATTGTTCGGATTCTACTGACAGAACCCGTATTCTGACTTCCATGTAAACTTAGGTCCCTTAGACATCTGAATCGGACTTCGAGCTCTTCATCAAAGTTGTAGAGCTTCCTCTTAGCTTTCCTACAAGATAAAATTCATGATTTTCAGATATCAGGAACTCAAGTTATGACTAAAATACAGAAACAGTGTAAAATCTCAATAATGCTGAAAATATTCAATTAGGACTAATTTGAGCTCAAACTCACAAAATCATGTCAAACTCAATCAATTAAGAATATGGAGAGTGTAAATGACTAAATATAAGGGTTTCTTAATGAATAAAATATGTGTTTATCAGAGAACATCATTGTTGTAACACCCTCCGTAGGGCATTACATTTATGACAAATTATAAATCATCCTTACCCAAGTTATAAATCATTTATTAAATAATAATAATACGAGTTGTAAAAATTTTCTTTTTGTACATTATATCATTAAATAAAATAAACAGAACATGAAATAAAATAAACTACTAAATACACACCATAATTATACATATAATTTTTGTTTTCATGGATACAAATAATTACATACTACAAACTGTTTAGTAAAATAGTAAACTGTTTGACTTATAACAAACCATAAACTAGCCAAAATACACAACTAAAAGTTCAGATCCTCCGAAGGACCCTCCTCTGGTAGATCATCAGAAGATAGAAACCCTGGATGTCGTCTAGCCCTACGGACAGGAGTCCGTGCGGTCGACACACTACTAAGCTCCCTAGGGGCATGGAAACGACCACCCCAATAGCGCCTAATAGACAATGGTAACTCTAGATGTACATAAACAATAGTAGAGAACATAGGAACTCCATCATATTCCCTACTAAGGGACACAATCAACTGTCCCACATAAACAACTGTCTCTCTATCTGCTTGTAGACGCCAGGCTTCGGAGTCCCCATGAAACTCCGGTCTCACGAATCCCAGAAAACTCGGTAGCGTCATAACACGTCAAAATCAATCCACACAATAGGGATGATCTAGAGGCTCGCCCTCTTCGCACTGATCACCAGGATGTTGTTCCTTCTCATACTGACAACCCAAAGGTTGCTCCTCTTCTCCTTCCTCAAAATCTTTACCGAACATAATAATAATACAGAAATGCATACAAAGAGGTGAGATAATCTACATAACTACTAACATGGCAGTATAGAAAATGACAGTACATACAGATATAACGTTGAATACATCAAATCATGTTATCACATCATACATAAAATCTTAGATCAATACAATTATCACATCATGATACAGACCAAATATGCAGATGTACACATACTCGTTCCTACTCCATGGAGCTAACCACAATTTTCAGAGAGAATGATCTAGAAGATCTGTTTGTAGCTCCGGTTGCCCCAGCCAAGTGCTATACAATCTAAGTGACATATACATCAAGCATTGTACTAGACAGTCTACTCTAGATCGTGATTAAGAATAGTGCTTTGTCGAGATCGCTAGTGTGTTGCCTGGTACCATGGCCCAAATGAGCTACTAACTGTCCACATGTGGAATTCTCCGCACACCAACGCCTCTAAGTTCACTCAATGAACAACATTACACCTATCGCACCTGCACTACAGTGTAATTCATCTCTTAGACAACTTGCCAATATCAACCAAATTGACACGTTTCTTTATGCATGGTGCATGAGCCAAAATACACATATCACAATACTATTATTTTTCACAACCACACGGCATCACTTGGTAGTACCATTTTTCAACATAACTGGGTCCACCACGTTAACCCGACAACAAACTGCTGTTATTCTCAATTGTGTAAATATTTTATCACATTTTCACAATCGCGCGACCTTTTTTTAACGTTTTCAAATCGCATAAATATTTTTTGACATTTTTACAATCGTGTAGCGTTTTTAAATCATTTTCTCAATCGCGTAGTGAATTTAAATTATTTTCTCAATCGCGTAGTTTAAAAATCATTATTTTAAATATGCGTAAGGTTTTTCTAATATTTTTCAACTGCATAAAATATTTCTCTACTTTCTAAATTAATTTTTGAAACTTTCTCCATTATATATCTATTTTTAGTCTTATTTACAGTATTTCCTCTTGAAAATATTTTAAGTAGTATTTTCTACTGTTTCCTTTAAAAATTACCCTTTATGGATTTAACCAATATTTACAGCTCAAAACTTGCTAACGCGCTTCAAAACCCAACAGGTGAGCTATACGTTAGTACTTTTCAAGTATTTATTTTATTTCATATCATTACTTAATTTCACTAGTTAAACTCTAAAACTAATTTACTTTCCTTTGTATTTCTAAAAGTCCATCTAATTAAGTTCTCATTAAATTAATTACATAAGTCCACACTTTGGAAATAATTTTGGAATAAAAACATCATAAGTAGGCATGTTGGCTGAAAATCATTGTATGCTTTATGTAACACCCCAAAATTTCCTATATCTTTGATAGTAATTTTGACAGTTAACAGAATTTCACTGTTTAGTGATTTTTGTGTACTGTAAAATTATTTTGATTATTCCGTCAGCGTATTTGATCGTTTTGAGTAATTTACTCTGTGTCAAGAAAATAATAATTTTCGGGCCGGAGAAAATCTTTAAGTATTTATTTCTGTTGACTGTTAATTATTTTTAACAATCTGACTTAATTTTCATACATTTTCTAATATTTGTGATTTTTGTGTATGATTATAAATTTTTATGGTTATTTGATTATTTTTGGGCTGTTTGTGGACCCAGGTAGGTCCCGCAAAGTGAAAAATTTTTTACAAATAGAAAAATTCGTACTGTTGAGACGGAGACAGGGGATCTTACTAAACTTGAATTCAAAAACAATTTTAGAAAATTTCTTGTATTGTGTTTTGTACTGTATTTAATTATCAGGCGATAAAAATACAATAAATATATTCTTTCGTGGGGTTTTAGCAGATAAAAATAGAAATTATACTGTTAAGTCAATATTAGTGGTTATGATAACTTTTGACGGACCAATGAGAAGCAAGTCTAATGAAGACTTTAATATCAACTGTCGATTTAATCAACGGTGTAGAATCGGTCTAATAAAATGGCTATGAACATTTATAACCATTGGATGAAGAATTAATCAAGGGTAGAGATTTGATCTTACAAAGTGACTAAGACCATTTGAGACCGTTGAATTTGGATTTAATCAACGGTGAAGATGGATCAATTATGACTATTGGATGTGGATTTAATCAATGGTGGAGATTTGGTCTTCTAAAATGGCTATGACTAATTATGACCCTTGGATTGAAAGTAAGAAGGAGTAATCTTGACCCTTCATTTTAGAGATGCATCTAATGGCTAGGATATGAAGGAGAAAGATCTAATGGCCTAGATTAAGTCTTCTATTCAAAAGTCTATCTTAATCTTAACCATTGATCTAATCAATGGCTTAAGTGACTCTAAATGGTGGCTAGAAAAGATGACAATCTTATGGAATGCATGGATGGAGGGGGGACGATTTTTGTGTTGTTTATGAGCTTAAGGAAAAAGTTTGAAGACATTATTAGATGTCTTGGTCAATTATGCATCATTATTGATTATTTGCACTCTTAAGAGAATGCATGAAGGGGGGATGGTTTTTGGTGTTTTAAGGCCATAGCAAAAATTCTATGACCATTATCACTCATTCTTGATCATTATTGATCATTTCCAAAAACCTAAAGCTCTTAGAAAATTTTCTCTTCTTCTCCTTCAAGCATGGTTCGGCCAAGCACCCTAAGTATGCCTTCCATCACTCAAAAATTTTATCCAACCTAGTTTCTTGAATCCTTACCTTATTCTAAGCAACTTTCATGTTGGAGACTTTCTCTAAATCTTTCATCTTTATGGACTTTCTTCAAGATCAAAGTTATAGGGTATTTGAGGTGAAGTGTAAGGAAACTTCATTTCTTCTCTCTTTTTCATGATTCTAAGCCATGTTTGATCCATGGTTCCTCTTATTCAAGCTTAATATGTTTATAAACTTATGTTTTGTTTTGTATTTGAGAAGCTCTTGGTGGTGAAGGACTTGGAAAAAGAAGCAAAACAAGGAGCTTTTGAGGATCTTCAAGAGGTAAGAGGGAGATTCATCTCACCAACTAAGTATGGTGGTGAGAGATGGTTGTGTATTTGATGGATGGTGAATCCATGTGAGGATTCATATCCATGGTCATGTAATAATTTGTGGGTGTTTATGTGCTTTGATTATTTGCCTATGCTTGGTATGATTTGCATGATTTATTTGCTTTGATTATGGCATGCTTGTGATATATATGTTGAATATGTATTTGTATGTCATGATTTGATGATGGAAAGGAAAGTGATTTTTGGTTCCAAAGACCAAGAGGAATTTTGGCCAAGACACCTCAAAATAGGTGTTCATAAATTAATGTTTTCATGAATGATAAAATCAAATGATTAGAGAAGCATGGAAAATAAACAAAGGGTTTGTTTTTTAAGAAGTAGTGTTCACGGTTTTGAGAAGGATTTTTATTTATTTATTGTGTAAAAAGTTTCTAAGCATGTTACTAAACATGAGTTTTAAATGAAAAGGGCAATGTTGATTTTAAGGATTTGCAAAGAAAGTGAAAATGGATTTGCAAAGAAAGTGAAAATGAAAAATGAACAAATGATTTGATTTCAAAGACCAAGTGCTCACGGTTTTTATGAAGAATTTTTAATGGTTTTGTTTGTGTAAAACCATATTGACTTAGAAGGAAAAAAATATTTGATGGCCATTGGAATCATGTACCACGGTTTTGGAAGGCTTGTAATGCCTTGATTTTGATGAAGCAAAGTGATTTTTCAAATGGAAATGTAATTGATTTAGTATAAGGAATTTGGAAAGGGAATCAGAGTGTTTTATCACTTGAGAAAAAGGGATTTTTGTATATGAATGGAAAAGAGAGGTTGAAAATGTTTGAACCTCAATTTATTTTGAAGAGAGTTGATTTTAGAATTTATTTGAGAAAAATGGATAATATAATGGTAATTTGATATTTTCTAACGTGTAACTCATCCTTTGGGTTTTTGAGAGCATTAGTAATTTTAAAGTTAGAAACATTGATTTAATTCAATGGAATTGTGAATTTGTGGAATATATTATGAAAAGGATTTTCTTGAGTAAGAAAATGTAGAAACTAATGTGATAAGTCATATTATTTTGAGCAAATAATTTCTTAAAGGAGAAATGTGAAAAATGATGTTGGAAATGATATTGATTTGTTTGAAAGTCCAAAATAATGTTTGGAATATTGAGAAATATTTTGAGTGATTGTAAAATGGTGAAAAATGTTTTACGTATCTTAAAAACGTGATTTTTAAGCCACGCGATTTGAAAAACGTCAAAATATTTTTACGCGATTTGGAAATCATTTAAATATTTTGAAAATGATGAAAAATGGTTTACGCGACTTAAAAGGATGATTTTTAAGTTACGCGATTGTGAAAATGGTGGAAAATCGCTACGCGATTTAAGTAAAGTGTAAATATTTTTACGTGATTGAGAAAACGTTGAAAAATCAATACGTAATTTGAAAATGCAACAGAAGTGTTGCAAAATTGTGAAAATGCAACAGAAATGTTACGCGATTGTGAAAACACGACGAAAGTATTTTGTGACTATAAAAATGCGATAATATGATTTTGCTGTTGAAAATACAGTATGATTACTGTTGGGCCAGTGTGTGGACCCTGATTATGAGATTATGAAATTGAACTAAGAATGGGCCATTGTGTGGACCCTGAATATGAAATTGTGAATTTGAACTGAGAATTGTGCATTTTACATGCATGGACTAGTGTGTGAACACTGTATGAGAAAATGATGAATTTTGCCTATGATTGGCATTGGTGCATTGAACATGCATTGGAAAGGTCCAATGGACTGTATAAGGCTATTTGCCTAGGAGAGACGTACACCTCTTGAGTGGGTGTGATATGCATAGCGTAAGTCACTTGTTGACCTTGAGGGCATCGGGGTGTGGGTTACCCACAGTGGGCAATGAGTAGCTCTACTGTAACCGTGGGTTAGACCGACGTGACACACTGATGATCTTGATCAAGACACTATTCTTAATCAAGATCTGATAAAGACTGTCGTGTATATGTTAGATGTGCAAAATCAAAATGAGGATTATAGCACGTGGTCTGAGGCATGTGATACCAACAGATCTTTTCGATCAACTTCTCCGAACTGAGTATTAGCTCCATGGAGTAGGAACATTGAGTCTATGTGCACATGCATAATCATAAATATTGAATGATATTTGAACTGATAAATGATTTGATAATGATAATTGATTAATGTTGATGGTATGATATATCTGTATGATATGTTGTTGTGTTATCTCTGTGCTACCATGTTGGTATTGGCGTAGGTGATCTCACCTCTTTGTTATATTGTTTGGTTGGGCTTGTGTTGTAAAAATTATATAATAGATGGAACGAGTTGTCTTAGACATGACGGGTGGTAAATACTCTGAGATTGGTGACAAC
Source organism: Ormosia emarginata (assembly GCA_029884605.1). Lineage (NCBI taxonomy): Eukaryota > Viridiplantae > Streptophyta > Magnoliopsida > Fabales > Fabaceae > Ormosia > Ormosia emarginata. Next base: position 22,058,676 of record JAQQTP010000078.1, on the reverse strand, counting down.
ATTGAGGAGTAGCCATTCAGGATTCGATAGTGTGCAGTGTGAACAAGGAACAGATGTCTGATGCATCAAGATGGATACAAGAAGGAATAAGTATGTTAAGTTTTATCGTTAGTGTTGTACCATGCTATTAAGTAAGACCCGTGATGGGGTTTGTAACATCCCGAAAAATACCTATTTGGTCATAATTCATCATTTTATAATATTCTTGATTTTTAGAAATTTTTCTAGAATTTTTCGGAAACGACGAATATTTTAATATATTCCTCGTTTTGCGTGCACACTGGGCTGAGAATTGCTGAGACCAGTGTAACACTCCGGAAATTGATTATTTCACCATGAATAGTCATTTTCCAATATTTGTGATTTATGTGAATTTTTCTGGAATTTTTCGGAAACGACGAATATTTTAATATATTCCTCGTTTTGCGTGAAACTCGAGCAGAGTCGTGAAAACGACTGTAGCGCTTCAAAAATTGGGAAATTATATGACGAGTGGTCGTTTTATAATATTTGTAATTTTTGAGAATTTTCTGGGAATTTTCCGGAACCGTCGAATATTTTAATATATTCCTCGTTTTGCGTGCGCGCTGAGCAGAATCAGAGAAACGCGATGTTTTCTCTGAGAACCTTGGACTATGGATAAGTCGACGGGGGATCTTACTAAACCCGAGGCTTGACACAGTTTACGAGGTTTCACAATTTTCGAGAAATCTTAACAGTTACATTTAAATCAATACAAATGAAAAATTCATCTGTCAGATTAATTAAATACGACTCTGTCGATCGTAACTATTATCCATTAGATAATAGTGTGTAATAAAAATACTATCACATTATCTTAATGTAATCTACCTTATGTCTAATCAAGTCACTTTAATTCAAATTTAATAGTTAAATATTCAAGCTTCCTTAAGAAGCTTTGACCCCAAGCTTTGACCACATGTGTAGCTTCCAAAGGAAGCCAATTTTTGTCACCCATTTCTCTCTCTCATGTACGTGATCTGCAGCCCAAAAAGGTGAATGAATTGATTTGAATTATCCAAATAATTCATTTAACTCATTTACACCCCAAAAGCACCATTTCTCCTTCCTTTTACGTTTCTTCTTCTTCTTTCTCTCTTCAACCATTTCTTTCTTCCTCTTCCAGCCACCACACGTCCAGCCACCCTCCAAAGACTCCAACATTCATAAAAATTCACACCAACCATATTTTCTTAATCTCCTACTCCTTCTCATCATCTTTTGTGCTTGGAGTTTTCAAGAAAGCTTCCATCTTCAACCATTTCTCAAGCTTTGAAGGTGAGCTCCCATGGCTGAAAAATTTCAGGCTTCCACTCCATTTTCGTTTCTGGTTTTCCTCTTGATTTAATGGTCATTTTCTTCTTCTTTTTCACATCATTACATTGTTCTAACTTGGACCACATTTTCTAGGGTTTTTGAGCTTCAAATCCGAAAATCAAGAGTGCTCTTGGAATTTTTCTTGGTTCTTCATCTTGGTAAGAGGAAGACTAATCCTCCTCAACCTCTTTAGCAACTAGGAACCTTGTGTTTGATTTTTGGAAGAAAAACCACATGGTGGTTGTTCTTGAAATTGCTTGAAATTGATTTCTTGAATGTCATTTTAATTTAGCTTTGAGTAGTTGATTGAGTGGTTAATTATTCATGTAATTTTGTGATTGAAATCCATGTTTGCTTGCTAGAAATTCTGGTTGCTGGACCCCCTGAATGTGCCACGGTTTTGGGGCTATTTTTGGGCTGTTTTTGGGCTGGAAAATGAATGGAAATGATGCTTAAATTTTGACCAATGCATGGAAAATTAAATCAAGTAGTTAAGGTTGATTCAAGTGGACAAAATTCTGGTTGTTGGACCTTGGTGAGTGCCACGGTTTTGGGCTGTTCTTAAGAGCAGAATTTTGGTTAACATTGTGTCAAGAGTAATGCTAGGCAAATTAGGTAAAGGAAGACTAAACTAGTGAGAAGAAAATTGGTAACCTAGGACCCTATGGGGTGCCACAGTTTTGAGGCTAGCAATTAAGGGAAATTGTGATAAATTGTAACAAGCATTTGATTTGAAGTAATCAATGTATAAATATGGAATGTAATGGAAGAAGAATTTGAAATTGAAACTCAAGTGATGCCACGGTTTTGGGTGGAAAAATGGGGTAATTTATGGTTGATGTGCAATAAGTATGAGACTATAATTAATTAAGTAACAAGATGGGATTTAATGGAAGAACAATTGGAAGTTGAGACTTCTATGGTGGCTACGGTTTTGGAGCCAAGAACCTAGGGTTTTTGGTGAGTTAATTGAACAAGTGAACACTTTAAATAATTAAGGGAGTGGTGTACAAGATTATGGCTTGAAAGGAATTGGAATTGAATTCATTAGGAGGCCACGGCCTCTAGTACATTATTTGGGAAAATGTAATTTTGGTAAATTGGAAGTATAAGTAATTAGATACTTAGAGAACTAGGTAATGAAATGGACAATTATTAAATTAGAAGGATTATTAGGATTAAGACTTCATAAGCCTTAAAGGACTAAGAATGAATTCATCATAAGACTTAAGGTGATCATAAGTGGGTAAAGAACATGAGAATGTGAGACTTGAGGGCTTAAATAAAATGTAAGTTATTGGAGATCGAATTGCCTTAGTATGTTAAGTTGATTTTTGAACATGAACCTTGAAATAAGGAATAAATTCTAAGTTAGGATTCATAATGAACCTAATGACGTATTGATTGATTTGACATTGATATTATGTGATTATGGAATTGTATGAAATTATGAATCATACATGTGCATGCATAGTGTCTTATGCATTGTGATTGTCCTTGTGGATCGTTGTAAGGCCTAGTTGCCTAGGAGATTGAACACACCTTAGTGCGGGTGCGAATAGACAAGTGTGGGTCGTGTTATGACCTCGGGGGCGTCGGGGTGCGGGTCCCTCACATGGACAGTTTAGAGCTCCTCTGTGCCGTGGGGCAAACCGATGCAAACACACCGACGATCCGGACTTGACACTGTCCTATATCGTGATCTAGTGTAGAATGTCCGTACAATGCCATGATTTGCGCATGAGAAAATTTATTGATAGCATCGGCCTCGACGTGGAGTTACGTACATGTCTCCCGATCTTTCTCTCCGCTTGATTGAGTCTAGCTCCATGGAGTAGGAATTTGGGAAAGCATGCATATGAGTCATGATATACCCCGTCATTGTTAATATTTATTTTTCCATAACTATGACCGATTTAATAATTACTTGTGATGATTATCTCGCTCGAACCGTTTATTTGCTTACTTGGAATTTCTGCTCATTAAATTGAATACGATATTCTGAGTTGCTAATTGGGCGCGTGGCGCCGTTCTGTTTCTAGCTGCTATGATTGGTAATGATGGTAGGATGTCTTACCTCTTTCTTGTATTCTTGTGCTTCTGTTATGTATATATATATGTACGTTTGATAAAAGATCGTGAGGGAGATGAAGAAGAATCTTGGTTGATTTGGATTGGATGTGTGGATGAGATTTCTTCAATTACGTGAGAGCACAACTGCGTGGAGGCATTGATGCCTGTCTCGTCAACTGGGACTTCGAGCATCGTATATGTGCATGGGGTTGCGGATTTGTCTGCTGGTGGTACCCATCCCTGGGTTACTACTTTTCCCTTTAGTGTTTTTAGTTCCCGCTTTGTATTTTATTTGACTCTGTAATTATGATATCTTATGATATCAATGATTTACGTTAATTAACTATAAAATATATATAGAAGGCATAGGATTTTATTTTGGTGGTTGTGTATAAGATGATGTTGCATTTGGATATGGGTTAATACAAATACATTTCATTCGAGGCTCGTATGTTCTACTTACATATAAACACAAAAAAAAATAATAATAATAAACTTCTAAATTTTGAAACGTATGTTATCATGGCTGTGACACATCTGGATTTAGTGACCGTGATGTAATGACGATCGTGTTGCGGTCGCTATATCAAGGGGTGTTACAGGGTTTGCTACTGTTAAAAAGAGAGTCTGTTAGTTTTATATTTCTCTTTAAATTGTTAAATATTAATTGGTGTCAATATTGTATATTAATCAGTTTAATTATATTTTCAGTAATACTTATGGATTTCAGTAAGTTTATGTTTCTGTAATAAGAAATTTTAAAACTCAAACTTTTTATGAACTTCTTTACAGATTATGAGTTGGGAGTCGGAAATATGATACCTTGAGGAGGGTGTTATACTTTATAAATCATATTCAATTGTTTTCCATCATCTAATCTCTTGTAAAAATTCTTAATCCAATTTATTATTATTAAATCACTTAATCCATGATTAGAAAAATTATTTAGAACACTATGTTCTCTTTATGGTGGTGTAGGCCGCGAGCCTCATGGGTCCTTTGGAACCCTCATGCAATTCTTTTTCATGTTGTTCACATCCTACTACATACAATAACTATCATACCTTCACTAAAACATGTTGTAACGCCCCAATTTTTAGAAAATATTTTGAATGTACTGTTTTCTGTTTTTCATGCTTTTGTGTGAATGACTGCTGTGTCCCTATTTTTCTGTTCTCGATTTCTGTATGAAAACAATTACGATAATACTGGCTCAAATTTTATTTGATCGTTTTACGTAATTTGTTTCGAGACGGTAAAATAAAAATTTTTCTCGAAACTCATCGTATTAATTTTTTTGAAAGATATACAGCTATATAATACTGCTGGATATTTTATTTGAACGTTTTGGACGATTACCTACGTTGTGGGAAAAAATGGGAAAATGACCGTTACGTCCCGAACGTACTGTTTTTGCTGTTTTTACTGTTTTTAATTGTTTTCTATATGATTTAATGCCTGAAAATACTGTCTGTGATTTTATATGGACTTTTTGTGTGATTTACTCCGAGGCAAGAAAATAATATTTTTCCGGGCCGGGGAAATCTTATTTTATTATTTAGAATTGGGGGATCTTACTTAACCCGATTCTGAATGAGACTAAAAATAATCTTTTAATTTTTAGGATTTAAGCTAATCAAAATAAAATAATTTTATATTATTATAATATTATTTTATTAGTCAAGATATTTTAGTGACAAGTGGACCCGAAAATATTTTGCGGGACCCACAATTAGCGTAACGGTTAGATCGGTAGCTTAATTAATCACCGTTAGCGAGTAGAACTTCCTTCAGAACAGTGACTCACTAGTGACTCAATCAGAAAATTAAATGCACTGGGTGATTAGGCTTGTGAGTCACCAAGAGCCAACCAATAGAAATCAAGCTTGCTCACCAAGGCTTGATCTTGACCATTGATACATCCAATGGCTTGGATGAAGCCAAGCAAGGTGCCCACCTTGCACCCCACTTGATGTCTACGGCCAAGAGGTCTTGGATGACCAAAATTACATTTCATCTTCATCACTTTTCTCTCTTCTCTCTCATCAAAACCCTAGCCACCATTCTTGTTCATTTTCTTCACCATTTTCGGCCAAGACCAATACTACACCATCCAACCATCAAAAAAATTTTCTAACCAAGTTTTCCTAACCTAAACACCATTCTAAGAACCTTTCTAGTTGGGAGTTTCTTCAAAATCTTCCATTTAGGGCTTGGAAATCAACCTTGAAAGTTTTACCTAGAAGGTGAAATTTCATGCTTTTCTTTTCTCTCTTCTTTTTCAAAGTTCTAAGCCATGATTTTTCCATGGTTTAGCTTCTTTTTCATGGTTAGTAACATGTAGATTTTGTTTGAGATTTCTAGGTATTTTTGGTGGTGAAAACCGTGACCTAGGAGGAGTGAAAGCAAGCCTTTTTGTCTTCATTTAAGGTAAGAGGAAGACAATTCTTATCATCTCTTGATGGTGGTAAGAAGATGGAGCCATTTGTGATGTTTGTAGAATCCATAAGGATTCGGTGGTCATGTGTTCATTATGTGTGTATTTGTTAATTTTTGTGTTTGTTAGTAGTTTATGTGGTATTTGTTAGTAGCTTTCTTGTTTGATGATTGTAATAATTTTTGCATGTCTATTAGCTTTTGATTGCATGTCTATAAGCTTTAATTTAGGTTTAGGTGTTAGAAAATATATTGCATGTGTTAGAAGATATAATGCATGTGTTAGAATTGTATGATAGTATATAGGATGTGAATAACATGTGTAAATTTGCATGAGTGTTCCAAAGAACACATCCAATAGCTCACGACAATGACAAGTTGGAGGACCAAAATGTTCTCTTGATTTTTCCTAAAGTGTAACTTAATTAACCTAGGAGAATCAAAAAAGTTTCCAATTGATTTGATCAAAGAAAATGCATTTAGAAATCAAATGGTAAAGACTTAGTATTTTGGGCCAACATGCCTAAAGAATTAATTTAACTCTTACTAACTATTTTCTAATATGATTTAATGAACTTAGACAATATAATATATTTGATATGATTTGGAAGGTGAAAAACAATTTAGAAATCAAATGCAAAAGTTTTATGAAATTGGGCCAACATGCCAATATAGGTAATCATGATTTCTAAAACTTGATTCCAAACCTTTTTCAATCAAAAAGAGACAATACAAGTTAAGAAGAAATTTTCTATAATGGTTTTTGAAGAAACAAATTGAATAGAATTAAGTTTAAAGGGTTAAAACTAGTAATTTTATCATTAGGAAGTAAAATACAGAAATTTTGAGAAATTTTCTAACATATAGCTCACTTTAGGTTTTGAAGCATGTTAGAGATTTCAAAAAGAATTAAATGATATGGTTAAAAAAATTAGGTAAATGGAAATTTTATGGATAATTTAGGAAACCATTATTATGATATTCTAAACAAAATACCACAATTTTTAGTAAAAATGAACCAATAAGATAGCAAAAATATCCAAAAGACAGTATGCGGTATGAAAAATTATTCAACGTAGTTTAAATGTACTAAGTACTATTTTTGTCTGTTTAAACAGTAATTTTAAAGGCATTCGAATAAGAAAATGATTTGAAAATCCTACGCGATTGAGAAAACGTATTAAAAATGCTACGCGATTTTAAAAACAGAAAAATATCTTTACCCGATTTTTAAACGTTTGTAAAAACGACGGAATTATGAAAACGCGATAAAATTTCTACGCGATTAACCATTACTATATTTATTTTATGCTGTCGGGAAAATGTGAACCCGTACAGATTATTTTTGAGGATCTTTCATTGTCGGGAAAATGTGAACCCGTACGTGCTGAGAATCTATTTGCTTTGTCGGGAAAATGTGAACCCGTACGGGCTTTTGAAAATTATTTGTTTGTCGGGAAAATGTGAACCCGTACAGGCTTTCTATCTATGTGTGCCAAGTTTTTGGTGGATTGGTTGACGAGACGAATCACATCGTGTTGTCGATGCGATAAACGTAGTGTGGTTCATTATTCTAATGAACTTTGAGACTTTAGTGTACGGGATCCCACATGTGGACAGTTGGTAGCTCCGCTGGGCCGTGGTAAACCGATAGCACACTATGGTACTCGACATACACTATATTTAATCGAGATTTGTGAAATCTAGTAGTACATTTGCCTGTAGTGCCACAACGTGAGACCGTGAACTACACCACGCCTGGATAATGGATTCCTGTGTCGTGGGGCTATAGACGCAACGTGTGACAGCGCAATAGTTGGTGGGGCAGCCGTGGTACTAATAGATTTTACGAATCATTCCTCTCTCTGATACTTGTGTTTTCTTTAGCTCCATGGAGTAGGATTTTGTCATATTATTTATCTCTATGTCTATTTGTTTCCATCTTATCTATTTATTGTTTATCTGTATTTTATTTGTTTATTTTATTTGGTTACTGTTACTATATTTGGTTATTATATCTTATCTGTTTATTCTTATCTTTCTTGTTTTATCTGTGAGGTTTTATCTGTGATGTGATATATTGTTATGATATCTAAATTTTACTTCAATCTGTTATTATAATTGTTAAAGCTTTTTGTATTGCATGAACTGTATATATGTTGTTTGTCGTCTTCTTATTGGCCATGTTGTGATGATTTTATGTTGTCTTACCTCTTTGTTATATGTATTTTCTGTTTATTTATTTTACGCGGTAAAGACTTCGAGGAAGAGGAACAGCCCCTTGAGATCTTGTACCCCGAGGAGGAGGAAGACCGGCAGGCAGACGATCAGTTTGACGATCAAGAACCATCCGATCATCCATATCCTCTGGATTGATTGTGAGGGATGGCGACGCCAGGATTTTTGGGATTCATAGAGCTGGTATTTCATGGAGGTGCTCTGGCTTGGCATCTACGAGGAGATCGTGATTCTGTGACATATGCAGGACGTGTGACCGTGATTCTACGTCAGCGATTTGATGGAGAGCCCATTATGACTATGACGTTATTTCTGCACTTAGAGTTACCCTTATCCATTAGGCGTTATTGGGGTGCTGAAAAACCCTGAGCCTAGTGAGATAAGCATCGTATCGACTGCGCGATCCCGTTATCGCCGTGTGTCGAGACTTCCAGATATTTATCTCCTGATGATCATTTTCATGCTTTGAGAGTGATCCATCGAGGATTAGATAACCATGATGTTTTTTTTTGGCGCGTCAGCGTATGTCTGTATATATTAACTCTTTTATTGCTTTCTTTACTGTTTTTGTTCAAATATTTGTAGACTTAGTTGTAAATTATTTGTACAGTTTATAACTTAATCATATGTATATTATTAGTGATGATGTTTTTTTTTATTTCGTATTTTCCGCATTATCTTTTTATTACATAATTCTGTCTATCAGGAATTATTTTACAACCCGTAATAATATTTAACAAATGTTTCACAACTTGGGTAGAGTTTATTTCTATTTCTTTTATTTTCTTTTATGTGTGACATCCTCCAAAGGGGTGTTACACATGTAATCAAAGCTATAAACATGCTTGCATAAAAAATCATCACAAATAAGAAAAGCTTTAAATAATCAAGTGAATGAATCCTTATGGATTCTTCACCATAAACAAATCTATTTTCTCACTACCAAGACATGGTTGATAAGATTAAATCTCTCTCTTACCTTTAAGGAGGACAAAAATCCTACTTGCTTGATCCTATGGATTTCGTGTAGCTCCAAAGAAATCCCTAACAAACTTTGAAGTAAACCAAAATCACAAACAAAGCTTGAAAAAGGAAAATCATGGATCTATCATGGCTTAGAACTTTAAGAATCAATTGAAACAAGGATTTTACCTTGTTGAGTAGAAAACTTCAACCTTGTTTTCTAAGCACAAGATCAATGAACTAGCTTAAGTTCACAACTAGAAAAGTGTTTAGGATTATGTTTAGGTTCAAGAAATGATGTTGGATAAAATTATAGAAGTATGGATGTAGGCTTGGAAGGGTGGAGGCCAAGAGCTCCAAAATAGAGAGAAATGGAGTCTTTTGTGTTCTTGGAAGAGATAGAAAAGAGAGAATAGCTTTTTCTTATAGAAAAGATGAAGATGAAATGAAATGAGATCCTATCCCCTTATGTTCTAGCCGTAGAAGTGCAAGGAGAGAAAGGTAAAACATTTGCTTGATATTTTTACCATTTAGATAACTATGGATGCTAGATGTTTATCTTAAGTGATAGGCTTTAAAAATTTAAGCCTTGAACCTTCCTTGAAGGTGTCTTGGCCATGGAATGCTAAAGGGAAAAGCAAACCAAGTTTGTTTCATTTAGTTGCCTAGTTAAGCTTAAGCTAACCTAGTTTCTAATTCCATTGTTTCTAATTAAATTAAGCTAACTTAGTTAGATTTCCTAGTTACTTAGGTGTGACTAACTAGCTTCTAGAATATGCTAGAACATCTTGTAACAAGAATCCTTAAAGAATAGCAAACTAAGTTTCATTCCATTTAGTTACTACATATAATCTAGACTTAGTTAGGTTTTCTAGTTTCTAAGCTACCTAGTCCAACTATTATTGTTGACTAGATCCTATTGGCTTAGAAAAATATCAAGCCACTAACGTTGACTAGGTTTACCAAGTTGTAAGTCACAAAGACTTTTTCAGTTCCTATTGTCCACTAGGCAGAAGCTACTGCTTTTAAGGCAGTAGGTATTGTCCAACAGATAATAAAATAATATTAAAATATAAAATATTTTTGTTTCGCAGATAAATTCTACAAATTAAAAGATTGGTACACGTATCACTCGGAATTAGGTTTAGTAAGATCTGCCAGCTCCGAATAATCAGATAAAGATTTTCCCCTGTCCGAAAATTATTATTTTCTTGACTTGGAGTAAATCACACACAACGATCAAATACAGTCATGAAACAGTCAAAATAAACTTACAGTACATAGAAATCACAAAACAGTACAATTCAGACATTACTGTAAATTAACAAATTTTGGGGTATTATAATTGCTCCCCTTAACTGGTCCATTAAATCATCTATCCTAGGCAATGGGTATTTATTCTTGATTGTCTCTTTGTTCAACTACCTATAATCCACACACAACCTCATACTACCATCTTTCTTTTTTACCAAAAGTATTGGAGCTTCCCAGGGTGAAACACGAGGTTGGATGAATTTCTTCTCTAACAGTTCCTCTATTTGTTTCTTAAGCTCAGCCAACTCTAAAGGTAACATTCTATATGGTGCTATAGAGATAGGCCTTGTCCCCAGCACTAAGTCTATAATAAATTCTATCTCCCTATTGAGTGGCAACTCATTTATCTCATCTGGGAATACCTCTGGGTACTTTCTCACCACTAGAATATTCTTTAATATCTGCTTGCTTTCGGAATTCAAAGATAATAGAACAACAAAACCTTGAGCCCTTTCTGCTACATAGTTGGTAACTTGAGTAGCATTTAAATATAGAGACTCAGAAGATGTGTTTGGGGCAGAAATATCTGATAGAAAAACTAAGGTTTTATCAGAACAATTAAGGACAACATGATTTTTAGATAGCTAGTCCATGGCCAAAATAAGATCTATATCAATTAAAGGTAAACAAATTAAGTTTACAAGAAAGTCTCTGTTTTTTATTGTTACACAACAATTTTGGTATATCTGGGAGGTTGACACAGGTTTTCTAGTAAGGGTAAAGACTGACAAATCATAAGAAAGGTCGGAAACAGGTAACTCCAATTCCTTCACACAATCATAAGAAATAAAAGAATAGGTTGCCTTTGAATCATAAAGTACAGTTAAAAGCTTATTCTTAACTATACAATTACCTTGTATAAGGTCTGAGGATTGAGCTATTTCCTGTCAGCTCAGAGTGAATACCTTTCCTCTGGTCAAGGATCTGGGAGTCACCACTTCCTTTTGTTGAGGACAGTTTTTGGCAAGGTGTCCTTTCTTCCTACAGGTGAAGCATGACATCTGGTCAATCATACATGGCCTGCTACCATGATATCCCCTATATTTTGTACATTTCAGCCTTTTATCTTCAATCCGTAATTGATTCCTCTTCTCTTGCTGATTCTTGGGTTGGAACCCATTTTTCTTAAATTGATCATCATTTCTCTTCTTCTTTTGAAAATTCTGTGACTTTGCTCTTGTTCTTGTTCCAATCTAGAGGATTCAATTATCCGACACTTGTTAACTAGAGCATGGAAATTTCGAATCTCAAATGGTCATACCTTTTTCTTTCATATCCCCTCATAAGCCATTCTCAAACTTTACACATTTCCACCTTTCATCAGGATTATATTTGAGATATGAAGAAAATTTAGCCAATTCCTCAAATTTAGCTAAATACTAACTTATTGTCATACTTCCCTACTTAAGCTCTAAGAACTCCATCTATTTCTCTTCTTGGACATTTAGAGGGAAATACTTCTCTAGGAAGGTAGTCTTGAATACGTCCCAAGTAACCTGGGTTCCAGCAACATCAAGACTCCTCTTGCCTCAGTCCACCAATCTTCAGCTTCTCATTTCATCATAAAAGAGGCAAAAGACACTCGTTGTTCGTATGTACATGCCAATACAACAAAAATCTTCCCTAACTCCTTGATCCAAGCTTGAGCTTTAGTCGGATCATATTCTCCATAAAATGGTGATGGATTACATTTTCTAAACTCAGCAAGTTCGTTGAAGTTCTGGTTCCGCACTGCAGCTAGTTCATTCTCCTGCTGTGGATGTTGGTTATTTCCCGTCCTTTCCTGCCTCATCTCTCTTATTGCCATTGTCATTTCTCTAAACATTTCCATCATGTTTACCATGTTTTCATTAGTCGATGTTCTACCTTCCCGAGTATGCCCGGAAGATGCCATAGTATCCTGCATACACAAAATATTACATATTGAGTTAATCAGGCTCAATATCATGTAACTGTGTAATAGTAAACTACCTACATGCATTCACAAGGCAGTTATGTAATTCTACCTATATTTCTCATCATTAAGATAAGAAAATGTATAATAATAGCAAAGCTAGTTCATACCCCGGCTCAACAGGATAAACAACTCTAATACCATAATGTAACATCCCAAAAACTAAAACTAATGACGTATCCGATTTACACCTTAGTATTTAGAATTTGCTATAGTACTTATGAATATCTACAATTTTACAAATATGTATTTGAAATCAATATCAAAATATGAGCCATTTCGTGATAACATAATATACATATATACTGAAATTAAAGTTTATACAATAGTCCATAATATTATATTTATACAAGGATTGTCTCATGGCACAAAATTTAATATATCATAATATAAAAGTTCAAACGAAAATAACTGAACAAGGTCTTCACATAAAAACTCCAAGTTGCTAGTCTTCCTAGATCCTACCTGGAATTATCATGGAAAACATAGAAGTAGGGGGCGAGAATTATGAAAAATTCTCAGTAGTTTTATAAAACTGTGTCATCATAATAATTTCTGTTATTTTGGGAAAAATCTATTATATAACATTCAATAAGATTTTAGGAAGGTGGCAGAAAGCCAAAACCATGTCCTTCCTATTCTCGAAATAGACATTCCATTTATCGTTATGAAAAACATTTACCAAATCAAATATCATGATGAAGAGTCAACCATACTATCAAATATCAATTCATATTATCAAATATCATTTCTCAAGATGCATCATATTTCAAATCACTTGGTAGTAGTCTGCTTTCGGGTTGATGCACAACAACCCATTTATGATGATTAATTTACCACACAAAACTACTTTGGGTAACTACGTCATATCTATCTCAGTCTAGTAAAGAGGACACAAATAAATCCTCAGTTTAGAGCTAAGGGTAGAACTCAAACTACCATGATAGAGAGGATGCATATAATTCCTCATACTATTAGTCGTCTGGGATAGGGAAGATGCACAGAAATCCTCACACCATCCAGAATTTATGATTACCCCAAGCAATGAAATCATCCTCTACTACTTGATGACTAGGGAAGCTTGGGTAAAGAGGGAGGTTTTCATCAACCTCAATTACTCTGGTATAAAGAAATTCTCATATTCTCTTACCATTATCCAAGACTTACTTAGTACAAGGTTAATCCAAAATCCAAATTAACCTAGTTCCACAATGGAATACCCATGGAAGAAAATCATTTTTTTAATCAAATCATCAATCTTTCAAGAATAATTAATACCATTTCATCCATTCTCAACATGACCGTGAGCCCCAATATGGTTTACTTTTCTTAGAATTTCCTCTAAATAAGTACAAGCTCATTTTAGTATTTAATAGGATAACAAGTACAACAGAATTAATACAGTAACAACACTACAAAACAGCAAGGAATGACACAATTAATACAGTGACAGCAGATTTTAAAAATAATAACAACAGCTGAATTTAATACATTAACAGCATATTTTAAAGATAACAAGAGCAGCAGAATTAATACATTAATAGCAGATTTTAAAGACAGCAACAGCAAAATTAATACAGCAGCAACAACAAAATTCAACAATAGCAAAATATTTGACAGCAATTGCAGCAAAATTTAAACAACAAAAAAAATTTAATAGCAATAGCAGCAAAATTTAAATAACAGCAGAAAAATTAACAGCAATAGTAGAATTTAAATAATAGCAGAATAATTGATAGCATGAGCAAAAAAATGATAGCAATAGCAAAAATAATAGCAGCAGCATTATAAAACAGCAACAACAAATTTTAAAACATCATAAAATCCTATTTTTACCTAGCTTGGCCGTGATTTCCCTTTTCTAAAAAAGCACAATAAAATCTCATTTTATAACATCCCAACTTGCACTCAAGAATTAATGGAAAACAAAGAACAAAGTAAAAGTAATAACCATCCATAATCTCCAAATCTTGACCGTGAGTAATCATAGCAAAAAAGAATAACAGAATCTATGGTATTAAAAACATAGAATAAAATGGTCAAAATTAAGGTAAGTAGCCCCCTACCTTATCTTCCCTTGATAGCTAGTTAGTTCTTCCTTTTCTTGTCTTTGTTTCTCCTTCCTCTTGCCTCCTTTTTCCTTGTGATTTTTCCTTGTTTTTCTCTTGTTTTTGTTGTTGTCTTCTAGTTGTATTTGTTGTTGTTCCAGCCGTGACAAGCAACAAGAAAAGTGAGCAAAAGATTGCAAATAAAAATTAGCTAAGAATGAAGATAAAAGGATGAAGTGGAGTGAGTTTGAAGTGGTTTGGAATTGTAACCGTGTAAGTATGTTTTCTCCTTTATTTTTTGTTCACTTTGACATAGGAAAGAGTGAAAGAATGGGGTAGAAAAGTCTAGAAAGAAATGGATTTACATTGACCGAGCAACACAAAAAAAATGATATAAAATTCTATGCTGGAACTTTTTGATCTGTTACATACATTTTAAATTTTTCAAAGTTGAGTTTTCAAGTTACCATAAGTATTATGGAAAATTTTAGAACTCAACTTATTCATTGGATTCATTTTTCCAAAACCTTCCATATACTGCTTTTTATCAGTCAAGCTCCATTACTCGGTTCCAAGTTTAATTAAACTCAGTGTAACACCCTCCCTAGGGTATCACATGTCTGATTCCCGACTCATAATCTGAAAAGAAATTCGCACAAAGTTTGAGTTATAAAAAGTGGGTTTTGAAATTTCTTCTTTACTGAAACATAAATTTACTGAAAATATTAGGTAATATTGAAAATCATATTTTAACTATTCATTATGCAATATTGACACTAATTAATATTTCATAATTTAAAGAGAAATATAAAACTAACAGACTCTTTTTTTTTTAACAGTAGCAAACCCTATAACGGGTCCTACGTAATAGCACGGTACAATACTAACATTAAAACTTAACATACTTATTCTATTGTGTATCCATCTTGTTGCATCAGACATCTGTTCTATATCTGTTCTTTGTCAACACTATACACCTTCGAGTCCTGAATGTCCACTCCTTATTGTTGTCACTCATCTCAGAGTATTCATTGCCCGTTATGTCTAAGACAACTCGATCCTTCTATTATTTGATTTTAATGGTACAGACACAGCAAAACAACATAACAAAGAGGTGAGATCACTTACGCCAATACCAACATGGTAGCACAGATATAACACAAACAGCATATCATACAAATATATCATGCCATCAACATTAATCAACTATCATCATCCAATCGTTTATCAGTTCAATTATCATAAACAACAATTACGATAATGCCCTCAACATTGTCTAATTATCATCATCATCATCCAAGTATTCAAAACAATTGTTATAGCCAATATTCCTCAATTAATATATCACACAGATATAAATGTCAGATTATGCATGTGCACAAAGACTCAGTTTTTCAAAAACAACTCCATGGAGGTTTTCATAATTTCGAGGAGAATGCTCTGTCAATTGTCAGCCTTAGCCCAAAGACAATCTTCTAGTTGTTGAAAAGAATTGTGTTCTTGTTGGGTATCATCAATGCGTTGCAACGGAGTGCATCGCCAAGTGGCACAGGGTACTCGCCAGCTGTCCACTGGTCGACCGCCACGCCTCGACGCCCCCAAGATCCATCATAGACCTCACTATCATTTCTCATTCCCTCTTCAACCACAAGGGCCATATACAATGCACAAATATATCAGTGCAAGTCCAACCCCAAAGGGCCAAATCTTTTCAATTTCATTAGTTCAATGTTTCATATGCCTCAACGCATATTTTTCTAATGCATGTATAATGCACCAAATCCAATCACAGGCATCTCTTTCTAATGCATATAAATTGCACCAAATTATACTGTATTTTCAATAGCAAAATCATGTTATCACATTTTCATAATTATAAAACACTTTCGTCGTGTTTTCACAAAATTGCGCAACATTTCCGTTACGTTTTCATAATTCCAAAACGTTTTGTTACATTTTCAAAATATCGTAACACTTCTGTTACGTTTTCAAAATGCCGCAACACTTCTGTTGCACTTTTAAATCACGTACTAATTTTTTTCAACGTTTTTCTCAATCGCGTAAAAATATACGTTTCTCAAATCCCATAATATTTTTCCACTGCTTCAAAATCGCGTAACTTAAAAATCATCCTTTTAAGTCGTGTAAATCATTTTCTTTCATTTTCAAAATATTTAAAACACTTTTCAAATCACATAATGATTTTTCGCTATTTTCACAATCACGTAAAAATAATTCATCACTTTTCCATCACTTAGTGATTTTTCAATAGCAATTCAAATTACGTAAAATATTTAAACATAATTTAAATCGCGTAGAAATATTTCAACGTATTTAAAATCGCGTAGAAATATTTTACTATATTTCCAAATACTTAGAAATATTTTACTGTATTTCAAACCACGTACTTTAAAATTATGTTTTTAAGATACGTAAATAATTTTTTTACCTTAAATAATTTTTTATTTGCTGTAAGTAATATGTATTTCAAATACTTAGAAATAAATATTTCTCAACCTTCAAATATTCCTTTTTCAACTTTTCTTAAATAATATAACTTTATACTTCATGTAATATATTTTCTTACTCAAGAAAATCTTTTTCCACATTTCTTTACTCAAGAAATCCTTTTCCAAAATATAATTCATAAAATCACTTTTCCATTGATATAAATCAACGTTTCAAAACTTAACATTTTCTAACGTACTTTCAAAACTCAAAAATAAGTTATACGTTAGTAACTTTTCAAATCGCCATTATATTCTCCATTTTTCTCAAACCACTTCCAAAATCATTCTTCAAAATAAATTAGAGTTCAAACATGTTCAACCTCTCTTTTGTCTTTCGTTTACAAAATTCTCTCAAGTGATAAAAATACTCTGATTCCCTTTCCAAATTCCTTGTATTAAATCAAGTTACGTTTTCACTTTGAAAATCACTTTGTTCATAAAAATCAAGACATTACAAGCCTTTTAAAAAAACGTGGACATGACTATTGAAACCATCAAATATTTTTCCTTTTAAATTGATATGGTTTTACACAAACAAAACCATTAAAAATCCTTTACAAAAACGTAAGACTCATAGTCTTTGAAAATCAAATCATTTGTTCATTTCCATTTTTCACTTTCTTTGTAAATCCATTTTCACTTTCTTTACAAATTCTTTTTCACTCTCTTTGCAAATCCTTAAAATCATCATTGCTATTTTCATTTAAATCTCATGTTTAGTAAAACACTTAGAAACTTTTTACATAAAATAAATCAATAAAAATCCTTCTAAAACCGTGTTCATGTACTCTTTGAAAAATAAACTCTTTATTTATTTTCCTTGCTTTTTCTAAACATCCATTTTCATCATTCAAGAAAATATTAATTTTGTGAAGACCTATCTTGAGGTGTCTTAACCGAAATTCACCATGTTCTAGGGATCAAAAATTAATTTCCTTGTTCTTGAAAAATTTCAACATGAACCCTAATCAAGGGCATCAAAACCGTAGCTCTTCCTTGGCCATTGGGACCAAAATTAATTTTCTTTCCATCATCAAATCATGGCATACACATACATACACAATATATATATATATATATATATATATATATATATATATATATATATATATAATTAAAAGCATGCCATATTATCATCATGCATAGTATAAGCATACCATCAAAATCATAAACTCATGCAAAGCATATTAAGCATAGACAATTAATCAAAGCTCATAAACACTTATAAATTATTATATGACCATGGATATGAATCCTCACATGAATTCAACACCCATCAAATATAAGACCATCTCTCACCACCATGCTTGGTTGGTGAGATGGATCTCCCTCTTACCTCTTGAAGATCCTCAAAAACTCCTTATTTTGCTTCTTTTTCCAAGTCCTTCATCACCAAGGGCTTCTCAAATACAAAACAAAATACATAAAAATTAGTATACTAAGCTTGATTAAGAGGAACCATGGATCAAACATGGTTTAGATCATGAAAAAGAAAGAAGAAATGAAGTTTTCTTACACTTCACCTCAAAAACCCAATAACTTTGATCTTGAAGAAAATCCATGAAGATGAATGATTTAGAGAAAATCTCCAACATGAAAGTTGCTTAGAATATTATGTAGATTCAAGATCTATGGTTGGATGAAATTAAAAACATTTGGATGATGGTTCTTGATGAGCTAGCCGTGAGCTTCAATTTGGAGAGAAGCAGAAAGAGAATAGATAGAAGACTTAGGAGTTCAAAGTGAAATAAAATGAACATAAACACCCCTCCTCCTTTGGTGATTGCCGTAGGAACATGTAGGAAAAGAAAGTGGAGAAATTTCACTATCACTTATGTCTAGCATAAGACATAAGTCATCAATTTTGGCTTTCTAATGACTCCTTGACCGTGGACATGTTTTGAAAGAAAGGTGAGTGATGTTATTGATAGAAAGGTGACATGAATTATCAAGTAAAGAGTTAATATTTTGGCCCCCCAAAGACTACTTGGCCGTGAGCCACTTGGAAACAAAAAGATAGAAATGAATTGAAGATAATATATTTTTCTTTTATAAATCTTGCATAGCCGTGAGAATTAGAAAGAATAGCCACTAAAATTGACTATCTTGGTATAGCTTTTTCAATTATTGTTAGAAGAATGACTAAATATTATTTGAATGTAAAATTTGTCTTCCAATTTGATGCATGGCCGTAGCTATGCTTGGAGAATGAGTGGAAAGAAAAGTTTGATGAAGACTTGGCTTTTTTGGAGGAGACAAAGGTGAATTATAATCAATAATGACCAAAGGTGATCAATATGGTCTTCAAATGTTGTTTTAATTTCCAATGCACCACAAAAACCGTCCCCCCTCCAAGTAGTCTTCTAAGAATGCAAACAAAACAATAAAGAAACATAATTGACTAAAGCATCAAATAATGGTCATAAAGTCTCCTTTAGCTCCAAATTCATTACAAAAACCGTCCCCCCTTGCATTATGCATGCAATAATTTGTCATCTTTTCTAGCCACCCTTTAGAGCCATTTAAGCCATTGATTAGATCAATGGTTAGGATTTAGGTAGACTTTTGATTAGAAGACTTAATCTAGGCCATTAGATTTTTCTCCTTTAAATTCTAACCATTAGATGTGTCTCCAAAATTAAAGGGTCAAGATTGCTCCTTCAAACTTTAAATCCAAGGGTCATAATTAGTCTTTGTCACTTTTTAAGACTAAATCTTCACCATTTAATTAAATCTTCATCCAATGGTCATAAATGGTCATAGCCATTTTATTAAACTTATCCTACACCTTTGATTAAATCGACAATTGATATTAAAGTCTTCAATATTGAACTTGTTTCCTATTGGTCCATCAAAAATTGACACAATCACTAATATCAACTTAATAGTATAATTTCTATTTTTATCTGCTAAAACCCCACGAAAGAATATATTTACTATATTTTTATCATCCGATAAATAAATACAGTACAAAACACAGTACAAGAAAATTTTCTAAAACTGTTTTCGGATTCAGGTTTAGTAAGATCCCCTGTCTCCATCTAAACAATACAAATTTTTTTATGCATAGAAAAAATTTTATTTTGCGGGACCCACCTGGGCCCACATACACCCCCTGGGCCCACAATCAGTAAAAAAATTTCATAATCATCCACAAAAATCACAAAAATTATAAAATGCGCAAATATCAAATCAAATTACATAAAATAATTAAAACCTAACAGTAAAAATTAAATTACGTAAAGTTTTCCCTGGCCCGAAAATTTTTATTTTCCTGACACGGAGTAAATCACTCAAAACGATCAAATATGCTGATGGAATATTCAAAATAATTTTACAGTATCCAAAAATTATTAAACAGTAAAATTCTGTTAACTGTCAAAATTATTGTTTAAGAGATATGGAAATTCAGGGTGTTACACTTAGGAATTAGGTAAATTTACTTACTAATGCTTATCTTGATTGGTATAGTATACCAAAATATTCCCCATGGCTTACTTTTCATCTCCAAGAAATTTTATAATTTTCTGAGCTTCTTAGCTGTTCTAGCTATTTCTCAGCAATGTCCTTAAAAATACCAAACTTGCACAGTTGATTCTCCAAAAATTACTACAACTCTTATCAATGATTCTTAGCTAGAAAATAAATTTTTCATATTTATTTCTATTATATCAACTGATTCTGCAGATACATTAATTATTTTCTTGTATTCATTGTTATAGAATTATGCTCAAACTAGTTTAAAAAATTACCCGAATTGACAGATAACTCTTACTAGTATTACTGAACTACTATAACCTTGATTAGAATAATTAGGTTAGGGAGGATGTTACACTTACTACTAAGTGAGTAACCAAGAATTATTCCCTCATTGGATTTAGCATCAAACTTGCCTAAGTTATCTTTTTCATTGTTTAAAACAAAACATTTGCAACCAAAGACATGAAAGTGAGAAATGTTTGGTTTCCTTCCTTTGTATAATTCATAGGGTGTTTTCTTTAAAATGGGCCTTATTAGAACCTTATTCATAACATAACAAGTGGTACTTACAGCATCCACCCAAAAATACTTTGGAAGACTTGTTTCATTGAGTGTAGTTCTTGCTAGCTCTTCTAAAGATCAATTTTTCCTTTGAACCACTCCATTTTGTTGTGGAGTTCTAGGAGCATAAAAATTATGCTCAATGCCATTTCATTGCAAAATATTTCAAATTCATGATTTTTAAATTCCCCACCATGATCACTTCTTATGAATGCAATGCTACAATTCTTTTCATTTTGAATAACTTTTGCAAGTTTTCTAAATGCATGAAGGGCATCATTCTTATGAGTAATGAAAAGAGTCCATATATATCTAGAGTAATCATCCACAATCGCAAAAGCATAGTAGTTACCTCCAAAGCTCAGTTCTTGATGGTCCAAAAAGATCCATATGCAAAAGTTATAAAGGTCTAATAGAAGTAACAACATTTTTAGCTTTGAAAGAAACCTTTACTTGTTTACGCTTTTGACATGCATCACAAAGTTTATTTTTCTGAAATTTGAGCTTTGGAAGACTAATCACCAAATCTCTAGAAACAAGTTTGTTTAGGTGATCCATATGAATGTGTGCAATTTTCTTATGTCATAGCCATGAATCACTCTCTTTACTCATAAGACATCTTACTTTTTGAGAGGTAATATCATCAAGGTTAATCATATATATATTATTAATTCTATGACCAATAAACTTAACTTGTTCATCATCCTTACCTTCAATTATGCAACAATTAGAGTCAAAGATAACTCTATTTCTCTTATCACATAATTGACTTATGCTTAACAAGTTATGCTTTAGTTCTTCTACATACAAGACATTATCAACTGAAGTGGAGGAATTCTTACTAACTTTTCCAATGCCAATGATCCTTCCTTTATTATTGTCCCCATATGTGACATGTCCATACTTCTTTAGTGCAAAGAAGAAGAACTTGGATCCATCACCTACAACACTATTAAGATACCAACTTGAGCTCTTGGACTTCATGCACACCTATAACACACATTCAAATTATAACCTTTGGTACCCAAATTCCCGCCGGTCCTTGTGTGTTAGCATTGGGCAAGGTGCCCTTAGGGATTCAAACCTTCTTAGTTCCAACCTTGGTGTTGATATTCTTTCTTATATTACATGTTGATACACTATGCCCTTTCCTACCACAATGAAAACATTTGATAAAAGGGATATTTGTTGTACTTGAGGAAACAAAGAAATTCTTATAAGACTTTTGTTGGTTGTTTAGATTATACCCCAACTTGGCTTTTTGAAAAACACATATTTGTTTCCCTAGTAACACATTCAAATTATCCCTTCCCAAAGTAAATTTGGCAAAAGTATTTTTCAAATCCTCAACCTCCTTTTCAAACGATTCACATGATGAGTAAGGTAATTGAATAGATGCATTGTTATATGAGGAATAAGTTATGCAAAATGAGTTAGCATCAATTAATCTTAGAGTCTCATTCTCAACTTCGAGTTCTTCAATCTCCTTGCTCAAAATAGAAACTTTATTTTCTAAAAAGGAGATTGTTTTATTTGAAGACAAAACCATTTTAGTGAGTCTCAAGGATTTATCATGCAATTCTTGAAAAGTGTAACACCTCCTGTAGGGTATTACATTTCCGACTCCCAACTCATTATCTGAAAAGAAGTTCATAAAAGGTTTGAGTTATAAAATGTGAGTTTTAAAATTTCTTATTACAGAAACATAAACTTACTGAAATCCATAAGTATTACTGAAAATATGATTAAACTGATTAATATACAATATTGACACCAATAATATTTAATAATTTAAAGAGAAATATAAAACTAACAGACTCTCTTTTTAACAGTAGCAAACCCCATCACGGGTCTTACTTAATAGTACGGTACAACACTAACGGTAAAACTTAACATACTTATTCCTTCTTGTATCCATCTTGATGCATCAGACATCTGTTCCTTGTTCACACTGCACACTATAGAATCCTGAATTGCTACTCCTCAATGTTGTCAACAATCTCAGAATTTCTGCCACCCGTTATGTTTAAGACAACTCGTTCCTTCTACTATATAATTTTTTTTAATAACACAAACACAACAAAACAATATAACAAAGAGGTGAGATCACCTATGCCAATACCAACATGGCAGCACAGAGATAACATAACAACATACCATATAGATATATCATACCATCAACATTAATCAATTATCATCATCAAATCATTTATTAGTTCAAATATCATTCAATATTTATGGTGATGCCCTCATCATTATTCAATTATCATCATCATCATCCAAGTATTCAAAACAATTGTCATAGCCAATATTCCTCAATTAATATATCATACAGATATAAATACTCAGATTCATGCAAGCGCATATAGACTCAATGTCCTACTCCATGGAGTTAATACTCAGTTTGGAGAAGTCGATCAGAAAGATCTATCTGTACCAAAATGCCTCAGACCACGTGCTATAATCCTCATTTTGATTTTTGCACATTTAGCATATACACGACAGTCTTTACTAGATCTTGATTAAGAATAGTGTCTCGGTCAGGATCATCGGTGTGTCACGTCGGTCTAACCCACGGTTACAGTAGAGCTACTCACTGCCCACTATAGGCAACCCGCACCCCGATGCCTCTAAGGTACAACGTGTATCCAACCCACTCAAGAGGTGACATCTCTCCTAGGCAAATAGCCTCATACAGTCCATTGGACCTTTTCAATGCATGTTCAATGCACCAATGCCAATCATAGGCAAAATTCATCATTTTCTTATACAGTGTTCACACACTAGTCCATGCATGTAAAATGCACAATTCTCAGTTCAAATTCACAATTTCATATTCAGGGTCCACACATTGGCCCATTCTTAGTTCAATTTCATAATCTCATAATCAGGGTCCACACACTGGCCCAATAGTAATCATACTATATTTTCAACAGTGAAATCATATTCTCGCATTTTTATAGTCACAAAATACTTTCGTCGTGTTTTCATAATTGTGCAACATTTTTGTTACGTTTTCACAATTCCGCAACACTTCTGTTGCATTTTCAAATTACATATTGATTTTTCAACGTTTTCTCAATCACGTAAAAATATTTACACGTTACTCAAATTGTGTAGCGATTTTCCACCATTTTCACAATCGCGTAACTTAAAAATCATTCTTTTCAGTTGCGTAAACCATTTTCCATCATTTTCAAAATATTTAAACGATTTCCAAATCGCGTAGCTTAAAAATCACGTTTTTAAGATACGTAAAACATTTTTCACCAATTTACAATCACGTAAAATATTTCTCAATTTTCCAAACATTATTTTGGACTTTCAAACAAATCAATATCATTTCCAACATCATTTTCACATTTCTCCTTTAAGAAATTCTTTACTCAAAATAATATGACTTTTCACATTATTTTCCACATTTTCTTACTCAAGAAAATCCTTTTCACATTATATTTCACAAATTCACAATTCCATTGAATTAAATCAATGTTTCTAACTTTAAAATTACTAACGCTCTCCAAAACCCAAAGGATGAGTTACACGTTAGAAAATATCAAATCACTATTATATTCTCCATTTTTCTCAAATCAATTCTAAAATCAATTCTCTTCAAAATAAATTGAGTTTCAAACATTTTTAACCTCTCTTTTCCATCCATATACAAAAATCCCATTTTCTCAAGTGATAAAACACTCTGGTTCCCTTTCCAAATTCCTTATACTAAATCAATTATATTTCCATTTGAAAATCACTTTGCTTCATCAAAATCAAGGCATTACAAGCCTTCAAAAAACGTGGACATGACTATTGAAATCATCAAAACAATTTTCCATGACTATTGAAATCATCAAAACATTTTTCCATGACTATTGAAATCATCAAAACATTTTTCCTTCTAAGTCAATATGGTTTTACACAAACAAAATCATTAAAAATCATTTACAAAAACAGTGAGCACTTGGTCTTTGAAATCAAATCATTTGTTCATTTTTCATTTTCACTTTCTTTGTAAATCCATTTTCACTTTCTTTGCAAATCTTTAAAATCAATGTTGTCCTTTTCATTTAAAACTCATGTTTAGTAAAATGCTTAGAAACTTTTTTCACAAAATAAATTAATAAAAATCCTTCTCCAAACCGTGAACAATACTTCTTGAAAAACAAACCCTTTGTTTATTTTCCTTGCTTTTTTAATCATCCAATTTTATCCTTCATGAAAATATTGATTTATGAACACCTATTTTGAGGTGTCTTGCCTGAAATTCCTCTTGGTCTTTGGAACCAAAAATCAATTTCCTTTCCATCATCAAATCATGGCATACAAATACATATTCAACATATATATCACAAGCATACCATAATCAAAGCAAATAAATCATGCAAATCATACCAAGCATAGGCAAATAATCAAAGCACATAAACACCCACAAATTATTACATGACCATGGATATGAATCCTCACATGAATTCACCATCCATCAAATATAAGACCATCTCTCACCACCATACTTGGTTGGTGAGATGGATCTCCCTCTTACCTCTTGAAGTTCCTCAAAAGCTCCTTGTTTTGCTTCTTTTTCTAAGTCCTTCACCACCAAAGGCTTCTCAAATACAAAACAAAACATAAGTTAATTAACATATCAAGCTTGAACAAGATAAACCATGCATCAAACATGGCTTAGAACATGAAAAAGAGAGAAGAAATGAAATTTTCTTACACTTCACCACAAATATCCTATAACTTTGATCTTGAAGAAAGTCCATGAAAATGAATGATTTAGAGAAAGTCTCCAACATGAAAGTTGCTTAGAATAAGATAAGGATTCAAGATATGTGGTTGTTTGAAATTAAAGAGTGATGGAAGGTAGATCTAGGTGTCTTGGCCGAAACCTCCATGAAAAGAAAGTGGAAAGAAAAGCTTGATGAGTTATTGTTTTTGGAGAAGACAAAGGAAATCAAGAATATCAATAATATGGTCTTCAAACTTTCTTATGTCCTAAAGCTTCTCAAAACCGTAGCCCCCCTTTCCATGCATTCTCATAAGAGTGCAAATAATGAATAATGATGCATATTGACTAAAACAACTAATAATGTCTTCAAACTTTTTCCTTTAGCTCCTAAACCCCTCTATCCATGTATTCAACAAAGTTGTCATCTTTTCTAGCCACCATTTAGAGCCATTTAAGCCATTGATTGGATCAACGGTTAGGATTTAGGTAGACTTTTGATTAGAAGACTTAATCTAGGTCATTAGATCTTTCCTCCTTGAAATCCTAGCCATTAGATGCATCTCCAAAATGAAGGGTCAAGATTACTCCTTCTTACTTTCAATCCAAGGGTCATAATTAGTCATAGCCATTTTAGAAGACCAAATCTCCACCATTGATTAAATCTAAATGCAATGGTCATAAATGATCCATCTCCACCATTGATTAAATCCAAATCCAACAGTCACAAATGGTCCTAGCCACTTTATAAGATCAAATCTCCACCCTTGATTTAAATCTGAATCCAACGGTTATAAATGGTCATAGCCATTTTATTAGACTAATCCTACACCGTTGATTAAATCGACGGTTGATATCAAAGTCTTCAATATTAGACTTGCTTCCTATTGGTCCATCAAAAGAATTAAACTTGTTTCCTATTGGTCCGTCAAAAGTTGTCATAACCACTATTGTTGACTTAAGTAGTATAATTTGTATTTTTATCTGCTATAACCTCACGAAAGAATATATTTACTATATTTTTATTGTCTGATAATTAAATACAGTACAAAACACAATACAAGAAATTTTCTAAAACTATTTCCGGATTCAGGTTTAGTAAGATCCCCTGTCTCCGTCTAAACAATACAAATTTTTCTATACGTAAAAATTTTTTCACTTTGCGGGACCCACGTAAGGCCACCTAGGCCCACAAACAGCCCAAAAACAAAAAGAGAAATATAAAAATTTATAATCATCCACAAAAATCACAAATATTAGAAAATGTATGAAAATCAAATCAGATTGTTAAAAATAATTAACAATCAAGAGAAATAAATGCTTAAAGATTTTCCCCAGCCTGAAAATTATTATTTTCCTGGCACAGAGTACATCACTCAAAACGATCAAATATACTGATGGAATACTCAATAATTTTACAGTACGCAGAAATCACTAAACAGTAAAATTCTGTTAACTGTCAAAATTACTGTCAACTATTTAGGAAATTTGGGGTGTTACAATACTCCCCCTCTAAAAAGAAATTTCGTCCTTGAAATTTAATAAACCTAATTTCACATCCTTGGAATAAATATGGATATTGTTCTTTTATCTTATCCTCCAACTCTTATATTGCTTCTCCACTTACATCATTCTAAACGATTTTAACTACTAAAAATTCTTTGTCTCGCGATCAATTTCTCCTGCTCAAACTGATATCTTAAACTTTTATGATTACTGAAGATATTGAATGTTACTCCATAAAGAAAGTATCTCCATACTTCTAATATAAACTCAGTGGCTACCAACCCCTATTCATGCGTAGGATAGCTTTTCTCATGTAACCTCAATTTCCTTAAAACATACGGTATAACTCTTCTATTCTGAATAAGCACACATCTTAAACTCCGATGTAATGCGTCACTGTTTACCTCTAATGGTTCACTGGAATTAGACAAAACTAATACTAGATACATTTTTAACCTTTAACAGATCAATCGCAATTCCTTCCTTAGAATTACGGAACCCAAAACTAAACTTCATCCATCCAGAATTCACATCTCAACAACTTAGCATATAACCACTTCTCTTCTAGAACTTGGAAAATCACACTAAGATGTTCAGTATGTTCCTCATAATTTTGAGAATAGATCAGAATGTCATCAACAAAGAAATAATGACAATTCTGTCTAAATAAGGACGAAAAATTCTACTCACCTAATCCATGGATATTGCGAAAACATTCGCCACTCCGAACAACGTCACTTGAAATTTCCTTGTCCTTGTATCGCTTCATTCTCCTGCCTTTACTCTTAACAAGAAATATCTCACACATCGAGTTCTCTTTCAACAACACTGTACTAGATACTATAACTTGGATTTGAATAGGAATATCCTTTCTTGTAAATTGCAATACATGAAAAACATTATGAAAAATAGCAAACTATTTGATATGTTACCAGACATATCCAACAAGAATTTGATATTGCCTGATTTTCAGGAATGAATTTTCTGGATTATTAACACTTTATTGAGACAATCTCATTGGATATGATTGGAAAATAACCAATCCATTTTTAAAGATCAAATCTATTTATGAAAGAAATAAACAGATCAAACTAACACAAAAATTTGATTTATAACAATAATTTGAATAACATGAATAACACGATAGGCTAGTAATAGAAACAGAAGTAAACAAGTCAAAAAATCACGAAGACACAGATAACACCAACATATAATTGACCTACTCAATCATATACTATAAAGAATAGGTAAAGAATTACCTTCTACAATATAGTCTCCCTTGTTTATGTCTTCAGCTCAGAACACTCCTGTTCCATTCGACGTATCGACTTTCCCTACTACCTAAGATTTTACTAAAAGAAAACTTCATTTTCAATGGAACACAATCTCTGAAAATGTGTTCAAACTTTCCACACTTAAAACAAATTATTTCCTTGGTGTTGGTGTATGCCCTAGTGGCCAATACATTTTGTTTGTATTTACATACATTATATTATGTTATTTTATATGAGGCATTTCATTTATTGTGTTCTTTTTGGTAGACATAATAAAGTCCTTAGAATAGTAAGTTTGATACCATAGGACATCAAGTGGATGACTTGATCGTGAGATCCTATTGGATAAAATATTATTCTTAAATGTCCCTAGTCAAGTATTATTGTTAATTAGGACAACAATAATACATTGAGGCTAGTATGTGCATAGACTGATGACCACATCTCACGGGTCATGGATATGAGATATCAAGTCTACACATGGATACATATCGTAGTAATGATGTATTGGACAGACCGCCATGAGAACGCTACGTGGATCGTTACGTGAGTGTCATAGCGATTCTCATAGTGATAATGGTGTATGTGGTCCTTTGACCTGAAATCACTACGATTCCTACATGAGGAGTTGTGTGTTTTAATGCCATCAAACGTCATCTGTAACAAGATGATTATAACATTGGTTATTAGACATGCCGCAATACATGTGGAGGAATGTGAGTGACCTAGATGGGATTTGTCCCTCCTACATAACAGGAGCGATATCTTCGGGCCCCCTGATTGAGTGAGACTACGAAATGCATGGCCATGCTCAAATGAGTCAATATGAGATATTGATCTTATTTGCTATTACTATGTCTACTCGGGAATCAGGAAACTGAAGATTGAACTAAACAAGGGTGACACATTCCATGCCTTGTGTTCAATCTGGATATCTGGACAAAGGGACTAAACTACACGGAAACATTGGTCATAAATAGGTTATGTCAAATCACTGATATTCTCATTACTTGGGTAGCAGTGATGTGTTGCTAGATACCGCTCACTGTTTGTAATATTAAAATGAGATTTTAATATTACTACCAACGTCATGAAAACCTGCAGGGTCACACACTTAGAATAGACTAAATTGGAGTAATCAGAATCCAAGTTGGACTCGGATTCAACTGTGGGCCTAACTCATGACAGATGGGTTTAGGGTTGCGCCACTTACCTTGCTACTGCTCACACTCACTTAAGGCAGCCACTGTTATAAATAGTACTGCTAAGGGGGCTGCTACTAGGTTACTTCACAACCCTAGCCGCACCTACAGAAAGTGAGTGAGAGATAGTGAGGTCTTCTTCTCCTCTCTTCGTAGCTAGCACTACGAAAACAGAGGCGTGACTCCTTTTGCAAGTCTGTTCGTGTGGATACCGCCGAAACATCGTCGCTATTACGGTGTTGGTGATTCACCTCGCTTGTGTCTATCACGCTTCAAGAGGTAAAAAAATTTAAAAACTCGGATTATGGATTTTTCGCATGGATCCTGTGAGGGAATTCTGTTATTTCGCTGCGAGACTTTTGATCCGCAAATTCCCAACACTTGGATGTACAATCCTTCGTTAAGTGCCCTCTTTTCTTCATCTCTTACATAATAATAAAGACATCACGATCCAACTGGGTTTACTATTACAAACACTACCTCTACACGTTTACTGCTCCTGCTGATTTCCAAATAATCGTAGATATGTTTTCCATTGAAATCAATTACTTTCCTAATATCCCTCCTTTAGAATACCCAATTCCAAAATTATGAAATCTTATATTTCAAAACTATTTCTCTTCCATTAGATTCTAAACCTTAACTTTCAGTTTCCGCTGTTCAGTGATCCTCTGTTCCTATTATACTGTCACGTCAATTATCTTCCACATTGCTCCCGTAGTAGCAACCATATCGTTAGTGTCACGTTCTGCTCCCACACACGTACGTCCACCACGAGCCATTTCCTTTCTTCAAAGACGAACGAATCAAAATAAAATGGATCTGATATCCATTTTAAACAACCTTGTTTCCTTTCGGAAAACAAAACATAAAGAATACAACACAAGTAAAATAGACCTAACCACAAACCCCAAAAGACTCAAACCGTGCTCTGATACCAACTAATGTAACACCCCTTATAGGGTATCATATTTCTAGTCCCAACTCATAATCTGTGATGACAACCAAATGGGGGTTGCCTTTTTAAGATCTTTTTGATTGAAATTATCAAGTGTGTTGCGCCATTTAAAGATTAAAACAAATTGAGTTTGAATTCATATTTTGGAACAAAGTAAAAGATGAAGAAGAAAAGGATAAAATGGAAGAGATTAGAGATGATGTGAGGTGCCACAAACAAAGGAAACTTTGTTTGATAAGCCAAGTGAAATCCGCCACAAGAATGTTGGAATTCTTGATAAGGATGAAAACCTTGGTTCAACCAAGAACTTAGGAGAACAATGCTCACTAACAATGGAAAATTCCAAATGACATTCAAAAGTCCCATTCATGAAAATGGTGTGAATACATATAGTGGCTTTGAAACCACTTTGTTTTCCCTCTTACAAAACCTCCCAATAATTCACTCATTCAAGACTCTATAAATTCTCTCTCAAAGCACTTTTACTCAGCCCCCACATGTGTTTCACGCCACTTACACTCACATAGGATCCTAGGACACATTTCAATTCCTAACTTATTGCATATTACTCAAGAAAAAAAATCCTACTTAAAACCCCACTTAATAGCCACCAAAAATGCATTTATGGCAGCCACCAATAATAACTCACGCCTCTCTCTCATCTTCATGAATTACATCACATTATTTTTTTGAAAATAAACAAAAGATTCCTAAGTCTACAACCTATTCAAACTCGTGTAACAATGGAAAAGAGTGGGCTTGACCCAAATGCAAACAAAGCAAGTTGGACCTAACTCACAAAAATCTCATTTACACTTATTGGGAAGAAATAAACATTAAACTTAAGCCTCATCTTGTTGCATGCCACTTTCACATGATTCTTCCAAGTGGATGATGCAATTGATTAACTTGGGCTCCTCTTGAATTGATTTTGGGCTTGTTTCCATGAGAAGCCCAATCATGTGGTTTAGAGCTTCTTGGGCCTTCTTTGTTCTTGCCCTGGTGATTGGGCCTACAAGGCCTTGTATAGCTTCTTGATCCACTTTGTGCCTAGTTAGGCTCATATCATCCCCTCCTTCTTCAAGTGAATTCGTCCTCGAATTAGAGTCTTCATCACCTACATCAAAAAGAGATAAGTCAGCCACATTAAAGGTTGCACTAATACCACCATGTTCACTAGGAAGATCCAACTTATAGGCATTGTCATTGATCTTGGCCACAACTTGAAATGGTCCATCTCCTCTTGGTTGAAGCTTTGATTTCCTTTGGGAAGGAAACCTTTCTTTCCTCATGTGTACCCAAACCCAATCTCCGAGTTCAAACACCACCTTCTTCCTCCCCTTGTTGACGTGTCTTGCATAGCTTTCAGTCCTCTTTTCAATCTGGGCCTTCACTTGTTCATGTAACTTTTTAACATATTCAGCCTTGGCCCTACCATCTTTATGCTTCAAAATTGAAAAGTTAGGCAATGGTAACAAATCAAGAGGAGTTAAAGGATTAAAGCCATAAACAACCTCAAAAGGAGAAAATTGAGTAGTACTATGAATAGCCCTATTATAAGCAAACTCCACATGAGGCAAACACTTCTCCCAAGACTTAATGTTCTTTTTAATTACAGCCCTTAAAAGGGAAGAGAGGGTCCTATTCACAACTTCAGTTTGCCCATCCGTTTGAGGATGACAAGTAGTGGAGAAAATAAGCTTTGTTCCAAGCTTGCCCCACAAAGTTCTCCAAAAGTGACTTAGGAACTTGGTGTCCCTATCACTAACAATGCTTCTTGGAAGACCATGAAGCCTCACCAGCTCTTTAAAGAACAAATCAGCCACATGACAAGTATCATCAACTTTTTTGCATGGTATAAAATGAGCCATTTTTGAAAATCTATCTACCACAACAAAAATTGAATCTTTTCCATTTCTTGTCCTAGGCAACCCAACAACAAAGTCCATTGATAAATCAATCCAAGGAAAATCCGGAATAGGTAAAGGAGTGTAAAGTCCATGAGGCATAACTTTAGATTTTGACTTTTTGCACACAATGCATTTTTCACAAAATTTTTTAACATCATATTTCATATGAGGCTAATAAAAATGTTCATGCAACATGTCCAAAGTCTTTTGAACCCCAAAATGCCCCATTAATCCCCCTTCATGTGCCTCCTTCACAAGTAATTCCCTAATGGAGCTTTTAGGCACACATAACCTCTTTTCTTTGAATAAAAACCCTTGGTGCCTAAAAAATCCATTTTGGGCTGAATGCATACAATTTGCATAGATATGAGAAAAACCATTATCATGCTCATACAATTCTTTAATGCACTCAAGTCCAAACAACTTTGTTTCAAGGGTAGAATGTAATGCATGTCTTCTTGAAAACGCATCCGTCACAACATTGGCCTTACCCTTTTTATGTTTTACAACATAAGGAAATTGTTCAAGAAATTCAACCCATTTAGCATGTCTCTTATTCAATTTTCCTTGACCCTTCAAATATTTCAAAGATTCGTGGTCACTATGAATTACAAATTCCTTAGGCAAAAGATAGTGTTGCCAAGTTTGCAAAGCTCTCACTAAGGCATACAACTCCTTATCATAGGTGGAATAATTAAGTGCAGCTCCACTTAACTTCTCACTAAAATAAGTAATTGGATGCCCCTCTTGCATCAAAACAGCCCCAACACCAACATTAGAAGCATCACATTCAATTTCAAAAGATTTTGCAAAATTAGGCAAAGCAAGAATTGGTGCATGGGTGAGCTTTTTCTTAAGTTCCTTAAAGGCTTGTTCTTGTTTTTCCCCCCATTTAAACCCAACATTCTTTTTGACAATTTCATTAAGAGGTGTAGCCAATGTGCTAAAATCTTTAACAAACCTTCTCTAGAAACTAGCCAAACCATGAAAGCTCCTCACATCACTCACATTTTTGGGGGTTGACCAATCTTGAATGGCCTTAATCTTTTCTTGATCCACATGGACCCCTTTAGCATTAATCACAAAACCAAGGAAAATCACATGATCCACACAAAAAGTACATTTTTCTAAGTTTGCATACAACCTTTCTTTTCTTAATACAAGCAAAACAACCCTTAAATGTTCATGGTGCTCATCTAAGTTTTTGTTATATATTAAGATATCATCAAAGTATACCACCACAAATTTTCCCAAAAATTCTCTTAAGACATGGTTCATAAGCCTCATAAAAGTGCTTGGTGCATTTGTTAAACCAAAAGGCATTACCAACCATTCACACAAACCACATTTAGTTTTGAAAGTGGTTTTCCATTCATCCCCTTCCCTTATCCTAATTTGATGGTACCCACTTTTCAAATCAATTTTAGAAAAAATGCAAGCACCAAACAATTCATCAAGCAAATCATCAAGTCTAGGGATAGGATGTCTATACTTAATGGTGATGTTGTTCACGGCCCTATAATCCGTGCACATCCTCCAAGTGCCATCCTTTTTGGGCACCAAAATGACGGGTACAGCACATGGACTTAAGCTCTCTTATACCCATCCTTTTTGCATCAACTCCTCCACTTGCTTTTGGATCTCTTTGGTCTCTTGAGGATTACTCCTATAGGCTGGCCTATTGGGCAATGATGCACCCGGAATGAGGTCAATATGGTGCTCAATTGCCCTTAAAGGTGGAAGGCCATGTGGCACTTCCTTAGGGAAGATATCCTCAAATTCCTGCAAAAGATTTTTCACACCACTAGACAAAGAATGATCATTAGAAATGTTAGCATTTAAACAAAATTCCCTACACAAAAGCATGTATAGGGGCTGCCTTGAAACCAATGCACTTTTCACCTCACTTTTTGTTGCAAAACAATTCTCTTTTCTCTCTTTCTCATCTCGATTTTTCTCTCTTTTTTTCTCATGATTTTTTTTATTTTTCATCACTCTTTTTCTCTTGTTCACTCTCTTTTTCTTTTCTCTCTTGCTCTCTTTTCTCTCCCATTTTCTTTTTATCCTCACTAACTTGTTTTGGAGATAAAGGAGAGAGTACAACCTTTCGCTCCTTGTCCATGAAAGTGAACTTGTTTGAAAATCCATCATGAATGGCCTTCTTGTCATATTGCCAAGGCCTTCCCAACAACATATGGCTTGCCTCCATAGGCACTACATCATAAAGAACATTGTCCTCATACTTCCCAATGGAGAATGGAACCTCCACTTGTTTGTTCACCACCATCTCCCCAACCTCACTCAACCATTGAAGTCTATATGGTGTTGGATGGGTTTTAGTGATAAGATTTAATTTAGACACCAACCTAGAACTTACTACATTTGAACAACTACCTCCATCAATTATTAGAGAACAAACTTTACCTTGAATTAGGCATCTAGAGTGGAAAATGTTCTCCCTTTGGCTAGCTTCATGTTCCTTCACTTGACTCCCCAAAAGCCTCCTCACCATAAGTAAGTCACCATCCGGCATGAACACTTCTTCTTCACTTTCCTCTCCACTTGAAGCTTCGGATTGAGACATCACTTCACCATTCATGGACACCATAGTTCTCTTGGTTAGACATTAAGAGGCTATGTGGCCATGACCAAGACACTTGAAACACTTGACATCTCGGCTCCTTGTGGTTGGTTCCATGGGCTTCTTGCCTTAAGAGGTGCTCACGGCCTCCTTGCTTGGTGCACCCTCCTTCTTTTGCTTGTCCTTCCAATTTGAAGATGGGAATTTGGAAGATGATGAAGAGGAATATTTGGATTTCCTCCTCTTTAATTGTTGCTCCACCTTGATTGCTTGTTGCACCAAATCTTCAAGCTCCACATAGTTTTGCAACTCCACCACTTCTTGACTTTCTTGGTTCAAGCCATGCAAGAACCTTGCCATAGTTGTCTCACAGTCCTCCTCAAAGTTTGACCTATGTAAGGCCAATTCCATCTCCTTGAAGTACTCATCCACACTCTTGTTCCCTTGGGTAAGTCTTTACAATTTGTTGTGGATGTCCATTTGATAGTGACTTGGGACAAACCTCCTCCTCATTACAATTTTCATGTCTTCCCAAGTCTCAATTGGCTCCTCTCCAATTCTCTTCCTCTCCTTTTGGAATTGATCCCACCATACTAGTGCATACTCCTTGAACTCCAAAGCCGCCACCTTCACTTTCTTTCTCTCATTATATGTGTTGCAATCAAACACTTGCTCCATCTTGAGTTCCCACTCCAAATAGGCTTCGGGGTCATTCTTTCCAAGAAAGGAAGGAACTTT
Source organism: Ormosia emarginata (assembly GCA_029884605.1). Taxonomy (NCBI): domain Eukaryota; kingdom Viridiplantae; phylum Streptophyta; class Magnoliopsida; order Fabales; family Fabaceae; genus Ormosia; species Ormosia emarginata. The sequence continues at coordinate 22,022,863 of JAQQTP010000078.1, read as the reverse complement.
GATTTTAACCCCCTCAATCCTATCATCACGCCTTCCTCCCCTAGGGCCTCCTCTTCTAGGTCTTCTTACTCTTGGCCTCCCTCTTTCTTCACTATCATAGCCACTTGAGTCATCCCGTTGAAGGTTGGCTAGTTGTCTATCATAGTTGGCTTGCATTTGCTCCATTTGTCTTTGGAGTGCTTGAACTTGATTGGCCATTCTAGCATGTAGAGTGGCTGTCCTTGGTGACAATGGTGGACTATCACCCATTTGAGTAGTAGAAAGTGTAATTTGTCCTCACAACACTCCCTCTCTTTTCTCACAAAGTGTATATATATATATATTTTCCACTCTTTTTGGCTTTTTCCACACAAGATGTAATTTATCTCTCAAGCCTTTTTCCACTCTATGTTCTCCTTGGGTTCTTAGAAGAGTCAAGCCAAAAACACACAAAAATCCAAAACTCAAGTAACAAAAATCACAAAAACTTATCAAACTAAAGGAAACAAAGAAAGAAAGGCTAGAAAGGAAAAGATTTGGAAATGAAACAAGGAAGAAGGGAAAAATTGTAAAGAACACTAATTGATCAATTGGAAACTTTTCTCTTCTCTTTTCTCAACACTTCAAGAACACCCTTTTTTTAATTTTTTTGATTTTTTTTTTGCCCAGAATTTTTTTTTTTACTTTGAACAAGAGAAGAACACTTGGATACTTGTGTAAGATCAAAACAAATACCACGAAATTTTCCCTTCTCAAACAAGAATCAAAGTGACAATTTTTGTTGTTTTAGAAAGAAAAGAAGAAAATGGTGTAGAACAAGAACAAAGAAGAAGATTTGAAATACAACACAAATTTCAATCAAAGCCTAAGCTCTGATACCACTTGATGACAACTAAATGGGGGTTGCCTTTTTAAGATCTTTTTGATTGAAATTATCAAGTGTGTTGCGCCATTTAAAGATTAAAACAAATTGAGTTTGAATTCATATTTTGGAACAAAGTAAAAGATGAAGAAGAAAAGGATAAAATGGAAGAGATTAGAGATGATGTGAGGCGCCACAAACAAAGGAAACTTTCTTTGATAAGCCAAGTGAAATCCGCCACAAGAATGTTGGAATTCTTGATAAGGATGAAAACCTTGGTTCAACCAAGAACTTAGGAGAACAATGCTCACTAACAATGCAAAATTCCAAATGACATTCAAAAGTCCCATTCATGAAAATGGTGTGAATACATATAGGTGGCTGAAACCACTTTGTTTTCCCTCTTACAAAACCTCCCAATAATTCACTCATTCAAGACTCTATAAATTCTCTCTCAAAGCACTTTTACTCAGCCCCCACATGTGTTTCACGCCACTTACACTCACATAGGATCCTAGGACACATTTCAATTCCTAACTTATTGCATATTACTCAAGAAAAAAAATCCTACTTAAAACCCCACTTAATAGCCACCAAAAATGCATTTATGGCAGCCACCAACAATAACTCACGTCTCTCTCTCATCTTCATGAATTACTAGAATCCTATGATAGGTTACAACCTCCACTTATTACATATTACTCAAGAAAATAAATCCTACTTAAAACCCCACTTAATAGCCACCAAAAATGCATTTATGGCAGCCACCAACAATAACTCACGCCTCTCTCTCATCTTCATGAATTACATCACATTATTTTTTTTGAAAATAAACAAAAGATTCCTAAGTCTACAACCTATTCAAACTCGTGTAACAATGGAAAAGAGTGGGCCTGACCCAAATGCAAACAAAGCAAGTTGGACGTAACTCACAAAAATCCCATTTACACTTATTGGGAAGAAATAAACATTAAACTTGAGCCTCATCTTGTTGCACGCCACTTTCACATGATTCTTCCAAGTGGATGATGCAATTGATTAACTTGGGCTCCTCTTGAATTGATTTTGGGCTTGTTTCCATGAGAAGCCTAATCATGTGGTTTAGAGCTTCTTGGGCCTTCTTTGTTCTTGCCCTGGTCATTGGGCCTCCAAGGCCTTGTATAGCTTCTTGATCCACTTTGTGCCTAGTTGGGCTCACATCAATCTGTAAAGAAGTTCATAAAAGGTTTGAGTTATAAAATGTGAGTTTTAAAATTTCTTATTACAGAAACATAAACTTACTGAAATCCATAAGTATTACTGAAAATATGATTAAACTAATTAATATACAACATTGACATTAATTAATATTTAACAATTTAAAGAGAAATATAAAACTAACATACTCTCTTTTTAACAGTAGCAAACCCTATCACGGGTCTTACTTAATAGTACGGTACAACACTAATGGTAAAACTTAACATACTTATTCCTTCTTATATCCATCTTGATGCATCAGATATTTGTTCCTTGTTCACACTGCACACTATCGAATCCCGAATTGCTACTCCTCAATGTTGTCACCAATCTCAGAATATCTGCCACCCGTTATGTCTAACACAACTCGTTCCTTCTACTATATAATTTTTTTTAATAACACAAACACAGCAAAATAATATAACAAAGAGGTGAGATCACCTACGCCAATACCAACATGGCAGCACAGAGATAACACAATAACATATCATACAGATATATCATACCATCAACATTAATTAATTATCATCATCAAATCATTTATCAGTTCAAATAACATTCAATATTTATGGTGATGCCCTCATCATTATTCAAATATCATCATCATCATCCAGGTATTCAAAACAATTGTCATAGCCAATATTCCTCAATTAATATTGTAACACCCCTTTGGAGGATGTCACACATAAAAGAAAATAAAAGAAATAGAAATAAGGTTTACCCAAGTTGTGAAACGTTTATTACATACTATTACGGGTTGTAAAATAATTCCTGATAAACAGAAATATGATATAAAAAAAATAATGCGGAAATCCGAAATAAAAAAAAAATCACCACTAATAATATACATATGATTTAAGTTATAAGTTTGTACAAGTAATTCACAACTAAGACTACAAATATTTAAACAAAAACAGTAAAGAAAGCAATAAAAGAGTTAATATATACAGACATACGCTGACGCGCCCAAAAAAAACATGATGGTTATTTAATCCTCTGATGGATCACTCTCAGCATGAAAATGATCATCAGGAGATAAATATCCCGGATGTCTCGACACACGGCTATAACGGGATCGCGCAGTCGATACGATGCTTATCTCACTAGGCTCAGGGTTTTCAGCACCCCAGTGACGCCTAATGGATAAGGGTAACTCTAAATGCAGAAAAAGTGTTGTAGTCATGACAGGCTCTCCATCAAAACGTTGACGTAGAATCACAGTCACACGTCCTGCATACGTCACAAATTCACGATCGCCTCGTAGATGCCAAGCTAGCGAACTCCCATGAAATACTAGCTCTACGAATCCCAAAAACCATGGTGTTGCCATCCCTCACAATCAATCCAAAGGGTATGGATGATCGGATGGTTCTTGATCGTAAAACTGGTCGTCTGCCTGCTGATCTTCCTCCTCCTCGGGGTACAAGATCTCAATAGGCTGATCCTCTTCCTTGAAGTCTTTACCACGTAAAATAAATAAACAGAAAATACATATAACAAAGAGGTAAGACAACATAAAATCATCACAACATGGCAAATAAGAAGACGACAAACAACATATATACAGTTCATGCAATACAAAATACTATAACAGAAAGAATAACAGATTAGAGTAAGATTTAGATATCATAACAATATATCACATCACGAGATAAAACCTCACAGATAAAATAAGAAAGATAAGAATAAACAGATAAGATATAATAACCAAATATAGTAACAAGAACCGGATAAAATAAACAAATAAAATACGGATAAACAATAAATAGATAAGATGGAAATAAATAGACATAGAGATAAATAAATAATATGACAAAACCCTACTCCATGGAGCTAAAGAAAACACAAGTATCGAGAGAGCGGAATGACTCGCAAAATCTATTAGTACCACGGCTGCCCAACCAACTATTGCTTGTTGTCACACGTTGCGTCTATAGCCCCACGACACGAGAATCCATCATCCAGGCGTGGTGTAGTTCACGGTCTCACGTTGTGGCACTACGAGGCAAATATACTACTAGATTTCACAAATCTCGATTAAATATAGTGCGTGTCGAGTACCATAGTGTGCTATCGGTTTACCACGGCCCACGGAGCTACCAACTCATCCACATGTGGGATCCCGTACACTAAAGTCTCTAAGTTCATTAGAACAATGAACCACACTACGTTTATCGCATCGGCAACACGATGTGATTCGTCTCGTCAACCAATCCACCAAAAACTTGGCACACATAAATAGAAAGCACATGCGGGTTCACATTTTCCCGACAAACAGATAAACTCTCAAAAGCACATGCGGGTTCACATTTTCCCGAAATGGCGAAAAGTCCTCAAAATAATGCATGCGGGTTCACATTTTCCCGACAAATAAAAGATTCTCAAAAATAATCATGCGGGTTCACATTTTCCCGACAGCGAAAGATCCTCAAAAATAATCATGCGGGTTCACATTTTCCCGACAGCATAAAATAAATATTGTAACGGTCAATCGCGTAGAAATTTTATCGCATTTTCATAATTCCATCGTTTTTACAAACGTTTAAAAATCGGGTAAAGATATTTTTCTGTTTTTAAAATCGCGTAGCATTTTTAATACGTTTTCTCAATCGCGTAGGATTTTCAAATCATTTTCTTATTCGAATGCCTTTAAAATTCTTGTTTAAACAAACGAGAAATAGTACTTAGTACATTTAAACTACGTAGAATAATTTTTCATACCGCATATCTTGTCTTTTGAATATTTTTGCTATCTTATTGGTTCATTTTTACTAAAAATTAACAAGTATTTTGTTTAAAAATCATAATAATGGTTTACTAAATTTTTCCATAAAATTTCCATTTACCTAATTTTTTTTAACCATATCATTTAATTCTCTTTGAAATCTCTAACATGCTTCAAAACCTAAAGTGAGCTATATGTTAGAAAATTTCTCAAAATTACTTGTATTTTACTTCCTAATGATAAAATTATTAGTTTTAATCCTTTAAGCTTAATTCTACTCAATTTGTTTCTTCAAAAACCATTATAGAAAATTTCTTCTTAACTTGTATTGTCTCTTTTTATTGAAAAAGGTTTGGAATCAAGTTTTAGAAATCATGATTACCTATAGTGGCATGTTGGCCAAATTTAGTAAAACCCTTTCATTTGATTTCTAAAATGTCTTTCACCTTTCAAATCATATCAAATGTATTATATTGTCTAAGTTCATTAAATCATATTAGAAAATAGTTAGCAAGAAATCAATTTAATCCTTTAGGCATGTTGGCCCAAAATACTAAGTCTTTACCATTTGATTTCTAAATTCATTTTCTTTGATCAAATCAATTTGAAACCTTCTTAATTCTCCTAGGTTAATTAAGTTACACTTTAGAAAAATTAAGAGAACATTTTGGTCCTCACAATTTGTCATTGCCGTGAGCTTGTGGATTGTGCTCTTTGGAACACTCATGCAATTTTTGAACATGTTATTCACATCCTATACATTATCATACAATTCTAACACATGCATTGTATTTTCTAACACATGCAATATATTTTCTAACACCTAAACCTAAATTAAAGCTTGTAGACATGCACCTAAAAACTAATAGACATGCAAAATTATTACAATCATCAAACAAGAAAGCTACTAACAATTACCACATAAACTACTAGCAAACATAAAAATTAACACATACACACCAAACAAAGACAACACCACCGAATCCTTATGGATTCTTCAAACATTACAATTCATTCCATCTTCTTACCACCACCAAGGGATGATAAGAATTGTCTTCCTCTTACCTTAAATGAAGACAATAGGTTTGCTTTCACACCTCCTAGGTCACGGTTTTCACCTTCAAAAATACCTAGAAACCTCAAACAAAATTTATATGTTACTAACCATGAAATGAAGCTAAACCATGGAGAAATCATGGCTTAGAACTTTGAAAAAGAAGAGAGAAAGGAAAAACATGATATTTCACCTTCTAGGTAAAATTTTCAAGGTTGGTTTCCAAGCCCTAAATGGAAGATTTTGAAGAAACTCCCAACTAGAAAGGTTCTTAGAATAGTGTTTAGGTTAAGAAAACTTGGTTAGAAAAATTTTTGGATGGTTGGATGGTGTAGTATTGGTCTTGGCCGAATGGTAGGAGAAAAGAACAACAATGGTGGCTAGGGTTCTTGGAAGAGAGAGAGAGAGAAAAGTGATGAAGATGAAGTGTTATTTTGGCCTTCTCACTCCTCTTGGCCGTAGCCATCAAGTGGTAAGGGATGTGCATGGATTTGGCTTCATCCAAGCCATAGATTGCATCAAAGGCTAGGATTAAATCTTGCTTAACAAGCTTGATTCCTATTGGTTCTCCTTGATGACTCACATGCTGAGTCACACAATTGCATTTAATTCTCTGTTGAGTCACTAGTGAGTCACTGCTCTGAAAGTTCTACTGCTAACGGTGATTAATTAAGCTACCGATCTAACTGCGTTACGCTAATTGTGGGTCCCGCAAAATATTTCCGGGTCCACTTGTCACTAAATTATATTGACTAATAAAATAATATTATAATAATATAAAATTATTTTATTTGTGATTAAATCCTAAAAATTAAAAGATTAATTTTAGTCTCATTCAGAATCGGGTTTAGTAAGATCCCCAATTCTAAATAATAAAATAAGATTTCTCCGCCCAGAAAAATATTATTTTCCCGCCTCGAGCAAATCACACAAAAAGTCCATATAAAATCACGAGACAGTATTTTCAGGCATTAAATCATATAGAAAACAATTAAAAACAAAAAAACGCAAAAACAGCACGTTCGGGACGTAACGGTCATTTTCCCATTTTTTCCCACAACGTAGCTAATCGTCCAAAACGTTCAAATAAAATATCCAGCAGTATTATATAGCTGTATATCATTCAGAAAAATTAAAACAGTAACTCCGAGAAATTTTTATTTTACCGTCTCGAAGCAAATTACGTAAAATGATCAAATAAAATTTGAGCCAGTATTATCGTAATTGTTTTCATACAGAAATCGAGAACAGTAAAATAGGGACACAGCGGTCATTCACACAAAAGCATGAAAAACAGCAAACAGTACATTCAGAATATTTTCTAAAAATTGGGGCGTTACAACTCTCCCCAACAAATAAAAATTTCGTCCTCGAAATTCGATGTTCATCCAAACAAATGAGGATACTGATCCTTCATTTTATCTTCCAGCTCCCAGGTAGCCTCACCCATCACATCATTCCATATGACTTTCACTAGCTCGATCATCTTCCCTCGAAGTTGCTTTACCTTTCTGTCCTCTATTCTGACAGGTAAAGTTTCGTAAGTCAGATTCTCCTTCAACTGTACGTCATCTGGCTGTATAACATGTGTCGGATCTGGTATATACTTCCGTAACTGAGACACATGAAACACGTCATGCAAATTCGATAGAAAAGGCAGCAAAGCAATCTGATATGCTACAGGACCAATACGTCGGATAATCTGATATGGTCCAATGAACTTAGGAGTAAGCTTCTTAGACTTAATCACTCTTCTGACACCAGTCGTAGGAGTAACTCTTAGAAATACATGCTCACCCTCCTTAAACTCAAGAGGTCGTCTTCGTTTGTCCGCGTAATTCTTTTGTCTGCTTTGCACCGTCCTCATCTTTTCCTGTATCATCTTGACCTTATCCGTAGTCTGTTGTACAAGTTCCAGTCCAACAGTCATACTCTCCCCATCTTGATACCAACATAGCGGCGTTCAACATCGTCTTCCATACAATGCCTCATAAGGTGCCATTCCGATGCTTGCGTGAAAGCTATTGTTGTAGGTGAATTCTATCAAAGATAAAAATTCATCCCAACTTCCTCGCTGTTCTAAAACACAAGCACGCAATAGATCCTCCAAAGACTGTATAGTTCTCTCTGTCTGACCATCTGTCTGCGGATGATACGCTGAACTCAATCGTAACTTGGTTCCCATAGCTTCTTGCAGACTTCGCCAAAATCTTGACGTAAACCTCGGATCACGATCAGAAACTATACTTGTCGGTACACCATGTAATCTGACAATTTCACTGATGTACAACTGGGTTAATCTTTCCAATGAATATTTGATATTAATTAGTAAGAAATGAGCCGATTTCGTAAGCCTATCGACTATAACCCATATCGAATCATGACCTTTCCTTGTCTTCGGCAAACCAGTAATGAAATCCATGGATATGCTATCCCATTTCCATTCTGGAATAGATAACGGTTGTAACATTCCAGCTGGTCTTTGATGTTCCACTTTCGCTTTCTGATAAACCAACCAAGATTCTATCCACATAACCTGTGAACATTACAGAAACATTCTCCACTCTGAACAGCACCACTTGAAATTTCCCTGCATTTGTACCGCTTCATTCTTCTGCTCTTGTTTTTAACAGGAAGTGCCTCACAATTCAAGTTTTCTTTTCCAACAATACTGTATCTGATACTTATGACATAATTTTGACTGAGAATATCCTTTCTTGCAATTATAATATATAAAAGGACATTATAAAAGTTAGAAAGAAAAGGTAGAAAAACTATTAGAATTGTTACCGACACATCCAACAAAGAATTTGACATTGTCGATTTTAAGAATAAGTTTTCTGAGACACCAAAGTTTTTCTGGAACAATCTATAGGATATGATTAAAAATAACCAATCCATTCATAAGATAACATCTATCTCGTGAAAGAGGTAGACAATTTAGATTAATAGAAAAGATCATTTAAGAAACTGGATAGAAATAATGGATTTGGAAATAAAAGCAGAAATAGATAAGTCAAAAGGTAACAAAGACATTGATAACTCTAATCAACTCAAATAGTCAATTAGTCCTAAAAGAACGAGTTAGTCTAAAAGTACATTTCGCAATTGCGATACATGAAGGTATCATGAAGGCACAGAAATAAGAGATGATAGAATCATCCATATCACCGAACCTATCCAGTAGAGAAATTGATATGGTACAATGAATTTAGAAGTGAACTTTTTAAATTTGAATAATTCAACTGATAAGTCTAACAAAGTATGGATGGTTGGAAAAATACCCAATCCATATTTTTAAATCATGTATGTTTTGAGAAAGGAGTATACAAATTGAATCAATAGAAAAGATTCAATTATTTAACAAACTTAGGATGGTTTAAGCAACTCAAGTCCTCAACCACATATTTAGCAATTGAAGTGAAAACAACCAGGTCAAAAGATAAAGATGACAATGTAACGCCCCTTTTTGGGAGGGAACGTCACATTGTCAAATAAATAAAATGCGGAAATTAACTGAACAACGATTAAGACCCGGTTCATTTTAATTAATTAATGTTTAACCATGTGAACAAACTTGGCAATATTTTTTTTTTTATAATAAGAATAATGATAATACGGAATGCGTATAAAAGTAACGAATAAGACAATACAAAGAAAATTTGCACCTGAAATAGCATATATATATATATCTAGAGTTTAATACAGCTGTTTCATAAATACAAGCCTGGCCATCATCAAAAAGCAAAACTATACCCACCCCAAGGGAAACATGCATATATACCCACATGCATATACAAAATATACAGCCCAAATCAAAAGAAAGATACATCATGCCCCCCAAAAACAAAAACACTGGCAGCCATCAAGTAGCCACCAATGATCATCGACCCTCAAATAGAAAGGGACCGACTCAGGATCATCGGGAGGACCCTCATCGGGATCTTCCTCATCCGAGGACTCATCCATAGGAACCACGAGGCGCGGGACGGAGCCCGAGCGGTGGAATCAAACGAATCCTCTGCGGGGTGTAGTAACGGGGACCCCACATCTCCCCGATAGGCGGGTAAAACTCCGCGTAGGCGATGTAGCAAGTGAGGACCGGTGCCTCATGGCGTCTCCAGCAAGTGATACGACACGTCTCCCACATACACACAACGGTCGGAGTTTAGGTTGATGTGCCAACACTCCGGCCCTCCGAGGAAGGTCGGCGCACATCTCCCAAAAATCCGCGCGCGTGCGTGCGGACATCGTCGCAGTCAAAGTCAATCTGTGCGGGCCGAAGCCGGGGAAGGCGAGGCTCTTCCGTCTCTTCACCGTCGTCTTCGATCGATGCATTGGTGCACATAAACAAGGCAAGTAATAGAAGCACAGGGGGAAAGAGGTAAGATATCCTACCATCAATACCAATACAAAGAACTAAGAACCGAACGGCGCATAACGCCCACGTAGCATGTAAAGGCAATAAATAAGCTTTTAAACAGATGACCGGTCGTGCAATTATTAATAAAGGTAATGAATAATTCATAATATCCAGCAGTTACATATCGTAAACAATAATTTTCCGATGTCGAAATATTCCATGATGCATGGACTCAACATTCAATTTCCTACTCCATGGAGCTAGACTCAAACAAATGAGAGAAAGATCGGAGACATGTACGTGACTCGGCTTCACGAGGCCGGTGCTATCAATAATTTTCCACGTGCACAATCATGGCATTGCACGGACATTCTACACTAGATCACGATATAGGACGGTGTCAAGTCCGGATCGTCGGTGCGTTTGCATCGGTTTGCCCCACGACGGAGGAGCTACCAACTGCCCATTGCGAAGGACCCGCACCCCGACGCCCCAAGGTCATAACAAGACCCACACTTGTCTACTCGCACCCGCACTAAGGTGTGTTCAATCTCCTAGGCAACTTGGCCTTACAACAGTCCACACGGACATCACAATGCATAAGACACTATGCATGCTCATGTATGATCCACAATCTCATACGAATTCATAATATACCATAATTGATCAAGAGAGTGCAATAAGCAAATTTGCATCCAAGAAGAACCCATATCCACATAATATCAATTTATAATTCAAGGAACACATTATGGGTCCATTATGGATTTCTAAGATCTCCAAGTCTTATGAAATTCATCTCATTGGTTCATTTACTTGTCATTTGATTCAAGTTACTTGATTCTTATAATTACCTTCCAAGCTTAGCTCATTTCCTAAGTCTCCACCACAATCCATCATGAACTTATTGTTACAAGTTTCCTATTATCAATCTACATTTTTAATCGCTTGATTAACTCAAGTCTTGACATCTCAAATTTGTTAATCTTTTCCCTCATTCAAGCCCTCAAAACCGTGGCACTCAAGAGAGTCTTAGATCACAATTTTCTTCTCGCTAATTTAGTCTTCCTTTACTTAACCTACCTAGCATTATTCTTGGCACCATGACAACCAAAATTCTGCTCCTAAAACAACCCAAAACCGTGGCACTTACCAAGGTTTAACAACCAAAATTTTGTCCATTTAAACCAACCTTAACTACTTGATTTTATTAGCCATGCATTGATCAAAAATTAAGCATTACTTCCACTCATTTTCCAGCACAAAAACAGCCCCAAAAACAAGCCAAAAACCGTGACTCACTCAAGGTTCCAACAACCAGAATTTTATCCATTCAAATCAACCTTAACTACTTGATTAAATTAGCCATGCATTGATCACAAATTAAGCTTCATTTCCATTCAATTTCCAGCACACAACCAGCCCAAAACAGAGCCAAAAACCGTGGCATCACTCCAAGGGTCCAGCAAACCAGAATTTTTCAGCATTCATACATGGTTTCCAATCACAAAATTACACAATCAATCAACCACTCAAAGCTAAATCAAAATCACATTCAAGAAACCAATTTCAAGCAAGTTCAAGAACAACCACCATGTGGTTCTTCTTCCAAAAATTAAATACAAGATTCCTAGTTGCTAAAGAGGTTGAGGAGGATTAATCTTCCTCTTACCAAGTTGATGAACCAAGAAACTCCAAGAATCACCCTTGATTTTCGGATTTGGAGCACCAAAAACCCTAGAAAATTTGGTCCAAGTTAGAACAATGAAATGGTGTGTAAAAGAAGAAGAAAATGGCCAATAAACCAAGGAAAAACAGAAACGAAAATGGGAGGGAAGGCTGGAATTTTTCAGCCATGGGAGCTCACCTTCAAGGCTTGAGGAATGGTTGAAGATGGAAGCTTTTCTTGAAACTCCAAGCACCAAAGATGAAGAGGAGGAGTAGGAGATTAAGGGAATGTGGTTAGATTAAATTTTTTGTGAAGGTTAGGTTTCATGGGAGAGGGCTGACGCAGGGGCTTTGGAAGGAGAAGAGAAATATGTGAAAAAGAAAGGAGAAGAAGAGAACGTAAATGAAGAAGCAAAATGTGTTTTTGGTGATATTATGTCAATTGATTCATTTGAATAATTGAATCCAATTTCTTTCTCCAATTTGGGCTGCAGACCACGTAAGTGAGAGGGAGAGAAATGAGTGGGAAAAATTTGGCTTCCTTTGGAAGCTAAACACTTGGTCAAAGCTTGGGTCAAAGCTTGTTAAGGAAGTTTTGATTAAAATACACTTAAATTTGAATTAAAGTGAGTAAATTAAATATAATGTAAATAGCATTAGGATAAGGTGATAGTATTTTTTTTTTTTACACACTATTATCCATTAGATAATAGTTACAGTTGACAGGAGTCAGTATTTAATTGATCTGACAGATGAATTTTTCGCTGTACTGATTTAATTGTATCAGTAAAGATTTCCTAAAAATTGCGAAACCTCGTAAACTGTGTCAAGCCTCGGGTTTAGTAAGATCCCCCGTCGACTTATCCATAGTCCAAGGTTCTCAGAGAATACATCGCGTTTCCCCGACAGAAGAGCTATGCGGATAAGAGAAGAAAGCCTCTTGAGTTTGAAGAAGGTGAGCATGTGTTCCTGAAAGTCACACCCACGACTAGGGTCGGCCGCGCCTTGAAATCTAGAAAACTCACTCCGAAATTTCTTGGACCTTACCAAATTCTTCGTCGGATAGGTCCAGTAGCTTACCAGATAGCCTTACCCCCTATTCTTGCAAACATACATAATGTATTCCATGTGTCACAACTTCGTAAATATTTACCTGATCCAAGTCATGTCATAGCACCGGACACAGTACAGTTAAAAGAGAACCTGACCTATGAAATGTCTCCTGCGAGAATCGAGGATCGACGGATAAAGCAACTACGAGGCAAGGAGATTCCATTGGTAAAGGTGATTTGGAATGAAGCAACTGGTGATGCGACTTGGGAATTGGAAGACAAGATGAAGGAGCAACATCCGAGAATTATTTTAAGGTATGAAAATTTCGAGGACGAAATTCCTTTTAGTAGGGGAGTGTTGTAACATTCCGAAAAATACATATTTGATCATGAATCATCGTTTTATAATATTCTTGATTTTTAGGAATTTTTCCGAATTTTTCTAAACGACGAATATTTTAATATATTCCTCGTTTTGCGTGCAACTAGGCCGGGAATTGCCGAGACCAGTGTAACACCCCGGAAATTGATTATTTCACCATGAATAGTCATTTTCCAATATTTGTGATTTATGTGAATTTTTCTGAATTTTTCTAAACGACGAATATTTTAATATATTCCTCGTTAAGCGTAAAACTCGAGCGAGTCGTGAAAACGATCGTAGTGCTTCAAAAATTGGAAAATTATATGACGATAGTCGTTTTATAATATTTGCAATTTTTGAGAATTTTCTGGGAATTTTCCTAGAACCGTCGAATATTTTAATATATTCCTCGTTTTGCATGCTACCGAAAGCAGACCTGGGAAACGCGATGTATTCTCTCGAGAACCTTGGACTATGGATAAGTCGACGGGGATCTTACTAAACCCGAGGCTTGACACAGCTTACGAGGTTTCGCAATTTTTAGGAAATCTTTATCGATACAATTAAATCAAGATAAATGAAAAATTCATCTGTCGATCAATTAAATACGACTCTGTCTCAATCAGTAACTATTATCTAATGGATAATAGTGTGTAATAAAAATACTATCACCTTATCCTAATGCTATTTACATTATATTTAATTTACTCACTTTAATTCAAATTTAAGTGTATTTTAATCAAAGCTTCCTTAACAAGCTTTGACCCAAGCTTTGACCAAGTGTTTAGCTTCCAAAGGAAGCCAAATTTTTTCCCACTCATTTCTCTCCCTCTCACTTACGTGGTATGCAGCCCAAATTGGAGAAAGAAATTGGATTCAATTATTCAAATAAATCAATTGACATAATATCACCAAAAACACATTTTGCTTCTTCATTTACGTTCTCTTCTTCTCCTTTCTTTTTTCACATATTTCTCTTCTCCTTCCAAAGAGCCCCTCAAGTCCCAGCCCTCTCCCATGAAACCTAACCTTCACAAAAATTTAATCTAACCACATTTCCTTAATCTCCTACTCCTCCTCTTCATCTTTGGTGCTTGGAGTTTCAAGAAAAGCTTCCATCTTCAACCATTCCTCAAGCCTTGAAGGTGAGCTCCCATGGCTGAAAAATTCCAGCCTTCCCCTCCCATTTTCGTTTCTGTTTTTCCTTGGTTTATTGGCCATTTTCTTCTTCTTTTACACACCATTTCATTGTTCTAACTTGGACCAAATTTTCTAGGGTTTTTGGTGCTCCAAATCCGAAAATCAAGGGTGATTCTTGGAGTTTCTTGGTTCATCAACTTGGTAAGAGGAAGATTAATCCTCCTCAACCTCTTTAGCAACTAGGAATCTTGTATTTAATTTTTGGAAGAAGAACCACATGGTGGTTGTTCTTGAACTTGCTTGAAATTGGTTTCTTGAATGTGATTTTAATTTAGCTTTGAGTGGTTGATTGATTGTGTAATTTTGTGATTGGAAACCATGTATGAATGCTGAAAAATTCTGGTTTGTTGGACCCTTGGAGTGCCACGGTTTTTGGCTTGTTTTTGGGGCTGTCTTTGTGCTGGAAATTGAATGGAAATGAAGCTTAATTTGTGATCAATGCATGGCTAATTTAATCAAGTAGTTAAGGTTGATTTGAATGGATAAAATTCTGGTTGTTGGAACCTTGAGTGAGTCACGGTTTTTGGCTTGTTTTTGGGGCTGTTTTTGTGCTGGAAAATGAGTAGAAGTAATGCTTAATTTTTGATCAATGCATGGCTAATAAAATCAAGTAGTTAAGGTTGGTTTAAATGGACAAAATTCTGGTTGTTAAACCTTGGTAAGTGCCACGGTTTTGAGGGCTTGAATGAGGGAAAAGATTAACAAATTTGAGATGTCAAGACTTGAGTTAATCAAGCGATTAAAAATGTAGATTGATAATAGGAAACTTGTAACAATAAATTCATGATGGATTGTGGTGGAGACTTAGGAAATGAGCTAAGCTTGGAAGGTAATTATAAGAATCAAGTAACTTGAATCAAATGACAAGTAAATGAACCAATGAGATGAATTTCATAAGACTTGGAGATTTTAGAAATCCATAATGGACCCATAATGTGTTCCTTGAATTATAAATTGATATTATGTGGATATTGGGTTCTTCTTGGATGCAAATTTGCTTATTGCACTCTCTTGATCAATTATGGTATATTATGAATTCGTATGAGATTGTGGATCATACATGAGCATGCATAGTGTCTTATGCATTGTGATGTCCGTGTGGACTCGTTGTAAGGCCAAGTTGCCTAGGAGATTGAACACACCTTAGTGCGGGTGCGAGTAGACAAGTGTGGGTCTTGTTATGACCTTGGGGGCGTCGGGGTGCGGGTCCTTCGCAATGGGCAGTTGGTAGCTCCTCTGTCTGTGGGGCAAACCGATGCAAACGCACCGACGATCCGGACTTGACACTGTCCTATATCGTGATCTAGTGTAGAATGTCTGTGCAATGCCATGATTGTGCACGTGGAAAATTATTGATAGCACTGGCCTCGGCAGCCGAGTCCACAGACATGTCTCCTGATCTTTCTCTCCGACTGTTTGAGTCTAGCTCCATGGAGTAGGAAATTGAATGTTGAGTCCATGCATCATGGAATATTCTGACATCTGAAAATTATTGTTTACCTGATATTTAACTGCCTGGATATTATGAATTATTCATTACCTTTATTAATGATTGCCTGACTGGTTATCTGTTTAAAAGCTTATTTATTGCCTTTACATGCTACGTGGGCGTTATGCGCCGTTCGGTTCTTGGTTGCCGTATTGGTATTGATGGTAGGATATCTTACCTCTTTCCCCGTGCTTCTATTACTTGCTTTGTTTCAAGTGCACCCCAGTACGATCGAAGACGACGGTGAAGAGACAAGAGCCCGCCTTCCCGGCTTCCGGCCCGCACAGATTGACTTTGACTGCGACGATGTCCGCACGCACGCGCGGATTTTTGGGAGATGTGCGCCCCTTCCTTCCTCGGGGCCGGAGTGTTGGCACATCAACCTAAACTCCGACCGTTGTGTGTATGTGGGAGACGTGTCTCGTATCACTTGCCCGGAGACGCCATGAGGCACCTGGTCCTCACTTGCTACATCGCCTTACGCTTGGAGTTTTACCGCCTATCGTGAGATGTGGGGTCCCCGTTACTACACCCCGCAGAGAGGATTCGTTTGATTCCACCGCTCGGCTCCGTCCCGCGCCTCGTGGTTCCTATGGATGAGTCCTCGGATGAGGAAGATCCCGATGAGGGTCCTCCCGATGATCCCGAATCGGTCCCTTTTATTTAAGGGGTCGATGATCATTGGTGGCTACCGATGGTCGCCGGTGTTTTTGTTTTTGGGGCCCGATGTATCTTTCTTTTTTTGATTTGGGCTGTATATTTTGTATATGCATGTTCCTCTTGGGGTGGGTATAGTTTTGCTTTTTGATGATGGCAGGCTTGTATTTATGAAACAAAATGTTTGTATTAAACTCCGTATATATATATATATGCTATTTCAGGTGCAAATTTTCTTTGTATTGTCTTATTCGTTACTTTTATACGCATTCCGTATTATCATTATTCTTATTATAAAAAAAAAAAATATTGCCAAGTTTGTTCACATGGTTAAACATTAATTAATTAAAATGAACCGGGTCTTAATCGTTGTTCAGTTAATTTCCGCATTTTATTTATTTGACAATGTGACGTTCCCTCCCAAAAAGGGGCGTTACATTAAGTTGGTATCAGAGCCCCGGTTTATGTTTTCTTTGGGTCTTGAGTGTGAGTCTGTCTTGTTTGTGCTGTGTGAATCTCTGTGGTGAGTGTCTTGAGTGGATTCCTCTGACTTTTCTTATGTTTTCAGTAATCTAATTTAAGAGAAAGGCAAAATGGCAAGAGGTGGAGATATTGCAGCTGCTGTGGAAGCAATGCAGCGGATGGCGGAACTCATTGCGCAACAAAACGAACGCACTGCTCAACAACAAGAAAGAGTGCTCAACCAGCTTGAGGCGACCGCCGATGCGCAAAACTTAGCAGAATTTCGTCGTCATAACCCTCCGCAGCTCAAGGGGGAGTTTGATCCCGACAAGGCTAATTATGGATCAAGGAACCGGAAAAAGTCTTTCGTGGCATGAATTGTGCGGAAGACAAGAAGGTAAATTATGCGACTTTTATGCTCGTCGAAATGTCAAGACTCGGTGGAATGGAGCTCAAAGGGCATTAGAAGCCGAAGGAGCAGAGGTCACTGGGAACTGCTCAAGGAGAAATTCTTGGGCAAATACTTTCTCGCGAATGCGAGACACGCAAAGGAGATGGAGTTCCTCAACCCGAGACAGGGGAACATGACTGTGGCCGAATACGCACCAAGTTTGAAAACTTGGAGAGATTTTCAACACATTACCAAAGATCAAACCGATGAAGCCTCGGAAGTGCTGGAAATTCACCGAAGGACCGAGGTACGAAGTGAAGAAAGCATGATTACCTTGAAAATGAAGGTATTCTCGAATCATTAGACACTTGCTGCGAAGTTGAAGCCTTGGAGCAGGCTAGAGACTCGAGAAACAGGAACTTTGGGCCTGTACGGTCCCAAAGAGGTGGAGGCAGTGGTTCAAACCGCTTTTAGAAGAAACCCTATTCCCGACCAACAGGGAGTCAACAACAAATCGGTGGAAGTTCAGGTGGAGGTTCTTCTGGGAATCGAACTGGTCAGAATACGACCTACCCATCCAAATGCCTGAAGTGTGGGAAGGATCATCTCACAAGAGATTGCACGATTAAGGGGATAATCTGCTTTAGGTGTGGCAAACCAGGCCACATATCCAGAGACTGTAACCAGGCAAAGACTGAGCCTTCAGTCAATGCAACCCGAGCCAAGAAACCGCAAGCCGGAGGTCGAGTTTATACTATGAGTGGAGCTGAAGCTTCTGAATCCGAAGACTTGATTCAAGGAGAAGGCGCCATAGAAGGTAATCTTTTAAAAGTACTTGTATGACTGGGGCAACCCATTCTTTCATATCATATGATCGTGTGTCGCGACTTGGTTTACTCCGTGTCTCGAACTACCTTTTGAATTGACCGTTTCAACCCCACCGATAAACCGGTAGTTACTACCAAAGTCTGTTTTGAAGTGTCCTTTGATTGTTGAAGGTCGAATCTTTTCGTCGATTTGATCTGTTTACCTCTTTCACAGCTTAGATATAATCCTAGGGATGGACCGTTATCTTCCAACCATGTTCTCGTTAGATTGTTCTAGTAAGACCATAGTCTTTCCCGTGGGATGAGAATTCTAGATACTTGACGGCCAACCAAGCACGAGCTTTCTTGAAAGAAGGAGCTCGTGGGTACATGCTATTGTCTTCTTTGAAAATCGAGAGTGAGGCTGATTTGAGTACTATTCCCAGGTAGTGAAGGAATTTCCTGAGATCTTCCCTGAAGAAGTACCTGGTTTACCGCCGGCACGTGAAATCGAGTTTGCTATTGATCTAGTACCGGGAGCTGGTCCCGTGTCTATAGCACCGTACCGAATGTCACCGATAGAATTAGCTGAACTTAAGAAGCAGCTAGAAGAGCTTTTGGAGAAGCAGTTCGTTAGACCAAGTGTGTCTCCGTGGGGAGCACCTGTGTTACTAGTTCGAAAGAAGGACGGTACCTCGAGATTGTGTGTGGATTACAGGCAATTGAACAAGTTGACAGTCAAGAACAAATATCCTCTACCGAGAATTGATGACTTGATGGACCAACTGAAGGGGCAGCGGTATTTTCGAAGATTGACTTGAGATCTGGGTATCATCGATAAGAGTGAAGACGGAGGATATACCCAAGACTGCTTTTCGTACGCGATACGGTCATTACGAGTATCTTGTGATGCCGTTTGGTGTGACGAATGCGCCTGCTATTTTCATGGACTATATGAACCGCATCTTTCGTCCGTACTTGGATAGGTTCATTGTCGTCTTCATCGATGACATCCTGATATATTCCCAAAATCAGGAGGATCATGCTGAGCACCTCAGCATAGTTCTTCAGATTTTGAAGGAAAAGGAACTGTATGCCAAGCTGTCGAAGTGCGAGTTTTGGCTCGATGAGGTGAAGTTTTTGGGTCACGTAATCTCAAAAGAAGGAATCGCGGTGGATCCATGCAAAGTAGAAGCAGTACTGCAGTGGGAACAACCGAAGTCAGTGACGGAAGTCCGTAGTTTCGTTGGTTTAGCCGGATATTACCGGAGGTTCATAGGGGTTTTCCAAGATTGCCGACCGCTCACTCAATTGACGAAGAAGAATCAAGCTTTCGAATGGACTGATAAATGTGAGCAGAGTTTTCAAGAGTTGAAGAAACGGCTGACTACCTCACCTGTATTAGTGTTACCTGATCCGAATGAACCGTCCGAGGTGTATTGTGACGCTTCGTACCAAGGATTGGGATCTGTTCTTATGCAACACCGAAAGGTGGTAGCCTATGCTTCGCGACAGGCCATGCGAGTGCATGAAAAGAACTACCCGACTTATGATTTGGAGTTGGCAAATGTGTGGTTTTTGCTCAAGATATGGAGACATTTCCTTTATGGAGCGACATTCAACATCTTCGGTGACCACAAGAGCTTGAAGTACTTGTACGACCGTAAAGAGTGAATATGAGACAACAAGATGGCTGGAGTTTTTAAAGGATTATGATTTCCGTTGTTGTACCACCCCCGGTAAGGCGAACGTTGTGGCCGACGCCTTGAGCAGAAAAAACTATCGTTGCTTCGCCCGATGATCAAGGAAAAGGAGCTCATTGAACAGCTTTAGAGATGTGTGGTCGTTTGTGGAATTGAAGCCGGAAAATTTGTATGAATATGGTTACCATCTCAAGCGAGCTAATGGAGGACATAGGGGAAAAGCGAAGGCCGATGAATTCTTGCAAGAGGTGAGAGAACGAATGAAACAGGGTGAGAAAACAGAATTCGAAGAAGGAACTGATGGAATTCGAGATTTCTGGGTAGAGTCTCGTATTCCCGTGATCAAGAATCGAAGCAAGACATTGTGGAACATGCCCACACCACTTGCTTGTCGAATATGCACCTGTGCATAACGAAGATGTACCAAGACTTGAAAAAGTTATTCTGTGGCATGGAATGAAGAGTGACGTTACTAGATGTGTATCGACTTGTCTAGTCCGTCAAAAAGCCAAAGTGGAACATCAGAGACCTGCTGGTCTGCTACAACCGTTGTCTATTCCTGAATGGAAATGGGACAGCATTGCAATGGATTTCGTTGTAGGATTGCCAAGGACAAGGATAGGACATGACTCGATTTGGGTAATAGTCGATCGGCTTACAAAATCGGCTCATTTCCTCCCGATTAATATAAGGTACAGTTTGGAAAAGCTGACCCGACTGTATATTGGAGAGATTGTCAGACTGCATGGTGTGCCTACGAGTATAGTTTCGGATAGGGATCCGAGATTTACTTCAAAATTCTGGCAAAGTCTACAGGCATCGCTGGGAACAAAGTTACGTCTGAGTTCAGCGTACCACCCACAAACCGATGGACAATCGGAAAGGACGATCCAATCTCTAGAGGACTTGCTTAGAGCGTGTACTATTGAGCAGACTGGGAGTTGGGACCAAATCTTGCCGTTGATAGAGTTCACATACAACAACAGTTACCATGCGAGTATAGGGATGGCACCATATGAAGCCCTGTATGGAAGGCGGTGTCGAACGCCGTTGTGTTGGTACCAAGATGGAGAGCGTCTCACAATTGGACCGGATATCATTCAACAGACAACTGAAAAGGTCAAGATGATTCAAGAGAAGATGAGAACTGCTCGAGCCGACAGAAGAGCTATGCGGATAAGAGAAGAAAGCCTCTTGAGTTTGAAGAAGGTGAGCATGTGTTCCCGAAAGTCACACCCACGACTGGGGTCGGCGGCCTTGAAATCTAGAAAACTCACTCCAAAATTTCTTGGACCTTACCAAATTCTTCGCCGAATAGGTCCAGTAGCTTACCAGATAGCCTTACCCCCTATTCTTTCAAACATACACAATGTCTTCCATGTGTCACAACTTCGTAAATATTTACCTGATCCAAGTCATGTTATAGCACCGGACACAGTACAGTTAAAAGAGAACCTGACCTATGAAACGTCTCCTGCGAGAATCGAGGATCGACGGATAAAGCAACTACGAGGCAAGGAGATTCCATTGGTAAAGGTGATTTGGAATGAAGCAACTGGTGATGCGACTTGGGAATTGGAAGACAAGATGAAGGAGCAACATCCAGAATTATTTTAAGGTATGAAAATTTCGAGGACGAAATTCCTTTTAGTAGGGGAGTGTTGTAACATTCCGAAAAATACATATTTGATCATGAATCATCGTTTTATAATATTCTTGATTTTTAGGAATTTTTCCTGAATTTTTTCTAAAACGACGAATATTTTAATATATTCCTCGTTTTGCGTGCACACTAGGTCAAATTGCTTGAGACCAGTAACACCCCTAAATTGATTATTTCACCATGAATAGTCATTTTCCAATATTTGTGATTTATGTGAATTTTTCTCTGAATTTTTCTGAAACGACGAATATTTTAATATATTCCTCGCTCGCGTAAAACTCGAAAGCAGCAGAGTGAAAACGATCAGTAGTGCTTCAAAAATTGGAAAATTATATGACGGATAGTCGTTTTATAATATTTGCAATTTTTGAGAATTTTCTGGGAATTTTCCTGAACCGTCGAATATTTTAATATATTCCTCGTTTTTGCGTCTTGCTACTGAGCGTAGACCTCGGGAAACGCGATGTATTCTCTGAGAACCTTGGACTATGGATAAGTCGACGGGGATCTTACTAAACCCGAGGCTTGACACAGTTTACGAGGTTTCGCAATTTTAGGAAATCTTTATGATACAATTAAATCAAGACAAATGAAAAATTCATCCGTCAGATCAATTAAATACTCGACTCATCAATCAGTAACTATTATCTAATGGATAATAGTGTGTAAAAAAAAAAATACTATCACCTTATCCTAATGCTATTTACATTATATTTAATTTACTCACTTTAATTCAAATTTAAGTGTATTTTAATCAAAGCTTCCTTAACAAGCTTTGACCCAAGCTTTGACCAAGTGTTTAGCTTCCAAAGGAAGCCAAATTTTTCCCACTCATTTCTCTCCTCTCACTTACGTGGTCTGCAGCCCAAATTGGAGAAAGAAATTGGATTCAATTATTCAAATGAATCAATTGACATAATATCACCAAAAACACATTTTGCTTCTTCATTTACGTTCTCTTCTTCTCCTTTCTTTTTCACATATTTCTCTTCTCCTTCCAAAGAGCCCTCAAGGCCCAGCCCTCTCCCATGAAACCTAACCTTCACAAAAATTTAATCTAACCACATTCCCTTAATCTCCTACTCCTCCTCTTCATCTTTGGTGCTTGGAGTTTCAAGAAAAGCTTCCATCTTCAACCATTCCTCAAGCCTTGAAGGTGAGCTCCCATGGCTGAAAAATTCCAGCCTTCCCCTCCCATTTTCGTTTCTGTTTTTCCTTGGTTTATTGGCCATTTTCTTCTTCTTTTACACACCATTTCATTGTTCTAACTTGGACCAAATTTTCTAGGGTTTTTGGTGCTCCAAATCCGAAAATCAAGGGTGATTCTTGGAGTTTCTTGGTTCATCAACTTGGTAAGAGGAAGATTAATCCTCCTCAACCTCTTTAGCAACTAGGAATCTTGTATTTAATTTTTGGAAGAAGAACCACATGGTGGTTGTTCTTGAACTTGCTTGAAATTGGTTTCTTGAATGTGATTTTGATTTAGCTTTGAGTGGTTGATTGATTGTGTAATTTTGTGATTGGAAACCATGTATGAATGCTGAAAAATTCTGGTTTGTTTGGACCCTTGGAGTGCCACGGTTTTTGGCTCTGTTTTGGGCTGGTTGTGTGCTGGAAATTGAATGGAAATGAAGCTTAATTTGTGATCAATGCATGGCTAATTTAATCAAGTAGTTAAGGTTGATTTGAATGGATAAAATTCTGGTTGTTGGAACCTTGAGTGAGTCACTGGTTTTTGGCTTGTTTTTGGGGCTGTTTTTGTGCTGGAAAATGAGTGGAAGTAATGCTTAATTTTTGATCAATGCATGGCTAATAAAATCAAGTAGTTAAGGTTGGTTTAAATGGACAAAATTCTGGTTGTTAAACCTTGGTAAGTGCCACGATTTTGGGTTGTTTTAGGAGCAGAATTTTGGTTGTCATGGTGCCAAGAATAATGCTAGGTAGGTTAAGTAAAGGAAGACTAAATTAGCGAGAAGAAAATTGTGATCTAAGACTCTCTTGAGTGCCACGGTTTTGAGGGCTTGAATGAGGGAAAAGATTAACAAATTTGAGATGTCAAGACTTGAGTTAATCAAGCGATTAAAAATGTAGATTGATAATAGGAAACTTGTAACAATAAGTTCATGATGGATTGTGGTGGAGACTTAGGAAATGAGCTAAGCTTGGAAGGTAATTATAAGAATCAAGTAACTTGAATCAAATGACAAGTAAATGAACCAATGAGATGAATTTCATAAGACTTGGAGATCTTAGAAATCCATAATGGACCCATAATGTGTTCCTTGAATTATAAATTGATATTATGTGGATATTGGGTTCTTCTTGGATGCAAATTTGCTTATTGCACTCTCTTGATCAATTATGGTATATTATGAATTCGTATGAGATTGTGGATCATACATGAGCATGCATAGTGTCTTATGCATTGTGATGTCCGTGTGGACTGTTGTAAGGCCAAGTTGCCTAGGAGATTGAACACACCTTAGTGCGGGTGCGAGTAGACAAGTGTGGGTCTTGTTATGACCTTGGGGGCGTCGGGGTGCGGGTCCTTCGCAATGGGCAGTTGGTAGCTCCTCTGTCTGTGGGGCAAACCGATGCAAACGCACCGACGATCCGGACTTGACACTGTCCTATATCGTGATCTAGTGTAGAATGTCTGTGCAATGCCATGATTGTGCACGTGGAAAATTATTGATAGCACTGGCCTCGGCAGCCGAGTCACAGACATGTCTCCTGATCTTTCTCTCCGACTGTTTGAGTCTAGCTCCATGGAGTAGGAAATTGAATGTTGAGTCCATGCATCATGGAATATTCTGACATCGGAAAATTATTGTTTACCTGATATGTAACTGCCTGGATATTATGAATTATTCATTACCTTTATTAATAATTGCCTGACTGGTCATCTGTTTAAAAGCTTATTTATTGCCTTTACATGCTACGTGGGCGTTATGCGTCGTTCGGTTCTTGGTTGCTGTATTGGTATTGATGGTAGGATATCTTACCTCTTTCCCTGTGCTTCTATTACTTGCTGTTTATGTGCACCTACTGATCGAAGACGACGGTGAAGAGACAAGAGCCCGCCTTCCCGCTTCCTCGGCCCGCACAGATTGACTTTGACTGCGACGATGTCCGCACGCACGCGCGATTTTTGGGAGATGTGCGCCGACCTTCCTGAGGGCCGAGTGTTGGCACATCAACCTAAACTCCGACCGTTGTGTGTATGTGGGAGACGTGTCTCGTATCACTTGCCCGGAGACGCCATGAGGCACCTGGTCCTCACTTGCTACATCGCCTTACGCTGGAGTTTTACCCGCCTATCAGGGAGATGTGGGGTCCCCGTTACTACACCCCGCAGAGGATTCGTTTGATTCCACCGCTCGGGCTCCGTCCCGCGCCTCCGTGGTTCCTATGGATGAGTCCTCGGATGAGGAAGATCCTGATGAGGGTCCTCCTGATGATCCTGAATCGGTCCCTTTCTATTTGAGGGGTCGATGATCATTGGTGGCTACTGATGGCCGCGTGTTTTTGTTTTTGGGGCCCGATGTATCTTTCTTTTTGATTTGGGTCTGTATATTTTGTATATGCATGTGGGTATATATGCATGTTTCCCTGGGTGGGTATAGTTTTGCTTTTTGATGATGGCCAGGCTTGTATTTATGAAACAAATTATTAAACTCTAGATATATATATGCATGCTATTCGTGTGCAAATCTCTATGTATTGTTTTATTCGTTACTTTTATCCGCACTCGTAGTATCATTATTATTATTATAAAAAAAAAATATTGTCAAATTTGCTCACATGGTTAAACATTAATTAATTAAAATGAACCGGGTCTTAATCGTTAATTATTTAATTTCCGCATTTTACTTTGTTTGACAATGTGACGTTCCCTCCCAAAAAGGGGCGTTACAGACATAAATAACTCTAATTGACCTACACAATTATATGCCATAGAGAAATAGGTTACCCTTGGAATTATACAGTATAGTTAAAGGATCACCTTTTGTGACACAACCTTCTTTAATCAGGTTTTCAATTTGAGGTGCTTTTGCTCCACTTGAAGAATCGATACTCCATTCTACTTGAGATGTCAAAGCACGTTCATTTTTAACAGATGACGTCGTCTTTTAATAGAATACACTTTTCAACAAGTATTTGGCATCCTATACTTGAAACATGTGACTCCGTTGATTGTATCGTCCCTTGTTAGATGATCTTCCAATACTTCTAACACTTGGGTACAGATGTCGCAGCCTGACTAAACCTGCTACCACTCGTATTTCCTCCACGAGATTGTTGTTGTTGTTGTCTTCCTAATAATCACAAATACGAGTTTTACCGAAATCACCTGGCTTTATAGTTTTTCCTCTTTTGGACACCACGCTCAATTGCGCTTACTCTGGTCATGTTGTAATTTGTTCCTTTAGTCGTTCTTGGCATTGCTTTTGTAGTTGCAGTGCAAACCTCGCCACCATCACGTTCTGCCTCCTCATGTGCACGTTTACCACGAGTCATCGTCTTTCTTCAAAGACGGATGAATCATAATACAATGGAAACCAAAGTAACCATTTCAAACAATATTGTCTCCTTTCGGAGTCCAAGCACGTAGAATCACACAAAGACAAACAAAAACAGACCCAACCACAACCCCAAAAGACTCTAACTTGGGCTCGATATTAACTAATGTAACACCCTTTGGAGGATGTCACACATAAAAGAAAATAAAAGAAATAGAAATAAGGTCTACCCAAGTTGTGAAACGTTTATTACATACTATTACGGGTTGTAAAATAATTCCTGATAAACAGAAATATGATATAAAAAAATAATGCGGAAATCCGAAATAAAAAAAAACATCACCACTAATAATATACATATGATTTAAGTTATAAGCTGTACAAGTAATTCACAACTAAGACTACAAATATTTAAACAAAAACAGTAAAGAAAGCAATAAAAGAGTTAATATATACAGACATACGCTGACGCGCCAAAAAAAAACATCATGGTTATTTAATCCTCTGATGGATCACTCTCAGCATGAAAATGATCATCAGGAGATAAATATCCCGGATGTCTCGACACACGGCGATAACGGGATCGCGCAATGATACGATGCTTATCTCACTAGGCTCAGGGTTTTCAAGACCCCGGTGACGCCTAATGGATAAGGGTAACTCTAAATGCGTAAAAGTGTTGTAGTCATGACAGCTCTCCATCAAAACGTTGACGTAGAATCACGATCACACGTCCCGCATACGTCACATTCACGATCGCCTCGTAGATGCCAAGCTAGCGAACTCCCATGAAATACTAGCTCTACGAATCCCAAAACCCCGGTGTTGCCATCCTCACAATCAATCTAAAGGGTATGGATGATCGGATGGTTCTTGATCGTAAAACTGGTCGTCTGCTTGCTGATCTTCCTCCTCCTCGGGGTACAAGATCTCAATAGGCTGATCCTCTTCCTCGAAGTCTTTATCGCGTAAAATAAATAAACAGAAAATACATATAACAAAGAGGTAAGACAACATAAAATCATCACAACATGGCAAATAAGAAGACGACAAACAACATATATACAGTTCATGCAATACAAAATACTATAACAGAAAGAATAACAGATTAGAGTAAGATTTAGATATCATAACAATATATCACATCACGTAAAACCTCACGTATAAAATAAGAAAGATAAGAATAAACAGATAAGATATAATAACCAAAAATAGTAACAAGAACAGATAAAATAAACAAATAAAATACGATAAAACAATAAATAGATAAGATGGAAATAAATAGACATAGAGATAAATAAATAATATGACAAAACCCTACTCCATGGAGCTAAAGAAAACACAAGTATCGAGAGCGGAATGACTCGCAAAATCTATTAGTACCACGGCTGCCCAACCAACTATTGCGCCACACGTTGCGTCTATAGCCCCACGACACAGAATCCATCATCCAGGCGTGGTGTAGTTCACGGTCTCACGTTGTGGCACTACAGGCAAATGTACTACTAGATTTCACAAATCTCGATTAAATATAGTGCGTGTCGCGTACCATAGTGTGCTGTCGGTTTACCACGGCCCAGTGGAGCTACCAACTGTCCACATGTGGGATCCCGTACACTAAAGTCTCCAAGTTCATTAGAACAATGAATCACACTACGTTTATCGCATCGACAACACGATGTGATTCGTCTCGAATCAACCAATCCACCAAAAACTTGGCACACATAAATAGAAAGCCTCATGACGGGTTCACATTTTCCCGACAAAAAAAGTCCTCAAAATAATCAGACGGGTTCACATTTTCCCGACAAAAAAGATTCTCAAAAATAATCAGACGGATTCACATTTTCCCGACAAATGAAAGATCCTCAAAAATAATCAGACGGGTTCACATTTTCCCGACAAAGATAAAATAAATATAGTAACGGTCAATCGCGTAGAAATTTTATCGCGTTTTCATAATTCCGTCGTTTTTACAAACGATTAAAAATCGTAAAGATATTTTTCTGTTTTAAAATCGCGTAGCATTTTTAATACGTTTTCTCAATCGCGTAGGATTTTCAAATCATTTTCTTATTTGAATGCCTTTAAAATTACTGTTTAAACAAACGAGAAATAGTACTTAGTACATTTAAACTACGTAGAATAATTTTTCATACCGCATACTTGTCTTTTGAATATTTTTGCTATCTTATTGGTTCATTTTTACTAAAAATTGACAGGATTTTTGTTTAAAAATCATAATAATGGTTTACTAAATTTTTCCATAAAATTTCCATTTACCTAATTTTTTTTTTAACCATATCATTTAATTCTCTTTGAAATCTCTAACATGCTTCAAAACCTAAAGTGAGCTATATGTTAGAAAATTTCTCAAAATTACTGTATTTTACTTCCTAATGATAAAATTATTAGTTTTAATCCTTTAAGCTTAATTCTACTCAATTTGTTTCTTCAAAAACCATTATAGAAAATTTCTTCTTAACTTGTATTGTCTCTTTTTGATTGAAAAAGGTTTGGAATCAAGTTTTAGAAATCATGATTACCTATAGTGGCATGTTGGCCAAATTTCAGTAAAACCCTTTCATTTGATTTCTAAAATGTCTTTCACCTTTCAAATCATATCAAATGTATTATATTGTCTAAGTTCATTAAATCATATTAGAAAATAGTTAGCAAGAAATCAATTTAATCCTTTAGGCATGTTGGCCCAAAATACTAAGTCTTTACCATTTGATTTCTAAATTCATTTTCTTTGATCAAATCAATTTGAAACCTTCAATTCTCCTAGGTTAATTAAGTTACACTTTAGAAAAATTAAGAGAACATTTTGGTCCTCACAATTTGTCATTGCCGTGAGCTTGTGGATTGTGCTCTTTGGAACACTCATGCAATTTTTGAACATGTTATTCACATCCTATACATTATCATACAATTCTAACACATGCATTGTATTTTCTAACACATGCAATATATTTTCTAACACCTAAACCTAAATTAAAGCTTGTAGACATGCACCTAAAAACTAATAGACATGCAAAATTATTACAATCATCAAACAAGAAAGCTACTAACAATTACCACATAAACTACTAGCAAACATAAAAATTAACACATACACACCAAACAAAGACAACACCACCGAATCCTTATGGATTCTTCAAACATTACAATTCATTCCATCTTCTTACCACCACCAAGGGATGATAAGAATTGTCTTCCTCTTACCTTAAATGAAGACAATAGGTTTGCTTTCACACCTCCTAGGTCACGGTTTTCACCTTCAAAAATACCTAGAAACCTCAAACAAAATTTATATGTTACTAACCATGAAATGAAGCTAAACCATGGAGAAATCATGGCTTAGAACTTTGAAAAAGAAGAGAGAAAGGAAAAACATGATATTTCACCTTCTAGGTAAAATTTTCAAGGTTGGTTTCCAAGCCCTAAATGGAAGATTTTGAAGAAACTCCCAACTAGAAAGGTTCTTAGAATAGTGTTTAGGTTAAGAAAACTTGGTTAGAAAAATTTTTGGATGGTTGGATGGTGTAGTATTGGTCTTGGCCGAATGGTAGGAGAAAAGAACAACAATGGTGGCTAGGGTTCTTGGAAGAGAGAGAAGAGAGAAAAGTGATGAAGATGAAGTGTTATTTTGGCCTTCTCACTCCTCTTGGCCGTAGCCATCAAGTGGCAAGGGATGTGCATGGATTTGGCTTCATCCAAGCCATAGATTGCATCAAAGGCTAGGATTAAATCTTGCTTAACAAGCTTGATTCCTATTGGTTCTCCTTGATGACTCACATGCTGAGTCACACAGTGCATTTAATTCTCTGCTTGAGTCACACTAGTGAGTCACCACTGTTTCTGAAAGTTCTACTGCGTTAACGGTGATTAATTAAGCTACCAATCTAACCGTTCTGCTAATTGTGGGTCCCGCAAAATATTTCCGGGTCCACTGTCACTAAATTATACTGACTAATAAAATAATATTATAATAATATAAAATTATTTTATTTGACAGTTAAATCCTAAAAATTAAAAGATTAATTTTAGTCTCATTCAGAATCGGGTTTAGTAAGATCCCCCAATTCTAAATAATAAAATAAGATTTCTTTGGCTCGCAAAAATATTATTTTCCTGCCTCAGAGTAAATCACACAAAAAGTCCATATAAAATCACAGACAGTATTTTCAGGCATTAAATCATATAGAAAACAATTAAAAACAGCAAAAACAGCAAAAACAGCACGTTCAGGACATAACGGTCATTTTCTCATTTTTTCCCACAACGTAGCTAATCGTCCAAAACGTTGAAATAACATATCCAACAGTATTATATAGCTGTATATCATTCAGAAAAATTAAAACAGTAACTCCGAGAAATTTTTATTTTACCGTCTCGAAGCAAATTACGTAAAACGATCAAATAAAATTTGAGCTAGTATTATCGTAATTGTTTTCATACAGAAATCGAGAACAGTAAAATAGGGACACAACGGTCATTCACACAAAAGCATGAAAAACAGCAAACAGTACATTCAGAATATTTTCTAAAAATTGGGGCGTTACAAATATATCATACAGATATAAATGTTCAGATTCATGCATGCGCACATAGACTCAATGTCCTACTCCATGGAGCTAATACTCAGTTCGGAGAAGTCGATCAGAAAGATCTATCTGTACCAAAATGCCTCAGACCACGTGCTATAATCCTCATTTTGATTTTTGCACATCTAGCGTATACACGACAGTCTTTACTAGATCATGATTAAGAATAGTGTCTCAGTCAGGATCATCGGTGTGTCGCGTCGGTCTAACCCACAGTTACAGTAGAGCTATTCACTGCCCACTGTAGGCAACCCGCACCCCGATGCCCCCAAGGTCAACAAGTGACTTACACTACGCGTATCGCACCCACTTAAGAGGTGTACGTCTCTCCTAGACAAATAGCCTCATACAGTCCTTTGGACCTTTTCAATGCATGTTCAATGCACCAATGCCAATCATAGGCAAAATTCATCATTTTCTTATACAGTGTTCACACACTAGTCCATGCATGTAAAATGCACAATTCTCAGTTCAAATTCACAATTTCATATTCAGGGTCCACACATTGGCCCATTCTTAGTTCAATTTCATAATCTCATAATCAGGGTCCACACACAGGCCCAACAGTAATCATACTGTATTTTCAACAGTGAAATCATATTATCACATTTTTATAGTCATAAAACACTTTTGTCATGTTTTCACAATTGCGCAACATTTCTGTTATGTTTTCACAATTCCACAACACTTCTGTTGCATTTTCAAATTACGTATTGATTTTTCAACGTTTTCTCAATCCCGTAAAAATATTTACATGTTACTCAAATTGCGTAGTGATTTTCCACCATTTTCACGATTGCGTAACTTAAAAATCATTCTTTTAAGTCACGTAAACCATTTTCTATCATTTTCAAAATATTCAAACGATTTCCAAATTGCGTAGAAATATTTCAACATTTTTCAAATCGTGTAGCTTAAAAATCACGTTTTTAAGATACGTAAAATATTTTTCACCATTTTACAACCACATAAAATATTTCTCAATTTTCCAAACATTATTTTGGACTTTCAAACAAATCAATATCATTTCCAACATCATTTTTCACATTTCTCCTTTAAGAAATTCTTTTCCCAAAATAATATGACTTTTCACATTATTTTCGACATTTTCTTACTCAAGAAAATCCTTTTCACAATATATTCCACAAATTCACAATTCCATTGAATTAAATCAATGTTTCTAACTTTAAAATTACTAACGCTCTCCAAAACCCAAAGGATGAGTTACACGTTAGAAAATATCAAATCACTATTATATTCTCCATTTTTCTCAAATCAATTCTAAAATCAATTCTCTTCAAAATAAATTGAGTTTCAAACATTTTTAACCTCTCTTTTCCATTCATATACAAAAATCCCATTTTCTCAAGTGATAAAACATTCTGATTCCCTTTCTAAATTCCTTATACTAAATCAATTATATTTCTATTTGAAAAATCACTTTGCTTCATCAAAATCAAGGTATTACAAGCCTTCCAAAAACGTGGACATAATTATTGAAATCATAAAAACATTTTTTCATGACTATTGAAATCATCAAAACATTTTTCCTTCTAAGTCAATATGATTTTACACAAACAAAGCCATTAAAAATCCTTTACAAAAACAGTGAGCACTTGGTCTTTGAAATCAAATCATTTGTTCATTTTTCATTTTCACTTTCTTTATAAATCCATTTTCACTTTCTTTGCAAATCCTTAAAATCAACATTACCCTTTTCATTTAAAACTCATGTTTAGTAAAATGCTTAGAAACTTTTTACACAAAATAAATCAATAAAAATCCTTCTCCAAACCGTGAACAATACTTCTTGAAAAACAAACCCTTTGTTTATTTTCCTTGCTTTTCTAATCTTCCAATTTTATCATTCATGAAAATATTAATTTATGAACACCTATTTTGAGGTGTATTGGCCGAAATTCCTCTTGGTCTTTGGAACCAAAAATTAATTTCCTTTCCATCATCAAATCATGGCATACAAATACATATTCAACATATATATCACAAGCATACCATAATCAAAACAAATAAATCATGCAAATCATACCAAGCATAGGCAAATAATCAAAGCACATAAACACCCACAAATTATTATATGACCATGGATATGAATCCTTACATGAATTCACCATCCATCAAATATAAGACCATCTCTCACCACCATACTTGGTTGGTGAGATGGATCTCCCTTTTACCTCTTGAAGATCCTCAAAAGCTCCGTGTTTTGCTTCTTTTTCCAAGTCCTTCACCACCAAAGGCTTCTCAAATACAAAACAAAACACAAGTTAATTAACATATCAAGC
This sequence comes from Ormosia emarginata, assembly GCA_029884605.1. Taxonomy (NCBI): domain Eukaryota; kingdom Viridiplantae; phylum Streptophyta; class Magnoliopsida; order Fabales; family Fabaceae; genus Ormosia; species Ormosia emarginata. The sequence goes on along the minus strand of JAQQTP010000078.1, from coordinate 21,989,756 downwards.
TTGAACAAGATAAACCATGGATCAAACATGGCTTAGAACATTAAAAAGAGAGAAGAAATGAAGTTTCCTTACACTTCACCACAAATACCCTATAACTTTGATCTTGAAGAAAGTCCATGAAGATGAATGATTTAGAGAAAGTCTCCAACATGAAAGTTGCTTAGAATAAGGTAAGGATTCAAGTTATGTGGTTGTTTGAAATTAAAGAGTGATGGAAGGTAGATCTAGGGGTCTTGGCCGAAACCTCCATGAAAAGAAAGTGGAGAGAAAAGCTTGATGAGTTATTATTTTTGGAGAAGACAAAGGAAATCAAGAATATCAATAATATGGTCTTCAAACTTTCCTATGTCCTAAAGCTTCTCAAAACCGTAACCCCCCTTTCCATGCATTCTCATAAGAGTGAAAATAATCAATAATGATGCATATTGACTAAATCAACTAATAATGTCTTCAAAATTTTTCCTTTAGCTCCTAAACAACACAAAAACCGTCCCCTCTCCATCCATGCATTCAACAAAGTTATCATCTTTTCTAGCCACCATTTAGAGCCATTTAAGCCATTGATTAGATCAATGGTTAGGATTTTGGTAGACTTTTGATTAGAAGACTTAATCTAGGCCATTAGATCTTTCCTCCTTGAAATCCTAGCCATTAGATGCATCTCCAAAATGAAGGGTCAAGATTGACCCTTCTTACTTTCAATCCAAGGGTCATAATTAGTCATAGCCATTTTAGAAGACCAAATCTCCACCATTGATTAAATCCAAATGCAATGGTCATAAATGTTCCATCTCCACCGTTGATTAAATCTAAATCCAACGGTCACAAATGGTCCTAGCCACTTTATAAGATCAAATCTCCACCCTTGATTTAAATCTGAATCCAACGGTTATAAATTGTTATAGCCATTTTATTAGACCAATCCTATACCGTTGATTAAATCGACGGTTGATATCAAAGTCTTCAATATTAGACTTGCTTCCTATTAGTCCATCAAAAGAATTAAACTTGTTTCCTATTGGTCCGTCAAAAGTTGTCATAACCACTATTGTTGACTTAAGCAGTATAATTTATATTTTTATCTGCTATAACCCCACGAAAGAATATATTTACTGTATTTTTATCGCCCGATAATTAAATACAGTACAAAACACAATACAAGAAATTTTCTAAAACTGTTTCCGGATTCAGGTTTAGTAAGATCCCCTGTCTCCGTCTAAACAGTACAAATGTTTCTATACGTAGAAAAATTTTCACTTTGCGAGACCTACCTAGACCAACGTAAGGCCACCTAGGGCCACAAATAGCCCAAAAACAAACAGAGAAATATAAAAATTTATAATCATCCACAAAAATCACAAATATTAGAAAACGTACGAAAATTAAATCAGATTGTTAAAAATAATTAACAATTAAGAGAAATAAATGCTTAAAGATTTTCCCCGGCCCGAAAATTATTATTTTCCTGACACAGAGTAAATCACTCAAAACGATCAAATACGCTGATGGAATACTCAAAATAATTTTACAGTACACAGAAATCACTAAATAGTAGAATTCTGTTAACTGTCAAAATTACTGTCAACTATTTAGGAAATTTGGGGTGTTACAAAAAGCATATCTTGTAATTCATTATAAGAAGGTGAAGGATCTAGGTTAGAAGATGTTACCTCGGTGTCACTCTCTTCTTCTTCATCTCCTTGAGCCATGAGACAAAGATAAGCTTCTTCATTTTCAGAACTATTAGTGGAGTCTATGTCATTATCTTCCCATGCAATATAAGTTATTCTTCCTTTCTTTTCTTTAAAGGGTCTCTTCTCAAACTTCTCCGATTTCTTAAGATAGACGGGACATTCTATCTTCATATGCCCCGATTTTTCATATTCATAACATGTTGGAGTTGATGAGGTTCCTTTCCCTTTGTGATAGGTCCTCTTTGGAGGGAAATGTGCTCTTCTTTGAGTCCCTTTCTTCTTAAGTCTTCCAAACTTCCTCATAAGAAGGCTGAGATTTTTTTCATTTAGCTTAATATTTCCAATTCCATCTTCATCATCCTCTTCAATTGTAGAGGAGGTAACTTTGAGTGCAATATTTTTCTTTTTGTCATACTCCTCATTGTGATTGAGCCTATTTACCTCCAATTCATGCTCATGGAGTATGCCAAATAAAGTGGCTAGAGATATTGTTGATAAATCCCTTGATTCCGCAATAGCCATTACTTTGGGTTGCTAATTCCTGCTCAAACATCTCAAAACTTTGTTAATAAGATCTTCATTAGGAAATGTTTTCCCCAATGAGATAAGATGATTAACAATGTGAGTGAATCTCTTTTATATTTCTTGAATACTTTCTCCTTGATTCATTCTGAACAATTCATATTCATGAATGAGAGTATTTATTCTTGATTATTTTACTTCACTTGTACCCTCATGAGTTACTTGTAGAGTATCCCACATTTCTTTTGCGGTTTTACAATTTGACATCCTAAAGAATTCATCATATCCCAAGGATGTGGTGATGATATTTTTTGCTCTTAAATTGTATTGAACCTTCTTTTTATCCTCATCGTTCCATTCACTTCTTGGTGTATTAGTTCTTACACCATCAACTATACGTGTGGGAACAAAAGCACTATTTTCAATGGCATCTGACACATTTAAGTCAATAGCTTCAATAAAAAATTTCATCTTTTCATTCCAATAGGCATAACCATCCCCATTGAAAAATGGAGGTCTATTTATAAAAGAACTTTTGTTTGAAAAACCATTTGAAGGCATTTCTTCTCTTGAAGTTGCTAAGCTCTTTACACAAGAGTTTAGCTCTAATACCACTTGTTACCAATTGGTCTCAATACTCAAGAGTAGGTGAATTGAGTATATAAAATAATTTTACAATTCTTTCACAAAACACTTGATTCTCAATTTTCGTTGAAACTATTATTTATTAGAATTGAATGCATAGAGAGGATAAAGGGCTTTTACTTATAAGTAAATCAACCAAGTAAGATAGTATGCAAGATATTCAATAAAACAGTGCACAAAATAAAGGAGATGAGTTTAGGAAGACAAACACAAAGCTTTATCCTGGTTCAGCCACTAATCCACTTGTGGCCTACGTCTAATGCTCAAGTAAACACTCGAGATTTTCACTATATCTTCAAGCTTCAAATAGGTGCTTGACAACCTTTACAAGATGGAGTACTCAACACCTTAGGATACCTCACCCTTGTGTTTCAGCCTCTTCTTTCAAGAGATACGTCACCCTTTACAAATTGAAGGGATGCCTCACCCTCCCTTTTACAGATTATACAAAGTATGAATGATAAGAAACTCTCTCAAGAGTGGATAATACAAATTGAAGCTTATGGGTATCAAGGATTCATGCTTCTAAAGCTCAAAAATAGAGTATGATTTAAAAGATAGTGAAAACACTAATTCAATGCTTAAGAATGATTTTCAGATTGATTGTCTAACCTTCATAAATGCCCAACAACTTAAATTTATAGCTAAAAACAATTAAGAGCCATTGAGGAGTAGATAGAGGCATTAAATGCTGAGAATAGATTCATTGGAGGAGTTTACTACTTTTCTAGATAACCAATTATTGATTTCCAATAACTAGTTATTTGGTTTAGCCTAACTGGATAGGAGAAATCATACAACCAATTATGACCAATTTATAAAGAGTCCAACGTATCTTATTTCACTTATTAACCAATTAGTGGAAATGGCCTAACTGGTTAGGCCTTTTAAAACATACAGAGGCAATGCCTCTGACTTACTATCTTACTAATTAGGAGTTTTTCCTAATCTGTTAGGAACCTTTAGAAATTAGCTCCTGACTTCTCAAATAACCAGATAGGAGATTGTCCTAACCAGTTAAAAGCATTAGAAAAACAAAAGATTGGCTCTTGACAAAGTCACTGACCGGTTACATAATTTGCCTAATTGGTTAGGCCTTTTAAAAACAAATTGACGCGTTTCTGTTTTGGCACCTAACCAGTTTTGTGAATAGTAATAACCTATTATTAGTTTATCAAGAAGGTAAGATTTCCAAAGAGTTTTTCAACCAAAGGTTCTCAAAGCTTTTTAGACTTTCTAAAAATATTTTGCTCAAACTTAAACACCATTTTCACTAGTATAAGTCATGATTTTGCAAACCATTGAAAAGAGCCAATAAATGAGCTTAGTGTGATTCTTAAAATACCTTTACACATGATCTAAGACTTATATGCTAAACTTGAAGCTCCTTGGTACTTGATCTTTGCATTTCCATTCCTTTCTTGTTTGTTATCATCAAAATCATTGCTTTAGTCAATGTCAATCACACTAACTTCAATATCTGACCTTTTACTCTTTTAGAGGTTTTACTAATTCACTCTATTCCTAGACTATTACTATGTTATATCCTTTTCTGATTGATAATAAATTCACCTTTCTAATCTCTGGATAATCATGGGACTCCTAATCCCGTTTATAAAGGTGGGTTAGCTTCCATCCTGACAAAAGTCTTATTAACAATAATAATTTGTTCCCTCGTATCAATTACCATCATCTTAGTTCTCTCAACACATTACAAGCACCATCTCTATTGAATTCCATAACCCACAACTCAACTTCACTAATTCATAATTTTACTTTGAGCATCAGAATAAACTCATTACTATATATCAAACTACTACTTCATATTACCTTATGGATATACTACCTTACTTCAACTCAAGAATTCCATTTTTCTTATCTTCTCACTTGTTCTTTAGGAAATATTTATCCAAAAAGATTACTCTAAATACCTTCCATTTCATCTATATACCAACAACTTCCATTAATTATCTCAAATTCATTCACCAATGCCCATCTTCTCCTTTTAACATAAAAGAAATGAACGACACCTTTTTATTCGTATGAACAACTCATTACCTCAATATCTTCTTCCTTGCATTTAACCCCTCTATTTTAGAACTTCAGCATTTTAGCTAATTTTGTGTCCTTTAAAACCCCGAAACATGTTTCTAGCTGACATTTCAGTTCTTTAGTTCTTTCATCACATTCATTATTCAAACCTTGAGCTATTCTGTTCTTATCACATCATCGAGAAAACAACATCAAATAATTACTAACTCTATTTTGTACCTTCTTTCCAAAATCATTCTTGTCATCCTCAATCGACAAATTTGGTCTCCTTCTTTTCCTCATGCTACTAATTGTAACATACCGGAACTGCCTGCAAGATTGATGAGCTGTCTCCACAAACCAACACGGGTCTTTTTCAACATGTTTTGTCCTCACTCACGCATCCTAGGAAACTTCCCAAGAGGTCACCCATCCCACAAGTGCTCCAGGTCAAGCACGCTTAATCATGGAATACTTATGTTCTTAGCTCCTAAAAAGAAGATGTATCTTGTTGATATGGTTACTGCTAATCAATTCCTTTAAGCCATCCTAAACTATGCAGTCCCATACTTGCACAGTCTCTGAATCCTTCTTATTCCGGTGTGAATTCATCTCATTCATGTGTCGCTTTGCCTAGAAGCCTGTTAGGAGTCGCTCCTTGTTTGTGCTTCTCTTCCACTAGCGTCCACTCCCTGCCCTCGTCGGCCCCGAGTGTCACACTAATAGCCTTAGTCTACACCCACATCGTTCTTTTAGTAACTTTTGTTTGTTCTCTAGTGGCGACACTCTATTCTCTCATCGCTTTCATCAACGGCCTAACTATCTCAAACATATCACAATAACCCTTTTAGAATGCTTTCCTATTCTCCCATATCTACCTAGGAGGTGTTATAATTTCCTATTTATACAGAACATTACATATTGAGTTGGCTAGACTCGATATCATGTAACAGTGTGTCAATAATTATTAACATCCAATCCTAAGGTTGTCATGCAATCCTATTCACATATCTCATATTAAGATAAAAGAATGCACAACACAAACCAAAACATCTAAACATGCTCAAAAGCATAGTCAATCCATTCCCCGACTCGACAAGAAGAACTACTCTGATACCAAAATGTAACACCCTAATCCTATACATTATAGTATACTCTAAGTATACTACGTAAAAAGAATTAGTATATCGCTTTCTAACGTAAACATAAAATTTAAACCTGTTCAATAACTATTAACGAGTAAATATATAAAGCCTTTAACATAAAGCAATAGAGCAAGACATTTTATATCTCTGGAAACTTGCTCTTTACTAAACATATATATGATATGTATGAGATTATAACTTACAACTTATACAAAGAGCTAATCATGATAATTTAATTACAGAACCAATAATAATAAATACTGTAACACCCCAAAATTTATTTATTTTATTATAAATAGTCATTTTATAATATTTGTGATTTTTGTGAAATTTTTTAGATTTTTCTGAGAATGCAGAATATTTTAATATTATTTCTCATTTTGCGTGCAAATTGAGCGGGACCGGGGAAATGAGATATTTTTCTCGAGAACCTTAATCTGTGGAAAAGTCGACAAGGGATCTTACTAAACCCGAAGCTAGACACGATTTACGAAATTTCACGTTTTTCAATATTTTTAACTAATAAAAAAAATTAGTGTAATTTTATCTGTTGGATAATTAATACTAACTTTGTCAACTATAATCATTGTCCATTAGATAATAGCTTGTGTTAGAAATCCTATCACCTTATCCTAATGTAATCCACTTTATGTTTAATCAAATCCACTTTAATTCAAAAATACTATATTTTAATCAAGCTTCTCATGCAAGCTTGATCCACAAATGACCAAACTACCCAAAGCTTATAGGAGAAGCCACTCACTTTCTCTCTCTTTCCTCATTGCCGCGGCAATTGGTGCCTAAGGGGAAGCAAATTTTTGCTTCCCACACTTAACACTCCTCACCCAAAATTTCACTCATTTTCTACTATCACTTTCTCTCTCTTCAATTTTCATTTCCATTTTCTCCAACTTCTCTCTTCTTCTCCTTCACCCTCTCCACGGTTTTGCAGCCCCACTTTGTGACCATTTTCATTTTCTTACCTCATCATCACCATTTCTACACTCCTCACTTCATTCTCAACATTTTCTCTTTGGTGATTTTCTCTCAAATCCATCATCTTCATCATCTTCTTCCAAGAACAAAGCTTGAAGCTTTGAGGTAAAGCTTCTATCTTTCTTTCTTTCTCTCCTTATTTTCATGTTCCTTGGACACTTTAGTGACCAAAGACTCATCTTTTTCAAAGCTTAGTGTTGATTCTTTGAGTTTGGTTTTCTAGGGTTTTGGGAGCCCAAAAATCGAACCACCAAGGAGCTATCAAGGAGGTGATTTTCGTGTTCTTCCATTAGGTAAGAGGGAGATTTACTCACTTCAACCATTATTGGTGGTGAGAAGACTTTTGTGTGGTTGTTGATGGAAGAATCCATAATGGATTGCTCACTTTGTTGGATTGTTTCTTATGTTTATGTGTTCTTGATTGAGACTAAAATGTTGGTTGGATTGAATGCATTAATGATGTTGGAATGCTTGGATTTAATTAATGGAAAATTTGAAGGTTTACTACCCCATTGAGGAGGCCACAGTTTTGGCCAAAAAAAAATTTTAAGGGTTTAAATTGATTTTGTGTGAAATTAAACCTATGTAATTAAACATTAAAGGATTGATGCTTGTAAGGGAAGAAATTGATTTAGTAGTGGTCCTTGAGAGGCCACGGTTTTGAAGGGTTTCCTTGACCTAAAATTTGTGAAATAAATCAAGACTTAGGAAATTAGGAATGTTGGATTCATAATTTGGATTCATAATATAGAATTATGGTATGTGTTGAACCATATATATGAAATGTTGATATTGAGAATGGATTGTATGAAATTGTGAGTTCACGTATGGGACTAAGTACTTGCTGAAGTTTACTTGGTTAAATTGTGGCATGATGTTGTTGAGGATTATGCCATTGTGATATATTCCATGAGAAATATATTGTTGAGGAATATGCATAATTTGCATTGTTGTATGAGGAACATATTATTGATAAACATACATGATGTACATTGAGTCGTCATGCATATGTGATGTCCGTTGGACTTCGTTGGAAAGGTTGTGTATGCCTAGGAGATTGAATTATACCTTAGTGCGGGTGCAAGTAGACTAAGCATGGGCCATAGTGGTTGACCTTAGGGGCGTCGAGGTGCGAGTGTCTCACAATAGACAGTGGTAGCTCCACTGGGGCCGTGGGATAAACCGATGCAAACACACCGACGATCCAGACCGAGACGTTGTCCTATATCGCGATTAATTGTTGAGGTGCCATGTATAAGCCATGTTGCGTAAAATATCATTTTAATGAGAAAGCACTTTATTTTAAGGCTAACGAGATACTGTTATGACTCCTTGATCATTCTCTATGAATGTTGATGTCTAGCTCCATGGAGTAGAATTTTGGTACCACATGCATTGCGCATTGTCAGTCTCATATTTAATTCTAGCATGAGTACTTACACTGCTAAAATTATCCCCTTTACTATTGCAATAATTTATCTGATTGTTGAGCTGTTGACTGCTTGAATGATTTGGGTTGTTTATTTCTTATTGCTCATGTTCTCTACTATTACTTATTGTTATTTTTTGCTTACTGCTTATCTTATTGTTATTGTCGATAATTATATATGTTGGAATGATATGTGGGTGCCCAACACCGTTCTGTTTTCTTGCTACTGTATCGGTATTGAATGCTGGGTGTCTCACATATTTTCTGTATATCTGTTTTAAATTATGTACATCTAAGAAGACGATCGCAAGGAAGAAAAGGAAGCGCCTGAATTTCCTGGTTTCTGGCCCGATTACAATTAGTGCTGATTGAAGATGTCTTCACGTCTGCGTCAATTTTTGGAATATGCTAGGATGACCTTTCATGGAGGTCCTGACTATTGGCACATAAACTTGAGCACGGACCGTTGCATCTATCACGGGGAGCTGACAGTGTCATTGGCTTGGGGTCGCTATGACCCGCCTGTTTTTGACTTTACTGCTTTTGTCCATTTGGAGTTTTACCTACCCGTTAGGGATTTGTGGGATGACCTTTATTATATCCCACGAGATGATTCATTTCTCTCTACTGCTCGAGCTTCTGCTCGAAATTCGATCGCTCCGATGGTGATTTCATCGGATGAGGAGGACCTTGAGGAGGATCCTGCTACGGTTCCTTCTCGTCAGTCTTAGGGGGCTGATACCGCCAGTTGCTACTGATGGCTATCCATATATCTTTTTGGGAAGCCTGACGTTTTGCTATTGTGACGGGATGTATATTTTTGTAAACATCTTGGGGGTGGGTAAAGTTTTTGCTTTTTGTACACATATTGATGTATTTAAAACAGGCTTGATGCTAATATATATATATAGGATGTATGATTTCCTTTCATATTAATTTCTGCTGTATTGTATTTATTATTCATTTTTAACCAAAAAAAATATAGTGGGTAATAATATACGTACATTTTTTATACCTGATTTATGCGTACTTACTATTGAAGAAGATGTTTAATTATAACCTATTGATGAACCTGGTCATAATTTATCAATGTATTTATATTTTCCGCATTTTCGTTTCACTTTACTATGGTGTGACGTTCATTCTTCTCCCAGAAAAAAGGGCGTTACAAATACAAAGCTAAAATAAATAATTACAGTAACAACCTAAATACGTCTTCATCACCTTGTCTTGTGCTTTCTTCAATCCTCATTTGGATTTATCATGGAAATCATAAAACAAACACTAGGGTGAGAATTAAAAATTCTCAGTAATAAGTTTGAAAACATAACATCATGGTAAATTCAGCTGCTTTGGGGTAAAATACAAGTTGTACTTAATCATTTGGAAAAGTGGCATAAGCCAAAATTCGGTCTGTTTCCCTACCCAAAGCAGACAATTCGTTAAATTACAAAATAACTAATTTATTACATTATAATCAATTCGAGTAATATATATATACCTTAAACATTTATTTGAGTACCACATGTAACAAGATTACCCGTAATTGTTTATATGAGGTAAGCAATTTTGTGGTCAAAATTTTGAAAAGAGAGAGAGAAATATAACATCTTCTTCAACATGTTAGACTTGTAATTAGTTACAGAGGTAGCTTAATACTTGCTTAACATGCTTGTTTAATATTGTGATAATTTGAGTTGATTTAGACACTTTACTGTAAGCCGAAAAGTGATAAGTAGCTTAAAATGACTCAGATATTAGCATAAATGGCTTAGCTAATGGAAATAAATGTGGATAATTTATTTTTAAGTCACAAATATGCATTCTGTGATGTGGTTAAAGTTTGAGAATAATCGGAGTCAGTTTGGTATTTTTAGGGATAATGATTGTTTATTTAAAGCCAGAATGACTAGTCACAGATATGGAAATTCTGATACTGGTGAAATGATTTTTTTTTAATGAATCTTAGTATTTATTTTAAAGTTGTTGAAACTTAGAAAACTTGGTTTAGCTAAATCTGAGTGTTTTTAGCAGATCGGGAAGTATTAGTGTTATAACTTAAGGCTTATAACCAGCCACGGTACAACCTTCATGTTGGACTTCTTTAAGTGACTTTGTTGCTCATATTTTCTCACTTTTCAGCTTCTCTTCATGGCTGGATAGAAACAGCACCAAGGGAGGGAGCTTTTAGTGGTGAAAAAGAGAGCAAGAAGCATAAGAAGAAGGGGAAATCCAAGGCTAGAAGTTGAGGCTCTAATCTGCAATATCAAAGCAGCTTGAAGGTAGGGGTTTTTGAGCTTAAACTTCATCTTTTCTCATTTTTCCATATTAGGCTTATTTGAGGTTTAATATGCCAAATTGAGTTCTTGTGGTGTTTTAAGTAATTTTCTTGTTTGGATGAGTTTTAAAGAGTGTTTATGACTTTTGCATGCTAAGAGTTTGGATTAGAAACTGAAAATTTTCATTTTGGACCTAAAATGCTCTAAGTGTTGATTTTAGGGGTTTGGATGAGTGATTTAGTGTTTTGATGCATTTTTTATGAAATCAATTAGTGTTTTATGTTTCTTTCATGTTTGGAAGCTTGTTTGGGACTTAAAATCATCAAGAAACAAATTTGAAGTGATCAAATCTCGAATTTGTGCCAGTGGAACAGTGTCCATTGTTGCAAAATTCTATAAATTTCATTTCTAGAAGTCAACGCTTAAGCGCTAGTGTTTGTGTGCTCAAGCATTGGTAGCCCAATAAGCTGCGTATTGTTAGTGTTTGCGCACTCAAGCATTAGAGAGATAGCACTCAAGTACTATAACAGGGCAGAAACATGATTTTGGCATTAGGTTGCTAATTTAATTCCCTACTTGTTGGGATCATTCGTGCAAGTCTTTAAGGGTGTATTAAGGCACTTTTGGGGATATTTCTTGGAGAGAATTATCAACCTGCATATATGAAAAGTTTGGAAAATTCTTAGACATTCAAAGTGTGATAGAATTCCTAGATTAGTGCATAGAACTTTGGTCAACATAAGGTTGATTTCTAAATCACTTGTAAGTGATTGTGAGATGTTCTAGATACTATTTAGCTAGAGATATGAATCTTGCTACCTTTGTTGGATAAGTGAGGCTAGGATTCCTATATCTAGTGTTTAAATGTGGCTTGACTATTTAGTTTTCAAAGTATTTGCTAATTTCTTATGTATTGTAACTTTAAATGGTGTGCACAACTATTTAGCTAGAGAACAATGTGTGAACCTAGATTCTCATAGTGGAGGCTTAAGAGGTTAGGGTTATCGGTGTATGAGGTTAGCATTAGTACTCTTACTTTTGTAAGGAGAACGAGTCCACACATAACCAGGTAGTGCTAGGGCTTAATTGCCTATCCTACTCAGTATATACAAGGGAGCAGAGGTTCCTGAAAAATAAGTAAGTAACTTGTGTTTTCAAAAGTTAAAACATGCATTAGCATTTGTATAATCTTGTTATTAGGACATTGTTTGGGCATAATAATACCTCATAACATAAAATATTGCATGATTAACAATTGTATGGGTAGTTGTCATTGCTTGACCGGTTGATTGATTGGTTGCTTGTTCAATAGTATCTTAGGATTGTATGGGGGATTCTTTGATATTGTTGTTTATCAGATATTCTTTTACATAGAGTGTAATTTTGTGTTCAGTTAATTTATTTGTTGTAAATAATTAACTGCTAGTCTTGGTATGCAAATACTAAAAAATTATGATTTCTTACCCCTGTGCGTTCCAAGTAAATCCAAGTGAAGACCCTCCAAAGGGAAAGGGCACGAAAAAGAAGACACAGAAGGCTTAGTTTAGCAGCTTTAGTTTTTTTTTTTTTGAACTAGTTTGTATATTTGTACTGTTCTAGTTGTATGTAAAAGCTAAAGTATATAGTATGGCTTGTTAGCCAGTGATGTTTGTATATATGACCTTTTTATCATTTGTGGCTCTCTATAATGACTATACAGGTTATTATAGGTTTTTATTTTATGCATTTTTAGGACATGCTTAATGCGATTTATCTTGAAATATTTTGTTTGTTTTACGATAATTGTATTAGGGTGTTATAGACCACCTCCTTGGCCAACCTCTTTCTGTGGTCCTCTATCCTCCCGCCTTCAGCAACCTTCCTCTTCCACCTTTGAAGGGGCTGAGTAGGAGACTCTTTCCATTGAGCTGGAGCCACCTTGATCACCGAGTCCTAGACAGCGGGAGCCAGTGCAACGAGCGCTATTGTGTTAGAGGATTTGGCACCCCCTTTCCTCGTCTTCATGGCCTGTAGGGCAAAAAGAGCTTGTCTGGATGCCAAGCTTTCTACAAAATAGAAAAAGCATAAGTTAGAAAAAGCAAGAAGGTTATTCAAAAGAAACTACTATAAGCAAAAAGTAAAGATGAATTATAACCTAAGCTTTACCTAGCCTGGCCTCAAAAGTTTCATTATCAATGGTGTCCATAACTTCCTTACAAGAAATAAGTTGGACTTCCTCTACCAACATATTAATAAACCTAACACAGTCAACATCATCTCAACTGAGTTCAGACCACTCCACCTTAATCATCTTAATTAGAGTGTTCCATGCCTGGGTGGTCCAATACAGATCGAACAATGGAGTCCCATCAGTCTCCTCAAAAAATGGGCAGACTCTAAGTACTGCCATCAACTTAAAGAACTTGTTCTTGAAGCTTTCCTGGAAGACCTCGAAGACTTTCCATCCACCTCTAGCCCGAAGCATGAGCCAAATTTTCTTTAGTGCTCTCTCCCCCTTGGGGGGACCACCGAGTGAAGAGGTAGAAGAATGCCTTCACCGAGTATCGTAGCCCTACCACCCGACAGAATATCTCAAAAACAAGGATGAAACCCCAGTTGTTGGGATGGAGTTGGAACGATGCCACATTCAAATGGCAAAGGACTCTGATTTAGAAGTTGGTGAAAGGCAACCAACAAAAACATGAAGTGTTTGCCCTCTATTCGGGCTGAACACACTCTCTCATCCTCTCCTGGAGTCAGGATCTAGTACTCATGGTCCTGATTGTGACCTTTAGTAAGCTCTAAGTAGCTCGCTAGATTTTCGGCGTCTTCCACAGTCCAAAATACGGATATGCTACCCTAAACATCATCTCCAACCTAGGGGTACATGTTCCTCCTAGGAGCGAATATCATGGGTCACTCCGCTACCGGTCTCCTTAGTCTTGCCACTTGTTTCCTTGCCATGGAGTCCTTAGAAACACCCACAAAGGCTGATAAAGTGTTGTCAAAATCAGAAGAACATCTTAAAACCTATAGATTCAGACATGAAAGAGGGCAGATCACGGAGGGAAAGCTTATTGAAGACTATCTATATATGCCTCTACCCTTCGTCTCCAATTATCTACACCCTTTACAGACACTGGCCTCCGCACCCTCAAAGGTCTATGAGCCCGAGTTGGGCACCCCCATCGTTCACAGAACGATAAAGAGGGTACTCCAGAGATCAACACCATTAAGTGGACCAAGAACTACTGGTATCCCTACTCATTTCGCTAAAAACAAGTAAGGATACCCTAAAATAGAAAAAAAAATATAGGTTTTCTCCCTAAGGTTGACATTAAGGGTAGCAAAAACGAGGGGCAAAAGGACACATACATTGAAGAAATGAAGAGAGTTTGTAACTGGAGGTTGGTTAATCAGTGAAGACCACTTGAATACTGCTTAAAAACACTGTTTTTCCACCGTGCACAATTGCCAGAAATTGCTCAAGTCCCTGAAAATTTGAGAGAGATAGCAAAAGTATAGAGGAGGTTCCCTTAGCCCTTATTTATGACAAGGCTAAGGAGCAATTCCATCCTAGCACTTCAAATTTCAAAAATCCTCATCATGGGGCTAAAAAATGCGCGAAACCCTAATGGCAGCCCCTAGTCAGAATGCACCATGAGGACAATTACAACTACTTTGAGTACAAATTTGTTCTACAAAACATGATAACAATCCTAGTTTATACTACGGACCCTGGTTGCACACCAGAATATCCACCTATAATCACCTGTCGCTGGGCCGTGACTAGACTATGGTGCGTCTACGAGTGTTGAGTGCTTTAGTCATGTTAATACCTCAAATTGAAAGCTATCGATCCCTTGGGGGCATCACGGACCTCGGCTTCTTATGAGGCATAGATCCTATGACTCGGGGGCATTAATACTTACCTTCATACATAGTTATGCTAGCTAAGCACCAAGCTGGGGGTAACATGATAAGGTTAAGTGTATTTCTACATGATGACCAAATAGGGGAATCCACTTGACCACCCTCCGAGGTCAAGCAGCGTATTCAAGGGTTTTCACCTGTATCCTTATGGCCTAACCTTAACTCATAAACCAACTGAGTTTATAGAGGTTAAGAGTAGTTGACCATAGCTCGAGATTGAGGACTCTGCACTAAGAGGCTTCCATGTCACATTTGTTGGGAAATGCAAAAACAAAAATGTAGTGGAAAAAGAATTCCCACAAGGATCCATGCAAAAAAAAGGACGTTGATTCATGATTTTTTGAGTTTACCTCTTGAAGCCAGAAGAAAAACGATCAATGCAAATCACCAACACTGCAATAGCAACGGTGTCTCTACGTTGTCCACACGAACAGACTCACAAATGTCTAACGTCTGTAATCTTGGAGTCCCATGTCTCTAGCATAGTTCTAGCTATGAAGAGAAGAGAAACTTGTTACTCTCTCACTCAATGTTTCTATTATGGTGCGACTAAGGTTCGTGATGTCTCTGTATGGCAGCCCCTTAGCAATACTATTTATAACAATGATTGCCTAATGTGAGTGAGAGTAGCAGCAGGGTTAGTTGTGCAACCTTAGACTCATCTGTTATGAGTTTGACCCATGATAGAATCCTAATGCAACTTGGATTCTCATTGCTTCAATTCAGTTTGTTCTATGTATGTGACCCTGTAGATTCTCATAACGCTAGTAGTAATATTAAAATCCTATTTTAATATTACAAGCAATGAGCAGTATCTAGCAACATATCACTGCTACCTAAGTAACGATAATGTCAGTGATTTGATGATGTTTGATGGGATTAAAACATATAACTCCTCATGTAAGAATTGTAGTGATTTCAGGTCAAAGAACCACATATACCATTATCACTTTGAGAATCGCTTATGACACTTATGTAATGATCCATACAACGTTCTCATGATGGGTCAGTCTAATGCATCATTACTCTAATATGTACCTATGTGAAGACTTAATATCTCATATCCATTATGTAACGCACCTAGATCTAACAACCGCGGCACAATCGTCATTACACCACAGTTACTAAATCCAGGTGTGTCACAGTCATGATAACAATAGTTTCCAAATTTACGAGTTTAATTTTTCCTTTTTCGCATTTATGCATAAGTAGAAAATATGAGCCATGAATGAAATATAAATGTATTCAACCATTAATACAACCATTGGAATGAAATCACGTCTTTATACATATATAGTTTATAGCCAACTTACACGAATCACTGATAACATAGAATACAATAATTACAGAGTCAAATGAAATACAGCGGGAATAAAACAATTAAAGGGGAGGAGTAGTAACCCAGGGATAGGTACTACCAGCAGACAAGGCCGCAACCCCATATGCACATGACACACGGCGCCCCAGTTGACACGACAGGCATCAATGCCACCCCGCGGCTGCACTCTTACGTAGTCGACGAAATCTTATCCAGATGCTCAAGTCAATCAACCTAGGTATGGTCCCTATTTATCTTCCTCTTACGATCTTTGATCAAACATAAATGTAAAATAGAAATGCACAAATATAGGAAAGAGGTGAGATTCCCAGCTTTCAGTACCAACAAGGTAGCAAGAAAATAAACGGCGTCGAACGCCCACGTAAGACACAGTTAATACATACAAGTACAGTAATACATGAGAGCAATTAACGAGAGTAAAGCAGCAAAGAACAATAGATAACATTAACCATAGCCAGCTAGCAACATTAGCATTACCAAGAGTCAAATACATATCGCAGTCATAATAGTAAACACATTATTCAATTATAAATGCTCAATGGACCATGTGATTGACAACTCACAATGCAACAAAGGTACCAAAGTTCCTACTCCATGGAGCTAGACATAAACATTTTCGGAGTGAATGATCAAGGAGTAATGCTAGCGTATCGTTAGCCTTAAAAATATAGTGTGCTTATCTCATAAAAACATTTGCGCAAAATGGCTCACACATGGCACCTCAACAGTTGAGCGTGACATAGGACAGCGTCACAGTCAGGATCGTCAGTGTGTTGCATTTGTAACATCCCGGGACTGCCTGCAGGATTGACGAGTGTCTCCACAAACCAACATGGGTCTTTTCAGCGTGCTTTGTCCTCACTCACACGCATCCTAGGAAACTTCCCAGGAGGTCACCCATCCCATAATTGCTCCAAGTCAAGCACGCTTAACAATGGAGTTCTTATGTTCTAGGCTCCCGAAAAGAAGTTACAACTTGTTGATATGGTTACGCCTAATCAATTCCTTTAAGCCATCCTCAACTATGCAGTCCCATACCTGCACAGTCTCTGAATCCCTCTCATTCCGGTGCATATTCAGTTCGTTCATGCGACCCTTCGCCTAGAAGCATGCCAAGAGCCGCCCATTGTACATGCTTCACCCGCACCGGCATCCACTCCCCGCCTCATCCGCCCCGGACACCACATGCCCACCGGCTCCGTCCGTCCCTGGTTCGTCCCCGAACCACACCGTCTTGGGAGAGGTCCCGTCTCGATACCATTTGTAACATCCCGGACCGCTGCGGAGGATTGACGAGTGTCTCCACAAACCAACATGGGTCTTTTCAGCGTGCTTTGTCCTCACTCACACGCATCCTAGGAAACTTCCCAGGAGGTCACCCATCCCATAATTGCTCCAAGTCAAGCACGCTTAACAATGGAGTTCTTATGTTCTAGGCTCCCGAAAAGAAGTTACAACTTGTTGATATGGTTACGCCTAATCAATTCCTTTAAGCCATCCTCAACTATGCAGTCCCATACCTGCACAGTCTCTGAATCCCTCTCATTCCGGTGCATATTCAGTTCATTCATGCGACCCTTCGCCTAGAAGCATGCCAGGAGCCGCCCATTGTACATGCTTCAATTCGCACCAGCGTCCACTCCCCGCCCTCATCTGCCCCGGGACACCACACACAGCAAAATCACTAGCATCACACATCAACTCAAAAGGCAAAGAGCAGTCAAGAGATTGCATGATAGGAGCAGATGTCAGAAGACCAATTAATTTTTCAAAAGATTTTTGACATTCTTGAGTCCAATCAAATGATGCATCTTTCAACAAAAGATTACATAATAGTCTAGATATGGCACTAAAATCGTTTATGAATCTTCTATAAAATCCTCTTTGTCCTAAAAAGGAACAAACTTCTCTAACTGTTTTTGGGGAATGAACTTTGGTCTTATCAACTTCAATTCTTTTAGAAGATATCATATGACCTAACACTATTCCTGAGGTAACCATGTAATGACATTTTTCCCAATTTAACACAAATCCTTTTTCTTCACATCTTTTAAGAACTTTTTCCAAATTATCAAGACAATTTTCAAAAGAATCTCTAAAAATTGTCAGGTCATCTATGAAAATTTCTAAATAATGCTCAATCATGTCACTAAAAATGCTTAACATGCATCTTTGGAATGTTGCCGGAGCATTACAAAGGCCAAAAGGCATTCTTCTATATGCAAAAGTTCCAAATGGACATGTAAAAGTGGTCTTTTCTTGATTTTCCAATGCAATTGGTATTTGATTATAACCCAAAAAATCATCAAGAAAATAGTAATATGGATGTCTTGCTACCCTTTCCAGAATTTGATCAAGAAATGACAAAGGAAAATGATCTTTCCTAGTAGCAGCATTTAATTGTCTAAAATCAATACACATACGCCAACTAGATGAGACTCGCGTAGGTATTAATTCACTTTTATTATTTTCAACCACTGTTATTCCAAATTTCTTAGGCATAACTTGTGTAGGGCTTACCCATTGGCTATCAGAGATAGGATAGATAATTTCAATATTAAGCAATTTAAGAACTTCAGCTCTAACTACCTCTTTCATGTATGGATTTAATCTTCTTTGAGGTTATTGAGAAGTTTTAGCATTATATTCTAAATGTATTCTATGTGTACAAATTAATAGATTAATGCCTTTTATGTCCTTTAATGTCTATCCAATTGCACTTTTATGCCTTTTAAGTACTTTTGTTAACATGTCTTCTTGTTCTTCAATAAGAGACAAGGAAATTACCACTGGAAAGCTTTGCTCTTCTCCCAAAAATGTGTACTTCAACCTAGCAGATAATGGCTTTAGTTTCAGTGTGGGTACTTCTTCATGGGCATTATCATTCATGGGTTTTAACTCTTCAAATCTTGGCTTCCATCCCTTGTACTCCATTACCTATGTACAATCAAGCAAAGAGCATATTTCAGTGATATCATCTTCTAATTGCATGCCTGACTTAAATGAATTTACTAAACAAATTTCTAATGGGTCAGAAGAACTCCTTGTTTGAAGATGATTATCTACGATGGCTTCAATTCCTTCAACTTCCTCCTTTTCATCAAAGACTTCCTGTGGTTGCTTGCACATGTTAAAAACATTGAGCTCCAGTGTCATATTTCTAAATGTTAGCTTCACCACTACATTTTTGCAATTTATCAAAGCATTAGATATTGTTAAAAATGGACGGCCTAAAATAACAGGAATTGACTTGCAACTATCAACCATAGGTTCAGTATCCAAGACAATAAAATCCACAGGATATATGAATTTATCAACTTGTACTAACACATCTTCCACATTTCCTCTTGGAATTTTAATTGATCTATTGGCAAGTAGAAGAGTTACATAAGTTAGTTTTAATTCACCCAAGTTGAGTTGCTGATAAACTGAATATGGAAGCAAATTGACACTAGCACCAAGATCAAGTAAAGCTTTTTCAATTTTATGTTCTCCAATAATGCATGAAACTATAGGACAACCATGGTCTTTATATTTCAATGCATTATTATTCTAAAGAATGGAGCTTACCTGTTCAGCCAAAAATGCCTTCTTTTTCACATTTAGTTTCCTTTTAACAGTGCACAAGTCCTTCAAATATTTGGCATAACAAGGAATCTGTTTGATAACATCTAAAATAGGAATATTGATCTTCACTTATTTCAAAATTTCAAAAATTTTAGTGTGGTGGTCCAATTTCTTTGGATTATTTAATGCTTGAGGAAATGGGGGTGAAGGTGAGAGTTTGGTCTCCTTTTGGTCAACTTCTTCATTTTCTTAGGGAATTGGTTCATCTTCTTTCTCACAAGGTTTAGGAATTTATTTTTCAACAACCTTTCCACTCCTAAGAGTTATCATTGACTTTACTTAGTCCATTTGTTAGTTTTCTGAACTCCCCTCATTTAGACTATACTAATCCTTGGGATTTAGTTGAGGTTGAGAAGGAAATTTTCCTTTCTCGTGAATGGTGAGTGCAAAAAAAAGTTTAGCAAGAGTTTTTTTTATGCCACTCATGGTTTGATTGTTTTGTTTATTAATAGCCTCTTGCTTTTCTATAAATGCATGTAGTGTTTCTTTAAGATTTTTCCTATATGGTGGGACATAAGGTGCATATCCTTGAGAATTTTGAAAGTCCTATTGTGCCTGAGGAGGTGGTGGTTGCACGAATTATGACTGATTATTATTCCTCCAGCTGAAGTTTGGGTGATTTCTCCATCCCGGATTATATGTATCTAAAAAAGAAGAAGTAAATGGCTTTTTAAAATTATTCATTGCATTTATTTGCTCATGTACAACTTCTTTAAAAACAGGAATCTTAGGACATTCATGTGTTGAGTGTCCTAAGTCATCACAACTTCTTTTGCTTTTCTTAATTCTATGGCTCAAACCTTTCTAGCCAAACTAGAAAACCTTGCATTTAGATCTTCCTCTTGACTAAGGTTATATTTTCCTTTATTAGCACTTACAAGGTTAGATCTCATTGAATTTTAGAAGGGTTAATACTATGCCAAGATTGAGAATTTTCAGTCAATTAGTTTAAATAGTCTAAAGTTTCATCAGGTTCTTTATCAAGAAACTCACCATTGCACATTGTTTTCACAAATTGTTTGGCTTCAGGTGTTAAACATTTATAAAAGAAGCTTAAATTGCGCCATTTTTCAAAACCCTGATGTGGCCAAGAATTTAACAAATCTTTAAACCATTCCAAACATTGAAAATATGCTTCATTTGAATTTTAGAAAAAAAATTGGATTTGTCTTTTCATAGCATTGGTTTTATGTGTTGGAAAAAATTTCTTTAAGAACTCCCCTTGCATTTCTTGCCATGTGCCAATTGATCTTAGTTTCAAAGTGTTAAGCCAATATTTTGCTTTATCTTTTAAAGAAAAAGAAAATAATTTAAGCTTTACAATCTTTTCAGTGCAATTTTGATCATTGAAAGCAATACATACTTCCTCAAATTCTTTCAGATGTAAATATGGGCTTTCAGATTCTAAACATTGAAAATTAGGAAGTAAAGAAATCATACCTGACTTGAATTTAAAATTATTGGCATTGAGTGGAAAGATAAAACATGATGGACTAGAATTTCGAGGTGGTTGCAAATATTCACGCATAGTTCGCAACGGTTGATTTTCATGTTCATCATGTACACTTTCATTCTCAATCATTGTATCAATTGTGTGTGATTGTGATTCAAACAAATCAATATATAAAGTACCAAGATTACTTTTAACTAAATGACCAGAATTTAAATCACGATACCAATTAAGCATAAATAAATAACTTAAAATAGAAAAAAAATAATATACAAGTAGGTGCTTTACACTAGCCATTAAATATTAACAAGGATGTGGTATAAACTAACCACCCAATAAATATTAAAAAGTAAAAATTTAAATAACTGATAAAGTAAAAAGTTAGATAATTAGAGAGTTAATAATTAGTAAGTTAGGAAGTGCAGAAAGTGAAATACAGAAAATAAAGTGCAGAAAGTAAATTGCAGAAAATAAATTTAAAATATAAAAACCAGAAAGAGGCAGAGCCCCACCAGAGCTCTAGTGAAAGAGATGAGAAGAAGAAAGATTATTTCACTATGTTAGAAAGCAATAATAAATAACAAAAAATTAAAAGTTAGAGAGCGAGAAAATAAATGACATAAATTAAAAGTTAGAGAGCGAGAAAATAAAAGTTAGTAAGCAAAAATAAATGACATAAATTAAAACTTAGTAAACATAAATAAATGACATAAATATAAAAGTTAGAAAATTAGTATGTTAGCAAGTTAGTAGGTTAGCAAGTTAGTAAGTTAGTAAGTTAGATAGTTAGAAAGTTAGAGAGTTAGTAAAGAAACCGAATGATTGGCAAGCCGATCTTTTGCTCCGGTGAGGGAGAAGAGAGAATAGATTTTATTAAAGAAAAAGAACCTCAATAGATTAAAACTTCAAATCAAGTCCCTGGCAACAGTGCCAAAAACTTGATGCGGGATTAAAGGATGCAAACCCAAGTGCAGGTTGTCTCAAGTAATAAATTCTCGGGAGTCCGAGGTCGATCCACAGGGAATTGATGAAGAAAAATTAATTAAGGTAAGAAAAGGATTTGTCACAACACTAAAAGTAATAAAAGTTATTTACAAATTAAAAAAGATTTGCTTGGGTTAGGAGATCCACTCTTGATAATAAGTTAGAGGCAAGATTATTTCTCTTTATAACTCAATTGAAATCTACACATAAAGGAAGTTTCTATCGAAAAATATAACATTCAAAGTTCAATTATATACACAATCATATTATGATTCATTCAATTATCTACCAATAATTGTAAGTGAGCTCAAGCAATCACTGTGCCAATCCTCTTGTCTACAATAAATCAAGATCTCCACTATACAATGAAGGTTTCTAAATTGATTGGAAACAAAATACAACACATATAATGTCCACTTTATAATATATCATTTAAGCACAAGAAATAGAATAATCTAATCTTATTTCATTACTAAGAGCTTCACTCTTTCACCTAAGCAAAATAAAGATTTAGTTACTCATAGACAAGAAGAAAGAAAGAGAGAAGAAGAGAAAGATGAACATTGCTTCAATTTAGAACAAGAGAAAATTACAACAAATGAAAACAATAAATAAGCATGAACATAATTTCTCCTAACTAAACCTAAAACCAAAAGTCTCCTAAATTATCAGTCAATGGAGTCTTTTATAGAGGATTAGAGATACAAAATGACAAGGGGGCTGATTAATGAATGGGTGAGGAGTAGGTGGATGAGTGGAAAATGCCAAATTGTGAGTTGGTGAGTGGAAAATTATTGAGATTCTTTATCTCCAAAATCATTCAGTGTCATGGATGCTATCAGAATGAAGCAACATGGTCTTCATAAAAGTTGTAGCATTTTGTCTCAGCTTTCCAATGCCACCAAAATCATCCAAAAATTCGTCTTACAACCCAAGATATGACCCAATTACTACAGATTGTTCAGGCCCAGTTTCAGCACCTCTGTTTTGACTTCCAGACCCAATATCACCTCCAAGCTGTCCGAATGAGCTCTTATGTTCTGCATGAAAGTTGTAGATATAGGTCTTAACTTTCAAGTATCCAAATTTCAGTCCAAGAAAGTTCCTACAGCCCAAGTTATGCTCTGATTATTGCACACTGTTCAGGTTTTAGTCACAAAACTCATGTTCTGATTTCCAAGCTCATTTAACTCCACTAGATGTCCATATTTTACCTGGAGCTATGCATGAAAGTTGTAGAGTTCTCTCTTATCTTTCCTACAAGGTAAGATACATAATTTTTACAGATCTAGAACTCAAGATATAGTAAAAATACAAAAATAATGTAAGACCCAAATAATGCTAGAAAAATCAATTAGGTCCAATTTGAGTCCAAACTTACAAAACCTAACCAAACTCAATTAATTAAGTATATAGAGAGTGTAAATAACTAAAAATGAGGGTTTATTAATATATAAAATATGTGATCATCAGAAAAGCATTTCCCTAACCAAGTCTTTACAGACTGTAGGGTAGGTGATGAAGACTAAGGAGGACCATCAAGTGGGAAATGAAGAGCTAAGAAGGAGGATGCATTAATTGGGCTAGGAAGGCCTATGACTAGGCTAAGGTCTAAGAGAGTAAAGGAAGCTTTACAACAAGAGGTTGCCAACATATTCAATCTTAAGCAAGATAAGGAAGAAGAAGAACCCAAGATGGTCCAATTAATCCAAATTGAAGAGGACTCCATTAAGACTTGTGTTTGGCGAGATTTGGGCTTTATAAGTTTGTTAAAGCTCTCTTTATTTGGTTCATTGGGCCAATTATTTGGGGTATTATATTAAAGCCATTTTTTTTCCTTATTATTTTATAATTTTTGTATTTTATTTTGTTAGAATAAGTTCAGATGTCATTTGGTCTTCCCTAAGTTAGGTTTTGGGCTTTAAAGACTTCCTAAGTCATTATGATGGCTAGTGAGAATTTGTTATCATGTTTATGCTTATTCTCTAGGTAATAATGTACATGCACTTATCAATGCACTTTGGTAATTGCATAATAGTGGGAACTTATTCCTTGTATTTCAAGAGTCATTTTAGGACTTCAAGGGTTACAAACAGCTTCAAGCTGAGCCTATAAATAGGGAATTCATGGGGAGATATTGGAAGATTAATGAAAGTGGAGGAATTCACCTTATTTGAGAGAGCTATTTCATGCCTGTTGGGTTCTTAAAAGAGAACCATAGCTTGAATCTTATCAAAGGTTCCTCATACCTTTGTGGTGATTCTACACAAGGCTTACCATTCTCATTCCTTTTAATAGGATTGAGATTGTAGCGTCATTCTTCATTTTCTTGTCTAAATTCCATCTTTTAATTTTCTATCTTGCTTTTTTTTTCACACCACTTCTTATTCTTCTACATCAATCTTTGTTTAATTTTTTTCTATTTGTTGATGTTGAATTCGATTACAAGAGAACCAACTCAAGAAAGATCTGAAAAAAAACCTATGTTCCATTGTTGGATCATATCATGTGGTATGAAGTGCTAGGATCCTAGAGTTGGGTTATGATCTTGTGTTCTTTCAATTCAGCACTTATTCTTGATTTATGTTCTAAGTTTGACCCATTTTGATCTTGTTGATTTTGATATTTTGATGTTTATGTGTTAGATAGCACCTTCCTTGGCTATTTGATCTTGATTAACGTTCCTTCAACTTGCGTGGAGTTGTTAGTGTAAAAAAAATGAAAAAAAAAGCATGAATACCAAAAGTTAAAAAAAATACAGTAGCTGATTTTCGCCCCTATTACATATTTAGAGTGTTTTAGTCTTCTTGAATATTAACATTTACTTGGTGGACTTTAGTGCTATAATTCTCCTTTGCTAATTTGATCATTTCTACTCTACACTTGTTCTTGTTTCTTGTCTTGATTAACTCCTCTTTGAGTGTGTTTTATTCTTTATTAGCTTTTCTTGTTTGTCTTATTGGGCTCTTTGGTTTTGTCTAAAAGTATTTCACATTTCATTGACCTCTTGAGTGTTTAGACTTTGTGTGAATTGTTTACATTGTGTGTGAGTACTTTTGTGTTGATTGGCTTGTGATTCACTTTAAGGGCTTGTAAAGAGGACTTGAGTGGAAAATGGCAAGAGAGATTGTTATATAAGAGCCATGATGTGTGTAAACACAAGGAAACTACAATTCTAAGAGGGAAACATGTGAGAAGAGTGAGTGGTGAGGACCTTATTTTATTGGGTTCACTAACTTGTTGATTTTGTACAATGTCTAAGGAATGAGATCCAAATGGAAGTCCCTCTCCTTCCCCAAGGATAGCCGTAATGACATTCCAAATGCAAGCCCTAACAAGACATTTAGAAAGGCTTCTTCAAAGGAAAAGTGATGAAATCCATGAGAGGATTGACAGGTTAGAGAGGGATAGAGCTTCCAACCATGATGAAGAATCCCATGAATCCGAAAAAGAAAGGAGATATGATAGGAGGCAAGAAGGGAGAAGGAGATATGAGATGAGAGATGGAGAGAATGAGATAGGTGAAAGGGGAGAAAGGCTTGCAGTGTGAATATCAAAATACCTTCCTTTCAAGGGAGGAATGATCTAAAAACATATCTTGAGTGGGAAATGAAAATTGAGCAAATCTTCTTATGCCATGACTATAATGAAGAGAAAAAAATGAAGGTGGCTACACTTGAGTTCATGGATTATGCATTGATTTAGTAGGATTAAGTTCAAAAAGAAAGTGCAAAATATAGAGAGCATCCTATCATTTCTTGGGATGAAATGAAGATTTTGATGAGGAGGAGGTTTGTACCTTCTTATTATTATAGGGAGCTACACTATAAGTTATAAAGACTCTCTCAAGGGAGTAGGAGTGTGGATGAGTACTTCAAAGAGCTGGAGGTTTCCATGATAAGAGCCAACATTGTTGAAGAAAGGGAGGCAACCATAGCTCGGTTTCTTCATGGTCTCAACTAAGACATTAGTGATATTGTGGAGTTGCAACATTATGTTAAGCTTGAAGACTTGGTGCATCAAGCCATGAAGGTGGAGCAACAACTTAAGAGGAAAGGTACTTTGAAGAAGGCTTCTTCCAACTTCATCACAATAAGTTCGAAGGACAAGCAAAAGAATGAGGGATCCTCTTCTAGCCCAAAGGAACCTGTGGCTGCCCCTAAGGCCACCATGCCTACTACTTCTACTTCATCTTCTACTTCTAAAAATAAGGACATTAAATGCTTCAAGTGTTTGGGAAGGGGACACATAGCTTCTCAATGCCCAAATAAGAAAATAATGGTGATGAAGGACAATGGGAGCATCACTAGTGAATTTTCTTTTATTTCATCAAGTGAGGAGGAAAGTGATTGTGAGGCTATTCCACAAGAGGGAGACTTATTGATAGTAAGAATGTTGTTGGGAAGTCAAGCTAAAGAGAAGGATGAAAGCTAAAGAGAGAACATTTTCCACACAAGATGCCTCATTCAAGGGAAGGTGTGCTCTCTTTGATTATTGATTGGGGAAGTTATACCTATGTTGCAAGTTCTAGATTGGTGACCAAACTCAACCTAAAGACTACCCCACACCCACACCTTATAAGCTCCAATGGCTAAGTGAGGATGGTGAGTTGTTAGTGAACCAAGAAGTATTAGTAAGCTTCTCAATTAGTAAATATAATGATGAAGTCCTATGTGATGTTGTTCCCATGGAGGCCGGTCATATTTTACTTGGAAAGCCTTGGCAATTTGATAGACATGTTACTCAAGATGGTTTCACTAATAAGTTCTCTTTTGTACATAATGCTCTTAAGGTCACACTTGTACCATTATCTCCAAGAGAAGTTTGTGAGGATTAAGTGAAGTTGAAAATAAAGAGAGAACAAGAGAGAAAAGACTTGAAAGAAAAAGAGGAGGATCTTGAAAAAGAAAAAAAAATTCCACTTTTGAGGACAAAATTCAAAAGAAATGGGGAAAAGAAGGAAAGAAAAAGAATGAGAGAAAATTTGAGAGTTTCTTTGCAAAAGAGAGTGAGGTGAAGAGAGCATTTTTTGCAAGGCAATCTATGTACATTTTCTTATATAAAGATGCTTACTTGAATTCTAATGCTAACCCTTTGTCTAGTGATGTTAAATCTATTTTGCAGGAATTTGAAGATGCATTCCCAAAAGAAATACCCCACGGCTTGCCATCAATGAGGGGAATACAATACCACATAGATCTCATTCTGGGTGTTTCTCTACCCAGTAGGCCAACCTATAGAAGCAATTCTCAAGAAACAAATGAGATCCAAAAACAAGTGGAGGAGCTGATGCAAAAAGGATGGATAAAGGGAAAGATTAAGCCCATGTGTTGTACCCATGATTTTGGTGCCAAAAAAAGATGGAACATAGAGAATGTGCACGGATTGTAGGGCCATCAACAACATCACTATCAAGTATAGAAAAAGAGGAGGATCTTGAAAAAAAAAGTTCCACTTTTAAGGACAAAATTCAAAAGAAATGGGGAAAAGAAGGAAAGAAAAAGAATGAGAGAAAATTTGAGAGTTTCGTTGCAAAAGAAAGTGAGGTGAAGAGAGCATTTTTTGCAAGGCAACCTATGTACATTTTCTTATATAAAGATGCTTGCTTGAATTCTAATGCCAACCCTTTGTCTAGTGATGTTGAATCTATTTTGTAGGAATTTGAAGATGCATTCCCAAAAGAAATACCCCACGACTTGCCATCAATGAGGGGAATACAACACCACATAAACCTCATTTTGTGTGCTTCTCTACCCAATAGGCCAGCCTACAGAAGCAATTCTCAAGAAACAAATGAGATCCAAAAACAAGTGAAGGAGCTGATGCAAAAAGGATGGATAAAGGGAAAGATTGAGCCCATGTGTTGTACCCATGATTTTCGTGCCAAAAAAAGATGGAACATAGAGAATGTGCACGAATTGTAGGGCCATCAACAACATCACTATCAAGTATAGACATCCTATCCCTAGACTTGATGATTTGCTTGATGAATTGCATGATTCTTACTATTTTTCTAAGATTGATTTAAAAAGTGGGTACCATCAAATTAGGATAAGAGATGGGGGATAAGTGGAAAACAACTTTCAAAACTAAATACAGATTGTATAAATGATTGGTAATGCCCTTTGGTTTAACTAATGCACCTAGTACATTTATGAGGCTTATGAACCATATCTTGCGTGAATTTCTTGGAAAGTTTGTGGTTGCATATTTTGATGATATCTTGATATATAGTAAGAGTTTTGAATAGCATAACATCTCAAATTTGTGATGCATGTCCTTAGGAAAGAAATGTTGTATGCCAACTTGGATAAATGTTCTTTTTGTACAAATCATGTTGTCTTCCTTGTGTTTGTTATAAGTTCTAAAGGAGTGCAAGTAGATGAGGAGAAAGTGAAAGCAATTAGAGTGGCCAACTCCCAAAACTGTGAGTGAGGTTAGGAGTTTCCATGGGTTGGCTAGTTTCTATAGAAGATTTGTAAGAGATTTTAGCACCTTGGCTACACCCTTTAATGAAATTGTAAAGAAAAATAAGGGATTCAAATGGGAAAAGGAACAAGATAATGCTTTTAATGCACTTAAGGATAGGCTCACTAATGCACCCATTCTTGCTTTACCTAATTTTACAAAATCATTTGAAATTGAATGTGATGCATCTAATGTGGGGATTGGAGCTGTTTTACTTCAAGAGGGTCATCCAATTGCTTACTTTAGTGAAAAGCTTAGTGGGGTTGTACTTGTAACACCCTAAAATTTGCTATTTTACAGTAATGATTAAATTGTACTGTTTTGTGATTTCTGTGTATTGTAAATTTATTTTGACTATTCTGTGACTGTTTTTGATTGTTGTGTGTGATTTAGTTTAGGTCTAGAAAATAATAATTTTCAAGCCGGGAAAAATCTTTATTGATTTATTCGGAGCTAGTGGATCTTACTAAACCCAAATCCGAGCGATACATGTCATGATCTTTTAAATTTTAGAATTTATCTGAAAAATAAAAATATTCTGTAATTTTATTATCTATCAGACAATACCTATTGTTTTATGAGCAGTAGCTTCTGCCCATTAGATAATAGACCCGGAAAAGTCTTTGTGACTTACAATGTGGTGAACCAATAGGATTTAGTCAAAATAGATGGCTTGAATTTCTAAACCAATAGGAAACGGTCAACAAAAATGGTTAGGCTAGTTAGTTAGAAACTAGATGACTTAAACTAAGTTAGCCTATAAACCTATGTAGTAACTAAATGGAACAAACTAAGTTATGAAGTAACTAAATGGAATAAACTTAGTTTGCTACTCATTAGAGTCCATAGTTACTAGAGTTGTCCAACACCTTCTAGAAAGAATGATCCATGCCTAATGTAACTAGATAGTTAGTAAGTAACTAGATAGTTAGTAAGTAACTAGATAGTTAGTAATGGAACTAAATAATCTAACTAAGTTGGCTTAAGTTAGTTAGGAATCAAAGGAAATCAAAACTTGGTTAGCTTCCCATTGAGCCCCACGGTTATGGAGCCTTCAAGCACCATCTAGAAGCTTGGAGATTCATCTACATGACCATTGCATGATCAACTTATGACAAGAGTCATGTGTTCTTCATAATTGCTAGCCAAAAACTGACTCCTCCTTCCTATACACTCCACGGAAAGCACAAGGAGGGGAGAGCATTTTCACTTCATCTTCATCCAACTTGATGACCAAGAAGCCTTCACTCCTTTCTTTTTCTTCCAAACTCTACCAAGAACTCCATACTTGCTCTTCTTGAAGCTTCCGGCCTTCACCCCAAACACTAACATCCAAGCTTCCAAAATTTCACCTAACTCCACTTCCTAAATTTAAACTCCATTCTAAGAACTTCTCTAGTTGGGAACTTAAGCTAGTTCATCCATCTAGTGCTTGGAAATCAAGCTAAAAGTTTCTATTCTATAAGGTAAAATTCTTGTTTCTTCTTTCTAAGTTTGATTCTTGAGTTTCTAAACCAGGATTGATCCATGGTTTCTCTTTTTCAAGCTTTCTTTGTGACTTTGGTTTGGTTCAAAGTTTGTTAGGGGTTTCTTTGTAGCTACATAAAATCCATAGGATCAAGCAAGAAGGATTTTTGTCTTCCTTAAGGTAAGAGGGAGATTAACCTCATCAACCATATATTGGTGGTGAGAGAATGGCTTGTTTATGGTAGAAAATCCATAAGGATTTATTCACTTGTATGGTTTATAGCTTACTTTGTTGGTAGTAATCTTTGGTGGCATGTTCTATAGCTTTGATTATATGCTTGATTATGTGATTTTGAAGTATGTTAATTTATTGTATTAAGTAAGATGTGATTCACATGTGATAAGTTGTATGACGGTTCCAAAGAACCTATGGAGGCTCACAGTTTTACATCACCAAGAGGGCAAGATGTTTCAAAATTATTTTTTTTAAAATCATGGATTAAATGATTTAATGATAAGAAATTGGATTCAAGAGTTTTGTAAAGAATTATGTGATGTAAAATAATTAAATATGATTTATGAAGTATAAATCAATTTTTGGCCAATATGTCCAAGTTTAGTATTTTAGATCAAAAATCATTTTTCTAAGAGAAGACTTAGTGAATTAATTAATAAGAATTCAATTTAATGATTACTTAGTAGAACAAGGAAAATAAATTTAATGTTTAGAATTATATGAGCATATTTAAGTCATAACGATAGTTAAAGGTCAAAACTTGAAATTGGCTAACGTATAGCTCACTGTTTGGATTTTGACGCGCGTTAAAAAATTTTGAGATGTAATATCTAAGTAAATCAAGGAAGCTAAATTTCTGTAAGGAATAGTAGAAAATATTATGTTAAGGATTTTTAGTAAAATCATATTTTAAATAAGATCAAAATGCTTAAATTATATAGAGAATTTTATCAAATAAAGTTTAGAAAGTTACGAAATATTTTATGCAAGTGAAAAATGTTAGAAAAGTCTTACGCGATTTAAAAATAATGATTTTTAAATTACGCAATTAAGAAAATGTTAAAAAATATTTACACAATTTGAAAACGCAAGAAAAATATTCTGCGATTTCAAAAATGCGAAAAAATGTTTAAGCGATTAGAAATAACAGCAGTTTGCTATCGGGCTATAGTGGTGGGCCATGTTATGTTGGAAAGTGATACCGCCAAGAAAATGGTGTGTTTATGTGAAATACTGTGAAGTATGATTTGTATGTGTTTTGAATCATACATCATGCATAAAAAAACGTGTCAGTTAAGGCAATGGGCCTAGGAGATGGAAATTACACCTTCATGTGGGCGAGAATTGCATAGTTACGATCTTCTGTGATCTTGGAGATGTCGGGGTGTGGAATGTCATAAGTGGCCAGTTGGTAGCACCTCTGTGCCGTGGTATCCTATGCAACCACACCGACGGTCTTGATGGAGTTACTACTCTTTTCGTGATTTGTTGAGAGTGTCTTATATTGGCCATGTTGCGCACTACGATAAATTGACACATAATTTGAGGCTAATGATATGCAGACATGTACTCCCTATCTTTCTCTCCGAAATTATGTTAGCTCCATGGAGTAGGATTTGGTCTTGGTACATGTGCATAATGGGCCAACATATTCATATGACAATTATGCTTATCTAATATATTATCTGTGATGTGTTAATATGACTATATGTAATATGATGACTATATGTGATGTTACGGTAACTGTACCATTTACTTTCATTTTCTATATTTCCTCATTGGTATTGATGTAGGGGATCTCACATCTTTGTTGTATTATATTATTTTATTGTATATGTTTGATGAAGACCAAAGAGACAAGGAGGCTGGGGATTCTTTTTATTATCAGTTATCTTTGTTGTGTTTGTCTTAATGGTGGTGAGACGTCAAGTTCTAGGTTTTGTCACCATTCAGTTCCACAAGGGGACTGACACGTGGAGATTTGATTAAGGGAATGAAAGGGTTATGTATACCGAGGACTTAACTCTTAATCTTAGTGGAACTAGAAATGGAATTTTTGTGTTGACGCAGCATGCTTCTGTGAGTTTAGAGTTCACAATGCCTATACATGAGCTCTAGGGTGGTAATTTTTATACCCCGCAGGAAGATTCTATGGTATCATCAGCAAGGACACCTGCAAGGCGGTTGTTATATCTACCAGGTTTCTTCAGGGAGGATACTAAGGAGGAGGATCCTTCAGATGGTTGATAATCACATATTTGATTCATTAATAAACCCTCATGTTTAGTCAATTGCACTCTTTATATTCTTAATTGATTGAGTTTAGGCATGATTTGTGAGTTTAGGCTCAATTTGGGCCTAATTGAATTTTTCAGCATTATTTGGATTCAATACTATTTCTGTATTTTGGACATAACTTGAGTTCTATATATCTGATAATCATGAATTTTATCTTGTAGGAAAGCTAAGAGGAAGCTCTACAACTTTGATGAAGAGCTCAAAGTCTCATTCAGATGTCCAGTGGACCTAATTTTGCATGGAAGTCAAAATACGAGTTTCAGAGATCCTTTGATGTTGTTTTGGTCATAACTTGAGTTATAGACCTCCAAATTGCATGGGGTTTGGGCCCAAATGTTCATAACTGACCCAACTCTGTAATTAATAGGTTTTTAATTATGTAAAGCCAAAATAGGGGGTAGTTTACGGGGTTAGAAGTCAGAAACAGGCACCCTTCATTTGTTAATTTTTCTTTCTTCTCTCTAGAACTCTCTTTCTCCTCCTTCTCTCTAATTTTCGTTTTCTTCTTCCCTATTCTATTTTTTTGAGTTCTCCCCTTCTCATGGAGGGGTAGAGCCTTTAGATCTGTAAAGCCCCTTTTTCTTTAAATATCCGCGAAGAAGGGACGTCGCACTATAACTATAATAATAAATTTATAACATAAAGCGAAATAAATTCCATTACTTTAAATTGAAATATAGAAAAATAGTAATTGTTTTTATACTCATAGTCCCGATTAACTTTATATTGATTTAAGTTCCTTTAGAAATGTCACCATTTTTTTTGGTTAAAATTTTAGATCATTACCAAGTGGCGTTAAAAGAGTTAAGTTAAAATCCGTCATGTATGGAGATCATAAATAAGATAGTTACCGTAAATAAAATTTAACAACATAAGATGTGTAACACTCTAATACCGGTAACCTAATATATCAGAATATACCTTAATAAACAGTATTAGTTATGCTACTTCTAACTTAACATAATACTGATAATCACATATTTTATTCATTAAGAAACCCTCATTATTAGTCATTTACACTCTTCATGTACTTAATTGACTGAATTTGATTATGTTTTGTAAGTTTGAACTCGAATCGGACTTAATTGATTTTTCAGCATTATTCGAGTCTTACACTGTTTCTGTATTTTGGCCATATCTTGAGTTCTAAATGTCTGATAATTATGAATTTTACCTTGTAGGAAAGATAAAAGAGAGATCTACAACTTTGATGAAGAGCTCGAAGTCAAATTCAGACATCTAGTGGAGCTAATTGGGCATGGAAATCAGAATACGGGATTTGTGACTGGAACCCGAATAGTGTGTAGTAACTAGAACATAATTCGAGTTTGGGTTTATAGAATGGGCTGAAAATTGGTGATCTGAAAGTTAAGACCCATATGTACAACTTTCATGACAAACACAAAACTTGATTCGGGCTCCTTGATGGAGATATTAGGTCTGAAAGTCAAAACAGAGGTGCTGAAACTGGTCCTGAGCAGTCTGTAGTAATTGGGTCATATCTTGGGCTGTAGGACGAATTTTTGGGTGCTTCCTGAGCCATTGGAAAGCTTAGACAATTTCCTAGAACTTTCATGAAAACCACTTGGCTCAAAAATGACGAAATCAATGAGTTCAGCAATGAATACTTTCGGAGACAAGGAAGCTCACCTACCAAGTTCACCTACCAAGCTCACCTACCAAGCTCACCTACTAATTCCACCTACTAATCTCATCTACCCATCTACTACTACTCTGAATCCTCTATAAAAGGAAGCATGAGGAGAGCTCTAAACACAACATACACTTGGTGTTAGAAATAGCTTTTCATAGTTCTTGTATATTTTTCCTTCATTGTAATGGAGTGCTAAGTCACTTCTAGTCAATTCGGGACTCTTGAAGAGATTGTGGCTTGGATTCTTGAGACCTTGGTTATGTAATGTATTTGATTTATATTTGAATTCCTCTTCTCTTCTTCTTCTTTCTCTTGATCTTGAATGCATGAATGGTGATTCTGTTTATGTTTGATCCGATTTGATCTTGGTTTAAGATTAAGTATCGTGATGAAATTTAGAACTGATTGATCTGAACTAATCACGTAATTGAAGAGGTTAGGTTACTTGATTGGTACCTAGGTTAATTGAATTCGGTGCTTAAATTGATATATATCTACATGAATGGTGCGATTGCAGATTTATGTTTATTACTTGTCAATTGAATTACGGACGATAGTCTAGTATGAATTCTCGGATCGATCTTTGAGATCTCGGTTAGATCCAAGTTAACCATTCAAATGTGCTTCAAATGTTTGTTGAAAGGTCTATGATTGAATCCACCCAATCTCGGATAGATTTCTGAATTGACTGTTTTTCTAATTGTTATTTCTCTTTAAATCTTGTCACTGCGATCTTTGAACCATCAAAACCCCCTTTTTCTAACTTTCACTTGATTTGATCAAATTGCATCTACGATCCTTGAGGAGACGATCCGGTGTTGTTCACTATACTACAAGTTTAGGTAATAACTTCGGTTATAATTTTGATTGAGTTCGGCGCTCGTCAAAATTTTGGCGCCGTTGCCGGGGAACTCGTAGGTGTAATCTTTTCATTTTGAGTAACCTTACTAATTTTT
The DNA here is from genome assembly GCA_029884605.1 of Ormosia emarginata. Taxonomy (NCBI): domain Eukaryota; kingdom Viridiplantae; phylum Streptophyta; class Magnoliopsida; order Fabales; family Fabaceae; genus Ormosia; species Ormosia emarginata. Next base: position 21,954,844 of record JAQQTP010000078.1, on the reverse strand, counting down.
GTTCTTTCTTACCTATTCTAACAGTTATTTTTCATTTACTAACATTGTTCATACCATACTAACGTTTTTATCTTAGCTTTTGAATTTTTCTGATTTAGGAAAGACGGAAAACAGGTGATTACGGGTAACTATTGCAATTTTCGAACTGCAACATGCCCAGAATGAGCTGAAACTTGGTCGGTTGAAGGAAAACAGCCTGATAAACAAGACTCACAGTAAACTGTGAGGTCACCCCTGGTTTTTCGAAATTCTATCATTTAGACCACTTTTTCAATTTTTTAATATTTTTTATTGCATTTTCTAGTTTCATTTTTATGTAGATTTTGTTCTGTGTTGATTCCATAATTTTTAAAAATGTTTAGACATATTAACTAGATTTATTTTTGCATATTTTGAGTGTTGTTTAGTGTATTTTGCTTAGTTGCAGTTTTTGTGCTTTAGTTGATGCATGACTAGGTCCAATCCTGATATCTTGCTTGATCTTGATCCTGAGATTGATAGGACCTTGCATAGATTAATTAGAGCTCGTGTGATAAATTCCAGAGTTAATTCTGAACCAAATTTTGGGAGTGAACCTGATAACTTAAGTAATCCTGAAATCATGGCTGATAACATGCATAATAGAACCCTTAAGGAACTTGCTGCTCCTGATGTATCTTACCAATCTTTGTGCATTCAATATCCTGATCTTGATGCAGATTTTGAGTTAAAATCTGGTTTGATACACTTGTTACCAAAGTTTCATGGTCTTGCGGGTGAAGATCCTCATAAGCACCTGAAAGAGTTCCATGTTGTGTGTTCAACCATGAAGCCACAAGGCATTTCTGAGGAACACATCAAGTTAAGGGCATTTCCCTTCTCACTTGTCGATGCAGCCAAAGATTGGTTGTTTTATCTTTCACCAGGTTCAGTCAGAAGTTGGAATGACATGAAGAGGTTGTTCCTGGAGAGATTCTTCCCCCTCGAGAGGCTGCGCAATTAGGAAGGATATATGTGGCATCAGACAGATGTCTGGTGAGACTTTGCATGAATACTGGGAGAGATTCAAGAAGTTGTGTTCGAGCTGCCCTCATCACCAAATTAGTGACCAACTCTTGATTCAATACTTTTATGAGGGTTTGCTGCCAAATGATAGAAGCATGATCGATGCTGCCTCTGGAGGAGCCTTAGTAGACAAAACTCCTATCGCCGCAAGAGATCGATAGCAAACATGGCAGCTAATACCCAACAGCTTGGCTCGCGGATCATCACCGCAACCAGAGAGAGTTAATGAAATTCAAGCATCTCATATGGACCAACAAAGAATGGAACACGGACTAGATGAATTGACTTCTTTGGTAAGACAGATAGCGGTGGGTCAACAACCACCCATGCGATGACCGCATCGGTGTGTGGAATTTGCTCTAATTCATCTCATCCTACTTGATTCATGCCCTACACTTCAGGAAGATGGTCCCGCCTTTCCAGATCAATGGTTGTTGCGGTGGTGTTTTTCCCGGTAGACCCCAATATCAAGAACAACAAGAACAATCTAGATATGATCCATTTTCTAGCACTTATAATCCTGGTTGGCGAGACCATCCCAATTTGAGATATGGGAATCCTAGCCAAAGAACAACAACCCACCAAAGAAGAACAATAAACAACAATTTAGATACCAAGTCTGCAGGTCCAAGCAACAAATACCAACAAATACCCCTGCATTCGGACAACGAAGACATTGTTCAAGCTATCATGTCCAATCCACTCCACCGAGCCATCATTGGAAGACTGATGAAACAAATGGCCACAAATAACATTCGGTTCAGCGAACGTCGGTGCCAACATTCAAATTTACAAACTCAAATCGGGCGGTGGCAACCACTGTGAGCGAGCTAAAGAGTCAAGGTTCTAGCCAATTGCCTTCACAAACAATCAACAATCCAAGAGGCAACGTAAGTGCAATTACCTTGAGAAGTGGCAAAGAAGTTGATGTTCCAACCTTACAGCAATCAGAAATTGACCAAAAACGGCAAGAAATGGATAATTCAGTCCGGAAATCGTACCATCAAGAAAATTGTAGAGAATTCAGATGTTACCATTCCATTACCTTTTCCAAATAGGATCACACAATCCAAGAGAACAATGCAAGTAGAAATGGAAAAAGAAGTCATGGAGACATTCAGGAAAGTGGAAATCAATATTCCCCTCCTAGATGCAATCAAGCAAATTCCAAAATATGCTAAATTTCTCAAGGAGTTGTGCACTCATAAGAGAAGGTTGAAAGGGGATGAGAAGATCAAGCATGGGAAGAAATGTTTCTGCAATGATTCTGCCAAGCATGCCACAGAAATGCAAAGATCCTGGAACTTTCACAATTTCTTGCACAATTGGCAACTCTAGATTTGAGCATGCAATGCTAGATTTGGGTGCTTCGATCAATGTCATGCCCATGTCAGTGTATAAGTGTTTAAACATTGGTACTTTGCAACCCATTGGTATCGTGATTCAGTTGGCAAATAGAGCCACTTGCTCATCCTGCAGTGTCTTTGGAAGATGTGTTAGTTCGGGTGAACAAGTTAATTTTTCCAGCGGATTTCTACATTCTAGACATGGAAGATGAGTCTTCAACAAACCGTGCTCCATTGATTCTAGGCAGACCATTCCTCAAGACCGCCAAGACCAAGATAGATGTGCATGCTGGCACCCTTTCTATGGAGTTTGGCAACGATTTGGTTCAGTTTAACATTTTTTATGCCATGAGACACCCCCTAGAGGAGCATTATGTTTTCCATGTTGATGTGATTTAAATGCTGGTTGATGATGTCTATACTGATTTATATGCTGAATTCCCTGATATTGCTGACTATCTGGATTCTGTTTCTTGTCATACGTGTGCTGCTTGTGATGTTGAGGCATGTCTTTGCATGTCTTTGAGATTTATTCTGTTATGAGTAATGATACAAATTGCTGATGATGCAACAATTGAGAATGAGAGTCGATATCATGCTTGAAATTAATGTTCTTTGAGTTAGTTGCTTCAGATCACTTGTTACCTTCCATTGTACAACCTCCATCCTTGGAGTTGAAGACTTTACCAGACCATCTTAAATATGCATATTTGGGAGATGGTGAGACACTTCCTGGTGATCATTGCTAAAAACTTACAACCTGATCAAGAAGAAAAATTACCGCAGATTTTGAGGCGAGAATAGGCAAGCCATCGGATGGACTCTTGCGGATATTCTGGTATTAGTCCCTCCACATGCATGCATAAGATTTTATTGGAAGAAGGGATCAAACCGGTTAGACGTACCCCAAAGGAGACTAAATCCCCGATTCTAGATGTGGTGAAGAAGGAAGTTACAAAGCTACTTCAAGTCGGCATTATTTATCCCATATCCGACGGTCCAATGGGTGAGCCCCGTGCAAGTGGTTCCCAAGAAATCTGGGGTCACAGTGGTTGCGAATCAGAACAATGCGCTTGTGCCCACACGAGTTCAAAACAGTTGGCGAGTTTGCATTGATTATAGGCGGCTCAACCAGGCTACCAGAAAGGATCATTTCCCGTTGCCCTTCATTGATCAGATGTTGGAGCGGTTAGCTGGCAAGTCACATTATTGTTTCCTGGATGGATATTCGGGCTATTTTCATATTCATATAGCCCCAGAAGACCAAGAGAAGACTACTTTCACTTGTCCATTTGGCACATTTGCATACAGGAGGATGCCCTTTGGTCTATGCAATGCTCCGGCACCTTTCGAGGTGTATGGTAAGTATCTTTTCTGATTTTTTAGAAAATTGCATGGACGTATTCATGGATGATTTTACTTGTCTATGGATCTTCCTTTGATGCATGTTTAGATAGTCCGCTCAGTCTTGCATAGATGCATTAAGACTAACCTCGTTCTAAATTTTGAGAAATGTCATTTCATGGTAGAACAAGGTATAGTCTTAGGGCATGTGATATCTCGTGAGGGTATTGAGGTAGATCCTGCAAAAATAGATGTTATTTCATGCCTATCTTACCCCACATGCGTGCGGGAGATTCGTTCTTTCCTTGGTCATGCGAGGTTTCTATCGGCGGTTCATAAAGGATTTCAAAAAATTGCACTTCCGCTATCCAACTTACTGCAAAAAGATGTGGAGTTTCACTTTGACAAGAAGTGCCAGGATGCCTTCAATCAATTGAAGCGGGCATTGACCAAGACACCTATCATCCAACCGCCGGATTGGACACTTCCATTTGAACTGATGTGTGATGCCTCTAATTATGCATTGGGAGCTGTTCTTGCACAAAGGGTCGGTAAAGTATCTCATGTCATTTCCTATGCTTCGAGAACTTTAGATCCTGCACAAATCAACTACACCACAACTGAAAAGGAACTTTTAGCAATTGTTTTTGCTTTAGATAAATTTCGATCATATTTGCTTGGTTCCACAGTGGTTGTGTTTTCAGATCATGCAGCATTGAAGTTTCTCCTGAAGAAGCCCAATGCCAAGCCCCGGTTGATTAGGTGGATGTTGCTCCTCCAGGAGTTTGATATTGAGATCCGTGACAAGAGTGGAGCGGAGAATTTGGTGGCTGATCACTTGAGTCGAATTGAAAGGGAGGCAGATGTTTTTCCCATCCATGATGTTTTCCCTGATGAGCAGCTTTTCAAGCTGCAAGGCAACATCCCTTGGTTTGCTGATTTGATTAATTTCTTGGTTGCTAACGCAATACCTGCACATTTCACTAAGGCTAAGATTGATAAATTGAAAAGTGAGTCAAAGTATTATGTGTGGGATGATCCTTACTTATGGAGATTTTGCAGTGACCAAGTAATTAGGAGGTGTGTGCCTGATGATGAATTCCATTCCATTCTTAGCTTTTGTCATAAACTTGCATGTGGCGGCCACTTCGGTCCTCAACGGACTGCTAGGAAAGTTTTAGACTCTGGATTATATTGGCCCACTCTATTTCATGATGCATATATGTTTTGCAAATCTTGTGATCAATGCCGAGAAACAGGGAATACTTCTCGTAGGAATGAAATGCCCCGAAACCCTTATTATTCTGTGAGATTTTTGATGTTTGGGGTATTGACTTTATGGGTCCTTTTCCTGTATCATTTGGTTTTGTTTACATTCTGCTTGTTGTGGATTATGTATCTAAATGGGTGGAGGCTAAGGCCACTCGGACTGATGATTCTAAAGTTGTTGTGGATTTTATTAGATCACAGATTTTCTGTAGGTTTGGAGTCCCGAGATCCATCATTAGTGATCAAGGTTCACATTTTTGCAATCGAAGCATGGAGGCTTTGATGAAGAAGTATGGAGTCCAACACAAGGTTTCTACACCTTACCACCCCCAAACCAATGGGCAAGCCGAGGTCTCCAACGAGAGAATTAAGCAGATACTCCGAAAGACAGTTCAACCTAACAGAAAGGACTGGAGCAAGAGGCTTGAGGATGCTTTATGGGCTTACCGGACTGCTTATAAGACACCAATCGGGATGTCTCCGTATCGGATTATTTTTGGAAAAGCCTGCCACCTACCGGTGGAAATTGAGCATCGAGCATTCTGGGCGGTGAAAAGGTGCAACTTGGACCTAGATCAAGCAGGTTTGGAGAGGAAGTGCTGCACCGCAAAGAATTGGAGGAGATCCGCTTGGAGGCTTATGAAAGTTCCAAACTTTATAAGGAGAAGACCAAAGCCTTCCATGATAAGTTAATTCTGAGGAAAACATTTGAGATTGGTCAAAAAGTTCTCCTCTATAACTCCCGCCTCCGACTCATGCCTGGCAAATTAAGGTCTAGATGGGATGGACCATTTATTGTTACTAATGTTTTTTCTTCTGGTGCTGTTCAGATTAAAAGTGAGGTCACTGCCAAAGCTTTCATCGTAAATGGACACCGCCTCAAACAGTATCATGAACTTCCAGAGAATGCAGAAGTGGAGGTGATGAACCTTCTCCATCCGCATTATGAATAAAAAAAAAAAAAAAAAAAAGAAAAAAAAAAAAAAAAAAAAAAAAAAAAAAGAAAAAAAAAACAGTTTTGTGTGCCCGACAATGAGGTAGGTAGAGTCGCTCGAAGCATGTGGAGGTCATTTTTTCTTCAGCGACAACAACTGCGAAAATCTTGCAATATGGATTTTATTGGCCTACTTTATTAAAGGTCTGTTACACCTTTTGCAAAAGCTGCGGAAATTGGTCAAAAAGTTCTCGCTTTGAGATTATCATCTGCACCTACTCCTTGGAAAATTGAGATCTAGGTGGCGTGGTTCTTTTGTTGTCGGACACGCGTATCCTCTCAAAGGCATCGCCTACGAGGATCCTAGGAATGGTAATGCGCTTAAGGTTAATGGACAAAGACTCAATCATTCCCGGAAAACCAAGTTCTTGAGTTCTTTGTGTTGCTTAGGTTAAGTGGCGGATACGGTACTCCGTGACTCTTGAGTCGGTTTATTCTTCGCTTTCCCAAAATAACCGAACCCTTCTTCTCCTTCAAAATGGATGTCATTCTTTCAAACCTCGAGAAAACATTTTCCTTCTCTTCCTCAAAATGCTCGAGAAAAATCTACAAAGTTCGATGTGAGAGATTGAGAATGTTAATGCACAAGGGTATGCCGAAGAAGTACGCTGGATAATTGAAGCAAAGGTCCGATTAGCGGTGAGTCCTCAATTTCATTTGACTCATATATGCCCTGGTCTTGGAAGAAGTTCATATTCTAAAAGGAGACGAGCAAAAAGGTTGCAAGTCCGTCACAAATGTGGACGATGGAACCGTAACAAGCGATGTCGTACTAAGGGGATGGTTTCCGCAAATAGAGAAGATAAAATTTTCTTCATTAAGAATGGATGAGTAAGGAGTCATTAGATGATATCTTATTGACTCTTGAGACGCATTCTTGTGGATTGGTGCATCGTGAAATTCTTAAATTGTGGAATCTCTTCAAGGATGAACAACAACGCTACAATCTTGGGAATCGACTCTAAAAGACTGTTTGCCAATTTATAAGAAAATTGGATGGGAAGCTTATCCTCGACTCATAGAAGACGTTTAAGCCGTTTCTGGACGTTAAACCAGAGGCAGATGTGAGCCATATCCACAAACAATCTGTACATATCATCCTCTTCTTCTTCATGTCATTTTTCAAAAAAAAAAAAAAACAAACAAACAAACAAAAAAAAAAAAAAAAAAAAAAAAAAAAAAATGAAAAAAAAATGTCTACTTCTTAGGGTTGGCTTTGGTAACACAAACCATGAATGGGGAAATGCATGCATCCTGATCCAGCCTTCTTAATTGAAAAACAAAGAAGGTAGATTGTATCCCACATGTGAGGCAATGGGTCGTATTATGGCCACTTGTCCCTTTTGGGAGCCCTATGTTGCGCTGGTCTTGAATGGGTCGAATACTGGTCAACAATGCTTTGGCACAAAGCCGAAAGAGCAGACTACCTCCATCCCAATCTTAAGTAAGTATACACTCATCTTTCATCAAGTTTTTCTAACAATTTCAAAAAAAAAAAAAAGACGTGATGTCTACTGCACTCATGACGCGCAGTATAAAGATACGCCATGGAGACTGTACATACAGGTATGTCATCATTTTCTATTTCTTTTATCTTTGTATCATTTTGTTGTATTTTGATTTTTGTACAGACGATCCTTTGAGCAGGGTCCTTCAGGGGTTTCTAGACTTCTTTACCTTGATGGTTTTCTTGAAGTCAAAAAAAAAAAAAAAAAAAAAAGATTCTGTGTCTCTTAATTTCAACCTTTTCTGACAACCGCCAACCTACCCTCATAGGTGCAATTATTTCCCTTTCCATTCTTTTTCCTATTTAAACACTCCATTTTCTCCATTTTCCTTCAAACTCAGAAACACTCAAAGGGAGGAAGAGTATAGAATGGGGCCTTCTATTCGTAACCTCAAAAATGTCTGTGTTTTTGTGGGTCGAGTTATGGGAAGGGATTAGAGTTTGTAAACGAGCTAGCACTCTTGGTCGATCACTTGTTGCGAGGAATATTCATCTTGTATATGGGGGAGGTTGTCGTGGGTTAATGGGGGCTGTATCACTTGCTTTGCCTTTGTAAGAGACAGTCGGGTTCTAGGTATCATTCCCGAAACTTTAGCTCAACGAACATCACCGGAAAGACAATTGGGGAGGAACTTAAGGTATCATCAATGCATGAACGCATGAAGATAATGCTTGAAAACTACGATGCATTCATTGCCTTACCAGGTGGTTTTGGTACTTTGGAAGAAATTTTTCAAATTGTCTCTTGGTAATCAACATCCACCATAAACCCATTGGTTTGTTGAATGTTAATAATTTCTTTGATCTTCTTATTTTTTCTTGACAAAGTCAGTGGAACGTAAATTTATCACTCCTTCTAAGAAGACAACTTCTTATCTCTCGCCTCCACTATTGATGAGCTCATTGATAAATTAGAAGCTTTTGAGTATGTACTGATCGTATTAGCTCGATAGATTGGTCAACAGAAGAAGGAAGTAACAAGAAACAAGAGCCCGATCTGAAACTTTCTCTTTAAAGGGTTTGATTTTACCAAAAAAAAAAAAAAAAAAAATGGTTGTTTGTTTTGTTTAGTATGATATGATTGTCATGGACTTATTAAACCAATTAGTGATGGCAGAGTAAGGAGTCATTTTACTCTTGAGACGCATCTTAATTGGTGGCGAGTAAGGAGTTTTTAGGTAGTAATTAATTAGTATTGACTTGTGGAAGTACTAACGTTTTCTTGTTTGATTTCTTTTCGTGGTCGATGCGGCAGACCGACAAAGTGTGTTTCTTTTCTGCTTAGCGTTGATTCACTTCTTATCAGGTTGTGTTGCTCTTTTCTATCTCTTTCTTTCACATTGAGGACAATGTTACATTAAGTGTGGGGGAGAGATTTTAGCATGTTTCTGTTTCTTTTCGTTTGTTAAAAAAAAAATTTCAAAAAAAAAAAATTCAAAAAAATTTTTTTTTTTTTTTTAAAAAAAAAAGGTTCATTGCATGATTGAATAATTTTTCTCCCTTCTTGAACTGATATGCTTGGTGATGGATGATTGAATTGATGAATTGGGTTTGATGGATGCATACCTTGTGAGATTTTGAGCCTAATGGATGGATTCAACATTTATGCCATTCTCTTCTTTCTTGTGTGATTTTCACTCATGTTAATGACCACTCTAGAACTTGCTTTGATTCTTTTTGAGGCTACATTTCACTTGCATGCATGAACATGATTGAGGCCCTCTTTCTTAGCTAGTTTAACCAAATAGCCAACCTTGTTTTCAATATGATATCAAGCACTCTTTTGACCTCTCGAAAATTCTCTAATTCCTGCCAACCTTGTATATTTTCCTTTGCTTAACCCCTTTGAGCTTATTTGACCATTCCTTGTTTCTAGCTCATTATGTGCCTTAAATGAAAAATCGTGTTCTTACTGTACCTTAGGAAATAAAAGAACATTAGCCTGGTTAATGGATGAGTTTTTGAACAAGTGTGGGGTGTGTGTACAAAATGGTTGTTGAAAAAAAAAAAGAAAAGAAAAGAAAGAGTGCCTAAAAAAAAAAAAAAAAAAAAAGAAATGTATGTATATAGTTATGTTCATATATATATAAAAAAAAAAAAAAAGAAAAGGATTGGGAAATGAATATGTAAAGGGATATACATTAGAGTTGAGATGAACTTTTATGCTCGTTATTTGAACTCACTCTCATTTGCTTTTATTCTCTTTGGTATTTATCTTCTTATATCCATTTTATCCTCTTCTTTACCTTGACCTCACTACAACCTTGAATAAAGTCCTCATGATTTGTGTGTGCATGTGTTTTGAGTAGTGGAGAAGTAGAAGATAAGCAAGCTTATGGTAGTGCAATTTTCATGGGTTGAATTGAGTGAAATACCTACCTTTTAAACACTTGAGAGATTGAGAGGAATCTTGTGAAGATCCATCATTCTTAATTCATTCTTTTCAACGGAAGTTTCCTTGCTTGTTGGTTTGAGATGTGAAGAAATGTTACCTCATTTATGCTTTGATCCCTTGAATTTCTTGTTGCTCTTCTTGCTTCATTGAGTCCTTTAGAGTTTTTAATTTTTAAGTTTGTGTCGTTTGTCTTTGTCTTCTAACTTTAGTTTTATATGTTTTGCCCAGGAGTGCAAAAAGCTAAGTGTGGGGGAATTTGATAATCACATATTTTATTCATTAAGAAACCCTCATTATTAGTCATTTACACTCTTCATGTACTTAATTGACTGAATTTGATTATGTTTTGTAAGTTTGAACTCGAATCGGACTTAATTGATTTTTCAGCATTATTCGAGTCTTACACTGTTTCTGTATTTTGGCCATATCTTGAGTTCTAAATGTCTGATAATTATGAATTTTACCTTGTAGGAAAGATAAAAGAGAGCTCTACAACTTTGATGAAGAGCTCGAAGTCAAATTCAGACATCTAGTGGAGCTAATTGGGCATGGAAATCAGAATACGGGATTTGTGACTGGAACCCGAACAGTGTGTAGTAACCAGAACATAATTCGAGTTTGGGTTTATAGAATGGGATGAAAATTGGTGATCTGAAAGTTAAGACCCATATGTACAACTTTCATGACAAACACAAAACTTGATTCGGGCTCCTTGATGGAGATATTGGGTCTGAAAGTCAAAACAGAGGTGCTGAAACTGGTCCTGAGCAGTCTGTAGTAATTGGGTCATATCTTGGGCTGTAGGACGAATTTTTGGGTGCTTCCTAAGCCATTGGAAAGCTTAGACAATTTCCTAGAACTTTCATGAAGACCACTTGGCTCAAAAATGACGAAATCAATGAGTTCAGCAATGAATACTTTCGGAGACAAGGAAGCTCACCTACCAAGTTCACCTACCAAGCTCACCTACCAAGCTCACCTACTAATTCCACCTACTAATCTCATCTACCCATCTACTACTACTCTGAATCCTCTATAAAAGGAAGCATGAGGAGAGCTCTAAACACAACATACACTTGGTGTTAGAAATAGCTTTTCATAGTTCTTGTATATTTTTCCTTCATTGTAATGGAGTGCTAAGTCACTTCTAGTCAATTCGGGACTCTTGAAGAGATTGTGGCTTGGATTCTTGAGACCTTGGTTATGTAATGTATTTGATTTATATTTGAATTCCTCTTCTCTTCTTCTTCTGTTCTCTTGATCTTGAATGCATGAATGGTGATTCTGTTTATGTTTGATCTGATTTGATCTTGGTTTAAGATTAAGTATCGTGATGAAATTTAGAACTGATTGATCTGAACTAATCACGTAATTGAAGAGGTTAGGTTACTGATTGGTACCTAGTTAATTGAATTCGGTGCTTAAATTGATATATATCTACATGAATGGTGCGATTGCAGATTTATGTTTATTACTTGTCAATTGAATTCTGGACGATTGTCTAGTATGAATTCTGGATCTGATGCTGAGATCTCGGTTAGATCCAAGTTAACCATTCAAATGTGCTTCAAATGTTTGTTGAAAGGTCTATGATTGAATCCACCCAATCTCGGATAGATTTCTGAATTGACTGTTTTTCTAATTGTTATTTCTCTTTAAATCTTGTCACTGCAATCTTTGAACCATCAAAACCCCCTTTTTCTAACTTTCACTTGATTTGATCAAATTGCATCTACGATCCTTGAGGAGACGATCCGGTGTTGTTCACTATACTACAAGTTTAGGTAATAACTTCGATTATAATTTTGATTGAGTTCGGCGCTCGTCAAATACCAATCCATATCATTTAAACAAATAATAATGAAGAGCCTTGCAAAAAAACTAAAAGTTATACATATAACATCGCCACTAAAGGCTCATTGTATACATAACTTCTTGTACAAACTAAAAGCACGTAAATAATACAACTTTAAACTAGAAAGTATAAAAACTATCTTTGTCTTCATACTTCTTCTCCTTGCCTTTAGATGAACTTCCACCTGGATTTACATGGCAACAACGGGGTGAGAAATCACATTTCTCAGTATAAGTATACCAAAACCAACAGTTTAAACATTTAAAATGAATAAACCCAACTGAACTAATACTTCTTGCATAAGAAACAATTACAACTCTCTCTTTATGTAACGTTCTTTAGCAAATTATATTTCTGCTCTGATAACCAAAACCACGATGATATCAAACAACCGCTCATACAATCATTTGAAATCACCGGCTAGACAACTACCCATACAGCTGTCACCGAGCACATAGTAACACATACACAACAATTACACAAATATATTCACAACCAACAAAATATTAAATAATGCAATGATAGAATGATGTATGTTTATGCTCAAAGAAAAGTGTATGATAGTGTTGGTGCAATGTCATGAATACTCAACTATTCCCCCCAGGTGCAGAGGAATTCTGCCATGGTAACGAGTGACCCCTTAGAGCCTACTTTTAGGAACAAAGTTTGTCACCACAACACCTGACCTCCTACACCCTAGGCGTAGAAGAATTCTGCCATGACAACATATGACCCCTTATAGCCTACTGTTTAGGAACGAAGTTTGTTATCACAACACATGACCTCCTACACTACTGAGTGGATGCCTCCACTACCTGTCCTCTAGGGATAGCAAGCATATGTGAAGTGTGATGTGTATGTAATGCGGAGCTATGCCCTAACTCTAACATAACCACCATATGCTCTTGTACTAAGTCCCTCTTGCATTACTAACTCCACCTTTTCTCTGTTGGAGCATTTCATGCATTACGACGTTGAACTAATGCCAACTAGACTTAGTACACTGCTATCCTTGCATTACTAACTCTCTTTCACTCTTTGAGAGCTCTTCATGCACTATGGCATTCACCTTTGCCAGCTAGGGTCTTTGGCACTTTTACCAACTCGGCACCTTGGCCCTTAACTCTTGCCACTTAGGCACTATAACACTCTGTTATTGCCATCTCGGTACCTTGGCCCTTACTCTTGCCACTTAGGCACTATGGCACCCTACTATTGCCATCTCGTTTCTTAAATCTCTTATCACCTCTCTTGTGATCTCTGTGCAACCTTAAGTTGCTTAAGAAACTAAACTCTTGATCTATGACATTCCATGTCTAATAGATGCATAACTTTACTCTTATCTTTCCTTGTATGCCTCTAGGTTTTTCTATCTGAGAAATACCCTCTCTAGTGTCTCAACACATTCTACTAGGCATAACCAAAGGATTCCATCCACTAGGGATCTCAAAACATCCAAAAACAACATTTTGGAGTTTTAGGGTCTCACGTCGCAGCACAAAACTTCTCACGTCGCGGCACCCAACTCTCGGGTGCAACTTCTGGGCAGAAAACTGTAACACCCTTATGGGGATGTCACATTTATAAAGAAAATAAAATAAAAATAAATAAAATCTACCCAAGTTGTAAAACATTTATTATATACTAATACGGGTTGTAAAATTTTTTCGGTTAAATAGAATATTACGAGATAAAATAACACGGAACATAAAATAAGCACACTATCATCACACATAATATACATATGGTTCCATCATAGGTTATACAAATAATGTACAACTACAAATATTTAACAACTAAAACAATAAACAAAGCAGTAAAAGGTCAATAAATACAAACGCAGATGCGCCCAAGTACACATCATAAATATCTAACCCTCTGAAAGATCACTCTCAGATGAAACTTCAGGTGATAGGTATCCAGGATGCCTCGACTCTCTACGGACACGAGTCCGTGCAGTCGATACGCTGCTTATCTCGCTAGGCGCATCAAACATACCACCCCAATGACGCCTAAGAGATAGCGGCAACTCCACATGTAAATACAACAAAGTAGAAAAGATCGGCACTCCATCAAACTCCGTACGTATGGTCACAGTCAGACGCCCTACGTACGTCACCGAGTCTCTATCCTCTCGCAGACGCCAGGCTTGAGCCTCCAGTGAAACTCAAGTTGCACGAATCCAAAGAATCCTGGTAGTGTCATACTCACACAATCAATCCAATGGATATAGATGATTGGATGGTTCTTGGTCGTAGAACTGATCTTCGGCTTGTTGCTCTTCCTCTTCCTCTGGATACTCACACTCAAGAGGCTGTTCCTCTTCCTCAAACTCTTTATCACATAATTTAAAATATACAGATAACACATACAAGAAAGAGGTAAGACAATTTATATCACCACAAACATGATAAATAAGAAAACGACAATACAACAAATATAACAGTTCATACAATATAGCATACTATAATAGCATAAATAATAATATCATGTAATACAGAAATTCAATACAACAACAACATATAATAGTACAGATAGATAAACATTAAAATGTATAACACATAGGTATATTAAATGTGACTCAACCCTACTCCATGGAGCTAAAAACACAGACATTAGAGAGAATGACCCGCAAAATCTATTAGTACCATCGACTGCCCAAACTATTCTGCTGTCTCACGTTGCGTCTATAGCCCACTGTCATAATGTCGTGGTATAGCACACTGTCAAAACGTCGTGTCACTATAGGCTTGTACTAAATAGATTTCATAAGATCTTGATTAAGTATAGTGCATGTCGAGTCCATTAGTGTGTTGCCAGTTACCACGGCCTAGAGGAGCGACCAACTGTCCACAAATGGAATAATCCGCACACTAATGTCTCCAAGTTCATTCAAGTTGAACCACACTACGCTTATCACACCGACAACATGATGTAATTCACCTCGTCAATCAATCCACCAATTATCAACCAAATTGGCACAACTCAATGCATGATGAAAATTACCAAAATACCCTCAATGGTATTAGTATCTATTTTTACGAAAATGCCCTCAATGGCAAAAATCTCAAATATGCCCTCAATGGTAAAAATTACGAAAATGCCCTCAATGGCAAATCTCATATATATACAGTATGTCCCACCTGACAGTACTATTCCATAATCTGTCCGGGTTCACCACTTTGGCCTGACAGTAAAAACTTGTTGTTTTCGTCAATCGCGTAGAAATTTTATCGTGTTTTCAAAATTTCATCGTTTTTACAAACGTTTTTAAATCGTGTAAATATATTTTACTGTTTTTAAAATCGCGTACTATTTTTCAATCGTTTTCTCAATCGCGTAAGATTTTTAAATCATTTTCTTGTCCGATTTCCTTAAAAATCACTATTTAAATAAACAAAAAAATAATATTTAATACATTTGAACTACGTAGAATATTTTTCATACCGTATAAATTATATATTGAATATCTTTTCTATCTTATTTGTCTGTTTTTAGCAAAAATTGACAAGTTTTTTGCTTAGAAAATGTATGATAATGGTTTTCTAAGTTTTCTGTAAAAATTCCTTTTATTTATATTATAACCATTTAATTATACTTTTGAAAACTACTAACGTGCTTCAAAACATAAAATGAGCTCTACGTTAGAAATTTTACAAAAGCTACTGTATTTTCTTTTAAATGGTAAAACTCTTAGATTTAGTCCTTAAACTTAATCTAATCATTTTTATTCCTCGAAATTCATTGTAATAAAATTTCTTTTAGCATTATTACCTAACCTTTGTTGAAAAACAATTTTAGAAATAAAAACATTCACATTTGGCATGTTGGCCGAAATACACAATTTTCATCATTTGATCCATAAATTCATTTTTCTTAGTCTAAATCACTTTGTATCTTGTCAATTTTCCTAAGACAATTAAATCATTCTTTTAGAAAATTATTGAGAACATTTTGGTTCCCTTTTTGTATTGAGGTCGTGAGCCTTGGTTTTGTGTTCTTTGGAACACTCATGCAAACCTTAGCATGTTATTCACATCCTACTAATTATCTATGCATTTCTAACACATACAATATTTTTAAAGCTTGTAAACATGCATATTAATACAAATCACAAATAGGAAGGCTATTAAAATAAATACACAAATGAATCCTTATGGATTCTACAATCACAAACAATTCCATTTTCTTACCACCACCCAAGGATGATAAGATTCAAGTCTTCCTCTTACCTTAAGTGAAGACAAACACTCTTTCACTCCTTTCTATGGTTTCAGTTTTCACCCTCCAAAGACCTATCAAGCTTAAACAATTTCTACAAATTGCTAACATGAAAGAAAGCTTAAACCATGGATCAATCATGGCTTAGAACCTTGAAATAGAATTTAGAAATGAAAAGCTAGGATTTTCACCTTCAAGGTAGAATCTCCCAAGTAGTTTTTCAAGCTCAAGATGATGGATTTTGCAAGAACTCTCAACTAGAGATATTCTTAGAATTGTGTTTAGGTTTAGAAAAGTAGGTTAGAAGAAATTTTGGGTGGATGGATGTTGGTGTAGGGTTCTTGGCCGAATGGACCTTCAAAGAAGCATCAATGGTGTTTGGTATTTTTTTGGAAGAGAGAGAAGAGAGAAAATGTTAGAGAATGAAATGAGTTTTGCTCTCCAAAGTGAAGCTTGGCCATGCAAGGGAGGTGTCCCCTTGGTTGGCTCCATCCAAGCCTTAGAATTGATGAATGGTAAGGATTAAAACTTGATCACCAAGCTTAGCTCTCATTGGCTAATCCAAGCGTTGTCATTAAGCCTAGTCATTAAGTCTTGTCACTAATTAAGCCTAGTCATTAAGCCTATTCATTAAGCTACTACTCCAAAACGCTAACTGTTTCGCTAAACATGGGTCCCGTAAAATATTTTCGGGTCCATTACTGCTTATCTGTATTGACTAATAAAATAATATTATAATAATATAAAATTATTTTATTGCACAGTTAAATCCTAAAAATTAAAAGATTACTAACCGTATCATTCAGAATTGGGTTTAGTAAGATCCCCCAGCTCCGAATAATTAAAATAAGATTTCCCCAGTTTGGAAATTATTATTTTCCTTCCCCAGAGCAAATCACACAAAAAGTTCAAATAAAATCACAGACAGTAAAATAAAACAGTATTTCATACAGAAAAATAACAAACAGTACAAAAAGGACATAACAGTCATTTATCCTAAAGTTAAAAAATAGAAAACAGTACATTCAGGACACAACGGTCATTCACCAAAAGTTTAGGGTGTTACAAAAACTGCCCCACGCCGCGGCATGCAACTATCCACGCCGTGGCATGTTCACGCCTTGGGCCACGCCTCGGTACACACCGCAGCGTGACATGTAGAACTCAGATTCTGCAGAATTCTGCAAAAACCGTGCACTGTTCTATTCAACTTTTCTTAACTTCCAATCATCAAAAAATAGTTCCTAGGTGATTTCTAGCTTCACCAACATCCTCTAAACGTGTTGTAACACCATTACAACCTACTAATTCTCTTAATTTGTATCAAACACCAAAAATCACCCACTTGGTTGTTCATGACCTAGGTTCAAACTCAAGAACCAACTAGCTCCAATCTATGGATAAATCCATCTATCTTACTCTCATTAAGCTGAAAACATACTAACTTAGTCCTTGAAATCAAGAACCAAGCCAAAAACATGGATTTGACTACTCAAACCCCTATTTTCATTCACAAAACCTATGTCCATTCAACATGAATCAAAGGGATAGATGAATAGAAATCCCCTACCTCTTATCTTGGATGATCAATCTTCAAGCTCTATGATTTTATCTTGATCTTCCCTTGATCTTCTTTCTTTTTTCCCCTTCCTTTCTCTCCTTTCTTCCTTCAGTTTCTCTTTTCTTTCTTTTCTCCTCTCTATTCTGTTTTCTGACTCTCTAATATCTCAACTGTGAGATATTAGACAAGGGAAGTCAAATATGACTTATCTTGCATAAACACTAAAACCTTGATCTGCTAAGAACACTCAGATTCTACCAAATCTAGTATTCTAACCTCCAATAGATTCAAAATAAATCCTAGGATTCATTAAAAATCATGTTGTACTTTTTCTCCACTTTTCCATATCTGTTGGGAGTAAATCCGGTATTAAAATGCACAATCAGTATGCCTAAAAATACCAAACTGACTCTGATTCTCTTGAAACTTTTACCACATCTTACTTGGCTTATTTGTGACCTAGAAACAAATTATCTAAACTTTTTTCCCTTTAAATAGCAATTTATGTTATTTTTTAAGTCATTTTAGGCTACTTTTCACACTCAGGGTTGCAACAAAGTGCCTAAACTACTCGGTTTGTCACCAAACTTGACTGATATGCTAAACAAGTAATATATTACCTTTATAACTAATTACAAGCCTAACATGATTTTCCGGGATGTCACAAGATGAACCATACACAATAAACATAGAGTAGCCTGTTTAATTACATTTCCAAAATGTACAAAAAGCAAAATATGTACCCACCCAAAGATATACAGATATACCCCAGCATGTACAGCAAAACGTCAGGTTTTCCAAAAAAGATAAACGGTTAGCCATCAGTAGCTACCACGAGTATTAGCTCCTATGACTGATGAGAAGGGACCGTAGCTAGGTCCTCCTCAGGGTCCTCTTCGTTTGAGGAAACTTTCATCGAAATAACAGAGCAATGGGCGGGAGCCCGAGTAGTGGACAAGAAGGGGTCATCACGTTGGGTGTAGTATATATCAGCCCACATGTCCCTAATGGGCATATAAAACTCCAACCAGACAAAAGCATGAAAATAAAAAATGGTGGCGTCGTAACTACCCCATGCAAGGGACACCGTCAGCTCCCCATGATATACACAACGATCTGTCTGCACGTTAATGTGCCAGCAACCAGGACCTCCGTGAAAGTTGATCCACACGTAGCCAAAGAAACTACGGGGGCGCAACGACATCCTCAAACAGCTTCAGTCGTAGTCTGGCCAGAAGCCTGGAAACTCAGGAGCTTCCTTATCTTCTTCACGAACGTCTTCTCAAAAGCACACAATCCAATCAGAATACAAAAATAAAAGAATTACAGAAAGAGGTGAGACACCCAGCTTCTAGTACCAAAATGGCAGCAAGAAAATAGAACGGCACTGGACGACCACATATAACATAGTTCATACATTTAATTATAGTAACCACAAAAATTAACAGTAAGCACAAAGTAAGAATTAATAACAGCAAATGTTATGAATAACAAACAGAAAAGCCTCAATAGTTCAAGCATTAAATAATTATTGCAATTATAATAGTAAACCTATTTTACAGTTATAGATGCTCATGCTCAATGAATCATGTGACTGACAATTTACAATGCAGAAAGGGTACCAAAAAGTTCCTACTCCATGGAGCGAGACATAAACATTTTTGGAGTGAATGATCAACGAGTAATGCTAGTATATCGTTAGCCTTAAAATATAGTGTGCTTTATTTCATAAAAAATGTTTGCGCAAATGGCTTATACATGGCACCTCGACAGTTGATCGCGATATAGGACAACGTCCTAGTCAGGATGGTCGGTGTGTCGCATTGGTCTATCCCATGGCCCCAGTGGAGCTACCACTGTCTATTGTGAGACACCCACACCCTGACGCCCCCAGGGTCAACAACATATGACACCTACGCTTAGTCTACTCGCACCCGCACAAAGGTGTTATTCAAACTCCTAGGCACACATAGCCTCTACAACAATGTCCAATAGACAACACATATACATGATGATACAATGTCAAATCATGTATGCTCATCATAATCATATCATTATGGTATATAAACATACATGCACGCATACATTTTCATTTCTCAATATCACCACATCATGGTATTCTCAATATCAATATATATAATCATGCATTGCTCATTAATTCTCACAAGTACATGTCAACAAGTGTTTTGCCCACATAGGGGTCCTCGATAGCATAGAATTAATTTCCATGCCAACATATATTTCAAGTGTTTATCCACTATCCCAAATCCACATTATGAATTTCCTTTTTCAAAGTCTTATGCTTGATTAGGTATGACAAATTTTAGGTAAATTGCCCCTTCAAAACTGTGGCCCTCTAATGGTTATTATCTTATTCAATTCTTCCACTTGATTAAGAGTTATGCATGTCTCTAAATTCTTAAGTCTCCAAAGATTTATCAAGGCTTCAATTACCCCTAATTTTGTCTCTAAAATAGTGGCCTTCATGGTCTTCAAGGTCCTATGTTTCTTTCCATTTTTATGTATTAGTTTCCTTAGTATCAATTTACTTAAATTCTAGTTCATCAAAGTCAATCTATTCCCTTCTTGTCTAAGCCAAAACTGTGGCCATCATTAGGTCTTCAAGTCCAACATTTCTTTCCATTTATATACATTAGTTATATTAATATTAATCCACTTAAATTTTTGTTCATCAAGATCAATCCATTTCCTTATTTATTAAGGTCAAAACCGTGGCTTTAAATTGGGTTAACAATCCCCTAAGATTTCTTATCTCAAAATTCCAACATTAACATTAAATCTTTAATTTCATAGCTTCAATTAATTATGTACAAGAAACCAATTTCTAAGCCAAAATCTTCTCAAAACCGTGGCCTTCATGTTAGGGTAAGGAACTCCACATTTCCCATTTAACAACCCTAACATGATCAAGCTCATTTAACACTTACAATCCATTCAAAATCACAAATCAAACATTGGTCAAATTCAAGAACATATCAATAAACAAAAATCACAAAATACATGAACACATAATGGTTCCCTTACCACCAAAATTGGTTGAAGTGAGTAGTCTCCCTCTTACCTAAGGAAGAACAAATGAAAATGACTCCTCCAAGCTTCTAGGTGAATTCAGTTTCAAGGGCTCCAAGAACCCTAATTTTTCAACCATCAAAATCAACCATTAGACATGGAAAAGAATAGATCCATGGTCACCCAAGAAGCTATGGAATACGAAAATAAGAAGAAAAGAGAAGAAAGGTTGAAGCTTGACCTTAAAGATGGAGACTTTGTCTTGGAAGACAATGGAGAAAAGTTGAGTTTTTGAAGAAACTTTGTTAATGGAAGTTGTAGAGGGGATGAAGATGAGTGTAGAAATGTGTTTAGTGAAGAGAAGAAGTGAAGAAAATGGTGGAGGAAGGGAGGGCTGCAACCGTGGCTATGGAGGGGCTTTAGAGAGAAGGAAGAGCAAATGTGAAGGAGATGAAGTTTAGAGAGAGAAGTTGATAGTTGGAAATGAATTAAAATGTAACTAAGTGAGTTATGTGGGAGCAAAATTTCACTCCCCTTTGGGCTTGGTTGCCGCGGCAAGAGAGGAGAGGAGAGAGGGAATTTTGTGGCTTCTCATGTAAGCCAAGGGCATTGTAGTCTTTAGTTGATCAAAGTTTCTCAAAGAAGCTTCAATTATAATACTATAAATTTGAATTAAAGTAGGTTTGATTAGACTTAAAGTAGATTGTATTAGGATAATGTGATAAGATTTTTAATACATGTTATTATCCAATGGATAACAGTTACAGCTGACAGAAGTCAGTATTAATTAATCTGACAGATAAATTTTTCACAGTGTTTTATTAGTTTATCTATTTGAGATTTTCTTGAAAAATGTGAAACCTAGTAAACCATGTCCAGCCTCGAGTTTAGTAAGATCCCCCATCGATGTTTCCACAAATCAAGGTTCTCGAAGAAAATATCTCATTTCTTCAGCTCCGCTCAGTGCGCACGTAAAACGAAAAATATATTAAAATATTCGACGTTTCTGAAAAAATCCTAGAAAATTTCCAAATATCACAATTATTATAAAACGACTATTCGTTATAAAATTTTCTAACTTTTGGAACGTCACAGTCGTTTTCCCAACTCTGCCCAATGTGCACGTAAAACAAGGATATATTAAAATATTTCGCGTTCTCAGAAAAATTTCAGAAAATCATAAATATTATAAAATGGATATTTATAATAAAATAAATAAATTTTGGGGTGTTACAACACTCCCCAACAAATAAGAATTTCGTCCTCGAAATTTCCATACCTTAAAATAATTCTGGATATTGCTCCTTCATCTTGTCTTCTAGTTCTCTAGTCGCATCTCCAGTCGTCTCGTTCCAGATTACTTTCACCAATGCAATGTCTGTCCCCCTGAGTTGCTTCACTCTCCTATCCTCAACCCTTACAGGAGTTGTTTCATAAGTCAAGTTTTCCTTTAATTGTACCGAATCAGGTGCGATGACATGATCAGGACTTGGAATATACTTTCGGAGTTATGACACATGAAAGACATTATGGAGAATTGAAAGGAAATGGGGTAAAGCTATTTGGTATGCAACAGGACCTATTCGACGAAGAATTTGATATGGTCCAAGGAATTTTAGAGTGAGCTTTCTAGATTTGAGAACCCAACTGACCCCAATCGTAGGCGTGATTTTCAGAAATACATGTTCTCCTTCTTCAAATTCAAGAGGTTTCCTTCTTTTGTCCGCATAGCTCTTTTGTCGACTCTAAGCCGTTTTCATCTTCTCCTGAATCATTTTGACCTTCTCAGTTGTCTGTTGAATGAGATCGGGTTCGATTGTAAGTCGTTCTCTATCTTGATACCAGCATAGAGGTGTTCGACACCTTCTTCCATACAAAGCTTCATAAGTTACCATCCCTATACTTGAATGATAACTGTTGTTGTAGGTGAATTCTACCAATAGTAAGATTTCATTGACGAGCGCCGAACTCAGTCAAAATTATAACCGAAGTTATTACCTAAACTTGTAGTATAGTGAACAACACCGGATCGTCTCCTCAAGGATCGTGATGCAATTTGATCAAATCAAGTGAATGTTAGAAAAAAGGGGGGTTTTGATGGTTCAAGGATCGCAGTGACAGGATTTAAAGAGAAATAACAATTAAAAGAACAGTCAATTCAGAAATCTATCCGAGATTGGGTGGATTCAATCATAGACCTTTCAACAAACACCTGAAATACATTTGAATGGTTAACTTGGATCTAACCGAGATCTCTCATCGATCCGTAATTCATACTAGACAATCGTCCAGAATTCAATTGACAAGTGATAAACACAAATCTGCAATCGCACCATTCATGTAAATATATGTCAATTTAAGCACCGAATTCAATTAACCTAGGCACAAATTAGTAACCTAACCTCTTCAATTACATGATTAGTTTAGATCAATCAGTTCTAAATTTCATCACAATACTTAATCTTAAACCAAGATCAAATCAGATCAAACATAAATAGAATTACCATTCATGCATTCAAGATCAAGAGAACAGAAGAAGAAGAAGAGAAGAGGAATTCAAATATAAATCAAATACATTACATAACCAAGGTCTCAAGAATCCAAGCCACAATCTCTTCAAGAGTCCCGAATTGACTAGAAGTGACTTAGCTCTCCATTACAATGAAGGAAAAATATACAAGAACTATGAAAAGCTATTTCTAACACCAAGTGTATGTTGTGTTTAGAGCTCTCCACATGCTTCCTTTTATAGAGGATTCAGAGTAGTAGTAGATGGGTAGATGAGATTAGTAGGTGGAATTAGTAGGTGAGCTTGGTAGGTGAACTTGGTAGGTGAGCTTGGTAGGTGAACTTGGTAGGTGAGCTTCCTTGTCTCCGAAAGTATTCATTGCTGAACTCATTGATTTGGTCATTATTGAGCCAAGTGGTCTTCATGAAAGTTCTAGGAAATTGTCTAAGATTTCCAATGGCTCTAGAAGCACCCAAAAATTCGTCCTACAGCCCAAGATATGACCCAATTACTACAGACTGCTCAGGACCAGTTTCAGCACCTCTGTTTTGACTTTCAGACCCAATATCTCCATCAAGGAGCCCGAATCAAGTTTTGTGTTTGTCATGAAAGTTGTACATATGGGTCTTAACTTTCAGATCACCAATTTTCAGCCCATTCTATAAACCCAAACTCGAATTATGTTTTGGTTACTACACACTGTTCGGGTTCCAGTCACAAATCCCGTATTCTGATTTCCATGCTCAATTAGCTCCACTAGATGTCTGAAATTGACTTTGAGCTCTTCATCAAAGTTGTAGAGCTCTCTCTTATCTTTCCTACAAGGTAAAATTCATAATTATCAGACATTTAGAACTCAAGATATGGCTAAAATACAGAAACAGTGTAAGACCCGAATAATGCTGAAAAAATCAATTAAGTCCGATTCGAGTTCAAACTTACAAAACATAATCAAATTCATCAATTAAGTACATGAAGAGTGTAAATAACTAAACATAAGGGTTTCTTAATGAATAAAATATGTGATTATCAAATTCCCCCACACTTAGCTTTTTGCACTCCTGGGCAAAACATATAAAACTAAAGTTAGAAGACAAAGACAAACGACACAAACTTAAAAGCTAAAAACTCTAAAGGACTCAATGAAGCAAGAAGAGCACCAAGAAATTCAAGGGATCAAAGCATAAATGAGGTAAGATTTCTTCACATCTCAAACCAACAAGCAAGGAAACTTCCGTTGAAAAGAATGAATTAAGAATGATGGATCTTCACAAGATTCTCTCTCAATCTCTCAAGTGCTTAAAAGGTAGGTATTTCACTCAATTCAACCCATGAAAATTGCACTACCATAAGCTTGTTTATCTTCTACTTCTCCACTACTCAAAACACATGCACACACAAATCATGAGGACTTTATTCAAGGTTGTAGTGAGGTCAAGGTAACAGAAGAGGATAAAATGGATATGAGAAGATAAATACCAAAGAGAATAAAAGCAAATGAGAGCTGAGTTCAAATAACAAGCATAAAAGTTCATCTCAACTCTAATGTATATCCCTTTACATATTCATTTCCCAATCCTTTTCTCTCTCTCTCTCTTTTTTTTTTAATATATATGAACATAACTATATACATACATTTTTTTTCTTTTTTTTTTTTAGGCACTCTTTCTTTTCTTTTCTTTTTTTTTTTCAACAACCATTTTGTACACACACCCCCACACTTGTTCAAAAACTCATCCATTAACCAAGCTAATGTTCTTTTATTCCCTAAGGTAAAGTAAGAACACGATTTTTCATTTAATGCACATAATGAGCTAGAAACAAGGAATGGTCAAATAAGCTCAAAGGGGTTAAGCAAAGGAAAATATACAAAGTTGGCAGGAATCAGAGAATTTTCAAGAAGTCAAAAGAGTGCTTGATATCATATTGAAACAAGGTTGGCTATTTGGTTAAACTAGTTAATTAAAAAAAAAGAGGGCCTCAATCATGTTCATGCATGCAAGTGAAATGTAGCCTCAAAAAGAATCAAAGCAAGTTCTAGAGTGGTTCTTATCATGAGTGAAAATCACACAAGAAAGAAGAGAATGACATAAATGTTGAATCCATCCATTAGGCTCAAAATCTCACAAGGTATACATCCATCAAACTCAATTCATCAATTCAATCATCCATCACCAAGCATATCAGTTCAAGAAGGGAGAAAAGTTATTCAATCATGCAATGAAAATTTTTTTTTTTTAACAAAAAAAATAAACATGCTAAAATCTCTCCCCCACACTTAATATAAACATTGTCCTCAATGTGAAAGTGATAAATAAAACGGAAAGAAAAGAGCAACACAACCTGATGAGGGGCGAGATAATGGCAAGCAGAAAAGATGCGTAAGAATCAAAGCTGCAACAGAACCTGAAAACTCACAAAACAAATGAGTAAAATGTAAAACCAAAATAACATGACTGGAATAATATAAAATTAAAGAAGAAATGCGGGTCTTTTAGAGTCAGATTCCCAAGATCAACAATACTTCGTTCATCTCTCAAGAGATTCCACAATTAAGAAGTTCATAATGTACCAGGCTACAAGAATGCGTATCAAGAGTCAACAAGGTATAACTTACTGACTCCTTACTCAGCCATTTAAAGTGAAGTATGTTTTTATCTTCTCAGATTGCAAAAACCATCCCCAAAGATCTTGAAAACAAATCTAGTTGGGTTGCCTCCCAATAAGCGCTTGTTTAACGTCATTAGCTCGACGTTGGGACACTTCTTAGTGATCTTTATAATGTGGATGGTAAAAGCCCATCACTTTCACTTCCACATTTTTCAGCTTGAGATGGTGTCCATTGGTCTTATTAAGTGAGGTTGGTGAAAAGACTCCACCAGGATCCCATTGGTTGAAACGTGATGACCAGGTTATGGTTGACACAACATGATAGCTTCCACTACAGTCCCATTGGTTGAAGTGTAACGACCAAGTGAAGCTTGAAGCATGAGGGTTCACATTGGGGTCCCATTGGTCTTCCTTAACTTCACCAATGGCATGCAATACATGTAATTTTGCAATCTTGCTTTCATTGATAATGCTGGACCATGGCCTAAAAATAAAATCCACTTCAGTAGTTACTAGCATCTGCTGACTTTCCTCTTTCTTTGAAAATTCCTCAATGGCCTTCAACTCCACCTCCCTATATGTTCCAGATTCTGCAACTACATTGTTGATAGACCCTTCTATATC
The DNA here is from genome assembly GCA_029884605.1 of Ormosia emarginata. NCBI lineage: Eukaryota > Viridiplantae > Streptophyta > Magnoliopsida > Fabales > Fabaceae > Ormosia > Ormosia emarginata. Next base: position 21,928,535 of record JAQQTP010000078.1, on the reverse strand, counting down.
ATTAGATCCTGCGTAAACAGAATCATTAGTTTTCAAATATGCAGAAATTTCAGCACACACAACACATTTTATATCACCATCATGATCAGCACATGAGTTGCAATTGATAGAATCATCAAAACCGATTAAATCAGAAATTCAAAGACACAACTCATCATGAGTTTCCTCAACTAAGTCTGCATGTAAATCAATATAACAATTAGAATGCGGGGAGTTGGGAATTGTTTGGGAAAAGAGTTGGCTGACTCTTGACATCTCAATTCATTAACAAAGGTTGTCAACTGGTCAATTTGGGTTGTTAAATCCTGAATAGTGGCAAGTGAAATTCTTACTGGAACTCAATTTGGGTTTTCATCAAGTCCTCCCACGAAGGCTCAAGTTTTGTGGTTGATGGACTTGTTATCTCATTGGAATGGTCTGCTCATATTGAAATGATTGTTCTTTGTAGTGATGCCGTATTGCCATATCCCGATCCGGATAGTATTCCCACTAGGGTTGTATGTGTTGAAGAAGGGGTCATAACTCATTGCTACTGGCTGAATCGTGGTTCATCGGAAAATAACCAAATTTCTTTGCAACAAATTGATCTGGAAAAACAGAACTACCATACTGAAGTGTAGAGCATGCATATGTGGGGTGAGATGAACAAAAACAAATGTTACACACAAGTGTAGCTTCCTGCACAGGTGATTGTTGTCTCACTACTATATGTCTTACCAAAGAAGTCAACTCCTCAAGTTTTGACTCCATTATGCATGGTCCATTGTATCCTTAAAATGTAACAGAATGCAACAAAATGATAATGAAAGAAAAAAAAATTAAAAAGAAAGAGTTAGTATGGGATCAACACTCAAAATATGCAAAAATAAATCTAGTTAATATGTCTAAACATTTTAAAAATTATGGAATCAACACAGAACAAAATCTACATAAAAATGAAACTAGAAAATGCAATAAAAAATAATAAAAAATTGAAAAAGTGGTCTAAATGATAGAATTTCGAAAAACCAGGGGTGACCTCACAGTTTACTGTGAGTCTTGTTTATCAGGCTGTTTTCCTTCAACCGACCAAGTTTCAGCTCATTCTGGGCATGTTTCAGTTCGAAAATTGCAATAGTTACCCGTAATCACCTGTTTTCCGTCTTTCTTAAATCAGAAAAATTCAAAAGCTAAGATAAAAACGTTAGTATGGTATGAACAATGTTAGTAATTGAAAAATAACTGTTAGAATAGGTAAGAAAGAACAAAAATTAGTAAGGTTACTCAAAATGAAAAGATTACACCTACGAGACTCCCCGACATTAAGCCAAAATTTTGACGAGCCTACCGAACTCGATCAAAATTATAACCGAAGTTATTACCTAAACTTGTAGTATAGTGAACAACACCGGATCGTCTCCTCAAGGATCATGATGCAATTTGATCAAATCAAGTGAATGTTAGAAAAAGGGGGTTTTGATGGTTCAAGGATCGCGATGGACAGGATTTAAAGAGAAATAACAATTAAAAGAACAGTCAATTCAGAAATCTATCCGAGATTGGGTGGATTCAATCATAGACCTTTTAACAAACACCTGAAATACATTTGAATGGTTAACTTGGATCTAACCGAGATCTCTGCATCGATCCGAATTCATACTAGACAATCGTCCAGAATTCAATTGACAAGTGATAAACACAAATCTGCAATCGCACCATTCATGTAAATATATGTCAATTTAAGCACCGAATTCAATTAACCTAGGCACAAATCAGTAACCTAACCTCTTCAATTACGTGATTAGTTTAGATCAATCAGTTCTAAGTTTCATCACAATACTTAATCTTAAACCAAGATCAAATCGGATCAAACATAAACAAATTACCATTCATGCATTCAAGATCAAGAGAACAAGAAGAAGAGAAGAGGAATTCAAATATAAATCAAATACATTACATAACCAAGGTCTCAAGAATCCAAGCCACAATCTCTTCAAGAGTCCCGAATTGACTAGAAGTGACTTAGCTCTCCATTACAATGAAGGAAAAATATACAAGAACTATGAAAAGCTATTTCTAACACCAAGTGTATGTTGTGTTTAGAGCTCTCCACATGCTTCCTTTTATAGAGGATTCAGAGTAGTAGTAGATGGGTAGATGAGATTAGTAGGTGGAATTAGTAGGTGAGCTTGGTAGGTGAACTTGGTAGGTGAGCTAGGTAGGTGAACTTGGTAGGTGAGCTTCCTTGTCTCCGAAAGTATTCATTGCTGAACTCATTGATTTCGTCATTATTGAGCCAAGTGGTCTTCATGAAAGTTCTAGGAAATTGTCTAAGATTTCCAATGGCTCTAGAAGCACCCAAAAATTCGTCCTACAGCCCAAGATATGACCCAATTACTACAGACTGCTCAGGACCAGTTTCAGCACCTCTGTTTTGACTTTCAGACCCAATATCTCCATCAAGGAGCCCGAATCAAGTTTTGTGTTTGTCATGAAAGTTGTACATATGGGTCTTAACTTTCAGATCACCAATTTTCAGCCCATTCTATAAACCCAAACTCGAATTATGTTTTGGTTACTACACACTGTTCGGGTTCCAGTCACAAATCCCGTATTCTGATTTCCATGCCCAATTAGCTCCACTAGATGTCTGAAATTGACTTTGAGCTCTTCATCAAAGTTGTAGAGCTCTCTCTTATCTTTCCTACAAGGTAAAATTCATAATTATCAGACATTTAGAACTCAAGATATGGCTAAAATACAGAAACAGTGTAAGACCCGAATAATGCTGAAAAAATCAATTAAGTCCGATTCGAGTTCAAACTTACAAAACATAATCAAATTCAGTCAATTAAGTACATGAAGAGTGTAAATAACTAAACATAAGGGTTTCTTAATGAATAAAATATGTGATTATCATTCATCCTAATAACCAGTTTGCTCTATAGCACAAGCTTTCAGCAGATCCTCTAATGACCGGATTGTTCTCTCTGATTGACCATCAGTCTGCAAATGGTATGCAGAACTTAACCGTAGCTTTGTCCCCATTGCTTCTTGAAGACTCTGCCAAAACTTTGATGTAAACCTCGAATCTCGGTCAGAAATAATACTTGTAGGTACACCGTGAAGTCTGACAATTTCACCGATGTACAACTGAGTCAACTTCTACAATGGATATTTGATGTTGATCAGCAAAAAGTGCACTGACTTCGTAAGTCTATCCATGATTACCCATGTTGAATCATGACCTCTTTTCGTTCTTGGCAACCCAGCAACAAAGTCCATGGCAATGTTATCCCATTTCCATTCGGGAATAGACAAGGGTTGTAAAAATCCTGACGGTCGTTGATGTTCAATCTTTGTCTTTTGACAAACCAAACAAGATGATACGTGTAACGCCCCTTTTTCTCCCTTAGTCATAATGGGTAAGAAGAAGGAACGTCACACCATAGTAAAACGACATACAAATGATTACGGATAATTTGAACCCTTTTTTTTTCTTTTTGTTTGCTTAACATGAATCCGGTTAAAACTTCCATTTAATGTACATATACACCTATTTATGAATATATCGCGTGATTGTGTTAAAAGTAAAAGTTCCTCTTTCCAATAAAACTTTTGTATTAAAAGGTCAAAGAGAAATCGACGTGGAATGAAACATACGACCATTTACAATATGGATAATTACATACTTTGTACTAGAAATACAAGCCTGTTTAAGTTACATTTCCAAAAATATACAAAAGGCAAAATGTGAACCTACCCCAAGAGATACAAATATATACCTACTAATCCAGTAGTATGTCAGGCTCCCTCAAAATAAACGGACAGCCATCAGTAGCCATCAATTAAAACTAACCCTAAGACTGCCTAGAACGAGAAGGAACCGTAGATGGATCCTCCTCAGGGTCCTCGTCGTCCGACGAGACATCCATCGGGACGACAGAACAACGGGCAGGAGCCCGGGCAGTAGACAAAAAGGAATCCTCACGAGGGGTGTAATACATTTCGCACCACATGTCCCTCACGGGCATATAGAACTCCAGCCATACAAAAGCATGAAAATCTAGAATAGGAGCGTCATAACGTCTCCACGCTAAGGACACCGTCACATCGCCGTGGTATACACATCGATTAGTTTGCACGTTGATATGCCAGCAGTCCAGACCTCCAAGAAAGTTGATCCGCACGTAGCCAAAAAGTCCACGAAGCCGAAATGACATCCTCAACAACTTCGATCTCAGTCGAGATAAGGACAGAAACCCTGAAACTCAGTGGTTTCCTTGTCCTCCTCACGAGCGTCTTCTCGAGAGCACACGATCCAACCAAAATACAAAATAGAGAAATTACTGAAAGAGGTGAGATTCCCAGCTTTCAATACCAACATGGCAGCAAGAAAATAAACGGCGTCAAACGCCCACATAAGACACAATTAATACATACAAGTGCAGTAATACCCGAAAGCAATTAACAAGAGTAAAGCAGCAAAGAACAATAGTTAACATTATCCATAGGCAGCTAGCAACATTAGCATCACCAAAAGTCAAATAAATATCGCAGTCATGATAGTAAACACATTATCCAATTATAAATGCTCAATGGACCATGTGATTGACAACTCACAATGCAACAAGGGTACCAAAGTTCCTACTCCATGGAGCTAGACGTAAACATTTTCAGAGTGAATGATCAAGGAGTAATACCAGTATATCAGTAGCCTTAAAATACAGTGTGCTTTCTTTCATAAAATTGTTTGCGCAGTGGCTTATACATGGTACCTCAACAGTTGATCGCGATATAGGACAGCGTCTCAGGCAGGATCGTTGGTGTGTCGCATTGGTCTATCCCACGGCCCCAGTGGAGCTACCACCGTCTGTTGTGAGACACCCACACCCCAACGCCCCCAGGGTTAACAACATATGACACCTATGCTTAGTCTACTCGCACCCGCACAAAGGTATTATTCAAACTCCTAGGCAACATGGCCTTCTCAACAATGTCCAACGGACAGCACGCATGCATGATGACACAATGTCCAATCATGTGTGTTCATCAATGATGCATTCAACGTAAGCATTGCCTCAATGGCACATAAGCATTATTCAATGTCCAACATGACATATCAACAATACATCTATTAAAAACATTGCCTCAATGGCATATCATCATTCTTATCTCATTGAGCACTAAATCAATAAGTGCATAACCCACATAGGGAATCACACTTGCATCAATAATTCTCAGTATCAATATATGTTCCTTATTACACACATACCACAATTTTTATGCCATGGATCCAAGAATTCCATTTTTAAAATCACTTCTTCTCTATCGGTATGAATACATATTCCTATCGCATTTAAGTAAAGTAAAATCCTTGAATCCAGGGTTTTTAGGTTATGTTTGGATTACAAAGGACAAAGAACCATAATTTCAATCATTTCCAGCTCAAAAATCTCATTTTTGGGTCTTGGTAATCAATTACATCACCCTGGTAATCGATTACCAGCGTAACAGAATCTCTGTAATCGATTACAATCTCATTGTAATCGATTATGTGATTCCCAGAACCACGATTCGTACTTCAAGGACCTGGTAATCGATTACACAATCCTAGTAATCGATTACTAATCGGACAGAACCTCCGTAATCGATTACCCACAAGTTGTAATCGATTACGTGATTCCCAGAAGCACCATTTCGTGACATCAGAGGCTTGGTAATCGATTACACCATTCTTGTAATCGATTACAAGCTAGACAGAATCTCAGTAATCGATTACACACAAGACGTAATTGATTACAAGCTCCGTGTAATCGATTACCACGTGTAAACTTGCAGAAAACAGGGTTCTCCAGGTCCTTTAACTCAAACCAAATCAATCATTATCATATTTAATCAACAAGTTACTCAAATATATCTTCAATCATGCAAGAGGCATCAATAAATCATACAAACCCAACAAAATGCACTATCATGAAGAACAACATAAAAATGAGAGAACTTTATACATGGATTTAGAAATCAATAACAACACACATACAAGACATTCTCTTACTACCAAGATTGGTTGAAGAGGATCATCTCCCTCTTACCTATTTGGAAGACAATACAAGGTGTTACCTCTTCTTGCCCTAGATTTTCATTTTCTCCTTCAAGAAGAACACCAATGTGAGTGATTTCCATAATGTCCACTCAAATCATGGAAAAATGAGTTCTTGATCACATAGGTGACCAAGAAAAACGAAATGAGAAGAAAGTGAAAGAAAGGTGAAGACTTTACCTCCAAGCTCAAAGCTTTAGCTTCAATGGTGGATAGTGGAAGAAGAAGAAGAAGAACCAAAGGATGGCCACAAAAGAGAATGGTTTTGGAATGGTGCAAGAAGCAAGAAATCTTTGATGATGAAGTAAGAAATGGTGAATGTCTCTAGAAATGGGTGCACGGTGGAGAAAAGAAGAGAAGAGGAGAATAGGTATTTTGGAGTCTAAAGAAATGAAAGTGAAATGGTAAAATGAGGAAAATGATTTAGACTTCCCCCAAATGGGTTATTTACCGTGGACAAGGAGTGAGGAGGGAAGAGAGAGAAATTGTGTCAATTAGGAAACTTCTTGGAAGCTTCCTACATGAGCTTTTAATTAGCTAAATTTTTTATTTTAAAAATAAGGCTAAAGGGGCTTGACACAAGGTAAATTCTGAATAATGTGATAAGATTTTTATTACATATTATTATTTATTGGACAATAGTTATAGTTGGCAGAAGTCAGCATTAACAAATCTGACAGATAGTTTCTTCACAATGTTTTATTATTTTATCTGTTAAAATTTCTCGAAAAATGTAAAACCTTGTAAACTATGTCCGGTCTCGGGTTTAGTAAGATCCCCCGTCGACGTTTCCATAGTTCAAGGCTTTCGGAGAAAATATCTTATTTCTCCGGTTCCGCTCAGTACATACGTAAAACAAGAAATATATTAAAATATTCCGCGTTCTCAGAAAATTCTAAAAAATCACAAATATTTTAGAATGAATTCTGATAGTAGAAAAGTAAATTTTGGGGTGTTACAATACGCATTTAGAAATGTCCCTTTTCATTCCATGCCACCAAAATAACTTCTTTAAATCTTAGTACATTTTGGTCATACCAGGGTGCATACTTAACTTACTCGTATGAGCATGTTCGAGAATGTACTTCCTCAGTTCCTCATCTTTAGGCACACAGACTTTACCTTGGAATCTTAAAATTCCATCACTTCCTTCCTTGAGTGTTGATACACCGCCCTGCTTTATCAATTCTCTTTCCTCTTGCAGGAACTTATCGACCTTCTGTTTCTCTCGGATATCATCCATTAAGTCATTCGAGATAGTGACTATATCCATGCAGATCTTTCCTGGCATTAGCTCCACAAAAGATCATATGTCTTGGAATTGTTCTATCAAGTCTTTCTCTCTAATCATCATGGCAGAAACACTGATTGTTTTCCTACTCAAAGCATCGGCCACCACATTCGCCTTCCCAGGGTGATACTGAAGTTGGAAGTCATAGTCTTTCAGGAATTCTAGCTATATTCATTGTCGCATGTTCAACTCTTTCTGATCGTACAGATACTTCAAGCTCTTGTGGTCACTGAAGATATTGAAAGTTGGTCCATAAAGATAATGTCTCCATATCTTCAAGGCAAATACCACGGCAGCTAACTCCAAATCATGCATTAGGTAGTTCTTCTCATGCATTTGTAATTGTCTTGAGGCGTAAGCCACCACTTTTTCATCTTGCATAAGAACACAACCCAAACCTTGATATGAAGCGTCACAATACACCTTACATGGTTCATTTGGATTAGGCAGAACTAACACTGGTGAAGTAGTTAGTCTCCTCTTTAGTTCTTGGAAACTTCCCTCACAAGCATCTGTCTATTTGAAAGCCTAATTCTTTTTGGTGAGTTGAGTAAGTGGTCCAGCGATTTTTGAAAAACCTTCAATGAACCTCCGGTAGTATCCGGCTAATCCAACAAAACTTCGGATCTCCGTTACCGTCATTGGCCTTTACCATTATAGCATAACTTCTACCTTGGATGGGTCAACATCAATTCCTTCTTTTGAAATGACATGGCCTAAGTATTTCACTTCGTCCAACCAATACTCACACTTGGACAATTTAGCATATTCTTTCTCCTTCAGAATCTGAAGAACTATCCTGAGATATTCAACATGATCCTCATGACTTTATGAATAGATCAAGATGTCGTCGATGAAAACAACGATGAATCTGTCTAAATAAGGATGAAAGATCCTATTCATATAGTCCATAAAGATAGCAGGCGCATTAGTCACACCAAAAGGCATTACCAAATACTTGTAGTGTCCATAACGAGTATGAAAAGCTATTTTGGGAACATCTTCCACTTTCACTCTAATTTGGTGGTAACCTAATCGCAAATCAATTTTGGAAAACACAGCCGCTCCTTTCAACTGATCCATCAGGTCATCTATCCTCGGCAATGGATACTTGTTCTTGATCGTGACTTTGTTCAATTGATGATAATCCACACATAATCTTGAAGTACCATCCTTCTTCTTGACCAGCAATACTGGTGCTCCCCAATATGATACACTGGGCCTCACGAATTACTTCTCCAAAAGCTCTTCCAATTGCTTCTTGAGCTTAGCTAGCTCAGTTGGTGCCATACAGTAAGGTGCTATGGAAATAGGACCAGCTTCGGGTACAAGGTCAATAGTAAACTCGATTTCCTGCTTCGGTGGCAAACCAGGTATATCTTTAGGGAAAACTTCAAGGAACTCTTGGACTATAGAGATCACGTCCACATCCACCTCGTTCTCGACCTTTAAAAAAGATAACAACATGTATCCCTGAGCTCCTTATTGCAAGAAAGCTTTTGCTTGGTTGGCAGTTACAAATCTAGAATTCTCATCCGAAGGGAAAACTATCATTTTTCTAAAACAATCTAATAGGACATGGTTAGCAGATAACCAATCCATCCCTAAGATCACATCTAGCTGAGATAAAGGCAAACAGATCAAATCGACAGAAAAGATTCGACTTTCAACAATCAATAGGCAACTTAAACAGACTTTGGCAGTGACAACGAGTTTAGCAGTTAGAGTTGAAACAATTAAATCAAATGGTAAAAAAGACACAGGCAAACCAAGTCTTTTCGCAGAGTCATATGAGATGAAAGAATGAGTTGCACCAGAATCGTACAGTACAATTAAAAGATTACCTTCAATGAGACCTTCTCCTTGTATAAGATCTTTGGATTTGGAGGCTTCGGCACCACTCAGGGTATAAACCCGACCTCCAGCCTGCGGTTTAGAGGTCCTAGCAGCGTTGATGGAAGGTTTCGCCTTGGCTTGATTACAGTCACGGGAAACATGTCTCGGTTTTCCACACCAAAAGCAGATGATCCCCTTGATCGTGCAGTCTCTTGTAAAGTGCTTCTTTCCACACTTCATGCACCTTAGCATAGATGTCGCATTCTGACCCGTCCTTCCTGGACTTCCAGTTGGACTTCCACCCAGTGATCTTTGTTGTTGATTTCCAGATGGTCTGGAATAGAGTTTCTTCTGATAACGACCAGCACCACTACTTCCTCATCTTTAGGACCAAATTAGCCCAAAGTTTTTGTTTCTCGCCTTATGCGCCTAGTCCACACTTTCCACTCTGCAGCATGTATCGAGCAGCTCATAAAATTGAGTAATCTTCAGAGTTATGACGGCTCTCTTCACATCATGTCTCAGTCCTTCTTTAAATTTTCTGCACTTCCAAGCTTCATTAGGTTGGTGTTGGAAGTAAGTTGAGAACCTTGACCAGCTCTCAAACCAGCATATTCGCTCACAGTCATACCTCCCTGTCATAAACTCAGAAATTCCATTTCCCTTGTGTGTCTAGCACTTTCAGGGAAATATTTGTTCAAGAACCTTTCCTTGAATACTTCCCAAGTTATCGCCCTATTTTTCACTTACAGCAATCTTTGCACTCCGGCCCACCAGTATTCAGCATCTCCTATCAGCATAAATGCAGCATAGGTCACCTTTCGGTCATTGGCACAGTTCATGCCAACAAATAACTTCTCCAACTCTTGGATCCAAAGTGTAGCTTTCTCTAGATCAAACTCTCCTTTGAACTGCAGAGGGTTAGCACGACGAAATCCCTCCAAGTTTTGAGTATCAGCCATAGCTTCCAGCTGTTGTGCAGCTCTTGCTTGTTGTTGAGCCATTTGTTGATTCTGTTGTAGCATTGCTTCAGCCATTTTCTGTATTGCTTCAATAGCAACAGCCAAATCACCTCTGCGAGCCATAGTTTCTTTCCAATCAAACGACATAAAATACAGAGAAAAGTCAAATGTATCCTTGCGGAATATCAAACACAAAGAATCACAGAGAGTCACACAACACAAACAAGACAGTCCAAAATCACATGACCCAAAAGAAAACATAAATCAGGAGCTCTGATACCAAGACAGTGTAATGCCCCTTTTTCTTTAAATATCCACGAAGAAGGGACGTCGCACTATAACTCTAATAATAAATTTATAACATAAAGCGAAATAAATTCCATTACTTTAAATTGAAATACGGAAAAATAGTAATTATTTTTATACTCATAGTCCCGATTAACTTTATATTGATTTAAGTTCCTTTACAAATGTCACCATTTTTTTTTGTTAAATTTTAGATCATTACCAAGTGGCGTTAAAAGAGTTAAGTTAAAATCCATCACATATGGAGATCATAAATAAGACAGTTATAGTAAATAAAATTTAACAACATAAGATGAACCATACACAATATATATAGAGTAGCCTGTTTAATTACATTTCCAAAATGTACAAAAAGCAAAATATGTACCCACCCAAAGATATACAGATATACCCCAGCATGTACAGCAAAACGTCAGGTTTTCCAAAAAGATAAATGGTTAGCCATCAGTAGCTACCACTAGTATCGGCTCCTATGACTGACGAGAAGGGATAATAGCTGGGTCCTCCTCAGGGTCCTCTTCGTCTGAGGAAACTTCCATCGGAATAACAGAGCAAGGGGCGGGAGCCCGAGTAGTGGACAAGAAGGAGTCATCACGTTGCGTATAGTACATATCAGCCCACATGTCCTTAACGGGCATGTAAAACTCCAACCAGACAAAAGCATGAAAATAAAAAATGGAGGCATCGTAATGACCCCATGCAAGGGACACCGTCAGCTCCCCATGATATACACAGCGATCTGTCTGCACGTTAATGTGCCAGTAATCAGGACCTCCGTGAAAGTTGATTCACACGTAGCCAAAGAAACCACGGGGGCGCGACGACATCCTCAAACAGCTTCAGTCGTAGTCTAGTCAGAAGCCTGGAAACTCAGGAGCTTCCTTATCTTCTTCACGAACGTCTTCTCAAAAGCACACGATCCAACCAGGATACAAAAATAAAAGAATTACAGAAAGAGGTGAGACACCCAGCTTCCAGTACCAAAATGGTAGCAAGAAAATAGAACGGCACTGGACGCCCACATATAACACAATTCATACATTTAATTATAGTTACCACATAAATTAACAGTAAGCACAGAGTAAGAATTAATAGCAGCAAATGTTAAGAACAACAAACAGAAAAGCCTTAATAGTTCAAGCATTAAATAATTATTGCAATTATAATAGTAAACCTATTTTACAGTTATAGATGCTCATGCTCAATGAATCATATGACTGACAATTTATAATGCAGAAAGGGTACCAAAAAGTTCTTACTCCATGGAGCTAGACATAAACATTTTCGGAGTGAATGATCAAGGAGTAATGCCAGTATATCGTTAGCCTTAAAATATATTGTGCTTTATTTCATAAAAAATGTTTGCGCAAATGGCTTATGCATGGCACCTCGACAGTTGATCGTGATATAGGACAACGTCCTAGTCAGGATGGTCGGTGTGTCGCATTGGTCTATCCCATGGCCCCAGTGGAGCTACCACTGTCTATTATGAGACACCTACATCCTGACGCCCCCAGGGTCAACAACATATGACACCTACGCTTAGTCTACTCACACCTGCACAAAGGTGTTATTCAAACTCCTAGGAACACATAGCCTCTACAACAATGTCCAACGGACAATACATATGCATGACGATGCAATGTCAAATCATGTATGCTCATCATAATCATATCACTATGGTATATAAACATACATGCACGCATACATTTTCATTTCTCAATATCACCACATCATGGTATTCTCAATATCAATATATATAATCATGCATTGCTCATTAATTCTCACAAGTACATGTCAACAAGTGTTTTGCCCACATAGGGGTCCTCGATAGCATAGAATTAATTTCCATGCCAACATATATTTCAAGTGTTTATCCACTATTCCAAATCCACATTATGAATTTCCTTTTTCAAAGTCTTATGCTTGATTAGGTATGACAAATTTTAGGTAAATTGCCCCTTCAAAACTGTGGCCCTCTAATGGTTATTATCTTATTCAATTCTTCCACTTGATTAAGAGTTATGCATGTCTCTAAATTCTTAAGTCTCCAAAGATTTATCAAGGCTTCAATTACCCCTAATTTTGTCTCTAAAATAGTGGCCTTCATGGTCTTCAAGGTCCTATGTTTCTTTCCATTTTTATGTATTAGTTTCCTTAGTATCAATTTACTTAAATTCTAGTTCATCAAAGTCATTCTATTCCCTTCTTGTCTAAGCCAAAACCGTGGCCATCATTAGGTCTTCAAGTCCAACATTTCTTTCCATTTATATACATTAGTTATATTAATATTAATCCACTTAAATTTTTGTTCATCAAGATCAATCCATTTCCTTATTTATTAAGGTCAAAACCGTGGCTTTAAATTGGGTTAACAATCCCCTAAGATTTCTTATCTCAAAATTTCAACATTAACATTAAATCTTTAATTTCATAGCTTCAATTAATTATGTACAAAAACCAATTTCTAAGCCAAAATCTTCTCAAAACCGTGGCCTTCATGTTAGGGTAAGGAACTCCACATTTCCCATTTAACTACCCTAACATGATCAAGCTCATTTAACACTTACAATCCATTCAAAATCACAAATCAAACATTGGTCAAATTCAAGAACATATCAATAAACAAAAATCACAAAATACATGAACACACAATGGTTCCCTCACCACTAAAATTGGTTGAAGTGAGTAGTCTCCCTCTTACCTAAGGAAGAACAAACGAAAATGACTCCTCCAAGCTTCTAGGTGAATTTGGTTTCAAGGGCTCCAAGAACCCTAATTTTTCAACCATCAAAATCAACCATTAGACATGGAAAAGAATAGATCCATGGTCACCCAAGAAGCCATGGAATACGAAAATGAGAAGAAAAGAGAAGAAAGGTTGAAGCTTGACCTTAAAGATGGAGACTTTGTCTTGGAAGACAATGGAGAAAAGTTAAGTTTTTGAAGAAACTTTGTGAGTGGAAGTTGTAGAGGAGATGAAGATGAGTGTAGAAATGTGTTTAGTGAAGAGAAGAAGAGAAGAAAATGGAGGAGGAAGGGAGGGCTGCAACCGTGGCTATGGAGGGGCTTTAGAGAGAAGGAAGAGCAAATGTGAAGGAAATGAAGTTTAGAGAGAGAAGTTAATAGTTGGAAATGAATTAAAATGTAACTAAGTGAGTTATGTGGGAGCAAAATTTCACTCCCCTTTGGGCTTGGTTGCCGCGGAAAGAGAGAAGAAGAGAGAGGGAATTTTGTGGCTTCTCATGTAAGCCAAGGGCATTGTAGTCTTTAGTTGGCCAAAGCTTCTCAAAGAAGCTTCAATTATAATACTATAAATTTGAATTAAAGTAGGTTTGATTAGACTTAAAGTAGATTGCATTAGGATAATGTGATAGGATTTTTAATAAATGTTATTATCCAATGGATAATAGTTACAGTCGATAGAAGTCAGTATTAATTAATCTGACAGATAAATTTTTCACAGTGTTTTATTATTTTATCTGTTTGAGATTTTCTCGAAAAACATAAAATCTCGTAAAACGTATCCAGCCTCAGGTTTAGTAAAATCCCCCGTCGATGTTTCCACAGATCAAGGTTCTCGAAGAAAATATCTCATTTCTCTGGCTCCGCTCAGTGCGCATGCAAAACGAGGAATATATTAAAATTTTGACATTTCCGGAAAAATCTCAGAAAATTCTCAAAAGTCATAATTATTATAAAACGACTATTTGTCATAAAATTTTTCAACTTTCGGAACGTCACAATCATTTTCCCGATTCTGCCCAATGTGCACACAAAACGAGAAATATATTAAAATATTTCGCGTTATCATAAATATCCAGAAAATTTTAGAAAATCACAAATATTATAAAATGGATAATTATAATAAAATAAATAAATTTTGGGATGTTATAAGATCAATCCAAGAGATTAAACATGCTTGGTTGTTAATCTTAAGATTTCGTTTTTAATGTTTAAGTTCATCTATTAATCAAGTTTCTCTTCTTCTTCTTCTTCTCTTTATTAATTCTGGTTGCTTAATTAGAATTTCATATGTTAATTGCTTAATTACCATGTGCAAAGAGATGAACTCAGAAATTAAACACGACATTAAAGGTGTTTGATGAAATGTTTAACTTGGTTGGATCTTAGCTTTTAAGTTAATTTCGGTTTTGATGAGTGTTTAACTTGTCTAATCTTAATTAATTGAAATCTAGGAGCGTTTCTAGTAGAAGATCCATGATCATTGAGAGGCTTCTTGATGTGGTCTAAGACCAAGGACTTGATTAATAATTGAATGGACCTTTAGTAATCAAGGATGGATTAAAATCAATTTTGGACAATTTTCTTGGATTGGTTGCTTTCTTAATTTTGATTATTTTGAATTCTGCTTGTTGTTTGTTAATTATGCTTTTTAATCTCGCCTAACCCGCCCTATTTTGTTAATTTTGTTTGTTAACTTGACTTGATCTAATTGCATTTTATAATCCTTGAGAGACAATCCGGTGTTGCTTCCTAAGCTACAAGTTGTAGGTGTAACTTGGTTATAATTTTGGTGAGTTCGGCGCTTGTCAAAATTTTGTTGCCGTTGCTGGGGATTGTGATCTGCAATCTGATCATATTGAGCGCCACTGCTGCTATTGCATCTTGGTATATTCTGACTTAATCTCTATTGCTATTTTTTGGTATATTCTAATCCAATCTGTTGTTTTGCTGCATTCTGACTTCTGCTACTGATTACTTCTAATTGCACAATTTTGCTACATTACTGTTCCATTGGTAATTGCATTGTAATTTTGCTACATTGTATCTTGCCAATCACACATAACTGCTACACTGCATTTTTGCTGCACTGCATAATTCTGCATCCTGCTGCATAAGCTTGGTTACTGTTCCATTGGCTTTTGCTGTTGTTAACCATCCTTTTGTTGATCTTATTGCCAATCGCACTGCAAGACCTCATTGTAAATGTGATTCATTCATTTTGGACGTGTTCCTAGCTGCCTACCACTGTTTCATACCCTGCTAGCACTTTTTCCCTAGTTTCTAATTCTTTCTGGTGAAGGGGAGAAAAAGTGCAATTTGGCCAACTCTGATTGAGCTGAAACTTAGTCCCCAAGGGTAAAACATCATTTGGAGCAAAATGATCCCTTAGGATCAAGTACTCTGATTTTATCCAATTTTCATCATTTGGTAAGGTTTTTGGGTAGTTTTGTAATTTTTGGAAAAAAGGCCTAATCTCATATTGAGCTGAAACTTGTTCCCTTGCGGGGACATGGCCTTTTAGACCACTCATTTTTAAGCCAAATTCCATCGTTTAGACCACTTTTTCAATTTTTGAAATATTTTCTTTCCATGGTAATTTTCTAAAAAATCATAGTTTTCATTCTGTGGTGGTCCCATATTTTTTAAAAATCATTTGATGTATTTTTTTATTTTTTCTAGTCATTTTTGTAGTGTAGATTTGCATAGTTTTTGAGATTTTGGCTTTCTGACACTTTTAGCCCTGATTGGTTGCATGACTAGGTCTGCCTCTGATAATTTGTTTGATTTTGATCCTGAAATTGATAGGACTTTGCATTCATTGATAAGAGCTCGTAGGCTTAGTCAAGTAATTGATTCCTAATTTCATTCTGACATTGCATCTGTCACTGAATCTGTCACTGCATCTGAGAATTTAAGTGATATTGTAACCATGGCTGATAACATGCATAATAGGACTCTTAAAGAGCTTGCTGCTCTTGATGTTACTTATCAACCATTATGCATTCACTATCCTGAGATTGATGCTGACTTTGAGCTAAAGTCTGGACTAATCCATTTACTGCCTAAGTTTCATGGACTTGTAGATGAGGATCCTCATAAGCATCTTAAGGAATTCCATGTTGTGTGCTTAACCATGAGACCTCAAGGCATCCATGAAGAACACATCAAGCTAAGGCATTTCCCTTCTCTCTTGCTGATGCAGCCAAGGACTGACTTTACTATCTCTCACTTGGTTCCGTGACTTCCTGGAATGATATGAAGAGGTTATTTCTAGAGAAATTTTTCCCTGCCTCCAAAGTTGCTGCAATTCGAAAGGACATTTGTGGTATCAGGCAGATTTTTGGTGAAACCTTGCATGAATATTGGGAGAGGTTTAAGAAGTTATGTTCAAGTTGCCAACATCACCAAATCAGTGATCAATTGTTGATCCAATACTTTTATGAGGGTCTGATGCCAATGGAGAGAAGCATGATTGATGTTGCCAGTGGAAAGGCTTTGGTGGATAAGATCCCTGTTGCTGCCAGAGACTTGATATCTCATATCCATGACCCGTGAGATGTGGTCATCAGTCTATGCACATACTAGTCTCAATGCATTATTGGTGTCCTAATTAACAATAATACTTGACTAGGGACATCTAAGAATAATATTTTATCCAATAGGATCTCACGATCAAGTCATCCACTTGATATCCTATGGTATCAAACTTACTATTCTAAGGACTTTATTATGTCTAACAAAAAAGAACACAATAAATGAAATGTCTTATATAAAAAATAGCATAATACAATGTATGTAAATACAGACAAAATGTATTGGCCTCTAGGGCATACACTAACAATCTCCCACTTGCACTAGAGCCAATCAAGCATATTTCTAATGCCTAAAGACCTAGTGTGACCCTCATGCTTCTGCTGTGCAAGAGGCTTCGTTAGTGGATCAGCAATGTTATTATCTGTTGGTACATCTTCACATCTCCTCTATCGATGATTTCTCGAATGAGATGGAAACGCCTAGGTATATGTTTGGATCACTGGTGAGATCTGGGCTCCTTAGCTTGTGCAATGGCTCCATTATTATCACAATAGAGGTCCACTGGGTCCACAATGCTAGGAGCTACACCAAGCTCAATAATGAACTTCCTAATCCAAACGGCCTCTTTTGCTGCATTGGAGGCAGCAATATACTTAGCCTCTGTGGTAGAATCAGCGACTGTCTCCTGCTTTGAACTCTTCCAGCTTACAGCCCCATCATTCAGGCAATAAACAAAACCCGATTACGATCTGGAGTCGTCCTTATCGGTTTGGAAGCTAGCATCAGTGTAACCCTTTACAACTAGTTCCTCCTCGGCGCCATATACCAAGAACGAATCCTTAGTCCTTCTCAAGTACTTAAGGATGTTCTTGACAGCACTCCAGTGACTTTCACCGGGATCAGACTGGTACCTGCTCGTCATGCTCAAAGCATACGAGATGTCTGGTCGAGTACATAACATAGCATACATGATAGATCCAATTGCAGATGCATATGGAATCTTACTCGTGCTACACCATGCGACATAGGCAAGAGTCCTTTCTTGGATTCATGCATGTTAAACCGTCTTAACACTTTGTCTATATATGTACTCTGACTTAGGCCAAGCAATCTCTGTGATCTTTCTCTATAGATCCTTATACCTAATACATAGATGGCTTCGCTCAAGTCCTTCATAGAAAAGCACTTCCCTAACCAAGTCTTTACAGACTGTATAATAGGGATGTCATTTCCAATTAGTAGTATGTCATCTACATACAATACTAGAAAGACAACTGTGCTCCCACTAATCTTCTTGTAGACACAAGATTCTTCTTCATTCTTGATGAAACCAAACTGTTTGATTGTATCATCAAAATGAAGATTCCAGCTTTTGGAAGCTTGCTTCAATCCATAAATAGATCGTTGCAACTTGCATACATTTCTAGCATCCTGTGGAATGGCAAAACCCTCAGGTTGTGTCATGTACATATCCTCGAGAAGATTTCCATTAAGGAAAGTAGTTTTGACATCTATTTGCCAGATTTCATAATCATGGTATGCTGCAATAGCAAGCAAGATCCGAACGGATTTAAGCATCGCAACCTGGGAAAAAGTTTCATCATAGTCTACACCATGAATTTGCTTGAAACCTTTAGCCACCAATAGCGCCTTAAAGGTATGCACATTACCATCCATGTCAGTTTTCTTCTTAAAAACCCACTTGTACCTAATGGGTTTTACCCCTTCTGGTGGGTCAACCAAGGTCCATACCTGGTTGGCATACATGGATTCCATTTCAGATCTCATGGCCTAAAGCCATTTTTCAAATTCTGGGCCAATAATGGCTTCCTAGTAAGTCACAGGCTCATCTTGATCCATGAGCAATACGTCACCTTGCTGAGTCATGAGAAATCCATATCTCTCTGGTTGATGACGTATCTTGTTAAACCTACGCGGGTCTTGTGCTACTAGAGCAGATTGTGGTTCCACAACGACTTGTGGAGGCTGCTCTATTTCCACCATTGGCTCACTGCTACTCTGTGAACTTTGAATTTCTTCAAGTTCTACTATCTTCCCACTGATTCCTTTGGAGATAAACTCCTTTTCTAGGAATACAGCAGTCCGTGCGACAAATACTTTGCCCTCGGTAGGATTATAGAAATAGTATCCCTTGGTTTCCTTGGGATACCCCACAAAGAAGCATTTATCTGATTTAGGGCCAAGCTTATCAGAAACTTGACGTTTCACATAAGCTTTGCAACCCCAAATCTTCATAAAAGACATACTGGGCCATCTCCCAGTTCATATCTCATATGGTGTCTGTTGAACCGTCTTAGATGGAATACGGTTAAGTGTGAAAGCTGTTGTTAACAGAGCATGTCCCCAAAAGGAGCCTGGAAAGTTTGCATGACTCATCATGGATCGGACCATGTCCAACAAAGTCTGGTTCCTCCTTTCAGAAACACCATTCCATTGTGGTGTTCCAAGAGGAGTGAGTTGAGATACTATCCCACACTCTTTCAGATGATCATCAAACTGTTGGCTTAAGTATTCACCTCCTCGATCTGATCGAAGGATTTTAATACTTTTGCCAAGTTGGTTTTGTACTTCATTCTTGAACTCTTTGAACTTTTCAAAGGATTCTGATTTGTGCTTCATAAGATATACAAATCCATATCTACTGAAATCATCAGTAAATATAATGAAATATTGAAAACCGCCTCTAGCTAGTATGTTTAGTGGGCCACATACATCACTATGTATGAGCCCCAAAAGATCACTAGCCCTTTTACCTTGTCCAGTAAATGGGGCCTTAGTCATCTTTCTCAATAAACAAGATTCATATGTCTCATATGATTCATAATCAAATGAGTCCAAGAATCCATCTTTATGGAGTTTGGAAATGCGTTTCTCATTTATATGGCCCAAACGACAATGCCAGAGATAAGTCGGGTTCATATCATTTGACTTGGACCTCTTTGTATTTACGTTATAAATGGGCGTTTCGAGATCAAGGACATAAAGTCCATTACTCAAATGTGCACTACCATAGAAAATATCATTCAAATAAAGAGAACAACTTTTGTTCTTAATTATAAAAGTAAAACCCTTCTTGTCCAAACAAGAAACAAAAATGATATTCCTGCTAATAGTAGGCACAAAATAACAATTATCCAATTCAATTACAAGCCCAGTTGGCAAAGCTAATAAATAAGTCCCTACGGCTAGTGCAGTAACCTTTGCTCCATTTCTCACTCGTAGGTCGACTTTGCCCTTAGTCAATAGTATACTGCTCTTTAGATCCTGCACATTTACACAAATGTGAGATCCACATCCAGTATCTAATACCCATGATGCAGAAGTAGATAAATTGACTTCTATAATAAAAATACCTGAAGTAGAAGTTTCACTTCCCTTCTTCTTCTTGAGCTCCTCTAGGTACTTGGCACAGTTCCTCTTCCAATGTCTGGTCTGACCGCAGTGGAAGCATGTACCTTCCTTAGCCACTCCACCCACTGGTTTCAAGCCAGAAGTGCTAGGCTTGGACTTTTCCTTGCCCTTACCCTTCCACTTGTCCTGGGGCTTTTTCTGTTGTTTCTTGCCCCTATTCTTATGGACCATCATTATGGCCTTTCCTTTGCCTTTGTTTATGTTCGCTCGGCGAGCTTCTCAACATGCTTAGCACTCGGTAGTGATTTGTAAATTTCATTCATGTTGTAGTTTATGACAAATTGACTAAAACTTTCTGGCAATGGTTGCGAGACTAAGTCAGTGACCAACTCTTGGCCCAAAGGAAAACCAAGTCTCTCTAGGTTTTCAATGTACCCAATCATCTTGAGTACATGAGCACCAACAGGGCTTCCTTCTACCAGCTTGCACTGAAACAGTGCTTTAGAGACCTCGAATCTCTTATGTCTAGCCTGCTCTTGATAGAGCTTTTTAAGGTGTACGATCATATCGTAGGCATCCATGTTCTCGTGTTGCTTTTGGAGCTCAGAGTTCATGGTGGCTAGCATTAGATATCCGACATCCAAGACATCATCTTGATGCTTCTTATAAGCATCTCTTTCAGCTCTAGGGACATTAGTAGCAGGTGGCTCAGGAATAGGCTGTTCTAAAACATATAGCTTTTTCTCTTGCTTAAGGACAATCCTCAAGTTCCTGTACCAGTCTAGGAAATTTGTCCCAGACAACTTGTCCTTGTCAAGGACTGATCGCAATGATAAGTTACTTGATGTGTTTGTTGCCATAGTAATCTATCAACAGAAATATGCAAAATATAAGTATCATGCCATAAACATATTTAACAAGGTCTTTAATTAAATACGTCTCCCACTATTTTATTCAAATCAATGACCCTCAGCATTGACTCGGAAAATCCCATCGAAAGATTTCCTAGTGGGCCAAGATCCATATTTCACCTAGCTTTGAGTCAGCTTTGGCCTATCGCCCAAAATTCAGTTATTTAGGTAGAAAACTCTTTCCAGTTACATCATATGCAACTCTTGGATATTTGGGTGAATAACACTTATTCTAATCCATCTAATGGACTAAAGCCCAACTTCATGCCTCTAAGCCTTCAATCCTATTGAAATAGCCTAGTTAAGTCAGACCCAATGGTTGGCATTTGGATATTACTCTTATCCCATCACATCTTACTAATATAGATAAAGGCACCCTGCTTTGGCAGACCTACGCTTAATCGATATTAGTCTTGACGAGTGCCACGCATTGGAAGGCATTACATAATGACTTAATATTTTCTTTGAGGGAATTTTATTATTAGATCTCACCATTTATTAAACTTGTTTAACATACCATAAACATCATCCATGTATCTCATACATATAAAGCATATAATAAACGTGACATGGTTATGGCCTCTAAGAGAGTAGCATTAACTAATGCCAGCTTCACCAAGCGTCTCCCACCAACGTCCTCACTTGATGCCGTCTCCTTGTCTCTACATGAAGATTACATTATAGAAACCTCTTTTACATTCGAGGGGAGTTGGATGAGAAGAGAATGTACAATCAGAATGTAGAGAGAAAGGCACGACACGCATGTCGTATTTAAAATAACCTAAATAGCATAAAATAAAGACTAAGGCCATAACCATGCACCATGCATCTCTAAGAATACATAAACACAAAGCAATAACACATTATTATTTTGTGAATTATAAAAATAGTTTTGAATATTGCACTTTCGAATATCACACACCACGGAATGGGGTTCGGGCAGCGCCCCGATGGGGATCTCACTGCCCAGTCAGCGGGTGGGGGTCAAGGGGAGGCCGCCCCTTGCGGGGTGCAGGGGCAGCGCCCCGGTCCAAAATTTTTCATTCATATACCACCACTGGTTACTTGAACAAAAATTCGAGTCGGACCCCTTTTGCCTCTATGACGGCTAGGGCAACAACACTTGAACCCTAAGGCCCGCAAACACATGAACGCTTCATGTGCCGCAGGGGTTCCTCACAGCTGTCATCACCTATCCAGAAATAGGGTTTCCAGAATACGTGAAGACATGAACACTTCATGTCATAAGGAAGCTTCATAGCCGCCGCAAAACCGAAACAAGGTTTCCAAAACCTTGTGTCGCGCTGCTGTGTATATCGCATTGATGCAGAAAATATGTAGAAACAGAAAGCATTCAAAACAGTTTTCGCAAAATCATACATATCACATATATATATACCAGAAAAACGCAAAAATAGAAAGCATTCAAAACAATTTTCATTCATACATACCACATATATATATATATATATATATATATATATATATATACCGAAAAAACGCAAAAATAGAAAGCTTTCAAAACAGTTTTCACAAAAACATATGAACATCTTCATGGTTTCAAAAACATCAACATGTTTCATAAACAACAAATAAAACAGAACACGGTTTCATACATCATTATTTCGATTTCAGAAATAACACATAAAGATCATATCTTTTATGAAAAGAAGTAACGAATCATGTTATCGCATATAACAAGAAAAGCAGAAAACCGAATCATGGTTTCGCAAGTGGCTCTGATACCACTGTTGGAAATTGCGGATCAAAATATCTCGTAGCGGAATAAAAGAATTCCCTCATAGGATCCATGCGAAAAATCCATAATCTGAGTTTTAAAATTTTACCTCTTGAAGTGTGATAGACACAGTCACGCCTCTGTTTCGCGGTGCTAGCTGCGAATAGAAGAGAAGAACCTTTCACTGTCTCTCACTCATTTTCTTAGGTGCGGCTAGGGTTGTGATGTAATGTATGTAGCAGCCCCCTTAGCAGTATTATTTATAATAGTGGCTGCCTTAAGTGAGTGTGAGCAGTAGCAAGGTAAGCTGTGCAACCCTAAACCCATCTGTCATGAGTTAGGCCCACAATTGAATCCGAGTCCAACTTGGATCCTTATTGCTTCAATTTAGTTTGTTCTAAGTGTGCGACCCTGCAGGTTCTCATGACGTTGGTAGTAATATTAAAATCTCATTTTAATATTATAAATAGTGAGCGGTATCTAGCAATACATCACTGCTACCCAAGTAATGAGAATGTCAGTGATTTGACATAACCTATCTGTGATCAATGTTTCTGTGTAGTTTAGTCCCTTTGTCCAGATATCCAGATTGAACACAAGGCATGGAACGTGTCACCCTTGTTTAGTTCAATCTTCAGTTTCCTGATTCCAGAGTAGACATAGTAATAACAAATGAGATCAATATCTCATATTGACTCATTTGAGCATGACCATGCATTTCGTAGTCTCACTCAATCAGGGGCCCCGAAGATATCACTCCTGTTATGTAGAAGGGACAAATCCCATCTAGGTCACTCACATCCCTCCACATGTATCACCGTATGTCTAATAACCAACTTTATAATTATCTTGTTACAAATGACGTTTGATGGCATTAAAACACATAACTCCTCATGTAGGAATCGTAGTGATTTTTGGTCAAAGGACCACATACACCATTATCACTATGAGAATCGCTTATGACACTCACATAACGATCCACGTAGCGTTCTCATGGCGGGTCTGTCCAATACATCATTACTCTAATATGTATCCATGTATAGACTTGATATCTCATATCCATGACCCGTGAGATGTGGTCATCAGTCTACGCACATACTAGTCTCAATGCATTATTGTTGTCCTAATTAACAATAATACTTGACTAGGGACATTTAAGAATAGTATTTTATCTAATAAGATCTCACGATCAAGTCATCCACTTGATGTCCTGTGGTATCAAACTTACTATTCTAAGGACTTTATTATGTCTAACAAAAAAGAGCACAATAAATGAAATGCCTCATATATCAAAAGTAGCATAATATAATGTATGTAAATACAAACAAAATGTATTGGCCACTAGGGCATACACCAACAGAAGTCTCACTTCCCTTATTCTTCTTAAGCTCCTCTAGGTACTTGCCACAGCTCTTCTTCCAATGTCTGGTCTAACCACAGTGGAAGCACACACCTTTCTTAGCCACCTCGCCCACAAGTTTCAAGCTGAAAGTGTTGGGCTTGGATTTATCCTTGCTCTTGTCCTTGGGCTTCTTTAACTATTTTTTGCCCTTACTCTTTTGGGCCACCATAATGGCATTTCATTTTCCTTTATTAATATCATGCTTAGCAGTTCTTAACATGCTTAACAACGCTGTCAGAGGTTTGTCAATTTCTTTCAAATTGTAATTCATGACAAATTGACTATAACTTTATGGCAACGATTGCAGGACTAAATCAATGGCCAACTATTGACCCAATAAGAAACCAAGCCTCTCTAGGTTCTCAATATATCCAATCATTTTGAGTACATGAGTACCAACAAGGCTTCCCTCTACCAGTTTGCACTAAAACAGTGCCTTTGAGACTTTGTACCTCTCATGCCTAGCCTGCTCTTGATAAAGCCTTTTCAGGTGTACGATCATATCTTAAGCATCCATGTTCTCATGTTGCTTCTGAAGCTCAGAGTTCATGGTGGCTAGCATGAGACAGTCGACGTCTATAAGCATCCTTGTCAGCTCTAGGAGCATTTGCAGCAAGTGGCTCAAGAATAGGCTACTCTAGAACATATAACTTTTTCTCATGTTTAAGGACAATCCCTAGATTCTTGTACCAGTCTAGAAAATTTGTTCTAGACAACTTATTCTTCTCAAGGACAGATCACAATGACAAGTTATTCGAAGTATTTGTTGCCATGGTAATCTATTAACAAAAATATGCAAAGTATAACTATCATGCTATTATTATATTTAACAAGGTCTTTAATTAAATATGCCTCCCACTATTTTATTCAAATCAATGACCCTCAATATTGACTCAGAAAATCCTATTATAAGATTTCCTAGTGGGTCAAGATCTAAATTTCACCTGGGTTTGAGTCAGCTTTGGCTGATCACTCAAAATTTGGTTATTTAGGTAGGAAACATTTTCCAATTACATCATATGCAACTCATGGATAGTTGGGTGAATAACACTTATTCTAATCCATCTAATGGACTAAAGCCCAACTTTATGCCTCTAAGCCTTCAATCCTATTGAAATAGCCTAGTTAAGTCAGACCCAATGGTTGATAGTTGGATATTATATTTATCCTATTACATCTTACTAGTATAGATAAATGCATCCTGCTTTGGCAAACCTATACTTAATCGATCCAACCTTTACGAGTGCCATGCATTGGAAGGCATCACACAACGACTTAATATTTGCTTTGAGGGTTTTTTTTTTAATTTTAAATACTTGATCTCACTATTTGTTAAACTATTTAACATACCATCAACATCCACGCATCTCATACATATAAAGCATAAAATAATATGACATGGTTATGGCCTCTAACGCATTGATTCTCCCAAGTCAATGAGAGTATTAGTAACTAAACCTAGGGAGCAAACTAGCTTCACCAAGCGTCTCCCACAAACGTCCTCATTTGATGTCATCCTCTTGCCTCCACATCAAGATACATTGCAAAGTATAAAGAAACCTCGTTTTACATATGAGGGGAGTTAGGTGACAAGAGAATGTACAACTAAAATGTGGAGAGAAAGGCACGACACGCAGGCTGCATTTAAGAAATAACCAAAAGAGCAAAATAAGAGGACTAAGGTCATAACTATGCACCATACACCACAAAAACTCAAAACAATAATACATTATCACTTTTGTGAGTCATAAAAATAGATTTGAAAATCGTGCCTAAGAAAGCCGCTCTACATAGAGGTAGCACGGGGATCTCGCTGGTTTCTGAATCAAAAACAAGAGGTGGACCTCTTTCGCCTCCTTGACGGTTAGGGCATCAATATTTGAACCCTTACAACTGTGAGGACATAAACACTTTATGTCGCAGGGAACCCTTAATGTCATTGTCATCTATCCAAAAACATGGTTTACTTGACATCAACGCCTGATGCTGTCGCAGACCAAAACAAGGTTTCTAGAACGCTGTATATATCACATATATACTAGAAAACATCGTAAAAACATACATACATATAAATCGATTTTCACAAGTTAACATATGAACATATTCATGGTTTCGAAAACATCATCATGGTTTCACATACAATATATCAAACAGATTATGTTTTCGCAAAGGATTCTTTCAATTTTTGAAATAACACATTAAAGATCATATCTTTTACCAAAAAGAGAACAACTAATCATGTTATTTCATACAACACGTAAACAAAAAAGACCGAATCATGGTTTTGCAAGTGGCTCTAATACCATTGTTGGGAAATTTGGAAACAAAAACAAAGCGAAAAAAGAATTCCCACCAAGGATCCATGCGAAAAAGGGGACCATGATTCTTGATTTTTTTAGTTTACCTCTTGAAGCCAAAAGAAAAACAATCAATGCAATTCACCAGCACTACAGCAGCAATGGTGCCTCTACATTGTCCATTATGTGTGTGACCTTACAGGTTCTCACGATGTTAGCAGTAATATTAAAATCCTATTTTAATATTACAAGCAATAAGTGGTATCTAGCAACACATCACTGCTACTTAAGTAACGAGAATGTCAATGATTTGACATAACCTTTCCGTGATCAATGTTTTCTTATAGTTTAGTCCCTTTGTCCATATATCTAGATTGAACACAAGGCATGGTATGTGTCACCCTTGTATAGTTCAATCTTCCATTTCCTGATACTCAAGTAGACTTATTAATAACAAATGAGATCAATATCTCATATTGACTCATTTGAGCATGGTTATGCATTTCGTAGTCTCACTTAATCAGGGGTCCTGAAGATATTGGTCATGCTATATAGGAGGGACAAATTTCATCTAGGTCACTCACATACCTCTGCATGATTCACGGTATGTCCAATAACTAACTTTATGATCACCTTGTTACAAATGATGTTTGATGGCATTAAAACATATAACTCCTCATGTAGGAATCATAGTGATTTCAAGTCAAAGAACCACAACACCAATGTCACTTTGAGAATCGCTTATGACATTTACGTAACGATCCATGCAGCGTTCTCATGGTGGATTAGTTCAATACATCATTACTCTAATATATACTCATGTGAAGACTTGATATCTCATATCCATGACTCGTGAGATATGGCCATTAGTCTACGCACATACTAGTCTCAATGCATTATTATTATCCTAATTAATAATAATACTTGACTAGGGACATTTAAGAATAGTGTTCTGATTTTATTCAATAGGATCTCACGATCAAGTTATCAATTTGATGTCCTATGGCATTAAACTTACTATTCTAAGGACTTTATTATGTTTATTATAAATCACACAATAAATGAAATGTCACATGCATTAAATAAATAACATAATACAAAGTAAGTAAGTATGATCAAAATAAATTGGCCTTTAGGGCATATACTAACAACCTCCACATTCAACTATCAATTATTCCTAAATGAATCCGGACACGGAGATCGAGCATTGGACTCATCTCGGTCGGGTAAAATGAGTGTTCATCAATATGGAATAAAGCTACCAAAGTTGAGTGTTAGACTCATCTCGGTGAGAAGAGTAGACAACCAAAGAGTATTCAAAAAAGAAAACTTTTTTATTATTCACATTCCATTCATCATCAACTTTACAAGAAGGACCTATAAGCTATGCTTATCTAAGAGTGGCCACTTGAAGGAAGCCAAAAAGGTAGCATGCAAAGATGATGATGATGATGATCAAGTACTAACCATGGCCACCTCAATGGTTCCTTAAGATGCGAGTACCCATCACCTCCCTCCTAAGAAACATGAGCAGAAGGCTTCAATCTCATGTCTCCAAAACATCCCTGCACACCCAAGGTATAGTGGGAACCTTTAGTAATAATCTGGAGGGCAGAAAAGGGACAACGGTGAAATCCCTCCATGCCTCACAAAAACTAGGACATAAGCCATACACCAACCAGTGAGCAAGATTTCGTCATGTTGCTGCGTACGCCTAGAAAGAAAGGCTTCTACTGCTCGGAGATGTAACACCCACCGTAGGATGTCACATTTATATTACTTTAATTACCCAAATACCCTCAATAGTCATAAAGTGTGATATTGTGATAAAAATATGAGTTGTAAATAAAAAAAATTTTTTAACAATAACAATAAAATAAACTTAGCGGAAAATAAAACTATGATACAACAATCTCACACATAAATTACATCATATACATATTTCACACGTGCTGTCAGGTTTATTTATTACAAACCATTTATTGAAACAATAAACACACTTAAATAATTACAGACATAACTTATATCAGAGTTCACACTCGCCCAAGCTTAACTAAGCAGAAGACCCCTCAGACGGGTCCTCCTCAGGTTCCTCAGCAGGTAGGAATCCATTGTGACAATTAGCCCAACGGACAGGTGTCCGGACTGACGACACTATGCTGATTTCCGTTGGGACATAATTTCTAGTGTCCCAATGTCGCCTGATATGCAACGGAAATTCAACATGAACAAAGATCGTCACACAGAAAAATGGATCCCCACGATACAGCCTACTAATACTAACAATCAGGTACCCCTCATAAATAAGTCCTCGCTCATCTGGACTTGTCCTCCACTCTCTAGCTCCTCCATGAAACTGTAAACGTACATATCCGAAGAAACTAGCTCCTGATGACATGTTGTCAGAACTCTGCGGTTCCTGATGTGAGAAGTAATTCCTCTTCTCCTTCTAGTACCGTATCTTTCTCAACGTCTTCACCCAATATAAATACAATAAACAGATATACATACAAAGAGGTGAGATCACCTACACCAATACCAAAGATGATAGCACATAGATAATACGAGACAACATATTATGCAAAAATATCATATCATGATCACAATTATGGCATCATCATAGTGTAAAAATAATTACCATCATGCCATCATCACTGTTCAAACCACAATTAATTACAGTAATGCTACCACATATGTATATGTTAAATTCATGCATGTGAACATAGACTCAATGTCCTACTCCATGGAGCTAATACTCAAGTCGGAGAAATTGATCGAAAAGATTTACCGGTATCTCGTGCCTCAGACCAAGTGCTATAATTATATCTTGCACATCTAGCACATACACGACAGTCTTTGTCAGATCTCGATTAAGAATAGTGTCTCGGTCCGGATCATCGGTGTGTTGCATCGGTCTAACTCACGGTGCAGAAGAGCTACCAATTGCCCATTGCGAGCAATCCGCACCCCGATGCCCCCAAGGTCAACTAGTGACCTACACTACGCATATCGCACCCACTCAAGAGGTGTACGTTTCTCCTAGGCAATTAGCCATATTCAGTCCGTTGGACCCTTTTCAATGCATGTGTAATGCACTAATTACCAACCAAAGGTAAATCACATAATTTCTCATTCCAGATTCAGATACTGTTTTTCGTTCGTAAAATGGATTAATGCCAATTACAGGCAAACTTCTCAATTTCTTGTACAGGATTCATATACAACTTTTAACTATAAGATTTACTGTATAATTAACAGTTAAATCACATTACTGTGTTTTTCTCATTCGCAAAATATTTTCGTTACGTTTTTACGTACAGTAATGATTTGTAACATTTTCTATTACGTTTAAAAATCGCAAAATAATCTTTTATTTTTAAAACGCATAGCAATGTTTCCACAACATTTTGATCGTGTAAAATATTTAAACGCGTTATAAATCGCGTAGAAATATTTTAACGTTTTTCAAATCGCGTAACTTAAAAATTACGTTTTTGAGTTACGTAAATCGTTTTTCACCATTTTTACCCTTCACAAAATATTTCTTAACTTTAAAAATATTATTTTGAACATTTCTTATAAAAATATAATTTCTTACATTATTCTCTTTCTATTCTCAATCAAAAATCCCTTCCGTACTATATTTTCTCAAAATCACTTTTTATTGATTTAATCTTACCAAATCATATTTAATTGATTTAATTACTATTTCAAAATTTAAATTTCCTAACATTTTCCAAAACCCAATACTTAAATTCTACGTTAGAAATTTTAAGTTACAAACGTTTCCTTTTATATTTCTAAATCACTTCTAAACATTAAATCAAATTCTACGTTTAAGTTACAAACGTTTTCTTTTATATTTGTAAATCACTTCTAAAAATTAATTCTTCTTAAGATAATTTAAAGTTCAACACTTAAATTCCTTTCCAAAATCCTTATTTGAAAATTCTTATATTTTATTGCATCAAAACATTTTTTCTAAATTATCAAAACCTTATAGATGGTCATTGGAACCATGAAATATTTTTCTTCTAACTTAAGTAAACTTCATTTTTGTTTCTACACAAAATAAATTCATGAAACTACTATTTAAAAACCGTATACACTCTTTTTATAAGACAAACCCTCTTGTTTAATTTCTTTACTTCTCAAATCATTCAATTTTATCATTTATGAAAATATCATTTTTGTGAACACTAATTTAATTGGTGTCTTGGCTGAAATTTATTTTAGTTCAAGGACTAAAAATCAACTTCATTGTTCTTGAAAAATTTCAATAAAAACCCTAAACTTGGAAGCTCAAAACCGTGACCTCCTCCATGGCCTTTGGAGCCAAAATTTTGCTTATTTCAACATACATCCATCATAATATATTCAACATATATCATCATGCATATTTTAAACATACCATATAAACAAATAAAAATTATACTAAGCATGCATACACAAGTAAATCATGCAAATCATATCAAGCATAGGCAAAAATAAATTAAAGCACATAACACACATAAATTATTACATGACCATGGATATGAATCCTCACATGGATTCACCATCCATCAAATATAAACCATCTCTCACCACCATGCTTGGTTGGTGAGATGGATCTCCTCTTATCTCTTGAAGAACCACCAAAGAGCTTGTTGCTTTGTCTTTGGAGCAAGATCTCCACCAATACAAGTTCTTAAACATGAAACAAATACAAGAAAATTAGTATATCAAGCTTGAACAAGAAGAACCATGGATCAAACATGGTTTAGAACATGAAAAAGAAAAGAATAGATGAAGTTTTCTTACACTTCACCAACAAAAGCTCTAGAACTTGATCTTGGTAAAAGTCCTTCAAAATGGAAGAATTAGAACTTGGTGTGAACTACAAAGGTTCTTAGAATGATGAAAGGATTCAAGAAACTAGGTTGTATGAAATTAAAAAGTGATGGAGGAGTGAGTTGGAGTGCTTGGCCGAATGGTGTGTTTTTGGGAGAGAAATGGAGTTTGCTTTGGTTTGGTCTTGAAACTTAAGTGGAAGAATGAAGAAATGATATTATGAAATATAGAAATGAGTGTTTTTAGTCTTCAAAGGAGTGCATTGTCGTAGCATGCAATTAGAGAGAAGAAAAAGTGAAGTTTGAAAAACATAAGCATTGATGATCAATAGGAAATTGTCTTGACATTTGGCTTGTCTTCATTTTTTTTTCTTTGGCCTAAAAAGCCTATACTAAACTTGTCTCCCTTCATCCTTGCTCTCCAAACCGTGCCCCCCCTCTTCATGCATGCAAAATATGACAATTTGATAACCATTTTTGTTTTTAGTCATTTTAGGTATTAATTTAAAGCATTATAGGTAGAATAGATATTAATTAAAAGTATTCTAGGTAGAAGACTTATTATGGACCATTGGATCTTTTCTCTTTAAACCCCATCCCTTAGATGTGTCTCCAAAAATGAATGGTCAAGATTACACCTTCAAACTTTTCATCCAAGGGTCCAAAATGGTTGTAATCATTTTTGATGACCAATTCTCCACCATTGATCTAAATCCAATCCAATGGTCATTAATGATCCATCTCCACCATTGATTAATTTTACATCCAAGGGTTGATAATGGTCATAGCCATTTAGAAGATTAAATCCCTACCCTTGATTTAATTTCAATCCAACAGTTATAATTGATCCTATTTACTTTTAAAATCAAATCTCCACCGTTAATTAAATCAAGATTAAATTTCTAACTGTAATTAAATTAATAGTGGATATCCAAACCACTAATGTTATCTTAATAATATTTTAATAGTATAGAATTTTATTTTTATCCATTATAACCTCACAAAAATATAATTACCGTATTTTTATCGTCGATAATTAAATACGACAAAATACAAGAAAAGAAATTTTCTAAAACGTTTCCTGGATTCGAGTTTAGTAAGATCCCCTGTCTCCGTCTAAACAGTATAAATTTTTCTATACGTAGAAAAATTTTTCATTTTATGGACTCACCTGGGCCCACGTACGGCCACCGGGGCCCACATACACCTCGTGGGGCCCACAAACAAGAAAATTTCAAAATCACACATAAAATCGCAAAAATTACAAAACTCACAAATATCAAATCAGATTACGTAAATTAATTAAGACTAAACAGTAAAAATTAATTTACGTAGATTTTTCCGGCCCGAAAATTATTATTTTCTTGACACGGAGCAAATTACTCAAAACGATCAAATATACGTATTTACGAATATTCAAAATAATTTTACAGCACACAGAAATCACTAAAAAGTAGATTTCTGTTAACGGTCAAAATTACTGTTTAATACATAGAAAGTTTGGGGTGTTACAACTCTCCCCCTCTACAAAAGTTTCGTCCTTGAAACTTGATGAACTTGATTTCACATCCTTAGAATAAATAGGGATACTGTTCTTTTATCTTTTCTTCTAGTTCCCATATAGCTTCCCCGCTTACATCATCCCAAATAATTTTAACCAATGAAATTTCCTTACCTCAAAGTTGCTTTGTCTTTCGATCCTCAATCTTTACTGGAAAAGTTTCATAGGTTAAATTTTCCTTCAGTTGTACTGTGTCTGGCTTGATAACATGAGTAGGATCAGAAATATATTTCCGTGATTGTGATACGTGAAATACATTGTGAAGATTTGACAGAAAATGTGGTAGTGCAATCTGATATGCCACCGGACCTACTCGACGTAAAATTTGATACGGCTCAAAAAATTTTGGAGTGAGCTTCTTATATTTAAGCACTCGCCCAACACCCGTCATAGGCGTCACTCGCAAAAATACATGTTCACCTTCTTCAAACTCAAGAGATTTTCTCCTTTTATCAGCATAACTCTTTTGCCGAGTTTGGGCCACTCTCATCTTATCTTGAATCATCTTCACTTTCTCAGTTGTCTCATTGGACAATTTATGGTCCTAACACAAAGACTCTCACCGTCTTGATACCAACATAACGGTGTTCTGCATCGCCTCCCATATAATGCTTCATAGGGTGCCATCCCTATACTCGAATGGAAACTATTGTTATATGTGAATTCTATCAATGGTAAGAATTCATCCCAACCTCCATTTTGCTCCAGTACACAAGTTCTCAATAAATCTTCTAGAGACTGAATTGTTCTTTCTAACTGACCATCTGTTTGTGGATGGTAAGCAGAACTGAGACGTAGTTTGGTTCCCATCGAATCTTGCAAACTACTCCAAAATCTCGAAGTAAATCTCGGACCTCGATCTGAAATGATACTAGATGGTACACCATGAAGTCTGACAATCTCATTGATGTACACTTGGGCCAACCTCTCCATTAAGTATTTAATATTAACCGGCAAAAAGTGTGCCGACTTTGTAAGTCGATCCACAATTACCCAAATGGCATCATGACCCTTCCGAGTCTTTGGTAATCCCGTCACAAAATCCATTGCTATGTCATCCCATTTCCATTCAGGAATAGGCAAAGGTTGCAACATTCCCGAAGGTCTTTGGTGTTCAACCTTAGCCTTCTGACAAACCAAACAGGATGATACATACTCTGCAACATCTTTCTTCATTCCTTGCCACCAATATAATTATTTTAAATCCTGGTACATCTTTGTGGCTCCTGGATGCATACTCAGCTTACTCCTGTGAGCTTCATCCAGAATCAATCTTCTAAGATATGGATCATTGGGCACACAAACCCTTCCTATGAACTTTAGAATTCCATCAACACCTTCCCTAAATTCTAACACTGCTCCTTGGCTCTTTGCTTCTTTTGCTTCTTACAAATACTGATCACTGTTTTGTCCTTCACGAATTCTATCCATCAAATCATTTGAAATGGTGATCATGTTTAAACGCATCTTGCTCGGCGTCAATTTCACAGATAATCGCATATCCCGAAATTCTTCTATCAACTCCTTCTCTTTGATCATCATAACAGAAGCACTAAGTATTTTTCTACTCAACGTATCCGCTACGACATTCACTTTTCCGGGATGATACTGCAATTGAAAGTCATAATCTTTCAGAAATTCTAACCAACGCCTTTGCCTCATGTTTAACTCTTTCTGATCAAACAGATATTTTAAACTTTTATGATCACTAAAAACAGTGAATGTAGCTCCATAGAGGAAATGTCTCCACACTTTCAACGCAAACACCACAGCACCCAACTCCAAGTCATGAGTTGGATAATTCCTCTCATGATTTTTCAACTGCCTTGAAGCATAAGCCACCACTTTACGATTCTGCATAAGTACACAACCCAATCCTTGGTATGAAGCATCACAATATACTTCGAAAGGTTCGTTTGGATCAGGTAGAATCAATACCGGTGAAGTAGTCAATCGTCTTTTCAACTCTTGAAAACTTTCTTCGCATGCATCAGTCCACACGAACGGTTGATTCTTTCGTGTAAGTTGGGTAAGAGATCCTACAATCTTCGAAAACCCCTCAATGAACCGTCTATAGTAACCAGCTAATCCGACAAAACTACGGATTTACATTACAATCTTTTGGTCTTTCCCACTCCAAAACTGTCTCCACCTTGGAAGCATCAACCTCAATTCCATCCTTCGATATTACGTGTCCCAAAAATTGAACTTCGCTCAACCAAAATTCACATTTGGATAACTTAGCATATAACTTATTCTCCTTCAAAATCTGAAGAACCACCTTGAGATGTTCAGCATGTTCCTCCTGATTTTGAGAATAGATCAAAATGTCATCAATAAAGACAACAACAAACTTATCCAAGTATGAACGAAAAATTCTATTCATGAAGTCCATGAATATGGCTGGTGCATTTGTCACACCAAATGGCATCACAAGATATTCATAATGCCCATAGCGCGTCCGGAATGCAGTCTTGGGAACATCCTCTGCTTTCACACGTATCTGGTGATACCCAGAACATAGATCAATCTTGGAAAATATTGCGGCTCCTCGCAACTGATCCATTAGATCATCTATCCTTGGAAGTGGATATTTATTCTTAATCGTAACCTTGTTCAATTGTCGATAGTCTACACATAGACGTGAAGTTCCATCCTTCTTCTTAACTAATAAGACTGGAGCTCCCCAAGGTGACACACTAGGTCTCATATATTGCTTCTCCAATAAATCCTCCAGTTGTTTCTTCAATTCAGCTAATTCTACCGGTGACATCCGATAGGGCGCTATAGATATCGGTCCAGCTCCAGGTACAAGATCAATGGCAAATTCAATTTCCCTTTCTGGTGGTAGTCCAGGTATATCTTCAGGAAACACTTCAGAAAATTCGTTGACCACGAAAATATCCTTCAAAACATCTTCACATTGCACCTCCAAAGAAGATAATAATAAATACCCACAATCTCCTTCCTTTACACAAGCTTCCACTTGAGTAGCCGTTAGGAATCTAGAATCCTTAGCCTCAGGAAATACTAATGTTTTATTCGAACAATCAATTAGGATATAGTTAGAAGACAACCAATCCATTCCCAAGATTACATTAATCTTGGAAAGAGGCAAACAGATCAAATCCACATAAAAGATTCTATCCCTAACACAGACAGGACAATTCAGGCATACTGTTGATGTAACTACAGGCTTATTAGTAGGAGTAGCAACACTCAGATCATATGGCAATTCAGTCACAGTCAAATCCAAACGTTCAACACAATCACATGCAATGAAAGAATGTGTTGCTCCCGAATCATAGAGTACAGTTAAAGGATTACCTTCAATTGCACACTCCTCCATTATCAAGTCTCCAGTTTAGCGGCTTCCTCCCCGCTCATTGTATAGACACGACCACCCGCCTGTGGCCTTGCAGTGTCGGACGTTTCCCACAGAGGATTCCTTCTTTATCTGATCACAGTCTTTGGAGAAATGTCCAAGCTGTCCACACTTAAAACAAACAACTTCCTTATGTGGGCAATCCTTCGTGAGATGATCCTTCCCACATTTAAAACATCGAATAGGAGTCCCAGCTTGACTTGCTTTATTGTTGCTAGAACTTCCTCCCACAAATTGCTTCTTGGTCTGACCTCCTGCCGGTTTCACATACAGTCCTACCGTTTCACATACGGCTTTTGTTGAGAGCGACTTTGTAACACCCCTTTGGAGGATGTCACACATAAAAGAAAATAAAAGAAACAGAAATAAAATCTACCCAAGTTGTGAAATATTTGTTAAATATTATTACGGGTTGTAAAATAATTCTTGATGGACAGAAATATGATATAAAAAGATAATGTGAAAAATACGAAATAAAAAAAAACATCATCACTAATAACATACATATGGTTAAGTTATAAAGTACAAATAATTTACAACTAAGATTACAACTATTTAAACAAAACAAGAAAGAAAGCAATAAAAGAGTTAATATATACGTACATACGTTGACGCGCCCAAAAAAAAACATCATGGTTATCTAATCCTCGATGGATCACTCTCGGTGCCGAAAATGATCATCGGGAGATAGATATCCGGATGCCTCGACACACGGCGATAACGGGATCGCGCGGTCGATACGATGCTTATCTCACTAGGCTCGGGGTTTTCAAAGACCCCAATAACGCCTAATGGATAAGGGTAACTCTAGGTGTAGAAATAACGTCGTCGTCGTCATAATCGGATCTCCATCAAACCGATGACGTAAAATCACGGTCATACGTCCGGCCATAGGTAACGAAGCACGATCTCCTCGTAAATGCCAAGTCGATCACCTCCATGAAATACCAGCTCTATGAATCCTAAAAATGTTTGGGCGTCGCCATCCCCCACACAATCAATCCGAGGGTATGGATGATCGGATGGTTCTTGCTCGTAAACCGATCGTCGGCTTGTCGACCTTCCTCTTCCTCGGGGTACACGATCTCAAGAGGTTGTTCCTCTTCTTCCTCTTCAAACTCTTTACCGCATAAAATAAATAGACAATAGACACATACAATAAAGAGGTAAGACAACATAAAATCATCGCAACATGGCCAATAAGAAGACGACAAATAACAACTACACAGGTTCATATAATACGAAAAAGCTATAACAAGAATGCATATTAGATATCCTAGTGTTTCGAACATCATAGATATAACGCAAATAAAGAAAATCACACGTATAAATCAATCTCACGGATAAAATAAGATAAGAAATGGACAATCGACATAAGAATTATCGAGATAAATATAAATAAAAGAGAAAATGTAAAAACATCCAAGATTACCGAGATAAAGATAAATAGAGAAAAATGGAATATTATCCAAGATAAAATCAAATACACCAAAACACAACCCTACTCCATGGAGCTAAACCCAAACAGATATCGAGAGAATGACTTGCAAAATCTATTAGTACCACGGTCATGCCCAACCAACTATTACGCGGTCACACGTTGCGTCGGATAGCCTACGGCAAGACTGAATCCACCATCCAGGCGTAGTATAGTTCACGGTCTCCGTTGTGGCACTATAGGCAATGTACTACTAGACTTTACAAACCTCGATTAAATATAGTGAATGTCGAGTACATTAATGTGCTATCGGTTTACCACGGCCACGGAAGCTACCAACTCATTCACACACGTGTGGGATCCCGTACACTAAAGTCTCCAAGTTCATTAGAACAATGAACCACACTACGTTTATCGCATCGACAACACGATGTGATTCGTCTCAATCAACCAAAACACCAAAAATTGGTATAAATACAAAACATAATTCCAATATATGAAATTACGAAAATGCCCTCAAGATAAAAATATGCCCTCAATGGCAAAAAGCACATGCGGGTTCACTTTTTCCCGACAGCGAAATAACCTCAAAAGCATGTACGGGTTCACATTTTCCCGACAGCAAAAAATAAATATAGTAACGGTCAATCGCGTAGAAATTTTATCGCGTTTTTGAAATCTCGTCGTTTTTACAAACGTTTTAAAATCGGGTAAAGATATTTTTCTGTTTTTAAAATCGCGTAGCATTTTTAATACGTTTTCTCAATCGCGTAGGATTTTTAAATCATTTTCTTATTCGAATGCCTTTAAAATTACTGTTTAAATAAACAGAAATAGTACTTAGTACATTTAAACTACGTAGAATAATTTTTCATACCGCATACTGTCTTTTAGGTATTTTTGCTATCTTATTGGTTCATTTTTACTAAAAATTGACAGTATTTTGTTTAGAATATCATAATAATGGTTTCCTAATTTATCCATAAAATTTCTATTTACCTAATTTTAACCATTTCATTTAATTCTTTTTGAAATCTCTAACATGCTTCAAAACCAAAAGTGAGCTATATGTTAGAAAATTTCTTAACATTACTGTATTTCCTTTCTAATGATAAAATTATGAACTTTTAATCCTTTAGACTTACTTCTAATCAATTGGTCCCTTCAAAAATCATCATAGAAAATTTCTTCTTAACTTGTGTTGTTTTTTTTTAATTGAAAAAGGTTTAGAATCAAGTTTTAGAAATCATGATTACCTATAGTGGCATGTTGGCCAAATTTCATAAAACTTTTGCATTTGATTTCCAAAATGTCTTTCACCTTTTAAATCATACCAAATGTATTATATTGTCTAAGTTCATTAAATCATTTTAGAAAATAGTTAACAATAGTCAATTTAATCCTTTAGGCATGTTGGCCCAAAATACTAAGTTTTTACCATTTGATTTCTAAATGCATTTTCTTTGATCAAATCAATTAGAAACTTTCTTGATTCTCCTAGGTTAATTAAGTTACACTTTAGGAAAAATCAATAGAACATTTTGGTCCTCCAAACTTGTCATTGCCGTGAGCTATTGGATGTGTTCTTTGGAACACTCATGCAAATTTACACATGTTATTCACATCCTAAACCTTATCATACAATTCTAACACATGCATTTATATCTCTAACACATGCAAAATATTTCTAACACATGCAAAATATTTCTAACACATAAAACCTAATTTAAAGCTTATAGACATACAATCAAAAGCTATTAGACATGCAAAATTATTACAATTACCAAATAAGAAAGCTACTAACACATAACACTTAAGCTACTAGCAACCACAAAAATTAACAAATATACATCAATAAACACACCACAACCGAATCCTTATGGATTCTACAAACAACCCATCTTCTTACCACCATCAAGGGATGATAAGAATTGTCTTCCTCTTACCTTAAATGAAGACAAAAGCTTGCTTTCACACCTCCTAGGTCACGGTTTTCACCACCAAAAATACCTAGAAATCTCAAACAAAATCTACATGTTACTAACCATGAAAAAGAAGCTAAACCATGGAAAAATCATGGCTTAGAACTTTGAAAAAGAAGAGAGAAAAGAAAAGCATGAAATTTCACCTTCTAGGTAAAACTTTCAAGGTTGGTTTCCAAGCCCTAGATGGAAGAATTTGAAGAAACTTCCAACTACAAAGGTTCTTAGAATGGTGTTTAGGTTAAGGAAACTTGGTTAGAAAAATTTTTGGATGGTTGGAGTGTTAGGAAACTAGCTTGGCCGAATATGGTGAAGAAAATGGACAAGAATGGTGGCTAGGGTTCTTGATGAGAGAGAAGAGAGAAAGGTGATGAAGATGAAAGTGATTTTTGTCTCCTAAGGCCTCTTGGCCGTGAACATCAAGTGGGGTGCAAGGTGGGCACCTTGCTTGGCTTCATCCAAGCCATTGGATGAATCAAAGGCCAAGATCAAGCCTTGGTGAGCAAGCTTGATTCTCATTGGTTGATTCCCTATGACTCACATGCTTTGAGTCACACAACAGTATAAATGCTCTGTGAGTCACTAGCCGAGTCACTGTTCTGAAAGTTCTACGACTTACGGTGATTAATTAAGCTACCGATCTAACTGTTACGCTAATTGTGGGTCCCGTAAAATATTTCCTGGTCCATTTGTCACTAAAACATATCTTGACTAATAAAATAATATTATAATAATATAAAATTATTTTATTTGATGATTAAATCCTAAAAATTAAAAGATTATTTTTAGTCTCATTCGAGAATCGGGTTAAGTAAGATCCCCCAATTCTAAATAATAAAATAAGATTTTCCCACCCGGAAAATATTATTTTCCCGCCTCGAGCAAATCACACAAAAAGTCCATATAAAATCACAGACAAAGAGGGCCATGTATTTTCAGGCATTAAATCAAGAAGAAAACAATTAAAAACAGACAAAAAAATAAACGATGACGTTCGGACGTAACGGTCATTTTCCCATTTTTTCCCACAACGTAGGTAATCATCCAAAACGTTCAAATAAAATATCCAAGAAGCGGTATTATATAGTACTGTATACCTTTCGAAAAATTAATACAAGATTAAAAAATTTTTATTTTACTCGTCTCAAACAATTTACGCAAAACGATCAAATAAAATTTGAGCCAGTATTATCGTAATTGTTTTCATACAGAAATTAAGAACTGAAAAACAGGGACACAATGGTCATTCATACAAAAGCATGAAAAACAGAAAACAGTACATTCAGAATATTTTCTAAAAATTGGGGCGTTACAGACTTGCTTGAT
Organism: Ormosia emarginata; assembly: GCA_029884605.1. NCBI lineage: Eukaryota > Viridiplantae > Streptophyta > Magnoliopsida > Fabales > Fabaceae > Ormosia > Ormosia emarginata. The sequence goes on along the minus strand of JAQQTP010000078.1, from coordinate 21,887,535 downwards.
TATTCTTTCCTTTTGGAACCGTGCAGGTCCAAAATTCTTGTTTCTTGCCGCACGTTGATGATCAATCTCTTCAACTTTACGACATTTTTCAATCAAAGTTGGAAATTGATTAATCTCCAACATCGTTACAGCTCTCTTAATATCCAAATTTAATCCTCTTCAAATTTCCTACATTTCCAAATTTCATCCGGGTTCATCCGCAAATATCTTGAAAATTGAGACAGACTTTCAAATTTTGCCGCATACTCACCGACGGACATCAATCCTTGACGTAAACCCGAAACTCCATCTCCTTCATATGTCTCACACTTGCTGGAAAATATTTCTCCAGAAATCTTTGCTTGAAAAGTTGTCATGTCACCATCCTACCTTCAGCTTCCAACAGTCTTCTAGCTCCTGCCCACCAACGTTCACCATTTCCTACCAACATAAACGTTGCCAATGTAAGCTTCCGTTCATCAGTACAACCCATAGTATCAAATATCTTTTCAAGTTCTCGGATCCAAAGTTCGACTTTCTCCTGATCAAACTCTCCATGAAATTTCGGTGGATTATTCCTTCAAACTCCGATAAACCGTGCACATTTTCATTACCCCGTTGATTTTGTTGTGCAACCACTTCCGCCATTCTTTGCATAGGCTACACAATGTAGCCCATGTTCACATTATCATTCCCATTCGGTTCCCATATCTGTGCTAGTATTTCCACGTCCACGTCCTCGTCCAGTCATTACTTTTTCTACTCAAACTGAACAATACAAGGAAAGCAAGGTCAATCTTCAAACAATATTGTTTCTTTTCAGAAAATAATAACAGAGAATCACACAACACAAACAAGACAGACCTAACCACAACCCCAGAAGACTCTAACTTGGGCTCTGATACCAACTAATGTAACACCCACCGTAGGATGTCACATTTATGTTACTTTAATTACCCAAATACCCTCAATAGTCATAAAGTGTGATATTGTGATAAAAATATGAGTTGTAAATAAAATTTTTTTTTTTAACAATAACAATAAAATAAACTTAGCGGAAAATAAAACTATGATACAACAATCTCACACATAAATTACATCATATACATATTTCACACGTGCTGTCAGGTTTATTTATTACAAACCATTTATTGAAATAATAAACACACTTAAATAATTACAGACATAACTTATATCAGAGTTCACACTCGCCCAAGCTTAACTAAGCAGAAGACCCCTCAGACGGGTCCTCCTCAGGTTCCTCAGCAGGTAGGAATCCATTGTGACGATTAGCCCTACGGACAGGTGTCCGGGCTGACGACACTATGCTGATTTCCGTTGGGACATAATTTCTAGTGTCCCAATGTCGCCTGATATGCAACGGAAATTCAACATGAACAAAGATCGTCACACAGAAAAACGGATCCCCACGATACAGCCTATTAATACTAACAGTCAGGTACCCCTCATAAATAAGTCCTCGCTCATCTGGACTTGTCCTCCACTCTCTAGCTCCTCCATGGAACTGTAAACGTACATATCCGAAGAAACTAGCTCCTGATGACATGTTGTCAGAACTCTGCGGTTCCTGATGTGAGAAGTAATTCCTCTTCTCCTTCTAGTACCGTATCTTTCTCAATGTCTTCACCCAATATAAATACAATAAACAGATATATATACAAAGAGGTGAGATCACCTACACCAATACCAGCATGATAGCACAGAGATAATACAGACAGCATATTATGCAAAAATATCATATCATGATCACAATTATGACATCATCATAGTGTAAAAATAATTACCATCATGCCATCATCACTGTTCAAACCACAATTAATTACAGTAATGCTACCACATATGTATATGTTAAATTCATGCATGTGAACATAGACTCAATGTCCTACTCCATGGAGCTAATACTCAAGTCGGAGAAATTGATCGAAAAGATTTACCGGTATCTCGTGCCTCAGACCAAGTGCTATAATTATATCTTGCACATCTAGCACATACACGACAGTCTTTGTCAGATCTCGATTAAGAATAGTGTCTCGGTCCGATCATCGGTGTGTTGCATCGGTCTAACTCATGGTGCAGAAGAGCTACCAACTGCCCATTGCGAGCAACCCGCACCCCGATGCCACCAAGGTCAACCAGTGACCTACACTACGCATATCGCACCCACTCAAGAGGTGTACGTTTCTCCTAGGCAATTAGCCATATTCAGTCCGTTGGACCCTTTTCAATGCATGTGTAATGCACTAATTACCAACCAAAGGTAAATCACATAATTTCTCATTCCAGATTCAGATACTATTTTTCGTTCGTAAAATGGATTAATGCCAATTACAGGCAAACTTCTCAATTTCTTGTACAGGATTCATACACTACTTTTAACTGTAAGATTTACTGTATAATTAACAGTTAAATCACATTACTGTGTTTTTCTCATTCGCAAAATATTTTCGTTACGTTTTTACGTACAGTAATGATTTGTAACATTTTCTGTTACGTTTAAAAATCGTAAAATAATCTTTTATTTTTAAAACGCATAGCAATGTTTCCACAACATTTTGATCGTGTAAAATATTTAAACGCGTTATAAATCGCGTAGAAATATTTTAACGTTTTTCAAATCGCGTAACTTAAAAATTACGTTTTTGAGTTACGTAAATCATTTTTCACCGTTTTTACCCTTCACAAAATATTTCTTAACTTTAAAAATATTATTTTGAACATTTCTTATAAAAATATAATTTCTTACATTATTCTCTTTCTATTCTCAATCAAAAATCCCTTCCGTACTATATTTTCTCAAAATCACTTTTTATTGATTTAATCTTACCAAATCATATTTAATTGATTTAATTACTATTTCAAAATTTAAATTTCCTAACATTTTCCAAAACCCAATACTTAAATTCTAATGTTAGAAATTTTAAGTTACAAACATTTTCTTTTATATTTCTAAATCACTTCTAAACATTAAATCAAATTCTACGTTTAAGTTACAAACGTTTTATTTTATATTTCTAAATCACTTCTAAAAATTAATTCTTCTTAAGATAATTTAAAGTTCAACACTTAAATTCCTTTCCAAAATCCTTATTTGAAAATTCTTATATTTTATTGCATCAAAACATTTTTTCTAAATTATCAAAACCTTATAGATGTCATTGGAACCATGAAATATTTTTCTTCTAACTTAAGTAAACTTCATTTTTGTTTCTACACAAAATAAATTCATGAAACTACTATTTAAAAACCGTATACACTCTTTTTATAAGACAAACCCTCTTGTTTAATTTCTTTACTTCTCAAATCATTCAATTTTGTCATTTATGAAAATATCATTTTTGTGAACACTAATTTAATTGGTGTCTTGGCTGAAATTTATTTTAGTTCAAGGACTAAAAATCAACTTCATTGTTCTTGAAAAATTTCAATAAAAACCCTAAACTTGGAAGCTCAAAACCGTGACCTCCTCCATGGCCTTTGGAGCCAAAATTTTGCTTATTTCAACATACATCCATCATAATATATTCAACATATATCATCATGCATATTTTAAACATACCATATAAACAAATAAAAATTATACTAAGCATGCATACACAAGTAAATCATGCAAATTATATCAAGCATAGGCAAAAATAAATTAAAGCACATAACACACATAAATTATTACATGACCATGGATGTGAATCCTCACATGGATTCACCATCCATCAAATATAAACCATCTCTCACCACCATGCTTGGTTGGTGAGATGGATCTCCCTCTTACCTCTTGAAGAACCACCAAAGAGCTTGTTGCTTTGTCTTTGGAGCAAGATCTCCACCAATACAAGTTTTTAAACATGAAACAAATACAAGAAAATTAGTATATCAAGCTTGAACAAGAAGAACCATGGATCAAACATGGTTTAGAACATGAAAAAGAAAAGAATAGATGAAGTTTTCTTACACTTCACCAACAAAAGCTCTAGAACTTGATCTTGGTAAAAGTCCTTCAAAATGGAAGAATTAGAACTTGGTGTGAACTACAAAGGTTCTTAGAATGATGAAAGGATTCAAGAAACTAGGTTGTATGAAATTAAAAAGTGATGGAGGAGTGAGTTGGAGTGCTTGGCCGGATGGTGTGTTTTTGGGAGAGAAATGGAGTTTGCTTTGGTTTGGTCTTGAAACTTAAGTGGAAGAATGAAGAAATGATATTATGAAATATAGAAATGAGTGTTTTTAGTCTTCAAAGGAGTGCATTGCCGTAGCATGCAATTAGAGAGAAGAAAAAGTGAAGTTTGAAAAACATAAGCATTGATGATCAATAGGAAATTGTCTTGACATTTGGCTTGTCTTCATTTTTTTTTCTTTGGCCTAAAAAGCCTATACTAAACTTGTCTCCCTTCATCCTTGCTCTCCAAACCGTGCCCCCCTTCTTCATGCATGCAAAATATGACAATTTGATAACCATTTTTGTTTTTAGTCATTTTAGGTATTAATTTAAAGCATTATAGGTAGAATAGATATTAATTAAAAGTATTCTAGGTAGAAGACTTATTATGGACCATTGGATCTTTTCTCTTTAAACCCCATCCCTTAGATGTGTCTCCAAAAATGAATGGTCAAGATTACACCTTCAAACTTTTCATCCAAGGGTCCAAAATGGTTGTAATCATTTTTGATGACCAATTCTCCACCATTGATCTAAATCCAAATCCAATGGTCATTAATGATCCATCTCCACCATTGATTAATTTTACATCCAAGGGTTGATAATGGTCATAGCCATTTAGAAGATTAAATCCCTACCCTTGATTTAATTTCAATCCAACGGTTATAATTGATCCTATTTACTTTTAAAATCAAATCTCCACCGTTAATTAAATCAAGATTAAATTTCTAACTGTAATTAAATTAATAGTGGATATCCAAACCACTAATGTTATCTTAATAATATTTTAATAATATAGAATTTTATTTTTATCCATTATAACCTCACAAAAATATAATTACTGTATTTTTATCGTCTGATAATTAAATACAGTACAAAATACAGTAAAAGAAATTTTCTAAAACTGTTTCCGGATTCAGGTTTAGTAAGATCCCCTGTCTCCGTCTAAACAGTACAAATTTTTCTATACGTAGAAAAAATTTTCATTTTGCGGGACCCACCTGGGCCCACGTATGGCCACCTGGGCCCACATACACCTCGTGGGGCCCACAAACAGTAAAAATTCCAAAATCACACATAAAATCACAAAAATTACAAAACTCACAAATATCAAATCAGATTACGTAAATTAATTAAGACTAAACAGTAAAAATTAATTTACGTAGATTTTTTCGGCCCGAAAATTATTATTTTCTTGACACGGAGCAAATTACTCAAAACGATCAAATATGCAGACAGAATATTCAAAATAGTTTTACAGCACACAGAAATCACTAAAAAGTAGATTTCTGTTAACGGTCAAAATTACTGTTTAATACATAGAAAGTTTGGGGTGTTACAGGAGACATGTTGACTATGTGAATGCTTATGTCATGGAGATCATAAAGATTTTGATGATAACAAAGCCAAGACGATGACCAAGTCCAATGGATACAAAGCTAGCATAGTTTATAGGACTTAGAGTTATCATGTAAGAAGCTCTCTTGGTATCTCTAATGGTTTTCAAAATATTTCCCTAAAATGTTTTTCAAATAAATAATGTTTTTGAGCTTGGATAATGCAAACCATGTTTAAATCTTTAAACAATCCAAAGTTTTCTGAATTATAATGTTCACAAAGCTTAATTGGGCATAAAAATAGGTTCAAAGATTATTGTATTCTTATCCTTAGGCTTAGTAATCAATTTACAACTTCTTTGGAAGCTTGTAATCGATTACAAAGGCCTAGTAATCGATTACATTCATGCGAGAATCAATTTTTCAAAAGTCAGAAGCCTTGTAATCAATTACATGAGGCTTGTAATCGATTACACTGCTTCCAGAGGCTTAGTAATTAATTGCATGAGGTTTGTAATCGATTACAATATGTCCATAAAGCCTAGAATGTATCTCAAGAACAATGTAATCGATTACACTTCTTTCAGAGGCTTAGTAATCGATTACATGAGGTTTGTAATTGATTACACTTAGCAAAGAAAGCTCAGAACGTGTCTCAAAAATAATGTAATCGATTACATTATCCTTGTAATTGATTACAACACAGCTGAAAGTGTCCAACAGTTACATTCTAAACATTTATTGCTCATATTAATTGCCCTAACAACTATTTTCTTTTGGAAAACTATATATGGACGTTTTTGGGCCATCTTTTAATAAAAACAAACATTAAGAAACATATTTCTATTGTGCTTAATCCGAGTTCCATCATTCTTCCCTCTTTTACTCTGTTTTGAGAATTTTTGAGATATTCTTGAAAGAGTTTCATAGAACTTCAAGTTATGATATACACTCTGTTGAGAGCCTCTATTATGTTTTATTCTTGATTGATTGTAATGAGGGTGAGGTATCCTTTAGAGAATTTGTAAGGGTGAGGTATCCCTATCGTCGAGACTCAAGCACAAAGGTGAGGTATCCTAAAGTGTGAGGAGTGCTCAGGATTGTAACAATAGCAAGCACCTATTGAAGCTTACGTTGATAGTGAAAAATCTCGGGTGGTTTCACGAGGACTAGACGTAGGTCACAAGTGGTTGGTGGCTGAACCAGGATAAACATTATATTTGATTCTCTAAACTCTTTCTCTTTATATCTGTATTTTAATTTCATATAATTGATTAAATATTATATTTATTAGCTCATTAAACTTGTGAAAATTTTTCTATCTTCTTGATTCGCTCATTTCAATCGATAAATAGCTTCAGCGAAAATCATTTTTAAAGTGTTTATGAAAAGTTTTCAAAGAAAATTTTATTACTTAATTCAGTCTCCCCTCTTGAGTAAAGAAACCACTTGGGTAACAAGTGGCATCAGAGCTAGGCTCTTGTGTAAAAGAGCTTAGTAGCTTCAAGAGAAAATGACCTCTTCAAATGGTTTTTCTTCATAATGATCTTTAATAAACAGACCACCCTTTTTCAATGGGGATGGGTATGCTTATTGAAAAGAACGCATTAAAATTTTCATTGAAGTTATTGATCTAGATGTGTCAGATACTGTTGAAAATGATCCTTTTTGTTCCCACACGTGTTGTTGATGGTGTAAAAATTGAAACACCAAGAAATGAATGGATTGACGAAGACAAGAAATAGGTTCAGTATAATTTAAGAGTCAAGACCATCATTACCACGGCTTTGGGATATAATGAATTCTTTAGAATTTCAAACTATAAAACTACCCAAAAAATACTCTCACCCGTGAATATGAATTATTTAGAATGAACCCAAGAGAAAGCATTCAAGAAATGCAAAAAAGGTTCACTTATATTGTTAATCATCTTGCTTCATTAGGTAAAACTTTTTCTAACAAGGATCTTAATAACAAAGTTTTAAGATGTTTGAGTAAGATTTGACAACCTAAAGTGACAATTATTTTAGAATCAAGGAATTTAGCAACCATGACTCTTGCCACTCTTTTTGGAAAAATTCAAGAGCATGAATTGGAGTTCAACAGGCTTGATCAAAGTGAAGAACGTGATAAAAATAAGAAAAAGATTGTGCTTAAAGCCATCTCCTCCACTATTGATGATGATGAGGAAGATGATAGAGATAGCGTGGAGAACTTTGAATTAAATGAAGAGAACCTTAGTCTCCTTGTGAAAAAGTTCGAAAGGTTTCTTAAAAAGAAAGGAACTCAAAGAAGGCCTTATTTCCCGCTAAAGAAGACTTATCACAAAGGGGAAGGAATGTCATCAACTTCAACTTGCTACGAGTGTGGTAAACCGAGACACATGAAGATGGAGTGCCCAATTTACCAAAAGAAGATGGATAAATTTGAAAAGAAATCCTCCAAGGAAAGAAAAGGATGAAAAGCCTACATAGTATGGGATGAAAATGACACGGACTCCACAGACAGCTCAAATAGTGAGGAAGCTCATCTATGTCTTATGGCCAAAGAAGAAGAAGAAGAAGAATAAAGCGACATGGAGTTAATTTCTAACCTTGACTTATCTCTTTCTTATAATGAATTACAATATGCCTTCGAAGAATTACATGATAAATTACTAAGGATCACAAAATTAGTTTCTTCAATTAAGAAAACAACTTCTTCTCTGGAAAACCAAATTCTTATTTTAAACAAAGAAATTGAAAAACTAAAAATTGAGAATAAGACTTTAGGTTTAATTAATGTTAATTCTTCTTACACAACTTGTTCCTTTCATGCTTTAAAACTTTCATCTTGTTTATCTTGCCAAGCTTTTGAAAAAGAAATTGAAGATTTAAATAACACTCTTTCAAAATTCACTTTTGGTAGAGACAATTTGAATATTTTGCTTAGAAAACAAAGATGGATTTTTTAAAAAGTGGGTTTAGGATATAACCCCAAAAATAAACAAAAATTTTACAAAAATTTCTTTATTCCTACAAGTACTTCAAGTAGTCCTTTTATTAAATGTTTTCATTATGGAAAGAAAGGACATAGTGCCTCAACATGTAATGTAAGAAAGAACATTAACACAAAAGTGAAAACTAAAATGGTTTGGATTCCCGATGGCACCATGCCTAAAGCTAACACACAATGACCCAAGAAAATTTAGACACCAAAAGTTAAAAATTGAACTTGTACTATAGGTATGCTTGAAGGCCAAGAGCTCAAATTAGTAGATAGTGGCTGCTCCAAGCACATGACTGAAGATGACTCCGAGTTTTCATTCCTTGTTCGCAAGACACATGGACACATAATCTATGGAGATAACAACAAAAAGAAGATTCGTGGAGTTGGCAAAGTCAGTAAAAATCCCTCTTCTTCTATTGATAATATGTTTCTTGTTGAAGGACTTAAATATAATTTGCTTAGTATTAGTCAATTATGTGATAAAAGAAATAGAGTTATATTTTATTCTCATTGTTGCATAATTGAAGGAAAAGATGATAAGGAAGTGAAATTTGTTGGTCATAGAGTAAATAATAAATATATATATATATATATATATATATATATATATATATATATATATATATATATATATATATATGATATATATGAGATTATTCTTGATGATATATCTTCAAATGATGCGAAATGCTTTATGAGTAGAGAAGATGATTCATGGTTATGGCATAAAAGAATTTCATACATTCACATAGATCACTTAAATAAGTTGATCTCTAAAGAGTTAGTAATTGGACTACCCAAGCTCAAATTTGAAAAAGATAAACTATGTGATGTGTGTCAAAAGGGAAAACAAGTAAAAGTCTCTTTTAATGCTAAAAATGTGATTTCAACCTCTAGACCTTTACAACTTTTGCACATGGATCTTTTTGGCCCTTCTAGAACAATGAGCTTTGGTAGGAATTACTATATATTAGTGATTGTAGATGATTTTTTTAGGTTTACATGGACCTTATTCCTATCTCATAAAAATGATGCATTTCTAGCTTTTAAGAAACTTGCCAAAGTTATCCAAAATAAAAAAAGTTTTTGTATTATATCTATTAGAAATGATCATCGTGGTGAGTTTGAAAACCATGAGTTTGAAACTTTTTGTGATGAACATGACATTGAGCATAATTTTTCTGCTCCTAGAACTCCACAACAAAGTGGAGTTGTAGAAAGAAAAAATCAATCTTTAGAAGAAATGGCGAGAACTATGCTCAATGAGGTTACTCTTCCTAAGTATTTTTTGACAGATGCTATAAGTACCACTTGCTTTGTAATGAATAGGTCCCTTATAAGACCAATTTTAAAGAAAACTCTATATGAATTATACAAATAAAGGAAGCCAAATGTTTCACATTTTCATATTTTTGGATGTAAATGTTTTGTTTTAAATAATGGAAATGATTACTTAGGAAAGTTTGATGCTAAGTATGATGAAGGTAAATTTCTTGTTTATCCTAATCATAGTAAGGCTTTTATAATTTATAATAAAAGAATAATGACTATTGAAGAGTCCATTCATATTACATTTGATGAAACTAACCCAAATGGACTGAGAAAGGATTTTGTTGTTAATGATGTTGCAGAGATTTTGGTAAAAACACATTTGGACAACAAGGAGAAAGAAGAGAGGAAGTAAGAGGAAAGTCAAGAGGACCCCCCCAAATCAAAAGGATTCATAATTCATGGCATTTCTCAAGGAATGGAGAACCTCAAAATATCATCTTCTTGACTAAGTAATAGGTTATGTATCTAAAAGTGTAAGTACTTGAAAATCAATTAGAAATGAATGTAACCATATGGCTTTCATTTCACAATTTAAGCCTAAAGATATAAATGAAGCATTTAACGATGAACATTGGATCTAAACTAATTTGAAAGAAATCAAGTTTGGGAATTGGTTCCAAGGCCCAATGATCATCCAATTATAGGCACCAAATGGGTCTTTAGGAACAAGCTTGATGAAGCAGGCATAATAACAACAAATAAAGCTAGGCTTGTAGGTAAATGGTACAATCAAGAAGAAAGCATAAATTATGAAAAAACATATGCACCTGTAACTAGATTAGAGGCCATTAGAACGTTACTTGCATATGCATGCATTATGGATTTCAAATTATATCAAATAGATGTTAAAAGTACTTTTTTAAATGGCTTTATCCAAGAAGAGGTGTTTGTTGAACAACCTCCCGGTTTTGAAAATTATGACTTGCCCAACCACGTTTTTAAATTGAAAAAGGTCGTGTATGATTTAAAACAAGCTTCTCGAGCTTGGTATGAAAGATTGAACAATTTTCTTTTAGAAAAAAAGTTACAAGAGAAAAAGTTGACACAACACCCTTTATTAAAAATAAAACGCATAACATACTCCTTGTACAAGTTTATGTAGATGGTATAATCTTTGGTGCTACTAATGAATCTCTTTGCAAGGAATTTGCTAATATTATGCAAAGTGAGTTTGAAATGTCTAGGATGGGTGAGCTCAACTTCTTCCTTGGGCTTCAAATCAAGCAAACAAATAATGGAACCTTCATAAGTCAATCAAAGTATTGCAAAAAGTTACTCAAGAAATTTAGGATCGATAACTCTAAGTACATGGACACACCAATGAGTACCTCCTATTACTTGGAGATGGATGACGCAGGTAATCCCATAGAAATCACTAAGTATAGAGGTATGATTGGATCTCTTCTTTATCTCACTACTAGTAGACCAGATATTATGTTTAGTGTATGCATGTGTGCTAGATACTAAGCAAATCCTAAAGAGTTACACTTAAGTGCAATAAAAAGAATTAAATATCTTATTGTCACTTCACAAGTAGGTTTGTGGTACCCCAAAAGTGTCACTTATAGTCTTATTAGTTATTCCAATTCGGATTTTGCTGGATGCAAACTAGATAGGAAAAGCACTAGTGGGACATACCACTTGTTTAGAAGCTCTTTAGTTTCTTGGCATAAAAAGAAACAAAATAGTGCGACATTGTCTACCACTAAGGCTAATATGTTGTAGCTGGAAGTTGTTGTGCTCAAATCCTATAGATGAAGCAACAACTTCTAGACTTTGGACTTCAGCTTGATTACATCCCTATAAGATGTGACAATACTAGTGCAATCAATTTGACCAAAAACTCCCATTTTACACTCTAGAACTAAGCAAATTGAGATAAGGCATCATTTTATACGGGATCATATACAAAGAGGTGATTGTGTGTTAGAATTTGTTGAAATGTCTAATCAATTTGTTGATATCTTCACAAAACCTTTGTCTAATGATACTTTCTTTCATCTTAGAAAAGAACTAGGAATTTTAGATCAATCATGCATTTAAAATTCAACAATCTTGCTGCATAATTTTTCTACATAATCGATTGATTTTCTACATAATTATCTTGCCCTTAATTATGTTTGAAATCCAATACTTACTTGAGCATCGAAGGCTCCCCTAAATTTGTTTTGCATGTACTCCCATCATGACTAAGTCCTCCAACTGCTCAAGATATCCTTTGCTCATTACTTTAGTCAAATTCTTGGAAGTTTGTGTTACCAAGTGGCTTCAATACTCAAGATGAGGGTGAATTGAGTTTATAAAACAAGTTCACAATTCTTTCGCAAAACACTCGACTATTGATTTTTGTTGAAGTTATTGACCATTTAAAATAAATGAATTGATAAGAATAATAGATATTGCTTAATAACCAACCAAGAGAGAAGTAATCAAGTAAGAATACAAGCAATGCACAAATATAAAGAGAAGGGTTTAGAGAATCAAACATAATAATCTATCCTAGTTCGGCCACCAATCTACTTGTGACCTACGTCTAGTCCTCAAGCAACCACTAGAGTTTTTCCACTATATCTTCAAGCTTCAATAGGTGCTTGACTACCTTTACAAACTTGAGCACTCAACTCCTTAGGATGCCTCACCCTTGAGCTTGAGTCTTTTCAAACAAATGGATGCCTCACCCTTTACAATATGGAGGGATACCTCACCCTTTCTTTACAAAGCAATCAAGGTTGATATAAAGAAGCTCTCACTAGAGTAAATGATACAAATTGAAGCTCTAAGAATGCTCACAAATGATATCTCAAAGATTAGTCAAAAACAGAGCAAAGAGTGATTTCAGAGATTGATTCTCATTTTGATGTATTGCTAAGATGTTTCAGTTAAAGAACAACCATCAATGATGCCCCAATAACTGTATTTAAAACCCATTCATTAAAAGAGCCATTGGAGGGTGGTTAAAGCCAAGCATTTAATGCATCTAATATAGCCGTTGGGCATGTCAGAACACGGGTAATCGATTACAGGGTTTTGGTAATCGATTACATAGAAGATAGAACGTGTTCTTGGCTTTCTGCGCTTATGGTAATCGATTACATGACTTGTGTAATCGATTATACGCCCTCTGACTTGATGGTAATCGATTACAATATTGATGTAATCGATTACATGGCCCTTTGAGCATGTTCTTGACTTTCTGGGAACATGGTAATCGATTACCAGCTTGGGTGTAATCGATTACCAGCTTGGGTGTAATCGATTACACGTCCTCTGACTTTCTGGTAATCGATTACATTGATAATGGAATCGATTACAAGGCTTCTATTTGGCTTGTAATCGATTACTAAACTTTGGTAATATATTACACTATACTTTAAACTCATTTTTCAAGCCTGAAAGAGGATTCATATCATTCCTAACTTTAGAAAACATAGATTTAAACAATATTGAACTTTGTTTGGCATGATTCAAGATAAAAGAAGTCCTCTTTTTAGGAATTGATCTTTGAAAACCATATTGATTAAAATCATTTTTGAAATGCCATTTGAGATATCTTGAGAGCATTTAACATTGATGTTCTAATACCTATATCTAAACCTCTTGATTTCTTCCTTTGATCTTGATTTTCTCTTTTGCTTTTGATCTTCATCTTTGTCTTTGTTATCATCAAAAACCAATCGACATGCTTCAAGACACATGCATTCACATTCTCCTCCTTTTTGATGATGACAAACTGAACAATTAAAGGAAGAGAAACAATTGCATATATATATATATATATATATATATATATATATATATATATATATATATATCATAGATTTAAACGCAACTCTCCCTCGTAATGTATGCACACAATATAGGGTTAGTGATATGTTCATGTGAAAGCTTTAAATCTAACTCCCCCGTACTTATGCAAGACACTAATCTCTCCCCTGTTGGCATTATCAAAAACATATTAGCATTTAGATGAAATTTTGGCAGCATTTTCACTGATTTTCATGATTTCCCAAAATTTTAAACAGTAGAAATCAATCAATTCAAACCAGTCAATATACAATCAATCCAATAGATCAAAATGGAACTAATCAAATTAATATTCAAGTGCATATTAGAATCAATAATCATATCGGAAACATCAAAAGAACCAATTGATTTTATATAAATATTGTTTCAATCATATACAGCCAAATATCAGAAAAACAAAGAAACTATCATAGCAAATATCCATGATCACTATCAGTGGCCTGACTGTCACTCTCCACATCCGCAGCAATGTCACCAAGGTCCACATCATCGTCTCCGGTGTCAAGATCGTCCTCGGAACCAAGGAGCTCCTTGTCATCAGCAGGAACTCCAGCGGGAATGGCAGAGGGGTTAGCAAACGATAGAGGAGCAGCAGGAGGGGCAGAGGAGGTGGTAGGTGCAGTAGCATCTCTCAGTGCAGTATGTCTGGGGCCCTCCAAAAGCGAACGAATAGCAGCAAGCTCCTGATCGGAATAGTCCATCCTCAACTCCAGGTGATCCACCTTTTGCTCAATCCGGTCCATCCGAGTTTCCACCGTAGTGGCCAAACTTCGAATTTCTTGCAGTAGAAGCTCCAATGTGGCTGAAGCTGGTGGAGCTGGTGCAGGTTGCTCGTCCTTGTCCTCCTCATCACTTTCCGGACCATGAGGAATATACCCCTAGTTACCATGGGCCAAATAGTACCATCGCCCGTCGACCTTGCTCAGCTGAAGCTTCTTCAAGGTGTGCAGACCAATGGATTGTGGTCCCTTGGAGCTGGTATCCTTGGATTCCTCAGCCAAGGAGATGTGACAGTGCTCCAGGATAGCAGTCATCAACATGGCATAGGGAAGGGCAGAGTTTTTCTTTTTCTTCACATCCAGCATGTGCTAAATGATGTAATTGGCTTAGTTGATTGGCCTGCCAGTGGTCATGGCCCATAAGACCACCATGTTATCTCGTAATACTTGAGAATAATTCCCGCCTCTAGGAATCAAGCCTCGAACTACTAGATAATGGAGTACCCTATTCTCCATTGTCAGACCAGTGGCCATCACTCGTTTGTTATTCCTTGGAAGCACGTAACCAGAGCGAATCAGGGACGTCAGAGCGCTCTTATACTCAAACTCAGCTCCCCAAGAATTTTCATTTCCATAGAAGCTGGTCCCAGCATAGGTTAGTTTGGTCAACCTACACCATTCTTCCCGGGAAATTTTAACCTGAGTTTTCCTCACCTCAGATATCAAGCAATGATCTTCATACCTCAAGTTTGCATAAAAGACACAAACCAAATTTGGGTAGATGGCCTTCTGAATGTTGAAGAACCCAAGCAACCCCAGCCTCTCAAACAACTGGAAGCTCTCCAGGGGTTCACCAGTGCAGAAGGATTGTGTGAGATACCGTGGCGAGATTAACTTCCTCAGTTGGAAGTTCTTTCTGAAGAGCTCAGCCTTCTTGGTAGTTGAGAAGTGCCTGGTTAGGTCCAGCCCGGAGATATTGCATGGAGGAGCACTGGAGGATTCTCCAATGGTGGCCCCTGGTCTTGCACGTTTAGCACGGTGGCTTGGTTCAGCCATTGATGATTGAAGGTGAGAATAGGTGAGTGTTTGGGGGTATTTAGAGGTGTGTAGCTCGTGGGGGATGAAATGGAGAAGAACAGAGGAGTGGGTGAAGTTTGTGGTGGAGAATTGGGTGGGTTTGTAGGAGTTTTGGTGGTTGGGTTGTGGTGGGAGAGGGATTTCGAGTGAGAGGAGGTGATTTTGGAGGATTTGGTGGAGAATGGAGTGAGAAAGGGAGATTTGGGAGAAGGGGGTTTCATGGGAGCAGAGGAGAAGAAGGGTCAAATTTTCAGAATGAGTGACCTTTCATGCATTTGAAACCTTTTAAAACCCCTCTGTAATTGATTACATGGTTCGTGTAATCGATTACCAGCTTTCTGTTTGCCCTTGTAATTGATTACAATATCAGTGTAATCGATTACCAACCTTCTGGGAACCTTGTAATCGATTAAATTATTTGTGTAATCGATTACCTGAGTTCTGGGTTCATTGTAATCGATTACCAGTGTAGTGTAATCGATTACTTGCTTGACAGAATCTTTGTAATCGATTACAAAGGTCTTGTAATCGATTACCAGCCTACTAAAACTCAGATTTTGCATTTCAATCAATTAAGGATCAATTTTAATCCTTCCAAAATAGTTCCAAAGCTTCTTAAATCAATTCCAAAACATCATGCAAGCATGCAATTCACACAGATTGTGATTCAAAACACCTAATCATACAAGATTGCTATTTTTACCAAGAATTACCCCATTTGGATGAATTTGAGATGTTTTTGAGCTTCTTGGAGATCTTTGACATGAGGAAGCACCTGCAAAACAACTTAGAGAGAATCTCCGACACTCAAGTCAGTATTGGATTAAAAAAATCAAAAATTATGCAGCAAAGGGACATGATTATGCAGAAAAAATGTATGTTTATGCAACAATTTGCATTTTATGTAGCATAATAATGTATTTATGCAGCAATTAGCCTATGCATGATTGATCTAATATGCCAAGTTCATTTCTTATATAATAGAAGGCTTCTTTTGTTAAAAGTTTAGTGAAAATGTCTGCTAGTTGCTTAGTGGTTTCCACAAATTCAAGCATGCAATCACCCTTTTGAACATGATCTCTTATGAAATAATGCCTTATTTCAATGTGCTTTGTTCTTGAGTGTAAAACGGGATTCTTAGATAGATTGATTGCACTAGTATTATCACATTTTATGAGAATGTGATCCAGCTCAAGACCATAGTCTAGAAGTTATTGCTTCATCTAAAGGATTTGAGCACAACAACTTCTAGCTGCAATGTATTCAGCTTCAGCTGTTGACAATGCCACACTATTTTACTTCTTGCTATGCCAAGAAACTAATGAGCTTCCAAGCAAGTGGCATGTCCCACTAGTACTTTTTCTATCCATTTTGCACCCAGCAAAATCAGAATCGGAATAACCAATTAGGTTACATGAAGCACCTTTAGGGTACCACAATCCCATTTGTGAAGTGCCTATTAGATACTTCATAATTCATTTTACAGAACTTAGGTGTGATTCTTTAGGATTTGCTTGAAATTTAGCACACATGCATACACTAAACATGATATCCGGCCTACTTGCGGTAAGGTAAAGAAGTGAGCCAATTATACCTCTATATTTAGTGATTTCTACTGATTTATCTCCTTCATCCTTGTCCAAGTAACAGGAAGTTCCCATTGGTGTAGCCATTTGTTTTGCTCCTTCCATTCCAAACTTTTTGAGCAACTCCTTGCAATATTTGGATTGACTTATGAAAATTTCATCCCTTGTTTACTTGATTTGAAGGCCAAGGAAGAAGTTGAGCTCACCCATCATGGACATCTCAAACTCACTTTGCATGATATTAGCAAATTCTTTACAAAGTGAGTCATTAGTAGCACCAAATATAATATCATCAACATATATTTGTGCAAGTAAAATGTCATGCTTTTTATGTTTGATGAAAAGAGTAGTGTCAACCTTTCCCCTAGAGAAACCATTTTCCAAAAGGAACTTACTCAACCTTTCATACCAAGCTCTAGGAGCTTGTTTCAAGCCATACAATGCTTTTTTAAGTTTAAAAACATGGTTGGGTAGTTCAAAATTTTCAAAACCGAGAGGTTGATCCACATACACTTCCTCTTGGATAAAACCATTTAAAAAGACACTTTTGACATCCATTTGAAAAAGTTTAAAGTCCATGATGCAAGCATATGCAAGTAACATTCTAATGGCTTCTAGCCTAGCTACGGGAGCATACGTTTCTTCATAATCTATACCTTCTTCTTGATTATAACCCTTAGCTACAAGCCTAGCTTTGTTTCTTATTATTAAGCCTGTTTCATCAAGTTTGTTTCTAAAAAACCCATTTGGTGCCAATTATAGGATGATCATTGGGCCTTGGAACTAATTCCCAACCTTGATTCCTCTCAAATTGGTTTAATTCATCTTGCATGGACAAGATCCAATGTTCATCATTAATGGTCTCATTTATGTTTTTAGGTTCAACTTGAGAAACAAAAGCCATATGATTACATACATCTCTAAGAGATTTACGAGTGATTACCCCTTTTGATACATCACCTATCACTTTGTCAAGAGGATGATATCTTGATGTTCTCCATTCCTTGGGAAGATCCATGATTTGAGAGTCCTCTTGTCTTAGGGAATCATATAGGCTTTCTTCTTGCTTCTTGACTTCTTTTTCTTGATTTCCTAGGTGAGTTCTTGCAAGGATTTTTGCAACATCATCAACAAGCTTCTTTCTTAGCTTGTTTGGGTTAGTTTCATCAAATGCAACATGTATGGACTCTTCTATGGTCATAGTTCGTTTGTTATAAACCCTAAAGGCCTTACTATGTATAGAATAATCAAGAAATATTCCCTCATCAGATTTTGCATCAAACTTCCCCAAGTTATCCTTTCCATTATTTAAAACAAAGCATTTACATCCAAAAATATGAAAATGTGAGACATTTGGTTTCCTTCCTTTGTATAATTCGTAGGGAGTTTTCTTTAAAATTGGCCTTATTAGAGCCCTATTCATAACATAACATGCGGTGTTAACCGCATCCGCCCAAAAATACTTAGGAAGATTGGCCTCATTGAACATAGTTCTTGCCATTTCTTCTAAACATCGATTTTTCCTTTCTACAACACCATTTTGTTGTGGTGTTCTAGGGGCTGAAATATTATGCTCAATGTCAAGTTCATCACAAAACGTTTCAAATTCATGGTTTTCAAATTCACCACCATGATCACTTCTTATGGATGCAATACAAAAACCTTTTTTGTTTTGGATAACTTTAGCAAGCTTTTTGAATGATTGAAAAGCATCATTTTTGTGAGACAAAAACAATGTCCATGTAAACCTAGAAAAATTGTCTACAATCACTAAGGCATAGTAATTCCCACCAAAGCTCATAGTTCTAGAGGGACCAAAAAGATCCATGTGCAAAAGTTACAGAGGTCTAGAAGTTGAAACCATATTTTTAACTTTAAAGGAGACTTTTACTTGTTTTCCCTTTTGACATGCATCACAAAGTTTATCTTTTTCAAATTTGAGCTTTGGAAGACCAATTACTAGTTCTTTAGAAACTAATTTGTTTAAGTGATCTATGTGAATGTGAGCAATTCTTCTATGTCATAACCATGAATCATTTTCTTTAGTCATAAAGCATTTAGCATCATTTGAGGAAATGTCATCAAGGCTAATCATATATATGTTATTGACCCTATGACCAACAAACTTAACATACTTATCATCCTTACCCTCAATTATGCAACAATTTGAATCAAATATTACTCTATTCCCCTTATCACACAATTCACTAATGCTAAGCAAGTAATGTTTGAGTCCTTCAACAAGTAAAACATTATCAATGGATGAGGAAGGAATCTTACCAACTTTACTGACTCCAAGGATCTTTCCTTTGTTATTGTCACCATAAGTCACATGTCCACTCTTCTTAGGAATAAGGAAGGAGAACTTGGAGCCATCACCGGTCATGTGCTTGGAGCATCCACTATCAAGATACTAACTTGAACTTTTGGACTTCAAGCACACCTACAACACATATTCAAGTTTTAACATTTAGTCCCCAAAATGTCTTGGGTCCTTGTGTGTTAGAAATAGGCACGGTGCCTTTTGGAACCTAAACCATTTTAGTTCCTACTTTGGTGTTTCTTTTCTTTCTAGCATTACATATAGATGCACTATGTCCTTTCTTTCCACAATGAAAGCATTTGATAAAGGGGGTACTTGATGTTCTAGATGGAACAAAGAAATTATTGTAGGATTTTTTATGGTTGTTTGGATTGTATCCCAACCCGACTTTTTGAAAAACACACCTTTGTTTCCCTAGTAACATATTCAAATTATCTCTTCCCATAGTAAATTTTGCAAGAGTGTTTTTCAAGTCCTCAATTTCAATTTCATATTCTTTACATGAAGAACAAGATGAGGGTGTGGGTACATTTTCATGTGAAGAACAAATCATGCATGATGAGTTGGCATCAATAAGTCCTAGAGTCTCATTTTCAACTTTGAATTCTTCAATTTCCTTAGTTAAAGTAGAAATTTTGTTAGTCATTAAGGAGATTGTTTTGTTGGAAGTTAAAACCATTTTGGTGAGTCTCGTGGATTCATCATGCAATTCTTGAAAGGCATCTTGCAATTCATTATATGAAGGAGATAGTTCAAGATTAGATGAGGTTACCTCAGTTTCGCTTTTCTCTTCTTCTTCTCCATTTGCCATAAGGCAAAGGTGGGCTTCCTCATCCTCCGAGTCATCGGTGAAGTCCATATCGTTGTCCTCCCAAGCGATGTATGCTCTTCTTCCTTTCCTTTCCTTGAAGGGTTTCTTTTCAAACTTCTCCATTTTCTTTTGATAAACCGGACATTCCATCTTCATGTGTCCGAGTTTTTCACATTCATAGCAAGTTGGAGTAAAAGAGGTTCCTTCTTCTTTTTGAAATGACCTTTTAGGAGGGAAAGGTGGTCTTCTTTGAGTTCCTTTCTTCTTAAGAAATCTTCCGAATCTCTTAACAAGGAGGTTGAAGTTTTTTCCATTCATCTCAAGATTGTCAATACCATATTCATCATCTTCATCCTCATTATAAATTGCTGAGGAGATGGCCGTGAGAGCAATCCCCTTTTTCTTCTTATCTTGCTCCTCACTTTGACCTAATCGGTTTAGTTCTAACTCATGTTCTTGAAGCTTTCCAAAGAGGGTGGCCAAAGTCATTGCGGCAAGATTTCTTGATTCCGATATTGCCGTCACCTTGGGTTGCCAAATCCTGCTCAAACATCTCAAAACTTTGTTAATAAGATCTTCATTGGCAAAAGTTTTTTCCCAATGAAGTAAGATGATTAATTATATGAGTAAAACATTTTTGCATTTCTTGAATGCTTTCCCCTTGGTTTATTCTAAACAATTCATATTCGTGAGTGAGTGTGTTAATTCTAGATCTTTTTACCTCACTTGTACCTTCATGAGTTACTTGCAATGTATCTCACATTTCTTGAGCGGTCGTACAATTTGACATCCTAAAGAATTCATTATATCCTAAAGAAGTAGTGATGATATTCTTGGCTCTCAAGTTGTATTGGACCTTTTTCTTGTCATCATCAGTCCATTCATTTCTTGGTGTATTTATTCTAACACCATCAACTAGACGTGTGGGAACAAAAGGACCATTTTCAATGACATCCCACACATTAATATCAATAGCTTCAATAAAAATCTTCATCCTTTCTTTCCAATATGCATAACCATCCCCATTGAAAAAGGGAGGCCTATTTATAGAAGAACCTTCATTAGAAAAACCATTTGAAGCCATCTTTTCTCTTGAAGCGGCTAAGCTCTTTATACAAGAGTCTAGCTCTGATACCACTTGTTACCAAGTGGCTTCAATACTCAAGAGGGGGGTGAATTGAGTTTATAAAACAAGTTTGCAATTCTTTCGCAAAACACTCGACTATTGATTTTCGTTGAAGCTATTGACTATTTAAAATGAATGAATTGATAAGAACAATAGATATTGCTTAATAACCAACCAAGAGAGAAGTAATCAAGTAAGAATACAAGCAATGCACAAATATAAAGAGAAGGGTTTAGAGAATCAAACAAAATAATTTATCCTAGTTCGGCCACTAATCCACTTGTGACCTACGTCCAGTCCTCAAGCAGCCACTCGAGTTTTTTCACTATATCTTCAAGCTTCAATAGGTGCTTGACTACCTTTACAAACTTGAGCTCTCAACTCCTTAGGATGCCTCACCCTTGAGCTTGAGTCTCTTCAAACAAAGGGACGCCTCACCCTTTACAATATGGAAGGATACCTCACCTTCTCTTTACAAAGCAATCAAGGTAGATATAAAGAAGCTCTCACTAGAGTAAATGATACAAATTGAAGCTCTAAGAATGCTCACAAATGATATCATAAAGATTAGTCAAAAACAGAGCAAAGAGTAATTTCAGAGATTGATTCTCGTTTTGATGTATTACTAAGATGTTTCAGTTAAAGAACAACCACCAATGATGCCCCAACAACTGTATTTAAAGCCCATTCATTAAAAGAGCTGTTAGAGTGTGGTTGAAGCCAAGCATTTAATGCATCTAATATAGCCATTGGGCATGTCAGAACACGGGTAATCGATTACAGGGTTTTGGTAATCGATTACATGGAAGATAGAACGTGTTCTTGGCTTTCTGGGCTTATGGTAATCGATTACATAACTTGTGTAATCGATTACATGCCCTCTGACTTGATGGTAATCGATTATAATATTGACATAATCGATTACATGGCCCTTTGACCGTGTTCTTGGCTTTCTGGGAACATGGTAATCGATTACCAGCTTGGGTGTAATCGATTACATGTCCCTGACTTTCTAGTAATCGATTACATGGATGATGTAATCGATTACAAGGCTTCTGTTTAGCTTGTAATCGATTACTAAACATTGGTAATCGATTACACTATACTTTAAACTCATTTTTCAAGTCTGAAAGAGGATTCATGTCATTCCTAACTTTAGAAAACATAGATTTAAACAATAGTGAACTTTGTTTAGCATGATCCAAGATAAAAGAAGTCCTCTTTTTAGGAATTGATCTTTGAAAACCATATTGATTAAAATCATTTTTGAAAAACCATTTGAGATATCTTGAGAGCATTTAACATTGATGTTCTAATGTCTATATCTAAACCTCTTGATTTCTTCCTTTGATCTTGATTTTCTCTTTTGCTCTTGATCTTCATCTTTGTCTTTGTTATCATCTAAAACCAATCGACATGCTTCAAGACACATGCATTCACAGTTTGGAGAGATTCATTTGTACTAGTTTGATCCTTGATAATTTGGCAAGAACAAGTGTTTTGATCGAAAAGTGAGAAGATTTCTGGCTTGCAAGAAGTTGTAAATCAATTTGAGAAACTGTGGAAGTGTTTTGAAGAAAATTAGTTCAGTCTTTTGTAGTTTGAAGTGAGAAAACCCAAAACAGAAAGCTTATAATTGATTACATACCCTATGTAAATTGATTACAGAGGTTCTGCCAGCACACAATGAGAAAACAACATGGGTGTAATCGATTGCATACCCATTGTAATCGATTATAAAGTTTTCCAAAAAATGTAATTGATTACAACCCCTTTATAATCGATTACAAAGTTGTAATCAATTACAAAGTTACCCAGGCAATGTAATCGATTACAACCCCTTTGTAATCAATTATAAGGAGGATTTAAAGGGTCCCTGGACGTGCGAGCAACCATTTCCAACTAGCTTTTCTCTCCTTTCTCTCTCTACCTACGACACCCACTCCCTAAATCTCTCAATTTCTTTATTTTTTTCTCCACCAAAACACAAAATTTCACTTCCCAATCACTCAAAAATCACCTCTCCACAAAACCTCTTACCCATTTCTCAGCAAAATCCACCAAATCACCCTCAAATCCCTCTCACTCATGCGTATTCCTCTCTCTCTCTAAAACCCACGAACCAAACCTCCAAAATCCTCTATTTTCTCCTCTTTTTCCACCACTTTCTTAACCTACACACTACTAAACACATTTCCCCTCACTCACCTTCCACTTTTTTTCATCACATTACATTCCCATGGCTGAATCATCTCGTAAGACAAAGAAGCCCTAAATAAGGGTGGTTGGTGCTTCATATTCCCAGGCTCCACCTCTCACTATTCTTGGATTGGATCTTTTTGCACACTTCAAGACCTCCAAACAAGCAGAAGTTTTTCGCCAACAGTTTCATCTATGGAAAATAATCTAGCCCAGGTACCTCATTGTTGATTTTTGCTCAAGCGAGCCTTTAGAATATTTTCGCTTGATTGAAAGACTAGATTTGATTACTTTTCTAAGCATTAAGAAGGATATTTACCTTGATTTGGTTCGAGTGTTTTATGCAAATCTAAAATATGAGAATGCATATTCGATATTTGAAGTGAAGAAGAAACAGATAGTCATTAATCATAGTCTTTGGTATAGATTAACTGGCTTGAGTTTTGATGGTACCAATTTTAATGGGGCAAATAAGTGGGGAGATGAGTATAATTATAAGACTGCATTGAACTCCTTGTTGAGGACAGGTTACCACCCCGGTTAGAGGGTTATGGCTACTAGGCTTACTATGGAAAACAGAGTGTTACACTAAATTGTGGCTAGGGCCTTAATTGCCAAAGAGGGGAATTACTCATAGGTTAAACATGATGATGTTCTTACTTTATAGGCGATGAACACAGACCGATCCATTAACTGGGTTTATTATGTCATTCAGCATATGCTAAAAGTAAGGAAGGATCCTCATCCTCTACCTTATGTCATGCTCATCACTGCAATCCTTGAGCACTTCCACATTCCTTTGTTTGGGGAGGCGAAGGATGAGAGTTCTGACGGGCCAGAGTCCATCAGCGCACACTCTAACAAAGCTACAACTAAGGAAGATTGATGATCGTTGATATTACCTACATCAAGGGGTGGATGGTTACATACCCCGAAGAGATGACAAGGATGCTTGACGAGCGCCGAACTCAATCAAAATTGTAACCGAATAATACCTATGGCTTGTAGCATGGGAAACAACATTGGATTGTCTCTCAAGGATTTTAAATACAATTTGATCAGATTAAGCCAAATTTGGGGAAGGAATTTGAGAACTCAAAATATATAAATAATATAATTAAAGTGAGAAATTCAATTAAAAGAGCAATCAATTCAGAAACCTATCTAAAATTAGGTTGATTCCATCATAGAATTCAATAAACATTTGAAGTGCATTTGAATGGTTAATTTGGATTTAACCGAAATCTCTACATCAAATTCAGAATTCATACTAGATAATCATCGAGAATTCAATTGACAATTGACACACAAATTTGCAATCGCGCAATTCATGTTAGATCTATGTTAATTTGATCTTCGAATTCAATTAACCTAGGCACAAATCAGTAACCTAACTTTTATAATTCTGTGATTAATTTAGATCGATCAATCCTAAATCTCATCATAATTCTCAATCTTAAATCAATACCTAATTAGATCAAACATAAATAGAATCACCATTTATGCATTCAAGATCAAGAAGAAGAGGAAGAAGAGGAATCCAAATGCAATTCGAGCACAAAAATATAACCAAGATCTCAAGAATCCAAACTACAATTTCTTCAAGAATCTTTGAATTAATTATATAAGTTTAGCTCTCCATAGTTATCTCCATGAAGGAGCTTGAGGAAGAAGGACGAAAAAGAGAGAAGGATCAAGAAAGACAGTGAGAAGTGTAGAATAAAATGGTGCTCTCGGATTTCTACTCTCACCCCTTATAACTAACCTCTAATTTGGTCTTACATAATTAGAAACTTGATATGTACAAAGTTAGGTCAATTAGGAATTATTGGGCCCCAGTCTCATGTCATTTAGAGGCCTACAACTCAAGTTATGCTCAATTAAGTGGCCAAATTTATCAATAACTCGTCTCTGACTTCCAGCTTCAATTATATGCCCAAAACAATGTAGTTTAGCTTAGGAGTCTTATAAGAGTTGTAGCTTTGGATCTTAGCTTTAATTTAGGCTTGGGTTGACATCCATCGCACTCCTATAACTCAAGATATGGGCTAATGAGTGCGTAGAGGTCAAGTTATCAGGATATTCTAGCTCTTGCTTCAACTTCAATTTAAATTATCCAAATGTGTGATTCAACTCTTGAGGTCTTCATGAAACTTGTAGATATTTGTCTTAACTTTCCTACAAGACCATAATTACACCAATCAAACATTAGAAACTCAAATTAAAGCTAAAATACTGAACATTGCCCAATAGACAAATTAACACCAATTCATGTAATAATTCCCACAACGATCCAATTAGGCCCAATATTATAAAATGTGACAAAATCAATTTAATTAAGCCAAATTAAACCTTAAGACACCTAGTGAGAGGATCATTAAATGAATAAAATATATTGCTATCAATGCTGAGGATGACACACCATAGGATGCATATTAGTATGTGCGTAGACTGATGACCACATCTCATGAGTTGTGGATATGAGATATTGAGTCTTTACATGGATACATATTAGAGTAATGATGTATTGGACTGACCCACCATAAGAACGCTATGTGGATCATTACATGAGTAAGCGATTCTCATAATGATAGTGGTGCATGTGGTCCTTTAACCTGAAATTACTATGATTCCTACATGAGGAGTTATATAACGTCATCTGTAACAAGGTGATTATAAAGTTGGCTATTGGACATACTACAAATCACGCAGAGGGATGTGAGTGACCTAGATGGGATTTGTTCCTCCTACATAACAAGAGTGATATCTTCGGAACCCCTAATTGAGTGAGACTATGAAATGCATTGACATGCTCAAATGAGTCAATATGAGATATTGATCTCATTTGTTATTACTACATCTACTCGAGTATCAGGAAACAGAAGATTGAACTATACAAGGGTGACACGTTCCATGCCTTTTGTTCAATCTAGATATTTGGACAAAGGGACTAAACTAAACAGAAACATTGATCACGGAAAGGTTATCTCAAATCATTGGCATTCTCATTACTTGGGTAATAGTAATATGTTGCTAGATACTACTCACTACTTGTAATATTAAAATGAGATTTTAATATTACTGCCAACGTCATGAGAACCTACAGGGTCACACATAAAGCAAACTAAAATTAGAGCAATGAGAATCCAAGTTGGACTGGGATTTCATTGTGGGCCTAACTCATAACAGATGAGTCCAAAGGTTGCACAGTTAACCTTACTCACTCACTTAAAACAGTCACTATTATAAATAGTACTGTTAAAAGGGCTACAAAGCACGCTAAATAGAACCCTACCCACACCTACAAAAACAGTGAGTGAGAGAGTGACAAGTTTCTTTTCTCTTCGCGGCTAACACTGTGTCAGAGACGTGAGACTCTAAGATTATGGACGTTTAACGTTCATGAGTCTGTTCATGTGGATACCGCAGAGGCATTGTCACTATTACGATGTTGGTGATTCATATCGATTGTTTTTATCATGCTTCAAGAGGCAAACTCAAAAATCAAATATTATTGTCCTTTTTTCGCATGGATCCTTGGTGAGAATTTTGTTTTTTTATTGCGTTTTGTTTATGTAATTCCCAACATCAGACTAGGTGTGCTTCCACCTATTATGCTCCACTACCTCCACCCTAACTGGTGATGTTGCTAATGATCCTGTTGCTACTGCTGGCACTGATCTTGATGATACATTTGTTGTAGAGGAAGATAGCGATGTGACTCAGTGATTATAGGAGCCTTGGTCATGATATTTCCTTTTTTTTATTTCTTTTTTGGAGAAACTCTAAAAAAAATACGCCATGTGCACTTTGGTCCTGTTACTTCAAAAATGTACAAAAAGGACTTGTTACTTTGCATTTTGTGCAAAGAAGTACAAAATGATAACATATGTTACATTTTGGATGGAAACATGCACGTGCGTGTCTAAATTTCTGAGTGCCAAACGCGGTCTTCTTCAACCTCTTGCCCAACTGAAAACCTACAAAATTGGGGGTGAAAAATTGGAGGTTTCAATTTTCGCACGTGAATATAAGGATTTAGGGTTTGAAAATTTTGAGATTTCAATTTTCGTTATCCAATCTCAGAAACCCAGATCCAAAATAGAACCCCCAAAAACCCAGATCCACCTCACGTGAACCACCACGACGCACCACCCATGAGCCACAGTGCTTCACCGTTCCAAGCCATCACTGTGCACCATTGTTCCAAATCTGCAACCCACGAGCTCCGTCGCGTCTCCCAGATCCACCATTGAATCCCCAACCGCGACTCACCCATGGATCTCTACTGTCCATATGACCCACTGTCTGGCTGCCCCGTCGCAGATCTGCCCATATGGGTCTCTACTATGGGGTTTTAAGTTTCGTTGGCTTGGAGCTATGGAGTTTTAGGGTTTTCAGACGAAGAAGAAGAGGAAGAAGAAGACCGTGTTTGGGGTCAAAAATTCAGACGCACACGTGCAACGTACGTGCACGTTTCCATCTATTGGAGTGTTACCCAACCTTGAATTGGTGAGTAACACCTTTTGCTAATCGCAAGTGCACAAGTCGCTCAAGTAATCAAAATAATGAGTAAAGATCATTCCCACGAGGAATATGGTTACTTTCTAATGCTAAATATTAACCTACAACTTAACTAATTCTATTCAAGTAAACGTAAATTGGAAAATGATTTGAGTAATTAAACTACAAAGCTTAAAGAAAAATAAAGATAGGTTGAGAAAATAGAGAATCCTTTTTCACCCCTAATTCAATTAATAACATGCAATCCATTTAAGCAATACAAACAATTAGATTAGGTTAGCCTGAGAAACTAACTTGGTTAAAAGCCTATGTCTAGGTCGATTAACCTTATGTCATTTACCTAGTTCACTATGTGTCCATGAGAACCAAAGCAAACAACAAGCGTTAAGATTGATTCTCAACTATGACTATACATGGCTAAGAGGTATATGTCTATCCTATTAGCAAATGAATCTGTAATGCCCTAGGACAGATATCTTGATATATTTGAATATATCATGATAAACAGTACTAGTCACATCACTTACTATATAACTAACTACTAATATAGCTATAACAACCATGCAAGTTATTATAAAAAGCCTTGAGCGAATACGGAAAAACTTAAACTTATACATATATATATACAACCTTAGCCACAGAATGGCTTATTGTAATACATGCCCTTGAATATAACTACAAAGCAAATATAACAATATACATAAGCTTTGTCTAAGACAAGAAACAAGTAAAACTATACTACATTAGTTCTTCTTTTTCTTGAACTTCTTACTCAACGATGATTCTTGACCTACTTCTACCATGAAAACACAGAAAATGGTGAGAACATAAAAATTCTCAGTAATAATCATATATTTCATGGCATAATAACTATGTAAACTACATACATAATTAAATTGAACTCAACATTATAAGATCGCCCATACAACCGTATAATGTTATCTATAATTACTATCATAGGAGTTTCCTCCACTATAATTGATAACTGCATACGCCTCATAGTATAGCCAAACTGATAACCTACATATCGTTAACATAAGCAACCGCCTATACAATCGCTTATGTCAATAACCACAAACAATTGCCCATGCAACTGATCTGTAACTACAAAGCTGACGATTTAACTCTACCTATACTTGTTCATTCTAGGAAACTCTAGTTCCACGAACACTTATTAAGATAGGGAGTGAACTTATCACATACTGGTCCTACCTGAGATAAGGAAAATTGTATTCCTTACTAAGTGTAAACTTACTTATAGACTCATCTCATCCGAGTGAAAGAGTTTATCTTAACTAATACGTCATTTTGACCCAACTTATGGAATCAAACGAGCACTTCTCCGATCTTTGCACACTTAGCTCAACTCTACTGTAAGTGAGTAACTCGTGCATCTAGATAAGTAAACTATAATTATCTCATTTGTATCTAGCATTCCTTACTATTGCACTACCTGTAGTGACTTGTGTCACACTTGAGTGCTCAAGGTTCCAAATACATGTTTTAGGTAACTCCTAACTATTGGAATTCCTAGCTAGTTGATCTTCCAAACTTAACTTAGTATTCAAGGAAGTAACTTTCTTCCCACATTCATCTTTAACTCAACTATATTGTTAGAAGAGTTAAGCATGTTTTTATTATACTTAATGAATATGACAAGTTTTCTAGTCATAGTTCATCCTATTGTGTATTAAACAATGCACAAGATCTCACTTAACTAGAGAACTTAGTACATAACCATCCCCACTTGGGAACTAAACACACACCTTGGACTCTACTCGAGTGAAACTAATACAAGAATGGTTAGTACTTGCAACACTTTGTTGCTTAAGGTCCTAGGTACCCTTCCAAAGTTATCCTCTACTTTTGGATATTCTAAGGTTCATACATTTACTAACTGACTAGAGTAAAAGCTGCTAACTCATTCTAGTACACTCGTATCTATTACCCTATCTTTTCACATCTTGTGTGATATCTAATGCAATACTAAGTGCCAAGGGTGTTAGATACCTACATGTGGCAATCCTTAATTATTGGATGCACAAAGGTCTAAACTTCCTCATCTATACTAAGGATTGTTTCCTCTTAGGAATATCCCTAATAGTGTCTTAACACACTTAAGAATACATGTAAGAATGATTCCACCTAGCAGGGAACTCCCAAACATTAAGAATAACAATCTTACAAATTCATGGAACTCACGCCTAAGCGTGACTTCCCCACGCCTAGGCGTGGCTGGTGTCCTGTCTCATGCCTAGGCTTAGTTTTACCACGCCTAGGCGTGGTGCTCTCTGTATGCAAGATTGATCAACCCACGCCTAGGTGTGGTTTAGTCACGCCTAGGCGTGACCCTGCGACAAAAACTTCTACATAATTCTGCAAAAGTGGTTATTGTTCCATTAGTTCAAACAATGGATTTTGGCTACTACAATTCAGTTCTTAGGTGATTTAAGATTCCTAATAAGTTTACTAACACATATGAATCATTAATCACTAACAAAAACCTCCAATTTGGATCCAAAAACCCAAATCACACTTAGCTTCACCTAAACCCCTGTTATGGGCATCAATGGTCTAAATGAGATGTTCTAAGTTTCTATCTTCAACTTATGCTATGAACAAGTCATAAATGACCAAAGGAACACATTCATTCAAGCCAAACACATCAAACACCTCTAAAACTCAATTTGACCCTTTAAGCACCATAAGTGCAACTATGGTGATTATGAGAGAAATAGATGGAGATGAGCATAGAACCCCTACCTCTAGCATGGATGAGATGATCCTCAAGCTTGAACTTGGCTCTTGGAGCTTTGATATTTGATCCTCTTGCTTCTTCCTCCATTTCCCTTCTTCTCCTTCTCATTCTTCTTCTTTCTCCCTTTTCCCCTTTCTCTCTTTTCTTTCTTTCTTTTCTATTTTCTGGAGAGGTTTTCGTGAGAGGGAGAGAAAATAAGGGGTTGGGACATAGAGGAAATTTAGAAAAAAGTCTAACTTAAGTTTCTGTGCTGAAACTTATATCTGCTAAGGATACTTGAATTATTCTAATTCAAGTTTTCTAACTTCCAACAATTTTAGAATAAATACTAGGATTCATCTAAATTGTTGTTTCACTTTTATTCTATTTTTCCATATCTACTGGGGTTCAATTTGGCATTAAAAGCACAACCTGTATGCCTAAAAATACTAAACTAACTCTAATTATTCCCAAATTTTAACTGCACCTTAGTTAACTCATTTGTGACTTAGAAACAAACTCTCTAGGTTTATTTCCCTCAACTTAGCAATTCATGCTGCTATCTGAGTCATTTTAAGCTATTTTTTAACTTCTAGGTTATAACTAAGTGTCTAAACGAACTCAGTTTGTCACACAACTTAACTGACATGTTATATAAGTATAATAGTACCTCTGAGATCATATACAAGCTTAATATGTTTTCTCGGGATGTTACATAATCTACCCCACCATCAGAGTGAAATCGAACATGCATTTACCAGATGTATGATCTAAAACCCAAAATCCTATATTTAGGCTCATTAGATTTCATCAAATCACCTAAATACTAATCAAACAAGTAAGAGAACTGAGCACATTATGATAAAACAAAACCCAAATCATTCATATAAGCTCAAAAGAGTGCAAATCAATCAATATTCATATAGGGGTCCAAAGAATACCCTATACACAACTTAGCTACTCATTGAATACGAAAATGTATTATAAAAATTCATATTCAAGATAATGGAAATAGAGAAAGAAGAAAGAACAGAAGATAAAGCCCAATGGGGTGAGCCTTGAAGCTTAAATCTTCTTCCAAGATGAAGAGAACCTCCAATCTAGGCTCCTTCAACTCACTTCCAGCCCATAAATGAAGATCTAGCTGCTAATGAAGATCTCCAAGAAAAGAAATAAAACTCAGAGAGTCAGAGATAGACTGAAATATGTTCAAAAGGTATTTATAGGCCCACAGATTTCGTTCTTCACGTCGTGGCGTTACACAACATACGTCGTGGTGCTAAAAAATTATGGCACCAGCGCCACGACGTTCACTTCCTTGCACCACAGCGTTAAAGCCTCTGGTTGACAGGGTGCATAGGCAGAGAGCAAGACACCGTGGCGTAAGCTTGCCAGTGCCACAACGTGATGTACAAGAGCTTGTCTTATGATTTTTCTTCCAATGCAGGGTCTTTACTTGCATCAAGTTGGTTCTTTTGTGCTTACCCTGCAGTTGAGAAATCACTCAGTCAAATACAAATGTAATCAAGCTCAATCAAAGCAAAGATTAGGAAGAATTTTAGCAAGATTAGAGAAGAAGACTTCAACATGGATTTTATATGAAAATAAGGCTAAAGCCTTCCAACAAAGCATGACAATGAGAACAAAGCACTTAGAATGCACAAAAATAGGGCAGAAATAACTACATTTTATAGAGTTATCACCATCCAAAATGTAACTTTCGTTACCATTTTGTACTTCTTTGCACAAAACACAATGTAAGAGGTCCTTTTTGCACATTTTTTAAGTAACAGGACCAAAGTGTACATGACGTATAGTACAGGAGATTTTTTTTGGAGTTTTCCCTTCTTTTTTTGCCATAGTCTAAACCATTAGCTTTTTGCTCTTATTTTGTATGTGCTTTTCATAACGCTGATGCTTATATACTCTACTCATCGGATTATTATCTATATTAAACTAATATGATCTTAGATGTCTTGTTTGAACTATTGCTTATTTACTTTTTGGACATTCTTTGCTATTTTAATGACCTATAACTCAATTTTGGTGATCCCGGTTATACACTCTTGCTGCTGAAACTCTGCCCCTGTTATTGAATGCATAAGTCAATCATTTTTTTTAAATAATTGTAGCTTTTTTATAATATCAAAAGGGAGAGTGATTGCATGAGTAACGGGGAGTATCTTTTTTGTATGAAAAATCAAACTCAATATCTTTTTTAACCTCATGCATAAACTCAAGTGGAGAGTGATGTTTTAATCTCTAATATTTTATATATTACACTTTCTCTGTGTGTTGGTTTGTCATCATAAAAAAAGGGGAGAATGTGAATACTTATGTCATGGAGATCATGAAGATTTTGATGATAACAAAGCCAAGACAATGACCAAGTCCAATGGATACAAAGCTGGCATAATTTATAAGACTTAGAGTTATCACGTAAGAAGCTCTCTTGATATCTCCAATAGTTTTCAAAATATTTCCCTAAAATGTTTTTGAAATAAATAATGTTTTTGAGCTTGGAAAATGCAAACCATGTTTAAATCTTTAAACAATCCAAAGTTTTCTGAATTATAATGTTCACAAAGCTTAATTGGGCATAAAAATAGGTTTAAGGATGATTGTATTCTTATCCTTAGGCTTAGTAATCAATTTACAACTTCTTTGGAAGCTTGTAATCGATTACAAAGGCCTAGTAATCAATTACATTCATCCAGGAATCAATTTTTCAAAAGTCAGAAGCCTTGTAATCGATTACATGAGTCTTGTCATCGATTACACTGCTTCTAGAGGCTTAGTAATTAATTACATGAGGTTTGTAATCGATTACAATCTGTCCATAAAGCCTAGAATGTATCTCAAGAACAATGTAATTGATTACATGAGGTATGTAATTGATCACACTTCTTCCAGAGGCTTAGTAATCAATTTCATGAGGTCTGTAATCGATTACAATCAGCCCAGAAAGCTTAGAACGTGTCTCAAGAACAATGTGATCGATTACATTGTCCTTGTAATACATTACAACGTGGCTGAAAGTGCGCAATGGTTACTTTCTAAACATTTATTGCTTATATTAATTGCCCTAATAGCGATTTTCTTTTAGAAAACTATATATGGACCCTCTTGGGCCATATTTTAATAATAACAAACATTGGGAAACATATTTCTATTATGCTTAATCTGAGTTCCACCGTTCTTCCTCTTTTGCTTTGTTTTGAGAATTTTTGAGATATCCTTGAAAGAGCTTCATAGGACTTCAAGTTGTGATATACACTCTTTTGAGAGCCTCTATTCTGTTTTATTCTTGATTGATTGTAACGAGGGTGAGGTATCCTTGCCGTTGAGGCTCAAGCACAAAGGTGAGGTATCCTAAGGTGTGAGGAGCGCCTAGGTTTGTAACCGTAGAAAGCACCTATTGAAGCTTACGTTAATAGTGGAAAATCTCGGGTGGTTTCTTAAGGACTGGACGTAGGTTACAAGTAGTTAGTGGGTGAACTAGGATAAACGTTGTGTTTGCTTCTTTGAACTCTTTCTCTTTATATATGTATTTTAATTTCATATAATTGATTAAATATTCTATTTATTGGCTCATTGAACTTGCGAAAATTTTTCTATCTTCTCGATTCGCTCATTTCAATTAATAAATAGCTTCAACGGAAATCGTTTTTAAAGTGTTTGTGAAAAGTTTTCAAAGAAATTTTAATTACTCAATTCATCCTCCTCTTGAGTAAAGAAGCCACTTGGGTAACAAACTAAGTCACTCAAAGCAGTTACTTGGCCCTCACTGCGCCATTACGTCTGGAGAGAAAGGCCTCCACCAGAAAAACATGCAGGGATAAAGGGAACACCTTTAAGAATTTGGGAAAGAAATGAAAAATGATTTTAGAAAAGGACATGGCTCTCAATAGCCCACAAGAAGTTGAACAAGGACCATTCTTTCGAAAAGATCCACTATCAAGCATAACTAGAAAATGAAAGAAACAAGTGATAACCTCACCTTAAACATTCCCTATTTATAGATAGAATAATGCGTTTTGATTGGCTTCCAAAAAGGCAAACTAACTGCACATTTGAAGCCATGTTTAATTGTTCCTCCCATGTGATTGGTCATGTGAGCAGTGGGCAGTTGGGAAACGAAGCAGAAAACTACTACCCTCATTAAAGTCATTTTAGTTCCCAATAAATTCAAAGCAATGGTTCCCAAGCAAGCATAGACAGCTACAAACTGTAGAGTAAAGGCTGCTAAAAAGACATCAAGCCCCTAAGAGTAATAAAGCCCTAACGCTCCTTCAAGGAACACCCAATAGACCCCACGAACTACACATGGAAGCAACCTATTGCATACCACGGATAGTGGAATGATGACATAAGCAAAGCTATCCAACTCAGATCGCAGCCTTACTCATTAGTCCCGGGAAATGTACAATGACACATCACAGACCCTGGCCCTTTGGAAAAACAACGCGAGATTTGATGTTAACATTATGACTATGATCCCTTTGTCCATTGTGTGTCATGTGTGTAACACCTCGAAAATTCGTATTTTATTTATTTCGGGCGATTCTTAATTATTTTGAATAATTCGACTCGACTTCTGTGAATTTTATAATTTTTGTGATTTTTAGGAATTTTTTGGAGTCTTTACATTTTTTTATTATTTTAATATTATTTTGGGGCTGTATACGAGCCTTCGTATTTTATTTCTTTTTGAAAATCCTTAATGATTTTTACTAATCCGACTTGATTTTTGTAAGTTTTATAATTTTTATGATTTTATGGATGATTATGAAATTTTTATATTTCTCTGATTGTTTTTGGGCTGTCTGTGGGCCCAGGTGGGTCCCACAAAGTAAAAAAAAATTTACGCATAAAAAAATTTGTACTGTTGAGACAGAGACAAGGGATCTTACTAAACCTGAATCCGGAAACAGTTTTTAAAATTTTCTTTTACTGTGTTTTGTACTGTATTTAATTATCGGGTTATAAAAATACAGTAAAAATATTATTCGGAGGGTAATAGTAGATAAAAAAATAAATATTATACTGATTAAGTCAACATTGGTGGTTTGGATATTCACCAATGATTTAATCAATGGTAGAGACTTGATCTTGATTTAATCAACGATTGAGAAACAAACTTAATGAAGAAGCATTGGATGATCACCAATGATTTAATCAATGGTGTGGGAATAAACTTAGTTAGGAAGCTTTGGATGTTCACCATTGATCTAATCAATGGTTGTAAAGACAAGCTTAATAAGGAAGACTTTGAATATCAACCATTGATTTAATCAAGGGTGGAGATTTGGTCTTAAAAAGTGACAAGGATCATTTATGACCATTAGATGTAAAGTTTGAAGGAATGATCTTGACCCTTCATTTTGGAAACACGTCTAATGGCTAGAATTTCAAGGAGAAAGATCCAATGGCCTAGATTAAGTCTTCTAACTTAAAGTCTACCTTAATCCTAACCATTGAATTAATCAATGGTTAGGAATGCTTCAAATAATGGCTAGTGAAATTTGTCACAAATTTGGAGTGCATGAAGAGGGGGGACGATTTTGAGATGGTGTAGGAGATTAGAATGGTTTCAAGACCATTATTGATCACTTATTGAATGCATAATGAGAGGGGGGGATGGTTTTTGGTGGCTTAAGTGTGTAGGAAAATTTGAAGACCACATTATTGTCATTCTTGGTCATTATTGATCAATTCCAAAATGCCAAAGCTCTTCAAAATTTTCTCTCCTTCCTTCTCTAAGCAAGTTTCGGCCAACACTTAGAAGTCATGCCTCCAAGCTTCTAAAATTTCAGCTAAACATATTTCTTAAACCTAAATACCATTCCAAAAACATCTCTAGTTATGAGTTTTCACAAAATCATTCATCTTGAGCTTCAAATCCAAGCTTCAAGTTTCTACCAAAAAGGGTAAAGTTCTTATTTCTTCACTCAATCTTATAATTTTAATTTTTCAAGCCATGATTGAACCACGATTTACCTATTCTTTTACTTGTTATTGATTTTAAGATTTGTTTATAATTTTTAAGGATTTTCCAAGGAGCTCCACGAAATTGATAGGAAGGAAAACTAAGTGTTTTCACTTCATTCTTTATCTTAACCAAGTCTAAGAAGCTTTCCTTTCACAAAAATCAAAAATTTCATCCTTGTTCTTTAAGAGGAACCATTCGGCCATACCACCCAAAATCACCCTCCAATCTCTTTTAATTTCATCCAACCATAGATCTTGAATCTACATGATATTCTAAGCAACTTTTATGTTGGAGACTTGCTTTAAATCATCCATCTTCAACCTTGTTCTTCAAGCTAAAGATTGAAGCTTTATTGGTGAAGTTTATTAATCTTCACTTTTCTTTTGATTTTCAAGGTTCTAGCCATGATTCATGTCCATGGTTTTCTTATTCAAGTCTTATATATATTAATTATGTGTGTTTTGTTTTGTATTTGAGAAGCCCTTGGTGGTGAAGGACTTGGAAAATGAAGCAAAACAAGGAGCTTTTGAGGTTCTTTAAGAGGTAAGGGAGATCCATCTCACTAACTAAGTATGGTGGTGAGAGATGTTTTTGTATTTGATGGATGGTAAATCCATGTGAGGATTCATATCCATGGTCATGTAATTATTTGTGGGTGTTTATGTGTTTTTGATTATTTGTTTATGCTTGATGTGCTTTGCATGATTTATTTATGCTTGCATGCTTAGTATGATGTTTACTTGCTTTTATGGTATGCTTGAAATATAATATGTTGATTATATGTGATGTATGCCATAAAAATTGTTGGAAAAGAAAATAATTTTTGGTTCCAAAGACCATAAGGATATCGGCCTCTACACCTCAAAATAGGTGTTTACAAATTAATATTTTCATGAATGGTAAAATTAGATGTTTAGAAAAGCAAGAAAAATAAACAAAGGGTTTGTTTTCAAAGAATAAGTGTTCACGGTTTTTGAAGGATGTTTTTGAATCAAAAGATTCTAAGTATTTTACTAATCATGAGTTTTAAATGAAAAGAGCAATGAGTTAATGATTTTAAGGATTTGCAAAGAAAGTGAAAATGAAAATGAACAAATGAATTAATTTTAAAGACCATGAGTCTCATGGTTTCTGTAAGAAATTTTAATGGTTTTGTTTGTGTAAAAACAAGAATGGTACTTAATTGATTTAGAAGGAAAAATATTTGATAGCCATTGGAACCATGTACCATGGTTTTTTTAAGAGATTGGAATGTTCTAGTTTTATGAAACAAAATGATTTCAAAGTGGAAACAAAGTGTTTGAACAAAGTATTTTAGTACAAGAATTAAAGAAAATGGAAACAAGGTGTTTTGTTACTTGAAAGATGGAATTTCGTTTATGAAAGACAAAAAGAGGTTGAAAGTGTTTGAACCTCAATTTATTTTGAAGAGAATTGATTTTAGAATTGATTTGAGAAAAATGGAGAATATAATAGTGATTTGATATTTTCTAATGTATAACTCATCCTTTGAGTTTTGAAGTGTGATAAGGAATTTTAAAGATTTGAAAACAGTGATTTACATCAATGGAAACGGTGAAATTGTGGAATTTATTATGAAAAGGATTTCTTGAATATGGAAATGTGGAAAATGAAGTACAAAGTCATATTATTATGAGAAAGGTTGAAATGGAATTTTTGAAGGTTGAAAAATATTTTTCGTAATGGAATTATAGTGAAAAACGATTTACGTAACTTAAAAATGTGATTTTTAAGCTATGTGATTTGAAAAACGTTAAAATATTTCAACGCGATTTGGAAAGCGTTTAAAATATTTCAAAAATGATGAAAAATGGTTTACACGACTTAAAAGAATGATTTTTAAGTTACGCAATTGTGAAAATGGTTGAAAATCGCTACGCGATTTGAGAAACGTGTAAATATTTTTACGTGATTGAGAAAACGTTGAAAAATCAATACATGATTTGAAAATACAACAAAAATGTTACGCGATTGTGAAAACACGACGAAAATGTTTTGTGACTATGAAAACGCGATAATATGATTTCGCTGTTGAAAATACAGTATGATTACTGTTGAACCAATGTATGGATACTATATGAGAAAATGACGAATTTTGCCTGTGATTGGCATTTGGTGCATTTTACATGCATTGGAAAAATATGCATTGTGGCATATGATGAAATTGGAAAAATATGCATTGTGGCATATGATGAAATTGTAAAATATGCATTGAGGCATATCATGAATTTGAACAAAATTGCTTTGAACGAAAATTAATAGCTGATGTTATTGCGACCCTTGTGGTTGAAGAGGGAATGAGAATTGATAGTGAGGTCTATGATAGATCTTGGGGGCGTCAAGGCGCGACGGTCGACTAGTGGATATTTGTCTGTGGGCTAAGGCTGGACCATATGCCACTTGGCGATGCAGTCCGTTGCAATGCATTGAAAATACCCGACAATAACACGATTCTTTTCGACGATTGAGAGATTGTCTTTGGGCTAAGGCTGACAATTAACCAGAGCATTCTTCTTGAAATTGTGAAAACGTCCATGGAGTAGAACATTAAGTCTACATGCATAACATATGCATCATTATTGAGTATTGGTTATGATAATTGAACTGTTGAATACTTGGATAATAATTGAGGGCATTATCATAAATACTGAATATTTATATCTGTGTGATATAATAATTGAGGAATATTGGATGATGATGATGATAAATAATGTTGATGGCATTATTGTAATTATTGTTATTTTATACATTATGATGATGGCATAATTGTAATTGTGGTATGATATACCTGTATAGTGTGCTGTTTGTGTTATCTCTGTGCTACCATGTTAGTATTGGCGTAGGTGATCTCACCTCTTTGTTATATTATTTTGTTGTGCTTGTATTGTTAAAAATTATGTAATAGATGGAACTAGTTCCTTAGACGTGACGGGAAGTAGATATTCTGAGTTCGGCGACAACATCAAGGAGTGACCATCCCGGACTGATTAGTGTACGGATTTTGATGAGGAACAGATATATGGCGCATCAAGATGAATACAAGATGAAATAAGTATGTTGAGTTTTCTCGTTAGTGTTTTACCGTGCTATTGAGTAGGACCCGTCATGGGGTTTGCTACTGTTTAAAATTAAGTCTGTAAGTTTTATATTTCTTGCATAATTGTTAAATATTAAGTGATGTCTGTTATATGAGTTTTAATCAGTTTAAATCTATTTTTCGGTATTACTTATAAATATCAGTAAGTTTATATTACCGCAAAAAAGAAATTTTGAAACCCATATTTTATAACTCAAACCTTTTATGAACTGATTTTTAGATTATAAGTTGGTAGTCAGAAATGTGATACCCTGAGGAGGGTGTTACAGTGTGCTCCTATTAGACTCGAATACCTTGACACTTAGATGTCCTATCTAAGCGCCAAGTTGGAGGCAACTATTTTGGATTGTGATCCGGGACACTAGTCTCATGGGTCAACCCGGCACGCATGTAACCGGAGTCTGCCGTTGATAGCCCAGTGGGAATTCACTCGTGATGCACTATTGAG
Source organism: Ormosia emarginata (assembly GCA_029884605.1). Classification (NCBI taxonomy): domain Eukaryota; kingdom Viridiplantae; phylum Streptophyta; class Magnoliopsida; order Fabales; family Fabaceae; genus Ormosia; species Ormosia emarginata. The sequence goes on along the minus strand of JAQQTP010000078.1, from coordinate 21,847,264 downwards.
ATCGTAGCACAATAGATGTCAGACCATGACATTGGGTAGTCGTAACATTATCGCGAGATATACGCAGTGGATAAATCCTATGATTATCCGTAACTACCAATCACGATCTTATGTAATAATAGCGCCCATAATCGTCTTTGACTGCTCATACTACAGTTTCAACATTCCAATTTTATAGGGATCCTCAGCAACAATCAAGGAAATGCGTTTCTTTATTCATCTTTTATAAATATTAGGCTCAATCACCTTCACCTTCAATAGGTAACTATTGTTCTTTTACTTAAACCCTACTTGTGCAAAGCCCGACTTGAGCCTTGGAGTGCTTTTGCAGGTACCAACCACCCCCATCACAACACACTCCGCTACAGCTCAAGGAGGAAAACATTGATACTTGCCTACTTAAGTAAATCTCAGTATCCACTACTGAACAATCACAATTGTTTTGGTACAACTAATGACTAGCATCATTTATAACAACACAGAAAACAACTTTTTTTAAAAAAAAAAAAAAAAAGGTGTCCCAAAGGTAGTAGAACCAAATATTAGACATGTCCAACTACGTTGATATAAAATTAGATCAAATTTTTTGTAGTTGTTTATGTGTCACTTCAATTTCCTTCGTGTAATTCAAAGCCAAATTGATAACTTCTTCATTCTTGGGGTTATATTGCCCCAAAACTAAGTCCAATGCAATCCTAATTGTAATTCCATCATCAACCTGGCATATAGAGTTACAACTATAGGTTAAAATATTTCCTTGACTTTTAATAAAACTTCATAGAAATGGAAAGGAACTAATTTATCTTACTTTAATCTTGTACTAGTCACTAAGGTTCCTATTTGAAATTTGCATCATTCAGGCTGCAACCCAAACTCCGCAGTCATTCCTATAATAGTGTTCAAAGGATTAGTTATCTAGTTATAGTAATGTAGTTATTTAATTTTGAAATGAGTTATTCAAAACATAATGCTAAAGGCATTACCCATGCGAGCCATCTCTCTCCTAACCAATTCCAACAGGTTGAACAATCCCAAAGTAAAAAATGATTGGTTTGTTTGGGTGACGAAAATCATAAAATTAGTCATCTTGTAGCATCTGTTCCATAAAGATACCTTGTACTCGGACATATGATAAGGAGGATTAACATGACGTAAAATCAAAATATGTATTGGGATAACACTATAGTGAAGCTTTATTTAAGGTATGATATTATAATTACCAATGTCTTTAAGCTTCTCTTCCTTCAATCTTATTTATCTGGAGATGGTTTAGAATCCAACAAGATTAGCTATCTTTCACACAAGTCAGTAACTAGTAGATCCCAATGCATGTTGTCCTCATTGATTAGTACTAAAATCTTCAAATTCGATAAAGGATAAACATGTGAGTAATCATATCAATTGTCATGTACTCATGTAGTTGTCATCTTATGTAAATTATGCACCCCGAGACAGATGATCAACTTTCCCCATAAATTCCTCTCGATAGTAGTCCATGATTGTTTTTGGATCTCTTCTCCAGTTCAACCAATATTGCTGCATAATCGGTGGCTTCTATGTTTAATAATTATTGATATTAGTACTTTAATTTGGGGAAAAAAAGTAAAAGCAAATGTCTTATAGAGAATGTGGTTGGAAGGAACCAAATTCGCGAACTGTTATACACTGATCTGTGATCACGTGTCAACATACACACAACTAGATTCAGTACCTGCATCTAATATGAAGGCCTGTAAGTGCTATTAAACTAGAATGGAAGCTCTTATATAAATACCTTGAATTTGGTCTTACGTCCTAGTTAACTCTTTGTCTAGGCATTAGTGTTTTCAAAATTTCTCTAAAACCATCACAATAGAGTGTTGTAGTTAACATCTCCTTTTTAACAGACATTTTTCCAAATAATATATGAATAACATAGTTGTAATATATATATATATATATGTATATATATATATATGTATATATATATATATATATATATATATATATATGTATGTATATATATAACATAGTTGTAAGTGCTATTAAACCAAATATGAAGGCCTGTAAGTGCTATTAAACTAGAATAGAAGCTCTTATATAAATACCTTGAATTTGGTCTCACGTCCTAGTTAACTCTTTGTCTAGGCATTAGTGTTTTCAAAATTTCTCTAAAACCATCACAATAGAGTGTTGTAGTTAACATCTCCTTTTTAACAGACATTTTTCCAAATAATATATGAATAACATAGTTGTAATATATATATATATATATATATATATATATATATATATATATATATATATATATATATATATATATATATATATATATATATATATATGTATATTTGCTAAATTGAATATGCATACAATTTAATGAAAAACTAAAGAGAATAGGCAGCTTACTCATCACGCTTATTGCTTGTAAAGATATAAGCTGCTAATGCAACCTCTAGTTTTCTCAATCCTTTTTCTCTTGTAGGCATGATGGTCCTTTGTTCTCTTATCCTACTTTATAAATGTCTCTTGTTGGTGCTCTTGATATCTCTCATGCTATTAACTTTGTCAGCCAATTTCTACATGTTCCTACTGACGATCACTTTTAAGCGGTTAAGCGTATTCCTCGCTATGTCAAGGGCACTCTTCATTTTGGCCTTACTTTTCGCCGCTCTACTGCTCCTAGTACTCTCACTACCTACTCTGATGCTGATTAGGCTAATTGCCTTGACACACGTCTTTCCACTTCTGACTACTCTCTTTTCCTTGGTGATAATTTTGTTTCTTAGAGTGCTAAAAAACAACCCACTATCTCTCGTTCAAGCTGTGAATCTGAGTATCATGCTCTTGCCCACACTGCGGTTGAACTACTTTGGCTCACTTATCTCCTCTGCGATCTCTGGGTCTTTATTCCTAAGCTGCCTCTCCTTTTATATGATAACAAAAGTATGGTTTTTTTGAGCTCCAACTCGCCTTCCTATAAGCGTGCCAAGCATGTTGAATTAGACTATCATTTTCTGCGCGAACTTGTTCTTGCTGGCAAGATACACACTCAATATGTGCCTTCTCATCTTCAGATTGCCGACATCTTCAGATTGTCGACATCTTCATTCCAATCCAACATTCAGCTTGCAGGGGGTGTTGAGGATCATACGCCTATCTCTACAACTTCCCATACTTAGACTCATTGACCCATGATTGTAGTCATTTACTTGATTCGAGGATATTAGTTTCCATTCCTTTTGAGATAGCATTTATTTGTAAAGATATTCTGCAATTATAAATATAGCATCTCACCCACATTCAAGGTGTGGTGATTTCACAGCATTCTCACTTTGAAGGGCTTATTCCATACATTTTCCCTAAGTATGTTGTCATCTCTCTTTGTTGACTTATTAACCATGTGATCTTGCATGTTATCCTTATATGCAGGACCGTTCTTAAGTTTCTCTATGATCGTGTAAGTGCCACTAACCTTTGTTGAGAATGGGCTGATTTCTAATACTATCATGCTATGCATTTGGTTGACAATTATATTCATCAGTGCATGGACATCTTGCTTCATTTCTTCTAATGATGACCCTAACTGGTCAACCTCTATCAAGACTGTTACCAAGTGGCCTCAATACTCAAGAGGGAGATGAATTGAGTTTATAAAATATTTTCGCAAATCTCTTATAAAACACTTGATTATTAATTTTCGTTGAAGTTATTGAATGATAGAGATGAATGAATAGAGAAGATAAAATACTTTCACTTACAAATATCACAGCCAAGCAAGATAGTATTCAAGCAATGCTAATAACACAGTGCACAATATTAAAGAGTAGAGTTTAGAGAATCAAACACAATTTATCCTGGTTCAATCATTAATCCATTTGTGGCCTACGTCCATTCCTCAAGTAATCACCTGAGATTTTCTACTAATTCTTCAAGTTTTAATAGGTGCTCGATAACATTTACAAGTTGAAGCACTCAACACACCTTGAGATACCTCACCCTTTGTGCTTAAGCCTCTTCTTTCAAAGGATACCTCACCCTTACAGTTTTGAGGGATGTCTCACCCTTTCTTTTACAGATTATGCAGAGTATGAATGATGAGAAACTCTCTCAGGAATAGATAATACAAATAGAAGCTTATGGGTATCAAGGATTCACACTTATAATGCCCAAAACAAAGGTTTGATTGAAAAAGATAGTAAAACTCGTATTAATGCTCAACCAAGGTTTTCAGATGAATTGTCCAACCTCCATAAATTCCCAACAACTTATATTTATAAGCTATTAATGAAAAGAGTCGTTGGAGAGGTGGTTTGGAGCATTAATGGCAGCAAACTAGTTATTACTGCTTTTTCTAGACGTGGTCTTTATTTGAATAACATGTTTGTTATTCGAATAAGGCTCTAAATACCACGTTAAAGAAAAGCTTTCTAGAACACGTTATTCGAATAAGGTTTTCGTTATCCGAATAAGCCTTTTAGAATCTATTTTTATGAAATAGGTGTTATTCGGATATCAACATGGTTATTCGAATAAACAATTTAAAATCAAGTTTATGGGAAACGTGTTATTCGAATAACATGTGTGTTATTCGAATAACATGTGTGTTATTCGAATAACATGTGTGTTATTCGAATAAGATAATTGAAAACTGAAGCGCCTTTGCACATTTTAAACTTTTATTTGAATAAAGTAGTGCTTTATTTGAATAAAGCCTTGCTAGATGAAATTCTTTGGCTTCTTTGACTTGTGTTATTCGATTTAGAGAATCCTTATTCGAATAAGCCATGTAAAAAACATTTTATCAGCTTTTAATCAATGCCAAGTGATTTCAAATTATTTTAAAGGCTTTTGGGCACTTAAAGTTTGTTTCTTTAGAAACCAAAAACCATTTTAAAAATTTAAAACCAGTGTGCTATTTAGGTTATTTGAAAAACGAGTTTTGGGGCTTTAGTGTGAATCACACTGTACCTTTACAAAATGATCTAAGTCTTAAAAACTATTCTTGAAGGTCTTGGACTTGATCTTGCAACATTTTCACGTTTGTTATCATCAAAACAAAGTCTTCATGGGTCAATGACCAATTACATTCTCCTCTTTTCTTTATGATGACAAACAACCATTGAAAAAAGAGTTAGTTTCATAAATTGGAATTCACAAGGTCATAAGAGAGACTTACTCCCCCTCTTGTTTGTAAGAGGTGTATTAAAATTAGAGTTATGCGCAACTCCCCATTTCTTTTGGAATTCTAAGTTTCGTTTTAAATTCAGCTAACTTTTCTCAAAACTTAGCTTTTTCTCCCCCTTTTGTCATGATAAAAGAGATGGGGCAAGAGAAAGTCGAAGCAAGTAATTTAATATGCAATTAAAGTCCATACAATTTGAGCAAAGATATATTCCAACTGTAGATTTAGAATGGCTAGAGAAATCAAATAATGCAATTCAAATAAAGAGTTATCCAATACCATTTCATTATTATCAAAATCATTCAAATACAATTGCTTAACAATCCAATTAATTACATTGTATCAGTAACTTCAAAGCAGAGAAACTAAGATCCTATAATCTATGGATCCTAAAAATAGGCGTCTGGTGGAGGAGAAAGGGATCTAGGTGCTCTTATCAGTTAGCCAGGCCTTTATAGTAGCTTCTTCACGTTCTATTGCTTCAATTTTGTCAAAGATGGTAGCTGAGGTGTGCTCCATACAAGCACGGTTGTCGAGCAAGGTTTTCATGACCTGCTCAAGGTTGACTGGACCTCCAGCAAGAGCAACAGTAGGTGCAACAAGGGTAACATCGAGAGCATCAGCAGTGGAGGCAGCAGCACCAGGGGCCTCTTCATTCTCAGCTTCTTCCAGCTCATCAGGATATACCCACCCTTCATGGGGATCGTTGACCATCTTCATCTTCTTGAGGGTGTATTTCCCGAAGATGTTGAAGTGGGTCAATTCTATTGCTCGCTCTATTTCCACAATCTGTGGATAATCCCTCAGAAAAGTTATGATCAAAAGAGCGTAAGGCAACTCAGCCTTCTCCTTACTCTTGGCCTTCATCATATGTTTATCTATGAAATTTGGCTAGTTTATTTTGAAGCCCTTCTTTAGGATCGACATCACGAAGATGTCGTCCTCTATTAGATAGGCGTAATTGCCACCACCAAGGGCTAGGATGTACGCATAAGCGTAGTATAGCAACCTATCCTGATTTTTAAGCATTCCTCCCTTCAAGCCAGCCTTGGGGACCACTGTGCCAGGCTTGGTGATCATAGAAATAGCTTCATCCTTCTTGTATTCCATGGGTCTGCTATCTTCCTCAATGGCTGGGCCAGCAGCATTGAGGCCAAACTTTGCCAACCATTTAGCAGGGGTGATTACCACCTGCTGATCCCTAACGTCAGAGATAATATCAGCACCATCCAAATGTAGATTACAATAAAACATTCTTACCAAATCCATGTATATCTTATCCTTGTAGTAGCAGAGATTGAGCACTCCCTAGTGTGCCAATACGTCTAGGAACTCAAAGTCTTCTTCCTTCTAAAACCAGGAGAGGTCAATGTGCTTCGATTGTACAAGATTCCGCATTATAAAGTTCTTTTAAAACCGAGCACGATCTTCTTCATTAGAGGAAAGCCTACGTAGATCAAGAGGATTGCTGGTGGGAGTGATTTTGGTGTGTGGGTGTTTAGAGGAGGAGGCCTTGCTTAGGGTTTTGGTGTTTGGGTGAAGGAAATAAGAAGTAATGGAGGTAAAAAAATGGAGGTTTGAGTGATGGGTTGTGAGGTGCACAGAGGAGAGGACAGAGAAAGAAGACGAGAAAGTTGAGAAATGAGGGTGAAGACTCGTGGTACCTTCTTATAACCTGCGTTTTATTCGAATAACAACTACGTTATTCGAATAAAAATGTGGTTGTTCAAACGTCATGACTCACTGCCATGTGTTATTCTAATAACACGAGGTTTATTCGAATAACAACGTTGTAGCTCAAAAGTCTCGGCTCTCTGCCAAGGGTTATTCGAATAACTTATATGTTATTCGAATAACAGAGTATTCTAATGTAGCTCTCTGTCAAGCTTTACTCGAATAACAATGGTGTTATTCGAATAAAAACCATGAAATCAATATACTTGGTTTTCTGCTAAGAGTTATTGAAGTAACATTGTTGTTATTCAAACAAAACACTAAACATTAGAAACTACAAAATACTTATGTAAAGCGTTATTCGAATAAGGCACCCCTTATTCAAATAAATCATGTGAAACAACAGTTCTTTAAGAGCCACTGGAGGATGTTATTCAAATAAAATTATTATTATTCGAATAAGACAAACATAAAAACACCAGTTAAGCATACTTTTAGCATCAGATTTAGAGGACCATTCTTACCCATCTTGTGGAGTACCTATAAAACAAATTTTGGGAAACCTACGACGCTCAAGTCATAACAATTTAAGAAGAATAAATCAATGATAAAACAATAAATATAAGCATTCATTTATATGCATGATTAATCAATTATGCCCAATTCTCTTCTTATGTAAAAGAATACATCTTTTACTAAATGCTTAGTAAAAATATCAGTTAATTGTTTAGTAGTTTCAACAAACTCAAGCATGCAATCACCTTTTTGAACATGGTCTCTTATGAAATGATGTCTTATTTCTATGTGTTTTGTTCTAGAGTGCAAAATGGGATTTTTAGACAAATTGATTACACTTGTGTTATCACACCTTATAGGGATGTAATCTAGCTCAAGACTATAGTCTAGAAGTTGTTGCTTCATCTAAAGGATTTGAGCACAACAACTTTCAACGGCAACATATTCAGCTTCAACTGTGGACAATGTCACACTATTTTGCTTCTTGCTATACCAGGAAACTAGTGAGCTTCCAAGCAAATGGCATATCCCACTAGTGCTCTTCCTATCCATTTTGCATCTAGCAAAATCAGAATAGGAATAACCAATTAGGCTACATGAGGCACCCTTAGGGTACTGTTGTAACAATCGACAAGTTCACTAAATCGCAAAAATAATAAAGAGTGAATAAGAGTATCGTTCCCACGAGGATTATGTTATCAATTATTAAATTTGCTAAATTGACACTATTCAGGCTATCGAAAAAAGGGTTGGTAAAAATAATAAAAAGAAAGAATAAGCAAAAATAACAAAAGCAAAATTTAATTAATTGGGTAAAGTTGGAAAACAATTATATAAAAGTGTTAGAGGTCAGATTTCACTTTGTGAATGGAAATGGTATTGGTTTTGATGATCAACAAACAAGAAAGCAATGAAGTACAAAGATCAAGTCTCAAGGCTTTTCAAGATTAGCTTTTAGGACTTAGACCATATGTAAAGGTAAAACAGACTCACACAAAAGGTTATTTCTTGGTTCAAAACTCATTTCATCATAACTTTGCATAATTATGTTTTCATTGTGTTTAAAATTAAGTAAAAAGCTTTTAGAAAACTTGGAAAGTCTTTTGAACATCCTTGATTGAGAAACTCTTTGAAAAACCCATGTCTTGTGTCTTTCCATAATAGATTATGAAAATCCCATAATAGATTATGAAAGTTCATAATAGATTATGAGGATTTCATAACCTGTTATGTGATAAGTCAGAAGATGACTTATGTTTTCCAAATGGCCATAATCGATTATGGCCTCTTCAAAATTGATTATTTGGCAATCTCAAAACGTCTCCACCTGTTTTTAAATGACCATATTCGAATATGGCATATTCATAACTGATTATGAATGTCTCATAACAGATTATGAAATACTTCATAATTGATTACGAAACATCTCATAACAGATTATGAAATCTCATAACAGGTTATTTTGTTAGACAGAAACGTTGGAAATCTTTCTTACAAGCCATAACCGATTATGGCTAGGCCATAACAAGTTATGGTCTTTCACAGAGCTCATTCTCAACGGCTCTTTTAATGGCATTTAATGCCCCTAACCACTTCTAACGTCTCAAAAACCTTTTGAGCTATAAATGAAAGCTATTGGGCATTAATTAAGGGTTGGAAAACATTTTGAAAAACATCCTTGAGCATTAATTACTAGTTTTCTCATCATTTCTTTCCAAACCCTATTTTGAGCTTTAAGTTGTGTGAATTCTTAATACCATAGTTCTTCAATTTGTATTATTTGCTCTTGAAAGAGTTTCCTTCATCAAAATCCTGTATAATCTGTAAAGAGAGGGTGAGGTATCTCTCAAAATAGTTAGGGTGAGGTATCCCTTGAATATAGAGGTTCAAGCATAAGGGTGAGGTATCTCAAGGTGTGTTGAGTGCTCCAATTTATAAAGGTTGTCAAGCACCTGCTTTCAAGCTTGAAGAAATAGTGGAAATCTCGAGTGGTTGCTTGAGGACTAGACGTAAGCCATAAGTGGATTGGTGGCTGAACCAGGATAAAGCTTTGTGTTTGTTTTCCTAACTCAACCTCTATATATTATGCATTGTTTTATTGATTTTTCTTGAATACTATCTCTCTTGTACAGTGCATCTAAAGTACAATTTCTATCTATCTCATTTATTCATTCATTTCCATCAATTAATAGTTTCAATGAAAATTGATAAACAAAGGTTTTACGAAAGATTTGCAAAAATATTTTATAAACTCAATTCACCCCCCTCTTGAGTTTGAGGCCACTTAGTAACACACTTGAATTCTTTAAATGCAAAATCAAATTTTGGTTTAATCAAGTTTTATTCAAATGATTCATGGTCAATTCCCAAATTTAATCAATATTCAATCCCTTGGTATATTAATCATCTTACACTGTTTGGAATTAACATAATTTTTTAGTGTAACACCCTCCTTCGGGTATCATATTTGGGACTAAAACTTGAAAACTTAACAAAACGTGTAAAAGGTTTAATCTAGTAATATACGAATTTCAAATTTTCTTTTGCGAAAACATAAATTTAAACAAGTCTTAAACAACACAGGATGCAATACTAAATAATTACATATCAAAATATACAAAAGATGACATGGATCATAGTCCACCCAAAATACATAAGGTTTGCACTCTAAAAAGATATACATATGTATATGCAAACTGTTAACAAAACACAAACTAACCCAAGTCTTAAAACCTAGGGAGTAGGGTCCTCCATTGGATCCTCCTCCTCGGAGTCCCCATCGGACAAAACCCTCAAATGGGGTAAGAGCTCTCGAGCAGGTGTCCTAGCAGATGACACCTCAAAGTTCGCATCTTCCCTAGGGGTGTAATGCAAATCACCCCACAACTCCCTGATTGGCATAACAAACTCCAAACATACAGAGACATCCAGAGAGAAAAAAGGGAACCCATCACGGGTCCTACGTACAGATAAGGTTACATCTCTCACATATCTGACACACTCGGTATCCTAGTCGATGCGCCAAGCATCCGTACCACCATGGAACTTAACTCTAACAAAACCAACAAAAGCACCTCTCGCCGCCATCATAGAAAAAAAACAACAGAAAGATGTGACCTTCTTCATCTTCCTCTCAGTCTTTATCAATCATATATATATAAAATAGAACAATACAACAAAGAAGTGAGATTCCCTACATCAATACTAATATGGCAGCATAGAAACAACAAATAACAGTAATATCATTCATATACAGGAAACAACAATTACAGTTATAGAATATAATATTAGATAATTTAGCAGATATAAAGTATCACAATGACATGTAAACAGACTATGCATATGCACAATAGACTAAATTCCTATTCTATGGAACTAAACACAAGTTCGGAGAGAATGATCTAAAAGACATGTATGTATCTCATCAGCCTCAAGTCAAGTGCTTCAATATTATCAAAATGTGCATCATGGCTTTAAATAAGATATTTTATACCAAATCATGATTAGGAATAGTATCTCGATCCGGATCATCGGTGTGTTGCATCGATCTGACCCACGACACAGTGGAGCTACCAATTGGCCATTGTGGGAAACCCGTGCCCCGACTCCCCTAAGGTCAACAAGTGACCTAGATTACGCCCATCGCACCCACACTAAGGTGTAATTCAACTTTTAGGCATACAACCTCAACCGACACCGTTGGTATAATGCAAGATCAATGACTCAATGCATATACACATATCAATATCATAATTTTTTATAAATATAAGCTACTTATGAACCAAACCAGTCATCAACATCTCTAAGTCCCGTTCAAGGGCCCGACAGCACAATGCTGTTATTTTCAATCACAAAGCATCTTTATCGCATAATTTAGATATCATCATTCTTAAATTACATAAGACATCATCACTATTTTTCAATCACGTAAAACTTTTATTACTCTTTTAAGCTTAATTTTGAAGCTTTCAAAGATTAATATAGAAATTAACTTTAGTTCCAATATTCTTCTAACTAAGCTCCTCTAGGTAGCACTTCCTAATATTTTTCCCAAAGAACCTAAAAAAAGAAGCCGCGTTATATTAATTTAATAAATTCTTTTCCTTTGCCTTTAATGAAAATACCATGAGTTTTCAATTTCTCTTTCAAGTTTATTTTCCACTCAATCGCCTAAATCCCTCTCTTATTAGATGACAAAATTTTGTTCTATCTCTCTTCCATTATTATAAATCCTTAATTGAAATCGTTTTTACTTAAGCTTCTAAGTTCCAAATCAACATAATTTTTTTTGTCTTGGATACCTTATTTATGGTCACTTGGCCGTGAGCCCTAGGGTCCTTGGGCCTCAAAATTTCATCCTTATCAACAAGATTCCAAGCACACAACATACTTCAATCACCAAAATTTCTACTCAACCAAAATTATGCATAACATTAAGCCATAAATTCATATAGGGCAAATAATTACAAGATCACCAAAATCCACACAACCAAGTGAATAACTCTCACATGGATTCTTCACTTCCAACATACAAATTTCGTTCCTCACCACCATGAAAGGTTTATGAGAGTAATCTCTCTCTTACCTTAGATGATCCTCCAAGCTCCTTGTATGCCTCCTTTAAGTAGATTTCCACCACCAAGATGAACTTAAAAATAAAGAAAACATACAATATCAAAGATCTAAAGCTTATCTAAGATGACCATGGATCAAAGTATGGGCTTAGAATTTGAAAATGAAGAGGAAGATGAAGATTAGTAAACTTCACCTTAAAAATCCTTAAACTTGAACTTGAAGAACAAAGTTGAAGATGGATGAACTGAGTTAAGATCATAACACCAAAGTATCTTCAAATGAGGTTTGGATTCAAGAAATGTAGATGGTTGAAATTAAATAAGATTAGAGGGTGGGTTTTAGTGGTGTGGCAGTGAGCTTGGTGGAGAGGAAATGTGAGACCTTTTTTTTGTGTGTCTTGGTTCTTGATAGAAAGTGATGGAAATGAATTAAGTGGAAGCTTACTCTAGAAGTATAATACCCTAATATCGGTAACCTAGTATATCAAAATATACTTAGATAAACAGTATTAGTTATGCTACTTCTAACTTAACATAATACTCATCCATATCATTTAAACAGATAATAATTGAGAGCCTTGCAGAAAACTAAAAGTTATACATATAACATTGCCACTAAAGGGCTCATTATATACATAAACTTCCAGAACAAACTAAAAACCTGTAAATAAATACAAGCTTTTAACTAGAAAGCATAAAAACTATCTTTGTCTTCACACTTCTTCTTCTTGCCTTTGGATGAATTTCCACCTGGATTTACATGGCAACAACGGGGTGAGAAATCACATTTCTCAGTATAAGTATACCAAAACCAACAGTTTAAACATTTGCGATGAATAAACTCGACTGAACTAATACTTCTTGCATAAGAAACAATTATAACTCTATCTTTATGTAACGTTCTTAAGCAAACTATAATTTTGTTCTGATAACCGTAAACCACGATGATATCAAATAACCGCTCATGTAATCATTTGAAATCATCACCAGACAACCGCCCATACAGCTGTCACCGAAGGCACCAAACAACACATAAACAACAATCACACAAATATGTCCAAACTAAACAAAATATTAAATAATGCAATGATGGAATGATGTATGTTTATGATCAAAGAAAAATGTATGTTAGTGTTGGTGCAATGTCATGAATACTTAATTATTCCCCCTAGGCACAGAGGAATTCTGCCATGATAACGTGTGACCCCTTATAGCCTACTTTTTAGGAACGAAGTATGTTATCACAACACATGACCTCCTACACCTATAGATCACCAAGTAATGTACCTTAACTAGGTGGATATCACCACCATAACTGAGTGGATGCCTCCACTACCTGTTATCTAGGGATAACAAGCATATGTAAAGTGTGATGTGTGTGTAAATGCGGAGTTATGTCCTAACTCTAACATAACCACCACATGACCTTATACTAAGTCCATCTTTGCATTACTAACTCTACCTCTTCTCTATGAGAGCACTTCATATACTACGATATTTAACCAATGTCAACTAGACTTAGTACACTACTATCTTTGCATTACTAACTCTCTTTCACTCTTTGAGAACTCTTCACGCACTATGGCATTCACCCTTGCCAACTAGGGCCTTTGACACCTAACTTTTGTCAACTCGGCACCTTGGCCCTTAACTCTTTCCAATTAGGCACTATGGCACTCTATTATTGCCAACTTGCTTCTTAAATCTCTTATCACCTCTCTTGTGACATCTGTGCAACTTTAAGTTGCTTAAGAAACTAAACTCTTGATCTATGTCAATTCATATCTATTGGATGCACAACTATTCCCTTACCTTCCTTTGAATGCCACTTGATCTTTATCTTTAAGAAATCCTCTTCTTAGGTCCTTTATAAACTTAAAAGTCATAGACTAGGGATAGAACCCACTAGAGTAGCTCAATTCTTCATAAAAACTAGTTTGCTCAAACTCAACCTTTGACCTTTGCTCAGTAAAACAAGCGTAACTTGAGCTACAAAAGTCAAAATGATGCGATTCTAGAGGCATTGGAAAGCTAAGAGAAAGATCTACAACTTTCATGAAGATCACAAAAGTTGATTCTCATTTCATCATAGGACACGGGCTGTGTCAAATGACATAGGATGTGTTGTCAGCCCAGAACTGGATTTTTACTTGATATCATGCTGACAGAGCTAGAGACGGGTTGGGCCGTGTTAAATGACACAGGCCGTGTCATCGACCCAGAACAGCATTCTGCACATTCCTACAGGTCTGAGATACTGTTCCTTTGGTTCCAAACCAATTTATAACCATTCAAGATTAGTTTCTAGGTGATTTCTAGCCTCAATTACATTCTCTAAACATGTTGTAGCACTTATACAACTTATAAATTCACTAAACTTGGATTAAACACCAAAAATCACCCACTTAGTTCCTTAAAAACCTAGGTTCCAACTCAAGAACCAACTAGCTCAAACTATGGATAGATCCATCTATCTTGTTTCCATTAAATTGAAATAACTAATTCCAATCAATAAAAGCAAGAATCAACTAAAGAAACTAGTTTTCCTCCTTTGAAAACCTATCTTCTCCATCTAAGATCTAAGTCCTAGCATAGAAAAGATGAAGGAGACAAAGATAGAAAACACTCCTACCTCTTGAAGACACTTGATCCTTGAAGCCTTACTTTTGCTCTTGCCTTGGATCCTCTTGCTTGGGTCCTTCCTCTTCTCTTCTCTTCCCCCTTCAGTTACCCCTTTTTCTCCCTTCTCCCTTTTCTCTCTTTTCTTTCTTTCTTTTCGTTTTCTGCTTCTCTTTTTCCTCTCAACTGAGAGTTAATAGAGAAAAATGGAGGAAAAGTCCATTTTGCCCCTAAAACCATACTGGAACTTATATCTGCTAAGGACACTTGAATTATGCTAATTCAAGTTTTCCAACTTCTAACAAATTTAAAATAAATCCTATGATTCATTAAAAATCTTGTTTCACCTTTTCTCTATTTTTTCATATCTGCTGGAGGTTAATCCAATATTAAAACAAACAACCAGTATGCTTAAAAATACCAAACTAACTCAGATTTTCTTAAAACTTAAACCACACCTTACTTACGTCATTTGTGACCTAGAAACAAATTATCTAAATCTGTTTCCCTTAACCTAGGAACTTATGCCACTTTCTGGGTCATTTTAGGTCACTTTCCACACTCTGGTTGCAATAAAGTACCTAAATTAACTCAGTTTGTCACAAAACTTCACTAACATGTTATACAAGTATAATAGTACCTCTAAGACTATATACAAGCTTAACATGTGTCTTGGGATGTTAGAAGAAGCCCCTTTTTGGTGTCTTTGGCCATGGGTTTCTCTAGGAGAGAGGGAGACAAGCTTCTCCGACAAGCTTCCTCCAAACTTACTTAGGAAGCTTGCTTCCTATTGGTCCAAAAAGAGAGGTGAGCCATGGTGATGTCACAAAAGTGAGTTCACATGGGTGGGTGATATCATCAAGAGAAGCCTCTAGAAAAAGGTGACTAGGCTTATATCGAGAACCATCTACTAGACCTTTACTAAAAGCTATTATCTAATGGATAAAAGTTATAGTTAACAAAACTAGTATTTATTGTCCAATGGATAATAGAATGTACCCTGATTTTATTTGTTAGATAAAATCTTAGATAATGAAAACTTCGAAAATTGTCTCCGATTTTAGGTTTAGTAAGCTCCCACGGCCCTGCATCAACAGTGCAAATTTTCTTAAAATAATATTAAAATAATTAAAATAAGTCAAATAATTTACAAAAATCACATATAACCAAAAATAAGAAAATTGGGGTGTTACACTTAGTCTAACCCAAAATAGAAAGGCATTATCAAGAACAAGTGAACTAAAAGAAAGACCACATAATCCACAACGTCTATTCCCAGCTATTGTAGAAATTATGGTATTTATCACAAGTTCTAGGTTCATGTAAATTTTTTCAAATTATACATCAACTCAAAAATCATTCTCAATTTGGCCAAAAATAGAAAAAACATTAAGAAAAGAGATAAACATATAAATTATGAAATAAAAACATTGATTAAATCCATAAAAGAATTTAAATCATCCAAGTATCAAGATCCATCATCACCCTAACAAGGGAAAATTAGTTACACATGGAAAAAGAAGAACACAAAGAGAAGAATATGACAAACTCTATTGTAGCAAGGTAGAAAGGTTGAAGAAAATTCCTAATCTTCAAGCCTAATTGAGCCTACACCACTTTAGAGTTTGTGCCTCTTGACGGTTGTTGCATTCTGTCCAAGCGTCCATTTCAATTTGACATAACTTCTGTATTTATAAAGAATTAACGTGCTCTGTTACGCATTCAGCACTCAAGCGCTAACTTTCTAGCGCCCAAGCACTAGTCCACTAATTGAAATTTTCTTGCGCGTAATGCGTGCTCAAGCAGTGATGGCCTAGCTCTCAAGCGCTGGGCTTCTAAATGGATTTTCTTCCCTTTTTTTTTTTGCTCTTCAAATGCCCAGTCTTTTCCATATGCAGTTACCTATAAAAAATACATAAAACATGTAATAAAAACATAATTAAAATAATAAAAACATAATAAAACTTGAGAACAAAACTAAATAAAAAAGATTAAAAAATAATGAAAACCAAGATTTTGAACTATAAAAATATGAATTTTTGTAGGTTCATCAGGTACCACAAGCCCATTTGTGAAGTGCCTATTAGATATTTCATAATTCATTTTACAACACAAAAATGTGATTATTTAGGATTATCTTAATATCTAGCACATATGCACACATTGAACATAATATCTAGCATATTTGCTGTAAGATAAAGGAGTGAGCCAATCATATCTCTATACTTTATAATTTCTACGAGATTATCTCCTTCATCCTTGTCCAAATAGTAAGAGGTGCTCATTGGTGTAACCATATGCTTGCCATTGTCTATTCCAAACTTTTTGAGCAGCTCCTTACAATGCTTGGATTGATTTATGAAAACCTCATCCCTTATTTGCTTGTTTTAGAGACCAAGGAAGAAGTTGAGCTCACCCATCTCAAACTCACTTTGCATAATGTTAGCAAACTCCTTGCAAAGAGACTCATTAGTAGTACCAAATATGATATCATCAATATATATTTAAATAAGAAGTATATCATGTTTTTTATGCTTGATGAAAAGAGCAGTGTCAACTTTTCCTCTAGAGAACCCTTTTTTCTAAAAGAAACTTGCTCAACCTTTCATACTAAGCTTTAGGAGCTTGTTTTAAGCCATACAATGCCTTTTTCAGTTTAAAAACATGGTTAGACAGTTCAAAGTCTTCAAAACTAAGAGGTTGTTCCACATATACCTCTTCTTGTATGAAACCATTTAAAAAAGCACTTTTGACATCCATTTGATAAAGCTTGAAATCCATGATGCATGCATATGCAAATAACATTCTAATGACCTCTAATCTAACTATGGGAATATATGTTTCTTTATAATATATTCCTTCTACTTGATTATAAGATTTAACAATAAGCCTAGCTTTGTTTCTTATTATTAAGCTCATTTCATCAAGTTTGTTTTTAAAGACTTATTTGGTACCAATTATGGGATGATCATTGGGTCTTGGAACTAATTCCCAAACTTGATATTTTTCAAATTGGTTTAGTTCATCTTGCATAGCCAAGATCCAGTGTTCATCATTAATGGCCTCATTTATGTCTTTAGGTTCAACTTGAGAGACAAAAGTCAAATGATTACATGCATCTCTAAGAGAGTTTTGAGTGATTATCCCTTTTGATACAACACATATCACTTTGTCAAGAGAATGATATCTTAATGTCCTCCATTCCTTAGGCAGGACCATGATTTCTGAATCCTCTTACCTTGGGGGATCAAACGGTCTCTCTTTTTGCTTCTTGAGCTCTTTCTCTTGATTTTCCAAATGCGTTTTTGCCAAGATTTCTACAACATCATCAATAAAGTCTTTTCTCGGCCCATTTGGGTTAATTTCATCAAAACAACATGTATTGATTTTTTAACAGTCATAGTTTTCTTATTATAAATTTGAAAGGATTTACTACTGAGTGAGTAACCAAGAAGTATTCATTCATTGAATTTAGCATCAAACTTGTCTAGGAGCGTAAAAATTATGGTCAATGTCATTTTCATTGCAAAACATTTCAAATTCATGATTTTCAAATTCCTCATCATGATCATTTCTTATGGATGCAATGCTACAATTCTTCTCATTTTGAATAATGTTTGCAAGTTTTCTAAATACATGAAAGACATCATTCTTATGAGCAAGGAAAAGAGTTCATGTAAATCTAGAGTAATCATCCATAATCACAAAAGCATAGTAGTTACTCCCAAAGCTCATAGTTCTTGATGGTCCAAAAAGATCCATATACAAAAGTTATAAAGGTTTAGTAGAAGAAACAACATTTTTAGCTTTAAAAGAAACCTTTATTTGTTTACCCTTTTGACATGCATCACAAAGTTTATTTTTATTAAATTTGAGATTTGGAAGACTAATCACTAAATCTTTAGAAACAAGTTTGTTTATGTGATCCATATGAATGTGGACAATTCTCATATGCCATAACTAATAATCACTCTCTTTACTCATAAGACATCTTGCATTTTGAGAAGTAATATCATCAAGGTTAATCATATATATGTTATCAATTCTATGACCAACAAACTTAACTTGCTTGTCATCCTTACTTTCAATTATGCAATAATTTGAATCAAATATAACTTTATTACCTTTATCACATAATTAACTAATGCTTAGCAAGTTGTGTTTGAGTCATTCTACATACAAGACATTATCAATTAAAGTAGATGAATTCTTACCGACTTTTCTAACTCTAAGGATCCTTCTTTTATTGTTGTTCTCATATGTGACATGACCATGCTTCTTTGGTGCAAGAAATGAGAACTTGGAACCATCACCCATCATGTGCTTAGAGCAACCACTATCAAGATACCAACTTGAGCTTTTGGTCTTCAAGCACACCTACAACACACACTCAAGTTTTAACCTTTGGTACCCAAATTTTCTTGGGTTTTTATGTGTTAGCATTTAGCAAGGTGCCCTTAGGGACTCAAACCCTTTTAGTTAACCTTGGTGTTGATATTCTTTCTTACATTACATGTTGATGAACTATGCCTTTTCCTACTACAATGAAAGCATTTGATAAAGGGGCTACTTGATGTACTTGTGGAGATAAAAAAATTCTTATAAGACTTTTGTTAGTTATTTGGATTATACCCCAAATCAATTTTTTGAAATACACATCTTTGTTTCCCTAGTAACACATTTAAGTTGTCTCTTCCAAAGGTAAATCTTGAAAGATTATTTTTCAAATCATCAATCTCTTTTTCAAATGATTTACATGATGAATAAGGTAATTGAATGGATGCATTGTCATGTAAGGAACAAGTTATGCATGATGAGTTAGTATCAATAAGTCCTAGAGTCTCGTTTTCAATTTTGAGTTCATTAATCTCCTTATTTAAAATGAAAACTTTGTTTATCAATGAAGAGATTATTTTGTTAGAAGATAAAACTATTTTTGTGAGCCTCAATGATTCATCATGCAATTCTTGAAAAGCATCATGTAATTCATTATAAGAGAGTGAAGAGCCTAGGTTAGAAGAAGTTACATATGCGTCACTCTCTTCTCCTTCTTCTCCTCGAGCCATGAGACATAGATGAGCTTCCTCATTTTTCGAGCTATCAGTGGAATCCATATCATTGTCCTCCTATGCTATATAAGCCCTTCTTCCTTTCATTTCTTTAGAAGGTCTCTTCTCAAACTTCTTAGTTTTCTTAAGATATATGAGACATTCCATCTTCATATGCCTTGGTTTACTGCATTCATAACATGTTGGAGTTGATGAGGTTTCTTCCTCTTTATGATAGGTCTTCTTAGGAGGGAAAAGTGACCTTATTTGAATTCTTTTCTTCTTAAGAAATCTTCCAAAATTTCTCATAAGAAGACTAAGATTTTCTTCATTCAACTCAAGGTTTCCTACTCCATCTTCATCATCATCTTCAAGTGTGAAGGAGGTGACTTTGAGTACAATTCCTTTTTTCTTCTTGTCATGCTCCTCATTTTGATTGAACATATTTAGCTTCAATTCATGCTCTTGGAGCTTCCCAAATAAAGTGACTAGAGACATTATTGATAAATCCCTTGATTTTGCAATAGCCGTTACTTTGGGTTGTTAATTCCTACTTAAACATCTCAAAACTTTGTTAATAAGATCTTTATTAGGAAATGTCTTTCCCAATAAAATATGATGATTAACAATGTGTGTGAATCTCTTTTGCATTTCTTGAATACTTTCTTCTTGATTCATTCTAAACAATTCGTATTCATGAGTCAGAGTGTTTATTCTTGATTGTTTAACTTCACTTGTACCCTCATAAGTTACTTGTAGAATATCTCATATTTCTTTGGCGGTCTTACAATTTGACACCTTAAAGAATTCATCATACCTCAAGGATGTGGTGATGATGTTTTTGGCTCTCAAATTGTATTGAACCTTCTTTTTGTCTTCATCGATCCATTCACTTCTTGGTGTATTAATTCTTATACCATCGGTAGTACGTGTGGGAACAAAAGCACTATTTTCAATGACATCCCACATATCTAAGTCAATAGTTTCAATAAAAATTTTCATCATTTCTTTCCAATGGGCATAACCATCCCCATTGAAATACGGAGTTTATTTATAGAAGAGCTTTCCAAAGAAAAACCATTTGAAGCCAACTTTTCTCTTAAAGCTATTAAGTTCTTTACACAATAGTCTAGCTCTGATACCACTTACTACCAAGTAGTCTCAATACTCAAGAGGGGGCGAATTGAGTTTATAAAATATTTTCATAATTCTATTATAAAACACTTAATTATCAATTTTTGTTGAAACTATTGAATGATAGAGATGAATAGATAAAGAAGATAAAATACGTTCACTCACAAGTATCATAACCAAGCAAGATCGTATTCAAGCAATGTCAATATAACAATGCATAATATTGAAGAGTAGAGTTTAGATAATCAAACATAAGATTTATCCTGGTTCAGCCACCAATCCACTTGTGGCCTACGTCTAGTCCTCAAGTAATCACCCGAGATTTTTCACTAATTCTTCAAGCTTCAACAGGTGCTCAATAATTTTTACAAGTTAGAACATTCAACACACCTTGGGATACCTCACCTTTTATGCTTAAACCTTTTCTTTCAAGGGATACCTCACCTTTACAGTTTTGAGGGATGCCTCACCCTCCTTTTTATAGATTATGCAGAGTATAAATGATGAGAAACTCTCTCAAGAGTATATGATACAAATAGAAGTTTATGAGTATCAGGGATTCACACTTATAATACCCAAAATTGAGGATTGATTGAAAAAGATAGTAAAACTCGTATTAATTCTCAACCAAGGTTTTCAGATAAATTGTCTAACAACTTATATTTATAACCCATTAATAAAAAGAGCCGTTGGAGAGGTGGTTGGGAGGATTAATGACAACAAACTAACCATTGTTGCTTTTTCTAGACGTGACCTTTATTCAAATAATACGTTTGTTATTTGAATAAGGATCTAAATACCATGTTAAAGAAAAGCTTTCTAGAACACGTTATTCGAATAAGCCTTTTAGAATTTGTTTTTCTGAAATAAGTGTTATTTGAATAACAACATGGTTATTCGAATAAACCATTTAAAATCAGGTTTTCTGAAAAACGTGTTATTCGAATAACAAGTGTGTTATTTGAATAAGATAATAGAAAACTAAAGCGTTTTTGCACATTTTAAATGTTTATTCGAATAAAGCAGGGTTTTTTCGAATAAAGCTTTGCTAGATGAAATTCTTTGGCTTCTTTGACTTGTGTTATTCGAATAAGAGAATCATTATTCGAATAAGCCATGTAAAAAACGTTTTGTCAGCTTTTAATCAATGTCAAGTGATTCTAAATTATTTTAAAGGCTTTTGGTCAATTAAAGTTTGTTTCTTTAGAAACCAAAAATCATTTTGAAACATTTAAAACCATTGTGCTATTTAGGTTCTTTGAAAAACGAGTTTTGGGGCTTTAATGTGAATCACATTGTACCTTTACAAAATGATCTAAATCTTAAAAACTATTCTTGAACTTGATCTTACAATATCTTCACATTTGTTATCATCAAAACAAAGTCTTCATAGGTCAATGACCAATTATAAAGACAACCTATTAAAGTAAGAGAATCCACCAATATTATAAATACTTCTCATTTCATAATAATTACAATAGATTCTTTTAAAAAAATTGATGTGTGTGAAAAAAGTTTAATTTTGATGCGTGCAAAATATTTTTGTTATAATTTAATCTTTTGTTAACGCCTTATTTAATGATGTTAACAATTACATTACATGTTAAATTTTTTAAATTATATGAAAACATATTATTAAATGTAAGTGTAAAGTATTTTTACATTGATAATGTATTAAAATTAAATTTCAAAAAAAGGCCCATGATTTTTTTTAAAAAAAGAATCTAAGCGTTTCATTCAATTCAGTACCCAATTAGCACTCAGTATTATGAAAACTAGTATTTTATACCCGTGCAACGCATGAGATAATTAGAGAAAAATTTAAAATAAATAACTTATTTATATAGTTTCAGTTAATTTTAATTTTGAACTCTATAGTTTTTTATTTTTTTATATTATTTACTATATTTTTACTCATTTGAATTTTTTTATTACTCATTTGGATTTTAGTCTATCTTTGTTAAGGTATTAATCATTATATTTTTTATTCATTTGAGTTTTTATAGTTATAGATACTCTTCATTAAAGTATTGATCTATATTTTTCATGAAAGATTTATTGTTATAGTTTTCAAGATTTGATAGTATTAAATACAATCTAAGAATATAATTTTTTGTCACCAACATGTTTCCATGTTAATATTCTTGTTCCTATCACATTAGTTCCTTGTTTATCTACAATTAATTTATTTCATTATACAATCATACTGCTTAATCAATATTTCTAAGTAGTACAATCGAAGTTTCTTTCTCAAGGTTATACTAAAATGATTTATAACGTAAAAATTATATTATCATTTATAGTCATTTTAATGTATCGTCAAATAAAAAGATTCATAAATGGAATACAAATAAAATTATATTGAAATTCTTCCCTTTACTTTTCACCTCTTTTTTAAAAAGTATAAGTCTTAATGCAAAAAATTTATCTTATTTTATAATTATTATTGAATACTATTAAATATTTAGAAAAAAGTTCATTAATGACATTTTCGTATAAAATTATATTACAAATTAAATACTTAATTTTTTACTTCCGTTATTAAAATTATATCAAACTAACCATTAATGTCAAATTTTATAAAAAAAAATTTTTTTTTAAGTTGAAAGATATTGCAGTGACAATTAAAAAAATATATGCAAAAATTACAATAATATAATAATATTGCTAAATAATACTTAATATATTTTAATTTTTTAACACTCTCTAACTTATATATTTAGTTCATATAATTTAAGTAAACTAAATAAAAATAACACATTAATTAAATAAATTATTTGTCATTTGACTTCTTAAGTTCTTTGACTTTTTTTAATTATTTTCTTTGTAATTTTTGTTCTTTTTTTTCTTTGTAATTTTTTATTTTATTTTTTATTTTTTTATTTTTATATATATGTAATAATTTTTTTATACATATCAATATTTCTTTTAAATTATTATATTGGATGAAATAAGATAAAAAAAATTAAGTAATATATTTACTAAATGTAAAAAACTTAATGCATTTATTAATTAACTTAAATGAAGTATAACAAAATTTTAGGTCATATATTTTTTTATATATTAATTATAATTATTATTGATTATATTAATTAATTGATTATATTGATTATATTAATTGATTGATTATATTGATTATATTAATTGATTGATTATATTGATATATATATAACAATTTTTTTATACTCATTAATATTTCTTTTAAATTATTATATTATATGACATATAATAAAAGTTTAATAATATATTTATTATATATTAAAGACTTAATCCAGATATTAATTGATTAAGATAACACATTACAAAATTTAAGTTATGAATTCTTTTTTAATTATATTGATGGATGATTTATGGAATAAAAATCCACACATATCACAAAAATCTGATGCCGGCGCCAATTTCAATCGTGGATAAGGTACTTTTACTTGCATCTTCTTCTTCCTCCTCCAATCTTCTTTCTTTCTCTCTCTAACCGTTCCATTCCTTGCCCTCTCTTCTCTCCACATAGGCCTCCACACAAACACAGCGAGAGGGAAGAGACCGAGTGATAAACCCTAACGTACCAATGGCCACACTTCAAGTTTCACTTCTCTCCAAACCTCCCCTCTCCTTCCCATTTCCCTCCCCCTCTCCCAACCAACGCTTTCGCCACTCCATATTTTCCCTTCATCACCTTTCTTTCAATCCCCTTTCCCTATCCAGTCTCCATCTCACGCGAATCCGCCCACGCGTTCCCTCCACCTCCTTCTGCACATTCCGCCCCGACAGCGTAAGCTCCCGGTCTGAACCGAATCCCAACCCCTCGGAACTCAATTCTGGTTCCTCATGGAAGGAACTGGACGTTGACGCCATCGATGGCGAGAGTTTAAATTTCACCAAAGAAATTGTGGTTTCAAATTCAGATTCGAACCAATCGAGGTTCGAAGGGATTGGTGCCGAAAATTCTGATACTGTTCTGAGTGTTGCGGAATTTGTTGTGAAAGGTGAGGAAGTGGCGGATAGCGAAGGAAAGAGTGCGAATTTGGGTGCAAAGAAGGAGGTTGTTGATGATAGGTTACCGATAATGGTGTTCGTTGTGGGCTTGTGGGTAAGGGCGAGAGAAAGTGTAAAGAGGGCTTTCTCGGATTTCTTCGATTGGTGGCCGTTTTGGCGTCAGGAGAAGCGTTTGGCACGATTGATTGCCGAGGCAGACGCGAATCCTCAGGATGCTGCTAAACAGAGTGCTCTGTTTGTTGAGCTCAATAAGCACAGGTCTGGCAATGAACATGGAAATGATTTTGGAATCGGAGATGTTGTTCTTTAATGAATGCTGAAGAAAAGAATGCGCAATTTGTGAATTTTGTTGAATTTTATTTGTTAAGTTTTAAGATTCTGCATTCTGTGATTTGGTTTTACTTGGTTGTTCTAATTACGAAGCAGGATAGAAGAACATTTGCATATTGTATTTGGAAAAATGAATTTAAGTTTTTGAAGAATGTAGCACACAAAATACTTGACAATAGGGAGAAGTGACATTTTTGGAGAAATTCAGCTAGTTACAGAATAGCACTGCCTAGTTCTTTGACCTGGAAGTTGTGTCAAAGTTCCTCAATAGTTTCTTTGTCTTTTTAATTTATATATTTATAATTTTTTCATTTTTTCTTTCTAGTCCTGAGTCTGTCATCAAGCGATTTGAGCAAAGGGATCGTGCTGTAGACAGTAGAGGAGTCGCTGAATATCTCCGAGCTCTTGTGGTCACTAATGCTATTGCTGAATATCTTCCAGATGAGGAGTCAGGAAAACCTTCTAGCCTTCCTATCCTGGTAATCACTTTGAATCATTGACATTCTTGGTCTTTTGTTTTTCTCTTTTCAGTCTGTATTACCCAATTCTTAATGCTTCATTTTTCATTAGTGGAGGCGGGGAAGTGCACTAGGCATCTTGTTTGGTTGGTATCTATTTGTTTTGTTGATATTAGTCTGTCCAAAAGGAGAATTTATTCTGTTGTATTTCCCACAATCATCATTTAACGGATTTGGATTTGTGTTGCATTAGGCAAATTCCATCTGTGACTGTTTTGATCAAAATGCTTAACTGATGTCTGTTTCATCGTCCTGGTGAAGTGCATTGTTTTTTCAAAGGATATCTTTTTTCCGATCAAGTTGTAAGTTTCAGGCAGCACTATCTTCGATTAACTTTTTACTCTTGCTATAATTCCTGTGGTAGAAAATTGATTTTATTGTTGATCAATGTTGTATTTTCCTGATTTCTTGGCTATTAAGACCCAAGTCTTATGATGCAAAGTTGGCATGATTGATTATGTAAATTTGGATGCTCTTTCTTTTGGACAAAAAAAATTTGATACCTTTTTTTCTTACATATATACAAAATTTAAGGCAGCATTTCTCCCTATAGATTTCTGGATCTGAATTATTTGATTTGCCTTTTTCTCTTAAAATCCATGACATAATTTATAATTTATAATGGAGCTTAAAAGATGATTCTTGCCCACCTATTCTTTTTAGCTTCGTCTTATTTAACGTTATTTTAGTTCTGTTCTTGGTGCTCTTGTTTCTCTAAAGAATTATTTTGATTCTTGCAAATTTTCCTTTTGTTAACATGAACTTTCTTTTATCATAATAACAGCCTCATTTGACATTTTTAATTCATAATTTACTTGTATTATATCGTGGGCAACTGATGGTAAACATATTTTTTCAGTTGCAAGAGTTGAGGCAGCGTGCATCAGGTAACTCAGATGAGACTTTTCTTAGCCCTGGAATATCTGAGAAGCAGCCATTGCATGTGATTATGGTAATAATTATTGCAAAAGGTGTTCTCTATGTTTTGTGCTTTTAGTGACTAGCATTTTTAAGTATTATAGAAATAAAATTGATCAATTTTTCTTTTCTAACCCAGATTTTTTTTGTTTGTTTGTCCTTGGAATCTCATGAAGCTGTTTCCTTCTTTAGGTTGATCCAAAGGTATCAAACAAATCACGATTTGCACAAGAGCTTATCTCAACTATTTTGTTTACTGTTGCTGTAGGATTGATCTGGTATGAACCTTTTGTTTCCTTCTCTCTCTGTCTCTGCCGCTTTTGTATACTGTATAGCATCGACTCTTCGTTTGTTGAATACTTGTTTAATTGTATTACAACTTTATATCCTTTCAGGTTTATGGGTGCTGCTGCACTTCAGAAATACATAGGAAGCTTGGGTGGCATTGGAACTTCAGGTGTTGGCTCAAGTTCTTCCTATGCCCCGAAGGAGCTAAATAAAGAAGTGATGCCAGAAAAGGTTGACTTGCTAATCTGTTCTAACTAAAATACTCTTGATTTTTATTACAATATTGAAAATACCAAATTCTGTATTTCTTGAAAGTTAGATGATTGACTAGCTTAGGCATAGTTCAGCTAAATATTTGGGCTGTCAGTGAGTATTTTGGATGAGAAGATTGTAAGTGCAATAGGTTAATGAACGAAGGCATGATATATATAATACATGCATAATCCTTTTTTTTATCCAAATAAAATAATCCTGGCTGATCATACCATATTAGTATATTACCATTACAAGCTATTTCGTGGACCAGTTGACAATAAAGTTGGAAATTTTCCCCAACCCCAAAAGTTCTGAAATTATATCTAATACTATCAAGTGAGTCATTTAGCGTTTCCTTATTTGTTGCGTGGGAGGTCTTGCATGTAGAATATATCAACAAATCAGAACTTCTGCCACACCTTATATATAATTTTTTTTTAATCTCTCTCTCTCTCTCCCTCCTTGCAGAATGTCAAAACATTTAAGGATGTGAAAGGTTGTGATGATGCAAAGCAAGAACTTGAGGAAGTTGTAGAGTACCTAAAAAATCCAGCTAAGTTTACACGCCTTGGAGGAAAGTTGCCAAAGGTCTGAAGAAGTTATTTTGTCTTTTTGTTGTTTTTCTTTTTTTTTTTGCCTGACAGCTTTTGTTCATATTTCTACTTTACATGTATAGGCTTCTCATTTCTTAGTAGGAAGACCTAAGTTTCCATCCCTATTTATGAGCTGATAGCCTGATAACATATTTAATTCTTCTCCATATGCAAATTGTGTTGTTCACAGTAACAAACATGTTAGGTTTTGGTCATCATAATATTATGGATTTTATTTATTTGTTTTCGTTGCATTATATGCTGATAAACTTGATTGTCTTATAATAAGATATCATGCTTTCTAGTTTCTAGTAATGCATTGGTTGTTATATTGTTTATTTTGTTCATCAAGTGAGCCTAAGGTGTTCCTTTTTTCAGGGGATTCTCTTGACAGGAGCACCTGGAACTGGAAAAACTCTGCTAGCCAAGGTCAGTTAGTTTTTGTATCTTCAGACATAAGTTTTACAACTTTTACAAAGTTATTGTCTGTTACAATTAGGACCTATTGGTCTTCTTCTATGTGCTTTTGGGATTTGTTATCCTTCTTGATGTGCCACACTGCCACTGTTATATGCTTTTAAGAAGTTCTTGACAGTACATATCTGGACTCTGGTTCTTGTCTCTCACTTTGATAATTGTGACACTCTTTGCATAATTCTTACTTCTGAGCTGTAACTAAAATCCTACTTTGTTGTCATCAAAATTTTGCGTTAATCTGTTGAAATTCAGAATTATTATGGTCTGATAGTGTTTGCTTTATCTGGGACATTGAAGGCTATTGCTGGAGAAGCCGGTGTTCCGTTTTTCTATCGGGCAGGGTCTGAATTTGAGGAGATGTAGGTCTTCTTTTGCTTTTTACATTTTCAATAGCTTAAATTTTGAGCTTTGAGCACACATTATATATAGTCTTGAGATGTGAAACAGGATATTGCTTGCTATTGTGCTAGGATATGATGAGGTTACATTTTATATTATTGTCCTGAAAATGATGCTTAAAGAGTGCTGTTGTATTGCAACTGTGTTAATGAGAGTACAGCAGTTGTCATTTGTAATACATACAATATGTTTCTTATGCTTTTCCATTATTGATTACTAGATCTCATTTATTATTGCTATTCTATTGGGAACATGTCCTTATCAACTATATGCCATATTAATATCGATAACTCAGTGAGTGTCATTCAGTTGTAGTTTTGGATAAGAAGGTCTTGATATGTTAACATTTCTTCAAAGTGGAAAGTGGTGTTTCTGTCAGGAAAATAAAGAGAGAAGTGAGTGCAAATCATGAGTACATATTTTCCATGCTATAAATTAGATGCCTTTCTCTGGTCCTCCTTTCTCAGGGGGAGGGGGAGTATAGACACCATTTTGTAGAACTGAATGTATTGCTTGTTAGTTAGATTCCTAAATTGAATTTGAGCATCTTGAGATAATGAAGTCAGTGTTTGTTCATTCTGATATTTTGTTATATGAAAATAATTTAGTATGTCTGTCAAGGTCCTCATTTTTCAACTGACCGCAATGGGATTGGTTTTTTATAACATCTATTGCAAGGGAATCCATCCAGATAATCGGAACGTGCAGAGTATATAAAAAAGAATGAGTTATTAACATTCAAGAATTTCTGTGAGAGCTGTGTGACACACTGACACCCTACCATGGTAAATTTGATGTTAAAATGACCCTACAATGGTAAATTTGATGTTAAAATGCTTTCATGTGATCTCTAAACAAAAATGCAAAATTTAATCTTTGTCCCTTCAGGCAGTTGTAAGTTATAACAGTTCATGGATGGGATCTTTTGTGCATGTACATATGTACACTTTAGCCATTTGTTGTCACATTAAGGCATGTTGTGATATGTTGGTTGTTAGGGATGATCATTTTCATATTTCTTTTCATGCTCAGGTTTGTTGGAGTTGGTGCTCGACGTGTAAGATCCTTATTTCAAGCAGCCAAAAAGAAGGTTTGTTGCTTTTTGTCAATGGTCTCTCAAAACTGTCCATTATTCCAATTTACTCTGTACCACATGGATTCCTTATTTGTTTCTGATTGTGGAACACACTTTTTTTTGCCCCCATCTAGGCTCCTTGTATCATTTTCATTGATGAAATTGATGCTGTTGGATCAACGAGGAAACAGTGGGAGGGCCATACGAAGAAGACATTGCATCAACTACTTGTTGAAATGGATGGGTTTGAGCAGAATGAGGTATCTTTGAACAGTTTAGAATGTAATTAGTTCCTCTCTGCTTTTCCAAATTTATTCAACAATTTTATATTGTAGGGAATAATATTAATGGCTGCAACAAACTTGCCTGATATTCTTGATCCAGCTTTAACAAGGCCTGGTAGATTTGATCGGCATGTAAGTTCTTCTATTTTTTTTTTTCCCTCAATAGAAGAATTTATGAAGATAAAGAAGATAAGTAAAAAAAAAATAATAAGAAGTCCTCCCAGAACAAGAAAGAAACAAACTAAACAAGAGACAAAAGAAAGTAAAATGTTTAGCTCAAAAATGCTTTCCAGTTTCTTTGTCAATCCATTGAAGAAACCTTCTGATAAAACTATGAGCTGAAACACACACAGAAGCCAAAAAGACAACTTGAGGGGAAGATGAATTGTCTGATTAAAAACACTGGCATTTTGCTCATACAACAAACATGCAAAACAGAATGCTACCAAAGGATCTTACACTCTTTTAACCAAAGCCTCTAAAATGGAAGGAACAAAAATGTTCTATGGAGGCTGGACAAACCCAATGTTCTTTGGTGATATAATATGTTTGCTATTATTTGGTGCCCGAATTTTCAAGGATATTATGCTGTTGCCTATATTATGGGATAAAGAGGTCTTCTTAGCCTCTTTATGGTGCTCAGTTAACAGCTATTTTAGAGGGGTTTCTCTGTTGGACATGCAGAGAGACTGGCTAGCTTTGCTTAGATGATGTGCTTTTCCTCTTTGTTCTGGCTTTTGTGTTTCTGGTTTTGTCTTTGGAGTAGACTTTACTTGATTGTGAGCTAGTCTCTAGGTTTCATTTTCCATTAAGTTTTGTCAGGCTTTTCAGGCGGGCCATTGACAAGAAGACAAAATTAAGGCTCAAGCCCAACCCTATGATCAGATGATTAGGTCTACTTAGTAGGATATCATATTCTCTGCTTTTGTGTCTTTCCTTTTCTGCTCTAATTTTTTTTATTAAAAAAAGAAATATAATTAGAAGAGAAGAAGAGAGTACAAAGAAAGAGGATATGGAATCCTCACAAAAAGAAAACTAAAAGAAACAACTAAGACTTATGTGGGAAAATCATGCACCAAGGCATGCCAATCCCTTTGCATGTCTACCAAAGAAACACCATTAAAAAGACCATGAGCAGAGCACCAAAGGGATGCCAAAAGGGTATTTCCTTCTCTGCTCTAATAATATTTCTTCTTTTATTCAAAAATAAAAATTAAAACATCTGCGAAGCAACCTCAGAATAAACAATATTATGAACAATTAAAACATCTGCCAAGCAACCTTAGAATAAACGATATTATAAAAAAATGCTAAAGTTGCTAGTATTATAATTTTTCTTCCTTCCATGGATCATATACTATTTTAAAGTTGCTAGTATTGTCATTTTTCTTCTGTATATTTGGACCTACCTGTTAAAAGTATATCAAACAAGTGTCCTGAATGTTTAAGTTAATTTTCTGTAGAATATTGAAGATAAGAAGGCTAACAAATTCCCAATTTCAGATTGTTGTACCAAATCCAGATGTACGGGGTCGGCAAGAAATATTGGAGCTCTACCTGCAAGATAAACCTATGGCTGATGATGTAGATATTAAAGCAATAGCCCGTGGTACCCCAGGATTCAACGGGGCAGGTGTATTATTATTTAAATATATTTGACACGTAATCCTTTTTTTTTAATCTGAATCTTATCCCCCCTTAATGTTTCCTGTGAATAATGTTCCGTGTTATTTATTCCCCCAAACTAGATCTTGCAAACCTGGTAAACATTGCTGCCATTAAAGCTGCTGTTGAAGGTGCAGAGAAATTAACAGCTGCACAGTTGGAGTTTGCAAAAGACAGAATAATTATGGGTACAGAGCGGAAAACAATGTTTATATCAGAAGAGTCAAAAAAGGTATGTGTATATACTAGGAAATATGGTTTAGTACTTCAACTTATGGACTGTGGCTCATATGATTTATGTATACCATAGGTTTAATAACGTTATTGTCTTCTCAATTTTTAAACATGAAATTCCTGTGCTACATTATTTGAAAATTCCAGAGTTGTCCCTGTTGTAGTCAGACCTAACATCAGAACACTGAAAATCACTAAAATTGAAAATTCTCATAACTCAACTCGGCCATTCCATTTGCTGTGCAGTGAAATGGTCTACTGAACAGACATCAACCTTTAATTTTATGAAAATGAAAAGAACATGGATGACCGTTTAACAAATAGTTAGTTGCTAAATTAGTTGTTAGCTGGTGAGTTGGATATGGGTTGGTAAATTGGTTCTTTTCTAAAATTTTCCCTGTATCATATCTTGAACCATTTTTCTGGAGTAACTTTCTGACCTACTGATGGCTCAAAACCAAATACTATATCATTTTTTATTAGCATCTTTTCAATCTATTGTTTATTTAGTATAATCAGCTTGTGCTGTGTTAGGAAACCTGAGATAACTCAAGTGTATCACAGGAAAAGAAAGGAAGGATGTAGGGGATCACAATCCCACCAAAGCCATGCTAACTGCGTGAGAGTGGGATGTAGGGGATTACAATCCCATGTGAGTCATGCTGATTACATGAACACTGAAGTGGAGAGGAATAACCACTTGCTGAAGTGGCCAGAGGGGTGGGAAATGCCAAAAGGGAATCAGTTAGGGGAAGGAAGGATAAAGAGGAGTGAGAAAGAAGAGAGGGGCATGGAAAATACTGAGTGAATAGGAATTGGGAGGGAGAGACTATGCACTCTTGAACTTGCCTAGAATTATCTGTTTTTCTTGTTTCTGATTCATAGTATATTCTGTAAACACTTACCTCAGTCCCCACTGATCTGATATCACACTGATATCAGCTCAGGAGAGGAGATTCCAGTGCATATTCAATATTCTTGTGTGTTATTTGAACCAGTATCTATCAACTGCTATCAGAGCTCTCGATCTTGGGAGCTGTGAATGGTGAATACACGTACGGAGGCTAGAATGGAGGCCCTCGAGAAGGGATTTGAACGATGGAGGCTAGAGGTGCATGAAGAACGTGAGCTGCAGGAAGCTCGAGTGAGGAAGAATGAGGAAGCACAGAAGCGCAGGAGTGAGGCAGTACAAGAAGAATTACTAAGACTAATCCGAGAAATTTCTCACGGGTCAGAATCAGAGGTCGAAGGGAATGGCAAAGGATCAAACAGTGGCAATCACAGTGGGGTATATGAAGATCGAGGACGGAAATTGGGGGTCCCTGTTTTTTCAGGCGATGATGCCTATGGTTGGGTGAACCGCGTAGAGTGGTATTTCCAGGTGAATGTGATGCATGAGGACAAGAAGCTACCGACGGCGATGATTGTGCTGGAAGGCCGAGCACTCAACTGGTTTCAGTGGTGGGAAGTGAGAACACCCGGAGCAACCTGGGCTGTTTTCTGGTCAGCAGTGATCCAACGTTTCCAGCCAGTATTAGCCCAGAATCCACATGAAATGATTCTGAGCGTGAAACAAACTGGAACAAGGGGGGAGTATAAGGAAACCTTTGAGATGGTTTCAGCTCCTCTGCGTGATGCAGAGGAACATTGGCTTCGAGGAATCTTCTTGACTGGTTTACGAGGAAAATAAGAGCAGAACTCAGGCTTCACAGGTTGGACACACTATCTGATTTAATGGATCAAGCTAAGCTAATTGAGGAAAGGGACTGGGCATGGGGAAAAGGAGGAATATCCATAGGAAGCAGGATTGGGCCTTAATCTAGAATGACCCACCTGTCAAAAGTGTCAAAAGTGGCTCTGCTGGATACTGGGCCTCGACCCAATCACCACCAGGAGCAAGGGAGAATTACAGTGGCTTTCAGTGGCACTCCCCGTTCGAGTCTTGGAAGCAACATCAGCAAATCCTTTTTAGAAACAAGACAGGGGGAGAGCAGCAATACTACCCAGAAGAGGAGGAGGCTTTAAAAGGTTAACAGAAGCAGAATTGCAGGAGAAATCCTGAAAGGGTTTATGTTTTTGGTGTGATGAGAAGTACAGTCCTGAACATATATGTAAGTTCAAACAGTTCCATTTTATGATGGTAAGGCAGGAAGAGGAAGGGGAATTACAAGAGGAACAAGAGGTTTTTGAGGACTGTGAAGAAGAAGGAAAAGCCTTGTAGTTTATCACTCCACAACATCATGGGAATGACCTCTAAAAAGTCACTGAAGCTGTGGGGAGAGATTAAACAAAAAAAAAGTGGTGGTGCTCATTGATTATGGAGCATCTAACAACTTCATTTCCAAAGGGATAGTGGAAGAGTTGAAGCTGCCCATCACTGACACACCTGAGTATTTGGTGGAGGTAGGGGATGGACACAAGGTAAAGAGCAAAGGAGTGTGTAAAGGAATATCTATGCAGCTGCAGGGAGTGCAGATTGAGCATTATTTTTTCCTATTTGACTTAGGGGGAGTAGATGTGGTGAGTAGATGTGGTGCTGGGGCTGAATTGGTTGGAAGGTTTGGGAGAAATTCGAGCTAATTTTAAGGAATTGACTCTCAAAGTTGATAAAGGAGGGCAGATGGTGACGTTTAAAGGAGAATCCTCACTTTCCAAAACAGCAGCATCATTGAAAGCAATGATCAAGGCCCTTCAGGATGAGGGACAGGGATTTTATATAGAATATAAAGCCCTCACATCTCTGCCAATAGAGGAGACTGCCACTTGGGAAGAGTTGGAGCAAGTTCTGGCAAATTTCGATGATGTGTTCAAGGAACCTTATGGGTTACCACTAAAAAGAAGACAAGATCATGCCATCACATTGAAGGAAGGAGCTTCCATTCCTAATATTCGCCCATACAGGTACCCTCACTATCAGAAAAATGAGATAGAGAGAATTGTAGTTGAGATGCTTACTACATGCATTATTAGATCAAGCGTGAGCCCTTACTCAAGTCCAGTACTCTTAGTAAAGAAGAAGGATGGAGAGTGGAGGTTTTGCGTAGATTACAGAGCTTTGAATAAGGTCACAGTACCAGAGAAATTCCCTATCCCTGCAATTGATGAGTTATTGGATGAATTGGGAGGAGCCACCATATTCTCCAAACTGGACTTGAAATCTGGTTACCACTAGATTTGGATGATGGAGGATGACATAGCAAAGACAGCTTTTAGGACTCATGAGAGACACTACGAGTCACTTGTGATGCCTTTTGGATTGTCTAATGCACCATCCACTTTTCAATCACTGATGAATGAGGTACTCAGACAAATTTTAAGGAAGTTTGCCTTGGTGTTTTTTGATGATATATTAATTTACAGCAAAGATAAAAGAACCCATCTAGTACATTTGAAGACTGCCTTGCAACTCTTAAGAGATCATAGGTTGGTTGTGAACAAAAAGAAATGCAGCTTTGGACAAATGCAGCTAGAGTATTTGGGCCATTTGGTCTCTGCTACTGGAGTAAAAGCAGACCCTAAGAAGGTAGAGGCCATGTTAGATTGGCCTATTCCTACTAATGTGAAGAGTTTAAGGGGGTTCCTGGGCCTTATAGGATATTACAGGAAATTTGTCAGGGATTATGGCAAGATTGCAAGACCCCTCACTCAGCAGTTGAAGAAGGATCAATTTGCTTGGAGAGATGAAGCCCAACAAGCTTTTGAGACACTCAAGGCAGCCATGACTTCACTACCTGTCTTGGCTGTCCCTGACTTTGACAAAACCTTTGTGGTGGAAACAGATGCTTCAAGCAAAGGTTTAGGGGTTGTCCTAATGCAAGATAACAAACTTGTTGCTTATATCAGCCAAGCCTTCTTTGACAGAGCCCAAACTAAATCTGTATACGAGAGTGAATTAATGGCAATTGTTCTTGCAGTAAACAAATGGCGTCACTACCTAATGGGACGACACTTTATTGTGAAAATTGACCAAAGGAGTCTGAAGTTTCTCACAGAACAGAGGTTGATGGGAGAGGAACAACAGGAATGGACTTTTAAGCTCATGGGGTTTGATTTTGAGGTCCATTACAAGCCAGGAACTGAGAACAAAGTAGCGGATGCTCTTTCAAGGAAGATGATTTTCTCAGCTATATCCACAGTCCAGCTAGCTGAATGGGACAATATTATGGAGGAGATCCAAGTTGATGATAGATTGCGATCTATTATGCAGGATTTGATCAGCAATCAGGATTCTCATCCTGGATTCCAGTTACAAGGAGGGAAGCTATTCTAAAAAAATAGGCTAGTGCTGCCTAAAGCATCTGCCAAGATCCAAGCTATTTTAAAGGAGTTTCATGATTCTGCAATGGGGGGCATTCAGGATTCTTTAGGACTTTCAAAAGGATTTTTGGGTTCCTTTATTGGGAAGGGATGAAGAAAGACATTCAGTCTTATGTGGCAGCTTGTGAGGTTTGTCAGAGAAACAAGCACCAAACTTTATCCCCAGTTGGACTTTTACAGCCTTTACCCATTCCAACTCAGGTATGGGTTGACATTTCCATGAATTTTATTGGGGGACTTCCGAAGACTCAAGGGGTGGACACCATCCTAGTGGTAGTGGACAGGTTGACAAAATATGCTCACTTCCTTGCTTTATGTCATCCTTACACAGCCAAGGATGTGGCAGAAAGGTTCATTGTTGACATTGTTAAGCTCCATGGCTTCCCAACATCCATAGTCACTAATAGGGACAGAGTGTTTCTTAGCCAGTTTTGGGCAGAATTGTTCAAGCAGGCTGGAACTACCCTCAAGTTTTGCTCCGCTTACCACCCTCAATCCGATGGACAGACTGAAGTAGTGAATCGATGTTTGGAGACTTATCTAAGATGTCTCACTGGTACTAAACCACGGCAGTGGCCCAAGTGGCTCAGTTGGGCAGAGTATTAGTATAATACCAACTACCATGCTTCTACTAAACTGTCCCCATTTAAAGCCCTTTATGGCCGAGACCCATCTGTTTTGTTCAGGAGCACTGAAGACCAATCCCCAGTGGAGGAAATCTCCAAGATGTTACTTGAAAGAAATCAGGTGCTTGATGACCTCAAGGAGAATTTGGTACAAGCTCAGAATAGAATGAAAGTCCAAGCTGATAAAAAACGAAGAGAGGTGGAGTATCGGATTGGAGATTTTGTATATCTCAAGATTCAACCTTATCGATTACGTTCCCTTGATAAGAGATATAATGAGAAGCTGAGCCCCCGCTTCTATGGTCCCTTCTAGGTCATTGAAAAAATTGGACAGGTGGCTTACAAACTCCAACTTCCAGTGGACAGTCGCATTCATCCTGTGTTCCACGTTTCCTTATTGAAGAAATCAATCACTCCCACTGCTTTCAGCCAACCTTTACCTGCGCAATTGGCAGCTGATTGGGAGCTGCGGGTTCAACCTGCAGCTGTACTTAACATCAGGCAGTCTATGGGAGGCACCACTGAAGTATATTGATCAAGTGGCAGGACCTGCCTGATTTTGAGAATTCTTGGGAGTCTATGGCAGCAATTCAGAACCAGTTTCCTCACTTTCACCTTGAGGACAAGGTGAAACTATTAGAGGGGAGTATTGTTAGGAAACCTGAGATAACCCAAGTGTATCACAGGAAAAGAAAGGAAGGATGTAGGGAATCACAATCCCACCAAAGCCATGCTGACTGTGTGAGAGTGGGATGTAGGGGATTACAATCCCATGTGAGTCATGCTGATTACGTGAACAGTGAAGTGGAGCGGAATAACCACTTGCTAACGTGGACAGAGCGGTGGGAAATGCCAAAAGGGAATCAATTAGGGGGAGGAAGGATAAAGAGGAGTGAGAAAGAAGAAAGGGGCACGGAAAATACTGAATGAATAGGAATTGGGAGGGAGAGACTAGGCACTCTCGAACTTGCCTAGAATTATTTGTTTTTCTTGTTTCTGATTCATAGTAGATTCTGTAAACACTTACCTCAGCCCACTGATCTGATATAACACTGATATCAGCTCAGGAGAGGAGATTTCAGTGCATACTCAATATTCTTGTGTGTTATTTGAACCAGTATCTATCATGCTGATATTATGAAATGTTCAACCTGCAATGATAAATATGAGATTGTATATTTGATATCAGGTTTGGAAAATATTTATCTGTAAACTAATAACCTTTTGTTTACAGTTAATCAAATATTAATTTGTCGATGTATGCTCATATATGTTATTATTGCTTGTGAAATTTTCAGCTTACTGCTTATCATGAGAGCGGCCATGCAATTGTTGCCCTGAATACTGAGGGTGCGCATCCAATTCACAAGGCAACAATCATGCCACGTGGATCTGCTTTAGGAATGGTCACTCAGCTTCCCTCAAGTGATGAGACATCAATCAGCAAGAAACAGTTGTTAGCTCGTCTTGATGTTTGTATGGGAGGAAGAGTTGCAGAAGAGCTTATCTTTGGTCGGGATTATGTCACAACCGGAGCAAGTAGTGATCTTCTCACAGCTACTGAGCTTGCCCAATATATGGTAATTTTTTGCTCCCCTGTTCAGTGTCTAGTGCAATATCGGCATTTGTGTGCTTGTATATTCCTTTTAGTGCTGGTCAACCACTACTCAATGTTGTCAAGAAGTTATAACAAATTAATTGGAACTTTCCTCTCTTCTATAAAAAAAAATTGGAACTTTCCTCTCACTAAAATTAGTAATTAGAAGCGTCTGCTGGAGCAAAACACTTTCAATGTTATTAGTGCTTATGTACCAGAAGTAGGGTTAGAAGAGCAGCAAAAAAATATTATGGGAGGATTTAGAAGGTTTAGTTCAGGTAATACGGCAATAGGAAAAGATTTTCCTAAGAGAGGATCTAAATGGACATGTGGGGAAGGAATCTAGGAAGTATGAGGGGTTGCATGGGAGGTGTTAGAATTAAGCCATGTTTCACATGCTTCATATGTTTCATAGTTGACTCATAAGTGATGATTACTAGATATTGTAATCATCACTTTATAGGAATTAGTGTTTACTTATTCAATGTATTTACTTATTCAATGTACTACTTTTGTATATAAATACTAATATACTTGTGTGTGAACTGACACACAATTCTTCCAACTCTCTCTAATTCTATATGGTATCTGTAGTAGGATAAGATCCTCAAACCCCTGTGCATCACACCATTGGTTTTTGGTGCTTTTTTACCTTCCAAACAACCGTGCCTACATTGGCTGCAACTTTTATGGTGACACCATCCACCACCGACGACCCCAGATCGGAGGCAAAACCCACCAAACAGCTCTTTCGCCGC
Organism: Ormosia emarginata; assembly: GCA_029884605.1. Lineage (NCBI taxonomy): Eukaryota > Viridiplantae > Streptophyta > Magnoliopsida > Fabales > Fabaceae > Ormosia > Ormosia emarginata. The sequence continues at coordinate 21,808,208 of JAQQTP010000078.1, read as the reverse complement.
TGACCCACCACCTCCTGCTGCTGCACGTGCCCCCACGTGCGCGTTCAAATCTCTAAGCGTCTCTCCACGTGTCGGCGTGTGTGAGCGCGTGACCCACTTTTTGACTACTAAACTTCGTCGGCAACACCTCCAGCCACCCTCCAGTCCTTTTCCGACCTTGGCTTCTGCTTCTGAGATCCAGCAACTTGAGCCCTAACCCTCTCTACCCGTTGCCCACTACTCCTTACTGTTTCTAGACCGGAACACCTGCACATCTTTTGCCCAGCAACTTGAGACCATCCTAAGTCCTATTTTTCACCCATACCAACATGTCTACCTCTAACTCACCTTCTGCCATCAACTTGATAAGAACCAGTTGAACTTAAGAAGAAAAGAATAGGAATCACAGAAAAATGTATGGAATTGGCTGGATGATATCAAGATGATATCAAAACCAGACCTGTATTATTTATGGAAGAAAGCTGGAAAACAGAAAATACAGAGAAGAAAGATAACTCTAGGCAAGTATAGAGTGCCTAGTTCCTCCCAAATGCCCAACTAAATTCATGCCTACCTCACCTCACGTTTCCCCCCTTACAAATATACCCATTCAGCACTTATCTCCTCCACTCACCTTCTGCCAGCTCAGCAGGTAGTTACCTCTAAGGTAGTGCTTGTTTTCCCACTTTCCCCACTTTCCGGGCCCACCCCTTTTTCATTCTGGTGTCTTTTTCTAGAGTAAACTTTAGTCACTATTGGGCTTGGGCTGTTATCAATACTTCCCTCCCAAAGACTCACCTTGTCCTCAAGGTGGAATTCAGGAAAGTTCTCTTGAATAGTGGTCATTGGTTCCCAAGAGCTTTTAAAGTTAGGCAGATCCTTCCATTTGATTAAAACTTCTATGTCGCCTTGTCCATTTTTTCTATGGCCTATGACTTCAGCTGGCTGCACCTTTAATTCCTAGTCTTCGGCCAGAAAAGATGGTAATGGTTAGGTGATGACAGTAGGAGAAATTGATTTTTTGAGCAATCTTCTGGTAATTTCAGTTTGTAGGCTACTGGACTTTTGTCCAATATTTCATAGGGACCATAGAATTTGGGGCTTAGCTTCTGGTTTACCCTTTTGGCTAATGTTTTCAATTTATAAGGTTGGATCTTGAGTTAGACCACATCTCCTGGTTGATATTCCACCTCCCTTCTATGCTTGTCAGCTTGAATCTTCATTCTATTTTGGGCTTTAACTAAGTTCTCCTTTAGTTCATCTAACATCTGGTTCCTTTCAACTACTAACTTATTCACTTAATCAACCGAGGATTGAACTTTATCCCCTCTAACCAGTATAGGAGGGTCCCTTCCATATAAGGCCTTGAATAAAGTCATTTTGGTGGCTAAATTGCAGTTAGTATTGTACTAGAATTATGCCCAACTCAACCATTTTGGCCACTATTTAGGTTTAGTACCTATGAGGCATCTCAAGTAGGCTTCCACACTTTTATTCATAACCTCAGTTTGGCCATCTGATTGGGGGGGGGGGGGGTAGGCTGAACTGTACTTCAGTCTTGTTCTTGCTAATCTGAACATCTCTGTCCAAAAAGAGCTGAGAAAAACCATGTCTCTGTCTGAAACAATAGAGGAGGGGAACCCATGCAACTTCATTATTTCTCTAGTAAAAATTTCTGCCACATCCTTTGCTGTATAAGGGTGAGCAATGGCTATAAAATGTGCATATTTGATGGATCTGTCTACTATCACCATTATAGTATCTACTCCACAAGCCTTAGGGAGGCCTCCAATAAAATCCATGGACAAGTCAGTCCAAGTGCTCGTTGGAACAGGGAGAGGTTGTAGCAAACCTCTAGGGTTTAAGGTCTAATATTTGTTCCTTTGACATATCTCACAGGCCTGCACATAATACTGAATATCTTTCTTCATTCCTTCCTAAAATAACAGCCCTGAAATCCTTTTGTAAGTTCGAAAAAAAACTTTAATGCCCCCTATGGCAGAATCATGGAATTCTTTGAGCACCAAGGGAATTCTCTAGGAGTTTTTAGGAAGCACCATCTGTCCTTTATAGCACAACCTCCCTTTTCTGAGGTGATAGCCAGGATGAGAGTCTGGTTGCCTGAGTAGATTTTGAATAATCTGTCTCAACTTGTCATTAGCCTGTATTTCTTCCTCCAAACCCTCCCATTCATTGAATTGCACTAAGAAAATGGTTGAATATTGCAATTTCCTGGATAAAGCATCTGCTGCTCTGTTCTCCTTTGCAGGCTTATATTTTATCTCAAAATCATACCCCAACAATTTAGAGACCCATTTTTGCTGTTCTTCCCCCCAAATCCTCTGATTTGCCAGAAATTTGAGACATTTTTGGTCAGTATGGACTATAAAGTGTCTCCCCATCAGATAATGTCACCATTTTTGAATGGCTAATACTATAGCCATTAGTTCTTTCTCATACACTGACTTTTTCTGAACTCTCTCAGATAGATTTTGACTCATATAAGCTATCGGTCTTCCCTCTTGCATAAGCACTCCCCCCACTCCTTTTCTCGAGGCATCGGTCTCCAACACAAAAGTCTTATCAAAATTAGGCATAGCTAGGACAGGTAGTGTGGTCATAGCAGTTTTGAGCTGTTCGAAAGCAGCTTGAGCTTCTAAACCTCATTTGAAGTTGTCTTTCTTAAGTTGTTGGGTCAAAGGCCAAGCTATCTTTCCATAGTCCTTCACAAACCTCTTGTAGTAGCCCGTGAGGCCTAGGAACCCTCTCAACTCCTTGATATCAGTTGGCTGGGGCTAGTTTTGCATGTCTTCCACCTTCTTGGGATCGACAGCCACCCCTTTGTCTGAAATGATGTGCCCCAAATACTCTAGCTGCTATTGACTAGATGTACATTTTTTCTTATTTACAAATAACTGATTTTCTCTCAATAAAGTCAGCACCATCCTGAGATGCTTCCCATGGGCTTGTTGATCTTTACTAAAACTAATATGTCATCAAAGAAGACCAGCACAAACTTCCTTAAGTATGGTTTCAGCACCTTGTTCATCAAGGCTTGAAAAGTGGAGGGGGCATTGGTTAAGCCAAAAGGCATCACCAAAAATTCATAATACCCCTCATATGTTCTAAAGGCTATTTTTGGGATGTCTTCAACCCTCATTCTGATTTGATGATAACCTGATTTGAGGTCCAGTTTAGAAAAAATGACTGCTCCTCCTACTTCATCCAGTAACTCGTCAATCACTGGTATTGGAAACTTGTCAAGTATGGTTAGCTTGTTCAATGCCCTGTAATCCACACAAAACCTCCATCCCTCATCTTTTTTTTTCACCAGTATCACAGGACTAGAATAAGGACTTGTGCTAGTTTTGATTATTCTTGTAGTCAATATTTCATCTACTATTTTCTCTATTTCATTTTTTTGATAATAGGGGTACCTGTAGGGGCGAATGTTGGGAATGGATGATCCCTCTTTTAAGGTGATGGCATGGTCTTGGTCTTGGTCTTGGCTGGGTGGCAATCCCTGTGGTGCTTGGAACAGGTATGCAAATTCTTGTAAAACTTCTTGGATTTCTTCAGCCAAAGCCTCCCTTGGCTGCTCCTCCATTGTTTATAGCTTTTGATACTCTATGTAATAGCCTTCTCCTTCATCTCTTAAGGCCTTTAGCCTTGCAAAAGGATGGCTCTCCCTTCAATGCTACTTTTTTTCTATTCTTCTCCCACTTCAAGGTTAGTTCCCTGAAATTTGCCCGAATGTCTCCCAAGCTTTTCAACCAGTCCACGGCTAGCACTACTTCAGCTCCCCCCAAATCAAAGAGGAAAAAATTCTGCTGAATCTCCACTCCGTGTAGTAGCATCTTGACATCTCTGTACACCCCTCTACCTTTCACCTTGCATGCATTGCCCACCTCCACGGTGTATTCAGGAGTGTTTTGAATCTGCAAGCCCATTTCCTTCACTAATTCTTTTGAGATGAAGTTGCTGGATGTCGCACAATCTATAAGCACCATGACTTGATGCTCTCCAATATATCCCCACAACTTCTAGGACTTAGTAGAGGTCAATCCCATTATACTCTTCAATGATAATTGTAGAGCTTTGTCATCTAGTTCCCATCCTTGGTTCTCCTCCTATGCAACTGAATCCTTCTCCTCATCCTCGTCCCCTTCAATCAAGAACAATTGGTAGTGTTTGAACTTGCATATATGCTCATGCCCCCACCTTTCTCCACACTTAAAACACAACCCCTTTTTACTCCTTTCTTGGAGTTCTGCTTGTGATAATCTCCTCGGTCCAGGATTTTTCTTTTCCTCCACAACTCCATCTGGTGGTTTTGGCTCTTCAGGACTTTTGTGATTGCTGTAAACTCTCAGTACTGTAAATTGATTCTTTCCTCCTCCTCCTGATATGATCCAAGTTGGATGCGTATTATTTTTACGGATCGTCCTTGAGTTGATTTCGTGTTTTAAAGAATTAAACGATGAAGGGTGAATAGTAATATGAATAGTAATATAAACAGTACGTGAACAGTAAAAAATAGAAAAGATGAAAAAAAGACAAGGAATGGAAGGAAGAAGACGCCACACTCTTGGAGAGTGATAAGTCAAGCGAAGATTCGTCACAAAGGTAAGGAAACCTTTGATAAGAACCAAGATGGTTCTTCCAAGAACTCCAAGAGAACTAAGCTCTCAAAACTCACAAAGGAGTATAATAATATTCTCAAATTCAAAAGTGTCAAATGTAGTAAACACAAGCCTATTTATATGCATTAGGTAAAGTGTCAAATGTAGTAAACACAAGCCTATTTATATGCATTAGGTATGCGGCTAGGTCTACCTAAAGGAGGCAGCAAGCTAGCGCATTTTTAGTTCTAACCCTAGCGCAAATGTGGCCCTGGCCCAATTAGAAGGCAACACCTATCCCTAACTCTGTTATGCGCAAATTAAGCCCAAACAATAAGCCCTTATTACAAAATTATCCCAAAAGAAAATAAGAATCAAAACTGAGAAAATTAAAAGGTTCAAATATATAATTAAATAAAATTGACTAAGAAAAAATCATGCCCCCACATTGGGCCCTTCATCAACTTGGATCATTTGGACCTTGAGTGCTCCTTCTTCTGGAATGGACTCGAGTGAGAGAAAGTGGTTGATTTCTTTGTTCAAATCCTCCTTAGCCTTCTTAGCTCTTGACCTTGTCATTGGGCCTCCAAGTCCTCGTAGTGCATCTTTGGCCATTGGGCCTGTTGGGTTGCCACTTGAGCTTCCTTGGTCTCCATCATGCCCTCCCCCTTCGAAAGAATTCGTCCTCGAATTTGATCCTTCATCACCTACATCAAAAGGACTTAAGTCAGCCACATTAAATGTTGCACTAATCCCATACTCACCTGATAGGTCAACTTTGTAGGTATTGTCATTGATTCTTTCTAAGATTTGGAAGGGTCTATCTCCTCTAGGTAAGAGCTTAGATTTCCTTTGCAAAGGAAACCTTTCTTTTCGCATGTGCACCCACACCCAATCTCCTGGTTCAAAAACAACTTGCCTCCTTCCCTTGTTTGCTTGCCTAGCATATTGCTCCATCTTCCTTTTAATTTGAGTCTTGACTTGTTCATGGAGCTTCCTCACATATTCAGCTTTTGCCTGTCCATCCCTATGAATTAAAGAAAAGACATTAGGTAGAGGCAGTAAATCAAGGGGGGTGAGGGGATTAAAACCATATACAATCTCAAAAGGAGAAAAGTTAGTAGTAGCATGCACAACCCTATTATAAGCAAATTCAACAAGAGGTAAGCATTCTTCCCAAGTTTTGATGTTCCTCTTGATGATTAATCTCAGCAAGGTCGATAGGGTTCTATTCACCACCTTAGTTTACCCATCGGTTTGTGGGTGACAAGTGGTAGAGAAGAGTAGCTTAGTCCTAAGCTTGTTCCAAAGAGTCCTCCAAAAATGGCTTTGGAACTTTGAGTCCCTTTCTGAGACTATGCTTTTGGGCATTCCGTGAAGCCTCACCACTTCTTTGAAGAACAAGTCTGCCACATGAATGGCGTCATCCACCTTATGGCAAGGAATGAAGTGGGCCATCTTGGAGAATCTGTCCACCACCACAAAAATGGAGTCTCTTCCTTTTTTTTGAGCGGGGCAAACTCATCCTTTTTGCATCAAATCCTCCACTTGTTTCTGAATTTCCTTAGTTTCCTCAGGATTTGTCCTATAGGCGGGCCTATTGGGCAAAGAGGCTCCCGGGATGAAGTCCATTTGATGTTCAATCCCCCTCAAGGGTGGTAGTCCGGGAGGGACACTCTTTGGAAAGACCTCTTCAAAGTCCTGCAAAAGAGAATCAACTTCACTAGGTAGAGGGTTAGAGTTACAATTTAAGTACAAGTCCTTGTATACGCAAATGTACATCTCTTGCTTTGCAAAGCAAGCCCTCTTAATCTCACTCTCCCTAGCAATTAAACATTCATTTTTTTTCTCATTTACAAGTTCTTGGTCCCTATTCTTTGCTTCCCCCTTTGATTTTACTTTTATGTCTTTCTTCTCTTGCTCCCTTCTTAGCTTCAAGGCCACTTGGTCTTCACAAACCTGTTTGGGAGTAAGGGGTACAAGGGTTACCTTTAAGGTATTATGAATAAAGGAGTACTTGTTAGTGAAACCATCATGAATAGCATGCTTATCAAATTGCCAAGGCCTTTCAAGCAAAATATGGCCGGCCTCCATGGGAACAACACAACACAAAACGTCATCATTATACTTACCAATTGACAAACTTACCAACACTTGTTGATTCACTATCAACTCACTATTCTCACTTAGCCATTGAAGCTTGTATGGTCGGGAGTGAGGAGTAGTTTTAAGGTCAAGTTTTCTTACCAAGCTAGTGCTTGCCACATTGGTCCAACTTCCCTCATCAATGATTAATGAACACACTTTGCCTTGGATGGCACATCTTGTGTGGAAGATGTTTTCCCTTTGGTCTTGGTCCCTTGCCACAACTTGGCTACCCAAGAGTCTCTTTATCATTAGCAAGTCGTCATCATGAGCATAGGTCTCACATTCTTCTTCTCCTTCACTAGAGGGAGGAGAATTTGGACATGAATCACTAGAGGTGTCCCTCTCTTATCACCATTGCCCTTTTGTTTGGGCATTGAGAGGCTATGTGTCCACTCTCCAAGCATTTGAAGCACTTGATGTTCCTATTTTTAGAAGAAGAAGAGGAAGAAACATTAGTGGAAGGAAAAATATTAGAGTTTTTAGAAGTCATACCTCCCTTGGGTTGTGTAGAGGAGTCTTCCTTTGGTTCTTTGTCCTTCCAAGTGGGAGGTTTGAGGTTAGAAGAAGGCTTCTTCCATGCACCATTTCTTTTGAGTTGTTGCTCCACCTTTATGGCTTGGTGGACTAACTCATCAAGTTCTTCATAGTTGTGCAACTCCACAATGTCTCCTATCTCACGGTTTAAACCATGAAGGAAACGTGACATGGTAGCCTTCCTATCTTCAGTGACATTGGCCCTTATCATGGCCACCTCTATCTTCTTGTAGTACTCATCCACACTCTTTCTTCCTTGGGTAAGTCTTTGGAATTTATTGTGTAATTCCTTATGGTACCATGAAGGGACAAACCTCCTCCTCCTTATCAAACTTTTCATCTCTTCCCAAGTATTTACGGGGTACTCCCTATTCCTTTCCCTCTCTTTTTGTACTTGGTTCCATCAAATTAGGGCATAGTTGGAAAATTCTAGGGCAGCCACCTTCACCTTCCTTTCTTCATTGTAATGGTGATAGGAAAAGATTTATTCTACCTTGGTTTCTTATTCTAAGTAGGCTTCGGGGTCATTCTTTCCTTGGAAAGAAGGTACTTGGGTCTTTACTCCTCCTCTTTCATCACTCATATGCCTCCTATTCCTCCTTTCATAACTCCTTTCACTCCTCTCATACCTCCTTCTCCTATCATGGTTCCTCCTAGTCCTCTTTTCCTACCCGAATCATAGGTATCTTCATCCTCATGCAAGACTTCATGTTGAGAGTCTCTCCTCCTTTCATTATCGAGCCTTGTGGTTATCTCCACCCTAAACTTCTCAAGTTCTTTAGCTAAGGCTTGCATAAGGTTTGCAGTCCTAGGGGATGGGGGTGTATTTCCTTCACTCATCTTTGCACAAGTAATAAGAATAATTCAAGATTGAAAGGCCCTTACCACTTTTCTCACGTGTATACACTCTTAGATTGATTCCACTCGTGTTTCACACAATTAGGCTTTTGTTTAATTAAAACGCTCTTGCCTTTTACCACTCAAGTTCTCTTTGCAAGTTCTTAAATGAATTCTCTCGCGTTTCAATTACCAAAAGCTCTTACAAAAGTAGTGGTCCTCACAAGAGTAAGCACTCAGAAGTTGAAGAAAGGATGAAATTCTAGACAAAACTCAGGAATTTAAAAGACAAGCAAGAAAAGCTAATTAAAAAAAGAAAGGTAAAAACTCAAAAGAAATAGGAAGAAACAGAAATGCGCAAGGTATGTAGAATAGCACCGCTTAATGAAATTCACAAGGCATTCAAACTTAATCTTGCTTAAGTGCAAGGGCAGTCTTTTTTTTTTTTTTGGAATAGACTTTTTTTTCCTTTTTTTATATTATTTTTCACGCCTTTGTTCTCTTTTTGCACTTAAAAAGAAATTTGGTTCTTGCAATTTTAGTTCTAAATGTTATTATGCCCAATTGTGTATTTAGAAGTTTCCTTTCAAATTAAGGTGCTATAAAACATGTAACAGCGATGGATATAGAGTTGATAAGATCAAAACTGTAAATATTGCGCAGAAATTAAAGAACAGAAACTAAAGGCAGAAAATAAAAGGATTGGAATTTAAATGGCAAAAAGTAAAGAATGGAATGGCAGAGATCAATGATGATCAACGTTGTGTACAAATATGACATTCAAGCAATGGTGCTTGATGTTTGGAAAGCAATAAGAACAAGTACAAAAAATGCAAGAACTCTATCAACTCTAGGATCCGGGCTCTAGATACCACATGATATGATCCAAGTTGGATGCATATTGTTTTTACGGATCGTCCTTGAGTTGATTTCGTGTTTTAAAGAATTAAACGATGAAGGTTAAACAGTACCGTGAACAGTAAAAAATAGAAAAGATGAAAAAAGACAAGGAATGAAAGGAAGAAGATGTCACACTCTTGGAGAGTGATAAGTCAAGCGAAGATTCATTACAAAGGTAAGGAAACCTTTGATAAGAATCAAAATGGTTCTTCCAAGAACCCCAAGAGAACTAAGCTCTCAAAACTCACAAAGGAGTGCAATAATATTCTCAAATTCAAAAGTGTCAAATGCAGTAAGCACAAGCCTATTTATAGGCATTAGGTATGAGGCTAGGTCTAGCTAAAAGAGGCAGCAAGTTAGCGCATTTTTAATTCTAACCTTAATGCAAATGTGACCCTGACCCAATTAGAAGGCAGCATCTATCCCTAGCTCTGCTATGCGCAAGTTAAGCCCAAACAATAGGTCCTTATTACAAAATTATCTCAAAAAGAAAATAAGAACCAAAACTGAGAAAATTAACAGGTTAAAATACATAATTAAATAAAATTGACTAAGAAGAAATCTTGCCCCCACATTGGGCCCTTCATCAAGTTGGATCATTTGGACCATCTTGAGTGCTCCTTCTTCTGGAATGGACTTTATAACACCCTAGTGGGGATGTTACATTTCCAAATAATTATAATAAACATTACCCAAGTTATAAAACGTTTAGTACATATATGATAATATGAGTAGTAAAATTTTTCTTTTTATACATTATATCATTAAATAAAATAAACAAAACATAAAATAAAACAAACTATTAAATGCACACCATAATATACATATGATTTTATTTTTTAAGATATAAATAATTTACAAACTACAAATATTTAATAAAGCAGTAAAAAGTTTGACATCACACCAAAATATAAACTAGCCCAAATGCACATCTAAGAATTCTAATCCTCCTTAGATGGATCGTCGGATGACAGAAATCCCGGATGTCTCGCAGCTCTACGGATAGGAGTCCGTGCTGTCGATATACTACTAAGCTCACTGGGGGCATGAAAACGTCTACCCCAATAACGCCTAATAGTCAAAGGCATCTCTAGATGTAAATAAAAAGTAGTAGAAAACATCAGAACTCCGTCAAACTCCCTACGAAGGGACACAGTCAGACGTCCCACATAAACCACCGACTCTCTGTCTGCTTGTAGACGCCAGGCCTCAGAGCCTCAATGAAACTCAAGTCTCACGAATCCCAAAAACTCAGGTAAAGCCATGACCACTAAATCAATCCAAATGGTAAGGATGATCTAGAGGCTCGCCTTCCTCAAACTGATCGCTCGGATGCTACTCCTCCAGATACTGACAGTCTAGAGGCTGCTCCTCTTCTTCTTCCTCTTCCTCAAACTCTTTACGGAACATAAATAATAATGCAGAAAATACATACAAAGAGGTGAGACAATCTACATCACTACCAGCATGGCAGTACAGAAAACATAAATACATACAGATATAACAATTTATATAACAGTTCATATTATCACATCACACATAATATCTCAAATTAATATAGACAATCACGATATGATGCAGACCATATATGCAAATGTACACAGACTCATTCCTACTCCATGGAGCTAAACCCAAACATCAGAGAGAATGATCCGAAAGACCTGTCCCTACCTCAGGCTGCCCTAACCAATTATTACACAGTCATACGTCATGTAAATAGTACACAGTCAAATCGTCGTGTAAGTAGTACACAGTCAAAGCGTCGTGCATAACAGGCATTGTACCAGACAGTCTTCACAAGATCTTGATTAAGAATAGTTCTTGTCGAGATCGTTAGTGCGTTGCCCTTTACCACGGCCCAGAGGAGCTACCAACTGTCCACATGTGGAGTCCTCCGCACACTAACGCCTCCAAGTTCACTCAATGAACCGCACTACGCCTATCACACTCACACTACGGTGTAATTCATCTCGTCAGTCAACTGCCAATTTCAACCAAATTGACATACTTCTCAATGCATGTACATGAACCAAAATTACACAAATATCCTCAATATCAGTATTTCCAAATATAGTACGTCTCCACTTGACAGTACTATTTTTCAACATGTCCGAGTCCACTACTTTGGCCCGACAATAAACTTACTGTTCTTTTTAGTCGCGTAAATATTTTATCGTATTTTCAAAATCACGTCACCTTTTTTAAACGTTTTTAAATCGCGTAAGTATTTTTCAACGTTTTTAAAATCGTGTAGTGTTTTTAAATCGTTTTCTTAATTGCGTAGCTTCAAAATCATTATTTTAAATACGCGTAGAATATTCTTAATAGTTTTCAACTACGTATAATATTTTCTTTACGTTCTAAATTATATTTTTGAAACTTTTTTCATTATTTATTTATTTTTTATTTTATTGACAGCATTTTGTCTAGAAAATCCATTAAGTGATATTTTCTACCTTTTTCTTTAAAAATCACCTCTCTTAGTCATAACTAATATTTACACCTTGAAACTTGCTAACGCGCTTCAAAACCCAAAGGGTGAGCTCTACGTTAGTATTCTTCAAGTGTTTAATTTATTTCTCAACCATACTTAATTTCTCTAATTAAGTTCCTAATAAAAGGTTCATTTATTTTGTTCTCCAAAATCCATTGAGATTGAGTTCTTTTTAAATTAATTCCTTAGTCTACACTTAGAAAATAATTTTGGATCAAAGGTATATCAAATGACATGTTGGCCGAAATTCAATCTCTCTTTTATAAATCATCTTTAAATTATTTTCCACCCTCTAAGTCATTGTAAAATTCATTTATTCAATTAAATTAATTAATCCTTGCTTTAGAAAATGGTTGAGAACATTTTGGTTCTCTTTGGAGTAATGAAGCCGTGAGCTTCCTTGTGTTCTTTGGAACACTCATGCAAATCCTCACATGTTATTCACATCCTACAATAATTATCATGCATCTATCAACACATACCATATATTTTAAAGCTATAAACATGCTTACAAGCAAAATCAATCACAAATAAGCAAAAACATTAAACAACCAAGTGAATGAATCCTTATGAATTCTTCACTACAAATACATCCATTTTCTCACCACCACACAAGGTTGATGAGATTAAATCTCCCTCTTACCTCAAGGGAAGACAAACTCCTTCTAAACTCCTCCTAGTGATTTTCGTGTAGCACCCAAAGAAACCCTAGCAAACTTAAACAATTTTAAAGAGTTATTAACTATGGTTGAAAATGAAACACCATGGATCAATCATGGCTTAGAACTTCAAGAATCAAGTTAGAAATAAGAAACAAGAGTTTTTACCTTGTAGGAAAGAAACTTCAAGGTTGTTTTCCAAGCTTTAAATGAAATATTTTGAAGAAACTCTCAAGATGAAAGATGCTTAGAATGGTGTTTGGATTTGAGAAGTGGTGTTAGATGAAAATTTAGAAGAGTGGAGGTGTAGATTGGAGGTGTTGGTCGTGAGCCTCTCAAGGAGTAACAATGGTGTTTTTGGTTCTTGGAAGAAAGAGAAGAGAGGTTTTAGGTGATAGTAAAGATGAAGATGAAGATGAATGACTTAGTAAAAATGATCTCCTACCCCTCCTAATCACTTGGCCGTGGAGCTCCCTCAAAGGAGGTGGCCACCTTTGTTGACCAACCAAGGACTCCTAATGGCCTTAGATGTGATCAAGGGTTGATCTTCAAGGCTTTGCCTCCAAGTTTGCTTCCTATTGGTTTAGGAAATCAAGTCACCAAGCTTCTTGATCCTTCTTGAAGAGCCTTGGCTGAAATGCTCCAAGGGAGAGCAAACTAGGTTTTAGTTCACTTACGCAATCTAGTTAGACTTAGGTGCATGTAGTTAGGTTTCTTAGTTACTTGTCTAACTATTTAGTTACTTAAAGCAACTAGCTATCTTCTTGACTTTACTAGAACCTTCACTAACTAGAACTCTAATGAGTAGCTAACTAGGTTTGTTCCATTTAGTTACTACTTAGATACATTAGATTAACTTAGTTAAGTTTAAGCTAACTTAGTTAGGTTTTTCTAGTTACTTACTAACTAGTCTAACCATTTTTGTTGACTACTTTCTATTGGTTTAGAAATTTTCAAGCCTTTTATGTTGACTAATTCCTATTGGCTTAGAAATAATTCAAGCTAGAAACGTTGACTGGTTTTCCAAGTGTGGGTCCCACAGACTTTTCTGGGTCCATGGTCCATTGGGGCAGAAGCTACTATTTTTAAGACAGTAGGTACTGTCTAATAAAATAATATTATAAAAATATAAAATATTTTTATTGCACAGATAAATTCTAAAAATTAAAAGATTGATACACGTATTATTCAGAATTGGGTTTAGTAAGATCCCCCAGTTCCGAATAATCAGATAAAGATTTCTCCGGCTCGAAAATTATTATTTTCTTGACTCGGAGTAAATCACACACAACAATCAAATATAGTCACGAAACAATCAAATTAATTTTATAATATGCAGAAAACACAAAACAGTACATTTGTGGACAATATCGTAATTTAACCAAAAGTTGGGGTGTTACAGGCTTGAGTGAGAGAAAGTGGTTGACTTCTTTGTCCAAATCCTCCTTAGCCTTCTTAGCTCTTGACCTTGTCATTGGGCCACCAAGTCCTCGCATTACATCTTTGGGCATTGGCCCCGCTGGATTGCCACTTGAGCTTCCTTGGTTTCCATCATCTCCTCTAGCTACAGTTAAATAAGGGGTGATTCCCTTCATGTAAGTTCGACCCTTCTCTCCAATCCCTCCCCTTCTAAGTGCCCAATTCTTCTCTTCCAGCAACTGAGCTCTGTCCATAAGATCAGGCAAAGAGTGCAGCTCATACAATTTTAACTCAGCCTTCAATTCCTCCCTCAGACCATTAAGGAAAATTCCTTTCAGTACTGTTTTATTAGCAAGCTTCACGTCCTGAAACCAACTCAAATTGCTCACGATATTCAGTAACAGTTCCTGTTTGTTTTAGACCCAGCAACGGTTCAAGTGGGTTTTGAATCATTCCGGGTTGGAACCTACGGACAATAGCTTCCTTGAATTGATTCCAATCTGGATTGGGTGTTTGTTCCTCCCACCATTGATACCAATTCAGAGCTCTCCCCTCCGTGGTCACCATTACCAAATCCACCCTCTCCAATCCCTCAATCCCGTTCACCTTGAAATAATGTTCTACTCTATTCACCCACCCATATGCATCTTCCCCTGAAAACACCGAAATCTCGAGTCTCCTACCTTTGTCATCCCATTTTGGAAGTCGACTCCCCCTAGAGGATCCTCCTTCAGAGTTTCGCGATCCATCTTGATCACAATGAAGAGAATGGCGAGTCCGCTTTTGACTCGCCTTGCTTCCCTTGTCTTCCTCCCCATCGCTCTCACCCTTGTACAGATTTGAGCGTCTTCCGTGTCTCGATCGCCCAGGCGCATGATTTCCTCCAATCGCGCATCCATGCGTTCCTGTTTCGAGAGGTTCTCCTACAAGCTTCTCTCCACCGTCTCTAGTCTTGACTCCATGATCGAACGAGTGTGAACCATTCAGATCCACTTGTACCACATCTCCAGATCGTAGAGCTTTGATACCAGTTGATAAGAACCAGTTTAACTAAGAAGAAAAGAACAGGAATCACAGAAAAATGTATGGAATTGGATGGATGATATCAAGATGATATCAGAACCAGACCTGTATTATTTATGGAAGAAAGCTGAAAAACATAAAATACAAAGAAGAAAGATAACTCTAGGCAAGTATAGAGTGCCTACTTCCTCCCAAATGCCCAACTGAATTCATGCCTACCTCACCTCACGTTTCCCCCTTTACAAATATACCCATTCAACACTTGCCTCCTCTGCTCACCCTCTACCAGCTCAGCAGGTAGTTACCTCTAAGGTAGTGCTTGTTTTCCCACTTTCTCCACTTTCCGGGCCCACCCCTTTTTCATTCTGGTGTCTTCTTCTAGAGTAAACTTTAGTCACTATTGGGCTTGGGCTCTTATCACAGCTTCACCACTGTCCCATTGAGCCCATGTGACAAATTGGTTAGAACCAAGGTCTACCAACAGTCTAAAACCGTGAATGTTGCTCAGGTTGTTCCATCTGACTCATTTGACGAGGTTTCTCTCTCTGTCGCTGAGTATAATGAGTACATCTGGCTCAAGGCAGCCATGTAGTCCACTACACCTGTCACTCAGACTGGTAATCTTATAGCCTTTCTTTCGTAGTCTTCATCTTTGGGACCTTGGATCCTTGATTTTGGCGCTTCTGATCATATGTCTGATAACAAATCCCTTTCCTCCCACCTTGCCTATATAGATACACTACCTAGTGTTACTTTAGCCAATGGTTCTCAACCCAAAGTCCAAAGCAATGGTCAAGCTAATCCCCTTCCCACACTATCTTTAGATTTGTACTATTTGTACCTAGTTGTTCCTTTAATTTGATATCTATAAGCAAACTCACTCATACCCTGCCTTATTTTGTTATCTTTGCTAATGATATCGTTCTTGTACAGGATCGGGGTATTGGACAAACGATTGGAGTAGGACGTGAGTCTCGAGCTTGTATCATCTCTCTGTTCCAGCATCTCCCATTGCTTGTTATGCCATTGAGTCACTTGAAATTGTTCATCAATGCTTGGGACATCCTAACCTACAGAAATTGTATGTTATGGTACCTAGTCTTTCTAAAGTGTTAACACCAGAGTGTGAGTCTTGTCAATTGGGAAAGCATGTCCGTAGTTCATTTCTTGAAAGAGTCAATAAACTAGTTAATGCTCCTTTTGCTTTAATCCATTCATATACTTGGGGTCCTAGTCGTGTCACTTCTACATTGGGTTATCAATATTTTGTTACTTTTATTGACGATTTTTCCCATTGCACTTGGTTATTTCTAATGAAAAATCGCTATGAACTTTTTCCATATTTAAAGGTTTTAATTCAGAAATCCAAACTCAATTTGGTACCTCTATTAGAGTTCTGTGAAGTGCCAATGCCCACGAATATTTTTTTGCCCCGTTTTAGTCTTTTTTGACTTCACAAGGCATTTTACATGAATCGTCATGTGCTCATACCCTACAACAGAATGGTGTAGCCAAAAGAAAAAATCAACACCCAGTCGTAACTGCTCATACTTTGCTCCTTCACTTCAATACACCACTTCATTTTTGGGGCGACGCAATCATGACTGCATGCTATCTCATTAATCGCATGCCTTCTTTTGTCCTCCAAAATCAGGTGCCCCATTCTCTATTGTTTCCCAATTAGGATCTCTATTCTCTTCTTCTTCGTGTTTTTGGTTGTATTTGTTTTGTACATGACCTAACTCCAAGAAAAGATAAATTGGTTGCCAAATCCCTTAAGTGTCTTTTCTTGGGCTACTCTCGGTTGTATAAAGGTTACCAATGCTACTCCCCAAATGTCAAACGATATGTTGTCTCTATTGATTTCAGCTTTTTTGAGACCCGTTCCTTCTTTCCATCTACCTCTAATGGGCATCATGGCCTTAACATTATGCTCCCAGTTGGTCCTTCTCCTGTTCAGGTTAGTCTTACACCTGTCTTGGCTCCTTCCTTGATCACATATCATTGGAGACCACATTCACACCCTGTTCATGCATCCATCGACGTAGTTGATCAGACAGACATTCCTGTTGCTTCAAATCCAATCCCCAATCTTTCTTGTGACTCATCTTCTACTCCATCGGACTCTCTGGCTCTGCCTCCTGCACCAGAACTGGCCATAGCATTACGCAAAGGTATCAAGTCCACTCGTAATCCTAACCTTATTTATACTGTCATTTGAGTTATCATCGTTTATCACTTTCCTATTATGCCTTTGTGTCCTCTTTAGCCTCTATTTCTATTCCCAAAATTACAGGTGAAGCTCTATCTCATCCAGGATGGTGACAGGCTATGGTTTGAGAAATGACTGCTTTACACTCTAGTGGTACTTGGGAACTTGTCCTCTTACCTCCTGGTAAAACGACTGTTGGTTGTCGATGGGTCTATACTATTAAGTTAGGTCTTGATGGGAAAGTTGATCGTTTGAAAGTCCTCTTAGTGGTCAAAGGATACATACAGATCTTTGGCCTTGATTATGGGGATGCCTTTTCTCTTGTAGCTAAGATTGCTTTGGTTCGCCTGTTTCTTGCCATGGCTTCTGTTGAAAGAGAGAAAAGAGAGAGACATATGATGAAACCGCGTGTTTCAACTACACAACGGAGGCTGAATATATATACAATAAGTAATGACTAATTACACAATTTACATGATGTGGGACTAACAAAAGTCTTACTAATTACACCTAATTACATATGTTGTCAACATTTCCTAACACTCCCCCTCAAGTTGGAGCATATAAGTCATATGTACTGAAGCTTTTACATATAGTTTATTCGAGGTCCTCTCAAAGACTTAGGTGAAAACATCTCGCAGTTGATCATTTGAATTGACGAAACTAGTGGTGATGTCTCCAGACAAGATCTTTTCTCGATAAAGTGACAGTCTATTTCAATGTGTTTGGTCCTCTCATGAAAAACTGGATTGGAAGCGATATGCAAAGCAGCTTGATTATCACAAATAAGAGTCATTTGCATAACGTTTCCAAACCGAAATCTTTAAGAAGTGTTTTTTACCAAATGAGCTCAAGTGGCGAGCCATGGCTCGATATTCCTTTTCAAACTACTTGATCTTGCAACCACATTTTGTTTCTTACTTTTCCAGGAAATCAAATTACCCCCAATGGATACACAATAACCAGAAGTAGATCTCCTATCAATAGGAGAACCTGCCCAATCAGCATCTCGAGTATCCTACAATCTGAGTGTGTCCTTTGTCTTCATAGACAAGACCTTTTCTGGAGCTCCCTTAATATATCCGAGAATACGAACATCAGCATCCCAATGCCCTTCACAAGGTGAGTTTAGAAATTGGCTCACTACACTCACTCTGCAAAGGAGATATCCGGACGGTAACGTAAGATAGTTAAGTTTTCCAACCAAACGTCTATATCTTCCTTGATCTGAAAGTGGCTTCCCCGATCCCAGAAAAGTCTAACATTAGGATCCATAGGGGTGTCAACCGTCTTTGCATTCAATAGTCCTGTTTCCTCAAGAATGTCCATAGTATACTTCCTTTGTGAGATTACTATGCCATCCTTGGATTGTGCCACTTCAATTCCCAAGAAATAACGAAGTTTGCCAAGATCTTTGGTCTTGTGATGACCGAGATCTTTGTTTTATCTCGAGTTATGCCTTGGTGATCACTTTTAGGTGATAACAATGTCGTCTACATATACAATCAAATAGATACAACCTTGGACCGTATGGCGATAGAAGACAGAGTGGTCGGCCTCACTACGAGTCATACCAAACTCTGCTGCACAGTCTTGAATCGACCAAACCAAGCCCGGGAGATTGTTTGAGACCATACAATGACTTGTGTAGACGACACACAAGGCCGAAGACTCCCCGAGCAACAAACCTTGGTGGTTGCTCCATGTAGACTTCTTCTTCCGGATCACCATGAAGAAAAGCATTCTTGATATCCACCGATGAAGGGACCAATGGCGAATAGCGGCCATAGGCAGAAAAAGGCGAACGAAGCCATCTTCGCCCTTATCGCCATAATCCAAACCAAATATCTGGGTATACCCCTTGCCACCAAACGAGCCTTTAGGCGATCAAGAGTGCCATTCAGCCATCGTGGGCCAACCTTGACCGTATAAATCCACCGTGAACCAACAACAGACTTCCCGGGAGGAAGAGTAACAAGTTCCCAAGTACCACCGCTTCTCCGAAGTGCACACATTTCATCAACCATTGCTTGTCGCCACCTGGGATGAGATAAAGCTTCACCTAGAGATTTAGATAGACACGAAGACAAGGTGGAAAGACAAGATATTATGCATAAAGAAAGGCGATGGTAATCGAGATTAACATAGTGAGGAGAAGGGTTACGGGTAGATCTAATACCTTTTCGAAGAGCAATGGGAAGGTCTCGAAGCGGGAGGCGGCTTGAAGGCCGGTAAAGGAGGTGGTGCTTGGGATGAGAGTCCAAAGGAGCTTCGGAAGTTCTACAACCTCGATGATGGTGGTGGTAGTGGTGGTGGTTGTGGCCGACGACGATAAACCCGGAGGGCCGGTGGGAGGGACCGGGGCACCAATAGGAGAAGGTGGTGAGGGATCGGGGTAACGGGGACAAGAGGAGGAATGGTAGGGAGGTCCTCGGTGATGGGTGGAAGAGGCGGGTCGGGAGACTCAAAGAAAGGAACGGACTCGAAGAATGTGACATCGGCGAGACTAGATAACGCTTAAGAGTGGGTGAAAAACACCGATAACCCTTTTGAGACCGATGGTAACCAAGAAAACACATTTAATAGAGCGACGGACGGTTTGTCAAGGCCGTAGGAGTGATATCATGGACAAAACATGTCGACCCAAAGACACGAGGTGGAAGAGAGTGGAGGAGTTGGTGAGGGAATAAAACGAGAATGGGAACCCGGTTATCAAAAACGAGAAGAGGGCATACGATTAATCAAATAACAAGCGGTGAGAACCGCATCGCCCAAAAACGAAAGGGAACATGACCATGATATAAAAGGGTCCGAGTTGTTTCAATAAGATGTCTATTTTTGCGCTCAAGAACCCCATTTTGTTGAGGGTATAGGGACAAGATGTTTGGTGAAGAATGCCATTAGATGCCATAAAAGTTTGAAAATTGTGAGACAAAAATTCACGGCATTGTCATTGTCACTACGCAATATACGAATCGAACACCAAACTGAGTTTTGATTTCATTATAAAAGGTTTGAAAAATTGAAAACAACTCGATCTGTGTTTCATTAAAAATAACCAAGTACACCGAGAAATCATCAATGAAAGTAACAAAGTATTTTGACCCAAAAGTAGACTCAATACGACTAGGACCCCAAATATCGAATGTACTAAAGCAAAAGGAGACGCACTCGACGACATACTCTATCGGGAAACGAACTACGGGTGTGTTTCCCAAGTTGACACGACTCACAAGGTAAAGTAGATAACTTAGAAAAGGTAGGTACCATTTGCTGTAGCTTGGCAAGACTAGGGTGACCCAATTGAGCATGGATGGTGAGAGGGGAATCGGTAACAGAGCACACACGAGAGGTGGCGAGAGCTGATAAAGGCCATTAGACTCACATCCGCGCCAATCATCCGTCCCGAACTCCGTCTGCAAAATGACAGAGTCTTTAGTGAAACTAATGCGACAATCTAAAGAACGGGTCAAACGACTAATAGAAAGTAAATTAAAAGGACAACTAGGAACATAAAGAAAACGAGAATCAACGGACAGAGAGAAGGGAGGGGATGGACAAGTACCAATCCCTTCGGGTTGTGTTTGGGAACCATTTGCTAAAGTAATTAGAGGTAAATAGCCGAGTTAGAAAATTTAGAGAAAAGACGTTTATTACCGAGAGATATGGTCGGATGCACCGAGTCAAGAACCCAAGGACCTAAAGGTGGAGATTGAGAGAGACAAGCAAATGCATTACCAAAGTGTGCTCAACGGATGCGGTAGAGGTAGAAGCTTGTTGTTGCTCAAACCATTTCGAGAAAAATCTGCATAGGGCTGCCGGAGATGGGGTCGGTGGAGCGAGAGGACTCGGGTAAATCAGTGTACGGTGGCTGGGCAATATTGGCGGCCGTGGAGGACGGCTATTTTTGGTCCAACAACGATCTTCGATGACCCAACTGTACGTAATGTACACTTCGGACGAGGCCTACCCGAGGTGCCGGGCGAGAACGACCTCGATTGGCACTTTGGGAGACGAGGGCGAAGTATCAACCGGAGCCGAGCTAGGAGAGAACCCGAGGGTTGCTTCGCGGGGACCCGAAGCAAAGAAGACCAGCCGAGGAGAGAGTGGGAACGTAGGCGAACCCAAAATCTGATCACGATTAGCAGAATATTCTGGAGGTAACCCATACAAGGCCATGAGCATGAAAAAGGTGCTTCGTTGCTCGAGTTCTTGGGCAGGGGTAGCAGCGGGGGGTAGCAACTCATTGAAATCATGCGAGCACCATGAACCTTACCCAAGTAAGCAGACATAGGTCCATCAAACTGACGAGGAGCAATAATACTCATGAGGTTGTGACAGACCCCATATAATCGTTGAGTGTCATTAGTGTAAAGAACCTTGGCTTGTTCCCAAATAGAAGCACAAGTGGTCTGCGCACGGAAGATCTGCTTAAGAGAAGAGTGAATGGTGGACTTGATTACAACACACAGCTGTTTATCAATTTTCTTCCACCGGGGTTGTTCCTCCGCAGGCATAGAGTTAAGAGCGGTGGTGAGGTGGTCTTCATAGCCTTGACTTTCAAGCCACAACTTGATGTCGAAGCCCAAGTATCATAATTGCGCCATCTAATTTATCGGCGAGAGCGGGGTATGGAGGTAACTTGTGAAAATAGGGGCTCAACCTTGGGATGATCTTTAGAGCCATCTAGAGAGGTAGAACTTGCCATAGGTCGAATATTAGGGGCAAAAATGGAAAACACAAGATACCCGAAAAATCCCACGCAAGGAAACAAGGATCGAGGGGGATCGGCGTAGAGGAGGCCGAGACGAGTCGAGACGAAGTGAACGGCAGCCGAGAGGTGGCCGGACGCGCCGTCACGCGCCGAAAACAGGCCGACGGTGGGCGGGCGGGCCGTGGAGACGGGGCGCGTGGGGCGCGTGGCCGGCGCCGGGCCGAGCTTCGGGGTCTGGCCGGTCGGAGGGAGGCGGTTCCAATGATGAGGCTCGCGGCCGGAAAGGAGGCGGCGGATTAGGCTCGGCGGTGGTGGCGCGGCAAAAACAAGGGAGAAAACGGTGCTCAAGGACGTCACGGCAAGGGAAAAGGTCGGCAAACCGGAAGGAAACACGGTTGGCCGGAAAAATTTTTACCGGAGGGCGTGGACCCAACGGGTATGCTGCGGTTCTAGGGTTGCCTCTCTTTAGGCTCTAGATACCATGTTGAAAGAGAGAAAAGAGAGAGACATATGATGAAACCGCGTGTTTCAACTACACAACTGGAGGCCGAATATATATACATAAGTAATGACTAATTACACAATTTACATGATGTGGGACTAACAGTTGTACTACTAATTACACCTAATTACATATGTTGTCAACAGTTTCCAACAGCTTCTATTCACTCTTGACCCCTTCATAAGCTAGACATCAATAATGCCTTCTTGCATGGTGAATTACAAGAGGTCTATATGCAACATCCACTAGGATTTACTGCTCACAAAACACTAGACTTAGTCTGTTGACTTTGCTGATCTCTCTATGGACTTAAAACAATCTTCTCACACCTAGTTTAGGAGATTCAGCTCTGTCATTCAACTCGACATGGCTCAATGTGCGGCTGATCACTCTATGTTCTTTCGGCACTCTTCACCTGGCATTTGTATCTACCTTCTTGTTTATGTAGATGACATTGTTCTCACGGGGAATGATGAGGTTGGTATCCAAAACTTAAAGCAACATTTGTCAAACCATTTTAAGATGAAAGATTTGGGCTCTCTCAAATATTTTTTGGGCATTGAGGTTGCTCAGTCTCATATAGGAGTTGCTATCACGCAAAGACAATATGCTTTAGACATACTTGAAGAAACAAGTATGTTGGATTGTCGCCCTAGTGATACTCCGATGGATCCTAACATCAAATTGCTACCAGGTTAGGGGGAGCCACTAACATACCTTGGCAAATATAGACGTCTAGGTGGTAGACTTAACTACCTTACAGTAACTAGATCAGACATTACTTTTGCTATAAGTGTGGTAAGCTAGTTTCTAAATGCTCATTGTGATAGTAATTGAGATGTCGTGGTTCGCATTCTTAGATACATCAAGAGTGCACTAAGAAAATGGTTACGTTATGAAAACAAAGGCAATGCTCAAGTTGTTACCTATTCTGATGTTCATTAGGTAGGTTCACCATTAGATATAAGATCAACTTCAAGGTATTGTGTCTTTGTTGGAGGTAACTTAATCTCATGGCGGAGTAAAAAGCAGAACATAGTTGTTAGATCCAACGCAGAGGCCAAGTATCGTGCTATGGCAGTAGCAACATGTGAACTTACGTGGCTAAAGACGTTGCTTCAACAACTGAAATTGGGAGATGTCAAGGAAATGAAACTGATTTGTGACAAGCAAGCTGCTTTACATATTACTTCTAACCCAATTTTCATGAAAGGACCAAATATATAGAGATTGACTATCATTTTGTCAGAGAAAAGGTTCTTTCAAACGAGATTACTACTAACTTTGTCAACAAACAGTTAGCTGATATATTTACTAAGTCCCTTAGAGGGACTCGGGTTGATTTTATTTGTAACAAGCTTGGCACCATATGACATATATGCTCCAGCTTGGGGGCGAGTATTAGAATTAAGCCATACTTCACATATTTCATAATTGACTTATAAGTGATGATTATTAGATATTGTAGTCATCACTTCATAGGAATTAGTGTTTACTTATTCAATGTACCACTTCTGTATATAAATATCAATATACTTGTGTGTGAATTGGCACACAATTCCTCCAACTCTCTCTAATTCTATAGGAGGTATGGCCTAGGGGAAGCTAATACTATGGAATAAGTTATTCTAGATTTTCTGTTGCCTTTTTATTTCACAATAGCAAGTACTTGTTTTAGAAAGCGGGAAGAGCATCTTATTATATACAAAAGTGGGGTTTCATGCTCGCAAATCAATTTCTTTTTGCTAAGGAAAATGACCAGGAATCTTTTCATGGATTGCAAAGTCATACCTGAAGAGAGCTTGACTACCCAATTGAGTTTTAGTTCTGGACGTACATGTTAAGATGAGGGTAAGGAGAATTGGTCAAGTCAAAAGCACAAGGATCAAATGATGGTAGCTAAAGGAAGAAAAACACATGGTTTTTTAGAAGAATATTTAAAAGAGGATATTTGGGAGGCACAAGGGATTGCTAATGATATGTAGGAAAAGATGGATAGAAGGATATGGAAGGCAGCAAAAGAAACGCTCAATGTATCAAGGGACTTTGGACCTAAGGATAAAAACTTTTGGTGGTGGGAAACAGGTGTTCGAAAGAAGGTTAGAGTTGAAAGAGAGTGCTATAAAGCTTGTCACTTGTGTAAAAATAATGAAAATTGGAAAAAATTTAAGATGGCTAAGAAGGAGGCCAGCGAGGCGAAGGCTAAAGCCTTTGAGTGGCTATATTAATCTTTAGGCACCAAGGATGAGGAAAAACTTGTTTATAGGCTTGCTAAAAGTAGAGAAAGAAAAACAAGAGACTTCAATGAAGTGAAATGCATCAAGGACGAAGAGGGGTAAAGTTTTGGTTATGGAACAAGAAATGAAGGAAATATAAAAGGTTATTTTCACAAGCTATTTAATGAAGGATATGATGCATTAATGGACTTAGATATTTTAAACACTAGAGAGGAGGACCAAAATTATACCTTTTATTGTAGAATTCGAGATTTTGAGGGAAAATAAGCATTGAAAATGATGGACAACAAAAAAAGTGGTTGGACTAGGTAATATACCTATTGAAGTTTGCAAGTGCTTAGGGGTGAAAGGTCTAACTTGACTCACAAAATTGTTCAACGAGATAATGAGGACTAAGAAAATGCTAGATGAATGGAGGAGAAGTAATTTAATTCCTATTTATAAGAACAAAGGGGATATATAGAACTGTGCTAACTATAGAGGGATTAAGCTCATGAGCTAGGTTGTGAAACCATGGGAAATGGTAATTGAACTGAGATAAAGACAAAAGACTCACATTTCTGGGAACCAATTCGATTTTATGCCAGGCAGGTCAGCCATAGAAGCAATATACCTTTCATGGAGATTGATGGAGAGGTAACGAGAAAGCAAAATATTTACACATGGTTTTTATTGACCTAGAAAAGGCCTATGATTGGGTACCAAGAGAGGTCTTGTGGAAGGTTCTGGACAAGAAAGGAGTTTGTATTGTCTATATTAGAACAATCAAAGATATGTATGATGGGGTTAAAATTAGTGTGTAAACACATGGTGGGGTCACAATGCATGCTTTCTGCAGATGATATAGTCCTAGTGGGAGAATCAAGAGAGGAAATAAACGATAAACTAGAGCTGTGGAAAAAAGGTTTGGAAGCACATCCTTTCCGTTTAAGTTGCATCAAAACGGAGTATATGAAATGTAAGTTTAGCAAGAAGCGTGCTAACTCTAGCTTAGAAGTGAAATTTGGAGATCATACCATGCTACAAGTCGCATGGTTTACGTATCTTGAGCCCATCATACAAAGTGACAGGGAAATAGAGGGATATGTAAACCATAGGATTCAAGCTGGTTAGATGAAATGGATAAATGCTTCTGGTGTTATTTGTGATTGGAAGGTGCCTCTCAAGCTTTTTGATATTGAGTGTCGGGCGGTAAAGAGCCAACAAAAGTATAAGCCAAGTGTTGCAGGGATGAAGATGTTGCAGTGGATGAGTGAACATATAAGATCAGGAATGAATGCATTAGAGAGGAAGTAGAGGTGACACTTACTGAGAAAAAGATGGTAGAATCTCACCTAAGGTGGTTTGGTTATGTGAGAAGGCCAGTAGAAACCCCAGTAAGAAGAGCTAATGAAATGGAGGATAGCTCAATAGTTAGAGGTAGAATGAGACCAATAAAAACTGTTGTAAAATGTTGTAAAATATGTAATTATTAGCCTTTTTTTGTATTAGGCCCATTAGTCGGCCCTTTAGTTAGAACTTAGGCTATATATTCAGATTAGTGATTGTATTCTAAAATTCATTCAATAATAACATGCAGAATACCTTTTTACACATGGTATCAGAGCTCCCGGTCTTGGGGGTCTCGCTTCCGCACAAAAAACCTAGCCGCCTTCATTGCGGATTTTTTTTCTGCCTTCAGTGCATCTTTTGGCACCTTCTTTGTGCCCTATTTTGCCCATTAGACCTCACCAACTACTGTTCCGCTCCGTTCAGCCGCCGTTAGAGACTGTTCAGCTCCGTTTACCGCCGTCCTCTGCTTATCTCTCGCCGGTGACCCCACCATCGGGTTCGCCGTCCAAAAGCCGACCAGAACCCAGAATATCGCGGCCAACGGCCGCCGGACGCGCCTCCACGTGCCGCCACAACTCCGATCATCTCCGAGCGCGTGTGTGTCACGCGTCGCCTTCCGGCCATTTTTTTGTCGCGCAGTTTTCACCATAGCACTGTCGGACCTTCCTCAGTCCGTTTGAGAGGTCCAAATCGCGATCGGAGAACCTTTTTTCGTGGGTCATTTGAAGCCTGTGCATTCGTTCTTTCCTGACAGCACCCCTGTTCAACTGTTCTGATGTCTGAACCTGGAGAAGACTATCTTAGTAAGCCTCTTAAATATTGTTCTAGGGCAATGAATGGTAAGAAGTCTTATGCATCTGCTACTATCCCTCGGGATGTATGGATTATTGACTCTGGTGCCACTGATCACATGACATTTCATTCCAAACATTTCTCCTCTTATGCCTCCTCTTCTAGTCTCTCTTACATTACTGTTGCTGATGGATCTCATAACCCTATTGTTGGTTCTGGGAATATTGAACTTCAATCCTCGTTAAAATTAAAAAATGTGCTTCATGTTCCCAGCCTTTCCAATAACTTAATCTCTATTCATAAACTTACTCGAGACCAAAATTGTGCAGTAACATTTTTCCCTTCTCATTGTGTTTTTCAGGATTTTGCCACGGGGAGGACGATTGGAGTTGCTAAGGAACAGGGAGGGTTGTACTATCTGTCTGATGAAATGGATGGTCAGAAGGTGTTATCTTCCTGTCTCCAGTCTCATTCTAAGTCTCATTCCCCTACATCATAGGTCTGGCTTCAGCACAAGCGTCTTGGTCATCCTCCTTTTTCTCTTATTAAGTCTATGTTCCCGTCCTTGTTTTTACAACAGTCTGTCGAGTCTTTTAAGTGTGACGTCTGTCAGTTTGCTAAACACCATCGTGTTACTTTTCCCTCTAGTTTTAATAAGAGTGTCGAACCATTTGATCTTATACATTCTGATGTTTGGGGACCGGCCCCTATTTCTAACATTTTTGGTGCGAGATGGTTTGTTTCCTTTATTGATGACTGTACTCGAGTGACTTAGCTTTTTTTGATGAAGGATAAATCAGAAGTACCCCTACTATTTACTCAATTTTATCATATGGTACAGACACAATTTGGGAAATGCATTAAAAGATTACGCTCAGACAATGGAAAAGAATATGTCAATCATAGCCTTTCAAGCTTTAATAGTAAACAGGGCATCATCCATGAATTTACATGTGTTGACACCCCGCAACAAAATGGGGTTGCAGAAAGAAAAAATCGCCACTTACTTGAAGTCGCTCGAGCCCTTCTCTTCCAAATGTCAGTCCCAAAGTCATATTGGGGAGAAGCTGTACTGACTGCTGCCTATCTGATTAATCGGATACCATCTCGTGTTCTAGGTAATGTCAGTCCTGTTCAGTTTATGCTCTCACATTTTCCTTCTGTTCGTATCATGCGAGAATCTTGAGTCACGGTATTTGGTTGTGTTGCCTTTGTTCATGTTCATAAGCAGCATCGAACTAAGTTGGATTCTCGTGCAGTCAGGTGTGTCTTTCTAGGTTATGCACCTAACAAAAAGGGGTACAAATGCTATCATCCTTCCAGTCGTAAGTACTTTGTCTCTATGGATGTCACCTTCCATGAACATGTGTCGTTCTTCACTCGCCCTCAGCTTCAGGGGGAGAGCAGTACTTTGGAATCTGAGTATTTGGAATCTGAGTCCGAGTTTCTCATCCTTGGTCCTTGTCTTCCTAAGTCACCTGCTCCTCAGTTAAATGTTCCTCAGTTACTTGTTACTGAGTCACCTGTTTATGGTTCTGTTCCTGTTCCTCCATCAGTTTTGCAGGAATCAGCACCTTCAACGCCAGTGAAGAACAAAGCTAGTGAGCCAACATTAGTGTATCAGAGGAGAGAAAAACCCAACCTGGTCCAGAAACAACTTCAACTGTCCGAACCGGAGGTAAATACTGAAAATATTTTTCCCATTTCTGATTCTCAGATTTCTGATACTCTTGACCTTGATCCAGATGATTTACCAATTGCTTTGAGAAAGGGGAAAAGGTCTTGTGCCAAGTACCCTATTTCCCAATTTGTCTCCTCTAAACATCTTTCCCTGCAGCATCAAAGTTTTATTACAGCTGTTGACTCTGTGAGAATCCCAACATCTGTTCAAGAGGCACTAAAAGATGCAAATTGGGTCCAAGCTATGGATGAGGAGATGAAAGCACTTGAAAGGAATGGAACTTGGGAAATTGTTGAGAGGCCAGGGGGCAAGAAACCAGGTTGGTTGCGGTGGATCTATACAGTCAAGCACAAATCAGATGGCACTCTTGATCGATACAAGGCAAGGCTAGTGGCAAAGGGATATACTCAGACCTATGGCATCGATTATGAGGAGACGTTTGCTCCTGTGGCAAAGATGAACACTGTTCGTATTTTACTCTCTCTTGCTGCCCATTCTGGGTGGGAACTAAACCAGTTTGATGTTAAAAATGCTTTCTTGCATGGAGACTTAGAGGATGAGGTGTACATGGAGATTCCCCCAGGATTTGGTCCCACAAGTGGAGAAAACAAAGTGTGTAGATTGAGGAAGGCTTTATATGGGTTAAAACAGTCTCCCCGAGCATGGTTTGGAAGATTTACAAAAGCAATGGTGTGCCTAGGCTACAAGCAAAGTCAAGGAGATCATACATTTTTCTTCAAACATTCAAAGGGAGGAAAAGTGACTGTACTTCTTGTTTATGTTGATGATATTATTATCACAGGAGATGATTTGGTTGAGAGACAATTGCTCAAGGAAAAATTATCTGCAGAGTTTGAAATGAAGGACCTTGGGAAACTTAAGTACTTCTTGGGGATTGAAGTGGCCTACTCAAAACAAGGCATTTTCATTTCTCAAAGGAAGTATGTGCTTGATCTTTTGAAGGAAACAGGTAAACTGGGATGTAAACCAGCAGGTGTTCCCATTGAGCAAAATCATAGAATGAGCACTGAAGAGGAGAGTGCCAAGGTTGACAAGGTCCAATATCAGAGACTAGTGGGGAAGTTGATTTATTTAGCACACACTAGACCCGATTTAGCTTATGCAGTCAGTGTTGTGAGCCAATTCATGCATGATCCGAGGGTGAGACACTTGCAGGCTGTAGATCGTGTTCTGCAGTATCTCAAAGCCACTCCAGGGAGGGGACTCTTGTTCAAAAGAGGTGGAAGCTTGACTATGGAGGCTTATACTGATGCAGATTATGCAGGTTCAGTGAGTGATAGAAGGTCCACGTCAGGTTATTGCACTTTCTTGTGTGGGAACCTTGTTTCTTGGAGAAGTAAGAAGCAAAATGTAGTGGCTAGATCAAGTGCTGAGGCTGAATTTAGAGCCATGGCACAAGGAATTTGTGAGCTATTATGGATGAAAATTGTGCTTGATGACTTGAAGATAAGGTATGAGGGACCTATGAGGTTGTTTTGTGACAATAAATCGGCTATCAGTATTGCTCATAATCCTGTTCAGCATGACAGGACAAAACACATTGAGATAGACCGACACTTCATCAAGGAAAAGCTGGATAGTGGATTAATAACAACAGCCGACATCCCATTTGGGCACCAACTAGCAGATGTGTTAACAAAGGGCTTGCCAACAGAACGATTCAGCCAACTTACTTGCAAGCTGGGAATGATAGATATACATTCACCAGCTTGAGGGGGAGTGTTGTAAAATGTTGTAAAATATGTAATTATTAGCCTTTTTTTGTATTAGGCCCATTAGTCGGCCCTTTAGTTAGAACTTAGGCTATATATTCAGATTAGTGATTGTATTCTAAAATTCATTCAATAATAACATTCAGAATACCTTTTTACACAAAAACTCTTAAGGTGAAACCATTAAATAGCACTTAGATTTAAATGGCCTTTCCGAAGACTAGGTTTATGACATAACACAATAAGGTAGTTTGATCCATGTAACCGACCGCACCTAGTGGGAAAAGGTTTTTCTTCTTGTTGTAGAAGCTTCTGCTGCAATTCTGGACCTATCTTTTCATTTCAAAATGAGCATAATCCATTGCTTAAATCTGTTGCCTTTTTTTGGGTCTCTGCACAAGGTATCAAATTGTGGGATGAGTGATGCAGTTGGGCCAGTCCATATAAAGGAGAGGCCAAGTTCTGAAATGCAGTCACGTATTGATGCAGAGGCAAGTGCTATGAATCTATATCCTTAATAACATTTTGATGATGAAAAATCATGTTTGGATTATTTGATTTTCTCTTCTAAGAAATGTTATTTCATCAAAACTAAATCATGACTGGATTTGAACTTCTTTACTTGTTCTGCAGGTTGTGAAACTCCTTAGAGAAGCATATGATCGTGTGAAAGCGCTTCTGAAGAAGGTTTGTCAAATTAAATTATTGTATATATTATTATTTTTTTTTCTTTTAAAGGAGAAACCTTTCTCTTTCTCTTTAGGGGAAGGTCTGTGGGTGGATTTTTTTTAATAAATAAAGAATTTCATTAAGATTAAGAGAAGAAATTACAAAAATTTTGGAGGATAAGAATCCTCTTTGAAATTGAGCAAAACACAAGGCAACAGATTAAAAAGAAAACATCAATAGAGCAAAGCTTCCCAATCCCATCTGTTCGAGTCTGTGGGTGGATTGCAATTCACTCTTCAAGCTTCTTGTTTTTTATATTTGATTCAGTCACTTTTAGTACTTTCTAGGTTATCTATAATATTATTCATTCATTTCGTTATCAAGATTTAATATTAATTTAATGGCTAATAATATTGCATAACTATTATTTAGTGGTCCTCCTGAACTAAAATTTTACAGTCAATTCCTGAGTGTGTTTGGAAGCTTGAAAATTTTGAAATTCATTTCATTTGGAAGTTAGTTCTTTTCACTTATGTTGAATCGTGTTCATTGTTATATACTTGCATTTTATATACATTCCAAGCATTATAATTCAATAATTGAAATCATTTCTTTAAAATTGAATTTATTTCATTTCTGGAAAAATAAGGTTCAAAACACTATAAATGTTCCCCACTCCCACCTCCCACAATACAATAATAATAATAAAAGAAAACTTTTCAAGGATATTGTTAATTTGAAACTATCATAGCACTTTTTTCTCTTACAGTGTTCTATATCAAACCTCGAACTATTTGTTTCTTGTTAAATTATTCAATCTATTCATTATTCTTTAATATTTAGAATGATTAAGAAAAAACAGAAAAGAAAGCAGCAATGATAAGATTTTGGTCTGTGATTGGCAAAAAAGGGTTTATTGTTGCATAATGAGTCTCATGAAGTTCAAATCATATGGAAGAAACTTTTCTAGGATATAGTTAATTTGAAATTATCATAGGATATTATTTTCTTATACTGTTCTGTGCAAAACATTGGACTATTTGTTTCTTGTTAAATTATTCAATTTATACTATTTTTTAATGCTTTGAATGACATAAAAAACAGTAATCATCTTATTTTGGTCTATGATTGGCTATAAAGGGTTTATGTTGAATAACGAATCTCATGAAGTTCAATCACATGGAAGTTACTGAATGGTGCAAATGTATTTGCGAGTAGCATTTGATCATTAAATATGGTTAATCTTTCTGAAAGAAGTTTTTATGCGTGACAATGTGCCAATTATCATTCGAGATAAGTGTATACATCTATTAGAGTAAATACAAGCTTGTTCCTATTTATGCTTTCCCCTAAAATTGAGAGGTGTAATTATCAGTAGTTGAGAAGTCTTGTACATCGAAGATTATATTAGTGTACGAGATTAACACAAATTATTTAACTCAATAGTCTTGCATCCGTAGCATTTGATCATTAGATATGGACCATGGTTACATCTTTTTGAAAATTCTTTATGCTCGACAATGTGCCAAATATCATTTCAAGATAAGTGTGACATTAGCCTAGAATACACAGATATTCTCATTAGCATACATTTTAGGTATGTTAGTGAAATATAATTAGGTTTGATCTATTGGGTTGGGCCTTGCTTTTGTATATCAATAGCTCTAATAGTTTAATATAAATATAGTGTTAGGGTGGCTAATCATAATAAGTTAGCTATTCTCTTTTTCTGTTTTACCTCTCATCATTTTCTCCTTCTCCGTCTATCTTTTCTCTTAATATGGTATTTAGAGCTAGAAACAAACCCTAGTCTTCCAAACCCTAGTCTGCCTTTTTCCAAAAACAAAAAACAAGAAAAAAAAAATTTACCTTTATGCTCAGAATATGCTGATCTACCCTTCCCTAGGGTTGGTTGATTTTTTCCAGCCTTGCTGAGGTCCAGATCAGAGGTTTTCGTGGGTGTTTGGGCATGAGGACTTCACACTAATGTGCTGAATAGCGGCCAGGTAGGTGTCGTGCGTATTGTTTCCAGCGACCAGAGGTGTCGCTACCGGCCAGGGGAGTCGTGACTGGTGTTTTCGGCAACCAGGGGTGTCGCTGTCGGCTAGGGGTGCTGCATTTTTGGTGTTTTCAGTCGTGGTTTGAAGTTTCCCAGTGAGCCCAATCCGTGATTTGGGCATTTTCAGGCGTGCTCTGAAGTTTTCTTTCATACCCAGTCCTGTTGTTGTGTTTTTGGGTGCCATTTGGGTGTTTTCAGTTTGGTTAATGCATTTTTCGATGGTGTTTGGGTGTTTCCAGTGCAATTTGGGTGTTTTTCTTTGAGCCCAACGATTTGTGTTTGCAGTGTATGTTGGTGCCTCTTTTCTTTTTCTCTTATGGCTGATCCTAATCATAATTCCAGTTACACCAGTTCTGATGAATATGAGAAATCGACAAAACCTACCATTATGTCTGAGGTCATATCTGTTTCTGTCCGCATTATTGATGATAAGTTTGATGGGAAACACTATGCAGAATGATGTAAAACTATTACCATGTTTCTTACTGGGATTGAGAAAGTAGATCATCTGACAGATGACCCACCGACATCTACAACCAAGCGTAATTGGTGGTTGCGGGAAGATAACTGCCTCTTTGGTATGATCAACAAAACCCTTGATACTTCCATTAAGCATGTTGTTTCTCACTGTGTTACTGTGAAAGAGTTATGGGAGTATATGGAGTTTCTTTATTTTGGGAAAGCCAAATCAACTCTTCTTTATGAGGTGTCACAGGCGTTTCATAGACCAGCACAGCAGGATAAGTCTCTTCATGGGTATTTAACTGACTTTAAGCGTACCTATGAGGAATTGAATGACCTGCAACCTATCTCTACAACAAATGTGCTTACAGCAGGAACAGTCGGCAGTTGTGAGTTTCTTGTCTGGATTATCCTCTAAGTTCAGTGCCGCTCGTGATCAGCTATTGACTGGTTCTAATCATATGACCCTTGTTGATGTTTATCGTCGCCTTATGCGCACTCATCATGAATTGCATTTTGATTCTTCTTCTGGATCACCGGCTGCTTTGGTTGGTCGTGGTGGCAATAGAACAAGTAGAGGCGGAGGTCGTGGAGGCCGTGGTAGAACAGGTGGTTGTTTTGGTGGTCGTGATGGTGGTCGTGATGGTAGTTTTTCTAGTGGCCGTGATGGTGGTTCTTATCTTTGTTATTACTGTGGGGAGGAAGGCCATATTAAGAAGAATTGTTGGAAGTTAAATGGGAAACTTGGTTCCTCCCAAGGTCAGCATTATGCTCATGCAGCAACTCAAGAGGGTTTCTTGCCCACACCTGTCATTGCTCCTCAAACACAGGGTCTCAGAATCATTACCATGTCTGGTGCTGAATTTGAGGCTTACACTTAGTTCCAGGCCTCACAGGGTATTGGTCCTTCTTCCACTACTACTCTTGTCCAATCAGGTAATCCCACTGCTTGTCTCACTTCTTCCTCTCGTACATAGGTCATTGATTATGGTGCAACAGACCATATGACAGGTAATACTGGTATTCTCTCTTCTTTTCTTCCCATTTCTTCCTTACCAAATGTCACTCTTGCTGATGGTTCCTCAGCCCCTGTTATAGGTAGTGGGATTGCCAATCCTTCATCCTCTCTTCCCTTATATTTTGTCTTATGTTTACCGCATTTTCCTTTTAATCTTTTATTTGTTAGTAAAATTACCAATAGTCTGAATTGTAGTGTTCACTTCTTTCCTACATATTGTTTATTTTAGGATCTTGGGACGAAGAAGGTGATTGGTAGAGGTCATGAATCCAATGGCTTATATGTTTTGGAGTCTGCCAATCCGAGATCACTGTCGGTTGCTTGTTCTGCTTCCATTTCTCTGTTTCATCTTCATTGCCAGCTTGGACATCCACCCTTGCAGACATTGAAGAAGTTATGTCCTAGTTTAGAGTCTTCATTTGTTTTGAATTGTGAGTCTTGTCAGTTTGCTAAACACTATCGAGGATCTTTTCTTCCTAGAGTCAATGAGCGTGTTGCTTCTCCTTTTATTTTTAGTTCATTCAGACATTTGGGGGCCTTGTCCTGTTGAGTCTAAAGTTAGTTTTCTTTATTTTGTTACTTTTGTCAATGATTACTCTCGTGTTACTTGGCTTTATTTAATGAAAAATCGTTCAGAGGTGTTTAATATATTTCGTTCTTTTTGTGCTGAAGTTCAAACTCAATTTAATATTACTATTCGCACTCTTCATAATGATAATGTTAAAGAATACTTGTCTGCCCCATTTCTATCTTTTTTGCAAGAACATGGCATTATTCATGAAACCTCATGCATTGTCACCCCTCAACAAAATGGGGTGGCGGAAAGAAAGAATTGACATTTACTTGAAGTTGCTCGTGCTCTTTTATTTGAAATGAAAGTTTCTAAACACTTTTGGGTTGATGCTGTGTCTACTGCATGTTATTTGATTAATCGTCTTCCTTCATCTGTTCTTAATGGTCAAATCCCGCATTCCTTGCTCTATCCCTCTCAATCTTTATTTGCTATCCCTCCTAGAATTTTTGGTTGCACTTGTTTTGTGCAGGATGTTCGCTCTCAGGTCTTCAAGCTGGATCCTCGCTCCCTCAAATGTATCTTCCTTGGTTATTCTCGAAGTCAAAAAGGGTACTGGTGTTACTCTCCTTATTTACGTCGGTATCTTGTTTTCCGCAGATGTGACATTCTTTGAAACCACTTCTTTCTCTTCTGAGTCTACCCCTCAGATAATGATGAGGACTTTCTGGTATATTCTTTTCCTACTTCAGGTACTTCCTCTTCTCCTTCTTCTTGGTCTCGTCCAGACTCTACGGATTCATTGCCTGTTCCAGTTCCTACTTCCTCTTCGGATCCTACTCCTCTTGATTCGAGTCTTGATCTCCCAATTGCTCTTCGAAAAGGTAAACGTAATTGTACTTATCCCATTTCTTCTTTTGTTTCTTATGCTGGTTTATCTCGTTCTGGTCAGTCTTTTGTTGCTTCTCTTGATTCTCTTATGCTTCCTAATACTGTTGCTGAAGCCTTGTCTAATGAGGGGTGGCATCAGGCTATATTGGATGAGATGTATGCGCTTGAACACAATGACACTTGGGAATTAGTTTCTCTACCTGCTGGTAAACAAGCAATTGGTTGTAAGTGGGTGTATGCTCTGAAGGTTAATCTTGATGGTTCTGTGGCTTGTTTAAAAGCTCGTCTTGTTGCTAAGGGTTATGCTCAGGTTTATGGCATTGATTATTTTGATACATTCTCTCTTGTTGCTAAACTTGTCTCTGTTCGTATCTTTATCTCTCTTGCAGCTAATCATCATTAGCCCTTGCACCAACTTGATGTTAAGAATGCCTTTCTCCATGGCAATCTGCAGGAGGAGGTATATATGGAGCAACCTCCTGGGTTTGTTGCTCATGGGGAGAATAGTAAAGTTTGCAGACTAAAAAAGTCATTATATGGTCTCAAACAAGCTCCATGAGCATGGTTTGGGTGCTTTAGTCAAGCTGTTCTTCAGTTTGGGCTACAAAGAAGTACTTTTGATCATTCAGTATTCTTTCGATGCTCTCAGGGTGGCTGTCTTTTCTTGGTGGCTTATGTGGATGATATTATCATTACTAGGAGCAATGAGATTGCGATCAGAAAGCTTAAGGACTTTCTTCAAACACAATTTCAGACTAAGGACTTGGGTGCTTTGAAATACTTCTTAGGCATTGAAGTGATGCGGAGTTCGAAGGGTATTTTTCTTACTTAGAGGAAGTATGTGCTTGATTTACTCAGAGAAACAGGTATGCTTGGAGCCAAACTTGTTGAAGCACCTGCAGTCCTTAATGTCTGTTGATTATTGTATATTCTGATCTAATTGTGATTAGATTAGGATTCTTTTTTGATTTTCCTATTTAGTTAACTATATCCCTATAGTTTAGGAAACTCCTATGATTCTGAGATATTGATTGATTCTCTTTGTAATTACTTGCTATATATTGTTGTATATATTGAATGAGTGTTGAGAGGGTTTCTCTCAAGCTATTCCAGCATATCAAGTTGGTATCAGAGCAAGGTTACAAACCAGGGACGTAGACATCACTGGTTCTTTGTCACTATCGTGGTTCTACGTCTTTGTCACGTCTAGAACCCTAACCTCCGGACCCTCCACCACCAAGGTGAGGGCACGAACTGTCTCAGAAGCATCCAGCCGATCGTCCCTCCGAGCAACTCACCGGAGGCCCCTGCCATGCGCCCTCACACGCGGCTTCTTGCATCTCCTGCTGACGACGCCTGCAAGCCACGTGCCACTGTCCCGACCTCCGTTTGACTCGCTGCTTGTCACGTTCTGCTCGTCGGCGTCTCCTCTCTCCATTCTGGTGGTCAGTTGTCCGATTGACCCCCTGTAGCTTTGTGGGTTAGTTTCTCTCTCCACCATGGCTTCTGATTCATCTACTGCCACCTCTGATAATTCTGGACCTGCGAAGAAAAACTTCATTTCGTTTGCATTCTCTGGCAGTCCTACTATAACTTCAGAGAAACTCAATGGTAAGAATTTTTTAGATTGGCATAATGTTGTTGAGGTGTGGTTTTTAGGTCAAGGTCTCTATGACCACCTCACCAAGAAGGAAGCAGACATTGCTGCTAATGTCCGTGATGAGTAGAAAAGGGTTGATTATCAGTTAATGTCTTTACTATGGCAATCTATTGATCCGAAGTTATTGGTGCACTTTCGTCCTTACAAAACATGTCATGACATATGGAAGAAGGCTCGAAGTGTGTATTCTAATGATCTACAACGCCTCTATGATTCTGTCCATAACTTGGCCACGCTCCAAATGACAAACCATGACCTTCCTTCTTACTTAAACAGAGCACAGTCAATCATCGAAGACATCAAACTCATCCTATCAGGCGATGATCTTACAAAGGTACTAGAAAAACTTGATAACATGTATATGGTCTGTGTTCTCCATGGTCTATATAAAAATTTTGAATCTGTCCGAAATCAATGTTTGACCAAATCTAATATTCCTAGATAGAGGAACTCATTGATCGTTTACTTGGGGTTCCCTCATCGGAGGAGACATCTGGCATTGGTTCTAAGGCAGTTTCAGAATCTTCAGCTTTTGTCTCAAACTCAGTAGATCGTGGAGGCCGAGGCCATGGGCATGGTGGAAGAGGTGGTCGTGGTAGAGGTGATCGCCCTTAGTGTTCTTATTGCAAGCGCACGGGACATACTCAAGACAAGTGTTATTCTCTGCATGGTTTTCCTGAAAAGACAGCTAATGTAACACAGTCTCAGACATCGGGTTCTACTGATAAGAAAATTGAATTTGGAAGCGATAATCAAAATCTCTTTTCAGCCAGTGAATACAAGGAGTTCCTTCAACTTAAGGCTAGCCAACAAGCCTCATCTTCAGCAACTATAGCTCATATTAGTAATTCTATGGTTTGTCTCTCATTCATCTCATGTTGGTTCTTGGATTTTGGATTCTGGTGCTTCTGATCATATAACAGGTAATTCTTCCCTCTTTTCCACCTTATCCTCTCCCAAAACACCACATCACAGCACTCTTGCTGATGGCTCTAAAACAATGGCTTCACCTCTTCCCTCTCTATCTTTGAATTTAGTTTTATTTGTACCTGGATGTCCCTTTAATTTAATTTTTATTAGTCAACTTACTCGATCTCTCAATTGTTCCATAACCTTTACTTCTAATTCTTTCTTTATCCAGGACCAAAATACGGGACAGAAAATTGGAGTAGGATCTGAATCACGTGGTCTCTATTATTTGCAGCCTCCACTCTCAATCATATGTGCTGCCACAGAATCACCTAGCCTTTTTCACCGTCGTTTGGGTCATCCGAGTCTGAAT
Organism: Ormosia emarginata; assembly: GCA_029884605.1. Classification (NCBI taxonomy): domain Eukaryota; kingdom Viridiplantae; phylum Streptophyta; class Magnoliopsida; order Fabales; family Fabaceae; genus Ormosia; species Ormosia emarginata. The sequence continues at coordinate 21,769,838 of JAQQTP010000078.1, read as the reverse complement.
AAATTCAAGAAAATGATTCCTCACTTCTCTTATCTACAGTCCTTGGAGTGAGTCATGTCAACTTAGAAAACATGTTCGGGCTTCCTTTCCAAGCAAGGTTACGGGTCGTTCAGAGTCTCTTTTTGATATTGTTCATTCTGATGTTTGGGTTCCTAGTCGTGTCATGTCTGTCTTAGGATATAGGTACTTTGTTACTTTCATTGATGATTTCTCAAGATGTACTTGGTTATTCTTAATGAAAGATCGTTCCGAGTTGTTTACTGTTTTTCAAAATTTTTGTAGTGAAATTTTCAATCAGTTTGGTCAGACTATTCGTGTCTTATGTAGTGACAATGCAAAAGAATATTTTTCTGTCCCTTTCAATTCTTTCATGGCCTTTCATGGTATGTTTCATCAATCTGGTTGTCCTCACACACCTCAACAAAATGGTATGGCTGAGCGCAAACATCGTCATATAGTTGAAACAGCTCACACTCTTTTATTACATGCCAATGTCCCTTTAAAATTTTGGAGTGATGCTGTTTTCACTGTCGGTTATTTAATAAATTGTATGTCATCTTCTGTTCTCAATAATCAGATTCCTCTCTCTCTTTTATATCTTAAAGAATCCCTTTATACTGTTCCGTCCCATGTTTTCAGTTCTACTTGTTTTGTCCATAATGTTGCTCCAGGTCTAGACAAGATGGTTGCCCGTGGTGTGAAATGTGTCTTTCTCGGTTATTCTTGTGTCCAAAAGGGGTACTCGTGTTATTCTCCGTCCACCCATCGTTTTTATGTTTCAACAGATGTCACCTTCTTTGAGGATACACCTTATTTTGTCTCCCCGGTTGTGCCAGAATCTGTCTCTCAGGTATTACCTGTTCCTTCTTTTGATTCTCCCATCTCTATTCCTTCTGTACCACAGATGCCCGAAAATTCACCGGCCTCAGAGTATCATATCCAGCTGTTTCATCTCACTTACCAACGTTGTCCACGTCCTAAGATTCCGGAGGCTGCCCCCCTGTTCTAGACACTAGTGATTCACCTCTTGTTCCTGCGTCTCCACCTATTTTGGCCCACCCCGAGGCTCCGACTGACCTACCCATCGCTCTTCGCAAAGGTACTCGTTCTTCCCATAATCCTCATTTCATTTATAATTTTTTGAGCTATCATCGTTTATCCTCTTCCCATTATGCCTTTGTCTTTGCCTTGTCATCCATTTCTATTCCTAAAATTGTTCAGGAAGCACTATCCCATCCCGGGTGACGACAGACTATGTTTGATGAGATGACAGCCTTGAAATCTAACCATACATGGACTCTTGTTGCGTCTCCTCCTGGGAAGTCTACGGTTGGCTGCCGATGGGTTTTCACTGTCAATTGAAGGCTCGTCTTGTGGAAAAAGGTTACACTCAGATTTATGGTCTTGATTATGGTGATACTTTCTCTCTTGTTAAAATGGCCTCTGTTCGTCTTTTTTTGTCGCTGGCTGCCATACATTGTTGGCCTTTGTATTAGTTAGATATTAAAAATGCCTTTTTACATGGTGATTTGGAGGAGGAGATTTATATGGAGCAACCACCTGAGTTTATTGCTTAGGGGGAGTCAGGTCTTGTTTGCAAACTGAGAAAATCGTTATATGGCCTAAAACAGTCTCCTCGAGCTAGGTTTGGGAGGTTTAGCAACGTCATACAGCAGTTTAGAATGGTTCGTAGTGAGGTGGACCACTCTATGTTCTATAAACATTCAGTGTCTAATAAGTTCATTTATCTTGTGGTCTACGTGGATGATATTGTAATCACAGGTGATGATCATGAAGGGATCAATGGTCTAAAACAACACTTGTTCCAACATTTTCAAACCAAGGATTTGGGCAAGTTACGATATTTCCTTGGGATCGAAGTTGCTCAATTAAAGACAAGCATTGTCATTTGTCAAAGAAAATATGCACTTGACACTTTGGAAGAAATTGGGTTGCTAGATTGTAAGCCAGTCAATATTCTTATGGATCCGAATGTTAAGCTTATGCCAAATCAGGGGGAGCCATACTCAGACTCAGGCAGATATCGGAGGCTGGTGGGAAAATTGAATTATCTCACTATGATCAGACCAGATATATCCTTTGCTGTTACTCTCTATGAAGCACAAACACAGACACGGACACAGGACACGACACAACACGGGGACACACCAAATTCAAAAATTATAGAACGGACACGACATATATATATATATATAATTTCAAAATTTAAGAAAAAAGATTCATAATTCATTAATATCATTTCTATAAGCTTGAAGATTTACAATATTTTAATATATGTCATATGTGTCAATATTTGCTACCTAATAAGTCCCTCCTAAAAAATATGGAACATAATTTCTGTTGACATATTCTAAAAAATCTCCTAAACCAATTTCTACTAATAAAACTAATCATATATAAGTATATGTGCATAAATAAAATAATTAGAGGGAATATTAGTGTGAGACAAGCTTCAGTGACAACAAAGTGGACAACTTGATACGAGTAGAGGTAGAAGGAACAGATAAAAATAGTGTGTGAAAAGATAAAAATCTAATAGTGGCGTGTGAAAAGATAAAACTTAAAATACTGGTATGTGAAAATAGTGGCTTGGGACGTCAGTCACAGATTGGGCTTGAGTAAGTTACAGGCTTACTAATTGAACGTTAGTCATGGAAATTAATTTTTTTTTAAAAAAAATATTAATGGGTCGTGTCTGAGAAGTGTTCGAGCGTGTCCGAAACGTGTTCAAACTGAAAAAAATAATCTTTTTAATCAGACACACAAGACACGTGTGTTGTAACATCCTAATACTGAAATCCTAGTATATCTGACATATACCTAGATAAACATTATTAGATATGCTACTTCTAACTTATTGATAAACTAATCCATAACATTTATATAAATAAATCATCATAGAGGGCCTTGTGGAAACAATATCCACTTATATACATAACCTTTCACTAATACATACCTGATTTTCTTTTACATCCTTAATCTCATATACATGGAAATATAAAATCTATTTACTCAAAATAAAATATAACTATACTATTCTTCATTCTTCATCTTCTCTGTGACCTTGAATCTTCAACCTGGATTTATATAGAACAAACGGGGTGAGAATTCATAATTCTCAGTATAAGTGTAACAATACCGGCAGTCGTATAACATCATACAACCCATAAATATCTGAAATAAAATTTTAACTGGCAATTAAATCATTATTCCTTACTCAATTATAACATCATAAATAAATTTGTATAATCCTTCGAATTTTTATTCTTTACTCTAAGAACATACACATTCTCTTTCTATGTAATGTTTTTAGTCTAGCCATAACTTGGACTGCTTCACCTTTAAAAGATAGGCCAGCTGCCCATACAACTGTCATCAAAAGGTAACAATCAATGATATTGAACCACCGCCCATACAATGGAACAATAACATTGAGCAACCAAACACAAACTATCAATGATATTAAACAACCGCTTATACAATTGCCTAATATCATTGAGCACGGCACACAAACACAAGGAATCACCAAACACAAATACAATCAAACATGAAATAATGAAATAATATTATGAAGTATGATATGATGTATGATTATGCTCAAACAAGAATATGTGATGATATAAATGCAATGTCATGAGATGTCATGGATGTCATGAACTTGCTATTCCTTCCTTTGCAGTGGGGAGGGAATTTGTTACCTCCTTAACCCATTACCTTCTTTACTGATTGGTTCCTTAGCTTTACTTTCCTTTCCATAGTGGGGAGGGAATCATTACCTCCTTAACCCACCATTCTGAACTGTTTCTGTGCTATGTATGAGTATGTATGCATAATGTACTGTTATGCCTAACTCTTACATAACAACTACAAAATCTCTATACTTGCACTACTAGTTCTACCTCTATGAGAGCGTTCATGCGACTTTAAATATACTTTTTCTTCTTAGTATACATTCTTTCTTACTTTAACATTTTCCCATCACTATGAGGCATCCATGCCACTATGGTACTCCTAATTGTCCATCTTACTTAACATACTTGAACCTTACGTCTTCTCAATTCATATCTAGGCAACCCTTGGTTGCTTACTTCATAATTCTCCTTAATTCTTAATAACTAGGCACCAAGGCCCCTTATTCTTATCATTTAGGCACTTTTGCTAGCCAAATACTATGGCCTTCACCTTTGCTATACTTATCTATATGCTTATATTTCACTTTCTCATCACTTTCCATGTGATATGCTTATATTTCACTTTCTCATTACTTTCCATATGATATCTATGCAATACTATATTGCTTATAGAACTAAACTCTTATCTAAGTCAATTCATGTCTAATGGATGTACAATCTTTCCTTTTTCTCAATCATATTTTCAATCCTTAATCATTAAACTCATAGACAAATCATGCTTTTCATAATTTAGATATTCTTGTTATCAATTAAAATAACATAAAAGAGCTTTACACATTTCATTGTTTATATAGAACATCATAATCTTTTTCTCTTGTCCTGCGTCTAGTGATTGAGCGTTGGCTAGTTATATCCAGAAGTCATTTCTGCCAACTGAGCGCTTAAGCGCTCCATTCCCAGCGCTTAGGCGCTGGCTGGGTAGCAGCAGAACGTGCTGCTCTCCTCCATTTTCCTCACCCATTTCAACTCATTCAAACCAATTTCTTAGCGCTTTTCCACTCAACAACCATAATATATCATCAAAATACAATCATAATAACTCTATCTTAAATCAAAATACATCCTAAACCTTAGAAATACCCATTTTCATCCTTTGAAGAATCATACAAAATTCAACACAGTAACTTGTTCTAAACCTTATTCATACTCAAACTAATTAAAATCTAACACTAGAAACGAGTTTAGCCTTTAAACTCAACTTACTCATCAAACGCATTTTTCAATCAAAGCAAATCAAGAAAAAGATGGAGATGAGAAGATGAGAAACAACCCCCTCTACCTTGGTTGATCCCTTTGGTCTTTGATCTTTCCCTTTCTCTTCTTCTCTTCCTCTCCTTTCTTCTTCGTTTCTCTATTTCTTCTCCCCCCCCCTAAGCAGCTGCGTGAGAGACGAGAGAGAGAAGTGAGAATTATCACTTTTAAAAAACATGCCCCAAGGGCATTTTTGTCTTTTCACAGGATTTTCCCACCTCTTAGGAATACTTTGATCTTATTATTTCAAGTTTTCTAACCTCTATAAGTATTAAAATAAATCTTATGATTCATCTTAATACTTATTTTGCCATTTCCTTAATTTTTCATATCTTTACTAAGTCCATTCGGTATTAAAACACTTACTTGATGTGCTTAAAAATACCAAACGAACTCAGTTTACCTTCAAACTTTAATTGCAACTTTCTTAACTCATTTATAACTTGGAAATAAATTATCCATATTTATTTCCCTTAACTTAACCTTTAAAACCATTTTCTGAGTCATTTTAGGCCACTTTCCACCTTCTGTGTTGCGACAAAGTGCCTAAACTAACTCAGTTTACCATAAAATCAAACTGACATGTTAAGCAAGTATAATAGTACCTCTGAGACCATATATAAGCCTAACATGTTTCTCGAGATGTTACATGTGTCGTACGGGTGTCTCTATGTGTCACACGGACACGTGTCCGACACGCAGACACGATATAAAAAGTTAGTTGGCAAGCTTAACTACCTCACGGTTACTCGTCCTGATATTTCCTTCTTTGTCAGTGTGGTTAGTCAATTCATATCATCTCCCTGAACCACTCATTGGGAGGTTGTTCTTCATATATTGAAGTATCTAAAATGGGCTCCAAGTTGTGATGTCTTGTATAGAGATCATGGACATAATATGATAGAGGAGTTCTTTGATGTTGATTGGGTTGGTTCTCCCATAAATAGGAGATCTACTTCAAGTTATTGTGTTCTTGTTGAAGGTAACCTTGTTTCTTGGAGGAGTAAGAAACAAAGTGTTGTTGTTCGTTCTAGTGCTGAGTCAGAATATAGGGCCATGGCGCAAGCTACTTGTGAATTGGTGTGGATTCATCATCTTCTTAGTGAGATTGGAGTTAAGAGTGTAATGCTTATGAAGTTGTGGTGTGACAATCAAGTCGCTATCCATATTGCCTTTAATCCCGTTTTTCATGAACGGACAAAGCACATTGAAGCTGACTGTCACTTTGTGTGAGAAAAGGTTCAACAGGGTCTTGTTGTTACTGGACATGTATGGACAAGAGAATAACTTGCAGATATCTTTACCAAAGCACTCAATCGAAGTAAAGTTGACTATATTTGTAACAAGCTAAGGATGATCAATATCTATGCTCCAACTTGAGAGGGAGTGTTAGTGAAATATAATTAGGTTTGATCTATTGGGTTGGGTCTTGCTTTTGTATATCAATAGCTCTAATAGTTTAATATAAATAGTATTAGGGTGGCTAATCGTAACAAGTTAGCTACTCTCTTTTTCTATTTTACCTCATGCTTTTCTCTTTCTCCATCTCTCTTTTCTCTTAACAAGGTATAACATCTATTAGAAGGAATACAAGCTTATTCCTGTCTATGCATTTTCCTAAAATTGAAGTGTAATGATTATTAGTAGTTGACAAGTCTTGTACCTCAAAGAATATAATTAGTGTATAAGATTTGTTGAAAGAAAGGAGCGAATATAGAGATATATGAGAAACCCGTGTGTTTCAACTACACAACAGAGGCTAGTTTATATAGAGCTGATGTAATAAATATAATTAAATACAAAGATTGTAGTTATGATTTGGTTAGCTTATACACAGAATCTAAACAGATATTTAAACGTTTTCAACACTCCTCCTCAAGCTGGGGCATATAGGTGATATGCATCAAGCTTGTTACAAATATAGTTTATCCGAAAACTTCTCAAAGACTTGGTGAAAACATCTGTTAATTGATCATTTGAATTGACGAAGTTAGTGGTGATGTCTCCAGATAAGATCTTCTCTCTAATAAAATGACAGTCTATCTCAATGTGTTTGGTCCTTTCATGAAACACTGATTATCACAAATGAGTGTCATATGCATAATCTCCCCAAATCGAAGCTATTTAAGCAGCTGCTTCAACCAAATAAGTTCGCAAGTAGTTGAGGCCATGACTCGATACTTATAGACAATTTCAGTATCTGAGTATCCAACAATTTGAGTGTGACCTTTGTCTTCATAGACAAGGCTTTTTCCTGTAGCTCTTTTAATATATTTCAGGATACGAATTACTGCATCTTTAATATATTTCAAGATACGAATTACTGCATCCCAATGTCTTTCACATGGTGAGTTTAGAAATTGGCTTATCACACTCACTGCAAAAGAGATATTTGGATGGATAACAGTGAGGTAGTTCAGTTTTCCAACCAATCGTCTATATTTTCCAAGGTTTGAAAGTGAAGTTCCCTGATCCGATAGAAGGCTGACATTAGGATCCATAAGGGTGTCAATAGGCTTTGCATTCAACAGACCTGTTTCCTCAAGGATTTCCGTAGCGTACTTCCTTTGTGAGATAACTATGCTATCCTTGGATTATGTCACTTCAATTCCCAAGAAATAACGAAGTTTTCCAAGATCTTTGGTCTGAAAGTGATGACGTTTCATCTGAGTTATGCCATGATCATCACTACCAGTGATAACGATGTCGTCCGCATACACAATCAAATAGATGCAACCTCATGCTGTATGGCGATAAAAGACAAAGTGGTCAGTCCCACTTCGAGTCATTCCAAACTGCTTGACAACAGTACTGAATCGACTAAACTAAGCTCGAGGAGATTGTTTGAGGTCATACAGGGACTTGTGAAGATGACAAACGAGGCTAGAAGACTCCCCCTAAGCAACAAACCCAGGTGGTAGCTCCATATAAACCTCTTCTTCTAGATCATGAAGAAAAGCATTCTTGATGTCCAGTTGATGAAGGGGCCAGTGGCGAATTGCAGTCATAGACAGAAAAAGCCAAACAAAAGCTATTTTCACCACTGGTGAGAAAGTGTCCTCATAGTTTAACCCAAAAATTTGGGTATACCCTTTTGTCATCAGATGAGCCTTTAGGCAATCAAGTTTGCCATTGGGCCAACCTTGACAGTATAAATCCACTGATAGCCTACAACAGACTTCCGTGGAGGAAGAGGAACAAGTTCCCAAGTACCATTGCTCTGATGGGCACACATCTCATCAATCATAGCTTGTCTCCACTTAGGATGGGATAAAGCGTCACCTGGAGATTTAGGAATAGACATAAAAGACAAGGAAGAAAGACAAGCATAATGCAATGAAGAGATATGATGATAACTCAAAGTAACATAGTGAGGAGAAGGATTACAAGTAGATCGTATACCTTTTTGGAGGGTAATGGGAAGGTCAGGCTCAGGAGTCAGTGCCGAAGTTGGTAAAGGAGTTGGGGCCGGAGGAGAGTCCGCAGTGACTTCTAAAGCGACCTTTGCAACCTTTGGAGTGACCTCGGTAATTGCTGGTGGAGGTAGAGGTAGAGGTGGTGGGAGTGGCTATGGCTAGCAATGATAGGCCTGAAAGGGCAAGAAGTAGTTGGTGGGCCACCAAGAGGAGGAGGCTGTGGTGTTTCTAGTTCAATTGGGAAAAGAAGAGGAGAAACAGGGAAGACCTAAGTAATGGACTCCAGAGCCAAGCTAGGGGATGCAAAGAAGGTTACTTCGGCGGAGACTAGGTAACGTCGGAGAGTAGGTGAAAAACAACGACAACCTTTATGGGACCAATTGTAACTGAGAAAAACACATTTGACGGAGTGGACAGATAATTTGTCAAGGCCAGGAGTGAGATTATGGATAAAACACGTCGACCCGAAGACACGTGGTGGAAGCGAATGGAGAGGCTGACGAGAAAACAACACAGAGTGGGGTACTTGGTTATCAAACACAGAAGAGGGCATGCAGTTAATCAAGTAACAGGAAGTAAAAACCACATCACCCCAAAAACAAAAAGGAATGTGACCATGAAGATTGTGCGAGTTGTTTCAATGAGGTATTTGTTTTTGCACTCAGCAACCCCATTTTGTTGAGGGGTATACACAAGAGGTTTGGTGAAGAATGCCATTGAATGCCATAAAATGTTGAAGAGGCTGAGATAAAAATTTATAGGCATTATCACTACGCAATGTGCAAATTGGAACACCAAATTGGTTTTTTATTTCATGATAAAAATTCTGAAAGATAAAAAACAACTCAGACTTGTTTTGCATTAAAAATAACCAAGTAGACTAAGAATAGTCATCAATGAACGTAACAAAGTATTTTAACCCTATAGTAGACACAATATGACTAGGATCCCAAATATTAGAATGAACTAAAGCAAAGGGAGATGTAGCTCGACAATATACTCGATCAAGAAATTGACTACGGGTGTGTTTCCCAAGTTGACACGACTCACAAGGTAAACTATATAACTTGGATAAATTTGGCACCATCTGCTGTAGTTTGGTAAGGCTAGGATGACCCAAGTGAGCATGGATTGTGAGAGGGGAATCTGTGGCAGAGCACACATGAAAGGGGGCTGAGAGCTGGTAAAGACCATTGGACTCACATCCAGTGCTAATCATCCGTCCCGAACTCCGGTCTTGCAAAATGACAGTCTTTAGTTAATGTAATGTGACAATCTAAAAACGAGTCAAATGACTAATGGAAAGTAAATTAAAAGGACTTCGTGGAACATAAAGCACTAGATCAACAGATAGGGAAGGGAAGGGAAGGGATGGATAGTGCCAATCCCTTGGGACTGTGTTTGGGAACCATTAGCTAAAGTGATTAGAGGTAAATAACCAGATTGAGAAATTTTGGAGAAAAGATGCTTATTATTATAGACGTGATTAGTGGCACCAAAGTCAAAGGACCCAAGGCCTAAGGATGGTGATTGAGAGAGACAAACTAATGCATTACCAGTGTGTGCAACAGATGCAATGGAACTAGAGTCTTGATGTTGCTTAAACAATTTCAGAAAATCCGCATAGGCAGCCGAAGATGAGGTTAGTTGGGCAGTGGGCTCAGGTGGATCGAGGGCAACAGCCTGGGCAACATTGGCAGCCTGTGGGGGTTGGCCATGTAAAGTCCAACACCTATCCATGGTATGACCTAATCTGTGGCAGTGATCATACTTTGGGCAAGCTCGACCAGAGTTGCCAGTGCGAGAACGGCCACGATTGGCACTCTGGGTGACAAGGGTAGAGGTATCAACCGGAGCCAAAGCAATGACAGAATCAGAGGGCAGCTTGGATGGGACCTGGAGCAAAGTGGACCAAGCCGTGGACAAAGTAAGAATAGTAGAGAGAGGGGTTTTGGTGTAACTGGTGAAAACATGGGGCTTAGCCTTCGGGGTGTCTTTAGAGTTATCTGAGGAGGTAGAACTAGTCATGGATCGTAAACAACAAGCCAAAAAACACAATCAAACAGTACCTAAGTGCACCAATTCAAAAGGGGGTCGTGACAAACTGTCACAAACACAAAAGGCGAGGGCAGATCCAGAACGAGGAGAGAAGGGAGAGAATGCCGCTACAAACGGTGGCCAGAAGGAGTGGCCTACGCATCGTCACGCGCCGGTGAAAGAGCTGCACGTGGAGCTGTGTGCAGGGACTGTTGATGGCATGTGTGGGTGCATTTCGTGGTTTCTGGGACCGAGCTTATAGGTTCTAGCTGAATAGGGAGAGGCGATTTCAATGGTGGTGTCGCCGACTGGAAAGGTTGTCAGAAAGCTAGATGGTGGCGGCGGACGATGGTTGATGGTAGTGAACAACAGCGGGCAGTGGCAGAAGAGATGGGTCTGCTTGAAAGAGGACATAGCAGAAGGAGAAAGGCTGGCAAACCAAAATGGAAGCATGGTTAGCCAGAAAAAATTTCACCAGAGAGCAGTGAATTCATCGGACATGCACGATTTTAAGGATGTCTCTCTTTAGGCTCTCGATACCATGTTGAAAGAAAGGAGAGAATAGAGAAACATGAGAAACCCGTGTGTTTCAACTACACTACAGAGGCTAGTTTATATAGAGCTGATGTAATAAATACAAAGATTACAGTTATGATTTGGTTAGCCTATACACAAAATCAAGAGTTATTTACACGTTCTCAACAATTGACACGAGTTATTTAGCTCAATAGTTAAGTCTGACTCGTAATACTTTTCTCTAGTGTTATTCTTGCTGTGAAAGTTTGACTGGTTTTTAAATCAAATGGATCTTGACAATTTTTAACGCACAAAAAAAAGGATTTGAATGGTCCATTTACAAAATAAGCTTCAGGGCTTACTTTAGGCTGGGTATAATTGACTCATTGGAAAATTAGAACCAAAAACAACTTCTTGATGCACGCCCCAATTTCATATCTTAATATCCAATTTATTATTTGTGGAGTGCAAATATGTGAAAAAAATACGGATGATAGTTCCTAGATTAATCAAATATCCTGTTGTATGAACATAGCTATTTCTTTAATGTTGATTAATAAAAGTTGGCAACCTTGAATTTTGCAATGTTTGGGATCTGCTAGTGTCTAGCATCTGAAAATTCATAACCCTAGTAACTTTTGACATTTCTTCAGCATCAGAAGGCATTACATGCGCTGGCAAATGCATTATTGGAGTATGAGACACTTAGTGCGGAAGAAATCAGGCGAATACTTCTCCCATATCGGGAAGGAAGACTGCCAGAGCAACAGGAACAAGAAGAGGCAGAAGGGGAGCTTGTGCTGTTGTAATCCTTCTCTCCACTTCTTGTCTGTTACTATACTAACTATAGGGGAAGCTCTGTACAGTATACCTAGAAGCCCTACAGGTATATTTCTCAAATCCAGTTTCTGCAGTTCCCCCTCCTTTGTGCATGCTATTCTTGTCGTAAGTTGCTTATAGGAAGTAAGTTATACACCTTTGGATATGTCTGAAGCAACTAGTCCTGCTCACAATGGCAAAGGTGCATTAGAGTATCGATCGCCCTTGCTGAGAGCAATATTTTTTTGGATAGAGCTACGTAATTTGTAGAAAGATGTTTATTGGACATTTTGAGAATTGTGTTTAGAAGTCTATGCATTCTTCATTTCTTTAAGAATTTCTTGTTTATTCTGAGACCCAAGTGTCCGTTGGCAAGGTTAAGTTGTCAATTAAAGGATAGACGGAAATGAAACGCAACTCTGCAGGACCATTAATGTTGCCCAACCCCAAGTTCCTAAAATCTGGCCTCGATTATTGGTGGTTCTGAATTTTGAATGGATAATCTTTGAATGAACTGGAAAATAGCAAATCTATGTTAAAGTGAAATCGCCTGATTGCAAGCAGAAAAAGCCAGTGACCTGTGCATGAAATATGTTTCCAAACCCAGCAAGACTTTGAGAAATGCAGATCAGACCAGTACTCTTTATAATAATGTGAGAAATAATTATGAAAATTGGCATGTATTGTTATGATTCTAATTCTGTTTGTAGAGATTGGTGATAAGATCATGTAGAAGTGAAAGCATTATTCCAATGTAATTTTGTTGTAATTTGTTCGAATTTTTTACTTATTTTGGCAGGTTCTTAATATTGTCGTATTACTTGAATTAATGGTAGGCATTAACCCCCTCCCCCCCCCCCGGCCTTCCCTTTTTTTTTCCTCATTCTTCACATGCTTTGATAATACTCGAAAAGGGAAAAAAAATTAATTAAACAAATTATACACAATTTAATGTATTTTGACTTAACATGTATATATTTATATGTATTTTGGCTTAACATGTTTATATTTATATATAAGAAGAGATCAAATTTACTATAAATAACATTATAATACAACTTTTGAATGGAAAATCTGCAAGTGCAAACCCTTATCTACGGGGTCTTTTGAATGGAAACAATGCAACTTTTCTCTTACTATTACAATTTTAGCATGGATATAGTTGCAAATTCTCTCCTATTATGATATTACTTATAATTTGTTCTTCCATACTCAAATAATTTAACAATAGAAGTATTTATTGTCTTTAATATATAAGAATTCACTTAGTCAGATAAAAAAAAAAAGAATTTACGTAGAAACCAACAACTCTTCATAAGAACTCTACTAATAGTTTCCTATTAAAGATAGGATTTAATTTAAACACATTGTCAGTGTTGTATTATCATTTAATTATGTATTGTTACTTTATAAAAAATATTTAACTCTTATAATATCTATTTTAAAAGTCATGTAGTAATATATGATTAGTTGATAATGTAAAAATTTTTCACTGACAGTGCATTCACATTAAACTCTATAATTAAACTCATAAAATTAAGAGTTTAATTTGAATGTATTGTCAATGTAAAAGTTTTTACATTATCATCTAATTATGTATTATTATGTTACATGTTATCAAATATGTTTGTCTCTCATAATAATATCAAAAGTTACATATTTAATAATATATGATTGATTAATAGTGTAAAAAATAATTTTTACTGACAATGTATTCAAATTAAACTCATTAACCACCTTAAACATCTTAATATTTAACACAATTCAATAATAAGAAATTGCAAATAAATAGAAAAATAAATATATTATCAAATTAGGAATTTGAGTTAACTCTAACATGCGGTGAGTTAATAAAAACTTAATGGTATTGAGCAAAAGAGAGCACCTAAAAATTACTTTTTTATAGATTGCATGATTTTTTTAGACAATGAAACATGTAAAATTAATATAATTTATAGCACTTTTCTATTTACATATTTAAGCAATCTTTAATGATTTTGTTTAATAAAAACAACCAATAAGATGATGCAATATCGATTGTCGTCATATTCATGAGAAAATGTAACCATTATAGTCTGACAAAATCTTTTCATATAATATAAATTTAGCTCAATGGTGAGTTATATTAATTAAAAATTACAACTATGTGTAGCTAAGAAATTCCACACCAAACAAGAGATTTGCTTTCGAGTATCTATCTAAATTTGATTAGTGATTTATGTCATTGTAATATTATTTCAGTTTCACAAAAGTCAAAAATTTATTGATGCTAGATGTACCAAAGAATTGAGTAATTTCTTACAAAGTTTGTTTGTTCTTTAAGCTTTGATTTAATGAATTATTACAGTATAATTTCACGAACTTACAAAACTAATATTTTGACAAAATGTAGGACAATGAACAACATACTTAAAAGACTGGTTTATAGAGTTGTAATTGCGCACATGAATTGTTTAGTTGTTAGTGTTGTCTGAAGCCTGCTAATATGTAAGATGTTCTTTGGTACTTATTAGTGTTTGTATGTAAATGCTTGTAAATATGTTCATTTGTTACATATTTGTAGCTTATCCATATACATATTTGCTCATTTGTTATCATGGTTAATATTTTAATTCTATGCATTGTTCAAGTACATTTATTTTTCTGTAGTACCACATAACTAGAAAAAAATTAACAGAATTCAACTAAATTTTTCCGAAGCTCAAAAGTAATTTTCGGATAAGACAAGGTAGACGGACCACCAATCCTTTCAAAGAATGAATAACAATACCAACTCATTTTAGGTCTTATTCTGTCAAATTAAGTCTGCTTATCTAACATTTTCCTTATTCTTTTATAAGGTGGATTATTTTGTATAAATCTAATACATTCTTTGTATATAAATTATATATAGATGTTAACTCATAATATAATTGCATAAAAAAATAATAAAAAAAAAGTTTGCCCGTCAACACGCCAGTACTAATAAAGAAAGAACTATGTACCAAAAAATTAAAAAAGGAAAACACCAAAGTAACTGTGGAAATCTCTTTATAAGAATTAAGTAACCTCCGCTAGATGTTTAATTTTTACTGCGACTAGAAACTACTGACCAATCAAAACAATTTTACAGACCATGTTTCACCATCACCTATATACAAAAAAGAACATACCACGAAGACAAAAACCATGGACATCTCCAAGAAGCACCGGGTCTTTCACCTGTTACTGCACTGGATTCGGTCACCTGTCTCAAGTATTTTGTTCTTTAACTACTAAAGAGAGAAACCAGCATATATAACAAGGATAATCAATAGAGCAAATGGAATGAAAAACCCTACTACTCTATAACAAATGGAAGCAGTACCATTGCCCGTCCGTCTCCTAAGCCTCCGAGATAGGAAAGCCCCCGAAGCTTTAATCCATCGCAGCAAGTTCTCAGCGACTTCCGATCATCAACTCCTACATCCGATCAATTGGTTCAGTGCGGTCTTGCACAGCAAGCCCTTCTGAGACATCAGCAAGTGACTTGAGATTGCACTTAATTAAGGCTTCAACAAAGTAGCAGGTCTCATCCTTGGTGTTCCCCTCAGGTATATCCACCACAAAAGATTCAATTACCAGGGTACCTGGCCTTCCATCAATAATTTCTGGGTGGAGGGACATGATAGACGAATAGTTCTGAAAGATAAAATATACAGCTTATTAGATTAAAAGCTAGATTTTATTTTATTTATTATTATTTATTTTTTTTGGGGTGGGGTGTGGAGATAAAGATAGCCTAATCATTTACCAACTTCTTAGTAAGACCAACCAAAGAAAGTTCATATAATTACTCATCTTGGAAGCAATTTTAGTTACATCTCTCATGCAGGAACATCAGTTATTACAGTCAGCAAATTATAACAGTGCAGTAGCAATCAATCACCAATCAACAGAATTCACATCATTACTCTTAACTTGTTACTGAACTCTAGTTCTACCAGGAGGACTCCAATTGGTTGAGTTCCTAGACAATTAAAATTCTAGCTCAGTCTGACCCTAGCTAGAAAAATAAAATGCTATAAAGTATAAAATGCAGGATGGAAGGCAGAACCAGCATCCAAGGAATTTCTCGAGAACTTCATTACCTCCAAACTGACAGAAGAACTGCCACTTTCAAAAAAACATAACAGCTATTTTCTGTTATCTAAAAGGTTGAGCAGGAATTGAAATATAAATTAAATTCAGACCATATAATCCTGCATTTCCTTAAGTAATAACAATCCAATATACCCAATATATACATTAAGCAATAATTGCAGAAAACAGCCTGATTAGTCCTGCATTTTTTTATGTGAAAAAACCACCATAACAGAAAACTCTAATAAAAAAGAGGTCATATGCATCAGAGCAGACAAGTGAACTTACCTTCAGAAAGAGAAAGACAAATTAATAAGTATACAAGATTCCCCTCACCCCCAAACAAAAAGCAATGTTCACAATTTTGGCTAGTGCTGAAACTGTTAAGCATCTTGCAAGAATATATAATAAATACTAGAAGTAATGAAGACTGCACTAACATTATTTAGCATCTTGCCTCAACTGAGCAATTGATCATATTCAGTCAACTAACAGAAAGACCTCACTGACAGCACCAACATCACAGTCATAAATTAAGAGATCTTTTAAGCTACCAAAAAATATTACATTTGCATACCTTTCTTCTAATTGCTGTGAAGCCCACCTCACACAACAACAACAACAACAACAACAACAACCAAGCCTTTTCCCACTAGGTGGGGTCGGCTACATGGACCAGACGACGCCATTGTGTCCTATCATGAACCAAGTCTTCAGAAAAGTCATTCAAATCTAGATCTTTTTTAACCGTTTCACCTATAGTCTTTCTTGGTTTTTCCTCTACCTCTAGCTATTGGGCTATTCTCCATCTGATCTACTCTTCTTACAGAGACTTCTAAGGGTCTTCTCCTTACATGTCCAAACCACCTAAGACGAGATTCTCCCATCTTTTCCACAATAGGTGTTACCCCTACTTTCTCTCTAATGCATTCATTCTTAATCCTATCTTGTCTAGTATGGCCACACATCCAACGCAACATCCTCATCTCCGCGACACTGATCTTGTACTTTTGTTGGCTTTTTACCGCCCAACATTCAGTACCATACAACATTGCGGGCCTTATAGCTGTGCGGTAAAATTTACCCTTAAGCTTGAGAGGCACTTTCCTATCACAAATAACTCCTGAAGCACACCTCCATTTCATCCATCCAAATTGAATCCTATGGTTTACATCTCCTTCTATCTCTCCATCATTTTGTATGATGGATCCAAGATACTTAAACTGTAAACTTGTGGTATGGTATGATCTCCAATTTTTACCGCTAAGCTAGCATTAGCATGTTTCTTACTGAACTTACATTCTATATACTCCGTCTTACTCCTGCTTAGACGAAAGTCATGTTCTTCCAAAACCCATCTCCATAATTCTAGCTTCCCATTATTTCCTCTCTCGACTCTCCAACTAATACTATATCATCCGCAAAAAGCATGCATTGTGGCACTGGCTCTTGGATATGCGCAATCGACATCCAAGACCAAGGTAAAAAGATAAGGACTCAAAGTCGACCCTTGGTGCGGTCCCCATAGTTATAGGGAACTCTTCTCGTGACCCCACTCGGTGTTCTCACACCGGTTTTAACCTCATCATACATATCTTGGATTGCTCGAATATAGGCAATACGAACTCTTTTCTTCTCCAAAGCCTTCCACAAGACTTCTCTCGCACTCTATCGTAGGCTTTTTCCAGATCAATGAAAACCATGTGTAGGTCTTTTTGCTTCCTCCGATACCGCTCCGTCAATCTTCGTAGAAGATAGATTGCTTCCATGGTTGACCTCCCAGGCATAAAACCAAATTGATTCTCTGAAATATGAGTCTCTTGTCTTAGTCTCCTTTCAATGACTCTTTCCCATAACTTCATGAAGCCCACCTCACACAAATATATATAATTAGCACACAAGGTTGAATATAAAATATGGATAGAACTGCAGCAAGAGTGCTCACTTCAAAGGAGACAAGCTTTTTCAGAAGAATAAATTCATACTCACACTAGCACAAGATTTTATGCAAAATAATTAAAAAAAAAATCAGCTAATTTGTTGTAAGGATGTATTCATACCCTAAGTCTATGATCACCACCAATAATCCTGATGCTGAGGATATGCTCATTGTCATCAAGGAGCTCCAATCTTTCTGTACTTGTAGTGGCAGGAAGCCCTGACTTAACATCAACTTCTCTCAGACTTCCAATCTCTAGGTTTCCCCTTACAACACATCTGCTTACAAATGGCTTGTACTTCTGTGGTTGATCAAACCTCCTCACCAAGGACCATACCTAGAGAAAGCAGATCTATGCATGATAAATAAGCAATTTCACAAACAAGGTAGGTGTTAGCAGAGCAGAATCATTCAAGCAGTTTAAATCAAAAATAGTTTTGGCGTTATACAAAACTATTGTCAGGAAGCACGCCAAACTCTTCTTCATTCCATATCAGTAGCATACAGGAAGAGAAAATAGAATAAAATTTGGGTACAATTTGTACTCAGTCATTTTAGTACTAAACCTTCAAGTAAAAAGGTCATGATTCAATTCTTGCAATACACTTCCGCAGCAATCAGACCTAGCTGATTGAGCTTTCAATGTGTTAAAATTCAGAATGTAAATAACCTTACAAATCCACCCCCACCCCCCTTTCTCTTCCTCTCCGTCTCAAAAAATATCTGTCGACTAAATCGCAAACAAAAGTTCTATCATTCTACCACATAATTTTTACACGAGTGAAAAGACCCAGGAATGGATACTTCTTGTTGGTTACTGAAAGAGAGTAAGAAGAGCATTAATTAGTCCAAATCATGGCTAGCTGCTCTAACAGGATAATGAATAAGACCTGGAATAAACATTTCCCTAGAATCACTACCTTGTTTTTCATTATTTTACAATAAATAGATCATCTTCCACTTAAGTTCCTAACACAAACATATGTTGCCCAAACCTAAAAAATAGGAGCAGATGCAGGTCAATCATGAAGAGGGAAAAAAAAAAGGACCAAAAACAGCATATGCTCTTAACCAAATCAATCATTGGAGCATATCCATAGCTCTTAACCAAATCAAGCATTGGAGCATATCCATAACCCCATGCCTACACCCAATCAACCCTCTACCCCTACCTAAAAAAAGAAAAAAAAGTCATCTACAAAATAAAAAATTGATCCACCAAAGTGCAAAAACCTTCACAAACCTTGCCTCCAAATCAAACCACCGATCCCAATCAATCAAAACACCATCATCATTTTAAAAAAAAAATTCCAACAACTCTTACAATATCTTCAAACTCGATCACAATGATGCATGCAAAAATGAAAAATCTTCACACGCACATCCAACAACACAAGTGAATAACACAAACACAGGCACATCCATAGATTCAATAAACCAAAAAAAAAAAAATAGAATAGAAAAAAGAGTAATGACCTGATGAACCGGTGCTCTTATATGCTTAACGAGCGCAGAGCCACACTGATTCTCCCCAGGCTCGTGCCTATGGTGCCTCCTTATGTACTCCATCTCCAAACTGCTGAATCCCCCATTCCCAATCCCATTCATTTTGCTCCCTCAAACACAAACAACCAATCAAAACGCACCGTTTCAACTTGCAATCTACGCAACCACAACAACCGCCACCACCGCCGTTGCCGCCACCGTGAAACCACGATGCCGAATCGAATCGGTGCAGCCGAGCTCAGATCGCCGTCCGGCGAGAGCTTCGAGGAAAAGCGAACGGTTTTCAGAGGAATGGGATGCGTGTGAGAGTCAGAGTCACCACCGCCATGGATTGATAGAAACTAAACTACTACCGAAGCTCTTATCCCAAATAAAAAGTAACAAAAATAATTTAAATAATTGTTCTTTATTATAAAAATTAAAATATCTTTATTAAAAATATTTGTCTTTTTCTTTTTTTCGAAATGCCCTCCACTTAGTGCTATTATTACAAACTAACCATTTGCTGGCTTCATTCGTGTCGATGTCGTTTTCATGACCAAAATGCCCTTGACTTGACCATCTATTTACGTGGAGATGAAATTGCAACTTGCCCAGGGAATTGGAACGAAGTGTAAGGTAAAAGAAAAATAGTTTACATATTAACCAAAAATTTAACTTATTTTATTGCTCTGAAATTTTATTTTAGAGAAAAGTATATACAATCCTCTTAAATTTTGA
This sequence comes from Ormosia emarginata, assembly GCA_029884605.1. Classification (NCBI taxonomy): domain Eukaryota; kingdom Viridiplantae; phylum Streptophyta; class Magnoliopsida; order Fabales; family Fabaceae; genus Ormosia; species Ormosia emarginata. The sequence continues at coordinate 21,749,820 of JAQQTP010000078.1, read as the reverse complement.
TTTTTTATAAATTATTATCATGAATTTTAAATTTTTTTAATTAATTTTTAAATTTTAATTAATGTCATAATATATTTTTATATTTATTTTGAATTTATTAATTTATTAACAATAATAATAAATGATATTATTTTATTTATATTAACATTAATTAAGAATTATTTATTAATTTATTTATTAGAATTTAATTCTAAATATATTTTATTCCTTATAAAATAATACCATATAATTTTATTGTTAGTGAATTAATGAATCTAAATTAAACATAAGGATCTATTAAGATATTAATTAAAATTTAGAGACTAATTAAAAAAATTAAAATTTGTAGTAATAATTTACAAAATAGTCAAAAAGTTCACTTGGATGCATATTCTTTCCACTTTATTTTATAACATATAACATTTTTAAATTATGATAAAAAATGTAAATTTATATTTTTTATTAAATTTAACTATAGTAATTTATACATATTTAAAAATTGAGTATTTAAAAATTATATTAAAAGAGATCATGTATTTTTTATTTATAAATTTTTACTATTAAAATTAATAAAAAGTATAAATTCACATTTTTATTATAATTTAAAAAAGTTACTTGTTATAAAATAAAATTTATTTATGAAAAGTAAAGATAAAAAAAGTCATGGAAATAATATGTAATTTATCCTAAAAAATTAGAAAAGGTAAGAAATATTTAATTTTATATTTAACTGTCAAAACCAAAGGCTTACTGGTCATTTTGCTAATGAAGTCGGAGGTAGATAGCCCTTGACAGTTATGTACCAAACAAAAAAGAAAATAGGCATAAAAGAAAAGGAAATGCTATCAGATTCAGAGGCATGTAGTACTATTTCTTTTCTTTGCTTTTGTTTTTTATTTTATTTTCTCTTTCTTTCGCTCTACTAAGAGTCAGTTTTTAGTATTATAGAACAATATGAAAGAAGTACGATGGAAAGAAAAGAAAATAAATAGAGAGTGAACTCATCCTTCTCAATTGATATGGAAAAGAAAGAAAATTTCTTTTTTTTTTGGTTTCATTTCATAAATAAATAAAAATATATGTAAATAAATAAATATATATATAAATTTTGGTAGAGCCGTAAAAAGATCTCCCTTCCCTCTCTTTTTATCTATCAATTAAGACATGCAAATTTTATGAGTACTATAAAAAAATGTATCTTCAAATCATTTCCTCTCTACGTATCAAAGAAAGGATGAGTACAATACTTCCTGGATTCCTTTTCACTTATAAAGTACATACACAGACACAGATATTGATACAGATTTAAAATATACAAACTTAAATGTGAGTAGTCTCAAGTAATAAATTATCGAGAATCTGAGGTCGATCCACAGAAAATTGATGAAGAAAAAATTAATTAAGGTAAGAAAATAATTTATCACAACACCAAAAGTAATAAAAGTTGTTCACAAATAAAAAAAAGATTTGCTTAGGTTAGGAGATCTACTCTTGGTAATAAATTAGAGACAAGATTATTTCTCTTTATAACTCAATTGAAATCTACATATAAAGGAAGTTTCAATCGAAAAATATAACATTCAAAGTTTAATTATATATGCAATCATATTATGATTCCTTCAATTATCTACCAATAATTGTAAGTGAGCTCAAACATTCACTGTGTCAATCCTCTTGTCTACAATAAATCAAGATCTCCACTATACAATGAAGGTTTCTAAATTGATTAGAAACAAAATACAACACATATTATGTCCACTTTATAATATATAATTTAAGCACAAGAAATAGAATAATCTTATCTTATTTCATTACTAAGAGTTTCACTCTTTTACCCAAGTAAAATAAAAATTAAGTACTCATAATCAAGAAGAAAGAAAGAGAGTAGAAGAGAAAGATGAACATAACTTCAAATTAGAACAAAAGAAAATTACAACAAAGGAAAACAATATACAATCATGAACATAATTTCTCCTAACCAAGTCTAAAACCAAAGTCCCCTAAATGATCAGCCAATGGAGCCTTTTATAGAGGATTAGAGATACAAAATGACAAGGGGGTTGATTAATGAGTGGGTGAGGAGTAGGTGGATGGGTGGAAAATGCCAAATGGTGAGTTGGTGAGTAGAAAATTATTGAGATTTTTGTCTCTGAACTTATTCAATGCTGATCTCATAGATGCCATCAGAATGAAGCAACATGGTCTTTATGAAAGTTGTAGATTTTGTCTCAACTTTCCAATGCCACCAAAATCATCCAAAAATTCGTCCTACAACCCAATATATGACTCAATTACTGCAGACTGTTCAGGCCCAATTTCAGCACCTCTGTTTTGACTTCCAGAACCAATATCACCTCCAAGCTGTCCGAATGAGCTCTTATGTTCTTCATGAAAGTTGTAGATATGAATCTTAACTTTCAAGTATCCAAAATTCATCCCAAGAAAGTTCCTACAGCCTGAGTTATGCTCTGATTACTGCACATTGTTCAAGTTCTAGTCACAAAACTCGTGTTCTAACTTCTAAGCTCATTTAGCTCTACTAGATGTCCATATTTTACCTAGAGTTCTCATGAAAGTTGTAGAACTCTCTCTTATCTTTCCTACAAGGTAAGATACATAATTATAAGACATCTAGAACTCAAGATATGGCTAAAATATAGAAATAGTGTAAGACCAAAATAGTGCTGAAAAAATCAATTAAGTCCAATTTGAGTCCAAACTTACAAAACATAACCAGACTTAATCAATTAAGTACATGGAGAGTGTAAATGACTAAAAATGAGAGTTTATTAATGTATAAAATATGTGATTATCAAATTCTCCCATACTTAGCTTTTTGCACTCTTGAGCAAAACACATAAGACCAAAGTTAGGAAACAAAGAAAAACGACATAGACTCAAAAGCTAAAAACTCTAAAAGACTTGATGAAACAAGAAGAGCTAGAAATTCAATGGATCAAAGCATTAATGAGGTAATGTAACATCCCAATCCTAGATATTATAGTATACCCTACGTATACTAAGTATACAGAATTAGTATGTCATTTTCTAACTAAAGCGTAATTTACAACCTGTTTAATATCTATTTAACGGATAAATATATAGAGCCTTTAAGGTAGCAAGAGAGCAAGACATTTTACACCTCTGGAAACTTGCTCTTTACTAGAAATCTATCTGATATATCTGAGGTTACAAATCTTCACAAATTAATTACATACATTTAATTACAGAACTTTTAATATAATTACAGAACCAAAATAATTGCATTAATAGCTTAACTAAGTCTTCATCGCCTTGCCTTGCGCTTGCTTGGATCCTCCTCTGGATTTATCATGGAAAACATAAAATATTTGGGGTAAGAATTAATAATTCTCAATAGTAGATTTGAAATTGTAACATCATGGTAAATCTAGCTACTTTGGATAAAACACAAATTGTCCTTAATCGTTTGGAAAGGTGGCATAGCCAAAACTCAGTCCTTTCCTTTCCCAAAGCAGACAGTTCATTCAATTACAAAATAATTCATTTATATCATACAAATCAATTCAAACATCACAACTTAAATGGCATGTACTGTAAACGTTTATCATCATACTATAAACAACACTTAGTTCACTTTAAATACTACTATTAACCTTTTATAATAAGCTTTTAACTTTAACTTTCACATTGAATCAAAACAAGACGATTGCCCATACAATCGTCAATTTTAATTCAATGCATGATAATGTATGATTATGTCTAATGAGGATCCTAAAGTATGCTCATGTAATGATTCTTTGAAATGATTTTATTTTAGAAAATTCATGTTATTTGAATATTTCTAGGAAGCCCTTTTGTTCTAGGAAGTATCTTTTAATGTAACACCCCCAGCCAGAGCTCCAACTCCCAAGAAGCTGTGACAATCTACTCCATATTGTTCACATGGCTCGGGTTCAAATCCCTTCCTTCGGACTATAACCCTTCATTGGGATTATTGAATCCCCTCCTTCAAGTTATAGCCCTTCATTGGGACCAAACCTAGGACCATGCCTTTTGTTTCTCCCGAAGGAGAACACCTCCTTGTATTGTTTTCTGGGTAGGTAGGATGCCCTTTTTGTTCCTTGCACTACCAAACATTCATAACTTTGGCATTTGGAGCCCTTTTGTCTAAGCCACTTGGAGCCCTTTTGTCCAAGCATAAATTTATAATACATGGAAACATCAAATAACAAGTTTGAAAACAAAACATGCAAAAGTATTAAAATCTTTCCTTCTTTCACTTTTTACATAATCATACTTTTTTTTACATAATAGGAAAGCAATTACCATAATTATTAAACTTTCCATTGTACATTACTATACAAGTTTGTAGAGAGGGACTCATTCAACCTCATCTACCTTTACCCTTTCTTTTATATTGCTTCCCAATATCATGTTCATCAACCTTATCCATACCATACATGGTATATTCAATGTATTATAACATCAATATCATTCACATATGTCATTCATTTCATACTAAGTGCATATAATGATTTACTTCATAAGTCATTCAATCTGTTACATTAATACATCAATATCATGCATACATTTCATTCCAAGCTTAATAAAGGAGCATTTAATTCAAGTTTAGCCCATAAAGGAGAAAACACATTTCTACTACACTTTCGTAATTCAACTTTAACTATTAAAGAAGTTACAAAAGTTTCTAGGGTCCAAACTTTCTCAAAAATCCCTTAATTTTCACCTAAAAAGGTTGTTTTTCATGAGTGCACCAAATGCACATACTAACTTTAATAATTCTGAGATTTTGCAATCATATAGCCTTCACTCATATCTTTCAAATGCCACAAATCTCACCTCATTTGGATAAATGTAGCCAAAGTTACGCAACATTATGCATACGCTAAAACAGGTTATTTTCTGATTCACCCAATTTTGACCTGACTTTAAATTGTAACTGGGAACAAACCACAAGTGGGATAAATCTACAATTTTACAGGCAATAAGCCCTTTATGTTATCTTTAAAATGGCACAGGTTTCATGTCCATACGACATCAAAGTAAGAAATTATGCAATCTGGTTTACTAGCTACCAGAATGTCTTTTTTGCAGAATTTGTCTCAAATTCAAATAGAATCTGGTATTAATTGGTTTGGTAGAAAATTCTGAAATTTTTACCACATTAAGCCTTGTGTCTTAACTTTAAAATGCCATTGGAATTAGGTCAATCCGATATCTACAGCCCAAGTTATACAACAAACACTGCAGGCTGTTCAGAATTTTCCTGTTCTGGTTTTCAAGCGTCACTCCGCGGTGCCACACTCCCCACGCCACGGCGCCCATAACAGAAGCACGATTCTACATAATTTTGCAAGGCGTGGTATTGTTCCAATGGTCATTTGCACGGATTTTGGCAATTTTCAATTAGTTTCTAAGTGATTCTAAGTTCCTAACTAGTTCATTAACACTTAGGAAACATTAATCACCATTCTAAACCTCTTGATTTGGATTCTTGAACCAAAATCATACATGCTTGACCCTAAATCCCAAAATGGGCATCAATGGTTTAAATGAATATTTCTAGGTTTTTGAATTCATTTTATGACATGAACAAGTCATAATTGATCTAAGAAACATATCCATGCAAACCAAACACAACTAGCATCTCTAGAACTCCATTTAGCATATTAGTTTGTTTATATGCATACATAGAGAATATAGAGAAAGTAGATGAGTAGAAGTTAAACCCCTACCTCTTGAAGACTCTTGATCTTGAAGTTTGATCCTTGATCTTCTTCCTCTCCTTCTTCCCATTTCTCCTTTCTCCCCCTTTATTTCTCCTTCCTTTCTTTCTTTCTCTGTTTTTCTTCATTATGCCGAGAGAGAAGATAGAAATAGGGGGTGGGACATGGAGGAAATTAAGGAAAAAGATTAACTTAAGTTTCTATACTGAAACTTATATCTGCTAAGGACACCCGAATTATGTTAATTCAAGTTTTCCAGCTTCCAACAACTTTAGAATAAATCATTCGATTCATCTAAATTATTGTTTCACAATTCTCATCATTTTCTATATTTGTTGCTAGTCATTCGGTGTTAAAATGCATAACTAGTATGCTTAAAAATACCAAACTGACTTTGATTCTCTTGAAACTTTTACCACATCTTACTTGACTTATTTGTGACCTAAAAACAAACTCTCTATGTTTATTTCCCTCAACTTCGCAACTTATGTTATTATCTGAGTCATTTTAAGCTACTTTTCAACTTCTATGTTGCAACTAAGTGCCTAAACGAACTCAATTTGTCACAAAACTTCACCGACATGCTAAACAAGTCAAATGCTACCTTTGGCAACCATTCACCAGTCTAACATGTGTTTAAGGGTTATTACAGGTAACATTTCTTCACATCTCAAACCAACAAGTAAAGAAACTTTAGTTAAAAAGAATGAATCCAGAATGATAGATCCTCATAGAATTCACTCTTAATCTCTCTAGTGTTTGAAAGGTAAGTATTTCACTCTATTCAACCCATGAACAATTGTACTACCATAAGCTTGTTTATCGTCTACTTCTCTGCTACTCAAAACACATACACACAAAAATCAAGAGAACTTTATTCAAGGTTGTAATGGGGTCATGGTAAAGGAGAGGGGATAATATGGATATGAGAAGATAAATACCAAAGAGAATAAAAGAACATTATGGTATAGTTAGAGTAGAGAAGATGTTTGAGAACATTCATCATAAAGGACAATGACTAATATTTTATGGAAGATCAATCCCAAATTGATGAATTGAATTCATTGTTAAGTCTTTTTCTTCCTGTTGTTTCCAAGCATCCACCTTTATTCTAGACTCTGATAATCCTTTGATTGCAATGATGGTTAGTTCTTTTTTTTTTATCATTTTGCACACACACCGCCACACTTGTTCAAGAACAAGGCCAATGCTCTCTTATTCTCTAAGATTGGGTAAAAGTATGTTTTTTCTCTTTTTTTCTCTTTTTTTTTGAAGGCACGTAATGAACTAAAAATAAGGAATGATCAAATAAGTTCAAAAGGGTTACACAAGGAAAAATATACAAGGATGACTATTTGGTCAAAGTAGCTATTTCAAAATGCCTCAATCATATTTATGTATGTATGTGAAAATGTAACCTAAAAAAGAATCAAAGCAAGCTCTAGAGTAACAATTCCATGAGTGAAAATCATACAAGAAAGACGAGAATGATACAAATGTTCAATTCATTCATTAATAGGCTCAAAATCTCACAAGGTATATTTCTATCATTCTCAATCCATCATATCAACATTCATATCTAAGCTTGTGATTTTTAAGAAAGAAGACAATTTATGCTAAGATCCAAGAATCCATTTGCTACTTCTACACAAAATAATTATTTCCTTAATTAAGATGCGTCTCAAGAGTAAACTTACCTTAAAGGTAAAATTTACTCCTTACTCTGCCATCCTTAATTAGTTTTACTACGAATAGGTTTCTGACAGTCATATTACTAAACATACTTCCCAATTTAGATACGTCTCAGGAGTAAAATTACTCCTTACTCTGTCATCATTCATTGGTTTAGTAAGTCCATGATAATCATATCATACTTCTAAAAAAAAAAAAATTTTTTAGTCAACTATCCTTCCCCCCAACCAGATCACAACATTGTCCTCAATGTTAAAATATAAATGAGTAAAGGATAGAAGATATTACCTGTTGGAGAAATCTGACACAAATTTAAACAGAAATAAAGTACGATAAATAAAATCAAAAGTAAAGCAAAGCTATAAATGAAGTGTCAAATTTGACTTTCTTTTCATCCTACTTCCCTCACTGCTTCCTACTGACTAATCTATCTAAGCTATTGCTGGGTCAGGTTTATGAACAAAAGCTTCTAATTTATCAATCAACTCATCAGTAGTGGAAGCAGAGATAAAAAGTTGTCTTGCCGAAGGTGTGATAAATTTCTGTTCCACGGCATGGTCAAGAAAAAGTAACAAAATATCAAAAAAATTATTTACATTCAACAAACCTATGGGTTTATGGTGGATGTTTAGTTAGGCTCAAGAGACAATTTGAAAAACTTCTTCCAAGGTACCAAAATTACCTGGTAAGGCAATGAATGCATCAGAGTTTTTAAGCATTATCTTCATTCGTTCGTGCATTGATGATACATTAAGTTCCTCCCCAATTGTCTTTCCAATGATGTTCTATTGAGGTAAAGGTCCAGGAATGACACCTAAAACCTGACTGCCTCCTATATATGCAGCAAGTGATATAGCCCCCATTAACCCACGACAACCTCCCCCATATACAAGATGAATATTCCTCGCATCAAGTGATCGACCAAGAGTGATAGTTACATTTACAAACTCTAAACCATTCCTATACTTAGACCCACAAAAAACACAGATATTTTTAAGTCAACGAACAAAAACATCTTCCATTTCTATACTCACATTTCTCTGTGAATGATTCTGAGTTAGAGGAAAGTGGAGAAAATGAAGTGTTTAAATAGGAAAAAGAATGGAAAAGGGTAATAATAGCACCTATAAGAGTAGGTTGGCTGTTGTCGAAAAAGTTTGAAATTAAGAAACACAGAATCTTTTTTTTTGTTTTTATTTTTTGTTTTTTATTTGTTTTTTTTTTTACTTCAAGAAAACCATAAGGGTAAAGAAGTCTAGAAACCCCTGAAGGACCCTGCTCAAAGGATCATCTGTAACGCCCTAAACTTTTGGGTAAAAGACCGTTGTGTCCCTATTTTACTATTTCTTGTTTTTCTGCATGGTTTATAAATACGTTTTTACAGGCTAAGATTTTATTTGGTCGTTTTACGTAATTTGTTTCGAGACCGTAAAATAAAAGTTTTGTCAAGCTACTGTTTTAATTTTTTCTGTGTGATATACAGACATATATTACTGTCTGTAATTTTATTTGAACGTTTTGGATGATTTGCTTCGTCGTGGGGAAAAATGAAAAAATGACCATTACGTCCCGAATGTACTGTTTTTAATTTTTCTATATGTTACAGTGTGTTTAATATTACTTGTCTGTGATTTTATTTGGGCTTTTTGTGTGATTTGCTCCGGGACAGGAAAATAATATTTTTTAGGGCCGAGGAAATCTTATTTAATTATTCAGAACTGGGGGATCTTACTAAACCCGATTCTGAATGATATTGTTGTTAATCTTTTAATTTTTAGAATTTAACTGTCAAATAAAATAATTTTGTATTATTATAATATTATTTTATTAGTCAGTATAATTAAATGACAGTGGACCCGGAAATATTTTGCGGGACCCATGTTTAGATAAAACAGTTAGTTTAGTAGCTTAATTAAACCTCATTAGTGATGGAACATTCAAGAACATAGTGACTAAGCTTAATGACTAGGCTTAATTAGTGACTAAGCATGATGACTAGGTTAAGTGACAAGGTTAGGATTAACCAATGGGAGCAAAGCTTGGTGAACAAGGCTTAATCTTGATCATTGATCCATTTTAAGGCTTGGATGAAGCCAACCTAATGGACACCTCTTGGTCCTTTGAGGTCTACGGCCAAGCCACCTTTGAAGGCCATTAATCACTTGTTTTTCATGCAATTTCTCTCTTCTCTCTCTTCCAAAAACACCAAACTCCATAGTTGTTCTCTTGAAGGTGTATTCGGCCAAACACAATCCAAGACCATCAAACCACTCAAAATTTTATCCAACCAAGTTTTCTAAACCTAAACACAATTCTAAGAACATCTCTAGTTGGGAGTTCTTGCAAAATCCTTCATTTGAAGCTTGGAAACCTACTTGGAAGATTTTACCTAGAAGGTGAAATTTCTTGTTTTCTATTTCTAAACTCTTTTTCAAAGTTCTAAGCCATGATTTATCTATGGTTTAAGCTCTCTTTAATGTTAGTAACTTGTAAAAATTTGTTTAAGCTTGTTAGGTGATTTGAAGGAGAAAAACTGAAACCCTAGGAAAGGTGTGAAAGCATATTTGTCTTCATTTAAGGTAAGAGGAAGACTAATCTTATCATCCTTGGGTGGTGGTAAGAAGATGGAGATTGATTGTTTGTGATTGTAGAATCCATAAGGATTCATTTTTGTGATTGTTAGTAGCTTATTTGGGTATTTGTTAATAGCTTTCCTATTTGTTATTTGTATTAATTTGCATGTCTACAAGCTTTGATAATATTGTATGTGTTAGAAATGCTTTTGCAAACCATTCGCTTAAAAAAAAAATTGTATGTGTTAGAAATGCATGATAATTTATAGGATGTGAACAACATGCCAAGGATTGCATGAGTGTTCCAAAGAACACACCAATGAGGCTCACAGCCATTAACCAAAATGGAGAACCAAAATGTTCTCATATTTTTATTAAGTGTGATTTAATTAACCTAGGAAAATTAATGAGATATAACATTGTTTAGATCAAGGAAAATGAATTTAGAGATCAAATAGTACAAGTATATATTTCGGCCAACATGCCAAACCAAGTATCCATGATTTCTAAAATCAATTCCAAACTAGTTTCAATCAAAGAGATGTAATATATGTTAAAGGGAAATTTTCTACAATGAGTTTTGAAGAAACAAATTGATTAAAATTAAGTTTAAGAAATTAAACTAATGATTTTATTGTTAGAAATGAAATACAGTAACTTTTGTAAATTCCTAACATATGGCTCATATTATATTTTGAAGCATGTTAGTGATTTTCAAAAGGGTTAAATTATACGGTAAAAAAATTAAGAAAAACAGAATTTTTACGAAAAAATTAGGAAACCATTATTATAATTTTCTAAACAAAATACTATCAATTTTTATTAAAAATAGATAAATAAGATAAGAAAAATGCTCAAACGACAGTATACGGTATGAAAAATTATTCTACGTAGTTTAAACATATTAAATATTATTTCTGTTTATTTAAACAGTAATTTTTAAGGAAGTCGGATAAGAAAATGATTTAAAAATCTTACGCGATTGAGAAAACATTTGAAAAACTCTACGCGATTTTAAAAACAGCAAAATATATTTATGCGATTTAAAAACGTTTGTAAAAATGATGGGATTTTGAAAACGTGATAAAATTTCTACGCGATTGACGAAAATAGTAAGTTTTTACTGTCGGGCCAAAGTGGTGGACCCAGACAGATGGTGAAACAGTATTATCAGGTGGGTGCGCACTGTCTTTTTATACGATTTGCCAGTGGGGGCATATTTGTAATTTTATTGCAGTATTGCCAGGTGGGTGCGTACTGTATACATTTAGAATTTTTCTCATATATTGAGTTATGCCAATTTTGGCGATTTGATTGACGAGGTGAACAACATCGTGTTGTCGATGTGATAGGCGTAGTGTGGTTCAAATTGAATGAACTTGGAGACGTTAGTGTGTAGAATTTCATATATGGACAGTTGGTCGCTCCTCTGGGCCGTGGTGACTGGTAACACACTAATAGACTCGACAAGCACTATACTTAATCAAGATCTTGTGAACTCTATTAGTACAAGCCTGTAGTGACACGATGTATGACAGTGTGCTACACCACTATATTTTTTTTTAGTGGGCTATAGACGCAACGCTGTGACAAATGAAATAGTTATTGGGCGGTCGACGGTGCTAATAAATTTTGCGGGTCGTTCTCTCTGATGTCTGTATTCTTCTTTAGCTTCATGGAGTAGGATTGAGTCACATTTTATATATTTTTATCTTATACATTTTAATGTTATTTATCTATGTCATTATTTATCTGTACCATTAATTATCTATGTTATTTTGTCTATCTGTATTACTATGTGTTATATTTCACTTGTATGATCTTGTATTTTATTTATTGCTATCTTAAACTGCTATATAGTATAAAATGTTATATCATTGTATTGTCGTTTTCTTACTTTACCATGTTTGTGGTGGTATGGATTGTCTTACCTCTTTGTTGTATGTGTTATTTGTTTATTTTAAATCATGTGGTAAAAGAATTTGAAGAAGAGGAACAACCTCTTGAGTGTGTGTACCCTGAGGAGGAGGAAGATCACTAGCCGAAGATCGCTCTACGATCAAGAACCATCCGATCATCCATATCCATTGGATTGATTGCTTGAGTATGGCGGTGCCAGGATTTCTGGGTTTTGTACGACTCGAGTTTCATGGTGGATCGACAGCCTGGCGTTTGCGTGAAGATAGAGATTCGGTGACTTACGTGGGACGGTTGACTGTGTCCCTACGTAATGAGTTTGATGGAGAACCAGTCATGATGACTACTGTATTTTTACATTTGGAGATGCCGTTATCTCTTAGGCGTTATTGGGGTGGTATGTTCATTGCGCCTAGTGAGATTAGCGTTGTATCGACTGCGCGGTCTCGTTTCCGCCGAGAGTCGAGGCATCCTGGATATTTATCTTCTGATGATCTTCCTGAGAGTGATCCTTCAGAGGATTAAATGTTTATGATGTGTCCTTGGGCGCGTCTGCGTTTGTATTTATAGATTGTTATGGCGTTTGTTTACTGTTTCAGTTTAAATATTTTAGTTGTAAATTATTTGTACAACTTATAACTTGAACCATATGTATATTATATGTGACGTTGGTTTTGTTTATTTTATGTTTACGCGTTATTTTATTTAATAATATTCTGTTTAACAAGAATTATTTTACAACCCGTATTATTATGTAACAAATATTTTACAACTTGGGTAGATTTTATTTATCTTTCTTTTGTTTTCTTTATATATGTGACATCCTCAAAAGGGGTGTTACATCATCTGTCCAAAACCAAAATACAGTAAAATCATACAAAGATAAAATAAATATAATAGCAAATGATGACATACCTTTATGTACAGTTTTCATGGCATATCTTTATACTGCGCGTCACGAGTGCAGTAGTGGCATATCTTTATACTGCATGTCACCAGTGCAGTAGACACTCACATCCATTTATTCGAAGAAAAGAGAAAGAAGAAATCATCGTGGGTTTCCATCCTAGGTCTGGAACCTGGAGAGCTCACACTTGAGCTCGTAACATCAACAAAGACGCTAAAATCTGAAACTCGTAATGTCCAAGATCCAGAACATCCCATCCCAGGGCATTGAGAGCCCCTTCTAATAAAAGAGAGGATCAAGCTCAGATGCCTTATACGCTTTGGCAGTCGCAAGTTACTTCTCACTAATAACCAGAGTGGGACGCTTCTGTTTGTCCATCAACTCTACAATGCCTAGATGGTAAATATTGGGGTATGGAGTGTGGCTCTCTACAGAGCATGGTACACAAACTTTTTTAAGGACCAGTGCGCAAAGGTCCACCCAAGTCAATGACGGGTTAGCCAAAGGCTGGGGCTCCACAACTAATTAAAGCCATGGTACTCTTTCCGGATCGCTTTTGTTCAAACACTTTTTTTCTTCTTTTTTTCTTTTATTTTTTTTAAGAAGAACATGAAGAAGAAGAAGATAATATGTACAGATTGTTGTGGATATGGCTCACATCTGCCTCTGGTTTCACGTCCAGTAACGACTTAAACGCCTTCTATGAGTCGAGGATAAGCTTCCCATCCAATTTTCTTATAAATTGACAAACAAGGTCTTTTAGAGTCAGATTCCCAAGACTGTAGTGTTTTTCTTCATTTTTGAAGAGATTCCACAAATTAAGAAGTTCACGATGCATAAATCCACAAGAATGCGTCTCAAGAGTCAATAAGATATCATCTAATGACTCCTTACTCAGTCTATTCTTAATGAAGAAAATTTTATCTTCTCTGTTTGTGGAAACCATCCCAAAAGAACGACATCGCTTGTTACAATTCCATCGTGCATATTTGTGACAAACTTGTAACCTTTTTGCTCTTCTCCTTTTAGAATACGAACTTCTACCAAGACTTGGCATGTATGAGTCAAATGAAATTGAAGACTCACCTGCTAGTCAGACTTTTGCTTCAATTATCCAGTGTACATCTTTTGACATACCCTTGTGCATTAACAGTCTCAATCTTTCACATCTAGCTTTGTAGATTTTTGTCAGAGCATTTTGAGGGAGGGAAGGAAAATGTTTTCTCAGGTTTGAAAGAATGACATCCATTTTAAAGGAGAAGGATTCAGTTATTTTAGGAAACTGAAAAACAAACCGACTTGAAAGTCACAGAGTATCGTTATCCGCCACTTAACTGGGAACACAAAGAACTGCAAAAACAAGGCAACAAAATTAGAATAAATTCTATTCATAACAAGGATAAAAAAAGAGAGATGAATTCTACCTCATCAACCTGGTTTTCCAGAAATAGTTTGAGTCTTTGTCCATTGACTTTAAACACATTACCATTCCTAAGATTGTCAATATTTATGGCCCCCATGAGGATACATATGTTTGACAACAAAAGGACCACTCCATCTAGATCTCAATTTTCTAGGGAATAGGTGCAGACAAGAATTATAAAGTAGAACTTTTTGACTAATTTCAAAAGATTTTCTCAAAATTGTCTCGTCATGAAAAGCTGTTGTTCTAGCTTTATAAATCTTTGAATTTTCATATGCATCATTTCTCAATTTCTCAAGTTCATTTAATTACAATTTGTGTATCTTGCAAGCGTTATCAAGATTTAGATTGAAAGCTTTAATGGCCCAAAATGCTTTATGTTCCAATTCTACAGGCAAGTGACAAGGTTTTTCATAAACTAACCGATAGGGTGACATGCCTAAGGATGTTTTGAAAGCAGTACGGTAAGCCCAAAGTGCATCGTTTAGTCTTAAAGATCAATCTTTACGATTTGGGTTAACTGTTTTTTCTAAAATTTGTTTAATCTCCATATTTACCAATTCAACTTGTCCACTTGTATGATGGTGATAAGGGGTGACAATTTTGTATGTAATACCATATTTCTTCATTAAAGATTCAAATGGTTTATTGCAAAAATGTATTCTCCCATCACTGATGATAGCTCGAGGGATTCCAAATCAACACAAGATATTTTCTTTTAAAAATTTGAGAACAGTTTTATGATCATTGTGTCAGCATAGAATCACCTCAATTCATTGAGACATAATCAATTGCAACTAAAATATACACAAATCCAAATGAAGATGGAAATGGGCCCATGAAATCAATTCTCCAACAATAAAAAATTTCAATGACAAGGATGGGGTTCAGAGACATCATGTTTCTTTTTGAAATTGAGCCCATTTTTTTGATAATTTTCACAACTTTTGCAAAAAGTATAACAATTCTTAAGTAAAGTGGGCCAATAAAATCTACACTACAAGATTTTCGCAGCTGTTTTCTTTGAAGAAAAGTGACCTCCACATGCTTCTGAGTGATAAAATTTAATGACATTACCTACCTCACTGTCGAGCACACATCTTTGAAAGATTTGGTCAAGACAATATTTGAACAAGTATGGGTCATCCTAATAAAAAATTTTCACCTCTGTCAAAATTTTCCTTCTATCTTGGTGCGTCCATTGAGGCGACATCTTTCCTGTTACAAGAAAGTTGACTATGTTAGCAAACTAAGACATAGAATTGACAAAAAATAAAAATTCATCGGAAAAAGAATCATTGATGGGTGTGCTATCAAAATGTGAGCCTGTTGTAAGTCTGGACAAATGATCAGCGACAACATTTTTGCCTTCTTTCTTATCTTTTATTGTGATATTGAATTCTTGAAGCAACAAGATCCACCGTATCAATCTTGGTTTGACATCCTGCTTAGACGTCAAATATCTAACAGCAGCATGATCGGTGAAAATCACAATAGAAGAACTAATTAAGTAAGATCTAAATTTCTCCAGTGTAAAAATTACAGCAAGTAGTTCTTTTACAGTAGTGGTGTAATTCATTTGTGCACTATTTAAAGTTCTATTTACGTAACAAATCACATGAGGCTTTCATTCCTTTCTTTGGCCTAAAACAACACTAACAGCAAAATCACTAGCGTCACACATCAATTCAAAAGGCAAAGACCAGTTAGGAGATTGCATGATAGGAGCATATGTCAAAAGTCCAATTAATTTTTCAAAAGATTTTTGACATTCTTGAGTCCAATCAAATGGTGCATCTTTCAACAGAAAATTACATAATGGTCTAGATATGACACTAAAGTCCTTCATAAATCTTCTGTAAAATCCTGCATGTCTTAAAAAGGAACGAACTTCTCTGACTGTTTTTGGGGAAGGCAAATGGACAATTAATTCAACTTTGGCCTTATCAACTTCAATTCCTTTAGAAGATATCACATGACCTAACATTATTCCTGAGGTAACCATGTAATGACATTTTTCCCAATTTAACACAAATCATTTTTCTTCACATCTTTTAATAACTTTTTCCAAATTATCAAGATAAATTTCAAATGAATGTCCAAAAACTGTCAGGTCATCCATGAAAACCTCTAAATAATGTTTAATCATGTCACTAAAAATGCTTCACATGCATCTTTGGAATATTGCCGAAGCATTACAAAGGCCAAAAGACATTCTTCTATATACAAAAGTACTAAAGGGAAAGTAGTCTTTTCTTGATCTTCCAATGCAATTGGTATTTGATTATAACCCGAAAAACTATCAAGAAAACAGTAGTATGGATGTCCTGCTACCCTTTCTAGAATTTGATCAAGAAATGGCAAAGGAAAATGATCTTTCCTAGTAGCAGCATTTAATTTTCTAAAATCAATATACATACGCCAACTAGATGAGACTCGTGTAGGTATTAATTCACCTTTATCATTTTCAACCACTGTTATTCTAGATTTCTTAGGAACAACTTGTGTAGGGCTTACCTATTGGCTATTAGAGATAAGATAGATAATTCCAACATCAAGCAATTTAAGGACTTCAGCTTTAACTACCTCTTTCATGTGTGGATTTAATCTTCTTTGAGGTTATTGAGAAGTTTTAGCATTATCCTCTAAATGTATTCTATGTGTACAATTTAATGGATTAATGCCTTTTATGTCCTTTAATGTCCATCCAATTGCACTTTTATGCCTTTTAAGTACTTCTGTTAACATACCTTCTTGTTCTTCAGCAAGAGACAAGGAAATTACCACTGGAAAACTTTGCTCTTCTCCTAAAAATGTGTACTTCAACCCAGCAGGTAATGACTTTAGTTCTGGTGTGGGTACTTCTCCATGGGCATTATCATTCATGGGTTTTAACTCTTCAAATCTTGACTTCTATCCCTTGTACTCCATTACCTGTACACAATTAAGCAAAGAACATATTTTAGAGATATTATCTTCTAATTGAATGCTTGAATCAAATGAATTGACTAAACAAATTTCTAATGGGTCAGAAGAACTCCTTGTTTGAAGATGATCATCTACGATGGCTTCAATTCCTTCAACTTCCTCATTTTCATCAAGGATTTCCTGTGGTTGCTTACACATGTTAAAAACATTGAGCTCCAGTGTCATGTTTCTAAATGTTAGCTTCACCACTCCATTTCTGCAATTTATCAAAGCATTAGATGTTGCTAAAAATGGACAGCCTAAAATAACAGGACTTGCAACTATCAACCATAGGTTCAGTATCCAAGACAATAAAATCCACAGGATATATGAATTTATCAACTTGAACCAACACATCTTCCACTATTCCTCTTAGAATTTTAATTGATCTATCGGCAAGTAGAAGAGTTACAGAAGTTAGTTTCAACTCACCCAAGTTGAGTTGCTGATAAACTAAATATGAAAGCAAATTGGCACTAGCACCAAGATCAAGTAAAACTTTTTCAATTTTATATTCTCCAATAATGCATGAAAATGTAGGACAACCAGGGTCTTTATATTTCAACGCATTATTGGTCTGAAGAATGGAGCTTACCTGTTCAGCCAAAAATGCTTTCCTTTTTACATTTAGTTTTCTTTTAACAGTGCACAAGTCCTTCAAATATTTGGCATAAGAATGAATCTATTTGATAGCATCTAACAGAAGAATATTGACCTTTATTTGTTTCAAAATTTCAAAAAATTTAGTGTTATGGTTCAATTTCCTTGAATTGTTTAATGCTTGAGGAAATGGGGGTGCAAGTGAGAGTTTGGTCTCTTTTTGCTCAACTTCTTCATTTTCTTGGGGAATTGGTTCATCTTCTTTCTCACAAGGTTTGAGAATTTGTTTTTCAATAACCTTTCCACTCCTAAGAGTTATCACTGACTTGACTTAATCCATTTGTTGGTTTTTTGAACTCCCCTCATTTAGACTATACTGACCTTTGGGATTTGGTTAAGGTTGAGAAGGAAATTTTTCTTTCTCGTGAATGGTGAGTGCAGAAGAAAGTTTAGCAAGAGTTTATTTTATGTCAATCATGGTTTGATCGTTTTGTTTATTAATGGCCTCTTGCTTTTCTATGAATGCATGCAATGTTTCTTCAAGGTTTTTCCTATATGGTGGGACATAAGGTGCATATCCTTGAGAATTTTGAGAGTCTTGTTGTGCCTGAGGAGGTGGTGGTAGCACGAATTGTAACTGATTATTATTCCTCCAGCTGAAGTTCGGGTGATTTCTCCATCCCGGATTGTATGTATCTGAAAAAAGAAGAAGTAAATGACTTTTTAAAATTATTCATTGCATTTACTTGCTCATGTACAACTTCTTTAAAAACAGGAATATTAGGACATTCATGTGTTGAGTGTCCTAAGTCATCACAAATGCCACAAATTTCTTCATTTTGCACAGATTTGATTTCTTTTGTTTTTCTTAATTTCATGGCTTCAACCTTTCTAGCCAAACTGACAAACCTTGCATTTAGATCTTCCTCTTGACTAAGGTGATATTTTTCTTTATTAGCACTTGCAAGGTTAGATCTAATTAAATTTTTAGAATGGTTAGTACTATACCAAGATTGAGAATTTTCAGCTAACTGGTTTAAATAGTCTAAAGCTTCATCAGGTTCTTTATCAAGAAACTCACCATTGCACATTATTTCCACAAATTGTTTAGTTTCAAGTGTTAAACCTTCATAAAAGAAGCTTATAGTGTGCCATTTTTCAAAACTATGATGTGGGCAAGAATTTAACAAATCTTTAAACCGTTCCTAACATTAAAAATATGCTTCATTTGAATTTTAGAAAAAATTTTGGATTTGTCTTTTCATAGCATTGGTTTTATATGTTGAAACAAATTGCTTTAAGAACTCACCTTGCATTTCTTGCCATGTGCTAATTGATCTTGGTTTCAAAGTGTTAAGTCAAGATTTTGCTTTATCTTTTAAAGAAAAAGAAAACAATTTAAGCTTAACAATCTCTTTAGTGCAATTTTGGTCATTGAAAGCAATACATACTTCCTCAAATTCTTTCAGATGTAAATATGGACTTTCAGATTCTAAACCATGAAAATTAAGAAGTAAAGAAATCATACCTGGCATAAATCTAAAATTGTTGGCATTGAGTGGAAAAATAAAACATGATGGACTAGAATTTCGAGGTGGTTGCAAATATTCACGAATGGTTCGCAATGGTTGATTTTTATATTCATCATGTACACTTTCATTTTCAGTCATTGTGTCAATTGTATGTGATTGTGATTCAAACAAATCAATATATAAAGTACCAAGATTAATTTTAACTAAACGACTAGAATTTAAATCACGAAACCAATTAAGCATAAATAAATGACTTAAAATAAAAAAAATAATGTACAAGTCGATAATTTACACTCGCCATTAAATATTAACAAGGATGTGGTATAAACCAACCACCCAATAAATATTAACAAGTAAAAAGTTAGATAACTGATAAAGTAAAAAGTTAGATAACTGATAAATTAAAAAGTTAGATAATTAAAGAGTTAATAGTTAGAAAGTGCAGAAAGTAAAATATAGAAAATAAAGCGCAAAAAGTAAAGTGTAGAAAGTAAATTACAGAAAATAAATTTAAAATATGAAAATTGGAGAGAGGCGAGAGCCCCACCAAAGCCTAAGAAAAGAGAGAAGAAGAAAGATTTTTTCATTACATTAGAAAGCAATAATAAATAACATAAATTAAAAAGTTAGAGAACAAAAAATAAATAACGTAAATTAAAAGTTAAAGAGCAGAAAATAAAAGTCAATAAGCAAAAATAAATGACATAAATATAAAAGTTAGTATGTTAGCAAGTTAGTAAGTTAGATAGTTAGAAAGTTAGAGAGTGAGTAAAGAAACCGAAGGATCGGCAAGCCAATCTTTTGCTCCAGCGAGGGAGAAGAGAAAATAGATTTTATTAAAGAAAAAGAACCTCAATAAATTAAAACTTCAAATCAAGTCCCCGGCAATGGCGCCAAAAACTTGATGCGAACTTAAAGGATACAAACCCAAGTGCAGGTTGTCTCAAGTAATAAATTCTCAGGAGTCCGAGGTCGATCCACAGGGAATTGATGAAGAAAAATTTAATTGAGGTAAGAAAAGGATTTGTCACAACACCAAAAGTAATAAAAGTTGTTCACAAATGAAAAAAAGATTTGCTTAGGTTAGGAGATTTACTCTTGGTAATAAATTAGAGGCAATATTATTTCTATTTATAACTCAATTGAAATCTACACATAAAGGAAGTTCCAATCGGAAAATATAACATTCAAAGTTTAATTATATATGCAATCATATTATGATTCCTTCAATTATCTACCAACAATTGTAAGTGAGCTCAAGCATTCACTGTGCCAATCCTCTTGTCTATAATAAAGCAAGATCTCCACTATACAATGAAGGTTTCTAAATTGATTGGAAACAAAATACAACACATATAATGTTCACTTTATAATATATCATTTAAGCACAAGAAATAGAATAATCTTACCTTATTTCATTACCAAGAGCTTCACTCTTTCACCTAAGCAAAATAAAAATTAAGTACTCATAATCAAGAAGAAAGAAAGAGAGTAGAAGAGAAAGATGAACATAACTTCAAATTAGAACAAAAGAAAATTACAACAAAGGAAAACAATATACAAGCATGAACATAATTTCTCCTAACCAAGCCTAAAACTGAAGTCCCCTAAATGATCAACCAATGAAGCCTTTTATAGAGGATTAGAGATACAAAATAACAAATGAGCTGATTAATGAGTGGGTGAAGAGTAGGTGGATGAGTGGAAAATGCCAAATGGTGAGTTGGTGAGTGGAAAATTATTGAGATTCTTTGTCTCCAAAATCATTCAGTGCTAGTCTCATGGATGCCATCAGAATGAAGCAACGTGGTCTTCATGAAAGTTGTAGAATTTTGTCTCAGCTTTCCAATGCCACAAAATCATCCAAAAATTCGTCCTATAGCCCAAGATATGACCCAATTACTGCAGACTATTTAGGCCCAGTTTCAGCACCTCTGTTTTGACTTCCAGACCCAATATCACCTCCAAGTTGCCCGAATGAGCTCTTATGTTCTTCATGAAAGTTGTAGATATGGGTCTTACTTTCAAGTATCCAAATTTCAACCCAAGAAAGTTCCTATAGCCCGAGTTATGCTTTGATTACTGCACAATGTTCAGGTTCTAGTCACAAAACTCGTGTTCTGACTTCCAAGCCCATTTACCTCCACTAGATGTCTAGATTTTACCTAAAGCTCGTCATGAAAGTTGTAGAGCTCTATCTTATCTTTTCTATAAGGTAAGATACATAATTATAAGACATCTAGAACTCAAGATATGACTAAAATACAGAAATAGTGTAAGACCAAAATAGTGCTGAAAAAATCAATTAAGTCCAATTTGAGTCCAAACTTACAAAACATAACTAGGCTTAATCAATTAAGTACATGGAGAGTGTAAATGACTAAAAATGAAGGTTTATTAATGTATAAAATATGTGATTATCAAATACAGACACAAGATACGGTACAAATAGTGACACAGGGACACACCAAATTTAAAAAGTATAAGACACGAATACGGCATATATATAAAATTTTGATTATATAGAATATTGAAACTGAATGTAGAAAGCAAGCACAACTATAACATGTAACATTTCAGATGACATATAAAAATACTTGAGTTAAGAAAATGCATTAACATCAGTCCATTTTATGACAGGTTTCACAGCATGGCCAGAGGAGCGGTTGCATAAACATAACATTCCAAACACAACTCCTCAATGACAACACAAGCATCTTCATTTATAACTAGAAAAGAATCCAACAATAATTGAAAATTGAACCACCAGACCAAAGTGAAACTCACTTGAAACTTGAAACAAGCTTTTGGCAAAATTCCCTGATTCCCTTAGCAATTTCTCCATTTTGTCAGTCTATTTTCCAGGATACAGCAAGTTCAAATCATCAACAGGACATGCTAAAACACACCCATCACATTCTATAACCTTTATAAAAGATCATTTACTATTACTACCTTTATACAAACGTTATTGAACATAGGGGGCTCGTGATTACACATTATTAGAGTTCCTCAAAAACGTTATTGAACTCACAAACTTACAATTACAGCTAAAAGCTCTAACTAACTTCAAACACAAACGAATCCACCAAGTTGCCAAACAACATTTCCAATAACATATATGGTTGTTCTTCTATAACCATGATATACAATTACAATATGTAGCATTTCATCTAACATACAAAAATATTGTTTTAGAAGTTTTCTTATCAAAACCATAGTAGAAAACAAATTTAGTTCCCACCACCCTCTGCTTTATTTTTTTGGATTTTTGACCAATCTGCCCTCAGTGACAAAGATATTTACCAAATTGTCATCTTTTTTAAACTATTTACCCAAATGCCACCATTTTTGTCATGCTGGAATTTTTTCAGATAGTCTGTGCGACGTAGGATACGCCAATAACGCGTGGCATATCCTACATGGATATGCCAGAACACTTGCCATTTTCCACATGGATACGCCTTGCGTTCTAGCGTATTCACTAGGATACGCCACTCGTTCTGGCGTATCTGTAACGCACCTAGATCTAACAACCACGACACAATCGTCATTGCACCACAGTTACTAAATTTAGGTGTGTCACAGTCATGATAACAGTAGTTTCCAAACTCACGAGTTTAAATTTTTCTTTTCGCATTTATGCATAAGTAGAAAATACGAGCCATGAATGAAATATAAATGTATTCAACCCTTAATACAACCATTGGAATGAAATCACGTTCCTTATATATATATAGTTTATAGCCAATTTACACGAATCATTGATAACATAGAATATAATAATTACAGAGTCAAATAAAATACAACGGGAATAAAAACAATTAAAGGGGAGGAGTAGTAACCCAGGGATGGGTACTACCAGCAGACAAGGCCGCAACCCCATATGCACATGACGCACGACGTCCCAATTGACACGATAGACATCAATGCCACCACGCGGCTGCACTCTTACGTAGCTGACGAAATCTTGTCCAGATGCTCAAGTCAATCAACCAATGGTATGGTCCCTCTTTACCTTCCTCACGATCTTTTATCAAACATAAATGTAAAACAGAAATGCACAAATATAGGAAAGAGGTGAGATTCCCAGCTTTCAGTACCAATATGGCAGCAAGAAAATAAACGGCGTCGAACGCCCACATAAGACACAGTTAATACATACAAGTACAGTAATACATGAAAGCAATTAACGAGCGTAAAGCAGCAAAGAACAATAGATAACATTATCCATAGCCAGCTAGCAACATTAGCATTGCCAAGAGTCAAATAAATATCGCAGTCATAATAGTAAACACATTATCCAATTATAAATGCTCAATGGACCATGTGACTGACAACTCACAATGCAACAAGGGTACCAAAGTTCCTACTCCATGGAGCTAGACATAAATATCTTCGGAGTGAATGATCAAGGAGTAATACCAGTGTATCAGTAGCCTTAAAAATATAGTGTGCTTTCTTTCATAAAATTGTTTGCGCAATGGCTCACACATGATACCTCAACAGTTGATCGCGACATAGGACAATGTCTCAGACAGATCGTCGGTGTGTTGCATTGGTTTATCCCACGGCCCCAATGGAGCTACCACTGTCTATTGTGAGACACTCACACCCCGACGCCCCCAGGGTCAACAACATATGACACCTACGCTTAGTCTATGTGCACCTGCACATAGGTGTTATTCAAACTCCTAGGCATACATCGCCTTACTAACCATGTCCAACGGACAGCACATGCATGACGACACAATGTCCAATTATGTATGTTCATCAATGATGCATTCAACATAAGCCTTTCCTCAATGGCACATAAGCATTATTCAATGTCCAACATGACATATCAACCATACATTTATTAAAACATTGCCTCAATGGCACATCATCATTCTTATCTCATTGAGTACTACATCAATAATTCTCAGTATCAATATATATTCCTCATTACACATATACCACAATTTCCATGTCATGGATCCAAGAATTCCATATTCAAAATCATTTCTTCTCTATCGGTATGAATACACATTCCTATCACAATTAAGTAAAGTAAAATCCTTGAATCCAGGGTTTTTAGGTTATGTTTGAGTTACAAAGGACAAAGAACCATAATCTCAATCATTTCCAACTCAAAAATCTCATGTTTGGTCTTGGTAATCGATTACATCACCCTTGTAATCGATTACCTGAGGAACAAAATCTCTGTAATCGATTACAATCTCATTGTAATCGATTACGTGATTCCCGAACCATGTTTCGTAACTTCAAGGCCCTGGTAATCGATTACACAACCATGGTAATCGATTACAATTGACAAACCTCCGTAATCGATTACCCACAAGTTGTAATTGATTACGTGATTCCCAGAAGCACCATTTCATGACATCAGAGGCTTGGTAATCGATTACACCACTCTTGTAATCGATTACAAGCTAGACAGAATCTCTGTAATCGATTACACACCAGACGTAATCGATTACCAGATCTCCAGAATCGCGATTTTATATCCTTAAGAGCTTGGTAATCGATTACAAGCCCCGTGTAATCGATTACCACGCATAAACTTGCAGAAAACAGAGTTCTCTAGGTCCTCTAACTCAAACCAAACCAATCCTTATCATATTTAATCAACAAGATACTCAAATATACCTTCAAATCATGCAAGAGGCATTAATAAATCATACAAACCCAACAAAATGCACTATCATCAAGAACAACATAAAAATGAGAGAACTGTATACATGGATTTAGAAATCAATAACAACACACATACAAGACATTCCCTTACTACCAAGATTGGTTGAAGAGGATCATCTCCCTCTTACCTATTTGGAAGACAACACAAGGTGTTACCTCTTCTTGCCCTAGATTTTCGTTTTCCCTTCAAGAAGAACACCAATGTGAGTGATTTCCATAATGTTCACTCAAACCATGGAAAAATGAGTTCTTGATTACATAGGTGACCAAGAAAAACGAAAATGAGGAGAAAGTGAAAGAAAGGTTAAGACTTTACCTCCAAGCTCAAAGCTTTAGCTTCAATGGTGAAAAATGGAGGAAGAAGAAGAAGAACCAAGGATGGCCACAAGGAAAATGGTCTTAGAATGATGGAAGAAAGCTAGATGTGGAAGTGGGGAAGAAAGGAAATGAAGATGGTGAATGGTGAGGGTGTACGGTGGAGGAGGAAGAAGAAGAGAAGAAGAAGAGAAGGAAAAGAGAGAAAATATTAGACAGATGAAAGTGAATATTGGGTTCCAATATTACCTCTGCCGTGGAGAAGAGTGAGGAGGGAAGAGAGAGAAAAATGTGTCCACAAGGAAACTTCTTGGAAGCTTCCTACAATGGGCTTTTAATTAACTCTATTTTTATTTTGAAAATAAGGCTAAAGGAGCTTGACACAGGGTAGATTTTTGAATAGTGTGGTAAGATTTTTATTACATGTTATTATTTATTGGACAAAAGCTATAGTTGGCAGAAGTCAGCATTAGCAAATCTGACAGATCAATTCTTCGCATTGTTTTATTATTCCATCTGTTAAAATTTCTCGAAGGACGTGAAACCTTGTAAACTGTGTCCAGCCTCAGGTTTAGTAAGATCCCCCGTCGACGTTTCCATAGTCCAAGGTTCTTGGAAAAAATATTTCATTTTCCCGACTCTGCTCAATACGCACGCAAAATGAGAAATATATTAAAATATTCGTCGTTTCCGAAAAATTCTGAAAGGATTCATATAAATCACAAACATTAGAAAATGACTATTCGTAATAAAATTTTTCCAACTTTGGGAGCGTTACAATCGTTTTGCCAATTCTGCCCAATGTGCACGCAAAATGAGAAATAATATTAATATATTATGCATTCTTCGAAAAAAATCCAGAAAAATTTCTAAAAATCCCAAATATTATAAATTGATCATTTATTCTAAAATTATAAATTTTTGGGATGTTACAACTCTCCCCTTCAAATAGAAATTTCGTCCTCAAAATTTTCATTCCTTAGGATAAATATCGACGTTGTTTCTTCACCTTATCTCTTGACCTCCATATCGCGCTTCTAATCACGTCAATTCAATTTGTTATTACCAATGTGATCTCCCTGTCTCCATGTGGTTTTGCTCTATCGCACAAGCTCTCAGCAGATCCTCTAATGACTGAATCGTCCTCTCTGATTGGCCATCAGTCTGTGGATGGTATGCCGAACTCAATCGCAACTTCGTTCCCATAACTTCTTGAAGACTCTTCCAAAACTTAGACGTAAACCTTGGATCTCTATCGGAAGTGATACTTGTGGGCACACCATGAAGTCTGACAATTTCACCAACGTATATCCGACTCAACTTTTCCAATGGATATCTTATGTTGATTGGCAAAAAGTGGGCTTATTTTGTAAGCCGATCCACAATTACCCATATTGAGTCATTTCCTTTCTCAGTCCTTGGCAACCCGACAACAAAGTCCATGGCAATACTATCCCATTTCCATTCAGGGATAGTCAAGGGTTGTAACAGTCCAGCTGGTCTTTGATGTTCAATCTTCGTTTTTTGGCAGACCAAACAAGATGACACACATTTAGCAACGTCTTTCTTCATCCATTGTTACCATCACTTCTGTTTTAGATTTTGATATACCTTGATCACTCTGGCGTGTAAACTCGGTTTACTCTCATGGGTTTCATTGGGAATGAACTCCTTAAGTTCTAAATCATCTGGTATTGCAACCTTCACATGCGAACATTAAGATTCTATCGAGTTCCTTCCTCGCATTCTGACACTATGCTTTGTCTTAATAGCTTCTTCTTGTCTTGTAGAAATTAGTCACTATTCTACTTCTCTTGAATCCTTCCCAATAGATCATTCGAAATAGCGACTATATCTAGACATACCCCATCCAGTGTCATTTCTAATGACAGCCACCTGTCCTCGAAATACTCTACTAATTCCTTCTTCTCGACCATCATAATGAAGGTATTAGGCAGTTTTCCGGTTCAAAGCGTCCGCCATGGCATTTTCTTTTCCAAGATGACTCTAAAGTTAGAGATCATGTTCCTTCAAAATCTTTGGTCACTTCTCTGCCTCATGTTTGGTTCCTTCCTATCGAATAAATACTTCAGGTTCTTGTGACAGCGAAGGGCATTGAATA
Source organism: Ormosia emarginata (assembly GCA_029884605.1). Classification (NCBI taxonomy): domain Eukaryota; kingdom Viridiplantae; phylum Streptophyta; class Magnoliopsida; order Fabales; family Fabaceae; genus Ormosia; species Ormosia emarginata. The sequence continues at coordinate 21,722,367 of JAQQTP010000078.1, read as the reverse complement.
TTGCTCCATATAGAAAGTGTCTCTATATTCTTAGAGCCGATATAACCGCTGCTAATACTGGTTCGTGAGTCGGCAATTCCCAACGCAACTTCAACAACCTCAAGGCATAAGTTATAACTTCTCAACTTTGCATGAACACTCATCCTAAACCTTGATGTGAAGCATCCCAAAAACACTTCGAATGTTTCACTGGGATCGGGCAGTATCGAAATCGGAATATTTTCTCAATCTTTGAAAGACTTTCTCCGCCTATGATGGTCCGTAAAAGTTTTGATTCTCTTTTTATAATCGGAGCAAGTTGTTCTACTATCTTCGAGAATCTGTTGATACTCCTTCGATAAAACCAACTGATCCCACTAGCTATGAATCCCCCTCACGATTTTCGATCTTTCCTTTTGAGGAACTGCTTCAACCTTTTTGTGAATCCACACGATTCCTCCATTTGGAATTTCATGATCCAAAACAGAATCTCCTTAAACGAGAATCCGCACTCTGATACTTTGGCACTTACTCCCCCTTCTCTAAAGTTAGGAAAACTATATCGAGATGTCCAACGTATCTCCCCATATCTTCGAGAATAGGTCATAATGTCATCATTAATGACAACGACGATTCCGTTCTAGGTAAGGATAGAAAATACAATTCATGTTGTCCAAGAATACAACAGGAGCGTTTGTCACTCCGGTTGACATCACGGGATACCCATAATGTCGAAAGTACACTCGAAAAATCATCTTGGGGACATTCTCTATTTCCACGAATCCATCGGTGACCAGGACACACATCTATCTTGGAGAGAACAACAATTTCCTTCTCGCTGATCCATCAAATCAGTCACCTTACTCCGAGAATACTCATCTTTGATCATAATCTTGTTTAACTGGCGATAGTCCTCGTATTACCGAGAAATTTTTATTCTTCTTCTTAACCGACAACATCTTAGCTAAACATGCGGAACTCTTTAGCTATTAGAGTGGCATTTATATTCCCTTTACTCTTGGTCCTCTACGGAGAACATTACATGTACCCTCAGGCTCCTTTCCTTTATGAGGCTTAGACCATGTTGGCCGTTACGAGTTTAAAAGTCTTAGTTTCAAAAATCTCTAAGGTTTTTATCGGAACAACCTAGCCGACAATAATCAAAAAGCTACCGATCAATTTCTAAAATCATGAACTCGAATAGACATGATTCGAGGTAAGCAAGATAGGTTAACAAAAGACTCGATATTTAGTAGAAATAGGATAGATTACACAACTTAGGTGTCAACGACAAGTCTTAGTAACAGAAATGGAAATAACTTAAGTTGAAGATAAGAAAGATACAGATGAATCCAAATGATCCATGCGGTTACAACTGGTAAAAGGAGGGGTTATCCCTAAAATTATACAGTACGATTATAGGGTCGTCGTTTGAGGCGTAACTTCCACGGTTTAGATCTCCAAATTTTGAAGTCTCAGCACCTCCCAGGGTATAAGTTCTGGCTTCTGCTTGTGGGCCTATAGCCCGTACAACATTGACTGAAGAATTTGCCTTTGCTTGGCCTGCAGTTGCAGGAGACGTGTCCAGGCTTTCCACATTTAAAATAGATTATCCCCTTGATCTTACACTCCCTCGTGAAGTGTTCCTTTCCGCATTTCATACATCTTGGCGAAGATGTCGAGGTCTGACTAGATACACCACCACTAGTGCTTTGTCCAGGAGTTGGTTGTTGTTGTTGTTTCCCTGATACCCGTGCGTATGGTTTCCGCTTAAACTGGTTAACTTTTCTATTATTCCTCCTTTGGAATCTAGGTAGTCCACGTTTGCCCCAAAGTCGACTTTCCTCCAACAGATTCTGGACCTCCACTTCCAATTCTCGTTGTTGCGTGGCCCTCCGATCCTGGCGAGTTATCACATCAGCTATCATTTGCCTTTCTTCTGTAGTCGTAGCCATACTCCTATTGTCTTGTCCCGTGCTCACATGTATACGTCTGTCACGAGCCACCACCCTTGCACATCTACTGCGAGCCACTGAATCTCTCTGAAGACAGACATAAATACAACAAACACAAAATTACTTCAAACAGTGTTATCTCCCTATGAAAACCAAATACAGAGAGTCACACAATTCATAGAATTCAAGCAAGACAAGTTCAATTCCATACATCCTAACAATCTCCAGCTCGAACTTCTTCATTCTACTTCCACAGCGTAATCCCTCGTAAACCGTCAACTTCCAAACTACTTCTCGAATCTAGTTTACACCAACTATTTCTTTCTCCAAAAGATCGGTTCTCCAAAACCTTTTGATCTCCTCACAAAAGAAATCCTATTTTCCTAACACAGTACGCCTAGGTGAAGCCATAGTTTCCTGTACACACAGAACATTACATATTGAGTAGGCCAATCCTCAATATCATGCAACTGTATAACAGTAGCCATCAACATTCAACCTACAGCAAGCCATGCCTTCCTTTCCCATCATCTCAATCAAGAGACAAGGAAGTGCACAACAGATCAAATTCTAATATGCCTAAACATAGCAAGTCCATACCCCGGCTCAACAGGATGAACTGCTCTGATACCACCTTAGTGTAATGCACCTAGATCTAACAACCACGGCACAATCATCATTACACCACAGTTACTAAATCCAGGTGTGTTACAGTCATGATAACAGTAGTTTCCAAACTCACGAGTTTAAATTTTTCTTTTCGCATTTATGCATAAGTAGAAAATATGAGCCATGAATGAAATATAAATGTATTCAACCCTTAATACAACCATTGGAATGAAATCACGTTCCTTATATATATATAGTTTATAGCCAATTTACATGAATCACTGATAACATAGAATATAATAATTACAGAGACAAATAAAATATAGCAGGAATAAAAATAATTAAAGGGGAGGAGTAGTAACCCAGGGATGGGTACTACCAGCAGACAAGGCCGCAACCCCATATGCACATGACGCACGACATCCCAATTGACACGACAGGCATCAATGCCACCACGCAGCTGCACTCTTACGTAGCTGACGAAATCTTATCCAGATGCTCAAGTCAATCAACCAATGGTATGGTCCCTCTTTACCTTCCTCACGATCTTTTATCAAACATAAATGTAAAACAAAAATGCACAAATATAGGAAAGAGGTGAGATTCCCAGCTTTCAGTACCAACATGGCAGCAAGAAAATAAACGGCGTCGAATGCCCACATAAGACACAGTTAATACATACAAGTACAGTAATACATGAAAGCAATTAACGAGCGTAAAGCAGCAAAGAACAATAGATAACATTATCCATAGCCAGCTAGCAACATTAGCATTGCCAAGAGTCAAATAAATATCGCAGTCATAATAGTAAACACATTATCCAATTATAAATGCTCAATGGACCATGTGACTGACAACTCACAATGCAACAAGGGTACCAAAGTTCCTACTCCATGGAGCTAGACATAAATATCTTCGAAGTGAATGTTCAAGGAGTAATACCAGTGTATCAGTAGCCTTAAAAATATAGTGTGCTTTCTTTCATAAAACTGTTTGCTCAATGGCTCACACATGATACCTCAACAGTTGATCGCGACATAGGACAATGTCTCAGGCAGGATCGTCGGTGTGTTGCATTGGTTTATCCCACGGCCCCAGTAGAGCTACCACTGTCTATTGTGAGACACTCACACCTCGACGCCCCTAGGGTCAACAACATATGACACCTACGCTTAGTCTATGTGCACCCGCACATAGGTGTTATTCAAACTCCTAGGCATACATCGCCTTACTAACCATGTCCAACAGACAGCACATACATGACGACACAATGTCCAATCATGTATGTTCATCAATGATGCATTCAACATAAGCCTTTCCTCAATGGCACATAAGCATTATTCAATGTCCAACATGACATATCAACCATACATTTATTAAAACATTGCCTCAATGGCACATCATCATTCTCATCTCATTGAGTACTACATCAATAATTCTCAGTATCAATATATATTCCTCATTACACATATACCACAATTTCCATGTCATGGATCCAAGAATTCTATATTCAAAATCATTTCTTCTCTATCGGTATGAATACACATTCCTATCACAATTAAGTAAAGTAAAATCCTTGAATCCATGGTTTTTAGGTTATGTTTGAGTTACAAAGGACAAAGAACCATAATCTCAATCATTTCCAACTCAAAAATCTCATTTTTGGTCTTGGTAATCGATTACATCACCCTTGTAATCGATTACCTGAGGAACAGAATCTCTGTAATCGATTACAATCTCATTGTAATCGATTACGTGATTCCCAGAACCATGTTTCGTAACTTCAAGGCCACAGTAATCGATTACACAACCATGGTAATCGATTACCAATTGGACAGAACCTCCGTAATCGATTACCCACAAGTTGTAATTGATTACGTGATTCCCAGAAGCACCCTTTCGTGACATCAGAGGCTTGGTAATCGATTACACCACTCTTGTAATCGATTACAAGCTAGATAGAATCTCTGTAATCGATTACACACCAGACATAATCGATTACCAGATCTCCAGAATCACGATTTTATATCCTTAAGAGCTTGGTAATCGATTACAAGCCCCGGGTAATCGATTACCACGCATAAACTTGCAAAAAACAGAGTTCTCTAGGTCCTCTAACTCAAACCAAACCAATCCTTATCATATTTAATCAACAAGATACTCAAATATACCTTCAAATCATGCAAGAGGCATCAATAAATCATACAAACCCAACAAAATGCACTATCATCAAGAACAACATAAAAATGAGAGAACTTTATACATAGATTCAGAAATCAATAACAACACACATACAAGACATTCCCTTACTACCAAGATTGGTTGAAGAGGATCATCTCCCTCTTACCTATTTGGAAGACAACACAAGGTGTTACCTCTTCTTGCCCTAGATTTTCGTTTTCCCTTCAAGAAGAACACCAATGTGAGTGATTTCCATAATGTTCACTCAAACCATGGAAAAATGAGTTCTTGATTACATAGGTGACCAAGAAAAACGAAAATGAGGAAAAAGTGAAAGAAAGGTTAAGACTTTACCTCCAAGCTCCAAGCTTTAGCTTCAATGGTGAAAAATGGAGGAAGAAGAAGAAGAACCAAGGATGGCCACAAGGAAAATGATCTTAGAATGATGGAAGAAAGCTAGATGTGGAGGTGGGGAAGAAAGGAAATGAAGATGGTGAATGGTGAGGGTGTACGGTGGAGGAGGAAGAAGAAGAGAAGAAGAAGAGAAGGAAAAGAGAGAAAATATTAGGAAGATGAAAGTGAATATTGGGTTCCAATATTACCTCTGCCGTGGAGAAGAGTGAGGAGGGAAGAGAGAGAAAAATGTGTCCACAAGGAAACTTCTTGGAAGCTTCCTACAATGGGCTTTTAATTTACTCTATTTTTATTTTTAAAATAAGGCTAAAGGAGCTTGACACAAGGTAGATTTTTGAATAGTATGGTAAAATTTTTATTACATATTATTTATTGGACAATAGCTATAGTTGGCAGAAGTCAGCATTAGCAAATCTAACAGATCAATTCTTCACATTGTTTTATTATTCCATCTGTTAAAATTTCTCGAAGGACGTGAAACCTTGTAAACTGTGTCTGGCCTCAGGTTTAGTAAGATCCCCCGTCGACATTTCTATAGTCCAAGGTTCTCGGGAAAAATATTTCATTTTCCCGACTCTGCTCAATACGTACGCAAAATGAGGAATATATTAAAATATTCGTCGTTTCCGAAAAATTCTGAAAGGATTCATATAAATCACAAACATTAGAAAATGACTATTCGTAATAAAATTTTTCCAACTTTGGGAGCGTTACAGTCGTTTTGCCAATTCTGCCCAACGTGCACGCGAAACGAGGAATAATATTAATATATTCTGCGTTCTCCAAAAAAAATCCAGAAAAATTTCTAAAAATCCCAAATATTGTAAAATGATCATTTATTCTAAAATTATAAATTTTCGGGATGTTACAGTATCCACGTTGGATACGCCATGCGTATTGGCATATCCAACACACGTGACCTGTTGTGTCAAAATGGGCTAAGTCCGATTAGTCGGCTTGAATAACTCAACAAAATGGATGAGCTAGGCTAGCAAAATGTCAGCCCGAAACTTATATGGCCCGAATGGGCTGAGCCCGCATGAGTTGACCCAAATGGGCCTGGTCAGCCTACTTTTTAACACTACATAAGGCTAAATGAGTTGGGGTAGGTTAGGAAAATGCCAACCCAAAACTTATATGACCCAAATGGGCTGACTCGAAAATGGCCCGACCCCGAATGGGCTGGGCCAACTCATTTTGACATAGTTTAGTAACTCAAGTAAAGCTTCTGACTTTGAGACATGGTTATGTCTCTTGATCACACTACCGTGTCTCATCCAAATACGTGATTTTATGATCAAGCGACTGTGTCGTGTTTTCACACGGCCGTGTGAGTTCTATTGACGTGAAAAATAAGTTGTTTAACCCCAAATCATGCTTCATATGCTTAAGTTAAAATTTTTGACTCAATTAAATCTAAGGCAAGCCTAGGTTTAGAAAATTGAGTTTATGAAATTATGAAGTTAAACTTAACCAAATCTAGCAGTAAGCACCCTTAGTGTATTGTAATCAAGTTTTACACTTTAAATTGATGGTCTAGAATACTAGTCAAGCGAGCTTAACAAAATCAATATTAAACATTCCGATTCTATAAAAAAATTGACAAAATTTCCCCTAAAAATTAGATGTTCCCAAAAATACTTTATCCTGTATAATGAAACATATTTATATATATTGAATTCCATATCAACAAAACAAATATAAGATGCATAAGCATAACAGAAAAATCTAGTACATATACATACAATCATCCCAAATTAAGCAAATGTAATAAAATATAGTACATATACATTAATGAGAAGGGACAGGGTCAAAATATGATGGTCTGTGAGGGGGATCAGAAGAAGGTCCTGACTATGATGGGTGAGGATATGATGGGTAACCCATATATGGTGGATATAGAAATGATAGTGTAAGGGTAAAGGTATAAAGATATGGTGGGTAAGGGTAAGTAGGTGATGGGTATACTGTAGATGGTGGATAACTTGGATATAGCGGGTACGATGGAGGTGGTAGCTGAGATGGTGGGTAAGTAGCAGTAGAAGTGGGCAGTGTCTGAGTACTAGGCACAACAGGAGAACCAGAGTCATCTGGAAGTCGTAGTCATGATTGAGTACTCGCTAACCCTCTCCATCTATGGCGCGACCTCTGCTCATCAGACTGCTCGAATGGTCTTGGAATACCATCTGCAGGAGGAGCTGGATGAAGGTGATCCAATGTGATGCGATCATGCTCCCTCACTGAAGATAAGATGTCCTCCATGGACTGTTGAAGGCTAGTCATACTAAATCCCGAACTAGGGTTCCTGGCCAACGTATGGACGTTCTCTGCAATGTCAGCCTAAGATACAGATATAACACGTCATTATCAATACAAAATGCACAAAACAAATAGAAGAACATATTGGTAAAAAGCTTACCACAAACCCAATGGATGCACCAGTTCGGGAAATCCAACGCCTGGTAATTCGTCTGTACTAGCACATATACTCAGACTGCGTAGTAAGGGAAGCTTCCAAAGGTCAACCAATAACACATTGTTCCCTCCTACTATCCTAGATGGCTATGTGTGCAAAGTGTGTGGCTCACCAATCCTCATCGTGTCGTCCGACCAATGTAATCGAGTGCAACACGTCAAGTTAGTGTAGTCTCCGTGGTATTGGTTGGTCCAGACCAAATGATGCATCACCCTATCTGGCTGGTGCCACTCAACAATGTGGAAAAAGATAAGTGAAACCACTGGCAGAATAATGTCTCTACCAGTGACACAGAATACTGGCAGTGAAGCCACAATCTCATCCGTATATGGTCACCATGTTATCTACAATCACAATTGTATAAAGAATTAAAAAGCAAGACAAATTAACTTATTTAAATTAATGTAAATAGATATTGACCTCATCACTCTTCATCTGATCAAAGAACCGACGGTAATATGGAAGCAACCTCATTGGGGTTTTAGTCAACACTTTATGTTTATGCCACCTATATATATGTCAAGGTCATATGATGTCAACACAAGTAGTATATATAACAAACTAATGTACAGATATGTTGAGAAACTCACCAAAATCCCAGTGGATGTAGGGGACCACGGGCAGTAACGTAGGTAGCCACAAGGACAAGATCAGTATCATCCATAAGTGTAGGGACAAGGGGTGGAAATCTGTGTCATGCCCAATACTGTAACAGTATGCAAGCACATCCAATCTCATGCACGTTGTAGTTTCTGGCCTTGCATAGCTCTCTGTACAAATAGGCCAAGACCGCAGAAGGAAGGAACATTATGTGCACGTATATACCAGAATGGTCAAGAAATAGCAATTCCCCGATCAACCGAAGTATATACACCTGTGCACACTGCATCACGTAATCAGCTCCGTTAGCCTCAGTAAGTCATCTACAGAATGAGCTCCAGAGCCATGACATATCAATACGTCCACCTGATACGTGTAACTCAGGCGGCTGCGATCCTAACAAGGTCTGACACAGTTGCATCTAATCTCGACGGGATGTAGGGCCAGTAACTACATCGCCGTCAATGGGAAGTCTCAAGATAATACCTATGTCCTCCAATGTGATGGTGCACTCTCCAGTTGGCATATGAAATGTGTGTGTCTTGGGGTGCCATCTCTCAACCAATGTCGTAATGAGGGAGTGATCGATGGTGCAATATCCTATATGGGTAACTCCCACGAAACTAGATAGCTCTATATATGGCAGTATCTGCTCATCTGGGTCCATATGTCTAAATTTATAGGCACGTCTGACACGCAGATGACAATCTGGTCTTCCTTGCCATATATGTTGTGAAACATGAAACTCCTGTAACTCTAGTATTGATGGGTCCTCTGGGCCTGAGTGCAAGTGGAATGTCATGTCTTACGCTGTAATCAGGCAATAGACAAGAACATTGGGTAAGTCTTCAAATAATAAAACATACTATAGAATCGAATATATATATTAAACATGAGTGTATCAAGCATAAATTAATAGACATCGATAAAAGCACAATATCAAAATGATATTAATAAAAAATAATCACGTAGATTATCAAATTACATACTAAAAATCTCCAATTACACATTAATAGTCATCCATTACAATACAATGGGCATTAAATTATGTCCTAATCAAGTAGATGGTCCTGCTTGGTCATTCCCCAAAGAAGTCGATCCACCACGATGACAACTACGAGAGTTATGTCCAGATTCACCACATTTTTTACATCTTTGTCCTGGTCTTGGTTCGCGCCAATCCATTTTATTTCTAAGTCGAGTTGATTTGAGTCGACCTGTAGATCGAAGCAATTGATGATCGGGTACCAATGTAATCACCAGAGCTGGTAGCCACCATGGTTCATCCTTAATGATATCCCAATTAACCTCATACTCCTTGTACAAAGTATGCATTTTTGTAAATACTATGCATATATTGAAAAACGTCAAGTCTCCTGGAAGAACCTACTGTTATTGCATGAGAGCAAGGGAAATACAACGCTTGAAATAGGCCACAGTCACACTTGCCTTCTTGAAGGTTTAGGGAATATTTAACTCCACCTTGCTGTGTTAAAGGGTTGAATGCCTCTTCGATCAAAAATCTGGTTGACTGTATATCAAATCGACGGACTTGGTGAGAGCTTGCCTTGAGCACGTTGACATTCTAACTTTTCATAAAATCATCAGACCAATCTGCCCCATCAACAAGTTTTTCATTTGCGTCATCATTTCGATTAACAAAGTACTCTACCAATTTGTAATTTGTCATCTGAACAAGTATTGTTATTAGTAGGTTTTTGTCACCTCTCAACACCCCATTCATACACTCAGATAAGTTCGTCGTCATATGACCAAATTTATGGTTACCATCATATGCTAAACTCCATTATTCTTTTGGAATCGAATTAATCCAATTTGCCATTTCGGGAGTAGCTGTCAACTTTTCCAACCTAGCCTCAAATTTGTATGCCATTGGTTCATGCCCTGATATTAAAATATTGAATGAGTTGGTGTTAGCAACTAAATTGTAGTTTGATAACTAGTATAATAAACTCATAAACAATGTGAAGTGTTTAACTACCTGTGTTAATCAGATATTTCTTTAGGGCCAGATTACGAAAGGCGCTGTTAAAATTACTACCAATATGTTGAATGCAGAAAACATGATGCGAATGCTGTGGCTGCCATCCCAGATATGGATTCGTCACTGACTGCATGATGGCTTGATGTCGATCAGATATCAAGCATAGACCCTGTTATTATATGAGATATGTTCGAATCAAGGCCAAGAACTAACTCCAAGCATCCTTTGTTTCTCCTTCAATAATGGCAAATGCAATTGGCAGAGATTTTCTATCGTCATCCTATGTTGTTGCAATCAATAGTTTACGATGATATTTACCATACAAGCAATGAAATACAAGTTTTGAATGATCAACTCTATTGGCCTCGTAATCAATGGTTTGCAACTCCACCACTGTGCCTGGCATGTCTCTTTGCATGGCAAGTAACCATCTAGGCAATACCACATAAGATTTATCCCAGTCTCCAAATACCTTCACAATGGCAATTTGTTTTGCCTTCCAAGCTTTCTGATAGGACACGTCATATCTGAATTGACATTGAACCATTTCAATAATTAAGCATACAGGTACATCGAATTTATGCTTAACCATCTCCAGAATGCAAGAACAGATCATATGAGAGTCTAACTTATGATGATCTTGTGACATGGCTGGGTTGACACAGTTGTGAGGTCCATTATATTTTCTAATTTCCCACATGTTTGATTTCTTGCTTAGAATGGCCTTGACCCTTTAATTACAACCATTAGCAGCTCTGGGACACTTAACAGTTAGTCGTTGTGTATCAGAATCATCAACCTTGTAATTCTGATGTCTAATAATGGAATAATGTTTTAGGGCCAAATTGACAGCATCTTTAGAAGAAAATTGTAACCCGACATATAATTCTTCATCTGGACTCTAGATACCACGAGAATCTAATTCAAGCAGATTATCAGGTGTACTCAGTGCATCCTAATTGATTTTAGAAAATTGAGGGCATGGAGGCACATATGTAGATTCGGGGCTAGATTGATCTTCTTCTAAGTTAGTGTCTGTATCTTCAACCTCAGGCATCTCCCCTTCATCATCACTTGTATTAGATAATGCATTTATCATAAGCGGGTTATTAGTTTCAAGGTCCAACCTAAATGAGCTCCAACCTAAATGAGCTCCCTTCAGGCATTGCAGACGTTTCAACTTCTTGAGATTGTACTAGGACAGGAGCATGTACCATGGAGAATTGAGTGTTGATAGGGTACAATGATTCATCAAGATTAGAAGGACCAGCTTGTAACCCTATTTCAGAAGGAGCTTCAGCATGCTCATTGTGCTCACTTGTTTCTATCTCGACATACAACTCCATAGAAGTTAAGTTAGGATGCTGATCAAAGCAATCAATCATGCAAGCAACATCTTCATCATCTTCTAATAGAAGAGCTATCCATCTTAGAACATTACTCTATTGTGGAAATCTGTACACAACACTGGACACAACTTGATTTTCTTGGAGCCTTAATTTTAAATGAATTCTCCTTTTTAGAAGCTCAATAGTCGTATCACGTTGAATCATGATAGACTTGGGACGAGGACCTTTGTACATTAGACCCTCTTCACTTTCATAAGTTCTCCCATTGTAGTAAATGAGAACAACAAGGTGTTTGGTCATCTTACATTTCTGAATAATAACAACACAAACAATTTAATTTTGTACAAACAAATTCCAAAAACCTATTAAATAACAATAAAACATATATAATAAATACACAATTAATAATAATAATAAAACAAATAATAATAATAATACTAATAATCAATAATAATAGTAATCAATAATAATAATAAATAATAATACTCAATTATTCTAACAATAAAACAAATATACAATACATAATTAATATAGAAACTCAAAAACATAAACAATAATTCTAACAATAAAACAAATATACAATACACAATTAATATAAAAACTCAAAAGCATAAATAATAATTCTAAAAATAAAACAAATATACAAAACATAATTAATATAATAACTCAAAAACATAAACAATAATTCTAACAATTAAAATATTCAACAATAAATATAATAATAATAATAATCTAATGATAGAAATACTTACAAATATGATTCTCTCACAAATTACATCCAAGAGAGTTCGAGAGAGAGTTTAGAGAAGGTGAAATCTAGAAAGAAGGTGAAAACTTGATAAATGAAGGAAGTTGCCGTTGTAACACCCTCCCTAGGGTATCACATGTCTGACTCCCGACTCATAATCTGAAAAGAAATTCCCACAAAGTTTGAGTTATAAAAAGTGGGTTTTAAAATTTCTTCTTTACTGGAACATAAATTTACTGAAAATATTAGGTAATATTGAAAATCATATTTCAACTATTCATTATACAATATTGACACTAATTAATATTTCATAATTTAAAGAGAAATATAAAACTGACAGACTCTTTTTTTTTAACAGTAGCAAACCCCATGACGGGTCCTACTTAATAGCACGATACAACACTAACATTAAAACTTAACATACTTATTCTGTTGTGTATCCATCTTGTTGCATCAGACACCTGTTCTACATCTGTTCTTTGTCAACACTGTACACCTTCGAGTCCTGAATGTCCACTCCTTATTGTTGTCACCCATCTCAGAATATTCATTGCCCGTTATGTCTAAGACAACTCGATGCTTCTATTATTTGATTTTAACGGTACAGATATAACAAAACAACATAACAAAGAGATGAGATCACCTACGCCAATACCAACATGGTAGCACAGAGATAACACAAACAAGATATCATACAAATATATCATGCCATCAACATTAATCAACTATCATCATCCAATCGTTTATCAGTTCAATTATCATAAACAACAATTACGATAATGCCCTCAACATTGTCTAATTATCATCATCATCATCCAAGTATTCAAAACAATTGTTATAGCCAATATTCCTCAATTAATATATCACCCAGATATAAATGTCAGATTATGCATGTGCACAAAGACTCAGTTTTTCAAAAACAACTCTATGGAGGTTTTCACAATTTCGAGGAGAATGCTTTGTCAATTGTCAGCCTTAGCCCAAAGACAATCTTCCAGTTGTTGAAAAGAATCGTGTTCTTGTCGAGTATCGTCAATGCGTTGCAACGGACTGCATCGCCAAGTGGCACAGGGTACTCACCAGCTGTCCACTGGTCAACCGCCGCGCCTCGACGCCCCCTGTAACACCCCTTTGGAGGATGTCACACATAAAAGAAAATAAAAGAAATAGAAATAAAATCTACCCAAGTTGTGAAACATTTGTTAAATATTATTACGGGTTGTAAAATAATTCCTGATAGACAGAAATATGTAATAAAAGATAATGCGGAAAATACGAAATAAAAAAAAACATCATTACTGATAATATACATATGATTAAGTTATAAACTGTACAAATAATTTACAACTAAGACTACAAATATTTAAACAAAAACAGTAAAGAAAGCAATAAAAGAGTTAATATATACAGACATACGCTGACGCGCCCAAAAAAAACATCATGATTATCTAATCCTCTGATGGATCACTCTCAGTATGAAAATGATCATCAGGAGATAGATATCCTGGATGTCTCGACACACGGCGATAACGGGATCGCGCGGTCGATACGATGCTTATCTCACTAGGCTCAGGGTTTTCAGCACCCCAATAACGCCTAATGGATAAGGGTAACTCTAAGTGCGTAAAAACGTCGTAGTCATGACAGGCTCTTCATCAAAACGATGACGTAGGATCACAGTCACACGTCCTGCATATGTCACAGAATCACGATCTCCTCGTAGATGCCAAGCCAGAGCACCTCCATGAAATACCAACTCTATGAATCCCAAAAATCCTGGCGTCGCCATCCCTCACAATCAATCCAGAGGATATGGATGATCGGATGGTTCCTGCTCGTCAAACTGATCGTCTGCTTGCCGGTCTTCCTCCTCTTCAGGGTACACTGTAACACCCTCTCTAGGGCATCACATTTTCCGACTCCCGACTCATAATCTGAAAAGAAGTTCACACAAGTTTGAATTATAAAAGTATGGTTTTAAAAATTTCTTTCTTTACTGACACGTAAATTTACTGAAAATATTAGTTAATCATATTTCAATTACTCATTATTCAATATTGACACACAATTTAAAGAGAAATATAAATTGACAGACTCTTTTGTTCTTTCTTTTTCCACAGTAGCAAACCCATTACGGTTCCTACTTAATAGCACGGTGTAACACTAACGATGAAAACTTAACATACTTGTTCCTTCTCCCGTATCAAACTTGATACATCGAACTCTACTCCTTGTCAACACTTTGCTCCCAACAAGTCATGAATGTCCACTCCTTATTGTTGTCCCTAATCTCGAGTGTCCATCTAATGTCCATCTTGAAGCATCGACATTTGTTCTATGTCCGTTCCTTGTCCTCAAACATCTTTTCCATTTCAACACCGGTCGGCAAGGTCATTCTCCGATGTTGTCTCCAAACGTAGAGGTATTTGTCACCCGCTATGTCTAAGACAACTCGTTCCTTCTACTTGTATAATTTTAATAATACGTACATAGCAAAAACAACATAACAAAGAGGTGAGATCACCTACACCAAGTACCAACATGGCAGGACAGAGATAACACAAACAACAATATCATACACTTATCATAATTACAATCATGCCATCATCATTATGGTTATTACACAGATACAATATTAAAATCATGCTATCAACATTAATCAACTATTATGATAATGCCTTCAGCATTATCATCATCATCATCCAAGTATTCAAAACAATTGTTATAGCCAATATTCCTCAATTAATATATATCACACAGATATGAATGTTCAGTTTATGCATGTACACAAGACTCGATTTCCTACTCCATGGAGCTAAACTCAGGTCGGAGAAATGATCGAAAAGAATCATTTCATTACCTCATGCCTCGGACCACGTGCTATAATCCTCATTTTGATTTTTGCACATCTAGCATATACACGACAGTCTTTTATCGAGATCTTGATTAAGAATAGTGTCTCGGTCAGATCATCGGTGTGTCGCGTCGGTCTAACCTACGGTTCATGATGAGAGCGACTCACTTTGTCCATTGTAGGCAACCCGCACCCGATGCCCCCAAGGTCAACGAGTGACCTACACTACGCATATCGCACCCACTCAAGAGGTGTGTTTTCTCCTAGGCAATCAGCCATATTCAAATCCTCATCGGACCATTCCAATGCATGTATAATGCACTAAATACCAATCACGGTATAATACCAATCACAAGCTTCAACAAGAATCATACTTTGTATCATGTTATCACATTTTCATAGTTATAAAACACTTTCGCCGTGTTTTTACAAAATCATAACATTTCCGTTACGTTTTCACAATTCCAAAAATGTTTTTGTTACGTTTTCAAATATCGTAACACTTCAT
The DNA here is from genome assembly GCA_029884605.1 of Ormosia emarginata. Lineage (NCBI taxonomy): Eukaryota > Viridiplantae > Streptophyta > Magnoliopsida > Fabales > Fabaceae > Ormosia > Ormosia emarginata. The sequence goes on along the minus strand of JAQQTP010000078.1, from coordinate 21,706,689 downwards.
TACGCTTTTCAAAATTCTAAAACGTTTTGTTATATTTTCACAATACTTAACACTTCACATTACGTTTTCAAAATTCTAAAAAGTTTTTGTTAGATTTTCATAATACCGTAACACTTCATTACGTTTTTCAAAATGTTTAGCAACTCTTCATTTGCACTTTTAAATCACGTACTAATTTTTCAACGTTTTTCTTAAACACGTAAAAATATACGTTTATCAAATCCCATAATATTTTTCCACTGCTTCAAAATTACGTAACTTAAAAATCTTTCTTTTACGTCACGTGTCACGTAAATCATTTTCTTTTATTTTCAAAATATTTAAAACACTTTTCAAATCACATAATGATTTTTCGTTATTTTCACAATCACGTAAAAATATTCTATTGTTGTTCAATCACGTAGTGATTTTCAATGGTATTTCAAATCACGTAAAATATTTAAACATACACCAAATCACGTAGAAATATTAAAACATTTTTCAAGTCACGTAGGAATACTTAAACATTTTTCAAATCGCGTAGCTTAAAAATCACGTTTTTAAGATACGTAAAACAGTTTTCATCACAATTTCATTACAAAAATTACTTCTTAACCTTCAAAAATTCCTTTTCAACTTTTCTCAAAATAATATAACTTTATATTTCATTTAATATATTTTCTTACTCAAGAAAATATTTTTCCACAGTTCTTTACTCAAGAAATTCTTTTTCAAAATATACTTCACAAAAATCACTTTTCCATTGATGTAAATCAACGTTTCAAAACTTAACATTTTTCTAACGTATTTCAAAACTTGAAAATAAGTTATACGTTAGTAAATTTTCAAAATACCGTTATATTCTCCATTTTCCCCAAATCATTTCCAAAATCCATCTTTCTCAAAATAATTTAACTCTCTACTTCATTTAATATATTTGTTTATTCAAGAAAATCCTTTTTCATAATTTATTTCACAAATTCACAATTCCATTGATTTTAATCAATGTTTTTAACTTTAAAATTTCTAATGCTTTCCAAACTTCTTGTATTAAAATCAAATCTCTTTGAAAACAAAGTGAGTTTCATCTTGGAAACTTGTTCATAAAATCAAGACATTTCAAGTCCTCAAAAACGTGGGCATGACTATGAAAACATTCTTTCTTTCTAAGTTGATAGGATTTTACACAAACAAAACCATTAAAAATCCTTGTTTTAAAAATCAAAATACCGATGGTCATAAAACCAAACCCATTTGTTCAAATTCATTTTTACTTTCTTTACAAATTCTTTTTCACTTTCTTTGCAAATCCTTAAAATCAACGTTTACCCGTTTTCATTCAAAACTCATGTTTAGAAAAACACTTAGCATCTTTTTATACAAAATAAATCAATAAAAATTCCTCCAAAAATCATATTCTTGTTCTCTTGAAAAACAAATCCTTTGTTTATTTTTCATACTCTTCAAATCATCCATTTTCATCTTTCATGAAAATATTAATTTGTGAACACCTATTTTGAGGTGTCTTGTTTGAAATCCACCATGTTCTAAGTACTCAAAAATCAATTCTTTTGTTCTTGAAATTTTTCAACATGAACCCTAATCAAGGGCATCAAAACCGTAGCTCTTCCTTGGCTATTGGAGCCAAAAATCAATTTCCTTTCCACTATCAAGTCATGACATATACATATATATTTCATCATAAATAATATAATCATACCATCAAAACCATAAAAGCATGTATAGCATATCATCAAAGCTATAAAATCATGCAAAGCATATCAAGCATAGAAAATTAATCAAAGCTCATAAACACCCACAAATTAATTACATGACCATGGATATGAATCCTCACATGGATTCCACATCCATCAAATAAAATACCATCTCTCACCACCATGCTTGGTTGGTGAGATGGATCTCCCTCTTACCTCTTGAAGATCCTCCAAAGCTTCTTGATTTGTTTCTTTTTCCAAGTCCTTCACCACCAAGAGCTTCTCAAATACAAAACAAAACACAAGTTAATTAACATATCAAGCTTGATTAAGAGGAACCATGGATCAAACATGGTTTAGAACTTTGAAAATCAAAAGAAAAGTGAAAAGTACCAAACTTCACCATTAAAGCTTCAATCTTTAGCTTGAAGAACAAGGTTGAAGATGAATGATTTAGAGAAAATCTCCAACATGAAAGTTGCTTAGAATATCATGGAGATTCAAGATCTAAAGTTGGATGAAATTAAAAGAGCTTGGATGGTGATTTTAGGTAGTATGACCGAATGGTGTATTTTGAAGAACAAAGATGAAATTTTTGATTTTTGATAGAAACTTGAAGCTTGAATTTGAAGATCAAGATGAATGATTTTGGAAAAACTCATAACTAGAGATGTTCTTAGAATGGTGTTTAGGTTTAGAAAATCAAGTTGGATGAAAATTTTTGAGTGATGGAAGGTGCTCTTGGAGTGCTTGGCAAAAACATGAAGAAGGAGAGAAATGGAGAGAAAACTTGGTAACTTAAACTTGAAAATGTCTAATGATGACCAAGGATGACAATAATGGTCTTCAAACTTTTTCCTATGTCCTAAAGCTTCTCAATTTCGTGGCTCCCCTCCAATGCATTTTCCTTGAGTGCAAATTGTTCAATAATGATCAATTATGATGAAACATTGACCAAGACATGCAAAAATGACATAAAGCTTGTCTCTTTGTTCTTCTAAACACTCCAAAACCATCACCTTCTCTTCATAATGCATTCAATAAAGTTGTCTTCATTATTTGCCACCATTTGAAGCATTTCTAACCATTGATTAATTCAATGGTTAGGATTTAGGTAGATTTAGGTAGGTTAGAAGACTTAATCTAGGTCATTGGATCTTTCTCCTTTAAATTCTAAACTTTAGATGTGTCTCCAAAATTAATGGTTAAGATTACTCCTTCAAACTTTTAATCCAAGGGTTCTAATTAGTCTTTGCTTTTAGAAGACCAAATTTCCACCATTGATTAATTCTTCATCCAATTGGTCATAAATGGTCTTTGTTACTTTTTTAAGATTAAATCTCCACCCTTGATTTAATCTAAATCCAATGGTTATAAATGGTCTTTTCACTTTTCAAGACCAATTCTACACCTTTGATTACATCTATGGTTGATATCAAAGCCTTCCTAACTAAGCTTATTCTCACACCATTGATTAAATCAATGGTTATTGTCAAGCTTCTTTATTAAGTTTGTTTCTTAACCTTTGATTAAATCAATGGTTAATATTTAAACTAAGTATTCTCATCCAAGGGTATAAATTAAGTCAAGCTCTCTTTGTTGACTACACAAGATAATATTTATTCTTGTATCCTACAAATAATATTTTCTTTGTATTTTTTTATCATCCGATAATTAAATACAAGATAAAACACAAAGATAATAAAATTTTCTAAAAGCAAGTTTCCTGGATTCGAGTTTAGTAAGATCCTGTCTCCGTCTAAACAATACAAATTTTTATATGCGTAGAAAAATTTTTCACTTTGCGGGACCCACTGGGCCCACGTGATGGCCACCTGGGCCCACATACCCCTCGTGGGGCCCACAAACCATAAAAATTTCAAAATCACACATAAAATCACAAAAATTAGAAAATTCACAAATATTCAATCGATTACGTAAATTAATTACCTAACGGTAAAAATTAAATTACGTAAAGTTTTTCCCTACCGAAAATTTTATTTTCCGACACGAGTAAATCACTCAAAACGATCAAATACGCCGACGGAATAATCAAATTAATTTTACAAAGATTCAGAAATCACTAAACAAAGGTGAAATTAATTAATCACAAAATTACTTGTTTAAGAGATTGAAAATTTTGGGGTGTTACATTACTCCCCTTCGAAAAGAAATTTCGTCCTCGAAATTTGATGAACGTGATTTCACATCTAAGGATGTGAACATTACTCTTTAGCTTTTCTCCAAATCTTCATGTTGCATCTTCCTTAACATCTTTACATACTATTCTAGCCAACAAAACTTTTTTTTTTTGACGTTCAACTTCTCCTGTTCAAATGGATATCTCAAATTCTTAGTTCTTGAAGATGTTAAATGTTACTCCGAAAAGAAAGTAGTTTCCATATTTCGATACCAATACAACTTATCAATCTTCATTCATGCCTAGAATAGTTTTTCTTAGATAATTTCCAACTAATGTAATGTCTTACTTAAAATTTTCTTATTCTCGTATCACTATATATATTCTAGATTTTGCTTGTAACAGAAATGTCTCTCTAGCAATTCTCCTTTCAACCAACTAATTCTTAATCCAACAGTCTGCATACCAACTAATGTAACCAACTAATGTAACGCACTAATATAACGCATCACAGTACTATGGATTTTCGTTACTATTTTTTTTTTCTTGAAGAAATAGTTTCAACTTTCGAAGAATCCACCACGCTTCCGCTGCACCATTTTGATACTGCGACATGGTTATAGATCGGAATATCCTTTCTTGCAATATATTCCTTCTTTCTTTTCCTGTCTTACAATTGCAATACATGAAAGGAAATTACGGAGGTTCAGAAAGAAAAGGTAGTGAAATTATCTGATATGTTACTAGACATATCCAACAAGAATTTGATTTTGCCTGATATGAGTTTTTTCTGGAATACTAGCATTTTACTGAGATAATCTCATAGGATATGGTTGGAAAATAACCAATCCATTTTCAAAGATCACATAGGAATACTAGCATTTTACTAAGATAATCTCATAGGATATGGTTGGAAAATAACCAATCCATTTTCAAAGATCACATCTATTTATGAAAGAGATAAATAGATCAAACTCACACAAATATTTGATCCGCAACAATAATTTGAATAATTTGAACAGCTCGATCGGCTAAGAATAGGTACAGAAGTAATCAAATCAGAGGTTTACGAATAACTCTAACATATAATTGATCTACTCAATCATATGCCATAAAGATTAGGTTATTCATAGAAATATTCAGTATGGTCTATAGGATTAGCTCCAATAACAAAATCTCCCTTGTTTAAATCCTCCGTTTAGAACATTCCCGTTCCATTCCACGTCTCAATTCTCTCTACTACCCGAGATTTTACTAACAGAAAATTCTATTTTCAATGGAATACAATTTATGGAAATGTGTCCAAACTTTCCACACTTAAAACAAAGTGTTTCCTTGAACATCCAATCTTTCATTAAGTGCCCCTTTCCACTTCACTTCCTGGTTCTGGTTTCTCAATGGTCGTAATTTCATTTCCCATTGAAATCAATTACTTTCCCAATATCCCTAAGAAAATACCAGGTTCCAAAATTACAAAATCTTATATTCCAAGACTGATTCTCTTTCATCAGATCCTGAACTTCAACTTCTAGTTTCTACTGAACAACGGTCCTTTGTTTATGCAGTCGTCTTTCCACATTACTCCCATTGCTCCTGTAGCTCCCGCAGCTGCAGCTACATAACTAGTAATATGTTCTATTTCCACACAAGTATAACTATCCCAAGTTATTCCTCTGTTCCTGCTGTACTTGTCACTTCAGTTGTCCTTCGCATTGTTTCTATAGCTATAACCACATTATTATATCACGTTCTGCTTCCATACACGTACATCTACTACGAGATTGTTGTTGTTGTTGGCTTCCTGGAGATTGCAAGTACGTTTTCTCTTTGGAATCGCTTGACCTTACAATTTCACCTTTTTCGTAACCAAAAAGGTCCAACGTTACAGGGTCTCTTATTCTGAGATTGATTCAACTCTAACAAAATCTTAGCTTCAGCTATCAATTCTTGTTGTTGAACAATCTTCTGAGTTTGCTGTATAATTGCTTCAGCCACTATTTGTTTTACTTCCAAAGTTGCAGTCATATCACCACCATTGCTTTTCGCTTCCAGGCACGCGTACATCTATCACGAATCATTGTCCTTCCTTCAACGATGAACGAATCAAAATAAAATGGATCTCGATATCCATTTTATACAACCTATTTTGTTTCCTTTCTTCAAACGAATAAATCAAACTAAAATGGATCCGATATCCATTTTATACAATTTTATTTTGTTTTCCTTTCATAAAACAAAAGGAAAACAAACACACAGAGAACACAACACAAGCAAAACAGACCTAACCACAAACCCCAAAAGACTCAAACCGTGCTCTGACACTTAAACCTTAAGCTCTGATACCAACTAATGTAACACCCTCTCTAGGGCATCACATTTTCCGACTCCCGACTCATAATCTGAAAAGAAGTTCACACAAGTTTGAATTATAAAAGTATGGTTTTAAAAATTTCTTTCTTTACTGACACGTAAATTTACTGAAAATATTAGTTAATCATATTTCAATTACTCATTATTCAATATTGACACACAATTTAAAGAGAAATATAAATTGACAGACTCTTTTGTTCTTTCTTTTTCCACAATAGCAAACCCATTACGGTTCCTACTTAATAGCACGGTAACACTAACGATGAAAACTTAACATACTTGTTCCTTCTCCCGTATCAAACTTGATACATCGAACTCTACTCCTTGTCAACACCGCTCCCCAACAAGTCATGAATGTCCACTCCTTATTGTTGTCCCTAATCTCGAGTGTCCATCTAATGTCCATCTTGAAGCATCGACATTTGTTCTATGTCCTTCCTTGTCCTCAAACATCTTTTCCATTTCAACACCGTCGGCAAGGTCATTCTCCGATGTTGTCTCCAAACGTAGAGGTATTTGTCACCCGCTATGTCTAAGACAACTCGTTCCTTCTACCGTATAATTTTAATAATACGTACATAACAAAAACAACATAACAAAGAGGTGAGATCACCTACACCAAGTACTCAACATGGCGATGCAGATAACACAAACAACAATATCATACAGCTTATCATAATTACAATCATGCCATCATCATTATGGTTATTACACGTATACAATATTAAAATCATGCTATCAACATTAATCAACTATTATGATAATGCCTTCAAAGATTATCATCATCATCATCCAAGTATTCAAAACAATTGTTATAGCCAATATTCCTCAATTAATATATATCACACGATATGAATGTTCGGTTTATGCATGTACACAAGACTCGATTTCCTACTCCATGGAGCTAAACTCGTGCCGAGAAATGATCGAAAAGAATCATGTCGGTACCTCATGCCTCGCACCACGTGCTATAATCCTCATTTTGATTTTTGCACATCTAGCATATACACGACAAGTCTTTATCGATCTTGATTAAGAATAGTGTCTCGGTCGATCATCGGTGTGTCGCGTCGGTCCTAACCTACGGTTACGAGAGCGACTCACTGTCCATTGTAGGCAACCCGCACTCGATGCCCCCAAGGTCAACGAGTGACCTACACTACGCATATCGCACCCACTCAAGAGGTGTGTTTTCTCCTAGGCAATCAGCCATATTCAGTCCTCATCGGACCATTCCAATGCATGTATAATGCACTAAATACCAATCACAGGTATAATACCAATCACAAGCTTCAACAGTAATCATACTGTATCATGTTATCACATTTTCATAGTTATAAAACACTTTCGCCGTGTTTTTACAAAATTGCGCAACATTTCCGTTACGTTTTCACAATTCCAAAAATGTTTTTGTTACGTTTTCAAATATCGTAACACTTCACACGTTTTTCAAAATTCTAAAACGTTTTTGTTATATTTTCACAATACCTTAACACTTCACATTACGCTTTCAAAATTCTAAAAAGTTTTTGTTAGATTTTCATAATACCGTAACACTTCTGTTACGTTTTCAAAATGCTTTGCAACTCTTCACAGTTGCACTTTTAAATCACGTACTAATTTTTCAACGTTTTTCTTAAACACGTAAAAATATACGTTTATCAAATCCCATAATATTTTTCCACTGTTTCAAAATTACGTAACTTAAAAATCTTTCTTTTACGCCACGTGTCACGTAAATCATTTTCTTTTATTTTCAAAATATTTAAAACACTTTTCAAATCACATAATGATTTTTCGTTATTTTCACAATCACGTAAAAATATTCTATTGTTGTTCAATCACGTAGTGATTTTCAATGGTATTTCAAATCACGTAAAATATTTAAACATACACCAAATCACGTAGAAATATTAAAACATTTTTCAAGTCACGTAGGAATACTTAAACATTTTTCAAATCGCGTGAAATTTAAAAATCACGTTTTTAAGATACGTAAAACAGCTTTCATCACAATTTCATTACAGAAATTACTTCTTAACCTTCAAAAATTCCTTTTCAACTTTTCTCAAAATAATATAACTTTATATTTCATTTAATATATTTTCTTACTCAAGAAAATATTTTTCCACAGTTCTTTACTCAAGAAATTCTTTTTCAAAATATACTTCACAAAAATCACTTTTCCATTGATGTAAATCAACGTTTCAAAACTTAACATTTTTCTAACGTATTTCAAAACTTGAAAATAAGTTATAATTAGTAAATTTTCAAAATACCGTTATATTCTCCATTTTCCCCAAATCATTTCCAAAATCCATCTTTCTCAAAATAATTTAACTCTCTACTTCATTTAATATATTTGTTTATTCAAGAAAATCCTTTTTCATAATTTATTTCACAAATTCACAATTCCATTGATTTTAATCAATGTTTTTAACTTTAAAATTTCTAATGCTTTCCAAACTTCTTGTATTAAAATCAAATCTCTTTGAAAACAAAGTGAGTTTCATCTTGGAAACTTGTTCATAAAATCAAGACATTTCAAGTCTTCAAAAACGTGAGCATGACTATGAAAACATTCTTTCTTTCTAAGTTGATAGGATTTTACACAAACAAAACCATTAAAAATCCTTGTTTTAAAAATCAAAATACCGATGGTCATAAAACCAAACCCATTTGTTCAAATTCATTTTTTACTTTCTTTACAAATTCTTTTTCACTTTCTTTGCAAATCCTTAAAATCAACGTTTGCCCGTTTTTATTCAAAACTCATGTTTAGAAAAACACTTAGCATCTTTTTACACAAAATAAATCAATAAAAATTCCTCCAAAAATCATATTCTTGTTCTCTTGAAAAACAAATCCTTTGTTTATTTTTCATACTCTTCAAATCATCCATTTTCATCTTTCATGAAAATATTAATTTGTGAACACCTATTTTGAGGTGTCTTGTTTGAAATCCACCATGTTCTAAGTACTCAAAAATCAATTCTTTTGTTCTTGAAATTTTTCAACATGAACCCTAATCAAGGGCATCAAAACCGTAGCTCTTCCTTGGCTATTGGAGCCAAAAATCAATTTCCTTTCCACTATCAAGTCATGACATATACATATATATTTCATCATAAATAATATAATCATACCATCAAAACCATAAAAGCATGTATAGCATATCATCAAAGCTATAAAATCATGCAAAGCATATCAAGCATAGAAAATTAATCAAAGCTCATAAACACCCACAAATTAATTACATGACCATGGATATGAATCCTCACATGGATTCCACATCCATCAAATAAAATACCATCTCTCACCACCATGCTTGGTTGGTGAGATGGATCTCCTCTTACCTCTTGAAGATCCTCCAAAGCTTCTTGATTTGTTTCTTTTCCAAGTCCTTCACCACCAAGAGCTTCTCAAATACAAAACAAAACACAAGTTAATTAACATATCAAGCTTGATTAAGAGGAACCATGGATCAAACATGGTTTAGAACTTTGAAAATCAAAAGAAAAGTGAAAAGTACCAAACTTCACCATTAAAGCTTCAATCTTTAGCTTGAAGAACAAGGTTGAAGATGAATGATTTAGAGAAAATCTCCAACATGAAAGTTGCTTAGAATATCATGGAGATTCAAGATCTAAAGTTGGATGAAATTAAAAGAGCTTGGATGGTGATTTTAGGTAGTATGACCGAATGGTGTATTTTGAAGAACAAAGATGAAATTTTTGATTTTTGATAGAAACTTGAAGCTTGAATTTGAAGATCAAGATGAATGATTTTGGAAAAACTCATAACTAGAGATGTTCTTAGAATGGTGTTTAGGTTTAGAAAATCAAGTTGGATGAAATTTTTGAGTGATGGAAGGTGCTCTTGGAGTGCTTGGCAAAAACATGAAGAAGGAGAGAAATGAAGAGAAAACTTGGTAACTTAGCTTCTTGAAAATGTCTAATGATGACCAAGGATGACAATAATGGTCTTCAAACTTTTTCCTATGTCCTAAAGCTTCTCAATTTCGTGGCTCCCCTCCAATGCATTTTCCTTGAGTGCAAATTGTTCAATAATGATCAATTATGATGAAACATTGACCAAGACATGCAAAAATGACATAAAGCTTGTCTCTTTGTCTTCTAAACACTCCAAAACCATCACCTTCTCTTCATAATGCATTCAATAAAGTTGTCTTCATTATTTGCCACCATTTGAAGCATTTCTAACCATTGATTAATTCAATGGTTAGGATTTAGGTAGATTTAGGTAGGTTAGAAGACTTAATCTGCAGTCATTGGATCTTTCTCCTTTAAATTCTAGCCCTTAGATGTGTCTCCAAAATTAATGGTTAAGATTACTCCTTCAAACTTTTAATCCAAGGGTTCTAATTAGTCTTTGCTACTTTAGAAGACCAAATTTCCACCATTGATTAATTCTTCATCCAATTGGCCATAAATGGTCTTTGTTACTTTTTAAGATTAAATCTCCACCCTTGATTTAATCTAAATCCAATGGTTATAAATGGTCTTTGTCACTTTTCAAGACCAATTCTACACCTTTGATTACATCTATGGTTGATATCAAAGCCTTCCTAACTAAGCATTCTCACACCATTGATTAAATCAATGGTTATTGTCCAAGGCTTCTTTATTAAGTTTGTTTCTTAACCTTTGATTAAATCAATGGTTAATATTTAAACTAAGTATTCTCATCCAAGGGTATAAATTAAGTCAAGCTCTCTTTGTTGACTACACAGTATAATATTTATTCTTGTATCCTACAAATAATATTTTTACTGTATTTTTTTATCATCCGATAATTAAATACAGTACAAAACACAGCATAATAAAATTTTCTAAAACTGTTTCCGGATTCAGGTTTAGTAAGATCCCCTGTCTCCGTCTAAACAGTACAAATTTTTCTATGCGTAGAAAAATTTTTCACTTTGTGGGACCCACCTGGGCCCACGTATAATACCTGGCCCACATACCCCTCGTGGGGCCCACAAACCATAAAAATTTCAAAATCACACATAAAATCACAAAAATTAGAAAATTCACAAATATTCAATCGACACGTAAATTAATTACCTAACGGTAAAAATTAAATTACGTAAAGTTTTTCCCTACCAAAAATTTTATTTTCCCGACACGAGTAAATCACTCAAAACGATCAAATACGCTGACGGAATAATCAAATTAATTTTACAGCATTCAGAAATCACTAAACAGTGAAATTCTGTTAACTGTCAAAATTACTGTTTAAGAGATTGAAAATTTTGGGGTGTTACATACACGATCTCAAGAGGCTGTTCCTCTTCCTCGAAGTCTTTACCGCGTAAAATAAATAAACAGAAAATACATATAACAAAGAGGTAAGACAACATAAAATTATCACAACATGGTCAATAAAAAGATGACAAACAATATATACATACAGTTCATGCAATACATAAAACTTTAACAATTATAATAATTAATTGAAGTAAAATTTAGATATCATCACAATATGTCACATCACAGATAAAACCTCACAGGTAAAATAAGAAATATAAAATAAACAGATAAGATATAATAATCAATAATAACAAGAACTGAGATAAAATAAATAAATAAGATACGAGATAAAAATAAATAGATAAGATGGAAACAAATAGACATAGAGATAAATAATATAACAAAATCCTACTCCATGGAGCTAAAAAAAAAAAACACAAGTATCGTGAGAGGAATGATTCGCAAAACCTAATAGTACCACGGCTGCCCCACCAACTATTAACATTGTCACACATGTTGCGTCTATAGCCCCACGACACGGAATCCATCAATCCAGGCGTGGTGTAGTTCACGGTCTCACGTTGTGGCACTACAGGCAAATGTACTACTAGATTTCACAAATCTCGATTAAATATAGTGTACGTCGAGTACCATAGTGTGCTATCGGTTTACCACGGCCCAGTGGAGCGACCAACTATCCACATGTGGGATCCCGTACACTAAAGCCTCCAAGTTCATTAGAACAATGAACCACACTACGTTTATCGCATCGACAACACGATGTGATTCGTCTCGTCAACAAATCCACCAAATACATGGCACACATAACGATAGATGGAAAGCTTGCGGGTTCACATTTTCCCGACAAAGAAATAATTCTCAAAACACATGTACGGGTTCACATTTTCCCGACAAGAATAGATTTTCAAAAGCCTCAGATGCGGGTTCACATTCCCGACAAAGATATAGATTTTCAAAAAGCCTGTACGGGTTCACTTTTTCCCGACAGCATAAAATAATTATAGTAACGGTCAATCGCGTAGAAATTTTATCGCATTTTCATAATTCCGTCGTTTTTACAAATGTTTAAAAAATCGGGTAAAGATATTTTTCTGTTTTTAAAATCGCGTAGCATTTTTAATACGTTTTCTCAATCGCGTAGGATTTTTAAATCATTTTCTTATTCGAATGCCCTTAAAATTACTGTTTAAACAGATAGAAATAGTACTTAGTACATTTAAACTACGTAGAATAATTTTTCATACCGTATACTGTCATTAGGATATTTTTACTATCTTATAGGTTCATTTTTACTAAAAATTGACAGCATTTTGTTTATAAACTTATAATAATGGTTTTCTAAATTTTCCATAAAATTTTCTTTTTACCTAATTTTTAACCATATCATTTAATTCTTTTTGAAATCTCTAACATGCTTCAAAACTTAAAGTGAGCTATATGTTAGAAAATTTCTCAAAATTTCTGTATTTTACTTCCTAATGATAAAATCACTAATTTTAACCCTTTAAACTTAATTCTACTCAATTTGTTTCTTCAAAAATCATTATAGAAAATTTCTTCTTAACTTGTATTGTCTCTTTTTGATTGAAAAAGGTTTGAAATCAAGTTTTAGAATTCATAATTACCTATAGTGGCATGTTGGCCGAATTTTGTAAAACTTTTTCATTTGATTTCTAAATCATGTCAAAGGTATTATCTTATCTAAGTTCATTAAATCATGTTACAAAGTAATGATTTCAAATCAAATAAATCCTTTAGGCATGTTGGCCCAAAACTTACTAAATCTTTACCAATTGATTTCTAAATTCCTTTTCTTTGATCAAAACAATTTGAAACCTTCTTATTTCTCCTAATTAATTAAGTTGCACTTTAGGAAAAATGAAGAGAACATTTTGGTCCTCACACTTGGTCATTGCCGTGAGCTAGGGAATGTGTTCTTTGGAACACTCATGCAAATTTACACATGTTATTCACATCTTAAACCTTATCATACAATTCTAACACATGCATTTATATCTCTAACACATGCAAAATATTTCTAACACATACAAAATATTTCTAACACATAAAACCTAAATTAAAGCTTATAGACATACAATCAAAAGCTAATAGACATGCAAAATTATTACAATCACCAAACAAGAAAGCTACTAACACATAACACTTAAGCTACTAGCAACCACAAAAATTAACAAATACACATCAATAAACACACCACAACCGAATCCTTATGGATTCTACAAACAATCCATCTTCTTACCACCATCAAGGGATGATAAGAATTGTCTTCCTCTTACCTTAAATGAAGACAAAAAGCTTGCTTTCACACCTCCTATGGTTCGGTTTTCACTCCACCAAATACCTAAAAATCTCAAATAAAATCTACATGTTATTAACCATGAAAAAGAAGCTAAACCATGGAGAAATCATGGTTTAGAACTTTGAAAAAGAAGAGAGAAAAGAAAAATATGATATTTCACCTTCTAGATCAAATCTACAAGGTTGATTTCCAAGCCCTTAATGGAAGATTTTGAAGAAACTTCCAACTAGAAAGGTTCTTAGAATGGTGTTTAGGTTAAGGAAACTTGGTTAGGAAAATTTTTGGATGGTTGGATGGTGTAGTTAGTGTCTTGGCCGAATGGAAGGGAAAAAGGAACAACAATGGTGGCTAGGGTTCTTGATGAGAGAGAAGAGAGAAAAGTGATGAAGAAGAAAGTGATTTTGGGTCTCCAAAGGCCTCTTGGCCGTGGACTTCAAGTGAGGTGCAAGGTGGGCACCTTGCTTGGCTTCATCCAAGCCATTGGATGAATCAAAGGCCAAGATCAAGCCTTGGTGAGCAAGCTTGATTCCCATTGGTTGGTTCCTGTGACTCACATGCTGAGTCACACAAAGTGTATTAAATGCTCACGAGTTGAGTCACTAGTTGAGTCACTGTTCTGAAAGTTCTATCATCGCTACGGTGATTAATTAAGCTACCGATCTAACTGTTTCTAATTGTGGGTCCCGCAAAATATTTCCTGTCCATCATTCATTAAACTATACTTGACTAATAAAATAATATTATAATAATATAAAATTATTTTATTTGACAGTTAAATCCTAAAAATTAAAAGATTATTTTTAGTCTCATTCAGAATCGGGTTAAGTAAGATCCCCCAATTCTAAATAATAAAATAAGATTTTCCCCGGCCCGAAAAATATTATTTTCCTGCCTCGGAGCAAATCACACAAAAAGTCCATATAAAATCACAGACAGTATTTTCAGGCATTAAATCAAGAAGAAAACAATTAAAAACAGCAAAAACCAAGTAAACAAGACGTTCGGGACGTAACGGTCATTTTTTCATTTTTTCCCACAACGTAGGTAATCGTCCAAAACGTTCAAATAAAATATCCAAAGCAAGATATATATACCTGTATATCTTTCGAGAAAAATTAATACAAGATGGCTTCGAAAAAATTTTTATTTTTCCGTCTCGAAACAAATTACGTAAAACGATCAAATAAAATTTGAGCCAAGATATTGTAATTGTTTTCATACAGAAATCGAGAACAGAAAAATAGGGACACATCGGTCATTCATACAAAAGCATGAAAAACAGAAAACAGTACATTCAGAATATTTTCTAAAAATTGGGGCGTTACACCCCCAAGATCCATCATAGACCTCACTATCAATTCTCATTCTCTCTTCAACCACAAGGGCCATATACAATGCACGAATATATCAGTGCAAGTCCAACCCCAAAGGGCCAAATCTTTTCAATTTCATTATTTCAATGTATCATATGCCTCAACGCATGTTTTTCCAATGCATGTATAATGCACCAAATCCAATCACAGGCATCTCTTTCCAATGCATATAAATTGTACCAAATTATACTGTATTTTCTACAGCAAAATCATGTTATCACATTTTCATAATTATAAAACACTTTCGTCGTGTTTTCACAAAATTGCGCAACATTTCCGTTACGTTTTCACAATTCCAAAATATTTTTGTTACGTTTTCAAAATATCGTAACACTTCTGTTACATTTTTCAAAATGCCGTAACTCTTCTGTTGCACTTTTAAATCACATACTAATTTTTTAATGTTTTTCTCAATCGCGTAAAAATATACGTTCCTCAAATCCCATAATATTTTTCCATTGTTTCAAAATTGCGTAACTTAAAAATCATCCTTTTAAGTTGCATAAATCATTTTCTTTCATTTTCAAAATATTTAAAACACTTTTCAAATCACATAATGATTTTCCGCTATTTTCACAATCACGTAAAAATAATTCATCACTTTTCCATCACGTAGTGATTTTTTAATAGTAATTCAGATTACGTAAAATATTTAAACGTAATTCAAATCTCGTAGAAATATTTCAACGTATTTAAAATCGCGCAGAAATATTTTACTGTATTTCCAAATACTTAGAAATATTTTACTGTATTTCAAACCACATACTTTAAATTTACATTTTTAAGATACGTAAATAATTTTTTCATCACAATTTCATTACAGAAAATATTTCTCAACCTTCAAATATTCCTTTTTCAACTTTTCTTAAAATAATATAACTTTATACTTCATGTAATATATTTTCTTACTCAAGAAAATCTTTTTCCACATTTCTTTATTCAAGAAATCCTTTTCCAAAATATAATTCATAAAATCACTTTTCCATTGATATAAATCAACGTTTCAAAACTTAACATTTTCTAACGTGACTTTCAAAACTCAAAAATAAGTTATAATCGTTAAGTAACTTTTCAAATCACCATTATATTCTCCATTTTTCTCAAATCACTTCCAAAATCATTCTTCAAAATAAATTAGAGTTCAAACATGTTCAACCTCTCTTTGTCTTTCATTTACAAAATTCTCTCAAGTGATAAAAACACTCTGATTCCCTTTCCAAATTCCTTGTATTAAATCAAGTTACGTTTTCACTTTGAAAATCGCTTTGTTCATAAAATCAAGACATTACAAGCCTTTAAAAAAAACGTGGACATGACTATTGAAACCATCAAATATTTTTCCTTTTAAATTGATATGGTTTTACACAAACAAAACCATTAAAAATCCTTTACAAAAATGTAAGACTCATAGTCTTTGAAAATCAAATCATTTGTTCATTTCCATTTTTCACTTTCTTTGCAAATCCTTAAAATCATCATTGCTATTTTTATTTAAATCTCATGTTTACTAAAACATCTAGAAACTTTTTACACAAAATAAATTAATAAAAATCCTTCTAAAACTGTGTTCATGTACTCTTTGAAAAATAAACTCTTTATTTATTTTCCTTGCTTTTTCTAAACATCCATTTTCATCATTCAAGAAAATATTAATTTTGTGAACACCTATCTTGAGGTGTCTTAACCGAAATTCACCATGTTCTAGGGATCAAAAATTAATTCCCTTATTCTTGAAAAATTTCAACATGAACCCTAATCAAGGGCATCAAAACCGTAGCTCTTCCTTGGCCATTGGGACCAAACTTAATTTTTTTTTCCATCATCAAATCATGGCATACACATACATACACAATATATATATATATATATATATATATATATATAAATATATGCCATATTATCATCATGCATATTATCATCATGCATAGTATAAGCATACCATCAAAATTATAAACTCATGCAAAGCATATTAAGCATAGGCAATTAATCAAAGCTCATAAACACATATAAATTATTACATGACCATGGATGTGAATCCTCACATGGATTCAACACCCATCAAATATAAGACCATCTCTCACCACCATGCTTAGTTGGTGAGATGGATCTCCCTCTTATCTCTTAAAGATCATCAAAAGCTCTTTGTTTTGCTTCTTTTTCCAAGTCCTTCATCATCAAGGCTTCTCAAATACAAAACAAAATACATAAAAATTAGTATACTAAGCTTGATTAAG
Organism: Ormosia emarginata; assembly: GCA_029884605.1. NCBI lineage: Eukaryota > Viridiplantae > Streptophyta > Magnoliopsida > Fabales > Fabaceae > Ormosia > Ormosia emarginata. The sequence goes on along the minus strand of JAQQTP010000078.1, from coordinate 21,689,264 downwards.
AGGAACCATGGATCAAACATGGTTTAGATCATGAAAAAGAAAGAAGAAATGAAGTTTCCCTATACTTCACCTCAAAAACCCAATAACTTTGATCTTGAAGAAAGTCCATGAAGATGAATGATTTAGAAAAAATCTCCAACATGAAAGTTGCTTAGAATATCATGTAGATTCAAGATCTACGGTTGGATGAAATTAAAAGAGATTGGATGGTGGTTTTGAGTGTCTTGACCGAATGGTTTCTCTTGAAACACAAAGATGGAATTTTTGATTTTTGATAGAAACTTGAAGCTTGGATTTGAAGCCCAAGATGAATGATTTTGGAAAAACTCATAACTAGAGATGTTCTTAGAATGGTGTTTAGGTTTAGGAAATGTGTTTAGATGAAATTTTAGAAGCTTGGAGACATAGCTCCTAGGTGTTGGCCGAATGGTGTTCTAGGAGAAAAGAATGGAGTTTTTGTGTTTTGTTTTAGAGAAGATGATGAATAGAAAGACAATTATGAGAGGATGAATAGAAATCAACCATTTTGTTCTCTTTTAAGGTGCATGGCCGTGAGGTAGCTTGAAGGAAAAGGAGAGAAAAAAAAAGTTTGAAGACTTTAGGAAATGACCAAGGATGATCAATAAGGAGTAATAATGATGTCTTCAAATTTTCCTTCACTCTAAAGCAACCAAACCGTAGGCCCCCCCTCCAATGCATTCTCCTTGAATGCAAATTGATCAATAATGATCAATAATGATACACCATTGACCATGACATGTAATAATGGTCATAAAGCTTTTTTTTCTTTGTCTCCTAAACAATCCAAAATCGTCCCCTTCCATGCATGCTTCTCCTTGTGTATTTAATTATTTGTCATCATTATTAGCCACCATCTAGAGCATTTCTAGCCATTGATTAATTCAATGGTTAGGATTTAGGTAGACTTTTGATTTAGAAGACTTAATCTAGGCCATTGGATGTGTCTTCAAAATTAAGGGTCAAGATTACTCCTTCTTACTTTTAATCCAAGGGTCATAATTAGTCTTTGTCACTTTTTAAGACTAAATCTTCACCATTGATTAAATCTAAATCCAATGATCATAAATGGTCCTTGTTACTTTATAAGACCAAATCTCCACCCTTAATCAATTCTATATCCAATGGTTACAAATGATCATAGTCACTTTACATGACCAAATCTCTACCCTTGATTTAATCTCCATCTAATGGTTATAAATGATCTTATTCACTTTTAAGATCAAATCTCCACCGTTGATTAAATCAAGATCAAGTCTCCATCGTTAATTAAATCAATGGTGGATATCCAAACCACCAAGGTTGACTTAAGCAATTTAATTTATATTTTTATCTGCTAAAACCCCACGAAAGAATATATTTACTATATTATTTTTTTTATCGCCCGATAAATTAAATACAGTACAAAACATAGTACAATAAAATTTTTAAAACTGTTTCCAGATTCAGGTTTAGTAAGATCCCCTGTCTCCGTCTAAACAGTACAAATTTTTCTATGCGTAGAAAAATTTTCACTTTGCGGGACCAACCTGGGCCCATGTATGGCCACCTAGGCCCACATACACCCCCTGACCCCACAATCAGTGAAAAAATTCATAATCATCCACAAAAATCACAAAAATTATAAAATAAACAAATATCAAATCAAATTACGTAAAATAATTAAAACCTAATGGTAAAAATTAAATTACGTAAAGTTTTCCCTGGCCCGAAAATTTTTATTTTCCTGACACGGAGTAAATCACTCAAAATGATCAAATACATTGACGAAAAAAATCAAAATAATTTTACAGTATCCAGAAATTACTAAACAGTAAAATTCTGTTAACTGTCAAAATTACTGCTTAAGAGATAGGAAATTTTGGAATGTTACAGCCGTGGGAGGGAGAGGGGAGGAGTTAAAGGGGTCAACATAGGATACGCCAATACGCGTGGTGTAACGCCCCTTTTTGGAGAGGGAACGTCACATTATTCAACATAAAAGAAGATGCGAAAAATAAATTTTTAAACAATTAAGACCCGGTTCATTTAGTTTAAAATTAACTTGCTTAGTACTTCAATACGTGAGTAAAATTGGCGGTATATTTTTTTTTGTTAATTTAACAGTGTGGAATATGAATAACGATAAAGAACATAACAGTAAACAGAAACCCACGTCTGAATAACATACACATACATATATATTTAGATGCCAAATATACTTTAGATACAGCCTGGAAATTTCCAAAAAAGCAAAACTATACTTGCCCCATGGGATTAAACATATATACCCCAGAGATATAAGAATATACAGTCCACCAAAAATAATATATCAGGCCACCAAAATAAAACACTGGTAGCCATCAGTAGCTACCAGTAAAATCAGTCCCTCAAGGGAGGAGGGACCGTGTCCGGATCCTCAACAGGATCCTCCTCTTCAGAGGAAACCGCCATGGGAACCACGGAACCACGGGCAGGAGCCCAAGTAGTAGAATCAAAAGAGTCCTCCTAAGGGGTGTAGTAACGATCACCCCACATCTCTCGGATGGGTAAGTAGAACTCCAGCCGCAGACTGACATGGCAGGTGAGGATCAGCGCCTTATGACGTCTCCAGGCTAGGGAAATCGACACGTCTCCCAGATAGACGTAGCGATCGGAGTTCAAGTTGATATGCCAGCACTTTGGCCATCCGAGGAAGGTCAGACGCACATTGCCCAGAAATCTGTGCATGCGTGCCGCCATCGCCTCAGTAGATGCTAATCCCGTTCGGGCCAGAAGCCAGGAAAATTGGGATCTTCCGCCTCCTTACCGTCGTCTTCGATCAATACAGTGAACACACAGGCAACAAATAATAGAAATACAGAAAAAAAGGTAAGATATCCTACCATCATTATTAATTATAGCAGCCAGAAACAAAACGGCGCAACGCGCCCAGGTAGCAGTTCAGAAACAACATATCCAAGTAATAGGCAGTAAATTCAATAATAAGCAGATAAACAGTTCTAGGCAGTCATTTATTGCAACATTAAACAAAACAGTTCAAATTCACAAAGCAGTAATTATCAGATGAGTTCATATTCCATAATGCATATACACACGGTACTCAGAATCCTACTCCATGGAGCTAGACACAAGGAGACATGTCTGTAACTCAGCTGCCGCGGCCAAAGTGCTATACATCAATAATTTCCATGTGCACATCAGGCATTGTACAGACAGTCCACGTTAGATCACGATATAGGACAGTGTCTCGGTCCGGATCGTCGGTGCGTTTGCATCGGTTTGCCCCACGGGCAGAAGAGTTACCAACTGCCCATTGTGAAGAACCCGCACCCTGACGCCCCCAAGGTCAAACATGACCTACACTAGTCTACTCGCACCCGCACTAAGGTGTGTTCAATCTCCTAGGCAACATGGCCTTACAACAGTCCACAAGACATTCACAATGCATAAGACTCTATGCATGAATATGTATGATTCACAATTTCATACAATCCCATAATATGCCACAATTGGCCAAGATAAGCATCAACACGTAAATGATCACTCACATAGACCTATAATATCATAATATAAAGATCAAATCAATTGGTACATTCTTAGGTTCATTATGAATCCTAACTTAGAATTTGTTTACCCTTTCAAGGTTCATGTCCAATCCAATTCTTACAATTAATTTAATCTTCCAAGGTAATTTAATTTCATACAATTTATAAATTATTCAAGTTCTTAGGCCTCACACCCTCTTGTTCTTCACTCACTTATAATTACCTTAAGTCTTATGACAATCTCACTCTTAGTCCTTTAAAATTTATATAATCTTTGATTATATTAAGTTCTTCCAATTTATTAATTATCTACCCCATTACATAGGTTTTTAATTACATAATTACTTATGCTTTCAAATTACCAAAGTTACATAGTTACACCTAAAAAAAAGCCTTAGAGGCCGTGGCCTCTCTAGGAATTCAATTCCCAAATCATTTCAATTTATCACATTATAGGTTACACTCTTAATTCACTTAATCCTTTACATGTTGCATTGATTCACCATTAACCCCAATTTTGGGCTCAAAACTGTGGCCACCCTATAGGTTTCAATCTCAAATTTTTCCTTCCATTAAATTCCATTTTATCACTTGATTAATTTAAGTCTCCTGCTTGTTACAACTTGTCCACATTTTACCTCATTCTTAACCCTCAAAACCGTGGCCACCCAAGGGGGGTTCTCAATTATTTTTCTTCAATTTTCAATCATATAATCCAATCCAATATATATTTATACATAACAAATCAATCCAAGGTCACCAATATCATGAAATCAACATGCAAACATTTTATTCATCAAATCAAAGAATAACCCACATTAGGGTTCTTCCATAAACAACACCAATCAAAGTTCCTAAATGCTAATAGAGGTTGAGGAGGAGTGTCTTCCTCTTACCCAAGTGTAGAAATCAATAGAAACTCCAAGAAACCTCCTTGAAATTTCGGATTGCACTCTCCAAAAATCCTAAAAATTTGGACTTAGTTAGAATAGCATAAGGACTTGAAAAATGTGATGTAAATGGCCATCAAAGGACCCTTAAAACCGAAAATGAAGAGAAGGGAAGAAGGGTCTTGAAGCTTACCCAAAAACTCAAAACTTGAAGCTTGAAGAAAGTGGTGAAGATGGTGGATTCTCAAAAAGCTCCAAGCAAGAAAGGTGTTTAGAAGGAGGAGAGGATTAAGAAAATGTAGTTAGTTTAAATTTTTGTGATGGATGAGTGGGAAAGAAGAGGGTTGGCCGTAGCTATAGTAGAGAGAAGGAGGAGAAGAAGAAAATGGAGAAAGAAGAAGAAAGGTATAGAGAGAAAGTGATTTTAGGTTCAATGAATTTTTGAGTGTAAAATGAATTAATGAAAAGCAACACATTTCCCTCCTAATTGGCGGCTGCTACCGTGCATGGAGAGAGAAGTGAGGGAGAGTGTTTTGGCTTCCAAAGGAAGCCAAGGGCCATTTGGTCATTGTTTGGTCAAAGCTTCTCAAAGAAGCTTTGATTATTTAACATTAAATTTGAATTAAAGTGAATGGATTAGACATAAAGCAGATTGCATTAGGATAATGTGATAAAATTTTTATTACATACTATTATCTAATGGATAATAGTTACAGTTGACAGAAGTCAATATTTAATTAATCTAACAGATAAATTTTTCGCAGTATTGTTTTGTTTTATCTGTTATAAATTATCGAAAAATATGGAATCTCGTAAACTATGTCCAGCCTCAGGTTTAGTAAGATCCCCCGTCGACATGTCCATAGTTCAAGGTTCTCGGAGTAAACATCGCGTTTTTCCAGTTCTGCTCAATGCGCACGTAAAACGAAAAATATATTAAAATATTTGACGTTTCCGGAAAAATCCCAGAAAATTCTCAAAAATTGCAAATATTATAAAACGACTATTCATCATATAATTTTCTAATTTTTTGAAGCATTACAGTTGTTTTCCCGACTCTGCTAAATGTTCACGTAAAATGAAGAATATATTAAAATATTCGTCATTTCCGAAAAATTCCGAAAGAATTCACATAAATCACAAATATTAGAAAATGACTATTTGTGGTGAAATAAATAATTTTTGGAGCATTACACTGACCTCAGCAATTCTCAGCTTAGTGTGCACGCAAAATGAGGAATATATTAAAATATTCATCATTTTCGAAAAATTCCTAAAAATCAAGAATATTGTGAAATGATTATTTATGATTAAATAGATACTTTTTGGGACGTTACATGTGGCGTATCCAATGTGGATACGCCAGAACGCTTGGCGTATCCTACGTGGATACGCTAAGCATTCTGGCGCATCCACGTAGGATATGCCAAGCATTCTGGCGTATCCACGTTGGATACGCCACGTATATTGGCGTATCCTACGTGGCACAGACAATCTTAAAAAATTTTAGCGTGGCAAAAAGAGTGTCATTTGGATAAATAGTTTAAAAAAGATGACAATTTGATAAATATATTTGCCACTGAGGGCAGATTTTATTTTTCTTCACAACAAATTTTTATAGAGGTTTATTAGAATTTTATTAATTTCTTTCTTCAACACCACTAGAACTCATCTTTAGTGCTTTCCTACAATGATTTCATAAAACACAATATCACAATCAAGTGATAACTCCCAAACTTCCCAGTTCAAGTTGTAATACACAGATGCAAAAAGCCAAAAAGGGTCCAATTTTGACCCAGAATGGTGCAAGCAGAGATAGAGACAGAGCATATGCAAATAGGGCAATAAATACACAATGCAAAAAAGGTCCAATCTTGACCCAAAACGTTGCAAGCAGAGAAAGAGACAGAGCAGATGCAAATAGGGTAATATACAGATGCAAAAATGGTCCAATACTCCAATCTTTACACAGATGCAAATAGAGAAAAACAGGAAGGGAAAATACATTGTTCACCACTTACTAGCAGAGCGGTGCGTGGCATGCGAGCCCACAGAAAGGTGTGTAATGTGTAAGCCCACATAAAGGTATGTCGCGTGCAAGCCCACTACCACTAGATGAACATCAAGGCCACAACATTCTGGAAGGTTAGGATGGGGGGAACCAGATCTGGAAGGCAGAAAACTAGAGCCTCTCTTTCGTGACCTCGGTTTGGATAGGGATGGTAAGCCGTGAGGGCAGTCTTCAATGGAGGGGCAATGAGATTAGAGAAGAAGGTCGCGGTTTGGATGGTCGTGAACAAAGACAATGGATGATGAACTAATGATGAAGCCATGACCATGTGATTGAGGAAGGAATAGATTTCCTTGTGATTAGCACCAACATCTTGAGGAAGAATGGAAGATTTTCCTGAGGGTAGGTCGGGTGATATTGGGCTTGTGGGTCGTGATATACACATAATTTTTTTTAAAAAAAAAGTTTAATGGGTCATGTTCGATATATGTCCGCGCTATGTCCGAGATGTGTCTTGATTATGTCTGAGCCGTGTCTGAGCTAAAAAAATAATTTTTTTAATTGGACACACTCGGACACGTGAGACACGCGTGTCGTGTGTGCATCATCGTGTGTCCGTGTCGAATACATGTTCGATACACCACTAAAATGGCTTGTCCGTGCTCCATAGCTTTCTACTAAAAAATGGTATACAAACAAACCATAATAATTTGTCTGGTCAATGTACTACTAAATGTTGTGGGCATTCACACGATGCTTGTTGGCATTAAATGGTTTCATGCTAGAAAGGTTTTTGGGTCAATGATGTTTCATACCCTTTAACGGGTTTTTTTTTACTAAAGTAGTGCAATTTTATGAATTATTTATTAAATTAGGGTCATTTTAAAATTAATTATCAATTTGAGTTTCTTTTTTGTCACGTTGGCACGGGATTTCATATTTCATTTTAATTTTTGCCACATCATGTAAAAGGTAACTTGACGTTAGTCTTTGCAAAAACTACTACCGCACTTTTAGTCAAAAGAAGAATCAAGTTTAATATTATTTTAATAAAAAAGTGAAAGAGCAAGATTAAGTTGTTCTTTCCAAATTGTGTTAGTCAAGTACAATCAGGTGAAGAAGAATCAAGTTTAATAATATTTTAATAAAAAAATGAAAGAGTAAGATCAAGTTGCTCTTTTCAAATTGTGTCAGTCAAGTGCAAATCACGTTCAGAAGAATCAAGTTTAATAATATTTTAATAAAAAAATGAAAGAGCAAGATCAAATTACTCTTTTCAAAAGCTGTCGCAACTCCATAAGTCAAATACGAATTAGGTTTAACAAGTATTTTAATAATAAAATGAAAGTAGCAACTTCAAGTTGCTCTTTTCAAAAGCTAACACTATATTCCATCAGTCAAAAAAGAATCAGCTTTAATAATATTTTAATAATAAAATGAAAGGAGCAACTTCAAGTTGTTCTTTCATAAAATTTGTTCTACACCATCCCATGGTCGATGCCCTTTCTATTTAAACCTTAACCCCAGCATGCACTATGCACTCTTCCCATCTCTTCTCTGTCGTCTCTCACAGATTCTTATATTTTTCAATTTTCTTCTAAAAGTGAGTCAATTTGTTGTTTTCCTTTATTCAAATGGTAGGAAGTTTGAAGAGTCACAAGAGCTTATATTCGAAGGCAACATGAGACCAATTCAAATTAAATGCGATAACATGAGACCAATTCATGCTAAATTAAACCTTCAGTCTCATCAAATCATTTCTAGTCTTACATATAAATTTTTGATATCTCAAAATAAGAGCAAATATATAGCTCTTGAAATGTTTAATGATGAAGATGTTGAGTGCATGGTCAACACTTTTGATCAACACTCTACTATAAAAGTATTGGAATTGTACGTTGAGATCGACGTTATAAGCAGTTCATCATTACTTACATATTCATGTCATATGAATACTTAACTAGGAACCGCTTATGAAGAAGACCATGTTGATGAGTCTATTGTTGCACCTTTTTATGGTCAATCTGATGCCTACATTGGGCTTTCAGATGATGATGAAGATTGAAATAGAGACCTGACAATGGAGTGCAGTGAAGATGAAGACGAAGGTGAAATTACTTATGGTGATTTGTCTGGAACTGAAGTTGAGGTTGATTTTAATGCTGATTTTGGTGCTGCTGGCTTGGCTTCCCCAATTGTTATGGCTTCTCCAGTTGCATCATCATTACCTATTAGCAAACTTCCACAATAAACAAGTTAGTATCCATATAATTTAGTTGGTATATAGTGAAGTTAGTACTTGCATTTCACACTTTTAATACATGTACAAGTGTTGAACATTCCATAGAGACTCCATTTTGGACTTCAACTCCACATTATAAATATATTACTTGGGACCACCCCGATCAAGAGATTGATTTTCCAAGGTTGGATGTGCTCGGTTCTTGGCGTATGTAACGTCTTGGGACTGCCTGCAGGATTGATGAGTGTCTCCACAAACCAACACAGGTTTTTTCAGCGTGCTTTGTCCTCACTCACACGCATCCTAGGAAACTTCTCAGGAGGTCACCCATCCCACAATTGCTCCAGGTCAAGCACGCTTAACCATGAAGTTCTTATGTTCTAGGCTCCCAAAAAGAAGTTACAACTTGTTGATATGGCTACGCCAAATCATTTCCTTTAAGCCATCCTCAATTATGCAGCCTCATACTTGCATAGTCTCTGAATCTCTCTCATTCTGGTGCGTATTCAGTTCATTCATGTGACCCTTCGCCTAGAAGCCTGCTAGGAGCCGCTTATTGATGCTTTCTCTTTTAGCACCGGCGACCACTCCCCGCTCTCATCGACCCTGAGACGTCACATGCCCACCAACTTCTGCTTCGTTCGTCCCAGAACCACACCATACTGGGAGAGGTCCCAGTTCTGATACTATTTGTAATGCCCTAGGACTGCCTGCAGGATTGATGAATGTCTCCACAAACCAACACGGGTTTTTTCAGCATGCTTTGTCCTTACTCACACCATCTTAGGAAACTTTCTAGGAGGTCACCCATCCCACAATTGCTCCAGGTCAAGCACGCTTAGCCATGGAGTTCTTATGTTCTAGGCTCCCGAAAAGAAATTGTAACTTATTGATATGGCTATGCCAAATCAATTCTTCTCATTCTGGTACGTATTCAGTTCATTCATGTGACCCTTCGCCTAGAAGCCTACTAGGAGCCGCTTATTGATGCTTTCTCTTTTAACACCGGCGACCACTCCCTACCCTCGTCGGTCCCGGGACGTCACAACGTGCAGGAGATAAGTTATATGTTAGTTTACGATTTGACAGTAAAGAAGTTGTTCAGTTGGTTGTCAAACATTATTCTATAGAAAAGCATCAGACATTTTTTGTGGTTGAATCAAAACCAATAATTTTATATGTGAAATTCCCAAAACATGCGGAAGATTGTTCCTGGCATATGAGGGCAATTTTAGGAAAGAAGACAAGCAAATAGCAAATTACAAAATAAGGTGGTCGTCACACTTGTATGAATGCAATGCTTTCTCAAGATCATGAGAAGTTAGATTCCAATTTTGTCTACTCATGTATAGTAGGTATGATCCTCACTTATATGTGAATTATGTGCTTTTGGAATAACATTTCAATATTTTATAATGTGTGGGTTAGGTATGGTTAACCAAGAACCATCAGTCCTAATTTCTTTGATCAAGGAGAGGATTAACAACCAAATTGGATATCAAATCTCATGCAAGAAGGCTAAGCAGAAAGCAATTGTAAAGGTGTTTGGTGACTGGGATAAGTCTTTTGCAATCTTACCTAGATGGCTGGAGTATATGCAATTGTTTGCACCGAATTCCATCTACAAAATCGAGACAAATGAATTTGTCTTCAACAATTAGGTTGATAATTGGTTTTGTAAGTTTCATAGACTATTATTGTAACACCCCAATTTTTAGAAAAATGTCTTGAATGTTCTGTTTGCTGTTTTTCAAGCTTTTGTGTAAAAGACCATTGTGTCCCTATTTTACTGTTTCTTATTTTTTGTATGAAATACAAATACGTTTTACAGGCTAAAATTTTATTTGGTCGTTTTACGTAATTTGTTTCGAGACGGTAAAATAAAAATTTTCTCAAGCTACTGTTTTAATTTTTCTGGGAGATATACAGACAATTAATACTATCTGTAATTTTATTTGAACGTTTTGGATGATTTGCTTCGTTGTGGGGAGAAATGAAAAAATGACCATTACGTCCCGATTGTACTGTTTTTAATTTTTCTATATGTTACAATGCTTAATATTACTGTCTATGATTTTATTTGGACTTTTTGTGCGATTTGCTCCGGGACAGGAAAATAATATTTTTCGGTAGGAAATCTTGTTTTAATTATTCAGAACTGGGGGATCTTACTTAACCCGATTCTCGAATGATACTCGTATTTAATCTTTTAATTTTTAGGATTTAACTCACAAATAAAATAATTTTGTATTATTATAATATTATTTTATTAGTCAAGATAATAAAATGACAAAGGGACCCAGAAATGTTTTGCGGGATCCACGTTTAGTTAAAACAGTTAACTTAGTAGCTTAATTAAGCATCATTAGTGATGGAACATTCAAGAACATGGTGACTAAGCTAGATGACTAAGCTTAATTAGTGACTAAGCATGGTGACTAGGTTAGGATTAACCAATGGGAGCAAAGCTTGGTGAACAAGGCTTAATCTTGATCATTGATCCATTCTAAGGCTTGGATGAAGCCAAGCCAATGGACACCTTGCATGGCTTGAAGTCCATGGCCATTTGGCCTTTGGAGGACAAAAATCACTTCATCTTTCATGCATTTTCTCTCTTCTCTCTCTTCCAAAAACCCTAAACTCCATTAAAGCTTTCTTGAAGCTATATTCGGCCAAGCCCTATTCTACACCATCCAACCACCCAAAATTTTATCCAACCAAGTTTTCTAAACCTAAACACAATCCTAAGAACATCTCTAGTTGGGAGCTCTTGCAAAATCTTTCATTTGAAGCTTGGAAACCTACTTGGAAAATTTTACCTAGAAGGTGAAATTTCTTGTTTTCCATTTCTAAACTCTTTTTCAAAGTTCTAAGCCATGATTTCTCCATGGTTTAAGCTCTCTTTTATGGTTAGTAATTTGTAGTTTTGTTTAAGCTTGATAGGTGACTTGGTGGAGTGAAAATCGAAACCTAGAAGAGGTGTGAAAGAGTAATTTTGTCTTCATTTAAGGTAAGAGGAAGGCAAATCTTATCATCCATGGGTGGTGGTAAGAAGATGGAGATTGATTTGTTGTGATTGTAGAATCCATAAGGATTCCTTTGTTTGTGTGTTTGTTAGTAGCTTGTTTGTGTGGTTGTTAGTAGCTTTCCTATTTGATGTTTGTAATAATTTGTATGATGTTGCATGTCTACAAGCTTTGATTTGCATGTCTACAAGCTTTGATAATTTGTATGTGTTAGAAATGTATGATAATGTATAGGATGTGAATAACATGTTAAGGAATGCATGAGTGTTCCAAAGAACACCACACCAAGGCTCACGGCCATTGACCAAAAGGAGAACCAAAATGTTCTCGTTATTTTCCTAAAGTGTAATTTAATTAACCTAGGAAAATTAACAAGGGATAGAATTGTTTAGATCAAGGAAAATAGATTTAGAAAATCAAATAACACAAGTGTATATTTCGGCCAACATGCCAAACCAAAGATCCATGATTTCTAAAATCAATTCCAAACCATTTTCAATTAAAAAGATGTAAGATATGTTAAAAAGGAATTTTTCTACAATGAGTTTTAAAGAAACAAATTGATTAGAATTAAGTTTAAGGATTAAAATTAATAATTTTACTGTTAGAAATGAAATACAGTAACTTTTGAGAATTTCTAACATATGGCTCATACTGTATTTTGAAGCATGTTAGTGGTTTTCAAAAGGATTAAATTATACGGTTAAAAATTAAGTAAACAGAATTTTTACGAAAAAATTAGGAAACCATTAATATAATTTTCTAAACAAAATACTGTCAATTTTTAGTAAAAATGGGCAAATAAGATAGAAAAGATGTCCAAAAGACAGTATACGGTATGGAAAATATTTTACGTAGTTTAAACGTATTATTTATTATTTATGTTTATTTAAACAGTAATTTTTAAGGGATTTGGACAATAAAATGATTTAAAAATCTTACGTGATTGAGAAAACGTATTAAAAACTCTACGCGATTTTAAAAACAAAAAAATAAATTTACGCGATTTAAAAACGTTTGTAAAAACGACGAGATTGTGAAAATGCGATAAAATTTCTACGCGATTGACCAAAACGGTATTTTCTATTTTTTTTTGCTGTCGGGCTATGAGGTGAACCCGTACAGGCTTTGGAACAGTATTTGTCTGGTGGGACTTACTGTATCTCTTCTCTTTGAGGATATCTTTTTAATAAGGGTATTTTGGTAATTCTTTATTTTTGGATCATATATTGAGTTTATGCCAGTTTTTGGTGGATTGGTTGACGAGGTGAATCACATCGTGTTGTCGATGCGATAAACGTATTGTGGTTCATTGTCTTTATGAACTTGGAGACGTTAGTGTACGGGATTCCATATATGGACAGTCGGTCGCTCCGCTGGGCCGTGGTAACCGATAGCACACTAATGGACTCGACGCACACTATTTTCAATCGAGATTTCGTAAAGTCTAATAGTACATTGCCTGTAGTGCCACAACGTGAGACCGTGAACTACACCACGCCTTGGATGGTGGATTCCATGTGACGTGGGGCTATAGACGCAACGTGTGACAGCGCAATAATTTGGTTGGGTAGCCGTGATACTAATAGATTTTGCGGGTCATTCTCTCTCTGATATCTCTATGTGTTTAGCTCCATGGAGTAGGATCGTGTCATATTGTATGTGATGATATTGTGGATTTCATTTTATTTTATCTGTTTATTTTATTTTATCTGTTCATTTTATTTTATCTGTTTATTTTATTTTATCTATGATATTATTTTATCTGTGATATTATGTGTTGTTATGACGTTTAAATCTTTACACTATTCTGTTACAAATTAATGTTATAGCTTTTCATATTGCATGAACTGTATATCTGTTGTTTGTCGTTTTCTTATTTGCCATGTTTGTGATGATTTTAGATTGTCTTACCTCTTTATTGTATGTGTTTTCTGTATATTTATTTTACGTGGTAAAGAGTTTGAGGAAGAGGAACAACCTCTTGAGATTTTGTATCCTGAGGAGAAAGAGGAGCAGTAAGCTGAAGATCAGTACGACGACCAAGAACCATCTGATCATCCATATCCATTGGACTGATTTGTTTGGGTATGGCGATACCAGGATTTTTGGGTTTTGTGCGACTCGAGTTTCACGGTGGATCGTTAGCTTGGCATCTGCGGGGAGATAGAGACTCAGTGACTTACGTGGGACGGCTGACTGTGTCCCTACGACATATGTTTGATGGAGAGCCAGTGATGACGACTACTGTGTTTTTGCACTTAGAGTTACCTTTATCTCTTAGGCGTCATTGGGGTGGTGTATCCACTGAGCCTAGTGAGATGACTATCGTGTCGACTGCGCGGTCTCGTTTCCGCCGAGTGTCGAGGCATCCTGGATATTTATCTTCTGATGAGTTTCCTGAGAGTGATCCATCAGAGGATTAAATGTTTATGATGTGTATTTTTGGGCGCGTCTGCGTATGTATATATATTGACTCTTTACTGTTTCTCTTTACTGTTTCTGTTTAAATATTTGTAGATATAGTTGTAAATTATTTGTATAACTTATAACTTGGACCATATGTATATTATGAGTGATGTTGTTTCTGTTTATTTTATATTTCTGCGTTATTTGATTTAATAATATTCTGTTTAATAGGAATTATTTTACGACCCGTAGTAGTATATAACAAATGTTTTACAACTTGGGTAGATTATATTTATCTTTCTTTTATTTTCTTTATATATGTGACATCCCCACAAGGGTGTTACATTAGTTGTATCAGAGCCCAAGTTAGAGTCTTTTGGGGTTGTGGTTGGGTCTGTTTTTGTTTGTGCTGTGTGATTCTCTGTGATTTACTTTCGAAAGGATGTATCTAATTTTGTTTTATTCTATTTGAAGAAAGAAGATGTATGGTAGAGGCAGAGGACGTGCGAACGTGAATCGTGATGTGGACCCTATGATTGCGGCTGCTGAAGCTATGCAGCGGATGGTCAAGAAAATGACGCGAGGTGAGAGCGGCTCAACAAAGAAGATGCTATGCTGATGCCCTAAATTTATTTGAATTTAGGCGCCACAATCCGCCACAGTTTATAGGCGAGGTTGATCCGGAAAATGCAAGTCAATGGATACAAGACTTGGAGAGAATTTTTGAAGGAATGAGATGCACAGATGATAAGAAGGTGACTTATGCTGTCTTTATGCTAAGGGGAGATGGAGAACATTGGTGGAGAGGAACTCGCCGAGTTTTGCAAGCTGAAGGGGCTGAAATTACGTGGGAAGTATTTTCTGATGCTTTTCTGGGAAAGTATTTTCCTGCAAGTGCTAGGCATGCCAAGGAAATGGAATTTCTTGGTTTGCGACAGGGAAATATGACGGTGAATGAGTATGCTACAAAATTTGAGAATATGTCTCAATTCTCGGATTATGCTCAAACTCGACCGGATGATACATGGAGATGTCGGAAGTTTGAATCTGGCTTGAGAGTGGAACTGAAACGAGGGGTGATCTCCTTGAGGATAAACCAGTTTCATGCTTTGGTTGATGCATGTGCGCGACTTGAGGAATTAGAGCCGTCGCGAGATCAGAGGAATCGTAGCTTTGGGCCGACAAGGTTTCAGAGAGGTGGAGGTAGTAATACGAATCAGTTTCAGCGCAAGCCGTATTCCAAACCATCAGGGAGTCAATCTCAACGACCACC
This sequence comes from Ormosia emarginata, assembly GCA_029884605.1. Lineage (NCBI taxonomy): Eukaryota > Viridiplantae > Streptophyta > Magnoliopsida > Fabales > Fabaceae > Ormosia > Ormosia emarginata. The sequence goes on along the minus strand of JAQQTP010000078.1, from coordinate 21,673,868 downwards.
AGTTGGGGGAAGTACAAGTGGTAGTGGAGTTGGACAGAAAGTGGCATTTACGCCGACATGTTTTAAGTGCGGAAAGAAAGGCCATATCTCTCCGGAGTGCACGATTAAAGGGACAGTTTGTTTTAACTGTAAACAGCCTGGGCACATGTCGAAGGATTGTACTCAGCCAGAAAGGAAACCTGATGTTCGTTATGTTCGTGCTAATCAACAGAAGTCAGGGAGTACTCAACTGAGATCTGGAGGATAAGTATATACTATGACGGGAATAGAAATTTCTCAATCTGATGATCTTATACAAGGAGAAGGTGACATTGGAGGTAATCATCTGACTGTGTTATATGACTCTGGTGCAACACATTCATTTATTGCATATGATTGTGTGGAAAGATTGAAGTTGCCTGTGTCTTCTTTGAATGTTAAGTTGAGTGTTTCTACGCCAACTGCTAAACCTGTAATTGCATCAAAGATATGTTTGGATTGTCCTGTTGTTGTGAAAGGCCGTTTATTTTTGGTCAACTTGATTTGTTTACCTCTTGTTGAGATAGATGTAATCTTAGGGATAGACTGGTTATCTTCTAACCATATCATTATAGATTGTGCAAGCAAAACCATAGTTTTTCCTAAGGAAGAAAAATCTGGATTCTTGACTGTTGTTAAGGTCAAGTCTTTGTTAAGAGAGGGAGCACAAGGATATGTGGTATTGTCTTCTCTAGAAGTTAAGAATGAGAAGGATGTGAATACTATTCCTGTTGTCAACGAGTTTCCAGAGGTTTTTCCTGATGACGTACCTGGTTTGCCACCTGAGAGGGAAATCGAGTTTTCAATTGATTTAGTATCAGGAGCAGGTCCTATCTCAATTGCACCGTATCGTATGTCGCCTACAGAGTTGGAAGAGCTGAAAAAGCAATTAGTGGAACTGTTGGAGAAACAGTTTATGCGACCTAGTGTTTCACCATGGGGTGCGCCAGTACTTTTAGTCAAGAAGAAGGACGGAACTTCTCGGCTTTGTGTGGATTATCGTCAGCTGAACAAAGTGACTATCAAGAATAAATATCCGCTTCCAAGAATCGACGATTTGATGGATTAGTTAAGAGGAGCTGTGGTATTTTCCAAGATAGATCTGAGATCGGGTTATCACCAGATTCGTGTTAAGGGGGAAGATGTGCCAAAAACAGCTTTTCGAACTCGTTATGGACATTATGAGTATCAAGTAATGCCATTCGGGGTGACGAATGCTCCTGCCATATTTATGGATTATATGAACAGGATTTTTCGTCCGTATCTAGACAGATTTGTCATTGTCTTTATCGATGACATTCTGATCTATTCTTAATCTAAGGAAGAGCATGCTGAACATCTTGGTATTGTTCTTCAGATTTTGAGAGAAAAGCAGTTGTATGCGAAATTGGCTAAATGTGAATTCTGGTTAGAAAAAGTTCAGTTTCTAGGTCACGTGATTTCCAAAGAAAGTATTGCGGTAGACCCATCAAAAGTGGAGACTATTTTACAGTGGGAAAGGCCTAAGACGGTAACAGAAGTTCGAAGTTTCGTTGGACTTACTGGTTATTATCGGAGGTTTATCGAAGGTTTCTCGAAGGTTTCTCGAAGATTGCTGGACCACTTACACAACTTACGAGAAAAAGTCAAGCTTTTGAATGGACGAAAGAACGTGAAGCCAGTTTTTAAGAGTTGAAGAAAAGGTTAACAACTGCACCTGTGTTGATCTTACCAGATTCTAAGAGATCTTTTGATGTGTATTGTGATGCTTCTTATCAAGGGTTAGGTTGCGTTTTGATGCAAGACCAGAATGTTATGGCGTATGCTTCTCGTCAGTTGAAGGTTCATGAGAGGAATTATCTAACGCACGATTTGGAATTGGCTGCAGTGGTTTTTGCTCTGAAAGTGTGGAGGCATTTTCTGTATGGAGCGCTGTTCAATGTCTTTAGTGATCATAAAAGTCTAAAGTACTTGTTTGATCAGAAAGAATTGAATATGAGGCAGAGGCGATAGTTGGAATTCTTAAAGGATTATGATTTTCAACTTCAATACCACCCAGGAAAGGCTAATGTGGTAGCTGATGCCTTAAGTAGAAAGGTGCTTAGTGTTTCGGCAATGATGATCAAGGAAGAAGAGTTGATCAATAAGTTCCGAGATCTATGGTTGTCTGTGGAGTTTCTACCTGAAAGAGTTCGTTTATATAAGGTCGTGATTATAAATGAATTTCTTGATGTAGCCCGAGATAAACAAAAGGAAGATGTGTTTTTACAAAATGAAAGGGAATTGTTAAAGCAAGGTCATAAGGCGACGGTAGAGGAAGGAGCAGATGGAATCTTAAGGTTTAAGGGAAGAGTTTGTATGCCTGATGATTCTGAATTGAAGAAGTCGATCCTAGATGAAGCTCATACTAGTGACCTTAGTTTACATCCGGGGATGGCCAAGATGTACCAAGACTTGAAAAGGTTGTTTTGGTGGCCAAGGATGAAAAGGGACGTAGCAGAATATGTGGAGTCTTGTCTGGTTTGTCAGAAAGCGAAAGTAGAACATCAGAGACCAGCTGGAATGTTGCAACTGTTATCTATTCCAGAGTGGAAGTGGGATAGTATCTCTATGGATTTCGTTACTGGTTTGCCGAAGACGAGGAAAGGTCATGATTCAATATGGGTTATAGTCGATAGGCTTACTAAATCGGCTCATTTCTTACTAATTAATATCAAGTATTCATTGGAAAGATTAACCCAGTTATACATCAGTGAGATTGTCAGATTACATGGTGTACCTACATGTATAGTTTCTGACCGAGATCCGAGGTTTACGTCAAGGTTTTGGCGAAGTCTGCAAGAAGCTATGGGAACTAAGTTGCGACTGAGTTCGGCGTATCATCCGTAGACTGATGGTCAGACAGAGAGAACTATACAGTCTTTGGAGGATCTATTGCGTGCTTGTGTTTTGGAGCAACGAGGAAGTTGGGATGAATTTTTATCTTTGATAGAATTCACCTACAACAATAGTTTTCACTCAAGCATAGGGATGGCACCCTATGAGGCATTGTATGGGAGGCGATGTCGAACACCGTTGTGTTGGTATCAAGATGGGGAAAATATGATTGTTGGACCAAATCTTGTACAACAGACTACGGAGAAGGTAAAGATGATACAAGAAAAGATGAGGACGACGCAAAGCAGACAGAAAAGTTATGCAGATAAACGAAGACGACCTCTTGAATTTGAGGAGGGTGAGCATGTATTTCTAAGAGTTACTCCTACGACCGGTGTCGGAAGAGTTATTAAGTCTAAGAAGCTTACTCCTAAGTTCATTGGACTGTATCAAATTATCCGACATATAGGTCTGATAATCACATATTTTATTCATTAAGAAACCCTTATGTTTAGTCATTTACACTCTCCATATTCTTAATTGATTGAGTTTGGTATGATTTTGTGAGTTTGAGCTCAAATTGGTCCTAATTGAATATTTTCAGCATTATTGAGATTTGACACTGTTTCTGTATTTTGGCCATAACTTGAGTTCCTAATATCCGATGAACATGAATTTTATCTTGTAGGAAATCTAAGAGGAAGCTCTACAACTTTGATGAAGAGCTCGAAGTCCGATTCAGATGTCTAAGGGACCTAAGTTTACATGGAAGTCAGAATACGGGTTCTGTTAGTAGAATCCGAATAGTGTGCACTCATAAAATCATATCTCAAGATGTAATAATGGAGATGGGCTGAAATTTTGACAGTGGATAGTCAAGATCCAAATAAACAACTTTCATGAAGAACACATTTTGAGAAAAAGAAGTCTAGTAGGTCATTTTGAGCTTGCAAGTCGGAACAGAGGAGCTGAAGTTGGGTTTGAGCAACCTACGGTATTTGGGACATATCTTGGGCTTAAGGAAGCCAAATTGGACGAACCAGCTATCCATTTTATAGCCAATACAAGGATATATAACTTTCATGAAGAACACTTTTCATGGTTCTGAAGTATAATGGGTCGTTTTTGGCTTCCAAGTCAGACACGAAATTTTCGTCCTCAACCACCCACTCATCCATCCACTAATCCACTCATCCACTCATCCACTCATCCACTAACTCACCCACTCATCCACTCATACACTAATCCAACCACTTAACCACTCCACCCACTCATCCACTAATCCATCCACTCACCCATTCATGTCCATAATTTCCCACTCACCAAAAGTCCTTTGGCATTTTTCACTAATTCAACCACTCAACCATTCCACTCACTCATCCACTAAACCAATCCACTAAACCAACCCACTAATCCATCCACTCAAACACTCCACTCACTCATCCACTCATCCACCCACTTCCCTTTGTCATTTTGTTACCTTAGACTTCTATAAAAGGCACCATTTATCATGAACATGTAACTCTCCTTCATTTTCTCTCTAAGTTTCTTCTTGCTTCTTCATAGTTTCTCATAGTTTTGTATATTTTGATGCTCCCCTTCATGGTAATGGAGGGCTAAGCTACTTTGGGTCAATTTAGAACTCTTGAAGAGATTGTGGTTTGGATTCTTGAGACCTTGGTTATGCATTGTATTTGATTTGTAATTGAATTCCTCTTTTCTTCTTCTTCTTCTTCTTCTTGATCTTGAATGCATGAATGGTGATTCTATTTATGTTGATCTGATTTGATCTTGGTTTAAGATTGAGATTTGTGATGAAACTTAGAACTAATTGATCTAAACTAATCACATAAATGAAGATTGAGATTTGTGATGAAACTTAGAACTGATTGATCTAAATTAATCACAGAATTGAAGAGGTTAGGTTACTGATTTGTGCCTAAGTTAATTGAATTCGGTACTTGAAATTAACATAGATTTTCATGAATGATGCGATTGCGGATTTGTGTTTATCACTTGTTAATTGAATTCTAGACGATCGTCTAGTATGAATTTTGGATTTGATGCAGAGATCTCGGTTAGATCCAAATTAACAATTCAATTGCACTTCAAGTGTTTTATGAAGGGTCTATGATTGAATCCACCCAATCTTGGATAGGTTTCTAAATTGACTACTCTTTAATTGTCATTTCTTTCGTTAATTTTGTTAAGTACGATCTTAAACTCAAACCCCCTTTGCTAACTTTCACTTGATTTGATTAAATTGCATCTACGATCCTTGAGGAGACGATCCGGTGTTGTCACTGCTACAAGTTTAGGTAATAACTTCGGTTATAATTTTGACTGAGTTCGGCGCTCGTCAAAATTTTGGCGCCGTTGCCTCGGGATTAGTAAGTGTAATCTTTTCATTTTAAGTGTTTTTACTAACCTTTGCTTTTTATTAACTTTTCTAATAATGGACCATGCATAATGGAGTCAAAACTTGAGGAGTTGACTTCTTTGGTAAGACATATAGTAGTGAGACAACAATCACCATGCGGAAGCTACACTTGTGTGTAACATTTGTTTTTGTTCATCTCACCCCACATATGCATGCCCTACACTTCGAGATGGTAGTTCTGTTTTTCCAGATCAATTTGTTGCGGCGGTGGTTATTTTCCCGATGAACCATAGTTCCAAAGAAGAAGAACGAGTTATGACCCCTTCTTCAACACATACAACCCTAGTGGGAATACTATTCGGATCTGGGATATGGCAATACGGCATCACTACTACAAAGAACAATCATTTCAATATGAGCAGCCATTCCAATCCAGAGATAACAAGTCCATCAACCACAAAACTTGAGCCTTCATGGGAGGACTTGATGAAAACCCAAATTGAGTTCTAGCGAGTTTCACTGCCACTATTCGAGGATTTAACAACCCAAATTGAGCAGTTGACAATCACTTGTTAATGAATTGAGAAGTCAAGAATAGACCAACTCTCTTCCCAAACAATTCCTAACTCCCTGCATTCTAATTGCCATATTGATTTACCTGCAGATTTAGTTGAGGAAACTCATGATGAGTTGTGTGCTGAATTTCCTGATTTTATTAGTTTTAATGATTCTATCAATTGCAACTCATGTACTGATTGTGATGGTAATATAGAATGTGTTGCATGTGCTGAGATTTCTGCATATTTGAAAGTTGATGATTCTGTTTACGCAGCATCTAATGATATTGAAGGGTCTATCAACAATGCAGTTGCAGAATCTGAAACACATAGGGAGGTGAAGTTGAAGGCCATTGAGGAATTTTCAAAGAAGGAGGAAAGACAGCATATGACAGTAACTACTGAAGTGGATTTTGTTTTTGTGCCATGGTCCAATATAATCAATGAAAGCAGAATTGTCAAATTACACGTGTTGCATGCCATTGGTGAAGTCAAGGAAATTAAGAAAGACCAATGGGACCCCAATGGGAGCCTTCATGCTTCAAGCTTAACTTGGTCATTACACTTCAACCAATGGGACCCTAGTGAAAGCTATCATGTTGTGTCAACCATAACTAGGTCATCATGTTTCAACCAATGGGATCCTGGTGGAGTCTTTTCACCAACCTCACTTAATAAGACCAATGGACACCATCTCAAGCTGAAAAATGTGGAAGTGAAAGTGATGGGCTTTTACCATCCACATTATAAAGATCACTAAGAAGTGTCCCAACGTCGAGCTAATGACGTTAAACAAGCGCTTATTGGGAGGCAACCCAACTAGATTTGTTTTCAAGATCTTTGGGGATGGTTTTCGCAATCTGAGAAGATAAAAACATACTTCACTTTGAATGGCTGAGTAAGGAGTCAGTGAGTTATACCTTATTGACTCTTGAGACGCATTCTTGTGGCCTGGTATATCATGAACTTCTTAATTGTGGAATCTCTTCAGAGATGAACAGAAGTGTTACAGTCTTGGGAATCTGACTCTAAAAGACCCGCATTTCCTCTTTAATTTTATATTATTCCAGTCATGTTTTTTTGGTTTTACATTTTACTCATTTGTTTTGTGAGTTTTCAGGTTCTGTTGCAGCTTTGATTCTTATGCATCTTTTCTGCTTGCCATTATCTCGGCCCTCATCAGGTTGTGTTGCTCTTTTCTTTCCGTTTTATTTATCACTTTCACATTGAGGACAATGTCTATATTAAGTGTGGGGGAGAGATTTTAGCATATTATTTTTTATTTAAAAAAAAAGGGTTCATTGCATGATTGAATAACTTTTCTCCCTTTTTGAACTGATATGCTTGGTGATGGATGATTGAATTGATGAATTGAGTTTGATGGATGTATACCTTGTGAGATTTTGAGCCTAATGGATGGATTTAACATTTATGCCATTCTCTTCTTTCTTGTGTGATTTTCACTTATGTTAATGACCACTCTAGAACTTGCTTTGATTCTTTTTGAGACTACATTTCACTTGCATGCATGAACATGATTGAGGCTCTCTTTCTTAATTAGCTAGTTTAACCAAATAGCCAACCTTGTTTTCAATATGATATCAAGCACTCTTTTGACTTCTTGAAAATTCTCTGATTCCTGCCAACCTTGTATATTTTCATTTGCTTAACCCCTTTGAGCTTATTTGACCATTCCTTGTTTCTAGCTCATTATGTGCCTTAAATGAGAAATCGTGTTCTTACTTTACCTTAGGGAATAAAAGAACCTTAGCTTGGTTAATGGATGAGTTTTTGAACAAGTGTGGGGGTGTGTGTACAAAATGGTTGTTGAAAAAGGAAAGAGTGCCCTAAAAAAACACAAAAAAAAATCATATGTATATAGTTATGTTCATATAAAAAAAAATAAAAAAAAAAGAAAAAAAAAAAAAACCAAGTGTTTAAAAAAAAAAAGAAAAGGATTGGGAAATGAATATGTAAAGGGATATACAATAGAGTTGGGATGAACTTTTATGCTTGTTATTTGAACTCAGCTCTCATTTGCTTTTATTCTCTTTGGTATTTATCTTCTCATATCCATTTTATCCTCTCCCGTTACCTTGACCTCACTACAACCTTGAATAAAGTCCTCATGATTTGTGTGTGCATGTGTTTTGAGTAGTGGAGAAATAGAATATAAGCAAGCTTATGGTAGTGCAATTTTCATGAGTTGAATTGAGTGAAATACTTACTTTTTAAACACTTGAGAGATTGAGAGGGGATCTTGTGAAGATCTATCATTCTCGATTCATGTTGAAGATACCTTGCTTGTTAGTTTGAGATGTGGAGAATTGTTAACTCATGAATGTTTTGATCCCTTGAACATTTGGTTGTTCTTCTTGATTGTAAAATTTTGGGTTCTTGAATGTCGTTGGAATTTAAATTTTTGTTAATCTCTTATGTCCTTGTTTTGGTCTTGAGTCTTGCCCAGGAGTGCAAAAAGCTAAGTGTGGGGGAATTTGATAATCACATATTTTATTCATTAAGAAACCCTTATGTTTAGTCATTTACACTCTTCATATTCTTAATTGATTGAGTTTGGTATGATTTTGTGAGTTTGAGCTCAAATTGGTCCTAATTGAATATTTTCAGCATTATTGAGATTTGACACTATTTCTGTATTTTGGCCATAACTTGAGTTCCTAATATCTGATGAACATGAATTTTATCTTGTAGAAAAGCTGAGAGGAAGCTCTACAACTTTGATGAAGAGGTCGAAGTCCGATTCAGATGTCTAAGGGACCTAAGTTTACATGGAAGTCAGAATACGAGTTCTGTCAGTAGAATCCGAACAGTGTGCACTCATAAAATCATATCTCAAGATGTAATAATGGATATGGGCTGAAATTTGGATAGTGGATAGTCAAGATCCAAATAAACAACTTTCATGAAGAACACATTTGAGAAAAAGAAGTCTAGTAGGTCATTTTGAGCTTGCAAGTCAGAACAGAGGAGCTGAAGTTGGGTTTGAGCAACCTACGGTATTTGGGACATATCTTGGGCTTAAGGAAGCCAAATTGGACGAACCAGCTATCCATTTTATAGCCAATACAAGGATATATAACTTTCATGAAGAACACTTTTCGTGGTTCTGAAGTATAATGGGTCGTTTTTGGCTTCCAAGTCAGACACGAAATTTTCGTCCTCAACCACCCACTCATCCATCCACTAATCCACTCATCCACTCATCCACTCATCCACTAACTCACCCACTCATCCACTCATACACTAATCCAACCACTTAACCACTCCACCCACTCATCCACTAATCCATCCACTCACCCATTCATGTCCATAATTTCCCACTCACCAAAAGTCCTTTGGCATTTTTCACTAATTCAACCACTCAACCATTCCACTCACTCATCCACTAAACCAATCCACTAAACCAACCCACTAATCCATCCACTCAAACACTCCACTCATCATCCACTCATCCACCCACTTCCCTTTGTCATTTTGTTACCTTAGACTTCTATAAAAGGCACCATTTATCATGAACAACATGTAACTCTCCTTCATTTTCTCTCTAAGTTTCTTCTTGCTTCTTCATAGTTTCTCATAGTTTTGTATATTTTGATGCTCCTCTTCATGGTAATGAAGGGCTAAGCTACTTTGGGTCAATTTAGAACTCTTGAAGAGATTGTGGTTTGGATTCTTGAGACCTTGGTTATGCATTGTATTTGATTTGTAATTGAATTCCTATTTTCTTCTTCTTTCTTCTTCTTCTTGATCTTGAATGCATGAATGGTGATTCTATTTATGTTGATCTGATTTGATCTTGGTTTAAGATTGAGATTTGTGATGAAACTTAGAACTAATTGATCTAAACTAATCACATAAATGAAGATTGAGATTTGTGATGAAACTTAGAACTGATTGATCTAAATTAATCACAGAATTGAAGAGGTTAGGTTACTGATTTGTGCCTAAGTTAATTAAATTCGGTACTTGAAATTAACATAGATTTTCATGAATGGTGCGATTGCGGATTTGTGTTTATCACTTGTTAATTGAATTCTAGACGATCGTCTAGTATGAATTTTGGATTTGATGCAGAGATCTCAGTTAGATCCAAATTAACAATTCAATTGCGCTTCAAGTGTTTTATGAAGGGTCTATGATTGAATCCACCCAATCTTGGATAGGTTTCTAAATTGACTACTCTTTAATTGTCATTTCTTTCGTTAATTTTGTTAAGTATGATCTTAAATTGTCAAACCCCCCTTTGCTAACTTTCACTTGATTTGATTAAATTGCATCTACGATCCTTGAGGAGACGATCCGGTGTTGTCACTATGCTACAAGTTTAGGTAATAACTTCGGTTATAATTTTGACTGAGTTCGGCGCTCGTCAAGGTCCTGTAGCGTATCAGATTGCTTTGCCGCCTTTTCTATCCAATCTGCATGATGTATTTCATGTATCTCAGTTACAGAAGTATATACCGGATCCGACGCATGTTATACAACCAGATGAAGTATAGTTGAAGGAAAATTTAACTTACGAGACTTTACCTGTTAGAATCGAGGACAGAAAGGTAAAGCAACTTCGAGGGAAAATGATCGAACTAGTGAAGGTCATATGGAATGATGTGACGGGTGATGCTACCTAGGAACTGGAAGATAAAATGAGGGATCAGTATCCTCATTTGTTTTGATGTACAGCGAATTTCGAGGACGAAATTTTTATTTGTTGGGGAGAGTTGTAACACCCCAATTTTTAGAAAAATGTCCCAAATGTTCTGTTTGCTGTTTTTCAAGCTTTTGTGTAAAAGACTGTTGTGTCCCTATTTTACTGTTTCTTATTTTCTGTATGAAATACAAATACGTTTTATAGGCTAAAATTTTATTTGGTCGTTTTACGTAATTTGTTTTGAGACGGTAAAATAAAAATTTTCTCAAGCTACTGTTTTAATTTTTTTGGGAGATATACAGATAATTAATACTGTCTGTAATTTTATTTGAACGTTTTGGATGATTTGCTTCGTTGTGGGGAAAAATGAAAAATAACCATTACGTCCCGATTGTACTGTTTTTAATTTTTCTATATGTTACAATGCTTAATATTACTGTCTGTGATTTTATTTGGACTTTTTGTGCGATTTGCTCCGGGACAGGAAAATAATATTTTTCTAAATCGGTAGGAAATCTTGTTTTAATTATTCAGAACTGGAGGATCTTACTTAACCTGATTCTGAATGATACTGTATTTAATCTTTTAATTTTTAGGATTTAACTGTCAAATAAAATAATTTTGTATTATTATAATATTATTTTATTAGTCAGTATAATAAAATGACAGTGGACCTGGAAATGTTTTGCGGGACCCACGTTTAGTTAAAACAGTTAACTTAGTAGCTTAATTAAGCATCATTAGTGATGGAACATTCAAGAACATGGTGACTAAGCTAGATGACTAAGCTTAATTAGTGACTAAGCATGGTGACTAGGTTAGGATTAACCAATGGGAGCAAAGCTTGGTGAACAAGGCTTAATCTTGATCATTGATCCATTCTAAGACTTGGATGAAGCCAAGCCAACGGACACCTTGCATGGCTTGAAGTCCACGGCCATTTGGCCTTTGGAGGACAAAAATCACTTCATCTTTCATGCATTTTCTCTCTTCTCTCTCTTCCAAAAACCCTAAACTCCATTAAAGCTTTCTTGAAGCTATATTCGGCCAAGCTCTATTCTACACCATCCAACCACCCAAAATTTTATCCAACCAAGTTTTCTAAACCTAAACATAATCCTAAGAACATCTCTAGTTGGGAGTTCTTGCAAAATCTTTCATTTGAAGCTTGGAAACCTACTTGGAAAATTTTACCTAGAAGGTGAAATTTCTTGTTTTCCATTTCTAAACTCTTTTTCAAAGTTCTAAGCCATGATTTCTCCATGGTTTAAGCTCTCTTTTATGGTTAGTAATTTGTAGTTTTGTTTAAGCTTGATAGGTGACTTGGTGGAGTGAAAACCGAAACCTAGAGGAGGTGTGAAAGAGTAATTTTGTCTTCATTTAAGGTAAGAGGAAGACAAATCTTATCATCCATGGGTGGTGGGAAGAAGATGGAGATTGATTTGTTGTGATTGTAGAATCCATAAGGATTCCTTTGTTTGTGTGTTTGTTAGTAGCTTGTTTGTGTGGTTGTTAGTAGCTTTCCTATTTGATGTTTGTAATAATTTGTATGATGTTGCATGTCTACAAGCTTTGATTTGCATGTATACAAGCTTTGATAATTTTTATGTGTTAGAAATGCATGATAATGTATAAGATGTGAATAACATGCTAAGGAATGCATGAGTGTTCCAAAGAACACCGCACCAAGGCTCACGGCCATTGACCAAAAGGAGAACCAAAATGTTCTCATTATTTTCCTAAAGTGTAATTTAATTAACCTAGGAAAATTAACAAGAGATAGAATTGTTTAGATCAAGGAAAATAAATTTAGAAAATCAAATAACACAAGTGTATATTTCAGCCAACATGCCAAACCAAAGATCCATGATTTCTAAAATCAATTCCAAACCATTTTCAATTAAAAAGATGTAAGATATGTTAAAAAGGAATTTTTCTACAATGAGTTTTAAAGAAACAAATTGATTAGAATTAAGTTTAAGGATTAAAATTAATAATTTTACTGTTAGAAATGAAATACAGTAACTTTTGAGAATTTCTAACATATGGCTCATACTTGTATTTTGAAGCATGTTAGTGGTTTTCAAAAGGATTAAATTATATGGTTAAAAATTAAGTAAACAGAATTTTTATGGAAAAATTAGGAAACCATTAATATAATTTTCTAAATAAAATACTGTCAATTTTTAGTAAAAACAGGCAAATAAGATAGAAAAGATGTCCAAAAGACAGTATACAGTATGGAAAATATTTTACGTAGTTTAAACGTATTATTTATTATTTATGTTTATTTAAACAGTAATTTTTAAGGGATTTGGACAATAAAATGATTTAAAAATCTTACGCGATTGAGAAAACGTGTTAAAAACTCTACGCGATTTTAAAAAAAGAAAAATAAATTTATGCGATTTAAAAATGTTTGTAAAAACGACGAGATTGTGAAAACGCGATAAAATTTCTACGCGATTGACCAAAACGGTATTTTCTGTATTTTTTCTGCTGTCGGGCTATGAGGTGAACCCGTACAGGCTTTGGAACAGTATTTGTCCGGTGGGACTTACTATATCTCTTCTCTTTGAAGATATCTTTTTAATAAGGGTATTTTGGTAATTCCTTATTTTTGGATCGTATATTGAGTTTATGCCAGTTTTTGGTGGATTGGTTGACGAGGTGAATCACATCGTGTTGTCGATGCGATAAACGTAGTGTGGTTCATTGTCTTTATGAACTTGGAGACGTTAGTGTACAAGATTCCATATATGGACAGTCGGTTACTCCACTGGGCCGTGGTAACCGATAGCACACTAATGGACTCGACACACACTATTTTTAATCGAGATTTCATAAAGTCTAATAGTACATTGCCTGTAGTGCCACAACGTGAGACCGTGAACTACACCACGCCTTGGATGGTGGATTCCATATGACGTGGGGCTATAGACGCAACGTGTGACAGCGCAATAGTTTGGTTAGGCAGCCGTGGTACTAATAGATTTTGCGGGTCATTCTCTCTCTGATATCTCTATGTGTTTAGCTCCATGGAGTAGGATCGTGTCATATTGTATGTGATGATATTTTGGATTTCATTTTATTTTATCTGTTTATTTTATTTTATCTGTTCATTTTATTTTATTTGTTTATTTTATTTTATTTATGATATTATTTTATCTGTGATATTATGTGTTGTTATGACATTTAAATCTTTACACTATTCTGTTACAAATTAATGTTATAGCTTTTCATATTGCATGAACTGTATATCTGTTGTTTGTCGTTTTCTTATTTGCCATGTTTGTGATGATTTTAGATTGTCTTACCTCTTTATTGTATGTGTTTTCTGTATATTTATTTTACGTGGTAAAGAGTTTGAGGAAGAGGAACAACCTCTTGAGATTTTGTATCCTGAGGAGGAAGAGGAGCAGCAAGCTGAAGATCAGTACGACGACCAAGAACCATCTGATCATCCATATCCATTGGACTGATTTGTTTGGGTATGGCGATACCAGGATTTTTGGGTTTTGTGCGACTCGAGTTTCACGGTGGATTGTTAGCTTGGCATCTGCGGGGAGATAGAGACTCAGTGACTTACGTGGGACGGCTGACTGTGTCCCTACGACATATGTTTGATGGAGAGCCAGTGATGACGACTACTATGTTTTTGCACTTAGAGTTACCTTTATCTCTTAGGCGTCATTGGGGTGGTGTATCCACTGAGCCTAGTGAGATGACTATCGTGTCGACTGCGCGGTCTCGTTTCCACCGAGTGTCGAGGCATCCTGGATATTTATCTTCTGATGAGTTTCCTGAGAATGATCCATCAGAGGATTAAATGTTTATGATGTGTATTTTTGGGCGCGTCTGCGTATGTATATATATTGACTCTTTACTGTTTCTCTTTACTATTTCTGTTTAAATATTTGTAGATATAGTTGTAAATTATTTGTATAACTTATAACTTGGACCATATGTATATTATGAGTGATGTTGTTTCTGTTTATTTTATATTTCTGCGTTATTTGATTTAATAATATTCTGTTTAATAGGAATTATTTTACGACCCGTAGTAGTATATAACAAATGTTTTACAACTTGGGTAGATTATATTTATCTTTCTTTTATTTTCTTTATATATGTGACATCCCCACAAGGGTGTTACAATTATGGACTTTCAAGCAATGTTATGATGCTTTTAACTTTTGAAAACTGATTATTCAAATTGATGGAACCTTCCTGTATGGTAAGTATTGTGGTGCATTATTAATTGCCACGACACAGGATGGCACTAGTTGCGTTCTGCCAATTGCTTTTGCTATCATTGAAGGTGAAACCTTGAGTACTTGGTCATGGTTCTTGGCAAACATACGCTAACATGTGACAAGTGATGCAGATTAAAGGATGCAAACCCAAGTGTAGGTTGTCTCAAGTAATAAATTTCTCGGGAGTCCAAGGTCGATCCACAGGGAATTGATGAAGAAAAATTCTTTGAGGTAAGGAAAGGCTTTCTCACAACAATAAAGATAATAAATATGTTCACAAATAAATTAAAGAACTTGCTTGGGCTAAGAAATCCACTTTTGGTAATAAATTAAGGACAAGATTAATTTTTTTTATAACTCAATTGAAATCCACGCACAACGGATGTTCTAATCGGAGAATAAAACATTCAAAGTCCATTTAGAATTATATACGTAGTTATATTATGGTTCCTTTAATTATTTACCAACACTTACACTTGTAAATGTGTTCAAGCATTCATTATGCCAAACCACTTGTCTACAATGAATCAAGAACTTCACTTTACAAGGAGGGTTTCTAAATTGATTGGAAACTAAATACAATACATATAATGATTACTTGATAATATATCATTTAAGTACAAGAAAGAAATTAATCTAACCTTATTTTATTACTAAAAGCTTCACTCATTCACTTAAGCAAGATGAAGATTAGTTACCCATGAGCAAGAAGAAAGAAAGAGAGTAGAAGAAAAACATAAACATAATTTCAACTTAGAACAAAAGAAAATTACAATAAATTACATAATAGCATAATATAAGCTAAGCCAAGATTACCCAAATGATCTGCCTATGGTCCCTTTTATAAAGGATTAGGGATACAAAATGATAAGGAAATTCATTAATGAGTGAGTGGATGAGTGGGTGGATAAGTGGAAAATGCCAAAGAACTTTTGTGAGTGGAAAATTATTGAAATTTCTTGTCTCAAAAATCATTCAGTGATGAACTCATGGATAACGTCAGAATGAAGCAAAGTGGTCTTCATGAAAGTTCTAGAAAATTGTCTCAACTTTCTATTGCTACCAAAATCATCCAAAAATTCATCATACAGCCCAAGATATGACTCAATTACTGTAAATTATTTAGGCCAGTTTTAACACCTCTATTTTGAATTCCAGATCTAATATGACCTCCAAGCTGTCCGATTGAGCTCTTGTGTTCTTCATGAAAGTTGTAGATATGGGTCTTAACTTTTAGATTCCAAATTTTTAGCCCATTTCAGTTCCTTAAACTCGAATTATGCAATGATTACCACACACTGTTCGGGTTACAATCACAAAACTCATGTTCTAACTTCCAAGCCCAATTAGCTCTACTAGATGTCCGATTTTTCCCTGGAGCTCTCATGAAAATTGTAGAGCTCTCTCTTATCTTTCCTGTAAGGTAAGATACATAATTATAAGACATCTAGAACTCAAGATATGACCGAAATACAGAAATAGTGTAAGACCAAAATAGTGCTAAAAAAATCAATTAAGTCTAATTTAAGTCCAAACTTACAAAACATAACCAGATTTAATCAATTAAGTACATGAAGAGTGTAAATGACTAAAAATGAGAGTTTATTAATGTATAGAATATATGATTATCAACAAGAAAGAAAGGTCTATGTTTGATTTCTAATCGACACCAAAGCATAAAAGCTACTGTGAACAATGCATACCTTGGTTAGCAGCCTCCCAATGCATATCATGTATACTGCATACGTCATATTGCCAGCAATTCCAACCATAAGTTCAGGAATGCAAAATTGAAGGAGGACTTATTAAAACTAGGTAAAAGTTCATTCCTTATAATGTTTCATTGAGATATATGATTTTGTTGCTTTTAAAACATTTTTTGTTTTAATGTATGTTATACTACTTGTATGCACTAGTTTGAGAGAAACTTGCAAAAAATTTCATCAAATTAACAGTGACATATAGAGGTGGATTGATGACATTTCAAAAGAAAAATGGAGTCAAGATAATAATGAAGAAAGGCGAAGATATGGGCACATGACGACGGACTTGTCAAAGACTATAAATAATGTTACCAAGTGGCTTCCAGTACTCAAGAGGGGGGGTGAATTGAGTAACAAAAACTTTTGCAAAAGCTTTACACAAATAAATTTTGCTCAGTATAATTATTAAAGAATGTGGAAGAGATGAGAAAAAAAAAGGAACAAGTAATAAATAAATTGCAGGAATCAATAAATAACGTGCATAAAATAAAGAGAATAAGGGAAAGAAAAACAGTACACGATATTTATCCCGGTTCGACCACCAACCACTTGTGGCCTACGTCCAGTCCCCGAAACACTTGTTCGAGATTTTTCACTATTCAAGACAAGCTTAAACAACAGGTGCTTGCGACCTTTACAATACGGAGCACTTTTCACACACAGGGAAACTCTACCCTTGTGCTCAAGCCTCAATCAAACAAAAGGGATACCTCACCCTTATACAATCCTTGGGGATACCTCACCCTCAATATACAGAAATAGATAAAGAGATGAAGTGAAACTCTCGCTAAGAGTAGATAAATACAAATTGAAGCACTAAGGAGCTGTTTCTCAAATATCTCAAGAGTTAAGCAATTATAAGTTCAGAAAACAAAGAGAGAATAAGGTAGAGCACGTTTTCAAGCAAGCAAAAATGATCACAATGTTAAAGGGCGTTTTCAGAGAAGTCCCAGGCCTCTATTTATAGAGCTCGTGGAAGAATATGGCCGTTGGGAGCAATTAATAACATTAAAAACTTTCTGATTCTTCGTATGCTGTTTAAAAACATGGCTCTGTTTCTCGTGGGGTATTCGAATGCCTGAAGGAGGTATTCGAATACCTCTGTCAAAAACTCTTTTAAAAAAACTGCTTAAGTTAGAGTTATTCGAATACCAGTCAAGGGTATTCGAATACCTCATTAAAATAAGGCATGTTTAGAAAGCAGGGTATTTGAATACCATATGGGGTATTCGAATGCCTCATTTAAAACGGTTCATTCTGAAACTGGGGTATTCGAATACCATATGGGGTATTCGAATGCCTCTGTTTTAGCACAAAGAATATCGATTCTGAATCAGGTTATTCGAATACCATATTGAGGTATTCGAATACCTCGCTTAAAAACAGATTTAAAATCCTTTCCAAAAAGCTTGAAATGCTTGTTTTTAACTTTTAAAACATTTGATCTTTTAAAACTTTCAGTTTAGGTTATCTTTAATCATTTGAGATATTTAATTAACAAACTCCATACATGATAGATCCTAAGTCCTAAAGCTAATCTTTAAATACTTGGACTTGGTCTTCTCATCATCCTCATGTTTGTTATCATCAAAATACATCTTCATTGTTGCGTAGCAAACACATTCTCCCCTTTTTGATGATGACAAACTATCATAGAGAAAAGCATCGATCTGAGAAATAATTGGAATTCACAAAGTAAGAGGCTTACATTTATATCTAATATGTGCGTGGCGTAGCTCCCCCTTAATGTTGGAATCAATAATAGTTATTTTAAACCTGTCTTTTCTCATAGTTATATTCTTTTCTCATAGTTATATTTTTCTCCCCCTTTGGCATAATAAAAAAGATACAACAAAATATAATGCATAAAGGAGGCAATAAGCATAAAGAGAAACTGATTGTATTAATAATTTAGCCGATATACATAATGTAATGAAAGAGTTAACAGCTAATACAAAAAAAACATCCAAACAAGAACAAAGCCTAGAAAGAGGCATCTGGCGGAGGAGGAGGGGACTCAGAACCCCGTGAAGATAGCAAAGCCCGCAAAGCAGCTTGCTCACGCTCAACACCATCAAGTCGTCAAACAGAACTGAGAAAGGTGTGTTCCAAATAAGCTCGGTTATCCTCCATGTAAGCACGGTTGGCACAGTAAAGTGGCCATGACTTGATCCAGTGGTGAACCGGCGGCGAAGCGGGGGCGGCGGGGCCGGCGGTGACGAGGCGGCGGGGGGCTGCGGAGCGAAGAACGGCGGCGGCGGGGGGCGGCGGGGATCAGGTGGGTCGTCCTCATCATCGTCAACTTCAACTGGGAATACCCAGCCTTCATCAGTCTTTATCATCTTCATTCGGTTCAGCGTATAAGAGCCAAACACATTATGGTGGGTCAGCTGAGTTTTTCGCTCGGTCTCCACAATTTGCGGATACTTGCCTAGGAAGGCAGTGATGATCACCCCATAAGGTAGCTCTGAGCGTTCTTTTCCCTTAGCTCTCATCATATGCTTCATAATGAATACGGGCCAGTTTATCTGGTATCCTTTCTTCAGGATCCACAGCATAAACACATCATCTTCACTCAGGTAGGCGTAGTTCCCACCTCTAGGAGCTAAGATGTGGGCATAAGCATAATGTAAGAGCACATGTCTGGCTCTTCATCATGCCCCTTTGACTCCCTTTTGAGTCGGAGGTAATGCCAACCCAGTCTAAGGACATCTTCAATGGCTCGAATCTTGTCGAACCGCTGGACAAACTCTTCACGGTCTTCATTGTTACGGCCGGCGATTCTAATCCGAAGAAGCGAACCCGGTCTGAGGAGTGATCACAATGTGCTTGATCACGAGACGTCGAAATGAAGTTCCAATCCTTCAATCCTCAAGTTGCGGTAAAACATTTTGACCAAATCGGGATAGAGGACCTCCTTATAGGAGCAAAAACGTAGCACGCCTGGATGTCCAGGTGGTGTAGGAAATCAAAGCCACCTTCTTTTCAAAGAAGGCCAAATCCAGGTACTTGGGCTGCACAAGGTTACGTTCTCGGAAATGAGAGATGAATCGGCCAAGAGTTTCTGGGTGAGAGGAGAGCCTTCGCAGATCCAATGGGTTGTTGCAAGGCGCGGTTTTTGTGCGAGCACGTTTGGAGGAGGAAGCCATGGATGAAGGTTGAAGATGAGAGGAATGGGTTTGAAAAGAGAGGAGTGACGGTTGGGTGATACGAGGGATCGGGTATTCGAATAGGAGATGAAAAACGAGAGAGAAGAAATGAAAAATGAGATGAGTGAACGGGTGAACGAAGGGGCTTATATAAAGCTCAACTGAGGTATTCGAATACCTCAATTGGTATTCGAATACTGCTGTTTGGAAACGCAAAGGTCGGGGCTCTCTTGAAAGAAGGTATTCGAATACCTCTGTAGGTATTCGAATAGACCGTCCAAAAAGATTGGCCCAGATAAGCGGTGTATTCGAATACCGCTTAGGGGTATTCGAATACACCAGAGACAGGAACAAAAGCCTGATAGCAAGAGGCTTCAGGGTATTCGAATAACCACTAAGGTATTCGAATACTCCTGGTTAATAAATCATGAAAGCATGATGGTATTCGAATACCAGATGAAGGTATTCGAATAACTTAGATAGAAAAACACCAAATATTAGGTCCAGAAGCAATTTTGAAGATTAAAGCTTACCCGATTAAATGAGTACCTGCAAAACAGAATGGAGGGTATCTCCGACGCTCAAGTCAGTAACAATTAAAGATCAATAAAACAATGAGTATTAAATTTAACAAATTAAATACACGATTGATCCAAAATGCCAAGCTCTCTTCTTAAATGAAAGAACGAATCTTTAGGTAAAGGTTTTGTGAAAATATCAGCAAGTTGATTATTGGTTTCAACAAATTCTAACACACAATCACCTTTTTGAACATGATCTCGTATAAAATGGTGCCTTATCTCAATGTGCTTAGTTCTAGAGTGCATAATGGGATTCTTTGACAGATTAATTGCACTAGTATTATCACATCTTATAGGGATGTGATTAAGCTGAAGACCAAAGTCTAAAAGTTGTTGCTTCATCCATAGAATTTGAGCACAACAACTTCCTTTGCCACATATTCAGCCTCAGCGGTGGATAAAGCCACGCTATTTTGTTTCTTGCTATGCCAAGAAACTAAGGAATTGCCAAGCGGTGACATGTTCCACTAGTGCTTTTCCGATCCAATTTGCATCCAAAGCAAAATCGGAGTCGAAATAACCAATAAGACTACAAGTGGCACCTTTGGGGTACCACAAGCCCACTTGTGTAGTGCCACCTAGATATTTCATAATACGTTTTGACACTTAAATGCGACTCTTTAGGATTAGCTTGATATCGAGCACACATGCATACGCTAAACATTATATCGGGCCTACTAGCGGTGAGATAGAGAAGAGATCCGATCATACCTCGATATTTAGTGATTTCTACAGAATTACACCTTCGTCTTTATCCAAGTAACACGAAGTACTCATTGGTGTAGCCATATGCTTTGAGTTGTCCATTCCAAACCTCTTGAGAAGTTCTTTGCAATACTTTGTTTGGCTAATGAACGTTCCACTCCTTGTTTGTTTGATTTGAAGTCCAAGGAAGAAATTGAGTTCTCCCATCATGGACATTTCGAATTCGCTTTGCATGATTTTGGCAAATTCCTTGCACAGATTTTCGTTAGTAGCACCAAATATGATATCGTCTACATACACTTGTACAGGGAGTATATCATGGTTTTTATTTTTAATAAAAAGAGTTGTGTCAACTTTACCTCTTGTAAAATCGTGTTCTAAAAGGAACTTACTTAATCTTTCATACCAAGCTCGTGGAGCTTGTTTTAAGCCATACAAAGCCTTTTTCAATTTGAAAACATGGTTAGGTAAATCATAATTTTCAAAACCTGGAGGTTGGTCAACATATACTTCCTCTTGAATAAATCCATTTAAAAACGCACTTTTAACATCCATTTGATATAATTTAAAATCCATGATGCAAGCAAAAGCAAGTAACATCCTAATAGCTTCTAATCTAGCTACAGGTGCATAGGTTTCTTCATAATCTATACCTTCTTCTTGATTATAGCCTTTTGCTACAAGTCTAGCTTTATTTCTTGTTATTATGCCAGCTTCATCAAGTTTGTTTCTAAAAACCCATTTAGTACCGATAATAGGATGATTATTAGGCCTAGGAACTAGTTCCCAAACTTGGTTTCGTTCAAATTGATTTAATTCTTCTTGCATAGCTAGAAACCAATGTTCATCATTAAAGGCTTCATTAATGTCTTTAGGTTCGATTTGAGAAACAAATGCTAAGTGGTTACATGCATTTCTAATGGAGTTTCGAGTACTTACACCTTTGGATACATCACCTATTACTTGATCAAGCGGATGATACTTTGAGGTACGCCATTCTTTGGGAAGCTCCAAAGCTTGTGAATCCTCTTGTCTTTGTTTATCTTCTTGCTCCTTGATTTCTTTTTCCTTGCTATCCAAATGTGTTTCCGCTAAGGCTTCGCAACATCATCAATAACAAGATCCTTTCTCGATCCATTTGGGTCAGTTTCATCAAATGCAACATGTATAGATTCTTCAATAGTCATAGTTCTTTTATTATATATACGAAAAGCCTTACTATGATTTGAATAACCAAGAAATATACCTTCATCAGACTTAGCATCAAACTTGCCTAGGTTATCTTTTCCATTATTTAAAACAAAACATTTGCAACCAAAAACATGAAAATGTGCGACATTTGGCTTTCTTCCCTTGTATAATTCATATGGGGTTTTCTTTAAAATAGGCCTTATAAGGGCCCTGTTCATAACATAACAAGTTTGTATTTGACATCCGCCCAAAAATACTTAGGAAGAAGCACCTCATTAAGCATAGTTCTCGCCATTTCTTCTAAAGAACGGTTTTTCCTTTCTACAACTCCATTTTGTTGTGGAGTTCTAGGGGCAGAGAAATTATGATTAATGCCATGTTCATCACAATAATTTTCAAAAACATTGTTTTCAAATTCGCCACCATGATCACTTCTTATAGAAGAAATTTGAAAACCTTTTTCGTTTTGAATAACTTTGGCAAGTCTTTTAAATGCTAGAAATGCATCATTTTTATTTGCAAGAAATAAAGTCCATGTAAACCTAGAAAAATCATCCACAATCACTAAAGCATAGTAATTCCACCAAAGCTCATAGTTTTAGAGGGTCCAAATAAATCCATGTGCAAAAGTTGTAAAGGTCTAGTAGTTGAAACTATATTTTTTGATTTAAAAGAGACCTTTATTTGTTTACCCTTTTGACATGCATCACATAATTTATCTTTAACAAAATTAAGCTTTGGTAGTCCAATTACTAGCTCTTTAGAGACCAACTTCCTTAGGTGATCCATGTGAATGTGTGCAATTCTCCTATGCCATAGCCAAGAATCATCATTCTTACTTAAAAGGCATTTCGCATCATTTGAAGATATATCATCAAGGCTAATCATATAAATGTTATTTATTCTATGACCAATGAATTTAACATGTTTATCATTTTTATCTTCAATTATGCAACAATTTGAATCAAAAATTACCTTGTTACCTTTGTCACATAATTGGCTAATACTAAGAAGGTTATGTTTTAAGCCTTCAACAAGCAACACATTTTCAATGGAGGAATTTGGATTCTTGCCAACTTTTCCGACTCCAAGAATTTTTCCATTGTTGTTGTCTCCATAAGTAACATGTCCATGATTCTTGGGAATAAACATGGTGAATTTTGAGTCGTCTCCAGTCATGTGCTTGGAACAGCCGCTGTCGAGATACCAATTTGAGCTCCTGGCTTTCAAGCACACCTACAACACAATTTTAATTTTTAACTTTTGGTACCCAAATTTTCTTGGGTCCTTGAGTGTCAGTTTTAGGCAATGTACCCTTTGGAACCCAAACCATTTTTGTCCCAATTTTTGTGTTAATATTCTTTCTAGCATTGCATGTTGAAGCACTATGACCTTTCTTTCCACAGTAAAAGCATTTAATAAATGGACTGCTGGAAGTATTTGAATAAACGAAAAATTTTTTATAAGATTTATGTTGATTTTTCGGGTTATAGCCAATTCC
Organism: Ormosia emarginata; assembly: GCA_029884605.1. Classification (NCBI taxonomy): domain Eukaryota; kingdom Viridiplantae; phylum Streptophyta; class Magnoliopsida; order Fabales; family Fabaceae; genus Ormosia; species Ormosia emarginata. The sequence continues at coordinate 21,650,242 of JAQQTP010000078.1, read as the reverse complement.
AGCTTTTTCAAAAACAACCCTTTGTTTCCCTAATATAATATTTAGATTATCTCTCCCAGAAGTGAATTTGGCAAGGGTATTTTTTAAGTCTTCAATTTCTTTCTCAAGTGTGTGACATGAAGAACAAGAATAAGAAGTAGAAACATGTGAGGATGAGATGAGCATGCATCAATAATTCCCAAAGTTTCATTTTCAATTTTTAGTTCTTCAATCTCTTTATTTAAAATAAGAATTTTATTTTCTAAAGAAAAAATTTTTTTCTTAGAAGAAGAAATTTGTTTTGTGAGTTTTATTGATTCGTCATGCAATTCTTCAAAGGCATCTTGTAACTCATCATAAGAGGGCAGTAAAGTAGAGTTAGAACTTACCTCATTTTCGCTTTCTTCTTCTTCTCCTTTGGCCATGAGACAGAGTTGAGCTTCTTCGCTATCTGAGCTGTCAGTTGAATCCATGTCGTTTTCATCCCATGCTATATAGGCTTTTCTTGCTTTTCTTTCTTTGAAGGGCTTCTTCTCAAGTCTCTCTTTCTTCTTTTGGTAAACTGGGCATTCCATTTTCATGTGACCAGGCTTGCCACATTCATAGCAAGTAGGAGTTGATGAAGCTCCTTCGCCTTTGTAATGAGTCTTCTTCGGAGGGAAGGGAGGTCTTCTTTGCATTCCCTTTTTCTTGAGAAATTTACCAAATTTTTTAACTAACGGATGAGATTTTCTTCGTTTACCTCAATGTTTTCTCGAGCTTTCCTCATCTTCTTCATCATCATTGTCAATTGTTGTGGAAGTGGCTTTAAGCGCTATCCCCTTTTCTTTTTATCATTTTCTTCGCTTTGACTTAATCTGCTCAGTTCTAGTTCGTGCTCATGAAGTTTTCCAAAAAGGGTGGCTAATGACATGGTTGTCAAGTCCCTTGATTCTGAAATTGCTGTCACCTTGGGCTGCCAAATCCTGCTTAAACACCTTAACACTTTATTAATCAAATCTTCGTTAGTAAAACTTTTTCCTAAAGATGCAAGATGATTAACAATGTGGGTGAACCTCTTTTGCATTTCTTGAATGCTTTCTCCTTGGTTCATTCTAAACAGTTCATATTCGCGAGTTAGAGAATTGATTCTCGACCTCTTAACTTCACTAGTACCCTCATGGGTGACTTGTAAAGTGTCCCACATTTCTTTAGCGGTTTTGCAATTAGAAATTCTAAAAAACTCATCATACCCCAAGGCAGTGGTAATGATGTTTTTAGCTTTTAAATTATATTGGACTTTTCTTTTATCCTCATCAGACCAATCACTTCTAGGTGTCTCGGTTTTTACACCATCGACAACGCGTGTAGGTATAAATGCGCCGTTTTCGACAAAGATCCCACACATCTAGATCAATAGCTTCGATGAAGATTTTCATTCTTTCCTTCCAATATGCGTAACCATCCCCATTGAAAAGGGTGGTCGGTTTATGGAAGATCCCTCGAAAAAACCATTTAAGGAAGCCATGTTCTCTTGAAGCGGCTAAGCTCTTTATACAAGAGTCTAGCTACGATACCACTTGTTACCAAGTGGCTTCCAAGACTCAAGAGGGGGTGAATTGAGTAACAAAAACTTTTGCAAAAGCTTTACACAAATAAATTTTGCTCAGTATAATTATTAAAGAATGTGGAAGAGATGAGAAAAAAAAAGGAACAAGTAATAAATAAATTGCGAGAATCAATAAATAACGTGCATAAAATAAAGAGAATAAGGGAAAGAAAAACAGAGCACAAGTATTTATCCCGGTTCGACCACCAACCACTTGTGGCCTACGTCCAGTCCCCCGAAACACTTTGAGATTTTTCACTATTCAAGACAAGCTTAAACAACGGGTGCTTGCGACCTTTACAATACGGAGCACTTTTCACACACGGGGAAACTCTACCCTTGTGCTCAAGCCTCAATCAAACAAAAGGGATACCTCACCCTTATACAATCCTTGGGGATACCTCACCCTCAATATACGAGAAATAGATAAAGAGATGAAGTGAAACTCTCGCTAAGAGTAGATAAATACAAATTGAAGCACTAAGGAGCTTTGTTTTCAAATATCTCAAGAGTTAAGCAATTATAAGTTCAGAAAACAAAGAGAGAATAAGGTAGAGCACGTTTTCAAGCAAGCAAAAATGATCACAATGTTAAAGGGCGTTTTCGAGAGAAGTCCCAGGCCTCTATTTATAGAGCTCGTGGAAGAATATGGCCGTTGGGAGCAATTAATAACATTAAAAACTTTCTGATTCTTCGTATGCTGTTTAAAAACGTGGCTCTGTTTCTCGTGGGGTATTCGAATGCCTGAAGGAGGTATTCGAATACCTCTGTCAAAAACTCTTTTAAAAAACTGCTTAAGTTAGAGTTATTCGAATACCAGTCAAGGGTATTCGAATACCTCATTAAAATAAGGCATGTTTAGAAAGCAGGGTATTCGAATACCATATGGGGTATTCGAATGCCTCATTTAAAACGGTTCATTCTGAAACTGGGGTATTCGAATACCATATGGGGTATTCGAATGCCTCTGTTTTAGCACAGCAGAGAATATCAGTTACGAATCGGTTATTCGAATACCATATTGAGGTATTCGAATACCTCGATTAAAAACAGTTTAAAATCCTTTCCAAAAAGCTTCGAAATGCTTGTTTTTAACTTTTAAAACATTTGATCTTTTAAAACTTTCAGTTTAGGTTATCTTTAATCATTTGAGATATTTAATTAACAGCTCCATACATGATAGATCCTAAGTCCTAAAGCTAATCTTTAAATACTTGGACTTGGTCTTCTCATCATCCTCATGTTTGTTATCATCAAAATACATCTTCATTGTTGCGTAGCAAACACAAATAAAGTATTAAAAGGTGCTCGAAATTTTCCAATAACAACATTGGTAAAGTGCATATATGGTAGGGTGGTGGAGTAATTTGTTTAGAGATTGAGGCAGGCTAAGTTTGATTAAAATGTTGGGCAAAGATTCTGTAAGAAATTAATTGAGGTGATTATGAAAAATCAAGAAGATGTGACTTCCCACCAAGTTCGTAGATAAGATATACAACCCACAAGATTTGAAGTTAAGGAGACATTCAATCCAGTCATGCAAACAGGTGGTCAGACATGGTCTGTTATTCTAAATAGATGGCATTGTCACTGTGGGAGATTCCAAGCATATAGATACCTATGCTATCACGTTATTGTTGCATGTGTTGCTGTCAGTATTGGCTTTTATCAGTTTGTGGATCTCGTTTACTCAATACAAAATATTATGAATGTCTATAGTCCTGAGTGGTCGCCTATTAGAAATGAGGTGAACATTCCAGCCTCTGTGGGGTGGACATTAGTTCCAGATGAGTCGACCCTTCGTGCAAAGGGCCGACCAGTCTCAATATTCCTTAGGAATGAAATGGATTGGGTGGAGTCTCAGCCTAGGCAATGATGTGGATATTGTAGATAAGAAGGTCACAATCGATGACTATGTGAATAATAATATATGGTTGACGCATATGATGACACAGGGTCATATGGTGGTCCATGTGAAACATAATATACTCCATTAACATGTTGTGGGATTGGTGGAAGAGTAGGATATTCTGTAGCCTCATGCCTCCTTCGTTGTTGAAGTCCATGACCTTCCACTCGAGATGCAAGTATGGTCACATTCACCTTTGGCCTTGATAATTGTTGCATCGACTACGGAGCTGGCACAACAGGTTTCTAATATGTGATCTAACTTGTCTAAGGTCGATAACATCTGCTCAGTCTTATGTTTAATCTCATCCCATGAATAAATTAAATGTTCTTCATCACAAATATGGTAATGCATCTTCTCCAGACTATCGACCTACAATAAAAAATGTAAATTAGTTAGTGAAGTAAATTAAAAAAAAATTCAAAGTAATCAAATAAAGTAACATTAACATTACTTACCATCAAGGCAGTTTGTGCGCCATCTTTATTAATCCTTCGGTAGGTATGCCTGTCGTACCACCTCATATACTCAGAGTTTGCACCAAGTATTGTAACACCCCAAAATTTAGCTATTTGACAGTAATGACAGAATTATACTATTTTTTAATTTTTGTATGCTGTAAAATTATTTTGACTGTTCTGTGAATGTATTTGATCATTTTGTGTGATTTGCTCCATGTCAGGAAAATAATAATTTTCGGGCTGGAGAAAATCTTTACGTATTTATTCGGAGCTGGGGAATCTTACTAAACTCAATTCCGAGAGATACGTGACTCGATCTTTTAATTTTTAGAAATTATCTGTGAAATAAAAATATACTGTATTTTTATTTTACAGCGGACAAATATTTACTGTTTTGTAAGTAGTAATGTTTTGTTCATTGAGTAATAATTTCTCTAGCAATTGTTTGGGAAATATTTTTAGTGGACCAATATGATTTAGTCAAAATAGATGGCTTAAATTTTTAAACCAATAGGAATCTAGTATCTTTGAAATGAACTAATAATAATTGGTTAAATTTGATGGTTATAAATTGAACTAATACGAATTTAGCCTCCCTTGATGAACCAATTAGAATCTAGTCTTTATTTGATAAACCAATGGAAATGCTAGTCAACAAAGAGGGCTTGACTTGATTTGCGCCCTTGGATGACAAGACTTAGAGGAGAAGCTTTAAAAATCAACCATTGATCTAATCAATGGTTAAGAAGCAAACTTAATGAAGAAGCATTGGATGATCACCATTGATTTAATCAACGGTGTAGAGTAAACTTAGTTAGGAAGCTTTGGATGTTCACCATTGATCTAATCAATGGTTGTAAAGACAAGCTTAATAAGGAAGTTTAGGATATCCACCCTTGATTTAATCTACGGTGGAGATTGGTCTCACAAAGTGGCTAGGACCATTTGTGACCCTTGGATGGAAAGAAAGTAGAGAAGATCTTGACCCTCCATTTTTGAAGATGCATCTAATGGTTAGGATTTCAAGGAGGAGAGATCTGATGGCTTAGATTTGATCATATCACTTGGAAGCTTCTACCAAAGATCCACCATTGATTTAACCAATGGCTCTTGAAGCCTAAAATGGTGGCTAATGTATTTAGACATCACCTTAGTGTACAAGGGGGGAGGGGGGGAGGTCACGGTTTTGGGCTTAGGAAAGCTATAGGAAATGTTTTGATTCATTTCATTTTCGTCTTCATCATCTTCCTAAACCAAGCTTCACAAAATTCTCTCAATTTCTCTTAAGAACACCCCACGGCCAAATTACCTTGCACCACCCTCCACTCTTCAATAATTTCTATCAATATCATTTCTTGAATCCTTATACCATTCTAAGATACTTTGATGTTTTAATCATCTTCATTCCTTGCTTGAAAACCAAAAAGTTCTCACCTTGTTCTTCAAAGGGAGCTCACGGCCAAGAGGCCTAAATCACCCTTCCACTATCCAATAATTTTAACTAACCTTGTTTCTTGAATTCTTACCTTATTTCAAGACACTTTGTAGTTGGAGTCTTGATCAAAATCATCCATCTTCAAGGAGTTTTTTCAAAACCAAACACAAAAACTCTTACCTTTCCTCTCTAGAGAAGCTCACGGCCAACCACCATAGAAATACCTTCCAAGCTTCAATAATTTTATACAACCTTAGATCTTGAATCTCCATGAAATTCTAAGGAACTTTCATGTTGGAGACTTTCCCTAATTCTTCCATCTTCAACCTTGTTCTTCAAGCTAAAGATTGAAGCTTTATTGGTGAAGTTCATTAATCTTCACTTTTCTTTCGATTTTCAAGGTTCTGACCATGATTCTAATCCATGATTTTCTTATTCAAGTCATATATATATTGATTGTGTGTGTTTACTTTGATTTTTAAGAAGCTCTTGGTGGTGAAGGATTTGTACAAGAAGCAAAGCAAGGAGCTTTGGAGGTTTCTCCAAGAGGTAAGAGGGAGATTACCCTCATCAACCATGTGTTGGTGGTGAGGAGTGGAATTGTGTATAGTGAAAGATCCATAAGGATTTATTCACTTGATTGTTTAATGCTTTCCTATTTGTGGTTGATTGTATTTGTAAGCATGTCTATAACTTTAAAAATATATTGCATGTGTTTATAGATGTATGAATATTATTGTAGGATGTGAATAATATGCAAGGATTGCATGAGTGTTCCAAAGAACACAAAAGAAGCTCACAGCTTCTCCAAGAAAAAGAGTACCAAAATGTTCTCAACCATTTTCTAAAACAATGATTTAATGAATTTATGTAAAACAATGAATTTGAAAATGATTTAGAAGATAGAAAATGATTTAATGATTATTAGTAAGGAACATGTTGAGTTTCGACCAAAATGCCATACAATGTCTATTTGATTTCCAAAATTATTTTCTAATGAAGATTAAGTAGTTAACTTGAATAGAATTCAATTATAATGAATTTTTGGAGAACAAAATAAATGGTTCTAGTTTTAGAAATCTAAATTAATGGAATTAATTTTAAATAAAGTGAACACTTGAAAATTGTTAACGTAGAGCTCACCTTTGAGTTTTGAAGCACGTTAGTGAGTTTCAAAGTATAATTAATGGTTATAATTAAAGCAAGTTAATTTTTTTAAGGAAAACGTAGAAAACACCTTTTTAATAATTTTTCTAGACAAAATACTGTCAAAATTTACTAGAAATGGAAAAATAAAAGAGAAAGTTTTATAATATGTTTATAACGTAAGGAAAATATTCTACGTAGTTTAAAAGTAGTAGAAATAGCTTACGCATTTTTAAAATAAAGATTTTTAAGCTTTACGGTTAAGAAAACGATTTAAAAATCTTACGCGATTGAGAAAATGATTTACAAACATTGCGCGGTATTTAAAAATGTCAAAATATATTTACGCGATTTAAAAATGTTTGTAAAAGTGATGCGATTACAAAAACGCGATAAATTTTCTATGCGACTAAATGGAACAGTGAGTTTTACAGTCAGGCCAAAGTGGTGGATCCGGACATGTTGAAATATGGTATTGTCAAGTGGAGACGTACTATATTTTAGAATATTGAGACTGGGGGTATTTTTGTAAATATAGTAATATTTTGAGATCAAGGGTATTTATGTAATTATGGTTCATATATATATGCATTGAGTTGGTATGCATAGTCGATGGCTGTGATGGCTTTTGTTGTTTAGGAATGAATGAGAGCTGAATACTGTGATCTAGTGGAGGATCTACTGGGGACGTCAGGGCGCGGTGATTCATAGTGACCTGTTTGTCACATTATATACCTGACCACGATAAACCGTTGCAACGCACTGGCGTATGTCTCGACAAACACTATTTATGTCTCGCGTCTAGCTTAGACTGCCATTATGGGTGGCAGATCTTCTGGACCATTCATATCCGAAATTTGTTTAGCTCCATGGAGTAGGAACATAATGCATTGTGCATATACATAGTCTGTGTACATATTGTTGTGACATTGTCGAGGTGCATTTTATGGTGGCATCATCATTTTATATGTATATCATGGATATTTGTTGTTGATATATTGTTGATGTTTATATTGTTGTGATATATGCTTTCTAAATATAAGGATAATTTGTTAACATGATTATATTTGTGATATTTGTGTGTATGGAATGACTTTGTCATTTGTATCATTCTTTACTACCTTATTGGTATTGGTGAAAGGGGATCTCACCTCTTTACTGTATTGTTTGTTATTTTTGTATTGTCAAAATTTGTATAGTAGGCGAAGTAAGCTTTTTAGACTTAACTGGAGGCGATGTTCTGAGTTCGGTGGCGGCGTCGAGGAGTGACCTTCTCAGTTTCTACAGTGAGCAGTTTGGTGGAAGAATGGAACAAGTATGCTGATTTTTCTCGTTAGTGTTGTTACCGTGCTATTAAGTAGTACCCGTCATTGGGTTTGCTACTATTTTCTTGAGTCTGTAAATTTTATGTTTTAAAATGTTGTTTAATATTATGTGGTATAATAAACATGCGTATTAATTAGTTCAGTCTATTTTCTGTAATTACTTATATTTTCGGTAAGTTTATATTGTCAGCAAAAAGAAATTTTAAAATCCATATTTTAGAACTCAAAGTCTTTATGAAATGATTTTCAAAATTTCAAATTTTAGTCGGAAATATGATGCCCTATGGAGGGTGTTACAAGTACTCCCTCTTGAGGGGCATTTGTCAGCACATATCCATGCCGGTTATCCCATATCTGAATATATTATGCATGATATTGCAACCAATTTTCAATATTCTTGTCTCGCAATGTAAGATCATGGAGGTGCTGAGGCTAACAAGGAGATTCTGGAATATGTTGGCTCATACCAAACTAACGCATCACACGATCGGGCTGGTGTCACTCAATGATATGGAAGCATATTAATGGGACGATAACTCTCCAAATTTGAAACTCATGCAAGCAAATATATATAAGTGACATCATAATGTCTATAGTGTATGGTTCCCACACAATCTACAAAAGGTGAATAATCATTATTATAAGTATCATAGAATTAGCACAACATTTATTGAGTTCATGTTAAAAGAGTTTGTTACACCTTTTCGCTTTAGTCGATCAAGTTTGTATCGATAGTAGGGTAAGTCTTGCCAAGTTGTTGTAAAAGTCATGTTGCCCAACCACCTGTTCATATGCACATAACTAAACAAATATTAAAAACCTCTAATGATTATGTAAAATGTCAATATGGCAAAATATATGTCATGTACCGCACGCTATAAGGGGTGTCATACATATAATGCCCCAGTGCCATAGGTGCAATGGATGGAAATCTATCCCATGCCCATAATTGAATCAGGACAATAAACCACAGATCTCCTTATGGTTATAATAAGTGGCTTTGCATAGCTCACGATATAAATATGTCAATGTTGCTAATCCCCAACTATATTGTCTGGCCTTCTCAAAATCCTCTAACAATGTAAGATACCTTAAAGGTACCAGTGAGCCAGAATGATCAGGAAATAGAACTCCACCCATCAACCTCAAAATATAAGCCTGGGTAAATCATTCAAGTTGCACGTGATCACCGATATGATCATTAACATCACCAAAGTTATCATCTAGCCACTTCATTTAGATACAACCACCCTATAGTGCATCCTGTGGTGGATATATGGCTAACAACTGGTGCACAAGCGGTTCCCACTGATCCACGGTACGACCAATAACTACTTTCCCATCTACTCAAAGACTAACTAGGATAACAACATCTTGTAATGTTACCATACACTCCCCTGGTGGCATGTGAAATGTGTGGGTCTCACGTCTCCAGCGCTCTACCAATGCAGATATCAAGGTGCGTTGAATCTGAAAGAATGCAAGCTATATAACTCCCAAAAAATAGTCCTATTGCAGATACGGAACAATCTCATTAGGAACCTACTCTACCCCTTCACGTGTCACCTGTGCTCGTCTAACAAACAGAATCCGATCTCGTTTTCCATTCCAAATATGTTGAGAAATATGTGTTTCTTGCATCGTCAACAATGATGGATCCTCTGTTCCTAAACGCACAATGCGTCATTGTGAAGATGAACTGGACGTCATATCTAACACCTAATTTGTCAAACATAAATAATTAATATGATTTAATCAAGATTTTATTAATTAATTAATTATACATGCATAAATAACAATCAATGTTAAAAATATTAGTTAAAAGAATTGACAGATAAAAAGACCTTAACCTTAAAAAGAATTGACAAAAGTAATTTTATACTATTGTTTAAAAAGACTTTATCTTTGAACAAATTAATAAGTTGCAATCTTTTTTCCAATAAAAATTTCATATTAAATAATTTTAATGAAACAACTATAGTCTAACTCTACTAATCTCTATAGATGACAAGTTGACATTGTTAAACTTGATAAACCTTTTAAGATTTAGAGTGATAAAGTTTTCTGCATACAACAATATCAATTTTTTTTTAAATGAAGTTGTTACATTATTTAATGAAATTTGCATATAAAATTTTACTTTGTCAAACTCATTAAATAATGTCTCAACACATTATTAAATAATAATATAAAATTATTTTATTCTAACCTTGCAAAAAAATTGTGTTCAATAAATTATTTAATAATATGAATACAATTTTACAAACATTAATTAATATTTAATAATTATTCTAACCTTGCACAAAAATTGTATTCATATCATATAACAATAAATTAATAAATAACAATATTACAAACATATACATATAATGTAATAGATAAGTTAATTAATTAATAAAAATAACAAGGTTACAAACAATTCAGATTAATAAAAAAGGGACAAGTGTACTAAATCACCCTAACTTTAAGTCCCTTACAAATAGCCACGATGAACTCTAAAGTTCTCCTAATTAATCTCTAAACTTTAAATTATTATTTCAATCGACCCTTCCATTAAGATATTGTTAACTCACTAACAATGTGTTAATCAATACTAAGTGTGCTCATGGCCTGACCAAATAACCTAGCTCAAAGCTAATTTGGTCGGATTAGGTTTTTGAAATTAAGCCCGATGTATTTTTGTTGGGTCGGGTTCAAGCCATGCTTCAGGTTAGCTCAACTCTGGCCGATGTTACATAATATAGTAAAACTTATAATTTTATGAAAATTAATAATAAATTATAATTTGGGGTCAGATTTGGGTCAAGTTAAACCCGACCCATGAGCACCCATAATCATAACCATTCATCTATATTAAATTTGGATCCTTAATTTATTTATTATTAAAAATATTTTTATCTAATTTCTTAAATAACATAAATTAAAAGATATATATTTTAAAATATAATATAAAACACTTACCTAATTCTCGAGATTCAATCAAATGAATGCTTCATGCTTCATGAGCTCATGACAAGGTCCACATTCAACTAATATGGTAGGTGAAAGGTGAGAGATAAAAAAAACTAACAGAATGAAAGTATAATAGTGAAAAGGATAGAGTGAAAATAAAAGAGTAAAAATGAGTATGTGAGGAAGGAGAAAGCCAACATCACTTAAAAAGGAGGAGTTTGGTGGAACTAGTGGGTTATATGTAGTCACATGTCACTTTATGTAGAAAAAGTAATTCCAAGTTGCTCTTTCACTTTTTTTTTTATTAAAATATTATGAAATTTGATTTTTCTTTTGACTGAAAGTGCAGTAGCAACTTTTCCCAAAGAGGAACTTCAAATTGCTCTTTACATAAAGTCAGTAAGTATATAAATTAGTTATCAAGTAAATAACTCGTTTTCAACTTATAATAACAGATTATTAGTCTATTAATTAATATATATTCTTTATAAATAATAATTAAATTATCATAACTTGGTCTAACAATAATATACACCAAATGATATACAAATAAGGCCTAAAGGGAACTATTAAAATGGGGCTTTTTTTTATATTAAGCTTTATGAATTTTTTTTTATTATAATCTATTATTCTATATTTTTTAGATGCAAAATTCCTATTAATTTCAATTGATAATATAACAAATACATTTAATATTTTTTGAGACATAGTTGAAATTAAATTAAATTTTATTAATTATAGTTTTGAAGAATTTCAATACTTACTAGAATTGTTAATATTATTTTGGAAACGATATATGCATTTGAAAAAGAATTGAGAATGTGGGTTAATAGAGTTATTGTTTGTCATTTTATAACTTCTTTTAAAATTTAGCTATAAAAATAAAGTTAAATTATCAATATCAAAGTAGTTATTAGTTTTAAGCAACGCTCAAGATTATGAAAATTCATTTAAACTATTATTATCTGGTGACTTTAATTTTTAATTTTAAATAAAATTAATAGAAATTTATTTGTGAGAAGTGAGAATAAAGAAAAAATACAGATTAAATAAGGTAAATAGTTAGGAATCTAATAGAAATGTGAAAAATGAAAGAAAAATAAAACTTCAATTAAGAAAGTAAATTAATATGTATATATGTTATTATCTATTTTTATTTTATTTATTTTTAATATAAATTATAATTAATATATTATTATAAATTTGGAGGTCTCTAAAGTTTGGAGGCCTAAAGCATTGGCTTGGGTAGCTTTACCCATGAGCCGGCCTTGTTTTTTTGGTACATATACGCCAGTAATATTTACGAATAGGAAACTCAGCTTTCCAGTTTGAGTTAAATGGTGCAAAACTGGAAAGAAACCGGAGGAGAGGTATGGAAGGAAGACATTTTCTTAAATTTTATAATTTCCAGTATTTTTAATTTAATTACTAAGTATTAACAAAAGTTAACACATCATACTATTTTTTTAAAAAGTTTGATATAATATATATATGAAAAGAGTTTATAATAATAAAAGAATCATTTATATTTAAAATCTCAATTTTTGGCATTTTGGTGTCTGTTATTTGAATAACTATTTGGTTTATTCAAATAACACTGCAATGTTTAGTGTTCTAGAAAAATTCTATTCAAATAAGCTAAAGCTTATTCGAATAATGCTTCTTAAAAATCTTAGTTTGCAGGAATTTATTCGAATAAAGGATGAGTTATTTGAATAAATCAATTGAAAATACAACTTTATGAAACATTTTAGTTTGTTTTATTCGAATAAACACAAACTTATTCAAATAAAATTATCGAAAATCACTCATGTAGAAACCAAAATGTCAGTGTTGCATAAGCCAAAATAAAAAATTCATGAAAATAAGTTTAAGGAAATGGACTAAGAGGTATGAATGATAGAATTAAAGAGTAAAGAATGATGTTTTTGTCATTTTCTACCTATTTTACAGAATTAAGATTGGTAGGAAAAGTGGTTGAAGTTAGAAGAGGTGAGTTTGCAAGAAACAAAGCTTGATTGTTTGTGAGATTTGGTGGGTGTATTCTGGTGAGATTGGGGAAAGGAGTAAGCTATTTATAGAACTTTTCATGTATGGAGGGTGAGATAAAATCCTCCTTTGTAATCATTACTAATCATGATTCAAAAATTCCCATGGTTACACTTGTCTTGATGACTTCACTAAGCTTATGTCACCTTCCATCATTGTTGGGACACTTGGCCTTAATTCTTCTTTTGTTTCATTCATCTTTTAACACTTGTTTCCTATAATCATTTCGTGGAGAGGCTTATGAATCAAGCCTTGTTGTTTTTCCATTCATTCCTTAATACATGTCCATGCTGATTTCATAAGCCTATGTCATCCTTTATTAAATTGTTGGACACTTTTCTCAACCATGCTATACCATATGTGATTGCTTGCCATTTGTTCCATTGCTTCAAATCCACATATTGCTACTAATCATTGCTATGGCTTTAAGCTTGACACATGTCTCTTGTAATTATTATTTCAAAGTCCAAGTCTTCCAAGAGTCTCTCCTCTTGCCACCTATACTTGCTGACTTCATATGCTATTTAACTTCAATAAGTGCTTGGCCACTTGTTTCTTGTTGGCCGTTGTAACATCCTAACAAAATTATCTTGATATATTTCTCATATACTAAGATAATCAGGATTAGCTATGCTATTATTAGTCTAGTTATCAATCTAGTCCTATATTATTTGAAAAAAATAAATATAGAGAGCCACGATAAACATAAATTATACATATTCACATCAAAAACCTCAAAGGCAATTGTAAAATATATATATATACAACTAAAAACAACTCAAGATAGAATACTGTACAAGAGTTGTTATCAAAATATCTAAAACATAAAACTAAATCTATCTATTCTTGTGTCTTCTTTTTCTTTTTCTTCTTCTTTATTTCTTCTGGAGGGTTTTGTCTTGCTATACATGAAACATACACGAAGTGAGAACATAAAATTCTCAATAATATATAACATCTCATAACATTAATATAAATATACACAAAGGTATAATTATAAAACTATAACTCATAACTTTTTGTCGATATTAAACAAATGGTTATTCAAATGTAAAATATCAATCTTACTAAGCAAAGTGCTTATCTTTTGTCTCATCCTTAGCCTAGCATAGGATATAACTCATCCTTAGCCTAGCCTAAGATCTTATCCATAGCCTAGCCTTGGATATAACTCATCCTTAGGGGCCTTAGATATAACTCATAACTCATCCTTAGCCTAGCCTTGGATATAACTCTTCCTTAACCTAGCCTTGGATATAACTCATCCTTAGCCAAGCCTTGGATTGTAACATCCTTAATAATATTACTAATAACGTATCCATATTTACGTATTAGCAAATAGAATTAAGTATGTCACGTAAAATTCAAAAATATAATTTAATACCGCATTTGATTAATATATAGAAAATATGAGCCTTTCGCGAAATAATATAACGTGTGTACATTAGAAACATAATATACAATGTACTTTACAATACAATAATTTACATAAACTTTTACAGAGTACTAATTATAAATAATGTTATATATTATAACTTCAAAACTATTCTAAGTCTTCGGATTTAGTCTCCTTATTGTGGATCTCAACCTTAAAAATATTAGGAAACATGAACAGAAAAGGGGTGAGAATTCAAAGAATTCTCAATAATATTATTAAAATCAGTGACATCGTAATACTTCTAGCTTCTTCAGGAAAAATACATTTTAAAACACATTTTATTACGTAGGAAGGTGGTAAAAACCAAAATCAAGTCATTCATCTTCCCAAAATAGAAATTCCAATATTATTAGTTTTTGAAAACATTAATTATAAATCATAACAAAATACACTCACAAATAAATCTTAGAATCATACATTGAATCAAACATCATAATAAATCACATAAATTCAATTTCACTAGTATTGCTTATTTAAAACACTTAGCAGTAGTATGCTTTCAGGTTGGTACACTTCAACCTATTTATAACTGTGAATTTCTTAACCCTTTGAACCAAAATTTTAGTTCAAAAACAAGAGAAAAAAATAAGCAACTTAAAGACCAAGACCCCTACATCTTCATGCCTTGGCCGTGAGAATCACTAAGGTGAGGGTTGGCCATGAGCTTATTGCAAACAAGTTCTAAACTCTATTCAAGGTTCTATGGATGAAAAGGAACAAATTAAAAACCAAGAGTGCTAATCCTCTCATCATTTGTTTATGAATTAATGCCTCCAATTTGTAAAACCAATAATAGAATTTTCACCCAAAACAATGAACGAAAAACAGCAACATGAAGCAAGAAAATAACAAGTTGAGACAAGTATCCCCTACTGTTTTCCCCTGTCCAAAATTCAAGAATTCTATTTTTGCTTCTTTCTATAAATCATAGAGATCATATTTACCCATAAAAGCAACTTCCAACATCTTAGTCGTTGCCGCATTTTGTTTCCTCATAATCGCGGACATTTCTCTTTATTCTCTCTCAGAGACTGTCAACTCTCTAAACATCCCTCGTGTTTTCATTGGAAGTTATCCTGCCTCTACGCGTACACCCGGTCGATATCATAGTCTCATGTACACTCCGCATTTTATATTGAGTTGATCAGACTCAATATTATGTAGCAGTGTGGCAATTAACTATAGACATACAAACTCAAAGCAATTATGCAACTCTACCTATGCATCTTACCATGAAGATAAGACAATCGCATAACAAGCATAGCTAGTTCATACCTCGACTCAACAAGATGAACTTGCTCTGATACCATAATGTAACATCCCAAATTACTAACACTAATAACGTATCGGGTTTACGCATCAGTAATTAGAAATTTGGTACATTACATAAGAATATCTAAAATTTTTAAATAAAACAATTTGATAAGAAACAAAATATGAGCCTTTTACAGAAATGTCCAATATCAAAGAAATTATATACAATTTATAAATCACTAAATATTACATATTACTAGACCAAAGATACTAACTATATCTTCATTCCAAAGCTTCATATATCTTCATTTTGCTTGATTGTTGTTGATCTTTCCTAGAATCATTGGGGAAAACATAGATGTAGGGGATGAGAAACATGAAAAGTCTCAGTAATTTGATTAAAAGTGTCATCACAACAATTTCAACTATTTTGGCAGAAAATCCATTATAAAACCTTGATTATTATTATTCTAGGAAGGTGGAAAAAACCAAAACAAATCATTCCTCTTCCCGAAATAGTTAGTTCATTTTATCTTTATGAAAATCATACGTATTATTAAAATTTACATCATAAATCATATCTTTGAACTTCATACATTTCAATATAAATTATAACATTGATTCTCATATTTTCATGTAAGCAAAAATATCATTAATATCAAAATTTTATTGATAAAATCTCATTTTTGAAAACTCTTCAAATTATGACTCAATATCATCACAGAAATCCTTTCTTAAATCAATAGTCAAGTATCAATCTCTTAGTTCAATGATGTGCATGACAATCAATATGTAGTTTATATATGACCAAAACAGAGTAGACTTCAATCTTGAGTTTCAACCACTTTTCAAGCCAACTTACCATGCACAAAATTCAACATAATTCTTATTACAATAAGGTAGCCTTCGGCCTTAACACTTCCAACCATTTCAAGTCACTATTTTACATATTTAAAGTAACAAAATACTACTTCAATTTAGGCAATATTCTGCCTTAACAGACATCCACCAATCAAGTTTCAAAATTCACACTCAAATGCATTTAAAACACTACTATCAACAAGACAACATTTAGCCTATTGCCCTTATCACAATTTAGACCACCATTACAATTAATTAAGCATCACAAATCTACCCCAAAACAAGGCACAACTTGTGGTCAACATCCATAAAAATCAAATAAGAAAATCACTATAATATAGTCACAAATGAGCAGCACGTTGCTATGTTTTTTTTTTTTTTTGGTATAATTCAAGCCACCAAAACATCATGTAAAGACAACATAATTCTAGTCATAAACAAGCACACATTGTCATGATATTCAACTTCACATTCCAATGATTTGTGTCATACAAATACTAGTTCAAGAAGCACTAATTCAAGCTATTACATTTCATATACATCTTAGAGACCTCCATGCCTCTTTAGATTCAGCCACATGGCCATTACAAATATTTTATCTTAAATGGTCATTAACAAACATAATTATTCATAATGAATGAAACTAATCTCTATTGAACATATATTCATCATATAGGTAATCCAAACTCAAGACTTAACTATTCTTATTCATTTTTAATTCTCAAAACCTCTAATGAGAGTTGTGTGTAATGAAACTACAACATTTTTTCTCTTTTTTTTTTCAACATATAATCGTGACCTTCCGAGATAGAAACACTACAAAATCAATTCAATTTCTAAGTTAATAAACATATTGTAAATTCTATTTTGGCCATAAACGTTATTTAAACAAATCACAATTTCAAGTACAATTGCATTAACTATTTTTGTCAAAACAAGGCAGCTTACTATGTATTTCTACCACTTTTTAAGTCATAAATACATTAACATTTGCACCAAAATTTTGATTATATTTGGCAGCATTTTGCCTTGTTTCTCATTCGTCACTTAAATCAACATTTAATGTATTAAAATACTAAAATTCTGGTTAGGAGCAGGGCACATTGTCGTAACATCATTCAAGCAAAACTTAACCACAAACTCCATTTAAACAATCACTAAATCAACATAACACTCAATGGAAGATGAAACAAAAATTGAAACATGATAAACCTGGTTTGATCGTGAGGTCCATAACCAGAAACATCATCAATTTGTCAAGTTGCTCACTTAATAAATCATCAAAGAAGAAGAACTAGTTGGAAGTAAGGAACTAGAGCACAAAAACAACAAAATCATGCTCTTTTTAACTTTGTCTAGCTGTAACATACATGAAGACAAGGTCAGAATTTAACCAAAAATATCATAGAAAAAGAAGAGCAAGTCAAGGGCAAGCATCCCCTACCTCATGATTTTCCTTTGTTCCCTTTTTATTCTTTAAGCTTTCCCTCTCCATTATCTCTTTTTCACGTCCTCTCTCTTCTCCCTCCTTTCTCTGTTTTTTTTCTTTTATTTTCTCACCATTTTTCCTTCTGTTTTTAGCAGCCACAAAAACAAAAGAGAAAGTGAGTGAGAATCAAAGAAACAAGAAAGCAAGAAGACAATCAAAACAGATCAGATTCGAGTGACAGTGAGGGAACAACTAGCGAGTGAGAGAAACAGTGAAGCCAAGCTAGAACAGTAGAAAGCAGATGGCTAAGCAGAGAATAGATGTGAGCAAAGAACGGACGATCGAGCAGGAGAGGAGACATTCGTGAGAACGAACGGTGAGCAAGAGAGAAACAGAGCTAGCAAGAGAATGGAGAAAGCGTACAAGTGAGAAAGCCACAAGAACATATGAGCATGTGGAATACAAGAAAATGATAGTGAACCAGCTAAAGAGAGAAATGAAAAGAAAATAAATAGTATATAGATAAGAAATCTGAGGCTCAAAATGTGGGAAATAAATTTTATAAAACAATTTCACCTGAAACTTTTCTGTCTCATAGGAACATGTTAATTTTTCGAAACTAAGTTTTTCAACTTTCAAGAATGTTCCTAAAAATCACAGATCTTAACTAAATTCATATATTTTTTATTTCCATAATTTTCTATACATTGTCATTCATTGGATAAATTACACAATTTCTTTTAAATTAAATCAAACATATAAGGTAAGTAAACGTATCTGCCTTAACTTATTTTTCATATCAAAATAATTTTCACATTCTACTTATCATCTCCAAACAGTTTCATAATTTTTCAAGTTATCTAGTTATTTTATTTAATTTATAAACACTCTCTTAGTGTTATTAAAAGTATCAAAATAATTCATTTAATCTCTAAAAATTTAATATAGCTCATTCCAAGTATTTATGACTTAGAAATAATTTTTCATATTTATGTCTGTCTTCTTAGCTATTTAAGCTAAATTTCTAGATTCTCTAGAATTATTTCTCACATTCAATACTATAAATTTATGCTTGATTCAACCCAAACAATTATCCAATTTATCAAATAACTAATACCAAATTTATTGAGTTGTTATAATACTGATTAGTATCATCAGGTTGGGCAGAATGTTACAATTCTCCCCCCTTTTTATAAATTTTATCTTCAAAATTTGATTTTTTTCATTCAAAAGTTTTGGATAACTCTTTTATTCACCATAAAATTAATTAGATTAAGAAGCTTATCAAGAAGTTCATTGAAATCATCTCCCTTATACTAGTAAAATATTTTACTTGTCATCTTATGCAAATCTTATATGATGACCACTTGTGTCCCTTTGCAAAGAAGTTTGTTATACCAGGTATATGTATTTTACTTATGAATGAGTTTGACATCAAGTTTAGATGTTTCTAACTTTAGTCGCACAAGATTTACGACATCAAGCACTTCCAATTACTGAAATTTATTATCTGTTTTCACAGTGTAAAAGTCTTAGAGTGTTATGTTCTCCACTTACCTTGTCTAAAACTCAATTGCTAGTGTTCCCTTAGGAAACACCACTAAAGGTTTTTAGGATATTTGTTAAGAAGATTTTGCACGAAACTGATAATCATGACTATTTTCCCAGATTTTGAGACATGAGCCAAGATACAATCCTCAAGATACTTACTTGCAAGATTTCGAATAAAGAAATTAAATCCTTCATCTTAATGAAGTTTCATATACTTTATCTACCATGGATGCACAGAGGTTACAGTTGCCATGAGATCATCTTCGATAATCTGAATTCCAATACATCTGTTTTTCTTTGATATTCTTTGAATTATCCACATACATTCTTGTACTCCCTCAACCTTGTATTGGAATTCAAATATGGTTTCACTTCCTTGGTCAATAACCTCACAAACACAACAAACATAATCAAGATTATCTTTTAAAACAAAAGAATGGTTACAATCCTCATCTTTTATAGGTTTGAGATTCACAAGAACGTCTTCTAGAACTTCTCTTGCCCTTGATATAGTTTTCATTCTCGTTCAAGTACTCCTAAGGAGTGTAGAGATTCTGAGGATTTCTAATATTCTATCTTTCTTTTCTCTTTGTCCACAATTCGTTTGGATGCATCAAACAATATCAACTTTTATATAAGGCCTCTACTCATCCCTTGAGGTCTTAATACATTTTCATAATTTCAGGATAGATAGAGTAGTTGCTCTATCATTGAGGATTTAGGACCACTAGAACCACTATGGTAATTAGTTTCTTTTTTTTTTGTTCTTGAGAATTATTTTCATAATATTGTATTTATTATTACTTGGATGTACAAATATCCCTTCTCTAAAAATTACATATTCCCAGGACAACATTTGGTCTTTGTATTTCCTTTGGGTAAAATAAGGTATTAGGAAAACCTTTGTTCATTGACCTATCTCATTAAGGTACTAAGAAACCCTTTGTTCCTTGACTTCCGTTAATATAATAACTCTAGCATTATAAGCACCTTTGGCTCAAGCCAAATACGTGGAAATAGCAAACATCAAGTTTGAAAACTAAAACATGTAAAGTTACTTTTAAAACCATTATACAGAAAATGCATGTTACTTGCATATTTTCAATGATCCCTTTCTTCCAAGACAACCTTTATTCCAGGAAGACCCAACCACTTAACACTACTTAGTATGAGTGGGCTACTTGCCTCATATCCCTTAATACCCAAAACCCTGACACTAGGAGCTCCTTTTGCTCAAACCATAGGGTCATTCATACAAGAAAATAATAAATAATAAATTTGAAAACAAAACATACACGAATATTTAAATCCATTCCTTCATACTTCATTCACATAATGTAGTTTTTCCTTACATAATAATGAATCAAAACCTTAATCATTAAACTTTTCATTTATACATTACATTATATGCTTGTAGAAAGGGAGCGACTCACTCAACCTCTATTTACCCTTATTCTTTCATTATTATGCTCCTCATTGTCGTTTACACATAACATTCATTCCATGCAAGATTTATACAATAATTCTCATTAAATAGCTTAACTTGACTAATAGTCAAAGAATAATGTAATCTCAAATATACAATAATAAATGTACACTTCCACTTCCTTCATCACATTCTATAAATACTCAATTCACTTTATTTTAAGTACACTATATTCAAAGTCACTAATGATACAAATGCAATTCAATTTCACTTAGCATAAGCACTGATTACTTAATCACATATTCTAGCTCAACCTTAAATAATTAAGGGAGCAACGTAAATTCAAATTCCATACAAGCTTTTCAATTATCCATTAACAACAAAATTAACCACAATGGTCAATATTATATTCAACATATAACCATTTAATTTAAATAAATCAAGTCACGACTATATTTAACTTGCATCAACCATCTTCATCACTTCCTAACAATTAACATAGAAATATTCATAGTCGTGTACATCATGGAAATATTCTTGTGTGAAAATAAAATTGAAGCTCCATAGCCGTGTATATCAATACTCCATAGCCAATAAAAGTGTCACAAATATTTCTTGGCCGTAAATAACAATATAATATCAATAAGAATGTCACTTGGCCATGAACAAGAACAACTCAAGTCAATAAAAGTGTCTCTTGACCGTGAGTAACACACACACACACACACACATATACACGGTTCCTCCATGTTCATAAAATTCAATCTCAAAGTCAAATAAAGTCGCACAACACAATTTTATGGAAATCAACGTATGAACAATTAGAAACAAAAGTCCATTTTATCAACTAAATTACACAGTCATTCCTTCAACAACTAAGACCACACCACCTTCAACATTCATCTTTTCATCTTAACTAACATCACATTTAAATTCATGAATCAATAGATAAGGAATAGTAAATTAAAGTTAAGGACCTCTATTATTTCAAGATCTGACCGTGAGTTTCTTAACCCTTTGAACCAAAATTTTAGTTCAAAAACAAGAGAAAAAAATAAGCAACTTAAAGACCAAGAACCCCTACATCTTCATGCCCTGGCCGTGAGAATCACTAAGGTAAGGCTTGGCCATGAGCTTATTGCAAACAAGTTCTAAACTCTATTCAAGGTTCTATGGATGAAGAGGAACAAATTAAAAACCAAGAGTGCTAATTCCCTCATCATTTGTTTATGAATTAATGCCTTCAATTTGTACAACTAATAATAGAATTTTCACCCAAAACAATGAACGAAAAATAGCAACATGAAGCAAGAAAATAACAAGTTGAGACAAGTATCCCCTATTGTTTTCCCTATCCAAAATTCAGGAATTCTATTTCAGTTTCTTTCTATAAATCATAGAAATCATATTTACCCATGAAAGCAACTTTCAACATCTTAGTCGTTGCTGCATTTTGTTTCCTCATGATCGCGGACATTTCTCTTTATTCTCTCTCAAAGACTATCTGTAACACCCTTGCAGGGATGTCACATTTATGATGCAATAAAATAAAATTACCCAAGTTGTAAAATGTTTGATACATAATAATATGAATTGTAAATTTTTTCCTTTTATACATAATAACCTTATAAAAAAGAACATGAAATAGAACAAACTATTATTATACACCATAATATACATATGTTTTTATTTTAAGTTGTACAAATAATTTACAACTATAAGTATTTAATAAAGCGGTAAAAAGTCAGTACAGTACTAAAACATAAAGTGCCCAAGTGCACATCAAAGATTTCTAACCCTCCGAAGGATCACTCTCAGATGGATCATCGGATGACAGAAATCCTGGATGTCTCGCAGCCCTACGAACAGGAGTCCGTGCTGTCGATACACTACTGATCTCACTAGGCGCGTGGAAAATTCCTCCCCAGTAACACCTAAGAGTCAGCAGCATCTCAAGATGTAAATACAGAGTAATAGTAAAAATAGGCTCCCCATCAAACTCTCCACGTAGGGTCACAGTCAGATGCCCCACGTAGACTATCGATCCTCTATCCTCTCGCAGTCGCCAGGCCTCAGAGCCTCCGTGAAACACAAGTCTCACAAAACCAAGAAATCCAGGCAACGCCATTACCACAAAGTCAGTCCAAATGATATGGATGATCTGACGGCTCGCACTCGTCAAACTGATCACCCGTCTGCTGCTTCTCAGGGTACAGAATCTCTAGAGGTTGCTCCTTTTCCTTTTCCTCAAACTCTTTACAGAATATAAATAATAATACAGAAATGCATACAAAGAGGTGAGATAATCTACATCATTACCAGCATGGCAATAAAGAAAACGACAATACAACAGATATCACAGTTTAACACAATAATGCATACCATAGTATCATAAACAATATCGCAATTTTAACACATTATACAAAATATCACAAATAATAACAAAAAGATGCATACCATAAATGCAAATGTATAATGACTCCTTCCTACTCCATGGAGCTAAACGCAGATATCAGAAAGAATGACACGGAAGACAATCAGTACCTCAGGCTGCCCAACCAAACTATTACACTGTCAAACGTCATGTAAATAGCCCACAGTCCAAGATATTGTGTAAGTAGTACACAGTCAAATACTTTGTGCACCACAGGCATTGTACTAGATAGTCTCCCCAAGATCTCGATTAAGAATAGTGCGAGTTGAGATCATTAGTGTGTTGTCGTTACCACGACCCAGAGGAGCTACTAACTGTCCACATGTGGAATCCTCTGCACACTAACGCCTCCAAGATTCAATAAATGAACCACACTATACCTATCACACCCACAACACGGTGTAATTCATCTCGTCAATCAATCGCCAATTTCAACCAAATTGACACAACTCTTAATGCATGAATAAGAATCACAATTACAAAAATACCCTCAGTTTCAATATATCACCGTATTTATAAAAATGCCTTCACTCTCAACATTTCCAAATATAGTACGTCTCCACTTGACAGTACTATACCTCAACATGTCTGGGTCCACCACTTTGGTCCGATAGTAAAACTCATTGTTCCATTTAGTCGCGTAGAAATTTTATTGCATTTTCACAATCGCGTCGCTTTTATAAATATTTTTAAATCGCGTAAATATATTTTGATGTTTTTAAAATCGCGTAACATTTTTAAATCATTTTCTTAATCGCGTAAGTTTTTTAAATCATTTTCTCAATCGCGTAAGTTTTTTAAATCATTTTCTCATTCACATAGCTTAAAATTGTCATTTTAAAATACGCGTAAGCTATTTCTAGTACTTTTCAACTACGTAGAATATTTTTCTTATGTTATAAATATATTATAAAACTTTCTCTTTTATTTCCCCATTTTTAGTAAATTTTGACAGCATTTTGTCTAGAAAATTCATTAGATGATATTTTCTACATTTTTTTTAAATACTACATATTTTAACTTTAACCATTAGTTACACTTTGAAACTTGCTAACGTGCTTCAAAACTCAATGAGTGAGCTTTACGTTAGTATTTTTCAAGTGTTTGCTTTATTTCTTACTTATTACCAATCCTCCTAAATTAGAATTCTAAAACTAAGTTTATTCATTTTATTTCCCAAAGATCCATTGAAATTAAATTCTTTTGTAGATTAGTAACATAACCAACCTTAGAAAATAATTTTGGAAATCAAATACACATTGAATGGAATGTTGGCCAAATTCAACATATCCTTCACAAATGGTCATTAAATCATTTTCTACCTTCTAAACCAATTTCAAATTCATTGTTTTATCTAGATTCATTCATTAAATCATTGTTTTAGAAAATAGTTGAGAACATTTTGTTTCTCTTTTTCTTGGAGAAGCTGTGAGCTCCTTTTGGGTTCTTTGGAACACTCATGCAATCCTTACATGGTATTCACATCCTACATTAATAATCATACATCTATAAAGCTATAGACATGCTTACAAATAAAATCAACCACAAATAAGAAAGCTTTAAACAATCAAATGAATGAATCCTTATGGATTCTTCACCACAAACACAATCCATTTTCTCATCACCACACAAGGTTGATGAGATTAAATCTCTCTCTTACCTTAAAGGAAGACAAACTCCTTCTACTCTCCTCCTATGGTTTTCGTATAACCTCCAAGAGAAACCTAACATGCTCAAACAAATTTTAAAGAGTCATAACTATAGGAGAAAAATATAAACCATGGATCAATCATGGCTTAGAACCTAAGAAATAAAGTTAGAAGTAAGAAACAAGAATCTTCACCTTGTAGGAAAAATCTCCAAAGTGATTTTCCAAGCTCAAGATGAATTTTTTTGAAAGAACTCTCAACTAGAGATGTTCTTAGAATGGTGTTTGGATTTGAGAAGTTAGGTTAGATGAAAATTTAGAAAGGTGGGAGTGTGGTTTGTAGGTGTTGGCCAAATGGCTTTCAAAGAGTAACAATGGTGATTTTTGTTCTTGGTGTTCTTGAAGAGAAGAAAGTAAAGCTTAGGTGATAGCAAAGATGAAGAATGAAGTGAAATAGTCTCCAATCTCCTATGCTTAGCCGTGAGCTTCACAAAGGAGGTGGCCTCCTTTGTTGGCCTTCCAAGACCACTTAACCACCTTAGATGTGATCAAGGGTTGATAACAAAGGCTTTGGCTCCAAGCTTGTCTCTCATTGGTGTAGAAAACTAAGTCACCAAGTGACTAAGCCCTTCTTGAAGGTGCTTGGCCGAATGGCCCTAATGAGAAGCAAACCAAGTTTGTGCTTCATTCATGCAATCTAGTTACACTTAGGTGCATTTAGTTAGTTTGCTTAGTTACTTAGTTAGCCATTTAGTTAGCTAGGATGACTAACCATCTCCTAGATTTCTCTAGAACCTTCTCTAACTAGAACTTAAATAGATAACTAACTAAGTTTCCTTTGTTTAGTTACTAAACAAGCTTTCTATGCTAACTTAGTTAGGTTTAAACTAACTTGGTTAAGCTTTCTAGTTAAATCATAACAAGTCCAACCACTTTTGTGGACTTAATTTCTATTGGTCTAGAATTTTCAAGCCACTATTGTTAACTACATTTCATTGGCTTAGAAAAAATTTAAACAGAAATGTTGACTGCTTCTCGAAACGTGGGTCCCACGGACTTTTTCAGGTCTATGGTTATTCTGGAACAGATTTTTACTATTTTTAAGACAATAGGTACTGTTGAATAAAATAATATTATAATAATATAAAATTATTTTATTACACAGTTAAATCCTAAAAATTGAAAGATTAATACACGTATCATTCAGAATTGGGTTTAGTAAGATCCCCCAGCTCCAAATAATTAAAATAAGATTTTTTCGGCCAGAAAATTATTATTTCCTAGACTCGGAGCAAATCATACACAATGATCAAATACAATTACGAAACAGTTAAATTTTATTTATAACTTACAGAAAACATAAAATAGTACAATCAGGACAATATCATACTTAGCTCAAAAGTTGGGGTGTTACAACTCTCCCCTACTAATAAAATTTCATCCTCGAAATTTATCGTACCTCGAAACAGTTAAGGATATTGCTCCTTCATTTTATCTTCCAGCTCCCAGGCAGCATCACCTGTTTCGTCATTCCATATTACCTTTACCGATTCAATCATCTTCCCACGAAGTTGCTTCACTTTCCTATCCTCAATCTTAATAGTAAGTGTTTCATACGTCAAATTATCTTTCAGCTGTACTCCATCAGGCTGTATAACATGCGTTGGATCAAAAATATATTTCCTCAACTGAGACACATGAAATACATTATGTAGATTGGATAGAAAAGGTGGTAAAGCTATCTGGTAGGCTACCGGACCTATCTGACGAATAATTTGATAAGGCCCAATGAATTTAGGAGTGAGTTTCCTGGATTTAATAACCCTTCCGATACCAGTCATAGGCGTTACCCGCAAAAACACATGCTCACCTTCCTTAAACTCAAGAGGTCGCATTTGCTTATCAGCATAGCTCTTCTGTCTGCTTTGAGTCATCCTCATCTTCTCTTGAATCATCTTTACCTTTTCTGTAGTCTATTGCATAAGATAGGGCCCAATAGTCATACTTTCTCCATCTTGATACCAACACAAAGGTGTCCGGCATCGTCTTCCATATAATGCTTCATAGGGCACCATCCCCATACTTGAGTGAAAACTATTGTTGTAGGTGAATTCTATCAGAGACAAGAATTCATCCCAACTCCCTTGTTACTCCAACACACAAGCATGTAACAAATCTTCCAACGACTATATTATTCTCTCCATTTGACGATCAGTCTGCAGGTGATAGGAAGAACTCAATCGCAACTTAGTTCTTATGGCTTCTTGAAAACTTTGCCAGAATCTTGACGTAAACCTCGGATCTCGATCAGAAACTATACTTGTAGGCACACCATGAAGTCTGACAACTTTATTGATATACACCTGAGTTAATCTTTCCAACGAATACTTAATATTGATTGGCAAGAAGTGTGCTGACTTCGTAAGCCTATCAACTATAACCCATATAGCATCATGACCCTTCCTCGTTCTTGGTAATCCAGTAACAAAATCCATCGAGATACTATCTCATTTCTATTCCGGAATAGTTAATGGCTGCAACATACCGGTAGGTCTTTGATATTCCACCTTTGCCTTCTGACAAACAAGACAGGACGCCACACGTTCTGCCACATCTCTCTTCATTCTTGGTCACCAAAACATCCGCTTTAAATCTTGATACATCTTAGTCATTCCCGGATGCATACTTAAATTACTAGTATGTGCTTCATCCAAAATTACTTTCTTAAGATCGGGATCATCATGTATACAAATTCTTCCCTCGAATCTTAAGGTTCCATCAGATCCTTCCTCCACCGTTGCCTTATGACCTTGCTTCAAGAATTCCTTTTCATTATGTAAAAATGAATCCTCATCTTGTTTTTCTCGGATTACTTCCAGCAAGTCATTTAAAATCACCACCTTACTTAGACGAATCTTTCCTAGTACTAATTCCACTAACAACCACAAATCTCTAAATTGGTTGATCAATTCCTCCTCCTTTATCATCATTATAGAAACACTGACCACCTTTCTACTCAAGGCATCTGCCACCACATTCGCTTTTCCTGGATGGTATTGAAGTTGAAAATCATAGTCCTTCAAGAATTCTAAACATCGTCTCTGCCTCATGTTCAATTCCTTCTGATCAAACAAGTATTTTAGACTCTTGTGATCACTAAAGACATTGAACATAGCTCCATACAGAAAATGCCTCCACACCTTCAATGCAAAAACCACAGTGGCTAGTTCCAAATCATGTGTTGGGTAGTTCCTCTCATGTACCTTCAACTGTCTTGAAGCATAAGCTACTACATTCCGGTTCTGCATTAACACACATCCTAACCCTTGATAAGAAACGTCACAATACACCTCAAAAGATTTGTTAGGATCTTGGAAAATCAATACTGGTGCAGTCGTCAATCTTTTCTTCAATTCTTAGAAATTCGCTTCATGTTCCTCCATCCAATCAAAAGCCTGACTCTTCTTTGTGAGCTGCGTAAGTGGTCCAGCTATTTTAGAAAAACCTTCAATAAACCTCCTATAATATCCGGCCATTCCAACAAAACTCTGGACCTCCGTCACTGTCTTTGGCCTTTCCCATTGCAAAATAGTCTCCACCTTCGACGGATCCACCGCAATACCTTCCTTGGAAATCACGTGACCCAGAAATTGAACTTCTTCCAACCAAAACTCACATTTTGCCAACTTTGCATACAACTTCTTTTCTTTCAAAATCTGGAGAACTATACTGAGATGTTCAGCATGCTCTTCTTGACTTTGAGAGTAGATCAGAATGTCATCGATAAAAACAATGACAAATCTATCTAGATATGAATGAAAAATCCTATTCATATAATCCATGAATATTGCAGGAGCATTCGTCACTCCGAACGACATCACTTGATACTCATAATGCCCATAACGAGTTCGGAAAGCTGTCTTAGGTATATCCTCCACCTTTACATGAATCTGATGATAACTTGATCGCAGATTTATCTTAGAGAAAATAACTGCTCCTTTCAATTGGTCCATCAAATCATCAATCCTCGGAAGTGGATACTTGTTCTTTATCGTGACCTTGTTCAACTGACGATAGTCCACACAAAGACAAGAAGTTCCATCCTTCTTTTTTACTAGTAATACTGGTGCTCCCTACGGCGAAACACTAGGTTGCACAAACTGTTTCTCCAACAGTTCCTCCAATTGCTTCTTCAATTCCACCAATTCCGCTGGTGACATCCGATATGGGGCAATCGAAATAGGACTTGTTCCTGGTAGGAGTGTCAAAACGGGCCGGCCCATTCTGGCCATATAAATTTCGGGCTGGTATTTTGCCAGTCCAGCCCAGCCCATTTAGCTTTATGTAGTGTTAAAAGAGCGGGCTGGCCCAGCAAATTCGGGCTCAGCCCATTCGGGCCATATAAGTTTCGAGCTAGCATTTTGCTAGCCCATCCATTTTGTCTGGCTATTCGGGACGGTCCATCGGGCTTGACCCATTTTGACACCCCTAGCTCCTGGTACCAAATCAATAGAGAACTCGATCTCTTTTTCCGGTGACAAACTAGGTACATCATCAGGAAAAACTTCTAGAAATTCATTAACAACCGCAATAGTATTCACATCTTTCTCGCTCTTGACCTCTAAAGAAGATAGCAACATGTATCCCTGTGTTCTGTCCCTCAGCAATGATTTGACTTTAACAGCATTAAAAAATCTAAAACTTTCTTCCTTAGGAAAAACTATGGTTTTGTTCGCACAATCTATTAGGATATGGTTAAAAGATAACCAATCCATTCCTAATATTACATCTATCTCAACCAGAGGTAAACAAATCAAATTGACCGAAAATACATGATCATTTATGGTGATAGGACAATTCAAACATATCTTAGATGTAACAACAGGCTTAGCAGTCGGGGTAGAAACAATCAACTAGAAACTCAAAGAAGACACAGGTAGTTTCAACCGTTCCACACAATCATATGCAATAAATAAATGCGTTGCACCCAAATCATATAGTACAGTCAGAAGATTACCTTCAATGACACCTTCCCCCTGAATAAGATCCTCCGACTGAGAAGCTTCAGCTCCGGTCATTGTATATACTCACCCTCCAGATCGTGGCGAGTAGCACGAACATTACTCACAGTTGGCTTCCTTTCTTGCTGAGTGCAATCCCTAGAAACATGTCCAGGTTTTCTGTAATTGAAGCAGATTGTTCCTCTAATCGAACAATTCCTAGATATGTGGCAACTCTTTCCACACTTAAAGCACCTCGACGTAAACGCCACATTTGGTCCAGCTCTGCTACCACTAGAACTCCCCCTAACAGGTGGACGTTGAGGTTGACTTCCTAGTGGTCTTGAATAAGGTTTTCGCTGAAATTGGTTGTTGCTATTGCCTCCTCTTTGGAACCTAGTCGGTCTAAAGTTACGATTCCTTGGATCTTGTGACGGCTCCAACTCCTCGAGTCGTCGACACGTATCCATCAAAGCAGGAAATTCATTCATTCTCATGGGTAGCACTCCTCGCTTCAGCTCTACCCTTAATCCTTCCTCAAATTTATGGCACTTCCACGCCTCATCAGGTTGAATTTGAAAGTACCTTGAGAACTGTGACAAGCTCTCAAATTTGGCAGCATACTACCCAACAGTCATATTACCCTGACGCAACCCAAGAAATTCCATCTCTTTGGCATGTCGGGCACTAGTAGGGAAGTACTTCTCTAGAAATACTTCACTAAACACCTCCCAAGTAATTTCAGTTCCTTTAGCTTGTAATAATTGGCGGGTTCCTCTCCACCAATTTTCACCATCACCTCTCAACATAAAAGTAACGTATGTCACCTTCCGATTATCGGCGCACCCCATTCCTTCAAATACTCGTTCCAAGTCTTGTGTCGAAAGACTCGCCTTCTCAGGGTCAAACTTGCCTCTGAATTGTGGCGGGTTATTATGCCTAACCTCAGACAAATTCAGAGCATTAGCAGTCGCATCTTGCTATTGAGCTGCTCGTTGATTCTGCTGAGTAATCACTTCCACCATCCACTGCATAGCCTCAGTAGCAGCAATCATTGGGTCCACATTACGATCCACGTTCGCACGGGTTCTTCTTTCGCCAGACATCTCTTTCTTCAATCATAACAAAACAAAGTTAGAGTAACCTTTCGGAAACAAATCACAGAGAATCACACAACACAAGCAAAAACAAACCCAACCACAATCCCAAAAGACTCTAACTTGGGCTCTGATACCAACTAATGTAACACCCTTGTGGGGATGTCTCATTTCTGATGCAATAAAATAAAATTACCCAAGTTGTAAAATGTTTGAGACATAATAATATGAGTTGTAAAATTTTTCCTTTTATACATAATAACCTTATAAAAAAAACATGGAATAGAACAAATTATTATTACACACTATAATATACATATGATTTTGTTTTAAATTGTACAAATAATTTACAACTACAAGTATTTAATAAAGTGGTAAAAAGTCATTATAGTACTAAAACATAAAGTGTCCAAGTGCACATCAAAGATTTTTAACCCTTTGAAGGATCACTCTCAGATAGATCATTGAATGACAGAAATCTTGGATGTCTCGTAGCCCTACGGACAGGAGTCTATGCTGTCGATACACTACTGATCTCACTAGGCGCGTGGAAAATTCCTCCCCAGTAACGCCTAAGAGTCAGCGGCATCTCAAGATGTAAATACAGAGTAGTAGTAAAAATAGGCTCCCCATCAAACTCTCCACGTAGGGTCACAGTCAGACGCCCCACGTAGACTGCCAATCCTCTATCCTCTCGCAGTTGCCAAGCCTCAGAGCCTCCGTGAAACTCAAGTCTCACAAAACCAAGAAATCCAAGCAACGCCATAACCACAAAGTCAGTCCAAATGATATGGATGATCTAACGACTTGCACTCGTCGAACTGATCACCCGTCTACTGCTCCTCAGGGTACAAAATCTCTAGAGGCTGCTCCTCTTCCTCTTCCTCAAACTCTTTACATAATATAAATAATAATATAGAAACGCATACAAAGAGGTGAGACAATCTACATCATTACCAGCATGGCAATAAAGAAAATGACAATACAACAGATATCACAGTTTAACACAATAATGCATACCACAGTATCATAAATAATATTGCATTTTTAACACATTATACATAATATCACAAATAATAACAAAAAGATGCATACCATAAATGCAAATGTATAATGACTCGTTCCTACTCCATGGAGCTAAACACAGACATCAGAGAGCGTGACCAAGAAGAACAATCAGTACCTCAGGTTGCCTAACCAAACTATTACACTGTCAAACATCATGTAAATAGCCCACAGTCCAAGACATCGTGTAAGTAGTACACAGTCAAATACATCATGCACCATAGGCATTGTACTAGACAGTCTCCCTAAGATCTCGATTAAGAATAGTGCGTGTCGAGATCATTAGTGTGTTGCCTGTTACCACGGCCCAGAGGAGCTACCAACTGTCCATATGTGGAATCTTCTGCACACTAACGCCTCTAAGATTCAATAAATGAACCACACTACGCCTATCACACCCACAACACGGTGTAATTCATCTCGTCAATCAATCGCCAATTTCAACCAAATTGACACAACTCTTAATGCATGAATAAGAATCACAATTACAAAAATACCCTCAGTCTCAATATGTCACCGTATTTACAAAAATGCTCTCAGTCTCAACATTTCCAAATATAGTACGTCTCCACTTGACAGTACTATACCTCAACATGTCCGGGTCCACCACTTTGGCCCGACAGTAAAACTCACTGTTCCATTTAGTCGCATAGAAACTCCTTCTACTCTCCTCCTATAGTTTTCGTGTGACCTCCAAGAGAAACCTAACATGCTCAAACAAATTTTAAAGAGTCATAACTATAGGAGAAAAATATAAACCATGGATCAATCATGACTTAGAACCTAAAAAAATAAAGTTAGAAGTAAGAAACAAGAATCTTCACCTTGTAAGAAAAATCTCCAAAGTGATTTTCCAAGCTCAAGATGAATTTTTTTTAAAGAACTCTCAACTAGAGATGTTCTTAGAATGGTGTTTGGATTTGAGAAGTTGGGTTAGATGAAAATTTAGAATGGTGGGAGTGTGGTTTGTAGGTGTTGGCCGAATGGCTTTCAAAGAGTAACAATGGTGATTTTTGTTCTTGGTGTTCTTGAAGAGAAGAAAGTAAGGCTTAGGTGATAGCAAAGATGAAGAATGAAGTGAAACGGTCTCCAATCTCCTATGCATAGCCGTGAGCTTCACAAAGGAGGTGGCCTCCTTTGTTGACCTTCCAAGACCACTTAACCACCTTAGATGTGATCAAGGGTTGATAACAAAGGCTTTGGCTCCAAGCTTGTTTCTCATTGGTGTAGAAAAACTAAGTCACCAAGTGATTAAGCCCTTCTTGAAGGTGCTTGGCTGAATGGCCCTAATGAGAAGCAAACCAAGTTTGTGCTTCATTCATGCAATCTAGTTACACTTAGGTGCATTTAGTTAGTTTGCTTAGTTACTTAGTTAGCCATTTAGTTAGCTAGGATGACTAACCATCTCCTAGATTTCTCTAGAACCTTCTCTAACTAGAACTTAAATAGATAACTAACTAGGTTTCCTTTGTTTAGTTACTAAACAAGCTTTCTATGCTAACTTAGTTAGGTTTAAACCCTAAACCTCTAGTTAAATCTTAACAAGTCCAACCACTTTTGTGGACTTGATTTCTATTGGTCTAGAATTTTCAAGCCACTATTGTTGACTACATTTCATTGGCTTAGAAAAAATTTAACCAAAAACGTTGACTGCTTCTCGAAACGCAGATCCCACAGACTTTTTTGGGTCTATGGTCATTCTGGAGCTGATTTCTACTATTTTTAAGACAATAGGTACTGTCGAATAAAATAATATTATAATAATATAAAATTATTTTATTACACAGTTAAATCCTAAAAATTAAAAGATTAATACATGTATCATTCAGAATTGGGTTTAGTAAGATCCCCCAGCTCCAAATAATTAAAATAAGATTTTTTTGGCCAAAAAATTATTATTTCCTAAACTCAGAGCAAATCACACACAATGATCAAATACAATCACAAAACAGTCAAATTCTATTTATTACTTACAGAAAACATAAAACAGTACAATTAGGATAATATCGTACTTAACTCAAAAGTTGGGGTGTTACACTATCAACTCTCTAAACAACCCTCGTGTTTTCATTGGAAGTTGTGCTACCTTTACGCATACGCGTAATTGATGTCATAGTCTCATGTTCACTTCACATTTTATATTGAGTTGATCAAACTCAATATTATGTAGTAGTGGACAGTTAACTATAGACATACAAACTCAAGACAATTATGCAACTCTACCTATGCATCTTACCATCAAGATATGACAATTGCATAAAAGCATAGTTAGTCCATACCCCGGCTCAACAGGATGAACTTGCTCTAATATCATAATGTAACATTTCAAATTACTAACACTAATAACGTATCTGGTTTACACATCAGTAATTAAAAATTTGGTACATTACTTATGAATATCTAAAATTTTTAAATAAAATAATTTGATAAGATACAAAATATGAACCTTTTGCGGAAACGTAAAATACATCCAATATAAAAGAAATTATATACAATTTATAAATCACTAAATATTTCATATTACTAAACCAAAGATACTAACTATATCTTCATTCCAAAGCTTTATCTATCTTAATTCTGCTTGATTGTTGTTGATCTTTCCTGGAATCATTAGGGAAAACATAGATGTAGGGGATGATAATCATGAAAATTCTCAGTAATTTGATTAAAAGTGTCATCACAACAATTCCAACTATTTCGAAAAAAATCCATTACAAAACCTTGATTATTATTATGCTAAGAAGGTGGCAAAAACCAAAACAAATCTTTCCTCTTCCCGAAATAGTTAGTTCATTTTATCTTTATGAAAATCATGCATATTATTAAAATTTACATCATAAATCATATCTTTGAACTTCATATCTTTCAATATAAATTATAACATTGATTCTCCTATTTTCAAGTAAGCAAAAATATCATTAATTTCAAAATTTTATTGATAAAATCTTATTTCTGAAAACTCTTCAAAACATGACTCAATATCATCACGAAAATCCTTTCTCAAATCAACAGTCAAGTATCAATCTCTTAGTTCAATGATGTGCATGATAATCAATATGTAATTTATCCTTTACATTGTCAATCAAAACTTGTTATTTAAGCATAACTCATATATTATTATATATGGCTAAAACAAGGCAGATTTCAATATTGAGTTTCAACCACTTTTCAAGCTAACTTACCATGCACAAAATTCAACATAATTCTTATTACAATAAGGCAGCCTTCGACCTTGATACTTCCAACCATTTCAAGTCACTATTTTACATATTTAAAGTAACAAAATACTAGTTCGATTTGGGTAATATTCTGCCTTAACAGACAGCCACCAATAAAGTTTCAAAATTCACAGTCAAATGCATCTAAAACACTATTATCAACTAGACAACATTTAGCCTATTGTTCTTATCACAATTTAGACCACCATTACAATTAATTAAGCATCACAAATCTGCCACAAAATAAGGCATAACCTGTAATCAACATCCATAAAAATCAAACAAGAAAACCACTATAATATAGACACAAATGAGTAGCACCTTACTATGATTTTTTTTTAGTATAATTCAAGCCACCGAAAAATCACATAAAGACAACATAATTTTGGTCATAAATGTAACATTCTCTCCAACTTAACAGATTTAATTAGATTACAATGATGAGTTAGAATTAATTAAGCCACGATAAGATACTGCAATTTAAGAGATTGATATTGTAGTATTAGCAGAATGGAAAAATGCTAATATGGAAAATAGAAATGAATTATAGAATTTTCTATGATACCTATGATGGTGAGAAAAGTCAGTTTCGAGATAATAAGGTGTTCTTAGCAGATATAATGTATACAATTGGATTTCAATTTTGAGACTCATCTCACATCCTCTCTCTCTTATTTTCATGCTACACTCCATCACAAAAGTTCAAGATATTTTCTCTTTTGTCATTTTCTCCACCTCTCTCTCTCTCGTACCCCTCCCCCCCATTCTCTCATTTATGCTTTATTTCTCACTTCCTCCGCTCTCTCTCTCTATTTTGCTGCTCAGCCAAGGAGAAGAAGGAGTGCAAGAGGGAAGCAAGTGAAGGGGAAGGAAGAACTAATCAAGGAGGGAGAAAAGGAAAAGGGAAAAGGAAGGTAATGAGTTAAGGTAGGGGGTTTTCTTAAGCTTTGCTCATCTTTGTTTCATCTTTTCTTACTTCTTGAAAATGATGGATTGATGATTTTGTAGAGATCTTAAGATGTTGAACAAAGTTTATGCCTTTATGCTTTGACTACATGATAAAGATTTAAACTTTAATCTTGATCTTGATGAAGCTTGAGTTTTTGAAAAATGGGTATGAAAACCCTATTGTGGTTGGTTGTTTTATGGATAATTTTTGTGCTTTTTGTGATGATTTGAAGTTGTTGATGATATTTGATGGTTTGGTTTAGGTTAAAATGGTTTAAGGACTCTGATTTCTGCATAACACGAGCTTGTAATCAATTACATAGCCCCTGTAATCAATTACAATGCTTCTGGAGCTGTGAAAATGGTTTATGGGCATGATGTAATCAGATATAATCGATTACATCAGTTGTGCAATTGATTACCAGGCCCCCAAATTGGAGTTTTTTATCCATAATTGATGGGAATAGAGTTCTTAACCCCCATGAGACCTAAATGCAAACCTTAAACCTTGAATGAGGGATGATTATGCATTCAAATTACTTTGGGAAAACAGTTTGATGTTAATGTGATATAAGATTAATTGATGAATTTAAATACTCATGATAAGAACTACTATATTGTGCATACTATTGCGTGATGATGAAATGTGAGGCCTTATGCTATGATCGAGATTGATGAAATGAATATCATGAGTATAAATGAATTGACCATTATGCATAATAATGTGATATGAGATTAATGATCAAAATAATGATTAATTCTTCATGAGTAACCCATTATCTAGGATATCCTTGGACCTAGGGAAAACTTGGAAATTGTGGTTGAGATTAGACAATCCCTTACCACTTAAGTATTGAGGTTGAGGATGGACATTTCCTCCCTCTTTACCTAAGTTGCCCATGGTTGATGTGTAGAGAGGAGGGACATCCCCTCTCTACACTTGAGGTATTCCTAGTTTGAGAATAGTGTGAGGATGGATGATACCCTCCCTATCAAAGTAGTCGAGGACGAACAATTCCCTCACTACTCATTACTCGTAGCGTGATAGATCGCTTTAAACGGGTGGTGAATGGATGTAGGTTACTCAGAGTAGTTATGTGTAGCGTGATAGACCGCTATGAAAGGGTTGTAGTGCACCAATCCTGAAGCAGGCTACTCGTAGCGTGATAGACTGCTACCTTTAAGTTGACACATGTGTTTTCATGATTTGATGATATGAGGTTGATGATATGATTGTTGATTTAAAGACTTGAGTCTTGATGCTTGGAAATATGATGAGTTTAAGCGAAGAGACTTCTTAATATGATTATGGGTTAATAACCTAAGATTTTTTATGAAAGAATATATGACTTCTTGATATCAAATAATTTTAAATAAAGTTGTAAAATGAACTGTCTATTTCGGGAAGAGGAAGGACTCGATTTGGATCTCTGCCACCTTCCTAAATTGATAATGAAAGTTTTAGAAATGAGTTTTCTCCAAAATAGCTGGAATAATTATAATGACACATTTTTAATCACTATTGAGAATTGTGAGATTCTCACCCCATTTCTTTGATTTCCATAATGATTCTAGGATAATCCCTACAGTTGTAGAGTTGAAGATGAACTTAAGCATATTGGGAGCTCATTTCCTTTTGCTATCATATATTTTGTATATGGTTATATATCATTCTTTTGGGCCTTAGAGCCAATTGATGTACTTGATTACTTTGTTGTACTAAGGGAGACTCATTGTATACGACTCCATTCTATAAATGTGTATTATGTACTTCTACTTCAGGCTCATATCTTATATATTATTTGTCTATCCTTTCTTAAAATTTTGATATCGATCTTAGTGACATCTTCTAATACGATTGTTAATGCGTAATTCTGGATATGTCATTAGCTTAAGTATTAGGATATTACAATAAACATGCACACATTGTCGTGATATTCAACTTCGCATTCCAACAATTTTTGTCATACAAATACTAGTTCAAGAAGCACTAATCCAAGCTATTACATTTCATATACATCTTAGAGACCTCCATGCCTCTTTAGATTCAGCCTATATGGCCATTACAAATGTTTTATCTCAAATGGTCATTAATAAACATAATTATTCATGATGAATGAAACTAATCTCTATTGAACATATATTCATCAGATATGTAATCCAAACTCAAGACTTAACTATTCTTATTCATTTTTAATCCTTAAAACCTCTAATGAGAGTTATGTGTGATGAAACTACAACATTTTCTCTCTTTTTTTTAACATATAACCGTGACCTTCCAAGATAGAAACATTAAAAAATCAATTCAATTTTTAAGTCAATAAACATAAAACAAATTCTATTTTGGCCATAAACTTTATTTAAACAAATCACAATTTCAAGTACAATTGCATTAACTATTTTTGTCAAAACAAGACAACTTACTATGTATTTCAACCACTTTTTAAGTCATAAATACATGAACATCATTCAAGCATTTTGCCTTGTTTCTCTTTCGTCACTTAAATCATCATTTAATGTATTATAATACTAAAAATTTTGGTTAGGAGCAGGGCACATTGTCGTAACATCATTCAAGCAAAACTTAACCACAAACTCCATTTAAACAATTACTAAATCAACATAACACTCAATGGAAGATGAAAGACAAACTAAAACATGATAAACCTGGTTTGACCATGAGGTCCATAACCAGAGACATCATCAATTTGTCAAGTTGCTTACTCAATAAATCATCAAAGAAGAAGAACTAGTTGGAAGTAAGGATCTAGAGCACAAAAACAACAAACTCATGCTTTTTTAACTTTGTCCAGCTGTGACATACATGAAGACAAGGTCAGAATTTAACCAAAAATATCATAGAAAAGAAGAGCAAGTCAAGGGCAAGCATCCCTTACCTCATGATTTTCCTTTGTTCTCTTTTTATTCTACAAGCTTTTCGTCTCCATTTTCTCCCTTTTCACGTCCTCTCTCTTCTCCCTCCTTTCTCTGTTTTTTTTCTTTTATTTTCTCACCATTTTTCCTTCTGTTTTTAGTAGCCACAAAAACGAAAGAGAAAGTGAGTGAGAATCAAAGAAACAAGAAAGCAAGAAGACAATCAAAACAGATCAGATTCGAGTGACAGTGAGGGAGCAACCCGCAAGTGAGAGAAATGGTGAAGCCAAGCTAGAACAGTAAAAAGCGGACGGGTGAACAGAGAACAAACGACCAAGCAGGAGAGGAAACAAAACTGTGAGAATGAACGTCGAGCAAGAGAGAAACCGAGCTAGCAGGAGAATGAAGAGAGCGTACAAGTGAGAAAGCCACAAGAATGGATGAGCATGTGGAATATAAGAAAATGAGAGTGAACCAACTAAAGAGAGAAATGAAAAGAAAATGAATATTGGATGGATAAGAAATCTGAGGCTCAAAACATGGGAAATAAATTTTATAAAACAATTTCACCTGAAACTTTTATGTCTCATAGGAACACTTTAATATTTCAAAACTAAGTTTTCCAACTTTCATGAGTGTTCCTAAAAATCACAGATCTTAACTAAATTCATATATTTTTTATTTCCATAATTTTCTATACACTACCATTCATCAGATAAACTACTCTATTTCTTTTAAATTAAATTAAACATGTAAGATAAGTAAACATATTTGTCTTAACTTATTTTTCATATCAAAATAGCTTCCACATTCCACTTATCATCTCCAAACACTTTCATAATTTTCCAAGCTATGTAGCTATTTTATTTAATTTATAAACACTTTTTCATTGTTATTAAAAATATCAAAATAATTCATTTGATCTCTAAAAATTTAATATAACTTATTCCAAGTATTTATGACTTAGAAATAATTTTTCATATTTATTTCTGCCTTCTTAGCTATTTAAGCTAAATTTCTAGACTCTTTGGAATTATTTCCCACATTCAATATTATAAATTTATACCCAATTTAACCCAAGCAATTATCTAATTTATTAACTAACTAATACCAGATTTATTGAGTTGCTATAATACTGATTAGTATCATCAGGTTGGGTAGAATGTTACACTTAGACCACAATTTCAATCACATAATCAATCATATTATCATCTCAAATTCTACCCAAAACAGAACACATACAATCGTGACAATCAAGCCTCAAAATGCAACCATTTTCTCATCAATAAAGTATCACAATTTAATACAATCATCAATAGAAATAGATGAACAAATAAAAGAACACAACCACCTCTAAAACCCTCCGTGGCCATGAGACATGGGGTAAACAAGCATCAGCCAAATTCACAAACTTTTGCTTAAGAACTCATATAGGAAATAGAACAAGAGCAAGATAAGAATAGAAACACAACTGATCAAAAGACAAGCTATTTTCCAAGTTGTTGGCCGTGAGATTCCAAGCTCCAACAACCTGATTTTTAGTTCAAAAATAATATAAAAAGATGAGCAAGATGATGGCAAGAACCCCTTACCTCACTCCTAGTCTTGTATCCTTGAGTTTCCTTATCTTTTCTCTAGTTTTTCCTTCCTTTTTCTTCTCTCTTTTCCTCCTTCTTCTCCACGGTTCTGCAGTAGAATTTGAGGCTCCTTTTTCTCTATTTTTGGACAAAGAATGGTA
This sequence comes from Ormosia emarginata, assembly GCA_029884605.1. Taxonomy (NCBI): domain Eukaryota; kingdom Viridiplantae; phylum Streptophyta; class Magnoliopsida; order Fabales; family Fabaceae; genus Ormosia; species Ormosia emarginata. The sequence continues at coordinate 21,609,417 of JAQQTP010000078.1, read as the reverse complement.
AGGAGAAAGTGAGAAAAGTGTAGAAAATTCTACCCATAAAGGTGGGCGGTTAGTTTGGTCAAAGATGACCAAATTTTTGGTTAATAACTTTTTTATCTGTTAAGCAATCTTTAATCTTCCAAAGCTAACTTTTCAAGTTACTATAAGTATTATGGAAAATTTTAGAACTCAACTTAGTTCTTGGATTCATTTTTCCATAATTTTCTGCATATCGCTATTTATGAGTTAAGCTTCATTACTTAGTCTCTAGTTAAATTAAACCGATGGATTAAGTAAATATGTTTGCTAATACTTATCTTGATTGGTATTATATACTAAATTATTCTTCACATCATACTTATCATCTCGATGAAATTTCATAATTTTTTGGCATATTTAACTGTTCCATAACTGTTCCCTTAATTTCTCTTCGATATCCTTAAAAATATCAAATTGGCTCAGATACTTCCCAAAATTTTACTACAATATTTATCCATGGTTTATAGATAGGAAATAAATTTTTCATATTTATTCTCATTATATTAACTGTTTATGTAGATACTTTAGTTATTTCATTGTATTTAGTGTTATAGAATTACGCACAAACTAGTTCAAAAAATTACTCGAATTAACATATAATTTTTACTAATATTACTGAGTTTCTATAACCCTAATTAGGATCATTAGGGTAGGAGGATGTTACAATTTCCCCCCTTTTTTTTTATAAATTTTGTCCTCAAAATTTGCTTACCTCATTCAAAAAGCTCTAAATAGTTCCGCATCATATTGGACTCAAGCTCTCATGTAGCTTCCTCCGAATCGCCTCCTTCTCGTAACACCTTCACTAGAGGAATTTGTTTTCCCCTTAGCTCTTTCACTGCTCTATCCAAGATTCTTACAGGTTTAACCACGTAAGTTAAATTATATTTTAACTGTACTGATTTAGTTTCTATGATATGTGAAGGATCTGGATTATACTTTCTGAGCTGGGAAACATAGAAGACATCATAAAGGTTTGAAAAGTTAGGTGGTAAAGCAATTTGGTAAGCAACTGGCCTAACTCCTTTTAGGATTTTGAAAGGACCAAGAAATCTAGGGTTCAGCTTTTTGGTCTTTATGGCCCTATCAACTCCTGTACTAAGAGCGACTCTGAGGAATACATGTTCTTCATCATTGAATTCCAGAGGCCTTCTTCTCTCATATGTATAACTCTTTTGCCTACTATGTGCTGCTAACATCTTATCTTTGATATTTTTAACTTGCTTTGTGGTTTGTTGTACCAGTTCAGGATCTAGGATAGTTTGTTCCCTAGTTTCATACTAACACAATGGTGACCTACATTTTCTACCATACAAGGCTTCATAGGGTGCAATTCCTATGTTGGCATGATAACTATTGTTGTAGGTAAATTTTATCAAAGTTAGGAATCTATTCCAACTCCCTGAATGATTAAACACACGGGCTCTAAGCATATCTTCTAAGGTTTAGATGATTCTTTCAGTTTGGTCATCAGTTTGCGAATAATAAGCCGTACTGAAATTCAATTTAGTTCCAAAGGCAGTTTGTAGAGCTCTCCAAAATCTAGAAGTGAACCTGGGGTCTCTATCAGATACTATACTGGAGGGCATTCCATGTAGCCTAACTATTTCTTGAAGATATAGTTGAGCTAACCTATCTAGAGACCAATTAGCTTTTATAGGTAAAAAAATGTACAAATTTAGTTAACACTGTAACATTCTAGTTCTAATTTTTATTAGATGTTAATTATTATCCTTTTACAACTTAGAACCAGACATTACTAAACATATTACAAACATTTCCATTAGCTAGATATACATTATTTTACATAATTTTTTCTAACCTTCCGGAGTCACATTACAACACATCAGTTTAGGTTAGGCACCTAGTTAACAAAAAGAGGCTTACTAAGCCTACATGGAGCCATTACTTTTACATATCTACATATTTACAATCATTATTCATTTCAACTACTCGTCAAAGAGTAGAATTATTAGAAATAGGTCTCCCCAGGTAACAGTAAACACATAGTCTCCAAGTTTAGGCATATAAACTTGTTGAACTCGAAAGTCTATAAGTACTCAAAGGATCGACATTATCTGAAATATCACGCCAAATATGTGAGATAAAACTTAGTAGAGGTAAGAAAAACAATAATGTTTTAACTAATAATATTTTAACTAATAATATTCTAGCCGCCACATGTACAAAAAATGGTTTTATTGCTTTCCTTTTTCTCAATTTTCCAACATGCTATAATATAAAATTCATAAGTCTTTCTAAAACAATATATATCAAAGAAATTAAGTAAAAATTAAAACCAATGTTAAATAGTCATAAATCAAAGAAAGTGTGAGTTTTTCTTGAAAACTCATAAAAGTTCTTTTCTCATTCTTTTTTAATTCTTGTACCATCATCTTAAGAATTTAATCCCAAGTTACTCTTTCTCTTGATCACTCATGTGCACTTTATATTGTATGAGCTCATATCTACTCAAGGCGTCCCCTAAGAAATTTCTCCTCATGGCCATAAGCTTGCACATTTGATCTTGGTACTTTAGGGATATTATATCTATCTAATTTTTAGTTCATTTGGGAAAAATCTTTGTCAACAAAATTATGAACAACATTATGTAGTATCCTATCAAAAGCAAGTAAACTGAATCCAATAAGTAAAAAAAATTGTTGGCTGAAATTGTTGACCCATTAAGGTGCTATCATTTAAAATAGATCTCTATAAAAATTTGCATCAAATGCTAAAGTACATATCAAATAATCTGAACATGCATAAAAATGATAGATCAATCACACGACTCAACTATACTTACATATGTATATATATATATATATATATATATATATATATATATATATATATATATATAGGGGATCGACTTACACCAGTGTAATTCTTTTTTGACTTACACTCATTTTTAACCGTTAGATCTGTGGTGTCCCGAGGCAGATGAGGGCGGGGAGTGGACGCCGGTGCGAATTGAGGCATGTACAATGAGCGGCTCCTGGCATGCTTCTAGGCGAAGGGTCCCATGAATGAACTGAATACGCACCAGAATGAGAGGGATTCAGAGACTGTGCAGGTATGGGACTGCATAGTTGAGGATGACTTAAAGGAATTGATTAGGCGTAACCATATTAACAAGTTGCAACTTCTTTTCGGGAGCCTAGAACATAAGAACTCCATTGTTAAGCGTGCTTGACCTGGAGCAATTGTGGGATGGGTGACCTCCTGGGAAGTTTCCTAGGATGCGTGTGAGTGAGGACAAAGCACGTTGAAAAGACCCGTGTTGGTCTGTGGAGACACTCGTCAATCCTGCAGGCAGTCCCGGGATGTTACAAATGGTATCAGAGACGGGACCTCTCCCAGTACGGTGTGGTTCAGGGACGAACCAGGCGGAAGCTGGTGGGCATGTGGTGTCCCGAGGCAGATGAGGGCGGGGAGTGGACGCCGGTGCGAATTGAGGCATGTACAATGGGCGGCTCCTGGCATGCTTCTAGGCGAAGGGTCCCATGAATGAACTGAATACGCACCAGAATGAGAGGGATTCAAAGACTGTGCAGGTATGGGACTGCATAGTTGAGGATGGCTTAAAGGAATTGATTAGGCGTAACCATATCAACAAGTTACAACTTCTTTTCAGGAGCCTAGAACATAAAAACTCCATTGTTAAGCGTGCTTGACCTGGAGCAATTGTGGGATGGGTGACCTCCTGGGAAGTTTCCTAGGATACGTGTGAGTGAGGACAAAGCACGCTGAAAAGACCCGTGTTGGTCTGTGGAGACACTCGTCAATCCTGCAGGCAGTCCCGGGATGTTACAAGATCTACTTTCATCTAATGATTGAGATTATTTCATTAAAAGTAACCATTAGATGAAAGTAGATCTAACGGTTGAAAATGAGCATAAGTTAAAAAAGACTTACACTAGTGTAAATTGATCCTCCCTCATATATATATATATATATATATATATATATATATATATATATATATATATATATATATCCACAAAATAGAATCAATAATAAAAAGAGAGGAGTCAACATAACCAATAAATAAAGAAGAGGAGGTAGCATAATCAACTAATAAAGAAGAAGAGCATGTAACGGGAAGAAGAAAATATATATATATATATATAGGAAAGAAACTTGTTTCCCTTACTGTAGAATCAGAATCAAAGGTGACCAAGGAGTACTTAATTTTCAGAGGTCATTAGAGCAAGTTTCTATATGTGAGTTAATAGAATCAGTACCTCATTCTTGAAAGAAAAACGTGATTTTTTTAAAGTAAAACAAATAATCAGAATTTTAAGATTATAGTAGTGAAAGAAGAAATAGAAAAAGGGAAGGTTTTTCATTTCCCCTACCAGATTTGAAAAGCAAGAAAATAAAGTCCTCTCATGTTGAAATTCTTTGTTGATCTTACTATTTGTTGTCATTTTGTAGAAGGAGAAATGCCCTTTTTATAGTGAGAGTTAATCGGCTTTCTTTAAAAAAATCTTCTTGCTTAACTCATATTGCTGAGGTCACTTCTAGCAGAGTATATATCTTCATTTCAATTTTATTTTATTATTATTATTATTATTATTATTATTATTATTATTATTTTAATACCTTTTATCATCTTTTCATTAAATGCCTATTGATTTCATCTCTTCTCCTTACGTCACTTATATATTAATCTTTATCTTATTACCGTTAATCAGAATCTCGTCGCTTTCACTTTTTTTCCTAATCTTATCTTTACGTAAGTTAGTTTCTTCATTATATGTATATTAAGTAAGTATGTAAAGTAAAATAACACACATTATTCTAATAATTAGTCTATATGAGATGTTTATTTTCTTACTCGGTCCCTTATTATTATTATTATTATTATTATTATTATTATTATTATTATTATTATTATTATTATTATTTTATTCATTATTTTAATAATTTTTATTTTTTTAGGGATCTTACATTCTTCCCCTCTTAAAAAAATTTTGTCCTCAAATTTCTGTTTAGTTCCTGCTAAAAAGAGTTCTGGATATTTTTGTTTAAAATCTTCTTCTCCTTCTCATGTGGCGTTTTCCATATCTTGTTCTTGTCATAAGACTTTGACCATAGGAATATTTCTATTTCTCTATAGATTCTATCCACTATTTGTATAGGTCGTACCTCATACATCAAATTATCTTTTAACTGTATAAATTCTGCCTCTATGATGTATGAAGAATCTAAACAATACTTTCGGAGTTGAGACACATGAAACACATTGTGAAGGTTTGACAGACTAGGAGGTAAAGCAATTTGATAAGCAATTGTGTTGACTCTTTTGAGGATTTGAAAAGGTCCAATATATTTAGGACTCAGTTTCTTTATTTTCGAAGACCTGCCAATTCCAGTTGTTGGGGTAATTTGAAGGAATACATGTTCTCCTTCTTGGAATTCTAAAGGATTTTTTCTTTTGTCAGCATAACTTTTTTGTCTGCTTTGAGCTGTTAACATTCTATCTCTAATTAGTTTTATTTGTTCTGAGGTCTGTTGTACTAGATCTGGTCCTATTAAATTTCTTTCTCCCATCTCAAACCAACATATAGGGGATAGACATTTTCTTCCATACAGTGCTCCATATGGTGCCATACTAATACTGGAATGATGACTGTTATTGTAAGCAAATTCTATCAATGGTAGGCAGGTATCCCAACTTCCCTTAAAATCTAAAACACAGGCCCTAAGCATGTCTTCTAAGGTTTGAATTGTTCTTTCAGTTTGACCATCAATTTGGGGATGGTAAGCAGTACTAAAGGATAATTTTGTCCCAAAAGCTGCCTGTAATGATTTCTAAAACCTAGAGGTAAATCTTGGGTTTCTATCAGAAATTATGGCAGTTGGTACACCATGAAGTCTCACAATCTCTTTATTATACAATTGGGCCAACTTATTTAATGGATAATTAATTCTAATAGGTAGAAAATGTGCAGACTTGGTTAATCTATCTACAATTACCCATATAGCATCATGTCCTAAATTGGTTCTTGGTAAGCCCACAACAAAATCTATGGAAATACTATCCCATTTCCATTTTGGGATTTCTAAAGGTTGTAACAAGTCTGAGGGTCGTTGATGTTCTATTTTAACTTTCTAACACGTCAAACACTGTGTCACATATTTAACTATTTCGGATTTCATTCCAGGCCACCAAAATTAACTTTTAAGGTCCTGATACATTTTATTAATTCCTGGATGAATTGTATATTTATTTTTATGAGCTTCTTCTAGAATTTCTTTCTTTAAATTTAAATTATTAGGTATGCATAATCTATTTCTATACAAAATCACTTCATCATCTATTAAATTAAAATCTAGATGTTTACCTTTAAGTATCTCTTCCTTAAGAGTAATCAAAAATTGATCTTCTTTTTGTGCTTCTCTAATTTTTGTTTTTAGATCACAGATAACTTATAAAGTATTTAAACAAATTCTATTTGATTCAAAGGCCACTGAGAGATTTAAATCCCTAAACTTTTCTATCAAATCAATTTCTTGAATCATCATGTATGATAAATGGAGGGATTTTCTACTTAGAGCATCAGCTACAACATTTGCTTTTCCTAGGTGATACTTAATTTCCACATCATAATCCTTAAGAAATTCAATCCACCTTCTTTGCCTCGTGTTTAACTCCTTGTAATCAAAAAAGTATTTTAAACTCTTATGATCAGTGTATACCTCAAATTTTACCCCATACAAATAATGTCTCTATATTTTCAGACCAAAAACTACTGCTGCTAATTCCAGATTATGTGTTGGGTAATTTTCCTCATAAGATTTGAGTTGTCTAGAGGCATAGGCTACTATATTCCTCTCTTGTATTAACATATAACCTAATCCCTTTTTAGAAGCATCACTATAAACCACAAAATGTCCTAAAGGATCAGGGATTACTAAAATAGGGGCAGTATGAGTCTCTTCTTTAATTCTTGGAAACTTTCCTCATAGTCTTTTGTCTACACAAAATGAGTCCCTTTTCTAGTCAGCCTAGTTAATGGCATAGCTATTTGAGAAAATCCTTTTATAAACCTACGATAGTACCCAACTAAGCCCAAAAAACTTTTTATTTCAGTTATTGTCTTTGGTTGCTCCCAATGCATGACTACTTCCACTTTACTAGGATCTACGGCAACTCCCTCTTGGTTCACTACATGTCCTGGAAATTTAATTTCTCTCATCCAAAATTCACATTTTTTCAATTTTGCATATAATTGTTTTTATTTTAAAATTTCTAACGCTATTCTCAAGTGAATTACATGTTCTTCTTTTGTCTTTGAATAGATTAGAATATCATCAATGAAAACTACCACAAATTTATCCAAGTATGGTCTGAACACCCTATTCATATAATCCATAAATACAGCTGGTGCATTAGTTAGACCAAATGGCATTACCAAATATTCATGGTGCCCGTATCTAGTCCTGAAAGTTGTCTTAGGAATATCTTATGATTTTACCCTAATCTGATGGTATTTTGACCTTAAATCTATTTTTGAAAAAAACTAAGGCTTCCCGTACTTGATCTAACAAATCATCTATTCTAGGGATTATATATTTATTCTTAATGGTCACCTTATTTAATTGTCTATAATCTATGTACAATCTAAGACTACCGTCCTTCTTTTTCACTAAAAGCACGAGAGCTCCCCAAGGCGATACACTAGACCTTATAAATTGTTTTTCCAATAAATTCTCAATTTGCTTTTTAAGTTCACTCAATTCTACAGGGGACATTCTATAAGGTGCTATTGAAATGAGTCCGACACCTAGCACCAGGTTAACAAAAAATTCAATTTCCCTTTCTAGAGGCAAGGTAGATATATCTGAAGGGAAAACTTCAGGATAATTTTTTACTACAGGAATAGTGTCCAAATCCAGTTCACTCTTTGTTTTAGAAGAGAAAAGGAGAATGTATCCTTGTACTTCTTTTATTATGTTAGCCATGGGAACCATCACCCAAGAGGGGGTGAATTGAGTGATTATAAATTTTAATGCAACTTTGAGAAATTAAGCATTTTGAATCACTCAAGTAATAAATGCAGCGGAACATGCACAATGTGTAACACCCCAAACTTCCTAAATATAAGACAGTAATTTTGACAATTAACAGAATTCTACTGTTTAGTGATTTCTGTATACTGTAAAATTATTTTGATTATTCAGTGACTGCTTTTGATCGTTGTGTGTGATTTACTCCGTGTCAGGAAAATAATAATTTTCGGGCTGAAGAAAATTTTACGTAATTTAATTATTACTGTCAAGTCTTAATTATTTTATGTAATCTGATTTGATATTTGTGCATTTTCTAATTTTTGTGATTTTGAGTGTGATTATGAAATTTTTATATTACTCTGTTTATTTTAGCGTTATCCGTGGGCCATCTGTCGGCCCAGGGAGGTCGCATGTGGGCCCCGCATAGGTCCAGAAAGGTAAAAAATTTTCTATAATCAGAAAAATTTGTACTATTGAGACAGAGATGGGGAATCTTACTAAACCTGAATCTGAAAACAGTTTTTAAAATTTTCTTTTACTGTGTTTTGCGCTGTATTTAATTATCGGGTGATAAAAATACAATAAAAATATTATTCGAATGGCAATAGTAGATACAAAAATAAATATTGTACTGTGAAGTCAACATTAATGGCTTGGATATCTACCATTGATGTAATCAATGATGGAGACTTGATCTTGATTTAATCAACGGTTGAGATTTAGTCTTATAAAATGGCTAGGACCATTTATAGCCCTTGGATGTAAAGTTTGAAGGAGTAATTTTGACCCTTCATTTTGGAGACATATCTAATGGCTAGGATTTCAAGGAGGAAAGATCCAATGGCCTAAATTAAGTCTTCTATCTAAAGCCTAAACCTAAAACCTATATTAATCCTAACCATTGATCTAATCAATGGTCAAGATTGCCTAAAATGATGGCTAGGAGACTTGTTGCATTTTGAAGAGTGCATGGAGGAGGGGGGATGGTTTTGGTGCTGCATTTAAGAGCTAAAGTAACATTGGAAGACCATAATTGATCACCTTTGGTCATTATTGATCATTCTTCATCTTTCCTGAAGCAAAGCTTAACAAAAATTCTCTTCATTTCTCTCCAAAACATAGCTCACGGCCAAGCACTCTACAACACCCTTCTACCACTCTTTAATTTCAAAAAACCATATTTCTTGAATCTACACCTAATTCTAAGACACTTTGTAGTTTATACCAAGTTCTAAATCTTTCATCTTCAAGGAGTTTTTCCAAGAGCAAGTTCTAGGGTTCTTAAGGTGAAGTTATGGAAAATTTCATTTTTTTTCACTTCTTTTTCATGTTCTAAACCATGTTTGATCAATGGTTCCTCTTATTCAAGCTTAATATACTAATTTCTTTGTGTTTGTTTTGTGTTCAAGAGACTTTTGTTGGTGGAGATCTTGTTCAAAATACAAAGCAAGGAACTTTTTGTGGTTCTTCAAGAGGTAAGTGGGAGATTTGTCTCACTAACCAAGTATGGTAGTGAGAGATGATTTTATATTTGATGGATGGTGAATCCATGTGAGGATTCATATCCATGGTCATGTAATAATTTGTGTGTGTTTATGTGCTTTGATTATTTGTCCATGTTTGATATGATTTGCATGATTTTGCATGATTTTATTGCTTATATGGTATGCTTATAATATGCATGATGAAAACATGTTGAATATATTATGGTGGATGTATGTTGAAACAAGCAATTTTGGCTCCAAAGGCCAAGGGGTGGCTATGGTTTTGAGCTCTCAAAATTAGGGTTCATGTTGAAATTTTTCAAGAACAAGGGAATTAATTTTTGGTCACTAAACTAAGGTAAATTTCGGCCAAGACACCTCTAATTAGGTGTTCACAAATTTATATTTTCATGAATGATAAAATTGAATGATTAGAGAAGCTAGGAAAATAAACAAAGGGTTTGATTTTCAAGAAACAATGTACACAGTTTTGGAGAAGTATTTTTATTAATTTATTTTGTTTAAAAACAAGAATGAAACTTAGTTGATTTAGAAGGAAAAATACAAGAATGATTTCAATGGTCATGTCCACGATTTTGAAGGCTTGTAATGTCTTGATTTTTATGAACAAAGTGATTTTCAAAGTGAAAATATAACTTGATTTAATACAAGGATTTTGGAAAGGGAATCAGAGTGTTTTTAACACTTGAGAATTGGAATTTTCATACATGAATGGAAAAGAGAGGTTGAAAGTGTTTGAACCTCAATTTATTTTAAAGAGGATTGATTTTTAGAATTGATTTGGAATTATAAAGAATACATTGGTAACTTGGGATTTTCTAACGTGTAACTCATTTTTTGGGTTTTGGAGAGCGTTAGTAAATTTTAAAGTTAAAAACATTAATTTAATTCAATGAAATGGTGATTTTATGGAATAAATTACGAAAAGTATTTTCTTGAGTAAGAAATGTGTAAAATAATGTGAGAAGTCATATTATTTTGAAAAATGTTGAAAAGGAATTTTTGACGGTTGAGAAATATTTTACGAAGTTGAAAAATAGTGAAAATGATTTATGTAACTTAAAAACGTGATTTTTAAGCTACGCGATTGGAAAAACGTTTAAATATTTCCACGCGATTTGAAAAACGTTAAAATATTTCTACGCAATTTGAAAAGCATTTAAATATTTTTACGTGATTGAAATATTGTTGAAAAATCACTATGTGATTTAAAAATGGTGGAATATTTTTACGTAATTGATGAATACATTGAAAAATCTATATGTGATTTGAAAACATAACAGAAATGTTACTAAATTGTGAAAATGCAACAAAAGTGGTGCGTGACTGTGAAAACGCGATAAAATGATTTTCACGATTAAATATACAGTAAAATTTTTGTTGAACCAATGGATAAACACTGTATGAGAAAATGATAAATTTTGCCTATGATTGACATTAGAGCATTTTATATACATGAACTGGTGTATAAACACTGTATATGAATTTTGCCTATGATTGGCATTAGTGCATTGAACATGCATTGGAAAGGTCCGAGGGACTGTATGAGGCTATTTGCCTAGGAGAGACGTACACCTCTTGAGTGGGTACATATGCGTAGTGTAAGTCATTTGTTGACCTTGGGGGCATCGGGCTGCGGGTTGCTTACATGGGTGGTTGGTAGCTCTTCTTCCCGTAAGTTAGACCGATGCAACACACCGATGATCTTGACTGAGACACTATTCTTAATCGAGATCTTGTAAAGACTGTCGTGTATATGCTAGATGTGCAAATACAAATGAGAATTGTAGCACTTGGTCTGAGGCATTTTGGTACAGACAGATCTTTCGGATCAACTTCTCCGAACTGAGTATTAGCTCCATAGAATAGGACATTGAGTCTATGTGCGTATGCATGAAACTGAGCATTTATATCTATGTGATATATATTAATTGAGGAATATTGACTAGGACAATTGTTCTGTTGAGAAAATACTTGGATGATGATGATGATAATACTGTTAATGGCATGATGGTAAATGTTATTTATTGTATCTGTTATTTAATACATTATGATGATATCATAGTTGTTATTATAGTATGATATATCTGTATAGTATGCTGTATGTATGATCTCTGTGCTTCCATATTGGTATTGGCGTAGGTGATCTCACGTCTTTGCATGTTTATTTGGTACTATAAATATATTTGTAAAGACACTGAGCAAAGGGTTGAACAAGAGGGTGAAGAAGAACAGGCTCCAGAGAAAACCGAGTTTTGATCGGATGGCATCCCGGTCAAGTTTCTTTGGTTACGTGAGATTGCAGTTCCACGGTGGAGCTGGAGCGTGGAGGACTAGTGTAACACCCTTGTGGGGATGTCACATTTAAAAAGAAAATAAAAGAAAAATAAATAAAATCTACCTAAGTTGTAAAACATTTATTATATACTAATACGAATTGTAAAATTCTCCCTGTTAAACAGAATATTATTAAATAAAATAACGCGGAAACACAAAATTAACAAACTGACATCACACATAACATACATAGGGTTTTAGTTATAAGTTATACAAATAATTTACAACTAAAATATTTAAACTGAAACAGTAAACAAAAGCAATAACAGTCTATATATACAAACGTAGACGCACCCAAGTACACATCATAAATATTTAACCCTCTGAAGGATCACTCTCAGGAAGATCATCAGGAGATAAATATCTAGGATGCCTCGACTCTCGGCGGAAATGAGACCGCGTAGTCGACACGCTACTAATCTCACTAGGCGCAGTGAACATACCACCCCAATAACGCCTAAGAGATAACGGCAACTCCAAATGCAAAAACACCGTAGTCGTCATGACTGGTTCTCCATCAAACTCATTACGTAGGGACACAGTCAACTGTGCCACGTAAGTCACCGAGTCTCTGTCTTCACGCAGTCGCCAGGCTGTCGATCCCCCATGAAACTCAAACTACACAAAACCTTGAAATCCTGACACCGCCATACTCAAGCAATCAATCTAATGGATATGGATGATCGGATGGTTCTTGATCTTCGCACTGATCTTCGGCTTGCTGCTCCTCCTCTTCTTCAAGATACACACACTCAAGAGGCTGTTCCTCTTCCTCAAACTCTTTACCACAAAATTTAATATATACAGAAAACACATACAATAAAGAGGTAAGACAAATCTGTATCAACACATACATGGTAAATAAGAAAACGACAATACAACGAAATTATACAATTCATACAATATAGAATGCTATAACGACATAAACATAATACTGACATAACACAAACACACTATAAGAATTAATATCAACATAGATACAATATAAGAATTAATATCAACATAGATACAATATATATCCATACATAATATAAATATAAAATCATCGATAAGGATATAATAATGCACCATATATATATAAATATGCAATATGACACGATCCTACTCCATGGAGCTAAACACATACAGACATCAGAGAGAATGACCCGTAAAATCTTATTAGTACTACCAGGTTGCCCAACCAAACTATTCCGCGGTCTCACGTTGCGTCTATAGTCCACTATAACATGTCGTGGTGTAGCATACGGTAACACGTTGTATACTACAGGCATTGTACTAATTCAGACTTTACAAGATCTCGATTAAATATAGTGCGTGTCGAGTCTGTTAGTGTGTGGCCGGGTACCACGGCCCAGCGGAGCTACCAATTGTCCACATATGGAATACCGCACACTAAAGTCTCCAAGTCCATTCAAAATTGAACCACACTACACTTATCCAACCGATAATACGATGTGATTCACCTCGTCAATCAATCCATCAATTATCAACTAAATTGGCACAAACTCAATATATGATCTTAAAATAGTTTTCAAAATTACCAAAATACCCTCAATGGTATAAATATGCGTATTTACGCAAATGCCCTCATTGGCAAAAACTCATATATATATATATATATATATATATATATATATATATATATATATATATATATATATACACTTTGGCCCAACAATAAACATCACTTTGTCCTTTTATCGCATTTTCAAATTGTCATTTTTAAAAATGTTTTTAAATCAAAATACATTTTTCTGTTTTTAAAATCGCGTAACATTTTTAATACGTCCGGTCCATCACTTTTAGCCACTTTGTTTAAATAAAAAAATAATATTTAATCGTTTAAAACTACGTATAATATTTTTCAATCGCGTAGAAATTTTATCGCATTTTCACATCTTTCCTATCTTATTTGTCTTTTTTAAAAATGTTTTTAAATCTAATTTTTTTTACGTAAAAATTCATTTTTTAACCATATAATTTTTTAAAATTACTAACATTTTTTTTAATACGTTTTCTCAATCGCGTAAGATTTTAAAATTATTTTCTTATCTCGAATTCCTTAGAAATCACTTGTTTAAATAAACAGAAATAATATTTAATACGTTTAAAACTACGTATAATATTTTTCATATCGTATACTGTCTTTTGGACATCTTTCCTATCTTATTTGTCTGCTTTTTAATAAAAATTGACAAGATTTTGTTTAGAAAATTCATAATAATGGTTTTCTAATTTTTCTGTAAAAATTCTCTTTTTATTTATTTAACCATATAATTACTTCCTTGAAAATTACTAACATGCTTCAAAATGTGAAATGAGCTCTACGTTAAAAATTTTATAGGAGTTACTGTTTTTATTTCCAACTATTAAATTCTTAATTTTAACCACTTAAACTTAATCTAAATCCTTTTATTTCCTCAAAATCATTGTTATAAAAATTCCTTTTAGTATTGTTTACTTCTCTTTAATTGAAAATGATTTGGAAAACAACTTTTGAAATCATAATTACATGGCTTAGGCATGTTGGCCGAAATGCTTCAATTTCCTCCTATGATCCATAAATTCATTTTTCTTACTTTAAATTCATCTGTAACCTATTAATTTTCCTAGGTAAATTAAATCACACTTTAAAAAAAATTGTTGAGAATATTTTGGTTCCCATTTTTTGGTCAATGGCCGTGAGCCTTGTTGATGTGTTCTTTGGAACACTCATACAATCCTTGACATATTATTCACATCCTATAAATTATCATGCATTTCTAACACATATAATATTATCAAAACTTGTAGACATGCAAATTAATACAAATAACAAATAGGAAAACTTATAACAAACACACAAATGAATCCTTATGGATTCTACAACCACAAACAAATTCCATCTTCTTACCACCACCCAAGGATGATAAGATTTAGTCTTCCTCTTACCTTAAATGAAGACAAATATGCTTTCACTCCTTTCCTAGGGTTTCGGTTTTCTCCTTCAAAACACCTATCAAGCTTAAACAAATTTCTACAAGTTATTAACATTAAAGAGAGCTTAAACCATGGATAAATCATGGCTTAGAACTTTGAAAAAGAGTTTAGAAATGGAAAACAAGAAATTTCACCTTCTAGGTAAAATCTTCCAAGTAGGTTTTCAAGCCTCAAATGAATGATTTTGCAAGAACTCTCAACTAGAGATGTTCTTAGAATTGTGTTTAGGTTTAGAAAAGTGGGTTGGATAAAATTTTAGGTAGATGGATGGTGTGTAGGGGTACTTGGCCGAATGCTTCACCAAAAGAACAACTATGGAGGTTTGTATTTTTGGAAGAGAGAGAAGAGAGAAAATGCATGAAAATCAAGTGATTATGGCCTTCAATGGAGTGAATGGTCGTAGACTTCAATGGGCAAGAGGTGTCCATTTGTGTTGGCTCCATCCAAGCCTTAGAATTGATCAATGGTGAGGATTAAGCCTTGTTCTCCAAGCTTAGCTCTCATTGGTTCATCCTAGCCTTGTCACTTAACCTAGTCATCATGCTTAGTCACTAATTAAGCTTAGTCATTAAGCTTAGTCACTAACCTAGTCACTAGCCTTGTCATTAGCTATCTATCTGTTCTAGCTCAAAACGTTCTTGCTTTGTTAAACGTGGGTCCCGCAAGACATTTCTGGGTCCACTGTCATTTAACTATACTGACTAATAAAATAATATTATAATAATATAAAATTATTTTATTTTACAGTAAAATCCTAAAAATTAAAAGATTATTTACCGTCTCATTCAAAATTGGGTTTAGTAAGATCCCCCAGCTCTGAATAATTAAAAATAAGATTTCTCCGGCCCAAAAAATATTATTTTCCTGTCCCGAAGCAAATCACACAAAAAGTCCAAAAAAAATCACAGACAGTAATATTAAACACTGTATCATATAGGAAATTTAAAAACAGTACATTCGGGACGTAATGGTCATTTTTTTATTTTTCCCCACCACGAAGCAAATCATTCAAAACACTCAAATAAAATTATAGATAGTAAAATATATCAGTATATCACACAGAAAAATTTAAAATAATAGTTTGACAAAATTTTTATTTTACGGTCTCGAAGCAAAATATGCAAAACGACCAAAGAAAATCATAGACTGTAATATATATTTGTATTTTATACAGAAAAACAAGAAACAGCAAAACAGGGACACAACGATCTTTCACCTAAAAGTTTGAAAAACAGCAAACAGAACATTCAGGACATTTTTCCAAAAGTTGGGGTGTTACAACTAGTCCCAATGAGAGGGGACTAATTTATGAGGGACACTTGACAGTAAACTTTAGCAGGATATTTCATAGGGATCCATTTTTCTCTGTAACTATTTTTGTGCATGTGGAATTTTTGTTGTCTATTAGGCGGCGTTGGGATACTAGAAACTATGTCCCAACGAAAATTAGTATTATGTTGTCAGTCCGGACACCTGTCCATAGGGCTATGCATCAAATCGGATTCCTACCTACTGAGGAGTCTGAGGAGGACCCAACTGAGGGTTCTGCTGCTTAGTTAGACTTGGGCGAGTCTAAACTCTGTTACAAACTATGTCTGTATATATTAGTTTTAGAGAAATGGTCTGTATATAAATAATCCTGATAGTACATTTGTAATGTATGATGATGTAAATTATGTATGATGATGTATAATATTTTATTTTTCGCTAAGGTTATTTTATAGTTATCAAAGAAGAAAGAAAAAAAAATTTACAACTCATATTTTTATCACAACATCACATTTTATAACTTGGAGGTAATTTGGTAATTAAGTATCATAAATGTGACACCCTACGGTGGGTGTTACATTAGTTGGTATC
The DNA here is from genome assembly GCA_029884605.1 of Ormosia emarginata. Lineage (NCBI taxonomy): Eukaryota > Viridiplantae > Streptophyta > Magnoliopsida > Fabales > Fabaceae > Ormosia > Ormosia emarginata. The sequence continues at coordinate 21,592,696 of JAQQTP010000078.1, read as the reverse complement.
AAAGCCCAAGTTAGAGTCTTATGGGTTTGTGGTTTGGTCTGTTTTATTTATGTTGTGTGATTCTCTGTTATTGTTCTCTAAAAAGAAACAATATTGTTTGAAGATTGACCTTGCTTTCTTTGTGTTGTCCAGTTAAGTAGAGAAAGTAATGACTGGAAGAGAACGAGGACGTGTCAATACTAGAACTGGAATGGAAAATGTTGGTAATGATAACCAGAACATGGCTGCAGCTGTAGCAGCGATGCAACAGATGGCTTATGTCGTTGCACAACAAAATCAAAGAGCAACTGAGGATGCTCACAGTTTATCAGAATTCTGTAAGAATAATCCACCGAAGTTTCAGGGAGAATTTGACCCGGAGAAAGCTGAATTATGGATCCAGGAATTAGAGAAAATATTTGTAGGTATGGGATGTACTGATGAACGCAAGCTGACCTTTGCGACTTTTATGTTAGTCAAAGATGGTGAAAACTGGTGGGCAGGAGCCCGAAGATTGTTAGAAGTTGAAGGAAGAGTTGTGACATGGCAGCTCTTTAGGCAGAAGTTTTTGGCAAAGTATTTTCCAGCAAGTGCGCGTCATGCTAAGGAGATGGAATTTCTTAGTCTGAGGCAAGGAGTAATGTCTGTTAGTGAGTATGCGGCAAAGTTCGAGAGCTTATCTAAGTTTTCGAGGTATTTCCAAATGCATCCAGATGAGGACTGGAAATGTAGGAAATTTGAGGAAGGATTAAAGCTTGACATCAAGCGAGCTGTAGCAACCCTGGAAATTGAGGAGTTTCCAGAATTGTTGGACAAATGCCGTAAGGTTGAGGAGATTGATCAACAGCGTGCGGCGAGAAATAAGAACTTTGGACCTACAAGATTCTAGAGAGGAAAGAGTAGTGGAGGAAACCATTTTCAACAGAAACCATATACTAAACCGGCATGAAATTAGAACCGGCTGCAATTTGTTGGAGGAAGTTCTGGTGGTAATAAGGCAAGTCAAGCTGGGACTCCTACGTATAATTGTTACAAGTGTGGGAAGAACCATCTGACCAAGGATTGTCAGCATAAAGGAATAGTTTGTTTTAGATGTGGGAAACCTAGACATTTATCCAGGGATTGTGATCAGATAAAGAGGGAACCTTCTGTGGGAAATGTTCATACAGCAAGGCCACAGACGGGTGGTCGAGTGTATACTATGAGCGGAGAGGAAGTCGCGAAATTTGAGGATTTAATCATGGAGGAGTGTGCTATTGAAGGTAATCCTTTAACCATACTCTATGATTAGAGAGCAACACATTCTTTTATTGCATGTGATTGTGTGAAGCGTTTGGGATTGACTGTGACTACATTGCCATATGATTTGAGTGTTGCTACTCTTACTGATAAGCCTATGATAACAACAAAAGTATGTTTGAATTGCCCCGTATGTGTTAGGGATAGAATCTTTCATGTGGATTTGATTTGTTTGCCTCTTTCCAAGATTAATGTAATATTAGGAATGGATTAGTTATCTTCTAACCATATCCTAATTGATTATTCGAATAAGATGTTAATATTTCCTGAGGCTAAAGATCCTAGATTCCTAACGGTAGTGAAGATGTCTTAAAGGATATTTTCATAGTTAATGAATTTCCTGAGGTATTTCCTGAAGATATACTTGGACTACCGCCAAAAAGAGAAATTGAGTTTGCTATTGATTTAGTACTTGGAGCTGGACCTATATCTATTGCGCCATATCGGATGTCACTGGTAGAGTTGGTGGAGCTTAAGAAACAACTGGAGGATTTGTTGGAAAAGCAATTCGTGAGACCTAGTGTGTCACCATGGGGAGCTCCAGTAGTGTTGGTTAAGAAGAAGGACGGAACTTCTCGTCTATGTGTAGACTATCGATAATTGAACAAGGTTACGATTAGGAATAAATATCTACTTCCAAGGATTGATGATCTGATGGATCAATTGCGAGGAGCCGCAATATTTTCTAAAATTGATTTTTGATCTGGGTATCATCAGATTCATGTGAAAGTGGAAGATATTCCCAAGACTGCATTTCGGATGAGATATGGGCATTATGAATATCTTGTGATGCCATTTGGTGTGACGAATGCACCTGCCATATTCATGGACTTTATGAACAGAATTTTTCATTCGTACTTGGATAAGTTTGTTGTTATCTTTATAGATGACATTTTGATTTATTCTCGAAGTTAGGAGGAACATGTTGAACATCTCAGAGTAGTTATCCAGATTTTGAAGGAGAATAAGTTGTATGCCAAGTTATGCAAATGTGAATTTTGGTTAAGCGAAGTTCAATTTTTGGGATATGTTATATCGGAGGAAGGAATTGAAGTTGATGCTTCAAAAGTGGAGACAGTTTTGGAATGGGAAAGACTGAAGACTGTAACAGAAATCCGTAGTTTTATCAGATTAGTTGGTTACTATAGACGGTTCATAGAGGGGTTTTCAAAGATAGCAGGACCTCTTACCTAACTTACATGGAAGAATCAACTGTTCGTATGGACTGATGCATGCGAAGAAAGTTTTCAAGAGTTGAAAAGACGATTGACTACTTCACCGGTATTGATTTTACCTGATCCGAATGAACCTTTTGATGTATATTGTGATGCTTCGTACCAAGGATTAGGTTGTGTACTTATGCAGAATCGTAAGGTGGTGGCTTATGCTTCAAGGCAATTGAAAAATCATGAGAGGAATTATCCAACTCATGACTTGGAGTTGGTAGCTGTGGTGTTTGCATTGAAAGTGTGGAGACATTTTCTCTATGGAGCAACATTCACTGATTTTAGTGATCATAAAAGTTTAAAGTATCTGTTTGACCAGAAAGAGTTAAACATGAGACAAAGGCATTGGCTAGAGTTTCTGAAGGACTATGACTTTTAGTTACAATATCATCCCGGAAAGGCGAATGTCGTAGCGGATGCGTTGAGCAGGAAAATGCTTAATGTTTCTATTATGATGATCAAGGAGAAGGAACTGATAGAAGAATTTTGGGATATGCATTTATCTGTGAAACTTACGCCAGGAAAGATGCATGTAAATATGATCACCATTTCAAATGATTTGATGGCTAGAATACGAGATGGACAAAACAGTGATCAGTACTTGCAAGAAGCAAAGAGCCAAGGTGCAGAGGTGGAATTTAGCAAAGGTGCTAATGGAATTTTGAAGTTTCAAGGCAGAATTTGTGTGCCTAATGATCCAGAAATTAGAAGATTGATTTTGGATAAAGCTCACAGGAGTAAGTTGAGTGTGCATCCAGGAGCCACAAAGATGTACCAGGATTTGAAACAATTATATTGATGGCAAGGAATGAAGAAAGATGTTGCTGAGTATGTATCATCCTGTTTAGTCTGTCAGAAGGCTAAGGTGGAACATCAAAGACCTTCGGGAATGTTGCAACCTTTGCCTATACCTGAGTGGGAATGGGATGACATAGCAATGGATTTTGTGTCAGGACTACCAAAAACTCGGAAAGGTCATGATTCTATTTGGGTAATTGTTGATCGGCTTACAAAGTCGGCACACTTTTTGTCAATTAATATTAAGTACTCGATGGAAAAATTAGCCCAAGTGTACATCAGTGAAATTGTTAGACTTCATGGTGTACCATCTAGTATTACTTCGGATTGAGATCCGAGGTTTACGTCGAGATTTTGGTATAGTCTGCAAGAAGCGATGGAAACAAAGCTATGATTGAGTTCTGCTTGCCATCCACAGACTGATGGTCAGTCAGAAAGAATGATTCAGTCATTAGAAAACTTGTTGAGAGCTTGTGCTCTGGAAGAAACTGGTTGTTGGGATGAATTTTTGCCATTGATAGAGTTCACATACAATAATAGTTTTCATTCGAGCATAGGGATGGCACCCTATGAGGCATTGTATGGAAGACGATGCAAAACACCATTGTGTTGGTATTAGGATGGAGAAAGAGTTGTATTAGGACCAGAGATTGTTCAACAGACAACTGAGAAAGTGAAGATGATACAAGACAAGATGAGAATAACTCAAACTCGACAAAAGAGCTATGCTGATAAAAAGAGAAAATCGTTTGAGTTTGAAGAAAGTGACCATGTATTTCTGCGAGTGACACCTATAACTGGTGTTGGACGAGTGCTTAAGTCCAAGAAGCTCACTCCAAAGTTTATCGAGCCGTATCAGATTTTACGTCGAGTAGGTCCGATAGCTTATCAGATTGCATTACCACCTTTTCTGTCAAATCTTCACAATGTATTTCACGTATCGCAACTACGGAAGTATATTCCCGATCCTACCCATGTTATCGAGCCAGACACAGTACAGCTGAAGGAAAACTTAATCTATGAAATGTTTCCAGTCAAGATTGAGGATCGAAGAACAAAGCAACTTCGAGGTAAGGAAATTTCATTGGTTAAAATCGTTTGGAACGATGTAAGTGGTGAAACTACATGGGAATTAGAAGAAAAGATAAAGGAACAATATCCATATTTATTCTGAGGATGTGAAATCAAGTTTATCAAGTTTCGAGGACGAAACTTCTTTTTAGAGGGGGAGTATTGTAACACCCCAAACTTCCTAAATATAAGACAGTAATTTTGACAGTTAACAGAATTCTACTGTTTAGTGATTTCTGTGTACTGTAAAATTATTTTGATTATTCTGTGACTGCTTTTGATCATTGTGTGTGATTTACTCCGTGTCAGGAAAATAATAATTTTCGGGTCAGGAAAAATTTTATGTAATTTAATTATTATTGTCAAGTCTTAATTATTTTACGTCATCTGATTTGATATTTGTGTATTTTCTAATTTTTGTGATTTTGTGTGTGATTATGAAATTTTTATATTACTCTGTTTATTTTAGCGTTATCCGTGGGCCGTCTGTGGGCCAAAGAGGTCGTATGTGGGCCCTGCATGGGTCCAGAAAGGTAAAATTTTTTCTATAATCAGAAAAATTCATATTGTTGAGACAGAGATGGGGGATCTTACTAAACCTGAATCCAGAAACAATTTCTAAAACTTTCTTTTACTGTATTTTGCACTGTATTTAATTATCAGGTGATAAAAATATAGTAAAAATATTATTCGAATGGCAATAGCAGGTACAAAAATAAATATTGTACTGCAAAGTCAACATTAGTGGCTTGGATATCTACCATTGATGTAATCAACGGTGGAGACTTGATCTTGATTTAATCAACGGTTGAGATTTAGTCTTATAAAGTGGCTAAGGACCATTTATAGCCCTTGGATGTAAAGTTTGAAGGAGTAATTTTGACTCTTCATTTTGGAGACACATCTAATGGCTAGGATTTCAAGGAGGAAAGATCCAATGGCTTAAATTAAGTCTTCTATCTAAAGCCTAAACCTAAAACCTATATTAATCCTAACCATTGATCTAATCAATGGTCAAGATTGCCTAAAATGATGGCTAGGAGACTTGTTGCATTTTGAAGAGCGCATAGAGGAGGGGGGACGGTTTTGGTGCTGCATTTAGGAGCTAAAGTAACATTGGAAGACCATAATTGATCACCTTTGGTCATTATTGATCATTCTTCATCTTTCCTAAAGCAAAGCTTAACAAAAATTCTCTTCATTTCTCTCCAAAACATAGCTCATGGCCAAGCACTCTACAACACCCTTCTACCACTCTTTAATTTCAAACAACCATATTTCTTGAATCAACACCTAATTCTAAGACACTTTGTAGTTTACACCAAGTCCTAAATCTTTCATCTTCAAGGAGTTTTTCCAAGAGCAAGTTCTAGGGTTCTTAAGGTGAAGTTATGGAAAACTTCATTTTTTTCTCTTCTTTTTTTTGTTCTAAACCATGTTTGATCCATGGTTCCTCTTATTCAAGCTTAATATACTAATTTCTTTGTGTTTGTTTTGTGTTCAAGAGACTTTTGTTGGTGGAGATCTTGTTCAAAATACAAAGCAAGGAACTTTTTGTGGTTCTTCAAGTGGCAAGAGGGAGATCCATCTCACCAACCAAGTATGGTGGTGAAAGATGATTTTATATTTGATGGATGGTGAATCCATGTGAGGATTTATATCCATGGTCATGTAATAATTTGTGTGTGTTTATGTGCTTTGATTATTTGTCTATGTTTGATATGATTTTGCATGATTTTATTGCTTATATGGTATGCTTATAATATACATGATGAAAACATGTTGAATATATTATGGTGGATGTATGTTGAAACAAGCAATTTTGGCTCCAAAGGCCAAGGGTGAGGCTACGGTTTTGAGCTCTCAAAATTAGGGTTCATGTTGAAATTTTTTAAGAACAAGGGAATTAATTTTTTGTCACTAAACTAAGGTGAATTTCGGCCAAGACACCTCTAATTAGGTGTTCACAAATTTATATTTTCATGAATGATAAAATTGAATGATTAGAGAAGCTAGGAAAATAAACAAAGGGTTTGATTTTCAAGAAACAATGTACACGATTTTGGAGAAGTATTTTTATTAATTTATTTTGTGTAAAAACAAGAATGGAACTTAGTTGATTTAGAAGGAAAAATACAAGAATGATTTCAATGGTCATGTCCACGATTTTGAAGGCTTGTAATGTCTTGATTTTTATGAACAAAATGATTTTCAAAGTGAAAATATAACTTGATTTAATACAAGGATTTTGGAAAAGGAATCAGAGTGTTTTTAACACTTGAGAATTGGAATTTTCATACGTGAATGGAAAAAGAGGTTGAAAATATTTAAAACTCAATTTATTTTAAAGATGATTGATTTTTAGAATTGATTTAGAATTATAAAGAATACGTTGGTAACTTGGGATTTTCTAACGTGTAACTCATTTTTTGGGTTTTGGAGAGCGTTAGTAAATTTTAAAGTTAAAAACATTGATTTAATTCAATGAAATGGTGATTTTATGGAATAAATTACAAAAAGTATTTTCTTGAGTAAGAAATGTGTAAAATAATGTGAGAAGTCATATTATTTTGAAAAATGTTGAAAAGAAATTTTTAACGGTTGAGAAATATTTTACGAAGTTGAAAAATAGTGAAAAATGATTTACGTAACTTAAAAACATGATTTTTAAGATACGCGATTGGAAAAACGTTTAAATATTTCCACGCGATTTGAAAAATGTTGAAATATTTCTATGCAATTTGGAAAGCGTTTAAATATTTTTACGTGATTGAAATATTGTTGAAAAATTACTACGTGATTTAAAAATGGTGGAATATTTTTACGTAATTGATGAATACATTGAAAAATCTATATGTGATTTGAAAACATAACAGAAATGTTACTAAATTGTGAAAATGCGACAAAAGTGGTGCGCGACTATGAAAACGCGATAAAATGATTTTTACGATTAAATATACAGTAAAGTTTTTGTTGAACCAATGGATGAACACTGTATGAGAAAATGATAAATTTTGCCTATGATTGACATTAGAGCATTTTATATGCATGAACTGGTGTATAAACACTGTATATGAATTTTACCTATGATTAGCATTAGTGCATTGAACATGCATTGGAAAGGTCCGAGGGACTGTATGAGGCTATTTGCCTAGGAGAGACGTACACCTCTTGACTGGGTACGATATGCGTAGTGTAAGTCACTTGTTGACCTTGGGGGCATCGGGGTGCGGGTTGCTTACATGGGTGATTGGTAGCTCTTCTTCCCGTAAGTTAGACCAAAGCAACACACCGATGATCCTGACTAAGACACTATTCTTAATCAAGATCTTGTAAAAATTATCGTGTATATGCTAGATGTGCAAATACAAATGAGAATTGTAGCACTTGGTCTGAGGCATTTTGGTACAGACAGATCTTTCGAATCAACTTCTCCGAACTGAGTATTAGCTCCATGGAGTAGGACATTGAGTCTATGTGCGCATGCATGAAACTGAGCATTTATATCTATGTGATATATATTAATTGAGGAATATTGGCTATGACAATTGTTCTGTTGAGAAAATACTTGGATGATGATGATGATAATACTGTTAATGGCATGATGGTAAATGTTATTTATTGTATCTGTTATTTAATACATTATGATGATGTCATAATTGTTATTATAGTATGATATATCTGTATGGTATGCTGTATGTATTATCTCTGTGCTACCATATTGGTATTGGCGTAGGTGATCTCACCTCTTTGTATATTTATTTGGTAGTGTAAATATATTTGTAAAGACACTGAGCAAAGGGTTAAACAAGAGGGTGAAGAAGAGCAGGCTCCAGAGGAAGCCGAGTTTTGATCGGATGGCATCCCGGTCAAGTTTCTTTAGTTACATGAGATTGCAGTTCCATGGTGGAGCTGGAGCGTGGAGGACTAGTCCCAATGAGAGGGGACTAATTTATGAGGGACACCTGACAGTAAACTTTAGCAGGATATTTCATGGGGATCCATTATTCTCTGTAACTATTTTTGTGCATATGGAATTTTCGCTGTCTATTAGGTGGCATTGGGATACTAGAAACTATGTCCCAACGGAAATTAGTATTGTGTCGTCAGCCCGGACAGCTATCCATAGGGCTACGCGTCAAATCAGATTCCTACCTGCTGAGGAGTCTGAGGAGGACCCAATTGAGGGTTCTGCTGCTTAGTTAGACTTGGGCGAGTCTAAACTCTGTTACAAACTATGTTTGTATATATTTAAGTGTGTTATTTAGTTTTAGAGAAATGGTCTGTATATAAACAATCCTGACAGTACGTTTGTAATGTATGATGATGTAAATTATGTGTGATGATGTATAATATTTTATTTTCCGCTAAGGTTATTTTATAGTTATCAAAGAAAAAAGAAAAAAAAATTACAACTCATATTTTTATCACAACATCACATTTTATAACTTGGGGGTAATTTGGTAATTAAGTATCATAAATGTGGCACCCTACGGTGGGTGTTACACAATGTAACATCCCGAGAAACATGTTAGGCTTGTATATAGTCTCAAAGGTACTATTATACTTGCTTAATATGTCAGTTCAGTTTTATGACAAACAGAGTTAGTTTAGGTACTTTGCCATAATACAAAAGGTGGAAATTGATCTAAAATATCTCAAAAAATAGTTTTAAAGCTTAAGTTAAGGGAAATAAATATGGATAATTTATTTCTAAGTTATAAATGAGTTAAGAAAGTTGCAGTTAAAGTTTGAAGGTAAACTGAGTTAATCTAGTATTTTTAAGCATACTGGTTATGTGTTTTAATAACGGATGAACTTAGTGCTGATATGGAAATTAATGGAAATGAAGAGTTTGGTAATTAGATAAATCTTATGATTTATTCTAATACCTAAGGAAGCTAAGAAACTTGATTTAGTACGATCAAAGTGTTTTTAGCAGATACAAAGTTTAATAAAAAGACTAAAATGCCCCTAAGTTGATATGTTTTAAAAGTGAGTTTTACTCACTTTCTCTCTTCATTTTCAGCTGAAGCAGAAGGAAGAAAAAGAAGGGAAAAAAGAGAAAGAAGGGGAAAAGGAGAAAAAAGAAGAGGAGAGGAAGAACAAGGAAAGATCAAAGACCAAGAGTCATCAACCAAGGTAGGGGGTTATTTCTCATCTTCTCATCTCCATCTTTTTCTTGATTTGTTTTGATGGAAAAATGGGTTAGATGAGTAAGTTGAGTTTAGAGGCTAAACTCTTGTTTCTAGTGTTAGATTTCAATTAGTTTGAGTATGAATAAGGTTTAGAATAAGTTATTATGTTGAATTTTGTATGATTCTTCAAAGGATGAAAAATAGGTTTTATACCCATATTGAGATTTATAGTTTATTGCATGATTTGGATGCATATCTAAGTTAAATTGATGTTAAAGATGATGTTTATGGGTTTGGTTTGAGTTTGGGTGGCTTAAAGACTCTGTTTTTTGCAAATTTATACATGGTAATCGATTACATAGCAGTTGTAATCGATTACCAAGCTTCTAGAGTTACAAATCATGTTTTTGGGCAGCATGTAATCCATTACATCCTACTTGTAATCGATTACACGTAATTGATTACATCCTGTCTGTAATCAATTTCAAAGGTTCTGTCAAGCTGGTAATCGATTACCAGAGCTATGTAATCAATTACCAGGACCCTAAAATGAGATTTTTGAGCTGAAAATGATGGAAACATGGCTCTTTATCCCTTGTAACCCAAACATAAACCTTAAACCCTAGATTCAAGGATTATATTTCACTTATATGCATCCAAACCAAAAGTTAGAAATGACTTTAAGATGGAATGGATTCAAATGAGATTAAGAATTGAGGTAAGATGTTTTCAAGAGAAAGTAAGAGGATTATAGGACATTCATTAGACATGGATTGCCTTGGTCAAGAGTTTCATATGTATAGTAAAAGTTTGAGTTATTATGGAAAGTAACGAAAGATTGTGCACCCCTTTAGATAAGAGTTTAGTTCTATGAGCAATATAGTATTGCATAGATATCACTTGGAAAATGATAAAGAGATGCAATACAAGCATCTAAGTAAGTATAGTAAGAATGAAAGCCATAGTACCTAACTAGCAAAGAGAAGGGGCATAGTGCCTAAATGATAAGAATGAGGGGCCTTAGTGCCTAGCTGATAATAATGAAAGAGTATGAGAAAACAGGCAAGTTGGACATTACAGGAGTACTAAGTGGTATGAATGCTCTCATAGAGGTAGAGCTAGCAAGTGTAAGAATATAAGTTTGATGGGGATTATGCAAAAGTTAGGCATAACACCATATAATTCACAAACATTCATACATAGTTTAGAAACAGTTCAGAATGTGGGTTAAGGAGGTAACATATTCCCTCCCCACTGTAAAGAGGAATAGTAGATTCATGACATTCATGACATTGTATCCACAGAAAGAGAAATGGTGGGTTAAGGAGGTAACATATTCCCTCCCCACTATAGAGAAGAATGACAGATTCATGACATTCATGACATTGTATTCACAGAAAGAGAGATGGTAGGTTACAGGAGGTTACATATTCCCTCCCTACCATAAAGAGGAATAGTAAGTTCATGACATTATTCATGACATTGTAAATCTCTGAGATGGAGATTCATGACATTATTTATGACATTGCACTTACACCATCACATATCCTTATTTGAGCATAATCATACCTCATATTACACATCATAATATCATTGCATTTCTTGACGTGTGATTGTTATTATGTTTGGTCATTCCTTGTGTTTGTGTGTTGTGCTCAATGGTATTAGGCAATTGCATGAGCGGTTGTTTAATATCATTGATAGTTTGTGTTTGATTGCTAAATGTTATTGTTCCATTGTCTGGGCGATAGTTCAATATCATTGATTGTTACCTTTCGATGACAATTGTATGGGCAACTGTCTTATCTTTAAAAGGTGAATTAGTTCAGAGTTATGGCTAGACTGGGAACATTACATAGAGAGAGAATGTGTATGTTCCTAGAGTAAAGAATAGAAATACAAAGGATTATACAAATTTATTTATGATGTTATGATTGGGTAAGGAATAATGATTTATTTGCCAGGTAAAATTTTATTTCAGATATTTATGGGTTGTATAATGTTATATGACTGCTGGTATTGGTACACTTCAATTGAGAATTGTGAATTCTCATCCCGTGTGTTCCTTGTAAATCCAGGTTGAAGATTCAAAGACAGAGAGAAGTTGAAGCATGAAGAATAGTATAGTTATATTTTATTTTGAGCAGATAGATTTTATATTTTCATGTATATAAGATTAAGTTTGTAAAAGAAATTGATGTATGTATTAGTGAGAAGTTATGTATATAAGTGGATATTATTTCCACAAGGCTCTCCATGATGATTTATTTTTATAAATGTGATGGATTAGTTGAATGAATAAGTTAGAAGTAGCATAGCTAATACTGTTTATCCATGTATATGTCAGGTATACTAAGATTTCAATATTAGGATGTTACATTTTAATATCAGAGCAGTTCATCCTGTGAGCCGGGGTATGGACTGACTAGGCTTAGGAAAGATTAGAAGTTTTAATAGGAAGTTTTGTAGGAGTTATGCAATCCTTGTCTTTTCTGTGAGTTGTTTGTTTAGGATTGCATGACTTGCCTTATGGTGGGTTGTTCTTAGCTACTGTTACACAGTTACATGATATTGAGTCTAGCCAGCTCAATAGATAATGTTTTGTGTGAACAGGAAACTATGATACCACCAAGGTATATCCGAAAAGACAAGAACATAGTAAGTGAAGTTGGAGCAGCCATGGCAACAACCAATGCAACGAGGAAGCAGACAACAATTTTCAGTCATCGAGGCAAGTATGAGAAAAGCAAGATAAGTGTTTTGAAAGCTGATGTTATCTAAGAAGAAGAGGTAAGTGCGAAGTTTTGTTTCTCTAAGATTTGGTTGAGACTACTTATAGTAGGAAAACCAAATTTTGGGGACAAAATTTTAAAAAGGAGGGGAGAAATGTAACATCCCGAGAAACATGTTAGGCTTGTATATAGTTTCAAAGGTGCTATTATACTTGCTTAACATGCTAGTTCAATTTTATGACAAACTGAGTTAGTTTAGGCACTTTGCCGTAACACAGAAGGTGAAAATTTGCCTAAAATGACTCAAAAATTAGTTTTAAAGGTTAAGTTAAGGGGAATAAATATAGATAATTTATTTCCAAGTTATAAATGAGTTAAGAAAGTTGCAGTTAAAGTTTAAAAGTAAATTGAGTTAATCTGATATTTTTAAGCACACTGGTTATGTGTTTTAATACCGGATGGACTTAATGCAGATATGGAAATGAAGAGTTTGGTAATTAGATAAATCTTATGATTTATTCTAATACCTAAGGAAGCTAGGAAACTTGATTTAGTACGATCAAAGTGTTCTTAGCAGATACAAAGTTTAGTGAAAAGATTAAAATGCCCCTAAGTTGATATGTTTTAAAAGTGAGTTTTACTCACTTTCTCTCTTCATTTTCGGCTGAAGCAGAAGGAAGAAAAAGAAGGGAGAAAAGAGACAGAAAGGGAAAAGGAGAAAGAAGAAGAGGAGAGGAAGAACAAGGAAAGATCAAAGACCAAGAGTCATCAACCAAGGTAGGGGGTTGTTTCTCATCTTTTCATCTCCATCTTTTTCTTGATTTGTTTTGATGGAATAATGAGTTTGATGAGTAAGTTGAGTTTAGAGGCCAAACTCTTGTTTCTAGTGTTAGATTTTAATTAGTTTGAGTATGAATAAGGTTTAGAATAAGTTATTATGTTGAATTTTGTATGATTCTTCAAAGGATGAAAAATAGGTTTTATACCCATATTGAGATTTATAGTTTATTGCATGATTTGGATACATATCTGAGTTAAATTGATGTTAAAGATGATGTTTATGGGTTTGGTTTAAGTTTGGGTGGCTTAAAGATCTATTTTTTGCAAATTTATATATGGTAATCGATTGCATACTAGTTGTAATCGATTACCAAGCTTCTGGAGTTGCAAATCATGTTTCTGGGCAGCATGTAATCCATTACTTCCTGCTTGTAATCGATTACACGTAATTGATTACATCCTGTCTGTAATCGATTACAGAGGTTCTATCAAACTGGTAATCGATTACCAGAGCTATGTAATCGATTACCAAGACCTTAAAATGAGGTTTTTGAGCTGAAAATGATGAAAATATAGTTCTTTATCCCTTGTAACGCAAATATAAACCTTAAACCCTAGGTTCAAGGATTATATTTCACTTATATGCATCCAAACCAAAATTTAGAAATGACTTTAAGATGGAATGGATTCAAATAAGATTAAGAATTTAGGTAAGATGTTTTCAAGAGATAGTAAGAGGATTATGGGCATTCATTAGACATGGATTGCCTTGGTCAAGAGTTTCATATGTATAGTAAAAGTTTGAGTTATTATGGAAAGTAAGGAAAGATTGTGCACCCCTTTAGATATGGATTGACTTAGATAAGAGTTTAGCTCTATGAGCAATGTAGTATTGCATAGATATCACTTGGAAAGTGATAAAGAGATGAAATACAAGCATCTAAGTAGGTATGGTAAGAATGAAAGCCATAGTACCTAGCTAGCAAAGAAAAGGGACATAATGCCTAAATGATAAGAATGAGAGGCCTTAGTGCCGATCTGATAATAATGAAAGAGTATGAGAAAGCAGGCAAGTTGGACATTAAAGGAGTGCCAAGTGGTATGATTGCTCACATAGAGGTAGAGCTAGTAAGTATAAGAATAGAAGTTTGATGGGGATTATGCAAAAGTTAGGCATAACACCATATAATTCACAAACTTTCATGCATAGTTCAGAAACAATTCAGAATGTGGGTTAAGGAGGTAACATATTCCCTCCCCACTGTAAAGAGGAATAATAGATTCATGACATTCATGACATTGTATCCACAGAAAGAGAAATGGTGGGTTAAGGAGGTAACATATTCCCTCCCCACTATAGAGAAGAATGACAGATTCATGACATTGTATTCACAGAAATAGAGATGGTAGGTTATAGGAGGTTACATATTCCCTCCGTAACACCCCTTGATTTAATAACCATAGCGCAATTATCATTATGCCACAATCACTAAATCTAGACGTGCTACAATTTAACAACAAGTCTGAAAATTTAATCATTGTGCATATGTAGAAAATACGAGTCTCGATATGAAATATATTTATATTTACGTTTACTCACAATCAAAATACAACATCAGATTAGCATAAAGTTACATTCCACAATCCATGCATTAAAGTAACATACTACAATATTAAACATTCGTATTACATAGAATAACTACCATATAAAAGTTCGACCTCTCCCAAAATCATACACCTGGATAGAAGGGTCCTGCACTTGATCCTCCTCTGGATCTCTAACAGATGAACTTCCCCCTTCAGACACATCATGATGCATCGGAACCTGAACAGGTGACATAACCGAAACCTCTCTAGAAAAGAGGTGGCGATCATCCCACAACTCCCTAATGGGTATAGGGAGTTCCACATGGATAAAAGTATGAAAGATGCTTGTAGCAGGTCTAGGATAATTACTGCTCCAAATTATAGTCACATCCCTAATGTACGTAAAATGCTCCGTGTCACGGTCGGAATGCCAGGCTTCCAAGCCTCCATAGAACTGTATCTACATGCAACTGAAGAAAGCTTGTCCAGATGCCATCGTGAAGAGACAAAAGTCAATCCCAAACTAAACTAAGCTAATTCAACACGCCCTCTTCACACTCTTTATTCAAACATAGCATACGACAGAATAATACAACAAAGAGGTGAGATATCCTACTTACATTACCAATTATGGCAGTAAAAAAATATAACGGCGCAGGATGCCCATAGAACAAGTAACAACATTTAAGCAGCAGTCACAAAGTCTCAGATAATAAACAATAAAACAGTTCAAGTAATCATAACATCGTTTAAAGCAATAGTTCAATCATCATATAAAATGAATGCCAAATGATGTGCTAACTCACTATGCCAACTCACAATGCTGACTCATAATGCCGACTTACAATGCCAACTCACAATGCATGTACACTTAGTACCAAGAATTTCTACTCCATAGAGATGTATCAATATCAAAGATGAACATTCCAGAAGATCTGCCCCCCTCAATGATAGTCTACGGGACCACGAAGAGAATAGTACTTGTCGATTCCTCGTCAGTGCAATGCAATTGGTTTTTCGGCCAGGGGTATATAAGGTGATAACATCATCATAGAGGGATCACCGCGCCCTGACACACCCAGAGATCTATCAAGGATCACATTATCCAATTCTTGTTCATTCACCACAAAAAAATAGTGATTTGTCGAGCTCGTAATACGTGTAATCAGCTTTCATTGCGCCTTATGCCCCCCATAGATCCATCATAGATTACACTATTCAATTCTCATTCATTCACCGCAAAAGGAATAGTGATTTATCGGGCCTGTAATGCATGCAATCGATTTACACCATGCCTTACGCCCCCTCATAGGTCCTTTCATTGGATCACTCTATTCAATTCTCATTCATAGACTCATACAGCCTTTTAACAGTCATCGACTGAGTAATTATCCAATACATATTGACTCTATGCATAATCATATATATTCAACAATAACAATATACTTTTCATAACACGCCATAATTTAGCTAAGTTAGATATCAATATGCTCATGTATATTTCACAGTAATATTTTTCCATAATATGCCACAATTTGGCCAAGTTAAGCATCGACAGAATTTTAGTCCCAAACACGGAATCACAATAACACAGTATTAATCCTCAAATTCTCAAGAACAATACCTCATTATTAAAATTTAACCCAAGGTTACGTTCTCATCTCAAGACTCTTAATAGCCAAGTTCTTTGCTTTAATCAATTATACTTATTTAGGAAATTATTCCAAGGTTCACTACACCTCACACACTCTTGTTCTTTCCTTAAGTCCTAACTCACCCTAGGTCATCAAGTGACTTTCTTTCTTTCATTCTTTCCATATTATGAACTCCTAAAGAATCTAAAATTTCCAATCATCTAAGTCTCCAATTTAACACTACATTTTTGTGGCATGTTGCCTTAAGAGGCTGTGGGCCTCATTATAATAAAAGTCCAACCCTTTTCTTTCACCACAATGTTGATCATTTATCATTTAATCACTTAAGTCCCAAGGTTGCACAAAGATCACAACTTAAACCAATAAATCTCCTAGAGGTCGTGAGCCTCCCTAGGTGAGAACTCCCAATTTTTTTCCATTACAATCATTAATTTTTCATAACCTAATCACCTAAGTTCCAGTGTCTAAAATCAAACTTGAATCCCCAAAATTTACCCTAAGGTCGTGACCCTCAAAAATGGTAAGAAAACCCTACATTCTTCCATGCATTAATCCAAACAATCCAATATACAAACCATAGCCATCAAATCATACAAAGATAACCAATAACTCATACAAGTCCAAATAAATACATAATCATGAAAAACAACACAACACAGAGAGCAATCTACACATGGATTCCTCATCAACAATACCAAAAATGTTTCCTCACCACCAAGATAGGTTGAAGAGGATTATCTCCTTCTTACCTATGGAAGACAACTCAGGAAAGCAAGCTTCTTGATCTTCTTTTTGAAATTTTGTCCTAAAGCTCCAAGAACCCTAAAATGAGCAAAATTTTATAATCACAAATCAAAGCTTGAAAAGAGGAGTCCTTGGTCACAAAGGTGGGCAAGGAACACAAAAAAGAGAAGAGAAAATGTAAAAGTTATGAGCTTTACCTTGAAGCTTCAAAGCTTAGAGCTTTAATGGTGGATGATGAAAATGGAAGATTTAGGAGGTGACCACAAAAGAGAAGAATCTTAGAATAATGGAATGAAGCTAGAAATGTGATTGATTGAAATTTTTGTTATGGTAGAGGTGTGAAGATAGGGTGAGGCCTTGAGGTAAAGGAAGAAGAAGAGAAGAAAAAATGAGAGAAAATGGAAAGTGGAGAGAGAAAGTAATAGGAATGTGTTTTGAAATGAAAGTGATGTGTGATAGGTGAAATGGAAAAAGTGATATTCTGTCACATTTTTCTCCACTTAGCCGTGGAGCTACAAGGAGGGGGGAGAGAGAATTGGCTTCTCCTACAAGCCATGAGGAAATTTCTTGGAAGTTTCCTTAAAATGCTTTTGATTAATTTAATCATTCTTTTGAAATAAAGGAGATTGGATGTGATCTAAAGTGGATTTTCTTTGGATAAGGTGATAGGATTTCTACTACAAGTTATTATCCAATGGACAATTGTTATAAATAGCAAAGCTAATATTAATTGTTCAATAGATAATAAAATGTACAGTGATTTTAATTTTTATCTAATAAAAATCTCGAAAAACATGAAACCTCGTAAACTGTATCTAGCCTCGGGTTTAGTAAGAACCCCCGTCGACGTTTTAACAGTTCAAAGTTCTCGAGAAAAATATCTCATTTCCCCAGCTCTGCTCAGTGCGCACGTAAAATGAGAAATAATATTAAAATATTCCATGTTTCTGGACAAATCCAAAAAAATTCACAAAAATCACAAATATTATAAAATGACTATTTATCATGAAATTATTAATTTTTAGGATGTTACACCTTCCCTACCATAAAGAGGAATAGTAAGTTCATGAAGTTCATGACATTATTCATGACATTGTAAATCTCTGAGATGGAGACTCATGACATTATTTATGACATTGCACTTACACCATCACATATCCTTGTTTAAGCATAATCATACCTCATATTATGCATCATAATATCATTGCATTACTTGACGTGTGATTGTTATTGTGTTTAGTGATTCCTTGTGTTTGTGTGTTGTGCTCAATAGCATTAGGCAATTATATGGGCGATTGTTTAATATCATTGATAGTTTGTGTTTGATTGCTCAATGTTATTGTTCCATTATATGGGCGATGGTTCAATATCATTAATTGTTACCTTCCGATGACAGTTGTATGGGCAACTGTCTTATCTTTAAAAGGTGAATTAGTTCAGAGTTATGGCTAGACTGGGAACATTACATAGAGAGAGAATGTGTATGTTCCTAGAGTAAAGAATAGAAATACAAAGGATTATACAGATTTATTTTTGATGTTATGATTGGGTAAGGAATAATGATTTATTTGCCTGGTAAAATTTTATTTCAGATATTTATGGGTTGTTTAATGTTATATGACTACTGGTATTGGTACACTTCTATTGAGAATTATGAATTCTCACCCCGTGTGTTCTATGTAAATCCAGGTTGAAGATTCAAAGACAAAGAGAAGCTGAAGCATGAAGAATAGTATAATTATATTTTATTTTGAGTAGATAGATTTTATATTTTCATGTATATGAGATTAAGTTTGTACAAGAAAATGATGTATGTATTAGTGAGAAGTTATGTATATAATTGAATATTATTTCCACAAGGCTCTCCATGATGATTTATTTATATAAAAGTTATGGATTAGTTGAATGAATAAGTTAGAAGTAGCATAGCTAATACTGTTTATCCAGGTATATGTCAGGTATACTAAGATTTCAATATTAGGATGTTACATTTTGGTATCAGAGCAGTTCATCCTGTGAGCCGAGGTATGGACTGACTAGGCTTAGGAAAGATTAGAAGTTTTAATAGGAAGTTTTGTAGGAGTTATGCAATCCTTGTCTTTTCTGTGAGTTGTTTGTTTAGGATTGCATGACTTGCCTTATGGTGGGTTGTTCTTAGCTACTGTTACACAGTTACATGATATTGAGTCTAGCCAGCTCAATAGATAATGTTCTGTGTGAACAGGAAACCATGATACCAGCAAGGTATATCCGAAAAGACAAGAACATAGTAAGTGAAGTTGGAGCAATCGCGGCAACAACCAATGCAACAAGGAAGCAGACAACAATTTTCAGTCATTGAGGCAAGTATGAGAAAAGCAAGAGGAGTGTTTTGAAAGCTGATGTTATCTAAGAAGAAGAGGTAAGTGCGAAATTTTGTTTCTCTAAGATTTGGTTGAGACTATTTATAGTAGGAAAACCAAATTTTAGGGACAAAATTTTAAAAAGGAGGGGAGAAATATAACGTCCCGAGAAACATGTTAGGCTTGTATATAGTCTCAAAGGTACTATTATACTTGCTTAACATGCCTGATCAGTTTTATGGCAAACTGAGTTAGTTTAGGCACTTTGCCGCAACACAGAATATAGAAAGTGACCTAAAATGACTCAGAAATTAGTTTTAAAGGTTAAGTTAAGGGGAATACATATGGATAATTTATTTCTAAGTTATAAATGAGTTAAGAAAGTTGCAGTTAAAGTTTAAAGGTAAACTGAGTTAATCTGGTATTTTTAAGCACACTGGTTATGTGTTTTAATACTGGATAGACTTAATGCAGATATGGAAATTAATGGAAATGAAGAGTTTGGTAATTAGATAAATCTTATGATTTATTCTAATACCTAAGGAAGCTAGGAAACTTGATTTAGTACAATCAAAGTGTTCTTAGCAGATACAAAGTTTAGTGAAAATACTAAAATGCCCCTAAGTTGATATGTTTTAAAAGTGAGTTTTACTCACTTTCTCTCTTCATTTTCGGCTGAAGCAGAAGGAAGAAAAAGAAGGGAGAAAAGAGAAAGAAGGGGAAAAGGAGAAAGAAGAAGAAGAGAGGAAGAACAAGGAAAGATCAAAGACCAAGAGTCATCAACCAAGGTAGGGGGTTGTTTCTCATCTTTTCATCTCTATCTTTTTCTTGATTTGTTTTGATGGAAAAATGAGTTTGATGAATAAGTTGAGTTTAGAGGCCAAACTCTTATTTCTAGTGTTAGATTTTAATTAGTTTGAGTATGAATAAGGTTTAGAATAAGTTATTATGTTGAATTTTGTATGATTCTTCAAAGGATGAAAAATAGGTTTTATACCCATATTGAGAATTATAGTTTATTACATATTTGGATGCATATCTGAGTTAAATTGATGTTAAAGATGATGTTTATGAGTTTGGTTTGATTTTGGGTGGCTTAAAGATCTATTTTTTGCAAATTTATATGTGGTAATCGATTACATACTAGTTGTAATCGATTACCAAGCTTCTGGAGTTGCAAATCGTGTTTCTGGGCAGCATGTAATCCATTACTTCCTGCTTGTAATCGATCTGGGCAGCATGTAATCCATTACTTCCTGCTTGTAATCGATTACACGTAATCGATTACATCCTATCTGTAATCGATTACAGAGGTTCTATCAAGCTGGTAATCGATTACCAGAGCTATGTAATCGATTACTAAGACCCTAAAATGAGGTTTTTAAGCTGAAAATGATGAAAACATAGTTCTTTATCCCTTGTAACCCAAACATAAACCTTAAACCCTAGGTTCAAGGATTATATTTCACTTATATGCATCCAAACCAAAATTTAGAAATGACTTTAAGATGGAATGGATTCAAATGAGATTAAGAATTGAGGTAAGATGTTTTCAAGAGAAAGTAAGAGGATTATGGGCATTCATTAGACATGGATTGCCTTGGTCAAGAGTTTCATATGTATAGTAAAAGTTTGAGTTATTATGGAAAGTAAGGAAAGATTGTGCACCCCTTTAGATATGGATTAACTTAGATAAGAGTTTAGCTCTATGAGCAATATAGTATTGCATAGCTATCACTTGGAAAGTGATAAAGAGATGAAATACAAGCATCTAAGTAGGTATGGTAAGAATGAAAGCCATAGTACCTAGCTAGCAAAGAAAAGGGACATAATGCCTAAATGATAAGAATGAGGGGCCTTAGTGCCTATCTGATAATAATGAAAGAGTATGAGAAAGTAGGCAAGTTGGACATTAAAGGAGTGCCAAGTGGTATGAATGCTCTCATAGAGGTAAAGCTAGTAAGTGTAAGAATAGAAGTTTGATAGGGATTATGCAAAAGTTAGGCATAACACCATATTGTTCATGGGCATTCATACATAGTTCAGAAACAATTCAGAATGTGGGTTAAGGAAGTAACATATTCTCTTCCTACAGTAAAGAGGAATAGTAGATTCATGACATTCATGACATTGTATCCACAGAAAGAGAAATAGTGGGTTAAGGAGGTAACATATTCCTTCCCCACTATAGAGAATAATGACAGATTCATGACATTGTATTCATAGAAAGAAAGATGCTAGGTTACATGAGGTTACATATTCCCTCCCTACCATAAAGAGGAATAGTAAATTCATGACATTATTCATAACATTGTGAATCCCTGAGATGGAGATTCATG
Source organism: Ormosia emarginata (assembly GCA_029884605.1). NCBI lineage: Eukaryota > Viridiplantae > Streptophyta > Magnoliopsida > Fabales > Fabaceae > Ormosia > Ormosia emarginata. The sequence continues at coordinate 21,571,006 of JAQQTP010000078.1, read as the reverse complement.
ACATTATTTATGATATTACACTTACACCATCACATATCCTTATTTGAGCATAATCATACCTCATATTATGAATCATAATATCATTGCATTACTTGACGTGTGATTGTTATTAAGTTTGGTGATTCCTTATGTTTGTATGTTGTGCTCAATGGTATTAGGCAATTGTAAGGGTAGTTATTTAATATCATTGATAGTTTGTGTTTGATTGCTCAATGTTATTGTTCCATTTTATGGGCGATAGTTCAATATCATTAATTGTTACCTTCTGATGACAGTTGTATGGGCAACTGTCTTATCTTTAAAAGGTGAATTAGTTCAGAGTTATGGCTAGACTGGGAACATTACATAGAGAGAGAATGTGTATGTTCCTAGAGTAAAGAATAAAAATACAAAGGATTATACAGATTTATTTATAATGTTATGATTGGGTAAGGAATAATGATTTCTTTGCCAGTTAAAATTTTATTTCAGATATTTATGGGTTGTATAATGTTATACGACTGCTGGTATTGGTACACTTCTACTGAGAATTATGAATTCTCACCCCATGTGTTCCATGTAAATCCAGGTTGAAGATTCAAAGACAAAGAGAAGATGAAGCATGATGAATATTATAGTTATATTTTATTTTGAGTAGATAGATTTTATATTTTCATGTATATGAGATTAAGTTTGTAAAAGAAAATATTGTATGTATTAGTGAGAAGTTATGTATATAAGTGGATATTATTTCCATAAGGCTCTCCATGATGATTTATTTATATAAATGTGATGGATTAGTTGAATGAATAAGTTAGAAGTAGCATAGCTAATACTGTTTATCCAGGTATATGTCAGGTATACTACGATTTCAATATTAGGATGTTACATTTTGGTATCAGAGCAGTTCATCCTGTGAGCCGGGGTATGGATTGACTAGGCTTAGGAAAGATTAGAAGTTTTAATATGAAGTTTTGTAGGAGTTATATGTAACACCCCTTGATGTAGCAACTGGAGTGTAATCGTCATTACACCACAGTTACTAAATTCAAGTGTGTCACAGCCATGATAACAGTAATTTAAATTCTCAAGAGTCTATATATATATATATATATTTTTACAATCTGCATAAGAAGAAAATACGAGACTCGAATGAAATATAAATATATTCAATCCTTAACACAACCACTGAAATAAAATCATATTCCTTATATATATATTTTATGGTCAATTTACACAAATTGCTGATGACATAGAATATAATAATTATAGAGTCCAATACAATACAGCGGGAATAAAAACACTAAAAGGGAAAAAGTAGTAACCCAGGGATGGGTACTACCAGCAAACAAAGCCGCAACCCCATATGTATATGACGCACGACGTTCCAGTTGACACGACAGGCATCAATGCCTCCTCGCGGCTGCACTCTTACATAATCGAAGAAATCTTGTCCAGACGCTCAAGCCAATCAACCAAGGTGTGGTCTCTCTTTATCTTTCTCATGATCTTTTATCAAATATAAATATAAAACAGAAATGCACAAATATAGGAAAGAGGTGAGACAACCATCTTTCATTACCACTATTGGCAGTAAGAAAACAGCACGGCGCAAAGCGCCGACCAAGCAATACAGCTCATATATTCATCAATAGCAACAATAGAATTTATAACAAAAGTAATTCAATTCTGAGCAATAATCAGAGTCAATAATAATAATGATATTTATAGTAAAGGTAGAACAACAGTAAGCAATAGCAGGCAGATCATAAAAGTATTTCCAGGAATCAGCATAACAATCAGATAGTCATTTACAGAAGTACAATAGTTATCTTCACATTCATAGGTGTTCATGCTTAATAGTTTATGAGACCGACAATGAATGATGCACAATGTATTATGATACCACAATTCCTACTCCATGGAGCTAGACATAAATAGTCGGAGAGAAAGATTAGGAGACATGTCTGTAACTCGGCTGCCGCGGCCAAAGTGCTATAAACCAGTAATTTTCACGTGCACATTCAGGCATTGTATAGACATTCCACGCTAGATCACGATATAGGACAGTGTCTCGGTCCGGATCGTCGGTGTGTTTACATCGGTCTACCCCACAGCACAGAGGAGCTCATAACTGTCCATGTGAGGAACCCGCACCCTGACGCCCCCAAGGTCAAACATGACCTACACTAGTCTACTCGCACCCGCACTAAGGTGTGTTCAATCTCCTAGGCAACTTGGCCTTACAACAGTCCACAGGACATTCACAATGCATAAGACTCTGTGCATGGACATGTATAATTATCAATTTCATACAATTCCATAATATGCCACAATTGGCCAAGAGAGCATCACTATACAAACGGTCACTCATATGGACCTATAACATCATAATATTGAGATGAAGCCAAATGGTACATTCTTAGGTCCATTATGAATCCTAACTTAGAATTTGTCTTTCCTACAAGGTCCATTTCCAATTAAATTCTCATAATGAATTTAATCTTCATATTGTAATTCATTCTTTTACACTTGATAAATCATTCTAAGCTCTTAAAGACTCACACTCTCTTTTTCTTGCTCTCTTGAATTTACCCTAAGTCTTATGAAAGTTTTATTCTTGGTTCTTCAAATTTATGAAATCTCAAATTGTCTTCAATTCTTTCACTTGGTAATATTTCTAGTTCATTACCTAGGATTTTAGCCACTTGATTTCTTGAATTTCAAAGTTACCAAAATTCCCTAATTAAGCCTAATTTACCCTAGAGTCCGTGGCCTCACTAAAGGTTCCAATTCCAAATTTTCCTTCCATCAATTTTGATTCTACCCACTTGATTACATTATGGCTTGCACTTATTACAAATTGATCACAAAAAAACCACCCTTTTTGGCCCAAAAACCGTGACCTCCCAAGAGGCACTCCTATTTTATTTTTCTTTCATTAATTTTATTTTATACATTCAATTAGTTTAAGTCTTGCACTTGATGAAAATTGTTTACCAAGAGACCCAATTCTTGGGCCCAAAACCGTGACCTCCCAATGGTGAATCCCAAATCATTTTCTTCCATTTCAAGTCTTCAAATCCATTCTTTCCTTCTCTTTTAGGTATTAACTTCTAGTTATTAATTCACTTAAGTTTTTAGTTCATTAAAATCAATCCAAGTGCCCAAGATTCAATGCCAAAACCGTGGCTTCATGATGTCCATTATCCAATTTTTCTTTCCACTTTTATACATTAGTTTTCTTAACACTAATTCACTTAAATTTAGTTTATCAAGATTAATCCATTTGTCTCTTTACCAAGCCCAAAACCGTGGCACCCCTCTTGGGTATTAAACTCTCAAGGTCCTCCATTCATTTATGTTAATACTATCATTCAACCTTTGATTACATAGGTCTTATTTCACTTGTATACAAAACCAATTTTCACCCCTAACTTCTAGTCAAAACCGTGGCACCATGTTGAGGTAGGAAACTCCAAATTTTCCATTTAGCAACCCCAACATGATCAAGCACAATTAATATATCAAACATATTCAAGAGCATAATCAAGTATCAATCAAATTCAAGAATACTAAATCATACAAAATTTATAATTCAAGCAAGCATACAAAGAGCATACAAGGATAGATTTCTCCATCAACACACATACAAAGTCTCCTCACCACCATAAGTGGTTGAAGTGAGTAGTCTCCCTCTTACCTAGAGGAGACAATGCAAGAAAACAACTCCTTGGTTCCTTGATTTGTAAATTTTGGATTCCACCTTCAAGAGAACCATAAAGTGGTCAAATTCTCATCTTTACAAACTAAAGCTTGAAAAGAATGATCCTTGGTCACATAGGTAACCAAGGAAAACGAAATTGAGAGGTGAATTGGAAGAACTTTACCTAAAGCCTTAAGCTTGAACTCCTTGAGATTCCTTTTTGGTGATTTTCAGATTCTACTCTCCCAAGAACCCTAGAGTGTTCAAAATCACTCAAATCACACATCAATGCTCAAAAAGAGAAGCCCTTGGTCACATAGCAACCAAGGAAAACGAAAATGAGAAGAAAATGGAGAGAAATCAAGAATCTTTACCTTGGAAGAAAATGGAGACAAGGTTGGATTTTGGGCAAACCTTCTAAATGAAACTTGTAGAGAAGATGAAGATGAGTGTATAGATGTGTTTAGTGAAGAGAAAAATCAAAAAGCTTGGTCATCTATGGAAGGGTGATTTTCGGATTTGAAGAAGGAGGGGTAGAAAGGATGGATTTTTTAAGAGATTTTCTAAAGAGAAAGTGTAGAGGAGGTTGAGAGAAGTATAGAAATGGTGTTTATGGAGAGAAAAGTGAAGAGAAACAATGGTGGTGGTGGCTGCCATTTTCAGATTCAAGAGGAGGAAGAAGAGAAGAGGTGGAGAGAAAATGGAGGTAGAAATGGAAAATGGAGAAACTTTCTACACAAAGAAGGTAGAGGAGTTGAAGGCAAGTGTAGAAATGGTCTTAGAGAGGAGAAAAGATGAGCAAAAATGGAGGAGGAGGGGCTGCCATTTTCGTGCTCATGGTGGAGGTAGAGAGAAGGAGGAGAAAAGATGAAGAAGATGAAGAGAAGAGAGAGAAAGTGATAGGTAAAGTGAATTAGGGTTTGGTGGGTTTAGGTTAAGTGTGGTTGAGTTACATTTTTGCCCCCCTTGGCATGAGTGGGCTGCTGAATAGAGGAGAGAGTGAGGGGAAAAATTTGGCTTCTCATGCAAGCCAAGGGTAATTAGGTCATTTGGTGGTCAAAGTTTCTCAAAGAATCTTTGAAAAAGCACACAAATTTGAATTAAAGTAGATTTGATTTGACATAAAGTGGATTGCATTAGGATAAGGTGATAGTATTTCTAATGCATGTTATTATCCAATGGATAATAGTTACAGTCGACAGAAGTCAGTATTAATTTATCTGACAGATGAAATTTACACAGCGTTTTATTATTCTGAGTGCTAAATTTCTCGAAAAATGTGAAATCTTGTAAATTGTGTCCAGCCTCGGGTTTAGTAAGATCCCCCGTCGATGTTTCCATAGTTCAAGGTTCTCGGAGAAAACATCTTCTTTCTCCGGCTTCGCTCAGTGCGCACGCAAAATGAGGAATATATTAAAATATTCTGCGTTCTCAGAAAAATCCAGAAAAATGTCAGAAAATCCCAAATATTGTAAAATGATCATTTATCCTAAAATTATCAATTTTATGGATATTACAACTCTCCCCTTCAAATAGAAATTTCGTCCTCGAAATTTTCATCCCTTAGACTAAACATTAATGTTTTCCTTCTCCCCACGTTCTAACTTTCACGTTGCGCTTCTAATCGCGCCCATTTAGATTACTCTTAGCAACGCGATCTTTATATCCCTGTGTTGCTTTGTTCTCCTATTCTCGACTTTCACAAGAAGTTCTTCATAGATTATATTATCTCTCCATCCCTTACAACTGATACTTCCGCTTTAACGTTTAATATATCTTGGTCACTTTTCCATTTCCTTTGAATTTCTCCCAACAGACCACTGAAATAGCAATCGTATCTAGACATACTTCGTTTGGTATCGCTTCCAATAATAACCACGATTTCTCAAATTACTCCGCTAACTTCTTCTTCTTTCGAGTTTGAAAAATTGGATCAAACGTCCAACATGCTTTTTCCACGTGTTTGAGAATAGATCAGAGTGTAGTTGATAAGGACAACAACAAATCTGTCTAGGTAAGGATGGAAGATCTGATTTAGACAGTCCATGAATACGACAAGAACATTGGTTGCTCCGAACGGTATCACGAGATACCCGTAATGTTCAAAGCGCGTTCGAAAACCATTTTGGGAATATTTTAAATTTCCCGCGAATTGAGTGACGATAAGAGTGTATGTCTATCCTGGAGAGAACAACAACTCTCTTCTCGCCGATCCATTGAATCGTTTATTTTTCTTCAGGGACATTCATCCTTGATAGGAGTATGGTTCCTTTTGTGACAGTCCTCGTCTCACCGAGAAGCTCCATTCTTTTCCTTACTGACAACATGGTAGCCCAATCATACGAAACTCTCTGACTATCAGAGTGGCATTTATACTCTCCTTACTGGTGGTCCTCTATGAAAAACACTTATATGTATCCTCAGGCTCCTTTCGCTTACAAAGCTTCAACTTTGTTGGCCGCTACGAATTCAGAAGTCTTAATTTTGAAAACCACTAAGGTTTTCATTGGAATGGTTTAGTAGGATATGACTAGAAAATGATCAATCAATCCCTAAATCATGAACTCTAACCAATGCGATTTCAAGTAATTAAAATAGATCAACAAAAAGTTCAATCTTTATGAAGTAGGATAGATTAAACAAACTCAGGAGTCAAGACAAGTCTCAACAATAGAAATGGGAACAACTAAGTCGAAGATAAGAACAATACAGATGAATCCAAATGATCCATGCAGTTACGAATTGTAAAAAGAAAGGGTTACCCCCAGAATTATACAGCACGATTATCGGATCGTCATTTGAGGTGTAACTTCTCTTGTTTAGATCTCCAAATGTCGAGGTCTAACTGGATCTACAACTACTAGCACTTTTCCTACAGGTTGGGTGTTGTTGTTACTTTCTTGGGACCCGTGAACATAGTTCCTGTTTAACTTATTAGCTTTTCCATTATTCCTTCTTTGGAATCTAGGTAGTCCATGGTTATCCCAAGTCTGACTTTCCTTCAATAGATTTTAAACCACAACTTCCAATTCTCATTACTGTGCGGTCCTCAGATCTTTGTGAATTGTCACATCAGCTATCCTTCATATTTCTCCTGCGATCGCAGCCATACTTCGATGGTCTTATCCTACGCTCATATGTGTACGTCTGCCACGAGCCGGTGTCTTTCTTCGAAGACGGACCAAACATAACACAATAAAACAAACATAATTATTTCAAACAATATTGCCTCCCTTCGGAAGCCAAACACAAAGAGTCACACAATGCACACCATTCAAGCAAGACAAGCTAATTTACGAATCCTAACAGCCTCTAGCTCGAACTTCTTCAGTCTGCTTCCACAGCGTAATCTCTCATAAGTTGTCAACTTCCAACTACTTCACGAACCTAACTTACACCAGCTATTTCTTTCTCCAGAAGATCGGTTTTCCAAAACCTTTTGATCTCCTCACAAAAGAATTCCTATTTTCTTAACACAGTACGCCTAGGAGAAGTCATAATTTCTTGTACACACAGAACATTACATATTGAGTGGATAAATCCTCAATATCATGCAACTGTATAACAGTAGCTATTAACATTCAACCTACGGCAAGTCATGCATTCCTTTCCCATCATCTCAATCAAGAGACAAGGAAGTGCACAACAGACCAAGTTCTAACATGCCTAAACATAGCAAGTCCATAACCCGTCTCAACAGGATGAACTGCTCTGATACCACCTAATGTAACACCCCTTGATGTAGCAACCGGAGCGTAATCGTGAATTAGGGTTTGGTGGGTTTAGGTTAAGTGTGGATGAGTTACATTTTTGCCCTCCTTGGCATGAGTGGGCTGCTGAATAGAGGAGAGAGTGAGGGGAAAATTTTGGCTTCTCATGTAAGCCAAGGGTAATTGGGTCATTTGGTGGTCAAAGCTTCTCAAAGAAGCTTTGAAAAAGTACACAAATTTGAATTAAAGTAGATTTGATTTGACATAAAGTGGATTGCATTAGGATAAGGTGATAGGATTTATAATGCATGCTATTATCCAATGGATAATAGTTACAGTCGACAGAAGTCAGTATTAATTTATCTGACAGATAAAATTTACACAGCATTTTATTATTCTGACTGCTAAATTTCTCGAAAAATATGAAATCTTGTAAATTGTGTCCGTCTTCGGGTTTAGTAAGATCCTCCGTCGACGTTTCCATAGTTCAAGGTTCTCGGAGAAAACATTTGGTTTCTCCAGCTTTCGCTCAGTGCGCACGTAAAACGAGAAATATATTAAATTATTCTGCGTTCTCAGAAAAATCTAGAAAAATTCCAGAAAATCCCAAATATTGTAAAATGATCATTTATCCTAAAATTATCAATTTTTGGGATGTTACATTATACAATCCTTGTCTTTTCTGTGTGTTGTTTGTTTAGGATTGCATGACTTGCCTTATGGTGGGTTGTTCTTAGCTATTGGCAACCACTTGTTAGCCATGGCAACCATCACCCAAGAGTTTGGGTGATTACAAATTTTAATGCAACTTTGTGAAATTAAGCATTTTGAATCACTCATATAATAAATGCAGCGGAACATGCACAACAAAGGTACAATTATTATAGATTACTCAAATACAACTTGGGATATATGATGAACTAAGCAAATAAGCTAGATATCAAGTTCATAGAATCAAATCACCAAGATGACAAGATATGCAATAGATAAATATACTACACTAAATACTGAAATTAAAGAGTGTAAGGAAGAGAGAATCAAACTCAAGAATTTATCCTGATTCAGCCACCAACCACTTGTGGCCAACATCCAGTCCCTAAGCTTAACTTGAGATTTTCTTCACTATCTCCTAGACTTCACAGGTGCTAGGAAAACCTTTGTACAAACAAGTGCACTCCTCACACCTTGGGATACCTCACCCTTGTGCTAGAGCCTCTAATTCTTCAAGCTTCACAGGTGCTTGATGACCTTTATAATCAAGAGCACTCATAACACCTTTGGGATACCTCTCCCTTTGTGTTTGAGTCTTACTACAAGGGATATCTCACCATTTTCTCTCTTGAGGGATACCTTACTCTCTTACAATGATTTCAAGGTGAATAGAAAGAATAGAAACTCTCACAAGAGTAGATACAGCTTGAAGAACAAAGTATGGATGATAGAAAACTCTCTCAAGAGTGGATAATACAAGAGAATGAAGCAAGTTGTTTTTGAACCAAGAGATTGTGTGTGGGTGCATATGCGAAAGGAAAGGTTTCCTTTGCAAAGGAAATCTAAGTTCTTACCTAGAGGAGATGGACATTTCCAAATCTTAGAAAGAATCAATGACAATGCCTACAAAGTTGACCTACCAGGTGAGTATGGGGTTAGTGCAAAATTTAATATGGCTGACTTAAGTCCTTTTGATGTAGGTGATGAAGGATCAAATTAGAAGATGAATTCTTTCGAAGGGGGAGGGCATGATAGAGACCAAGGAAGCTCAAGTGGCAGCCCAACGAGCCCAATGTCCAAAGATGCACTGCGAGAACTTGGAGGCCCAATGACAAGGTCAAGAGCTAAGAAGGCTAAGGAGGATTTGGACAAAGAAGTCAACCACTTTCTCTCACTCAAGCCCATTCCAGAAGAAAGAGCACTCAAGATGGTCCAAATAATCCAACTTGATGAAGGGCCTAATGTGAGGGCATGATTTCTTCTTAGTCAATTTTATTTAATTATGTATTTGAACTTTTTAATTTTTTAAGTTTTGGTTCTTATTTTCTTTTTGGGATAATTTTGTAATAAGGACCTATTGTTTGGGCTTAACTTGCGCATAGCAGAGCTAGGAATATGTGCTGCCTTCTAATTGGGCCTGGGCCACATTTGCGCTGGGGTTAGGAATAAAAATGCGCTAGCTTACTGCCTCTTTTAGCTAGACCTAGCCGCATAGCTAATGCCTATAAATAAGCTTATATTTATTGCATTTGACACTTTTGAATTTGATAATATTATTGCACTCCTTTGTGAGTTTTGAGAGCTTAGTTCTCTTTGGATTCTTAGAAGAACCATCTTGGTTCTTATCAAAGGTTTCCTTACCTTCGTGGTGAATTTTCGCTTGACTTATCACTTTCCAAGAGTGTGATGTCTTCTTCCTTCCAATCCTTGTCTTTTTCCATCTTTTCTATTTTTTACTGTTATCGTACTGTTCACAGCATTGTTCACGTTACTGTTCACCCTTCATCATTTAATTTTTTTCAAATATGAAATCAACTCAAGGACGATCTGTAAAAACAATATGCATCCAACTTGGATCATATCATCTATACAATACTATATTGCTCATAAAACTAAACTTTTATCTAAGTCAATCCATGTCTAATGGATGTACAATCTTTCCTGTTTCTCAATTATAATTTCAATCCTTAATCTTAATCATTAAACTCATAGGCAAATCATACTTTTCACAATTTAAATATTTTTGTTATCAATAAAATAACATATAAGAACTTTACACATTTCATTGTTTATATATAACACCATATTCTTTTTCTTTTATCCTACATCGAGCACTTGAGTGCTAGCCTTCCAGTGCTTGAGCGCTGGCTGGGTATATCCAGAGGCCATTTTGCTAATTGAGTGCTTAAGCGCTCAATTCCCAACGCCTAGGCACTGGCTGGATACGTTCCAAACTCCTCTTCTTTGAGATGGGCACTCAAGCGCCCAACTACCAGTGCTTAAGCACTGGCTGGGTAGCAGCAAAACGTGCTGCTCTCCTCCATTTTTCTCATCCATTTCAACTCAGTCAAAGCAATTTCTTGGAGCTTTTCCACTCAACAACCATGATATATCATCAAAATACAATCATAATACCTTCATCTTAAATCAAAATATATCCCAAACCCTAGAAATACCCATTTTTATCCTTTGAAGAATCATACAAAATCCAACACAATAACTTGTTCTAAACCTTATTCATACTCAAACTAATTAAAATCTAACACTAGAAACAAGAGTTTAGCCTCTAAACTCAACTTACTTATCAAACCCATTCTTCCATCAAAGCAAATCAAGAAAAAGATGGAGATGAAAAGATAAGAAACAACCCCCTACCTTGGTTGATGACCAATCTTGAAGCTTTGGATCCTCTTCTTGGGTCCTTCTGTAACATCCCAAAGACTAACACTAATAGCGTATCCGATTTATGCATCAGTAATTAGAATTTGGTACATTACTTATGAATATCCACAGATTTTTAAATAAACAGTTTAAAAATGTACAAAATATGAGCTTTTAGCGGAAGCATATTACACGTATAATATGAAATGAATTTTATACAAAGAATACAATGCTAAATATAATATACTTATATCGATCTATTATACAAAGTCTGATCAAACTAATTAAAACATCTCTTTATCCATAAGTTCTGCCTTGCTTCATTTTGCTTGTCACTATAGGTCTCTTGGAATTATCATGGAAATCAAAGGTGTAGGGGGGTGAGAATAAAAAAAACTCCCAGGTTATAAAAATCGTGTCATCACAATAATTTCAACTGTTTCGGAGAAAAATCATTTCTATATAGTCTGTAGGAAGGTGGCTAAAGCCAAATCGGGTCCTTCTTCTTCCCGAAACAGAGGTTCATTTAATTATGAAAAATCATTTATAATTATCAAATATCATTGAAATTCTTGTCTTAAGAATCATCAAGCGCATCATATCCAAAGTCATTAAGACTCAAATCAGTAAATCGAAAATCATATCATCAAATCTCATATATTTTCCATTCTTAAGAAATACCAAGAAATTCTCATGAAATCTCATATCTTAAATGGTAATTCAAATCATCAAGTCTCGAGTTGTCAAATCATAAATATTTTATTAAAACTCAATGAAATCCCATCTTTCAAGATTTATATCTTAGATCATCAGGAAAATCTCATTCGATGGAAATCATGTCTCAAAACATGTTACAATTATCAAATCATCAGGACACATGTGTCATCTCAAATAAAATGGTATGGAGGGAATGTCCATCCTCACAATACCAAATCACTTGGTAGTATCCTGCTTTTGGGTTAGTGCACTTCAACCCATTTATAGCTCTCGCTAAACAGGACTACTCGGGGTAACTAGACCAATCTCGATCAACCACAACAATGACGGAATGTCCGTCCTCATTTCAAGTGGTAAGTAGAGAGGGAATGTCCATCATCAACTACTTTTGATAGGGAGGGAATGTTCATTCTCACACTATCGATCATCAGAGATAAAGGAAGTTTAATCTGCTCCCCGCAGTCTGGGGGTTTAGAATAACCCCAAGTAAAGAGGTTTTCCTCTAATACTTGATGTCTAAGGAAGCATGGGTAAAGAGGGAGGTCTTCCTCAACCTTAATTACTATGGTGTAGAGAGATTCTCAAATTCTCTCTTACCATTATCCAAAACTTACCCTAGTACAAGGCATATCCAAAACCTCACTCAGTCTAGTTCCACAAAGGGATACCCATGAAAATCAAATCATTTTTGTTCATTACATCATCACAAATGCAATATAATGTATAATCCAATCATTCTCATCATGGGTATTCAAATTCATCAATCATATATCTTGGCGTCATGCATTGATATCTCATTAATAAATCTCAATTCATAGTATAATGCATTGATATTTGATTCATCATTCTTATATCACATTCTCATGCAAAATGATCAATTCATGTATACTCATGAAACCTACTCCATCAATTTCAAATCATGGCACAAGGCCTCACATTTCATCATCAAGCAATAATATACACAATATAGTAGTTCCATCATGAGTGTTCAAATTCATCATTCAATCTCTTGTGACATTATCATCAAAGTATTTTTCCTGAGTAGTTTGGATGCATAATCATTTAACATTTAAGGTTTGTATTTAGGTCCCATGGGGTTAAGAACTCTATTCCCATTAATTTTGGATCAAAAACTCTTATTTGGGGGCCTGGTAATCGATTACATGACTAATGTAATCGATTGCATCTCACCCAGAAGCTCTGCAATCGATTACATCCAGGATGTAATCGATTACGTCTCAACCAGAGGCTCTGTAATTGATTACATCCAGGATGTAATCGATTACATCCAGCCCAGAAACCATTTTCACAGCTCTAGAAGCTATGTAATCGATTACATGCTCGTATTATGCAGAAATCAGAGTTCTTAAACCATTCCAATCCAAACCAAACCATCAAACATCAACAACAACATCAAATCATCACAAATGTGCATCCAAATCACTAATAAAACATCAAATCTCCAAATGGGTATGAAAGCCATTTTTCCCAATCTTAAAACTCATCAAGAGTTAAATCAAGAAATCAAGTTCTCAAATCATAAACATCACATAATCATCTTTTCCATTTCAAATCATAATTCAAATCTCAAGTTTCCAAGACTTTGGAAAACAAAGAAATAGTAGAAAAGATGAAAGAAACCCCCTACCTCAAATTTTCCATGGTTCCTTGTTTCTCTTTGCTTGATTCTCCTTCTTTCTTTTTCTCCATTTTCAGCTTTCTCTCACGTCTCCCTCTTTCTCTGCTCTACCTTCTTTTCTCCTTTCTCTCCTCTTTCTTTTATTTCTTTTCTTTGTTTCTTTTGTCTCTTGATGACTTAATGTGAGTGAGAAGAGGGGAGTGAGAAAAATATCTCAAAAGGCAATCATGAGGGATGAGACGTGAGGGAAGGGAAATAAGAGGGAAAAAGTGAAATCCAACAGATAAATTTTTATCTGTTAGAGACACTTTAATCTTTCAGAAATGGATTTTTCCAACCTCCATAGGCATTATGGAAAATTCTACGATTTCACGCATTTCTTAGTTTTATTTTTCCATAATCATTTGTATACACCTTTATCAGACACTAAGCTTCATTATTCATCCCTGGGTTAAATTAAACCTTATGGAACTGAATTTAGAAGCTTCCAAGTGTCCATTTCAACTTGTTTCTACTCTCAAATTAATCTTCATTCTTCTATATTACACTTGCTCATATCCCTACAGCTTCTGATCCATTTATCTGATTAGTTTGGTCTTTAAACACTATCGCAGTGTCATTAAAAATGCCAAACTAACATATCTGATCTTCCAAAATTCTATATAGCTCATTCTAATCCTTAATGACTTCAAAATAACTTTACCATATTTATTCCCATAAATTTAGCTACTTAAGCTAAATTCTGAACTATTTTAAGCTATTTCTCGTATTTAGTATTATAGATTTACGCTCAATTTAGCCCAAACAATTACCAAAATCATCAGGCAACTTATACTAGACTTATTAAGCTACTATAACCCTGATTGATATCATTAAGTCAGAGAGGATGTTACACCTTCTTGTTTTTTTCCTCTCCTCCTTCCTCTCCTTTCTTCTTTGTTTTTTGTTTCTTCTCCCCCCCAGCAGCTGCATGAGAGACGAGAGAGAGAGAGAGAGAAGTGAGAATTATCTCACTTTTAAAAACATGCCTCAAGGGCATTTTTGTAACACCCCGAAAATTCGTATTTTATTTATTTCAGTCAATTCTTAAATATTTTGAATAATCCGACTCGACTTCCGTGAATTTTATAATTTTTGTGATTTTTAGGAATTTTTGGGAGTTTTTACGTTTTTTATTATTTTAATATTATTTTGGGGTTGTATACAAGCCTTCGTATTTTATTTCTTTTTGTCAATCTTTAATGATTTTTACTAATCTAATTTAATTTTCATGAATTTCATAATTATTATGATTTTTGTGAATTCTTGTATGTTTTTATATTTTGGATTATTTTAATAGTATTCTCGGGCTGCATGCGGGCCTGGGGCAGGTTTAGAAAAATGAAAATTTTTCTATGGACAAAAAATTTTGTACTGTTGAGATAGAGACGGGGGATCTTACTAAACCCGAAACCGGAAACAGTTTTCAAAATTTTCTTTTATTGTATTTTGTACTGTATTTAATTATCGGGCAATAAAAATACTGTAAAATTGTGTCTATAGGGTAAACCAATTAGAATCTAGTCTTCATTTAATGAACCAATTAGAAGGCTATAAAAATAAGATCAACCAATAGAAATTAGTCAACAAAGAGGGCTTGACTTTGATTTGCACCCTTGGATAAGAAGACTTAGTTTTGAACATTGACCATTGATGTAATCAACGGTTGAGAAACAAACTTAATGAAGAAGCCTTGGATGGTCACCATTGATTTAATCAATGGTGTGAGAGTAAACTTAGTTAGGGCTTTGGATGTTCACCATTGATCTAATCAATGGTTGTAAAGACAAGCTTAATAAGGAAGGCTTTGGATATCCACCGTTGATTTAATCTACGGTGGAAATTGGTCTCACAAAATGGCTAGGACCATTTGTGACCATTAGATGCAAAGTGTGTAGAGAAGATCTTGACCCTCCATTTTTGAAGATGCATTTTATGGCTATGATTTCATGGAGAAGAGATCCAATGGCATAAATTTAATCATATCACTTGGAAGCTTCTACCAAACGTCAACCATTCATTTAATCAATGACTCTTGAAGCCTAAAATGGTGGCTAATGTATTTGGACAACTCCTAAGTGTACAACCGGGGGGGGGGGAGGAGGCCACAGTTTTGAAGAGTAAAATGGCTATAGGAAAGTATTCATTTCATTTCATTATTCATCTTTAACATTTCCTAAGCCAAAGCTTCATAAATTTTCTCTCCTTTCTCTTCCCCAAGCTCGCGGCCAAGAGGCCAAGGTTCTACCATCACTCTTCATTAATTTACACCAACCATATAACTTGAATCCTTACTTTATTCTAAGCAACTTTCATGTTGGAGACTTTCTCTAAATCATACATCTTCAAGTACTTTTCCTAAGATCAAGTTTGAAGGGTAAAGGGTGAAGTTCTTGATATTCTTTTCTAGATCTTATATTTAAAGTTCTAAACCATGTTTTGATCCATGGTTTTCTTATTCAAGCTTTAGATATTGATTATGTATGTTTACTTTGATTTTTAAGAAAGATTTTGGAGGTGAAGGACTTGTACAAGAAGCAAAACAAGGAGCTTTGGAGGTTTCTCCAAGAGGTAAGAGGGAGATTACCCTCATCAATCATGTATTGGTGGTGAGGAATGGATGTGTGTGTGGTGAAAAATCCGTAAGGATTATTTCACTTGTTTGTTTAAGAGCTTTCCATATTTATGGTTGTTTGGTGATTGAGATGTTTATTGCTTTGACAACATATTTTAGTATTTATTTATGATGCATGATGAATTGTGTACGTTTTAAGATGTGATTTACATGATAAAGGAAAGTATGTTGGTTGCAAAGAACCATGGAGGCACACAACCTCAAAATTATTTTTATGAGCAAAAGATTCTAAGTATTTTACCAATCATGATTTTTAGATAAAAAGGGTAATAAGTTAATGATTTTAAGGATTTGCAAAGAAAGTGGACAAGGAAATGAACAAAGATTTTTATGATGAAGGTATTTATGATTTTCGCCTAATATGCCTAGGATTGGTAAATGATATGACCCAAGTTAGATGCATATTGTTTTTACGAATCGTCCTTGAGTTGATTTAACGTTTTAAAGAATTAAACGATGAAGGGTGAAAAGTAATATGAATAGTACCATGAATAGTGTCATGAACAGTATTGTGAACAGTGTCATGAACAATACCATGAATAGCAAAAAATAAAAAAGATGGAAAAAGACAAGGAATGGAAGGAAGAAGACGCCACACTTTTGGAGAGTGATAAGTCAAGCGAAGATTTGCCACAAAGGTAAGGAAACCTTTGATAAGAACCAAGATGGGTCTTCCAAGAATCACAAGAGAACTAAGCTCTCAAAACTCACAAAAGAGTGTAATAATATTCTTAAATTCAAAAGTGTCAAATGCAGTTAACACAAGCCTATTTATAGGCATTAGGTATGTGGCTAGGTCTAGCTAAAGGAGGCAGCAAGCTAGCGCATTTTTAATCCTAACCCTAGCGCAAATGTGGCCCAGGCCCAATTAGAAGGCAACACCTATCCCTAGCTCTGCTATGCGCAAGTTAAGCCCAAACAATAGGCCCTTATTACAAAATTATCCCAAAAAGAAAATAAGAACCAAAACTGAGAAAATTAAAAAGTTCAAATACATAATTAAATAAAATTGACTAAGAAGAAATCATGCCCCCACATTGGGCCTTTCATCAACTTGGATCATTTGGATCATCTTGAGTACTCCTTCTCCTGGAATGGGCTTGAGTGAGAGAAAGTGGTTGATGCAAACCAAGAATGATGTCCAATTTAAGACCAAATTGATCTTTGATGAAAATTTTATTTTCATTAGTAAGGAATCTATTGACTTGTTTTGGCTTTATATTGCACTATAGAAGTCCGATTAGTGCACTCTTTAGTTCGTTAGAAAGCTAAGGAAATTATCTACAAATCGTATTTCAAGCTTCTTGACCAGATTCGGCTTCTATCATGGTGAAAAATGAGCTGGAAGTTTAAAACAAATTCTTAGACGAAAATTTACTTGTATTTTAGGCTTTCTATTATGTTTATTTTATATTTTGTTATTTTCAAGTCTAGAGTGTCTTTAATGTTCCAAATTCCTAGAGTTTCTTTTAGTTCAATTTATTTAGCTACTTAGTGGAATGGTTAATGCTTTAATTAGCCACTTAGTGGATTAGTTATTGCTTTTATGGAGCTTCATGGGAGGGCAACATTTGGCTTGCATGCCTAGGTAACTCCTTTTTAGAACTCATGGAACCACTTTTATTATCCACTTAGTATTCATTAGTTACTTTAATTAGCCACTTAGTGGACTAGTTAATGCTTTAATTAGCCACTTAGTGGATTAGTTATTACTTTTATGGGGAATTTGTCACATTATGATGACCCTTTTTGTATGCATATTCTATGCACCCCATTTTCCTATATGTATACAAGTAAAACATGAATGAAGGGACTTTTGGATGTTCAATTTGGATTTGTTCCAATTGTGAGAGTGTTTAGCCTCTCTTAGGTTCTTCATTGAACTAACCCCCTTTGATCTTATCAAGAGTCCAAGACCCTTGTGGTGATTCTTACCTTGGCTTATCAATTCCCCTTAGAATTGTGGCACCTACCATTCTATTCCTTATCTTTTCCATTTGATTGTTTTCTTCTTCATCATAATTTTGGTTGGTCACTCAAAGGATAGATCGGAATTTCTACATGATCTTTTCTAGGATCATATCAGTGGTTGACTTTTTTGTCCAAATCCTCCTTAGCCTTCTTAACTCTTGACCTTGTCATTGGGCCTCCAAGTCCTCGCAATGCATCTTTGGGCATTGGGCCTGTTAGGCTACCACTTGAGCTTTCTTGGTCTCCATCATGCCCTCCCTCTTCGAAAGAATTCGTCCTCGAATTTGATCCTTCATCACCTATATCAAAAGGACTTAAGTCAACCACTTTAAATGTTGCACTAACCTCATACTCACCTGGTAAGTTAACTTTGTAGGCATTGTCATTGATTCTTTCTAAGATTTGGAAGGGTCCATCTCCTCCAGGTAAGAGCTTAGATTTCCTTTACAAAGGAAACCTTTCTTTTCGCATGTGCACCCACACCCAATCTCTTAGTTCAAAAACAACTTGCCTCATTCCCTTGTTTGCTTGCCTAGCATATTACTCTATCTTCCTTTCAATTTAAGTCTTGACTTGTTCATGGAGCTTCCTCACATATTCAGCTTTTGCATGTCCATCCATATGAATTAAAGAAGAGACATTAGGTAGAGGAAGTAAATCAAGGGGAGTGAAAGGATTAAAACCATATACAATCTCAAAAGAAGAAAAGCTAGTAGTAGCATGCACAGCCCTATTATAAGCAAATTCAATAAGAGGTAAGCATTCTTCCCAGGTTTTGATGTTCCTCTTGATGATTAATCGTAGCAAGGTTGATAGGGTCCTATTCACTACCTCAGTTTGTCCATCGGTTTGTGGGTGGCAAGTGTTAGAGAAAAGTAACTTAGTCTCAAGCTTGTTCCAAAGGGTCCTCCAAAAATGGCTTAGGAACTTTGAGTCCCTATTTGAGACTATGCTTTTGGACATTCCATGAAGCCTCACCACTTCTTTGAAGAACAAGTTTGCCACATGAATGATGTCATCTACCTTATGACAAGGAATGAAGTGGGCCATCTTGGAGAATCTGTCCACCACCACAAAAATAGAGTCTCTTCCTTTTTTTGAGCGAGGTAAAGGCAAAGAGGCTCCCGAGATGAAGTCCATTTGATGTTCAATCCCCCTCAAGGGTGGTAGTCCGGGAGGGACACTCTTTGGAAAGACACCTTCAAAGTCCTGCAAAATAGAATCAACTTCACCACGTAGAGGGTTAGAGTTACAATTTAAGTATAAGTCCTTGTATACGCAAATGTGCATCTCTTGCTTTGCAAAGCAAGCCCTCTTAATCTCACTCTCCCTAGCAATTAAACATTCAAATTTTTTTTCATTTACAAGTTTTTGGTCCCTATTCTTTGCTTCCCCCTCTGATTTTACTTTTACTTCTTTTTTCTCTTGCTCCCTTCTTAGCTTCAAGGCCACTTGGTCTTCACAAACCTGTTTGGGAGTAAGGGGTACGAGGGTTACCTTTAAGGAATTATGAACAAAGGAGTAATTGTTAGTGAAACTGTAACACCCTCCGTAGGGCGTCACATTTTAAATATAACATAAAACCAAATGAAATCATTTTATAAAAGCTTTGAGTTTTAAAAGATAAATTTTAAAATATCTTTTTGCGAAAATATAAACTTACCAAAAATTATAAGTAAAACAGAAATTAGATTGAATTAATTAATACACATATTATATACGTCATAAAATATTCAACAACAATTTAAAACATAACATTTACAGACTCAGAGAAACAGTAGCAAACCCAAAGAAGGTTAATACTAATGGCACGGTAACAACACTAACGAAAAAACCCAACCTACATATTCCATTTCTCCACCAAACTGCATCCTGTTGAAACTTGGAAGATTACACCTTGACGCCGTCACCATCTTCAGAACATAGCCTCCAGTAGGTCTAAGAAACTTCCTTCGTCTACTGTACGAATTTAACAATAAAAACACAACAAGCAATATAGTAAAGAGGTGAGATCCCCTTTCACCAATACCAGTACGGTAGCAAAGAATGATTCGAATGACAAAGTCATTCCATACACACAGAAATCACAATTATAGTCATGTTATCAATTTACAAATATTTCTAATATGCATATAACCTAATAAAATAAACAGCAATAACGTTATCAGGATAGATATAACAATTCATACCATGTAAAATATCATAACAGTACAATATATAAAAGAAAGATCAAATGTCATAACAACAGAAATATCACAAATGAAAGGTCACGAGATAAAAATCACAAATAGAAAAAAAAACAAAATCACATATAAAATATAATAAATAAAAGATAACAAATAAAAGATAACGAATAAAAGATAACAGATAAAAATAACAAATAAAAGAAATAACAAATAAAAGATAATAGATTACGGATAAAAGATCACGGATAAAAGATAATAATATACAGCATATAAACATATGCAATATGACACAATCCTACTCCACGGAGCTAAAAACAAACAGACATCAGAGAGCGAATGATCCTCAAAATCTATTAGTACCACGGCTGCCCAACCAAACTATTGCTTGCATGTCACACGTTGCGTCTATAGCCCCACGTCACATGGAATCCATCATCCAAGGCGTGGTGTAGTTCACGGTCTCACGTTGTGGCACTACAGGCAATGTACTATTAGACTTTACAAGATCTCGATTAAACATAGTGTGTGTCGAGTCCACTAGTGTGTTGTCATTTACCACGGCCCAGAAGAGCAACCAACTGTCCACATATGGATTTATGCACACTAATGCCTCCAAGTCCATTCAAAATCGAACTACACTACGCTTATCGCACCGACAATACGTTATGATTCACCTCGTCAATCAATCCACCAAAAATTAGCATAAACTCAACACATAATTCCAAAAATATGAAATTACGAAGATACCCTCAAGATAATAATATGCCCTCAATGGCAGAAAAATAAAAAGCCTGTACGGGTTCACATTTTCCCGACAGCGAAAAATCCTCAAAAGCCTGTACGAGTTCACATTTTCCCGATAGCGAAAAATAAATACAACAACGGTCAATCGCGTAGAAATTTTATCGCGTTCGTCATTTTTATAAACGTTTTTAAATCGCGTAAATTTATTTTACTGTTTTTAAAATCGCGTAGAGTTTTTAATACGTTTTCTCAATCGCGTAAGATTTTTAAATCATTTTCTTGTCCGAATTCCTTAAAAACGTTGTTTAAAACAAACAAAAATAATATTTAATACATTTAAACTACGTGGAATATTTTTTCATACCGTATACTGTCTTTTGGACATCTTTTCTATCTTATTTGTCTGTTTTTAATATAAATTGACAGTATTATGTTTAGAAAAATTATAATAATGATTTTCTAGGTTTACTGTCAAAAATCCTTTTTATTTTTATTACAACCAATAAATTACACTTTTGAAAATTACTAACGTGCTTCAAAACACAAGGTGAGCTATACGTTAGAAATTTTACAAAGCTACTGTATTTCTTCTAACAGTAAAAATCATTAGCTTAAACTTCTTAAACTTAGTTCTAATCAATTTATTTCTTCAAAACTCATTGTAATAAAATCCTTTTGGCATTTATTACTTAAACTTAGTTGAAAACAATTCTATAAATCAAAAAGTTTTAAATTTGGCATTTTGGCCGAAAATCATTCTATGCTTTATAATTCATTCCTAATTATTTCCATACATTTAATCTCTTATAAAATTCTTGATCTAATTTATTTTTTTTTTATTAAATTAGTTAGTCCATAATTAGAAAATAAATTTGGATTAAAAGTATGTGGCATGTTGGCCAAATTTAACAAAGTCTTTGTATTTGATCTTTAAATTATTTTTCATCTTCTAAATCAATGTCCAATTTATTGTATTACCTAAATTCATTAAATCATTGTTTTAGAAAATGGTTTTAGAAATCAAAACATTCAATTTAGGCATGTTGGCCGAAATACCTAATTTCATTCTTGGATCCATAAATTCATGTTTCTTACTTTAAATCAATTTGTAATTTGTCAATTTTCCTAGGTTAATTAAATCACACTTTTAGAAAATTGATGAGAACATTTTGGTCCTCCTTTTGTATTAAGGCCGTAAGCCTTGGTGTTGTGTTCTTTGGAACACTCATGCAATTTTTTCACATGCTATTTACATTCTAGAATAATTACTATACTTCTATAAACACATGCAATATATTAACACATGTAATATATCAAAGCAATCATAAACACATACCAAAAATTATTAAAGCTATAAACATGCTTACTCACATAATCAATCACAATTAGGAAAAACTATAAACAATAAAGTGAATGAATCCTTATGGATTCTTCACCACAAACACAAACATTCCTCACCACCAACACATGGTTGATGAGGGTAATCTCCCTCTTACCTCTTGTAGAAACCTCCAAGTCCATTGTATGTCTCCTTCAAGCAAGCTTCCTCCACCAAGAGCTCCTTGAAAACAAAGAAAACATACAATATTAATACCTAAGGCTCTAAACTAGAATAATCATGGATTAAAATCATGATTAAAACTTTGAAATGGATAGAAATATGAAGATTAAAGAATCCTACCTTCAAGGCTTCAAACTTAAGCTTTGAAGAACAAGGTAGAAAATGGAAGATTTAAGAAAAACTTCCAACATGAAAGTTCTTTAGAAATGCATGGAGATTCAAGACCTATGGTCATTTAAAATTATTGAAGCTTGGAAGAGGATTTTTGAGGGGTTGGTCGTGAGCTTGAAGAAAGGGAGAGATATGAGCTTTTGTGGTTTTTGCTTGATAGGAAGATGAAGATGAAGGAATCTTGAGAAATTCCTAACATGAAAGTGTCTTGGTTTGATGAAAGGATTCAAGAAATGATATTGGTAGGATTTATTGAAGTTTGGAGAATGGTTCTTGGTGATTTGGTCGAATCCAAGGGGGAGAGAAAAGGAGAGAAATTTGGTTGCTTGATCTTGGTTCTTTGGAGAAAAGGATATAGAAAAGAACAAGTGAGATAAATGGGTGAAGTTTGCCCTCTTCTTGGAAGCTATGGCCATGAAACACAAGGAAGGAAAAAGGGATGAGAGCTTTTGCTATTTGGAGAATTTTGGAGAAAGATGAAGACTTTGATTAAATGAAACAAAGTCTCCTATTGACTACACATAGCCGTGAACCACTTTGAGAGAATGAGATAAATATTTTTGGTTTTGCTTTCTCCAAATGCATGGAGAAAAGAGAATGAATTGAAGTGTTGAATATTGCCTTCCTAAAGCATGCAAGTTGCCGTAGAAACACATGCACAAAGCCACTAAAATTGACTTGGTCTTACTTGGTTAATTAATTGAAAGATAGTAAGAATTGAATTTGTAATATTTGCTTCATCAAAAGGCTTTGCTTTGCCATAGAAAGCAACAAAGAGAAGCCATCAATATTGACTATTCTTCATTTGTTTAATTTGGCTTTCTAAATGAATTTCCTAAAGCTTTCTATGTGAATTTACTTTGGTGAATTTGGCTATTAGAGCAAATTGCTCTCTTCCTCCACCGTAGAACACCAAACTTCAAGAAGTCTAAATTTATTTGATAGCTTGTTTTCTATTGGTTCTTAAAAATTCAAGCCATTTATCTTGACCAAGTTCTATTGGTTAAATATTTACTAACTTGATTCTTATTGGTTGCTATTTTTGTTGACCAATTCCTATTGGTGCACATTGTATATTTTCTAACATACTTTAACCAATAAACAATAATTATACAATAATTACTGTTTATAAAGTCAGTGTTTATTGTCTAATGGGTAATAAAATATACATAGATTTTTATTTTAGACTAACAGAGTAGCAATTATTATTAATCATTTTTTTCTACTGATTACCCTTGATGAGTCATAAAGCGAGTCATCAAAGAAAAATTTCTAGAATATGTGACTCACTACGATGAGTCAGTATGATGAGTCATCGTGGAATTTTCTAGAACGGGTGAGTCAACATGGCGAGTCAGCGTAGATATTTTCTAGAGCAGATGAGTCAGCATGGCGAGTCATCAGCTGAGTCACTGACTGCATCATTGGCTGTGTCAGCATGGCGAGTCAGCATGCTGAGTCATCGGAGAAGTTTCTAGAACTGGTGAGTCATCATGGTGAGTCACAGGCTAAGTCACCACTCCTGGAACCTTCTAGAAGCTGCTGAGTCATGATGCTGAGGTGTCACGCCATGTGTCATCGTCCTATTGGCCCGTTGCGATGAGTCATAGCCACCAATTTTGACCAGCCTCATTGGTCCACGTGTACAAAGACTTGATGACTAAACGTGGGTCCCGCAAAATATTTTCGGGTCCACTGTCACTTATTTGTACTGACTAATAAAATAATATTATAATAATATAAAATTATTTTATTTGACAGTTAAATCCTAAAAATTAAAAGATTAATTTTAGGCTCATTCAGAATTGGGTTTAGTAAGATCCTCCATCTCTGAATAATTAAAAACAGATTTTCCCGGTCCGAAAAAATATTATTTTCCTACCCCGGAGCAAATCACACAAAAAGTCCATATAAAATCACAGACAGTAATATTGAGCACTGTATCAAGTAGAAAACAATTAAAAATAGCAAAAACAGCACATTCGGGACGTAATGGTCATTTTTTCATTTTTCTCCACCTCGGAGGAAATTATTCAAAACGTTCAAATAAAATATCTAGCAGTATTATATAGTTGTATATTACACAGAAAAATTTAAAATAGCGAATTCAAGAAAAATTTTATTTCACTGTCTTGAAGAAAAATACGTAAAATGATTATATAAAATACCAGACAGTATTATACATTTGTTTTTCACACAGAAAAATTTAAAACAGTAATTTGATAAAATTTTTTATTTTACTGTATCGAAACAAATTATGTAAAACGACCAAATAAAATAACAAACGGTATTATTTTTCTGTATTTCATACAGAAAAACAAGAAACAGTAAAACAGGGACACAACGGTCTTTTACCCAAAAGTTGGGGTGTTACAACTCTCCCTTCCTAAAAAGAATTTCGCCCCCGAAATTCGTAGCAGTCTCTGTTCAATCATGGATACTACTCTTCCATCTTGTCTTTTAGTTCCCACGTTGCATATCCATTCACGCTATTCCAGGTAACCTCGATAAACGAAAACTCCTTGCATCGCGTAAAACAATTCCTCATGATTTCGAGAATAGATCAGAATGTCGTTAATAAAGATAATGACAATTCTGTCTAAATAAAGACGAAAGATACTATCCACTACGCTTCCGCTGCGTCACTCTGATTAGTACCACTTGAAATTATCCCTGCCTTTGTAACACCCCTTTGGAGGATGTCACACATAAAAGAAAATAAAAGAAATAGAAATAAAATCTACCCAAGTTGTGAAATATTTGTTAAATATTATTACGGGTTGTAAAATAATTCCTGATAGAAGCGAAATATGATATAAAAAGATAATGCGGAAAATACGAAATAAAAAAAAAACATCATCACCGATAATATACATATGGTTAAGTTATAAGTTGTACAAATAATTTACAACTAAGACTACAAATATTTAAACAAAACAAGAAAAAAGCAATAAAAGAGTTAATATATACGTACATACTACCGACGCGCCCAAAAAAAAACATCATGGTTATCTAATCCTCTGATGGATCACTATCAGCCTGAAAATGATCATCAGGGGATAAATATCCCGGATGCCTCGACACACGGCGATAACGGGATCGCGCAGTCGATACGATGCTTATCTCACTAGGCTCAGGGTTTTCAGCACCCCAATAACGCCTAATGGATAAGGGCAACTCTAAGTGCAGAAATAACGTCGTCGTCATAACAGGCTCATCATCAAAACGATGACGTAGGATCACGGTCACACGTCCTGCATACGTCACAGAGTCACGGTCTCCTCGTAGATGCCAAGCCGAGCACCTCCATGAAATACCAGGCTCTATGAATCCCAAAAATCCTCAAGGCGTCGCCATCCTCACAATCAATCCGGAGGATATGGATGATCGGATGGTTCTTGATCGTCAAACGGTCGTCGCTGCTTTGCCGATCTTCCTCCTCTTCGGGGTACACGATCTCAAGAGGTCGTTCCTCTTCCTCAAGTCTTTACCGCGTAAAATAAATAAACAGAAAATACATATAACAAAGAGGTAAGACAACATAAAATCATCACAACATGGCCAATAAAAAGATGACAAACAATATATACATACAGTTCATGCAATACATAAAGCTTTAACAATTATAATAATTAATTGTAGTAAAATTTAAGTACCATCACAATATGTCACTTCACGATAAAACCTCACGATAAAATAAGAATTATAAATAAACAAACAAGATATAATAATCAATAATAACAATAACCAGATAAAATAAATAAATAAAATACAGATAAAAATAAATAGATAAGATGGAAACAAATAGATATAGAGATAAATAATATAACAAAATCCTACTCCATGGAGCTAAACAAAACACACATGTATCAGAGAGAGGAATGATTCGCAAAACCTAATAGTACCACGGCTGCCCCACCAACTATTGCGCTGTCACACGTTGCGTCTATAGCCCCACGACACAGGAATCCATCAATCCAGGCGTGGTGTAGTTCACGGTCTCACGTTGTGGCACTACAGGCAAATGTACTACTAGATTTCACCAATCTCGATTAAATATAGTGTATGTCGAGTACCATAGTGTGCTATCGGTTTACCACGGCCCAGAGCGACAACTGTCCACATGTGGGATCCCGTACACTAAAGTCTCCAAGTTCATTAGAACAATGAACCACACTACGTTTATCGCATCGACAACACGATGTGATTCGTCTCGTCAACAAATCCACCAAATATATGGCACACATAACAGATAGATGGAAAGCACTACGGGTTCACATTTTCCCGACAAAGAAAATAGATTATCAAAAAGCCCACGGGGTTCACATTTTCCCGACAAAGATAAAATAAATTTTCAAAAGCCATGCGGGTTCACATTTTCCCGACAAAGATAAAATAAATTTTTAAAAGCACATGCACGGTTCACATTTTCCCGACAAAGATAAAATAAATTTTTAAAAGCCTCATGCGGGTTCACATTTTCCCGTTATTGTTGTTGTTGTTGGCTTCCTCTTTGGAACCTACAAAGATAAAATAGACATAGTAACGGTCAATCGCGTAGAAATTTTATCGCATTTTCATAATTCCGTCGTTTTTACAAACGTTTAAAATCGGGTAAAGATATTTTTCTGTTTTTAAAATCGCGTAGCATTTTTAATACGTTTTCTCAATCGCGTAGGATTTTTAAATCATTTTCTTATTCGAATGCCCTTAAAATTACTGTTTAAACAGATAGAAATAGTATTTAGTACATTTAAACTACGTAGAATAATTTTTCATACCGCATACTGTCATTAGGATATTTTGACTATTCTATAGGTTCATTTTTACTAAAAATTGACAGCATTTTGTTTATAAACTTATAATAATGGTTTTCTAAATTTTCCATAAAATTTTCTATTTACCTAATTTTTTTTATCCATATCATTTAATTCTCTTTTGAAATCTCTAACATGCTTCAAAACCTAAAGTGAGCTATATGTTAGAAAATTTCTCAAAATTTCTGTATTTTACTTCCTAATGATAAAATCACTAGTTTTAATCCTTTAACTTAATTCTACTCAATTTGTTTCTTCAAAAATCATTATAGAAAATTTCTTGTTAACTTGTATTGTCTCTTTTTGATTGAAAAAGGTTTGAAATCAATTTTTAGAAATCATAATTACCTATAGTGGCATGTTGGCGAATTTTGTTAAAACTTTTTCATTTGATTTCTAAATCATGTCAAAGGTATTATCTTATCTAAATTCATTGAATCATGTTATAAAGTAATGATTTTGAATTAAATAAATCTTTTAGGCATGTTGGCCCAAAATGTACTAAATTTTTACCATTTGATTTATAAATTCCTTTTCTTTGATCAAAACCATTTAAAACTTTCTTATTTCTCCTAATCAATTAAGTTGCACTTTAGGAAAAATGAAGAGAACATTTTGGTCCTCACATTTTGGCATTGCCGTGAGCTAAGGAATGTGTTCTTTGGAACACTCATGCATTTACAAATTTACACATTATTCACATCTAAACCTTATCATACAATTCTAACACATGCATTTATATCTCTAACACATGCAAAATATTTCTAACACATGCAAAATATTTCTAACACATAAAACCTAATTTAAAGCTTATAGACATACAATCAAAAGCTATTAGACATGCAAAATTATTACAATTACCAAATAAGAAAGCTACTAACACATAACACTTAAGCTACTAGCAACTAGCAACCACAAAAATTAACAAATACACATCAATAAACACACCACAACCGAATCCTTATGGATTCTACAAACAATCCATCTTCTTACCACCATCAAGGGATGATAAGAATTGTCTTCCTCTTACCTTAAATGAAGACAAAAAGCTTGCTTTCTCACCTCCTAGGTCACGGTTTTCACTCCACCAAACACCTAAAAATCTCAAACAAAACCTACATGTTACTAACCATGAAAAAGAAGCTAAACCATGGAAAAATCATGGCTTAGAACTTTGAAAAAGAAGAGAGAAAAGAAAAGCATGAAATTTTACCTTCTAGGTAAAACTTTCAAAGTTGGTTTCAAGCCCTAAATGGAAGAATTTGAAGAAACTTCCAACTACAAAGGTTCTTAGAATGGTGTTTAGGTTAAGGAAACTTGGTTAGAAAAATTTTTGGATGGTTGGAGTGTTAGGAAACTAGCTTGGCCGAATATGGTGAAGAAAATGGACAACAATGGTGGCTAGGGTTTTGAAGAGAGAGAAGAGAGAAAAGTGATGAAGATGGAAGGTGATTTTTGGCTTTCTCTCTCAAATGGCCGTAGCCTTCATGTGTAAGGATGTGCATGGATTTGGCTTCATCCAAGCCATTGAACACATCAAAGGTCAAGATCAAATCTTGCTTAACAAGCTTTAATTCTATTGGTTGCTCATGGTGACTCACCTTGCTTAGTCACACAGTGTAATAAATGCTCATTGAGTCACTAGCCGAGTCACTGTTTCCGAAAGTTCTACAA
The DNA here is from genome assembly GCA_029884605.1 of Ormosia emarginata. NCBI lineage: Eukaryota > Viridiplantae > Streptophyta > Magnoliopsida > Fabales > Fabaceae > Ormosia > Ormosia emarginata. Next base: position 21,542,085 of record JAQQTP010000078.1, on the reverse strand, counting down.
AGTTCTACAGCTTACGGTGATTAATTAAGCTACCGATCTAACCGTTCGGCTAATTGTGGGTCCCGCAAAATATTTCCGGGTCCACTGTCACTAAATTATACTGACTAATAAAATAATATTATAATAATATAAAATTATTTTATTTGACAGTTAAATCCTAAAAATTAAAAGATTATTTTTAGTCTCATTCAGAATCGGGTTAAGTAAGATCCCCCAATTCTAAATAATAAAATAAGATTTCCCGGCCCTAAAAATATTATTTTCTGCGCTCGAGCAAATCACACAAAAAGTCCATAAAAATTCACGACGCAGTATTTTCGTGCATTAAATCAAGAAGAAAACAATTAAAAACAGACAAAAATAAAAAACAAGACGTTCGGGACGTAACGGTCATTTTCCCATTTTTTTCCCACAACGTAGGTAATCGTCCAAAACGTTCAAATAAAATATCCAACAAGTATTATTCAGTCAGTATATCTTTCAAAAAATTAATACAAGAGCTTCGAAAAAATTTTTATTTTATCGTCTCGAAACAAATTACGTAAAACGATCAAATAAAATTTGAGCCAAGATTATCGTAATTGTTTTCATACAGAAATCGAGAACAGAAAAATAGGGACACAGCGGTCATTCATACAAAAGCATGAAAAACAGAAAACAGTACATTAAGAATATTTTCTAAAAATTGGGGCGTTACAGCCTTCGTACCGTTTCATTCTTCTGATTTTGCTTTTAGCTGGAAGTGCCTCACAGTTCAAGTTCTCTTTTTCAACAATACTGTATCTGATACTTGTGACATAATTTTGACTAAAAATATCCCTTCTTTTGCAATTGCAATACATAAAAGGACATTATAAAAATTTAGAAAGAGAAAGTAGAGAAACTATCTGAATTGTTACTAGACATGTCCAACAAAGAATCTGACATTGTCCGATTTTTAAGAATGAGTTTTCTGGGACACCAATATTTTACTGGAATAACTATAGGATATGATTAAAGATAACCAATCCCTGTATAAGATCACATCTCTCTCTCGAAAGAAGTAGACAGTTTAGATTAACAGAAAAGATTGTTTAAGTAACTGGATAATAACAATAGGTTTGGTAACAAAAGCAGAAATAGATAAATCAAAAGGTAATAAAGATATTGATAGCTCTAATCAACTAATATAGTCAATTAGTCATAAAAGAATGAGTTAGACCAAATGTACATTTCCGCATATTTTGTAATTGCGGTATATGAAAGATATTATGAAGGCATAGAAATAAGAGATGATAGAATCATCCATATCACCGAGCATATCCAATAGAGAAATTGATATGGTATGATGAATTTAGAAGTAAACTTTTTAAGTTGAATAATTCAACCAACTGGTCTAATAGAGCATGGATGGTTGGGAAAATACCCAATCCACATTTTTAGATCACGTCTGTTTTGAGAAAGAAGCATACAAATTGAATCAACAGAAAAGATTCAATTATTTAACAGACTTAGGATGGTTTAAGTAACTCAAGTCCTCAACCATATGTTCTAGTAACAGAAGTAGAAACAATCAGGCCAAAAGAATAATGAAAGCACAGATAACTCTAATTGACCCACATAATTATATGCCATAGAGAAATAGGTTACTTTCGGAATTATACAATATAGTTAAAGAATCACCTTTTTGTGATACAATCTTCTTTGTTTAAGTTCTTCCATTTAAGATGTTTTTGCTCCACTTGGAGAATCGATGCTCCATTCTACTTAAGATGTCAAAGCACATACGTTACTAACAGATGACTTCGTTTCTAGCAAGATACACTTTTCAGTAAAATGTCTGAGCATCCCACACCTGAAACAGATGATTCCTTTGATTTGCACAACTCCTCGTTAGATGATCTTCCTCACACTTTCAACACGTTGGTGCAGATGTCACAGTCTAACCAAACCTGCTACCGCTAGTTCTTCTTCCATAAGATTGTTGTTGTTGTCGATTTCCTGATGATCATGAATACGTTTTTTTTTCCCACTGGACTTGCTTGGCCGTACAATTTTTCCTCCTTCAGAACTAATACGATCTAACGTTACGAAATTGCGTATTCTAAGATTTATTTCAACTTTGTCTGCTTCAAATCCTCGGCTATCGTTCCTCGCTGCTGAGTAATCCTCAAATCATGTTGTACTGTTTCTTCAGTTGTTCTTTGCATTGCTTTCGTAGATGCAGTCATATAGCCGATATCACGTCCTGCTTCCTCACGTGCACGTTTACCACGAATCATCGTCTTTCTTCAAAGACAGATGAATCATAATACAATGGATACCAAAGTAACCATTCCAAAGAAACATTGTCTCCTTTCGGAGTCCAAGCACAGAGAGTCACACAACAAAAACAAGACAGACCTAACCACAAACCCCAAAAAGACTCTAACCGTGCTCTGATACCAACTAATGTAACACCCTCCGTAGGGCGTCACATTTTAAATATAACATAAAACCAAATGAAATCATTTTATAAAAGCTTTGAGTTTTAAAAGATAAATTTTAAAATATCTTTTTGCGGAAATATAAACTTACCAAAAATTATAAGTAAAACAGAAATTAGACTGAATTAATTAATACACATATTATATACGTCATAAAATATTCAACAACAATTTAAAACATAACATTTACAGACTCAGAGAAACAATAGCAAACCCAAAGAAGGTTAATACTAATGGCACGGTAACAACACTAACGAAAAACCCAACCTACATATTCCATTTCTCCACCAAATCGCATCCTGTTGAAACTTGGAAGATTACACCTTGACGCCGTCACGATCTTCGAACATAGCCTCCAAAAGAGGTCTAAGAAACTTCCTTCGTCTACTATACAAATTTAACAATAAAAACACAACAAGCAATACAGTAAAGAGGTGAGATCCTCTTTCACCAATACCAGTACGGTAGCAAAGAATGATTCGAATGACAAAGTCATTCCATACACACAGATATCATAATTATAGTCATGTTATCAATTTACAAATATTTCTAATATGCATATAACCTAATAAAATAAACAGCAATAACATTATCAGGATAGATATAACAATTCATACCATGTAAAATATCATAACAGTACAATATATAAAAGAAAGATCAAATGTCATAACAACGAAATATCACAAATGAAAGGTCACAGATAAAAAATCACAAATAGAAAAAAAAACAAAATCACATATAAAATATAATAAATAAAAGATAACAAATAAAAGATAACGAATAAAAGATAACAGATAAAAATAACAAATAAAAGAAATAACAAATAAAAGATAATAGATTACAGATAAAAGATCACAGATAAAAGATAATAATATACAGCATATAAACATATGCAATATGACACAATCCTACTCCATGGAGCTAAAAACAAACAGACATCAGAGAGCGAATGATCCTCAAAATCTATTAGTACCACGACTGCCCAACCAAACTATTGCGCTGTCACACGTTGCATCTATAGCCCCACGTCACATGGAATCCATCATGCAAGGCGTGGTGTAGTTCACGGTCTCACGTTGTGGCACTACAGGCAATGTACTATTAGACTTTACAAGATCTCGATTAAACATAGTGTGTGTCGAGTCCACTAGTGTGTTGTCATTTACCACGGCCCAGAAGAGCAACCAACTGTCCACATATGGATTTATGCACACTAATGCCTCCAAGTCCATTCAAAATCGAACTACACTACGCTTATCGCACCGACAATACGATGTGATTCACCTCGTCAATCAATCCACCAAAAATTGGCATAAACTCAACACATAATTCCAAAAATATGAAATTACGAAGATACCCTCAAGATAATAATATGCCCTCAATGACAGAAAAATAGAAAGCCTGTACGGGTTCACATTTTCTCGACAGCGAAAAATCCTCAAAAGCCTGTACGGTTCACATTTTCCTGACAGCGAAAAATAAATACAGCAACGGTCAATCGCGTAGAAATTTTATCGCGTTTTCACAATCTTCGTCGTTTTTATAAACGTTTTTAAATCGCGTAAATTTATTTTACTGTTTTTAAAATCGCGTAGAGTTTTTAATACGTTTTCTCAATCGCGTAAGATTTTTAAATCATTTTCTTGTCCGAATTCCTTAAAAACATTGTTTAAAACAAACAAAAATAATATTTAATACATTTAAACTACGTGGAATATTTTTTCATACCGTATACTGTCTTTTGGACATCTTTTCTATCTTATTTGTCCATTTTTAATATAAATTGACAGTATTATGTTTAGAAAAATTATAATAATGATTTTCTAGGTTTACTGTCAAAAATCCTATTTATTTTTATTACAACCAATAAATTACACTTTTGAAAATTACTAACGTGCTTCAAAACACAAGGTGAGCTATGCGTTAGAAATTTTACAAAGCTACTGTATTTCTTCTAACAGGAAAAATCATTAGCTTAAACTTTTAAACTTAGTTCTAATCAATTTATTTCTTCAAAACTCATTGTAATAAAATCCTTTTGGCATTTATTACTTAAACTTAGTTGAAAACAATTCTATAAATAAAAAAGTTTTAAATTTGGCATTTTGGCTGAAAATCATTCTATGCTTTATAATTCATTCCTAATTATTTCCATACATTTAATCTCTTATAAAATTCTTGATCTAATTTATTTTTTTTTATTAAATTAGTTAGTCCATAATTAGAAAATAAATTTGGATTAAAAGTATGTGGCATGTTGGCCAAATTTAACAAAGTCTTTGTATTTGATCTTTAAATTATTTTTCATCTTCTAAATCAATGTCCAATTTATTGTATTACCTAAATTCATTAAATCATTGTTTTAGAAAATGGTTTTAGAAATCAAAACATTCAATTTAGGCATGTTGGCCGAAATACCTAATTTCATTCTTGGATCCATAAATTCATGTTTCTTACTTTAAATCAATTTGTAATTTGTCAATTTTCCTAGGTTAATTAAATCACACTTTTAGAAAATTGATGAGAACATTTTAGTCCTCCTTTTATATTAAGGCCGTAAGCCTTGGTGTTGTGTTCTTTGGAACACTCATGCAATTTTTTCACATGCTATTTACATTCTAGATTAATTACTATACTTCTATAAACACATGCAATATATTAACACATGTAATATATCAAAGCAATCATAAACACATACCAAAAATTATTAAAGCTATAAACATGCTTACTCACATAATCAATCACAATTAGGAAAAACTATAAACAATCAAGTGAATGAATCCTTATGAATTCTTCACCACAAACACAAACATTCCTCACCACCAACACATGGTTGATGAGGGTAATATCCCTCTTACCTCTTGTAGAAACCTCCAAGTCCATTGTATGTCTCCTTCAAGCAAGCTTCCTCCACCAAGAGCTCCTTGAAAACAAAGAAAACATACAATATTAATACCTAAGACTCTAAACTAGAATAATCATGGATTAAAATCATGATTAAAACTTTGAAATGGATAGAAATATGAAGATTAAAGAATCCTACCTTCAAGGCTTCAAACTTAAGCTTTGAAGAACAAGGTAGAAAATGGAAGATTTAGGAAAAACTTCCAACATGAAAGTTCTTTAGAAATGCATGGAGATTCAAGACTTATGGTCATTTAAAATTATTGAAGCTTGGAAGAGGATTTTTGAGGGGTTAGCCGTGAGCTTGAAGAAAGGGAGAGATATGAGCTTTTGTGGTTTTTGCTTGATAGGAAGATGAAGATGAAGGAATCTTGAGAAATTCCTAACATGAAAGTGTCTTGGTTTGATGAAAGGATTCAAGAAATGATATTGGTAGGATTTATTGAAGTTTGGAGAATGGTTCTTGGTGATTTGGCCGAATCCAAGGGGAGAGAAAAGGAGAGAAATTTGGTTGCTTGATCTTGGTTCTTTGGAGAAAAGGATATAGAAGAGAACAAGTGAGATAAATGGGTGAAGTTTGCCCTCTTCTTGGAAGCTATGGCCATGAAACACAAGGAAGGAAAAAGGGATGAGAGCTTTTGCTATTTGGAGAATTTTGGAGAAAGATGAAGACTTTGATTAAATGAAACAAAGTCTCCTATTGACTACACATAGCCGTGAACCACTTTGAGAGAAGGAGATAAATATTTTTGGTTTTGCTTTCTCCAAATGCATGGAGAAAAGAGAATGAATTGAAGTGTTGAATATTGCCTTCCTAAAGCATGCAAGTTGCCGTAGAAACACATGCACAAAGCCACTAAAATTGACTTGGTCTTACTTGGTTAATTAATTGAAAGATAGTAAGAATTGAATTTGTAATATTTGCTTCATCAAATGGCTTTGCTTTGCCGTAGAAAGCAACAAAGAGAAGCCATCAATATTGACTATTCTTCATTTGTTTAATTTGGCTTTCTAAATGAATTTCCTAAAGCTTTCTACGTGAATTCACTTTGGTGAATTTGGCTATTAGAGCAAATTGCTCTCTTCCTCCACCGTAGAACACCAAACTTCAAGAAGTCTAAATTTATTTGATAGCTTATTTTCTATTGGTTCTTAAAAATTCAAGCCATTTATCTTGACCAAGTTCTATTGGTTAAATATTTACTAACTTGATTCTTATTGGTTGCTATTTTTGTTGACCAATTCCTATTGGTGCACATTGTATATTTTCTAACATACTTTAACCAATAAATAATAATTATACAATAATTACTGCTTATAAAGTCAGTGTTTATTGTCTAATGGGTAATAAAATATACATAGATTTTTATTTTAGACTAACAGAGTAGCAATTATTATTAATCATTTTTTTCTACTGATTACCCTTGATAAGTCATAAAGCGAGTCATCAAAGAGAAATTTCTAGAATATGTGACTCACTATGATGAGTCAGTATGATGAGTCATCGTGGAATTTTCTAGAACGGGTGAGTCAACATGGCGAGTCAGCGTAGATATTTTCTAGAGCAGATGAGTCAGCATGGCGAGTCATCAGCTGAGTCACTGACTACATCATTGGCTGTGTCAGCATGGCGAGTCAGCATGCTGAGTCATCGGAGAAGTTTCTGGAACTGGCGAGTCATCATGGTGAGTCACAGGCTGAGTCACCACTCCTGGAACCTTCTAGAAGCTGCTGAGTCATGATGCTGAGGTGTCACGCCACGTGTCATCGTCCTATTGGCCCGTTGCGATGAGTCATAGCCACCAATTTTGACCAGCTCCTCATTGGTCCACGTGTACAGCACTTGATGACTAAATGTGGGTCCCACAAAATATTTCCGGTCCCATTGTCACTTATTTGTCTTGACTAATAAAATAATATTATAATAATATAAAATTATTTTATTTGTGATTAAATCCTAAAAATTAAAAGATTAATTTTAGGCTCATTCAGAATTAGGTTTAGTAAGATCCCCCACCTCTGAATAATTAAAAATAGATTTTCCCGGTCCCCAAAAATATTATTTTCCTACCCCGGAGCAAATCACACAAAAAGTCCATATAAAATCACAGACAGTAATATTGAGCACTGTATCAAGTAGAAAACAATTAAAAATAGCAAAAACAGCACATTCGGGATGTAATGGTCATTTTTTCATTTTTCTCCACCACGGAGGAAATTATTCAAAACGTTCAAATAAAATATCCAGAGAAGATATATAGTCAGTATATTACACAGAAAAATTTAAAACAGCGAATTCAAGAAAAATTTTATTTCACTGTCTTGAAGAAAAATACGTAAAATGATTATATAAAATACCAGACAATATTATACATCTGTTTTTTCACACACAAAAATTTAAAACAGTAATTTGATAAATTTTTTTATTTTACTGTATCGAAACAAATTATGTAAAACGACCAAATAAAATAACAAACAGTATTATTTTTCTGTATTTCATACAGAAAAATAAGAAACAGTAAAATAGGGACACAACGGTCTTTTACCCAAAAGTTGGGGTGTTACAGAAACCATCATGAATAGCATGCTTATCAAATTGCCAAGGCATTCCAAGCAAAATATGGCCGGCCTCCATGGGAACAACATCACACAAAACATCATTATTATACTTACTAATTGACAAACTTACCAACACTTGTTGATTCACTATCAACTCACCATTCTCACTTAGCCATTGAAGCTTGTATGGTTGGGGGTGAGGAGTAGTTTTAAGGTCAAGTTTGCTTATCAAGCGAGTGCTTGCCACATTAGTGCAACTTCCCCTATCAATGATTAATGAGCACACTTTGCCTTGGATGAGACACATCTTGTGTGGAAGATGTTTTCCCTTTGGTCTTGGTCCCTTGCCACAACTTGGCTACCCAAAAGTCTCCTTATCATTAGCAAGTCGCCATCATGAGCATAAGTCTCACATTCTTCTTCTCCTTCACTTGAGGGAGGGGAATTTAGACATGAATCACTAGAGAGGTGTCCCTCTCTTATCACCATTGCCCTTTTGTTTGGGCATTGAGAGGCTATATGTCCACTCCCTAAGCATTTGAAGCACTTGATGTTCCTAATTTTAGAAGAAGAAGAGGAAGAAGTATTAATGGAAGGAAAAACATTAGACTTTTTAGAAGTGATACCTCCCTTGGGTTGTGTAGAGGAGTCTTCCTTTGGTTCCTTGTCCTTCCAAGTGGGAGGTTTGAGGTTAGAAGAAGGCTTCTTCCATGCACCCTTTCTTTTGAGTTGTTGTTCCACATTTATAGCTTGGTGGACTAACTCATCAAGTTCTTCACAGTTGTGCAACTCCACAATGTCTCTTATCTCACGGTTTAAACCATGAAGGAAATATGACATGGTAGCCTCCATATCTTCGACGACATTGGCCCTTATCATGGCCACCTTCATCTCCTTGTAGTACTCATCCACACTCCTACTTCCTTGGGTAAGTCTTTGGAGTTTATTGTGTAATTTCCTATGGTACCATGAAGGGACAAACCTCCTCCTCATCAAACTTTTCATCTCTTCCCAAGTATCTATGGGGTATTCCCTATTCCTTTCCCTCTCTTTTTGTACTTGGTTCCACCAAATTAGGGCATAGTTGGAAAATTCTAGGGCAGCCACCATCACATTCCTTTCTTCATTGTAATGGTGATAGGAAAAGATTTGTTCTACCTTGGTTTCCCATTCTAAGTAGCTTTGGGGTTATTCTTTCTTTGGAAAGAAGGTACTTGGGTCTTTACTCCTCCTAGGTCTCCTCCTCTTTCATCACTCCTATGCCTCCTATTCCTCATTTCATAACTCCTTTCACTACTTTCATACCTCCTTCTCCGATCATGGTTCCTCCTAGTCCTCCTTTCCCTACCCGAATCATAGGTATCTTCATCTTCATGCGAGACTTCATGTTAAGAGTCTCTCCTCCTTTCATTATCGAGCCTTGTGTTTATCTCCACCCTAAACTTCTCTAGTTCTTTAGATAAGGCTTGCATAAGGTTTACAGTCCTAGGAGATGGGGGTGTACTTCCTTCACTCATCTTTGCACAAGTAATAAGAATAATTCAAGATTGAAAGGCCCTTACCACTCTTCTTACATGCATACACTCTTAGATTGATTCCACTTGTGTTTCACACAATTAGGCTTTTGTTTAATGAAAATGCTCTTGCCTTTTACTACTCAAGTTCTCTTTGCAAGTTCTTAAATGAACCCTCTCGCGTTTCAATTATCAAAAGCTCTTACAAAAGTAGCGGTCCTCACAAGAGTAAGCACTCAGAAGTTAAAGAAAGGATGAAACTCTAGACAAAACTCAAAAGAATTTAAAAGACAAGCAAGTAAAGCTAATTAAAAAAAAAGGTAAAACTCAAAAGAAATAAGAAGAAAAAGAAATGCGCAAAGTATGTAGAATAGCACCGCTTAATGAAATTCACAAGGCATTCAAACTTAATCTTGCTTAAGTGCAAGGGCAATCTCTTTTTTTTTCTTTTTTTTTTGGAATAGACTTTTTTTTTCCTTTTTTATATTATTTTTCACGCCCTTGTTCTTTTTTTGCACTTAAAAAAATGATTCTTGCAATTTTAGTTCCAAATGTTATTATGCCCAATTGTGTATTTAGGAGTTTCCTTTCAAATTATGGTGCTATAAAACATGTAACAACAATGAATATAGTGTTGATAAGATCAAAACTGTAAATATTGTGCAGAAATTAAAGAACAAAAACTAAAGGCAAAAAATAAAAGGACCGAAATTTAAATGGCAAAAAGTAAAGAACGGAATGTAAAGAATGTTGCTAATTCTTAGGAATGGTAGAGATCAATGATGATCAAGGTTCTGTACAATTATGACATTCAAGCAATGGTGCTTGATGTTTGGAAAGCAATAAGAACAAGTACAAAAAATACAAGAACTCTATCAACTCTAAGATCTGGGCTCTGATACTACATGATATGATCCAAGTTGGATGCATATTATTTTTACGGATCGTCCTTGAGTTGATTTCGTGTTTTAAAGAATTAAACAACAAAGGATGAATAGTAATATAAATAGTGCTGTGAACAGTGTCGTAAACAGTGCTGTGAATAGTATTATGAATAGTAAAAAAATAGAAAAGATGGAAAAAGACAAGGAATGGAAGGAAGAAGATGCCACACTCTTGGAAAGTGATAAGTTAAGCGAAGATTTGCCACAAAGGTAAGGAGACCTTTGATAAGAACTAAGATGGGTCTTCCAAGAACCCCAAGAGAACTAAGCTCTCAAAACTCACAAAGGAGTACAATAATATTCTCAAATTCAAAAGTGTCAAATGCAGTTAACACAAGCCTATTTGTAGGCATTAGGTATGCGGCTAGGTCTAGCTAAAGGAGGCAGCAAGCTAGCGCATTTTTAATCCTAACCCTAGCGCAACTGTGGCCCAGGCCCAATTAGAAGGCAACACCTATCCCTAGCTCTGCTATGCGCAAGTTAAGCCCAAACAATAGGCCCTTATTACAAAATTATCTCAAAAAGAAAATAAGAACCAAAACTAAGAAAATTAAAAAGTTCAAATACATAATTAAATAAAATTGACTAAGAAGAAATCATGCCCCATATTGAGCCCTTCATCAACTTGGATCATTTGGACCATCTTAAGTACTCCTTCTCTTGGAATGGGCTTGAGTGAGAGAAAGTGGTTGACTTCTTTGTCCAAATCCTCTTTAGCCTTCTTAGCTCTTGACCTTGTCATTGGGCCTCTAAGTCCTCGCATTGCATCTTTGGGCATTGGGCCCGTTGGGTTGCCACTTGAGCTTTCTTGGTCTCCATCAGTAAATTAAGATTTTTATGAATGGTAACAATGGATGATTAGAAGGAAAAGGAAAAGAAAAGATATAATGGTTTCAATGACCATGTGCCCACGGGTTTTGAAGGCTTATAATGCCTTTGTTTGATGAAACAATATGATTTTAAAGTAGAAAGTTAATTGATTAAGTACAAGGATTAAAGAAATGAAAACAAAGTGTTTTGTCTCATGAAAAATAGAAATTTCGGATATGAAAGGAAAAGAGATATTGAAAGTGTTTGAACCCCCACTTATTTTGAAGAGGATTAATTTTAGAATTGATTTGAGAATTATGGAGAATATAATGGTGACTTGAAATTTACTAACGTATAGCTCACTCTTTGGGTTTTGGAGCGCGTTAGGAAATTTTAAGCTAGAAGCATTGATTTAAAATAATGAAAAGGTGATTTTGTGGAATGTATTGTGGAATATATTGTGGAAAGGAATTCTTAAATGAGAAAACGTGGAAAATGAAGTTGGAAATGGTATTGAGTTTTGGAAAGTCCAAAATGATGTTTGGAATATTGAGAAATATTTTAGGTAGTGGAAAAATGATGGAAAATGCTTTTTGTAACTTAAAAATGTGATTTTTAAGCTACACGATTCAGAAAACGTTGGAAAATTGCTACACAATTTGAGAAACGTGTAAATATTTTTACGTAATTGAGAAAATGTCAGAAAATGATTATGTGATTTGAAAACATAACAAAAGTGTTACGCGATTGTGAAAACGCGTTAAAAATGATACACGATTGAAAATACAGTAAAGATACTGTAAAGAATTGATGTACTAGATGAGAATCTTTTTTTTATGATGAAATTGAGATATGCATTGAGGCATATGATGAAATTGAACAGAACTTGCATTGAGGTATTTGTGCATAACAGAACTTGCATTGAGATATTCGTGCATTGAACAAAATATAGCTGATAACTATTATGGCCCTTGTGGTTGAAAAGGGAATGAGAATTAAAAAGTGAGATCTATGATGGATCTTGGGGGCGTCGAGGCGCGACGGTCAACCAGTGGACAGTTGACAAGTACTATGTGCCACTTGGCGATGCAGTCCGTTGCAACGCATTGACGATACCCGACAAGAATATGATTCTTTTCGAAGACTGGAGATTGTCTGTGGGCTAAGGCTGGACAATTAACCAGAGCATTCTTCTCGAAATTGTGAAAACCTCCATGGAGTGGGAAATTGGTCTAGTATGCATACACATGGTCAGTACACATGTTGTTGTGGCATGATAAATATTTATATGATGTGATATCATCATTTTATATATATTGTGAATATCTGTTATGATGAAATTGGTACTGGTGATTTAATTGAGATATATGTTTACCGGAATTGTGATGAATTGATAACGAAGTATGATGAATTGATAACGAATTGTGATGAATTGATAACATGAATGAAACTGTGATATCTGTGTGTATGGAATGACTTTGTCATTCGTATCATTCCTTGTTACCACTTTAGTATTGATGAAAGGGGATCTCACCTCTTTATTATATTGTTTTATTGTGCTTGTATTGTTAAAAATTATATAGTAGATGGAATGAGTCTCTTAAACTTGACTGGAGGCAAATATTCTGAGTTCGGTGACAACATCAAGGAGTGATCATCCTGGATTCATTGGTTGGTATGCAGTTTTGAGGAGGAACAGATATATGATGCATCAAGATGGATATAAGATGGAATAAGTAAGTGGAATTTTTCTCATTAGTGTTTTATCATGCTATTAAGTAGGACCCGTCATGGGGTTTACTACTATTTAAAATTAAGTCTGTAAGTTTATGTGTCCTAAATAATTGTTAAATATTTTGTGGTGTCAATAATGTATATTAATCAATTTAAATCTATTTTTCAGTATTACCTATAAATTTCAGTAAGTTTATGTTTCCGCGAAAAGAAATTTTAAAACCCATGTTTTATAACTCAAACCTTTTATGAACTGATTTTCAGATTATGAGCTTGTAGTAAAAAATGTGATGCCCTACAAAGGGTGTTACATTAGTTGGTATCAGAGCACGGTTTGAGTCTTTTGGGGTTTGTGGTTAGGTCTAGTTTGCTTGTGTTGTGTTCTCTATGTTTTTTATTTCCGAAAGGAAACCATGTTGTTTGACATGGTTACATCTGGTTTCCATTGTATTTTGATTCATCTGTCTTTGAAGAAAAGAAATGGCTTGTGGTAGACGTACCCATGTGGAAGCGGAACGTGACACTAATAATACGATTGCAACCATGGGAGCAATGCAGAGGACAACTGATGTGATAGTACAGCAAGAACAGAGGATCGCTAAACAACGGGAACTAGAAGTTGAGGTTCAGGATCTGATAAAAGAGAATCAGTCTTAAAATACAAGATCTTGTAACTTTGGAACCTAGGTATTCCAAAGGAGGAATAATAGGAAGATAAATCGATTTCAGTGGAAAACGTATTTACGATTACAAGGAAGTAAACAACAGCAGCAACCATATAGAGGAAGTGCTTGTAACAGTAAACTCAGTTAGATCATGATGCCTTTACTATTATGTAAGAGATGTGGAAGAGGGCACCTAACGAAGGATTGTACGTCCCAAGAAATAATTTGTTTCAAGTGCAGAAAGCCTGGACACATTTCCAGAGACTATGTTCCACCAAAAACGAAGTCTTCTATTAGTAACGTACATGTTTTAAAATCTCAAGTAGTAGGGAGAGTCGATACCCCGAATGGAATAGGAGTGTTCTGAGCTGAAGACTTAAATAATGGAGATTGTGTCATTGGAGGTAATCCTTTAAACTATACTGTATAATTCTGGGAGCAACCCATTCTTTATGGCATATGATTGTGTGGATCAATTATATGTTATATGTGTCTTCGTTATATTTGACCTAGTTAGTTCTATTTCTCTTACCAAAACCTATCGTTGATATTCAAGTTGCTTAAACTATCCTATGTCTATCAAAGACTAAATCTTTTCTGTTGATTTGATTTGTTTATCCATTTCAAAATGGGTACAATCTTAAAAATGGATTGGTTATTTTCTAACCATCCATACTCTGTTAGATCTGTTGGTTGAATTATTTAACTTAAAAAGTTCATTTTCCAAATTCATCGGACCACATCAATTTCTCTGTTAGATAGGTCCAGTAGCATATTAGATGACTTCATCATCTTTTCTTTCTACACATTCATAATATTTTTCATGTGTCGCAATTGTGAAAATATATCTTTGATCCAACCCATTCTTTTATGGCTAATTGACTATGTGGATTGATTTGAATTATTTGTGTATTCATTATCTTCTGACTTATTTATTTCTGTTTCTATTACTAGCCTATCGTGCTACTCAAGTTATTCAAATTATCCTATTGTTGTTATAGATCAAATTTGTGTTAGTTTGATCTATTTATCTCTTTCATAAATAGACGTGATCTTTGAAACGGATTGGTTATCTTCCAACCATATCCTATGAGATTGTCTCAATAAAGTGTTAGTATTCCAAAAAAATTGTTCTTAAAATCGGGCAATATCAATTTCTTGGTGGATATGTCTGGTAACACATCAGATAGTTTTTCTATCTTTCATAATGTTTTTCATGTATTGCAATTGCAAGAAAGAATATTTTTATTCAAATTCATGTTATAGTATCAGATACAGTGCTGTTGAAAGAGAACTCGATGTGTGAGACACTTCCTGATAAGGGCAAAGGCAGGAGAGTGAAGCGATACGAAGACAAGGAAATTTCAAGTGAAGTCATTCGGAGTGGCGAATGCTCCTGTAATATTTATAAATTATACGAGTAGAATCTTTCATCCTTATCTAGACAGAATTGTCATTATCTTTGTTAACGACATTCTGATCTATTCTCGAAATCATGAGGAACATACTAAACATCTCCGTGTGATTTTTCAAATTCTAAAGGAGAAGCGGTTATATGCTAAGTTGTCGAAAAGCGAGTTCTGGTTGGATGAAGTTCAGTTTTTGGGTCACGTGATTCTAAGGAAAGGATTGCGATTGATCCAGTAAAAAGGATGAAAACAATTCTTCAATGGGAATAGTCAAAGACAGTAACGAAAATCCATAGAAAATTTATTGAGAAATTTTCCAGGATCACAGGACTTCTCACCTAGCTTACCAGAAAGAATCAAGTGTTTGTATAGACTGATGCATACAAGGAGAATTTTCAGGAGTTGAAAATGTGTTTGACTACCTTTGTGGTATTAGTTCTATCTAATCCCAGTGAACCATTGGAGGTGTACTGTGATGCGTCATATTGGAGTTTAAGATGTGTGCTTATACAGAATAGAAGAGTTGTAGCGTATGTTTCAAGGAAATTGAAGTTACATGAGAAAAACTATTCTACGCATGAATGGGGGTTGGTAGCCACTGTGTTTGTATTAGAAGTATGGAGGCACTTTCCTTTATGGAGTAACATTTAACGTCTTAAGTAATCATAGGAGTTTGAGATATCTGTTTGATTCGGGAGAAGTTGAACATAAGACAAAGAATTTTCGTTGGACAAAGTAATCTGGAATGATGTAAGCGAAGATGCAACATGAGGACTGGAAGATAAGATGCAGTATCCATTTTTTGGTTAGGAAACTACTACGAATTTCGAGGACGAAATTCTTTTTAGAGGGTAAGAGTTGTAACACCTCGAAAATTCGTATTTTATTTATTTCAATCGATTCTTAAATATTTTGAATAATTTGATTTGACTTCCGTGAATTTTATAATTTTTGTGATTTTTAGGAATTTTTGGGAGTTTTTACGTTTTTTTATTATTTTATTATTATTTTGGAGTTGTATGCGAGCCTTTGTATTTTATTTCTTTTTGTCAATCCTTAGTGATTTTTACTAATCTAATTTGATTTTCATGAATTTCATAATTATTATGATTTTTGTGAATTCTTGTGTGTTTTTATATTTTGGATTATTTTAATAGTATTCTCAGGCTACATGTGGGCCCGGGGCAAGTCTGGAAAAATGAAAATCTTTCTATGGACAGAAAATTTTGTACTGTTGAGACAGAGACGGGGATCTTACCAAACCCGAAACTAGAAACAGTTTTTGAAATTTTCTTTTACTGTATTTTATACTGTATTTAATTATCGGGCAATAAAAATACCGTAAAATTGTGTCTGTAGGGTAAACCAATTAGAATCCAGTCTTCATTGGATGAACCAATTAGAAGGCTATAGAAATAAGATCAACCAATAGAAATTAGTCAACAAAGAGGGCTTGACTTTGATTTGCACCCTTGGATAAGAAGACTTAGTTTTGAACATCAACCATTGATGTAATCAACGGTTGAGAAACAAACTTAATGAAGAAGCCTTGGATGATCACCATTGATTTAATCAATGGTGTGAGAGTAAACTTAGTTAGGAAGCTTTGGATGTTCACCATTGATTTAATCAATGGTTGTAAACACAAGCTTAATAAGGAAGGCTTTAGATATCCACCGTTGATTTAATCTACGGTGGAAATTGGTCTCACAAAATGGCTAGGACCATTTGTGACCATTAGAAGGAAAGTGTGTAGAGAA
The DNA here is from genome assembly GCA_029884605.1 of Ormosia emarginata. NCBI lineage: Eukaryota > Viridiplantae > Streptophyta > Magnoliopsida > Fabales > Fabaceae > Ormosia > Ormosia emarginata. Next base: position 21,525,321 of record JAQQTP010000078.1, on the reverse strand, counting down.
GACCTTGACCCTCCATTTTTGAGGATGCATCTTATGGCTAGGATTTCATGGAGAAGAGATCCAATGGCTTAGATTTGATCATATCACTTGGAAGCTTCTACCAAACGTCAACCATTGATTTAATCAATGGCTCTTGAAGCCTAAAATAGTAGCTAATGTATTTGGACAACTCCTAAGTTTACAAGGGGGGGGGGAAGGCCACGGTTTTGAAGAGTAAAATGGCTATATGAAAGTGTTCATTTCATTTCATTATTCATCTTTAACATTTCCTAAGCCAAAGCTTCACAAATTTTCTCTCCTTTCTCTTCCCCAAACTCACGGCCAAGAGGCCAAGGTTCTACCATCACTCTTCAATAATTTACACCAACCATATATCTTCAATCCTTACCTTATTCTAAGCAACTTTCATGTTGGAGACTTTCTCTAAATCATCCATCTTCAAGTATTTTTCTTAAGATCAAGTTTGAAGGGTAAATGGTGAATTTCTTGATATTCTTTTCTAGATCTTATATTTAAAGTTCTAAACCATGTTTTGATCCATGGTTTTTATTCAAGCTTTAGATATTGATTATGTATGTTTACTTTGATTTTTAAGAAAACTTTTGGTGGTGAAGGACTTGTACAAGAAGCAAAACAAGGAGCTTTGGAGATTTCTCCAAGAGGTAAGAGAGAGATTACCCTCATCAACCATGTATTGGTGGTGAGGAATGGATGTGTGTGTGGCAAAAATCCATAAGGATTATTTCACTTGTTTGTTTAAGAGCTTTCCATATTTATGGTTGTTTGGTGATTGAGATGTTTATTGCTTTGACAACATGTTTTAGTATGTAATTATGATGCATGATGAATTGTGTATGTTTTAAGATGTGATTTACATGACAAAGGAAAGTATGTTGGTTCCAAAGAACCATGGAGGCACACGGCCTCAAAATTATTTTTATGAGCAAAAGATTCTAAGTATTTTACCAATCATGATTTTTAGATAAAAAAGCTAATAAGTTAATGATTTTAAGGATTTGCAAAGAAAGTGGACAAGGAAATGAACAAAGATTTTTATGATGAAGGTATTTATGATTTTTGGCTAATATGCCAAGGATTGGTAAATTAAGATTTTTATGAACGATAACAATGGATGATTAGAAGGAAAAGGAAAAGAAAAGATATAATGGTTTCAATGGCCATGTGCCCACGGGTTTTGAAGGCTTGTAATGCCTTTGTTAGATGAAACAATGTGATTTTAAAGTAGAGAGTTAATTGATTAAGTACAAGGATTAAAGAAATGGAAACAAAGTGTTTTGTCACTTGAAAAATAGAAATTTCGAATATGAAAGGAAAAGAGAGATTGAAAGTGTTTGAACCCCCACTTATTTTGAAGAGGACTGATTTTAGAATTGATTTGAGAATTATGGAGAATATAATGGTGACTTGAAATTTACTAACGTATAGCTCACTCTTTGGGTTTTGGAGCGCGTTAGGAAATTTTAAGCTAGAAGCATTGATTTAAAATAATGAAAAGGTGATTTTGTGGAATGTATTGTGGAATATATTGTGGAAAGGAATTCTTAAATGAGAAAACGTGGAAAATGAAGTTGGAAATGGTATTGAGTTTTGGAAAGTTCAAAATAATGTTTGGAATATTGAGAAATATTTTACATAGTGGAAAAATGATAGAAAATGCTTTTTGTAACTTAAAAATGTGATTTTTAAGCTACACGATTCAGAAAATGTTGGAAAATCGCTACGCAATTTGAGAAATATGTAAATATTTTTACGCAATTGAGAAAATGTCAGAAAATGATTATGTGATTTGAAAACGTAACAAAAGTCTTACGCGATCGTGAAAACGCGTTAAAAATGATACGCGATTGAAAATACAGTAAAGATAGTGTAAAGAACTGATGTACTAGATGGGAACCTTTTTTTTATGATGAAATTGAGATATGCATTGAGGCATATAATGAAATTGAATAGAACTTGCATTAAGGTATTCATGCATTGAACGAAACTTGCATTGAGATATTCGTGCATTAAACGGAATATAGCTGATAACTATTATGGCCCTTGTGGTTGAAAAGGGAATGAGAATTAAAAAGTGAGATCTATGATAGATCTTGGGGGCGTCGAGGCGCGGCGGTCGATCAGTGGATAGTTGGCAAGTACTATGTGCCACTTGGCGACGCAGTCCGTTGCAACGCATTGACGATACCTAACAAGAACACGATTCTTTTCGAAGACTGGAGATTGTCTGTGGGCTAAGGCTGCAAAATTAACCAGAGCATTCTTCTCGAAATTGTAAAAACCTCTATGGAGTGGAAAATTGGTCTAGTATGCATACACATGGTCAGTACATATGTTGTTGTGGCATGATAAATGTTCATATGATGTGACATCATCATTTTATATATATTGTGAATATCTGTTATGATGAAATTGGTATTGGTAATTTAATTGAGATATATGTTTACCAGAATTGTGATGAATTGATAACGAAGTATGATGAATTGATAACGAATTGTGATGAATTGATAACATGAATGAAACTGTGATATCTGTGTGTATGGAATGACTTTGTCATTCATATCATTCCTTGTTACCACTTTGGTATTGATGAAAGGGGATCTCACCTCTTTATTATATTATTTTATTGTGCTTGTATTGTTAAAAATTATATAGCAGATGGAATGAGTTTCTTAGACTTGACCGGAGGCAAATATTCTGAGTTCGGTGACAACATCAAGGAGTGATCATCCCGGATTCATTGGTTGGTATGCAGTTTTGAGGAGGAACAAATATATGACGCATCAAGATGGATACAAGATGGAATAAGTAGGTTGAGTTTTTCTCGTTAGCGTTTTACCGTGCTGTTAAGTAGGACCCGACATGGGGTTTGCTATTGTTTAAAATTAAGTCTGTAAGTGTATATGTCCTAAATAATTGTTAAATATTATGTGGTGTTAATAATGTATATTAATCAGTTTAAATCTATTTTTCAGTATTACCTATAAATTTCTGTAAGTTTATGTTTCCGCAAAAAGAAATTTTAAAACCCATGTTTTATAACTCAAACCTTTTATGAACTGATTTTCAGATTATGAGCTTGTAGTCGAAAATGTGATGCCCTACGAAGGGTGTTACAATTTTTGTCTTTTCATAGGAATTTCCCACCTCTTATGAATACTTTGTTCTTATTATTTCAAGTTTTCTAACCTCCATAAGTATTAAAATAAATCATATGATTCATCTTAATACTTATTTTGCCATTTCCTTAATTTTCCATATATGCACTAAGTCCATTCGGTATCAAAACACTAACTGCAACTGCAACTTTCAAACTCATTTATGACTTGGAAATAAATTATCCATATTTATTTCCCTTAACTAAACCTTTAAAACTATTTTCTGAGTCATTTTAGGCCACTTTCCATCTTCTGTGTTGCAGCAAAGTGCCTAAACTAACTCAGTTTGCCATAAAACTGAACTGGCATGTTAAGCAATTATATTAGTACCTCTGAGCCCATATACAAGCCTAACATGTTTCTCGAAATGTTAGACTTTTTAATTCTTGTACCATCATCTTAGGAATTTAATCCCAAGTTACTTTTTCTCTTGATCACTCATGTGCACTTTATATTTCACTTTTTAATTCTTGTACCATCATCTTAGTACCTCTTGATTATTGGATCTTACATGAATGGTCAAGATTAGAACATAAATGCATATGACTTTTTTAAGTGGTCACATGACCTTTAAGTAATTTTTAATCTTGACCATCAATGTATAGTTGTATGGTCAAGATTCATTCCTCTCACCCTCTCACAATAACCACTCCTCTCACTATATGTATATATATCCACAAAACATAATCAATAATAAAAGGAGAGGAGTCAACATAAGTAATAAATAAAGAAGAGGAGGTAGCAGAATCAACTAATAAAGAAGAAGAGCATGAAACAGGAAGAAAAAAATATATATATATGAAAGAAACTCGTTCCCTTACTGTAGAATCAGAATCAAAAGTGACCAAGGAGTACTTAATTTTTAGAGGTCATCAGAGCAAGTTTTCTATCTGTGAGTTAATAGAATCAGTACCTCATTCTTGAAAGAAGAACATGATTATTTTTAAAGTAAAAAAAATAATCATAATTTTAAGATTATAGCAGTGAAAGAAGAAATAGAAAAATGAAAGGTTTTTCATTTCCCCTACCAGATTTAAAAAGCAAGAAAATAAAGTCCTCTCACATTGAAATTCTTTGTTAATCTTACTATTTGTTGCTATGTTGCAGAAGGAGAAATGCCCTTTTTATAGTGAGAGTTAATCGACTTTCTTTAAAAAAATCTTATTGCTTAACTCATACTGTGGAGGTCACATGCCTTATTCACCCACTTTCTATATATATATATATATATATATATATTTTTTTACCTTTATGTTTGATTGTATCTCAGAATGTCAAGATTCTAAAGCAACATATAAATATATTTTATTCCCTTTGCATTCTTTATCTATACATTATTCCTGGAGCTTGTCATATTGAGTTTAGATAACTTATCCAATCTTCCCATCATTCACGTCATTTCAATTTTATTTTATTATTATTATTATTTTGATAACCTTTATCATCTTTTTATTAAATGCCTGTTGATTTCATCTCTTCTCCTTACGTCAGTTTTATATATATATATATAAGATTAGGAAATAAAAAGTGAAAGTGACGAGATTTTGATTAAAGGTAATAAGATAAAGATTAATATATATATATGAGAAGGGATTCACTTATATTTAGTGTAAGTAAAAAGAATATATATATATATGAGAAGTAATTACTTACACATAGTGTAAGTAAAAAAGACTTACACCTAATCTTATACCCTTCATTTTATTATGATCCTGTGGCTATGATAGAAGATAAATGGTAGCCACAAGATCACAATAAAATAAATGGTGTAAAATTAAGTGTAAATCTTTTTTACTTACACTAGGTGTAAGTGGATCCCCTCCCATATATATATATATATATATATATATATATATATATATATTAAGTAAGTATGTAAAGTAAAATAACACATTATTCTAATAATTAGTCTATATGAGATGTTTATTTTCTTACTTAGTCCCTTACCATTATTTTTATTTTTTTAGGGATGTTACAAACATGTCCACTATAACTCAAATGACATCATGGCCTGATTGAGTCTTTGGTAACCCCCACAACATTTAAATGTTTTCCCATTTCTATTCTGGGATTTCTAAAGATTATAAGGTTCGTGAAGGTCTTTGATGTTCAATTTTGAATTTTGGATAGACTAGACATTTGGACACATATTTTGCAATATCCTTTTTCATGCTTGACCACAAAAACATCTTTTTGAGGTCTTAATACATCTTGGTTGTTTCAGGATGGATGGTGTATTTGTTTTTATGGGTTTCTTCCAAAATCTTTCCTTTGATTTCAAATTCTTCAGGAACACATAATCTATCTCTAAACATTATGGTTCCATCTTCAGCCCTTATAAAGTCCTTTTTCTTTTGTAACAAAATTTGTTCATCTATTTCTTTTAAATTTTTATCTTCTTTTTGAGTTTCTTTAATTTGAGTCCTCAAGTCATTATGAATTTCCAATCTGTTTAAACAAAGACTATGTGGTAACACTGTAACATTCCTGAGAACATGTTAGGCTAATATAAAGTTACAGAGATAGCCTGATACTTGTTTAACATGTATGTGAAGTTTCATGGTAAACTGAGCTAGTTTAGGCAATTTGTCGCAACACAGAATGTGGAAATTAGCCTAAAATAACTCAGAAAATGACATAAATTGCCTAGATAAGAGACATGATTATAGATAAGTTGTTTGTAAGTTATAAATGAGTTAAGGAAGTTGTAGTTAAAATTTGAATGAAAATTGAGTTCGTTTGTTATTTTTAAGCACACCGAGTAAGTGTTTTGATATCGAATGGACTCAACGCAAATATGGAAATTAAAGATAATGATGAATTTGAAAATTAGATGAATCTTAGGATTTATTCTAATACCTATGGAGATAAGAAAACTTGAAATAATAAGATCAAAGTATTCTTAAGAGGTATAAGTTTTAATACTTAACTATTAAGATAAGTCATTATATGACTTATTTCTCTTCACTTCTCTCAAATCAGAAAACGAAAGAGGGAGAGGAGAAGAAGAGAAAAGAAAAGAGAAAAAAGAAGAGGAGAAGAAGAAAAGAGAAAGGGGTAAGGTCAAGGTTTAAGCAAAAACTTTACAAAGAGGTAGCAGGATTGTTTGTCTTAACTCCATCTTTCTTTTCTCTTCTTAAACTTCATGTTTTGAGACCTAAGAGAAAATGGGTTTTTAGTGTTATTTGAGATTTCTATGTTTGATTTCTCTCCTTTTGAGCTTGTTAATGGTTTGGTTGGCTTATGGTTATTGTCTAGAACATGGATTGGTTCTTGTTTTCCATGTATTTTGTGGTTTCAAAAATGACTATGAGTTGAGTTTTGATTCCTTTGATTGCCCTAGATTATGTTTGATTAAGTTTAGTGAATGTTTGATGGTTACAAGAGGTTTGTATGTCATTGTTGACGCTTGAATGTTGATTTGGTGATTGAAAATTGGTTGGAATTAAAGGAATACAGAAATCACATTTCTGCAGAATTTTCTAGTGTGGATCACGCCTAGGCATGGTTGAAGTAGAGAGGGTCACGCCTAGGCATGACAAAACCATGCATAGGCGTGGGGTAATCAATTTTTCAGGATTTTTGAGACAAAGATCATCATGCCTAGGCGTGATGGATCTGCGCCTAGGCGTGATGCATCTGCGCCTAGGCGTGGATGTCTGGCAGAAATAGGGAAATTTATTTGCTAAATTGAAGGTTCCAATGTATTGGGATCCTTTATAGATGTTTCTTTAAGTGTGTTACAATCCAAAAAGATATATTTTAAGAAGGGAATGAGCTTCTCATGTAATGGTAAAGTTTAAGGGATTGTTTCCTTTTTATGCAAAGATGAATATGTTGAGTAATTATGTGAAAGGTTAATGTAGAATGATAGGTTCATGAGTTTAATTATGAAGATTAAGGATATGGGATGAGATGAGAAAAATGATGAATGTATTGAGTAATGAATGTCTCAAAGTGATAGAGTAGAGTTATTAATGCAAGATAAGAGATTTGATGGTTGCTATACAAAAGTTAGACATAATACCATATGATTCATAACCATTCATATATAATACAAAAAAAGTTCAGAAGGTGGGTTAAGGAGGTAATAGATTCCCTCCCCACTGTAAGAAGAAATAACAAGTTTATGACATTCATGACATTATTCATGACATTATAATAATCCAATTCGCAATGCATCATATCCATACATCATAGCATAATATATGCATTTTTAGGCAGCTATATAAGCGGTTGTGTTATCATGCATTGACAGTTGTATGGGCGGTTGCCTTACTCTTAGTATGAAATAGTTCAGACTATGTTTCCCAGGAAACATTATATGGAACAAGAATGTGATTGAGTCTTAAATTATATGATACAAATTGATGTTTAGTTACAATTTTAATTATAGTTGTATTTTAATATCATAGGTTGTATACATATTTAATATGAATGTTATGACTGTTGATAATAGTACATTACTACTGAGAATATTTGATTCTTACCCTGAGTGTCCATGTAAATCCAGGTGGAAGTTCTCTTCAAGCATGGAGCAGAAGAAGATTGAAGAGTAATTTAGTATTTTGATCCTTTAGTTTCTTGTACATCATATGTATATTATTTTGATCTTGTAAATAGTTGTTTATGTATATAATGAAGTTTAGTTTTTATAAGGCTCTCTGTAATATATTCTTTATAGAAATAATTATGGATTTGTTGCATATTATAAGTTAGTTGTAACATGACTAATACTAATTGAATAGATATATTAGGTTATTAGTATTAGGATGTTACATTATGATATCAGAGAAGTTCATCTTGTGAGCCGGTGTATGGACTGACTAGGCTTAATAAGGTTTAGGAGTTTTCTCTAGAAAGTTGTGTGTTTTGTATAAAATTTATGCTTTGGATAGGGTCAATAATAGTTACTGTAACACAATTGCATGGTATTGAGATTGATAACCTTAATATGTAATATTTTGTGTACATATGAAACTATGGTACCACCGAGGCGTACTCAAGGAGGTAGAAACAGAAGAAATATGAATGTGAATACGGAAGGACCAGATATGATTAAAGCAATAATGACAATGGCTGATGCAATGAGAGAGCAGTCAACCATTACAGCAAATGCAGTAAGGGATCAGACAGCTATAACAGCTAGAGTGTTGGAGATGCTACAAGCTAATCAACATCAACAACTAGGGCAACCACAACCAGCACAAGAGGAACAAGTTGCTAGGAATCAAGCTTTTCAAGATATTTCAGAGTTTCAAAAGTTGAATCCCTCATATTTTAAAGGCAAAAATGATCCAAATAAGGTTGATGAGTGGTTGACTGAAGTGGAGAAGATCTTTGAGGTTATGTGATGTTCAGATGCACAAAAAGTTTCCTTCGTTTCTTTCATGTTTAGAGGGGCAGTAGAGCATTAATGGAGGAATATTAAAAGATTGTTAGAAGCAGCAGGAACACATATTACATGGGAAATGTTTAGAAATACATTCCTAGAACAATATTTTTCGAGAATAGTACGAGAGGCTAAAGATATTGAATTCCTCAAGCTTGAACAAGGAAGTATGATTGTAAGTCAATATGAAGAGAAGTTTAATGAGTTAATAAAGTTTTCTTCTTTGTATAGGCTTAACCCAAATGATTAGTGAAAGTGTGTTAAATTTGAAGATGGGTTGAGAAGTGATATTAAGATGATGGTAAGACTGTTGGATATTAGAGATTTCTCTTCTCTAGTAAGTAGGAGTAAGGTTGTGGAATCAGGATATCTCCAACTTCAAGCAGAGCAAGGAGTGCAAGATCTTCAGAAAATAAAAAGTGAGGATGCTAAATATAAGAAAAATAAAAAGAATGTGTCAAAGGCTAGTTTATTCAAGATGAGGATGACTGAGTTCAAAAGGTATTAAAAGGGGCTCAATGCCCTAAATGTGAAAAAAAATCATGGTGACAGACCTTGCTTGGCAAGACAAGGAGTATGTTATAAGTGTGGGCAACCAGGGCATTATGTGAGGGAATGTCTACAAAAGGAAGAAATAAAATTGGATACAAAAGCCACAGCTCCAAGGAGACTAGGAAGAGTATTCATGTTACAACCTAAGGAGGATAAAAGTGGAGAGGAAACTTTGAGCTCATTCAACTTCTTTAACCCAAGGAGTATGGTGAGTTAAAAGTTTTCCTTGTTTAGTTTCTATTTTCTTGCCTTAGTATGCTTATGTGATTTTGTTTCCTTAAAAATTTGGTTAAACCTAGTTTATATGTGAGTTGTAATAGATAAACCAAATTTTGAGGACAAAATTTTAAAAAGGAGGGGAGAAATGTAACATTCTCGAGAACATGTTATGCTAGTATAAGGTTACAGAGATAGTCTGATACTTGTTTAACTTGTTTATGAAGTTTCATGGTAAACTGAGCTAGTTTAGGCAATTTGCCGCAACACAGAATGTAGAAATTAGCCTAAAATAACTCAGAAAATAACATAAATTTCCTAAATAAGAGAAATAATTATGGATAAGTTATTTTTCAGTTATAAATGAGTTAAGAAAGTTGTAGTTAAAATTTGAAGAAAAATTGAGTTCGTTTGGCATTTTTAAGTACACAGAGTAAGTGTTTTGATACTGAATGGACTCAACACAAATATAGAAATTAATGATAATGATGAATTTGGAAATTAGATGAATCTTAGGATTTATTCTAATACCTATAGAGATGAGGAAACTTGAAATAATAAGATCAAAGTATTCCTAAGATGTAGAAGTTTTAGTACTTAACTATTAAGATAAGTCATTATATGACTTATTTCTCTTCACTTCTCTCAAATCAGTAAACGAAAGAGGGAGAGGAGAAGAAGAGAAAGAAAAGAGAAAGAAGAATAGGAGAGGAAGAAAAGAGAAAGGGGCAAGGCCAAGATTTAAGCAACAACTCTACAAAGAGGTAGGGGGATTATTTGTCTTAACTCCATCTTTCTTTTCTCTTCTTAAACTTCATGTTTTGAGACTTGAGAGAAAATGAGTTTTTAGTGTTATTTGAGATTTCTATGTTTGATTTCTCTCATTTTGAGGTTGTTAATGGTTTGGTTGGTTCATGGTTGTTGTCTAGAACATGGATTGCTTCTTGTTTTCCATGTATTTTGTGGTTTCAAAAATGGGTATGAGTTGAGTTTTGATTCCTTTGATTGCCCTAGATTATGTTTGATTAAGTTTAGTGAATGTTTGATGGTTACAAGAGGTTTGTATGTCATTGTTGATGCTTGAGTGTTGATTTGGTGATTAAAAATTGGTTAGAATTAAAGGAATGCAGAAATCACGTTTCTGTAGAATTTTCAGTTGTGGATCATGCCTAGGCGCTAGTGAACCACGCCTAAGCGTGGTTGAAGTAGAGAGGGTCATGCCTAGGCATGACAAAACCATGCCTAGGCATGGGGTAATCAGTGTTTCAGGATTTTTGAGATAGAGATCATCACGCCTAGACGTGATGGATCTGCGCCTAGGCGTGAATGTCTGGCATAAATAGGGAAATTTATTTGCTAAATTGAAGGTTCCAATGTATTGGGATCCTTTATAGATGTTTCTTTAAGTGTGTTACGATACAAAAAGATGTATTTTAAGAAGGGAATGAGCTTCTCGTGTAATGATAAAGGTTAAGGGATTATTTCTTTTTTTTTTTTTGCAAGGATGAATATGTTGAGTAATTATGTGAAAGGTTATTGTAGAATGATAGGTTCATGAGTTTAATTATGAAGATTAAGGATATGGGATGAGATGAGAAAAAGATGAATGCATTGAGCAATGAATGTCTCAAAGTGATGGAGTAGAGTTATTAATGCAAGATAAGAGATTTGATGGTGGATATACGAAAGTTAGACATAATACCATATGATTCATAAACATTCATATATAATGCAGAAAGAGTTCAGAAGGTAGGTTAAGGAGGTAATAATAAATTCTTTCCACACTGTAAGAAGGAATAACAAGTTCTTGACATTCATGACATCCATGACATTATTCATGACATTATAATAATCCAATTCGCATTACATCATATCCATACATCATAGCATAATATATGTATTTTCAGGCAGCTGTATGAGCGGTTGCCTTACTCTTAGTATGAAATAATTTAGACTATATTTCCCAGGAAACATTATATGGAACAAGAATGTGATTGATTCTTAAATTATATGATGCAAATTGATGTTTAGTTACAATTTTAATTATAGTTGTATTTTAATATCATGGGTTGTATACATATTTAATATGAATGTTATGACTGCTAGTATTAGTACATTACGACTGAGAATATTTGATTCTCACCCCAAGTGTCCATGTAAATGCAAGTGGAAGTTCTCGTCAAGCATGGAGCAGAAGAAGATCAAAGAGTTGTTTAGTATTTTGATCCTTTAGTTTCAGCTTGTGCATCATATGTATATTATTTTGATCTTGTAAATAGTTGTATTTGTATATAATGAAGTTTAGTTTTTATAAGGCTCTCTATAATAGATTCTTTATAGAATTAATTATGGATTTGTTGCATGTTATAAGTTAGTTGTAACATGATTAATACTGTTTGAATAGATATATTAGGTTATTAGTATTAGGATGTTACAAACACAGTCATTGTGAGACTCAAATTTCTAAAGCTCTCTAAGAGTTCTATTTCTTGTATCATCATATAGGATACATGCAGAAGTTTTCTGCTTAGTGCATCAGCCACCACATTGGCCTTACCTGGATGATACCTCAATTCAAAGTCATAATATTGTAGGAACTCCATTCACCTTCTTTGTCTCATGTTCAATTCTTTCTAATCAAATAGATATTTTAAACTTTTATGATCACTAAAGACCTCAAATTTAACTCTATACAAGTAATGCCTCCAAATCTTTAGGGCAAAAACAACTGCTGCTAATTCCATATCATGGGTTCGATAGTTTTCTTTATGGGGTCATAGTTGTCTAGAAGCATAAGCAGCTACTCACCTATCTTGCATTAAAACACATCCTAACCCTTTCATCGAAGCATCACAATAAACTTCAAAGTTACCTTGTAGATCTGGAATCACTAGAATAGGTGTGGTGGTCAATTTTTTTTTTAATTCTTGAAAATTATTCTCACACTCTTATGTCCATTTAAAAGTACTACCCTTTCTAGTCAATCTAGTCAAAGGTAAGGCTATTTGAGAAAAATTCTTTATAAATCTTCTATAATACCTAGCTAGACCTAAGAAACTCCTGATTTCAGTTATAGTGGTAGGTATTTCCCACTGCAAAACTGCCTCCACTTTGCTAGGATCTACAGATATACCCTCTCCTGATATCACATGTCCTAGGAACTACACCTCTTTCATCCAAAATTCATATTTTGACAATTTGGCGTACAGTTTCTTTTCTTTTAGGATTTCTAGAACCAATCTAAGATGTTCCTCATATTCTTCAGTTGTCTTTGAATAAATAAGAATATCATCCATAAAGACAACTACAAATTTATCTAAATATGGTATAAAAATCCTATTCATATAATCCATAAATATGGCAGGTGCATTTGTTAAACCAAAGGACATTACAAGATATTTATAATGTCCATATCTGGTCCTAAAAGCAATTTTAGGGTTATCTTCTTCTCGGACCCTAATTTGGTGATACCCTGATCTTAAATCAATTTTTGAAAACACAGTAACACCTCTTAATTGGTCCATTAAGTCATCAATCCTAGGCAATGAATATTTATTTTTAATTGTTACCTTATTCAATTTCTTATAATCTACACATAATCTCATACTTCTATCTTTCTTCTTTACCAAAAGTACTGGAGCTCCCCAGAGTGAGACACTAGGTCTAATGAACTTTTTATCCAACAGTTCTTCTATTTGTTTCTTAAGTTCAGAAAGCTCTAAAGGAAACATTCAGTATGGTGCTATAGAGATAGGTCATGTTCATAGCACTAAGTCTATAGTAAATTCTATTTCTCTCTTAAAAGATAACTTATTAATTTCATCTGGAAATACCTCTAGATATTCTCTCACTACAAGAATACTTTCTAAACTCTGCAACTTCTCAGAATTCAAAGAAAGTAAGAGAACGTAACTTTGAGCTCCTTCAACCAGGCAGTTAATAATTTAACTAGCATTTAGGAAAATAGATTCAGAAGAAGTATTTACAGAAGAATATCAGGTAGAAACACCAAAGTTTATCTGAGCAATTTAAAACGACATGGTTTGTTGATAACCAGTCTATGCCCAAAATAATGTTTATGTCAGTAAGAGGTAGACATATAAGGTTTACAAGAAAGTTTCTATTTTCAACAGTGACATAACAATTTAGACATATTTTGGAAGTGGTTACTGGTTTTCCTGTAGGAGTGGAGACTGTTAAATCATAGGAAAGGTCTGACATAGGTAAATCCAAAATCTTTACACAATCATAAGAAATAAAAGAGTGCAATGCTCCGAATTAAATAATATAGTTAAAAGATTATTTTTAACTATACACTTACCCTGTATCAGATCAAAAGATTGAGCCGCTTCCTTACCACTCAGAGTGAACACCCTTCCTCTAGTTTTGGGCTTGGGAGTGATAGCTCCTCGTTGTTGAGAACTGAAAGTTGTTGTTCCTTGCCGCTGAGGACAATCTTTGACATTATGTCCCTTTTTGCCACAGACAAAGTATTCTATTTGATCTAGCTGACAAGCTCGATTACCATGGAATCTTCTATATTTTGGACATCTAGGCCCACTTCTATCTTCCTTCAGAATCTGCTTCCCTTTTTCTTGTTGATATGTAAGCCCTTGAACATTTTTCTTAAACTTACCATCATTCCTTTTTCTTTTTTGAAAACCTTGCTGTCTATACCCTTGTTGTGGCTTCAGACTAGTTGACTCCACAATTTGGCATCTTTTTACTAAGGTGTGGAAATCCCTAATCACCATTGGTTTTACCATTCTCTTAATTTCATTTCTTAATTCATCCTCAAATTTGATGCATTTCCAATTCTCATCCAGGTTATACCGGAAGTAAAAAGAAAATTTTGATAACTCGTCAAACTTTGCAACATATTGCCCTACTAACATATCTCCCTGTTCCAATTTCAGAAATTCTAACTATTTAGCTTCTTGTAAATTTCTTGGAAATACTTATCCAAGAAGGTAACTGAACACTTCCCAAGTTATCTGAACATCAGTTGCTTCCTTGACACTTCTAATATCATTCTACCAATATTTGACTTCTCCCTAAAGCATGTAGGAAGCAAAAGATACTTTTTGATCATCTTTACCCCACATCACTGTAAAAATCTTCTCTAACTCTCTCAACCACATCTCCGCTTTTGTTGGATCAGATTCACCTTGAAACAATGGAGGATTAGTCTTCCTGAATTCTGATAAATCATAAAAATCTAGATTCCTCACAATAGCTGCTTCATTCTCTTGCTATTGTTATGGTTATGGATTATTACCCATCCTTTCTAATATCCTGTTTGTGATTGTTGTTTGCTCACGCATAGCAGCTGTCATCTCCCTTTGAGTAGCTACCATTTCTCTTTGTTCCCTCATAGTTGCTGCGATTTCTCTAAGTGCCTCCATCACATTAAATGTGTAACGCCCCAATTTTTAGAAAATATTCTGAATGTACTGTTTTCTGTTTTTCATGCTTTTGTGTGAATGACCACTGTGTCCTTATTTTTCTGTTCTCGATTTCTGTATGAAAACAACTACGATAATACAAGCTCAAATTTTATTTGATCGTTTTACGTAGTTTGCTTCGAGACGGTAAAATAAAAAATTTTCTGAGCTACTGTATTAATTTTTCTGAAAGATATACAACTATATAATACTGCTGGATATTTTATTTGAACGTTTTGGACGATTACCTACGTCGTGGGAAAAAATGAGAAAATGACCGTTACGTCCCGAACGTCTTGTTTTTATTGCTTTTTCTTGTTTTTTACTTGTTTTTAATTGTTTTCTTCTTGATTTAATGCCTGAAAATACTGTCTGTGATTTTATATGGACTTTTTGTATGATTTGCTTGAGGGGAAAATAATATTTTTCGGGCCGGGAAAATCTTATTTTATTATTTAGAATTGGGGGATCTTACTTAACCCGATTCTGAATGAGACTAAAAATAATCTTTTAATTTTTAGATTTAATCACAAATAAAATAATTTTATATTATTATAATATTATTTTATTAGTCAAGATAATTTAGTGACAAAGTGGACCCTAAATATTTTGCGGGACCCACAATTAGCGTAACGGTTAGATCGGTAGCTTAATTAATCACCATAAGCGAGAACTTTCGAGAACAGTGACTCGACTAGTGACTCAAGAGAAATTTATTACACTTGTGACTAAGCAAGGTGAGTCACCATGAGCAACCAATAGAATTTAAGCTTGTTAAGCAAGATTTGATCTTGACCTTTGATGTATTCAATGGCTTGGATGAAGCCAAATCCATGCACATCCTTCCACTTGAAGGCTACGGCCATTAGGAGTGAGAAAGCCAAAAACAACACTTCATCTTCATCACTTTTCTCTCTTCTCTCTCATCAAGAACCCTAGCCACCATTGTTGTTCCTTTTTCTCCTTCCATTCGGCCAAGCTTGTTTCCTAATCATCCAACCATCAAAAAATTTTTCTAATCAAGTTTCCTTAACCTAAACACTATTCTAAGAACCTTTCTAGTTGGAAGTTTCTTCAAAATCTTCCATTAAGGGCTTGGAAATCAACCTTGTAGATTTGACCTAGAAGGTGAAATATCATATTTTTCTTTTCTCTCTTCTTTTTCAAAGTTCTAAACCATGATTTCTCCATGGTTTAGCTTCTTTTTCATGGTTAATAACATGTAGATTTTATTTGAGATTTTTAGGTATTTGGTGGAGTGAAAACCGAACCATAGGAGGTGTGAAAGCAAGCTTTTTGTCTTCATTTAAGGTAAGAGGAAGACAATTCTTATCATCCCTTGATGGTGGTAAGAAGATGGGTTGTTTGTAGAATCCATAAGGATTCGGTTGTGGTGTGTTTATTGATGTGTATTTGTTAATTTTTGTGGTTGCTAGTAGCTTAAGTGTTGTATGTTAGTAGCTTTCTTGTTTGGTGATTGTAATAATCTTGCATGTTTATTAGCTTTTGATTGTATGTCTATAAGCTTTAATTTAGGTTTTATATGTTAGAAATATTTTGCATGTGTTAGAAATATAAATGCATGTGTTAGAATTGTATGATAAGGTTTAAGATGTGAATAACATGTGTAAATTTGCATGAGTGTTCCAAAGAACACATTCCCTAGCTCACGGCAATGACAAAGTGTGAGGACCAAAATGTTCTCTTCATTTTTCCTAAAGTGCAACTTAATTAATTAGGAGAAATAAGAAGGTTTCAAATTGATTTGATCAAAGAAAAGGAATTTAGAAATCAAATGGTAAAGATTTAGTAAATTTTGGGCCAACATGCCTAAAGGATTTATTTGATTCAAAATCATTATTTTATAACATGATTTAATGAACTTAGATAAGATAATACCTTTGACATGATTTAGAAATCAAATGAAAAAGTTTTACAAAATTCGGCCAACATGCCACTATAGGTAATTATGATTTCTAAAACTTGATTCCAAACCTTTTTCAATCAAAAAGAGACAATACAAGTTAAGAAGAAATTTTCTATAATAATTTTTGAAGAAACAAATTGAGTAGAATTAAGTTTAAAGGATTAAAACTAGTGATTTTATCATTAGGAAGTAAAATACAGAAATTTTGAGAAATTTTCTAACATATAGCTCACTTTAGGTTTTGAAGCATGTTAGAGATTTCAAAAAGAATTAAATGATATGGTTAAAAATTAGGTAAATAGAAAATTTTATGGAAAATTTAGAAAACCATTATTATAAGTTTATAAACAAAATGCTATCAATTTTTAGTAAAAATGAACCTATAAGATAGTAAAAATATCCTAAAGACAGTATGCGGTATGAAAAATTATTCTACGTAGTTTAAATGTACAAAGTACTATTTCTGTCTGTTTAAACAGTAATTTTAAGGGCATTCGAATAAGAAAATGATTTAAAAATCCTACGCGATTGAGAAAATGTATTAAAAATGCTACGCGATTTTAAAAACAGAAAAATATCTTTACCCGATTTTTAAACGTTTGTAAAAACGACAGAATTATGAAAATGCGATAAAATTTCTACGCGATTGACCGTTACTATATTATTTTATGCTGTTGGAAAAAAGTGAACCTGTACAGGCTTTTGAAAATCTATTTACTGTCGGGAAAATGTGAACCCGTACAGGTTTTTGAGAATTATTTGCTGTCGGGAAAATGTGAACCCGTACAGGCTTTCCATCTATCTGTTATGTGTGCCATGTATTTGGTGGATTTGTTGACGAGACGAATCACATCGTGTTGTCGATGCGATAAACATAGTGTGGTTCATTGTTCTAATGAACTTGGAGGCTTTAGTGTACGGGATCTCACATGTGGACAGTTGGTCGCTCCGCTGGGCCGTGGTAAACCGATAGCACACTATGGTACTCGACGTACACTATATTTAATCGAGATTTGTGAAATCTAGTAGTACATTTGCCTGTAGTGCCACAACGTGAGACCGTGAACTACACCACGCCTGGATTGATGGATTCCTGTGTCGTGGGGCTATAGACGCAACGTGTGACAAGCAATAGTTGGTGGGGCAGCCGTGGTACTATTAGGTTTTGCGAATCATTCCTCTCTCTGATACTTGTGTTTTTTTTAGCTCCATGGAGTAGGATTTTGTCATATTATTTATCTCTATGTCTATTTGTTTCCATCTTATCTATTTATTGTTTATCTCGTATTTTATTTGTTTATTTTATCCGGTTATTGTTATTATATTTGGTTATTATATCTTATCTGTTTATTCTTATATTTCTTATTTTCTCTGTGAGGTTTTATCTGTGATGTGACATATAGTGATGATATCTGAATTTTACTTCAATTTATTATTATAATTGTTAAAGCTTTATGTATTGCATGAACTGTATATATATATATTGTTTGTCGTCTTTTTATTGGCCATGTTGTGATGATTTTATGTTGTCTTACCTCTTTGTTATATGTATTTTCTGTTTATTTATTTTACGCGGTAAAGACTTCGAGGAAGAGGAACAGCCTCTGGAGATCGTGTACCCTGAAGAGGAGGAAGACCGGCAAGCAGACGATCAGTTTGACGATCAAGAACCATCCGATCATCCATATCCTCTGGATTGATTGTGAGGGATGGCGACGCCAGGATTTTTGGGATTCATAGAGTTGGTATTTCATGGAGGTGCTCTGGCTTGGCACTTACGAGGCGATCGTGATTCTGTGACGTATGCAGGACGTGTGACCGTGATTCTACGTCATCAGTTTGATGGAGATCCGATTATGACTACGACGTTATTTCTACACTTAGAGTTACCCTTATCCATTAGGCGTTATTGGGGTGCTGAAAACCCTGAGCCTAGTGAGATAAGCATCGTATCGACTGCGCGATCCCGTTATCGCCGTGTGTCGAGACATCCAGGATATCTATCTCGTGATGATCATTTTCATACTGAGAGTGATCCATCGAGGATTAGATAATCATGATGTTTTTTTTTTTTGCGTCGGTATGTATGTACGTATATATATTAACTCTTTTATTGCTTTCTTTACTTGTTTTTGTTTAAATATTTGTAGTCTTAGTTGTAAATTAATTGTACAGCTTTATAACTTAATCCTATGTATATTATTAATGATGATGTTTTTTTTTATTTCGTATTTTCTCGCATTATCTTTTTATATCATATTTCTACTATCGAATTATTTTACAACCCGTAATAATATTTAACAAATGTTTCACAACTTGGGTAGATTTTATTTCTATTTCTTTTATTTTCTTTTATGTGTGACATCCTCCAAAGGGGTGTTACATTAGTTGGTATCGAGCCCAAGTTAGAGTCTTTTGGGGGTTGTGGTTGGGTCTGTTTTTGTTTGTGCTGTGTGATTCTCTGTGATCTTTGTGATTTATATCCTTTCGAAAATATCTAGAAGGATGTATTTAACTTTGTTTT
The DNA here is from genome assembly GCA_029884605.1 of Ormosia emarginata. Classification (NCBI taxonomy): domain Eukaryota; kingdom Viridiplantae; phylum Streptophyta; class Magnoliopsida; order Fabales; family Fabaceae; genus Ormosia; species Ormosia emarginata. The sequence continues at coordinate 21,506,090 of JAQQTP010000078.1, read as the reverse complement.
GTTGTGTTTGAAGAAAGAAGATGGCTGGTAGAGGTAGAGGACGTGCTAATGTAAATCGTGATGAGGACCCGATGTTGGTTGCTGCTGAAGCTATGCGGCAGATGGCTGAAGTGATTACTCAGCAAAATTTGAGAGCACTCAACAAAGAAGATGCTACTGGTGATGCCCTAAATTTATCTGAATTTAGGCGCCATAATCCGCCACAATTTAGAGGCGAGGTGGATCCGGAGAAAGCGAGTCGGTGGATGCAAGATTTAGAAGAATCTTTGAGGGGATGAGATGCACGGATGAAAAGAAAGTAACTTATCCTGTTTTTATGCTTTGAGAGGAGATGCGAGAACATTGGTGGGAGAGGAGTCCGCCGAGTGTTGCAAGTCAAGGGACCGAGATCACACAGGAAGTGTTTTCTAATACTTTTCTCGGATAAGTATTTTCTGCAAGTGCTAGGCATGCCAAGGAGATGGAATTTCTTGGGTTGCGACAGGGAAACATGACAGTGAATGAGTACGCTACAAAATTTGAAAGTTTGTCTCAATTTTCAGATTATGCTCAAAATCGACAAGATGAGGTATGGAAATGTCGGAAGTTTGAGTCTGGATTGAGAGTAGAATTGAAGCGGGGAGTGATATCTCTGAGGATGAATCAATTTCATACTTTGGTAGACGCATGTGCACGGCTTGAGGAGCTTGAACCGTCGCGAGATCAGAGGAGTCGGAACTTTGGGCCGACAAGGTTTCAAAGAGGTGGAGGTAGCAATACAAATCGATTTTTGCGTAAGCCGTATACTAGACCACAAGGAAGTCAGACTCAGCGACCGCCAGTTGGAGGGAGTGTACCTAGTGGTGGAGCAGGACAGAGAGTGGTGTTTACACCGACGTGTTTTAAGTGCGGTAAGAAGGGCCATCTATCTCCAGATTGTACGATCAAGGGAACTGTCTGTTTTAACTGTGGACAGCCTGGACATATGTCGAAGGATTGTACTCGACCAGAGAAGAAACCTGCTGTTCGTCATGTTAGAACTAATCAGCAAAAACCTAGAAATATTCAACCGAAATCTGGAGGGCGAGTTTATACAATGATGGGATCTGAAGTTTCTCAATCTGATGACCTTATTCAAGGAGAAGGTGACATTGGAGGTAACCTTCTGACGGTATTGTATGACTCGGGTGCTACACACTCGTTTATTGCCTATGATTGTGTGGAAAGACTGAAGTTGCCTGTGTCTTCTCTGAATGTTAAGTTGAGTGTATCTACGCCAACTGCTAAACCTGTAGTTACTTCTAAGATCTATTTGGATTGTCCTATTGTTGTGAAGGGCCGTTTGTTTTTGGTCAATTTGATTTGTTTGCCTCTCATTGAGATAGATGTAATCTTAGGGATGGACTGGTTATGTTCTAACCATATCCTCATAGATTGTGCAAAGAAAACTATAGTTTTTCCTAAGGAAGAAGAGTCTGGATTCTTAACTGCTGTTAAGGTCAAGTCTTTGTTGAGAGATGGAGCGCAGGGATATCTGGTATTGTCTTCTCTAGAAGTTAAGAATGAGAAGGATGTGAATACTATTCCTGTTGTCAACGATTTTCCGGATGTTTTTCCTGAAGATGTACCTGGTTTACCGCCTGAGCGGGAGATCGAGTTCTCAATTGATTTAGTACCGGGAACAGGTCCTATCTCAATTGCACCATATCGTATGTCGCCAGTAGAGTTGGAGGAGCTGAAAAAGCAATTGGTGGAACTGTTGGAGAAAGAATTTGTACGACCTAGCGTTTCCCCATGGGGTGCGCCGTACTTTTGGTCAAGAAGAAGGATGGAACGTCACGACTTTGTGTGGACTATCGGCAGTTGAACAAGGTGACTATCAAGAATAAATATCCGCTTCCAAGAATCGACGATTTGATGGATCAATTAAGAGGAGCTGTGATATTTTCTAAGATAGATCTGCGATCGGGTTATCACCAGATTCGTGTAAGAGGGGAAGATGTGCCGAAGACTGCTTTTCGAACTCGTTATGGACATTATGAGTATCAAGTAATGCCATTCGGGGTGACAAATGCTCCTGCCATATTTATGGATTATATGAACAGGATATTTCGTCCGTATCTAGACAGATTTGTCGTTGTCTTTATCGATGACATTCTGATCTATTCTAGATCGAAGGAAGAGCATGCTGAACATCTGAAAGTTGTTCTTCAGATTTTGAGGGAGAAGCAGTTGTATGCTAAGTTGGCTAAGTGTGAGTTCTGGTTGGAAGAAGTTCAATTTCTTGGTCACGTAATTTCTAAAGAAGGTATTGCGGTGGACCCATCGAAAGTGGAGACTGTTTTACAGTGGGAAAGACCTAAGACAGTAACAGAAGTTCGAAGTTTGGTGGACTTGACTGGTTATTATCGGAGGTTTATCGAAGGTTTTTCCAAGATTGCTGGACCACTTACACAACTGACGAGGAAAAGTCAAGCTTTTGAATGGACAGAAGAGCGTGAAACCAGTTTTCAAGAGTTGAAGAAGAGGTTAACAACTGCACCGGTGTTAATCCTACCAGATTCGAAGAAATCTTTCGAGGTGTATTGTGATGCTTCTTACCAAGGACTAGGATGCGTGTTGATGCAAGATCGGAACGTGGTGGCATATGCTTCTCGACAATTGAAGGTTCATGAGAAGAATTATCCTACGCATGATTTGGAATTGGCTGCGGTAGTTTTTGCTTTGAAAATATGGAGACATTTTCTCTATGGAGCAACGTTCAACATCTTCAGTGATCACAAGAGTTTGAAGTACTTGTGCGACCATAAGAGCTGAATATGAGGCAGCGAAGATGGTTAGAATTTCGAACGACTACGATTTTCAACTTTTGTACCACCCCCTCGGTAAGGCGAATGTCGTGGCCGATGCCTTGAGTAGGAAGATTATCAGTGTTTCTGCACTGATGATTAAAGAAAAGGAGCTCATTGAACAATTTAGAGATGAGTGGTCATTTGTTGAGTTGAAATCGGGAAAGATCTGTATGAATATGGTTACTATCTCAAGCGAGCTGATGGAAGACGTAAGGGAAAAGCAAAATGCCGATAAATTTTTGCAAGGAATAAGGGAGCAGATGAAGCAAAACGAGGCAGTAGAGTTCAAAGAAGGAACTGATGGAATTCTGAGGTTTCGGGGTAGAATCTATATTCCTCGTGACCGAGAGCTGAGGCAATATATTGTGGAACATGCCCATACTAGTCTATTAAGTATGCATCCAGGCATAACAAAGATGTACCAAGATTTGAAGAAGTTATTCTGGTGGCATGGAATGAAGGGTGATGTGGTTAGATGCGTGTCAACTTGCCTAGTTTGTCAAAAGTCGAAAGTTGAACACCAAAGACCAGCTGGGATGTTGCAACCATTATCGATTCCAGAATGGAAATGGGACAACATTTCTATGGATTTCGTTCTTGGTTTGCCAAAGACAAGGAGAGGTCATGATGCAATATGGGTTATAGTCGATAGACTTACGAAATCGGCTCATTTCTTACCAATCAATATTAAATATTCATTGGAAAAATTAACCCAGTTGTACATCAGCGAGATTGTCAGATTACATGGAGTGCCTACATGTATAGTTTCTGATAGAGATCCAAGGTTTACGTCAAGATTTTGGCGAAGTCTGCAAGAAGCTATGGGAACCAAGTTACGATTAAGTTCAGCCTATCATCCGCAGACAGATGGTCAGACAGAGAGAACTATACAGTCCTTGGAAGATTTGTTGCGGGCTTGTGTTTTGGAACAACGGGGAAGTTGGGATGAATTTTTATCTTTGATAGAATTCACCTACAACAATAGTTTTCACGCAAGCATCGGAATGGCACCTTATGAAGCATTGTATGGAAGACGATGTCGAACGCCGCTATGTTGGTATCAAGATGGGGAGAGTATGACTGTTGGACCTAACTTGTACAACAGACTACGGATAAAGTCAAGATGATACAAGAGAAGATGAGGACGGCGCAAAGCGACAAAAGAGTTATGCGGACAAACGAAGACGATCTCTTGAGTTTAAGGAGGGTGAGCATGTATTTTTAAGAGTTACTCCTACGACTGGTGTCGGAAGAGTGATTAAGTCGAAGAAGCTTACTCCTAAATTCATTGGACCATATCAGATTATCCGACGTATAGGTCCTGTAGCATATCAGATTACTTTACCGCCTTTTCTATCCAATTTGCACGACGTGTTTCATGTGTCTCAGTTGCGGAAGTATATACCAGATCCGACACATGTTATACAACCAGATGATGTGCAATTAAAGGAGAATTTGACTTACGAAACTTTACCTGTCAGGATAGAGGACAGAAAGGTAAAGCAGCTTCGAGGGAAGATGATCGAGTTAGTGAAAGTCATATGGAATGATGTGAGGGGTGAAGCTACTTGGGAACTAGAAGATAAAATGAAGGATCAGTATCCTCATTTGTTCGAATGAACATCGAATTTCGAGGACGAAATTTTTATTTGTTGGGGAGAGTTGTAACGCCCCAATTTTTAGAAAATATTCTGAATGTACTGTTTTCTGTTTTTCATGCTTTTGTGTGAATGACCACTGTGTCCCTATTTTTCTGTTCTTGATTTCTGTATGAAAACAACTACGATAATACAGGCTCAAATTTTATTTGATCGTTTTACGTAGTTTGCTTCGAGACGGTAAAATAAAAATTTTTCTGAGCTACTGTATTAATTTTTCTGAAAGATATACAACTATATAATACTGCTGGATATTTTATTTGAACGTTTTGGACGATTACCTACGTCATGGGAAAAAATGAAAAAATGACCGTTACGTCCCGAACGTACTGTTTTCGCTGTTTTTACTGTTTTTAATTGTTTTCTTCTTGATTTAATGCCTGAAAATACTGTCTGTGATTTTATATGGACTTTTTGTATGATTTGCTTCGAGGCAGGAAAATAATATTTTTCGGGCCGGGGAAAATCTTATTTTATTATTTAGAATTGGGGGATCTTACTTAACCCGATTCTGAATGAGACTAAAAATAATCTTTTAATTTTTAGGATTTAATCACAAATAAAATAATTTTATATTATTATAATATTATTTTATTAGTCAATATAATTTAGTGACAAAGGGACCCTAAATATTTTGCAGGACCCACAATTAGCAGAACGGTTAGATCGGTAGCTTAATTAATCACCATAAGCAGTAGAACTTTCCAGAACAGGCTGACTCAGCTAGCTGACTCAGCAGAGAATTTATTACACTGTGTGACTAAGCAAGGTGAGTCACCATGAGCAACCAATAGAATTTAAGCTTGTTAAGCAAGATTTGATCTTGACCTTTGATGTATTCAATGGCTTGGATGAAGCCAAATCCATGCACATCCTTACCACTTGAAGGCTACGGCCATTAGGAGTGAGAAAGCCAAAAACAACACTTCATCTTCATCACTTTTCTCTCTTCTCTCTCATCAAGAACCCTAGCCACCATTGTTGTTCCTTTTTCTCCTTCCATTCGGCCAAGCTTGTTTCCTAATCATCCAACCATCAAAAAATTTTTCTAATCAAGTTTCCTTAACCTAAACACTATTCTAAGAACCTTTCTAGTTGGAAGTTTCTTCAAAATCTTCCATTAAGGGCTTGGAAATCAACCTTGTAGATTTGACCTAGAAGGTGAAATATCATATTTTTCTTTTCTCTCTTCTTTTTCAAAGTTCTAAACCATGATTTCTCCATGGTTTAGCTTCTTTTTCATGGTTAATAACAATGTAGATTTTATTTGAGATTTTTAGGTATTTGGTGGAGTGAAAACCGAACCATAGGAGGTGTGAAAGCAAGCTTTTTGTCTTCATTTAAGGTAAGAGGAAGACAATTCTTATCATCCCTTGATGGTGGTAAGAAGATGGGTTGTTTGTAGAATCCATAAGGATTCGGTTGTGGTGTGTTTATTGATGTGTATTTGTTAATTTTTGTGGTTGCTAGTAGCTTAAGTGTTGTATGTTAGTAGCTTTCTTGTTTGGTGATTGTAATAATCTTGCATGTTTATTAGCTTTTGATTGTATGTCTATAAGCTTTAATTTAGGTTTTATATGTTAGAAATATTTTGCATGTGTTAGAAATATAAATGCATGTGTTAGAATTGTATGATAAGGTTTAAGATGTGAATAACATGTGTAAATTTGCATGAGTGTTCCAAAGAACACATTCCCTAGCTCACGGCAATGACAAAGTGTGAGGACCAAAATGTTCTCTTCATTTTTCCTAAAGTGCAACTTAATTAATTAGGAGAAATAAGAAGGTTTCAAATTGATTTGATCAAAGAAAAGGAATTTAGAAATCAAATGGTAAAGATTTAGTAAATTTTGGGCCAACATGCCTAAAGGATTTATTTGATTCAAAATCATTATTTTATAACATGATTTAATGAACTTAGATAAGATAATACCTTTGACATGATTTAGAAATCAAATGAAAAAGTTTTACAAAATTCGGCCAACATGCCACTATAGGTAATTATGATTTCTAAAACTTGATTCCAAACCTTTTTCAATCAAAAAGAGACAATACAAGTTAAGAAGAAATTTTCTATAATAATTTTTGAAGAAACAAATTGAGTAGAATTAAGTTTAAAGGATTAAAACTAGTGATTTTATCATTAGGAAGTAAAATACGAAATTTTGAGAAATTTTCTAACATATAGCTCACTTTAGGTTTTGAAGCATGTTAGAGATTTCAAAAAGAATTAAATGATATGGTTAAAAATTAGGTAAATAGAAAATTTTATGGAAAATTTAGAAAACCATTATTATAAGTTTATAAACAAAATGCTATCAATTTTTAGTAAAAATGAACCTATAAGATAGTAAAAATATCCTAAAGACAAGATGCGGTATGAAAAATTATTCTACGTAGTTTAAATGTACTAAGTACTATTTCTATCTGTTTTAAACAAGAATTTTAAGGGCATTCGAATAAGAAAATGATTTAAAAATCCTACGCGATTGAGAAAATGTATTAAAAATGCTACGCGATTTTAAAAACAGAAAAATATCTTTACCCGATTTTTAAACGTTTGTAAAAACGACGGAATTATGAAAATGCGATAAAATTTCTACGCGATTGACCGTTACTAGAAAATGTTACTATATTATTTTATCTTTGTCGGAAAAAAGTGAACCCGTACATGGCTTTTGAAAATCTATTTACTTGTCGGGAAAATGTGAACCCGCATGTGTTTTTGAGAATTATTTGTTGTCGGGAAAATGTGAACCCGTCATGTGCTTTCCATCTATCTCGTTATGTGTGCCATGTATTTGGTGGATTTGTTGACGAGACGAATCACATCGTGTTGTCGATGCGATAAACATAGTGTGGTTCATTGTTCTAATGAACTTGGAGGCTTTAGTGTACGGGATCCCACATGTGGATGAGGTTAGTCGCTCCGTTGGGCCGTGGTAAACCGATAGCACACTATGGTACTCGACATACACTATATTTAATCGAGATTTGTGAAATCTAGTAGTACATTTGCCTCATAGTGCCACAACGTGAGACCGTGAACTACACCACGCCCGGATTGATGGATTCTGTGTCGTGGGGCTATAGACGCAACGTGTGACAAAAGCAATAGTTGGTGGGGCAGCCGTGGTACTATTAGGTTTTGCGAATCATTCCTCTCTCGATACTTGTGTTTTTTTTAGCTCCATGGAGTAGGATTTTGTCATATTATTTATCTCTATGTCTATTTGTTTCCATCTTATCTATTTATTGTTTATCGTATTTTATTTGTTTATTTTATCCGGTTATTGTTATTATATTTGGTTACTATATCTTATCTGTTTATTCTTATATTTCTTATTTTCTCTGTGAGGTTTTATCGTGATGTGACATATAGTGATGATATCTGAATTTTACTTCAATTTATTATTATAATTGTTAAAGCTTTATGTGTTGCATGAACTGTATATATATATATTGTTTGTCATCTTTTTATTGGCCATGTTGTGATGATTTTATGTTGTCTTACCTCTTTGTTATATGTATTTTCTGTTTATTTATTTTACGCGGTAAAGACTTCGAGGAAGAGGAACAAATGACCTCTCGGAGATCGTGTACCACGAAGAGGAGGAAGACCGGCAAGCAGACGATCAGTTTGACGATCAAGAACCATCCGATCATCCATATCCTCTGGATTGATTGTGAGGGATGGCGACGCCAGGATTTTTGGGATTCATAGAGTTGATATTTCATGGAGGTGCTCTAGCTTGGCACTTACGAGGCGATCGTGATTCTGTGACGTATGCAGGACGTGTGACCGTGATTCTACGTCATCAGTTTGATGGAGATCCGATTATGACTACGACGTTATTTCTACACTTAGAGTTACCCTTATCCATTAGGCGTTATTGGGGTGTTGAAAACCCTGAGCCTAGTGAGATAAGCATCGTATCGACTGCGCGATCCCGTTATCGCCGTGTGTCGAGACATCCAGGATATCTATCTCCTGATGATCATTTTCATACTGAGAGTGATCCATCAGAGGATTAGATAATCATGATGTTTTTTTTTGGGCGCGTCAGCGTATGTCTGTATATATTAACTCTTTTATTGCTTTCTTTACTGTTTTTGTTTAAATATTTGTAGTCTTAGTTGTAAATTAATTGTACAGTTCATAACTTAATCCTATGTATATTATTAATGATGATGTTTTTTGTATTTCGTATTTTCCGCATTATCTTTTTATATCATATTTCTGTCTATCAGGAATTATTTTACAACCCGTAATAATATTTAACAAATGTTTCACAACTTGGGTAGATTTTATTTCTATTTCTTTTATTTTCTTTTATGTGTGACATCCTCCAAAGGGGTGTTACAAAATGTATTTTCATTGGCAGTTGTCCTGCCCCCACGTGTTCACCTGGAAGATGCCATAGTCTCCTGTACACACAGAACAATGAATATTGAGTTAATCAAACTTAATATCATGTAAATGGTACATCAGTTAACTATAAACATACAACTCAAGGCCGTTATGCAATTCTACCTATGCATCTCATCTTTAAGACAAGAAAAATGCATAACATAGCATAGCTAGTCCATATTCTAGCTCAACATGATGAACTGCTCTGATACCAAAATGTAATATCCTTAATAATATTACTAATAATGTATCCAGATTTATGTATTAGAAAATAAAATTAAGTACATCACGTAAAATTTAAAAATATAATTTAATACTGCATTTGATTAATATACAGAAAATATGAGCTTTTCGTGGAATAATATAATGTGTGCACATTAGAAACATAATATACAACGTACTTTATAACACAATAATTTACATAAACTTTTACAAAGTACTAATTATACATAATGCTATATATAACATTCCTCTTAGCCTAACAGTCCTAATCGGGGTTATAGAAACTTAGTATGGCTGGCAAGAATTATCTGTTGATTCGGATAATTTTATAAACTAGTTTGGACGTAATTCTATAACACTGAATATAAGAGAATAATTAAAGTATCTGTTGAATTAGTTGATATAATAGAAATAAATATGAAAATTTTATTTCCTAGCTAAGAACTAATAATAAGAGTTGCAGAAAATTTTGGAGAAACAACAAAGCAAATTTGGTATTTTTAGGGATACCAATAAGAAATTAATAGAACAGTTAAGTATCTCAGAAAATTACGAACATGGAAATGACAAGTAAAATATAGAGAATATATTGGTATAAAATACCAACTAAGATAAGCATCAGTAAGTATAATTACAACGTCAAGGTGTAATTTTGGAGGCAATATTCGGAAGTTGGTGACGACGTCAAGGTGTAATTTTCCAAGTTTCAACAGGATGCAGTTGATGAAGAAATGGAACATGTAGGTTGAGTTTTCTCGTTAGTGTTGTTACCGTGCTATTAGTAGTACCCGTCTTTGGGTTTGCTACTGTTTCTCTGAGTCTGTAAATGTTATGTTTGAAATTGTTGTTGAATATTTTGTGGAATATATAATATGTGTATTAATTAATTCAATCTAATTTCTGTTTTACTTATAATTTTTGGTAAGTTTATATTTTCGCGAAAAGAAATTTTAAAAGTCATCCTTTAGAATTCAAAGCTTTTATAAAATGATTTTATTTGGTTTTATGTTTTATTTAAAAATGTGACGCCCTATGGAGGGTGTTACATTAGTTGGTATCAGAGCACGGTTAGAGTCTTTTGGGGTTTTGTGGTTAGGTCTGTCTTGTTTTTGTTGTGTGACTCTCTGTGCTTGGACTCCGAAAGGAGACAATGTTTCTTTGAAATGGTTACATCTGGTTTCCATTGTATTATGATTTATTCGTCTTTGAAGGAGGGCGATGATTCGTAGTAAACGTGCACGTGAGGAAGCAGGACGTGATGACAAGCGATATGACTGCACTATGAAAGCAAGGCAAAGAACAGCTGAAGGAACAGTACAACATGATCAGAGGATTGCTTTGCAGCAAGGAACGATAGCCGAGGTTTAGGATCAGACAAAGTCAAAATAAATCTTAGAATGTGAGGTTTCGTAACGTTGGACCATATTGGTTCTCAAGGAGGAGAAATTGTAAGGCCAAGCAAGTCCAGTGGAAAAATGTATTCGTGATCATCGGGAAGTCAACAACAACAACAATCTTATGGAGGAAAAGCTAGCGGTAGCAGGTTTGGTCAAACTGTGACATCTGCGCCAAAATGTCAGAAGTGTGGGGAAGATTATCTGACGAGGGGCAGTACAATTAAAGGAATTATCTGTTTCAGGTGTGGGATGCCCGGACATTTTGCTGAAAAGTGTATCTCGCCAAAGATGAAGTCATCTGTTAGTAACGTACGTGCTTTGACATCTTAAGTAGAATGGAGCATCGATTCTTCAAGCGGAGCAAAAGCATCTTAGACTGAGGACCTAAACAAAGAAGATTGTATCACAAAAAGGTGATCCTTTAACCATACTGTATAATTCCGAGGGTAACCCATTTTTTTATGGCATATAATTGTGCGGGTCAATTAGAGTTATTTGTGTCTTCATTATCTTTTGATCTGGTTGTTTCTACTTCTATTGTTAAAATATGTGGTTGAGGACTTGAGTTACTTAAACCATCCTAAGTCTGTTAAATAATTGAATCTTTTCTGTTGATTCAATTTGTGTACTTCTTTCTCAAAACAGACGTGATCTAAAAATATGGATTAGGTATTTTTCCAACCATCCATGCTCTGTTAGACCAGTTGTTTGAATTATTCAACTTAAAAAGTTTACTTCTAAATTCATCGGACCACATCAATTTTTCTATTGGATAGGGTCGGTGGTATGGATGATTCTATCATCTCTTATTTCTATGCCTTCATGATATCTTTCATATGCCGTAATTGCGAAAATGTACATTTGGTCTAACTCATTCTTTTATGACTAATTGACTGTTTGGGTTGATTAGAGCTATCAATATCTTCGTTACCTTTTGACTTATCTATTTCTGTTTTTATTACCAAACCCATTGTTATTATCCAGTTCCTTAAACAATCTTTTCTGTTAATCTAAACTTTCTACCTCTTTCGCGAGATAGATGTGATCTTATAAATGGATTGGTTATCTTTAATCATATCCTATAGATTGTTCCAGTAAAACTTTGGTGTCTCAGAAAACTTATTCTTAAAATTAGGCAATGTCAAATTCTTTGTTGGACATGTCTGGTAACAATTCCAATAGTTTCTCTACCTTTGCTTTCTAAATTTTTATAATGTCCTTTTGTGTATTGCAATTGCAAAAGAAGGGATATTTTTAGTTAAAATTATGTCATAAGTATCAAATACAATATTGTTGAAAAAGATAACTTGATTTGTGAGGCACTTCCTGTTAAAAGCAAAGGAAAAAGAGTGAAGCGGTACAAAGGCACGGATAATTTCTGTAACACCCCAATTTTTAGAAAAATGTCCTGAATGTTCTGTTTGCTGTTTTTCAAGCTTTTGTGTAAAAGACCGTTGTGTCCCTATTTTACTGTTTCTTATTTTTTGCATGAAATACAAATATGTTTTACAGGCTAAAATTTTATTTGGTCGTTTTACGTAATTTGTTTCGAGACGGTAAAATAAAAGTTTTCTCAAGCTACTGTTTTAATTTTTTTCTGGGAGATATACAGACAATTAATACTGTCTGTAATTTTATTTGAACGTTTTGGATGATTTGCTTCGCTGTGGGAAAAAATGAAAAAAATGACCATTACGTCCCGATTGTACTATTTTTAATTTTTCTATATGTTACAGTGCTTAATATTACTGTCTGTGATTTTATTTGGAATTTTTGTGCAATTTGCTCCGGGATAGGAAAATAATATTATTCCGGGCCGGGGAAATCTTGTTTTAATTATTTAGAATTGGAGGATCTTACTTAACCCGATTCTGAATGATACTATATTTAATCTTTTAATTTTTAGGATTTAACTGTCAAATAAAATAATTTTGTATTATTATAATATTATTTTATTAGTCAGTATAATAAAATGACAGTAGACCCGGAAATGTTTTGCGGGACCCATATTTAGTTAAAACAGTTAACTTAGTAGCTTAATTAAACACCATTAGTGAAGGAATTCTCTAGAACAAGTGACTAAGCTAGCTAATGACTAGGTTAATGACTAAGCTAATGACTAGGTTAGTGACTAAGGTTGGTGACAAGGCAAGGATGAACCAATGAGAGCTAAGCTTGCTAACCAAGTTTTAATCTTGACCTTTGATCTATCCTAAGGCTTGGATGAAGCCAAGCAAGGCTACACCTTGCATGGCTTGATGTTCACGGCCATTTGGCCTTTGGAGGACAAAAATCATTTCATCTTTCATGCATTTTCTCTCTTCTCTCTCTTCCAAAAACCCTAAACTCCATTAAAGCTTTCTTGAAGCTAGATTCGGCCAAGCCCTATTCTACACCATCCAACCACCCAAAATTTTATCCAACCAAGTTTTCTAAACCTAAACACAATCCTAAGAACATCTCTAGTTGAGAGTTCTTGCAAAATCCTTCATTTGAAGCTTGGAAACCTACTTGGAAAATTTTACCTAGAAGGTGAAATTTCTTGTTTTCCATTTCTAAACTCTTTTTTAAAGTTCTAAGCCATGATTTCTCCATGGTTTAAGCTTTCTTTTATGGTTAGTAACTTGTAGTTTTGTTTAAGCTTGTTAGGTGACTTGGTGGAGTGAAAACCGAAACCTAGAGGAGGTGTGAAAGAGTATTTTTGTCTTCATTTAAGGTAAGAGGAAGACAAATCTTATCATCCATGGGTGGTGGTAAGAAGATGGAGATTGATTGTTGTGATTGTAGAATCCATAAGGATTCCTTTGTTTGTGGTTGTTAGTAGCTTGTTTGTGTGGTTGTTAGTAGTTTTCCTATTTGATGTTTGTAATAATTTGTATGATGTTGCATGTTTACAAGCTTTGATTTGCATGTCTACAAGCTTTGATAATTTGTATGTGTTAGAAATGCATGATAATGTATAGGATGTGAATAACATGCTAAGGAATGTATGAGTGTTCCAAAGAACACCACACCAAGGCTCACGGCCATTGATCAAAAGGAGAACCAAAATGTTCTCATTATTTTACTAAAGTGTAATTTAATTAACCTAGGAAAATTAACAAGAGATAGAATTGTTTAGATCAAAGAAAATGAATTTAGAAATCAAATAATGCAAGTGCATATTTCGGCCAACATGCCAAACCAAAGATCCATGATTTCTAAAATCAATTCCAAACCATTTTCAATTAAAAAGATGTAAGATATGTTAAAAAGGAATTTTTCTACAATGAGTTTTAAAGAAACAAATTGATTAGAATTAAGTTTAAGGATTAAAAGTAATGATTTTACTGTTAGAAAGGAAATACAGTAACTTTTGAGAATTTCTAACATGTAGCTCATACTATATTTTGAAGCATGTTAGTGGTTTTCAAAAGGATTAACTTATGGTCTAAAAATTAAGGAAACAAAATTTTTATGGAAAAATTAGGAAACCATTAATATAATTTTCTAAACAAAATATTGTCAATTTTTAGTAAAAACAGGCAAATAAGATAGAAAAGATGTCCAAAAGACAGTATACAGTATGAAAAATATTTTTACGTAGTTTAAACGTATTATTTATTATTTCTGTTTATTTAAACAGTAATTTTTAAGGGATTTGGACAATAAAATGATTTAAAAATCTTACGCGATTGAGAAAACGTGTTAAAAACTCTACGCAATTTTAAAAACAGAAAAATAAATCTACGCGATTTAAAAACGTTTGTAAAAATGACGAGATTGTGAAAACGCGATAAAATTTCTACGCGATTGACCAAAACGGTATTTTTCTATATTTTTCTGCTGTCGGGCTATGAGGTGAACCCGTACAGGCTTTGGAACAGTATTTGTCCGGTGGGACTTACTGTATCTCTTATCTTTGAGGATATATTTTTAATGAGGGTATTTTGGTAATTTCTCATATATTGAGTTTATGCCAGTTTTTGGTGGATTGGTTGACGAGGTGAATCACATCGTGTTGTCGATGCGATAAACGTAGTGTGGTTCATTGTCTTTATAAACTTGGAAACGTTAGTGTACGGGATCCCATATATGGACAGTCGGTCGCTCCGCTGGGCCGTGGTAACCGATAGCACACTAATGGACTCGACACTCACTATATTTAATTGAGATTTCGTAAAGTCTAATAGTATATTGCCTGTAGTGCCACAACGTGAGACCGTGAACTACACCACGCCTTGGATAGTGGATTCCATGTGACGTGGGGCTATAGACGCAACGTGAGACCGCGGAATAGTTTGGTTGGGCAGCCGTGGTACTAATAGATTTTACGGGTCATTCTCTCTCTGATATCTGTATGTGTTTAGCTCCATGGAGTAGGATCGTGTCATATTGCATATGGTTATATCTTGGACTTTATTTTATTTCATCTGTTTTATTTTACCTGTTTATTGTCTAATTCTTATATTATTTTATCTGTGATATTATGTGTTGTTATGACATTTGAATCTTTACACTATTCTGTTACTAATTAATGTTATAGCTTTTCATATTGCATAAACTGTATATCTGCTGTTTGTCATTTTCTTATTCGCCATGTTTATGATGATTTTAGTTTGTCTTACCTCTTTATTGTATGTGTTTTCTGTACATTTATTTATGTGGTAAAGAGTTTGAGGAAGAGGAACAACCTCTTGATATTTTGTATCCTGAGGAGGAAGAGGAGCAGCAAGCTGAAGATCAGTACGACGACCAAGAACCATCTGATCATCCATATCCATTGGACTGATTTGTTTGGGTATGGCGATACCAGGATTTTTGGGTTTTGTGACACTCGAGTTTCATGGTGGATCGTTAGCTTGGCATCTACGGGGAGATAGAGACTCAGTGACTTACGTGGGATGGCTGACTATGTCCCTATTACATATGTTTGATGGAGAGCCAGTGATGACGACTACAGTGTTTTTGCACTTAGAGTTACCGTTATCTCTTAGGTGTCATTGGGGTGGTGTATCCACTGAGCCTAGTGAGATGACTATCATGTCGACTGCGTGGTCTCATTTCTGCCAAGTGTCGAGGCATCCTGGATATTTATCTTCTGATGAGTTTCCTGAGAGTGATCCATCAGAGGATTAAATGTTTATGATGTGTATTTTTGGGCGCATCTGCGTATGTATATATTGACTCTTTACTGTTTCTGTTTAAATATTTGTAGATGTAGTTGTAAATTATTTGTATAACTTATAACTTGGACCATATGTATATTATGAGTGATGTTGTTCTGTTGGTTTTATGTTTCCGCGTTATTTTATTTAATAATATTCTGTTTAACAGAAAATATTTTACAACCCGTATTAGTACGTAACAAATGTTTTATAACTTGGGTAGATTTTATTTATCTTTCTTTTATTTTCTTTATATATGTGACATCCCCACAAGGGTGTTATATTAGTTGGTATCAGAGCCCAAGTTAGAGTCTTTTGGGGTTGTGGTTGGGTCTGTTTTTGTTTGTGCTGTGTGATTCTCTGTGATTTACTTCTGAAAGGATGTATCTAATTTTGTTTTATTCTGTTTGAAGAAAGAAGATGGCTGGTAGAGGCAGAGGACGTGCGAACGTGAATCGTGATGTGGACCCTATGATTGTGGCTGCTAAAGTTATGCAGCGAATGGCTGAAGTAATGATGCAGCAGAATTTGATAGCAGCTCAATAGCAAGATGCTACTGCTGATGTCCTAAATTTATCTGAATTTAAGCGCCACAATCCGCCACAGTTTAGAGGCGAGGTTGATCCGGAGAAGGCAAGTCAATGGATACAAGACTTGGAGAGAATTTTTGAAGGAATGAGATGCACAGATGATAAGAAGGTGACTTATGCTGTCTTTATGCTAAGGGGAGATGGAGAACATTGGTGGAGAGGAACTCACCGAGTTTTACAAGCTGAAGGAACGGAAATTACGTGGGAAGTATTTTCTGATGCTTTTCTGGGAAAGTATTTTCCTGCAAGTGCTAGGCATGCCAAGGAAATGGAATTTCTTGGTTTGTGACAGGAAAATATGACGGTGAATGAGTATGCTACAAAATTTGAGAATTTGTCTCAATTCTCGGATTATGCTCAAACTCGACCGAATGATACATAGAGATGTCAGAAGTTTGAATCTGGCTTGAGAGTGGAACTGAACCGAGGGGTGATATCCTTGAGGATAAATCAGTTTCATGCTTTGGTTGATGCATATGCGCGACTTGAGGAATTAGAGCCGTCGCGAGATCAGAGGAATCGTAACTTTGGGCCTACAAGGTTTCAGAGAGGTGGAGGTAGTAATACGAATCGGTTTCAGCACAAGCCGTATTCCAAAGCACAAGGGAGTCAATCTCAACGACCACCAGTTGGGGGAAGTACAAGTAGTAGTGGATGTAATTGGCTAGCTATCATGAGTAATAGTTTTGATGATAACAAACGTGAAGACAAACATGAAGATGATGAGAAGACCAAGTCCAAGATCTTCAAGAATAAGCTTTAGGACTTAGGATCCTTGTAAAAGCCTCATTGGATATCTCATTAATTGGCATTGCAAAGAAATGTTTTCAAAATTGTTTTTCCAAAATTAAACAACCATTTTCTGGTCATTTGAAAGCATTTAAAACTGGTTTTATAACAGAGGTATTCGAATACCCTGTTAGGTATTCGAATAGAGTGTTTTTCAAGTTTGAACGTTTTCTATTTTTCAAAGTGGTATTCGAATACCCATCTATGGTATTCGAATAACTTGTTTCAAAACTGATATTTCTGTTGTTTCTGCCAAAAAACAGAGGCATTCGAATACCCCATATGGTATTCGAATACCCTAGATTCAGAATGAACCTTTTTAAATGAGGCATTCGAATACCCTTAACTGGTATTCGAATAACCCAGCCTTAATCAGTTTTTTAAGAGAGTTTTTGGCAAGAGGCATTCGAATACCTCATAAGGTATTCGAATACCGTTCTCCAGAATTGGTTTTCACGAAACGTTCGAAAATGGCAGCAACGGCCATAATTTCAATAATTACTTGCTTTTAATTGCTCCAACGGCTAGTTTCTTCCATTGCTCTATAAATAGAGACCTTGGGTCTCTTCTGAAAACGCCCAACCATTTTGAACTATTTGCTTGTGATTAAAACGTGATCATTTCATTTTTTCTATGCTCTTTTTGCCAAAACCTTGAGATATCCTCTAGAGAGCTTATTAGCACTTCAACTTGTAATATCTGCTCTAAGTGAGAGTTTATTTTTCATCTATTCTCTCGCTTCGTAAAAAGGTGAGGTATCCCTTAGTGATTTTGTGAGGGTGAGGTATCCCTCTAGTAAAAGGGTGAGGTATCCCTTGTTGTAAAGAAGGTGAGGTATCCTTCAAAGGGGTGAGGTATCCTCTAGTAAATAGGGTGAGGTATCCCTGTTATGTAAAGGTTGCAAGCACCTGTTTTAAGCTTGTGTTGAATAGTGAAAAATCTCGAACTGTGTTTCGGGGACTGGACGTAGGCCACAAGTGGTTGGTGGTCGAACCAGGATAAATATCGTGCCTGCTTTTCTACCCTTTCTCTTTATCTTTATGCACTTTATTTATTCTTGCAATTTAATTATTATCTGTTCTTCTTATGTTCATCTCATTCACGACTTTTAATAATTAAATTCAGTATAATTTATTTGTTTAAAGCTATTGTAAAAAAAATCTTTAATTACTCAATTCACCCCCCCTCTTGAGTACTGAAGCCACTTGGGTAACAAGTGGTATCAGAGCTAGACTCTTGTATAAAGAGCTTAGCCGCTTCAAGAGTACATGGCTTCATCAAATGTTTTATCAGAAGCAACTTCCATAAATCGACCACCCTTTTTCAATGGGGATGGTTACGCATATTGGAAGGAAAGAATGAAAATCTTCATCGAAGCTATTGATCTAGATGTGTGGGATGCTGTCGAAAATGGCGCATTTATACCTACACGCGTTGTCAATGGTGTAAAAACCGAGACACCTAGAAGTGATTGGTCTAAAGATGATAAAAGAAAAGTTCAAAATAACTTAGTAGCCAAAAACATCATTACCTCAGCTTTGGGACATGATGAATTTTTTAGAATTTCAAATTGTAAAACTGCTAAAGAAATGTGGGACACTTTACAAGTTACCCATGAGGGTACTAGTGAGGTAAAGAGGTCGAGAATCAATTCTCTAACTCGTGAATATGAATTATTTACTATGAACCAAGGAGAAAGCATTCAAGAAATGCAAAAGAGGTTCACCCACATTGTTAATCATCTTGCATCATTAGGAAAGAATTTTACTAACGAAGATTTGATTAACAAAGTGTTGAGATGTCTTAGCGAGGATTTGGCAACCAAAAGTAACAAAGCAATTTCAGAATCGAGGGACTTGTCAACAATGTCTCTAGCTACCCTCTTTGGAAAGCTTCACGAGCACGAATTGGAACTAAACAGAGACTAAGTCAAAGTGAAGAAAATGACAAGAAGAAAAAGGGAATTACACTCAAAGCCACCACCTCCACTAATAAAGATGAAGACGATAGAGATGACGTGGACAACATAGAATTAAATGAAGAAAATCCTCAACCTTTTGGTAAGAAAATTTGGTAAGTTCCTAAAGAAAAAGAGAACTCAAAGAAGATCGCCATTTCCCCCAAAGAAAGTTGAAAAGAAACCCTCTAAAGAAAGAAGAGTCTACATAGCATGGGATGACAACGACATGGACTCCACCGATAGCTCAGATAGCGAAGAAGCTCATCTTTGTTTTATGGCCAAAGGAGAAGAAGAAGAAGAAGAAAGCGACAACGAGGTAAATTCTGAATTATCTCCTTCTTATGATGAGTTACAAGATGCCTTTGAAGAATTGCATGACGAAACAATTAGGCTTACAAAATTAATTTTTCATCTAAAGAAAACTATTTCTTCTCTGGAAAATCAAATTCTAATTTTGAATAAAGAAATTGAAGAATTAAAAATTGAAAATGAGACATTAGGATTAATTGATGCATGCTCATATCATTCTTCACATGCTTCTACTTCGTATTCTTGTTCCTCATGTCATTTGCTTGAAAATGAAATTGAAGATTTAAAGAACACCCTTGCCAAATTCACATGTGGAAGAGATAATTTAAATATTTTATTAGGAAAACAAAGGGTTGTTTTTCAAAAGGCTGGAATAGGATATAACCCGAATAATCAACACAAATCTTATAAAAATTATTTTGTTAATTCTAGCATCTCATGTAGCCCATTTGTTAAATGTTTCTGTTGTGGGAAGAAGGGTCATAGTGCTTCAACATGCAATGTAAGGAAAAATATCAATACAAAAATTGGAACCAAAATGGTATGGGTTCCTAAGGGCGCTATACCCAAAACTGACAATCAAGGACCCAAGAAAATTTGGGTACCAAAAACCAAAAATTGAATTGTGTTGCAGGTGTGCTTGATAGCCAAGAGCTAACTTCGACATTTTTTAAAGTGGTTGCTGCAAGCACAAAACTATAATAAATTCCAAGCTCTCCTTCTTGTCTCTATCAGGCTTGGACTTGCATTCATATGAGTATTTCCATCAAAAGGTAAGCTTTCTTATCTCAAATATGCCTTCTGGATGCAAAATATATGCTTTTATGTTTGAGTTATTCGAATACCTCCCTGTGGTATTCGAATACCATTGCTTTGTACGTGAAAAATCTATGTTTTTCTGATAGGTCTATTCGAATACCCTCCCATGGTATTCGAATACCATACATCAACATCAATTTTATGTCTTTATAAAGCTAGAGTATTCGAATAACTATATAGCTATTCGCATAACCAGATAACTATCACATCAGTATTTCTCACATGTTATCTGGAGTATTTGAATACCTTCCAAGGCATTCGAATACTTGCTCCTTCTGGAGTTTATAAAATGTGATGGGTATTCGAATACGGCAAGAGGTATTCGAATACCACATGACTGAAGCAAGTCTTACGACGTGTTCTTTGTTTCGTTTCTGTTTCCTTTTCTTATACATATGCAATGAAAATATATTCCAACTATGAATAACATGTTTTAATCTTATTTCATCAAGCCTTCATTTATGCCTTATATGAAAATCACATGATGTTCTTACATGCATATTTTTGCTTGCTCTTTCACCTTATCTTTCTCTAGAATATGCTGCATATTTAAATCCTTTGTAAGGTAAATGTTTAAGGTAAATGTAATTGGCTATTGTTTTGATATACGAACAAGTGCAATAAGTGGTATATGAAATATTTAATATCTATGTTTTTATTGACATATGTCAGATTTATAAGAATTTGTTAACAAGTAGTAAATGCTTAGAACATCTTGACAAGTGATATCAAACAAGTGGTAAATGCTTTACATTTTGACAACAAGTGATATCAAAGTGGTATGAACATAATAACAAATGATAACAAATGATATCAAACAAGTGATTTCTTGGCCAAATTAATCGATAAATATATTTTTGCCCTTGAGAATCATTTGCTGCTTTTGCCTCATTGTTTTAAATGCTTATTGGCTTATGAGTTTGACTAACCCCTATGGATCCAACATTAATGGATACCAATGAAAGCACTCTGAATTTTGTTGTAGGGAGAACACTACCTCAAGCATAAATTTAAATGGACAAAATTCATTCAACTTGAGGACATGCATATATTGTTTAATATGATAAAATGGGAGAGAAAAATACTTGCCCCATCTTTTTTATCATGACAAAAGGGGGAGAATGGTATCAAATGTACAAAAGGGGGAGAACAAGTTTAAATGTCTTTGTTTGAGAAAAGTCAAGAAAAGAAAAAGTCAAAACAAAAATAGAAATTGAATTCCAAAAGTAAGGGGGAGCTGCTGTGCATATCTCTGATGAATAGAAATTGAATTCCAAAAGTAAGGGGGAGCTGCTGTGCATATCTCTGATGAAAATCACCTCTTATGAAAAAGAGGGGGAGTAAGTATCTCTAAACTAACTTTGTGAATTCCAATTTATATGAACTAATGCTTTTCTCAAATGTTAGTTTGTCATCATCAAAAAGGGGGAGAATGTAATTGGCTAGCTATCATGAGCAATAGTTTTGATGATAACAAACGTGAAGACAAACATGAAGATGATGAGAAGACCAAGTCCAAGATCTTCAAGAATAAGCTTTAGGACTTAGGATCCTTGTAAAAGCCTCATTGGATATCTCATTAATTGGCATTGCAAAGAAATGTTTTCAAAATTGTTTTTCCAAAATTAAACAACCATTTTCTCGGTCATTTGAAAGCATTTAAAACTGGTTTTATAACGGAGGTATTCGAATACCCCGTTAGGTATTCGAATAGAGTGTTTTTCAAGTTTGAACGTTTTCTATTTTTCAAAGTGGTATTCGAATACCCATCTATGGTATTCGAATAACTTGTTTATTCGAATAACTTGTTTCAAACTGATATTTCCTGTTGTGCCAAAACAGAGGCATTCGAATACCCCATATGGTATTCGAATACCCTAGATTCAGAATGAACCTTTTTAAATGAGGCATTCGAATACCCTTAACTGGTATTCGAATAACCCAGCCTTAATCAGTTTTTTAAGAGAGTTTTTGGCAAGAGGCATTCGAATACCTCATAAGGTATTCGAATACCGTTCTCCAGAATTGGTTTTCACGAAACGTTCGAAAATGGCAGCAACGGCCATAATTTCAATAATTACTTGCTTTTAATTGCTCCAACGGCTAGTTTCTTCCATTGCTCTATAAATAGAGACCTTGGGTCTCTTCTGAAAACCCCCAACCATTTTGAACTATTTGCTTGTGATTAAAACGTGATCATTTCATTTTTTCTATGCTCTTTTTGCCAAAACCTTGAGATATCCTCTAGAGAGCTTATTAGCACTTCAACTTGTAATATCTGCTCTAAGTGAGAGTTTATTTTTCATCTATTCTCTGCTTCTGTAAAAGGGTGAGGTATCCCTTAGTGATTTTGTGAGGGTGAGGTATCCCTCTAGTAAAAGGGTGAGGTATCCCTTGTTGTAAAGAAGGTGAGGTATCCTTCAAAGGGGGTGAGGTATCCCTCTAGTAAATAGGGTGAGGTATCCCTGTTATGTAAAGGTTGCAAGCACCTGTTTTAAGCTTGTGTTGAATAGTGAAAAATCTCGAACTGTGTTTCGGGGACTGGACGTAGGCCACAAGTGGTTGGTGGTCGAACCAGGATAAATATCGTGCCTGCTTTTCTACCCTTTCTTTTATCTTTATGCACTTTATTTATTCTTGCAATTTAATTATTATCTGTTCTTCTTATCTTCATCTCATTCACGACTTTTAATAATTAAATTCAGTATAATTTATTTGTTTAAAGCTTTTGTAAAAAAATCTTTAATTACTCAATTCACCCCCTCTTGAGTCCGAAGCCACTTGGGTAACAAGTGGTATCGAGCTAGACTCTTGTATAAAAGAGCTTAGCCGCTTCAAGAGTACATGGCTTCATCAAATGTTTTATCGAAGCAACTTCCATAAATCGACCACCCTTTTTCAATGGGGATGGTTATGCATATTGGAAGGAAAGAATGAAAATCTTCATCGAGCTATTGATCTAGATGTGTGGGATCTTTGTCGAAAATGGCGCATTTATACCTACACGCGTTGTCAATGGTGTAAAAACCGAGACACCTAGAAGTGATTGGTCTAAAGATGATAAAAGAAAAGTTCAAAATAACTTAGTAGCCAAAAACATCATTACCTCACTTTGGGACATGATGAATTTTTTAGAATTTCAAATTGTAAAGCTGCTAAAGAAATGTGGGACACTTTACAAGTTACCCATGAGGGTACTAGTGAGGTAAAGAGGTCGAGAATCAATTCTCTAACTCGTGAATATGAATTATTTACTATGAACCAAGGAGAAAGCATTCAAGAAATGCAAAAGAGGTTCACCCACATTGTTAATCATCTTGCATCATTAGGAAAGAATTTTACTAACGAAGATTTGATTAACAAAGTGTTGAGATGTCTTAGCGAGGATTTGGCAACCAAAAGTAACAAGCAATTTCAGAATCGAGGGACTTGTCAACAATGTCTCTAGCTACCCTCTTTTGGAAAGCTTCATGAGCACGAATTGGAACTAAACAGACTAAGTCAAAGTGAAGAAAATGACAAGAAGAAAAAGGGAATTACACTCAAAGCCACCACCTCCACTAATAAAGATGAAGACGATAGAGATGACGTGGACAACATAGAATTAAATGAAGAAAATCTCAACCTTTTGGTAAGAAAATTTGGTAAGTTCCTAAAGAAAAAGAGAACTCAAAGAAGATCGCCATTTCCCCCAAAGAAAGTTGAAAAGAAACCCTCTAAAGAAAGAAGAGTCTACATAGCATGGGATGACAACGACATGGACTCCAACGATAGCTCGAGATAGCGAAGAAGCTCAACTTTGTTTTATGGCCAAAGGAGAGAAAGAAGAAGAAGAAAGCGACAACGAGGTAAATTCTGAATTATCTCCTTCTTATGATGAGTTACAAATGCCTTTGAAGAATTGCATGACGAAACAATTAGGCTTACAAAATTAATTTCTTCATCTAAGAAAACTATTTCTTCTCTGAAAAAAATAAATTCTAATTTTGAATAAAGAAATTGAAGAATTAAAAATTGAAAATGAGACATTAGGATTAATTGATGCATGCTCATATCATTCTTCACATGCTTCTACTTCATATTCTTGTTCCTCATGTCATTTGCTTGAAAATGAAATTGAAGATTTAAAGAACACCCTTGCCAAATTCACATGTGGAAGAGATAATTTAAATATTTTATTAGGAAAACAAAGGGTTGTTTTTCAAAAGGTGGAATAGGATATAACCCGAATAATCAACACAAATCTTATAAAAATTATTTTGTTAATTCTAGCATCTCATGTAGCCCATTTGTTAAATGTTTCTATTGTGGGAAGAAGGGTCATATGCTTCAACATGCAATGTAAGGAAAAATATCAATACAAAAATTGGAACCAAAATGGTATGGGTTCCTAAGGGCATATACCCAAAACTGACAATCAAGGACCCAAGAAAATTTGGGTACCAAAAACCAAAAATTGAATTGTGTTGCAGGTGTGCTTGATAGCCAAGAGCTAACTTCGACATTTTTGAAAGTGGTTGCTGCAAGCACAAGACTATAATAAATTCCAAGCTCTCCTTCTTGTCTCTATCAAGCTTGGACTTGCATTCATATGAGTATTTCCATCAAATGGTAAGCTTTCTTATCTCAAATATGCTTTCTTGATGCAAAATATATGCTTTTATGTTTGAGTTATTCGAATACCTCCCTGTGGTATTCGAATACCATTACATCTGTACGTGAAAATCCATGTTTTTCTGATAGGTCTATTCGAATACCCTCCCATGGTATTCGAATACCATATCATCAGGACATCAATTTTATGTCTTTATAAAGCTAGAGTATTCGAATAACTATATAGCTATTCGAATAACTGAAAACTATCACATCAGTATTTCTCACATGCTATCTGGAGTATTCGAATACCTTCCAAGGCATTCGAATACTTGCTCCTTCTGGAGTTTATAAAATGTGATGGGTATTCGAATACGGCAAGAGGTATTCGAATACCACATGACTGAAAGCAAATCTTTTCGACGTGTTCTTTGTTTCGTTTCTTTTCCTTTTTTTCTTATACATATGCAATAAAAATATATTCCAACTATGAATAACATGTTTTAATCTTATTTCATCAAGCCTTCATTTATGCCTTATATGAAAATCACATGATGTTCTTACATGCATATTTTTGCTTGCTCTTTCACCTTATCTTTCTCTAGAATATGCTGCATATTTAAATCCTTTGTAAGGTAAATGTTTAAGGTAAATGTAATTGGCTATTGTTTTGATATACGAACAAGTGCAATAAGTGGTATATGAAATATTTAATATCTATGTTTTTATTGACATATGTCAGATTTATAAGAATTTGTTAACAAGTGGTAAATGCTTAGAACATCTTGACAAGTGATATCAAACAAGTGGTAAATGCTTTACATTTTGACAACAAGTGATATCAAAGTGGTATGAACATAATAACAAGTAATAACAAATGATAACAAATGATATCAAACAAGTGATTTCTTGGCCAAATTAATCGATAAATATATTTTTGCCCTTGAGAATCATTTCTTTGCTTTTGCCTCATTGTTTTAAATGCTTATTGGCTTATGAGTTTGACTAACCCCTATGGATCCAACATTAATGGATACCAATGAAAGCACTCTGAATTTTGTTGTAGGAGAACACTACCTCAAGCATAAATTTAAATGGAAAAAATTCATTCAACTTGAGGACATGCATATATTGTTTAATATGATAAAATGGGAGAGAAAAATACTTGCCCCATCTTTTTGATCATGACAAAAGGGGGAGAATGGTATCCAATGTACAAAAGGGGGAGAACAAGTTTAAATGTCTTTGTTTGAGAAAAGTCAAGAAAAGAAAAAGTCAAAACAAAAATAGAAATTGAATTCCAAAAGTAAGGGGAGTCTTGCGCATATCTCTCGATGAATAGAAATTGAATTCCAAAAGTAAGGGGAGTCATTGTGCATATCTCTGATGAAAATCACCTCTTAAGAAAAAGAGGGGGAGTAAGTATCTCTAAACTAACTTTGTGAATTCCAATTTATATGAACTAATGCTTTTCTCAAATGTTAGTTTGTCATCATCAAAAAGGGGAGAATGTAATTGGCTAGCTATCATGAGTAATAGTTTTGATGATAACAAACGTGAAGACAAACATGAAGATGATGAGAAGACCAAGTCCAAGATCTTCAAGAATAAGCTTTAGGACTTAGGATCCTTGTAAAAGCCTCATTGGATATCTCATTAATTGGCATTGCAAAGAAATGTTTTCAAAATTGTTTTTCCAAAATTAAACAACCATTTTCTGGTCATTTGAAAGCATTTAAAACTGGTTTTATATAGAGGTATTCGAATACCCTGTTAGGTATTCGAATAGAGTGTTTTTCAAGTTTGAACGTTTTCTATTTTTCAAAGTGGTATTCGAATACCCATCTATGGTATTCGAATAACTTGTTTCGAAACTGATATTTCCTGTTGTGCCAAAACAGAGGCATTCGAATACCCCATATGGTATTCGAATACCCTAGATTCAAATGAACCTTTTTAAATGAGGCATTCGAATACCCTTAAATCCGGTATTCGAATAACCCAGCCTTAATCAGTTTTTTAAGAGAGTTTTTGGCAAGAGGCATTCGAATACCTCATAAGGTATTCGAATACCGTTCTCCAGAATTGGTTTTCACGAAACGTTCGAAAATGGCAGCAACGGCCATAATTTCAATAATTACTTGCTTTTAATTGCTCCAACGGCTAGTTTCTTCCATTGCTCTATAAATAGAGACCTTGGGTCTCTTCTGAAAACCCCCAACCATTTTGAACTATTTTTTGCTTGATTAAAACGTGATTATTTCATTTTTTCTATGCTCTTTTTGCCAAAACCTTGAGATACCCTCTAGAGAGCTTATTAGCACTTCAACTTGTAATATCTGCTCTAAGTGAGAGTTTATTTTTCATCTATTCTCTACTTCTGTAAAAGGGTGAGGTATCCCTTAGTGATTTTGTGAGGGTGAGGTATCCCTCTAGTAAAAGGGTGAGGTATCCCTTGTTGTAAAGAAGGTGAGGTATCCTTCAAAGGGGGTGAGGTATCCCTCTAGTAAATAGGGTGAGGTATCCCTGTTATGTAAAGGTTGCAAGCACCTGTTTTAAGCTTGTGTTGAATAGTGAAAAATCTCGAACTGTGTTTCGGGGACTGGACGTAGGCCACAAGTGGTTGGTGGTCGAACCAGGATAAATATCGTGCCTGCTTTTCTACCCTTTCTCTTTATCTTTATGCACTTTATTTATTCTTGCAATTTAATTATTATCTGTTCTTCTTATGTTCATCTCATTCACGACTTTTAATAATTAAATTCAGTATAATTTATTTGTTTAAAGCTATTGTAAAAAAAATCTTTAATTACTCAATTCACCCCCTCTTGAGTCTTGAAGCCACTTGGGTAACAAGTGGTATCAGAGCTAGACTCTTGTATAAAGAGCTTAGCCGCTTCAAGAGTACATGGCTTCATCAAATGTTTTATCAGAAGCAACTTCCATAAATCGACCACCCTTTTTCAATGGGGATGGTTATGCATATTGGAAGGAAAGAATGAAAATCTTCATCGAAGCTATTGATCTAGATGTGTGGGATCTTTGTCGAAAATGGCGCATTTATACCTACACGCGTTGTCAATGGTGTAAAAACCGAGACACCTAGAAGTGATTGGTCTAAAGATGATAAAAGAAAAGTTCAAAATAACTTAGTAGCCAAAAACATCATTACCTCAAATTTGGGACATGATGAATTTTTTAGAATTTCAAATTGTAAAACGCTAAAGAAATGTGGGACACTTTACAAGGTTACCCATGAGGGTACTAGTGAGGTAAAGAGGTCGAGAATCAATTCTCTAACTCGTGAATATGAATTATTTACTATGAACCAAGGAGAAAGCATTCAAGAAATGCAAAAGAGGTTCACCCACATTGTTAATCATCTTGCATCATTAGGAAAGAATTTTACTAACGAAGATTTGATTAACAAAGTGTTGAGATGTCTTAGCAGGATTTGGCAACCAAAAGTAACAGCAATTTCAGAATCGAGGGACTTGTCAACAATGTCTCTGGCTACCCTCTTTGGAAAGCTTCATGAGCACGAATTGGAACTAAACAGACTAAGTCAAAGTGAAGAAAATGACAAGAAGAAAAAGGGAATTACACTCAAAGCCACCACCTCCACTAATAAAGATGAAGACGATAGAGATGACGTGGACAACATAGAATTAAATGAAGAAAACCTCAACCTTTTGGTAAGAAAATTTGGTAAGTTCCTAAAGAAAAAGAGAACTCAAAGAAGATCGCCATTTCCCCCAAAGAAAGTTGAAAAGAAACCCTCTAAAGAAAGAAGAGTCTACATAGCATGGGATGACAACGACATGGACTCCACTGATAGCTCAGATAGCGAAGAAGCTCAACTTTGTTTTATGGCCAAAGGAGAAGAAGAAGAAGAAGAAAGCGACAACGAGGTAAATTCTGAATTATCTCCTTCTTATGATGAGTTACAAAATGCCTTTGAAGAATTGCATGACGAAACAATTAGGCTTACAAAATTAATTTCCTCATCTAAGAAAACTATTTCTTCTCTTTAGAAAATAAAATTCTAATTTTGAATAAAGAAATAGAAGAATTAAAAATTGAAAATGAGACATTAGGATTAATTGATGCATGCTCATATCATTCTTCACATGCTTCTACTTCGTATTCTTGTTCTTCATGTCATTTGCTTGAAAATGAAATTGAAGATTTAAAGAACACCCTTGCCAAATTCACATGTGGAAGAGATAATTTAAATATTTTATTAGGAAAACAAAGGGTTGTTTTTCAAAAGGCTGGAATAGGATATAACCCGAATAATCAACACAAATCTTATAAAAATTATTTTGTTAATTCTAGCATCTCATGTAGCCCATTTGTTAAATGTTTCTATTGTGGGAAGAAGGGTCATAGTGCTTCAACATGCAATGTAAGGAAAAATATCAATACAAAAATTGGAACCAAAATGGTATGGGTTCCTAAGGGCATATACCCAAAATTGACAATCAAGGACCCAAGAAAATTTGGGTACCAAAAACCAAAAATTGAATTGTGTTGCAGTGTGCTTGATAGCCAAGAGCTAACTTCGACATTTTTGAAAGTGGTTGCTGCAAGCACAAACTATAATAAATTCCAAGCTCTCCTTCTTGTCTCTATCGAGGCTTGGACTTGCATTCATATGAGTATTTCCATCAAAAGGTAAGCTTTCTTATCTCAAATATGCCTTCTGATGCAAAATATATGCTTTTATGTTTGAGTTATTCGAATACCTCCCCGTGGTATTCGAATACCATTGCATCTGTACGTGACGTGAAAATCCATGTTTTTCTGATAGGTCTATTCGAATACCCTCCCATGGTATTCGAATACCATACATCAAGACATCAATTTTATGTTTTATAAAGCTAGAGTATTCGAATAACTATATAGCTATTCGAATAACCAGATAACTATCACATCAGTATTTCTCACATGTTATCTGGAGTATTTGAATACCTTACAAGGCATTCGAATACTTGCTCCTTCTGGAGTTTATACAATGTGATGGGTATTCGAATACAGCAAGAGGTATTCGAATACCACATGACTGAAAGCAAATCTTACGACGTGTTCTTTGTTTCGTTTCTGTTTCCTTTTCTTATACATATGCAATAAAAATATATTCCAACTATGAATAACATGTTTTAATCTTATTTCATCAAGCCTTCATTTATGCCTTATATGAAAATCACATGATGTTCTTACATGCATATTTTTGCTTGCTCTTTCACTTTATCTTTCTCTAGAATATGCTTTTATTTAAATCCTTTGTAAGGTAAATGTTTAAGGTAAATGTAATTGGCTATTGTTTTGATATACGAACAAGTGCAATAAGTGGTATATGAAATATTTAATATCTATGTTTTTATTGACATATGTCAGATTTATAAGAATTTGTTAACAAGTGGTAAATGCTTAGAACATCTTGACAAGTGATATCAAACAAGTGGTAAATGCTTTACATTTTGACAACAAGTGATATCAAAGTGGTATGAACATAATAACAAGTAATAACAAATGATAACAAATGATATCAAACAAGTGATTTCTTGGCCAAATTAATCGATAAATATATTTTTGCCCTTGAGAATCATTTGCTGTTTTTGCCTCATTGTTTTAAATGCTTATTGGCTTATGAGTTTGACTAACCCCTATGGATCCAACATTAATGGATACCAATGAAAGCACTCTGAATTTTGTTGTAGGACACTACCTCAAGCATAAATTTAAATGGAAAAAATTCATTCAACTTGAGGACATGCATATATTGTTTAATATGATAAAATGGGAGAGAAAAATACTTGCCCCATCTTTTTGATCATGACAAAAGGGGGAGAATGGTATCAATGTACAAAAGGGGGAGAACAAGTTTAAATGTCTTTGTTTGAGAAAAGTCAAGAAAAGAAAAAGTCAAAACAAAAATAGAAATTGAATTCCAAAAGTAAGGGGGAGCTGCTGTGCATATCTCTGATGAATAGAAATTGAATTCCAAAAGTAAGGGGGGTCTGCTGTGCATATCTCTGATGAAAATCACCTCTTATGAAAAAGAGGGGGAGTAAGTATCTCTAAACTAACTTTGTGAATTCCAATTTATATGAACTAATGCTTTTCTCAAATGTTAGTTTGTCATCATCAAAAAGGGGGAGAATGTAATTGGCTAGCTATCATGAGTAATAGTTTTGATGATAACAAACGTGAAGACAAACATGAAGATGATGAGAAGACCAAGTCCAAGTCAAGATCTTCAAGAATAAGCTTTAGGACTTAGGATCCTTGTAAAAGCCTCATTGGATATCTCATTAATTGGCATTGCAAAGAAATGTTTTCAAAATTGTTTTTCCAAAATTAAACAACCATTTTCTGGTCATTTGAAAGCATTTAAAACTGGTTTTATAATACTGAGGTATTCGAATACCCTGTTAGGTATTCGAATAGAGTGTTTTTCAAGTTTGAACGTTTTCTATTTTTCAAAGTGGTATTCGAATACCCATCTATGGTATTCGAATAACTTGTTTCGAAACTGATATTTCCTGCTGTGCCAAAACAGAGGCATTCGAATACCCCATATGGTATTCGAATACCCTAGATTCAGAATGAACCTTTTTAAATGAGGCATTCGAATACCCTTAACTGGTATTCGAATAACCCAGCCTTAATCAGTTTTTTAAGAGAGTTTTGGCAAGAGGCATTCGAATACCTCATAAGGTATTCGAATACCGTTCTCCAGAATTGGTTTTCACGAAACGTTCGAAAATGGCAGCAACGGCCATAATTTCAATAATTACTTGCTTTTAATTGCTCCAACGGCTAGTTTCTTCCATTGCTCTATAAATAGAGACCTTGGGTCTCTTCTGAAAACGCCCAACCATTTTGAACTATTTGCTTGTGATTAAAACGTGATCATTTCATTTTTTCTATGCTCTTTTTGCCAAAACCTTGAGATATCCTCTAGAGAGCTTATTAGCACTTCAACTTGTAATATCTGCTCTAAGTGAGAGTTTATTTTTCATCTATTCTCTGCTTCTGTAAAAGGGTGAGGTATCCCTTAGTGATTTTGTGAGGGTGAGGTATCCCTCTAGTAAAAGGGTGAGGTATCCCTTGTTGTAAAGAAGGTGAGGTATCCTTCAAAGGGGGTGAGGTATCCCTCTAGTAAATAGGGTGAGGTATCCCTGTTATGTAAAGGTTGCAAGCACCTGTTTTAAGCTTGTGTTGAATAGTGAAAAATCTCGAACTGTGTTTCGGGGGACTGGACGTAGGCCACAAGTGGTTGGTGGTCGAACCAGGATAAATATCGTGCCTGCTTTTCTACCCTTTCTATTTATCTTTATGCACTTTATTTATTCTTGCAATTTAATTATTATCTGTTCTTCTTATGTTCATCTCATTCACGACTTTTAATAATTAAATTCAGTATAATTTATTTGTTTAAAGCTATTGTAAAAAAAATCTTTAATTACTCAATTCACCCCCCCTCTTGAGTACTGAAGCCACTTGGGTAACAGTGGAGCTGGACAGAAAGTGGCGTTCACACCGACATGTTTTAAGTGCGGAAAGAAAAGCCATATCTCTCCAGAGTGCACAATTAGAGGGACAGTTTGTTTTAACTGTAAACAGCCTAGGCACATGTCGAAGGATTGTACTCAGCCGGAAAGGAAACCTGCTGTTCGTTATGTTCGTGCTAATCACAAGAAGTCAGGGAATACTCAACCGAGGTCTGGAGGGCGAGTCTATACTATGACGGGAACAGAAATTTCTCAATCTGATGATCTTATTCAGGGCGAAGGTGACATTGGAGGTAATCATCTGACTGTGTTATATGACTCTGGTGCAACACATTCATTTATTGCATATGATTGTGTGGAAAGATTGAAGTTGCCTGTGTCTTCTTTGAATGTTAAGTTGAGCGTTTCTACACCAACTGCTAAACTTGTAATTGCATCAAAGATATGTTTGGATTGTCTTATTGTTGTAAAGGACCGTAAGTTTTTGGTCAACTTGATTTGTTTACCTCTTGTTGAGATAAATGTAATCTTAGGGATGGACTGGTTATCTTCTAACCATATCCTTATAGATTGTGCGAGCAAAACCATAGTTTTTCCTAAGGAAGAAAAGTCTGGATTCTTGACTGCTGTTAAGGTCAAGTCTTTGTTAAGAGAGGGAGCACAGGGATATGTGGTATTGTCTTCTCTAGAAGTTAAGAATGAGAAGGATGTGAATACTATTCCTGTTGTCAACGAGTTTCCAGAGGTTTTTCCTGATGACGTACCTGGTTTGCCACCTGAGAGGGAGATCGAGTTTTCAATTGATTTAGTACCAGGAGCAGGTCCTATCTCAATTGCACCGTATCGTATGTCGCCAGCAGAGTTGGAAGAGCTGAAAAAGCAATTGGTGGAGCTGTTGGAGAAACAGTTTGTGCGACCTAGTGTTTCACCATGGGGTGCGCCAGTGCTTTTGGTCAAGAAAAAGGACGGAACTTCTCGGCTTTGTGTGGATTATCGTCAGCTGAACAAGGTGACTATCAAGAATAAATATCCGCTTCCAAGAATTGACGATTTGATGATCAATTAAGAGGAGCTGTGGTATTTTCCAAGATAGATCTGAGATCGGGTTATCACCAGATTCGTGTTAAGGGGGAGGATGTGCCAAAAACAGCTTTTCGAACTCGTTATGGACATTATGAGTATCAGGTAATGCCATTCGGGGTAACGAATGCTCCTGCCATATTTATGGATTATATGAACAGGATTTTTCGTCCGTATCTAGACAGATTTGTCGTTGTCTTTATCGATGACATTCTGATCTATTCTCAATCTAAGGAAGAGCATGCTGAACATCTTGGTGTTGTTCTTCAGATTTTGAGAGAAAAGCAGCTGTATGCGAAATTGGCTAAATGTGAGTTCTGGTTGGAAAAAGTTCAGTTTTTAGGTCACGTAATTTCGAAAGAAGGTATTGCAGTAGACCCATCAAAAGTGAAGACTGTTTTACAGTGGGAAAGACCTAAGACGGTAACAGAAGTTCGAAGTTTTGTTGGACTTGCTGGTTATTACCGGAGGTTTATCGAAGGTTTTTCGAAGATTGCTGGACCGCTTACACAACTTACGAGGAAAAGTCAAACTTTTGAATGGACAGAAGAACGTGAAGCTAGTTTTCAAGAGTTGAAGAAGAGGTTAACAACTGCACCGGTGTTGATTTTACCGGATTCTAAGGGAACTTTTGATGTGTATTGTGACGCTTCTTACCAAGGATTAGGATGCGTATTGATGCAAAACCGAAATGTTGTGGCGTATGCTTCTCGTCAGTTGAAGGTTCATGAGAGGAATTATCCAACGCACGATTTGGAATTGGCCGCGGTGGTTTTTGCTCTGAAAGTGTGGAGGCATTTTCTGTATGGAGCGTTGTTCAATGTCTTTAGTGATCATAAGAATCTAAAGTACTTGTTTGATCAGAAAGAATTGAATATGAGGCAAAGGCGATGGTTGGAATTCTTAAAGGATTATGATTTTCAACTTCAATATCACCCAGGAAAAGCTAATATAGTAGCTGATGCCTTGAGTAGAAAGGTGCTTAGTGTTTCGGCAATGATGATCAAGGAGGAAGAATTGATTAACAAGTTCCGAGATCTATGGTTGTCTGTGGAGTTTCTACCTGAAAGAGTTCGTTTATATAAGGTCGTGATTATAAATGAATTTCTTGATGTAGTTCGAGATAAACAAAAGGAAGACGTGTTTTTGCAAAATGAAAGGGAATTGTTAAAGCAAGGTCATAAGGCGACAGTAGAGGAAGGAGCAGATGGAATCTTAAGGTTTAAAGGAAGAGTTTGTATGCCTGATGATTCTGAATTGAAGAAGCCGATCCTAGATGAAGCTCATACTAGTGACCTTAGTTTACATCCGGGGATGACCAAGATGTACCAAGACTTGAAAAGGTTGTTTTGGTGGCCAAGGATGAAAAGAGACGTAGCAGAATATGTGGAGTCTTGTCTGGTTTGTCAGAAAGCGAAAGTGGAACATCAGAGACTAGCTAGAATGTTGCAACCGTTATCTATTCCAGAGTAGAAGTGAGATAGTATCTCTATGGATTTCGTTACTGGTTTGTCGAAGACGAGGAAAGGTCATGATTCAATATGGGTTATAGTTGATAGGCTTACTAAATCGACTCATTTCTTACTAATTAATATCAAGTATTCATTGGAAAGATTAACCCAGTTGTACATCAGTGAGATTGTCAGATTACACGGTGTACCTACATGTATAGTTTCTGACCGAGATCCGAGGTTTACGTCAAGGTTTTGGCGAAGTCTGCAAGAAGCTATGGGAACTAAGTTGCGACTGAGTTCGACGTATCATCCACAGACTGATGGTCAGACAGAAAGAACTATACAATCTTTGGAGGATCTATTGCGTGCTTGTGTTTTGGAGCAACGAGGAAGTTAGAATGAATTTTTATCTTTGATAGAATTCACCTACAACAATAGTTTTCACTCAAGCATAGGGATGGCACCCTATGAGGCATTGTATGGAAGGCGATGTCGAACACCGTTATGTTGGTATCAAGATGGGGAAAGCATGACTGTTGGACCAGATCTTGTACAACAGACTACGGAGAAGGTAAAGATGATACAAGAGAAGATGAAGACAACGCAAAGCAGACAGAAGAGTTATGCGGATAAACGAAGACGACCTCTTGAATTTGAGGAAGGTGAGCATGTATTTCTAAGAGTTACTCCTACGACCGGTGTCGGAAGA
Organism: Ormosia emarginata; assembly: GCA_029884605.1. Taxonomy (NCBI): domain Eukaryota; kingdom Viridiplantae; phylum Streptophyta; class Magnoliopsida; order Fabales; family Fabaceae; genus Ormosia; species Ormosia emarginata. Next base: position 21,470,601 of record JAQQTP010000078.1, on the reverse strand, counting down.
GTTATTAAGTCTAAGAAGCTTACTCCTAAGTTCATTGGACCATATCAGATTATCCGACGTATAGGTCCTGTAGCATATCAGATTGCTTTGCTGCCTTTTCTATCCAATCTGCATGATGTATTTCATGTATCTCAGTTACGGAAGTATATATCGGATCCGACGCATGTTATACAACCAGATGAAGTACAGTTGAAGGAGAATTTAACTTACGAGACTTTACCTGTTAGAATCGAGGACAAAAAGGTAAAGCAGCTTCGAGGGAAGATGATCGAGCTAGTGAAGGTCATATGGAATGATGTGACGGGTGATGCTACCTGGGAGCTGGAAGATAAAATGAGGGATCAGTATCCTCATTTGTTTTGATGTACAGCGAATTTCGAGGACAAAATTTTTATTTGTTGGGGAGATTTTTAACACCCCAATTTTTAGAAAAATGTCCCGAATGTTCTGTTTGCTGTTTTTCAAGCTTTTGTGTAAAAGACCATTGTATCCCTATTTTACTGTTTCTTATTTTCTGTATGAAATACAAATATGTTTTACAGGCTAAAATTTTATTTGGTCGTTTTACGTAATTTGTTTCGAGACAGTAAAATAAAAGTTTTCTCAAGCTACTGTCTTAATTTTTTTCTGGGAGATATACAGACAATTAATACTGTCTGTAATTTTATTTGAACGTTTTGGATGATTTGCTTCGCTGTGGGGAAAAATGGAAAAAATGACCATTACGTCCCGATTGTACTGTTTTTAATTTTTCTATATGTTACAGTGCTTAATATTACTGTCTATGATTTTATTTGGACTTTTTGTGCGATTTGCTCCGGGATAGGAAAATAATATTATTCCGGGCCAGGGAAATCTTGTTTTAATTATTTAGAACTGGGGGATCTTACTTAACCCGATTCTGAATGATACTGTATTTAATCTTTTAATTTTTAGGATTTAACTGTCAAATAAAATAATTTTGTATTATTATAATATTATTTTATTAGTCAGTATAATAAAATGACAGTAGACCCGAAAATGTTTTGCGGGACCCATATTTAGTTAAAACAGTTAACTTAGTAGCTTAATTAAACACCATTAGTGAAGGAATTCTCTAGAACAAGTGACTAAGCTAGCTAATGACTAGGTTAATGACTAAGCTAATGACTAGGTTAGTGACTAAGGTTGGTGACAAGGCAAGGATGAACCAATGAGAGCTAAGCTTGCTAACCAAGTTTTAATCTTGACCTTTGATCCATCCTAAGGCTTGGATGAAGCCAAGCAAGGCTACACCTTGCATGGCTTGATGTTCACGGCCATTTGGCCTTTGGAGGACAAAAATCATTTCATCTTTCATGCATTTTCTCTCTTCTCTCTCTTCCAAAAATCCTAAACTCCATTAAAGCTTTCTTGAAGCTAGATTCGGCCAAACCCTATTCTACACCATCCAACCACCCAAAATTTTATCCAACCAAGTTTTCTAAACCTAAACACAATCCTAAGAACATCTCTAGTTGAGAGTTCTTGCAAAATCCTTCATTTGAAGCTTGGAAACCTACTTGGAAAATTTTACCTAGAAGGTGAAATTTCTTGTTTTCCATTTCTAAACTCTTTTTCAAAGTTCTAAGCCATGATTTCTCCATGGTTTAAGCTTTCTTTTATGGTTAGTTACTTGTAGTTTTGTTTAAGCTTGTTAGGTGACTTGGTGGAGTGAAAACCGAAACCTAGAGGAGGTGTGAAAGAGTATTTTTGTCTTCATTTAAGGTAAGAGGAAGACAAATCTTATCATCCATGGGTGGTGGTAAGAAGATGGAGATTGATTGTTGTGATTGTAGAATCCATAAGGATTCCTTTGTTTGTGGTTGTTAGTAGCTTGTTTGTGTGGTTGTTAGTAGTTTTCCTATTTGATGTTTGTAATAATTTGTATGATGTTGCATGTTTACAAGCTTTGATTTGCATGTCTACAAGCTTTGATAATTTGTATGTGTTAGAAATGCATGATAATGTATAGGATGTGAATAACATGCTAAGGAATGTATGAGTGTTCCAAAGAACACCACACCAAGGCTCACGGCCATTGATCAAAAGAAGAACCAAAATGTTCTCATTATTTTCCTAAAGTGTAATTTAATTAACCTAGGATAATTAACAAGAGATAGAATTGTTTAGATCAAAGAAAATGAATTTAGAAATCAAATAACGCAAGTGCATATTTCGGCCAACATGCCAAACCAAAGATCCATGATTTCTAAAATCAATTCCAAACCATTTTCAATTAAAAAGATGTAAGATATGTTAAAAAGGAATTTTTCTACAATGAGTTTTAAAGAAACAAATTGATTAGAATTAAGTTTAAGGATTAAAAGTAATGATTTTACTGTTAGAAAGGAAATACAGTAACTTTTGAGAATTTCTAACATATAGCTCATACTATATTTTGAAGCATGTTAGTGGTTTTCAAAAGGATTAAATTATATGGTCTAAAAATTAAGGAAACAAAATTTTTACAGAAAAATTAGGAAACCATTAATATAATTTTCTAAACAAAATACTGTCAATTTTTAGTAAAAACGGGCAAATAAGATAGAAAAGATGTCCAAAAGACAGTATACGATATGGAAAATATTTTTACATAGTTTAAATGTATTATTTATTATTTCTGTTTATTTAAACAGTAATTTTTAAGGGATTTGGACAATAAAATAATTTGAAAATCTTACGCGATTCAGAAAACGTGTTAAAAACTCTACGCGATTTTAAAAACAGAAAAATAAATTTGCGCGATTTAAAAACATTTGTAAAAACGACGAGATTGTGAAAACGTGATAAAATTTCTACGCGATTGACCAAAACGGTATTTTTCTGTTGTCGGGCTATGAGGTGAACCCGTACAGGCTTTGGAACAGTATTTGTCCGGTGGGACTTACTGTATCTCTTTATATTTGAGGATATATTTTTAATGAGGGTAATTTCTCATATATTGAGTTTATGCCAGTTTTTGGTGGATTGGTTGACGAGGTGAATCACTTCGTGTTGTCGATGCGATAAACGTAGTGTGGTTCATTGTCTTTATGAACTTGGAGAAGTTAGTGTACGGGATCCCATATATGGACAGTCGGTCGCTCCGCTGGGCCGTGGTAACCGATAGCACACTAATGGACTCGACACGCACTATATTTAATCGAGATTTCGTAAAGTCTAATAGTACATTGCCTGTAGTGCCTCAACGTGAGACCGTGAACTACACCACGCCTTGGATAGTGGATTCCATGTGACGTGGGGCTATAGACGCAACGTGAGACCGCAGAATAGTTTGGTTGGGCAGCCGTGGTACTAATAGATTTTACGGGTCATTCTCTCTCTGATATCTGTATGTGTTTAGCTCCATGGAGTAGGATCGTGTCATATTGCATATGGTTATATCTTGGACTTTATTTTATTTCATCTGTTTTATTTTATCTGTTTATTGTCTAATTCTTATATTATTTTATCTGTGATATTATGTGTTGTTATGACATTTGAATCTTTACACTATTCTGTTACTAATTAATGTTATAGCTTTTCATATTGGATAAAATGTATATCTGATGTTTGTCATTTTCTTATTTGCTATGTTTGTGATGATTTTAGTTTGTCTTACCTCTTTATTGTATGTGTTTTCTGTACATTTATTTATGTGGTAAAGAGTTTGAGGAAGAGGAACAGCCTCTTGAGATTTTGTATCCTGAGGAGGAAGAGGAGCAAAGAAGTCAAGATCAGTATGACGACCAAGAACCATCTGATCATCCATATCCATTGGACTGATTTGTTTGGGTATGGCGATACCAGGATTTTTGGGTTTTGTGACACTCGAGTTTCATGGTGGATCGTTAGCTTGGCATCTACGGGGAGATAGAGACTCAGTGACTTACGTGGGACAGCTGACTGTGTCCCTATGACATATGTTTGATGGAGAGCCAGTGATGACGATTACAGTGTTTTTGCACTTAGAGTTACCGTTATCTCTTAGGCGTCATTGGGGTGGTGTATCCACTGAGCCTAGTGAGATGACTATCGTGTCGACTGCGCGGTCTCGTTTCCGCCGAGTGTCGAGGCATCCTGGATATTTATCTTCTGATGAGTTTCCTGAGAGTGATCCATCAGAGGATTAAATGTTTATGATGTGTATTTTTGGGTGCGTCTGCGTATGTATATATTGACTCTTTACTGTTTCTGTTTATTATTTCTGTTTAAATATTTGTAGATGTAGTTGTAAATTATTTGTATAACTTATAACTTGGACCATATGTATATTATGAGTGATGTTGTTCTGTTGGTTTTATGTTTCCGCGTTATTTTATTTAATAATATTCTGTTTAACAGGAAATATTTTACAACCCGTATTAGTACGTAACAAATGTTTTACAACTTGGGTAGATTTTATTTATCTTTCTTTTATTTTCTTTATATATGTGACATCCCCACAAGGGTGTTACAATTTCAAGTGATACTGATCATAGTGGCGCAGCGGAAGCGTGGTGGATAGTATTTTTCGTCCTTATTTAGACAGAATTGTCATTATCTTTATTAATGACATTCTGATCTATTCTCGAAATCATGAGGAAAATGCTAAATATCTTAGTGTGATTCTCCATGTTTTACGCGATGCAAGGAGTTTTCGTTGGTCGAGGAAATCTGGAATGACGTAGGCGATGATGCAACGTGAGAACTGGAAGGCAAGAATGGAGGAGTAGTGTCAATGATTATTCAGAGACTGCTACGAATTTCGGGGGCGAAATTCTTTTTAGGAGGGGAGAGTTGTAACACCCCAAATTTTGGAAAAATATTTCGAATGTCCTGTTTGCTGTTTTTCAAACTTTTTTGTGAATGACCATTGTGTCCCGATTTTACTGTTTCTTGTTTTTCTGCATGAAATACAAGTATATTTTACAGGCTCTAATTTTATTTGGTCGTTTTGTGTAATTTGCTTCGAGGCAGTAAAATAAAAATTTTGTCAAACTACTGTTTTAAATTTTTTTGTGTGAAATACAAACATATATTACTGTCTATAATTTTATTTAAACGTTTTGGATGATTTGCTTCGTCGTGGGGAAAAAAGAAAAAATGACCATTACATCCCGAATGTACTGTTTTTAATTTTTCTATATGTTACAGTGTTTAATATTATTGTCTGTGATTTTATTTGGACTTTTTGTGTGATTTGCTCCGGGATAGGAAAATATTATTTTCCGGACCGGGGAAATCTTGTTTTAATTATTCGGAGCTGGAGGATCTTACTAAACCCAATTCTGAATGATACTATAATTAATCTTTTAATTTTTAGGATTTAACTGTCAAATAAAATAATTTTATATTATTATAATATTATTTTATTAGTCAATACAAATAAGTGATAGCGGACCCGGAAATATTTGCGGGACCCACGTTTAGTCATCAAGTGCTTTACACGTGGACTAATGAGGAGCTGGTCAAAATTGGTGGCTGTGACTCATCGCAACGGGCCAATAGAAATTCAACACGTGGCGTGACACCTCAACACCATGACTCAGCAGATTCCTAAGGTTCTAGAAGCGGTGACTCGCCCCGTGACTCACCGTAGTGAGTCACCTGTTCCAGAAGCTTCTATGATGACTCAGCTGATGACTCAACGCTGTGACTCACCATTGATGACACAGCCAGTGATGTAGTTATGACACAGTCAGTGACTCAGCATGCTGACTCATCATGCTGACTCACCTGTTTTGGAAAATATCTATGCTGACTCACCTGTTTTGGAAAATATCTATGCTGACTCACCTGCTCTGGAAAATATCTACGATGACTCGCCATACTGACTCACCCGTTCTAGATAGTTCCACGATGACTCATCATACTGACTCATCGTAGTGAGTCACATGTTCTAGAAATTTCTCTTTGATGACTCACTTTTTGACTCATCAAGGGCAATCAGTAGAAAAATGATCAATAATAATTTCTACTCTGCTAGTAGAAGATAAAAATCTAGGTATATTTTATTACCCATTAGACAATAGACATTGACTTTATAAGCAGTAATTATTGTTCATTGCTTATGATATACCAAAAAATATCCTAAGCCTTCATCTTTTCCTGGAGTCTATAAATAGGAGGGCCTTGGCTCATTTTCAATTTTGGCAAGAAGCTCTCACCCTTCCTCTCCCATGGTCTTCTACGGCCATAGCTTCCAAGTGGAGGGCAACCTTCATCCATTCATCTCACTTACTCTCCTACACATCCTTTTCTCCAAAGAACCAAGATCAAACAACCAAAACTCTCTCATTTTCTCTCCCCCTTGATTTCGGCCAAAGCACCAAGAAACCTTCTCCAAATTTCTATAATTCCTACCAATATCATTTCTTGAATCCTTTCATCAAACCAAGACACTTTTATGCTAGGAATTTCTCAAGATTCCTTCATCTTCATCTTCCTATCAAGCAAAAACCACAAAAGCTCATATCTCTCCCTTTCTTCAAGCTCACGGCCAACCCCTCAAAAGTCACCTTCCAAGCTTCAATAATTCTAAACAACCTTAGATCTTGAATCTCCATGTAATTCTAAGGAACTTTTATGTTGGAGATTTTCCCTAAATCATCCATCTTCATTTTCGTTCTTCAAAGCTCAAGTTTGAAGCCTTGAAGGTGGAAGTCTTTAATCTTCATGTTTTTATCCATTTTAAAGTTCTAATCATGATTTTAATCCATGATTATTTTAGTTTAGAGCCTTAGGTATTAATATTGTATGTTTTCTTTGATTTTCAAGGAGCTCTTGGTGGAGAAAATTTACTTGAAGGAGGCATACAAGGAGCTTTGGAGGTTCTTCAAGAGATAAGAGGGAGATTACCCTCATCAACCATGTGTTGGTGGTGAGGAATGTTTGTGTTTGTGGTGAAGAATCCATAAGGATTCATTCACTTGATTGTTTATTGTTTTCCCTAATTGTGATTGATTATGTGTGAAAGCATGTCTAATAGTTTTAATATTTTGTATGTGTTTTATGATTGCTTTAATATATGGTATGTGTTCATAGATGCATGATAACTATTATAATGTGAATAGCATGTGCAAATCCAAGCTCACGGCCTCAAGGCAAAGAGGAGAACTAAAATGTTCTCTTAAATTTTCTAAAAGTGTGATTTAATTAACCTAGGAAAATTGACAAGTTACCAATTTGTTTAGAGTAAGAAAAATGAATTTGTGGATCAATGGATAAAATTAGGTATTTCGGCCAACATGCCAAAGCCAAGCAATTATGATTTCTAAAATCATTTCCAAACCATTTTCTAAAACAATGATGTAATGAATTTAGGTAATACAATAAATTAGACATGGATTTAGAAGATGAAAAATAATTTAAAGATCAAATACAAAGACTTTGTTAAATTTGGCCAACATGCCACATACTTTTGATCCAAATTTATTTTCTAACTATTGACTAGATAATTTAATAAAAATAAACTAGATCAAGAGTTTTATAAGAAATTAAATGTATGGAAATAATTAGGAATGAATTATAAAGCATAGAATGATTTTCGGCCAATATGCCAATTTTAAATGTTTTTGATTTATAGAATTGTTTTCAACTAAGGTTAAGTAATAAATGCCAAAAAGATTTTATTACAATGAGTTTTGAAGAAATAAATTGATTAGAATTAAGTTTAAGAAATTTAAACTAATGATTTTTACTGTTAGAAGAAAATACAGTAACTTTTGTAAAATTTCTAACATATAGCTCATATTATATTTTGAAGCATGTTAGTGATTTTCATAAAGTTAAATTATACGGTTAAAAATTAAGTAAACAGAAATTTTTACAGAAAAGTTAGGAAACCATTATTATAAGTTTTCTAAAACATAATACTGTCAATTTTTATTAAAAATGGACAAATAAGATAGAAAAGATATCCAAAAGACAGTATGCGGTATGAAAAATATTCTACATAATTTAAATGTATTAAATATTATGTCTGTTTATTTTAAATAGTGATTTTTAAGGAATTCGGACAAGAAAATGATTTAAAAATCTTACGCGATTGAGAAAACGTATTAAAAACTCTACGCGATTTTAAAAACAGAAAAATAAATTTATGCGATTTAAAAACATTTATAAAAACGACGAGATTGTGAAAACGCGATAAAATTTCTACGCGATTGACCAAAACTGTATATTTTATACCGTTGAGGGTATTCTGTATATTTTTCGCTGTCGGGCTATCAGGTGAACTCGTACAGGCTTTGGAATAGTATTTGTCCGGTGGGACTTACTGTATATTTTTGCCATTGAGGGCATATATTTTTTTTATATACCATTGAGGGTATTTTTGGTAATTTCTTATTTTATCATGCATTGATTTAATGCCATTTTTGGTGGATTGATTGATGAGGTGAATAACATCGTATTGTCGATGCGATAAACGTAGTGTGGTTCAATTTTGAATGAACTTGGAGACATTAGTGTGCAAAATTCCATTTGTGGATAGTAGGGTTGCTCCTCTGGGCCGTGGTGATTGGCAACACACTAATGAACTCGACACACACTATTTTTAATCGAGATCTTGTAAGGTCTAATAGTACATTGCCTGTAGTGCCACAACGTGAGACCGTGAACTACACCACGCCTTGGACAATGGGTTCCATGTGACGTGGGGCTATAGACGCAACGTGTGACAGCGCAATAGTTTGGTTGGGCAGCCGTGGTACTAATAGATTTTGCGGGTCATTCTCTCTGATGTCTGTATGTTTTTAGCTCCATGGAGTAGGATTATGTCATATTGCACATGTATCTGTGTTGTTATTGATTATATTTTTATCTGTGATATTTTTATTTGTATTGTTATTTAGTATATTTTCATCTGTGATATATTTTTATCTGTGTTGTTATTTATTATATTTTTATCTATGATGTTATATGATGTTATACATATTTTTTATTTGTGACGTTATATGTTGTTATTGTTTTTAATTTTTATATTATATCATTATCTACACTGTTATGGCATTTTATATTGTATGAATTGTTATATCTATCTTGGTAATGTTATTGCTGTTCATTTTATTATGATATATGCTTATTTGATTTATTTATAAATTGATAACATGATTGTATTTGTGATATCTGTGTGTATGGAATGACTTTGTCATTCGTATCATTCTTTGCTACCGTACTGGTACTGGTGAAAGGGGATCTCACCTCTTTACTGTATTACTTTATTGTGTTGTATTTGTTAAATTCATATAGTAGACGAAGGAAGTTTCTCAAACTTATTGGAGGCAATATTCGAAAGTTGGTGACGACGTCAAGGTGTAATTTTCCAAGTTTCAACAGGATGCAGTTGATGAAGAAATGGAACATGTAGGTTGAGTTTTCTCGTTAGTGTTGTTACCGTGTTATTAGTAGTACCCGTCTTTGGGTTTGCTACTGCTTCTCTGAGTCTGTAAATGTTATGTTTGAAATTGTTGTTGAATATTTTGTGGAATATATAATATGTGTATTAATTAATTCAATCTAATTTCTGTTTTACTTATAATTTTTGGTAAGTTTATATTTTCGCGAAAAGAAATTTTAAAAGTTATCCTTTAGAATTCAAAGCTTTTATAAAATGATTTTATTTGATTTTATGTTTTATTTAAAAATGTGACGCCCTGTGGAGGGTGTTACATGTGGGCCCTGGGCGGGCCTGAAAAAATGAAAGTTTTTTCGAACCAGAAAATTTTGTACTGTTGATTCGAGGACAAGGGAGCTTACTAAGCCTGAAACTGGAAATAGTTTTTGAAGTTTTGTTTTTCTACGATTTCATCTGACAAAATAAAATTAGGTTATGTTTTATTACCCATTGGATAATAGCTTCCGGAAAAATATCTAGTGGATAATTCTAGACGCAAGTCTAGTCACCCACTTTAGAATATTCTAGACGATGACTCATCGTTTGGTGACTTACCTAGGTGACTAGCCTAGTGACTCACATGTCCTAGACTATTCTAGTGTATGTCACTCACCTTGTATGCACCAATGAGGAGTTGGTCAAACTTGGCAGTTGTGACTCATTGTGATAGACCAATAGGAATTGGACACCTTGTGTGGACACCTCACCCTGTGACTCATCGCATTCTGAAAGCTTGTAGAACAATGACTAGCCATGTTCTAGAATGTGGTAGAATGGTGACTCACCCTGTGACTGACCACAGTGAGTCATACATTCCAGAAGGTTCCCTTAGTGACTCAGCTAGTGACTCAGCACTACGACTCACCATGCTAACTCACTTGTTCTAGAAAGCTCCATAGTGACTCATCATAGTGAATCGCATGTTCTAGAAACTTCTCTTTGATGACTCGCTTTATGACTCATCAAGGGTAATCAGTAAAAAAAAATATGATCAACAATAGTTGTTACCCAACTGGAACAAGACAAAAATCTATGTATATTTTATTATCTATTAGACAATAGACACTGACTTTATAAGTAGTAATTATTATCCATTAGTTAAAGTATACTGAAAAATATCTTGGAAGCTAACCATTACAACATTTATGATGAACCAATGGGAGAGCTTGCTTACTTAGTAAGTTTTGAAGAAAAGTCAACAATAGTGGCTTGCACAAAAATGGACCAATGAGAGGCTTTCTTGTGGCTAAGTAAGGAGGAAGTAGAAGAGAAGTTGGATACTCCTTCATGAAAGTATCTTTTGCAAATATCTTCTTGAAAATATCTTCTTGATAAATATCACCTTGATAAATACCTTGCTTGAAATATCTTGGATAAATATCTTTGTAAAATATCTTGATTAAATATCTTGGTTAGATATTTTGTTTTGATGAAAATACCTTGATCAAAATATCTTAAGCTTTTATCTTTTTCATGAAGTCTATAAATATAAAGGCTTTAGTTCTATTCATCCCTATTGCTCTTGCATAAAATTCTCACCCATTCTCTCATCTAGCCTCACGACCATGTTTGTTTAAGGAGGCCAAGTTTGTGTTTTATTTCATCTTGTCCATCATTCTCTCAAAGCAACCAAAAGCTAAACACAAAATCCTCACCTTTTCTTCCATTGAAGCTCACGGCCAAGGCCAAGAAAACCACCCTCCACTCTTCAATAATTTTAACTAACCATAGATCTTGAATGTCCATGTAATTCTAAGAAACTTTCATGTTGAGACCATCTTCCAAATCATCCATCTTCAAGCACTTTTTCTAAGATCTAAGTTTGAAGGATAAAGGGTGAAGTTCTTGATATTCTTTTCTAATCTTATATTCAAAGTTCTAAACAATGATTTGAATCCATGGTCATCCTAGTTATGCCTTAGATGTTAATACTTTAGTATTTGTTTTTGTTTTCAAGAATCTCTTAGTGGTGAATCATTGATTCAAGAGGACAAGCAAGGAGCTTATGATGCATCACCAAAAGGTAAGAGGGAGATTAATCTCATCGGCCAAACGTGGTGGTGAGGGAATGGATTTGTTTGTGTTTGATAGTGAAAAATCCATTAAAGAATTTATTCTCTTGGTTGTGTATGTTTAAGTGTTCTATGTTTTGTTATATGTGATTTTATTTCTTTGATGGTTATGCATGATTTTAGTGCTTGACTATTATGTATGATAGTATGATTTTGACTTCCTTGTGATGAATTGCTTAACATGAGTTTATTGCTTTAATGATATGCATGAACATGTGATAGTAGGAATATTGTGATTGGTGTATATTACATGATGTGAATCATATGGAAAAGGAAAGAGATTTTGGTTCTACAGAACCTAGAGGCTCACAGCCAATATGCTTTCAAAGGGCAAACCAAGACAAAATTATTTTATTAAGGAAGAACCTAAATGATTAAGTAATGAGAACATGATTTGTTTATTTACAAATTAGAAAGGAAGCAAACAGAGTTTTATAATGGAAAAGGATTGATTTTTAGTCATATGAATGAAACTAAGTTAGAAGAAAATAATTTGAAACTCAGTATTACATTTAAATGGATTTTGATGATGATAATGGAAAAAGGAATTTATAAAAATGATTAAATCAAAATAAATACAATTTTTGTGAAAAACGTTTGAATATATTACTTAAGAGATGATTAGAGACTTTATGTATTTTGTTTAAAGGTGTTTTAGTGAAGGTAAATGAATAATGATTTTTGAAGGATATGATTTTATTAAAATAAACATAGTTTTATGAACAACGTTTGGAAAATATCATTTAGAGGAGATTTGATACGGAAATTTTGGATTAAGGATTTATAGAATGAAAATGGAAACAAACAAATTTTATTGTTAAGGAAAAGAGTGATTTTTCGGCCATGATGTTGGAAAAGAGGCTTTAGAAACAAATTGGAAGCTGAAAATATTTCATTTAAAAGGATTTTTAGTAAAGAAGATGGAAAGGATTTTATTAAATTAAAATAAAGTAGATTTTTTTTTGGGAAAAACATTAGAAAATATTATTTAGAGGAATTTTTGTAAAGGAATATTGCAAATAAAGTTAAATCATATTTTAAAGTTAGAAAGTTTCAGAATTTAATTTAGAACATTAAGCAATATTTTATACGGTTAGAAAATGGTAGAAAAACCTTACGTGTTTCAATAACGTAGATTTTTGAACTATGCGATTTAGAAAACGTTTAAATATTTTTAGGCAATTGAGAAAATATTAGAAAATATTTACGTAATTTGAAAACATAACAAAAGTGTTACACAATTGTGAAAACACGATAAAAATGCTACGCGATTGAGAAAAATAACGGAATGCTATCGGGCCGACATACTGGACCCAGAAACATCAAATGAACGGTTTAGTCAGATGGGGTTTGTTTTCATAATTGAAAACATCAGATAGATGGTTGAGTCAGATGTTACTTGTTATTATGAGAAACCACGTTGTTTATAAATATGACGTACTACATCCGGGTGGATTAGTGATATTATGTAATTGTATGGGTAGTTATACAATACCATTGATACTAATGGTATTATTAGACAATTGTATAGACGATTGTTTTAATATCATTGGGAATAGTCCAAATGATGCCTTGAGTTATCATGCATTGAACATTATACAGTCAGTGGTTGTTATGGCTTTTATTGCCTAGGAGTGAATGAGAATTGAGTAGTGTGATTTATAATGGATCTCGAGGGAACGTGAGGCATGATGATTCATTTAGTGATCTTGTTATCGCATTATGCACCTCTGGCCATGATAAACCGTTGTAATGCATCATGAGCCCGACAAATACTATTCTTTTCGCGGTCTGACATAGACTGTCTTTGAGGCTGCCAGATCTTCTGGAACGTTCATCTCTGAAATTGAGTTTAGCTCCATGGAGTAGGAATTGGTACATTATGCATACACATGGTCAGTACACATATTGTTGCGGCATGGTCAATATACATATCATGGTGGCATAGTCATTATACATACTGTTGATATATGTGTTATAATACTGTTAATGTTTATATTATTGTGAGATATGTTTACTGATGATATTTATGAATTGATAAACATGAATATACTTGTGATATCTGTATGCATGGAATGACTTTGTTGTTCATATCGTTTCTTTGTTGCCATAATGGTATTTGATGTAGGGGATCTCACCTCTTTGTGTTTTGCTCTGTTGATCTGTTTTATATTTATGTTCAGCGAAGTCTGTGATGGCAGCGAGATAGAATCTTCTTTGAGGATGCAACTTGTGAGAGTACCGACACATGAAGTTCGTATCTGGTTTTCATGCGCATTGAGTTTTCTCGTTAGTGTTGTAACCGTGCTTTTAAGTAGGACTCGTCATGGGATTTGCTACTATTTCTCTTTGAGTCTATAAGTTTTATGTTTTGAATATTGTTGAATATTATGTGGCGTAAGTAATGTGTGTGTTAATCAGTTCAATATGTTTTTATATTACCTACATCTTTGGTAAATTTAATTTCAACAAAATGAAATTTTGAAACCCGCATTCTATAATATTAAATATTTTACAATTTAATTATAGTTTGGTAAGTCAGAAATGTGACATCCAAAGGAGTGTGTTACATTAGTTGGTATCAGAGTACGGTTAGAGTCTTTTTAGATTTTTGTGGTTAGGTCTGTCTTGTTTGTGTTGTGTGACTCTCTGTACTTGGACTCCAAAAGGAGACAATGTTGTTTGGAATGGTTACTTTGGTTTCCATTGTGTTTTGATTTGTCTATCTTTGAAGAAAAACGATGGCTAGTGGTAAACATGCACGTGAGGAAGCAGGAAGTGACACTGATAATGTGGCTGCAACTCCGGAAGCAATGCAAAGAACAACTGAAAGAATAATACAACATGAGCAAAGGATCACTCAGCAGCAGGAATTGATAATTAAAGTTCAAAATCTGTTAGAGCAAACTCTATAGTTGCAACGTGTGATAATTCAGTCTAGGGATATGAGATCTCGTAACTCTGGATCATCCAAGTTCCAAGGGAAGAATAATGGAAAGGTCAATCAATCTCAGCAGAAGCCTTACTCACAACTACCGGGGAAGCATCAGCAGCAACAACAACAGTCGGTTGGAGGAAGTTCTCATGGAAAGGGAATCAGCTAGTCTGTGGCATCTTTGCCAATGTATTATAAGTGTGGAGGAGATCAGGTAATAAAGAATTGTACGATTAAGGGAATAATTTGTTTCAAGTGCGGGAAACCCAGACATGTTTCCAGAGATTGTACTTCACAAAAGACAAAACCTTCCATTGGTAATAAACATGCTTCAAAATCTCAAGTTGAAGGGAGAATCGATACCTTGAACGGAGCAGGAACATCTAAAAATTGAAGACTTATGCAAAGGAGACTGTGCCACAGGAGGTGATTCTTTAAACTATACTGTATAATTCTGGGGGCAATCCATTTCTTTATGCCTTATGATTATGTGGATTGATTAGAGTTATCTGTGTCTTCGTTACCTTTTGACTTGTTTGCTTCTGTTTCTATTACTAAACCTATTGTTACTATCTAATTGCTTAAATTATCATATTTCTGTGAAAGACCAAATCTTTTCTGTTAATTTAATTTGTCTACCTCTTTCATAAATAGACGTAAAAATGGATTGGTTATCTTCCAACCATATCCTATGAGATTGTTTTGATAAAGTGTTAGTGTTCTAGAAAAAAATTCATTCCTAAAAATCGGGCTATATCAAATTCTTTGGTGGATATGTCCGGTAACACATCAGATAGTTTTGCTATTATTTTCTTCCTAACTTTCATAATGTTTTTCATATATCGCAATTTGCAAGAAAGAATATTCTTGGTCCAATTCATGCCATAGTATCATATACAGTACTGTTCAAAGAGAACTTGATTTGTGGGACACTTCCTGTTAAGATCGAAGATAGAAAAGTGAAGTGATTCAAAGGAAAAGAAATTTCATTGCTACTAGTGCTCTGGAGTAAAGTGATTGGAAATGCAACGTGGAAACTTGAAGGCAGAATGAAAGGACATTATCTGCATCTATACGAAGGTACGCAAATTTCGAGGATGAAATTTCTTTTTATAGGGGGAGTATTGTAACACCCCAAATTTTATTTTTTTTGAATATATATGATTTTTATAATTTTTATGATTTTTGTGATATTTTATATATTTTGAATATTTTAATATATTTTAGATATTTCGAGATATTTTGAATATTTTAATATATTTTAGATGTTTTGAGATATTTTTAATATTTTATTATATTTTTTATATTTTGGAATATTTTGAATATTTAATTTATTTTTGATATTTTGGTCTGTGTGTGGGCCCAGGGCGGGCCCGAAAAAATAAAAAAAATTTGAGCCAGAAAATTTTGTACTATTGATTCGGGGACAGTGGAGCTTACTAAGCTTGAAACCGAAACAATTTTTGAAGTTTTGTTTTTCTACAATTTCATCTGACAAAATAAAATCAGGTTATGTTTTATTACCCATTGGATAATAGCTTCCGGAAAAATATCTAGTGGATAATGCTAGACGCAAGTCTAGTCACCCACTTTAGAATGTTCTAGACGATAACTCATCGTTTGGTGACTTACCTAGGTGACTAGCCTAGTGATTCACATGTCCTAGACTATTATAGAAGATTCTAGTGTATGTCACTCACCTTGTATGTACCAATGAGGAGCTGGTCAAACTTAGTGGCTGTGACTCATCGTGATAGACCAATAGGAATTGGACACCTTGCGTGGACACCTCACCCTATAACTCATCGCGTTCTAGAAGCTTGTAAAATGATGACTCGCCATGTTTTAGAATGTGGTAGAACAGTGACTCATCTTGTGACTCGCCACAGTGAGTCACACGCTCCAAAAAGTTCCCTTAGTGACACAGCTAGTGACTCAGCACTATAACTCACCATGCTAACTCACCTGTTCTAGAAACCTCCATAGTGACTCACCGTAGTGAATTGCATGTTCTATAAACTTCTCTTTGATGACTCACTTTATGACTCATCAAGGGTAATCAGTAGAAAAAATATGATCAACAATAGTTGCTACCCAACTGGAACAAGACAAAAATCTATGTATATTTTATTATCCATTGGACAATAGACATTGACTTTATAAGCAGTAATTATTATCCATTGGTTAAAGTATACCAAAAAATATCTTTGAAGCTAATCATTACAACCTTTATTATGAACCAATAGGAGAGCTTGCTTACTTAGTAAGTTTTGAAGAAAAGTCAACAATAATGGCTTGCACAAAAATGGACCAATGAGAGGCTTTCTTAGTGGCTAAGCAAGGATGAAGTAAAAGAGAAGTTGGATACTCTTTTTTGAAAGTATTTTTTGTAAATATCTTCTTGAAAATATCTTCTTGATAAATATCTTACTTGAAATATCTTGGATAAATATCTTTGTAAAGTATCTTAATTAAATATCTTAGTTAGATATTTTAGTTAGATATTTTGCTTTGATGAAAATATCTTGATCAAAATATCCTAAGCTTTCTTCTTTTTCATAAAGTCTATAAATATAAGAGCTTTAGTTCTATTCATCCCTATTGCTCTTGCATAAAATTCTCACCCATTCTCTCATCTAACCTCATGACCATGCTTGTTTAAGGAGGTCAAGTTTGTGTTTTATTTCATCTTGTCCATCATTTTCCCAAAGCAACCAAAAGCTAAACACAAAATTCTCACATTTTCTTCCATTGAAGCTCACGGCCAAGGCCAAGAAAACCACCTTCCACTATTTAATAATTTTAACTAACCATAGATCTTGAATCTCTATGTAATTCTAAGAAACTTTCATGTTGATACCATCTTCTAAATCATCCATCTTCAAGCACTTTTTCTAAGATCTAAGTTTGAAGGATAAAGGGTGAAGCTCTTGATATTCTTTTCTAATCTTATATTCAAAGTTCTAAACCATGATTTGAATCCATGGTCATCCTAGTTATGCCTTAGATGTTAATACTTTGGTATTTGTTTTTGTTTTCAAGAATCTCTTAGTGGTGAAGGATTGATTCAAGTGGACAAGCAAGGAGCTTAGGAAGTATCACCAAAAGGTAAGACAGAGATTATCCTTATCGGCCAAACGTGGTGGTGAGAGAATGGATTTGTTTGTGTTTGATAGTGAAAAATCCATTAAAGAATTTATTCTCTTGGTTGTGTATGTTTAAGTGTTCTATGTTTTGTTATATGTGATTTTATTTCTTTGATGGTTATGCATGATTTTAGTGCCTGACTATTATGTATGATAGTATGATTTTGATTTCGTTGTGATGAATTGCTTAACATGAGTTTATTGCTTTAATGATATGCATGAACATGTGATAGTAGGAATATTGTGATTGGTGTATATTATATAATGTGAATTATATGGAAAAGGAAAGAGATTTTGGTTCTAAAGAACCTAGAGGCTCACGACCAATATGCTTTCAAAGGGCAAACCAAAACAAAATTATTTTATTAAGGAAGAACCTAAATGATTAAGTAATGAGAACATGATTTGTTTATTTACAAATTAGAAAGGAAGCAAACGAAGTTTTATAATGGAAAAGGATTGATTTTTAGTCATATGAATGGAACTAAGTTAGAAGAAAATAATTTGAAACTCAGTATTACATTTAAATGGATTTTGATGATGATAATGGAAAAAGGAATTTAGAAAAATGATTAAATCAAAATAAATACAATTTTTGTGAAAAACGTTTGAATATATTACTTAAGAGATGATTAGAGACTTTATGTATTTTGTCTAAAGGTGTTTTAGTGAAGGTAAATGAATAATGATTTTTGAAGGATATGATTTTATTAAAATAAACATAGTTTTATGAACAACGTTTGGAAAATATCATTTAGAGGAGATTTGATAAGGAAATATTGGATTAAGGATTTATAGAATGAAAATGGAAATGAACAAATTTTATTGTTAAGGAAAAGAGTGATTTTTCGGCCATGATATTGGAAAAGAGGATTTAGAAACAAATTGGAAGCTGAAAATATTTCATTTAAAAGGATTTTTAGTAAAGAAGATAGAAAAGATTTTATTAAATTAAAATAAAGTAGATTCATTTAGTGATCTTGTTATCACATTATACACCTCTGGCCATGATAAACTGGTACAATGCATCACGAGCCCGACAAACACTATTCTTTGAGGATGCAACTCGTGAGAGTATCAACGCATGAAGTTCGTATCTGGTTTTCGTGCGCGTTGAGTTTTCTCGTTGGTGTTGTTACCGTGCTTTTAAGTAGGACCCATCATGGAGTTTGCTACTATTTCTCTTTGAGTTTTTAAGTTTTATGTTTTGAATATTATTGAATATTATGTGGCGCAAGTAATGTGTGTTAATCAGTTCAATATGTTTTTATATTACTTACATCTTTGGTAAATTTAATTTCAGTAAAATGAAATTTTGAAACCCGTATTCTATAATATTAAATATTTTACAATTTAATTATAGTTTGGTAAGTTAGAAATATGACATCCAAAGGAGAGTGTTACACTTGCAGCATAAGGATACGAGCTGAAGAGGATATTTATTTTATTTCTTTTGGATTTGAATTGTTGTATAATGGTTGTTTGGAAAAATGTCTACAAGGTATAGAATATATATATTTGTACTATTATGTACATTTATATAAACTCCTACAGCGTATGTAAATTATTATTTCACTTTGACCAGGCTTATACTTTTATATAATAATGTAAAGTATAATTTGAAAATTTTAATAAATTTCTTACGTATTTTGCTCACTATTATTGCTATAATGTAATTCCGAAAACATTAATAGAAATACTAGTAAGGGAGTTACACTATACATTATAACTTCAAAACTATTCTAACACTATACATTATAACTTCAAAACTATTCTATGTCTTTTGCTTTAGTCTCCTTACTGCGGATCTCGACCCTAGAAATATTACGGAAACAAGAACAAAAAAGGGGTGAGAATTCAAAGAATTCTCAGTAATATTATTAAAATTAGTGACATCGTAATACTTTCAACTGCTTAAGGGAAAATACATTTTAAAACTCATTTTATTACGTAGGAAGGTGGTTAAAACCCAAATTCCTTCCTCTTCCCGAAACAGAAATTTCATTATTATTAGTTTCTAAAAACATTAATTATAAATCATAACAAAATACACTCACAAATAAATCTTCGAATCATACATTTAATCAAACATCACAATAAATCACATAAATTCAATTTCACTAGTATTGCTTATTTAAAACACTTGGCAGTAGTCTACTTTCAAGTTGATGCACTTCAACTTATTTATGACTATTCACCAGTCACACAAAACTACTCCATTAAATGAGTTACTTGGCCACCTCTAGTGAGGGAATGTCCCTCCTCAACATAGAGTTGTGAGTAGAGAAAAAATTATCCATCTTCAACTACTAGGATAGGGAGGGGATATCCTCACACTATCAACAATCTAGGATCACCTCTAGTAGAGAGGGAATGACCCTTCTCATCTACTTTCCACTAGGAAGAATTTGAGTCATTCTAAGCTAATGTGATCCTAGTTCAACCTCTTGGCCATATAAAATATAAGGGCTACTCATATAAATCACAACATATAATAGGCTTCCTTTCAAGCAATAGTGTACACATAATCATATATTTTCCTTATTAAAGCAAACTTGGCCATGAGCTTCTTGCTCATTTTAAATCCAACATTTCAATCAAATGAACTTCAATGTATCATAATATACACTCAAATAATGATTGTGTTATGCAGCCTTTAAACTTATGTTTTCAATCACATCTTAAGTCATGATTACATATACAATGATATCAAAATTTTGGTCTCAAAGGGTAGCTTTGTGCCATGACTTTTACCTATCATATATATCATAATATCATGTTCAAAATAACAACATTTATGGTCACACAAGATAGCCATGCTGCCATGACCATTATGGACCATTTAAGACAAAATTTTCATGTAAAAACACATCAAAATTGTAGTCACAAATAGATCCAACACTTCTATGATTATTCAAGATCCTTCAAGCCATGATTCACACATTAAAATCATCCATTTACAAGTTAAATATAGGGCAACATTCTGCCCTTGTTTTGAGTCATCATTCAAGGTTCCATTGTAAGCACAAAAGTCATCATTTACAACCATAAATAGGGCAGCCTTGAGCCTTAATTTTCCTTGACAACTTAGACCACAATTTCAATCACGTAATGAATTATATTATCATCTCAAATTCTACCTAAAAAAGAACACATACATCCATGAAAATCAAGCCTCAAAATCCAACCATTTTCTCATCAATAAAGTATCACAATTCAATACAATGATCAATAGAAATAGATAAACAAATAAAAGAACACAACCACCTTTAAAACCTTCCATGGCCGTGAGACATGGGGTAAACAAGCATCAACCAAATTCAAAAACTTTTGCTTAAGAACTCATATAGGAAATAGAACTAGAGCAAGATAATAATACAAACACAAAAGTGATCAAAAGATAAGCTATTTTCCAAGTTTTTGGCCATGAGTTTCCAAGCTCCAACAAACAGATTCTTAGTTCAAAAATAATATAAAAAGATGAGCAAGATGATGGCAAGAACCCTTTACCTCACTCCTAGTCTTGTACCCTTGAGCTTCCTTCTCTTTTCTCTAGTTTTTCCTTCTTTTTTCTTCGCTATTTTCCTTCTTCTTCTCCATGATTTTGCAGCAGAATTTGAGGCTCCTTTTTCTCTGTTTGTGGCCAAAAGAATGGTAAAGAGAAAGTGAGAAAAGTGTAGAAAATTCTAGGCATAAAGGTGGGCAATTGGTTTGGTCAAAGATGACCAAATTTTTGGTCAGTAACTTTTTTATCTGTTAAGCAATCTTTAATATTCCAAAGCTAAGTTTTCAAGTTACTACAAGTATTATGAAAAATTTTAGAACTTAACTTAGTTCTTGGATTCATTTTTTCATAATTTTCTGTATACTATTATTTATCAGTTAAGCTTCATTACTTGGTGCAACACCTTAATGGGGATGTCACATTTCCAACAATAATTGTAACACCCCTTTGGGGATGCCACACATATAAAGAAAAATAAAATAAATAAATAAAATCTACCCAAGTTGTAAAATATTTGTTAAATAATATTACATATTGTAAGATAATTCCTGATAAACAGAATATTGTTAAATAAAATATGCGGAAATAGCAAATAAACAAAACAACATTACTTATAATATACATATGATTTAAGTTATAAGTTGTACAAATAATTTACAACTAAAATTACAAATATTTAAACGAAAACAGTAAATAAAAACAGTAAAAGAGTCAATATATACATCCATACGCAGACGCGCCCAAAAAAAACATCATGCATATTTAATCATCTGAAGGATCACTCTCAACATGAAAATGATCATCAGGAGACAAATATCTCGGATGTCTCGACACTCGGCGATAACGAGATCGCGCAGTCGATACGAGTGTCATCTCACTAGGCTCAGTGGATACACCACCCCAATGACGCCTAATGGATAAAGGTAACTCTAAATGCAGAAACATCGTCGTCGTCATCACTGGCTCGTCATCAAATCTATGGCGTAAGGTCACCGTCATCCGTCCCGCATACGTCACGGAATCTCTATCTCCTCTCATGTGCCACGCTAGCGATCCACCGTGAAACTCGAGAGTCACGAACCCCAAAAATCCAGGCACCGCCATACCAAAACTAATCAATCCAATGGATATGGATGATCAGATGGTTCTTGATCGTCAAACTGGTCGTCGGCTAGCTGAGCTTCCTCCTCCTCGGGGTACAGAACCTCAAGAGGTTGTTCCTCTTCTTCTTCCTCAAACTCTTTACCGCATAAAATAAATATACAGGAAACATACACAATACAGAAAAGAGGTAAGACAATCTAAAATCACCATAAACATGGCCAATAAGAAGACGACAAACAACAGATATACAGTTCATGCAATATGAAAAGCTATAACATTAATAAGTAACAGAATAGTGTAAAGATTCAAAAAGATTTAAATATCCCAACAATATACCATCACAGATAAAATAAAACAAGAAACAAATGATACAATACAACAATAGATAAAACAAATACAAGAAACAAATAAATCAATATCAATATAATAAACAGATAAGACAAAAATAAATAGATAAGACAAAATAAATAAATAGATCCCAATAAATAAATATAAGACACACCCTACTCCATGGAGCTAAAAAAAAACACACAAGTATCAGAGAGAATGACTCGCCAAATCTATTAGTACCACGGCTGCCCAACCAAGCTATTGCGCTGTCTCACGTCGCGTATATAGCCCCACGACACAAGAATCCATCATCCAGGCGTGGTGTAGTTCACGGTCTCACGTTGTGACACTACAGGCAATGTACTATTAGATTTCACGAAATCTCGATTAAATATAGTGCGTGTCGAGTCCATTAGTGTGCTATCGATTTACCACGGCCCAGCGGAGCTACCAACTGTCCACATATGGGATACCGTACACTAACGTCTCCAAGTCCATTAGAATAATGAACCACACTACGTTTATCGCATCGACAACACGATGTGATTCGTCTCATCAACCAATCCACCAAAAATTTAGCATAAACTCAATACATAATTCCAAAAATATGAAATTATAAAAATGCCCTCAAGATAATAATATGCCCTCAATGGCAGAAAAATAGAAAGCCTGTACGGGTTCACATTTTCCCGACAAAAAAAATCCTCAAAAGCCTGTACGGGTTCACATTTTCCCGACAGCATAAAATAAATACATCAACGGTCAATCGCGTAGAAATTTTATCGCGTTTTCACAATTCTGTCATTTTTACAAACATTTATAAATCGCGTAAATATATTTTTCTGTTTTTAAAATCGTGTAGAATTTTTAATACGTTTTCTCAATCGCGTAGGATTTTTAAATCATTTTCTTGTCCAAATCCCTTAAAATTCACTGTTTAAATATACAGAAATAATAATTAATACGTTTAAACTACGTATAATATTTTCCATACCGTATACTGTCTTTTGGACATCTTTTCTATCTTATTTGTCCGTTTTTACTAAAAATTGACAGTATTTTGTTTAGAAAATTAATAATAATGGTTTCCTAATTTTTTTTCGTAAAAACTCTGTTTATTTAAATAAACCGGATAATTTGATCTTTTAAAAACTCCTAACATGCTTCAAAATATAGTATGAGCCATATGTTAAAAATTCTTAAAGATTACTGTATTTCCTTTATAACAATAAAATTATTGATTTTAATTCCTTAAATTAATTCTAATCTATTGATTTCTTAAAAACTCTTTTTAGAAAAAAAATTCTTGTTAACATATAATGCCTTCTTTATACTTGAAAATGGTTTGGAATTGATTTTAGAAATCAAGAATATCTAGTTTGGCATGTTGGCCGAATTTCCTAAATCCTTTGAAATTGATTTCTAAATTATTTCTCATCTTCTAAATATATGTCAAACTTATTGTATTGTCTAAATTCATTTAACCATTGTTTTAGAAAATGGTTTTTGAAATCAACACATTCATTTTAGGCATGTTGGCCGAAAATACTAAGTCTTACCATTTGATTTCTAAATTCATTTTTCTTTAATCTAATCAACTTGAAACCTTCTTAATTCTCCTAGGTTAATTAAATTACCTTTTAAGAAAATTAAGAGAACATTTTGGTTCTCCATTTTGTTACAAACCGTGGGCATTATGGAGTGTTCTTTGGAACACACATGCATTTCCTTGACATGTTATTCACATCCTATACATTATCATGTCATTCTATACTTTATCATGCAATTCTAACACATGCAATATTATCAAAGCTTATAGACATGCAACTTAAAGCTTGTAGACATGCAATTTATTACAAACAACAAATAGGAAAGCTACTAACAAATACACAACCACATCAAATAAACTACTAACAAGCACACACATGAATCCTTATGGATTCTACAATCACAAAATCAACTCCATCTTCTTACCACCATCCATAGGTGATAAGATTTGTCTTCCTCTTACCTTAAATGAAGACAAATGGATTCTTTCACTCCTCCTAGAGCTTCGGTTTTCCTCCTCCAAAAACCTAGCAAGCTTAAACAAAAACTACAAATTACTAAACATTAAAAGAGAGCTTAAACCATGGATAAATCATGGCTTAGAACTTTGAAAAAGAGTTTAGAAAAGAAAAACAAGAGATTTCACCTCCTTGGTCAAATCTTCCAAGTAGGTTTTCAAGCTTCAAATGTAAGATTTTGAAAGAACTCTCAACTAGAGATGTTCTTAGGATTGTGTTTAGGTTTAGAAAACTTGGTTAGATGAAATTTAGAGTGATTGGATGGTAGGGTTATAGGTTTGGCCGAATGGCTGAGAAAGGAAGCAACAATGGTGTTTAGGGTTCTTGGATAAGAGAGAAGAGAGAAAATGCATGCAAGCAAAGTGATTTTTGGTCTTCCAAACCTCACTTGGCCGTAGACTTCATTGCATGCAAGGTGGACATTTGCTTGGCTTCATCCAAGCCCTTGGATGCATCAAAGGTCAAGATTAAGCCTCGATTAGCAAGCTTGTTTCCTATTGGTTGCTCCTAACCTAGTCATTACCCTTAGTCACCATGCTTAGTCACTAATAACCTAGTCATCAAGCCTTATCATCATGTTCAAGAATGTTCCTCCACTAATCATGTTTAATTAAGCTACTAAGTTAATTGGTTTAGCTAAACATGGGTCTCGCAAAATATTTCCGGGTCCACTGTCACTAAATTATACTGACTAATAAAATAATATTATAATAATACAAAATTATTTTATTTGACATTAAATCTTAAAAATTAAAAGATTAATTTTAGGCTCATTCAATTGGGTTTAGTAAGATCCTCGCCTCGAATAATTTAAAACAGATTTTATCGGTCCGAAAAATATTATTTTCCCGCCCCATAGCAAATCACACAAAAAGTCCATATAAAATCACGAGACAGTAATATTGGACACTAAATCAAGCGAAAAACAATTAAAAACAGCAAAAAAACAAGACAAACAAAGACGTTCGGACGTAATGGTCATTTCTCATTTTTTCCCACAACGTAGCTAATCATCCAAAAAGTTTAAATAAAATTACGAGACAAGTATTAATTGTCGTATATCTTCCAAAAAATTAAAACAAGAGGCTGGAAAAACTTTTATTTTATCTTGTCTCGAAACAAATTACGTAAAAAGACCAAATAAAATTTGAGCCTGTATAAATGTATTTGTATTTCATGCAGAAATCGAGAAACAGTAAAATAGGGACACAACAGTCATTCATACGAAAGCTTGGAAAACAACAAACAGAACATTCGGGACATTTTCTAAATATTGGGGTGTTACAATAATAATAAGACCTCTACCCAAGTTATAAATTATTTCGTAATATATAATAATATAGGTTGTAAAAATATTCTTTTTGGACCTTATATTATAAAATAAAGTAAACAACAGTACATAAAATAAAATAAACTATTACATACACACCATAATTATAGATACAAATAATTTACATATTACAAACTATTTAATAAAATAGTAAACTATCTGGTTTAAAGTAAACCATAAACTAGCTCAAGCATAACACTAAGAGTTTTGATTCTTCGAAGGATCTTCCTCGGGGAGATCATTAGAATACAGAAAACCTTGGTCAACGTTATCCCACGTCGCAATCAATCCATATGATATGGATGATCTCGAGGCTCGCCCTCCTCAAACTGCTCGTTCGGTTGTTGTTCGTACTGAAAATCCAGTGTTTGCTCCTCTTCTACTTCCTCAACGACTTTACGTAACATAAATAATAATACGTAAAAATATATACAAAGAGGTGAGACAATCTACATCATTACCAAAGATAGCGGTAAGAAGAAAACGACAAAACATACGAGATATAGCGTTAAAACAACAAAATCATATTAGCACAACATATAACATATCTCAACCAAGTATAAATGTCACGGATGCAAAATATCATAAATCAAATTATAACTATTCACACAAATGATGCATTAAATATGTCATGTACTCGGACTGTTCCTATTCCATGGAGCTAAACACAAACATCGAGAGAGAATGATCCCAGGTGAGATATCCGCACATCAGTTTTTTCAACCAACTCATTACACGGTCAAATACGTCGTGTAAACAAAGACACAGTCAAATACGTCGTGTGAATGGTACACAGTCAAATACGTCGTGTAAACAGCACATAGTCAAATACATCGTGTGAATGGTACACAGTCAAATACGTCGTGTACGACCAGACATAGTACTAGACAGTCCCCAATAGATCTTGATTAAGAATAGTATTTGTCGAGATCGCTAGTGTGTGTGATCAGTTACCACAGCCCAGAGGACCTACCAACTGTCCACATGTGGAATCTACTGCCCACTAACGCCTTCAAGTTCTCCACATGAACACACTACGCCTATCACACCCGCAACACGGTGTAATTCATCTCGTCAGTTAATTGTTAATTTCAACCATGACATACCACTCTATGTATGTAATGATCCATAATTACAAAAATACCCTCAGTATCACCATGAATCATAATTACATAAATATCCTCATTGTCACCATAATTACAAAAAATACCCTTAGTATTAATAATTCCAAAAATAGTATGTCTCCATTTGACAGTACTATTTCTCAATATGTTCGGGTCTACCACTTTGGCCCGACAGTAAAAACTTACGGTTTCCATAAGTCGCATAAAAATTTTATCGCCTTTTCACAATTACGTCACATTTGACAAACGTTTTTCAATTGCGTAAATATTTTTCAACGTTTTTCTTAATCGCGTAGTTTAAAATCCACTATTTTAAATACGCGTAAACTATTTCTACTGTTTTTTAGTGTATAAAATATTTCTTGACGCTCCAAATTAAATTTTTGAAACTTTTCAAAACTAAAAATATTATTTAGACATTATTTTTCATTTTTCTTTACAAAAATTACTCTAAGTAATAATTTCTGACGTTTTTCTCAAAAATTCGATTTTAATAAATTCTTCTACAGTTAATTTTATTCTTTCACTACGTAAAATATTTCCTTGCTTTCTAAATGCCATTTTGAAATGTTCTTCAATACTTGATCATTTTTAATCAATTTAGAAAATCTACTAAATGATATTTTCTATGTTTTCCTTTTAAAAATTCCTTTATTTAATTATAACCATCAAATACACTTTGAAAATTGCTAACATACTTTAAAAACTCAAAGGGTAAGTATTTTTCAAGTGTTTAAAATTCATTTCTTTTCTATACTAGACTTCTAATAAAAATTTGTTTACTTATTTGGTTCTTGAAAATCCATTGTAAATTAATTCTTTTTAGGTTAATAAACTAGTTTACACTTATAAAATAAATTTTGGATCAATTAAACATAAAAAAACTTGATGGCCGAAAATCACCATTTCTTTTACATATCTTATTTAACTTATTTTCCATCCTCTAAATCCTTATAAAATCCATTAACTTAATAAAATCAAATGGATCATCCTTTTAGAAAATGGTTGAGAACATGTTAGTTCTCTTTTTGAAGATAAAACCGTGAGCTCTTCATTATCATGTGTTCTTTGGAAAACTAATTCAAATCTCAACAAATTATCCACATCTAACAATAATTATCATATATCTATAAACACATATATATATATCTATGAACACATACCATATATTAAAGCAATAATAAAATACCTACTAAATATCAAAGCTATAGACATGCTTGCATGCATAATAAATCACAAATAAAAAAGCAAATAACATGCACACATAAACAATCACAAATAGAGAAGACAACAAACAACCAAGTGAATGAATCCTTATGGATTCTTCACCACAAATACATCTATTTTCTCACCACCACACATGGTTGATGAGATTAAATCTCCCTCTTACCTATAAGGAAGACAAGATCTCCTTGGACTCCTCCTTAGAAATTTTGCGTAGCTTCAACAAAAATCCTAACAAGCTTAAACAAATTATAAAGTCATAAACTATAGTTGAAAAGGATAAACCATGGATCAATCATGGCTTAGAACATCAAAAATCAAATTAGAAACAAGAAACAAGAATTTTCACCTTATAGGAAAGAAACTTCAAAGTGATTTTCCAAGCTCCAAATGGATGATTTTGTGAAAACTCACAACTAGAGATGTTCTTAGAATATGGTTTAGATTTAGGAAATTGTGTTGGATGAAATTTTTGATAGATAGAAGTGTTAGAAGATGCTATGGCCGAATGGTAGAGAAAATGGAAACTTAGGAATTTTCTTTGAGTTCTTTGGTAGGAAAAGAAATGGATGAAGGTGTGGAATGATTGAATAAACGATGAAGGAGGTGAATGATTGCCTAAATGCATAATGCATGGCTGTAGGACACAAATTATGGAGCTTGCCTCCTTTGTTGACATTTTAGGCTTACTAATAGCCATTGATTATTTGAATGGTGGATGGTTCATTTGATTGAATAATTGAATGCATAATTCTAGCATATGGCCGAAATTGAGCATAGGAAACTCAATCAAAATTTGATTGATTTTAATAAATTATTTATGTTTAAGTCCTCCTAGTTAGGTTTAATTAAAAGTTAGTTAGATTCCTTTGTAGTTTAGTTAATCATTAGTTTACTTATAGTCCTTAATCTTCCACTTAATTATATTAATACATTATCTAACTAAAATTTGATAAAAACTAATTAGGTTTAATCTATTTAATTATCACTTAAACCCTTTAGATTAACTTAATTAAGTTTTAGACTACTATTCCATTAAATTAAGTTTTAAACTAACTAATCTATTAAATCTAACCATTTTTATGGAATTTCAACCTTTTGGTTTAGAATTTTACAAGCTATTTATGTTGGTAATTTTTTTCTAAAAGTGGGTCCCACAAACCCAAATGTGGGTCCCACAAAACAAACGTGGGTCCCACAGACTTTTCTGCATGATAAATATTTTTATTATACAGAAAAATCTTAAAAATTAAAAGATTGATATATGTATTATTTGGATTGAGTTTAGTAAGATCCCCCAGCTCCAAATAATCAAACAAGATTTTCTCCGGCCCGAAAATTATTATTTTCTTGACTCGGAGTAAATCACACAAAACAATCAAATACAGTTACAAAACAGTTAAATTAATTTTATAACACACAGAAATCAAAAAACAGAACAATAAGGGCAAAAATATAATTAATCAAAAATTGGGGTGTTACACTTGGTCCCTAGTTAAATTAAACTGAGGGATTAAGTAAATATGCTTAATGATACTTATCTTGATTAGAATTGTATACCAAATTATTCTCCACATCTTACTTATCATCTCTATAAAATTTCATAATTTTCTGGCATACTTAGCTATTCCATAACTATTCCCTTAATTTCTCTTCGGTATCCTTAAAAATACCAAATTGGCTCAGATGCTTCCAAAAAATTTACTACAACATTTATCCATGATTTATAGTTGTTACCAAGTGGCCTCAAGACTCAAGAGGGGGTGAATTGAATTTTTAAAAAACTTTTCACAGATCTCTCAAAAACTTCTTGATTACTAATTTTTGTTGAAGCTATTAATTGATAGAAATGAATGAATGAATAAGATAGAAAGATATTACCCACTAATGAGCCAACCAAGAGAGAAATATTCAAACAAGCAAAATAAACTAATGCACAAATGTAAAGAGAAGAGTTTAGAGAGTTAAACACAATGATTTATCTTGGTTCAGCCACCCCTTGTGACCTACGTCTAGTCCTCAAGCAATCACTCGAGATTTTTCACTAAATTCCAAGCTTGAATCAAGTGCTTGTAACCTTTACAGATTGGAGCACTCAACAACACATTGGGATGCCTCACCCTTGTGCTTTGAGTCTCAACTTCAAGGGATACCTCACCCTTTACAAATTTAAGGATGCCTCACCCTCACTACAGATTATACAAAGATTGAATAGATTGAAACTCTCTTAAAGAGTGGATAATACAAATTGAAGCTTATAGGTATTAAGGATTCATACTTTAGCTCAAAAACAGGGAAAGATATGAAGAGTATATGCAAAACGCGTATTGATGCTCAATCAAGGTTTTTTCAGAATATTTCTCTAACCCCATCAATACCTAACTACCTTACATTTAAAGCCCATTGAAGATTAGAGTCGTTGGGAGTAGTTGAGAAGCATTAAATGCTTCATTCTATCCATTGCTCTCTATTTCTGAAAAACCATGTTATTCGAATAACACGATGGTTATTCGAATAAAGCTTTAAATAACACTCAGAGGAAAAGCTTGCTGGAAAACATTATTCGAATAACACAAGTATTATTTGAATAAGTCACTTAAAAATTTATTTCAGGAAAAACATGTTATTCGAATAAAACAGAGTTTATTCGAATAACCATTCAAATTCTGAAGTGCCTTTGTCCTCTTTAAATGTTTATTCGAATAAAACAGGGTTTTATTCGAATAAATCTTGATTAGTTAACAAACTTGGCTTTTCTAACTTTTGTTATTCGAATAAGATAAGCCTTATTTGAATAAACCTTGTTTAGTTTGAATTTTTCCCTTCTCCTGACTTCTGTTATTCGAATAAAGTGACCTTTATTTGAATAAGCTATGTAAAATATGTTTTGTCAGCAATGAAGCAATGCCAAGGGATTCCAAGTGATTTTATATAATTTTTGGCACTTAGAGTTTGTTTCTTTGAGAAACCAAAAACCATTTTTAAAGCTTTTCTTCTCTTTTTTGTTTTTAAAAAAATTGTGCTTTTCAAGTTCTTTTTGAGAAACAAGTTATGGAGCATTTGTGTGAATCACATTATACCTTTACATATTGATCTAAGTCCTAAAGCTAATCTTGAAGGTCATTGACTTGATCTTGCAATATCTTCATGTTTGTTATCATAAAAAAAAGTCTTTCAAGAGATAGTAGCCAATTACAATAGTTAAGAAATAAATTTTTTATATTTATTCCCATTATATTAACTGTTTACGTAGATACTTTGGTTATTTCATTGTATTCAATGTTATAGAATTACACTCAAACTAGTTCAAAAAATTACTCGAATTAACAAATAATTCTTACTAGTATTACCGAGCTTCTATAACTCAAATTAGGATCATTAGGGTAGGAGGGTGTTACACATAACTCATCCTTAGCCTAACATGAGATATATCATCCTTAGCCTAGCCTTGGATATAACTCATCCTTAGCCTAGCCTTGGAAATCTCATCACAACTCCACCTTAGCAAAGTGCCTTTCTCACTCATTTGCAAGGTCAAGGAGCTTGTCTCACTCCCTTAGTTAGGAATTGTGGTGAACTATGGTTCAACAAAGTAAATATATGAACCAACTTCTACTTAACACTCCATTTAATCCCAACATAAAGGATATTAGAATATTTTATTTAAATCTAGCATAATCAACACAACTTTGTCTAAAATAGGTTAACTATGGCTCAATGATAAGAATTTCTTCTTTTTCATGCTTATATCTAGATTACCTAACATACACATCACTAGTGATATTATAAGTCACATTATTATGTTAAAGGATCTAGATATCACTTTGAATTAGATCATACTCTTGAATAGTTCGAAAACTCAACTTATATTCATATCTAGTTCTTGATTTCTAACACTTCTCAACTATTATTTTATGTCATTCCATGTTATCTATGGTCCTAAGTATCCAACTAAGGCAAAACATAGCTTGGAAAGGCATAAAATCATCAAAAATGAAAATTCAGCATTTGTGTCATGGCACAAATCCTTGGGTGCCGCGACCTTGGGGTCTTTGGAATGAAATCTCTAAGCGGTTGAAACTAGGGTTCCGTGACTTCCAACCACTTGGTGCCGCAACTTCCCTATAAGTTTCTGGATTTTCTAGAACTCATATGAGGCTTCATCCAAATGCTACTCAATCCATTTTATCACCATTCAAACACCAAAACATACACAATCAATTCAATAACATCATATACTTGAGATTCAAGCATTCAAACATTATCAAATCAATCTAGTCAAAATGAGTTTTCAACCCATTTCTCCATAACTAACCACTAAAGAGCTATTCATTTCTAAGATTCTAAAGCCTTAACCAATCATCTAACTAGATAGCATCTATCTCATTTCAACTAAAGAAATAAAAACTAAGGTCTTTCTTCCTATCCTCACCCAAAAGCCACTTCTCCTCATCAAGCCACTCAAAGAACAAGATGAAGATTAAGGAAATAGAGTGAGAATCAAGGATCCCTACCTCAAAACTTGATGAAGATGAACAAAACGTTGCTTTCCTTTTGGATTTCCTCCCTTGCTCCTCTTCTTCCCCTCTCCCTTATTTCCTTTTCTGTTCTATTTTTCCTTCTTCTATTTTTAGCCAACAAATACGTATGGGGGAGGGTGAAAACCAAATTCAAAGATAAGATCAAAGGCCACTTAACCATACACTGATTATTTTATATCTGTTATGAATACTTATATTTTGCTAATTCAAGTTTTTTGACTTTCAACAAATTTGAAATAAATATTAAGATTCATCAAAATTATTGTTTTATCATTTTCTCAAATTTTTATATCTGTTGCTAGTTAATTTGGTATTAAAATGCACAATCAGTATACCTAAAAATACCAAACTAACTCTAATTACTCTCAAATTTTGACTGCATCCTCTTTCCCTTATTTGTGATTTAGAAACAAACTATCTAAGTTTATTTCCCTCAACTTAGTCATTTATGCTACTATCTGAGTCAATTTAAGCTACTTTTCACACTTTGAGTTGCAACAAAGTGCCTAAACTAACTCAGTTTATCACAAAACTTTATAGACATGTCAAACTAATGTTATGTTATCTTTGTAATTATAAACTAGTCTAACAAGTTGAAAAAAGGATGTTACAATTGTAGATCACCATCTTTTGCTTCCTATTTCATTTCTTGCAACCATTGCTTCTTCGTGGTGTTGCTTATTCAATAAGCTTCAGAATTTTTGTTAGTCTTAAACTCGTTGCTTAACACTTGTCAGCATGCTTATCTCACCTTGCTTAACTCACAATGGCTTCTTCAAGAAGCCTTGAGATTTTCTTCCTAATAGCTTCTTCGAGAAGCCTCCAATGATTTTTTCAAGAAGTCTCCAATGGCTTCTTCAAGAAGCCTTGAGATATTTGTTCCTAATGGCTTCTTCGAGAAGCCTCAATGGGTTGTTCGAGAAGCCTCAATGGCTTCTTCAAGAAGCCTTGAGGTTTTTCTTCCAATTTCCATTTTTCTTTTGATAATTGTCTTGCTAACATCATAAGCTTACTTCACCCATAATTAATATTTTGAACACTCGTTCCTTCTTAGAATTTCCTGACATGTTTAGCTTAATCTTTTCACCCTTCATTTTCATCACTTATGTGACACTTGTTCCTCCAAAATTATAAGTCTTCTTCCAAGTCTCCCAAGTCTTCTTCTTTGACATCTATTAGTGATAACCTACCTCATTCATTTAGTTCCACTAGAACCATGAAAATTCTAGACCAAATAAAGAAAACCCAATTGAAGAAACTAAATAAAAACTAAGCTTCCTTTCTTTGTTATAGTGGAACGTGTCTCCTATTGATTTTGATATTAATCACTTTATTCGAATAACAATAGCCTTATTTGAATGACTCATGTGTTAACACAACTAACTATGATATTTTCTAGTTATTTATTCGAATAATGATTTGCTGATTCGAATAACTCATTCTTTCACATTGTATATATGCACTCAGCAGTCTATTTATTCGAATAGGAGAAATTCTATTTGAATAAGGTGACTTATTTCCTCCTTTATTTTTTGCTCAACAGAAGTCTTTTTTTTTAATAACCTATTAGTTATTCAAATAATTCACTACAACAACTTGTTTATTCGGATAATAGAAGCCTTATTTGAATAACTGGTTGGTTATTCAAATTTTTATTTTTTTAGGAATGTTACATTTTTCCCTCTTACCAAAATTTTGTCCTCAAAATTTCTTACCTCTGCTTTCCAAGTAACATCCTCCATATCTTGTCCTCAAAACTTTCAATCATAAGAGTACTTCTATTTATTTGTTGCTTGTGACTAACTTGAGGGTTAATGATATTCTGTTCTAATTAATATATCTAGCTATTTCAGATCTCATCTAAGCCACCAAGAGTAATGTTTAAAAGCCTAATGCATCATACTAAATCCTGGAGGAATGATATACTTATTTTTATGAGCTTCTTCTAAAATTTATTTTCTTAGATCATAACCTATTCTTGTACATAATCACTTCATCATCCATTAACTTAAAATCTAGATGTTTGATGAAGCTTTAAAAATTTATATTTTTACAGTTCAAATTTTGGATTTTCATCATCTTTTAATATCTTTGATTGAGTTTTGTTCTCAAGTTTTATTATGTTTTTATTATTTTAAAGTATGTTCTTATTACATGTTTTATTTATTTTTGATAGTTAACTACACATGGAAAGAGACTAGACGCTTAAAGAAGCAAGAAATCAAATAAACAAGCTTTCTAGATAAATCATCAGATTTTGTGCAAAAATAAGAAATTCTTGAAGACAAATATTTGAAGGATTCTTATCCAATTCTTAAATGCTAATTAGAGTTTTAATTGGATTTAAAATATTAAATAAGAATTAGATTGAAGATTGGATAAGGATTCTCAAGTAGATTTGATTTGGAGTAAAATTCGGATTATCGCACTATCATGACCATTTCTCATTAATTGAGCCATATCTTGGGCTAAAGAGATCAGATCGACACACCGTTTACGGCATTGAAAAGCTAACAGAAAATCCTATAACTTCTCTGTAAGATTGAGGGAAAATTCAGCCATCTAGAGGTGACAAAAATCATGCAAGTCAGATATGAAAAGTTGTCAACTTTTCTATAAAAGGGAAAAAACAAGTTTAGCAAAGGAACTCACTTTTGCACAGATTTTCAGCAGTCGTCAAGGAGCAAAGTGGAGGTACAAACCCTAGCTTGATGTGGGTGTAATTAGGCTTGAAGATTTAGAATTTTCTTCAACCTTTCCATCAACCTTCTATGGAGTTTGTCGTTTTCTTCTCTTTGTTTTCTTCTTTTCCCATGTGTAACTAAACCTCTTTCGTTAGGGTGATGATGAATCTTGATACTTGGATGATGTAAATTCTTTTATGGGTTTAATATATGTTTCTATTTCATGATTTACATGTTTATCTCTTCTCTTAATACTTTCTTAAACTTGATCAATTTGGGAATGATTTTTGGGTTATGTATGATTTGAGAAAATTGTGCATGAACCTAGAATTTGTGATAAACACCATAATTTCCACAATCGCTACGAATAGATGTTGTGGGTTGTGTGGTCTTTATTTTAATTCCTTCATTTATAATAATGTCTTTTCTATTTAGGGTCAGACTAATGGATTAGTTAATTCTAAATAGTGTAAAAATGATTGATATACCAAGGGATTTGATATTGATTAATTTTTGGAATTGATCTTGAATCATTAGAATAAAACTTGATTAAACTAATATTTGAAATTGCATCAAAAGAGTTTAAGTGAAATATGACCCCTAACACTTTCATATCATCATTTTTCACCCTTGATCTGATTCTTGATATTTTTAATTATTTTTCTATTTATTATTTCTTTTATTTATATTTTTTATTCTCTTTTTCGATAGCTTGAATAGTGTCATTTTGATGAACTTAATAATTGTCAACATAATCCTCGTGGGAACGATACTCAACTCACTAGTTATTACTTTTGTGATTTGGTGCACTTGTCAATATCACAACAAGTTTTTGGCGTCATTGCCGGAGATTATTGTTTGTCAATATTAAATAGTAGTTAAAAAGATATTAATTTAAGTATTTAATTTTATTTGTTTATTTTTAATTTTAATTGTTTATTTTTAATTTTAATTATTTTTCTATTTATAGATACTTATTTTTTCTTATTTAATTTTATTTTTCTTTATTTAATTTTTTAATTTGGTTCTTTTTATTCACTCTTGTTTTCTTTGTTTATTTTTTATTAGTCATTTATTTTTATTTTTATTTTAATTGCTTTTCTTTACTTCACTCTTGTTTGCTTGTTTGTTTGTTAATGCAAGGTATTGTGGATTCAGAAGAATTACTTTTTGATCTAAAGATAATAAGAATAGAAAGAGCAAATAGAAAAGCAACTAGAGAAAGAAGGAACCTAGAAAAAAATATAGCTGAAAATACTATTAAGCAAAGAAGACGCACGTTGGCTGACTATACAACTCCATCTACTGAAAGGGTTGCCACTAGTATAGTGCGACCAGCTATTTAGGCCAATAATTTTGAGATTAAACCAACTGTGCTATAGCTGGTACAACAGGATCATTTTGGGGGAAATTAGTCAGAAGACCCAAACTTGCATATTAATAATTTCTTGAAGCTCTGCGACACCATCAAATACAACGTAGTAAGTGATGATGCCATTAGACTAAGGCTTTTCCTATTCTTTTTACGTGATAAAGCTAAGAGCTGGCTATAAGCCCAGCCTCAAGGGAACATCTCTACTTAGAATGATTTGGTGAGCAGATTCTTGACTCGATACTTCCCTCCGTCGATGTTTGTGAAGATTAGGGTGAGATTGCTTGTTTCACTCAGAATCAAGGGGAGTCTCTATACGAAGCGTGGGAAAGATTCAAAGAATTGTTGAGAAAATGCCCTCATCACGCTTTTGATGTTTAGCAACAGGTCCATATTTTTTATAATGGTTTAAATCATTCTACTAAAGCTATAGTTGATGCATCTGTAGGTGGGTTTCTAAACACAAAAACTCCAGAAGAGGCTCAAGAATTATTTGAGATTATGGCTACTAATGAGTACCAGTTGCCTAGTGGAAGATCTACAGTTAAACAAGGAGTTATGGAGCTTGGCACTATTGATGCTTTACTTGCATAGAATAAGACTATGATGCAACTGATTGTCAATCTCACTAGGCAAGTTGGTCGTACGCATGTAAATTCAATCAATCACTGAGGCTTAACTTATGATTTATGTGGAGGCAACCATGTCAATGGTCAATGTAAGGCAGGAAATTCAAGTGTTATTGCTCCAGAGCAGGTCAATTATATGAGAAATCCTTTGATACCACAAGGTAATCCTTATTCT
The DNA here is from genome assembly GCA_029884605.1 of Ormosia emarginata. Lineage (NCBI taxonomy): Eukaryota > Viridiplantae > Streptophyta > Magnoliopsida > Fabales > Fabaceae > Ormosia > Ormosia emarginata. The sequence continues at coordinate 21,432,985 of JAQQTP010000078.1, read as the reverse complement.
AATACATATAATCTATGTTGGAAGAATCATCTAATATGATCCAAGTTGGATGCATATTGTTTTTACGGATCGTCCTTGAATTGATTTCGTGTTTTAAACAATTAAACAATGAAGGGTGAACAGTAATATGAATAGTAATATGAACAGTACGTGAACAGTAAAAAATAGAAAAGATGGAAAAAAGACAATGAATGGAAAGAAGAAGATGCCATACTCTTGGAGAGTGATAAGTCAAGCGAAGATTCACCACAAAGGTAAGGAAACCTTTGATAAGAACCAAGATGGTTCTTCCAAGAACCCCAAGAGAACTAAGCTATCAAAATTCACAAAGGAATGCAATAATATTCTCAAATTCAAAAATGTCAAATGCAGTAAATATAAGCATATTTATAAGCATTAGGTATGCGACTAGGTCTAGCTAAAGGAGGCAGCAAGCTAGCGCATTTTTAATCCTAACCCTAGCACAAATGTGGCCCAGGCCTAATTAGAAGGCAACACCTATCCTTAACTCTGCTATGCATAAATTAAGCCCAAACAATAAGCCCTTATTACAAAATTATTCTAAAAGAAAATAAGAACCAAAACTGAGAAAATTAAAAGGTTCAAATACATAATTAAATAAAACTGACTAAGAAGAAATCATGCCCCCACATTGGGCCATTCTTTGTCCAAATCCTCCTTAGCTTTCTTAGCTCTTGGCCTTGTCATTGGGCCTCCAAGGCCTTGCAGTGCATCTTTGGGCATTGGACCCGTTAGGCTGCCACTTGAGCTTCCTTGTTCTCCATCATGCGCTCCCCCTTCGAAAGAATTTGTCCTCAAATTTGATCCTTCATCACCTACATTAAAAGGGCTTAAGTCAGCCACATTAAATATTGTACTAATCCCATACACACCTGGTAGGTCAACTTTGTAGGCATTGTCATTGATTCTTTCTAAGATTTGAAAGGGTCCATCTCCTCTAGGTAAGAGCTTAGATTTCCTTTGCAAATGAAGCCTTTCTTTTCACATGTGCGCCCACACCCAATCTCCTAGTTCAAAAATAACTTGCCTTCTTCCCTTGTTTGCTTGCCTAGCATATTGCTCCATCTTACTTTCAATTTGAGTCTTGACTTGTTCATGGAGCTTCCTCACATATTCAGCTTTTTCTTGTCCATCCCTATGAATTAAAGAAGAGACATTAGGTAGAGGCAGTAAATCAAGGGGATGAGGGGATTAAAACCATATATAATCTCAAAAGGAGAAAAGCAAGTAGTAGCATGCACAACCCTATTATAAGCAAATTCAACAAGAGGTAAGCATTCTTCCCAGGTTTTGATGTTCCTCTTGATGATTAATCGCAGCAAGGTTGATAGGGTCCTATTCACCACCTCAATTTGCCGATCGGTTTGTGGGTGGTAAGTGGTAGAGAAGAGTAGCCTAGTCTCAAGCTTGTTCCAAAGGATCCTTTAAAAATGACTTAGGAACTTTAACTCCCAATCTGAGACTATGTTCTTGGGCATTCCATGAAGCCTCACCACTTTTTTGAAGAACAAGTCTGCCACATGAATGATGTCATCCACTTTATGGCAAGGAATGAAGTGGGCCATCTTGGAGAATTTGTCCACCACCACAAAAATGGAGTCTCTTCCTTTTTTTGAGTGGGGCAAAAGTAAAGAGGCTCCTGGGTTGAAGTCTATTTGATGTTCAATCCCCCTCAAGGGTGGTAGTCCGGGAGGGACACTCTTTGGAAAGACATCTTCAAAGTCTTGCAAAATAGAATCAACTTCACTAGGTAGAAGGTTAGAGTTATAATTTAAGTACAAGTCCTTATGTACGCAAATGTATATCTCTTGCTTTACAAAGCAAACCCTCTTAATCTCACTCTCCCTAGCAATTAAACATTCATTTTTTTTATTTACAAGTTTTTGGTCCTTATTCTTTGTTTTCCCCTTTGATTTTACTTTTATATCTTTCTTCTCTTGCTCCCTTCTTAGCTTCAAGGCCACTTGGTCTTCACAAACCTGTTTAGGAGTAAAAGGTACAAGGGTTACCTTTAAGGAATTATGAACAAAGGAGTACTTGTTAGTGAAACCATCATGAATAGTATGCTTATCAAATTGCCAAGGCTTTCCAAGAAAAAATATGGCTGGCCTCTATAGGAACAACATCACACAAAACATCATCATTATACTTACCAATTGACAAACTTACCAATATTTGTTAATTCACTATCAACTCACCATTCTCTCTTAGCCATTGAAGCTTGTATGGTCGGGGGTAAGGAGTAGTTTTAAGGTCAAGTTTTCTTACTAAGCGAGTGCTTGCCACATTGGTGCAACTTCCCCCATCAATGATTAATGAGCACACTTTGCCTTGGATGGCATATCTTATGTGGAAGATGTTTTCCCTTTAGTCTTGGTCCCTTGCCACAACTTAGCTACCCAAGAGTCTCCTTATCATTAGCAAGTCGCCATCATGAGCATAAGTCTCACATTCTTCTTCTCCTTCACTTGAGGGAGGAGAATTTGGACATGAATCACTAGAGATGTGTCCCTCTCTTATCACCATTTCCCTTTTGTTTGGGCATTGAGAGGCTATGTATCCACTCCCTAAACATTTGAAGCACTTGATGTTCCTATTTTTAGAAGAAGAAGAGGAAGAAGCATTAGTGGAAGGAAAAACATTAGAGTTTTTATTTGTCATACCTCCCTTGGGTTATGTAGAGGAGTCCTCCTTTGGTTCCTTGTCCTTCCAAGTGGAAGGTTTGAGGTTCGAAGAAGGCTTCTTCCATGCACCCTTTCTTTTGAGTTGTTGTTCTACCTTTATGGCTTGGTAGACTAACTCATCAAGTTCTTCATGGTTGTGCAACTCCACAATGTCTCCTATCTCATGGTTTAAACTATGAAAAAAACATGACATGGTAGCCTCCCTATCTTCAATGACATTGGCCCTTATCATGGCCACCTCCATCTCCTTGTAGTACTCATCCACACTCCTACTTCCTTGGGTAAGTCTTTGGAGTTTATTGTGTAATTTCCTATGGTACCATAAAGGGACAAACCTCCTCCTCATCAAACTTTTCATCTCTTCCCAAGTATCTACTAGGTACTTCCTATTCCTTTCCCTCTCTTTTTGTACTTGGTCCCACTAAATTAGGGCATAGTCAGAAAATTCAAGGGCGGCCACCTTCACCTTCCTTTCTTCATTGTAATGGTGATAGGAAAAGATTTGTTCTACCTTAGTTTCCCATTCTAAGTAGGCTTCGGGGTCATTCTTTCCTTGGAAAGAAGGTACTTGGGTCTTTACTCCTCCTAGGTCTCCTCCTCTTTCATCACTCCTATGCCTTCTATTCCTCCTTTCATAACTCCTTTCACTCCTCTCATGCCTCCTTCTCCTATCATGGTTCCTCCTAGTCCTCCTTTCCCTACCCGAATCATAGGTATCTTCATCCTCATGTGAAACTTCATGTTGAGAGTCTCTCCTCCTTTCATTATTGAGCCTTGTGTTTATTTTCACCCTAAATTTCTCAAGTTCTTTAGCTAAGGCTTGCATAAGGTTTGCAGTCCTAGGGGATGGGGGTGTACTTCCTTCACTCATCTTTGCACAAGTAATAAGAATAATTCAAGATTGAAAAGGCCCTTACCACTTTTCTCACGTGTATACACTCTTAGATTGATTCCACTCGTGTTTCACACAATTAGGCTTTTGTTTAATGAAAATGCTCTTACCTTTTACCACTCAAGTTCTTAAATGAACCCTCTCACGTTTTAATTACCAAAAGCTCTTACAAAAGTAGCAGTCCTCACAAGAGTAAGCACTCATAAGTTGAAGAAAGGATGAAACTCTAGACAAAACTCAAAGGAATTTAAAAGACAAGCAAGAAAAGCTAATTAAAAAAAGAAAGGTAAAAACTCAAAATAAATAAGAAGAAAAAGAAATGTGTAAGGTATATAGAATAACACCGCTTAATGAAATTCACAAGGCATTCAAACTTAATCTTGCTTAAGTGCAAGGGCAGTCTCATTTTTTTTAATAGACTTTTTTGTTGGTGTATGCCCTAGTGGCCAATACGTTTTGTTTGTATTTACATACATTATATTATGCTATTTTATATGAGGCATTTCATTTATTATGTTCTTTTTTTTGGTAAACATGATAAAGTCCTTAGAATAGTAAATTTGATACCATAGGACATCAAGTGGATGACTTGATCGTGAGATCCTATTGGATAAAACACTATTCTTAAATGTCCCTAGTCAAGTATTATTGTTAATTAGGACAACAATAATGCTTTGAGACTAGTATGTGCGTAGACTGATGACCACATCTCACGGGTCATGGATATGAGATATCAAGTCTACACATGGATACATATTAGAGTAATGATGTATTGGACAGACCCGCCATGAGAACGCTACGTGGATCGTTACGTGAGTGTCATAAGCAATTCTCATAGTGATAATGGTGTATGTGGTCCTTTGACCTGAAATCACTACGATTCCTACATGAGGAGTTGTGTGTTTTAATGCCATCAAACGTCATCTCGTAACAAGATGATTATAAAGTTGGTTATTAGACATACCGCGATACATGTGGAGGGATGTGAGTGACCTAGATGGGATTTGTCCCTCCTACATAACAGAGTGATATCTTCGGGCCCCCGATTGAGTGAGACTATGAAATGCATGGCCATGCTCAAATGAGTCAATATGAGATATTGATCTCATTTGTCATTACTATGTCTACTCTGGGAATCGTGAAACCGAAGATTGAACTAAACAAGGGTGACACGTTCCATGCCTTGTGTTCAATTTGGATATCCGGACAAAGGGACTAAACTACACGGAAACATTGGTCACGATAGGTTATGTCAAATCACCGACATTCTCATTACTTGGGTAGCAGTGATGTGTTGCTAGATACCGCTCACTGTTTGTAATATTAAAATGAGATTTTAATATTACTACCAACGTCATGAGAACCTGCAGGGTCGCACACTTAGAACAGACTAAATTGAGTAATCGAATCCAAGTTGGACTCGGATTCAATTGTGGGCCTAACTCATGACAGATGGGTTTAGGGTTGCACCACTTACCTTGCTACGCTCACACTCACTTAAGGCACCACTATTATAAATAGTACCGCTAAGGGGGCTGCTACTATGTTACATCACAACCCTAGCCGCACCTACAGAAAGTGAGTGAGAGATAGTGAGGTCTTCTTCTCCTCTCTTCGCAGCTAGCACTACGAAACAGAGGCGTGACTCCTTTTGCAAGTCTGTTCGTGTGGATACCGCAGAAACATCGTCGCTATTACGGTGTTGGTGATTCATCTCGCTTGTGTCTGTCACGCTTCAAGAGGTAAAATTTTAAAAAACCTCGGATTATGGATTTTTCGCATGGATCCTGTGAGGGAATTCTGTTATTCCGCTGCGAGACTTTGATCCGCAAATTCCCAACATTTTTTTCCTTTTTTTATATTATTTTTCACGTCATTGTTCTCTTTTTGCACTTGAAAAAAATTAGTTCTTGCAATTTTAGTTCCAAATGTTATTATGCCCAATTGTGTATTTAGGAGTTTCTGTAACATCCCGATTTTTGTTTCTTCTATATAAATATTAATTTTCTAATTTTTATGATTTTTGAGAATTTTTCTGAATTTTTCTGAGATTAAAAATATTTTAGTATTATTTAAGTCGTCTGTGGGCCCACAATGGGCCCGAAAACACTAAAAAATTTTATTGGCCAGAAATTTTATATTATTAATGCGGGGTCGGGAGATCTTACTAAATCTGAAATCGGATACAGTTACTAATTTTTCTCATACTATGATTTTATTATTCACTGTATAATAATTACCGGTTTGTGAGCCGTAATTTTATTCAGTGAGTAATAAATTTTTATAGCTTTAGCTAGGTACTAGTCATGTGATGGTCAAATGCCACTAGATAGTAGAAGTCAAATTTGGTGGCTAGTCATAAAAATTAACTAATGATAGTAAGTCAACAAAAATGACTTGGTTAAATTAGTTACTAAGCTAGATGAATTAGTAAGCTAACCTAAGCTTAAATGGCCACAAATTAAAACAAATATTGGATAGTAATTTGCATGGACTTCCACAGCAATGAAAGAGTTCTAGGACATTCAAAAGTTAGTGAGTCATCAAATGTTGACCAAAGCACAACTTGATGACAAGTGCTTGATTTACACCCTGATTGACCATGCAAATAATTTCCTATATGCTACCACTAGCACTCCATGGCAATGAGCTCTAGGATAGACTATCTATCACAATTATATCACCTTTGTCTCCTAAGCCATTCTCTTCATTTCTACACTTAGCCAAAACTTCATTTCTCTCCTCCAAAGCATCATTCAACCATCACCTAGAGACCAACCTTCCAAGCTTCTAAAATTTTATCCAAGCTTATTTCCTACACCTAAACATCATTCTAAGACACTTCTATGTTGAAGACTTAAGCAAAATCCTTCATCTACTACCTTTTATACAAGTTAGTGTTCTTGAGATTTCAAGGTAAAAGTTGTTCTTCTTTGTTTCTAAGTTGGTTTTTGAGTTTCTAAACCATGATTGCTCCATGGTTTCTCTTCTTCAAACTTTGTTTGTGACTTTGACTTAGTTTAAGTTTGTTTGGGTTTTCCTTTGAGTTTCACGAAATCTATAGAAGACCAAGCAAGAAGGAGTTTTGTCTTCCTTGAGGTAAGAGGGAGATTACCCTCATCAACCACATGTTGGTGGTGAGGACATGACCTTGTTTGTGGTAAAAAATCCATAAGGATTTATTCACTTGTATGGTTTTAATCTTGCTTTGTTTGTGGGGATGAACCAAACGGAAGTTAGTGGGCATGTGGTGTCCCGGGACCAACGAGGGTGGGGAGTGGACGTCGGTGTAAGAGAAACACATACAAGGAGCTGCTCCTGGCAGGCTTCCAGGCGAAGGGTCCCATGAATGAACTGAATACGCACTAGAATGAGAGGGATTCAGAGACTATGCAGATATGGGACTACATAGTTGAGGATGGCTTAAAGGAATTGATTAGACATAGCCATATCAACAAGTTGCAACTTCTTTTCGGGAGCCTAGAACATAAGAACTCCATGGTTAAGCGTGCTTGACCTGGAGCAATTGTGGGATGGGTAACTTCCTGGGAAGTTTCCTAAGATGCGTGTGAGTGAGGACAAAGCGCGCTGAAAAGACCCGTGTTGGTTTGTGGAGACACTCATCAATCCTACAGGCAGTCCCGGGATGTTACAAATGGTATTGGTGGCCTGGGATGAAGAAAGATGTTGTTGATCATGTGTCGTCTTGTCTCGCGTGTCAGAAAGTGATGGTTGAACATCAAAGACCAACAGGTATGCTACAACCCCTCACTATTCCAGAATAGAAATGGGATAGTATAGCAATGGATTTTGTTACGGGTTTGCCAAAGACCAGAAAGGGATATGATTCTATATGGGTCATTATTGATAGGCTTACGAAGTCAGCTCACTTCTTGCCAATCAATATTAGGTATTCGTTGGAAAAGTTGACCCAGGTGTACATTGGTGAAATCGTAAGACTTCATGGTGTACCCATTAGTATCATTTCTGATAGAAATCCAAGATTTACGTCAAGATTTTAGCGAAGCCTACAGGAAGCTATGGGGACTAAAATTCATTTGAGTTCTGCTTATCATCTGCAGACGGATGGTCAAACGAAAAGGACGATACAATCACTGGAGGATCTGTTAAGAGCTTGTGCGTTAGAACAAAAAGGGAGTTGGATGAATTTTTGTCTTTGGTAGAATTCACTTACAACAACATTTTCCACTCAAGTACATGGATGGCACCCTATGAACCGCTTTACGGACGACGATGCCGAACACCTTTGTGTTGGTATCAGGATGGTGAAAGTATAACCATTGGACCTGAAATGATACAACAAACAACTGAAAAGGTGAAGATGATCTAAGAAAAAATAAAGGCGACTCAAAGTAGACAGAAAAGCTATGCTGATAAAAGAAGAAGACCTCTTGAATTTGAGGAAGGTGAGCATGTGTTTTTACGAGTTACACCTACGACTGGTGTTGGAAGGGTTATAAAATCTAGAAAACTCACTCTTAAGTTTATTGGACCTTATCAAATTCTTCATCGGATTGATCCAGTCACATACCAAATTGCTTTGCCATCTTTTCTTTCCAATTTGCACAATGTTTTCTATGTATCTCAATTGAGAAAGTATATTCTCGATCCAACTCATGTTATTCAACTCGATGAGGTACAATTGAAAGAAAATTTGACGTATGAGACACTTCCTGTTAAGATTGAAGATAGGAGGATGAAGCAGCTCAGAGGGAAGGATATTCCATTAGTGAAAGTAATCTAGAATGAAACAACGGGAGATGTTACATGGGAGCTAGAGGACAAAATGAAGGAATAATATCCTTAATTATTCTAACGTATGGTAAATTTCAATGACAAAATTTTTTTTAGTAGGGGAAAGTTGTAACATCCCGATTTTTGTTTTTTCTGCATCAATATTAATTTTTTAATTTTTGTGATTTTTGAGAATTTTTTTAGATTTTTCTGAGATTGAAAATATTTTAGTATTATTTTATGCCGTCTGTGGGCCCACAATGGGCCCGGAAACATTAAAAAATTTTATTGGCCAGAAAATTTTGTACTGTTGATGAGGGGCTGGGGGATCTTACTAAACCCGAAACTGGATACAGTTACTAATTTTTCTTATACTGTGATTTTATTATTCACTGTATAATAATTACTAGTTTGTGAGCCGTAATTTTATTCTGTGGGTAATAAATTTTTATAACTTTAGCTAGGTACTAGTCATGTGATGGCCATGTGCCACTAGATAGTAGAAGTCAAATTTGGTGGCTAGTCATAAAAATTAACCAATGGTAATAAGTCAACAAAAATGACTTGTTTAAATTAGTTACTAAGCTAGATGAATTAGTAAGCTAACCTAAGCTTAGATGGTCACAAATTAAAACAATTATTGGATAGTAATTTGCATGGACTTCCACGGCAATGAAAGAGTTCTAGGACATTCAAAAGTTAGTGAGTCACCAAATGTTGACCAAAGCATGACTTGATGACAAGTGCTTGATTTGCACCTTGATTGACCATGCAAATAATTTCCCACATGTTAGCACTAGCACTCCACGGCAATGAGCTCTATGATAGACTATCTATCACAATTATATCACCTTTGTCTCCTAAGCCATTCTCTTCATTTCTACACTTAGCCAAAACTTCATTTCTCTCCTCCAAAGCACCATTCGGCCATCACCTAGAGACCAACCTTCCAAGCTTCTAAAATTTTATCCAAGCTTATTTCCTACACTTAAACATCATTCTAAGACACTTCTATGTTGAAGACTTAAGCAAAATCCTTCATATACTACCTTTTATACAAGTTAGTGTTCTTGAGATTTCAAGGTAAAAGTTCTTCTTCTTTGTTTCTAAGTTAGTTTTTGAGTTTCTAAACCATGATTGTTCCATGGTTTCTCTTCTTCAAGCTTTGTTTGTGACTTTGGTTTGGTTTAAGTTTGTTAGGGTTTTCCTTTGAGTTTCACAAAATCCATAGAAGACCAAGCAAGAAGGAGTTTTGTGTTCCTTGAGGTAAGAGGGAGATTACCCTCATCAACTATATGTTGGTGGTGAGGAGATGACCTTGTTTGTGGTGAAAAATCCATAAGGATTTATTCACTTGTATGGTTTTAATCTTGCTTTGTTTGTGGGGATGAACCAAGCGGAAGTTGGTGGGCATGTGGTGTCTTGGGGCCGACGAGGGCGGGGAGTGGACACCGGTGTAAGAGAAGCACGTACAAGGAGCGGCTCCTGGCAGGCTTCTAGGCGAAGGGTCCTATGAATGAACTAAATACGCACCGGAATGAGAGGGATTCAGAGACTGTGCAGTTATGGGACTACATAGTTGAGGATGGCTTAAAAGAAATGATTAGGCATAGCCATATCAACAAGTTGCAACTTCTTTTCGGGAGCCTAGAACATAAGAACTCCATGGTTAAGCGTGCTTGACCTGGAGCAATTGTGGGATAGGTGACCTCCTGGGAAGGTTCCTAGGATACGTGTGAGTGAGGACAAAGCGCGCTGAAAAGACCCGTGTTAGTTTGTGGAGACACTCATCAATCCTACAGGCAGTCCCAGGATGTTACAGATGGTATTGGTGGCCTGGGATGAAGAAAGATGTTGCTGATCATGTGTCGTCTTGTTTCGTGTGTCAGAAAGTGAAGGTTGAACATCAAAGACCAGCGGGTATGCTACAACCTCTCACTATTCCAGAATAGAAATGGGATAGTATAGCAATGGATTTTGTTATGGGTTTGCCAAAGACCAGAAAAGGATATGATTCTATATGGGTCATTGTTGATAGGCTTACTAAGTCAGCTCACTTCTTCCAATCAATATCAGGTATTCGTTAGAAAAGTTGACCTAGGTGTACATTGGTGAAATCGTAAGACTTCATGGTATACCCATTCGTATCATTTCTGATAGGGATCCAAGATTTACGTCAAGATTTTGGCGAAGCCTATCGAAAGCTATGGGGACTAACATTCATTTGAGTTCTACTTATCATTCACAGACGGATGGTCAAACGGAAAAGACGATACAATCAGTGGAGGATCTGTTAAGAGCTTGTGTGTTAGAACAAAAAGGGAGTTGGGATGAATTTTTGCCTTTGGTAGAATTCACCTACAACAACCGTCACTCAAGTATAGGGATGGCACCCTATGAAGCGCTTTACGGACGACGATGCCGAACACCTTTGTGTTGGTATCAGGATGGTGAAAGTATAACCATTGGACCTAAAATGATACAACAAACAACTGAAAATGTGAAGATGATCCAAGAGAAAATAAAGGTGACTCAAAGCAGACAGAAAAATTATGTTGATAAAAGAAGAAGACCTCTTGAATTTGAGGAAGGTGAGCATGTGTTTTTACGAGTTACACCTACGACTGGTGTTGGAAGGGTTATAAAATCCAGAAAACTCACTCCTAAGTTTATTGGACCTTATCAAATTCTTCGTCGGATAGGTCCAGTTGCATACCAAATTGCTTTGCCACCTTTTCTTTGCAATTTACACAATGTTTTTCATGTATCTCAATTGAGAAAGTATATTCCTGATCCAACTCATGTTATTCAACCCGATGAGGTACAATTGAAAGAAAATTTGACGTATGAGACACTTCCTGTTAAGATTGAAGACAGAAGGATGACGCATCTCAGAGGGAAGGATATTCCATTAGTAAAAGTAATTTGGAATGAAACAACGAGAGATGCTACATGGGAGCTAGAGGACAAAATGAAGGAACAATATCCTCAATTGTTCTAACATATGGTAAATTTCGATGACAAAATTTTTTTTAGTATGGGATAGTTGTAACATCCCGATTTTTGTTTTTTCTGCATAAATATTAATTTTTTAATTTTTGTGATTTTTGAGAATTTTTTTTGGATTTTTATGAGATTAAAAATATTTTAGTATTATTTTAGGCTGTCTATGGGCCCACAATGGGCTCGGAAACACTAAAAAAATTTGTTGGCCAAAAAATTTTGTACTATTGATGCGGGGCCGGGGGATCTTACTAAACTCGAAATCGGATACAGTTACTAATTTTTCTTATACTGTGATTTTATTATTCACTGTATAATAATTACCGGTTTGTGAGCCGTAATTTTATTCAGTGAGTAATAAATTTTTATAGCTTTAACTAGGTACTAGTCATGTGATGGCCATGTGCCACTAGATAGTAGAAGTCAAATTTGGTGGCTAGTCATAAAAATTAATCAATTGTAATAAGTCAACAAAAATGACTTGTTTAAATTAGTTACTAAGCTAGATGAATTAGTAAGCTAACCTAAGCTTAAATGGTCACAAATTAAAACAATTATTGGATAGTAATTTGCATGGACTTCCACGGCAATGAAAGAGTTCTAGGACATTCAAAAGTTAGTGAGTCATCAAATGTTGACCAAAGCATGACTTGATGACAAGTGCTTGATTTGCACCTTGATTGACTATGCAAATAATTTCCCACATACTAGCACTAGCATTCCATGGCAATGAGCTCTAGGATAGACTATCTATCACAATATATCACCTTTGTCTCTTAAGCCATTCTCTTCATTTCTACACTTAGCCAAAACTTCATTTCTCTCCTCCAAAGCATCATTCAGCCATCACCTAGAGACCAACCTTCCAAGATTCTAAAATTTTATCCAAGCTTATTTCCTACACCTAAACATCATTCTAAGACATTTCTATGTTGAAGACTTAAGCAAAATCCTTCATCTACTACCTTTTCTACAAGTTAGTGTTCTTGAGATTTCAAGGTAAAAGTTCTTCTTCTTTGTTTCTAAGTTAGTTTTTGAGTTTCTAAACCATGATTGTTCCATGGTTTCTCTTCTTCAAGCTTTGTTTGTGACTTTGGTTTGGTTTAAGTTTGTTAGGGATTTCCTTTGAGTTTCACGAAATCCATAGAAGACCAAGCAAGAAGGAGTTTTGTCTTCCTTGAGGTAAGAGGGAGATTGCCCTCATCAACCATATGTTGGTGGTGAGGAGATGACCTTGTTTGTGGTGAAAAATCCATAAGGATTTATTCACTTGTATGGTTTTAATCTTGCTTTGTTTGTGGTGATTTAAGCTTGGTTTTTTTAAAGCTTTGATTTATGCTTGTTTATTTGATTATATGTTGGTTTACTTGATCATATGCTTGATTATATGTTTATGGAATTATAATGATATTTATATGAAGTAGGATATTATTATTATGATGAGAAAATTTTATGAAGGTTCCAAAGAACCTATGATGGCTCACGGCCATAACAACTCAAGAGAGCAAAAATGTTTTAGAATATTTGTTGAAGTATGGATTGAGTGATTTAATTGTGAGAAATTGGATTAAAGGTTTTGTAAAGGATTTTGATGATGAAAAATGGTTTTGTAAAGGATTTTAGTAATGAAAAATGATTAAGTATGAATATGAAACTTAAACCTAATTTTCTGCCAACACACCAAAGTATGGTATTTTAAAACCCTAAATTATTTTATCTAGTGTGGACTTTGATAATTAGTTAACAAGAATTAGAGTTAAGGAATTTTTAGTAGAAAAAGGAAAATGGATTTAATGGTAGGAATTAAATGAGTAAGTAAGCTATATTATTTAATTAAATCAAAGAAATCAAATTTTTGAAAAGAATCATAGAAAATAATATGTTAAGGATTTTTAGAATGAAAATATTTTCAAGAAGGCCAAAATGCATAAATTATTTAGAGGATTTCATAAAATAAATTTAAAAAATTAAGAAAATATTTTATGTTAGTGAATAATGCTAGAAATTATTATTTTTAAGTTACGCGATTGATTTTTACGTTACGCAATCGAGAAAATAATTTTAAATTGTTACGCGATTGAGAAAATGGTTAAAAATATCTATGCAACTTAAAAACGTTTAAAAATACTTATGCAATTTAGAAAAACGTTTGAAATAATTTATGCGATTTTAAAATGTTGAAAAATATTTACATAATTTAAAAGCGTAGGAAAAATGTTACGCTATTTCAAAAACGTGATAAAATGTTTACGCAATTGGAATTTACAGCAGTTGGCTGTCGGGCTGTCGTGGTGGGGCCTGTTATGTTGAAAGTGATACTGTTAAGAAATGACGCGTAATTATGAAATACTGTAAAATAATAGTTGTATGTATTTTTGAATCATACATCATGCATGAAAAAGCATGTCAAGTAAGGCAATGGGCCTAGGAGATGGAAATTACACCTTTGTGCGGGTGAGAATTGCGTAAATACGATCTTCAGTGATCTTGGAGACGTTTGGGTGTGGAATGTCATAAGTGGCCAGTTGGTAGCACCATTGCATCGTGGTATCCTTTGCAAACACACCGATGATCTTGATGGAGTTACTACTCTTTTCGTGATATGGTTGAGAGTGTCTTGTATTAGTCATGTTGCATACCATGATATGATAAATGACACATGATTTGAGGCTAACGGTATACAGACATGTACTCCCTATCATTCTCTCCGAAATTATGTTTAGCTCCATGGAGTAGGAATTGGGTCGTTGTACACATGCATAACGGGTCAGCATATTGGTGTGATAATTATGCCTATTTATCTATTTTCTATGATATGATATGATATGACTATATATTATATATTGTATCTGTATCTTTTACTATCATTTTCTATACTGCCTCATTGGTATTGATGAAAAGGGATCTCACCTCTTTATTGTATTATATTTGTGTATTGTATGTATTTGATGAAGACTAAGGAGGCGAGGAGGCTGATAAGTCTTTTTACTATCAGTAGCTGGTTTTCTGTATTTGCTTAGTATGGTGGCGAGGCGTCAAGTTTTAGGGTTTGTTACAGTACAATTCCACGGTGGAATTGATGCTTGGCGAGTTAACTTAGGGAAAGGTTTGTGTATACTGGAGATCTGACTCTGAACTTAAGTAATACTAGGGATGGTACTCCTGTCATGACACAACATGTGTCTGTGCGTTTAGAGTTTTATATGCCTATCCATGAGATTTGGAGTAGGAATAATAATACTTATACTCCACACGAGGAATCTATGATGTCGACTACCAGGACACCAACCAGGCATGTGCTGTATCTGCCAGGTTTCTTTGATGACAACATTGAGGAGGAGGAGGAGGAGGAGGATCCCAATGAAAGCCTAAACCTTTAGTTTAATGGAGTTTTAGTTTAGTAGTTTTATTTTGGTGTGTATTGTATATATAACTTTTGGGGGTGTAATTATGTAAATTATTTGTGAATAAGGTTTGTAATATGTAATATAAGGTGTGTTAGTTTTAATTTCATTTTATGTTTAAAGTTTTTATTTATTATCTATTATTCCGCAAAAGAAATTTTAAAATCAGTGTTTTTACAAGATTAATTCTTTTACAACTTGGGTAAGTTATATTAGGATTAGTCTTAAATGTGATACCCTACGGTGGGTGTTGCATTAGTTGGTATCAGACCCGAGACCTCTCCCAGTACGGTGTGGTTCGGGGACGAATCAAGCGAAAGTTGGTGGGCATGTGGTGTCCCGGGGCCGACGAGGGTGGGGAGTGGATGCCGGTGTAAGAGAAGCACATATAAGGAGCAGCTCCTGGCAGGCTTCTAGGCGAAGGGTCCTATGAATGAACTGAATACGCACCGGAATGAGAGGGATTCAGAGACTCTGCAGGTATGGGACTGCATAGTTGAGGATGGCTTAAAGAAATTGATTAGGCATAGCCATATCAACAAGTTACAACTTCTTTTTGGGAGCCTAGAACATAAGAACTCCATGGTTAAGCGTGCTTGACCTGGAGCAATTGTGGGATAGGTGACCTCTTGGGAAGTTTCCTAGGATGCGTGTGAGTGAGGACAAAGCACGCTGAAAAGACCCGTGTTGGTTTGTGGAGACACTCATCAATCCTACAAACAGTCCTAGGATGTTACAGTTTCCTTTCAAATTAAGGTGCTATAAAACATGTAACAGTAATGGATATAGAGTTGATAAGATCAAAGCTGTAAATATTGTGCAGAAATTAAAGAACAGAAACTAAAGGCAGAAAATAAAAGGACTCGAATTTAAATGGCAAAAAGTAAAGAACGGAAAGTAAAGAATGTTGCCAATTCTTAGGAATGACAGAGATCAATGATGATCAAGGTTTTGTACAATTATGACATTCAAGTAATGGTGCTTGATGTTTGGAAAGCAATAAGAACAAGTACAAAAAATACAAGAACTCTATCAACTTTAGGATCTGGGCTCTAAATATCACATGATATGATCCAAGTTAGATGCATATTATTTTTACGGATCATCCTTAAGTTGATTTCATGTTTTAAAGAATTAAACGATGAAAGATGAATAGTAATATGAACAATACGTGAACAGTTAAAAATAGAAAAGATGGAAAAAAGACAAGGAATAGAAGGAATAAGATGCCACACGCTTGGAGAGTGATAAGTCAAGCGAAGATTTGCCACAAAGGTAACGAAACCTTTGATAAGAACCAAGATGGTTCTTCCAAGAACTCCAAGAGAACTAAGGTCTCAAAACTCACAAAGGAGTACAATAATATTCTCAAATTCAAAAGTGTCAAATACAGTAAACACAAGCCTATTTATAGGCATTAGGTATGCGGCTAGGTCTACCTAAAGGAGGCAGTAAGCTAGTGCATTTTTAGTCCTAACCCTAGCCCAAATGTGGCCCTAGCCCAATTAGAAAGCAACACCTATCCCTAACTCTGCTATGCGCAAATTAAGCCTAAACAATAAGCCCTTATTACAAAATTATCCCAAAAGAAAATAAGAATCAAAACTGAGAAAATTAAAAAGTTCAAATATATAATTAAATAAAATTGACTAAGAAGAAATCATGCCCCCACATTGGGCCCTTCATCAACTTGGATCATTTGGATCATCTTGAGTGCTCCTTCTTCTGGAATGGACTTGAGTGAGAGAAAGTGGTTGACTTCTTTGTCTAAATCCTTCTTAGCCTTCTTAGCTCTTGACCTTGTCATTGGGCCTCCAAGTCCTCGCAGTGCATCTTTGGGCATTGGGCCTGTTGGGCTACCACTTGAGCTTCCTTGGTCTCCATCATCATCCCAATTTATCTTGGAGCAATCAAATAGTACCATTGAATCCTCAACCAGAGAAAAAGTTTTCTCTTGAGATTGTACTTGAGAAACTTTCTCTATAAACCTCTGTTTTTGTGCAACAGACTTCCACTTTTATGGAGAAAATAAGGACAAATTTTCATAATCAAGGAGCAACTATTCGAAGTTTAGAGAATCAAGTGGGTCAGATAGCAAAACAACTCTTCGAGAGACCG
This sequence comes from Ormosia emarginata, assembly GCA_029884605.1. Lineage (NCBI taxonomy): Eukaryota > Viridiplantae > Streptophyta > Magnoliopsida > Fabales > Fabaceae > Ormosia > Ormosia emarginata. The sequence goes on along the minus strand of JAQQTP010000078.1, from coordinate 21,416,108 downwards.
TTAGGCACCTTACTAAGTGATATAGTGGTCAATTCAAAGGAGCAATGTATGACAATGTCTTTGAGGAGTGGAAAAGTTATTAGTCCTCAACTAAAAGAAGATGAAGCTAAGGAAGTACCTTCTCCTCCAAGTCATGATCAAGAAAAAGATGCTCCAGAGGAAGAGATCTCTATTGAAACTAAAGAGAAACATACGAGAGGAAGAAGAAAGAAGAAGGATTCAGATTTGGATAAACCTTTTGATCCTTCACTATAGGCTAAACTTCCATTCCCTCAAAGGTTGAAGAAAGACACTTAGGAGAAGCAAGATAGGCAATTCTCAAAGTTCCTCGATATTTTCAAGCAAGTATAGATACATATCCCTTTTGCTGAAGCACTTAACCAAAGTTAAATGATCTAGGTAGTTTCACTATTCCCTGCACCATTGGCAAACTGACCATTAAGAAGGCTTTATGTGACTTAGGAGCTAACATTAATTTAATGCCATTGTCAATTCTTCGCAAACTTGGGATTGAAAAAGTGGAGCCAACTACGATGTCTCTTCAATTAGCTTATCGATCAATCAAACATCCATATGGTATAGTTGAAGATTTGCTAGTAAAGGTGGACAAATTCTTCTTTCTAGCAGATTTTATGATTTTAGATATAGACGAGGATGTTGATATCCCTCTGATTTTTGGAAGACCATTCTTAGCTACTTCAGGAGCATTAATTGATGTACCAATATGTGAACTTATTTTGAGGGTAGATGGAGATCAGGTGACCATTAATGTTTTTGATAAATATGCACCGACATCAGATTTCTATGCCCCCATCAAATGCATTCAAGGTAAAACTCAACAAGATTTGGTTAGAAAGAGCCCTTTAACATCAATTAATGTTGATCTTTCCACTTCCAAGATTGTTGATGAAAAGGAGAAAGGTCCTCCTCTTTCCAAGATTGTTGGAATAGAAAAAGATCCTTTCATTTCCTTTGATTCATTGCAGATTGGTCTATTATTTAATGATTCATTGAAAGCTAATCCCTCATTTATTGTTCAATTGAAACCACCATGACCTAGTGGAATTTCTCATACCAAGAAGAATTTAGGACAACTTAGCTCAGGTCAAGTTGAAAACACCTTTGGGGGTACTTCTAAGGCCATTGACAAAGTATGGAGGCATAAATTTGAAAAAGAAAAGACGTCATGTTACTTCTCTTTCTTCAAGCCACCATGAATAAAAGGCAATGTCGAGCTAACGACGTTAAACAAGCACTTTTTGGGAGGCAACCCAAATTCTATCTCTTTTTCTTTACTCTTTTAATTTTGTTATTTCTTATTTTATTAATTATCATTTTTCTATTTTTGTTTTGTAGTTCGTGAATGTTGAGTCAGCTTAGGTGCCTCCCCGAGTTCAAAGCCTTTGTAGGGGGATGTATATAGCTGTCAGTCGCCAAAAAGATTTTTTCTTCTCTTTCTTTTAGTATTTTATTTCTACATTTATTTATTTATTCTTATTGATTTTATTTTGTCATCATCACCCAATTTTTGTTTTCTGTTAATATTTTATTTTGAGTCATACTTTTGAAACTGTGCATGCCAGTGTGTTGAATTGAATATCCAATGATTGCATAAATTGTGGATTGATCTATTTTCTTGGGATAACATATGAGAATCCATAAGTTGCATTTATCTCTATTGTTTCAAATTGTGTATGAATGTGCTTCCCATCTTTATGCTTGATAGACCCTGGAATATAAATGCATATCAAGCTTAGAGAAAGTTTATAGGATTGCATGTGTGTGAATGACTTGCATCTAGAAGTTGTTAGATTCTCTCTTAAGGCGAAATCCTAGACAATGCATGATTAAGGAAATGATAATGGTCTTCTTTGGACTGTTTGAGTCGTTCAAGTCAACTTGTAAATACAGTATATCCGTAGGTCCCTTTTGTAGCCTTGTGTATGTTTGACCTTTATTTCTTTTCTTTTACCCACGTTTTCCTTTCCTTTTACCTTAAAAAAATTATCCTTCTTACACACCATTTGTTGAATGCATATCTTGTATTATTTTACTATTTAAGCCTTAGTCATTCTTTGTGCAAGAAGTATTTAAGGAGCTATAAAAAAAAAGTCCACCTAATGTGTTGAAAAGAAATAAGTTTTGGAGGTGGAGGTTATAAAAAAAAAAAAGAAAAGAAAGAAAAAAAATAAAGAAATAAAGTGTTGATTCTTATGCTCCGTTTTGCATTTGTTCAATATCTTTGTGGCTTGAATTTTGAAATTTACATGATTTTGTATCTTAACTTTTGTTTTCTTTATCATATCCTTTCTTTCTTAACCCTCACCATTGGCCTTACATTACAAGCTTTAAAAGACCCTTTTGATCATTGGTTATGTGTTGTTTACATTAGTGGAGAAAGAGATGAAAAATAACCCTATGGATGAAGGTCTGATGTGCATTTGCATTTCTATAAACATATCCGAGCTTGTACTTTATTAGTAGGAATTTGTCTTACATTCATGTCTATGAAAAGTCATTTATGCATAAGAGTTGCATGTGAGAGCATTGTGACAATTGGATTATAAATGTGTGACACTTTAAAATTAGATTGTGAAGTAGTTTTTGAGGATATGCATGATATTCACTACCCGATATTACCATGTTTAAATCTGAATTATTTGAGTTTTTAGTTGTTGTTTTATTTTGTTTTTAATTTTCTTTCTTTTTTTTTGCTTGAAGGCAAGCAAAATCTTAACTTTGGGAGAGTGATGAACCTTTAAAATTTCATATTTTTACGCTTCAAATTCTAGGTTTTCATTCTCTTTCGATCTCTTTGATTAAGTTTTGTTCTCAAGTTTTATTATGTTTTTATTATTTTAAAGTATGTTCTTATTATGTGTTTTATTTATTTTTATAGGTAAATACACATAAAAAGAGACTGGACGCTTAAAGAAGTAAGAAATCAGAGAAACAAGCTTTTTAGATAAACTATTAGATTTTGTGCAAAAATAAGAAATTCTTGAAGATAAATATTTGAAGGATTCTTATCCTATTCTTAGATGTTAATTACAGTTATAATTGGATGCAAAATCTTAAATAAGAATTAGATTGAAGATTGGATAAGGATTCTCAAATAGATTTGATTTGGAGTAAAATTCGGATTGTTGTACTATCATGACCATTTCTCATTAATTGAGCCATATCTTGGGCTACAGAGATCAGATTGACGCACTATTTGCGGCATTGAAAAGCTAACATAAAATCCTATAACTTCTCTATGATGTAGGGAAAATTCGACTATCTGGATGGTGATAAAAGTCATGCAAGTCAGATACAAAAAGCTGATAAAAGGGAAAAAACCGAGTTTAGCAAAGGAGCTCACTTTTGCACAGATTTTCAGCAGTCGTCAAGGAGCAAAGTGGAGGACAAACCCTAGCTTGATATAGACACAATTAGGCTTGAAGATTTAAAAATTTCTTCAACCTTTCCATCAACCTTCTATGGAGTTTGTCATTTTCTTCTGTTAGTCATGACAACCATCATCCAAGAGGGAGGTGAATTGGGTGATCACAAAATTTTAAAACAACTTTGAAAAATTATACATTTTGATATTTTCAATCAATACATGCAGTGGAATAAGTCTAAAAAAGATACAACTATTATAGATTACTCAAATACAACTTGGGTTATAGGATGAATCAAGCAAATAAGCTAGATATTAAGTTCAACTCAAGCATATATAATTAAAGAACAAATGTAAAGGAGATAGAGTTGAGAATAACAAACACAAAAATTTATCTTGGTTTAGCCACCAACCACTTATGACCTACATCTAGTCCCCAAGTTTAACTTGAGATTTTCTTCACTATCTCCTAGACTTTATGGTTGCTAGGAAAATCTTTGTACAAGCAAGAGCACTCCTCACACCTTGGGATACCTCACCCTTGTGTTGGAGCCTCCAACTCTTAAAGCTTTATAGGTGTTTGAAAAATCTTTACATTCAAGAGCACTCACAACACCTTTGGGATACCTCACCCTTTGTGTTTATGCCTCATTACAAGGGATATCTCACATTTTTCTCTCTTGAGGGATACTTCACCCTCTTACAATGATTTTAAGATGAAGAGAAAGATTATACACTCTCACAAGAGCAGATATACAACTTGAAGTACAAAGGAATAGAATGATTTTGCAATAAAGAGATCAAAATATGATTTTCATGATTCAAGGATCAAACCAAGTGTTCTAGAGTTTCTAAAGATGTAAATATTTCAATATACACTTATTTATAGAGCCCAAGTGATAAAATAGATGTTGGTAGTGTTTAGAAATGATATTTTATGAAAACTAGCCATTTATAGCCATTGGGAGCGTTTGTGGTGCGTTAATAATCGGTTATTTACGTGTCCTAATCAGTTATTGCAATCTGGTTTCAAAAACTAACTTTAAATGGTCATAACTTCTTCATTTCTCATTCGTTTTAAGCAAATGACCACTCATTGAAAAGATATTTGAGTCTATTTTGATATGAAAAAAGTTTTAGAACAAAAATCAAAGTATTTTGAAAGTTATGATCAAAAGAGTAACCAAAGGTCAGTTTTTCAAAACACAAACTTGACTATTTTTCATAGTTTTTAACTACCACCATGACTAGCTTTTGAAAACATGTTTGTTGGGCATTTTAGCATGTAAGGACCATTTGTAAAGATTTAAAAACATATTTGAGCTCTTTTCTTGTAAAACCTCTATCTTTACATAGGAGAAAGCCTAAAAGAAAAAATATACCAATTTTAGTCCTTAGGCTTCTTGATGTAATCCAAGCTTCCAAAAATTTCTTCTCTTAAAATCTTGCAAATGCTTGGAACATCTTATCATTCTCATTCTTCTTGAGTTAAGCATAATTTTGATCTTTTACTTTCTTGTTGCAATGCTCACCTTAGTACTTGGATTATCCTACAAAATATTACTCACTTAAAACAAACATAGTCCAAATCCATGATTCAGTATCTTCATATGCATGATTTATAAATGTATAACTCTAGTTAGTCTAACATACATATAAGAATTTCATAGACACGTCTAAATAAGACATTTATCAATTACTAATAGATATGCTCTATATAGGATGCAACAAAGAATATTTTGCATATTTTCATTTAAATAGAGTCAAATCCAATATTAATTCATTATAACTCATATAAAGCATCATTGGATATATTATATAAATAATGCTACATATATCTCATTGCATGATTATTAAGTGAAATATAACTAGATAAAGTACATAATCATGCATGATACAGTATAATCTATTAAGCACATCTATGTAACATAAACATCATTCTTGTCTTGTATTTGTCATCATCAAAACTTAATATATTAAACCATTGGGGCAAACTTATTTCTACATCTTCTCTTTGTTTTCTTCTTTTCCTGTGTGCAATTGAACTTCTTTCGTTAGGGAAATGATGGATCTTGATACTTGGATAATGTAAATTCTTTTATGGCTTAAATCTATGTTTCTATTTCATGATTTATGTGATTATCTCTTCTCTTAATGCTTTCATAAACCTAATCAATTCGGGAATGATTTTTGGGTTATATATGATTTGAGAAAATTGTGCATGAACCTAGAACTTGTGATAAACACCATAATTTCCACAATCGCTAGGAATAGACGTTGTGGGTTGTGTGGTCTTTCTTTTAATTCCCTTGTTTATGATAATGCCTTTTCTATTTGGGGTTAGACTAAGGAATTAGTTAATTCTAAATAGTGTAAAGATATTGATATACCAAGGGATTAGATATTAATTAATTTTGGGAATTGACCATGAATCATTGGAATAAAACTTGATTAAACCAATATTTGAAATTGCATCAAAAGAGTTCAAGTGAAATCTGACTCGTGACACTTTCATCTCATCATTTTTCACTATTAATCTGATTTTTGATTTTTTAATTATTTTTTTATTTATTGTTTTCTTTTATTTATATTTTCAATTCTCTTTTTCGATAGTTTGGATAGTGTCAATTTGGTGAACTTAATAATTGTTAACATAATTCTCGTGGGAACGATACTTAACTCACTTTTTATTACTTTTGTGATTTGGTGCACTTGCCAATATCACAACAATGTTCTCCTTTAAGTATCCCTTCCTTAAGAGCTTGCAAAAACAAATCTTCTTTTTGTGTCTTTTCAACTGTTGTTTTCAGATCATAAGTAACCTGTAAAGCACTTAAACAAATCATATCACTGAGAAATTTAAATTCCTAGACTTCTCTTATCAAATCCATTTCCTAAACCATCATATATGGAGAGATTTCCTAATTAAAGCATTAACTACAAAATTTGTTTTTGCTAGGTAATACTTTACCTCCAAATCATAATCCTTAAGAAATGCCATTTGTCTCATATTCAACTCCTTTTGTTTAAAAATATATCTTAAACTCTTATGATCAATCTATACCTCAAATATTATCTCCAAACTTTTAAAACAAAAACTATGGCTACTAATTTTCGATCTTGTGTTAAATAATTTTCCTCATGAGATCTAAGTTGTCTAAAGACATATGCTACTACCTTCTCATATTTGCATTAACATACATCTTAATCCTTTTTTAGGGGTATCACTATAAGCCATAAAATAATTCAAAAGTTCCTATAGATTTGATTCCTCATATCCAAAATTCACACTTACCCAATATTACAATTAACTATTTTTCTTTAAAATTCTAACACTATCCTCAAATATATTGCATGTTCCTCAAAATATCACATTTATTTAATAGGGCATTTGTTAAACTAAATAGCATCACCAAAAATTCATAGTGCCCGTATCTAGTCCTAAAAAATATCTTCTACTTAACCCTAATCTGGTGGTATTCTAACCTTAAGTACTTGATCTAATAAATCATATATTCTAGAAAGTGGATATTTATTCTTAATGATCATCTTATTTATTTGTCTATAGCCTAAGACTACCTTCCTTCTAAAAGTACTAACCTTGTATCATACCTGGAGATTGTTCCGCTTCACGACTGTTAAGAACAAAGACTCTTCCTGAAACTTGTGGCTTTATCTGAGAATTTTCCTTTTTTTCCAATTTTGCAATCCTTAGCTATGTGTCCAGGTTTTCCACTGAAATAGCATACCTATTATCCAAGCAAACATGGACTGTCTTCATGTGCCCTTCATACTTTGGGCAATTTACTTCAGGCTGGACTTGGGTTTCCTCACTTTCATTTGACCTGAACTTATTATTTTCAACTATTTTTTTTCCTATTATCTTCTCGCTTTCGCTTAAACTGGAATTGTGTAACACCCCAACTTTTGGGTAAAAGACCGTTGTGTCCCTGTTTTACTGTTTCTTGTTTTTCTGTATGAAATACAGAAAAATAATACTGTTTGTTATTTTATTTGGTCGTTTTACATAATTTGTTTTGATACAGTAAAATAAAAATTTTATTAAATTACTGTTTTAATTTTTTTTTTGTGAAAAATAGATGTATAATAATTGTCAGGTATTTTATATAATCGTTTTACGTATTTTTCTTCAAGACAGTGAAATAAAATTTTTCTTGAATCCGCTGTTTTAAATTTTTCTGTGTAATATACAGCTATATATTACTGCTGGATATTTTATTTGAACGTTTTGAATAATTTCCTCCGTGGTGGAGAAAAATGGGAAAATGACCATTACGTCCCGAATGTGCTGTTTTTGCTATTTTTAATTGTTTTCTACTTGATACAGTGCTCAATATTACTGTCTGTGATTTTATATGGACTTTTTGTGTGATTTGCTCCGGGGTAGGAAAATAATATTTTTTCGGACCAGGAAAATCTGTTTTTAATTATTCAGAGGCGGGGGATCTTACTAAACCCAATTCTGAATGAGCCTAAAATTAATCTTTTAATTTTTAGGATTTAACTGTTAAATAAAATAATTTTATATTATTATAATATTATTTTATTAGTCAGTACAAATAAGTGACAGCGGACCCAAAAATATTTTGCGGGACCCAAGTTTAGTCATCAAGTGTTGTACACGCGGACCAATGAGGAGCTGGTCAAAATTGGTGGTTATGACTCATCGCAACGGGCCAATAGGACGATGACACGTGGCGTGACACCTCAGCATCATGACTCAGCAGCTTCTAGAAGGTTCCAGAAGTGGTGACTCAGCTTGTGACTCACCATGATGACTCGCCAGTTCCAGAAGCTTCTCCGATGACTCAGCATGCTGACTCGCCATGCTTGACACAACCAATGATGCAATCAGTGACTCACCTGATGACTCGCCATGCTGACTCATCTGCTCTAGAAAATATCTACGCTGACTCGCCATGTTGACTCACCCGTTCTAGAAAATTCCACGATGACTCATCATACTGACTCATCGTAGTGAGTCACATATTCTAAAAATTTCTCTTTGATGACTCGCTTTATGACTCATCAAGGGCAAATAGTAGAAAATGATCAATAATAATTACTACTCTATTTTTCTAAAATAAAAATCTATGTATATTTTATTACCCATTAGACAATAAACACTGACTTTATAAACAGTAATTATTGTATAATTATTGTTTATTGGTTAAAGTATGTTAGAAAATATACAATGTGCACCAATAGGAATTGGTCAACAAAAATAGCAACCAATAAGAATCAAGTTAGTAAATATTTAACTAATAGAAATTGGTCAAGATTAATGGCTTGAATTTTTAAGAACCAATAGAAAACAAGCTATCAAATAAATTTAGGCTTCTTGAAATGCAATGGTTCTACGGTGGAGGAATTGGCTCTAATAGCCAAATTCATAAAGTAAATTCACGTAGAAGGCTTTGTGAAATGCATGTAGGATGCCAAATTAAATAAAAGGAAGAATAGTCAAATTTAGTGGCTTTTCTTTGTTGCTTCCACGGCAAAGCTAAATCTTTGTAAGGCAAAATATTACAATTCATTTCTTCCTATCTTTTATTAATTAACTAAGTATGACAAAGTCAATATTGATGGCTTCTTTTCATGATGCATTTATGGCAATGTATGCCTTTTGGAAGGCAATTCCAACACTTCAATATATTCTTGCTCTCCAAGCATTTCAAAAAGGAAATAAAGCTAATTTCCATTTCCTAAAATTAGTCAATTTTGGTGGCTCTCCTTGTTAGCTTCTACGGCAATTCACCTTTGGTGAAATCCTACAATTAGCTATCATTCAAGGAAACAAAACAACCAATATTTCCTACTTTCTCACAAGGTCATTCACGGCCAAGCATAGTCAAGACCTTCCTCTTACTCCAAAATTCTCCAAATAGCAAAAGCTCTCATCCCTTTTTCCTTCCTTGTGTTACATGGCCATAGCTTCCAAGAAGAGGGCAAACTTCACCCATTTATCTCACTTGTTCTCTTCTATATCCTTTTCTCCAAAGAACCAAGATCAAGCAACCAAATTTCTTTCCTTTTTCTCTTCCCCATGTATTCGGCCAAACACACTTCAAGACCATCCAACCACTCAAAAAATTTATCCAACCAAGTTTTCTAAACCTAAACACAATTCTAAGAACATCTCTAGTTGAGAGTTCTTGCAAAATCCTTCATTTGAAGCTTGGAAACCTACTTGGGAGATTTTACCTAGAAGGTGAAATTTCTTGTTTTCTATTTCTAAATTCTTTTTCAAAGTTCTAAGCCATGATTTATCCATGGTTTAAGCTCTCTTTAATATTAGTAATTTGTAGAAATTTTGTTTAAACTTGTTAGGTAATTTTGGTGGAGAGAAAACCGAAGACCCTAGAAGGAGTGAAAGCATACTTGTCTTCAAGAGGTAAGAGGGAGATTACCCTCATCAACCATGTGTTGGTGGTGAGGAATGTTTGTGTTTGTGGTGAAGAATCCATAAGGATTCATTCATTTGATTGTTTATAGTTTTTCCTAATTGTGATTGATTATGTGTGTAAGCATGTTTATAGCTTTAATAATTTTTGGTATGTGTTTATGATTGCTTTGATATATTACATGTGTTAATATATTGCATGTGTTTATAGAAGTATGGTAATTATTCTAGAATGTAAATAGCATGTGAAATATTGCATGAGTGTTCCAAAGAACACAACACCAAGGCTTACGGCCTTAATATAAAAGGAGGACCAAAATGTTCTCTTAAATTTTCTAAAAGTGTGATTTAATTAACCTAGGAAAATTGACAAGTTACAAATTGATTCAAAGTAAGAAAAATGAATTTATGGATCCAAGAATGAAATTAGGTATTTCGGCCAACATGCCTAAGTTAAATGTTTTGATTTCTAAAACCATTTTTTTTAAAACAATGATTTAAGGAATACAATGAATTTGACATTGATTTAAAAGATGAAATATAATTTAAAGATCAAATGCAAAGACTTTGTTAAATTTGGCCAACATGCCACATACTTTTAATCCAAATTTATTTTCTAATTATGGACTAGTTAATTTAATAAAACTAAATTAGATCAAGAGTTTATAAGAGATTAAATGTATGAAAATAATTAGGAATGAATTATAAAACATAGAATGATTTTCGGCCAAAATGCCCAATTTAAATGTTTTTGATTTATAGTATTGTTTTTAACTAAGGTTAAGTAATAAATGCCAAAAAGATTTTATTACAATAAGTTTTAAAGAAATAAATTAATTAGAATTAAGTTTAAGAAGTTTAAGCTAATGATTTTTACTGTTAGAAGAAATACAGTAGCTTTATAAAATTTCTAACGTATAGCTCACCTTGTGTTTTGAAGCACGTTAGTAATTTTCAAAAGTGTAATTAATTGGTTGTAATAAAAATAAAAAGAGTTTTGACAGTAAACCTAGAAAATCATTATTATAATTTTTCTAAACATAATACTGTCAATTTATATTAAAAATGGACAAATAAGATAGAAAAGATGTCCAAAAGACAGTATACGGTATGAAAAATATTCTACGTAGTTTAAATGTATTAAATATTATTTCTGTTTGTTTTAAACAGTATTTTTAAGGATTTCGGACAAGAAAATGATTTAAAAATCTTACGCGATTGAGAAAATGTATTAAAAACTCTACGCGATTTTAAAAACAGAAAAATATATTTACGCGATTTAAAAATGTTTATATAAACGACGAGATTGTGAAAACTCGATAAAATTTCTACGCGATTGACCGAAACAATATTTTTCTGAATTTTCTATATTTTCTGCTGTCGGGCTATGAGGTGAACCCGTACAGGCTTTGGTTTTCTATATTTTCTGCTGTCGGGCTATGAGGTGAACCCGTACAGGCTTTGGAACAGTATTTGTCCGGTGGGACTTACTGTATCTTTTTATCTTTGAGGATATATTTTCTCGAGGGTATTTCGGTGGATTGATTGACGAGGTGAATCACATCGTATTGTCGGTGCGATAAGCGTATTGTGGTTCGATTTTGAATGGACTTGGAGGCATTAGTGTGCATAAAATCCATATGTGGACAGTTGGTTGCTCTTTTGGGCCGTGGTAAATGACAACACACTAGTGGACTCAACACACACTATGTTTAATCGAGATCTTGTGAAGTCTAATAGTACATTGCCTGTAGTGTCACAACGGGAGACAGTGAACTACACCACACCTGGATGGTGGATTCCCAGTGTCGTGGGGCTATAGACGCAACGTGTGACAGCGCAATAGTTTGGTTGGGCAGCCGTGGTACTAATAGATTTTGCGGATCATTCGCTCTCTGATGTCTGTATGTTTTTAGCTCCATGGAGTAGGATTGTGTCTTGTTGTATATGTTGATATGTGGTGCATTGTTATCTTTTATTTGTTATTTTTATCTATTATCTTTTATTTGTTATTTCTTTTATTTGTTATTTTTATCTCATTATCTTTTATTCGTTATCTTTTATTTGTTATCTTTTATCTATTATATTTTTATTTGTGATTTTTATTTGTGATTTCTATCTGTGATTTTTATCTGTGACCTTTCATTTGTGATATTTACATTTGTTATGACATTTGATCTTTCTTTTATATTATATTGTTATGATATTTTATATGGTATGAATTGTTATATCTATCCTGATAATGTTATTACTGTTTATTTTATTAGGTTATATGCATATTAGAAATATTTGTAAATTGATAACATGACTATAATTGTGATATCTGTGTGTATGGAATGACTTTGTCATTCGAATCATTCTTTGCTACCGTACTGGTACTGGTGAAAGGGGATCTCACCTCTTTACTGTATTGTTGTGTTGTGTTGTATTGTTAAAATCGTATAGTAGGCGGAGTAAACCTATTGGAGGCCATATTCTGAAGATGGTGACGGCGTCGAAGAGTGACCTTCAAACTTCAACAGGATGCAGTTGGTGAAGAAATAGAACATGTAGGTTGGGTTTTTCTCGTTAGTGTTATTACCGTGCTATTAGTAGTAACCTTCTTTGGGTTTGCTACTGTTTCTCTGAGTCTGTAAATGTCATGTTTTAATTTGTTGTTAAATATTTTGTGGAATATATAATATGTATACTAATCAATTCAATTTAATTTCTGTTTTTCTTATAATTTTTGGTAAGTTTATATTTTCGCAAAATGAAATTTTAAAATTCATCTTTTAACAATCAAAACTTTTATAAAATGGTTTCAGTTGATTTTATATTTTATTTAAAATGTGACGCCCTACGGAGGGTGTTACATTAGTTGGTATCAGAGCACGGTTAGAGTCTTTTTGGGGTTGTGGTTAGGTCTGTCTTGTTTTTGTTGTGTGACTCTCTGTTTGGACTCCGAAAGGAGACAATGTTTCTTTGGAATGGTTACTTTGGTATCCATTGTACTATGATTCGTCTGTCTTTGAAGAAAGACGATGATTCGTGGTAAACGTGCACGTGAGAAAGCAGGATGCGATAGCGGCGATATGACTGCAACTATGAAAGCAAGGTAAAGAATAGTTGAAGGAACAGTCCAACATGATTTGAGGATTACTCAACAGCGAAGAACGATAGCCGAGGATTAGAAGCAAACCAAGTCGAAATAAATCTTAGAATACGCAATTTCGTAACGTTGGACCATATTGGTTCTCAAGGAAGAGAAATTGTAAGGTCAAGCAATTCTAGTGGAAAAACGTATTTGTGATCATCGGAAAATCAACAACAACAGCAGTTCCGTGAAGGAAAAGTTAGCAGTAGTAGGGTTGGTCAGACTGAGACATCTGTAACAAGTATTGGAAATATGCGGAAGGTCAGCTAATAAGGGACTATGTAATTAAAGGAAAATCATATGTTTCAAGCGTGTGGAATATCCATACTTTTTGCCGAAAAGTGTATCTCGCCAAAAGACAAGGTCATCTGTTAATAACGTACGTGCTTCGACATCTTAAGTAGAATGGAGCAACGATTCTTCAAGTGGAGTAAAAGCGTCTTAGACTGAGGACCTAAACAAAGGAGATTGTGTCACAAAAAGGTGATCCTTTAACTATACTGTATAGTTCCGAGTTCCGAGGGTACCTTATTTCTTTATGGCATAAAATGGTGTGGGTCAATTAGAGTTATTTATATCTTCATTATCTTTTGACCTAGTTGTTTCCACTTCTATTGCTAAAACATGTGGTTGAGGACTTGAGTTGCTTAAACCATCCTAACTCTGTTAAATAATTGAATCTTTCCTATTGATTCAATTTATATGTTTCTTTCTCAAAACAGATTCGATCTAAAAATATGGATTGGGCATTTTTCGACCATCCATGCTCTGTTAGACCAGTTGGCCGAAGTGTTCAACTTAAAAAGTTCACTTCTAAATTCATCGGACCACATCAATTTCTCTATTGGATAGGTTTGGTGGTATGGATGATTCTATCATCTCTTATTTATATGCCTTCATAATATCTTTCTTATGCCGGAATTGCGAAATATACGGGGATGTACTTTTGGTCTAACCTGTTCTTTATGACTAATTGACTATTTGGGTTGATTAGAGCTATCAATACCTTTGTTACCTTTTGATTTATCTATTTCTGGTTTTGTTACCAAACCTATTGTTATTATCCAGTTACTTAAACAATCTTTTCTGTTAATCTAAACTGTCTGCCTCTTTCGAGAGAGAGATGTGATCTTATACATGGATTGGTTATCTTTAATCATATCCTATAGATTGTTTCAGTAAAACTTTGGTGTCCCAGAAATCTTATTCTTAAAATCAGGCCAAGTCAAATTCTTTGTTGGACAAGACCGATAACAATTCAGATAGTTTCTCTACCTTTTCTTCTAAATTTTTATAATGTCCTTTTGTGTATTGCAATTGTAAAGAAAGGATATTCTTAGTCAAAATCATGTTATAGTATCAAATACAGTATTGTTGAAAAAGAGAACTTGAATTGTGAGACACTTCCAGTTAAAAGCAAAGGCGGGAGAGTGAAGCGGTACAAAGGCAGAGATAATTTCAAATAGTACTGATCAGAGTGACGCAGCGGAAGCGTAGTGGATAGTATCTTTCGTCTTTATTTAGACAGAAATGTCATTATCTGTATTAACGACATTTTGATCTATTCTCGAAATCATGAAGAATCACACTAAAATACTATTCTCCATGTTTTACGCGATGCAAGGAGTTTTCGTTAATCGAGGTAATCTGAAGTGGTGTAAACGGATGTGCAACGTGGGAACTAAAAGATAAGACGGAGGGACTGTTCAAAGACTACTACGAATTTCGGGGACGAAATTCCTTTTTGGTGGGGAGTGTTGTAACACCCTAACTTTTGAATAAAAGACCGTTGTGTCCCTGTTTTACTGTTTCTTGTTTTTCTGTATGAAATACAGAAAAATAATAATGTTTGTTATTTTATTTGGTCGTTTTACATAATTTGTTTTGATACAGTAAAATAAAAATTTTATTAAATTACTGTTTTAAATTTTTCTGTGAAAAACAGATGTATAATACTGTCTGGTATTTTATATAATCGTTTTACGTATTTTTCTTCAAGACAGTGAAATAAAATTTTTCTTGAATCCGCTGTTTTAAATTTTTCTGTGTAATATACAGCTATATATTACTGCTGGATATTTTATTTGAACGTTTTGAATAATTTCCTCCGTGGTGGAGAAAAATGGGAAAATGACCATTACGTCCCGAATGTGCTGTTTTTGCTGTTTTTAATTGTTTTCTACTTGATACAGTGCTCAATATTACTGTCTGTGATTTTATATGGACTTTTTGTGTGATTTGCTCCGGGGTAGGAAAATAATATTTTTTCGGACCGGGAAAATCTGTTTTTAATTATTCAGAGGCGGGGGATCTTACTAAACCCAATTCTGAATGAGCCTAAAATTAATCTTTTAATTTTTAGGATTTAACTGTCAAATAAAATAATTTTATATTATTATAATATTATTTTATTAGTCAGTACAAATAAGTGACAGCAGACCCGGAAATATTTTGCGGGACCCACGTTTAGTCATCAAGTGCTGTACACGTGGACCAATGAGGAGCTGGTCAAAATTGGTGGCTATGACTCATCGCAACGGGCCAATAGGACGATGACACGTGGCGTGACACCTCAGCATCATGACTCAGCAGCTTCTAAAAGGTTCCAGAAGTGGTGACTCAGCTTGTGACTCACCATGATGACTCGCCAGTTCCAGAAGCTTCTCCGATGACTCAGCATGCTGACACAGCCAATGATGCAGTCAGTGACTCAGCTGATGACTCGCCATGCTGACTCATCTGCTCTAGAAAATATCTACGCTGACTTGCCATGTTGACTCACCTGTTCTAGAAAATTCCACGATGACTCATCATACTGACTCATCGTAGTGAGTCACATATTCTAGAAATTTCTCTTTGATGACTCGCTTTATGACTCATCAAGGGCAAATAGTAGAAAAATGATCAATAATAATTACTACTCTATTTTTCTAAAATAAAAATCTATGTATATTTTATTACCCATTAGACAATAAACACTAACTTTATAAACAGTAATTATTGTATAATTATTGTTTATTGGTTAAAGTATGTTAGAAAATATACAATGTGCACCAATAGGAATTGGTCAACAAAAATAGCAACCAATAATAATCAAGTTAGTAAATATTTAACCAATAGAAATTGGTCAAGATTAATGGCTTGAATTTTTAAGAACCAATAGAAAACAAGCTATCAAATAAATTTAGGCTTCTTGAAATGCAATGGTTCTACGGTGGAGGAATTGGCTCTAATAGCCAAATTCATAAAGTAAATTCACGTAGAAGGCTTTGTGAAATGCATGTAGGATGCCAAATTGAATAAAAGGAAGAATAGTCAAATTTAGTGGCTTTTCTTTGTTGCTTCCACGGCAAAGCTAAATCTTTGTAAGGCAAAATATTACAATTGATTTCTTCTTATCTTTTATTAATTAACTAAGTATGACAAAGTCAATATTGATGGCTTCTTTTCATGATGCATTTACAGTAATGCATGCCTTTAGGAAGGCAATTCCAACACTTCAATATATTCTTGCTCTCCAAGCATTTCAAAAAGGAAATAAAGCTAATTTCCATTTCCTAAAATTAGTCAATTTTGGTGGCTCTCCTTGTTGGCTTCTACGGCAATTCACCTTTGGTGAAATCCTATAATTAGCTATCATTCAAGGAAACAAAACAACCAATATTTCCTACTTTCTCACAAGGTCATTCACGGCCAAGCATAGTCAAGACCTTCCTCTTACTCCAAAATTCTCCAAATAGCAAAAGCTCTCATCCTTTTTTCCTTCCTTGTGTTTCATGGCCATAGCTTCCAAGAAGAGGGCAAACTTCACCCATTTATCTCACTTGTTCTCTTCTATATCCTTTTCTCCAAAGAACCAAGATCAAGCAACCAAATTTCTTTCCTTTTTCTCGTCCCCATGGATTCGGCCAAACACACTTCAAGACCATCCAACCACTCAAAAAATTTATCCAACCAAGTTTTCTAAACCTAAACACAATTCTAAGAACATCTCTAGTTGAGAGTTCTTGCAAAATCCTTCATTTGAAGCTTGGAAACCTACTTGGGAGATTTTACCTAGAAGGTGAAATTTCTTGTTTTCTATTTCTAAATTCTTTTTCAAAGTTCTAAGCCATGATTTATCCATGGTTTAAGCTCTCTTTAATATTAGTAATTTGTAGAAATTTTGTTTAAACTTGTTAGGTAATTTTGGTGGAGAGAAAACCGAAGACCCTAGAAGGAGTGAAAGCATACTTGTCTTCAAGAGGTAAGAGGGAGATTACCCTCATCAACCATGTGTTGGTGGTGAGGAATGTTTGTGTTTGTGGTGAAGAATCCATAAGGATTCATTCATTTGATTGTTTATAGTTTTTCCTAATTGTGATTGATTATGTGTGTAAGCATGTTTATAGCTTTAATAATTTTTGGTATGTGTTTATGATTGCTTTGATATATTACATGTGTTAATATATTGCATGTGTTTATAGAAGTATGGTAATTATTCTAGAATGTAAATAACATGTGAAAAATTGCATGAGTGTTCCAAAGAACACAACACCAAGGCTTACGGCCTTAATATAAAAGGAGGACCAAAATGTTCTCTTAAATTTTCTAAAAGTGTGATTTAATCAACCTAGGAAAATTAACAAGTTACAAATTGATTCAAAGTAAGAAAAATGAATTTATGGATCCAAGAATGAAATTAGGTATTTCGGCCAACATGCCTAAGTTAAATGTTTTGATTTCTAAAACCATTTTTTTTAAAACAATGATTTAATGAATACAATGAATTTGACATTGATTTAAAAGATGAAATATAATTTAAAGATCAAATGCAAAGACTTTGTTAAATTTGGCCAACATGCCACATACTTTTAATCCAAATTTATTTTCTAATTATGGACTAGTTAATTTAATAAAACTAAATTAGATCAAGAGTTTATAAGAGATTAAATGTATGAAAATAATTAGGAATGAATTATAAAACATAGAATGATTTTCGGCCAAAATGCCCAATTTAAATGTTTTTTATTTATAGTATTGTTTTTAACTAAGGTTAAGTAATAAATGCCAAAAAGATTTTATTACAATAAGTTTTAAAGAAATAAATTAATTAGAATTAAGTTTAAGAAGTTTAAACTAATGATTTTTACTGTTAGAAGAAATACAGTAGCTTTATAAAATTTCTAACGTATAGCTCACCTTGTGTTTTGAAGCACGTTAGTAATTTTCAAAAGTGTAATTAATTGGTTGTAATAAAAATAAAAAGAGTTTTGACAGTAAACCTAGAAAATCATTATTATAATTTTTCTAAACATAATACTGTCAATTTATATTAAAAACGGACAAATAAGATAGAAAAGATGTCCAAAAGACAGTATACGGTATGAAAAATATTCTACGTAGTTTAAATGTATTAAATATTATTTCTGTTTGTTTTAAACAGTATTTTTAAGGATTTCGGACAAGAAAATGATTTAAAAATCTTACGCGATTGAGAAAATGTATTAAAAACTCTACGCGATTTTAAAAACAGAAAAATATATTTACGCGATTTAAAAATGTTTATATAAACGACGAGATTGTGAAAACTCGATAAAATTTCTACGCGATTGACCGAAACAATATTTTTCTGAATTTTCTATATTTTCTGTTGTCGGGCTATGAGGTAAACCCGTACAGGCTTTGGTTTTCTATATTTTCTGCTGTCGGGCTATGAGGTGAACCCGTACAGGCTTTGGAACAGTATTTGTCCGGTGGGACTTACTGTATCTTTTTATCTTTGAGGATATATTTTCTCGAGGATATTTCGGTGGATTGATTGACGAGGTGAATCACATCGTATTGTCGGTGCGATAAGCGTAGTGTGGTTCGATTTTGAATGGACTTGGAGGCATTAGTGTGTATAAAATCCATATGTGGACAGTTGGTTGCTCTTCTGGGCCGTGGTAAATGACAACACACTAGTGGACTCGACACACACTATGTTTAATCGAGATCTTGTGAAGTCTAATAGTACATTGCCTGTAGTGTCACCACGGGAGACAGTGAACTACACCACACCTGGATGGTGGATTCCCAGTGTCGTGGGGCTATAGACGCAACGTGTGACAGCGCAATAGTTTGGTTGGGCAGCCGTGGTACTAATAGATTTTGCGGATCATTCGCTCTCTGATGTCTGTATGTTTTTAGCTCCATGGAGTAGGATTGTATCTTGTTGTATATGTTGATATGTGGTGAATTGTTATCTTTTATTTGTTATTTTTATCTATTATCTTTTATTTGTTATTTCTTTTATTTGTTATTTTTATCTGTTATCTTTTATTCGTTATCTTTTATTTGTTATCTTTTATCTATTATATTTTTATTTGTGATTTTTATTTGTGATTTCTATCTCGTGATTTTTATCTGTGACCTTTCATTTGTGATATTTACATTGTTATGACATTTGATCTTTCTTTTATATTGTCTTGTTATGATATTTTATATGGTATGAATTGTTATATCTATCCTGATAATGTTATTACTATTTATTTTATTAGGTTATATGCATATTAGAAATATTTGTAAATTGATAACATGACTATAATTGTGATATCTGTGTGTATGGAATGACTTTGTCATTTGAATCATTCTTTGCTACCGTACTGGTACTGGTGAAAGGGGATCTCACCTCTTTACTGTATTGCTGTGTTGTGTTGTATTGTTAAAATTGTATAGTAGGCGGAGTAAACCTATTGGAGGCCATATTCTGAAGATGGTGACGACGTCGAAGAGTGACCTTCAAACTTCAACAGGATGCAGTTGGTGAAGAAATGGAACATGTAGGTTGGGTTTTTCTCGTTAGTGTTATTACCGTGCTATTAGTAGTAACCTTCTTTGGGTTTGCTACTGTTTCTCCGAGTCTGTAAATGTCATGTTTTAATTTGTTGTTGAATATTTGGTG
Organism: Ormosia emarginata; assembly: GCA_029884605.1. NCBI lineage: Eukaryota > Viridiplantae > Streptophyta > Magnoliopsida > Fabales > Fabaceae > Ormosia > Ormosia emarginata. The sequence continues at coordinate 21,396,238 of JAQQTP010000078.1, read as the reverse complement.
GAATATATAATATGTGTACTAATCAATTCAATTTAATTTCTGTTTTTCTTATAATTTTTGGTAAGTTTATATTTTTGCGAAATGAAATTTTAAAATTCATCTTTTAACAATCAAAACTTTTATAAAATGGTTTCAGTTGATTTTATATTTTATTTAAAATGTGACGCCCTACGGAGGGTGTTACAAATTGTCTTTCCTTCTCAGCTTTATATTCTTGAAAGATTTCTTTCTACAATTCTTATCTTCTTCTTAATCTCTAGCCTTAATCAAGATTCAAATTTTATGGCCTTCCACTCTTTCGCTGAGTATTTATCATTCTATTTCTGCTTGCAAAACATCTTTTCCTACAACAACTTACTTATTTGTTCAGAAAGCAATAATGGGTTCCTAAACCACTTTGCCTAAGACTCTGCTCTGATACCACTTTGCCTAAACCTCTTAAATTTTATAATTTTCAATATTTTTAATTTAATTACTAAGTATTCAGAAAAGTTAACACATCATACTATTTTTTAAAAAAAGTTTGATATAATATATATATATATATATATATATATATATATATATATATATATATATATACATTAAGAGAATAAACCCTGCAAAAGTTAGTTATGTATACACAAACATTTTCTAAGTTAAACACCTATTTATAAAAAATGAGGCTTGCAAAAGCCCATACATGGTGCTTCTGATTACTTATTTATAAATATTATTTTCTGTGGTTACTCATCAAAGAGTAAAATTGCTAAGAACAAATCTCCCAAATAACTATGAAATCATAGTCTCCTAACTCTAGCATAAATACTTGTAGCATACGTAAATCATGCTGAACTCTTACTGTCAGTAATATCTGAAATGTACACCATAAACGAATGAGATACAAATCTCAGTAGGAAAATACAAAAATAGGTATACATTTATCACCCGCTCTTTACCATTCTCTGTTTCTATAACCATAATTGAGAGTCTAATCAATAAATCAATAAAATAACTTGGAAAAAGAAGTAATTAACATAATAAGAATGAGTATTTAATTTTAGATAAAATAACTTAATAATGAATAAGTAATTCATAACTTCATGAAATAAGTAACTGAATGTTCTTTTCACGTCATTACTCAAAATCTTCTCTTCACTATCTCTTTATCATCCCATTTCAATATTCTTAATCAAATGTGTCTCTTTCTTTTCATTAGGGCATCCTTCAATGCTCTCATCATGACCACAATAATTTGATTAAGGTGTCCTCCAATCCTCTCATCATGACTGCAATCATTAAAAATGATTAAGGCGTCTCTTAATCCTCTCATCATGGTCATAATAATTTGACCAAGGCGTTCCTTGATTCTCTTATCATAGTCACAGTTGTAACACCCCAACTTTCTTAACTATTTTGACAGTAATTTTGATAGGTAATAGAATTCTACTGTTTAGTGATTTCTATGTATTGTAAAATTATTTTGAGTATTCTGTGAGTACATTTGATCGTTTTGTGTGATTTACTCCATGTCAAGAAAATAATAATTTTTGGGCCAGGGAAAATCTTACATAATTTAATTATTACTGTAAAGTCTTAATTATTTTACGTAATTTGATTTGATTTTCGTAAGTTTTATATTTTTTGTGATTTTGTGGATGATTATGAAATTTTTATATTTCTCTAATTATTTTAGTGTTATCTGTGGGCCGTCTATGGGCCCAGGGGGCTGTATGTGGGCCCAGGTTGGTCCCGAAAAGTGAAAAATTTTCTACAGCCAGGAAATTTCTTACTGTTGAGATGGAGACAGAGGATCTTACTAAACCTGAATCTGGAAAGAATTTTTAAAATTTTCTTTTACTGTGTTTTGTACTGTATTTAATTATCGGGCAATAAAAATATAGTAAAAATATTATTCGGAGGGTTATAACAGATGAAAATAAATGTCATACTGCTTAGTCAATGATAGTGGTTATGACAGCTTTATGACGGACTAATGGGAAGCAAGCTTAATATTGAAGACTTTGAATATCAACCATCGATTTAATCAACGGTGGAGACTTGGTCTTACAAAGTGGCTATGACCATTTGTGACCCTTGGATGTAAAGTTTGAAGGAGTAATCTTGACCCTTCATTTTGGAGATACATCTAATGGCTAGGATTTCAAGGAAGAAAGATCCAATGGCCTAGATTAAGTCTTCTATCTAAGGCTAAACCTAGAATCTACATTAATCCTAACCATTGAATTAATCAATGGTTAGGAATGCTTAAAATGGTGGCTAGGAGATTGGTCACTCTTTGAAGAGTGCATGAAAGGGGGGGGGGACGGTTTTGTGAAGCTTAAGGGCTTAGCAAAGTTTGAAGACCATCATTATTGATTATCTTGATCATTCTTGATCATTCCAAAGTCTTAAGCTCTTCAAACTTTTCTCTCCATTTCTCTCCAAGCAAGCTCACGGCCAAGCACCCTAAATCCATCTTCCATCACTCTTTAATTTCAAACAACCATACTTCTTGAATCTATACCTCATTCTAAGACACTTTGTAGTTTCGAGCAAGTTCTAAATCTTTCATCTTCAAGGACTTTTTCTAAGAGCAAGTTCTAGGGTTTTTGAGGTGAAGTGTAAGGAAAACTTTATTTCTTATCTCTTTTTCATGGTCTAAGCCATGTTTGATCCATGATTTATCTTATTCAAGCTTAATATACTAATAACTTGTATTTGTTTTATATTGAAGAAACTTTTGTTGGTGGAGAACTTGTGCAAAGTGCAAAGCAAGGAGCTTTTTGAGGTTCTTCAAGAGGTAAGAGGGAGATCCATCTCACCAACCAAGTATGGTGGTGAGAAATGGTTTGTGTATTTGATGGATGGTGAATCCATGTGAGGATTCATATCCATGGTTATGTAATTATTTGTGGGTGTTTATGTGGTTTATGTGCTTAGCATGGTTTATTTGTGTTTACATGCTTAGTATGATTTTTTATTTGCTTTTATGGTATACTTGAAATATAATATGTTGATTATATGTGATGTATGCCATAAAAATTATTGGAAAGGAAAATAATTTTTGGTTCCAAGGACCATGAGGATTTCGGCCAAGACACCTCAAAATAGGTGTTCACAAATTAATATTTTCATGAATAGTAAAATTAGAAGTTTAGAAAAGCAAGAAAAATAAACAAAAAGTTTATTTTCAAGGAATAAGTGTTCACGGTTTTGTTGAGGAATTTTAATGATTTTGTTTGTGTAAAACCATGAATGGAACTTTGTAACACCCACCGTAGGGTTCCATATTTATGTTACTTAATTACCAAATTACCCCCAAGTTCATAAAATGTGATGTTGTGAGATCACCTACGCCAATACCAACATGATAGATACATCATGTTAAAACAGAGATAACACATATAATATATCATACAGATACATCATACCATAATCACAATCATGCTATCAACATTATTTATCATAATAGATACAATAAATAATAATTACTATCATGCCATTAACATTATTCAAATCACACAATAATTACAATAATGTCGTCACATGATTATCATCATCATCATCCATTATTCCTCAACAGTTCAATTGTCATAGTCAATATTCCCCAATTATTATTTCATACAGATATAAATACTCAAATTTATGCATGTGCATATAGACTCAATTTCTTACTCCATGGAGCTAACACTCAGTTTAGAGAAATTGATCTGAAAGATCTGTCTGTACCAACATGCCTCAGACCATGTGTCATATTTCTCATATGTGCTTGCACATCTAGCATATACACGACAGTCTTTACTAGATCTTGATTAAGAATAGTGTCTCGGTCAAGATCATCGGTGTGTTGCGTCGATCTAACCCTTGGTACAAAAGAGCAACCAACTGTCCACTGTAGGCAACCCGCACCCCGATGCCCCCAAAGTCAACAAGTGACTTACACTACACATATCGCACCCACTTAAGAGGTGTATGTCTCTCCTAGGCAAATAGCTGTATCCAGTCCATCGGACCTTTTCAATGCATGTTCAATGCATCAATGCCAATCATAGGCAAAGTTCATCATTTTCTCATACAGTGTCCATACATTAGTTTATGCATATAAAATGCACCAATGCCGATCATAGGCAAAATTCATCATTTTCTCATATAGTGTTCATACACTAGTCCAACAGTAATCCTATTGTTTATTCAATCGCGAAAATCATATTATCGCATTTTTATAGTCGCGCAACACTTTCATCGCATTTTCACAATTGCGCAACATTTTTGTTACGTTTTCAAATCACGTAGCGATTTTCCATCGTTTTCTCAATCACGTAAAAATATTTCATCATTTTTCAATCACGTAGTGATTTTTCAACAATATTTAAATCGCGTAAAAATATTTAAATATTTTCCAAATCGCGTAGAAATATTTTAACGTTTTTCACATCGCGTAGCTTAAAAATCACGTTTTTAAGTTACGTAAATCATTTTTCACCATTTTACAACCACGTAAAATATTCCAAAATTTTCAATTCAACCTTTCTCAAAATAATATGACTTCTCACATTATTTTCCACATTTTCTTACTTAAGAAAATTCTTTTCACAATTTATTCCATAAATTCACCATTTCATTGAATTGAATCAATGTTTCTCACTTAAAATTCTCTAACGCTCTCCAAAACCCAAAGGATGAGTTTTATGTTAGTAAATTTTAAATCATCAATGTTTCCTTTATAATTCAAAATAAATTCTCAAATTCAATCCTTTTCTAAAATAATTTGAGGTTCAAACCCTTACAACCTCTATTTTCCTTTTATAACTGAATTTTCTATTTCTCAAGTGATAAAACACTCTGATTCCCTTTCCAAAATCCTTGTACTAAATCAAATTATATTTCCACTTTAAAAATCACTTTGTTTCATAAAATCAAGGCATTTATAAGCCTTCAAAACCATGGACATGGCCATTGAAACCATCAAAATATTTTTCCTTCTAAATCATCTAAGTTCCATTCATGGTTTTACACAAACAAAACCATTAAAATTTCTCACCAAAATCGTGAACACTTATTCCTTGAAAACAAACCTTTTGTTTATTTTCCTTGCTTTTCTAAACATCCAATTTTACCATTCATGAAAATATTAATTTGTGAACACCTATTTTGAGGTGTAGAGGTCGAAATCCTCATGGTCATTGGAACCAAAAATTGTTTTCCTTTCCAACAATTTTTATGGCATACATCACATATAATCAATATATTATATTTCACGTATACCATAAAAGCAAATAAAAATCATACTAAACATGCAAACACAAATAAATCATGCAAAGCACATCAAGCATAAGCAAATAATCAAAAACACATAAACACCCACAAATAATTACATGACCATGGATATGAATCCTCACATGGATTCACCATCCATCAAATGCACAAACCATCTCTCACCACCATACTTGGTTGGTGAGATGGATCTCCCTTTTACCTCTTGAAGAACCTCAAAGACTCCTTGTTTTGCTTCTTTTTCCAAGTCCTTCACCACCAAAAACTTTTCACATACAAAACAAAATACAAGTTTATTAGTATATCAAGCTTGAACAAGAAGAACCATAGATCAAACATGACTTAGAACATGAAAAAGAGATAAGAAATGAAGTTTTCCTTACACTTCATCTCAAAAACCATAGAACTTGCTCTTGGAAAAAATCCTTGAAGATGGAAGATTTAGAGCTTGGTCTAAACTACAAAGGTTCTTGAATTGAAGTAAGGATTCAAGATAGGTGGTTGTTTAAAATTGTTGAGTGATGCAAGATGGTTCTTGGTGCTATGGCCGTGAGCTTTGCTTGGAGAGAAAGGAGAGAAAATTTTGTGAACTTAGCTTCTTGAAAAATGATCAATAATGACCAAGGTGATCAATAATGTCTTCAAACTTTGCTTTAGCTTCTAAACCCATCACAAAAATCGTCCCCCCCCCATCCATGCTTCATCAAAATTTGACCAATCTCACTAGCCACCATTTTAGGCAATCTTAACCATTGATTAGATCAATGGTTAGGATTAATGTAGCTTCTAGGTTTAGCCTTAGATAGAAGACTTAATTTAGGCCATTGGATCTTTCCTCCTTGAAATCCTAGCCATTAGATGTATCTCCAAAATGAAGGGTCAAGATTACTCCTTCAAACTAAAATCCAAGGGTCATAAATGGTTCTAGCCACTTTGCAAGACTAAATCTCCAACGTTGATTAAATCAAGACCAAATCTCCATCGTTGATTAAATCAACGGTGGATATCCAAGCCACTAATGTTGACTACGCAGTACAATATTTATTTTTTTATCTGCTATAACCCTATGAATAATATTTTTACTGTATTTTTATTATCCGATAATTCAATACAGTACAAAACAAAGTAAAAGAAAATTTTAAAAATTGTTTCTAGATTTAGGTTTAGTAAGATCTCCCGTCTCCGTCTCAACAATACGAATTTTTCGAGCTATAGAAAAATTTTTACTTTTCAAGACCCACCTGGGTCCACATACAGCCCCCCTGGGCCCACAGACGACCTACGGATCACACTACAATAATTAGAGTATTATAAAAATTTCATAATCATCCACAAAATCACAAAAATTAGAAAACTTACAAAAATCAAATCAGATTACATAAAATAATTAAGACTTAACAGCAAAAATTAATTTACGTAAAATTTTTCCCGGCCCAAAAATTATTTTTTCTTGACACGGAGTAAATCACACAAAACGACCAAATGTACTGACGGAATATTCAAAATAATTTTTCAGTACACAAAAATTAATAAACAGTAGAATTCTATTAACTGTCAAAATTACTGTCAACTAGTTAGGAAGTTTAGGGTGTTACAAACTTAGTTAATTTAGAAGGAAAAAAAATATATGATGGTTTCAATGGCCATGCCCACGGTTTTGAAGGCTTGTAATGCCTTGGTTTTATGAAACAAAGTGATTTTCAAAGTAGAAATATAATTTGATTTAGTACAAGGATTTTAGAAATGGAATCAGAGTGTTTTATCACTTGAGAAATAGAAATTTTGGTTATGAAAGGAAAAATAGAGGTTGTAAGGGTTTGAACCTCAAATTATTTTGGAAGAGGATTGAATTTGAAAATTAATTTTGAATTATAAAGGAAATGTTGATGATTTAAAATTTACTAACGTAAAACTCATCCTTTGGGTTTTGGAGCGTGTTAGGAAATTTTAAGTGAGAAAAGCATTGATTTAATTCAATGAAATGGTGAATTTATGGAATATATTGCAAAAAGGATTTTCTTGAGTAAGAAAATGTGGAAAATAATGTGAGAAGTCATATTATTTTGAAAAAGGTTGAAATTGAATTTTTGAAGGTTGAAAAATATTTTACGAAGTTGAAAAATGGTGAAAAATGATTTATGTAACTTAAAAACGTGATTTTTAAGTTACACAATTTAAAAAATGTTTAAATATTTCTATGCAATTTGGAAAGCATTTAAATATTTTTACGTGATTGAAATAATGTTGAAAAATCACTACGTGATTGAAAAATGATGGAATATTTTTACGTAATTGAGAAAATGATGGAAAATAGCTACGCGATTTGAAAACGTAACAAAAATGTTGCGAAATTGTGAAAACGTAACTGAAATGTTATGCGATTATGAAAATGCGATGAAAGTGTTGCACGACTATGAAAACATAATAATATGATTTTGCGACTGAATAAACAGTAAGATTTCTGTTGGAATAGTGTATTGACACTGTATGAGAAAATGATGAATTCTGCCTATGATTGGCATTGGTGCATTTTACATGCATGGACCAGTGTATGGACACTATATGAGAAAATGATGAATTTTGCCTGTGATTAGCATTAGTGCATTAAACATGCATTGGAAAAGTCCAATGGACTGGATAAGGCTATTTGCCTAGGAGAGGCGTACACCTCTTGAGTGGGTGCGATATGCGTAGTGTAAGTCACTTGTTGACTTTGGAGGCATCGGGGTGCGGGTGCCTATAGTGGGCAGTTGGTTGCTCTTCTGTACCGTGAGTTAGATTGATGCAACACTCCAATGATCCTGATCGAGACACTGTTCTTAATCAAGATCTAGTAAAGACTGTCGTGTATATGTTAGATGTGCAAACACATATGAGAATTGTGGCACATGGTCTGAGGCATGTTAGTACAAACAGATCTTTCGGATTAATTTCTCTGACTTGAGTATTAGCTCCATGGAGTAGGAAATTGAGTCTATGTGCGCATGCATAATTATTGAGTATTGGTTATGATAATTGAACTGTTGAATACTTGGATAATATTGAGGGCATTATCATAAATATGTAATATTTATATCTGTGTGACATAATAATTGAGGAACATTGGATGATGATGATGATAAATAATATTGATGGCATTATTATAATTATCATATGATTTGAATAATGTTGATGGCATGATGGTAATTATTATTTATTATATTTGTTGTGATAAATAATGATTGAGGGCATGATGGTAATTATTGTATCTGTTATGATAAATATTGTTGAGGGCATTATTGTAATTATGGTATGATATATCTGTATGGTATGTTGTTTGTGTTATCTCTGTGCTGCCATGTTGGTATTGGCGTAGGTGATCTCACCTCTTTATTTGTCTATTTTATACTGTAATTATATTTGTAAAGACGCTGAGCAATGTATTGAACAAGAGGGTGAAGAAGAGCAGGTTTTTGTGGAGGAAGTGGAGTTTTGATAGAATGACATCAAGATCTAGTTTCTTCGGTTACGTGAGATTACAGTTCCATGGTGGAGTTGGAGTGTGGAGGACTAGTCCCAATGAGAGGGGACTAATTTATCAGGGAAATCTGACGATCAACATGAGCCGGGAATTTCATGGAGATCCGTTCATTTCCCTAACTATTTATGTACATGTCGAATTTCCACTGTTAATCAGGCAGTATTGGGATACTAGGTATTATGTCCCAACAAAAATTAGTATTGTGTCGTCTGCTCGGACACCTATCCGTAGGACTTCACGTCGTACTGGATTCTTACCTGCTGAGGAATCTGAGGAGCACCCGTCTGAGGGTTCTACTATATAGTTAGACTTGGGCGAGTCGTTTAAATATTTAAGTATGTCAACTACTTATGAGACTTGGTTTGTATATAAATAATGTCGACAGTACTTCTGTAATGTACATGATGTAAATTATATGTGATGATGTATAATATTTTTATTTACTGCTAAGTTTATTTTATCGATATCAAAGAGGAAAAAGAAATTTTAAAACTCGTATTTTATTATAACATCACAATTTATGAACTTGGGAGTAATTCGATAATTAAGTAACATAAATGTGACATCTTATGGTGGGTGTTACAACAATAATAAATTTGATTAAGGTGTCCCTTAATCCTCTCATTATAGCTGCAATAATAATTCTCTTTTACACATTAATTCATTTTTATCCATGGGATAACATTGCTCCTAAAAAAAAACTTTTCCATAGAAAAATATTCATCATAAAATAACTCACATAAAATCTTTCCATAAAATCAGTCATAATCTAGCTGAATAAGTAACTCAAAAGATCATATATGAAAGAGTTTAAAATAATGAAAGAATCATTAACGCATTCTGGTATATGTTATTTGAATAACTATTTAGTTTATTCGAATAACACTGCAATGTTTAGTGTTCTGGAAAAATTATATTATAATAAGCTAAAGCTTATTCAAATAATGTTTCTTAAAAATCTTAGTTTGCAGTACTTTATTCAAATAAAGGATGAGTTATTCAAATAAATTAATTGAAAATACAACTTTCTAAAACATTTTAGTTTGTTTTATTTGAATAAACACAAGTTTATTCGAATAAAACTATTAAAAATCACTCATGCAGAAACCAGAATGTCACTATTGCATGAGCCAAATATACAGAGTTCATGAAAATAAATTGAAGGAAATGGACTAGGAGGTATAGATGATAGAATTAAAGAGTAAAGAATAGTGTTTTTTTTTTCACTTCCTACCTATTTTACAGAATTAAGATTGGTGGGAAAAGTGGTTGAAGTTAGAATAGGTGAGTTTGCAAGAAACAAAGCTTGATTGCTTGTGAGATTTGGTGGGTGTGTTCTGGTGAGATTGGGGAAGGGAGTAAGCTATTTATAGAGCTTCTCACGTAGCGAGGGTGAGATAATATCTTCCTTTGTAATCATTACTAATCATGATTCAAAAATTCCCATGGTGACACTTGTCTTGATGACTTAACTAAGCTTATGTCACCTTCCATCATTGTTGGGACACTTGGCTCTTTTAACACTTCTTTCCTATAATCATTTCATGGAAAGGCTTATGAATCAAGCCTTGTTGTTCTTCCATTCATTCCTTAATACAAGTCCATGCTAATTTCATAAGCCTATGTCATCCCTTATTAAATTGTTGGACACTTGTCTTAATCATGCTATACCATATATGCTTGCTTGCCATTTGTTCCAATGCTTCAAAACCACATATTACTACTAATCATTGCTATGGATTCAAGCTTGACATATGTCTCTTGTAATTATTATTTCAAAGTCCAAGTCTTCCAAGAGTCTCTCTTCTTGCCACCTATACTTGCTGACTTCATATGCTTATTTCAACTTCAATAAGTGCTTGGACACTTGTTTCTCGTTGGCCATAGATCACCATCTTTTGCTTCCTATTTCATTTCTTGCAATCATTGCTTCTTTGTGATGTGGCTTATTCAATAAGTGATGTGAGCCCACTAAGGAGCATGGATCAAGGTGTAACATCCCAAAATTTCCTATCTCTTAAACAATAATTTTGACAGTTAACAGAATTTTACTGTTTAGTAATTTCTGGATATTGTAAAATTATTTTGATTATTCCGTCAGCATATTTGATCGTTTTGAGTGATTTACTCCGTGTCAGGAAAATAAAAATTTTCGGGCCGGGAAAAACTTTACGTAATTTAATTTTTACCGTTAGGTAATTATTTTACGTAATCTGATTTGATATTTGTGTGTTTTCTAATTTTTATGATTTTTGTGGATGATTATGAATTTTTTTCTGTTTGTGGGCCCAGGGGTGTATGTGGGCCCAGGTGACCATACGTGGGCCCAGGTGGGTCCCGCAAAGCAAAAAAAATTTTCTACGCATAGAAAAATTTGTACTGTTTAGACGGAGACAGGGGATCTTACTAAACCTGAATCCGAAAACAGTTTTAGAAATTTTCTTGTACTGTGTTTTGTACTGTATTTATTTTTCAGACGATAAAAATACAGTAAATATAATCTTTTGTGGGATTTTAGCAGATAAAAATATAAATTAAATTGCTTAAGTCAACCTTGGTGGTTTGGATATCCACCATTGATTTAATTAATGATGGAGACTTGATCTTGATTTAATCAACGGTGGAGATTTGATCTTAAAAGTGAATAAGATCATTTATAACCATTAGATGGAGATTAAATCAAGGGTAGAGATTTAGTCATATAAAGTGGCTATGACCATTTACAACCATTGGATTTAGAATTGATCAAAGGTTGAGATTTGGTCTTGTAAAGTAACAAGGACCATTTATGACCATTGGATGTTAATTTAATCAATGGTGAAGATTTAGTCTTAAAAAGTGACAAAGACTAATTATAACCATTGGATTTAAAAGTTTGAAGGAGCAATCTTGACCATTAATTTTTGGAGACACATCCAATGACTAGAATTTCAAGGAGAAAAATCTAATGGCTTAGATTAAGTCTTCTAAATCAAAAGTCTACCTAAATCCTAACCATTGAATTAATCAATGGCTAGAAATGCTCTAGATGGTGGCTAATAATGATGACAAATAATTAAATGCACAAGGAGAAGCATGCATGGAAGGGGATGGTTTTGGATTGTTTAGGAGACAAAGAAACAAAACTTTATGACCATTATTACATGTCATGGTCAATGGTGTATCATTATTGATCATTATTGATCAATTTGCATTCAAGGAGAATGCATTGGAGGGGGGACTACGGTTTTGGTGGCTTAAGTGAGTAGCAAAGTTGAAGACCACCATTATTACCCATTCTTGGTCATTATTGATCAATTGCAAGAAGTTAAATAAAAGTAAGTCAATTTTTGATGACTTAGCACATATATCATATGGCCATGTACTACTTTTTGGAGACAAACTACTCATAATTGATTTGTTAGCATCCTTAGGAGATGACTTGAGGGGGGTGCACGGTTTTGAGAGGCCTTAAGGCCATAGAAGAAGTTTGAAGACCATTATTGCCATCCTTGGTCATCATTAAACATTTTCAAGAAGCTAAGTTACCAAGTTTTCTCTCCATTTCTCTTCCCCAAGCAAGTTTCGGTCAAGCACCTTAGAACCATCATCCAAATTTCTATCATTTCATCCAACTTGATTTTCTAAACCTAAACACCATTCTAAGAACATCTCAAGTTATGAGTTTTTCCAAAATCATTCATCTTGGGCTTCAAATCCAAGCTTCAAGTTTCTATCAAAAATAAAAAATTCCATCTTTGTGCTTCAAGAGAAACCATTCGGTCAAGACACTCAAAACCACCATCCAATCTCTTTTATTTTCATCCAACTATAGATCTTGAATCTACATGATATTCTAAGCAACTTTCATGTTGGAGATTTCCTCCAAATCATTCATCTTCATGGACTTTCTTCAAGATCAAAGTTATTTGGTTTTTGAGGTGAAGTGTAAAGAAACTTCAATTTCTTCTCTCTTTTTCATGATCTAAACTATGTTTGATCTATGGTTCCTCTTAATCAAGCTTAGTATACTAATTTTTATGTATTTTGTTTTGTATTTGAGAAGCCCTTGGTGATGAAGGACTTGGAAAAAGAAGCAAAACAAGGAGTTTTTGAGGATCTTCAAGAGGTAAGAGGGAGATCCATCTCACCAACTAAGTATGGTGGTGAGAGATGGTCTTATATTTGATGGGTGTTGAATCCATGTGAGGATTCATATCCATGGTCATGTAATAATTTATATGTGTTTATGAGCTTTGATTAATTACCTATGCTTAATATGCTTTGCATGAGTTTATGACTTTGATGGTATGCTTCTACTATGAATGATTTATTGCTTTGATTATGGCATGCTTATAATATATATTTGAATATGTATGTATATGCCATGATTTAATGATAGAAAGAAAATCAATTTTTGGCTCCAATGGCCAAAGAATGACTACGGTTTTGGCACCCAAGGTTAGGGTTCCATGTTGAAAATTTTCAAGAACAAGGGAATTAATTTTTGATACCTAGAACATGGTGAATTTTTTTGTCAAGACACCTCAAGATAGGTGTTCACAAAATTAATATTTTCTTGAATGATGAAAATGGATGTTTAGAAAAGTAAGGAAAATAAACAAAGAGTTTATTTTTCAAAGAGTACATGAATACGGTTTTAGAAGGATTTTTATTAATTTATTTTATGTAAAAAGTTTCTAAGTGTTTTACTAAACATGAGATTTAAATGAAAATAGCAATGATAATTTTAAGGATTTGCAAAGAAAGTAAAAAAGGATTTGTAAAGAAAGTAAAAATGAATTTGAACAAATGGGTTTGGTTTTTATGACCATCGGTATTTCGATTTTGAAAACAAAGAATTTTTAATGGTTTTGTTTGTGTAAAATCATATCAATTTAGAAGAAAATATTTGATGACTTCAATGGCCAAAGACTCTACGATTTTTGGAGGTTGGAATAATTTTGGTTTTATGGAACAAAGTAATTTTAAAGTAGAAACAAAATGTTTGAACAAAATGTTTTAGTATAAGGATTTTGGAAAGGGAATCAAAGTATTTTATCACTTGAGAAATGAACTTTCATATGAAAATGAAAAAGAAAAGTTGCAAGGGTTTGAATCTTAATTTGTTTTGAAAAGAATTGATTTTAGAAATGATTTGGGAAAAATGGAGAATATAATGGTGTTTTGAAAATTTACTAACGTATAACTAATTTTCAAGTTTTGAAAGTACGTTAGAAAATGTTAAGTTTTGAAACGTTGATTTATATCAATGGAAAAGTAATATTATGAATTATATTTTGGAAAAGAATTTCTTGAGTAAAGAATTGTGGAAAAAGATTTTCGTGAGTAAGAAATATATTAAATGAAGTATAAAGTTATATTATTTTGAGAAAAGGTGAAAAGGAATTTTTGAAGGTTAAGAAATATTTTCTGTAATGAAATTGTGATGAAAAATGTTTTACGTATCTTAAAAATGTGATTTTTAAGCTACGCAATTTGAAAAATAATATTTGAAATATTGAGGAATATTTTACGTGATTGTAAAATGTTGAAAAATATTTTACGTATCTTAAAAATGATTTGAAATACAGTAAAATATTTCTACGCAATTTGGAATACGTTAAAATATTTCTATGCGATTTGAGAAACGTATATTTTTATGCGATTGAGAAAAACGTTGAAAAAATTAGTACGTGGTTTAAAAATGCAACAGAAGAGTTGCAACATTTTGAAAAAGTAACAAAAATGTTACGAAATTTTGTAAACGTAACAGTAATGTTACGGTATTGTGAAAACATAATAAAAACATTTTAGAATTTTAAAAACGTAACAAAAGTGTTACGGCATTTTGAAAACGCAACAGAAGTGTTGTGGAATTGTGAAAACGTAACGAGAATATTGCGCAATTTTGTGAAAACACGACAACAGTGTTTTATAACTATGAAAACATGATAAGATGATTTTGTTATTGAAAAATACAGTATGATTACTGTTGAACCAGTGTCCATACACTGTTTGTGAAAACAACGAGTTTTGCCTATTATTGGCACGTGGTGCATTTTAGATGTATTGAAAAAAATAATAATAATAATAATAAATATATATATGCGTTGAGGTATATGATTTAATTGAACAAACGAATTTGAAAAGAATGGCCCTTGTGGTTGGACTTGCACTGATATATTCGTGCATTGTATAAATTATATCTGAGAAATTATGAGATATACCTGTGATTGGTATTATACATGTGATTAGTATTTGGTGCATTATACATGCATTGGAATGGTCCGATGAGGACTGGATATGGCTAATTGCCTAGGAGAAACACACCTCTTGAGTGGGTGCGATATGCGTAGTGTAAGTCACTTGTTGACCTTGGGGGCATCGGGCTGCGGGTTGCCTACACGGGTGGTTGGTCGCGCTTCTTCCCGTAGGTTAGACCGATGCAACACACCGATGATCCTGACCGAGATACTATTCTTAATCAAGATCTGATAAAGACTGTCGTGTATGTGCTAGATGTGCAAAAATTGAAATGAGAATTAAAGCACGTGGTCTGAGGCACGTGGTACTGGCAGGTCTTTTCGATCATTTCTCTGACCTGAGTTTTAGCTCCATGGAGTAGGAAATCGAGTCTTGTGTATATGCATAATCTGAACATTTATATCTGTGTGATATATTAATTGAGGAATATTGGCTATGACAATTGTTTTGGATACTTGGATGATGATGATGATAATCATGTTGATGACATTATTGTGATTATTGTGTGATGATAATAATGTTAATGGTATGATGATGATAGTTGATTAATGTTGAGTACATTTTTGGAATTCTAGTATGATATATCTGTATGATATGTTGTTTGTGTTATCTCTGTGCTGCCATGTTGGTACTGGTGTAGGTGATCTCACATCTTTGTTATGTTGTTTTGTTGTGTCTGTACTGTTAAAATTAAATAATAGAAGGATCGAGTTGTCTTAGACATAACGGACAATGAATACCCTGAGATTGGTGACAACAATAAGGAGTAGATATTCAGGACTCGAAGGTGTGCAGTGTTGACAAAGAACAGATGTAGAACAGATGTCTGATGCAACAAGATGGATACACTACAGAATAAATATGTTAAGTTTTAACGTTAGTGTTATACCGTGCTATTAAGTAGAACCTGTCATAGGGTTACTACTGTTAAAAAAAAAAGAGTCTGTACGTTTTATATTTCTTGAATAATTGTTAAATATTAAGTGATGTTTGTTATATGATTTTAAATTAGTTAAATCTATTTTTCCATATTACTTATAAATTTTAGTAAGTTTATGTTTCAGAAAAAAAGAAATTTTAAAACCCATCTTTTATAACTCAAACTTTGTGCGAACTTCTTTTCAGATTTTGAGTCAGGTGTCAAACATGTGATACCCTAGGGAGGGTGTTACATTAGTTGGTATCAGAGCACGGTTCGAGTCTTTTGGGGTTTGTGGTTAGGTCTGTTTTGCTTGTGTTGTGTTCTCTGTGCTATTGATTTTCGAAAGGAAACAATGTTGTTTATAATGGATATCAGATCCATTGTATTTCGATCCGCATGCCTCGAGAGAAGAAAAAAAAAGGAAATGGCTCGGGATAGTTGTACTTGTGTGGAAGTAGAACATATTACTAGTAATGCAGTTGCAGTTATGAGAGCAACGGGAGCAACGTGGAAGGATAACTGCAAGAACAAAGGACCGCTATTCAGTGGGAAAGAAATGAAAGTTGAGGTTCAGGATCTAATGGAAGAGAATCAGTCTTAGAATATAAGACTACGTAATTTCAGAACCCGATATTTTTAAGGATATTTGGAAAGTGATTGATTTCAATAGAAGATGTATTTACAACCATTGAGGAAACCAAAGGCAGTAACTGACGTGAAAGAAGGTACTTAATGAAGGAATGTACGTCAAGAAAACAAACGTTTATTTGAAATGGTTACATTTGGTTTCCATTTTATTTTGATTCGTCCATCTTTGAAGAAAAGAAATGACTCGTGATAGACGTACGCGTGTGGAAGCGAGACATAATGGTGATGATATGTGTAACACCCTCTCTAGGGCATCACATTTTCGATTCCCGACTCATAATCTGAAAAGAAGTTCACACAAGTTTTGAGTTATAAAAATATGGGTTTAAAAATTTCTTTCTTTACTGACACGTAAATTTACTGAAAATATTAGGTAATCATATTTCAATTTCTCATTATCTAATATTGACACACAATTTAAAGAGAAATATAAATTGACAGACTCTTTTGTTCTTTCTTTTTCCACAGTAGCAAACCCATTACGGGTCCTACGTAATAGCACGGTGTAACACTAACGATGAAAACTTAACATACTTGTTCCTTCTCTTGTATCAACTGGATACATCAGAACTCTATTCCTTGTCAACACTGCTCCCCAACGAGTCATGAATGTCCACTCCTTATTGTTGTCCCTAATCTCAGAGTGTCCATCGGAATGTCCATCTTGAAGCATCAGACATTTGTTCTATGTCTGTTCCTTGTCCTCAAACATCTTTTCCGTTTCAACACTGTCTGCAAGGTCATTCTCTGATGTTGTCTCCAAACGTAGAGGTATTTGTCACCCGCTATGTCTAAGATAACTCGTTCCTTCTACTGTATAATTTTAATAATACAGACATAGCAAAAACAACATAACAAAGAGATGAGATCACCTACACCAGTACCAACATGGCAGCACAGAGATACACAAACAACAATATCATACAGTTATATCATCTCATAATTACAATCATGCCATCATCATTATGGTTATCACACAGATACAATATTAAAATCATGCTATCAACATTAATAAACTATCATCATCCAATTATTCAAAACAATTGTCATAGCCAATATTCCTCAATTAATATATATCACACAGATATAAATGTTCAGTTTATGCATGTACACAAGACTAGATTTCCTACTCCATGGAGCTAAACACAGGTTGGAGAAATGATCGAAAAGAATCTATCGGTACCACATGCCTCAGACCACGTGCTATAATCCTCATTTTGATTTTTGCACATCTAGCATATACACGACAGTCTTTATCGATCTTGATTAAGAATAGTGTCTCGGTCAAGATCATCGGTGTGTCACGTCGGTCTAACCTACGATTCTGATGAGAGCGACTCACTGTCCATTGTAGGCAACCCGCACCCGATGCCCCCAAGGTCAACGAGTGACCTACATTACGCATATCGCACCCACTTAAGAGGTGTATGTTTCTCCTAGGCAATTAGCCTTATCCAGTCCATCGGACCATTCCAATGCATGTATAATGCACCAATTACCAATCACAGGTATAATACCAATCACAAGCTTTAACAGTAATCATACTGTATTTTCAACAGTGAAATCATGTTATCACATTTTCATAGTTATAAAACACTTTCGCCGTGTTTTTACAAAATTGTGCACCATTTCCGTTACGTTTTCACAATTCCAAAAATGTTTTTGTTACGTTTTCAAATATCGTAACACTTTTGTTACGTTTTCAAAATTTTAAAACGTTTTTGTTATATTTTCACAATACCGTAACACTTCTGTTACGTTTTCAAAATTCTAAAAAGTTTTTGTTATATTTTCACAATACCGTAACACTTCTGTTACGTTTTCAAAATGCTGCAACTCTTCTGTTGCACTTTTAAATCACGTACTAATTTTTTAACATTTTTCTTAAACACGTAAAAATATACATTTATCAAATCCCATAATATTTTTCCACTGTTTCAAAATTACGTAACTTAAAAATCTTTCTTTTACGTCACGTGTCACGTAAATCATTTTCTTTCATTTTCAAAATATTTAAAACACTTTTTAAATCACATAATGATTTTTCGTTATTTTCACAATCACGTAAAAATATTCTATTGTTGTTCAATCACGTAGTGATTTTCAACAGTATTTCAAATCACGTAAAATATTTAAACATACACCAAATCACGAGAAATATTAAAACATTTTTCAAGTCACGTAGGAATACTTAAACATTTTTCAAATCGCGTAGCTTAAAAATCACGTTTTTAGGATACGTAAAACGCTTTTCACCATAATTTCATTATTTTTCCAATACGCAAAACATTCTTTAATATTCCAAACATCATTTTGAAAACTACGTAAAATATACCTCAATATTCCAAATATTATTTTGGACTTTCAAAAACTCAATATCGTTTCCAATGTCATTTTTCACATTTTCTCTTTTAAGAAAACCTTTCCAAAATATATTTCACAAAATCACTCTCCAAAATCCCAAAGAATGATTCATATGTTAGAAGACGTTAAATTATTATATTTTTTTCATTTTTCCCAAATCAATTCTAAAATCAATTTTCTTTAAAACAAAATGAGGCTTAAAACAATTTGCAACCCCTTTTTTTTTTAATTTTCTTTTCATCTTTATATGAAAGTTCACCCAAGTGATAAAATACTCTGATTCCCTTTCTAAATTCTTTGTATTAAATCAAATTACATTTCCACTTTAAAAAAATTAGTTTGTTTTATAAAAACCAGGGCATTACAAGTTTTTGAAAATCGTAGTACTTGATTATTGAAACCACCAAATATTTTTCCTTCTCAATTGATATGGTTTTACACAAACAAAATCATTAAATTTTATTTTTTCAAAACCGTAAGACTTATGGTCATAAAACCAAACCCATTTGTTCAAATTCATTTTTCACTTTCTTTGCAAATCCTTTTTCACTTTCTTTGCAAATCCTCAAAATCAACATTGTTATTTTCATTTAAAACTCATGTTTAGAAAAATACTTAGGAACTTTGTACACAAAATAAATCAATAAAAATCCTTCTAAAATTGTGTTCATGTTCTCTTGAAAAACAAACCCTTTGTTTATTTTTCATATTCTTCAAATCAATCCAATTTTATTCTTCCATGAAAATATTAATTTGTAAACACCTATTTTGAGGTGACTTGTTTGAAATCCACCATGTTCTAAGTACTCAAAAATCAATTCTTTTGTTCTTGAAATTTTTCAACATGAACCCTAATCAAGGGCATCAAAACCGTAGCTTTTCCTTGGCTATTGGAGCCAAAAACCAATTTCCTTTCCACCATCAAGTCATGGCATATACATATATATTTCATCATAAATAATATAAGCATACCATCAAAGCCATAAAAGCATGTATAGCATATCAAGCATATCATCAAAGCTATAAAATCATGCAAAGCATATCAAGCATAGAAAATTAATCAAAGCTCATAAACACCCACAAATTAATTACATGACCATGGATATGAATCCTCACATGGATTCCACATCCATCAAATAAAATACCATCTCTCACCACCATGCTTGGTTGGTGAGATGGATCTCCCTCTTACCTCTTGAAGATCCTCCAAAGCTTCTTGATTTGCTTCTTTTTCCAAGTCCTCCACCACCAAGGGCTTCTCAAACACAAAACAAAATACACACATCATTAATATTCAAAACTTGAATAAGAGAACCATGAATTAAAATCATGGTTAGAACCTTGAAAATCAAAAGAAAAGTGAAAAGTACCAAACTTCACCATTAAAGCTTCAATCTTTAGCTTGAAGAACAAGGTTGAAGATGAATGATTTAGAAGAAGTCTTCAACATGAAAGTTGCTTAGAATATCATGGAGATTCAAGATCTAGAGTTGGATGAAATTAAAAGAGCTTGGATGGTGGTTTTAGGTAGTATGACCGAATGGTTTCTCTTGAAGCACAAAGATGGAATTTTTTATTTTTCATAGAAACTTGAAGCTTGGATTTGAAGCTCAAGATGAATGATTTTGGAAAAACTCATAACTAGAGATGTTCTTAGAATGGTGTTTAGGTTTAGAAAATCAAGTTGGATGAAATTAAAAAGTGATGGAAGGTGTTCTTGGAGTGCTTGGCCAAAACATGAAGAAGAAAGGAGATGGAGAGAAAATTTTCTAAGTTTCCTTCTTGAAAATGAATCAATGAAGACCAAGGAAGACAATAATGACTAAAGCATGCAATTATGGTCTTCCAAACTCCTTCATGCAGCACCAAAACCGTGCCCCCCTTCAAGCATTCTCCTTGGAGTGCAAAAATCAAAAGTAAGCCATTATGATGTCTAACTTGACCAAGACATGCAAAAATGACATAAAGCTTGTCTCTTTGTCTTCTAAACACTCCAAAACCATCACCTTCTCTTCATAATGCATTCAATAAAGTTGTCTTCATTATTTGCCACCATTTGAAGCATTTCTAACCATTGATTAATTCAATGGTTAGGATTTAGGTAGATTTAGGTAGGTTAGAAGACTTAATCTAGGCCATTGGATCTTTCTCCTTTAAATTCTAGCCCTTAGATGTGTCTCCAAAATTAATGGTCAAGATTGCTCCTTCAAACTTTAAATCCAAGGGTCCTAATTAGTCTTTGCTACTTTAGAAGACCAAATCTCCACCATTGATTGATTCTTCATCCAATGGTCATAAATGGTCTTTGTTACTTTTTAAGATTAAATCTCCACCCTTGATTTAATCTAAATCCAATGGTTATAAATGGTCTTTGTCACTTTTCAAGACCAATTCTACACCTTTGATTACATCTATGGTTGATATCAAAGTCTTCCTAACCAAGCTTATTCTCACACCATTGATTAAATCAATGGTTATTATCCAAGCGCTTTATTAAGTTTGTTTCTTAACCTTTGATTAAATCAATGGTTAATATTCAAACTAAGTATTCTCATCCAAGGGTATAAATCAAGTCAAGCTCTCTTTGTTGACTACGCAATAGTATAATATTTAGTCTTGTATCCTACAAATAATATTTTTACTTGTATTTTTATCATCCGATAATTAAATACAAGACAAAATACAAGATAAGAATTTTCTAAAACTGTTTCCGGATTCAGGTTTAGTAAGATCCCCTGTCTCCGTCTAAATAGTACAAATTTTTCTATGCGTAGAAATTTTTTTTCACTTTGCGGGACCCACCTGGGCCCACGTATGGCCACCTGGGCCCACATACCCTCGTGGGGCCCACAAACCATAAAAATTTTAAAATCACACATAAAATCACACATAAAATCACAAAAATTAGAAAATTCACAAATATCCAATCAGATTACGTAAATTAATTACCTAACGGTAAAAATTAAATTACGTAAAGTTTTTCCCGGCCCGAAAATTTTTATTTTCCTGACACGGAGTAAATCACTCAAAACGATCAAATACGCTGACGGAATAATCAAATTAATTTTACAGCACTCAGAAATCACTAAACAGTGAAATTCTGTTAACTGTCAAAATTACTGTTTAAGAGATTGAAAATGTTGGGGTGTTACAATATGACTGCAACTTTGAAAGTAATACAAATAGTGGCTGAAGCAATTATACAGCAAACTCAGAAGATTGTTTCGTAGCAAGAATTAATTTCTTAAGCTATGATTTTGTTAGAGTTAAATCATTCTCAGGATGAGAGACCCTGTAACGTTGGACTATATTGGTAACGAAAAAAGGGAAATCGTAAGATCAAGCGATTCCAACAGAAAACGTACTTGCAATCTCCAAGAAGTCAACAACAACAACAATCTTGTGGAGAAAGTACTAGTAATGACAGGTTTAGTTTGACTGTGACATCTGCACCGAAATGTAAGAAGTGTGAAAAGGGGCACTTAACAAAAGATTGTACGTCCAAGGAAATAATTTGTTTTAAGTGCGGAAAGTTTGGAACACAATCTTTGAAAATAGAGTTCCAATGAAAATAGAGTTTTCTGTTAGTAAAATCTCAGGTAGTAGGAAGTGTTCGGAGCAGAAGATTTAAACAATGGAGATTGTGTCATTGGAGCTAATCCTATAAACCACACTGAATATTTCTGTGAGCAACTTATTCTGTGTGGCATATGATTGAGTAGATCAATTATATGTTAGAGTTATTCGTAATCCTCTAATTTGTTTACTTCTGTTTCTATTCTTAGCCGATCGAGCTACTCAAGTTATTCAAATCATTGTTATAGATCAATTCTTTGTGTTAGTTTGATCTGTCGTTCAAAATTTTGTGTTAGTTTGATCTGTTTCATAAACAGATATGATCTTCAAAACGGATTGGTTATTTTTCAACCATATCCTATGAGATTGTCTCAATAAGGTGTTAATAATTCAAAAAAAAAATTCATTCCTGAAAATCAGGCAAAATCAAATTCTTGTTGAATATGTTTGGTAACATATCAGATCATTTCGCTACCTTTTCTTCCTAAACCTCTATAATGTTCTTTCATATATTGCATTTGCAAGAAAGAATATTTTGCAAGAAAGAATATTTTACAAGAAAGGATATTCCTATTTAAAATCCATGTCATAGTATCTGGTATAAAATGCAGTTGAAAGGAAAACTAGGTTAGTGAGACGTTTCCTGTTAAAGAAGCTAAAGCTGGAGAATGAAGTGATATGAGGATAAGAGAATTTTAAGTAATACATTACATTAGTTGGAAGTTATCTGAGAAAAACTATTCTAGGCATGAATGAAGGTTGGTAGCCGCTGTATTGATATCAGAGAATTCATTCTTGAAGATCGAGTTACATCCAATTCTTTGTTGAATATGTTCGATAACATATTCGATTCGTTTTGTTCTTTTCCATGATGTTTTCTTTCATCTACTGCAATTGAAGGAATATCTTGAAAGAGAGAATATTCCTATTTATATCCAGGTCAGAGTATCAAAGTGGCGTAGTGGAAGCGTGGTGGATTCTTTAAAAATTAAAGAAGTCTGTCTATAGGAAAAGTTAAGACGGTAATGAAAAATCGTAGAAAAAAAATTATTAAGATATTTGTTTGATCAGGAGAAGTGAACAAGAGATAAAGAACTTTCAATGGTTTAGAATCGTTAGGAATGACGTAAGAGGTGAAACTACGAGGGAACTGGAAGAAAAGATAAAGGAGTAATATCATTATTTATTCCGAGGGTGTGAAATCATGGCTATTAAATTTCGAGGATGAAATTTCTATAAAGAAGGGGAGTATTGTAACATCCCAAAATTTCCTATCTCTTAAACAATAATTTTGTGATTAAGCAATTTAATTTTACTGTTTAGTAATTTCTGGATACTGTAAAATTATTTTGATTATTCCATCAGCGTATTTGATCGTTTTGAGTGATTTACTCCGTGTCAGAAAAATAAAAATTTTTGGGCCGGGAAAAACTTTACGTAATTTAATTTTAACTGTTAGGTAATTATTTTACGTAATCTGATTTGATATTTGTGTGTTTTTTAATTTTTATGATTTTTGTGGATGATTATGAATTTTTTTCTATTTGTGGGCCTACGGGGTGTATGTGGGCCCAGGTGACCATACGTGGGCCCATGTGGGTCCCGCAAAGCAAAAAAAAAATTTCTACGCATAAAAAAATTTGTACTGTTTAGATGGAGACAGGGGATCTTACTAAACCTGAATCGGAAACAGATTTAGAAATTTTCTTGTACTGTGTTTTGTACTGTATTTATTTATCAGACGATAAAAATATAGTAAATATAATCTTTCGTGGGGTTTTAGCAGATAAAAATATAAATTAAATTGCTTAAGTCAACCTTGGTGGTTTGGATATCCACCATTGATTTAATTAATGATGAAGACTTGATCTTGATTTAATCAACGGTGGAGATTTGATCTTAAAAGTGAATAAGATCATTTATAACCATTAGATGGAGATTAAATCAAGAGTAGAGATTTAGTCATATAAAGTGGCTATGACCATTTACAACCATTGGATTTAGAATTGATCAAAGGTTGAGATTTGGTCTTGTAAAGTAACAAGGACCATTTATGACCATTGGATGTTAATTTAATCAATGGTGAAGATTTAGTCTTAAAAAGTGACAAAGACTAATTATAACCCTTGGATTTAAAAATTTGAAGGAGCAATCTTGACCATTAATTTTTGGAGACACATCCAATGACTAGAATTTCAAGAAGAAAAATCTAATGGCTTAGATTAAGTCTTCTAAATCAAAAGTCTACCTAAATCCTAACCATTGAATTAATCAATGGCTAGAAATGCTCTAGATGGTGGCTAATAATGATGACAAATAATTAAATGCACAAGGAGAAGCATGCATGGAAAGGGATGGTTTTGGATTATTTAGGAGACAAAGAAACAAAACTTTATGACCATTATTATATGTCATGGTCAATGGTGTATCATTATTGATCATTATTGATCAATTTGCATTCAAGGAGAATGCATTGGAGGGGGGACTACGGTTTTGGTGGCTTAAGTGAGTAGCAAAGTTGAAGACCACCATTATTACCCATTCTTGGTCATTATTGATCAATTGCAAGAAGTTAAATAAAAGTAAGTCAATTTTTGATGACTTAGCACATATATCATATGGCCATGTACTACTTTTTGGAGACAAACTACTCATAATTGATTTGTTAGCATCCTTAGGAGATGACTTGAAGGGGGTGCACGGTTTTAAGAGGCCTTAAGGCCATAGAAAAAGTTTGAAGACCATTATTGTCATCCTTGGTCATCATTAAACATTTTCAAGAAGCTAAGTTACCAAGTTTTCACTCCATTTCTCTTCTCCAAGCAAGTTTCGGTCAAGCACCTTAGAACCATCATCCAAATTTCTATCATTTCATACAACTTGATTTTCTAAACCTAAACACCATTCTAAGAACATCTCAAGTTATGAGTTTTTCCAAAATCATTCATCTTGGGCTTCAAATCCAAGCTTCAAGTTTCTATCAAAAATAAAAAATTCCATCTTTGTGCTTCAAGAGAAACCATTTGGTCAAGACACTCAAAACCACCATCCAATCTCTTTTATTTTCATCCAACCATAGATCTTGAATCTACATGATATTCTAAGCAACTTTCATGTTGGAGATTTCCTCCAAATCATTCATCTTCATGGACTTTATTCAAGATCAAAGTTATTGGGTTTTTGAGGTGAAGTGTAAGGAAACTTCATTTTCTTCTCTCTTTTTCATGATCTAAACCATGTTTGATCCATGGTTCCTCTTAATCAAGCTTAGTATAGTAATTTTTATGTATTTTGTTTTGTATTTGAGAAGCCCTTGGTGATGAAGGACTTGGAAAAAGAAGCAAAATAAGGAGTTTTTGAGGATCTTCAAGAGGTAAGAGGGAGATCCATCTCACCAACCAAGTATGGTGGTGAGAGATGGTCTTATATTTGATGGGTGTTGAATCCATGTGAGGATTCATATCCATGGTCATGTAATAATTTATATGTGTTTATGAGCTTTGATTAATTGCCTATGCTTAATATGCTTTGCATGAGTTTATGACTTTGATGGTATGCTTATACTATGCATGATTTATTGCTTTGATTATGGCATACTTATAATATATATTTGAATATGCATGTATATGCCATGATTTAATGATGGAAAGAAAATCAATTTTTGGCTCCAATGGCCAAAGAATGACTACGGTTTTGGCACCCAAGGTTAGGGTTCCATGTTGAATTTTTTCAAGAACAAGGGAAATAATTTTTGATCCCTAGAACATGGTGAATTTTTTTGTCAAGACACCTCAAGATAGGTGTTCACAAAATTAATATTTTCTTGAATGATGAAAATGGATGTTTAGAAAAGTAAGGAAAATAAACAAAGAGTTTATTTTTCAAAGTGTACATGAATATGGTTTTAGAAGGATTTTTATTGATTTATTTTGTGTAAAAAGTTTCTAAGTGTTTTACTAAACATGAGATTTAAATGAAAATAGCAATGATAATTTTAAGGATTTGCAAAGAAAGTGAAAAAGGATTTGTAAAGAAAGTAAAAATGAATTTGAACAAATGGGTTTGGTTTTTATGGCCATCAATATTTTGATTTTGAAAACAAAAAATTTTTAATGGTTTTGTTTGTGTAAAACCATATCAATTTAGAAGAAAAATATTTGATGGCTTCAATGGCCAAAGACTCTACGATTTTTGGAGGTTGGAATAATTTTGATTTTATGGAACAAAGTAATTTTAAAGTAGAAACAAAATGTTTGAACAAAATGTTTTAGTATAAGGATTTTGGAAAGGGAATCAAAGTATTTTATCACTTGAGAAATGAACTTTCATATGAAAATGAAAAAGAAAAGTTGCAAGGGTTTGAATCTTAATTTGTTTTGAAAAGAATTGATTTTAGAATTGATTTGGGAAAAATGGAGAATATAATGGTGTTTTGAAAATTTACTAACGTATAACTTATTTTCAAGTTTTGAAAGTACGTTAGAAAATGTTAAGTTTTGAAACGTTGATTTATATCAATGGAAAAGTAATTTTATGAATTATATTTTGGAAAAGAATTTCTTGAGTAAATAATTGTGGAAAAAGCTTTTTGTGAGTAAGAAAATATATTAAATGAAGTATAAAGTTATATTATTTTGAGAAAAGTTGAAAAGGAATTTTTGAAGGTTAAGAAATATTTTCTGTAATGAAATTGTGATGAAAAATATTTTACGTATCTTAAAAACGTGATTTTTAAGCTACGCAATTTGAAAAATAATATTTGAAATATTGAGGAATATTTTACGTGATTGTAAAATGTTAAAAAATATTTTACGTATCTTAAAAATGATTTGAAATACAGTAAAATATTTCTACGCAATTTGGAATACATTAAAATATTTCTATGCGATTTGAGAAACGTATATTTTTACGCGATTGAGAAAAACGTTGAAAAAATTAGTACGTGGTTTAAAAATGCAATAGAAGAGTTGCAACATTTTGAAAAAGTAACAGAAATGTTATGAAATTTTGTAAACGTAACAGCAATGTTAAGATATTGTGAAAACATAATAAAAATGTTTTGGAATTTTAAAAACGTAACAAAAGTGTTACGGTATTTTGAAAACGCAACAGAAGTGTTGTAGAATTGTGAAAACGTAACAGGAATATTGCGCAATTTTTTGAAAACACGACAATAGTGTTTTATAACTATGAAAACATGATAAGATGATTTTGTTATTGAAAAATACAGTATGATTATTATTGAACCAGTGTCCATACACTGTTTATGAAAACAACGAGTTTTGCCTGTTATTGGCACGTGGTGCATTTTAGATGTATTGAAAATAATAATAATAATAATAATAAATATATATATGCGTTGAGGTATATGATTTAATTGAACAAATGAATTTGAAAAGAATGGCCCTTGTGGTTGGACTTGCACTGATATATTCGTGCATTGTATAAATTATATCTGAGAAATTATGAGATATACCTGTGATTGGTATTATACCTGTGATTAGGATTTGGTGCATTATGCATGCATTGGAATGGTCCGATGAGGACTGGATATGGCTGATTGCCTAGGAGAAACACACCTCTTGAGTGGGTGTGATATGCGTAGTGTAAGTCACTTGTTGACCTTGGGGGCATCGGGGTGCGGGTTGCCTACACGGGTGGTTGGTCGCGCTTCTTCCCGTAGGTTAGACTGATGCAACACACCGATGATCCTGACCGAGACACTATTCTTAATCAAGATCTGATAAAGACTGTCGTGTATGTGCTAGATGTGCAAAAATTGAAATGAGAATTAAAGCACGTGGTCTGAGGCACGTGGTACCGGTAGGTCTTTTCGATCATTTCTCCGACCTGAGTTTTAGCTCCATGGAGTAGGAAATCGAGTCTTGTGTACATGCATAATCTGAACATTTATATCTGTGTGATATATTAATTGAGGAATATTGGCTATGACAATTGTTTTAGATACTTGGATGATGATGATGATAATCATGTTGATGACATTATTGTGATTATTGTGTGATGATAATAATGTTAATGGTATGATGATGATAGATGATTAATGTTGAGTGCATTTTTTGAATTCTAGTATGATATATCTGTATGATATGTTGTTTGTGTTATCTCTGTGCTGCCATGTTGGTACTAGTGTAGGTGATCTCACCTTTTTGTTATGTTATTTTGCTGTGTCTGTATTGTTAAAATTAAATAATAGAAGGATCGAGTTGTCTTAGACATAACGGACAATGAATACCCTGAGATTGGTGACAACAATAAGGAGTGGATATTTAGGACTCGAAGGTGTGCAGTGTTGACAAAGAACAAATGTAGAACAGATGTCTGATGCAACAAGATGGATACATAACAGAATAAGTATATTAAGTTTTAATGTTAGTGTTATACCATGCTATTAAGTAGAACCTGTCATAGGGTTACTACTGTTAAAAAAAAAAGAGTTTGTACTTTTTATATTTCTTGAATAATTGTTAAATATTAAGTGATGTTTGTTATATGATTTTAAATTAGTTAAATCTATTTTTCCGTATTACTTATAAATGTCAGTAAGTTTATGTTTCAGAAAAAAAGAAATTTTAAAACCCATCTTTTATAACTCAAACTTTGTGCGAACTTCTTTTTAGATTTTGAGTCGGGAGTTAGACATGTGATACCCTAGGGGGAGTGTTACACAAGGAGCACTACAAGGACTTGGTGGACCTATGACAAGAGTTAGGATCAAGAAAGCCCAAGAAGTTCTAAATCAAATTGTGACAACTTTAATTGAAGCAAGCCTAAATTCAAGTCTTGATGGAGTGCAGCCCAAATTGGTCACTTATCTCATCCAACTTGAAGACCCATGATGGCTTGGACGTCCACTTCTCTAAAGTAGCATTTTCTAGTTTATTTCTATTAAATAAAGTGTAATAAACTATGTGTGTGAACGGTGCACATTTTTATGGAGCTTCTTGGGAGGGCAACCTTTGGCTTGCATGCCTAGGTAACTCCTTTTTAGAAGTCATGGAACCACTTTTATTATCCACTTAGTTTTTATTAGTTACTTTAAATTAGCCACTTAGTGGGCTAATTAATGTTTTAATTAGCCACTTAGTGGATTAGTTATTGCTTTTATGGGAAATTTGTCACATTATGATGACCATTTTGTATGCATATTCTATGCACCCCATTTTCCTATATGTATGCGCCTAAAACATGAATGAAGGGACTTTTGGATGTTGAATTTGGATTAAATCCATTTGTGAGAATTTCATTCTCTTTGGTTCTTGGTTGAGCCACCCTTGTTCTTATCAAGAATCCAAGATTCTTATGGCGAACTTCACTTGGCTTATCAAACCCCTTGGTTTGTGGCGCCATCCATCTCTAATCTTCACCCATCTTCTTTTTTTTTCTTTCTATCTTGAAATCAATACAAAATGTTTAATCTAAGCGTGCTTGAAACTTAACAAAGTGTTCTTGAAAATTCAACCTAAGATCATAAAAAAGGCAACCTATCCATTTGGTTGTCATCAATAAGCTTCAAGATTTTTGTTAGTCTTAAACCTGTTGCTTGACACTTATCAGCATGCTTATCTCACCTTGCTTAACTCACAATGGCTTCTTTGAGAAGCCTCCAATGACTTTTTCAAGAAGTCTCCAATGGCTTCTTCAAGAGTCTTGAGTTATTTTTTTCCTAATGGCTTCTTCAAGAAGCCTTTAGGTTTTTCTTTCAATTTCTATTTTTCTTTCAACAATTGTCTTGCTGACATCATAAGCTCACTTTACGCATAATTAATATTTTCAAAACTCGTTCCTTCTTAAAATTTTCCAACGTGTTTAGCTTAATCTTTTCACCCTTCATTTTCATCAATTACGTGACACTTGTTCCTCCAAAATTCCAAGTCTTCTTCCAAGTCTCCCAAGTCTTCTTCTTTGACATCTATTGGTGATAACCTACCTCATTCATTTAGTTCCACTAGAACCATTCATCCATTTAGTTCCACTAGAACTATGGAAATTCTAGACCAAATAAAGAAAACCCAGTTGAAGAAACTAAATAAAAACTAAGCTTCCTTTCTTTGTTACAGTGGAATGTGTCTCCCATTTATTATGATATTGATCACTTTATTCGAATAACAATAGCCTTATTTGAATGACTCGTATGCTAACACAACTAACTATGATATTTTCTAGTTATTTATTCAAATAACGAATTGTTTATTTGAATAACTCATTCTTTCACAACGTATATATGCACTCAGCAGTCTATTTATTCGAATAGGAGAAATTCTATTCGAATAAGATGACTTATTTCCTCCTTTATTTTTTTTCTCATAAGGTATGTTTATGTTTAAAGAAAAGTGTATGATGGTGTAGGTGCAATATCATGAAACTTAATTATTCCTCTAGGTTGGGAGGGAATCTAGTACAATAACAAGTAACCTCCTATAACCTACCAAGTAGGGAGGGAGTCTGCTATCATATCATGTAACCTCCTATAACTTACTATAAACTGGGTGGATATCGCCACCAAAACTGAGTGGATGCCTCCACTATTTGCTCTCTAGGAATAATAAGTATGTGTGAAAGTGATGTGTGTGTAAATGCGAAATTATGTCCTAACTCTAACATAACCATCACATAACCTTATACTAAGCTCACCTTTGCATTACTAACTCTACTTCACTCTGTGAGAGCACTTTATGCACTATGGCATTTAACTAATGCCAACTAGACTTAGTACACTACTATTTTTGCATTACTAACTCTACTTCACTATTGAAGAGCTTTCAGACACTATGGCATTCACCATTGCCAACTAGGGTCTATGGCACTCAACTTTTGTCATCTAGCTTCTTAACTCTCTTATCACCTCTCTTGTGACATATGTACAACTTTAGGTTGCTTAAGAAACTAAACTCTTGGTCTATGGTAATCCATGTCCAATGGATACACTCACTTTTCTTTTATCTTCTTTTATATGCCACTAGGTTTTTCTCTCCAAGAAATAACCTCTCTAGTGCCTTAACACTCTTAAAAAGGCTTAAACAAAGGATTCTATTAACTAGAGAACTCAAAACATCCAAAAATGACATTTTGAACCTTTAGGGTCTCATGTCGTAGCACCCTACTCTCGGGTACAACTACTGGACTGTTTTTTACATCCCACGCCGCGGCATGCCACTGCCCACACCACGACACCCACTATAGAACATGGTTTCTGTAGAATTTTGCAGAAACTATGCACTATTCCATTAAATTTATCTTAGCTTCCAATCATAAAAAATTGGTTCTTAGGTGATTTTTAGCTTCACCAACATCTTCTAAACATGTTGTAACATTTTTACAACCTATTAATTTTCTTAATTTGGATCAAACACCAAAAATCACCCCCTTGGTTGTTCAAGACCTAGGTTCATACTCAAGAACCAACTAATGTTATATATATGGATAAAAACTAACTACCTTGCCCTCATTAATATGAAACAACTAATTCAAACAATGAAGACAAGAATCTAACTTAAGAAACTAGTTTTCCATCTTTGAAACCCCACCTTCTCCATCTAAAAACCCAAGTTCTAGCCTAGAAAAGATAGAGAAACAAGGATAGAAAACACCCCTACCTCTTGCTTTGAAGAAGATCCTGAAGCCTTGGACTTGCTCTTGAATCTCCCTCTATAATTTCTTTATCTTTTCTCTCCTCTTTTCCTTCTTTCTTCCCTTGGTTTCCTTCTTTTCTCACTTTCTCACCTCTATTTCTGCTTTTGTCGTGGGAAGGAAAGAAATATAAGAAGCAAAAACACTTAGATTCTTCTAAATACAGTATTCTAACTTCCTATAAGTTTGAAATAAATCCTATGATTCATTAAAAATCTTGTTTCACCATTTCTCTACTTTTCTATATTTGCTGGTAGTCAATTCGGCATTAAAACATACAACCAGTATGCTTAAAAATACCAAATTAACTTTAATTATTCTCAAACTTTAACAACACCATACTTAGCTCAATTGTGACCTAGAAACAAATTATCTACACATGTTTCCCTTCAAATAGCAGTTTATGCTATTTTATGAGTCATTTTAGGCTACTTTTCATACTCAGAGTTATAACAAAGTGCCTAAACTAACTCAGTTTGTCACAAAACTTAACTAATATGCTAAACAAGTAATATATTACCTTTGTACCCAATTATAAGCCTAACATAATATTTGGGATATTATACATAGGGTATGCATGGGTTGTTAGAAATGGGTTTTTGAGAGTTTTCTCAATAGTTTGAGTTAGATGAACATGATCTAAGTGTTTTGATGCTTGGGTTATGTTCATGGAACTCCTTTGAACTTGTTTTGGAAACACTTGTGTTATGGAGTGATGTTCTTGAGTTGAAAGGTGGTTTTGGATGAGTTTTCACGTGAGAAAACTCTGTTTATTACAGAAAAATGTAGCAGATAATCAGTTATGCCAGTGGCCTAACCGATTATCTGTGATGTGAGCCCACTAAGGATTATGGATCAAGGAGCACTACAAGGACTTAGTGGACCTATGATAAGAGCTAGGATCAAGAAAGCCCACGAAGTCCTAAATCAAATGGTGACAACTTTAATTGAAGCAAGCCCAAATTCAAGTCTTGATGGAGTGGAGCCCAAATTGGTCACTTATCTCATCCAACTTGAAGACCCATGATGGCTTGGACGTCCACTTCTCTAAAGTGGCATTTTCTAGTTTATTTCTATTAAATAAAGTGTAATAAACTATGTGTGTGGACGGTGCACATTTTTATTAAGCTTCTTGGGAGGGCAACCTTTGGCTTGCATGCCTAGGTAACTCCTTTTTAGAAGTCATGGAACCACTTTTATTATCCACTTAGTTTTCATTAGTTACTTTAATTAGCTATTTAGTAGACTAGTTAATGTTTTAATTAGCCACTTAATGGATTAGTTATTGCTTTTATGGGGAATTTGTCATATTATGATGACTATTTTGTATGCATATTCTATGCACCCCATTTTCCTATATGTATAGGGACTTTTGAATGTTGAATTTGGATTAAATCCATTTTGTGAGAATTTCGTTCTCTTTGGTTCTTGGTTAAGCCACCCTTGTTCTTATCAAGAATCCAAGATTCTTGTGGCGAACTTCACTTGGCTTATCAAACCCCTTGGTTTGTGGCACCATCTATCTCTAATCTTCAACTATCTTCTTTTTTTTTCTTCCTATCTTGAAATGAACACAAAATGTTTAATCTAAGCGTACTTGAAACTTAACAAAGTATTCTTGAAAATTCAACCTAAGATCATCAAAAAAGCAACCTATCCATTTGGTTGTCATTAAGTGGCATCAAAGCTCAGGTTTAGTTGAAATACTTGTTTGTGTTCTTCATTTTTCTTCTTTATCTTCTACCTTTCTTGTTTCTACCCAAAAAACCCAAAACAAAAAAAAAATTGTTACCTTGTTTCTGTTTTGAAGGGAATTATTGCTTGTTGTCTCCTTGCTGCCCTAAGTAACAAAGGATTACAATTGAGTTTCTCTTGGCTGCAAATTTTTTTAAAAAAAAAATTTATAGAAAACTGGGCATGATAAGTGAAGGAAAAGAGAAGAGAAAATCCAATTTGGGCAATTTGTGTCCTTGAAAAAGCTTCTCTTCTTCTTTGATTTCATTATTCCTAAAGTTTTCCTTTTTCTAGCCTTTCCTTTTGTTTTCCTTTGTTTTGATAAGCTTTGTAATTTTTGTTACTTGATTTTGGATATTTTATGTGGATTGGTGTTAGAGAACAAATTGAATGGAAAGAAGCAAGAGTGAAAATTACATCTTGTGTGGAAAAAGCCTATTTGAATGAAATACACATTGTGTGCACACGTGAGGGAGTATGGTGAGGATATATACTATCTTCTTATTTTTGATATTGTGTGTTTCAAGTGATGGCTGTAACACCCTAATTTTTGGTTAATTACGTTTTTGCCCTAATTATATTGTTTTCTATTTTCTGTGTGTTATAAAATTAATTTGAATGTTTCGTAACTGTATATGATTGTTTTGTGTGATTTACTCCGAGTCAAGAAAATAATAATTTTCGGGCCAGGGAAAATCTTGTTTGATTATTTGGAGCTGGGGGATCTTACTAAACCCAATTCCGAATAATACGTATATTAATATTTTAATTTTTAGGATTTTTTTGTATAATAAAAATATTTATCATGCAGAAAAGTCTGTGGGACCCACATTTGGCTTGTGGGACACACGTTTGTTTTGTGGGACCCATGTTTGGGTTTGTGGGATCCACTTTTAGGAAAAGTTTACTAACATAAATGGCTTGTAAAGTTCTAAATCAAAAGGTTGAAAATCTATAAAAATGGTTAGATTTAGTAGATTAGATAATTTAAAATCTAACTTAATGGAATAATTAGTCTAAAACTTAATTAAGTTAATCTAAAAGGGTTTAAGTAGTAGTCAAATGGATTAAACCTAATTAATTTTTCATCAAATTTTAGTTAGACAATGTACTAGTATAATTAAATAGAAGATTAGGGATTCTAAGTAAATAAATGATTAACTAAAATACAAAGGAATCTAACTAACTTTTAATTAGACCTAACTAGGAGGACTTAAGCATAATTAAGTTATTAAAATCAATCAAAATTTGATTAAATTTCCTATAGCATTTTCGGCCTTATGCTCTCATAATGCAACAGATGCTAGAAGCTTAGCCATCTGCCATTCAATCCATCAATGGCCATTAGTAAGTCTAGTTGGTCAACAAAGGAGACAAGCTCCATAATTGATGCTCTACGGCCATGCAATGTGGGGGGGGGCTAATATTCACTTCATAGTAATTCATTCAATCATTCTAACTTATTCTCTCCTATCTCTTCCTTTCATGAACTCAAAAAAAATCTCCAAAGTCTTATTTTCCCTACCATTCAGCCAACACCACTTCATCTACTTCCATCCATCAAAAATTTCATCCAACTTCATTTCCTAAACCTAAACCATATTCTAAGAACATCTCTAGTTGTGAGTTTTTGCTAAATCATCCATTTGGAACTTGGAAAATCACTTTGAAGTTTCTTTCCTATAAGGTGAAAATTCTTGTTTCTTGTTTCTAATTTGATTTTTGATGTTCTAAGCCATGATTGATCCATGGTTTATCTTTTTCATCCATAGTTTATGACTTTATAATTTGTTTAAGCTTGCTAGGATTTTTGTTGAAGCTACACAAAATTTCTAAGGAGGAGTCCAAGGAGATCTTGTCTTCCTTATAGGTAAGAGGGAGATTTAATCTCATCAACCATGTGTGGTGGTGAGAAAATGGATGTATTTGTGGTGAAGAATCCATAAGGATTCATTCACTTGGTTGTTTGTTGTCTTCTCTATTTGTGATTGTTTATGTGTGCATGTTATTTGCTTTTCTATTTGTGATTTATTATGCATGCAAGCATGTCTATAGCTTTGATATTTAGTAGGTGTTTTAATATTGCTTTAATATATGGCATGTGTTCATAGATATATGTATGTGTTTATAGATATATGATAATTATTGTTAGATGTGAATAATTTGTTGAGATTTGAATGAGTGTTCCAAAGAACACATGATAATGAAGAGCTCACGGTTTTATCTTCAAAAAGAGAACCAACATGTTCTCAACCATTTTCTAAAAGGATGATCCATTTGATTTTATTAAGTTAATGGATTTTATAAGGATTTAGAGGATGGAAAATAAGTTAAATATGATATGTAAAAGAAATGGTGATTTTTGGCCATCAAGTTTTTTTATGTTTAATTGATCCAAAATTTATTTTATAAGTGTAAACTAGTTTATTAACCTAAAAAGAATTAATTTACAATGGATTTTCAAGAACCAAATAAGTAAACAAATTTTTATTAGAAGTCTAGTATAGAAAAGAAATAAATTTTAGACACTTGAAAAATACTTACCCTTTGAGTTTTTAAAGTATGTTAGCAATTTTCAAAGTGTATTTGATGGTTATAATTAAATAAATAATTTAAAAAAAAAGAAAACGTAGAAAATATCACTTAGTGGATTTTCTAAACTAAATACTGTCAAAATTGATTAAAAATGAGCAAATATTGAAGAACGTTTCAAAATGGCATTTAGAAAGCAAGGAAATATTTTACGTAGTTAAAGAATAAAATTAACTGTAGAAGAATTTATTAAAATTGAATTTTTGAGAAAAACGTCAGAAATTATTACTTAGAGTAATTTTTGTAAAAAAAATGGAAAATAATGTCTAAATAATATTTTTAGTTTTGGAAAGTTTAAAAATTTAATTTGGAGTGTCAAGAAATATTTTATACAGTGAAAAATAGTAGAAATAGCTTACGCGCATTTAAAATAGTGGATTTTAAACTACACGATTGAGAAAAATGTTAAAAAATATTTACACAATTGAAAAACGTTTGTCAAATGTGACGTAATTATGAAAAGGCGATAAAATTTTTACGCAACTTATGAAAACAGTAAGTTTTTACTATCGGGCCAAAGTGGTGGACTCGGACATGTTGAGAAATAGTACTGTCAAGTGGAGACATACTATTTTTAGAATTATTAATACTAAGGGTATTTTTGTAATTATGGTGACAATGAGGATATTTATATAATTATGATTCATGGTGATACTGAGGGTATTTTTGTAATTATGGATCATTACATACATAGAGTGGTATGTCAATTTGGTTGAAATTGACGATTAACTGACGAGATGAATTACACTGTGTTACAGGTGTGATAGGCGTAGTGTGTTCATATGGAGAACTTAGAGGCGTTAGTGTGCAGTAGATTCCACATGTGGATAGTTGGTAGCTCCTCTGGGCCGTGGTAACTGATAACACACACTAGCGATCTTGACAAATACTATTCTTAATCAGGATCTATTGGGGACTGTCTGGTACTATGCCTGAACGTACACGACGTATTTGACTGTGTACCATTCACAGGACGTATTTGACTATGTGCTATTTACACGACGTATTTGATTGTGTAATAGTTTGTTGAGGCAGCCTGATGTGCGGACATGTCTACCAGATCATTCTCTCTGATGTTTGTGTTTAGCTCCATGGAGTAGGAACGAGTTTGCGTACAAGGCATATTTAATCTGCATCACTGTGTGAATAGTTATAATTTGATTTATGATATTTTGCATATGTGATAATATGAATTGTTATATTAACTGTTATATTCATTTGTATTGTCGTTTTCTTTACTGCTATGCTGGTAATGATGTAGATTGTCTCACCTCTTTGTATATATTTTCTGTATTATTATTTATGTTTCGTAAAGTCATTGAGGAAGTAGAAGAGGAGCAACTGTTGGATTGTTAATACAACGAGGAGCAGCAACCGAGTGACCAGTTCGAGGAAGGCGAACCTCGAGATCATTCATATCATATGGATTGATTGCAGCGTGGTATGGTGTTATCAGAGTATTTTTGTCTTCTGATGATCTTCCCGAGGAGGATTCTTCGGAGGATAAGAACTTTTAGTGTTATGCTTGGGCTAGTTTATGGTTTGCTTTAAACCAGACAGTTTGCTATTTTTAATTAAATAGTTTGTAATATGTAAATTATTTGTACCTATTAAAAATAAAATCATATGTATAATTATGGTGTGTATTGTAATAGTTTGTTTTATTTTATGTTCTGTTTATTTTATTTTATAATATAATGTTTAAAAAAAATATTTTTACAACCTATATTATTATATATTACAAAATAACTTTTAACTTGGGTAAAGGTTTTATTATTATTATTTGGAAATGTGACATCCCCAGTAGGGTGTTGCAATTTAGTTGGTATCAGAGCCCAAGTTAGAGTCTTTTGGGGTTGTGGTTAGGTCTGTTTTTGCTTGTGTTGTATGATTCTCTGTGATTGATGTCCGAAAAGGTACATCTGACTTTGTTTTGTCTAGTTTGATTGAAGAAGAAGATGTCTGGCGGAAGAGGAACGCGTGCAAACGTGAATCGTAATGTTGACCCAATGATTGCAGCTGCTGAGGCTATGCAGCGTATGACAGAGGTGATTACGCAACAAAATGAACAAGCAACTCAATAGTAAGATGTGACTATTGATGCTCTAAACTTGTCTGAGTTTAGGCACAATAACCTGCCATAGTTCACAGGTGAATTTAATCCAGAGAAGGCGAGTCTTTAGATCCAAGATCTCGAAAAGATATTTGAAGGAATGGGGTGTGCCAATGATCGAAAGGTGACGTATGCTACATTTATACTGAGAGGGGATGTTGAGAACTGGTGGAGAGGAACCCGACGTTTACTACAAGCTGAGGGAACTGAAATTACCTAGGAGGTATTTTGTGAAGTATTTTTAGAAAAGTACTTTCCTGCCAGTGCTCAACATGCCAAGGAGATAGAATTTCTTGGTTTACGTCAAGGCAACATGACTGTCAATGAATATGCTTCTAAATTTAAGAGCTTGTCTCAGTTCTCAGACTATGCTCAAACTCGACAGAATGATGCGTGGAGATGTCGGAAATTTGAGGAAGGGTTGAGGGTAGAATTGCGACGAGGAGTGCTACCCTTGAAGATGAATCAATTTCATGCTTTGGTGGATACTTGTGCATCACTCGAGGAGTTGGAGCCATCACATGATCCAAGAAATCGTAACTTTGGACCAACAAGGTTTCAGAGAGGAGGTAGCAGTAACAATAGCCAGTTTCAACGCAAGCAGTATTCGAGACCACCAGGAAGTCAGCCTCAACGTCCATCTATCGGGGGAAGTTCTAGTGGCAACAAAGTTGGTACAAATGTGGCGTTTACGCCAAGATGTTTTAAATGTGGAAAAAGTGGCCACATATCTAGAGACTGTTCAATTAAAGGGCCAATCTGTTTCAAGTGTGGAAGGCCTGGGCATGTTTCTAGAGAATGTAACCAGTCAGAAAGGAAGCTAGTTGTGAGCAATGTTCGTGCTACTCAGCCACGATCTGGAGGGCGAGTGTACACGATGAGTGGGGTTGAGGTTTCTCAGTCTAAAGATCTTATTCAGGGAGGAAGGTGTCGTGGCAAGTAATCTTTTGACTGTACTATATGATTCAGGTGCGACGCATTCATTTATTGCGTATGACTGTGTGGATCGGTTGAAATTGCCTGTGTCTTCTTTGAGTTTTCAATTGATTGTTTCTACACCAACTGCCAAGCCTGTTATTATATCTAAAGTATGTTTGAATTGTCCTATTACCATAAATGATCGAGTCTTTTCGGTCAATTTAATTTGCTTACCTCTTGTTGAAATAGATATAATATTAGGAATGAATTGGTTATCTTCTAACCATATCCTATTAGATTGTGCCAATAAAACCTTAGTTTTTCCTAAGGATGAGGATTCTGGATTTTTAACTGCTGTCAAAGTCAAATCTTTGTTGAGGGACGGAGCTCAAGGATATATGCTGTTGTCTTCTTTGGAAGTCAAGAGTGAAAAAGATGTGAATGCTATTCCAATCGTGAATGAGTTTCCAGAAGTTTTTCCTGATGATGTACCTGGCTTCCCATCGGAAAGAGAAATCGAGTTTGCTATTGATTTGGTACTAGGAGCAGGTCCTATTTCGATTGCACCATATAGGATGTCGCCATCAGAATTGGTGAAGTTGAAGAAGCAATTGGAGGAATTGTTGGAAAAACAGTTTGTGCGACCGAGTATTTCACCGTGGGGAGCGCCAGTACTACTAGTCAAGAAGAAGGATGGAACTTCTCGTCTTTGCATAGACTATCGTCAGCTAAACAAGGTCACAATAAAGAACAAATATCCACTTCCAAGGATTGATGATTTGATGGACCAGCTGAAAGGAGCAGCTATTTTCTCTAAAATAGATATGTGATCAGGTTATCATCAGATTCGTGTCAAGGTTGATGATGTGCCTAAAACAGCTTTCCGAACTTGTTACGGGCATTATGATTATCAGGTGATGCCGTTCGGAGTGACGAATGCTCCTGTAATATTCATGGATTATATGAATAGGATTTTTCGTCCGTATCTAGACAGGTTTGAAATTGTTTTTATCGATGACATTCTGATCTACTCCCAAAATAAGGAAGAGCATGCTGAACATCTCAGTATAGTTCTCCAAATTTTGAAGGACAAGAAGCTGTATGCAAAATTGGCAAAGTGTGAGTTTTGGTTGGAAGAAGTTTAATTTCTGGGTCACGTAATTTCCAAGGAAGGTATTGCGGTGGACCCATCGAAAATAGAAACTAGTTTGCAATGGGAGAGGCCGAAGACGGTAACCGAAATTTGAAGTTTTGTTGGAATGGCCGGATATTATCAAAGGTTCATTGAAGGTTTTTCTAAAATAGCTGGACCTCTTACGCAACTCACAAGGAAGAGTAAAGCTTTTGATTGGACGAAAGAATGAGAGGCAAGTTTTCAAGAGTTGAAGAAGAGATTGACGACTGCACCAGTGCTGATTTTGCCAGATCCTAACAAGGCTTTTGAGGTGTATTGTGACGCTTCTTATCAAGGGTTAGGATGCGTGTTGATGCAGAACAAAAATGTGGTAGTAAAGTTATTATTTTGAATGACTTGCTGGAAGAAATCAAGGAAAAATAGGATAAGGATCCATATTTACTGAATGAGAAAGAATTTTTAAAGCAAGGTCATAAGGCAACGGTTGAGGAAGGATCTGATCGAGTTTTAAGGTTTAAAAGAAGGATTTGTATACCTAATGATCCCGATCTGAAGCAAGTGATTTTGGACGAAGCTCATGCTAGTAGGTTGAGTATGCATCCGGGGATGACAAAGATGTATCAAGATTTAAAGCGGATGTTTTGGTGGCCAAGGATGAAGAGAGATGTTGCGGAGCGTGTGGCGTCTTGCCTTGTTTGTCAGAAAGCAAAAGTGGAACATCAAAGACCAGTCGGTATGTTACAACCTTTAACTATTCCCGAGTGGAAATGGGATAGTATCTCAATGGATTTTGTTACCGGATTGCTAAGAACGAAGAAGGGTCATGATTCTATATGGGTTATAGTTGATAGGCTTACGAAGTCAGCGCACTTCTTGCCGATCAATATCAAGTATTCATTGGAACGATTAACCCAGGTGTATATTAGTGAAATTGTTAGACTTCACGGTGTACCCTCAAGTATAGTTTTTGATAGAGACCCGAGGTTTACGTCAAGGTTTTGGTGAAGCCTACAAGAAGCCATGGGAACTAAGTTATGTCTGAGTTCTGCTTATCATCTGCAGACTGATGGTCAAATGGAGAGGACTATTCAATCGCTGGAAGATCTATTGCATGGTTGTGTGTTGGAACAACAAGGGAGTTGGGATGAATTTCTGTCTTTGATAGAATTCACCTACAACAATAGTTTTCACTTAAGTATAGAGATGGCACCCTATAAAGCACTTTATGGGCGACGATGCCGAACACCTTTGTGTTGGTATCAAGATGGGGAAAGTATGACCATTGGACCTGATCTTGTGCAACAAACTACGGAAAAGGTGAAAATGATTCAGGAGAAAATGAGGGCGACTTAGAGCCTACAGAAAAGTTATGCTGATAAGCAGAGACGACCTCTTGAATTTAAGGAAGGTGAGCATGTGTTTTTGCGAGTAACACCTACGACTGGTGTCAGAAGGGTTATCAAATCCAGAAAACTCACTCTTAAATTCATTGGACCTTATCAAATCATTCGTCGAATAGGTCCTGTAGCCTACCAGATAGCTTTATCACCCTTTTTATCCAATCTCCATAATGTATTCCATGTGTCTCAATTGAGAAAATATATTCCTGATCCAACACATGTCATTCAACCTGATGAAGTACAACTGAAAGATAATTTGACATATGAAACGTTTCCTGTTAAGATTGAGAATAGGAGAGTGAAACAACTTCGAGGGAAGATGATTGTATTGGTAAAGGTAATATGGAATGAGGTAACGGGAGATGCTACTTGGGAGCTAGAAGACAAAATGAGAGAGCAGTACCCACATCTTTTCTAAGGTACGATAAATTTCGAGGATGAAATTTTTGTTAGTGGGGGAGAGTTGTAACACCCCAATTTTTGGTTAATTACGTTTTTACCCTAATTGTATTGTTTTCTATTTTCTGTGTGTTATAAAATTAATTTGACTGTTTCGTAACTGTATTTGATTGTTTTGTGTAATTTACTCTGAGTCAAGAAAATAATAATTTCTGGGCCGGCAAAAATCTTGTTTGATTATTTGGAGCTGGGGGATCTTACTAAACCCAATTCCAAATAATACGTATATTAATCTTTTAATTTTTAGGATTTTTTTGTATAATAAAAATATTTATCATGCAGAAAAGTTTGTGGGACCCACGTTTGGCTAGTGAGACCCACGTTTGGGTTTGAGACCCACTTTTAGGAAAAGTTTACAAACATAAATGGCTTGTAAAATTCTAAACCAAAAGGTTGAAAATCCATAAAAATGGTTAGATATAGTAGATTAGTTAGTTTAAAATCTAACTTAATGGAATAATTAGTCTAAAATTTAATTAAGTTAATCTAAAAGGGCTTAAGTAGTAGTCAAATGGATTAAACCTAATTAATTTTTCATCAAATTTTAGCTAGACAATGTACTAGTATAATTAAGTAGAAGATTAGGGACTCTAAGTAAATAAATGATTAACTAAAATACAAAGGAATCTAACTAACTTTTAATTAAACCTAACTAGGAGGACTTAAGCATAATTAAGTTATTAAAATCAATCAAAATTTTATTGAATTTCCTATAGCAATTTTGGCCTTATGCTCTCATAATGCAACCAAGAATATGCTAGAAGCTTAGCCATCCACCATTCAATCCATCAATGGCCATTAGTAAGTCTAGTTGGTCAACAAAGGAGACAAGCTCCATAATTAATGCTCTACGGCCATGCATTGTGGAGGGGGGCTAATATTCACTTCATAATAATTCATTCAATCATTCTAACTTATTCTCTCCTATCTCTTTCTTTCATGAACTCAAAAAAAATCTCCTAAGTCTTATTTTCCCTACCATTCGGCCAACACCACTTCATCTACTTCCTTCCATCAAAAATTTCATCCAACTTTATTTCCTAAACTTAAACCATATTCTAAGAACATCTCTAGTTGTGAGTTTTTGCTAAATCATCCATTTGGAGCTTGGAAAATCACTTTGAAGTTTCTTTCCTATAAGGTGAAAATTCTTGTTTCTTGTTTCTAATTTGATTTTTGATGTTCTAAGCCATGATTGATCCATGGTTTATCTTTTTCATCCATAGTTTATGACTTTATAATTTGTTTAAGCTTGTTAGAATTTTTGTTGAAGCTACACAAAATTTCTAAGGAGGAGTCCAAGGAGATCTTGTCTTCCTTATAGGTAAGAGGGAGATTTAATCTCATCAACCATGTGTGGTGGTGAGAAAATGGATGTATTTGTGGTAAAGAATCCATAAGGATTCATTCACTTGGTTGTTTGTTGTCTTCTCTATTTGTGATTGTTTATGTGTGCATGTTATTTGCTTTTCTATTTGTGATTTATTATGCATGCAAGCATGTCTATAGCTTTGATATTTAATAGGTGTTTTAATATTACTTTAATATATGGTATGTGTTCATAGATATATGTATGTGTTTATAGATATATGATAATTATTGTTAGATGTGAATAATTTGTTGAGATTTGAATGAGTGTTCCAAAGAACACATGGTAATGAAGAGCTCACGGTTTTATCTTCAAAAAGAGAACCAACATGTTCTCAACCATTTTCTAAAAGGATGATCCATTTGATTTTATTAAGTTAATGGATTTTATAAGGATTTAGAGGATGGAAAATAAGTTAAATATGATATGTAAAAGAAATGGTGATTTTCGGCCATCAAGTTTTTTTATGTTTAATTGATCCAAAATTTATTTTATAAGTGTAAACTAGTTTATTAACCTAAAAAGAATTAATTTACAATGGATTTTCAAGAACCAAATAAGTAAACAAATTTTTATCAGAAGTCTAGTATAGAAAAGAAATAATTTTAGACACTTGAAAAATACTTACCCTTTGAGTTTTTAAAGTATGTTAGCAATTTTCAAAGTGTATTTGATGGTTATAATTAAATAAATAATTTTTTTTAAAAAAAAGAAAACGTAGAAAATATCACTTAGTGGATTTTCTAAACTAAATACTGTCAAAATTGATTAAAAATGAGCAAATATTGAAGAACGTTTCAAAATGGCATTTAGAAAGCAAGGAAATATTTTACGTAGTTAAAGAATAAAATTAACTGTAGAAGAATTTATTAAAATCGAATTTTTGAGAAAAACGTCAGAAATTATTACTTAGAGTAATTTTTGTAAATAAAAATGGA
The DNA here is from genome assembly GCA_029884605.1 of Ormosia emarginata. Classification (NCBI taxonomy): domain Eukaryota; kingdom Viridiplantae; phylum Streptophyta; class Magnoliopsida; order Fabales; family Fabaceae; genus Ormosia; species Ormosia emarginata. Next base: position 21,351,400 of record JAQQTP010000078.1, on the reverse strand, counting down.
AAATAATGTCTAAATAATATTTTTAGTTTTGGAAAGTTTAAAAATTTAATTTGGAGCGTCAAGAAATATTTTATACAGTGAAAAACAGTAGAAATAGCTTACGTGTATTTAAAATAGTGGATTTTAAACTACACGATTGAGAAAAACGTTGAAAAATATTTACGCGATTGAAAAACGTTTGTCAATTGTGACGTAATTGTGAAAAGGCGATAAAATTTTTACGCGACTTATTGAAATAGTAAGTTTTAACTATCGGGCCAAAGTGGTAGACCCGAATATATTGGAAAATAGTACTGTCAAGTGGAGACATACTATTTTTGGAATTATTAATACTAAGGGTATTTTTATAATTATGGTGACAATGAGGGTATTTATGTAATTATGATTCATGGTGATACTAAGGGTATTTTTGTAATTATGGATCATTACATACATAGAGTGGTATGTCAATTGAAATTGACAATTGACTGACGAGATGAATTACACTGTGTTGCGGGTGTGATAGGCGTAATGTGTTCATGTGGAGAACTTGGAGGTGTTAGTGTGCAGTAGATTCCACATGTGGACAGTTGGTAGCTCTTCTGGGCCGTGGTAACTAATAACACACACTAGTGATCTCGACAAATATTATTCTTAATCAGGATCTATTGGGGACTGTCTGGTACTATGCTTGGACGTACATGAAGTATTTGATTGTGTACCATTCACACGACGTATTCGAATGTGTGCTATTTACACGACGTATTTGACTATGTAATAGTTGGTTGATGCATCCTGATGTGCGGACATGTCTACCAGATCATTCTCTCTGATGTTTGTGTTTAGCTCCATGGAGTAGGAACAAGTCTGCGTACATAGCATATTTGATTTGCATCACTGTGTGTGTAACATCCCGAAAATTTATAATTTTAGGATAAATGATCATTTTACAATATTTAGGATTTTTAGGAATTTTTCTGGATTTTTCGGAAAATGCAAAATATTTTAATATTATTTCTCGTTTTACGTGTACATTGGGCAAAATTGGCAAAACGACTGTACGCTCCCAAAGTTGGAAAATTTTATTACGAATAGTCATTTTCTAATATTTGTGATTTATGTGAATTCTTTCAGAATTTTTCGGAAACGATGAATATTTTAATATATTTCTCTTTTTGCGAGCATATTGAGCAGAGTCAGGAAAATGAAATATTTTTCTTGAGAACCTTGAACTATGAAAACGTCGACGGGGGATCTTACTAAACTCGAGGCCTGACACAGTTGACAAGGTTTTACGTCTTTCGAGAAATTTTAACAGATGGAATAATAAAACACTGCGAAGAATTAATCTGTCAAATTCGTTAATGCTGACTTCTGCCAACTATAGCTATTGTCCAATAAATAATAACAGGTAATAAAAATCCTATCACATTATTCAAAATTTACCTTGTGTCAAGCTCATTTAACTTTATTTTCAAAATAAAAGTTAAATTAATTCAAAATACTCATTTGGGAAGCTTACAGGAAATTTCCTCCCATTTCCCATTTCTCTCTCTTCCCTCTCCCCTCTTCTACACGGCAGAGGCCCCTTTTTGGGAGCCAATAATCATATTCTCTTCTTCTTCTTTCTTCTTCTTCTTCTTCTTCTTCTTCTTCTTCTTCTTCTTCTTCTTCTTCTTCTTCTTCTTCTTCTTCTTCTTCTTCTTCTTCTTCTTCTTCTTCTTCTTCTTCTTCTTCTTCTTCTTCTTCTTCTTCTTCTTCCTCCCCAACTGTACACCCTCACCATTTCCCCCTCTTCGTTTCTTGCTTCACCACTTCCATATCTAGCTTTCTTCCATCCTTCCAAGACCATTTTCCTTGTGGCCATCCTTGGTTCTTCTTCTTCTTCTTCCATTTTTCCACCATTGAAGTTAAAGCTTAGAGCTTTGGAGGTAAAGTCTTTAACTTTCTTCTATCTTCTCATTTTCGTTTTATTGGTCACCTATGTGGCCAAGGAGTCATTTTTCCATGATTGGAGTGAACACTTTGGGAATTTCTCACCCTAGGGTTTTCTTGAAGGGGGAAAACAAAAATCAAGAGCAAAAAGGAGAAGCATCCTTGTGATTGTCTTCATTTAGGTAAGAGGGAGATGATCCTCTTCAACTAATCTTGGTAGTAAGGAAATGTCTTGTGTATTGTTGTTGATGAGGGAATCCATGTTGGATTTTTCTCTTTGCTATATTGTGTCATTTCCATGATTTTGTGGTTGTTTGATTGTATGAATATATGGAATTGCATTGTATGCTTTAATGACTATGAACCTATATATTGTTAGTTTGTATATAGAGGTCATGAATCATATTTTGGGCTATTGGAAAATGAATGAGAGGCTTTGATGAAGGAAGGGCCAAGGTTCTGCAGAAACGAATTTTGTAGAATCCTTGTTAATGCACTAGCGCTCAGGGGCTGTGCATAGAGCGCCTAGGCGCTCTATGCCCAGAAAGTTTTCCCTGTGACGCAGCTTGGAGAGCCTTTAGGCGCTTCGTGGTCAGCGTCCAGGTGCTCCACCAGCGCTCAGGCGCTCCAAAGATGGCTCCTAGGTGCCCAAAACAGAATCAGCTAGGTAACTGTGAGATGGAGCTGTGTAATTGGAGAGGTGAATGCTAATGTTAGAAATTGAGATAGAGAGTTTTAAGGGTTATTTAACTCAATGTGAAGCCACGGTTTTAGATTGGAACTATAAGGAATTGGAATGAGCTTAGTGAACTAAAATTTAAGTAAAGGATATCAAGAAATCAATGCATAAAATGCAGAAGAAATTGATGTTAGTAGTGGACTTTGGGAAGCCGCAATTTCGATCATGGATATTAGGAATTGGATTGATCTCATGTAGAATAAATACTTAGTGATGGGTATTAAGAGACTAGAGCATAACACAAGAAGGAATTTAGAACCTTGAGGGCTTGTGAGGCTACGGTTTTAAAGGTTACTTAACCTAAAGGTTTGCATAATTGATCTAGACTTAGATTCGTGGAATTGTTAAACCCTTAGTGGGAAATAGTGGTTTTGATAAGCCATAATGTATATTAATATTGAGATTTAACTCTATGTGTTGTGAGTCCCTACGAAGGGTTATATATTTATTGGTTTAATTCTCGATGAGAAATGATTTATTGATATTGAAAACGAATATATGCCATTGTGCTATTGTATATGATGAATGCATCATTGATGAGCATACATGATTGGACATTGAGTCATCATGCATATGAAAAACTTAAGAGTTGAATCACTCCTATGTGCGGGTGCGAATAGACTAGCGTAGGTGCCACATGTTGGCCCTAGGGGGCGTCGGGGTGCGGGTCCCTCACATGGACAGTTCAGAGCTCCTCTGTACCGTGGGGTAAACCAATACAAACACACTGACGATCCGGACCGGGACGCTGTCCTATGTCGTGATCAACGGTTGAGGTGCCATGTATAAGCCATGATGCGCAAATATTTTATGAGATGAAGCACACTATTTTAAGGCTAACGAGATACTAGCATTACTCCTTGATCATTCACTCTGAAAAGGTTAATGTTTAGCTCCATGGAGTAGGATTTGGTACCATAATGCATCATGCGTCGTTCATCGTTAGTCTGATAAGTTGTTGAGCATGCATATCTGTTAAAGTAATTGTTTTACTCATGTAAATGATTATCTGACCATTGTGCTGATTTTTGGAAATCTTATTGTGATTGGGTTGACATTGTTAAGTCTTACTATTGCCTATTAATGTTTTGCTTTCTTATTTTTGCTTACAACTGAATTAAGTGTGTTATAAACCATGTTGCTGCTGTTGATAAATGTATGAACTGTATTACTTTGTGGGCGCTTTGTGCCATGTTATTTTCTTACTGCCAATAGTGGTAATGAATGACGGGTGTCTCACCTCTTTCCTGTATTTGTGCATTTCTGTTTTACATTTATATTTGATAAAAGATCGTGAGGAAGATAAAGAGGAACCATACCTTGGTTGATTGACTTAAGCGTCTGGACAAGATTTCTTTGACTACGTAAGAGTGCAGCTGCGTGGAGGCATTGATGCCTGTTGTGTCATCTGGGACACTGAGTGTCATATGCATGTGGGGTTGCGGCCTTGTCTGCTAGTAGTACCCATCCCTGGGTTACTACTTCACCCCTTTTATGTTTTTATTCCCGCTGTATTTTATTTGACTTTGTAATTATTATATTCTATGTTATCAGTGATTTATGTAAATTGACTATAAAATATATAAATATGAGGAATATGATTTTATTTCAGTAGTTGTATTATGGGTTGAATATGTTTATATTTCATTCGAGGCTCGTATTTTCTACTTATGCAAAATTGTCAAAAAAAAAAAATAATAATAATAATAAATAAATAATACATATAGACTATTGAGAATTTAAATTACTGTTATTATGACTGTGACACACTTAGATTTAGTAACTGTGGTATAATGACGATTGCGCCGCAGTTGTTATATTTAGGTGCGTTTCATTAGGTGGTATCAGAGCAGTTCTTCCTGTTGAGCCGGGGTATGGACTTGCTATGTTTAGGCATATTAGAATTTGGTCTGTTGTGCACTTCCTTGTCTCTTGATTGAGATGATGGGAAAGGAATGCATGACTTGCCGTAGGTTGAATGTTGATGGCTACTGTTATACAGTTGCATGATTTTGAGGAATGGCCTACTCAATATGTAATATTCTGTGTGTACAGAAAACCATGACTTCACCTAGGCGTACTGTGTTAGGAAGATAGGATTTCTTTTGTGAGGAGATCAAAAGATTTTGGAAAAACGATCTTCTAGAGAAAGAAATAGTTGGTGTAAACTAGATTTGAGAAGCAGTTTAGAAGTTGACGGCTTACGAAGGATTATGCTGTGGAAGCAGAATAAAGAAGTTCGAGCTGGACATTGTTAGGATGTATGGAATTGAACTTGTTTTGCTTGAATTGTATGAATTGTGTGACTCTTTGTATTTGATTTTCATAGGAAGATAACGCTGTTTGAAGTAATTTTGTGTTTGTTGTATTTAAGTCCGTCTTCAGAGAGATTCAATGGCTCGCAGTAGACATGCAAGGGCGATGGCTCGTGACAGACGTATACATGTGAGCACGGGACAAGACAATAGGAGTATGGCTGCGACTGCAGAAGAAAGGCAAATGATAGCTGAGGTGACAACTTACCAGGATCAGAGGGCCACGCAACAACGAGAATTGGAAGTTGAGGTCTAGAATCTGTTGGAGGAAAGTCGGCTTTGGGACAAACTTGGACTACCTAGATTCCAAAAGAGGAATAATCGAAAAGTTAACTAGTGTAAGCGGAAACCATACGCACGGGTATCAGGGAAACAACAACAACCAACTCCTGGACAAAGTACTAGTGGTGGTGTATCCAGTCAGACCCCGACATCTTTGCCAAGATGTATGAAATGCGGAAAGGAACACTTCACGAGGGAGTGTAAGATCAAAGGGATAATTTTTTTTAGATGTGGAAAGCCTGGACACGTCTCCTGCAACTGCGACCAAGCAAAGGCAAATTCTTCAGTCAATGCTGTAAGGGCTGTGAAACCACAAGCAGAAGTCAGAACTTATACCCTGGGAGGTGCTAAGACTTCTAAATTTGGAGATCTAAACAAGGTAGGTTACGCCTCAAATGACGACCCTGTAATCGTACTGTATAATTCTGGGGGTAACCCCTCCTTTTACCAGTTGTAATCGCATGGATCATTTGGATTCATCTGTATCTTTCTTATCTTTAACTTAAGTTATTTCCATTTTTGTTACTAAGACTTGTAGTTGACACCTAAGTTGTGTAATCTATCCTATTTCTACTAAAGATCGAGTCTTTTGTTGACCTATCTTGCTTACCTCGAATCATATTTGTTCGAGTCCATGATTTTGGAAATTGATCGGTCTTTTTTTTTAATTATTATCTGCTAGGCCGTTCCGATAAAAACCTTAGTGATTTTTGAAACTAAGAATTTTGAATTCGTAACGGCCAACAAAGTCTAAGCTTCATAAGGGAAAGGAGCCTGATGGTACATGTTAATGTTTTCCGTAAAGGACCAAGAGTAAAGGGAATATAGATGCCGCTCTTGTAGTCGAAGGGTGTCACATGTCAAGCTACATTGCTGTTAGTAAAGTAGAAGGATGAAATTTCTCGGTGAGACGAGGACTGTCACAAAATAAACAAGGCTTCGATCAAGGATGAGTGTCCTCGGAGAAAGATGAATGATTCAATGGGCTGGTGAGGAAAGCGTCATTGTTCTTTCCAAGATAGATGTATGTCCTGGTCATCGATGGATTCGTGAAAATTGAGAATGTTCCCAAAATGATTCTTTCGAGTGTGCTTTCAACATTATGGGTATCCCGTGATGTCAATCGGAGTGACAAACGCTCCTATTGTATACATGGACAACATGAATTGTATTTTCTATCCTTACCTAGAACAGAATTGTCGTTGTCATTAATGATAACATTCTGGTCTATTCTCGAAGATATGAGGAGATACGTTGGACACCTCGGTATAGTTTTCCTAACTTTAAAGAAGAGGAAGTAAATGCCAAAGTATCAGAGTGCGAATTCTCGTTTAAGGAGGTTCTGTTTTGGATCATGGGATTCCAAATGGAGGAATTGTGTGGATTCACAAAAAGGTTGAAGCAGTTCTTCAAAAGAAAGGATCGGAAACCGTGCGGGAGGTTCATAGCTAGTGGAATTGGTTGGTTTTTGTCGAAGAAGTATCGACAGATTCTCGAAGATAGTAGGACAACTTGCTCCGGTTACAAAAGGAGAATAAAAAATTTTACAGACCATCACAGGCGAAGAAAGTTTTTCAAAGATTGAGGAAATATTCCGATTTCGATACTGCCCGATCCCAATGAAACATTCGAAGTGTTTTGGGATGCTTCACATCAAGGCTTAGGATGTGTGTTCATACAAAGTTGAGAAGTTATAACTTATGCCTCGAGATTGTTGAAGGTGCGTTGGGAATTGCCGACTCACAAACTGGTGTTAGCCGCGGTTATATCAGCTCTAAGAATATAGAGACACTTTCTATATGGAGCAATATTCAATGCCCTTCGCTGTCATAAGAACCTAAAGTATTTATTCGATGAGAAGGAACCAAACATGGAGGCAGAGAAAGTGACTAAAGATTTTGAAGGAACATGATCTCTAACTTTAGAGTCATCTTGGAAAAGAAAACGCCATGGCGGACGCTTTGAACCGGAAACTGCCTAATACCTTCATTATGATGGTTGAGAAGAAGGAATTAGTAGAGTAATTCGAGGACAAGTGGCTATCATTAGAAATGACACTGGATGAGGTATGTCTAGATATAGTCACTATTTTGAATGATCTGTTGGGAAGGATTCAAGAGAAGTAGAATAGTGACTAATTTCTACAAGACAAGAAGAAGCTATTAAAACAAAGCATGGTGTCAGAATGTGAGGAAGGAACTCGATGGAATCGTAATATTCACAAGTGAAGGTTGCAATACCAGATGATTCAAAACTTAAGGAGTTTATTCCCAATGAAACTCACGAGAGTAAACCGAGTTTACACACCAGAGTGATCAAGGTATATCAAAATCTAAAACAGAAGTGATGGTAACAAGGGATGAAGAAAGATGTTGCTAAATGTGTGTCATCATGTCGGGTTGCCAGCAAACTCACTCTTAAATTCTACGGACTATCCTAAATTCTTTTTCGGACTGGTTCAGTATCCATAACTAATCTTTGTTATCCTTTCTTTTTAAATCTTCATGATGTCTTCTGTATGTCATGATCACGAAAGTATAACCCTGGACCTAGCCATATCATCGAACAGGACACAGTACGGTTGAAAGAGAGTCTGACCCATGGAATGCTTCCCGTAAGATCGAGAGTAGGAGAGCAAAACCACATGGAGGCAGGGAGATCACATTGGTAATAACAATCTGAATTGACGTGATTAGAAGCGCGATATGGAGGTCAAAAGATAAGGTGAAGAAACAACGTCGATATTTATCTTAAGGAATGAAAATTTCAAGGACGAAATTTCTATTTGATGGGGAGTGATGTAACATCCCGAAAATTTATAATTTTAGGATAAATGATCATTTTACAATATTTGGGATTTTTAAGAATTTTTCTGGATTTTTCGGAGAATGCAGAATATTTTAATATTATTTCTCGTTTTACGTGCACATTAGGCAGAATTGTCAAAATGACTGTAACGCTCCCAAAGTTAGAAAATTTTATTACGAATAGTCATTTTCTAATATTTGTGATTTATGTGAATTCTTTCAGAATTTTTTGAAAATGATGAATATTTTAATATATTCTTCGTTTTGCGTGCGTATTGAGCAAAGTCGAGAAAATGAAATATTTTTCCTGAGAACCTTGAACTATGGAAACGTCGACGGGGGATCTTACTAAACCCGAGGCCTGACACAGTTTACAAGGTTTTACGTCTTTCGAGAAATTTTAACAGATGGAATAATAAAACACTGCGAAGAATTAATCTGTCAAATTCGTTAATGCTGACTTCTGCCAACTATAGCTATTGTCTAATAAATAATAACAGGTAATAAAAATCCTATCACATTATTCAAAATTTACCTTGTGTCAAGGTCATTTAACTTTATTTTCAAAATAAAAGTTAAATTAATTCAAAATACTCATTTGGGAAGCTTCCAGGAAATTTCCTCCTATTTCCCATTTCTCTCTCTTCCCTTTCCCCTCTTCTACATGGTAGAGGCCCCTTTTTGGGAGCCAATAATCATATTCTCTTCTTCTTCTTCTTCTTCTTCTTCTTCTTCTTCTTCTTCTTCTTCTTCTTCTTCTTCTTCTTCTTCTTCTTCTTCTTCTTCTTCTTCTCCAACCGTACACCCTTACCATTTCCCCCTCTTCGTTTCTTGCTTCACCACTTCCATATCTAGCTTTCTTCCATCCTTCCAAGACCATTTTCCTTGTGGCCATCCTTGGTTCTTCTTCTTCTTCTTCCATTTTTCCACCATTGAAGTTAAAGCTTGGAGTTTTGGAGGTAAAGTCTTTAACTTTCTTCTATCTTCTCATTTTCGTTTTATTGGTCACCTATGTGGCCAAGGAGTCATTTTTCCATGATTGGAGTGAACACTTTTGGAATTTCTCACCTTAGGGTTTTCTTGAAGGGGGAAAACGAAAATCAAGAGCAAAAAGGAGAAGCATCCTTGTGATTGTCTTCATTTAGGTAAGAGGGAGATGATCCTCTTCAACTAATCTTGGTAGTAAAGAAATGTCTTGTGTATTGTTGTTGATGAGGGAATCCATGTTGGATTTTTCTCTTTGCTATATTGTGTCATTTCCATGATTTTGTGGTTGTTTGATTGTATGAATATATGGAATTGCATTGTATGCTTTAATGACTATGAACCTATATATTGTTAGTTTGTATTTAGAGGTCATGAATCATATTTTGGGCTGTTGGAAAATGAATGAGAGGCATTGATGAAGGAAGGGCAAGGTTCTGCAGAAACGAATTTTGTAGAATCCTTGTTAATGCACTAGCGCTCAGGGGCTGTGCATAGAGCGCCTAGGCGCTCTATGCCCAGAAAGTTTTCCCTGTGACGCGGCTTGGAGAGCCCTTAGGCGCTTCGTGGTCAGCGTCCAGGTGCTCCACCAGCGCTCAGGCGCTCCAAAGATGGCTCCTAGGTGCCCAGAACAGAATCAGCTAGGTAACTGTGAGATGGAGCTGTGTAATTGGAGAGGTGAATGCTAATGTTGGAAATTGAGATGGAGAGTTTTAAGGGTTATTTAACTCAATGTGAAGCCACGGTTTTAGATTGGAACTATAAGGAATTGGAATGAGCTTAGTGAACTAAAATTTAAGTAAAGGATATCAAGAAATCAATGCATAAAATGCAGAAGAAATTGATGTTAGTAGTGGACTTTGGGAAGCCGCAATTTCGATTATGGATATTAGGAATTGGATTGATCTCATGTAGAATAAAAACTTAGTGATGGGTATTAAGAGACTAGAGCATAACGCAAGAAGGAATTTAGAACCTTGAGGGCTTGTGAGGCTACAGTTTTAAAGGTTACTTAACCTAAAGGTTTGCATAATTGATCTAGACTTAGATTCGTGGAATTGTTAAACCCTTAGTGGGAAATAGTGATTTTGATAAGCCATAATGTATATTAATATTGAGATTTAACTCTATGTGTTGTGAGTCCCTACGAAGGGTTATATATTTATTGGTTTAATTCTCGATGAGAAATGATTTATTGATATTGAAAACGAATATATGCCATTGTGGTATTGTATATGATGAATGCATCATTGATGAGTATACATGATTGGACATTGAGTCATCGTGCATATAAAAAACCTAAGAGCTGAATCACACCTATGTGCGGGTGCGAATAGACTAGCGTAGGTGCCACATGTTGGCCCTAGGGCGCGTCGGGGTGCAGGTCCCTCACATGGACAGTTTAGAGCTCCTCTGTGCCATGGGATAAACCGATGCAAACACACTGACGATCCGGACCGGGACGCTGTCCTATGTCACGATCAATGGTTGAGGTGCCATGTATAAGCCATGATGCGCAAATATTTTATGAGATGAAGCATACTATTTTAAGGCTAACGAGGTACTGGCATTACTCCTTGATCATTCACTCTGAAAAGGTTAATGTTTAGCTCCATGGAGTAGGATTTGGTACCATAATGCATCGTGCGTCGTTCATCGTTAGTCTTATAAGTTGTTGAGCATGCATATCTGTTAAAGTAATTGTTTTACTCATGTAAACGATTATCTGACCATTGTGCTGATTTCTGGAAATCTTATTGTGATTGGGTTGACATTGTTAAGTCTTACTATTGCCTATTAATGTTCTGCTTTCTTATTTTTGCTTACAACTGAATTAAGTGTGTTATAAACCATGTTGCTGCTATTGATAAATGTATGAACTGTATTACTCTGTGGGCATTTTGCGCCGTGCTGTTTTCTTACTGCCAATAGTGGTAATGAATGACGGGTGTCTCACCTCTTTCCTATATTTGTGCATTTCTGTTTTACATTTATATTTGATAAAAGATCATGAGAAAGATAAAGAGGGACCATACCTTGGTTGATTGACTTGGGCATCTGGACAAGATTTCTTTGACTACGTAAGAGTGCAGCTGCGTGGAGGCATTGATGCCTGTTGTGTCATCTGGGACGCTGAGTGTCATATGTATGTGGGGTTGCGGCCTTGTCTGCTGGTAGTACCCATCCATGGGTTACTACTTCACCCCTTTTATGTTTTTATTCCCGCTGTATTTTATTTGACTCTGTAATTATTATATTCTATGTTATCAGTGATTTGTGTAAATTGACTATAAAATATATAAATATGAGGAATATGATTTTATTTCAGTGTTGTATTATGGGTTGAATATGTTTATATTTCATTCGAGGCTCGTATTTTCTACTTATGCAAAATTGTCAAAAAAAATGATAATAATAATAATAAATACATAATACATATAGACTCTTGAGAATTTAAATTACTGTTATCATGACTGTGACACACTTAGATTTAGTAACTGTGGTGTAATGACGATTGCGCCGCAGTTGTTATATTTAGGTGCGTTTCAGTGTGAATAGTTTTAATTTGATTTATGATATTTTGCATATGTGATAATATGAATTGTTATATTGACTGTTATATTCGTTTGTATTGTCGTTTTCTTTATTGCTATGCTGGTAATGATGTAGATTGTCTCACCTCTTTGTATATATTTTCTATATTATTATTTATGTTTCGTAAAGTCATTGAGGAAGTAGAAGAGGAGCAACTATTGGATTGTCAATACAATGAGGAGCAGTAACCGAGTGACTAGTTCGAGGAAGGCGAACCTCGAGATCATCCATATCATATGGATTGATTGCAGTGTGGTATGGTGTTATCAAAGTATTTCTGTCTTCCGATGATCTTCCCGAGGAGGATTCTTCGGAGGATTAGAACTTTTAGTATTATGCTTGGGCTAGTTTATGGTTTGCTTTAAACCAGACAGTTTGCTGTTTTTAATTAAATAGTTTGTAATATGTAAATTATTTGTACCTATTAAAAACAAAATCATATGTATAATTATGGTGTGTATTGTAATAGTTTGTTTTATTTTATGTTCTGTTTATTTTATTTTATAATTTAATGTTTAAAAAAATATTTTTATAACCTATATTATTATATATTACGAAATAACTTATAACTTGGGTAAAGGTTTTATTATTATTGTTTGGAAATATGACATCCCTAGTAGGGTGTTGCAATGGCAGCCCAAGGTGATAGTCCACCTCTTTCTCCAAGGTCTGCAGTTCTTCATGCTAGGATGACTACTCAAATGCAAATCCTTGCAAGGCAAATGGAGCAAATGAATGCAAACTTCAATGAACAACTTGCCAACCTCCAAAATCGAGAAGAATGAAATCATGAAAATGGTTATGAGAGTGAGGACAGACCTAGACATGGACCACGTAGAGGAAGGAGGCGTGATAGAGAGGATAGAATTGAAGAGGTCAAAATCAAAGTTCCTACCTTTCATGGGAAGAGTGATCCCGAAGCCTACTTGGAGTAGGAGATGAAGATGGAGCAAGTGTTTGATTGCAACAATTACAATGAAAAAAAGCGAGTGAAGGTAGCCACTCTTGAATTCAAAGACTACGCACTTGTTTGGTGGGATCAAATGCAAAAAGAGAGAAGAAGGTATGAGGAGGAGCCTATTAAGACTTGTGCAGAAATGAAACAAGTCATGAGACAGAGATTTGCTCCAAATCACTACTATAGGGATCTTCACAACAAATTGCAAAGATTGACCCAAGGATCCAAAAGTGTTGAGTACCACAAGGAGATGGAGTTGGCCTTACTTAGGTCCAACATTAATGAAGATAGGGAGGCAACTATGGCTCAGTTCTTACATGGGTTGAATCAAGACATTCAAGACATAGTGGAGCTTCAAAACTATGTGGAGCTTGAAGATTTGGTCCAATAAGCCATAAAGGTGGAGCAATAACTCAAGAGGAAGAAGTCTAAATTTCTTTCTTCTTTTGAGTTTTCATCTTCAAGTTGGAAGGACAAATCAAAGAAGGAGGGTACTTCATCTTCAAAGGAGGTCGTGCCTACATCTCATGGAAAGAAGCCTATGGAAGCATCTCCTAGAAACCGTGATGTGAAGTGTTTCAAGTGCTTGGGTCATGGACATATTGCATCTCAATGTCCAACTAAAAGGACAATGGTATCAAGAAATGGAGAAGTTGTCACATAATCCGAGGCTTCTAGTGAAGAAGAAGTGGGGGAGAAGTAGTTCTAGAAGAAGGAGATTTGCTCATGGTGAGGAGACTTTTGGGAAACCAAGCCAAGGAGCATGATGAGAGCCAAAGAGAAAATATCTTCCATACTAGATGCATGATCTAGGGGAAGGTATGTTCTTTAATTATTGATGGTGGGAGTTGTACTAATATTGCTAGTATTAGAATGGTTTCTAAATTGAATCTTGTGACTAAGCCACACCCACGATCATATAGACTTCAATGGCTTAGTGAAGTTGGTGAGTTGACCATGAACAAGCAAGTTAAAGTTTGTTTCTCCATTGGAAAGTATCATGATAGTGTTCTATGTGATGTGGTACCCATGGAGGCAAGTCATATGTTACTTGGGAGGCCTTGGCAATTTGATAAGAAGGCCAACCATGACGGATTCACCAACAAATTCGCTTTTGTACATCATGATTGAAAGGTCACTCTTTCACCCTTGTCCCCAAAAGAAGTAAGTGATGACTAACTTAAGATGAGAGAAAAGAAAGAGCAAGAGGAAAAAGAAAGAGGGAGTGGAAAGAAGAGTGATGACAAAGTGAAAAAGAATAAAAATAGTGAGAGAAAAGAGAGTTATTTGGCAACAAAAAGTGAGGTGAAGAGGGCTTTGATTTCAAGGCAGCCCCTATATATGCTTTATTGTAAAGAATTTTGTTTGAATGCTAATGCTCCTAATGAACTCTCTTTGCCTAGTGGTGTTAAAACTCCTTTGCAGGAATTTGGTGATGTATTCCCAAAAGAAGTGTCTCACAGCCTACCTCCTTTAAGGGGGATAAAACACCACATTGACCTCATTCCGGGTGCATCATTACCCAATAGGCCACCCTATAAGAGTAATCCTCAAGAGACCAACGAAATACAAAAGCAAGTGAAGGAATTGATGCAAAAAGGATGGATGCAAGAAAGTTTAAGTCCATGTGTTGTCCCGGTTATCCTAGTGCCTAAAAAGGATGGAAGTTGGAGGATGTGCATAGATTGTAGGGCTGTGAACAACATCACAATCAAGTATAGATATCTTATCCCTAGACTTGATGATTTGCTTGATGAATTATGTGGTGCTTGTTTGTTTTCTAAAATTGATTTGAAAAGTGGGTACCATCAAATTAGGATAAGGGAAAGGGATGAATGGAAAACTGATATGATCTAAGTTGGATGCATATTATTTTTTATGGATCGTCCTTGAGTTGATTTCGTGTTTTAAAGAATTAAATGATGAAGGGTGAATAGTAACATAAACAATGCCGTGAACAGTACTGTGAACAGTGCCGTGAATAGTAAAAATAGAAAAGATGGAAAAAGACAAGGAATGGAAAGAAGAAGATGCCACACTCTTGGAGAGTGATAAGTTAAGCAAAGATTCACCAAAAAGGTAAGGAAACCTTTGATAAGAACTAAGATGGGTCTTGCAAGAACCCCAAGAGAACTAAGCTCTCAAAACTCATAAAGAAGTGCAATAATATTCTCAAATTCAAAAGTGTCAAATACAGAAAACACAAGCCTATTTATAGGCATTAGGTATGCGACTAGGTCTAGCTAAAGGAGGCAGCAAGCTAACGCATTTTTAATCCTAACCCTAGTGCAAATGTGGCCCTGACCCAATTTGAAGGCATCACCTATCACTAGCTCTACTATGTGCAAATTAAGCCCAAACAATAGGCCCTTATTACAAAATTATCCCAAAAAAAGAAAATAAGAACCAAAACTGAGAAAATTAAAAAGTTCAAATACATAATTAAATAACATTGACTAAGAAGAATTCATGCCCCCATATTGGGCCCTTCATCAACTTAGATCATTTGGACCATCTTGAGTGCTCCCTCTTCTGGAATAGGCTTGAGTGAGAGAAAGTAGTTACTTCTTTATGCAAATCCTCCTTAGCCTTCTTAGCTCTTGACCTTGTCATTGGGCCTCCAAGTCCTCGCAGTACATCTTTGGGCATTGGGTCCATTGGACTGCCACTTGAGCTTCCTTGGTCTCCATCATGCCCTCCCCCTTTGAAAGAATTCGTCCTCGAATTTGATCCTTCATCACCTATATCAAAAGGACTTAAGTCAGCCACATTAAATATTACACTAACCCCATACTCACCTAGTAGGTCAACTTTGTAGGCATTGTCATTAATTCTTTCTAAGATTTGGAAGGGTCCATCTCCTCTAAGTAAGAGCTTAGATTTCCTTTGCAAATGAAACCTTTCTTTTCGCATGTGTAACCACACCCAATCTCCTGGTTCAAAAATAACTTGCCTCCTTCCCTTGTTTGTTTGCCTAGCATATTGCTCCATCTTCCTTTCAATTTGAGTCTTGACTTGTTCATGGAGCTTCCTCACATATTCCGTTTTTGCTTCTCCATCCCTATGAATTAAAGAAGAGACATTAGGTAGAGGCAATAAATCAAGGGGGGTGAGGGGATTAAAACCATATACAATCTCAAAAGGAGAAAAGCTATTATTAGCATGCACAACCCTATTATAAGTAAATTCAACAAGAGGTAAGCATTCTTCCCAGGTTTTGATGTTCCTCTTCATGATTAATCACAATAAGGTCGATAGGGTCCTATTCACCACCTCAGTTTCCCCATCGGTTTGTGGGTGGCAAGTGGTAGAGAAGAGTAGCTTAGTCCCAAGCTTGTTCCAAAGGGTCCTCCAAAAATGGCTTAGGAACTTTGAGTCCCTATCTGAAACTATGTTTTTGGGCATTCCATGAAGCCTCACCACTTCTTTGAAGGACAAGTCCGCCACATGAATGATGTCATCCACCTTATGGTAAGGAATGAAGTGGGCCATCTTGGAGAATCTGTCCACCACCACAAAAATAGAGTCTCTTCCTATTTTTTGAGCGGAGCAAACCTAGCATAAAGTCTATAGACAAGTCAGTCCAAGGGGAATCAAGAATAGGTAGGGGGTATAGAGTCCACGAGCCATTACCTTTGATTTGTCTCTTTTACAAACAATGCACCTATCACATAGTTTATACACATCATGCTTCATGCCAGGCTAATAAAAATGCCCATGCAACACATCTAAAATTTTTTGGATCCCAAAGTGACCCATTAATCCCCCCTCATAAGCTTCCCTAAGTAAGAATTCACGCAAAGAGCTCTTAGGCACACACAAACATTTTTCTTTGAATAAATACCCATCTTGCCTAAAGAACCTCCTATACGCCCCTTTTTCACATGCAGCATACATCTTAGAGAAATCATCATCATGTATATACAACTCCTTTATGTGTTCAAAACCAAGCATTTTTGTTTTAAGAGTAGCTAATAAGGTATACCTCCTGGAAAGCGCATCAGCCATTATGTTTATCTTTCCTTGCTTGTGTTTGATCACATAGGGAAATTGTTCAAGGTATTCCACCCACTTGGCATGCCTCTTATTAAGCTTACCTTGCCCTTTTAAATAATTTAGTGACTCATGATCACTGTGAATTACAAACTCTTTTGGAAAAAGGTAGTGCTGCCAAGTGTGCAAAGCTCTTATGAGTGCATACAATTCTTTATCATAGGTGGAATAATTTAAAGCAGCTCCATGCAATTTCTCACTAAAGTATGCAATGGGGTGACCCTCTTGTAATAAAATAGCCCCAATCCCAACATTTAATGCATCACACTCAAGTTCAAAAGATTTACAAAAATTAGGCAATACAAGTATGGGTGCATGAGTGAACCTATCTTTGAGTGTGTTGAAACTTGTCTCTTGATCCTCCCTCCACCTAAAACTCACATTTTTCTTAACAACTTCATTTAAAGGGGCGGCTATGATGCTGAAATCTTTTAACAAACCTTCTATAAAAGCTAGCTAACCCATGAAAGCTTCTTACCTCACTCATAGACTTAGGGGCAGGCCACTCCCTAATGGCTTTTATCTTTTCTTCATCTACTTGCACTCCCTTAGCACTCACAACAAAGCCTAGGAACACTATATAGTCGATGCAAAAGACACACTTCTCTAAATTAGCATACAACTTTTCTTTTCTAAGCACACTCATCACAGCCCTAAGGTGTTCTAGGTGCTCTTCTAAGGTTATACTATAGATTAGGATGTCATCAAAGTACACTACTACAAACTTGCCTTGAAACTCTCTCAACACATGGTTCATTAACCTCATAAAGGTGCTAGGTGCATTTGTAAGCCCAAAAGGCATCACCAACCACTCATACAATCCATGCTTAATCTTAAAGGCTGTCTTCCACTCATCGCCTTCCCTTATCCTAATTTGATAGTACCTACTTTTTAAATCCACTTTAGAAAAGTAACATGCACCATGCAATTCATCAAGCAAATCATCTAGCCTAGGGATGGGATGCCTATATTTTATAGTTATATTATTTACAGCCCTACAATCAGTAGACATTCTCCAAGTGCCGTCCTTTTTGGGGACAAGTATGACAGGCACGGCACAAGGACTTAAACTTTCCCTCACCTATCCTTTTTGCATCAAATCCTCCACTTGTTTATGAATTTCCTTAATTTCCTTAGGATTTGTCCTATAGGTGGGCATATTGGGCAAAGAGGCTCCCGGGATGAAGTCCATCTGATGTTCAATCCCCCTCAAGGGTGGTAGTCCAAGAGGGACACTCTTTGGAAAAACATCTTCAAAGTCCTGCAAAAGAGAATCAACTTCACTAGGTAGAGGGTTAGAGTTACAATTTAAGTACAAGTCCTTGTATACGTAAATGTACATCTCTTGCTTTGGAAAGCAAGCCCTCTTAATCTCACTCTCCCTAGCAATTAAACATTCTTTTTTTTTCTTATTTACAAGTTCTTGGTCCCTATTATTTGCTTCCCCCTTTGATTTTACTTTTACATCTTTCTTCTCTTGCTCCCTTCTTAGCTTCAAGGCCACTTGGTCTTCACAAAACTGTTTGGGAGTAAAGGGTGCAAGGGTTATCTTTTAGGTATTATGAACAAAGGAGTACTTGTTAGTGAAACCATTATGAATAGCATGCTTATCAAATTGCCAAGGCCTTCCAAGCAAAATATGGCCGGCCTCCATGGGAACAATTTCACAAAAAACATCATCATTATACTTATTAATTGGTAAATTTACCACCACTTGTTGATTCACTATCAACTCACCATTCTCACTTAGCCATTGAAGCTTGTATGGTCGGGGGTGAGTAGTTTTAAGGTCAAGTTTTCTTACTAAGTGAGTGCTTGCCACATTGGTGCAACTTCCCCCATCAATGATTAATGAGCACACTTTGCCTTGGATGACATATCTTGTGTGGAAGATGTTTTTCCTTTGGTCTTGGTCCCTTGCCACAACTTAGCAACCCAAGAGTCTCCTTATCATTAGCAAGTCACCATCATGAGCATAAGTCTCATATTCTTCTTCTCCTTCACTTGAGGGAGGGAAATTTGGACATGAATCACTAGAGAGGTGTCCCTCTTTTATCACCATTGCCCTTTGATTGGGCATTGAGAGGCTATGTGCCTACTCCCCAAGCATTTGAAGCACTTGATGTTCCTATTTTTAGAAGAAGAAGAGGAAGAAGTATTAGAGGAAGGAAAAACATTAGAGTTTTTAAAAGTCATACCTCCCTTGGGTTGTGTAGAGGAGTCTTCCTTTGGTTCCTTGTCCTTCTAAGTAGGAAGTTTGAGGTTAGAAGAAGGCTTCTTCCATGCACCCTTTCTTTTGAGTTGTTGTTCCACCTTTATAGCTTGGTGGACTAACTCATCAAGCTCTTCATAGTTGTGCAACTCCACAATATCTCCCATCTCACGGTTTAAACCATGAAGGAAATGTGACATGGTAGCCTCCCTATCTTCAATGACATTGGCCCTTATCATGGCCACCTCCATCTCCTTGTAGTACTCATCCACACTCCTACTTCCTTGGGTAAGTCTTTAGAGTTTATTATGTAATTCCCTATGGTACCATGAAGGGACAAACCTCTTCCTCATCAAACTTTTCATCTCTTCCCAAGTATCTACGAGGTATTCCCTATTCCTTTCCCTCTCTTTTTATACTTGGTTCTACCAAATTAGGGTATAGTCAGAAAATTCTAGGGCAACCACCTTCACCTTCCTTTCTTCATTGTAATGGTGATAGGAAAAGATTTGTTCTACTTTGGTTTCCCATTCTAAGTAGGCTTCGGGGTCATTCTTTCCTTGGAAAGAAGGTACTTGGGTCTTTACTCCTCCTAGGTCTCCTCCTCTTTCATCACTCCTATGCCTCATATTATAACTCCTTTCACTGCTCCCATGCCTCCTTCTCCTATCATGGTTCCTCCTAGTCCTCCTTTCCCTACCCGAATCATAGGTATCTTCATCCTCATGCGAGACTTCATATTGAGAGTCTCTCCTCCTTTCATTATCGAGCCTTGTGTTTATTTCCACCCTGAACTTCTCAAGTTCTTTAGCTAAGGCTTGCATAAGGTTTGAAATTCAACATAATGGGGGTGTACTTCCTTCACTCATCTTTGCACAAGTAATAAGAATAATTCAAGATTGAAAAGGCCCTTACCACTCTTCTCACGTGTGTACACTCTTAGATTGATTCCACTCGTGTTTCACACAATTAGGCATTTGTTTAATGAAAATGCTATTGTCTTTTACCACTCAAGTTCTCTTTGCAAGTTCTTAAATGAACCCTCTCGCGTTTCAATTATCAAATGCTCTTACAAAAGTAGCAGTCTTCACAAGAGTAAGCACTCAGAAGTTGAAGAAAGGATGAAACTCTAGACAAAACTCAAAAGAATTTAAAAGACAAGCAATAAAAGCTAACTAAAAAAAAAGGTAAAACTCAAAAGAAATAAGAAGAAAAAAGAAATACGCAAGGTATGTAAAATAGCACCGCTTAATGAAATTCACAAGGCAGTCAAACTGAATCTTGCTTAAGTGCAAGGACAGTCTCTTTTTTTTTTGAATAACTTTTTTTCCTTTTTTATATTATTTTTCATGCCTTTGTTCTCTTTTTGCACTTAAAAAAAAATTGGTTCTTGTAATTTTAGTTCTAAATGTTATTATGCCCAATTGTGTATTTAGGAGCTTCCTTTCAAATTAAGGTGCTTTAAAACATATAACAGCAATGGATATAGAGTTGATAAGATCAAAGCTATAAATATTGCACAGAAATTAAAGAACAGAAACTAAAGGCAGAAAATAAAAGGACTGGAATTTAAATGGCAAAAAGTAAAGAATGGAAAGTAAAGAATGTTGCCAATTCTTAGGAATGGCAGAGATCAATGATGATCAAGGTTCTGTACAATTATGACATTCAAACAATGGTGCTTGATGTTTGAAAAACAATAAGAACAAGTACAAAAAAATACAAGAATTGTATTTTTGGGCTTGAATGCATTAAAGAATTGTATAAGCATGATAAAGATTTTTCCCATATCTATGCTAATTGTTTGCATTCGGCTCAAAATGGGTATTTTAGGCACCAAGGGTTTTTGTTTAAAGAAAAGTGTTTATGTTTGTCCAAAAGTTCCATAAGAGAGTTGCTTGCGAGGAAGGAACATGAAGGGGGATTAATGGGGCATTTTGGGATTCAAAAGACTTTAGACATATTGCACGAACATTTTCATTGGCCACACATGAAACATGATGTGCAAAAGTTTTGTGAAAAATGCATTGGTTGTAAAAAGTCTAAATCTAGAGTGATGCCTAATGGACTTTATACTCCTTTGCCTATTCCTAATTTTCCTTGGATACATTTGTCAATGGATTTTGCTATAGGACTGCCCTGGACAAAGAATGGTAAGGATTTAATTTTTGTGGTGGTAGATAGGTTTTCTAAAATGACACATTTTATACCATGTAAAAAAGTTGATGATGCTTATCATGTTGCTGAATTGTTCTTCAAAGAAGTGGTAAGGCTTCATGGCCTTCCAAGAAGTATTGTTTTAGATCATGACACAATGTTCTTAAGTCACTTTTGGAGGACTTTGTGGGGTAAGCTGGGTACAAAGCTTCTTTTCTCCACTACTTGTCATCCCCAAACGGATGGGCAAACTGAGGTAGTTAATAGGACACTTTCTTCCCTTCTTAGGGCTGTAATAAAGAAGAACATTAAGTCTTGGGAGGTGTGTTTGTCTCATGTGGAATTTGCTTATAATAGGGTTGTTCATAGTACTACTTAATATTCTCCTTTTGAGGTTGTTTATGGATTTAATCCTCTAAATCCTCTTGATTTATTGCCATTGCCTAACTCTTCAATTTTAAAGCATAAAGATGGCAATGCTAAAGCTGAATTTGTAAGGAAGTTATACGAACAAGTCAAGGCTCAAATTGAGAAGAAGACTGAAAGCTATGTTAGGCAAGGCAACAAAGGGAGGGGGAAGGTGGTGTTTGAACCCCAGAGATTAGGTTGGGTGCACATGAGAAAAGAGAGATTTCTTTCACAAAGAAAATCCAAGCTTCAACCAAGAGGAGATGGGCCATTCCAAGTGTTGGCCAAGATCAATGACAATGCCTAGAAGATAGACCTTCCAGGTGAGTATGGTGTTAGTGCAACTTTCAATGTGGCTGATTTGTCTCCTATTGATGTAAGTGATGAAGATTTCAATTCGAGGTCGAATTTACTTAAAGAAGGAGGGGATGATGTAAGCCCACTAAGGAGCATGGATCAAGGAGCACTACAAGGACTTGGTGGACCTATGACAAGAGATAGGATCAAGAAAGCCCAAGAAGTCCTAAATCAAATGGTGACAACTTTAATTGAAGCAAGCCCAAATTCAAGTCTTGATGGAGTGGAGCCCAAATTGATCACTTATCTCATCCAACTAGAAGACCCATGATGGCTTGGACGTCCACTTCTCTAAAGTGGCATTTTCTAGTTTATTTCTATTAAATAAAGTGTAATGAACTATGTGTGTGGACGGTGCACATTTTTATGGAGCTTCTTGGGAGGGCAACCTTTGGCTTGTATGCCTAGGTAACTTACTTTAATTAGCCACTTAGTAGACTAGTTAATGCTTTAATTAGCCACTTAGTGGATTAGTTATTGCTTTTATGGAGAATTTGTCACATTATGATGACCATTTTGTATGCATATTCGATGCACCTCATTTTCCTATATATATGCGCCTAAAACATGAATGAAGGGACTTTTAGATGTTAAATTTGGATTAAATCCATTTGTGAGAATTTCATTCTCTTTGGTTCTTGGTTGAGCCACCCTTGTTCTTATCAAGAATCCAAGATTCTTGTGTGAACTTCATTTGGCTTATCAAACCCCTTGGTTTGTGGTGCCATCCATCTCTAATCTTCACCCATCGTTTTTTTTTTCTTCCTATCTTGAAATGAACACAAAATGTTTAATCTAAGCGTGCTTGAAACTTAACAAAGTGTTCTTGAAAATTTAACCTAAGATCATAAAAAAGGCAACCTATCCATTTAGTTGTCATCAATCTGGGTTGGTTAAGTTGCTACTAAAGCAAATAACTAGTTTTGGGAAACGCCATAATAGATTATTGCTTCATGGCAGAGAGTTGTGTAACTCAATAACTGGTTAGCCAGGCATGCTAACCGATTATTCCAGCATCCAGGAAACATTAGGAAAGTGTCATAACCGATTACCAAAGTGTGATAACCGGTTATGGACTACTTTCAAATAGTATTTGAAGGTTCTGTAGAGATTCAAATTGTGGTTTTCCAAAGGCTTTCACTAAGGAAAGTGATATAACCTAGGAATTAGCTCTTTATGCATTACTTATTAGTAAAAATAGCTTTGAATGCACTTGTTGATTTTTGACTTTGAGTTATATGCTTCTTAAAGAGTGATGAAACTCTACTAGGAGTATTTATAGAAGTGTTTATATGATGGATGTAAATCAATTGGTATGTTGATTATTGTGATACTTAGCATCATTGTTGTTCATGCTTGAGATGAGATGAATGTAAACCAATTGGAATGCTAACTATTGTAATACTTAACATCATTGTATTTCATGCTTGTAGTTATGAATATAAACCAATTGGCATGATAGTTATTGTAGTAATTGGCATCATTGTATTTTATAACTATGTTGATGAGGTTGAGTCCTCATTATTGATGATCAAAATATGATTTTGAATCAGAATGTGATGAATTAAATTGATTTGTAATGCTAATTATGTAAAGTAATTAGACATGGTTATACATATATTGTTTGTGATTGTTGAAGGATTTGATCCTTACATTTAGGGATAATCTATAATAGTGTGAGGTAGGACGACGCCCTCCATATTATAGTGATGAGCCGAGGTGGGTCATATCCTCTCTCATTGTTCTAGTAGTTGAGCTGATGTAGGTCATAACCTCCCTCTTTGCTAGATGTTATCCTAAATGGAGTGTAGTTAAGGTGGATTCCTTACTACTAGAGGTGATCATATCCCTTTGATAGCATGAAGATATGCAACTCCCTCCTTATTGTAGAGTAGTTGAAAGTGGTTATTCCTTCTTTACTCTTGAAGTTGCATGAAGCAAGGACATCTATTACTGCGTAGTTGATGGATTTCACTACCCGGAGAGAAGACTGCTGGAACTGAGTTCTAGTTCTTGTTCAAGACTTGGGATGAATTTCCTTTATTTTGTTTGAGGCTCATGTATATCATGACATTACCATGGGAG
This sequence comes from Ormosia emarginata, assembly GCA_029884605.1. Taxonomy (NCBI): domain Eukaryota; kingdom Viridiplantae; phylum Streptophyta; class Magnoliopsida; order Fabales; family Fabaceae; genus Ormosia; species Ormosia emarginata. The sequence goes on along the minus strand of JAQQTP010000078.1, from coordinate 21,327,534 downwards.
AGGATTCTTGTAAATGGTATCATGACGTTATTCATTACATATTTAGGATATTGCATAGGCATGAACATAAGGCATAATATAGCATAACATAGCAATTGTACGGGCAGTTGTCACCATGACATTTAAATTCATGACATTGTAATTGTATGGGCAATTGTGTATCTCTAAGATGAAGATGTTGTTTTTGTGAGTGTAATGATTACTAGAAGACTATGTATGATGATTTTTAGAGAGTTGTATTTATAGAAATGAGTTTTCTATACAACTTATAAAATGAGAATCTAGTTCGGGAAGAGAAAGGACTTGGTTTGGCTTTTGCCACCTTTCTAGTTTATATGTGTATATGACTTGAGTTCAAAAAGGTGTTTTTCCCCAAAATAACTAGAATGATTGTGATGACATGTTTTATGAAATTACTACTGAGAATATGTGATTCTCACCCCGTGTGTGTGTTTCCATGATGATTCAAGGGAAGAAGACTTATGAAAAGTGAAGTGCATGTAGGAGCTTGGAGAGCTTAGCTTAGTGTAGCTTGGTAGTTTCTTTTGAAATTATGTACGTATTGTATTTATGAGAAATATGTAACATCTAAAATTTAATAACCATAGTATAATTATCATTATACCACAGTCACTAAATTTAAGCCTGCTACCACTGCAATAATGCATTTCCAAATATTTCCACCGTGCGTATATAGAAAATATAAGCCGCGAATGAAACATATACACACACACACACACACACACACACACACACACACACAAAGCTCCAAAATTACATCCACTGAAAGGAAAATACATTCTATGTATATATATACTTAACGTAAGGTACTATTGACATAAAGCATCATACTTACATACCTAAAATTAAGAAGACGTGTACAAACGCATTAAAGGTGAAAGTAGTAACCCCGAGATAGGTACTACTCATGAATAGAATCGCATCCCCTATAAATATAAAAAGATTGGTGACTCAGTGGGCACGTTAGGTATCAATGCCCCCATGAAGCTGCTCCCGCACATAACCAAAGGAACCTCATCCAGACGACATCACAGGAATCAGAAAGTCAACCCAAACAAAACCAGGCGATTCAACCTCGTCCCCCTTCACAGTTTTTATCAAACATAAACATAAAAACAAATAATACAATGAAGAGGTGAGATCCTCTACATCAATACTAACATGGCAGCATAGAAATAGTAAAGAACCGTAATACCATTCATATACAGAAAACAACAATGGCAATCCGAGCATCAAGTATCAGATAATTTAGCAAATATAAAATAACACGGTGATATATAGATAGACTATGCATGTACACAATGAACCAACTTCCTACTCCATGGAGCTAAACACAATTTTAGAGAGAATGATCTAGAAGACATTGTCTGTATCTCGTCAACCTCAAGTCAAGTGCTATAATTTCTCAATTTGTGCATCATGGCTTTATACAAGACAGTCTACACTAGATCGTCATTAGGAATAATGTCTCGGTCTGGATCGTCGGTGTGTTGCATCGGTCTGATCCATGGCATAGTGGAACTACCAAATAGCCATTATGGAAAACCCACACCCCAATGCTCCCAAGGTCAACAAATGACCTACACAATGCCCATCACACCTGCACTAAGGTGTAATTCAACTCCTAGGTATACAGCCTCAACCGACACCGCCGGTATAATGCATGATCAATGACTCAATGCATACACACATATCAATATCATGATTTTCCATAAACATAAGCTACTCTCGAGACCAACAATCATTAACATCTTCGGGTCCTATCTGAGAGCCCGACAACACACTGTTGTTATTTTCAATCGCGAAACATCATTATCACGAAATTCAGAAATCATCATTCTCAAATTACATAAGACATCATCACTATTTTTTAATCACATAAAATTGTTATTACACTTTTAAGCTAAATTTTGAAACTTTCAAAGATTAATCTAAAAATTAACTTTAGTTCCAATATTCTTCTAACTAGGCTCCTCTAGGTAATAATTCCTAATATTTTTCACAAAGAATATAAATAGAATCCACATTATATTAATTTAATAAATTCTTTTCCTTTGTCTTTAATAGAAATACCATAAGTTTTCAATTTCTCTTTCAAGTTTATTTTCCACTCAAAAGCCTAAATCCTTCTCTTATTAAATGACAAAAAAATTGTTCTATCTCTCTTTCACTATTATGAATCCTTAATCCAATTCATTTTACCTAAGCATTTAGGTTCCAAATCAAAATAAAATTTGTCTTGGATACCCTATTTATGGCCACATGGCCATGAGCCCTAGGGTCCTTGGACCTCAAAATTCTCATTCTCATTCTCATCAACAAGATTCCAACATACTTCAATCATCAAAATTTCTACTCAACCAAGATTCTGCATAACATGAAGCCATAAAATCATATTAGGCGAAAAACTACAAAAATCACCAAAAATACATACAACCAAACTCATCAAAATACATACAATCAAGTGAATAACCCACACATGGATTCTTCACCACAACATGCAAATTTCGTTTCTCACCACCATGATAGGTTGATGAGAGTAATCTCCCTCTTACCTTAGATGATGACAAAAAACTTCTTGGATGTTTTTCTTCAATCAACTTCCTCTTCCAAGATGCTCTTGAAAAATGAAAATAGCATACAAAGAGAATCAACAACCAACGCTTGGAAAGAGAATGACCATGGATCAAAATCTTGGTCTTAGAAATTGAAAATGAAAAGAGAAGATGAAGATGGAGAAATTTCACCTTAAAGCTTCCAAAACCCTAACTTGAAGAAGTACTTGAAGATAGAGGAACTAGATCAAGAGTACAATACCAAAGTGTCTTCAAATGAAGTTTGAATTCAAGAAATGTAGATGGTTGAAATTAAAGAAGAGCGGAGAGTGGATTTGGGAGTGGTGGTCGTGAGCTAGGTGGAGAGAAAATGAGAGGAAACAGTGAGAGAGAAAAGTGTGTAGCTTTTAGTTGAAAGATGAAATGAAGTTGATAGAAATGAGTTAAGTTAAGTGGAAGCTTACTCTAGAAACTCCCTTTGGTGCCTTGGTTGTCGTTCTCTAGGAGAGAGGGAGACAAACTTCTCTAACAAGTTTGTCACAAAGCTTCGTTAGGAAGCTTGTTTCTTATTAGTCCAAAAAGAGAGGTGGGCCATGGTGATGTCACAAAAGGTGAGGTCACATGGGTGGTGTCATCAAGAAGCTTTTAGGAAAAGGTGACTAGACTTATATCTAGAATCATCTACTAAAAGCTATTATCCAATGGACAAAAGCTACAGTTAACAAAGTCAGTATTTATTGTCTAATAGGTAATAGAACGTACTCTAATTTTATTTGTCAAATAAAATCTCAGATAATGAAAACTTTAAAAACTGTTTCTATTTTCGGGTTTAGTAAGCTTCCCCGACCCCGATTCAACAGTCCAAAATTTTCTAAAAATAATATTAAAATAATCAAAACAAGCCAAATAATTCATAAAAATCATAAAAATCACAGATAACCGGAAACAAGAAAATTGATGTGTTACAACTTTTCCCTTCTAAAAAGAATTTCGTCCCCTGTAACGCCCATTTTTGGAGAGGGACAGTCACACTAAAACACTAAACAAAAACTCAAAATATAATACTAAGACCCCGTTCATTTGCATATAGATGATAAGCTGTTCATTTATAAGCGCATAATAATTTGACGATTTCTTTTTTCTTTTATTTGTAAGTGGATAAAACATAAATTTAATGGAAATTAACATGAAGATTTAACCACACATTTATACATAAGATATGAGTCATAAGTGTTTAGATACATAAATGGATTTAGCAAAAGAAAATAGAAGCTTTACATGCCCAAAAGGATATACATATTATAGCCCACCAAAAAGACAAAACATCAGGCCTCCAAAGTGATGTACAGATAGCCATCAAAAAGGCTACCAAAAAGAGTCATGCCCCTAACAACTACTAAGAAGGAGCCTCAGATGGGTCCTCCTCAGGATCTTCCTCAGAAGAGGAAATCCTTATAGGAGCGGCAGACTCACGAGCAGGAGCCTGTGCGGAGGACAGAAACGAATCTGAATCCTCGTGTGGGGTATATACACGATCACCCCACACATCCCGCATTGGCATATAGAACTCCAACCACACATGAACATCAAAAGAGAAAACAGGTGGGTCATAACAACGCCACGCTAAGGACACCATCACATCCCCCACGTAGACAAAACGTTCAGTATCTGAGTCAACATGCCAGCAGTCAACTCCTCCATGGAACCTCAGTCTGGCATATCTGAGAAAGCCACGTTGGGATGCCATCGCAAAAACAGAAGATAGGTTTACTAATAACCAGGAAACACAGGCTCGTCCTCGCCTTGGTCTTTACAGAAGTACAGATACATATATAAACAGAGTAACAAAGTAAAGAGGTGAGATATCTAACGTCATTACCAGTTATGATAGTAAAGAAAACATAAACATATTTGGCGATTTCTTTTTTTTTTGTAAGTGGATAAAACATAAATTTAATGGAAATTAACATGAAGATTTAACCACACATTTATACATAAGATATGAGTCATAAGTGTTTAGATACATAAATGGATTTAGCAAAAGAAAATAGAAGCTTTACATGCCCAAAAGGATATACATATTATAGCCCACCAAAAAGACAAAACATCAGGCCTCCAAAGTGATGTACAGATAGCCATCAAAAAGGCTACCAAAAAGAGTCATGCCTCCAACAACTACTAAGAAGGAGCCTCAGATGGGTCCTCCTCAGGATCTTCCTCAGAAGAGGAAATCCTTATAGGAGCGGCAGACTCACGAGCAGGAGCCTGTGCGGAGGACAGAAACGAATCTGAATCCTCGTGTGGGGTATATACACGATCACCCCACACATCCCGCATTGGCATATAGAACTCCAACCACACATGAACATCAAAAGAGAAAACAGGTGGGTCATAACAACGCCACGCTAAGGACACCATCACATCCCCCACGTAGACAAAACGTTCAGTATCTGAGTCAACATGCCAGCAGTCAACTCCTCCATGGAACCTCAGTCTGGCATATCTGAGAAAGCCACGTTGGGATGCCATCGCAAAAACAGAAGATAGGTTTACTAATAACCAGGAAACACAGGCTCGTCCTCGCCTTGGTCTTTACAGAAGTACAGATACATATATAAACAGAGTAACAAAGTAAAGAGGTGAGATATCTAACGTCATTACCAGTTATGATAGTAAAGAAAACATAAACATATTTGGCGATTTCTTTTTTTTTTGTAAGTGGATAAAACATAAATTTAATGGAAATTAACATGAAGATTTAACCACACATTTATACATAAGATATGAGTCATAAGTGTTTAGATACATAAATGGATTTAGCAAAAGAAAATAGAAGCTTTACATGCCCAAAAGGATATACATATTATAGCCCACCAAAAAGACAAAACATCAGGCCTCCAAAGTGATGTACAGATAGCCATCAAAAAGGCTACCAAAAAGAGTCATGCCCCCAACAACTACTAAGAAGGAGCCTCAGATGGGTCCTCCTCAGGATCTTCCTCAGAAGAGGAAATCCTTATAGGAGCGGCAGACTCACGAGCAGGAGCCTGTGCGGAGGACAGAAACGAATCTGAATCCTCGTGTGGGGTATATACACGATCACCCCACATATCCCGCATTGGCATATAGAACTCCAACCACACATGAACATCAAAAGAGAAAACAGGTGGGTCATAACAATGCCACGCTAAGGACACCATCACATCCCCCACGTAGACAAAACGTTCAGTATCTGAGTCAACATGCCAGCAGTCAACTCCTCCATGGAACCTCAGTCTGGCATATCTGAGAAAGCCACGTTGGGATGCCATCACAAAAACAGAAGATAGGTTTACTAATAACCAGGAAACACAGGCTCGTCCTCGCCTTGGTCTTTACAGAAGTACAGATACATATATAAACAGAGTAACAAAGTAAAGAGGTGAGATATCTAACGTCATTACCAGTTATGATAGTAAAGAAAACATAAACGATGGAGAATGCCAAACAGTATAGTACAACAGTAAGCAACATCAAGATTAGATAATACATAGTTTAATAATCCAGACAGTCATAATATCAATAAAAGAAACAGTTCCATCATCATGTAAATAAATGCCAAGTATGTCGACCGACTATGCACGTGCATAAGGTACTAAAATCCTACTCTATGGAGCTAAACACAACATTCGAAGAGAATGATCAAGGAGACATGTCTATATCTTATCGGCCTCAAATCAAGTGCTTCAATATCAATAAAATTGCGCAACATGGCTCATACAAGACATTCTTCACAAGATCGCGATATAGGACAGTGTCTCAGTCCAGATCGTCGGTGCGTTTACATCGGTCTACCCCATGGTACAGAGCAGCTACCAAGTGTCCATTATGAGATACCTGCACCCCGACGCCTCCAAGGTCAACAAGTGACCAACACTAGTCTATTTGTACCCGCACTAAGATGTGATTCAATCTCCTAGGCATAAAGCCTCAAAACAAAGTCCACCGGACTTTCACAATGCATGATGACTCAATACATATTCATGTATTTTTAACAATAATATACTTTTCCACAATCACGCCATAATTTGACCAAATTAAATATCAACAGATTCTTGATCCCACTTATGGACCCACAACATCACATTATCAAATTCTCAAATATGAAAACACACCTCTAAGGTTTATTACGTAATTTCGCTTTAATTTCAATGTTTCCTATAAAGTCTTTCTCTAGGGGAATTCTCATTCATTTTACCAAATCTTTATTACTCAAATTAAACAAATTCTTTACTTAATTCTAAACATAATTAACTTAGGGTAATTTAATTTAAGTTGCTCAATATCTCACTTACACTCATGTTCTTCCTTTGGTCAAAATTATTCTAAGTTATAGAACAAAATTCTATTCTTTGTTCTTTCCATTTTATGAATCCATAATCAACCTCTAATTGTCTAATTAACTAAGTTTCCACTTTAGCACAACATTTTGCCATTATTTTCCTTAAGAGGCCGTGAGCTCTAAGGAAGCCAGGGACTTAAATTTTCATTACTCCATTAATTGTTAATCACTTGATTAGTTAATTTTCCAACTTGTTATAAAATTTTAACCATGAACACCCCATTGGAGGGTGTATGGTTGTGAGCCTTAATAAAGAGGGGAAGGAGCCCTTGATTTCTATCCATGATTCCAATCCATCAAGATCAATCCAAGGTCATCAAGATATACAAATACAACCAATAAAATCATATAAGATAAAGTCAATATAAAATCATTAAAATAATACAATAAAGAAAGTAACCCTAACATGGGTTCCTCACAACTAACACATAAGTATGCTCTTCACTGCCAAGATAGGTTGAAGTGGATGATCTCCCTCTTACCTAAGGAAAAAACAAGAAAACAAACTCCTTGGTGCTCTTTGAATTTTGTCCACCACCCCCGCAAAACCCTAGGATGATCAAACTTTCACAGTTGTAACGCCCCAATTTTTAGAAAATATTCTGAATGTACTGTTTTCTGTTTTTCATGCTTTTGTGTGAATGACCGCTGTGTCCCTATTTTTCTGTTCTCGATTTTTGTATGAAAACAATTACGATAATACAGGCTCAAATTTTATTTGATCGTTTTACGTAATTTGTTTCGAGACGGTAAAATAAAATTTTTTCTGAGCTACTGTTTTAATTTTTTTGAAAGATATACAGCTATATAATACTGCTGGATATTTCATTTGAACGTTTTGGACGATTACCTACGTTGTGGGAAAAAATGGGAAAATGACCGTTACGTCCCGAACGTACTGTTTTTGCTGTTTTTACTATTTTTAATTGTTTTCTTCTTGATTTAATGTCCGATAATACTGTCTGTGATTTTATATGGACTTTTTGTGTGATTTGCTCCGAAGCAGGAAAATAATATTTTCCGGGCCGGGGAAAATCTTATTTTATTATTTAGAATTGGGGGATCTTACTTAACCCGATTCTGAATGAGACTAAAAATAATCTTTTAATTTTTAGGATTTAATCACAAATAAAATAATTTTATATTATTATAATATTATTTTATTAGTCAAGATATTTTAGTGACAAGTGGACCCGAAATATTTTGCGGGACCCACAATTAGCGTAAACGGTTAGATCGGTAGCTTAATTAATCACCGTTAGCGGTAGAACTTTCCAGAAACAGTGACTCACTAGTGACTCAAGAGAATTAAATGAGTCGTGTGACTCAAAGATGTGAGTCATCATGAACCAACCAATAGAAATGAAGCTTGATCACCAAGATTTAATCCTAGCCTTTGATGTATTCAATGGCTTGGATGAAGCCAAATCCATGCACATCCTTACCACTTGAAGGCTACGGCCATTAGGAGTGAGAAGGCCAAAACAACACTTCATCTTCATCACTTTTCTCTCTTCTCTCTCTTCCAAAAACCCTAGCCACCATTGTTGTTCCTTTTCCTTACCATTCGGCCAAGACACTATCTACACCATCCAACCATCAAAAAATTTTTTTAACCAAGTTTTCCTAGCCTAAACACTATTCTAAGAACCTTTCTAGTTGGGAGTTTCTTCAAAATCTTCCATTTAAGGCTTGGAAATCAACCTTGAAAGTTTTACCTAGAAGGTGAAATTTCATGCTTTTCTTTTCTCTCTTCTTTTTCAAAGTTCTAAGCCATGATTTCTCCATGGTTTAGCTTCTTTTTCATGGTTAGTAACATGTAGATTTTGTTTGAGATTTCTAGGTATTTTTGGTGGTGAAAACCGTGACCTAGGAGGAGTGAAAGCAAGCCTTTTGTCTTCATTTAAGGTAAGAGGAAGACAATTCTTATCATCTCTTGATGGTGGTAAGAAGATGGAGCCATTTGTGATGTTTGTAGAATCCATAAGGATTCGGTGGTCATGTGTTAATTATGTGTGTATTTGTTAATTTTTGTGTTTGTTAGTAGTTTATGTGGTATTTGTTAGTAGCTTTCTTGTTTGATGATTGTAATAATTTTGCATGTCTATTAGCTTTTGATTGCATGTCTATAAGCTTTAATTTAGGTTTAGGTGTTAGAAAATATATTGCATGTGTTAGAAAATATATTGCATGTGTTAGAATTGTATGATAGTATATAGGATGTGAATAACATGTTTAAATTTGCATGAGTGTTCCAAAGAGCACATCCAATAGCTCACGGCAATGACAAGTTTGGAGGACCAAAATGTTCTCTTGATTTTTCCTAAAGTGTAACTTAATTAACCTAGGAGAATCAAGAAAGTTTCAAATTGATTTGATCAAAGAAAATGCATTTAGAAATCAAATGGTAAAGACTTAGTATTTTGGGCCAACATGCCTAAAGGATTAATTTAACTCTTACTAACTATTTTCTAATATGATTGAATGAGCTTAGACAATATAATATATTTGATATGATTTAGAAGGTGAAAAACAATTTAGAAATCAAATGCAAAAGTTTTATGAAATTTGGCCAACATGCCAATATAGGTAATCATGATTTTTAAAACTTGATTCCAAACCTTTTTCAATCAAAAAGAGACAATACAAGTTAAGAAGAAATTTTCTATAATAGTTTTTGAAGAAACAAATTGAGTAGAATTGAGCTTAAAGGACTAAAACTAATAATTTTATCATTAGGAAGGAAATACAGTAATGTTGAGAAGTTTTCTAACATATAGCTCACTTTAGGTTTTGAAGCATGTTAGAGATTTCAAAAAGAATTAAATGATATGGTTAAAAAAATTTAGGTAAATGGAAATTTTATGGATAATTTAGGAAACCATTATTATGATTTCTAAACAAAATACCTTGTCAATTTTTAGTAAAAATGAACCAATAAGATAGCAAAAATATCCAAAAGACAGTATGCGGTATGAAAAATTATTCTACGTAGTTTAAATGTACTAAGTAATATTTCATTGTTTAAACAAGTAATTTTAAAGGCATTCGAATAAGAAAATGATTTGAAAATCCTACGCGATTGAGAAAACGTATTAAAAATGCTACACGATTTAAAAAAAAAACAGAAAAATATCTTTACCCGATTTTTAAACGTTTGTAAAAACGACGGAATTATGAAAACGCGATAAAATTTCTACGCGATTGACCGTTACTATATTTATTTTATGCTGTCGGGAAAATGTGAACCCGTACAGATTATTTTTGAGGATCTTTCGCTGTCAGGAAAATGTGAACCCGTACAGGCTTTTGAAAATTTATCTGCTGTCGGGAAAATGTGAACCCGTATAGGCTTTTGAAAATTTATCTGCTGTCGGGAAAATGTGAACCCGTATAGGTTTTTGAGAATTTATTTGTTTGTCGGGAAAATGTGAACCCGTACAGGCTTTCTATCTATGTGTGCCAAGTTTTTGGTGGATTGGTTGACGAGACGAATCACATCGTGTTGTCGATGAGATAAACGTAGTGTGGTTCATTGTTCTAATGAACTTGGAGACTTTAGTGTACGGGATCCCACATGTGGACAGTTGGTAGCTCCGCTGGGCCGTGGTAAACCGATAGCACACTATGGTACTCGACATACACTATATTTAATCGAGATTTGTGAAATCTAGTAGTACATTTGCCTGTAGTGCCACAACGTGAGACCATGAACTACACCATGCCTGGATGATGGATTCCTGTGTCGTGGGGCTATAGACGCAACGTGTGACAACAATAGTTGGTGGGGCAGCCGTGGTACTAATAGATTTTACGAATCATTCCTCTCTCTGATACTTGTGTTTTCTTTAGCTCCATGGAGTAGGGTTTTGTTATATTATTTGTTTATCTCTATGTCTATTTATTTCCATCTTATCTATTTATTGTTTATCGTATTTTATTTGTTTGTTTTATCTCGATTACTACTTCTATATTTGGTTATTTTTATTATATCTTATCTGTTTATTTTTATCTTTCTTATTTTATCTGTGATGTTTTATCTGTGGTGTGATATATTGTTATGATATCTGAATTTTACTTCAATTTGTTATTATAATTGTTAAAGCTTTTGTATTGCATGAACTGTATATATGTTGTTTGTCGTCTTCTTATTGGCCATGTTGTGATGATTTTATGTTGTCTTACCTCTTTGTTATATGTATTTTCTGTTTATTTATTTTACGCGGTAAAGACTTTGAGGAAGAGGATCAGACCCTTGAGATCTTGTACCCCAAGGAGGAGGAAGGTCAGCAAGCGGACGATCAGTTTGACGATCAAGAACCATCTGATCATCCATATCCTCTGGATTGATTGTGAGGGATGGCAGCGCCAGGATTTTTGGGTTTCGTAGAGCTAGTATTTCATGGAGGTTCTCTGGCTTGGCATCTACGAGGCGATCGTGATTCTGTGACATATGCAGGACGTGTGACCGTGATTCTACGTCAGCGATTTGATGGAGAGCCCGTTATGACTACGACGTTATTTCTGCACTTAGAGTTACCCTTATCCATTAGGCGTTATTGGGGTGCTGAAAACCCTGAGCCTAGTGAGATAAGCATCGTATCGACTGCGCGATCCCGTTATCGCCGTGTGTCGAGACATCCGGGATATCTATCTCCTGATGATCATTTTCATGCTGAGAGTGATCCATCTGAGGATTAGATAACCATGATGTTTTTTTTGGGCGCGTCAGCGTATGTCTGTATATATTAACTCTTTTATTGCTTTCCTTACTGTTTTTGTTTAAATATTTGTAGTCCTTGTTGTAAATTATTTGTACAGCTTATAACTTAATCATATGTATATTATCAGTAATGATGTTTTTTTTTATTTCGTATTTTCCGCATTATCTTTTTATATCATATTTCTGTCTATCAGGAATTATTTTACAACCCGTAATAATATTTAACAAATGTTTCACAACTTGGGTAGATTTTATTTCTATTTCTTTTATTTTCTTTTATATGTGACATCCTCAAAAGGGGTGTTACAACAATCAATAACCAAAGCTTAAAAAGAGGAGTCCTTGGTCACAAAGGTGACCAAGAATCATGAAAATGAGAAGAGAAAATGGAAAAGTCATGAACTTTTACCTCAAAGCTTCAAACTTTAGGGTTTTATGGAATAAGATGAAAATGGTAGATCTAGGTGATGGTCACAAAAGAGAAAAGTTTCAAGATGATGAGAAGATGTAAGAAACTAGGTTGGTTAAGCAAAAAAATGTGGATGACCAAAAATGATGGTTTGGTTGTGGAAGAGGGGAGAAAATGAAGAGAAAAGTGAGCTTCTTGAAGATGATTTTCCAACAAGATATGAAAACCTTCAAAGGAAAGTAGCTTCAAACAAATTTGTTGGCTTGAAATCAAACAAACATGGAGGGGAAATGGTGTGGTGTTGCCATGGAAGAGAGGAGGAGAGGAAGCAAAAAGGTGAGAGAAGAGAAATGTGGAGAGAGAAAGTGATAGAAAAGTTTTGGGAATTTTTTGAAAAGTGAAATGAATGTGTGATATTAGTGAAAATGTGACAAAATTTGTCACATTTCCCTCCTCATTGCCGTGGAGCTACATGGAGGAGAGAGGGGGAAGCTTCCTCTAGAAGCTTGGTGCAAAGCTTCCTTGAGAAACTTTGTTAGCTTTTTATAAAAGTCAAAGTGATGATGTTACTTTGATGATGTCATTAAAGTGTTCTTCTAGAAAAGATGACTAACACTCTACTAAAAATATTATCCAGTGGACAAAAGTTACAGTTAACAAAACTAGTATTTATTGTCCAATGGATAATAAAATGTACTGCGATTTTAATTATCAGATAAAATCTCAAAAAATGAAGACTTTGTAAACTGTGCCCGACCTCAGGTTTAGTAAGATCCCCCGTTGATGTTTCCACAGTCCAAGGTTTTCCAACCTCGGGAAAAATATTTTATTTTTCTGGCTCAGCTTAGTGTGTACGTAAATCGAGAAATATATTAAAATAAATAATGTTCCCAGAAAAATCCACAAAAATTTACAAAAATTACAAATATTATAAAATGACTATTTACCATGAAACAGACAATTTTCGGGGTGTTACATCCCCGAAATTCATCATACCTTAGAACATATGCGGATATTGCTCTTTCATTTTGTCCTCTGGCTCCGATGTTGCATATCCAAATACATCATTCTAGATCACTTTCACCAGCGCAATTTCCCTAAGTTACTTCACTCTCCTATTCTTAATCTTAACAGTAAGTGCTTCATAGGTCAAGTTCTCTTTTAGTTGTACTGTGTAACATCCTTGAGAACATGTTAGGCTAGTATAAAGTTCCAGAGATGGCCTAATACTTATTTAACATATCTGTGAAGTTTTATGGCAAACTGAATTAGTTTAGACAATTTGCCATAACACAGAATGTGGAAATTAGCCTAAAATAATTTAGAAAATTGCATAAATTGCCTAGATAGAAGAAATAATTAAGGACAAGCTGTTTATGAGTTATAAGTAAGATAAGGAAGTTGTAGTTAAAGTTTGAAGGTAAACGTAACCCATTTGGTATTTTTTTTAAGCACACCGAGTAAGTGTTTTGATACCGAATAGATTTAGTATAGATATAGAAATTAAAGATTATGATGAATTTGGTAATTAAATAAATCTTAAGATTTATTCTAATACCTATGGAGGTCAGAAAATCTAAAATAATAAGATCGAAGTGTTCCTAAGAGGTATAAGTTTTAATACCTAACCATTGAGTTAAGTCAATATATATGACTATTTCCCTTTCTTTTTCTCAAACGGGAGAAGCAGAATACGAAAGAGGAAAAGAGAAAAGAGAAAGAAGAAGAGGAAAGGAAGAGAAGAGAAAGAGGAAAGGTCAAGGTTTAAGTATCAACTTCATCAAGAGGTAGGGGGTGTGTGTTTTTATCCATTCCTCTATTTCTTCATCTTAATTCTTTAGTTTGTCATGATGAGGAAAAAAGAGTTTGGGTGAAATTAGTGAGTTTATATACTAGTCCCTTGCTTCCAAAGGTGAAGTAAGTTGAGTTTAAGTTTATTTGATGTATAAGAATTAGTTTTTGATCCCTTAGAATTCATGGATGTTGTTTGAGTTGCAAGATAAGATATGGGTATGAAATTACCCATATTTGTTTTTATTGTTTTAAGATTGATGTGGCATGATTTCTATGGAGTTTTGTTGTTGATATTGATGTATAAGTGTTTGGTTTGGATGACCCTAGTCTGAAAACTCAAATTTTCTGCATAAAACCAGGTGGTAATCGATTACCACGGGTTCATAATTGATTACCCAGTCACAAAATGCGTTTTTCTGGGTTTCTGAGCTGAAGTAATCGATTACATAAGCCTTGTAATTGATTACACAGTCTCTGTCCGACTTGAAATCGATTACAAGAAGCTTGTAATCGATTACCATCAGTTGAATTTGAAGAAATAGAGTTCTTTGACCTTCAGGAACACAATGTAACTCCAAATCATGATCTATAACATCATATTCAACTTCTTAAGATAGAATTTAGCATTAATTCAAAGAATATCTTAGAGAGAAAGATTTCCTCGTGTATGAGAAAAATTAAGAGAATAAAAGTAAGATTAGAATTGGAAATGGTGATCAAAGGCTGAATTAAGTTAAGATAGAGATAAGAAAATCTCTAGAAACTTTAATTACACCATTATGATTGAAAAGGGTGTTAGATTCTAGTTAATGGAAGTTAGTTAGGAAATGTCCAAGACTTGTCTAGATTTGATTTTAATAAATGATAAGAATGAGAAGTTCAAGTAGATTTATGATATTCATTACATTTAGAAAGTGGGTTAAGGAGGTAATGGATTCTCTCCCCACTACAAAGATGAAATGCATGTTTATGATAATGAGGACATTCAGAAAGTGGGTTAAGGAGAGGTAATAGATTCCCTCCCCACTACAAGGAGAATAGCAAGTTCATAACATTAATAACATTCATGACATTATCATGACATTTTATTAGCACAACTCACATTGCATCATACCCAGACCTCCTGTAACACCCTAAATTTCCTATCTATTAGATAGTAATTTTGACAGTTAATAGAATTCTACTGTTTAGTGATTTCTGTGTACTGTAAAATTATTTTGAGTATTCTGTCAGCGTATTTGATCGTTTTGAGTGATTTACTCCGTGTCAAGAAAATAATAATTTTCAGGCCAAGAGAAAATCTTTATGTATTTATTTCTCTTGATTGTTAATTATTTTTAACAATCTAACTTGATTTTCATACGTTTTCTAATATTTGTAATTTTTGTGGATGATTATAAATTTTTATATTTCTTTGATTGTTTCTGGGCTGTTTGTGGGCCCAGGTGGCCTTACGAGGGCCCAGGTGGGTCCCACAAAGTGAAAATTTTTCTACGCATAGAAAAATTTGTACTGTTGAGATAGAGACAGCGGATTTTACTAAACCTGAATCCAGAAAACAATTTTAGAAAATTTCTTGTACTGTGTTTTGTACTGTGTTTAATTATCGAGTGATAAAAGTATAGTAAATATATTCTTTCGTGGGGTTATAGCAGATAAAAATAAATATTGTACTGCTAAGTCAACATTAATGGTTATGACAACTTTTGACGGACCAATAGGAAGCAAGTTTAATTTTTGAAGCTATGAATATCAACCGTCGATTTAATTAATGGTGTAGAATCGGTCTAATAAAATGGCTATGAACATTTATAACCATTGAATGAAGAATTAATCAAGGGTGGAGATTTGGTCTTACAAAGTGGCTAGGACTATTTATGACCGTTGGATTTGGATTTAATCAACGGTGGAGATGGATCATTTATAACCATATGACCCTTGGATTGAAAGTAAGAAGGAGTAATCTTGACCCTTCATTTTGGAGATGCATCTAATGGCTAGGATTTCAAGGAGAAAGATCTAATGGCCTAGATTAAGTCTTCTAATCAAAAGTCTACCTTAATCCTAACCATTGATTTAATCAATGGCTTAAAAAAATTTTCTAGCCACCATCTTTTCTAACTCTAAATGGTGGCTAGAAAAGATGATAACTTTATGAATGCATAATGCATGGAGGGGGGATAGTTTTGTAGTTGTTTTAGGAGTTAAAGGAAAGTTTGAAGACCATTATTAATGGTCTTGGTCATTATGAATCATTATTGATTCATTTTGCACTCTTAGAAGAATGCATGGAGGGGGGACGGTTTTGGTGCATGCTTTAGAGCAAAGCATGGTTTCATGACCATTATTTCACTTAGTGAAAACACTTAGGATTTGAAGCTCAAGATGAATGATTTTGTGAAAACTCATAACTAGAGATGTTCTTAGAATGGTGTTTAGGTTTAGGAAATGTGTTTAGATGAAATTTTAGAAGCTTGGAGACATGGTTTCTAGGTGTTGGCCGAAACCACCATGAAAGGAAAGTGGAGAGAAAAGCTTGATAACTTAGCTTCTTGAAAATGAATCAATAATGACCAAGAATGGAAATAATGGTCATGAAACCATGCTTTGCTCTAAAGCATGCACCAAAACCGTCCCCCCTCCATGCATTCTTCTAAGAGTGCAAAATGAATCAATAATGATTCATAATGACCAAGACCATTAATAATGGTCTTCAAACTTTCCTTTAACTCCTAAAACAACTACAAAACTATCCCCCCTCCATGCATTATGCATTCATAAAGTTGTCATCTTTTCTAGCCACTATTTAGAAAATTAAAACTTGAAGTTTGGGTGAAGAGATAAGAACTTTACCTTTTATGATAGAAACTTGAAGCTTGGATTTGAAGCTCAAGATGAATGATTTTGTGAAAACTCATAACTAGAGATGTTCTTAGAATGGTGTTTAGGTTTAGGAAATGTGTTTAGATGAAATTTTAGAAGCTTGGAGACATGGTTTCTAGGTGTTGGCCAAAACCACCATGAAAGGAAAGTGGAGAGAAAAGCTTGATAACTTAGCTTCTTGAAAATGAATCAATAATGACCAAGAATGGAAATAATGGTCATGAAACCATGCTTTGCTCTAAAGCATGCACCAAAACCGTCCCCCCTCCATACATTCTTCTAAGAGTGCAAAATGAATCAATAATGATTCATAATGACCAAGACCATTAATAATGGTCTTCAAACTTTCCTTTAACTCCTAAAACAACTACAAAACTATCCCCCCTCCATGCATTATGCATTCATAAAGTTGTCATCTTTTCTAGCCACCATTTAGAGCAGTTTGTGGGCCCAGGTGGCCTTACGTGGGTCCAAGTGGGTCCCATAAAGTGAAAATTTTTTTACATATAGAAAAATTTGTACTGTTAGATGGAGACGGGGGATCTTACTAAACCTAAATCCGGAAACAGTTTCTAAAATTTTATTATACTGTGTTTTGTACTGTATTTAATTATCGGGCGATAAAAATACAGTAAATATATTTTTTTATGGGGTTTTAGCAGATAAAAATAGAAATTATACTGCTTAAGTCAACAATAGTGGTTATGACAACTTTTAACGGACCAATAGGAAACAAGTTTAATTCTTTTAACGGACCAATAGGAAACAAGTCTAATATTGAAGACTTTAATATCAACTGTCGATTTAATCAACGGTGTAGAATCGGTCTAATAAAATGGCTATGACCATTTATAACCGTTGGATTTAGATTTAAATCAAGGGTAGAGAATTGATCTTATAAAGTGGCTAGGACCATGTGTGGCCGTTGGATTCGGATTAAATCAACAGTGGAGATGGATCATTTATAACCATTAGATTTGGATTTAATCAATGGTGGAGATTTGGTCTTCTAAAATGGCTATGACTAATTATGACCCTTGGATTGAAAGTAAGAAGGAGTAATCTTGACCCTTCATTTTTGGAGATGGATCTAATGACTAGAATTTCAAGGAGAAAGATCTAATGGCCTAGATTAAGTCTTCTAATCAAAAATCTACCTTAATCCTAACCATTGATCTAATCAATGGCTTAAATGGCTCTAATCGGTGGCTAGAAAAGATGATAACTTATTGAATGCATAATGCATGGAGGGGGGACAGTTTTGTGCTTCATTTTGGAGCTAAAGAAAAGCTTTATGACATTATTAGATGTCTTGGTCAATTATGCATCATGATTGAATTAATTGCACTCTTAGGAGAATGCATGGAGGGGGGACGGTTTTGTGCATGCTTAAGGGCATAGAATGGTTTCAAGACCATTATTACTCCATCTTGATCATTATTGATCATTTTCAAGAAGCTAACTCTTCAAAAATTTCTCTCCATCTCTTCTCCAAGCTAATTTCGGCCAAGCACCCTAGAACCACCTTCCATCACTCAAAAATTTTATCCAACCTTATTTCTTGAATCTTTACCTTATTCTAAGAACATCTCTAGTTATGAGTTTTCACTAAATCATTCATTTTGAACTTCAAATCCAAGCTTCAAGTTTCTATAAAAAATGATAAAGTCCATATCTCTTCACCCAATCTTTTAGTTTTGATTTTCTAAGCCATGCTAGAATCATGGTTTACCTATTCTTTTACTTGTTATTGATTGTAACATTTGTTTATGATTTTTAGGGATTTTCCAAGGAGCTCCACGAAATTGATAAGAAGGAAAACTAAGTGTTTTCACTTCATTCTTTACCTTAACCAAGTTTAAGAAACCTTTCCCTCACAAAAATAAAAAATTTCATCTTTGTTCTTCAAGAGGAACCATTCGGCCATACCACTCAAAATTACCATCCAATCTCTTTTAATTTCATGCAACCATAGATCTTGAATCTACATGATTTTCTAAGCAACTTTCATGTTGGAGACTTTCTCTAAATCACTCATCTTCAACCTTGTTCATCAAGCTAAAGATTGGAGCTTTATTAGTGAAGTTTATTAATCTTCACTTTTCTTTTGATTTTCAAGGTTCTAAGCCATGTTTGATCCATGGTTTATCTTGTTCAAGCTTGATTTACTAATAAATATATGTTTTGTTTTGTATTTGAGAAGCCCTTGGTGGTGAAGGACTTGGAAAAAGAAGCAAAATAAGGAGCTTTTGAGGATCTTCAAGAGGTAAGAGGGAGATTCATCTCACCAACCAAGTATGGTGGTGGGAGGTGGTTTGTGTATTTGATGGATGGTGAATTCATGTGAGGATTCATATCTATGGCCATGTAATAATTTGTGGGTGTTTATATGCTTTGATTATTTGCCTATGCTTAGTATGATTTGCATGATTTATTGCTTTGGTTTTGGCATGCTTGTGATATATATTTGAATATGTATGTGTATGCCATGATTTGATGATGGAAAGGAAATTGATTTTTGGTTCCAAAGACCAAGAGGATTTCAGCCAAGACACCTCAAAATAGGTGTTCATAAATTAATATTTTCATGAATGATAAAATTGGATGATTAGAAAGGCAAGGAAAATAAACAAAGGGTTTGTTTTTCAAGAAGTAGTGTTCACGGTTTCGAGAAGGGTTTTTTTTTATTTATTTTGTGTAAAAAGTTTCTAAGCATTTTACTAAACAAGAGTTTTAAATGAAAAGAGCAATGAGTTGTTAATTTTAAGGATTTGCAAAGAAAGTGAAAAATAAAAATGAACAAATGATTTGATTTCAAAGACCAAGTGCTCACAGTTTTTGTTAAGGAATTTTTAATGGTTTTGTTTATGTAAAACCATATCGACTTAGAAGCAAAATGTTTTGATGATTTCAATAGTCATTCCACGATTTTGAAGGCTTGTAATGCCTTGATTTTATGGAAACAAAGTGGAAATATATTTTGATGTAGTACAAGGAATTCGGAAAGGGAATCAGAGTATTCTATCACTTGAGAAATGAATTTCAGTATGTAAATGGAAAAGAGAGGTTCAAACACACCTCAATTTATTTTAAAGAGAATTGATTTTAAAATTAATTTGAGAAAAATGGATAATATAATAGTGATTTGATATTTTCTAATGTGTAACTCATCCTTTGGGTTTTGGAGAGCGTTAGTAATTTTTAAAGTTTGAAACATTGATTTAATTCAATGGAATTATGAATTTGTGGAATAAATTGCGAAAAGGATTTTCTTGAGTAAGAAAATGTGGAAAATAATGTGAGTAGTCATATTATTTTGAGAAAGATTGAAATGGAATTTTTGAAGGTTGAGAAATATTTTTTGTAATGGAATTATGGTGAAAAATGATTTACGTAACTTAAAAATGTGATTTTTAAGCTACGCAATTTGAAAAACGTTTAAATATTTTCACGTGATTTGAAAAATGTTGAAATATTTCTACGCAATTTGGAAAGTGTTTAAATATTTTTACACGTTTGAGATATTGTTGAAAAATCGCTACGCGATTTAAAAATAGTGGAATATTTTTACGTAATTGAGAAAACGTTAAAAACTCACTACATGATTTGAAAATGCAACAGAAATGTTGTAAAATTATGAAAACGTAACAGAAATGTTGCGCGATTGTGAAAACATGACAAAAATGTTTTATGACTATGAAAATACAGTATAATTTCTAATGGGTCAGTGTATGGACCCTGATTATGAGATAATGAAATTAAAAATTGAGAATGGGCCAATGTGTGGACCGTGAATATGAAAGTGTGAATTTTGCCTATGATTGGCATTGGTGCATTGAACATGCATTGGAAATGAGGAATTTTGCCTGTGATTGGCATTGGTGCATTGAACATGCGTTGGAAAGATATGCATTGAGGCATATGATGATTTAGAATTAAACAAAAATTGATAGCTGATGCTATTGGGACCCTTGTGGTTGAAGAAGGAATGTGAATTGATAGTGACATCTATGATGGATCTTGGAGTGCGTCGAGGCGCGGCAGTCGACCAGTGGATATCTGTCTTTGGGCTACGGCTGGACTATATGCCACTTGCGATGCAGTCCGTTGTAACGCATTAACGATACCCGACAAGAACACGATTCTTTTCAAAAGCTGAACATTTGTCTGTGGGCTAATCTGGAAGATTGTCTTTGGGCTAAGGCTAACAATTAACAGAGCATTCTTCTCGAAATTGTGAAAACCTCCATGGAGTAGGACATTGAGTCTACATGCATAACATATGCATAAATCTGAGTATCTATATCTGCATGATATAATAATTGAGGAATATTGGATGATGATGATGATAATCATGTTGATGGCATTATTGTGATTATTGTGTGATGATAATAATGTTAATGGCATGATGATGATAGTTGATTAATGATAAGTGCATTATTGGAATTCTAGTATGATATACATGTATGATATATTGTTGTGTTATCTCTGTGCTACCATATTGGTATTGGCGTAGGTGATCTCACCTCTTTGTTATATTGTGTTGTTGTGCTTATATTGGTAAAAATTATATAATAGATGGAACGAGTTGTCTTAGACATACGGGTGATAAATACTCTGAGATCGGAGACAACATCAGAGAATGACCATTCCAGATTCGATAGTGTGAAGGGTTGACAAGGAATAGATGTCTGATGCATCAAGATGGATACAAGAAGAAATAAGTATGTTAAGTTTTCTCATTAGTGTTGTACCATGCTATTAAGTAGGACCCGTGATGAGGTTTGCTACTGTTAAAAAAAAAGAGTCTGTTAGTTTTATATTTTTCTTTAAATTGTTAAATATTAATTAGTGTCAATATTGTATATTAGTAATACTTATGGATTTCAGTAAGTTTATATTTCTGTAATAAGAAATTTAAAACTCACCCTTTTATAACTCAAACCTTTTATGAAATCATTTTCAGATTGGGAGTTGGTAGTCAGAAATGTGATGCCCTAAGGAGGGTGTTACAGGAACCATTCAGCCATTCACCCAAAATCACCATCCAATCTCTTTTAATTTCATTCAACCATAGATCTTGAATCTACATGATATTCTAAGCAACTTTCATGTTGAAGACTTTCTCTAAAATCATCCATCTTCAACCTTGTTCTTCAAGCTAAAGATTGAAGCTTTATTAGTGAAGTTTATTAATCTTCACTTTTCTTTTGATTTTCAAGGTTCTAACCATGATTCTAATCCATGGTTTTCTTATTCAAGTCCTATATATATATTAATTATGTGTGTTTTGTTTTGTATTTGAGAAGCCCTTGGTGGTGAAGGACTTAGAAAAAAAGAAGCAAAACAAGGAGCTTTTGAGGTTTTTCAAGAGGTAAGAGGGAGATCCATCTCACCAACCAAGTATGGTGGTGAGAGATGGTTTGGTATTTGATGGATGGTGAATCCATGTAAGGATTCATATCCATGGTCATGTAATTATTTGTGGGTGTTTATGTGCTTTGATTATTTGCCTATGCTTGGTATGATTTGCATGATTTATTTGCTTTGATTATGGCATGCTTGTGATATATATTTGAATATGTATATGTATGCCATGATTTGATGATGGAAAGGAAATTGATTTTTGGTTCCAAAGACCAAGAGGAATTTCGGCCAAGATACCTCAAAATAGGTGTTCATAAATTAATATTTACATGAATGATAAAATTGGATGATTAGAAAAATAAGGAAAATAAACAAAGGGTTTGTTTTTCAAGAAGTGGTGTTCATGGTTTTGAGAAGAATTTTTATTGATTTATTTTGTGTAAAAACAAGAATGGAATTTAATGGAACTCAAGGACATTTTTGAATAAGAATATTTCAAGTATTTTACAAATCATGAGTTTTAAATGAAAAGAGCAATGAGTTGATGATTTTAAGGATTTGCAAAGAAAGTGAAAAATGAAAATGAACAAATGATTTGATTTTAAAGACCATGAGTCTCACGGTTTTGTTAAAGAATTTTTAATGGTTTTGTTTGTGTAAAACCATATTGACTTAGAAGGAAAAATATTTGATGGCCATTGGAATCAAGTACCATGGTTTTGAAGGCTTGTGAATGCCTAAATTTTATGAAACAAAGTGGTTTTCCAAGTGGAAATACAATTGGATTTAGTACAAGGAATTTGGAAAGTGAATCAGAGTGTTTTATCACTTGAGAAAATGGAATTTTTCGTATAAGAATGGAAAAGAGAGGTTGAAAGTGTTTGAACTTCAATTTATTCTGAAGAGAATTGATTTTGGAATTGATTTGAGAAAAATGGAGAATATAATGGTGATTTAAAATTTACTAACGTGAAACTCATCCTTTGGGTTTTGGAGTGCGTTAGGAAATTTTAAATGAGAAACATTGATTTAATTCCATGAAATGATGAATTTGTGGAATAAATTGTGAAAAAGATTTTCTTGAGTAAAAAAATGTGGAAAATAATGTGAGTAGTCATATTATTTTGAAAAAAGTTGAAATAGAATTTTTGAAGGTTGAGAAATAATTTTTGTAATGAAATTATGGTGAAAAATAATTTACGTAACTTCAAAACGTGATTTTTAAGCTACGCGATTTGAAATACGTTTAAATATTTTTATGCGATTTGAAAAACGTTTAAATATTTTACGCGATTGAAATATTGTTGAAAAATCAGTACGTGATTGAAAAGTGATGAAATATTTTTATGTGATTGTGAAAATGGTGAAAAATCGCTTAAACGTGTAAATATTTTTACGCGATTGAGAAAACGTTGAAAAATCAATACGTAATTTGAAAATGCAACAGAAGTGCTGTGGAATTGTGAAAACGTAACAGAAATGTTGCGCAATTGTAAAAAACATGACAAAAGTATTTTGTGACTATGAAAACGTGATAACATGATTTTCGCTACTGAAAATACAGTATGAATACTATTGAACCAGTGCATGGACACTGTATGAGAAAATGATGAGTTTTGCCTGTGATCGGCATTTGGTGCATTATACATGCATTGGAAAAATATGCGCTGAGGCATATGGTTAAATTGAACAAATGAATTTGAAAAGATTAGCCCTTGTGGTTGGACTTGCACTGATATAATCGTGCATTGTATAAAATATAGCTGATAGCTATTATGGCCCTTATGGTTGAAGAGGGAATGTGAATTGATAGTGAGGTCTATGATGGATCTTGGGGGCGTCAAGGCGCGGCGGTCGACCAGTGGATATTTGTCTGTGGGCTAAGGCTGGACCATATGCCACTTGGCGATGCAGTCCATTGCAACGCATTGACGATACCCGACAAGAACACGATTCTTTTCGAAAGCTGGACATTGTCTGTGGGCTAAGGCTGGGCATTGTCTGTGGGCTAATCTGGAAGATTGTCTTTGGGCTAAGGCTGACAATTAACAGAGCATTCTTCTCGAAATTATGAAAACCTCCATGGAGTAGGACATTGAGTCTACATGCATAACATATGCATCATTATTGAGTATTGGTTATGATAATTGAACTGTTGAATACTTGAATAATAATGTTGATGGCATTATTGTAATTATTGTTATTTTATACATTATGACGATGGCATAATTGTAATTATGGTATGATATATTTGTATGGCGTACTGTTTGTGTTATCTCTGTGCTACCATATTAGTATTAGCGTAGGTGATCTCACCTCTTTGTTATTTTGTTTTGCTATGTTTATATTATTAAAAATTATATAGTAGATGGAACGAGTTTCTTAGACGTGACGGGAAGCAGATATTCTGAGTTCAGTGACAACATCGAGGAGTGACCATCCCAGACTGACTAGTGTGCAGTGTTGAGGAAGAACAGATATATGATGCATTAAGATGGATACAAGACGAAATAAGTATGTTGAGTATTTATCGTTAGTGTTTTACCGTGCTATTGAGTAGGACCCGTCATGGGGTTTGCTACTGTTTAAAATTGAGTCTGTAAGTTTTATATTTATTGAATAATTGTTAAATATTAATTAGTGTCAATATTGTATATTAAATAGTTTAAATATATTTTTCAATATTACCTATAAATTTCAGTAAGTTTATGTTTCTGTAATAAGAAATTTTAAAACCCATGTTAACTCAAACCTTTTATGAAATCATTTTCAAATTGGGAGTTGGTAGTCGGAAATGTGATGCCTTGAGGAGGGTGTTACATTAGTTAGTATCAGAGCATGGTTTGAGTCTTTTGGGGTTTGTGGTTAGGTCTATTTTGCTTGTGTTGTGTTCTTTGTGTTTTGTTTTCCGAAAGGAAACAAGGTTGTTAAAATGGATTGCAGATCCATTTTATTTTGATTTGTCCATCTCTGAAGAAAGGAAATGGCTCGTGGTAGACGTACGTGTGTGCAAGCGGAACATGATACTAAGAATACAGTTGCAACTATGGGAGCAATGTGGAGGATAACTAACGTGACAGTACAACAGGAACAGAGGATCGCTGAACAGCGGAAACTGAAAGTTGAGGTTCAGAATCTGATGAAAGAGAATCAGTTTTGAAATACAAGATTTCGTAATTTTGGAATTGGGTATTCTAAAGGAGGGATATTAGGAAAGTAATTGATTTCAACATCAAACATATCTACGATTATTGGAAATTAGCAGGAGCAGTAAACGTGTGAAGGTAGTGCTTGTAGCAGTAAACTCGGTCGAACCATGATGTCTTTACTGTTATATAAGAAATATAGAAAGGGGCACTTAACGAAGGATTATACGTTCAAGAAAATAATTTGTTTTAAGTGCAGGAAGTTTGGACACATTTTCAGATATTGTGTTCCATTGAAAATGAAGTTTTCTGTAGTAAAAATCTCAGGTAGTAGGGAGAGTCGATACGTCGAATGGAACGGGAGTGTTCTGAGCTGAAGACATAAACAAGGGAGACTATATTATAGAAGGTAATTCTTTACCTATTCTTTATAGCATATGATTGAGTAGATCAATTATATGTTGGTGTTATCTGTGTCTTCGTGATCTTCTTATTTGTTTATTTATGTTTCCATTGCTAGCTTATCGTGTTACTCGAGTTATTCGAATCATTGTTGTAGATCAAAACTTTGTGTTAGTTTGATCAGTTTATTTCTTTCATAAATAGATTTGGTCTTTGAAAACAGATTGGTTATTTTCCAACCATATCCGATGAGATTGTCTCAATAAAGTGTTAATAATCCAGAAAATTCATTCCTGAAAATCAGGCAATATCAAATTCTTGTTGGATATGTCTGGTAACATATCAAATAGTTTGCTATTTTTTATAATATTTTTCATGTATCGCAATTTGCAAGAAAGGATATTCCTATTTATATCCAAATCATAGTATCAGAGTGACACAGCGGAAGCAAGGTGGATCCTTCAAAGGTTGAAACAGTTTTTCAGTGGGAAAGGTCAAAGACTATGGAAATCCTAGAAAATTTCTAGATCGTAGGACTTTTCACCCAGCTTACTAGAAAGAATTAAGTGTTTGTATGTATTGATGCATACAAGGAGAATTTTCAGGAGTTAAAAATGTGTTTGACTACTTCTCTGGTATTAATTCTGTCTAAAAACATACGCTACAACTAATCGAAGTTTAAGATGTGTGCTTATTCAAAAAAGAAGAGTTATACCATATGTTTTAAGGAAATTGAGGTTACACAAGAAAAGCTATCCTACGCATGAATAGGGGTTGGTAGCCACTGAGTTTATATTAGAAGTATGGAGATACTTTCTTTATGGAGTAACATTCAATATCTTCAGTAATCATAAGAGTTTAAGATATCAGTTTGATCAGGAGAAATTGATCGCGAGACAAAGAATTTTTATTAGTTAAAATCGTTTAGAATGATGTAAGTGGA
Source organism: Ormosia emarginata (assembly GCA_029884605.1). Lineage (NCBI taxonomy): Eukaryota > Viridiplantae > Streptophyta > Magnoliopsida > Fabales > Fabaceae > Ormosia > Ormosia emarginata. The sequence goes on along the minus strand of JAQQTP010000078.1, from coordinate 21,300,910 downwards.
GAAGCAATATAAGAGTTAGAGGATAAGATAAAAGAATAATATTCATATTTATTCCGAGGATGTGAAATTAGGTTTACTAAATTTCGAGGACGAAATTTCTTTTTAGAGGAAGAGTATTGTAACACCCCAAATTTCCTATCTATTAGACAGTAATTTTGACAGTTAACAGAATTCTACTATTTAGTGATTTCTGTGTACTGTAAAATTATTTTGAGTATTCCGTCAGCGTATTTGATCGTTTTGAGTGATTTACTCCGTGTCAAGAAAATAATAATTTTCTGGCCGGGGGAAAATCTTTATGTATTTATTTCTCTTGATTTTTAATTATTTTTAACAATCTGACTTGATTTTCATACGTTTTCTAATATTTGTGATTTACCTCTTGAAGAACCTCAAAAGCTCCTTGTTTTGCTTCTTTTTTTCTAAGTCCTTCACCACCAAGGGCTTCTCAAATACGAAACAAAACACACATAATTCATATATATATAGGACTTGAATAAGAAAACCATGGATTAGAATTTAGAATCATGGTTAGAACCTTGAAAATCAAAAGAAAAGTGAAGATTAATAAACTTCACCAATAAAGCTTCAATCTTTAGCTTGAAGAACAAGGTTGAAGATGGATGATTTTAGAGAAAGTCTTCAACATGAAAGTTGCTTAGAGTATCATGTAGATTTAAGATCTATGGTTGGATGAAATTAAAAGAGATTGGATGGTGATCTTGGATGAATGGCCGAATGGTTCCTCTTGAAGATCAAGGTTGGAATTTTTGATTTTTTGTGAAAGAAAGGCTTCTTAGACGTGGTTAAGATAAAGAATGAAGAAACACTTAGTTTTTCTTCCTACCAATTTCGTAGAGCTCCATGGAAAAATCCCTAAAAATCATAAACAAATGTTAAAATCAATAACAAGTGTAGAAATAGGTAAACCATGGTTCAAGCATGGCTTAGAAAATTAAAACTTGAAAGTTGGGTGAAGAGATAAGAACTTTACCCTTTATGATAGAAACTTGAAGCTTGGATTTGAAGCTCAAGATGAATGATTTGTGAAAACTCATAACTAAAGATGTTCTTAGAATGGTGTTTAGGTTTAGGAAATGTGTTTAGATGAAATTTTAGAAGCTTGGAGACATGGTTTCTAGGTGTTGGCCGAAACCACCATGAAAGGAAAGTGGAGAGAAAAGCTTGATAACTTAGCTTCTTGAAAATGAATCAATAATGATCAAGAATGGAAATAATGGTCATGAAACCATGCTTTGCTCTAAAGCATGCACCAAAACCATCCCCTCCTCCATGTATTCTCCTAAGAGTGCAAAATGAATCAATAATGATTCATAATGACCAAGACCATTAATAATGGTCTTCAAACTTTCCTTTAACTCCTAAAACAACTACAAAACCGTCCCCCCTCCATGCATTATGCATTCATAAAGTTGTCATCTTTTCTAGCCACCATTTAGAGTAATTTAAGCCATTGATTAGATCAATGGTTAGGATTAAGGTAGACTTTTGATTAGAAGACTTAATCTAGGCCATTAGATCTTTCTCCTTGAAATCCTAGCTATTAGATGCATCTCCAAAATGAAGGGTCAAGATTACTCTTTCTTACTTTCAATCCAAGGGTCATAATTAGACTTGTGTGTTAGATTTCAAATGGCACTAGTTTAATGTAAATATGACATTGGAGCAATAAATTATGCAATTTGGTTTAACAGGTGCTAGATTACTTTTTCTGCAGAATTTGGCTCGGTTTCAAATCAAAACTGGGACCAATTGGGTTGCTCAATAATTCTGAAATTTTTCTACATGAAGCCTTATGTCTTACCTTTCAAATGGCTCCAAAATCAATTCAATATGATGTCTGTAGCTCAATATATGCAACAAACATCACAAACTACTCGATGCTGTCTTGTTTTCTACATAATTCGGGTTGTAACACCCCAATTTTTAGAAAAATGTCCCGAATGTTCTGTTTGCTGTTTTTCAAGCTTTTGTGTAAAAGATCGTTGTGTCCTTATTTTACTGTTTCTTATTTTCTGTATGAAATACAAATATGTTTTACAGGCTAAAATTTTATTTGGTCGTTTTACGTAATATATTTCGAGATGGTAAAATAAAAATTTTCTCAAGCTACTGTTTTAATTTTTCTGGGAGATATATAGACAATTAATACTGTCTGTAATTTTATTTGAACGTTTTGGATGATTTGCTTCGCTGTGGGAAAAAATAGAAAAATGACCATTACGTCCCGATTGTACTATTTTTTAATTTTTCTATATGTTACAGTACTTAATATTACTGTCTGTGATTTTATTTGGACTTTTTGTGCGATTTGCTTTGGGACAGGAAAATAATATTTTTCGGGCCGGGGAAATCTTGTTTTAATTATTCAGAACTGGGGGATCTTACTTAACCCGATTCTGAATGATATTGTATTTAATCTTTTAATTTTTAGGATTTACCTGTCAAATAAAATAATTTTGTATTATTATAATATTATTTTATTAGTCAGTATAATAAAATGATAGTAGACCCGGAAATGTTTTGCGGGACCCACGTTTAGTTAAAACAGTTAACTTAGTAGCTTAATTAAACACCATTAGTGAAGGAATTCTCTAGAACAAGTGACTAAGCTAGCTAATGACTAGGTTAATGACTAAGCTAATGACTAGGTTAGTGACTAAGGTTGGTGACAAGGCAAGGATGAACCAATGAGAGCTAAGCTTGCTAACCAAGTTTTAATCTTGACCTTTGATTCATTCTAAGGCTTGGATGAAGCCAAGCCCATGACACCTTGCATGCCATTGAAGTCCACGGCCATATGGCTTTTGGAAGGCCATAATCACTTTGTCTTCATGCAATTTTCTCTCTTCTCTCTCTTCCAAAAACCCTAAACTCCATTGAAGCTTTCTTGAAGCTAGTTTTGGCCAAACACAAACCTACACCATCCAATCACTCAAAAATTTATCCAACCAAGTTTTCTAAACCTAAACACAATCCTAAGAACATCTCTAGTTGAGAGTTCTTGCAAAATCTTTCATTTGAAGCTTGGAAACCTACTTGGAAAATTTTACCTAGAAGGTGAAATTTCTAGTTTTCCATTTCTAAATTCTTTTTCAAAGTTCTAAGCCATGATTTCTCCATGGTTTAAGCTTTCTTTTATGGTTAGTAACTTATAGTTTTGTTTAAGCTTGTTAGGTGACTTGGTGGAGTGAAAACCGAAACCTAGAGGAGGTGTGAAAGAGTATTTTTGTCTTCATTTAAGGTAAGAGGAAGACAAATCTTATCATCCATGGGTGGTGGTAAGAAGATGGAGATTGAATGTTGTGATTGTAGAATCCATAAGGATTCCTTTGTTTGTAGTTGTTAGTAGCTTGTTTGTGTGGTTGTTAGTAGTTTTCCTATTTGATGTTTGTAATAATTTGTATGATGTTGCATGTTTACAAGCTTTGATTTGCATGTCTACAAGCTTTGATAATTTGTATGTGTTAGAAATGCATGATAATGTATAGGATGTGAATAACATGCTAAGGAATGTATGAGTGTTCCAAAGAACACCACACCAAGGCTCACGGCCATTGATCAAAAGGAGAACCAAAATGTTCTCATTATTTTCCTAAAGTGTAATTTAATTAACCTAATAAAATTAACAAGAGATAGAATTGTTTAGATCAAAGAAAATGAATTTAGAAAGCAAATAACACAAGTGCATATTTCGGCCAACATGCCAAACCAAAGATCCATGATTTCTAAAATCAATTCCAAACCATTTTCAATTAAAAAGATGTAAGATATGTTAAAAAGGAATTTCTCTACAATGAGTTTTAAAGAAACAAATTGATTAGAATTAAGTTTAAGGATTAAAAGTAATGATTTTACTATTAGAAAGGAAATACAGTAACTTTTGAGAATTTCTAACATATAGCTCATACTATATTTTGAAGCACGTTAGTGGTTTTCAAAAGGATTAAATTATATGGTCTAAAAATTAAGGAAACAAAATTTTTACCGAAAAATTAGGAAACCATTAATATAATTTTCTAAACAAAATACTGTCAATTTTTAGTAAAAACGGGCAAATAAGATAGAAAAGATGTCCAAAAGACAGTACACGGTATGGAAAATATTTTTACGTAGTTTAAACGTATTATTTATTATTTCTGTTTATTTAAACAGTAATTTTTAAGGGATTTGGACAATAAAATGATTTAAAAATCTTATGCGATTGAGAAAACGTGTTAAAAACTCTACGCGATTTAAAAAAAACAAAAAAAATAAATTTACGCGATTTAAAAACGTTTGTAAAAACGACGAGATTGTGAAAACGCGATAAAATTTCTACGCGATTGACCAAAACGGTATTTTTCTGTATTTTTCTACTATCGGGCTATGAGGTGAACCCGTACAGGCTTTGGAATAGTATTTGTCCGGTGGGACTTACTGTATCTTTTTATCTTTGAGGATATATTTTTAATGAGGGTATTTTGGTAATTTTTCATATATTGAGTTTATGCCAATTTTTGGTGGATTGGTTGACGAGGTGAATCACATCGTGTTGTCGATGCGATAAACGTAGTGTGGTTCATTGTCCTTATGAACTTGGAGACGTTAGTGTACGGGATCCCATATATGGACAGTCGGTCGCTTCGCTGGGCCGTGGTAACCGATAGCACACTAATGGACTCGACACGCACTATATTTAATCGAGATTTCGTAAAGTCTAATAGTACATTGCCTGTAGTGCCACAACGTGAGACCGTGAACTACACCACGCCTTGGATAGTGGATTCCATGTGACGTGGGGCTATAGATGCAACGTGAGACTGCGCAATAGTTTGGTTGGGCAGCCGTGGTACTAATAGATTTTACGGGTCATTCTCTCTTTGATATCTGTATGTGTTTAGCTCCATGGAGTAGGATCGTGTCATATTGCATATGGTTATATCTTGGACTTTATTTTATTTCATCTGTTTTATTTTATCTGTTTATTGTCTAATTCTTATATTATTTTATCTGTGATATTATTTTATCTGTGATATTATGTGTTGTTATGACATTTGAATCTTTACACTATTCTGTTACTAATTAATGTTATAGCTTTTCATAGTGCATAAACTATATATCTGTTGTTTGTCGTTTTCTTATTCGCCATGTTTGTGATGATTTTAGTTTGTCTTACCTCTTTATTGTATGTGTTTTCTGTACATTTATTTATGTGGTAAAGAGTTTGAGGAAGAGGAACAACCTCTTGAGATTTTGTATCCTGAGGAGGAAGAGGAGCAGCAAACTAAAGATCAGTACGACGACCAAGAACCATCTGATCATCCATATCCATTGGACTGATTTGTTTGGGTATGGCGATACCAGGATTTTTGGGTTTTGTGACACTCGAGTTTCACGGTGGATCGTTAGCTTGGCATCTGCGGGGAGATAGAGACTCAGTGACTTACGTGGGACGGCTGACTGTGTCCCTACGACATATGTTTGATGGAGAGCCAGTGATGACGACTACTACTATGTTTTTGCACTTAGAGTTACCGTTATCTCTTAGGCGTCATTGGGGTGGTGTATCCACTGAGCCTAGTGAGATGACTATCGTGTCGACTGCACGGTCTCATTTCCGCCGAGTGTCGAGGCATCCTGGATATTTATCTTCTGATGAGTTTCTTGAGAGTGATCCATCAAAGGATTAAATGTTTATGATGTGTATTTTTGGGCGCGTCTGCGCTTGTATATATTGACTCTTTATTGTTTCTCTTTACTGTTTCTATTTAAATATTTGTAGATATAGTTGTAAATTATTTGTATAACTTATAACTTGGACCATATGTATATTATGAGTGATGTTGTTATGTTGGTTTTATGTTTTCGCGTTATTTTATTTAATAATATTCTGTTTAACAGGAAATATTTTACAACTCGTATTAGTACGTAACAAATGTTTTACAACTTGGGTAGATTTTATTTATCTTTCTTTTATTTTCTTTATATATGTGACATCCCCACAAGGGTGTTACACGGGTTATGCTTGATTTTGGTTTCTAACTAAGTTCTAATCCTCAAATCATGGATTCTAAGTATTTCTCAACCCTAGTCATGGTCCTTAATCATATTAGGATCATTAAACACTAAATTCAACTCATCAATCATAGATTTGGACTCAACCAAGTAAGGAAATATCATTTTTCTCACTTTGTGCATCAAAGGTCCAAATGAAGAGTTCTAAGTTTCTAACTCAAACTCTTACCATAAACTAGTCATAAATAACCATTGAAAACACATTCAAGTAAGAGAATACTCAAAATACCTCAAAATCATATTTTGACCTATTATACCTCATCTAAACATGATTTTTGGAACTAAATGCATCATAGATCCAAATGGAGAATCTCAAGTTTAATAACCTTAAAATTTACATGATATGCAGTAGGTTTTTGGCTTCAAAATCGTGACCTCATGCATACAATAACTCAAGTTTAATAACCTTAAAATTTACATGAGATGCAGCAAGTTTTTGGCTACAAAACCGTGACCTTATAGAAACACATTCTGAAGGATTACCTTGGTTAGTTAAATCTTTCACAAGATAGCCACGGTTTGTGCTGTACTGTGTCCTCTATAAACAGCAAGCTATTTCATTTTATGCACATTTTAGATGTATATGACAACCAATGACAATAATGTACCAAAAGTTGCATAAAAAAGCATTTATACATATTGTATATATATAAATATATATAGAACAGCAGAATACATTGCTATATCATGAGACTATCAATATTATTTTTGCAACTACACGTTCCACCCTACACTTCATTTCTCCCAATAATTGTCTATGTTGTACCGTGAGATAGCATAAACCAACTCTCTTTTTTTTATACAAGTCATAACCAGCATGTAAATGAGCATTTAAAGAACTCAATGCCTATTTAAGTGTTTTCTCATATTTGGTGCTATACTACACCGAATCAACCAGAAAAATGCATACTTTGTATGAACAAAACAACAAACTACCTTGTGTACCATAAATAGCATACAAATGTATACATATATATTTTTCATGCACAGGACAACAAGTTACTCTACTATACGAGACCAGTTTATCTCTTTATTTTTCAATTCCCTATCTCACTTTACATACATAACATTATAGTCAAAGAGGTCAGCCATGGTATTCCTCAAAGATAAAACTTTTAAATACAAAGTTGCAGCAACAAATTCATAATTAAACCCACGACCAACCCTTTTTCTATTATAGTGTGAGATTTGATTTCCTAACCTTGATTTCTATCAACATCACACACAATTAAAAATCAAAGTAAGAAAGAGAGTGAGGATGGAAAAATCATAATTTTCCCCTACCTCAAGCTTCAACTTTCCTTCTTGGTTCCCTTGATTTCATCCTCTCCTTCCCCTTCGTTTTTCCTCTTCATTTCTGCACCTGTTTTTTGTTTCTTCAGCTCCAGAATATGTGAGAGAGATGAGGGAATAAAGTGGGAAATCTCACTTTAAAAGACATGACACTAAGGGTATTTTTGTCCTTTCAAAAAACTCATATCCCATAGGAATACTTTGATCTTATTATTTCAATTTTTCTAACTTCCATAAGTATTAAAATAAATTCTAAGATTTACCTTAATACTTATTTCACAGTTTCCTTAATTTTTCATATCTGTGCTGAGTCCATTCGGTATCAAAACATGTACTCGGTATGCTTAAAAATACCAAATGAACTTAGTTTACCTTCAAATTTTAACTACAACTTTATTAACTCAATTATGACTTAAAAATAACTTATCCATAATTATTTCTCTTATCTAGGTAATGTATCCCATTTTCTGGGTCATTTTAGGCCACTTTCCACATTCTATGTTATGGAAAGTGTCTAAACTAGTTTAGTTTGTCATAAAACTTTACAGGCATGTTAAACTAGTATTAGGCTACCTCGGTAACCCTTTACAAGCCTAACATGTTATCGGGGATATTACAGCTTTCGCTCCATTCATAGTATAAACTCTTCCTCTTGCTTGAGGTCTTGCAGCACGTACATTGCTAACATAAGACTCCGCCTTTGGTTATTGCAATCCTTTGAGATGTGTCTAGGCTTCCCGCATATGAAACAAATGATCCCCTTGATTGTACACTCCGTACTTAATTGGCCCTTTCCACACTTCTTACATCTTGGTAAAAATGCCACGGTCTGGCTGGATCTACTGCCACTAGCACTTCCTCTGTATATTTGTTGTTGTTGTTGCTTCCCCAGTGGCCGTGAATACAGTTTTTGATGTAATTGGTTGATATGATCCTAGAAAAGATCATGTAGAAATTCGGATCTATCCTTGAGTGACCAACCAAAATTGTGATGAAGAAGAAAATAATCAAATGGACAAGACAAGGAATGGAAGGTAGGCGCCACAATTCCAAGGGGAATTGATAAGCCAAGGTGAAGATCGCCACAAGGGTCTTGGACTCTTGATAAGATCGAAGGGGTTGGCTCAATGAAGAACCTAAGAGAGGCTAAACACTCTCACAATTGGACAAACCCAAATTGAACATCCAAGTTCTTTTTTTCATTCATCATAGATGTGTACATATATAGAGTTTAGGGGCTGCATACATCATGCAAACAAAAGGTCACCATAAAGTGACTAAAACCCCTCATAAAAGAAATAACTAATCCACTAAGTGGTTAATTAAAGCAACTAATGACAATTAAGTGGATAATAAAAGTGGTTCATGACTTCTAAAAAGGAGTTACCTAGGCATGCAAGCCAAAGGTTGCCCTCCCAAGAAGCTTAATAAAAATGTGCACCATCCACACACAAAGTTTATTATACTTTATTTAATAGAGATAAACTAGAAAACTCCGTTCAAAATTCGTCTTAAACTTCCAGCCCTTTTTTCACCATGATAGAAGCCAAATCTAGTCAAGAAGCTTGAAATATAATTTGTAGATAATTTCCTTATCTTTCCAACGAACTAAAGAATGCATCAATTGGAGTTTTGTAGCGTAAGATAAAGCCAAAACAAGTCAACAGATTCTTCACTAACGAAAATAAAATTTTCATCAAAAATTAATTTGGCCTTAAATTGGACATCATTCTTGGTTTGCATCATTCCCTCCTCTTAAAGAGAATTCGACCTCGAATTTATTGCCTTTGGGAATCATCTTCATCCTCCGGGTTCAAACACAACTCTTTTGAATCCATGGGGCACCTCTCTTGGAATTGCTTCTTCAACTTCCTTACTTTCCTCTTGCAATTCAAATCCAATTGATGCTTTGCATTCTTCCTTTGGAATCACATCTTCAATTTCATTGAATTTCTTGCAAACTTCCTTTGGAATCACATCTTCAATTTCATTGAATGTCTTGCAAGCTTCCTTTGGAGGATCAAACTCAATTTTCTTGAAAAGAGATTCAACACAACTAGGCAAAGAATTAGGAGTAACATCAAAACAAGCATTCAAGTTTTCGTTTTTCACAACACTTTCTTTTTTGCTCTCATCTTTTTCTTTTTCCTCATTCTTTTCCATACTTTCATCTTTCTTTCCTTTCTCTTCAAATGTACTCTCAACTTTTACCTCACCCATCGAACCCTCTTCAATTTTTTTCTCACTCTCTCTTTTCAAGTGCATTTGATCTTTATATACTTGTTTTGGTGACCATGGTACAAGAGTAATTTTACGATCATTAAATACAAATGAGTACTTATTCTTATAGGCATCATATCTCGCTTGTCGTTCAACCCTCCAAGGACGCCCAAGTAACAAGTGCCTCGATTCTATGGGCACCACATCACATAATACCTCATCTTCATATCTCCCAATCCGGAACGACACTCGTACCTGTTTGTTCACCATCACATCACCAAGATCGCTAAACTCTGGGATGCACCAAAGCTTATACGGTTGTGGATGCTCTAGAATAGGAAGTCCCAACTTTTGCACCATGGTGGTACTAGCTAGGTTAATGTAACCCTTTCTATCAATGACCAAGCTACATATCTTGTCCTTCACATAGCATCTAGAATAGAAAAGATCCTCCCTTTGCTTGGCATCATTTTTCTTCATTAGAGACACCGTGATAGGTGGTGGGAAGAAGAAATTTCTGGAGAAAATAAATAAATAAATTGAAGAACAAGATCAAAAGTCACTCTAGGAAGGATGGCTCTAGATACCACATGATATGATGAAAACAGATTCCTTTAAGGCCAAATTGATTTTTGATGAAAATTTTATTTTCGTTAGTGAGGAATCTGTTGACTTGTTTTGGCTTTATCTTACGCTACAAAACTCCAATTGATGCATTCTTTAGTTCGTTGGAAAGATAAGGAAATTATCTACAAATTATATTTCAAGCTTTTTGACGGTGAAAAAAAGGACTGGAAGTTGAAGACGAATTTTTGAACGACTAGATTTGGCTTCTATCATGGTGAAAAAAGGACTGGAAGTTGAAGACGAATTTTTGAACGGAGTTTTCTAGTTTATCTCTATTAAATAAAGTATAATAAACTTTGTGTGTGGATGGTGCACATTTTTATTAAGCTTCTTGGGAGGGCAACCTTTAGCTTGCATGCCTAGGTAACTCCTTTTTAGAAGTCATGAACCACTTTTATTATCCACTTAATTATCATTAGTTGCTTTAATTAACCACTTAGTGGATTAGTTATTTCTTTTATGAGGGGTTTTAGTCACTTTATGGTGACCTTTTGTTTGCATGATGTATGCAGCCCCTAAACTCTATATATGTACACATCTATGATGAATGAAAAAAAAAACTCGGATGTTCAATTTGGATTTGTTCCAATTGTGAGAGTGTTTAGCCTCTCTTAGGTTCTTCATTGAGCCAACCCCTTCGATCTTATCAAGAGTCCAAGACCCTTGTGGCGATCTTCACCTTGGCTTATCAATTCCCCTTGGAATTGTGGCGCCTACCTTTCCATTCCTTATCTTGTCCATTTGATTATTTTCTTCTTCATCACAATTTTGGTTAGTCACTCAAGGATAGATCCGAATTCCTACATGATCTTTTCTAGGATCATACCATGTGGTATCAGAGCGCCATCCTTCCTAGAGTGACTTTTGATCTTGTTCTTCAATTTATTTATTTATTTTCTCCAGAAATTTCTTCTTCCCACCACCTATCACGGTGTCTCTAATGAAGAAAAATGATGCCAAGCAAAGGGAGGATCTTTTCTATTCTAGATGCTATGTGAAGGACAAGATATGTAGCTTGGTCATTGATAGAAAGGGTTACATTAACCTAGCTAGTACCACCATGGTGCAAAAGTTGGGACTTCCTATTCTAGAGCATCCACAACCGTATAAGCTTTGGTGCATCCCAGAGTTTAGCGATCTTGGTGATGTGATGGTGAACAAACAGGTACGAGTGTCGTTCCGGATTGGGAGATATGAAGATGAGGTATTATGTGATGTGGTGCCCATAGAATCGAGGCACTTGTTACTTGGGCGTCCTTGGAGGGTTGAACGACAAGCGAGATATGATGCCTATAAGAATAAGTACTCATTTGTATTTAATGATCGTAAAATTACTCTTGTACCATGGTCACCAAAACAAGTATATGAAGATCAAATGCACTTGAAAAGAGAGAGTGAGAAAGGAAGAATGAGTGAGAAAAAAATTGAAGAGGGTTCGATGGGTGAGGTAAAAGTTGAGAGTACATTTGAAGAGAAAGAAAAGAAAGATGAAAGTATGGAAAAGAATGAGGAAAAAGAAAAAGATGAGAGCAAAAAAGAAAGTGTTGTGAAAAACGAAAACTTGAATGCTTGTTTTGATGTTACTCCTAATTCTTTGCCTAGTTGTGTTGAATCTCTTTTCAAGAAAATTGAGTTTGATCCTCCAAAGGAAGCTTGCAAGACATTCAATGAAATTGAAGATGTGATTCCAAAGGAAGTTTGCAAGAAATTCAATGAAATTGAAGATGTGATTCCAAAGGAAGAATGCAAAGCATCAATTGGATTTGAATTGCAAGAGGAAAGTAAGGAAGTTGAAGAAGCAATTCCAAGAGAGGTGCCCCATGGATTCAAAAGAGTTGTGTTTGAACCCGGAGGATGAAGATGATTCCCAAAGGCAATAAATTCGAGGTCGAATTCTCTTTAAGAGGGAGGGAATGATGCAAACCAAGAATGATGTCCAATTTAAGGCCAAATTGATTTTTGATGAAAATTTTATTTTCGTTAGTGAGGAATCTGTTGACTTGTTTTGGCTTTATCTTACGCTACAAAACTCCAATTGATGCATTCTTTAGTTCGTTGGAAAGATAAGGAAATTATCTACAAATTATATTTCAAGCTTCTTGACTAGATTTGGCTTCTATCATGGTGAAAAAAGGGCTGGAAGTTTAAGATGAATTTTTAAACGGAGTTTTCTAGTTTATCTCTATTAAATAAAGTATAATAAACTTTGTGTGTGGATGGTGCACATTTTTATTAAGCTTCTTGGGAGGGTAACCTTTGGCTTGCATGCCTAGGTAACTCCTTTTTAGAAGTCATGAACCACTTTTATTATCCACTTAATTGTCATTAGTTGCTTTAATTAACCACTTAGTGGATTAGTTATTTCTTTTATGAGGGGTTTTAGTCACTTTATGGTGACCTTTTGTTTGCATGATGTATGCAGCCCCTAAACTCTATATATGTACACATCTATAATGAATGAAAAAAACAACTCGGATGTTCAATTTGGATTTGTTCCAATTGTGAGAGTGTTTAGCCTCTCTTAGGTTCTTCATTGAGCCAACCCCTTCGATCTTATCAAGAGTCCAAGACCCTTGTGGCGATCTTCACCTTGGCTTATCAATTCCCCTTGGAATTGTGGCGCCTACCTTTCCATTCCTTATCTTGTCCATTTGATTATTTTCTTCTTCATCACAATTTTGGTTAGTCACTCAAGGATAGATCCGAATTCCTACATGATCTTTTCTAGGATCATACCATGTGGTATCAGAGCGCCATCCTTCCTAGAGTGACTTTTGATCTTGTTCTTCAATTTATTTATTTATTTTCTCCAGAAATTTCTTCTTCCCACCACCTATCACGGTGTCTCTAATGAAGAAAAATGATGCCAAGCAAAGGGAGGATCTTTTCTATTCTAGATGCTATGTGAAGGACAAGATATGTAGCTTGGTCATTGATAGAAAGGGTTACATTAACCTAGCTAGTACCACCATGGTGCAAAAGTTGGGACTTCCTATTCTAGAGCATCCACAACCGTATAAGCTTTGGTACATCCCAGAGTTTAGCGATCTTGGTGATGTGATGGTGAACAAACAGGTACGAGTGTCGTTCCGGATTGGGAGATATGAAGATGAGGTATTATGTGATGTGGTGCCCATAGAATCGAGGCACTTGTTACTTGGGCGTCCTTGGAGGGTTGAACGACAAGCGAGATATGATGCCTATAAGAATAAGTACTCATTTGTATTTAATGATCGTAAAATTACTCTTGTACCATGGTCACCAAAACAAGTATATGAAGATCAAATGCACTTGAAAAGAGAGAGTGAGAAAGGAAGAATGAGTGAGAAAAAAATTGAAGAGGGTTCGGTGGGTGAGGTAAAAGTTGAGAGTACATTTGAAGAGAAAGAAAAGAAAGATGAAAGTATGGAAAAGAATGAGGAAAAAGAAAAAGATGAGAGCAAAAAAAGAAAGTGTTGTGAAAAACGAAAACTTGAATGCTTGTTTTGATGTTACTCCTAATTCTTTGTCTAGTTGTGTTGAATCTCTTTTCAAGAAAATTGAGTTTGATCCTCCAAAGGAAGCTTGCAAGACATTCAATGAAATTGAAGATGTGATTCCAAAGGAAGTTTGCAAGAAATTCAATGAAATTGAAGATGTGATTCCAAAGGAAGAATGCAAAGCATCAATTGGATTTGAATTGCAAGAGGAAAGTAAGGAAGTTGAAGAAGCAATTCCAAGAGAGGTGCCCCATGGATTCAAAAGAGTTGTGTTTGAACCCGGAGGATGAAGATGATTCCCAAAGGCAATAAATTCGAGGTCGAATTCTCTTTAAGAGGGAGGGAATGATGCAAACCAAGAATGATGTCCAATTTAAGGCCAAATTGATTTTTGATGAAAATTTTATTTTCGTTAGTGAGGAATCTGTTGACTTGTTTTGGCTTTATCTTACGCTACAAAACTCCAATTGATGCATTCTTTAGTTCGTTGGAAAGATAAGGAAATTATCTACAAATTATATTTCAAGCTTCTTGACTAGATTTGGATTCTATCATGGTGAAAAAAGGGCTGGAAGTTTAAGACGAATTTTTGAACGGAGTTTTCTAGTTTATCTCTATTAAATAAAGTATAATAAACTTTGTGTGTGGATGGTGCACATTTTTATTAAGCTTCTTGGGAGGGTAACCTTTGGCTTGCATGCCTAGGTAACTCCTTTTTAGTAGTCATGAACCACTTTTATTATCCACTTAATTGTCATTAGTTGCTTTAATTAACCACTTAGTGGATTAGTTATTTCTTTTATGAGGGGTTTTAGTCACTTTATGGTGACCTTTTGTTTGCATGATGTATGTAGCCCCTAAACTCTATATATGTACACATCTATGATGAATGAAAAAAAAAACTCGGATGTTCAATTTGGATTTGTTCCAATTGTGAGAGTATTTAGCCTCTCTTAGGTTCTTCATTGAGCCAACCCCTTCGATCTTATCAAGAGTCCAAGACTCTTGTGGCGATCTTCACCTTGGCTTATCAATTCCCCTTGGAATTGTGGCGCCTACCTTTCCATTCCTTATCTTGTCCATTTGATTATTTTCTTTTTCATCACAATTTTGGTTAGTCACTCAAGGATAGATCCGAATTCCTACATGATCTTTTCTAGGATCATACCATGACACAAGATGTAATTTTCACTCTTGCCTCTTTCCACTCAAATTCTCTTTGCAAGTTCTTAAATGAACCCTCTCATCTTTCAATTACCAAAATCTCTTACAAAGGTAGCGGTCCTCATAAGAGTAAGCACTCAGAAGTTGAAGAAAAGATGAAACTCTAGACAAAACTCAAAGGAATTTAAAAGACAAACAAGAAAAGCTAATTAAAAAGAAAGGTAGAACTCAAAAGAAATAAGAAGAAAAAGAAATGCACAAGGTATGTAGAATAGCACCGCTTAATTGAAATTCACAAGGCATTCAAACTCAATCTTGCTTAAGTGCGAGGGTAGTCTCTTTTTTTTTTCTTTTTTTTTTAATACTATTTTTCAAGCTCTTGTTCTCTTTTTTTTTGCACTTAAAAAAAAATGGTTCTTGCAATTTTTTTTAATTGTTATGCCCAATTGTGTATTTAGGAGTTTCCTTTCAAATTAAGGTGCTATAAAACATATAACAAAACTTGAGATATAGAATTGACAAGATCCACTTAATTCCTACATGATAGTTATTTCAAAGTCAAATATTGCGTAGAAATTAAAGAACAAAATTAAAGGCAGAAAATAAAAGGACTAGAATTTAAATGGCAAAAAGTAAAGAACGAAAAGTAAAGAATGTTGCCAATTCTTAGAAATGGCAGAGATCAATGATGATCAAGATTGTGTATAATTATGACATTCAAGCAATAGTGCTTGATGTTTGGAAAGCAATAAGAACAAGTACAAAAGAAAATGCAAGAACTCTATCAACTCTAGAATCCGGGCTCTCTGATACCACATGATATGATCCTAGAAAAGATCATGTAGAAATTCGGATCTATCCTTGAGTGACCAACCAAAATTGTGATGAAGAAGAAAATAATCAAATGGACAAGACAAGGAATGGAAGGTAGGCGCCACAATTCCAAGGGGAATTGATAAGCCAAGGTGAAGATCGCCACAAGGGTCTTGGACTCTTGATAAGATCGAAGGGGTTGGCTCAATGAAGAACCTAAGAGAGGCTAAACACTCTCACAATTGGACAAACCCAAATTGAACATCCAAGTTCCTTAAAAGCTTGTTCTTTCCAATTTGAAGATGGGAATTTGGAAGATGATGAAGAGGAATATTTGGATTTCCTCCTCTTTAATTGTTGCTCCACCTTGATTGCTTGTTGCACCAAATCTTCAAGCTCCACATAGTTTTGCAACTCCACCACATCTTGAATTTCTTGGTTCAAGCCATGCAAGAACCTTGCCATAGTTGCCTCACGGTCCTCCTCAAAGTTTGACCTAAGTAAGGCCAATTCCATCTCCTTGAAGTACTCATCCACACTCTTGCTCCCTTGGGTAAGTCTTTGCAATTTGTTGTGGATGTCCCTTTGATAGTGACTTGGGACAAACCTCCTCCTCATTACAATTTTCATGTCTTCCCAAGTCTCAATTGGCTCCTCTCCAATTCTCCTCCTTTCCTTTTGAAATTGATCCCACCATACTAGTGCATACTCCTTGAACTCCAACGCCGCCACCTTCACTTTCTTTCTCTCATTATATGTGTTGCAATCAAACACTTGCTCCATCTTGAGTTCCCACTCCAAATAGGCTTCGGGGTCATTCTTTCCAAGAAAGGAAGGAACTTTGATTTTAACCCCCTCAATCCTATCTTCATGCCTTCCTCCCCTAGGGCCTCCTCTTCTAGGTCTTCTTCCTCTTGGCCTCCCTCTTTCTTCACTATCATAGCCACTTGAGTCATCCCGTTGAAGGTTGGCTAGTTGTCTATCATAGTTGGCTTGCATTTGCTCCATTTGTCTTTGGAGTGCTTGAACTTGATTAGCCATTCTAGCATGTAGAGTGGATGTCCTTGGTGACAATGGTGGACTATCACCCATTTGAGTAGTAGAAAGTGTAATTTATCCTCACAACACTCCCTCTCTTTTCTCACAAAGTGTATATATATATATATTTTTTTTTTCACTCTTTTTGGCTTTTTTTTTTTCACACAAGATGTAATTTTCACTCTTGCCTCTTTCCACTCAAATTCTCTTTGCAAGTTCTTAAATGAACCCTCTCATCTTTCAATTACCAAAAGCTCTTACAAAGGTAGCGGTCCTCACAAGAGTAAGCACTCAGAAGTTGAAGAAAAGAAGAAACTCTAGACAAAACTCAAAGGAATTTAAAAGACAAGCAAGAAAAGCTAATTAAAAAAAAGAAAGGTAGAACTCAAAAGAAATAAGAAGAAAAAGAAATGCACAAGGTATGTAGAATAGCACCGCTTAATTGAAATTCACAAGGCATTCAAACTCAATCTTGCTTAAGTGCAAGGGCGCTCTTTTTTTTTTTTTTTTTAATACTATTTTTCAAGCCCTTGTTCTCTTTTTTTTTTTTTTGCACTTAAAAAAAAATGGTTCTTGCAATTTTTTTTTTTCAATTGTTATGCCCAATTGTGTATTTAGGAGTTTCCTTTCAAATTAAGGTGCTATAAAACATATAACAGCAACAGATATAGAATTGACAAGATCAAAGCTGTAAATATTGCGTAGAAATTAAAGAACAGAAATTAAAGGCAGAAAATAAAAGGACTAGAATTTAAATGGCAAAAAGTAAAGAACGAAAAGTAAAGAATGTTGCCAATTCTTAGAAATGGCAGAGATCAATGATGATCAAGATTGTGTATAATTATGACATTCAAGCAATAGTGCTTGATGTTTGGAAAGCAATAAGAACAAGTACAAAAGAAAATGCAAGAACTCTATCAACTCTAGAATCCGGGCTCTAGATACCACATGATATGATCCTAGAAAAGATCATGTAGAAATTCAGATCTATCCTTGAGTGACCAACCAAAATTGTGATGAAGAAGAAAATAATCAAATGGACAAGACAAGGAATGGAAGGTAGGCGCCACAATTCCAAGGGGAATTGATAAGCCAAGGTGAAGATCGCCACAATGGTCTTGGACCCTTGATAAGATCGAAGGGGTTGGCTCAATGAAGAACCTAAGAGAGGCTAAACACTCTCACAATTGGACAAACCCAAATTGAACATCCAAGTTCCTTAAAAGCTTGTTTTTTCCAATTTGGGGATGTGAATTTGGATTGAATCCATTTATGGGAATTTCATTCTCTTTGGTTCTTGGTTGAGCCATCTTGGTTCTTATCAAAGGCTTCCTTACCTTTGTGGCGAATCTTCGCTTGACTTATCACTCTCTAAGAGTGTGGCGTCTTCTTCCTCCCATTCCTTTTCCTTTTTTCATCTTTTCTATTATTTTTGCTATTCATGTCACTATTCACGTCACTATTCATCAGTTCTGTTCCTCGGGTATTGTTCATCATTTCATTCTTTGAAACACTAAATCAACTCAAGGACGATCCGTAAAAACAATATGCATCCAACTTGGATCATATCATGTGAAATTGGCCTTAAATTGGACATCATTCTTGGTTTGCATCATTGGTTGACCTTACACTTCCTCCCTCTTTGGAATCAAGATGGTCCAAAGTTATGGGGTCTGGTATTCTAAGACTAACCCAACTCTGACAGATTCTGACCCTTGGCTGTCACTTCCCACTGCTAGGCAGCCTTCTGATTCTGTTGTACTGTTATATCAACCACCCTCTGTGTAACATCATAATACTGAAATCTTAGTATATCTGACATATACCTGGATAAGCAGTATTAGCTATGCTACTTCTAACTTATTTATTAAACTAATCCATGACATTTTATATAAATAAATCATCATGGAGAGCCTTGTGGAAACATTATCCACTTATATGCATAACATATCACTAGTACATACATCTTTTTACTTTTACAACTTTAAACTCATATACATGAAAATATAAAATCTATTTACTAAACATAAAAATAAGTATAACTACACTACTCTTCATTCTTCATCTCTCTTTATTCTTGAAGCTTCAACTTGGATTTACATGGAACACCCGGGGTGAGATTCATAATTCTCAGTATAAATGTACCAATACCAACAATTGTATAACAATATACAACCCACCAATATCTAAAATAAAAGTGTACTAGCATCAAACTATTATTCATTACTCAATTATAACATTAAAAATAAATCAGTATAAGCCTTTAATTTCTATTCATTACTCTTAGGAACATACATATTCTCTCTTTATGTAATGTTCCTAGTCTAGCCATAACTTTGAACTACTTCACCTTTTAAAAGATAGGATAGTTACCCATACAACTATCATCGGGAGGTAACAATCAATGATATTGAACTACCGCCTATACAATGGTACAATAACATTGAGTAAAATTACACATATACATAGAACCACACATCACAAATCCATAAATACAATTAGTTATCAAGTCAAGTAATGCAATGATGTTATGATGTATGTTATGACATATGATTATGCTCAAAGAAGGGTGTATGATGGTGTAAGTGCAATGTCATAAATCTCCATCTCAGAGATTTGCAATGTCATGAATAATGTTATGGATGTCATGAACTTGTTATTCCTTTCTGCAGTAGGGAGGGAATTTGTTACCTCCTTAACCCACCTTTTGAACTGTTTCTGAACTATGTATGAGTGTTTGTGAATTATATGGTATTATGTCTAACTTTTGTATAATCACCATCAAACTTCTATCCTTACACTACTAGCTCTACCTCTATCAGAGCATTCATGCCACTTTGGCACTCCTTTAATGTCCAACTTGCCTACTTTCTAATGCTCTTTTGATAAGAGAACGCTATGGATCGTCTTGAAATAGGCAGAAAATTAAAGGAACTTGACCCTAACTGCGACCTGCCGGTAGAACCAAAGTTATCAAGGGAAGCGTAACCCTAGCTGCGACTTGCGGGTAGAACCAACACTATACGAATTAGTTCTTAGCCCAAGAACAAAGGGAAGCTCTCACAATGGAGAAACACTCAAATTTCATTAATATTCAAAAAAACTTTCTATTGAAGTAAATGAGTTCTCTATTTATAAGCTAGGCTAGAAGCTATTTACAACCCTTGAAATACAAGAATTAAATCCCCATTATCATGTAGTTACAAGAAACTGCTAAAGGACATTACCACCTAGTAAATAGGCATAAACATAGTAATAACTTCCCACTAGCCATAATGACCTAGAAACTGACTTGGGAAAGTCCAAAGGGCATATTAAATTATTCTATCAAAATGTAATACGAAAATAAAAAAGAAAATTAAGTAAAGTGGACTAGTTATTATTAGCAAATCAGGCCCCTTCTAATTGGCCCAATAACTAAAGAGATTGCAGCCCATGAATGCTTCTTTGGCTCTCCAAGTTATTATCTTCAAGTTAGGCTCAAATCATCTTCAAGTTGTAGAAAAGAGACCCATTTTGTTGCAGCCTCTATTTGATGTTGATCTTCTTTTTCTTGGATCTCCATAATTAGGCCTTTCAAAGCTTGCTTCATCCTCTTAGTCTTGGCCCTAGTCATTGGACCTCCAATTCCATGCAACGGATCTTTTGGTTGGCTGGTTGCATCTCTATCATTCCCTCCCTCTTCGAAAGGATTCATCCTTGATTCAGATCCATTACCTACATCAAACAAAGATAGATCAGCCACATTAAAGGTAGAACATACATTGCCATATTCACTTGGCAAATCTAGTTTGTAGGCATTGCCATTGATCCTTTCTAGAACTTGAAATGGTCCATCTCCTCTTGGTTACAAC
Organism: Ormosia emarginata; assembly: GCA_029884605.1. NCBI lineage: Eukaryota > Viridiplantae > Streptophyta > Magnoliopsida > Fabales > Fabaceae > Ormosia > Ormosia emarginata. The sequence continues at coordinate 21,280,344 of JAQQTP010000078.1, read as the reverse complement.
TTGGATTTTCTTTGAGTAGGAAACCTCTCCTTCCGCATATGAACCCAAACTCAATCTCCAAGTTCATAAACCATTTTGACGCCCCTTATTTGCTTACTTTGCATATTGCTTATTCTTCCTCTCAATATTGGCGCGAACTCTTGTATGCAACTCCTTAATAAAATTTGCCTTATGCTTACCATCCAAATTAGCATGCTTATTAGTCAGCAAAGGTAAGATATCCAAAGGAGTCAAAGGATTAAAGCCATACATAACTTCAAAAAGAGAATGAGATGTAGAAGAATGAATAGTTCTATTATAAGCAAACTCAACATATGGCAAACATTTCTCCCATTGTTTCAAATTTTTTTTAATGATAGCACGCAACAAAGTAGTAAGTGTTCAATTTACTACTTCAGTTTGTCCATCCGTTTGAGGATGTGCAACACTAGAAAACAAGAATTTAGTCCCTCCAGAAATGACTTAGGAACTTCACATCTCTATCACTTACTATAGTTCGTGGTAATCCATGTAAGCGCACCACTTCTTTGAAAAACAAATCAACAATATGTGTTGCATCATTGGTTTTAGAACATGCAATGAAATGTGCCATTTTACTAAACCTATCAACAACAACAAATATGTTATCTTTTCTACTTTGATATCTAGGCAATCCTAACATAAAATCCATTGAAACATCAGTCCAAGGTTGATTAGGCACATATAAAGGTGTATATAAACCATGGGGCATGACTTTAGATTTAGCTTGTTTACATGTAAAGCACTTATCAGAAATAGATTGTACATCATGCTTCATGTTAGGCCAATAAAAATGCTCATGCAGAATTTTTAAAGTCTTTTTCACACCAAAATGTCCTATCAATCCTCCACCATGAGTTTCTCTAACTAGCATTTCACGCAAGAAACAAACAGGCACACATAATTTATTTTCCTTAAACAAGAAATCATCATGCCTATAATAGTCCCCAAAAGTATGCTTAGAACAAGAATCCCATACTTGGCTAAAATTAGAATCATTGTCATACAAGTCCTTTATAGACTCAAAACCAAGTAACTTAGTTTGCAAAGATGTGAGCAATGCAAACCTTCTAGACAAAGCACCAGCTACAACATTTTCCTTACCATTCTTTTACTTGATTACATAAGGAAACATCTCAATGTATTCCAACCACTTGGCATGTCTTCGATGAAGTTTACCTTGAGATTTCAAAACCTTCAAACTTTGGTGGTCAGAATGAATTATGAATTCCTTAGGCCACAAGTAGTGTTGCCAAGTTCGTAAAGCTCTCATCAAAGTGTACAACTCCTTGTCACATGTGGGATAATTCAATGCTGCCCCACCAAGCTTTTCACTAAAATATGCAACTGGTTTAGAGTCTTGCATCAGTACAGCCCCCATTCCAACACCAGAAGCATCACATTCAACTTCAAAAGCTTTATTAAAATTAGGTAAACAAAGCAAAGGTGCATTGGTCAGCTTATCCTTCAATGAATTAAAAGCTTTTTCATGTATATCATTCCATTTGAAAACAATATTCTTTTTCATAAGTTCATTCAATGGTGCAGTAATAGAACTAAAGTTCTTCACAAAACTTCTATAAAAACTTGCTAAACCATGAAAACTTCTTATTTGCATTCTTAGGTGTAGGTCATTCCCTAATTTCCTTTACCTTCTCTTCATCCGCACTTATTCCCTTGGAGCTTACAACAAAACCCAGAAACATAACAGGTTCAAGGTAAAATGAACACTTTTTAAGATTTGCATACAACTTATTTCCTCTCAAAACATCAAAAATTTGTAACACCCCGGAAATTTGCCATTATCACCGTAACAATGAAATTGTATTATTTTGAGATTTCTGAGTGCTATAAAATTATTTTGACTGTTCTATGATTATAATTAGTTGTTTTGAGATATTTGTTATGCGTCAGTAAAATAATAATTTTTTAGCCAGAGAAAATCTTTACGCATTTATTCGGAGCTAGAGGATCTTACTAAACCCAATTCTGAGAGATGCATGTCATAATTTTTTAATTTTTAGAATTTATCTGTGTAATAAAAATATTTTATATTTTTATTATTATTTTATTATCTAGTGGACGATACCTACTGACTTATGAGTAATAGCCTCTGTCCAGTGGACAATAAGAATCGGTAAAGTCTTGAGACTTACTGATAATAGACCAATAGGAATCAAGTCAACATTTCTGACTTGAAAATCTCTAAACCAATAGAAACTAGTCAACATTAGTGGCTAGGACTTTCTAAACTAATGAAATGTAGTCAAATTTAGTGGTTGGACTAGTTACTTGGTAACTAGATGACTTAATTAGGTTAGTTTATATTCTATGTAGTAACCAAACAGGATGGAAACTTAGTTTGTATTCCTTAGGGTTTCTAGTTACAAGGAACTTCTACAATATTCAAGAATGGATGGATAAGATCAAGATAACTAATTAGTTAGTAATGTGACTAGAAAACTAACTAAGTTAGACTAAATCTAACTTGGTTATTCTAAGAAGAATAGGAAGTAACTAAATGAACCAAACCTAGCTAGTTCTCTAGTGATATGATCCAAGTTGGATGCATATTATTTTTACAGATCGTCCTTGAGTTGATTTCGTGTTTTAAAGAATTAAACGACGGGTGAATAGTATGTGAATAGTATATGAACAGTGCTCATGAACAGTGCTTATAAACAGTATTATGAATAGTAACAAAAATAGAAAAGATGAAAAAAGAAAAGGAATGGAAGGAAGAAGACGCCACACTCTTGGAGAGTGATAAGTCAAGCGAGGATTCGCCACAAAGGTAAGGAAACCTTTTATAAGAACCAAGATGGTTCTTCCAAGAACCCCAAGAGAACTAAGCTCTCAAAACTCACAAGGGAGTGCAATAATATTCTTCAAATTCAAAAGTGTCAAATGCAGTAAACACAAGCCTATTTATAGGCATTATGTATGCGGCTAGGTCTAGCTAAAGGAGGCAGCAAGCTAGCACATTCTTTTTAATCCTAACCCTAGCGCAAATGTGGCCCAAGTCTAATTAGAAGGCAGCACCTATTCCTAGCTCTGCTATGCGCAAATTAAGCCCAAACAATACGTCCTTATTATAAAATTATCCCAAAAAAGAAAATAAGAATCAAAACTGAGAAAATTAAAAGTTCAAATACATATTTAAATAAAATTGACAAAGAAGAAATCATGCCCCCACATTGGGCCCTTCATCAACTTGGATCATTTAGACAATCTTGAGTGCTCCTTCTTCTGGAATGGGCTTGAGTGAGAGAAAGTGGTTGACTTCTTTGTCCAAATCCTCCTTAGCCTTTTTAGCTCTTGACCTTGTCATTGGGCCTCCAAGTCCTCGCAGTGCATCTTTGGGCATTGGGCCCGTTGGGCTGCCACTTGAGCTTCCTTGGTCTCCATCATGCCCTCCCCCTATGAAAGAATTCGTCCTCGAATTTGATCTTTCATCACCTACATCAAAATGACTTAAGTCAACCACATTAAATGTTGCACTAACCCCATACTCACCTAATAGGTCAACTTTGTAGGCATTGTCATTAATTCTTTCTATGATTTGGAAGGGTCCATCTCCTCTAGGTAAGAGCTTAGATTTTCTTTGCAAAGGAAACTTTTATTTTTGCATGTGCACCCACACCCAATCTCCTGGTTCAAAAATAACTTGCCTCCTTCCCTTGTTTGCTTACTTAGCATATTGCTCCATCTTCCTTTCAATTTGAGTCTTGACTTGTTCATGGAGCTTCCTTACATATTCAGCTTTTGCCTGTCCATCCCTATGAATTAAAGAAGAGACATTAGGTAGAAGCAGTAAATCAAAGGGGGTGAGGGGATTAAAATCATAAACAATCTCAAAAGGAGAAAAGCTAGTAGTAGCATGCATAGCCCTATTATAAGCAAATTCAACAAGAGGTAAGCATTCTTCCCAGGTTTTGATGTTCCTCTTGATGATTAATCGCAGCAAGGTCGATAGGGTCCTATTCACCACCTCAGTTTGCCCATCGATTTGTGGGTGGCAAGTGGTAGAGAAGAGTAGCTTAGTCCCAAGCTTGTTCCAAAGGGTCCTCCAAAAATGGCTTAGGAACTTTGAGTCCCTATCTGAGACTATGCTTTTGGGCATTCCATGAAGCCTCACCACTTCTTTGAAGAACAAGTCCGCCATATGAATGGCGTCATCCATCTTATGGCAAGGAATGAAGAGGGTTATCTTGGAGAATTTGTCCACCACCACAAAAATGGAGTCTCTTCCTTTTTTTGAGCGGGGCAAACCTAACATAAAGTCCATAGACAAGTCAGTCCAAGGGGAATCAGGAATAGGTAAGGGGGTATAGAGTCCATAAGGCATTACCTTTGATTTGGCTCTTTTACAAACAATGCACCTATCACATAGTTTATGCACATCATGCTTCATGCCAGGCCAATAAAAATGCTCATGCAACACATCTAAAGTCTTTTGGATCCCAAAGTGACCCATTAATCCCCCTCATGAGCTTCCCTAAGCAATAATTCATGCAAAGAGCTCTTAAGCACACACAAACATTTTTCTTTGAATAAATACCCATCTTGCCTAAAGAACCCCCTATGCGCCCCTTTTTCACATGCAGCATACATCTTAGAGAAATCATCATCATATACATACAACTCCTTTATGTGTTCAAAACCAAGCATTTTTGTTTTAAGAGTAGCTAATAAAGTATACCTTCTGGAAAGCGCATCAGCCATTATGTTTACCTTTCCTTGCTTGTGTTTGATCATATGGGGAAATTGTTCAAGGTATTCCACCCACTTGGCATGCCTCTTATTAAGCTTACCTTGCCCTTTTAAATATTTTAGTGACTCATGATCACTGTAAATTACAAACTCTTTTGGCAAAAGGTAGTACTGCCAAATGTGCAAAGCCCTTATGAGTGTATACAATTCTTTATCATAGGTGGAGTAATTTAAAATAGCTCCGTGCAATTTCTCACTAAAGTATATAATGGGGTGACCCTCTTGTAATAAAATAGCCCCAATCCCAACATTTGATGCATCACAGTCAAGTTCAAAAGATTTAGAAAAATTAGGCAATGCAAGTATGGGTGCATGAGTGAGCCTATCTTTGAGTGTATTGAAACTTGTCTCTTGATCCTCCCCCCACCTAAAACTCACATTTTTCTTAACAACTTCATTTAAAGGGGCAGCTATGGTGCTGAAATCTTTTACAAACCTTCTATAAAAGCTAGCTAACCCATGAAAGCTTCTTACCTCACTCACAGACTTAGGGGTAGGCCACTCCCTAATGGCTTTTATCTTTTCTTCATCTACTTGCACTCCCTTAGCACTCACAACAAAGCCTAGGAACACTACATGGTTAGTGCAAAAGACACACTTCTCTAAATTAGCATACAACTTTTCTTTTCTAAGCACACTCATCACAACCCTAAGGTGTTCTAGGTGCTCTTCTAAGGTTATGCTATAGATTAGGATGTCATCAAAGTACACCACTACAAACTTGCCTAGAAACTCTCTCAACACATTGTTCATCAACCTCATAAAGGTGCTAGGCGCATTTGTAAGCCCAAAAGGCATCACCAACCACTCATACAATCCATGCTTAGTCTTGAAGGCTATCTTCCACTCATCCCCTTCCCTTATTCTAATTTGATGGTACCCACTTTTTAAATCCACTTTGGAAAAGTAACATGCACCATGCAATTCATCAAGCAAATCATCTAGCCTAGGGATGGGATGCCTATATTTTACAGTTATATTATTTACAGCCCTACAATCAGTACACATTCTCCAAGTGCCGTCCTTTTTGGGGACAAGTATGACAGGCATGGCACAAGGACTTAAACTTTCCCTCGCCCATCCTTTTTGCATCAAATCCTCCACTTGTTTCTGAATTTCCTTAGTTTCCTCAGGATTTGTCCTATAAGCGGGCCTATTGGGCAAAGAGGCTCTCGGGATGAAGTCCATCTGATGTTCAATCCCCCTCAAGGGTGGTAGTCCGGGAGGGACACTCTTTGGAAAGACATCTTCAAAGTCCTGCAAAAGAGAATCAACTTCACTAGGTAGAGGGTTAGAGTTACAACTTAAGTACAAGTCCTTATATACGCAAATGTACATCTCTTGCTTTGCAAAACAAGCCCTCTTAATCTCACTCTCCCTTGCAATTAAACATTCAATTTTTTTTTCATTTACAAGTTTTTGGTCCCTATTCTTTGCTTCCCCCTTTGATTTTACTTTTACGTCTTTCTTCTCTTGCTCCCTTCTTAGCTTCAAGGCCACTTGGTCTTCACAAACCTGTTTGGGAGTAAGGGGTACAAGGGTTACCTTTAAGGAATTATGAACAAAGGAGTACTTGTTAGTGAAACCATCATGAATAGCATGCTTATCAAATTGCCAAGGCCTTCCAAGCAAAATATGGCCGACTACCATAGGAACAACATCACACAAAATATCATCATTATACTTACCAATTGACAAACTTACCAACACTTGTTGATTCACTATCAACTCACCATTCTCACTTAGCCATTGAAGCTTGTATGGTCGGGGGTGAGGAGTAGTTTTAAGGTCAAGTTTTCTTACCAAGCGAGTGCTTGCCACATTGGTGCAACTTCCCCCATCAATGATTAATGAGCACACTTTACCTTGCATGACACATCTTGTGTGGAAGATGTTTTCCTTTTGGTCTTGGTCCCTTGCCACAACTTAGCTACCCAAGAGTCTCCTTATCATTAGCAAGTCACCATCATGAGCATATGTCTCATTTTTTTCTTCTCCTTCACTTGAGGGAGGGGAATTTGGACATGAATCACTAGAGAGGTGTCCCTCTCTTATCACCATTGCCCTTTTGTTTGGGCATTGAGAGGCTATGTGTCCGCTCCCCAAGCATTTGAAGCACTTGATGTTCCTATTTTTAGAAGAAGAAGAGGAAGAAGCCTTAGTGGAAGGAAAAACATTAGAGTTTTTAGAAGTCATACCTCCCTTGGGTTGTGTAGAGGAGTCTTTATTTAGTTCCTTGTCCTTCCAAGTAGGAGGTTTGAGGTTAGAAGAAGGCTTCTTCCATGCACCCTTTCTTTTGTGTTGTTGTTCTACCTTTATGGCTTAGTGGACTAACTTATCAAGCTCTTCATAGTTGTGCAACTCCACAATGTCTCCTATCTCACGGTTTAAACCATGAAGGAAATGTGACATGGTAGCCTCCCTATCTTCAATGACATTGGCCCTTATCATGGCCACCTCCATCTCCTTGTAGTACTCATCCACACTCCTACTTCCTTGGGTAAGTCTTTGGAGTTTATTGTGTAATTTCCTATGGTACCATGAAGGGACAAACCTCCTCCTCATCAAACCTTTCATTTCTTCCCAAGTGTCTACGGGTATTCCCTATTCCTTTCCCTCTCTTTTTGTACTTGGATCCACCAAATTAGGGCATAGTCGAAAAATTCTAGGGCAGCCACCTTTACCTTCCTTTCTTCGTTGTAATGGTGATAGGAAAAGATTTGTTCTACCTTGGTTTCCCATTCTAAGTAGGCTTCGGGGTCATTCTTTCCTTGGAAAGAAGGTACTTGGGTCTTTACTCGTCCTAGGTCTCCTCCTCTTTCATCACTCATATGCCTCCTATTATAACTCCTTTCACTGCTCCCATGCCTCCTTCTCCTATCATGGTTCCTCCTAGTCCTCCTTTCCCTACCCGAATCATAGGTATCTTCATCCTCATGTGAGACTTCATGTTGAGAGTCTCTCCTCCTTTCATTATCGAGCCTTGTGTTTATTTCCACCCTACACTTCTCAAGTTCTTTAGCTAAGGCTTGCAGAAGGTTTGCAGTCCTAGGGGATGGGGGTGAACTTCCTTCACTCATCTTTGTATAAGTAATAAGAATAATACAAAATTGAAAAGGCCCTTACCACTCTTCTCACGTGTATACACTCTTAGATTGATTCCACTCGTGTTTCACACAATTAGGCTTTTGTTTAATGAAAACGCTCTTGCCTTTTACCACTCAAGTTCTCTTTGCAAGTTCTTAAATGAACCCTCTCGCGTTTCAATTACCAAAAGCTCTTACAAAAGTAGTGGTCCTCACAAGAGTAAGCACTCAGAAGTTGAAGAAAGGATGAAACTCTAGACAAAACTCAAAGGAATTTAAAAGACAAGCAAGAAAAGCTAATTAAAAAAAGGAAAGGTAAAACTCAAAAGAAATAAGAAGAAAAAGAAATGCGCAAGGTATGTAGAATAGCACCGCTTAATGAAATTCACAAGGCATTCAAACTTAATCTTGCTTAAGTGCAAGGGCAGTCTCTTTTTTTTTTTGGAATAGGCTTTTTTTTCTCCTTTTTTTATATTATTTTTCATGCCCTTGTTCTTTTTTTGCACTAAAAAATAATAATTGCTTCTTGCAATTTTAGTTCTAAATATTATGCCCAATTGTGTATTTAGGAGTTTCCTTTCAAATTAAGGTGCTATAAAACATGTAACAGCAATGGATATGGAGTTGATAAGATCAAAGCTGTAAATATTGTGCAAAAATTAAAGAACAGAAACTAAAGGCAGAAAATAAAAGGACTGAAATTTAAATGACAAAAAGTAAAGAACGGAAAGTAAAGAATGTTGCCAATTCTTAGGAATGGCAGAGATCAATGATGATCAAGGTTCTGTACAAATATGACATTCAAGCAATGGTGCTTGATGTATGGAAAGCAATAAAAACAAGTACAAAAAAATACAAGAACTCTATCAGCTCTAGGATCCGGGCTCTAGATACCACATGATATGATCCAAGTTGGATGCATATTGTTTTTACGGATCGTCCTTGAGTTGATTTCGTGTTTTAAAGAATTAAATGATGGGTGAATAGTATGTGAACAGTGCTCATGAATAGTGCTCGTGAACAGTATCATGAATAGTAACAAAAATAGAAAAGATGGAAAAAGAAAATGAATGAAAGGAAGAAGACGCCACACTCTTGGAGAGTGATAAATCAAGCAAGGATTCACCACAAAGGTAAGGAAACCTTTTATAAGAACCAAGATGGTTCTTCCAAGAACCCAAAGAAAACTAAGCTCTCAAAACTCACAAGGGAGTGCAATAATATTCTTCAAATTCAAAAGTGTCAAATGCAGTAAACACAAGCCTATTTATAGACATTAGGTATGCGGCTAGGTCTAACTAAAGGAGGCAGCAAGCTAGCACATTCTTTTTAATCCTAACCCTAGTGCAAATGTGGCCCAGGCCCAATTAGAAGGCAGCACCTATCCCTAGCTCTGCTATGCGCAAATTAAGCCCAAACAATACACTCTTATTACAAAATTATCCCAAAAAAGAAAATAAGAATCAAAACTGAGAAAATTAAAAAGTTTCAAATACATAATTAAATAAAATTAACAAAGAAAAAATCATGCCCCCACATTGAGCCCTTCATCAACTTGGATCATTTGGACAATCTTGAGTGCTCCTTCTTCTGGAATAGGCTTGAGTGAGAGAAAGTGGTTGACTTCTTTGTCCAAATCCTCCTTAGCCTTTTTAGCTCTTGACCTTATCATTGGGCCTCTAAGTCCTCACAGTGCATCTTTGGGCATTGGGCCCGTTAGGCTGCCACTTGAGCTTCCTTGGTCTCCATCATCTAGGAATCACACAGTTTTGGAGGAGTCTAGGATTGTCTAGAATATTTGATTCAAGCATAGAAAACTATCTAGTTAGCAATGTAACTAATTATCCTAACTAAGTTAGCTTAAGTGTACATAGAAACTAAATGATGTGAGCCCACTAAGGAGCATGGATCAAGGAGCACTACAAGGACTTGGTGGACCTATGACAAGAGCTAGGACCAAGAAAGCCCAAGAAGTCCTAAATCAAATGGTGACAACTTTAATTGAAGCAAGCCCAAATTCAAGTCTTGATGGAGTGGAGCCCAAATTGGTCACTTATCTCATCCAACTTGAAGACCCATGATGACTTGGATGTCCACTTCTCTAAAATAGCATTTTTTTAGTTTATTTCTATTAAATAAAGTGTAATAAACTATGAAGGATGAATAGTGCATGTTTTTTGGGAGGGCAACCTTTGGTTTGCATGCCTAGGTAACTCCTATTTGCTAGTTAATGCTTTAATTAGCCACTTAATGGATTAGTTATTGCTTTTTATAGGAAATTTGTCACATTATGATGACCATTTTGTATGCATATTCTATGCACCCCATTTTCCTATAAATAGGTGCCTAAAACATGAATGAAGGGACTCTTGGATGTGAATTTGGATTGAATCCATTTGTGAGAATTTCATTCTCTTTGGTTCTTGGTTGAGCCATCTTGGTTCTTATCAAAGGCTTCCTTACCTTTGTGGCGAATCTTCGCTTGACTTATCACTCTCTAAGAGTGTGGCGTCTTCTTCCTCCCATTCCTTTTCCTTTTTCCATCTTTTCTATTATTTTTACTATTCACGTCACTATTCACGTCACTATTCATATCACTATTCATCAGTTCTGTTCCTCGGCTATTGTTCATCATTTCATTCTTTGAAACACTAAATCAACTCAAGGACGATCCGTAAAAACAATATGCATCCAACTTGGATCATATCATGTGGTATCTAGAATCCGGATTCTAGAGTTGATAGAGTTCTTGCATTTTCTTTTGTACTTGTTCTTATTGCTTTCCAAACATCAAGCACTATTGCTTGAATGTCATAATTATGCACAATCTTGATCATCATTGATCTCTGCCATTTCTAAGAATTGGCAACATTCTTTACTTTCCGTTCTTTACTTTTTGCCATTTAAATTCTAGTCCTTTTATTTTCTGCCTTTAATTTCTGTTCTTTAATTTCTACGCAATATTTACAGCTTTGATCTTGTCAATTCTATATCTGTTGCTGTTATATGTTTTATAGCACCTTAATTTGAAAGGAAACTCCTAAATACACAATTGGGCATAACAATTGAAAAAAAAAATTGCAAGAACCATTTTTTTTTAAGTGCAAAAAAAAAAAAAGAGAACAAGGGCTTGAAAAATAGTATTAAAAAAAAAAAAAAAAAAAGAGACTGCCCTTGCACTTAAGCAAGATTGAGTTTGAATGCCTTGTGAATTTCAATTAAGCGGTGCTATTCTACATACCTTGTGCATTTCTTTTTCTTCTTATTTCTTTTGAGTTGTATCTTTCTTTTTTTTAATTAGCTTTTCTTGCTTGTCTTTTAAATTCCTTTGAGTTTTGTCTAGAGTTTCATCTTTTCTTCAACTTCTGAGTGCTTACTCTTGTGAGGACCGCTACCTTTGTAAGAGCTTTTGGTAATTGAAAAATGAGAGGGTTCATTTAAGAACTTGCAAAGAGAATTTGAGTGGAAAGAGGCAAGAGTGAAAATTACATCTTGTGTGAAAAAAAAAGCCAAAAAGAGTGAAAATATATATATATATATATATACACTTTGTGAGAAAAGAGAGGGAGTGTTGTGAGGATAAATTACACTTTCTACTACTCAAATGGGTGATAGTCCACCATTGTCACCAAGGACAGCCACTCTACATGCTAGAATGGCTAATCAAGTTCAAGCACTCCAAAGACAAATGGAGCAAATGCAAGCCAACTATGATAGACAACTAGCCAACCTTCAACGGGATGACTCAAGTGGCTATGATAGTGAAGAAAGAGGGAGGCCAAGAGGAAGAAGACCTAGAAGAGGAGGCCCTAGGGGAGGAAGGCGTGAAGATAGGATTGAGGGGGTTAAAATCAAAGTTCCTTCCTTTCTTGGAAAGAATGACCCCGAAGCCTATTTGGAGTGGGAACTCAAGATGGAGCAAGTGTTTGATTGCAACACATATAATGAGAGAAAGAAAGTGAAGGGGGCGGCGTTGGAGTTCAAGGAGTATGCACTAGTATGGTGGGATCAATTCCAAAAGGAGAGGAGGAGAATTGGAGAGGAGCCAATTGAGACTTGGGAAGACATGAAAATTGTAATGAGGAGAAGGTTTGTCCCAAGTCACTATCAAAGGGACATCCACAACAAATTGTAAAGACTTACCCAAGGGAGCAAGAGTGTGGATGAGTACTTCAAGGAGATGGAATTGGCCTTACTTAGGTCAAACTTTGAGGAGGACCGTGAGGCAACTATGGCAAGGTTCTTGCATGGCTTGAACCAAGAAATTCAAGATGTGGTGGAGTTGCAAAACTATGTGGAGCTTGAAGATTTGGTGCAACAAGCAATCAAGGTGGAGCAACAATTAAAGAGGAGGAAATCCAAATATTCCTCTTCATCATCTTCCAAATTCCCATCTTCAAATTGGAAGGACAAGCAAAAGAAGGAGGGTGCACCAAGCAAGGAGGCCGTGAGCACCTCTCAAGGCAAGAAGCCCATGGAACCAACCACAAGGAGCAGAGATGTCAAGTGTTTCAAGTGTCTTGGTCATGGCCACATAGCCTCTCAATGTCCAACCAAGAGAACTATGGTGTCCTTGAATGGTGAAGTGATGTCTCAATCCGAAGCTTCAAGTGGAGAGGAAAGTGAAGAAGAAGTGTTCATGCCGGATGGTGACTTACTTATGGTGAGGAGGCTTTTGGGGAGTCAAGTGAAGGAACATGAAGCTAGCCAAAGGGAGAACATTTTCCACTCTAGATGCCTAATTCAAGGTAAAGTTTGTTCTCTAATAATTGATGGAGGTAGTTGTGCAAATGTAGTAAGTTCTAGGTTGGTGTCTAAATTAAATCTTATCACTAAAACCCATCCAACACCATATAGACTTCAAGGTGGAGCAACAATTAAAGAGGAGGAAATCCAAATATTCCTCTTCATCATCTTCCAAATTCCCATCTTCAAATTGGAAGGACAAGCAAAAGAAGGAGGGTGCACCAAGCAAGGAGGCCGTGAGCACCTCTCAAGGCAAGAAGCCCATGGAACCAACCACAAGGAGCAGAGATGTCAAGTGTTTCAAGTGTCTTGGTCATGGCCACATAGCCTCTCAATGTCCAACCAAGAGAACTATGGTGTCCTTGAATGGTGAAGTGATGTCTCAATCCGAAGCTTCAAGTGGAGAGGAAAGTGAAGAAGAAGTGTTCATGCCGGATGGTGACTTACTTATGGTGAGGAGGCTTTTGGGGAGTCAAGTGAAGGAACATGAAGCTAGCCAAAGGGAGAACATTTTCCACTCTAGATGCCTAATTCAAGGTAAAGTTTGTTCTCTAATAATTGATGGAGGTAGTTGTGCAAATGTAGTAAGTTCTAGGTTGGTGTCTAAATTAAATCTTATCACTAAAACCCATCCAACACCATATAGACTTCAATGGTTGAGTGAGGTTGGGGAGATGGTGGTGAACAAACAAGTGGAGGTTCCATTCTCCATTGGGAAGTATGAGGATAATGTTCTTTGTGATGTAGTGCCTATGGAGGCAAGCCATATGTTGTTGGGAAGGCCTTGGCAATATGACAAGAAGGCCATTCATGATGGATTTTCAAAGAAGTTCACTTTCATGGACAAGGAGCGAAAGGTTGTACTCTCTCCTTTATCTCCAAAACAAGTTAGTGAGGATCAAAAGAAAATGAGAGAGAAAAGAGAGCAAGAGAGAAAAGAAAAAGAGAGTGAACAAGAAAAAGAGTGATGAAAAATAAAAAAAAATCATGAGAAAAAAAGAGAGAAAAACCAAGATGAAAAAGAGAGAAAAGAGAGTTGTTTTGCAACAAAAAGTGAGGTGAAAAGTGCATTGGTTTCAAGACAGCCCCTATACATGCTTTTGTGTAGGGAATTTTGTTTAAATGCTAACATTTCTAATGATCATTCTTTGTCTAGTGGTGTGAAAAATCTTTTGCAGGAATTTGAGGATATCTTCCCTAAGGAAGTGCCACATGGCCTTCCACCTTTGGGGAATTAAGCACCATATTGACCTCATTCCGGGTGCATCATTACCCAATAGGCCAGCCTATAGGAGCAATCCTCAAGAGACCAAAGAGATCCAAAAGCAAGTGGAGGAGTTGATGCAAAAAGGATGGGTACAAGAGAGCTTAAGTCCATGTGCTTTGTACCCGTCATTTTGGTGCCCAAAAAGGATGGCACTTGGAGGATGTGCACGGATTGTAGGGCCGTGAACAACATCACCATTAAGTATAGGCATCCTATCCCTAGACTTGATGATTTGCTTGATGAATTGTTTGGTGCTTGCATTTTTTCTAAAATTGATTTGAAAAGTGGGTACCATCAAATTAGGATAAGGGAAGGGGATGAATGGAAAACCGCTTTCAAAACTAAATTTGGTTTGTATGAATGGTTGGTAATGCCTTTTGGTTTAACAAATGCACCAAGCACTTTTATGAGGCTTATGAACCATGTCTTAAGAGAATTTTTGGGAAAATTTGTGGTGGTATATTTTGATGATATCTTAATATATAGCAAAAACTTAGATGAGCACCATGAACATTTAAGGGCTATTTTGCTTGTATTAAGAAAAGAAAGGTTGTATGCAAACTTGGAAAAATGTACTTTTTGTGTGGATTATGTGATTTTCCTTGGTTTTGTGATTAATGCTAAAGGGGTCCATGTGGATCAAGAAAAGATTAAGGCCATTCAAGATTGGCCAACCCCCAAAAATGTGAGTGATGTGAGGAGCTTTCATGGTTTGGCTAGTTTCTATAGGAGGTTTGTTAAAAATTTTAGCACATTGGCTGCACCTCTTAATGAAATTGTCAAAAAGAATGTTGGGTTTAAATGGGGGAAAAAACAAGAACAAGCTTTTAAGGAACTTAAGAAAAAGCTCACCCATGCACCAATACTTGCTTTGCCTAATTTTGCTAAATCTTTTGAAATTGAATGTGATGCTTCTAATGTTGGTGTTGGAGCTGTTTTAATGCAAGAAGGGCATCCAATTGCTTACTTTAGTGAGAAATTAAGTGGTGCTGTCCTTAATTATCCCACCTATGATAAGGAGTTGTATGCCTTGGTGAGGGCTTTGCAAACATGGCAACATTATCTTTTGCCTAAAGAGTTTGTTATCCATAGTGATCATGAGTCCTTAAAGTACTTGAAAGGACAAGGAAAGTTGAATAAGAGGCATGCCAAGTGGGTTGAGTTTCTTGAACAATTCCCATATGTGATCAAGCATAAGAAAGGTAAGGCCAACATAGTGGTAGATGCACTTTCAAGACGGTATACCTTACTCTCTACCCTTGAAACAAAATTGTTTGGGCTTGAATGCATCAAAGAATTGTATGAGCATGATAAAGATTTTTCCCATATCTATGCTAATTGTTTGCATTGGGCTCAAGATGGATATTTTAGGCACCAAGGGTTTTTGTTTAAAGAAAAGAGATTATGTGTGCCTAAAAGTTCTATAAGAGAGTTGCTTGTGAGGGAAGCGCATGAAGGGGGACTAATGGGGCATTTTGGGGTTCAAAAGACTTTAGACATGTTGCACGAACATTTTCATTGGCCACACATGAAACATGATGTGCAAAAGTTTTGTGAAAAATGCATTGTTTGTAAAAGGTCTAAATCTAAAGTGATGCCTCATGGACTTTATACTCCGTTGCCTATTCCTGATTTTCCTTGGATTGATTTGTCAATGGATTTTGTTGTAGGACTACCCCGGACAAAGAATGGTAAGGATTCAATTTTTGTGGTGGTGGATAGGTTTTCTAAAATGGCACATTTTATACCATGTAAAAAAGTTGATGATGCTTGTCATGTTGCTGAATTGTTTTTCAAAGAAGTGGTAAGGCTTCATGGCCTTCCAAGAAGTATTGTTTCAGATCGTGACACAAAGTTCTTAAGTCACTTTTGGAGGACTTTGTGGGGTAAGTTTGGGTACAAAGCTTCTTTTCTCCACTACTTGTCATCCCCAAACGGATGGGCAAACTGAGGTAGTTAATAGGACACTTTCTTCCCTTCTTAGGGCTGTAATAAAGAAGAACATTAAGTCTTGGGAGGAGTGTTTGCCTCATGTGAAATTTGCTTATAATAGAGTTGTTCATAGTACTACTCAATATTCTCCTTTTGAGGTTGTTTATGGATTTAATCCTCTCACTCCTCTTGATTTATTGCCATTGCCTAACTCGTCAATTTTAAAGCATGAAGATGGCAGGGCTAAAGCTGAATTTGTGAGGAAGTTACACGAGCAAGTCAAGGCTCAAATTGAGAAGAAGACTGAAAGCTATGTTATACAAGGCAACAAAGGGAGGAGGAAGGTGGTGTTTGAACCTGGAGATTGGGTCTGGGTGCACATGAGAAAAGAGAGATTTCCTTCACAGAGGAAATCCAAGCTTCAACCAAGAGGAGATGGGCCATTCCAAGTGTTGGCCAAGATCAATGATAATGCCTACAAGATAGACCTTCCAGGTGAGTATGGTGTTAGTGCAACTTTCAATGGAGACAAATCAGCTACATTTGATGTAGGTGATGAAGATTTCAATTCGAGGTCGAATTCACTTAAAGAAGGAGGGGATGATGTGAGCCCACTAAGGAGCATGGATCAAGGAGCACTACAAGGACTTGGTGGACCTATGACAAGAGCTAGGACCAAGAAAGCCCAAGAAGTCCTAAATCAAATGGTGACAACTTTAATTGAAGCAAGCCCAAATTCAAGTCTTGATGGAGTGGAGCCCAAATTGGTCACTTATCTCATCCAACTTGAAGACCCATGATGACTTGGATGTCCACTTCTCTAAAATAGCACTTTTTTAGTTTATTTCTATTAAATAAAGTATAATAAACTATGAAGGATGAATAGTGCACATTTTTTGGGAGGGCAACCTTTGGTTTGCATGCCTAGGTAACTCCTATTTGCTAGTTAATGCTTTAATTAGCCACTTAATGGATTAGTTATTGCTTTTTATGGGGAATTTGTCACATTATGATGACCATTTTGTATGCATATTCTATACACCCCATTTTCCTATAAATAGGTGCCTAAAACATGAATGAAGGGACTCTTGGATGTGAATTTGGATTGAATCCATTTGTGAGAATTTCATTCTCTTTAGTTCTTGGTTGAGCCATCTTGGTTCTTATCAAAGGCTTCCTTACCTTTGTGGCGAATCTTCGCTTGACTTATCACTCTCTAAGAGTGTGGCGTCTTCTTCCTCCCATTCCTTTTTCTTTTTCCATCTTTTCTATTATTTTTACTATTCATATCACTATTCATGTCACTATTCACATCACTATTCATCAGTTCTGTTCCTCGGGTATTGTTCATCATTTCATTCTTTGAAACACTAAATCAACTCAAGGACGATCCGTAAAAACAATATGCATCCAACTTGGATCATATCACTAAATGGGATTAGTAACTTAGTTAGCATTCTATGATCACCATTAGGTTAGAACCTTCATGAACATGTGACTAAGGCTTGGTTTAGCCAATTGGAAGCAAGCTTAGGGGGGAAGCCTTGCATGTGAGCCTTTGATGCAAGCTAAGGCTAGGATGAAGTCTTAGGAGTCAAAGAAAGTGGCCACCTCCTTTGGAGCCCTCCTACACGGCCATGCACCCATTTAGTGACCAAAGAGGTTAGTTTAATTCATCTAAGACATAAACTCTCTCTACTCTTCATGTTCTTCTCCAAGCAACCAAGAGAACTCCATTTTCTTCCCCAAAAGGCCATTCAGTCACCCTTCTAAACCAAGGCCTCCACGCTTCTAAAATTTTACCTAAACACATTTCCTAAACCTAAACTATATTCTAAGAACATCTCTAGTTGTGAGTTTTCACAAAATCACCCATCTTGAGCTTGAAACCCAAGCTTAAAGTTTCTACCAAAAAGGGTAAACTTCTTGTTTCTTGACCCAATCTTTTAGTTTTAATTTTCTAAGCCATGATTGATCCATGGTTTACCTATTTCTAAGCTTGTTGTTGATTTTAAAATTTGTTTAAGATTTTTAGGGTTTTATAAGGAGTTTCACGAAAAGCTTAGGAAAGAAAACTTGAAGGATTTGTCTCCTTTTTAAGGTAAAAGGGAGATTTATCTCACCAACCAAGTATGGTGGTGAGAGATGTATTGGTTTGTTAAGGATGGTGAATCCATATGAGGGTTCATTATCCATGGTTGTGTAATTATTTGGAGTGTTGATGTGCTTTAATTTCTTTGCTTATGCTTTGTATGCTTTGCATGATTTATTGCCTTAATTATGGTATGCTTATGAAATGCATATGAATAATTTGTATATGCTATGATGGAAGTGAACAAGGAAAATAATTTTAGTTCCAATGACCAAGGGGCTCACGGCCTCAACACCACAAGATAGTTGTTTCCAAATTAAGATTTTCATGAATGATAAAATTGAATGATTAGAAGAAAAAGGAAAAGAAAAGATATGATGGTTCCATTGACCATGTAGTTACAGTTTTGATGGTTTGAAAATGGTTTTACTTCATGTAAAATTATGATATAGAAAATGGAAGGAAATTGATTTAAAGAAAATAAGAAAAGGATTTTAGAGATGGAAACGAAGTGTTTGTCACTTGAGAAATAGAAATTTCATTCATAAAAGAAAAAGAGAGGTTGAAAGTGTTTGAACATCAATTTATTTTAAAGAGAACTATTTTTTAGAATTTATTTAGAATTATGTTGAATACGTTGGCAACTTGAAATTTACTAACATATAGCTCACTCTTTGGGTTTTTGAGCGTGTTAGGAAATTTTAAGTAAAAAAATACGGAAAAGTAAAGCAAGAAAGGGTATGAAATTTTAGAAAGATCAAAATGAAATTTTGAAGGTTGAGAAATATTTTACATAGTAGAAAAATGGTGAAAAATGCTTTTCGTAACTTAAAAACGTGATTTTTAAGCTACACGATTTCAAAAACGTCAAAAAATTGCTACGTGATTGAAAGACGATGGAATATTTTTACGCGATTGAGAAAATGATGGAAAATCACTACGCGATTGGAAAAACGCAACAAAAGTGTTGCGTGATTGAGAAAATGCGATAATATTATTACGCGATTGAATATACAGTAGGATTACTATTGGATAAATGAATGGACTCTATGAAAAATAATGAGTTTTGCTTGTGATTGGCTTATGTGCATTAAACATGCATTGGAAAGGTCCGATGGACTGGATAAGGCAAATTGCCTAGGAGAGAATACACCTCTTAAGTGGGTGCGATATGCATAGTGTAAGTCATTATTGACCTTGGGGGTATCAAGGTGTGGGTTGCTCACAATGGACAGTTGGTAGCTCTTCTGTACCGTGGGTTAGACTGATGCAACACACCGATGATCCAGACCGAGACACTATTCTTAATCAAGATTTGGTAAATACTGTCGTGTATATGCTAGATGTGTAAACACAAATGAGAATGATGGCACGTGGTCTGAGGCATGTTGGTATAGACAGATCTTTCGGATCAATCTCTCTTACATGAGTTTAGCTCCATGGAGTAGGAAAATGAGTTAGTGAGCATATGCATAACTTGAACAAGTTTGAATATTGAATGACATTTTATATGTTAAGTGTCGATGAATGATGGAATGAAATGATTATGTTTACTATTCATTATATCTGTATCATGGTATGATATATATGTGCTATGTGTTGCCATATTGGTAATGGTGTAAGTGATCTCACCTCTTCGTACATTATTTTGTATTGTATTTATTTTTGGGTAAAAGACACTGAGCGAGGTACCAAGCAAGAAGGTGAAGAGGAAGATATTCCTACTGAGGAAGTTGAGTTTTGATAAGATGGCAACTCGATTGAGTTTCTTTGGATATGTGAGACTATAATTCCATGGCGCAGCTGGCGCTTGGAGGATTAGTCCCAATAAGGAGGGACTAATATATCAGGGACATTTGACGGTGAACATGAGCATGATATTTCATGGAGATCCGTTCTTTTCTATCACTATTTATGTACATGTCAAATTTCTGCTGTCGATTAGGCAGTATTGGGGTTGTAGGTATCACATCCCAACGGAGATTAGTATAGTATCGTCTGCGTAGACACCAGTCCGTAGGACTTCGCGTCAAGTTGGATTCTTGCCTACTGAGGAATCTGAGGAGGACCCGTTTGAGGGTTCTGCTGTCTAGTATACTTAGGCAAGTATGTTAGTTTTAAATAATGTTCAAATACTTTTGAGAACTCTGTCTGTAAATATTTAAGTATGACAGTACTGAAACTTATATATATGTTGTAAATTATTTGTGATGTTGTTTAGGATTTTATATTCTGCTAAGTTTATTTTATTGATATTCTATAAATTTTATAACTCATGTTTACATTACAAATCATATTTTATTTGAAAAGGGGTAATTTGGTAATTAAGTAATATAAATGTGTTATCCTACGGTGGGTGTTACATTATGTAGATGTTCGACATGTTCAGCTAAGGTTTTGCTATAAATCAAAATATCATCAAAATAGACTACAACAAATTTCCTAATGAAAGGATGCAAAACATGGTTCATTAATCTTATGAAAGTGTTGGGTGCATTAGTTAAGTCAAATGGCATTACTAACCACTCATATAAACCATATTTTGTTTTGAAAGTTGTTTTCCATTCATCACTTTCTTTTATGCGAATTTGATAGTATCCATTTTTCAAATCAATTTTAGAAAACACACATAAACTATACAATTCATCAAGCATATCATCCAATCTAGGGATTGGATATCTATACTTTACAGTGATTTTATTGATGGCTCGACAGTCAGTACACATGCGCCATGTCTCATCTTTCTTCGAAACCAAGATCACAGGAACAGAACATGGACTAAGACTCTCCCTCACAAATCCTTTTTGCAGCAATTCATCCACTTGCCTTTGAATTTCCTTTGCTTTATCAGAACTTGTTCTATAGGTTGGTCTATTTGGAAGTGAAGAACCAAGAATCAAGTCAATTTGATGCTCAATACCTCTTAAAGGAGGTAATCCATAGGGCACTTCTTCTGGAAAAACTTCAACAAATTCCTGTAATAAGGAAACAACCTCACTTGGTGATGCAAACCAAGAATGATGTCCAATTTAAGGTCAAATTGATTTTTGATGAAAAATTTATTTTCATTAGTAAGGAATCTATTGACTTGTTTTGACTTTTTCTTGCGCTACAAAACTCCGATTAGTGCATTCTTTAGTTCATTGGAAAGCTAAGAAAATTATCTACAGATCGTATTTCAAGCTTCTTGACCAGATTCGGCTTCTATCATGGTGAAAAATGAGCTGGAAGTTTAAAATGAATTCTTGGACAGAATTTTACTTGTATTTTGGGCTTTCTATTATGTTTATTTTATATTTTGTTATTTTCAAGTCTAGAGTGTCTTTAATGTTCCAAATTCCTAAAGTTTCTTTTAGTTCAATTTATTTAGCTACTTAGTGGAATGGTTAATGCTTTAATTAGCCACTTAGTGGATAAGTTATTGCTTTTATGGAGCTTCTTGGGAGGGCAACATTTGGCTTGCATGCCTAGGTAACTCCTTTTTAGAACTCATGGAACCACTTTTATTATCCACTTAGTGTTCATTAGTTACTTTAATTAGCCACTTAGTAGATTAGTTAATGCTTTAATTAGTCACTTAGTGGATTAGTTATTGTTTTTATGGGGAATTTGTCACATTATGATGACCCTTTTGTATGTATATTCTATGCACCCCATTTTCCTATATGTATGCGCCTAAAACATGAATGAAGGGACTTTTGGATGTTCAATTTGGATTTGTTCCAATTGTGAGAGTGTTTAGCCTCTCTTAGGTTCTTCATTGAACTAACCCCCTTTGATCTTATCAAGAGTCCAAGACCCTTGTGGTGATCCTCACCTTAGCTTATCAATTCCCCTTGGAATTGTGGCACCTACCATTCCATTCCTTATCTTGTCCATTTGATTGTTTTCTTCTTCATCACAATTTTTAGTTGGTCACTCAAGGATAGATCCGAATTTCTACATGATCTTTTCTAGGATCATATCATGTGGTATCTAGAGCCATCCTTCCTAGAGTGATTTTTGATCTTGTTCTTCGATTTTTTTTTTGTTTTTTCTTCCCACCATATATCATGGCAACACTATCCCTTGAAATGGAGAGATTGCAAAGACAAATGGAGGAGTTCAATGAGATGCTTGAAAAGCTAGGAGAAATAAAAAGGAGGAGGCATGGAGGAAGGAGATATGAGAGAAGAGATAGAGAAATTGAAAGAGAGAAAAAGGAGAACGAAAAAAGGGTGAGAAAAGAGGAGAGAATGAAAAGACAAATCGAAAGTTTTCAAGCACATGTGAAGAAAATGCTTGAAGACTCCAACAAAGAAAGTGAGGTGAACAAAACAAACTTGAATGCTTGTTTTGATGCTATTCCTAATTCTTTGCCTAGTTGTATTGATTCTCTTGTGAAGGAGATTGAGTGTGTTCCTCCAAAGGAAGCTTTTAAGACATTCAATGAAATTGAAGATATTCCTCCAAAGGAAGCTTGCAAGACATTCAATAAAATTGATGAGATTCTAAAGGAAGCTTGCACAGTCAATGAAATTGAAGATGAAATTCTAAAGGAAGAATGCAAAGCATCAATTGGAGTTAAATTACAAGAAGAAGATAAGGAGATGAAGACGACTAGAGAGTGGCTTACAATTAAAGCTGAGAATAAGTCTTCAAATTCACTTAGAAAGTCATGGCAATCTATTACTCTAATACCTACTTCTAAATTAGCTTGTGGAATCAAATGTTGGGATTCTTCTACTTTGGTTCATTTGTCTAACATTTCTCCCCTAGGGCATGAAGAAAAGAATAGTGAAGCTCAAACCAACAAAAGCAAAGAGCAAGAGAAAAATAGTGAGAAGGAAAAGAATGAAAAAGATATTGAGGAAAAAATAGAGAGTCTCTTTATGAACAAAAGTGAGGTGTAAAAAGCATTCTTTGAAGAGGCAAAGGTTGAAAGAAAAATTGAGAGTCTTCCTATAAAAGAAAATAAGGAAGTTGAAGAAGCAATTCCAAGAGAGGTGCCCCATGAATTCAAAAGAGTTGTGTTTGAACCCGGAGGATGAAGACGATTCCCAAAGGCAATAAATTCGAGGTCGAATTCTCTTCAAGAGGGAGGGAATGATGCAAACCAAGAATGATATCCAATTTAAGGCCAAATTGATTTTTGATGAAAATTTTATTTTCATTAGTAAGGAATCTGTTGACTTATTTTGGCTTTATCTTGCGCTATAAAACTCTGATTGCGCATTCTTTAGTTCGTTGGAAAGCTAAGAAAATTATCTACAAATCGTATTTCAAGCTTCTTGACCAGATTCGACTTCTATCATGGTGAAAAATGAGCTGGAAGTTTAAAATGAATTCTTAGACGAAATTTTACTTGTATTTTGGGCTTTCTATTATGCTTATTTTATATTTTGTTATTTTCAAGTCTAGAGTGTCTTTAATGTTCCAAATTCCTAGAGTTTCTTTTGGTTCAATTTATTTAGCTACTTAGTGGAATGGTTGATGCTTTAATTAGTCACTTAGTGGATTATTTATTACTTTTATGGAGCTTCTTAGGAGGGCAACCTTTGGCTTGCATGCCTAGGTAACTCCTTTTTAGAACTCATGGAACCACTTTTATTATCCACTTAGTGTTCATTAGTTACTTTAATTAGCCACTTAGTAGACTAATTAATGCTTTAATTAGCCACTTAGTGGATTAGTTATTGTTTTTATGGGGAATTTGTCACATTATGATGACCCTTTTGTATGCATATTCATGCATCCCATTTTCCTATATGTATGCGCCTAAAACATGAATGAAGGGACTTTTGGATGTTCAATTTGGATTTGTTCCAATTGTGAGAGTGTTTAGCCTCTCTTAGGTTCTTCATTGAACTAACCCCCTTTGTTCTTATCAAGAGTCCAAGACCCTTATGGTGATCCTCACCTTGGCTTATCAATTCCCCTTGGAATTATGGCACCTACTATTCCATTCCTTATCTTGTCCATTTGATTGTTTTCTTCTTCATCACAATTTTTGGTTGGTCACTCAAGGATAGATCCGAACTTTTACATGATCTTTTCTAGGATCATATCACTTGGCAAAGAAGAGTTAAGATCATTAGTGAAATAAACATCCTTGTACCTGAGTACAAGTAGCTGCTCTCTAGCTATCAAAGCACTCTCAACCTCTCTTTTTTTTGCAAATGCACTCACTCTCTTTTTTTCCTCTTTATCAACCTTTGAATTTTTCCCTTCATAGCACTCAAATTTATTATTCTCTTTCTTTTGCTTATTCTCACTTTTCTTATCTTTTCTTTCCTTCTCTTGAATGCTCAATTGATCTTCTCTCAACTTACACTCTCTTGCAATCTTGATTTGGTCAGCATAAGCCTCAACAGGTTTGAGAGGTGTTAATACAATGATGTGATTATTCATAGAAAACGAGTACCTATTTTTGTACCCATCATGAGTAACCTTTCTATCAAATTGCCATGGACGCCCAAGAAGTAGATGTCCAGCATGCATAGGTACCACATCACAAAGAACCTCATCCTTATATTTGCCAATGGAAAATGAAACCAACACTTGCTTAGTCACCCTTATGTCTCCACAATCATTCAGCCACTGTAGTCTATACAGATTAGGATGCCTTAATGTGGGTAAATTCAATTTCTCAACCAATAAAGTGCTAGCAACATTAGTACAACTTCCACTATTAATGATCAAATTGTATACCTTGTCATTTATATGGCATCTTGTATGAAAGATATGCTCACGTTACTCCTCATCACCATCTACCTTAGGTTGTCTGTTAAGAGCACGCTTAGTAACAAATACATCTCTTTTCACAGGTTCAGTAACATCAATATCACTGCAATCCTCTAATGGTGGCATTTCATCATCGCTTAAACTCTCACTCTTTATGTCTCCATTATCCAACAAAATCATTGCCCTTTTATTTAGACATTGAGAAGCAATATGTCCAACTCCTTGACATCTGAAACATTTGATATCATGTGATCTAGAAGATGTATTAGTTTCGGTTTTACCTTTAGGAGCAGCAACCAAATGTTTGGCCTTTACATCTTTTTTAGGCTTTGACATAGTTTTGTTGTTAAGCCAATTTGATTTCCATGAGGAACTAGAAGCAAATCTGGAAGTACCCTTAGCTTTCAATTGCCTTTCCACCTGATTAGCTTTGTACAACAAGTCCTCCATCTCCATATAATGTTGTAATTCTACAACATCAGCGATCTCCCTCTTTAAGCCCCCAATAAATCTAGCCATAGTTGCTTCACGGTCTTCTTCTACATTGGCTCTAATCATGGCTATTTCCATCTCCTTATAGTAATCCTCCACACTTATGGAACCTTGAGTTAGACTTTGCAATTTTTTGTGCAAGTCCCTATGGTAGTGGCTAGGTACAAATCTCCTTCTCATCTCGCCTTCATCTCTTCCCTTGTACGAATAGGCTTCTCCCCATTCCTACGCCTACTACTCACAAATTGATCCCACCAAATACTAGTATAATCAGTTAATTCAACAACTGCTAGTTTAACCTTCTTCTCCTCTAAGTAATTATGACAGTCAAACACATGTTCAACTTTTCTCTCCCACTCCAAGAATAATTCAGGATCATATCTTCCTTGGAATGCAGGGATTATCATCTTAATACTACCCAAATGATTGTCTCCTTTTGATTCACTTCTTCTATTCCTTTCAGTACTTCTTCCATCTGAATTCTCATCTTCCTCCTCTTCAAAAGTGCGTCGCCTTAGGGTTCCGGATCTCAATGGGGTTTGTAGACTATCCAATCTTGCATTTAGGGCCTGGAATTGTTCTTGAACAGCCTTCACAAACAATTTGAGATCAACTTCTCCGTCTCCTCCACTCATGATTAAAATGCTGCAAGAATTTACATTAAAATTGATAAAAATGAAAAAAATATAGAACAACGGTGGTGCCTTCAAGAATCCTCACACAAACACTCTCTCACATGTTTACACTTAATTATATTTTTTTCACTCATATTTCACTCTAGTTGGCTCTTTCCCTATGATAGTCTCACCACTCTTCGCCTTTTACCACTCCTCCTTATGAGCTCTTAGGTAAAGAACCTTTATATGATTCCACACAACAAGAAGTAGCAAGGGATTGATGATAACTCTAGTGGAAAGTAATTTAGCAAGAAACAATTGAAATGGAAACAACGAAGAATTCAACAAGAGATATGAACGAACAAGATCAATGAAAGGGTTTTGAAATCCAACAAGGAATTATTAAGTCCTCTCTCAATTCATAGTTTTTTTTTTAATAATAGAACTTGGACACAATTATATAAAGGAATATTGATACTAGACACAATTTTGGAAATAAAATACGTATGTGTAAAAAGAACTAGAGGAATTGACTTAGATAGAGATTGAGCAAAGGAAGATGACACAAAGAAAATAAAGAGATAGCAATAGCGGACACAATATATATATATATATATATATATATATATATATATATATATATATATATATATATATATATATATATTTTTTTTTTTTTTTAATTTGAAGAAGATGAACACACAAAGGATAGATATCACCTGTTTTCAAGAGTCGAAGCTCTCTGATACCAAATGATAAGAGAACACTATGGATCGTCTTGAAATAGGCAGAAAATTAAAGGAACTTGACCCTAATCGTGACCTGCCGGTAGAACCAAAGTTATCAAGAGAAGCGTAACCCTAGCCACGACTTGCGGGTAGAACTAACACTATAAGAATTAGTTCTTAGCCCAAGAACAAAGGGAAGCTCTCACAATGGAGAAACACTCAAATTTCATTAATATTCAAAAAAACTTTTTGTTGAAGTAAATGCATTCCCTATTTATAAGCTAGGCTAGAAGCTATTGCAACCCTTGAAATACAAGAATTAAATCCCCATTATCATGCAGTTACAAGAAACTGCCAAAGGATATTACCACCTAGTAAATAGGCATAAACATGGTAATAACTTCCCATTAGCCATAATGACGTAGAAACTGATTTGGGAAAGTCCAAAAGGCATCTAAAATTATTCTATCAAAATGTAATACGAAAATAAAAAAGAAAATTAAGCAAAGTGGACTAGTTATTATTAGTAAATCAGACCCTTTCTAATTGGCCTAATAACTAAAGAGATTGTAGCCCATGAATGCTTCTTTGGCTCTCCAAGTTATCGTCTTCAAGTTGGGCTTGAATCATCTTCAAGTTGTAGAAAAGAGACCCATTTTGGTGTGGCCTTTATTCTATGTTGATCTTCTTTTTCTTAGATCTCCATAATTAGGCCTTGCAAAGCTTGCTTCATCCTCTTAGTCTTGGCCCTAGTCATTGGACCTCCAATTCCATGTAACGGATCTTTTGGTTGACTGGTTACATCTCTATCATCTTTCATTATTATCAACTAGGCAGTAAGGCCCCTCATTCTTATCATTTAGGCACTATGGCCCTTCTCTTTGCTAGCTAGGTACTATGGCTTTCACTCTTACCATACTTACTTAGGTTCTTGTATCTCATCTCTGTAACACTTTCTAAGTGATATCTATGTAATACTATATTGCTCATAGAACTAAACTCTTATCTAAGTTAATCCATGTCTAATGGATGCACAATCTTTCCTTACTTTCCATAATAACTCAAACTTTTACTATACGTATGAAACTCTTGACTAAGGCAATCCATGTCTAATGAATGCCCATAATCCTCTTACTTTCTCTTGAAAACATCTTATCTCAATTCTCAATCTCATTTGATTCTATTCATCTTAAAATCATTTCTCAATTTGGTTTGGATGCATAATCCTATCATATTTTAGTGAAATATAATATTTAAATCTAGGGTTTAAGGTTTATGTTTAGGTTACAAGGGATAAAGAACCATGTTTCCATTATTTTCAGCTCAAAAACCTCATCTTAGGGACTTGGTAATCGATTACATGGCTCTGGTAATTGATTACCAGCTTGACAAAACCTCTATAATTGATTACAAGCTGCCTAGAAACACTATTCACCACTTCAAAAGCTTGGTAATTGATTACAACTGCTATGTAATTAATTATCACGTAGAAATTTGCAGAAAACAGAGTCTTTAAGCCACCCAAACCAAACCAATAAACATCATCTTTAACATCAAAATAACTCAAATATGCATCCAAATCATGCCATAAACCATAAAGCTCAAAATGGGTATAAAACCCCTCTTTCTCCTCTTACCATTCAAGCTTCATCT
Source organism: Ormosia emarginata (assembly GCA_029884605.1). Classification (NCBI taxonomy): domain Eukaryota; kingdom Viridiplantae; phylum Streptophyta; class Magnoliopsida; order Fabales; family Fabaceae; genus Ormosia; species Ormosia emarginata. Next base: position 21,252,217 of record JAQQTP010000078.1, on the reverse strand, counting down.
ATGGGTTTCAAGAACCACAAACTAAACTCTATACATTAACTAAGCTTTAACTAATCTCACTTATCCCTTAGGAGCAATAAACTAACATCTAAACTCCTTATTTCTACCTAAACCCATTTTCCTCATCAAGCCAAACTAAGAAACAAGATAAAGATAAAGGGAAAAGGATAGAAACAAGCACCCCTACCTTGGTTGATCCCTTGACCTTTAATCTTTCCTTGCTCTTATTCTCCTCTTCTTCTTTCTCTTTTTCCCTTCTTTCTCTTTTCTTCTTCCTAGGTTTCTTGTTTCTTCTGCCGAATGAAATGGGAAAAAAAGGGCTTAAAGGCTTCTTATAATAGCCATTTTGTGTTATTAAAACATTATACCTCTTAGGAACACTTTCATCTTACTAAATCAAGTTTCCTAGCTTCCTTATGTATTAGAATAAATCATAAGATTTATCTAATTACCAGAATCTTCATTTCCATTAACTTTTATAGTTGTACTAAGTCTATCCAGTATTAAAACACATAACCAGTGTGCTTAAAAATATCAAATTAATTTAGTTTACCTTCAAACTTTAACTACCTCATTTTTAACTCATTATTAACTGAGAAACAAATTGTCCATATTTGTTTCCCTCAATTTTTCCTTTAAAACTATTTTTTGAGTCATTTTAGGCCATTTTCCACCTTTTGTGTTACGACAAAGTACCTAAACTAACTCAGTTTACCACCAAACTTCATAGACATGTCAACTAAGTATTAAGTTACTTCTGTAACCCTACACAAGTCTGGCATGTTCTCGGGGATGTTACACTTTGCATTGTTCCAGTAGCTAGAGCCATACTTTCATTGTCTCACCCCATGTCCACACACACACCTCTACCACGAGCCATTGCTTTCCTTCAAAGATAAACGAATCAAAATATAATGAAAACCAATCGTAACCCCCTTTCAAATGATATTGTCTCCTCTCAAAAACCAAACACAGAGCATCACACAACACAAACAAGACAAACTTAACGACAAACCCAAAAGACTTGAACTCGGGAACTCTAGAGATACCACAACAAAAGGTGTAGATGCAAACAAATCCTAAATGAGTTCAGTCATACTAGCTGGACTCCATACTAAAAGAACTCCTCTTTCCCTAGTACACCTAGGTGAAGTCATAGTTTCTTGTCCACACAGAACATTACATATTGAGTAGGCTAATCCTCAATATCACGTAACTGTGTAACAGTAGCTACTAACATTCAACCTATGGCAAGCCATGCATTCTTTTGCCAACATCTCAACCAAGAGATAAGGAAGTGCACAACATAAAGAGAAACTTCTAGCATGTCTAAGCATAGTCAGTCCATACTCTGGCTCAACAAGATGAATTGCTTTGATACCAAGAATGTAACATCTCAAATTTAATAACCATAGTATAATCATCATTATACCACCGAAAGGAAAATACATTCTATGTATATATACTGAACGTAAGGTACTATTGACATAAAGCATCATACTTATGTACCCAAAATTAAGAAGACATGTACAAACACATTAAAGGTGAAAGTAGTAACCCCGAGATATGTACTACTTATGAACAAAGTCGCCTCCCCTATAAATATAAAAAGAATGGTGACTCGGTCGGCACGCCAGGTATCAATGCCCTCATGAAGCTACTCCAGCACATAACCAAAGGAACCCTGTCCAGTCGCCATCACAAGAATCAGAAAGTCAACCCAAACAAAACCAGGCGATTCAACCTCATCCCTTTTCACAGTCTTTATCAAACATAAACATAAAACAGGACAATATAATGAAAAGGTGAGATCCCCTACATCAATACCAACATGGCAGTATAGAAATAGTAAAGAACAATAATACCATTCATATACAGAAAACAATAATGGCAATCCTAGCATCAAGTGTAAGATAATTTAGCAAATATAAAATAACACAATGATATGTAGACAGACTATACATGTACACAATGAACCAACTTCCTACTCCCTGGAACTAAACACAATTTCAGAGAGAAAGATCTAGAAGATATTGTTTGTATCTCGTCAGCCTCAAGTCAAGTGCTATAATTTCTCAATTTGTGCATTATGGCTTTATACAAGACAGTCTATACTAGATCGTGATTAGGAATTGTAACATCCTAATACTGAAATCCTAGTATATCTGATATATACCTGGATAAATAGTATTAGCTATGCTACTTCTAACCTATTCATAAACTAATCCATAACATTTATACAAATAAATCATCATGGAGAGCCTTGTGGAAACAATATCCACTTATATACATAACTTTTCACTAATACATACCTGATTTTCTTTTACATCCTTAATCTCATATACATGGAAATATAAAATCTATCTACTCAAAATAAAATATAACTATACTATTCTTCATTCTTCATCTTCTCTGTGACCTTGAATCTTCAACCTGGATTTATATAGAACAAACGGGGTGAGAATTCATAATTCTCAGTATAAGTGTAACAATACCGGCAATCGTATAACATCATACAACCCATAAATACCTGAAATAAAATTTTAACTGGCAATTAAATCATTATTCCTTACTCAATTATAACATCATAAATAAATTTGTATAATCCTTCGAATTTTTATTCTTTACTCTAGGAACATACACATTCTCTTTCTATGTAATGTTTTTAGTCTAGCCATAACTTGGACTGCTTCACCTTTAAAAGATAGGGCAGCTGCCCATACAACTGTCATCAAAAGGTAACAATCAATGATATTGAACCACCGCCCATACAATGGAACAATAACATTGAGCAACCAAACACAAACTATCAATGATATTAAACAACCGCTTATACAATTGCCTAATATCATTGAGCACGGCACACAAACACAAGGAATCACCAAACACAAATACAATCAAACATGAAATAATGAAATAATATTATGAAGTATGATATGATGTATGATTATGCTCAAACAAGAATATGTGATGATATAAATGCAATGTCATGAGATGTCATGGATGTCATGAACTTGCTATTCCTTCCTTTGCAGTGGGGAGGGAATTTGTTACCTCCTTAACCCATTACCTTCTTTACTGATTGGTTCCTTAGCTTTACTTTCCTTTCCATAGTGGGGAGGGAATCTGTTACCTCCTTAACCCACCATTCTGAACTGTTTCTGTGCTATGTATGAGTATGTATGCATAATGTACTGTTATGCCTAACTCTTACATAACAACTACAAAATCTCTATACTTGCACTACTAGTTCTACCTCTATGAGAGCGTTCATGCGACTTTAAATATACTTTTTCTTCTTAGTATACATTCTTTCTTACTTTAACATTTTCCCATCACTATGAGGCATCCATGCCACTATGGTACTCCTAATTGTCCATCTTACTTAACATACTTGAACCTTACGTCTTCTCAATTCATATCTAGGCAACCCTTGGTTGCTTACTTCATACTTCATCTGACTATGTTGTATGACTCTGGTGCTACACACTCGTTTATTGCATATGATTGTGTGGAAAGACTGAAGTTGCCTGTGTCTTCTTTGAATGTTAAATTGAGTGTATCTACGCCAACTGCTAAACCTGTGATTGCATCAAAGATATGTTTGGATTGTCCTATTGTTGTGAAAGGCCGTTTGTTTATGGTCAACTTGATTTGTTTGCCTCTTATTGAGATAGATGTAATATTAGGGATGGACTGGTTATGTTCTAACCATATCCTTATAGATTGTGCAAGTAAAACCATAGTTTTTCCTAAGGAAGAAAAGTTTGGGTTCTTAACTGCTGTTAAGGTCAAGTCTTTGTTAAGAGATGAAGCGCAGGGATATATGGCATTGTCTTCTCTAGAAGTTAAGAATGAGAAGGATGTGAATACTATTCCTGTTGTCAACGAGTTTCCTGATGTTTTTCCTGATGACATACCTGGTTTGCCACCTGAGAGGGAGATCGAGTTTTCAATTGATTTAGTACCGGGAACAGGTCCTATCTCAATTACACCGTATCGTATGTCGCCAGTGGAATTGGAGGAGCTGAAGAAGCAATTGGTGGAACTGTTGGAGAAAGAGTTTGTGCGACCTAGTGTTTCGCCATGGGGTGCGCCAGTGCTTTTGGTCAAAAAGAAGGACGGAACGTCTCGGCTTTGTGTGGATTATCGTCAGCTGAACAAGGTGACTATTAAGAATAAATATCCGCTTCCAAGAATTGACGATTTGATGGATCAGTTAAGAGGAGCTGTAGTATTTTCCAAGATAGATCTGAGATCGGGATATCATCAGATTCGTGTAAAAGGGGAAGATGTGCCAAAAACGCTTTTCGAACTCGTTATGGACATTATGAGTATCAGGTGATGCCATTCGGGGTGACGAATGCTCTGCCATATTTATGGATTATATGAACAGGATTTTTCGTCCGTATCTAGACAGATTTGTCGTTGTCTTCATCGATGACATTCGATCTATTCTCAATCGAAGGAAGAGCATCTTTGAACATCTCGGTGTTGTTCTTCGATTTTAAGGGAGAAGCAACTATATGCGAAATTGGCTAAGTGTGAGTTCTGGTTGGAAGAAGTCCAATTTCTTGGTCACGTAATTTCTAAAGAAGGTATTGCGGTGGACCCATCAAAAGTGGAGACTTGTTTTACAATGGGAAAGACCTAAGACGGTAACGAAGTTCGAAGTTTTGTTGGACTTGTTTGGTTATTATCGGAGGTTTATTGAGGGTTTTTCCAAGATTGCTGGACCACTTACACAACTTACGAGGAAAAATCAAGCTTTTGAATGGACGGAAGAACGTGAAGCCAGTTTTCAAGAGTTGAAGAAGAGATTAACAAGCTATACGGTGTTGATCCTACCAGTTCGACGAAAAATCTTTTGATGTGTATTGCGACGCTTCTTATCAAGGGCTAGGATGCGTATTGATGCAAGATCGGAACGTTGTGGCATATGCTTCTCGACAATTGAAGGTTCATGAGAGGAATTATCCAACGCACGATTTGGAATTGGCCGCTGTGGTTTTTGCTCTAAAGATATGGAGACATTTTCTCTATGGAGCAACGTTCAACATTTTCAGTGATCACAAGAGCTTGAAGTACTTGTACGATCAGAAGGAGCTGAACATGAGGCAGCGGAGATGGTTAGAATTCCTGAAAGATTATGATTTTCAACTGTTGTACCACCCTGGTAAGGCGAATGTCGTGGCTGACGCCTTAAGTAGAAAGATTATCAGTGCTTCTGCTCTGATGATCAAGGAAAAGGAGCTCATTGAACAGTTTAGAGATGTGTGGTCATTTGTTGAGTTGAAACCGGGGAAGATCTGTATTAACATGGTTACTATCTCGAGCGAGGTGATGGAAGACATAAGGGAGAAACAGAATGCCGATAAATTTTTACAAGAAATAAGAGAACAAATAAAGCAAGACGAGACAATAGAGTTCAAAGAAGGAACTGATGGAATTCTGAGGTTTCAGGGTAGAGTCTGTGTTCCTCGTGACCAAGGGAGCTAAGGCGATATATTGTAGAACATGCCCATACTAGTCTATTAAGTATGCATCCGGGCATAACAAAGATGTACCAAGACTTGAAGAAGTTATTCGGTGGCATGGGTGAAGAGTGATGTTATTAGGTGCGTGTCAACTTGTCTAGTCTGTCAAAAGGCAAAAGTGGAACATCAAAGACCAGCGGAATGTTACAACCGTTATCTATTCCCAGAATGGAAATGGGATAGTATATCGATGGATTTCATTACTGGTTTGCCAAAGACAAGGAAAGGTCATGATTCGATATGGGTTATAGTCGATAGGCTTACGAAATCAGCTCATTTCTTACCAATTAATATTAAATATTCATTGGAAAGATTAACCCAGTTGTACATCAGTGAAATTGTCAGATTACATGGTGTACCTACATGTATAGTTTCTGATCAAGATCCGAGGTTTACGTCAAGGTTTTGGCGGAGTCTGCAAGAAGCTATGGGAACTAAGTTACGACTGAGTTCGGCGTATCATCCGCATGACGGATGGTCAGACAGAGAGAACTATACAGTCTTTGGAGGATCTGTTGCGTGCTTGTGTTTTGGAACAACGAGGAAGTTGGGATGAATTTTTATCTCTGATAGAATTTACCTACAACAATAGTTTTCACTCAAGCATCAGAATGGCACCTTATGAAGCATTATATGGAAGACGATGTCGAACTCCGTTGTGTTGGTATCAAGATGGGGAAAGTATGACTGTTGGACCAGATCTTGTACAACAGACTACGGAGAAGGTAAAGATGATACAAGAGAAGATGAGAACGACGCAAAACAGACAGAAAAGTTATGCGGATAAACGAAGACGACCTCTTGAATTTGAGGAGGGTGAGCATGTGTTTCTAAGAGTTACTCCTACGACTGGTGTCGGAAGAGTTATTAAATCTAAGAAACTTACTCCTAAGTTCATTGGACCGTATCAGATTATCCGACGTATAGGTCCTGTAGCATATCAGATCGCTATGCCGCCGTTTCTGTCAAATCTGCATGACGTATTTCATGTGTCTCAGTTACGAAAGTATATACCAGATCCGACGCATGTTATACAGCCAGATGAAGTGCAGCTGAAGGAGAATTTGACTTATGAAACTTTACCTGTCAGAATTGAGGACAAAAGGTAAAGCAGCTTCGAGGAAAGATGATCGAGCTAGTGAAAGTCATATGGAATGATGTGACGGGTGAAGCTACACGGGGGAGCTGGAAGATAAAATAAAGGATCAGTATCCTCATTTGTTTTGAGGAATAGCGAATTTCGAGGACGAAATTTTTATTTGTTGGGGAGAGTTGTAACACCCCAATTTTTAGAAAATATTCCGAATGTACTGTTTACTGTTTTTCAAACTTTTGTGTGAATGACCGTTGTGTCCCTATTTTACTGTTTCTCGATTTCTGCATGAAATACAAATACGTTTATACAGGCTGAAATTTTATTTGGTCCTTTTACGTAATTTGTTCCGAGACGGTAAAATAAAAGTTTTTCCGAGCTACTGTTTTAATTTTTCTGGAAGATATACAGACAATTAATACTGTCTGTAATTTTATTTGAACGTTTTGGACAATTAGCTACGTTGTGGGAAAAAATGGGAAATTGACCGTTACGTCCCGAACGTGTTGTTTTGTACTGTTTTTGTTGTTTTTAATTGTTTTCTACTTGATTTAGTGTCCAATATTACTGTCTGTGATTTTATATGGACTTTTTGTGTGATTTGCTCCGAGGCAAGAAAATAATATTTTTTCGGGCCGGGGAAATCTTATTTTATTATTTAGAATTGGGGGATCTTACTAAACCCGATTCTGAATGAGACAGTAAATAATCTTTTAATTTTTAGGATTTGACTGTCAAATAAAATAATTTTATATTATTATAATATTATTTTATTAGTCAATATAACTTAGTGATAGTGGACCCGAAAACGTTTTGCAGGACCCACAATTTGCAGAATGGTTAGATCAGTAGCTTAATTAATCATCATTAGCAGTAGAACTTTCCAGAACAAGCTGACTCAGCTAGCTGACTAAGCTGGTAATTAATGAACAGTGTGACTAGGCTTGTGAGTCATCAATAATCAACCAATAGGAGACAAGCTTGTTAAGCAAGTTTTAATCCTAGCCTTTGATGCATTCCATTGCTTGGATGAAGCCAACCATTTGGCCACCTTGCATGCATGAAGTCTACGGCCATGTGGGGTTAGGAGACCAAAATATCACTTCATCTTTCTTGTTTTTCTCTCTTCTCTCTCTTCCAAAAACCCTAAACACCATTGAAGCTTCCTTGAAGCCATTTTCGGCCAAGCTTGTTCCTTGACCATCCAACCATCCAAATTTTCATCTAACCAAGTTTTCTAAACCTAAACACAATCCTAAGAACATCTCTAGTTGAGAATTTCTTCAAAATCTTCCATTTGGAGCTTGGAAACCAATCTTGAAAATTTTACCTAGAAGGTGAAATCTCATGTTTTTCTTTTCTCTCTTCTTTTTCAAAGTTCTAAGCCATGATTTGTCCATGGTTTAGGTTCTTTTTCATGGTTAGTAACTTGTAGATTTTCGTTTGAGTTGCTAGGTACTTTGGTGGAGGAAACCGAACCCTAGGAGGAGTGAAAGAAAACCATTTGTCTTCATTTAAGGTAAGAGGAAGACAAATCTTATCACCTATGGATGGTGGTAAGAAGATGGAGTTTTGATTTTGTGATTGTAGAATCCACAAGGATTCATGTTTGTGCTTGTTAGTAGCTTATTTGATGTGGTTGTGTATTTGTTAATAGCTTTTCTATTTGTTGTTTGTAATAATTTGCATGTCTACAAGCTTTAATTTACATGTCTACAAGCTTTGATTTAGGTTATATGTGTTAGAAATATATTGTATGTGTTAGAATGGCATGATAAAGTATAGAATTGCATGATAATGTATAGGATGTGAATAACATGTCAAGGAAATGCATGTGTGTTCCAAAGAACACTACACCAAGGCTCACGGCCTTTAACCAATGGGGAACCAAAATGTTCTCTAAATTTTCTTATAAGGTAATTTAATTAACCTAGGAGAATTAAGAAGGTTTCAAGTTGATTAGATCAAAGAAAATGAATTTAGAAATCAAATGGTAAGACTTAGTATTTTTGGCCAACATGCCTAAAATGAATGTGTTGATTTCAAAAACCATTTTCTAAAACAATGGTTAAATGAATTTAGACAATACAATAGGTTTGACATATATTTAGAAGATGAGAAATAATTTAGAAATCAATTTCAAAGTATTTAGGAAATTCGGCCAACATGCCAAACCTAGTATCTATGGTTTCTAAAATTAAATCCAAACTTTTTCTAAGTATAAGAATGCAATATGTGTTAAAAAGAATTTTTCTAAAATGAGTTTTAAGGAAAAGAATCAATTAGAAATAAGATTTATAACTTAGAACTAATGATTTTGTTATTAGAAATAAAATACAGTAACTTTCGAAAATTTCTAACATATAGCTCATGCTGTATTTTGAAGCATGTTAGTAGTTTTCAAAAGGATTAATTATATGGTTTAAAAATTTAATAAACAGAATTCTTACGGTAAAATTAGAAAACCATTAATATAATTTTCTAAGCAAAATACTGTCAAATTTTAGTAAAAACAGACAAATAGGATAGGAAAGATGTCCAAAAGACAGTATACGGTATGGAAAATATTATACGTAGCTTAAAAGTATTATTTATTATTTTTGTTTATTTAAACAGTAATTTTTAAGGAATTCGGTCAAGAAAATGATTTAAAAATCTTACGCGATTGAGAAAACGTATTAAAAATCCTACGCGATTTTGAAAACAGAAAAATATATTTACGCGATTTCAAAACATTTATAAAAACGACGAGATTTCGAAAACGCGATAAAATTTCTACGCGATTGACCGAAACAGTATTTTTCTGGAATTTTCTGTATTTTATCTTTGTCGGGAAAATGAGAACCCGTCACGAGCTTTTGAGGATTTGTTTTCGCTGTCGGGAAAATGAGAACCCGTACAGGCTTTCTATCTTTATACCATGAGGGTATTTTGGTAATTTGCCAATTTTTGGTAAATTTTGGTTGATGAGGTGAATCATATCGTGTTGTCGATGCGATAAACGTAGTGTGGTTCATTGTTCTAATGAACTTGGAGACTTTAGTGTACGGAATTCCATATATGGACAGTCGGTCGCTCCGCTGGGTCGTGGTAACCGATAGCACACTAATGGACTCGACACGCACTATATTTAATCGAGATTTGTGAAGTCTAGTAGTGCATTGCCCGTAGTGTCACGACGTGAGACAGTGAACTACCCCATGCCTGGATGGTAAATTCCCGTGATGTGGAGCTATAGACGCAACGTATGATCCGCGGAATAGTTGGCTGGGCAGCCGTGGTACTAATAGATTTTGTGAGTCATTCCCTCTGATATCTGTGGTATCTGTGTTGTTTAGCTCCATGGAGTAGGAACGTGTCATATTTCTTATGAGTATATCGGAACTTTATTTTATCTTATCTATCTATTTTATCTCGCTTAGTATTATGAGGATTATTTATACGTTCTATTATTTTATCTGTGATGTTTTATTTTATCGTGATATTATGTGTCGTTATGATAATTAAATCTTTTTCTTTATTCTTCTTATTTGATTTACTTATAGCTTTTCATATTGCATGAATTGTATAACTGTTGTTTGTCGTCTTCTTATTAGCCATGTTTATGGTGATTTTAGATTGTCTTACCTCTTTTCTGTATTGTGTATGTTCCTGTATATTTATTTTACGCAGTAAAGAGTTTGAGGTAGAAGAAGAGGAACAACCTCTTGAGGTTCTGTACCCCGAGGAGGAGGAAGATCAGCTAGCCGACGACCAGTTTGACGATCAAGAACCATCTGATCATCCATACCCATTGGATTGATTAGTTTTGGTATGGCAGTGCCAGGATTTTTGGGGTTCGTGACTCTGGAGTTTCACGGTGGATCGCTATCGTGGCACATGAGAGGAGATAGAGACTCTGTGACGTATGCAGGATGGCTGATGGTAACCCTACGCCATAGATTTGATGACGAGCCAGTGATGACTACGACGGTGTTTCTGCATTTAGAGTTACCCTTATCCATTAGGCGTCATTTTGGTGGTATGACCACGGAGCCTAGTGAGATTAGCATCGTATCGACTGCGCGATCTCGTTATCGCCGAAGTCGAGACATCCTGGATATTTGTCTCCGATGATCATTTTCATGTTGAGAGTGATCCTTCGAGGGATTAAATATGCATGATGTTTTTTTTGGGCGCGTCTGCGTATGTACGTATATATTGACTTTTTATTGCTTTATTTATTGTTTTCGTTTAAATAGTTGTATTTTAGTTGTAAATTATTTGTATAACTTATAACTTGGATCATATGTATATTATAAGAAATGTTGTTTTGTTTTATGTTTTTTTTTTTTTATTTGCTATTTCCGCATATTTTATTTAAGAATATTTTGTTTATCAGGAATTATTTTACAACTCGTAATAGTATGTAACAAATGTTTCACAACTTGGGTAGATTTTATTTCTCTTTCTTTTATTTTCTTTTATGTGTGACATCCTCCAAAGGGGTGTTACATTAGTTAGTATCGAGCCCAGTTAGAGTCTTTTGGGGTTGTGGTTGGAGTCTGTTTTTGTTTGTCTTTGTGTGCTTCTCTCAGTGATTTATATCCTTTCGGAAGTATCTAAAAGGATGTATCTAATTTTGTTTTGTTTTGTACTGTTTGAAGATGTCTGGACGAGGTAGAGGACGTACGAACATGAATCGTGACGTGGACCCTATGATTGCGGCTGCTGAGGCTATGGAGCGGATGGCTGAAGTAATGATGCAGCAGAATGTGAGAGCAGCTCAACGGCAAGATGCTACTGCTGATGCCCTGAATTTATCTGAATTTAGGCGCCACAATCCGCCACAGTTTAGAGGCGAGGTTGATCCGGAGAAGGCAAGTCAATGGATACAAGACTTGGAGAGGATTTTTGAAGGGATGAGGTGCACAGATGACAAGAAGGTAACTTATGCCGTCTTTATGCTAAGAGGAGATGGAGAACATTGGTGGAGAGGAACCCGCCGAGTTTTGCAAGCTGAAGGAACAAAATCACATGGGAAGTGTTTTCTAATGCTTTTACGGAGAAATATTTTCTGCGAGTGCTAGGCATGCCAAAGAAATGGAATTCTTGGTTTGCGACGAGGGAATATGACGGTGAATGAGTATGCCACAAAGTTTGAGAATTTGTCTCAATTCTCAGATTATGCTCAGACACGACAAGACGATGTGTGGAGATGTAGGAAGTTTGAATCAGGTTTAAGGGTGGAACTGAAACGAGGAGTGGTATCCTTGAGAATGACTCAGTTTCATGCTTTGGTGGATGCTTGTGCTCGACTTGAGGAGTTGGAGCCATCTAGAGATCAGAGGAATCGGAACTTTGGGCCGACAAGATTTCAGAGAGGTGGAGGTAGTAATACAAATCGGTTTCAGCGTAAGCCGTATTCCAGACCAACAGGGACTCAATCTCAACGACCATCGGTTAGTGGAGGAGCAAGTGGTAGTGGAGCTGGACGAAGAGTGGCGTTCACGCCGACATGTTTTAAGTGCGGGAAGAAAGGTCATATCTCTCCGGAGTGCACGCTTAGAGGAACAGTTTGTTTTAACTGTAAGCAACCTGGGCACATGTCAAAGGATTGTACTCAACCAGAAAAGAAACCTGCTGTTCGGTATGTTAGAGCTAATCAGCAAAAATCTGGAAGTACTCAACCGAGATCTGGAGGGCGTGTTTATACCATGAAGGGAACTGAGATTTCTCAATCTGATGGTCTTATACAAGGAGAAGGTGACATTGGAGGTAACCATCTGACTATGTTGTATGACTCTGGTGCTACACACTCGTTTATTGCATATGATTGTGTGGAAAGACTGAAGTTGCCTGTGTCTTCTTTGAATGTTAAATTGAGTGTATCTACGCCAACTGCTAAACTTGTGATTGCATCAAAGATATGTTTGGATTGTCCTATTGTTGTGAAAGGCCGTTTGTTTATGGTCAACTTGATTTGTTTGCCTCTTATTGAGATAGATGTAATATTAGGGATGGACTGGTTATGTTCTAACCATATCCTTATAGATTGTGCAAGTAAAACCATAGTTTTTCCTAAGGAAGAAAAGTCTGGGTTCTTAACTCGCCTAAGGTCAAGTCTTTGTTAAGAGATGGAGCGCAGGGATATATGGTATTGTCTTCTCTAGAAGTTAAGAATGAGAAGGATGTGAATACTATTCCTGTTGTCAACGAGTTTCCTGATGTTTTTCCTGATGACGTACCTGGTTTGCCACCTGAGAGGGAGATCGAGTTTTCAATTGATTTAGTACCGAGGAACAGTCCTATCTCAATTACACCGTATCGTATGTCGCCGGTGGAATTGGAGGAGCTGAAGAAGCAATTGGTGGAACTTGTTGGAGAAAGAGTTTGTGCGACCTAGTGTTTCGCCATGGGGTGCGCCGATGCTTTTGGTCAAAAGAAGGACGGAACGTCTCGGCTTTGTGTGGATTATCGTCGGTGAACAACAAGGTGACTATCAAGAATAAATATCCGCTTCCAAGAATTGACGATTTGATGGATCAGTTAAGAGGAGCTGTGGTATTTTCCAAGATAGATCTGAGATTGGGATATCATCAGATTCGTGTAAAAGGGGAAGATGTGCCGAAAACTGCTTTTCGAACTCGTTATGGACATTATGAGTATCAGGTGATGCCATTCGGGGTGACGAATGCTCCTGCCATATTTATGGATTATATGAACAGGATTTTTCGTCCGTATCTAGACAGATTTGTCGTTGTCTTCATCGATGACATTCTGATCTATTCTCAATCGAAGGAAGAGCATGCTGAACATCTCGGTGTTGTTCTTCGGATTTTAAGGGAGAAGCAGTATATGCGAAATTGGCTAAGTGTGAGTTCTGGTTGGAAGAAGTCCAATTTCTTGGTCACGTAATTTCTAAAGAAGGTATTGCGGTGGACCCATCAAAAGTGGAGACTGTTTTACAATGGGAAAGACCTAAGACGGTAACAGAAGTTCGAAGTTTTGTTGGACTTGCTGGTTATTATCGGAGGTTTATTGAGGGTTTTTCCAAGATTGCTGGACCACTTACACAACTTACGAGGAAAAATCAAGCTTTTGAATGGACGGAAGAACGTGAAGCCAGTTTTCAAGAGTTGAAGAAGAGATTAACAACTGTACCGGTGTTGATCCTACCAGATTCGACGAAATCTTTTGATGTGTATTGCGACGCTTGTTATCAAGGGCTAGGATGCATATTGATGCAAGATCGGAACGTTGTGGCATATGCTTCTCGACAATTGAAGGTTCATGAGAGGAATTATCCAACGCACGATTTGGAATTGGCCGCTGTGGTTTTTGCTCTAAAGATATGGAGACATTTTCTCTATGGAGCAACGTTCAACATTTTCAGTGATCACAAGAGCTTGAAGTACTTGTACGATCAGAAGGAGCTGAACATGAGGCAGCGGAGATGGTTAGAATTCCTGAAAGATTATGATTTTCAACTGTTGTACCACCCTGGTAAGGCGAATGTCGTGGCTGACGCCTTAAGTAGAAAGATTATCAGTGCTTCTGCTCTGATGATCAAGGAAAAGGAGCTCATTGAACAGTTTAGAGATGTGTGGTCATTTGTTGAGTTGAAACCGGGGAAGATCTGTATTAACATGGTTACTATCTCGAGCGAGCTGATGGAAGACATAAGGGAGAAACAGAATGCCGATAAATTTTTACAAGAAATAAGAGAACAAATAAAGCAAGACGAGACAATAGAGTTCAAAGAAGGAACTGATGGAATTCTGAGGTTTCAGGGTAGAGTCTGTGTTCCTCGTGACCGGGAGCTAAGGCGATATATTGTAGAACATGCCCATACTAGTCTATTAAGTATGCATCCAGGCATAACAAAGATGTACCAAGACTTGAAGAAGTTATTCTGGTGGCATGGACTGAAGAGTGATGTTATTAGGTGCGTGTCAACTTGTCTAGTCTGTCAAAAGGCAAAAGTGGAACATCAAAGACCAAATTGGAATGTTACAACCGTTATCTATTCCGAGAATGGAAATGGGATAGTATATCGATGGATTTCATTATTGGTTTGCCAAAGACAAGGAAAGGTCATGATTCGATATGGGTTATAGTCGATAGGCTTACGAAATCGGCTCATTTCTTACCAATTAATATTAAATATTCATTGGAAAGATTAACCCAATTGTACATCAGTGAAATTGTCGGATTACATGGTGTACCTACATGTATAGTTTCGATCAAGATCCGAGGTTTACGTCAAGGTTTTGGCGAGTCTGCAAGAAGCTATGAGAACTAAGTTACGGCGAGTTCGGCGTATCATCCGCGACGGATGGTCGAGACGAGAGAGAACTATACGATCTTTGGAGGATCTTTGCGTGCTTGTGTTTTGGAACAACGAGGAAGTTGGGATGAATTTTTATCTCTGATAGAATTCACCTACAACAATAGTTTTCACTCAAGCATCGAATGGCACCTTATGAAGCATTGTATGGAAGACGATGTCGAACTCCGTTGTGTTGGTATCAAGATGGGGAAAGTATAACTGTTGGACCAGATCTTGTACAACAGACTACGGAGAAGGTAAAGATGATACAAGAGAAGATGAGAACGACGCAAAGCAGACAGAAAAGTTATGCGGATAAACGAAGACGACCTCTTGAATTTGAGGAGGGTGAGCATGTGTTTCTAAGAGTTACTCCTACGACTGGTGTCGGAAGAGTTATTAAATCTAAGAAACTTACTCCTAAGTTCATTGGACCGTATCGATTATCCGACGTATAGGTCTGTAGCATATCAGATCGCTATGCCGCCGTTTCTATCAAATCTGCATGACGTATTTCATGTGTCTCGATTCGAAAGTATATACCGGATCCGACGCATGTTATACAGCCAGATGAAGTGCAGTGAAGGAGAATTTGACTTATGAAACTTTACCTGTCAGAATTGAGGACAGAAAGGTAAAGCAGCTTCGAGGAAAGATGATCGAGCTAGTGAAAGTCATATGGAATGATGTGACGGGTGAAGCTACCTGGGAGCTGGAAGATAAAATAAAGGATCAGTATCCTCATTTGTTTTGAGGAATAGCGAATTTCGAGGACGAAATTTTTATTTGTTGGGGAGAGTTGTAACACCCCAATTTTTAGAAAATATTCCGAATGTACTGTTTACTGTTTTTCAAACTTTTGTGTGAATGACCGTTGTGTCCCTATTTTACTGTTTCTCGATTTCTGCATGAAATACAAATACGTTTATACAGGCTGAAATTTTATTTGGTCCTTTTACGTAATTTGTTCCGAGACGGTAAAATAAAAGTTTTTCCGAGCTACTGTTTTAATTTTTCTGGAAGATATCTGAGACAATTAATACTTGTCTGTAATTTTATTTGAACGTTTTGGACAATTAGCTACGTTGTGGGAAAAAATGGGAAAAATGACCGTTACGTCCCGAACGTGTTGTTTTGTACTGTTTTTGTTGTTTTTAATTGTTTTCTACTTGATTTAGTGTCCAATATTACTGTCTGTGATTTTATATGGACTTTTTGTGTGATTTGCTCCGAGGCAGGAAAATAATATTTTTTCGGTACCGGGAAATCTTATTTTATTATTTAGAATTGGGATCTTACTAAACCCGATTCTGAATGAGACAAAATAATCTTTTAATTTTTAGGATTTGGTATCAAATAAAATAATTTTATATTATTATAATATTATTTTATTAGTCAATATAACTTAGTGATAGTGGACCCGAAAACGTTTTGCGGGACCCACAATTTGCGAAATGGTTAGATCGGTAGTAGCTTAATTAATCATCATTAGCGGTAGAACTTTCGAACAAGTGACTCGACTTAGTGACTAAGCTTAATTAATGAACAAGTGTGACTAGGCTTGTGAGTCATCAATAATCAACCAATAGGAGACAAGCTTGTTAAGCAAGTTTTAATCCTAGCCTTTGATGCATTCCATTGGCTTGGATGAAGCCAACCATTTGGCCACCTTGCATGCATGAAGTCTACGGCCATGTGGGGTTAGGAGACCAAAATATCACTTCATCTTTCTTGTTTTTCTCTCTTCTCTCTCTCCAAAAACCCTAAACACCATTGAAGCTTCCTTGAAGCCATTTTCGGCCAAGCTTGTTCCTTGACCATCCAACCATCCAAATTTTCATCTAACCAAGTTTTCTAAACCTAAACACAATCCTAAGAACATCTCTAGTTGAGAATTTCTTCAAAATCTTCCATTTGGAGCTTGAAACCAATCTTGAAAATTTTACCTAGAAGGTGAAATCTCATGTTTTTCTTTTCTCTCTTCTTTTTCAAAGTTCTAAGCCATGATTTATCCATGGTTTAGGTTCTTTTTCATGGTTAGTAACTTGTAGATTTTCGTTTGAGTTGCTAGGTACTTTGGTGGAGGAAACCGAACCCTAGGAGGAGTGAAAGAAAACCATTTGTCTTCATTTAAGGTAAGAGGAAGACAAATCTTATCACCTATGGATGGTGGTAAGAGGATGGAGTTTGATTTTGTGATTGTAGAATCCATAAGGATTCATGTTTGTGCTTGTTAGTAGCTTATTTGATGTGGTTGTGTATTTGTTAGTAGCTTTTCTATTTGTTGTTTGTAATAATTTGCATGTCTACAAGCTTTAATTTGCATGTCTACAAGCTTTGATTTAGGTTATATGTGTTAGAAATATATTGTATGTGTTAGAATGGCATGATAAAGTATAGAATTGCATGATAATGTATAGGATGTGAATAACATGTCAAGGAAATGCATGTGTGTTCCAAAGAACACTACACCAAGGCTCACGGCCTTTAACCAATGGGGAACCAAAATGTTCTCTAAATTTTCTTATAAGGTAATTTAATTAACCTAGGAGAATTAAGAAGGTTTCAAGTTGATTAGATCAAAGAAAATGAATTTAGAAATCAAATGGTAAGACTTAGTATTTTTGGCCAACATGCCTAAAATGAATGTGTTGATTTCAAAAACCATTTTCTAAAACAATGGTTAAATGAATTTAGACAATACAATAGGTTTGACATATATTTAGAAGATGAGAAATAATTTAGAAATCAATTTCAAAGTATTTAGGAAATTCGGCCAACATGCCAAACCAAGTATCTATGGTTTCTAAAATTAAATCCAAACTTTTTCTAAGTATAAGAATGCAATATGTGTTAAAAAGAATTTTTCTAAAATGAGTTTTAAGGAAAAGAATCAATTAGAAATAAGATTTATAACTTAGAACTAATGATTTTGTTATTAGAAATAAAATACAGTAACTTTCGAAAATTTCTAACATATAGCTCATGCTGTATTTTGAAGCATGTTAGTAGTTTTCAAAAGGATTAATTATATGGTTTAAAAATTTAATAAACAGAATTCTTACGGTAAAATTAGAAAACCATTAATATAATTTTCTAAGCAAAATACTGTCAAATTTTAGTAAAAACAGACAAATAGGATAGGAAAGATGTCCAAAAGACAGTATACGGTATGGAAAATATTATACGTAGCTTAAAAGTATTATTTATTATTTCTGTTTATTTAAACAGTAATTTTTAAGGAATTCGGTCAAGAAAATGATTTAAAAATCTTACGCGATTGAGAAAACGTATTAAAAATCCTACGCGATTTTGAAAACAGAAAAATATATTTACGCGATTTCAAAACGTTTATAAAAACGACGAGATTTCGAAAACGCGATAAAATTTCTACGCGATTGACCGAAACAGTATTTTTCTGGAATTTTCTGTATTTTATCTGTCGGGAAAATGAGAACCCGTACAGGCTTTTGAGGATTTGTTTTCATTTGTCGGGAAAATGAGAACCCGTCTGAGCTTTCTATCTTTATACCATGAGGGTATTTTGGTAATTTGCTAATTTTTGGTAAATTTTGGTTGATGAGGTGAATCATATCGTGTTGTCGATGCGATAAACGTAGTGTGGTTCATTGTTCTAATGAACTTGGAGACTTTAGTGTACGGAATTCCATATATGGACAGTCGGTCGCTCCGCTGGGCCGTGGTAACCGATAGCACACTAATGGACTCGACACGCACTATATTTAATCGAGATTTGTGAAGTCTAGTAGTGCATTGCCCGTAGTGTCACGACGTGAGACAGTGAACTACCCCATGCCTGGATGGTAAATTCCCAGTGATGTGGAGCTATAGACGCAACGTATGACCGCGGAATAGTTGGCTGGGCAGCCGTGGTACTAATAGATTTTGTGAGTCATTCCCTCTGATATCTGTGGTATCTGTGTTGTTTAGCTCCATGGAGTAGGAACGTGTCATATTTCTTATGAGTATATCTGGAACTTTATTTTATCTTATCTGTCTATTTTATCTGCTTAGTATTATGAGGATTATTTATCTGTTCTATTATTTTATCTGTGATGTTTTATTTTATCTGTGATATTATGTGTCGTTATGATAATTAAATCTTTTTCTTTATTCTGTTACTGATTTCTGTTATAGCTTTTCATATTGCATGAATTGTATAACTGTTGTTTGTCGTCTTCTTATTAGCCATGTTTATGGTGATTTTAGATTGTCTTACCTCTTTTCTGTATTGTGTATGTTCCTGTATATTTATTTTACGCAGTAAAGAGTTTGAGGTAGAAGAAGAGGAACAACCTCTTGAGGTTCTGTACCCCGAGGAGGAGGAAGATCAGCTAGCCGACGACCAGTTTGACGATCAAGAACCATCTGATCATCCATACCCATTGGATTGATTAGTTTTGGTATGGCAGTGCCAGGATTTTTGGGGTTCGTGACTCTGGAGTTTCACGGTGGATCGCTATCGTGGCACATGAGAGGAGATAGAGACTCTGTGACGTATGCAGGATGGCTGATGGTAACCCTACGCCATAGATTTGATGACGAGCCAGTGATGACGACGACGGTGTTTCTGCATTTAGAGTTACCCTTATCCATTAGGCGTCATTTTGGTGGTATGACCACGGAGCCTAGTGAGATTAGCATCGTATCGACTGCGCGATCTCGTTATCGCCGAGAGTCGAGGCATCCTGGATATTTGTCTCCTGATGATCATTTTCATGTTGAGAGTGATCCTTCAGAGGATTAAATATGCATGATGTTTTTTTTGGGCGCGTCTGCGTATGTCTGTATATATTGACTTTTTATTGCTTTATTTACTGTTTTCGTTTAAATATTTGTATTTTAGTTGTAAATTATTTGTATAACTTATAACTTGGATCATATGTATATTATAAGTAATGTTGTTTTGTTTTATGTTTTTTTTTTTTTTTGCTATTTCCGCATATTTTATTTAAGAATATTTTGTTTATCAGGAATTATTTTACAACTCGTAATAGTGTGTAACAAATGTTTCACAACTTGGGTAGATTTTATTTCTCTTTCTTTTATTTTCTTTTATGTGTGACATCCTCCAAAGGGGTGTTACATTAGTTGGTATCAGAGCCCAAGTTAGAGTCTTTTGGGGTTGTGGTTGGGTCTGTTTTTGTTTGTGCTGTGTGCTTCTCTGTGATTTATATCCTTTCGGAAGTATCTAAAAGGATGTATCTAATTTTGTTTTGTTTTGTTCTGTTTGAAGATGTCTGGACGAGGTAGAGGACGTACGAACATGAATCGTGACGTGGACCCTATGATTGCGGCTGCTGAGGCTATGCAGCGGATGGCTGAAGTAATGATGCAGCAGAATGTGAGAGCAGCTCAACAGCAAGATGCTACTGCTGATGCCCTAAATTTATCTGAATTTAGGCGCCACAATCCGCCACAGTTTAGAGGCGAGGTTGATCCGGAGAAGGCAAGTCAATGGATACAAGACTTGGAGAGGATTTTTGAAGGGATGAGGTGCACAGATGACAAGAAGGTAACTTATGCCGTCTTTATGCTAAGAGGAGATGGAGAACATTGGTGGAGAGGAACCCGCCGAGTTTTGCAAGCTGAAGGAACAGAAATCACATGGGAAGTGTTTTCTAATGCTTTTCTCGGAGAAATATTTTCTGCGAGTGCTAGGCATGCCAAAGAAATGGAATTTCTTGGTTTGCGACAGGGGAATATGACGGTGAATGAGTATGCCACAAAGTTTGAGAATTTGTCTCAATTCTCAGATTATGCTCAAACACGACAAGACGATGTGTGGAGATGTAGGAAGTTTGAATCAGGTTTAAGGGTGGAACTGAAACGAGGAGTGGTATCCTTGAGAATGACTCAGTTTCATGCTTTGGTGGATGCTTGTGCTCGACTTGAGGAGTTGGAGCCATCTAGAGATCAGAGGAATCGGAACTTTGGGCCGACAAGATTTCAGAGAGGTGGAGGTAGTAATACAAATCGGTTTCAGCGTAAGCCGTATTCCAGACCAACAGGGACTCAATCTCAACGACCATCGGTTAGTGGAGGAGCAAGTGGTAGTGGAGCTGGACAGAGAGTGGCGTTCACGCCGACATGTTTTAAGTGCGGGAAGAAAGGTCATATCTCGCCGGAGTGCACGCTTAGAGGAACAGTTTGTTTTAACTGTAAGCAACCTGGGCACATGTCAAAGGATTGTACTCAACCGGAAAAGAAACCTGCTGTTCGGTATGTTAGAGCTAATCAGCAAAAATCTGGAAGTACTCAACCGAGATCTGGAGGGCGTGTTTATACCATGAAGGGAACTGAGATTTCTCAATCTGATGGTCTTATACAAGGAGAAGGTGACATTGGAGGTAACCATCTGACTATGTTGTATGACTCTGGTGCTACACACTCGTTTATTGCATATGATTGTGTGGAAAGACTGAAGTTGCCTGTGTCTTCTTTGAATGTTAAATTGAGTGTATCTACGCCAACTGCTAAACTTGTGATTGCATCAAAGATATGTTTGGATTGTCCTATTGTTGTGAAAGGCCGTTTGTTTATGGTCAACTTGATTTGTTTGCCTCTTATTGAGATAGATGTAATATTAGGGATGGACTGGTTATGTTCTAACCATATCCTTATAGATTGTGCAAGTAAAACCATAGTTTTTCCTAAGGAAGAAAAGTCTGGGTTCTTAACTGCTGTTAAGGTCAAGTCTTTGTTAAGAGATGAAGCGCAGGGATATATGGTATTGTCTTCTCTAGAAGTTAAGAATGAGAAGGATGTGAATACTATTCCTGTTGTCAACGAGTTTCCTGATGTTTTTCCTGATGACGTACCTGGTTTGCCACCTGAGAGGGAGATCGAGTTTTCAATTGATTTAGTACCAGGAACAGGTCCTATCTCAATTACACCGTATCGTATGTCGCCAGTGGAATTGGAGGAGCTGAAGAAGCAATTGGTGGAACTGTTGGAGAAAGAGTTTGTGCGACCTAGTGTTTCGCCATGGGGTGCGCCAGTGCTTTTGGTCAAAAAGAAGGACGGAACGTCTCGGCTTTGTGTGGATTATCGTCAGCTGAACAAGGTGACTATTAAGAATAAATATCCGCTTCCAAGAATTGACGATTTGATGGATCAGTTAAGAGGAGCTGTAGTATTTTCCAAGATAGATCTGAGATCGGGATATCATCAGATTCGTGTAAAAGGGGAAGATGTGCCGAAAACTGCTTTTCGAACTCGTTATGGACATTATGAGTATCAGGTGATGCCATTCGGGGTGACGAATGCTCCTGCCATATTTATGGATTATATGAACAGGATTTTTCGTCCGTATCTAGACAGATTTGTCGTTGTCTTCATCGATGACATTCTGATCTATTCTCAATCGAAGGAAGAGCATGCTGAACATCTCGGTGTTGTTCTTCAGATTTTAAGGGAGAAGCAGCTATATGCGAAATTGGCTAAGTGTGAGTTCTGGTTGGAAGAAGTCCAATTTCTTGGTCACGTAATTTCTAAAGAAGGTATTGCGGTGGACCCATCAAAAGTGGAGACTGTTTTACAATGGGAAAGACCTAAGACGGTAACAGAAGTTCGAAGTTTTGTTGGACTTGCTGGTTATTATCGGAGGTTTATTGAGGGTTTTTCCAAGATTGCTGGACCACTTACACAACTTACGAGGAAAAATCAAGCTTTTGAATGGACGGAAGAACGTGAAGCCAGTTTTCAAGAGTTGAAGAAGAGATTAACAACTGTACCGGTGTTGATCCTACCAGATTCGACGAAATCTTTTGATGTGTATTGCGACGCTTCTTATCAAGGGCTAGGATGCATATTGATGCAAGATCGGAACGTTGTGGCATATGCTTCTCGACAATTGAAGGTTCATGAGAGGAATTATCCAACGCACGATTTGGAATTGGCCGCTGTGGTTTTTGCTCTAAAGATATGGAGACATTTTCTCTATGGAGCAACGTTCAACATTTTCAGTGATCACAAGAGCTTGAAGTACTTGTACGATCAGAAGGAGCTGAACATGAGGCAGCGGAGATGGTTAGAATTCCTGAAAGATTATGATTTTCAACTGTTGTACCACCCTAGTAAGGCGAATGTCGTGGCTGACGCCTTAAGTAGAAAGATTATCAGTGCTTCTGCTCTGATGATCAAGGAAAAGGAGCTCATTGAACAGTTTAGAGATGTGTGGTCATTTGTTGAGTTGAAACCGGGGAAGATCTGTATTAACATGGTTACTATCTCGAGCGAGCTGATGGAAGACATAAGGGAGAAACAGAATGCCGATAAATTTTTACAAGAAATAAGAGAACAAATAAAGCAAGACGAGACAATAGAGTTCAAAGAAGGAACTGATGGAATTCTGAGGTTTCAGGGTAGAGTCTGTGTTCCTCGTGACCGGGAGCTAAGGCGATATATTGTAGAACATGCCCATACTAGTCTATTAAGTATGCATCCAGGCATAACAAAGATGTACCAAGACTTGAAGAAGTTATTCTGGTGGCATGGACTGAAGAGTGATGTTATTAGGTGCGTGTCAACTTGTCTAGTCTGTCAAAAGGCAAAAGTGGAACATCAAAGACCAGCTGGAATGTTACAACCGTTATCTATTCCAGAATGGAAATGGGATAGTATATCGATGGATTTCGTTACTGGTTTGCCAAAGACAAGGAAAGGTCATGATTCGATATGGGTTATAGTCGATAGGCTTACGAAATCGGCTCATTTCTTACCAATTAATATTAAGTATTCATTGGAAAGATTAACCCAGTTGTACATCAGTGAAATTGTCAGATTACATGGTGTACCTACATGTATAGTTTCTGATCAAGATCCGAGGTTTACGTCAAGGTTTTGGCGGAGTCTGCAAGAAGCTATGGGAACTAAGTTACGACTGAGTTCAGCGTATCATCCGCAGACAGATGGTCAGACAGAGAGAACTATACAGTCTTTGGAGGATCTGTTGCGTGCTTGTGTTTTGGAACAACGAGGAAGTTGGGATGAATTTTTATCTCTGATAGAATTCACCTACAACAATAGTTTTCACTCAAGCATCAGAATGGCACCTTATGAAGCATTGTATGGAAGACGATGTCGAACTCCGTTGTGTTGGTATCAAGATGGGGAAAGTATGACTGTTGGACCAGATCTTGTACGACAGACTACGGAGAAGGTAAAGATGATACAAGAGAAGATGAGAACGACGCAAAACAGATAGAAAAGTTATGCGGATAAACGAAGACGACCTCTTGAATTTGAGGAGGGTGAGCATGTGTTTCTAAGAGTTACTCCTACGACTGGTGTCGGAAGAGTTATTAAATCTAAGAAACTTACTCCTAAGTTCATTGGACCGTATCAGATTATCCGACGTATAGGTCCTGTAGCATATCGATCGCTATGCCGCCGTTTATATCAAATCTGCATGACGTATTTCATGTGTCTCGATTACGAAAGTATATACCAGATCCGACGCATGTTATACAAACCGGATGAAGTGCACCGAAGGAGAATTTGACTTATGAAACTTTACCCGTCGAATTGAGACGAAAGGTAAAGCGACTTCGAGGAAAGATGATCGAGCTAGTGAAAGTCATATGGAATGATGTGACGGGTGAAGCTACCTGGGAGCTGGAAGATAAAATAAAGGATCAATATCCTCATTTGTTTTGAGGAATAGCGAATTTCGAGGACGAAATTTTTATTTGTTGGGGAGAGTTGTAACACCCCAATTTTTAGAAAATATTCCGAATGTACTGTTTACTGTTTTTCAAACTTTTGTGTGAATGACCGTTGTGTCCCTATTTTACTGTTTCTCGATTTCTGCATGAAATACAAATACGTTTATACAGGCTGAAATTTTATTTGGTCCTTTTACGTAATTTGTTCCGAGACGGTAAAATAAAAGTTTTTCCGAGCTACTGTTTTAATTTTTCTGGAAGATATACAGACAATTAATACTGTCTGTAATTTTATTTGAACGTTTTGGACAATTAGCTACGTTGTGGGAAAAAATGGGAAATTGACCGTTACGTCCCGAACGTGTTGTTTTGTACTGTTTTTGTTGTTTTTAATTGTTTTCTACTTGATTTAGTGTCCAATATTACTGTCTGTGATTTTATATGGACTTTTTGTGTGATTTGCTCCGAGGCAAGAAAATAATATTTTTTCGGGCCGGGGAAATCTTATTTTATTATTTAGAATTGGGGGATCTTACTAAACCCGATTCTGAATGAGACAAAATAATCTTTTAATTTTTAGGATTTGACTGTCAAATAAAATAATTTTATATTATTATAATATTATTTTATTAGTCAATATAACTTAGTGATAGTGGACCCGAAAACGTTTTGTAGGACCCATAATTTGCAGAATGGTTAGATCAGTAGCTTAATTAATCATCATTAGCAGTAGAACTTTCTTAACAAGTGACTCACTAGTTAGACTAAGTAGGTAATTAATGAACAAGCAATGACTAGGCTTGTGAGTCATCAATAATCAACCAATAGGAGACAAGCTTGTTAAGCAAGTTTTAATCCTAGCCTTTGATGCATTCCATTGCTTGGATGAAGCCAACCATTTGGCCACCTTGCATGCATGAAGTCTACGGCCATGTGGGGTTAGGAGACCAAAATATCACTTCATCTTTCTTGTTTTTCTCTCTTCTCTCTCTTCCAAAAACCCTAAACACCATTGAAGCTTCCTTGAAGCCATTTTCGGCCAAGCTTGTTCCTTGACCATCCAACCATCCAAATTTTCATCTAACCAAGTTTTCTAAACCTAAACACAATCCTAAGAACATCTCTAGTTGAGAGATTTCTTCAAAATCTTCCATTTGGAGCTTGGAAACCAATCTTGAAAATTTTACCTAGAAGGTGAAATCTCATGTTTTTCTTTTCTCTCTTCTTTTTCAAAGTTCTAAGCCATGATTTGTCCATGGTTTAGGTTCTTTTTCATGGTTAGTAACTTGTAGATTTTCGTTTGAGTTGCTAGGTACTTTGGTGGAGGAAACCGAACCCTAGGAGGAGTGAAAGAAAACCATTTGTCTTCATTTAAGGTAAGAGGAAGACAAATCTTATCACCTATGGATGGTGGTAAGAAGATGGAGTTTTGATTTTGTGATTGTAGAATCCATAAGGATTCATGTTTGTGCTTGTTAGTAGCTTATTTGATGTGGTTGTGTATTTGTTAATAGCTTTCTATTTGTTGTTTGTAATAATTTGCATGTCTACAAGCTTTAATTTACATGTCTACAAGCTTTGATTTAGGTTATATGTGTTAGAAATATATTGTATGTGTTAGAATGGCATGATAAAGTATAGAATTGCATGATAATGTATAGGATGTGAATAACATGTCAAGGAAATGCATGTGTGTTCCAAAGAACACTACACCAAGGCTCACGACCTTTAACCAATGGGGAACCAAAATGTTCTCTAAATTTTCTTATAAGGTAATTTAATTAACCTAGGAGAATTAAGAAGGTTTCAAGTTGATTAGATCAAAGAAAATGAATTTAGAAATCAAATGGTAAGACTTAGTATTTTTGGCCAACATGCCTAAAATGAATGTGTTGATTTCAAAAACCATTTTCTAAAACAATGGTTAAATGAATTTAGACAATACAATAGGTTTGACATATATTTAGAAGATGAGAAATAATTTAGAAATCAATTTCAAAGTATTTAGGAAATTCGGCCAACATGCCAAACCTAGTATCTATGGTTTCTAAAATTAAATCCAAACTTTTTCTAAGTATAAGAATGCAATATGTGTTAAAAAGAATTTTTCTAAAATGAGTTTTAAGGAAAGAATCAATTAGAAATAAGATTTATAACTTAGAACTAATGATTTTGTTATTAGAAATAAAATACAAGAACTTTTGAAAATTTCTAACATATAGCTCATGCTTTGTATTTTGAAGCATGTTAGTAGTTTTCAAAAGGATTAATTATATGGTTTAAAAATTTAATAAACGAGAATTCTTACGGTAAAATTAGAAAACCATTAATATAATTTTCTAAGCAAAATACTGTCAAATTTTAGTAAAAACAGACAAATAGGATAGGAAAGATGTCCAAAAGACAGTATACGGTATGGAAAATATTATACGTAGCTTAAAAGTATTATTTATTATTTCTGTTTATTTAAACAGTAATTTTTAAGGAATTCGGTCAAGAAAATGATTTAAAAATCTTACGCGATTGAGAAAACGTATTAAAAATCCTACGCGATTTTGAAAACAGAAAAATATATTTACGCGATTTCAAAACGTTTATAAAAACGACGAGATTTCGAAAACGCGATAAAATTTCTACGCGATTGACCGAAACAGTATTTTTCTCGGAATTTTCGTATTTTATCTTTGTCGGAAAAATGAGAACCCGTATAGGCTTTTGAGGATTTTTTTTCATTTGTCGGGAAAATGAGAACCCGTACAGGCTTTCTATCTTTATACCATGAGGGTATTTTGGTAATTTGCCAATTTTTGGTAAATTTTGGTTGACGAGGTGAATCACATCGTGTTGTCGATGCGATAAACGTAGTGTGGTTCATTGTTCTAATGAACTTGGAGACTTTAGTGTACGGAATTCCATATATGGACAGTCGGTCGCTCCGCTGGGCCGTGGTAACCGATAGCACACTAATGGACTCGACACGCACTATATTTAATCGAGATTTGTGAAGTCTAGTAGTGTATTGCCCGTAGTGTCACGACGTGAGACAGTGAACTACCCCATGCCTGGATGGTAAATTCCCAGTGATGTGGAGCTATAGACGCAACGTATGACCGCGGAATAGTTGGCTGGGCAGCCGTGGTACTAATAGATTTTGCGAGTCATTCCCTCTGATATCTGTGGTATCTGTGTTGTTTAGCTCCATGGAGTAGGAACGTGTCATATTTCTTATGAGTATATCTGGAACTTTATTTTATCTTATCTGTCTATTTTATCTGCTTAGTATTATGAGGATTATTTATCTGTTCTATTATTTTATCTGTGATGTTTTATTTTATCTGTGATATTATGTGTCGTTATGATAATTAAATCTTTTTCTTTATTCTGTTACTGATTTCTGTTATAGCTTTTCATATTGCATGAATTGTATAATTGTTGTTTGTCGTCTTCTTATTGGCCATGTTTATGGTGATTTTAGATTGTCTTACCTCTTTTCTGTATTGTGTATGTTCCTGTATATTTATTTTACGCGGTAAAGAGTTTGAGGTAGAAGAAGAGGAACAGCCTCTTGAGGTTCTGTACCCCGAGGAGGAGGAAGATCAGCTAGCCGACGACCAGTTTGATGATCAAGAACCATTTGATCATCCATACCCATTGGATTGATTAGTTTTGGTATGGCGGTGCCAGGATTTTTGGGGTTCGTGACTCTGGAGTTTCACGATGGATCTCTATCGTGGCACATGAGAGGAGATAGAGACTCTATGACGTATGGAGGACGGCTGACGGTAACCCTACGCCATAGATTTGATGACGAGCCAGTGATGACTACGACGGTGTTTCTGCATTTAGAGTTACCTTTATGATGTGAGCCCACTAAGGAGCATGGATCAAGGAGCACTACAAGGACTTGGTGGACCTATGACAAGAGCTAGGACCAAGAAAGCCCAAGAAGTCCTAAATCAAATGGTGACAACTTTAATTGAAGCAAGCCCAAATTCAAGTCTTGATGGAGTGGAGCCCAAATTGGTCACTTATCTCATCCAACTTGAAGACCCATGATGACTTGGATGTCCACTTCTCTAAAATAGCATTTTTTTAGTTTATTTCTATTAAATAAAGTGTAATAAACTGTAATAAACTATGAAGGATGAATAGTGCACGTTTTTTGGGAGGGCAACCTTTGATTTGCATGCCTAGGTAACTCCTATTTGCTAGTTAATGCTTTAATTAGCCACTTAATGGATTAGTTATTGCTTTTTATGGGGAATTTGTCACATTATGATGACCATTTTGTATGCATATTCTATGCACCCTATTTTCCTATAAATAGGTGCCTAAAACATGAATGAAGGGACTCTTGGATGTGAATTTGGATTGAATCCATTTGTGAGAATTTCATTCTCTTTGGTTCTTGGTTGAGCCATCTTGGTTCTTATCAAAGGCTTCCTTACCTTTGTGGCGAATCTTCGCTTGACTTATCACTCTCTAAGAGTGTGGCGTCTTCTTCCTCCCATTCCTTTTCCTTTTTCCATCTTTTCTATTATTTTTACTATTCATATCACTATTCATTCATCATCACTTCATCGTTCGTTCCTCGGGTATTGTTCATCATTTCATTCTTTGAAACACTAAATCAACTCAAGGACGATCCGTAAAAACAATATGCATCCAACTTGGATCATATCATGTGGTATCTAGAGCCCGGATTCTAGAGTTGATAGAGTTCTTGCATTTTCTTTTGTACTTGTTCTTATTGCTTTCCAAACATCAAGCACTATTGCTTGAATGTCATAATTATACACAATCTTGATCATCATTGATCTCTGCCATTTCTAAGAATTGGCAACATTCTTTACTTTCCGTTCTTTACTTTTTGCCATTTAAATTCTAGTCCTTTTATTTTCTGCCTTTAATTTCTGTTTCTTAATTTCTACGCAATATTTACAACTTTGATCTTGTCAATTCTATATCTGTTTTGTTATATGTTTTATAGCACCTTAATTTGAAAGGAAACTCCTAAATACACAATTGGGCATAACAATTGAAAAAAAAAAAAAAAATTGCAAGAACCATTTTTTTTTTTAAGTGCAAAAAAAAAAAAAGAGAACAAGGGCTTGAAAAATAGTATTAAAAAAAAAAAAAAAGAGACTGCCCTTGCACTTAAGCAAGATTGAGTTTGAATGCCTTGTGAATTTCAATTAAGCGGTGCTATTCTACATACCTTGTGCATTTCTTTTTCTTCTTATTTCTTTTGAGTTCTACCTTTCTTTTTTTAATTAGCTTTTCTTGCTTGTCTTTTAAATTCCTTTGAGTTTTGTCTAGAGTTTCATCTTTTCTTCAACTTCGAGTGCTTACTCTTGTGAGGACCGCTACCTTTGTAAGAGCTTTTGGTAATTGAAAGATGAGAGGGTTCATTTAAGAACTTGCAAAGAGAATTTGAGTGGAAAGAGGCAAGAGTGAAAATTACATCTTGTGTGAAAAAAAAAAGCCAAAAAGAGTGAAAATATATATATATATATATATATATATATATATATATATATATATATATATATATATATATATATATATATATACTTTGTGAGAAAAGAGAGGGAGTGTTGTGAGGATAAATTACACTTTCTACTACTCAAATGGGTGATAGTCCACCATTGTCACCAAGGACAGCCACTCTACATGCTAGAATGGCTAATCAAGTTCAAGCACTCCAAAGACAAATGGAGCAAATGCAAGCCAACTATGATAGACAACTAGCCAACCTTCAACGGGATGACTCAAGTGGCTATGATAGTGAAGAAAGAGGGAGGCCAAGAGGAAGAAGACCTAGAAGAGGAGGCCCTAGGGGAGGAAGGCGTGAAGATAGGATTGAGGGGGTTAAAATCAAAGTTCCTTCCTTTCTTGGAAAGAATGACCCTGAAGCCTATTTGGAGTGGGAACTCAAGATGGAGCAAGTGTTTGATTGCAACACATATAATGAGAGAAAGAAAGTGAAGGTGGCGGCGTTGGAGTTCAAGGAGTATGCACTAGTATGGTGGGATCAATTCCAAAAGGAGATGAGGAGAATTGGAGAGGAGCCAATTGAGACTTGGGAAGACATGAAAATTGTAATGAGGAGGAGGTTTGTCCCAAGTCACTATCAAAGGGACATCCACAACAAATTGCAAAGACTTACCCAAGGGAGCAAGAGTGTGGATGAGTACTTCAAGGAGATGGAATTGGCCTTACTTAGGTCAAACTTTGAGGAAGACCGTGAGGCAACTATGGCAAGGTTCTTGCATGGCTTGAACCAAGAAATTCAAGATGTGGTGGAGTTGCAAAACTATGTGGAGCTTGAAGATTTGGTGCAACAAGCAATCAAGGTGGAGCAACAATTAAAGAGGAGGAAATCCAAATATTCCTCTTCATCATCTTCCAAATTCCCATCTTCAAATTGGAAGGACAAGCAAAAGAAGGAGGGTGCACCAAGCAAGGAGGCCGTGAGCACCTCTCAAGGCAAGAAGCCCATGGAACCAACCACAAGGAGCAGAGATGTCAAGTGTTTCAAGTGTCTTGGTCATGGCCACATAGCCTCTCAATGTCCAACCAAGAGAACTATGGTGTCCATGAATGGTGAAGTGATGTCTCAATCCGAAGCTTCAAGTGGAGAGGAAAGTGAAGAAGAAGTGTTCATGCCGGATGGTGACTTACTTATGGTGAGGAGGCTTTTGGGGAGTCAAGTGAAGGAACATGAAGCTAGCCAAAGGGAGAACATTTTCCACTCTAGATGCCTAATTCAAGGTAAAGTTTGTTCTCTAATAATTGATGGAGGTAGTTGTGCAAATGTAGTAAGTTCTAGGTTGGTGTCTAAATTAAATCTTATCACTAAAACCCATCCAACACCATATAGACTTCAATGGTTGAGTGAGGTTGGGGAGATGGTGGTGAACAAACAAGTGGAGGTTCCATTCTCCATTGGGAAGTATGAGGACAATGTTCTTTGTGATGTAGTGCCTATGGAGGCAAGCCATATGTTGTTGGGAAGGCCTTGACAATATGACAAGAAGGCCATTCATGATGGATTTTCAAACAAGTTCACTTTCATGGACAAGGAGCGAAAGGTTGTACTCTCTCCTTTATCTCCAAAACAAGTTAGTGAGGATCAAAAGAAAATAAGAGAGAAAAGAGAGCAAGAGAGAAAAGAAAAAGAGAGTGAACAAGAGAAAAAGAGTGATGAAAAATCAAAAAAAAATCATGAGAAAAAAAGAGAAAAACCGAGATGAAAAAGAGAGAAAAGAGAGTTGTTTTGCAACAAAAAGTGAGGTGAAAAGTGCATTGGTTTCAAGACAGCCCCTATACATGCTTTTGTGTAGGGAATTTTGTTTAAATGCTAACATTTCTAATGATCATTCTTTGTCTAGTGGTGTGAAAAATTTTTTGCAAGAATTTGAGGATATCTTCCCTAAGGAAGTGCCACATGGCCTTCCACCTTTGAGGGGAATTGAGCACCATATTGACCTCATTCCGGGTGCATCATTACCCAATAGGCCAGCCTATAGGAGCAATCCTCAAGAGACCAAAGAGATCCAAAAGCAAGTGGAGGAGTTGATGCAAAAAGGATGGGTACAAGAGAGCTTAAGTCCATGTGTTGTACCCGTCATTTTGGTGCCCAAAAAGGATGGCACTTGGAGGATGTGCACGGATTGTAGGGCCGTGAACAACATCACCATTAAGTATAGGCATCCTATCCCTAGACTTGATGATTTTCTTGATGAATTGTTTGGTGCTTACATTTTTTCTAAAATTGATTTGAAAAGTGGGTACCATCAAATTAGGATAAGGGAAGGGGATGAATGGAAAACCGCTTTCAAAACTAAATTTGGTTTGTATGAATGGTTGGTAATGCCTTTTGGTTTAACAAATGCACCAAGCACTTTTATGAGGCTTATGAACCATGTCTTAAGAGAATTTTTGGGAAAATTTGTGGTGGTATATTTTGATGATATCTTAATATATAGCAAGAACTTAGATGAGCACCATGAACATTTAAGGGCTGTTTTGCTTGTATTAAGAAAAGAAAGGTTGTATGCAAACTTGGAAAAATGTATTTTTTGTGTGGATCATGTGATTTTCCTTGGTTTTGTGATTAATGCTAAAGGGGTCCATGTGGATCAAGAAAAGATTAAGGCCATTCAAGATTGGCCAACCCCCAAAAATGTGAGTGATGTGAGGAGCTTTCATGGTTTGGCTAGTTTCTATAGGAGGTTTGTTAAAGATTTTAGCACATTGGCTGCACCTCTTAATGAAATTGTCAAAAGAATGTTGGGTTTAAATGGGGGAAAAACAAGAACAAGCTTTTAAGGAACTTAAGAAAAAGCTCACCCATGCACCAATACTTGCTTTGCCTAATTTTGCTAAATCTTTTGAAATTGAATGTGATGCTTCTAATGTTGGTGTTGGAGCTGTTTTAATGCAAGAAGGGCATCCAATTGCTTACTTTAGTGAGAAATTAAGTGGTGTTGTCCTTAATTATCCCACCTATGATAAGGAGTTGTATGCCTTGGTGAGGGCTTTGCAAACATGACAACATTATCTTTTGCCCAAAGAGTTTGTTATCCATAGTGATCATGAGTCCTTAAAGTACTTGAAAGGACAAGGAAAGTTGAATAAGAGGCATGCCAAGTGGGTTGAGTTTCTTGAACAATTCCCATATGTGATCAAGCATAAGAAAGGTAAGGCCAACATAGTGGCAGATGCACTTTCAAGACGGTATACCTTACTCTCTACCCTTGAAACAAAATTGTTTGGGCTTGAATGCATCAAAGAATTGTATGAGCATGATAAAGATTTTTCCCATATCTATGCTAATTGTTTGCATTGGGCTCAAAATGGATATTTTAGGCACCAAGGGTTTTTGTTTAAAGAAAAGAGATTATGTGTGCCTAAAAGTTCTATAAGAGAGTTGCTTGTGAGGGAAGTGCATGAAGGGGGACTAATGGGGCATTTTGGGGTTCAAAAGACTTTAGACATGTTGCACGAACATTTTCATTGGCCACACATGAAACATGATGTGCAAAAGTTTTGTGAAAAATGCATTGTTTGTAAAAGGTCTAAATCTAAAGTGATG
The DNA here is from genome assembly GCA_029884605.1 of Ormosia emarginata. Taxonomy (NCBI): domain Eukaryota; kingdom Viridiplantae; phylum Streptophyta; class Magnoliopsida; order Fabales; family Fabaceae; genus Ormosia; species Ormosia emarginata. The sequence goes on along the minus strand of JAQQTP010000078.1, from coordinate 21,218,487 downwards.
CCTCATGGACTTTATACTCCGTTGCCTATTCCTGATTTTCCTTGGATTGATTTGTCAATGGATTTTGTTGTAGGACTACCCCGGACAAAGAATGGTAAGGATTCAATTTTTGTGGTGGTGGATAGGTTTTCTAAAATGGCACATTTAATACCATGTAAAAAAGTTGATGATGCTTGTCATGTTGCTGAATTGTTTTTCAAAGAAGTGGTAAGGCTTCATGGCCTTCCAAGAAGTATTGTTTCAGATCGTGACACAAAGTTCTTAAGTCACTTTTGGAGGACTTTGTGGGGTAAGTGGGTACAAAGCTTCTTTTCTCCACTACTTGTCATCCCCAAACGGATGGGCAAACTGAGGTAGTTAATAGGACACTTTCTTCCCTTCTTAGGGCTGTAATAAAGAAGAACATTAAGTCTTGGGAGGAGTGTTTGCCTCATGTGGAATTTGCTTATAATAGAGCTGTTCATAGTACTACTCAATATTCTCCTTTTGAGGTTGTTTATGGATTTAATCCTCTCACTCCTCTTGATTTATTGCCATTGCCTAACTCGTCAATTTTAAAGCATGAAGATGGCAGGGCTAAAGCTGAATTTGTGAGGAAGTTACACGAGCAAGTCAAGGCTCAAATTGAGAAGAAGACTGAAAGCTATGTTAGACAAGGCAACAAAGGGAGGAGGAAGGTGGTGTTTGAACCTGGAGATTAGGTCTGGGTGCACATGAGAAAAGAGAGATTTCCTTCACAGAGGAAATCCAAGCTTCAACCAAGAGGAGATGAGCCATTCCAAGTGTTGGCCAAGATCAATGATAATGCCTACAAGATAGACCTTCCAGGTGAGTATGGTGTTAGTGCAACTTTCAATGTAGCTGATTTGTCTCCATTTGATGTAGGTGATGAAGATTTCAATTCGAGATCGAATTCACTTAAAGAAGGAGGGGATGATGTGAGCCCACTAAGGAGCATGGATCAAGGAGCACTACAAGGACTTGGTGGACCTATGACAAGAGCTAGGACCAAGAAAGCCCAAGAAGTCCTAAATCAAATGGTGACAACTTTAATTGAAGCAAGCCCAAATTCAAGTCTTGATGGAGTGGAGCCCAAATTGGTCACTTATCTCATCCAACTTGAAGACCCATGATGACTTGGATGTCCACTTCTCTAAAATAGCATTTTTTTAGTTTATTTCTATTAAATAAAGTGTAATAAACTATGAAGGATGAATAATGCACATTTTTTGGGAGGGCAACCTTTGGTTTGCATGCCTAGGTAACTCCTATTTGCTAGTTAATGCTTTAATTAGCCACTTAATGGATTAGTTATTGCTTTTTATGGGGAATTTGTCACATTATGATGACCATTTTGTATGCATATTCTATGCACCCTATTTTCCTATAAATAGGTGCCTAAAACATGAATGAAGGGACTCTTGGATGTGAATTTGGATTGAATCCATTTGTGAGAATTTCATTCTCTTTGGTTCTTGGTTGAGCCATCTTGGTTCTTATCAAAGGCTTCCTTACCTTTGTGGCGAATCTTCGCTTGACTTATCACTCTCTAAGAGTGTGGCGTCTTCTTCCTCCCATTCCTTTTCCTTTTTCCATCTTTTCTATTATTTTTACTATTCATATCACTATTCATCAGTTCTGTTCCTCGGGTATTGTTCATCATTTCATTCTTTGAAACACTAAATCAACTCAAGGACGATCCGTAAAAACAATATGCATCCAACTTGGATCATATCACTTTATCCATTAGGCGTCATTTTGGTGGTATGACCACGGAGCCTAGTGAGATTAGCATCGTATCGACTGTGCGATCTCGTTATCGCCGAGAGTCGAGACATCCTGGATATTTGTCTCCTGATGATCATTTTCATGTTGAGAGTGATCCTTCAGATGATTAAATATGCATGATGTTTTTTTTGGGCGCGTCTGCGTATGTCTGTATATATTGACTTTTTATTGCTTTATTTACTGTTTTCGTTTAAATAGTTGTATTTTAGTTGTAAATTATTTGTATAACTTATAACTTGGATCATATGTATATTATAAGAAATGTTGTTTTGTTTTATGTTTTTTTTTATTTGTTATTTCTGCATATTTTATTTAAGAATATTTTGTTTATCAGGAATTATTTTACAACCCGTAATAGTATGTAACAAATGTTTCACAACTTGGGTAGATTTTATTTCTCTTTCTTTTATTTTCTTTTATGTGTGACATCCTCCAAAGGGGTGTTACAATAAGAACCAAGATGGTTCTTCCAAGAACTCCAGGAGAACTAAGCTCTCAAAACTCACAAAGGAGTGCAATAATATTCTCAAATTCAAAAAGTGTCAAATGCACTAAACATAAGCCTATTTATAGGCATTAGTATGTGGCTAAGTCTAGTTAAAGGAGGCAGCAAGCTAGCACATTTTTAATCCTAACCCTAGCGTAAATGTGGCTCAGGCCCAATTAGAAGGCAACACCTATCCCTAGCTTTGCTATGCACAAATTAAGCCTAAACAATAGGTCCTTATTACAAAATTATCCCAAAAAAAAGAAATAAGAACCAAATTGAGAAAATTAAAAGGTTCAAATACATAATTAAATAAAATTGACTAAGAAGAATTCATATCCCCACATTGGGCCCTTCATCAACTTGGATCATTTGGACCATCTTGAGTGCTCCCTCTTCTGGAATGGGCTTGAGTGAGAGAAAGTGGTTAACTTCTTTATCCAAATCCTCCTTAGCCTTCTTAGCTCTTGACCTTGTCATTGGGCCTCCAAGTCCTAGCAGTGCATGTTTGGGCATTGGGCCCGTTGGGCTGCTACTTGAGCTTCCTTGGTCTTCATCATGCCCTCTCCCTTCGAAAGAATTCGTCCTCGAATTTGATCCTTCATCACCTACATCAAAAGAACTTAAGCCAGCCACATTAAATGTTGCACTAACCCCATACTCACCTGGTAGGTCAACTTTGTAGGCATTGTCATTAATTCTTTCTAAGATTTGGAAGGGTCCATCTCCTCTAGGTAAGAGCTTAGATTTCTTTTCGCATGTGCACCCACACCCAATCTCCTAGTTCAAAAACAACTTGCCTCCTTCCCTTGTTTGCTTGCCTAGCATATTGCTCCATCTTCCTTTCAATGTGAGTCTTGACTTGTTCATGGAGCTTCCTCACATATTCAGCTTTATGCCTATCCATCCCTATGAATTAAAGAAGAGATATTAGGTAGAGGCAGTAAATCAAGAGGGGTAAGGCGATTAAAACCATATACAATCTCAAAAGGAGAAAAGCTAGTAGTAGCATGCACAACCCTATTATAAGCAAATTCAATAAGTGGTAAGCATTCTTCCTAGGTTTTGATGTTCCTCTTGATGATTAATCGCAGCAAGGTCGATAGGGTCCTATTCACCACCTAAGTTTGCCCATCGGTTTATGGGTGGCAAGTGGTAGAGAAGAGTAGCTTAGTCCCAAGCTTGTTCCAAAAGGTCCTTCAAAAATGGCTTAGTGTAACATCCTAAAATTTTGTATCTCATAAATAGTAATTTTGACAGTTAACAGAATTTTATTGTTTAGTAATTTCTGAACACTGTAAAATTATTTTAATTATTCCATCAGCGTATTTGATCATTTTGAGTGATTTACTCCGTGTTAGAAAAATTAAAATTTTCGGGCCGGGGAAAACTTTACGTAATTTAATTTTTACCGTTATGTTTTAACTATTTTACGTAATCTGATTTGATATTTGTGTGTTTTCTAATTTTTGTGATTTTATGGGTGATTATGAAATTTTTATGATACTCCCACCATTTTTGGACTATTTGTGAGTTCCAGTAGTTCTACGTGGGCCTGGGATGAGTCCCAAAACGTGAAAATTTTTTTACACATCGAAAAATTTATACTGTTTAGACGGAGACAGGGGATCTTACTAAACTTGAATCTGAAAAAAGTTTTAGAAAATTTCTTGTACTGTGTTTTGTACTGTATTTAATTTATCGGATGATAAAAATACAGTAAATATAATTTTTGTGGGGTTTAGCAGATAAAAATAAATATTATACTGTTAAGTCCACAATTTGTGGTTATGATAATTTTTGATGGACCAATAGGAAGCAAGTCCAATATTTAAGACTTTGAAATCAACGTCAATTTAATCAACGGTGTAGAATTGGTCATATAAAGTGGCTATGACCATTTGTAACCATTGGATGTTAATTTAATCTATGGTAGAGAATTGGTCTTGTAAAGTAACAAGGACCATTTATGACCATTGGATGTTGATTTAATCTATGGTAGAGATTTAGTCTTAAAAAGTGACAATGACCATTTATGACCCTTGGATGTAAAGTTTGAACGAGTAATCTTAACCCTTCATTTTGGAGACACATCTAAGGGCTAGGATTTAAAGAAGAAAGATCCAATGGCCTAAATTAAGTCTTCTATCTAAAGCTATACCTAAAGTCTACCTTAATCCTAACCATTGAATTAATCAATGGCTTAGAATGCTTCAAATAATTGCTTGGACTTTCAAGATTGAATCTTAACCATTGATTTAATCTATGGTTGAAATTTGGTCTTATATAATTGCTTGGACTTCAATTGTGACCCTTGGATGGCAACATGGAAGGAGAGATCTTGACCATCCATTTAGTAGCTTCATCTAAAGGCTAAGATTAAAGGAGGAAGAAGATCCAATGGTCCAAGTTTGTTACTATCACTTGGAAAATTTCTCAATAATTTAGTACCAATTATTTGCTCAAATAATTCACTCTTTTCTCTCTTCACTCTACGGCAATGCATAGGAGGAAGGGGGCCAAAATTATTTCATGCATTTCCTATCTCACTTTATCACCTTTTCTTTCAATTATTCTAGTAACTTGACTATCACTCAAAAAAAAATATAATTCACTCTTTACTCTCCAAGTAAGGCTACGGTCATGCAATTGTTTAGGAGACCAAATAATTCACTTTGTGATATTAGGATACAATTCAAGTGAAAACAAAGTGAGACCAAGTCAACAAAAATGGCCACCTTTTCTTTAGAAACACCTACGGCCATGCAAAGTAAAAGGGGGCCAATTTGATTCAATCAATTCCATTAATTCATGTTCCATTATTTATATTATACAACAAAGTAAGATAAGTCAATATTGGTGGCTTTCTCCATTTGAAGCATACAACCATGCACTCCTTTTTGGAGACAAACTACCCATAATTGATTCATTTTTCTCCTACTCACCTATTGTCATGCAATGAATAATGCAAGACAATTTCTACACTTAATCTTTCCTATCAACTTTTCTTTTATTCTTATCAAAGAAAAACAAAAAGCTACACACACAATATTACCTTGCTCTCCATGCACTCCACGACAACTACTAGGTGAGGAGAATTTTCATTTCTATCTTCATTTTCTACCAAAGACTAAAAACAATTCTTTACATTCTTTCTTTTACAAGAACAAGAACAAAAGAAAACTCCATTCTCTCTTCCTAAGAAGGCCATTCGGCCAAAACACCTAAACCACCATCCAATCTCTTTTAATTTTATCCAACCATAGATCTTGAATCTACATGATATTCTAAACAACTTTCATGTTGAAGATTTCCTCTAAATCATTCATCTTCATGGACTTTCTTCAAGATCCATGTGATGGAGTATTTATGGTGAAGTGTAAGGAAACTTCATTTCTTCTCTCTTTTTCATGATCTAAACCATGTTTGATCCATGGTTCCTCTTAATCAAACTTAGTATACTAATTTTTATGTATTTTGTTTTGTATTTGAGAAGCCCTTGGTGGTGAAGGACTTGGAAAAAGAAACAAAACAAAGAGCTTTTGAGGATCTTCAAGAGGTAAGGGGGAGATCCATCTCACCAACCAAGTATGGTGGTGAGAGATGGTTTTATATTTGGTGGATGGTGAATCCATGTGAGGATTCATATCCATGGTCTTGTAATTTATTTGTGGTTATTTATGTGTTTCGATTATTTGCCTATGCTTGGTATGCTTTGCATGATTTTATGGCTTTGATAGTATGCTTAAAATATGTATGATAAGTATATGGCATGTTTGTAGTATTTATGATGAAATATGTATGTGTATGCCATGATGTGTTGATGGAAAGGAAATTAATTTTTGGCTCCAATGGCCAAGGGAGAAGGCTACGGTTTTTGATGCCCTTAATTAGGGTTCATGTTGAAATTTTTCAAGAACAAGGGAATTGATTTTTGGGTCCCTAAAACATGGTGAATTTCGGCTAAGACACCTCAAAATAGGTGTTTACAAATTAATATTTTCATGAATGATGAAAATAGATGATTTGAAGAGTATGGAAAATAAACAAAGGGTTTGTTTTTCAAGAGAACAAGAACACATTTTTTGAGGAATTTTTATTGATTTATTTTGTGTACAAAGATCCTAAGTATTTTTCTAAACATGAGTTTTAAATGAAAATAGCAATGTTGATTTTAAGGATTTGCAAAGAAAGTGAAAAAGGATTTATAAAGAAAATGAAAATGGATTTGCAAAGAAAGTGAAAAATGAAAATGAACAAATGACTTGATTTCAAAGACCAAGTGTTCACAGTTTTTGTAAATGATTTTTAATGGTTTTGTTTGTGTAAAACTATATCAATTTAGAATGAAAAAAAAATATTTGATAGTTTCAATAGTCATGTCCACGTTTTTGAAGGCTTGTCATGCCTTGATTTTTATGAACAAAGTGATTTTCAAAGTGAAAACGTAACTTGATTTAATACAAGGAATTTGAAAAGGGAATCAGAGTGTTTTATCACTTGAGAGAATAGAAATTTTCGTAACGGAAAACAAAGAGAGGTTAAAAATGTTTGAATTTCAATTTATTTTGAAGAAGACTGATTTTGGAAATGATTTGGGAAAAATGGAGAATATAATGGTGTTTTGAAAATTTACTAGCGTATAACTTATTTTCGAGTTTTGAAATACGTTAGAAAATGTTAAGTTTTGAAATGTTGATTTATATTAATAGAAAAGTGATTTTTATGGATTATATTTTGGAAAAGGATTTCTTGAGTAAAGAAATGTGGAAAAAGATTTTCTTGAGTAAGAAAATGTGAAAAATGAAATACAAAGTCATATTATTTTGAGAAAGGTTAAAAAGGAATTTTTGAAGGTTAAGAAATATTTTCTGTAATGAAATGGTGATGAAAAATGTTTACGTATCTTAAAAATGTAATTTTTAAGCTACGCAATTTGAAAAATGTGTTGAAAATGATATTGATTTATTTAAGTCCAAAATAACGTTTGGAATATTGAGGATTATTTTACGTGATTGTAAAATGTTGAAAAATATTTTACGTATCTTAAAAACAATTTGAAATACAATAAAATATTTCTACGCGATTGGAAATACGTTAAATATTTTTATGCGATTTGAATTACGTTTAAATATTTTACGTAATTTGAACTACTGTTGAAAAATCAATTTGTGATTAAAAAGAAATAAAATATTTTTAGGCGATTGTGAAAATGGCAGAAAACTGCTATGAGATTTAGAAAGTGTTTTAAATATTTTGAGAATGATGGAAAATGATTTACGCGACTTAAAAGAATGATTTTTAAGATACGCGATTTTGAAACAGTGGAAAAATACTATGCGATTTGAGAAACATATATTTTTACGCAATTGAGAAAAACGTTGAAAAAATTATTATGTGATTTAAAAGTGCAACAGAAGGGTTGTAGCGATTTTGAAAACGTAACAGAAATGTTACGAAATTTTGTAAACGTAATAGTAGTGTTACGGTATTGTGAAAACGTAATAAAAACGTTTTGGAATTTTAAAAACGTAACAAAAGTGTTACGGTATTGTGAAAATGTAAAAGAAGTGTTATGGTATTGTGAAAATATAACAGAAACGTTTTTGAATTGTGAAAACGTAACAGAAATGTTACGCGATTGTGAAAATACGGCAAAAGTGTTTTATGACTATAAAAACATGATAACATGATGATTACTGCCAAAATAGTGTATGAACACTGTGTGAGAAAATGACGAGTTTTGCCTACGATTGGCTTTTGATGCATTTTATATGCATTGGAAAGAGATGCCTGTATTTGGTATTTGGGGCACTCTACGTATTGGAAAAATATGCGTTGAAGCATATGATTTAAATCAAACAAATGAAATTGAAAAGTATGGCCCTTGTGGTTGGACTTGCACTGAGATATTAGTGCATTGTATAAAATATATTTTGAAAAATTATGAGTTAAACCTGTGATTGGTATTCTATCTATGATTTAGTATTTGGTGCATTACACATGCATTGGAATGGTCCGATGGACTGAAGTATGGCTAACTGCCTAGGAGAAACGTACACCTCTTGAGTGGGTGCGATATGCGTAGTGTAAGTCACTGGTTGACCTTGAGGGCATCGGGGTGCGGGTTGCCTACAGTGGGCAGTGAGTAGCACTACTGTAACCGTGGGTTAGACCGACGCGACATACTGATGATCCTGACCGAGACACTATTCTTAATCAAGATCTGATAAAGACTGTCGTGTATGTGCTAGATGTGTAAAATGAGAATTTAGCACGTGGTCTGAGGCACTTGGTACTGACAGATCTTTTCAATCATTTCTCCGACCTGAGTTTTAGCTCCATGGAGTAGGAACATTGAGTCTAAATGCACATGCATTATATGAGTACTTTTATATCAGCGTGATATATAAATCAAGGAATAACTGAACTGTTGAATAATACTGGATGATGATGATAAATGATGTTGACGACATTATTGTGTATATTGAACAATGGTTGGATTGATATATGATTGGATGATGATAGTTGATTAATATTGAATATATTATTGGAAGTCTGGTATGATATCCCTGTATGATATTGCTATTTGTGTTATCTCTGTGCTACCATGTTGGTATTGGTGTAGGTGATCCCACCTCTTTGCTATGTTGTCTTACTGTGTTTGTATTGTTAAAATTATACAGTAGAAGGAACGAGTTGTCTTAGACATAACGGGTGGTAGATATTATGAGTTTTGGTGACAACATGGAGGAGTGGTCATTCAGGACTCGTTGGTGTGCAGTGTTAACAAGGAGCAGATATCTGATGCATCAAGATGGATACAAGAAGGAATAACTATGTTAAGTTTTCTCATTAGTGTTGTATCGTGCTATTAAGTAGGACCCGTCATAGGGTTTGCTACTGTTAAAAAGAGAGAGTTTTCTGTTAGTTTTATATTTCTCTTTAAATTGTTAAATATTAATTGGTATCAATATTATATATTAAATATATTTTCAGTAATACCTATAAATTTTAGTAAGTTTATGTTTCAGTAAAAAAGAAATTTTAAAACTCACATTTTATAACTCAAACCTTGTGCGAACTGCTTTTCAGATTATGAGTCGGGAGTCAGACATGTGATACTCTAAGGAGGGTGTTACACTTAGGAACTTTGAGTCCCTATCTGAGACTATGCATTTGGGCATTCCATGAAGCCTCACCACTTCTTTGAAGAACAAGTCCGTCACATGAATGGCGTCATCCACTTTATGGCAAGGAATGAAGTAGGCCATCTTAGAGAATCTGTCCACCACCACAAAAATAAAGTCTCTTCCTTTTTTTGAGTGGGGCAAACCTAGCATAAAGTCCATAGACAAGTCAGTCCAAAGGGAATCAGGAATAGGTAGGGGGTATAGAGTCCATGAGGCATTACCTTTGATTTGACTCTTTTACAAACAATGCACCTATCACATAGTTTATGTACATCATGCTTCATGTCAGGCCAATAAAAATGCTCATGCAACACATCTAAAGTCTTTTGGATCCCAAAGTGACCCATTAATCCCCCCTCATGAGCTTCCTTAAGCAATAATTCACGCAAAGAACTCTTAGGCACACGCAAACATTTTTCTTTGAATAAATACCCATCTTGCCTAAAGAACCCCCTATGCACCCCTTTTTCACATACAGCATACATCTTGGAGAAATCATCATCATGCACATACAACTCCTTTATGTGTTCAAAACTAAGCATTTTTGTTTCAAGAGTAGCTAATAAGGTATACCTCCTGGAAAGCGCATCAGCCACTATGTTTACCTTTCCTTGCTTGTGTTTGATCATATAGGGAAATTGTTCAAGGTATTCCACCCACTTGGCATGCCTCTTATTAAACTTACCTTGCCCTTTTAAATATTTTAGTGACTCATGATCATTGTGAATTACAAACACTTTTGGCAAAAGGTAGTGCTGCTAAGTGTGCCAAGCCCTTATGAGTGCATACAATTCTTTATCATAGGTGGAGTAATTTAAAACAGCTCCATGCAATTTCTCACTAAAGTATGCAATGGGGTGACCCTCTTGTAATAAAACAGCCCCAATCCTAACATTTGATGCATTACACTCAAGTTTAAAAGACTTAGAAAAATTAGGCAATGCAAGTATGGGTGCATGAGTGAGCCTATCTTTGAGTGTGTTAAAACTTGTCTCTTGATCCTCCCCCCACCTAAAACTCACATTTTTCTTAATAACTTCATTTAAAGGAGCGGCTATGGTGCTGAAATCGTTTACAAACCCTCTATAAAAGCTAGCTAACCCGTGAAAGCTTCTTACTTCACTCACAGACTTAGGGGTAGGCCACTCCCTAATGGCTTTTATCTTTTCTTCATCTACTTGCACTCCCTTAGCACTCACAACAAAGCCTAGGAACACTACATGGTCGGTGCAAAAGACACACTTCTCTAAATTACATACAACTTTTCTTTTCAAAGCACACTCATCACAGCCCTAAGGTGTTCTAGGTGCTCTTCTAAGGTTATGCTATAGATTAAGATGTCATCAAGTACACTACTACAAACTTGCCTAGAAACTCTCTCAACACATGGTTCATTAACCTCATAAAGGTGCTAGGCGCATTTGTAAGCCCAAAAGGCATCACTAACCACTCATACAATCCATGCTTAGTCTTAAAGGCTGTCTTCAACTCATCCACTTCCCTTATCCTAATTTGATGGTACCTACTTTTTAAATCCACTTTAGAAAAATAACATGCACCATGCAATTCATCAAGTAAATCATCTAGCCTTAGGATGAGATGCCTATATTTTATAATTATATTATTTACAGCCCTACAATCAGTACACATTCTTCAAGTGTTGTTCTTTTTGGGGACAAGTATGACAGGCACAACACAAGGACTTAAACTTTTCCTCACCCATCCTTTTTGCATTAAATCCTCCACTTATTTCTAAATTTCCTTAGTTTCCTTAGGATTTGTCCTACAGGCTGGCCTATTAGGCAAAGAGGCTCTCGGGATGAAGTCCATTTGATGTTCAATCCCCCTCAAGGGTGGTAGTCCGGGAGGAACACTCTTTGGAAAGACATCTTCAAAGTCTTGCAAAAGATAATCAACTTCACTAAGTAGAGGGTTAGAGTTATAATTTAAGTACAAGTCCTTGTATACGCAAATGTACATCTCTTGTTTTGCAAAGCAAGCCCTCTTAATCTCACTCTCCATAGCAATTAAACATTCATTTTTTTTCTCATTTACAAGTTCTTGGTCCCTATTCTTTGCTTCTCCCTTTGATTTTACTTTTACGTCTTTTTTCTCTTGCTCCCTTCTTAGCTTCAAGGCCACTTGGTCTTCACAAACCTGTTTGGGAGTAAGGGGTACAAGGGTTACCTTTAAGGTATTATGAACAAAGGAGTACTTGTTAGTGAAACCATCATGAATAGCACGCTTATCAAATTGCCAAGGCCTTCCAAGCAAAATATGGTCGGCCTCCATGGGAACAACATCACACAAAACATCATCATTATACTTACCAATTGACAAACTTACTAACACTTGTTGATTCACTATCAACTCACCATTCTCACTTAGCCATTGAAGCTTGTATGGTCGGGGGTGTGGAGTAGTTTTAAGGTCAAGTTTTCTTACCAAGCAAGTGCTTGCCACATTGGTGTAACTTCCCCCATCAATGATTAATGAGCACACTTTGCCTTGGATTACACATCTTGTGTGGAAGATGTTTTCCCTTTGGTCTTGGTCCCTTGCCACAACTTGACTACCCAAGAGTCTCCTTATCAGTAGTAAGTCGCCATTATGAGCATAGGTCTCACATTCTTCTTCTCCTTCACTTGAGGGAAGGGAATTTGGACATGAATCACTAGAAAGGTGTCCCTCTCTTATCACCATTGCCCTTTTGTTTGGGTATTGAGAGGCGATGTGTCCACTCTCCAAGCATTTGAAGCACTTGATGTTCCTATTTTTAGAAGAAGAAGAAGAAGAGGAAGAAACATTAGTGGAAGGAAAAGTATTAGAGTTTTTAGAAGTCATACCTCCCTTGGGTTGGGTAGAGGAGTCTTCCTTTGGTTCCTTATCCTTCCAAGTGGGAGGTTTGAGGTTAGAAGAAGGCTTCTTCCATGCACCCTTTCTTTTGAGTTGTTGTTCTATCTTTATGGCTTGATGGACTATCTCATGGTTTAAACCATGAAGGAAACGTGACATGGTAGCCTCCCTATCTTCAATGACATTGGCCCTTATCATGGCCACCTCTATCTTCTTATAGTACTCATCCACACTCTTACTTCCTTGGGTAAGTCTTTGGAGTTTATTGTGTAATTCCCTATGGTACCATGAAGGGACAAACCTCCTCTTCATCAAACTTTTCATCTCTTCCCAAGTATCTACGAGGTATTCCCTATTCCTTTTCCTCTCTTTTTGTACTTGGTTCCACCAAATTAGGGCATAGTCAGAAAATTTTAGGGCAGCCACCTTCACATTCCTTTCTTCATTGTAATGGTGCTAGGAAAAGATTTGTTCTACCTTGGTTTCCCATTCTAAGTAGGCTTGGGGGTCATTCTTTCCTTAGAAAGAAGGTACTTGGGTCTTTACTCCTCCTAGATCTCCTCCTCTTTCATCACTCATATGCCTCCTATTCCTCCTTTTATAACTCCTTTCACTCCTCTCATGCCTCCTTCTCCTATCATGGTTCCTCCTAGTCCTCATTTCCCTACCCGAATTATAAGTATCTTCATCCTCATGCGAGACTTCATGTTGAGAGTCTCTCTTCCTTTCATTATCAAGCCTTGTGTTTATTTTCACCTTAAACTTCTCTAGTTCTTTAGCTAAAGGCTTGCATAAGGTTTGCAGTCCTAAGGGATAGGGGTGTACTTCCTTCACTCATCTTTGCACAAGTAATAAGAATAATTTAAGATTAAAAGGCCCTTACCACTCTTCTCACGTGTATACACTCTTAGATTGATTCCACTCGTGTTTCACATAATTAGGTTTTCATTTAATAAAAACACTCTTACCTTTTACCACTCAAGTTCTCTTTGTAAGTTCTTAAATGAACCCTCTCGTGTTTCAATTATCAAAAGCTCTTACAAAAATAGCAATTCTCACAAGAGTAAGCACTTAGAAGTTGAAGAAAAGGATGAAAACTCTAGACAAAACTCAAAGGAATTTAAAAGACAAGCAAGAAAAGCTAATTAAAAAAAAAGGTAAAACTCAAAAGAAATGAGAAGAAAAAGAAATGCGCAAGGTATGTAGAATAGCACCGCTTAATGAAATTCACAAGGCATTCAAACTTAATCTTGCTTAAGTGCAAGGGTAGTCTCTTTTTTTTTAATAGACTTTTTTTCCTTTTTTTATATTATTTTTCACGCCCTTGTTCTCTTTCTGCACTTAAAAAAATTAGTTCTTGCAATTTTAGTTCCAAATGTTATTATGCCCAATTGTGTATTTAGGAGCTTCTTTTCAAATTAAGGTGCTATAAAACATGTAACAGCAATGGATATAGAGTTGATAAGATCAAAGCTATAAATATTGCGTAAAAATTAAAGAACAGAAACTAAAGGCAAAAAATAAAAGGACTGGAATTTAAATGGCAAAAAGTAAAGAACGAAAAGTAAAGATTGTTGCCAATTCTAAGGAAAGGCAGAGATCAACAATGATCAAGGTTTTATACAATTATGACATTCAAGCAATGGTGCTTGATGTTTGGAAAGCAATAAGAACAAGTACAAAAAATACAAGAACTCTATCAACTCTAGGATCCGGGCTCTAGATACCATATGATATGATCCAAGTTAGATGCATATTGTTTTTACGGATCATCCTTAAGTTGATTTTGTATTTCAAAGAATTAAACGATGAAGGGTGAACAGTGTCGTGAACAGTACTGTAAATAGTAAAAAATAGAAAAAATGAAAAAAAGATAAGGAATAGAAGGAAGAAAACGCCACACTCTTGGAGAGTGATAAGTCAAGCAAAGATTTGCCACAAAGGTAAGGAAACCTTTGATAAGAACCAAGATGGTTCTTCCAAGAACCTCAGGAGAACTAAGCTCTCAAAACTCACAAAGAAGTGCAATAATATTCTCAAATTCAAAATGTGTCAAATGCAATAAACATAAGCCTATTTATAGGCATTAGGTATGCGGCTAGGTCTAGCTAAAGGAGGCAACAAGCTAGCGCATTTTTAATCCTAACCCTTGTGCAAATGTGGCTCAGACCCAATTAGAAGGTAGCACCTATCCCTAGCTCTGCTATGCGCAAATTAAGTTCAAACAATAGGCCCTTATTACAAAATTATCCCAAAAAAAAAAATAAGAACCAAAATTGAGAAAATTAAAAGGTTCAAATACATAATTAAATAAAATTGACTAAGAAGAATTCATGTCTCCACATTGGGCCCTTCATCAACTTGGATCATTTAGACCATCTTGAGTGCTCCCTCTTCTGGAATGGGCTTGAGTAAGAGAAAGTGGTTGACTTCTTTGTCTAAATCCTCCTTAACCTTCTTAGCTCTTGACCTTGTCATTGGGCCTCCAAGTCTTCGCAGTGCATCTTTGGGCATTGGGCCCGTTGGGCTGCCACTTGAGCTTTCTTAGTCTCCATCAACATATAAAGCTTTATACATAATCCAATCTATCAAAGTAAAACAAAAGGATAGGCAGTAAAAAGAAGTTGTTCACATGAACAAAATATTGGGCTCACTAAAATAGACAACTACTCTTGTCAAGCTAAGGAATCTAGACCTATGCCAACATTGGTATCTGAAAAACATGGAAGTAACAGAGTGAGTCACAAGACATAATGAGAGATAACATAAACCAAAATGGAATTGTGACAAGCTTAGGCAAGAATTTTTCAATCAAAGATTCTTACACTTTCGAAACATATGCAATAATATCATGTGACATAAATTTTAGTAGTTCAAAATGATCATAATGTTGGGTTTGACCCAAATTCTATTAAAGATGGTTATTGCTAGTTTCCTATTTTGTGAAGATATGAAAGATTTGTGAAAATATGAAAGATATGAAAAAATATATGAAGATTTGTTAAAAGATTTGAAAAATATGTTAGAGATTTGTGAGATATGAATAAGATTTGTGAGATATTTGTTTACAATAGGAAACTAGGAATGATGTGTTATAAATACTTGTATTTGGGAATTGGTAGGGTTATGAGAGTGAGAATGAGAGTCTGAGAGGGATTGTCTTGTAAGGCTTGCAAGTTAGATTTGTTTTGATAGTATATTGACTCTTCTCATCTGTGGATGTAGGCATATTAGCTAAACCACGTTAAACCTTGTGCGTGATTTGTGTGATATTTTTCTCAATTACTAATATTTATTGTATATTTATGTAGAAAGGGATGTGGTATTCCCCAAAGAGATTGACGGGGATGTGGTATTCCCCAAAAGATTGAAAGAGGGATGCAGTATTTCCCCCAACAAGTGGTATCAGAGATTGTTCGAAGATTTAGGCGATGGTATGGTCCCTTTAGGCCCTTATGTCGAAAGTTTGCCTAACAATGGAGGTCAGGTGGCGTGTCTCGTTATGATGACGGCAGATATGGCAGATGTGTCGAAAGTCTTCTTGGCATTGAAGTCAAGCGGCGTGTTCCATATAACGACAGTGTGTAACACCCTAATACAATTTTTATAAAATACGTAGAATATTTCAAGATAAATCGCATTAAATGTGTCACTTCTTAGAATGCATATAAATAACATCCATAATAACTTTTGTAGTTATTCTAGAAAGCCTTGAATGATAAAAAGATCATATATACATATATCACTGACTAACAAGCCATGTTGTATACATAAACTTTTACATATAACCAGAAAGATACTAATATACAAACTAGTTCAACAAGAAGTAAGACTGCTAGACTAAGTCTTCTGTTTCTTCTTTTCATTGCCATTTCCTTTTGGATGGTCTTCACCAGGATTTACATGGAATATACAGGGGTAAGAAATCACAATTTCTCAATATTTGCATACTAAGACCAGTAATTAATCATTTACAACAAATAATGAAATGAACACGTTAATATTCTAACTAATATAATATCTGAAAATCAATAACATCAAAAAATCGCTCATACAATCCTAAGATACTATCAACAAACAACCAACCAATCGATCAAGCAATGATAACTACCCATACATTTGTCAATCATGCAATGCTTTATGTTATGAGGAATGATTATGCTCAAACAAAGTTCTAATATAATGATTATGCAATGCTAATGTAGGTTTTAAGATTTGAAAAAATAAGCTACTTGCTTAATTTCCCAGAAACCTCTGTTTCTAGTATATACAAAGTAGGATAAGCTTAAAAGTCTAAATCCAACTTGGTAATAGGTAAATACCTTCCCTTTATCAATGTAATAGGTAAACCCTAACCACAATAGCATACCTGCTACGAGAATCTAGATTAACACCTTGTTCTTTGGCCATATGGTTGTGCACACTATCTAAGATCATAATACATAGGAAATTAGGAAACACCAAGTTTGAAAACAAGCAAAAATTCTTATTTACACAAACCCTCCACAAGGTTCACCCTAACCAAATGAAAGAGTTAAACTAGGAAACATGCACTCTTGGTTCAAGTTTATCACATAAAGAAACCAATCTCACGTTTCTAGCATATCCTCAAGTTCAACCTTTAAGAACAAGAGAGTAAAACATGGTACACATACCAAATAAACTCAAATTTACAACAAAGGAGTCAAACTTAGTCACTTCACAAGTGAAACAAGCATACAACCCTTAACAAGTGCATAGAAAGTTATTCTCATTAACAACTAAAGCACAAAGGGCTGATTCCTAGGTTAAGTCACTTTCCCCAGTGAGAACCCTTGGAAAACCATCATTTAAATCTCTATAGAACTTTCAAATTCTATTTTCTGGGAGGGTTTATTTAAATACCCCATGAGGTTATTCAAATAACACCTCTAAAAATCACTTGTTCTGAGTTTTCTGTTTCAGGTTATTTGAATAACACAGAGATTATTTGAATAACACCCACGATTCTACATAATTCTGCAACTTCCTGGATTATGTTATTCGAATAACACCCTAGTTTATTTGAATAACACCCTCCAGAAACACATTTCCTAGTGCATCAGAAAACCAGTTACTGTTTCATTGGTTGGTTAACTGAAATCCAACCTAAAAACTCAGTTGTTAAGTGTCTTTAGCACCATTAATGATCACTAAGCTCAAAGGAACTATCATACAACCTATCAACACATCACCTCATAGAATTTGATCAAAATCAACATTCACAACACACATTTTTCCTCAAAAACGTGAACAAGAGGTTTCAAGGATGAAAATAAGTTCCAAAGCAATCACCAACATGTACTAACTTAGTTTGGAGTAATGAATAAGTTCACCACCAATTCCACCATTCCTAAACCATGGAAAAACCATAAAAACCCATTTTTCTAACATAACATGCATCATCCTAGCATAAGAAGAAGAAAGGCAAAGCTTAAAGTTAAAAGCCAATATCCCCTACCTTTAAGATCCTCAAGCTGCTGAGATGATGAAGATGGAGCTTCAAGCTTTAGATTTCTCCTTAGCTTTCCTTTTTCCTCCTTTCTGTAACACCCTTGTGGGGATGTCACATATATAAATAAAATAAAAGAAAGATAAATAAAATCTACCCAAGTTGTAAAACATTTATTATATAATAATACGGGTTGTAAAATTTTTTTCCGATTAAACAGAGTACTACGAGATAAAATAACATAGAACATAAAATAGGCACACTATCATTACACATAATATACATATGGTTTTATCTTAAAATATACAAGTAATGTACAACTACTAATAATTAAAACTAAAACAGAACAGCAAACAAAGCAGTAAAAGGTTTATATATACAAACGCAGACGCGCCCAAGTACACATCATAAATATCTAGCCCTCTGAAGGATCACTCTCAGATGAAACCTCAGGTGATAAATATCCAGGATACCTCGACCCTCTACGGACACGAGTCCATGCAGTCGATACGCTGCTAATCTCACTAGGCGCATCAAACATACCACCCCAATGACGCCTAAGAGACAGCGGCAACTCCACATGTAGATACAGCAAGGTAGAAAAGATCGGCACTCCATCAAACTCCGTACGTATGGTCACCGTCAGATGCCCTACGTACGTCACCGAGTCACGATCCTCTCGCAGACTCCAGGCTTCAGAGCCTCCATGGAACTCCAGTTGCACAAACCCAAAGAAACCTGGTAGCGTCATATCCACACAATCAATCCAATGGGTAAGGATGATCAGATGGTTCTTGATCGTAGAACTGATCTTCGGCTTGCTGATCTTCCTCCTCCTCAGGATACTCACACTCAAGAGGCTGTTCCTCTTCCTCAAACTCTTTATCACATAATTTAAATATATAGATAACACATACAAGAAAGAGATAAGACAATCTATATCACCACAAACATGGTAAAATAAGAAAACGACAATACAACAGGTATAACAATTTACACAATATAGCATACTATAATATCATAAATCAAAATATTAAATAACACAGAAATTCAAACAACAAGAACATATCATGGTACAGATGAATAAAATGGTACAGATAAATAAAATAATACAGATAGATAAAATAGAGCAAATAAATAACCTTAAAATGTATAAAACATAAATATATGAGATGTGACTCAACCCTACTCCATGGAGCTAAAAATACAGACATCAGAGAGAACGACCCGCAAAATCTATTAGTACCGTTGACCGCCCAATAACTATTCCGCTGTCTCACGTTGCGTCTATAGCCCACTGAAATAGCATAGTGGTGTAGCACATTGTCACACGTCGTGTCACTACAGGCTTGCACTAATAGATTTCACAAGATCTTGATTAAGTATAGTGCGTGTCGAGTCCATTAGTGTGTTACCAGTTACCACGGCCCAGAGGAGCGACCAACTGTCCACAAATGGAATAATCTGCACACTAATGTCTCCAAGTTCATTCAAATTGAACCACACTACGCTTATCACACCGACAACACGATGTTGTTCATCTCGTCAATCAATCCACCAATTATCAACCAAATTGGCACAAATGCATGATAAAAATTACCAGAATACCCTCAATGGTATTAGATATCCGTATTTACAGAAATGCCCTCAATGGCTTGCCTTCAATGGCAAAAATATCAAATATGCCCTTACTGGCAACAATTAGGAATTTGCCATCACTGGCAAAAATTCCAGATATGCCCTCACTGGCAAAAATTACGAATATGCCCTCACTGGCAAATCGCATATATATATACAGTACGTCCCACCTGACAGTACTGTTTCACAATCTGTCCGGGTCCACCACTTTGGCCCGACAGTAAAACTTGTTGTTTTCGTCAATCGCATAGAAATTTTATCGCGTTTTCGAAATCTCGTCGCTTTTACAAACGTTTTTAAAATGCGTAAATATATTTTGCTATTTTTAAAATCGTGTAGAGTTTTTCAAACGTTTTCTCAATCGCGTAAGATTTTTAAATTATTTTCTTGTCTGAATTCCTGAAAAATTACTGTTTAAATAAACAGAAATAATATTTAGTACGTTTAAACTACGTTGAATAATTTTTCATACCGTATACTGTCGTTTGGACATCTTTTCTATCTTATTTGTCTGTTTTACTAAAAATTGACAGTATTTTGTTTAGAAACTTATAATAATGGTTTCCTAATTTTTCTGTAAAAATTTCTTTTACTTAATTTTTAACCGTATAATTTAACTTTATGAAAATCACTAACATGCTTCAAAATATAATATGAGCTATATGTTAGAAATTTTACAAAAGTTACTGTATTTCTTTTTAACCATTAAAATCACTAGTTTTAACTCCTTAAACTTACTCTAATCATTTTTATTCCTTACAACTCATTGAAATAGAATTCCTTGTAGCATCATTACCTAACCTTTGTTGAAAAACAATTTTAGAAATCAAAATATTCAACTTAGGCATGTTGGCCGAATTGGTCAAAAATTTAATATTTAATCTTTGGATCATTTTTCTTCTTCTAAATCATGTTGTATCTTGTTATTTTTCCTAAGTCAATTAAATCACTCTTTTAGAAAATTGTTGAGAACATTTTGGTTTTCCTTTTTAGTTGAGGCCGTGAGCCTTGATTTTGTGTTCTTTGGAACACTCATGCAAACCTTAGCATATTATTCACATCCTACTAATTATCCATGCATTTCTAACACATACAATATTTTTAAAGCTTGTAGACATGCATATTAATACAAATCACAAATAGGAAAGCTATTAAATCAAACACACCAATGAATCCTTATGGATTCTACAATCACAAACAACTCCATTTTCTTACCACCACCCAAGGATGATAAGATTTAAGTCTTCCTCTTACCTTAAATGAAGACAAATACTCTTTCACTCCTTTCTAGGATTTTTGGTTTTCACTCCTCCAAAACCTAACAAGCTTAAACAAAATTCTACAAGTTATAACCATGAAAGAAAGCTTAAACCATGGATCAATCATGGCTTAGAACTTTGAAAAAGAATTTAGAAATGAAAATCAAAGAGTTTCACCTTCAAGGTAAAATCTTCCAAGTAGGTTTTCAAGCCCAAGATGAAATATTTTGCAAGAACTCCTAACTAGAGATGTTCTTAGAATTGTGTTTAGGTTTAGAAAAGTTAGTTAAAAGAAATTTTGGGTGGTTGGATGGTGTATAAGGGTGCTTGGTCGAATGCTTCACAAAGGAAACAACAATGGAGTTTTGTGTTTTTGGAAGAGAGAGAAGAGAGAAAATGCTATAGAATTAAGTGATTAATGGCCTTCCAAGAGCCATATGGCCGTCGATATCAAGGACCAAGAGGTGTCCATTAGGTTGGCTCCATCCTAGCCTTAGAATTGATCAATGGTGAGGATTAAGACTTGATTACCAAGCTTTGCTCTCATTGGTTAATCCTAGCCTTGTCACTAACCTTGTCATCAAGCTTAGTCACTAACTAAGCCTAGTCATTAAGCTTAGTCACATGCTCTTGAATGTTCCACCACTAATGATGCTTAATTAAGCTACTAATCCTATTAAGTTTTTACTAAACGTGGGTCCCGCAATTCATTTCCGGGTCCATTACCGCTTATTTGTACTGACTAATAAAATAATATTATAATAATATAAAATTATTTTATTTCACAGTAAAATCCTAAAAATTAAAAGATTACTAACCGTATCATTCAGAATTGGGTTTAGTAAGATCCCCACTCGAATAATTAAAATAAGATTTCCCAAATTAAAAAATATTATTTTCCTATCCCGGAGCAAATCACACAAAAAGTTCAAATAAAATAACAGACAGTAATAAAAAGCAGTAATTCATACAGAAAAACAACAAACAGTACAAAAAGGACATAACGGTCATTTATTCTAAAGTTGAAAAATAGAAAACAGTACATTCGGGACTCAACGGTAATACCCCAAAAGTTTAGGGTGTTACACTTTCTTTCTCTTTTCTCTGTTTTCTCCCTAGTGCTCACTGCTGAACCACAGAGAGAATGATAGAGTGAGTGAGAAAGAATGAAAATATCAAGGCCACAGTCAAGGAAACTTAGATATTTTGTAGTATAACTCATATATGCTAAAAACACTCAACATTAGCTAAAACTAGTTTTCCAAGTTCCAACAACTTTAAAATAAATATTAGGATTCATAAAAAATATTTTTGCACCAAAACCATTATTTCCCATATCTGTGACTAGCCATTCCAGCTTTAAATAAACAATCAGTATGCCTAAAAATTTCATACTAACTCCGAAAATTCTCAAACTTTAACCACATCATAGAATATACATTTGTGACTTAGAAATAAATTATTCACATCTATTTCCATTAGCTAAGTCATTTATGCTAATATTTGGGTCATTTTAAGCCATTTTTCACCTTTCGGCTTACAACAAAATGCCTAAACTAACTCAGATTATCACAAAATTACACAGACATGTTAAGCAAGTATTAAAATACCTCTATAACCATTCAGAAGTCTAACATGTTGAAGAGGATGTTACACGGTGCAAGAACATAGATTTGATTTGAAGATTTGGAAGATTGAGTGTTATGAATGGCAGCCGATGTTATCGAAAGTCTTCTTAGCATGGAGGTCAAGCGATGTGTTTCTATTGATAACGATAGATTTCAAGATTTGAATATTTGAAGATTGTTTTGTTAGAGATGATGATGGAATTTGGCTCAAGGTGGAGATTGGTGGGTTTGACCTAAATTCTATTAAAGATTGTTATTGCTAGTTTCCTATTTTGTGAAAATATGGAAGATTTGTGAAAATATAAAAGATATGAAAAAATATATGAAGATATGTTAAAGATTTGTTAAAAGATTTGAAAAATATGTTAGAGATTTGT
The DNA here is from genome assembly GCA_029884605.1 of Ormosia emarginata. Taxonomy (NCBI): domain Eukaryota; kingdom Viridiplantae; phylum Streptophyta; class Magnoliopsida; order Fabales; family Fabaceae; genus Ormosia; species Ormosia emarginata. The sequence continues at coordinate 21,195,791 of JAQQTP010000078.1, read as the reverse complement.
GAAATATGAATAAAATTTGTGAGATATTTGTTTACAATATGAAACTAGGAATGATGGGTTATAAATACTTGTATTTGAGAATTTGTAGGGTTATGAGAGTGAGAATGAGAGTCTAAGAGGGATTGTCTTATAAGGCCTACAGGCTAGATTTGTTTTGATAGTAGATTTGACTCTTCTCATTCGTGGATGTAGGCATATTAGCCAAACTATGTTAAACCTTGTGCGTAATTTGTATGATATTTTTTTTAATTACTAATATTTATTACATGTTTGTGTAGAAGAGAATGTGATATTTCCCAAAGAGATTGACGGGGATGTGGTATTCCCCAAAAGATTGAAAGGGGGATGCAATATTCCCCCAACACATAAGATATAATGCATAGAGCAAATCAAATATAAGATAATGAAATAAGTCCAATCATATGCCAAATACAAATTGGGAGATCTCTAATAAATAATCAAATAAAAAAATATCTCACTAATGAGCATACCACCCGAAGGATCAAAGAATGTCCATACCAAATGGGGTCTAACCTTAGCCGATCGTGTTAGGGTTCGAACTAAGGTTCACTATAACATTCCTTTCTATTATGGTTAGCCTGGAAGTGACTAAACTTACTTTCTTCTGTATAGCGAAAAAATTTTCTTTTATCTCTTGTTCCCCATATTGACCAATCATTTTATTTGCTCTCACTTACTCTTTTAATGGCATCACTACTGTGCCAACTAAACGATAAGAGAAATCTTGTTTTATTAGCGTGCATTCTTATACTACGTGATTCAACATATACTAGTCAAGTTGCATAGAAACTAACACAATAAATTAAAGAGTATTGACATTCTTCATAGCCATAAGTTCATACAAAAGTCAACATTTCCTAGGTCTACTAGCAGATTAAAAAATAACCCGGTAACACCTATCTAGAACTAGGCACCACAAGCTCTGGCACATATACACCATATACAAAATAAAAGGTTTAGCAACATAGCTAACACTACATAATGGTGCACTCTCAAAACACAGATTTAGCTCATGTTAGGTGATATAGCTACAATGTAACTACTCATCAACAGAACGAATAATAAAGGCAACTATTGCTTGGACAAAACCATCAAATTTTGGGATACAAACCCGAACATAGTGAATCTCCATAGTAACTGTGATGACAAGCATCTTCACTGGTGGCTATCTGGAAACATTAGACTAAAGGGGTGAGAATCATAAATTCTTAGTAAGTAAGGAAATCTTTCAAAAAATCTCATTTTGAACTATAATTGATATGATCCAAGTTGGATGCATATTATTTTTACGGATCGTCCTTGAGTTGATTTCCTGTTTTAAAGAATTAAATGATGAAGGGTGAATAGTAATGTGAACGGTGCCATGAACAGTAAAAAATAGAAAAGATGGAAAAAGACAAGGAATGGAAGGAAGAAGACGCCACACTCTTGGAGAGTGATAAGTCAAGCGAAGATTCACCACAAAGGTAAGGAAACCTTTGATAAGAACCAAGATGGTTCTTCCAAGAACCCCAAGAGAACTAAGCTCTCAAAACTCACAAAGGAGTGCAATAATATTCTCAAATTCAAAAAGTGTCAAATGCACTAAACATAAGCCTATTTATAGGCATTAGGTATGCGGCTAGGTCTAGCTAAATGAGGCAGTAACCTAGCGCATTTTTAATCCTAACCCTAGTGCAAATGTGGCCCAGGCCCAATTAGAAGGTAGCACCTATCCCTAGCTCTGCTATGCACAAATTAAGCCCAAACAATAGGCCCTTATTACAAAATTATCCCAAAAAAAGAAAATAAGAACCAAAACTAAGAAAATTAAAAGGTTCAAATACATAATTAAATAAAATTGACTAAGAAAAAATCATGCCCCCACATTGGGCCCTTCATCAACTTGGATCATTTGGACCATCTTGAGTGCTCCTTCTTCTTGAATAAGCTTAAGTGAGAGAAAGTAGTTGACTTCTTTGTCCAAATCCTCCTTAGCCTTCTTAGCTCTTGACCTTGTCATTGGGCCTCCAAGTCCTCGCAGTGTATCTTTGGGCATTGGACCCGTTGAGCTGCCACTTGAGCTTCCTTGGTCTCCATCAATAATGCTTCTAGCTACATTGGAATGCAGAAAACATTTTTCATTTTTACAAAAACACCTCAAGCATATCATAAATTAATTCAAGAGAGCAACTCATCAAGTCGTACAAAATTTAGGCAAATACACATATAATGAGATATATTAGAATGCATGATAGGTTTACTTTGCAACACCCTCCTTATGGTATCACATTTAAGACTAAAACTTGGAAAACTTAACCCAAGATGCAAAAGGTTTAATTTTGTAAAATACGAAATTTTCAAATTATCTTTCTCGAAAGCATAAATTTAAACATAACAAAAACAACACAGGATGTAATACTGAATAATTACACATCAAAATATACAAAAGTGGCAGGGATCACAATCCGCCCAAAATACACAATTTGTGCTCAGAAGACTTATATACAAATTGTTTAACAAAACATAAACTAGCCTAAGTCTATAAGCCTAGGGAGTAGGATCCTCCATTGGATCCTCCTCCTCGGATTCCTCGCCAGACAAAACCCCCAGTCGGGGTAAGATCTCATGAGCAGGTGTCTGAGCAGATGACACCACAGAGTCTTGATCCTCCCTAGGGGTGTAATGTAGATCATTCTACAACTCCCTAATGGGCATAACAAACTCCAAACGTACTGAGGCGTCAAGAGAGAAAGTAGGAACCCCATCGCAGGTCCTTGTACAGATAGGGTCACATTCCCTACATATCTAACACGCTTAGTATCCCAATCGATACGCCAGGCATCAGTACCTCTGTGGAATTGGACTATAACAAAACCAACAAAATCTCTTCTCACCGCCATAGTAGAGAATCAGCACAAGCAGGAAGGGTGCGATCCTTCTTCGTCTTCATCACAGTCTTTAACAAATATAAACATAAAATAGAATAACATCACAGAGAGGTGAGATCTTCTACATCAATACCAACACGGCAACATAGAAATAACACTGACAATTAATGTCATTCAAATACAGATATTAACCAACAAAATCATGATACCAATTTATAATCAATTCAATGATTAATTCATTAAATAAATATTGTACCAACAAGTCAAATAACTATGCATATGCACAATGGACCAATTTCTTACTCCATGGAGCTAAACACAATTTCGGAGAGAATGATGTAGAAGACATGTTTGTATCTTGTCAGCCTCAATTCAAGTGCTATAATTTCTCAATTTGTGCATCATAACTTATATAAGACAATCTACACCAGATCGTGAATAGAATAGTGCCTGGTCGAGATTGTTGATGTGTTGCTCAGTCATCACGGTCTAGTGGAGCTACTAACTGACCACTTGTGGGATACCCATGTAACACCCTCAAGAACATGTTAGGCTAGTAAACGGGTTACAAATGTACCTTAATACTTACTTAACATGTCAGTTTAGTTTTGTGACAAACGGAATTTGTTTAGGCACTTTGTTGCAACACAGAAGTTGAAAAGTAGCCTAAAATAACTCAAATAATAGCATAAATTGCTAAGTTGAAGGAAATAGGTATGAATAACTTGTTTCTAAGTCACAAATGAGTTAAATAAGGTACAGTTAAAATTTGAAAATAATCGGAGTTAGTTTAGTATTTTTGAGCATACTGGTTATGCTTTTAATACTCGATTGACCCCCAGCAGATATAGAAAAATAGAATAAAGGTAAAACAACAATTTAGATAAATCCTAGTATTTATTCTAAAGTTGTTGGAAGCTAAAAAACTTGAATTAGCATAATTCAAGTGCTCTTAGCAGATATAAGTTTCAGTGCAGAAACTTAAGTTAAACTTTTTCCTTAATTTCCTCCATGTCCCACCCCTATTTCTCTCTTCTCTCTCAGCAGAATGAAGGAAAAACATAAAAAGAAAGAAAATGAGGAGAAACGAAGGGGGAGAAAGGAGAAAGGGGAGAAGAAGATGAAGGGGAGGGGAAAAGAGGAAGGGGAAGATCAAGGATTAAAGCTCAAGCTTGAAGATCTTCATCTAATCAAGAGGTAAGGGGGATTTTCTATTCATCTCTCTCTTTAATTCTTTTAAATAAAGTTTGGGATTTTGAGTAGAAATAGGGCTTTGGAGAGCTAAATCCAAGTTCTTAACTTGGTTCTTGATTCCAAGGACTAGGTTAGGATAGTTTAAGCCTAGAGAATGCTAGATAGCTATTTATAGCTCAAGAACATCCATTAGAATCTATAGGAAATGGATTTGGAGAATGGTTGGGGTTAGGTGATTTTGGACCTAGATCTATACCCCAAGAGAATTAATAGGTTGTAAAAGAGCTACAACAAGTTTAGCAGTTTAGAATGATGTTAGAAATCATTTAGAAATTGTTTTAGAAGTGTTAGAATTGGTTGGAACACCAATTATGCAAAAAACAGTTTTTGCATATCGTTTTTCTGGTGTTGGGCGATTAATCGTCTAAAAAGTGAGCGCTTAATTGCTCAAAGATAACAGAACACAAAATAGGGGAAGCAAACGGACAACCTGTATTGTTTGTTGCATAACTTGAGCTGTAGATATCAAAATCACCTGATTCTAGTGTCATTTGAAAGCGAGGACATAAGGCTTCATGTGGTAAAAAATTTAGAATTTTTGAGAAAGCCAATCAATACTAGTTTCTCTTTGAATCAAAGGAAGATTCTGCAGAAAAAGGCATTCTGGCAGCCAGTAAGCCAAATTGCATAATTTCTCACTTTGATGTCGTATCGACATGGGACCAGTGGCATTTTGAAGCTAAGATGTAAGGTTTATTGTCTGTAAAATATCAGAATTTTACCACATATAGTTTGTTCCCAGTTTTAATTTAAAGTCAAGTCAGAATCAGGTAAATTAGAGAATGCCCTATTTAGACCTTTGCAAAATGTCGCATAACTTTGGCTACACTTAGACAAATGAGATGAAGTTTATGGCATTGGAAAGATATGAGAGAAAGCTATAAGCTCATAAAATTTTAGAATTTCTGAAGTTATGATGCACATTTAGTGCAATCTTGAAAATCAGCTTTTTTAGGCAAGATTTGAGGTATTTTAGGGATGATTGAGCCCTATGAACTCTAGTAGCTCCTTTAATAGTTAAAGTTAAGCTAAATAAGCAAGTTTTCCAATAAATACTATATTCTCTCATTAAGTTGGGATTGAGTGGAGTGTTTATTATGAGTAATTCCTTTGTTTATCAAAGTTGAACCCTAGTAAATTGGCTCCCTTATGCAATAAGGTTGAACCCTAGTAATTTAGCTCCCTTATGCAATAAGGTTGAACCCTAGTAATTTAGCTCCCTTATGCAATAGGGTTGAACCCTATTAAATTGGCTCCCCTATGCAGTAAGGTTGAACCCTAGTAAATTAGCTTCCTTATGTAAATGAGGTTGAGCCCTAGCAATGGTTCCCTCATACAAGTGAGGTTGAGCCCTTGTAACGGATTCCTTATGCAATAAGGTTGATTCATAAAGAGATGGAACCCTTATGCAATAAGGTTAATCCATAAGGTATATCCTACGCTAGGCTATGGATGAGAAATCTTATGCTAGGCTGTGGATTAGTATATCCTACGCTAGGCTATGGATGAGAAATCCTATGCCAGACTGTAGATTAATATGTCATATGCTAGGCTGTGGATGAGAAATCCTATGTTAGGCTATGGATCAGTATATTCTATGCTAGACTAAGGATGATCATATCCTAAGTTAGGTTAAGGATAAATAGGCTTAATGCCAGAAGAAGGAATACAATTCTTAAGTATAATTAAGTTATATATATAAGTTTTAATTTATAAATATATCTTTATATATATTTACTTTTAATACCATAAGATATATGTTATTACTAGGAATTTTATGTTCTCACCCCATTATGTTTCATGGTTAACAGGTCAAGGCCCTACTAGAGGGTAAGAAAATGAAGATAAAAAAAGAAATAAATTAGTTTAGTTTTAATATTTTCATTTCAAAGCTTATGTAATTATTTATATTTGCTTTGCAAAAAGTTATATGTATTTTAAAGTTTGTATGTATAACTTTAGTTATGGCTCTCCATAATTATTTGTTTAAATATTATAGATTAGTTGAAGATTAAGTTAGAGTAGCATGACTGATATTGTTTATCCAAGTATATGTCAGATATACTAGGGTACAGATATTAGGCTGTTATAACCCACACCCCGACACCTCCAAGTTCAACAAGTGAACCACACTATGCAATTCACACCCGCACCAAGGTGTAATTCAACTCCTAGGCATACAACCTTACAACAAGTCTATCAAATTTTTACCATGCATGATCAATGACTCAATGCATACACACATATTAATATCATGATTTCCCATAAATATAAGCTTAATTTCTATTCAATACCTAAAATCCCTTTCTTATTAAATAACCAAATTTTGTTCTATCTCTCTTTCATTATTATAAATCCTTAATCCAATTCATTTTCACCTAAGAACCTAAGTTCGAAATCAACACAAAAGTTTACCTTAGATACCCTATTTAGAGTCACTTGGTCGTGACCCCTAAGGCCTTTAAATCCCAAAAATTTTTCTCCTCATCAACAAGATTCCAAGCATAAGACATACTTCAATCATCAAAATTTCTACTCAACCAAGGTTATGCATACTATTAAGTCATAAAATCATATAGGGCAAATAATCACAAAATCACCAAAAATTCATACAACCAAGTGAATGAATCCTCACATGGATCCTTCACTTACAACATACAAATTTGTTCCTCACCACTATGATAGGTTGATGAGGTTAATCTCCCTCTTACCTTAGAGGATGACCAAGAACTCTTTGGGTGCTTTCTTGAATCAAACTTCCACTTCCAAGATACTCTTGAAAACGAAAACAACATAAAAAAAATCAACATCTAAGGCTTGGAATAGAATGACCATGGATCAAAATCATGGTCTAGAACTTGAAAATAAAAGAGAAGTGAAGATGGAAGAATTTCACCTTAAAAGCTTTCAAAATCCTAGCTTGAGGAAGTACTTGAAAATGGATGAACTAGATGGTGGTCACAACATGGAAGTGTCTTCAAATGAGGTTTGGATTCAAGAAATGTAGTTAGTTGAAATTAAAGAAGATTGGAGGGTGGATTTTGGGGTGGCAGTCATGAGCTCCCAAGAGATAAAATGAGAGAAAAAGTGAGAGAGAAAGTGTATAGCCTTTTTGGTTCTTGAAAGATGAAAATGGAAATTAAGGATGAAAGATAGAAAATGAGTTAAGTGAAAACTTACTCTAGAAGCCTCCTTGGAGCCTCCTTGGCCTTCACGCCTTTCCTAGGGAAGGTTTCCAAAGCTTCTTCTACAAGCTTGTCTCAAAACTTGCTTAGGAAGCTTTCTTCTTATTGGTCCAAAAAGAGATGAGTCATATGGTGGGCCATGGTCACTTAATGGCTAATGGTCCTACCATAAAACAAACATCAAAGAGAGTAAGTAGACAACTAGTAGTTATTAACTAATAGACAAAAATTACAGTTAACAAAATCAGTATTTATTGTCTAATAAATAATAGAATGTACCTAGATTTTATTTACAAATAAAATCTCAAAAAATGAAAACTTCAAAAACTGTCTCTGGTCTCGGGTTTTGTAAGCTCCCCTGGTCCTACTTTAACAGTCCAAATTTTTTTGAAAATAATATTAAAATAATCAAAATAAGTCAAATAATTCATAAAAATCACAAAAATCATAAAAGTCACAGATGACCGAAAAACAAGAAAAGAAAAAGAAATTGGGGTGTTACATACTTCTCTTGTAATCTTTTTTATCTTTTCTTTTATTCTAGAGATAAGCCTTATTCTATTTCTTTTTCTTGATTGGCTAACCTAGGGCATCCCTCATTCTTTAGTCACATATGCAAGGTCATGAACTCACTTTCTGGTCAAGGGCGTCCCCCCGAGATTCTTTTTCTTCTTTTATAGGAACATGGACAACTCTATGGATCACATCCTTTACAGAGGATCATATCTGAGGCCTCATTTCCCTATATAGAGGGAATCTCATTGGGCCTTTCTACTTTAATTATAATGTCTTTTAGAGATAATCATTTTTCATGCATCATATCATTCAATGCAAGTGTAATCATATAGAGTCATCTCATGACCAATATCAATCATCCATTTCATGCTCAAGGCTGCATGCCACATGCACAAATAACATCTTATAATGATCAATCAAATATTCAAGACTACAAACAAACATGTACTGCTCCATAATAAGGTCAATGGCCTAATTATTATCTTAATATCCAAATGGCCTCTATATGCCTAAGTCCAAGTTAATTTCCTTTACTAAGATTCATTCTTTCTAATTTAAATCTCTTTTTCTCTTCTTTTCTAGCTATGGCCAAATGGCCTATAAAAATTATATAAGGTTATATTTTAATTAATTAAAACAACAGATCTTTTAATTTCCTAATTTCATCATTAGCATTGGCCAACTGTCCAATGTGTAAGAGTTCATGCTCTTCTTCTTTAGGTATCTAGTTTGTGTGATAAGAAGGAATAATCATTCCTTTTTCCCACGACTCCTATAAACTCCTACCAAAAAGCTACTTTACAATAAATGTTACTTTTTCTCTCTCCTATTTTTTTCCCACGACTCAAAAAACCAACCAATAGATGCTTATTATTTCTAATCTCTAGGATCTACCTAATTAATTAGTATCTAACCTTTAATTTAAATTTGATATTAGTGAAAAAATGAAAGGTCTCCTCCCATTCTCTCCTTACCTTAGCTAAAATTAGCATAAACCTTAGGTAAGAATTTTATTTGTTTTAAGCTTCATTATTTCTACTTTTTATGGCACCTATATATACTTAACTTATATTGATTTACTAATCCATCAATTCCTTTAGAATATCTAACTTAAAAATTAAAATCCCTCCTACCCTAGGTTGCAGTTTTATATATCCAACTAGCACTAGAATTTTCAATTTTGAGTCCTCATTATTTATCATACATAGTCATCAAATTAACAAGGTAACTAAAGTGCCATTGCCCATTTACATCAAAGGTCAAACTCAAGTTCTTCCAAGGCTTCAAACTAAAGAAGACAAATTACCATATCATTTCTCTCTTCATGACCGATGGTCCTCAACCAAAAATCCAAAACAAACTTCATCAATCAACCATACGTGCTTTACCAAAATCAATATTAACAAGATAACCAACATCAAGATCTATATAGTCATGAACTAAGATAAACAATCACCATGAGACAAGTCCTTTACATCATACAAGTTCAATCTTGGATTCTAGCACCCATAATAAAAAAATAGAGGCATATATACAAGATAAACTTAATACAATAATGACTAGATGCACCTCTTCCATACTAGAATCACATGCAACAACTCTTCAACTCGAATTTCAGCCCTTAATCTCAAAAAATTATATTTTAACATGTATAAAATTGACAAAACGGTAGCTTCAAGACTCCATGAACTAAAATTTGAGATGGCATGAGGTTTAGAAGAAGGATTTCCCCTACCTCTTGGTGAGCTTGCGAAAATAGTGAGGAAGAGGTGAGGTTGCTACTAGCTTCAATGCTTGTAATCTCCAAACCAAGGATTCAAACTTCACAATTTCTCCTTCTCCTCTTCCTAGCTCTCATCCCTCTCTGACTTTTAGCTCTTAAGAATGTTTTTTTAATGAGATGAATGAAGTGAGGTGTGTGTGGAGCAATGAGGTCGTAGCCTATATATAGAGAGTGAGGAAGAGTGTCTTAAGTTAGTGGGTTTCCATTCATTAGTGGTTAGTTAGATATTTACATAGTTTATTGTTATTTTATTCTTTTACTTCAAGTGGTAACTAAGTATTTTACATTTGGTAATTAGACAAGTATAAGCCTAATTAATTTTATTTAACTTCTCCTATGTGTCACGCCTATGTGTACACATGTGATAATTTTTCATTTTAAATCCTAAGCTCGTAATTTACTCAAGGTTAATCATGGTCTCTAGAATTTTCTTACTTGATCATTAAGACAAGCTATCTTATTTTATTCTTTTAATTTTAAGCACATGTTGTTTAAGTTAATTATTTTATTGCTTCCTTACCATGGTAAATAAAATATGGTGCCCATGATGATGGTAAATTCGTGACTTCTACTAAAGCTAGGTGAATTAATTAATCCTAGGTTACTAACTTACTTAAGGCAAATCCTAATTTATTCTAGAATATTCCAAGACAAAGTATTTTAATCTTTACTTACTTCTATGGGGTAATTAGACAAATCACATGGTTATTTTCCTTCCACGCCTAGCTTAAGTTTGTTTCTTTGTTCTTTATTTTAGGTATTTGTTACACATGTGTTAAATCAATGATTATTTTCTTTTATTCCTTCTATGTTTCAATCTTACAAAGCTATCAAGAAAAAATAACTTATATTCTCTAATACTATTATTCACATAGACAATCATCAGAGAGGATGTTACATGCATCAAGGTTAATGTCTACTACCATTAGTTGAAGTATTCTGTCAATGTTTCTTCCCAAGAATTTTTTTTCTTAGTTCCAATATAACCATAATCATATTCCAAATGTTCAAACATATCAAAGTCATCATTTCAGAAACGTTCATAAGAAATCTTAATGCTTAAACATCATTATCACTTTTTAAATGTTATCATCATGCTCCAACAATTTTTATGGATTATATGAATAGAATCTTTAGACTATATCTTGATTAATTTGTTCTGGTATTCATAGATGATATTTTAATCTACTCTAGAACCATGGAGGAACATACCCAACATCTTAGGATTGTGCTTGAGGTTCTTAGGGAGAAGAAACTGTATGCCAAGTTGTCTAAGTATGAATTTTGGCTTAAGGAGGTGAAATTTTTAGGACATGTTGTATCACAGGTAGGAATTTCAGTAGATCCAAGTAAAATAGAGAATGTGGTATGATGGGAGAGACCTAAGATAGTTAATAAAGTAAAAAGTTTTGTAGGATTGGCTGGATACTATCAGAGGTTTATTAAAGGATTTTCCCAATTAGCTTTACCTTTGATCAGATTAACCAGGAAAGGAAAACCTTTTGAATGGACCCCTAGTTGTGAGAAGTTTTCAAGAATTGAAAAGTAGACTTACCACCGTTCCAGTACTAGTTCTTCCTGATCCACAAGGACCCTTTGAAGTGTACTGTGATGCATCTAAGCTTGGACTGGGATGTGTTCTAATGCAGAACAAAAGAGTAGTTGCCTATGCCTCCAGACAGTTGCGACCCCATGAGGAAAATTACCCCACCCATGATCTAGAATTAGCAGTTGTAGTTTTTGCTTTAAAGGTGTGGAGACATTATTTCTACGGAGTCAAATTTGAGATATATAATGACCATAAGAGTTTAAAGTATTTATTTGATCAGAAGGAATTAAACATGAGACTACGTAGATGGATGAAATTTTTGAAGGATTACGATTTTGAATTAAAATACCATCCTGGAAAGGCGAATGTCATAGCCGATACTCTGAGTAGAAAATCTTTATATGTGGCTACTCTTATGGTGCAGGAAATGAAGCTTCTTGAGGATTTTAGAGACTTGGGATATTATGTAGAACCCTATTGTGTCAATCTACAACTGAGCACTGTGACCTTAGAAAATGAATTGTTTCACCAAATCATAGAAGCTCAATAGCAAGATACCCTTTAGAACCCATTAGGAAGCAAATTCAGGAAAACATTCCAACAAGGTTTAGTCATACCCCAGAAGGAATGCTTAGGTTTGACAACAGATTGTGCATACCCAATAAGCTAGAATTGAGGCAGAAAATTTTAGAGGAAGCTCATTGGAGTAAATTTATTATTCATCCAGGTGCAAACAAAATGTACAGAGATCTTAAGAAAAGATTCTGGTGGCCTAAGTTGAAAACAGATATAGCAAAGTATGTAGCTTCATATTTAACTTGTCAAAAAGTGAAGATAGAACACCAAAAGCCTTTAGGACCTCTTCAACCCTTAAGTATCCCAGAATGGAAATAGGATAAAATCACCATGGATTTTGTGATGGGATTACCTAGAATGCCACTTGATGCAAACCAAGAAAGATGTCCAATTTAAGGCCAAATTGATTTTTGATGAAAATTTTATTTTCGTTAGTGAAGAATCTATTGAATTGTTTTGCCTTTATCTTACGCTATAGAACTCCAATTGATGCATTCTTTAGTTCGTTGGAAAGATAAGGAAATCATCTACAAATCGTATTTCAAGCTTCTTGACCAGATTTAGCTTCTATCATAGTGAAAAATGGGCTGAAAGTTTAAGACAGATTTTTGGATGGAGTTTTCTAGTTTATTTCTATTAAATAAAGTATAATAAACTTTGTGTGTGGACAATGCACATTTTTATTAAGCTTCTTGGGAGGGCAACCTTTGGCTTGCATGCCTAGGTAACCCCTTTTTAGAAGTCATGAACCACTTTTATTATCTACTTAATTGTCATTAGTTGCTTTAATTAGCCACTTAGTGGATTAGTTATTTCTTTTATGAGGGGTTTTAGTCACTTTATGATGACCTTTTGTTTGCATGATGTATGCAGCCCCTAAACTCTATATATGTACATATCTATGATGAATGAAAAAAAAAACTTGGATGTTCAATTTGGATTTGTTCCAATTGTAAGAGTGTTTAGCCTTTCTTAGGTTCTTCATTGAACCAAACCCCCTTTGATCTTATCAAGAGTCTAAGACCCTTGTGGCGATCCTCACCTTGGCTTATCAATTCCCCTTGGAATTGTGGCACCTACCATTCCATTCCTTATCTTGTCCATTCTTATCTTCTTTCTTTTCATCAATTTCGTATCTAGTTCTTCCTTCTAATTTTGTAATTTCCTCAGTTTTTGTCTCAAATTTCTCGCACTCATATCTCAAGTTATACGTATCCTTTTTTTGTGATTCTTGAGTCTAAATCGTGTTTCAAAAAGAGATCTTTCACCTCGTTTAGGAATTGCTCAATTCTGAGGAGCATAGCACAAGATACAGGCATTTTTAAACAAGACATCATTTGTGTGATCAATTTCGTGAATTCCAACCTAGAAAGGTCCGAACTGGAATCAAGGCACGATGATTCACATCATTTGGTATCAAAACTCAGTTCTAGGATTGGAATTGAGTTAAACAATCCCTTCAACGATTCTGGTCACACAATTGGTAACCCTAAACTCCTAAGTGTTAAGTAATAGCTTGTTTTGTTGGGAATTCTGTCTATTTTCAGTCTCAATTGCTCTAATTTCAAAGTTGTATTCCAAAATTACAATTCCAATCATTAGAGGCAGAACGTGTTTAAAAAAAAATTAATTACAGCAGCTTGTTATTAAGGTTCAATTGCATGCTACCTGTTTGAATCGAGTCCTAAGAGCCTTCCTTGAATCTTTTCTTCCAATCTGTTTTCGTTTTTGTCTTGTCTTCTTTGACATCTTTTCAATTTGTGTTGTGCGTCATCACTATTTCTTTTGAGTTTGGGGTTATATACTCTTGAATGTTCTTGGAGATTCTGTTAAGAACTTAAACAGAGCTATTGAGTGGTAAAAGGCAAGAAAGCACCTTACACAAAAGCCTATTAGAGAGCAACAAATACGAGTGATACATCTCTAAGAGTGTAAACACGTAAGACGTGTGGTGAGGTCCTGTTGCTATCACTTTTGTTTTTCGTGTTTGAATTATGGCAGGAACAGGTGGTGATGGTACCCCTCCTCTTGAGGGAAACAACAAATTGTTAGTGGAGGCTATTATAGCTCAAATGCAAAGGATGATGAGGGAGCATACAGAGGAGTTCAATAAGATGCTTGAAAAGCTAGGAGATATAAAAAGGAGGAGGCGTGGAGGAAGGAGATATGAGAGAAGAGATAGAGAGATTGAAAGGGAGAAAAAGGAGAACGAAAAAAGGGTGAAAAAAGAGAATAGAAAGAAAAGACAAATAGAAAGTTTTGAAGCACATTGGAAGAAAATGGTTGAAGACTCCAAAAAAGACAGTGAGGTGAATAAAACAAACTTGAATGCTTGTTTTGATGCCATTCCTAATTCTTTGCCTAGTTGTGTTGATTCTCTTGTGAAGGAGATTGAGTGTGTTCCTCCAAAAGAAGGTTGCAAGACATTCAATGAAATTGAAGATGTTCCTCCAAAGGAAGCTTGCAAGACATTCACTGAAATTGAAGATGAGATTCCAAACGAAGCTTGCACAATCAATGAAATTGAAGATGAAATTCTAAAGAAAGAATGCAAAGCATCAATTGGAGTTGAATTGCAAGAGGAAGATAAGGAGCTGAAGACGACTAGAGAATGACTTACAATTAAAGCTGAGAATAAGTCTTCAAATTCACTTGGAAAGTCATGGCAATCTATTACTATAATACCTACTCCTAGATTAGCTTGTGGAGTCAAATGTTCGGATTCTTCTACTTTGGTTCATTTGTCTAACATTTCTCCCCTAGGGCATGAAGAAAAGAATAGTGAAGGCCAAACCAACAAAAGCAAAGAGCAAGAGAAAAATAGTGAGAAGGAAGAGAATGAAAAAGATATTGAGGAAAAAGTAGAGAGTCTCTTTATGAACAAAAGTGAGGTGGAAAAAGCATTCTTTGAAGAGGCAAAGGTTGAAAGAAAAATTGAGAGTCTTCCTATAAAAGAAAATAAGGAAGTTAAAGAAGCAATTCCAAGAGAGGTGCCCCATGGATTCAAAAGAGTTGTATTTGAAGCCGGAGGATGAAGACGATTCCCAAAGGCAAGAAATTCTAGGTCAAATTCTGTTCAAGAGGGAGGGAATGATGCAAATCAAGAATGATGTCCAATTTAAGGCCAAATTGAGTGTTAATGAAAATTTTATTTTCATTAGTGAGGAATCGGTTGACTTGTTTTGGCTTTATCTTGCGCTACTGAACTCCGATTAGTGCATTCTTTCATTCGTTGGAAAGTTAAGGAAATTATCTACAAATTGTATTTCAAATCTCTTGACTAGATTCGGCTTCTATCATGGTGAAAAATGGGCTAGAAGTTTAAGACGAATTCTTGGATGGAATTTTACTTGTATTTTGGGCTTTCTATTATGTTTCTTTTATATTTGTTATTTTCAAGCCTAGAGTGTCTTTAATGTTCCAAATTCCTAGAGTTTCTTTTGGTTCGATTTATTTAGCTGCTTAGTGGAATGGTTAATGCTTTTATTAGCCACTTAGGGAATTGTTGTTTCTTTTATGAGGGATTTTAGTCACTTTATGGTGACCTTTTGTTTGCATGATATATGCAGCCCCTAAACTCTATATATGTACACATCTATGATGAATGAAATTAACTTGGATGTTCAATTTAGATTTGTTCCAATTGTGAGAGTGTTTAGCCTTTCTTAGGTCCTTCATTGAACCAAACCCCCTTTGATCTTATCAAGAGTCCAAGACCCTTGTGGCGATCCTCACCTTGGCTTATCAATTCCCTTTGGAATTGTGGCGCCTACCATTCCATTCCTTATCTTGTCCATTCTTATTTTATTTCTTTTCATCAATTTCGTATCTAGTTCTTCCTTCTAATTTTGTAATTTCCTCAATTTTTGTCTCAAATTTCTTGCACTCATATCTTAAGTTATACGTATCCTTTTTCAGTGATTCTTGAGTCTAAATCGTGTTTCAGAAAGAGATCTTTCACCTCGTTTAGGAATCGCTCAATTCTGATGAGCGTAGCATAAGATACAGGCGTTTTTAAACAAGACATCATTTGTGTGATCAATTTCGTGAATTCCAACCTAAAAAGGTCCGAACTGGAATCAAGGCACGATGATTCACATCATTTGGTATCAAAGCTCAGTTCTAGGGGCAAGACAATTCTATTGGTCAAGGTACTGTGGGAAGGAGCAGATATCCAAGAGGCCACGTAGGAGCTAGAGACATCTATGAAGAAGGAATATCCATTTTTATTTCATGGTACATAAAATTTCGAGAGCAAAATTTTTGTTAGTGGGGGAGAAATGTAACATCCCAAATTCTCAATTATGGTTTAGTAACCTTAAGAATTCTTTGATTAGCTTTTTTAGAGAATTACGTACAAGTCTTAGACAATAACAAATGGTAGATTTAGTTGCTAGTTCTACAAAGATTAAATTAAGTAATGGATTAAGAAACCATTAATAAGAGGGCATAACCAACCAAGGAAAATGGCCACTTGGATTCATATTTTTAAGAAACATCTTCAAATCTATGACTTGATAAAATTATATTCATTTCTCTATGGATGTCACGCTGCCTTCACCAAATTCCAAGGAAAGGAAATCCTTCAATGGTTGTTTCAAACCATAGAAAGGATCTCATCATGTTGTTTTTGCAACTTGACAACAAAAGGAAGAAAGAAGTCATGCAAAAAGAGCATGTGGTTGCATACATGTTAAGAAACTAAGTGTAACATCCTGGGATTGCCTGTAGGATTGATGAGTGCCTCCAAAAACTCACACGGGTCTTTTTAGCGTGCTTTGTCCTCACTCACACGCATCCCAGGAAACTTCCCAGGAGGTCACCCATCCCACAATTGCTCCAGGTCAAGCATGCTTAACCATGGAGTTCTTATGTTCTAGGCTACCGAAAAGAAGTTGCAACTTGTTGATATGGCTACGCCTAATCAATTCCTTTAAGCCATCTTCAACTATGTAGTCCTATACCTACACAGTCTCTGAATCCCTCTCATTCCGATGAGTATGTAGTTCATTCATGGGACCCTTCGCCTAGAAGCCTGCCAGGAGCTGCTCCTTGTACGTGCTTCTCTTACACCGGCATCCACTCCCCGCCCTCGTCAGTCCTGTAACACCCTTATGGGGATGTCACATATATAAAGAAAATAAAAGAAAGATAAATAAAATCTACCCAAGTTGTAAAACATTTGTTACGTACTAATACGGGTTGTAAAATAATTCCTGTTAAATAGAATATTATTAAATAAAATAACGTGAAAACATAAAACCAACAGAACATCACTCATAATATACATATGGTCCAAGTTATAAGTTATACAAATAATTTACAACTACAACTACAAATATTTAAACATCAGCAATATACAGAAACAGTAAAGAGTCAATATATACATACGCAGACGTGCCCAAAAATACATCATAAATATTTAATCCTCTGATGGATCACTCTCAGGAAACTCATCAGAAGATAAATATCCAGGATGTCTCGACTCTCGGCGGTAACGGGACCGCCCAGTCGACATGATACTAATCTCACTAGGCTCAGTGGTCACACCACCCCAATGACGCCTAATGGATAAAGGTAACTCTAGGTGCATGAACACAGTAGTTGTCATGACTGGCTCTCCATCAAACTCATGTCGTATGGACACAGTCAACCGTCCCACGTACGTCACAGAGTCTCTGTCTCCCCTCAGATGCCAAGCTAACGATCCACCATGAAACTCGAGTGTCACAAACCCCAAAAATCCAGGCACCGCCATACCCAAACCAATCAATCCATTGGATATGGATGATCAGTTGGTTCTTGATCGTCGAACTGATCTTCGGCTTGTTGATCTTCCTCCTCCTTGGGATACAGAATCTCAAGAGGTTGTTCCTCTTCCTCAAACTCTTTACCACGTAAAATAAATACAGAAAACATATACTATAAAGAAAGAGGTAAGACAATCTAAAATCATCACAAACATGGCAAATAAGAAAACGACAAACAACAGATATACAGTTCATGCAATATGAAAAGCTATAACAGTAATTTAATAATAGTATAGTGTAAAAATCTAATTATCATAACAACACATGATTTCACAGATAAATCAATAACACATACAATATAACATCACAGATAAAATAAATTCAGAAACAGACAATTTTTCAGAATCAATAACTAAATAAATAAATAAACAGATAAGATAAATAATATTCAAGATATAATTCAGATATAATATGACACGACCCTACTCCATGGAGCTAAACACAAATAGATATCAGAGAGAGAATGACTCGCAAAATCTATTAGTACCACGGCTGCCCAACCAAACTATTGCGCTGTCACACTTTACGTCTATAGCCCCAAGTCATATGGAATCCATCATCCAAAGCATGGTGTAGTTCACTGTCTCACATTGTGGCACTACAGGCAATGTACTATTAGACTTTACGAAATCTCGATTAAAAATAGTGTGTGTCGAGTTCATTAGTGTGCTATCGGTTACCACGGCCCAGCGGAGGGACCGACTGTCCATATATGGGATCCCGTACACTAACGTCTCCAAGTTCATAAAGACAATGAACCACACTACGTTTATCGCATCGACAACACGATGTGATTCACCTCGTCAACCAATCCACCAAAAATTGGCATATCCTCAAGTTACCAGGATATTCTCAAGATAAAAAGATACAGTAAGTCCCACTGGACAAATACTGTTCCAAAGCCTGTACGGGTTCACCTCATAGCCCGACAGCAGAAAAATACAGAAAATCCAGAAAAAAATATAGAAAATACCGTTTCGGTCAATCGCGTAGAAATTTTATCGTGTTTTCACAATCTCGTCGTTTTTACAAACGTTTTTAAATCGCGTAAATATATTTTTATATTTTCAAAATCGCATAGAGTTTTTAATACGTTTTCTCAATCGCATAAGATTTTTAAATCATTTTATGGTCCAAATCCCTTAAAAATTACTGTTTAAATAAACAGAAATAATAAATAATAAGTTTAAACTACGTAAAATATTTTTCATACCGTATACTATCTTTTGGACATCTTTTCTATCTTATTTGCCCGTTTTTACTAAAAATTGACAGTATTTTATTTAGAAAATTATATTTAATGATTTCCTAATTTTTCCATAAAAATTCTATTTACTTAATTTTTAACCGTATAATTTAATCCTTTTGAGAACCACTAACATGCTTCAAAATTATAGCATGAGCTATATGTTAGAAATTTTCAAAAGTTACTGTATTTCATTTCTAACAGTAAAATCATTAGTTTTAATCCTTAAACTTAATTCTAATTAATTTGTTTCTTTATAACTCATTGTACTAAAATCCTTTTGGCATTTATTACTTAACCTTAGTTGAAAACAATTCTATAAATCAAAACACATTTAAATTTGGCTTTTTGGCCGAAAATCATTCTATGCTTTATACTTCATTCCTAATTATTTTCATACATTTAATCTCTTATAAAACTCTTAATCTAGTTTATTTTTATTAAATTATCTAGTCAATAGTTAGAAAATAAATTTGGATCAAAAGTATGTGGCATGTTGGCCAATTTTAACAAAGTCTTTGCATTTGATCTCTAAATTATTTTTCATCTTCTAAATCTATGTCAAATTTATTGTAGTACCTAAATTCATTAAATCATTATTTTAGAAAATGATTTGGAATTGATTTTAGAAATCATGGATTTTTGGTTTGGCATGTTGGCCTAAACATAAAATTATGTCATTTGATTTCTAAATTCATTTTCCTTAATCTAAACAATGTGATACCTTGCTAATGTTCCTAGGTTAATTAAATCTCATTTTAGGAAAATTAAGAGAACATTTTGGTTCTCCATTTTGGTCATGGCCGTAAGCCTCAAGGTTTGTGTTCTTTGGAACACTCATGCAATCCTTGACATATTATTTACATCCTATAAATTATCATACATTTCTAACACATGCAATATATTTCTAACATATATAACCTATGTCAAAGCTTGTAGACATGCAATCAAAGCTTGTAGACATGCAAATTATTACAAACATCAAATAGGAAAGCTACTAACAAATACATAAACACATAAACAAGCTACTAACAATCACACAAAAGAATCCTTATGGATTTTACAATCACAAAAATCACACTCCATCTTCTTACCACCATCCTTAGATGATAAGATTAGTCTTCCTCTTACCTTAAATGAAGACTAAAACTCTTTCACACCTTTCTTTATGTTTCGGTTTTCTCCTTCAAAATCACCTAACAAGCTTAAACAAAACTACAAGTTACTAACCATAAAAAGAGAGCTTAAACCATGGAGAAATCATGGCTTAGAACTTTGAAAAAGAGTTTAGAAATGAAAAACTAGAAATTTCACCTTCTAGGTAAAATTTTTCTAAGTAGGTTTCCAAGCTTTAAATGAAGGATTTTGCAAGAACTCCCAACTAGAGATGTTCTTAGGATTGTGTTTAGGTTTAGAAAACTTGGTTGGATGAAATTTTGGGTGGTTGGATGGTGTAGAACAAAGCTTGGCCGAATGGAGCTTCAAAAGGGCTTCAATGGTGTTTAGGGTTTTTGGAAGAGAAAGAAGAGAGAAAGTTGCATGAAGACAAAGTGAATTTGGTCTCCCAAAGGCCAAATGGCCGTGGACTTCATGCCATGCAAGGTGTAGCCTTGCTTGGCTTCATCCTTGCCTTAGAATGCATCAAAGGCCAAGATCAAAACTTGGTTAGCAAGCTTGGCTCCTATTGGTTCATCCTTGCCTTGTCATTAGCCTTAGTCACCATGCTTAGTCACTAATTAACCTAGTCATCTAGCTTAGTCACTTGTTCTAGAGAATTCATTCACTAATGATGCTTAATTAAGCTACTAAGTTAACTGTATTAGCTAAACGTGGGTCCCGCAAAACATTTCCGGATCCACTGTCATCTAATTATACTGACTAATAAAATAATATTATAATAATACAAAATTATTTTATTTGACAGTTAAATCTTAAAAATTAAAAGATTAATTATTGTCTCATTCAGAATTGGGTTTAGTAAGATCCCCCAGTCTGAATAATTAAAACAAGATTTCCCCGGCCCGAAAAAATATTATTTTCCTGTCCTGGAGCAAATCGCACAAAAAGTCCAAATAAAATCACAGACAGTAATATTAAGCACTGTAACATATAGAAAAATTAAAAACAGTACAATCGGGACATAACGGTCATTTTTCCATTTTTCCCCACGACGAAGCAAATCATCCAAAACGTTCAAATAAAATTACAGACAGTATTAATTGTCTGTATATCACCCAGAAAAATTAAAACAGTAGCTCAAGAAAATTTTTATTTTACTGTATCGAAGCAAAATACGTAAAACGATTAAATAAAAGTTTAGCCTGTAAAATATATTTGTATTTCATACAGAAAAACAAGAAACAGTAAAACAGGGACATAACAGTCATTTACACAAAAGCTTGAAAAACAGCAAACAGAACATTCGGGACATTTTCTAAAAATTGGGGTGTTACAGGCCCCGGAACACCACATGCCTACTAACTTCCGCTTGGTTCGTCCCCGAACCACACCGTACTAGGAGAGGTCCCTTCTCTGATACCATCTGTAACATCCCGAGACTGCCTGTAGGATTGATGAGTATCTCCACAAACCAACACGGGTCTTTTCAACGTGCTTTGTGTAACGCCCCAATTTTTAGAAAATATTCTGAATGTACTGTTTTCTGTTTTTCATGCTTTTGTATGAATGACCATTGTGTCCCTGTTTTTCAGTTCTTAATTTCTGTATGAAAACAATTACGATAATACTGGCTCAAATTTTATTTGATCGTTTTGCGTAAATTGTTTCGAGACGGTAAAATAAAAATTTTTCTGAGCTACTGTATTAATTTTTCTGAAAGATATACAGCTATATAATACAGCTGGATATTTTATTTGAACGTTTTGAATAATTACCTACGTTGTGGGAAAAAATGGGAAAATGACCGTTACGTCCCGAACGTCCTGTTTTATTGTTTTTGTCTGTTTTTAATTGTTTTCTTCTTGATTTAATGCCCGAAAATACTGTCTGTGATTTTATATGGACTTTTTGTGTGATTTGCTCAGAAGCGCAGAAAATAATATTTTCCGGCCTGGGAAAATCTTATTTTATTATTTAGAATTGGGGGATCTTACTTAACCCGATTCTCGAATGAGACTAAAAATAATCTTTTAATTTTTAGATTTAATCACAAATAAAATAATTTTATATTATTATAATATTATTTTATTAGTCGATATGTTTTAGTGACAAGTGGACCCTAAATATTTTGCGGGACCCACGATTAGCGAAACGATTAGATCGGTAGCTTAATTAATCACCGTAAGCTTGTAGAACTTTCCAGAACAAGCTGACTCAGCTAGCTGACTCAGCAGAGCATTTAATACGCTGTGTGACTCAGCATGTGAGTCACCGGGAACCAACCAATGAGAATCAAGCTTGCTCACCAAGGCTTGATCTTGGCCTTTGATTCATCCAATGGCTTGGATGAAGCCAAGCAAGGTGCCCACCTTGCACCCCACTTGATGTTCACGGCCAAGAGGCCTTAGGAGACAAAAATCACTTTCATCTTCATCACTTTTCTCTCTTCTCTCTCATCAAGAACCCTAGCCACCATTCTTGTCCATTTTCTTCACCATATTCGGCCAAGCTAGTTTCCTAACACGCCAACCATCCAAAAATTTTTCTAACCAAGTTTCCTTAACCTAAACACCATTCTAAGAACCTTTGTAGTTGGAAGTTTCTTCAAATTCTTCCATCTAGGGCTTGGAAACCAACCTTGAAAGTTTTACCTAGAAGGTGAAATTTCATGCTTTTCTTTTCTCTCTTCTTTTTCAAAGTTCTAAGCCATGATTTTTCCATGGTTTAGCTTCTTTTTCATGGTTAGTAACATGTAGATTTTGTTTGAGATTTCTAGGTATTTTTGGTGGTGAAAACCGTGACCTAGGAGGTGTGAAAGCAAGCTTTTGTCTTCATTTAAGGTAAGAGGAAGACAATTCTTATCATCCCTTGATGGTGGTAAGAAGATGGGTTGTTTGTAGAATCCATAAGGATTCGGTTGTGGTGTGTTTATTGATGTGTATTTGTTAATTTTTGTGGTTGCTAGTAGCTTAAGTGTTATGTGTTAGTAGCTTTCTTATTTGGTAATTGTAATAATTTTGCATGTCTAATAGCTTTTGATTGTATGTCTATAAGCTTTAAATTAGGTTTTATGTGTTAGAAATATTTTGCATGTGTTAGAAATATTTTGCATGTGTTAGAGATATAAATGCATGTGTTAGAATTGTATGATAAGGTTTAGGATGTGAATAACATGTGTAAATTTGCATGAGTGTTCCAAAGAACACATCCAATAGCTCACGGCAATGCTAAAGTGTGAGGACCAAAATGTTCTCTTCATTTTTCCTAAAGTGCAACTTAATTGATTAGGAGAAATAAGAAGGTTTCAAATTGTTTTGATCCAAGAAAAGGAATTTAGAAATCAAATGGTAAAGATTTAGTAAATTTTGGGCCAACATGCCACTATAGGTAATTATGATTTCTAAAACTTGATTCCAAACCTTTTTCAATTAAAAAGAGACAATACAAGTTAAAGGGAAATTTTCTATGATGATTTTTGAAGAAACAAATTGAGTAGAAATAAGTTTAAAGGATTAAAATTAGTGATTTTATCATTAGGAAGGAAATACAGTGATATTAAGAAATTTTCTAACATATAGCTCACTTTTGGTTTTGAAGCATGTTAGAGATTTCAAAAAGAATTTAATGAAATGGTTAAAAATTAGGTAAATAGAAATTTTATGGAAAATTTAGAAAACCATTATTATAAGTTTATAAACCAAATACTGTCAATTTTTAGTAAAAATGAACCTATAAGATAGTAACAATATCCTAATGACAGTATGCGGTATGAAAAATTATTCAACGTAGTTTAAATGTACTAAGTACTATTTCTATCTGTTTAAACAGTAATTTTAAGGGCATTCGAATAAGAAAATGATTTAAAAATCTTACGCGATTGAGAAAACATATTAAAAATGCTACGCGATTTTAAAAACAGAAAAATATCTTTACCCGATTTTTAAACGTTTGTAAAAACGACGAGATTTCAAAAACGCGATAAAATTTCTACGCAATTGACCGTTACTATATCTATTTTCGTTGTCGGGAAAATGTGAACCCGTACAAGCTGTTAAGGTTATTTTGCTGTCGGGAAAAAGTGAACCCGTACAGGCTTTCTGCCATTGAGGGCATATTTTTATCTTGAGGGCATTTTTGTAATTTCATATATTTAGAATTATGTATTTGTCTTTATACCAATTTTTGGTGTTTCGATTGACGAGACGAATCACATCGTGTTGTCGATGTGATAAATGTAGTGTGGTTCATTGTTCTAATGAACTTGGAGACTTTAGTGTACGGGATCCCACATGTGGACAGTTGGTAGCTCCGTTTGGCCGTGGTAAACCGATAGCACACTAAGGTACTCGACATTCACTATATTTAATCGAGGTTTGTAAAGTCTAGTAGTACATTGCCTATAGTGCCACAACGGAGACCGTGAACTATACTACGCCTGGATGGTGGATTCCCGTCCGTAGGCTATTGACGCAACGTATGACCGCGTAATAGTTGGTTGGGCAGCCGTGGTACTAATAGATTTTGCAAGTCATTCTCTCGATATCTGTTTGGGTTTAGCTCCATGGAGTAGGGTTGTGTTTTGGTGTATTTGATTTTATCTTGGATAATATTCCATTTTTCTCTATTTTTCTTTATCCGGTAATATCTTGGATGTTTTTATATTTTCTCTATTTATATTTATCGATAATTCTTATGTTAGTTGTCCATTTCTTATCTTATTTTATCTGTGAGATTGATTTATCTGTGTGATTTTTATTTGCGTTATATCTATGATGTTCTGAAACACTAGGATATCTAATATGCATTACTGTTATAGCTTTTTCGTATTATATGAACTGTGTAGTTGTTATTTGTCGTCTTCTTATTGGCCATGTTGCGATGATTTTATGTTGTCTTACCTCTTTATTGTATGTGTCTCTTGTCTATTTATTTTATACGGTAAAGAGTTTGAAGAGGAAGAAGAGGAACAGCCTCTTGAGATCGTGTACCCGAGGAAGAGGAAGGTCGAAAGCCGACGATCGGTTTACGAGCAAGAACCATCCGATCATCCATACCCTCTGGATTGATTGTGTGGGGGATGGCGACGCCTTTGCATTTTTGGGATTCATAGAGCTGGTATTTCATGGAGGTGATCCGGCTTGGCATTTACGAGGAGATCGTGCTTCATTACCTATCTTTGGACGTATGACCGTGATTTTACGTCATCGGTTTGATGGAGATCCGATTATGACGACGACGTTATTTCTACATCTAGAGTTACCCTTATCCATTAGGCGTTATTGGGGTGCTTGAAAACCCGAGCCTAGTGAGATAAGCATCGTATCGACCGCGCGATCCCGTTATCGCCGTGTGTCGAGGCATCCGGATATTTATCCCCGATGATCATTTTCGGTGATAGTGATCCATCGGAGGATTAGATAACCATGATGTTTTTTGGGCGCGTCGGCCGTATGTCTCGTATATATTAACTCTTTTATTGCTTTCTTTCTTGTTTTTGTTTAAATATTTGTAGTCTTAGTTGTAAATTATTTGTACAACTTATAACTTAACCATATGTATATTATCGGTGATGATGTTTTTTTTATTTCGTATTTTCCGTATTATCTTTTTATTACATACTTACTCTATCGGGAATTATTTTACAACCCGTAATAATATTTAACAAATATTTCACAACTTGGGTAGATTTTATTTCTATTTCTTTTATTTTCTTTTATGTGTGACATCCTCAAAAGGGGTGTTACATTAGTTGGTATATCAGAGCCCAAGTTAGAGTCTTTTGGGGTTGTGGTTTGGGTCTGTTTTTGTTTGTCTTTGTGTGATTCTCTGTGATGTTTGTGATTTATATCCTTTCGGAAATATCTAGAAGGATGTATCTAACTTTGTTTTGTTATGTTTTGAAGAAAGAAGATGGCTGGTAGAGGTAGAGGACGTGCTAACGTAAATCGTGATGAGGACCCGATGTTGGTTGCTGCTGAGGCTATGCGGCAGATGGCTGAAGTGATTACTCAGCAAAATTTGAGAGCAGCCCAACAAAGAAGACGCTACGGTGATGCCCTAAATTTATCTGAATTTAGGCGCCATAATCCGCCACAATTTAGAGGCGAGGTGGATCCGGAGAAAGCGAGTCAGTGGATGCAAGATTTAGAGAGAATCTTTGAGGGGATGAGATGCACAGATGAAAAGAAAGTAACTTATGTCTTTCATGCTTGAGAGGAGATGCGTAACATTGGTGGAGAGGAATCCGCCGAGTGTTGCAAGTTTGAAGGGGACCGAGATTACCGGGGAAGTGTTTTCTAATACTTTTCGGATAAATATTTTCCCGCAAGTGCTAGGCATGCCAAGGAAATGGAATTTCTTGGTTTGCGACAGGGGAATATGACGGTGAATGAGTATGCCACAAAATTTGAGAGTTTGTCTCAATTCTCAGATTATGCTCAGACACGACAAGATGATGTGTGGAGATGCAGGAAGTTTGAATCAGGTTTAAGGGTGGAACTGAAACGAGGAGTAGTATCTTTGAGGATGACTCAGTTTCATGCTTTGGTGGATGCTTGTGCTCGACTTGAAGAGTTGGAGCCATCTAGAGATCAAAGGAATCAGAATTTTGGACCGACAAGGTTCCAGAGAGGTGGAGGTAGTAATGCCAATCGGTTTCAGCGTAAGCCGTATACCAGGCCAACAGGAAGTCAATCTCAACGACCATCTGTTAGTGGAAGTGCAAGTGGTAGTGGAGCTGGACAGAGGGTGGCGTTTACGCCAACATGTTTTAAGTGCGGGAAGAAAGGTCATATTTCTCCCGAGTGTACAGTTAAAGGTACAGTTTGTTTCAATTGTAAGCAACACAGGCACATATCAAAGGATTGTCCACACCGGAGAGAAAACCCGTCATTCGGTATGTTAAGCTAATCGGCGAAAATCTGGAAGTACTCACCGAGATCTGGAGGGCGAGTGTATACAATGATGGGATCTGAGATTTCTAAGTCGATGATCTTATTCAGGAGAAGGAGACATTGGAGGTAATCTTCTGACTGTATTGTATGATTCGGAGCTACACATTCCTTTATTGCATATGATTGTGTAGAAAGGTTGAAGTTGCCCATATCTTCTCTGAATGTTATGTTGAATGTATCTACGCCAACTGCTAAACCTGTAGTTACTTCTAAGGTCTGTTTGGATTGTCCTATTGTTGTGAAGGACCGTTTGTTTTTGGTCGATTTGATTTGTTTACCTCTCATTGAGATAGATGTAATCTTAGGGATGGACTGGTTATGTTCTAACCATATCCTCATAGATTGTGCGAAGAAAACTATAGTTTTTCCTAAGGAAGAAGAGTCTGGATTCTTAACTGCTGTTAAGGTCAAGTCTTTGTTGAGAGATGGAGCGCAGGGATATGGTATTGTCTTCTCTAGAAGTTAAGAAGGAGAAGGATGTGAATACTATTCCCGTTGTCAACGATTTTCCTGATGTTTTTCCTGAAGATGTACCGGTTTACCGCCTTGAGCGGGAAATCGAATTCTCAATTGATTTAGTACCGGGAACAGGTCCTATCTCAATTGCACCATATCGTATGTCGCCAGTAGAGTTGGAGGAGCTGAAAAAGCAATTGGTGGAACTGTTGGAGAAAGAATTTGTACGACCTAGCGTTTCCCCATGGGGTGCACCAGATTTTGGTCAAGAAGAAGGATGGAACTTCACGACTTTGTGTGGACTATCGGCAGTTGAACAAGGTGACTATCAAGAATAAATATCCGCTTCCAAGAATCGACGATTTGATGGATCAATTGAGAGGAGCTGTGATATTTTCCAAGATAGATCTGCGATCGATCGTTATCACCAGTTCGTGTAAGAGGGGAAGATGTGCCGAAAACTGCTTTTCGAACTCGTTATGGACATTATGAGTATCAGGTAATGCCATTCGGGGTGACGAATGCTCCTGCCATATTTATGGATTATATGAACAGGATATTTCGTCCATATCTAGACAGATTTGTCGTTGTCTTTATTGATGACATTCTGATCTATTCTCAATCGAAGGAAGAGCATCTTTGAACATCGAGTGTTGTTCTTCAGATTTTGAGGGAGAAGCAGTTGTATGCGAAGTTGTCTAAGTGTGAGTTCTGGTTAGAAGAAGTTCAATTTCTTGGTCACGTAATTTCTAAAGAAGGTATAGCGGTGGACCCATCGAAAGTGGAGACTGTTTTACAGTGGGAGAGACCTAAGACAGTAACAGAAGTTCGAAGTTTTGTTGGACTTGCTGGTTATTATCGAAGATTTATCGAAGGTTTTTTCAAGATTGCTGGACCGCTTACACAACTGACGAGGAAAAGTCAAACTTTTGAATGGACGGAAGAGCGTGAAGCCAGTTTTCAAGAGTTGAAGAAGAGGTTAACAACCGCACCGTATTGATCCTACCGATTCGACGAAATCTTTCGATGTGTATTGTGACGCTTCTTATCAAGGACTAGGATGCGTGTTGATGCAAGACCGGAATGTGGTGGCGTATGCTTCTCGGCAATTGAAGATTCATGAGAAGAATTATCCTACGCATGATTTGGAATTGGCTGCGGTAGTTTTTGCTTTGAAGATATGGAGACACTTTCTCTATGGAGCAACGTTCAACATCTTCAGTGATCACAAAAGTTTGAAGTACTTATACGATCAGAAGGAGCTGAATATGAGGCAGCGAAGGTGGTTAGAATTTCTGAACGACTACGATTTTCAACTTTTGTACCACCCTGGTAAGGCGAATGTCGTGGCCGATGCCTTGAGCAGGAAGATTATTAGTGTTTCTGCGCTAATGATTAAAGAGAAGGAGCTCATTGAACAGTTTAGAGATGAGTGGTCATTTGTTGAGTTAAAACCGGGGAAGATCTGTATTAGCATGGTTACTATCTCGAGCGAGTTGATGGAAGACATAAGGGAAAAGCAAAATGCCGATAAATTTTTGCAAGGAATAAGGGAACAAATGAAACAAGGCGAGACACTAGAGTTCAAGGAAGGAACTGATGGAATTCTGAGATTTCGGGGTAGAGTCTGTGTTCCTTGTAACCGAGAACTGAGAAGATATATTGTGAAACATGCCCATACTAGTCTATTGAGTATGCATCCAGGCATAACAAAGATGTATCAAGACTTGAAGAAGTTATTCTGGTGGCATGGAATGAAGGGTGATGTGGTTAGATGCGTGTCAACTTGCCTAGTTTGTCAAAAATCGAAAGTTGAACACCAAAGACCAATTTGGGATGTTGCAACCATTATCGATTCCGAATGGAAATGGGACAGCATTTCTATGGATTTCGTTACTGGTTTGCCGAAGACAAAGAAAGGTCATGATGCAATATGGGTTATAGTTGATAGACTTACGAAATCAGCTCATTTCTTACCAATTAATATTAAATATTCATTGGAAAGATTAACCCAGTTGTACATCAGTGAAATTGTCAGACTACATGGTGTACCGACAAGTATAATTTCTGATCGTGATCCGAGGTTTACGTCAAGATTTTGGCGAAGTCTACAAGAAGCTATGGGAACTAAGTTACGACTGAGTTCAGCGTATCATCCGCAGACTGACGGTCAGACAGAAAGAACTATACAGTCTTTGGAGGATTTATTGCGTGCTTGTGTTTTGGAACAACGGGGAAGTTGGGATGAAT
Source organism: Ormosia emarginata (assembly GCA_029884605.1). Classification (NCBI taxonomy): domain Eukaryota; kingdom Viridiplantae; phylum Streptophyta; class Magnoliopsida; order Fabales; family Fabaceae; genus Ormosia; species Ormosia emarginata. The sequence continues at coordinate 21,166,203 of JAQQTP010000078.1, read as the reverse complement.
TTTTATCTTTGATAGAATTCACCTACAACAATAGTTTTCACGCAAGCATCGGAATGGCACCTTATGAAGCATTGTATGGAAGACGATGTCGAACGCCGCTATCTTTGGTATCAAGATGGAGAGAGTATGATATTGGACCGGAGCTTGTACAACAAACTACGGATAAAGTCAAGATGATACAAGAGAAGATGAGGACGACGCAAAGCAGACAAAGAGTTACGCGGATAGCGAAGACGACCTCTTGAGTTTGAGGAGGGTGAGCATGTGTTTACGAGAGTTACTCCTACGACCGGTGTCGGAAGAGTGATTAAGTCTAAAAACTTACTCCTAAATTCATTGGACCATATCGATTATCCGACGTATTGGCCCCGTAGCATATCGATTGCTTTGCCGCCTTTTCTATCCAATTTGCATGACGTGTTTCATGTGTCTCGATTCTGAAGTATATACCAGATCCGACACATGTTATACAACCAGGATGACGTGCAATTAAAGGAGAATTTGACTTACGAAACTTTACCCGTCGGGATAGAGGACGAAAGGTAAAGCGACTTCGAGGAAGATGATCGAGTAAATTTGTGAAGGTTATATGGAATGAGGTGACGGGTGAAGCTACTTGGGAGTGGAAGATAAAATGAAGGATCAGTATCCTCATTTGTTTGGATGAATATCGAATTTCGAGGACGAAATTTTTATTTGTTGGGGAGAGTTGTAACGCCCCAATTTTTAGAAAATATTCTGAATGTACTGTTTTCTGTTTTTCATGCTTTTGTATGAATGACCATTGTGTCCCTATTTTTCAGTTCTTAATTTCTGTATGAAAACAATTACGATAATACTGGCTCAAATTTTATTTGATCGTTTTGCGTAAATTGTTTCGAGACGGTAAAATAAAAATTTTTCTGAGCTACTGTATTAATTTTTCTGAAAGATATACAGCTATATAATACAGCTGGATATTTTATTTGAACGTTTTGAATAATTACCTACGTTGTGGGAAAAAATGGGAAAATGACCGTTACGTCCCGAACGTACTGTTTTCGCTGTTTTTGTCTGTTTTTAATTGTTTTCTTCTTGATTTAATGCCTGAAAATACTGTCTGTGATTTTATATGGACTTTTTGTGTGATTTGCTCCGAGGCAGGAAAATAATATTTTTCGGGCCGGGAAAATCTTATTTTATTATTTAGAATTGGGGGATCTTACTTAACCCGATTCTGAATGAGACTAAAAATAATTTTTAATTTTTAGGATTTAATCTGTCAAATAAAATAATTTTATATTATTATAATATTATTTTATTAGTCAGTATGTTTTAGTGACAGTGGACCCGGAAATATTTTGCGGGACCCACGATTAGCAGAACGGTTAGATCGGTAGCTTAATTAATCACCGTAAGCTGTAGAACTTTCCAGAACAAGCTGACTCACTAGCTGACTCAATGAGCATTTAATACGTTGTGTGACTCAGCATGTGAGTCACCGGGAACCAACCAATGAGAATCAAGCTTGCTCACCAAGGCTTGATCTTGGCCTTTGATTCATCCAATGGCTTGGATGAAGCCAAGCAAGGTGCCCACCTTGCACCCCACTTGATGTTCACGGCCAAGAGGCCTTAGGAGACAAAAATCACTTTCATCTTCATCACTTTTCTCTCTTCTCTCTCATCAAGAACCCTAGCCACCATTCTTGTCCATTTTCTTCACCATATTCGGCCAAGCTAGTTTCCTAACACTCCAACCATCCAAAAATTTTTCTAACCAAGTTTCCTTAACCTAAACACCATTCTAAGAACCTTTGTAGTTGGAAGTTTCTTCAAATTCTTCCATCTAGGGCTTGGAAACCAACCTTGAAAGTTTTACCTAGAAGGTGAAATTTCATGCTTTTCTTTTCTCTCTTCTTTTTCAAAGTTCTAAGCCATGATTTTTCCATGGTTTAGCTTCTTTTCATGGTTAGTAACATGTAGATTTTGTTTGAGATTTCTAGGTATTTTTGGTGGTGAAAACCGTGACCTAGGAGGTGTGAAAGCAAGCTTTTGTCTTCATTTAAGGTAAGAGGAAGACAATTCTTATCATCCCTTGATGGTGGTAAGAAGATGGGTTGTTTGTAGAATCCATAAGGATTCGGTTGTGGTGTGTTTATTGATGTGTATTTGTTAATTTTTGTGGTTGCTAGTAGCTTAAGTGTTATGTGTTAGTAGCTTTCTTATTTGGTAATTGTAATAATTTTGCATGTCTAATAGCTTTTGATTGTATGTCTATAAGCTTTAAATTAGGTTTTATGTGTTAGAAATATTTTGCATGTGTTAGAAATATTTTGCATGTGTTAGAGATATAAATGCATGTGTTAGAATTGTATGATAAGGTTTAGGATGTGAATAACATGTGTAAATTTGCATGAGTGTTCCAAAGAACACATCCAATAGCTCACGGCAATGCTAAAGTGTGAGGACCAAAATGTTCTCTTCATTTTTCCTAAAGTGCAACTTAATTGATTAGGAGAAATAAGAAGGTTTCAAATTGTTTTGATCCAAGAAAAGGAATTTAGAAATCAAATGGTAAAGATTTAGTAAATTTTAGGCCAACATGCCACTATAGGTAATTATGATTTCTAAAACTTGATTCCAAACCTTTTTCAATTAAAAAGAGACAATACAAGTTAAAGGGAAATTTTCTATGATGATTTTTGAAGAAACAAATTGAGTAGAAATAAGTTTAAAGGATTAAAATTAGTGATTTTATCATTAGGAAGGAAATACAGTGATATTAAGAAATTTTCTAACATATAGCTCACTTTTGGTTTTGAAGCATGTTAGAGATTTCAAAAAGAATTTAATGAAATGGTTAAAAATTAGGTAAATAGAAATTTTATGAAAAATTTAGAAAACCATTATTATAAGTTTATAAACAAAATACTGTCAATTTTTAGTAAAAATGAACCTATAAGATAGTAACAATATCCTAATGACAGTATGCGGTATGAAAAATTATTCAACGTAGTTTAAATGTACTAAGTACTATTTCTATCTGTTTAAACAGTAATTTTAAGGGCATTCGAATAAGAAAATGATTTAAAAATCTTACGCGATTGAGAAAACATATTAAAAATGCTACGCGATTTTAAAAACAGAAAAATATCTTTACCCGATTTTTAAACGTTTGTAAAAACGACGAGATTTCAAAAACGCGATAAAATTTCTACGCAATTGACCGTTACTATATCTATTTTCGTTGTCGGGAAAATGTGAACCCGTACAAGCTGTTAAGGTTATTTTGCTGTCGGGAAAAAGTGAACCCGTACAGGCTTTCTGCCATTGAGGGCATATTTTTATCTTGAGGGCATTTTCGTAATTTCATATATTTAGAATTATGTATTTGTCTTTATACCAATTTTTGGTGTTTCGATTGACGAGACGAATCACATCGTGTTGTCGATGTGATAAATGTAGTGTGGTTCATTGTTCTAATGAACTTGGAGACTTTAGTGTACGGGATCCCACATGTGGACAGTTGGTAGCTCCATTGGGCCGTGGTAAACCGATAGCACACTAAGGTACTCGACATTCACTATATTTAATCGAGGTTTGTAAAGTCTAGTAGTACATTGCCTATAGTGCCACAACGGGAGACCGTGAACTATACTACGCTGGATGGTGGATTCCCAAAGGCCGTAGGCTATTGACGCAACGTATGACCGCGTAATAGTTGGTTGGGCAGCCGTGGTACTAATAGATTTTGCAAGTCATTCTCTCTCGATATCTGTTTGGGTTTAGCTCCATGGAGTAGGGTTGTGTTTTGGTGTATTTGATTTTATCTTGGATAATATTCCATTTTTCTCTATTTTTCTTTATCTGGTAATATCTTGGATGTTTTTATATTTTCTCTATTTATATTTATCGATAATTCTTATGTTAGTTGTCCATTTCTTATCTTATTTTATCGTGAGATTGATTTATCGTGTGATTTTTATTTGCGTTATATCTATGATGTTCGAAACACTAGGATATCTAATATGCATTACTTGTTATAGCTTTTTCGTATTATATGAACCGTGTAGTTGTTATTTGTCGTCTTCTTATTGGCCATGTTGCGATGATTTTATGTTGTCTTACCTCTTTATTGTATGTGTCTCTTGTCTATTTATTTTATACGGTAAAGAGTTTGAAGAGGAAGAAGAGGAACGACCTCTTGAGATCGTGTACCCGAGGAAGAGGAAGGTCGGCAAGCCGACGATCGGTTTACGAGCAAGAACCATCCGATCATCCATACCCTCTGGATTGATTGTGTGGGGGATGGCGACGCCCGCATTTTGGGATTCATAGAGCTGGTATTTCATGGAGGTGATCGGCTTGGCATTTACGAGGAGATCGTGCTTCATTACCTATCTTTGGGACGTATGACCGTGATTTTACGTCATCGGTTGATGGAGATCCGATTATGACGACGACGTTATTTCTACATCTAGAGTTACCCTTATCCATTAGGCGTTATTGGGGTGCTTGAAAACCCCGAGCCTAGTGAGATAAGCATCGTATCGGCTAGCGATCCCGTTATCGCCGTGTGTCGAGGCATCCGGATATTTATCCCCGATGATCATTTTCGGTGATAGTGATCCATCGGAGGATTAGATAACCATGATATTTTTTTGGGCGCGTCGGCGTATGTACGTATATATTAACTCTTTTATTGCTTTCTTTCTTGTTTTTGTTTAAATATTTGTAGTCTTAGTTGTAAATTATTTGTACAACTTATAACTTAACCATATGTATATTATCGGTGATGATGTTTTTTTTATTTCGTATTTTCCGTATTATCTTTTTATTACATACTTCTGTCTATCAGGAATTATTTTACAACCCGTAATAATATTTAACAAATATTTCACAACTTGGATAGATTTTATTTCTATTTCTTTTATTTTCTTTTATGTGTGACATCCTCAAAAGGGGTGTTACACTTTGTCCTCACTCACACGCATCCTAGGAAACTTCCCAGGAGGTCACCCATCCCACAATTGCTCCAGGTCAAGCACGCCTAACCATGGAGTTCTTATGTTCTAGGCTCCCGGAAAAAAATTGCAACTTGTTAATATGGTTACGCCTAATCAATTCCTTTAAGCCATCCTCAACTATGCAATCCCATACCTACACAGTCTCTAAATCCCTCTCATTCCGGTGCGTATTCAGTTCATTCATGGGACCCTTCACCTAGAAGTCTACCAGGAGCCGCTCTTTGTACATGCTTCTCTTACTCCGGCGTCCACTCCCCGCCCTTGTCGGCCCCGGGATACCACACTAAGTGTCACTTCTTAGTGGAGATTGGTATTAGAATGTCATTATCAACAAGTTAAGTGTCAAAGACTAATCATAGCTTAGTAAGAAAAGAAATTAGTTAGCAAGATAAGCAAGATGACTAGAATTAGCAAACTAAGCAAGGATTAGAATTAAATCAAGTGATGTTAACCATCTAAGCTCCACGGCTACAAGAGAGGAAAAACCTAAAGGAACACTTGGAATTCATTCACAACATGGCTTCACACTTGTCATAGGAACAAGGAATATATTATCTCAAAATCCAAGAAGCACATGACCAAGACAAGTGGGTGCAGCATGCACTCTTCCGAGCATGCACAACGACACACCTCTCCAGTCATCTCAAAGTGCCAAAGCCAAGTATGCAACATGCACTCCTTCAAGCATGCAAAATGGCACATCTTCACCCATGGAATCCATTTCAAACATGGCAAGGACATGTGGGTAGCAACATGCACTCTTTCAAGCATGCAAATGACATCTCTCTAAGCATTTCAAAATGTTAAGACAAGTGTGCAACATGCACACCCTTTCATGTAACATCCCTAAGAACATGTCAGGCTTGTATAAGGTTATAGAGGTAACTTAATACTTACTTGACATGCCTATGAAGTTTTATGGAAAACTGAGTTAGTTTAGGCACTTTGCCATAACACAGAAAGTGGAAAGTGGCCTACAATGACTCAGAAAATAGTTTTAAAGGTTAAGTTAAGGGAAATAAATATGGATAATTTATTTCAAGTCATAAATGAGATAAGAATATTGTAGTTAAAGTTTGGAGGTAAACTGAGCTTGTTTGGTATTTTTAAGCACACCGAGTAAGTGTTTTGATACTGAATAGACTCAGCACAGATATGGAAAATTATAGAAATGAAGAGTTTGGTAATTAGATAAATTTTATGAATTATTCTAATACCTAAGGAAGCTAGGAAACTTGATTTAGTAAGATCAAAGTGTTCCTAAGAGGTATAATGTTTTTAATAGCACTAGTGGCTATTATAAGAAGCCTTTAAGCCTTTTTTTCCCATTTCATTCAGCAGAAGAAACGAGAAACTGAGGAAGAAAAAAAAAAGAAAAGAAAGAAGGGGGAAAAGGAGAAAGAAGAAGAGTCTGGAAGAGCAAGGAAAGACTAAGGCTCAAGTGTGATCATCCACTCCACAAAGAGGTAGGGGTGTTTAACTTCATCTTCTTCCTACTCATCTTCTTCTTGTTCTTGGTTAATCTTGATGAGAAAAAAATAGGTTTTAGTGAGGTTAGTGAAGGTTGAAGCTTGATTCATGTTTCTATAGTTGAAGTGAGTTTGATGATTCTAGAATGTTGGAGATCATGGTTAGAATTGAAAATCACTTAGAATCCATATTTGAGGATTGAGATATAATATGATAATTAATAGAACAAAAAACACGGTTGTCTTCTGCTCCAAAGTTGCTGTTCTGTAGTGCCTTATTCGAATACCAAGGTTGGTATTCGAATAAAGCATCACAGAGAGCTCTAGAAAGTGAAATTTTGTGGGTGTTATTCGAATACTACTAGGGGTATTCGAATAGACCCTAAACAGAGAGAAAACTCATTTATGACAGCCTGTAGTATTTTTATCATAACTTGAGCTACAGATATCAGAATAACTTGATTCTAGAGCCATTTGAAAGCTAACATATAAGGCTATATGCCTACAAAATTATATAATGTTTGAAGTTAGGATGCATCTCTGGTGCAATTTTGAAAATTATCCTTTTTGAGGCAAATATAGAGGTGCTTGGATTTGCTTGGGATAATTTGAGGTTGAATGGTTTGTGAACTATGTTTTATTTTCTGTTTGGCTAACGTTAAGCTAGGATGATGTGATAAAAAGAGTATTAGATCCTTATATGATGGAAATTAGTAAGTAAGTAACTAAGAGTTACCTAGTTATGACTTAAGAAATGATAAGAACGAAAGGTTCAAGTATGTAAGTAAGTTGGACAATCAAGGAGTGCTATGGTGACAAGAATGCCTCATAGTGAAGGGGTAAAATAGTAAAGTAAGAAAGAATGTGTGTACTAAGGAGAAGAAGTACAGTAAGTTATTATAATAAAAGTCGCATGAACGCTCTCATGGAGGTAGAGCTAGTAGTGCAAGTATAGAGATTATGTAGTGGTTACATAAGAGTTAGGCATAACACTACATTATGCATACATACTCATACATAGTAGAGAAACCGTTCAGAATGGTGGGTTAAGGAGGTAACAAATTCCCTCCCCACTATAGAAAGGAAAGTAAAGATAAGGAACCAATCAGTAAAGAAGGTAGTGGGTTAAGGAGGTAACAAATTCCCTCCCCACTGCAATGAAAGGAATAGCAAGTTCATGACATCCATAATCTCTCATGACATTGCATTTATATCATCACATAATCTTGTTTAAGCATGCATAATCATACATCATATCATACTTCATAATATCATTTCATTATTTCATGTTTGATTGTATTTATGTTCAGTGATTCATTGTGTTTGTGTGTTGTGCTCACTGATATTAGGCAATTGTATGGGCAGTTGTTTAATATCATTGATAGTTTGTATTTGGTTACTCAATGTTATTGTTCTATTATATAGGCGGTGGTTCAAAATCATTGATTGTTACCTTTCGATGACAGTTGTATGGGCAACTGTCCTATCTTTTAAAGGTAAAGTAGTCCAAGTTATGGCTAGACTAGGAACATTACATAGAGAAAGAATGCGTATGTTCCTAGAGTAAAGAATAGAAATTCGAAGGATTATACAGATTTATTTATGAGGTTATGATTGAGTAAGGAATAATGATTTAATTACCAGTTAAAATTTTATTTCAGATATTTATGGGTTGTATAATGTTATACGACTGCTGGTATTAGTACACTTATATTAAGAATTATGAATTCTCACCCCGTGTGTTCCATGTAAATCCAGGTTGAAGATTCAAGGTCACAAAGAAGATGAAGAATAAAGAATAGTATAGCTATATTTTCATGATTAGTAGATAGATTTTATATTTTCATGTATATGAGATTAAGGATGTAAAAGAAAAACAAGTATGTATTAGTGAAAAGTTATGTATATAAGTGGATATTGTTTCCACAAGGCTCTCCATGATGATTTATTTGTATAAATGTTATGAATTAGTTTATGAATAAGTTAGAAGTAGCATAGCTAATACTGTTTATCCAGGTATATGTCAGATATACTAGGATTTCAGTATTAGGATGTTGCATTTCACATGTAAGATGACACACCTCCAACCTAGAGAAATCATTTCAAACTTTGCAAAAGGATAAGTTGCCATGCTGCCTCCTCCTTTTACCTCAACAATCTCTCATTTCATTTCAATGTAGAGACATCTTGTGATGTCTCCAAGTTGTCCTCTCGGCCAGCAGCTCTGATTGCAAAGCTATGCATGCAAGGAGCCACCACATCAAGCCTATGCCTACTTTAGTCTTGCTTGATGTAACATCCTAATACTAAAAATCTAATATATCTGTTTAAACAGTATTAATCATGTTACAATTAACTTATAATATTCAACTAATCCATAATTATTCATATAAAGAATTTATTATGGAGAGCCTTGAGTAACAAATATCCACTTATATACAAATATTATTCTATCAAAAATTATATATTGTTATGTATACAATTGATTACAAACGAAAATAATTATATACATGAAGTACAAAATGTAATTATATAAAACATAAAGCTAAATAATCTTTGGTCTTCTTCTTGCCTCTTGCTGATCTTCCACCTAGATTTACATGGACACCCAAGGTGATCATTAGTAGTGCATCAATACCAGCAGTTGTAACATTCACATTGAATAAGTATACAGCCTATATCAATAAAATACAACTATTCATATAATTTATGAACCAATCACATTTTACTCAATGTAGTATTCTCTGGCAAACATAATCTGAACTATATCATACCAAGAGTAAGGCAACTGCTCATATAACTGCCAATGCATGATAAGACAACTGCCCTTATATGAACCCTAATTTGCTTGTTAGGATTCAGAATAGGATCTACCAGGAATTTAGGTGATGGGTACAGACTTTGTTTTAAACTCTGCACATGGAAATGATAAATTAAAACAGAAATGCAGAAAATTCGTTCTAATATTACGGAACTATAACTCGAGCTGTAGAACTCCAAATTTAATGAGACCAAAATGAGGAGAAAGCTCGTGTTCTGAATCGCAATTTTGGCTCAAGAATCACTCAAAAAGCTTTCGTATAACATGAGATATGATTAGGAGTTATTCTGCACGAAAATTTGGGCTTTCATGGAATTAGGGTTTGATTCAATCAGAATTGAGGGAAACAGAATTATATGATCATGGAAAAGAAAAGAAATTGGTATGGGAATGATGATGGACGCCACACTTCCAAGGATGGAAGATAAGTCCAGAGATTGCACACACAAAGGATGTAATTCCTTTGATAAATCTCAATAATTGGATTGCAAGAACTCAAAGAGAAACAAGCTCACCAAACTGTGTTTGTTCAAAAACCAAAACTATCTGCCTCCTTCTCCTAGCTGGGTGCTATTATGTAGCCCCTTTACATTCAGAAACTTACAAAAATAAACTCCTAATAATAACCATCATAAAAACTATAATTGGCCAAAGTGTAACTGCCAAAGAAATAAAAGCATTCAGCCTACAATTTTTAACCTAGCTGACTGCATTATTCTATCAATTTGTAACAGTCACATGTCCTTGTTATTTGCATTTAATCAGCCAATAATTCCACCAAGTCTAGCTGCCCCTATTCAGCATAGTTAGCACTCCATACTTGAGTTGAATTTATGACAAGCTACCCTCCCATTAAAGCCATGCAACCTCCTCTTCAGTCATGAGGCAATTGATCAATTTGAGTTTTGATTCTTCAAGGCGTGGTTCTATTTTAGTAAAGGCTGCCAACATTTGTTGTAAAGCTTCCTTGGCTCTCCTTATCCTTGCTCTTGTCATAGGTCCTCCAAGTCCTTCAAGGGCTTCAAGCTCCTTGTTCTTGGTCATGTCCTCATCACTCCTCCCCTCTTGAAGAGGATTTGTCCTCAAATCAGAAACATCATTATCTGCATCAAAGAGAGTTAAATCAGACACATTGAAAGTAGCACTGATATTGTACTCACCAGGTAGATCAATTTTATATGCATTGTCATTGATCTTTTCTAGCACTTGAAAAGGACTATCTCCCCTTGGTTCGAGTTTTGACTTTCTTTGTTCAGGGAACCTTTCCTTCCTCATGTGTACCCAAACCCAATCACTAGGTTGGAACACTACCTTCCTTCTTCCTTTGTTAGCTTGCCTTGCATAGCTCTCATTTTTATGTTCAATCTGTGCCTTCACTTGCTCATGCAACTTCTTCACATATTCAGCTTTAGCCTACGCTTCTTGATGCTTAAACATAGAAATGTTAGGCATAGGCAGCAAATCAAGAGGAGTCAAAGGATTAAATCCATACACAATTTCAAAAGGTGAACAGTTAGTTGTGTTATGGACAGCCCTATTATAAGCAAATTCAACATGAGGCAAACATGCTTCCCAAGACTTAAGATTTTTCTTTAAAATAGTCCTAAGCAATGTGCCTAAAGTCCTATTGACTACCTCAGTTTGACCATCAGTTTGTGGGTGACAAGTAGTAGAAAACAACAATTTAGTACCAATCTTACCCCACAAGGTCCTCCAAAAGTGGCTTAGGAATTTTGCGTCCCTATCACTTACAATGCTCCTAGGCAGCCCATGGAGCCTCACTATCTCTTTGAAGAACAAGTCAGCCACGTGACAAGCATCATCTACCTTTTTGCAAGGTATGAAGTGTGCCATCTTAGAAAACCTATCAACAACAACAAACACAGAATCCTTTCCATTCTTTGTTCGAGGCAGCCCCAAAACAAAGTCCATAGAAATGTCAGTCCAAGGATATTCAGGAATAGGCAAAGGAGTATACAAACCATGCCGCTTAACTTTTGATTTAGCCTGTTTACAAACAATACAATGATCACAAAATTTGTGCACATCACGCCTCATATGGGGCCAATAGAAATGTTCTTGCAAAATTTCTAAAGTCTTTTGGATCCCAAAATGACCCATCAAACCTCCCTCATGTGATTCACTCACAAGTAGCTCTCTAATGGAACACTTAGGCACACACAATCTATTTGCTTTAGACAAGAATCCATTATGCCTATAGTAACCATTTTCAGACAATTTTTCACATGCAGCAAAAATTTCAGCAAAGTCCTCATCATTCACATACATGTCTTTCAAAGATTCAAGACCAAACAATTTAGTTTCAAGCACAGAAAGCAATGCATTTCTCCTAGAAAGCGCATCAGCCACTACATTCCCTTTCCCCTTTTTATGCTTGATGACATATGGAAATTGCTCTAGAAACTCTACCCACTTAGCATGCCTCTTATTAAGCTTACCTTGTTCTTTTAAGTACTTTAAGGACTCATGATCACTATGGATGACAAACTCTTTGGGTAAAAGGTAATGCTGCCAAGTCTTTAAAGTTCTAACCAATGCATACAATTCCTTATCATAAGTTGAATAGTTAAGGGCAGCCCCTCCTAACTTTTCACTAAAATAAGCAATTGGATGACCTTCCTGCAATAAAACAGCCCCAATACCCACATTTGATGTATCACACTCAATTTCAAATGATTTTGCAAAATCAGGCATAACAAGAATGGGTGCATTAGTTAACCTATGCTTAAGGGCAGTAAAGGCCTTTTCTTGTTCCTCACCCCATTTGAAACCCATATTTTTTTAACAACTTCATTTAGAGGTGCAGCCAATGTACTAAAATCTTTAACAAATCTCCTATAGAAACTTGCTAAACCATGAAATCCCCTCACCTCACTCACGGACTTAGGTGTTGGCCATTCTTGGATGGTCTTAACCTTTTCCACATCTACTTGTACTCCCTTAGCACTAACAACAAATCCAAGGAATACCACATGATCAGTACAAAAGATGCATTTTTCCAGATTGGCATACAATTGTTCTTTCCTAAGCACATTCAAAACAGATTGCAAATGCTCAACATGCAAATCAAGGCTAGTGCTATAGATAAGAATATCATCAAAGTACACCACAACAAATTTGCCAATAAACTCTCTTAAAACATGATTCATCAATCTCATGAAAGTACTAGGCGCATTAGTCAAACCAAATGGCATAACCAACCACTCATATAATCCATATTTTGTTTTAAAGGCAATTTTCCATTCATCACCTTCTCTAATCCTAATCTGATTATAGCCACTTTTTAGATCAATTTTGGAAAACACACATGCACCATACAGTTCATCAAGAAGATCATCTAACCTGGGAATTGGATGTCTATACTTGATGGTGATGTTGTTTATGGCTCTACAATCGAAACACATCCTCATGAGCCATCCTTTTTGGGCACTAGAATGACTGGTACAGCACACAGACTCATGCTATCCCTCACCCAACCTTTGCTCATGAGTTCTGCCACTTGCCTTTCAATCTCCTTTGTCTCTTGTGGGTTGCTCCTATATTCTGGCTGATTGGGCAAAGAAGCTCCCTGAATGAGATCAATGTGATTCTCAATTCCCCTCAATGGTGGCAAGCCATCTGGTACATTTGCTGGAAAAACATCTTGAAAGTCTTGCAAAAGAGATTCAATACAAGAAGGCAATTCAAACTTGTCAAATTGGTTAGCATATAAAATTTGACTTTGACAAAACAATAAGTAGAGGGGCTGCCTTGCGCAAAGCACCCTCCTTACCTCCCTTTCTCTTGCCAAGCAAAGGTTTTTGCCCTCAAGTGTTTCATTCTTTTTCTTTTCACTCTGTTTCCTCTCAAGTGTTTCACTCTTTCTCTCAATTGCAATCTTTTCTCTCATTTTGATTTGATCCTCACACACCTCTCTAGGAGTCAAAGGCTTGAGAACCACTTTCTTGTCCTGATACACAAAAGAAATTTTGTTAGTAAAACCATCATGGATAGCTTTGGTGTCATACTGCCACGGCCTCCCCAAAAGAATGTGGCTGGCCTCCATTGGAACTACATCACATAACACTTTGTCTTGGTATTTTCCAATGGAAAGAGAGACTTCTACTTGCTGCCTTACTTGCACTTCTTCTCCTTCACTAAGCCATTGAAGCTTGTATGGCCTAGGATGTGGTTTAGTGTCCAAATTCAGTTTTGACACTAATCTCGAACTCACCACATTTGTGCAGCTTCCCCCATCAATAATTACCAAACATACCTTACCATTGATTGAACATCTTGTATGGAAAATGTTCTCCCTTTGAGATGCATCCACTGCTTTGATTTGGCTTCCAAGTAACCTTCTAATCATGTACAACCCTCCCTCCGCAGCCACCATCTCTTCTTCACTCTCCTCTTCCTCTCCACCACTATCTTCAGATTGGCTTGTGTACTCCCCATTATCCTTGAGAAGAATTGTCTTCTTTGTAGGACACTCGTAGGCATAATGACCTATGCCCAAGCACTTAAAACACTTCACTTCTCTAGTCCTCTTTGGTGGATGTTCAGCTTGCTTTTGAGGTGCTTTCCCATGATTAGAAAGCGTTGCATTGTTAGAGGAAGCAGCACCTTCTTTCTTGACTCTATCCTTCCAATTTGAAGGATTATAGCTAGTAGAACTCTTCCTTGTTGTACTCTTTCTTTTGAGTTGTTGTTCTACTTGAATTGTCTTATGCAAAAGATCCTCCATTTCTACAAATTCCTGCAACTCCACAACATCTCTAATATCATGATTTAAACCATTAAGAAAGCGAGCCATAGTTACCTCAGGATCTTCTTCAATTTTGGCTTGGATGATTAACACTTCCATCTCCTTATAATACTCTTCCACTCCTTTGCTTCCTTGAGTCAATTTCTGCAACTTGAATTTCAAGTCCCTATGGAAGCTAGATGGTACATAGCGCTTCCTCATGATTCTCTTCATTTCTGCCCAAGTGTCCACCATAGGTTCTTCATTCCTTGTCCTCTCCCTCTGCAACGTATTCCACCAAATGAGTGCATAATCAGAAAATTCAACAGTTGCAAGTCTCACCTTTTGCTCCTCATTATAATTGTTGCAAGAGAAAACATGCTCAATCTTGAGCTCCCACTCCAAGTATGCCTCTGGGTCACTCCTACCCTTGAAAGGAGGTATATTCAGCTTGATTCCTTCTATTCTTCCTTCATTCCTATTCGGCCTTCCTCCTCCTCCAGGTGGTGTCCTATTCTCCAATTGATCCAACCTCTCATGGAACTCATCTTGTTGTTGCGTCATCAACCTCTCCAAGTGTTGAGTAAGAGCTGTGATTTGGAACTGAATATCATTGTTGATGTTTCTTTCTGCCATTGATAAACAAACAGATCAAAGGTAACAAGAACCAATATATATATATTTGCTGTTTGAGAAACCTTACCCACTCAAGTGTTTGCACACAATTAGGCTTTTACTATAATGATCACTCTTGCCTTTTTCCTCTCTATTCCTCCTTGAATTCTTATCAACCAAGAAAAGAAAACACAAAGAAATTCTACCAATCTGTGTGTAGCCACAAATGCAGAATTTGTGCACAAATTTCAACCAACAAAAGTACAGCCAAGAATTTAGAAATTCAAACAAGCAAGGTGCAGTAATTCTTCCTTCAATCAACCACAATATTACCTTAAAGAATAAGCTTAAAAATTTCTAACAGCATGAACCATTCAGCCTATATACTCATTTTGCATGCTTCCTTCTCTTTTGTTTTTGGTCTATTTTTTTTTTTATTTTTTTTAAAGGCCTAACTTTTGCAATGGTTCAGCCTAAGAGAAAATGACAATAAGGTAATATTAAGGATGGTGAAATCAAGGAAAGAAATTACCCGAAGTGCAGCCTTGCAATTCCTAGAACCGGAGCTCTGATACCAAATGATATGAACCCTAATTTGCTTGTTAGGATTCAGAATAGGATCTACCAGGAATTTAGGTGATGGGTACAGACTTTGTTTTAAACTCTGCGCATGGAAATGATCAATTAAAACAGAAATGTAGAAAATTCGTTCTGATATTAGGAACTATAACTCAAGCTATAGAACTCCAAATTGAATGAGACTAAAACGAGGAGAAAGCTCGTGTTCTGAATCACAATTTTGGCTCAAGAATCACTCAAAAAGCTTTCGTATAACATGAGATATGATCAGGAGTTATTCTGCACGAAAATTGGGGCTTTCGTGGAATTAGGGTTTGATTCAATCAGAATTGAGGGAAACTAAATTATATGATCATGGAAAAGAAAAGAAATTGGTATGGGAATGATGATGGACGTCACACTTCCAAGGATGGAAGATAAGTCTAGAGATTGCACACACAAAGTGATGTGAGCTCAACTAGGCACAAAGTGGATCAAGAAGCTATACAAGGCCTGGGAGGCCTAATGACCAGGGCAAGAACAAAGAAGGCCCAAGAAGCTCTAAACCACATGATTGAGCTTCTCATGGAAACAAGCCCAAAATCAATTCAAGAGGAGCCCAAGTTAATCAATTGCATCATCCACTTGGAAGAATCATGTGAAAGTGGCGTGCAACAAGATGAGGCTCAAGTTTAATGTTTATTTCATCCCAATAAGTGTAAATGGGATTTTTGTGAGTTAGGTCCAACTTGCTTTGTTTGCATTTGGGTCAAGCCCACTCTTTTCCATTGTTACTCGAGTTTGAATAGGTTGTAGACTTAGGAATCTTTTGTTTATTTTCAAAAAAATAATGTGATGTAATTCATGAAGATGAGAGAGAGAGGCGTGAGTTATTGTTGGTGGCTGCCATAAATGCATTTTTGGTGGCTATTAAGTGGGGTTTTAAGTAGGATTTATTTTCTTGAGTAATATGTAATAAGTGGAGGTTGTAACCTATCATAGGATTCTAGTAATTCATGAAGATGAGAGAGAGACGTGAGTTATTGTTGGTGGCTGCCTTAAATGCATTTTTGGTGGCTATTAAGTGGGGTTTTAAGTAGGATTTATTTTCTTGAGTAATATGTAATAAGTTAGGAATTGAAATATGTCCTAGGATCCTATGTGAGTGTAAGTGGCGTGAAACACATGTGGGGGCTGAGTAAAAGTGCTTTGAGAGAGAATTTATAGAGTCTTGAATGAGTGAATTATTGGGGGGTTTTGTAAGAGGGAAAACAAAGTGGTTTCAGCCACCTATATGTATTCACACCATTTTCATGAATGGGACGTTTGGATGTCATTTGGAATTTTCCATTGTTAGTGAGCATTGTTCTCCTAAGTTCTTGGTTGAACCAAGGTTTTCATCCTTATTAAGAATTCCAACATTCTTGTGGCAGATTTCACTTGGCTTATCAAACACAGTTTCCTTTGTTTGTGGCGCCTCACATCATCTCTAATCTCTTCCATTTTATCCTTTTCTTCTTCATCTTTTACTTTGTTCCAAAAATCTGAATTCAAACTCAATTTGTTTTAATCATTAAATGGCGCAACACACTTGATAATTTCAATCAAAAAGATCTTAAAAAGGCAACCCCCATTTCGTTGTCATCACAAAGGATGTAATTCCTTTGATAAATCTCAATAATTGGATTGCAAGAACTCAAAGAGAAACAAGCTCACCAAACTGTGTTTGTTCAAAAACCAAAACTATCTGCCTCCTTCTCCTAGCTGGGTGCTATTATGTAGCCCCTTTACATTCAGAAACTTACAAAAATAAACTCCTAATAATAACCATCATAAAAACTATAATTGGCCAAAGTGTAACTGCCAAAGAAATAAAAGCATTCAGCCTACAATTTTTAACCTAGTGATCGCATTATTCTATCAATTTGTAATCACATGTCCTTGTTATTTGCATTTAATCAGCCAATAATTCCACCAAGTCTAGCTGCCCCTATTCAGCATAGTTAGCACTCCATACTTGAGTTGAATTTATGACAAGCTACCCTCCCATTAAAGCCATGCAACCTCCTCTTCAGTCATAAGGCAATTGATTAATTTGAGTTTTGATTCTTCAAGGCGTGGTTCTATTTTAGTAAAGGCTGCCAACATTTGTTGTAAAGCTTCCTTGGCTCTTCTTGTCCTTGCTCTTGTCATAGGTCCTCCAAGTCCTTCAAGGGCTTCAAGCTCCTTGTTCTTGGTCATGTCCTCATCATGCCCATACAGCTGTCTAAAAATGTGTATGTTATGTTATGATGTATGGATATGATGCAATGCGAGTTATGTTAGTATAATGTCATGAATAATATCATAGATGTCATGAATGTCATAAGCTTGTTTTTCCTTTTCATAGTGGAGAGGGAATCTGTTATCTCCTTAACCCACTTCTAAACTATTTCTGAATTATGTATGAGTGTTTATGAATCATATGGTATCATGTCTAACTTTAACATATCCACCATCAAATCTCTATTCTAATAATAATAATCTACTTCATTACTTTGAGACATTCATTGCTCAACACATTCATCCTTTTTCTAATCTCATATTCTCACATCCTTAATCTTAATAACTAATCTCATGAACAAATTATTTTGCATTAACCTTTCACATAATATCATTCTTCCTTATATAAAATGGAAACAATTCCTTAACCTTTATCATTACATGAGAAACTTATTCCCTTCTTAAAATACATCTTTTAGAGTCACAACACAATTAATGAATCATCTATGAAGGATCCCAACTCATTGGAAACTTCATTTTAACAACAAAATTCCTTGTTTCTACTAGACATCCATGCCTAGGAGCAAATCCATCACGCCTAGGCGCGATGATCTCTATCTTACGAATCCTGAAAAACTGATTACCCCACGCCTAGGCGTGACCCTCCCTGTTTCAACTACGCCTAGGCGTGGTTCACTGTGCGTAGGTGTGACCTACACTAGAAAAATTTTGCAAAAACGTGATTCTGCATTCTCTTAATTCCAACCAACCACATATACATCAAAATCAACAACAAAACTCCATAGAAAACAAGCCAAATCAATCATAAAACTATTAAACAAATATGGGTAATTTCATACCCATTTCTTCTCCTACAAGTCAAACCACATCCATAAAGTCTAAGGAATCAAAATTAAACCTCATACATCAAACAAGTTTAAACTCAACTCACCTCACCTTTGGAAGCAAGAAACTAACATATAAACTTACTAATTTCACCCAAACCCATTTTCCTAATCATAACAACTAAAGATACAAGATGAAGAAAGAGATGAGTGGATAGAAACAAACACCCCTACCTCTTTGTGGAGTTGTTACTCAAACTTTGGCCTTACCTCTTTCTCTTTTCTTCCTCTCCTCTTCTTCTTTCTCTTTTCTTTTCTCCTCTTCTCATCTTCCTTTTTTGTTTTGTGTTTCTGCCATTTGAAAGAAAATAAGTGAAGAGAGATTGTTATATTAGCTTACTTAATAATTAAGCATTATCACCTTATACATCTTAGGAACACTTTGATCTTATTATTTCAAGTTTCCTCACCTCCATAGGTATCAGAATAAATTCTAAGATTTATCTAATTACCAAATCTGTCATTATCTTTAATTTCCATATCTACACTAAATCCATTTGGTATTAAAACACTTAGTCAATGTGTTTAAAAATACCAAACAAGCTCAGTTTTTCTTCAAACTTTAACTGCAACTTCCTTAACTTATTTATGACTTAAAAATAATTTATCCATACTTATTTTTCTTACCTAGGCAATTTATGCCATTTTCTGAGTCATTTTAGGTTATTTTTCACATTCTGTATTGTAGCAAAATACCTAAACTAACTCAGTTTACTATGAAACTTCACAGGCATGTCAAGCAAGTGTTTGGCTATCTTTGGAACCCTTCACAATCTTGACATGTTCTCGGGGATGTTACACTTGACATCATGGTAGCTATGGAGCTACCTAAAGTGAGAGTGTTCACGACAGAAAAAGGTGGATTTAAGGGTAGGAAGTTTCAAATACAACTATCCTATAACACCTATCTTGCTCTCAAATTTCCTTCAAACCAAGACCACCCTATGCCATCATTTCCTTTCTTTTTCATCTAATTCTCTTCACTTTCTATTTCATAGTTCATGCTCCTTTGGAAGTGCTAGCAGATTGGTTTCATCTCTTATTGGAAGGGTAAGCAAGGTAGGAAATGGGGGTTAAAGCTTCTCTACCTATTTCTTTAACTTGGAACTTTTATTGGATCTTCTTCTACCTCTACTTCTTCATTTCTTGTCTAGATATAACTACTGCTTTTGTTTGTTAAATTAACTTAGAGATGTTTTGAATTACTAACCATGTTGTATTCTCATCCTATTATAAGCTATGAATAGATATATGAACTTATTATTTTGCTTGGGTAATTGCTTTTCCAATGAAAGACTATGCTGTCCTAAATTATTCTCTTACCAAGTTAATCAATTTACACCTTAATATTAAGTGGTATGTCTGACAAACCTTTTTTCTCCAAGGGCGATGGAGAGCAAGCAGAGGGTGCATGTGTACTCTCGTCCAATTTGCTATCCCAGTGGATCACTCCATGAAGTACTAAGTAAAAGGTTTTAAACTCTTATGTGTTACTTATATTCTTTGTTCATAGTCCTCTTTATTTCTATGTTTCCATTTATTATGATTGATGATCTATTGATTTCTTATCATGATTTTGGGTATTTGAATTATGATTTGAATCTTTATTTTACCTTACATTCTACTTGACGCACTTGTATTCTAAGTCTTCCATTTTTTATTTTTTTTTGCTATTGATAGTTAACCATGTACCTTTTTAATGTTTCGTTGTTAGAATAATGTTTTCTTAAAATATCTCCTTAATTATTCTTATCTCCAAACTATTGTTTTCCTTGTAGAGAAGATATTTTTGAAAGAAAAAAATAAAACGTTTTGGGAATCAGAGATTTCAAATACGAAGTCATTTTCTTAATTATTGAAATTATTTATGAAAATCGATTCCCCTAGAATGCCATTAGTTCTATTTTTAATTTCCTACTAAGAAATCTTTATTCTCACCCCCTTTTGCTTCGTTGTGGTGGTATTCTAGAGTAGTAAGTATGAGTACTATTATTGTATGACTTGGCGAAGGTAGGCAATCCTATGACAAGGACACGCAACTGTAACATCCCAAAGACTAACACTAATGACATATCTGATTTACATATCAGTAATTAGAATTTGATACATTACTTATGAATATCCACAATTTTGAAAATAAATAGTTTAATAATATACAAAATATGAGCCTTTAACAGAAGCATATTACACATATAATATGAAATGAATTTTTTTATACAAAGAATACATTGCTGAACATAATATATCTATATCGATCTATTATACAAAATCTGATCAAACTAACTAAAATATTTCTTCATCCATAAGCTCCATCTTGCTTCATCTTGCTTGTCACTGTAGGTCCCTCCTAGAATTATCATGGAAATCAAAGGTGGGGTGAGAATCATAAAATTCTCAGTAGTTTGTTTAAAAACGTGTCATCATAATAATTCCAACTATTTTGAGGAAAAATCATTTCTATATAATCCGTAGGAAGGTGGCTAAAACCAAATAGGGTCCTTCTTTTTCCCGAAACAAAGGTTCATTGAATTATGAAAATCATTTATAATCATCAAAATCTATTATTTGAAATTCCTCATATCTAGAGTCATTTAGACTCAAATCAATTACATCAGAAATCATATCTTTAAATATCAAGAAAATCTCATTCGATGGAAATCATGTCTCAAAACATGTTACAATTCATCAAATCTCATGAAAATCTCATCTATATCAAATTCTCATGTTTCAAGGTCCATGTCTCAAATCATCAGGACACATGTGTCATCTCAAATCAAATGGTATGGAGGGAATGTCCATCCTCACAATACCAAATCACTTGGTAGTAGCCTGCGTTCGGGTTAGTGCACTTTAACCCATTTATAGCTCTCACTACACAGGACTACTCTGGGTAACTAGACCAATCTCGATCAACCACAACAATGAGGGAATGTCCATCTTCATTTCAAGTGGTAAGTAGAGAGGGAATGTCCATCATCAACTACTTTTGATAGGGAGGGAATGTCCATCCTCATTATCGATCATCAGAGATAAGGGAAGTTTAATCCGCTCCCCGCAATCCGGGAGTTTAAGATAACCCCAAGTAAAAAGGTCTTCCTCTAATACTTGATGTCTCGGGAAGCATGGGTAAAGAGGGAGGTCTTCCTCAACCTCAATTACTCTGGTGTAGAGATATTCTCAAATTCTCTCTTACCATTATCCAAAACTTACCATAGTACAAGGCATATCCAAAACCTCACTCGGTTTAGTTCTACAAAGGGATACCCATGAAAATCAAATCATTTTGTTCACTAAATCATAAAAAATGCAATATAATGCATAATCCAATCATTCTTATCATGAGCATTCAAATTCATTAATCATATATCTTAGCATCATGCATTGATATCTCATCAATAAATCTCAATTCATAGCATAATGCATTGATATTTGATTCATCATTCTCATATCACATTATCATGCATAATAATTAATTCATTTATACTCATGATATTTATCTCATCAATCTCATTTGATTCAATCATATCATGAAATCATTTTTTCAAATTTATTTGGATGCATAATCTTTTCACAATCTAGTTAATTCCAATCATTAAATTCAAGGTTTAAGGTTTGTATTTAAGTTACATGGGATAAAGAACTCTGTTTCGATCATTTTTAGACCAAAATCCTCAAATCAGGGGCCTGGTAATCGATTACATGGCCTTGGTAATTAATTACTAGCTTAGCAGAACCACTGTAATCGATTACAAGCAGGATGTAATCGATTACATCTTACCCAGAAGCCTTGTAATCGATTGCAAGCAAGATGTAATCGATTACAAACTGCCTAGAAACACAATTCGCAGTTCCAGAAGCTTGGTAATTGATTGCAAGGGCTATGTAATCGATTACCACGTGAAAATTTGCAGAAAACAGAGCCTTTAAGCCATCCCAACTTACAACTAAACCATTAAACATCAACAATAACATCAAATCATCACAAATATGCATCCAAATCACTCATAAAACATCAAATCTCAACATGGATATGAAGCCCATTTTCCAAATCTTAAAACTCATCAAGAGTTAAATCAAGAAATCAAGTTCTCAAATCATAATCATCACATAATCACCTTTTCCATTTCAAAAACATTATTCAAATCCCAAGTTTCCAAGACTTTATAAAACAAGGAAGGAGTAGAAAAGATGAAAGAAACCCCCTACCTCAACTTGGAGCTTTAATATTCTTTTCCTTCATATCTTCTTCCTCTTGATCTTTCTTTCTTTCTTATCTCTTTTCTTCCTTCTTTTGGAAGCAGCAGACAACGTGAGAGAGAGATGAGAGTGAGAATGTGACAAGAAAGAGAGAAAAGGAAGAAAATGAGGGTGAGAGGTAGTGGAGGAAAAAAAATAAAGGGGAAAGGTGAAATCCCACTGGTAACATTTTATCTACTAAAAACACTTTAATCTTTCAGAAGTGGATTTTTCCAACCTCCACAGGCATTATGGAAAATTCTAGGATTTCATGCACTTCTCAATTTTATTTTTCCACAATCATTTGTATACAACTTTATCAAACACTAAGCTTTACTATTTATCCCTGGGTTAAATTAAACCTTATGGAACTGAATTTAGAAGCTTCCAAGTGTCCATTTCAACTTGTTTGTACTCTTAAATTAATCTTTATTCTTCTATATTACACTTGCTCATACCCCTACGAGTTTCTAATCCATTTATCTGATTAGTTTAGTCTTTAAACACTATCGTAGTGTCATTAAAAATGCCAAACTAAATTATCTGATCTTCCAAAATGCCATATAGCTCATACCAGTCCTTAATGATTTCAAAATAACTTTACCATATTTATTTCCTTACTTTTAGCTATTTAAGCTAAATTTTGAACTATTTTAAGCTATTTTTTGTATTCAGTGTTATAGATTTACACTCAATTTAGCCCAAAAATTACCAAAATCATCAAGCAACTTATGCCAAACTTATTAAGTTACTATAACCCTGATTAATATCATTAAGTCAGAGAGGATGTTACAGCAGCTCTTCACTTTTATGGGATAAACAACTATCCAAGTTCAGTTGTCCGCCCATTCGGAGTATAGGACAGTCACCATCTCTGGCGTCTTCACTTTCCAACTGGTCTTACCGCCTTAGTGATTGCACAAGCAGTGGTACCAAATGTAACACCCTCAGTAACATGTTAGGCTAGTAAACGGGTTACAAAGGTAGTCTAATACTTCCTTAACATGCCAGTTCAATTTTTGTGACAAACTGAGTCAGTTTAGGCACTTTATTGCAACACATAAGTTGAAAAGTAGCTTAAAATGACTCAAATAGTAGCATAAATTGCTAAGTTAAGGGAAACAGGTATGGATCACAAATGAGTTAAGTAAGGTGTAGTTAAAATTTGAGAATAATCAGAGTTAGTTTAGTATTTTTAAGCATACTGGTTATGCTTTTAATGCTAGATTGGCCCCCAGCAGATATGAAAAAATAGAATTATGATAAAACAACAATTTAGATGAATCCTAGTATTTATTCTAAAGTTGGAAGCTAGAAAACTTGAATTAGCATAATTCAAGTTCCCTTAGCAGATATAAGTTTCAGTGCAAAAACTTAAGTTAAACTTTTCTCTTATTTCCCTCCATGTCCCACTCCCTATTTGATGGAGACCAAGAAAGCTCAAGTGGAAGCCCAACGGGCCCAATGCCCAAAGATGCACTGCGAGGACTTGGAGGTCCAATGACAAGGTCAAGAGCTAAGAAGGCTAAGGAGGATTTGGACAAAGAAGTCAACTACTTTATCTCACTCAAGCCTATTCCAGAAGAAAGAGCACTCAAGATGGTCCAAATGATCCAAGTTGATGAAGGACCCAATGAGGGCACATGATTTCTTCTTAGTCAATTTTATTTAATTATGTATTTGAACTTTTTAATTTTCTCAGTTTCGGTTCTTATTTTCTTTTTGGGATAATTTTGTAATAAGGGTCTATTGTTTGAGCTTAACTTGCGCATAGCAGAGTTAGGGATAGGTGTTGCACTAGAATTATGATTAAAAATGCATTAGCTTGCTGCCTTCTTTAGCTAGACCTAGCCGCATACCTAATGCCTATAAATAGGCTTGTTTACGCATGCACTTTTGAATTGTTCTCTTGAGGTTCTTAGAAGAACCATCTTGGTTCTTATCAAAGGTTTCCTTACCTTTGTGGCGAATCTTTGCTTGACTTATCACTCTCCAAGAGTGTGGTGTCTTCTTCCTTTCATTCCTTGTCTTTTTCCATCTTTGCTATTTTTTACTGTCACGCATACTGTTCACGCGTTACTGTTCACCCTTCATCGTTTAATTCTTGAAAACATGAAATCAACTCAAGGACAATCCATAAAAACAATATACATCTAACTTGGATCATATCATGTGGTATCTAGAGCCCGGATCCTAGAGTTGATAGAGTTCTTATATTTTTTGTACTTGTTCTTATTGCTTTCCAAACATCAAGCACCATTGCTTGAATGTCATAATTGTACACAACCTTGATCATCATTGATCTCTGTCATTCCTAAGAGTTGGCAACATTCTTTACTTTCCTTTCTTTACTTTTGCCATTTAAATTCCAGTCCTTTTATTTTCTGCCTTTAGCTTCTGTTCTTTAATTTTTGTGCAATATTTACAGCTTTGATCTTATCAACTCTATATCCATTGTTGTTATATGTTTTATAGCACCTTAATTTGAAAGGAAGCTCCTAAATACACAATTAGACATAACATTTGGAACTAAAATTGCAAGAACTAATTTTTTTAAGTGCAAAAAGAGAACAAGGGCCTGAAAAATAGTATAAAAAAAAGGAGAAAAAAAGTCTATTCCAAAAAAAAAGAGATTGCCCTTACACTTAAGCAAGATTAAGTTTGAATACCTTATCAAATTTAATTAAGCGGTGTTATTCTACATACCTTACACAATTCTTTTTCTTCTTATTTCTTTTGAGTTTTAACTTTCTTTTTAATTAGCTTTTCTTGCTTGTCTTTTAAATTCCTTTGAGTTTTGTCTAGAGTTTCATCCTTTCTTCAACTTTTGAGTGCTTACTTTTGTGAAGACCGCTACTTTTGTAAGAGCTTTTGATAATTGAAACGCGAGAGGGTTCATTTAAGAACTTGCAAAGAGAACTTGAGTGGTAAAAGGCAAGAGCGTTTTCTTTAAACAAAAGTCTAATTGTGTGAAACACAAGTGGAATCAATCTAAGAGTGTATACACGTGAAAAGAGTGGTAAGGACTTTTCAATCTTGAATTATTCTTATTACTTATGTAAAGATGAGTGGAGGAAGTACACCCCCATCCCCTAGGACTGCAAACCTTATACAAGCCTTAGATAAAGAACTTGAGAAGTTTAGGGTGGAAATAAATACAAGGTTCAATAATGAAAGGAGGAGAGATTCTCAACATGAAATCTCGCATGAGGATGAAGATACCTACGATTCGTGTAGGGAAAGGAAGACTAGGAGGAACCATGATAGGAGAAGGAGGCATGAAAGGAGTGAAAAGAGTTATGAAAGGAGAAATAAGAGGCATAAGAGTGATGAAAGAGGAGGAGATCAAGAAGGAGTAAAGACCCAGGTACCTTCTTTCCAAGGAAAGAATGACCCTAAATCCTACTTAGAATAGGAAATCAAGGTAGAACAAATCTTTTCCTATCACCATTACAATGAAGAAAAGAAGGTGAAGGTGGCTACCCTAGAATTTTCTGACTATGCCCTAATTTGGTGGGACCAAGTATAAAAAGAGAGGGAAAGGAATAGGGAGTACCCCATAGATACTTGGGAAGAGCTGAAAAATTTGATGAGGAGGTTTGTCCCTTCATGATACCATAGGGAATTACACAAAAAACTCCAAAGACTTACCAAAGGAAGTAAACGTGTGGATGAGTACTACGAGGAGATGGAGGTGGCCATGATAAGGATCAATGTCATTGAAGATAGGGAGGCTACCATGTCACGTTTCCTTCATGATAAGAGACATTGTGGAGTTGCATAACTATGAAGAGCTTGATGAGTTAATCCATTAAGCCATAAAGATGGAACAACAACTCAAAATGAAGGAAGAATAGGAACATCAAGTGCTTCAAATGCTTGAGGAGTGGACACATAATCTCTCAATGCTCAAACAAAAGGAAATGGTGATAAGAGAGGGACACCTCTCTAGTGATTTATGTCCAAATTCCCCTCCCTCAAGTAAGTGAAGGAGAAGAAGAATGTGAGACCTATGCTCATGATGGCAACTTGCTAATGATAAGGAGACTCTTGGGTAGCCAAGTTGTGGCAAGGGACCAAGACCAAAGAGAAAACATCTTCCACACAAGATGTGTCATCCAAGAAAAAGTGTGCTCATTAATCATTGATGGGGGAAGTTACACCCATGTGTCAAGTACTCGCTTGGTAAGAAAACTTGACCTTAAAACTACTCCTCACCCCCGACCATACAAGCTTCAATGGCTAAGTGAGAATAGTGAGTTGATATTGAATCAACAAGTGTTAGTAAGTTTGTCAATTGGTAAGTATAATGATAATGTTTTGTGTGATGTTCTTCCCATGGAGGCCGGCCATATTTTGCTTGGAAGGCCTTAGCAATTTGATAAACATGCTATTCATGATGGTTTCACTAACAAGTACTCCTTTGTTCATAATTCCTTAAAGGAAACCCTTATACCCCTTACTCCCAAATAGGTTTGTGAAGACCAAGTGGCCTTGAAGCTAAGAAAAGAGCAAGAGAAGAAAGACGTAAAAGTAAAATCAAATGGGGAAGCAAAGAATAGGGACCAAGAACTTGTAAATGAGAAAAAAAATGAATGTTTAATTACTAGGGAGAGTGAGATTAAGAGGGCTTGCTTTGCAAAGCAAGAGATGTACATTTGCGTATACAAGGACTTGTACTTAAATTATAACAATAACCCTCTACTTAGTGAAGTTGATTCTCTTTTGCAGGACTTTGAAGATGTCTTTCCAAAGAGTGTCCTTCCTGGACTACCACCCTTGAGGGGATCAAACATCAAATGGACTTCATCTTGGGAGCTTCTTTGCTCAAAAGGCCCGCCTATAGGAAAAATCCTGAGGAAACTAAGGAAATTCATAAACAAGTGGAGGATTTGATGCAAAAAGGATGGGTGAGGGAAAGTTTAAGTCCTTGTGCCGTGCCTATTATACTTGTCCCCAAAAAAGACAGCACTTAGAGAATGTGTACTGATTGTAGAGCTGTAAATAATATAACTATAAAATATAGGCATCCCATCCCTAGGCTAAATGATTTGCTTGATGAATTGCATGGTGCATGTTACTTTTCTAAAGTGGATTTAAAAAGTGGGTACCATCAAATTAGGATAAGGGAAGGGGATGAGTGGAAGATAGCCTTTAAGACTAAGCATGGATTGTATGAGTGGTTGGTGATGCTTTTTGGGCTTACAAATGCACCTAGCACCTTTATGAGATTGATGAACCATGTGTTGAGAGAGTTTCTAGGCAAGTTTGTAGTAGTGTACTTTGATGACATCCTAATCTATAACATAACCTTAGAAGAGCACCTAGAACACCTGAGGGTTGTGATGAGTGTGCTTAGAAAAGAAATGTTGTATGCTAATTTAGAGAAGTGTATCTTTTGCACCGACCATGTAATGTTCCTAGGCTTTGTTGTGAGTGCTAAGGGAGTGCAAGTAGATGAAGAAAAGATAAAAAACCATTAGAGAGTGGCCTACCCCTAAGTCTGTGAGTAAGATAAGAAGCTTTCATGGGTTAGCTAGCTTTTATAGAATGTTTGTAAAAGATTTCAGCACCATAATTGCCCCTTTAAATGAAGTTGTTAAGAAAAAAGTGAGTTTTAGGTGGGGGGAGGATTAAGAGACAAGTTTCAACATACTCAAAGATAGGCTCATTCATGCACTCATACTTGCATTGCCTAATTCTTCTAAGTCTTTTGAACTTGAGTGTGATGCATCAAATGTTGGGATTGGGGCTATTTTATTACAATAAGGTCACTTGCATACTTTAGTGAGAAATTGCATAGAGCTGTTTTAAATTACTCCACCTATGATAAAGAATTGTATGCACTCATAAGGGCTTTGCAAACTTGGCAGCACTACCTTTTGCCAAAAGAGTTTGTAATTCATAGTGATCATGAGTCACTAAAATATTTAAAAGGGCAAGGTAAGCTTAATAAGAGGCATGCCAAATGGGTGGAATACCTTGAACAATTTTCTTATGTGATCAAACACAAGCAAGGAAAGGTAAACATAATGCCTGATGCGCTTTCCAGGAGGTATACCTTATGAGCTACTCTTGAAATAAAAATGCTTGGTTTTGAACACATAAAGGAGTTGTATATGCATGATGATGATTTCTCCAAGATGCATATTGCATGTGAAAAAAGGGCGCATAGGGGGTTCTTTAGGCAAGATGAGTATTTATTCAAAGAAAAATATTTGTGTGTGCCTAAGAGCTCTTTGCGTGAATTATTGGGTCACTTTAGGATCCAAAAGACTTGAGATGTGTTGCATGAGCATTTTTATTGGCCTGACATGAAGCATGATGCACATAAACTATGTGATAGGTGCATTGTTTATAAAAGACCCAAATCAAAGGTAATGCCTCATGGACTCTCTACCCCTTACCTATTTCTGATTCCCCTTAGACTGACTTGTCTATAGACTTTATGCTATGTTTGTCTCACTCAAAAAAAGGAAGAGACTCCATTTTTGTGGTGGTGGATAGATTCTCCAAGATGGCCCACTTCATTCCTTGCCATAAGGTGGATGACGTCATTCATGTGGTGGACTTGTTCTTCAAAGAAGTGGTGAGACTTCATGGAATGCCCAAAAGCATAGTCTTAGATAGGGACTTAAAGTTCCTAAGCCATTTTTGGAGGATCCTTTGGAACAAGCTTGGGACTAAGATACTCTTCTCTACCACTTGCCACCCACAAACTGATGGGCAAACTGAGGTGGTGAATAGGATTCTATCGACCTTGTTATGATAAATCATTAAAAGGAACATCAAAACCTGGGAAGAATGCTTACCTCTAGTTGAATTTGCTTGTAATTGGGTTGTGCATGCTACTACTAGCTTTTCTCCTTTTGAGATTATATATGATTTTAATCACCTCACCCCCTTGATTTACTGCCTCTACCTAATGTCTCTTCTTTAATTCATAGGGATGGACAGACAAAAGTTGAATATGTGAGGAAACTCCATGAACAAGTCAAGACTCAAATTGAAAGGAAGATGAAGCAATATGCTAGGCAAGCAAATAAGGGAAAACGGCAAGTTGTTTTTGAACCAGGAGATTTGGTGTGCGTGCACATGCGAAAAGAAAGGTTTCCTTTGCAAAGGAAATCTAAGCTCTTACCTAGAGGAGATAGACCCTTCCAAATCTAAGAAAAAATCAATGACAATGCCTACAAAGTTGACCTACCAGGTAAGTATGGGATTAGTGCAACATTTAATGTAGCTGACTTAAGTCCTTTTAATGTAGGTGATGAAGGATCAAATTCGAGGACAAATTCTTTCAAAGGGGGAGGGCATGATGGAGACCAAGGAAGCTCAAGTAGAAGCCCAACAGGCCCAATGCCCAAAGATGCACTGCGAGGACTTGGTGGCCCGATGACAAGGTCAAGAGCTAAGAAGGCTAAGGAGGATTTAGACAAAGAAGTCAACCACTTTCTCTCATCCAGAAGAAGGGGCACTCAGGATGGTCCAAATGATCCAAGTTGACGAAGGGCCCAATGTGGGAGTATGAATTCTTCTTAGTCAATTTTATTTAATTATGTATTTGAACCTTTTAATTTTCTCAGTTTTGGTTCTTATTTTCTTTTTGAGATAATTTTATAATAAGAGCTTATTGTTTGGGCTTAACTTGGGCATAGCAGAGCTAGGGATAGGTGTTGTCTTCTAATTGGGCCTGAGCCACATTTGCGCTAGGGATAGGTGCTAGCTTACTGCTCCTTTAGCTAGACCTTGCCACATACCTAATGCCTATAAATAGGCTTGTGTTTACTGCATTTGTCACTTTTGAATTTGACAATATTATTGCACTCCTTTGTGAGTTTTGAGAGCTTAGTTCTCTTAGGGTTCTTAGAAGAAACATCTTAGCTCTTATCAAAGGTTTCCTTACCTTTGTAGCGAATCTTCGCTTGACTTATCACTCTCCAAGAGTGTAGCGTCTTCTTCCTTCCATTCCTTATCTTTTTTCCATCTTTTTCTATTTTTTACTGTTTACGCACTGTTCACACACTGTTCACGTGTTACTGTTCATTTGTTATTGTTCACCCTTCATCGTTTAATTCTTTAAAATATGAAATCAACTTAAGGATGATCCGTAAAAATAATATGCATCCAACTTGGATCATATTACTATTTCTCTCTTCTCTCTCTGCAGAATGAAAAAAAAATAGAAAAAGAAAGAAAGGGAGGAGAAACGAAGGGTGAGAAAGGAGAAAGGGGGAGAAGAAGAAGAAGGGAAGGGAAAAAAGGAAGATCAAGGATCAAGGCTCAAGCTTGAAGATCTTCATCCTATCAAGAGGTAAAGGGTTTTCTATTCATCTTTCCTCTATAATTCTCATTTGATGGGGTTAGGGATTTTGAATATAAATAAGGGTTTGGATGGCCAAATCCATGTTCTTAGCTTGGTTCTTGATTCCAAGAACTATGTTAGAATAATTTAAGCCTAGAAAATGCTAGATGGCCATTTATGGCCTAAGATAAACCCTTTTGGTTCATGAATGGGGAATTAGGAAATGATTTGGAGTTATGAGATTTGGATTTAGATCTTAGGTTGTAAAAGAGTTACAACAAGTTTAGGGGCCTAGATTGGTGTTAGAAATCACTTAGAATCTATGATTGAAGGGTTGGAAATTGGTTGTTCAACCAATTATGCAGAATTCGTGTTCTACAGAATGGCCACACCTAGGCGCAAGATTTCCACACCTAGGCATGGGTTGATCAATTTTCAACCCTGCGAGATAGAGAGCACCACGCCTAGGCATGGTAAAACCAAGCTTAGGCATGGACAGAGCAACATCTAGATAGCCTGTATTGTCTGTTGCATAACTTGAGTTATAAATATCAGAATCACCTGATTCTTGTGTCATTTGAAAGCTAAGACATAAGACTTCATGTTGTAAAAATTTCAGAATTATTGAGCAAGCCAAACAGTAACAGTTTCTGTTTGAATCTAAGGTAGATTCTACAAAAAAATGCATTATGGCAGCCAGTGAACCAGATTACATAATTTCTTGCTCTGATGTCGTATAGACATGGGACCAATGACATTTTCAAGCTAAGATGTAAGGCTTATTGCTTGTAATATTTCAGAACTTTCCCACTTGTAGTTTGTTCCCAATTTTAATTTAAAGTCAGCTCAGAATCAGGTAAATCAGAGAGTGCCCTATTTTGGCCTCTGCAAAATGTCGCATAACTTGGCTACACTTAGCTAAATGAGATGAGGTTTGTGGCATTTGAAAGATATGAGAGAAAGCTATATGCTCATAGAATTTCAGAATTTTACAAATTATGATGCACATTTAGTGCAATCTTGAAAATCAGCCTTTTTAGGCAAGATTTGAGATATTTTAGGGATGATTTGAGCCCTATGAACTCTAGTAGCTCCTTTAATAATTAAAGTTGAGCTAAATAAGCAAGTTTTCCATTAAATACTCTATTCTCTCATTAAGTTGGGATTGAGTGGAGTGTTTAGTAAGAGTGGTTCCTTCGTTATCAAAGTTGAACCAAGTAAGTAGCTCCCCTATGGGTTGAACCCTAGTAATTTGGCTCCCTTATACAATAAGGTTGAACACTATTAATTTGGCTCCCTTATGCAATAAGGTTGAAGCCTAGTAAATTGGTTCTCTTATGCAATAAGATTGAACCTTAGTAATTCGGCTCCCTTATGCAATAAGGTTGAACCCTAGTAATTTGGTTCCCTCATGTAAGTGAGGTTGAGCCCTAGCAATGGTTCCCTCATGCAAGTGAGGTTGAGCCCTAGTAATGGATTCCTTATGCAATAAGGTTGATCCATAGAAACAAGGTATATCCTATGCTTCCTATGCTAGGCTGTGGATGAAAAATCTTATGCCAGGCTATGGATTAGTATATCCTACGCTAGGCTGTGGATGAGAAATCCTATACTAGGTTATGGATTAGTATATCCTATACTAGGCTATGGATGAGAAATCTTATGCCAAGTTGTGGAATAGTATATCCCTTACTAGACTAAGGATGAACATATCCTAGGTCAGGCTAAGGATAAGTAGACTTATTGCCAAATGAAGGAATACAATTCCTAAGTATAATTAAGTTACGTATACGAGTTTTAATTTAGAAATATGTATTTGTATATATTTAGTTTTAATACCATGAGATATATGTTTTACAGAGAATTTTTATTTTCTCACCCCTTTATGTTTCATGGTTAGTAGGTCAAGATCCTTTGAGAGGGTAAGAAGATGAATATAGCAGAAGAACTAGAAGAGTCTAGTTTTATGTTTTTTATTCAAAGCTTATGTATTAATTTATATTTGCTTTGAAAATGTAAAAGTTATATGTATAAAAGTTTATATGTATAACTTTAGTTATGACTCTTCATAATGATTTATTTAAATGCTATGGATTAGTTGAGGTTTATGTTAGAAGTAGCAGAACTGATACTATTTATCCAGGTATATGTTAGATATACTAGGGTACAGATATTAGACTGTTACATTATAGTATCAGAGCAGTTCATCTTGTGAGCTGGGGTATGGACTGACTAAGCATAGTTAAGATTGGAGTTTTTTGCTAAGTGTTATGCATTCTTTTATCTCATTGTGAGATATGCAAAAAGGATTGCATGACTAGCCATAGGTATATGTGCTAATGGTGATTATCACTCAGTTACATGCTATTGAGCTTAGCTAACTCAATATGTATTGTACTAAATATACAGGAGGTTATGGCAACTACTGAGCAAACCTATGAGACTAGGAGTCTAGTATAAGAGGAGATAACCAGAACTCTTAGAGAAATGGCTACTGTTTGAGAGAGCAGACTACCATTAGTATAAGAGAAATAGAACAGCTAGAAAAAGAACTCGCTTAGTAAGTTGCGAGAGACAATGAGGAACTTATGAGAGATAAGTATTTCTCAAAGTTCAGAAAAGTTACTTTTTTGTTTACAAGGGAGAGTTTAGTTTAGTCAAAGCCAAAAGATGGCTTCATGTGATGGAAGAGATCTTTGAGGTCATGGCATGCGCTGATGAATAAAAGGTGACCTTGCTTCATAAAAGTTAGTAGGAGAAGCCAAAAGCTGATGAGTTGAAGCAGATAGGCTACTAGAGATGGTTAGTACTCAAATCACTTGAGAGGTATTTATTCCTTTGAGTTGTAGAAAGCAGAGGAATTGGAATTCCTAAAGTTGGAGCAATGGGATATTATTGAAGATCATCATGTGAAACTCAAAAGGAGATTAAGGACTTCTCCATTCTAGTCAGTGAGTGTTGAGTTGGAGAAGCAGAGAATCTCAGAGTCATAACAGAGCAAGAGTTAGAGGGTTTCCTAAAGTGGAAAAAGATTAGATTTTGAGATCAGTGAGGGTGCCTCTTGGACTCAATAGCTATCCGGAAAAAGGAACACCAGTTCAAGTGGTAGCTTGGGGAATGATAAGTATGATTAGGATACTTTTGAGATGAACAACCTTAAAGAAAGAGGTAAATCAGACTCCAAGGTACCAAGATGCGCAAGTAGAACATAGATCAGAGTGTGCAGCAGAGGCGACAAAATCTTCCAACTTGGTATAAGGTAAGAGCACATGTAAAGAGAAATCTTTTAAGGTGTGTATAAGGAGAGTATGGATTTACTTTGTAAGTCATGTTGGTTTACTTTATGAATCTAGTTTGCTTACCTAGTTGGAATGGTTTAGTTGCTAAGAGAGACAAGTGATGTTATGTTCTTGTTTAGTTTAAGGGTGAGACTGTGCTCATGTTAGGTAGTCGAACGAAGGAACTATAAAAACTAAATGTCTTGGTCTAGAAAGGATGATCGGGAAGATCAATTGAGAGAAGCCTTGGATTTTCTCAAGAGGTGGTTCCTTTAATAGTTAAAGTTGAATCATAGCAAGATTAGAATATAATTCCTATCTAAGGAAGTGAGAAAAGTATTTTATCATGGTAAAGATGTGAGTAAAGCACTTTACCTAGGGCAAGTAAGTACAAGTAAGTAAATCTTGCCGAGCTTAGTAGAAGAGTGAGACAAGAACTTTACCAAAGACAAAGTAGTGAGTTAAGCTCACTCAAGAGTAATAAAGCGAGAAAAACTTATTACCAAGGGCAATAAGATGAGTTAAGTTCTACGCCAGGCAAGGGAGTGAGATAAACACTTCGCCAAGTACAGTTAACCTAAGATCTAGTTATCTAAGAAAAAAGAATAGAAAGATGGTATCTTTACGAGTTTTCCAAGATTATGAAAGGACATAAAAAGTATGTCAAGGATAGATTTGGAAACTCTTAGAGAGTAGTAGTGGTATGCCAAGTTAGCCAAAAGTAAGTTTTGAGCTACAAGTGGTACAAGTTTAAGGGCTATGTAATTTCTCAAAAGGTGGAAATTACAGAGGACCCTAGCAAAGTTTAAGTAAAAGTACAATGTGAAGAATAACCATTGTAACCTAGAGCAGAGAGTTCAGTAGTGGACTTTCTCAGTTAGTGCTATCCTAATTAGATAAGCTAAGAAAGGTAGTGCTTAGAAGTGGACTCTAGAGTGTGAGTATGATTTCTAATAGTTAAAGAGAAGGTTGAACACTACGTTAGTATTAGTAATTCCAAACTCCCATGAGAACTTCGAAGTAGTTAGTTATACTTTGAAGATAGTACTAGGGTTTGTTCAGATGCTAAAAAAAAAGTAAGTAGATGGCTATGCATTTAGGCAGTTAAATCTGCAAGAGAAGAACTACCCTAGGTATAATTTGGAATTAGCCACAGTAGTGATTACCTTACAGTTTCTAAAACAATACTCATAAAAAGTCTAGCTTGAGATGTTCAGCAATCATGATAGCTTAAGGATGCTTGTTGATAAGAGGAAGTTGAACATAAGGTAGCATAGATAGATGGATAAAGTTTTTTAAGGCTTATAACCTTGAGTTGTGATATCATTCGGGTAAGGTCAGAGTAGCGGTTGATGCACTATGTAACATCCTAATACTGGAAATCCTAGTATACCTGACGTATACCTGGATAAGCAGTATTAGCTATGCTACTTTTAACATATTCATTAAACTAATCCATAATATTTATATAAAATAAATCATCATGGAGAGCCTTGTGAAAATAATATCCACTTATATACAAAACTTCTCACTAATACATACAACTTTTTGTTTTACAACTTTAAGCTCAACATACATGGAAGAATAAATCTATCTACTGAAAATAAATATGACTATACTACTCTTCATTCTTCGTCTTCTCTTTGTCCTTGAAGGTTCAACCTGGATTTATATAAAACACACAAGGTAAGAATAACAGCCTACAGAATCAATTTTCTGCATACATTCAAGGCTATTTCTTCCTCATTTTCATACCCAATTTCAATCCTTCCTTAAATCATGGATTCTAAACATCATATACATCTCATGTATAATCTCAAACTCTAAGAAACTCAACCCAACCCATTTTTCGATTCTAACCCACAAGCCACAAACATAGAGAAAAGAATAGAAGATGGAGGAACAAAATAGAAAACACCCCTACCTCTTTGTGGAGTGGATGATCACACTTGAGCCTTGGTCTTTCCTTGCTCTTCCAGACTCCTCTTGTTTCTCCTTTTCCCCCTTCTTTCTTTCATTTTTTTCTTCTTCCTCGATTTCTCGTTTCTTCTGTTGAATGAAATGGGAAAAAAGGGCTTAAAGGCTTCTTATAATAGCCACTTAGTGCTATTAAAAACATTATACCTCTTAGGAACACTTTGATCTTACTAAATCAAGTTTCCTAACTTCCTTAGGTATTATAATAATTCATAAGATTTATCTAATTACCAAACTCTTCATTTCTATAATTTTTCATATCTGCACTGAGTTTATTCGGTATCAAAATACTTACTCAGTGTGTTTAAAAATACCAAACGAGCTCAGTTTATCTCCAAACTTTAACTACAACATTCTTATCTCATTTATGACTTGGAAATAAATTATCCATATTTATTTCCCTTAACTTAATCTTTAAAACTATTTTATGAGTCATTTTAGGCCACTTTCCACTTTTTGTGTTGCGGCAAAGTGCCTAAACTAACTCAATTTGCCATAAAACTTCACAGGCATGTCAAGCAAGTATTAAGTTACCTCTATAACCTTATAAAAGACTAACATTTTCTCGAGAATGTTACACACTAGGTAGGAGAGTCCTACAGGTGTCCCAAATGATAGTTCAAGAGAGAGTGAAATTCTTGAGAGTTTCGAGAATTTGAGTCTAGTAGTGACTATGATTCCAGACAGTCTCACAGTGAGCAAGGTGGACATGGTAAGAGGCCTAAGGGCTCAAATTTCTTTGAAGCTCAGAAGAAGAATGAAACTCTAAAGGACAAGAGTGAGCAAGACTTCTAAGGAACCATAGAAGATCTTGGTTATGACCAATGAGGAAATGGTAAAGTTTAGAGATAGACTTTGCATTCCTAGAGGGTCAAAAACCAAGGAAGGGATCCTAGAGGAGGCTCACAAGAGAAAGAATACCATCTATCTAAAGGCTACTAAGGTTTTTCAAGAGTTAAGGAAGATGTTTTGGTAGCCTAGTATGTTAAAGAACATGGCAAAATATAACTGCAGATAATGATGGAAAGGGTAAAGATACCTACCTTTTTCCAAGCAAAGTTAGATATTTTCTAAAAAAGGTAGTTTAACTACTTTTGAAGGAAATAGTCTAGATGCATGGAGTCCAAGAGAATATAGCATCTGAGAAAGATTCTATGTTCACAGCCAGTTATTGGGAAGCCTTGCATAAGTAGTGCTAAGTTAAGTTTTAGTATAGCTTATCATCCACAAATAGAGGGATCAAGAGTTTTAAGATGAGTAGATTTCCTTTAGAGAAAGTGTGGTTAGGAAAAGCTAGTACTGAAAAGGACTACATATTTGTCAGAAAGTCCATGTTAAGAAGTTTACCCAAGTGGTTTACATTAGGTGAACAATTTTGAGGACAAGATTTTAAAAAGGAAGGGAGAAATGTAACACCCTCAGTAATATGTTAGGCTGGTAAATGGGTTACAAAGGTATCCTAATACTTCCTTAACATGCCAGTTCAATTTTTGTGATAAACTGAGTTAGTTTAGACACTTTGTTACAACATAGAAGTTGAAAAGTAGCTTAAAATGACTCAAATAGTAGCATAAATTGCTACATTGAGGGAATCATGTATGGATAACTTATTTCTAGGTCACAAATGAGTTAAGTAAGGTGCAGTTAAAATTTGAAAATAATCAGAGTAAGTTTGGTATTTTTAGGTATACTGGTTGTACTTTTAATACCGGATTGACACCCAGTAGATATGAAAAAATAGAATTATGGTAAAACAACAATTTAGATGAATCCTATTATTTATTCTAAAGTTGTTGGAAGCTGGAAAACTTGAATTAGCATAATTCAAGTGCCCTTAGCAGATATAAGTTTCAGTGCAAAAACTTAAGTTAAATTTTTTTCTTAATTCCCTCTATGTCCCACCCCCTATTTTTCTCTTCTCTCTCGTTAGAAATGAAGGGGGAGAGAGGAGAAATAGGAGAAGAAGAAGAAGGGAAGGGGAAAAGAGGAAGATCAAGGATCAAGGCTCAAGCTTGAAGATCTTCATCTAATCAAGAGGTAAGGAATTTTCTATTCATCTTTCCTCTTTAATTCTGATTTGATGGGGTTAGGGATTTTGAATATAAATAGGGGTTTGGATGGCCAAATCCATATTCTTAGCTTGGTTCTTGATTCCAAGGACTAGGTTAGGATAACTTAAGCCTAGAAAATGCTAGATGGCCATTTATGGCCTAAGATAAACCCTTTTGGTTCATGAATGAGGAATTAGGAAATGGTTTGGAGTTATGTTGATGCAAACCAAGAATGATGTCCAATTTAAGGCCAAATTGATTTTTGATGAAAATTTTATTTTCGTTAGTGAGGAATTTGTTGACTTGTTTTGGCTTTATCTTATGCTATAGAACTCTGATTGATGCATTCTTTAGTTCGTTGGAAAGATAAAAAAATTATTTACAAATTATATTTCAACCTTCTTGACCAGATTCGGCTTCTATCATGGTGAAAAATGGGCTGGAAGTTTAAGACGAATTTTTGGACGGAGTTTTCTAGTTTATTTCTATTAAATAAAGTATAATAAACTTTGTGTGTGGATGGTGCACATTTTTATTAAGCTTCTTGGGAGGGCAACCTTTGGCTTGCATGCCTAGGTAACTCCTTTTTAGAAGTCATGAACCACTTTTATTATCCACTTAATTGTCATTAGTTGCTTTAATTAGTCACTTAGTAGATTAGTTATTTCTTTTATGAGGGGTTTTAGTCACTTTATGATGACCTTTTGTTTACATAATGTATGCAGCCCCTAAACTCTATATATGTACACATCTATGATGAATGAAAAAAAAACTCGGATGTTCAATTTGGATTTGTTCCAATTGTGAAAGTGTTTAGCTTCTCTTAGGTTCTTCATTGAGCTAACCCCTTTGATCTTATCAAGAGTCCAAGACCCTTGTGGCGATCTTCACCTTGGCTTATCAATTCCCCTTGGAATTGTGGCGCCTACCTTCCATTCCTTGTCTTGTCCATTTGATTGTTTTCTTATTCATCACAATTTTGGTTGGTCACTCAAGGACAGATCTGAATTTCTACATGATCTTTTCTAGGATCATATCATGTGGTATCAGAGCCATCCTTCCTAGAGTGATTTTTGATCTTGTTCTTCAATTTTTTTTCCCCAGAAATTTCTTCTTCCCACCACCTATCATGGAGTCTCTAATGAAGAAAAATGATGCCAAGCAAAGGGAGGATCTTTTCTATTCTAGATGCTATGTGAAGGACAAGATATGTAGCTTGGTCATTGATAGAAAGGGTTACATTAACCTAGCTAGTACCACCATGGTGCAAAAGTTGGGACTTCCTATTCTAGAGCATCCACAATCGTATAAGCTTTGGTGCATCCTGAAGTTTAGCGATCTTGGTGACATGATGGTGAACAAATAAGTACGAGTGTCATTCCGGATTAGGAGATATGAAGATGAGGTATTATGTGATGTGGTGCCCATAGAATCGAGGCACTTGTTACTTGGGCGTCCTTGGAGGGTTGAACGACAAGCAAGATATGATGCCTATAAGAATAAGTACTCATTTGTATTTAATGATCGCAAAATTACTCTTGTACCATTGTCACCAAAACAAGTGTATGAAGATCAAATGCACTTGAAAAGAGAGAGTGAGAAAGGAAGAATGAGTGAGAAAAAAATTGAAGAGGGTTCGGTGGATGAGGTAAAAGTTGAGAGTACATTTGAAGAGAAAGAAAGAAAGATGAAAGTATGGAAAAGAATGAGGAAAAAGAAAAAGATGAGAGCAAAAAAGAAAGTGTTGTGAAAAACGAAAACTTGAATGCTTGTTTTGATGTTATTCCTAATTCTTTGCCTAGTTGTGTTGAATCTCTTTTCAAGGAAACTGAGTTTGTTCCTCCAAAGGAAGCTTGCAAGACATTCAATGAAATTGAAGATGTGATTCCAAAGGAAGTTTGCAAGAAATTCAATGAAATTGAAGATGTGATTCCAAAGGAAGAATGCAAAGCATCAATTGGATTTGAATTGCAAGAGGAAAGTAAGGAAGTTGAAGAAGCAATTCCAAGAGAAGTGCCCCATGGATTCAAAAGAGTTGTGTTTGAACCCGGAGGATGAATGTAACACCTCTTTGGAGGATGTCACACATAAAAGAAAATAAAAGAAAGAGAAATAAAATCTACCCAAGTTGTGAAACATTTGTTACATACTATTACGGGTTGTAAAATAATTCCTGTTAAACAGAATATTCTTAAATAAAATATGCGAAAATAGCAAATAAAAAAAAATAGAAAACAAAACAACATTACTTACAATATACATATGATCCAAGTTATAAGTTATACAAATAATTTACAACTACAATTACAAATATTTAAACAGAAACAGTAAATAAAAACAGTGAAAGAGTCAATATGTACATCCATACGCAGACGCGCCCAAAAAAAACATCATGCATATTTACTCCTCAGAAGGATCACTCTCAACATGAAAATGATCATCAGGAGACAAATATCCCGGATGTCTCGACTCTCGGCGATAACGAGATCGCGCAGTCGATACGATGCTAATCTCACTAGGCTCCGTGGTCATACCACCAAAATATCGCCTAAGAGATAAGGGTAACTCTAAATGTAAAAATACAGTAGTAGTCATAACCGGCTCTCCATCAAACTGTTGACGTAGGGTCACTGTCAGCCGTCCTACATACGTCACAGAGTCTCGGTCTCCTCGCAGATGCCAAGCTAGCGATCCTCCATGAAACTCCAGCTGTACAAATCCGAAAAACCCAGGTACCGCCATACCCAATCAAATCAATCCAATGGATATGGATGATCAGATGGTTCTTGATCGTAAAACTGGTCGTTGATTTGCTGATCTTCCTCCTCCTCCTCCTCCTCGGGGTACAGAATCTCAAGAGGCTGGTCCTCTTCCTCAAAGTCTTTATCGCGTAAAATAAATATACAAAAATACATACAACGAAGAGGTAAGACAATCTAAAATCACCATAAACATGGCCAATAAGAAGACGACAAACAACATGTATACAGTTCATGCAATATGAAAAGCTATAACAGTAATAATAACGGAATAGAGTAAAGTTTAGATATCATAACATTACATAACATTACAGATATAACACAGATAAAACACAGATAAGACAATATCACAGATATAATAAGATAAGAAATAAACAACCATCATAATAATTACCAGATAAAAATAAAATAGAGAAAATAGAATAATATCCAAGATATAATCATATACACTAAGACACGATCCTACTCCATGGAGCTAAACACAAACAGATATCAGAGAGAATGACTTGCAAAATCTATTAGTACCACGGCTGCCCAACCAACTATCGCGCTGTCACACGTTGCATCAATAGCCTACGACACTGGGAATCTACCATCCAGGCGTAGTATAGTTCACGGTCTCCCGTCGTGGCACTATAGGCAATGTACTACTAGACTTTACAAATCTCGATTAAATATAGTGCGTGTCAAGTTCATAGTGTGCTATCGGTTTACCACGGCCCAGCGGAGCTACCAACTGTCCATATATGGGATCCCGTACACTAACGTTTCCAAGTTCATTAGAACAATGAACCACACTACGTTTATCGCATCGACAACACGATGTGATTCGTCTCGTCAACCAAAACACCAAAAATTGGCATATTACCAAAATACCCTTGAGAAAACATATCCTCAAAGATAAATATATACAGTAAGTCCCACCGGACAAATACTGTTCCAAAGTCTGTACGGGTTCACATTTTCCCGACAACTAAAATTAAATATAATAACGGTCAATCGCGTAGAAATTTTATCTCGTTTTCACAATCTCGTCGTTTTTACAAACGTTTATAAATCGCGTAAATATATTTTTCTGTTTTCTAAATCGCGTAGGATTTTTAATACGTTTTCTCAGTCGCGTAGGATTTTTAAATCATTTTCTTGACCGAATTCCTTAAAAATCACTGTTTAAATAAATAGAAATAATAATTAATACGTTTAAACTACGTATAATATTTTCCATACCGTATACTGTCTTTTGGACATCTTTTCTATCTTATTTGTCCATTTTTACTAAAATTTGACAGTATTTTGTTTAGAAAATTATATTAATGGTTTCCTAATTTTACCGTAAAAAAATTCTGTTTATTTAAATTTTTAAAACCATATACTTAATCCTTTTGAAAACTACTAGCATGCTTCAAAATACAGCATGAGCTATATGTTAGAAATTTTCGAAAGTTACTGTATTTCATTTCTAATAACAAAATCATTAGTTCTAAGTTATAAATCTTATTTCTAATTGATTCTTTTCCTTAAAACCCATTTTAGAAAAATTCTTTTTAATACATATTGCATTCTTATACTTAGAAAAAGTTTGGATTTAATTTTAGAAACCATGGATACTTGGTTTGGCATGTTGGCCGAATTTCCTAAATATTTTGAAATTGATTTCTAAATTATTTCTCATCTTCTAACTATATGTCAAACTTATTGTATTGTCTAAATTCATTTAACCATTGTTTTAGAAAATGGTTTTTGAAATCAACACTTTCATTTTAAGCATGTTGGCCGAAAATATTTAGTTTTACCATTTGATTTCTAAATTCATTTTTCATGATCTAAAAACTTGAAACCTTCTTAATTCTCCTAGGTTAATTAAAATTCCTTTTAAGAAAATTAAGAGAACATTTTGGTTCTCCATTTTGTTAGTGGTTGTGAGCCTCATGGATGTGTTCTTTGGAACACACATGCATTTCCTTGACATGTTATTCACATCCTATACATTATCATGCAATTCTATACTTTATCATGCAATTCTAACACATGCAATATTATCAAAGCTTATAGACATGCAACTTAAAGCTTGTAGACATGCAAAATATTACAAACCACAAATAGGAAAGCTACTAACAATTACACAACCACATCAAATAAGCTACTAACAAACACAAACATGAATCCTTATGGATTCTACAATCGCAAAAATTAAACTACATCCTCTTACCACCATCCATAGGTGATAAGATTTGTCTTCCTCTTACCTTAAATGAAGACAAATGATTTTCTTTCACTCCTCCTAGGGTTCGGTTTTCTCCACCAAAGTACTTAGCAACTCAAACGAAAATCTACAAGTTACTAACCATGAAAAAGAACCTAAACCATGGATAAATCATGGCTTAGAACTTTGAAAAAGAAGAGAGAAAAGAAAAACAAGAGATTTCACCTCCTTGGTACAAACTTCCAAGTTAGTTTTCAAGCTTCAAATGTAAGAATTTGCAAGAACTCTCAACTAGAGATGTTCTTAGGATGGTGTTTAGGTTTAGAAAAGTTAGTTAGAAGAAATTTTAGGTGATTGGATGGTATGGTTCTTGTCTTGGCCGAATGGTGAAGGAAAGAAACAAGAATGGTGGCTAGGGTTCTTGGATGAGAGAGAAGAGAGAAAAGCAAGAAAGATGAAGTGAAGAATGGTCTTCCAACATGCATTGGCCGTGGACTTCATGCATGCAAGGTGGCCAAATGGTTGGCTTCATCCAAGCCATGGATTGCATCAAAGGTTAGGATTAAAACTTGCTTAACAAGCTTATCTCCTATTGGTTGATCATGGATGACTCACAAGCCTAGTCACACTGTCCATTAATTACCAGCTTAGTCAGCTAGCTGAGTCAGCTTGTTCTGGAAAGTTCTACTACTAATGATGATTAATTAAGCTACTAAGTTAATTGGTTTAGCTAAACGTGGGTCCCGCAAAACATTTCCGGG
The DNA here is from genome assembly GCA_029884605.1 of Ormosia emarginata. Classification (NCBI taxonomy): domain Eukaryota; kingdom Viridiplantae; phylum Streptophyta; class Magnoliopsida; order Fabales; family Fabaceae; genus Ormosia; species Ormosia emarginata. The sequence continues at coordinate 21,122,248 of JAQQTP010000078.1, read as the reverse complement.
TCCACTGTCACTAAGTTATAATGACTAATAAAATAATATTATAATAATACAAAATTATTTTATTTGACAGTTAAATCCTAAAAATTGAAAGATTAATTTTAGGCTCATTCAGAATTGGGTTTAGTAAGATCCCCCGCCTCTGAATAATTATAAACATATTTTACCGGTCCGAAAAAATATTATTTTCCTGCCCCGTAGCAAATCACACAAAAAGTCCATATAAAATCACAGACAGTAATATTGGACACTAAATCAAGTAAGAAAACAATTGGTGGAAACAAGAGCTAGGACCAAAAAGCAAGAAGTCCTAAATCAAATGGTGACAACTTTAATTGTTTCAAGTCTTGATGTAACTTATCTCATCCAACTTGAAGACCCATGATCATTTTCTATTTTTTTTAGTTTATTTCCATTAAATAAAGTGTAATCATCCAAAATAGTGCACGTTCAACCTTTGGTTTGCATAAAATTACTTAATGCTTTAATTAGCCACTTAATGGATTAGTTATTGCTTTTTATGGGGAATTTGTCACATTATGATGATATCTTCTATGCAAAAAATAGGTTAAAACATGAATGAAGGGACTCTTGGATGTGAATTTGGAAAATTTTGTATTTCATTCTCTTTGGTTCTTGGTTGAACAAATTACGTAAAAACTCTCTAATAGACCAAATAAAATTTGAGCCTATATAATTCACGTATTTGTATTTCATGCATTCTTTGAAACACTAAATCAACTCAAGAGAAAAAACAATATGCAAAATCAGGGACACTAGACGGTCATTCTACACGATAGAGTTCTTGCATTTTCTTTTGTAAAAAGCAAGCACTATTGCTTGAATGTCATATTATACACAATCTTATCTGTCATTGATATTTTCTAAAAATTGGGGTGTTACAATGAAGATTCGATTCCCAAAGGCAATAAATTTTGAGGATCTTGTCAATTCTCTTCAAGAGGGAGGGAATGATGCAAACCAAGAATGATGTCCAATTTAAGGCCAAATTAATTTTTGATGAAAATTTTATTTTCGGTTATTCTACATACCTTGAGCATTTCTTTGTTGACTTGTTTTGGCTTTATCTTATGCTATAGAACTCCTTTGATTGATGCATTCTTTAGTTCGTTGGAAAGATAAAAAAATTATTTACAAATTATATTTCAACCTTCTTGACCAGATTCAAGAGTGAAAATTCTATCATGGTGAAAAAAAAAGCTGGAAGTTTAAGACAATTTTTATACACTTTGTGAGACGTAGTTTTCTGAGTTTATTTCTATTAAATAAAGTATAATAAGCTTTGTGTGTGGATGGTGCACATTTTTATTAAGCTTCTTGGGAGGGACTCAAGTGGCTATGATAGTGAAGAAAGAGGGAGGCCAAGAGGAAGAAGACCTAGAAGAGGAGGCCCTAGGGGAGGAAGGCGTGAAGATAGTTGAGGGGGTTAAAATCAAAGTTCCTTGCATGCCTAGGTAACTCCTTTTGGAGTGGAAGTCATGAACCACTTTTATTATCCACTTAATTGTCATTAGTTGCTTTAATTATCCACTTAAAAGTGGATTAGTTATTTCTTTTATGAGGGGAGGTTTTAGTCACTTTATGGTGACCTTTGTGTTACTACATAATGTATGCAGCCCCTAAACTCTATATATGTACACATCTATGATGAATGAAAAAAAAGGTGGAGCAACTCGGATGTTCAATTTGGATTTGTTCCAATTGTGAGTGTTTAGCCTCTCTTAGGTTCTTCATTGAGCTAACCCCACAAGGAGCAGAGATTGATCTTATTAGGAGTCCAAGACCCTTGTGGCGATCTTCACCTTGGCTTATCAATTCCCTTACTTATTGGAATTGTGGCGCCATACCTTCCATTCCTTGTCTTGTCCATTTGATTGTTTTCTTATTCATCAAATTTTGGTTGGTCACTCAAGGACAGATCTGAATTTCTACATGATCTTTTCTAGGATCATATCATATCTGATTTGGATTTAGATCATAAGGCCTTGGCAATATGACAAGAAGGCCATAATGGATTTTCAAACAAGTTCACTTTCATGAATTGTACTTAGTTAGTCAAAAGAAAATGAGAGAGAAAAGAGAGCAAGAGAGAAAAGAAAAAGAGAGTGAACAAGAGAAAAGAGTGATGAAAAATCAAAAAAAAATCATGAGAATGAAAAAGAGAGAAAAGAGAGTTGTTTTTGTGAGGTGAAAAATGTTACAACAAGTTTAGGGGCCTAGATTGGTGTTAGAAATCACTTAGAATCCATAATTGAAGGGTTGGAAATTGGTTTTTCAACCAATTATGCATAATTCTTGTTCTGTAGAATGGCGATGCCTAGGCATGGGCTGATCAGTTTTTAGTCCTGCGAGATAGAAAGTACCATGCTAAAGCGTGGTAAAACCAAGCCTAGGCGTGGATAGAGCACCATCCAGACAGCCTGTATTGTTTGTTGCATAACTTGAGCTGTAGATATCAGAATTACTTGATTCTAGTATCATTTGAAAGCTAAGACATAAGACTTCATATTGTAAAAATTTCAGAATTATTGAGCAAGCCAAACAGTACTAGTTTCTGTTTGAATTTAAAAATGGCAATTAATGCTATTTCAAGATTGGCCAACCCCAAAAAATGTAGAAAAAAAGATTTTAGCACATGCATTATGGCAAGAACAAGCTTTTAAGAACTAAGTTGCATAATTTCTTGCTCCGATGTCGTATCGACATAAGACTAATGGCATTTTCAAGCTAAGATGTAAGGCTTATTGCCCGTAAGATTTTAGAATTTCCTCACTTGTAGTTTGTTCTCCATAGTGATCTCCTTAATTTAAATTAGATCCAAGTGGGTTGAATCGAGTAAATAAGGCGAGAGAATGCCTTTCAAGAAGGTATACCTTACTTTCTACCCTTGTTGTTTGCCTTTGCAAAATATCGCATAACTTTGGCTACACTTAGCCAAATGAGATGAGGTTTGTGGCATTTGTTAGATATGAGAGAAAGCTATATGCTCATAGAATTTCAAAATTTTGCAAGTTATGATGCACATTTGGTGCAATCTTGAAAATCAGCCTTTTTAGACAAGATTTGAGATATTTTAGGGATGATTTGAGCCCTATGAACTCTAGTAGCTCCTTTAATAAATAAAGTTTAGGTAAATAAGCAAGTTTTCCAATAAATACTCTATTCTCTCATTAAGTTGGGATTGAGTGGAGTGTTTAGTAAGAGTGGTTCCTTCATTATCAAAGTTGAACCAAGTAAGTAGCTCCCCTATGGGTTGAACCCTAGTAATTTGGCTCCCTTATGCAATAAGGTTGAACCCTAGTAATTTGGTTCCCTCATGTAAGTGAGGTTGAGCCCTAGCAATGGTTCCCTCAAGTCAAGTCAAATTGAGGTTGAGCCCTAAAGCTAATGGATTCCAAAGGGAGGAGGAAGGTTATGCAATAATGTTGATCCATAGAAACAAGGTATATCCTATGCTTCCTACGCTAGGTAGTGGATGAGAAATCCTATGCCAAACTATGGATTAGTATTTCAATGTTACCCATTTGATATAGTGATGCAATTCGAGGTCGACTTCACTTAGAAGGGGGGATGATTGAGCCCACTAATTAGAAATTTTATGACAAAGAGCTAGGACAAAAAGCCTTAAACAAATAAATTATAACTTTAATTTAATTATTAAAAGTCGTGAATGAGATGAACATAAAAAACTTGAAGACCCAGATGACTAATAATTAAATTGCATTTTTTTAGAATAAATAAAGTGTATAAAGATAAAGATGAATAGGGTAGAAAACCTTTGGTTTGCATGCCTACTCCTATTTGCTATATTTTATCTTGGATTAGTTATTCTTTTTATGGGGAATTTGTCACATTATGATGACCACTTGTATGCCTATGCGTCATTTTCCTATAAATAGGTGCCTAAAACATGAATGAAGGGACTTTGGATTTTGAATCCATTTGTGAGAATTTCATTCTCACTATTCAACACATCTTAAAACAAAGGCTTGCAACCTTTACATAACAGGCGATACCTCACCCTCATTTACTAGAGGGATACCTTCACTCCCTTCCTTTTCTACCTCATCTTTTCTTTACACTATTCAGGGATACTATTCACGTCCTTTCATGTCACTAGAGGGATACCTCACCCATCATTCTTTGAAATTCACTAAGGACGATACCTCACCAACTTGGATTATCACACTAAATCAAGTAGAAAACAGAATAGATGAAAAATAAACTCTCACTAGACGGCGTATATATTACAACTTGAAGTGCTAATGAGCTCTCTAAAGGATATTTTTATTTCTCAACAAATTACGTTTTGGCAAAGAGAGTATTTCATGTAGAAATCGAGAAAGAGGGAACAACGGTCATTCAGAGCTTGAAAATAATGTAAAAAAATTGGGGTGTTTTCAATGAAGACCCCAAGCAAAAATAATTCAAGTGGTTGATGCAAACCAAGAATGATTTTAATTTTTGATGAAGAGACCCTTATGCTAGAACTCTGTATGCATTCTTTATTCGAGCAAAGATAAAAAACAAATATATTTCAACCTTCTTGACCAGATTCGTTGGGTGCCAAGTTTAAGAATTTTGCCTAGTTAAAAATAAAGCAAATATGGGGAGGGCAACCTTTGGCTTGCATGCCTAGGTAACTCCTTTTTAGAAGTCATGAACCACTTTTATTATCCACTTAATTGTCATTAGTTGCTTTAATTAGCCACTTAGTGGATTAGTTATTTCTTTTATGAGGGGTTTTAGTCACTTTATGGTGACCTTTTGTTTACATAATGTATGCAGCCCCTAAACTCTATATATGTACACATCTATGATGAATGAAAAAAAAACTCGGATGTTCAATTTGGATTTGTTCCAATTGTGAGTGTTTAGCCTCTCTTAGGTTCTTCATTGAGCTAACCCCTTTGATCTTATTAGGAGTCCAAGACCCTTGTGGCGATCTTCACCTTGGCTTATCAATTCCCCTTGAATGCCTCTTGCCTTCCATTCCTTTCTTGTCCATTTGATTGTTTTCTTATTCAATACAAATTTTGGTTGGTCACTCAAGGACGTATCTGAATTTCTAATGATCTTTTCTAGGATCATTCATAAAAGATCTATACCCTAAGAGAATTCTTAGGTTGTAAAAATGTTACAACAAGTTTAGGGGCCTAGGGTATTTGAATATAATTGATATTGGGGTTTTCAAATGCCTAATTCTTGTTGAATGGCGATGCCTAGGCATGGGCTGATCGCTTTTTAGTCCCGCGAATATCCATGCTAAAGCGTGGTAAAACCAAGCCTAGGCGAAGCACCATAGGTTATTCGAATACCATACTTGATTCTAGTATTCGCTAATACTTCATATTGTAAAAATTTCTTATTGAAAGCCAAACAGTACTAGTTTCTGTTTGAATTTAAGGCGTGTAAGCTTATGAAAAACATAATTTCTTGCTATTCGAATACCATTTTCAAGCTAAGATGTAAGGTATTGCCCGTAATACCTCACTTTCTCGTAAAAATTAGATTTAAATCGAGAATGCCCCGTGCTTTCAAATGACTTTGGCTACACTTAGCCAAATGAGATGGTTTGTTTAATTTTAGAAAAATTTCAATTTTGAAAATGCATTTCTTTGCAATTTTTAGCAAGATTTGAATTAATGATTTGAGATATCCAATGAGGCTTTTACAAATAAAGGATCCTAAGTCCTAAAAGCTTTGATTCTTTAGAAGATCTTGGACTTAGCTCCCTATGTCTTCTCATCATCTTCATGTTTTGTCTTCAGCGTTTGTTCCTTATCATCAAAACTATTCCTATGCTTCCTACGCTTATGATAGCTAGCCAATCACAAGTATATCCTACGCTAGGATGTGGATGAGAAATCTTATGTTAGGATGTGAAACAGTATATCCTTTACTAGACTAAGGATGAACATATCCTAGGTCAGGCTAAGGATAAGTAGACTTAATGCCAAATGAAGGAATACAATTCCTAAGTATAATTAAGTTACATATACGAGTTTTAATTTAGAAATATATCTTTGTATATATTTAGTTTTAATACCATAAGATATATGTTTTACTGAGAATTTTTATATTCTCACCCCTTTATGTTTCATGGTTTGCAAGTCAAGACCCTTTGAGAGGGTAAGAAGATGAATATAGCAGAAGAACTAGAAGAGTCTAGTTTTATGTTTTTGATTCAAAGCTTATGTATTAATTTATATTTGCTTTGAAAATGTAAAAGTTGTATGTATAAAAGTTTATATGTATAGCTTTAGTTATGGCTCTTCATAATGATTTATTTAAATGTTATGGATTAGTTGAGGTTTATGTTAGAAGTAGCAGGACTGATACTATTTTTATCTAGGTATATGTTAGATATATTAGGGTACAGATATTAGGCTGTTACATCGAAGGATGTTGGTCTGAAAGTATTCTGCTTTGCGTTCCTCCGTAGTAATACTTGAATGGAGGAAATGTTGCTTGTTGTTGTTTTTTTTTATTTGATGGCTGTATATGACCTTTATGGTCAAATTTTGATGTAACCGCTTCTAACCCTGTATCCACCCCCTTAAATGGCAGAATGAACTTGGTGATTTCTTTTCTTATGATATTGCATTTTATTTACATTTATTTGTGAAATTTCTGATTTAATTAAATTATGGCAAACTAAGACAAAATTATATTGCAAAGAACATAGAAATTAGGACGTTTACATGCTAGCAATTAGGACATTATAGTTTTGGTGGTATCAGAGTAGTTCGTCCTGATATAGCCTAGGGTATGGACTGATGGAGATCAAGGAAGCTCAAGTGGCAGCCCAACAGGCCCAATGCCCTAAGATGCGTTGCGAGGACTTGGAAGTCCAATGACAAGGTCAAGAGCTAAGAAGGCTATGGAGGATTTGGACAAAGAAGTCAACCACTTTCTCTCATTCAAGCCCATTCCAGAAGAGGGAGCACTCAAGATGATCCAAATGATCCAAGTTGATGAAGGGCCCAATGTGGGAACATGAATTCTTCTTAGTCAATTATATTTAATTATGTATTTGAACCTTTTAATTTTCTCAATTTTGGTTCTTATTTTCTTTTTTTTGGGATAATTTTGTAATAAGGGCCTATTGTTTGGGCTTAATTTGCGCATAGCAGAGATAGGGATAGGTGTTGCCTTCTAATTGGGCCTTGGCCACATTTGCGCTAAGGTTAGGATTAAAAATGTGCTAGCTTACTACCTCCTTTAGCTAGACCTAGCCACATACCTAATGTAACACCCTAATACAGATATTTGGATATATCATAGTTTCACCATGATATATAAAGATATCGGTACTAGAAATGTCACTTCCTCATACTTTATTCTAACATATATCCATAATCACAACTGAGTAATTATAGAAAGCCTTGAGAGATTGCGGAAAAACTTAAACCTCATACATATATATATATATACAAACTTAGCCACAAGAGGGCTTATTGTAGTACATTTAGCATAAAACTTACAGAACAAATATAAACTGATTACATAAGTTCTGTCTACTTAAAGCAATAAAAACTACTCTAGTCTTCATGCTTTATCTTCTCACCCTTAGCAGGGTTTGTACCTCTATACCGGTACCTTGCCTGCATCTGTGCCTGTGCCTGCATCTATGATGTATCTGTGCCTGCATCTATGACTGCATCTGTGCCTGTATCTGGATTTACATGGAATAGCAAGTGGGGTGAGAATTAACATTCTCAGTAAAAGCAATTCCAATACCAATTCTCTATAACATTGTATATAACAAATATAACAAATACTATAATTTCTAACTTAGGAGTTTCCTCCTCTCTTTTTTTTCATAACTTAGGAGTTTCCTCCTCTTTTCTCATAACTTAGGAGTTTCCTCCTCTTTTCTCATAACTGCACACATTCTATAGTGTGATATCAACTGATAGCTTACACACCGTTAATACATACAACGCCCATACAGCTGTACATACCAACAGTGACGAAAATGCCCATACAATTGTCTGTGAATACAATGATAATGATATGTAATATGAATATGCCTAGAGAAATCCTAAGAGTATGTGAATGAAATGCAAATGCAGGGTTTTATTTTGAAATACATGCAGAAGTTTATTTTGAAAATAAAGAAGTTTGCTAGGAACTAGTCAGTATATCATCCAGTGGTAATTAGAGGAAAAGCTTATCCTCATATTACACATATCCTGGCACGCTGAGAAATTCGGACTTCATCCTTACTCAAAGAGCGTCTGTGGATTTCCCACTTATCTCTTTTGGCCTTGGCACTATCGAGACATCAGGGTTATGTCCTTCTCAAAAGTCCTTCGGAGACCCATCTATCTCTTTTTGCCTCTATGAATGACATCAAAGGATACTCACCAGATCGATCCTACTTGACCAATTCATAGACTTACATTCGTACTTATATACTTAGTTCCTTTACGATCTAAGTATGTTCTCCTAGGAACTTTGGCTTCTTATGTTTACCCTTTGTAATGAGGAGAATCTGTAACCTCATACTACATATAACCTTAGCACTTGGTTAGAAATACTTGTCCCCTTAGGAACTTCTCTGATTCCTTACCTTCTGGCTAAATGACCTCACGTCATATAACGTTACATTCTTAGGTAAACATTACCAGTCCATTTCTCATACTTGTACCTAAACACCACCTCATCACTCCTATCTCTTAAGTGATTTCTAATGTAACACTATGTTGCTGAGGTGTTAGATACTCACCTATGGCAAACCACTAATCTTGGTTGCACTAAGGTTCTTTTTTCTCACATACATACTAGCTTAACTGACTAGTGTGTGAAAAGCTTAGTGTTATATTTAACTCTTACATAAACACCATCTTACTCTCTTATAGACTCCACTCATCCTAGTGAAAGAGTCTGTCTTAACTAATGCCTCATCTACCCTTACTTAAGGAAATAAATGAGCATTTCTCTAAAACTTTGCATAATTAACTCAACTTTAACTAAAGAGAGTCATTCATGCATCTAACTTTCCTTTCTATCACACTTCTGGTAGTAGCTTATACTACACTTGTGTGCTAACATACGTATTCTGGTTGTATCTAGCTTTCCCTTCTATCATACTTCTAGTAGTATCTTATACCACACTTGTGTGCTTAAGGTTCCAGATACCTCTTTAACTATTCCAAACTCATGGAATGCTTAAGAACTTAACTTCCATACTTTCGTTAGTATCTCAGGAAGTAAATTCCCTTTATCTTGTACCTCTAACTCATCTTTGCTAATACATGAGTTATTGCACATTTCTATTATACCTTATGATTATGACATCTTCTTAGTCACAAATCATCTTATTGTGTATTTAGCAATGCACGAAGTCTCACTTACCTAGAGACTTTGTACCTAAACATTCCCTCTTTGGAACTAATACACAATCTTGTCTCCACTCAAGTGAATCTAATGCAAGAGTGGTTCTTACTTGCAACTCTTTGTTGCCTAAGGTTCTAGGTACCTTCCTAAGGTAATCCACTTCTCTTGGATCCCCTAAGGTTTATACCTTTCTCATTCTCTACCAGAGTGAATACTATTATTCATCCTAGTATACTTATCTTTATTGCACTATCTCATCACATCTTGAGTGATATCTATTACAACGTCAAGTTGCCTAAGGTGCAAGGTCATTACCTAAAGCAAACCTTTCCTTTAGGATTCTTAAAAGCCTATGCTTTCTCATACTTGATAGGTAAATATTTTCTACTTGAAAATATCCCCATTTGTGCCTTAACGCACTTTAGGAAACATATATAAATGATTCCCTTTACTTTAGAACTTCAAAACATCCAAAAATAATATTTTGGATCTTCAGGGTCTCACGCTGCGGCACGGCATATGGCACGCCACGGCACCCTGCTCTCGGGTGCTGATACTGGGCTGATTTTTGGTCACATGCCACGGCATGCACCACCTACACCGCGGCGCCCATGACAGAACAACAGTTCTGCAGAATGCGGTTTCTGCATAATTGGTTCAAAAACCAATTTCCAATCCTTTTCTCATGGATTCTAAGTGATTTCTAGCATTAATCTATGCCCTTTAACTTGTTGTAACTCTTTTACAACCTATAAATTCTCGTAGGGCATAAATCTAAGTCCAGAATCACATAACACCAACTATTCTTAAAATCCATTTTCTATGGATTCTATGATTATTCTTGAGCCATAAATGGCCATCTAGCATTCTCTAGGCTTAAACTATCCTAACTTAGTCCTCAGAATCAAGAACCAAGTTAAGAATATGGATTTGGCTATCCAAACCCCTATTTCTATTCGAAACCCCAAACTATATTAAAAGAAATCAAAGAGGGAGCAATGAATAGAAATCCCCTTACCTCTTGAAGACTCGAAGTCTTGAAGCTTGATCCTCTTCCTCTCCGTCTTCCCCTTTCTCCTTCTTCTTCTCCCCTTTTCTTTCTTTTCTTTCTCTTTCTCTAGTTTTGGCTCTCTGCCGAGGGAGAAGGGAGAAATAAGGGGGTGGGATGCAGAGGGAATTACAGGAAAAGATTAACTTAAGTTTCTACACTGAAACTTATATCTGCTATGGACACCCGAATTATGCTAATTCGAGTTTCCCTGCTTCCAACAACTTTAGAATAAATCATAAGATTCATCTAAATTGTTGTTTCACCATTTTCCTCATTTTCTATATCTACTGCTAGTCATTCGGTATTAAAATGCACAACCAGTATGCCTAAAAATACCAAACTGACTCTGATTCTCTTGAAACTTTTACCACATCTTACTTGGCTTATTTGTGACCTAGAAATAAACTTTCTATGTTTATTTCCCTTAACGTAGCAACTTATGCTATTATCTGAGTCATTTTAAGCCACTTTACAACTTTTGCGTTGCAATTAAGTGCCTAAATGAACTCAGTTTGTCACAAAACTTAACTGACATGCTAAACAAGTCAAATGCTACCTTTGGTAACCATTTACCAGTCTAACATGTGCTTAAGGGTATTACACCTAATACCTATAAATAGGCTTGTGTTTACTGCATTTGACACTTTTGAATTTGAGAATATTATTGCACTCCTTTGTGAGTTTTGAGAGCTTAGTTCTCTTGGGGTTCTTGGAAGAACCATCTTGGTTCTTATCAAAGGTTTCCTTACCTTTGTAGTAAATCTTTGCTTGACTTATCACTCTCCAAGAGTGCGGCATCTTCTTCCTTCCATTCTTTGTCTTTTTTCATCTTTTCTATTTTTTCACCATTCACAATACTGTTCATGGCACTATTCATGATACTATTTACATTACTATTCATCCTTCATCGTTTAATTCTTTAAAACACGAAATCAATTCAAAGACGATCCGTAAAAATAATATGCATCCAACTTGGATCATATCATGTGGTATTTAGAGCTCGGATCCTGGAGTTGATAGAGTTCTTGTATTTTTTATACTTGTTCTTATTGCTTTCCAAACATCAAGCACCGTTGCTTGAATGTCATAATTGTACAGAACCTTGATCATCATTGATCTCTGCCATTCCTAAGAATTGGTAACATTCTTTACTTTCCGTTCTTTACTTTTTGCCATTTAAATTCCAGTCCTTTTATTTTCTGCCTTTAGTTTCTGTTCTTTAATTTCTGCATAATATTTACAACTTTGATCTTATCAACTCTATATCCATTGTTGTTACATGTTTTATAGCACCTTAATTTGAAAGGAAGCTCCTAAATACACAATTGGGCATAATAACATTTGGAACTAAAATTGCAAGAACCAATTTTTTTTAAGTGCAAAAAGAGAACAAGGGCGTGAAAAATAATATAAAAAAAGGAAAAAAAGTCTATTCCAAAAAAAAAGAGACTGCCCTTGCACTTAAGCAAGATTAAGTTTGAATGCCTTGTGAATTTTATTAAGCGGTGTTATTCTACATACCTTGCGCATTTCTTTTTCTTCTTATTTCTTTTGAGTTTTACCTTTTTTTTAATTAGTTTTTCTTACTTGTCTTTTAAATTCCTTTGAGTTTTGTCTAGAGTTTCATCCTTTCTTCAACTTCTGAGTGCTTACTCTTATGAAGACCGCTACTTTTGTAAGAACTTTTGATAATTAAAATGCAAGAGAGTTCATTTAAGAAGTTGCAAAGAGAACTTGAGTGGTAAAAGGCAAGAGCGTTTTCATTAAACAAAAGCCTAATTGTGTGAAACACGTGAGAAGAGTGGTAAAGGCCTTTCAATCTTGAATTATTCTTATTACTTATGCAAAGATGAGTGAAGGAAGTACACCCCCATCCCCTAGGACGGCAAACCTTATGCAAGCCTTAGCTAAAGAAGTAAAGAAGTTTTAGGGTGGAGATAAACACAAGGCTCGATAATAAGGAGGAGAAACTCTCAACATGAAGTATCGCATAAAGATGAAGATACCTATGATTCAGGTAGGAAAAGGAGGAGTAGGAGGAACCATGATAGGAGAAGGAGGCATGAGAGGAGTGAAAGGAGTTATAATAGGAGGCATAGGAGTGATGAAAGAGGAGGAGACCTAGGAGGAGTAAAGACCCAAGTACCTTCTTTCTAAGGAAAGAATGACCCCGAAGCCTACTTAGAATGGGAAACCAAGGTAGAACAAATATTTTCCTATCACCATTACAACGAAGAAAGGAAGGTGAAGGTGGATGCCCTAGAATTTTCTGACTATGCCCTAATTTGGTGGAACCAAGTACAAAAAGAGAGGGAAAGGAATAGGGAATACCCCGTAGATACTTGGGAAGAGGTGAAAAGTTTGATGAGGAGGAGGTTTGTCCCTTCATGGTACCATAGGGAATTACACAATAAACTCCAAAGACTTACCCAAGAAAGTAAGAGTGTGGATGAGTACTACAAAGAGATGGAGGTGGCCATAATAAGGGCCAATGTCATTAAAGATAGGGAGGCTACCATGTCACGTTTCCTTCATGGTTTAAACCGTGAGATAGGAGACATTGTGGAGTTGCACAACTATGAAGAGCTTGATGAGTTAGTCCACCAAGCCATAAAGGTGGAACAACAACTCAAAAGAAAGGGTGTATGGAAGAAGTCTTCTTCTAACCTAAAACCTCCCACTTGGAAGGACAAGGAACCAAAGGAAGACTCCTCTACATAACCCAATGGAGGTATGACTTCTAAAAACTCTAATGTTTTTCCTTCCACTAATGCTTCTTCCTCTTCTTCTTCTAAAAATAGGAACATCAAGTGCTTTAAATGCTTGGGGAGTGGACACATAGCCTCTCAATGCCCAAACAAAAGGGCAATGGTGATAAGAGAGGGACACCTTTCTAGTGACTTGCTAATGATAAGGAGACTATGCTTATGATGGTGACTTGCTAATGATAAGGAGACTCTTGGGTAGCCAAGTTATGACAAGGGACCAAGACCAAAGGAAAAACATCTTCCGCATAAGATGTGTCATCCAAGGCAAAGTGTACTCATTAATCATTGATGGGGGAAGTTGCACCAATGTGGCAAGCACTCGCTTAGTAAGAAAACTTGACCTTAAAACTACTCCTTACCCCTGACTATACAAGCTTCAATGGCTAAGTGAGAATGGGGAGTGATAGTGAATCAACAATTGTTAGTAAGTTTGTCAATTGGTAAGTATAATGATGATGTTTTGTGTGATGTTGTTCCCATGGAGGCTGGCCATATTTTGCTTTAAAGGCCTTAGCAATTTGATAAGCATGTTATTCATGATGGTTTCACTAATAAGTACTCATTTGTTCATAACACCTTAAAGGTAACCCTTGTACCCCTTACTCCCAAATAGGTTTGTGAAGACCAAGTGGCCTTGAAACTAAGAAGGGAGCAAGAGAAGAAATACGTAAAAGTAAAATCAAAGGGGGAAACAAAGAATAGGGACCAAGAACTTGTAAATAAGAAAAAAATGAATGTTTAATTGCCAGGGAGAGTGAAATTGAGAGGGCTTGTTTTGCAAAGCAAGAGATATACATTTGCGTTTACAAGGACTTGTACTTAAATTGTAACTCTAACCCTCTACCTAGTAAAGTTGATTCTCTTTTGCAGGACTTTGAAGATGTCTTTCCAAAGAGTATCCCTCCCGGAGTACCACCCTGAGGGGGATTGAACATCAAATGGACTTCATCCTGGGAGCCTCTTTGCCCAATAGGCCCGCCTATAGGACAAATCCTGAGGAAACTAAGGAAATTCAGAAACAAGTGGAGGATTTGATACAAAAAGGATCGGTGAGGGAAAGTTTAAGTCCTTGTGCCGTACCTATCATACTTGTCCCCAAAAAGGATGACACTTGGAGAATGTGTACTGATTGTAGGGCTGTAAATAATATAACTGTAAAATATAGGCATCTCATCCCTAGGCTAGATGATTTGATTGATGAATTACATGGTGCATGTTACTTTTCTAAAGTGGTTTAAAAAGTGGGTACCATTGAATTAGGATAAGGGAAGGGGATGAATGGAAGACAGCTTTTAAGACTAAGCATGAATTGTATGAGTGGTTGGTGATGCCTTTTGAGCTTACAAATGCGCCTAGCACCTTTATGAGGTTGATGAACCATGTGTTGAGAGAGTTTCTAGGTAAGTTTGTAGTAGTGTACTCTAATGACATCCTAATCTATAACATAATCTTAGAAGAGCACCTAGAACACCTTAGGGCTGTGATGAGTGTGCTTCGAAAAGAAAAATTGTATGCTAATTTAGATAAGTGTGTCTTTTGTACCGACTATGTAGTGTTCCTAGGCTTTGTTGTGAGTACTAAGAGAGTGCAAGTAGATGAAGAAAAGTTAAAAGCCATTAGAGAGTGGCCTACCCCTAAGTCTGTGAGTGAGGTAAGAAGCTTTCATGGGTTAGCTAGCTTTTATAGAATGTTTGTAAAAGATTTCATCACCATAACCGCCCCTTTAAATGAAGTTGTTAAGAAAAATGTGAGTTTTAGGTGGGGGGAGGATCAAGAGACAAGTTTCAACACACTCAAAGATAGGCTCACTCATGCACCCATACTTGCATTGCCTAATTTTTCTAAGTCTTTTGAACTTGAGTGTGATGCATCAAATGTTGGGATTGGGGCTGTTTTATTACAAGAGGGTCACCCCATTGCATACTTTAGTGAGAAATTGCATGGAGCTATTTTAAATTACTCCACCTATGATAAAGAATTGTATGCACTCATAAGGGCTTTGCACACTTGGCAGCACTACCTTTTGCCAAAAGAGTTTGTAATTCACAGTGATCATGAGTCACTATAATATTTAAAAGGGCAAGGTAAGCTTAATAAGAGGCATGCCAAGTGGGTGGAATACCTTGAACAATTTTCCTATGTGATCAAACATAAGCAAGGAAAGGTAAACATAGTAGCTGATGCGCTTTCTAGGAGGTATACCTTATTAGCTACTCTTAAAACAAAAATGCTTGGTTTTGAACACATAAAGGAGTTGTATGTGCATGATGATGATTTCTCCAAGATGTATGTTGCATGTGAAAAAGGGGCGCATAGGGGGTTCTTTAGGCAAGATGGTTATTTATTCAAAGAAAAATGTTTGTGTGTGCCTAAGAGCTCTTTGCATGAATTATTGCTTTGGGAAGCTCATGAGAGGAGATTAATGGGTCACTTTGGGATTCAAAAGACTTTAGATGTGTTGCATGAACATTTTTATTAGCCTGACATGAAGTATGATGTGCATAAACTATGTGATAGGTGCATTGTTTGTAAAAGAGCCAAATCAAAGGTAATGTCTCATGGACTCTATACCCCCTACCTATTCCTGATTCCCCTTGGACTGACTTGTCTATGGACTTTATGCTAGGTTTGCCCCGCTCAAAAAAAGGAAGAGACTCTATTTTTGTGGTGGTGGACAGATTCTCCAAGATGACCCACTTCATTCTTTGCCATAAGGTGGATGACACCATTCATGTGGCAGACTTATTCTTCAAAGAAATGATGAGACTTCATGGAATGCCCAAAAGCATAATCTCAGATAGGGACTCAAAGTTCCTAAGCCATTTTTGGAGGACCCTTTGGAACAAGCTTGGGACTAAGCTACTTTTCTCTACCACTTGCCACCCACAAACCGATGGGCAAACTGAGGTGGTGAATAGGACCCTATTGTTTGGGCTTAATTTGCACATAGCAGAGCTAGGGATAGGTGCTACCTTCTAATTGGGCCTGGGCCATATTTGTGCCAGGATTAGGAATAAAAATGCGCTAACTTGTTGCCTCCTTTAGCTAGACCTAGCCGCATACCTAATGCCTATAAATAAGCTTGTGTTTACTGCATTTGACACTTTTGAATTTGAGAATATTATTGCACTCCTTTATGAGTTTTGAGAGCTTAATTCTCTTGGGGTTCTTAGAAGAACCATCTTGGTTCTTATCAAAGGATTCCTTACCTTTGTGAGCAATCTTCACTTGACTTATCACTCTCCAAGAGTGTGGTGTCTTCTTCCTTCCATTCCTTGTCTTTTTTTGTCTTTTCTATTTTTTTACTATTCATAACATTGTTCATAACACTGTTTATATTACTATTCATCCTTCATCGTTTAATTCTTTAAAACACGAAATCAATTTAAGGATAATCCGTAAAAACAATATGCATCCAACTTGGATCATATCATGGACTGACCAGTGCTTGTGCTGGTTCAAGGTAAGGATTGTTTACATATGTTTGTTATTATGGTGCTAAATGTTATCTTTCCTTTGTAGTAATCAATGGCAAGAAGGAACATCACCCGGGAAATGGAAAACTTGGTAGGAACGATTCGAGACATGGCCACCACCATGCAAGCACAGGCAGAAAATACAAATAGAATTCTGGAACAACTGAATCAAACCCTAAACGTAGCTAAGCCTTAACGTGGAAGAGATGAATTCTTTGGTTTAGCAAAATTTAGGAAAGCCAAACCATCTTTTTGACAAGGCGGTTTTGATCCGGTCATAGCAGAATTATGGATAAAAAAGATGGAGAAAATATTTAGAGTTATGGATTGCAACGAAGCCCAAAAGGTACTTTTTGCTACATATATGCTTGTAGGTGAAGCAAAACATTGGTGGAACAGTGCCTGTAGACTTTTGGAGGTAGACGGGACTTAAATCTCTTGGGAAGTATTTAAAACTACTTTTTGTAGTAAGTATTTTCCAGAAAACCTGAGGAATGCTTGAGAGTTAGAATTTCTTCATCTTGAGCAAGGAAGAATGACAGTAGGTAAGTATGTATCTAAATTTGAATAGTTATCTAAATTCTCCACTTATTACACACATCATCCTGATGAGAGGTGGAAGTGTATTAAGTTTGAAGCTGGTTTACGCCCGGAAATTTTAAAGGTTATAGGACCCATGGAGATTTGTGACTTTTCAACACTCATTAGTAAGTGTCAAATTATAGAAGGATATAACACCTGAGTGGGGCCACCTTGGACAAATTCATATCAACTGAAAAGGAAATTTATTCCTAATAAAGGAAATAGAAACATCAAGTTTAAGGCTCCTCAAGAAAGAAACAGACCTCCCTAACCACAAAGGTTAAGGCCACCATGTGGAAAGTGTGGCAAAAGTTATGAAGGAAGATCTTGCTTGATATGTTATGGATGTAGAGAATTTGGACACTACCGGAACACCTGTCCATGCAATTAGGGGAATGTTGTTATGATGACAACCAAATGGATAAGTTACCTTTTTTATGATCTTAGGTTGAATTTTCAAGAACACTTTGTTAAGTTTCAAGCACGCTTAGATTAAACATTTTGTGTTTATTTCAAGATAAGAAGAAAAAAAAATGAAGATGGGTGAAGATTAGAGATGGATGGTACCACAAACCAAGGGGTTTGATAAGCCAAGTGAAGTTCGCCACAAGAATCTTGGATTCTTGATAAGAACAAGGGTTGCTCAACTAAGAACCAAAGAGAACGAAATTCTCACAAATGGATTTAATCTAAAATTCAACATTCAAAAGTTTCTTCATTCATGTTTTACGCACATACATAAAGGAAAATAGGGTGCATAGAATGTGCATACAAAATGATCATCATAATATGACAAATTTCCCATAAAAGTAATAACTAATCCACTAAGTGGCTAATTAAATCATTAACTAGTCCACTAAGTGGCAAATTAAAGTAACTAATGAAAACTAAGTGGATAATAAAAGTGATTCCATGACTTCTAAAAATGAGTTACCTAGGCATGTAAGCCAAAGGTTGCCCTTCCAAGAAGCTCCATAAAAGCAATAACTAATCCATTAAGTGGCTAATTAAAGCATTAACTAGTCCACTAAGTGGCTAATTAAAGTAACTAATGAAAACTAAGTGGATAATAAAAGTGGTTCCATGACTTCTAAAAAGGAGTTACCTAGGCATGCAAGCCAAAGGTTTCCCTCCCAAGAAGCATAATAAAAATGTGTACCATCCACACACATAGTTTATTACACTTTATTTAATAGAAATAAACTAGAAAATGTCACTTTAGAGAGGTGGACGTCCAAGCCATCATGGGTCTTCAAGTTGGATGAGATAAGTGACTAATTTGGGCTCCACTCCATCAAGACTTGAATTTGGGCTTGCTTCAGTTAAAGTTGTCACCATTTGATTTAGGACTTCTTGGGCTTTCTTGATCCTAGCTCTTGTCATAGGTCCACCAAGTCCTTATAGTGCTCCTTGATCCATGCTCCTTAGTAGGCTCACATCATCCCTTCATTCTTTAAGTGAATTCGACCTCGAATTGAAATCTTCATCACCTACATCAAAAGGAGGCAAATCAGCCACATTGAAAGTTGCACTAACACCATACTCACCTGGAAGGTCTATCTTGTAAGCATTATCATTGATCTTGGCCAACACTTAGCATGGCTCATCTCCTCTTGGTTGAAGCTTGGATTTCCTTTGTAAACAAAGGAAATCTCTCTTTTCTCATGTGTACCCAAACCCAATCTCCGGGTTCAAACACCACATTCCTTCTCCCTTTGTTGCCTTGCCTAACACAGCTTTCAGTCTTCTTCTCAATTTAAGCCTTGACTTGTTCGTGTAACTTCCTCATAAATTCAGTGTTAGCCCTGCCATCTTTGTGCTTTAAAATTAAAG
This sequence comes from Ormosia emarginata, assembly GCA_029884605.1. Classification (NCBI taxonomy): domain Eukaryota; kingdom Viridiplantae; phylum Streptophyta; class Magnoliopsida; order Fabales; family Fabaceae; genus Ormosia; species Ormosia emarginata. Next base: position 21,103,175 of record JAQQTP010000078.1, on the reverse strand, counting down.
AGTTAGTCAATGGCAATAAATCAAGAGGAGTTAGAGGATTAAATCCATAAACAACCTCAAAAGGAGAATATTGAGTAGTACTATGAATAGCCCTATTATAAGCAAATTTCACATGAGGCAAATACTCCTCCCAAAACTTAATGTTTTCTTTATTACAGCCCTAAGAAGGGAAGAAAGTGTCCTATTAACTACCTCAGTTTGCCCATCCGTTTGGGGATGGCAAGTAGTGGAGAAAAGAAGCTTTGTACCCAGCTTACCCCACAAAGTCCTCCAAAAGTGACTTAAGAACTTTGTGTCATGATCTGAAACAATACTTCTTGGAAGGCCATGACGCCTTACCACTTCTTTGAAGAACAATTCAGCAACATGACAAGCATCATCAACTTTTTTACATGGTATAAAATGTGCCATTTTAGAAAACCTATCCACCACTACAAAAATTGAATCCTTACATTCTTTGTCTGGGGCAGTCCTATAACAAAATCCATTGACAAATCTATCCAAGGAAAATCAGGAATAGGCAAAGGAGTATAAAGTCCATGAGGCATCATTTTAGATTTAAACTTTTTACAAACAATGCATTTTTCACAAAACTTTTGCACATCATGTTTCATGTGTGGCCAATGAAAATGTTCGTGCAACATGTCTAAAGTCTTTTGAACCCCAAAATGCCCCATTTCCCTTCATGCGCCTCCCTCACAAGCAACTCTCTTATGGAACTTTTGGGGACACATAATCTTTTTTCTTTAAACAAAAACCCTTGGTGCCTAAAATACCCATTTTGAGTTGAATGCAAACAATTAGCATAGATATGGAAAAAATCTTTATCACGCTCATACAATTCTTTAATGCATTCAAGCCCAAACAATTTTGTTTGAAGGGTAAAGAGTAAGGTATACCTTCTTGAAAGTGCATCCGCCACTATGTTGGCCTTACCTTTCTTATGCTTGATCACATATGGGAATTGTTCAAGAAACTCAACCCACTTGGCGTGCCTCTTATTCAACTTTCCTTGTCCTTTCAAGTACTTTAAGGACTCATGATCACTATGGATAACAAACTCTTTTGGCAAAAGATAATATTGCCATGTTTGCAAAGCCTCACCAAGGCATACAATTCCTTATCATAGGTGGGATAATTAAGGATAGCACCATTTAATTTCTCACTAAAATAAGCAATTGGATGCCCTTCTTGCATTAAAACAGCTCCATCACTAACATTAGAAGCATCAGATTCAATTTCAAAAGATTTAGCAAAATTAGGCAAAGCAAGTATTGGTGTATGAGTAAGTCTTTCCTTAAGCTCAGTAAATGCATGCTCTTGTTTCTCCCCCCATCTAAACACAATATTTTTCTTGACAATTTCATTAAGAGATGCAACCAATGTACTAAAGTCTTTAATAAACCTCCTATAGAAACTAGCCAAGCCATGAAAGCTCCTCACTTCACTCACATTTTTGGGATTTAGCCACTCTTGAATAGCCTTAATTTCTCTTTATCAACATGAACCCCTTTTGAATTTACAACAAAACTTAGGAAGATCACATGATCCGTACAAAACGTACATTTTTTCAAATTAGCATACAACTTTTCTTTTCTTAGCACATGCAAAACAACCCTTAAGTGTTCATGATGTTCTTCTAGGCTTTGCTATATATCAAGATATCATCTAAATACACAACAACAAACTTGCATAGAAAATCCCTTAAGACATGATTCACAAGCCTCGTGAAAGTGCTAGGTGCATTTGTTAAACCAAAAGGCATTACCAACCATTCATACAATTCATATTTAGTTTTAAAGGCAGCTTTCCATTCATCCCCTTCCCTTATCCTAATTTGATGCTACCTACTTTTCAAATCAATTTTAAAAAACAAACAAGCACCATATAATTCATCAAGCAAATCATAGAGTCTAGGGATAGGATGTCTATACTTGATTATGATGTTGTTCACAAACCTACTGACATGAACCCTAATTTGCTTGTTAGGATTCAGAATAGGATCTACCAGGAAATTAGGTGATGGATGCAGACTTTGTTTTAAACTTTGCGCATGGAAATGATCAAATTAAAATAGAAATGCAGAAAATTCGTTCTGATATCATGGAACTATAACTCGAGCTATAGAACTCCAAATTGAATGAGACCAAAACGAGGAGAAAGCTCGTGTTCTGAATCGCAATTTTGGCTCAAGAATCACTAAAAAAGCTTTCGTATAACATGAGATATGATTAGGAGTTATTCTGCACGAAAATTGGGGCTTTCATGGAATTAGGGTTTGATTCAATCAGAATTGAGGGAAACTGAATTATATGATCATGGAAAAGAAAAGAAATTAGTATGGGAATGATGATGGACGTCACATGATATGATCCATGTTGGATGCATATAGTTTTTACGGATCGTCCTTGAGTTGATTTAGTGTTTCAAAGAATGAAATGATGAACAATACCCGAGGAACAGAACTGATGAATAGTGACATGAATAGTGATGTGAATAGTAAAAATAATAGAAAAGATGGAAAAAGGAAAAGGAATGGGAGGAAGAAGACGCCACACTCTTAGAGAGTGATAAGTCAAGCGAAGATTCGCCACAAAGGTAAGGAAGCCTTTGATAAGAACCAAGATGGCTCATCCAAGAACCAAAGAGAATGAAATTCTCACAAATGGATTCAATCCAAATTCACATCCAAGAGTTCCTTCATTCATGTTTTAGGCACCTATTTATAGGAAAATGGGGTGCATAGAATATGCATACAAAATGGTCATCATAATGTGACAAATTCTCCATAAAAAGCAATAACTAATCCATTAAGTGGCTAATTAAAGCATTAACTAGCAAATAGGAGTTACCTAGGCATGCAAACCAAAGGTTGCCCTCTAAAAAAACATGCACTATTCATCCTTCATAGTTTATTACACTTTATTTAATAGAAATAAACTAAAAAAATGCTATTTTAGAGAAGTGGACATCCAAGTCATCATGGGTCTTCATGTTGGATGAGATAAGTGACCAATTTGGGCTCCACTCCATCAAGACTTGAATTTGGGCTTGCTTCAATTAAAGTTGTCACCATTTGATTTAGGACTTCTTGGGCTTTCTTGGTCCTAGCTCTTGTCATAGGTCCACCAAGTCCTTGTAGTGCTCCTTGATCCATGCTCCTTAGTGGGCTCACATCATCCCCTCCTTCTTTAAGTGAATTCGACCTCGAATTGAAATCTTCATCACCTACATCAAATGGAGACAAATCAGCTACATTGAAAGTTGCACTAACACCATACTCACCGGAAGGTCTATCTTGTAGGCATTATCATTGATCTTGGCCAACACTTGGAATGGCCCATCTCCTCTTGGTTGAAGCTTGGATTTCCTCTGTAAAGGAAATCTCTCTTTTCTCATGTGCACCCAGACCCAATCTCCGAGGTTCAAACACCACCTTCCTCCTCCCTTTGTTGCCTTGTCTAACATAGTTTCAGTCTTCTTCTCAATTTGAGCCTTGACTTGCTCGTGTAACTTCCTCACAAATTCAGCTTTAGCCCTGCCATCTTCATGCTTTAAAATTGAAGAGTTAGGCAATGGCAATAAATCAAGAGGAGTGAGAGGATTAAATCCATAAACAACCTCAAAAGGAGAATATTGAGTAGTACTATGAACAGCTCTATTATAAGCAAATTCCACATGAGGCAAACACTCCTCCCAAGACTTAATGTTCTTCTTTATTACAGCCCTAAGAAGGGAAGAAAGTGTCCTATTAACTACCTCAATTTGCCCATCCGTTTGGGGATGACAAGTAGTGGAGAAAAGAAGCTTTGTACCCAGCTTACCCCACAAAGTCCTCCAAAAGTGACTTAAGAACTTTGTGTCACGATCTGAAACAATACTTCTTGGAAGGCCATGAAGCCTTACCACTTCTTTGAAAAACAATTCAGCAACATGACAAGCATCATCAACATTTTTACATGGTATAAAATGTGCCATTTTAGAAAACCTATCCACCACCACAAAAATTGAATCCTTACCATTCTTTGTCCGGGGTAGTCCTACAACAAAATCCATTGACAAATCAATCCAAGGAAAATCAGGAATAGGCAACGGAGTATAAAGTCCATGAGGCATCACTTTAGATTTAGACCTTTTACAAACAATGCATTTTTCACAAATCTTTTGCACATCATGTTTCATGTGTGGCCAATGAAAATGTTCATGCAACATGTCTAAAGTCTTTTGAACCCCAAAATGCCCCATTAGTCCCCCTTCATGCGCTTCCCTCACAAGCAACTCTCTTATAGAACTTTTAGGCACACATAATCTCTTTTCTTTAAACAAAAACCCTTGGTGCCTAAAATATCCATTTTGAGCCCAATGCAAACAATTAGCATAGATATGGGAAAAATCTTTATCATGCTCATACAATTCTTTGATGCATTCAAGCCCAAACAATTTTGTTTCAAGGGTAGAGAGTAAGGTATACCTTCTTGAAAGTGCATCTGCCACTATGTTGGCCTTACCTTTCTTATGCTTGATCACATATGGGAATTGTTCAAGAAACTCAACCCACTTGGCATGCCTCTTATTCAACTTTCCTTGTCCTTTCAAGTACTTTAAGGACTCATGATCACTATGGATAACAAACTCTTTGGGCAAAAGATAATGTTGCCATGTTTGCAAAGCCCTCACCAAGGCATACAATTCCTTATCATAGGTGGGATAATTAAGGACAGCACCACTTAATTTCTCACTAAAGTAAGCAATTGGATGCCCTTCTTGTATTTAAACAGCTCCAACACCAACATTAGAAGCATCACATTCAATTTCAAAAGATTTAGCAAAATTAGGCAAAGCAAGTATTGGTGCATGGGTGAGCTTTTTCTTAAGTTCCTTAAAAGCTTGTTCTTGTTTTTCCCCCCATTTAAACCCAACATTCTTTTTGACAATTTCATTAAGAGGTGCAGCCAATGTGCTAAAATCTTTAACAAACCTCCTATAGAAACTAGCCAAACCATGAAAGCTCCTCACATCACTCACATTTTTGGGGGTTGGCCAATCTTGAATGGCCTTAATCTTTTCTTGATCCACATGGACCCCTTTAGCATTAATCACAAAACCAAGGAAAATCACATGATCCACACAAAAAGTACATTTTTCCAAGTTTGCATACAACCTTTCTTTTCTTAATACAAGCAAAACAGCCCTTAAATGTTCATGGTGCTCATCTAAGTTTTTGCTATATATTAAGATATCATCAAAATATACCACCACAAATTTTCCCAAAAATTCTCTTAAGACATGGTTCATAAGCCTCATAAAAGTGCTTGGTGCATTTGTTAAACCAAAAGGCATTACCAACCATTCATACAAACCAAATTTAGTTTTTAAAGCGATTTTTCATTCATCCCCTTCCCTTATCCTAATTTGATGGTACCCACTTTTCAAATCAATTTTAGAAAAAATGCAAGCACCAAACAATTCATCAAGCAAATCATCAAGTCTAGGGATAGGATGCCTATACTTAATGGTGATGTTGTTCACGGCCCTACAATCCGTGCACATCCTCCAAGTGCCATCCTTTTTGGGCACCAAAATGACGGGTACAACACATGGACTTAAGCTCTCTTGTACACATCCTTTTTGCATCAACTCCTCCACTTGCTTTTGGATCTCTTTGGTCTCTTGAGGATTGCTCCTATAGGCTGGCCTATTGGGTAATGATGCACCCGGAATGAGGTCAATATGGTGCTCAATTCCCCAAAGGTGGAAGGCCATGTGGCACTTCCTTAGGGAAGATATCCTCAAATTCCTGCAAAAGATTTTTCACACCACTAGACAAAGAATGATCATTAGAAATGTTAGCATTTAAACAAAATTCCCTACACAAAAGCATGTATAGGGGCTGTCTTGAAACCAATTCACTTTTCACCTCACTTTTTGTTGCAAAACAACTCTCTTTTCTCTCTTTTTCATCTCGATTTTGCGTCTCTCTTTTTTTTTCTCATGATTTTTTTTTTTTTTTTTTTCATCACTCTTTTTCTCTTGTTCACTCTCTTTTTCTTTTCTCTCTTGCTCTCTTTTCTCTCTCATTTTCTTTTGATCCTCACTAACTTGTTTTGGAGATAAGGGAGAGAGTACAACCTTTCGCTCCTTGTCCATGAAAGTGAACTTGTTTGAAAATCTATCATGAATGGCCTTCTTGTCATATTGCCAAGGCCTTCCCAACAACATATGGCTTGCCTCCATAGGCACTACATCACAAAGAACATTGTCCTCATACTTCCCAATGGAGAATGGTGTAACGCCCCAATTTTTAGAAAATATTTTGAATGTACTGTTTGCTGTTTTTCAAGTTATTGTGTAAATGACCGTTGTGTCCTTATTTTACTGTTTCTCGATTTCTGTATGAAATACAAATACGTTTATACAGGCTCAAATTTTATTTGGTCTTTTTACGTAATTTGTTCCGAGACGGTAAAATAAAAAATTTTTCTGAGCTATTGTTTTAATTTTTCTGGAAGATATACAGACAATTAATACTGTCTGTAATTTTATTTGAACTTTTTGAACAGTTAGCTACGTTGTGGGAAAAAATGGGAAAATCACCATTACGTCCCGAACGTGCTGTTTTCGCTGTTTTTGCTGTTTTTAATTGTTTTCTACTTGATTTAATGTCCGATATTACTGTCTGTGATTTTATATGGACTTTTTGTGTGATTTGCTCCGAGGCAGGAAAATAATATTTTTTCGGGCCGGGAAAATCTTATTTTATTATTTAGAATTGGGGGATCTTACTCAACCCGATTCTAAATGAGACAGTAAATAATCTTTTAATTTTTAGGATTTTACTGTCAAATAAAATAATTTTATAATATTATAATATTATTTTATTAGTCAGTATAATAAAATGACAGTGGACCCGGAAATGTTTTGCGGGACCCACGTTTAGCTAATACAGTTAACTTAGTAGCTTAATTAAACATCATAAGCAGTAGAACTTTCCAGAACAAGCTGACTCAGCTAGCTGACTAAGCTGATAATTAATGAAGCAGTGTGACTAGGCTTGTGAGTCACCCATGATCAACCAATAGGAAACAAGCTTGTTGAGCAAGCTTTGATCCTAACCTTTGATGCATCCAATGGCTTGGATGAAGCCAAGCAAGGTGCCCACCTTGCATGCTCTTTGATGAGCTACGGCCAAGGGAGGAGAGAAGGCATTCTTCACTTTGTTTCCATGCAACAATTCTCTCTTCTCTCTCATCAAAACCCTAGCCACCATTCTTGTTCCTTTTCTTCCATTTTCGGCCAAGCTTACTTCTAAATCATCCAACCACCCAAAATTAAATCAAGCCAACTTTTCTAAACCTAAACACCATCCTAAGAACATCTCTAGTTGAGAGTTCTTGCAAATTCTTGCATTTGGAGCTTGGAAACCAACCTTGAAGATTTTACCTAGAAGGTGAAATCTCATGCTTTTCTTTTCTCTCTTCTTTTTCAAAGTTCTAAGCCATGATTTATCCATGATTTAGGTTCTTTTTCATGGTTAGTAACTTGTAGAATTTTGTTTAAGTTTGCTAGGTATTTTGAAGGAGAAAACCGTGACCTAGGAGGAGTGAAAGAAAACCATTTGTCTTCATTTAAGGTAAGAGGAAGACAAATCTTATCACCTATGTGTGGTGGTAAGAAGATGGAGTTTAATTTGGTGATTGTAGAATCCATAAGGATTCATGTTTGTGCTTGTTAGTTGTTTTCTTTGATGTGGTTGTGTATTTTTTATAGCTTTCCTATTTGTGGTTTGTAATTATTTGCATGTCTACAAGCTTTAAGATGCATGTCTACAAGCTTTGATAATATTGCATGTGTTAGAATTGTATGATAAAGTATAGAATTGCATGATAATGTATAGGATGTGAACATGTCAAGGAATGCATGTGTGTTCCAAAGAACACTCCATGATGGCTCACGGCCACTAACAAAAATGAAGAACCAACATGTTCTCTCAATTTTCTTAAAAGGTGATTTAATTAACCTAGGAGAATTAAGAAGATTTCAAGTTGCTTAAGCCAAGAAAAAATGAATTTGGAAATCAAATGGCATAACCTTATATTTTCGGCCAACAAGCCTAACTCCAACACTTGATTTCTAAAATTATTTTCTAAGGTAAGGATTTAATCAATGTAGAAAATACAAGAGATTTAACATACATTTAGAAGATGAAAAATAATTTGGAAATCAAATGCAAAGTTTTTATCAAATTCGGCCAACATGCCAAATTAGGTATTCATGATTTCTAAAATTTATTCCAAGCTATTTTCAATCAAAAAAAAGCAATACAAGTTAAGGTAAATTTTTTACAATGAGTTTTAAAAGAAATAAAGTAGTTAGAACAAAGTTTAAGAGGTTAATACCAATGATTCTTACTGTAAGAAGAAATACAGTAACTTTCAAAAATTTCTAACATATAGCTCATGCTGTATTTTGAAGCATGTTAGTAATTTTCAAAAGGATTAAGCATATGGTTTTAAAATTTTAATAAACAGAATTTTTACGGTAAAATTAGGAAACCATTAATATAGTTTTCTAAGCAAAATACTGTCAATTTTTAGTAAAAACAGACAAATAAGATAGAAAAGATGTCCAAAAGACAGTATACGGTATGAAAAATATTATACGTAGCTTAAAAGTATTATTTATTATTTTTGTTTATTTAAATAGTAATTTTTAAGGAATTCGGTCAAGAAAATGATTTAAAAATCTTACGCGATTGAGAAAACGTATTAAAAATCCTACGCGATTTTGAAAACAGAAAAATATATTTACGCGATTTCAAAACGATTATAAAAACGACGAGATTTTGAAAACGCGATAAAATTTCTACGCGATTGACCGTTACTGTATTTATTTTTCGCTATCGGGAAAATGTGAACCCGTCATGAGCTTTTGAGGATTTTTCGTCGGGAAAAGAACCCGTCATGTGCTTTCTATTTTTCTGCCATTGAGGGCATATTATTATCTTGAGGGCATTTTCATAATTTCATATTTTTGGAATTATGTATTGTGTCTATGCCAAATTTTTGGTGTTTTGGTTGACGAGACGAATCACATCGTGTTGTCGATGCGATAAACGTAGTGTGGTTCATTGTTCTAATGAACTTGGAGACATTAGTGTACGGGATCCCATATGTGGACAGTTGGTAGCTCCGCTGGGCCGTGGTAAACCGATAGCACACTAATGGACTCGACACGCACTATATTTAATCGAGATTTGTGAAATCTAGTAGTACATTTGCTGTAGTGCCACAACGTGAGACCGTGAACTACACCACGCCCGGATGATGGATTCTGTGTCGTGGGGCTATAGACGCAACGTGTGACAAATGCAATAGTTGGTTGGGCAGCCGTGGTACTAATAGATTTTGCGGGTCATTCTCTCGATATCTTTGTGTGTTTTTAGCTCCATGGAGTAGGGTGTTTTTCTATTTATTTATTGGGATTTATCTATTTATTTTATCTTATCTATTTATTTTATCTTATCTATTTATTTTATGTTATTTATTTATTTTGTGTTATCTTTTATTATATTGATTTATTTGGTTCTTGTGTTTGTATTATCTATTCTTTGTATTGTAGCATTTGTTTCTTATTTTATCTGAAATGGTGTATTGCTGGATTATTTATATCTTTTCGAATCTTTACATTACTCTGTTATTTATTAATGTTATAGCTTTTCATATTGTATGAACTGTATATCTGTTGTTTGTCGTCTTCTTATTTACCATGTTTGTGATGAATTGAGATTGTCTTACCTCTTATTTACTTTGTGGGGTAAAGAGTTTGAGGAAGAAGAAGAGGAACAACCTCTTGAGGTTTTATACCCTGAGGAGGAGGAAGATCAGCAGACCGACGACCAGTGTTACGATCAAGAACCATCTGATCATCCATATCCATTGGATTGATTAGTTTTGGTATGGCGGTACCCGAATTTTTGGGGTTTGTGATGCTGGAGTTTCACGGTGGATCCCTATCATGGAACATTAGAGGAGACAGAGACTCCGTGACATATGCTGGACGGATGACGGTGACCCTACGCCATAGATTTGATGGAGAGCCGATCATGACGACGACAGTGTTTCTACACTTAGAGTTACCCTTATCCATTAGGTGTCATTTTGGTGGTATGACCACGGAGCCTAGTGAGATAAGTATCGTGTCGACTAACGCGATCACGTTATCGCCGAAGTCGAGGCATCCAGATATTTGTCCCCCGATGATCATTTTCATGATGAGAGTGATCCTTCGTAGGAGTGAATATGTTTGATGTTTTTTTTCTTTTGGGCGCGTCTGCGTATGGATGTATATATTGACACTTTTACTGTTTTTATTTACTATTTCTGTTTAAATATATGTAATTGTAGTTGTACATTATTTGTATAAGTTATAACTCAGAACATATGTATATTATGAGCAATGTTATTAAATCATTTTTTATGTTTTCCGCAATATTTTATTTTTATTAAACTGTCTATCGTGAACTACTTTATGACCCATACTATTATTTAATGAATGTTTTACAACTTGGGTAGATTTTATTTCTATTTCTTTTCTTTTTTTTTATGTGTGACATCCTCCAAAGGGGTGTTACAAATGGAACCTCCACTTGTTTGTTCACCACCATCTCCCCAACCTCACTCAACCATTGAAGTCTATATGGTGTTGGATGGGTTTTAGTGATAAGATTTAATTTAGACACTAACCTAGAACTTACTACATTTGCACAACTACCTCCATCAATTATTAGAGAACAAACTTTACCTTGAATTAGGCATCTAGAGTGGAAAATGTTCTCCCTTTGGCTAGCTTCATGTTCCTTCACTTGACTCCCCAAAAGCCTCCTCACCATAAGTAAGTCACCATTCGGCATGAACACTTCTTCTTCACTTTCCTCTCCACTTGAAGCTTCGGATTGAGACATCACTTCACCATTCATGGACACCATAGTTCTCTTGGTTGGACATTGAGAGGCTATGTGGCCATGACCAAGACACTTGAAACACTTGACATCTCTACTCCTTGTGGTTGGTTCCATGGGCTTCTTGCCTTGAGAGGTGCTCACGGCCTCCTTGCTTGGTGCACCCTCCTTCTTTTGCTTGTCCTTCCAATTTGAAGATGGGAATTTGGAAGATGATGAAGAGGAATATTTGGATTTCCTCCTCTTTAATTGTTGCTCCACCTTGATTGCTTGTTGCACCAAATCTTCAAGCTCCACATAGTTTTGCAACTCCACCACATCTTGAATTTCTTGGTTCAAGCCATGCAAGAACCTTGCCATAGTTGCCTCACGGTCCTCCTCAAAGTTTGACCTAAGTAAGGCCAATTCCATCTCCTTGAAGTACTCATCCACACTCTTGCTCCCTTGGGTAAGTCTTTGCAATTTGTTGTGGATGTCCCTTTGATCAGTGACTTGGGACAAACCTCCTCCTCAGTGACTTGGGACAAACCTCCTCCTCATTACAATTTTCATGCCTTCCCAAGTCTCAATTGGCTCCTCTTCAATTCTCCTCCTCTCCTTTTGGAATTGATCCCACTATACTAGTGCATACTCCTTGAACTCCAACGCCGCCACCTTCACTTTCTTTCTCTCATTATATGTGTTGCAATCAAACACTTGCTCCATCTTGAGTTCCCACTCCAAATAGGCTTCGGGGTCATTCTTTCCAAGAAAGGAAGGAACTTTGATTTTAACCCCCCTCAATCCTATCTTCACGCCTTCCTCCCCTAGGGCCTCCTCTTCTAGGTCTTCTTCCTCTTGGCCTCCCTCTTTCTTCACTATCATAGCCACTTGAGTCATCCCGTTGAAGGTTGGCTAGTTGTCTATCATAGTTGGCTTGCATTTGCTCCATTTGTCTTTGGAGTGCTTGAACTTAATTAGCCATTCTAGCATGTAGAGTGGCTGTCCTTGGTGACAATGGTGGACTATCACCCATTTGAGTAGTAGAAAGTGTAATTTATCCTCACAACACTCCCTCTCTTTTCTCACAAAGTGTATATATATATATTCACTCTTTTTGGCTTTTTTTTTTACTCAAGATGTAATTTTCACTCTTGCCTCTTTCCACTCAAATTCTCTTTGCAAGTTCTTAAATGAACCCTCTCATCTTTCAATTACCAAAAGCTCTTACAAAGGTAGCGGTCCTCACAAGAGTAAGCACTCAGAAGTTGAAGAAAAGATGAAACTCTAGACAAAACTCAAAGGAATTTAAAAGACAAGCAAGAAAAGCTAATTAAAAAAAAGAAAGGTAAAACTCAAAAGAAATAAGAAGAAAAAGAAATGCACAAGGTATGTAGAATAGCACCGCTTAATTGAAATTCACAAGGCATTCAAACTCAATCTTGCTTAAGTGCAAGGGCGTCTCTTTTTTTTTTTTTTTTTTTTAATACTATTTTTCAAGCCCTTGTTCTCTTTTTTTTTTGCACTTAAAAAAAATGGTTCTTGCAATTTTTTTTTTTTTTTAATTGTTATGCCCAATTGTGTATTTAGGAGTTTCCTTTCAAATTAAGGTGCTATAAAACATATAACAAAGAATGATATAGAATTGACAAGATCAAAGTTTGTAAATATTGCGTAGAAATTAAAGAACAGAATTAAAGGCGAAAAATAAAAGGACTAGAATTTAAATGGCAAAAAGTAAAGAACGGAAAGTAAATAATGTTGCCAATTCTTAGAAATGGAAGAGATCAATGATGATCAAGATTGTGTATAATTATGACATTCAAGCAATAGTGCTTGATGTTTGGAAAGCAATAAGAACAAGTATAAAAGAAAATGCAAGAACTCTATCAACTCTAGAATCCGGGCTCTAGATACCACATGATATGATCCAAGTTGGATGCATATAGTTTTTACGGATCGTCCTTGAGTTGATTTAGTGTTTCAAAGAATGAAATGATGAACAATACCCTAGGAACAGAACTGATGAATAGTGACATGAATAGTGATGTGAATAGTGACGTGAATAGTAAAAATAATAGAAAAAATGGAAAAAGGAAAAGGAATGGGAGGAAAAAGACGCCACACTCTTAGAGAGTGATAAGTCAAGCGAAGATTCGCCACAAAGGTAAGGAAGCCTTTGATAAGAACCAAGATGGCTCATCCAAGAACCAAAGAGAATGAAATTCTCACAAATGGATTCAATCCAAATTCACATCCAAGAGTCCCTTCATTCATGTTTTAGGCACCTATTTATAGGAAAATGGGGTGCATAGAATATGCATACAAAATGGTCATCATAATGTGACAATTTCCCCATAAAAAGCAATAACTAATCCATTAAGTGGCTAATTAAAGCATTAACTAGCAAATAGGAGTTACCTAGGCATGCAAACCAAAGGTTGCCCTCCAAAAAAACGTGCACTATTCATCCTTCATAGTTTATTACACTTTATTTAATAGAAATAAACTAAAAAAATGCTATTTTAGAGAAGTGGACATCCAAGTCATCATGGGTCTTCAAGTTGGATGAGATAAGTGACCAATTTGGGCTCCACTTCATCAAGACTTGAATTTGGGCTTGCTTCAATTAAAGTTGTCACCATTTGATTTAGGACTTCTTGGGCTTTCTTGGTCCTAGCTCTTGTCATAGGTCCACCAAGTCCTTGTAGTGCTCCTTGATCCATGCTCCTTAGTGGGCTCACATCATCACACTTCCAAGGATAGAAGATAAGTCCAGAGATTGCACACACAAAGGATGTAATTCCTTTGATAAATCTCAATAATTGGATTGCAAGAACTCAATGAGAAACAAGCTCACCAAACTGTGTTTGTTCAAAAACCAAAACTATCTGCCCTTTCTCCTAGCTGGGTGCTATTATGTAGCTCCTTTACATTCAGAAACTTACAAAAATAAACTCCTAATAATAACCATCATAAAAACTATAATTGGCCAAAGTGTAACTGCCAAAAAAAATAAAAGCATTCAGCCTACAATTTTTAACCTAGTGTTTCGCATTATTCGATCAATTTGTAACAGATCACATGTCCTTGTTACTTGCATTTAATCAACCAATAATTCCACCAAGTCTAGCTGCCCCTATTCAGCATAGTTAGCACTCCATACTTGAGTTGAATTTATGACAAGCTACCCTCCCATTAAAGCCATGCAACCTCCTCTTCAGTCATGAGGCAATTGATCAATTTGAGTTTTGATTCTTCAAGGCGTGGTTCTATTTTAGTAAAGGCTGCCAACATTTATTGTAAAGCTTCCTTGGCTCTCCTTGTCCTTGCTCTTGTCATAGGTCCTCCAAGTCCTTCAAGGGCTTCAAGCTCCTTGTTCTTGGTCATGTCCTCATCACTCCTCCCCTCTTGAAGAGGATTTGTCCTCAAATCAGAAACATCATTATCTGCATCAAAGAGAGTTAAATCAGACACATTGAAAGTAGCACTGATATTGTACTCACCAGGTAGATCAATTTTATATGCATTGTCATTGATCTTTTCTAGCACTTGAAAAGGACCATCTCCCCTTGGTTGGAGTTTTGACTTTCTTTGTTCAGGGAACCTTTCCTTTCTCATGTGTACCCAAACCCAATCACCAGGTTGGAACACTACCTTCCTTCTTCCTTTGTTAGCTTGCCTTGCATAGCTCTCATTTTTATTTTCAATTTGTGCCTTCACTTGCTCATGAGCTTCTTCACATATTCAGCTTTAGCCTGCGCTTCTTGATGCTTAAACATAGAAATGTTAGGCATAGGCAGCAAATCAAGAGGAGTCAAAGGATTAAATCCATACACAATTTCAAAAGGTGAACAGTTAGTTGTGCTATGGATAGCCCTATTATAAGCAAATTCAACATGAGGCAAACATGCTTCCCAAGACTTAATATTTTTCTTTAAAACAATCCTAAGCAATGTGCCTAAAGTCCTATTGACTACCTCAGTTTGACCATCAGTTTGTGGGTAACAAGTAGTAGAAAACAACAATTTAGTACCAATCTTACCCCATAAGGTCCTCCAAAAGTGGCGTAGGAATTTTGCATCCTTATCATTTACAATGCTTCTAGGCAGCCCATGGAGCCTCACTATCTCTTTGAAGAACAAGTCAGCCACGTGACAAGCATCATCTACCTTTCTGCAAGGTATGAAGTGTGCCATCTTAGAAAACCTATCAACAACAACAAACACAGAATCCTTTCCATTCTTTGTTCGAGGCAGCCCCAAAACAAAGTTCATAGAAATGTCAGTCCAAGGATATTCAGGAACAGGCAAAGGAGTATACAAACCATGCCGCTTAACTTTTGATTTAGCCTGTTTACAAACAATACAATGATCACAAAATTTGTGCACATCACGCCTCATATGGGGCCAATAAAAATGTTCTTGCAAAATTTCTAAAGTCTTTTGGATCCCAAAATGACCCATCAAACCTCCCTCATGTGATTCACTCACAAGCAGCTCTCTAATGGAACACTTAGGCACACACAATCTATTTGCTTTAAACAAGAATCCATTACGCCTATAGTAACCATTTTCAGACAACTTTTCATATGCAGCAAAAATTTCAGCAAAGTCCTCATCATTCACATACATGTCTTTCAAAGATTCAAGACCAAACAATTTAGTTTCAAGCACAGAAAGCAATGCATTTCTCCTAGAAAGCGCATCAGCCACTACATTCACTTTCCCCTTTTTATGCTTGATGACATATGGAAATTGCTCTAGAAACTCTACCCACTTAGCATGCCTCTTATTAAGCTTACCTTGTTCTTTTAAGTACTTTAAGGACTCATGATCACTATGGATGACAAACTCTTTGGGTAAAAGGTAGTGCTGCCAAGTCTTTAAAGTTCTAACCAATGCATACAATTCCTTATCATAAGTTGAATAGTTAAGGGCAGCCCCTCCTAACTTTTCACTAAAATAAGCAATTGGATGACCTTCCTGCAATAAAACAGCCCCAATACCCACATTTGATGCATCACACTCAATTTCAAATGATTTTGCAAAATCAGGCATAGCAAGAATGGGTGCATTAGTTAACCTATGCTTAAGGGCAGTAAAGGCCTTTTCTTGTTCCTTACCCCATTTAAAACCCACATTTTTTTTAACAACTTCATTTAGAGGTGCAGCCAATGTACTAAAATCTTTAACAAATCTCCTATAGAAACTTGCTAAACCATGAAATCCCCTCACCTCACTCACGGACTTAGGTGTTGGCCATTCTTGGATGGCCTTAACCTTTTCCACATCTACTTGTACTCCCTTAGCACTAACAATAAATCCAAGGAATACCACATGATCAGTACAAAAGATGCATTTTTCCAGAATGGCATACAATTGTTCTTTCCTAAGCACATTCAAAATAGATTGCAAATGCTCAACATGCAAATCAAGGCTAGTGCTATAGATAAGAATATCATCAAAGTACACTACAACAAATTTGCCAATAAACTCTCTTAAAACATGATTCATCAATCTCATGAAAGTACTAGGCACATTAGTCAAACCAAATGGCATAACCAACCACTCATACAATCTATATTTTGTTTTAAAGGCAGTTTTCCATTCATCACCTTCTCTAATCCTAATTTGATTATAGCCACTTTTTAGATCAATTTTGGAAAACACACATGCACCATACAGTACATCAAGAAGATCATCTAACCTGGGAATTGGATGTCTATACTTGATGGTGATGTTGTTTATGGCTCTACAATCAGAACACATCCTCCATGAGCCATCCTTTTTGGGCACTAGAATGACTGGTACACCATACAGACTCATGCTATCCCTCACCCAACCTTTGCTCATGAGTTCTGCCACTTGCCTTTCAATCTCCTTTGTCTCTTATGGGTTACTCCTATATGCTGGCCGATTGGGCAAAGAAGATCCCGGAATGAGATCAATGTAATGCTCAATTCCCCTCAAAGGTGGCAAGCCATCTGGTACATTTGCTGGAAAAACATCTTGAAAGTCTTGCAAATGAGATTCAATACAAGAAGGCAATTCAAACTTGTCAAATTGGTTAGCATATAAAATTTGACTTTGACAAAACAATAAGTAGAGGGGCTGCCTTGTGCAAAGCACCTTCCTTACCTCTCTTTCTCTTGCCAAGCAAATGTTTTTGCCCTCAAGTGTTTCATTCTTTTTCTTTTCACTCTTTTTCCTCTCAAGTGTTTCACTCTTTCTCTCAATTGCAATCTTTTCTCTAATTTTGATTTGATCCTCACACACCTCTCTAGGAGTCAAAGGCTTGAGAACCACTTTCTTGTCCTGATACACAAAAGAAATTTTGTTAGTAAAACCATCATGGACAGCTTTGGTGTCATACTGCCACGGCCTCCCCAAAAGAATGTGGCTGGCCTCCATTGGAACTACATCACATAACACTTTGTCTTGGTATTTTCCAATGGAAAGAGAGACTTCTACTTGCTGCCTTACTTGCACTTCTTCTCCTTCACTAAGCCATTGAAGCTTGTATGGCCTAGGATGTGGTTTAGTGTCCAAATTCAGTTTTGACACTAATCTCGAACTCACCACATTTGTGCAGCTTCCCCCATCAATAATTACCAAACATACCTTACCATTGATTGAACATCTTGTATGGAAAATGTTCTCCCTTTGAGATGCATCCACTGCTTTGATTTGGCTTCCAAGTAACCTTCTAATCATGTACAACTCTCCCTCTACAGCCACCATCTCTTCTTCACTCTCCTCTTCCTCTCCACCACTATCTTCAGATTGGCTTGTGTACTCCCCATTATCCTTGAGAAGAATTGTCTTCTTTGTAGGACACTCGTAGGCATAATGACCTATGCCCAAGCACTTAAAACACTTCACTTCTCTAGTCCTCTTTGGTGGATGTTCAGCTTGCTTTTGAGGTGCTTTCCCATGATTAGAAAGCGCTGCATTGTTAGAGGAGGCAGCACCTTCTTTCTTGACTCTATCCTTCCAATTTGAAGGATTATAGCTAGTAGAACTCTTCCTTGTTGTACTCTTTCTTTTGAGTTGTTGTTCTACTTGAATTGTCTTATGCAAAAGATCCTCCATTTCTACAAATTCCTGCAACTCCACAACATCTCTAATATCATGATTTAAACCATTAAGAAAGCGAGCCATAGTTACCTCAGGATCTTCTTCAATTTTGGCTTGGATGATTAACACTTCCATCTCCTTATAATACTCTTCCACTCCTTTGCTTCCTTGAGTCAATTTCTGCAACTTGAGTTTCAAGTCCCTATGGAAGCTAGATGGTACATAGCGCTTCCTCATGATTCTCTTCATTTCTGCCCAAGTGTCCACCATAGGTTCTTCATTCCTTGTCCTCTCCCTCTGCAACTTATTCCACCAAATGAGTGCATAATCAGAAAATTCAGCAGCTGCAAGTCTCACCTTTTGCTCCTCATTATAATTGTTGCAAGAGAACACATGCTCAATCTTGAGCTCCCACTCCAAGTATGCCTCTCTAGGTCACTCCTACCCTTGAAAGGAGGTATATTCAGCTTGATTCCTTCTATTCTTCCTTCATTCCTATTCGGCCTTCCTCCTCCTCCAGGTGGTGTCCTATTCTCCAATTGATCCAACCTCTCATGGAACTCATCTTGTTGTTGCTTCATCAACCTCTCCAAGTGTTGAGTAAGAGCTGTGATTTGGAACTGAATATCATTGTTGATGTTTCTTTCTGCCATTGATAAACAAACAGATCAAAGGTAACAAGAACCAATATATATATATTTGCTGTTTGAGAAACCTTACCCACTCAAGTGTTTGCACACAATTAGGCTTTTACTATAATGATCACTCTTGCCTTTTTTCTCTCTATTCCTCCTTGAATTCTTATCAACCAAGAAGAGAAAACACAAAGAAATTCTACCAATCTGTGTGCAGCCACAAATGCCGAATTTGTGCACAAATTTCAACCAACAAAAGTACAGCCAAGAATTTAGAAATTCAAACAAGCAAGGTGCAGTAATTCTTCCTTCAATCAACCACAATATTACCTTAAAGAATAAGCTTAAAAATTTCTAACATGACATGAACCATTCAGCCTATATATATATATATATATATATATATATATATATATATATATATATATATATATATATATATATATATATACTCATTTTGCATGCTTCCTTCTCTTTTGTTTTTGGTCTATTTTTATTTTTATTTTTTTTAAAGGCCTAACTTTTGCAATGGTTCACCCTAGGAGAAAATGACAATAAGGTAATATTAAGGATGGTGAAATTAAAGAAAGAAATTACCCGAAGTGCAGCCTTGCAATTCCTAGAACCGGAGCTCTGATTGCCAAATGACATGAACCCTAATTTGCTTGTTAGGATTCAGAATAGGATCTACCAGGAAATTAGGTGATGGGTGCAGACTTTGTTTTAAACTTTGCACATGAAAATGATCAAATTAAAACAAAAATGCAGAAAATTCGTTCTGATATCACGGAACTATAAGTCAAGCTGTAGAACTCCAAATTGAATGAGACCAAAACAAGGAGAAAGCTCGTGTTCTGAATTGCAATTTTGGCTCAAGAATCACTCAAAAAGCTTTCATATAACATGAGATATGATCAGGAGTTATTCTGCATGAAAATTGGGGCTTTCGTGGAATTAGGGTTTGATTCAATCAGAATTGAGGGAAACTGAATTATATGATCATGGAAAAGAAAAGAAATTGGTATGGGAATGATGATGGACGTCACACTTCCAAGGATGGAAGATAAGTCCAGAGATTGCACACACAAAGGATGTAATTCCTTTGATAAATCTCAATAATTGGATTGCAAGAACTCAAAGAGAAACAAACTCACCAATCTGTGTTTGTTCAAAAACCAAAACTATCTGCCCCTTCTCCTAGCTGGGTGCTATTATGTAGCCCCTTTACATTCAGAAACTTACAAAAATAAACTCCTAATAATAACCATCATAAAAACTATAATTGGCCAAAGTGTAACTGCCAAAGAAATAAAAGCATTCAACCTACAATTTTTAACCTAGCTGACTGCATTATTCTATCAATTTGTAACAGTCACATGTCCTTGTTATTTGCATTTAATCAGCCAATAATTCCACCAAGTCTAGCTGCCCCTATTCAGCATAGTTAGCACTCCATACTTGAGTTGAATTTATGACAAGCTACCCTCCCATTAAAGCCATGCAACCTCCTCTTCAGTCATGAGGCAATTGATCAATTTGAGTTTTGATTCTTCAAGGCGTGGTTCTATTTTAGTAAAGGCTGCCAACATTTGTTGTAAAGCTTCCTTGGCTCTCCTTGTCCTTGCTCTTGTCATAGGTCCTCCAAGTCCTTCAAGGGCTTCAAGCTCCTTGTTCTTGGTCATGTCCTCATCACCTACAATCTATGCACATCCTCCAACTTCCATCCTTTTTAAGCACTAGGATAACCGAGATAGCACATGGACTTAAGCTTTCTTGCACTCATTCTTTTTGCATCAACTCC
Organism: Ormosia emarginata; assembly: GCA_029884605.1. Classification (NCBI taxonomy): domain Eukaryota; kingdom Viridiplantae; phylum Streptophyta; class Magnoliopsida; order Fabales; family Fabaceae; genus Ormosia; species Ormosia emarginata. The sequence continues at coordinate 21,082,724 of JAQQTP010000078.1, read as the reverse complement.
TCCACTTGCTTTTGTATTTCTTTGGTCTCTTGAGGATTACTCCTATAGGCTAGCCTATTGGGTAATGATGCACCCGTAATGAGGTCAATGTGGTGTTCTATCCCCCTTAAAGGAGGTAGGCCGTGAGACACTTCTTTTGGGAACACATCACCAAATTTCTGCAAAAGAGTTTTAACACCACTAGGCAAAGAGAGTTTGTTAGGAGCATTAGCATTCAAACAGAATTCTTTACAATAAAGTATATATAGGGGCTGCCTTGAAATCAAAGCCCTCTTCACCTCACTTTTTGTTGCCAAATAACTCTTTTTTCTTTCTCAATTTTTATTCTTTTTCACTTTGTCATCACTCTTCTTTTCACTCCCTCTTTCTTTTTCCTCTTGCTCTTTCTTTTCTCTCATCTTAAGTTAGTCCTCACTTACTTATTTTGGGGACAAGGGTGAAAGAGTGACTTTTCGGTCATGATGTACAAAAGTGAATTTGTTGGTGAATCCATCATGGTTGGCCTTCCTATCAAATTGTCAAGGCCTCCCAAGTAACATATGACTTGCCTCCATGGGTACCACATCACATAGAACACTATCATGATACTTTCCAATGGAGAAACAAACTTCAACATGCTTGTTCACGGTCAACTCACCAACTTCACTAAGCCATTGAAGTCTATATGGCCGTGGGTGTGGCTTAGTCACAAGATTCAATTTAGAAACCATTCTAGTACTAGCAACATTAGTACAACTCCCACCATCAATAATTAAAGAACATACCTTCCATTGGATTATGCATCTGGTATGGAAGATATTTTCTCTTTGGCTCTTATCATGTCCTTGGCTTGGCTTCCCAAAAGTCTCCTCACCATGAGCAAATCTCCTCCTTCCGAAACTACTTCTCCCCTACTTTCTTCTTCACTAGAAGCCTCAGATTGTGTGACAACTTCTTCATTTGTTGATACCATTGTCCTTTTAGTTGGACATTGAGATGCAATATGTCCATGACCCAAGCACTTGAAACACTTCACATCACAGTTTCTAGGAGATGCTTCCATAGGCTTCTTTCCATGAGATGTAGGCATGGCCTCCTTTGAAGATGAAGTACCCTCCTTCTTTGATTTGTCCTTCCAACTTGACGATGAAAACTTAGATGAAGAAGGAAATTTGGATTTCTTCCTCTTGAGTTGTTGCTCCACCTTTATAGCTTGTTGGACCAAATCTTCAAGCTCCACATAGTTTTGAAGCTCCACTATGTTTTGAATGTCTTGATTCAACCCATGTAAGAACCGAGCCATAGTTGCCTCCCTATCTTCATTATTGTTGGACCTAAGCAAGGCCAACTCCATCTCCTTATGGTACTCATCAACACTGTTGGATCCTTAGGTCAATCTTTGCAATTTGTTGTGAAGATCCATATGGCAGTGATTTGGAACAAATCTCTTTCTCATGACTTCTTTCATTTCTGCCCAAGTCTCAATAGGCTCCTCCTCATGCCTTCTTCTCTCCTTTTGCATTTGATCCCACCAAACAAGTGCATAGTCTTTGAATTCAAGAGCGGCTACCTTCATTTTCTTTCTTTCATTGTAATTGTTGCAATTAAACACTTGCTCCATCTTTATCTCCCACTCCAAGTAGGCTTCAGGATCACTCTTCCCATGAAAGGTAGAAACTTTGATTTTGACCCCTTCAATTCTATCATCTCTATCACGCCTCCTTCCTCTACGTGGTTCATGTATAGGTCTATCCTCACTCTCATAATCACTTTCATGATTTGATTCTTCTCAGTTTTGGAGGTTGGCAAGTTGTTCATTGAAGTTTGCATTCATTTGCTCCATTTGCCTTGCAAGGATTTGCATTTGAGTAGTCATCCTAGCATGAAGAACCGCAGACCTTGGAGAAAGAGGTGGACTATCACCTTGGGCTGCCATCACTTGAAACACACAATATCAAAAATAACAAGATAGTATAAATCCTCACCACACTCCCTCACGTGTGCACACAAGGTGTATTTCACTCAAATAGGCTTTTTCCACACAAGATGTAATTTTCACTCTTGCCTCTTTCTACTCAATTTGTTCTCTTTTAGGTCTTAGAGGAGTCAAACACCAATCCACACAAAATATCCAAAATCAAGTAACAAAAATCACAAAACTTATCAAAATAAAGGAAAACAAAAGGAAAGGCTAGAAAAAGGAAAACTTTAGGACTAATAAAATCAAGGAAGAAGGGAAACTTTTTCAAGGACACAAATTGCCCAAATTGGATTTTCTCTTCTCTTTTCCTTCACTTATCATGCGCTGTTTTATATATATATATATATATATATTATACTACCAAGAGAATATATATATATATATATTTACTATAAGAGATATATATATATATATTATACTTACTACAAGAGAAATACAATTATAATCCTTTGTTACTTAGGGCATCAAGGAGACAACAAGCAATAATTCCCTTCGAAACATAAACAAGGTAACATTTTTTTTTTGGGTAGAAACAAGAAAGGTAGAAGATAAAGACGAAGAATGAAGAACACAAACATAGTTTATTACACTTTATTTAATAGAAATAAACTAGAAAATGCTACTTTAGAGAAGTTGACGTCCAAGCCATCATGGGTCTTCAAGTTGGATGAGATAAATGACCAATTTGGGCTCCACTCCATCAAGACTTGAATTTGGGCTTGCTTCAATTAAAGTTGTCACCATTTGATTTAGAACTTCTTGGGCTTTCTTAATCCTAGCTCTTGTCATAGGTCTACTAAGTCCTTGTAGTGCTCCTTGATCCATGCTCCTTAGTGGGCTCACATCATGTTACTTCCTCCAACCCTATACTAAAGACCACCGGAAGAGTCTTTACCCTTAGTGGCGAAGAAACGGCCAAGTCAAATGATCTTATACAGGGTGAGTGCAAAATTAATGAGAATATTTTTAATGTGCTATTTGATTTAGGAGCTACTCATTCTTTTCTCTCTCATGACTGTGTGAAACAATTATAGTTACTTGTGTCTTCCTTACCCTATGATCTGATTATGTCTACTCATACTCATAAATTTGTGTTGACCTCCTAAGTGTGTTCAGATTTTGTCCTTTTGAAATCAAAGACAGAAAATTTAGTTAGGATTTTGTCTGTTTACTTTTGAGTCATCTTGACATCATGTTAGGAATGAACTGGCTCTCCAAAAATAAGGTACTACTAAATTGTTTTGATAGAACTGTAGTTTTTCAAACTCTCTCTCCTTCATCATTTTTTCTTCCTTTTCCGTGTGCTGAATCACTAGAGAAAGTTGAAGAATACATGTTTTTCTCTTCGTCTGCTATCGAGATTGAGCAATCTTTAAATGATATTTTTGTGGTAAGGGAGTTCCCTGATGTATTCCCTAATGATAGTCTTGGATTACCACCTGAGCGCCAGAAAGAATTTAGTATAGACTTGGTACCTGTAATAGGTCCTATTTCTAGCACCCTATAGGATGTCACCCTTGGAACTGAGTGAATTAAAGAAGGAACTAGAAGAATTATTAGAAAAACAATTCATTAGCCCAAGTGTATCACCCTAGGGATCTCCCATTCTTTTAGTTAAGAAGAAAGACAGTAGCATGAGGTTGTGCATAGAATACCATCAATTAAATAAAGTGACCATCAAGAATAAATATATGTTACCTAGGATTGATGATTTAATGGACCAGTTTAGGGAGCCTATGAATTTTCAAAGATAGACCTTAGGTCTGGATACCATCAAATTAGAGTGCAACCCGAAGATGTCCCTAAGATTGCTTTCTGTAACATCCCGAAAAACATGTTAGGCTTGTATATAGTCTCAGAGGTACTATTATACTTGCTTAACATGTCAGTTTAATTTTATGACAAACTGAGTTAGTTTAGGCACTTTGCTGCAACACAGAAGGTGAAAAGTGGCCTAAAATGACTCAGGAAATGGTTTTTAAAGGTTAAGTCAAGGGAAATAAATATGGATAGTTTATTTACAAGTTATAAATGAGTTAAGAAAGTTGCAGTTAAAGTTTGAAGGTAAACTTAATTCGTTTGGTATTTTTAAGCACACCAAGTAAGTGTTTTGATACCGCATGGACTTAGTGCAGACATGAAAAATTAAGGAAATGATAAAATAAGTATTAAGGTGAATCATAGGATTTATTTTAATACTTATGGAGGTTAGAAAGCTTGAAATAATAAGATTAAAGTATTCCTAGGAGATATGAATTTTGTAAAATAACTAAAATGCCCCTAATGGTATTTTTTAAAAAGATGAGATCTTTCTCATCTTTCTCCTCTCTCAATGTTCAACAGAGGCAGAAAATGAAAGAAGAGAAGAAGAGAAAAGAGAAAGAAGAGAAGGAAGAAGGAAGAAGAGGAAAAGGGGAAGAAGGAAAGCTCAAGGCCAAGAGTCATCAACCAAGGTAGGGGTGTTTGTATTTTCATCTATTCCCTCCTATTTTTCATCTTCTTCTTAGTTTGCTTGGATGATGATAAATGGATTTGGGGTGAGAAAGTGAGTTTAAATACTAGTCTCTAAGTTAGAAACTAATTAGTTGGATTGTGAATGAAGCTAGAAACATGTTTGTATGCTTGATTTTTCATGAGTTAAAGAGCATGAAAAATGGGTTTTTCTTGGAACTTTGAATTTAGTTTTGATTGCCCTAGATTATGTTTGATAGTTATAAGAGGTTTGTAGTCATTGTTGATGCTTAATTTTTGATCTTGGGTGATTGAAAATTAGTTGGAATCAAGGGAGTACAGAATCACATTTCTGTAGAATCTGAGTTCTGCATGTCACGCCGCAGCGTGGACAGAGGCGTGAGCATGCCACGGCATGGATCCTGGCATGCCGTGGTGTGGGGCAGTTTTCTGCCCAGAAGTTGCACCCGAGAGTTGGGCCCTGCAGCATGCACAGTTTTGTGCTGCGACGTGAGACCCTGAAGCTTCAAAAATGTTATTTTTGAATGCTTTAAGTCCTTTAGTTGATAGAATCCTTTGGCTAAGCCTAGTAGAATATGTTGAGGCACTAAAGAGGGTATTTCTTTGATAGAAAAACCTAGAGACATATAAGAAAAGTTTGGGTAACCATTAAACATGGTTTACCTTAGATATAAGTTTAGTTCTTGATGCAACAAAAGGTTGCATAGATATCACATGAAAAGTGATAAGAAAGTGAAATATAAGCATATAGATAAGTATAGCAAAGAGAAGGGGCATAGTGCCTAAATGATAAGAATAAGGGGCCTTGGTGCCCAATTAATAAGAATTAAGGGGAATTATGAAGTAAGCAACCAAGGGTTGCCTAGATATGAATTGAGAAAAGGCAAGATTCAAGTATTCTAATTAAGATGGACAATTAGGAGTGCCATAGTGGCATGGATGCCCCATAGTGATGGGGGAAAATGTTAAAGTAAGAAAGAATGTATACTAAGATGAAGAAGTATATTTAAAGTCGCATGAACGCTCTCATAGAGTTAGAGCTAGTAGTGCAAGTATAAATATTTTGTAGTGGTTATGCAAGAGTTAGACATAATACTACATTATGCATACATACTCATACATAGCACAGAAATAGTTCAGAATGAAGGTTAAGGAGGTAACAAATTCCCTCCCCACTATAGAAAGGAAAGTAAAGATAAAGAACTAATCAGTAAAGAAGGTAGTAAGTTAAGGAGGTAACAAATTCCCTTCCCACTGCAAAGAAAGGAATAGTCAAGTTTCATGACATTTATGACATCTCTTGACATTGCCCTTACCCCATTATGCACCATTGTTTGAGCATAATCATTCATTATAACATCATTGCATTACTTGATGTTTGATTGTTATTATGGTTGTTGATTCCTTATGTATATGTGTTGTGCTTAATGATATTAGGTAATTGTATGGGCGATTGTTTCATATCATTGATAGTTTGTGTTTGATTGCTCAATGTTATTGTTCCATTGTATGGACAGTAGTTCAATATCATTGATTGTTACCTTTTTATGACAATTGTATGGGCAGCTGTCTTATCTTGTAAAGAGGAATTAGTTCAGAGTTATGGCTAGACTGGGAACATTACATAAAGAGAGAATGTGTATGTTCCTAGAGTAAAGAATAGAAATTTGAAGGATTATACAGATTTATTTACGATGTTATGAGTGAGTAAGAAATAATGATTTAACTGCCAGTTAAAATTTTTATTTCAGATATTTATAGGTTGTATGATGTTATACGACCACTGGTATTGGTATACTTATACTGAGAATTATGAGTTCTCACCCCCATGTGTTCCATGTAAATCTAGGTTAAAGATTCAAAGACAAAGAGAAGATGAAGCATGAAGAATAGTATAAATATATTTTATTTTGAGTAGATAAATTTTATATTTCCATGTATATGAGATAAAAGATGTAACAGAAAATCAGGTATGTATTAGTAGTGAAAGTTATGTATATAAGTGGATATTGTTTCCACAAGGCTCTCCATGATAATTTATTTGTATAAATATTATGGATTAGTTTATAAATAAGTTAGAAATAGCATAGCTAATATTGTTTATCCAGGTATATGTCAGATATACTAGGATTTCAGTATTAGGATGTTACACTTTCAAAACTAGGTATGAACATTATGAATTTTAGGTGATACCCTTTGATCTTACAAATGCTCCAATAATTTTTTATGGATTACATTAATAGAATCTTTAGACCATATCTTGATCAATTTGTTGTGGTATTCATAGATGATATTTTAATCTACTCTAGAACCATGGAGGAACATACCCAATATCTTAGGATTATGCTTGAGGTTCTTAGGGAAAAGAAACTGTATGCCAAGCTATCTAAGTGTGAATTGGAGTCACCAAAAACTCAAAGAGTACACTTTTGGTGATATCAATCTCTTATCCTTATTTATGTTTTAAGTTGAATATCATGTGATATTTGGAGAAGTAGAGAGTTGTGTTGTGACTTAACATGCCTTAAGTTGTGTTTTTCTAGCTTTGTATCTAGAATGTGTCTTTACATATGCTAACATGCTAGATATGTACACACTTTGTTTGGAATGACATGTTTTATAATAATATCTTTGTTCTTGAGCTTGTAACCAATTCTCTTTGTTCAAATATGAAAATTCACATGCTCATAAGTAGTTCTAATCCTTTCTCTTTGATGCTTAATTGTCTTATGTACTTACTTGGAAATTAGAAAGTTAAAAATTATGTCTTCTTGTTTGAAATTGCTTGATATATTCATATCTTGAAAATAAGAAGTAAATTATTCATTTTGTGTCTTGAGCATGTCTTTGAACTTTAATGGTTTTTACAATGAAGTATATCTTAAAATGAATCATAAATGGTTTCAAAAGTTATAGTTCCATGGTTTTTCAATTCGTGCATAACAATAAGGGATTTTTTGTTCTTGATTGGCATGTGTGCATACTAGAATTCCTTACTTGATATGACAAGCCTTACATGATCATTGTTTGCCCCAAAATGCTTATATATGTTTTTGATGATGATCAAGTATTTTCTTAATAAACTTGAATCTTGCTTTGAAAATGCTTAAACTATGCTTTTGGATTCAAGTGCATATGTTCTTCTTTTGTTCTTGTTAGAGCTAACATTGTATGGTTGATAATGTAGTACATGATTTACATTATATATCAACCTAAATTATGCTTGTAAAATGGGTTTAAATGATATTTGATGTTAACCTATGTTTTATAGAACTTTTAGAGTTAGATTTGCAAGTGTCTCTATGTGTTTTAAATATAGCCATCAAATATTGAAATGTCAAGCCTAAATGGATAAAGAGAAGAGTTGAATGAAGAGGGACATGAGCAGACTTTATTCAAGTGCAATGGAATGGAATACTCAATAGAAAAAAGCTCAAACTCAAAAGACCAATAAACGAAGAACATTCTAAAAAAGCATAACTTTCTATCTAACTCAATAAGTGATGAGGTTTTCCTTAAGCCTCTAGAATTCGGACCTAACTAGGACTAGAACAAACAGAATTTGGAAGGTGAAATTGAAAGGAAGAATAAAGAAAGAAAAGAACTGATTCTGTTTGTTTTTAGGAAGCATCCATGTCTCACGTTATAGACATTAGAATTGAGTGATTCCAAAACAAGGTAAAAGATCTCTTTCTGAAACACAATTTAGACTCAAGAATCACTGAAAAAGAGTACGTATAACTTAAGATATGAGTGCGAGAAATTTGAGACAAAAACTGAGGAAATTACGAAATTAGAAGGAAGAACTAGATACAAAATTGATGAAAAGAAATAAGATAAGAATGGCGTCACAAACCTAGTTTTATAAGCCAAGAAGGATCGCCACAAGAATTGGTTAATTCTTGATAAGATCAAATGATGCAAGGAAGAACCCTTACAGAGCAAAACTCTCAGTTTTGTATATTCCAAAAATATCTGTCCTCCCTCATGATCTCCAAATGTTTTAGTACAATTCAGTTTAGAGGTTTTGCCCATTTAGGACTTAACAAAAAAATAAAAACAAAACCCCTTACCATAAGCAACACTGATATGTTCTAATGGTTAAGGAGACATATTCAGCTTCAAGTGCATAGGTTCTAATCCTGCCATGGACAAAAATATATTTTTTTGAACACAGCCATACACTAAATAGAACTAGAATGCAATAGAAAATAAAATAAAAAACAGTCCCAAAAATATATAAAGGTCTTGAAAGTTCATATTGACTCTTTTGGCTCTTCTCCTTTCATTCCAAGTGGGCTATGCATGTGTAAACCCTAGGCTCCATGTGTTGGGTTTCAATCTGATGTTGGGCCTCTAATAAGTTATTCACCATCTTTTTAAGTTCTTCTTGGGCCCTTTTAGCTCTTGCTCTTGTCATGGGACCTCCTAGACCTTGTATTGGATCTTGGACTTCTTTCTGGACTTGGGCCTGGCTTGGCTTCTCCCATGAAGTCCTCATCATTCCCTCCTTCTTGAGAAGCATTTGTCCTCAAATCTATTAATTCATCACCTGCATCATAAAAGGACAAATCAGCCACATTATAAAGGTAGCACTCACACCATACTCACCTGGCAAGTCAATCTTATATGCATTGTCATTGATCTTAGCCAATACTTGAAAAGGTCCAACTTCTCTTGGCATAAGCTTAGACTTCCTTTGAGATAAAAATCTTTCCTACCTGAAGTGTACCCATACCCAATCATTTGGTTCAAATGTTACCTTCTTCCTTCCTTTGTTTGCATGCTTGGCATACCCTTCCATTTTCTTCTCAATTTGGGCCTTAACCTTCTCATGCAATTTCTTGACATAATCAGCTTTAACCTACCCAAACTTATCTTGCAATTGAGAAATGTTAGGTAAAGGCAATAAATCCAAAGGAGTCAAAGGATTAAAACCATATACAATTTCAAAAGGTGAAAACTGAGTAGTACTATGTAAAGCCCTATTATAAGCAAACTCAACATGTGGCAAACATTCCTCCTAAGACTTAAGATTTTTCTTTAGAACAGCTCTAATGAGAGTAGATAAAGTCCTATTTACAACCTCTGTTTGTCCATCAGTTTGGAGATGATAAGTAGTAGAAAATAATAGTTTTGTGCCTATCTTTCCCCACAAGGTCCTCCAAAAATGACTAAGGAATTTAGAGTCCCGATCACTTACAATACTCTTAGGCAAACCATGCAGTCTTACCACCTCTTTGAAGAATAAATCAACTACATGACATGCATCGTCCACCTTCTTGCATGGTATGAAGTGAGCCATCTTTGAGAACCTGTTAACCACCACAAAAATAGAATCCTTCCCTCCCTTAGACCGAGGCAAACCTAGAACAAAATCCATAGAAATATCAATCCAAGGGTGTTCAGGAACAGGCAATGGAGTATATAATCCATGCGGCATGACCCTAGACTTAGCCTTTTTACAAACAAGACACTTATCACACAACTTATGTACATCATGCTTCATATGGGGCAAGTAAAAATGCTCATCCAAGATGTCATATGTCTTTTGCACCCCAAAGTGTCCCATTAAGCCCCCTTCATGTGTCTCTTGAGCAAGCAATTCCCTAATTGAACTCTTAGGCACACAAAGTCTCTTATCCTTTATTAAGTAACTATCATACTTGAAATACCCATCAGATACAATATGAGAACATGTTTGATAAATATCAGAAAAATCAGCATCATGTTCATACAGTTCCTTAATATATTCAAAACCAAGAAATTTAGTTTCAAGACTAGTCATTAAAGCATACCTGCATGACAAAGCATCAACAACCACATTGGACTTGTAACACCCCTTTGGAGGATGTCACACATAAAAGAAAATAAAAGAAATAGAAATAAAATCTACCCAAGTTGTGAAACATTTATTAAATATTATTACGGGTTGTAAAATAATTCACGATAGATGAAGTATGATATAAAAAGATAATGCAAAAATACGAAATAAAAAAAAAAAAACATCATTACGATAATATACATATGATTTAAGTTATAAGTCAGTACAAGTAATTCACCACTAAGACTACAAATATTTAAACAAAAACAAGTAAAGAAAGCAATAAAAGAGTTAATATATACAGACATACGTTGACACGCCCAAAAAAATCATGGTTATCTAATCCTCGATGGATCACTCTCAGCATGAAAATGATCATCGGGAGACAAATATCCGGATGTCTCGACACACGGCGATAACGGGATCGCGCAGTCGATACGATGCTTATCTCACTAGGCTCAGGGTTTTCAGCACCCCAGTGACGCCTAATGGATAAGGGTAACTCTAAATGCAGAAAAAGTGTCGTAGTCATGACAGGTTCTCCATCAAAACGTTGACGTAGAATCACGGTCACACGTCCTGCATACGTCACAGAATCACGATCGCCTCGTAAATGCCAAGCCAAAGAACCTCCATGAAATACTAGCTCTACGAACCCCAAAAATCCTGGCGCTGCCATCCCTCACAATCAATCCAGAGGATATGGATGATCGGATGGTTCTTGATCGTCCAACTGATCGTCCGCTTGCTGATCTTCTTCCTCCTCGGGGTACAAGATCTCAAGTGGCTGATCCTCTTCCTCGAAGTCTTTACCGCGTAAAATAAATAAACAGAAAATACATATAACAAAGAGGTAAGACAACATAAAATCATCACAACATGACAAATAAGAAGACGACAAACAACATATATACAGTTCATGCAATACAAAATACTATAACAGAAAGAATAACATATTAGAGTAAGATTTAGATATCATAACAACATATCACATCACGATAAAACATCACGAGATAAAATAAAAAAGATAAGAATAAACAGATAAGATATAATAACCAAATATAGTAACAAGAAACCAGATAAAATAAACAACTAAAATACGGATAAACAATAAATAGATAAGATGGAAATAAATAGACATAGAGATAAATAAATAATATGACAAATAATAAATAGATAAGATGAAAATAAATAGACATACATAGATAAATAAATAATATGACAAACAATAAATAGATAAGATGGAAATAAATAGACATAGAGATAAATAAACAATATGACAAAACCCTACTCCATGGAGCTAAAGAAAACACAAGTATCGAGAGAGAGAATGACTCGCAAAAATCTATTAGTACCACGGCTGCCCAACCAACTATTGCGCGGTCACACGTTGCGTCTATAGCCCCACAACACAGGAATCCATCATCCAGGCGTGGTGTAGTTCACGGTCTCACGTTGTGACACTACAGGCAAATGTACTACTAGATTTCACAAATCTCGATTAAATATAGTGCGTGTCGAGTACCATAGTGTGCTATCGGTTTACCACGGCCCAGTGAGCTACCAACTCGTCCACATGTGGGATCCCGTACACTAAAGTCTCCAAGTTCATTAGAACAATGAACCACACTACGTTTATCGCATCGACAACACGATGTGATTCGTCTCGTCAACCAATCCACCAAAAAAACTCGGCACACACATAAATAGAAAGCACATGCGGGTTCACATTTTCCCGACGACGAGAGATAAACTCTCAAAAGCACATGCGGGTTCACATTTTCCCGAGACAAATAAAGATCCTCAAAATAATGCATGCGGGTTCACGTTTTCCCGACAAAGATAAAATAAATATAGTAACGGTCAATCGCGTAGAAATTTTATCGCGTTTTCATAATTCCGTCGTTTTTACAAACGTTTAAAAATCGGGTAAAGATATTTTTCTGTTTTTAAAATAGCGTAGCATTTTTAATACGTTTTCTCAATCGCGTAGAATTTTCAAATCATTTTCTTATTCGAATGCCTTTAAAATTACTGTTTAAACAAACAGAAATAGTACTTAGTACATTTAAACTACGTAGAATAATTTTTCATACCGCATACTGTCTTTTGGATATTTTTGCTATCTTATTGGTTCATTTTTACTAAAAATTGACAGTATTTTATTTAGAATATCATAATAATGGTTTCCTAAATTATCCATAAATTCTGTTTACCTAAAACTTTAATCATATAACTTTAATTCTTTTTGAAAACTTTCTAACATGCTTCAAAACCTAGAGTGAGCTATATGTTAGAAAACTCTCAAAATACTGTATTTTACTTCCTAATGATAAAATTATTAGTTTTAATCCTTTAAGCTTAATTCTACTCAATTTGTTTCTTCAAAAACTATTATAGAAAATTTCTTCTTAACTTGTATTGTCTCTTTTTGATTGAAAAAGGTTTGGAATCAAGTTTTAGAAATCATGATTACCTATAGTGGCATGTTGGCCAAATTTCGTAAAACCCTTTCATTTGATTTCTAAAATGTCTTTCACCTTTCAAATTATATCAAATGTATTATATTGTCTAAGTTCATTAAATCATATTAGAAAATAGTTAGTAGGAGTTAAATTAATCCTTTAGGCATGTTGGCCCAAAATACTAAGTCTTTACCATTTGATTTCTAAATGCATTTTCTTTGATCAAATCAATTTGAAACTTCTTGATTCTCCTAGGTTAATTAAGTTACACTTTAGGAAAAATCAAGAGAACATTTTGGTCCTCCAAATTTGTCATTGCCGTGAGCTATTGGATTGTGCTCTTTGGAACACTCATGCAATTTTTGAACATGTTATTCACATCCTATACATTATCATACAATTCTAACACATGCATTGTATTTTCTAACACATGCAATATATTTTCTAACACCTAAACCTAAATTAAAGCTTATAGACATGCATTCAAAAGCTAATAGACATGCAAAATTATTACAATCATCAAACAAGAAAGCTACTAACATACATCACATAAACTACTAGCAACCACAAAAATTAACAAATACACATCAACAAACACACCACCACCGAATCCTTATGGATTCTACAAACATTCCATCTTCTTACCACCACCAAGGGATGATAAGAATTGTCTTCCTCTTACCTTAAATGAAGACAAAAGGTTTGCTTTCACACCTCCTAGGGTTCGGTTTTCACCTTCAAAATACCTAGAAATCTCAAACAAAATTTACATGTTACTAACCATGAAAAAGAAGCTAAACCATGGAGAAATCATGGCTTAGAACTTTGAAAATGAAGAGAGAAAAGAAAAGCATGAAATTTCACCTTCTAGGTAAAACTTTCAAGGTTGATTTCCAAGCCCTAAATGGAAGATTTTGAAGAAACTCCCAACTAGAAAGGTTCTTAGAATAGTGTTTAGGTTAAGAAAACTTGGTTAGAAAATTTTTTTGGATGGTTGGATGGTCAAGTATTGGTCTTGGCCGAATGGTAGGAGAAATGAACAACAATGGTGGCTAGGTTTTCTTTGGAAGAGAGAGAAGAGAGAAATGCATGAAAATCAAAGTGGAGAATGGTCTTCCAAAGCCCTTGGCCGTAGCACTCAAGTGGGCTTGCAAGGTGGACCTTTGCTTGGCTTCATCCAAGCCTTTGGATGAATCAATGGTCAAGATCAAGCCTTGGTGAACAAGCTTGATTCCTATTGTTGGCTCATGGTGACTCACAAGCCTAGTCACCCAAGGTGCATTTAATTTTCTCTTTGAGTCACTAGTTTGAGTCACTGTTCTGAAAAGTTCTACTGCTAACGGTGATTAATTAAGCTACCGATCTAACCATTCTGCTAATTGTGGGTCCCGCAAAATATTTCCGGGTCCACTGTCACTAAATTATACTGACTAATAAAATAATATTATAATAATATAAAATTATTTTATTTGACAGTTAAATCCTAAAAATTAAAAGATTATTTTTAGTCTCATTCAGAATCGGGTTAAGTAAGATCCCCCAATTCTAAATAATAAAATAAGATTTTTTTCGGCCCGAAAAATATTATTTTCCTGCCTCGGAGCAAATCACCCAAAAAGTCCATATAAAATCACAGACAGTATTATCGGACATTAAATCAAGAAGAAAACAATTAAAAACAAAAAAACAAGAAAAACAAGACGTTCGGGACGTAACGGTCATTTTCTCATTTTTTCCCACAACTTAGGTAATCGTCCAAAACGTTCAAATAAAATATCCAGCAGTATTAATTATCTGTATATCTTACAGAAAAATTAAAACAGTAACTTAGAAAAAATTTTATTTTACCGTCTCGAAGCAAATTACGTAAAACGATCAAATAAAATTTGAGCCTGTATTATCGTAATTGTTTTCATACGTAAATCGAGAACAAGAAAAATAAGGACACAAATGGGTCATTCACACAAAAGCATGAAAAACAAAGAAACAAGACATTCGAATATTTTTTCTAAAAATTGGGGCGTTACAACACTCCCCAACAAATAAAAATTTCGTCCTCGAAATTCGTTGTTCATCAAAACAAATGAGGATATTGATCCTTCATTTTATCTTCTAGCTCCCAGGTAGCTTCACCCGTCACATCATTCCATATGACTTTCACTAGCTCAATCATCTTTCCTCGAAGCTGCTTTACCTTTCTGTCCCCAATCCTGACAGGTAAAGTTTCGTAAGTCAGATTCTCCTTCAACTGTACGTCATCTGGCTGTATAACATGTGTTGGATCTAGTATATACTTCCGTAACTGAGACACATGAAACACGTCATGCAAATTCGATAGAAAAGGCGGCAAAGCAATCTGATATGCTACAGGACCTATACATCGGATAATCTGATACGGTCCAATGAATTTAGGAGTAAGCTTCTTAGACTTAATCACTCTTCCGACACCAGTCGTAGGAGTAACTCTTAAAAATACATGCTCACCCTCCTTAAACTCAAGAGATCGTCTTCGTTTGTCCGCATAACTCTTCTGCCTGCTTTGCGTCGTTATCATCTTCTCTTGTATCATCTTTACCTTTTCTGTCGTTTGTTGCACAAGATCTGGTCCAATAGTCACACTCTCCCCATCTTGATACCAGCATAGCGGCGTTCGACATCGTCTTCTATACAATGCCTCATAAGGTGCCATTCCGATGCTTGCGTGAAAACTATTGTTGTAGGTGAATTCTATCAAAGATAAAAATTCATCCCAACTTCCTCGTTGTTCTATAACACAAGCATGCAATAGATCCTCCAAAGACTGTATAGTTCTCTCTGTCTAACCATCTGTCTGCGGATGATATGCTGAACTCAATCGTAACTTGGTTCCCATAGCTTCTTGCAGACTTCGCCAAAATCTTGACGTAAATCTCGGATCTCTCTCAGAAACTATACATGTAGGCACTCCATGTAATCTGACAATCTCGCTGATGTACAACTGGGTTAATCTTTCCAATGAATATTTAATATTGATTGGTAAGAAATGAGCCGATTTCGTAAGTCTATCGACTATAACCCATATCGAATCATGACCTTTCCTTGTCTTTGGCAAACCAGTAACGAAATCCATAGAAATGCTGTCCCATTTCCATTCTGGAATCGATAATGGTTGCAACATCCCAGCTGGTCTTTGGTGTTCAACTTTCGATTTTTGACAAACTAGGCAAGTTGACACGCATCTAACCACATCACCCTTCATTCCATGCCACCAGAATAACTTCTTCAAATCTTGGTACATCTTTGTTATGCCTGGATGCATACTTAATAGACTAGTATGGGCATGTTCCACAATATATTGCCTCAGTTCTCGGTTACGAGGAATACAGATTCTACCCCGAAACCTCAAAATTCCATCAGTTCCTTCTTTGAACTCTACTGTCTCGTCTTGCTTCATTTGCTCCCTTATTCCTTGCAAAAATTTATCGGCATTTTGCTTTTCCCTTATGTCTTCCATCAGCTCGCTTGAGATAGTAACCATATTCATACAGATCTTTCCTGGTTTCAACTCAACAAATGACCACTCATCTCTAAATTGTTCAATGAGCTCCTTTTCTTTGATCATCAGCGTAGAAACACTGATAATCTTTCTACTCAAGGCATCGGCCACGACATTCGCCTTACCAGGGTGGTACAAAAGTTGAAAATCGTAATCGTTCGTAAAATTCTAACCATCTTCGCTGCCTCTCATATATTCAGCTCCTTCGGTCGTACAAGTACTTCAAACTCTTGTGATCATCCGAAGATGTTGAACGTTGCTCCATAGAGAAAATGTCTCCATATCTTCGAGCAAAAAACCACCGCAGCCAATTCCAAATCATGCGTAGGATAATTCTTCTCATGAACCTTCAATTGTCGAGAAGCATATGCCACCACATTCCGGTCTTGCATCAACACGCATCCTAGTCCTTGATAAGAAGCGTCACAATACACATCGAAAGATTTCTTCGAATCTGGTAGGATCAACACCGGTGCAGTTGTTAACCTCTTCTTTAACTCTTGAAAACTAGCTTCACGCTTTTCCGTCCATTCAAAAGCTTGACTTTTCCTCGTCAGTTGTGTAAGTGGTCCAGCAATCTTGGAAAAACCTTCGATAAATCTCCGATAATAACCAGCAAGTCCAACAAAACTTCGAACTTCATTCTTCGTCTTAGGTCTTTCCCAACGTAAAACAAGCTCCACTTTCGATGGGTCCACCGCAATACCTTCTTTAGAAATTACGTGACCAAGAAATTGGACTTCTTCCAACCAGAACTCACACTTAGCCAATTTCGCATACAGTACAAGCTTCTCTCCTCAAAATCAAGAACAACATTCGGATGTTCAAAGATGCTCTTCCTTCGATCGAGAATAGATCAGAATGTCATCGATAAAGACAACGACAAATCTGTCTAGATATGGACGAAATATCCTGTTCATATAATCCATAAATATGGCAGGAGCATTCGTCACCCCGAATGGCATTACCTGATACTTATAATGTCCATAACGAGTTCGAAAAGCAGTTTTAGGCACATCTTCCCCTCTTACACGAATCTGGTGATAACCCAATCGCAGATCTATCTTGGAAAATATCACAGCTCCTCTCAATTGATCCATCAAATCGTCGATTCTTGGAAGCGGATATTTATTCTTGATAGTCACCTTGTTTAACTGCCGATAGTCCACACAAAGTCGTGAAGTTCCATCCTTTTTCTTAACCAAAAGCACTGGCGCACCCCACGGGGAAACGCTAGGTCGTACAAATTCTTTCTCCAACAGTTCCACCAATTGCTTTTTCAGCTCCCCCAACTCTACTGGCGACATACGATACGGTGCAATTGAGATAGGACCATTCCCGGTACTAAATCAATTGAGAACTCGATCTCCCGCTCAGGCGGTAAACCAGGTACGTCTTCAGGAAAAACATCCGGAAAATCGTTGACAACAGGAATAGTATTCACATTCTTCTCATTCTTAACTTCTAGAGAAGACAATACCAGATATCCCTGCGCTCCATCTCTCAACAAAGACTTGACCTTAACAGCAGTTAAGAATCCAGACTCTTCTTCCTTAGGAAAAACTATAGTTTTCTTTGCACAATCTATAAGGATATGGTTAGAACATAACCAAATCCATCCCTAAGATTACATCTATCTCAATAAGAGGCAAACAAATCAAATTGACCAAAAACAAACGGCCCTTCACAACAATAGGACAATCCAAACAAATCTTAGAAGTAACTACAGGTTTAGCAGTTGCGTGAGATACACTCAACTTAACATTCAGAGAAGACACATGCAACTTCGGTCTTTCCACACAATCATAGGCAATAAACGAGTGTGTAGCACCCGAGTCATACAATACAATACGATCGAAGGTTACCTCCAATGTCACCTTCTCCTTGAATAAGGTCATCAAATTGAGAAACTTCAGATCCCATCATTGTATACACTCGCCCTCCAGATTTCGGTTGAGTATTTCCAGATTTTTGCTGATTAGCTCTAACATGACGAACAACAGGTTTCTTCTCTGGTCGAGTACAATCCTTCGACATATGCCCAGGCTGTCCATAATTAAAATAGACAGTTCCCTTGATTGTACAGTCTGGAGATATATGGCCCTTCTTACCACATTTAAAACACGTCGGCGTAAACACCACTCTCTGTCCTGCTCCACCACTAGGTACACTCCCCAACCAACCGGTCGAGTCGAGTCGACTTCCTTGTGGTCTAGAATACGGCTTACGCAGAAACCAATTTGTATTGCTACCTCCACCTCTTTGAAACCTTGTCGGCCCAAAGTTCCGATTCCTCTGATCTCGCGACGGTTCAAGCTCCTCAAGTCGTGCACATGCATCCACTAAAGCATGAAAATGATTCATATTCAGAGATATCACTCCTCGCTTCAATTCCACTCTCAATCCGGACTCAAACTTCCGACATTTCTATACCTCATCTTGTCGATTTTGAGCATACTCCGAAAATTGAGACAAACTTTCAAATTTTGTGGCGTACTCATTCACTGTCATATTTCCCTGTCGCAACCCAAGAAATTCCATCTCCTTGGCATGCCTAGCACTTGCAGGAAAATATTTATCCAGAAAAAGTATTAGAAAACACTTCCCATGTGATCTCAGTCCCTTCACTTGCAACACTCGGCGGATTCCTCTCCACCAATGTTCTCATCTCCTCTCGGCATGAAGACAACATAAGTTACTTTCTTTTTATCTCTGTGCATCTCATCCCCTCAAAGATTCTCTCTAAATCTTGCATCCACCGACTCGCTTTCTCCGGATCCACCTCGCCTCTAAACCGTGGCGGATTATGGCGCCTAAATTCGATAAATTTAGGGCATCACCGTAGCATCTTGTCTTCTTTGAGTCGCTCTCTCAATTTTCTTCGAGTAATCACTTCACCATCTCATACGCATAGCTTCGGCGAAGAACCAACATCGGGTCCTCAACACGATTCACGTTAGCACGTCCTCTGCCTGCCTCTACCACCATCTTCTTTCTTCAAACATAACAAAACAAAGTTAGATACATCCTTCTAGATATTTCCGAAAGGATATAAATCACAAAGATCACAGAGGATTACACAAAGACAAACAAAAACAGACCCAACCACAACCCCAAAAGACTCTAACTTGGGCTCGATACCAACTAATGTAACACCCCTTTGGAGGATGTCACACATAAAAGAAAATAAAAGAAATAGAAATAAAATCTACCCAAGTTGTGAAACATTTGTTAAATATTATTACGGGTTGTAAAATAATTCCTGATAGACAAAAGTATGATATAAAAAGATAATGCAGAAAATACAAAATAAAAAAAACATCATTAC
Organism: Ormosia emarginata; assembly: GCA_029884605.1. NCBI lineage: Eukaryota > Viridiplantae > Streptophyta > Magnoliopsida > Fabales > Fabaceae > Ormosia > Ormosia emarginata. The sequence goes on along the minus strand of JAQQTP010000078.1, from coordinate 21,063,140 downwards.
GATAATATACATATGATTTAAGTTATAAGCTGTACAAGTAATTCACCACTAAGACTACAAATATTTAAACAAAAACAGTAAAGAAAGCAATAAAAGAGTTAATATATACAGACATACGCTGACGCGCCCAAAAAAACATCATGGTTATCTAATCCTCTGATGGATCACTCTCAGCATGAAAATGATCATCAGGAGACAAATATCCCGGATGTCTCGACACACGGCGATAACGGGATCGCGCAGTCGATACGATGCTTATCTCACTAGGCTCAGGGTTTTCAGCACCCCAGTGACGCCTAATGGATAAGGGTAACTCTAAATGCAGAAAAAGTGTCGTAGTCATGACAGGCTCTCCATCAAAACGTTGACGTAGAATCACGGTCACACGTCCTGCATCGTCACAGAATCACGATCGCCTCGTAAATGCCAAGCCAAAGAACCTCCATGAAATACTAGCTCTACGAACCCCAAAAATCTCAAGGCGCGCCATCCTCACAATCAATCCAGAGGATATGGATGATCGGATGGTTCTTGATCGTCAAACTGATCATCCGCTTGCTGATCTTCTTCCTCCTCGGGGTACAAGATCTCAAGGGGCTGATCCTCTTCCTCGAAGTCTTTACCGTGTAAAATAAATAAATAGAAAATACATATAACAAAGAAGTAAGACAACATAAAATCATCACAACATGGCAAATAAGAAGACGACAAACAACATATATACAGTTCATGCAATACAAAATACTATAACAGAAAGAATAACAGATTAGAGTAAGATTTAGATATCATAACAACATATCACATCACAGATAAAACATCACAGATAAAATAAAAAGATAAGAATAAACAGATAAGATATAATAACCAAATATAGTAACAAGAACTTGAGAGAAAAATAAACAAATAAAATACAGATAAACAATAAATAGATAAGATGGAAATAAATAGACATAGAGATAAATAAAATACGAGATAAACAATAAATAGATAAGATGGAAATAAATAGACATAGAGATAAATAAATAATATGACAAACAATAAATAGATAAGATGGAAATAAATAGACATAGAGATAAATAAATAATATGACAAACAATAAATAGATAAGATGGAAATAAATAGACATAGAGATAAATAAACAATATGACAAAACCCTACTCCATGGAGCTAAAGAAAACACAAGTATCGAGAGAGGAATGACTCAAAAAATCTATTAGTACCACAAGGTACTGCCCAACCAACTATTGCGCGGTCACACGTTGCGTCTATAGCCCCACGACACAAGAATCCATCATCCAGGCGTGGTGTAGTTCACGGTTTCACGTTGTGGCACTACAGGCAAATGTACTACTAGATTTCACAAATCTCGATTAAATATAGTGCGTGTCGAGTACCATAGTGTGCTATCGGTTTACCACGGCCCAAATGGAGCTACCAACTCCATCCACATGTGGGATCCCGTACACTAAAGTCTCCAAGTTCATTAGAACAATGAACCACACTACGTTTATCGCATCGACAACACGATGTGATTCGTCTCGTCAACCAATCCACCAAAAAACTCGGCACACATAAATAGAAAGCCTGTACGGGTTCACATTTTCCCTACAGCAGATAAACTCTCAAAAGCCTGTACAGGTTCACATTTTCCCGACAGCGAAAGATCCTCAAAATAATCTGTACGGGTTCACGTTTTCCCGACAGCATAAAATAAATATAGTAACGGTCAATCGCGTAGAAATTTTATCGCGTTTTCATAATTCCGTCGTTTTTACAAACGTTTAAAAATCGGGTAAAGATATTTTTCTGTTTTTAAAATAGCGTAGCATTTTTAATACGTTTTCTCAATCGCGTAGGATTTTCAAATCATTTTCTTATTCGAATGCCTTTAAAATTACTGTTTAAACAAACAAAAATAGTACTTAGTACATTTAAACTACGTAGAATAATTTTTCATACCGCATACTGTCTTTTGGATATTTTTGCTATCTTATTGGTTCATTTTTACTAAAAATTGACAGTATTTTATTTAGAATATCATAATAATGGTTTCCTAAATTATCCATAAAATTTCTGTTTACCTAAAACTTCAATCATATAACTTTAATTCTTTTTGAAAACTTTCTAACATGCTTCAAAACCTAGAGTGAGCTATATGTTAGAAAACTCTCAAAATACTGTATTTTACTTCCTAATGATAAAATTATTAGTTTTAATCCTTTAAGCTTAATTCTACTCAATTTGTTTCTTCAAAAACTATTATAGAAAATTTCTTCTTAACTTGTATTGTCTCTTTTTGATTGAAAAAGGTTTGGAATCAAGTTTTAGAAATCATGATTACCTATAGTGGCATGTTGGCCAAATTTCGTAAAACCCTTTCATTTTGATTTCTAAAATGTCTTTCACCTTTCAAATTATATCAAATGTATTATATTGTCTAAGTTCATTAAATCATATTAGAAAATAGTTAGTAGGAGTTAAATTAATCCTTTAGGCATGTTGGCCCAAAATACTAAGTCTTTACCATTTGATTTCTAAATGCATTTTCTTTGATCAAATCAATTTGAAACTTTCTTGATTCTCCTAGGTTAATTAAGTTACACTTTAGGAAAAATCAAGAGAACATTTTGGTCCTCCAAATTTGTCATTGCCGTGAGCTATTGGATTGTGCTCTTTGGAACACTCATGCAATTTTTGAACATGTTATTCACATCCTATACATTATCATACAATTCTAACACATGCATTGTATTTTCTAACACATGCAATATATTTTCTAACACCTAAACCTAAATTAAAGCTTATAGACATGCATTCAAAAGCTAATAGACATGCAAAATTATTACAATCATCAAACAAGAAAGCTACTAACATACATCACATAAACTACTAGCAACCACAAAAATTAACAAATACACATCAACAAACACACCACCACCGAATCCTTATGGATTCTACAAACATTCCATCTTCTTACCACCACCAAGGGATGATAAGAATTGTCTTCCTCTTACCTTAAATGAAGACAAAAGGTTTGCTTTCACACCTCCTAGGGTTCGGTTTTCACCTTCAAAAATACCTAGAAATCTCAAACAAAATTTACATGTTACTAACCATGAAAAAGAAGCTAAACCATGGAGAAATCATGGCTTAGAACTTTGAAAATGAAGAGAGAAAAGAAAAGCATGAAATTTCACCTTCTAGGTAAAACTTTCAAGGTTGATTTCCAAGCCCTAAATGGAAGATTTTGAAGAAACTCCCAACTAGAAAGGTTCTTAGAATAGTGTTTAGGTTAAGAAAACTTGGTTAGAAAATTTTTTTGGATGGTTGGATGGTCAAGTATTGGTCTTGGCCGAATGGTAGGAGAAATGAACAACAATGGTGGCTAGGTTTTCTTTGGAAGAGAGAGAAGAGAGAAATGCATGAAAATCAAAGTGGAGAATGGTCTTCCAAAGCCCTTGGCATAGCACTCAAGTGGGCTTGCAAGGTGGACCTTTGCTTGGCTTCATCCAAGCCTTTGGATGAATCAATGGTCAAGATCAAGCCTTGGTGAACAAGCTTGATTCCTATTGGTTGGCTCATGGTGACTCACAAGCCTAGTCACCCAGTGCATTTAATTTTCTTTCATCGAGTCACTAATCAGTCACTTTCGAAAGTTCTACTCGCTAACGGTGATTAATTAAGCTACCGATCTAACCGTTCTCTCTAATTGTGGGTCCCGCAAAATATTTCCGGGTCCACATCACTAAATGATACCGACTAATAAAATAATATTATAATAATATAAAATTATTTTATTTGTGACAGCTTAAATCCTAAAAATTAAAAGATTATTTTTAGTCTCATTCAAATCGGGTTAAGTAAGATCCCCAATTCTAAATAATAAAATAAGATTTTCTCCGCCCGAAAAATATTATTTTCCTGCCTCGAGCAAATCACCCAAAAAGTCCATATAAAATCACAGACATATTATCGGACATTAAATCAAGAAGAAAACAATTAAAAACAAGAAAAACAAGATGCGTTCGGGACGTAACGGTCATTTTCCTATTTTTTCCCACAACGTAGGTAATCGTCCAAAACGTTCAAATAAAATATCCAAGCAAGTATTAATTATCTATATATCTTACAAAAAAATTAAAACAAGAATCAGAAAAAATTTTTATTTTACCGTCTCAAGCAAATTACGTAAAACGATCAAATAAAATTTGAGCCTGTATTATCGTAATTGTTTTCATACAGAAATCGAGAACAGTAAAATAAGGACACAGTGGTCATTCACACAAAAGCATGAAAAACAGCAAACAGTACATTCAGAATATTTTCTAAAAATTGGGGCGTTACAAGACTTACCTTTCTTGTGCTTGATCACATAGGGAAATTGTTCAAGAAACTCCATCCACTTGGCATGTCTCTTGTTCAACTTTCCCTATCCTTTCAAATACTTTAGAGACTCATGATCACTATGAATAATAAACTCCTTAGACAGAAGATAGTGTTGCCAAGTTTGCAAAGCCCTAACTAAAGCATACAATTCCTTATCATATGTAGGGTAGTTAAGGGCAGTCCCATTCATTTTCTCACTAAAATAGGCAATGAGATGTCCCTCTTGCATTAAAATAGCACCTATGCCTACCCCAGGATTTAGCAAAGTTAGGCAAAGCAAGTATGGGTGCATGTGTTAATTTCTCATTTAGGATAGCAACTGCTTTCTCTTATTTCTCTCCTCATTTAAATCCCACATGCTTCTTGACTAGTTCATTTAGAGGTGCAGCAATGGTACTAAAATCCTTAACAAACCTCCTATAGAAACTTGCAAGCCCATGGAAACTTCTTACCTCACTCACACTTTTAGGAGTTGGCCATTCTTGGATTGCTTTTATTTTCTCTTTATCTACATGCACTCCACTAGAATTAACCACAAATCCTAAGAACACAACATGGTCCTCACAAAATGTGCACTTTTCTAAATTAGCATACAATCTTTCTTTTCTAAGCACATGTAAAACAGATTGTAAATGATGCAAATGCTCATCCAAATTTTTACTATATATAAGAATATCATCAAAATAAATAACCACAAATTTCCCTAAAAACTCTCTCAAGACATGGTTCATCAATCTCATGAAAGTACTAGGGGCATTTGTCAATCCAAATGGCATTACTTTCCACTCATATAAGCCATACTTGGTTTTAAAAGCTGTTTTCCACTCATCACTTTCTTTAATCCTAATATGATTATATCCACTTTTCAAATCAATCTTAGAGAAATAACAAGAGCCATACAACTCATCTAACAAATCATTCAACCTGGGAATGGGATGCCTGTACTTGATGGTGATGTTGTTGACGGCCCTACAGTCAAAACACATCCTCCAACTTCCATCTTTCTTTGGCATCAATATAAATGGTACAGCACAAGGGCTCAAGCTCTCCTCAACCCATCCTTTGCTCATCAATTCAGTAATTTGCTTTTGAATTTCCTGGGTCTCTTGAGGATTACTCATGTATGCTGGTCTATTAGGCAACACAGCCCCTGTGATGACAACCAAATGGATAGGTTGTCTTTTTGATGATCTTCGGTTGAGTTTTCAAGAACACTTTGTTCAGTTTCAAGCACGCTTAGATTAAAAATTTTGTGTTCATTTCAAGATAGGAAGAAAAGAAAAGAAGATGGGGTGAAGATTAGAGATGGATGGCGCCACAAACCAAGGGGTTTGATAAGCCAAGTGAAGTTCGCCACAAGAATCTTGGATTCTTGATAAGAACAAAGGTGGCTCAACCAAGAACCAAAGAGAACGAAATTCTCACAATGGATTTAATTTAAATTCAACATCCAAAAGTCCCTTCATTCATGTTTTAGGTGCATACATATAGGAAAATGGGGTGCATAGAATGTGCATACAAAAGGTCATCATAATGTGACAAATTCCCCATAAAAGCAATAACTAATCCACTAAGTAGCTAATTAAAGCATTAACTAGTTCACTAAGTGGCTAATTAAAGTAACTAATGAAAACTAAAGTGGTTTCATAACTTAAAAAGGAGTTACCTAGGCATGCAAGCCAAAGGCTGCCCTCTCAAGAAGCTTAATAAAAATGTGCACCATCCACACACATAGTTTATTACACTTTATTTAATAGAAATAAGCTAGAAAATGCCACTTTAGAGAGGTGCACATCCAAGCCATCATGGGTCTTCAAGTTGGGTGAGATAAGTGACCAATTTGGGCTCCACTCCATCAAGACTTGAATTTGGGCTTGCTTCAATTAAAGTTATTACCATTTGATTTAGGACTTCTTAGGCTTTCTTGATCCTAGCTCTTGTAATAGGTCCACCAAGTCCTTGTAGTGCTCATTGATCCATGCTCCTTAGTGGGCTCATATCATACCCTCCTTCTTTAAGTGAATTCGACCTCGAATTGAAATCTTCATCACCTACATCAAAAGGAGACAAATCAGCCACATTGAAAGTTGCACTAACACCATACTCCCCTGAAAGGTCTATCTTGTAGGCATTATCATTGATCTTGGCCAACACTTGGAATGGCCCATCTCCTCTTGGTTGAAGCTTGGATTTCCTTTGTGAAGGAAATTTCACTTTTCTCATGTGCACCCAAACCCAATCTCCGGGTTCAAACACCACCTTCCTCCTCCCTTTGTTGCCTTGCCTAACATAGCTTTCAGTCTTCTTCTCAATTTGAGCCTTGACTTGTTCATGTAGCTTCCTCACAAATTCAGCTTTAGCCCTGCCATGTTTATGCTTTAAAATTGAAGAGTTAGGTAGTGGCAATAAATCAAGAGGAGTTAGAGGATTAAATCCATAAACAACCTCAGAAGGAGAATATTGAGTAGTACTATGAATAACCCTATTATAAGCAAATTCCACATAAGGCAAACACTCCTCCCAAGACTTAATGTTCTTCTTTATTACAGCCCTAAGAAGGGAAGAAAGTGTCCTATTAACTACCTCAGTTTGCCCATCCGTTTGGGGATGGCAAGTAGTGGAGAAAAGAAGCTTTGTACCCAGTTTGCCCCACAAAGTCCTCCAAAAGTGACTTAAGAACTTTGTGTCACGATCTGAAACAATACTTTTTGGAAGGCTATGAAGCCTTATCACTTCTTTGAAGAACAATTCAGTAACATGACAAGCATCATCAACTTTTTTACATGGTATAAAATGTGCCATTTTAGAAAACCTATCCACAACCACAAAAATTAAATCATTACCATTCTTTGTCCGGGGTAGTCCTACAACAAAATCCATTGACAAATTTATCCAAGGAAAATCAGGAATAGACAAAGGAGTATGAAGTCCAGGAGGCATCACTTTAGATTTAGACTTTTTACAAACAGTGCATTTTTCACAAAACTTTTGCACATTATGTTTCATGTGTGGCCAATAAAAATGTTCGTGCAACATGTCTAAAGTTTTTTGAATCCCAAAATGCCCTATTAATCCCCCTTCATGCGCCTCCTTCACAAGCAACTCTCTTATGGAACTTTTGGGCACACATAATCTCTTTTCTGTAAACAAAACCCTTGGTGCCTAAAATGCCCATTTTGAGCCAAATGCGAACAATTAGCATAGATATTGGAAAAATCTTTATCATGCTCATACAATTCTTTAATGCATTCAAGTCCAAACAATTTTGTTTCAACGGTAGAGAGTAAGGTATACCTTCTTGAAAGTGCATCTGCCACTATGTTGGCCTTACCTTTCTTATGCTTGATCATATATGGGAATTGATCAAGAAACTCAACCCACTTGGCATGCCTCTTATTCAACTTTCCTTGTCTTTTCAAGTACTTTAAGGACTCATGATCACTATGGATAACAAACTCTTTTGGCAAAAGATAATGTTGCCATGTTTGCAAAGCCTCACCAAGGCATACAATTCCTTATCATAGGTTGGATAATTAAGGGCAGCACCACTTAATTTCTCACTAAAATAAACAATTGGATGTCCTTCTTGCATTAAAATAGCTCCAACACCAACAATAGAGCATCACATTCAATTTCAAAAGATTTAGCAAAATTAGGCAAAGTAAGTATTGGTGTATGAGTAAGTCTTTCCTTAAGCTCATTAAATGCATGCTCTTGTTTCTCCCCCCATCTAAACACAACATTTTTCTTAACAATTTCATTAAGAGGTGCAGCCAATGTACTAAAGTCTTTAACAAAACTCCTATAGAAACTAGCCAAGCCATGAAAACTCCTTACATCACTCACATTTTTGGGGGTTGGCCACTCTTGAATGGCCTTAATTTTCTCTTTATCAACATGAACCCCTTTTGAATTTACAACAAAACCAAGGAAGATCACATGATTCGTACAAAACGTACATTTTTCCAAATTAGCATACAACTTTTCTTTTCTTAACACATGCAAAACAGCCCTTAAGTGTTCATGATGTTCATTTAGGCTTTTGCTATATATCAAGATATCATCAAAATATACAATAACAAACTTGCCTAGAAAATCCCTTAAGACATGGTTCATAAGTCTCATGAAAATGCTTGGTGCATTTGTTAAAGCAAAAGGCATTACTAACCATTCATACAATCCATATTTAGTTTTAAAGGCATTTTTCCATTCATCCCCTTCCCTTATCCTAATTTAATGGTACCCACTTTTCAAATCAATTTTAGAAAACAAACAAGCACCATATAATTCATCAAGCAAATCATTTAGTCTAGGGATAGGATGTCTATACTTGATTGTGATGTTATTCATAGCCCTACAATCTATGCACATCCTCAAACTTCCATCCTTTTTAGGCACTAGGATAATCGGGACAACACATGGACTTAAGCTTTCTTGCACCTATCCTTTTTGCATCAACTCCTCCACTTGCTTTTGTATTTCTTTGGTCTCTTGAGGATTACTCCTATAGGCTGGCCTATTGGGTAATGATGCACCCGGAATGAGGTCAATGTGGTGTTCTATCCCCCTTAAAGGAGGTAGGCCATGAGGCACTTCTTTTGGGAACACATCACCAAATTCCTGCGAAAGAGTTTTAACACCACTAGGCAAAGAGAGTTCATTAGGAGCATTAGCATTCAAATAGAATTCTTTACAATAAAGTACATATAGGGGCTGCCTTGAAATCAAAGCCCTCTTCACCTCACTTTTTGTTGCCAAATAACTCTCTTTTCTCTCACTATTTTTATTCTTTTTCACTTTGTCATCACTCTTCTTTTCACTCCCTCTTTCTTTTTCCTCTTGCTCTTTCTTTTCTCTCATCTTAAGTTGGTCCTCACTTACTTCTTTTGGGGACAAGGGTGAAAGAGTGACCTTTTCGTCATGATGTACAAAAGTGAATTTGTTGGTGAATCCATCATGGTTAGCCTTCCTATCAAATTGCCAAGACCTCCCAAGTAACATATGGCTTGCCTCCATGGGTACCACATCACATAGAACACTATCACGATACTTTCCAATGGAGAAACAAACTTCAACTTGCTTGTTCATGGTCAACTCACCAACTTCACTAAGCCATTGAAGTCTATATGGTCGTGGGTGTGGCTTAGTCACAAGATTCAATTTAGAGACCATTCTAGTACTAGCAACATTAGTACAACTCCCACCATCAATAATTGAAGAACATACCTTCCCTTGGATCATGCATCTAGTATGGAAGATATTTTCTCTTTGGCTCTCATCATGCTCCTTGGCTTGGCTTCCCAAAAGTCTCCTCACCATGAGCAAATCTCCTCCTTCTAGAACTACTTCTCCCCCACGTTCCTCTTCACTAGAAGCCTCGGATTGTGTGACAACTTCTCCATTTCTTGATACCATTATCATTTTAGTTGGACATTTGAGATGCATGAAACACTTGAAACACTTCACATCATGGTTTCTAGGAGATGCTTCCATAGGCTTCTTTCCATGAGATGTAGGCACAACCTCCTTTGAAGATGAAGTACCCTCCTTCTTTGATTTGTCCTTCCAACTTGAAAATGAAAACTTAGAAGAAGAATGAAATTTGGACTTCTTCCTCTTGAGTTATTGCTCCACCTTTATGGCTTGTTGGACCAAATCTTCAAGCTCCACATAGTTTTGGAGCTCCACTATGTCTTGAATGTCTTGATTCAACCCATGTAAGAACCGAGTCGTAGTTGCCTCCCTATCTTCATTAATGTTAGACCTAAGCAAGGCCAACTCCATCTCCTTGTGGTACTCATCAACACTTTTGGATCCTTGGGTCAATCTTTGCAATTTGTTATGAAGATCCCTATGGTAGTGATTTGGAACAAATCTCTTTCTCATGACTTCTTTCATTTCTGCCCAAGTCTCAATAGGCTCCTCCTCATACCTTCTTCTCTCCTTTTGCATTTGATCCCACCAAACAAGTGCATAGTCTTTGAATTCAAGAGTGGCTACCTTCACTTTCTTTTTTTCATTGTAATTGTTGCAATCAAACACTTGCTCCATCTTCATCTCCCACTCCAATTAGGCTTCGGGATCACTCTTCCCATGAAAGGTAGGAACTTTGATTTTGACCTTTTCAATTCTATCCTCTCTATCACGCCTCCTTCCTCTACGTGGTCCATGTCTAGGTCTGTCCTTACTTTCATAACCACTTCCATGATTTGATTCTTCTCGATTTCAGAGGTTGGCAAGTTGTTCATTGAAGTTTGCATTCATTTGCTCTATTTGCCTTGCAAGGATTTGCATTTGAGTAGTCATGCTAGCATGAAGAACTGCGGACCTTGGAGAAAGAGGTGGACTATCATCTTGGGCTGCCATCACTTGAAACACACAATATCAAAAATAACAAGATAGTATCAATCCTCACCACACTCCCTCATGTGTGCACACAATGTGTATTTCACTCAAATAGGCTTTTTCCACACAAGATGTAATTTTCACTCTTGCCTTTTTCCACTCAATTTGTTCTCTTTTAGGTCTTAGAGGAGTCAAACACTAATATCCACACAAAATATCCAAAATCAAGTAACAAAAATCACAAAACTTATCAAAACAAAGGAAAACCAAAGGAAAGGCTAGAAAAAGGAAAACTTTAGGAATAATGAAATCAAGGAAGAAGGGAAACTTTTTCAAGGACACAAATTGCCCAAATTGGATTTTCTCTTCTCTTTTCCTTCACTTATCATGCACTGTTTTCTATATTTTTTTTGTTTTAGTTTTTTTTTTGGGTAGAAACAAGAAAGGTAGAAGATAAAGAAGAAAAATGAAGAACACAAACAAGTAATTCCACCAAACCTGGCTTTGATACCACTTGATGACAACCAAATGGATAGGTTGCCTTTTTTATGATCTTAGGTTGAATTTTCAAAAACACTTTGTTCAGTTTCAAGCACGCTTAGATTAAACATTTTGTGTTCATTTCAAGATAGGAAGAAAAGAAAAGAAGATGGGGTGAAGATTAGAGATGGATGGCGCCACAAACCAAGGGGTTTGATAAGCCAAGTGAAGTTCGCCACAAGAATCTTGGATTCTTGATAAGAACAAGAGTGGCTCAACCAAGAACTAAAGAGAACGAAATTCTCACGATGGAATTAATCCAAATTCAACATCTAAAAGTCCCTTCATTCATGTTTTAGGCGCATACATATAGGAAAATGGGGTGCATAGAATATGCATACAAAAGGTCATCATAATGTGACAAATTCTCCATAAAAGCAATAACTAATCTACTAAGTGGTTAATTAAAGCATTAACTAGCCCACTAAGTGGCTAATTAAAGTAACTAATGAAAACTAAATGGATAATAAAAGTGGTTTCATAACTTAAAAAGGAGTTACCTAGGCATGCAAGCCAAAGGTTGCCCTCCCAAGAAGCTTAATAAAAATGTGCACCGTCCACACACATAGTTTATTACACTTTATTCGATAGAAATAAGCTAGAAAATGCCACTTTAGAGAGGTGCACATCCAAGCCATCATGGGTCTTCAAGTTGGATGAGATAAGTGACCAATTTGGGCTCCACTTCCATCAAGACTTGAATTTGGGCTTGCTTCCATTAAAGTTGTCACCATTTGATTTAGGACTTCTTGGGCTTTCTTGGGTCCACCAAGTCCTTGTAGTGCTCCTTGATCCATGCTCCTTAGTGGGCTCACCTCACCCTAGCACCAAATCAATTTGGTGTTCAATACCTCTCAATGATGGAAGTCCTGGTGGTATATCTTTTAGAAAAACATCTTGAAATTCCTGCAAAATAGATTTAACTCCACTAGGAAGTTCAAGGTAATAATCAAGTGCAGTAATCTCCTTATTATAGAGTATATACATAGACTTCCTTGCCATTAAAGCTCTCCTCACCTCTCCACTCTTCACAAACAAAGCATTCTTTCTCTCTTTTCTCTTTGCTTTCATTTTCATTTTCTTTTCCTTTCTTTCCTCTCTTGCTTTCTTTTTTCTCTCATGATATTTTGATCATCACATACCTCTTTTGGAGACAATGGAACCAATGTAACCTTGTGGTTTTCATGGTGAAAAGTGTATTTATTTGTGTGACCATCATGGTGAGCTTTTCTATCAAACTGCCATGGTCTCCCAAGAAGCAAATGACTAGCTTCCATTGGAACCACATCACACAAAATTTTATCTTTATATTTTCCAATAGAAAACTCAATCTCCACTTGCTTATCCACCCTCAATTCTCCCTCCTCACTCAACCATTGTAACTTGTATGGTCTAGGATGGGGTTTAGTTTCTAAATTCAATTTTGTCACCAACCTAGTACTTGCTACATTGGTACAACTCCCTCCATCAATGTTTAAGGAACACAGCTTGCCTTAGATAAGACATCTAGTATGAAAAATATTTTCTCTTTGACTTTCCTCACCCTCTTTGGCTAATCCTCCTAACATTCTCCTCACAATGAACGAATATCCTTCAGGAATCTCCTCCTCTTCCTCTCTCTCTTCCTCACTTAAGGATTCAGTTTGGGAACTCTCACTAGTGATTTCTCCATTATCTTTTAACACCAAAACCTTCTTGGTTGGGCATTCAGATGCAATGTGCCCCCTATCCAAACATTTGAAACACTTTATGTCTCTAGATCGAAACTTGTTTGCCATTTCTTTGCCCTTGTTTTGGGTTGGGTTTGGGGCTATGGTGGGGATCCTAGAAGATAAGGTACCCTCCTTCTTGAACCTATCCTTCCATCTAGAGTTATCATAGTTTGATACACTCTTTCTCACACTTTTTCTTTTTAATTGTTGTTCCACTTTCATGGCATGGTGAACTAAGTCCTCCATTTTTACATAATTTTGAAGCTCAACAACATCTCTTATATCTCCATTCAGCCCATTAAGGAATCTAGCCATGGTAACCTCCCTTTCCTCCTCTACATTGGCTCGAATCATGGCTATTTCAAGGTCTTTGTAGAACTCATCTACACTCTTACTCCCTTGGGTCATTCTTTGGAGTTTATTGAGAAGCTCTCTATGGTAGTGGGATGGAACATACCTCCTTCTCAACACTCTTTTTAACTCCTCCCAACTCTCTAACATAGGCTCTCCATACCTCCTCCTCTCCTTTTGGAATTGATCCCACCAAACTAAGGCATAGTTAGTGAATTCCAAGGTAGCTAGCTTGACCTTCCTCTCCTTTTTTAGGTTGTGGCATGAGAAAATTTATTCTACCTTCATCTCCCACTCAATATAGGCTTCAGGATCACTTTTTCCTTTAAATGGTGGTATGGTAACTTTCACAACCTCCTCTCGGTTTCTCCTTTGTTCTCCCTCATGTTCTTTCCTTTCATGCCTCTCATGTCTCCTCCTATCTCTATGTTGGTCATTCTCCCCATTCTGGTTTTGGTTTTCTAAAGTTTCAAGCCTCTCATAAATTCTCTCTGTATGCTCCCTCAACACCTCATTCATCCTTTGAGTTAACGCATCTAACAACAACCTATGCTCCCTACTAGGGGATGGAGGTTCCTCTCTTGCGGCCATAGATAGATTTGAGGTAAAGAAGTCCTCTTCAAAACTATTTCACTCAAAGTGTTTCACACAAATTTGGCTTTTAAGCTAATGTATCTCTCTTGCCTTTTTCCACTCTTTCTCTTGCTTAAAGTTCTTACTAGAATCAAACAATCTCTTCAAGAAATGAATTTTAATTTGCAGCAATCACAAGGCTTTTAATATCATAAGACAAGTAGCAAAGAACAAGTTCACTACTCACAATTAGAAAGACAAGTGATTCACAAATTCAAACAAGAGACAAGAATAAGGTTTAGGTCCTTCGAAATCTCCTTTCTTCTTTTATTTTAAACTCCAATCCTGTTTTTTTTTAAAAAAAAAAATTCAACACCCAAATTCAGCCTCTACAATCTTAGTACAATTCAAGCAATTCAGAAAATCACATTTAAGTGTCGTTTTCACTTACTTGGCAGCCACTGTATACCTCTTTGTGCAGCCTTGGTTCCCCCAATTTTTTTCAAGCTTGGAATGGCTCCAAATTGGCCCACACAATCACGGTTTTGAGTGCAGCAAAACAGCCTCTTAATCTTTGTTGTTTCTCTTCAAATATTACTATCAATTTTCTACAACAAGGTTATGCTCTCACACCCCAAACACAGCTTCAAAACAGCCCTCTTTTGGCTCCAATTCACACCCAAACACTAGCCCTAATGACTAGTTTTGATACCAAATGATGAGGTTTTCCTTAAACCTCTTGAATTCGGACCTAACTAGGACTAGAACAAATAGAATTTGGAAGATAAATTGAAAAGAAGAATAAAGAAAGAAAAGAACTGATTCTGTCCATTTTTAGGAAGCATCCATATCTCATGCTATAGGCATCAAAATTGAGTGATTCTAAAACAAGGTGAAATATCTCTTTCTGAAACACGATTTAGACTCAAGAATCACCGAAAAAGAGTATGTATAACTTGAGATATGAGTGTGAGAAATTTGAGACGAAAACTGAGAAAATTGCGAAATTAGAAGGAAGAACTAGATACGAAATTGATTAAAAGAAATAAGATAAGAATGGTGCCACAAACCTAGTTTGATAAGCCAAGAAGGATCACCACAAGAAATGGTTAATTCTTGATAAGATCAAATGATGCAAGGAAGAACCCTTGCAAAGCAAAACTCTCAGTTTTGTATATTCCAAAAATGTTTGTCCTCCCTCATGATCTCCAAATGTTTTAGTACAATTCAGTTTAGAGGTTTTGCCCATTTAGGACTTAACAAAAAAATAAAAACAAAACCCCTTAGCATAAGCAACACTGATATGTTCCAGTGGTTAAGGAGACATATTCAGCTTCAAGTGCCTAGGTTCTAATCCTGCTGTGGACAAAATATATTTTTTTGAACATAGTCATACACTAAATAGAACTAGAATGCAATAGAAAATAAAATAAAAAATAGTCCCAAAAATATATAAAGGTCTTGAAAGTTCAGATTGACTCTTTTGGCTCTTCTCCTTTCATTCCAAGTAGGCTATGCATGTGTAAACCCTAGGCTCCACGTGTTGGGCTTCAATCTGATGTTGGGCCTCTAATAAGTTGTTCACCATCTTTTTAAGTTCTTCTTGGGCCCTTTTAGCTTTTGCTCTTGTCATGGGCCCTCCTAGACCTTGTATTGGATCTTGGAGTTCTTTTTGGACTTGGGCCTGACTTGGGCTTCTCCCATGAAGTCCTCACCAATAAGTATCTTCATTCCTAAGCTATTGTGATATTCTATATGTTATGGATTATATGATACTTGTTGATAAATTGATCTTAAATTATTAGATGGTTTCCTTACATAAGAAGTATGCTTAGCATTGACAAAGTGCCTAATTGGATATGAACTTGCTAATTTCGTCATTGCATATAGGGTGAATGATATTAGTTCTATACGTGTTTTGATCCCTTTAGCATATTTCATCAAGGTGAATGTTTAATATCTATGATTCTCTTAATCTATGATTTTTTAGTAGTATAACACCTATGAGAATCATATTTTTGTTTTGAAAAGAGTTTTTGGTTTGATTAAAAAGTATTTTTTTTTAAAGCAAAATCCCCTATCATATTTGAAAGAAGCCTTTAAAGTTTTACATCCTTGAGAATTGTTTGAACTTGTCTTAAGACCTTGAAAGTATTATCACCTCCTACTTGTCTTAAAAATTTTGAAATCATTGGATATGTGCTATAAATGTAGTACTCTCTTCATTTGCTTTGAAAAATTTTATTAAATCTTGAGAAAATGTTTAAGAAAGTTTCCAAATAAATCTTTCGAGATGTTCTATAGAGCTCATCTTGATACTTCAAAAGATAAGCATTGTTCTTCAAAGTGTTTTATTTTCTCAAGGCTCTTGTTCAATGAGAAAGAGAGGAGATGTGTACTTTTAGATGTTCTTTTGACATGAGTTTGATCACTCTCAAGGAATATGTGATTTAATATAAAATCTCTCTACCCTTCTAAAATGTTTTTGAAAATGTAATGTGGTCTTACAAAATTCTTTTTGAAAGGGGGAAAAGTTTTTAAATGGTTTTTTGATTGATGAATTAAGAATAAGTATCTTTTGTCTTGCTTTACTTCATGTACTTACATGGTCTTGGCATACAAATTTCACTTTATCCATCTTGTGCTTCATTGAGGGGGAGGCTAGCTCCTAAGTTGTTTATATCTCTTAGCTTATATCATTGTTTGACATAAAGTGTTTTATTGCTATCATATGCTAAATGTTGATGTACCAAAATATGACAAGCTTTGCATGAATAATCTTTTACATCTTGAAAGCATGCTTGTTTCATCTCTCTATTCTTGAATCATATGTAGAATCAAATAGGGGGAGATAATTATGTTTTGAATAACTTAAAGAAGTTTTTGGTTTTGATGATTTTATTATTTTTGGCAACATGAGTTTTATCTACAGGGGGAGAGAAAAATATTATCTTTCCTTCATAGGCCTTTTTGTTAATGACAAATAGGGAGAGAGAAAATTGAAAAGAAAAATATGTTCTTGTGCTTATTGTTTGATATGCTTACATGAATATCTATTCTTCTATATTGCTCAACATATTTTTTCTTTGGTGATTTGTCATCATCGAAAAGGGGGAGATTGTAGAAATAAGTTTGTCCCAATGGTTTTATATGTTAAATTTTAATGATGACAAATACAAGACAAAAGGAATGATGTTTTTGCTACACAGATGTGCTTAATAGATTATATTGTATCATGCATAATTATGTACTTTATCTAGTTATATTTCACTTAATAATCATGTAATAAGATATGTGTAGCATTCTTTATATAATATATCCAATAATGCTTTATATGAGTTATAATGAATTAATATTGGATTTGACTCTATTTAAATAAAAATATGCAAAGTGTTCTTTGTTGCATCTTATATAGAGCATATCCATTAGTAATTGATAAATATCTTATTTGGATGTGTTTACGAAAGTCTTATATGCATGTTAGACTAACTAGAGTTATACATTTATGAATTATGTATATGAAGATATTGAATTATGAATTTGGATTAACTATGTTTGTTTAAATGAGTAATACTTTGTAAGATAATCCAAGTACTAAGAGTGAGCATTGCAACAAGAAAGCAAAAGATCAAGTCCCAAGGATCTTCAAGTTTAGCTTATAGGACTTAGACCTTATGTAAAGGTAAATAGGAATCACATTAAGCTCAAATATGTTTTTAAATTTTTTACAAATGATTCTTACATGCTAAAATGCCCAATAAACATGTTTTGAAAAGTTAGTCATGGTAGTAGTTCAAAATTATGAAAAATAGTTAAGTTTGTGTTTTACAAAACTGACCTTTGGTTACTCTTTTGATGATATCTTTCAAAATATTTTGAGTCTTGTTCTAAAACTTATTTCTTATGAAATTAGACTCAATGATCTTTCTAATGAGTGGTTATTTGTTTTAAACGGATGAGTAACAAAGAAGTTATAATCTTTCAAAAGTCAGTTAGTAAAAAACAAACTATAATAACTAATTATAGAATATTCATAACTGCTTATTCACCAAGTCAGAAGTATAGGCTTCTGTTTTTAAAAGCCCATAATCGGTTAGGGGATTTCAATAACTAGTTATTAGGTTATTTTTAAAAGTTCATGGTTAAGCAATAATCGGTTATGGAAATTCAATAACCGGTTATTAGAAACCAAATAACCAGTTATGGAACTTTAATAACTGGTTATATGGGCAACTAGAAAATGTGAATAACGGCTATAATTTGGAATTTAATGCTCCTAACCACCACCAATGGCTCTAAAATGCATTGGGTTATAAATACAAGTATTTGGGCATTAAAGAAAAGTTGGAAATCAATCTGAGAAAGCTTTTTGATCATTAAATACGAGTTTTAACTCTTTTTTCTCATAAACCTCTGTTTTGAGCTTTAGTGTGTGATTCCTTGATACTCATTGAGCTTCAATTTGTAATATATATTCTTTTGAGAGTTTATTATTCAATCTTTCTTTGATTTCCCATAAAAGAGGGTGAGGTATCCTTCAAGAGATAAAAAGGTAGGGTATCTCTAATTTGAGGCTCAAGCACAAGGGTGAGGCATCCCAAGGTGTGTTGAATACTCTTGGTTGTAAAGGTTTTTCAAGCACTTGTGAAGCTTGAAGAGTTGGAGGCTCTAGCACAAGGGTGAGGTATTTTAAGGTGTGAAGAGTGCTCTTGTTTATGCAAAAGTTTTCCTAGCACCCGTAAAGTCTAGGCAATAGTGAAGAAAATCTTAAGTTAAGCTTGGGGACTAGATGTAGGCCATAAGTAGTTAGTGGTTGAACACAGATAAATTTTTGAGTTTGATTCTCTCTGCTCTACACTCTTTAATTTCAATATTTGGTGCAACATATTTATTTATTGCATATCTTGTCATCTTGATGTTTTGATTTTAAGAACTTGATATCTAGCTTATTTACTTAATTTATCCTATAACCCAAGTTGTATTTGAATAATCTACAATAGTTGTGTCTTTGTTAGACTTATTTCACTGCCTGTGTATTGAGTAGATCAAAATGCTTAATTTCTTAATGATGTTTTAAAAACTTGTAACCACCCAATTCACCCCTGATGCAAGAAAAGACCCATTGGGCCTTCCAATTGAAGTAAATGATGCAAACAATTTAGCTTCAAGTGACCCATTGGGCCTTCCAATTGAAGTAAATGATGCAAACAATTTAGCTTCAAGTGACCCATTGGGCCTTCTAACCGGTCCAATTACAATAACAAGAGCAAGAAGGTTCAAAGAGGCATAAAATGGACTTATTCAAGACTTAGTGGCAAACCAAGGAGTTAATGGGCAGATTCAAGGCTTAGCGGAAAATAAAGGAGTTGAAGAACATTCAAGAGGATTAGTCAATCTAATCCAGATTCAATGAAAGGCTAAAGTTAGTGGAAGCTCCCATTCAAAGAATTGCACTTTATTATCATTAAAAGTTACACCCACTTAGTCATAATTAAGTGCAACTAAGTGCTCTTTTCAATTTATTTTGTTATTTTCGTATTATTTTATGTCATAATTTAGGGACCTTTCATATTTCTCTATTTTAATTGTATTTTTGTTTATTTTAAGGCCTTCTTTGGAGTTGTAGAATGGAATTTTTGGATGAAAATCACTTGAAATGCCTGTGAGGTTATTTCCTCTCAAGTTCTTCTGAGAACTTCTTCTCAAACTTATCAAGGATCCTTCCTTGTGGCGTTATCTTCTAATAGCTTAGGTTCTTGATTCTCTATAATCAACAGGACTAAGTTTTGCTTCTACAAACCTGTTATAACTTTTCGTGGCTGATCAAATCTCATTGTTGGGTTTTTTGGGACTTGTTTCCCAAGGGTTCACATCAGTTTAGTACCAGAGATTATCTATATACAGGTTTGATTATCAATTTGTGTTCTTGTTGTCTTGTTTCCTTTTCGTGATTTTTCATTTTTGTATTGTCTTCATCCCTTTAATCCTTATCATTTCATTTTTTAGACTCTATTATCTTATTTCAATTTGTTCAATTGATATTAAAAAAAAGAGATAAAAAAAAGGAGGTGTTCTACAACAAAGAAAAAGTGAAAAAGAAAGAGCTTTTCAGTTTGGTGTTTTAAAAAAAAAATCTGAACATATTCCCTTTGATTCTAAGCTCCTATCAATTTTAATAAAATTGTTCTAAGTGTCTTTTACATATATCTCTTTTTTTCTCTTATCGTGTCTTAAGTCTTGAGTCTTTGTGTCCTATCTTATCACCATATAGTGAACTTAGTTACTCTTACTATTTTGCCAATCTATTTTTGAAATTTCCTTGACTAAGTTGTTATAGTTCTTTTAAGAACTAAGGAGAGGAAATTTTGAGAGGTAAAAGGCAAGAGTGTAAAAAAAAAAGCCAATATAAGTGTGAAACATGAGTGTGTGTGATTGAGTGCATACACGTGAGGAATTATTGTGAGGTCCTATCTATTTGCTACTAACATTTTCTGTGAAAGATCATGACTTCTAATTTAGGAAGGGAAGATAATCCCTTAGTTTTGCAAGCTATGCAACAACAATTTGAGAGATTGAATATAGTTCTTGAAGGCATGCGAGATAGAATGGACAGGCAAGATGAAGAGATTCAGAGGCTGTGAGGGAGACAAAATTCAAGAGAGCCTAATAGAAGAGAAACCAATCCAAGTGATAGAGAATCTGAATTCTCAATTCATGTAGAACATGATGGAGAATTTGAATTCTTGAGGGAAAATTTCAGAACCAGAAGAGGAAGATTTCATAGAAGAAATCCTCATAGAAGAAGACAAGGTGATGGCAATCTTGGCAACATTAAGATGAAGATTCTTTCATTTCAAGGAAGGAATAATCCTGAAGCCTATCTAGAGTAGGAGAAGAAGATCAATTTGATTTTTCAATCTCACAACTACACTAAGGAAAAGAAGGTAAATCTAGCAGTTATTGAATTTACTGACTATGCTATTATATGGTGGGATCAATTGGTGACTAGCAGGAGAAGAAATTGGGAAAGACCAGTCGAGACATGGGATGAGCTTAAAGCTCTCATGAGGAAGCGATTCATACTGGGTCTTTATTATAGGGACCTATATTTAAGACTCCAAAGTCTTAGACAAGGCTCCAAAAGTGTGGAAGACTACCACAAAGAGATAGAAGTGGTCATGATAAGGGCTAATGTAAAGGAAGATAGAGAGGCTACTATGGCTAGATTTTTGAGTGGATTGAACAGGGAAATAGCAAATGTTGTGGAGCTGCAACACTGTGTGGAGTTAGAAGACATGGTGCACATGGCCATGAAGGTGGAGAGGCAACTAAAGCTAAAGGGGGCAGCAAGGCCTTCTTCCACTACCGATTCCTTTTGGAGGTCAGGTAGGAAGAAAGATGGCAAATTCAATCCAAAGGCCATGCTCGAATCATCTTCCAAATCAAAAGGTAATCCTGAATCTAAGTCTTGTAAGAGTAGTAACATTAAGTGTTTCAAGTGTTTGGGAATAGGTCATATAGCTTCACAATGCCCAAACAAGAAGACTATGATTTTGAAAGACAATGGGGAGGTTGAGACTGAAAGCGAAGATTGTGAAGATATACCAAAGGTTGAAGATGCTAGTGACGTGGAATATTTTGTGGAAGGAGAAGCTCTTGTGGTAAGAAGGTCATCGAATACTTAAGCCAAATTAAATGATGATGACCAGCAAAGGGAGAACATTTTCCATACTAGATGCCATATCCAAAATAAGGTATGTAGTATGATCATAAAATGGAGGTAGTTGTACAAATGTTGCTAGCGCTACCTTGGTTAAGAAATTGAACTCGTCAACAAGAAAACACCCTAGACCATACAAGTTGCAAAGGTTGAATGATTGTGGTGAAGCGAAGGTTAACAAGCAAGTAATGATCACTTTTTCTATTAGCAAATATACTGATGAAGTTCTATGTGATGTGGTGCCTATGCAAGCAGGGCATACTTTGTTAGGAAGGCCTTGGCAATATGATAGAAAAGTTATTCATGATGGCTGTAAGAATAGGTATTCGTTTGTTAAATATGGAAAATCCATTACACTTGTTCCATTGACTCCAACACAAGTGCATGAAGATCAATTAAAGCTTCATAGAGAGAGAGAGAGAGAGAGAGAGAGAGAGAGAAAAAATAGTGGAGGGAGTTCAAAGGAAAAAGAGAGTGAAAAGGAAGAAAAGAAAAATGAGGAGAGTGAAGATAAAAAGCATAAAAAAGAGGTGAACTTTCATGCAAAAGGAAGTGAAGTGAGGAATGCTCTTTTAGCAAAAAGGCCAATGTTTGTACTCTTGTACAAAGAAGCCAGTCTCATCACTAACAACTTAACAAATCTCTTCCTAGTGTTTGTGTTTCTTTGTTGCAGGAATATGACGATGTCTTTCCAGAAGAAGCTCCTATTGGATTACCACCACTCAGAGGCATTGAGCATTAAATAGACTTTATTCCTGGTGCTTCTATTCCCAACAGACTAGCTTATAGAACTAACCTAGAGGAGACAAAAGAGATTCAAAAGCAAGTTGAGGATTTGCTTGCCAAAGGATGGGTAAGAGAAAGCATGAGTCCGTGTGCAGTACCAGTCATACTTGTACCTAAGAAAGATGGCTCTTGGAGAATGTGTACAAATTGTAGAATTATCAACAACATCATCGTAAAGTATAGACATCTCATTCCTAGGCTAGTTGATATATTGGATGAGTTGCATGGATCTGTTATTTTTTCAAAAATTGATTTGAAAAGTGGTTATCACCAAATAAGAATGAAAGGGGGAGATGAGTGGAAAACTACTTTCAAAACAAAGCATGGATTGTATGAATGGTTGGTCATGCCATTTGGACTCACAAATGCACCTAGCACTTTCATGAGGATAATGAATCATGTGTTGCATGCATTCATAGGAAAATTTTTTGTTGTTTACTTTCATGACATTCTGATTTATAGTAAAACTATGGATGATCATATTGAACATTTGAAGAGTGTGTTGGAAGTTTTGAAGCATAAAAAATTATATGCCAATCTTAAAAAGTGTGATTTTTGCATGGAAAAAATAGTTTTTCTTGGATATGTTGTTAGTGCACAAGGTTGATGAAGAAAAGGTTAAGGCAATCAAAGATTGGCCCACACCTAAAACCATCACCAAGGTAAGAAGTTTCCATGGTTTAGCAAGTTTCTATAGGAGGTTTGTAAAGGACTTTAGCACAATTGTTGCACCTCTTACTGAAATTGTGAAGAAAAATGTTGGTTTTAAATGGGGAAAGGAGCAAGAGTTTGCTTTCAATGGGCTTAAAAATAAGCTATGTGCAGCCCCTTTATTAGCATTACCTAATTTACTAAAACATTTGAAATTGAGTGTGGTGCCTCAGGTGTAGGTATTGGGGCCGTTCTCATGCAAGAGAACAAACCAATTGCTTATTGATGTGTGTGAAACAACATCATATTTTGTTCTTGTGTTTGCATGCATTTTTATAAATTCTAGGCATTTTAGTTTCCCTTTTTATTTGTTTTTCCATTTAGTTCGGATAACTGTGGTGTTTTTGGTGTTATTGTGCAGGATTGGTGCTTAATTGGCCTTGAAATGGATGAAAAACTTGCACAATTGAAGTTGGAGCTTAAAAGGTAGCATTTTAGGACAAAAAGCTCGCTCTAGAGGGAAACACGGCCTGCCCGTGGCCTGAACCACGACCATGGATCGAACAGCTGCGTGAAAAAGTAAAAAAGGAGAGTTCAGAGTCAACCACACCCTGGCCATGGTCTGGACCACGTCCTGGCCGTGGTCTGAACCACACCCTGGCCGTGGTCTGAAACACGACTATAATTGTCAAACAGAGACAACCACAGTCTGGCCGTGGTCCCCACCACGGCCATGGTTCGGTATGCGTGTCAGATTTTTAAGTCCGTTTTTTCTCTTTTCTGATGGGCTTGAACCAATTTTAACCCATGGGGTATTTATAGATGTTCTGAAGACAGCATTAGGGTTCGTTTTTGGTTAGAAGGAGGCACATTGGAGGCT
This sequence comes from Ormosia emarginata, assembly GCA_029884605.1. Taxonomy (NCBI): domain Eukaryota; kingdom Viridiplantae; phylum Streptophyta; class Magnoliopsida; order Fabales; family Fabaceae; genus Ormosia; species Ormosia emarginata. The sequence continues at coordinate 21,039,196 of JAQQTP010000078.1, read as the reverse complement.
CTTGATCTTCATCTTCCTCTCTTCTCTCATGGATTACGGGTTTGGTTGTTCTTGGAACATGAATTCTGATTTCTTCTTCTCCATGTCTGAGTAGTCCTTTTTGTTTCTAGGATTGGGCAATGCCCTTTGATACATTGATAATGATTAATTGATATTGTTTACCCCTTTTATTAATCTTGAATGTTGTTGATTCAATCCTTATTGCGATTATTCATGTGAATTTGCTGGCCACTTATTTGCATCTCATAGATATCTAGGGATGTACTGAAAGGTGAACCTAGGTGTTGGAAATATAAGAATTGAACTTAAGGTTTAAATCACGAGAGTAGGTTTAGCCTTTCGAGGATTAATGAATTACCAAAAAACGTAATGGGTTCAATTTAAATTCAATTACCACGAGAGTAGGAATTGGTTTAATTGGGCACGGTTCTTGTATCTTGAAAGGGAACATTAACTAATTTAGGGTAATTCACCTTCAATTGAATTTCAAGTGTTAATAAGAGGATTGTCAATTAGGAGTCTTGTATCATTGTGGTTAACCCCAATCCTGGAAGCTTTCTTGAATCTGAAATCTTTCCTCAACAATTTGCTATTTTTATTCTCAATTTTGCGTCTTAACTTTTATTTATTTAATTGTTTGGTTTCTACGTTCTTGTTCAACAATTATATTCTCTTTTGTTTAATTTAATTAAATTAATTAATTAATTAGTATTCATAAACATAGTCCCTGTGGATTCGATATTTTATTACTTGACGACGAAACCGTACACTTGCGGATTTCACCCCAACCAAGTTTTTGGCGCCGTTGCCGGGGACTGTGTCTTCTTGAATATCAGTTAAATTTTTAATTTAATTATTTTAAACCTTTTTACTACTTTCTTGTTTTCTCTTTGAGTGTCTACAGGTAATTCTCTTGTTTATGCGAAGAACTAGATGTTTTGGGACTCTTGAAGAAGCTGATCCTGAAATTGAAAGAACCCTTCGCAGAAGGAGAAGACAACAAAGCCAAAGAGCAAGAGATAGACTTGAGCCAACGCTTGTCATGGCTGCACCTGCTGATAATAGACCTCTTAAAGAGTATGCAGCCCCTAATGCTCGGGGTTTGCGTTCTGGAATTGCTCGGCCAGACATTGAAGCTAGACAGTTCACTATACCACCTGCTTTACTCACCATGATAAGGCAAAACCAATTTGGAGGATTGCCATCAGAGGACCCAAATGATCATGTGGATATGTTCTTGGAATTCGGTGAGACCCTCAAGATTGAAGGTGCCTCTGTTGATGCTATTCGCCTTCGCCTATTTCCATTATCATTGAGAGCTAGAGCTAGGGCGTGGTTGAGGTCAATTCCCGCTGAGACCATCACTTCTTGGGACCAATTGGAGCAAACTTTCTTGAACAAATTCTTTCCACCATCCAAGACTGCTCATCTGAGGACCCAAATCACAAGCTTTGTTCAGAAAGATGGTGAATCATTGTCGGAAGCTTGGGATAGATATAAGGCTTTGCTGGAAGCCTGCCCACACCATGGGTTAGAAAAATGGTTGATTGTCCACACCTTCTATAATGGGCTAGAATATTCTTCGAAGGTGTCTCTAGACTCCGCAGCTGGTGGAGCTTTGATGAATAGAAGACTGACAGAAGCCTATGAGATCATTGAGAGTGTTGCCACAAATCATCACCAATGGGCAAATGAAAGAGGTAATAACCCGAGAAAACTCTCGGGAGGTAAGTTTGAGGTAGACGGAGTTGATTTAATTATGTCAAAATTTGATTCTTTGAATAAACGTTTTGACATGCTTGAAAAGGCTCATGTAAATGTCATAGGTGCCTCTAACAATTTTTGTGAGATTTGTGGAGCACAGGGACACATAGGTGTTGAATGCCAAGTTGGAATTGGCTCCTCACAAGGTGCACTGGTGGAGCAAGTGGAATCATGCCACAATTTCCATGACTTCAACCAAAAAGGGAGGAATGATCCATATTCTCAAACTTACAACCCCGGTTGGAAGTCACATCCCAACTTATCCTACCGGAATAGTCAACACCAAGCAGGGCAAGGTAGTGCTAAACCCTCTTCTGGACTCCAACAGGTACAAAACTCTAAACTTGAGTCTCTTCTTGAGAATTTTGTTGAGAGTCAAGCTAAGCAAAATGAGGAGTTTAGGCAACATGGGCAAGTTGTGACTGAGGCCATTAGAGAGTTGTCATCTAAAGTTGAAAATTTGGCCATTCATAATAAATTGTTAGAAACTCAGATTGCCCAACTTGCAGGCACTTCACATAGGCAACAAGGTAAATTTCCTGGTCAGCCTGAAATGAATCCAGGTAATGAACACTGCTTGGCTGTTAGTTTGAGAAGTGGTAAGAACCTAGAGGATCCTAAGGGTAAGGAGGTGATTGATAAAGATGAGGGGGATGAGGAAAGAGATACTAAGACACAACCCTTAGAGGAAGAGGAAACTAATGAAAAGGTGTCTAAGTATGTACCCCCTGAACCATACCAACCCCCAGTGCCATTCCCTCAAAGATTGGCTAAGGCCAAGCTAGATATGCAATTTGGGAAGTTCCTAGAGGTCCTTAAGAAATTGTACATTAATGTACCCTTCACTGAGGCGTTGAAACAAATGCCTACCTATGCTAAGTTTCTTAAGGATATTTTGTCTAATAAGAGAAAGCTTGATGAATATGAGACAGTAGCTTTAACTGAGGAGTGTAGTGCTTTAATTCAAAATAAATTGCCTCCTAAGCTAAAAGATCCAGGTAGCTTCTCTATTCCTTGCTTGATTGGTGACACAAATTTTGATAAAGCTCTGTGTGACTTGGGGGCTAGTGTCAGTCTTATGCCCCTTTCTGTGTGCAAGAAGTTGGAGGTGGGTGAGCTGAAACCCACAACTATTTCACTTCAGTTGGCGGATCGGTCCGTCAAGTACCCCATAGGCATCTTGGAGGATGTTCCTATCAGAGTGGGTAAGTTTTTTTTACCCGTTGATTTTGTTGTGCTTGACATGGAAGCGGATGCTAAAATGCCGCTCATACTTGGGCGACCATTCCTCGCCACTGGAAGGGCAATTATTGATGTCCACGAAGGGAAATTGACTTTGCGATTGAATAATGAGGAAGTAGTTTTTAATGTTTTCAATTCTGAAAAAAATCTTAATTCCTCTAATTCATGTAATCGCATAGATGCTACTGATGATGTGGACAGAGTTGTACTTTCAGGTATGCAGGAATCTGTGACTCATGCTGTATTAGAGGAGACCTTGCCCAAGGTTGCTTCCAAGTTCGAGAAGGTCAAGCCCTGCAAGAAAGGACCAAAGAAGCGGGATGACAAATGTGTCAAGAAGCGTGAATTTAAACCAGGGGATAAAGTTCTTGTTGATAACTCGCTTCTACGTTTCGTCCGTGTAAGTTGTGGTCGAAATGGTCCGGACCATATGAGATTGTTCGAGTCTTATCCTATGGTGTGCTTGAGGTGAAGATAGAAGGCCAGAAGACATTTCTAATAAACGGCCGAGAGAGTGCAACACTATGAAGATGGAGTGGGGACCGAGTACCACTCTATTGACATCACTGAGCATAGAACAAACTCACAAATCAAGCTAATGACTATAACTTAGCGCTTCTTGGGAGGCAACCCAACATTCTATCTCTTTTCCTTTATTTTCTTATTTTTATTGATTAACATTTTTTTTTATTTTTGTTTCTTAGTTAGCTATTGTTGAGTCGGCTTTGGTGCCTCCCTGAGTTCGGAGCCTTTGTAGGGGGATGTATATAGCTGTCGGCCAAAAAAAAAAAAGATGGAGTTTTAGATCGGATGTTCGAGTTCATGGCTACACGTCTCCTTTTTCCATCACCGCAGTGAGTTCTTTTCATTTATTCCTTCCATAGTTTTAGATTTTTTACATTGGGGACAATGTAAGGTCTAAGCTTGGGGGTTTTATTTTTTTTTTTATTTTTATCTTCATTATCATGCATTCCCATATCTCATTTTGCATTGCATTTTCACACCATCTTATATTTTTGCTTTTTGGTTGAACCTTGTCCCCCTCTCTTTTGGGGATTTTGAGATGATAATTGATTTGGAACCCAATTTATTGATTCTTGTGGTAGGCAACATGCATTGTCTTTAATTGATAGTGGAGGTGATTTCTTTATAGTTGATAATTAGCATATGTTCTCTGAATTTGTGCTTCTCATTGATTTTTGAACCTCTAAAAGTGAGTTTTGAGCCTGTATGGGATTTATTCACTATATGATTTTTCATCCCATTCTTTGTGTCGAGTGGTCATTCCTCATTGATTTTGTGTTCTAGAACTTGATTTGAAACCATTTTGAGGCGAAATCTTGGTTTGCATTCTTGAATGTGATTAAGGCATCTTAGGTATTTTTCTGGCCTTCTGAATTTGTTACACTTTCATCCACTAGTTGCCCATTTTGAGCTTATTGTATAATTGTTTTCTTGATGCCTATGATGATACATTGTTGGTGATCATTTAGAATATTGAATGGAGCAATCTGAGTTTGAATGTTGTATTGGGAATCATGTGTTTTGAAAATGAGGTCTCTCCCCTCTAAAAAAATTGAGGAAAAAGGGAAAACAAAATAAAAGAAAAGCTTGAAATGAAAGCTTGAAAAGAAAGGGGAGAAAATGTGGAATTATGCCTTGACTGAAAATTGTCTTTGCTCCGTGTATGTTCTATTGGGTTTCTTGTGCTTGTTGAAAATGTTGTTAGCCCTTTGTGCATACCCTCCTTTCTTTATCCTTCCTGACATCATTCCCATGGCCCCATTATATCCCTTGAAAGACCTTTTGATTCTTGCATTCATGCTGATTATTAGTGGAAATTTGGTTTCTTATCAAGCTTATGGAAGTGCATTTTCTTTGAGGAATATTGAGCGCATTGTCTTCATCCTTAAACACTTTGAGTGTAGTTAGTGGAGTGATCCTAATTTAGTGAGGAGCATGATTTCTGAGAACTTTAGCCTCTAATTGGACTTGATTTTGATTACCTCTCTAATTCTTGGTTTGTCTTTGCCTATTGCTTGGTTGGATGTTTTCTCGGGTTCCTCATTCATTATTGTCTCATAATCCCATTTCTTACTTGGTCCTAGTTATTGCTTGAGGACAAGCAAAATCTTAAGCTTGGGGGTATTTGATGTGTGTGAAACAACATCATATTTTGTTCTTGTGTTTGCATGCATTTTTATACATTCTAGGCATTTTAGTTTCCCTTTTTATTTGTTTTTCCATTTAGTTCGGATAACTGTGGTGTTTTTGGTGTTATTGTGCAGGATTGGTGCTTAATTGGCCTTGAAATGGATGAAAAACTTGCACAATTGAAGTTGGAGCTTAAAAGGTAGCATTTTAGGACAAAAAGCTCGCTCCAGAGGGAAACACAGCCTGCCCGTGGCCTGAACCACGGCCATGGATCGAACAGCTGCGTGAAAAAGTAAAAAAGGAGAGTTCAGAGTCAACCACACCCTGGCCATGGTCTGGACCACGGCCTGGCCGTGGTCTGAACCACACCCTGGCCGTGGTCTGAAACACGACTATAATTGTCAAACAGAGACAACCACGGTCTGGCCGTGGTCCCCACCACGGCCGTGGTTCGGTGTGCGTGTCAGATTTTTAAGTCCGTTTTTATCTTTTCTGATGGGCTGGAACCAGTTTTAACCCATGGGGTATTTATAGATGTTCTGAAGACAGCATTAGGGTTCGTTTTTGGTTAGAAGGAGGCACATTGGAGGCTCTTGATCTTCATCTTCCTCTCTTCTCTCATGGATTACGGGTTTGGTTGTTCTTGGAACATGAATTCTGATTTCTTCTTCTCCATGTCTGAGTAGTCCTTTTTGTTTCTAGGATTGGGCAATGCCCTTTGATACATTGATAATGATTAATTGATATTGTTTACCCCTTTTATTAATCTTGAATGTTGTTGATTCAATCCTTATTGCGATTATTCATGTGAATTTGCTGGCCACTTATTTGCATCTCATAGATATCTAGGGACGTACTGAAAGGTGAACCTAGGTGTTGGAAATATAAGAATTGAACTTAAGGTTTAAATCACGAGAGTAGGTTTAGCCTTTCGAGGATTAATGAATTACCAAAAAACGTAATGGGTTCAATTTAAATTCAATTACCACGAGAGTAGGAATTGGTTTAATTAGGCACGGTTCTTGTATCTTGAAAGGGAACATTAACTAATTTAGGGTAATTCACCTTCAATTGAATTTCAAGTGTTAATAAGAGGATTGTCAATTAGGAGTCTTGTATCATTGTGGTTAACCCCAATCCTGGAAGCTTTCTTGAATCTGAAATCTTTCCTCAACAATTTGCTATTTTTATTCTCAATTTTGCGTCTTAACTTTTATTTATTTAATTGTTTGGTTTCTACGTTCTTGTTCAACAATTATATTCTCTTTTGTTTAATTTAATTAAATTAATTAATTAATTGGTATTCATAAACATAGTCCCTGTGGATTCGATATTTTATTACTTGACGATGAAACCGTACACTTGCGGATTTCACCCCAATCACTTATTTCAGTGAAAAGCTCAATGGGGCAGCTTTGAATTACCCTACATATGACAAAGAGCTATATGCATTGGTGAGGGCATTGGAGACTTGGCAACATTATCTTTGGTCCAAAGAGTTTGTCATTCACACAGACCATGAGTCCTTGAAATACCTAAAGGGACAAGGCAAGTTGAATAGGAGACATACCAAATGAATGGAATACATTGAGACATTTTCCTATGTTATCAAGTACAAGCAAGGCAAAAAGAACATAGTGGCTGATGCACTATCTCGAAGGTATGCTCTTCTTTCTACTCTTAATGCAAAATTACTTACTTTTGAGTATGTGAAAGAGTTGTATCCAAGTGATTATGATTTTGGCAATGTGTATGTTGCATGCGAGAAATGTTCTTTTGGAAAGTTTTATAGAAATGATGATTTCTTATTTAAGGAAAATAAGCTTTGCATTCCATCTTGTTCCATACGAGAATTACTTGTGAGGGAAGCACATGGGGGTAGTTTAATGGGACATTTTGGTGTTTGAAAAACCTTGGATGTGTTGCATAAACATTTCTTTTGGCCTAAGATGAAAAGAGATGTAGAAAGAATTTGTTCTAGATACATTCAATGTAGAAAGGCCACATCTAGAGTTATGCCTCATGGTCTTTACACTCTTGTGCTTGTACCTAGTGAACCTTGGGTTGATTTATCTATGGATTTTGTTTTAGGACTGCCTAGTTCTAAGAAAGGGAAAGATTGCATCTTTGTAGTAGTAGATCAGTTTTCTAAGATGACACATTTCATTGTATGTAACAAAACTGTTGATGCTACTTCCATAGCTAATTTGTCTGATAGAGATGCTAAATTTCTTAGCCACTTTTGGAGGGTTTTGTGGGGGGAAATGGGAACCAAATTACTCTTTTCTACTACATGCCACCCACAAATAGAGGGCAAACAGAAGTTGTGAATAAAACTTTAACCCAGTTGTTGCGTGCTCTCATCTCAAAAAAATTGAAGTCATAGGAAGAATGCTTGCCATTTGTTGAGTTTGCATATAATTGATCTGTCCACATAGTTATAGGTTATTCTCCATTTGAAATTGTGTATGGTTTTAATCCACTAACTCCTTTGGATTTAATACCTTTACCTGTGCAAGAAAAGAATAATCTAGTTGGAAGGAAAAAAGTTGACTTTGTGCGCAAATTGCATGAAAATGTAAAGCAACAGATTGAGAAATCCAATGCGAAGACCACATCAAAAGCAAACAAAGGAAGGAAGAAGGTCATTGTCCAACCCGATGAATGGGTTTGGGTTCACATGTGGAACAAAAGGTTTCCAACAAAGAGGCAATCAAAATTGCAACCAAGAGGAGATGGTCCTTTCCAAGTCCTTGAGAGGATCAATGATAATGCCTATAAATTATATCTTCCTAATGATTATAGTGTTAGTGCTACCTTTAATGTATTTGATCTTACTCCATTTGATGTAGGTGATGAAGATTCGAGGACAAATCTTTTTGAGGAAGGAGGGAATAATGCAAGAAAAGACCCATCGGGCCTTCCAACTGGTCCAATTACAATAACAAGAGCAAGAAGGTTCAAAGAGGTATTAAATGGACTTATTCAAGACTTAGTGGAAAATCAAGGAGTTAATGGGCAAATTCAAGGCATAGTTTCATAAAGGAGTTGAAGAGCATTCAAGAGGATTAGTCAACCTAATCTAGATTCATTGAAAGGCTAAAGTTAGTGGAAGCTCCCATTCAAAGAATTGCACTTTACTGTCATTAAAAGTTGAACCCACTTAGTCATAATTAAGTGCAACTAAGTGCTCTTTTCAATTTATTTTGTTATTTTCGTATTATTTTATGTCATAATTTAGGGACCTTTCATATTTCTCTATTTTAATTGTATTTTTGTTTATTTCAAGGCCTAGTCACTTATAAGTCTATAAAAGGCCTTCTTTGGAGTTGTAGAGGGGAATTTTTGGATGAAAATCAATTGAAATACCTGTGAGGTTATTTCCTCTCAAGTTCTTTTGAGAATTTCTTCTCAAACTTATCAAGGATCCTTCCTTGTGGCATTATCTTCTAATAGCTTAAGTTCTTGATTCTCTATAATCAACGGGTCTAAGTTTTGTTTCTGCAAACCTGTTATAGCTTTCTAGGGCTGATCAAATCTTGTTGTTGGGTTTTTTGGGACTTGTTTCCAAATGGTTCACATCAACCCCCCTCTTGGGTGATAGTTGCCATGACTAACAAGTGATATCAAAGTTTCATGCTTATTGAAAGCTTAACCGCTTAGAGTTTAAGATCCTTATTTGTTAGCAACCATCAAAAGCGTTTCAAAATAGAAGGTTTTGAAATTGATAAACCACCATTCTTTGATGGTGTGCATTTTGTTTATTGGAAAGTTATAATAGAATTTTATATGCAATTTATTGATCTTGATTTGTGGGATATTATGCTTGATGGATTTACTTGCAAATCAAAACAAACTTGGAATGCTTATGACAACAAACGTTTTTCCTTGAACATTAGAGCAATGCAAATCTTGAGAAGTAGTTTGAATGATGATGCTTATGCTAGAATTAAGAATCGCTCTAGTTCCGAATAAATTTGGACATCCTTGATGCTATTTATATTGCTAACAATGATTTTGTGTATAAAGTTGTATATAGAAAGCAAGAAGAGCAAAAACCATTGAAGGAAGTTTGTCAAGAAAAATATCCTCAAAAAGATGTTCAAACTATTGAAAGGAGTCAAATGTCTCTTGGTGATGATGTGCTCAATTTGAAGTAGAGGCAAAGCAAAACAAAATTGAGAAGAAAAATGTTCCTTGTAACATCTTGATCCTAGTACTAATAACGTATCCAGAATTACGCATTAGTAACTAGAATTAAGTATGTTATGTATGAATATCCACAAATTTTTCAAATAAAAAGTTTAAGTAAATATCAAAATATGAGTCTTTCGTGGAATCATAATGTACATATACTATGAAATGGAGTTTATTGTTCGCTCTTTTGCTTACCGCAAGTGCATGGATTGCACTTGTAGTGTAGCTAGGAGTCGGATATCGTTCCCACGAGGACAATGTTTAAAACCAGTGCTAAATATAAACCAATAGCTCAAGTACTTCTATTCAAGGATATATAAATTGAGAAAGAGTATGTGAATTAATTCAAAGATCTTAAAAACTATAAGATTGGATTAAGTTGATGATTAGAGAATAGAGAATTCTTTTTCACCTCATACTTCCATTGATAATAAGTAATCCTTATGAGCGATATAAACGAAATGATTAGGTTAGCTTGAGAATCTAATATAGTTAAAAGCCTATGTCTAGGTCAATCAATCATGCTTCAATTACCTAATTCACTATATTTCCATGAGAATTAGTGTAAATCCACTCATTAAGATTTATTCCCAATCAATTACTATGGATGGTCAATAGGTATATTTCTATCTTATTAATGAATCATCGCATCCAAGCCAATTGAATGAAATAGAACATGCATCAATCATACATATGATCTCAAATCCAAATTCTTATGTCTAGGTTCATTAGATTTTATTAAATCACTTAAAAACTAATCAAACATTCAAGAGCATTAAGCATTATATGATTGAACAAAACCAAATCATATATATAAATTCAAAGGATTACAATATTATTCAATATCCATAGGAGGATCCAAAGAAAAATCCTATAAACAGCTTAGCCACTCATGACAAATGAAAATATATCACAAATGCTCACTGTCATGATAACTAAAGAGAGGAAGATGAAGGAAAGAGAAGAGAAAGCTCAATGGAATGATCCTTCAAGCTTCAACCCTCCTCCAAGGTGAAGATAGCCTTCAATCTTGGTCACTTTAGCTTCCTATTAGTGTAGAATATAAAACCCTGGTTGTAGCTCTCCAAAAACAACCTCCCTCTTTTCTGAAAATTAATGTAACAGTATTTATAGGCCTCAGAAAATAGAGTCATGCCGTGACATTCAACTTCATATGCCACAGAGCATATACATTTTAGGTCACCATGGCGCAGTGTGCAAATTTTGTAACTCTGCCTGAACAGGGGAATGCACCACGCCGCTGCATTGATATGCATGTGCTATGGCGTGACAAGCTTATCCTTGTTCTTAGCTTTCTCTTGCAATGTTGGTCCAATTCTTCAAAATTTCACTTGGTTGGACCCCTACCTACCATAGAGAAATTACCAATTCAACAATAAATGCTAATGTACTCAATTTATCAAAGAATTAGAAACATTTTCTCAGAATCAGAATGGAAGACACTGAAATTGAATTTATATGAATATGAAGCTAAAGTCTTCTAATCATGCATCAAAACAAAGACTAAGCCATCAATATAGCACAGATATGGGGCACAAATAACTATAATTTGTAGAGTTATCACATCCCCAAACCTAAATTTTTGCTAGTCCTCGAGCAAAACAAAGTACATTTATATAGATCAACTTGTTATCCTGCGTTCAACAACATTCAACCTTCCACTTTCACTCAAACTGAACTAGTGTATGATGACTACATAAAATCTCATAGAATGTACCTGCCTCACAATAAGTTTCATATATACACAACCCTCATCATGCTAACAATCACACTTTCCCTTTATACAAGACATATTTCCCACAATCATGCAAATAAAACTCCTATTCAATTAGGACTTATTGATGACAACCAAATGGGGGTTGCCTTTTTAAGATCTTTTTGATTGAAATTATCAACTGTGTTGCGCCATTTAAAGATTAAAACAAATTGAGTTTGAATTCAGATTTTGGAACAAAGTAAAAGATGAAGAAGAAAAGGATAAAATGGAAGAGATTAGAGATGATGTGAGGCGCCACAAACAAAGGAAACTTTGTTTGATAAGCCAAGTGAAATCCGCCACAAGAATGTTGGAATTCTTGATAAGGATGAAAACCTTGGTTCAACCAAGAACTTAGGAGAACAATGCTCACTAACAATGGAAAATTCCAAATGACATTCCAAAAGTCCCATTCATGAAAAATGGTGTGAATACATATAGGTGGCTGAAACCACTTTGTTTTCCCTCTTACAAAACCTCCCATTAATTCACTCATTCAAGACTCTATAAATTCTCTCTCAAAGCACTTTTACTCAGCCCCCACATGTGTTTCACGCCACTTACACTCACATAGGATCCTAGGACACATTTCAATTCCTAACTTATTGCATATTACTCAAGAAAATAAAACCTACTTAAAACCCCACTTAATAGCCACCAAAAATGCATTTATGGCAGCCACCAATAATAACTCACGCCTCTCTCTCATCTTCATGAATTACTAGAATCCTATGATAGGTTGCAACCTCTACTTATTACATATTACTCAAGAAAATAAATCCTACTTAAAACCCCACTTAATAGCCACCAAAAATGCATTTATGGCAGCCACCAACAATAACTCACGCCTCTCTCTCATCTTCATGAATTACATCACATTATTTTTGAAAATAAACAAAAGATTCCTAAGTCTACAACCTATTCAAACTCGTGTAACAATGGAAAAGAGTGGGCTTGACCCAAGTGCAAACAAAGCAAGTTGGACCTAACTCACAAAAATCCCATTTACACTTATTGGGAAGAAATAAACATTAAACTTGAGCCTCATCTTGTTGCACGCCACTTTCACATGATTCTTCCAAGTGAATGATGCAATTGATTAACTTGGGCTCCTCTTGAATTGATATTGGGCTTGTTTCCATGAGAAGCCCAATCATATGGTTTAGAGCTTCTTGGGCCTTCTTTGTTCTTGCCCTGGTCATTGGGCCTCCAAGGCCTTGTATAGCTTCTTGATCCACTTTGTGCCTAGTTGGGCTCACATCACTTACCCAGATAAGTTTATGAATATACAAGTGAATATGCATCAAGGAATCCACAAAATTGTAACTCAACTTTCTCTCCACTAATGTAACTCACATATAATTAATGATAAAAAAGGTCTTTCACAACTTATAATGTAAGGCCCATGGTATGGGTTAAAGAACAAACGAGAATAGATTTAACACAAACATTGAGAAATATACACATACAATTTCAAGACTTGAGCCCAAATGAACCGTTAGGGTATTCCAAAAGAACTTTGAAAGATCAGAACTCACAAGAACCATTCAATGTTTATTACATTTAACTTTTCTTCTTCTTTTCTTTTTTGCTTTGTTTTTCTCTTTTCTTTTCTTTTTCTTTCTTTTTTCTTTCTTTTCACTTTTACAAAGAAATGATGTTCTAATTGCAGATGGTTCTTACAAGTTCATATTTGAATTTGACTTATATAATACCCCTAGTTATTGGACTCACTTCAAGAAATCATATGGCATGAACTCAACCAACAACGATGGTAAGATAATAAATGCAATGTTCTCACATGCACTTAGAATGGTTACATGGTATGGAATATATAAGTGATGAACAACATAAGGCCAAACATATTTCAAGCCTCAAAGGGGACCTAAGGATATGATCATGTCAAGGTAAGCTTTTTAAGGCTCAGTCGGTCCAAACAATGCCCTAATCATTTCCTCAATCATGCACAAATTAAGATTTTGTCTCAAGAGAGTTCAAAAACAATCTTATGGATAACTGAAACTTTCATATGTACAATCTATAAACCTTTTCTAGGCAAGAATTCTTATCATTTCCAAAGTTAAACAAGCATACAATTGGAAAACGTATCAAGCATAAAAAGAAACTAGATTGCTTTAGCATGCCTCAAAGATTGTATATGGATTCATAGAAATGTTGAGGTCAATTTACATCCATATATATATTTGATAATCATCGCGCACTAGTTATTAACAACATGCTATCCTTTTGTGAAAGGAATGACAATTGTATCTTGAATGAAATTTTCATGAAATTTTTGTCAAGATACAAGCTTTGATGGATACTTGTTGGGAATTGTAGATTAAAAATCGCACAGCGGAATAATAGAATTCCCTCACAAGATCCATGCGAAAAGGCCATAATATGAGTTTTTAAAAGTTTACCTCTTGAAGCGTGATAAACACAAGAGAAGTGAATCACTAACACCGAAATAGCGACGATGTCTCTGCAGTATCCACACGAACAAACTTGCAAAAAGGAGTCACGCCTCTATTTCACGGTGCTAGCTGCGAAGAGTGTAACACCCTTATGGGGATGTCACATATATAAATAAGATAAATAAAATCTACCCAAGTTGTAAAACATTTGTAACATAATATTGTGGGTCGTAAAATTCTTCTTGTTAAACAGAATAGCATTAAATAAAATAACGCGGAAACACAAAATAAACAAACCAACATCTCACATAATATACATATGGTACTAGTTATAAGTTATACAAATAATTTACAACTATCCATATTTAAACTAAAACAGTAAACAAAACAGTAAAAGGTTAATACATACAAACGCAAACGCGCCCAAGTACACATCACAAATATCTAACCTTCTGAAGGATCACTCTCAGATGAAACTTCAGGTGATAGATATCCAGGATGCCTCGACCCTCTACGGATACGGGTCCGTGCAGTCGATACGCTGCTAATCTCACTAGGCGCATCAAACATACCGCCTCAATGACGCCTAAGAGATAGCGGCAACTCCACATGTAAGTACAATAAAGTAAAAAAGAACGGCACTCCATCAAACTCCGTACGTATGGTCACAGTCAGACACCCTACGTACGTCACCGAATCTCTATCTTCTCGCAGACGCCAGGCTTCAGAGCCTCCGTGAAACACAAGTTGCACGAATCCAAAGAATCCTGGTAGCGTCATATCCACACAATCAATCCAAAGGATATGGATGATCGGATGGTTCTTGATCGTATAACTGATCTTCGGCTTGCTGCCCTTCCTCCTCTTCAGGATACTCACACTCAACAGGCTGTTCCTCTTCCTCAAACTCTTTATCACATAATTTAAATATACAGATAACACATACAAGAAAGAGGTAAGACAATCTATATCACTACAAATATGGTAAAATAAGAAAATGATAATACAACAAGTATAACAGTTCATACAATATAGCATTCTATAATAGCATAAATGAAACACAAGATAACACAGATGTAATGTAACACAGAACGCAATGTAACAACATATAGTGGTATAGATAGACAAAATAGCACAGATAAATAATGGTACAGATAAATAATGATATAGATAAATAAACTGGTATAGATAAATAACATTAAAATGTATGAGATAAAAATATATGAAATGTGACTCAACCCTACTCCATGGAGCAAAAACACAGACATCAGAATGGATGACCCACAAAATCTATTAGTACCGTCGACCGCCTAATAACTATTCCGCTGTCTCACGTTGCGTCTATAGCCCACTGTAAAAAAAAGATGTAGTGGTGTAGCACACTGTCATACGTCGTGTCACTACAGGCTTGCACTAATAGACTTCACAAGATCTTGATTAAGTATAGTGCGTGTCAAGTCCATTAGTGTGTTACTAGTTACCATGGCCCAGAGGAGCGACCAACTGTCCACAAATGGAATAATCTGCACACTAATGTCTCCAAGTTCATTCAAGTTGAACCACACTACGCTTATCACACTGACAACACGATGTTATTCATCTCGTCAATCAATCCACCAATTATCAACCAAATTGGCACAACTCAATGTATGATAAAAATTTCAAATATGCCCTCATTGGCAAAATTTCAAATATGCCCTCATTGGCAAAAATTATGAATATGCCCTCACTGGCAAATCGCATATATATACAGTACGTCCCACCTGACAGTACTGTTTCACAATCTGTCCGGCTCCACCACTTTGGCCCAACAGTAAAACTTGCTGTTTTCGTCAATCGCGTAGAAATTTTATCGCGTTTTCAAAATCTAGTCGCTTTTATAAACGTTTTTAAATCGCGTAAATATATTTTACTGTTTTTAAAATCACGTACTATTTTTCAAACGTTTTCTCAACCGCGTAAGATTTTTAAATCATTTTCTTGTCCAAATTCCTTAAAATTACTGTTCAAATAAACAGAAATAATATTTAATACATTTGAACTACGTAGAATATTTTTTCATACCGTATAAATTATATTTACTATCTTTTCTATCTTATTTTTCTGTTTTTAGCAAAATTTGATAGTATTTTGCTTAGAAAATGTATAACGATGATTTTCTAAGTTTTTCGAAAAAATTTCTTTTATTTATATTATAACCATTTAATTACACTTTTGAAAACTACTAACGTGCTTCAAAATATAACATGAGCTCTACGTTAGAAATTTTACAAAAGCTACTGTATTTCCTTTTAACTATTAAAATCATTAGTTTTAACTTCTTAAACTTAATCTAATCAATTTATTTCTTCGAAAATCATTGTAGAAAAATTTCTTTTAACATATATTGCTTCGTTTTGATTGAAAATGGTTTGGAAATGATTTTAGAAATCATAAATCCTTGGCTTTGGCATGTTGGCCGAAATACTTAAAATTACCATTTGATCTCTACATTCATTTTTCTTGCTCTAAACAATTTTGCATCTTGTTAATTTTCCTAGGTTAATTAAATCACACTATTAGAAAATTGATGAGAACATTTTGGTTCTCCTTTTTGGTTGAGGCCGTGAGCCTTAGTGATGTGTTCTTTAGAACACTCATGCAATCCTTGACATGTTGTTCACATCCTACTATTTACACATGCATTTCTAACACATACAATATTTTTAAAGCTTGTAGACATGCATATTAATACAAATCACAAATAGGAAAGCTAATAACAAGCACACAAATGAATACTTATGGATTCTACAATTACAAACAATTTCCATCTTCTTACCACCACCCAAGGATGATAAGATTTAAGTCTTCCTCTTACCTTAAATGAAGACAAATACTCTTTCACTCCTTTCTAGGGTTTCGGTTTTCACTCTCCAAGATACCTATCAAGCTTAAACAAAATTCTACAAATTATAATCATGAAAGAAAGCTTAAACCATGGATCAATCATGGCTTAGAACTTTGAAAAAGAATTTAGAAATGAAAAACAAAGAGTTTCACCTTCTAGGTAAAATCTCCCAAGTAGATTTTCAAGCTCCAAATGATGGATTTTGCAAGAACTCTCAACTACAGATGTTCTTAGAATTGTGTTTAGGTTTAGAAAAGTTGGTTGGATGAAATTTTAGGTAGATGGATGGTGAATATGGTTGCTTGGCCGAATGCTTCACAAGGAAGACAACAATGGAGTTTGATATTTTTGGAAGAGAGAGAAGAGAGAAAATGCATGGAAATCAAGTGAATAATGGTCTTTCTTGAGTGAATGGCCGTAGACATGAAGGGGCAAGGAGGTGTCCATTTTGGTTGGCTCCATCCTTGCCTTAGAATTGATCAATGGTGAGGATTAAGACTTGATCACCAAGCTTTGATCTTATTGGTTAATCCTAGCCTTGTCACTAACCTTGTCATCAAGCTTAGTCACTAATTAAGCCTAGTCATTAAGCTTAGTCACTAACCTAATCATTGGGAATCTGTTCTAGCTTAAAACATTAACTGCTTTGCTAAACGTGGATCCCGCAAGACATTTCCGAGTCCACTGTCATTTATTTATACTGACTAATAAAATAATATTATAATAATATAAAATTATTTTATTTTACAGTTAAATCCTAAAAATTAAAAGATTACTAACCGTATCATTCAGAATTGGGTTTAATAAGATCCCCCAGCTCCGAATAATTAAAAATAAGATTTCCCCGGCCTGGAAAATATTATTTTTCTGTCCCGGAGCAAATCACACAAAAAGTTCAAATAAAATAACAGACAGTATTATAAAGCAGTAATTCATACAGAAAAGTAACAAACAGTACAAAAAGGACATAACGGTCATTTATCCTAAAGTTGAAAAATATCAAACAGTACATTCGGGACACAACGGTAACTCACCCAAAAGTTTAGGGTGTTACAACTCTCCCCAACAAACAAAAATTTCGTCCTCGAAATTCGTTATACCTCAAAACAAATAAGGATATTGCTCCCTCATTTTGTCTTCCAGTTTCCATGTAGCATCACCTGTCACATCGTTACATATGACCTTCACCAATTCGATCATCTTCCCTCGAAGCTGCTTCACCTCTCTGTCCTCTATTCTGACAGGTAAGGTCTCGTAAGTCAAATTCTCTTTCAACTGTACTTCATCGGGTTGTATAACATGCGTCGGATCCGGAATATACTTCCTTAGTTGGGATACATGAAATAAATCATGCAGATTTGATAGAAAAGACGGTAAAGCAATGTGATAAGCTACAGGACCTATACGTCGAATAATCTGATATGGTCCAATGAACTTAGGAGTAAGCTTCTTAGATTTAATAACTCTTCCGGCACCAATCGTAGGAGTCACTCTTAGAAATACATGCTCACCCTCCTCAAATTCAAGAGGTCGTCTTCGTTTATCTGCATAATTCTTTTGTCTACTTTGCGTCGTCTTCATCTTCTCTTGTATCATCTTTACCTTCTCCGTAGTCTGTTGTACAATATCTGGTCCAATAGCCATACTTTCCCCTTCTTGATACCAACACAACGGTGTCCGACATCGTCTTCCATATAATGCCTCATAGGGTGCCATCCCTATACTCGAGTGAAAACTATTGTTGTAGGTGAATTCTATCAAAGATAAAAATTCATCCCAACTCCATCGTTGCTCCAAAACATAAGCTCGCAACAGATCTTCCAAAGACTGTATAGTTCTCTCTGTTTGACCATCAGTTTGCGGATGATAAGCTGAACTCAACTGCAACTTAGTTCCCATGGCTTCTTGTAAACTTCGCCAGAACCTCGATGTAAACCTCGGATATCTGTCAGAAACTATACATGTAGGCACACCATGTAATCTGACAATCTCACTGATGTATAACTGGGTTAATCTTTCCAACGAATATTTAATATTAATTGGTAAGAAATGAGCCGATTTCGTAAGCCTATCGACTATAACCCATATCGAACCATGACCTTTCCTCGTCTTCGGTAATCCAGTAATGAAATCCATTGAGATACTATCCCACTTCCACTCTGGAATAGCTAACGGTTGCAACATACCAGCTGGCCTCTGATGTTCAACTTTCGCCTTCTGACAAACCAGACAAGATGCCACATATTCCGCTACGTCTCTTTTCATCCTTGGCCACCAAAACAACCTTTTCAAGTTTTGGTACATTTTGGTCATCCCCGAATGTAAACTTAAGTCACTAGTATGAGCTTCATCTAGGATCCCCTTCTTCAATTCCGAATCATCAGGCATACAGATTCTTCCCTTAAACCTCAAGATTCCATCAGCTCCTTCCTCTACCGTCGCCTTATGACCTTGCTTTGACAATTCTCTTTCATTATGCAAAAATGCATCTTCCTTTTGCTTATCTCGGACTACATCGAGAAATTCATTTATGATCACGACTTTACATAGGCGAACTCTTCCAGGCAGAAACTCCACGGACAACCATAGATCTCGGAATTTGTTAATCAATTCTTCCTCCTTTATCATCATTGCTTAAACACTAAGCACCTTTCTACTTAAGGCATCAGCTACCACATTAGCTTTTCCTGGATGGTATTGGAGTTGAAAATCATAATCCTTTAAGAATTCCAACCATCGCCTTTGTCTCATATTCAATTCTTTCTGATCAAACAAGTACTTCAAACTTTTGTGATCACTAAAGACATTAAACATTGCTCCATACAGAAAATGCCTCCACACTTTCAAAGCAAAAACCACCGCGGCCAATTCCAAATCGTGTGTTGGATAATTCCTCTCATGAACCTTCAACTATCGAGAAGCATACGCCACAACATTCCGATTTTGCATCAATACGCGTCCTAACCCTTGGTAAGAAGCGTCATAATACACATCAAAAGTTCCCTTAGAATCCGATAAAATTAACACTAGTGCAGTTGTTAACCTTCTCTTCAATTCTTGGAAACTGGCTTCACATTCTTTCGTCCACTCAAAAGCTTGACTTTTCCTCATAAGCTGTGTAAGCGGTCCAGCAATCTTAGAAAAACCTTCGATAAACCTTCGGTAATATCCAGCAAGTCCAACAAAACTTCGAACTTCTGTCACCGTCTTAGGTATTTCCCACTGCAAAACAGTCTCTACTTTCGATGGGTCTACCGCAATACCTTCCTTTGAAATCACGTGACCTAGAAATTGAACTTCCTCCAACCAGAACTCACATTTAGCCAATTTCACATACAGCTTCTTTTCCTTCAAAGTCTGAAGAACAATACCGAGATGTTCAACATGCTCTTCCTTCAATTGAGAATAGATCAGAATGTCATCGATAAAAACAACGACAAATCTGTCTAGATACAGATGAAAAATCCTGTTCATATAGTCCATAAATATGGCAGGAGCATTTGTCACCTCAAATGGCATTACCTGATACTCATAATGTCCATAACGAGTTCGAAAAGTTGTTTTGGGTACATCCTCCCCCTTAACACAAATTTGGTGATAACCCGATCTCAGATCTATTTTAGAAAATACCACTGCTTCCTTCAACTGATCCATCAAATCGTCAATTCTTGGAAGCGGATATTTATTCTTAATAGTCACCTTGTTTAACTGACGATAATCCACACAAAGTCGAGAAGTTCCGTCTTTCTTCTTGACCAAAAGCACTGGTGCTCCCTATGGTGAAACACTAGGTCGCACAAACTGTTTCTCCAACAGTTCCACCAATTGTTGTTTCAGCTCCACCAACTCTGCTGGCGACATTCGGTATGGCGCAATTAAGATAGGACCTGCTCCTGGTACTAAATCAATTGAAAACTCGATCTCCCTCTCAGGTGGCAAACCAGGTACATCATCAGGAAAAATTTCTGGAAACTCATTGACAACAAGAATAGTATTCACATCTTTCTCGTTCTTGACTTCTAGAGAAGACAATAACATATATCCCTGTGCTCCCTCTCTCAACAATGACTTGACTTTAACAGCAGTCAAGAATCCAGACTTTTCTTCCTTAGGAAAAACTATGGTTTTGCTTGCACAATCTATAAGGATATGATTAGAAGATAACCAGTCCATCCCTAATATTACATCTATCTCAACAAGAGACAAACAAATCAAGTTGACCGAAAACACACGGTCCTTTATAACAACAGGACAATCCAAACATATCTTAGACGTAATTACAGGTTTAGTAGTTGGCGTAGAAACACTCAATTTAACATTCAGAGAAGACACAGGCAACTTTAATCTCTCCACACAATCATATGCAATAAATGAATGTGTCGCACCAGAATCATATAACACAGTCAGAAGATTACCTCCAATGGCACCTTCTCCCTGAATAAGATCATCAGATTGAGAAATTTCTGTTCCAGTCATAGTATACACTCGCCCTCCAGACCTCGGTTGAATACTTCCTGACCTTGGCTGAGTGGCACGAACACTTCTCATAGCTGGCTTTCTCTCTGGCTGAGTACAATCCCTAGATATATGTCCAGGCTGTTTGCAATTAAAACAAATTGTTCCTCTGATAAGGCATTCACTAGAAAGATGGCCTTTCTTTCCACACTTAAAACATGTTGGCGTGAACGCCACTCTCTGTCCAACTCCACTACCACTAGTACCTCCCCCAACCGGTGGTCGTTGAAATTGATTCCCTGGTGGTCTAGAATACGGCTTGCGTTGAAACTGACTATTATTACTGTTACCACCCCTCTGAAATCTTGTTGGCCCAAAATTACGATTCCTCTGATCTCGTGATGGCTCTAACTCCTCAAGTCGCGCACACGCATCAACTAAAGCATGAAACTGATTCATTCTCAAGGATATCACCCCTCACTTCAGTTCCACTCTTAACCCTGCCTCAAACTTCCGATATCTCCACCCATTATCTGGTCGAGTTTGAGCATAATCTGAGAATTGAGACAAACTCTCAAATTTAGTAGCATACTCATTCACTGTTATATTACCCTGACGCAAACCAAGAAATTCCATCTCCTTGGCATGTCTAGCACTCGCAGGAAAATACTTCTCCAGAAATGCACTAGAAAATACCTCCCATATAATTTCTGTTCCTTCAGCCTGCAACAACCGGCGGGTTCATCTCCACAAATGTTCTCCGTCTCCCCTTAACATAAAGGCTGCATACGTTACTTTTTTCTCATCGGAGCATCTCATTCCTTCAAAAATTCTCTCTAAGTCTTGTATCCATTGACTCGCTTTCTCAGGATCAACCTCGCCTCTAAACTGCGGTGGATTGTTACGCCTAAATTCAAATAAATTTAGGGCATCAGCAGTAGCATCTTGCTGTTGAGCTGCTCTCAGATTCTGCTGCGTAATCACTTCAGCCATTCGCTGCATAGCTTCAGCAGTCGCAATCATAGGATTCACTTCCCGATTTACGTTCGCATGTCCTCGTCCTCTACCAGACATCTTCTTTCTTCAAACATAACCAAACAAAGTTAGATACATCCTTTCGGAAGTAAATCACAGAGAATCACACAGCACAAACAAAAACAGACTCAACCACAACCCCAAAAGACTCTAACTTGGGCTCTGATACCAACTAATGTAACACCCTTATGGGGATGTCACATATATAAATAAAATAAAAGAAAGATAAATAAAATCTACCCAAGTTGTAAAACATTTGTAACATAATATTGTGGGTCGTAAAATTCTTCTTGTTAAACAGAATAGTATTAAATAAAATAACGCAGAAACACAAAATAAACAAACCAACATCTCACATAATATACATATGGTACTAGTTATAAATTATACAAATAATTTACAACTCTCCATATTTAAACTAAAACAGTAAACAAAACAGTAAAAGGTTAATACATACAAACGCAGACGCGCCCAAGTACACATCACAAATATCTAACCCTCTGAAGGATCACTCTCATATGAAACTTCAGGTGATAGATATCCAGTATGCCTCGACCCTCTACGGACACGGGTCCGTGCAGTCGATACGCTGCTAATCTCACTAGGCGTATCAAACATACCGCCCCAATGACGCCTAAGAGATAGTGGTAACTCCACATGTAAGTACAATAAAGTAGAAAAGATCGGCACTCCATCAAACTCCGTACGTATGGTCACAGTCAGACACCCTACGTACGTCACCGAATCTCTATCTTCTCGCAGACGCCAGGCTTCAGAGCCTCCGTGAAACTCAAGTTGCACGAATCCAAAGAATCCTGGTAGCGTCATATCCACACAATCAATCCAAAGGATATGGATGATCGGATGGTTCTTGATCGTAGAACTGATCTTCGGCTTGCTGCCCTTCCTCGTCTTCAGGATACTCA
Source organism: Ormosia emarginata (assembly GCA_029884605.1). Taxonomy (NCBI): domain Eukaryota; kingdom Viridiplantae; phylum Streptophyta; class Magnoliopsida; order Fabales; family Fabaceae; genus Ormosia; species Ormosia emarginata. The sequence goes on along the minus strand of JAQQTP010000078.1, from coordinate 21,016,342 downwards.
CACTCAACAGGTTGTTCCTCTTCCTCAAACTCTTTATCACATAATTTAAATATACAGATAACACATACAAGAAAGAGGTAAAACAATCTATATCACCACAAACATGGTAAAATAAGAAAACGATAATACAACAAGTATCACAGTTCATACAATATAGCATTCTATAATAGCATAAATGAAACACAAGATAACACAAATGTAATGTAACACAGAACGCAATGTAACAACATATAGTGGTACAGATAGACAAAATAGCACAGATAAAAAATGGTACAGATAAATAATGATATAGATAAATAAACTGGTATAGATAAATAGCATTAAAATGTATGAGATAAAAATATATGAAATGTGACTCAAACCTACTCCATGGAGCTAAAACACAGACATCAGAGTGAATGACCCGCAAAATCTATTAGTACCGTCGACTGCCCAATAACTATTCCGTTGTCTCACGTTGCGTCTATAGCCCGCTGTAAAAAAAAGATGTAGTGGTGTAGCACACTGTCATACGTCGTGTCACTACAGGCTTGCACTAATAGACTTCACAAGATCTTGATTAAGTATAGTGCGTGTTGAGTCCATTAGTGTGTTACCAGTTACCACGACCCAGAGGAGCGACCAACTGTCCACAAATGAAATAATCTGCACACTAATGTCTCCAAGTTCATTCAAGTTGAACCATACTACGCTTATCACACCGACAACACGATGTTATTCATCTCGTCAATCAATCCACCAATTATCAACCAAATTAGCACAACTCAATGCATGATAAAAATTCCAAATATGCCCTCACTGGCAAAAATTCCAAATATGCCCTCACTAGCAAAATTACGAATATGCCCTCACTGGCAAAATTCCAGATATGCCCTCACTGGAAAAAATTACGAATATGCCCTCACTGGGAAATCGCATATATATACAGTACGTCCCACCTGACAGTACTGTTTCACAATCTGTCTGGGTCCACCACTTGTCCCGACAGTAAAACTTGTTGTTTTTGTCAATTGCGTAGAAATTTTATCGCGTTTTCAAAATCTCGTCGTTTTTATAAACGTTTTTAAATCGCGTAAATATATTTTACTATTTTTAAAATCGCGTACTGTTTTTCAAACGTTTTCTCAATCGCGTAAGATTTTTAAATCATTTTCTTGTCCAAATTCCTTAAAATTACTGTTTAAATAAACAGAAATAATATTTAATACATTTGAACTACGTAGAATATTTTTCATACCGTATAAATTATATTTGCTATCTTTTCTATCTTATTTGTCTACTTTTAGCAAAATTTGACAGTATTTTGCTTAGAAAATGTATAACGATGATTTTCTAAGTTTTTCGAAAAAAAAATTTTTATTTATATTATAACCATTTAATTACACTTTTGAAACTTCTAACGTGCTTCAAAATATAATATGAGCTCTACGTTAGAAATTTTACAAAAGCTATTGTATTTCCTTTTAATTATTAAAATCATTAGTTTTAATTTCTTAAACTTAATCTAATCAATTTATTTCTTCGAAAATCATTGTAGAAAAATTCCTTTTAACATATATTGCTTCGTTTTGATTGAAAATGGTTTGGAAATGATTTTAGAAATCATAAATCCTTGGCTTTGGCATGTTGGCCGAAATACTTAAAATTACCATTTGATCTCTACATTCATTTTTCTTGCTCTAAACAATTTTGCATCTTGTTAATTTTCCTAGGTTAATTAAATCACACTCTTAGAAAATTGATGAGAACATTTTGGTTCTCCTTTTTGGTTGAGGCCGTGAGCCTTAGTGATGTGTTCTTTGGAACACTCATGCAATCCTTGACATGTTGTTCACATCCTACTATTTACACATGCATTTCTAACACATACAATATTTTTAAAGCTTGTAGACATGCATATTAATACAAATCACAAATAGAAAAGCTAATAACAAGCACACAAATGAATCCTTATGGATTCTACAATCACAAACAATTTCCATCTTCTTACCACCACCCAAGGATGATAAGATTTAAGTCTTCCTCTTACCTTAAATGAAGACAAATACTCTTTCACTCCTTTCTAGGGTTTCGATTTTCACTCTCCCAGATACCTATCAAGCTTAAACAAAATTCTACAAATTATAATCATGAAAGAAAGCTTAAACCATGGATCAATCATGGCTTAGAACTTTGAAAAAGAATTTAGAAATGAAAAACAAAGAGTTTCACCTTCTAGGTAAAATCTCCCAAGTAGATTTTCAAGCCCCAAATGATGGATTTTGCAAAAACTCTCAAGTAGAGATGTTTTTAGAATTGTGTTTAGGTTTAGAAAAGTTGGTTGGATGAAATTTTAGGTGGATGGATGGTGAATATGGTTGCTTGGCCGAATGCTTCACAAGGAAGACAACAATGGAGTTTGATATTTTTGGAAGAGAGAGAAGAGAGAAAATGCATGGAAATCAAGTGAATAATGGCCTTCCTTGAGTGAATGGCCGTAGACATGAAGGGGCAAGGAGGTGTCCATTTTGGTTGGCTCTGTAACACCCTTGTGGGAATGCTACATTTATAAAGAAAATAAGAGAAAGATAAATAAAATCTACCCAAGTTGCAAAACATTTATTATATAATAATATGGATTGTAAAATTTTCTGATTAAACAGAATATTACGAGATAAAATAACACAGAACATAAAATAAGCACACTATCATCTCACATAATATACATATGGTTCCATCTTAGATTATACAAGTAATGTACAACTACCAATATTTAAAACTAAAACAGAACAGTAAACAAAGCAGTAAAAGGTTTATATATCTACAAACGCAAATGCGTCCAAGTACACATCATAAATATCTAGCCCTCTGAAGGATCACTCTCAGATAAAACTTCAAGTGATAGATATCCAGGATGCCTCGACCCTCTACGGACACGGGTCCGTGTAGTCGATACGCTGCTGATCTCACTAAGCGCATCAAACATACCGCCCCAATGACGCCTAAGAGATAGCGGCAACTCCACATGTAAATACAGCAAAGTAGAAAAGATCAGTACTCCATCAAACTCAGTACGTATGGTCACCGTCAAACGCCCTACGTACGTCACCGAATCACGATCCTCTTGTAGACGCCAGGCTTCAGAGCCTCTATGGAACTCCAGTTGCACAAACCCAAAGAAACCTGGTAGCGTCATATCCACACAATCAATCCAAAGGATATGGATGATCGGATGGTTCTTGATTGTAGAACTGATCTTCGGCTTGCTGATCTTTCTCCTCCTCAAGATACTCACACTCAAGAGGCTGTTCCTCTTCCTCAAACTCTTTAATATACAATTCAAAATATACAAATAACACATACAGGAAAGAGGTAAGACAATCTAAATCACCACAAACATGGTAAATAAGAAAACGACAATACAACAGGTATCACAATTCATACAATATAGCATACTATAATAACCTAAATGAAATACAAGATAACTCAGATGTAATGTAACATAGAACGAAATGTAACAACATATAGTGGTACAGATAGACAAAATAGCACAGATAAATAATGGTACAGATAAATAAAATAATACCGATAGATAAAATAGAGCAAATGAAAACCTTAAAATGTATAAATCATAATTATATGAGATGTGACCCAACCCTACTCCATGGAGCTAAAAAATACAGATATCAGAGAGAACGACCCGCAAAATCTATTAGTACCATCGACCGCCCATAACTATTGCGCTGTCACACGTTGCGTCTATAGCCCACTGAAATAGCATAGTGGTGTAGCACACTGTCATACGTCGTGTCACTACAGGCTTGCACTAATAGACTTCACAAGATCTTGATTAAGTATAGTGCGTGTCAAGTCCATTAGTGTGTTACCAGTTATCACGGCCCAGAGGAGCGACTAACTGTCCACAAATGGAATAATCTGCACACTAATGTCTCAAAGTTCATTCAAGTTGAACCACACTAAGCTTATCACATCGACAACATGATGTTATTTACCTTGTCAATCAATTCACCAAAATTGGCATGACTCAATGCATGATAAAAAAAATTCTAGATATGCCCTCACTGGCAAAAATTATGAAAATGCCCTCACTGGCAAATCGCATACAGTACGCACCCACCTGGCAATACTGTTTCACTATCTGTCCGGGTCCACCACTTTGGCCCGACAGTAAAAACTTACTGTTTTTGTCAATCGCGTAGAAATTTTATCGCGTTTTCAAAATCTCGTCGCTTTTACAAACGTTTTTAAATTGCTTAAATATATTTTGCTATTTTTAAAATCGCGTATTATTTTTCAAATGTTTTCTCAATCGCGTAAGATTTTTAAATCATTTTCTTGTCCGAATTCCTTAAAAATTTACTATTTAAATAAACAGAAATAATATTTAGTACATTTAAACTACGTAGAATAATTTTTCATACCGTATACTGTCATTTGGACATCTTTTCTATCTTATTTGTCCATTTTTACTAAAAACTGACAGTATTTTGTTTAGAAACTTATAATAATGGTTTCCTAATTTTTTCTGTAAAAATTTCTTTTACTTAATTTTTAACCGTATAATTTAACTTTATGAAAATCACTAACACGCTTCAAAATATAATATGAGCTATATGTTAGAAATTTTACAAAAGCTACTGTATTTCTTTTTAACCATTAAAATCACTAGTTTTAACTCCTTAAACTTACTCTAATCATCTTTATTCCTTACAACTCATTGTAAAAAAAATTCCTTTTAGCATCATTACCTAACCTTTGTTGAAAAACAATTTTAGAAATCAAAATATTCAACTTAGGCATATTGGCTGAATTGGTCAAAAATTTAATATTTGATCTTTGGATCATTTTTCTTCTTCTAAATCATGTTGTATCTTGTTATTTTTCCTAAGTCAATTAAATCACTCATTTAGAAAATTGTTGAGAACATTTTGGTTCTCCTTTTTGGTTGAGGCCGTGAGCCTTAGAGGTGTGTTCTTTGGAATACTCATGCAATCCTTGACATTTCACATCCTACTATTTACACATGCATTTCTAACACATACAATATTTGTAAAGCTTGTAGTCATACATATTAATACAAATCACAAATAGGAAAGCTAATAACAAACACACAAATGAATCCTTATGGATTCTACAATCACAAACAATTTCCATCTTCTTACCACCACCCAAGGATGATAAGATTAAGTCTTCCTCTTACCTTAAGTGAAGACAAATATTCTTTCACTCTCCCTTAGGGTTTCGGTTTTCACCCTCCAAGACACCTATTAAGCTTAAACAAAATTCTACAAATTATAACCATCAAAGAAACCTTAAACCATGGATCAATCATGGCTTAGAACTTTGAAAAGAAATTTAGAAATGAAAAATAAGAAATTTCACCTTCAAGCTAGAATCTCCCAAATAGATTTTCAAGCCCAAGATGAAGGATTTTGCAAGAACTCTCAACTAGAGATGTTCTTAGGATTGTGTTTAGGTTTAGAAAAGTTAGTTAGAAAAAATTTTGGATGGATGGATGGTGAACTAGGGTTCTTGGCCGAATGCTTCACAAAGGAAACAACAATGGAGTTTTGTGTTTTGGAAGAGAGAGAAGAGAGAAAATGCATGAAAATTAAGTGAAGAATGGCCTTGAATGAGTGAATAGCCGTAGACTTCAAAGGGCAAGAGGTGTCCATTAGCTTGGCTCCATCCTAGCCTTAGAATTGATCAAGGGTGAGGATTAAGACTTGCTCACCAAGCTTAGCTCCCATTGGTTAATCCTAGCCTTGTCACTAACCTTGTCATCAAGCTTAGTCACTAATTAAGCCTAGTCATTAAGCTTAGTCACATGTTCTTGAATGTTCCACCACTAATGATGCTTAATTAAGCTACTAATCCTATTAAGCTTTTACTAAACGTGGGTCCCGCAAAATATTTTCGGGTCCATTACCGCTTATTTGTACTGACTAATAAAATAATATTATAATAATATAAAATTATTTTATTTTACAGTAAAATCCTAAAAATTAAAAGATTACTAACCGTATCATTCAGAATTGGGTTTAGTAAGATCCCCAAGCTTCGAATAATTAAAATAAGATTTCCCTGGCTCGAAAAATATTATTTTCCTGTCCAGGAGCAAATCACACAAAAGGTTCAAATAAAATAATAGACAGTATTATAAAGCAATAATTCATACAGAAAAACAACAAACAGTACAAAAAGGACACAACCGTCATTTATCCTAAAGTTGAAAAACAGAAAACAGTATATTCGGGACACAATGGTAATACCCCAAAAGTTTAGGGTGTTACAACTCTCCCCAACAAATAAAAATTGCGTCCTCGAAATTCGTTATAGTTCAGAACAAATGAGGATATTGCTCCCTCATCTTGTCTTCCAACTCCTAGGTAGCATCACCTGTCACATCATTCCATATGACCTTCACCAATTCGATCATCTTCTCTCGAAGCTGCTTCACTTTTCTGTCCTCTACTCTAACAGGTAAGGTCTCATAAGTCAGATTCTCCTTCAGCTGTACTTCATCTGGCTGTATAACATGCATCGGATCCGGAATATACTTCCTTAACTGAGATACATGAAATACATCATGCAGATTGGATAGGAAAGGCGGCAAAGCAATTTGATACGCTACAGGACCTATACGTCGGATAATCTGATACGGTCCAATGAACTTAGGAGTAAGCTTCTTAGATTTGATCACTCTTCTGACACCGGTCGTAGGAGTCACTCTTAGAAACACATGCTCACCCTCCTCAAATTCAAGAGGTCGTCTTCGTTTATCCGCATAACTCTTTTCTGTGCTTTGCGTCATTTTCATCTTCTCTTGTATCATCTTTACCTTTTTCGTAGTCTGTTGTACAAGATCTGGCCCAACAGTCATATTTTCCCCATCTTGATACCAGCACAACGGTGTTCAACAACGCCTTCCATACAATGCCTCATAGGGTGCCATCCTTATGCTCAAGTGAAAACTAATGTTGTAGGTGAATTCTATCAAAGATAAAAATTCATCCCAACTCCCACGTTGTTCCAATACACAGGCTCGCAACAGATCTTCCAAAGACTGTATAGTTCTCTCTGTTTGACCATCAGTTTGCGGATGATAAGCTGAACTCAACTGCAACTTAGTTCCCATGGCTTCTTGTAAACTTCGCCAAAACCTCGATGTAAACCTCGGATCTCTGTCAGAAACTATACATGTAGGCACACCATGTAACCTCACAATCTCACTTATGTGCAACTGGGTTAATCTTTCCAACGAATATTTAACATTAATTGGTAAGAAATGAGCCGACTTTGTAAGCCTATCGACTATAACCCATATCGAATCATGACCTTTCCTCGTCTTCGGTAATCCAGTAACAAAATCCATTGAGATACTATCCCATTTCCATTCTGGAATAGCTAACGGTTGCAACATACCAGCTGGTCTTTGATGTTCAACTTTCGCCTTCTGACAAACCAGACAAGACTCCACATATTCCGCTACGTCTCTTTTCATCCTTGGCCACCAAAACAACCTTTCCAAGTCCTGGTACATCTTGGTCATTCCTGGATGTAAACTCAACTCGCTAGTATGAGCTTCATCTAGGATCGACTTCTTCAATTCAGAATCAGCAGGCATACAGATTCTTCCCTTAAACCTTAAGATTCCATCTACTCCTTCCTCTACCGTCGCCTTATGACTTTGCTTTAACAATTCTCTCTCATTTTGTAAAAACACATCTTCTTTTTGTTTATCTCGGACTACATCAAGAAATTCATTTATGATCACAACCTTATATAGGCGAACTTTTCCAGGCAGAAACTTCACTGACAACCATAAATCTCGGAACTTATTAATCAATTCCTCCTCCTTTATCATCATTGCCGAAACACTAAGCACCTTTCTACTTAAGGCATCAGCTACCACATTAGCTTTTCCTGGATGGTATTGGAGTTGAAAATCATAATCCTTTAAGAATTCCAACCATCGCCTCTGTCTCATATTCAATTCTTTCTGATCAAACAAGTACTTTAGACTCTTGTGATCACTAAAGACATTGAACATCGCTCCATACAGAAAATGCCTCCACACTTTCAGAGCAAAGACCACTGCGGCCAATTCCAAATCGTGTGTTGGATAATTCCTCTCATGAACCTTCAACTGTCGAGAAGCATACGCCACAACATTCTGATTTTGCATCAACACGCATCCTAACCCTTGGTAAGAAGCGTCACAATACACATCAAAAGTTCCCTTAGAATCTGGCAAAATCAACACTGGTGCAGTTGTTAACCTCCTCTTCAATTCTTGGAAACTAGCTTCACGTTCTTTCGTCCACTCAAAAGCTTGACTTTTCCTCGTAAGCTGCGTAAGCGGTCCAGTAATATTAGAAAAACCTTCGATAAACCTTCGGTAATATCCAGCAAGACCAACAAAACTTCGAACTTCTGTCACCGTCTTAGGTCTTTCCCATTGTAAAACAGTCTCTACTTTCGATGGGTCTACCGTAATACCTTCTTTCGAAATCACGTGACTTAGAAATTGGACTTCCTTCAACCAGAACTCACACTTTGCCAATTTTGCAAATAACTGCTTTTCCTTCAAAATCTGAAGAACAATACCGAGATGTTCAGCATGCTCTTCCTTAGATTGAGAATAGATCAGAATGTCATCGATAAAAACAATGACAAATCTGTCTAGATACGGACGAAAAGTCCAGTTCATATAGTCCATAAATATGGCAGGAGCATTCGTCACCCCGAATGACATTACCTGATACTCATAATGTCCATAACGAGTTCGAAAAGCTGTTTTGGGTATATCTTCCCCCTTAACACGAATCTGGTGATAACTCGATCTCAGATCTATTTTAGAGAATACCACTGCTCCCTTCAACTGACCCATCAAATCGTCAATTCTTGGAAGCGGATATTTATTCTTGATAGTCATCTTATTCAGCTGACGATAATCCACGCAAAGCCGAGAAGTTCCATCCTTCTTCTTGACCAAAAGTACTGGCGCTCCCCATGGTGAAACACTAGGTCGCACAAACTGTTTCTCCAACAAATCCACCAATTGCTGTTTTAGCTCCACCAACTTTGCTGGCGACATTCGGTATGGCGCAATTGATATAGGACCTGTTCCTGGTACTAAATCAATTGAAAACTCGATCTCCCTCTCAGGTGGCAATCTAGGTACGTCATCCGGAAAAATCTCTGGAAACTCATTGACAATAGGAATAGTATTCACATTTTTCTCATTTTTAACTTCTAGAGAAGACAATACCATATATCCCTGTGCTCCTTCTCTTAACAATGACTTGACTTTAACAGCAGTCAAGAATCCAGACTTTTCTTCCTTAGGAAGGACTATGGTTTTGCTTGCACAGTCTATAAGGATATGGTTAGAAGATAACCAGTCCATCCCTAATATCACATCTATCTCAACAAGAGGCAAACAAATCAAGTTGACTGAAAACACACGGTCCTTTATAATAATAGGACAATCCAAACATATCTTAGACGTAATTACAGGTTTAGCAGTTGGCGTAGAAACACTCAATTTAACATTCAGAGAAGACATAGGCAACTTCAATCTCTCCACACAATCATATGCAATAAATGAATGTGTTGCACCAGAGTCATATAACACAGTCAGAAGATTACCTTCAATAGCTCCTTCTCCCAGAATAAGATCATCAGATTGAGAAATTTCCGTTCCGGTCATAGTATATACTCGTCCTCCAGATCTTGGTTGAATACTTCCTGACCTTGGCTGAGTAGCACGAACATTTCTCATAGCTGGCTTTCTCTCTGGCTGAGTACAATCCCTAGATATATGTCCAGGCTGTTTGCAATTAAAACAAATTGTTCCTTTGATAGGGCATTCACTAGAAAGATGGCCCTTCTTTCCACACTTAAAACATGTTGGCGTAAACGCCGCTCTTTGTCTAGCTCCACTACCACTTGCACTTCCCCCAACTGGTGGTCGTTGAGATTGATTCCCTGGTAGTCTAGAATACGGCTTACGCTGAAATCGATTAGTATTACTGCCACCACCTCTCTGAAACCTGGTTGGCCCAAAATTACGATTTCTTTGATCTCGTGACGGCTCCAACTCCTCGAGTCGCGCACACGCATCAACTAAAGCATGAAACTGATTCATTCTCAAGGATATCACCCCTCGCTTCAGTTCCACTCTTAACCCTGCCTCAAACTTTCGACATCTCCACCCATCATCTGGTCGAGTTTGAGCATAATTTGAGAATTGAGACAAATTCTCAAATTTTGTAGCATACTCATTCACTGTCATGTTACCCTGACGTAAACCAAGAAATTCCATCTCCTTGGCATGTATAGCACTTGCAGGAAAATACTTCTCCAGGAATGCATTAGAAAATACCTCCCATGTAATTTCTGTTCCTTCAGCCTACAACAACCGGCGAGTTCCTCTCCACCAATGTTCTCCGTCTCCTCTTAACATAAAGGCTGCATACGTCACCTTCTTCTCATCAGAGCATCTCATTGCTTCAAAGATTCTCTCCAAGTCTTGTATCCATTGACTCGCCTTCTCAGGATCAACCTCACCTCTAAACTGCGGCAGATTATTACGCCTAAATTTAGATAAATTTAGGGCATCGCGATAGCATCTTCTTTGTTGAGTCCGCTCTCGGTCTGCTAGTAATTACTTCACCATTCGTTTGCATAGCTTCAAATAGTCGCAATCATTGGATCCACTTCCCGATTTACGTTTGCACGTCCTCGTCCTCTACCAGACATCTTCTTTCTTCAATCATAACAGGAACAAAGTTAGATACATCCTTTCGGAAGTAAATCACAGAGAATCACACAGCACAAACAAAAACAGACCCAACCACAACCCCAAAAGACTCTAACTTGGGCTCTGATACTAACTAATGTAACACCCTTGTGGGGATGTTACATTTATAAAGAAAATAAGAGAAAGATAAATAAAATCTACCCAAGTTGCAAAATATTTATTATATAATAATATGGATTGTAAAATTTTCCGATTAAATAGAATATTACGAGATAAAATAACACAAAACATAAAATAAGCACACTATCATCTCACATAATATACATATGGTTCCATCTTAGATTATACAAGTAATGTACAACTACCAATATTTAAAACTAAAACAGAACAGTAAACAAAGCAGTAAAAGGTTTATATATCTATAAACGCAGACGCGCCCAAGTACACATTATAAATATCTAGCCCTCTGAAAGATCACTCTCAGATGAAACTTCAAGTGATAGATATCCAGGATGCCTCGACCCTCTACGGACACGGGTCCGTGCAGTCGATACGCTGCTGATCTCACTAGGCGCATCAAACATACCGCCCCAATGACGCCGAAGAGATAGTGGCAACTCCACATGTAAATACAGCAAAGTAGAAAAGATCGGTACTCCATCAAAGTCAGTACGTATGGTCACCGTCAAACGCCCTACGTACGTCACTGAATCACGATCCTCTCGCAGACGTCAGGCTTCAGAGCCTCTATGGAACTCCAGTTGCACAAACCCAAAGAAACCTGATAGCGTCATATCCACACAATCAATCCAAAGGATATGGATGATTAGATGGTTCTTGATCGTAGAACTGATCTTCGGCTTGCTGATCTTCCTCCTCCTCAGGATACTCACACTCAAGAGGCTGTTCCTCTTCCTCAAACTCTTTAATATACAATTCAAAATATACAAATAACACATACAGGAAAGAGGTAAGACAATCTAAATCACCACAAACATAGTAAATAAGAAAACGACAATACAACAAGTATCACAATTCATACAATATAGCATACTATAATAACCTAAATGAAATACAAGATAACTCAGATGTAATGTAACATAGAACAAAATGTAACAACATATAGTGGTACAGATAGACAAAATAGCACAAATAAATAATGGTACAGATAAATAAAATAATACCGATAGATAAAATAGAGCAAATAAAAACCTTAAAATGTATAAATCATAATTATATGAGATGTGACCCAACCCTACTCCATGGAGCTAAAAAATACAGATATCAGAGAGAACGACCCACAAAATCTATTAGTACCGTCGACCGCCCATAACTATTGCGCTGTCACACGTTGCGTCTATAGCCCACTGAAATAGCATAGTGGTGTAGCACACTGTCATACGTCATGTCATTACAGGCTTGCACTAATAGACTTCACAAGATCTTGATTAAGTATAGTGCGTGTCGAGTCCATTAGTGTGTTACCAGTTACCACGGCCCAGAGGAGCGACCAACTGTCCACAAATGGAATAATCTGCACACTAATATCTCCAAGTTCATTCAAGTTGAACCACACTAAGCTTATCACATCGATAACACGATGTTATTCACCTCGTCAATCAATTCACCAAAATTGGCATGACTCAATGCATGATAAAAAAAATTCCAGATATGCCCTCACTGGCAAAAATTACGAAAATGCCCTCACTGGCAAATCGCATATATATATACATTACGCACCCACCTGGCAATACTGTTTCACCATATGCCCTCACTGGTAAAAATTATGAAAATGCCCTCACTGGCAAATCGCATACAGTACGCACCCATCTGGCAATATTGTTTCACCATATGCCCTCACTAGCAAAAATTACGAAAATGCCCTCACTGGCAAATCGCATACAGTACGCACCCACCTGGCAATACTGTTTCACCATCTGTCCGGGTCCACCACTTTAGCCCGACAGTAAAAACTTACTATTTTTGTCAATCGCGTAGAAATTTTATCACGTTTTCAAAATCTCGTCGCTTTTACAAACATTTTTAAATCGCGTAAATATATTTTGCTGTTTTTAAAATTGCGTATTATTTTTCAAACATTTTCTCAATCGCGTAAGATTTTTAAATCATTTTCTTGTTCGAATTCCTTAAAAATTTACTGTTTAAATAAACAAAAATAATATTTAGTACATTTAAACTACGTAGAATACTTTTTCATACCGTATACTGTCATTTGGACATCTTTTCTATATTATTTGTCTGTTTTTACTAAAAATTGACAGTATTTTGTTTAGAAACTTATAATAATGGTTTCCTAATTTTTTTTGTAAAAATTTCTTTTACTTAATTTTTAACCGTATAATTTAACTTTATGAAAATCACTAACACGCTTCAAAATATAATATGAGCTATATGTTAGAAATTTTACAAAAGCTACTGTATTTCTTTTTAACCATTAAAATCATTAGTTTTAACTCCTTAAACTTACTCTAATCATCTGTATTTCTTACAACTCATTGTAAAAAAAATTCCTTTTAGCATCATTACCTAACCTTTGTTGAAAAACAATTTTAGAAATCAAAATATTCAACTTAGGCATATTGGCCGAATTGGTCAAAAATTTAATATTTGATCTTTGGATCATTTTTCTTCTTCTAAATCATGTTGTATCTTGTTATTTTTCCTAAGTCAATTAAATCACTCATTTAGAAAATTGTTGAGAACATTTTGGTTCTCCTTTTTGGTTGAGGTCGTGAGCCTTAGAGGTGTGTTCTTTAGAACACTCATGCAATCCTTGACATGTTGTTCACATCCTACTATTTACACATGCATTTCTAACACATACAATATTTGTAAAGCTTGTAGACATGCATATTAATACAAATCACAAATAGGAAAGCTAATAACAAACACACAAATGAATCCTTATGGATTCTACAATCACAAACAATTTCCATCTTCTTACCACCACCCAAGGATGATAAGATTAAGTCTTCCTCTTACCTTAAGTGAAGACAAATATTCTTTCACTCTCCCTTAGGGTTTCGGTTTTCACCCTCCAAGACACCTATCAAGCTTAAACAAAATTTTACAAATTATAACCATGAAAGAAAGCTTAAACCATGGATCAATCATGGCTTAGAACTTTGAAAAGAAATTTAGAAATGAAAAATAAGAAATTTCACCTTCAAGGTAGAATCTCCCAAGTAGATTTTCAAGCCCAAGATGAAGGATTTTGCAAGAACTCTCAACTAGAGATGTTCTTAGGATTGTGTTTAGGTTTAGAAAAGTTAGTTAGAAAAAATTTTGGATGGATGGATGGTGAACTAGGGTTCTTGGCCGAATGCTTCACAAAGGAAACAACAATGGAGTTTTGTGTTTTTGGAAGAGAGAGAAGAGAGAAAATGCATGAAAATTAAGTGAAGAATGGCCTTGAATGAGTGAATAGCCATAGACTTCAAAGGGCAAGAGGTGTCCATTAGCTTGGCTCCATCCTAGCCTTAGAATTGATCAAGGGTGACGATTAAGACTTGCTCACTAAGCTTAGCTCCCATTGGTTAATCCTAGCCTTGTCACTAACCTTGTCATCAAGCTTAGTCACTAATTAAGCCTAGTCATTAAGCTTAGTCACATGTTCTTGAATGTTCCACCACTAATGATGCTTAATTAAGCTACTAATCCTATTAAGCTTTTACTAAACGTGGGTCCCGCAAAACATTTTCGGGTCCATTACCTCTTATTTGTACTAACTAATAAAATAATATTATAATAATATAAAATTATTTTATTTTACAGTAAAATCTTAAAAATTAAAAGATTACTAACCGTATCATTCAGAATTGGGTTTAGTAAGATCCCCAAGCTTCGAATAATTAAAATAAGATTTTCCCTACCCAGGAAAAATATTATTTTCTGTCCCGAGCAAATCACACAAAAAGTTCAAATAAAATAACAGACAGTATTATAAAGCAGTAATTCATACAGAAAAACAACAAACAGTACAAAAAGGACACAACCGTCATTTATCATAAAGTTAAAAAACAGAAAACAGTACATTCGGGACACAACGGTAATACCTCAAAAGTTTAGGGTGTTACAGGCTCCATCCTAGCCTTAGAATTGATCAATGGTGAGGATTAAGACTTGATCACCAAGCTTTGATCTCATTGGTTAATTCTAGCCTTGTCACTAACCTTGTCATCAAGCTTAGTCACTAATTAAGCCTAGTCATTAAGCTTAGTCACTAACTTAGTCACTAACCTAATCATTGGGAATCTGCTCTAGCTTAAAACATTAACTGCTTTGCTAAACGTGGGTCCCGCAAGACATTTCCAGGTCCACTGTCATTTATTTATACTGACTAATAAAATAATATTATAATAATATAAAATTATTTTATTTTACAGTTAAATCCTAAAAATTAAAAGATTACTAACCGTATCATTCAGAATTGGGTTTAGTAAGATCCCCCAGCTCCGAATAATTAAAAATAAGATTTCCCCGGCTCGAAAAATATTATTTTCCTGTCCCAGAGCAAATCACACAAAAAGTTCAAATAAAATATCAGACAGTATTATAAAGCAGTAATTCATACAGAAAAATAACAAACAGTACAAAAAGGACATAACGGTCATTTATCCTAAAGTTGAAAAACATCAAACAGTACATTCGGGACACAATGGTAACTCACCCAAAGGTTTAGGGTGTTACAAAGAGAAGAAAATCTTTCACTGTCTCTCACTCATTTTCTATAGGTGCGGCTAGGGTTGTGGTATTACCTACATAGCAGCCCCTTTAACAGTACTATTTATAACAGTGGCTGCCTTAAGTGAGTGTGAGCAGTAACAAGGAAAGTTGTGCAACCCTAAACCCATTTGTCATGAGTTAGGCGCACAATTGAATCCGAGTCCAACTTGGATCCTTATTGCTCCAATTTAGTCTGTTCTAAGTGTGCGACCCTACAAGTTCTCATGACGTTGGTAGTAATATTAAAATCTCATTTTAATATTACAAACAGTGAGCGGTATTTAGCAACACATCACTGCTACCCAAGTAATGAGAATGTCAGTGATTATAACAGTAAAATCAATAGTTTTAGTTGATTAAACTTAATTCAATTCAATTTATTTCTTCAAAACTCATTTTAGAAAAATTCTTTTTAACATATATTGCATCTTTATACTTGGAAATGGTTTGGAATTGATTTTAGAAATCATGAATATTTGATTTGGCATGTTGGCCGAAATATACCTTTGGGTCATTTGATTTCTAAATTCATTTTCCTTGATCTAAACAATTCTATCTTTTATTAATTTTCCTAGGTTAATTAAATTACACTTTAGGAAAAATAATGAGAACATTTTGGTTCTCCTTTTTGGTCAATGGCCGTGAGCCTTGGTGTGGTGTTCTTTGGAACACTCATGCATTCCTTAGCATGTTATTCACATCCTATACATTATCATGCATTTCTAACACATACAAATTATTAAAGCTTGTAGACATGCAAATCAAAGCTTGTAGACATGCAACATCATACAAATTATTACAAACATCAAATAGGAAAGCTACTAACAACCACACAAACAAGCTACTAAACAAACACAAACAAGGAATCCTTATGGATTCTACAATCACCACAAATAAAACTCCATCTTCTTACCACCACACATGGATGATAAGATTTGTCTTCCTCTTACCTTAAATGAAGACAAAAATATTTTTTCACACCTCTTCTAGGTTTCGATTTTCCTTCTTCAAAACCTAACAAACTTAAACAGAAATCTACAAGTTACTAACCATAAAAAGAGAGCTTAAACCATGGAGAAATCATGGCTTGGAACTTTGAAAAAGAGTTTAGAAATGGAAAACAAGAAATTTCACTTTCTAGGTAAAATTTTCCAAATAGGTTTCCAAGCTTCAAATGGAAGATTTTGCAAGAACTCTCAACTAGAGATGTTCTTAAGATTGTGTTTAGGTTTAGAAAACTTGGTTGCATAAAATTTTGGGTGGTTGGATGGTATGGTTTTGTGTTTGGCCGAATGGAGCTTCAAGAGAGCTTCAATGGTGTTTAGGGTTTTTGGAAGAGAGAGAAGAGAGAAAATGCTTGAAGGATGAAATGATTTTTGTCTTCCAAAGGCCAAATGGCCGTGAACTTCAAAGCCATGCAAGGTGTCATGGATTTGGCTTCATCCAAGCCTTAGAATGAATCAAAGGCCAAGATTAAAACTTGGTTAGCAAGCTTGTTTTTCATTGGTTGATTTTAGCATAGTCATCTAGCCTAGTCAATATGATTAGTCACTAATTAGCCTAGTCACCACACTTAGTCATCATGTTCTAGAGAATTCATTCACTAATGATGCTTAATTAAGCTACTAACTTAACTGTTTTAACTAAACGTGGGTCTCAAAATATTTCCGGGTCCACTGTCATCTAATTATACTGACTAATAAAATAATATACAAAATTATTTTATTGGATAGTTAAATCCTAAAAATTAAAAGATTAATTATCATCTCATTCAGAATTGGGTTTAGTAAGATCCCCCAGTCTGAATAATTAAAACAAGATTTCCCCGGCCCAGAAAAATATTATTTTCCTGTCCCGGAGCAAATCGCACAAAAAGTCCAAATAAAATCATAGACAGTAAGATTAAGCACTGTAACATATAGAAAAATTAAAAACAGCACAATCGTGACGTAATGGTCATTTTTTTATTTTTCCCCACGACGAAGCAAATCATCCAAAATGTTCAAATAAAATTACAGACAATATTAATTATCTGTATATCTCCCAGAAAATTAAAATAGTAGCTTGAAAAAAATTTTATTTTACCGTCTCGAAGCAAATTACGTAAAACGATCAAATAAAATTTTAGCCTGTAAAACGCATTTGTATTTCATACAGAAAAACAAGAAACAGTAAAATAGGGATACAACGGTCTTTTACACAAAAGCTTGAAAAACAACAAACAGAACATTCGGGACATTTTTCTAAAAATTAGGGTGTTACAGTATACATATAAACAACCTAATATGCTAAATGGAGTTCTAGAGATGCTAGTTGTGTTTGGTTTGCATGGATATGTTTCTTAGACCAATTATGACTTGTTCATGTCATAAAATGAATTCAGAAACCTAGAAATATTCATTGAAACCATTGGTGCCCATTTTGGGGTTTAGGGTCAAGCATGCATGATTTTGGTTCAAGAATCCAAATCAAGAGGTTTAGAATGGTGATTGATGTTTCCTAAGTGTTAATTGTAACACCCCAATTTTTAGAAAATATTCCGAATGTACTGTTTACTGTTTTTTAAACTTTTGTGTGAATGACCATTGTGTCCCTATTTTACTGTTTCTCGATTTCTGCATGAAATACAAATACGTTTATACAGGCTCAAATTTTATTTGGTCCTTTTACGTAATTTGTTCCGAGACGGTAAAATAAAAGTTTTTCCGAGCTACTGTTTTAATTTTTCTGGAAGATATACAGACAATTAATACTGTTTGTAATTTTATTTGAACGTTTTGGACAATTAGCTACGTTGTGGGAAAAAATGGGAAAATGATCGTTATGTCCCGAACGTGCTGTTTTGTACTGTTTTTGCTGTTTTTAATTGTTTTCTACTTGATTTAGTGTCCAATATTACTGTCTGTGATTTTATATAGACTTTTTGTGTGATTTGCTCCGAGGCAGAAAAATAATATTTTTTCGGGCCGGGGAAATCTTATTTTATTATTTAGAATTGGGGATCTTACTAAACCCGATTCTCGAATGAGACGATAAATAATCTTTTAATTTTTAGGATTTGATCACAAATAAAATAATTTTATATTATTATAATATTATTTTATTAGTCAGTATAACTTAGTGATAGTGGACCCGGAAACGTTTTGTGGGACCCACAATTAGCAGAATGGTTAGATCAGTAGCTTAATTAATCATCATTAGCAGTAGAACTTTCTAGAACAAGCTGACTCAGCTAGCTGACTAAGCTGGTAATTAATGAACAGTGTGACTAGGCTTGTGAGTCATCAATAATCAACTAATAGGAGACAAGCTTGTTAAGCAAGTTTTAATCCTAGCCTTTGATGCATTCCATGGCTTGGATGAAGCCAACCATTTGGCCACCTTGCATGCATGAAGTCTACGGCCATGTGGGGTTAGGAGACCAAAATATCACTTCATCTTTCTTGTTTTTCTCTCTTCTCTCTCTTCCAAAAACCCTAAACACCATTGAAGCTTCCTTGAAGCCATTTTCGGCCAAGCTTGTTCCTTGACCATCCAACCATCCAAATTTTCATCTAACCAAGTTTTCTAAACCTAAACACAATCCTAAGAACATCTCTAGTTGAGAATTTCTTCAAAATCTTCCATTTGGAGCTTGGAAACCAATCTTGAAAATTTTACCTAGAAGGTGAAATCTCATGTTTTTCTTTTCTCTCTTCTTTTTCAAAGTTCTAAGCCATGATTTATCCATGGTTTAGGTTCTTTTTCATGGTTAGTAACTTGTAGATTTTCGTTTGAGTTGCTAGGTACTTTGGTGGAGGAAACCGAACCCTAGGAGGAGTGAAAGAAAACCATTTATCTTCATTTAAGGTAAGAGGAAGACAAATATTATCACCTATGGATGGTGGTAAGAAGATGGAGTTTTGATTTTGTGATTGTAGAATCCATAAGGATTCATGTTTGTGCTTGTTAGTAGCTTATTTGATGTGGTTGTGTATTTGTTAATAGCTTTCCTATTTGTTGTTTGTAATAATTTGCATGTCTACAAGCTTTGATTTAGGTTATATGTGTTAGAAATATATTGTATGTGTTAGAATGGCATGATAAAGTATAGAATTGCATGATAATGTATAGGATGTGAATAACATGTCAAGGAAATGCATGTGTGTTCCAAAGAACACTACACCAAGGCTCACGACCTTTAACCAATGGGGAACCAAAATGCTCTCTAAATTTTCTTATAAGGTAATTTAATTAACTTAGGAGAATTAAGAAGGTTTCAAGTTGATTAGATCAAAGAAAATGAATTTAGAAATCAAATGGTAAGACTTAGTATTTTTGGCCAACATGCCTAAAATGAATGTGTTGATTTCAAAAAACCATTTTCTAAAACAATGGTTAAATGAATTAGACAATACAATAAGTTTGACATATATTTAGAAGATGAGAAATAATTTAGAAATCAATTTCAAAGTATTTAGGAAATTCGGCCAACATGCCAAACCAAGTATCTATGGTTTCTAAAATTAAATCCAAACTTTTTCTAAGTATAAGAATGCAATATGTGTTAAAAAGAATTTTTCTAAAATGAGTTTTAAGGAAAAGAATCAATTAGAAATAAGATTTATAACTTAGAACTAATGATTTTGTGATTAGAAATGAAATACAGTAACTTTCAAAAATTTCTAACATATAGCTCATGTTGTATTTTGAAGCATGTTAGTAGTTTTCAAAAGGATTAATTATATGGTTTAAAAATTTGATAAACAGAATTCTTACGGTAAAATTAGAAAACCATTAATATAATTTTCTAAGCAAAATACTGTCAAATTTTAGTAAAAACAGACAAATAGGATAGGAAAGATGTCCAAAAGACAGTATACGGTATGGAAAATATTATACGTAGCTTAAAAGTATTATTTATTATTTCTGTTTATTTAAACATTAATTTTTAAGGAATTCGGTCAAGAAAATGATTTAAAAATCTTACGCGATTGAGAAAACGTATTAAAAATCCTACGCGATTTTGAAAACAGAAAAATATATTTACGCGATTTCAAAATGTTTATAAAAATGACGAGATTTCGAAAACACGATAAAATTTCCACGCGATTGACCGAAACAGTATTTTTCTGGAATTTTCTGTATTTTATGCTATCGGGAAAATGAGAACCCGTACAGGCTTTTGAGGATTTGTTTTCGCTGTCGGGAAAATGAGAACCCGTACAGGCTTTCTATCTTTATACCATGAGGGTATTTTGGTAATTTGTCAATTTTTGGTAAATTTTGGTTGACGAGGTGAATCACATCGTGTTGTCGATGCGATAAACGTAGTGTGGTTCATTGTTCTAATGAACTTGGAGACTTTAGTGTACGGAATTCCATATATGGACAGTCGGTCGCTCCGCTGGGCCGTGGTAACCGATAGCACACTAATGGACTCGACACGCACTATATTTAATCGAGATTTGTGAAGTCTAGTAGTGCATTGCCCGTAGTGTCACGACGTGAGACAGTGAACTACCCCACGCCTGGATGGTAAATTCCCAGTGATGTGGAGCTATAGATGCAACGTATGACCGCGGAATAGTTGGCTGGGCAGCCGTGGTACTAATAGATTTTGCGAGTCATTCCCTCTAATATCTATGGTATCTGTGTTGTTTAGCTCCATGGAGTAAGAACGTGTCATATTTCTTATGAGTATATCTGGAACTTTATTTTATCTTATCTGTCTATTTTATCTGCTTAGTATTATGAGGATTATTTATCTGTTCTATTATTTTATCTGTGATGTTTTATTTTATCTGTGATATTATGTGTCGTTATGATAATTAAATCTTTTTCTTTATTCTATTACTGATTTTTGTTATAGCTTTTCATATTGCATGAATTGTATAACTGTTGTTTGTCGTCTTCTTATTGGTCATGTTTATGGTGATTTTAGATTGTCTTACCTCTTTTCTGTATTGTGTATGTTCCTGTATATTTATTTTACGCGGTAAAGAGTTTGAGGAAGAAGAAGAGGAACAACCTCTTGAGGTTCTGTACCCCGAGGAGGAGGAAGATCAGCTAGTCGACGACCAGTTTGACGATCAAGAACCATCTGATCATCCATACCCATTGGATTGATTAGTTTTGGTATGGCGGTGCCAGGATTTTTGGGGTTCATGACTCTGGAGTTTCACGGTGGATCGCTATCGTGGCACATGAGAGGAGATAGAGACTCTGTGACGTATGCAGGACGGCTGACGGTAACCCTACGCCATAGATTTGATGACGAGCCAGTGATGACGACGACGGTGTTTCTGCATTTAGAGTTACCCTTATCCATTAGGCATCATTTTGGTGGTATGACCACGGAGCCTAGTGAGATTAGCATTGTATCGACTGCGCGATCTCGTTATCGCCGAGAGTCGAGACATCCGGAATATTTGTCTCCTGATGATCATTTTCATGTTGAGAGTGATCCTTCTGAGGAGTAAATATGCATGATGTTTTTTTTTGGGCGCGTCTGCGTGTGGATGTATATATTGACTCTTTTACTGTTTTTATTTACTGTTTCTGTTTAAATATTTGTAATTGTAGTTGTAAATTATTTGTACAACTTATAACTCGAAACATATGTATATTATGAGTAGTGTTGTTCCGTTTATTCTATGTTTTTTGCAATATTTTATTTTTAATAATCTGTTTATCAGGAATTACTTTACGACCCATATTATTATTTAACAAATTTTTTACAACTTGAGTATATTTTATCTATTTATTTTATTTTTCTTTATATGTGTGGCATCCCCAAAGGGGTGTTACATTAATGAACTAGTTAGGAACTTAGAATCACTTAGAAACTAATTGGAAATGGCCAAAATCCGTGCAAATGACCATTAGAACAGTACCATCCCCTGTAGAATTATCCAGAATCATGCTTCTGTTATGGGCGCCGTGGCATGGGGAGTGTGGCGCCGCAGCGTGAGGCCTGAAACCAGAACAGGAAAATTCTAAACAGCCTGCAGTGTTTGTTGCATAACTTGGGCTGTAGATATCGGAATGACCTGATTCTAGAGCCATTTGAAAGCTAAGACATAAGGCTTCTTGTGGTAAAAATTTTAGAATTTTACACCAAGCCAATCAATACCAGATTATGTTTGAATTTGAGACAAATTCTACAGAAAAAGGCATTTTGGCAGTCAGTAAACCAGATTGCATAATTTCTTGCTTCGATGTCGTATGGACATGAAACCAGTGCCATTTGAGTGCCATTTGAAAGCTAAGACATAAGGCTTCATGTGGTAAAAATTTCAGAATTTTTCCACATGTAGTTTATTCCCAGTTTTATTTTAAAGTTAGGTTAGAGATGGGTAAATTAGAGAATGCTCTGTTTTGGCCTCTGTAAAATGTCGCATAACTTTGGCTACACTTAGCCAAATGAAGCAAGGTTTGTGGCATTGGAAAGATATGAGAAAAAGCTATGTGCTCATAAAAATTCAGAATTTTAGAAGTTATGATGCATGTTTGGTGCAATCTTGAAAATCAGCCTTTTTAGGCAAGATTTGAGGTGTTTTTGAGAAAGTTGGACACTAGAATTTTTAGTAGCACCTTAGGCAACTTAGTGTTGCATTAGATATCACTTAAGATGTGATGAGATGGTGCAATGAAGACAAGTATGCTAGTATGCATAATAGTATTCACTCTAGTAGAGAATGAGAAGGGTATGAACCTTAGGATATCCAAGAGTAGTGGATTATCTTAGGAAGATACCTAAGACCACTAAAAGTTGTAAGTAAGAATTACACTTGAGTTAGGTTACTTGAGTGGAGATAAGATGAGATGGTGTATTGGATCCAAATATGGAATGTTTATGTACTAAGTTTCTAGTTAAGTGAGACCTTGTGCATTGTAGAATACACAATAGAATGAATGTTGACTTGGAAGCTTGTTATATTCATTAAGTATGCAAAGTTCTAGAGAAATGCTCACTCATTCCTTTAAGTAAGATTGAATGAGGCATTAGTTAAAATAGACTCTTTTACAAGGATGAGTTGAGTCTATAGGAAAGTTAAGATGGTGTTTATGTAAGAGATAAACATAACACTAAGCTTTTCACACACTAGTTAGTTAATCTAGTATGTATGTGAAGAGAAAGAACCTTAGTGCAAACAAGATTAGTGGTTTGCCATAGGTAAGTATCTAATACCTGAGCAACATAGTGTTGCGTTAGAAATCACTTAAGAGATATGAGGGATGAGGTGGAGTTTAGGTGCAAGTATGAGAAATGGTCTAGTAATGTTTACTTGAGAATGTGATGTTATATGACGCGAGGTCATTTAGCTAAGAAGGTAAGAAATCAGAGAAGTTCCTAAGGGAACAAGTATTTCTAACCAAATGCTAAGGTTACATATAGTATGAGGTTGCAGATTCTCCTCATTACAAAGGGTAAACATAAGAAGCCAAAGTTCCTAGTAGAATAAGCTTAACTCGTAAAGGAACTAAGTATATAAGTACGTATGTAAGTCTACGAATTAGTCAAGTAGTATCGATCTTGGTGAGTATCCTTTGATGTTCATTCATGGAGGCAAAAGGAGATAGATGGGTGTCTGAAGGACTTTTGAGAAGGACATAACCCTGATGTCTCGATAGTGCCAAGGCCAAAGGAAATAAGTGGGAAATCTAAAGACGCTCTTTGAGTCAGGATGAAGCCTGAATTTCTCAGCGTGCCAAGATATGTGTAATGTGAGGATGAGTTTTCCTCTAATTACCACTAGATGATATACTGACTAGTTCCTAGCAAACTTCCTTATTTTCAAAATAAACTTCTGCATGTATTTAAAAACAAAACCCTGCATTTGCATTTCATCCACATACTCTTAGGATTCCTTAGGCATATTCATATTACATATCATTCTCATTGCATTCACAGACAGTTGTATGAGCATTGTCTGTAACACCCTTATGGGGATGTCACATTTATGAAATAAAACCAAATAAAGATAAATAAAATCTACCCAAGTTGTAAACTATTTGTTACATAGTAATACGGGTTGTAAAATTTTTCCGATTAAACTGAATATTACGAAATAAAATAACATGGAACATAAAAATAAACAAACTGTCATCACACATAATATACATATATTTTTGTTTTAAGTTATACAAATAATTTACAGCTATAAATATTTAAACCAACACAGTAAACAAAGCAGTAAGAAGTCTATATATATAAAATGCCGACGCGCCCAAGTACTCATCACAGAACTCTAACCCTCTGAAGGATCACTCTCAAATGAAACTTCAGGTGATAAGTATCCAGGATGCCTTGACCCTCTACAGACTCTAGTTTGTGCTGTCGACACGCTGCTAATCACACTAGGCGTATCAAACATACCATCGCAATGACGCCTAAGAGATAGCGGTAGCTCTACATGTAAATATAATACAGTAGAAAAGATAGGCACTCCATCAAACTCTGTACGTATGGTCACAGTCAAACGCCCTACGTACGTAACCGAATCTCTATCCTCTCGCAGTCGCCAGGCTTCAGAGCCTCCATGAAAGTCCAACCTCACGAAACTAAAGAATCCTGGTAGCGTCATACTCACTCAATCAATCCAATGGGTATGGATGATCGCATGGTTCTTGGTCGTCGAACTGATCTTCGGCTTGCTACTGCTCCTCGTCCTCGGGATATACACACTCAAGAGGCTGTTTCTCTTCCTCAAACTCTTCTTTTAAAACATAATTTAAAATACAAAAAACAAAACATGTATAATAAAGAGGTAAGACAATCTATACCACCACAAACATGGTAAACAAGAAAACGATAATACAACAGATATAGCAATTCATACAATATAACATACCATAACAGCATAAATAATAATATAACACAAAATATAACACAGAAATAGTATCATATAATGTTGCAGATAGATAAAACATTTCAGATAATAATATCATAATGTACAACATATAAATTATATGTAATGTGACTCAACCCTACTCCATGGAGCTACAACCACAGACATCAAAGAGAATGACCTGTAAGTTCTATTAGTACCTTAGGCTGCCCAACCAACTATTGCACTATCTCACATTGTGTCTATAGCCCACTGTCCAAAACATCGTGGTGTAGTACACAGTCCATACATCGTGTAACTACAGGCATTGTACTAGCATAGTTCTTACAAGATCTTAATTAAGTATAGTGCATGACGAGATCACTAGTGTGTATCCAGTTACCACGGCCCAGAGGAGCGACCAACTGTCCACATGTGGAATAATCCGCACACTAATGCCTCCAAGTCCATAAAGAAATGAACCACACTATGCTTATCACACTGACAACACGATGTAATTCATCTCATCAATCAAATCACCAATTATCAATCAAATTGGCAAAACTCAATGCATGGCCAAAACCAATATACCCTCAATCTCAAATAATTACCAAAACACCCTCAAACACCAAACGCAGTACGTCCCACTTGACAGTACTGTTTCTCAATCTGTCCGGGTCCACCACTTTGGCACGACAGTAAAACTTACTGTTTTCGTCAATCGCGTAGAAATTTTATCGCATTTTCACAATTTCGTCGTTTTTACAAACTTTTTTAAATCGCTTAAATATATTTTGCTGTTTTTAAAATCGCGTACTGTTTTTAAATCGTTTTCTCAATCGCGTAAAATTTTTAAATCATTTTCTTGTCCGAATTCCTTAAAAATTACTATTTAAATAAACAGAAATAATATTTAATATGTTTGAGTTACGTAGAATATTTTTTCATACCGTATACAATATATTGGATATCTTTTCTATCTTATTTGTCCATTTTTAACAAAAATTGACAGTATTTTGCTTTGAAAATCTATAACAATGGTTTTCTAAATTTTTCTGTTAAGATTTCTCTTGATTATATTACAACCATCTAATTATACTTTTGAAAACTTCTAACAGACTTCAAAACATAAAGTGAGCTCTACGTTAGAAATTTTACAAAAGCAACTGTATTTTCTTCTAAACATTAAAATCATTAGTTTTAACTTCTTTAACTTAATCTAATCATTTTTATTCCTCTAAACTTATTGTAATAGAATTCCTTTTGGCATTATTCCTTAACCTTGATTGAAAATAATTTTAGAAATCAAAACATTCAACTTAGGCATGTTGGCCGAAAGACACAAAATTGCCATTTGATCTTCAAATTCATTTTTCTTATTCTAAATCATGTTGTATCTTGTCATTTTACCTAAGTCAATTAAATCACTCTTTTAGAAAATTGTGGAGAACATTTTGGTTCCCATTTTGTGTTGAGGCCGTAAGCCTTGGATTTGTGCTCTTTGGAACACACATGCAAACCTTGCATATTATTCACATCCTACTACTTATTCATGCATTTCTAACACATACAATATATTCAAAGCTTGTAGACATGCATATCAATACAAATCATAACCAAGAAGACTATACCAACAAGCACACAAATGAATCCTTATGGATTCTACAATCACAAACAACTCCATTTTCTTATCACCACCCAAGGATGATAAGATTCAAGTCTTCCTCTTACCTTAAGTGAAGCTAAAATCTCTTTCACTCTTTTCTAAGGGTTTCAGTTTCACCCTCCAAAGACACGTATCAAGCATAAATAATTTCTACAAGTTACAAACATGAAAGAAAGCTTAAACCATGGATCAATCATGGCTTAGAACCTTGAAAAAGAATTTAGAAAATGAAAAACAAGAAATTTCACCTTCAAGGTAGAATCTCCAAAGTAGTTTTTCAAGCTTTAGATGATGGATTTTGCAAGAACTCTCAACTAGAGATGTTCTTAGAATTGTGTTTAGGTTTAGAAAGTAGGTTGGATAAAATTTTGGGTGGATGGATGGTGACTTAGGGTTGTTGGCCGAATGGTGCACAAAGAAGACAACAATGGTGTTTTGTGTTTTTGGAAGAGAGAGAAGAGAGAAAATGTTAGAGAATGAAGTGATTTTTGCTCTCCAAAGTGATGCATGGCCATGGAGTTCAATGCAAAGGAGGTGTCCACTTGGTTGGCTTCATCCAAGCCTTAGAAATGATCAATGGTGAGGATTAAAACTTGGTCTCCAAGCTTAGCTCTCATTGGTGCATGCAAACCTAGTCATGCAATGACTATGCATGGTCTTGAAGCTTCTTGGCTTGCCTTGGTGTGCTTTGGCCGAATGCCCTAAGGAGAAAGCAACTAAGTTTGCTTCTTCTTAATTCATCTAGTTACACTTAAGTTAAATAATTTACTTACTTGTCTAACTAGTTAATTACTTAGGTTAACTTAGTTAGCTTTATGCTTATAGATTTTTATTAACTTAGATATCAACTAGCTAGTTAACTAGGTTATTATCACTTAGTTACTTAACAAGCTTTCTAACTAATTTAGTTAGGTTTCAAACTAACTAGCTTAGGTTTTCTAATTACAAACTAATTAGTCTAACCACTTTTGTTGACCTCTTCCTATTGGTTGGAAATTATCAAGCCTACTTCGTTGACTCACTCTTATTGGCTTAGAAATTCCTCTAGCAAAAAACCATTGACTGTTTCTCTAAACGTGGATCCCGCAAGACATTTCTGGGTCCACTGTCATTTATTTATACTGCCTAATAAAATAATATTATAATAATATACAATTATTTTATTTGACAGTTAAATCCTAAAAATTAAAAGATTAATAACAGTATCATTCAGAATTGGGTTTAGTAAGATCCCCCAGCTCCGAATAATTAAAATAAGATTTCCCCGGCCTAAAAATTATTATTTTCCTGACCCGGAGCAAATCACACAAAAAGTTCAAATAAAATTACAGACAGTAAAATAAAACTATATTTCATACAGAAAAATAACAAACAGTACAAAAAGGACATAACGATCATTTATCGTAAAGTTTGGGGTGTTACATTGTCCGTCACTGTTGGTATTTACAGCTGTATGGGTGTTGTATCTATTAACAGTGTGTAGGCTATCGGTTGATATCACACTATAAGAAAGTGTGCAGATATGAGAAAATAGGAGGAAGCTCCTAAGTTAGAATTATAGCATCTGTTATATAATTATTATATACAATGTTATAGTTAGATGGTATTGGAATTACTTTTACTGAGAATGTTAATTCTCACCCCAGTTGTTATTCTATGTAAATACAGATGCAGGCACAGATGTAGGTACAGAGGTACAGACCCTGCTAAGGGTGAGAAGAGAAAGCATGAAGACTAGAGTAGTTTTATTGCTTTAAGTAGACAGAACTTATGTAATTAGTTTATATTTGTTCTGTAAGTTTTATGTTATATGTATTACAATAAGCCCTCTTGTGGCTAAGTTTGTATATGAGTTTAAGTTTTTTCGCAATCTCTCAAGGCTTTCTATAATTACTCAGTTGTGATTATGGATATATGTTAGAATATAGTATGAGGAAGTGACGTTTCTAGTACCGTTATCTTTATATATCGTTGTGTAACTATGATATATCCAGATATCTGTATTAGGGTGTTACATTATAGTATCAGAGCAGTTCATCCTGTTAAGCCGGGGTATGGACTGACTGTGCTTAGGCATGAGTAATAGTCTAGTAGAAAGTTATGCATTCTTTTATCTTTTTTTAAGATATGCAGATGGAATCGCATGACTAGCCTTAGGTATGTGTGCTAATAGCTACTGCCACACAAGTACATGATATTGAGCCTAGCTAACTCAATATGTAATGTTCTGTGTGTACAGGAAACTATGGCAACTACCAAGTGATCCTATGAGACTAGGAGATTGGTAATGAGGAGATAACCAGAGCTATTAGAGAAATGGCTGCTGTATTGAGAGAGCAGACTGTCATTAGTAGAAGTCTATCAGAAGTGATAGAATAGGACTCGCATAGTTAGTTGTGGGGACGAGAAGGAACTTTTAAGGAATCAGTATTTCTCAGAGTTCAAGAAAGTTACTCCTTTGTTTTCAAGGGAGAGTTTGGTTCAGTCAGAGCTGGAAGATGACTTCACATGATGGAAGAGATCCTTGAGGTCATGTTGTGCGCTGATGAACAAAAGGTGACCTTGTTTCATAAGGGTTAGTAGGAGAAGCCGAAAGCTGTTGAGATGAAGCAGAGAGGTTACTACAGATGGTTAGTACTCGAACCACCTGAGAGGTGTTTAGAGTTACTTTGCTTGATAAGTATTATTCCCTTGAGTTTCCCTTGAGTTATAGAAAGCAAAGGAGTAAGAATTCCTAAAGTTGGAGAAAGGGGATATTACTGCTGACCTGTATGTGAAGCAATTCAAAGAATGTCAGAAGTTCTTTTCTTATTTTACATCCAACCCAGATGAAGACTGGAAGTAAGTAAAATTTGAAGTAGAACTTGGAGAGGACATTAGAAGAGTTGCAATGCAAAAGAAGGTTAAGGACTTCTTCGCTCTAGTCAGTGAATGTAGAGTTGTAGAAGTAGATAATCTCATAACCTTGTTAGAAAAAGAGTTAGTAGAGGTTCCTAAAGAGGAAAAGATCAGATGTTGAGATCAGTAAGGGTACCTCTTGATCTCAATTTGTATTAGAGTTGCGCAGTGGAAGCTTGGAGTGATGATACGTATAAGTAGAGTGCTTTTAGATGAGCAACTCTAAGGAAAGAGGTATATCAAGCTTCAAGTCACCAAGACGTGCTAGATGTGGTAAGATACATGGATGTAGACCGTTTTTGATGGGTAATCCATGTGCTGCATAAGTAAGTAACCAGGACATCGTAAGGGAGATGGTTCTTGGAAAAAGAAAGCGATGAAATCTTCTAGCTTGGTATAAGATGAGAACACATGTAAAGAGAAATCTTTTAAGGTGTGTATAAGAAAAGAATAGATTTACTTTGTAGATCATGTTGATTTACTTTGTGAATCTAGTTTGCTTACTTTGTTGGTATGATTTGGTTGTTTTAGAGAGACAAATGATGTTATGTTCTTATTTAGTTGGTGTGTGAGACTGTGCCTTAAGTTAAAGGCAAGTTGAACAAAGGAAATATCAAGAATAAATGTCTTCGTCTAAGAGAAGGATAATCAAGTATATCAGTTGAGAAAAGTTTTGAATTTTCTCAGGAGATGATCTAAGACTTGGTTGTCATAGAAACAGAGTAAATAAGAGTAGATTTTTAAGAGTTTTCTAAGATTACGAAAGGACATGAAGAGTATGTCAAGGGTAGTTTTGGAAACTTTTGGAAAAGAAGTGATTAAGTGCCAAGTAAGCCGAAAGTCAGTTTTGGATTACAAGTGGTATAGTTTAAGAGTTATGTAATTTCTCAAGATAGAAATTGCAGAGAATTTTAGTAGAGTTTAAGTAGAAGTACAATGGGTAGAGTAGCCATTGTATCCAAGAAAAGAGAATCTATCAGTGGATTTTCTCAGTTAGTGCTACCTGGATTAGGCAGTTAAGGTAGGTGGTACTCAACAGTGGACTCTAGATAGTGAGTTTGTTTTCCAAGAGTAGAAGAGAAGGTTGATTACTATGTTAGTATTGGTAATTCCAAATTCTCGTGAGAGCTTTGAGGTAGTCAAATATACTTCGAAGATGGGACTAAGGTATGTTCGGATGCAATAGAGGTAGGTAGATGCCTACGCATCAAGGCAGTTTAGTCTGCAAGAGAAGGACTACCCTAGGTATAATTTGGAATTAACCATAGTGGTGATTACCTTATAGTTTTGGAGACATAACTCATAAGGAGTCCAGTTAAAGGTGCTCAGTGATCATGATAGCTTGAGACGCTTGTTGATCAGAGGAAGCTGGACATGAAGCAGAATAGATGGATAATTTTTCAAGGCTCGTAACCTTGAGTTGAGATATCATTCGAGTAAGGCCAAAGAAGTGGTCGATGCACTAGGTAGGAAATTCCTACAGGTGTCCCAAATGATAGTCCAAGAGAGAGTGAATTTCTTGAGAGTTTTTGAGAATTTGAGTCTAGCGGTGACTATGATTCCAGATAGTCTCTCAGTGAGCAAGTTGGACATAGTAAGAGGCCTAAAGACTTAGATTTCTTTGAAGCTCAGAAGGAGAATGAAGCTCTAAGGGATGAGTGTGAGCAGATCTTCTAAGGAACCCTAAAGGATTTTGTTATGACTAAGAGGGAATAACGAAGTTTAGAGACAACTCTGTTTTCTAAGAGGGTCAAAAATCAAGAAAAAGGATTCCGAAGGAAGCTCACCAGAGAAAGTATACCATCTATCAAGAGGCTAATAAGGTTTTCCAAGAGTAAGGAAGATGTCTAGTGGCATAGTATGTTAAAGAACATAATAGAATATGTTAAACTGCAGGTAAAGGTGGTGAGATTAAGTAATCTGCCCATCTTTTGCCAAGTAAAGTTAGCTATTTTCTAGATAAAGTAGTTTAACTACTTTTGAAAGAAATAGTTAGAATTCATGGAGTTTTAGTGGATATAGTGTCTGATTGAGATACTAGATTCACACCTAGTTTTGAAAGCCTTATAAAAAGGAGTTCGAAGCTAAGTTATGTTTTAGTACAGCTTACCATCCATAAGCATAGAGATCAAGAGCTTTAAGATAAGCAGATCTCGTCAAGAGAAGGTGGATGGGAGACGCTGGTACTGAAAAAGGACTGCATGGAAGCAGAAGTTCCATGTGGAGTTTTGTTTAACCAGAATTGTTTACTTGAGGTGAGCAATTTTGGGGACAAAATTTTAAAAAGGAGGGGAGAAATGTAATACCCTTAAACATATGTTAGATTGGTGAATAGTTACCTAAGGTAGCATTTGACTTGTTTATTATGCCAATCAAGTTTTGTGACAAATTGAGTTCATTTAGGCACTTAGTTGCAACACAGAAGTTGAAAACTAGCTTAAAATGACTCAGATAATAGCAACTTTTGCTAAGTTGAGGGAAATAAATATAGAGAGTTTATTTCTAGGTCACAAAAAAGCTAAGTAAGATGTGGTAAAAGTTTTAAGAGAATCAGAGTCAGTTTGGTATTTTTAGGCATACTGATTGTGCGTTTTAATACCGAATGACTAGCAGCAAATATAGAAAATCATGAAAATGGTAAAACAACAATTTAGATGAATCCTGTGATTTATTCTAAAGTTGTTGGAAGTTGGAAAACTTGAATTAGTATAATTCAGGTGTCCTTAGCAGATATAAGTTTCAGTGTAGAAACTTAAATTAATCTTTTCTCTTAATTTTCTCTACGTCCCACCCCATATTTTTATCTTCTCTCTCGGCAGAGAACCGAAAATAGAAAGAAAAGAAAAGAAGAAAGGGGAGAAGAAGAAGGAAAGGGGAAAAGAGGAAGAGGAAGATCAAGGATCAAGCTTCAAGATCAAGAGTCTTCAAGAGGTAGGGGTTTAGAGCCTTTACTCATCTATTTTCTCTATGTATGCATATAAACAACCTAATATGCTAAATGGAGTTCTAGAGATGCTAGTTGTGTTTGGTTTGCATGGATATGTTTCTTAGACCAATTATGACTTGTTCATGTCATAAAATGAATTCAGAAACCTAGAAATATTCATTGAAACCATTGATGCCCATTTTGGGGTTTAGGGTCAAGCATGCATGATTTTGGTTTAAGAATCCAAATCAAGAGGTTTAGAATGGTGATTGATGTTTCCTAAGTGTTAATGAACTAGTTAGGAACTTAGAATCACTTAGAAACTGATTGAAAATGGCCAAAATCTGTGCAAATGATCATTAGAACAGTACCACACCCTGTAGAATTATGCAGAATCATGCTTCTGTTATGGGCGCCGCGGCATGGGGAGTGTGGAGCCGCAGCGTGAGGCCTGAAACCAGAATAGGAAAATTCTGAACAGCTTGCAGTGTTTGTTGCATAACTTGGGCTGTAGATATCAGAATGACCTGATTCTGGAGCCATTTAAAAGCTAAGACATAAGGCTTCTTGTGGTAAAAATTTCAGAATTTTACACTAAGCCAATCAATACCAGATTCTATTTGAATTTGAGACAAATTCTGCAGAAAAGGCATTCTGGCAGTCAGTAAACCAGATTCCATAATTTCTTGCTTCGATGTCGTATGGACATGAAACTGGTGCCATTTGAAAGCTAAGACACAAGGCTTCATGTGGTAAAAATTTCAGAATTTTTACACATGTAGTTTATTCCCAGTTTCAGTTTAAAGTTGGGTTAGAGATGGGTAAATCAGAGAATGCTCTGTTTTGGCCTCTGCAAAATGTCGCATAACTTTGGCTACACTTAGCCAAATGAAGCAAGGTTTGTGACATTGGAAAGATATGAGAAAAAGCTATGTGCTCATAAAAATTCAGAATTCTAGAAGTTATGATGCATATTTGGTGCAATCTTGAAAATCAGCCTTTTTAGGCAAGATTTGAGGTGTTTTTGAGAAAGTTGGACACTAGAATTTTTAGTAGCACCTTAGGCAACTTAGTGTTGTATTAGATATCACTTAAGATGTGATGAGATGGTGCAATGAAGACAAGTATACTAGTATGCATAATAGTATTCACTCTAGTAGAGAATGAGAAGGGTATGAACCTTAGGATATCCAAGAGTAGTGGATTATCTTAGGAAGATACCTTAGACCTTGAACAACTAAAAGTTGTAAGTAAGAATTATACTTGAGTTAGGTTGCTTGAGTGGAGATAAGATCAGATGGTGTATCCGTTCCAAATATGGAATGTTTATGTACTAAGTCTCTAGTTAAGTGAGACCTTGTGCATTGTAGAATACACAATAGAATGAATGTTGACTTGTAAGCTTGTTACATTCATTAAGTATGCAAAGTTCTGGAGAAATGCTCACTCATTCCTTTAAGTAAGGTTGAATAAGGTATTAGTTAAAATAGACTCTTTTATAAGGATGAGTTGAGTCTATAGGAAAGTTAAGATGTGTTTATGTAAGAGATAAACATAACACTAAGCTTTTCACATACTAGTTAGTTAATCTAGTATGTATGTGAAGAGAAAGAACCTTAGTGCAACCAAGATTAGTGGTTTGCCATAGGTAAGTATCTAATACCTGAGCAACATAGTGTTGCGTTAGAAATCACTTAAGAGATATGAGGGATGAGGTGGAGTTTAGGTGCAAGTATGAGAAATGGTCTAGTAATGTTTACCTAAGAATGTGACGTTATATGACGCGAGGTCATTTAGCTAAGAAGGTAAGAAATCAGAGAAGTTCCTAAGGGAACAAGTATTTCTAACCAAATGCTAAGGTTACATATAGTATGAGGTTACAGATTCTCCTCATTACAAAGGGTAAACATAAGAAGCCAAAGTTCCTAGTAGAATATGCTTAACTCGTAAAGGAACTAAGTATATAAGTACGTATGTAAGTCTACGAATTAGTCAAGTAGTATCGATCTTGGTGAGTATCATTTGATTTTCATTCATGGAGGCAAAAGGAGATAGATGGGTGTCTAAAGGACTTTTGAGAAGGACATAACCCTGATGTCTTGATAGTGCCAAGGCCAAAGGAGATAAGTGGGAAATCCAAAGATGCTCTTTGAGTAAGGATGAAGCCCGAATTTCTCAGCGTGCCAGGATATGTGTAATGTGAGGATGAGCTTTCCTCTATTTACCACTGGATGGTATACTGACTAGTTCCTAGCAAACTTCCTTGTTTTCAAAATAAACTTCTGCATATATTTAAAAACAAAACCCTGCATTTGCATTTCATCCACATACTCTTAGGATTCCTTAGGCATATTCATATTACATATCATTCTCATTGCATTCACGGACAGTTGTATGGGCATTGTCCGTCACTGTTGGTATTTATAGCTGTATGGGCGTTGTATATATTAACAGTGTGTAGGCTATCGGTTGATATCACACTATAAGAAAGTGTGCAGATATGAGAAAAGAGGAGGAAGCTCCTAAGTTAGAATTATAGCATCTGTTATATAATTGTTATATACAGTGTTATAGTTAGATGGTATTGGAATTGCTTTTACTGAGAATGTTAATTCTCACCCCAGTAGTTATTCCATGTAAATCCAAATGCAGGTACAGAGGTACAGACCCTACTAAGGGTGAGAAGAGAAAGCATGAAGACTAGAGTAGTTTTTATTGCTTTAAGTAGACAGAACTTATGTAATTAATTTATATTTGTTCTGTAAGTTTTATGTTATATGTATTACAATAAGCCCTCTTGTGGCTATGTTTGTATATGAGTTTAAGTTTTTTCGCAATCTCTCAAGGCTTTCTATAATTACTCAGTTGTGATTATGGATATATGTTAGAATATAGTATGAGGAAGTGACGTTTCTAGTACCGTTATCTTTATATATCGTTGTGTAACTATGATATATCCAGATATCTGTATTAGGGCGTCACATGACGCACAACATGAATTGAAAAGATGTCAAAGAAGACAAGACAAAAACAAAAATAGATTGGAGAAAAGATTCAAGGAAGGCTCTTAGGACTCGATTCAAACAGGTAGCATGTAATTGAACCTTAATAACAAGCTGCTGTGATTAATTTTTTTTTAATTCAGCCTTAATGCAGCAAACTTAATTGTCAACAGCAAACACTTTTTTTTAAAAAAAACTCGTTCTGCCTCTAATAATTGAAATTTGTAATTTTGGAATGAAACTTTGAAATTGGAACATTTGAGAATGAAAATAGACAGAATTCCCAACAAAATAAGCTATTACTTAACATTTAGGGGTTTAGGGTTACTAATTATGTGATCAGAATCGTTGAAGGGATTGTTTAACTCAATTCCAATCCTAGAACTGAGCTTTGATACCAAATGACATGAGTCCTCATGCCTTCATTCCACTTCGGACCTTTCTAGGTTAGAATTCACGAAATTGATCACACAAATGATGTCTTATTGAAAACGCCTGTATCTCGCGCTACGCTCCTTGGAATTGAGCGATTCCAAAATGACGTGAAAGAGCACATTCTGAATCGCAAATTAGGCTCAAGAATCACTGGGAACTGATGTGTAAAACGTAAGATATGAACTGGAGAAGAACTGACAGAATTGAGAAGTAGAAAACACAAAACAACCATGAAAAAGGGGAATAGGCGCCACAATCCATGGATTGATAAGCCTGGGAATGCCACAAGGATAAGCACCCTTGATAAGTTCAGAGATTCTCAAAAGAACCTAAGAGAACAAGTCTCACCAGCCGATATGCTCTAATGTTAATTCTGTGTTATCCCTCCAAAATGCTATTTTACTAGGTTTAGTAAAATTCCAACATGGATTTACCCATTCAGCCCAATAAACAAAACCACTAAAATAAAGGGAAAAAAAAGGGTCTAGGCGTGCTACAAGTACAACCCACCTAAAATTTGATTTCAAAAGAAATGGGCCAAAAGTGGACTAAACAAAAATGCAGCCTTCTCTAATCCTCATGGTCTTCACTCTGAATGCAACAAATTAATTTGGCCTCCTCAACATCACATTTTGGCCTTCAATTTTGGAGCCTCTTTTGATCAATTTTGTCACCATTTGTTTTAGAGCTTCTTTGGCTTTCTTGGCTCTTGCATTTGTCATTGGTCCTCCCAATCATTCGATGTCCTCCATGCCACCCTCCATCATGCCTCCTCCTTTGTCCTCATCATTCATCGAGAATCGCCTTCCTAAGCTTAGGATCATTGGGTATGCAGATCCTACCTTTGAACTTTAGGCTCGGAGTAAATCACACACAAAGATAAAAAATAGTTACAGAACAGTCAAAATAAATTTACAGTACACAGAAATCACAAAACAGTAAAATCAAGCATTACTGAGAAATATCAAATTTTGGGGTGTTACAATTTGATCCATCTTAGTGGTCATTGTTGTCTAGAAAATAGTCAATCGCTGCATAATTTCATTAAGTTTATGTGTTTGAGACTTCGAACGAGTACCTTCTGCCATGGGAGGACTCTCAATGAAAGCACCAAATGGTATGAGAGGAAGAAAGGAGGAGGGTGGTTTAGGGAAATTTATTCTGATTAGAGGTCAGAGCAGCCTCCTTAGAAGAGAGTAGAGAAAGAAATGACAATATTCACTGATTCCCATTCATTTCCCATCATTACAATATATATATATATATATATATATATATATATATATATATATATATATATATATATTATCCAATACTAACAGAATTCCACCACATACAAAATAACAACCTATAACAAACTTCTTCTAGAAACTCTGCTGATTTATTCCTTATTAATAAAAGACATAATCTATCCAT
This sequence comes from Ormosia emarginata, assembly GCA_029884605.1. Classification (NCBI taxonomy): domain Eukaryota; kingdom Viridiplantae; phylum Streptophyta; class Magnoliopsida; order Fabales; family Fabaceae; genus Ormosia; species Ormosia emarginata. The sequence goes on along the minus strand of JAQQTP010000078.1, from coordinate 20,978,673 downwards.
TTCTTGGGCTTGTGCGCCACTATTTTGGGCCTACTGTCAAAATGGTCTTGATCCAATTGAGGCTCAGGCATATCACACAATGTAAACAATTCACACAAAGTCTAAACACTCAAGAGGTCAATAAAGCTAATAAAGAACAAAGCACACTAAAATAGGAGTTGATCAAGACAAGAAACAAGAACAAGTGTAGAGTAGAAATGATAAAATTAGCAAAGGATAATTATAGCACCAAAGTCCACCAAGTAATTGTTAATAGTCAAGAAGACTAAAACACTCTAAATATGTAATAGGGGTGAAAATCACTTGCTATATATTTTTTTCATTTTCTTTACACAAACAACCTCACGCAAGTTGAAGGAGTGTTAACAAGATCAAATAGCCAAGGAAGGTGCTATCTAACACATAAACATCAAAATATCAAAATCAGCAAGATCAAAATGGATCAAACTTAGAACATAAATTGAGAATAAGTGCTAAATTGAAAGAACACAAGATCATAACCCAACTTTAGGATCCTAACTCTTGATATCACATGATATGATCCAACAATGGAACATAGGTTTTTTGGATCTTCCTTGAGTTAATTCTCTTATAACTAAATTCAACATCATCAAAAAGAAGAAATTAAACAAATATTGATGTAGAAGAAAAAGAAGTGGTGTGAAAAAAAAAACAAGATAGAAAATTAGAAGATAGAATTAGACAAGATGAAGAATAGTGCCACAATCTCAATCCTATTGAAGAGAATGAGAATGATAAGCTCCGTGTAGAATCGCCACAAAGGCATGAGGAACCTTTGATAAGATTCAAGCTATGGTTCTCTTTTAAGAATCTAAGAGGCACGAAATAGGTCTCTCAAATAAGGTGAATTCCTCCAGTTTCATTAATCTTTCAAAATCTCCCCACGAGTTCCCTATTTATAGGCTGAGTTTGAAGTTGTTTGCAACCCTTGAAGTCCTAAAATGACTCTTGAAATACAAGGAATAAATTCCCATTATTATGCAATTACCGAAGTGCATTGATAAGTGTATTGATAAGTGCATGTACATTTTTACCTAGAAAATAAGAATAAACATGATAATAAATTCCCACTAGCCATCATAATGACTTAAGAAGTCTTTAAAGCCCAAAAACTAACTTAGGGAAGACCAAAGGGCATCTGAACTTATTCCACCAAAATAAAATATGAAAATTACAAAATAATAAGAAAAAAATGACTTTAATATGAGACCCCAATTAATTGGCCCAATGAACCAAATAGAAAGAGTTTTAACAAACTTATAAAGCTCAAATCTTGCCAAACACAAGTCCTAATTGAAGTCCTCTTCAATTTGGACTAAGTGGACCATCTTGGGTTCTTCTTCTTCCTTATCTTGGGCCTCCTAGCCCAATTAACGCATCCTTCTTCTTAGCTCTTCCTTTCCCACTTGATGGTCCCCCTTGGTCTTCATCAAACCTTCTCACTGTGAGGAAGCTTCTCACCAGGTTGCTGAAGCTTCTCAAGAAGCTTTTCATCGTAATGGGAAGGAACTAACCATAGAAGATCTTCAAGTTGCAAAAGACTACTTGACTGTAGAAGAATCCCCTGCAGCTAATGAGGTTTTCCTTAAGCCTCTTGAATGATTGAGTGATTCCTTAAGCATCCATATCTCACACTATAGATATCATAATTGAGTTATTCCAAAACGAGGTGAAAGATCTCTTTCTGAAACACGATTTAGACTCAAGAATCACTGAAAAAGAGTACGTATAACTTGAGATATGAGTGCGAGAAATTTGAGACAAAAACTGAAGAATTGCAAAATTAGAAGGAAGAACTAGATACGAAATTGATGAAAAGAAATAAGATAAGAATGGCGCCACAAACCTAGTTTAATAAGCCAAGAAGGATCGCCACAAGAATTGGTTAATTCTTAATAAGATCAAATGATGCAGAACAAAACTCTCAGTTTTGTATATTCCAAAATGTGTCTCTCTCTAATGATCTCCAAATATTTTAGTACAATTCAGTTTAGAGGTTTGCCCATTTAGGACTTAACAAAAATAAAAACAAAACCCCTTAGCATAAGCATCACTGATATGTTCCAGTGGTTAAGGAGACATATTCAGCTTCAAGTGCATGGGTTCTAATCCTGCTGTGGACAATATATTTTTTTGAACACAGCCATACACCAAATAGAATTAGAATGCAATAGAAAATAAAAAAATAAAAACAGCCCCAAAATATATATATAAAGGTCTTGAAAGTTCATATTGACTCTTTTGGCTCTTCTCCTTTCATTCCAAGTGGGCTATGCATATGTAAACCCTAGGCTCCATGTGTTGAGCTTCAATCTGATGTTGGACCTCTAATAAGTTGTTCACCATCTTTTTAAGTTCTTCTTGGGCCCTTTTAACTCTTGCTCTTGTCATGGGCCCTCCTAGACCTTATATTGGATCTTGGATTTCTTTCTGGACTTGGGCCTGGGCTTGGGCTTCTCCCATGAAGTCCTCATCATTCCCTCCTTCTTGAGAAGCATTTGTCCTCAAATCTATTAATTCATCACCTGCATCATAAAAGGACAAATCAGCCATGTTAAAGGTAGCACTCACACCATACTCACCTGGCAAGTCAATCTTATATGCATTATCATTGATCTTAGCCAATACTTGAAAAGTTCCATCTCTTCTTGGCATAAGCTTAGACTTCCTTTGAGATGGAAATCTTTCCTTCCTGAAGTGTACCCATACCCAATCACCTGGTTCAAATGTTACCTTCTTCCTTCCTTTGTTTCCATGCTTGGCATACCCTTCCATTTTCTTCTCAATTTGGGCCTTAACCTTCTCATGCAATTTCTTGACATAATTAGCTTTAACCTACCCAGACTTATCTTGCAATTCAGAAATGTTAGGTAAAGGCAATAAATCCAAAGGAGTCAAAGGATTAAAACCATATATAATTTCAAAAGGTGAAAACTGAGTAGTACTATGTATAGCCCTATTATAAGCAAACTCAACATGTGGCAAACATTCCTCCTAAGACTTAAGATTTTTCTTTACAACAACTCTAAGGAGAGTAGATAAAGTCCTATTTATAACCTCTGTGTGCCCATCAGTTTGGGGATGGCAAGTAGTAATAAATAATAGTTTTATGCCTATCTTTCCCCATAAGGTCCTCCAAAAATGACTAAGGAATTTAGAGTCATGATCACTTACAATACTCTTAGGCAAACCATGTAGTCTTACCACCTCTTTGAAGAATAAATCAGCTACATGACATGCATCATCCACCTTCTTGCATGGTATGAAGTGAGCCATCTTTGAGAACCTGTCAACCACCACAAAAATAGAATCCTTCCCTCCCTTAGACCGAGGCAAACCTAGAACAAAATTCATAGAAATATCAATCCAAGGGTGTTCAGGAACAGGCAATGGAGTATATAATCCATGCGGCACGACCCTAGACTTAGCCTTTTTACAAACAAGACACTTATCACATAACTTATGTACATCATGCTTCATGTGGGGTCAGTAAAAATGCTCATACAAGATGTCATATGTCTTTTGCACCCCAAAGTGTCCCATTAAGCCCCCTTCAAGTGCTTCTTGAACAAACAATTCCCTAATTGAACTTTTAGGTACACAAAGTCTCTTGTCCTTTATTAAGTAACCATCATGCTTGAAATACCCATCAGATACAATATGAGAACATGTTTGATAAATATGAGAAAAATCAGCATCATGTTCATACAATTCCTTAATATATTCAAAACTAAGAAATTTAGTTTCAAGAGTAGTCATTAAAGCATACCTGCATGACAAAGCATCAGCAACCACATTAGACTTACCTTTCTTGTGCTTGATCACATAGGGAAATTGTTCAAGAAACTCCACCCACTTGGCATGTCTCTTGTTCAACTTTCCCTGTCCTTTCAAATACTTTAGAGACTCATGATCACTATGAATAATAAACTCCTTAAGCAGAAGATAGTGTTGCTAAGTTTGCAAAGCCCTAACTAAAGCATACAATTCCTTATCATATGTAGGGTAGTTAAGGGTAGCCCCATTCATTTTCTCACTAAAATAGGCAATGGGATGTCCCTCTTGCATTAAAATAGCACCTATGCCTACCCCAGATGCATCACATTCAAGCTCAAAGGATTTAGCAAAGTTAGGCAAAGCAAGTATGGGTGCATGTGTTAATTTCTCCTTTAGGACAGCAAATGCTTTCTGTTGTTTCTCTCCCCATTTAAATCCCACATGCTTCTTGACTAGTTCATTTAGAGGTGCAGTAATGATACTAAAATCCTTAACAAACCTCCTATAGAAACTAGCAAGCCCATGGAAACTTCTTATCTCACTCACACTCTTAGGAGTTGGCCATTCTTGGATTGCTTTTATTTTCTCTTTATCTACATGCACTCCACTAGAGTTAACCACAAATCCTAAGAACACAACATGGTCCTTACAAAACGTGCACTTTTTCAAATTAGCATACAAATCTTTCTTTTCAAAGCACATGTAAAACAGATTGCAAATGATGCAAATGCTCATCAATTCAGCAACTTGCCTTTTGAATTTCTTAGGTCTCTTGAGGATTACTCCTGTATGCTGGCCTATTAGGCAACACAGCCCCTGGCACCAAATCAATTTGGTGTTCAATACCTCTCAATGGTGGAAGTCCTGGTGGTATATCTTCAGGAAAAACATCTTGAAATTCCTGCAAAATTGATTTAACTCCACTAGGAAGTTCAAAGTCAAAATCAAGTGTTGTAATCTCCTTATTATAGAGTATATACATAGACTTCCTTGCCATTAAAGCTCTCCTCACCTCTCCACTCTTCACAAATAAAGCATTCTTTCTTTCTTTCTTTTTGCTCTCATTTTCATTTTCTTTCCTTTCTTTCCTCTCTTGCTTTTTTTTTCTCTCATGATATTTTGATCATCACATACCTCTTTTGGAGACAATGGAACCAATGTAACCTTGCGATTTTCATGGTGAAAAGTGTATTTATTTGTGTGACCATCATGGTGAGCTTTTCTATCAAACTGTCATGGTCTCCCAAGAAGCAAATGACTAGCTTCCATTGGAACCACATCACACAACATTTTATCTTTATATTTTCCAATAGAAAACTCAATCTCCACTTGCTTATCCACCCTCAATTCTCCCTTCTCACTCAACCATTGTGACTTGTATGGTCTAGGATGGGGTTTTAGTTTCCAAATTCATTTTTGTCACCAACCTAGTACTTGCTACATTGGTACAACTCCCTCCATCAATGATTAAGGAACACAGTTTACCTTGGATAAGACATCTAGTATGGAAAATATTTTCTCTTTGACTTTCCTCACCTTCTTTGGCTAATCCTCCTAACATTCTCCTCAAAATGAACAAATCTCCTTCAGGAATCTCCTCCTCTTCCTCTCTCTCTTCCTCACTTGAGGATTCAGTTTGGGAACTCTCACTAGTGATTTCTCCATTATCTTTTAACACCATAACCTTCTTGGTTGGGTATTCAGATGCAATGTGTCCCCTACCCAAACATTTGAAACACTTTATGTCTCTACACCGAGACGTGTTTGCCATTTCCTTGCCCTTGTTTTGGGTTGGGTTCTGGGCTATTGTGGGGATCTTAGAAGATGAGGTACCCTCCTTCTTGAGCCTATCCTTCCATCTAGAGTTATCATAGTTTGATACACTCTTTCTCACACTTTTTCTTTTTAGTTGTTGTTCCACTTTCATAGCATGGTGAACTAAGTCCTCCATCTCTACATAATTTTGAAGCTCAATAACATCACTAATGTAACACCCACCATAGGTGCCACATTTAAACGATATTATTACCAAATTACCCCTAAGTTCATAAATTGTGATGTTATAATAAAAATACGAGTTGTAAAAATTTTTGTTGATAAAATAAATATAGCAGAAAATAAAAATATTATCCATCATCACACATAATTTACATCATTATACATTATAGAAGTACTGTCGACATTATTTATTTACAGACCAAGTCTCAAAAGTATTTGACATTATTTATAACTAGCATACTTGCCTAAGTATGACTAGACAGCAGAACCCTCAGACGAGTCCTCCTCCGATTCCTCAGCAGGACGGAATCTAGCTCGACGCGAAGTCCCACGGACAGGTGTCAGAGCAGACGACATTATACTAATCTCCGTTGGGACATAATACCTAGTATCCCAATGCTGCCTGATGGACAGTGGAAATTCGACATGTACATAAATAGTTACGGAAAGGAACGGATCTCCATGAAATTTCCTGCTTATGTTGACCGTCAGATTTCCCTGATATATTAGTTCCCGCTCATTGGGACTAGTCCTCCACGCTCCAACTCCACCATGGAACTGTAGTCTCATGTAACCAAAGAAACTAGGTCTTGATGTCATTTTATCAAAACTCAGCTTCCTCTGGAGTCTGCTCTTCTTCACCCTCTTGTTTAACCCCTTGCTCAGTGTCTTTACATATATAATTACAATACAAAATAGACATATAAAGAGATGAGATCACTTATGCCATTACCAATATGGTAGCATAGAGATAACACATAGATATTCAGTATCACAATATCACAATATAAATATTCAATATCTACAATAATAGCCTCAACATTATCCAAGTGTTTAACAGTTCAATTATCATAACCAATACTCAATAATTATGCATGTGCATATAGACTCAATTTCCTACTCCATGCAGCTAAAACTCAAGACGGAGAAATTGATCCGAAAGATCTATCTGTACCAACATGCCTTAGACCACGTGCCACATTTCTCATATGTGTTTGCACATCTAGCATATACACGACAGTCTTTACTAGATCTTGATTAAGAATAGTGTCTCGGTCCGGATCATCAGTGCGTTGCATTGGTCTAACCCAGGGTACAGAAGAGCTACCTACTGCCCATTGTGTGTTGGTGTATGCCCTAGTGGCCAATACATTTTGTTTGTATTTACATACATTATATTATGTTATTTTATATGAGGCATTTCATTTATTGTGTTCTTTTTGGTAGACATAATAAAGTCCTTAGAATAGTAAGTTTGATACCATAGGACATCAAGTGGATGACTTGATCATGAGATCCTATTGGATAAAATACTATTCTTAAATGTCCCTAGTCAAGTATTGTTGTTAATTAGGACAACAATAATACATTGAGGCTAGTATGTGCGTAGACTGATGACCACATCTCACGGGTCATGGATATGAGATATCAAGTCTACACATGGATACATATTAGAGTAATGATGTATTGGACAGACCCGCCATGAGAATGCTACGTGGATCGTTACGTGAGTGTCATAAGCAATTCTCATAGTGATAATGGTGTATGTGGTCCTTTGACCTGAAATCACTACGATTCCTACATGAGGAGTTGTGTGTTTTAATGCCATCAAACGTCATCTGTAACAAGATGATCATAACGTTGGTTATTAGACATGCCGCAATACATGTGGAGGAATGTGAGTGACCTAGATGGGATTTGTCCCTCCTACATAACAGGAGCGATATCTTCGGGGCCCCTGATTGAGTGAGACTACGAAATGCATGGCCATGCTCAAATAAGTCAATATGAGATATTGATCTTATTTGCTATTACTATGTCTACTCGGGAATCAGGAAACTGAAGATTGAACTAAACAAGGGTGACACATTCCATGCCTTGTGTTCAATCTGGATATCTGGACAAAGGGACTAAACTACACGGAAACATTAGTCACAGATAGGTTATGTCAAATCACTGACATTCTCATTACTTGGGTAGCAGTGATGTGTTGCTAGATACCGCTCACTGTTTGTAATATTAAAATGAGATTTTAATATTACTACCAACGTCATGAGAACCTGCAGGGTCGCACACTTAGAACAGACTAAATTGGAGTAATCAGAATCCAAGTTGGACTCGGATTCAACTGTGGGCCTAACTCATGACAGATGGGTTTAGGGTTGCACCACTTACCTTGCTACTGCTCACACTCACTTAAGGCAGCCTTTGTTATAAATAATACTTGCTAAGGGGTTGCTACTAGGTTACATCACAACCCTAGCCGCACCTACGAAAGTGAGTGAGAGATAGTGAGGTCTTCTTCTCCTCTCTTCGCAGCTAGCACTACGAAAACAAAGGCGTGACTCCTTTTGCAAGTCTGTTCGTGTGGATACCGCAGAAACATCGTCGCTATTACGGTGTTGGTGATTCACCTCGCTTGTGTCTATCACGCTTCAAGAGGTAAAAAAATTTAAAAACTCGGATTATGGATTTTTCGCATGGATCCTGTAAGGGAATTCTGTTATTCCGCTGCGAGACTTTTGATCCGCAAATTCCCAACATTGTGAGCAACCCGCACCCCGATGCCCCCAAGGTCAACGAGTGACTTACACTACGTATATTGCACCCATTCAAGAGGTGTATTTTCTCCTTGGCAATTAGCCTTATCCACTCTATTAGACCTTTCCAATGCATGTAAATGCACCAATGCCAATCACAGGCAAAATTCATCATTTCCTCATACAGTGTCCATACACTGGTTCAACAGTAATCCTACTGTATATTCAATCATGTAATCATATTATCCATTTTCATAGTCGCGAAACATTTTCGTCGCGTTTTCACAATCACGTAGCGATTTTCCATTGTTTTCTCAATTATGTAAAAATATTCCACCGTTTTTCAATCACGTAGTGATTTTTCATCAATATTTCAAATTGCGTAGAAATATTTAAACGCTTTCCAAATTGCGTAAAAATATTTAAACATTTTTTAAATCGCTCAGAAATATTTAAACGTTTTTCAAATCGTGTAGCTTAAAAATCATGTTTTTAAGTTACGTAAATCATTTTCCACCATTTTTCAACTTCGTAAAATATTTCTCAACCTTCTAAATTTCAATTCAACCTTTCTCAAAAGAATATGACTTCTCACATTATTTTTCCACATTTTCTTACTCAATAAAATCCTTTTCACAATAAATTCTACAAATTCACTATTTCATTGAATTAAATCAATGTTTCTCGCTTAAAATTTACTAACGCGCTCCAAGACCCAAAGGATGAGTTACACGTTAGAAAATCTCAAGTCACCAATGTATTCCTTAATTCTCAAATCAATTCTAAAAATTAGTTCTCTTTAAAATAAATTGAGTTTCAAACACTTTCAACCTCTCTTTTACATTTATATACGAAAATTCCATTTCTTTAATCCTTGAACTTGATCAGTTATATTTTCACTTTGAAATCACTTTGTTTCATAAAACCAAGGTACATATGGCCATTGAAACCATCATTTATTTTTCCTTCTAAATCAATTCAGTTTCATTCTTATTTTTACATAGACAAAACCATTAAAATTCCTCAACAAAATCGTGAACACTTATTCTTTGAAAACAAACTTTTTTGTTTATTTTCCTTGCTTTTCTAAACATCAAATTTTACTATTCATGAAAATATTAATTTGTGAACACCTATTTTGAGGTATCTTGGCCGAAATTTTCATGGTCTTTGAAACCAAAAATTATTTTCCTTTCCAACAATTTTTATGGCATACATCACATATAATCAACATATTATATTTCAAGCATACCATAAAAGCAATAAAAAAATCATACTAAACATGTAAGAACAAATAAACTATGCAAAGCACATAAACCACATAAACACATAAACACCCACAAATAATTATATAATCATGAATATGAATCCTCACATGGATTCACCATCTATCAAATACACAAACCATCTCTCACTACCATACTTGGTTGGTAAGATGGATCTCCCTCGTACCTCTTGAAGAACCTCAAAAACTCCTTGTTTTGCTTCTTTTTTCAAGTCCTTCACCACCAAAAGCTTCTCAAATACAAAACAAAGCACAAGTTTATTAGCATATTAAGCTTAAACTAGGGGAACCATGGATCAAACATGGCTTAAAACATGAAAAAGAGATAATAAATGAAGTTTTCCATAACTTCACCTTAAGAATCCTAGAACTTTGCTCTTGAAGAAAGTCCTTGAAGATGATAGATTTACAACTTGCTCCAAACTACAAAGTGTCTTAGAATGAGGTATAGATTCAAGAAGTATAGTTGTTTGAAATTAAAAAGTAATGGAAGGTGGACTAAGTAGTATAATATTTATTTTTATCTGTTATTTCCCTATGAATAATATTTTTACTATATTTTATTGTCCGATAATTAAATATAGTACAAAACACAATAGAAGAAAATTTTTGAAACTGTCTCTGGATTCAAGTTTAGTAAGATCCCCCGTCTCCATCTCAATAGTACAAAATTTTCTGACTCCGAAAAAAATAACTTTTTCGGGTCCACGCACAGCCCCCATAGGCCCACAAACAATCCAAAAATAATCAGGGAAATATAAAAATTTCATAATCATCCACAAAATCATAAAAAATATAAAACTTACGAAAATCAAATCAGATTACGTAAAATAATTAAGACTTAACAGTAATAATTAAATTACGTAAAATTTTCTCCGACCCGAAAATTATTATTTTCTTGACACAGAGTAAATCACACAAAACAATAAATGTATTGACGTAATACTCAAAATAATTTTACAGTATACAGAAATCACTAAACAGTAGAATTTTGTTAACTATCAAAATTACTGTCAAATAGTTAGGAAATTTGGGGTGTTACAACTCTCCCCTTCTAAAAAGAAGTTTCGCCCTCGAAACTTGATAAACTTGACTTCACACCCTCAAAATAAATATGGATATTGCTCTTTTATCTTTTCTTCCAGCTCCCATGTAGCTTCACCACTTACGTCATTCCAAACTATTTTAACCAATGATATATCCTCAATTTCTATTTACTCGAAGTTACCTCATCCTTCAATCCTCAATCTTAACTGGAAACGTTTCATAGGTTATGTTTTTCTTCAGCTGTACTGTGTCTGGCTCGATAACATGGGTAGGATCAGAAATATATTTCTGTAGTTGTGATACGTGAAATACATTATAAAGATTCAACAGAAAAGGTGGTAACGCAATTTAGTAAGCTACCAGACCTACCCGACGTAAAATCTGATTCGGCCCAACAAACTTTGGAGTGAGCTTATTGGACTTAAGTACTCGTCCAACTCCAGTCATAAATGTCACACGCAGAAATACATGGTCACCTTCTTCAAACTCAAGTTGTTTTCTCCTTTTATCAGCATAACTCTTTTGCCGAGTTTGAGCCCTCATCTTGTCTTGAATCATCTTCACTTTCTCAGTTGTCTGTTGGACAACCTCTGGTCCTAATACAACATTTTCTCCATCATGATACCAACATAATGATGTTCTGCATCGACTCACATACAATGCCTCATAGGGTGCCATTCCTATGCTCGAATGAAAACTGTTGTTGTACATGAACTCTATCAAGGACAAAAATTCATCCCAACAACCAGTTTGCTTCAAAAAACAAGCTCTCAACAAGTCCTCTAATGACTGAATTATCCTTTCTGACTGACCATCTGTTTGTGGATGGTAAGCAAAACTCAAATGTAACTTTGTTCCCATAGCTTCTTGTAAACTGTTCCAAAATCGTGATGTAAACCACAGATCTCGATCAGAAATAATACTGGATGGTACACCATGAAGTCTAACAATTTTATTAATGTACACTTGAGCTAACTTTTCCATTGAGTACTTAATATTAATCGACAAAAAGTGTGCTGACTAAGTAAGCTGATCAACAATTACCCAAATAGAATCATGACCTTTCCGAGTTCTCGGTAGTCCTGTTACGAAATCCATCGCTATGTCATCCTATTTCCATTCAGGATTAGGCAAAGGTTGCAACATTCCCGAAGGTCTTTGGTGTTCTACCTTAGCTTTCTGACAGACTAAACAAGATAATACATATTCAGCGATATCCTTCTTCATTCCTTGCCACCAATATAGCTGCTTCAAATCTTGATACATCTTTGTGGCTCCTAGATGCATACTCAACTTACTCCTGTGAGCTTCATCCAAAATCAATCTCCTAAGTCCTTGATCATTAGGCACACAAACCCTTCCTTTAAACTTCAAAATTCCATTAGCACCTTCGCTGAATTCTAACACCACTCCTTGGCTCCTTGCTTCTTTTGCTTCTTAAAAGTACTGGTCACTGTTTCGTCCTTCTCGTATTCTATCCATCAAATCATTTGAAATGGTGATCATGTTTAAACGCATTCTCCCTGGCATCAATTTCACAGACAAACGCATATCCCGAAATTCTTCTATCAGTTCCTTCTCCTTAATCATCATAATAGAAGCACTAAGCATTTTCCTACTCAACGCATCTGCTACGACATTCGCCTTTCTGGGATGATACTGTAACTGAAAGTCTTAGTTCTTCAGAAACTTTAACCAACGCCTTTGTCTCATGTTCAAATCTTTCTGGTCAAACAAGCACTTCAAACTTTTATGATCATTAAAAATAGTGAACGTTGCTCCATAGAGAAAATGTCTCCACACTTTCAATGCAAACACCACAGCTGCCAATTCCAAATCATGAGTCAGATAATTCCTCTCATGTACTTTCAACTGCCTTGATGCATAAGCCACCACCTTATCGTTCTGCATAAGTACACAACCCAATCCTTGATACGAAGCATCACAATATACTTCAAAAGGTTCGTTCGGATTAAGTAGAATCAATACTGGTGAAGTAGTCAATCGTCTTTTCAACTCTTGAAAACTTTCTTTGCATGCATCAGTCCATACGAATGGTTGATTCTTTTGTGTAAGTTGGGTAAGAGGTCCTACTACTTTAGAAAAACCCTCAATGAATCGTCCATAGTATCCGGCTAATCTGATAAAACTACGGACCTCCGATATAGTCTTTGGTCTTTCCCATTCAAGAACTGTTTCCACTTTTGAAGCATCAACTTCAATTCCTTCCTTCGATATAACATGTCCCAAAAATTAAACTTCGCTTAACCAAAATTCACATTTGGACAACTTGGCATATAACTTATTTTCCTTCAAAATCTGGAGAACCACTCTGAGATGATCAGCATGTTCCTCCTGACTTCGAGAATAGATCAAAATGTCATCTATAAAGACAACAACAAACTTATCTAAGTACGAATAGAAAATTCTGTTCATGAAGTCCATGAATATGGCAGGTGCATTCGTCACACCAAACAGCATCACTAGATATTCATAATGCCCATATCTTGTCCGAAATGCAGTCTTGGGAATATCTTCCACTTTCACACGAATCTGTGATAACTAGAACATAAATAAATCTTGGAAAATATTGCGGCTCCTCGCGATTGATCCATCAGGTCATCTATCCTTGGAAGAGGATATTTATTTTTAATCGTAATCTTATTCAATTGTCAGTAGTCTACACATAGCTATGAAGTCCCATCCTTCTTCTTTACCAACAATACTGGAGCTCCCCAAGGTGACACACTAGGTCTCACAAATTGTTTCTCCAACAAGTCCTCCAACTGTTTCTTAAGTTCTGCCAATTCTACTAGCGACATCCTACAAGGCGCCATAGATATCGGTCCTGCTCCAAGTATCAAATCAATAGCAAACTCAATTTTCCTTACTGGTAGTAGTCCAGGTATATCTTCAGGAAATTCGTTGACCATGAAAATATCATTTAAAACATTTTCACATTGAACCTCCAAAGAAGACAACAATAGATACCTATGATCTCCTTCCTTCTGACAAGCTTCTACTTGAGTAGCCATTAGGAATCTAGGATCCTTAGCCTCAGGAAATACTAATGTCTTATTCGAACAATCAATTAGGATATGGTTAGAAGACATCCAATCCATTCCTAAGATTACATTAATCTTGGAAAGAGGCAAATATATCAAATTCACATGAAAGATTCTATTCCTAACACATACAGGGCAATTCAAACATACTTTTGTAGTAATCACAGGCTTATCAGTAGGAGTAACAATACTCAAATCATAAGGTAATGTAGTCACAGTCAAACCCAAACGCTCCACACAATCACATGCAATGAAAGAATGTGTTGCTCCCGAATCATAGAGTACGGTTAAAGGATTACCTTTCATAGCACACTCCTCCATAATTAAGTCTTTAGATTTCGCTACTTCTTCCCCGCTCATGGTGTATACATGACCATCCGCCTGTGGCCTCACAGTACGAACGTTCCCCACAGAAGGTTCCTTCTTCAATAACTTATCACATTCCCTGGAGAAATATCCAAGTTTCCCACATCTATAACAGATAATGCCTTTATGTTGACAATCCTTAGTTAGATGGTTCATCCCACACTTGAAACATTTAATTGTAGAAGTTCCAACTTGACTTGCCTTACTGCCACCAAAACTTCCTCCAACAAATTGTTGTCAGTTCTGACCTCTTGCCAGTTTAGTATACGATTTTTGCTGAAAGCGGTTTCCTCCGCTACCCTTTCCTCCTTGGAATCTTGTAGGTCCAAAATTTTTATTTCTCACCACACGCTGCTGGTCAATCTCCTCAATCTTACGACACTTGTCCAACAATTCTGGAAACTGTTCAATTTCCAAGGTTGCTATAGCTTGCTTAATGTCAAGCTTCAATCCTTCTTCAAATTTTCTACATTTTCAATCCTCATCCGGGTGCATCTGAAAATATCTTGAAAACTTAGACAAGCTTTCGAATTTTGCCGCATATTCACTGACAGACATCACCCCTTGTCTCAGACTAAGGAATTCCATCCCCTTAGCATGACGAACACTAGCAGGGAAATACTTCCCCAGAAACTTCTGCTTAAAGAGCTGCCATGTCACAACTCTTCCCTCAGCTTCTAACAATCTACGGGCTCCTGCCCACCAGTTTTCTTCATCTCTAACTAACACAAAAGTTGCAAACGTCAGCTTCTGCTCATCAGTACAACCTATACCTTCAAATATTTTCTCTAATTCTTTGATCCACAGATCAACTTTCTCTGGGTCAAATTCTCCACGAAACTTTGGTGGATTGTTTCTACGGAATTCTGACAAACTGTAAGCATCCTCAGTTGCCCTTTGATTTTGCTGTACAACGACATCAGCCATCTGTTGCATTGCTGCTACAGCTGCAGCCATGTTCTGATTATCGTCGCTAATATTTTCCATTCTAGCTCGAGTATTTACATGTCCTTGTCCTCGTCCAGCCATTTCGTTTCTCTACTCAAACTGGACAACACAAGAAAGTAAGATCAATCTTTAAACAAACAAACTAGTCACAGAGAATCACACAAACTTAAACAAGACAGACCTAACCACAAACCCAAAAGACTCAAACTTGGGCTCTGATACTAACTAATGTAACACCCACCGTAGGTGTCACATTTAAACGATATTATTACTGAATTACCCCCAAGTTCATAAATTGTGATGTTATAATAAAAATACGAGTTATAAAATTTTTTGTTATAGATAAAATAAACTTAGCAGAAAATAAAAATATTATACATTATCACACATAATTTACAACATTATACATTACAGAAGTACTGTCGACATTATTTATTTACAGACCAAGTCACAAAAGTATTTGACATTATTTAAAACTAGCATACTTGCCCAAGTATGACTAGAAAGCAGAACCCTCAGACGGGTCCTCCTCAGATTCCTCAGCAGGAAGGAATCCAGCTCGACGCGAAGTCCTACAGACAGGTGTCTGAGCAGATGACATTATACTAATCTCCGTTGGGACATAATACCTAGTATCCTAATACTGCCTGACGGACAGTGAAAATTTGACATGTACATAAATAGTTACGGAAAGGAACCGATCTCCATGAAATTCCCTGCTCATGTTGACCGTCAGATTTCCCTAATATATTAGTCCCCGCTCATTGGGACTAGTCCTCCACACTCCAGTTCCACCATGGAACTGTTGTCATTTTATCAAAACTCAGCTTCCTCTGGAGTCTGCTTTTCTTCACCCTCTTGTTCAACCCCTTGCTCAGTGTCTTTACATATATAATTACAATACAAAATAGACATATAAAGAGGTGAGATCACCTATGCCATTACCAATATGGTCGTACAAAGATAACACATACAGCACACCATACAGATATATCATACCATAATTACAATTATGCCATCATCATAATGTATAAAATAGCAATAATTACAATAATGCCATCAACATTATTTATCATCATCATCATCCAATATTTCTCAATTAATATATCACACAGATATAAATATTCAATATCTACGATAATGGCCTCAACATTATCCAAGTGTTTAACAGTTCAATTATCATAACCAATACTCAATAATTATGCATGTACACATAGACTCAATTTCCTACTCCATGGAATTAAAACTCAAGTCGGAGAAATTGATCCAAAAGATCTATCTGTACCAACATACCTCAAATCACGTGCCACATTTCTCATATGTGTTTGCACATCTAGCATATACATGACAGTCTAACATCTAGCATATACATGACAGTCTTTACTAGATCTTGATTAAGAATAATGTCTCGGTCCGGATCATCAGTGCGTTGCATCGGTCTAATCCACGGTACAGAAGAGCCACCAACTGCCTATTGTGAGCAACCCGCACCTCGATGCCCCCAAAGGTCAACGAGTGCCTTACACTACGCATATCGCACCTATTGTATTCTCTCCTAGGCAATTAGCCTTATCCACTCCATTAGACCTTTCCAATGCATGTAAATGCACCAATGTCAATCACAGGCAAAATTCATCATTTCCTCATACAGTGTCCATACACTGGTTCAACATTAATCCTACTGTATATTCAATTGTGTAATCATAATATCGTATTTTCATAGTCGCGAAACATTTTCGTCGCGTTTTCACAATCGCGTAGCGATTTTCCATTGTTTTCTCAATCATTTAAAAATATTCCACCGTTTTTCAATCACGTAGTGATTTTTCATCAATGTTTCAATTGCGTAAAAATATTTAAATGCTTTCCAAATTGCGTAGAAATATTTAAACGTTTTTCAAATTGCGTGGAAATATTTAAACATTTTTCAAATCACGTGGAAATATTTAAATGTTTTTCAAATCACGTAGCTTAAAAATCACGTTTTTAAGTTACATAAATCATTTTCCACCATTTTTCAACTTCGTAAAATATTTCTCAACCTTCTAAATTTCAATTCAACCTTTCTCAAAAGAATATGACTTCTCACATTATTTTTCCACATTTTCTTACTCAATAAAATCTTTTTCGCAATAAATTCTACAAATTCACTATTTCATTGAATTAAATCAATGTTTCTCGCTTAAAATTTACTAACGTGCTCCAAAACCCAAAGGATGAGTTACACGTTAGAAAATCTCAAGTCACCAATGTAACACCCCTTTGGGGATGCGACACATATAAAGAAAATAAAAATAAATAAATAAAATCTACCCAAGTTGTAAAACATTCGTTAAATAATAATATGGGTCGTAAGGTAATTCCTGATAGATGGATTATTAAAAATAAAATATTGCGGAAAACATAAAGTAAACAGATGGAACAACACTACTCATAATATACATATGTTCCAGGTTATAAGTTATACAAATAATTTACAACTACAATTACAAATATTTAAAACAGAAACAGTAAATAAAAATAGTAAAAGAGTCAATATATACATCCATACGCAGACGCGCCCAAAAAAAAAACATCATGCCTATTTAATCCTCTGAAGGATCACTCTCAACATGAAAATGATCATCAGGAGACAAATATCCAAGATGCCTCAACTCTCGGTGATAACGAGATCGCGCAGTCGATACGATGCTAATCTCACTAGGCTCCGTGGTCATACCACCAAAATGACGCCTAATGGATAAGGGTAACTCTAAATGCAGAAACACCGTCGTCGTCATCACTGGCTCGTCATCAAATGTATGGCGTAGGGTTACCGTCAGCCGTCCTGCATACGTCACAGAGTCTCTATCTCCTCTCATGTGCCAAGATAGCGATCCACCGTGAAACTCTAGAGTCACGAACCCCAAAAATCCTGGCACCGCCATACCAAAACTAATCAATCCAATGGGTATGGATGATCAGACGGTTCTTGATCGTCAAACTGGTCATCGGCTAGCTGATCTTCCTCCTCCTCGGGTACATAACCTCAAGAGGTCGTTCCTCTTCTTCTTCCTCAAACTCTTTACCGCGTAAAATAAATATACAGGAAACATACACAATACAGAAAAGAGGTAAGACAATCTAAAATCACCATAAACATGGCCAATAAGAAGACGACAAACAACAGTTACACAATTCATGCAATATGAAAAGCTATAACAGAAATCAGTAAGAGTAAAGAAAAAGATTTAATTATCATAACGACACATAATATCACAGATAAAATAAAACATCACGATAAAATAATAGAACAGATAAATAATCCTCATAATACTAAGCAGATAAAATAGACAGATAAGATAAAATAAAGTTCCAGATATACTCATAAGAAATATGACACATTCCTACTCCATGGAGCTAAACAACACAGATACCACAGATATCAGAGGGAATGACTCGCAAAATCTATTAGTACCACGGCTGCCCAGCCAACTATTCCGCGGTCATACGTTGCGTCTATAGCTCCACATCACTGGGAATTTACCATCCAGGCGTGGGGTAGTTCACTGTCTCACGTCGTGACACTACGGGCAATGTACTACTAGACTTCACAAATCTCGATTAAATATAGTGCGTGTCGAGTCCATTAGTGTGCTATCGGTTACCACGGCCCAGCGGAGCGACCGACTGTCCATATATGGAATTCCGTACACTAAAGTCTCCAAGTTCATTAGAACAATGAACCACACTACGTTTATCGCATCGACAACACGATGTGATTCACCTCGTCAACTAAAATTTACCAAAAATTGGCAAATTACCAAAATACCCTCATGGTATAAAGATAGAAAGCCTGTACGGGTTCTCATTTTCCCGACAGCGAAAACAAATCCTCAAAAGCCTGTACGGGTTCTCATTTTTCCGATAGCATAAAATACAGAAAATTCCAGAAAAATACTGTTTCAGTCAATCGCGTAGAAATTTTATCGCGTTTTCGAAATCTCGTCGTTTTTATAAATGTTTTGAAATCGCGTAAATATATTTTTCTGTTTTCAAAATCGCGTAGGATTTTTAATACGTTTTCTCAATCGCGTAAGATTTTTAAATCATTTTCTTGACCGAATTCCTTAAAAATTACTATTTAAATAAACAGAAATAATAAATAATACATTTAAGCTACGTATAATATTTTTCATACCGTATACTGTCTTTTGGATATCTTTCCTATCTTATTTGTCCATTTTTACTAAAAATTGACAGTATTTTGTTTAGAAATTTATATTAATGGTTTCCTAATTTTACCGTAAAAATTCTGTTTATTAAATTTTTAAACCATATAATTAATTCTTTTGAAAATTACTAACATGCTTCAAAATACAGCATGAGCTATATGTTAGAAATTTTCTAAAGTTACTGTATTTCATCCTAATAACAAAATCATTAGTTCTAAGTTATCAAACTTAATTCTAATTGATTCTTTTCCTTAAAACTCATTTTAGAAAATTCTTTTTAACACATATTGCATTCTTATACTTAGAAAAAGTTTGGATTTAATTTTAGAAACCATGGATACTTGGTTTGGCATGTTGGCCGAATTTCCTAAATACTTTGAAATTGATTTCTAAATTATTTCTCATCTTCTAAATATATGTCAAACCTATTGTATTGTCTAAATTCATTTAACCATTGTTTTAGAAAATGGTTTTTGAAATCAACACATTCATTTTAGGCATGTTGGCCAAAAATACTAAGTCTTACCATTTGATTTCTAAATTCATTTTCTTTGATCTAATCAACTTGAAACCTTCTTAATTCTCCTAGGTTAATTAAATTACCTTATAAGAAAATTTAGAGAACATTTTGGTTCTCCATTTGATTAGTGGCCGTGAGCCTCATGGGATGTTCTTTGGAACACACATGCATTTCATTGACATGTTATTCACATCCTATACATTATCATGCAATTCTATACTTTATCATGCAATTCTAACACATGCAATATTATCAAAGCTTATAGACATGCAACTTAAAGCTTGTAGACATGCAAATTATTACAAACAACAAATAGGAAAGCTATTAACAAATACACAACCACATCAAATAAGGTACTAACAAGCACAAACATGAATCCTTATGGATTCTACAATCACAAAATCAAAACTCCATCTTCTTACCACCATCCATAGGTGATAAGATTTGTCTTCCTCTTACCTTAAATGAAGACAAATGGTTTTCTTTCACTCCTCCTAGGGTTCGGTTTCCTCCACCAAAGTACCTAGCAACTCAAACGAAAATCTACAAGTTACTAACCATGAAAAAGAACCTAAACCATGGATAAATCATGGCTTAGAACTTTGAAAAAGAAGAGAGAAAAGAAAAACATGAGATTTCACCTTCTAGGTAAAATTTTCAAGATTGGTTTCCAAGCTCCAAATGGAAGATTTTGAAGAAATTCTCAACTAGAGATGTTCTTAGGATTGTGTTTAGGTTTAGAAAACTTGGTTAGATGAAAATTTGGATGGTTGGATGGTCAAGGAACAAGCTTGGCCGAAAATGGCTTCAAGGAAGCTTCAATGGTGTTTAGGATTTTTGGAAGAGAGAGAAGAGAGAAAAATAAGAAAGATGAAGTGATATTTTGGTCTCCTAACCCCACATGGCCGTAGACTTCATGCATGCAAGGTGGCCAAATGGTTGGCTTCATCCAAGCCATGGAATGCATCAAAGGCTAGGATTAAAACTTGCTTAACAAGCTTGTCTCCTATTGGTTGATTATTGATGACTCACAAGCCTAGTCACACTGTTCATTAATTACCAGCTTAGTCAGCTAGCTGAGTCAGCTTATTCTGGAAAGTTCTACTGCTAATGATGATTAATTAAGCTACTAAGTTAATTAGTTTAGCTAAACGTGGGTCCGCAAAACATTTCCGGGTCCACTATCACTAAGTTATACTGACTAATAAAATAATATTATAATAATATAAAATTATTTTATTTGACAGTCAAATCCTAAAAATTAAAAGATTATTTACTGTCTCATTCAGAATCGGGTTTAGTAAGATCCCCCAATTCTAAATAATAAAATAAGATTTGCCCGGCCCGGAAAAATATTATTTTCCTACCTCGGAGCAAATCACACAAAAAGTCCATATAAAATCACAGACAATAATATTGGACACTAAATCAAGTAGAAAACAATTAAAAACAGCAAAAACAGTACAAACAGCACGTTCGGGACGTAACGGTCATTTTCTCATTTTTTCCCACAACGTAGCTAATCGTCCAAAACGTTCAAATAAAATTACAGATAGTATTAATTATCTGTATATCATCCAGAAAAATTAAAACAGTAGCTCGAAAAAACTTTTATTTTACCGTCTCGAAACAAATTACGTAAAAAGACCAAATAAAATTTGAGCCTGTATAAACGTATTTGTATTTCATGCAGAAATCGAGAAATAGTAAAATAGGGACACAACGGTCATTCACACGAAAGCTTGAAAAACAGTAAACAGTACATTCGGAATATTTTCTAAAAATTGGGGTGTTACAACCAATGTATTCCTTAATTCTCAAATCAATTCTAAAAATTAGTTCTCTTTAAAATAAATTGAGTTTCAAACACTTTCAACTTCTCTTTTACATTTATATACGAAAATTCCATTTCTTTAATCCTTGAACTTGATTAATTATATTTTCACTTTGAAATCACTTTGTTTCATAAAACCAAGGTACATATGGCCATTGAAACCATCATTTATTTTTCCTTCTAAATTAATTAAGTTTCATTCTTGTTTTTACACAGATAAAACCATTAAAATTCCTCAACAAAACAGTGAACACTTATTCTTTGAAAACAAACCTTTTGTTTATTTTCCTTGCTTTTCTAAACATCAAATTTTAGCATTCATGAAAATATTAATTTGTGAACACCTATTTTGAGGTGTCTTGGCCGAAATTTTCATGGTCTTTGAAACAAAAAATTATTTTCCTTTCCAACAATTTTTATGGCATACATCACATATAATCAACATATTATATTTCAAGCATACCATAAAAGCAATAAAAAAAATCATACTAAACATGTAAGAACAAATAAACCATGCAAAGCACATAAACCACAAAAACACATAAACACCCACAAATAATTACATAACCATGGATATGAATCCTCACATGGATTCACCATCTATCAAATACACAAACCATCTCTCACTACCATACTTGGTTGGTGAGATGGATCTCCCTCATACCTCTTGAAGAACCTCAAAAACTCCTTGTTTTGCTTCTTTTTCTAAGTCCTTCACCACCAAAAGCTTCTCAAATACAAAACAAAGCACAAGTTTATTAGCATATTAAGCTTAAACTAGGGGAACCATGGATCAAACATGGCTTAAAACATGAAAAAGAGATAAGAAATGAAGTTTTCCATAACTTTACCTTAAGAACCCTAGAACTTTGCTCTTGAAGAAAGTCCTTGAAGATGATGGATTTAGAGCTTGCTCCAAACTACAAAGTGTCTTAGAATGAGGTATAGATTCAAGAAGTATGGTGGTTTGAAATTAAAGAGTAATGGAAGGTGGACTAAGCAGGATAATATTTATTTTTATGTTATTTCTCTATGAATAATATTTTTACTATATTTTTATTGTCCGATAATTAAATACAGTACAAAACACAGTAAAAGAAAATTTTTAAAACTGTCTCCGAATTCAGGTTTAGTAAGATCCCCCGTCTCCGTCTCAACAGTATAAAATTTTCTGACTTCAAAATTTTTTTCACTTTTTCGGGTCCACGTACAGCCCCCATAGGCCCACAAACAATCCAAAAATAATTAGGGAAATATAAAAATTTCATAATCATCCACAAAATCATAAAAAATATAAAACTTACGAAAATCAAATCAGATTACGTAAAATAATTAAGACTTAACAATAATAATTAAATTACGTAAAATTTTTCCCGGCCCAAAAATTATTATTTTCTTGACACAAAGTAAATCACACAAAACAATCAAATGTATTGACGTAATACTCAAAATAATTTTACAGTACACAGAAATCATTAAATAGTAGAATTCTGTTAACTGTCAAATAGTTAGGAAATTTGGGGTGTTACAACTCTCCCTTTCTAAAAAGAAGATTCGTCCTCGAAACTTGATAAACTTGACTTCACACCCTCAAAATAAATATGGATATTGCTCTTTTATCTTTTTTTCCAGCTCCCATGTAGCTTCACCACTTACGTCATTCCAAACTATTTTAACCAATGATATATCCTTACCTCGAAGTTGCTTCGTCCTTTGATCCTCAATCTTAACTGGAAACGTTTCATAGGTTAAGTTTTTCTTCAGTTGTACTGTGTCTGGCTCGATAACATGGGTAGGATCAAAAATATATTTCTGTAGTTGTGATACGTGAAATACATTATGAAGATTCGACAGAAAAGGTGGTAACGCAATCTGGTAAGCTACCGAACCTACCTGACGTAAAATCTGATACGGCCCAATAAACTTTGGAGTGAGCTTATTGGACTTAAGTACTCGTCCAACTCCAGTCATAGGTGTCACATGCAGAAATACATGGTCACCTTCTTCAAACTCAAGATGTTTTCTCCTTTTATCAGCATAACTCTTTTACCGAGTTTGAGTTGTCCTCATCTTGTCTTGAATCATCTTCACTTTCTCAGTTGTCTGTTAGACAACCTCTGGTCCTAATACAACATTTTCTCCATCATGATACCAACATAACGATGTTCTGCATCGTCTCCCATACAATGCCTCATAGGGTGCCATCCCTATGCTAGAATGAAAACTGTTGTTGTACGTGAACTCTATCAAGGGCAAAAATTCATCCCAACAACTAGTTTGCTCCAGAACACAAGCTCTTAACAAGTCGTCTAATGACTGAATTGTCCTTTCTGGCAGACCATCTGTTTGCGGATGGTAAGCAGAACTCAAACGTAACTTTGTTCCCATAGCTTCTTGTAAACTGTTCCAAAATCTTGATGTAAACCATGGATCTCGATCAGAAATAATACTAGATGGTACATCATGAAGTCTAACAATTTCATTAATGTACACTTGAGCTAACTTTTCCATTGAGTACTTAATATTAATCGACAAAAAGTGCACCGACTTAGTAAGCCGATCAACAATTACTCAAATAGAATCATGACCTTTCCGAGTTCTCGGTAGTCCTGTTACGAAATCCATCGCTATGTCATCCCATCTCCATTCAGGAATAGGCAAAGGTTGCAACATTCCCAAAGGTCTTTGGTATTCCACCTTAGCTTTCTGACAGACTAAACAAGATAATACATATTCAGTGATATCCTTCTTCATTCCTTGCCACCAATATAGCTGCTTCAAATCTTGATACATCTTTGTGGCTCCTGGATGCATACTCAACTTACTCCTGTGAGCTTCATCCAAAATCAATCTCCTAAGTCCTTGATCATTAGGCACACAAACCCTTCCTTTAAACTTCAAAATTCTATTAGCACCTTCTCTGAATTCTAACACCGCTCCTTGGCTCCTTGCTTCTTTTGCTTCTTACAAGTACTGGTCACTGTTTTGTCCTTCTTGTATTCTATCCATCAAATCATTTGAAATGGTGATCATGTTTAAACGCATTCTCCCTGGCATCAATTTCACAGACAAATGCATATCCCAAAATTCTTCTATCAGTTCCTTCTCCTTAATCATCATAATAGAAGCACTAAGCATTTTCCTACTCAACGCATCTGCTACTACATTCCCCTTTCTAGGATGATACTGTAACTGAAAGTCTTAGTCCTTCAGAAACTCTAACCAACGCCTTTATCTCATGTTCAACTCTTTTTGGTCAAACAAGTACTTCAAACTTTTATGATCATTAAAAGCAGTGAACATTGCTCCATAGAGAAAATGTCTCCACACTTTCAATGCAAACACCACAGCTGCCAATTCCAAATCATGAGTCGAATAATTCCTCTCATGTATTTTCAACTGCCTTGACGCATAAGCCACCACCTTACCGTTTTGCATAAGTACACAACCCAATCCTTGATACGAAGCATCACAATATACTTCAAAAGGTTCGTTCGGATTAAGTAGAATCAATACCGGTGAAGTAGTCAATCGTCTTTTCAATTCTTGAAAACTTTCTTTGCATGCATCTTCCATACGAATGGTTGATTCTTTTGTGTAAGTTGGGTAAGAGGTCCTGCTATTTTAGAAAAACCCTCAATGAATCGTCTATAGTATCCGGCTAATCTGATAAAACTACGGATCTTCGATATAGTCTTTGGTTTTTCCCATTCAAGAACTGTTTCCACTTTTGAAGCATCAACTTCAATTCCTTCCTTCGATATAACATGTCCCAAAAATTGAACTTTGCTTAACCAAAATTCACATTTGGACAACTTGGCATATAACTTATTTTCCTTCAAAATCTGGAGAACCACTCTGAGATGATCAGCATGTTCCTCCTGACTTCGAGAATAGATCAAAATGTCATCTATAAAGACCACAACAAACTTATCTAAGTACGAATAGAAAATTTTATTCATGAAGTCCATGAATATGGCAGGTGCATTCGTCACACCAAACAACATCACTAGATATTCATAATGCCCATATCTTGTCTGAAATGCAGTCTTGGGAATATCTTCCACTTTCACACGAATCTGTGATAACTAGAACATAAATAAATCTTGGAAAATATTGCGGCTCCTCGCAATTGATCCATCAGGTCATCTATCCTTGGAAGAGGATTTTTATTTTTAATTGTAATCTTATTCAATTGTCAGTAGTCTACACATAGCTGTGAAGTCCCATCCTTCTTCTTTACCAACAATACTGGAGCTCCCCAAGGTGACACACTAGGTCTCACAAATTGTTTCTCCAACAAGTCCTCCAACTATTTCTTAAGTTCTGCCAATTCTACTAGCGACATCCTATAAGGCGCCATAGATATCGGTCCTACTCCAGGTATCAGATCAATAGCAAACTCAATTTTCCTTACTGGTAGTAGTCTAGGTATATCTTTAGGAAACACTTCAGGAAATTCGTTGACCACAAAAATATCCTTTAAAACATCTTCACATTGAACCTCCAAAGAAGACAACAATAGATACCCATGATCTCCTTCCTTCTGATAAGCTTCTACTTGAGTAGCCGTTAGGAATCTAGGATCCTTAGCCTCAGGAAATACTAATGTCTTATTCGAACAATCAATTAGGATATGGTTAGAAGACAACCAATCCATTCCTAAGATTACATCAATCTTGGAAAGAGACAAACATATCAAATTCACATGAAAGATTCTATTCCTAACACATACAGAGCAATTCAAACATACTTTTGTAGTAATCACAGGCTTATCAGTAGGAGTAGCAACACTTAAATCATAAGGTAATGTAGTCACAGTCAAACCCAAACGCTCCACACAATCACATGCAATGAAAGAATGTGTTGCTCCCGAATCATAGAGTACGGTTAAAGGATTACCTTTGATAGCACACTCCTCCATAATTAAGTCCTTAGATTTCGCTACTTCTTCCCCGCTCATGGTGTATACATGACCATTTGCCTGTGGCATCGCAGTACGGACGTTCCCCACAGAAGGTTCCTTCTTCAATAACTGATCACATTCCCTGGAGAAATGTCCAGGTTTCCCACATCTATAACAGATAACGCCTTTATGTTGACAATCCTTAGTTAGATGGTCCATCCCACACTTGAAACATTTAACTATAGAAGTTCCAGCTTGACTTGCCTTACTGCCACCAGAACTTCCTCCAACAGATTGTTGTCGGTTTTGACCTCCTGCCAGTTTAGTATACGGTTTTTGCTGAAAGCGGTTTCCTCCGCTACCCTTTCCTCCTTGGAATCTTGTAGGTCCAAAATTTTTATTTCTCACCACATGCTGCTGGTCAATCTCCTCAATCTTATGACACTTGTCCAACAATTCTGGAAACTGTTCAATTCCCAAGGTTGCTACAGCTTGCTTAATGTCAAGCTTCAATCCTTCTTCAAATTTTCTACATTTCCAATCCTCATCCGGGTGCATCTGAAAATATCTCGAAAACTTAGACAAGCTTTCGAATTTTGCCGCATATTCACTGACAGACATCACCCCTTGTCTCAGACTAAGGAATTCCATCTCCTTAACATGACGAACACTAGCAGGGAAATACTTCCCCATAAATTTCTGCTTAAAGAGCTGCCATGTCACAACTCTTCCTTCAGCTTCTAACAATCTACGGGCTCCTGCCCACCAGTTTTCTCCATCTCTAACTAACACAAAAGTTGCAAACGTCAGCTTCTGCTCATCAGTACAACCTATACCTTCAAATATTTTCTCTAATTCTTTGATCCACAGATCAGCTTTCTCTGGGTCAAATTCTCCACGAAACTTTGGTGGATTGTTTCTACGAAATTCTGACAAACTGTGAGCATCCTCAGTTGTCCTTTTTGCTGTACAACGATATCAACCATCCGTTGTATTGCTGCTACAGCTGCAGCCATGTTCTGATTATCATCGCCAACATTTTCCATTCCAGCTCGAGTATTTACACGTCCTCGTCCTCGTCCAGCCATTTTGTTTCTCTACTCAAACTGGACAACACAAGAAAGTAAGATCAATCTTTAAACAAACAAACTAGTCACAGAGAATCACACAAACTTAAACAAGACAGACCTAACCACAAACCCAAAAGACTCAAACTTGGGCTCTGATACTAAATAATGTAACACCCACCGTAGGTGCCATATTTAAACGATATTATTACTGAATTACCCCTAAGTTCATAAATTGTGATGTGATAATAAAAATACGAGTTGTAGAATTTTTTGTTATAGATAAAATAAACTTAGCAGAAAATAAAAATATTATACATCATCACACATAATTTATATCATTATACATTACAGAAGTACTATCGACATTATTTATTTACAGACCAAGTCTCAAAAGTATTTGACATTATTTAAAACTAGCATACTTGCCTAAGTATGACTAGACAGCAGAACCCTCAGACGGGTCCTCCTCAGATTCCTCAGCAGGAAGGAATCCAGCTCGACACGAAGTCCTACGGATAGGTGTCCGAGCAGACGACATTATACTAATCTCCGTTGGGACATAATACCTAGTATTCCAATGCTGCCTGATGGACAGTGAAAATTTGACATGTACATAAATAGTTACGGAAAGGAACCGATCTCCATGAAATTCCCTGCTCATGTTGACCGTCAGATTTCCCTAATATATTAGTCCCTGCTCATTGGGACTAGTCCTCCACACTCCAGTTCCACCATGGAACTGTAGTCTCACGTAACCAAAGAAACTAGGTCTTGATGTCATTTTATCAAAACTCAGCTTCCTCTAGAGTCTGCTCTTCTTCACCCTCTTGTTCAACCCCTTGCTCAGTGTCTTTACATATATAATTACAATACAAAATAGACATATAAAGAGGTGAGATCACCTATGCCATTACCAATATGGTAGCACAAAAGATAACACATACAGCACACCATACAGATATATCATACCATAATTACAATTATACCATCATTATAATGTATAGAATAACAATAATTACAATAATGTCATCAACATTATTTATCATCATCAACATCATCCAATATTCCTCAATTAATATATCACACAGATATAAATATTCAATATTTACGATAATGGCCTCAACATTATCAAAGTGTTTAACAGTTCAATTATCATAACCAATACTCAATAATTATGCATGTGCACATAGACTCAATTTCCTACTCCATGGAGCTAAAACTCAAGTCGAAGAAATTGATTCGAAAGATCTATCTGTACCAACATGCCTCAGACCATGTGCCACATTTCTCATATGTGTTTGCACATCTAGCATATACATGACAGTCTTTACTAGATCTTGATTAAGAATAGTGTCTCAGTCCGAATCATCGGTGCATTGCATCGGTATAATCCACGGTACAGAAGAGCTACCAACTAACCATTGTGAGCAACCCGCACCCCGATGCCCCCAAAGGTCAACAAGTGACTTACACTACGCATATCGCACCCATTCAAGATGTGTATTCTCTCCTAGGCAATTAGCCTTATCCACTCCATTAGACCATTCCAATGCATGTAAATGCACCAATGCTAATCACAAGCAAAATTCATCATTTCCTCATACAGTGTCTATACACTGGTTCAACAGTAATCCTACTGTATATTCAATCGTGTAATCATATTATCGCATTTTCATAGTCGCGAAACATTTTCGTCTCGTTTTCACAATCACGTAGCGATTTTCCATTGTTTTCTCAATCATGTAAAAATATTTCACCGTTTTTCAATCACGTAGTGATTTTCCATTGTTTTCTCAATCATGTAAAAATATTAAACGCTTTCCGAATTGTGTAGAAATATTTAAACGTTTTTCAAATCGCGTGGAAATATTTAAACATTTTTCAAATTGCGTGAAAATATTTAAATGTTTTTCAAATCACGTAGCTTAAAAATCATGTTTTTAAGTTACATAAATCATTTTCCACCATTTTTCAGCTTTGTAAAATATTTCTCAACTTTCTAAATTTCAATTCAACCTTTCTCAAAAGAATATGACTTCTCATATTATTTTTCATATTTTCTTACTCAGTAAAATTCTTTTCGCAATAAATTCTACAAATTCACTATTTCATTGAATTAAATCAATGTTTCTCGCTTAAAATTTACTAACGCTCTCCAAAACTCAAAGGATGAGTTACACGTTAGAAAATCTCAAGTCACCAATGTATTCCTTAATTCTTAAATCAATTCTAAAAATTAGTTCTCTTTAAAATAAATTGAGTTTCAAACACTTTCAACCTCTCTTTTACATTTATATACGAAAATTCCATTTCTTTAATCCTTGAACTTGATCAATTATATTTTCACTTTAAAATCACTTTGTTTCATAAAACCAAGGTACATGGCCATTGAAACCATCATTTATTTTTCCTTCTAAATCAATTAAGTTTCATTCTTATTTTTACACAAACAAAACCATTAAAATTCCTCAACAAAACCATGAACACTTATTCTTTGAAAACAAACCTTTTGTTTATTTTTCTTGCTTTTCTAAACATCAAATTTTATCATTCATGAAAATATTAATTTGTGAACACCTATTTTGAGGCGTCTTGGCCGAAATTTTCATGGTCTTTGAAACCAAAAATTATTTTCCTTTCCAACAATTTTTATGGCATACATCACATATAATCAACATATTATATTTCAAGCATACCATAAAAGCAATAAAAAAAATCATACTAAGCATGTAAGTACAAATAAACCATGCAAAGCATATAAACTACATAAACACCCACAAATAATTACATAGCCATGGATATGAATCCTCACATGGATTCACCATCCATCAAATACACAAATCATCTCTCACCATCATACTTGGTTGGTGAGATGGATCTCCCTCTTACCTCTTGAAGAACCTCAAAAACTCCTTGTTTTGCTTCTTTTTCCAAGTCCTTTTCCACCAAAAGCTTCTCAAATACAAAACAAAACACAAGTTTATTCGCATATTAAGCTTAAACTAGGGGAACCATGGATCAAACATGGCTTAGAACATGAAAAAGGGTTAAGAAATGTTTTCCATAACTTCACCTTAAGAACCCTCCACACTACAAAGTGTCTTAGAATGAGGTATAGATTCAAGAAGTATAGTTGTTTGAAATTAAAGAGTAATGGAAGGTGGATTTTGGGGTCTTGGCCGAAACTAACATGAAGAGGAAGTGGAGAGAAAATTTTGATATGCTTGACTTTTAGAAATGATCAATAATGATCAAGATTGAGTAATAATGGTGTCTTGAAACTTGGCTATTGCCTTATGCCTCACCAAAACTGTCCCCCCCCTTCTTGCACTCTCCTTGAGTGACCAATCTCACTAGCCATTATTTTAAGCATTTCTAACCATTGATTAGTTCAATGGTTAGGATTAATGTAGCTTCTAGGTATAGCCTTTAGATTAGAAGACTTAATCTAGGCCATTGGATCTTTCTCCTTGAAATCCTAGCCATTAAATGTATCTCCAAAATGAAGGGTCAAGATTACTCCTTCATACTTTACATCCAATGGTCATTAATGGTCCTTGTCACTTTTTAAGACCAAATCTCGACTCTTGATTAAATCAATGGTGGATCTCCAAACCACCAATGTTGACTAAGCAGTATAATATTTATTTTTATCTACTATTTCCCTACGAATAATATTTTATTTGTATTTTTATTGTCTGATAATTAAATACAGTACAAAATAAAGTAAAAGAAAATTTTTAAAACTGTCTCCGGATTCAGGTTTAGTAAGATCCCCCATCTCCGTCTCAACAATACAAAATTTTCTGACTCCGAAAAAATTTTCACTTTTTCGGGCCCACCTGGGCCCACGTACAGCCCCCTAGGCCCACAAACAATCCAAAAATAATCAGAGAAATATAAAAATTTCATAATCATCCACAAAATCATAAAAAAATATAAAACTTACGAAAATCAAATCAGATTATGTAAAATAATTAAGACTTAATAGTAATAATTAAATTATGTAAAAATTTTCCTGGCCTGAAAATTATTATTTTCTTGACACGGAGTAAATCACACAAAATGATCAAATGTATTGACCTAATACTCAAAATAATTTTACAGTACACAGAAATCACTAAATAGTAGAATTCTATTAACTGTCAAAATTACTGTCAAATAGTTAGGAAATTTGGGGTGTTACATTATATCTCCATTCAACCCAATAAGGAATCTAGCCATGGTAACCTCCCTTTCCTCCTCTACATTGGCTCGGATCATGGCTATTTCAAGGTATTTGAAGAACTCATCTACACTCTTACTCCCTTTGGGTCATTCTTTGAAGTTTATTAAGAAGCTCTCTATGGTAGTGGGATGGAACATACCTCCTTCTCAACACTCTTTTTAACTCCTCCCAACTCTCTAACATAGGCTCTCCATACCTCCTCCTCTCCTTTTGGAATTGATCCCACCAAACTAAGGCATAGTCAGTGAATTCCAAGGTAGCTAGCTTGACCTTCCTCTCCTCATCTAGGTTGCGACATGAGAAAATTTATTCTACCTTCAGCTCCCACTCAATATAAGCTTCAAGATCACTTTTTCTTTTAAATGGTGGTATGGTAACTTTCACAACCTCCTCTCGGTTTCTCCTTTGTTCTCCCTCATGTTCTCTTCTTTCATGCCTCTCATGTCTCCTCCTATCTCTATGTTGGTCATTCTCCCCATTCTGGTTTTGGTTTTCTAAAGTTTCAAGCCTCTCATAAATTCCCTCCGTATGCTCCCTCAACAGCTCATTCATCCTTTGAGTTAAGGCATCTAACAATAACCTATGCTCCCTAGTAGGGGATGGAGGTCCATCTCTTGCAGCCATAGATAGATTTGAGGTAAAGAAGTCCTCTCCAAAACTATTTCACTCAAAGTGTTTCACACAAATTTGGGTTTTAAGCTAATGTATCTCTGTGGCCTTTTTCCACTCTTTCTCTTGCTTAAAATTCTTACTAGAATCAAACAATCTCTTCAAGAAATGAATTTTTAATTTGCAGCAATCACAAGGCTTTTAATATCACAAGACAAGTAGCAAAGAACAAGTTCATTACTCACAATTAGAAAGACAAGTGATTCACAAATTCAAACAAGAGACAAGAACAAGGTTTAGGTCCAGAATTATTCTTCCCTCAAACCAAATATTCAAGCACTTCCAAATCTCCTTTCTTTTTTTTTAAAAAAAAAAAACTCTAATTCTATTTTTTTTTTAAATTCAACCCTCAAATTCAGCCTCTACAATCTTAGTACAATTTAGGCAATTCAGAAAATCACATTTAAGTGTCGTTTTCACTTACTTGGTAGCCACCGTACGCCTCTTTGTGCAGCCTTGGTTCCCCCAATTTTTCA
This sequence comes from Ormosia emarginata, assembly GCA_029884605.1. NCBI lineage: Eukaryota > Viridiplantae > Streptophyta > Magnoliopsida > Fabales > Fabaceae > Ormosia > Ormosia emarginata. Next base: position 20,945,709 of record JAQQTP010000078.1, on the reverse strand, counting down.
AGCTTGGAATGGTTCCAAATTGGCCCACACAATCACGGTTTTGAGTGCAGCAAAACAGCCTCTTAATCCTTGTTGTTTCTCTTCAAATATTACTATCAATTTTCCTACAGCAAGGTTGTGCTCTCACACCCCAAACACAACTTCAAAACAACCCTCTTTTGGCTCTAATTTACACCCAAATACTAGCCCTAATGACTAGCTTTGATACCAAATGATGAGGTTTTCCTTAAGCCTCTTGAATTCAGACCTAACTAGGACTAAAACAAACAGAATTTGGAAGATGAAATTGAAAGGAAGAATAAAGAAAGAAAAGAACTGATTCTGTCCATTTTTAGGAAGCATCCATATCTCACGCTACAGACATCAGAATTGAGTGATTCCAAAACAATGAAAGATCTCTTTCTGAAACACGATTTAGACTCAATAATAATAAAAAAAGAGTACGTATAGCTTGAGATATGAGTGCAAGAAATTTGAGACGAAAATTGAAGAAATTGCAAAATTAGAAAGAAGAACTAGATATGAAATTGATGAAAAGAAATAAGATAAGAATGGCGCCACAAACCTAGTTTGATAAGCCAAGAAGGATCACCACAAGAATTGGTTAATTCTTGATAAGATCAAATGATGCAAGGAAGAACCCTAGCAGAGCAAAAGTCTCAGTTTTGTATATTCCAAAATGTGTCTCTCTCTAATGATCTCCAAATGTTTTAGTATAATTCAGTTTAGAGGTTTGCCCATTTAGGACTTAACAAAAATAAAAACAAAACCCCTTAGCATAAGCATCACTGATATGTTCCAGTGGTTAAGGAGACATATTCAGCTTCAAGTGCCTGGGTTCTAATCCTGCTGTGGACAAAATATATTTTTTTGAACACAGCCATACACCAAATAGAACTAGAATGCAATAGAAAATAAAATAAAAAAATAAAAACAGCCCCAAAAATATATAAAGGTCTTGAAAGTTCAGATTGACTCTTTTGGCTCTTCTCCTTTCATTCCAAGTGGGCTATGCATGTGTAAACCCTAGGCTCCACGTGTTGGGCTTCAATCTAATGTTGGGCCTCTAATAAGTTGTTCACCATCTTTTTAAGTTCTTCTCGGGCCCTTTTAGCTCTTGCTCTTGTCATGGTCCCTCCTAGACCTTGTATTGGATCTTGGACTTCTTTTTGGACTTAGGCCTGGGCTTGGGCTTCTCCCATGAAGTCCTCATCAACAGCAGAAGAGGCTGGCCTAGAGAAACCAGATGTTGATCCTGCCTTTAAGTACACAAATGTTAATCCAAGGGTCACAATTGCAAAAATCCTAACTCAATTATCTTGAAAAGGTCACTTAGAGGAAGTCCAACCTTCTCACCTCACAAAAGCAGATGTGATGCAAATGTAACATCCTCTTCAACATATTATACTTGTAAATAGTTATAGATGTAGCTTAATATTTGCTTAATATGCCTGTTTAATTTTTTGACAATCTGAGTTAGTTTAGGCACTTTTCTACAAGTCGAAAGGTGAAAAGTAGCTTAAAATGACCTAGATATTAAAATGGTTTATCTAATGGAAATTGATGTGGTTAATTTATTTCTAAGTCACAAATGTGTATTTTGTGATGTGGTTAAAGTTTGAAAATTTTCGGAGCCAGTTTAGTATTTTTAGGCATAATGGTTGTCTATTTAAAGCCAGAATCACTAGTCACATATATGAAAAATTATGATACTGGTGAAACGACTTTTTTTAATGAATCAGTATTTATTTTAAAGTTGTTGGAGCTTGGAAAACTTGACTTGGCTAAAGTTGAGTGTTTTTAGCAGATTAGAGTGATATGATCCAAGTTGGATACATATTATTTTTACGGATCGTCCTTGAGTTGATTTCGTATTTTAAAGAATTAAACGATGAAGGGGATGAATAGTGTGTGAACAGTGCCATGAACAGTGCGCAAACAGTGCTGTGAACAGTACATGTGAATAGTAAAAATAGAAAAGATGGAAGAAAGAAAAGGAATGGAAGGAAGAAGACGCCACACTCTTGGAGAGTGATAAGTCAAGTGAGGATTCGCCACAAAGGTAAGGAAACCTTTGATAAGAACCAAGATGGTTCTTCCAAGAACCCTAAGAGAAACTAAGCTCTCAAAAACTCACAAGGAGTGCAATAATATTCTTCAAAATCAAAAGTGTCAAATGCAGTAAACACAAGCCTATTTATAGGCATTAGGTATGCAGCTAGGTCTAGCTAAAAGATGTAGCAAGCTAGCGCATTTTTAATCCTAACCCTAGCGCAAATGTGGCCCAGGCCCAATTAGAAGGTAACACCTAACCCTAGCTCTGCTATGCGCAAGTTAAGCCCAAACAATAGGCCCTTATTACAAAATTATCCCAAAAAAAAAGAAAATGATGTGAGCCCACTAAGGAGCATGGATCAAGGAGCACTACAAGGACTTGGTGGACCTATGACAAGAGCTAGGACCAAGAAAGCCCAAGAAGTCCTAAATCAAATGGTGACAACTTTAATTGAAGCAAGCCCAAATTCAAGTCTTGATGGAGTGGAGCCCAAATTGGTCATTTATCTCATCCAACTTGAAGACCCATAATGACTTGGATGTCCACTTCTCTAAAATAGCATTTTTTTAGTTTATTTCTATTAAATAAAGTGTAATAAACTATGAAGGATGAATAGTGCACGTTTTTTGGGAGGGCAACCTTTGGTTTGCATGCCTAGGTAACTCCTATTTGCTAGTTAATGCTTTAATTAGCCACTTAATGGATTAGTTATTGCTTTTTATGGGGAATTTGTCACATTATGATGACCATTTTGTATGCATATTCTATGCACCCCATTTTCCTATAAATAGGTGCCTAAAACATGAATGAAGGGACGCTTGGATGTGAATTTGGATTGAATCCATTTATGAGAATTTCATTCTCTTTGGTTCTTGGTTGAGCCATCTTGGTTCTTATCAAAGGCTTCCTTACCTTTGTGGCGAATCTTCGCTTGACTTATCACTCTCTAAGAGTGTGGCGTCTTCTTCCTCCCATTCCTTTTTCTTTTTCCATCTTTTCTATTATTTTTACTATTCATATCACTATTCACGTCACTATTCATGTCACTATTCATCAGTTCTGTTCCTCGGGTATTGTTCATCATTTCATTCTTTGAAACACTAAATCAACTCAAGGACGATCCGTAAAAACAATATGCATCCAACTTGGATCATATCATGTGGTATCTAGAGCCCGGATTCTAGAGTTGATAGAGTTCTTGCATTTTCTTTTGTACTTGTTCTTATTGCTTTCCAAACATCAATCACTATTGCTTGAATGTCATAATTATATACAATCTTGATCATCATTGATCTCTGCCATTTCTAAGAATTGGCAACATTCTTTACTTTCCGTTCTTTACTTTTTGCCATTTAAATTCTAGTCCTTTTATTTTCTGCCTTTAATTTCTGTTTTTAATTTCTACGCAATATTTACAATTTGATCTTTGATCTTCAATTCTATATCTGTTCTTTGTTATATGTTTTATAGCACCTTAATTTGAAAGGAAACTCCTAAATACACAATTGGGCATAACAATTGAAAAAAAAAAATTGCAAGAACCATTTTTTTTTAAGTGCAAAAAAAAAAAAAGAGAACAAGGGCTTGAAAAATAGTATTAAAAAAAAAAAAAAACTCCCCTTGCACTTAAGCAAGATTGAGTTTGAATGCCTTGTGAATTTCAATTAAGCGGTGCTATTCTACATACCTTGTGCATTTCTTTTTCTTCTTATTTCTTTTGAGTTCTACCTTTCTTTTTTTTAATTAGCTTTTCTTGCTTGTCTTTTAAATTCCTTTGAGTTTTGTCTAGAGTTTCATCTTTTCTTCAACTTCTGAGTGCTTACTCTTGTGAGGACCGCTACCTTTGTAAGAGCTTTTGGTAATTGAAAGATGAGAGGGTTCATTTAAGAACTTGCAAAGAGAATTTGAGTGGAAAGAGGCAAGAGTGAAAATTACATCTTGTGTGAAAAAAAAAAGCCAAAAAGAGTGGACAAAAAAAATATATATATATATACACTTTGTGAGAAAAGAGAGGGAGTGTTGTGAGGATAAATTACACTTTCTACTACTCAAATGGGTGATAGTTGTAATACTCTTAAGTACATGTTAGACTGGTAAATGGTTACGAAAGGTAGCATTTAACTTGTTTAGCATGTCAGTCAAGTTTTGTGACAATCTGAGTTCATTTAGGCACTTAGTTGCAACATAAAAGTTGTAAAATGGCTTAAAATGACTCAGATAATAGCATAAGTTGCTAAGTTAAGAGAAATAAACATAGAGAGTTTATTTCTAGGTCACAAATAAGCCAAATAAGATGTGGTAAAAGTTTCAAGAGAATCGAGTCGGTTTGGTATTTTTAGGCATACAGGTTGTGCTTTTAATGCCGATTGATCCCTAGCAGATATAGAAAATAATGAGAAAAGAGAAACAACAACTTAGATGAATCTTATGATTTATTCTAAGGTTGTTGGAAGCAGGGAAACTCGAATTAGCATGATTCGGGTATCCATAGCAGATGGAAGTTTCAGTATTAATCTTTTCCCATAATTCCCTGCACGTCCCTTCCCCCTTTATATTTGGTTCTCCTCGGCAGAGAAGAAGAGAAACCGAAAACCAGAGAAGAAAAGAGAGAAAGGGGAGAGGAGAGAAGGGAAGAAGAAGGGAAGAGGAAGATCAAGCTTCAAGATTCTAGGCTTCAATCTTCAAGAGGTAGGGGTTTAGAGCTTTTATTTATCTCTATTCTCTATGTATGCATATAGATACATAATATGCTAATTTGAGTTTTAGAGATGTTAGAAGAGTTTGGCTTGCATAGAAGTGTTCCTTGGGTCATTTATGACTTGTCTATAACATCAACTTAAGAAAGAAGACCCTTGGAATCACAAAGTGAGCCTTAAGTTAAAGAATGGAGAATTTTAGCCATAATCCAAATTAAGAGATTTTAAGAGAGTAATTGATGTTCCTAAATGTTAAAGAACTGATTAGGGACTTAGAATTACTTAGAATTTGGATTGAGATGGCTTGGAATCAGCAGAGAAATGATCAATAGAAAAAAACAAGAAACCGCGGTGCATTAAATTACACTGAGAACCGTGGTTCTGGCGATGGCGCCGCGTGGCGATAGGAGATAGTCACGCCGCAGCGCGAGAGTTTTCGCCGGGAATGCCGCGACGTGGAGGAAGCATGCCGCGGCGTGAGGTTAAAAATTAGCCCAAAGCGGTAGCCCTCGAGAGAAGGGCGCCGCGGCGTGCAAATTCCGGTGTGCTTATCATGAGATCCTGAAGCTCCAAAATGATGTTTTTGGATGCTTTGAGGTGCCATAGTTAAGGGAATCATTAAGACATGTTTCCTAAGTGTGTTAAGGCACAAGATGGGATATTTTCAAGTGGAAAATATCTATCCATCAAGTATGAGAAAGCATAGGCTTTTAAGCATCCTAAAGGAAAGGTTTGCTTTAAGTAATGATATTGCACTTTAGGCAACTTAATGTTGCAACTGATATCACTTAAGATGTGATGAGATAGTGCAATAGAGATGAATAATAGTATTCACTCTAGTAGGAATGATGAGAAAGGTATGAACCTTAGGAAATCCAAGAATAGTGGATTACCTTAGGAAGGTACCTAGAAGCTTAGGCAACAAAGAGTTGCAAGTAAGAGCCACTCTAGAGTTAGATTACATGAGTGGAGATAAGATTGTGTATGAGTTCCACAGAGGGGACGTTTAGGTACTTAGTCTCAAGTTAAGTGAGACTTAGTACATTGTTAAATACACAAGAAGAGAAATTATGACTAAGAAGATGTCATAAGCGAAAAGTAGAACAATGTAAATGTACAACAACTCAAGTATAAGTTAAGATGAGTTAGAAGTACAAGATAAAGATAGCAAAGTAGAAAAAAGTGTAATGTACAACAACTCAAGTATAAGTTAAGATGAGTTAGAAGTACAAGATAAAGAGAAGATACTTCCTTAGATGCAAGTAAAGCATGGAAGTTGAGTTTAGAATAAGTATGTTAGCACACAAGTGTAGTATACGCTACTACCATAAGTGTGATAGAAAAGGAAAGTTAGATGCATGAACTACTCTCTTTAGACAAAGTGGAGTTAATTATGCAAAGTTTTAGAGAAATGCTCTCAGTTCCTTAAGCAAGGTTAGATGAGGCATTAGTTAAGATAGACTCTTTCACTAGGATGAGTTGAGTCTATAGAAAAGAGTAAGATGGTGTTTATGTAAGAGATAAACATAACACTTTTAGCTCTTCACACACTAGAGAGTTAAGCTAGTGTGAAGATGAAGAGAAAGGACCTTAGGGCAACCAAGATTAGTGGTTCGCCAAAGGTAAGTACCTAACACCTCAAAGCAACGTAAGGTTGCATTAGAGATCACTTAAGAGAAAGGAGTGATGAGGTGAAGTTTAGGTACAAGTAAGAGACATAGTTTAGTAATGTTTACCAGAATGTAACGTTATATGACGTGAGGTCATTCAGCCGGGGGTAAGGGATCGAGAAAGTTCCTAAGGGAACAAGTATTCCTAACCAAGTGCTAAGGTTACATATAGTATGAGGTTACTGATTCTCCTCATCACAAGGGGTAAACATAAGAAGACTAGAATATGCTTAGCTCGAGAGGAACTAAGTATATAAGTATGTACGAAAGTCTATGAATTAGTCAAGTAGGATCGATCTAGTGAGTATCCTTTGATGTTAATCATGAAGGCAAAAAGGAGATAGATGGGTGTCCGAAGGACTTTTGAGAAGGACATAACCCGATGTCTCGATGTGCCAAGGCCTAAGGAGATAAGTGGGAAATCCAGAGACGCTCTTTGAGCAAGGATGAAGCCCGAATTTCTCAATGAGCCAGGATACGTGTAAGGTGAGGATGAGGTTTCCTCTATTTACCACTAGATGATATACTGACTAGTTCCTAGCAAATTCCTTCGCTCCAAATCAAAAACTCAATCTCCATTTCTGCATTTGCATTTCATTCACATGCACTTAGGATTCCTTAGGCATATTCATTACATATCATTAGCATTGCATTTACATTTACTTGTATGGGCATTGTCCGTCACTTTTTGGTATGTACGGTATGTATGGGCGCTTATATATTAGCATGTGTTCACTCTTGATTGTTATCACACTATTAGAAAGTGTTTAAGTTATGAGAAAAGAGGAGGCAACTCCTAAGTTATGAGAAAAGAGGAGGCAACTCCTAAGTTATGAGAATAGAGGAGGAAACTCCTAAGTTATGAGAGTAGAGGAGGAAACTCCTAAGTTATGAAAATAGAGGGGTCCTAAGTTAGAATTATAGCATTTGTTATATATTTTGTTATATACAATGTTATAGAGAACTGTATTGGAATTGCTTTTACCGAGAATGTTAATTCTCACCCCAAGCCATATTCCATGTAAATCCGATGCAGTGATTCATGCATGTGTACCAATGCAATTCAGATGTATGTGCAAAGGCTCCTAAGTACAGAGATGCAAACCTTGCCAAGGATGAGAAGATAAAGCATGAAGACTAGAATAGTTTTTATTGCTTTAAGTAGACAGAACTTATGTAATAAGTTTATGTTTGTTCTGTAAGTTTTATGTTATATGTATTACAATAAGCCTCGGTGGCTAAGTTTGTATATATATATGTATGAGTTTAAGTTTTTCCGCAATCTCTCAAGGCTTTCTATAATTACTCGGTTGTGATTATAGATATATGTTAGTATGTAGTATAGAAGTGACATCTCTAGTACTTGGTTATCTTTATATATCTCTGTCTATCTAGGATATATCCGGATATCCGTATTAGGGTGTTACATTTTGGTATCGTAGCAGCGCTTCATCCCGTTGAGCCGGGGTATGGACCGACCGTGCTTAGGCATAAGTAGCAAGTTTAGTAGAAAGTTATGCATTCTTTTATCTCTTTTTGAGATATAGCGGATGGAATTGCATGACTAGGAACTGGTAAAGAAAGAGAATACCGAGCTTTTAGAGAAATGGTCATGTGTGTTGAGAGAGCGGACGCCATTAGTAGAAGTCTATCGAAAGCGATAGAATAGAACTCGCTTAGCTAGTAGCGAAGACGAGAGAGAACTTTTGAGGAATCGGTGTTTCTCCGAGTTCAAGAAAGATACTCCTTTGTTTTCAAGGGAGCGTTTAGTTCAGCCAGTTAGAAGATGGTGGTTTCATGTGATGGAAGAGATCCTTGAGACCATAGCAAGTGCTGATGAATAGAAAGTGACCTTGCTTCGTAAGGGTTAGTAGGTGAAGCCGAAAGCATGAGATGAAGCGAGAGGTTACTAGAGATGGTTAGTACTCGAACCACATGAGAGGTGTTTAGAGTTACTTTCCTAGATAAGTATTATTCCCTTGAGTTAGAGAAAGCAAAGGAAAGAAGAATTCTTAAAGTTAGAGCAAGGGGATATTACTGAAGATCAGAATGCAAAGCAATTCAAAGAATGTCAAGAGTTCTTTTCTTATTTTACGTCCAATCCGGATAAAGACCGGAAGTGAGTAAAATTTGAAGTAGAACTTGGAGAAGACATTAGAAGAATTGCGATGCAAAAGGAGGTTATAGACTTCGCGCTCTAGTCGGTGCATGCGAGTTGTAGAAGTAGCCTCGATGGAACAAGAGTTAGAAAGTTCCTAATGAGGAAAAGATCGATGTTGAGGTCAAGTGAGAGTGTCTTTTGATCTCAAGTTGTATCGAGTTGCACAAAGGGGAAGCTTGAAGTAATGATAAGTATAAGAAGAGTGCTTGTAGAGGAGCAACTCTAAGGAGAAAAGCAAATCAAGCTTCCAAGAATTAAGATGTGCTAGATGTGGTAAGATACATGGATGTAGACCATTTTGATGGGTAATCCATGAGCTACATAAGTAAGTAACCAGGACATCGTAAGAGAGATGGTTCTTGGACAAAAGAAAGCGACGAAATCTTCCAACTTGGTATGAGATGAGAACACATGTAAAGAGAAATCTTTTAAGGTGTGTATAAGAAGAGAATAGATTTACTTTGTAGATCATGTTGATTTACTTTGTGAATCTAGTTGCTTACCTTGTTGGTATGGTTTGGTTGTTCGAGAGAGAGGATGATCGGTAAGATCAGTTGAGAAAATCTTTGAATTTTCTCGGAGATGATCTAAGACTTGGTTATCATAGAAGCATAGTAAAGTAAAGCAGATTTTTCGAGAGTTTTCCAGAATTACGAAAGGACATGAAAAGTATGTCAAAGGTAGTTTTGGAAACTTTTGAAAAGAAGGGGTTAAGTACCAAGAAAACCGAAAGTCTGTTTTGGATTACAAGTGGTACAGTTTTAAGAGTTATGTAATTTCTTAAGACAAAAATTGCAGAGAACCCTAAAAAGAGTTTAAGCGGTGGTACAATGGGTAGAGTAACCATTGTATCCAAGAGCAGAGAATCTATCGGAGATTTTCTAAGTTAGTGCTACCTGGTTTAGGCCGCTTTAAGAGAGGTAGTACCCAAGAATGGACTCTAGATAGTGAGTTTGTTTTCCAAGAGTAGAAGAGAAGGTTGATTACTACGTTAGTTTTGGTAATTCCAAATTCCCGAGAGAACTTTGAAGTAGACAGCTATACTTCAAGATGGGACTAGGGTATGTTAGATGCAATAGAGGTAGGTAGATGCCTACGCATCAAGGCGCTTCACTCGCAAGAGAAGGACTACCCTAGGTATGATTTGGAATTAGCCATAGTAGTGATACCTTATAGTTTTGGAGACATAACTCATAAGGAGTCTAGTTAGAGATGTTCAATGATCATGATAGCTTAAGATGCTTGTGGATCGAGGAAGTCGGACATGAAGCGCTAATAGATGGAAAGAGTTTTTCAAGGTTCATAACCTTGAGTTAAGATATCATTCGGGTAATGCCAAAGTGTAGTGGTTATCCTAGATGATAGTCCAAGAGAGAGTGAATTCTTGAGAGTTTTCGAGAATTTGAGTCTAGCTAGCGACTGACTATGATTCCGTATAGTCTCTCGGTGAGCAAGGTGGACATAGTAAGAGGCCTAAAGGCTCGATTTCTTTGAAGCTCGAAGGAGAATGAAGCTCTAAGGGACAAGTGTGAGCAGATTTTCAAGGGAACCCTTAAGGATTTTGTTATGACTAAGAGGGAATGACGAAGTTTAGAGATAACTTTGTCTTCCAAGAGAGTCAAAAATCAAGAAAAGGATTCCAGAGGAAGCTCACCAGAGAAAGTGTACCATCTATCAAGAGGCTACTAAGGTTTTCCAAGAGTTAAGGAAGATGTATAGTAGCATAGTATGTTAAAGAACATAAGAGAATATGTTGAGCGGCAGATAAAGGTGGCAAGATTAAGTAATCCACCAATCTTTTGCTAAGAACAGATAGCTATTTTCTAGATAAGGTAGTTCAACTACTTTTGAAGGGAATAGTTAGGATTCATAGAGTTTCAGAGAATATAGTGTCCGAGAGAGATACTAGATTCACACTTGGTTTTGAAAGCCTTATAAGAAGGAGTTCAAAGCTAAGTTATGTTTTAGTACAGCTTACCATCCATAAGCATAGAGATCAAGAGCTTTGAGATAAGCTTGATCTAGTCAAGAGAAAGTGGTTGGGAGAAGTCGGTACTAAAGAAGGACTTCATAGAAGCGAAGTTCCATGTAGAGTTTTGTTTAGCCGTAATTGTTTACGTGAGGTGAACAATTTTGGGGACAAAATTTTAAAAAGGAGGGGAGAAATGTAATACCCTTAAGTACATGTTAGACTGGTAAATGGTTACGAAAGGTAGCATTTAACTTGTTTAGCATGTCACCAAGTTTTGTGACAATCTGAGTTCATTTAGGCACTTAGTTGCAACATAAAAGTTGTAAAATGGCTTAAAATGACTCGAGATAATAGCATAAGTTGCTAAGTTAAGAGAAATAAACATAGAGAGTTTATTTCTAGGTCACAAATAAGCCAAATAAGATGTGGTAAAAGTTTCAAGGAATCGAGTCGGTTTGGTATTTTTAGGCATACGAGTTGTGCTTTTAATGCCCGATTGATCCCTAGCAATAGATATAAAAATAATGAGAAAAGAGAAACAACAACTTAGATGAATCTTATGATTTATTCTAAGGTTGTTGGAAGCAGAAAACTCGAATTAGCATGATTCGGGTATCCATAGCAGATGGAAGTTTCGGTATTAATCTTTTCCCGTAATTCCCCGCACGTCCCTTCCCTTTATATTTGGTTCTCCTCGGCAGAGAAGAAGAGAAACCGAAAACCAAAGAAGAAAAGAGAGAAAGGGGAGAGGAGAGAAGGGAAGAAGAAGGGAAGAGGAAGATCAAGCTTCAAGATTCAAGGCTTCAATCTTCAAGAGGTAGGGGTTTAGAGCTTTTATTCATCTCTATTCTCTATGTATGCATATAGATACATAATATGCTAATTTGAGTTTTAGAGATGTTAGAAGAGTTTGGCTTGCATAGAAGTGTTTCTTGGGTCATTTATGACTTGTCTATAACATCAACTTAAGAAAGAAGACCCTTGAATCACAAAGTGAGCCTTAAGTTAAAGAATGGAGAATTTTAGCCATAATCCAAATTAAGAGATTTAAGAGAGTAATTGATGTTCCTAAATGTTAAAGAACTGATTAGGGACTTAGAATTACTTAGAATTTGGATTGAGATGGCTTGGAATCATAGCAGAATGATCAATAGAGCAAAGAAACCGCATTTGCAGATCTCCAGAACCGGGTTCTGGCTGATGGCGCCGCGGCGTGGAGATAGTCACGCCGCAGCCGCGAGAGTTTTCGCCGGGAATGCCGCGCGCGTGGAGGAAGCATGCCGCGGCGTGAGGTTAAAAATTAGCCCAAGCAGTAGCCCTCGAGAGAAGGGCGCCGCGGCGTGCAAATGCCGTGTCTTGCGGCATGAGATCCTGAAGCTCCAAAATGATGTTTTTGGATGCTTTGAGGTGCCATAGTTAAGGGAATCATTAAGACATGTTTCCTAAGTGTGTTAAGGCACAAGATGGGATATTTTCAAGTGGAAAATATCTATCCATCAAGTATGAGAAAGCATAGGCTTTTAAGCATCCTAAAGGAAAGGTTTGCTTTAAGTAATGATATTGCACTTTAGGCAACTTAATGTTGCAACTGATATCACTTAAGATGTGATGAGATAGTGCAATAGAGATGAATAATAGTATTCACTCTAGTAGAGAATGATGAGAAAGGTATGAACCTTAGGAAATCCAAGAATAGTGGATTACCTTAGGAAGGTACCTAGAAGCTTAGGCAACAAAGAGTTGCAAGTAAGAGCCACTCTAGAGTTAGATTACATGAGTGGAGATAAGATTGTGTATGAGTTCCACGGAGGGGACGTTTAGGTACTTAGTCTCAAGTTAAGTGAGACTTAGTACATTGTTAAATACACAAGAAGAGGAATTATGACTAAGAAGATGTCATAAGCGAAAAGTAGAACAGAAATGTACAACAACTCAAGTATAAGTTAAGATGAGTTAGAAGTACAAGATAAAGATAGCAAAAGTAGAATGTACAATGTACAAAACTCAAGTATAAGTTAAGATGAGTTAGAAGTACAAGATAAAGAGAAGATACTTCCTTAGATGCAAGTAAAGCATGGAAGTTGAGTTTAGAATAAGTATGTTAGCACACAAGTGTAGTATACGCTACTACCGTAAGTGTGATAGAAAAGGAAAGTTAGATGCATGAACTACTCTCTTTAGACAAAGTGGAGTTAATTATGCAAAGTTTTAGAGAAATGCTCTCGGTTCCTTAAGCAAGGTTAGATGAGGCATTAGTTAAGATAGACTCTTTCACTAGGATGAGTTGAGTCTATAGAAAAGAGTAAGATGGTGTTTATGTAAGAGATAAACATAACACTGAGCTCTTCACACACTAGAGAGTTAAGCTAGTGTGAAGATGAAGAGAAAGGACCTTAGGGCAACCAAGATTAGTGGTTCGCCAAAGGTAAGTACCTAACACCTCGGAACAACGTAAGGTTGCATTAGAGATCACTTAAGAGAAAGGAGTGATGAGGTGAAGTTTAGGTACAAGTAAGAGACATAGTTTAGTAATGTTTACCTCGAGAATGTAACGTTATATGACGTGAGGTCATTCACCAGGGGTAAGGGATCGAGAGAGTTCCTAAGGGAACAAGTATTCCTAACCAAGTGCTAAGGTTACATATAGTATGAGGTTACTGATTCTCCTCATCACAAGGGGTAAACATAAGAAGACTAGAATATGCTTAGCTCGAGAGGAACTAAGTATATAAGTATGTACGAAAGTCTATGAATTAGTCAAGTAGGATCGATCTAGTGAGTATCCTTTGATGTTAATCATGAAGGCAAAAAGAGATAGATGGGTGTCCGAAGGACTTTTGAGAAGGACATAACCCCGATGTCTCGATGTGCCAAGGCCTAAGGAGATAAGTGGGAAATCCAGACGCTCTTTGAGCAAGGATGAAGCCCGAATTTCTCAATGAGCCGGATACGTGTAAGGTGAGGATGAGGTTTCCTCTATTTACCACTAGATGATATACTTGACTAGTTCCTAGCAAATTCCTTCGCTCCAAATCAAAACTCTGCATTTGCATTTCATTCACATGCACTTAGGATTCCTTAGGCATATTCATTACATATCATTAGCATTGCATTTACGGACGATTGTATGGGCATTGTCCGTCACCACTTTGGTATGTACAATGTATGCATGTATGGGCGTCTATATATTATTAAAGTGTGTTCACTCTTGATTGTTATCACACTATTAGAAAGTGTTTAAGTTATGAGAAAAGAGGAGGCAACTCCTAAGTTATGAGAAAAGAGGAGGCAACTCCTAAGTTATGAGAATAGAGGAGGAAACTCCTAAGTTATGAGAGAGAGGAGGAAACTCCTAAGTTATGAAAATAGAGGGGAAGCTCCTAAGTTAGAATTATAGCATTTGTTATATATTTTGTTATATACAATGTTATAGAGAACTGGTATTGGAATTGCTTTTTCGAGAATGTTAATTCTCACCCCAGTTACTATTCCATGTAAATCCAGATGTGTTCGTATGCAGTACCGATGCAGATTCGTTAAGTATGCAAAGGCTCCTAGACAGAGATGCAAACCTTGCCAAGGATGAGAAGATAAAGCATGAAGACTAGAATAGTTTTTATTGCTTTAAGTAGACAGAACTTATGTAATAAGTTTATGTTTGTTCTGTAAGTTTTATGTTATATGTATTACAATAAGCCTCAGGTGGCTAAGTTTGTATATATATATGTATGAGTTTAAGTTTTTCCGCAATCTCTCAAGGCTTTCTATAATTACTCAGTTGTGATTATAGATATATGTTAGTATGTAGTATAGAAGTGACATCTCTAGTACTGGTTATCTTTATATATCTCTGTCTATCTAGGATATATCTGGATATCTGTATTAGGGTGTTACAATAGTCCACCATTGTCACCAAGGATAGCCACTCTACATGCTAGAATGGCTAATCAAGTTCAAGCACTCCAAAGACAAATGGAGCAAATGCAAGCCAACTATGATAGACAACTAGCCAACCTTCAACGGGATGACTCAAGTGGCTATGATAGTGAAGAAAGAGGGAGGCCAAGAGGAAGAAGACCTAGAAGAGGAGGCCCTAGGGGAGGAAGGCGTGAAGATAGGATTGAGGGGGGTTAAAATCAAAGTTCCTTCCTTTCTTGGAAAGAATGACCCCGAAGCCTATTTGGAGTGGGAACTCAAGATGGAGCAAGTGTTTGATTGCAACACATATAATGAGAGAAAGAAAGTGAAGGTGGCGGCGTTGGAGTTCAAGGAGTATGCACTAGTATGGTGGGATCAATTCCAAAAGGAGAGGAGGAGAATTGGAGAGGAGCCAATTGAGACTTGGGAAGACATGAAAATTGTAATGAGGAGGAGGTTTGTCCCAAGTCACTATCAAAGGGACATCCACAACAAATTGCAAAGACTTACCCAAGGGAGCAAGAGTGTGGATAAGTACTTCACTTCAAGGAGATGGAATTGGCCTTACTAAGGTCAAACTTTGAGGAAACACCGTGAGGCAACTATGGCAAGGTTCTTGCATGGCTTGAACCAAGAAATTCAAGATGTGGTGGAGTTGCAAAACTATGTGGAGCTTGAAGATTTGGTGCAACAAGCAATCAAGGTGGAGCAACAATTAAAGAGGAGGAAATCCAAATATTCCTCTTCATCATCTTCCAAATTCCCATCTTCAAATTGGAAGGACAAGCAAAAGAAGGAGGGTGCACCAAGCAAGGAGGCCGTGAGCACCTCTCAAGGCAAGAAGCCCATGGAACCAACCACAAGGAGCAGAGATGTCAAGTGTTTCAAGTGTCTTGGTCATGGCCACATAGCCTCTCAATGTCCAACCAAGAGAACTATGGTGTCCTTGAATGGTGAAGTGATGTCTCAATCCGAAGCTTCAAGTGGAGAGGAAAGTGAAGAAGAAGTGTTCATACCGGATGGTGACTTACTTATGGTAAGAAGGCTTCTGGGGAGTCAAGTGAAGGAACATGAAGCTAGCCAAAGGGAGAACATTTTCCACTCTAGATGCCTAATTCAAGGTAAAGTTTGTTCTCTAATAATTGATGGAGGTAGTTGTGCAAATGTAGTAAGTTCTAGGTTGGTGTCTAAATTAAATCTTATCACTAAAACCCATCCAACACCATATAGACTTCAATGGTTGAGTGAGGTTGGGGAGATGGTGGTGAACAAACAAGTGGAGGTTCCATTCTCCATTGGGAAGTATGAGGATAATGTTCTTTGTGATGTAGTGCCTATGGAGGCAAGCCATATGTTGTTGGGAAGGCCTTGGCAATATGACAAGAAGGCCATTCATGATGGATTTTCAAACAAGTTCACTTTCATGGACAAGGAGCGAAAGGTTGTACTCTCTCCTTTATCTCCAAAACAAGTTAGTGAGGATCAAAAGAAAATGAGAGAGAAAAGAGAGCAAGAGAGAAAAGAAAGAAAAGAGTGAACAAGAGAAAAAGAGTGATGAAAAATAAAAAAAAAAATCATGAGAAAAAAAAGAAAAACCGAGATGAAAAAGAGAGAAAAGAGAGTTGTTTTGCAACAAAAAGTGAGGTGAAAAGTGCATTGGTTTCAAGACAGCCCCTATACATGCTTTTGTGTAGGGAATTTTGTTTAAATGCTAACATTTCTAATGATCATTCTTTGTCTAGTGGTGTGAAAAATCTTTTGCAAGAATTTGAGGATATCTTCCCTAAGGAAGTGCCACATGGCCTTCCACCTTTGAGGGGGGAATTGAGCACCATATTGACCTCATTCTTCTGTGCATCATTACCCAATAGGCCAGCCTATAGGAGCAATCCTCAAGAGACCAAAGAGATCCAAAAGCAAGTGGAGGAGTTGATGCAAAAAGGATGGGTACAAGAGAGCTTAAGTCCATGTGTCAAGAACCCGTCATTTTGGTGCCCAAAAAGGATGGCACTTGGAGGATGTGCACGGATTGTAGGGCCGCGAACAACATCACCATTAAGTATAGGCATCCTATCCCTAGACTTGATGATTTGTTTGATGAATTGTTTGGTGCTTGCATTTTTTCTAAAATTGATTTGAAAAGTGGGTACCATCAAATTAGGATAAGGGAAGGGGATGAATGGAAAACCGCTTTCAAAACTAAATTTGGTTTGTATGAATGGTAAGCCTTTTGGTTTAACAAATGCACCAAACACTTTTATGAGGCTTATGAACCATGTCTTAAGAGAATTTTTGGGAAAATTTGTGGTGGTATATTTTGATGATATCTTAATATATAGCAAAAACTTAGATGAGCACCATGAACATTTAAGGGTTGTTTTGCTTGTATTAAGAAAAAGAAAGGTTGTATGCAAACTTGGAAAAATGTACTTTTTGTGTGGATCATGTGATTTTCCTTGGTTTTGTGATTAATGCTAAAGGGGTCCATGTGGATCAAGAAAAGATTAAGGCCATTCAAGATTGGCCAACCCCCAAAAATGTAAGTGATGTGAGGAGCTTTCATGGTTTGGCTAGTTTCTATAGGAGGTTTGTTAAAGATTTTAGCACATTGGCTGCACCTCTTAATGAAATTGTCAAAAAGAATGTTGGGTTTAAATGGGGGGAAAAACAAGAACAAGCTTTTAAGGAACTTAAGAAAAAGCTCACCCATGCACCAATACTTGCTTTGCCTAATTTTGCTAAATCTTTTGAAATTGAATGTGATGCTTCTAATGTTGGTGTTGGAGCTGTTTTAATGCAAGAAGGGCATCCAATTGCTTACTTTAGTGAGAAATTAAGTGGTGCTGTCCTTAATTATCCCACCTATGATAAGGAGTTGTATGCCTTGGTGAGGGCTTTGCAAACATGGCAACATTATCTTTTGCCCAAAGAGTTTGTTATCCATAGTGATCATGAGTCCTTAAAGTACTTGAAAGGACAAGGAAAGTTGAATAAGAGGCATGCCAAGTGGGTTGAGTTTCTTGAACAATTCCCATATGTAGCATAAGAAAGAAAGGTAAGGCCAACATAGTGGCGGATGCACTTTCAAGACGGTATACCTTACTCTCTACCCTTGAAACAAAATTGTTTGGGCTTGAATGCATCAAAGAATTGTATGAGCATGATAAAGATTTTTCCCATATCTATGCTAATTGTTTGCATTGGGCTCAAAATGGATATTTTAGGCACCAAGGGTTTTTGTTTAAAGAAAAGAGATTATGTGTGCCTAAAAGTTCTATAAGAGAGTTGCTTGTGAGGGAAGCGCATGAAGGAGGACTAATGGGGCATTTTGGGGTTCAAAAGACTTTAGACATGTTGCACGAACATTTTTTTCATTGGCCACACATGAAACATGATGTGCAAAAGTTTTGTGAAAAATGCATTGTTTGTAAAAGGTCTAAATCTAAAGTGATGCCTCATGGACTTTATACTCCGTTGCCTATTCCTGATTTTCCTTGGATTGATTTGTCAATGGATTTTGTTGTAGGACTACCCCTCAATAAAGAATGGTAAGGATTTTGTGGTGGTGGATATAGGTTTTCTAAAATGGCACATTTTATACCATGTAAAAAAGTTGATGATGCTTGTCATGTTGCTGAATTGTTTTTTAAAGAAGTGGTAAGGCTTCATGGCCTTCCAAAAAGTATTGTTTCAGATCGTGACACAAAGTTCTTAAGTCACTTTTGGAGGACTTTGTGGGGTAAGCTGGGTACAAAGCTTCTTTTCTCCACTACTTGTCATCCCCAAATGGATGGGCAAACTGAGGTAGTTAATAGGACACTTTCTTCCCTTCTTAGGGCTGTAATAAAGAAGAACATTAAGTCTTGGGAGGAGTGTTTGCCTCATGTGGAATTTGCTTATAATAGAGTTGTTCATAGTACTACTCAATATTCTCCTTTTGAGGTTGTTTATGGATTTAATCCTCTCACTCCTCTTGATTTATTGCCATTGCCTAACTCGTCAATTTTAAAGCATGAAGATGGCAGGGCTAAAGCTGAATTTGTGAGGTTACACGAGCAAGTCAAGGCTCAAATTGAGAAGAAGACCGAAAGCTATGTTAGACAAGGCAACAAAGGGAGGAGGAATGTGGTGTTTGAACCTCGGGAGATTGGGTCCGGGTGCACATGAGAAAAGAGATTTTCCTTCACAGAGAGAAATCCAAGCTTCAACCAAGAGGAGATGGGCCATTCCAAGTGTTGGCCAAGATCAATGATAATGCCTACAAGATAGACCTTCCAGTGAGTATGGTGTTAGTGCAACTTTCAATGTAGCTGATTTGTCTTCTCCATTTGATGTATGGTGATGAAGATTTCAATTCGAGGTCGAATTCACTTAAAGAAGAAAGGGATGATGTGAGCCCACTAAGGAGCATGGATCAAGGAGCACTACAAGGACTTGGTGGACCTATGACAAGAGCTAGGACCAAGAAAGCCCAAGAAGTCCTAAATCAAATGGTGACAACTTTAATTGAAGCAAGCCCAAATTCAAGTCTTGATGGAGTGGAGACCAAATTGGTCACTTATCTCATCCAACTTGAAGACCCATGATGACTTGGATGTCCACTTCTCTAAAATAGCATTTTTTTAGTTTATTTCTATTAAATAAAGTGTAATAAACTATGAAGGATGAATAGTGCACGTTTTTTTTTTGGAGGCAACCTTTGGTTTGCATGCCTAGGTAACTCCTATTTGCTAGTTAATGCTTTAATTAGCCACTTAATGGATTAGTTATTGCTTTTTATGGGGAATTTGTCATATTATGATGACCATTTTGTATGCATATTCTATGCACCCCATTTTCCTATAAATAGGTGCCTAAAACATGAATGAAGAGGAATGCTCTTGGATGTGAATTTGGATTGAATCCATTTGTGAGAATTTCATTCTCTTTGGTTCTTGGTTGAGCCATCTTGGTTCTTATCAAAGGCTTCCTTACCTTTGTGGCGAATCTTCGCTTAACTTATCACTCTCTAAGAGTGTGGCGTCTTCTTCCTCCCATTCCTTTTCCTTTTTCCATCTTTTCTATTATTTTTACTATTCATGTCACTATTCACGTCACTATTCATGTCACTATTCATCAGTTCTGTTCCTCGGGTATTGTTCATCATTTCATTCTTTGAAACACTAAATCAACTCAAGGACGATCCGTAAAAACAATATGCATCCAACTTGGATCATATCAGAAAATAAGAACAAAACTGAGAAAATTAAAAAGTTGAAATACATAATTAAATAAAATTGACAAAGAAGAAATCACGCCCCCACATTGGGCCTTTCATCAACTTGGATCATTTGGACAATCTTGAGTGCTCCTTCTTCTGGAATGGGCTTGAGTGAGAGGAAGTGGTTGACTTCTTTGTCAAAATCCTCCTTAGCCTTCTTAGCTCTTGACCTTGTCATTGGGCCTCCAAGTCCTCGTAGTGCATCTTTGGGCATTGGGCCCGTTGGGCTGCCACTTGAGCTTTCTTAGTCTCCATCATGTCCATCATGCCCTCCTCCTTCGAAAGAATTCGTCCTCGAATTTGATCCTTTATCACCTACATCAAAATAACTTAAGTCAGCCACATTAAATGTTTGCACTAACCCTATACTCACCTGGTAGGTCAACTTTGTAGGCATTGTCATTGATTCTTTCTATGATTTGGAAGGGTCCATCTCCTCTAGGTAAGAGCTTAGATTTCCTTTGCAAAGGAAACCTTTCTTTTCGCATGTGCACCCACACCCAATCTCCTAGTTCAAAAATAACTTGCCTCCTTCCCTTGTTTGCTTGCCTAGCATATTGCTCCATCTTCCTTTCAATTTGAGTCTTGACTTGTTCATGGAGCTTCCTCACATATTCAGCTTTTGCCTGTCCATCCCTATGAATTAAAGAAGAGACATTAGGTAGAGGCAGTAAATCAAGGGGGGTGAGGGGATTAAAACCATATACAATCTCAAAAGGAGAAAAGCTAGTAGTAGCATGCACAGCCCTATTATAAGCAAATTCAACAAGAGGTAAGCATTCTTCCTAGGTTTTGATGTTCCTCTTGATGATTAATCGCAGCAAGGTCGATAGGGTCCTATTCACCACCTCAGTTTGCCCATCGGTTTGTGGGTGGCAAGTGGTAGAGAAGAGTAGCTTAGTCCCAAGCTTGTTCCAAAGGGTCCTCCAAAAATGGCTTAGGAACTTTGAGTCCCTATCTGAGACTATGCTTTTGGGCATTCCATGAAGCCTCACCACTTCTTTGAAGAACAAGTCCGCCACATGAATGGCGTCATCCACCTTATGGCAAGGAATGAAGTGGGCCATCTTGGAGAATCTGTCCACCACCACAAAAATGGAGTCTCTTCCTTTTTTGAGCGGGGCAAACCTAGCATAAAGTCCATAGACAAGTCAGTCCAAGGGGAATCAGGAATAGGTAGGGGTATAGAGTCCATGAGGCATTACCTTTGATTTGGCTCTTTTACAAACAATGCACCTATCACATAGTTTATGCACATCATGCTTCATGCCAGGCCAATAAAAATGCTCATGCAACACATCTAAAGTCTTTTGGATCCCAAAGTGACCCATTAATCCCCCCTCATGAGCTTCCCTAAGCAATAATTCACGCAAAGAGCTCTTAGGCACACACAAACATTTTTCTTTGAATAAATACCCATCTTGCCTAAAGAACCCCTATGCGCCCCTTTTTCACATGCAGCATACATCTTAGAGAAATCATCATCATGCACATACAACTCCTTTATGTGTTCAAAACCAAGCATTTTTGTTTCAAGAGTAGCTAATAAGGTATACCTTCTGGAAAGCACATCAACCACTATGTTTACTTTTCCTTGCTTGTGTTTGATCACATAGGGAAATTGTTCAAGGTATTCCACCCACTTGGCATGCCTCTTATTAAGCTTACCTTGCCCTTTTAAATATTTTAGTGACTCATGATCACTGTGAATTACAAACTCTTTTGGCAAAAGGTAGTGCTGCTAAGTGTGCAAAGCCCTTATGAGTGCATACAATTCTTTATCATAAGTGGAGTAATTTAAAACAGCTCCATGCAATTTCTCACTAAAGTATGCAATTGGGTGACCCTCTTGTAATAAAACAGCTCCAATCCTAACATTTGATGCATCACACTCAAGTTCAAAAGATTTAAAAAAATTAGGCAATGTAAGTATAGGTGCATGAGTGAGCCTATCTTTGAGTGTGTTGAAACTTGTCTCTTGATCCTCCCCCAACCTAAAACTCACATTTTTCTTAACAACTTCATTTAAAGGGGCGGCTATGGTGCTGAAATCTTTTACAAACCTTCTATAAAAGCTAGCTAACCCATGAAAGCTTCTTACCTCACTCACAGACTTAGGGGTAGGTCACTCCCTAATGGCTTTTATCTTTTCTTCATCTACTTGCACTCCCTTAGCACTCACAACAAAGCCTAGGAACACTACATGGTCGGTGCAAAAGACACACTTCTCTAAATTAGCATACAACTTTTCTTTTCTAAGCACACTCATCACATGTCCATAAGGTGTTCTAGGTGCTCTTCTAAGGTTATGCTATAGATTAGGATATCATCAAAGTACACCACTACAAACTTACCTAGAAACTCTCTCAACACATGGTTCATCAACCTCATAAAGGTGCTAGGCGCATTTGTAAGCCCAAAAGGCATCACCAACCACTCATACAATCCATGCTTAGTCTTAAAGGCTGTCTTCCACTCATCCCCTTCCCTTATTCTAATTTGATGGTACCCACTTTTTAAATCCACTTTAGAAAAGTAACATGCACCATGCAATTCATCAAGCAAATCATCTAGCCTAGGGATGGGATGCCTATATTTTACAGTTATATTATTTACAGCCTTACAATCAGTACACATTCTCCAAGTGCCATCCTTTTTGGGGACAAGTATGACAGGCACGGCACAAGGACTTAAACTTTCCCTCACCCATCCTTTTTGCATCAAATCCTCCACTTGTTTCTGAATTTCCTTAGTTTCCTCAGGATTTGTCCTATAGGCGGGCCTATTGGGCAAAGAGGCTCCCGGGACAAAGTCCATCTGATGTTCAATCCCCCTCAAGGGTGGTAGTCCGGGAGGGACACTCTTTGGAAAGACATCTTCAAAGTCCTGCAAAAGAGAATCAACTTCACTAGGTAGAGGGTTAGAGTTACAACTTAAGTACAAGTCCTTGTATACGCAAATGTACATCTCTTGCTTTGCAAAGCAAGCCCTCTTAATCTCACTCTCCCTAGCAATTAAACATTCAATTTTTTTTTCATTTACAAGTTTTTGGTCCCTATTCTTTGCTTCCCCTTTGATTTTACTTTTACGTCTTTCTTCTCTTGCTCCCTTCTTAGCTTCAAGGCCACTTGGTCTTCACAAACCTGTTTGGGAGTAAGGGGTACAAGGGTTACCTTTAAGGAATTATGAACAAAGGAGTACTTGTTAGTGAAACCATCATGAATAGCATGCTTATCAAATTGCCAAGGCCTTCCAAGCAAAATATGGCCGGCCTCCATGGGAACAACATCACACAAAACATCATCATTATACTTACCAATTGACAAACTTACCAATACTTGTTGATTCACTATCAACTCACCATTCTCACTTAACCATTGAAGCTTGTATGGTCGGGGTGAGGAGTAGTTTTAAGGTCAAGTTTTCTTACCAAGCGAGTGCTTGCCACATTAGTGTAACTTCCCCATCAATGATTAATGAGCACACTTTACCTTGGATGACACATCTTGTGTGGAAGATATTTTCCCTTTAGTCTTGGTCCCTTGCCACAACTTAGCCACCCAAAAGTTTCCTTATCATTAGCAAGTAGCCATCATGAGCATAGGTCTCACATTCTTCTTCTTCTTCACTTGAGGGGGGAATTTGGACATGAATTACTAGAGAGGTGTCCCTCTCTTATCACCATTGCCCTTTTATTTGGGCATTGAGAGGCTATGTGTCTACTCGCCAAGCATTTGAAGCACTTGATGTTCTTATTTTAGAAGAAGAAGAAGAAGAAGCATAGTGGAAGGAAAAGCATTAGAGTTTTTAGAAGTCATACCTCCCTTGGGTTGTGTAGAGAGTCTTTATTTGGTTCTTTGTCCTTCCAAGTGGGAGGTTTGAGGTTAGAAGAAGGCTTCTTCCATGCACCCTTTCTTTTGAGTTGTTGTTCCACTTTTATGGCTTGGTGGACTAACTCATCAAGCTCTTCATAGTTGTGCAACTCCACAATGTCTCCTATCTCACGGTTTAAACCATGAAGGAAACGTGACATGGTAGCCTCCCTATCTTCAATGACATTGGCCCTTATCATGGCCACCTCCATCTCCTTGTAGTACTCATCCACACTCCTACTTCCTTGGGTAAGTCTTTGGAGTTTATTGTGTAATTCCCTATGGTACCATGAAGGGACAAACCTCCTCCTCATCAAACCTTTCATCTCTTCCCAAGTGTCTACGGGGTATTCCCTATTCCTTTCCCTCTCTTTTTGTACTTGGTTCCACCAAATTAGGGCATAGTCGAAAAATTCTAGGGCAGCCACCTTCACCTTCCTTTCTTCATTGTAATGGTGATAGGAAAAGATTTGTTCTACCTTGGTTTCCCATTCTAAGTAGGCTTCGGGGTCATTCTTTCCTTGGAAAGAAGGTACTTGGGTCTTTACTCCTCCTAGGTCTCCTCCTCTTTCATCACTCCTATGCCTCCTATTATAACTCCTTTCACTCCTCCCATGCCTCCTTCTCCTATCATGGTTCCTCCTAGTCCTCCTTTCCCTACCCGAATCATATGTATCTTCATCCTCATGCGAGACTTCATGTTGAAAGTCTCTCCTCCTTTCATTATCGAGCCTTGTGTTTATTTCCACCCTAAACTTCTCAAATTCTTTAGCTAAGGCTTGCATAAGGTTTACAGTCTTAGGGGATGGGGGTGTACTTCCTTCACTCATCTTTACACAAGTAATAAGAATAATACAAAATTGAAAAGGCCCTTACCACTCTTCTCACGTGTGTACACTCTTAAATTGATTCCACTCGTGTTTCACACAATTAGGCTTTTGTTTAATGAAAACGCTCTTGCCTTTTACCACTCAAGTTCTCTTTGCAAGTTCTTAAATGAACCTCTCGCGTTTCAATTATCAAAAGCTCTTACAAAAGTAGCGGTCCTTACAAGAGTAAGCACTCAGAAGTTAAAGAAAGGATGAAACTCTAGACAAAACTCAAAGGAATTTAAAAGACAAGCAAGAAAAGGTAATTAAAAAAAAAGGTAAAACTCAAAGGAAATAAGAAGAAAAAGAAATGCGCAAAGTATGTAGAATAGCACCGCTTAATGAAATTCACAAGGCATTCAAACTTAATCTTACTTAAGTGCAAGGGCAGTCTCTTTTTTTTTTTTTTTTTTTTGGAATAGACTTTTTTTTCTTTTTTTTTATATTATTTTTCACGCCCTTGTTCTCTTTTTGCACTTAAAAAAAATGATTCTTGCAATTTTAGTTCCAAATTTATTATGCCCAATTGTGTATTTAGGAGTTTCTTTCAAATTTAAATTAATGCTATAAAACATGTAACAAAGGGATATAGAAATGATAAGATCAAAGCTATAAATATTATTGCAGAAATTAAAGAAACGAAAACTAAAGACAAAAAATAAAAGGACTGAAATTTAAATGACAAAAAATAAAGAACGGAAAGTAAAGAGTGTTGCCAATTCTTAGGAATGGCAGAGATCAATGATGATCAAGGTTCTATACAATTATGACATTCAAGCAATGGTGCTTGATGTTTGGAAAGCAATAAGAACAAGTACAAAAAAAAAAAAGAACTCTATCAACTCTAGGATCCGGGCTCTAGATACCACATGATATGATCCAAGTTGGATACATATTATTTTTACGGATCGTCCTTGAGTTGATTTCGTATTTTAAAGAATTAAACGATGAAGGGGATGAATAGTGCATGAACAGTGCCATGAACAGTGATGTGAACAAGTAATGTGAAAAAAAATAGTGAATAGTAAAAAAAGAAAAGATGGAAGAAAGAAAAGGAATGGAAGGAAGAAGACGCCACACTCTTGGAGAGTGATAAGTCAAGTGAGGATTCGCCACAAAGGTAAGGAAACCTTTGATAAGAACCAAGATGGTTCTTCCAAGAACCCTAAGAGAAACTAAGCTCTCAAAAACTCACAAGGAGTGCAATAATATTCTTCAAATTCAAAAGTGTCAAATGCAAGAAACACAAGCCTATTTATAGGCATTAGGTATCTTGGCTAGGTCTAGCTAAAGGATGTAGCAAGCTAGCGCATTTTTTAATCCTAACCCTAGCGCAAATGTGGCCCAGGCCAATTAGAAGGCAACACCTAACCCTAGCTCTGCTATGCGCAAGTTAAGCCCAAACAATAGGCCCTTATTACAAAATTATCCCAAAAAAATAAAATAAGAACAAAACTGAGAAAATTAAAAAGTTGAAATACATAATTAAATAAAATTGACAAAGAAGAAATCACGCCCCCACATTGGGCCCTTCATCAACTTGGATCATTTGGACAATCTTGA
The DNA here is from genome assembly GCA_029884605.1 of Ormosia emarginata. Classification (NCBI taxonomy): domain Eukaryota; kingdom Viridiplantae; phylum Streptophyta; class Magnoliopsida; order Fabales; family Fabaceae; genus Ormosia; species Ormosia emarginata. The sequence goes on along the minus strand of JAQQTP010000078.1, from coordinate 20,919,672 downwards.
GTGCTCCTTCTTCTGGAATGGGCTTGAGTGAGAGGAAGTGGTTGACTTCTTTGTCAAAATCCTCCTTAGCCTTCTTAGCTCTTGACCTTGTCATTGGGCCTCCAAGTCCTCGTAGTGCATCTTTGGGCATTGGGCCCGTTGGGCTGCCACTTGAGCTTTCTTGGTCTCCATCATGTCCATCACAGAGAGTATCAGTATTATAACTCAAGGCCTTAAACACTCCACGGTTTAGTCCCTTTTGTGGACCTTTTTGGCATGATATTTCAATTTATTTTTGGCTTTCTTTTCACTCTATCTCATGGCTGAACTTGGCAACAGAACAGTAAAAGAGAAAGGAGAAAAGGAGGAAGAACAAGAGAGAAAAGAAGAGGAAAGCTAAGGGGAAGGGAAAGCTTGAAGACTTGTGATCATTTCCATCATCATCTCCATCACCATAGCAATTTGAGGAGCTCAAGGTAGGGGTTTTGAGCTTAAATTTCATCTTTTCTCATTTTTTCATATTAGGCTTATTTAAGTTTTAATATGCCAAATTGAGTTCTTGTGGTGTTTGAAGTGATTTTATTGCTTGGATGAGTTTTTAAGAGTGTTTATGACTTGTTCACGCTAAGAGTTTGGATTAGAAACTGAAAATTTTCATTTTAGACTTAAAATGCTTAAAATGTTGAATTTAGGGGTTTGAATGAGCGATTTGATGTTTTGATCCATTTTTGATAAATCAATTGGTATTTTATGTTTTCCTCATGTTTGTAAACTTGTTTGGGACTTAAAATGATGACAACCAAATGGATAGGTTGCCTTTTTTATGATCTTAGGTTGAATTTTCAAGAACATTTTGTTCAGTTTCAAGCACGCTTAGATTAAACATTATGTGTTGATTTCAAGATAGGAAGAAAATAAAAGAAGATGGGGTGAAGATTAGAGATGGATGGCGCCACAAACCAAGGGGTTTGATAAGCCAAGTGAAGTTCGCCACAAGAATCTTGGATTCTTGATAAGAACAAGGATGGCTCAACCAAGAACTAAAGAGAACGAAATTCTCACAATGGATTTAATCCAAATTCAACATCCAAAAGTCCCTTCATTCATGTTTTAGGCGCATACATATAGGAAAATGGGGTGCGTAGAATATGCATACAAAAGGTCATCATAATATGACAAATTCCCCATAAAAGCAATAACTAATCTACTAAGTGGCTAATTAAAGCATCTAATGACAATTAAGTGGATAATAAAAATGATTCATGACTTCTAAAAAGGAGTTACCTAGGCATGCAAGCCAAAGATTGCTCTCCCAAGAAGCTCCATAAAAGTAATAACTAATCTATTAAGTAGCTAATTAAAGCATCTAATGACAATTAAGTGGATAATAAAAAGTGGTTTCATAACTTAAAAAGGAGTTACCTAGGCATGCAAGCCAAAGGTTGCCCTCCCAAGAAGCTTAATAAAAATGTGCACCGTCCACACACATAGTTTATTACACTTTATTTAATAGAAATAAGCTAGAAAATGCCACTTTAGAGAGGTGCACGTCCAAGCCATCATGGGTCTTCAAGTTGGATGAGATAAGTGACCAATTTGGGCTCCACTCCATCAAGACTTGAATTTGGGCTTGCATCAATTAAAGTTGTCACCATTTGATTTAGGACTTCTTGGGCTTTCTTGATCCTAGCTCTTGTCATGGGTCCACCAAGTCCTTGTAGTGCTCCTTGATCCATGCTCCTTAGTGGGCTCACATCATCCCCTCCTTCTTTAAGTGAATTCGACCTCGAATTGAAATCTTCATCACCTACATCAAAAGGAGACAAATCAGCCACATTGAAAGTTGCACTAACACCATACTCACCTGGAAGGTCTATCTTGTAGGCATTATCATTGATCTTAGCCAACACTTGGAATGGCCCATCTCCTCTTGGTTGAAGCTTGGATTTCCTTTGTGAAGGAAATCTCTCTTTTCTCATGTGCACCCAAACCCAATCTCCGGGTTCAAACACCACCTTCCTCCTCCCTTTGTTGCCTTGCCTAACATAGCTTTCAGTCTTCTTCTCAATTTGAGCCTTGACTTGTTCGTGTAACTTCCTCACAAATTCAGCTTTAGCCCTGCCATCTTTATGCTTTAAAATTGAAGAGTTAGGCAATGGCAATAAATCAAGAGGAGTTAGAGGATTAAATCCATAAACAACCTCAAAAGGAGAATATTGAGTAGTACTATGAACAGCCCTGTTATAAGCAAATTCCACATGAGGCAAACACTCCTCCCAAGACTTAATGTTCTTCTTTATTACAGCCCTAAAAAGGGAAGAAAGTGTCCTATTAACTACTTCAATTTGTCCATCCATTTGGGGATGGCAAGTAGTGGAGAAAAGAAGCTTTGTACCCAGCTTGCCCCACGAAGTCCTCCAAAAGTGACTTAAGAACTTTGTGTCACGATCTGAAACAATACTTCTTGGAAGGCCATGAAGCCTTACCACTTCTTTGAAGAACAATTTAGCAACAATGCAAACATCATCAACTTTTTTACATGGTATAAAATGTGCCATTTTAGAAAACCTATCCACCACCACAAAAATTGAATCCTTACCATTCTTTGTCCAGGGCAGTCCTACAACAAAATCCATTGACAAATCTATCCAAGGAAAATCAGGAATAGACAAAGGAGTATAAAGTCCATGAGGCATCACTTTAGATTTAGACTTTTTACAAACAATACATTTTTCACAAAACTTTTGCACATCATGTTTCATGTGTGGCCAATAAAAATGTTCATGCAACATGTCTAAAGTCTTTTGAACACCAAAATGCCCCATTAATCCCCCTTCATGTGCCTCCCTCACAAGCAACTCTCTTATGGAACTTTTGGGCACACATAATCTCTTTTCTTTAAACAAAAACCCTTGGTGCCTAAAATACCCATTTTGAGCCAAATGCAAACAATTAGCATAGATATGGGAAAAATCTTTATCATGCTCATACAATTCTTTAATGCATTCAAGTCCAAACAATTTTGTTTCAAGGGTAGAGAGTAAGGTATACCTTCTTGAAAGTGCATCCGCCACTATGTTGGCCTTACCTTTCTTATGCTTGATCACATATGGGAATTGTTCAAGAAACTCAACCCACTTGGCATGCCTCTTATTCAACTTTCCTTGTCCTTTCAAGTACTTTAAGGACTCATGATCACTATGGATAACAAACTCTTTTGGCAAAAGATAATGTTGCCATGTTTGCAAAGCCCTCACCAAGGCATACAATTCCTTATCATACGTGGGATAATTAAGGGCAGCACCACTTAATTTCTCACTAAAATAAGCAATTGGATGTCCTTCTTGCATTAAAATAGCTCCAACACCAACATTAGAAGCATCACATTCAATTTCAAAAGATTTAGCAAAATTAGGCAAAGCAAGTATTGGTGTATGAGTAAGTCTTTCCTTAAGCTCATTAAATGCATGCTCTTGTTTCTCCCCCCATCTAAACACAATATTTTTCTTGACAATTTCATTAAGAGGTGCAGCCAATGTACTAAAGTCTTTAACAAACCTCCTATAGAAACTAGCCAAGCCATGAAAACTCCTCACATCACTCACATTTTTGGGGGTTGGCCACTCTTGAATGGCCTTAATTTTCTCTTTATCAACATGAACCCCTTTTGAATTTACAACAAAACCAAGGAAGATCACATGATCCGTACAAAACGTACATTTTTCCAAATTAGCATACAACTTTTCTTTTCTTAACACATGCAAAACAGCCCTTAAGTGTTCATGATGTTCATCTAGGCTTTTGCTATATATCAAGATATCATCAAAATACACAACAACAAACTTGCCTAGAAAATCCCTTAAAACATGGTTCATAAGCCTCATGAAAGTGCTAGGTGCATTTGTTAAACCAAAAGGCATTACCAACCATTCATACAATCCATATTTAGTTTTAAAGGCAGTTTTCCATTCATCCTCTTCCCTTATCCTAATTTGATGGTACCCACTTTTCAAATCAATTTTAGAAAACAAACAAGCACCACATAATTCATCAAGCAAATCATCAAGTCTAGGGATAGGATGTCTATACTTGATTGTGATGTTGTTCACAGCCCTACAATCTGTGCACATCCTCTAACTTCCATCCTTTTTAGGCACTAGGATAACCGGGACAACACATGGACTTAAGCTTTCTTGCACCCATCCTTTTTGCATCAACTCCTCCACTTGCTTTTGTATTTCTTTGGTCTCTTGAGGATTACTCCTATAGGCTGGCCTATTGGGTAATGATGCACCCGAAATGAGGTCAATGTGGTGTTCTATCCCCTTAAAGGAGGTAGGCCGTGAGGCACTTCTTTTGGGAACACATCACCAAATTCCTGCAAAAGAGTTTTAACACCACTAGGCAAAGAGAGTTCGTTAGGAGCATTAACATTCAAATAGAATTCTTTACAATAAAGCACATATAGGGGCTGCCTTGAAATCAAAGCCCTCTTCACCTCACTTTTTGTTGCCAAAAAACTCTCTTTTCTCTCACTATTTTTATTCTTTTTCACTTTGTCATCACTCTTCTTTTCACTCCCTCTTTCTTTTTCCTCTTGCTCTTTCTTTTCTCTCATCTTAAGTTGGTCCTCACTTACTTCTTTTGGGGACAAGGGTGAAAGAGTGACCTTTCGGTCATGATGTATAAAAGTGAATTTGTTGGTGAATCCATCATGGTTGGCTTTCCTATCAAATTGCCAAGGCCTCCCAAGTAACATATGGCTTGCCTCCATGGGTACCACATCACATAGAACACTATCATGATACTTTCCAATGGAGAAACAAACTTCAACTTGCTTGTTCACGGTCAACTCACTAACTTCACTAAGCCATTGAAGTCTATATGGCCATGGGTGTGGCTTAGTCACAAGATTCAATTTAGAAACCATTCTAGTACTAGCAACATTAGTACAACTCCCACCATCAATAATTAAAGAACATACCTTCCCTTGGATCATGCATCTAGTGTGGAAGATATTTTCTCTTTGGCTCTCATCATGCTCCTTGGCTTGGCTTCCCAAAAGTCTCCTCACCATGAGCAAATCTCCTCCTTCTGGAACTACTTCTCCCCCACTTTCTTCTTCACTAGAAGCCTCGGATTGTGTGACAACTTCTCCATTTCTTGATACCATTGTCCTTTTAGTTGGACATTGAGATGCAATATGTCCATGACCCAAGCACTTGAAACACTTCACATCACGGTTTCTAGGAGATGCTTCCATAGGCTTCTTTCCATGAGATGTAGGCACGACCTCCTTTGAAGATGAAGTACCCTCCTTCTTTGATTTGTCCTTCCAACTTGAAGATGAAAACTTAGAAGAAGAAGGAAATTTGGACTTCTTCCTCTTGAGTTGTTGCTCCACCTTTATGGCTTGTTGGACCAAATCTTCAAGCTCCACATAGTTTTGAAGCTCCACTATGTCTTGAATGTCTTGATTCAACCCATGTAAGAACCGAACCATAGTTCCCTCCCTATCTTCATTAATGTTGGACCTAAGCAAGGCCAACTCCATCTTCTTGTGGTACTCATCAACACTTTTGGATCCTTGGGTCAATCTTTGTAATTTGTTGTGAAGATCCCTATGGTAGTGATTTGGAACAAATCTCTTTCTCATGACTTATTTCATTTCTGTCCAAGTCTCAATAGGCTCCTCCTCATACCTTCTTCTCTCCTTTTGCATTTGATTCCACCAAATAAGTGCATAGTCTTTGAATTCAAGAGCGGCTACCTTCACTTTCTTTCTTTCATTGTAATTGTTGCAATCAAACACTTGCTCCATCTTCATCTCCTACTCCAAGTAGGCTTCGGGATCACTCTTCCCATGAAAGGTAGGAACTTTGATTTTGACCCCTTCAATTTTATCCTCTCTATCACACCTCCTTCCTCTACATGGTCCATGTCTAGGTCTGTCCTCACTTTCATAACCACTTCCATGGTTTGATTCTTCTCGATTTCGGAGGTTGGCAAGTTGTTCATTGAAGTTTACATTCATTTGCTCTATTTGCCTTGCAAGGATTTGCATTTGAGTAGTCATCCTAGCATGAAGAACCGCGGACCTTGGAGAAAGAGGTGGACTATCATCTTGGGCTGCCATCACTTGAAACACACAATATCAAAAATGACAAGATAGTATAAATCCTCACCACACTCCCTCACGTGTGCACACAATGTGTATTTCACTCAAATAGGCTTTTTCCACACAAGATGTAATTTTCACTCTTGCCTTTTTCCACTCAATTTGTTCTCTTTTAGGTCTTAGAGGAGTCAAACACCAATCCACACAAAATATCCAAAATCAAGTAACAAAAATCACAAAACTTATCAAAACAAAGGAAAACGAAAGGAAAGGCTAGAAAAAGGAAAACTTTATGAATAATGAAATTAAGGAAGAAGGGAAACGTTTTCAAGGTCACAAATTGGCCAAATTGGATTTTCTCTTCTCTTTTCCTTCACTTATGATGCACTGTTTTTTTTTTTTTTGCTATTTTTTTTTTTTTTGGTTTTTTTTTTTTTTTTGGTAGAAACAAGAAAAGTAGAAGATAAAGAAGAAAAATGAAGAACACAAACAAGTAATTCAACCAAACCTGAGCTTTGATACCACTTGATGACAACCAAATGGATAGGTTGCCTTTTTGATGATCTTAGGTTGAATTTTCAAGAACACTTTGTTTAGTTTCAAGCACACTTAGATTAAACATTATGTATTCATTTCAAGATAGGAAGAAAAGAAAAGAAGATGGGGTGAAGATTAGAGATGGATGGCGCCACAAACCAAGGGGTTTGATAAGCCAAGTGAAGTTCGCCACAAGAATCTTGGATTCTTGATAAGAACAAGGATGGCTCAACCAAGAACCAAAGAGAACGAAATTCTCACAATGGATTTAATTCAAATTCAACATCCAAAAGTCCCTTCATTCATGTTTTAGGGTATACATATAGGAAAATGGAGTGTATAGAATATGCATACAAAAGGTCATCATAATGTGACAAATTCCCCATAAAAGCAATAACTAATCCACTAAGTGGCTAATTAAAGCATCTAATGACAATTAAGTAGATAATAAAAATGATTCATGACTTCTAAAAAGGAGTTACCTAGGCATGCAAGCCAAAGGTTGTCCTCCCAAGAAGCTCCATAAAAGTAATAACTAATCCACTAAGTGGCTAATTAAAGCATCTAATGACAATTAAGTGGATAATAAAAAGTGGTTTCATACTTAAAAAGGAGTTACCTAGGCATGCAAGCCAAAGGTTGCCCTCCCAAGAAGCTTAATAAAAATGTGCACCGTCCACACACATAGTTTATTACACTTTATTTAATAGAAATAAGCTAGAAAATGCCACTTTAGAGAGGTGCATGTCCAAGCCATCATGGGTCTTCAAGTTGGATGAGATAAGTGACCAATTTGGGCTCCACTCCATCAAGACTTGAATTTGGGCTTGCATCAATTAAAGTTGTCACCATTTGATTTAGGACTTCTTGGGCTTTCTTGATCCTAGCTCTTGTCATGGGTCCACCAAGTCCTTGTAGTGCTCCTTGATCTATGCTCCTTAGTAGGCTCACATCATAAAATCATCGAGAAATGGAATAGTGTCCATTGCTACAAAATTATGCAGCTTTTGCTACTGTGCACTCAGCCCTCAAGTGCTGGTGTTTGTGCGCTCAATTGCTGGCCTTCCAGAGAGCTGCGTAATGAGGGTGTTTGCATGCTCAAGCACTGGAGAGATAGCACTCAATGTAACACCTCGAAATTTCTTATTTTTCAGTTATGTGATTTTTATGATTTTTGTGATGTTTGTGAATTGTTTGATTTATTTTGATTATTTTATTATTGTTTTTAGGTTTTCTGTGTGTTTGAAGCTGGACCGAAAAAAAATATTTCAGGGCTGAAAAATTTTGGACTGTTAATGTGAGGCGGGGGAGCTTACTTAACTCGAAATCGAAAACAATTTTTGAAATTTTTCTTTATCTAAGTTTTGATTTGAAAATGAAATCTAGGTACGTTTTATTATCCATTGGACAATAATCACTGGATTTGCTAGTAGTAACCTTTGTCCATTGGATAATAGCTCCCGATAAAAATCTAGTTAGATAATTCTAGACTTAAGTCTAGTCATCTTTTCTAGAAACTTCTCTTTGTGACTTACTTTGGTTGAACCAATAGGAAGGCTAGTCAACCAAAGTGGTCATGATTCACTATGTGACTCACCCTTATGACTCACACCTCATGACTCATTGCATGACTCACTACATGACTCAACCATGTGACTCACATTTTGTGACTTACTCTAGGTGAATCCCATGGCCTAGTGAGAGCTTAAAGGGTTCTAGATTTAGTTAATCACTTGTTCATTTCTATCTCATCTTTCTATCAAGAAAACCAAAAACAAAAGCTCTCATCTTTTCTCTCTTGAAGCTCAGGCTAAAACCCCTAAATCCACCTTTCAATCTTCCTTAATTCAAACTAACCTCATATCTTGAACCTACACACCATTTCAAGATACTTTTGTGTTGTGACCATCATCTAGTTCATCCATCTTCCATCTTTTTCTTCAAGCTTAGGGTTTGAAGCTTTTAAGGTTAAGTTATTTAATCTTCATTTTTCTTTTCATTTTCAAGTTCTAGATCATAACTTTGATCCATGGTCATCTTAGTTCAAGCCATAGATGTTAATATTTGTGTATCTGTTTTATTTCAAGAACAACTTGGTGGTGAGAGTTTGCTTTAATAAGGCATACAAGGAGCTTTTGAGCATCATCTAAGGTAAGATGGAGATTAACCTCATCAACTAATCATGGTGAAAAGGAACAAAAATTTGGGTTGTAGGTGAAAAATCCACGTAAGGATTTATTCACTTATTTGTATAAATTTAGTGATTTGTACTTATTTGCTTTATGTGATTTTATGGCTTTAATAGTATGCATGAACTTGCTATAGTAGAATTATGATGATTGAAGTATGTTGTATGCTATGATTTACGTTGGAAAGGAAATAATTTTTGGTCCCAATGACCATTAGGGCTCACGGCCTTCATGCCCAATTTGGGTAATCCAAGTCAAAAATGTTTTGTTAATTGTGAACTTAGATGATTAGGTAACAAGGAATTGGATTAAGGATTTACAAAATAGAAAAGGAAATGAATAAAATTTTTATTGTTGATCATCAAGCAATTTTCGTCCATGATGTTGGAAAATAGGGTTGAGAAGTAAATTGGAAACTTAAAGTATTTTATTTAAGAGGATTTTTAGTAAAGTAAATGGAAAAGATTTTATTAAATTAAAATAATGCAGATTTTGGGAAAAACATTAGAAAATATTACCTAGAGAAGTTTTAGCAAGAAAATATTGGAATTAAGGTTAAATTTTATATTAAACTTGGAAAGTTTCAAAATTAAGTTTACAAAGTTAATAAAAGCTTTACGAGATTGAAAAATAGTGATAAAACTTTACGCGTTTAAAAAATGATGATTTTTGAGCTATACGATTGAGAAAACGTTTAAAATTTTTTACGCGATTGAGAAAAATGTTAAAAAATGTTTACACGATTTGAAAAAGTAACAAAAGTATTATGCGATTGTGAAAACGCAATAAAAGTGCTACGCGACTGAGAAGAATAGTAGTTTACTGTCGAGCCAACGTATTGGACCCGGAGATGTCGATATATGGTTTTGGCCAACGGTGGCTTGTTTTTGTGAAAAACCATGTTTTTGACATTTATCTATGCATTGAATTATTAATCATGCATTGAAAGTCGTATAGACTGTATTTATTGAGGCTATTTGCCTAGGAGTTTAATTACATCTAAGTGCATGTGCGAATCGCATAGTGTAGGTCACTTGTTGATCTTAGAAGCATCGATGTGCGAGTATCCCACAAGTGGAAGTTGGTAGCTCCATTGGGTCATAGTGATTGAGCACCGCACCGACGATGTCGACCATACACTATTCTATTCTTGATCTGGTGAAGAATGTCTTGTATAAGCCATGATACGTACACTGAATTTGTCATTGCACTTTGTTGAGGCTAACAATATACAAACATGTCTCTTTGATCATTCTCTTCGAAATTGTGTTTTAGCTCCATGGAGTAAGAATTGGTCCATTGTGCATATGTATAGTCAGTTGAAATATTATTGTGATGTATATCTGTTGAATTATCTATTATTTGATACCATGAATATACTTGTTATTTCTGTATTTGAATGGCATTATTATCATTATTGTTTCTATGCTGCCATGCTGGTATATGATGTAGGGGATCTCACATCTTTGTTGTATTATTCTATTTTATGTTTATGCTTGATAAAGACTATGAAGAAGATGAGGCAGGATCGCTTGGGTTTTGTTTGATGTGATTTTTCTAAGTTCAGAAATGGCATCGAGACAGGATATTTTTGGTTTTGTTAGAGTTCAGTTTCATGAAGGCACTGATGCTTGGCGTATCAACTTGGATACGGAGAGTGTTATCTATGTTGGGGATGTGAGCCTAACATTGAATAGGACCCGTCATAGTGTTCCTATGTTTTCTTTTAATGTTTTTGTACATTTGGAGTTTTCTATGCCTATTAGAGAGTTATGGGGTGATCGTCATCGTACCCCTAGAGAGGACTCTGTTGTGTCGTTTGGTCGGATACCTGTTCGTAGGACCATGTACCACCCGAGGTTTTTATCTTCAGAGGAGATAGAGGAGGATCCGGAAGAAGATCCGTCTGAGGACCCTTCTCATTAGGTGTATGATATTGAGATAATTTACGTTTTGTTACAGAGTTTGCATATATGTCTTTTGAGTACAAATCTTATGTATGTAAGTTGTCTTTGAACTATGTCTCATATGTATATCTGATGTGTATTATTCAATTATTATAACTTGTGTTCTTTTTATTTTGTTAAATTATGTTATTCGCAAAAAGAAATTTTGAAAACTGTATATACAATATTAAATCTTTTACAACTTAGTTCTAGTTTAGTAAGTTTGAAGTCTTAAATGTAATACCTTAGGGAGGGTGTTACATTAGTTAGTATCAGAGCCCCGATTTGAGTCTTTTGGGTTTGTGGTTAGGTCTATTTTATTTGTATTGTGTGATTCTCTGTGTTTGGTTTCCGAAAGGAGGCAATATTGTTTGAAATAGTTACATTTGACTTTCATTGTGTCTTGTTTAGCCTAATTTGAAGAAGAGCGATGGTTCATGCATGGTAGAGGTACACATGTGAACATGGGACGAGATAATAAAAGTATGGTTGCAGCTGCTAAAACCATGCAGAGGATGACAGATGTTATAGTACAATAGAACCAGAGGGCAACCCAATGACAGGAAGCAACCATCGAAGCTTAGAATTTTTCAGAGTTTCATCTCAACAATCTGCCATAATTTAAAGGAGAATTGATCCGGAGAAAGCGAATCTTTGGATCAAGGAGTTGGAGAAAAAATATTTAGAGGGATGGGATGTACTAATGAGAGGAAGGTAACTTATGCTACCTTTATGCTTATTGGAGATGGTGAGGATTGGTGGGCAGGAACGCAGCGGTTGTTAGAAGCTGAAAGAAGGATGATCACGTGGGAAGTCTTTCAGAATAAATTCCTAGATAAGTATTTTCTAGCTAGTATGAAGCATGCAAAGGAAATAGAGTTCCTTGGTCTAAAAACAAGGAGGAATGACTGTCAGTGAATATGCTGCTAGGTTTGAAAGCCTATCAAAATTCTCAAGGTATTTTCAACTACAGCCTGATGAGAAATAGAAGTGTTAGAAGTTTGAAGAAGGTTTGAGGCATGATTTGAAGTGAGCGGTGCTACCTTTGGGGATAGAACAATTCCTAAGTTTGCTGGATAAGTGTTGCCATGATATGATCCAAGTTGGATGCATATTGTTTTTACGGATCATCCTTGAGTTGATTTCATGTTTTAAAGAATTAAACGATGAAGGGTGAATAGTAATATGAACAGTAGTGTGAACAGTTGATGGAGACCAAGGAAGCTCAAGTGGTAGCCCAATGGGCCCAATGCCCAAAGATGCACTACAAAGACTTGGAAGCCCAATGACAAGGTCAAGAGCTAAGAAGGCTAAGGAGGATTTGCACAAAGAAGTCAACCACCTTCTCTCATTCAAGCCCATTCCATAAGAAGGAGCACTCAAGATGGTCCAAATGATCCAAGTTGATGAAGGGCCCAATATGGGGGCATGATTTCTTCTTAGTCAATTTTATTTAATTATGTATTTGAACCTTTTAATTTTCTCAGTTTTGGTTCTTATTTTCTTTTTTTGGGATAATTTTGTAATAAGGGTATTGTTTGGGCTTAATTTGCGCATAGCAGAGCTAGGGATAGGTGTTGCCTTCTAGTTGGGCCTGGGCCACATTTGCGCTAGGGTTAGGATTAAAAATGCGCTAGCTTGCTGCCTCCTTTAGCTAGACCTAGCCGCATACCTAATGCCTATAAATAGGCTTGTGTTTACTGCATTTGACACTTTTGAATTCAAGAATATTATTGCACTCCTTTGTGAGTTTTGAGAGCTTAGTTCTCTTGGGGTTCTTGGAAGAACCATCTTGGTTCTTATCAAAGGTTTCCTTACCTTTGTGGTGAATCTTCGCTTGACTTATCACTCTCCAAGAGTGTGGCGTCTTCTTCCTTCCATTCCTTGTCTTTCTTCCATTTTTTCTTTTTTTACTATTCATGTACTGTTCACATACTGTTTACAATACTGTTCATGCACTGTTCATAGTACTGTTTATGTACTATTCACCCCTTCATCGTTTAATTCTTTAAAACACGAAATCAACTTAAGGACGATCCGTAAAAATAATATGCATCTAACTTGGATAATATCATGTGGTATCTAGACCCCAGATCCTAGAGTTGATAGAGTTCTTGTTTTTTTTTACTTGTTCTTATTGCTTTCCAAACATCAAGCACCATTGCTTGAATGTCATAATTGTACAAAACCTTGATCATCATTGATCTCTGCCACTCCTAAGAATTGGCAACATTCTTTACTTTCCGTTCTTTACTTTTTGTCATTTAAATTTCTGTCCTTTTATTTTTTGCCTTTAGTTTCTGTTCTTTAATTTTTGCGCAATATTTAAAGCTTTGATCTTATCAACTCTATATCCATTGCTGTTACATGTTTTATAGCACCTTAATTTGAAAGGAAACTCCTAAATACACAATTAGGCAGAACATTTGGAACTAAAATTGTAAGAACCAATTATTATTTTTAAGTGCAAAAAGAGAACAAGGGCGTGAAAAATAATATAAAAAATAGAGAAAAAAAAGCCTATTTAAAAAAAAAGATTGCCCTTGCACTTAAGCAAGATTAAGTTTGAATGTCTTGTGAATTTCATTAAGCAGTGCTATTTTACATACCTTGCACATTTGTTTTTCTTCTTATTTCTTTTGAGTTTTACCTTTCTTTTTTTTAATTAGCTTTTATTGCTTGTCTTTTAAATTCCTTTGAGTTTTGTCTAGAGTTTCATCCTTTCTTCAACTTCTGAGTGCTTACTCTTGTGAGGACCGCTACTTTTGTAAGAGCTTTTGGTAATTGAAACGCGAGAGGGTTCATTTAAGAACTTGCAAAGAGAACTTGAGTGGTAAAAGGCAAGAGCGTTTTCATTAAACAAAAGCCTAATTGTGTGAAACACGAGTGGAATCAATCTAAGAGTGTACACACGTGAGAAGAGTGGTAAGGGCCTTTTCAATCTTGTATTATTCTTATTACTTGTGCAAAGATGAGTGAAGGAAGTACACCCCTATCCCCTAGGACTGCAAACTTTATGCAAGCCTTAGCTAAAGAACTTGAGAAGTTTAGGGTGGAAATAAACACAAGGCTCAATAATGAAAGGAGGAGAGACTCTCAACATGAAGTCTCGCATAAGGATGAAGATACCTATGATTCGGGTAGGGAAAGGAGGACTAGGAGGAACCATGATAGGAGAAGGAGGCATGGGAGGAGTGAAAGGAGTTATAATAGGAGGCATAGGAGTGATGAAAGAGGAGGAGACCTAGGAGGAGTAAAGACCCAAGTACCTTTTTTCCAAGGAAAGAATGACCCCGAAACCTACTTAGAATGGGAAACTAAGGTAGAACAAATCTTTTCCTATCACCATTACAACGAAGAAAGGAAGGTAAAGGTGGCTGCCCTAGAATTTTCCGACTATGCCCTAATTTGGTGGAACCAAGTACAAAAAGAGAGGGAAAGGAATAGGGAATACCCCGTAGACACTTGGGAAGAGATGAAAGGTTTGATGAGGAGGAGGTTTGTCCCTTCATGGTACCATAGGGAATTACACAATAAACTCCAAAGACTTACCCAAGGAAGTAGGAGTGTGGATGAGTACTACAAGGAAATGGAGGTTGCCATGATAAGGGCCAATGTCATTGAAGATAGGGAGGCTACCATGTCACGTTTCCTTCATGGTTTAAACCGTGAGATAGGAGACATTGTGGAGTTGCACAACTATGAAGAGCTTGATGAGTTAGTCCACCAAGCTATAAAAGTGGAACAACAACTCAAAAGAAAGGGTGCATGGAAGAAGCCTTCTCCTAACCTCAAACCTCCCACTTGGAAGGACAAAGAACCAAAGGAAGACTCCTCTACACAACCCAAGGGAGGTATGACTTCTAAAAACTCTAATGTTTTTCCTTCCACTAATGCTTCTTCCTCTTCTTCTTCTAAAAATAGGAACATCAAGTGCTTCAAATGCTTGGATAGTAGACACATAGCCTCTCAATACCCAAACAAAAGGGCAATGGTGATAAGAGAGGGACACCTCTCTAGTGATTCATGTCCAAATTCCCCTCCCTCAAGTGAAGGAGAAGAAGAATGTGAGATATATGCTCATGATGGTGACTTGCTAATGATAAGGAGACTCTTGGGTAGCCAAATTGTGGCAAGGGACCAAGACCAAAGGAAAACATCTTCCACACAAGATGTGTCATCCAAGGCAAAGTGTGCTCATTAATCATTGGTGGGGGAAGTTGCACCAATGTGACAAGCACTCGCTTGGTAAGAAAACTTGACCTTAAAACTACTCCTCACCCCCAACCATACAAGCTTCAATGGCTAAGTGAGAATGGTGAGTTGATAGTGAATCAACAAGTGTTGGTAAGTTTGTCAATTAGTAAGTATAATGATGATGTTTTGTGTGATGTTGTTCCCATGGAGGCCAGCCATATTTTGCTTGGAAGGCCTTGGCAATTTGATAAGCATGCTATTCATGATGGTTTCACTAATGAGTACTCCTTTGTTCATAATACCTTAAAGGTAACCCTTGTATCCCTTACTCCTAAACAGGTTTGTGAAGACCAAATGGCCTTGAAGCTAAGAAGGGAGCAAGAGAAGAAAGACGTAAAAGTAAAATCAATGGGGGAAGCAAAGAATAGGGACCAAGTGATGAGGACATGACCAAGAACAAGGAGCTTGAAGCCCTTGAAGGACTTGGAGGACTTGGAGGACCTATGACAAGAGCAAGGACAAGGAGAGCCAAGGAAGCTTTATAACAAATGTTGGCAGCCTTTACTAAAATAGAACCACGCCTTGAAGAATCAAAACTCAAATTGATCAATTGCCTCGTGACTGAAGAGGAGGTTGCATGGCTTTAATGGGAAGGTAGCTTGTCATAAATTCAACTCAAGTATGGAGTGCTAACTATGCTGAATAGGGGCAGCTAGACTTGGTGGAATTATTGGCTGATTAAATGCAAATAACAAGGACATGTGACTGTTACAAATTGATAGAATAATGCAGTCCGCTAGGTTAAAAATTGTAGGCTGAATGCTTTTATTTCTTTGGCAGTTACACTTTGGCCAATTATAGTTTTTATGATGGTTATTATTAGGAGTTTATTTTTGTAAGTTTCTGAATGTAAAGGGGCTACATAATAGCACCCAGCTAGGAGAAGGAGGCAGATAGTTTTGGTTTTTGAACAAACACAGTTTGGTGAGCTTTTTTCTCTTTGAGTTCTTGCAATCCAATTATTGAGATTTATCAAAGGAATTACATCCTTTGTGTGTGCAATCTCTGGACTTATCTTCCATACTTGGAAGTGTGACGTCCATCATCATTCCCATACCAATTTCTTTTCTTTTCCATGATCATATAATTCTGTTTCCCTCAATTCTGATTGAATCAAACCCTAATTCCACGAAAGCCCTAATTTTCGTGCAGAATAACTCCTAATCATATCTCATGTTATACGAAAGCTTTTTGAGTGATTCTTGAGCCAAAATTGCGATTCAGAACATGAGCTTTCTCCTTGTTTTGGTCTCATTCAATTTGGAGTTCTATAGCTCGAGTGATAGTTCCGTGATATCAGAACGAATTTTCTGCATTTCTGTTTTAATTGATCATTTCCATGCGCAGAGTTTAAAACAAAGTTTGTGCCCATCACCTAAATTCCTGGTAGATCCTATTCTGAATCCTAACAAGCAAATTAGGGTTCATATCATTTGGTAATCAGAGCTTCGGTTCTAGGACTTGCAAGGCTGCACTTCGGGTAATTTCTTTCCTTGATTTTACCATCCTTAATATTACCTTATTGTCATTTTCTCTTAGGCTGAACCATTGCAAAAGTTAGGCCTTTAAAAAAAATAAAAATAAAAATAGACCAAAAACAAAAGAGAAAGAAGCATGCAAAATGAGTATATAGGCTGAATGGTTCATGCTGTTAGAAATTTTTAAGCTTATTCTTTAAGGTAATATTGTGGTTGATTGAAGGAAGAATTACTGCACCTTGCTTGTTTGAATTTCTAAATTCTTGGCTGTACTTTTGTTGGTTGAAATTTGTGCACAAATTCTGCATTTGTGGCTGCACACAGATTGGTAGAATTTCTTTGTGTTTTCTCTTCTTGGTTGATAAGAATTCAAGGAGGAATCGAGAGGAAAAAGGCAAGAGTAATCATTATAGTAAAAGCCTAATTGTGTGCAAACACTTGAGTGGGTAAGGTTTCTCAAACAACAAATATATATATATATATATTGGTTCTTGTTACCTTTGATCTGTTTGTTTATCAATGGCAGAAAGAAACATCAACAATGATATTCAGTTCCAAATCACAACACTTGGAGAGGTTAATGAAGCAATAGCAAGATGAGTTCCATGAAAGGTTGGATCAATTGGAGACTATGACACCACCTGGAGGAGGAGGAAGGCCGAATAGGAATGAAGGAAGAATAGAAGGAATCAAGCTGAATATACCTCCTTTCAAGGGTAGGAGTGACCCAGAGGCATACTTGAAGTGGGAGCTCAAGATTGAGCATGTGTTCTCTTGCAACAATTATAATGAGGAGCAAAAGGTGAGACTTGCAGCTGCTGAATTTTCTGATTATACACTCATTTGGTGGAATAAGTTGCAGAGAGAGAGGACAAGGAATGAAGAACCTATGGTGGACACTTGGGCATAAATGAAGAGAATCATGAGGAAGCATTATGTACCATCTAGCTTCCATAGGGACTTGAAACTCAAGTTGCAGAAATTGACTCAAGGAAGCAAAGGAGTGGAAGAGTATTATAAGGAGATGGAAGTGTTAATCATCCAAGCCAAAATTGAAGAAGATCCTGAGGTAACTATGACTCGCTTTCTTAATGGTTTAAATCATGATATTAGAGATGTTGTGGAGTTGCAGGAATTTGTAGAAATGGAGGATCTTTTGCATAAGACAATTCAAGTAGAACAACAACTCAAAAGAAAGAGTACAATAAGGAAGAGTTCTACTAGCTATAATCCTTCAAATTGGAAGGATAGAGTCAAGAAAGAAGGTGCTGCCTCCTCTAACAATGCAACGCTTTCTAATCATGGGAAAGCACCTCAAAAGCAAGCTGAACATCCACCAAAGAGGACTAGAGAAGTGAAGTGTTTTAAGTGCTTGGGCATAGGTCATTATGCCTATGAGTGTCCTACAAAGAAGACAATTCTTCTCAAGGATAATGGGGAGTACACAAGCCAATCTGAAGATAGTGGTGGAGAGGAAGAGGAGAGTGAAGAAGAGATGGTGGCTGCGGAGGGAGAGTTGTACATGATTAGAAGGTTACTTGGAAGCCAAATCAAAGCAGTGGATGCATCTCAAAGGAAGAATATTTTCCATACAAGATGTTCAATCCATGGTAAGGTATGTTTGGTAATTATTGATGGGGGAAGCTGCACAAATGTGATGAGTTTGAGATTAGTGTCAAAACTGAATTTGGACACTAAACCACATCCTAGGCCATACAAGCTTCAATGGCTTAGTGAAGGAGAAGAAGTGCAAGTAAGGCAGCAAGTATAAGTCTCTCTTTCCATTGGAAAATACCAAGACAAAGTGTTATGTGATGTAGTTCCAATGGAGGCTAGCCACATTCTTTTGGGGAGGCCGTGACAGTATGACACCAAAGCTATCCATGATGGTTTTACTAACAAAATTTCTTTTGTGTATCAGGACAAGAAAGTGGTTCTCAAGCCTTTGACTCCTAGAGAGGTGTGTGAGGATCAAATCAAAATGAGAGAAAAGATTGCAATTGAGAGAAAGAGTGAAACACTTGAGAGGAAAAAGAGTGAAAAGAAAAAGAATGAAACACTTGAGGGCAAAAACCTTTGCTTGGCAAGAGAAAGGGAGGTAAGGAGGGTGCTTTGCACAAGGCAGCCCCTCTACTTATTGTTTTGTCAAAGTCAAATTTTATATGCTAACCAATTTGACAAGTTTGAATTGCCTTCTTGTATTGAATCTCTTTTGCAAGACTTTCAAGATGTTTTTCCAGCAAATGTACCAGATGGCTTGCCACCTTTGAGGGGAATTGAGAATCACATTAATCTCATTCCGAGAGCTTCTTTGCCCAATCGGCCAGCATATAGGAGCAACCCACAAGAGACAAAGGAGATTGAGAGGCAAATGGCAGAACTCATGAGCAAAGGTTGGGTGAGGGATAGCATGAGTCTGTGTGCTGTACCAGTCATTCTAGTGCCCAAAAAGGATGGCTCATGGAGGATGTGTTCTGATTGTAGAGCCATAAACAACATCACCATCAAGTATAGACATCCAATTCCCAGGTTAGATGATCTTTTTGATGAACTGTATGGTGCATGTGTGTTTTCCAAAATTGATCTAAAAAGTGGCTATAATCAGATTAGGATTAGAGAAGGTGATGAATGGAAAACTGCCTTTAAAACAAAATATGGATTGTATGAGTAGTTGGTTATGCCATTTGGTTTGACTAATGCGCCTAGTACTTTCATGAGATTGATGAATCATGTTTTAAGAGAGTTTATTGGCAAATTTGTTGTGGTGTACTTTGATGATATTCTTATCTATAGCACTAGCCTTGATTTGCATGTTGAGCATTTGCAATCTATTTTGAATGTGCTTAGGAAAGAACAATTGTATGCCAATCTGGAAAAATGCATCTTTTGTACTGATCATGTGGTATTCCTTGGATTTGTTGTTAGTGCTAAGGGAGTACAAGTAGATGTGGAAAAGGTTAAGGCCATCCAAGAATGGCCAACACCTAAGTCCATGAGTGAGGTGAGGGGATTTCAGGGTTTAGCAAGTTTCTATAGGAGATTTGTTAAAGATTTTAGTACATTGGCTGCACCTCTAAATGAAGTTGTTAAAAAAAATGTGGGTTTCAAATGGGGTGAGGAACAAGAAAAGGCCTTTACTGCCCTTAAGCATAGGCTAACTAATGCACCCATTCTTGCTATGCCTGATTTTGCAAAATCATTTGAAATTGAGTGTGATGCATCAAATGTGGGTATTGGGGCTGTTTTATTGCAGGAAGGTCATCCAATTACTTATTTTAGTGAAAAGTTAGGAGGGGCTGCCCTTAACTATTCAACTTATGATAAGGAATTGTATGCATTGGTTAGAACTTTAAAGACTTGGCAGCATTACCTTTTACCCAAAGAGTTTGTCATCCATAGTGATCATGAGTCCTTAAAGTACTTAAAAGAACAAGGTAAGCTTAATAAGAGGCATGCTAAGTGGGTAGAGTTTCTAGAGCAATTTCCATATGTCATCAAGCATAAAAAGGGGAAAGGGAATGTAGTGGCTGATGCACTTTCTAGGAGAAATGCATTGCTTTCTGTGCTTGAAACTAAATTGTTTGGTCTTGAATCTTTGAAAGACATGTATGTGAATGATGAGGACTTTGCTGAAATTTTTGCTGCATGTGAAAAGTTGTCTGAAAATGGTTACTATAGGCATAATGGATTCTTGTTTAAAGCAAATAGATTGTGTGTGCCTAAGTGTTCCATTAGAGAGCTGCTTGTGAGTGAATCACATGAGGGAGGTTTGATGGGTCATTTTGGGATCCAAAAGACTTTAGAAATTTTGCAAGAACATTTCTATTGGCCCCATATGAGGCGTGATGTGCACAAATTTTGTGATCATTGTATTGTTTGTAAACAGGCTAAATCAAAAGTTAAGCGGCATGGTTTGTATACTCCTTTGCCTGTTCCTGAATATCCTTGGACTGACATTTCTATGGACTTTGTTTTGGGGCTGCCTCGAACAAAGAATGGAAAGGATTCTGTGTTTGTTATTGTTGATAGGTTTTCTAAGATGGCACACTTCATACCTTGCAAAAAGGTAAATGATGCTTGTCACGTGGCTGACTTGTTCTTCAAAGAGATAGTGAGGCTCCATGGGCTGCCTAGGAGCATTGTAAGTGATAAGGATGCAAAATTCCTAAGCCACTTTTGGAGGACCTTGTGGGGTAAGATTGGTACTAAATTGTTGTTTTCTACTACTTGTCACCCACAAACTGATGGTCAAACTGAGGTAGTCAATAGGACTTTAGGCACATTGCTTAGGACTGTTTTAAAGAAAAATCTTAAGTCTTGGGAAGCATGTTTGCCTCATGTTGAATTTGCTTATAATAGGGTTGTCCATAGCACAACTAACTATTCACCTTTTGAACTTGTGTATGGATTTAATCCTTTGACTCCTCTTGATTTGCTACCTATGCCTAACATTTCTATGTTTAAGCATCAAGAAGCGCAGGCTAAAGCTGAATATGTGAAGAAGCTGCATGAGCAAGTGAAGGCACAGATTGAAAATAAAAATGAGAGCTATGCAAGGCAAGCTAACAAAGGAAGAAGGAAGGTAGTGTTCCAACTTGGTGATTGGGTTTGGGTACACATGAGGAAAGAAAGGTTCCCTGAACAAAGAAAGTCAAAACTCCAACCAAGGGGAGATGGTCCTTTTCAAGTGCTAGAAAAGATCAATGACAATGCATATAAAATTGATCTACCTGGTGAGTACAATATCAGTGCTACTTTCAATGTGTCTGATTTAACTCTCTTTGATGCAAATAATGATGTTTCTGATTTGAGGACAAATCCTCTTCAAGAGGGGAGGAGTGATGAGGACATGACCAAGAACAAGGAGCTTGAAGCCCTTGAAGGACTTGGAGGACCTATGACAAGAGCAAGGACAAGGAGAGCCAAGGAAGCTTTACAACAAATGTTGGCAGCCTTTACTAAAATAGAACCACGCCTTGAAGAATCAAAACTCAAATTGATCAATTGCCTCATGACTGAAGAGGAGGTTGCATGGCTTTAATGGGAGGGTAGCTTGTCATAAATTCAACTCAAGTATGGAGTGCTAACTATGCTGAATAGGGGCAGCTAGACTTGGTGGAATTATTGGCTGATTAAATGCAAATAACAAGGACATGTGACTGTTACAAATTGATAGAATAATGCAGTCAGCTAGGTTAAAAATTGTAGGCTGAATGCTTTTATTTCTTTGGCAGTTACACTTTGGCCAATTATAGTTTTTATGATGGTTATTATTAGGAGTCTATTTTTGTAAGTTTATGAATGTAAAGGGGCTACATAATAGCACCCAGCTAGGAGAAGGAGGCAGATAGTTTTGGTTTTTGAACAAACACAGTTTGGTGAGCTTGTTTCTCTTTGAGTTCTTACAATCCAATTATTGAGATTTATCAAAGGAATTACATCCTTTGTGTGTGCAATCTCTAGACTTATCTTCCATCCTTGGAAGTGTGACGTCCATCATCATTCCCATACCAATTTTTTTTCTTTTCCATGATCATATAATTCTGTTTCCCTCAATTCTGATTGAATCAAATCCTAATTCCACGAAAGCCCCAATTTTCATGCAGAATAACTCCTGATCATATCTCATGTTATACGAAAGCTTTTTGAGTGATTCTTGAGCCAAGATTGCGATTCAGAACACGAGCTTTCTCCTCGTTTTGGTCTCATTCAATTTGGAGTTCTACAGCTTGAGTTATAGTTCCATCATATCAGAATGAATTTTCTGCATTTCTGTTTTAATTGATCATTTCCATGCGCAGAATTTAAAACAAAGTCTGTACCCATCACCTAAATTCCTGGTAGATCCTATTCTGAATCCTAACAAGCAAATTAGGGTTCATATCACCAAGAACTTGTAAATGAGAAAAAAAAATGAATGTTTAATTGCTAGGGAGAGTGAGATTAAGAGGGCTTGCTTTGCAAAATAAGAGATGTACATTTGCGTATATAAGGACTTGTACTTAAATTGTAACTCTAACCCTCTACCTAGTGAAGTTGATTCTCTTTTGCAGGACTTTGAAGATGTCTTTCCAAAGAGTGTCCTTCCCGGACTACCACCTTTGAGGGGGATTGAACATCAAATGGACTTCATCCCGGGAGCCTCTTTGCCCAATAGACCTGCCTATAGGACAAATCCTAAGGAAACTAAGGAAATTCAGAAACAAGTGGAGGATTTGATGCAAAAAATATGGGTGAGGGAAAGTTTAAGTCCTTGTACCGTGCCTGTCATACTTGTCCCCAAAAAGGACGGCACTTGGAGAATGTGTACTGATTGTAGGGCTGTAAATAATTTAACTATAAAATATAGGCATCCCATCCCTAGGCTAGATGATTTGATTGATGAATTGCATCGTGCATGTTACTTTTCTAAAGTGGATTTAAAAAATGGGTACCATCAAATTAGGATAAGGGAAGGGGATGAGTGGAAGACAGCCTTTAAGACTAAGCATGGATTGTATGAGTGGTTGGTGATGCCTTTTGGGCTTACAAATGTGCCTAGCACCTTTATGAGGTTGATGAACCACGTGTTGAGAGAGTTTCTAGGCAAGTTTGTAGTAGTGTACTTTGTTGACATCCTAATCTATAGCATAACCTTAGAAGAGCACCTAGAACACCTTAAGGTTTTGATGAGTGTGCTTAGAAAAGAAAAGTTATATGCTAATTTAGAGAAGTGTGTCTTTTGCACCAACCATGTAGTGTTCCTAGGCTTTGTTGTGAGTGCTAAGGGAGTGCAAGTAGATGAAGAAAAGATAAAAGCCATTAGGGAGTAGCCTACCCCTAAGTATGTGAGTGAGGTAAGAAGCTTTCATGGGTTAGCTAGCTTTTATAGAAGGTTTGTAAAAGATTTCAGCACCATAGCCACCCCTTTAAATGAAGTTGTTAAGAAAAATATGAGTTTTAGGTGGGGGTAGGATCAAGAGACAAGTTTCAACACACTCAAAGATAGGCTCACTCATGCACCCATACTTGTATTGCCTAATTTTTCTAAATCTTTTGAACTTGAGTGTGATGCATTAAATGTTGGGATTGGGGCTGTTTTATTACAAGAAGGTCACCCCATTGCATACTTTAGTGAGAAATTGTATGGAGATATTTTAAATTACTCCACCTATGATAAAGAATTGTATGCACTCATAAGGGCTTTGCACACTTGGCAGCACTACCTTTTGCCAAAAAAGTTTGTAATTTACAGTGATCATGAGTCACTAAAATATTTAAAAGGGCAATGTAAGCTTAATAAGAGGCATGCCAAGTGGGTGGAATACCTTGAACAATTTCCCTATGTGATCAAACATAAGCAAGGTAAGGTAAACATAGTGGCTGATGCGCTTTCCAGGAGGTATACCTTATTGGCTACTCTTGAAACAAAAATGCTTGATTTTGAACACATAAAGGAGTTATATGTGCATGATGATGATTTCTCTAAGATGTATGTTGCATGTGAAAAAAGGGCGCATATGGGGTTCTTTAGGCAAGATGGGTATTTATTTAAAGAAAAATGTTTGTGTGTGCCAAAGAGCTCTTTGCGTGAATTATTGCTTAGGGAAGCTCATGAGGGGGGATTAATGGGTCACTATGGGATTCAAAAGACTTTAGATGTGTTGCATGAGCATTTTTATTGGCCTGACATGAAGCATGATGTGCATAAATTATGTGATAGGTGTATTGTTTGTAAAAGAGCCAAATCGAAGGTAATGCCTCATGGACTCTATACCCCCTACCTATTCCTGATTCCCCTTGGACTGACTTATCTATGGACTTTATGCTAGGTTTGGCCCACTCAAAAAAAGGAAGAGATTCTGTTTTTGTGGTGGTGGACAGATTCTCCAAGATGGCCCACTTCATTCCTTGCCATAAGGTGGATAATGTCATTCTTGTGGCGGACTTGTTCTTCAAAGAAGTGGTAAGGCTTCATGGAATGCCCAAAAGTATAGTCTCAGATAGGAACTCAAAGTTCCTAAGTCATTTTTGGAGGATCCTTTGGAACAAGCTTGGGACTAAGCTACTCTTCTCTACCACTTGTCACCCACAAATTGATGGACAAACTGAGGTGGTGAATAGGACCCTATCGACCTTGCTGCGATTAATCATTAAGAGGAACATCAAAACCTGAGAAGAATGCTTATCTGTTGTTGAATTTGCTTATAATAGGGTTGTGCATGCTACTACTAGTTTTTCTCCTTTTGAGATTGTATATGGTTTTAATCCCCTCACCCTCCTTGATTTACTGTCTCTACCTAATGTCTCTTCTTTAATTCATAGGGATGGACAAGCAAAAGCTGAATATGTGAGGAAACTCCATGAACAAGTCAAGACTCAAATTGAATAGAAGATGGAGCAATATGCTAGGCAAGCAAACAAGGGAAGGAGGCAAGTTGTTTTTGAACCAGGAGATTGGGTGTGGGTGCACATGCGAAAAGAAAGGTTTCCTTTGCAAAGAAAATCTAAGCTCTTACCTAGAGGAGATGGACCTTTCCAAATCTTAGAAAGAATTAATGACAATGCCTACAAAGTTGACCTACCAGGTGAGTATGGGGTTAGTGCAACATTTAATATGGCTGACTTAAGTCCTTTGGATATAGGTGATGAAGGATCAAATTTGAGGACAAATTCTTTCAAAGGGGGAGGGCATGATGGAGACCAAGGAAGCTCAAGTGGCAGCCTAATGGGCCCAATGCCCAAAGATGCACTGCGAGGACTTAGAAGCCCAATGACAAGGTCAAGAGCTAAGAAGGCTAAGGAGGATTTGGACAAAAAAGTCAACCACTTTCTCTCACTCAAGCCCATTCCAGAAGAAGAAGCCCTCAAGATGGTCCAAATGATCCAAGTTAATGAAGGGCCCAATATGGGGGCATGATTTCTTCTTAGTCAATTTTATTTAATTATGTATTTGAACCTTTTAATTTTCTCAGTTTTGGTTCTTATTTTCTTTTTTTGGGATAATTTTGTAATAAGGGTATTGTTTGGGCTTAATTTGCGCATAGCAGAGCTAGGGATAGGTGTTGCCTTCTAGTTGGGCCTGGGCCATATTTGCCCTAGGGTTAGGATGAAAAATGCGCTAGCTTGCTGCCTCCTTTAGTAAGAGCTAGCCGCATACCTAATGCCTATAAATAGGCTTGTGTTTACTGCATTTGACACTTTTGAATTTAAGAATATTAGTGCACTCCTTTGTGAGTTTTATAACACCCTCCTTAGGGTATCACATTTCTGACTACCAACTCCCAATCTGAAAATGATTTCATAAAAGGTTTGAGTTATAAAAGATGGGTTTTAAAATTTCTTTTCATCAAAGACGGAAACATAAACTTACTGATATCCATAAGTATTACTGAAAATATATTTAATATACAATATTGACACCAATTAAACAATTTAAAGAGAAATATAAAACTAATAGAAAATTCTCTCTTCTTTTTAACAATAGCAAATCCTATGACGGGTCCTACTTAATAGCACAGTATAACACTAACGAGAAAACTTACCATACTTATTCCTTCTTGTATCCATCTGGAAGCATCAGACATCTGTTCCATGTCAACACTGCACGCTATCTGTAACACCCCAAACTTTCTATGTATTAAACTGTAATCTTGACAGTTAACAGAATTCTACTGTTTAGTGATTTCTGTGTACTGTAAAGTTATTTTGAATATTCTGTCTGCATATTTGATCGTTTTGAGTAATTTGCTCCGTGTCAAGAAAATAATAATTTTTGGGCCGGAAAAATCTACGTAAATTAATTTTTACTGTTTAGTCTTAATTAATTTACGTAATCTGATTTGATATTTGTGAGTTTTGTAATTTTTGTGATTTTATGTGTGATTTTGGAATTTTTACTGTTTGTGGACCCCACGAGGTGTATGTGGGCCTAGGTGGCCATACGTGGGCCCAGGTGGGTCCCGCAAAATGAAAAAATTTTCTACGTATAGAAAAATTTGTACTGTTTAGACGGAAACAGGGGATCTTATTAAACCTGAATCCGGAAACAGTTTTAGAAAATTTCTTTTACTGTATTTTGTACTGTATTTAATTATCAGACGATAAAAATACAGTAATTATATTTTTGTGAGGTTATAATGGATAAAAATAAAATTCTATATTATTAAAATATTATTAAGATAACATTAGTGGTTTGGATATCCACTATTAATTTAATTACAGTTAGACATTCAATCTTGATTTAATTAACGGTGGAGATTTGATCTTAAAAGTAAATAAGATCAATTATAACCGTTGGATTGAAATTAAATCAAGGGTAGGGATTTAATCTTCTAAATGGCTATGACCATTATCAACCCTTGGATGTAAAATTAATCAATGGTGGAGATGGATCATTAATGACCATTGGATTTGGATTTAGATCAATGGTGGAGAATTGGTCATCAAAAATGATTACAACCATTTTGGACCCTTGGATGAAAAGTTTGAAGGTGTAATCTTGACCATTCATTTTTGGAGACACATCTAAGGGATGGGGTTTAAAGAGAGAAGATCCAATGGTCCATAATAAGTCTTCTACCTATAATGCTTTTAATTAATACCTATTTTACCTATAATGTTTTAAATTAATATCTAAAATGACTAAAAACAAAATGGCTATCAAATTGTCATATTTTTGCATGCATGAAGAAGGGGGGGACGGTTGAAGAAGCAAGGAAGGAAGGAGACCAAAATAGAATAGGCTTTTTAGGCCAAAGAAAAAGGATAGAAAAGGTTAAGGAAAATTGCCAAGTGTTAAGACAATTTCCTATTGATCATCAATGCATATTGTAACGCCCCAATTTTTAGAAAATATTCTGAATGTACTGTTTTCTATTTTTCATGCTTTTGTGTGAATGACCGTTGTGTCCCTATTTTTCTGTTCTCGATTTCTGTATGAAAACAATTACGATAATACTGGCTCAAATTTTATTTGATCATTTTACGTAATTTGTTTCGAGACGGAAAAGTAAAAATTTTTCTGAGCTACTGTATTAATTTTTCTGAAAGATATACAGCTATATAATACTGCTGGATATTTTATTTGAACGTTTTGGACGATTACCTACGTTGTGGGAAAAAACGAGAAAATGACCGTTACGTCCCGAACGTACTGTTTTCGCTGTTTTTGCTGTTTTTAATTGTTTTCTTCTTGATTTAATGCCTGAAAATACTGTCTGTGATTTTATATGGACTTTTTGTGTGATTTGCTCGAGGCGGAAAATAATATTTTTCGGGCCGGGAAAATCTTATTTTATTATTTAGAATTGGGGGATCTTACTTAACCCGATTCTGAATGAGACTAAAAATAATCTTTTAATTTTTAGGATTTAATCACAAATAAAATAATTTTATATTATTATAATATTATTTTATTAGTCAAGATAGTTTAGTGACAAAGGGACCCTAAATATTTTACGGGACCCACAATTAGCGAAACGTTAGATCGGTAGCTTAATTAATCACCGTAGCGGTAGAACTTTCCGAATCAGTGACTCACTAGTTGACTCAATGAGAGAATTTATTACACTGTGTGACTAAGCAAGGTGAGTCACCATGAGCAACCAATAGAATTTAAGCTTGTTAAGCAAGATTTGATCTTGGTCTTTGATGTATTCAATGGCTTGGATGAAGCCAAATCCATGCACATCCTTACCACTTGAAGGCTACGGCCAATAGGAGTGAGAAAGCCAAAAACAACACTTCATCTTCATCACTTTTCTCTCTTCTCTCTCATCAAGAACCCTAGCCACCATTGTTGTTCCTTTTCTCCTTCCATTCGCCAAGCTTGTTTCCTAATCATCCAACCATCCAAAAAATTTTTCTAACCAAGTTTCCTTAACCTAAACACTATTCTAAGAACCTTTCTAGTTGGAAGTTTCTTCAAAATCTTCCATTAAGGGCTTGGAAATCAACCTTGTAGATTTGACCTAGAAGGTGAAAAATCATATTTTTCTTTTCTCTCTTCTTTTTCAAAGTTCTAAACCATGATTTCTCCATGGTTTAGCTTCTTTTTCATGGTTAATAACATGTAGATTTTATTTGAGATTTTTAGGTATTTGGTGGAGTGAAAACCGAACCATAGGAGGAGTGAAAGCAAGCTTTTTGTCTTCATTTAAGGTAAGAGGAAGACAATTCTTATCATCCCTTGATGGTGGTAAGAAGATGGATTATTTGTAGAATCCATAAGGATTCGGTTGTGGTGTGTTTATTGATGTGTATTTGTTAATTTTTGTGGTTGCTAGTAGCTTAAGTGTGTATGTTAGTAGCTTTCTTGTTTGGTGATTGTAATAATTTTGCATGTCTATTAGCTTTTGATTGTATGTCTATAAGCTTTAATTTAGGTTTTATATGTTAGAAATATTTTGCATGTGTTAGAAATATAAATGCATGTGTTAAAATTGTATGATAAGGTTTAAGATGTGAATAACATGTGTAAATTTGCATGAGTGTTCCAAAGAACACATTCCCTAGCTCACGGCAATGACCAAGTGTGAGGACCAAAATGTTCTCTTCATTTTTCCTAAAGTGCAACTTAATTAATTAGGAGAAATAAGAAGGTTTCAAATTGTTTTGATCAAAGAAAAGGAATTTAGAAATCAATTGGTAAAGATTTAGTAAGTTTTGGGCCAACATGCCTAAAGGATTTATTTGATTTAAAATCATTACTTTATAACATGATTTAATGAACTTAGATAAGATAATACCTTTGACATGATTTAGAAATCAAATGAAAAAGTTTTACAAAATTCGGCCAACATGCCACTATAGGTAATTATGATTTCTAAAACTTGATTCCAAACCTTTTTCAATTAAAAAGAGACAATACAAGTTAAGGGGAAATTTTCTATGATGATTTTTGAAGAAACAAATTGAGTAGAATTAAGTTTAAAGGATTAAAATTAGTGATTTTATCATTAGGAAGTAAAATACAGAAATTTTGAGAAATTTTCTAACATATAGCTCACTTTAGGTTTTGAAGCATGTTAGAGATTTCAAAAAGAATTAAATGATATGGTTAAAAATTAGGTAAATAGAAAATTTTATGGAAAATTTAGAAAACCATTATTATAAGTTTATAAACAAAATGTTGTCAATTTTTAGTGAAAATGAACCTATAAGATAGTAAAAATATCCTAATGACAGTATACGGTATGAAAAATTATTCTACGTAGTTTAAATGTACTAAGTACTATTTCTATCTGTTTAAACAGTAATTTTAAGGGCATTCGTGTTGGGAATTTGCGGATCAAAGTCTCGCAGCAGAATAACAGAATTCCCTCACAGGATCCATGCGAAAAATCCATAATCCGAGGTTTTAAAATTTTACCTCTTGAAGCGTGACAGACACAAGCGAGGTGAATCACCAACACCGTAATAGCGACGATGTTTCTGCGGTATCCACACGAACAGACTTGCAAAAGGAGTCACGCCTCTGTTTCGTAGTGCTAGCTGCGAAGAGAGGAGAAGAAGACCTCACTATCTCTCACTCACTTTCTGTAGGTGCGGCTAGGGTTGTGATGTAACCTAGTAGCAGCCCCCCTTAGCGCAGTACTATTTATAATAGTGGCTGCCTTAAGTGAGTGTGAGCAAGTAGCAAGGTAAGTGGTGCAACCCTAAACCCATCTCATGAGTTAGGCCCACAATTGAATCCGAGTCCAACTTGGATTCGATTACTCCAATTTAGTCTGTTCTAAGTGTGCGACCTGCAGGTTCTCATGACGTTGGTAGTAATATTAAAATCTCATTTTAATATTACAAACAGTGAGCGGTATCTAGCAACACATCACTGCTACCCAAGTAATGAGAATGTCAGTGATTTGACATAACCTATCTGTGACCAATGTTTCCGTGTAGTTTAGTCCCTTTGTCCAGATATCCAAATTGAACACAAGGCATGGAACGTGTCACCCTTGTTTAGTTCAATCTTCGGTTTCGATTCCCGAGTAGACATAGTAATGACAAATGAGATCAATATCTCATATTGACTCATTTGAGCATGGCCATGCATTTCATAGTCTCACTCAATCGGGGGCCCGAAGATATCACTCTGTTATGTAGGAGGGACAAATCCCATCTAGGTCACTCACATCCCTCCACATGTATCGCGGTATGTCTAATAACCAACTTTATAATCATCTTGTTACAGATGACGTTTGATGGCATTAAAACACACAACTCCTCATGTAGGAATCGTAGTGATTTCGTGTCAAAGGACCACATACACCATTATCACTATGAGAATTGCTTATGACACTCACGTAACGATCCACGTAGCGTTCTCATGGCGGGTCTGTCCAATACATCATTACTCTAATATGTATCCATGTGTAGACTTGATATCTCATATCCATGACCCGTGAGATGTGGTCATCAGTCTACGCACATACTAGTCTCAAAGCATTATTGTTGTCCTAATTAACAATAATACTTGACTAGGGACATTTAAGAATAGTGTTTTATCTAATAGGATCTCACGATCAAGTCATCCACTTGATGTCCTATGGTATCAAATTTACTATTCTAAGGACTTTATCATGTTTACCAAAAAAAAGAACATAATAAATGAAATGCCTCATATAAAATAGCATAATATAATGTATGTAAATACAAACAAAACGTATTGGCCACTAGGGCATACACCAACAATCTCCCACTTGCACTAGAGCCAATCAGGCATATTTCTAATGCCTAAAGACCTAGTGTGACCCTCATGCTTCGCTATGCAAGAGGCTTCGTCGGTGGATCAAAGAATGTTATCATCTGTTGGTACTCGCATATCTTCACATCTCCTCTATCAATGATTTCTCGAATGAGATGGAAGCGCCTAAGTATATGTTTGGATCGGCCGGTGTGATCTGGGGCTCCTTAGCTTGTGCAATGGCTCCATTATTATCACAATAGAGGTCCACTTTGGGTCCACAATGCTAGGAACTACACCAAGCTCAATAATGAACTTTCTAATCCAAACGGCCTCCTTTCTTGCATTGGAGGCAAAGACAATATACTCACCTCGTGGTAGAATCGGCGATCGTCTCCTGCTTTGAACTCTTCCACTCACACCCACCATTCGTGCAATAAACAAAACCCGATTGCGATCCGAGTCGTCCTTATCGGTTTGGAAGCTAGCATCGGTGTAACCCTTTACTACTAGTTCCTCTTCGGCTCCATATACCAAAAACGAATCCTTAGTTCTTCTCAAGTACTTAAGGATGTTTTTGACAAAGACTCTCAGTGACTCTCACCGGGATCGATCGGTACCGCTCGTCATGCTCAAAGCATACGAGATATCCGTCGAGTACATAACATGGCATACATGATAGATCCAATTGCGGATGCATATGGAATCTTACTCATGCGATCCCTCTCATCCTGGGTGGAAGGGGATTGAGCCTTAGATAGGCTTATACCATGCGACATAGGCAAGAGTCCTTTCTTGGATTCATGCATGTTAAATCGTCTTAACACTTTGTCTATGTATGTACTCTGACTTAGGCCAAGCAATCTCTGCGACCTATCTCTATAGATCCTGATACCTAATACATAGGTGGCTTCGCCTAAGTCCTTCATAGAAAAGCACTTCCCTAACCAAGTCTTTACTGATCGTAGGGTAGGGATGTCATTTCCAATTAGTAGTATGTCATCTACATACAATACTAGAAAGACAAGCGTGCTCCCACTAACCTTCTTGTAGACACAAGATTCTTCTTCATTTTTGATGAAACCAAACTGTTTGATTGTATCATCAAAACGAAGATTCCAAATTTTCGGAAGCTTGCTTCAATCCATAAATAGATCGTTGCAACTTGCATACCTTTGTAGCATCTGTGTGGAGTGGCAAAACCCTCGGGTTGTGTCATGTACACATCCTCGAGAAGATTTCCATTAAGGAAAGCGGTTTGACATCCATTTGCCGATTTCATAATCATGGTATGCTTTGCAATAGCAAGCAAAGATCCGAATGTATTTAAGCATCGCAACCGGGGAAAAAGTCTCATCATAGTCTACACCATGAATTTGCTTGAAACCTTTAGCCACCAATCGCGCCTTAAAGGTATGCACATTACCATCCATGTCGGTTTTCTTCTTAAAAACCCACTTGCACCCAATGGGTTTTATCCCTTCAGTGGGTCAACCAAGGTCCATACCTGGTTGGTATACATGGATTCCATTTCGATCTCATGGCCTCAAGCCATTTTTCGGTTCTCGGGCCAATAATGGCTTCCTGGTAAGTCACAGGCTCATCTTGATCCATGAGTAATACGTCACCTTGTTGAGTCATGAGAAATCCATATCTCTCTCGGTTGACGACGTATCCTGTTAGACTACGCGGGTCTTGTGCTACTAGAGCAGATTGTGGTTCCACAACGACTTGTGGAGGCTGCTCTATTTCCACCATTGGTTCGTTGCTACTTTGTGAACTTTGAATTTCTTCAAGTTCTACTTTCCTCCCACTGATTCCTTTGGAGATAAACTCCTTTTCTAGGAATACAAAACGGTCCGTGCGACAAACACTTTGCCCTCGGTAGGATTATAGAAATAGTATCCCTTGGTTTCCTTAGGATACCCCACAAAGAAGCATTTATCTGATTTTGGGCCAAGCTTATCAGAAACTTGACGTTTCACATAAGCTTCGCAACCCCAAATCTTCATAAAAGACATACTGGGTCGTCTCCCAGTCCACATCTCATATGGTGTCTGTTGAACCGTCTTAGATGGAACACGGTTAAGTGTGAAAGCTGCTTGCATTAACAGAGCATGTCCCCGAAAGGAGCCTGGAAGGTCTGCATGACTCATCATAGATCGGACCATGTCCAACAAGGTCCTGTTCCTCTTTCGAAACACCATTCCATTGTGGTGTTCCAGGGAGGAGTGAGTTGAGATATTATCCCACACTCTTTCAGATGATCATCAAACTGTTGGCTTAAGTATTCACCTCCTCGATCTGATCGAAGGATTTTAATACTCTTGCCAAGTTGGTTTTGTACTTCATTCTTGAACTCTTTGAACTTTTCAAAGGATTCTGATTTGTGCTTCATAAGATATACAAATCCATATCTACTGAAATCATCAGTAAATGTAATGAAGTACTGAAAACCGCCTCTAGCTAGTGTGTTTAGTGGCCCACATACATCACTATGTATGAGGCCCAAAAGATCACTAGCCCTTTCACCTTGTCCAGTGAATGGGGCCTTAGTCATCTTTCCCAATAAACAAGATTCACATGTCTCATATGATTCGTAATCAAACGAGTCCAAGAATCCATCTTTATGGAGTTTGGAAATGCGTTTCTCATTTATATGGCCCAAACGACAATGCCGAGATAAGTCGGGTTCATATCATTTGACTTGAACCTCTTTGTATTTACGTTATAAATGGGCGTTTCGAGATCAAGGACATAAAGTCCATTACTCAAATGTGCACTACCATAGAAAATATCATTCAAATAAAGAGAACAACTTTTGTTCTTAATTATAAAAGTAAAACCCTTCTTGTCCAAAAAAGAAACAGAATGATATTCCTGCTAATAGCAGTGCACAAAATAACAATTATCCAATTCAATTACAAGCCCGAGTTGGCAAAGCTAATAAATAAGTCCCTACGGCTAGTGCAAAGAACCTTTGCTCCATTTCCCACTCGTAGGTCGACTTCGCCCTTAGTCAATGGTCTACTTGCTCTTTAGATCCTGCACATTTACACAAATGTGAGATCCACATCCAATTATCTAATACCCATGATGCGAAGTAGATAAATTGACTTCTATAACAAAAATACACGAAGTGGAAGTCTCACTTCCCTTCTTCTTCTTGAGCTCCTCTAGGTACTTGGCACAGTTCCTCTTCCAATGTCCTGGTCGACCGCAGTGGAAGCATGTACCTTCCTTAGCCACTCCACCCACCGGTTTCAAGCCGAGAAGTACTAGGCTTGGACTTTTCCTTGCCCTTACCCTTCCACTTGTCCCGGGGCTTTTTCTCACTTTTCTTGCCCTTATTCTTATGGACCATCATTATGGCCTTTCCTTTGCCTTTGTTTATGTTCTGCTCGGCGAGTTCTCAACATGCTTAGCACTCGGTAGTGATTTGTCAATTTCATTCATGTTGTAGTTCATGACAAATTGACTAAAACTCTCCGAGCAACGATTGCAGGACTAAGTCAGTGGCCAACTCTTGGCCCATAGGAAAACCGAGTCTCTCAAGGTTTTCAATGTATCCAATCATCTTGAGTACATGATCACCAACAGGGCTTCCTTCTACCACTTGCACCGAAAGAGTGCTTTGGAGACCTCATATCTCTCATGTCTAGCCTTTTCTCTTGATAGAGCTTTTTGAGGTGTACCATGATCATATCGTAGGCTTCCATGTTCTCGTGTTGCTTTTGGAGCTCGAGTTCATGGTGGCTAGCATTAGACATCCAATGTCCAAGGCATCATCTTGATGCTTCTTATAAGCATCTCTTTCACTCTAGGGGCATTAGCGGCAGGTGGTTCGGGAATAGGTTGTTCTAAAACATACACTTTTTCTCTTGCTTGAGGACAATCCTCAAGTTCCCGTACCAGATCTAGGAAATTTGTCCCAGGACAACTTGTCCTTCTCAAGGACCGATCGCAATGATAAGTTACTTGATGTGTTTGTTGCCATGGTAATCTATCAACGAAAATATGCAAAATATAAGTATTATGCTATAAACATATTTAACAAGGTCTTTTAATTAAATACGTCTCCCACTATTTTATTCAAATCAATGACCCTCAAAGCATTGACTTGGAAAATCCCATTGGAAGATTTCCTAGTGGGCCAAGATCCATATTTCACCTAGTTTTGAGTCGGCTTTGGTGATCGCCCAAAATTCAGTTATTTAGGTAGGAAACTCTTTCCAATTACATCACATGCAACTCTTGGATAGTTGGGTGAATAACACTTATTCTAATCCATCTAATGGACTAAAGCCC
Source organism: Ormosia emarginata (assembly GCA_029884605.1). Taxonomy (NCBI): domain Eukaryota; kingdom Viridiplantae; phylum Streptophyta; class Magnoliopsida; order Fabales; family Fabaceae; genus Ormosia; species Ormosia emarginata. The sequence goes on along the minus strand of JAQQTP010000078.1, from coordinate 20,884,198 downwards.
AACTTCATGCCTCTAAGCCTTCAATCCTATTGAAATGGCCTAGTTAAGTCAAACCCAATGGTTGACAATTGGATATTACTATTATCCTATCGCATCTTACTAATATAGATAAAGGCACCCTGCTTTGGCAGACCTACACTTGATCGATATTAGTCTTGACGAGTGCCACGCATTGGAAGGCATCACATAATGACTTAATATTTTCTTTGAGGGAATTTTATTATTAGATCTCACCATTTATTAAACTTGTTAATCATACCATAAACATTATCCATGCATCACATAATGACTTAATATTTTCATTCATGTACCACCACTGGTTACTTGAACAAAAATTCGAGTTGGACCCCTCCTGCCTCTATGACGGCTAGGGCAACAACACTTGAACCCTAAGGCCCGCAAACACATGAACGCTTCATGTGCCGCAGGGTTCCTCACAGCCGTCATCGCCTATCCGAAAACAAGGTTTCCCGAGAATGCGTGAAGACATGAACACTTCATGTCATGAGGAAGCTTCATGGCCGTCGCAAAACGGAAACAAGGTTTCCAAAACCTTGTGTCGCGTTCTTCTTGTGTATATCGCATTCATACATAAAATATGCAGAAATAGAAAGCATTCAAAACAGGTTTTCGTAGAAACATACATATCACATATGTATATACCAGAAAAAACGCAAAAACAGAAAGCATTCAAAACGATTTTCATTCATACATATCACATATATATATACCAGAAAAATGCGAAAACGAAAAGCTTTCGAATAGTTTTCGCAAAAACATATGAACATCTTCACGGTTTCGAAATAACATATAAAGATCATATCTTTTATAAAAAAAAAAAAAAAAAGAAAAGAAAACAAATCATGTTATCGCATATAACAAGAAAAGCAAAAAACCGAATCATGGTTTCGCAAGTGTCTCTGATACCACTGTTGGGAATTTGCGGATCAAAGTCTCGCAGTGGAATAACAGAATTCCCTCACAGGATCCATGCGAAAAATCCATAATCCGAGGTTTTAAAATTTTACCTCTTGAAGCGTGATGACACAAGCGAGGTGAATCACCAACACCGTAATAGCGACGATGTTTCTGCGGTATCCACACGAACAGGACTTGCAAAAGGAGTCACGCCTCTGTTTCGTAGTGCTAGGCGCGAAGAGAGGAGAAGAAGACCTCACTATCTCTCACTCACTTTCTGTAGGTGCGGCTAGGGTTGTGATGTAACCTAGTAGCAGCCCCTTAGCGATACTATTTATAATAGTGGCTGCCTTAAGTGAGTGTGAGCGTAGCAAGGTAAGTGGTGCAACCCTAAACCCATCTGTCATGAGTTAGGCCCACAATTGAATCCGAGTCCAACTTGGATTCTGATTACTCCAATTTAGTCTGTTCTAAGTGTGCGACCCTGCAGGTTCTCATGACGTTGGTAGTAATATTAAAATCTCATTTTAATATTACAAACAAGAGCGGTATCTAGCAACACATCACTGCTACCCAAGTAATGAGAATGTCAGTGATTTGACATAACCTATCTGTGACCAATGTTTCCGTGTAGTTTAGTCCCTTTGTCCAGATATCCAAATTGAACACAAGGCATGGAACGTGTCACCCTTGTTTAGTTCAATCTTCAGTTTCCGATTCCCGAGTAGACATAGTAATGACAAATGAGATCAATATCTCATATTGACTCATTTGAGCATGGCCATGCATTTCATAGTCTCACTCAATCGGGGGCCCGAAGATATCACTCTGTTATGTAGGAGGGACAAATCCCATCTAGGTCACTCACATCCCTCCACATGTATCGCGGTATGTCTAATAACCAACTTTATAATCATCTTGTTACGAGATGACGTTTGATGGCATTAAAACACACAACTCTTCATGTAGGAATCGTAGTGATTCAGGGTCGTCAGGTCAAAGGACCACATACACCATTATCACTATGAGAATACACTTATCACTATGAGAATTGCTTATGACACTCACGTAACGATCCACGTAGCGTTCTCATGGCGGGTCTGTCCAATACATCATTACTCTAATATGTATCCATGTGTAGACTTGATATCTCATATCCATGACCCGTGAGATGTGGTCATCGGGCCACTACACATACATAGTCTCAAAGCATTATTGTTGTCCTAATTAACAATAATACTTGACTAGGGACATTTAAGAATAGTGTTTTATCCAATAGGATCTCACGATCAAGTCATCCACTTGATGTCCTATGGTATCAAATTTACTATTCTAAGGACTTTATCATGTTTACCAAAAAAAAGAACATAATAAATGAAATGCCTCATATAAAATAGCATAATATAATGTATGTAAATACAAACAAAACGTATTGGCCACTAGGGCATACACCAACAATTCGAATGAGAAAATGATTTAAAAATCCTACGCGATTGAGAAAACGTATTAAAAATACTACGCGATTTTAAAAATAGAAAAATATCTTTACCCGATTTTTAAACGTTTGTAAAAACGACGGAATTATGAAAATGCGATAAAATTTCTACGCGATTGACCGTTACTATAATTATTTTATGCTGTCGGGAAAATGTGAACCCGTACAGGCTTTTGAAAATCTATTTACTGTCGGGAAAATGTGAACCCGTACAGGTTTTTGAGAATTATTTGCTATCGGGAAAAAGTGAACCCGTACAGGCTTTCCATCTATCTGTTATGTGTGCCATGTATTTGGTGGATTTATTGACGAGACGAATCACATCGTGTTGTCGATGCGATAAACGTAGTGTGGTTCATTGTTCTAATGAACTTGGAGGCTTTAGTGTACGGGATCCCACATGTGGATTACTGAGAGTCAGCTTGGTCGCTCCGCCGGGCCGTGGTAAACCGATAGCACACTATGGTACTCGACGTACACTATATTTAATCGAGATTTGTGAAATCTAGTAGTACATTTGCCTGTAGTGCCACAACGTGAGACCGTGAACTACACCACGCCCGGATTGATGGATTCTGTGTCGTGGGGCTATAGACGCAACGTGTGACAACAAGCAATAGTTGGTGGGGCAGCCGTGGTACTATTAGGTTTTGCGAATCATTCCTCTCTCTCGATACTTGTGTTTTTTTTTTTAGCTCTATGGAGTAGGATTTTGTCATATTATTTATCTCTATGTCTATTTGTTTCCATCTTATCTATTTATTGTTTATCTCGTATTTTATTTGTTTATTTTATCTGGTTATTGTTACTATATTTGGTTATTATATCTTATCTGTTTATTCTTATAATTCTTATTTTATCTGTAAGGTTTTATCGTGATGTGACGTATTGTGATGATATCTGAATTTTACTAATTTATTATTATAATTGTTAAAGCTTTATGTATTGCATGAACTGTATATATATATATATTGTTTGTCGTCTTTTTATTGGCCATGTCGTGATGATTTTATGTTGTCTTATCTCTTTGTTATATGTATTTTCTGTTTATTTATTTTACGCGGTAAAGACTTCGAGGAAGAGGAACAGCCCCTTGAGATCGTGTACCCTGAAGAGGAGGAAGACCGGCAAGGACGATCGGTTGACGATCAAGAACCATCCGATCATCCATATCCTCTGGATTGATTGTGAGGGATGGCGACGCCAGGATTTTTGGGGTTCATAGAGCTGGTATTTCATGGAGGTGCTCTGGCTTGGCATCTACGAGGAGATCGTGATTCTGTGACATATGCAGGACGTGTGACCGTGATTCTACGTCAGCGATTTGATGGAGATCCGATTATGACTACGACGTTATTTCTACACTTAGAGTTACCCTTATCCATTAGGAGTTATTGGGGTGCTGAAAACCCGTAAGTGTTTTTTTTTTTATGAGCCTAGTGAGATAAGTATCGTATCGACTGCGCGATCCCGTTATCGCCGTGTGTCGAGACATCCAGGATATCTATCTTCTGATGATCATTTTCATACTGAGAGTGATCCATCAGAGGATTAGATAATCATGATGTTTTTTTTTTGGGCGCGTCAACAGTATGTCTCAGATATATTAACTCTTTTATTGCTTTCTTTCTTGTTTTTGTTTAAATATTTGTAGTCTTAGTTGTAAATTATTTGTACAGTTTATAACTTAATCATATGTATATTATCGGTAATGATGTTTTTTTTTATTTTTCGTATTTTCCGCATTATCTTTTATTACATATTTCGCTTCTATCATCGGGAATTATTTTACAACCCGTAATAATATTTAACAAATGTTTCACAACTTGGGTAGATTTTATTTCTATTTCTTTTATTTTCTTTTATGTGTGACATCCTCCAAAGGGGTGTTACACATATGTTTTTCAAACTTCACTTTTTCTTCTCCCTAATAGCATGCTACGGCAATGCTCTTCTTTGAAGACTAAAAACACTCATTTCTATATTTCCTAATACCATTTCTTCATTCTTCCACTTAAGTTTCAAGACCAAACCAAAGCAAACTCCATTTCTCTCCCAAAAACACACCATTCGGCCAAGTCTCCAATTCTCTCTTTCATCACTTTTTAATTTCATACAACCTAGTTTCTTGAATCCTTTCATCATTCTAAGAACCTTTTTAGTTCACACCAAGTTCTAATTCTTCCATCTTGAAGGACTTTTACCAAGATCAAGTTCTAGAGCTTTTGTTGGTGAAGTGTAAGAAAACTTCATTTATTCTTTTCTTTTTCATGTTCTAAACCATGTTTGATCCATGGTTCTTCTTGTTCAAGCTTGATATACTAATTTTCTTGTATTTGTTTCATGTTTAAGAACTTGTATTGGTGGAGATCTTGCTCCAAAGACAAAGCAACAAGCTCTTTGGTGGTTCTTCAAGAGGTAAGAGGGAGATTCATCTCACCAACCAAGCATGGTGGTGAGGGATGGTTTTTATATTTGATGGATGGTGAATCCATGTGAGGATTCCTATCCATGGTCATGTAATAATTTGTGTGTGTGTTATGTGCTTTAATTATTTTTGCTTATGCTTGATATATTTTGCATGATTTACTTGTGTTTGCATGCTTAATAAAATTTTTAATTGCTTATATGGTAAGCTTATGATGTGCATGATGATATATGTTGAATATATTATGATGGATGTATGTTGAAATAAGCAAATTTTTGGCTCCAAAGGCCATGGAGGAGGTCACGGTTTTGAGCTTCCAAGACTAGGGTTTTTATTGAAAATTTTCAAGAACAATGAAGTTGATTTTTAGTCCTTGAACTAAAATAAATTTCAGCCAAGACACTAATTAAATTAGTGTTCACAAAAATGATATTTTCATAAGTGATAAAATTGGATGATTTGAGAAGTAAAGAAAATAAACAAGAGGGTTTGTTTTATAAAAGAGTATACACGGTTTTAAGTAGTATTTTCATGAAGTTATTTTATGTAGAAATAAAGAATGAAAATTATTTAAGATAGAAGAAAAATATTTCATGGTTCCAATGGCCATCTATAAGGTTTTGATAATTTAGAAAAAATTGTTTTGATGCAATAAAATATAAGAATTTTCAAATAAGGACTTTGGAAAGGAATTTAAGTGTTGAACTTTAAATTATCTTAAGAAGAATTGATTTTTAGAAGTGATTTAGAAATATAAAAGAAAACGTTTGTAACTTAAACATAAAATTTGATTTAATGTTTAGAAATGATTTAGAAATATAAAAGGAAACGTTGTAACTTAAAATTTCTAACGTAGAATTTAAGTATTGGGTTTTGGAAAATGTTAGGAAATTTAAATTTTGAAATAGTAATTAAATCAATTAAATATGATTTGGTAAGATTAAATCAATAAAAAGTGATTTTGAGAAAATATAGTACGGAAGGGATTTTTGATTTAGAATAGAAAGAAAATAATGTAAGAAATTATATTTTTATGAGAAATGTTCAAAATAATATTTTTTAAAGTTAAGAAATATTTTGTGAAGGGTAAAAACGGTGAAAAACGATTTACGTAACTCAAAAACGTAATTTTTAAGTTACGCGATTTGAAAAACGTTAAATTATTCCTACGCGATTTGTAACGCGTTTAAATATTTTACACGATTTAAATGTTGTGGAAACATTGCTATGCATTTTAAAAATAAAAGATTATTTTTACGCAATTTAGAATACAAGATAGAAAATAGTTTTGTGATTTTTAAATGTAACGTAAAAATGTTACAAATCATTACCGTACGTAAAAACGTAACGAAAATATTTTGCGAATGAGAAAAACATAGTAATGTGATTTAACCGTTAATTATACAAGAACCTTACAGTTAAAAACAATATATGAATACTGTATAAGAAATTGAGAAGTTTGCCTGTAATTGGCATTAATCCATTTTACGAACGAAAAACAGTATCTGAATCTGGAATGAGAAATTATGTGATTTACCTTTGGTTGGTAATTGGTGCATAACACATGCATTGAAAATGGTCCAACAGACTGAATATGGCTAATTGCCTAGGAGAAACGTACACCTCTTGAGTGGGTGCGATATGCGTAGTGTAGGTCACTGGTTGACCTTGGGGGCATCGGGGTGCGGGTTGCTCGCAATGGGCAGTTGGTAGCTCTTCTGCACCGTGAGTTAGACCGATGCAACACACCGATGATCCGGACCGAGACACTATTCTTAATCAAGATCTGACAAAGACTGTCGTGTATGTGCTAGATGTGCAAGATATAATTATAGCACTTGGTCTGAGGCACGAGATACCGGCAGATCTTTTCGATCAATTTCTCCGACTTGAGTATTAGCTCCATGGAGTAGGACATTGAGTCTATGTTCACATGCATGAATTTAACATATACATATGAGGTAGTATTACTGTAATTAATTGTGGTTTGAACAGAGATGATGATGATGGTAATTATTTTTACACTATGATGATGCCATAATGGTGATCATGATATGATATTTTTGCATAATATGTTGTCTGTATTATCTCTGTGCTATCATGCTGGTATTGGTGTAGGTGATCTCACCTCTTTGTATGTATATCTGTTTATTGTATTTATATTGGGTGAAGGCGTTGAGAAAGATACGGTACTAGAAGGAGAAGAGGAATTACTTCTCACATCAGGAACCGCAGAGTTCTGACAACATGTCATCAGGAGCTAGTTTCTTCGGATATATACGTTTACAGTTTCATGGAGGAGCTAGAGAGTGGAGGACAAGTCCAGATGAGCGAGGACTTATTTATGGGGGTACCTGACTGTTAGTATTAGTAGGTTGTATCGTGGGGATCCGTTTTTCTGTGTGACTATCTTTGTTCATGTTGAATTTCCGTTGCATATCAGGCGACATTGGGACACTAGAAATTATGTCCCAACGGAAATCAGCATAGTGTCGTCAGCCCGGACACCTGTTCGTAGGGCTACTCGTCATAACGGATTCCTACCTGCTGAGGAACCCGAGGAGGACCCATCTGAGGGGTCTTCTGCTTAGTTAAACTTGGGCATGTTTGAACTCTGATATAAATAATGTCTGTAATTATTTAAGTGTGTTTGTTGTTTCAAAAAAAAAAAAGGGGTCTGTAATATAAATAATCCTGACAGTACGTGTGTAATGTGTAATGATGTAAATTATGAATGATGACTGTTATGTATAATGATGTACTTTATGTGTGAGATTGTTGTATCATAGTTTTATTTTCCGCTAAGTTTATTTTATTGTTATTGTCATCAAAGAAGAAAAAAAAAATTTTACAACTCGTATTTTATTATAACATCATACTTTATAACTTGGGGTAATTTGGTAATAAAGTAACATAAATGTGGCACCCTACGGTGGGTGTTACATTAGTTGGTATCAGAGCCCAAGTTAGAGTCTTTTGGGGTTGTGGTTAGGTCTGTCTTGTTTGTGTTGTGTGATTCTCTGTTATTGTTTTCTGAAAAAAAAAAACAATATTGTTTGAAGATTGACCTTGCTTTCCTTGTATTGTTCAGTTTGAGTAGAAAAAGTAATGACTGGACGAGGACGTGGACGTGGAAGTGGAAATACTAGCACAGATATGGAACTGAATGGGAATGATAATGTGAACATGGTTGCAGCTGTAGCAGCTATGCAAAGAATGGCAGAAGTGGTTGCACAACAAAATCAACGGGCTAATGAAAATGTACACAGTTTATCGGAGTTTCGAAGGAATAATCCACCGAAATTTCATGGAGAGTTTGATCCGGAGAAAGCTGAACTTTGGATCCGAGAACTTGAAAAGATATTTGATGGTATGGGATGTGCTGATGAACGGAAGCTTACGTTGGCAACATTTATGCTGGTAGGAGATGGTGAACGTTGGTGGGCAGGAGCTAGAAGACTGTTGGAAGCTGAAGGTAGGATGGTGACATGGCAACTTTTCAAACAAATATTTCTGGAGAAATATTTTCCAGCAAGTGTGAGACATATGAAGGAGATGGAGTTTCTGGGTTTACGTCAAGGATTGATGTCCGTTAGTGAGTATGCGGCAAAATTTGAAAATCTGTCTCAATTTTCAAGATATTTGCAGATGAACCCAGATGAAGGCTGGAAATGTAGGAAATTTGAAGAAGGATTAAAGCTGGATATTAAGAGAGCCATGTAACGATGTTGGAGATTAATCAATTTCTAACTTTGATTGAAAAATGTCGTAAAGTTGAAGAGATTGATCATCAACGTGCAAAAGAAACAAGAATTTTGGACCTGCAAGGTTCCAAAAAGGGAAGAATAATCAAGCAAGTCGCTCTCAACAAAAGCCGTATGTGAAACCGGCAGGACCGTATGTGAAACCGGCAGGAGGTCAGACCAAGAAGCAATTTGTGGGAGGAAGTTCTAGCAACAATAAAGCAAGTCAAGCTGGGACTCCTATTCGATGTTTTAAATGTGGGAAGGATCATCTCACGAAGGATTGCCCACATAAAGAAGTTGTTTGTTTTAAGTGTGGACAGCTTGGACATTTCTCCAAAGACTGTGATCAGATAAAGAAAGAATCCTCTGTGGGAAACGTCCGTACTGCAAGGCCACAGGCGGGTGGTCGTGTCTATACAATGAGCGGGGAGGAAGCCGCTAAATCTGGAGACTTGATAATGGAGGAGTGTGCAATTGAAGGTAATCCTTTAACTGTACTCTATGATTCGGGAGCAACACATTCTTTCATTGCATGTGATTGTGTTGAACGTTTGGGTTTGACTGTGACTGAATTGCCATATGATCTGAGTGTTGCTACTCCTACTGATAAGCCTGTAGTTACATCAACAGTATGCCTGAATTGTCCTGTCTGTGTTAGGGATAGAATCTTTTATGTGGATTTGATCTGTTTGCCTCTTTCCAAGATTAATGTAATCTTGGGAATGGATTGGTTGTCTTCTAACCATATCCTGATTGATTGTTCGAATAAGACATTAGTATTCCCTGAGGCTAAGGATTCTAGATTCTTAACGGCTACTCAAGTGGAAGCTTGTCTGAAAGAAGGAGATCGTGGGTATTTATTATTATCTTCTTTGGAAGTGCAATGTGAAGATGCTTTGAAGGATATTTATGTGGTCAACGAATTTCCTGAAGTGTTTCCTGAAGATATACCTGGACTACCACCAGAAAGGGAAATCGAGTTTGCCATTGATCTTGTACCTGGAGCTGGACCGATATCTATAGCGCCCTATCAGATGTCGCCGGTAGAATTAACCGAACTGAAGAAACAGCTGGAGGACTTATTGGAGAAGCAATTTGTGAGACCTAGTGTGTCACCATGGGGAGCTCTAGTCTTATTGGTTAAGAAGAAAGATGGAACTTCACGTCTATGTGTAGACTATCGACAATTGAACAAGGTTACGATTAAGAATAAATATCCACTTCCAAGGATAGATGATCTAATGGATCAGTTGCGAGGAGCCGCGATATTTTCCAAGATTGATCTACGTTCTGGGTATCACCAGATACGTGTGAAAGCGGAGCATATTCCCAAGACTGCATTTCGGACGCGCTATGGGCATTACGAATATCTTGTGATGCCATTCGGTGTAACAAATGCACCAGCTATATTCATGGACTTCATGAATAGAATTTTTCGTTCATACTTAGACAAGTTTGTTGTTGTCTTTATTGATGACATCTTGATCTATTCTAGAAATCAGGAGGAACATGCTGAACATCTCAGGGTGGTTCTTCAGATTTTGAAGGAGAATAAGTTATATGCCAAGTTATCCAAATGTGAATTTTGGTTGAGCGAAGTTCAATTTTTGGGTCACATAATATCGAAGGATGGAATTGAGGTTGATGCTTCCAAGGTGGAGACAGTTTTGGAGTGGGAAAGACCAAAGACTGTAACAGAAATCCGTAGTTTTGTCAGATTAGCTGGTTACTATAGACGGTTCATTGAAGGGTTTTCGAAGATTGTAGGACCTCTTACCCAACTTACACGAAAGAATCAACCGTTCGTGTGGACTGATGCATGCGAAGAAAGTTTTCAAGAGTTGAAAAGACGATTGACTACTTCACCGGTATTGATTCTACCTGATCCAAACGAACCTTTCGAAGTATATTGTGATGCTTCGTACCAAGGATTGGGTTGTGTACTTATGCAGAATCGTAAAGTGGTGGCTTATGCTTCAAGGCAGTTGAAAAATCATGAGAGGAATTATCCAACTCATGACTTAGAGTTGGCAGCTGTGGTGTTTGCGTTGAAAGTGTGGAGACATTTTCTCTATGGAGCTACGTTCACTGTTTTTAGTGATCATAAAAGTTTAAAATATCTGTTTGATCAGAAAGAGTTAAACATGAGGCAAAGGCATTGGCTAGAATTTCTAAAAGATTATGACTTTCAATTGCAGTATCATCCCAGAAAAGCGAATGTCGTAGCGGATGCGTTGAGTAGAAAAATACTTAGTGCTTCTGTTATGATGATCAAAGAAAAGGAGTTGATAGAAGAATTTCGGGATATGCGATTATCTGTGAAATTGACGCCGGGCAAGATACGTTTAAATATGATCACCATTTCAAATGATTTGATGGATAGAATTCGTGAAGGACAAAACAGTGATCAGTATTTGCAAGAAGCAAAAGAAGCAAAGAGCCAAGGAGCAGTGTTAGAATTTAGCGAAGGTGCTAAGGGAATTCTAAAGTTCAAAGGAAGGGTTTGTGTGCCCAATGATCCAGATCTTAGAAGATTGATTCTGGATGAAGCTCACAGGAGTAAGCTGAGTATGCATCCAGGAGCCACAAAAATGTATCAGGATTTAAAACAATTATATTGGTGGCAAGGAATGAAGAAAGATGTTGCAGAGTATGTATCATCCTGTTTAATTTGTCAGAAGGCTAAGGTGGAACATCAAAGACCTTCGGGAATGTTGCAACCTTTGCCTATTCCTGAATGGAAATGGGATGACATAGCAATGGATTTTGTGACGGGACTACCAAAGACTCGGAAGGGTCATGATGCCATTTGGGTAATTGTTGATCGGCTTACAAAGTCGGCGCACTTTTTACCAATTAATATTAAATACTCAATGGAGAGGTTGGCCCAAGTGTACATCAATGAGATTGTCAGACTTCATGGTGTACTATCTAGTATTATTTCGGATCGAGATCCGAGGTTTACTTCGAGATTTTGGGGTAGTTTGCAAGAAGCGATGGGAACTAAACTATGTCTCAGTTCTGCTTACCATCCACAAACAGATGGTCAGTCAGAAAGAACAATTCAGTCTCTAGAAGATTTATTGAGAGCTTGTGTACTGGAGCAAAATGGAGGTTGGGATGAATTCTTACCATTGATAGAATTCACATATAACAACAGTTTCCATTCGAGTATAGGGATGGCACCCTATGAAGCATTATATGGGAGGCGATGCAGAACACCGTTATGTTGGTATCAAGACGGTGAGAGTGCTGTGTTAGGACCAAAAATTGTCCAACAGACAACTGAGAAAGTGAAGATGATTCAAGATAAGATGAGAGTGGCCCAAACTCGGCAAAAGAGTTATGCTGATAAAAGGAGAAAATCTCTTGAGTTTGAAGAAGGTGAACATGTATTTTTGCGAGTGACGCCTATGACGGGTGTTGGGCAAGTGCTTAAATCTAAGAAGCTCACTCCAAAATTTATTGAGCCGTATCAAATTTTACGTCGAGTAGGTCCGGTGGCATATCAGATTGCATTACCACCTTTTCTGTCAAATCTTCATAATGTATTTCACGTATCACAACTACGGAAATATATATCTGATCCTACTCATGTTATCAAGCCAGACACAGTACAGCTGAAGGAAAATTTAACCTATGAAACTTTTCCAATAAAGATTGAGGATCGAAAGACAAAGCAACTTCGAGGTAAGGAAATTTCATTGGTTAAAATTATTTGGGACGATGTAAGTGGAGAAGCTACATGGGAACTAGAAGAAAAGATAAAAGAATAGTATCCGTATTTATTCTAAGGATGTGAAATCAAGTTCATCAAGTTTCGAGGACGAAACTTTTGTAGAGGGGGAGAGTTGTAACACCCCAAACTTTCTATGTATTAAACTGTAATCTTGACAGTTAACAGAATTCTACTGTTTAGTGATTTCTGTGTACTGTAAAGTTATTTTGAATATTCTGTCTGCATATTTGATCGTTTTGAGTAATTTGCTCCGTGTCAAGAAAATAATAATTTTCAGGCCGGAAAAATCTACGTAAATTAATTTTTACTGTTTAGTCTTAATTAATTTACGTAATCTGATTTGATATTTGTGAGTTTTGTAATTTTTGTGATTTTATGTGTGATTTTGGAATTTTTACTGTTTGTGGACCCCACGAGGTGTATGTGGGCCCAGTGGCTACATACGTGGGCCCGTGTGGGTCCCAAAAAATGAAAAATTTTTCTACATATAGAAAAATTTGTACTTGTTTAGATGGAGACAGGGATCTTACTAAACCCGAATCCTAAATAGTTTTAGAAAATTTCTTTTATCTTGTATTTTGTCATCGTATTTAATTATCGACGATAAAAATACAAGAATTATATTTTTATGAGGTTATAATGGATAAAAATAAAATTCTATATTATTAAAATATTATTAAGATAACATTAGTGGTTTGGATATCCACTATTAATTTAATTACGAGTTAGACATTCAATCTTGATTTAATTAACGGTGGAGATTTGATCTTAAAAGTAAATAAGATCAATTATAACCGTTGGATTGAAATTAAATCAAGGGTAGGGATTTAATCTTCTAAATGGCTATGACCATTATCAACCCTTGGATGTAAAATTAATCAATGGTGGAGATGGATCATTAATGACCATTGGATTTGGATTTAGATCAATGGTGGAGAATTGGTCATCAAAAATGATTACAACCATTTTGGACCCTTGGATGAAAAGTTTGAAGGTGTAATCTTGACCATTCATTTTTGGAGACACATCTAAGGGATGGGGTTTAAAGAGAGAAGATCCAATGGTCCATAATAAGTCTTCTACCTATAATGCTTTTAATTAATACCTATTTTACCTATAATGTTTTAAATTAATATCTAAAATGACTAAAAACAAAATGGCTATCAAATTGTCATATTTTTGCATGCATGAAGAAGGGGGGGACGGTTGAAGAAGCAAGGAAGGAAGGAGACCAAAATAGAATAGGCTTTTTAGGCCAAAGAAAAAGGATAGAAAAGGTTAAGGAAAATTGCCAAGTGTTAAGACAATTTCCTATTGATCATCAATGCATATGTTTTTCAAACTTCACTTTTTCTTATCCCTAATAGCATGCTACGGCAATGCTCTTCTTTGAAGACTAAAAACACTCATTTCTATATTTCCTAATACCATTTCTTCATTCTTCCACTTAAGTTTCAAGACCAAACCAAAGCAAACTCCATTTCTCTCCCAAAAACACACCATTCGCCAAGTCTCCAATTCTCTCTTCCATCACTTTTTAATTTCATACAACCTAGTTTCTTGAATCCTTTCATCATTCTAAGAACCTTTTTAGTTCACACCAAGTTCTAATTCTTCCATCTTGAAGGACTTTTACCAAGATCAAGTTCTAGAGCTTTTGTTGGTGAAGTGTAAGAAAACTTCATTTATTCTTTTCTTTTTCATGTTCTAAACCATGTTTGATCCATGGTTCTTCTTGTTCAAGCTTGATATACTAATTTTCTTGTATTTGTTTCATGTTTAAGAACTTGTATTGGTGGAGATCTTGCTCCAAAGACAAAACAACAAGCTCTTTGGTGGTTCTTCAAGAGGTAAGAGGGAGATTCATCTCACCAACCAAGCATGGTGGTGAGGATGATTTTATATTTGATGGATGGTGAATCCATGTGAGGATTCCTATCCATGGTCATGTAATAATTTGTGTGTGTGTTATGTGCTTTAATTATTTTTGCTTATGCTTGATATATTTTGCATGATTTACTTGTGTTTGCATGCTTAATAAAATTTTTAATTGCTTATATGGTAAGCTTATGATGTGCATGATGATATATGTTGAATATATTATGATGGATGTATGTTGAAATAAGCAAATTTTTGGCTCCAAAGGCCATGGAGGAGGTCACGGTTTTGAGCTTCCAAGACTAGGGTTTTTATTGAAAATTTTCAAGAACAATGAAGTTGATTTTTAGTCCTTGAACTAAAATAAATTTCAGCCAAGACACTAATTAAATTAGTGTTCACAAAAATGATATTTTCATAAGTGATAAAATTGGATGATTTGAGAAGTAAAGAAAATAAACAAGAGGGTTTGTTTTATAAAAAGAGTATACACGGTTTTAAGTAGTATTTTCATGAAGTTATTTTATGTAGAAATAAAGAATGAAAATTATTTAAGATAGAAGAAAAATATTTCATGGTTCCAATGGCCATCTATAAGGTTTTGATAATTTAGAAAAAATTGTTTTGATGCAATAAAATATAAGAATTTTCAAATAAGGAATTTGGAAAGGAATTTAAGTGTTGAACTTTAAATTATCTTAAGAAGAATTGATTTTTAGAAGTGATTTAGAAATATAAAAGAAAACATTTGTAACTTAAACATAAAATTTGATTTAATGTTTAGAAATGATTTAGAAATATAAAAGGAAACGTTGTAACTTAAAATTTCTAACGTAGAATTTAAGTATTGGGTTTTGGAAAATGTTAGGAAATTTAAATTTTGAAATAGTAATTAAATCAATTAAATATGATTTGGTAAGATTAAATCAATAAAAAGTGATTTTGAGAAAATATAGTACGGAAGGGATTTTTGATTTAGAATAGAAAGAAAATAATGTAAGAAATTATATTTTTATGAGAAATGTTCAAAATAATATTTTTTAAAGTTAAGAAATATTTTGTGAAGGGTAAAAACGGTGAAAAATGATTTACGTAACTCAAAAACGTAATTTTTAAGTTACGCGATTTGAAAAAACGTTAAATTATTCCTACGCGATTTGTAACGCGTTTAAATATTTTACACGATTTAAATGTTGTGGAAACATTGCTATGCATTTTAAAAATAAAAGATTATTTTTACGCAATTTAGAATACAAGATGAAAATAGTTTTGTGATTTTTAAATGTAACATAAAATGTTACAAATCATTACCGTACGTAAAAACGTAACTAAAATATTTTGCGAATGAGAAAAACATAGTAATGTGATTTAACTGTTAATTATACAAGAAAACCTTACAGCTTAAAAACAATATATGAATACTTGTATAAGAAATTGAGAAGTTTGCACTGTAATTGGCATTAATCCATTTTACGAACGAAAAACAAGATTCAATCTAGAATGAGAAATTATGTGATTTACCTTTGGTTGGTAATTGGTGCATAACACATGCATTGAAAATGGTCCAACAGATGAATATGGCTAATTGCCTAGGAGAAACGTACACCTCTTGAGTGGGTGCGATATGCGTAGTGTAGGTCACTGGTTGACCTTGGGGCATCGGGGTGCGGGTTGCTCGCAATGGGCAGTTGGTAGCTCTTCTGCACCGTGAGTTAGACCGATGCAACACACCGATGATCCGGACCGAGACACTATTCTTAATCAAGATCTGACAAAGACTGTCGTGTATGTGCTAGATGTGCAAGATATAATTATAGCACTTGGTCTGAGGCACGAGATACCGGCAAATCTTTTCGATCAATTTCTCCGACTTGAGTATTAGCTCCATGGAGTAGGACATTGAGTCTATGTTCACATGCATGAATTTAACATATACATATGAGGTAGTATTACTGTAATTAATTGTGGTTTGAATAGTGATGATGGCATGATGGTAATTATTTTTACACTATGATGATGCCATAATGGTGATCATGATATGATATTTTTGCATAATATGTTGTCTGTATTATCTTTGTGCTATCATGCTGGTATTGGTGTAGGTGATCTCACCTCTTTGTATGTATATCTGTTTATTGTATTTATATTGGGTGAAGACGTTGAGAAAGATACGGTACTAGAAGGAGAAGAGGAATTACTTCTCACATCGGGAACCGCAGAGTTCGACAACATGTCATCGGGAGCTAGTTTCTTCTGGATATGTACGTTTACACTTTCATGGAGGAGCTAGAGAGTGGAGGACAAGTCCGATGAGCGAGGACTTATTTATGAGGGGTACTTGACTGTTAGTATTAGTAGGCTGTATCGTGGGGATCCATTTTTCTGTGTGACTATCTTTGTTCATGTTGAATTTCCGTTGCATATCGGCGACATTGGGACACTAGAAATTATGTCCCAACGGAAATCAGCATAGTGTCGTCAGCCCGGACACCTGTTCGTAGGGCTACTCGTCATAACGGATTCCTACCTGCTGAGGAACCCGAGGAGGACCCATCTGAGGGGTCTTCTGCTTAGTTAAACTTGGGCATGTTTGAACTCTAATATAAATAATGTCTGTAATTATTTAAGTGTGTTTGTTGTTTCAAAAAAAAAAAAAGGGGTCTGTAATATAAATAATCCTGACAGTACGTGTGTAATGTGTAATGATGTAAATTATGAATGATGACTGTTATGTATAATGATGTACTTTATGTGTGAGATTGTTGTATCATAGTTTTATTTTCCGCTAAGTTTATTTTATTGTTATTGTCATCAAAGAAGAAAAAAAAAATTTTACAACTCGTATTTTATTATAACATCATACTTTATAACTTGGGGTAATTTGGTAATAAAGTAACATAAATGTGGCACCCTATGGTGGGTGTTACACTATCAATCTTGAATGGTCATTCTCTAATGTTGTCTCCGATCTTAGAGTATTTATCTCCCGTATGTCTAAGACAACTCGTTCCATCTACTATTTAATTTTAATAATACAAACACAGCAAAACAATATAACAAAGAGGTGAGATCACCTACACCAATACCAACATGGTAGCATAGAGATAACACAAATAGCATACCATACAGATATGTCATACCATAATTCCAATAATGCACTCAACATTAATCAACTATCATCATCAAATCATTTATCAATTCAATTATCATTCAACATCTATGGTGATGCCCTCATCATTATCCAATTATCATCATCATCATCCAAGTATTCAAAACAAATGTCATAGCCAATATTCCTCAATTAATATATCATACAAATATAAATGTTCAGATTCATGCATGCGCACATAGACTCAATGTCCTACTCCATGGAGCTAATACTCAGTTTGGAGAAGTGAAAGATCTATCTGTACCAAAATGCCTCAGACCAAGTGCTATAATCCTCATTTTAATTTTTGCACATCTAGCATATACACGACAGTCTTTACGAGATCATGATTAAGAATAGTGTCTCGGTTAGGATCATCGGTGTGTTGCATCGGTCTAACCTACGGGAAGAAGCGCGACCAACCACCTATGTAAGCAACCCGCACCCCGATGCCCCCAAGGTCAACAAGTGACTTACACTACACATATCGTACCCACTCAAGAGGTGTACGTCTCTCATAGGCAAATAGCCTCATACAGTCCCTTGGACCTTTCCAATGCATGTTCAATGCATCAATGCCAATCATAGGTAAAAATTCATAAATTTCTCATATAGTGTTCATACACTAGTTCATGCATATAAAATGCACCAATGCCACTCACAGGCAAAATTCACCATTTCCAATGCATGTCTAATGCACTAATGCCAATCACAGGCAAAATTCACAATTTCATATTCAGGGTCCACACATTGGCCCATTCTCAGTTTAATTTCATAATCTCATAATCAGGGTCCACACATTGGCCCAACAGTATCTTTACTGTATTTTTCATTGCGAAATCATATTATCGCATTTTCATAGTCACAAAACACTTTCATCATGTTTTCACAATCGCGCAACATTTCTGTTATGTTTTCATAATTCTGCAACACTTCTGTTACGTTTTCAAATTACGTATTGATTTTTCAACATTTTCTCAAATCGCGTAAAATCATTTACACGTTACTCAAATCGCGTAGTGATTTTTCACCATTTTCACAATCGCGTAACTTAAAAATCATTCTTTTAAGTCGCGTAAACCATTTTCTATCATTTTCAAAATATTTAAATGCTTTCCAAATCGCGTAGAAATATTTCAACATTTTTCAAATCGCGTAGCTTAAAAATCATATTTTTAAGATACGTAAAATATTTTTCACTATTTTACAACCACGTAAAATATTTCTCAATATTCCAAACATTATTTTGGACTTCCAAACAAATCAATATCATTTCTAACATCATTTTTTTTATTACGAAAAAATATTTCTTAACCTTCAAATATTCCATTTCCACTTATCTCAAAATATTATGACTTTGTACTTCCTTTTCCATATTTTCTTATTCAAGAAAATCTTTTTCCACATTTCTTTACTCAAGAAGTCTTTTTCCACAATATGATCCACAAAAGAAATCCTTTTCCAAAATATCCACAAAATCACTTTTCCATTGATATAAATCAATGTTTCAAAATCTTAAAATTTTACTAACGCTCTCCAAAACCCAAAGAATGAGTTACACGTTAGAAAATATCAAATCACTATTATATTCTCCATTTTTCTCAAATCAACTCTAAAATCAAATCTCTTCAAAATAAATTGAGGTGTATTTGAACCTCTCTTTTTCATTTACATACTGAAATTCATTTCTCAAGCGATAAAATACTCTGATTCCCTTTTCGAATTCCTTGTACTAATTCAAATTACATTTCCACTTGGAAAACCACTTTGTTTCATAAAATCAAGGCATTACAAGCCTTCAAAAACGTGGACATGACTATTGAAATCATCAAAATATTTTTCCTTCTAAGTCAATATGGTTTTACACAAACAAAACCATTAAAAATTCTTTACAAAAATCGTAAGCACTTGGTCTTTGAAATTGTAACACCCCTTTTGAGAATGTCACATATATAAAGAAAACAAAAGAAAGATAAATAAAATCTACCCAAGTTGTAAAACATTTGTTACATAATAATACGGGTTGAAAAAAAACCTTCCTATTAAACAGAATATTATTAAATAAAATCACGTGGAAACATAAAATAAACAAAACCAATGTCACACATAATATACATATGGTTCAAGTTATAAGTTGTACAAATAATTTACAACTAAAATATTTAAACTGAAACAGTAAACAAAAGTAATAACAGTCTATATATACAAACGCAGACGCGCCCAAGTACACATCATAAATATTTAACCCTCTGAAGGATCACTCTCAAGAAGATCATCAGAAGATAAATATCCAGGATGCCTCGACTCTCGGCGGAAACGAGACCGCGCAGTCGACACAACGCTAATCTCACTAGACGCAGTGAACATACCACCCCAATAACGCCTAAGAGATAACGGCAACTCCAAATGCAAAAACACAGTAGTCGTCATGACTGGCTCTCCCTCAAACTCATTACGTAAGGACACAGTCAACCATCCCACGTAAGTCACTAAGTCTCTATCTTCACGCAGATGCCAGGCTGTCGATCCACCATGAAACTCGAGTCGTACAAAACCCAGAAATCCTGGCACCGCCATACACCAACAATTAATCCAATGGATATGGATGATCGGACGGTTCTTGATCGTCGTACTGATGTTCAGCTTGCTGCTCTCCTTCCTCCTCAGGATACAAAATCTCAAGAGGCTGTTCCTCTTCCTCAAACTCTTTACCACATAAATAAATATATACAGAAAGACACATACAATAAAGAGGTAAGACAATCTAAGTCATCACAAACATGGCAAATAAGAAAACGACAATACAACAGTTATACAGTTCATACAATAAGGAATGCTATAACAGTACAATGTGAAGAATTCATAACAGTAATCATAACAATATAATATAAACATTTAAATATCACGATAACATATAATATCAAAATTCCATACAACATATAATATCACAAATAACATATAATAAAAATAAACAGATAGAATAAAAATAAACAGATAGAATAAAAATAACCGATAGAATAAAAATAACCAGATAGAATATAATAATTAGGCAACATATAAAACCATATGCAATATGACACAATCCTACTCTATGGAGCTAAAAACATACAGATATCAGAGAGAATGACTCATAAAGTCCATTAGTACCATGACTGCCCAACCAACTATTCCGCTATCTCACGTTGCCTCTATAGCCCAACAACACATGGTGTGGTGTAGCACACTGTCAAGCGTCGTGTCACTACAGGCAATGTACTATTAGACTTTACAAAATCTTAATTAAATATAGTGCGTGTCGAGTCCATTAGTGTGCTATCGGTTACCACGGCCCAGCGAAGCGACCAACTGTCCATATATGGGATCCCGTCCACTAACGTCTCCAAGTTTATAAAGACAATGAACCACACTACATTTATCGCATCGACAACACGATGTGATTCACCTCGTCAACCAATCTACCAAAAATTGGCATAAACTCAATATATGATCCAAAAATAAGAAATTACCAAAATACCCTCAATATATATATATATATATATATATATATATATATATATATATATATATATATATATATATCCTCAAAGATAAAAATATACAGTAAGTCCCATCGGACAAATACTGTTCCAAAGCCTATACGGGTTCACCTCATAGCCCGACAGCAGAAAAAAATACAATTGCGGTCAATCGCGTAGAAATTTTATCGCGTTTTCACAATCTCGTCATTTTTACAAACGTTTCTAAATCGCGTAAACTTATTTTTCTGTTTTTTTTTTAAATTGCGTAGAGTTTTTAATACATTTTCTCAATCGCGTAAGATTTTTAAATCGTTTTCTTGTCCAAATTTCTTAAAAAAAACACTGTTTAAATAAACAGAAATAATATTTAATACGTTTAAACTACGTAGAATATTTTTCATACCGTATACTATCTTTTGGACATCTTTTCTATCTTATTTGTCCGTTTTTACTAAAAATTGACAGTATTTTGTTTAGAAAATTATAATAATGGTTTCCTAATTTTTCCGTAAAAATTCTGTTTACTTAATTTTTAAACCGTATAATTTAATCCTTTTGAAAACCGCTAACATGCTTCAAAATATAATATGAGCCATATGTTAGGAATTTACAAAAGTTACTGTATTTCATTTCTAACAATAAAATCATTAGTTTTAATCTCTTAAACTTAATTCTAATCAATTTGTTTCTTCAAAACTCATTGTAGAAAATTTCCCTTTAACATATATTACATCTCTTTGATTGAAACTAGTTTGGAATTGATTTTAGAAATCATGGATACTTGGTTTGGCATGTTGGCCTAAACATATACTTGTGCTATTTGATCTCTAAATTCATTTTCCTTGATCTAAAAAATTTTATATCTTGTTAATTTTCCTAAGTTAATTAAATCACACTTTAAGAAAATAATGAGAACATTTTGGTTCTCCATTTTGGTTAATGGTCGTGAGCCTCATTGGTGTGTTCTTTGGAACACTCATGCAATCCTTGGCATGTTGTTCATATCCTATAAATTATCATGCATTTCTAACACATACAATATTTATCTAACACATACAATATTTATCAAAGCTTGTAGACATGCAAATTTATACAAACATCAAATAGGAAAGCTATTAACAAATACCCAAATAAGCTACTAACAATCACACAAATGAATCCTTATGGATTCTACAATCACAAACAATCAACTCCATCTTCTGACCACCACCCAAGGATGATAAGATTAGTCTTCCTCTTACTTTAAATGAAGACAAACACTCCTTCACACCTTTCCTAGGGTTTCGGTTTCACTCCACCAAGTCACCTAACAAGCTTAAACAAAACTACAAATTATTAACCATAAAAGAGAACTTAAACCATGGATAAATCATGGCTTAGAACTTTGAAAAAAAGTTTAGAAATGGAAAACAAGAAATTTCACCTTCTAGGTAAAATCTCCCAAGTAGGTTTTCAAGCCTCAAATGAAGGATTTTGCAAGAACTCTCAACTAGAGATGTTCTTAGAATTGTGTTTAGGTTTAGAAAACTTGGTTGGATAAAATTTTGAGTGGTTGGATGGTCTTGGATTGTGTTTAGCCGAATACACCTTCAAGAGAACAATTATGGAGTTTGGTGTTTTTGGAAGAGAGAGAAGAGAGAAATTGCATGAAAAACAAGTGATTAATGGCCTTCAAAGGTGGCTTGGCCATAGACCTCAAAGGACCAAGAGGTGTCCATTAGGTTGGCTTCATCCAAGCCTTAGAATGGATCAATGATCAAGATTAAACCTTGTTCACCAAGCTTTGCTCCCATTGGTTAATCCTAGCCTTGTCACTTAACCTAGTCACCATGCTTAGTCACTAATTAAGCCTAGTCATTAAGCTTAGTCACTATGTTCTTGAATGTTCCATCACTAATGATGTTTAATTAAGCTACTAAACTAATTGTTTTACCTAAACATGGGTCCCGTAAAACATTTTTGGGTCCATTGTCATTTAATTATACTGACTAATAAAATAATATTATAATAATACAAAATTATTTTATTTGACAATTAAATCTTAAAAATTAAAATATTAATAACAGTATCATTCAGAATCGGGTTTAGTAAGATCCCCCAGTTCTGAATAATTAAAATAAGATTTTCTCGGCCCGAAAAAATATTATTTTCCTGTCCCGGAGCAAATCACACAAAAAGTCCAAATAAAATCACAGACAGTAATATTAAACACTGTAACATATAGAAAAATTAAAAACAGTACATTCAGGACGTAATGGTCATTTTTTCATTTTTCTCCACGACGAAGCAAATCATCCAAAACGTTCAAATAAAATTATAGACAGTAATATCTGTCTGTATATCACACAGAAAAATTAAAACAGTAGCTTGATAAAACTTTTATTTTACGGTCTCGAAACAAATTACGTAAAATGACCAAATAAAATCTTAGCCTGTAAAAACGTATTTATAAACCATGCAGAAAAACAAGAAACAGTAAAACAGGGACACAACGGTCTTTTACCCAAAAGTTTGGGGCGTTACAGAAATCAAATCATTTGTTCGTTTTTCATTTTTCACTTTCTTTGCAAATCCTTAAAATCAACATTGCTCCTTTCATCTAAAACTCATGATTAGTAAAACATTTAGAAACTTTTTACACAAAATAAATCAATAAAAATCCTTCTAAAACTGTGTTCATGTACTCTTCAAAAAATAAACCCTTTGTTTATTTTCCTTGTTTTTCTAAACATCTCATTTCATCATTCATGAAAATATTAATTTGTGAACACCTATTTTGAGGTGTCTTGGCCAAAATTCACCATGTTCCACGGATCAAAAATTATTTCCCTTGTTCTTGAAAAATTTCAACGTAAACTCAAATCATGAGTGTCAAAACCGTGACCACTCCTCCTTGGCCATTGGAGCTAAAAATTGATTTCCTTTCCACCATCACATCATGGCATACATATACATAATTTCAACATATTCTCATCATGCATATTATAAGCATACCATATTATCATCATGCAGATTATAAGCATACCATATAAGCCATAAAATCATGCAAAGCATATCAAGCATAGGCAAATAATCAAAACATATAAACACCCACAAATTATTAAATGACCATGGATATGAATCCTCACATGGATTCACCATCCATCAAATACACAAACCATCTCTCACCACCATACTTGGTTGGTGAGATGAATCTCCCTCTTACCTCTTGAAGATCCTCAAAAGCTCCTTGTTTTGCTTCTCTTTCCAAGTCCTTCACCACCAAGGGCTTCTCAAATACAAAACAAAACATATATTTATTAGTAAATCAAGCTTGAAAAAGATAAACCATGGATCAAACATGGCTTAGAACCTTGAAAATCAAAAGAAAAGTGAAGATTAATAAACTTCACTAATAAAGCTTCAATCTTTAGCTTGAAGAACAAGGTTGAAGATGAATGATTTAGAGAAAGTCTCCAACATGAAAGTTGCTTAGAAAATCATGTAGTTTCAAGATCTATGGTTGGATAAAATTAAAAGAGATTGGATGGTGATTTTAGGTGGTATGGCCGAATGGTTCCTCTTGAAGAACAAAGATGGAATTTTTTATTTTTGTGAGGAAAAGGCTTCTTAGACTTGGTTAAGGTAAAGAATGAAGTGAAAACAATTGGTTTCCCTTCCTATCAATTTCGTGGAGCTCCTTGGAAAAATCCCTAAAAATCATAAACAAATCTTAAAATCAATAACAAGTGAAAGAATAGATAAACCATGATTCAAGCATGGCTTAGAAAATCAAAACTAAAAGATTAGGTGAAGAAATATGAACTTTACCCTTTTTGATAGAAACTTGAAGCTTGGATTTGAAACTCAAGATGAATGATTTAGTGAAAACTCATAACTAGAGATGTTCTTAGAATAAGGTAAGGATTCAAGAAACTAGGTTGGATAAAATTTTTGAGTGATGGAGGGTAATCTTAGAGTGCTTGGCCGAAACTAGAGGAGAAGAGAAATGGAGAGAAAGCTTTGACAACTTAGCTTCTTGAATTTGATCAATAATGATCAAGATGGAGTAATAATAGTCTTGAAACCATTCTATGCTCTTAAGCACTCTCCAAAACCGTTCCCCCCCTTCATGCATTTTCTTAAGAGTGCAAAGTGATCAATTATGATGCATATTGACCAAGACAAGTAATAATGGTCATAAAGCTTTTCTTTAGCTCCAAAATGAAGCACAAAATCGTCGCCCCTCCATGCATGCATTCCATAATGTTGTCATCTTGTTCAAGCCACCATTTAGAGCATTTTAGGCCATTGATTAGATCAATGGTTAGGATTTAGGTAGACTTTTGATTAGAAGACTTAATCTAGGCCATTAGATCTTTCTCCTTGAAATTCTAGCCATTAGATCCATCTCCAAAAATAAAGGGTCAAGATTACTCCTTCTTACTTTTAATCCAAGGGTCATAATTAGTCATAGCCATTTTAGAAGACCAAATCTCCACCATTGATTTAATCCAAATCCAATGGTCACAAATGATCCATCTCCACCATTGATTTAATCCAAATCCAACGGTCACAAATGGTCCTAGCCACTTTATAAGATCAAATCTCCACCCTAGATTTAATTCTTCATCCAATGGTTGTAAATGGTCATAGCCATTTTATTAGACTAATCCTACACCGTTGATTAAATCGACTGTTAATATCAAAGTCTTCAATATTAGACTTGCTTCCTATTGGTCCGTCAAAAGTTGTCATAACCACTATTGTTGACTTAAGCAGTATAATATTTATTTTTATCTGCTAAAACCCACAAAAGAATATATTTACTGTATTTTTATCGCCCAATAATTAAATACAGTATAAAACACAGTATAAGAAAATTTCTAAAAATTGTTTCTGGATTCAGGTTTAGTAAGATCCCCGGTCTCCATCTAAACAATACAAATTTTTTTATACGTAGAAAAATTTTCATGTTTTGGGACTCACCCCGGGCCCACGTAGGACCACTAGGACCCATGAACAGCCCAAAAACAACCAGATAACCATAAAAATTTATAATCATTCACAAAAATCATAAATATTAGAAAACGTATGAAAATTAAATCAGATTGTTAAAAATAATTAACAGTCAAGAGAAATAAATACATAAAGATTTTTCTCCGGCTCGAAAATTATTATTTTCTTGACACAGAGTAAATCACTCAAAACGATCAAATACGCTGACAGAAAACTCAAAATAATTTTACAGTACACATAAATTACTAAACGGTAGAATTCTGTTAACTGTCAAAATTACTGTCAACTATTTAGGAAGTTTGGGGTGTTACAATACTCCCCATCTAAAAAGAAATTTCGTCCTCGAAATTTGATAAGCCTGATTTCATATGCTCAGAATAAATATATCTATATATTACTCTTTATCTTATTTTCTAGTTCCCATATTACATCTTCACCTATATCGTTCTAAACGATTTTAACCAATGAAATCTCTTTGTCTCGCGATCAATTTCTTCTGATCAAACAAATATCTCATATTCCTATAATTATTGAAGATGTTAAATTTTACTCCATAAAGAAAGCATAACCATACTTCTACTAATACAAACACAACATCTACCAACTTCCATTCATGCGTAGAAAAACTTTTCTCAAGTGACTTCAATTTCCTAAAATCATACCCTACAACTCTTCTATTCTGCATAAGCACATATCTTGAATTCCGATATAATACATCATAGTACACCTCCAATGGTTTACTGAGATTAGACAAAACTAATAGTAGAGAAGTACTTCAAACATATTTCAACTCCTAAAAATTTTTCTTATATGCATCAGTCTATACGAATGCTTAATTCTTTCAAGTAAGCTAGGTAAGAAGTCCTACGATCTAGAAATTTTCCAGCATTCCCATTACTGTGTTTGATTTTTCTTACTGAAAAACTACTTCAACCTTTGAAGGATCCACCACGCTTCCGCTACATCACTCTGATACTATGACATGGATATAGATAGGAATATCCTTTCTTGCAAAATATTCTTTCTTGCAAATTGCGATACATGAAAAACATTGTGAAGGTCAGAAAGAAAAAGAATAACGAAACTATATGATATGTTACTAGACATATCCAATAAGAATTTGATATTACCTGATCTTAAGAACGAATTTTCTGAAATACTAACACTTTATCATGATAATCTCATAGGATATGGTCAGAAAATAACCAATCCATTTTTAAAGATCAAATCTATTTATGAAAGAGATAAACAGATCAAACTAACACAAAAATTTGATCTATAACAAAAATTCGAATAACTCGAGTAACACGATAGGCTAATAATGGAAACAGAAATAAACAAATCAGAGGATAACGAATAACTCTAACATATAATTGATCCACACAATCATATGTCATAAAGAATAGATTAAAGAATCACCTTTTGCAGTACAGTCTCCCTTGTTTAGGTATTCATCTCAAAACACTCCCGTTCCATTCGACGTATCGACTCTCCCTACTACCTGAGATTTTACTAACAGAAAACTCTATTTTCAATGGAACACAATTTCTGGAAATGTGTCCAAACTTTGCCTTAAATTGTTTCCTTGACGTACAGTCCTTCATTAAGCACCTTCTATCAGCAACCACATTGGACTTACCTTTCTTATACTTGATCACATAGGGAAATTGTTCAAGAAACTCCACCCACTTGGCATGTCTCTTGTTCAACTTTTCCTGTCCCTTCAAATACTTTAGAGACTCATGATCACTATGAATAATAAACTCCTTTGGTAGAAGATAGTGTTGCCAAGTTTGCAAAGTCCTAACTAAAGCATACAATTCTTTATCATATGTAGGGTAGTTAAGGGCAGCCCCATTCATTTTCTCACTAAAATAAGCAATAGGATGTCCCTCTTGCATTAAAACCGCACCTATGCCTACCCCAGATGCATCACATTCAAGCTCAAAGGATTTAGCAAAGTTAGGCAAAACAAGTATGGGTGCATGTGTTAATTTCTCCTTTAGGACAACAAATGCTTTCTCTTGTTTCTCTCCCCATTTAAAACCCACATGCTTCTTGACTAGTTCATTTAGAGGTGCAGCAATGGTACTAAAATCCTTATCAAACCTCCTATAGAAACTAGCAAGCCCATGGAAACTTCTTACCTCACTCACACTCTTAAGAGTTGGCCATTCTAAGATTGCTTTTATTTTCTCTTTATCTACATGCACTCCACTAGAATTAACCATAAATCCTAAAAACACAACATGGTCCTTACAAAACGTGCACTTTTCCAAATTATCATACAATCTTTCTTTTCTAAGGACATGTAAAACAGATTGCAAATGATGCAAATGCTCATCCACATTTTTACTATATACAAGAATATCATTAAAATAAACAACCACAAATTTCCCTAGAAACTCTCTCAAAACATGGTTCATCAATCTCATGAAAGTACTAGGGGCATTTGTCAAACCAAATGGCATTACTTTCCATTCATACAAACCATACTTGGTTTTAAAAGCTGTTTTCCACTCATCACCTTCTCTAATCCAAATCTGATTATATCCACTTTTCAAATCAATCTTAGAGAAATAACAAGAGCCATACAACTCATCTAACAAATCATCTAACCTGGGAATGGGATGCCTGTACTTGATGGTGATGTTATTGACGGCCTCTACAAATGAACACATCCTCCAACTTCCATCTTTCTTTGGCACTAATATAACTGGAACAAAGACAAGGGGCTCAAGCTCTCCTCAACCCATCCTTTGCTCATCAATTCAGCAACTTGCCTTTGAATTTCTTGGGTCTCTTGAGGATTACTCCGGTATGCTGGCCTATTAGGCAACACAGCCCTTGGCACCAAATCAATTTGGTGTTCAATACCTCTCAATGGTGGAAGTCCTGGTGGTATATCTTCTGGAAAAACATCTTGAAATTCCTGCAAAATAGATTTAACTCCACTAAGAAGTTTAAGGTCATAATCAAGTGCAGTAATCTCCTTATTATAGAGTATATACATAGACTTCCTTGCCATTAAAGCTCTCCTCACCTTTCCACTCTTCACAAACAAAACATTCTTTCTCTCTTTCTTTTTGCTTTCATTTTCATTTTCTTTCCTTTCTTTCCTCTCTTGCCTTCTTTTTTCTCTCATGATATTTTGATCATTACATACCTCTTTTGGAGACAATGGAACCAATGTAACCTTGCGGTTTTCATGGTGAAAAGTGTATTTATTTGCGTGACCATCATGGTGAGCTTTTCTATCAAACTGCCATGGTCTCCCAAGAAGCAAATGACTAGCTTCCATTGGAACCACATCACACAAAATTTTATCTTTATATTTTCCAATAGAAAACTCAATCTCTACTTGCTTATCCACCCTCAATTCTCCCTCCTCACTCAACCACTGCAACTTGTATGGTCTAGGATGGGGCTTAGTCTCCAAATTCATTTTTGTCACCAACCTAGTACTTGCCACATTAGTACAACTCCCTCCATCAATGATTAAGGAACACAGTTTTCCTTGGATAAGACATCTAGTATGAAAAATATTTTCTCTTTGACTTTCCTCACCCTCTTTGGCTCTTCCTCCTAACATTCTCCTCACAATGAACAAATCTCCTTCAGGAATCTCCTCCTCTTCCTCTCTCTCTTCCTCACTTGAGGATTCAGTTTGGGAACTCTCACTAGTGATTTCTCCATTATCTTTTAACACCATAACCTTCTTAGTTGGGCATTCAGATGCAATGTGCCCCTACCCAAACATTTGAAACACTTTATGTCTCTAGACCGAGACTTGTTTGCCATTTCTTTGCCCTTGTTTTGGGTTGGGTTTGGGGCTATCGTGGAGATCCTAGAAGATGAGGTACCCTCCTTCTTGAACCTATCCTTCCATCTAGAGTTATCATAGTTTGATACACTCTTTCTCACACTTTTTCTTTTTAGTTGTTGTTCCACTTTCATAGCATGGTGAACTAAGTCCTCCATTTCTACATAATTTTGAAGCTCAACAACATCTCTTATATCTCCATTCAGCTCATTAAGGAACCTAGCCATGGTAACCTCCCTTTCCTCCTCTACATTGGCTCGGATCATGGCTATTTCAAGGTCTTTAAAGAACTCATCTACACTCTTACTCCCTTGGGTCATTCTTTGAAGTTTATTGAGAAGCTCTCTATGGTAGTGGGATGGAACATACCTCCTTCTCAACACTCTTTTTAACTCCTCCCAACTCTCTAACATAGGCTCTCCATACCTCCTCTTCTCCTTTTGGAATTGATCCCACCAAACTAAGGCATAGTCAGTGAATTCCAAGGTCGCTAGCTTGACCTTCTTCTCCTCATTTAGATTGTGGCATGAGAAAATTTGTTCTACCTTCATCTCCCACTCAATATAGGCTTCAGGATCACTTTTTCCTTTAAATGGTGGTATGGTAACTTTCACAACCTCCTCTCTATTTCTCCTTTGTTCTCCATCTTGTTCTCTCCTTTCATGCCTCTCATGTCTCCTCCTATCTCTACGTTGGTCATTCTCCCCATTCTGGTTTTGGTTTTCTAAAGTTTCAAGTCTCTCATAAATTCCCTCCGTATGCTCCCTCAACACCTCATTCATCCTTTGAGTTAAGGCATCTAATAACAACCTATGCTCCCTAGTAGGGGATGGGGGTCCCTCTCTTTCAGCCATAGATTAATTTGATGTAAAGAAGTCCTCTCCAAAACTATTTCACTCAAAGTGTTTCACACAAATTTGGCTTTTAAGCTAATGTATCTCTCTTGCCTTTTTCCACTCTTTCTCTTGCTTAAAGTTCTTACTAGAATCAAACAATCTCTTCAAGAAATAAATTTTTAATTTGCAGCAATCACAAGGCTTTTAATATCACAAGACAAGTAGCAAAGAACAAGTTCACTACTCACAATTAGAAAGACAAGTGATTCATAAATTCAAACAAGAAACAAGAACAAGGTTTAGGTCCAGAAATTCAAATAGCTTCCCTCAAGCCAAATGTTGAAGCACTTCCAAATCTCCTTTTTTTCATTTTTTTTAAACTCCAATTCTTTTTTTTTATAAATTCAACAATCAAATTCACCTCTACAATCTTAGTACAATTCAAGCGATTCAGAAAAAAAAAATCACAAATAAGTGCTGTTTTCACTTACTTGGCAGCCACTGTATGCCTCTTTGTGCAACCTTCGTTCCTCCAAACACAACTTCAAAAATAAAACCCTCTTTTGGCTCCAAATCACACACCAAACACTAGCCCTAATGACTAGCTTTGATACCAAATGATGAGGTTTTTCTTAAGCCTCTTGATTTCGGACCTATTAGGATTAGAACAAACAGAATTTGGAAGATGAAATTGAAAAGAAGAATAAAGAAGCAAAAGAACTAATTCTGTCCGTTTTAGGAAATTTCTATAACTCATGCTACAGATTTCAAAATTGGGTGATTCCAAAACAAGGTGAAATATCTCTTTCTGAATCACGATTTAGACTCAAGAATCACTGGAAAAGAGTACGTATAGCTTGAGTTATGAGCACGAGAAAATTAAGACGAAAATTGAGAAAATTACAAAAATTGAAAGAAGAATTAGAAATGAAAATTGATGAAAAGAAAAAGATAAGGATGGCGCCACAAACCTAGTTTAATAAGCCAAGAAGGATCGCCACTAGAAAAGATTAATTATTGATAAGATCAAATGATGCAAGGAAGAATCCTAGCAGAGCAAAACACCCAATTTTCTTATATGCCAAAAGTCTGTCTCTCTCATGATTCCCAAATGTTTTAATACAATTTAGTTTAGGGTTTGCCCATTTAGGACTTAACTAAAATAAAATAAAGCCCATAGCATAAGCATCACTGATATGTTCTAGTGGTTAAGGAGACATATTCAGCTTCAAGTGCCTGGGTTCTAATCCTACTGTGGACAAAATATATTTTTTTGAACACAGTCATACACCAAATAGAACTAGAATGTAATAAAATTAAATAAAATAAAAATCAAATAAAAACAGCCCAAAAATATATAAAGGTCTTGAAGTTCAAATTGACTCTTTTGACTCTTCTCCTGTCATTCCAAGTGGGCTATGCATGCGTAAATCCTAAGCTCCACATATTGGGCTTCAATCTGATGTTGGGCCTCTACTAAGTTGTTCACCATCTTTTTAAGTTCTTCTTGGGCTCTTTTAGCTCTTGCTCTTGTCATGGGCCCTCCTAGACCTTGTATTGGATCTTGGACTTCTTTTTGGACTTGGGCCTGGGCTTGGGCTTCACCCATGAAGTCCTCATCACCTCACTCACGGACTTAGGTGTTGGCCATTCTTGGATGTCTTTAACCTTTTCCACATCTACTTGTACTCCCTTAGCACTAACAACAAATCCGAGGAATACCACATGATCAGTACAAAAGATGCATTTTTCCAGATTAGCATACAATTGTTCTTTCCTAAGCACATTCAAAACAGATTGCAAATGCTCAACATGCAAATCAAGGCTAGTGTTATAGATAAGAATATCATCAAAGTACACCACAACAAATTTGCCAATAAACTCTTTTAAAACATGATTCATCAATCTCATGAAAGTACTAGGCGCATTAGTCAAACCAAATGGCATAACCAACCACTCATACAATCCATATTTTGTTTTAAAGGCAGTTTTCCATTCATCACCTTCTCTAATCCTAATCTGATTATAGCCACTTTTTAGATCAATTTTGGAAAACACACATGCACCATACAGTTCATTAAGAAGATCATCTAACCTGGGAATTGGATGTCTATACTTGATGGTGATGTTGTTTATGGCTCTACAATCAGAACACATCCTCCATGAGCCATCCTTTTTGGGCACTAGAATGACTGCACAAACGACACACTGGACTCATGCTATCCCTCATCCAACCTTTGCTCATGAGTTCTGCCACTTGCCTTTCAATCTCCTTTGTCTCTTGTGGGTTGCTCCTATATGCTGGCCGATTGGGCAAAGAAGCTCCCGGAATGAGATCAATGTGATGCTCAATTCCCTCAAAGGTGGCAAGCCATCTAGTACATTTGCTGCAAAAACATCTTAAAAGTCTTGCAAAAGAGATTCAATACAAGAAGGCAATTCAAACTTGTCAAATTGGTTAGCATATAAAATTTGACTTTGACAAAACAATAAGTAGAGGGGCTGCCTTGCGCAAAGCACCCTCCTTACCTCCCTTTCTCTTGCCAAGCAAAGGTTTTTGCCCTCAAGTGTTTCTTCTTGGGCTCTTTTAGCTCTTGCTCTTGTCATGGGCCCTCTTAGACCTTGTATTAGATCTTGGACTTCTTTTTGGACTTGGGCCTGGGCTTGGGCTTCTCCCATGAAGTCCTCATCACCTCACTCACGGACTTAGGTGTTGGCTATTCTTGGATGTCCTTAACCTTTTCCACATCTACTTGTACTCCCTTAGCACTAACAACAAATCCAAGGAATACCACATGATCAGTACAAAAGATGCATTTTTCCAGATTGGCATACAATTGTTCTTTCCTAAGCACATTCAAAACAGATTGCAAATGCTCAACATGCAAATCAAGGCTAGTGCTATAGATAAGAATATCATCAAAGTACACCACAACAAATTTGCCAATAAACTCTTTTAAAACATGATTCATCAATCTCATGAAAGTACTAGGCGCATTAGTCAAACCAAATGGCATAACCAACCACTCATACAATCCATATTTTGTTTTAAAGGCAGTTTTCCATTCATCACATTCTCTAATCCTAATCTGATTATAGCCACTTTTTAGATGCCACTTGCCTTTCAATCTCCTTTGTCTCTTGTGGGTTGCTCCTATATGCTGGCCAATTGGGCAAAGAAGCTCCCGGAATGAGATCAATGTGATGCTCAATTCCCTCAAAGGTGGCAAGCCATCTAGTACATTTGCTGCAAAAACATCTTAAAAGTCTTGCAAAAGAGATTCAATACAAGAAGGCAATTCAAACTTGTCAAATT
Source organism: Ormosia emarginata (assembly GCA_029884605.1). Taxonomy (NCBI): domain Eukaryota; kingdom Viridiplantae; phylum Streptophyta; class Magnoliopsida; order Fabales; family Fabaceae; genus Ormosia; species Ormosia emarginata. The sequence goes on along the minus strand of JAQQTP010000078.1, from coordinate 20,850,355 downwards.
GGTTAGCATATAAAATTTGACTTTGACAAAACAATAAGTAGAGGGGCTGCCTTGCGCAAAGCACCCTCCTTACCTCCCTTTCTCTTCCCAAGCAAAGGTTTTTGCCCTCAAGTGTTTCATTCTTTTTCTTTTCACTCTTTTTCCTCTCAAGTGTTTCACTCTTTCTCTCAATTGCAATCTTTTCTCTCATTTTGATTTGATCCTCACACACCTCTCTAGGAATCAAAGGCTTGAGAACCACTTTCTTGTCCTGATACACAAAAGAAATTTTGTTAGTAAAACCATCATGGACAGCTTTGGTGTCATACTGCCACGGCCTCCCCAAAAGAATGTGGCTGGCCTCCATTGGAACTACATCACATAACACTTTGTCTTGGTATTTTCCAATGGAAAGAGAGACTTCTACTTGCTGCCTTACTTGCATCTCTTCTCCTTCACTTGCCAAATTCAGTTTTGACACTAATCTCGAACTCACCACATTTGTGCAGCTTCCCCCATCAATAATTACCAAACATACCTTACCATTGATTGAACATCTTGTGTGGAAAATGTTCTCCCTTTGAGATGCATCCACTGCTTTGATTTGGCTTACAAGTAACCTTCTAATCATGTACAACTCTCCCTCCGCAGCCACCATCTCTTCTTCACTCTCCTCTTCCTCTCCACCACTATCTTCAGATTGGCTTGTGTACTCCCCATTATCCTTAAGAAGAATTGTCTTCTTTGTAGGACACTCGTAGGCATAATGACCTATGCCCAAGCACTTAAAACACTTCACTTCTCTAGTCCTCTTTGGTGGATGTTCAGCTTGCTTTTGAGGTGCTTTCCCATGATTAGAAAGCGCTGCATTGTTAGAGGAGGCAACATCTTCTTTCTTGACTCTATCCTTCCAATTTGAAGGATTATAGCTAGTAGAACTCTTCTATGTTGTACTCTTTCTTTTGAGTTGTTGTTCTACTTGAATTGTCTTATGCAAAAGATCCTCCATTTCTACAAATTCCTGCAACTCCACAACATCTCTAATATCATGATTTAAACCATTAAGAAAGCGAGCCATAGTTACCTCAGGATCTTCTTCAATTTTGGCTTGGATGATTAACACTTCCATCCCCTTATAATACTCTTCCACTCCTTTGCTTCCTTGAGTCAATTTCTGCAACTTAAGTTTCAAGTCCCTATGGAAGCTAGATGGTACATAACGCTTCCTCATGATTCTCTTCATTTCTGCCCAAGTGTCCACCATAGGTTCTTCATTCCTTGTCCTCTCCCTCTACAACTTATTCCACCAAATGAGTGCATAATCAAAAAATTCAGCAGCTGCAAGTCTCACCTTTTGCTCCTCATTATAATTGTTGCAAGAGAACACATGCTCAATCTTGAGCTCCCACTCCAAGTATGCCTCTGGGTCACTCCTACCCTTGAAAGGAGGTATATTCAGCTTGATTCCTTCTATTCTCCCTTCATTCCTATTCGGCCTTCCTCCTCCTCCAGGTGGTGTCCTATTCTCCAATTGATCCAACCTCTCATGGAACTCATCTTGCTGTTGCTTCATCAACCTCTCCAAGTGTTGAGTAAGAGCTGTGATTTGGAACTGAATATCATTGTTGATGTTTCTTTCTTCCATTGATAAATAAACAAATCAAAGGTAACAAGTACCAATATATATATATATATATATTTGTTGTTTGAGAAACCTTACCCACTCAAGTGTTTGCACACAATTTTACTATAATGATCACTCTTGCCTTTTTCCTCTCTATTCCTCCTTGAATTCTTATCAACCAAGAAGAGAAAACACAAAGAAATTCTACCAATCTGTGTGCAGCCACAAATGCAGAATTTGTGCACAAATTTCAACCAACAAAAGTACAGCCAAGAATTTAGAAAGTCAAACAAGTAAGGTGCAGTAATTCTTCCTTCAATCAACCACAATATTACCTTAAAGAATAAGCTTAAAAATTTCTAACAAAGATGAACCATTCAAATATATACTCATTTTGCATGCTTCCTTCTCTTTTGTTTTTGGTCTATTTTTATTTTTATTTTTTTTTAAAAGCCTAACTTTTGCAATGGTTCAGCCTAAGAGAAAATGACAATAAGGTAATATTAAGGATGGTGAAATCAAGGAAAGAAATTACCCGAAGTGCAGCCTTGCAATTCCTAGAACTGGAGCTCTGATTACCAAATGATATGAACCCGAATTTGCTTGTTCGGATTCAGAATAGGATCTACCAGGAATTTAGGTGATGGGTACAGACTTTGTTTTAAACTCTGCACATGGAAATGATCAATTAAAACAGAAATGCAGAAAATTCGTTTTGATATCATAGAACTATAACTCAAGCTGTAGAACTCCAAATTGAATGAGACCAATTATTGAGAAAGCTCGTGTTCTGAATCACAATTTTGGCTCAAGAATCACTCAAAAAGCTTTCGTATAACATGAGATATGATCAGGAGTTATTCTGCACGAAAATTGGGGCTTTCATGGAATTAGGGTTTGATTCAATCAGAATTGAGGGAAACAGAATTATATGATCATGGAAAAGAAAAGAAATTGGTATGGGAATGATGATGGACGTCACACTTCCAAGGATGGAAGATAAGTCCAGAGATTGCACACACAAAGGATGTAATTCCTTTGATAAATCTCAATAATTGGATTGCAAGAACTCAAAGAGAAACAAGCTCACCAGACTGTGTTTGTTCAAAAACCAAAACTATATGTCTCCTTCTCCTAGCTGGGTGCTATTATGTAGCCCCTTTACATTCAGAAACTTACAAAAATAAACTCCTAATAATAACCATCATAAAAACTATAATTGGCCAAAGTGTAACTGCCAAAGAAATAAAAGCATTCAGCCTACAATTTTTAACCTAGCAGACTGCATTATTCTATCATTTTGTAACAGTCACATGTCCTTGTTATTTGCATTTAATCAGCCAATAATTCCACCAAGTCTAGCTGCCCCTATTCAGCATAGTTAGCACTCCATACTTGAGTTGAATTTATGACAAACTTCCCTCCCATTAAAGCCATGCAATCTCCTCTTCAGTCATGAGGCAATTGATCAATTTGAGTTTTGATTCTTCAAGGCGTGGTTCTATTTTAGTAAAGGCTGCCAACATTTGTTGTAAAGCTTCCTTGGCTCTCCTTGTCCTTGCTCTTGTCATAGGTCCTCCAAGTCCTTCAAGGGCTTCAAGCTCCTTGTTCTTGGTCATGTCCTCATCAGATGGAGGGTAATCTTAGAGTGCTTGGCCGAAACTAGAGGAGAAGAGAAATGGAGAGAAAGCTTTGATAACTTAGCTTCTTGAATTTGATCAATAATGATCAAGATGGAGTAATAATGGTCTTCAAACCATTCTATGCTCTTAAGCACTCTCCAAAACCGTCCCCCCCCCTTCATGCATTTTCTTAAGAGTGCAAAGTGATCAATTATGATGTATATTGACCAAGACAAGTAATAATGGTCATAAAGCTTTTCTTTAGCTCCAAAATGAAGCACAAAACCGTCGCCTCTCCATGCATGCATTCCATAATGTTGTCATCTTGTTCAAGCCACCATTTAGAGCATTTTAGGCCATTGATTAGATCAATGGTTAGGATTTAGGTAGACTTTTTGATTAGAAGACTTAATCTAGGCCATTAGATCTTCATGAAATTCTAGCCATTAGATCTATCTCCAAAAATAAAGGGTCAAGATTACTCCTTCTTACTTTTAATCCAAGGGTCATAATTAGTCATAGCCATTTTAGAAGACCAAATCTCCACCATTAATTTAATCCAAATCCAATGGTCACAAATGATCCATCTCCACCATTGATTTAATCCAAATTCAACGGTCACAAATGGTCCTAGCCACTTTATAAGATCAAATCTCCACCCTAGATTTAATTCTTCATCCAATGGTTGTAAATGGTCATAGCCATTTTATTAGACTAATCCAACACCGTTGATTAAATCGACGGTTGATATCAAAGTCTTCAATATTAGACTTGCTTCCTATTAGTCCGTCAAAAGTTGTCATAACCACTATTGTTGACTTAAGCAGTATAATATTTATTTTTATCTGCTAAAACCCCACGAAACAATATATTTACTGTATTTTTATCGCCCGATAATTAAATACAGTACAAAACACAGTACAAGAAAATTTTTAAAAACTGTTTCTGGATTCAGGTTTAGTAAGATCCCCCGTCTCCATCTAAATAGTACAAATTTTTCTATACGTAAAAAAATTTTCATGTTTTGGGACTCACCCCGGACCCACGTAGGACCACTAGGACCCATGAATAGCCCAAAAACAACCAGATAACCATAAAAATTTATAATCATCCACAAAAATCACAAATATTAGAAAACGTATGAAAATTAAATCATATTGTTAAAAATAATTAACAGTCAAGAGAAATAAATACATAAAGATTTTTCTCCGGCTCAAAAATTATTATTTTCTTGACACAGAGTAAATCACTCAAAATGATCAAATACGCTGACGAAAAACTCAAAATAATTTTACAGTATACAGAAATCACTAAACAGTAGAATTCTGTTAACTGTCAAAATTACTGTTAATTATTTAGGAAGTTTGGGGTGTTACAATACTCCCCATCTAAAAAGAAATTTCATCCTCGAAATTTGATAAACCTAATTTCATATGCTCAGAATAAATATATCTATATATTGCTCTTTATCTTATTTTCTAGTTCCCATATTACATCTTCACCTATATCGTTCTAAACGATTTTAACCAATGAAATCTCTTTGTCTCGCGATCAATTTCTTCTGATCAAACAGATATCTCATATTCCTATGTTAAATTTTACTCCATAAAGAAAGCATAACCATACTTCTAATACAAACACAGCATCTACCAACTTCCATTCATGCGTAGAAAAACTTTTCTCAAGTGACTTTAATTTCCTAAAATCATACCCTACAACTCTTCTATTATGCATAAGCACATATCTTGAATTCTGATATAATACATCATAGTACACCTCCAATGGTTTACTGAGATTAGACAAAACTAATACTAGAGAAGTACTTCAAACATATTTCAACTCCTAAAAATTTTTCTTATATGCATCAGTCTATACGAACGCTTAATTCTTTCAAGCTAGGTAAGAAGTCCTACGATCTAGAAATTTTCCAGCATTCCCATTACTGTGTTTGATTTTTCATACTGAAAAACTACTTCAACCTTTGAAGGATCCACCACGCTTCCGCTACGTCACTCTGATACTATGACATGGATATAGATAGGAATATCCTTTCTTGCAAAATATTCTTTCTTGCAAATTGTGATACATGAAAAACATTGTGAAGGTCAGAAAGAAAAAGAATAACGAAACTATATGATATGTTACCAGACATATCCAACAAGAATTTGATATTGCCTGATTTTAAGAATGAATTTTATGAAATACTAGCACTTTATCGTGATAATCTCATAGGATATGGTCGGAAAATAACCAATCCATTTTTAAAGATCAAATCTATTTATGAAAGAGATAAACAGATCAAACTAACACAAAAATTTGATCTATAACAATAATTCGAATAACTCGAGTAACACGATAAGCTAACAATGGAAACAGAAATAAACAAATCAGAGGATAACGAATAAATCTAACATATAATTGTCCACACAATCATATGTCATAAATAATAGATTAAAGAATCACCTTCTGCAGTACAGTCTCCCTTGTTTAGGTCTTCAGCTCAGAACACTCCCGTTCCATTCGACGTATCGACTCTCTCTACTACCTGAGATTTTACTAACAGAAAACTCTGTTTTCAATGGAACACAATCTCTGGAAATGTGTCCAAACTTTCCCTTAAATTGTTTCCTTGACGTACAGTCCTTCATTAAGCACCTTCTATCACATCACTTACTGCTTCTGGTTTCTCAATGGTCGTAAATACATTTCCCGTTGAAATCAATTACTTTCCTAATATCCCTAAGAAGAAATACCAGGTTCCAAAATTACGAAATCTTATATTCTAAGAATGATTCTCTTCCATCAGATCCTGAACTTCAAATTCCAGTTCCTGCTATTCAGCGATTCTCTATTCCTGCAATCACCCTTCCACATTGTTTTTGTAGTTGTAACTGTATTACTAGTAATATGTTCCGCTTCCACACACGTATATCTACCATGAGCCATTTCCTTTCGGAATTCAAACACACAGAGAACACAACATGAGCAAAATAGACCTAACCACAAACTCCAAAAAACTCAAACCGTGCTTTGATACTAACTAAATGTAACACCATCCTTAGGGCATCACATTTCTGACTACCAACTCCCAATCTGAAAATGATTTCATAAAAGGTTTGAGTTATAAAAGATGGGTTTTAAAATTTCTTTTCATCAAAGACGGAAACATAAACTTACTGATATCCATAAGTATTACTGAAAATATATTTAGTATGCAATATTGACACCAATTAATATTTAACAATTTAAAGAGAAATATAAAACTAATAGAAAACTCTCTCTTCTTTTTAACAATAGCAAATCCTATGACGGGTCCTACTTAATAGCATGGTACAACACTAACGAGAAAACTTAACATACTTATTCCTTCTTGTATCTATCTGGATGCATCAGACATCTGTTCTATGTCAACACTGCATGCTATCAAATCTTGAATGGTCATTCTCTGATGTTGTCTCCGATCGTAGAGTATTTATCTCCTGTATGTCTAGGACAACTCGTTCCATCTACTATTTAATTTTAATAATACAAACACAGCAAAACAATATAACAAAGAGGTGAGATCACCTACACCAATACCAACATGGTAGCATAGAGATAACACAAATAGCATACCATACAGATATGTCATACCATAATTCCAATAATGCACTTAACATTAATCAACTATCATCATCAAATCATTTATCAATTCAATTATCATTCAACATCTATGGTGATGCCCTCATCATTATCCAATTATCATCATCATCATCCAAGTATTCAAAACAAATGTCATAGCCAATATTCCTCAATTAATATATCATACAGATATAAATGCTCAGATTCATGCATGCGCACATAGACTCAATGTCCTACTCCATGGAGCTAATACTCAGTTCGGAGAAGTCGATCCGAAAGATTTGTCTGTACCAAAATGCCTCAGACCAAGTGCTATAATCCTCATTTTGATTTTTACACATCTAGCATATATACAACAGTCTTTACAAGATCATGATTAAGAATAATGATGAGGACAAAGGAGGAGGCGAGATAGAGGGTGGCATGGAGGACATCGAAGGATTGGGAGGACCAATGACAAGAGCAAGAGCCAAGAAAGCCAAAGAAGCTCTAAAACAAATGGTGGCAAAATTGATCAAAAGAGGCTCCAAAATTGAAGGCCCAAGTTGTAATGTTGAGAAGGCCAAATTAATTTGTTGCATTCAGAATGAAGACTATGAGGACTAGAAAAGGCTGCATTTTTATTTAGTCCATGTTTGGCCCATTTTCTTTTGAGGTCAGATTTTGGGTGGGTTGTACTTGTAGCACGCCTAGACCCTTTATTTTTCTTTATTTTGTGGTTTTTGTTTATTGGGCTGAATGGGTAGATCCATGTAGGAATTTTACTAAACCTAGTGGTAAGGGTTGTTATCAAATAAAAGACTTTCAAAACAGCATTTTGGAGATAACACAGAATTGACATTGAGCATTTTTGGCTTGTGAGGCTTGTTCTCTTAGGTTCTTCTAAGAATCTCTGAACTTATCAAGGGTGCTATCCTTGTGGCATTCCCAGGCTTATCAATCCGTGGATTGTGGCGCCTAATCCTCTTTGTTCTTGGTTGTTTTTTTTTTTGTGTTTTTCTATTTCTCAATTCTGTCAAATCTTCTTCGGTTCGTATCTCACGTTTTACAAAATCTTTTCTAGTGATTCTTGACCCTAATTCGTGATTCAGAACGTCCTCTTTCACCTCGTTTTGGAATCGTGCAATTCCGAGGAGCGTAGCGCGAGATACAGGCGTTTTGAAGCAAGACGTCTTTGTGTGATCAATTTCGTGAATTCCAACCTAGGAAGGTCCGAACTGAAATCAAGGCAAGGGAACTCACATCAAATAGTGTCTCGGTTAGAATCATCGTTGTGTTGCATCGGTCTAACCTACGGGAAGAAGCGCGACCAACCACCCGTGTAAGCAACCCGCACCCCGATGCCCCCAAGGTCAACAAGTGACTTACACTACGCATATTGCACCCACTCAAGAGGTGTACGTCTCTCTTAGGCAAATAGCCTCATACAGTCCCTCGGACCTTTCCAATGCATGTTCAATGCATCAATTCCAATCATAGGAAAAAATTCATCATTTTCTCATATAGTGTTCATACACTAGTTCATGCATATAAAATGCACTAATGCCACTCACAGGCAAAATTCACCATTTCTAATGCATGTTCAATGCACCAATGCCAATCACAGGCAAAATTCACAATTTCATATTCAGGGTCCACACATTGGCCCATTCTCAGTTTAATTTCATAATCTCATAATCAGGGTCCACACATTGGCCTAACAGTATCTTTACTGTATTTTTCATTTCGAAATCACATTATCGCGTTTTAATAGTCACAAAACACTTTCATCATGTTTTCACAATCGCGAAACATTTCTGTTACGTTTTCACAATTCCGCAATACTTCTGTTACGTTTTCCAATTACGTATTAATTTTTCAACATTTTCTCAAATCGCGTAAAATCATTTACACGTTACTCAAATCACGTAGCGATTTTCTACCATTTTCACAATCGCGTAACTTAAAAATCATTCTTTTAAGTCGCGTAAACCATTTTCCATCATTTTCAAAATATTTAAACGCTTTCTAAATCGCGTAGAAATATTTCAACGTTTTTCAAATCGTGTAGCTTAAAAATCACGTTTTTAAGATACGTAAAATATTTTTCACTATTTTATAACCACGTAACATATTTCTCAATATTCCAAACATTATTTTGGACTTCCAAACAAATCAATATAATTTCTAACATCATTTTTCCATTACGAAAAAATATTTCTTAACCTTCAAATATTCCATTTCCACTTTTCTCAAAATATTATGACTTTGTACTTCCTTTTCCATATTTTCTTACTCAAGAAAATCTTTTTCCACATTTCTTTACTCAAGTAGTCTTTTTCCACAATATGATCCACAAAAGAAATCCTTTTCCAAAATATCCACAAAATCACTTTTCCATTGATATAAATCAATGTTTCAAAATCTTAAAATTTTACTAACGCTCTCCAAAACCCAAAGAATGAGTTATACGTTAGAAAATATCAAATCACTATTATATGATTCAAGTTGGATACATATTATTTTTACGATATGATCCAAGTTGGATGCATATAGTTTTTACGGATCATCCTTGAATTGATTTAGTGTTTCAAAGAATGAAATGATGAACAATACCCGAGGAACAGAACTGATGAATAGTGACATGAATAGTGATGTGAATAGTAAAAATAATAGAAAAGATGGAAAAAGGAAAAGGAATGAGAGGAAGAAGACGCCACACTCTTAGAGAGTGATAAGTCAAGCGAAGATTCGCCACAAAGGTAAAGAAGCCTTTGATAAGAACCAAGATGGCTCATCCAAGAACCAAAGAGAATGAAATTCTCACAAATGGATTCAATCCAAATTCACATCCAAGAGTGCCTTCATTCATGTTTTAGGCACCTATTTATAGGAAAATGGGGTGCATAGAATATGCATACAAAATGGTCATCATAATGTGACAAATTCCCCATAAAAAGCAATAACTAATCCATTAAGTGGCTAATTAAAGCATTAACTAGCAAATAGGAGTTACCTAGGCATGCAAACCAAAGGTTGCCCTCCCAAAAAATGTGCACTATTCATCCTTCATAGTTTATTACACTTTATTTAATAGAAATAAACTAAAAAAGATACTATTTTAGAGAAGTGGACATCCAAGTCATCATGGGTCTTCAAGTTGGATGAGATAAGTGACCAATTTGGGCTCCACTCCATCAAGACTTGAATTTGGGCTTGCTTCAATTAAAGTTGTCACCATTTGATTTAGGACTTCTTGGGCTTTCTTGGTCCTAGCTCTTGTCATAGGTCCACCAAGTCCTTGTAGTGCTCCTTGATCCATGCTCCTTAGTGGGCTCACATCATCCCCTCCTTCTTTAAGTGAATTCGACCTCGAATTGAAATCTTCATCACCTACATCAAATGGAGACAAATCAGCTACATTGAAAGTTGCACTAACACCATACTCACCTGGAAGGTCTATCTTGTAGGCATTATCATTGATCTTGGCCAACACTTGGAATGGCCCATCTCCTCTTGGTTGAAGCTTGATTTCCTCTGTGAAGGAAATCTCTCTTTTCTCATGTGCACCCAGACCCAATCTCCGGGTTCAAACACCACCTTCCTCCTCCCTTTGTTGCCTTGTCTAACATAGCTTTCAGTCTTCTTCTCAATTTGAGCCTTGACTTGCTCGTGTAACTTCCTCACAAATTCAGCTTTAGCCCTGCCATCTTCATGCTTTAAAATTGACGAGTTAGGCAATGGCAATAAATCAAGAGGAGTGAGAGGATTAAATCCATAAACAACCTCAAAAGGAGAATATTGAGTAGTACTATGAACAACTCTATTATAAGCAAATTCCACATGAGGCAAACACTCCTCCCAAGACTTAATGTTCTTCTTTATTACAGCCCTAAGAAGGGAAGAAAGTGTCCTATTAACTACCTCAGTTTGCCCATCCGTTTGGGGATGACAAGTAGTGGAGAAAAGAAGCTTTGTACCCAGCTTACCCCACAAAGTCCTCCAAAAGTGACTTAAGAACTTTGTGTCACGATCTGAAACAATACTTCTTGGAAGGCCATGAAGCCTTACCACTTCTTTGAAAAACAATTCAGCAACATGACAAGCATCATCAACTTTTTTACATGGTATAAAATGTGCCATTTTAGAAAACCTATCCACCACCACAAAAATTGAATCCTTACCATTCTTTGTCCGGGTAGTCCTACAACAAAATCCATTGACAAATCAATCCAAGGAAAAATCAGAATAGGCAACGGAGTATAAAGTCCATGAAGCATCACTTTAGATTTAGACCTTTTACAAACAATGCATTTTTCACAAAACTTTTGCACATCATGTTTCATGTGTGGCCAATGAAAATGTTCGTGCAACATGTCTAAAGTCTTTTGAACCCCAAAATGCCCCATTAGTCCCCCTTCATGCGCTTCCCTCACAAGCAACTCTCTTATAGAACTTTTAGGCACACATAATCTCTTTTCTTTAAACAAAAACCCTTGGTGCCTAAAATATCCATTTTGAGCCCAATGCAAACAATTAGCATAGATATGGGAAAAATCTTTATCATGCTCATACAATTCTTTGATGCATTCAAGCCCAAACAATTTTGTTTCAAGGGTAGAGAGTAAGGTGTACCGTCTTGAAAGTGCATCTGCCACTATGTTGGCCTTACCTTTCTTATGCTTGATCACATATGGGAATTGTTCAAGAAACTCAACCCACTTGGCATGCCTCTTATTCAACTTTCCTTGTCCTTTCAAGTACTTTAAGGACTCATGATCACTATGGATAACAAACTCTTTGGGCAAAAGATAATGTTGCCATGTTTGCAAAGCCCTCACCAAGGCATACAACTCCTTATCATAGGTGGGATAATTAAGGACAGCACTACTTAATTTCTCACTAAAGTAAGCAATTGGATGCCCTTCTTGCATTAAAACAGCTCCAACACCAACATTAGAAGCATCACATTCAATTTCAAAAGATTTAGCAAAATTAGGCAAAGCAAGTATTGGTGCATGGGTGAGCTTTTTCTTAAGTTCCTTAAAAGCTTGTTCTTGTTTTTCCCCCATTTAAACCCAACATTCTTTTTGACAATTTCATTAAGAGGTGCAGCCAATGTGCTAAAATCTTTAACAAACCTCCTATAGAAACTAGCCAAACCATGAAAGCTCCTCACATCACTCATATTTTTGGGGGTTGGCCAATCTTGAATGGCCTTAATCTTTTCTTGATCCACATGGACCCCTTTAGCATTAATCACAAAACCAAGGAAAATCACATGATCCACACAAAAAGTACATTTTTCCAAGTTTGCATACAACCTTTCTTTTCTTAATACAAGCAAAACGACCCTTAAATGTTCATGGTGCTCATCTAAGTTTTTGCTATATATTAAGATATCATCAAAATATACCACCACAAATTTTTCCAAAAATTCTCTTAAGACATGGTTCATAAGCCTCATAAAAGTGCTTGGTGCATTTGTTAAACCAAAAGGCATTACCAACCATTCATACAAACCAAATTTAGTTTTGAAAGCGGTTTTCCATTCATCCCCTTCCCTTATCCTAATTTGATGGTACCCACTTTTCAAATCAATTTTAGAAAAAATGCAAGCACCAAACAATTCATCAAGCAAATCATCAAGTCTAGGGATAGGATGCCTATACTTAATGGTGATGTTGTTCACGGCCCTACAATCCGTGCACATCCTCCAAGTGCCATCCTTTTTGGGCACCAAAATGACGGCACAAAGACACATGGACTTAAGCTCTCTTGTACCCATCCTTTTTGCATCAACTCCTCCACTTGCTTTTGGATCTCTTTGGTCTCTTGAGGATTGCTCCTATAGGCTGGCCTATTGGGTAATGATGCACCCGGAATGAGGTCAATATGGTGCTCAATTCCCCTCAAAGGTGGAAGGCCATGTGGCACTTCCTTAGGGAAGATATCCTCAAATTCCTGCAAAAGATTTTTCACACCACTAGACAAAGAATGATCATTAGAAATGTTAGCATTTAAACAAAATTCCCTACACAAAAGCATGTATAGGGGCTGTCTTGAAACCAATGCACTTTTCACCTCACTTTTTGTTGCAAAACAACTCTCTTTTCTCTCTTTTTTTCTCATGATTTTTTTTTGATTTTTCATCACTCTTTTTCTCTTGTTCACTCTCTTTTTCTTTTCTCTCTTGCTCTCTTTTCTCTCTCATTTTCTTTTGATCCTCACTAACTTGTTTTGGAGATAAAGGAGAGAGTACAACCTTTCGCTCCTTTTCCATGAAAGTGAACTTGTTTGAAAATCCATCATGAATGGCCTTCTTGTCATATTGCCAAGGCCTTCCCAACAACATATGGCTTGCCTCCATAGGCACTACATCACAAAGAACATTATCCTCAAACTTCCCAATGGAGAATGGAACCTCCACTTGTTTGTTCACCACCATCTCCCCAACCTCACTCAACCATTGAAGTCTATATGGTGTTGGATGGGTTTTAGTGATAAGATTTAATTTAGACACTAACCTAGAACTTACTACATTTGCACAACTACCTCCATCAATTATTAGAGAACAAACTTTACCTTGAATTAGGCATCTAGAGTGGAAAATGTTCTCCCTTTGGCTAGCTTCATGTTCCTTCACTTGACTCCCCAAAAGCCTCCTCACCATAAGTAAGTCACCATCCGGCATGAACACTTCTTCTTCACTTTCCTCTCCACTTGAAGCTTCGGATTGAGACATCACTTCACCATTCAAGGACACCATAGTTCTCTTGGTTGGACATTGAGAGGCTATGTGGCCATGACCAAGACACTTGAAACACTTGACATCTCTGCTCCTTGTGGTTGGTTCCATGGGCTTCTTGCCTTGAGAGGTGCTCACGGCCTCCTTGCTTGGTACACCCTCCTTCTTTTGCTTGTCCTTCCAATTTGAAGATAGGAATTTGGAAGATGATGAAGAGGAATATTTGGATTTCCTCCTCTTTAATTGTTGCTCCACCTTGATTGCTTGTTGCACCAAATCTTCAAGCTCCACATAGTTTTGCAACTCCACCACATCTTGAATTTCTTGGTTCAACCCATGCAAGAACCTTGCCATAGTTGCCTCACGGTCCTCCTCAAAGTTTGACCTAAGTAAGGCCAATTCCATCTCCTTGAAGTACTCATCCACACTCTTGCTCCCTTGGGTAAGTCTTTGCAATTTGTTGTGGATGTCCCTTTGATAGTGACTTGGGACAAACCTCCTCCTCATTACAATTTTCATGTCTTCCCAAGTCTCAATTGGCTCATCTCCAATTCTCCTCCTCTCCTTTTGGAATTGATCCCACCATACTAGTGCATACTCCTTGAACTCCAATGCCGCCACCTTCACTTTCTTTCTCTCATTATATGTGTTGCAATCAAACACTTGCTCCATCTTGAGTTCCCACTCCAAATAGGCTTCGGGGTCATTCTTTCCAAGAAAGGAAGGAACTTTGATTTTAACCCCCTCAATCCTATCTTCACGCCTTCCTCCCCTAGGACCTCCTCTTCTAGGTCTTCTTCCTCTTGGCCTCCCTCTTTCTTCACTATCATAGCCACTTGAGTCATCCCGTTGAAGGTTGGCTAGTTGTCTATCATAGTTGGCTTGCATTTGCTCCATTTGTCTTTGGAGTGCTTGAACTTGATTAGCCATTCTAGCATGTAGAGTGGCTGTCCTTGGTGACAATGGTGGACTATCACCCATTTGAGTAGTAGAAAGTGTAATTTATCCTCACAACACTCCCTCTCTTTTCTCACAAAGTGTATATATATATATATATATATATATATATATATATATATATATATATATTTCACTCTTTTTGGCTTTTTTTTTTCACACAAGATGTAATTTTCACTCTTGCCTCTTTCCACTCAAATTCTCTTTGCAAGTTCTTAAATGAACCCTCTCATCTTTCAATTACCAAAAGCTCTTACAAAGGTAGCGGTCCTCACAAGAGTAAGCACTCAGAAGTTGAAGAAAAGATGAAACTCTAGACAAAACTCAAAGGAATTTAAAAGACAAGCAAGAAAAGCTAATTAAAAAAAAGAAAGGTAGAACTCAAAAGAAATAAGAAGAAAAAGAAATGCACAAGGTATGTAGAATAGCACCGCTTAATTGAAATTCACAAGGCATTCAAACTCAATCTTGCTTAAGTGCAAGGGCAGTCTCTTTTTTTTTTAATACTATTTTTCAAGCCCTTGTTCTCTTTTTTTTTTTTGCACTTAAAAAAAAATGGTTCTTGCAATTTTTTTTTCAATTGTTATGCCCAATTGTGTATTTAGGAGTTTCCTTTCAAATTAAGGTGCTATAAAACATATAACAGCAATAGATATAGAATTGACAAGATCAAAGTAAATATTAAGTAGAAATTAAAGAACAGAAATTAAAGGCAGAAAATAAAAGGACTAGAATTTAAATGGCAAAAAGTAAAGAACGGAAAGTAAAGAATGTTGCCAATTCTTAGAAATGGCAGAGATCAATGATGATCAAGATTGTGTATAATTATGACATTCAAGCAATAGTGCTTGATGTTTGGAAAGCAATAAGAACAAGTACAAAAGAAAATGCAAGAACTCTATCAACTCTAGAATCCGGGCTCTAGATACCACATGATATGATCCAAGTTGGATGCATATAGTTTTTACGGATCGTCCTTGAGTTGATTTAGTGTTTCAAAGAATGAAATGATGAACAATACCCGAGGAACAGAACTGATGAATAGTGATGTGAATAGTGATGTGAATAGTAAAAATAATAGAAAAGATGGAAAAAGGAAAAGGAATGAGAGGAAGAAGACGCCACACTCTTAGAGAGTGATAAGTCAAGCGAAGATTCGCCACAAAGGTAAGGAAGCCTTTGATAAGAACCAAGATGGCTCATCCAAGAACCAAAGAGAATGAAATTCTCACAAATGGATTCAATCCAAATTCACATCCAAGAGTGCCTTCATTCATGTTTTAGGCACCTATTTATAGGAAAATGGGGTGCATAGAATATGCATACAAAATGGTCATCATAATGTGATAAATTCCCCATAAAAAGCAATAACTAATCCATTAAGTGGCTAATTAAAGCATTAACTAGCAAATAGGAGTTACCTAGGCATGCAAACCAAAGGTTGCCCTCCCAAAAAACGTGCACTATTCATCCTTCATAGTTTATTACACTTTATTTAATAGAAATAAACTAAAAAAATGCTATTTTAGAGAAGTGGACATCCAAGTCATCATGGGTCTTCAAGTTGGATGAGATAAGTGACCAATTTGGGCTCCACTCCATCAACACTTGAATTTGGGCTTGCTTCAATTAAAGTTGTCACCATTTGATTTAAGACTTCTTGGGCTTTCTTGGTCCTAGCTCTTGTCATAGGTCCACCAAGTCCTTGTAGTGCTCCTTGATCCATGCTCCTTAGTGGGCTCACATCATCGTCCTTGAGTTGATTTCGTATTTTAAAGAATTAAACGATGAAGGGGATGAATAGTGTGTGAACAGTGCCATGAACAGTGCTTGAACAGTGTAGTGAACAGTGCGTGAACAGTATGTGTGAATAGTAAAAATAGAAAAGATGGAAGAAAGAAAAGGAATAGAAGGAAGAAGACGCCACACTCTTGGAGAGTGATAAGTCAAGTGAGAATTCGCCACAAAGGTAAGGAAACCTTTGATAAGAACCAAGATGGTTCTTCCAAGAACCCTAAGAGAAACTAAGCTCTCAAAAACTCACAAGGAGTGCAATAATATTCTTCAAATTCAAAAGTGTCAAATGCAGTAAACACAAGCCTATTTATAGGCATTAGGTATGCGGCTAGGTCTAGCTAAAGGATGCAGCAAGCTAGCGCATTTTTAATCCTAACCCTAGCGTAAATGTGGCCCAGGCCCAATTAGAAGGCAACACCTAACCCTAACTCGCTATGCGCAAAGTTAAGCCCAAACAATAGGCCCTTATTACAAAATTATCCCAAAAAAAGAAAAATAAGAACAAAATTGAGAAAATTAAAAAGTTGGAATACATAATTAAATAAAATTTGACAAAGAAGAAATCACGCCCCCACATTGGGCCCTTCATCAACTTGGATCATTTGGACAATCTTGAGTGCTCCTTCTTCTAGAATGGGCTTGAGTGAGAGAAAGTGGTTGACTTCTTTGTCAAAATCCTCCTTAGCCTTCTTAGCTCTTGACCTTGTCATTGGGCCTCCAAGTCCTCGTAGTGCATCTTTGGGCATTGGACCCGTTGGGCTGCCACTTGAGCTTTGTTGGTCTCCATCATGCCCTCCCCTTCGAAAGAATTCGTCCTTGAATTTGATCCTTCATCACCTACATCAAAATGACTTAAGTCACCACATTAAATGTTGCACTAACCCCGTACTCACCTGGTAGGTCAACTTTGTAGGCATTGTCATTGATTCTTTCTATGATTTGGAAGGGTCCATCTCCTCTAGGTAAGAGCTTAGATTTCCTTTGCAAAGGAAACCTTTCTTTTCGCATGTGCACCCACACCCAATCTCCTGGTTCAAAAATAACTTGCCTCCTTCCCTTGTTTGCTTGCCTAGCATATTGCTCCGCCTTCCTTTCAATTTGAGTCTTGACTTGTTCATGGAGCTTCCTCACATATTCAGCTTTTGCTTGTCCATCCCTATGAATTAAAGAAGAGACATTAGGTAGAGGTAGTAAATCAAGGGGGGTGAGGGAATTAAAACCATATACAATCTCAAAAGGAGAAAAACTAGTAGTAGCATGCACAGCCCTATTATAAGCAAATTCAACAAGAGGTAAGCATTCTTCCCAGGTTTTGATGTTCCTCTTGATGATTAATCGCAATAAGGTCGATAGGGTCCTATTCACCACCTCAGTTTGCCCATCGGTTTGTGGGTGGCAAGTGGTAGAGAAGAGTAGCTTAGTCCCAAGCTTATTCCAAAGGGTCCTCCAAAAATGGCTTAGGAACTTTGAGTCCCTATCTGAGACTATGCTTTTGGGCATTCCATGAAGCCTCACCACTTCTTTGAAGAACAAGTCCGCCACATGAATGGCATCATCCACTTTATGGCAAGGAATGAAGTGGGCCATCTTGGAGAATCTGTCCACCACCACAAAAATGGAGTCTCTTCCCTTCTTTGAGCGGGGCAAACCTAGCATAAAGTCCATAGACAAGTCAGTCCAAGGGGAATCAGGAATAGGTAGGGGGGTATAGAGTCCATGAGGCATTACCTTTGATTTGGCTCTTTTACAAACAATGCATCTATCACATAGTTTATGCACATCATGCTTCATGCCAGGCCAATAAAAATGCTCATGCAACACATCTAAAGTCTTTTGGATCCCAAAGTGACCCATTAATCCCCCCTCATGAGCTTCCTTAAGCAATAATTCACGCAAAGAGCTCTTAGGCACACACAAACATTTTTCTTTGAATACATACCCATCTTGCCTAAAGAACCCCCTATGCGCCCCTTTTTCACATGCAGCATACATCTTAGAGAAATCATCATCATGCACATACAACTCCTTTATGTGTTCAAAACCAAGCATTTTTGTTTCAAGAGTAGCTAATAAGGTATACCTTCTGGAAAGCGCATCAGCCACTATGTTTACCTTTCCTTGCTTGTGTTTGATCACATAGGGAAATTGTTCAAGGTATTCCACCCACTTGGCATGCCTCTTATTAAGCTTACCTTGCCCTTAAAATATTTTAGTGACTCATGATCACTGTGAATTACAAACTCTTTTGGCAAAAGGTAGTGCTGCCAAGTGTGCAAAGCCCTTATGAGTGCATACAATTCTTTATCATAAGTGGAGTAATTTAAAATAGCTCTATGCAATTTCTCACTAAAGTATGCAATTGGGTGACCCTCTTGTAATAAAACAGCTCCAATCCCAACATTTGATGCATCACACTCAAGTTCAAAAGATTTAGAAAAATTAGGCAATGCAAGTATAGGTGCATGAGTGAGCCTATCTTTGAGTGTGTTGAAACTTGTCTCTTGATCCTCCCCCCACCTAAAACTCACATTTTTCTTAACAACTTCATTCAAAGGGGCGGCTATGGTGCTGAAATCTTTTACAAACCTTCTATAAAAGCTAGCTAACCCATGAAAACTTCTTACCTCACTCACAGACTAAGGGGTAGGCCACTCCCTAATGGCTTTTATCTTTTCTTCATCTACTTGCACTCCCTTAGCACTCACAACAAAGCCTAGGAACACTACATGGTCGGTGCAAAAGACACACTTCTCTAAATTAGCATACAACTTTTCTTTTCTAAGCACACTCATCACAGTCCTAAGGTGTTCTCGGTGCTCTTCTAAGGTTATGCTATAGATTAGGATATCATCAAAGTACACCACTACAAACTTACCTAGAAACTCTCTCAACACATGGTTCATCAATTTCATAAAGGTGCTAGGCGCATTTGTAAGCCCAAAAGGCATCACCAACCACTCATACAATCCATGCTTAGTCTTAAAGGTTGTCTTCCACTCATCCCCTTCCCTTATTCTAATTTGATGGTACCCACTTTTTAAATCCACTTTAGAAAAGTAACATGCACCATGCAATTCATCAAGCAAATCATCTAGCCTAGGGATGGGATGCCTATATTTTACAGTTATATTATTTACAGCCCTACAATCAGTACACATTCTCCAAGTGCCGTCCTTTTTGGGGACAAGTATGACAGGCACGGCACAAGGACTTAAACTTTCCCTCACCTATCCTTTTTGCATCAAATCCTCCACTTGTTTATGAATTTCCTTAGTTTCCTCAGGATTTGTCCTATAGGCGGGCCTATTGGGCAAAGAGGCTCCCGGGACAAAGTCCATCTGATGTTCAATCCCCCTCAAGGGTGGTAGTCCGGGAGGGACACTCTTTGGAAAGACATCTTCAAAGTCCTGCAAAAGAGAATCAACTTCACTAGGTAGAGGGTTAGAGTTACAACTTAAGTACAAGTCCTTGTATACGCAAATGTACATCTCTTGCTTTGCAAAGCAAGCCCTCTTAATCTCACTCTCCCTAGCAATTAAACATTCAATTTTTTTTTCATTTACAAGTTTTTGGTCCCTATTCTTTGCTTCCCCCTCTGATTTTACTTTTACGTCTTTCTGCTCTTGCTCCCTTCTTAGCTTCAAGGTCACTTGGTCTTCACAAACCTGTTTGGGAGTAAGGGGTACAAGGGTTACCTTTAAGGAATTATGAACAAAGGAGTACTTGTTAGTGAAACCATCATGAATAGCATGCTTATCAAATTGCCAAGGCCTTCCAAGCAAAATATGGTCGGCCTCCATGGGAACAACATCACACAAAACATCATCATTATACTTACCAATTGACAAACTTACCAATACTTGTTGATTCACTATCAACTCACCATTCTCACTTAACCATTGAAGCTTGTATGGTCGGGGGTGAGGAGTAGTTTTAAGGTCAAGTTTTCTTACCAAGCGAGTGCTTGCCACATTAGTGCAACTTCCCCCATCAATGATTAATGAGCACTGATAAACACATATTTTATTCATTAAGAAACCCTTATATTTAGTCATTTACACTCTCCATATTCTTAATTGATTGAGTTTGACATGATTTTGTGAGTTTGAGCTCAAATTGGTCCTAATTGAATATTTTCAGTATTATTGAGATTTTACATTATTTCTGTATTTTGGTCATAACTTGAGTTCTTGATATCTGAAAATCATGAATTTTATCTTGTAGGAAAGCTAAGAGGAAGCTCTACAACTTTGATGAAGAGCTCGAAGTCCGATTCAGATGTCTAAGGGACCTAAGTTTACATGGAAGTCAGAATACGGGTTCTGTCACAAGAGAATCCGAACAGTGTGCACTCATAAAATCATATCTCAAGATGTAATAATGGAGATGGGCTGAAATTTGGATATTTGATAGTCAAGATCCAAATAAACAACTTTCATGAAGAACACATTTTCAGAAAAAGAAGTCTAGTAGGTCATTTTGAGCTTGCAAGTCGGAACAGAGGTGCTGAAGTTGGGTTTGAGCAACCTACGGTATTTGGGACATATCTTGGGCTTAAGGAAGCCAAATTGGACGAACCAGCTATCCATTTTATAGCCAAGACAAGGATCTACAACTTTCATGAAGAACACTTTTCGTGGTTCTGAAGTATAGTGGGTCGTTTTTGGCTTCCAAGTCAGACACAAAATTTTCGTCCTCAACCACCCACTCATCCATCCACTAATCCACTCATCCACTCATCCACTAACTCACCCATTCATCCACTCATACACTAATCCAACCACTTAACCACTCCACCCACTCATCCACTAATCCATCCACTCATCCATCCACTCACCCATTCATGTCCATAATTTCCCACTCACCAAAAGTCCTTTGGCATTTTTCACTAATTCAACCACTCAACCATTCCACTCACTCATCCACTAAACCAATCCACTAAACCAACCCACTAATCCATCCACTCAAACACTCCACTCACTCACCCACTCATCCACCCACTTCCCTTTGTCATTTTGTTACCTTAGACTTCTATAAAAGGCACCATTTATCATGAACAAGAGGTAACTCTCCTTCATTTTCTCTCTTAGTTTCTTGTTTCTTCATAGTTTCTTCTTGTTTCTTCATAGTTTTTCTTGTGATTTCTTTCTAGCTATGTGTAACTAAACCTCCCTTGGTTAAGGGGGTGATGAAACCGCTAGTATTAATGTTGTAAACTTTGCATATTTGATTATTTCAACACGCTTATGTTTTTATTCATATATTTCGAGTCTATTGTTGGTATGAAGGTTTTTGTACTTGTTCCTACTTTCAAAGTAGTAGATCTAGGTTTATTATGCGCGGTTGCGGTAGTAGATCTAGTGGGATGTATGATGTTCATGTGGGTATAATTATCTTTGTGCTATTTGCCGCTTATAAAAGTGGTAGATCTGGATTTATTATGCGCGATTGCGGTATTAGATCTAGAGAAATATATGTTCTAAGTAATTTAATCCCGGTGTGTGATTAGACCTTAGTGTAATTGGTTTTCTAAATCTTAATGCAATTGTTGGATAGTTGTAAGAGCAGTTGCTTTATGACTAATCAGTGATTAGGAGTTGATTTGAGCGGTTGCTAAATTGGCCAACACGTAAGGAAAACAGAGATTTAATATCACAATTGCATAAAAACATAATTGAGCATGTTGGAATAAAAGGATATGTGATTTACATTATCATATAAATCTAGTGGTGGATTCAATCTCTTAACCAATTTTCTTATATTGTTGATTTCAGGTTTGTTTATTGTTATCTTTGAAGTTTGTTCATTGTTCATCAAAACTCCAAAACCCCCTTTTCTTGTTTATTGTTAATCGAGTCTAAATTGGGAATTGTTTAATAGTGTTAATTGAATTGGTTCTCTGTGGATCGACCCTTACTAACTACAACTAGTTGTAAGGTTTTTATTTTCTCGGTGGGCCCGACAACCGATTTTTATCTTAATTTTAATCACTACATCCGCACGCATCGAATTTTGGCGCCGTTCTTGCAGGAACCAATTTTTTCAATTACACTATTAATTTATTTCCTATTTTTATTCTGTTTTTATTTTATTTTATTTTATTTTATTTTTAATCTTTCTTTCTAAGTGTTTTGTAGGTGTTGATGTCCTTTGAAGGAGTAGATGAAGGATTGCTAAATTTGAGGAACTATATTGATCAACTCACTCACATCCTCAATTTCCTTTCCATCCGACTAACTTCCAACTCACACCCGCCGACATTGAAGCCGCCCGTTACATTGATCTATCAAGTTCGAGACATTTGAGCCATCTGAAATATCTCGAAGAAGTGACAATGGCGTAAAAACACTTTAAGGGCATTGGGTGCTCCAGATCTAGATCAACAAATGCCTCTTTGCATAGACATTCTTGAAAATGAAGAGGCATTTGAATTGAAATCCGGTTTAATCCATCTCTTGCCATCTTTCAATGGATTACCCTGAGGACCCCAACAAGCACTTGAAGGAAATCCATGTGGTATGTTCTAGCATGAAACTTGCAGGAATTCATGTAGAGCAAGTCAAGTTGAGAGCTTTTCTATTCTCATTGAAAGACTCAGTTAAGGAGTGGCTTTACTACTTGCCACCCGGATCCATCCAATCATGGCAAGACATGGCCCGAACTTTCCTAGACAGATACTTCCCTGCCTCAAAAGCTGCAACAATCAGAAAAGAAATCATGGTATTCAACAAAGGCATGGGGAATCACTCCATGACTACTTGGGAGAGATTTAAGAAGCTATGTTTCAGCTGCCCTCATCATCAAATAAGTGAGCACTTTTAATTCAAGTATTTCTATGAAGGCTTACAAGTGATGGATCGCAACATGATTGATCTTTGCTAGCGGAGGAGCATTGATTGATAAAACTCCTCAAGAAGCTAGAAACTTGATCTCAAGAATGGCTGCCAATACTCAACAATTCTACTCTAGAAATGACACCGGAATAAGAGCGAAGAAAGAAGTAGAGACAACCAAGTATACTGAAAGAAATGACTCAATTGATCGCTATGGTTCAACGGTTAATGGATTCGGGTAAAGCACCGGTTCATGCTTGTGGGATCTGTTGTTCATCCGGACATCCCATTGATATGTGTCCCACTCTCCAAGAAGACACAAATGAGGAGGTAAGAGCGAGAGGGGATATCTTTGGACTTTCAAAAAATTACAACCCCTACTCAAACACATATAATCCGGGTTGGAGGGATCATCCAAATTTCAGCTATGCAAAGCAACCTCAAAATCAACCTCCAAATTTATGGACCTCCGGGATTCCAACAAAGGCAAGTACCTTTCCCTCGAGAGACAAGAAGCAAGTTCAAGCTCCTAAGCAATCGAGCCTTCATTAGAGGAGCTAGTAAAACAAATGGCCACTAATAATTTGCGGTTCCAACAAGAAACAAATGCAACTATACAAAGTTTCAAACAAGAAACAAGGACTGCAATCAATAACTTGCAGAATCAGATAGGACAGTTGTCCACAGATTCAACAAGTTTCAAAGCCAAGCTTCAGGGAAACTACCCTCACAGCCAGAAGTGAATCCGAGGGAAAATGCTAGTGCTGTCACATTGAGAAGCGGAAAGATGATGGATGAGCCTACCTCTCTTCCACCAATCATTCAAGAGAAGGATGAACCACCCAAAGAAGCAAATGATAAGGGGCAAACTTCCAAAACCCCTAAGGTAAGTATTTCTGAACCCCTTCCTAAATATGTCACTAAAGCTCCTTTTCCTAGTAGGTTGGTTAAAACCAAGAAAGAAGAAGCAGAAAAAGAAATACTTGAGACTTTTAGGAAGGTAGAGGTTAATATCCCTTTGTTAGATGCCATTAAGCGGTACCTAGATATGCAAAATTTCTGAAAGAATTATGCACTAACAAGAGGAAGTTAAAAGGAAATGAAAAGGTCCAAGTGGGAGAAAATGTTTCAAGCTGTAATTAAAAAAAACTCCCAACCAAATGTAAGGACCCTGGCACATTCACCATTCCATGCACTATAGGTAACACAAGGTTTGAAAGGGCAATGCTTGATTTAGGTGCATCTATAAATGTCATGCCATATTCTTTTATGCATCTTTATACTTGGGTCCTTTGGAACCTACTTGGTGTTGTTATTCAATTGGGCGATAGATCTAATGCATACCCTAAGGGTGTGGTTGAAGATGTTTTGGTACAATTGAATGAATTAGTGTTTCCTGGAGACTTCTATGTTTTGGACATGGAAGAGGATGAGTCTCCCAAATCAAGCTCCTATCTTGCTAGGAAGACCATTTTTGAAGACTGCACGGACAAAAATTGATGTGCACTCAGGAATTCTAACAATGGAATTTGATGGGGAATTAATTAGATTCAATATTTTTGAAGCTATGAGATACCCAAGTGATGTGCACTCTGCTTGTTTAATTGATTCTTTTGATCCTTTTGATTCTTTAATTTCTGCAGCTTTTGATACTGACCATTTTGATGCTCTTGATACAATTCTAACTCATAGCTTAGATGTACAGGAGGAAAAGAAGAAGAGTGAAGAAGAGCCATGGAGTGAAGACATTGATGAAATTGTTGCTGCCTTACAAGAGCTCTCTTCCACTCCAGAAGAGCATGAGGTAACTTTTGTTGATTTACCTGTTACTACTGATATACCTCAACCTTCTATTGTGCAGGCACCTGAATTGGAACTGAAAGCACTACCTGATCATCTTAAATACATCTTCTTGGGGAGAAGGACACCCTTCCAGGAATAATTGCAAAGTCACTCACCCAAGAGCAAGAAGAAAACTGGTAGTCGTTTTGCAGAACATAAGACAGCCATTGGTTGGTCAATAGCTAATATCAAGGGTATTAGTCCCTCCGTTTGTATGCACAGGATATTAATGGAGGAGGATACTAAACCTGTGAGAGACCCTCAACGGAGATTGAATCCTCCCATGATAGAGGTTGTGAAAAAGGAGATACTGAAGCTCCTAAGTGTGGGGTGATCTACCCCATTTCGACAAAGAAGTGGGTAAGCCCACCCGGTAGTACCAAAGAAATGCTGGAATTACCGTGGTAAGAAATGCTGAAAATGAGCTTATTCCCACTAGGTTACGAGACAGGGTGGCGTGTTTGTATTAATTACGGGAAGTTGAATGCCCCCACGAGAAAAGACCACTTCCCTTTACCTTTCATTAATCAAATTTAGAAAAATTAGCTGGTCATTCTTATTATTGTTTTCTGGATGGTTTTTCAGGTTACAATCAGATTGCCATAGCTCCAGAAGACCAAGATAAGACTACATTCACTTGTCCATTTGGTACCTTTGCATATAGGCGAATGCCTTTTGGACTCTGCAATGCACCAGGAACTTTCCAAAGATGCATGATGAGTATATTTTCTGATTACATTGAAAACATCATTGAGGTTTTTATGGATGACTTTAGTGTCTTTGGAAATGATTTTGAAAATTGTTTGGAACATTTAACTTTGGTGCTTAAAAGATGCATTGACACTAACCTGGTACTGAATTGGGAAAAATGTCATTTCATGGTGAATGAAGGTATTGTGTTAGGTCATGTAATTTCTGCTAGGGGAATTGAAGTAGATAAAGCTAAGGTAGAACTCATGCATTCTTTGCCACCACCCACTAGTGTGCGGGAGATTCATTCTTTTATTGGTCATGTAGGTTTCTACCGGAGATTCATTAAAGACTTTTCTAAAGTCTCATTGCCCCTTTGCAGACTTCTTCAAAAAGATGTTAATTTTAACTTTGATGAGAAATGTATGGAAGCTTTCAATAAACTCAAGAAGTTGTTAATCTGTTGCACCTATCATCATGCCACCCAACTGGGAGTTACCTTTTGAACTAATGTGTGATGCCGTGACTTTGCAAAGAGGAGTGTCTTGGGACAACGAGTTGATAGAGTTCCTTATGCCATTTACTATGCATCAAGGACTCTAAATGATGCTCAACTTAATTACTCAACCACGAAAAAGGAACTTCTAGTCATTGTATTTGCTTTAGAAAAATTTAGATCATATCTAATTGGTTCTAAAGTGATTGTGTTTTCAGATCATGCACCTTGAAGTATCTTCTAACAAAGAAAGAAGCAAAGCCTAGATTGCTCCGATGGATTTTATTGCTCCAGAATTTGACTTGGAGATTAAAGACAAGAAAGGGAGCGAAAACTTGGTGGCCGATCACTTGAGTAGATTGGTAACTCAAGAGGAAGAAATGCCTATCATGGAGACTTTTCCTGATGAATATTTGATGGTTGTCAACACCATAATCCCTTGGTATGCTTGACATTGTTAACTACCTGGTTACTAAGGACTTTCCTGAGGATTTGAACAAGGCCCAAAGAGATAAATTAAGGAGTGATTGTAAATACTATATCCGGGATGACCCGTACTTATGGAAGCATTGTGCAGATCAAGTCATTAGGAGGTGCATTCCTGATTCTGAGACACACTCCATCCTCTCCTTTTGCCACACCTATGCATGTGGAGGACACTTTGGCAGTAAAAGGACAGCCAATAAAGTGCTTGACATTGGTTTCTATTGGCCTTCAATTTTCAAAGACGCTTACAACTTCTGTAAGTCTTGTGACCGCTGTCAGAGAACAGGTAATATTGGTCCTCGTAATCAAATGCCTCAGACTCCGATCATTTTTGTGGAACTCTTTGATGTGTGGGGTATTGATTTCATGGGACCATTCCCTCCTTCATTTGGTTTCACATACATTCTTTTATCCGTTGATTATGTGTCTAAATGGGTGGAAGCAAAAGCCACTCGATCCGATGATTCTAAAATCATTGCGAGATTTTGTTAAGTCACATATTTTCTCCAGTTCGGGACCCCAAGGGCTATCATCAGTGACCAAGGGACCCATTTCTGCAACAAAACCTTTGATGCTCTATTGAAGAGATATGGAGTAATGCACAAAATTTTCACTCCTTACCATCCACGAGACAAATGGGCAAACTGAAGTGTCCAACCGGGAGATTAAGTCAATCCTTGAAAAGACAAAGAATCACTCAAGAAAGGATTGGAGCACTCGACTTGAAGATGCTTTATGGGCTTATAGGACTGCCTATAAGACTCCCATCGGCATGTCACCATTTCGGTTGGTGTATGGAAAGCCCCGTCATTTGCCCGTTGAGTTGCAACATCGATCTTCTTGGGCCATTAAACAAGTTAATATGGAATTGGAAGGTGCTTTGGAAAGCAAAGGAAGTTCCAAGCATTACAGGAATTAGAAGAACTAAGAAATGAGGCCTTTGAAAATGCCCCGATTTATAAGACTAAAGCTAAGGCATTCCACGACCAATTGATTTCCGAGAAAGAAATTTCACAGAGGACAAAAAGTCCCGCTATTCCAATCAAGACTCAAATTATTTCCGTGTAAACTGCGTTCTAAGTGGATTGGGCCGTTTGTGGTAACTAATGTTTTTCCTTTTGGTGCGCTTGAGATCGGGAGTGAAAATTCGACAAAGCATTTAAGGTCAATGGTCATCGTCTCAAACCATATCATGAACTTCCCGACAAGTGCAGAGATGGAAGTGATGACCCTCATCCTTCCACAATATGAGGAGCAAGAAAGTATCATCATGTCGGGCGAGGACAATAAACTAAGCGCTCATTGGGAGGCAACCCAACCAGATTTGCTCTCTTTATCCCTTTTTATTTTGTGTTTTCATTAGTTCCTTAGATTATGTTTTTATCTGTTTGTTGGTTGTAAGCATTTGAATCTCTAAAAAAAAAAAAAAAAAACGTTGTGTGCCCGACAATAAGGTAGGTAGTGCCATTAAATTTTGTCACTCGAAGCATGTGAAGGTCACTTTTCTTCACGACAACAATGCGAAAATCTTGCGGTATGGATTTTATTGGCCTACTTTATTCAAGGTCTCATTACACCTTTTGCAAAAGTTGCGGAAATTGGTCAAAAAGGTTTTGCTTTGAGATTATCATCTGCACCTACTCCTTGAAAAATTGAGATCTAGGTGGCGCGGTTCTTTTCTTTGTCAAACACGTGTATCCTCTCGGGGTCGTAAATATTGAGGATCCTAGGAATGGTAATGCGCGTAAAGTTAATGGACAAAGACTCAACCATTCCTGGAAAATCAAGTTCTTGAGTTCTTTGTGTTGCTTGCGGTTAAGTGGCGGATACGGTGCTCGTGACTCTCAAGTCGGTTTATTTTTCGGTTTCCCAAAATAACTGAATCCTTCTTCTCCTTCAAAATGGATGTCATTCTTTCAAACCCGAGAAAACATTTTCCTTCTTTTCCTCAAAATGCTCTCGAGAAAAATCTACAAAGTTCGATGTGAAAGATTGAGACCGTTAATGCACAAAGGTATGCCGAAGATGTACGCTAGATAATTGAAGCAAAGGTTCGATTAGCGGTGAGTCCTCAATTTCATTTGACTCATATATGCCCTGGTCTTGGAAGAAGTTCATATTCTAAAAGGAGAAGAGCAAAAAGGTTACAAGTCCATTTACAAATGTGGACGATGGAACTGTAACAAGCGATGTCATACTTTGGGGATGGTTTCCGCAAATAGAGAAGATAAAATTTTCTTCATTAAGAATGGACTGAGTAAGGAGTCATTAGATGATATCTTATCGACTCTTGAGACGCATTCTTGTGGATTGGTGCATCGTGAAATTCTTAAATTGTGGAATCTCTTCAAGGATGAAGAAAAACGCTACGATCTTGGGAATCGACTCTAAAAGACCCCGTTTGCCGCTTTATAAGAAAATTGGATGGGAAGCCTATCCCCGACTCATAGAAGGCGTTTAAGCCGTTTCTGGACGTAAAACCAGAGGAAGATGTGAGCCACAATCACAACAATCTGTACATATCATCTTCTTCTTCTTCTTCTTCTTCTTCTTCTTCTTCATGTCATCTCTCAAAAAAAAAAAAAAAAAAAAAAAAAACAAAAAAACAAAAAACAAAAAAAAAAAAAAAAATTATGTATACGTCTTAGGGTTGGCTTTGGTAACACACACCGTGAATGGGGAAATGCATGCATCCCGATCCAGCCTTCTTAATTGAAAAACAAAGAAGGTAGATTGTATCCCACATGTGAGGCAAACCAGCGTATTATGGCCACTTGTCCCTTTTGGGAGCCCTATGTTGCGCTGGTCTTGAATGGGTCGAATATTGGTCAACAATGCTTTGGCACAAAGTCGAAAGAGCAGACTACCTCCATCCCAATCTTAAGTAAGTATACACTCATCTTTCATCAAGTTTTTCTAACAAATTCAAAAAAAAAAAAAAAAAGAGAGGACGTGATGTCTACTCGCACTCATGACGCGCAGTATAAAGATACGCCATGGACACTTTGTACATACAGTATGTCATCATTTTCTATTTTCTTTGTATCATTTTATTGTATTTTAATTTTTGTACGTACGATCCTTTGAGCGGGGTCCTTCGGGGTTTCTAGACTTCTTTACCTTGATGGTTTTCTTGAAGTCAAACAAAAAAAAAAAAAAAAAAAAAAAAAAAGTAAAAAAAAAGAGGAGAAAAGATTCTGTGTTTCTTAATTTCAACATTTTCTGACAACAGCCAACCTACCCTCATAGGTGCAATTATTCCCCTTTCCATTCTTTTTCCTACTTAAACACTCCATTTTCTCCATTTTCCTTCAACTCGAAACACTCAAAGGGAGGAAGAGTATAGAATGGGGCCTTCTATTCGTAACCTCAAAAATGTCTGTGTTTTTTGTGGGTCGAGTTATGGGAAGGGATTAGAGTTTGTAAACGCAGCTAGCACTCTTGGTCGATCACTTGTGCGAGGAATATTCATCTTGTATATGGGGAAGGTTGTCGTGGGTTAATGGGGGCTGTATCACTTGTCGCTTCTATAGGAGGCAACGAGTTTTAGGTGTTATTCCTAAACCTTTGGCTGAAAATAACATCACCGGAAAGACAGCTTGGAGAAGAAATTCAGGTAACATCTATGCATGGACGAATGAAAACAATGGTTGACAATTCGATGCATTTATTGTCTTACCAGGTGGATTTGGTACTTTAGAAGAAATTTTTCAAATTGTCTCTTGGGCGAACTAAACATCCACTATAGACCCATTGGTTTGTTGAATGTTAATAATTTCTTTGATCTTTTGTTATCTTTTCTTGACAAAGTCAGTGGAACGTAAATTTATCACTCCTTCAAAAAGACAACTTCTTATCTCTGCCTCCACTATTGATGATGAGCTTATTAATAAATTAGAAGCTTTTGAGTATGTACCGATCCGGATTAGCTCGATAGATTGGTCAACAGGAAGCAGCGAAGGAAGTAACAAGAAACAAAAGCCAGATCTGCGACTTCATTTTTAATGGGTTTGATTTTATTGTACCTTGTTTCTGTTTAAATTTGTGTCAGCTTTCTCCAACAGGTAATATCTTCTCCTTTTACTCATCTATATTTTAACATTGAGGACAATGTTGTGATTTAGTTGGGGGGAAGGATAGTTGACCCAAAAAAAAAAAAAAAAAAAAAAAAAAATAAAAAAAAAATTGTTGTGTTGTTTGGAAAGTATGATATGATTGTCATGTACTTATTAAATCAATTAGTGATAGCAGAGTAAGGAGTAATTTTACTCTTGAGACGCATCTTAATTGGTGGCAGAGTAATGAGTTTTTTAGGTAGTAACTAATTAGTACTAAAGTTTTATTGTTTGATTTCTTTTCAGGGTCTGATGCGGTACTGACAGTGTGTTTCTTTTCTGCTTGGCGTTGATTTACTTCTTATCAGGTTGTGTTACTCTTTTCTATATCTCTCTTTCACATTGAAGGCAATGTTATATTAAGCGTGGGGGAGAGATTTCAGCATGTTCTTTTTGTAAAAAAAAAAATTTCAACAAAAAAAAAAGAAAAAAAAAGGGGGTTCATTGCATGATTGAATAACTTTTCTCCCTTCTTGAACTGATATGCTTGGTGATGGATGATTAAATTGATGAATTGAGTTTGATGGATGCATACCTTGTGAGATTTTGAGCCTAATGGATGGATTCAACATTTATGTCATTCTCTTCTTTCTTGTGTGATTTTCACTCATGTTAATGACCACTCTAGAACTTGCTTTGATTCTTTTTGAGGCTACATTTCACTTGCATGCATGAACATGATTGAGACCCTCTTTCTTAATTAGCTAGTTTAACCAAATAGCCAACCTTGTTTTCAATATGATATCAAGCACTCTTTTGATTTCTTGAAAATTCTCTGATTCCTGCCAACCTTGTATATTTTCCTTTGCTTAACCCCTTTGAGCTTATTTGACCATTCCTTGTTTCTAGCTCATCATGTGCCTTAAATGAGAAATCGTGTTCTTACTTTACCTTAGGGAATAAAAGAACATTAGCTTGGTTAATGGATGAGTTTTTGAACAAGTGTGGGGGTGTGTGTACAAAATGGTTGTTGAAAAAGAAAAGAGTGCCCAAAAAGAAAAAAAATGTATGTATATAGTTATGTTCATATATATAAAAAGAAAGAAAAAAAAAAGAAAAAAAAAACCAAGTGTTTAAAAAAAGAAAAGGATTGGGAAATGAATATGTAAAGGGATATACACTAGAGTTGGGATGAACTTTTATGCTTGTTATTTGAACTCAACTCTCATTTGCTTTTATTCTCTTTGGTATTTATCTTCTCATATCTATTTTATCCTCTCCTCGTTACCTTGACCTCACTACAACCTTGAATAAAGTCCTCATGATTGTGTGTGCATGTGTTTTGAGTAGTGGAGAAGTAGAAGATAAGCAAGCTTATGGTAGTGCATTTTTCATGGGTTGAATTGAGTGAAATACCTACCCTTTAAACACTTGAGAGATTGAGAGGGAATCTTGTGAAGATCTATCATTCTCGATTCATGTTGAAGATACCTTGCTTGATGGTTTGAGATGTGGAGAATTGTTAACTCATGAATGTTTTGATCCCTTGAACCTTTGGTTGTTCTTCTTGATTGTAAAATTTTGGTCTTGAGTTTTGCCCAGGAGTGCAAAAAGCTAAGTGTGGGGGAATTTGATAAACACATATTTTATTCATTAAGAAACCCTTATATTTAGTCATTTACACTCTCCATATTCTTAATTGATTGAGTTTGACATGATTTTGTGAGTTTGAGCTCAAATTGGTCCTAATTGAATATTTTCAGCATTATTGAGATTTTACACTGTTTCTGTATTTTGGTCATAACTTGAGTTCTTGATATCTGAAAATCATGAATTTTATCTTGTAGGAAAGCTAAGAGGAAGCTCTACAACTTTGATGAAGAGCTCGAAGTCCGATTCAGATGTCTAAGGGACCTAAGTTTACATGAAAGTCAGAATACGGGTTCTGTCAGTAGAATCCGAACAGTGTGCACTCATAAAATCATATCTCAAGATGTAATAATGGAGATGGGCTGAAATTTGGATAGTTGATAGTCAAGATCCAAATAAACAACTTTCATGAAGAACACATTTTCAGAAAAAGAAGTCTAGTAGGTCATTTTGAGCTTGCAAGTCGGAACAGAGGTGCTGAAGTTGGGTTTGAGCAACCTACGGTATTTGGGACATATCTTGGGCTTAAGGAAGTCAAATTGGACGAACCAGCTATCCATTTTATAGCCAAGACAAGGATCTACAACTTTCATGAAGAACACTTTTCGTGGTTCTGAAGTATAGTGGGTCGTTTTTGGCTTCCAAGTCAGACACGAAATTTTCGTCCTCAACCACCCACTCATCCATCCACTAATCCACTCATCCATCCACTAATCCACTCATCCACTCATCCACTAACTCACCCATTCATCCACTCATACACTAATCCAACCACTTAACCACTCCACCCACTCATCCACTAATCCATCCACTCATCCATCCACTCACCCATTCATGTCCATAATTTCCCACTCACCAAAAGTCCTTTGGCATTTTTCACTAATTCAACCACTCAACCATTCCACTCACTCATCCACTAAACCAATCCACTAAACCAACCCACTAATCCATCCACTCAAACACTCCACTCACTCACCCACTCATCCACCCACTTCCCTTTGTCATTTTGTTACCTTAGACTTCTATAAAAGGCACCATTTATCATGAACAAGAGGTAACTCTCCTTCATTTTCTCTCTTAGTTTCTTGTTTCTTCATAGTTTCTTCTTGTTTCTTCATAGTTTTTCTTGTGATTTCTTTCTAGCTATGTGTAACTAAACCTCCCTTGGTTAAGGGGTGATGAAACCGCTAGTATTAATGTTGTAAACTTTGCATATTTGATTATTTCAACACGCTTATGTTTTTATTCATATATTTCTCGAGTCTATTGTTGGTATGAAGGTTTTTGTACTTGTTCCTACTTTCAAAGTAGTAGATCTAGGTTTATTATGCGCGGTTGCGGTAGTAGATCTAGTGGGATGTATGATGTTCATGTGGGTATAATTATCTTTGTGCTATTTGCCGCTTATAAAAGTGGTAGATCTGGATTTATTATGCGCGATTGCGGTATTAGATCTAGAGAAATATATGTTCTAAGTAATTTAATCCCGGTGTGTGATTAGACCTTAGTGTAATTGGTTTTCTAAATCTTAATGCAATTGTTGGATAGTTGTAAGAGCAGTTGCTTTATGACTAATCAGTGATTAGGAGTTGATTTGAGCGGTTGCTAAATTGGCCAACACGTAAGGAAAACAGAGATTTAATATCACAATTGCATAAAAACATAATTGAGCATGTTGGAATAAAAGGATATGTGGATTTACATTATCATATAAATCTAGTGGTGGATTCAATCTCTTAACCAATTTTCTTATATTGTTGATTTCAGTTTGTTTATTGTTATCTTTGAAGCTGTTCATTGTTCATCAAAACTCCAAAACCCCCCTTTTACTGTTTATTGTTAATCAGAGTCTAAATTGGGAATTGTTTAATAGTGTTAATTGAATTGGTTCTCTGTGGATCGACCCTTACTAACTACAACTAGTTGTAAGGTTTTTATTTTCTGGTGGGCCTGACAACTGATTTTTATCTTAATTTTAATCACTACATCCGCACGCATCAAGCACACTTTACCTTGGATGACACATCTTGTGTGGAAGATGTTTTCCCTTTGGTCTTGGTCCCTTGCCACAACTTGGCTACCCAAGAGTCTCCTTATCATTAGCAAGTCACCATCATGAGCATAGGTCTCACATTCTTCTTCTCCTTCACTTGAGGGAGGGGAATTTGGACATGAATCACTAGAGAGGTGTCCCTCTCTTATCACCATTGCCCTTTTGTTTGGGCATTGAGAGGCTATGTGTCCACTCCCCAAGCATTTGAAGCACTTGATGTTCCTATTTTTAGAAGAAGAAGAAGAAGAAGCATTAGTGGAAGGAAAAGCATTAGAGTTTTTAGAAGTCATACCTCCCTTGGGTTGTGTAGAGGAGTCTTTATTTGGTTCTTTGTCCTTCCAAGTGGGAGGTTTGAGGTTAGGAGAAGACTTCTTCCATGCACCCTTTCTTTTGAGTTGTTGTTCCACTTTTATGGCTTGGTGGACTAACTCATCAAGCTCTTCATAGTTGTGCAACTCCACAATGTCTCCTATCTCACGGTTTAAACCATGAAGGAAATGTGACATGGTAGCCTCCCTATCTTCAATGACATTGGCCCTTATCATGGCCACCTCCATTTCCTTGTAGTACTCATCCACACTCCTACTTCCTTGGGTAAGTCTTTGGAGTTTATTGTGTAATTCCCTATGGTACCATGAAGGGACAAACCACCTCCTCATCAAACCTTTCATCTCTTCCCAAGTGTCTACGGGGTATTCCCTATTCCTTTCCCTCTCTTTTTGTACTTGGTTCCACCAAATTAGGGCATAGTCGGAAAATTCTAGGGCAGCCACCTTTACCTTTCTTTCTTCGTTGTAATGGTGATAGGAAAAGATTTGTTTTACCTTAGTTTCCCATTCTAAGTAGGCTTCGGGGTCATTCTTTTCTTGGAAAGAAGGTACTTGGGTCTTTACTCCTCCTAGGTCCCCTCCTCTTTCATCACTCCTATGCCTCCTATTATAACTCCTTTCACTCCTCTCATGCCTCCTTCTCCTATCATGGTTCCTCCTAGTCCTCCTTTCCCTACCCGAATCATATGTATCTTCATCCTCATGCGAGACTTCATGTTGAAAGTCTCTCCTCCTTTCATTATCGAGCCTTGTGTTTATTTCCACCCTAAACTTCTCAAATTCTGTAGCTAAGGCTTGCATAAGGTTTACAGTCCTAGGGGATGGGGGTGTACTTCCTTCACTCATCTTTACACAAGTAATAAGAATAATACAAAATTGAAAAGGCTCTTACCACTTTTCTCACGTGTGTACACTCTTAAATTGATTCCACTCGTGTTTCACACAATTAGGCTTTTTGTTTAATGAAAACGCTCTTGCCTTTTACCACTCAAGTTCTCTTTGCAAGTTCTTAAATGAACCCTCTCGCGTTTCAATTATCAAAAGCTCTTACAAAAGTAGCGGTCCTTACAAGAGTAAGCACTCAGAAGTTAAAGAAAGGATGAAACTCTAGACAAAACTCAAAGGAATTTAAAAGACAAGCAAGAAAAGGTAATTAAAAAAAAGGTAAAACTCAAAAGAAATAAGAAGAAAAAGAAATGCGCAAAGTATGTAGAATAGCACCGCTTAATGAAATTCACAAGGCATTCAAACTTAATCTTACTTAAGTGCAAGGGCAGTCTCTTTTTTTTTTTTGGAATAGACTTTTTTTTTCTTTTTTTTTATATTATTTTTCACGCCCTTGTTCTCTTTTTGCACTTAAAAAAATGATTCTTGCAATTTTAGTTCCAACTATTATTATGCCCAATTGTGTATTTAGGAGTTTCTTTTCAAATTATAGTGCTATAAAACATGTAACAGCAAAGGATATAGAATTGATAAGATCAAAGTCAGTAAATATTACGCAGAAATTAAAGAACGTAAACCAAAGACAGAAAATAAAAGGACTAAAATTTAAATGACAAAAAATAAAGAACGGAAAGTAAAGAATGTTGCCACTTCTTAGGAATGGCAGAGATCAATGATGATCAAGGTTTTGTACAATTATGACATTCAAGCAATGGTGCTTGATGTTTGGAAAGCAATAAGAACAAGTACAAAAAAAATGAGAACTCTATCAACTCTAGGATCCGGGCTCTAGATACCACATGATATGATTCAAGTTGGATACATATTATTTTTACGGATCGTCCTTGAGTTGATTTCGTATTTTAAAGAATTAAACGATGAAGGGGATGAATAGTGCGTGAACAGTGCCGTGAACAGTTCTTGAACAGTGCGTGAACAGTATGTGTGAATAGTAAAAATAGAAAAGATGGAAGAAAGAAAAGGAATGGAAGGAAGAAGACGCCATACTCTTGGAGAGTGATAAGTCAAGTGAGGATTCGCCACAAAGGTAAGGAAACCTTTGATAAGAACCAAGATGGTTCTTCCAAGAACCCTAAGAGAAACTAAGCTCTCAAAAACTCACAAGGAGTGCAATAATATTCTTCAAATTCAAAAGTGTCAAATGCAGTAAACACAAGCTTATTTATAGGCATTAGGTATGCGGCTAGGTCTAGCTAAAGGATGCAGCAAGCTAGCGCATTTTTAATCCTAACCCTAGCGCAAATGTGGCCCAGGCCTAATTAGAAGGCAACACCTAACCCTAGCTCTGCTATGCGCAAGTTAAGCCCAAACAATAGGCCCTTATTACAAAATTATCCCAAAAAAAGAAAAATAAGAACAAAACTGAGAAAATTAAAAAGTTAGAATACATAATTAAATAAAATTTGACAAAGAAGAAATCACGCCCCCACATTGGGCCCTTCATCAACTTGGATCATTTGGACAATCTTGAGTGCTCCTTCTTCTAGAATGGGCTTGAGTGAGAGAAAGTGGTTGACTTCTTTGTCAAAATCCTCCTTACCCTTCTTAGCTCTTGACCTTGTCATTGGGCCTCCAAGTCCTCGTAGTGCATCTTTGGGCATTGGACTTTATTGGTCTCCATCACCCTTGTTCTTGAAAATTTCAACATAAACTCAAATCACGAGTGTCAAAACCATGACCACTCCTCCTTGGCCATTGGAGCCAAAAATTGATTTCCTTTCCACCATCACATCATGGCATACATATACATAATTTCAACATATTCTCATCATGCATATTATAAGCATACCATATTATCATCATGCAGATTATAAGCATACCATATAAGCCATAAAATCATGCAAGGCATATCAAACATAGGCAAATAATCAAAACACATAAACACCCACAAATTATTACATGACCATGGATATGAATCCTTACATGGATTCACCATCCATCAAATACACAAACCATCTCTCACCACCATACTTGGTTGGTGAGATGAATCTCCCTCTTACCTCTTGAAGATCCTCAAAAGCTCCTTGTTTTGCTTCTCTTTCCAAGTCCGTCACCACAAAGGGCTTCTCAAATACAAAACAAAACATATATTTATTAGTAAATCAAGCTTGAACAAGATAAACCATGGATCAAACATGGCTTAGAACCTTGAAAATCAAAAGAAAAGTGAAGATTAATAAACTTCACCAATAAAGCTTCAATCTTTAGCTTGAAGAACAAGGTTGAAGATAAATGATTTAGAAAAAGTCTCCAACATGAAAGTTACTTAGAAAATCATGTAGATTCAAGATCTATGGTTGGATAAAATTTAAACAGATTAGATGGTGATTTTAGGTGGTGATGAGGACTTCATGGGAGAAGCCCAAGCCCAGGCCCAAATCCAAAAAGAAGTCCAAGATCCAATACAAGGTCTAGGAGGGCCCATGACAAGAGCAAGAGCTAAAAGAGCCCAAGAAGAACTTAAAAAGATGGTGAACAACTTATTAGAGGCCCAACATCAGATTGAAGCCCAATATGTGGAGCCTAGGATTTACGCATGCATAGCCCACTTGGAATGAAAGGAGAAGAGCCAAAAGAGTCAATTTGAACTTCAAGACCTTTATATATTTTTGGGTTGTTTTTATTTGATTTTTATTTTATTTAATTTTATTACATTCTAGTTCTATTTGATGTATGACTGTGTTCAAAAAAATATATTTTGTCCACAGCAGGATTAGAACCCAGGCACTTGAAGCTGAATATGTCTCCTTAACCACTGGAACATATCAGTGATGCTTATGCTATGGGTTTTGTTTTATTTTAGTTAAGTCCTAAATGGGAAAACCCTAAACTAAATTGTATTAAAACATTTGGGGATCATGAGAGAGACAGACTTTTGGCATATAAGAAAATTGGGTGTTTTGCTCTGCTAGGGTTCTTCCTTGCATCATTTGATCTTATCAAGAATTAATCTTTTCTTGTGGCGATCCTTCTTGGCTTATCAAACTAGGTTTGTGGCGCCATCCTTATCTTTTTCTTTTCATCAATTTTCGTTTCTAATTCTTCTTTCAATTTTCACAATTTTCTCAATTTTTGTCTTAATTTTCTCGTGCTCATAACTCAAGTTATACGTACTCTTTTTCGGTGATTCTTGAGTCTAAATCGTGATTCAGAAAGAGATCTTTCACCTCGTTTTGGAATCACCCAATTCTGAAATCTGTAGCGTGAGTTATAGAAATTTCCTAAAACGGACAGAATTAGTTCTTTTGCTTCTTTATTCTTCTTTTCAATTTCATCTTCCAAATTCTATTTGTTCTAGTCCTAATAGGTCCGAAATCAAGAGGCTTAAGGAAAACCTCATCATTTGGTATCAAAGCTAGTCATTAGGGCTAGTGTTTGGTGTGTGATTTGGAGCCAAAAGAGGGTTTTTTTTTTTGAAGTTGTGTTTGGAGGAACGAAGGCTGCACAAAGAGGCATACAGTGGCTGCCAAGTAAGTGAAAACAGCACTTATTTGTGATTTTTTTTTCTGAATCGCTTGAATTGTACTAAGATTGTAGAGGCTGAATTTGATTGTTGAATTTATAAAAAAAAAAAGAAAAAAAAAAGAAAAAAGAATTGGAGTTTAAAAAAAATGAAAAAAAAAGAGATTTGGAAGTGCTTCAACATTTGGCTTGAGGGAAGCTATTTGAATTTCTGGACCTACACCTTGTTCTTGTCTCTTGTTTGAATTTATGAATCACTTGTCTTTCTAATTGTGAGTAGTGAACTTGTTCTTTACTACTTGTCTTGTGATATTAAAAGCCTTGTGATTGCTGCAAATTAAAAATTTATTTCTTGAAGAGATTGTTTGATTCTAGTAAGAACTTTAAGCAAGAGAAAAAGTGGAAAAAGGCAAGAGAGATACATTAGCTTAAAAGCCAAATTTATGTGAAACACTTTGAATGAAATAGTTTTGGAGAGGACTTCTTTACATCAAATTAATCTATGGCTGAAAGAGAGGGACCCCCATCCCCTACTAGGGAGCATAGGTTGTTGTTAGATGCCTTAACTCAAAGGATGAATGAGGTGTTGAGGGATCATACGGAGGGAATTTATGAGAGACTTGAAACTTTAGAAAACCAAAACCAGAATGGGGAGAATGACCAACATAGAGATAGGAGGAGAGATGAGAGGCATGAAAGGAGAGAACATGATGGAGAACAAAGGAGAAATAGAGAGGAGGTTGTGAAAGTTACCATACCACCATTTGAAGGAAAAAGTGATCCTGAAGCCTATATTGAGTGGGAGATGAAGGTAGAACAAATTTTCTCATGCCACAACCTAAATGAGGAGAAGAAGGTCAAGGGAGTAAGAGTGTAGATGAGCTCTTTAAAGACCTTGAAATAGCCATGATCCGAGCCAATGTAGAGGAGGAAAGGGAGGTTACCATGGCTAGGTTCCTTAATGGGCTGAATGGAGATATAAGAGATGTTGTTGAGCTTCAAAATTATGTAGAAATGGAGGACTTAGTTCACCATGCTATGAAAGTGGAACAACAACTAAAAAGAAAAAGTGTGAGAAAGAGTGTATCAAACTATGATAACTCTAGATGGAAGGATAGGTTCAAGAAGGAGGGTACCTCATCTTCTAGGATCTCCACGATAGCCCCAAACCCAAACCAAAACAAGGGCAAAGAAATGGCAAACAAGTCCCGGTCTAGAGACATAAAGTGTTTCAAATGTTTGGGTAGGGGGCACATTGCATCTGAATGCCCAACTAAGAAGGTTATGGTATTAAAAGATAATGGAGAAATCACTAGTGAGAGTTCCCAAACTGAATCCTCAAGTGCGGAAGAGAAAGAGGAAGAAGAGGAGATTCCTGAAGGAGATTTGTTCATTGTGAGGAGAATGTTAGGAGGAAGAGCCAAAGAGGGTGAGGAAAGTCAAAGAGAAAATATTTTCCATACTAGATGTCTTATCCAAGGAAAACTGTATTCCTTAATCATTGATTGAGGGAGTTGTACTAATGTGGCAAGTACTAGGTTGGTGACAAAAATGAATTTGGAGACTAAGCCCCATCCTAGACCATACAAGTTGTAGTGGTTGAGTGAGGAGGGAGAATTGAGGGTGGATAAGCAAGTGGAGATTGAGTTTTCTATTAGAAAATATAAAGATAAAATTTTGTGTCATGTGGTTCCAATGGAAGCTAGTCATTTGCTTCTTGGGAGACCATGGCAGTTTGATAGAAAAGCTCACCATGATGGTCACGCAAATAAATACACTTTTCACTATGAAAACCGCAAGGTTACATTGGTTCCATTGTCTCCAAAAGAGGTATGTAATGATCAAAATATCATGAGAGAAAAAAGAAGGCAAGAGAGGAAAGAAAGGAAAGAAAATGAAAATGAAAGCAAAAAGAAAGAGAGAAAGAATGCTTTGTTTGTGAAGAGTGGAGAGGTGAGGAGAGCTTTAATGGTAAGGAAGTCTATGTATATACTCTATAATAAGGAGATTACTGCACTTGATTCTGACCTTGAACTTCCTAGTGGAGTTAAATCTATTTTGCAGGAATTTCAATATGTTTTTCCAGAAGATATACCACCAGGACTTCCATCATTGAGGGGTATTGAACACCAAATTGATTTGGTGCCGGGGGTCAGTGTTGCCTAATAGGCCAAAGATACCGGAGTAATCCTCAAGAGACCCAAGAAATTCAAAGGCAAGTTGCTGAATTGATGAGCAAAGGATGGGTTGAGGAGAGCTTGAGCCCTTGTCTTTGTTCCGAGTTATATTGGTACCAAAGAAAGATGGAAGTTGGAGGATGTGTTCTGATTGTAGGGCCGTCAACAACATCACCATCAAGTACAAGCATCCCATTCCCAGGTTAGATGATTTGTTAGATGAGTTGTATGGCTCTTATTATTTCTCTAAGATTGATTTGAAAAGTGGATATAATCAGATTAGGATTAGAGAAGGTGATGAGTGGAAAATGCTTTTAAAACCAAGTATGGTTTGTATGAGTGGAAAGTAATGCCATTTGGTTTGACAAATGCCCCTAGTACTTTCTTGAGATTGATGAACCATGTTTTGAGAGAGTTTCTAGGGAAATTTGTGGTTGTTTATTTTGATGATATTCTTGTATATAGTAAAAATTTGGATGAGCATTTGCATCATTTGCAATCTGTTTTACATGTGCTTAGAAAAGAAAGATTGTATGCTAATTTGGAAAAGCGCATGTTTTGTAAGGACCATGTTGTGTTTTTAGGATTTGTGGTTAATTCTAGTGGAGTGCATGTAGATAAAGAGAAAATAAAAGCAATCCAAGAATGGCCAACTCTAAGAGTGTGAGTGAGGTAAGAAGTTTCCATGGGCTTGCTAGTTTCTATAGGAGGTTTGTTAAGGATTTTAGTACCATTGCTGCACCTCTAAATGAACTAGTCAAGAAGCATGTGGGTTTTAAATAGGGAGAGAAGCAAGAGAAAGCATTTGCTGTCCTAAAGGAGAAATTAACACATGCACCCATACTTACTTTGCCTAACTTTGCTAAATCCTTTGAGCTTGAATTTGATGCATCTGGGGTAGGCATAGGTGCGGTTTTAATGCAAAAGGGACATCCCATTGCTTATTTTAGTGAGAAAATGAATGGGGCTGCCATTAACTACCCTACATATGATAAAGAATTGTATGCTTTAGTTAGGGCTTTGCAAACTTGGCAACACTATCTTCTGCCAAAGGAGTTTATTATTTATAGTGATCATGAGTCTCTAAAGTATTTGAAGGGATAGGGAAAGTTGAACAAGAGACATGCCAAGTGGGTGGAGTTTCTTGAACAATTCCCCTATGTGATCAAGTACAAGAAAGGTAAGTCCAATGTGGTTGCTGATGCTTTGTCACGCAGATATGTACTCTTGAAACTAAATTTCTTGGTTTTGAATATATTAAGAAATTGTATGAACATGATGCTGATTTTTCTCATATTTATCAAACATGTTCTCATGTTGTATCTGATTGGTATTTCAAGCATGATGGTGACTTAATAAAGGACAAGAGACTTTGTGTGCCAAAAAGTTCAATTAGGGAATTGCTTGTTCAAGAGGCACATGAAGGGGGCTTAATGGGACACTTTGGGGTGCAAAAGACATATGACATCTTGCATGAGCATTTTTACTGGCCCCACATGAAGCATGATGTGCATAAGTTATGTGATAAGTGTCTTGTTTGTAAAAAGGCTAAGTCTAGGGTCATGCTGCATGGATTATATACTCCCTTGCCTGTTCC
The DNA here is from genome assembly GCA_029884605.1 of Ormosia emarginata. Classification (NCBI taxonomy): domain Eukaryota; kingdom Viridiplantae; phylum Streptophyta; class Magnoliopsida; order Fabales; family Fabaceae; genus Ormosia; species Ormosia emarginata. Next base: position 20,807,392 of record JAQQTP010000078.1, on the reverse strand, counting down.
TGAACACCCTTGGATTGATATTTCTATGGATTTTGTTCTAGGTTTGCCTCGGTCTAAGGGAGGGATGTAACACCCCTTTGGGGATGCCACACATATAAAGAAAATAAAAATAAATTAATAAAATCTACCCAAGTTGTAAAACATTCGTTAAATAATGATATGGGTCTTAGAGTAATTCCTGATAGACAGTTTAATAAAAATAAAATATTGCGGAAAACATAAATTAGACAGAACAACATTGCTCATAATATACATATGTTTTAAGTTATAAGTTATACAAATAATTTATAACTACATTTACAAATATTTAAACAGAAACAGTAAATAAAAAACAGTAAAAGTGTCAATATATACATCCATACGCAGACGCGCCAAAAAAAAAAAACATCAAACATATTCACTCCTCTGAAGGATCACTCTCATCATGAAAATGATCATCAGGGGACAAATATCCTGGATGCCTCGACTCTCGGCGATAACGTGATCGCGCAGTCGACACGATACTTATCTCACTAGGCTCCATGGTCATACCACCAAAATGACGCCTAATGGATAAGGGTAACTCTAAGTGTAGAAACACTGTCGTCGTCATGATCGGCTCTCCATCAAATCTATGGCGTAGGGTCACCGTCATTCGTCCAGCATATGTCACGGAGTCTGTCTCCTCTAATGTTCCACGATAGGGATCCAACTCCAGCGTCACAAACCCCAAAAATCCGGGTACCGCCATACCAAAACTAATCAATCCAATGGATATGGATGATCAGATGGTTCTTGATTGTAACACTGGTCGTCGGTCTGCTGATCTTCCTCCTCCTCAGGGTACAAAACCTCAAGAGGCTGTTCCTCTTCTTCTTCCTCAAACTCTTTACCCCACAAAGTAAATATACAAGAAAACACATACAATAAAGAGGTAAGACAATCTCAATTCACCACAAACATGGTAAATAAGAAGACGACAAACAACAGATATACAGTTCATACAATATGAAAAGCTATAACATTAATAAATAACAGAGTAATGTAAAGATTCAAAAAGATATAAATAATCCAGCGATACACCATTTCAGATAAAATAAGAAACAAATGCTACAATACAGCAATAGATAATACAAACACAGTAACCAAATAAATCAATATAATAAACAGATAACACAAAATAAATAAATAACATAAAATAAATAGATAAGATAAAATAAATAGATAAATCCCAATAAATAAATAGAAAACACACCCTACTCCATGGAGCTAAAAACACACAAAGATATCAGAGAGAATGACCCGCAAAATCTATTAGTACCACGGCTGCCCAACCAACTATTGCTCTGTCACACGTTGCGTCTATAGCCCCACGACACAGGAATCCATCATCCAAGCGTGGTGTAGTTCACGGTCTCACGTTGTGGCACTACAGGAAAATGTACTACTAGATTTCACAAATCTCGATTAAATATAGTGCGTGTCGAGTACATTAGTGTGCTATCGATTTACCACGGCCCAAATGAGCTACCAACTCATCCACATATGGGATCCCGTACACTAATGTCTCCAAGTTCATTAGAACAATGAACCACACTACGTTTATCGCATCGACAACACGATGTGATTCGTCCTCATCAACCAAAACACCAAAAATTTGGCATAGACACAATACATAATTCCAAAAATATGAAATTACAAAAATGCCCTCAAGATAATAATATGCCCTCAATGGCAGAAAAATAGAAAGCCTGTACGGGTTCACATTTTCCCGACAGCGAAAAATCCTCAAAAGCCTGTACGGGTTCACATTTTCCCGACAACGAAAAATAAATACAGTAACGGTCAATCGCGTAGAAATTTTATCGCATTTTCAAAATCTCGTCGTTTTTATAATCGTTTTAAAATCGCGTAAATATATTTTTCTGTTTTCAAAATCGCGTAGGATTTTTAATACGTTTTCTCAATCGCGTAAGATTTTTAAATCATTTTCTTGACCGAATTCCTTAAAAATTACTATTTAAATAAACAAAAATAATAAATAATACTTTTAAGCTACGTATAATATTTTTCATACCGTATACTGTCTTTTGGACATCTTTTCTATCTTATTTGTCCGTTTTTACTAAAAATTGATAGTATTTTACTTAGAAAACTATATTAATGGTTTCCTAATTTTACCGTAAAAATTCTGTTTATTAAAATTTTAAAACCATATACTTAATCCTTTTGAAAATTACTAACATGCTTCAAAATACAGCATGAGCTATATGTTAGAAATTTTCGAAAGTTACTGTATTTCTTCTTACAGTAAGAATCATTGGTATTAACCTCTTAAACTTTGTTCTAACTACTTTATTTCTTTTAAAACTCATTGTAGAAAATTTACCTTAACTTGTATTGCTTCTTTTTGATTGAAAATAGCTTGAAATAAACTTTAGAAATCATGAATACCTAATTTGGCATGTTGGCCGAATTTGATAAAAACTTTGCATTTGATTTCCAAATTATTTTTCATCTTCTAAATGTATGTTAAATCTCTTGTATTTTCTACATTGATTAAATCCTTACCTTAGAAAATAATTTTAGAAATCAAGTGTTGGAGTTAGGCTTGTTGGCTGAAAATATAAGGTTATGCCATTTGATTTCCAAATTCATTTTTTCTTGGCTTAAGCAACTTGAAACCTTCTTAATTCTCCTAGGTTAATTAAATCACCTTTTAAGAAAATTGAGAGAACATGTTGGTTCTCCATTTTTGTTAGTGGCCGTGAGCCATCATGGAGTGTTCTTTGGAACACACATGCATTCCTTGACATGTTGTTCACATCCTATACATTATCATGCAATTCTATACTTTATCATACAATTCTAACACATGCAATATTATCAAAGCTTGTAGACATGCATCTTAAAGCTTGTAGACATGCAAATAATTACAAACCACAAATAGGAAAGCTATAAAAAATACACAACCACATCAAAGAAAACAACTAACAAGCACAAACATGAATCCTTATGGATTCTACAATCACCAAATTAAACTCCATCTTCTTACCACCACACATAGGTGATAAGATTTGTCTTCCTCTTACCTTAAATGAAGACAAATGGTTTTCTTTCACTCCTCCTAGGTCACGGTTTTCTCCTTCAAAATACCTAGCAAACTTAAACAAAATTCTACAAGTTACTAACCATGAAAAAGAACCTAAACCATGGATAAATCATGGCTTAGAACTTTGAAAAAGAAGAGAGAAAAGAAAAGCATGAGATTTCACCTTCTAGGTAAAATCTTCAAGGTTGGTTTCCAAGCTCCAAATGCAAGAATTTGCAAGAACTCTCAACTAGAGATGTTCTTAGGATGGTGTTTAGGTTTAGAAAAGTTGGCTTGATTTAATTTTGGGTGGTTGGATGATTTAGAAGTAAGCTTGGCCGAAAATGGAAGAAAAGGAACAAGAATGGTGGCTAGGGTTTTTGATGAGAGAGAAGAGAGAATTGTTGCATGGAAACAAAGTGAAGAATGCCTTCTCTCCTCCCTTGGCCGTAGCTCATCAAAGAGCATGCAAGGTGGGCACCTTGCTTGGCTTCATCCAAGCCATTGGATGCATCAAAGGTTAGGATCAAAGCTTGCTCAACAAGCTTGTTTCCTATTGGTTGATCATGGGTGACTCACAAGCCTAGTCACACTGCTTCATTAATTATCAACTTAGTCAGCTAGCTGAGTCAGCTTGTTCTGGAAAGTTCTACTGCTTATGATGTTTAATTAAGCTACTAAGTTAACCGTATTAGCTAAACGTGGGTCCCGTAAAACATTTCCGGGTCCACTGTTATTTTATTATACTGACTAATAAAATAATATTATAATATTATATAATTATTTTATTTGACAGTAAAATCCTAAAAATTAAAAGATTATTTACTGTCTCATTTAGAATCGGGTTGAGTAAGATCCCACAATTCTAAATAATAAAATAAGATTTCCCCGGCCTAGAAAAATTTTATTTTCCTGCCTCGGAGCAAATCACACAAAAAGTCCATATAAAATCACAGACAGTAATATCAGACATTAAATCAAGTAGAAAACAATTAAAAACAGCAAAAACAGCGAAAACAGCACGTTCGGGACGTAATGGTCATTTTCTCATTTTTTCCCACAACGTAGCTAACTGTTCAAAAAGTTCAAATAAAATTACAGACAGTATTAATTATCTGTATATCTTCTAGAAAAATTAAAACAGTAGCTCAGAAAAATTTTTATTTTACCGTCTCGGAACAAATTACGTAAAAAGACCAAATAAAATTTGAGCCTGTATAAATGTATTTGTATTTCATACAGAAATCGAGAAACAGTAAAATAAGGACACAACGGTCATTTACACAATAACTTGAAAAACAGCAAACAGTACATTCAAAATATTTTCTAAAAATTGGGGCGTTACAACTCTCCCCAACAAATAAAAATTTCGTCTTCGAAATTCGCTGTTCCTCAAAACAATTAAGGATACTGATCCTTCATCTTATCTTCCAGCTCCCAGGTAGCTTCACCCGTCACATCATTCCATATGACTTTCACTAGTTCGATCATTTTCCCTCGAAGCTGCTTTACCTTTCTATCCTCAATTCTGACAGGTAAAGTTTCATAAGTCAAATTCTCCTTCAGCTGCACGTCATCTGGCTGTATAACATGCGTCGGATCTGGTATATACTTTCGTAACTGAGACACATGAAATACGTCATGCAGATTTGACAAAAACGGCGGCATAGCGATCTGATACACTACAGGACCTACACGTCGGATAATCTGATACGGTCCAATGAATTTAGGAGTAAGTTTCTTAGACTTAATAACTCTTCCGACACCGGTCGTAGGTGTAACTCTTAGAAACACATGCTCACCCTCCTTAAACTCAAGAGGTCGTCTTCGTTTATCCGCATAACTCTTCTGTCTACTTTGTGTCGTTCTCATCTTTTCTTGTATCAGCTTGACTTCTTCTGTAGTTTGTTGTATAAGATCGGGTCCAACAGTCATACTTTCCCCATCTTGATACCAACATAACGGAGTTCGACACTGTCTTCCATACAACGCTTCATAAGGTGCCATTCCTATGCTTGAATGAAAGCTATTGTTGTAGGTGAATTCTATCAAAGATAAAAATTCATCCCAACTTCCTCGTTGTTCCAAAACACAAGCACGCAACAGATCTTCCAGAGACTGTATAGTTCTTTCTGTCTGACCATCGGTCTGCGGATGATACGCTGAACTCAGTCGTAATTTAGTTCCCATAGCTTCTTGCAGACTTCGCCAACATCTTGACGTAAACCTCGGATCTCGATCAAAAACTATACTTGTCGGTACACCATGTAATCTGACAATTTCACTGATGTGCAACTGGGTTAATCTTTCCAATGAATATTTGATATTAATTGGTAAGAAATGAGCCGATTTCGTAAGCCTATCGACTATAACCCATATTGAATCATGACCTTTCCTTGTCTTCGGCAAACCAGTAACGAAATCCATGGATATGCTATCCCATTTCCATTCTGGAATAGATAACGGTGTAACATTCCAGCTGGTCTTTGATGCTCCACTTTCGCCTTTTGACAGACTAGACAAGTTGACACGCACCTAATCACATCACTCTTCAATCCATGCCACCAGAATAACTTCGTCAAGTCTTGGTACATCTTTGTTATGCCTGGATGCATACTTAAGAGACTAGTATGGGCATGTTTCACAATATATCTTCTCAGCTCCCGGTTACGAGGAACACAGACTCTACCCCGAAACCTCAGAATTCCATCAGTTCCTTCTTTGAACTCTATTGTCTCGCCTTGCTTTATTTGCTCCCTTATTCCTTGCAAAAATTTATCAGCATCCTGTTTTTCCCTTATGTCTTCCATCAGCTCGCTCGAGATAGTAACCATGTTAATACAAATCTTCCCCGGTTTTAACTCAACACATGACCACACATCTCTAAACTGTTCAATGAGCTCCTTTTCCTTGATCATCAGAGCAGAAGCACTGATTATCTTTCTACTTAAGGCATCAGCCACAACATTCGCCTTACCAGGATGGTACAACAGTTGAAAATCATAATCTTTCAGGAATTCTAACCATCTCCGCTGTCTCATATTCAGCTCCTTCTGATCATACAAGTACTTCAAGCTCTTGTGATCACTGAAAATGTTGAACGTTGCTCCATAGAGAAAATGTCTCCATATCTTTAGAGCAAAAACCACAGCGGCCAATTCCAAATCGTGCGTTGGATGATTCCTCTCATGAACCTTCAATTGTCGAGAAGCATATGCTACAACGTTCCGATCTTGCATCAACACGCATCCTACTCCTTGGTAAGAAGCATCGCAATACACATCAAAAGATTTCGTCGAATCTGGTAGGATCAACACCGGTGCAGTTGTTAATCTCTTCTTCAACTCTTGAAAACTGGCTTCACGTTCTTCCGTCCATTCAAAAGCTTGACTTTTCCTCGTAAGCTGCGTAAGTGGTCCAGCAATCTTGGAAAAACCCTCGATAAACCTCCGATAATAACCAGCAAGTCCAACAAAACTTCGAACTTCTGTTACCGTCTTAGGTCTTTCCCACTGTAAAACAGACTCCACTTTTGATGGGTCCACCGCAATACCTTCTTTAGAAATTACGTGACCAAGAAATTGAACTTCTTCCACCCAGAACTCACACTTAGACAATTTCGCATACAGCTGCTTCTCCCTCAAAATCCGAAGAACAATATTCAGATGTTCAGCATGTTCTTCCTTCGATTGGGAATAGATCAGAATGTCATCGATAAAGACAACGACAAATCTGTCTAAATAAGGACGAAAAATCATGTTCATATAATCCATAAATATGGCAGGAGCATTCGTCACTCCGAATGGCATTACCTGATACTCATAATGTCCATAACGAGTTCGAAAAGCAGTTTTCGGCACATCTTCCCCTTTTACACGAATCTGATGATATCCAGATCTCAGATCTATCTTAGAAAATATCACAGCTCCTTTCAATTGATCCATCAAGTCGTCAATTCTTGGAAGCGGATATTTATTTTTGATGGTCACCTTGTTCAGCTGACGATAATCCACACAAAGTCGAGACGTTCCGTCCTTCTTCTTGACTAAAAGCACTGGTGCACCCCATGGCGAAACACTAGGTCGCACAAACTCTTTCTCCAACAGCTCCACCAATTGCTTCTTCAGCTCCTCCAATTCCACTGGCGACATACGATACGGTGCAATTGAGATAGGACCTGCTCCTGGTACTAAATCAATTGAGAACTTGATCTCCTTTTCAGGTGGCAAACCAGGTACGTCGTCAGGAAAAACATCAGGAAACTCGTTGACAACAGGAATAGTATTCACATCCTTCTCATTCTTAACTTCTAGAGAAGACAATACCATATATCCCTGTGCTCCATCTCTTAACAAAGACTTGACCTTAACAGCAGTTAAGAATCCAGACTCCTCTTCCTTAGGAAAAACTATGGTTTTACTTGCACAGTCTATAAGGATATGGTTAGAACATAACCAGTCCATCCCTAATATCACATCTATCTCAACAAGAGGTAAACAAATCAAGTTGACCATAAACAAACGGCCCTTCACAACAATAGGACAATCCAAACAGATCTTAGATGTAACAACAGGTTTAGCAGTTGGCGTAGATACACTCAATTTAACATTCAGAGAAGACACGGCAACTTCAATCTCTCCACACAATTATATGCAATAAAGGAGTGTGTAGCACCAGAATCATACAATACAGTCAGAAGATTACCTCCAATGTCTCCTTCTCCCTGAATAAGATCATCAGACTTAGAAATCTCAGATCCCATCATTGTATATACTCGTCTTCCTGATCTTGGTTGAGTGCTTCCAGATTTTTGTTGACTAGCTTTAACATACCGAACAACAGGTTTCTTCTCTGGTCGAGTACAATCTTTCGACATATGCCCAGGCTGTCCACAGTTAAAACAGACTGTCCCCTTGATTGTACAATCTGGAGATATATGGCCCTTCTTGCCACACTTAAAACACGTTGGCGTAAACACCACCTTTTGCCCAGTTCCACTACCACTTGCACCTCCACTAACTGATGGTCGTTGAGATTGATTTCCTGTTGGCCTGGAATACGGCTTACGCTGAAACCGATTTGTATTACTACCTCCACCTCTCTGAAATCTTGTCGGTCCAAAGTTCCGATTCCTCTGATCTCTAGATGGCTCCAACTCCTCAAGTCGAGCACATGCATCCACCAAAGCATGAAATTGAATCATTCTCAAGGATATCACTCCTCGTTTCAGTTCCACCCTTAAACCTGATTCAAACTTCCTACACCTCCACACATCGTCTTGTCGTGTCTGAGCATAATCTGAGAATTGAGACAAATTCTCAAATTTTGTGGCATACTCATTCACCGTCATATTCCCCTGTCGCAAACCAAGAAATTCCATTTCTTTGGCATGCCTAGCACTCGCAGGAAAATACTTATCCAGAAAAATATTTGAAAACACTTCCCATGTGATTTCAGTCCCTTCAGCTTGCAATACTCGGCGGGTTCCTCTCCACCAATGTTTTGCATCACTTCTCAGCATAAAGACAGCATAAGTCACCTTCTTATCGTCTGTGCATCTCATCCCTTCAAAAATTCTTTCCAAGTCTTGCATCCACTGACTTGCTTTCTCCGGATCAACCTCGCCTCTAAACTGTGGCGGATTGTGGCGCCTAAATTCAGATAAATTCAGGGCATCAGCAGTAGCATCTTGCTGTTGAGCTGCTCTCAGATTTTGCTGAGTAATCACTTCAGCCATACGCTGCATAGCCTCAGTAGCCGCAATCATAGGATCCACATCCCGATTCACATTGGCACGTCCTCTACCTCGTCCAGACATCTTCAAACAGAACAAAATAAAATTAGATACATCCTTTTAGATAAATCCGAAAGGATATAAATCACAGAGAAGCACACAGCACAAACAAAAACAGACCCAACCACAACCCCAAAAGACTCTAACTTGGGCTCTGATACCAACTAATGTAACACCCCTTTGGGGATGCCACACATATAAAGAAAATAAAAATAAATAAATAAAATCTACCCAAGTTGTAAAACATTCGTTAAATAATGATATGGGTCTTAGAGTAATTCCTGATAGACAGTTTAATAAAAATAAAATATTGCGGAACACATAAATTAGACAGAACAACATTGCTCATAATATACATATGTTTTAAGTTATAAGTTATACAAATAATTTACAACTACATTTACAAATATTTAAACAGAAACAGTAAATAAAAAATAGTAAAAGTGTCAATATATACATCCATACGCAGACGCGCCCAAAAAAAAAACATCAAACATATTCACTCCTCTGAAGGATCACTCTCATCATGAAAATGATCATCAGGGGACAAATATCCTGGATGCCTCGACTCTCGGCGATAACGTGATCGCGCAGTCGACACGATACTTATCTCACTAGGCTCCGTGGTCATACCACCAAAATGACGCCTAATGGATAAGGGTAACTCTAAGTGTAGAAACACTGTCGTCGTCATGATCGGCTCTCCATCAAATCTATGGCGTAGGGTCACCGTCATCCGTCCAGCATATGTCACGGAGTCTCTGTCTCCTCTAATGTTCCACGATAGGGATCCACCGTGAAACTCCAGCGTCACAAACCCCAAAAATCCGGGTACCATCATACCAAAACTAATCAATCCAATGGATATGGATGATCAGATGGTTCTTGATCGTAACACTGGTCGTCGGTCTGCTGATCTTCTTCCTCCTCAGGGTACAAAACCTCAAGAGGCTGTTCCTCTTCTTCTTCCTCAAACTCTTTACCCCACAAAGTAAATATACAAGAAAACACATACAATAAAGAGGTAAGACAATCTCAATTCACCACAAACATGGTAAATAAGAAGACGACAAACAACAGATATACAGTTCATACAATATGAAAAGCTATAACATTAATAAATAACAGAGTAATGTAAAGATTCAAAAAGATATAAATAATCCAGCTATACACCATTTCAGATAAAATAAGAAACAAATGCTACAATACAAAGAATAGATAATACAAACACAAGAACCAAATAAATCAATATAATAAACAGATAACACAAAATAAATAAATAACATAAAATAAATAGATAAGATAAAATAAATAGATAAATCCCAATAAATAAATAGAAAACACACCCTACTCCATGGAGCTAAAAACACACAAAGATATCAGAGAGAATGACCCGCAAAATCTATTAGTACCACGGCTGCCCAACCAACTATTGCGCTGTCACACGTTGCGTCTATAGCCCCACGACACAGGAATCCATCATCCAGCGTGGTGTAGTTCACGGTCTCACGTTGTGGCACTACAGGCAAATGTACTACTAGATTTCACAAATCTCGATTAAATATAGTGCGTGTCGAGTCCATTAGTGTGCTATCGGTTTACCACGGCCCAGCGGAGCTACCAACTGTCCACATATGGGATCCCGTACACTAATGTCTCCAAGTTCATTAGAACAATGAACCACACTACGTTTATCGCATCGACAACACGATGTGATTCGTCTCGTCAACCAAAACACCAAAAATTTGGCATAGACACAATACATAATTCCAAAAATATGAAATTACAAAAATGCCCTCAAGATAATAATATGCCCTCAATGGCAGAAAAATAGAAAGCCTGTACGGGTTCACATTTTCCCGACAGCGAAAAATCCTCAAAAGCCTGTACGGGTTCACATTTTCCCGACAACGAAAAATAAATACAGTAACGGTCAATCGCGTAGAAATTTTATCGCATTTTCAAAATCTCGTCGTTTTTATAATCGTTTTAAAATCGCGTAAATATATTTTTCTGTTTTCAAAATCGCGTAGGATTTTTAATACGTTTTCTCAATCGCGTAAGATTTTTAAATCATTTTCTTGACCGAATTCCTTAAAAATTACTATTTAAATAAACAAAAATAATAAATAATACTTTTAAGCTACGTATAATATTTTTCATACCGTATACTGTCTTTTGGACATCTTTTCTATCTTATTTGTCCGTTTTTACTAAAAATTGATAGTATTTTACTTAGAAAACTATATTAATGGTTTCCTAATTTTACCGTAAAAATTCTGTTTATTAAAATTTTAAAACCATATACTTAATCCTTTTGAAAATTACTAACATGCTTCAAAATACAGCATGAGCTATATGTTAGAAATTTTCGAAAGTTACTGTATTTCTTCTTACAGTAAGAATCATTGGTATTAACCTCTTAAACTTTGTTCTAACTACTTTATTTCTTTTAAAACTCATTGTAGAAAATTTACCTTAACTTGTATTGCTTCTTTTTGATTGAAAATAGCTTGAAATAAACTTTAGAAATCATGAATACCTAATTTGGCATGTTGGCCGAATTTGATAAAAACTTTGCATTTGATTTCCAAATTATTTTTCATCTTCTAAATGTATGTTAAATCTCTTGTATTTTCTACATTGATTAAATCCTTACCTTAGAAAATAATTTTAGAAATCAAGTGTTGGAGTTAGGCTTGTTGGCTGAAAATATAAGGTTATGCCATTTGATTTCCAAATTCATTTTTCTTGGCTTAAGCAACTTGAAACCTTCTTAATTCTCCTAGGTTAATTAAATCACCTTTTAAGAAAATTGAGAGAACATGTTGGTTCTCCATTTTTGTTAGTGGCCGTGAGCCATCATGGAGTGTTCTTTGGAACACACATGCATTCCTTGACATGTTGTTCACATCCTATACATTATCATGCAATTCTATACTTTATCATACAATTCTAACACATGCAATATTATCAAAGCTTGTAGACATGCATCTTAAAGCTTGTAGACATGCAAATAATTACAAACCACAAATAGGAAAGCTATAAAAAATACACAACCACATCAAAGAAAACAACTAACAAGCACAAACATGAATCCTTATGGATTCTACAATCACCAAATTAAACTCCATCTTCTTACCACCACACATAGGTGATAAGATTTGTCTTCCTCTTACCTTAAATGAAGACAAATGGTTTTCTTTCACTCCTCCTAGGTCACGGTTTTCTCCTTCAAAATACCTAGCAAACTTAAACAAAATTCTACAAGTTACTAACCATGAAAAAGAACCTAAACCATGGATAAATCATGGCTTAGAACTTTGAAAAAGAAGAGAGAAAAGAAAAGCATGAGATTTCACCTTCTAGGTAAAATCTTCAAGGTTGGTTTCCAAGCTCCAAATGCAAGAATTTGCAAGAACTCTCAACTAGAGATGTTCTTAGGATGGTGTTTAGGTTTAGAAAAGTTGGCTTGATTTAATTTTGGGTGGTTGGATGATTTAGAAGTAAGCTTGGCCGAAAATGGAAGAAAAGGAACAAGAATGGTGGCTAGGGTTTTTGATGAGAGAGAAGAGAGAATTGTTGCATGGAAACAAAGTGAAGAATGCCTTCTCTCCTCCCTTGGCCGTAGCTCATCAAAGAGCATGCAAGGTGGGCACCTTGCTTAGCTTCATCCAAGCCATTGGATGCATCAAAGGTTAGGATCAAAGCTTGCTCAACAAGCTTGTTTCCTATTGGTTGATCATGGGTGACTCACAAGCCTAGTCACACTGCTTCATTAATTATCAGCTTAGTCAGCTAGCTGAGTCAACTTATTCTGAAAAGTTCTACTGCTTATGATGTTTAATTAAGCTACTAAGTTAACCGTATTAGCTAAATGTGGGTCCCGCAAAACATTTCCGGGTCCACTGTCATTTTATTATACTTGACTAATAAAATAATATTATAATATTATAAAATTATTTTATTTGACAGGAAAATTCTAAAAATTAAAAGATTATTTACTGTCTCATTTAGAATCGGGTTGAGTAAGATCCCCCAATTCTAAATAATAAAATAAGATTTCCCCGGCCCAGAAAAATATTATTTTCTGCCTCGAGCAAATCACACAAAAAGTCCATATAAAATCACAGACAAGAATATCGGACATTAAATCAAGTAGAAAACAATTAAAAACAAAAAAACAAATAAAACAAAGACGTTCGGGACGTAATGGTCATTTTCCCATTTTTTCCCACAACGTAGCTAACTGTTTAAAAGTTCAAATAAAATTACAGACAAGATATTATTTGTCAGATATCTTCCAAAAAATTAAAACAAGAGTCGAGAAAAATTTTATTTTACCGTCTCGGAACAAATTACGTAAAAAGACCAAATAAAATTTAAGCCTGTATAAACGTATTTGTATTTCATACAGAAATCGAGAAACAGTAAAATAAGGACACAACGGTCATTTACACAATAACTTGAAAAACAGCAAACAGTACATTCAAAATATTTTCTAAAAATTGGGGCGTTACAAGGGAAGGATTCTATTTTTATGGTGGTTGACAGGTTCTCAAAAATGGCTCACTTCATACCATGCAAGAAGGTGGATGATGCATGTCATGTAGCTGATTTATTCTTCAAAGAGGTGGTAAGATTGCATGGTTTGCCTAAGAGTATTGTAAGTGATCGGGACTCTAAATTCCTTAGTCATTTTTGGAGGACCCTGTGGGGAAAAATAGGCACAAAACTATTATTTTCTACTACTTGCCATCCCCAAACTGATGGGCAAACAGAGATTGTAAATAAGACTTTATCTACTCTCCTTAGAGCTGTTCTAAAGAAAAATCTTAAGTCTTGGGAGGAATGTTTGCCACATGTTGAGTTTGCTTATAATAGAGCGATACATAGTACTACTCAGTTTTCACCTTTTGAAATTGTATATGGTTTTAATCCTTTGACTCCTTTGGATTTATTACCATTGCCTAACATTTCTCAATTGCAAGATAAGTCGGGGCAAGTTAAAGCTGATTATGTCAAGAAATTACATGAGAAGGTTAAGGCCCAAATTGAGAAGAAAATGGAAGGGTATGCCAAGCATGCAAACAAAGGAAGGAAGAAGGTAACATTTGAACCAGGTGATTGGGTATGGGTACACTTCAGGAAGGAAAGATTTCCATCTCAAAGGAAGTCTAAGCTTATGCCAAGAGGAGATGGACCTTTTCAAGTATTGGCTAAGATCAATGACAATGCATATAAGATTGACTTGCCAGGTGAGTATGGTGTGAGTGCTACCTTTAATGTGGCTGATTTGTCCTTTTATGATGCAGGTGATGAATTAATAGATTTGAGGACAAATGCTTCTCAAGAAGGAGGGAATGATGAGGACTTCATGGGAGAAGCCCAAGCCCAGGCCCAAGTCCAAAAAGAAGTCCAAGATCCAATACAAGGTCTAGGAGGGCCCATGACAAGAGCAAGAGCTAAAAGAGCCCAAGAAGAACTTAAAAAGATGGTGAACAACTTATTAGAGGTCCAACATCAGATTGAAGCCCAATATGTGGAGCCTAGGATTTACGCATGCATAGCCCACTTGGAATGACAGGAGAAGAGCCAAAAGAGTCAATTTGAACTTCAAGACCTTTATATATTTTTGGGCTGTTTTTATTTGATTTTTATTTTATTTAGTTTTATTACATTCTAGTTCTATTTGGTGTATGACTGTGTTCAAAAAAAATATATTTTGTCCACAAAGCAGATTAGAACCTATGCACTTGAAGCTGAATATGTCTCCTTAACCACTGGAACATATCAGTGATGCTTATGCTATGGGTTTTGTTTTATTTTAGTTAAGTCCTAAATGGGCAAACCCTAAACTAAATTGTATTAAAACATTTGGGGATCATGAGAGAGACAGACTTTTGGCATATAAGAAAATTAGGTGTTTTGCTCTGCTAGGGTTCTTCCTTGCATCATTTGATCTTATCAAGAATTAATCTTTTCTTGTGGCGATCCTTCTTGGCTTATCAAACTAGGTTTGTGGCGCCATCCTTATCTTTTTCTTTTCATCAATTTTCATTTCTAATTCTTCTTTCAATTTTCGCAATTTTCTCAATTTTCATCTTAATTTTCTCGTGCTCATAACTCAAGTTATACGTACTCTTTTTCAGTGATTCTTGAGTCTAAATCGTGATTCAGAAAGAGATCTTTCACCTCGTTTTGGAATCACCCAATTCCGAAATCTGTAGCGTGAGTTATAGAAATTTCCTAAAATGGACAGAATTAGTTCTTTTGCTTCTTTATTCTTCTTTTCAATTTCATCTTCCAAATTCTGTTTGTTCTAGTCCTAATAGGTCCGAAATCAAGAGGCTTAAGGAAAACCTCATCAGGTGGTATAGCCAAATGGTCCCTCTTGAAGAACAAAGTTGGAATTTTTTATTTTTGTGAGGAAAAGGCTTCTTAGACTTGGTTAAGGTAAAGAATGAAGTGAAAACACTTGGTTTCCCTTCCTATCAATTTCGTGGAGCTCCTTGGAAAAATCCCTAAAAATCATAAACAAATCTTAAAATCAATAACAAGTGAAAGAATAGATAAACCATGATTCAAGCATGGCTTAGAAAATCAAAACTAAAAGATTGGGTGAAGAAATATGAACTTTACCCTTTTTGATAGAAACTTGAAGCTTGGATTTGAAACTCAAGATGAATGATTTAGTGAAAACTCATAACTAGAGATGTTCTTAGAATAAGGTAAGGATTCAAGAATTTAGGTTGGACAAAATTTTTGAGTGATGGAGGGTAATCTTAGAGTGCTTAGCCGAAACTAGAGGAGAAGGGAAATGGAGAGAAAGCTTTGATAACTTAGCTTCTTGAATTTGATCAATAATGATCAAGATGGAGTAATAATGGTCTTGAAACCATTCTATGCTCTTAAGCACTCTCCACAACCGTTCCCCCCCCCCTTCATGCATTTTCTTAAGAGTGCAAAGTGATCAATTATGATGCATATTGACCAAGACAAGTAATAATGGTCATAAAGCTTTTCTTTAGCTCCGAAATGAAGCACAAAACTGTCACCCCTCCTTGCATGCATTCCATAATGTTGTCATCTTGTTCAAGCCACCATTTAGAGCATTTTAGGCTATTGATTAGATCAATGGTTAGGATTTAGGTAGACTTTTGATTAGAAGACTTAATCTAGGCCATTATATCTTTCTCCTTGAAATTCTAGCCATTAGATCCATCTCCAAAAATAAAGGGTCAAGATTACTCCTTCTTACTTTTAATCCAAGGGTCATAATTAGTCATAGCCATTTTAGAAGACCAAATCTCCACCATTGATTTAATCCAAATCTAATGGTCACAAATGATCCATCTCCACCATTGATTTAATCCAAATCCAACGGTCACAAATGGTCCTAGCCACTTTATAAGATCAAATCTCCACCCTAGATTTAATTCTTCATCCAATGGTTGTAAATGGTCATAGCCATTTTATTAGACTAATTCTACACCATTGATTAAATCGACGGTTGATATCAAAGTCTTCAATATTAGACTTCCTTCCTATTGGTCCGTCAAAAGTTGTCATAACCACTATTGTTGACTTAAGCAGTATAATATTTATTTTTATCTGCTAAAACCCCACAAAAGAATATATTTACTGTATTTCTTTTGCCCGATAATTAAATACAGTACAAAACACAGTACAAGAAAATTTCTAAAAACTGTTTCCGGATTCAGGTTTAGTAAGATCCCCCGTCTCCATCTAAACAGTACAAATTTTTCTATACGTAGAAAAATTTTCATGTTTTGGGACTCACCCTGGGCCCACGTAGGACCACTAGGACCCATGAACAGCCCAAAAACAACCAGATAACCATAAAAATTTATAATCATCCACAAAAATCACAAATATTAGAAAACGTATGAAAATTAAATCAAATTGTTAAAAATAATTAACAGTCAAGAGAAATAAATACATAAAGATTTTTCTCCGACTCGAAAATTATTATTTTCTTGACACAGAGTAAATCACTCAAAACGATCAAATACGCTGATGAAAAACTCAAAATAATTTTACAGTACATAGAAATCACTAAACAGTAGAATTCTGTTAACTGTCAAAATTACTGTCAACTATTTAGGAAGTTTGGGGTGTTACAATACTCCCCATCTAAAAAGAAATTTCGTCCTCGAAATTTGATAAACCTGATTTCATATGCTCAGAATAAATATATCTATATATTGCTCTTTATCTTATTTTCTAGTTCCCATATTACATCTTCACCTATATCGTTCTAAACGATTTTAACCAATGAAATCTCTTTGTCTCGCGATCAATTTCTTCTGATCAAACAGATATCTCATATTCCTATAATTATTGAAGATGTTAAATTTTACTCCATAAAGAAAGCATAACCATACTTCTAATACAAACACAACATCTACCAACTTCCATTCATGCGTAGAAAAACTTTTCTCAAGTGACTTCAAGTTCCTAAAATCATACCCTACAACTTTTCTATTCTGCATAAGCACATATCTTGAATTCCGATATAATACATCATAGTACACCTCCAATGGTTTACTGAGATTAGACAAAACTAATACTAGAGAAGTACTTCAAACATATTTCAACTCCTAAAATTTTTTCTTATATGGATCAGTCTATACGAACGCTTAATTCTTTCAAGTAAGCTAGGTAAGAAGTCCTACGATCTAGAAATTTTCCAGCATTCCCATTACTATGTTTGATTTTTCTTATTGAAAAACTACTTCAACCTTTGAAGGATCCACCATGCTTCCACTACGTCACTCTGATACTATGACATGGATATAGATAGGAATATCCTTTCTTGCAAAATATTCTTTCTTGCAAATTGCGATACATGAAAAACATTGTGAAGGTCAGAAAGAAAAAGAATAACGAAACTATATGATATGTTACCAGACATATCCAACAAGAATTTGATATTGCCTGATTTTAAGAATGAATTTTCTGAAATACTAACACTTTATCGTGATAATCTCATAGGATATGGTCGAAAAATAACTAATCCATTTTTAAAGATCAAATCTATTTATGAAAGAGATAAACAGATCAAACTAACACAAAAATTTGATCTATAACAATAATTCAAATAACTCGAGTAACACGATAGGCTAACAATGGAAACAGAAATAAACAAATCAGAGGATAACGAATAACTCTAACATATAATTGATCCACACAATCATATGTCATAAAGAATAGATTAAAGAATCACCTTCTGCAGTACAGTCTCCCTTGTTTAGGTCTTCAGCTCAGAACACTCCCGTTCCATTTGACGTATCGACTCTCCCTACTACCTGAGATTTTACTAACAGAAAACTCTGTTTTCAATGGAACACAATCTCTGAAAATGTGTCCAAACATTCCCTTAAATTATTTCCTTGACGTACAGTCCTTCATTAAGCACCTTCTATCACATCACTTACTGCTTCTAGTTTCTCAATGGTCGTAAATACATTTCCCGTTGAAATCAATTACTTTCCTAATATTCCTAAGAAGAAATACCAGGTTCCAAAATTACAAAATCTTATATTCTAAGACTGATTCTCTTCCATCAGATCCCGAACTTCAAATTCTAGTTCCCGCTATTTAGCGATTCTCTGTTCCTGCAGTCACCCTTCCACATTGTTTTTGTAGTTGCAACTGCATTACTAGTAACATGTTCCGCTTCCACACACGTATATCTACCACAAGCCATTTCCTTTCGGAATTCAAACACACAGAGAACACAACATAAGCAAAATAGACCTAACCAAAATCCCAAAAGACTCAAACCGTGCTCTGATACCAACTAAATATAACACCCTCCTTAGGGCATCACATTTCTGACTACGAACTCCCAATCTGAAAATGATTTCATAAAAGGTTTGAGTTATAAAAGATGAGTTTTAAAATTTCTTTTCATCAAAGACGGAAACATAAACTTACTGATATCCATAAGTATTACTGAAAATATATTTAATATACAATATTGACACTAATTAATATTTAACAATTTAAAGAGAAATATAAAACTAATAGAAAACTCTCTCTTCTTTTCTACAGTAGCAAACCCTATGATGGGTCCTACTTAATAGCACGGTACAACACTAACGAGAAAACTTAACATACTTATTCCTTCTTGTATCTATCTGGATGCATCAGACATCTGTTCTATGTCAACACTGCATGCTATCAAATCTTGAATGGTCATTCTCTGATGTTGTCTCCGATCGTAGAGTATTTATCTCCCGTATGTCTAAGACAACTCGTTCCATCTACTATTTAATTTTGATAATACAAACACAGCAAAACAAAATAACAAAGAGGTGAGATCACCTACACCAATACCAACATGGTATCATAGAGATAACACAAATAGCATACCATACAAATATGTCATACCATAATTCCAATAACGCACTCAACATTAATCAACTATCATCATCAAATCATTTATCAATTCAATTATCATTCAACATCTATGGCGATGCCCTCATCATTATCCAATTATCATCATCATCATCCAAGTATTCAAAACAAATGTCATAGCCAATATTCCTCAATTAATATATCATACAGATATAAATGCTCAGATTCATGCATGCGCACATAGACTCAATGTCCTACTCCATGGAACTAATACTCAGTTCAGAGAAGTCGATCCGAAAGATCTGTCTGTACCAAAATGTCGCAGACCAAGTGCTATAATCCTCATTTTGATTTTTGCACATCTAGCATATACACGACTGTCTTTACTAGATCATGATTAAGAATAGTGTCTCGGTCAGAATCATCGGTGTGTTGCATCGGTCTAACATATGGGAAGAAGCGCGACCAACCTGAAGTGCAACCACCCGTGTAATCAACCCGCACCCCGATGCTCCCAAGGTCAACAAGTGACTTACACTACGCATATCGCACCCACTCAAGAGGTGTACGTCTCTCCTAGGCAAATAGCCTCATACAGTCCCTCGGACCTTTCCAATGCATGTTCAATGCATCAATGCCAATCATAGGCAAAAATTCATCATTTTTTCATATAGTGTTCATACACTAGTTCATGCATATAAAATGCACCAATGCCACTCACAGGCAAAATTCACCATTTCTAATGCATGTTCAATGCACCAATGCCAATCACAGACAAAATTCACAATTTCATATTCAGGGTCCACACATTGGCCCATTCTCAGTTTAATTTCATAATCTCATAATCAGGGTCCACACATTGGCCCAACAGTATCTTTACTGTATTTTTCATTTCGAAATCATATTATCGCGTTTTCATAGTCACAAAACACTTTCATCATGTTTTCACAATCGCGCAACATTTTTGTTACGTTTTCACAATTCCACAACACTTCTGTTATATTTTCAAATTACGTATTGATTTTTCAACATTTTCTCAAATCGCGTAAAATCATTTACACGTTACTCAAATCGCGTAGCGATTTTCTACCATTTTTCACAATCGCGTAACTTAAAAATCATTCTTTTAAGTCACGTAAACCATTTTCCATCATTTTTAAAATATTTAAATACTTTCCAAATCGCGTAGAAATATTTCAATGTTTTTCAAATCGTGTAGCTTAAAAATCACGTTTTTAAGATACGTAAAATATTTTTCACTATTTTACAACCACGTAAAATATTTCTCAATATTCCAAACATTATCTTGGACTTCCAAACAAATCAATATCATTTCTAACATCATTTTTCCATTACAAAAAAATATTTCTTAACCTTCAAATATTCCATTTTCACTTTTCTCAAAATATTATGACTTTGTACTTCCTTTTCCATACTTTCTTACTCAAGAAAATCTTTTTCCACATTTCTTTACTCAAGAAGTCTTTTTCCACAATATGATCCACAAAAGAAATCCTTTTCCAAAATATCCACAAAATCACTTTTCCATTGATATAAATGATTGTTTCAAAATCTTAAAATTTTACTAACGTCCTCCAAAACCCAAAGAATGAGTTACACGTTAGAAAATATCAAATCACTATTATATTCTCCATTTTTCTCAAATCAACTCTAAAATCAAATCTCTTCAAAATAAATTGAGGTGTATTTGAACCTCTCTTTTTCATTTACATACTGAAACTCATTTCTCAAGGAATAAAATACTCTGATTCCTTTTCCGAATTCCTTGTACTAATTCAAATTACATTTCCACTTGGAAAACCACTTTGTTTCATAAAATCAAGGCATTACAAGCCTTCAAAAATGTGAACATGACTATTGAAATCATCAAAATATTCTTCCTTCTAAGTCAATGTGTAACGCCCCAATTTTTAGAAAATATTCTGAATGTACTGTTTGCTGTTTTTCATGCTTTTGTGTGAATGACCGTTGTGTCCCTATTTTACTGTTCTCGATTTCTGTATGAAAACAATTACGATAATACAGGCTCAAATTTTATTTGATCGTTTTACGTACTTTGCTTCGAGACGGTAAAATAAAAATTTTTCTGAGCTACTGTTTTAATTTTTTTGAAAGATATACAGCTATATAATACTGCTGGATATTTTATTTGAACGTTTTGGACGATTACCTACGTTGTGGGAAAAAATGAGAAAATGACCGTTACGTCCCGAACGTACTGTTTTTGCTGTTTTTGCTGTTTTTAATTGTTTTCTATATGATTTAATGCCTGAAAATACTGTCTGTGATTTTATATGGACTTTTTGTGTGATTTGCTCCGAGGCAGGAAAATAATATTTTTTCGGGCCGGGGAAATCTTATTTTATTATTTAGAATTGAGGGATCTTACTTAACCCGATTCTGAATGAGACTAAAAATAATCTTTTAATTTTTAGGATTTAACTGTCAAATAAAATAATTTTATATTATTATAATATTATTTTATTAGTCAGGATAATTTAGTGACAAAGTGGACCCTAAATATTTTGCGGGACCCACAATTAGCATAACGGTTAGATCGGTAGCTTAATTAATCACCGTTAGCGTAGAACTTTCCAGAATGTGTGACTCACTAGTGACTCAAATAGAGAATTAAATGAGCTGTGTGACTCAGCATGTGAGTCATCATGAACTAACCAATAGCAATCAAGCTTGTTAAGCAAGATTTAATCCTAACCTTTGATGCATTCAATGGCTTGGATGAAGCCAAATCCATGCACATCCTTGACCACTTGAAGGCTACGGCCATTAGGAGAAGGAAGGCAAAAATAACACTTCATCTTCATCACTTTTCTCTCTTCTCTCTCTTCCAAAAACCCTAGCCACCATTGTTGTTCTTTTCTCCTACCATTCGGCCAAGACCAATACTACACCATCCAACCATCCAAAAATTTTTCTAACCAAGTTTTCTTAACCTAAACACTATTCTAAGAACCTTTCTAGTTGGGAGTTTCTTCAAAATCTTCCATTTAGGGCTTGAAACCAACCTTGAAAATTTTACCTAGAAGGTGAAATTTCATGCTTTTCTTTTCTCTCTTCTTTTTCAAAGTTCTAAGCCATGATTTCTCCATGGTTTAGCTTCTTTTTCATGGTTAGTAACATGTAAATTTTGTTTGAGATTTCTAGGTATTTTTGAAGGTGAAAACCGTGACCTAGGAGGTGTGAAAGCAAACCTTTTGTCTTCATTTAAGGTAAGAGGAAGACAATTCTTATCATCCCTTGGTGGTAGTAAGAAGATGGAATGATTTGTAATGTTTGAAGAATCCATAAGGATTCGGTGGTGTTGTCTTTGTTTGGTGTGTGTGTTAATTTTTATGTTTGCTAGTAGTTTATGTGGTATTTGTTAGTAGCTTATTTGTTTGGTGATTGTAATAATTTTTGCATGTCTATTAGCTTTTGATTGCATGTCTATAAGCTTTAATTTAGGTTTAGGTGTTAGAAAATATATTGCATGTGTTAGAAAATACAATGCATGTGTTAGAATTGTATGATAATGTATAGGATGTGAATAACATGTTTAAATTTGCATGAGTGTTCCAAAGAACACATCCAATAGCTCACGGAAATGACAAATTTGGAGGACCAAAATGTTCTCTTGATTTTTCCTAAAGTGTAACTTAATTAACCTAGGAGAATCAAGAAGGTTTCAAATTGATTTGATCAAAGAAAATGAACTTAGAAATCAAATGGTAAAGATTTAGTATTTTTGGGCCAACATGCCTAAAAGATTAATTTGATTTCTATCGATTATTTCTAATATGATTTAGTGAACTTAGACAATATAATATATTTGATATGATTTGGAAGGTGAAAAACAATTTAGAAATCAAATGCAAAAGTTTTATGAAATTTGGCCAACATGCCAATATAGGTAATCATGATTTCTAAAACTTAATTCCAAACCTTTTTCAATAAAAAAGAGACAATATAAGTTAAAAATAAATTTTCTATAATGATTTTTGAAGAAACAAATGGATTAGAATTAAGTTTAAAGAATTAAAACTAATGATTTTGTCATTAGGAAGGAAATACAGTATTTTGAGAGTTTTCTAACATATAGCTCACTCTAGGTTTTGAAGCATGTTAGAAAGTTTTCAAAAAGAATTAAAGTTATATGATTGAAGTTTTAGGTAAACAAAATTTTATGGATAATTTAGGAAACCATTATTATGATATTCTAAACAAAATATCATCAATTTTTAGTAAAAATGAACCAATAAGATAGCAAAAATATCCAAAAGACAAGATGCGGTATGAAAAATTATTCTACGTAGTTTAAATGTACTAAGTACTATTTCTGTTTGTTTAAACAGTAATTTTAAAGGCATTCGAATAAGAAAATGATTTGAAAATCCTACGCGATTGAGAAAACGTATTAAAAATGCTACGCGATTTTAAAAATAGAAAAATATCTTTACACGATTTAAAAACGTTTGTAAAAACGACGGAATTATGAAAACGCGATAAAATTTCTACGCGATTGACCGTTACTATATTTATTTTATGCTGTCGAGAAAATGTGAACCCGTACAGATTATTTTTGAGGATCTTTCGCTGTAGGGAAAATGTGAACCCGTACAGGTTTTTGAGAATTTATCTGCTGTCGAGAAAATGTGAACCCGTACAGGCTTTTGAGAATTTATCTGCTGTCGGGAAAATGTAAACCCGTACAGGCTTTGAGAATTTATTTGCTGTCGGGAAAATGTGAACCCGTACAGGCTTTCTATTTATGTGTGCCGAGTTTTTGGTGGATTGGTTGACGAGACGAATCACATCGTGTTGTCGATGCGATAAACGTAGTGTGGTTCATTGTTCTAATGAACTTGGAGACTTTAGTGTACGGGATCCCACATGTGGACGCTTGGTAGCTCCGCCGGGGCCGTGGTAAACCGATAGCACACTATGGTACTCGACACGCACTATATTTAATCGAGATTTGTGAAATCTAGTAGTACATTTGCCTGTAGTGCCACAACGTGAGACCGTGAACTACACCACGCCTGGATGATGGATTCCTGTGTCGTGGGGCTATAGATGCAACGTGTGACCGCGCAATAGTTGGTTGGGCAGCCGTGGTACTAATAGATTTTACGAGTCATTCCGCTCTCTGATACTTATGTTTTCTTTAGCTCCATGGAGTAGGGTTTTGTCATATTGGTATTTATCTCTATGTTTATTTATTTCCATCGTATCTATTTATTGTTTATCTGTACTTTATTTGTTTATTTTATCTGGTTATTGTCGCTATATTTGGTTATTATATCTTATCTGTTTATTCTTATCTTTCTTATTTTATCTGTGAGGTTTTATCTGTGATGTGATATATTGTTATGATATCTAAATCTTACTCTAATCTGTTATTCTTTCTGTTATAGTATTTTGTATTGCATGAACTGTATATATGTTGTTTGTCGTCTTCTTATTGGCCATGTTGTGATGATTTTATGTTGTCTTACCTCTTTGTTATATGTATTTTCTGTTTATTTATTTTACGCGGTAAAGACTTCGAGGAAGAGGATCAGCCCCTTGAGATCTTGTACCCCGAGGAGGAGGAAGATCAACAAGCGGACGATCAGTTTGACGATCAAGAACCATCCGATCATCCATATCCTCTGGATTGATTGTGAGGGATGGCAGCGCCAGGATTTTTGGGGTTCGTAGAGCTAGTATTTCATGGGAGTTCGCTAGCTTGGCATCTATGAGGCGATCGTGAATCTGTGACGTATGCAGGACGTGTGACCGTGATTCTACGTCAACGTTTTGATGGAGAGCCTGTCATGACCACAACACTTTTTCTGCATTTAGAGTTACCCTTATCCATTAGGCGTCACTGGGGTGCTGAAAACCCTGAGCCTAGTGAGATAAGCATCGTATCGACTGCGCGATCTCGTTATCGCCGTGTGTCGAGACATCCGGGATATCTATCTCCTGATGATCATTTTCATGCTGAGAGTGATCCATCAGAGGATTAGATAACCATGATGTTTTTTTTTTTCTGTCTCGCGTACGTATGTACGTATATATATTAACTCTTTTATTGCTTTCTTTACTGTTTTTGTTTAAATATTTGTAGTCTTTGTTGTAAATTATTTGTACAAATTTATAACTTAATCATATGTATATTATTAGTGATGATGTTTTTTTTTTTATTTCGTATTTTCGCATTATCTTTTTATATCATATTTCTCGTCATCGAATTATTTTACAACCCGTAATAATATTTAACAAATGTTTCACAACTTGGGTAGATTTTATTTCTATTTCTTTTATTTTCTTTTATGTGTGACATCCTCCAAAGGGGTGTTACACAATATGGTTTTACACAAACAAAACCATTAAAAATCCTTTACAAAACCGTAAGCACTTGGTCTTTGAAATCAAATCATTTGTTCGTTTTTCATTTTTCACTTTCTTTGCAAATCCTTAAAATCAACATTGCTCCTTTCATCTAAGGCTCATGATTAGTAAAACATTTAGAAACTTTACACAAAATAGATCAATAAAAATCCTTCTAAAATCGTGTTCATGTACTCTTCGAAAAATAAACCCTTTGTTTATTTTCCTTATTTTTCTAAACATCTCATTTCATCATTCATGAAAATATTAATTTGTGAACACCTATTTTGATGTGTCTTGGCCAAAATTCACCATGTTCCACGGATCTGATGTGAGCCCACTAAGGAGCATGGATCAAGGAGCACTACAAGGACTTGGTGGACCTATGACAAGAGCTAGGACCAAGAAAGCCCAAGAAGTCCTAAATCAAATGGTGACAACTTTAATTGAAGCAAGCCCAAATTCAAGTCTTGATGGAGTGGAGCCCAAATTGGTCACTTATCTCATCTAACTTGAAGACCCATGATGACTTGGATGTCCACTTCTCTAAAATAGCATTTTTTTAGTTTATTTCTATTAAATAAAGTGTAATAAACTATGAAGGATGAATAGTGCACGTTTTTTTGGGAGGGCAACCTTTGGTTTGCATGCCTAGGTAACTCCTATTTGCTAGTTAATGCTTTAATTAGCCACTTAATGGATTAGTTATTGCTTTTTATGGGGAATTTGTCACATTATGATGACCATTTTGTATGCATATTCTATGCACCCCATTTTCCTATAAATAGGTGCCTAAAACATGAATGAAGGGACTCTTGGATGTGAATTTGGATTGAATCCATTTGTGAGAATTTCATTCTCTTTGGTTCTTGGTTGAGCCATCTTGGTTCTTATCAAAGGCTTCCTTACCTTTGTGGCGAATCTTCACTTGACTTATCACTCTCTAAGAGTGTGGCGTCTTCTTCCTCCCATTCCTTTTCCTTTTTCCATCTTTTCTATTATTTTTACTATTCATGTCACTATTTACGTCACTATTCATCAGTTCTGTTCCTCGGGTATTGTTCATCATTTCATTCTTTGAAACACTAAATCAACTCAAGGACGATCCGTAAAAACAATATGCATCCAACTTGGATCATATCAGGATCAAAAATTATTTTCCTTGTTCTTGAAAAATTTCAACATAAACTCAAATCACGAGTGTCAAAACTGTGACCACTCCTCCTTGGCCATTGGAGCCAAAAATTGATTTCCTTTCCACCATTACATCATGGCATACATATACATA
The DNA here is from genome assembly GCA_029884605.1 of Ormosia emarginata. Classification (NCBI taxonomy): domain Eukaryota; kingdom Viridiplantae; phylum Streptophyta; class Magnoliopsida; order Fabales; family Fabaceae; genus Ormosia; species Ormosia emarginata. The sequence goes on along the minus strand of JAQQTP010000078.1, from coordinate 20,780,458 downwards.
ATTTCAACATATTCTCATCATGCATATTATAAGCATACCATATTATCATCATGCATATTATAAGCATACCATATTATCATCATGCATATTATAAGCATACCATATAAGCCATAAAATCATGCAAAGCATATCAAGCATAGGCAAATAATCAAAACACATAAACACCTACAAATTATTACATGACCATGGATATGAATCCTCACATGGATTCACCATCCATCAAATACACAAACCATCTCTCACCACCATACTTGGTTGGTGAGATGAATCTCCCTCTTACCTCTTGAAGATCCTCAAAAGCTCCTTGTTTTGCTTCTCTTTCCAAGTCCTTCACCACCAAGGGCTTCTCAAATACAAAACAAAACATATATTTATTAGTAAATCAAGCTTGAACAAGATAAACCATGGATCAAACATGGCTTAGAACCTTGAAAATCAAAAGAAAAGTGAAGATTAATAAACTTCACCAATAAAGCTTCAATCTTTACCTTGAAGAACAAGGTTGAAGATGAATGATTTAGAGAAAGTCTCCAACATGAAAGTTGCTTAGAAAATCATGTAGATTCAAGATCTATGGTTGGATAAAATTAAAAGATATTGGATGGTGATTTTAGGTGGAATGGCCGAATGGTCCCTCCTGAAGAACAAAGTTGGAATTTTTTTATTTTTGTGAGGGAAAGGCTTCTTAGACTTGGTTAAGGTAAAGAATGAAGTGAAAACACTTGATTTCCCTTCCTATCAATTTCATGGAGCTCCTTGGAAAAATCCCTAAAAATCATAAACAAATCTTAAAATCAATAACAAGTGAAAGAATAGATAAACCATGATTCAAGCATGGCTTAGAAAATCAAAACTAAAAGATTGGATGAAGAAATATGAACTTTGTAACACCCTAATACAGATATCCAGATATATCCTAGATAGACAGAGATATATAAAGATAACCAGTACTAGAGACGTCACTTCTATACTACATACTAACATATATCTATAATCACAACTGAGTAATTATAGAAAGCCTTGAGAGATTGCGGAAAAACTTAAACTCATACATATACATATACAAACTTAGCCACCGAGGGCTTATTGTAATACATATAAAATAAAACTTACAGAACAAATATAAACTTATTACATAAGTTCTGCTCTACTTAAAGCAATAAAAACTACTCTAGTCTTTAAGCTTTATCTTCTCATCCTTAGCGTGGTTTGCATCTCTGTACTGACTTTGCTTGCGCACCGCATACGTACTGCATCTCGAGCCTCATCTGGATTTACATGGAATAGCAACTGGGGTGAGAATTAACATTCTCAGTAAAAGCAATTCCAATACCAGTTCTCTATAACATTGTATATAACAAATATATAACAAATGCTATAATTCTAACTTAGGAGTTTCCTCCTCTATTCTCATAACTTAGGAGTTTCCTCCTCTATTCTCCTAACTTAGGAGTTTCCTCCTCTTTTCTCATAACTTATACACTTTCTAATAGTGTGATAACAATTAAGAGTCAACACCGTTAATATATACAGCGCCCATACATCCAGCATACCAACAAAGTGACGGACAATGCCCATACAACTCTCCATAAATGCAATGATAATGATATGTAATGAATATGCCTAAGGAATTCTAAGAGCATGTGAATGAAATGCAAATGCAGAGTTTTGTTTTGAAGCGAAGGAGTTTGCTAGGAACTAGTCAATATATCATCCAGTGGTAAATGAGGAAAACCTCATCCTCACCTTACACGTATCCTGGCACATTGAGAAGTTCGGGCTTCATCCTTGCTCAAAGAGCGTCTCTGGATTTCCCACTTATCTCCTTTGGCCTTGGCACATCGAGACATCAGGGTTATGTCCTTCTCAAAAGTCCTTCGGACATCCATCTATCCCCTTTTGCCTTTATGATTAACATCAAAGGATACTCACCAGATCGATCCTACTTGACTAATTCATAGACTTTCGTACATACTTATATACTTAGTTCCTCTAAGAGCTAAGCACATTCTACTCTTCTTATGTTTACCCTTTGTAATGAGGAGAATCTGTAACCTCATACTACATGTAACCTTAGCACTTGGTTAGGAATACTTGTTCCCTTAGGAACTTCTCTGATTCCTTACCTCCTGGCTAAATGACCTCACATCATATAACGTTACATTCTCAGGTAAACATCACTAAACTATGTCTCTTACTTGTACCTAAACTCTACCTCATCACTCCTTTCTCTTAAGCGATTACTAATGCAACCTTAGGTTGCTGAGGTGTTAGGTACTTACCTTTGGCAAACCACTAATCTTGGTTGCCCTAAGGTCCTTTCTCTTCATCTTCACACTAGCTTAACTCTCTAGTGTGTGAAAAGCTTAGTGTTATGTTTATCTCTTACATAAACACCATCTTACTCTTTTCTATAGACTCAACTCATCCTAGTGAAAGAGTCTATCTTAACTAATGCCTCATCTAACCTTGCTTAAGGAACTGAGGGCATTTCTCTAAAACTTTGCACAATTAACTCAACTTTATCTAAAGAGAGTAATTCATGCATCTAACTTTCCTTTTCTATCACACTTCTGGTAGTAGCTTATACTACACTTGTGTGCTAACATGCTTATTCTAAACTCAACTTCCATGCTTTGCTCGTATCTAAGGAAGTAACTTTTTTATCTTGTACTTCTAACTCATCTTAGCTTATACTTGAGTTATTGTACATTTCGTTCTACTTTCTCGCTTATGACATCTTCTTAGTCACAATTCCTCTTATTGTGTATTTAGCAATGTACTAAGTCTCACTTAACTTGAGACTAAGTACCTAAACGTTCCTCTCGTGGAACTAATACACAATCTTGTCTCCACTCATGTAATCTAACTCAAGAGTGGTTCTTACTTGCAACTCTTTGTTGCCTAAGCTTCTAGGTACCTTCCTAAGGTAATCCACTATTCTTGGATTTCCTAAGGTTCATACCTTTCTCATTATTCTCTACTAGAGTGAATACTATTATTCATCTCTATTGCACTATCTCATCACATCTTAAGTGATATCAATTGCAACATTAAGTTGCCTAAAGTGCAATGTCATTACTTAAAGCAAACCTTTCCTTTAGGATGCTTAAAAGCCTATGCTTTCTCATACTTGATGGATAGATATTTTCCACTTGAAAATATCCCAACTTGTGCCTTAACACGCTTAGGAAACATGTCTCAATGATTCCATTAACTATAGCACCTCAGAACATCCAAAAACATCATTTTGGAGCTTCAGGGTCTCACGCCGCGGCACAACATTTGCACGCCGCGACGCCCTTCTCTCGAGGGCTACTGCTGGGCAAATTTTTTAGCCTCACGCCGCGGCATGCTTCCTCTACGCCGCGGCATTCCCAGCGAAAAACTCTCACGCTGCGGCGTGACTATCTCCACGCCGCGGCGCCATCGCCAGACCCCCGGTTCGCAGTCTAACAGACTACGGGTTACTTGTTCTATTGGTCATTTCTACGATTCCAAGCCATTTCAATCCAAATTCTAAGTAATTCTAAGTCCCTAATCAGTTCTTTAACATTTAGGAACATCAATTACTCTCTTAAATCTCTTAATTTGGATTATGGCTAAAATTCTTCATTCTTTAACTTAAGGCTCACTTTGTGATTCAAGGGTCTTCTTACTTAAACTGATGCTATAGACAAGTCATAAATGACCCAAGAAACACTTCTATGCAAGCCAAACTCATCTAACATCTCTAAAACTCAAATTAGCATATTATGTATCTATATGCATACATAGAGAAAGGAGATGAATAAAAGCTCTAAACCCCTACCTCTTGAAGACTTGAAGCCTTAAACCTTGAAGCTTGATCTTCCTCTTCCTCTCCTTCTTCCCTTCTTCCCCTTTCTCCTTCTTCTTCTCCCCTTTTCTTTCTTTTCTTTTCTTTCCTCTGGTTTTCGGCTCTCTGCCGAGGGAGAAGGGAGATATAAGGGGGTGGGACGTGGAGGTAATTACGGGAAAAGATTAACTTAAGTTTCTACACTGAAACTTATATCTGCTATGGACACCCGAATTGTACTAATTTGAGTTTCCTTGCTTCTAACAACTTTAGAATAAATCATAAGATTCATCTAAATTGTTGTTTCACAATTCTCATCATTTTCTATATCTGCTAGGGATCAATCCGGCATTAAAAGCACAACCTGTATGCCTAAAAATACCAAACTGACTCCGATTCTCTTGAAACTTTTACCACATCTTACTTGGCTTATTTGTGACCTAGAAATAAACTCTCTATGTTTATTTCTCATAACTTAGCAACTTATGCTATTATCTGAGTCATTTTAAGCCACTTTACAACTTCTATGTTGCAACTAAGTGCCTAAATGAACTCAGATTGTCACAAAACTTTACTGACATGCTAAACAAGTCAAATGCTACCTTCGATAACCATTTACCAGTCTAACATGTACTTAAGGGTATTACAAACTTTACCCTTTTTGATAGAAACTTGAAGCTTGGATTTGAAACTCAAGATGAATGATTTAGTGAAAACTCATAACTAGAGATATTCTTAGAATAAGGTAAGGATTCAAGAAACTAGGTTGGATAAAATTTTTGAGTGATGGAGGGTAATCTTAGAGTGCTTGGTCGAAACTAGAGGAGAAGAGAAATAGAGAGAAAGCTTTGATAACTTAGCTTCTTGAATTTGATCAATAATGATCAAGATGGAGTAATAATGGTCTTGAAACCATTCTATGCACTTAAGCACTCTCCAAAACCGTTCCCCCCCTTCATGCATTTTCTTAAGAGTGCAAAGTGATCAATTATGATGCATATTGACCAAGACAAATAATAATAGTCATAAAGCTTTTCTTTAGCTCCAAAATGAAGCACAAAACTGTCGCCCCTCCATGCATGCATTCCATAATGTTGTCATCTTGTTCAAGCCACCATTTAGAGCATTTTAGGCCATTGATTAGATCAATGGTTAGGATTTAGGTAGACTTTTGATTAGAAGACTTAATCTAGGCCATTATGTAACACCCCTTTTGAGGATGTCACACATAAAAGAAAATAAAAGAAATAGAAATAAAATCTACCCAAGTTGTGAAACAATTGTTAAATATTATTACGGGTTGTAAAATAATTCCTGATAGACAGAAATATGATATAAAAAGATAATGCAGAAAATACGAAATAAAAAAAAACATCATTACTGATAATATACATATGATTAAGTTATAAGTTGTACAAATAATTTACAACAAGGACTACAAATATTTAAACAAAAACAGTAAGGAAAGCAATAAAAGAGTTAATATATACAGACATACGCTGACGCGCCCAAAAAAAACATCATGGTTATCTAATCCTCAGATGGATCACTCTCAGCATGAAAATGATCATCAGGAGATAGATATCCCGGATGTCTCGACACACGGCGATAACGGGATCGCGCAGTCGATACGATGCTTATCTCACTAGGCTCAGGGTTTTCAGCACCCCAATAACGCCTAATGGATAAGGGTAACTCTAAGTGTAGAAATAACGTCGTAGTCATAATGGGCTCTCCATCAAATCGCTGACGTAGAATCACGGTCACACGTCCTGCATATGTCACAGAATCACGATCGCCTCGTAGATGCCAAGCCAGAGAACCTCCATGAAATACTAGCTCTACACAAAACCCAAAAATCCACAGCGCCGCCATCCTCACAATCAATCCGAGGATATGGATGATCGGATGGTTCTTGATCGTCAAACTGATCGTCCGCTTGCTGACCTTCTTCCTCCTCGGGGTACAAGATCTCAAGGGGCTGATCCTCTTCCTCAAAGTCTTTACCGCGTAAAATAAATAAACAGAAAATACATATAACAAAGAGGTAAGACAACATAAAATCATCACAACATGGCCAATAAGAAGACGACAAACAACATATATACAGTTCATGCAATACAAAAAGCTTTAACAATTATAATAACAGATTGAAGTAAAATTTAGATATCATAACAATATATCACACCACATATAAAACATCACGGATAAAATAAGAAAGATAAAAATAAACAGATAAGATATAATAAAAATAACCAAATATTGAAGTAGTAATCGAGATAAAACAAACAAATAAAATACGATAAACAATAAATAGATAAGATGGAAATAAATAGACATAGAGATAAACAAATAATATAACAAAACCCTACTCCATGGAGCTAAAGAAAGCACAAGTATCAGAGAGAGGAATGATTCGTAAAATCTATTAGTACCACGGCTGCCCCACCAACTATTGCCACACACACGTTGCGTCTATAGCCCCACGACACAAGAATCCATCATCCACCGTGGTGTAGTTCACGGTCTCACGTTGTGGCACTACAGGCAAATGTACTACTAGATTTCACAAATCTCGATTAAATATAGTGTATGTCGAGTACCATAGTGTGCTATCGGTTTACCACGGCCCAACGGAGCTACCAACTATCCACATGTGGGATCCCGTACACTAAAGTCTCCAAGTTCATTAGAACAATGAACCACACTACGTTTATCTCATCGACAACACGATGTGATTCGTCTCGTCAACCAATCCACCAAAAACTTGGCACACATAGATAGAAAGCACATGCGGGTTCACATTTTCCCGACAAAGAAATAAATTCTCAAAAACCTGTAGGGTTCACACATTTTCCCGACAGCAGATAAATTCTCAAAAGCCTGTACGGGTTCACATTTTCCCGACAGCAGATAAATTTTCAAAAGCCTGTACGGGTTCACATTTTCCCGACAGCATAAAATAAATATAGTAACGGTCAATCGCGTAGAAATTTTATCGCGTTTTCATAATTCCGTCATTTTTACAAACGTTTAAAAATTGGGTAAAGATATTTTTCTGTTTTTTTAAAATCGCGTAGCATTTTTAATACATTTTCTCAATCGCGTAGGATTTTCAAATCATTTTCTTATTCGAATGCCTTTAAAATTACTGTTTAAACAGACAGAAATATTACTTAGTACATTTAAACTACGTAGAATAATTTTTCATACCGCATACTGTCTTTTGGATATTTTTGCTATCTTATTGGTTCATTTTTACTAAAAATTGACAGTATTTTGTTTAGAAATCATAATAATGGTTTCCTAAATTATCCATAAAATTTCCATTTACCTAAATTTTTTAACCATATCATTTAATTCTTTTTGAAATCTCTAACATGCTTCAAAACCTAAAGTGAGCTATATGTTAGAAAACTTCTCAACATTACTGTATTTCCTTCCTAATGATAAAATTATTAGTTTTAGTCCTTTAAGCTCAATTCTACTCAATTTGTTTCTTCAAAAACTATTATAGAAAATTTCTTCTTAACTTATATTGTCTCTTTTTGATTGAAAAAGGTTTGGAATCAAGTTTTAAAAATCATGATTACCTATATTGGCATGTTGGCCAAATTTCATAAAACTTTTGCATTTGATTTCTAAATTGTTTTTCACCTTCTAAATCATATCAAATATATTATATTGTCTAAGCTCATTCAATCATATTAGAAAATAGTTAGTAAGAGTTAAATTAATCCTTTAGGCATGTTGGCCCAAAATACTAAGTCTTTACCATTTGATTTCTAAATGCATTTTCTTTGATCAAATCAATTTGAAACTTTCTTGATTCTCCTAGGTTAATTAAGTTACACTTTAGGAAAAATCAAGAGAACATTTTGGTCCTCCAAACTTGTCATTGCCGTGAGCTATTGGATGTGCTCTTTGGAACACTCATGCAAATTTAAACATGTTATTCACATCCTATATACTATCATACAATTCTAACACACTCTAACACATGCAATATATTTTCTAACACCTAAACCTAAATTAAAGCTTATAGACATGCAATCAAAAGTTAATAGACATGCAAAATTATTACAATCATCAAACAAGAAAGCTACTAACAAATACCACATAAACTACTAACAAACACAAAAATTAACAAATATACACATAATTAACACATGACCACCGAATCCTTATGGATTCTACAAACATCACAAATGGCTCCATCTTCTTACCACCATCAAGAGATGATAAGAATTGTCTTCCTCTTACCTTAAATGAAGACAAAAGGCTTGCTTTCACTCCTCCTAGGTCACGGTTTTCACCACCAAAAATACCTAGAAATCTCAAACAAAATCTACATGTTACTAACCATGAAAAAGAAGCTAAACCATGGAGAAATCATGGCTTAGAACTTTGAAAAAGAAGAGAGAAAAGAAAAGCATGAAATTTCACCTTCTAGGTAAAACTTTCAAGGTTGATTTCCAAGCCTTAAATGGAAGATTTTGAAGAAACTCCCAACTAGAAAGGTTCTTAGAATAGTGTTTAGGTTAGGAAAACTTGGTTAGAAAAATTTTTTGATGGTTGGATGGTGTAGATAGTGTCTTGGCCGAATGGTAAGGAAAAGGAACAACCATGGTGGCTAGGGTTTTTGGAAGAGAGAGAAGAGAGAAAAGTGATGAAGATGAAGTGTTGTTTTGGCCTTCTCACTCCTAATGGCCGTAGCCTTCAAGTGGTAAGGATGTGCATGGATTTGGCTTCATCCAAGCCATTGAATACATCAAAGGCTAGGATTAAATCTTGGTGATCAAGCTTCATTTCTATTGGTTGGTTCATGATGACTCACATGCTGAGTCACACAGCTCATTTAATTCTCTCATTTGAGTCGACTAGTGATGAGTCACTGTTCGAAAGTTCTACGCTAACTTGTGATTAATTAAGCTACCGATCTAACCGTTCTCGCTAATTGTGGGTCTCGTAAAATATTTTCGTGTCCACTTTGTCACTAAAATATCTTGACTAATAAAATAATATTATAATAATATAAAATTATTTTATTTGACAAGATTAAATCCTAAAAATTAAAAGATTATTTTTAGTCTCATTCAGAATCGGGTTAAGTAAGATCCCCCAATTCTAAATAATAAAATAAGATTTTCCCGGCCCGGAAAATATTATTTTCCCGCCTCGAGCAAATCACACAAAAAGTCCATATAAAATCACAGACAGGTATTATCGGACATTAAATCAAGAAGAAAATAATTAAAAACAAGAAAAAAAAAAAAAAAACAAGACGTTCGGGACGTAACGGTCATTTTCTTGTTTTTTCCCACAACGTAGGTAATCGTCCAAAACGTTCAAATAAAATATCCAAAGCAAGTATTATATAGCTGTATATCTTTCAGAAAAATTAAAACAGTAGCTCGAGAAAAATTTTTATTTTACTGTCTCAAACAAATTACGTAAAACGATCAAATAAAATTTGAGCATGTATTATCGTAATTGTTTTCATACAGAAATCGAGAACAGAAAAATAGGGACACAGCGGTCATTCACACAAAAGCATGAAAAACAGAAAACAGTACATTCAGAATATTTTCTAAAAATTGGGGCGTTACACATTAGATCTTTCTCCTTGAAATTCTAGTCATTAGATCCATCTCCAAAAATAAAGGGTCAAGATTACTCCTTCTTACTTTTAATCCAAGGGTCATAATTAGTCATAGCCATTTTAGAAGACCAAATCTCCACCATTGATTTAATCCAAATCCAATGGTCACAAATGATCCATCTCCACCATTGATTTAATCCAAATCCAACGGTCACAAATGGTCCTTGTCACTTTATAAGATCAAATCTCCACCTTAGATTTAATTCTTCATCCAATGGTTGTAAATGGTCATAGCCATTTTATTAGACTAATCCTACACCGTTGATTACATCGATAGTTGATATCAAAGTCTTCAATATTAGACTTGCTACCTATTGGTCCGTCAAAAGTTGTCATAACCACTATTGTTGACTTAAGCAGTATAATATTTATTTTTATCTACTAAAGCCCCACGAAAGAATATATTTACTTTATTTTTATCGCCCGATAATTAAATACTGTACAAAACATAGTACAAGAAAATTTCTAAAAACTGTTTTCGGATTCAGGTTTAGTAAGATCCCCCGTCCCCGTCTAAACAGTACAAATTTTTCTATACGTAGAAAAATTTTCATGTTTTGGGACTCACCCCGGGCCCATGTAGGACCACTAGGACCACTAGGACCCACGAACAGCCCAAAAACAACCAGATAACCATAAAAATTTATAATTATCCACAAAAATCACAAATATTAGAAAACATATGAAAATCAAATCAAATTGTTAAAAATAATTAACAGTCAAGAGAAATAAATACATAAAGATTTTTCTCCGGCCCAAAAATTATTATTTTCTTGACACAGAGTAAATCACTCAAAACGTTCAAATACACTGATGAAAAACTCAAAATAATTTTACAGTACACAGAAATCACTAAATAGTAGAATTCTGTTAACTGTCAAAATTACTGTCAACTATTTAGGAAGTTTGGGGTGTTACAAGTTTTGAGAGCTTAGTTCTCTTGGGGTTCTTGGAAGAACCATCTTGGTTCTTATCAAAGGTTTCCTTACCTTTGTGGCGAATCTTCGCTTGACTTATCACTCTCCAAGAGTGTGGCATCTTCTTCCTTCCATTCCTTGTCTTTCTTCCATCTTTTCTTTTTTTACTATTCATGTACTGTTCACAGCACTGTTCACACTCTGTTCATAGTACTGTTCATGTACTATTCACCCCTTCATCGTTTAATTCTTTAAAACACGAAATCAACTCAAGGACGATTCGTAAAAACAATATGCATCTAACTTGGATCATATCAACAGTGCCATGAACAGTAAAAAATAGAAAAGATGGAAAAAGACAAGGAATGGAAGGAAGAAGACGCCACACACTTGGAGAGTAATAAGTCAAGCGAAGATTCGCCACAAAGGTAAGGAAACTTTTGATAAGAACCAAGATGGTTCTTCCAAGAACCCCAAGAGAACAAAGCTCTCAAAGCTCACAAAGGAGTGCAATAATATTCTCAAATTCAAAAATGTCAAATGTAGTAAACATAAGCCTATTTATAGGCATTAGGTATGCGGCTAGGTTAAAGGAGCAGCAAGCTAGCGCATTTTAAATTATAACCCTAGCACAAATGTGGCTCAGGCCCAATTAGAAGGCAACATCTATCCCTAACTCTGCTATGCGCAAGTTAAGCCCAAACAATATGCTCTTATTACAAAATTATCCCAAAAAGAAAATAAGAACCAAAACTGAGAAAATTAAAAGGTTCAAATACATAATTAAATAAAATTGACTAAGAAGAAATAATGCCCCCATATTGGGCCCTTTATCAACTTGGATCATTTGGATAATCTTAAGTGCTCCTTCTTCTGGAATGGGCTAGAGTGAGAGAAAGTGGTTGACTTCTTTGTCCAAATCCTCCTTAGCCTTCTTAGCTCTTAACCTTGTCATTGGGCCTCCAAGTCCTCGCAGTGCATCTTTGGGCATTGAGCCTATTAGGCTGCCACTTGAGCTTCCTTGTTATCCATCATGCCCTCCCCCTTCGAAAAAATTCATCCTCGAATTTGATCCTTCATCACCTACATCAAAAGGACTTAAGTCAGCCACATTAAATGTTAAACTAACCCCATACTCACCTGGTAGGTTAACTTTGTAAGTATTGTCATTGATTCTTTTTAAGATTTGGAAGGGTCCATCTCCTCTAGGTAAGAGCTTAGATTTCCTTTGCAAAGGAAACCTTTCTTTTCGCATGTGCATCCACACCTAATCTCTTTGTTCAAAAACAACTTGCCTCCTTCCCTTGTTTGCTTGCCTAGCATATTGCTCCATCTTCCTTTCAATTTGAGTCTTGACTTATTCATGGAGCTTCCTCACATATTCAGCTTTTTCCTGTCCATCCCTATGAATTAAAGAAAAGACATTAGGTAGAGGCAGTAAATCAAGGGGGGTGAGGGGATTAAAACCATATACAATCTCAAAAGAAGAAAAGTTAGTAGTAGCATGCACAACCCTATTATAAGCAAATTCAATAAGAGGTAAGCATTCTTCCCAGGTTTTGATGTTCCTCTTAATGATTAATCGCAGCAAGGTTGATAGGGTCTTATTCACCACTTCAATTTGCCCATTAGTTTGTGGGTGGCAAGTGGTAGAGAAGAGTAGCTTAGACCGAAGCTTGTTCCAGAGGGTCCTCCAAAAATGGCTTAGGAGCTTTGAGTCCCTATCTGAGACTATGCTTTTGGGCATTCCATGAAGCCTCACCGCTTCTTTGAGGAACAAGTCTGCCACATGAATGTCGTCATCCACCTTATGGCAAGGAATGAAGTGGGCCATCTTGGAGAATCTTTCCACCACCACAAAAATAGAGTCTCTTCCTTTTTTTTGAGCAGGGCAAACCCATCTTTTTTGCATCAAATCCTTCACTTGTTTTTGAATTTCCTTAGTTTCCTCAAGATTTGTCCTATATGTGAGCCTATTGGATAAAGAGGCTCCCGGGATGAAGTCCATTTGATGTTCAATCCCCTTCAAGAGTGGTAGTCCAAGAAGGACACTCTTCGGAAAAACCTCTTCAACGACCTGTAAAAGAGAATCAACTTCACTAGGTAGAGGGTTATAGTTACAATTTAAGTATAAGTCCTTATATACGCAAATGTACATCTCTTGCTTTGCAAAGCAAGCCCTCTTAATCTCACTCTCCCTAGCAATTAAACATTCATTTTTTTTCTTATTTACAAGTTCTTGGTCCCTATTCTTTGCTTCCCCCATTAATTTTACTTTTACATCTTTCTTCTCTTGCTCCCTTCTTAGCTTCAAAGCCACTTGGTCTTCACAAACCTGTTTGGGAGTAAGGGGTACAAGGGATACCTTTAAGGTATTATGAATAAATGAGTACTTGTTAGTGAAACCATCATGAATAGCATGCTTATCAAATTGTTAAGGCCTTCCAAGCAAAATATGGCCAGCTTCCATGGGAACAACATCACACAAAAACATCATCATTATACTTACCAATTGATAAACTTACCAAAACTTGTTGATTCACTATCAACTCACCATTCTCACTTAGTCATTGAAGCTTGTATAGTCGAGGGTGAGGAGTAGTTTTAAGGTCAAGTTTTCTTACCAAGCGAGTGCTTGCCACATTGGTGCAACTTCCACCATCAATGATTAATGAGCACACTTTGTCTTGGATAACACATCTTGTGTGGAAGATGTTTTCCCTTTGGTCTTGGTCCCTTGCCATAACTTGGCTACCCAAGAGTCTCCTTATCATTAGTAAGTCGCCATCATGAGCATAGGTCTCATATTCTTCTTCTCCTTCACTTGAAGGAGGGGAATTTGGACATGAATCACTAGAGAGGTGTCCCTCTCTTATCACCATTGCCCTTTTGTTTGGGCATTGATAGGCTATGTGTCCACTCTCAAAGCATTAAAAGCACTTGATGTTCCTATTTTTAGAAGAAGAAGAGGAAGAAGCATTAGTGGAAGGAAAAGCATTAGAGTTTTTAGAAGCCATACCTCCCTTGGGTTGTGTAGAGGAGTCTTCCTTTAGTTCCTTGTCCTTCCAAGTGGGAGGTTTGAGGTTAGAAGAAGGCTTCTTCCATGCACCCTTTCTTTTGAGTTGTTGTTCCACCTTTATAGCTTGGTGAACTAACTCATCAAGCTCTTCATAGTTGTGCAACTCCACAATGTCTCCTATCTCATGGTTTAAACCATGAAGGAAACGTGACATGGTAGCCTCCCTATCTTCAATGACATTGGCCCTTATCATGGCCACCTCCTTCTCCTTGTAATAATCTTCCACACTCCTACTTCCTTGGGTAAGTATTTGGAGTTTATTGTGTAATTTCTTATGGTACCATGAAGGGACAAACCTCCTCCTCATCAAACTTTTCATCTCTTCCCAAGTATCTACGGGGTACTCACTATTCCTTTCCCTCTCTTTTTGTACTTGGTTCCACCAAAATTAGGGCATAGTCAAAAAATTCTAGGTAGCCACCTTCACCTTCCTTTCTTCATTGTAATGGTGATAGGAAAAGATTTGTTCTACCTTGGTTTCTCATTCTAAGTAGGCTTCGGGGTCATTCTTTCCTTGGAAAGAAGGTACTTGGGTCTTTACTCTCTTTCATCACTCATATGCCTCCTATTATAACTCATTTCACTCCTCCCATGCCTCCTTCTCCTATCATGGTTCCTCCTAGTACTCCTTTCCCTACCCGAATCATAGGTATCTTCATCCTCATGCGAGACTTCATGTTGAGAGTCTCTCCTCCTTTCATTATCAAGCCTTGTGTTTATTTCCACCCTAAACTTCTCAAGTTCTTTAGTTAAGGCTTGCATAAGGTTTGCAGTCCTAGGGGATGGGGGTGTACTTCCTTCACTCATCTTTGCATAAGTAATAAGAATAATTTAAGATTGAAAGACTTTTACCACTCTTCTTACGTGTATACACTCTTAGATTGATTCCACTTGTGTTTCACACAATTAGGCTTTTGTTTAATGAAAACGTTCTTGCCTTTTACCAGTTAAGTTCTCTTTGCAAGTTCTTAAATGAACCCTCTCGCGTTTCAATTACCAAAAGCTCTTACAAAAGTAGCAGTCCTCACAAGAGTAAGCACTCAGAAGTTGAAGAAAGGATGAAACTCTAGACAAAACTCAAAGGAATTTAAAAGACAAGCAAGAAAAGCTAATTAAAAAAAAGAAAGGTAAAACTCAAAAGAAATAAGAAGAAAAAGAAATGCGCAAGGTATGTAGAATAACACCGCTTAATGAAATTCACAAGGCTTTCAAACTTAATCTTGCTTAAGTGCAAAGGAAGTCTCTTTTTTTTTTTGGAATAGACTTTTTGTCTCCTTTTTTTATATTATTTTTCATGCCCTTGTTCTCTTTTTGCACTTAAAATAATAATAATAATAATAATTGATTCTTACAATTTTAGTTCCAAATGTTATGCCCAATTGTGTATTTAGGAGTTTCCTTTCAAATTAAGGTGTTATAAAACATGTAACAACAGTAGATATAGAGTTGATAAGATCAAAGCTGTAAATATTGTGCAAAAATTAAAGAACAGAAACTAAAGGCAGAAAATAAAAGGATTGGAATTTAAATGGCAAAAAGTAAAGAACGAAAAGTAAAGAATGTTGTCAATTCTTAGGAATAGCAGAGATCAATGATGATCAAGATTCTGTACAATTATGACATTCAAGCAATCGTGAACAGTAAAAATAGAAAAGATGAAAAAAGACAAAGAATAGAAGGAAGAAGACGCCTCACTCTTAGTGAGTGATAAGTCAAGCGAAGATTCGCCACAAAGGTAAGGAAACCTTTGATAAGAACCAAGATGGTTCTTCCAAGAACCCCAAGAGAACTAAACTCTCAAAACTCACAAAGGGGTGCAATAATATTCTCAAATTCAAAAGTGTCAAATGTAGTAAACACAAGCCTATTTATAGGCATTAGATATGCAGCTAGGTCTAGCTAAAGGAGGCAGCAAGGTAGCGCATTTTTAATCCTAACCCTAGTGCAAATGTGGCCCAGGCCCAATTAGAAAGCATCACCTATCCCTAGCTCTGCTATGCGCAAGTTAAACCCAAACAATAGGCTCTTATTACAAAATTATCCCAAAAAGAAAATAAGAACAAAAACTGAGAAAATTAAAAAGTTCAAATACACAATTAAATAAAATTGACTAAGAAGAAATCATGCCCCCACATTAGGCCCTTCATCAACTTGGATCATTTGGACCATCCTGAGTGCTCCTTCTTCTAGAATGGGCTTGAGTGAGAGAAAGTGGTTGACTTCTTTGTCCAAATCTTCCTTAGCCTTCTTAGCTCTTGACCTTGTCATTGGGCATCCAAGTCCTCACTGTGCATCTTTAGGCATTGGGCCCGTTGGGCTGCCACTTGAACTTCCTTAGTCTCCTTCACGCTAGATTGAGGAGTTAGACGAATGTGAAGACACGAGAAATCGTAATTTTGGACCATCTCGGTTCCAATGGGGAAAGAATAATAATGCCAACCATTTTTAATGAAAGTCATATTTGTAACACCCCAAAACTTCCTATGTATTAAACAGTAATCTTGACAGTTAACAGAATTCTACTGTTTAGTGATTTCTGTGTACTGTAAAGTTATTTTGAATATTCTGTCTGCATATTTGATCGTTTTGAGTAATTTGCTCCGTGTCAAGAAAATAATAATTTTCGGGCCAGAAAAATTTACGTAAATTAATTTTTACTGTTTAGGCTTAATTAATTTACGTAATCTGATTGGATATTTGTGAGTTTTCTAATTTTTGTGATTTTATGTGTGATTTTGAAATTTTTACTGTTTGTGGGCCCCACGAGGTGTATTGTGGGCCCAGGTGGCCATACGTGGGCCCAGGTGGGTCCCGCAAAGCAAAAATTTTTCTACGCATAGAAAAATTTGTACTGTTTAGACGGAGACAGGGGATCTTACTAAACCTGAATCCGGAAACAGTTTTTAAAATTTTATTGTACTGTGTTTTGTACTGTATTTAATTATCGGATGATAAAAATACAGTAAATATATTCTTTAGTGGGGTTATAAAATAGAAAAAAATAATAAAATAAAATTCTTTACTGTTAAGTAAATATTAGTGGTTTGGATATCCACTATTAATTTAATTACCCTTGGAGATTTAATCTTGATTTAATCAACAGTGGAGATTTGATCTTAAAAGTGAATAAGATCAATTATAACCGTTGGATGGAAAATTAAATCAAGGATGAAGATTTAGTCTTATAAATGGCTATGACCATTATCAACCCTTGGATGTAGAATTAATCAATGGTGAAGATGGATCATTAATAACCATTAGATTTGAATTTAGATCAATGGTGGAGAATTAGTCATCAAAAATGACTACAACCATTTTGGACCCTTGGATGTAAAATTTGAAGGTGTAATCTTGACCCTTCATTTTGGAGACATATTCAATGGTTAGGATTGCAAGCCAAAAAAATGATCCAATGGCTCAAATGAAGTCTTCCATCTAAAACCTAAACCTAGTAGCTAATTTAAATTCAAACCATTCTTTTAATCAATGGTTAGGATGACTTATAGTGATGGCTATGTAATTTGGCACATTTTGAGTGCATGAAGGGGAGGGGGACGGTTTGAAGAGCAAGGAGGAAAGGAGACATTTTAGTGTAGGCTTTTTAGGCCAAAGAAAAAAGAATGAAGACAAGCCAAGTGTCAAGACCAATTCCTATTGATCATTAATGCTTATGTTTGTCAAACTTCACTTTTCATTTCTCTCTAATGCATGCTACGGAAATGCATCCTCTTGAAGACCAAAAATATTCATTTCTATACTTCATAATATCACTTCTTCACTTTTCCACTTAAGCTTCAAGACCAAACCAAAGAAAACCCCATTCTTTTTCCCAAAAACATACCATTCGGCCAAGCACTCCAATTCTCTTCTCCATCACTTTTTAATTTCATACAACCTAGTTTCTTAAATCCTTTCATCATTCTAAGAACCTTTGTAGTTCACACCAAGTTCTAATTCTTCCATCTTGAAGGACTTTTACTAAGATCAAGTTCTAGAGCTTTTGTTGGTGAAGTGTAAGAAAACTTCATTTATTCTTTTCTTTTTCATGTTCTAAACCATGTTTGACCCATGGTTCCTCTTATTCAAGCTTGATATACTAATTTTCTTGTATTTGTTTCATGTTTAAGAACTTGTATTGGTGGAGATCTTGCTCCAAAGACAAAGCAACAAGCTTTTTGGTGGTTCTTCAAGAGGTAAGAGGGAGATTCATCTCACCAACCAAGCATGTTGGTGAGAGATGGTTTTATATTTGATGTATGGTGAATCCATGTGAGGATTCCTATCCATGGTCATGTAATAATTTGTGTGTGCTATGTGCTTTAAATTATTTTTGCCTATGCTTGATATGCTTTGCATGATTTACTTGTGTATGCATGCTTAGTATAATTTTTATTTGCTTATATGGTATGCTTATAATATGCATGATGATATATGTTGAATATATATTAGGATGGATGTATGTTGAAATAAGCAAAATTTTGGCTCCAAAGGCCATGGAGGAGGTCACGGTTTTGAGCTTCCAAGACTAGGATTTTTATTGAAATTTTTCAAGAACAATGAAGTTGATTTTTAGTCCTTGAACTAAAATAAATTTCAGCCAAGACACTAACAAATTTAGTGTTCATAAAAATGATATTTTTATAAATAAATTGAGAAGTAAAGAAAATAAACAAAAAGGTTTTGTTTTACAAAAAGAGTGCACACGGTTTTTGAGTAATATTTGCATGAATTTATTTTGTGTAGAAACAAGAATGAAATTTGTTTAAGTTAGAAGAAAAATATTCATAGTTTCAATGGCCATCTATAAGGTTTTGATAATTTTAAAAAAAATGTTTTGATGTTATAAAATATAAGAATTTTCAAATAAGGATTTTGGAAAGGAATTAAAGTGTTGTCAAGTGGAATTTTCATAAATAAAAGAAAAAGGGGATTTAAAGTGTTGAACTTTAAATTGTTTTAAAGAGAATTAATTTTTAGAAGTGATTTAGAAATATAAAAGAAAACGTTTGTAACTTAAATTTACTAACGTAGAATTTATTTATTGAGTTTTGGAAAATGTTAGGGAATTTAAAATTCGAAACAGTGATTAAATCAATTAAAGGTGATTTTATAAGATTAAATCAAAAAAAAGTGATTTTGAGAAAATATATTACGGAAAAGAATTTTTGACTAAGAATAAGAAGAAAATAAAGTAAGGAATTATATTATTGTAAGAAAAGTCCAAAATAATATTTTTAAAGTTAAGAAATATTTTACGAAGGGTAAAAACGGTGAAAAACGGTTTACATAACTCAAAAACGTAATTTTTAAGTTACGCGATTTGAATAACGTTAAAATGTTTCTACGCAATTTTTAAAGCGTTTAAATATTTTACATGATCGAAATGTTGTAGAAAAATATCGCTAGGCGATTTAAAAATGAAAGAATATTTTACGCATTTTAATACAGTAGAAAATTGTTACGCAAATTTTTAAACGTAACAGAAATATTACAAATCATTGTTTATGTAATAAAATATTACGTGACCGTGAAAACGTGACAGAAATATTTTACGAATGAGAAAAACATGGTAATGTGTTTTTGCTGTTAATTATACAAGAACTTTACAATTAAAATCAATATACGAATACTGTACAAGAAATTGAGAAGTTTGCCTGAAATTGGCATTAATACATGAACGTAAAACAGTATTTGAACCTCGTATGAGAAATTATGTGATTTACCTTTGGTTGGTAATTGATGCATTACACATGCATTGAAAATTGTCCGATGGACTGTATATGGCTAATTGCCTAGGAGAAACGTACACTTCTTGAGTGGGTGCGATACGCGTAGTGTAGGTCACTTGTTGACCTTGGGGGCATCGGGGTGTGGGTTGCTTGCAATGGGCAGTTGGTAGCTCTTCTGCACCGTGGGTTAGACCGATGCAACACACCGATGATCCGGACCAAGACACTATTCTTAATCAAGATCTGATAAAGACTGTCGTGTATGTGCTAGATGTGCAAGATATAATTATAGCACTTAGTCTGAGGCACGTGGTACCGACAGATCTTTTCGATCAATTTCTCCGACTTGAGTATTAGCTCCATGGAGTAGGTCATTGAGTCTACGTGCGCATGCATGAAACTGAGCATCTATATCTATGTGATGGTGTTTGCATAATTATTTTGTGATTTAAACAGTGATAGTGGCATGATGGTAATTATTATTCTTGCACTATGATGATGGCATAATTGTGATCGTGATATGATATTTTTGGTATAATATGTTGTTTGTATTATCTCTGTGCTATTATCTTGGTATTGGCGTAGGTGATCTCACCTCTTTGTATGTATATCTGTATATTGTATTTATATTGGGTGAAGACGCTGAGAAAGATACGGTACTAGAAGGAGAAGAGGAATTACTTCTCACATCAGGAACCGCAGAGTTCTGACAGTATGACGTCAAGAGCCAGTTTCTTCGGATATGTACGTTTACAATTTCACGAAGGAGCTGGAGAATGGAGGACAAGTCCCGATGTGCGAGGACTTATTTACGAGGGGTACCTGACTATTAGTATTAGTAGGCTGTATCGTGGGGATCTATTTTTCTGTGTGACTATCTTTGTTCATGTTGAATTTCCATTGCATATCAGGTGACATTGGGACACTAGAAATTATGTCCCAACTGAAATCAGCATAGTGTCGTCAGCCCGGACACCTGTTCGTAGGGCTACTCGTCATAACGGATTCCTACCTGCTGAGGAACCCGAGGAGGACCCGTCTGAGGGGTCTTCTGCTTAGTTAAACTTGGGTATGTTTGAACTCTGATATAAATAATGTCTGTAATTATTTAAGTGTGTTTGTTGTTTCAAGAAATGGTCTGTAATAAATAAACCTGACAGCACTTGTGTAATATGTATAATGATGTACATTATGTGTGATGATGTATAATAGTTTATTTTCCGCTGAGTTTATTTTATTGTAAAAAAAAAAATTTACAACTCGTATTTTATTATAACATTATATTTTATAACTTAGGGTAATTTGGTAACAAAGTAACATAAATGTGGCACCCTACAGTGGGTGTTACAATATTCGCAACCGCTGAGGAATCAACCTCAATAGCAATCATATGGAGGAAGTTCTAGTAGCAATAGATTTGGTCAGACTGTGGCATCTTCATCAAAATGCTTGAAGTGTGGAAAAAGGCCACTTAAAGAAGGATTGCATGATCAAGGGGATCATTTGTTTCAGATGCGGAAAGTCCAAACACATTTCCAAAGACTGTAATCAACCGAACACATTTCGAGAAAAGGAAGAACTCGGATTTGGCCTTTTGCCACCTTCCTAGGATCATACTAGATGATTTGAACTGATTTTTCCCCGAAATAGCTAGAACCATTGTGATGACACGTTTTTTTAAACTACTATTGAGAATTGTAAGATTCTCATCCCATTTCTTTAATTTCCATGATGATTCCAGGATACCCCTTTTAGCTTGTAGAGATGGTGTTGGATTCAAGCTTACGAAGAGGAGCTTATTCCTTTTGATATGATATTTTGTATATGGTTATACACACCATTCTTTTGGGCTTTAAAACCAAGTGATGTAATTAATATATTTTGTTATACTTGAAAGACGTACTGTATATGGTTATACACAAAACATCATCATTATACTTACCAATTAACAAACTTACCAACACTTGTTGATTCACTATCAACTCACCATTCTCACTTAGCCATTGAATTTTGTATGGTCGGGGGTGAGGAGTAGTTTTAAAGTCAAGTTTTCTTACCAAGCGAGTGCTTGCCACATTGGTGCAACTTTTCCCATCAATGATTAATGAGCACACTTTGCCTTGGATGACACATCTTGTGTGGAAGATGTTTTCCATTTAGTCTTGGTCCCTTGCCACAACTTGGCTACCCAAGAGTCTCCTTATCATTAGCAAGTCGCCATCATGAGCATATGTCTCACATTCTTCTTCTTCTACACTTGAGGGAGGGGAATTTGGACATGAATCACTAGAGAGGTGTCTCTCTCTTATCACCATTGCCCTTTTGTTTTGGCATTGAGAGGCTATGTGTTCACTCCCCAAGCATTTGAAGCACTTGATGTTCCTATTTTTAGAAGAAGAAGAAGAAGAAGAAGAAGAAGAGGAAGAAGAAGAAGAAGAAGAAGAAGAAGAAGAAGAAGAAGAAGAAACATTAGTAGAAGGAAAAACATTAGAGTTTTTAGAAGTCATACCTCCCTTGGGTTGTGTAGAGGAGTCTTACTTTGGTTCATTGTCCTTCCAAGTGGGAGGTTTGAGGTTAGAAGAAGGCTTCTTCTATGCACCCTTTCTTTTGAGTTGTTGTTCCACCTTTATGGTTTGGTAGACTAACTAATCAAGCTCTTCATAGTTGTGCAAAGAACTGAATTAAGGATTTACAAAATGGAAAAGGAAATGAATAAAATTTTTATTGTTGATCATCAAGCAATTTTTGGCCATGATGTTGGAAAATTGGGTTGAGAAGTAATTTGGAAACTTAAAGTATTTTATTTAAAAAGATTTTTAGAAAAGTAAATAGAAAAGATTTTATTAAATTAAAATAATGCAAATTTTGGGAAAAACATTAGAAAACATTGCCTAGAGAAGTTTTAGCAAGGAAATATTGGAATTAAGGTTAAATTTTATATTAAACTTGGAAAGTTTCAAAATTAAGTTTAGAAAGTTAATAAAAGCTTTACGCGATTGAAAAATACTGAGAAAACCTTACGCAATCCAAAAATGATGATTTTTGAGTTATGCGATTGAGAAAACGTTTAAAATTTTTTATGCGATTGAGAAAAACGTTAGAAAATATTTACGCGATTTGAAAACATAACAAAAGTGTTACGTGATTGTGAAAACGTGATAAAAGTGCTACGCAACTACGAAGAACAGTAGTTTGCTGTCAGGCCGACGTATTGGACCCGAGATGTCGATATATGGTTTTGGCCAGTGGTGGCTTGTTTTTGTGGAAAACCATGTTTTTGACATTTATCTGTGCATTGAATTATTAATCATGCATTAAAAGTTGTATAGACTATATTTATTGAGGCTATTTGCCTAGGAGTTGAATTACACCAAAGTGCGGATGTGAATCGCGTAGTGTAGGTCACTTGTTGATCTTGGAGGCGTCGGGGCATGGGTATCCCACAAGTGGACAGTTGGTAGCTCCACTCGGCCATGGTGACTGAGCACCGCACCGACGATCTTGACCAAGCATTATTTTATTCCCGATCTGGTGAAGAATGTCTATAAGCCATGATACGTACGCTGAATTTGTGATAGCACTTTGTTGAGGCTAATGATATACAAACATGTCTCCCTGACCACTTCATGAGTTTCACAATTAATATGAGTTTTGTGAATTTTTATGATATTTCAGATATTTTGAATATTTGAATATATTTTAGATATTTTAAGATATTTTGAATATTTTATTATATTTTAGATATTTTAAGATATTTTGAATATTATATTATATTTTTAATATTTTAATATATTTTAAATATTTAATATATTTCTGATATTTTGGGCTGTATGTAGGTCCGAGGCGGGCTCGAAAAAATAAAAAATTTTATTAGCAAAAAAGTTTTGCACTGTTGATTCGGAGTCGGGGGATCTTACTAAACTCGAAATCGGAAACAATTTTTGAAGTTTTATTTTCCTACGATTTTATCTGACAAATAAAATCGAGATATGTTTTATTATTCATTGGATGATATCTGTCTTGAAAAATATCTAGTGGATGATTCTAGACGCAAGCCTAGTCACCCACTCTAGAATGTACTAGACGATGACTCATCGTTTAGTGACTCACCTAAGTGACTAGCCTAGTGACTCATATGTTCCAGACTGTTCTAGAAGATTCTAGAAAATGCATCGTCACGTGCCTAGTCATCAAGTGCTTTATACGTGGACCAATAAGGAGCCGGTCAAAGTTGGTGGCCGTGACTCATCACGAAGGACCAATAGAAGCTTGACACGTGGCGTGACACCTCAGCACCTGTGACTCAGCATCTTCGGGAAGCTTCCAGAAGCGATGACTCACCATGTTCTAGAAGCAATGACTCGCCACATTCTAGAAACGCTGACTCACCCTGTGACTCGCCACAATGATTCATACATTCCAGAAGGTTCCTTGACGACTCACCATGCTGACTCAGCGCTATGACTCACCATGCTGACTCAGCGTTATGACTCACCATTGTTGACTCAACTAGTGACTCAGCTGATGACTCGCCATGCTGACTCACCTGTTTTAGAAATATCTACGCTAACTCATCATGCTGATTCATCGTAGTGAGTCACATGTTCTAGAAGTTTCTCTTTGATGACTCGCTCTGTGACTCATCAAGGGCAATCAGTAGAAAATGATCAACAATAGTTACTACCTAGCTAGAGTAAGAGAAAAATCTAGGTATATTTTATTATCTATTGGAAAATAGATACTGACTTTATAAGCAGTAATTATTGTTCATTGCTTACAGTATACCGAAAAATATCTTAAGCCTTCATCTTTTTCATGAAGTCTATAAATAGGAGGGCTTTGATTCATTTGCAACTTTGGCAAGAAGCTCTCACCCATTTTTTTCTCCTTTGAGCTCCATGGCCATTCACCTTTGGAGAGCAAAATTTCACTTCAATTTCTATCACTTTACTACACATTCTCTCTTCCAAAATCAAGAAACACCATTGTTGCTTCTCTTTGAGCAATTCGGCCAAGAGCCCTAAATCACCATCCATCCACCTAAAATTTTATCTAACCTACTTTTCCAAACCTAAACACTATTCTAAGAACATCTCTAGTTGAGAGTTCTTTCTAAATCCATCATCTAAAGCTTGGAAAATCACTTTGGAGATTTTTCCTAGAAGGTGGAAATTCTTATTTTTCATTTCTAACTTCTTTTTCAAGGTTCTAAACCATATTTTGATCCATGGTTTTTCTTATTTAATCCTTAGATGTTAATATTTCATGTTTTCTTTGATTTTCAAGAAACACTTGGTGGTTGAAGTTCTTCTTGAAGGAGACAACAAGAGGACATACAAGGAACTTTGGAGGTTTCTTCAAGAGGTAAGAGGGAGATTACCCTCATCAGCCACGTGTTGGTGGTGAGGAATGGATGTGTTTGTGGTGAAGAATCCATAAGGATTCATTCACTTGGTTGTTTAATGTCTTTCCTATTTGTGATTGATTATATGTGCAAGCATGTCTATAGCTTTAATATTTTGCATGTGTTTTATGATTACTTTAATATGTAAAGGATTGCATGAGTGTTCCAAAGAACACAAACTAGAGGCTCGCGGCCTTATCTAATAAAAGAGAACCAAAATGTTCTCAACCATTTTCTAAAGAAAGGATCTAATGGAATTAGGTTAGTGAATAAATTACAAAATGATTTAGAAGAAGAAAAATGATCCAAAGATCAAATGCCAACATTTTATGGAATTCGGCCAACGTGCCTAATACAAGTGTAAGCAATCCAAAATTTATTTTCTAAGTGTAGATTTGATGTTTTATATAAAAAGAATGCATTTGTAATAAATTTTCAAGAATTAAAGAAGTAAACCAATTTTTATTAGAGATGTCATATAGTAGCAAGATGAATAAAACCTATGAAAAATACTTGCTTTTAATTTTTAAAAGCATAAAAACAATCACTAAAGTGGATTTAGTAATAATAAACCAAGTAAATGAATTTTTAGAGGAAAAATGTAGAATATACAAATTTTAGTAGATTTTATAGATAAAATACTGTCAAATTTTACTAAAAACAGACAAATAAAAGAGAACATTTTATAATATATGTATAACGTAAGGAAAAATTATTCTACATAATTTTAAAGTAGTGGAAATAACTTACGTAGTTTTAAAACAGAGATTTTAAGGCTTTTCGATTAAGAAAACGATTTAAAAATCTTACGTGATTGAGAAAATGATTTAAAAACAATACGCGATTTTAAAAACAGCAAAATATATTTACGCAATTTAAAAACGTTTATAAAAATGATGGAATTGTGAAAACGTGATAAAATTTCTACGCGATTAATTGGAACAGTGAATTTTACTGTCGGGCCAAAGTGGTGGACCTGGACATTTTGAGATACAGGTACTGTCAAGTGGGACGTACTGTATATTTGAGATTTTTGCCATTGAGGGCATTTGCGTAAATATGGATAATAGTGCCATTGAGGGCATTTGTGTAAATATGATGATATTTTGAGACTAAGGGTAATTTGGTAATTATGATTTTTATTCATGCATTGAGTTGTACCAATTTGGTTGATAATTGGTGATTTGATTGACGAGATGAATTACATCGTGTTGTCGGTGTGATAAGCGTAGTGCGGTTCGATTTTGTATGGACTTGGAGGCATTAGTGTGCAGAGTATTCCACATGTGGACAGTTGGTCGCTCCTCTGGGCCGTGGTAACTGATAACACACTAGTGATCTCGACACGCACTATACTTAATCAAGATCTTGTAAAGACTATTTTAGTACAATGCATGTAGTTACACGATGTTTGGACTGTGCGCTACACCACGATGCTTGGACAGTGGGCTATAGACACAACGTTGGACAGTGCAATAGTTTGGTTGGGCAGCCTGAGGTACTGATAGTTCTTTCTGGATCATTCTATCTAATGTCTGTGTTTTTAGCTCCATGGAATAGGAATGAGTCTGTGTACATTTGCATTTGTGGTCTGTATCTTAGTGTGGATATTTACGTTCAATGTTGAGATATTATGTATGATGTGTTGATGTGAGTTACTATGCATGATGTGATTATGTGGTTTATTGTATCAATTATCATGGTAATGTTATTGCTGTTCATTTTATTATAACATGTGTTTATTGGAATTATTTGTAAATTGATAACATGATTATAATTGTGATATCTGTGTGTATGGAATGACTTTGTCATTCGTATCATTCTTTGCTACCGTACTGGTATTGGTGAAAGGGGATCTCACCTCTTCGCTATATTGCTTTATTGTGTTTATATTGATTCATATAGTAGGCAAAGCAAGTTTCTTAGACCCATTGGAGGCAATATTCTGAGGTTGGTGACGGCGTTGAGGAGTGATATTCTCAGTTTCAACAGGATGCAGTTGATGGAGAAACGAGGCATGTATGTTGGATTTTTCTCGTTAGTGTTGTTACCGTGCTATTAGTAGTACCCGTCATTAGGTTTGCTACTGTTTCTCTGAGTCTATAAGTTATATGTTTTATTTCTTTATTGGACATTATGTGGTATAAATAAAGCTGTGTAATAATCTTTTCAGTTTATTTTCTGTATTACTCATACTTCGGTAAGTTTATGTTTCTGTGAAAAGAAATTTTAAAAATCCATATTTTAGAACTCAAATCTTTTATGAAATGGTTTTCAGGTTTTTAAGTTTTTTTGTCAAAAATGTGATGCCCTATGGAGGGTGTACACTTGTTCTCTTTTTGCACTTAAAAAAATAATAATAATTGGTTCTTGTAATTTTAGTTCCAAATGTTATGCCCGATTGTGTATTTATGAGCTTCCTTTCAAATTAAGGTGCTATAAAACATATAACAACAATGGATATAGAGTTGATAAGATCAAAACTGTAAATATTGTGCAAAAATTAAAGAACAAAAACTAAAGGCAGAAAATAAAAGGACTAGAATTTAAATGGTAAAAGTAAAGAACGGAAAGTAAAGAATGTTGCCAATTCTTAGGAATGGCAAAGATCAATGATGATCAAGGTTGTGCTTGATGTTTGGAAACCAATAAGAACAAATATAAAAAATACAAGAACTCTATCAACTCTAGGATCCGGCTCTGATACCACATGATATGATCCAAGTTGGATGCATATTATTTTTATGAATCATCCTTGAGTTGATTTCGTGTTTTAAAGAATTAAGCGATGAAGGGTGAATAGTAACACATGAACAGTATACATGAATAGTAAAAAAATGGAAAAGATGGAAAAGACAAAGAATGGAAGGAAGAAGACGCCACACTCTTGGAGAGTGATAAGTCAAGCGAAAATTCGCCACAAAGGTAAGAAAACCTTTGATAAGAACCAAGATGATTCTTCTAAGAACCCCAAGAGAACTAAGCTCTCAAAACAAAGGAGTGCAATAATATTCTCAAATTCAAAAGTGACAAATGCAGTAAACACAAGCTTATTTATGTTGTATGCTATGACTTATGTTGGAAAGGAAATAATTTTTGGTCCCATTGACCATTAGGGCTCACGGCCTTCATGCCCAATTTGGGTAATCCAAGTCAAAAATATTTTGTTAATTATGAACTTAGATGATTAGGTAACAAAGAACTGGATTAAGGATTTACAAAATGGAAAAGGAAATGAATAAAATTTTTATTGTTGATCATCAAGCAATTTTTGGCCATGATGTTGGAAAATTGGGTTGAGAAGTAATTTGGAAACTTAAAGTATTTTATTTAAAAGGATTTTTAGAAAAGTAAATAGAAAAGATTTTATTAAATTAAAATAATGCAAATTTTGGGAAAAACATTAGAAAACATTGCCTAGAGAAGTTTTAGCAAGGAAATATTGGAATTAAGGTTAAATTTTATATTAAACTTGGAAAGTTTCAAAATTAAGTTTAGAAAGTTAATAAAAGCTTTACGCGATTGAAAAATACTGAGAAAACCTTACGCAATCCAAAAATGATGATTTTTGAGTTATGCGATTGAGAAAACGTTTAAAATTTTTTATGCGATTGAGAAAAACGTTAGAAAATATTTACGCGATTTGAAAACATAACAAAAGTGTTACGTGATTGTGAAAACGTGATAAAAGTGCTACGCGACTACGAAGAACAGTAGTTTGCTGTCAGGCCGACGTATTGGACCCAGAGATGTCGATATATGGTTTTGGCCAGTGGTGGCTTGTTTTTGTGGAAAACCATGTTTTTGACATTTATCTGTGCATTGAATTATTAATCATGCATTGAAAGTTGTATAGACTATATTTATTGAGGCTATTTGCCTAGGAGTTGAATTACACCAAAGTGCGGATGTGAATCACGTAGTGTAGGTCACTTGTTGATCTTGGAGGCGTCGGGGCATGGGTATCCCACAAGTGGACAGTTGGTAGCTCCACTCGGCCATGGTGACTGAGCACCGCACCGACGATCTTGACCAAGCATTATTTTATTCCCGATCTGGTGAAGAATGTCTATAAGCCATGATACGTACGCTGAATTTGTGATAGCACTTTGTTGAGGCTAATGATATACAAACATATCTCCCTGATCATTCTCTCCAAAATTGTGTTTTAACTCCATCGAGTAGGAATTGGTCCATTGTGCATATGCATAGTCAGTTGAAATATTATTGTGATGTATATCTGTTGAATTATCTGTTATTTGATACCATGAATATACTTGTTATTTCTGTATTTGAATGACATTATTGTCATTGTTGTTTCTATGCTGCCATGCTAGTATGTGATGTAGGGGATCTCGCCTCTTTGTTGTATTATTCTGTTTTATGTTTATGCTTGATAAAGACAGTGGAGAAGACGAGGCAAGATCGCTTAGGTTTTGTTTAATATGATTTTTATGAGTTCAGAAATGGCATTGAGACGAGATATTTTTAGTTTTGTTAGAGTTCAGTTTCACGAAGGCACTGATGCCTGGTGTATCAACTTGGATACAGAGAGTGTTATCTGTAACATCCCGAAAAAAAAATATATTAGACTTTTATATGTGTACAAAGGTAGCATATAATTTGTTTAATATGTCAGTGAAGATTTGTGACAAACAGAGTTAGTTTAGGCACTTTGCTGCAATACAGAGTGTGGAAAGTGGCCTAAAATGACTCAGAAAATAGCATAAACTGCTATTTAAAGGGAAACAAGTTTAGATAATTTGTTTCTAGGTCACAAATAAACTAAGTAAGGTGTGGTTAAAATTTCAGAGTAATTGGAGTTAATTTGGTATTTTTAGGCATATTGGTTGTGCATTTTAATATCGGATTTACCCTCAGCTGATATGGAAAAATAGAGAAAAAGTACAACATGATTTTTTAATGAATCTTAGGATTTATTTTGAGTTTGTTGGAGGTTAGAAACTTAGATTTGGAAAAAAATCTAAGTGTTCATAGCAGATAGGAAATATTAGTGATTGGCTTTCAAGAAGCCAAAGTGGGTTTTGCTTCTTCATTCCACGGTTGAGCAGAAAACAGAGGAGAAAGAAAAGAGAAAAGAGAGAAAAGAAGGAAAACCAAAGGAAGGAAGAAGAAGGAAAAGAAGGAAATCAAAGGGGAAAGATCAAAGACAAGGATCAAGGCTTCAAGATCTTCATCTAGCAAGAGGTAGGGGATTTCTATTCATCTATTCCTTTGATTCATCTTGAATGGACATAGGTTTTGTGAATGGAAATAGGGGTTTGAGTAGTCAAATCCATGTTTTTGGCTTGGTTCTTGATTTTCAAGGACTAAGTTAGTATGTTTTCAGTTTAATGAGTATAAGATAGATGGATTTATCCATAGATTGGAGCTAGTTGGTTCTTGAGTTTGATCCTAGGTCATGAATAACCAAGAGGGTGATTTTTGGTGTTTGATCCAAATTAAGAGAATTAATAGGTTGTAATGGTGTTACAACACGTTTAGAGGATGTTGGTGAAGCTAGAAATCACCTAGGAACCAATTTTTGATGATTGGAAGCTAAGAAAAGTTGAGTAGAATAGTGCACAGTTTCTGCAGAATTCTGCAAAATTTGAATTCTGCATGTCACGCCGCGGCGTGGATTAAGGCGTGGCCCGAGGCGTGAGCATGCCGCGGCGTGGAGAGTTGCATGCCATGGAGTGGGGCAGTTTTCTGCCCAGAAGTTGCACCCGAGCGTTGGGTGTCGCGACGTGAGAAGTTTTGTGCTGCGGCGTGAGACCCTGAAACTCCAAAATGTTGTTTTTGGATGTTTTGAGATCCCTAGTGGATGGAATCCTTTGGTTATTGTAACACCCCAATTTTTAGAAAATGTCCCGAATGTTCCGTTTGCTGTTTTTTAAGCTTTTGTGTAAATAACTGTTATGTCCCTGTTTTACTGTTTCTTGTTTTTCTATATGAAATACAAATATGTTTTACAGGCTAAAATTTTATTTAATCGTTTTACGTATTTTGCTTCGAGACGGTAAAATAAAAATTTTCTCAAGCTACTGTTTTAATTTTTCTAGGAGATATACAGACAATTAATACTGTCTGTAATTTTATTTGAACGTTTTGGATGATTTGCTTCGTCGTGGGGAAAAATGAAAAAATGACTGTTACGTCCCGATTGTACTGTTTTTAATTTTTCTATATGTTACAGTGCTTAATATTACTGTCTGTGATTTTATTTGGACTTTTTTGTGCGATTTGCTCCGGGACAGGAAAATAATATTTTTTCGAGCTGGGGAAATCTTATTTTAATTATTCAGACTGGGGGATCTTACTAAACCCAATTCTGAATGAGACGATAATTAATCTTTTAATTTTTAGGATTTAACTGTCCAATAAAATAATTTTGTATATTATTTTATTAGTCAGTATAATTAGATGACAGTGGACCCGAAAATATTTTGCGAGACCCACGTTTAGCTAATACAGTTAACTTAGTAGCTTAATTAAGCATCATTAATGAAGGAATTCTCTAGAACATGATGACTAAGTGTGTGACTAAGCTAATTAGTGACTAAGCATGGTGACTAAGGCTAATGACAAGGCAAGGATGAACCAATGGGAGCCAAGCTTTCTAACCAAGTTTTAATCTTAGCCTTTGATCCATTCTAAGGCTTGGATGAAGCCAAACAAGGCTACACCTTGCATGGAGTGAAGTTCACGGCCATTTGGCCTTTGGAAGACCAAAATCACTTTGTCTTCATGCAACTTTCTCTCTTGAAGCTCTCTTGAAGCTCTCTTGAAGCTCCATTCGGCCAAGCTTTATTCTATACCATCCAACCACCCAAAATTGAAGCTCTCTTGAAGCTCTCTTGAAGCTCCATTCGGCCAAGCTTTATTCTATACCATCCAACCACCCAACTTTCTCACTTTGGAAGACCACCATTGAAGCTCTCTTGAAGCTCCATTCGGCCAAGCTTTATTCTATACCATCCAACCACCCAAAATTCTATCCAACCAAGTTTTCTAAACCTAAACACAATCCTAAGAACATCTCTAGTTGGGAGTTCTTGCTAAATCCTTCATTTGAAGCTTGGAAACCAACTTGGAAAATTTAACCAAGAAGGTGAAATCCCTAGTTTTCTTTTCTAAACTCTTTTTCAAAGTTCTAAGCCATGATTTCTCCATGGTTTAAGCTCTCTTTTTTTGGTTAGTAACTTGTAGTTTTGTTTAAGCTTGTTGGGTGATTTTGAAGGAGAAAACCGAAACATAAGGAAAGGTGTGAAAGAGTTTTAGTCTTCATTTAAGGTAAGAGGAAGACTAATCTTATCATCTAAGGATGGTGGTAAGAAGATGAAGTGTGATTTTTGTGATTGTAGAATCCATAAGGATTCATTTGTGTGATTGTTAGTAGCTTGTTTATGTGTTTGTGTATTTGTTAGTAGCTTTCCTATTTGATGTTTGTAATAATTTGCATGTCTACAAGCTTTGATTTCATGTCTACAAGCTTTGATTTAGGTTATATGTGTTAGAAATATATTGCATGTGTTAGAAATGTATGATAATTTATAGGATATGAATAATATGTCAAGGATTGCATGAGTGTTCCAAAGAACACAAACCTTGAGGCTTATGGCCATGACCAAAATGGAGAACCAAAATGTTCTCTTAATTTTCCTAAAATGAGATTTAATTAACCTAGGAACATTAACAAGGTATCACATTGTTTAGATCAAGGAAAATGAATTTAGAAATCAAATGATCCAAACATATATTTCGGCCAACATGCCAAACCAAGAATTCATGATTTCTAAAATCAATTCCAAATCATTTCCAAGTATAAGGATGCAATATATGTTAAAAAGAATTTTTTTAAAATGAGTTTCGAAAAAGTAAATTGAATTGAATTAAGTTTAAGCAACTAAAAGCTATTAATTTTATTGTTAGAAAAGAAATACAGTAACTTTCGAAAATTTCTAACATATAGCTCATATTGTATTTTGAAGCATGTTAGTGGTTTTCAAAAGGTTTAAATTATACGGATAAAAATTAAGTAAATAGAATTTTTACGGAAAAATTAGGAAATCATTTATATAAATTTTCTAAATAAAATACTGTCAATTTTTAGTAAAAATGGACAAATAAGATAGAAAAGATGTCCAAAAGACAGTATACGGTATGGAAAATATTTTACGTAGTTTAAATGTACTAAATATTATTTCTGTTTATTTAAACAGTAATTTAAACAGTAATTTTTAAGGAATTTGGACGAGAAAATGATTTAAAAATCTTACGCGATTGAGAAAATATATTAAAAACTTTACGCGATTTTAAAAACAGAAAAATATATTTACGCGATTTAAAAACGTTTGTAAAAACGACGAGATTGTGAAAATGCGATAAAATTTCTACGCGATTGACCGAAACGGTATTTTCTATATTCTTTCTGGATTTTCTGTATTTTTCTGCTGTCGGGCTATGAGGTGAACCCGTACAGGCTTTGGAACAGTATTTGTCCGGTGGGACTTATTGTATCTTTTTATCTTGAGAATATCCTAATAACTTGAGGATATGCCAATTTTTGGTGGATTGGTTGACGAGGTGAATCACATCGTGTTGTCAATGCGATAAACTTAGTGTTGTTCATTGTCTTTATGAACTTGGAGACGTTAGTGTACGGGATCCCATATATGGACAGTCGGTCGCTCTGCTGGGCCGTGGTAACCGATAGCACACTAATGAACTCGACACGCACTATTTTTAATCGAGATTTCGTAAAATCTAATAGTACATTGCCTGTAGTGCCACAATGTGAGACCGTGAACTATACCATGCTTTGGATGATGGATTCCATATGACATGGGGCTATAGACGCAAAATGTGACAGCGCAATAGTTTGATTGGGCAGCCGTGGTACTAATGGATTTTGCGAGTCATTCTCTCTCTGATATCTGTTTGTGTTTAGCTCCATGGAGTAGGATCGTGTCATATTTCATATAAGTATATCTTGAATATTATTTTATTTTATCTGTCTATTTTTATCTGGTTAGTATTATGATGATTGTTTATATATAAGTCATACCATGAAGTTATGGGAAAGAGTCATTGAAAGGAGACTAAGACAAGAGACTCATATTTCAGAGAATCAATTTGGTTTTATGCCGGGGAGGTCAACCATGGAAGCAATCTATCTTCTACGAAGATTGACGGAGCGGTATCGGAGGAAGCAAAAAGACCTACACATGGTTTTCATTGATCTGGAAAAAGCCTACGATAGGGTACCGAGAGAGGTCTTGTGGAAGACTTTGGAGAAGAAAGGAGTTCGTATCGCCTATATTCGAGCAATCCAAGATATGTATGATGATGCTACAACTAGTGTGAGAACACCGAGTGGGGTCACAGAAGAGTTCCCTATAACTATAGGACTGCACCAAGGGTCAGCTTTGAGTCCTTATCTTTTTACCTTGGTCTTGGATGTGCTTACTGCGCATATTCAAGAGCCAGTGCCACAATGCATGCTTTTTGCAGATGATATAGTCTTAGTTGGAGAGTCGAGAGAGGAAATAAATAAGAAGCTAGAGTTATGGAGACGGACTTTGGAAGAACATGGCTTTCGTCTAAGCAGGAGTAAGACGGAGTATATGGAATGTAAGTTCAGTAAGAAACATGTTAATGCTAGCTTAGCGATAAAAATTGGAGATCATACCATACCACAAGTCACACAGTTTAGGTATCTTGGATCCATCATACAAAATGACGGAGAAATAGAAGGGGATGTAAACCATAGGATTCAAGCTGGATGGATGAAATGGAGGAGTGCTTCAGGAGTTATTTGTGATAGAAAAGTGCCTCTCAAGCTTAAGGGTAAATTTTACCGCACAGCTATAAGGCCCGCAATGTTGTATGGTACTGAATGTTGGGCGGTAAAAAGCCAACAAGAGCACAAGATCAATGTCGCGGAGATGAGGATGTTGCGTTGGATGTGTGGTCATACTAGACAAGATAGGATTAGGAATGATTGCATTAGAGAGAAAGTAGGGGTAGCACCTATTGTGGAAAAGATGGGAGAATATCGCCTTAGGTGGTTTGGACATGTAAGGAGAAGACCATTAGAAGCTCCTGTAAGAAGAGTAGATCAAGTGGAGAATAGCCCAATAGTTAGAGGTAGAGGAAGACCAAGAAAGACTATAGGTGAAACGGTTAAAAAAGATCTAGATTTGAATGGCATTTCTGAAGATTTGGTTCATGATAGGACACAATGGCGTCGTTTGATCCATGTAGCCGACCCCACCTAGTGGGAAAAGGCTTGGTTGTTGTTGTTGTTGTAGTATTATGATGATTGTTTATCTGTTCTATTATTTTATCTGTGATATTATTTCATCTGGGATATTTTATTTTATCTGTGATATTATGTGTTGTTGTGATATTTAAATCTTTTCTCTATTCTCACATCGACATCGTTATAGCTTTTCATATTGCATGAATTGTATAACTATTGTTTGTCGTTTTCTTATTTACCATGTTTGTGATGATTTTAGATTGTCTTACCTCTTTCTTTATTATATGTGTTTTCTGTATATTTATTTTACTTGGTAAAGAGTTTGAGGAAGAGGAACAGCCTCTTGAGATTCTGTATTCCGAGGAGGAGGAAGATCAGCAAGCCGAAGATCAGTTCGACAATCAAGAACCATCTGATCATCCATATCCATTGGATTGATTGGTTTGGGTATGGCGGTGCCTGGATTTTTGGGGTTTGTGCAGCTAGAGTTTCACGGTGGGTCATTAGCCTGGCATTTGCGAGGAGATCGAGACTCTGTGACTTACGTGGGACGGTTGACTGTGTCCATACGACATGAGTTTGATGGAGAGCCGGTTATGACGACTACTGTGTTTCTGCACCTAGAGTTACCTTTATCCATTAGGCGTCATTGGGGTAGTGTGACCACTGAGCCTAGTGAGATTAGTATCGTATCGACTGCGCGATCTCGTTATCGCCGAGTGTCGAGGCATCTTGGATATTTATCTCCTGAGAGTGATCCTTCGGAGGATTAAATGTTTAGGATGTGTATTTTTGGGCGCGTCTGCGTATGTATATATTGACTCTTTACTGTTTTTGGTTTACTGTTTATGTTTAAATATTTGTAGTTATAGTTGTAAATTATTTGTATAACTTATAACTTGGACCATATGTATATTATGAGTGATGTTGTTCTGTTTACTTTATGTTTTTGCATTATTTTATTTAATAATATTCTGTTTAACAGAAATTATTTTACAACCCGTATTAGTACGTAATAAATGTTTTACAACTTGGGTAGATTTTATTTATCTTTCTTTATATATGTGACATCCCTACAAGGGTGTTACAGTTATGCCTAGTAAAATGTGTTGAGACACTAAAGAGGGCATTTCTCAGATAGAAAAACCTAGAGGCATACAAGGAAAGATAAGAGTAAAGTTATGCATCCATTAGACATGGATTGTCATAGATCAAGAGTTTAGTTTCTTAAGCAACTCAAGATTACACAGAGATCACAAGAGAGGTGATAAAAGATTTAAGAAATGAGATGGCAATAGTAGAGTGCCATAGTGCCTATGTGGCAAGAGTAAGGGCCAAGGTGTCGAGATGGCAATAGTAGAGTGCCATAGTGCCTAAGTGGCAAGAGTTAAGGGCCAAGGTGCCGAGTTGGCAAAAGTTAAGTGCCAAAGACCCTAGCTGGCAAGGGTGAATGCCATAGTGCATGAAGAGCTCTCAAAGAGTGAAAGAGAGTTAGTAATGCAAGGACAGCAGTATACTAAGTCTAGTTGGCATTAGTTCAATGTCGTAGTGCATGAAATACTCCCACAGAGAAGTGGTGGAGTTAGTAATGCAAGATGGACTTAGTATGAGATCATGTGGTGGTTATGTTAGAGTTAGGACATAACTCCGCATTACACACACTTCACATTTCACATATGCTTGCTATTCCTAGAGAGCAGATGGTGGAGGCATCCACTCAATTTATGGTAGGTTATAGGAGGTTACATGATATGATTGCAGACTCCCTCCCTACTTGGTAGGTTATAGGAGGTTACTTGTTATCGTATCAGATTCCCTCCCTACCTAGGGGTGTAGGAGGTCATGTGTTGTGATGACAGACTTCATTCCTAAAAGTAGGCTATAAGGGGTCACACGTTATCATGGCAGAATTCCTCTGCGCCTAGGGGAATAGTTAAGTATTCATGACATTGCACCAACACTATCATATACTTTTCTTTGAGCATAAACATACATCATTCCATCATTGCATTATGTAATGTTTTGTTTGGTGAATATATTTGTGTAATTGTTGTGTATGTGTTACTCTGTGTTATTGGTGACAGCTGTATGGGCGGTTGTTGTAACGCCCCAATTTTTAGAAAATATTTCGAATGTACTGTTTACTGTTTTTCAAGTTATTGTGTAAATGACCGTTGTGTCCCTATTTTACTGTTTCTCGATTTCTGTGTGAAATACAAATACGTTTATACAGGCTCAAATTTTATTTAGTCTTTTTACGTAATTTGTTCCGAGACGGTAAAATAAAAGTTTTTCCGAGCTACTGTTTTAATTTTTCTGGAAGATATACAGACAATTAATACTGTCTGTAATTTTATTTGAACTTTTTGGACGATTAGCTACGTTGTGGGAAAAAATGAGAAAATGACCATTACGTCCCGAACGTGCTGTTTTTGCTGTTTTTGCTGTTTTTAATTGTTTTCTACTTGATTTAATGTCCGATATTACTGTCTGTGATTTTATATGGACTTTTTGTGTGATTTGCTCCGAGGCAGGAAAATAATATTTTTCCGGGCCGGGGAAATCTTATTTTATTATTTAGAATTGGGGGATCTTACTAAACCCGATTCTAAATGAGACAGTAAATAATCTTTTAATTTTTAGGATTTGACTGTCAAATAAAATAATTTTATAATATTATAATATTATTTTATTAGTCAATATAATAAAATGACAGTGGACCCGGAAATATTTTGTGGGACCCACAATTAGCAGAATGGTTAGATTAGTAGCTTAATTAATCATCATTAGCAGTAGAACTTTCCAGAACAAGCTGACTCAGCTAGCTGATAATAAATGAACAGTGTGACTAGGCTTGGGGAGTCATCAATAACCAACCAATAGGAGACAAGCTTGTTAAGCAAGCTTTAATCCTAACCTTTGATGCATCCAAGGGCTTGGATGAAGCCAAGCAAGATGCACACCTTGCATGCTCTTTGAGAGCTACGGCCAAGGGAGGTGGGAGATCATTCTTCACTTTGCTTGCATGCAAAAATTCTCTCTTCTCTCTCATCAAAAACCCTAGCCACCATTCTTATTTCTTTTCTTCACCATTTTCGGCCAAGCTTGTTCTTTGATCATCCAACCACCCAAAATTCAATCAAGCTAACTTTTCTAAACCTAAACACAAACCTAAGAACATCTCTAGTTGAAAGTTTCTTCAAAATCTTTCATTTGGAGCTTGGAAATCAATCTTGAAGATTTTACCTAGAAGGTGAAATATCATGTTTTTCTTTTCTCTCTTCTTTTTCAAAGTTCTAAGCCATGATCTATCCATGGTTTAGGTTCTTTTTCATGGTTAGTAACTTGTAGAATTTCGTTTGAGTTACTAGGTACTTTGGTGGAGGAAACCGAATACTAGGAGGAGTGAAAGAAAAACCATTTGTCTTCATTTAAGGTAAGAGGAAGACAAATCTTATCACCTATGGATGGTGGTAAGAAGATGGAGTTTTGATTTTGTGAGTGTAGAATCCATAAGGATTCATGTTTGTGCTTGTTAGTAGCTTATTTGATGTGGTTGTGTATTTGTTAATAGCTTTCCTATTTGTTGTTTGTAATAATTTGCATGTCTACAAGCTTTAAGTTGCATGTCTACAAGCTTTGATAATATTGCATGTGTTAGAATTGTATGATAAAGTATAGAATTGCATGATAATGTATAGGATGTGAACAATATGTCAAGGAAATGCATGTGTGTTCCAAAGAACACTCCATGATGGCTCACGGCCACTAACAAAATGGAGAACCAAAATGTTCTCTTAATTTTCTTAAAAGGTGATTTAATTAACTTAGGAGAATTAAGAAGGTTTCAAGTTGTTTGGATCAAGAAAAATGAATTTGGAAATCAAATGGCATAACCTTATATTTTCGGCCAACAAGTCTAATTTCAATACTTTGAATTCTAAAATTATTTTCTAAGGTAATGATTTAATCAATGTAGACAATACAAGAAATTTTAACATGTATTTAGAAGGTGAAAAACAATTTGGAAATCAAATGCAAAGTTTTTATCAAATTCGGCCAACATGCCAAATTAGATATTCATGATTTCAAAAATTAATTCCAAGCTATTTTCAATCAAGAAGAAGCAATACAAGTTAAAGTAAATTTTCTACAATGAGTTTTAAAGAAATAAAGTGGTTAGAACTAAGTTTAAAAAGGTTAATACTAATGATTTTTACTGTAAGGAGAAATACAGTAACTTTCGAAAATTTCTAACATATAGCTCATGCTATATTTTGAAGCATGTTAGTAATTTTCAAAAGGATTAATTATATGGTTTAAAAATTTAATAAACAGAATTTTTATGGTAAAATTAGGAAACCATTAATATAATTTTCTAAACAAAATACTGTCAATTTTTAGTAAAAACGGACAAATAAGATAGAAAAGATGTCCAAAAGACAGTATACGGTATGAAAAATATTATACGTAGTTTAAAAGTATTATTTATTATTTCTGTTTATTTAAACAGTGATTTTTAAGGAATTCGGTCAATAAATTGATTTAAAAATCTTACGCAATTGAGAAAACGTATTAAAAATCCTACGCGATTTTGAAAACAGAAAAATATATTTACGCGATTTCAAAACGATTATAAAAACGACGAGATTTTGAAAACGCGATTGACCGTTACTGTATTTATTTTCGCTGTCGGGAAAATGTGAACCCGTACAGGCTTTTGAGGATTTTTCGCTGTCGGGAAAATGAGAACCCGTACAGGCTTTCTATTTTTCTGCCATTGAGGGCATATTATTATCTTGAGGGCATTTTTATAATTTCATATTTTTGGAATTATGTATTGTCTTTATGCCAAATTTTGGTGTTTTGGTTGACGAGACGAATCACATCGTGTTGTCGATGCGATAAACGTAGTGTGGTTCATTGTTCTAATGAACTTGGAAACTTTAGTGTACGGGATCCCATATATGGACAGTTGGTAGCTCCGCTGGGCCGTGGTAAACCGATAGCACACTAATGGACTCGACACGCACTATATTTAATCGAGGTTTGTAAAGTCTAGTAGTACATTGCCTATAGTGCCACAACGGGAGACCATGAACTATACTACGCCTGGATGGTGGATTCCCAGTGTCGTAGGCTATTGACGCAACGTGTGACAGCGTGATAGTTGGTTGGGCAGCCGTGGTACTAATAGATTTTGCAAGTCATTCTCTCTGATATCTGTTTGTGTTTAACTCCATGGAGTAGGATTGTGTCTT
Organism: Ormosia emarginata; assembly: GCA_029884605.1. Taxonomy (NCBI): domain Eukaryota; kingdom Viridiplantae; phylum Streptophyta; class Magnoliopsida; order Fabales; family Fabaceae; genus Ormosia; species Ormosia emarginata. The sequence goes on along the minus strand of JAQQTP010000078.1, from coordinate 20,740,322 downwards.
AGTGTATATGATTTTATCTTGGATGTTATTCTATTTTCTCTATTTATCTTTATCTGGTAACCATTTTCTCTATTCATCTTTATCTGGTAATTATTATGATGGTTGTCTATTTCTTATTTTATTCTATCTGTGATATTGTTTTATCTGTGTTTTTTTATATCTGTGTTATATCAGGGATGTTATGTAACGTTATGATATCTAAGCTTTACTTTATTCCATTATTATTACTGTTATAGCTTTTTGGTTTTGCATAAACTGTATATATGATATTTGTCGTCTTCTTATTGGCCATGTTTGTGGTGATTTTAGATTGTCTTACCTCTTTATTATATGTGTTTTCTGTATATTTACTTTATGCGATAAAGAGTTTGAGGAAGAAGAAGAGGAACAGCCTCTTGAGGTCTTGTACCCCGAGGAGGAGGAAGATCAGCAAACCGACGACCAGTTTTACGATCAAGAACCATCTGATCATCCATATCCATTGGATTGATTAGTTTTGGTATGGCGGTACCCGGATTTTTGGGGTTCGTGATGCTGGAGTTTCACGGTGGATCTCTATCATGGCACATGAGAGGAGATAGAGACTCGGTGACATATGCGGGATGGATGACGGTGACCCTACGCCATAGATTAGATGACGAGCCAGTGATAACGACGACGGTGTTTCTACATTTAGAGTTACCTTTATCCATTAGGCGTCATTGGGGTGGTGTATCCACTGAGCCTAGTGAGATAAGTATCGTGTCGACTGCGCGATCACGTTATCGCCGAGAGTCGAGGCATCCAGGATATTTGTCCCCTGATGATCATTTTCAGGTTGAGAGTGATCCTTCAGAGGAGTGAATATGCTTGATGTTTTTTTGGGCGCGTCTGCGTATGGATGTATATATTAACTCCTTTACTGTTTTTATTTATCACTTTCGTTTAAATTTTTGTAATTGTAGTTGTAAATTATTTGTATAACTTATAACTTAAAACATATGTATATTATGAGTGGTGTTGTTATATTTATTTTATGTTTTCCGCAATCTTTTATTTCTAATAAACTGTCTATCAGGAATTACTTTACGACCCTTGTTATTATTTGATAAATGTTTTACAACTTGGGTAGATTTTATTTCTATTTCTTCTATTTTCTTTTATGTGTGACATCCTCCAAAGGGGTGTTACAATTGTCTGGCCGATGATTTCAAATAATTGTATGGGCGGTTGTTTGATATCATCGTGGTTTCGGTTATCAGAACAGAATTATAGTTTGCTTAAAAACGTTACATAAAGAGAGAGTTGTAATTGTTTCTTATGCAGGAAGTATTAGTTCAGTTGGGTTTATTCATTTTGAATGTTTAAACTGCTAGTTTTGGTATACTTATACTGAAAAATGTGATTTCTCACCCCGTTGTTGCCATGTAAATCCAGGTGAAGGTTCATCCAAAGGCAAGAAGAAGAAGTATGAAGACAAAGATAGTTTTTATACTTTCTAGTTTAAAGCTTGTATTTATTTACTTGCTTTTAGTTTGTACAAGAAGTTATGTATACAATGAGCCTTTAGTGGCGATGTTATATGTATAACTTTTAGTTTTCCGCAAGGCTCTCCATTATTATTTGTTTAAATGATATGGATTAGTATTATGTTAAGTTAGAAATAGCATAACTAATACTGCTATCCAGGTATATTCTGATATACTAGGTTACTGGTATTAGGGTGTTACATTATCTATGTTGAGGATGTGAGCCTAACGTTGAGTAGGACCCATCATAGTGTTCCTATGTTTTTTTTTAATGTTTTTGTACATTTGGAGTTCACTATGCCTATTAGAGAGTTGTGGGGTGATCGTCATCGTACCCTTAGAGAGGACTCTATTGTGTCATCTGATCAGACACCTATTCGCAGAACCATGTACCACCCGGGGTTTTTATCTTCTGAGGAGACAGATGAGGATCCAGAAGAAGATCCGTCTAAGGACCTTTCTCATTAGGTGTATGATGTTGAGATAATTTACAATTTGCTACAGAGTTTGTATATATGTCTTTTGAGTACAAATCTTATGTATGTAAGTTGTTTGTGAATTGCGTCTCATATGTATATATGATGTGTATTATTCAGTTATTATAACTTGTGTTCTTTTTATTTTGTTAAATTATGTTATCCGTAAAAAGAAATTTTGAAAACCGTACATACAATATTAATCTTTTACAACTTAGTTCTAGTTTGGTAAGTTTGAACTCTCAAATTTAATATCCTAAGAAGGGTGTTACACTCAAGCGCTGGAATAGGGCAGAAACATGATTTTCGCATTATGATGCTAATTTAATTCCCTACTTATTGGGATCATTTGTGCAAGTCTTTTAGGCTATATTAAGGCACTTTTGGGGATATTTCTTGGAGAGAATTATCAACTTGCATATATGAAAAGTTTGGAAAATGCTTAGACATTCAAAGTGTGATAGAATGCCTAGGTAAGTGTTTAGAACATTGGTCTATATGAGGTTGATTCCTAAATCACTTGTGAGTGATTGTGTGATGTTCTAGATACTTTTTAGCTAGAATTATGAATCTTACTACTTTGTTGGATAAGTGAGGCTAAGGTTCCTATGTTCTAGTGTTTAAATGTGGCTTGGATATTTGGTTTTAAAACTTGGTATTTGCTAATTTCTTATGTATTGTAACCTTAGATGGTGTGCACAACCATGTGACCTGAGAACAAGATGTTGGATCTAGATTCTCCTTGCATTTATGCTTGTTTGGTCTGGGTTACCGGTATGGGGGTGGTAGTAGTACTCTTCCTATTATGAGAGGAAGGAAACCACTTATTATCAGGTAGTGTGATGACTCTTTTGCCTAACCTACTAAGACAACTTCAGTGAATGGAGGTTCTTGGAAAATAAGTAGATGACATGTGTTTTAAAAACTGAAACTTGCATTAGCATTGCACAATCATTATATTAGGACTTTGTTTGAGCATAATCATACATCATAACATAAAGCAATACATTGTTGATAATTGTATGGGCAGTTGTCATTGCTTGACCGGTTGATTGATTGGTTGCTTGTTCGATAGTAACTTAGGATTGTATGGGCGATTCTTTCATATTGTTGATTATTGGATATTCTATTACAAGTTGTGTGTGTTTTTTTTTAGTTGATTTATTTGTTGTAAATGATTAATTGCTAGTCTTTGTATGCTTATACTGAAAAATTGTGATTTCTCACCCTTGTGTGTTCCATGTAAATCTAGGTGAAGAAGACCCTCCAAAGGGAAAGGGCAGGAAAAAGAAGAAGTAGAAGGCTTAGATAGCAGCTTTAGTTCTTTTTGAACCAATTTTGTATATTTGTACTTTTCTGGTTGTATGTAAAAGCTTATGTATATAGTATGACTTGTTAGCTAGTGATATATGTATATATGATCTTTTTATCATTCGTGACTGTCTATAATGACTATATAGGTTATTATGGATTTTTATTTTATGCATTTTTAGAAGTGACATGCTTAATGCAATTTATCTTAAAATATTCCATTTATTTTATGATAATTGTATTAGGGTGTTACATAATGCAACTTGAAAAAGGTAAAGAAGAAGAAGGAGGAGGAGGACAAGGAAAAGAAGAAGTAACAAGGAGAAAATACCTGAGCCTCAAGAGATCTCAACTCACACTGAGATGATTGACTCTAAAGCTTCTCAGCACACTGAGAAGCTTCCTTCTGCTGAACCTTCTCACCTATCCTATGGATCAAACATCAGTTGGAAGATCACTCCATGAGGTATGACCACATTCCTATTCTTTATGATAATACAAATGCTATTGATTGTCTAAAAATCATATACAGTACTCAAGGTCAAAGCACATTGAAATAAAACATCATTTTATTCGTAATCATGTCTACAAGGGTGATTTTGAACTAAAATTCGTTGATACTGACCATCAATGGGCATATATATATATATAGAAAAGTCCTTAATGAGGACAAATTTTGTTTTATAAGATAAAACTTCAAAATGATGCCTCTCAAGTGATTAACTTTGATTTTTGTGAAAGTGGCAAGAGCACAAGAAGGGAGATTGAATTGTGCCTCTAATTTCTAAAGGAATCCTGAAAAACTTTTACAACTTCTCAAGTTTTGCAAGTTTATATGAATAGAAGAGTTGCTTGAGTGAAAAAAATTTGATTTAAACTTAAACTTAACACTTAGTTCCCATTGAAGTTAAGAAATGGTTCAGATATGAAAATTAAAGAGAGAACTAAGTGATCAGAAAGATAGAAGTTCAGAGATCAAAAGATTCACACTCAAAAAGTTTATATTGGTTTAGTCAAGACACTTGCTATCGTCTAATCCCTAGTCAGAATAGGATTTTATATTGCGACGAGTATTCTTTGATCAATCCTAGCTTCTCCAAGCTAGATTATAGGTTGTCTTTTTTTTTACCCTAATCTCTTCAAGCTAGATTCTCACTAAGATCACTAACAGATCCTACAAAGAGAAGTTTGAGTTTGTGTATCTCTACACTCAGAGAGTGAATTTAAACAAGTAGCTACAAAGATAAGAATGAGATTTTAAACTCTCTAACACTCAAAGAGTGGTTATATTCAAATATAGACTTAAGAGATTGGGTTTCTCTTTTAAGAAGATTGATCAGAAGAAGGTTTCAGTAGAGAAACTTGATCACAAGCATGATTTGGTCATTTAGAAGTTAAAAAAAAATAGTTTATTCCATATCTTCCAACTTCCCAGCTTCTTCAATTTATAGACTTTCATAAACAAGTCGTTTGAAGTTTCAACGGTTACTATTTAGAGTACAATTACTATTTTGTTTCCTGTAGTGAGTAGTTAGTTTTTTTGTAATTATTTTTGTCTTTTTCTAGTGATAGATAGAAGTTTCAAACTTCTGAATCCTTCTGACTTAGACTTTGCTATTTTTGTACAAGATACATCTTTTGAACTTAGATGCTTCTGAAAAGATTGATTCTTTTTGTGCTTGATGTTTCTAATAGGACTGTCTTATGATGGTGTTCCTTTTTTATTGTAGTCTTCTGATTAACTTTGCTTCTTAAAATTTGTCTTCTAATGAAAGCTTGTCTTCTAATGAACTTGGTTTCTGAAGCTTGTCCTCTGATGAACTTGGACTTCAAAAACTTATCTTCTAAGGAACTTTTCTTTTAGAACTTTTACCATTGAGGAGTTTTTTACGACTTCCTCATGAATTTAGTTCTATACTTTGTCTTTTTCATAAAACCTTCGAAGACAACTTTTGATTTCAATGAGACTATCATCAGATGGAACTTCAATGTCTTAATTTATGTAAAACGAGTCTAAGGGTCTTTCTCAATGTATTCTTTTAAACACTTATGACAATTTGTTAAAGAAAAAGATTCTAAGGCTAAGTTTGTTGATCATTAAAAATCAGAAGTTAGTAAAGAACGTCAGCAAGTGAATGCTTTTGAAGGGCTTTGGAGCTTACAATCTCTCCTTTTTTGATGATGACAAACTAGACTTAGATCTTTTTATCTTTAAGAATAGTAAGAATAAATAAACAATCAACTTAAAATATTTTTTTGGAGGAAAAGTATTATTAGAGTGGAAAATCAGAAATGTGTTATTAAGAGAAACATTCATACTATTAAGAGAAACATTCATACTTTATCATTAAATTAAGGAGTGGTAAATATAGAAAGTAAGAATGAATTCAAAAGATGATTCCTAAAAGTTTTAAATATGCATGCTCCCCCTAAACATGATGTTCTTTAAGTCTTATGTTTTTCTCCCCCTTTTGGCATCAACAAAAGGATAAGGTAGAGAAAAATCCCATCAGAAAGAAAGAAGATCAGAAGGGTCGATCCCTTTTGTCTGGTCTTCCGGAAGCACCACATCTTCCAACTTTTGAACCCATTATTCTTCAAACCGAGCCAATTTCTGTAGGAGAGCAGTAATAGTAGAGTTTTCTTTCGCCATCCAAACTTGCAATTTAGTTTTCATCTATTGAACTTCAATGGTTAAGGCATTCAGACAGTCTTCAACAAAACCAAGTTTCCTTTCTTGCCAATAACCTAGTTGTAAAGCAAACATATTGTAACAGTTCTGATGGTTGGTGAAGCATGCAGTTGAGAAACTCTCTTTGATTTGACCAATTTTTGAACAAAAGCATCATCTTTAACAATAGTCTTTCAACAATCTTTCCTTCTAAGCTGAACTCAAGAACTTTGGTGTGCTCAGCGAAGGTAGTGTGAGTTTCAACAATGGGCTCTGTAACACCCTTATGGGGATGTTACATATATAAAGAAAATAAAAGAAAGATAAATAAAATCTACCCAAGTTGTAAAACATTTATTACATAGTAGTACGAGTTGTAAAATTCTTCTTGTTAAATAGAATAGTATTGAATAAAATAATGCGGAAACACAAAATAAACAAACTAACATCACACATAATATACATATGGTTCTAGTTATAAGTTATACAAATAATTTACAACTATCCATATTTAAACTAAAACAGTAAACAAAAAAGTAAGAGTCAAAATATACAAATGCAGATGCGCCCAAGTACACATCATAAATATCTAATCCTCTGAAGGATCACTCTCAGATGAAACTTCAGGTGATAAATATCCAGGATGCCTCGACCCTCTACGGACACGAGTCCATGCAGTCGACACGCTGCTAACCTCACTAGGCGCATCAAACATACCGCCGCAATGACGCCTAAGAGATAGCAACAACTCCACATGTAGGTACAACAAAGTAGAAAAGATCGGCACTCCATCAAACTCCGTACGTATGGTCACAGTCAGACGCCCTACGTACGTCACCGAATCTCTATCTTCTCGCAGACGCCAGGCTTCAGAGCCTCCGTGAAACTCAAGTTGCACGAATCCAAAGAATCCTAGTAGCGTCATATCCACACAATCAATCCAATGGGCACGGATGATCGGATGGTTCTTGATCGTAGAACTGATCTTCGGCTTGTTGTTCTTCCTCCTCTTCAGGATACTCACACTCAAGAGGTTGTTCCTCTTCCTCAAACTCTTTATCACATAATTTAAAAATATACAGATAACACATACAAGAAAGAGGTAAGACAATCTTAATCATCACAAACATGGTAAATAAGAAAACGATAATACAACAGGTAAAACAGTTCATACAATATAGCATACTATAATAACATAGATCATAATATTAAATAATACAGAAACTCAATACAACAACAAACAATGGTACAGATGAATAAAATGATACAGATAATTAAAATGATACAGATAGATAAAATAGTGCAACTAAATAACATTAAAATGTATAAAATATAAATATATGAAATGTGACTCAACCCTACTCCATGGAGCTAAAAATACAGACATCAGAGAGAACGACCCGCAAAATCTATTAGTACCGTCGACCGCCCAAAACTATTCTGCTGTCTCACGTTGCGTCTATAGCCCACTGTAAAAAAAAAGATGTAGTGGTGTAGCACACTGTCATTCGTCGTGTCACTACAGGCTTGCACTAATAGACTTCACAAGATCTTGATTAAGTATAGTGCGTGTCGAGTCCATTAGTGTGTTACCAGTTACCACGGCCCAGAGGAGCGACCAACTGTCCACAAATGGAATAATCTGCACACTAATGTCTCCAAGTTCATTCAAGTTGAACCACACTACGCTTATCACACCGACAACACGATGTTATTCATCTCGTCAATCAATCCACCAATTATCAACCAAATTGGCACAACTCAATGCATGATAAAAATTCCAAATATGCCCTCACTGGCAAAAATTATGAATATGCCCTCACTGAAAAAAATTACGAATATGCCCTCACTGGCAAATCGCATATATATACAGTATGTCCCACCTTACAGTACTGTTTCATAATCTGTCCGGGTCCACCACTTTGGCCCGACAGTAAAACTTGCTGTTTTCGTCAATCGCGTAGAAATTTTATCGCATTTTCAAAATCTCATCGTTTTTACAAATGTTTTTAAATCGCGTAAATATATTTTACTGTTTTTAAAATCGCGTACTGTTTTTCAAACGTTTTCTCAATCGCGTAAGATTTTAAAATCATTTTCTTGTCCAAATTCCTTAAAATTACTGTTTAAATAAAAAAAATAACATTTAATACGTTTGAACTACGTAGAATATTTTTCATACCGTATAAATTATATTTGTTATCTTTTCTATCTTATTTGTCTATTTTTAGCAAAAATTGACAGTATTTTGCTTAGAAAATGTATAACGATGATTTTCTAAGTGTTCCATAAAAATTTCTTTTATTTATATTATAACCATTTAATTACACTTTTGAAAACTACTAACGTGCTTCAAAATATAATATGAGCTATACATTAGAAATTTTACAAAAGTCATTTGTTTTCCTTTTAACCATTAAAATCATTAGTTTTAACTTCTTAAACTTAATCTAATCAATTTATTTCTTCGAAAATCATTGTAGAAAAATTCCTTTTAACATATATTACTTCTTTTTGATTGAAAATGATTTGGAATTGATTTTAGAAATCATAAATCCTTGGCTTTGGCATGTTGGCCGAAATACTTAAAATTACCCTTTGATCTCTACATTCATTTTTCTTGCTTTAAACAATTTTGCATCTTGTTAATTTTCCTAGGTTAATTAAATCACACTCTTAGAAAATTGATGAGAACATTTTGGTTCTCCTTTTTTTTTGGTTGAGGCCGTGAGCCTTGGTGATGTGTTCTTTGGAACACTCATGCAATCCTTGACATGTTGTTCACATCTTAAGATTTACACATGCATCTACTAACACATACAATATTTCAAAGCTTGTAGACATGCAAGTTAATACAAATCACAAATAAGAAAGCTAATAACAAGCACACAAATGAATCCTTATAGATTCTACAATCACAAACAATTTCCATCTTCTTACCACCACCCAAGGATGATAAGATTTAAGTCTTCCTCTTACCTTAAATGAAGACAAATACTCTTTCACTCCTTTCTAGGGTTTCGGTTTTCACTCTCCAAGATACCTATCAAGCTTAAATAAAATTCTACAAGTTATAATCATGAAAGAAAGCTTAAACCATGGATCAATCATGGCTTAGAACTTTGAAAAAGAATTTAGAAATGAAAAACAAAGATTTTCACCTTCAAGGTAGAATCTTCAAAGTAATTTTTCAAGCTCAAGATGAAAGATTTTGCAAGAGCTCTCAACTAGAGATGTTCTTAGATTGGTGTTTAGGTTTAGAAAAGTTGGTTAGAAGAAATTTTGGGTGGATGGATGGTGAAGAATGGTGTTTGGCCGAATGGTGCTTCAAGAAATCACCAATGGAGTTTGGTATTTTTGGAAGAGAGAGAAGAGAGAAAATGTTAGGAAATTAAGTGATAATTACCCTTCCAAAAGGTGCATGGCCGTAGACTTCAAGGGCAAGGGAGGTGTCCATTTGATTGGCTCCATCCAAGCCTTAGAAATGATCAATGGTGAGAATTAAGACTTGATCACTAAGCTTTGCTCTCATTGGGTAATCTAAGCCTAGTCACTAAGCCTTGTCATTAAGCCTTGCCACTAATTAAGCCTTGTCACATGCTTAGTCACATGCTCTTGAATGTTCCACCACTAATGATGTTTAATTAAGCTACTAATCCTATTAAGTTTTTACTAAACGTGGGTCCCGCAAAATATTTTCAGGTCCATTACTGCTTATTTGTACTGACTAATAAAATAATATTATAATAATATAAAATTATTTTATTTTACAGTTAAATCTTAAAAATTAAAAGATTACTAACCGTATCATTCAGAATTGGGTTTAGTAAGATCCCCCAGCTCCAAATAATTAAAATAAGATTTTTCCAGCCCGAAAAATATTATTTTCCTGTCCTAGAGCAAATCACACAAAAAGTTCAAATAAAATAACAGACAGTATTATAAAGCAGTAATTCATACAGAAAAATAACAAACAGTACAAAAAGGACACAACGATCATTTATCCTAAAGTTGAAAAACATCAAACAGTACATTCGGGACACAACGGTAATACGCCAAAAGTTTAGGGTGTTACAACTCTCCCCAACAAACAAAAATTTTGTCCTCATAATTCGTTATACCTCAGAACAAATAAGGATATTGCTCCCTTATTTTGTCTTCCAGCTCCCAGGTAGCATCACCTGTCACATCGTTCCATATGACCTTTACCAATTTGATCATCTTCCCTCGAAGCTGCTTTACCTTTCTGTTGTCTATTGTGACAGGTAAAGTCTCGTAAGTTAAATTCTCCTTCAGCTGTACTTCATCGGGTTGTATAATATGCATCGGATCCGAAATATACTTTCTTAGCTGGGATACATGAAATACATCATGCAGATTTGATAGAAAAGGCGGCAAAGCAATCTGATATGCTACAGGACCTATACGTCTGATAATCTGATACGGTCCAATGAACTTAGGAGTAAGCTTCTTAGATTTAATAACTCTTCCGACACCAGTCGTAGGAGTCACTGTTAGAAATATATGCTCACCCTCCTCAAATTCAAGAGGTCGTCTTCGTTTATCCGCATAACTCTTTTGTCTGCTTTGCGTCGTCTTCATCTTCTCTTGTATCATCTTTACCTTCTCTGTAGTCTGTTGTACAAGATCTGGTCCAATAGTCATACTTTCCCCATCTTGATACCAACACAACGGTGTCTGACATCGTCTTCCATACAATGCCTCATAGGGTGCCATCCCTATACTCGAGTAAAAACTATTGTTGTAGGTGAATTCTATCAAAGATAAAAATTCATCCCAACTCCCTCGTTGCTCCAAAACACAAGCTCGCAACAGATCTTCCAAAGACTATATAGTTCTCTCTGTCTGACCATCAATTTGCGGATAATAAGCTGAACTCAACCGCAACTTAGTCCCATGGCTTCTTGTAAACTTCGCCAGAACCTTGATGTAAACCTCGGATCTCTGTCAGAAACTATACATGTAGGCACACCATGTAATCTAACAATCTCACTGATGTACAACTGAGTTAATCTTTCCAATGAATATTTAATATTAATTGGCAAGAAATGAGCCGACTTCGTAAGCCTATCGATTATAACCCATATCGAATCATGACCTTTCCTCGTCTTCGACAATCCAGTAACAAAATCCATAGAGATACTATCCCACTTTCACTCTGGAATAGCTAACGGTTGCAACATACCAGCTGGTCTCTGATGTTCCACTTTCACCTTCTGACAAACCAGACAAGACTCCACACGTTCCGCTACGTCTCTTTTCATTCTTGGCCACCAAAACAACTTCTTTAAGTCTTGGTACATTTTGGTCATCCCCGGATGCAACTCAGATCACTAGTATGAGCTTCATCTAGAATTCCTTTCTTAAGTTCAGAATCATCGAGCATACAGATTCTTCCCTTAAACCTTAAGATTCCATCTGTTCCTTCTTCTACCATTGCCTTATGACCTTGCTTTAACAATTCTCTTTCATTTTGCAAAAATGCATCTTCCTTTTGCTTATCTCGGACTACATCGAGAAATTCATTTATGATCACGACCTTACATAGGCGAACTCTTCCAGGTAGAAATTCCACTGACAACCATAGATCTCAGAATTTGTTAATCAATTCCTCCTCCTTTATCATCATTGCCGAAACACTAAGCACCTTTCTACTTAAGGCATCAGCTACCACATTAGCTTTTCCTGGATGGTATTGGAGTTGAAAATCATAATCCTTTAAGAATTCCAACCATCGCCTTTGCCTCATATTCAATTCTTTCTGATCAAACAAGTACTTCAAACTCTTATGATCACTAAAGACATTGAACATCGCTCCATACAGAAAATGCCTCCACACTTTCAAAGCAAAAACCACCGCTGCTAATTCCAAATCGTGTGTTGGATAATTCCTCTCATGAACCTTCAACTGTCGAGAAGCATACGTCACAACATTCTGATTTTGCATCAACACGCATCCTAACCCTTGGTAAGAAGCGTCACAATACACATCAAAAGTTCCCTTAGAATCTGGTAAAATTAACACTGGTGCAGTTGTTAACCTCCTCTTCAATTCTTGGAAACTGGCTTCACGTTCTTCCGTCCACTCAAAAGCTTAACTTTTCCTCGTGAGCTGTGTAAGCGGTCTAGCAATCTTAGAAAAACCTTCGATAAACCTCCGGTAATATCCAGCAAGTCGAACAAAACTTCAAACTTCTGTCACCGTCTTAGGTCTTTCCCATTGCAAAACAGTCTCTACTTTGGATGGGTCTACCGCAATACCTTTCTTTGAAATCATGTGACCTAGAAATTGAACTTCCTCCAACCAGAACTCACACTTAGCCAATTTCGCATACAGCTACTTTTCCCTCAAAATCTGAAGAACAATACCGAGATGTTCAGCATGCTCTTCCTTAGATTGAGAATAGATCAGAATGTTAGATAAAAACAATGACAAATCTATCTAGATATGGATGAAAAATCCTGTTCATATAGTCCATAAATATGGCAGGAACATTCGTCACCCCGAATGGCATTACCTGATACTTATAATATCCATAACGAGTTCGAAAAGCTGTTTTGGGTACATCCTCCCCCTTAACATGAATTTGATGATAACCCGATCTTAGATCTATTTTAGAAAATACCACTGCTCCCTTCAACTGATCCATCAAATCGTCAATTCTTGGAAGCAGATATTTATTTTTTATAGTCACCTTGTTCAGCTGACGATAATCCACACAAAGTCGAGAAGTTCCGTCTTTCTTCTTGACCAAAAGCACTGGTGCTCCCCATGGTGAAACACTAGGTCGCACAAACTGTTTCTCCAACAGTTCCACCAATTGTTGTTTCAGCTCCACCAACTCTGCTGGTGACATTCGGTATAGCGCAATTGAGATAGGACCTGCTCCTGGTACTAAATCAATTGAAAACTCAATCTCCCTCTCAGGTGGCAAACCAGGTACATCATCAGGAAAAATTTCTAGAAACTCATTGACAACAGGAATAGTATTCACATCTTTCTTATTCTTGACTTCTAGAGAAGACAATAACATATACCTTGTGCTCCCTCTCTTAACAACGACTTGACTTTAATAGCAGTCAAGAATCCAGACTTTTCTTTCTTAGGAAAAACTATGGTTTTGCTTGCACAATCTATAAGGATATGGTTAGAAGATAACCAGTCCATCCCTAATATTACATCTATCTCAACAAGAGGCAAACAAATCAAGTTGACCGAAAACACACACGGTCCTTTATAACAACAGGACAATCCAAACATATCTTAGACGTAATTACAGGTTTAGCAGTTGGCGTAGAAACACTCAATTTAACATTCAGAGAAGACACAGGCAACTTCAATCTTTCCACACAATCATATGCAATAAATGAATGTGTCGCACCAGAATCATATAACACAGTCAGAAGATTACCTCTAATGGCACCTTCTCCCTGAATAAGATCATCAGATTGAGAAATTTTCGTTCCAATCATAGTATACACTCGCCCTTCAGACCTCGGTTGAATACTTTCTGACCTTGGCTGAGTGGCACGAACACTTCTCATAGCTGGCTTTCTCTCTGGCTGAGTACAATCCCTAGATATATGTCCAGGCTGTTTGCAATTAAAACAAATTGTTCCTCTGATAGGGCATTCACTAGAAAGATGGCCTTTCTTTCCACACTTAAAACATGTTGGAGTGAATGCCACTCTCTGTCCAGCTCCACTACCACTAGTACTTCCCCCAACCGGTGGTCGTTGAGATTGATTCCCTAGTGGTCTAGAATACGGCTTGCGCTGAAACCGATTAGTATTACTGCCACCACCTCTCTGAAACCTTGTTGGTCCAAAGTTACGATTCCTCTGATCTCGTGACGGCTCCAACTCCTCGAGTCGCGCACACACATCAACTAAAGCATGAAACTGATTCATTCTCAAGGATATCACCCCTCGCTTCAGTTCCACTCTTAACCCTGCCTCAAACTTCCGACATCTACACCCATCATCTGGTCGAGTTTGAGCATAATTTGAGAATTGAGACAAACTCTTAAATTTAGTAGCATACTCATTCACCGTCATATTACCCTGACGTAAACCAAGAAATTCCATCTCCTTGGCATGTCTAGCACTCGCAGGAAAATACTTTTCCAGAAATGCATTAGAAAATACTTCCCATGTAATTTCTGTTCCTTCAGCCTGCAACAACCGGCGGGTTCCTCTCCACCAATGTTCTCCGTCTCCGCTTAACATAAAGGCTGCATACGTTACCTTTTTCTCATCAGAGCATCTCATTCCTTCAAAAATTCTCTCCAAGTCTTGTATCCATTGACTCGTCTTCTCAGGATCAACCTCGCCTCTAAACTGCGCGGATTGTTACGCCTAAATTCAGATAAATTTAGGGCATCAGCAGTAGCATCTTGCTATTGAGCTGCTCTCAGATTCTACTGCGTAATCACTTCAGCCATTCGCTGCATAGGTTCAGCAGTCGCAATCATAGGATTCACTTCCCGATATACGTTCGCACGTCCTCGTCCTCTACCAGACATCTTCTTTCTTCAAACATAACCAAACAAAGTTAGATACATCCTTTCGGAAGTAAATCACAGAGAATCACACAGCACAAACAAAAACAGACCCAACCACAACCCCAAAAGACTCTAACTTGGGCTCTGATACCAACTAATGTAACACCCTTATGGGGATGTCACATATATAAAGAAAATAAAAGAAAGATAAATAAAATCTACCCAAGTTGTAAAACATTTATTACATAGTAGTACGGGTTGTAAAATTCTTCTTGTTAAACAGAATAGTATTGAATAAAATAACGCAGAAACACAAAATAAACAAACTAACATCATACATAATATACATATGGTTCTAATTATAAGTTATACAAATAATTTACAACTATCCATATTTAAACTAAAACAGTAAGAGTCAAAATATACAAACGCAGACGCGCCCAAGTACATATCATAAATATCTAACCCTCTGAAGGATCACTCTCAGATGAAACTTCAGGTGATAAATATCCAGGATGCCTCGACCCTCTACGGACACGAGTCTGTGCAGTCGACACGCTGCTAATCTCACTAGGCGCATCAAACATACCGCCCCAATGACGCCTAAGAGATAGCGACAACTCCACATGTAGGTACAACAAAGTAGAAAAGATCGGCACTCCATCAAACTCCGTACGTATGGTCACAGTCAGACGCCCTACGTACGTCACCGAATCTCTATCTTCTCGCAGATGTCAGGCTTCAGAGCCTCCGTGAAACTCAAGTTGCATGAATCCAAAGAATCCTGGTAGCGTCATATCCACACAATCAATTCAATGGGTACGGATGATCGGATGGTTCTTGATCGTAGAACTGATCTTCGGCTTGCTGTTCTTCCTCCTCTTCAGGATACTCACACTCAAGAGGTTGTTCCACTTCCTCAAATTCTTTATCACATAATTTAAAAATATACAGATAACACATACAAGAAAGAGGTAAGACAATCTAAATCATCACAAACATGGTAAATAAGAAAATGACAATACAACAGGTAAAACAGTTCATACAATATAGCATACTATAATAACATAGATCATAATATTAAATAATATAGAAACTCAATACAACAACAAACAATGGTACAGATGAATAAAATAGTACAAATAATTAAAATGATACAGATAGATAAAATAGTGCAACTAAATAACATTAAAATGTATAAAATATAAATATATGAAATGTGACTCAACCCTACTCCATGGAGCTAAAAATACAGACATCAGAGAGAACGACCCGCAAAATCTATTAGTACCGTCGATCGCCCAATAACTATTTTGCTGTCTCACGTTGCGTCTATATACCACTGTAAAAAAAAAGATGTAGTGGTGTAGCACACTGTCATACGTCGTGTCACTACAGGCTTGCACTAATAGACTTCACAAGATCTTGATTAAGTATAGTGCGTGTCGAGTCCATTAGTGTGTTACCAGTTACCACGGCCTAGAGAAGCGACCAACTGTCCACAAATGGAATAATCTGCACACTAGCGTCTCCAAGTTCATTCAAGTTAAACCACACTACGCTTATCACACCCACAATACGATGTTATTCATCTCGTCAATCAATCCACCAATTATCAACCAAATTGGCACAACTCAATGCATGATAAAAATTCCAAATATGCCCTCACTGGCAAAAATTCCAAATATGCCCTCACTAGCAAAAATTACGAATATGCCCTCCCTGGCAAATCGCATATATATACAGTACGTCCCACCTGACAGTACTGTTTCACAATCTGTCCGGGTCCACCACTTTGGCCCGACAGTAAAACTTGCTGTTTTCATCAATCGCGTAGAAATTTTATGGCATTTTCATAATCTCGTCGTTTTTACAAATTTTTTTAAATCGCGTAAATATATTTTACTATTTTTAAAATCGCGTACTGTTTTTCAAACGTTTTCTCAATCGCGTAAGATTTTTAAATCATTTTCTTGTCCAAATTCCTTAAAATTACTGTTTAAATAAACAGAAATAATATTTAATACGTTTGAATTACGTAGAATATTTTTCATACCGTATAAATTATATTTGCTATCTTTTCTATCTTATTTGTCTGTTTTTAGCAAAAATTGACAATATTTTGCTTAGAAAATGTATAACGATGATTTTCAAAGTTTTTCGTAAAAAATTTTTTTATTTATATTATAACAATTTAATTACACTTTTGAAAACTACTAACGTGCTTCAAAATATAATATGAGCTCTACGTTAGACATTTTACAAAAGCTGTTGTATTTCCTTTTAACCATTAAAATCATTAGTTTTAACTTCTTAAACTTAATCTAATCAATTTATTTCTTCGAAAATCATTGTAGAAAAATTCCTTTTAACATATATTGCTTCTTTTTTATTGAAAATGGTTTGGAATTGATTTTAGAAATCATAAATCCTTGGCTTTGGCATGTTGGCCGAAATACTTAAAATTACCCTTTGATCTCTACATTCATTTTTCTTGCTCTAAACAATTTTGCATCTTGTTAATTTTCCTAGGTTAATTAAATCATACTCTTAGAAAATTGATGAGAACATTTTGGTTCTCCTTTTTGGTTGAGGCCGTGAGCCTTGGTGATGTGTTCTTTGGAACACTTGTAACACCCTCCATAGGACATCACATTTTTAAATAAAAACTTAAAACCTGAAAATCATTTTATAAAAGCCTTGAGTTCTAACAGATGAATTTTAAAATTTCATTTCGCGGAATTATAAACTTACCAAAAATTATAAGAAAACAGAAATTAAATTGAATTGATTAATACACATATTATATATACCACAAAAAAATTTCAATAAAGAAATAAAACATGTAACTTACAGACTCAGAGAAACAGTAGCAAACCCACTAACGAGTACTACTAATGGCACGGTAACAACACTAACGAGAAAAAAAAAACCTTACATACATGCCTCGTTTCTCCACCAACTGCATCTTGTTGAAACTTGGAAGATTACTCCTCGACGTCGTCACCAACCTCCGAATATTGCCTCCAATGAGTTTAGGAAACTTCCTTCGTCTACTATACGAATTTAACCAATACCAACACAACAAAGCAATACAGTAAAGAGGTGAGATCCCCTTTCACCAATACCAGTACGGTAGCAAAGAATAATACGAATGACAAAGTCATTCCATGCACATAGATATCACAATTATAATCATATTATCAATTTACAATTAATTCTAATAAACATAGGTTATAATAAAATGAATAACAATAACATTACCATGATAGATATAGTCATTCATACAATATAGAATACCATAACAACATACACCTAAATACAGAATAACACTGATATAATATAAGAATTAAATACAAAATCAATATATATAATATCACCGATAGCAATATAATAACATCACCGATAATAATATAATAATATCACTAATAACAAAATAATAAGATCACCGATAACAAAATAATAATATCACCGAGAACAATATAATAATATACAAGATATATAAATATGCAATATGACACAATCCTACTCCATGGAGCTAAAAACATACAGACATCAGAGAGAACGACCCGCAAAATCTATTAGTACCGTCGACCGCCCAATAAGTATTCCGCTGTCTCACGTTGCGTCTATAGCCCACTGAAATAGCATAGTGGTGTAGCACACTGTCATATGTCGTGTCACTACAGGCTTGCACTAATAGACTTCACAAGATCTTGATTAAGTATAGTGTGTGTCGAGTCCATTAGTGTGTTACCAGTTACCACGGCCCAGAAGAGCAACCAACTGTCCACATATGGAATTATGCACACTAATGTCTCCAAGTTCATTCAAGTTGAACCACACTACGCTTATCACACCGACAACACAATGTTATTCATCACGTCAATCAATCCAAGAATTATCAACCAAATTGGCACAAATGCATAATAAAAAAAACTCCAGATATATACAGTACGCACCCACCTGGCAATACTGCAACAAAATTCCAAATATATACAGTATGCACCTACCTGGCAATACTGTTTCACCATCTGTCCGGGTCCACCACTTTGGCCCGACAGTAAAAACTTGCTATTTTCGTTAATCGCGTAGAAATTTTATCGCGTTTTCAAAATCTCATCATTTTTATAAATGTTTTTAAATCGCGTAAATATATTTTGCTGTTTTTAAAATCGCGTTTTGTTTTTCAAATATTTTCTCAATCGCGTAAGATTTTTAAATCATTTTATTGTCCGAATTCCTAAAAATTTACCGTTTAAATAAACAAAAATAATATTTAGTACGTTTAAACTACGTAGAATAATTTTTCATACCGTATACTATCTTTTGGATATCTTTTCTATCTTATTTGTCCGTTTTTACTAAAAATTGACAGTATTTTGTTTAGAAACTTATAATAATGGTTTCCTAATTTTTCTGTAAAAATTCCTTTTACTTAATTTTTAACCATATAATTTAACTTTTTGAAAATCACTAACATGCTTCAAAATATAAAATGAGCTATATGTTAGAAATTTACAAAAGCTACTGTATTTTCCTCCTAACAGTAAAATCATTAGTTTTAACTTCTTAAACTTAATTCTAATCAATTTATTTCTTCAAAACTCATTGTAGAAAAATTCCTTTTAACATATATTGCTTCTTTTTGATTGAAAATGGTTTGGAAATGATTTTAGAAATCATAAATCCTTGGCTTTGGCATGTTGGCCGAAATACTTAAAATTGCCATTTGATCTCCACATTCATTTTTCTTGCTCTAAACAATTTTGCATCTTGTTAATTTTCCTAGATTAATTAAATCATACTCTTAGAAAATTGATGAGAACATTTTGGTTCTCCTTTTTGGTTGAGGCCGTGAGCCTTGGTGATGTGTTCTTTGGAACACTCATGCAATCCTTACATGCTATTCACATTCTATAATACTTATCATGCATCTATGAACACATACCATATATTAAAGCAATCATAAAACACGTACAAAATATTAAAGCTATTAGACATGCTTGCACACAAAATCAAACACAATTAGGAAAAACAATAAACAACCAAGTGAATGAATCCTTATGGATTCTTCACCGCAAACACATTCATTCCTCACCACCAACACATGGCTAATGAGGGTAATCTCCCTCTTACCTCTTGAAGAAACCTCCAAAGCTCCTTGTATGCCTCCTTCAAGTAAACTTTCTCCACCAAGAGTTTCTTGAAAATCAAAGAAAACATGCAATATTAATACCTAAGGCTCTAAACTAAAATAATCATGGATTAAAATCATGATTAGAACTTTGAAATGGATAGAAACATGAAAGATCAAAGAATCCTACCTTCAAGGCTTCAAACTTGAGTTTTGAAGAACAAGATAGAAAATGGATAATTCAAGCTTAGGTTTCAACTACAAAGTAGCTTGAGATGAAGTAAGGAAGCAAGATATAAGGTAATTTAGAATTATAGAAGAGTGAATAAGGAGATTGGGTGGAGAGGCCGTGAGGTTGAAGAAGAAAAGAGAAAGGAAATTTGTGAGCTTTTGCTATTTGGAAAAGTTTGGAGAAAGATGAAGGCTTTGACTATGCATGGCCGTAAACCACTTTGAGAGAAAGTGAGAATTATTTGTTGTTTTGCTTCTTTAAATGATAGCTAAATGTAGGATAATTCCTTTCACCAAATGTGAATAGCTGTAGAAGCCAAGTGAAGAGCTACCAAAATTGACTAGCTTTATGAAATTGAAATTAAACTTGTTTCCTTTTACTATGCATGGTCGTAAATGCATAGAGAAATAAGAATGAATTGAATTGTTGAATATTGCCTTCCTAAAGGCATGCATTTGTCGTAGAAACATGAAGAGAAGCCACCAATGTTGACTTTGTCTCACTTGATTAATTAATGAAAGATGTTAAGAATTAAATTGTAATATTTACTTCACAAAATTTCTTGCTTGGCCGTAGGACACAACAAAGAAAACTACCAACATTGACTAGTCTTCATTTCACTTAACTTAGGCTTTCTACGTGAATTTCACCAAGTAAATTGGCTATTAGAGCAATTTGCTCCTTTCCTTCATCGTAGAATCAATAAACTTCAAGAAGTCCAATTTTGTTTAATAGCTTGTTTCCTATTGGTCCTAAAAATTCAAGCCATTATTCTTGACCAATTTCTATTGGTTGAATATTTACTAACTTGATTCCTATTAGTTGCTATTTTTGTTGACTAATTTCTATTGGTGCACATTATATATTTTCTAGTATACTTTAACCAATAAACAATAATTACTATTTATAAAGTCAGTGTTTATTATCTAATGGATAATAAAATATACCTAGATTTTTCTCTTATTTTAGCTGGGTAGCAACTATTGTTGATCATTTTCTACTGATTGCCCTTGATGAGTCACAAAGCGAGTCATCAAAGAGAAGTTTCTAGAACATGTGACTCACTACGTTGAGTCAGCATGATGAGTCAGCGTAGATATTTTCCAAAACAGGTGAGTCAGCATGGCGAGTCACGGTGCTGAGTCAGCATGACTAGTCACAGCGCTGAGTCACTGGCTGAGTCAACATGACGAGTCATCAGCTGAGTCACCAATGGTGAGTCACAGCGCTGAGTCATCAATGATGAGTCACAGCGCTGAGTCAGCATGGTGAGTCATCATAGAAGCTTCTGGAACAGGTGACTCACTACGGTGAGTCACAGGGTGAGTCACCGCTTCTGGAAACTTCTAGAATCTGCTGAGTCACAGGTGTTGAGGTGTCACGCCACGTGTCGCGCTTCCATTGGTCCTTAGCGATGAGTCACAGCCACCAATATTGACCAGCTCCTCATTGGTCCACGTGTAAAGCATTCGATGACTAGGCGCGCTGACGATGCATCTTCTAGAATTTTTCTAGAACAGACTGGAACCTGTGAGTCACTAGGCTAGTCACCTAGCCTTGTCATTAACTATCTGCTCTAGCTCAAAAACGTTTACTGTTTTGTTAAATGTGAGTCCCGCAAAACATTTTCGGGTCCACTGTCCTTAATTTATACTGACAGATAAAATAATATTATAATAATATAAAATTATTTTATTTTACAGTAAAATTCTAAAAATTAAAAAATTAATTATAGCATCATTCAGAATTGAGTTTAGTAAGATTCCCCAGCTCTGAATAATTAAAAACAAGATTTTCCCAGCCCGAAAAATAATATTTTCCTGTCCCAGAGCAAATCACACAAAAAATCCAAATAAAATCACAGACAGTAATATTAAACACCATATCATATAGAAAATTTGAAAACAGTACATTCAGGACGTAATAGTCATTTTTTCATTTTTTCCCACTACGAAGCAAATCATTCAAAACATTCAAATAAAATTATAGATAGTAAAATATATCAGTATATCACAAAAAAATTTAAAACAGTAAATTCGACAAAATTATTATTTTACTGTCTCGGAGCAAAATATGCAAAATGACCAAATAAAATCATAGACTGTAAAATATATCTGTATTTCATATAGAAAATCAAGAAACAGTACAATCGGGACACAACGGTCATTCACCCAAAAATTGGGGTGTTACAACACTCATGCAATCCTTGACATGTTGTTCACATCTTAAGATTTACACATGCATCTACTAACACATACAATATTTCAAAGCTTGTAGACATGCAAGTTAATACAAATCACAAATAGGAAAGCTAATAATAAGCACACAAATGAATCCTTATGGATTCTACAATTACAAACAATTTCCATCTTCTTACCACCACCCAAGGATGATAAGATTTAAGTCTTCCTCTTACCTTAAATGAAGACAAATACTCTTTCACTCCTTTCTAGGGTTTCGATTTTCACTCTCCAAGATACCTATCAAGCTTAAATAAAATTCTACAAGTTATAATCATGAAAGAAAGCTTAAACTATGGATAAATCATGGCTTAGAGCTTTGAAAAAGAATTTAGAAATGAAAAACAAAGATTTTCACCTTCAAGGTAGAATCTTCAAAGTAGTTTTTCAAGCTCAAGATGAAAGATTTTGCAAGAACTCTCAACTAGAGATGTTCTTAGATTTGTGTTTAGGTTTAGAA
This sequence comes from Ormosia emarginata, assembly GCA_029884605.1. Taxonomy (NCBI): domain Eukaryota; kingdom Viridiplantae; phylum Streptophyta; class Magnoliopsida; order Fabales; family Fabaceae; genus Ormosia; species Ormosia emarginata. The sequence continues at coordinate 20,717,762 of JAQQTP010000078.1, read as the reverse complement.
AAGTTGGTTAGAAGAAATTTCGGGTGGATGGATGGTGAAGAATGGTGTTTGGCCGAATGGTGCTTCAAGAAATCACCAATGGAGTTTGGTATTTTTGGAAGAGAGAGAAGAGAGAAAATGTTAGGAAATTAAGTGATAATTACCCTTCCAAAAGGTGCATGGCCGTAGACTTCAAGGGCAAGGGAGGTGTCCATTTGGTTGGCTCCATCCAAGCCTTAGAAATGATCAATGGTGAGGATTAAGACTTGATCACCAAGCTTTGCTCTCATTGGTTAATCTAAGCCTAGTCACTAAGCCTTGTCATTAAGCCTTGTCACTAATTAAGCCTTGTCACATGCTTAGTCACATGCTCTTGAATGTTCCACCACTAATGATGTTTAATTAAGCTACTAATCCTATTAAGTTTTTACTAAACGTGGGTCCCGCAAAATATTTTCGGGTCCATTACCGCTTATTTGTACTGACTAATAAAATAATATTATAATAATATAAAATTATTTTATTTTACAGTTAAATCCTAAAAATTAAAAGATTACTAACCGTATCATTCAGAATTGGGTTTAGTAAGATCCCCCAGCTCCGAATAATTAAAATAAGATTTTCCCGGCTCGAAAAATATTATTTTCCTGTCCCGGAGCAAATCACACAAAATGTTCAAATAAAATAACAGATAGTATTATAAAGCAGTAATTCATACAGAAAAACAACAAACAGTACAAAAAGAATACAATGGTCATTTATCTTAAAGTTGAAAAGCATCAAACAGTACATTCGGGACACAACGGTAATACGCCAAAAGTTTAGGGTGTTACAGGCTCAGTTAGTTGGGGTGCAAACTAATCGAACAAAGGTTTTCCTATGGTAGGTGAAGTGCGAGGTTCATCCTTAGTTTTCTTAGAGGATGGAGTGATGGGATCATAGGGTTTTTCTTCAGAAATTCTTTTGTTTTCTTTTCTTCTTTTTCATAAGGTTTTGGTTTAAAAGAGAGAGGAGGAGTCTTTTGAGATCCATTTAGGACCATATCAACTTCAAAAATCAACTCAGAGGTTGGAACAGTACCTCAAGTGATTTTGATGATGGGGAGAGAGTTTTCTTTAGAAGCTAGGCCGTACATTCTTTCTAACTCACTTGTGAAAGCCTTGATTATTTTGTCACTTTCTTCTGGAATGGATAGGAGTTTGAAACTAAATACCTTTGAACTTTTAGCTCCCTTTTCTTCTTTCTTCCTTCTTCTTTCAGTTGCAGCATCAATCTTTTCAACCTCTTTAGCAATGTTGACTTCTTCTTCTTTATCTTCTTCTTCTTTGAATTTTTCTTTTCCTTTCCTTTGTTTTTATTTTTCTTCTTCTTGCTCTTCTTCTTCTTCTTCTACTTCCACTTCTTTTTCTTCTTCTTCTTCTGCATCTTTTTCTTCTTCTTTAGCTTCCTTCTTTTTTTTTCACTTCATGAATTTTCTCACTTTTTTGATTCTTCTATAACTTCTTCATCAGAAATTGTTATAACTTCTCTTTCTTCATATTTCTTTTCTTCTTATTGTACAACTTCTTTTTCTTTTGAAACTTTTTCAACGGCTTCAATTTTTATTTTCTTCTCTTCTTTCTATTTTTCTTTTTCTTAAGATGAGGGCTTTGGAGAAGCTTCCTTCAGCTTGACAGCAACAACGACATCTTCTTTCTTCTTTCTTCTCCTTTCGAGTCTTTCAGCAGCAGACTCAAGTGCTTCTTCTTGTTTTTATTTTCCTGTTTCTTCTTTCTTTGGCTTTTTCTGAGGAGCCATCTTGATTCCCATGACTGAGAGGTTCTTATGGGTGAATTTTGGTTTGGCATCTAGAGCCTTTTCTCGTTCAAGTTTCACCCCAAATTGTTGAAAGACTTTGGTGAGAAACATGGCATAAGGTAGTATGGCAGTTTTCTTGGCTGGTAGAGCAACCATCATGAAGTGGACGATGATGTGATGGATATTCAGTAGCTTCTTCTCCTTCAAATCGTATATTACTATAAGATTATAAGCTCCAAAGCCCTTTTAGTGCTTAACAATGCATAATTTGTTTTGATGATAACAACTATGTTGGCAATATGATTTGAATCTTCTCACTACTTAATCCATTTAGACTTAATCTGTGTGAAGTGTTTTCTGTGTTAAGAAGATTTTTTAGACTAAAACAAAGTGTAAGGAAACATTCTGGTAATATAAAACAACTTAAGAAGATCAAATCAAGACTTGAGAAAGTTTAAGTGTATCTTGAGAAGCTTCTTGAGAATATCAAAAAGTTAACTGTGAGAAGGTCCTAAGAAGATTGAAGGATTGTAAAAATTAGAACTCCCACAAGTGATTACTTAATTAGAAGATTGTTTGTCCCTTTATAGGCCGTAAGTGCATGGATCGAATAACTAATACAGTTAAAGAGTAGGATATCATTCCCATGAGGATAATGGAACTTCAAATGCTAAATATCAACCAATAGCTTAAGCAATTCTATTCAAGAATATAAAAATAGGGAAAAGTAACATTTAAACTAATCTAAAGACTAAAAAGCGATAAATGGAAATTAAAGATAATGGTTAGAGATTAGGGAATCATTCTTCACCTCCTACTTCAATATTAATGAATGAGTTAAGTTAGCTTGAGAATCTATTTTAGTTAAAAGTTTATGTTTAGGTCAATCAACCATGCTTCATTTACCTAATTCACTATGTTTCCATAAGAACTAGCACAAAGTCCACTCATTAAGGTCTATTCTCAAACGCCTGTTATGCATGGCTAAGAGGTATATTTCTATCCCATTAGCGAATCAACACAACCAAACCAATTGAATGTAATCGAACATGTATCAACCATACATATGATCTCAAATCCAAATTCATATATTTAGGTTCATCAAATTTCAACAAATCACTTAAAAGTTGATCAAACAATCAGGAGCATTAAGATTCATATGATTGAATAAAACCATACGTCAATATAAACTCAAAGAAGTACAAAATCATCAATATCCATACAAGGATCCAAAGTAATCCCTAAATACAACTTAGCTACTCATTAAACATGAAAATATATAACAAAAACCATGTTTATGATACAAGGAAGAGAAGAAATGATAAGAGAACGCTAAGGATCGTCTTGAAATAGGTAGAAAAATAAATGGAACTTGACCCTAACCGCGACCTTCCGGTAGAACCAGAGTTATCAAGTGAAGCGTGACCCAAGCCGCGACCTGCCGGTAGAACCAATACTATAAGATTTAGTTCTTAGCCCAAGAACAAAAGGGAAGCTCTCATAATGGAGAAACACTCAAATTTCATTAATGTTCAAAAATCCTCTATTGAAGTACATGAGTTCCCTATTTATAGGCTAAGCTAGAAGCTATTTGCAACCCTTGAAATACAAGAATTAAATTCCCATTATCATAAGGCAGAAAATGACTTAGGAAAGACCAAAGGACATTATCACCTAGAAAATAAGCATAAACATGGTAATAAATTCTCACTAGCCATCATAGTGACTTAGAAACTGACTTGGGAAAGACCAAAGGACATCTGAACTTATTCCATCAAAATTAAATATGAAAATATTAAAAAAAAAATAAAGCAAAGTGGCCTAATTATTATTAGCTAATCAGAACCCTACTAATTGGCCTAATAACTAAAGAGATTGCAGCCCATGAATGCTTCTTAAGTAATGTGAATTTGGGCTTATTTGGCTCTCCAAGTTATTGTCTTCAACTTAGGCTCAAATCATCTTCAAGTTGTAACACCCTCCGTAGGGCGTCACATTTTAAATAAAATATAAAACCAACTGAAATCATTTTATAAAAGTTTTGATTGTTAAAAGATGAATTTTAAAATTTCATTTCGCAGAAATATAGACTTACCAAAAATTATAAGAAAAACCGAAATTAAATTGAATTAATTAATACACATAATATAAGTACCACCAAATATTCATCATAGAAGTAAAACATGTAATTTACAGACTCAGAGAAATAGTAGTCACCCCAAAAACGGTTACTACTAATAGCACGGTAATAACACTAACGAAAAAAAACCCAACCTACAAGATCCATGTCTTCACCAATTGCATCCTATTGAAGTTTGAAGTTCACTCTTCGACGTCGTCACCATCTTCAGAATATGGCCTCCAATAGATGTACTCCGCGTACTATATGATTTCAAATGATACAACCCAAACAAACAACACAGGAAAGAGGTGAGATCCCCTTTCACCAATACCAGTACAGTAGTAAAGAATAATTCGAATGACAAAGTCATTCCACACACACAGATAATCACAATTATAGTCATGTTATCAATTTACAAATATTTGTAATATGCATATAACCTAATAAAATAAACAGTGATAACATCATCAGGATCAGGACAGATATAACAATTCATACCATATAAAATATCATAACAGTACAATAAAAATAAAGATTAAATTCAATAACAACAAATTTCATAACAACAAAAATACAATAATGCACAGACAAAATACAACATATAAACAATTAATATCGATATGAAAGATCACAAATAAAAATATCACGTATAAAAGATAATAGATAAAAGAAATAACAAATAAAAGATAATAGATAAAAATAACAAATAGAAGATAATAATGCACCACATATCAACATATACAATAAGACATAATCCTACTCCATGGAGCTAAAGAAAACACAAGTATCGAGAGAGAATGATTCGCAAAACCTAATAGTACCACGGCTGCCCCACCAACTATTGCTTGTTGTCACACACGTTGCGTCCTATAGCCCCACGACACAGGAATCCATCAATCCAGGCGTGGTGTAGTTCACGGTCTCACGTTGTGGCACTACAGGCAAATGTACTACTAGATTTCACAAATCTCGATTAAATATAGTGTGTGTTGAGTACCATAGTGCGCTATCGGTTTACCACGGCCCAGCGGAGCGACCAACTGTCCACATGTGGGATCCCGTACACTAAAGTCTCCAAGTTCATTAGAACAATGAACCACACTACGTTTATCGCATCGACAACACGATGTGATTCGTCTCGTCAACCAATCCACCAAATACATGGCACACATAACGATAGATGGAAAGCACATGCGGGTTCACATTTTCCCGACAAAGCAGATATAGTCTCAAAAGCCTCATGTACGGATTCACATTTTCCCGACAAAGATATAAATTTTCAAAAACCTCATACGGGTTCACATTTTCCCGACAAAGAAATAGATTTTCAAAAAGCCTGATGCGGGTTCACATTTTCCCGACAGCATATAGATTTTCAAAAATAATCTGTACGGGTTCACATTTTCCCGACAGTATAAAGATAGTAACGGTCAATCGCGTAGAAATTTTATCGCATTTTCATAATTCCATCGTTTTTTACAAAAGTTTAAAAATCGCGTAAAGATATTTTTCTGTTTTTAAAATCGCGTAGCATTTTTAATACGTTTTCTCAATCGCGTAGGATTTTTAAATCGTTTTCTTGTCCAACTTCCTTAAATAACTGTTTAAAACAGACAGAAATAATATTTAGTACTTTTAAATTACGTAGAATATTTTTCATAGCGTATACTGTCTTTTGGACATCTTTTCTATCTTATTTATCCGTTTTTACTAAAAATTGACAAAGATTTTGTTTAATAAATTATAATAATGGTTTCCTAAATTTACCATTTAAAAGCCCTTTTCATTTTTATTAATACCAAATAATTATACTTTTGAAAATTCCTAACGTGCTTCAAAACACACGATGAGCTATACGTTAGAAATTTTATAAAGCTACTGTATTTCTTCTTACAGTAAAAACCATTAGTATTAACCTCTTAAACTTAATTCTAATTATTTTATTTCTTTAAAACTCATTGTAAAAAATTTACTTTAACTTGTATTGCTTCTTCTTGATTGAAAATAGCTTGGAATTAATTTTAGAAATCATGAATGTCTAATTTGGCATGTTGGCCGAATTTGATAAAAACTTTGCATTTGATTTCCAAATTATTTTTCACCTTTTAAATACATGTTTAATCTCTTGTATTGTCTACATTAATTTAATCCTTACCCTAGAAAATAGTTTTAGAAATCAAAGTGTTGAAGTTAGACATATTGGATGAAAATGTAAGGTTATGCCATTTAATTTCCAAATTCATTTTTCTTAATCTAAACAAATGGATATCTTACCAATTCTCTTAGGTTAATTAGGTCACCTTTTAAGAAAATTAAGAGAACATTTTGGTTCCCCATTTGGATCATGGCCGTGAGCCTTGTTAGTGTGTTCTTTGGAACACTCATACAATCCTTGACATATTATTCATATCCTATATTTTATCATGCATTTCTAACACATGCAATATTATCAAAGCTTGTAGACATACAAATTAAAGCTTGTAGACATGCAATTTATTACAAATATCACATAAGAAGACTACTAACAAATACACAACAACCTACTAGTAAGCACCAAATTATCAAACACACAAATAACAAACACACAAATAATTAACACATCAAAACAAGCACACCACCGAATCCTTATGGATTCTACAAGCACAACCACATATATTCCTCACCACCAACACTTGGTTGATGAGGGTAATCTCCCTCTTACCTCTTGTAGAAACCTCCAAGCCATTGTATGTCTCCTTCAAGCAATTCCTCTCCACCAAGAGCTACTTGAAAAATCAAAGAAAACATACAATATTAATATTTAAGGCTTGAGTAAGGAAAACCATGAATCAAAATATGGTTTAAAAGGAAAGAATAAAATTAATAGTGAAGATTTCATAAACTTCACCTTAAAACCCTACACCTTGAGCTTGAAGAACAAGGGTGAAAATGGATGATTTAGGAAAAACTTCCAACATGAAAGTTCCTTAGAATGGTATGGAGATTCAAGATCTATGGTCATTTAAATTTTTAGAAGCTTGGAAGAGGATTTTTGGTGATTGGCCGAATTCAAGAGGAAGAGAAAAAGGAAAGAAATTTGGTTGCTTGATCTTGGTTCTTTGAAGAAAAAGATATAGAAGAGAACAAATGAAATAAATTGATGAAGATTGTCTCCATTTGGGAGCTTTGGCCGTGAACACAAAGAGAGAAAAGAAGGAAGAATATTTGAGAGTTTTGCTTGATAGCTTTGGAGAAAGATGAAGACTTGGAGAAACAAAAACAAATCTCCTTTGGATTTTCTAAGCTTTGGCCGTGAATGACCTTGAGAATAGGTGAGAATGATATTTGGTTTTGCTTCCTCCAAATGCATGGTTGTAAATGCATGGAGAGTAAATGTGAATTGGAGTATTGGAATTGTCTTCCTAAAGGCATTCAATTGCCGTAGAAACTAAACAAGAGAGCCACCAAAATTGACTAACTTTATGAAATTGAAACTACACTTATCACCCTTTATTAGGCATTGCCGTAGAAGCATGAAGAGAAGAATGAATTGAAATGCAATATTTGCTTTCCCAAAGCATGCAATTGCCGTAGATACAAGTGAAGAGAAGCCACCAAAATTGACTTTGTTATACTTGGGTAATTAAATGTAAGATAGGAAGAATTGAATGGAAATATTAGCTTCACACAAAATGGCTTTGCCGTAGAATGAAATCAAAGAGAAGCCACCAATGTTGACTTGGTTAACTAGTTGAAAGATAGGAAAGATAGAAATGTGATATTGGCTTTGCAAAAATTTGCAATTGCCGTAGAAACAACAAAGAAAAGCCACTAAATTTGACTAGTCTTTCTTTTATTAAATTTGGCATTCTTCATGCATTTCAATAAGCCTTCTACGTGAATTCACAAAGTGAATTGAATAATTAGAGCAATTCCCTTCTCTTCCACCGTAGCTTCACACAAATTCAAGAAGTCCAATATTTGTTTAAAAGTTTGCTTTCTATTGGTTCTTAAAATTCAAGCCATTAATTTTGACCAATTTCTATTGGTTAATTATTTGCTAACTTGATTCTTATTGGTTGCTATTTTTTGTTGACCAATTTCCTATTGGTGCACATTATATTTTATAGCATACTTTAACCAATGAATAATATTTATTATTTAAAAAGTCAGTATCTATTATCCAATGGATAATAAAATACACACAGATTTTTATTTTATACTAACAGAGCAGAAATTATTATTGATTATTTTTCCTCTACTGATTACCCTTGATGAGTCATAAAGCGAGTCATCACAAAGAAATTTTTAGAATATGTGACTCACTTTTCTAGAACTGATGAGTCATCGTGGAATTTTCTAGAACGGATGAGTCAGCATAGATATTTTCCAAAACAGGTGAGTCAGCATGGCGAGTCAGCATGCTGAGTCACTGACTGCATCACAACTGCATCATTGGCTGCATCATAAATGGTGAGTCATAGCGCTGAGTCATCAGAGAAGCTTCTGGAACTGGCGAGTCACTGCGGTGAGTCACAGGCCGAGTCAGCACTTCTGGAACCTTCTAGAAGCTGCTGAGTCATGATGCTGAGGTGTCACGCCACGTGTCATCGTCCTATTGGCCCGTTGCGATGAGTCATAGCCACCAATTTTGACCAGCTCCTCATTGGTCCACGTGTACAGCACTCGATGACTAAATGTGGGTCCCGCAAAATATTTCCGAGTCTGCCTTCACTTATTTATACTGACTAATAAAATAATATTATAATAATATAAAATTATTTTATTTGATTAAAATCTTAAAAATTAAAAGATTAATTTCGTGCTCATTCAATTGGGTTTAGTAAGATCCCCCCTCCGAATAATTAAAAACAGATTTTCCCGGTCCGAAAAAATATTATTTTACTACCCCGAGCAAATCACACAAAAAGTCCATATAAAATTACAGACAATATTATCGGACATTAAATCAAGAAGAAAACAATTAAAAACAAAGAAAAACAAAGAAAAAGCAAGATGCGTTGGGACGTAACGGTCATTTTTTTGTTTTTTCCCACAACGTAGGTAATCGTCCAAAACGTTCAAATAAAATATCCAAGCAGTATTATATAGCTGTATATCTTTCGAGAAAAATTAAAACAAGAGCTCGAAAAAATTTTTATTTCACTTTGTCTTGAAGAAAGATACGTAAAACGATTATATAAAATACTAGACAGTATTATACATCTATTTTTGATACAGAAAATTTTAAAATAGTAATTTGATAAAATTTTTATTTTACTGTATCGAAACAAATTATGTAAAACTACCAAATAAAATAACAAACAAGATATTTTTACGTATTTCATACGTAAAAACAAGAAACAAAGAAATAGGGACACAACGGTCTTTTACCCAAAAGTTGGGATGTTACAACACTCCCCACCAAAAAGGAATTTCGCCCTCAAAATTCGCAGCAGTCTCTGAACAGTCCCTTCGTCTTGTCTTTTAATTTTCACGTTGCACCTCCGTTTACACCACTCCAGATTACCTCGATTAACGAAAACTCCTTGCATCGCGTAAAACATGGAGAATAGTATTTTAGTGGGATTCTTCATGATTTTGAGAATAGATCAGAACGTCGTTAATAAAGATAATGACAATTCTGTCTAAGTAAAGATGAAAGATACTATCCACTACGCTTCCGTCGCGTCACTCTGATCAGTACTATTTGAAATTATCCCTATTTTTGTACCGCTTCACTCTCCTACCTTTGCCTTTAACAGGAAGTGTAACGCCCCAATTTTTAGAAAATATTCTGAATGTACTGTTTTCTGTTTTTCATGCTTTTGTATGAATGACCACTGTGTCCCTATTTTTCTGTTCTCGATTTCTGTATGAAAACAATTACGATAATACTGGCTCAAATTTTATTTGATCGTTTTACGTAATTTGTTTCGAGACGGAAAAATAAAAATTTTTCTGAGCTACTGTATTAATTTTTCTGAAAGATATACAGCTATATAATACTGCTGGATATTTTATTTGAACGTTTTGGACGATTACCTACGTTGTGGGAAAAAATGAAAAAATGACCGTTACGTCCCGAACGTACTGTTTTCGCTGTTTTTGTCTGTTTTTAATTGTTTTCTTCTTGATTTAATGCCAGAAAATATTGTCTGTGATTTTATATGGACTTTTTGTGTGATTTGCTCGAGGGCAGAAAATAATATTTTCTCGGGCGGGAAAATCTTATTTTATTATTTAGAATTGGGGGATCTTACTTAACCCGATTCTGAATTAGACTAAAAATAATCTTTTAATTTTTAAGATTTAATCACAAATAAAATAATTTTATATTATTATAATATTATTTTATTAGTCAAGATATAGTTTAATGACAAGATGGACCCGGAAATATTTTGCGGGACCCACAATTAGCGAACAGTTAGATCGGTAGCTTAATTAATCACCGTAGCGGTAGAACTTTCCAGAACAGTGACTCACTAGTCGACTCACAGAGCATTAATATCTAATTGTGTGACTCAAAGCATGTGAGTCACCGGAACCAACCAATGGGAATCAAGCTTGCTCACCAAGGCTTGATCTTGGCCTTTGATTCATCCAATGGCTTGGATGAAGCCAAGCAAGGTGCCCACCTTGCACCTCACTTGAAGTCCACGGCCAAGAGGCCTTTGGAGACCCAAAATCACTTTCTTCTTCATCACTTTTCTCTCTTCTCTCTCATCAAGAACCCTAGCCACCATTGTTGTTCCTTTTTCCCTTCCATTCGGCCAAGACACTAACTACACCATCCAACCATCCAAAAATTTTTCTAATCAAGTTTCCTTAACCTAAACACCATTCTAAGAACCTTTCTAGTTGGAAGTTTCTTCAAAATCTTCCATTAAGGGCTTGGAAATCAACCTTGTAGATTTGATCTAGAAGGTGAAATATCATATTTTTCTTTTCTCTCTTCTTTTTCAAAGTTCTAAACCATGATTTCTCCATGGTTTAGCTTCTTTTTCATGGTTAATAACATGTAGATTTTATTTGAGATTTTTAGGTATTTGGTGGAGTGAAAACCGAACCATAGGAGGTGTGAAAGCAAGCTTTTTGTCTTCATTTAAGGTAAGAGGAAGACAATTCTTATCATCCCTTGATGGTGGTAAGAAGATGGATTGTTTGTAGAATCCATAAGGATTCGGTTGTGGTGTGTTTATTGATGTGTATTTATTAATTTTTGTGGTTGCTAGTAGCTTAAGTGTTATGTGTTAGTAGCTTTCTTGTTTGGTGATTGTAATAATTTTGCATGTCTATTAGCTTTTGATTGTATGTCTATAAGCTTTAATTTAGGTTTTATGTGTTAGAAATATTTTGCATGTGTTAGAAATATTTTGCATGTGTTAGAAATATTTTGCATGTGTTAGAGATATAAATGCATGTGTTAGAATTGTATGATAAAGTATAAGATGTGAATAACATGTGTAAATTTGCATGAGTGTTCCAAAGAACACATTCCCTAGCTCACGGCAATGCCAAAGTGTGAGGACCAAAATGTTCTCTTAATTTTTCCTAAAAGTGTAACTTAATTAATTAGGAGAAATAAGAAGGTTTCAAATTGATTTGATCAAAGAAAAGGGATTTAGAAATTAAATGGTAAAGATTTAGTAGATTTTGGGCCAACATGCCTAAAGGATTTATTTGATTTAAAATCATTACTTTGTAACATGATTTAATGAACTTAGATAAGATAATACCTTTGACATGATTTAGAAATCAAATGAAAAAGTTTTACAAAATTCGGCCAACATGCCACTATAGGTAATTATGATTTCTAAAACTTGATTTCAAACCTTTTTCAATCAAAAAGAGACAATACAAGTTAAAAAGAAATTTTCTATAATGATTTTTGAAGAAACAAATTGAGTAGAATTAAGTTTAAAGGATTAAAATTAGTGATTTTATCATTAGGAAGTAAAATACAGAAATTTTGAGAAATTTTCTAACATATAGCTCACTTTAGGTTTTGAAGCATGTTAGAGATTTCAAAAAGAATTAAATGATATGATTAAAAATTAGGTAAATAGAAAATTTTATGGAAAATTTAGAAAACCATTATTATAAGTTTATAAACAAAATGCTGTCAATTTTTAGTAAAAATGATCCTATAAGATAGTAAAAATATCCTAATGACAGTATACGGTATGAAAAATTATTCTACGTAGTTTAAATGTACTAAGTACTATTTCTATCTGTTTAAACAGTAATTTTAAGGGCATTCGAATAAGAAAATGTTTTAAAAATCCTACACGATTGAGAAAACGTATTAAAAATGCTACGCGATTTTAAAAACAGAAAAATTTCTTTACCCGATTTTTAAACGTTTGTAAAAATGATGGAATTATGAAAATGCGATAAAATTTCTACGCGATTGACCGTTACTATATTATTATATGCTGTCGGGAAAAAGTGAACCCGTACAGGCTTTTTGAAAATCTATATGCTGTCGGGAAAATGTGAACCCGCATAGGCTTTTGAAAATCTATTTACTTCGGAAAATGTGAACCCGTACAGGTTTTTGAGAATTATTTGCTTTGTCGAAAAATGTGAACCCGTCATGTGCTTTCCATCTATCTGTTATGTGTGCCATGTATTTGGTGGATTTGTTGACGAGACGAATCACATCGTGTTGTCGATGCGATAAACGTAGTGTGGTTCATTGTTCTAATGAACTTGGAGACTTTAGTGTACGGGATTCCACATGTGGACAGTTGGTCGCTCCGCTGGGCCGTGGTAAACCGATAGCACACTATGGTACTCGACGTACACTATATTTAATCGAGATTTGTGAAATCTATTAGTACATTTGCCTGTAGTGCCACAACGTGAGACCGTGAACTACACCACGCCTGGATTGATGGATTCTGTGTCGTGGGGCTATAGACGCAACGTGTGACAGCGCAATAGTTGGTGGGGCAGCCGTGGTACTATTAGGTTTTGCGAATCATTCCTCTCTCTGATACTTGTGTTTTTCTTTAGCTCCATGGAGTAGGGTTTTGTCATATTATTTATCTCTATGTATATTTGTTTCTATCTTATCTATTTATTGTTTATCTCGTATTTTATTTGTTTATTTTATCCGGTTATTGTTATTATATTTGGTTATTATATCTTATCTGTTTATTCTTATCTTTCTTGTTTTATCTGTGAAGTTTTATTTGTGATGGGATACATTGTAATGATATCTAAATTTTCTTCAATTTGTTATTATAATTGTTAAAGCTTTATGTATTGCATGAACTGTATGTATATTGTTTGTCGTCTTTTTATTGGCCATGTTGTGATGATTTTATGTTGTCTTACCTCTTTGTTATATGTATTTTCTGTTTATTTATTTTACGCGGTAAAGACTTCGAGGAAGAGGAACAGCCTCTTGAGATCGTGTACCCTGAAGAGGAGGAAGACCGGCAAGCAGACGATCAGTTTGACGATCAAGAACCATCCGATCATCCATATCCTCTGGATTGATTGTGAGGGATGGCGACGCCAGGATTTTTGGGATTCATAGAGCTGGTATTTCATGGAGGTGCTCTGGCTTGGCATCTACGAGGAGATCGTGATTCTGTGACGTATGCAGGACGTGTGACTGTGATCCTACGTCATCGTTTTGATGAAGAGCCTGTCATGACTACGACGCTTTTTCTGCACTTAGAGTTACCCTTATCCATTAGGCGTTATTGGGGTGCTTGAAAACCCGAGCCTAGTGAGATAAGCATCGTATCGACTGCGCGATCCCGTTATCGCCGTGTGTCGAGACATCCAGGATATCTATCTCCCGATGATCATTTTCATGCGAGAGTGATCCATCGAGGATTAGATAATCATGATGTTTTTTTTGGCGCGTCGGCAACAGTATGTACGTATATATATTAACTCTTTTATTGCTTTCTTTACTTGTTCTTGTTTAAATATTTGTAGTCTTAGTTGTAAATTATTTGTACAAATTTATAACTTAATCATATGTATATTATCGGTAATGATGTTTTTTTTTATTTCGTACTTTCCGCATTATCTTTTATTACATATTTCGTCTACCAGGGAATTATTTTACAACCCGTAATAATATTTAACAAATGTTTCACAACTTGGGTAGATTTTATTTCTATTTCTTTTATTTTCTTTTATGTGTGACATCCTCCAAAGGGGTGTTACATTAGTTGGTATCGAGCCCAAGTTAGAGTCTTTTGGGGTTGTGGTTGGGTCTGTTTTTGTTTGTCTTTGTGTGATTCTCTCAGTGATCTTTGTGATTTATATCCTTTCGGAAATATCTAGAAGGATGTATCTAACTTTGTTTTGTTATGTTTGAAGAAAGAAGATGGCTGGTAGAGGTAGAGGACGTGCTAACGTAAATCGTGATGAGGACCCGATGTTGGTTGCTGCTGAAGCTATGCGGCAAATGGCTGAAGTGATTACTCAGCAAAATTTGAGAGCAGCCCAACAGCAAGATGCTACAGCTGATGCCCTAAATTTATCTGAATTTAGGCGCCATAATCCGCCACAATTTAGAGGCGAGGTGGATCCGGAGAAAGCGAGTCAGTGGATGCAAGATTTAGAAAGAATCTTTGAGGGGATGAGATGTACAGATGAAAAGAAAGTAACTTATGCTGTTTTCATGCTGAGAGGAGATGCAGAACATTGGTGGAGAGGAGTCCGCCGAATGTTGCAAGTGAAGGGACTGAGATCACATAGGAAGTGTTTTCTAATACTTTTCTGGATAAGTATTTTCCTGCAAGTGCTAGGCATGCCAAGGAGATGGAATTTCTTGGATTGCGACAGGGAAACATGACAGTGAATGAGTACGCTACAAAATTTGAAAGTTTGTCTCAATTTTCAGATTATGCTCAAAATCGACAAGATGAGGTATGGAAATGTCGGAAGTTTGAGTCTGGATTGAGAGTAGAATTGAAGCGGGGAGTGATATCTCTGAGGATGAATCATTTTCATGCTTTGGTAGACGCATGTGCACGGCTTGAGGAGCTTGAACCGTCGCGAGATCAGAGGAGTCGGAACTTTGGGCCGACAAGGTTTCAAAGAGGTGGAGGTAGCAATACAAATCGGTTTCTGCGTAAGCCGTATGCTAGACCACAAGGAAGTCAGACTCAGCGACCGCCAGTTGGAGGGAGTATACCTAGTGGTGGAGCATGACAGAGAGTGGTATTTACACCGACGTGTTTTAAGTGCGGTAAGAAGGGCCATCTATCTCCAGATTGTACAATCAAGGGAACTGTCTGTTTTAACTGTGGACAGCCTGGGCATATGTCGAAGGATTGTACTCGACCAGAGAAGAAACCTGTTGTTCGTCATGTTAGAACTAATCAGCAAAAACCTGGAAATACTCAACCGAAATCTGGAGGGCGAGTGTATACAATGATGGGATCTGAAGTTTCGCAATCGGATGACCTTATTCAAGGAGAAGGTGACATTGGAGGTAACCTTCTGACTGTATTGTATGACTCGGGTGCTACACACTCGTTTATTGCCTATGATTGTGTGGAAAGACTGAAGTTGCCTGTGTCTTCTCTGAATGTTAAGTTGAGTGTATCTACGCCAACTGCTAAACCTGTAGTTACTTCTAAGATCTGTTTGGATTGTCCTATTGTTGTGAAGGGCCGTTTGTTTTTAGTTAATTTGATTTGTTTGCCTCTTATTGAGATAGATGTAATCTTAGGGATGGACTGATTATGTTCTAACCATATCCTTATAGATTGTGCAAAGAAAACTATAGTTTTTCCTAAGGAAGGAGAGTCTGGATTCTTAACTGCTGTTAAGGTCAAGTCTTTGTTGAGAGATGGAGCGCAGGGATATCTGGTATTGTTTTCTCTAGAAGTTAAGAATGAGAAAGATGTGAATACTATTCCTGTTGTCAACGATTTTCCGGATGTTTTTCCTGAAGATGTACCTGGTTTACCGCCCGAGCGGGAGATCGAGTTCTCAATTGATTTAGTACCGGGAACAGATCCTATCTCAATTGCACCGTATCGTATGTCGCCAGTAGAGTTGGAGGAGCTGAAAAAGCAATTGGTGGAACTGTTGGAAAAAGAATTTGTACGACCTAGTGTTTCCCCATGGGGTGCACCTGTGCTTTTGGTCAAGAAGAAGGATGGAACGTCACGACTTTGTGTGGACTATCGGCAGTTGAACAAGGTGACTATCAAGAATAAATATCCGCTTCCAAGAATCGACGATTTGATGGATCAATTGAAAGGAGCTGTGATATTTTCTAAAATAGATCTGCGATCGGGTTATCACCAGATTCGTGTAAGAGGGGAAGATGTGCCGAAGACTGCTTTTCGAACTCGTTATGGACATTATGAGTATCAAGTAATGCCATTCGGGGTGACGAATGCTCCTGCCATATTTATGGATTATATGAACAGGATATTTCGTCCATATCTAGACAGATTTGTCGTTGTCTTTATCGATGACATTCTGATCTATTCTAGATCGAAGGAAGAGCATGCTGAACATCTGAAAGTTGTTCTTCAGATTTTGAGGGAGAAGCAGTTGTATGCGAAATTGGCTAAGTGTGAGTTCTGTTGGAAGAAGTCCAATTTCTTGGTCATGTAATTTCTAAAGAAGGTATTGCGGTGGACCCATCGAAAGTGGAGAGTGTTTTACGGTGGGAAAGACCTAAGACAAGAATGTGTTCGAAGTTTTGTTGGACTTGCTGGTTATTATCGGAGATTTATCGAAGGTTTTTCCAAGATTGCTGGACCGCTTACACAACTGACGAGGAAAAGTCAAGCTTTCGAATGGACGGAAGAACGTGAAGCCAGTTTTCAAGAGTTGAAGAAGAGATTAACAACTGCACCGGTGTTGATCCTACCAGATTCGACGAAATCTTTCGATGTGTATTGTGACGCTTCTTATCAAGGATTAGGATGCGTGTTGATGCAAGATCGGAACGTGGTGGCATATGCTTCTCGACAATTGAAGGTTCATGAAAAGAATTATCCTACACATGATTTGGAATTGGCTGCGGTAGTTTTTGCTTTGAAGATATGGAGACATTTTCTCTATGGAGCAACGTTCAACATCTTCAGTGATCACAAGAGTTTGAAGTACTTGTACGACCAGAAGGAGCTGAATATGAGGCAGCGAAGATGGTTAGAATTTCTGAACGACTACGATTTTCAACTTTTATACCACCCTGGTAAGGCGAATGTCGTGGCCGATGCCTTGAGTAGGAAGATTATCAGTGTTTCTGCACTGATGATTAAAGAAAAGGAGCTCATTGAACAGTTTAGAGATGAGTGGTCATTTGTTGAGTTGGAACCGGAGAAGATCTGTATGAATATGGTTACTATCTCAAGCGAGCTGATGGAAGACATAAGGGAAAAGCAAAATGCCGATAAATTTTTGCAAGGAATAAGGGAGCAAATGAAGCAAGACGAGGCAGTAGAGTTCAAAGAAGGAATTGATGGAATTTTGAGGTTTCGAGGTAGAATCTGTATTCCTCGTAACCGAGAATTAAGGCAATATATTGTGGAACATGCCCATACTAGTCTATTAAGTATGCATCCAGGCATAACAAAGATGTACCAAGACTTAAAGAAGTTATTCTGGTGGCATGGAATGAAGGGTGATGTGGTTAGATGCATGTCAACTTGCCTAGTTTGTCAAAAGTCAAAAGTTGAACACCAAAGACCAGCTGGGATGTTGCAACCATTATCGATTCCAGAATGGAAATGGGACAGCATTTCTATGGATTTCGTTACTGGTTTGCCAAAGACAAGAAGAGGTCATGATGCAATATGGGTTATAGTCGATAGACTTACGAAATCAGCTCATTTCTTACCAATTAATATTAAATATTCATTGGAAAGATTAACCCAGTTGTACATCAGCGAGATTGTCAGATTACATGGAGTGCCTACATGTATAGTTTCTGACAGAGATCCGAGGTTTACGTCAAGATTTTGGCGAAGTCTGCAAGAAGCTATGGGAACCAAGTTACAATTGAGTTCAGCCTATCATCCGCAGACAGATGGTCAGACAGAGAGAACTATACAGTCTTTGGAGGATTTATTGCGTGCTTGTGTTTTGGAACAACGGGGAAGTTGGGATGAATTTTTATCTTTGATAGAATTCACCTACAACAATAGTTTTCACGCAAGCATCGGAATGGCACCTTATGAAGCATTGTATGGAAGACGATGTCGAACGCCGCTATGTTGGTATCAAGATGGGGAGAGTATGACTGTTGGACCGGAACTTGTACAACAGACTACGGATAAAGTCAAGATGATACAAGAGAAGATGAGGACGGCGCAAAGCAGACAAAAGAGTTATGCGGACAAACGAAGACGATCTCTTGAGTTTAAGGAGGGTGAGCATGTATTTCTAAGAGTTACTCCTACGACTGGTGTCGGAAGAGTGATTAAGTCGAAGAAGCTTACTCCTAAATTCATTGGACCATATCAGATTATCCGACGTATAGGTCCCGTAGCATATCAGATTGCTTTGCCGCCTTTTCTATCCAATTTGCACGACGTGTTTCATGTGTCTCAATTACGGAAGTATATACCAGATCCGACACATGTTATACAACCGGATGACGTGCAGTTAAAGGAGAATTTGACTTACGAAACTTTACCTGTCAGAATAGAGGACAGAAAGGTAAAGCAGCTTCGAGGGAAGATGATCGAGTTAGTGAAAGTCATATGGAATGATGTGACGGGTGAGGCTACCTGGGAGTTGGAAGATAAAATGAAGGATCAGTATCCTCATTTGTTTGGATGAACATCGAATTTCGAGGACGAAATTTTTATTTGTTGGGGAGAGTTGTAACGCCCCAATTTTTAGAAAATATTCTGAATGTACTGTTTTCTGTTTTTCATGCTTTTGTATGAATGACCGCTGTGTCCCTATTTTTCTGTTCTCGATTTCTGTATGAAAACAATTACGATAATACTGGCTCAAATTTTATTTGATCGTTTTACGTAATTTGTTTCGAGACGGAAAAATAAAAATTTTTCTAAGCTACTGTATTAATTTTTCTGAAAGATATATAGCTATATAATACTGCTGGATATTTTATTTGAACGTTTTGGATGATTACCTACGTTGTGGGAAAAAAATGGAAAAATGACCGTTATGTCCCGAACGTCTTCTTGTTTTTATTTTTTTTCTTTTTTTAATTGTTTTCTTCTTGATTTAATGCCCGAAAATACCGTCTGTGATTTTATATGGACTTTTTGTGTGATTTGCTCGAGGCAGAAAATAATATTTTCCGGGCCGGGAAAATCTTATTTTATTATTTAGAATTGGGGGATCTTACTTAACCCGATTCTCGAATGAGACTAAAAATAATCTTTTAATTTTTAGGATTTAATCACAAATAAAATAATTTTATATTATTATAATATTATTTTATTAGTCAAGATAGTTTAATGACAAGTGGACCCGAAATATTTTGCGGGACCCATAATTAGCGAAACGGTTAGATCGGTAGCTTAATTAATCACCGTAAGCGGTAGAACTTTCCAGAGTGACCGACTCAAATAGTGACTCACAGAGCATTTAATACTGTTGTGTGACTCAAAGCATGTGAGTCACCGGAACCAACCAATGGGAATCAAGCTTGCTCACCAAGGCTTGATCTTGGCCTTTGATTCATCCAATGGCTTGGATGAAGCCAAGCAAGGTGCCCACCTTGCACCTCACTTGAAGTCCACGGCCAAGAGGCCTTTGGAGACCCAAAATCACTTTCTTCTTCATCACTTTTCTCTCTTCTCTCTCATCAAGAACCCTAGCCACCATTGTTGTTCCTTTTTCCTTTCCATTCGGCCAAGACACTAACTACACCATCCAACCATCCAAAAATTTTTCTAACCAAGTTTCCTTAACCTAAACACCATTCTAAGAACCTTTCTAGTTGGAAGTTTCTTCAAAATCTTCCATTAAGGGCTTGGAAATCAACCTTGTAGATTTGATCTAGAAGGTGAAATATCATATTTTTCTTTTCTCTCTTCTTTTTCAAAGTTCTAAACCATGATTTCTCCATGGTTTAGCTTCTTTTTCATGGTTAATAACATGTAGATTTTATTTGAGATTTTTAGGTATTTGGTGGAGTGAAAACCGAACCATAGGAGGTGTGAAAGCAAGCTTTTTGTCTTCATTTAAGGTAAGAGGAAGACAATTCTTATCATCCCTTGATGGTGGTAAGAAGATGGATTGTTTGTAGAATCCATAAGGATTCGGTTGTGGTGTGTTTATTGATGTGTATTTATTAATTTTTGTGGTTGCTAGTAGCTTAAGTGTTATGTGTTAGTAGCTTTCTTGTTTGGTGATTGTAATAATTTTGCATGTCTATTAGCTTTTGATTGTATGTCTATAAGCTTTAATTTAGGTTTTATGTGTTAGAAATATTTTGCATGTGTTAGAAATATTTTGCATGTGTTAGAGATATAAATGCATGTGTTAGAATTGTATGATAAAGTATAAGATGTGAATAACATGTGTAAATTTGCATGAGTGTTCCAAAGAACACATTCCCTAGCTCACGGCAATGCCAAAGTGTGAGGACCAAAATGTTCTCTTAATTTTTCCTAAAAGTGTAACTTAATTAATTAGGAGAAATAAGAAGGTTTCAAATTGATTTGATCAAAGAAAAGGGATTTAGAAATTAAATGGTAAAGATTTAGTAGATTTTGGGCCAACATGCCTAAAGGATTTATTTGATTTAAAATCATTACTTTGTAACATGATTTAATGAACTTAGATAAGATAATACCTTTGACATGATTTAGAAATCAAATGAAAAAGTTTTACAAAATTCGGCCAACATGCCACTATAGGTAATTATGATTTCTAAAACTTGATTTCAAACCTTTTTCAATCAAAAAGAGACAATACAAGTTAAAAAGAAATTTTCTATAATGATTTTTGAAGAAACAAATTGAGTAGAATTAAGTTTAAAGGATTAAAATTAGTGATTTTATCATTAGGAAGTAAAATACAGAAATTTTGAGAAATTTTCTAACATATAGCTCACTTTAGGTTTTGAAGCATGTTAGAGATTTCAAAAAGAATTAAATGATATGATTAAAAATTAGGTAAATAGAAAATTTTATGGAAAATTTAGAAAACCATTATTATAAGTTTAAACAAAATGCTGTCAATTTTTAGTAAAAATGATCCTATAAGATAGTAAAAATATCCTAATGACAAGATATGCGGTATGAAAAATTATTCTACGTAGTTTAAATGTACTAAGTACTATTTCTATCTGTTTAAACAGTAATTTTAAGGGCATTCGAATAAGAAAATGTTTTAAAAATCCTACACGATTGAGAAAACGTATTAAAAATGCTACGCGATTTTAAAAACGAAAAATATCTTTACCCGATTTTTAAACGTTTGTAAAAACGACGGAATTATGAAAATGCGATAAAATTTCTACGCGATTGACCGTTACTATATTATTATATGTTTGTCGGGAAAAAGTGAACCCGTGTGCTTTTGAAAATCTATATGTCTTTGTCGGAAAATGTGAACCCGTACAGGCTTTTGAAAAAATCTATTTTATGCTGTCGGGAAAATGTGAACCCGTCATGTGTTTTTGAGAATTATTTGTGTTGTCGGGAAAATGTGAACCCGTCATGTGCTTTTCCATCTATCTGTTATGTGTGCCATGTATTTGGTGGATTTGTTGACGAGACGAATCACATCGTGTTGTCGATGCGATAAACGTAATGTGGTTCATTGTTCTAATGAACTTGGAGACTTTAGTGTACGGGATTCCACATGTGGACAGTTGGTCGCTCCGCTGGGCCGTGGTAAACCGATAGCACACTATGGTACTCGACGTACACTATATTTAATCGAGATTTGTGAAATCTATTAGTACATTTGCCTGTAGTGCCACAACGTGAGACCGTGAACTACACCACGCCTGGATTGATGGATTCCTGTGTCGTGGGGCTATAGACGCAACGTGTGACAGCGCAATAGTTGGTGGGGCAGCCGTGGTACTATTAGGTTTTGCGAATCATTCCTCTCTCTGATACTTGTGTTTTTCTTTAGCTCCATGGAGTAGGGTTTTGTCATATTATTTATCTCTATGTATATTTGTTTCTATCTTATCTATTTATTGTTTATCTGTATTTTATTTGTTTATTTTATCTGGTTATTGTTATTATATTTGGTTATTATATCTTATCTGTTTATTCTTATCTTTCTTGTTTTATCTGTGAAGTTTTATTTGTGATGGGATACATTGTAATGATATCTAAATTTTCTTCAATCTGTTATTATAATTGTTAAAGCTTTATGTATTGCATGAACTGTATGTATATTGTTTGTCGTCTTTTTATTGGCCATGTTGTGATGATTTTATGTTGTCTTACCTCTTTGTTATATGTATTTTCTGTTTATTTATTTTACGCGGTAAAGACTTCGAGGAAGAGGAACAGCCTCTTGAGATCGTGTACCCTGAAGAGGAGGAAGACCGGCAAGCAGACGATCAGTTTGACGATCAAGAACCATCCGATCATCCATATCCTCTGGATTGATTGTGAGGGATGGCGACGCCAGGATTTTTGGGATTCATAGAGCTGGTATTTCATGGAGGTGCTCTGGCTTGGCATCTACGAGGAGATCGTGATTCGTGACGATGCAGGACGTGTGACCGTGATCCTACGTCATCGTTTTGATGAAGAGCCTGTCATGACTACGACGCTTTTTCTGCACTTAGAGTTACCTTTATCCATTAGGCGTTATTGGGGTGCTGAAAACCCTGAGCCTAGTGAGATAAGCATCGTATCGACTGCGCGATCCCGTTATCGCCGTGTGTCGAGACATCCAAGATATCTATCTCCTGATGATCATTTTCATACTGAGAGTGATCCATCAGAGGATTAGATAATCATGATATTTTTTTTGGGCGCGTCAGCGTATGTCTGTATATATATTAACTCTTTTATTGCTTTCTTTACTGTTCTTGTTTAAATATTTGTAGTCTTAATTGTAAATTATTTGTACAGTTTATAACTTAATCATATGTATATTATCGCAATGATGTTTTTTTTTTTATTTCGTACTTTCCGCATTATCTTTTATTACATATTTCGTCTACCAGGAATTATTTTACAACCCGTAATAATATTTAACAAATGTTTCACAACTTGGGTAGATTTTATTTCTATTTCTTTTATTTTCTTTTATGTGTGACATCCTCCAAAGGGGTGTTACAGGAAGTGCCTCACAATTCAAGTTCTTTTTTTTTTTTTTCAACAATACTGTATATGATACTATAACATGATTTTGACTAAGAATATCCTTTCTTTACAATTGCAATACACAAAAGGACATTATAAAAATTTAGAAGAAAAAGTAGAGAAACTATCTGAATTGTTATCAGACTTGTCCAACAAAGAATTTGACATTGCCTGATTTTAAGAATAAGATTTCTGGGACACCAAAGTTTTACTGAAACAATCTATAGGATATGATTAAAGATAACCAATCCATATATAAGATCACATCTATCTCGCGAAAGAGGTAGACAGTTTAGATTAACAGAAAAGATTGTTTAAGCAACTGGATAATAACAATAGGTTTGGTAACAAAAGCAGAAATAGATAAATCAAAGGTAACAAAGGTATTGATAGCTCTAATCAACCCAAATAGTCAATTAGTTATAAAAGAATGAGTTAGACCAAAAGTACATTTTTCGCAATTGCGGTATATGAAAGATGTCGTGAAGACATAGAAATAAAAGATGATAGAATCATCCATACCACCGAACATATCCACTAGAGAGAAATTGATATGGTACGATGAATTTAAAAGTAAGCTTTTTAACTTGAACAATTCAACTAAAGTCTAACAGAGTATGGATGGTTGGAAAAATACCCAATCCATATTTTTAAATTGCATCCGTTTTGAGAACGAAGCATACAAATTGAATCAACGAAAAGATTCAATTATTTAATAGACTTAGGATGGTTTAAGCAACTCAAGTTCTCAACTACATGTTCTAATAATAAGTAGAAACAATCGTGCCAAAAGAATAATGAAGACACAAATAATTCTAATTGACTCACACAATATATGCCATAGAGAAATAGGCTACTCTCGAATTATACAGGATAGTTAAAGAATCACCTTTTTGTGACACAATCTCCTTTGTTTAGGTCCGCAACCTAAGATGCTTTTGCTCCACTTGAAGAATCGATGTTCCACTCTACTTAAGACGTCGAAGCACGTACGTTACTAACAGATGACCTTGTCTTTGGCGAGATACACTGTTCAGCAAAATGTTTGGGCATTCTACACTTGAAATAGAGGATTTTCCTTTGATTATACCGTCCCTCGTTGGATGATCTTCCCCGCACTTTCAACATTTTGGTGCAGATGTTACGCTTCTAGCCAAACCTCACATCTCCACTAGCTTTTCCTCCACAAGATTGTTGTTGTTGTTGACTTCCCGATGATCACGAATACGTTTTTCCACTGGACTTGCTTGGCCTTACAATTTCTCCTCCTTCAGAACTAATACAGTCTAACGTTACGAAATTTCGTATTCTAAGATTTATTCCGACTTTGTCCGATCTTAAACCTCGGCTATCGTTCCTTGCTGCTGAGTAATCCTCAAATCATGTTGTACTGCTCCTTCAACTATTCTTTACCTTGCTCTCATAGTTGTAGTCATATCACCGCTATCATGTCCTGCTTCCTCATGTGCACGTTTACCATGAATCATTGCCTTCCTTCAAAGACGGACGAATCATAGTACGATGGATACCAAAGTAACCATTCCAAAGAAACATTGTCTCCTTTCGGAGTCCAAGCACAGAGAGTCACACAACAAAAACAAGACAAACCCAACCACAAACCCCAAAAAGACTCTAACCGTGCTCTGATACCAACTAATGTAACACCCTCCGTAGGGCGTCACATTTTAAATAAAATATAAAACCAACTGAAATCATTTTATAAAAGTTTTGATTGTTAAAAGATGAATTTTAAAATTTCATTTCGCAGAAATATAGACTTACCAAAAATTATAAGAAAAACCGAAATTAAATTGAATTAATTAATACACATAATATAAGTACCACCAAATATTCATCATAGAAGTAAAACATGTAATTTACAGACTTTCTTATACTCACAGAGAAAAATAGTAGTCACCCCAAAAACGGTTACTACTAATAGCACTGTAATAACACTAACGAAAAAAAAAACCCAACCTACAAGATCCATGTCTTCACCAATTGCATCCTATTGAAGTTTGAAGTTCACTCTTCGACGCCGTCACCATCTTCAGAATATGGCCTCCAATAGATGTACTCCGCCTACTATACGATTTCAAATTATACAACCCAAACAAACAACACAGGAAAGAGGTGAGATCCCCTTTCACCAATACCAGTACAGTAGTAAAGAATAATTCGAATGACAAAGTCATTCCACACACACAGATAATCACAATTATAGTCATGTTATCAATTTACAAATATTTCTAATATGCATATAACCTAATAAAATAAACAATGATAACATTATCGGGATCGTGACGATATAACAATTCATACCATATAAAATATCATAACAAGACAATAAAAATAAAGATTAAATTCAATAACAACAAATTATAACAATGAACAAAAATACAATAATGCACAGACAAAATACAACATATAAACAATTAATATCGATATGAAAGATCACAAATAAAAATATCACGTATAAAAGATAATAGATAAAAGAAATAACAAATAAAAGATAATAGATAAAAATAACAAATAGAAGATAATAATGCACCACATATCAACATATACAATAAGACATAATCCTACTCCATGGAGCTAAAGAAAACACAAGTATCAGAGAGAGGAATGATTCGCAAAACCTAATAGTACCACGGCTGCCCCACCAACTATTGCGCTGTCACACGTTGCGTCTATAGCCCCACGACACAGGAATCCATCAATCCAGGCGTGGTGTAGTTCACGGTCTCACGTTGTGGCACTACAGGCAAATGTACTACTAGATTTCACAAATCTCGATTAAATATAGTGTGTGTTGAGTACCATAGTGCGCTATCGGTTTACCACGGCCCAGCGGAGCGACCAACTGTCCACATGTGGGATCCCGTACACTAAAGTCTCCAAGTTCATTAGAACAATGAACCACACTACGTTTATCGCATCGACAACACGATGTGATTCGTCTCGTCAACCAATCCACCAAATACATGGCACACATAACAGATAGATGGAAAGCCTGTACGGGTTCACATTTTCCCGACAGCAGATATAGTC
The DNA here is from genome assembly GCA_029884605.1 of Ormosia emarginata. Taxonomy (NCBI): domain Eukaryota; kingdom Viridiplantae; phylum Streptophyta; class Magnoliopsida; order Fabales; family Fabaceae; genus Ormosia; species Ormosia emarginata. The sequence continues at coordinate 20,691,572 of JAQQTP010000078.1, read as the reverse complement.
TCAAAAGCCTGTACGGATTCACATTTTCCCGACAGCATATAAATTTTCAAAAACCTGTACGGGTTCACATTTTCCCGACAGCAAATAGATTTTCAAAAAGCCTGTACGGGTTCACATTTTCCCGACAGCATATAGATTTTCAAAAATAATCTGTACGGGTTCACATTTTCCCGACAGTATAAAGATAGTAACGGTCAATCGCGTAGAAATTTTATCGCATTTTCATAATTCCGTCGTTTTTTACAAATGTTTAAAAATCGCGTAAAGATATTTTTCTGTTTTTAAAATCGCGTAGCATTTTTAATACGTTTTCTCAATCGCGTAGGATTTTTAAATCGTTTTCTTGTCCAACTTCCTTAAATAACTGTTTAAAACAGACAGAAATAATATTTAGTACTTTTAAATTACGTAGAATATTTTTCATAGCGTATACTGTCTTTTGGACATCTTTTCTATCTTATTTATCCGTTTTTACTAAAAATTGACATTTTGTTTAATAAATTATAATAATGGTTTCCTAAATTTACCATTTAAAAGCCCTTTTCATTTTTATTAATACCAAATAATTATACTTTTGAAAATTCCTAACGTGCTTCAAAACACACGATGAGCTATACGTTAGAAATTTTATAAAGCTATTGTATTTTTCTTACAAGAAAAAACCATTAGTATTAACCTCTTAAACTTAATTCTAATTATTTTATTTCTTTAAAACTCATTGTAAAAAATTTACTTTAACTTGTATTGCTTCTTCTTGATTGAAAATAGCTTGGAATTAATTTTAGAAATCATGAATGTCTAATTTGGCATGTTGGCCGAATTTGATAAAAACTTTGCATTTGATTTCCAAATTATTTTTCACCTTTTAAATACATGTTTAATCTCTTGTATTGTCTACATTAATTTAATCCTTACCCTAGAAAATAGTTTTAGAAATCAAAGTGTTGAAGTTAGACATATTGGATGAAAATGTAAGGTTATGCCATTTAATTTCCAAATTCATTTTTCTTAATCTAAACAAATGGATATCTTACCAATTCTCTTAGGTTAATTAGGTCACCTTTTAAGAAAATTAAGAGAACATTTTGGTTCCCCATTTGGATCATGGCCGTGAGCCTTGTTAGTGTGTTCTTTGGAACACTCATACAATCCTTGACATATTATTCATATCCTATATTTTATCATGCATTTCTAACACATGCAATATTATCAAAGCTTGTAGACATACAAATTAAAGCTTGTAGACATGCAATTTATTACAAATATCACATAAGAAGACTACTAACAAATACACAACAACCTACTAGTAAGCACCAAATTATCAAACACACAAATAACAAACAACACACAAATAATTAACACATCAAAACAAGCACACCACCGAATCCTTATGGATTCTACAAGCACAACCACATATATTCCTCACCACCAACACTTGGTTGATGAGGGTAATCTCCCTCTTACCTCTTGTAGAAACCTCCAAGCCATTGTATGTCTCCTTCAAGCAATTCCTCTCCACCAAGAGCTACTTGAAAAATCAAAGAAAACATACAATATTAATATTTAAGGCTTGAGTAAGGAAAACCATGAATCAAAATATGGTTTAAAAGGAAAGAATAAAATTAATAGTGAAGATTTCATAAACTTCACCTTAAAACCCTACACCTTGAGCTTGAAGAACAAGGGTGAAAATGGATGATTTAGGAAAAACTTCCAACATGAAAGTTCCTTAGAATGGTATGGAGATTCAAGATCTATGGTCATTTAAATTTTTAAAGCTTGGAAGAGGATTTTTGGTGATTGGCCGAATTCAAGAGGAAGAGAAAAAGGAAAGAAATTTGGTGCTTGATCTTGGTTCTTTGAAGAAAAAGATATAGAAGAGAACAAATGAAATAAATTGATGAAGATTGTCTCCATTTGGGAGCTTTGGCCGTGAACACAAAGAGAGAAAAGAAGGAAGAATATTTGAGAGTTTTGCTTGATAGCTTTGGAGAAAGATGAAGACTTGGAGAAACAAAAACAAATCTCCTTTGGATTTTCTAAGCTTTGGCCGTGAATGACCTTGAGAGTAGGTGAGAATGATATTTGGTTTTTGCTTCCTCCAAATGCATGGTTGTAAATGCATGGAGAGTAAATGTGAATTGAGTATTGGAATTGTCTTCCTAAAGGCATTCAATTGCCGTAGAAACTAAACAAGAGAGCCACCAAAATTGACTAACTTTATGAAATTGAAACTACACTTATCACCCTTTATTAGGCATTGCCGTAGAAGCATGAAGAGAAGAATGAATTGAAATGCAATATTTGCTTTCCCAAAGCATGCAATTGCCGTAGATACAAGTGTGAAGAGAAGCCACCAAAATTGACTTTGTTATACTTGGGTAATTAAATGTAAGATAGGAAGAATTGAATGGAAATATTAGCTTCACACAAAATGGCTTTGCCGTAGAATGAAATCAAAGAGAAGCCACCAATGTTGACTTGGTTAACTAGTTGAAAGATAGGAAAGATAGAAATGTGATATTGGCTTTGCAAAAATTTGCAATTGCCGTAGAAACAACAAAGAAAAGCCACTAAATTTGACTAGTCTTTCTTTTATTAAATTTGGCATTCTTCATGCATTTCAATAAGCCTTCTACGTGAATTCACAAAGTGAATTGAATAATTAGAGCAATTCCTTCTCTTCCACCGTAGCTTCACACAAATTCAAGAAGTCCAATATTTGTTTAAAAGTTTGCTTTCTATTGGTTCTTAAAATTCAAGCCATTAATTTTGACCAATTTCTATTGGTTAATTATTTGCTAACTTGATTCTTATTGGTTGCTATTTTTTGTTGACCAATTTCTATTGGTGCACATTATATTTTATAGCATACTTTAACCAATGAATAATATTTATTATTTAAAAAGTCAGTATCTATTATCCAATGGATAATAAAATACACACAGATTTTTATTTTATACTAACAGAGCAGAAATTATTATTGATTATTTTTCTTCTACTGATTACCCTTGATGAGTCATAAAGCGAGTCATCACAGAGAAATTTCTAGAATATGTGACTCACTACGATGAGTCAGTATGATGAGTCATCGTGGAATTTTCTAGAACGGATGAGTCAGCATAGATATTTTCCAAAACAGGTGAGTCAGCATGGCGAGCCAAAGATGCTGAGTCACTGATCGCATCACAACTGCATCATTGGCTGCATCATAAATGGTGAGTCACAGCGCTGAGTCATCAGAGAAGCTTCTGGAACTGGCGAGTCACTGCGGTGAGTCACAGGCCGAGTCAGCACTTCTGGAACCTTCTAGAAGCTGCTGAGTCATGATGTTGGTGTCACGCCACGTGTCATCGTCCTATTGGCCCGTTGCGATGAGTCATAGCCACCAATTTTGACCACTCCTCATTGGTCCACGTGTATAAAGCACTCGATGACTAAACGTGGGTCCCGCAAAATATTTCCAGTCCGCCGTCATTTATTTATAATTGACTAATAAAATAATATTATAATAATATAAAATTATTTTATTTGACAAGCTTAAATCTTAAAAATTAAAAGATTAATTTTAAAGTGCTCATTCAATTGGGTTTAGTAAGATCCCCCGCCTCCGAATAATTAAAAACAGATTTTCCCGGTCCGGAAAAATATTATTTTCCTACCCCGGAGCAAATCACATAAAAAGTCCATATAAAATTACAGAAGATTATCGGACATTAAATCAAGAAGAAAACAATTAAAAACAACAAAAACAAAAAAAAAGATGCGTTCGGGACGTAATGGTCATTTTTCCATTTTTTCCCACAACGTAGGTAATCGTCCAAAACGTTCGTTCAAATAAAATATCAAGATATATATAGCTGTATATCTTTCAAAAAAAATTAAAACAAGATGTTCAAAAAAATTTTTATTTCACTTGTCTTGAAGAAAGATACGTAAAACGATTATATAAAATACTAGACAAGATTATACATCCGTTTTTGATACGAGAAAATTTTAAAACAAGTAATTTGATAAAATTTTTATTTTACTGTATCGAAACAAATTATGTAAAACTACCAAATAAAATAACAAACAGTATTATTTTTCTGTATTTCATACAGAAAAACAAGAAACAGCAAAATAGGGACACAACGGTCTTTTACCCAAAAGTTGGGATGTTACACAAGTTGTAGAAAAGGGACCCATTTTGGTGCAGCCTCTATTCCATGTCGATCTTCTTTTTCTTTGATCTCCATAATTAGGCCTTGTAAAGCTTGCTTCATCCTCTTAGTCTTGGCCCTAGTCATTGGACCTCCAATTCCATGCAAAAGATTTTTAGGTTGGCTGGTTGCATCTCTATCATTCCCTCCCTTTTTGAAAGGATTCGTCCTCGAATCAGATCCATTACCTACTACATCAAACAAAGATAGATCAGCCACATTAAAGGTAGCACGTACATTGCCATATTCACTTGGCAAATCTAGCTTGTAGGCAGTGTCATTGATCCTTTCTAGAACTTGAAAAGGTCCATCTCCTCTTGGTTGCAGCTTGGATTTTCTTTGAATAGGAAACCTCTCCTTCCACATGTGAACCCAAACCCAATCTCTAAGTTCAAAAACCACTTTGACACGCCCCTTATTTGCTTGCTTTGCATATTGCTCATTCTTCCTCTCAATGTTGGTGCAAACTCTTGCATGCAAGTCCCTAATAAAGTCCACCTTACACTTACCATCCAAATTAGCATGCTCATTAGTAGGCAAAGGTAAGATATCGAAAGAAGTCAAATTAAATTCATACACAACTTCAAAAAGAGAATAAGATGTAGAAGAATGAACAATTCTATTATAAGCAAACTCAACATGTGGCAAACATTTCTCCCATTGTTTCAAATTTTTTTGAATGATAGCACGCAACAAAGTAGTAAGTGTTTGGTTTACTACTTGAGTTTGTCCATCCATTTGAGGATGTGCTACAGTAGAAAACAAGAGTTTAGTCCCTGACTTATTCCACAAGGTTCTCCAAAAATGACTTAGGAACTCCACATCTCTATCACTTACTATGGTTCTTGGAAATCTATGCAAGTGCACCACTTCTTCAAAAAACAAATCAACAATATGTGTTACATCATTGATTTTAGAACATGCAATGAAATGTGCCATTTTACTAAACCTATTAACAACAACAAATATGCTATCTTTTCCACTTTGAGATCTAGGAAATCCTAACACAAAATCCATTGAAACATCAGTCCAAGGTTGATTAGGCACAGACAAAGGTGTATATAAACCATGGGGCATGACTTTAGATTTAGCTTGTTTGCATGTAATGCACTTATCAGAAACATATTGTACATCATGCTTCATGTTAGGTCAATAAAAATGCTGATGCAGAATTTCTAAGGTCTTTTTCACACTAAAATGTCCTATCAATCCTCCACCATGAGTTTCTCTAACTAGCATTTCATGCAAGGAACAAACAGGCACACACAATTTATTTTTCTTAAACAAGAAACCATCATGCCTATAATAGTCCCCAAAAGCATGCTTAGAACAAGAATCCCATACTTGGCCAAAATCAGAATCATTGTCATATAAGTCCTTTATAGACTCAAAACCAAGTAATTTAGTTTGCAAAGATGTGAGCAATGCGAACCTTCTTGACAAAGCATCAATTACAACATTTTCCTTACCATTCTTGTTTTTGATCACATAAGGAAACATCTCAATGTATTACAACCACTTGGCATGTCTCCGTTGAAGTTTACCTTAAGATTTCAAAAACTTCAAATTTGATGGTCAAAATGAATTATGAACTCCCTAGACGACATGTAGTGTTGCCAAGTTCATAAAGCACTCACCAAAGCGTACAACTCCTTATCATATGTGGGATAATTCAATGTTGCCCTGATAACTCCATAGAATGTAGTTATTTGTGCCCTATCTCTTTTCATTATTGGTTGCTTTGTCCTTGTTGTGATGCTTTGTTGGAAGGCTTTAGCCCATTTTCATGTAGAATTCATATTGAAGTCTTCCTCTCTAATCTTGCTTTAATTTTTCCTAATTTTTTATTGGTTTGAGCTTGATTACATTTGTATTTGACTGGTTAATTTCTCAATTACAGGATGGTCCAAAAAAAACCAACTTTAAGCAAGAAAAGGACCTGCACTGAATGAGGAATCACAAGACAAGCTCCAGTACATCACGTCGCGGTGTTATACTCTCTGCCTATGCACCCTGATGAACCCGAGCCTTAAGTGCCGCGGTGCAAGGTAACTCACGTTGCGGTAGTGGTGCCCAAATTTTTGCACCCGCGATGAGTGTTATGTAATGCTGTGCCGTGATCTATCCATTTTTAAATACTGAAGCTTATATTTTAGCAGGAGACTCCTCCTCTCTCTCATATTTTCGCACCTCTCTCTCTTTCGTCTTTCATAATACATTTTGGGGCTTTTGCCCATTGAAGAATCCAACAGCTAGGAAGGCATTGTGAGGTAGAAAGAGGGTTGAAGAAATCAAGATCCAAGCTTCAAACCATTGGGGCTTATTCTTCTGTTTCTTCTTTTCTCTCTCTTCTATTTATCTTGAATATAGATTTTTGCATAACATTCTCGTATTCATTGTGTAGCTAGTTGTGTTTAGATTATTCTTTGAATCTCCCTTTGACATTGGATGATTTATACCCCTTTTTGAGCTCATATGAAAGATTTGCATTTGTTCTATCATATTGTGCTTAATGCTCTTATTTGTCTGATAACTTGTGGGTGATTTGTTGAAATTTATTGAGCCTAGACATAGGACTTTAGGTTTTAGATCATTTGTATGATAGATGTACGTTCGACTTCATTCCAATGGTGGAATAGGTTGATTCGTTAATAGATAGATATATACCCATTGGTCATGCATAGTCTTAGTGAGAATCGATCTTAATGTTTGTCATTTGCTCTGGTTCTCATGGACGCATAGTGAACTAGGTAAATAGTATAGGGTTAATTGTCATAGACATAGGCTTTTAACTAAGTTAGTTTTTCATGATAACCTAATCTAATCGTTTGTATGCTTATAGGGATTGCATATTTTCAGTTGAAATAGGACGTGAAAAAGGATTCTCTGAGTTCTCAACCTATCTTTGCTTTTCTTTGTCTTGTAACTTATCTATTAACCCCTTTTCCACTTTACATTTGCTTGAATATAATTAATTAAGCTGTAAATTAATATTTAGCTTTAGAAATTACCATAGTCCTTGTGGAGACGATCCTACTCATCATTTTTATTACTTGCGCGACTCGTGCACTTGCGGTTAGCAAAAGAGCGGTTGGTTTCCGACTCAGCATGCCCCACTAAGCTTTTCACTAAAATATGCAATTAGTTTAGAGTCCTACATCAATACAACCCCTATTCCAACACCAGAAGCATCACATTCAATTTTAAAAGCTTTATCAAAATTAGGTAAGCAAAGCAAAGGTGCATTGGTCAGCTTATCCTTCAATGAATTAAAAGCTTTTTCATGCACATCATTTTATTTGAAAACGACATTCTTTTTAATAAGTTCATTAAATGGTGCAGCAATAAAACTAAAGTTCTTTACAAAAATTCAAGAGGCTTAAGGAAAACCTCAAGCCTCTTGAATTTGGACCTAATTAGGACTTGAACAAACAGAAATTTGGAAGATGAAATTGAAAGGAAGAATAAAGAAAGAAAAGAACTGATTTTGTCTGTTTTTTTAGGAAGCATCCATATCTCACGCTATAGACATCAGAATTGAGTGATTCTAAAACAATATGAAAGATCTCTTTTTGAAACATGATTTAGACTTAAGAATCACTGAAAAAGAGTACGTATAACTTGAGATATAAGTGCGAGAAATTTGAAATGAAAATTAAGGAAATTGCGAAATTAGAAGGAAGAACTAGACACGAAATTGATGAAAAGAAATAAGATAAGAATGGCACCACAAACCTAGTTTGATAAGCCAAGAAGGATCGCCACAAGAATTGGTTAATTCTTGATAAGATCAAATGATGCAAGGAAGAACCCTAGCAGAGCAAAACTCTCAGTTTTGTAAATTCCAAAATGGGTATCCCCTTTCTCTAATGATCTCCAAATGTTTTAGTACAATTTAGTTTAGAGGTTTGCCCATTTAGGACTTAACAAAAATAAAAACAAAACCCCTTAGCATAGGCATCATTGATATGTTCCAGTGGTTGTGATGTGAGCCCACTAAGGAGCATGGATCAAGGAGCACTACAAGGACTTGGTGGACCTATGACAAGAGCTAGGACCAAGAAAGCCCAAGAAGTCCTAAATCAAATGGTGACAACTTTAATTGAAGCAAGCCCAAATTCAAGTCTTGATGGAGTGGAGCCCAAATTGGTCACTTATCTCATCCAACTTGAAGACCCATGATGACTTGGATGTCCACTTCTCTAAAATAGCATTTTTTTAGTTTATTTCTATTAAATAAAGTGTAATAAACTATGAAGGATGAATAGTGCACGTTTTTTTTTTGGGAAGGCAACCTTTGGTTTGCATGCCTAGGTAACTCCTATTTGCTAGTTAATGCTTTAATTAGCCACTTAATGGATTAGTTATTGCTTTTTATGGGGAATTTGTCACATTATGATGACCATTTTGTATGCATATTCTATGCACCCCATTTTCCTATAAATAGGTGCCTAAAACATGAATGAAGGGACTCTTGGATGTGAATTTGGATTGAATCCATTTGTGAGAATTTCATTCTCTTTGGTTCTTGGTTGAGCCATCTTGGTTCTTATCAAAGGCTTCCTTACCTTTGTGGCGAATCTTCGCTTGACTTATCACTCTCTAAGAGTGTGGCGTCTTCTTCCTCCCATTCCTTTTCCTTTTTCCATCTTTTCTATTATTTTTACTATTCACATCACTATTCACGTCACTATTCATCACTTTCATCGTTCGTTCTCGGGTATTGTTCATCATTTCATTCTTTGAAACACTAAATCAACTCAAGGACGATCCGTAAAAACAATATGCATCCAACTTGGATCATATCATGTGGTATCTAGAGCCCGGATTCTAGAGTTGATAGAGTTCTTGCATTTTCTTTTGTACTTGTTCTTATTGCTTTCCAAACATCAAGCACTATTGCTTGAATGTCATAATTATACACAATCTTGATCATCATTGATCTCTGCCATTTCTAAGAATTGGCAACATTCTTTACTTTCCGTTCTTTACTTTTTGCCATTTAAATTCTAGTCCTTTTATTTTCTGCCTTTAATTTCTGTTCTTTAATTTCTACGCAATATTTACAAACTTTGATCTTGTCAATTCTATATCTGTTGCTGTTATATGTTTTATAGCACCTTAATTTGAAAGGAAACTCCTAAATACACAATTGGGCATAACAATTGAAAAAAAAAAATTGCAAGAACCATTTTTTTTAAGTGCAAAAAAAAAGAGAACAAGGGCTTGAAAAATAGTATTAAAAAAAAAGAAAAAAAAAAGAGACTGCCCTTGCACTTAAGCAAGATTGAGTTTGAATGCCTTGTGAATTTCAATTAAGCGGTGCTATTCTACATACCTTGTGCATTTCTTTTTCTTCTTATTTCTTTTGAGTTCTACCTTTCTTTTTTTTTAATTAGCTTTTCTTGCTTGTCTTTTAAATTCCTTTGAGTTTTGTCTAGAGTTTCATCTTTTCTTCAACTTCTGAGTGCTTACTCTTGTGAGGACCGCTACCTTTGTAAGAGCTTTTGGTAATTGAAAGATGAGAGGGTTCATTTAAGAACTTGCAAAGAGAATTTGAGTGGAAAGAGGCAAGAGTGAAAATTACATCTTGTGTGAAAAAAAAAAAGCCAAAAAGAGTGAAAAAAATATATATATATATATATATACACTTTGTGAGAAAAGAGAGGGAGTGTTGTGAGGATAAATTACACTTTCTACTACTCAAATGGGTGATAGTCCACCATTGTCACCAAGGACAGCCACTCTACATGCTAGAATGGCTAATCAAGTTCAAGCACTCCAAAGACAAATGGAGCAAATGCAAGCCAACTATGATAGACAACTAGCCAACCTTCAACGGGATGACTCAAGTGGCTATGATAGTGAAGAAAGAGGGAGGCCAAGAGGAAGAAGACCTAGAAGAGGAGGCCCTAGGGGAGGAAGGCGTGAAGATAGGATTGAGGGGGTTAAAATCAAAGTTCCTTCCTTTCTTGGAAAGAATGACCCCGAAGCCTATTTGGAGTGGGAACTCAAGATGGAGCAAGTGTTTGATTGCAACACATATAATGAGAGAAAGAAAGTGAAGGTGGCGGCGTTGGAGTTCAAGGAGTATGCACTAGTATGGTGGGATCAATTCCAAAAGGAGAGGAGGAGAATTGGAGAGGAGCCAATTGAGACTTGAGGAGGAGGTTTGTCCCAAGTCACTATCAAAGGGACATCCACAACAAATTGCAAAGACTTACCCAAGGGAGCAAGAGTGTGGATGAGTACTTCAAGGAGATGGAATTGGCCTTACTTAGGTCAAACTTTGAGGAGGACCGTGAGGCAACTATGGCAAGGTTCTTGCATGGCTTGAACCAAGAAATTCAAGATGTGGTGGAGTTGCAAAACTATGTGGAGCTTGAAGATTTGGTGCAACAAGCAATCAAGGTGGAGCAACAATTAAAGAGGAGGAAATCCAAATATTCCTCTTCATCATCTTCCAAATTCCCATCTTCAAATTGGAAGGACAAGCAAAAGAAGGAGGGTGCACCAAGCAAGGAGGCCGTGAGCACCTCTCAAGGCAAGAAGCCCATGGAACCAACCACAAGGAGCAGAGATGTCAAGTGTTTCAAGTGTCTTGGTCATGGCCACATAGCCTCTCAATGTCCAACCGAGAACTATGGTGTCCTTGAATGGTGAAGTGATGTCTCAATCCGAAGCTTCAAGTGGAGAGGAAAGTGAAGAAGAAGTGTTCATGCCGGATGGTGACTTACTTATGGTGAGGAGGCTTTTGGGGAGTCAAGTGAAGGAACATGAAGCTAGCCAAAGGGAGAACATTTTCCACTCTAGATGCCTAATTCAAGGTAAAGTTTGTTCTCTAATAATTGATGGAGGTAGTTGTGCAAATGTAGTAAGTTCTAGGTTGGTGTCTAAATTAAATCTTATCACTAAAACCCATCCAACACCATATAGACTTCAATGGTTGAGTGAGGTTGGGGAGATGGTGGTGAACAAACAAGTGGAGGTTCCATTCTCCATTGGGAAGTATGAGGATAATGTTCTTTGTGATGTAGTGCCTATGGAGGCAAGCCATATGTTGTTGGGAAGGCCTTGGCAATATGACAAGAAGGCCATTCATGATGATTTTAACAGTACTGAGAGAGAAAGGTTGTACTCTCTCCTTTATCTCCAAAACAAGTTAGTGAGGATCAAAAGAAAATGAGAGAGAAAAGAGAGCAAGAGAGAAAAGAAAAAGAGAGTGAACAAGAGAAAAAGAGTGATGAAAAATAAAAAAAAAAAATCATGAGAAAAAAAAGAGAGAAAAACCGAGATGAAAAAGAGAGAAAAGAGAGTTGTTTTGCAACAAAAAGTGAGGTGAAAAGTGCATTGGTTTCAAGACAGCCCCTATACATGCTTTTGTGTAGGGAATTTTGTTTAAATGCTAACATTTCTAATGATCATTCTTTGTCTAGTGGTGTGAAAAATCTTTTGCAGGAATTTGAGGATATCTTCCCTAAGGAAGTGCCACATGGCCTTCCACCTTTGAGGGGAATTGAGCACCATATTGACCTCATTCCGGGTGCATCATTACCCAATAGGCCAGCCTATAGGAGCAATCCTCAAGAGACCAAAGAGATCCAAAAGCAAGTGGAGGAGTTGATGCAAAAAGGATGGGTACAAGAGAGCTTAAGTCCATGTGTTGTACCCGTCATTTTGGTGCCCAAAAAGGATGGCACTTGGAGGATGTGCACGGATTGTAGGGCCGTGAACAACATCACCATTAAGTATAGGCATCCTATCCCTAGACTTGATGATTTGCTTGATGAATTGTTTGGTGCTTGCATTTTTTCTAAAATTGATTTGAAAAGTGGGTACCATCAAATTAGGATAAGGGAAGGGGATGAATGGAAAACCGCTTTCAAAACTAAATTTGGTTTGTATGAATGGTTGGTAATGCCTTTTGGTTTAACAAATGCACCAAGCACTTTTATGAGGCTTATGAACCATGTCTTAAGAGAATTTTTGGGAAAATTTGTGGTGGTATATTTTGATGATATCTTAATATATAGCAAAAACTTAGATGAGCACCATGAACATTTAAGGGCTGTTTTGCTTGTATTAAGAAAAGAAAGGTTGTATGCAAACTTGGAAATTTTCCTTGGTTTTGTGATTAATGCTAAAGGGGTCCATGTGGATCAAGAAAAGATTAAGGCCATTCAAGATTGGCCAACCCCCAAAAATGTGAGTGATGTGAGGAGCTTTCATGGTTTGGCTAGTTTCTATAGGAGGTTTGTTAAAGATTTTAGCACATTGGCTGCACCTCTTAATGAAATTGTCAAAAAGAATGTTGGGTTTAAATGGGGGGAAAAACAAGAACAAGCTTTTAAGGAACTTAAGAAAAAGCTCACCCATGCACCAATACTTGCTTTGCCTAATTTTGCTAAATCTTTTGAAATTGAATGTGATGCTTCTAATGTTGGTGTTGGAGCTGTTTTAATGCAAGAAGGGCATCCAATTGCTTACTTTAGTGAGAAATTAAGTGGTGCTGTCCTTAATTATCCCACCTATGATAAGGAGTTGTATGCCTTGGTGAGGGCTTTGCAAACATGGCAACATTATCTTTTGCCCAAAGAGTTTGTTATCCATAGTGATCATGAGTCCTTAAAGTACTTGAAAGGACAAGGAAAGTTGAATAAGAGGCATGCCAAGTGGGTTGAGTTTCTTGAACAATTCCCATATGTGATCAAGCATAAGAAAGGTAAGGCCAACATAGTGGCGGATGCACTTTCAAGAAGGTATACCTTACTCTCTACCCTTGAAACAAAATTGTTTGGGCTTGAATGCATCAAAGAATTGTATGAGCATGATAAAGATTTTTCCCATATCTATGCTAATTGTTTGCATTGGGCTCAAAATGGATATTTTAGGCACCAAGGGTTTTTGTTTAAAGAAAAGAGATTATGTGTGCCTAAAAGTTCTATAAGAGAGTTGCTTGTGAGGGAAGCGCATGAAGGGGGACTAATGGGGCATTTTGGGGTTCAAAAGACTTTAGACATGTTGCACGAACATTTTCATTGGCCACACATGAAACATGATGTGCAAAAGTTTTGTGAAAAATGCATTGTTTATAGGTCTAAATCTAAAGTGATGCCTCATGGACTTTATACTCCGTTGCCTATTCCTGATTTTCCTTGGATTGATTTGTCAATGGATTTTGTTGTAGGACTACCCCGGACAAAGAATGGTAAGGATTCAATTTTTGTGGTGGTGGATAGGTTTTCTAAAATGGCACATTTTATACCATGTAAAAAAGTTGATGATGCTTGTCATGTTGCTGAATTGTTTTTCAAAGAAGTGGTAAGGCTTCATGGCCTTCCAAGAAGTATTGTTTCAGATCGTGACACAAAGTTCTTAAGTCACTTTTGGAGGACTTTGTGGGGTAAGTTGGGTACAAAGCTTCTTTTCTCCACTACTTGTCATCCCCAAACGGATGGGCAAACTGAGGTAGTTAATAGGACACTTTCTTCCCTTCTTAGGGCTGTAATAAAGAAGAACATTAAGTCTTGGGAGGAGTGTTTGCCTCATGTGGAATTTGCTTATAATAGAGCTGTTCATAGTACTACTCAATATTCTCCTTTTGAGGTTGTTTATGGATTTAATCCTCTCACTCCTCTTGATTTATTGCCATTGCCTAACTCGTCAATTTTAAAGCATGAAGATGGCAGGGCTAAAGCTGAATTTGTGAGGAAGTTACACGAGCAAGTCAAGGCTCAAATTGAGAAGAAGACTGAAAGCTATGTTAGACAAGGCAACAAAGGGAGGAGGAAGGTGGTGTTTGAACCTGGAGATTGGGTCTGGGTGCACATGAGAAAAGAGAGATTTCCTTCACAGAGGAAATCCAAGCTTCAACCAAGAGGAGATGGGCCATTCCAAGTGTTGGCCAAGATCAATGATAATGCCTACAAGATAGACCTTCCAGTGAGTATGGTGTTAGTGCAACTTTCAATGTAGCTGATTTGTCTCCATTTGATGTAGGTGATGAAGATTTCAATTCGAGGTCGAATTCACTTAAAGAAGGAGGGGATGATGTGAGCCCACTAAGGAGCATGGATCAAGGAGCACTACAAGACTTGGTGGACCTATGACAAGAGCTAGGACCAAGAAAGCCCAAGAAGTCCTAAATCAAATGGTGACAACTTTAATTGAAGCAAGCCCAAATTCAAGTCTTGATGGAGTGGAGCCCAAATTGGTCACTTATCTCATCCAACTTGAAGACCCATGATGACTTGGATGTCCACTTCTCTAAAATAGCATTTTTTTAGTTTATTTCTATTAAATAAAGTGTAATAAACTATGAAGGATGAATAGTGCACATTTTTTGGGAGGGCAACCTTTGGTTTGCATGCCTAGGTAACTCCTATTTGCTAGTTAATGCTTTAATTAGCCACTTAATGGATTAGTTATTGCTTTTTATGGGGAATTTGTCACATTATGATGACCATTTTGTATGCATATTCTATGCACCCCATTTTCCTATAAATAGGTGCCTAAAACATGAATGAAGGGACTCTTGGATGTGAATTTGGATTGAATCCATTTGTGAGAATTTCATTCTCTTTGGTTCTTGTTGAGTTGAGCCATCTTGGTTCTTATCAAAGGCTTCCTTACCTTTGTGGCGAATCTTCGCTTGACTTATCACTCTCTAAGAGTGTGGCGTCTTCTTCCTCCCATTCCTTTTCCTTTTTCCATCTTTTCTATTATTTTTACTATTCACGTCACTATTCATGTCACTATTCATATTCATCGCACTATTCATGTTCCTCGGGTATTGTTCATCATTTCATTCTTTGAAACACTAAATCAACTCAAGGACGATCCGTAAAAACAATATGCATCCAACTTGGATCATATCAGGTTGTCTATATTCGGCTTCAAGTGCTTGGGTTCTAATCCTGCTGTAGACAAAATATATTTTTTTGAACACAGCCATACACCAAATAGAACTAGAATGTAATAGAAAATAAAAATAAAAACAGTCCCAAAAATACATAAAGGTCTTGAAAGTTCAAATTGACCCTTTTGGCTCTTCGCCTTTCATTTCAAGTGGGCTATGCATGTGTAAACCCTAGCTCTTGCTCTTGTCATGAGCCCTCCTAGACCTTGTATTGGATCTTGGACTTGGGCCTGGGCTTGGGCTTCTCTCATGAAGTCCTCATCATTCCCTCCTTCTTGAGAAGCATTTGTCCTCAAATCTATTAATTCATCACTTGCATCATAAAAGGACAAATCAACCACATTAAAGGTAGCACTCACACCATACTCACCTGGCAAGTCAATCTTATATGCATTGTCATTGATCTTAGCCAATACTTGAAAAGGTCCATCTCCTCTTGGCCTAAGCTTAGACTTCCTTTGAGATGGAAATCTTTCCTTCCTGAAGTGTACCCATACCCAATCACCTGGTTCAAATGTTACCTTCTTCCTTCCTTTGTTTGCATGCTTGGCATACCCTTCCATTTTCTTCTCAATTTGGGCCTTAACCTTCTCATGCAATTTCTTGGCATAATCAGCTTTAACCTGCCCAAACTTATCTTGCAATTGAGAAATGTTAGGTAAAGGTAATAAATCCAAAGGATTCAAAGGATTAAAACTATATACAATTTCAAAAGGTGAAAACTAAGTAGTACTATATATAGCCCTATTATAAGCAAACTCAACATGTGGCAAACATTCCTCCCAAGACTTAAGATTTTTCTTTTGAACAGCTCTAAGAAGAGTAGATAAAGTCCTATTTACAACCTTTGTTTGCCCATCAGTTTGGGGATAGCAAGTAGTAGAAAATAATAGTTTTGTGCCTATCTTTCCCCACAAGGTCCTCCAAAAATGAATAAGGAATTTAAAGTCCCGATCACTTACAATACTCTTAGGCAAACCATGCAGTCTTACCACCTCTTTGAAGAATAAATCAACTACATGACATGCATCGTCCACCTTCTTGCATGGTATGAAGTGAGTCATCTTTGAGAACCTGTCAATCATCACAAAAATAGAATCCTTCCCTCCCTTAGACCGAGGCAAACCTAGAGCAAAATTCATAGAAATATCAATCCAAGGGTGTTCAGGAACAGGCAATGGAGTATATAATCCATGCGGCATGACCCTAGACTTAGCCTTTTTATAAACAAGACACTTATCACACAACTTATGTACATCATGCTTCATGTGGGGCCAGTAAAAATGCTCATGCAAGATGTCATATGTCTTTTGCACCCCAAAGTGTCCCATTAAGCCTCATTCATGTGCCTCTTGAACAAATAATTCCCTAATTGAACTTTTAGGCACAAAAGTCTCTTATCTTTTATTAAGTAACCATCACGCTTGAAATACCCATCAGATACAGTATGAGAACATGTTTGATAAATATGAGAAAAATTAGCATCATGTTCATATAGTTCCTTAATATATTCAAAACCAAGAAATTTAGTTTCAAGAGTAGTCATTAAAGCATACATGCGTGATAAAGCATCAACAACCACATTGGACTTACCTTTCTTGTGCTTGATCACATAGGGAAATTGTTCAAGAAACTCCACCCACTTGGCATGTCTCTTGTTCAACTTTCTCTGTCCTTTCAAATACTTTAGAGACTCATGATCACTATGAATAATAAACTCCTTAGGCAAAAGATAGTGTTTTCAAGTTTGCAAAGCCCTAACTAAAGCATACAATTCCTTATCATATGTAGGGTAGTTAAGGGCAGCCTCATTCATTTTCTCACTAAAAGAGGCAATGGGATGTCCCTCTTGCATTAAAACAGCACCTATGCCTACCCCAGATGCATCATATTCAAGCTCAAAGGATTTAGCAAAGTTAGGCAAAGCAAGTATGGGTGCATGTGTTAATTTCTCCTTTAGGACAGCAAATGCTTTCTCTTGTTTCTCTCCCTATTTAAATCCCACATGCTTCTTGACTAGTTCATTTAGAGGTACAACAATGGTACTAAAATCCTTAACAAACCTCCTATAGAAACTAGCAAGCCCATGGAAACTTCTTACCTCACTCACACTCTTAGGAGTTGGCCATTCTTGGATTGCTTTTATTTTCTCTTTATCTATATACACTCCACCAGAATTAACCACAAATCCTAAGAACACAACACGGTCCTTACAAAATGTGCACATTTCCAAATTAGCATACGATTTTTCTTTTCTAAGCACATGCAAAACAGATTGCAAATTATGCAAATGCTCATCCAAATTTTTACTATATATAAGAATATCATCAAAATAAACAACCACAAATTTCCCTAGAAACTCTCTCTAAACATGGTTCATCAATCTCATGAAAGTACTAGGGGCATTTGTCAATCCAAATGGCATTACTTTCCACTCATACAAGCCATACTTAGTTTTAAAAGTTGTTTTCCACTCATCACCTTCTCTAATCCTAATCTGATTATATCCACTTTTCAAATCAATCTTAGAGAAATAACAAGAGCCATACAACTCATCTAACAAATCATCTAACCTGGGAAACCTATACTTGATGGTGATGTTGTTAACGGCCCTACAGTCAGAACACATTCTCCAACTTCCATCTTTCTTTGGCACCAATATAATTGGTACAACACAAGGGCTCAAGCTCTCCTCAACCCATCCTTTGCTCATCAATTCAGCAACTTGCCTTTGAATTTCCTGGGTCACTTGAGGATTACTCCTGTATACTGGCCTATTAGGCAACACAACCCCTGGCACCAAATCAATTTCGTGTTCAATACCTCTCAATGGTGGAAGTCCTGGTGGTATATCTTCTGGAAAAACATTTTGAAATTCCTGCAAAATATATTTAACTCCACTAAAAAGTTCAAGGTCAGAATCAAGTGCACTAATCTCCTTATTATAGAGTATATACATAGACTTCCTTGCCATTAAAGCTCTCCTCACCTCTCCACTCTTCACAAACAAAGCATTCTTTCTCTCTTCTTTTTGCTCTCATTTTCATTTTCTTTCCTGTCTTTCCTCTCTTGCTTTCTTTTTTCTCTCATGATATTTTGATCATCACATACCTCTTTTGGAGACAATGGAACCAATGTAACCTTGTGGTTTTCATGGTGAAAAGTGTATTTATTTGTGTGACCATCATGGTGAGCTTTTCTATCAATCTGCCATGGTCTCCCAAGAAGCAAATGACTAGCTTCCATTGGAACCACATCATACAAAATTTTATCTTTATATTTTCCAATAGAAAACTCAATCTCCACTTGCTTATCCACCCTCAATTCTCCCTCCTCACTCAACCATTGTAACTTGTATGGTCTAGGATAGGGTTTAGTTTCCAAATTCATTTTTGTCACCAGTACTTGCTACATTAGTACAACTCCCTTCATTAATGATTAAGGAATACAGTTTGCCTTGGATAAGACGTCTAGTATGGAAAATATTTTCTCTTTGACTTTCCTCACCCTCTTTGGCAAATCCTCCTAACATTCTCCTCACAATGAACAAATCTCCTTCAGGAATCTCCTCCTCTTCTTCTCTCTCTTCCTCACTTGAGGATTCAGTTTGGAAACTCTCACTAGTGATTTCTCCATTATCTTTTAATACCATAACCTTCTTGGTTAGGCATTCAGATGCAATGTGCCCCCTACCCAAACATTTGAAATACTTTATATCTCTAGACCGAGACTTGTTTGCCATTTCTTTGCCCTTGTTTTGGGTTGGGTTTGGGGCTATGGTGGGGATCCTAGAAGATGAGCTACCCTCCTTCTTAAACCTATCCTTCCATCTAGAGTTATCATAGTTTGATACACTCTTTCTCACATTTTTTCTTGTTAGTTGTTGTTCAACTTTCATGGCATGGTGAACTAAGTCCTCCATTTCTATATAATTTTGAAGCTCAACAACATCTCTTATATCTCCATTC
This sequence comes from Ormosia emarginata, assembly GCA_029884605.1. Classification (NCBI taxonomy): domain Eukaryota; kingdom Viridiplantae; phylum Streptophyta; class Magnoliopsida; order Fabales; family Fabaceae; genus Ormosia; species Ormosia emarginata. The sequence goes on along the minus strand of JAQQTP010000078.1, from coordinate 20,672,484 downwards.
GGCCCATTAAGGAATCTAGCCATGGTAACCTCCCTTTCCTCCTCTACATTGGCTCGGATCATTGCTATTTCAAGGTCTTTGTAGAACTCATCTACACTCTTACTCCCTTGGGTCATTCTTTGGAGTTTATTGAGAAGCTCTCTATGGTAGTAGGATAGAACATACCTCCTTCTCAACACTCTTTTTAACTCCTCCCAACTCTCTAACATAGGCTCTCCATACCTCCTCCTCTCCTTTTGGAATTGATCCCACCAAACTAAGGCATAGTCAGTGAATTCCAAGGTAGCTAGCTTGACCTTCCTCTCCTCATCTAGGTTGTGGCATGAGAAAATTTGTTCTGCCTTCAGCTCCCACTCAATATAGGCTTCAAGATCACTTTTTCCTTTAAATGGTGGTATGGTAACTTTCACAACCTCCTCACAGTTTCTCCTTTGTTCTCCCTCATGTTCTCTCCTTTCATGCCTCTCATGTCTCCTCCTATCTCTATGTTGGTCATTCTCCCCATTCTGGTTTTGGTTTTCTAAAGTTTCAAGCCTCTCATAAATTCCCTCCGTATGCTTCCTCAACACCTCATTCATCTTTTGAGTTAAGGCATCTAACAACAACCTATGCTCCCTAGTAGGGGATGGAGGTCCTTCTCTTTCAGCCATAGATAGATTTGAGGTAAAGAAGTGCTCTCCAAACTATTTCACTCAAAGTGTTTCACACAAATTTAGCTTTTAAGCTAATGTATCTCTCTTGCCTTTTTTCACTCTTTCTCTTACTTAAAGTTCTTACTAGAATCAAATAATCTCTTCAAGAAATGAATTTTTAATTTGCAGCAATCACAAGACTTTTAATATCACAAGACAAGTAGCAAAGAACAAGTTCACTACTCACAATTAGAAAGACAAGTGATTCACAAATTCAAACAAGAGACGAGAACAAGGCTTAGGTCCAGAATCATTCTTCCCTCAAACCAAAAGTTCTATCACTTCCAAATCTCCTTTCTTTTTTTTTTAACTCCAATTTTGTTTTTTTTTAATTCAACACTCAAATTCAGCCTTTACAATCTTAGTACAATTCAAGCAATTCAAAAATCACATTTAAGTGTCATTTTCACTTACTTGGCAGCCATTGTACGCCTCTTTGTGCAGCCTTGGTTCCCCCAATTTTTCAAGCTTGGAATGGTTCCAAATTGGCCCACACAATCACGATTTTGAGTGCAGCAAAACAGCCTCTTAATCCTTGTTGTTTCTCTTCAATTATTACTATCAATTTTCTACAGCAAGGTTGTGCTCTCACACCCCAAATACAGCTTCAAAATATCCCTCTTTTGGCTCCAATTCACACCCAAACACTAGCCCTACTGACTAGCTTTGATACCAAATGATGAGGTTTTCCTTAAGCCTCTTGAATTTGGACCTAATTAGGACTAGAACAAACAGAAATTTGGAAGATGAATTTGAAAGGAAGAATAAAGAAAGAAAAGAACTGATTCTATCCATTTTTTTAGGAAGCATCCATATCTCACGCTATAGACATGATTTAGACTCAAGAATCATCAAAAAAGAGTACGTATAACTTGAATCGATTTAGAGTGTGAAAAAAGAACTTGAGATGATGACTAAGGAAATTAAGAATTGAAAAATTAGAAGGAAAAATTGAACTAAGAATACTAAATTAATTAAAAAATAAATAAGATAAGAATGGTGCCACAAACCTAGTTTGATAAGCCAAGAAGGATCGCCACAAGAATTGGTTAATTCTTGATAAGATCAAATGATGCAAGGAAGAACCCTAGCAGAGCAAAACTCTCAGTTTTGTAAATTCCAAAATGTGTATTCCCTTTCTCTAATGATCTCCAAATGTTTTAGTACAATTCTGTTTAGAGGTTTGCCCATTTAGGACTTAACAAAACTAAAACAAAACCCCTTAGCATAAGCATCATTGATATGTTCCAGCGGTTAAGGAGACATATTCAGCTTCAAGTGCCTGGGTTCTAATCCTGTTGTGGACAAAATATATTTTTTTGAACACAGCCATATACCAAATAGAACTAGAATGCAATAGAAAATAAAAATAAAAACAGTCCCAAAAATATATAAAGGTCTTGAAAGTTCAGATTGACTCTTTTGGCTCTTCTCCTTTCATTCCAAGTGGGCTATGCATGTGTAAACCCTAAGCTCCACGTGTTGGGCTTCAATCTGATATTGGGCCTCTAATAAGTTGTTCACCATCTTTTTAAGTTTTTCTTGGGCCCTTTTAGCTCTTGCTCTTGTCATGGGCCCTCCTAGACCTTGTATTGGATCTTGGACTTCTTTCTGGACTTAGGCCTAGGCTTGGGCTTCTCCCATGAAGTCCTCATCACAAACCTTCTATCAAAACTTGCTAAACCATGAAAACTTCTTACCTCACTTGCATTCTTAGGTGTACGCCATTCCCAAATTGTCTTTACCTTCTCTTCATCTATACTTATTCCCTTGGAGCTTAAAACAAAACCCAGAAACACAACAGATTCAAGGTAAAATGAACACTTTTTAAGATTTGCATACAACTTATTTTCTCTCAAAACGTCAAAAACATTATGTAAATGTTCAACATTTTCAGCCAAGGTTTTCGCTATAAATCAAAATATCATCAAAATAGACTACAACAAATTTCCCAATGAAAGGATGCAAAACATGGTTCATTAATCTCATGAAAATGCTAGCTGCATTAGTTAAGCCAAATGGCATTACTAACCACTCATACAAATCATATTTTGTTTTGAAAGCTGTTTTCCATTCATCTCCTTCTTTTGTGTGAATTTGATAGTATCCGTTCTTCAAATAAATTTTAGAAAACACACACGAACCATGCAATTCATCAAGCATATCATCTAATCTAGGGATAGGATATCTACACTTTATAGTGATTTTATTTATGGCTCAGAAATCAGTACACATGCGCCATGTCCCATCTTTCTTCAGAACCAAGATCACATGAATAGAACATGGACTAAGACTCTGCCTCACAAATCCTTTTTGCAGCAATTCATTCACTTGCCTTTGAATTTCCTTTGCTTCCTCAGGACTTGTTCTATAGGCTGGTCTATTTGGAAGTGAAGAACTAAGAATCAAGTCAATTTGATGCTCAATACCTCTTAAATGAGGTAATCCATAGGGCACTTCTTCTAGAAAAACTTCAACAAATTACTGTAATAAGGAAACAATCTCACTTGGCAAAGAAGAGTTAAGATCATTAGTGAAATAAACATCCTTATACATGAGTACAAGTAGCTGTTCTCTAGCTATCAAAGCACTCTCAACCTCTCTTTTTCTTGTAAATGCACTCACTCTCTTTTTTTTCCTCTTTATTTTGCACACCAATCTTTGAATTTTTCTCTTCATAGCACTCAATTTTATTATTCTCTTTCTTTTGCTTATTCTCACTTTTCTTATCTTTTCTTTCCTTCTCTTGAACACTCAATTGATCTTCTCTCAACTTACACTCTCTTGCAATCTTGATTTGGTCAGCATAAGCCTTAGCAAGTTTGAGAGGTGTTAATACAATGATGCGATTATTCATAGGAAGCAAGTACCTATTTTTTGTACCCATCATGAGTAACCTTTCTATCAAATTGCCATGGACGCCCAAGAAGTAGATGTGTCCAGCATGCATAGGTACCACAATAAAAAGAACCTCATCCTTATATTTTCCAATGGAAAATGAAACCAACACTTGCTTAGTCCCCCTTATGTCTCCACAATCATTCAGCAACTGTAGTCTACACGGATTATGATATGATCCAACAAGGGAACATATGTTTTTCGGGTCTTCCTTGAGTTGGTTCTCCTGTAAGCGAATCAATAACAATAAATATTGATGTAGAAGAATAAGAAGTGGTGTGAAAAAAAAAGTAAGATAGAAAATTAAAAGATGGAATTAGACAAGAAAATGAAGAATGGCGCCACAATCTCAATCCTATTGAAGAGGATGAGAATGATAAGCCTTGTGTAGAATCGCCACAAAGGTATGAGGAACCTTTGATAAGATTCAAGCTATGGTTCTCTCTAAAAACTCAAGAGGCACGAAAATAGCTCTCTCAAATATGGTGAATTCCTCCATTTTCCTTAATCTTCCAAAATCCCCTTTTTAGAGTACATGAGTTCCCTATTTATAGGCTAAGCTTGAAGCTTCTTTAAACCCTTGAAGCCCTAAAATGACCCTTGAAATACAGGGAATAAACTCCCACTATCATGCAATTACCAAAGTGCATTGATAAGTGTATTATTACCTAGAAAATAACTATAAACATGATAATAAATTCCCATTAGCCATCATAATGATGTGAGCCCACTAAGGAGCATGGATCAAGGAGCACTACAAGGACTTGGTGGACCTATGACAAGAGCTAAGACCAAGAAAGCCCAAGAAGTCCTAAATCAAATGGTGACAACTTTAATTGAAGCAAGCCCAAATTCAAGTCTTGATGGAGTGGAGCCCAAATTGGTCACTTATCTCATCCAACTTGAAGACCCATGATGACTTGGATGTCCACTTCTCTAAAATAGCATTTTTTTAGTTTATTTCTATTAAATAAAGTGTAATAAACTATGAAGGATGAATAGTGCACATTTTTTTGGGAGGGCAACCTTTGGTTTGCATGCCTAGGTAACTCCTATTTGCTAGTTAATGCTTTAATTAGCCACTTAATGGGATTAGTTATTGCTTTTTATGGGGAATTTGTCACATTATGATGACCATTTTGTATGCATATTCTATGCACCCCATTTTCCTATAAATAGGTGCCTAAAACATGAATGAAGGGACTCTTGGATGTGAATTTGGATTGAATCCATTTGTGAGAATTTCATTCTCTTTGGTTCTTGGTTGAGCCATCTTGGTTCTTATCAAAGGCTTCCTTACCTTTGTGGCGAATCTTCGCTTGACTTATCACTCTCTAAGAGTGTGGCGTCTTCTTCCTCCCATTCCTTTTCCTTTTTCCATCTTTTCTATTATTTTTACTATTCACATCACTATTCACGTCACTATTCATCAGTTCTGTTCCTCGGGTATTGTTCATCATTTCATTCTTTGAAACACTAAATCAACTCAAGGACGATCCGTAAAAACAATATGCATCCAACTTGGATCATATCATGTGGTATCTAGAGCCCGGATTCTAGAGTTGATAGAGTTCTTGCATTTTCTTTTGTACTTGTTCTTATTGCTTTCCAAACATCAAGCACTATTGCTTGAATGTCATAATTATACACAATCTTGATCATCATTGATCTCTGCCATTTCTAAGAATTGGCAACATTCTTTACTTTCTGTTCTTTACTTTTTGCCATTTAAATTCTAGTCCTTTTATTTTCTGCCTTTAATTTCTACGCAATATTTACAGCTTTGATCTTGTCAATTCTATATCTGTTACTGTTATATGTTTTATAGCCCCTTAATTTGAAAGGAAACTCCTAAATACACAATTGGGCATAACAATTGAAAAAAAAATTGCAAGAACCATTTTTTTTAAGTGCAAAAAAAAAAAAAAAAAAGAAACAAGGGCTTGAAAAATAGTATTAAAAAAAAAAAAAAAAAAAAAAAAAAAGACTGCCTCTTGCACTTAAGCAAGATTGAGTTTGAATGCCTTGTGAATTTCAATTAAGCGGTGCTATTCTACATACCTTGTGCATTTCTTTTTCTTCTTATTTTCTTTTGAGTTCTACCTTTTTTTTTTTAATTAGCTTTTCTTGCTTGTCTTTTAAATTCCTTTGAGTTTTGTCTAGAGTTTCATCTTTTCTTCAACTTCTGAGTGCTTACTCTTGTGAGGACCGCTACCTTTGTAAGAGCTTTATGAGAGGGTTCATTTAAGAACTTGCAAAGAGAATTTGAGTGGAAAGAGGCAAGAGTGAAAATTACATCTTGTGTGAAAAAAAAAGCCAAAAAGAGTGAAAATATATATATATATATATATATATATATATATATATATTTATGAGAAAAGAAAAGAGAGGAGTGTTGTGAGGATAAATTACACTTTCTACTACTCAAATGGGTGATAGTCCACCATTGTCACCAAGGACAGCCACTCTACATGCTAGAATGGCTAATCAAGTTCAAGCACTCCAAAGACAAATGGAGCAAATGCAAGCCAACTATGATAGACAACTAGCCAACCTTCAACGGGATGACTCAAGTGGCTATGATAGTGAAGAAAGAGGGAGGCCAAGAGGAAGAAGACCTAGAAGAGGAGGCCCTAGGGGAGGAAGGCGTGAAGATAGGATTGAGGGGGTTAAAATCAAAGTTCCTTCCTTTCTTGGAAAGAATGACCCCGAAGCCTATTTGGAGTGGGAACTCAAGATGGAGCAAGTGTTTGATTGCAACACATATAATGAGAGAAAGAAAGTGAAGGTGGCGGCGTTGGAGTTCAAGGAGTATGCACTAGTATGGTGGGATCAATTCCAAAAGGAGAGGAGGAGAATTGGAGAGGAGCCAATTGAGACTTGGGAAGACATGAAAATTGTAATGAGGAGGAGGTTTGTCCCAAGTCACTATCAAAGGGACATCCACAACAAATTGCAAAGACTTACCCAAGGGAGCAAGAGTGTGGATGAGTACTTCAAGGAGATGGAATTGGCCTTACTTAGGTCAAACTTTGAGGAGGACCGTGAGGCAACTATGGCAAGGTTCTTGCATGGCTTGACCAAGAAATTCAAGATGTGGTGGAGTTGCAAAACTATGTGGAGCTTGAAGATTTGGTGCAACAAGCAATCAAGGTGGAGCAACAATTAAAGAGGAGGAAATCCAAATATTCCTCTTCATCATCTTCCAAATTCCCATCTTCAAATTGGAAGGACAAGCAAAAGAAGGAGGGTGCACCAAGCAAGGAGGCCGTGAGCACCTCTCAAGGCAAGAAGCCCATGGAACCAACCACAAGGAGCAGAGATGTCAAGTGTTTCAAGTGTCTTGGTCATGGCCACATAGCCTCTCAATGTCCAACCAAGAGAACTATGGTGTCCTTGAATGGTGAAGTGATGTCTCAATCCGAAGCTTCAAGTGGAGAGGAAAGTGAAGAAGAAGTGTTCATGCCGGATGGTGACTTACTTATGGTAGGAGGCTTTTGGGGAGTCAAGTGAAGGAACATGAAGCTAGCCAAAGGGAGAACATTTTCCACTCTAGATGCCTAATTCAAGGTAAAGTTTGTTCTCTAATAATTGATGGAGGTAGTTGTGCAAATGTAGTAAGTTCTAGGTTGGTGTCTAAATTAAATCTTATCACTAAAACCCATCCAACACCATATAGACTTCAATGGTTGAGTGAGGTTGGGGAGATGGTGGTGAACAAACAAGTGGAGGTTCCATTCTCCATTGGGAAGTATGAGGATAATGTTCTTTGTGATGTAGTGCCTATGGAGGCAAGCCATATGTTGTTGGGAAGGCCTTGGCAATATGACAAGAAGGCCATTCATGATGGATTTTCAAACAAGTTCACTTTCATGGACAAGGAGCGAAAGGTTGTACTCTCTCCTTTATCTCCAAAACAAGTTAGTGAGGATCAAAAGAAAATGAGAGAGAAAAGAGAGCAAGAGAGAAAAGAAAAAGAGAGTGAACAAGAGAAAAAGAGTGATGAAAAAAATCAAAAAAAAAAAATCATGAGAAAAAAGAGAGAAAAACCGAGATGAAAAAGAGAGAAAAGAGAGTTGTTTTTGCAACAAAAAGTGAGGTGAAAAGTGCATTGGTTTCAAGACAGCCCCTATACATGCTTTTGTGTAGGGAATTTTGTTTAAATGCTAACATTTCTAATGATCATTCTTTGTCTAGTGGTGTGAAAAATCTTTTGCAGGAATTTGAGGATATCTTCCCTAAGGAAGTGCCACATGGCCTTCCACCTTTGAGGGAATTGAGCACCATATTGACCTCATTCCGGGTGCATCATTACCCAATAGGCCAGCCTATAGGAGCAATCCTCAAGAGACCAAAGAGATCCAAAAGCAAGTGGAGGAGTTGATGCAAAAAGGATGGGTACAAGAGAGCTTAAGTCCATGTGTTTGTACCCGTCATTTTGGTGCCCAAAAAGGATGGCACTTGGAGGATGTGCACGGATTGTAGGGCCGTGAACAACATCACCATTAAGTATAGGCATCCTATCCCTAGACTTGATGATTTGCTTGATGAATTGTTTGGTGCTTGCATTTTTTCTAAAATTGATTTGAAAAGTGGGTACCATCAAATTAGGATAAGGGAAGGGGATGAATGGAAAACCGCTTTCAAAACTAAATTTGGTTTGTATGAATGGTTGGTAATGCCTTTTGGTTTAACAAATGCACCAAGCACTTTTATGAGGCTTATGAACCATGTCTTAAGAGAATTTTTGGGAAAATTTGTGGTGGTATATTTTGATGATATCTTAATATATAGCAAAAACTTAGATGAGCACCATGAACATTTAAGGGCTGTTTTGCTTGTATTAAGAAAAGAAAGGTTGTATGCAAACTTGGAAAAATGTACTTTTTGTGTGGATCATGTGATTTTCCTTGGTTTTGTGATTAATGCTAAAGGGGTCCATGTGGATCAAGAAAAGATTAAGGCCATTCAAGATTGGCCAACCCCCAAAAATGTGAGTGATGTGAGGAGCTTTCATGGTTTGGCTAGTTTCTATAGGAGGTTTGTTAAAGATTTTAGCACATTGGCTGCACCTCTTAATGAAATTGTCAAAAAGAATGTTGGGTTTAAATGGGGGAAAAACAAGAACAAGCTTTTAAGGAACTTAAGAAAAAGCTCACCCATGCACCAATACTTGCTTTGCCTAATTTTGCTAAATCTTTTGAAATTGAATGTGATGCTTCTAATGTTGGTGTTGGAGCTGTTTTAATGCAAGAAGGGCATCCAATTGCTTACTTTAGTGAGAAATTAAGTGGTGCTGTCCTTAATTATCCCACCTATGATAAGGAGTTGTATGCCTTGGTGAGGGCTTTGCAAACATGGCAACATTATCTTTTGCCCAAAGAGTTTGTTATCCATAGTGATCATGAGTCCTTAAAGTACTTGAAAGGACAAGGAAAGTTGAATAAGAGGCATGCCAAGTGGGTTGAGTTTCTTGAACAATTCCCATATGTGATCAAGCATAAGAAAGGTAAGGCCAACATAGTGGCGGATGCACTTTCAAGAAGGTATACCTTACTCTCTACCCTTGAAACAAAATTGTTTGGGCTTGAATGCATCAAAGAATTGTATGAGCATGATAAAGATTTTTCCCATATCTATGCTAATTGTTTGCATTGGGCTCAAAATGGATATTTTAGGCACCAAGGGTTTTTGTTTAAAGAAAAGAGATTATGTGTGCCTAAAAGTTCTATAAGAGAGTTGCTTGTGAGGGAAGCGCATGAAGGGGGACTAATGGGGCATTTTGGGGTTCAAAAGACTTTAGACATGTTGCACGAACATTTTCATTGGCCACACATGAAACATGATGTGCAAAAGTTTTGTGAAAAATGCATTGTTTGTAAAAGGTCTAAATCTAAAGTGATGCCTCATGGACTTTATACTCCGTTGCCTATTCCTGATTTTCCTTGGATTGATTTGTCAATGGATTTTGTTGTAGGACTACCCCGGACAAAGAATGGTAAGGATTCAATTTTTGTGGTGGTGGATAGGTTTTCTAAAATGGCACATTTTATACCATGTAAAAAAGTTGATGATGCTTGTCATTGCTGAATTGTTTTTCAAAGAAGTGGTAAGGCTTCATGGCCTTGGCCTTCCAAGAAGTATTGTTTCAGATCGTGACACAAAGTTCTTAAGTCACTTTTGGAGGACTTTGTGGGGTAAGCTGGGTACAAAGCTTCTTTTCTCCACTACTTGTCATCCCCAAACGGATGGGCAAACTGAGGTAGTTAATAGGACACTTTCTTCCCTTCTTAGGGCTGTAATAAAGAAGAACATTAAGTCTTGGGAGGAGTGTTTGCCTCATGTGGAATTTGCTTATAATAGAGCTGTTCATAGTACTACTCAATATTCTCCTTTTGAGGTTGTTTATGGATTTAATCCTCTCACTCCTCTTGATTTATTGCCATTGCCTAACTCGTCAATTTTAAAGCATGAAGATGGCAGGGCTAAAGCTGAATTTGTGAGGAAGTTACACGAGCAAGTCAAGGCTCAAATTGAGAAGAAGACTGAAAGCTATGTTAGACAAGGCAACAAAGGGAGGAGAAGGTGGTGTTTGAACCTGGAGATTGGGTCCGGGTGCACATGAGAAAAGAGAGATTTCCTTCACAGAGGAAATCCAAGCTTCAACCAAGAGGAGATGGGCCATTCCAAGTGTTGGCCAAGATCAATGATAATGCCTACAAGATAGACCTTCCAGGTGAGTATGGTGTTAGTGCAACTTTCAATGTAGCTGATTTGTCTCCATTTGATGTAGGTGATGAAGATTTCAATTCGAGGTCGAATTCACTTAAAGAAGGAGGGGATGATGTGAGCCCACTAAGGAGCATGGATCAAGGAGCACTACAAGGACTTGGTGGACCTATGACAAGAGCTAGGACCAAGAAAGCCCAAGAAGTCCTAAATCAAATGGTGACAACTTTAATTGAAGCAAGCCCAAATTCAAGTCTTGATGGAGTGGAGCCCAAATTGGTCACTTATCTCATCCAACTTGAAGACCCATGATGACTTGGATGTCCACTTCTCAAATAAAGTGTAATAAACTATGAAGGATGAATAGTGCACATTTTTTGGGAGGGCAACCTTTGGTTTGCATGCCTAGGTAACTCCTATTTGCTAGTTAATGCTTTAATTAGCCACTTAATGGATTAGTTATTGCTTTTTATGGGGAATTTGTCACATTATGATGACCATTTTGTATGCATATTCTATGCACCCCATTTTCCTATAAATAGGTGCCTAAAACATGAATGAAGGGACTCTTGGATGTGAATTTGGATTGAATCCATTTGTGAGAATTTCATTCTCTTTGGTTCTTGGTTGAGCCATCTTGGTTCTTATCAAAGGCTTCCTTACCTTTGTGGCGAATCTTCGCTTGACTTATCACTCTCTAAGAGTGTGGCGTCTTCTTCCTCCCATTCCTTTTCCTTTTTCCATCTTTTCTATTATTTTTACTATTCATGTCACTATTCACGTCACTATTCATCACTATTCATCGTTCTGTTCCTCGGGTTTGTTCATCATTTCATTCTTTGAAACACTAAATCAACTCAAGGACGATCCGTAAAAACAATATGCATCCAACTTGTATCATATCACATAATGACTTAGGAAGTCTTTAAATCCCAAAAACTAACTTAGGGAAAACCAAAGGACATATAAACTTATTCCAACCAAATAAATTACAAAATAATTAGAAAAAATGGCTTTAATAGGAGACCCTAATTAATTGGCCCAATGAACCAAATAGAGAGAGCTTTAACAAACTTATAAAGCCCAAATCTCGCCAAACACAAGTTTTAATTGGAGTCCTCTTCAATTTGGATTAATTGGACTAACTTGGGTTCTTCTTCTTCCTTATCTCACTTGAGATTGAATATCTTGGCCACCTCTTGTTGTAAAGCTTCTTTTGCCCTCTTGGATCTTAGCCTAGTCATAGGCCCTCCTAGTTGATATGATCCAACAATGGAACATATGATTTTCGGATCTTCCTTGAGTTAGTTGTCTTGTAACTGAATTCAACAACAAACAAAAAGAAAGAAAAAATTAAACAAAGATTGATGTAGAAGAATAAGAAGTCAAGAGAAGAACAAGTAAGATAGAAAAATTAAAAGATGGAATAGACAAGAAGATGAAGAATGGCGCTATAATCTCAATTCTATTGAACAGATTGAGAATGATAAGCCTTATGTAGAATCGCCACAAAGGTATGAGGAACCGTTGAAAGGATTCAAGCTATGGTTCCCTCTAAGAACCCAGGAGGCACGAAATAGCCCTCTCAAATATGGTAAATTCCTCCACATTCATTAATCTTCCAAAATCTGCTCTTTGGAGTACATGAGTTCCCTGTTTATAGGCTAAGCCTGAAGCTGTTTTCAACCCTTGAAGCCCTAAAATGACTCTTGAAATACAATGAATAAACTCCCATTATCATGCAATTACCAAAGTGCATTGATAAGTGCATTATTACCTAGAAAATAACCATAAACATGATAATAAATTCCCACTAGCTATCATAATGACTTAGGAAGTTTTTAAAACCCAAAAACTAACTTAGGAAAGACCAAAGGACATCTAAACTTATTACAACAAAATAAAATACGAAAATTATAAAAAAATAAGAAAAAATGAATTTAATATGAGACCCCAATTAATTGGCCTAATGAACCAAATAGAAAGAGCTTTAACAAACTTATAAAGCCCAAATCTTGCCAAACACAAGTCCTAATTAGAGTCCTCTTCAATTTGGATTAATTGGACCAACTTGGGTTCTTCTTCTTCCTTTTCTTGCTTGAAATTGAATATGTTGACCACATCTTGTTGTAAAGCTTCCTTTGCCCTCTTGGACCTTAGCCTAGTTATAGGCCCTCCTAGCCCAATTAAAGCATCCTCCTTCTTAGCTCTTCATTTCTCACTTGATGGTCCTCCTTGTTCTTCATCATCCCCTCCTTCTTTAAGTGAATTCATTGACAAATTTGGTGCTTCATCACCTACATCAAAAGGACTTAAGTCAGCCACGTTGAATGTTGCACTAATTCCATTCTCACCGGGAAGATCAATTTTATAAGCATTATCATTAATTTTCTTTACAACTTGGAATGACCCATCTCCTCTAGGTTAGAGCTTTGATTTCCTTTGAATGGGAAACTGTTCCTTCTTCATGTGTACCCACACCCAATCTCCTGGTTCAAATATAACCCTTTTTCTACCCTTGTTGGCTTGTTTGGCATATTGCTCCATTTTCTTCTCAATTTGGGCCTTCACTTGTTCATGGAGTTTCTTCACGTATTCGGCCTTTGCCTTGCCATCCTTACGAACTTGGTTTGTCCATCCTTTTTGCATCAGCTCCTCCACTTGTTTTTGGATCTCCTTTATTTCTTAAAGATTGCGTCTATAGGCAGGCCTATTAGCTAGAGAAGCACCCGGAATGAGGTCTATGTGGTGTTCTATTCCCTTCATTGATGGCAAGCCGTAGGGTATTTCTTTTGGGAACATATCTTCAAATTCCTGCAAAATAGATTCAACATCACTAGGCAAAGGGTTAGCATTAGAATTCAAGCAAACATCTTTGTATAAGAAAATATGCATAGGTTGCCTTGCAAAGAATGCTCTCTTCACCTCACTTTCTTTTGCAAAGAATCTCTCAAATTTTCTCTCATTCTTTTTCTTTCCTTCTTTTCCTTCTTTCCTTTGAATTTTGTCCTCAAAAGTGGAATTTTTCTTTTTTTCAAGATCCTCCTCATTTTCTCTCAAGTCTTTTCTCTTTTGCTCTCTCTTTATTTTCAACTTCACTTGATCCTCACAAACCTCTCTTGGAGATAATGGTACAAGTGTGACCTTAAGAGCATTATGTACAAAAGAAAACTTGTTAGTGAAACCATCATGAGTAACATGTCTATCAAATTGCCAAGACCTTCCAAGTAAACTATGGCCGGCCTCCATGGGAACAACATCACATAGGACTTCATCATTATATTTACCAATTGAGGAGCTTACCAATACTTGTTGGTTCACCAACAACTCACCATCCTCATTTAGCCATTGGAGCTTATAAGGCCGTAGGTGTAGTGATAGAGATGCAACCAGCCAACCAAAAGATCTGTTGCATGGAATTGGAGGTCCAATGACTAGGGCCAAGACTAAGAGGATGAAGCAAGCTTTGCAAGGCCTAATTATGGAGATACAAAAAAAAATAAGATCAACATGAAATAGAGGCTGCACCAAAATGGGTCTCTTTTCTACAACTTGAAGATGATTTGAGCCCAACTTGAAGACAATAACTTGGAGAGCCAAAGAAGCATTCATGGGCTGCAATCTCTTTAGTTATTGGCCCAATTAGAAGAGGTCTGATTTTCTAATAATAACTAGTCCACTTTGCTTAATTTTCATTTTATTTTCATATTACATTTTGATAGAATAATTTCAGATGCCTTTTGGACTTTCCCAAGTTAGTTTCTAAGTCATTATGGCTAGTGGGAAGTTATTACCATTATTTATGCCTATTTACTAGGTGGTAATGTCCTTTGGCAATTTCTTGTAACTGCATGATAATGGTGATTTAATTCTTGTATTTCAAGGGTTGCAAATAGCTTCTAGCCTAGCTTATAAATAGGGAACTCATTTACTTCAACAAGGGGTTTTTTGAATATTAATGAAATTTGAGTGTTTCACCATTGTGAGAGCTTCCCTTTTGTTCTTGGGCTAAGAACTAATTCTTATAGTGTTGGTTCTACTGTTAGGTCACGGCTAGGGCCACGCTTCCCTTGATAACTCTGGTTCTACCGGCAAGTCACGGTTAGGATCAAGTTCCTTTGATTTTCTGCCTGTTTCAAGACGATCCATAGCGTTCTCTTATCATTTGGTATCAGAGAGCTTCGACTCTTAAAATCAGGTGATATCTATCCTTTGTGTGTTCATCTTCTTCAAATTAAAAAAATAGAAATATATATATATATATATATAAAAATAAATTTTGTGTCCGCTATTGCTATCTCTTTATTTTCTTTGTGTCATCTTCCTTTGCTCAATCTCTGTCTAAGTCAATTCCTCTAGTTCTTTTTACAAATACGTATTTTATTTCCAAAATCGTATCTAGTATCAATATTCCTTTATATAATTGTGTCCAAGTTCTATTATTAAAAAAAAATTAGTGCGAAAAAAAATTTAAAAATATCTAAAAAAAGCAAAAAAAAAACTATGAATTGAGAGAGGACTCAATAATTCCTTGTTGGATTTCAAAACCCTTTCATTGATCTTGTTCATTCATATATCTCTAGTTGAATTCTTTGTTGTCTAGAATCACATAAAGGTTCTTTACCTAAGAGCTCATAAGGAGAAGTAGAGTGGTAAAAGGGGAAGAGTGGTGAGACTATCACAGGGAAAGAGCCAACTAGAGTGAAATACAAGAAAAAAAAAATACATAATTGAGTGTAAACACGTGAGAGAGTGTTTGCGTGAGGATTCTTGAAGGCACCATTGTTCTATATTATTTTCCATTTTTATCAATTTTAACGCAAATTCTTGCAGCATTTTAATCATGAGTGGAGGAGACTGAGAAGTTGATCTCAAATTGTTTGTGAAGGCTGTTCAAGAACAATTCTAGGCCCTAAATGCAAGATTGGATAGTCTATAAACGCCATCGAGATCTAGAACCCCAAGGCGATGCACTTTTGAAGAGGAGGAAGATGAGAATTCAGATGGAAGAAGTACTGAAAGGAGAAGAAGAAGTGAATCAAAAGGAGACAATCATTTGGGTAGTATTAAGATGACAATCCCTGCATTCCAAGGAAGAAATGATCCTAAATTGTGCTTGGAGTGGGAGAGAAAAGTTGAACATGTGTTTAACTGTCATAATTACTATAAAGAGATGGAAATAGCCATGATTAGAGCCAATGTAGAAGAAGACCATGAAGCAACTATGGCTAGATTTAATGGGGGCTTAAAGAGGGAGATTGCTGATGTTGTAGAATTGCAACATTATGTGGAGATGGAGGATTTACTGCACAAAGCTAATTAGGAGGAAAGGCAATTGAAAGCTAAGGGTACTTCTAGATTTGCTTCTAGTTCCTCATGGAAATCAAATTGGCATAACAAGAAAACTATGTCAAAGCCTAAAGAAGATGTAAAGGCTAAACATTCATTTGCTACTCCTAAAGGTAAAACTGAAACTAATACATCTTCTAGATCATGTGATATCAAATGTTTCAGGTGTCAAGGAGTTGGACATATTGCTTCTCAATGTCCAAATAAAAAGGGCAATGATTTGGCTGGATAATGGAGACATAGAGAGTGTGAGCTCAAGCGATGATGAAATGCCACCATTGGAGGATTTCAGTGATGTTGATGTTGTTGAACCTGTGAAAGGAGATGTACTTGTTACTAGGCATTCTCTTAACATACAACCTAAGGTAGATGGTGATGAGGAGCAACATGAGCATATCTTTCATACAAGATGCCATATAAATGACAAGGTATGCTATTTGTTCATTGATAGTGGAAGTTGTACTAATGTTGCTAGCACTTTATTGGTTGAGAAATTGAATTTACCCATATTAAGGTATTCTAATCCATATAGACTATAGTGGATGAATGATTGTGGAGACATAAGGGTGACTAAGCAAGTGTTGGTTTCATTTTCCATTGGCAAATATAAGGATGAGGTTCTTTGTGATGTGGTACCTATGCATGCTGGACATGTACTTCTTGGGCGTCCATGGCAATTTGATAGGAAGGTTACTCATGATGGGTACAAAAATAGGTACTTGCTTCCTATGAATAATCGCATCATTGTATTAACACCTCTCAAACTTGCTGAGGCTTATGCTGACCAAATCAAGATTGCAAGAGAGTGTAAGTTGAGAGAAGATCAATTGAGCGTTCAAGAGAAGGAAAGAAAAGATAAGAAAAGTGAGAATAAGCAAAAGAAAGAGAATAATAAATTTGAGTGCTATGAAGAGAAAAATTCAAAGGTTGGTGTGCAAAATAAAGAGGAAAAAAAGAGAGCGAGTGCATTTGCAATAAAAAAAAAGAGGTTGAGAGTGCTTTGATAGCTAGAGAGCAGCTACTTGTACTCATGTACAAGGATGTTTATTTCACTAATGATCTTTAACTCTTCTTTGCCAAGTGAGGTTGTTTCCTTATTACAGGAATTTGTTGAACTTTTTCTAGAAGAAGTGCCCTATGGATTACCTCCTTTAAGAGGTATTGAGCATCAAATTGACTTGATTCATGGTTCTTCACTTACAAATAGACCAGCCTATAGAACAAGTCCTGATGAAGCACAGGAAATTCAAAGGCAAGTGGATGAATTGCTGCAAAAAGGATTTGTGAGGGAGAGTCTTAGTCCATGTTCTATTCCTGTGATCTTGGTTCCAAAGAAAGATGGGACATGGCGCATGTGTACTGACTGCCAAGCCATAAATAAAATCATTATAAAGTATAGATATCCTATCCCTAGATTGGATAATATGCTTGATGAATCGCATGGCTCGTGTGTGTTTTCTAAAATTGATTTGAAAAATGGATACAATCAAATTCGCATGAAAGAAGGTGATGAATGGAAAACAGCTTTCAAAACAAAATATGGTTTATATAGTTTAACTAATGCACCAAGCACTTTCATGAGATTAATGAACCATGTTTTGCATCCTTTCTTTGGGAAATTTGTTGTAGTCTATTTTGATGATATTTTGATTTATATCAAAACCTTGGCTGTACATGTCGAACATCTGCATAATGTTTTCGATGTTTTGAGAGGAAATAAGTTGTATGCAAATCTTAAAATGTGTTCATTTTGCCTTGAATCTGTTGTGTTTCTGGGTTTGGTTGTAAGCTCCAAGGGAATAAGTGTAGATGAAGAGAAGGTAAAGGCAATTAGGGAATGACCTACACCTAAGAATGCAAATGAGGTAAGAAGTTTTCATGGTTTAACAAGTTTTTATAGAAGGTTTGTGAAGAACTTTAGTTCTATTGCTGCACCATTGAATGAACTTCTGAAAAAGAATGTTGTTTTCAAATGGAATGATGTGCATGAAAAAGCTTTTAATTCATTGAAGGATAAGCTGACCAATGCACCTTTACTTTATTTACCTAATTTTGATAAAGCTTTTGAAGTTGAATGTGATGCTTCTTGTGTTGGAATAGGGGCTATATTGATGTAGGACTCTAAACTAGTTGCATATTTTAGTGAAAAGCTTGGTGGGGCAGCATTGAATTATCCCACATATGATAAGGAGTTGTATGCTTTGTTTTTGAAATCTCAAGGTAAACTTCAACGGAGACATGCCAAGTGGTTGGAATACATTGAGATGTTTCCTTATGTGATCAAGTACAAGAATGGTAAGGAAAATGTTGTAATTGATGCTCTGTCTAGAAGGTTTGCATTGCTTACATATTTGCAAACTAAGTTACTTGGTTTTGAGTCTATAAAGGACTTGTATGACAATGATTTTGATTTTGGCCAAGTATGGGATTCTTGTTCTAAGCATGCTTTTGGGGACTATTATAGGCATGATGGTTTCTTATTTAAGAAAAATAAATTGTGTGCCTGTTTGTTCCTTGCGTGAAATGCTAGTTAGAGAAATTCATGGTGGAGGATTGATGGGACATTTTGGCGTGAAAAAGACTTTAGAAATTTTGCATGAGCATTTTTATTAGCCTAACATGAAGCATGATGTACAATCTATTTCTGATAAGTGCATTACATGCAAACAAGCTAAATCTAAAAGTCATGCCCGATGGTTTATATACAACTTTATCTGTGCCTAATCAACCTTGGACTGATGTTTCAGTGGATTTTGTGTTAGGATTGCCTAGATCTCAAAGTGGAAAAGATAACATATTTTTTGTTGTTGATAGATTTAGTAAAATGGCATATTTCATTGCATGTTCTAAAACCAATGATGCAACACATATTACTGATTTGTTTTTTAAAGAAGTGGTTTGCTTACATGGATAGCCAAGAACCATAGTAAGTGATAGAGATGTGAAGTTCCTAAGTCATTTCTGAAGAACTTTGGGGAATAAGTTAGGGACTAAACTCTTGTTTTCTACTATTGCCCATCTTCAAACGGATGGACAAACTAAAGTAGTAAACTGAACACTTACTACTTTGTTGCGTGCTGTCATTCAAAAAAATTTGAAACAATGGGAGAAATGTTTACCACAAGTTGAGTTCGCTTATAATAGAACTGTTCATTCTTCTACATCTCATTCTCCTTTTGAAGTTGTGTATGGCTTTAATCCTTTGACTCCTTTGGATTCTTACCTTTGGAAACTAATAAGCATGTTAATTTGGATGGAAAGCATAAGGCAGATTTTATTAGGAAGTTGCATGTAAGAGTTCACGCCAACATTGAGAGGAAGAATGAGCAATATGCAAAGCAAGCAAATAAGGGGTGCGTCAAAATGTTTTTGAACTTAGAGATTGGGTTTGGGTTCATATGCGGAAGGAGAGATTTCCTACCCAAAGAAAATCAAGCTGCAACCAAGAGGAGATGGACCATTTCAAGTTCTAGAAATGATCAATGACAATGCCTATAAGCTAGATTTTCCAAGTGCATATGGCAGTGTACGTGCTACCTTTAATGTGGTTGATCTATCTTTGTTTGATGTAGGTAATGGATCTGATTCGAGGACGAATCCTTTCGAATAGGGAGGGAATGATAGAGATGCAACTAGCCAACCAAAAGATCTGTTGCTTGGAATTGGAGGTCTAATGACTAGGGCCAAGGCTAAGAGGATAAAGCAACCTTTGGAAGGCCTAATTATGGAGATCCAAGAAAAAGAAGATCAACAAGGAATAGAGGCTACACCAAAATGGGTCTCTTTTCTACTACTAGAAGATGATTTGAGCCCAACTTGAAGATAATAACTTGGAGAGCCAAAAAAGCATTCATGGGCTGCAATCTCTTTAGTTATTGGCCCAATTAGAAGGGGTCTGATTTGCTAATAATAACTAGTCCACTTTGCTTAATTTTCTTTTTATTTTCGTATTACATTTTGATAGAATAATTTCATATGCCCTTTGGACTTTCCCAAGTCAGTTTCTAAGTCATTATGGCTAGTGGGAAGTTATTACCATGTTTATGCCTATTTACTAGGTGGTAATGTCCTTTGGCAGTTTCTTGTAACTGCATGATAATGGGGATTTAATTCTTATATTTCAAGGGTTGTAAATAGCTTCTAGCCTAGCTTATAAATAGGGAACTCATGTACTTCAACAAGGGGTTTTTTGAATATTAATGAAATATGAGTGTTTCACCATTATGAGAGCTTCCCTTTTGTTCTTGGGCTAAGAACTAATTCTTATAGTGTTGGTTCTACCGGCAGGTCGCGGTTAGGGTCGCGCTTCCCTTGATAACTCTAGTTCTACAGGCAGGTCACAGTTAGGGTCAAGTTCCTTTAATTTTTTTCCTATTTCAAGACGATCCATAGCATTCTCTTATCATGCAGAGTAGTCTTTAGGTTGATTTTGGTCACCAATCTAGTACTCACAACATTGGTACAACTTTCCCTGTCAAAAATCAAAGAGCACACCTTCCCTTGAATGAGGCATCTTGTGTGGAAAATGTTCTCTCTTTGGCTTTCATTCTTCTCTTTAGCTTGACTCCCCAACAACTTTCTTACCATCAATAAGTCTCCCTCTTGTGGAATAGCCTCACAATCACTTTCCTCCTCACTTGATGAAATAGAAGAAGATTCACTAGTGATGCTCCCATTGTCCCTCATCACCATTGTTTTCTTATTTGGGCATTGATAAGCTATATGTCCCCTTCCCAAACACTTAAAGCATTTAATGTCCTTAATTTTAGAAGTAGAAGATGAAGTGGAAGTAGTAGGCATGGTGGCCTTAGGGGCAGCCATGGGTACCTTTGGACTAGAAGAGGATCCCTCATTCTTTTGCTTATCCTTCCAACTTGTTGTGTTGAAATTGAAAGAAACCTTCTTCAAAGTATGCTTCCTCTTGAGTTGTTGCTCCACCTTCATGGCTTGATGCACCAAGTCTTCAAGATCAACATAATGTTGCAACTCCACAATATCACTAATTTCTTGGTTGAGACCATGGAGAAACTGAGCCATGGTTGCCTCCCTTTCTTCAACAATGTTGGCTCTTATCATGGCAACCTCCATCTCTTTGAAGTACTCATCCACACTCCTACTCCCTTGAGAAAGTCTTTGTAACTTATTGTGTAGCTTCCTATGATAATAAGAAGG
Organism: Ormosia emarginata; assembly: GCA_029884605.1. Taxonomy (NCBI): domain Eukaryota; kingdom Viridiplantae; phylum Streptophyta; class Magnoliopsida; order Fabales; family Fabaceae; genus Ormosia; species Ormosia emarginata. The sequence goes on along the minus strand of JAQQTP010000078.1, from coordinate 20,651,644 downwards.
TACTAACCTCCTCTTCATCAAAGTCTTCATTTCATCCCAAGTAATGATAGGATGCTTTCTATATCTTACCCTTTCTTTTTGAACTTAATCCCACCAAATCAATGCATAATCTGTGAATTCAAGTGCACTCACCTTCACTTCTCTTCATTGTAGTCATGGCATGAGAAGATTTGCTCAATTTTCATCTCCTACTCAAGATATGCTTCTGGATCATTCCTCCCTTGGAATGAAGGTATGTTCATATTCACACCCCAAGCCTTTATCCCCTTTCACCTCTCTCATTTTCTTTATCTCTCCTCGCATGTCTCCTTCTCCCTCCTTGCCTCCTACCATCTCTCCTTTCTCTTTCGAATTCATAGGATTCTTTATCATGGTTGGAAGTTCTATCCCTCTCTAACCTGTCAATCCTCTCATGGATTTCATCACTTTGCCTTTGAAGAAGCCTTTCCAAATGTCTTGTTAGGGCTTGCATTTGGAATGTCATTGTGGCTGTCCTTAGGGAAGGAGGGGGACTTCCATTTGGATCTCTTTCCTTAGACATTGTACAAAATCAACAAGTTAGTGAACACAATAAAACAAGGTCCTCACCACTCACTCTTCTCACGTGTTTCCCTCTTAGAATTGTAGTTCCCTCGTGTTTTCACAAATCATGACTTTTATATAACAATCTCTCTTGCCTTTTTCCTCTGAAGTCCTCTTTATAAGCCCTTAAAGTGAATTACAAGCTAATCAATACAAAAGTACTCACACACAATGTAAACAATTCACACAAAGCTTAAACACTAAAGAGGTCAATGAAATATGAAATACTCCTAGACAAAACCAAAGAGCACAATAAGACAAACAAGAAAAGCTAATAAAGAACAAAGCACACTCAAATAGGAGTTAATCAAGATAAGAAACAGGAACAAGTGTAGAGTAGAAAAGATCAAATTAGCAAAGGAGAATTATAGCACCAAAGTCCACCAAGTAAATGTTAATATTCAAGAAGACTAAAACACTCAAAATATGTAATAGGGGCGAAAATCACCTGCTATTTTTTTTTTAACTTTTGGTATTCATTTTTTTTCATTTTTTTTACACAAACAGCCTCACACAAGTTGAAGGAGTGTTCACAAGATCAAATAGCCAAGGAAGGTGATATCTAACACATAAATATCAAAATATCAAAATCAATAAGATCAAAATGGATCAAACTTAGAACATAAATCAAGAATAAATGCTAAATTGAAAGAATACAAGATCATAACCCAACTCTAGGATCCTAGCTCTTGATACCACATGATATGATCCAACAATGGAACATATGATTTTTGGATCTTCCTTGTGTTGGTTTCTCTTGTAACCGAATTCAACAACAAACAAAAAGAAAGAAAAAAAATTAAACAAAGATTGATGTAGAAGAATAAGAAGTGGTGTGAAAAAAAAACAAGATAGAAAATTAAAAGATAGAATTAGACAAGAAGATGAAGAATGGTGCCACAATCTCAATCCTATTGAAGAGGATGAGAATGATAAGCCTTGTGTAGAATCGCTACAAATGTATGAGGAACCTTTGATAAGATTCAAGCTATGGTTCTCTCTAAGAACCCAAGAGGCATGAAAATAGTTCTCTCAAGAGGGGTTAGAGGATAAAATCCATAAACAAATTCAAAAGGAGAAAATTGAGTAGTAGAATAGACTACCCTATTATAAGCAAATTCAACATGAGGCAAACATTCCTCCCAATATTTAATATTCCTCTTAATGATGGATCTAAGGAGAGCAGAGAGAGTTCTATTTACCACCTCGGTTTGTCCATCCATTTGTAGATGACAAGTGGTAGAGAATAGGAGCTTTATCCCTAGCTTGTTCTACAAAATTTTCTAAAAATGGCTAAGGAACTTAGTGTCACGGTATGAAACAATACTCCTTGGCATTCCATGGAGTCTTACCACTTCTTTAAAGAACAAATTAGCCACATGACTTGCATCACCAACCTTGTGGCAAGGAATGAAATAAGTCATCTTTAAAAATCTATCAATGAACACAAAGATAGAATCATTTCCCTTCTTGGTGCGTGGTAGCCCTAAAACAAAATCTATAGACAAGTCAATCCACAGGAAATTAGGAATGGGTAAAGGAGTATAAAGTCCATGAGGCATCACCTTTGATTTGGCTTTCTTACAAACAATGCATCTTTCACAAATTTTCTACACATCATGCTTCATACAAGGTCAATAAAAGTATTCATGCAACATATCTAAAGTCTTTTGAACCTTCTGAGTTGGAAACCAACCGCTCTTTTGCTAACCGCAAGTGCACGGGTCATACAAGCAAAAAAAATGATGAGTAGGATCATCTCCACAAGGACTATGGTAATTTCCGAAGCTAAATATTAATTTATAGCTTAATTAATTCTATTCAAGCAAACATAAAGTGGAAAATAGGTTGATAAATAAATTACAAGACATAAATAAAAGCAATGATAAATTGAGAACCTAGAGAATCCTTTTTCACCCCCTATTTCAACTAAAAGCATGCAGTCCCTGTTAGCATACAAACGACCAGATTAGGTTAGCCTGAGAAACTAACTTAGTTAAAAGCCTATGTCTAAGACGAGTAACCCTATGCTATTTACCTAGTTCACTATGCGTTCATGAGAACCAGCGCAAACAACAAGCATTAAGATCGATTCTCAACTAAGGTTATGCATGGCTAATAGGTAAATGTTTATCTTATTAACAAATCAACTCACTCCACCATTGGAATGAAATCGAATATGCATCTGCCATACAAATGATTTCAACAAATCACCCACAAGTTTATCAGACAAATAAGAGCATTAAGCATAATATGATAGAACAAAACCCAAATCTTTCATATAAACTCAAAAAGGGGTACAAATCATTCAATGTCAAAGGAGAATTCAAAGAATAATGTAAACACAACTAGCTACACAATGAATACGAAAATGAATACAAAAATCTGCATTCAAGATAAATAGAAGAGAAAGAGAAGCAGAAACTGAGCAAGAAGCCCCAATGGATTGAGTCTTGAAGCTTGGATCTTAGTTTCTTCAACCCACTTTCAAACTCATAATGCCTTCCTAGCTGCTGGATTCTCCAATTGGCAAAAGCCCCAAAATGTAATATGAGAGACGAAAGAGAGAAAGTGAAGAAAACCAAGCATAAAAAATAATGGTCCCTGTCAAAATCTGCTTTCCACGTATTTATAGACGCATAGATTTTGCGTATCATGCAGTGGCGTTGCGCAACTCGCGCTGCGATGCGCAAAACTTAGGGCACCAGTGTCGCGACATTTACTTCCTTGCGTTGTGGCATTACAGCCTTGGGTTTACAGGGTGCATTGGCAGAGAGCTAGACGCCGCGATGTGGAATTCCTTACGCCACGGTGTGATTCCTCATTTAGTGCAGGGTCTCTTCTTACTTCAAATTGGTTCTTTTGGGACCATCCTGCAATTGAGAAATCAACCAATCAGATACAAATGTAATCAAGTTCAAACCAATCAAAGATTAGGAAGAATTAAAGCAAGATTAGAGAGAAACACTTCAACATGGATTTTACATGAAAATGAGGATAAAGTCTTCCAACAATGCCTAACAACAAGGACAAAGCAACCAATAATGCATAAAGATAGGGCACAAATAACTATATTCTATGGAGTTATCACACCCCCAAACCTAATATTTTGCTAGTCCTCGAGCAAAACAAAGTCAGGCTACACTTGCAAAGACAAGCTCATCTTAAACACTAGTGTACTATGATTGCATTAAACCTCAAAGAATACGCATGCCTCAAAATTCTGGTTCGCACCTATAAAATCCTTATCATACCAATAATCAAACTTTCAAATCATGCATGGTTCATTTTCCAGAAACATGCAAGTAAAACCTCTTCATTTCAAATCATACTCAACCAAATAAGTTTATGAGCAAACACATGGATATCAATCAAAGAATCCACAAAATTATAATGCAACTCTCTCTCCACTAATGTAAATCACACATGAATGAGGATCAAAAAGGTCTTTATTAGCTTGTAATGTAAGGCCATGGTTATGGGGTAAAGAAGAAAGGGGAAAGGATAACAAACATTGAGAAACAAAAATATGCGATTTCAAGACTTGAGAACAAGTGAAACTAGCAGGGTATTCAACAATGAAAGCGCAAAACTCACCAGAACCTTGCAATGCTTTTCATTTTTAACTTTTCTTCTTTCTTTGTTTGCTTTGCTTTCCTCTCTTCTCTTTTTCTTTCTTTTTACTTTTACAAAGCAATTTTTTTTCTTTTTATTGCATTTGGTTCTTTCAGGCTCATTTTTGTATTTGAAAATATTAATACCCCTAATCACTGAACTCACTTCAAGAAATAACATATCATGCACTCAACAAACATTGATGGTAGGAAGAAAATGCAATGCTTTCACATGCATTAGAATGGTTAACAGGTTAACGAACATAATGGTAATGAAAAACAAATAAGGCCAAACAATCAAAAAGCTTCAAACGGGACCAATGGATATCATCATTTAAGGCTAAGCTTGAAAGGCTCAATCAGTCCAAAGAATACCTTAATCATTTCCTCAATTATGCACAACTTAGGATTTCGCTTCAAGAGAGATACAAAACAATTTCAGAGATACAAGACACATCCATATGTACTTGTCATAAGCATTCTCTAGAAAAGCACTCAAATCCAATCCAAAGCCAAACAAGCATAAGAATGGAAAATTCATCATACATAAAAAGAATCAAGATTGATTGGCATGCTTCCAAGATTGCATAGGGATTCATAGAAAAATTTGAGGTGAATTTGCCTCCCTAATTATCATTGGGCAATCATTACACTAGCAAATGGCATCATGTTATGTATTTAAATAATTTCACAAGAATTAACCATGTAAATCAACCATTATGTGCACCAAATCATATAAAAACAAAAATAATACTAAAAAATATCTAGAAATTAAACTAATAATATTTAACAATAATAAAAAGGCCATGTATAAAACAAAATACAAAGACACTCCCCCAAACCTAAAGGAAATAATGTCTGCAGTGTACTATACATATATATAAAAAGAAGTAGAGTCAACACGAAAGAAAAGATGCCCTGTGTACATCACTACTAATCATCATCAACATCAGGCAGAACCTCGGTGCCTGCACCGCTATCATCATCACCTGGAAACGGCTTAGTATCATCGCCACTATCATCATGGTGGGCGGCTGGGTCCTGATGCTAGTGCGAGAGTCCGACTCCATCAAAAGGAGGGTAGGGTTGCTATTGGTGGGATAGGCTCGCACCATCAAAGGGTGGGTATAGAGGAATGGGGAAGTCCTAAGTGGAGATCTGTAGGCGCTCCGCCAGCCATCGGATGTTGTCGACGGTGTATGCCTACATAGCGGCAAGCTGGCAAAGCTCTGCGCTCGCGTCGACAGCCTGGTGGGGTACTTGGGGCTCTGTGGCCACTCTCTTAGCTCGGCGGGGGACCGCTATAGCAGGGGGAGTCGCACCAACCCTCCCAACGAAATACTCACTGAGAGGTCATTTGTCATCGGTACGCTCCTCATGGGGGTCAATGGGCATGCCCAGCTCTAGCATAAGAGCTGGATGAGAGATAGGAAAAATAAACTGCGCTGCTTAGTGGCTGAACTCTGCAACTGCCTCTGAAGAATAACTGTGACGTCTATCGACCGCCGCTCCAGAATGTAGTAGATCATGATGGCCCTATCGCGGGTAACCTTTGATAGGTTACTAGAGGGCAGGAGCCTGGTTGATGGAGACCAAGGAGGCTCAAGTGGCAGCCCAACAACCCAATGCCCAAAGATGCACTGCTAGGACTTGGAGGCCCAATGACAAGGTCAAGAGCTAAGAAGGCTAAGGAGGATTTGGACAAAGAAGTTAACCACTTTCTCTCACTCAAGCCCATTCCAAAAGAGGGAGCACTCAAGATGATCCAAATGATCTAAGTTGATGAAGGGCTCAATATGGGGGCATGATTTCTTCTTAGTCAATTTTATTTAATTATGTATTTGAACCTTTTAATTTTCTCAGTTTTGGTTCTTATTTTCTTTTTTTGGGATAATTTTGTAATAAGGGCTTATTGTTTGGGCTTAATTTGCGCACAGCAGAGCTAGGGATAGGTGTTGCCTTCTAATTGGGCCTAGGCCACATTTGCGCTAGGGTTAGGATTAAAAAATGCACTAGCTTGCTGCCTCCTTTAGCTAGACCTAGCCGTATACCTAATGCCTATAAATAGGCTTATATTTAATGTATTTGACACTTTTGAATTTGAGAATATTATTGCACTCCTTTCTGAGTTTTGAGAGCTTAGTTCTCTTGGGGTTCTTGGAAGAACCATCTTGGTTCTTATCAAAGGTTTTCTTACCTTTGTGGCAAATCTTCGCTTGACTTATCACTCTCCATGAGTGTGGTGTCTTCTTCCTTCCATTCCTTGTCTTTTTTCATCTTTTTCTAATTTTCATTGTTCACAATATTGTTCATGGTACTGTTCACATTCATATTCACCCTTCATCGTTTAATTCTTTAAAACATGAAATCAACTTAAGGACGATCCGTAAAAACAATATGCAATCCAACTTGGATCATATCATATGGTATCTAGAGCCTAGATCCTAGAGTTGATAGAGTTCTTGTATTTTTTGTACTTGTTCTTATTGCTTTCCAAACATCAAACACCATTGCTTGAATGACATAATTGTACAGAACCTTAATCATCATTGATCTCTGCCATTCTTAAGAATTAACAACATTCTTTACTTTCCGTTCTTTACTTTTTGCCATTTAAATTCTAGTCCTTTTATTTTCAGTCTTTAGTTTCTGTTCTTTAATTTATGTGCAATATTTACAGCTTTGATCTTATCAACTCTATATCCATTGCTGTTACATGTTTTATAGCACCTTAATTTGAAAGGAAACTCCCAAATACATAATTGGGCATAACATTTAGCACTAAAATTGCAAGAACCAATTATTATTATTATTTTTAAGTGCAAAAAGAGAACAAGGGCATGAAAAATAATATAAAAAAAGGAGAAAAAAAAGTCTATTCCAAAAAAAAAAGAGACTGTCCTTGCACTTAAGCAAGATTAAGTTTGAAAGCCTTGTGAATTTCATTAAGCGGTGCTATTCTACATACCTTGCGTAATTCTTTTTCTTCTTATTTCTTTTGAGTTTTACCTTTCTTTTTTTTAATTAGCTTTTCTTGCTTGTCTTTTAAATTCTTTTGAGTTTTGTCTAGAGTTTCATCCTTTCTTCTACTTCTGAGTGCTTATTCTTGTGAGGACTGCTACTTTTGTAAGAGCTTTTGGTAATTGAAATGCAAGAGGGTTCATTTAAGAACTTGTAAAGAGAACTTGAGTGGTAAAAGGCAAGAACGTTTTCATTAAACAAAAGCCTAATTATGTGAAACACGAGTGAAATCAATCTAAGAGTGTATACACGAGAGAAGAATAGTAAGGGCCTTCTCAATCTCGAATTATTCTTATTACTTGTGCAAAGATGAGTGAAGGAAGTACACCCCTGATATGATCCAAGTTGGATGCATATTGTTTTTACGGATCGTCCTTGAGTTGATTTAGTGTTTCAAAGAATGAAATGATGAACAATACCCGAGGAACAGAACTGATGAATAGTGACATGAATAGTGATGTGAATAGTAAAAATAATAGAAAAGATGGAAAAAGGAAAAGGAATGTGATATGATCCAAGTTGGATGCATATTGTTTTTACGGATCGTCCTTGAGTTGATTTAGTGTTTCAAAGAATGAAATGATGAACAATACCCGAGGAACAGATCTGATGAATAGTGACATGAATAGTGACGTGAATAGTAAAAATAATAGAAAAATAATGGAAAAATGGAAAAGGAAAAGGAATGGAGGAAGAAGACGCCACACTCTTAGAGAGTGATAAGTCAAGCGAAGATTCGCCACAAAGGTAAGGAAGCCTTTGATAAGAACCAAGATGGCTCAACCAAGAACCAAAGAGAATGAAATTCTCACAAATGGATTCAATCCAAATTCACATCCAAGAGTCCCTTCATTCATGTTTTAGGCACCTATTTATAGGAAAATGGGGTGCATAGAATATGCATACAAAATGGTCATCATAATGTGACAAATTCCCCATAAAAAGCAATAACTAATCCATTAAGTGGCTAATTAAAGCATTAACTAGCAAATAGGAGTTACCTAGGCATGCAAACCAAAGGTTGCCCTCCCAAAAAATGTGCACTACTCATCCTTCATAGTTTATTACACTTTATTTAATAGAAATAAACTAAAAAATGCTATTTTAGAGAAGTGGACATCCAAGTCATCATGGGTCTTCAAGTTGGATGAGATAAGTGACCAATTTGGGCTCCACTCCATCAAGACTTGAATTTGGGCTTGCTTCAATTAAAGTTGTCACCATTTGATTTAGGACTTCTTGGGCTTTCTTGGTCCTAGCTCTTGTCATAGGTCCACCAAGTCCTTGTAGTGCTCCTTGATCCATGCTCCTTAGTGGGCTCACATCATCCCCTCCTTCTTTAAGTGAATTCGACCTCGAATTGAAATCTTCATCACCTACATCAAATGGAGACAAATCAGCTACATTGAAAGTTGCACTAACACCATACTCACCTGGAAGGTCTATCTTGTAGGCATTATCATTGATCTTGGCCAACACTTGGAATGACCCATCTCCTCTTGGTTGAAGCTTGGATTTTCTCTGTGAAGGAAATCTCTCTTTTCTCATGTGCACCCAGACCCAATCTCCAGGTTCAAACACCACCTTCCTCCTCCCTTTGTTGCCTTGTCTAACATAGCTTTCAGTCTTCTTCTCAATTTGAGCCTTGACTTGCTCGTGTAACTTCCTCACAAATTCAGCTTTAGCCCTGCCATCTTCATGCTTTAAAATTGACGAGTTAGGCAATGGTAATAAATCAAGAGGAGTGAGAGGATTAAATCCATAAACAACCTCAAAAGGAGAATATTGAGTAGTACTATGAACAGCTCTATTATAAGCAAATTCCACATGAGGCAAACACTCCTCCCAAGACTTAATGTTCTTCTTTATTACAGCCCTAAGAAGGGAAGAAAGTGTCCTATTAACTACCTCAGTTTGCCCATCCGTTTGGGGATGACAAGTAGTGGAGAAAAGAAGCTTTGTACCCAGCTTACCCCACAAAGTCCTCCAAAAGTGACTTAAGAACTTTGTGTCACGATCTGAAACAATACTTCTTGGAAGGCCATGAAGCCTTACCACTTCTTTGAAAAACAATTCAGCAACATGACAAGCATCATCAACTTTTTTACATGGTATAAAATGTGCCATTTTAGAAAACCTATCCACCACCACAAAAATTGAATCCTTACCATTCTTTGTCCGGGGTAGTCCTACAACAAAATCCATTGACAAATCAATCCAAGGAAAATCAGGAATAGGCAACGGAGTATAAAGTCCATGAGGCATCACTTTAGATTTAGACCTTTTACAAACAATGCATTTTTCACAAAACTTTTGCACATCATGTTTCATGTGTGGCCAATGAAAATGTTCGTGCAACATGTCTAAAGTCTTTTGAACCCCAAAATGCCCCATTAGTCCCCCTTCATGCGCTTCCCTCACAAGCAACTCTCTTATAGAACTTTTAGGCACACATAATCTCTTTTCTTTAAACAAAAACCCTTGGTGCCTAAAATATCCATTTTGAGCCCAATGCAAACAATTAGCATAGATATGGGAAAAATCTTTATCATGCTCATACAATTCTTTGATGCATTCAAGCCCAAACAATTTTGTTTCAAGGGTAGAGAGTAAGGTATACCTTCTTGAAAGTGCATCCACCACTATGTTGGCCTTACCTTTCTTATGCTTGATCACATATGGGAATTGTTCAAGAAACTCAACCCACTTGGCATGCCTCTTATTCAACTTTCCTTGTCCTTTCAAGTACTTTAAGGACTCATGATCACTATGGATAACAAACTCTTTGGGCAAAAGATAATGTTGCCATGTTTGCAAAGCCCTCACCAAGGCATACAACTCCTTATCATAGGTGGGATAATTAAGGACAGCACCACTTAATTTCTCACTAAAGTAAGCAATTGGATGCCCTTCTTGCATTAAAAAACAGCTCCAACACCAACATTAGAAGCATCACATTCAATTTCAAAAGATTTAGCAAAATTAGGAAAGCAAAAAGCAAGTATTGGTGCATGGGTGAGCTTTTTCTTAAGTTCCTTAAAAGCTTGTTCTTGTTTTTCCCCCATTTAAACCCAACATTCTTTTTGACAATTTCATTAAGAGGTGCAGCCAATGTGCTAAAATCTTTAACAAACCTCCTATAGAAACTAGCCAAACCATGAAAGCTCCTCAGGAACTCAATTTTTGGGGGTTGGCCAATCTTGAATGGCCTTAATCTTTTCTTGATCCACATGGACCCCTTTAGCATTAATCACAAAACCAAGGAAAATCACATGATCCACACAAAAAGTACATTTTTCCAAGTTTGCATACAACCTTTCTTTTCTTAATACAAGCAAAACAGCCCTTAAATGTTCATGGTGCTCATCTAAGTTTTTGCTATATATTAAGATATCATCAAAATATACCACCACAAATTTTCCCAAAAATTCTCTTAAGACATGGTTCATAAGCCTCATAAAAGTGCTTGGTGCATTTGTTAAACCAAAAGGCATTACCAACCATTCATCCCCTTCCCTTATCCTAATTTGATGGTACCCACTTTTCAAATCAATTTTAGAAAAAATGCAAGCACCAAACAATTCATCAAGCAAATCATCAAGTCTAGGGATAGGATGCCTATACTTAATGGTGATGTTGTTCACGGCCCTACAATCCGTGCACATCCTCCAAGTGCCATCCTTTTTGGGCACCAAAATGACGGGTACAACACATGGACTTAAGCTCTCTTGTACCCATCCTTTTTGCATCAACTCCTCCACTTGCTTTTGGATCTCTTTGGTCTCTTGAGGATTGCTCCTATAGGCTGGCCTATTGGGTAATGATGCACCCGGAATGAGGTCAATATGGTGCTCAATTCCCTCAAAGGTGGAAGGCCATGTGGCACTTCCTTAGGGAAGATATCCTCAAATTCCTGCAAAAGATTTTTCACACCACTAGACAAAGAATGATCATTAGAAATGTTAGTATTTAAACAAAATTCCCTACACAAAAGATGTATAGGGGCTGTCTTGAAACCAATGCACTTTTCACCTCACTTTTTGTTGCAAAACAACTCTCTTTTCTCTCTTTTTCATCTCGGTTTTTCTCTCTTTTTTCTCATGATTTTTTTTTTTTTATTTTTCATCACTCTTTTTCTCTTGTTCACTCTCTTTTTCTTTTCTCTCTTGCTTTCTTTTCTCTCTCATTTTCTTTTGATCCTCACTAACTTGTTTTGGAGATAAAGGAGAGAGTACAACCTTTCGCTCCTTGTCCATGAAAGTGAACTTGTTTGAAAATCCATCATGAATGGCCTTCTTGTCATATTGCCAAGGCCTTCCCAACAACATATGGCTTGCCTCCATAGGCACTACATCACAAAGAACATTATCCTCATACTTCCCAATGGAGAATGGAACCTCCACTTGTTTGTTCACCACCATCTCCCCACCTCACTCAACCATTGAAGTCTATATGGTGTTGGATGGGTTTTAGTGATAAGATTTAATTTAGACACCAACCTAGAACTTACTACATTTGCACAACTACCTCCATCAATTATTAGAGAACAAACTTTACCTTGAATTAGGCATCTAGAGTGGAAAATGTTCTCCCTTTGGCTAGCTTCATGTTCCTTCACTTGACTCCCCAAAAGCCTCCTCACCATAAGTAAGTCACCATCCGGCATGAACACTTCTTCTTCACTTTCCTCTCCACTTGAAGCTTCGGATTGAGACATCACTTCACCATTCAAGGACACCATAGTTCTCTTGGTTGGACATTGAGAGGCTATGTGGCCATGACCAAGACACTTGAAACACTTGACATCTCTGCTCCTTGTGGTTGGTTCCATGGGCTTCTTGCCTTGAGAGGTGCTCACGGCCTCCTTGCTTGGTGCACCCTCCTTCTTTTGCTTGTCCTTCCAATTTGAAGATGGGAATTTGGAAGATGATGAAGAGGAATATTTGGATTTCCTCCTCTTTAATTGTTGCTCCACCTTGATTGCTTGTTGCACCAAATCTTCAAGCTCTACATAGTTTTGCAACTCCACCACATCTTGAATTTCTTGGTTCAAGCCATGCAAGAACCTTGCCATAGTTGCCTCACGGTCCTCCTCAAAGTTTGACCTAAGTAAGGCCAATTCCATCTCCTTGAAGTACTCATCCACACTCTTGCTCCCTTGGGTAAGTCTTTGCAATTTGTTGTGGATGTCCCTTTGATAGTGACTTGGGACAAACCTCCTCCTCATTACAATTTTCATGTCTTCCCAAGTCTCAATTGGCTCCTCTCCAATTCTCCTCCTCTCCTTTTGGAATTGATCCCACCATACTAGTGCATACTCCTTGAACTCCAACGCCGCCACCTTCACTTTCTTTCTCTCATTATATGTGTTGCAATCAAACACTTGCTCCATCTTGAGTTTCCACTCCAAATAGGCTTCGGGGTCATTCTTTCCAAGAAAGGAAGGAACTTTGATTTTAACCCCCTCAATCCTATCTTCACGCCTTCCTCCCCTCCCCTAGGGCCTCCTCTTCTAGGTCTTCTTCCTCTTGGCCTCCCTCTTTCTTCACTATCATAGCCACTTGAGTCATCCCGTTGAAGGTTGGCTAGTTGTCTATCATAGTTGGCTTGCATTTGCTCCATTTGTCTTTGGAGTGCTTGAACTTGATTAGCCATTCTAGCATGTAGAGTGGCTGTCCTTGGTGACAATGGTGGACTATCACCCATTTGAGTAGTAGAAAGTGTAATTTATCCTCACAACACTCCCTCTCTTTTCTCACAAAGTGTATATATATATATATATATATTTTTTTCACTCTTTTTGGCTTTTTTTTTTTTTTTCACACAAGATGTAATTTTCACTCTTGCCTCTTTCCACTCAAATTCTCTTTGCAAGTTCTTAAATGAACCATCTCATCTTTCAATTACCAAAAGCTCTTACAAAGGTAGCGGTCCTCACAAGAGTAAGCACTCGAAGTTGAAGAAAAGATGAAACTCTAGACAAAACTCAAAGGAATTTAAAAGACAAGCAAGAAAAGCTAATTAAAAAAAAAAGAAAGGTAGAACTCAAAAGAAATAAGAAGAAAAAGAAATGCACAAGGTATGTAGAATAGCACCACTTAATTGAAATTCACAAGGCATTCAAACTCAATCTTGCTTAAGTGCAAGGGCAGTCTCTTTTTTTTTTTTTTTTTTTTTTAATACTATTTTTCAAGCCCTTGTTCTCTTTTTTTGCACTTAAAAAAAATGGTTCTTGCAATTTTTTTTTTCAATTGTTATGCCCAATTGTGTATTTAGGAGTTTCCTTTCAAATTAAGGTGCTATAAAACATATAACAAAGAACATATAGAATTAAAGAATATAGAATTGACAAGATCAAAGTCAGTAAATATTGCGTAGAAATTAAAGAACAGAAATTAAAGGCAGAAAATAAAAGGACTAGAATTTAAATGGCAAAAAGTAAAGAACGGAAAGTAAAGAATGTTGCCAATTCTTAGAAATGGCAGAGATCAATGATGATCAAGATTGTGTATAATTATGACATTCAAGCAATAGTGCTTGATGTTTGGAAAGCAATAAGAACAAGTACAAAAGAAAATGCAAGAACTCCATCAACTCTAGAATCCGGCTCGATACCACATGATATGATCCAAGTTGGATGCATATTGTTTTTACGGATCGTCCTTGAGTTGATTTAGTGTTTCAAAGAATGAAATGATGAACAATACCCGAGGAACGAATCGATGAATAGATGAATAGTGATGTGAATAGTGACATGAATAGTAAAAAAAATAATAGAAAAGATGGAAAAAGGAAAAGGAATGGGAGGAAGAAGACGCCACACTCTTAGAGAGTGATAAGTCAAGCGAAGATTCGCCACAAAGGTAAGGAAGCCTTTGATAAGAACCAAGATGGCTCAACCAAGAACCAAAGAGAATGAAATTCTCACAAATGGATTCAATCCAAATTCACATCCAAGAGTCCCTTCATTCATGTTTTAGGCACCTATTTATAGGAAAATGGGGTGCATAGAATATGCATACAAAATGGTCATCATAATGTGACAAATTCCCCATAAAAAGCAATAACTAATCCATTAAGTGGCTAATTAAAGCATTAACTAGCAAATAGGAGTTACCTAGGCATGCAAACCAAAGGTTGCCCTCCCAAAAAAACGTGCACTATTCATCCTTCATAGTTTATTACACTTTATTTAATAGAAATAAACTAAAAAAATGCTATTTTAGAGAAGTGGACATCCAAGTCATCATGGGTCTTCAAGTTGGATGAGATAAGTGACCAATTTGGGCTCCACTCCATCAAGACTTGAATTTGGGCTTGCTTCAATTAAAGTTGTCACCATTTGATTTAGGACTTCTTGGGCTTTCTTGGTCCTAGCTCTTGTCATAGGTCCACCAAGTCCTTGTAGTGCTCCTTGATCCATGCTCCTTAGTGGGCTCACATCATCCCCTCCTTCTTTAAGTGAATTCGCTCGAATTGAAATCTTCATCACCTACATCAAATGGAGACAAATCAGCTACATTGAAAGTTGCACTAACACCATACTCACCGGAAGGTCTATCTTGTAGGCATTATCATTGATCTTGGCCAACACTTGGAATGGCCCATCTCCTCTTGGTTGAAGCTTGGATTTCCTCCGTGAAGGAAATCTCTCTTTTCTCATGTGCACCCAGCACCCAATCTCCAGGTTCAAACACCACCTTCCTCCTCCCTTTGTTGCCTTGTCTAACATAGCTTTCAGTCTTCTTCTCAATTTGAGCCTTGACTTGCTCGTGTAACTTCCTCACAAATTCAGCTTTAGCCCCGCCATCTTCATGCTTTAAAATTGACGAGTTAGGCAATGGCAATAAATCAAGAGGAGTGAGAGGATTAAATCCATAAACAACCTCAAAAGGAGAATATTGAGTAGTACTATGAACAGCTCTATTATAAGCAAATTCCACATGAGGCAAACACTCCTCCCAAGACAATGTTCTTCTTTATTACAGCCCTAAGAAGGGAAGAAAGTGTCCTATTAACTACCTCGGTTTGCCCATCCGTTTGGGGATGACAAGTAGTGGAGAAAAGAAGCTTTGTACCCAGCTTACCCCACAAAGTCCTCCAAAAGTGACTTAAGAACTTTGTGTCACGATCTGAAACAATACTTCTTGGAAGGCCATGAAGCCTTACCACTTCTTTGAAAAACAATTCAGCAACATGACAAGCATCATCAACTTTTTTTCATGGTATAAAATGTGCCATTTTAGAAAACCTATCCACCACCACAAAAATTGAATCCTTACCATTCTTTGTCCGGGGTAGTCCTACAACAAAATCCATTGACAAATCAATCCAAGGAAAATCAGGAATAGGCAACGGAGTATAAAGTCCATGAGGCATCACTTTAGATTTAGACCTTTTACAAACAATGCATTTTTCACAAAACTTTTGCACATCATGTTTCATGTGTGGCCAATGAAAATGTTCGTGCAACATGTCTAAAGTCTTTTGAACCCCAAAATGCCCCATTAGTCCCCCTTCATGCGCTTCCCTCACAAGCAACTCTCTTATAAAACTTTTTGGCACACATAATCTCTTTTCTTTAAACAAAAACCCTTGGTGCCTAAAATATCCATCTTGAGCCCAATGCAAACAATTAGCATAGATATGGGAAAAATCTTTATCATGCTCATACAATTCTTTGATGCATTCAAGCCCAAACAATTTTGTTTCAAGGGTAGAGAGTAAGGTATACCGTCTTGAAAGTGCATCTGCCACTATGTTGGCCTTACCTTTCTTATGCTTGATCACATATGGGAATTGTTCAAGAAACTCAACCCACTTGGCATGCCTCTTATTCAACTTTCCTTGTCCTTTCAAGTACTTTAAGGACTCATGATCACTATGGATAACAAACTCTTTGGGCAAAAGATAATGTTGCCATGTTTGCAAAGCCCTCACCAAGGCATACAACTCCTTATCATAGGTAAGGACAGCACCACTTAATTTCTCACTAAAGTAAGCAATTGGATGCCCTTCTTGCATTAAAACAGCTCCAACACCAACATTAGAAGCATCACATTCAATTTCAAAAGATTTAGCAAAATTAGGCAAAGCAAGTATTGATGCATGGGTGAGCTTTTTCTTAAGTTCCTTAAAAGCTTGTTCTTGTTTTTCCCCCATTTAAACCCAACATTCTTTTGACAATTTCATTAAGAGGTGCAGCCAATGTGCTAAAATCTTTAACAAACCTCCTATAGAAACTAGCCAAACCATGAAAGCTCCTCACATCACTCACATTTTTGGGGGTTGGCCAATCTTGAATGGCCTTAATCTTTTCTTGATCCACATGGACCCCTTTAGCATTAATCACAAAACCAAGGAAAATCACATGATCCACACAAAAAGTACATTTTTCCAAGTTTGCATACAACCTTTCTTTTCTTAATACAAGCAAAACAGCCCTTAAATGTTCATGGTGCTCATCTAAGTTTTTGCTATATATTAAGATATCATCAAAATATACCACCACAAATTTTCCCAAAAATTCTCTTAAGACATGGTTCATAAGCCTCATAAAAGTGCTTGGTGCATTTGTTAAACCAAAAGGCATTACCAACCATTCATACAAACCAAATTTAGTTTTGAAAGCGGTTTTCCATTCATCCCCTTCCCTTATCCTAATTTGATGGTACCCACTTTTCAAATCAATTTTAGAAAAAATGCAAGCACCAAACAATTCATCAAGCAAATCATCAAGTCTAGGGATAGGATGCCTATACTTAATGGTGATGTTGTTCACGGCCCTACAATCCGTGCACATCCTCCAAGTGCCATCCTTTTTGGGCACCAAAATGACGGGTACAGCACATGGACTTAAGCTCTCTTGTACCCATCCTTTTTGCATCAACTCCTCCACTTGCTTTTGGATCTCTTTGGTCTCTTGAGGATTGCTCCTATAGGCTGGCCTATTGGGTAATGATGCACCCGAAATGAGGTCAATATGGTGCTCAATTCCCCTCAAAGGTGGAAGGCCATGTGGCACTTCCTTAGGGAAGATATCCTCAAATTCCTGCAAAAGATTTTTCACACCACTAGACAAAGAATGATCATTAGAAATGTTAGCATTTAAACAAAATTCCCTACACAAAAGCATGTATAGGGGCTGTCTTGAAACCAATGCACTTTTCACCTCACTTTTTGTTGCAAAACAACTCTCTTTTCTCTCTTTTTCATCTTGGTTTTTCTCTCTTTTTTTCTCATGATTTTTTTTTTATTTTTCATCACTCTTTTTCTCTTGTTCACTCTCTTTTTCTTTTCTCTCTTGCTCTCTTTTCTCTCTCATTTTCTTTTGATCCTCACTAACTTGTTTTGGAGATAAAGGAGAGAGTACAACCTTTCGCTCCTTGTCCATGAAAGTGAACTTGTTTGAAAATCCATCATGAATGGCCTTCTTGTCATATTGCCAAGGCCTTCCCAACAACATATGGCTTGCCTCCATAGGCACTACATCACAAAGAACATTATCCTCATACTTCCCAATGGAGAATGGAACCTCCACTTGTTTGTTCACCACCATCTCCCCAACCTCACTCAACCATTGAAGTCTATATGGTGTTGGATGGGTTTTAGTGATAAGATTTAATTTAGACACCAACCTAGAACTTACTACATTTGCACAACTACCTCCATCAATTATTAGAGAACAAACTTTACCTTGAATTAGGCATCTAGAGTGGAAAATGTTCTCCCTTTGGCTAGCTTCATGTTCCTTCACTTGACTCCCCAAAAGCCTCCTCACCATAAGTAAGTCACCATCCGGCATGAACACTTCTTCTTCACTTTCCTCTCCACTTGAAGCTTCGGATTGAGACATCACTTCACCATTCAAGGACACCATAGTTCTCTTGGTTGGACATTGAGAGGCTATGTGGCCATGACCAAGACACTTGAAACACTTGACATCTCTGCTCCTTGTGTTGGTTCCATGGGCTTCTTGCCTTGAGAGGTGCTCACGGCCTCCTTGCTTGGTGCACCCTCCTTCTTTTGCTTGTCCTTCCAATTTGAAGATGGGAATTTGGAAGATGATGAAGAGGAATATTTGGATTTCCTCCTCTTTAATTGTTGCTCCACCTTGATTGCTTGTTGCACCAAATCTTCAAGCTCCACATAGTTTTGAAACTCCACCACATCTTGAATTTCTTGGTTCAAGCCATGCAAGAACCTTGCCATAGTTGCCTCACGGTCCTCCTCAAAGTTTGACCTAAGTAAGGCCAATTCCATCTCCTTGAAGTACTCATCCACACTCTTGCTCCCTTGGGTAAGTCTTTGCAATTTGTTGTGGATGTCCCTTTGATAGTGACTTGGGACAAACCTCCTCCTCATTACAATTTTCATGTCTTCCCAAGTCTCAATTGGCTCCTCTCCAATTCTCCTCCTCTCCTTTTGGAATTGATCCCACCATACTAGTGCATACTCCTTGAACTCCAACGCCGCCACCTTCACTTTCTTTCTCTCATTATATGTGTTGCAATCAAACACTTGCTCCATCTTGAGTTCCCACTCCAAATAGGCTTCGGGGTCATTCTTTCCAAGAAAGGAAGGAACTTTGATTTTAACCCCCTCAATCCTATCTTCACGCCTTCCTCCCCTAGGGCCTCCTCTTCTAGGTCTTCTTCCTCTTGGCCTCCCTCTTTCTTCACTATCATAGCCACTTGAGTCATCCCGTTGAAGGTTGGCTAGTTGTCTATCATAGTTGGCTTGCATTTGCTCCATTTGTCTTTGGAGTGCTTGAACTTGATTAGCCATTCTAGCATGTAGAGTGGCTGTCCTTGGTGACAATGGTGGACTATCACCCATTTGAGTAGTAGAAAGTGTAATTTATCCTCACAACACTCCCTCTCTTTTCTCACAAAGTGTATATATATATATATATATATATTATATTTTTTTTATTTTTCTCTTTTTGGCTTTTTTTTTTTTCACACAAGATGTAATTTTCACTCTTGCCTCTTTCCACTCAAATTCTCTTTGCAAGTTCTTAAATGAACCATCTCATCTTTCAATTACCAAAAGCTCTTACAAAGGTAGCGGTCCTCACAAGAGTAAGCACTCAGAAGTTGAAGAAAAGATGAAACTCTAGACAAAACTCAAAGGAATTTAAAAGACAAGCAAGAAAAGCTAATTAAAAAAAAGAAAGGTAGAACTCAAAAGAAATAAGAAGAAAAAGAAATGCACAAGGTATGTAGAATAGCACCGCTTAATTGAAATTCACAAGGCATTCAAACTCAATCTTGCTTAAGTGCAAGGGCAGTCTCTTTTTTTTTCTTTTTTTTTTTAATATTTTTCAAGACCTTGTTCTCTTTTTTTTTTTTTTTGCACTTAAAAAAAAATGGTTCTTGCAATTTTTTTTTTCAATTGTTATGCCCAATTGTGTATTTAGGAGTTTCCTTTCAAATTAAGGTGCTATAAAACATATAACAAAGAATGATATAGAATTGACAAGATCAAAGTCAGTAAATATTGCGTAGAAATTAAAGAAACAGAAATTAAAGGCAGAAAATAAAAGGACTAGAATTTAAATGGCAAAAAGTAAAGAACGGAAAGTAAAGAATGTTGCCAATTCTTAGAAATGGCAGAGATCAATGATGATCAAGATTGTGTATAATTATGACATTCAAGCAATAGTGCTTGATGTTTGGAAAGCAATAAGAACAAGTACAAAAGAAAATGTAAGAACTCCATCAACTCTAGAATCCGGGCTCTGATACCACATGATCTGATCCAAGTTGGATGCATATTGTTTTTACGGATCGTCCTTGAGTTGATTTAGTGTTTCAAAGAATGAAATGATGAACAATACCCGAGAAAGAACTGATGAATAGTGATGTAAATAGTGATGTGAATAGTGACATAAATAGTAAAAATAATAGAAAAGATGGAAAAAGGAAAAGGAATGGGAGGAAGAAGATGCCACACTCTTAGAGAGTGATAAGTCAAGCGAAGATTCGCCACAAAGGTAAAGAAGCCTTTGATAAGAACCAAGATGGCTCAACCAAGAACCAAAGAGAATGAAATTCTCACAAATGGATTCAATCCAAATTCACATCCAAGAGTCCCCTCATTCATGTTTTAGGCACCTATTTATAGGAAAATGGGGTGCATAGAATATGCATACAAAATGGTCATCATAATGTGATAAATTCCCCATAAAAAGCAATAACTAATCCATTAAGTGGCTAATTAAAGCATTAACTAGCAAATAGGAGTTACCTAGGCATGCAAACCAAAGGTTGCCCTCCCAAAAAACGTGCACTATTCATCCTTCATAGTTTATTACACTTTATTTAATAGAAATAAACTAAAAAAATGCTATTTTAGAGAAGTGGACATCCAAGTCATCATGGGTCTTCAAGTTGGATGAGATAAGTGACCAATTTGGGCTCCACTCCATCAAGACTTGAATTTGGGCTTGCTTCAATTAAAGTTGTCACCATTTGATTTAGGACTTCTTGGGCTTTCTTGGTCCTAGCTCTTGTCATAGGTCCACCAAGTCCTTGTAGTGCTCCTTGATCCATGCTCCTTAGTGGGCTCACATCATAATGGGAGGAAGAAGACGTCACACTCTTAGAGAGTGATAAGTCAAGCGAAGATTCGCCACAAAGGTAAGGAAGCCTTTGATAAGAACCAAGATGGCTCAACCAAGAACCAAAGAGAATGAAATTCTCACAAATGGATTCAATCCAAATTCACATCCAACCGTCCCTTCATTCATGTTTTAGGCACCTATTTATAGGAAAATGGGGTGCATAGAATATGCATATAAAATGGTCATCATAATGTGACAAATTCCCCATAAAAAGCAATAACTAATCCATTAAGTGGCTAATTAAAGCATTAACTAGCAAATAGGAGTTACTTAGGCATGCAAAGCAAAGGTTGCCCTCCCAAAAAACGTGCACTATTCATCCTTCATAGTTTATTACACTTTATTTAATAGAAAATAAACTAAAAAATGCTATTTTAGAGAAGTGGACATCCAAGTCATCATGGGTCTTCAAGTTGGATGAGATAAGTGACCAATTTGGGCTCCACTCCATCAAGACTTGAATTTGGGCTTGCTTCAATTAAAGTTGTCACCATTTGATTTAGGACTTCTTGGGCTTTCTTGGTCCTAGCTCTTGTCATAGGTCCACTAAGTCCTTGTAGTGCTCCTTGATCCATGCTCCTTAGTGGGCTCACATCACCTAGGACTGCAAACCTTATGCAAGCCTTAGCTAAAGAACTTGAGAAGTTTAGGGTAGAAATAAACACAAGGCTCGATAATGAAAAGAGGAGAGACTCTCAACATGAAGTCTCCCATGAGGATGAAGATACCTATGATTCGGGTAGGGAAAGGAGGACTAAGAGGAACCATGATAGGAGAAGGAGGCATGGGAGGAGTGAAAGGAGTTATAATAGGAGGCATAGTAGTGATGAAAAAGGAGGAGACCTAGGAGGAGTAAAGACCCAAGTACCTTCTTTCCAAGGAAAGAATGACCCCGAAGCCTACTTAGAATGGGAAACCAAGGTAGAACAAATCTTTTCCTATCACCATTACAACGAAGAAAGGAAGGTAAAGGTGGCTGCCCTAGAATTTTCTGACTATGCCCTAATTTGGTGGAACCAAGTACAAAAAGAGAGGGAAAGAAATAGGGAATACCTCGTAGACACTTGGGAAGAGATGAAAGGTTTGATGAGGAGGAGGTTTGTCCCTTCATGGTACCATAGGAAATTATACAATAAACTCCAAAGACTTACCCAAGGAAGTATGAGTGTGGATGAGTACTACAAGGAGATGGAGGTGGCCATGATAAGGGCTAATATCATTGAAGATAGGGAGGTTACCATGTCACGTTTCCTGCATGGTTTAAACCGTGAGATAGGAGACATTGTAGAGTTGCACAACTATGAAGAGCTTGATGAGTTAGTCCACTAAGCCATAAAGGTGGAACAACAACTCAAAAGAAAGGGTGTATGGAAGAAGCCTTCTTCTAACCTCAAACCTCCCACTTGGAAGGACAAGGAACCAAATAAAGACTCCTCTACACAACCCAAGGATGGTATGACTTCTAAAAACTCTAATGGTTTTCCTTCCACTAATGCTTCTTCCTCTTCTTCTTCTAAAAATAGGAACATCAAGTGCTTCAAATGCTTGGGGAGTGGACACATAGCCTAAACAAAAGGGCAATGGTGATAAGAGAGGGACACCTCTCTAGTGATTCATGTACAAATTCCCCTCCCTCAAGTGAAGGAGAAGAAGAAAGTGAGACATATGCTCATGATGGTGACTTGCTAATGATAAGGAGACTCTTGGGTAGCCAAGTTGTGGCAAGGGACCAAGACCAAAGGGAAAACATCTTCCACACAAGATGTGTCATCCAAGGTAAAGTGTGCTCATTAATCATTGATGGGGGAAGTTGCACCAATGTGACAAGCACTCGTGAGGAGGACAAAGGAGGAGGCGAGATAGAGGGTGGCATGGAGGACATCGAAGGATTGGGAGGACCAATGACAAGAGCAAGAGCCAAGAAAGCCAAAGAAGCTCTAAAACAAATGGTGGCAAAATTGATCAAAAGAGGCTCCAAAATTGAAGGCCCAAGTTGTAATGTTGAGAAGGCCAAATTAATTTGTTGCATTCAGAATGAAGACTATGAGGACTAGAAAAGGCTGCATTTTTATTTAGTCCATGTTTGGCCCATTTTCTTTTGAGGTCAGATTTTGGGTGAGTTGTACTTGTAGCACGCCTAGACCCTTTATTTTTCTTTATTTTGTGGTTTTTGTTTATTGGGCTGAATGGGTAGATCCATGTAGGAATTTTACTAAACCTAGTGATAAGGGTTGTTATCAAATAAAAGACTTTCAAAACAACATTTTGGATAACACAGAATTGACATTGAACATTTTTGGCTTGTGAGGCTTGTTCTCTTAGGTTCTTCTAAGAATCTCTGAACTTATCAAGGGTGCTATCCTTGTGGCGTTCCCAGGCTTATCAATCCGTGGATTGTGGCGCCTAATCCTCTTTGTTCTTGGTTGTTTTTTTTTTTTTGCGTTTTTCTATTTCTCAATTCTGTCAAATCTTCTTTGGTTCGTATCTCACGTTTTACGAAACCTTTTCTGGTGATTCTTGACCCTAATTCGTAATTCAGAACGTCCTCTTTCACGTCGTTTTGGAATCGTGCAATTCTGAGGAACGTAACGTGAGATACAGGCGTTTTGAAGCAAGACGTCTTTGTGTGATCAATTTCGTGAATTCCAACCTAGGAAGGTCCGAACTGAAATCAAGGCAAGGGAACTCACATCATTTGGTATCAAAGCTCAGTTCTAGGTTTGGAATTGAGTTAAACAATCCCTTCAACGTTTCTGATCACACAATTGGTAATCCTAAACCCCTAAGTGTTAAGTAATAGCTTGTTTTATTGGAATTTTTGTCTATTCTTTTTCATCCTCAATTGTTGTAATTTCAATCTTGCTTTCCAAAATTTACAATTCCAATTATTTGAGGCAGCACGTGTTTAAAAAAAAAACTAGGATTTGACATTCAATTTGGTTTGTCCAATTGCGAGAGTATTCCTCTCTTAGGTTCTTGACTGAGCCATAGATCTTATCGAGAGTTTCTCTTGTGGCGATTACTAACTTTGGTTTATCAATCAATCCTTGATTGCAGCACCAATCCATTTCTTATTTCCATCTCTCGTCTTAACCATTTTCCTTTGTTATTTTCGTTTTTCCTTTGTGTCCATTCAGTTACAAGCATCAATTTGCAAGAATCTCAAATAATGCTAAGCTTGTGCGAATTCCACCCTAGATAGATCCGTAAAAGTGATACCATGGTAAGTGGAATCACATCAACTCGCTTGGTAAGAAAACTTGACCTTAAAACTACTCCTCACCCCCGACCATACAAGCTTCAATGGCTAAGTGAGAATGGTGAGTTGATAGTTAATCAACAAATGTTGGTAAGTTTGTCAATTGGTAAGTATAATGATGATGTTTTGTGTGATGTTGTTCCCATGGAGGCTGGCCATATTTTGCTTGGAAGGCCTTGTCAATTTGATAAGCATGCTATTCATGATGGTTTCACTAACAAGTACTCCTTTGTTCATAATTCCTTAAAGGTAACCCTTGTACCCCTTACTCCCAAACAGGTTTGTGAAGACCAAGTGGCCTTGAAGCTAAGAAGGGAGCAAGAGAAGAAAGACGTAAAAGTAAAATCAGAGGGGGAAGCAAAGAATAGGGACCAAAAACTTGTAAATGAAAAAAAAAATTGAATGTTTAATTGCTAGGGAGAGTGAGATTAAGAGGGCTTGCTTTGCAAAGCAAGAGATGTACATTTGCATATACAAGGACTTGTACTTAAGTTGTAACTCTAACCCTCTACCTAGTGAAGTTGATTCTCTTTTGCAGGACTTTGAAGATGTCTTTCCAAAGAGTGTGCCTCCCGGACTACCACCCTTGAGGGGGATTGAACATCAGATGGACTTCATCCCGGGAGCCTTTTTGCCCAATAGGCCCGCCTATAGGACAAATCCTGAGGAAACTAAGGAAATTCAGAAACAAGTGGAGGATTTGATGCAAAAAGGATGGGTGAAGCAAAGTTTAAGTCCTTGTGCCGTGCCTGTCATACTTGTCCCCAAAAAGGACGGCACTTGGAGAATGTGTACTGATTGTAGGGCTATAAATAATATAACTGTAAAATATAGGCATCCCATCCCTAGGCTAGATGATTTGCTTGATGAATTGCATGGTGCATGTTACTTTTCTAAAGTGGATTTAAAAAGTGGGTACCATCAAATTAGAATAAGGGAAGGGGATGAGTGGAAGACAGTCTTTAAGACTAAGCATGGATTGTATGAGTGATTGGTGATGCCTTTTGGGCTTACAAATGCACCTAGCACCTTTATGAGGTTGATGAACCATGTGTTGAGAGAGTTTCTAGGCAAGTTTGTAGTGGTGTACTTTGATGACATCCTAATCTATAGCATAAACTTAGAAGAGCACCTAGAACACCTTAGGGCTGTGATGAGTGTGCTTAGAAAAGAAAAGTTGTATGCTAATTTAGAGAAGTGTGTCTTTTGCACCAACCATGTAGTGTTCCTAAGCTTTGTTGTGAGTGCTAAGGGAGTGCAAGTAGATGAAGAAAAGATAAAAGCCATTAGGGAGTGACCTACCCCTAAGTCTGTGAGTGAGGTAAGGAGCTTTCATGGGTTAGCTAGCTTTTATAGAAGGTTTGTAAAAGATTTCAGCACCATAGCTGCCCCTTTAAATGAAGTTGTTAAGAAAAATGTGAGTTTTAGGTGAGGGGAGGATTAAGAGACAAGTTTCAACACACTCAAAGATAGGCTCACTCATGCACCTATACTTGCATTGCCTAATTTTTCTAAATCTTTTGAACTTGAGTGTGATGCATCAAATGTTAGCATTGGGGCTGTTTTAGTACAAAAGGGTCACCCCATTGCATACTTTAGTGAGAAATTGCATGGAGCTGTTTTAAATTACTCCACCTATGATAAAGAATTGTATGCATTCATAAGGGCTTTGCACACTTGGCAGCACTACCTTTTGCCAAAAGAGTTTGTAATTCACAGTGATCATGAGTCACTAAAATATTT
Organism: Ormosia emarginata; assembly: GCA_029884605.1. NCBI lineage: Eukaryota > Viridiplantae > Streptophyta > Magnoliopsida > Fabales > Fabaceae > Ormosia > Ormosia emarginata. Next base: position 20,625,798 of record JAQQTP010000078.1, on the reverse strand, counting down.
AAAAGGGCAAGGTAAGCTTAATAAGAGGCATGCCAAGTGGGTGGAATACCTTGAACAATTTTCCTATGTGATCAAACACAAGCAAGGAAAGGTAAACATAGTGGCTGATGCGCTTTCCAGAAGGTATACTTTATTAGCTACTCTTGAAACAAAAATGCTTGGTTTTGAACACATAAAGGAGTTGTATGTGCATGATGATGATTTCTCTAAGATGTATGTTGCATGTGAAAAAGGGGCGCATAGGGGGTTCTTTAGGCAAGATGAGTATTTATTCAAAGAAAAATGTTTGTGTGCGCCTAAGAGCTCTTTGCGTGAATTATTGCTTAGGGAAGCTCATGAGGGGGGATTAATGGGTCACTTTGGGATCCAAAAGACTTTAGATGTGTTGGATGAGCATTTTTATTGGCCTGACATGATGCATGATGTGCATAAACTATGTGATAGGTGCATTGTTTGTAAAAGAGCCAAATCAAAGGTAATGCCTTATGGACTCTATAGCCCCCTACCTATTCCTGATTCCCCTCAGACTGACTTGTCTATGGACTTTATGCTAGGTTTGCCCCGCTCAAAAAAAGGAAAAGACTCCAGTTTTGTGGTGGTGGACAGATTCTCCAAGATGGCCCACTTCATTCCTTGCCATAAGGTGGATGACGCCATTCATGTGGCGGACTTGTTCTTCAAAGAAGTGGTGAGGCTTCATGGAATGCCCAAAAGCATAGTCTTAGATAGGGACTCAAAGTTCTTAAGCCATTTTTGGCGGACCCTTTGGAACAAGCTTGGGACTAAGCTACTCTTCTCTACCACTTGCCACCCACAAACCGATGGGCAAACTGAGGTGGTGAATAGGACCCTATCGACCTTGCTGCGATTAATCATCAAGAGGAACATCAAAACCTGGGAAGAATGCTTACCTCTTGTTGAATTTGCTTATAATAGGGTTGTGCATGCTACTACTAGCTTTTCTCCTTTTGAGATTGTATATGGTTTTAATCCCCTCACCCCCCTTGATTTACTGCCTCTACCTAATGTCTCTTCTTTAATTCATAGGGATGGACAGGCAAAAACTGAATATGTGAGGAAGCTCCATGAACAAGTCAAGACTCAAATTGAAAGGAAGATGGAGCAATATGCTAGGCAAGCAAACAAGGGAAGGAGGCAAGTCATTTTTGAACCAGGAGATTGGGTGTGGGTGTACATGTGAAAAGAAAGGTTTCCTTTGCAAAGAAAATCTAAGCTCTTACCTAGAGGAGATGGACCCTTCCAAATCATAAAAAGAATCAACGACAATGCCTATAAAGTTGACCTATCAGGTGAGTATGGGGTTAGTGCAACATTTAATGTGGCTGACTTAAGTCATTTTGATGTAGGTGATGAAGGATCAAATTCGAGGACGAATTCTTTCGAAGGGGGAGGGCATGATGGAGACCAAGGAAGCTCAAGTGGCAGCCCAACGGGCCTAATGCCCAAAGATGCACTGCGAGGACTTGGAGGCCCAATGACAAGGTCAAGAGCTAAAAAGGCTAAGGAGGATTTGGACAAAGAAGTCAACCACTTTCTCTCATTCAAGCCCATTCCAGAAGAAGGAGCACTCAAGATTGTCCAAATGATCCAAGTTGATGAAGGACCCAATGTGGGGGCATGATTTCTTCTTTGTCAATTTTGTTTAATTATGTATTTTAACTTTTTAATTTTCTCCGTTTTGATTCTTATTTTCTTTTTTGGGATAATTTTATAATAAGGGCGTATTGTTTGGGCTTAATTTGCGCATAGCAGAGCTAGGGATAGGTGCTGCCTTCTAATTGGGCCTGTGCCACATTTGTGCTAGGGTTAGGATTAAAAAGAATGTGCTAGCTTGCTGCCTCCTTTAGCTAGACCTGGCCGCATACCTAATGCCTATAAATAGGCTTGTGGTTACTGCATTTGACACTTTTGAATTTGAAGAATATTATTGCACTCCCTTGTGAGTTTTGATAGCTTAGTTCTCTTGGGGTTCTTGGAAGAACCATCTTGGTTCTTATCAAAGGTTTCCTTACCTTTGTGGCGAATCCTCGCTTGACTTATCACTCTCCAAGAGTGTGACGTCTTCTTCCTTCCATTCCTTTTCTTTTTCCATCTTTTCTATTTTTGTTACTATTCATGATACTGTTTACGAGCATTGTTCACATACTGTTCATGTACTATTCACCCCGTCATTTAATTCTTTAAAACACGAAATCAACTCAAGGATGATCCGTAAAAATAATATGCATTCAACTTGGATCATATCACATAGTACCAAACAGTCCCCAATAGATCCTGATTAAGAATAGTATTTGTCGAGATCGCTAGTGTGTGTTATCAGTTACCACGGCCCAGAAGAGCTACCAACTATCCACATGTGGAATCTACTGCACATTAACGCCTCCAAGTTCTCCTCATGAACACACTACGCCTATCACACCCGCAACACGGTGTAATTCATCTCGTTAGTCAATTGTCAATTTCAACCAAATTGACATACTACTCTATGTATGTAATGATCCATAATTACAAAAATACCCTCAGTATCACCATGAATCATAATTACATAAATATTCTCATTGTCACCATAATTACAAAAATACCCTTAGTATTAATAATTCCTAAAATAGTATGTCTCCACTTGACAGTACTATTTCCCAACATGTCCAGGCTCACCACTTTGACCTGACAGTAAAAACTTACTATTTTCATAAGTCGCATAAATATTTTATTGCATTTTTCAATCGCGTAAATATTTTTTCAACGCTTTCTCAATCGCGTAGTTTAAAATCCACTATTTTAAATACGCGTAAGCTATTTCTATTGTTTTTCACTGTATAAAATATTTCTTGACGCTCCAAATTAAATTTTGAAACTTTTCAAAACTAAAAATATTATTTAGACATTATTTTCCATTTTTCTTACCAAAATTACTCTAAGTAATAATTTCTGACGTTTTTCTCAAAAATTCAATTTTTAATAAATTCTTCTACAGTTAATTTTTATTCTTTAACTACGTAAAATATTTCCTTGCTTTTTAAATGCCATTTTGAAATGTCCTTCAATACTTGCTCATTTTTAATCAATTTTGACAGCATTTCATTTAGAAAATCCACTAAGTGATATTTTCTATGTTTTCCTTTTAAAAATTCCTTTATTTAATTATAACCATAAAATACACTTTAAAAATTGCTACCATACTTTAAAAACTCAAAGGTAAGTATTTTTCAAGTGTCTAAAATTATTTCTTCTCTATACTAGACTTCTACTAAAAATTTGTTTACTTATTTGTTTCTTGAAAATTCATTGTAAATGAATTCTTTTTAGGTTAACTAACTAGTCTACACGTAGAAAATAAATTTTGGATTAATTATTCATTAAAAAGGCTTGATGGCCGAAAATCACCATTTCTTTTACAAATCTTATTTAACTTATTTTTCATCCTTTAAATCATTATAAAATCCATTAACTTAATAAAATCAAATGGATCATCCTTTTAGAAAATGGTTGAGAACATGTTGGTTCCCTTTTTTTTATGATAAAACCGTGAGCTCTTCATCATGTGTTCTTTGGAATACTTATGCAAATCTCAACATATTATTTACATCTCACAATAGATATCATATATCTATGAACACATACCATATATTAAAGCTATCATAAAACACACACCAAAATATCAAAGATATAGACATGCTTGCATGCATAATAAATCACAAATAGAAAAGACAATAAACATGCACACAAAATTAATCACAAATAAAAAAGACAACAAACAACCAAGTGAATGAATCCTTATGGATTCTTCACCACAATTACATCCATTTTCTCACCACCACACATGGTTGATGAGATTAAATCTCCCTCTTACCTATAAGGAAGACAAGATCTCCTTGCACTCCTCCTTAGAAATTTTTTGTAGCTTCAACAAAAATCCTAACAAGCTTAAACAAATTATAAAGTCATAAACTATGGTTGAAAAAGATAAAACATGGATCAATCATAGCTTAGAACATCAAAAATCAAATTAGAAACAAGAAACAAGAATTTTCACCTTATAAGAAAGAAACTTCAAAGTGATTTTCCAAGCTCCAAATGGATGATTTAGCAAAAACTCACAACTAGAGATATTCTTAGAATATGGTTTAGGTTTAGGAAATGATGTTAGATAAAAATTTTGATGAGTGGAAGTGTTAGAGAAGCTTGATGGCCGAATGGTGCTAATAGGAGAGCTTTGGAGTTTTTCTTTGAGTTCATGAAAGGAAGAGATAGGAGAGAATAAGTTAGAATGATTGAATGAATTATTATGAAGTGAATAATAGTCTTCCTCCATTATGCATGGCCGTAGAGCTCAATCAAAGATCTAGCCACCTTTGTTGACAATTCTAAGCTCCTAATGGCCTTTAGATGGATTCAATGGTGGATGTTCAAGCTTCTAGCAACTCCATGATTGCATACTTAGAGCATATGGCCGAAATATGCATAGGAAATTCAATCAAAATTTGATTGATTTCATAAACCTATTTATATTTAAGTCCTTCTAGTTATGTGTAATTAAAAAATTAGCTAGGTTCCTTTATTATTTAATTAATCATCTATTTACTTAGAGTCCCTAATCTTCTACTTAATTATACTAGTACATTGGCTAACTAAAATTTGATGAAAAATTAATTAGGTTTAATCCATTTAATTATCACTTAAACCCTTTAGATTAACTTAATTAGGTTTTAGACTACTATTCCATTAAATTAAATTTTAAACTAACTAATCTATTAAATCTAACCATTTTTATGGATTTTCAACCTTCTGGTTTAGAATTTTACATGCCATTTATGTTAGTAAACTTTTCCTAAAAGTGGATCCCACAAACCCAAACGTAGGTCCCACAAGCCAAATGTGGGTCCCACAGACTTTTCTGCATGATAAATATTTTTATTATACAGAAAAATCCTAAAAATTAAAAGATTGATATACGTATTATTCGAAATTGGGTTTAGTAAGATCCCCCAGCTCCAAATAATCAAACAAGATTTTTCCTGTCCCGAAAATTATTATTTTCTTGACTCGGACAAAACAATCAAATACAGTTACGAAACAGTCAAATTAATTTTATAACACACAGAAAATAGAAAACAATACAATTAGGGCAAAAATGTAATTAACTAAAAATTGGGGTGTTACATGGCTAACTTAAGTCCTTTTTGTAACATGCCGAAAAAATATATTAGACTTTTATATGTGTACAAAGGTAGCATATGACTTGTTTGATATGTGATGTGAGCCCACTAAGGAGCATAGATCAAGGAGCACTAAAAGGACTTGGTGGACCCATGACAAGAGTTAGGATCAAGAAAGCCCAAGAAGTCCTAAATCAAATGGTGACAACTTTAATTGATGCAAGCCCAAATTCAAGTCTTGATGGAGTGGAGCTCAAATTGGTCACTTATCTCATCCAACTTGAAGACCCATGATGGCTTGGACGTGCACCTCTCTAAAGTGGCATTTTCTAGCTTATTTCTATTAAATAAAGTGTAATAAACTATGTGTGTGGACGGTGGACATTTTTATTAAGCTTCTTAAGAGGGCAATCTTTGGCTTGCATGCCTAGGTAACTCCTTTTTAAGTTATGAAACCACTTTTTATTATCCACTTCATTGTCATTAGATGCTTTAATTAGCCACTTAGTGGATTAGTTATTACTTTTATGGAGCTTCTTGGGAGGGCAAACTTTGGCTTGCATGCCTAGGTAACTCCTTTTTAGAAGTCATGAATCATTTTTATTATCCACTTAATTGTCATTAGATACTTTAATTAGCCACTTAGTGGATTAGTTATTACTTTTATGGAGCTTCTTAGGAGGGCAACCTTTGGCTTGCATGCCTAGGTAACTCCTTTTTAGAAGTCATGAATCATTTTTATTATCCACTTAATTATCATTAGATGCTTTAATTAGCCACTTAGTGGATTAGGTATTGCTTTTATGGGGAATTTGTCACATTATGATGACCTTTTGTATGCATATTCTATGCACCCAATTTTCCTATATGTATGCGCCTAAAACATGAATGAAGGGACTTTTGGATGTTGAATTTGGATTAAATCCATTGTGAGAATTTTGTTCTCTTTGGTTCTTGGTTGAGCCATCCTTGTTCTTATCAAGAATCCAAGATTCTTGTGGCGAACTTCACTTAGCTTATCAAACCCCTTGGTTTGTGGCGCCATCCATCTCTAATCTTCACCCCATCTTCTTTTCTTTTCTTCCTATCTTGAAATGAACACATAATGTTTAATCTAAGCGTGTTTGAAACTGAACAAAGTGTTCTTGAAAAATCAACCTAAGATCATCAAAAAGGCAACCTATCCATTTGGTTGTCATCAAGTGGCATCAAAGCTCAGGTTCGGTTGAATTACTTGTTTGTGTTCTTCATTTTCCTTCTTTATCTTCTACTTTTCTTGTTTCTACCCAAAAAAAAACAAAACAAAAAAAAATAGAAAACAGTGCATCATAAGTGAAGGAAAAGAGAAGAGAAAATCCAATTTGGGCAATTTGTGACCTTGAAAACGTTTCCCTTCTTCCTTGATTTCATTATTCCTAAAGTTTTCCTTTTTCTAGCCTTTCCTTTCGTTTTCCTTTGTTTTGATAAGTTTTGTGATTTTTGTTACTTGATTTTGGATATTTTGTGTGGATTGGTGTTTGACTCCTCTAAGACCTAAAAGAGAACAAATTGAGTGGAAAAAGGCAAGAGTGAAAATTACATCTTGTGTGGAAAAAGCCTATTTGAGTGAAATACACATTGTGTGCACATGTGAGGGAGTGTGGTGAGGATTTATACTATCTTGTCATTTTTGATATGGTGTGTTTCAAGTGATGGCAGCCCAATATGATAGTCCACCTCTTTCTCCAAGGTCCGCGGTTCTTCATGCTAGGATGACTACTCAAATGCAAATCCTGGCAAGGCAAATAGAGCAAATGAATGTAAATTTCAATGAACAACTTGCCAACCTCTGAAACCGAGAAGAATCAAATCATGGAAGTGGTTATGAAAGTGAGGACAGACCTAGACATGGACCACGTAGAGGAAGGAGGCGTGATAGAGAGGATAAAATTGAAGGGGTCAAAATCAAAGTTCCTACCTTTCATGGGAAGAGTGATCCCGAAGCTTACTTGGAGTGGGAGATGAAGATGGAGCAAGTGTTTGATTGCAACAATTACAATGAAAGAAAGAAAATGAAGGTAGCTGCTCTTGAATTCAAAGACTATGCACTTGTTTGGTGGGATCAAATGCAAAAGAAGAGAAGAAGGTATGAGGAAGAGCCTATTGAGACTTGGATAGAAATGAAACAAGTCATGAGAAAGAGATTTGTTCCAAATCACTACCATAGGGATCTTCACAACAAATTACAAAGATTGACCCAAGGATCCAAAAGTGTTGATGAGTACCACAAGGAGATGGAGTTGGCCTTGCTTAGGTCCAACATTAATGAAGATAGGGAGGCAACTATGGCTCGGTTCTTACATGGGTTGAATCAAGACATTCAAGACATAGTGGAGCTTCAAAACTATGTGGAGCTTGAAGATTTGGTCCACCAAGCCATAAAGGTGGAGCAACAACTCAAGAGGAAGAAGTCCAAATTTCCTTCTTCTTCTAAGTTTTCATCTTCAAGTTAGAAGGACAAATCAAAGAAGGAGGGTACTTCATTTTCAAAGGAGGTCGTGCCTACATCTCATGGAAAGAAGCCTATGGAAGCATCTCCTAGAAACCGTGATGTGAAGTGTTTCAAGTGCTTGGGTCATGGACATATTGTATCTCAATGTCCAACTAAAAGGACAATGGTATCAAGAAATGGAGAAGTTGTCACACAATCCGAGGTTTCTAGTGAAGAAGAAAGTGGGGGAGAAGTAGTTCCAGAAGGAGGAGATTTGCTCATGGTGAGGAGACTTTTGGGAAGCCAAGCCAAGGAGCATGATGAGAGCCAAAGAGAAAATATCTTCTGATATGAACCCTAATTTGCTTGTTAGGTTTCAGAATAGGATCTACCAGGAATTTTGGTGATGGGTGCAAACTTTGTTTTAAACTCTGCGCATGGAAATGATCAATTAAAACAGAAATGCAAAAAATTCGTTCTGATATCATGGAACTATAACTCGAGCTGTAGAACTCCAAATTGAATGAAACTAAAACGAGGAGAAAGCTCGTGTTTTGAATTGCAATTTTGGCTCAAGAAACACTCAAAAAGCTTTCGTATAACATGAGATATGATTAGGAGTTATTCTGCACGAAAATTGGGGCTTTCGTGGAATTAGGGTTTAATTCAATCAGAATTGAGGGAAACAGAATTATATGATCATGGAAAAGAAAAGAAAATGGTATGGGAATGATGATGGACATCACACTTCCAAGGATGGAAGATAAGTCCAGAGATTGCACACACAAAGGATGTAATTCCTTTGATAAATCTCAATAATTGGATTGCAAAAACTCAAAGAGAAACAAGCTCACCAAACTGTGTTTGTTCAAAAACCAAAACTATCTGCCCCCTTCTCCTAGCTGGGTGCTATTATGTAGCCCCTTTACATTCAGAAACTTACAAAAATAAACTCCTAATAATCATCATAAAAACTATAATTGGCCAAAGTGTAACTGCCAAAGAAATAAAAGCATTCAGCCTACAATTTTTAACCTAGCTGACTACATTATTATATCAATTTGTAACAGTCACATGTCCTTGTTATTTGCATTTAATCAGCCAATAATTCCACCAAGTCTAGCTGCCCCTATTCACAGCATAGTTAGCACTCCATACTTGAGTTGAATTTATGACAAGCTACCCTCCCATTAAAGCCATGCAACCTCCTCTTCAGTCACGAGGCAATTGATCAATTTGAGTTTTGATTCTTCAAGGCGTGGTTCTATTTTAGTAAAGGCTGCCAACATTTGTTGTAAAGCTTCCTTGGCTCTCCTTGCCCTTGCTCTTGTCATAGGTCCTCCAAGTCCTTCAAGGGCTTCAAGCTCCTTGTTCTTGGTCATGTCCTCATCACTCCTCCCCTCTTGAAGAGGATTTGTCCTCAAATCAGAAACATCATTATTTGCATCAAAGAGAGTTAAATCAGACACATTGAAAGTAGCACTGATATTGTACTCACCAGGTAGATCAATTTTATATGCATTATCATTGATCTTTTCTAGCACTTGAAAAGGACCATCTCCCCTTGGTTGGAGTTTTGACTTTCTTTGTTCAAGGAACCTTTCCTTCCTCATGTGTACCCAAACCCAATCACCAGGTTGGAACACCACCTTCCTTCTTCCTTTGTTAGCTTGCCTTGCATAGCTCTCATTTTTATTTTCAATCTGTGCCTTCACTTGCTCATGCAACTTCTTCACATATTTAGCTTTAGCCTGCGCTTCTTGATGCTTAAACATAGAAATGTTAGGCATAGGCAGCAAATCAAGAGGAGTCAAAGGATTAAATCCATACACAATTTGAAAAGGTGAACAGTTAGTTCTGCTATGGATAGCCCTATTATAAGCAAATTCAACATGAGGCAAACATGCTTCCCAAGACTTAAGATTTTTCTTTAAAACAGTCCTAAGCAATGTGCCTAAAGTCCTATTGACTACCTCAGTTTGACCATCAGTTTGTGGGTGACAAGTAGTAGAAAACAACAATTTAGTACCAATCTTACCCCATAAGGTCCTCCAAAAGTGGCTTAGGAATTTTGCATCCTTATCACTTACAATGCTCCTAGGCAGCCCATGGAGCCTCACTATCTCTTTGAAGAACAAGTCAGCTACGTGACAAGCATCATCTACCTTTTTGCAAGGTATGAAGTGTGCCATCTTAGAAAACCTATCAACAACAACAAACACAGAATCCTTTCCATTCTTTGTTCGAGGCAGCCCCAAAACAAAGTCCATAGAAATGACAGTCCAAGGATATTCAGGAACAGGTAAAGGAGTATACAAACCATGCCGCTTAACTTTTGATTTAGTCTGTTTACAAACAATACAATGATCACAAAATTTGTGCACATCACGTCTCATATGGGGCCAATAAAAATGTTCTTGCAAAATTTCTAAAGTCTTTTGGATCCCAAAATATGGACCCATGACAAGAGCTAGGATCAAGAAAGCCCAAGAAGTCCTAAATCAAATGGTGACAACTTTAATTGATGCAAGCCCAAATTCAAGTCTTGATGGAGTGGAGCTCAAATTGGTCACTTATCTCATCCAACTTGAAGACCCATGATGGCTTGGACGTGCACCTCTCTAAAGTGACATTTTCTAGCTTATTTCTATTAAATAAAGTGTAATAAACTATGTGTGTGGATGGTGCACATTTTTATTAAGCTTCTTAGGAGGATACCCTTTGGCTTGCATGCCTAGGTAACTCCTTTTTAAGTTATGAAACCATTTTTTATTATCCACTTAATTGTCATTAGATGTTTTAATTAGCCACTTAGTGAATTAGTTATTACTTTTATGGAGCTTCTTGGGAGGGCAACCTTTGGCTTGCATGCCTAGGTAACTCCTTTTTAGAAGTCATGAATCATTTTTATTATCCACTTAATTGTCATTAGATGCTTTAATTAGCCATTTAGTGGATTAGTTATTGCTTTTATGGGGAATTTGTCACATTATGATGACCTTTTGTATGCATATTCTATGCACCCCATTTTCCTATATGTATGTGCTTAAAACATAAATGAAGGGACTTTTGGATGTTGAATTTGGATTAAATCCATTGTGAGAATTTCGTTCTCTTTGGTTCTTGGTTGAGCCATCCTTGTTCTTATCAAGAATCCAAGATTCTTGTGGCGAACTTCACTTGGCTTATCAAACCCCTTAGTTTGTGGCGCCATCCATCTCTAATCTTCACCCCATCTTCTTTTCTTTTCTTCCTATCTTGAAATGAACACATAATGTTTAATCTAAACGTGTTTGAAACTGAATAAAGTGTTCTTGAAAATTCAACCTAAGATCGTCAAAAAGGCAACCTATCCATTTGGTTGTCATCAATATGTTAGTAAAGTTTGGTGACAAACCGAGTTAGTTTAGGCACTTTGTTGCAACCCCGAGTGTGAAAAGTTGCCTAAAATGACACAGAGAATAGCATACTACTATTTGAAGGGAAACAAGTTTAGATAATTTGTTTCTAGGTGTCAAATAAGCTAAATAAGGTGTAGTTAAAGTTTCAGAGTAATCGGAGTTAATTTAATATTTTTAGGCATACTGGTTGTGCATTTTAATACTAGATTTACTCCCAGCAGATATGGAAAAATAGAGAAAAAGTACAACATGATTTTTAATGAATCTTAAGATTTATTTTGAGTTTGTTGGAAGTTAGAATACTAGATTTAGAGGAATCTAAGTGTTCTTAGTAGTATGAGAATTTTTGCTATATGTAGCAAAATGTTACCCTCGCCAGAAAGGAGCCAGAATAGAAGAAAGAAAAGAAAGAAAAAAGAGAGATAGCAGAAGAGTGAAACCAAAGGAAGAAAGGAAAAGGGGAAAAGAAGGAAAAAGAAGGAAATCAAAGGGGAAAGATCAAGACAAGCATCAAGGCTTCAAGATCTTCATCTAGCAAGAGGTAGGGGTTCTTGAGCTCTAACTTCATCTTCTTTCTCATCTTCCATGTTAGGCCTTTTGAGGTTTAATGTGTCATTTTAAGTTGTAGAGATGTTGTAGGTGTTTTTCTTGATTGGATGAGTTATAAATGAGGTTTCTGACTAGTTCATGCAAGGAATTCAAATCAGAAACAAAAGCTATCCAAGTTAGATCCTAAATGCCCAAAGAGGGGTTTAGGTTAAAGTATGAGGAATTTTGATCTATAATCCAAACTAAGAGGTTTAAGTTGGTGTTTGATGATTTTTATGTATTAAAGAACTAATTAGGGACATAGAATCACCAAGAGATGGGATAGAAATGGCCAAAATCCAAGAGAAAAATGAATGGAACAGTACCACAGTTCTGCAGAATTCTACAGAATCTGGTTTCTGTTAAGAACGCCGCGGTATTGGTGTGTGGCACACCACAACGTGAGGGTATTTTGCGTAGCGCGCCGCGGCATAGGCTGTGGCATGCTGCGGCATGAGACCAAAAATAGCTCAGTACTAGTAGCTGAGAACAGGGCACCGCGGCGTACCAATGCCGTGCCGCGGCGTGAGACCCTGAAGCTCCAAAATGTTGTGTTTGGATGTTTTGAGATCCCTAGTGGATGGAACCCTTTGGTTATGCCTAATAGAGTGTGTTGAGGCACTAGATAGGGTATTTCTTTGATGGAAAAACCTATAGGCATACAAGGAAAGATAAAAAGGAAAGTTATGTATCCATTAGACATGGATTGCCATAGATCAAGAGTTTAGTTTCTTAAGCAACTTAAAGTTGCACAGATGTCATAAGAGAGGTGATAAGAGTTTTAAGAAGCAAGATGGCAATAATAGAGTACCACAGTGCCTAAGTGGCAAGAGTTAAGGGCCAAGGTGTCGAGTTAGAAAAAGTTAAGTGCCAAAGACCCTAGCTAGCAAGGGTGAATGCCATAGTGCATGAAGAGCTCTCAAAGAGTGAAAGAGAGTTAGTAATGCAAAGATAGCAGTGTACTAAGTCTAGTTGACATTGGTTCAATGTCGTAGTGCATGAAATGCTCCCACAAAGAAGAGGTGGAGTTAGTAATGCAAGATGGACTTAGTATGAGAGCATGTGGTGTTGTGTTAGAGTTAGGACATAACTCCGCATTTACACATACATCACATTTCACATATGCTTGCTAATCCCTAGAGAGCAGGTAGTGGAGGCATCCACTCAGTTTTGGTGGCAATATCCATCTAGTTAAGGTAGATTACTTGGTGATCTACGGGTGTAGGAGATCATGTGTTGTGATAACAGACTTTGTTCCTAAATAGTAGGCTATAAGGGGTCATATGTTGTCATGGCAGAATTCCTCTACGCCTAGGGGTGTAGGAGGTCAGGTGTTGTAGTGATAGACTTTGTTCCTAAAAGTAGGGTATAAGGGATCACATGTTACCATGGAAGAATTCCTCTGCGCCTAGGGGGAATAGCTAAGTATTCATGACATTGCACCTACACTATCATACACTTTTCTTTGAACATAAACATACATCATTCCATCATTGCATTATTTAAAATGTTGTTTGGATTAGATATATTTGCGTGATTGTTGTTTATGTGTTGTTTGGTGCCATCGATGACAACTGTATGGGCGGTTGTTTGGTCGATGATTTCAAATGATTGTATGAACGGTTGTTTGATCTCATCGTGGTTTCGATTATCAGAACAGAAGTATAGTTTGCTAAAGGACATTACATAAAGATGGAGTTGTAATTGTTTCTTATGCAGGAAGTATTAGTTCAGTTGGGTTTATTCATTTTGAATGTTTTAACTGTTGGTTTTGGTATACTTATACTAAGAAATGTGATTTCTCACCCCATTGTTGCCATGTAAATCCAGGTGAATGTTCATCCAAAGGCAAGAAGAAGAAGTATGGAGACAAAGATAGTTTTTATATTTTCTAGTTTAAAGCTTGTATTTATTTACGTGCTTTTAGTTGTATGAAGTTATGTATACAATGAGCTCTTTAGTGGCAAGGTTATATATATAACTTTTAGTTTTTTCACAACGCTCTCTATTATTATTTGTTTAAATGATATAGATTAGTACAATGTTAAGTTAGAAGTAGCATAACAATATTGCTTATCCAGGTATATTTTGATATACTAGGTTATCGGTATTAAGGTATTACACTTTTGATGTAGGTGACGAAGGATCAAATTCGAGGACGAATTCTTCCGAAGGGGGAGGGCATGATAGAGACCAAGGAAGCTCAAGTGGTAGCCCAACGGACCCAATGCCTAAAGATGCACTGCGAGGACTTGGAGGCCCAATGACAAGGTCAAGAGCTAAGAAGGTTAAGGAGGATTTGGACAAAGAAGTCAACCACTTTCTCTCACTCAAGCCTATTCCAGAAGAAGGAGCACTCAAGATGGTCCAAATAATCTAAGTTAATGAAGGGCCCAATGTGGGGGCATGATTTCTTCTTAGTCAATTTTATTTAATTATGTATTTGAACCTTTTAATTTTCTCAATTTTGGTTCTTATTTTCTTTTTTTGGGATAATTTTGTAATAAGGACTTATTGTTTAGGTTTAATTTGCGCATAGCAAAGATAGGGACAGGTGTTGCCTTCTAATTGGGTCTGGGCCACATTTGCGCTAGGGTTAGGATTAAAAAAATGCGCTAGCTTGCTGCCTCCTTTAGCTAGACCTAGCTACATACCTAATACCTATAAATAGGCTTGTGTTTACTGCATTTGACACTTCTGAATTTGAGAATATTATTACACTCTTTTGTGAGTTTTGAGAGCTTAGTTCTCTTAGGGTTCTTGGGAGAACTATCTTAGTTCTTATCAAAGGTTTCCTTACCTTTGTGGCGAATCTTCGCTTGACTTATCACTCTCCAAGAGTGTGGCGTCTTCTTCCTTCCATTCCTTGTCTTTTTCCATCTTTCTTTTTTTACTGTTCATGGCATTGTTCACATTACTATTCATCTTTCATCGTTTAATTCTTTAAAACACGAAATCAACTCAAGGATAATCCGTAAAAACAATATGCATCTAACTTAGATCATATCACTGGTACTAATGAAGTGGTACCAGATCTTGGCCTCTAGGGTTAGACAAAAATAGGGGAAATACCGCATGTGTCCCTACTGTGAAAAGGTCTAGGTGACCGACTGTGACTCTATGGTGCATATGCCCGTGGTGATTATCAGCAGATCGATCCCCTCAGACTACCACTGGGTGAATGCATAATAGTCACAGACCAAGGGAGGAGCGGATAGGGTGAGCACAACCTTGATGGACTCCACTGAGAAAGATACGCGGCACCTGCGCATGGCCACAATGGTGGAGTCGACGTGGGTGAATGCTAGGTTCACATAGAACTCGCAAACCAAAGGTATAGAAGCCCGGCTGGGGTGTTTAGCGAACTCCCCTCACTCATGCTGCCAGATAGTGGCCTCAATCTCCTCTTGAATGGAATGGGCGAAGATGAATCCATGCTCCTCATTGATGTTCTTTGAGACCAAGGTCTCATATCAATTCTGCACAGTCGTAGAAATGAACTTGGTGTGGTCAAAGTCCTGGGGAGGAGATGGCTCCCTGCGCTGCTTGCTACTCTCTCCTCTAAGTCTTTTAGGTGCCATGTGCCTGAAAAAGAAAAAAGTAGGTCAGAATTAAGCAAGTGAATGAATAAGACAATTAAAATACTCAATTTTTTGGAAAAACAGGGGCTTTGCATCACGACATTAGTGTCAGCGTTGCGGCATTGATGTCAGCACCACGACATTGATGTCAGCGCCACGGTATTAATGTTAGCGTCACGACATTCAAAGTCAAACACATGGCACCGCGGCATTATAGCCAACGTCGCGGCATTCAATCAGTTCATACCAGCGCCGTGACGTTATGAACCATGCCGCGACATTCAAAGAAATTTGAACATATGCTGCGACATTCATGAATTACCAAGATAGAACCCGTAGCCCATAGACAACTAAAACTAAGGAAATACAAAACCACAAACTTAAAACTAATGTAAAATCTAACTATAAAGGACCTAAAACTAGAAGAATACGAAAACATACATAGAAAAACGAAAAAGAAAACAAAACAAAGCAGAAAAGGAATAAAATACGTACCTTGAGAGTGAAAAGGGATGAAAGGGATGCATAAAAAACAGAAATATAGGATTATGGAAGATTGGGTGAGGGAAGAAATCAGAGAGAAATTTGCTGAAGAGAGGGGTCTGAAGGGTTTGTGTTGCGGCGTAAACCCTGCTACTTATTTAAGCAAATCACGCACATGGCGTCGCGGCGTTAACGGATCAACACCGCCGTGCATGGTTACGCACAGACTGTTCAATTTTCTAAAAAAAAATTTTAACATGAAACAGGATGCCGCGACGTGCACAAACACACGCCACAGTGTTGTGCTCTCTGTCTCAAAACTTAATATGGAAGAGACCAGAACGCCGCGGCATAAGAGGTTTAACTGCAGAATTCTGCAGCAAACTTCGCACAACAGCCACTTTGGCCTCAATGAGGCCCCAAACACAAATAAAAACTATCTAGCTTATCAAACACATGCATGCAACAACAAAATAACATGAATTATGAAAATCAAAATGCATTAAATATTAGACTTTAAAACTTAAGGAATTTACGCAAAAAGGTGGATATATCTAAAAAGGTGCCTTTTTTATAGTCCAGGCAGGACTTTTCAACTTCTTCAACTTGAGGGAGCATGTTTGAAAGAGAACTCCCTATCATCACTAGAGGAACTCCCCAGGGGCCTATTGCTTATAGCATTGGCTAGCTGCTCCACTTGCATCTCAAAAGCCCTAATTGAAGACGTTTGGCTTTGAAGAAGAGAATCATTTTTAGCCAGATGAGCATCGATTTTTGTCATGTATGAATCAGTTTTCACCATGAATTATATGAACATGTCTTCCAATGTTGGTTTTCTTTCTTGCATAGGTGGCTTTGCTTGTGATGAGAAACCAGGTGGGTATGGTGGTCTCTCATTTCTAGTAGATGAAGATGCTTGCCCTTGGCTATCCCTACATAAAAAATTGGGTGATTTCTCCACCCAAGATTATACTGCTATGAGTAGGGGTTGTTTTGAGATGACTGATAGTTTCCTGCATATTAGACACTTTCCACAGTGGATGGACAACTATCACCGGTATGATTATTCCCACACCTATCACACAACACGAAGGGGCTTTGATTAGGGCTAGTACCTAAACTATTGAACTTGTTTTGCTAGTGCTACCACCTGAGCAGACAAAGATGTGAGCGCATCAACGTCATGAACTCCAGCTACCTTCCTTTGAGTGTTTCTTGTTAAAGGCCATTGGTAGCTATTGGCGGCCAGTTCTTCTAACAGTTAGTACGCTTTATCAAAAGATTTACTCAATAATGAACTACATGCAGTCGCATCCACATCCACATCCACAATTGGATGATGAAGAGGTAGCAATCTGATGAGGACTTCATGGGAGAAGCCCAAGTCCAGGCCCAAGTCCAGAAAGAAGTCCAAGATCCAATACCAGGTCTAGGAGGGCCTATGACAAGAGCAAGAGCTAAAAGGGCCCAAGAATAACTTAAAATAATGGTGAACAACTTATTAGAGGCCCAACATCAAATTGAAGCCCAACATGTGGAGCCTAGGGTTTACACATGCATAGCCCACTTGGAATGAAAGGAGAACAACCTCTATTTGGTGTATGGCTATGTTAAAATATATATATATATATTTGTCCATAGCAAGATTAGAACCAAGGCACTTGAAGCTGAATATGTCTTCTTAACCACTGGAACATATCAATGATGCTTATGCTAAGGGGTCTTGTGTTTATTTTTTGTTAAGTCCTAAATGGGCAAACCTCTAAACTGAATTGTACTAAAACTTTTAGAGATCATAGAGGGAGAGATTTTTTGGGAATATACAAAAATTGAGAGTTTTGCTCTGCTAGGGTTCTTCCTTGCATTATTTGATCTTATCAAGAATTAACCAATTCTTGTGGCAATCCTCCTTGGCTTATCAAACTAGGTTTGTGGCGCCATTCTTTTCTTATTTCTTTTCATCAATTTCGTATCTAGTTCTTCTTTCTAATTTTGCAATTTCCTCAATTTTTCGTCTCAAATTTCTCGCACTCATATCTCAAGTTATACGTACTCTTTTTCAGTGATTCTTGAGTCTAAATTGTGATTCAGAAAGAGATCTTTCATCTCATTTTAGAATCATGCAATTCCGATGTCTACAGCATGAGATATGGATGCTTCCTAAAAAATGGACTGAATCAATTCTTTTCTTTCTTTATTCTTCCTTTCAATTTCTTCTTCCAAATTCTGTTTGTTCTAGTCCTAATTAGGTCCGAATTCAAGAGGCTTAAGGTGAACCTCATCACAATCCTTTGTGAAAGTGTAAATCTGGTGCCATGGAGGTATTTCGTGATGTGGGCACCTTCTAAGCAAATCCTTGTACCTCTCCCAGGTTTCGTACAATGATTTAGATTCCGATTGAGTGAATGAAGTGATGTTATTCATGAATCCAGCAGTCTTGGCCAGAGAGAAGTACTTGTTGAGAAATTTTCCGCACATATCCGCTCAAGTTATAGATCCCGCTAGTAATGACTACAACTAACTCTTGGCTCGATCTTTGAGAGAGAAGGGAAAGATCCTGAGGCGAATGGCATCTTCTGAGACTCCATTATGCCTGAAGGTGTCACATATCTCCAGAAAATTTGACAAATGTACATTGGGATCTTCATTCAACAAACTGCCAAATTGAACAGATGTCTAAATCATTTGGATGATGGCAAGTTTGATTTCAAAATTGTTTGCATGGATGGGAGGCCGTCTGATACTTGGTAGGAGATTCTCCATTTAAGGATTAGTAAACTCTCTCAGAGGCCTCGTATGATCATTGTTTTTCACCATTGATGGTACCTTATTCACACAACAATGAAATATTAAATCAAAATGTAATTAAAGAAAAGACTTTTAAATTAGAACTAATAAAGCTCAATATCAATATTAGCAATACAGAAATTAACCACCATCCTTGGCAACGGCTCCAAAAACTTACTGAGTCAGAAACCAACTGCTCTTTTGTTAACCGCAAGTGCACGGGTTGCGCAAGTAATAAAAATGATGAGTAGGATAATCTCCACAGGGACTATGGTAATTTCCAAAGCTAAATATTAATTTGCAGCTTAATTAATTCTATTCAAGCAAACGTGAAGCAGAAAATGGGTTGATAAATAAATTACAAGACACAAAGAAAAGTAAGGATAAATTGAGAACCTAGAGATTCTTTTTTCACCCTCTATTTCAACTAAAAGCATGCAGTCCCTTTTAGCATACAAACGATCATATTATGTTAGCCTGAACAACTAACTTAGTTAAAAGCCTATGTCTAAGATGAGTAACCCTATGCTATTTACCTAGTTCACTATGCGTCCATGAGAACTAGCGCAAACAACAAGCATTAAGATCGATTCTCAACTAATCCTATGCATGGTTAATAGGTATATGTCTATCTTATTAATGAATTAACCCACTCCACCATTGGAATGAAATCGAACATGCATCTACCATACAAATGATCTAAAACCTAAAGTCCTATGTCTAGGCTCAAAAGATTTCAACAAATCACCCACAAGTTTATCAGACAAATAAGAGCATCAAGCATAATATGATAGAACAAAACCCAAATCTTTCGTATAAACTCAAAAGGAGTACAAATCATTCAATGTCAAAGGGGAATTCAAAGAATAATCTAAACACAGCTAGCTACCAAATGAATATGAAAATGAATACAAAAATTTGCATTCAAGATAAATAGAAGAGAAAGAGAAGAAGAAACTAAAGAAGAAGCCCCAATGGGTTGAGCCTTGAAGCTTGGATCTTGATTTCTTCAACCCTCTTTCAACCTCACAATGCCTTCCTAGCTGTTGGATTATCTAATGGGTGAAAGCCCCAAAATGTAATATGAGAGACGAAAGAGAGAAAATGAAGAAAACCTAGCAGAAAAAATAATGGTCCCTATCAAAATTTGCGTTCCACGTATTTATAGACGCACAGATTTTGCGTATCACGCCGCAGCGTTGTGCAACTCACGCTGTGGCATACAAAACTTAGGGCACCAGTGCCGCGGCATTTACTTCCTTGCACCGCGGTGTTACAGCCTCGGGTTGATAGGGTGCACTAGCAGAGAGCAGGACGCCGTGATGTGGAGTTCCTTGCACTGCAGCGTGATGTACTGGACCTTGCCTTGTGATTCCTCATTCAGTGTAGGGCCTTTTCTTGCTTCAAATTAGTTCTTTTGGGACCATCCTGTAATTGAGAAATCAACTAGTCAGATACAAATGTAATCAAGCTCAAATCAATCAAAGATTAGGAAAAATTAAAGCAAGATTAGAGAGGAAGACTTCAAGATGGATTTTATATAAAAATAGGCATATAGATATGGCACAAATAACTACATTCTATGGAGTTATCAGAACCCCAAAATGCCTCATCAAACCCCCTTCATGAGCTTCTTTAATAAGCAAGTCACGCATGAAACTCCTAGGAACACAAAGTCTTTTATCTTTGAACAAATAATTATCATGCCTGAAGAACCCATTTTGCGCAATTTTCTCACATGCAACATATATATTAGAGAAATCCTCATCATGCACATACAACTCATTAATATGTTCAAAGCCAAGCAATTTAGTTTCAAGGGTAGTAAGCAAGTTATACCTTCTTGAGAGTGCATCCGCCACCACATTTACCTTTCCTTCCTTGTGCTTTATAACATAGGAAAATTGTTCAAGGAACTCCACCTATTTAGCATGCCTTTTATTGAGTTTACCTTGCCCTTTCAAATGCTTCAAAGACTTATGATCACTATGAATTGCAAATTGCTTGGGCAAAAGATAATGCTGCCACGTTCGCAAAGCTCTTAAAAGTGCATACAATTCTTTATCATAAGTGAAATAATTAAGTACAATCCCACTAAGCTTCTCACTAAAGTAAGCAAATGGATAACCCTCTTGAAGTAAAACAGTCTCAATCCCCATATTAGATGCATCACATTCAATTTCAAATGATTTTGCAAAATTAGGTAAAGCAAGAATGGGTGCATTAGTGAACCTATCCTTAAGTGCATTGAAAGCATTATCTTGTTTTTTTCCCATTTGAATCCCTTATTTTTCTTTACAATTTCATCAAGGGGTGTGGCCAAGGTGCTAAATCTCTCACAAATCTTCTATAGAAACTAGCCAACCCATGGAAACTCCTAACCTCACTCACGGTTTTGGGATTTGGCCACCCTCTATTGCTTTCACATTTTGCTTATCTACTTGCACTCCTTTTGAACTTACAACAAGCCCAAGGAAGACACATGATTTGTGCAAAAAGAACATTTATCCAGTTTGGCATACAACCTTTATTTTCTAAGGACATGCATCATAGATTTGATATGTTCAAGATGCTCTTCAAAACTCTTACTATATATCAAGATATCATCAAAATATACAACCACAAACTTTCCAAGAAATTCACGCAAGACATGGTTCATAAGCCTCATAAATGTACTAGGTGCATTAGTTAAACCAAAGGGCATTACCAACCACTGATACAATCCGTATTTAGTTTTGAAAGTTGTTTTTGCATTCATCCCCCTCCCTTATCTTAATTTGATGGTACCCACTTTTAAATCAATCTTAGAAAAATAGCAAGAACTACGCAATTCAACAAGCAAATCATCAAGTCTAAGAATAGGATGTCTATACTTGATGTGATGTTGTTGATGGCCCTACAATCCGTGCACATTCTCTATGTTCCATTTTTTTTTGCACCAAAATCATGGGTACAACACATGGGCTTAAGCTTTCCCTTATCCATCCTTTTTGCATCAGCTCCTCCACTTGTTTTTGGACCTCCTTTGTTTCTTGAGGATTGCTTCTATAGGCTGGCCTATTGGGTAGAGAAGCACCCGAAATGAGGTCTATGTGGTGTTCTATTCCCCTCATTGATGGCAAGCCATGGGGTATTTCTTTTGTGAACACATCTTCAAATTCTTGGAAAATATATTCAACATCACTAGGCAAAGTGTTAGCATTAGAATTCAAGCAAGCATCTTTGTATAAGAAAATGTACATAGGTTGCATTGCAAAGAATGCTCTCTTCACCTCACTTTCTTTTGCACAGAAACTCATAAATTTTCTCTTATTCTTTTTCTTTCCTTCTTTTCTCTCTTTCCTTTGATTTTTGCCCTCAAAAGTGGAATTTTTCATTTTTTCAAGATCCTCCTCTTTTTCTCTCAAGTCTTTTCTCTCTTGTTCTCTCTTTACTTTTAACTTCACTTGATCCTCACAAACCTCTCTTGGAGATAATGGTACAAGTGTGACCTTAAGAGCCTTATGTACAAAAGAGAACTTGTTAGTGAAACCATCATGAGTAACATGTCTATCAAATTGCCAAGGCCTTCCAAGTAAAATATGGTCGGCCTCCATGGGAACAACATCACATAGGACTTCATCATTATATTTACCAATTGAGAAGCTTACCAATACTTGTTGGTTGACCAACAACTCACCATCCTCACTTTGCCATTGAAGCTTAAAAGGCCGCTGGTGTGGGGTAGTCTTTAGGTTGAGTTTGGTCACCAATCTAGTACTCGCAACATTAGTACAACTTCCCCCATTAATAATCAAAGAGCACACCTTCCCTTGAATGAGGCATCTTGTGTCGAAAATGTTCTCTCTTTGGCTTTAACCCTTCTCTTTAGCTTGACTCCCCAACAATCTTCTTACCATCAATAAGTCTCCCTCTTGAGGAATAGTGTAACGCCCCAATTTTTAGAAAATATTCTGAATGTACTGTTTTCTGTTTTTCATGCTTTTGTATGAATGACCGCTGTGTCCCTATTTTTCTGTTCTTGAATTTTGTATGAAAACAACTACGATAATACAGGTTCAAATTTTATTTGATCGTTTTACGTAGTTTGCTTCGAGACGGTAAAATAAAAATTTTTCTGAGCTACTGTATTAATTTTTCTGAAAGATATACAGCTAAATAATACTGCTGGATATTTTATTTGAACGTTTTGGACGATTACCTACGTTGTGGGAAAAAACGGGGAAATGACCGTTACGTCCCGAACGTACTGTTTTCTCTGTTTTTGTCTGTTTTTAATTGTTTTCTTCTTGATTTAATGCCAGAAAATACTGTCTGTGATTTTATATGGACTTTTTGTGCGATTTGCTCGGCAGGAAAATAATATTTTCCGGGTCGGGGAAAATCTTATTTTATTATTTAGAATTGGGGATCTTACTTAACCCGATTCTAAATGAGACTAAAAATAATCTTTTAATTTTTAGGATTTAATCAAAATAAAATAATTTTATATTATTATAATATTATTTTATTAGTCAATATGTTTTAGTGACAGTGGACCCTAAATATTTTGCGGGACCCACAATTAGCAGAACGGTTAGATCGGTAGCTTAATTAATCACCGTAAGCTGTAGAACTTTCCAGAACAAGCTGACTCAGCTAGCTGACTCAGCAGAGCATTTATTACGCAGTGTGACTAAGCCATGTGAGTCACCGGGAACCAACCAATGAGAAGAAGGCTTGCTCACCAAGGCTTAATCTTAGCCTTTGATTCATCCAATGGTTTGGATGAAGCCAAGCAAGGTGCCCACCTTGCACCCCACTTGAAGTCCACGGCCAAGAGGCCTTTGGTGACCTAAAAATCACTTTGTCTTCATCACTTTTCTCTCTTCTCTCTCATCAAGAACCCTAGCCACCATTCTTGCCCATTTTCTCCACCATATTCGGCCAAGCTCATTTCCTAACCATCCAACCATCCAAAAATTTTTCTAACCAAGTTTCCTTAATCTAAACACCATTCTAAGAACCTTTGTAGTTGGGAGTTTCTTCAAATTCTTCCATCTAAGGCTTGGAAACCAACCTTGGAAGTTTTACCTAGAAGGTGAAATTTCATACTTTTCTTTTCTCTCTTCTTTTTCAAAGTTCTAAGCCATGATTTTTCCATGGTTTAGCTTCTTTTTCATGGTTAGTAACATGTAGGTTTTGTTTGAAATTTTTAGGTGTTTGGTGGAGTGAAAACCGTGACCTAAGGAGGTGAGAAAGCAAGTTTTTGTCTTCATTTAAGGTAAGAGGAAGACAATTCTTATCATCCCTTGATGGTGGTAAGAAGATGAGTTGTTTGTAGAATCCATAAGGATTCGGTTGTGGTGTGTTTATTAATATGTATTTGTTAATTTTTGTGGTTGCTAGTAGCTTAAGTGTTATGTGTTAGTAGCTTTCTTATTTGGTAATTGTAATAATCTTGCATGTCTAATAGCTTTTGATTGTATGTCTATAAGCTTTAAATTAGGTTTATGTGTTAGAAATATTTTGCATGTGTTAGAGATATAAATGCATGTGTTAGAATTGTATGATAAGGTTTAGGATGTGAATAACATGTGTAAATTTGCATGAGTGTTCCAAAGAGCACATCCAATAGCTCACGGCAATGACAAGTTTGGAGGACCAAAATGTTCTCTTGATTTTCCTAAAGTGTAGCTTAATTAATCTAGGAGAATCAAGAAAGTTTCTAATTGATTTGATCAAAGAAAAATGCATTTAGAAATCAAATGGTACAAACTTAGTATTTTGGGCCAACATGCCTAAAGGATTAAATTGAATATAGATAACTATTTTCTAAAATGATTTAATGAACTTAGACTATAGAATACATTTGATATGATTTAAAAGGTGAAAAACATTTTGGAAATCAAATGCAAAAGTTTTATAAAATTCGGCCAACATGCCACTATAGGAATTCATGACTTTAAAAACTTGTTTCTAAACCTTTTTCAATTAAAAAGAAATAATACAAGTTAAGAAGAAATTTTCTATAATGATTTATGAAGGAACCAATTGATTAGAAGTAAGTCTAAAGGGTTAAAATTCATAATTTTATCATTAGGAAGGAAATACAGTAATGTTAAGAAATTTTCTAACATATAGCTCACTTTCGGTTTTGAAGCATGTTAGAGATTTCAAAAAGAATTTAATGAAATGGTTAAAAATTAGGTAAATAGAAATTTTATGAAAAATTTAGAAAATCATTATTATAAATTTATAAACAAAATGCTGTCAATTTTTAGTAAAAATTGAACCTATAGGATAGTCAAAATATCCTAATGACAAGATACTAGGTATGAAAAATTATTCTACGTAGTTTAAAGGTACTAAATATTATTTCTATCTGTTTAAACAGTAATTTTAAAGGCATTCGAATAAGAAAATGATTTAAAAATCCTACGCGATTGAGAAAACGTATTAAAAATGCTACGCGATTTTAAAAACAGAAAAATATCTTTACCCGATTTTTAAACGTTTGTAAAAACGACGAGATTTCAAAAACGCGATAAAATTTCTACGCGATTGACCGTTACTGTATTTATTTTTCGCTGTCGGGAAAATGTGAACCCGTACGGGTTTTGAGGTTATTTATTTGTCGGGAAAAAGTGAACCCGTCATGTGCTTTACGCCATTGAGGGCATATATTTTTATCTTAAGGGCATTTTCGTAATTTCATATATTTGGAATTATGTTTTGTCTTTATACCGATTTTTGGTGTTTTGGGTTGACGAGACGAATCACATCGTGTTGTCGATGCGATAAGTGTAGTGTAGTTTATTGTTCTAATAAACTTGGAGACTTTAGTGTACGGGATCCCACATGTGGACGGAGTTGGTAGCTCCGGGGCCGTGGTAAACCGATAGCACACTAATGTACTCGACATTCACTATATTTAATCGAGGTTTGTAAAGTCTAGTAGTACATTGCCTATAGTGCCACAACGGAGATCATGAACTATACTACGCCTGGATGGTAGATTCCCGGTGTCGTAGGCTATTGACGCAACGTGTGATCGCGTAATAGTTGGTTGGGCGCCGTGGTACTAATAGATTTTGCAAGTCATTCTCTCTGATATCTGTTTGGGTTTAGCTCCATGGAGTAGGGTTATGTTTTGGTATATTTGATTATATCTTGGATAATATTCCATTTTCTCTTTTTATCTTTATCTGGTAACATCTTGGATGTTTTTTTTTCTATTTGTATTTATCGATAATTTTTATGTTAGTTGTCTATTTCTTATCTTATTTTATCTCGTGAAATTGATTTATCTGTGTGAATTTCTTTATTTGTGTTATATCCGTGATGTTACGAAACACTAGGATATTTAATATGTATTCTTGTTATAGCTTATTCGTATTGTATGAACTGTGTAGTAGTTATGTGTCGTCTTCTTATTTGCCATGTTGCGATGATTTTATGTTGTCTTACCTCTTTATTGTATGTGTCTATTCTCTATTTATTTTTATGCGGTAAAGAGTTTGAAGAGGAAGAGAGGAACAACCTCTTGAGATCGTGTACCCGAGGAAGAGGGAGATCAGCAGACCGACGATCAGTTTTACGAGCAAGAACCATCCGATCATCCATACCCTCTGGATTGATTGTGTGGGGGATGGCGACGCCTGCATTTTTGGGATTCGTAGAGCTGGTATTCCATGGAGGTGATCTGGCTTGGCATTTACGAGGAGATCGTGCTTCTGTTACCTATCTTGGACGTATGACCGTGATTCTACGTCATCGGTTTGATGGAGATCCGATTTCGACGACGACGCTTTTTTTTGCACTTAGAGTTACCCTTATCCATTAGGCGTTATTGGGGTCTTTGAAAACCCCGAGCCTAGTGAGATAAGCATCGTATCGACCGCGCGATCCCGTTATCGCCGTGTGTCGAGACATCAGGGATATCTATCTCCCGATGATCATTTTCGGTGAGAGTGATCCATCGAGGATTAGATAACCATGATGTTTTTTTTTTTTGCGCGTCGTACGTAGTATGTACGTATATATTAACTCTTTTATTGCTTTCTTTCTTGTTTTTGTTTAAATAGTAGTAGTATTAGTTGTAAATTATTTGTACAGTTTATAACTTAACCATATGTATATTATTAGTGATGATGTTTTTTTTTATTTCGTATTTTCCGCATTAACTTTTATTACATATTTCTGTCTATCAGGAATTATTTTTACAACCCGTAATAATTTTAACAAATATTTCGCAACTTGGGTAGATTTTATTTCTATTTATTTTATTTTCTTTTATGTGTGACATCCTCCAAAGGGGTGTTACATTAGTTGGTATCAGAGCCCAAGTTAGAGTCTTTGGGGTTGTGGTTGGGTCTGTTTTTGTTTGTCTTTGTGTGATTCTCTCGTGATCTTTGTGATTTATATCCTTTTGGAAATATCTTAAAGGATGTATCGACTTTGTTTTGTTATGTTTGAAGAAAGGAGATGGGCTGGTAGAGGCAGAGGGACGTGCTAACGTAAATCGAGATGAGGACCCGATGTTGGTTCTTCTTGAGGCTATGCGGCGAGATGGTGAAGTGATTACTCGAAAATTTGAGAGCACCCAACAAACAAGATGCTACGGCCGATGCCCTAAATTTATCTGAATTTAGGCGTCATAATCCGCCACAATTTAGAGGCGAGGTGGATCCGGAGAAAGCGAGTCGGTGGATGCAAGATTTAGAGAGAATATTTGAGGGGATGAGATGTACGGATGAAAAGAAAGTGACTTATCTTTGTTTTCATGCTTTGAGAGGAGATGCTGAGAACATTGGTGGAGAGGAATCCGCCGAGTGTTGCAAGCCGAAGAAGGAAGGGACTGAGATCACTTGGGAAGTATTTTCTAATACTTTTCTCGGATAAATATTTTCTGCGAGTGCTAGGCATGCCAAGGAAATGGAATTTCTTGGTTTGCGACAGGGGAATATGACGGTGAATGAGTATGCCACAAAATTTGAGAGTTTGTCTCAATTCTCGGATTATGCTCGACACACGACAAGATGATGTGTGGAGATGCGGGAAGTTTGAATCGGGTTTAAGGGTGGAACCGAAACGAGGAGTGGTATCTTTGAGGATGACTCGGTTTCATGCGTTGGTGGATGCGTGTGCTCGACTTGAAGAGTTGGAGCCATCTAGAGATCGAGAGGAATCGGAATTTTGGACCGACAAGGTTCCGAGAGAGGTGGAGGTAGTAATGTCAAATCGATTTCGGCGTAAGCGTATATCAAAGCCAACAGAAGTCAATCTCAACGACCATCCGTTAGCGGAAGTGCAAGTGGTAGTGGAGCTGACAGAGGGTGGCGTTTACGCCAACATGTTTTAAGTGCGGGAAGAAAGGTCATATTTCTCCCGAGTGTACAGTTAAAGGTGCAGTTTGTTTCAATTGTAAACAACCTGGGCACATAGCAAAGGATTGTCCACAGCCGGAGAGAAAACCTGCTGTTCGGTATGTTAAAGCTAATCAGCAGAAGTCTGGAAGTATTCAACCGAGATCTGGAGGACGAGTATATACAATGGTGGGATCTGAGATTTCTAAGTCTGATGATCTTATTCAGGGAGAAGGAGACATTGGAGGTAATCTTCTGACTGTCTTGTATGACTCGGGTGCTACACACTCGTTTATTGCATATGATTGTGTGGAAAGGTTGAAGTTGCCTATGTCTTCTCTGAATGTTATGTTGAATGTATCTACGCCAACTGCTAAACCTGTAGTTACTTCTAAGATTTGTTTGGATTGTCCAATTGTTGTGAAAGACCGTTTGTTTTTGGTTGATTTGATTTGTTTGCCTCTCATTGAGATAGATGTAATCTTAGGGATGGACTGGTTATGTTCTAACCATATCCTTATAGATTGTGCGAAGAAAACTATAGTTTTTCCTAAGGAAGAAGAGTCTGGATTCTTAACTGCTGTTAAGGTCAAGTCTTTGTTGAGAAATGGAGCACAGGGATATCTCGGTATTGTTTTCTCTAGAAGTTAAGAATGAGAAGGATGTGAATACTATTCCCGTTGTCAACGAATTTCCGGATGTTTTTCCCGAAGATGTACACAGTTTACCGCTTTGAGCGGGAGATTGAGTTTTCAATTGATTTAGTACGGGAACAGGTCCTATCTCAATTGCACCATATCGTATGTCGCCGAGAGTTGGAGGAGCTGAAAAAGCAATTGGTGGAACTGTTGGAGAAAGAATTTGTACGACCTAGCGTTTCCCCATGGGGTGCACCAAGTACTTTTGGTCAAAAAGAAGGATGGAACGTCACGACTTTGTGTGGACTATCGGCAACTGAACAAGGTGACTATCAAGAATAAATATTCGCTTCCAAGAATCGACGATTTGATGGATCAATTGAGAGGAGCTGTGATATTTTCCAAGATAGATCTACGATCAGGTTATCACCAAATTCGTGTAAGAGGGGAAGACGTGCCAAAAACTGCTTTTCGAACTCGTTATGGACATTATGAGTATCAGGTAATGCCATTCGGGGTGACAAATGCTCCTGCCATATTTATGGATTATATGAACAGGATATTTCGTCCATATCTAGACAGATTTGTCGTTGTCTTTATCGATTACATTCTGATCTATTCTCAATCGAAGGAAGAGCATCTTGAACATCTAAGTGTTATTCTTCGATTTTGAGGGAGAAACAATTGTATGCGAAGTTGTCTAAGTGTGAGTTCTGGTTAGAAGAAGTTCAATTTCTTGGTCACGTGATTTCTAAAGAAGGTATAGCGGTGGACCCATCGAAAGTGGAGACTTTTTACGATGGGAGAGACCTAAGACAAGAATGTGAAGTTCGAAGTTTTGTTGGACTTGCTTGGTTATTATCGGAGATTTATTGAAGGTTTTTCCAAGATTGCTGGACCGCTTACACAACTTACGAGGAAAAGTCAAGCTTTCGAATGGACGGAAGAGCGTGAAGCTAGTTTTCAAGAGTTGAAGAAAAGGTTAACAACTGCGCGGTGTTAATCCTACCGGTTCGACGAAATCTTTCGATGTGTATTGTGACGCTTCTTATCAAGGACTAGGATGCGTGTTGATGCAAGACCGGAATGTGGTGGCGTATGCTTCTCGGCAATTGAAGATTCATGAAAAGAATTATCCTACGCATGATTTGGAATTGGCTGCGGTAGTTTTTGCTTTGAAGATATGGAGACACTTTCTCTATGGAGCAACGTTCAACATTTTCAGTGATCACAAGAGTTTGAAGTACTTGTACGACCAGAAGGAGCTGAATATGAGGCAGCGAAGGTGGTTGGAGTTTCTGAACGATTACGATTTTCAACTTTTATACCATCCTGGTAAGGCGAATGTCGTGGCCGATGCTTTGAGCAGGAAAATTATTAGTGTTTCTGCTCTAATGATCAAGGAAAAGGAACTCATTGAACAGTTTAGAGATGAGTGGTCATTTGTTGAGTTGAAACCGGGGAAGATCTGTATTAGCATGGTTACTATCTCGAGCGAGTTGATGGAAGACATAAAAGAAAAGCAAAATGCCGATAAATTTTTGCAAGGAATAAGGGAGCAAATAAAACAAGGCGAGACACTAGAGTTCGAGGAAGGAACTGATGGAATTCTGAGATTTCGGGGTAGAGTTGTGTTCCTCGTAATCGAGAGTTGAGAAGATATATTGTGAAACATGCCCATACTAGTCTATTGAGTATGCATCCGTCATAACAAAGATGTATCAAGACTTGAAGAAGTTATTCGGTGGCATGGAATGAAGGGTGATGTTGTTAGATGCGTGTCAACTTGTCTAGTTTGTCAAAAATCGAAAGTTGAACACCAAAGACCAAGTGGGATGTTGCAACCATTATCGATTCCAGAGAATGGAAATGGGACAGCATTTCTATGGATTTCGTTCTTGGTTTGCCAAAGACAAGGAGAGGTCATGACGCAATATGGGTTATAGTCGATAGACTTACGAAATCGGCTCATTTCTTACCGATCAATATCAAATATTCATTGGAAAGATTAACCCGAGTTGTACATCGGTGAAATTGTCGGACTACATGGTGTACCGACAAGTATAATTTCGATCGTGATCCGAGGTTTACGTCAATATTTTGGCGAAGTCTACAAGAAGCTATGGGAACTAAGTTACGACCGAGTTCAGCGTATCATCCATGACCGACGGTCGACCGAAAGAACTATACAATCTTTGGAGGATTTATTGCGTGCTTGTGTTTTAGAACAACGGGGAAGTTGGGATGAATTTTTATCTTTGATAGAATTCACCTACAACAATAGTTTTCACGCAAGCATCGGAATGGCACCTTATGAAGAAGCATTGTATGGAAGACGATGTCGAACGCCGTTATCTTTGGTATCAAGATGGAGAAAGTACGATTGTTGGACCGGAGCTTGTACAACAAACTACGGATAAAGTCAAGATGATACAAGAGAAGATGAGGACGACGCAAAGCGGACAAAAAGAGTTACGCGGATAAGCGAAGGCGACCTCTTGAGTTTGAGGAGGGTGAGCATGTGTTTTCGAGAGTTACTCCTACGACCGGTGTCGGAAGAGTGATTAAGTCTAAAAAGCTTACTCCTAAATTCATTGGACCATATCAGATTATCCGACGTATTGGCCCTGTAGCATATCGATTTCTTTGCCGCCGTTTCTATCCAATTTGCATGACGTGTTTCATGTGTCTCGATTCGGAAGTATATGCCAGATCCGACACATGTTATACAATCGAGATGACGTCGCTTAAAGGAGAATTTGACTTACGAAACTTTACCTGTCAGGATAGAGGACAGAAAGGTAAAGCAGCTTCGAGGGAAGATGATCGAGCTGGTAAAAGTTATATGGAATGATGTGACGGGTGAAGCTACTTGGGAACTGGAAGATAAAATGAAGGATCAGTATCCTCATTTGTTTGGATGAACATCAAATTTCGAGGACGAAATTTTTATTTGTTGGGGAGTGTTGTAACGCCCCAATTTTTAGAAAATATTCTGAATGTACTGTTTTCTGTTTTTCATGCTTTTGTATGAATGACCGCTGTGTCCCTATTTTTCTGTTCTTGAATTTTGTATGAAAACAACTACGATAATACAGGTTCAAATTTTATTTGATCGTTTTACGTAGTTTGCTTCGAGACGGTAAAATAAAAATTTTTCTGAGCTACTGTATTAATTTTTCTGAAAGATATACAGCTAAATAATACTGCTGGATATTTTATTTGAACGTTTTGGACGATTACCTACGTTGTGGGAAAAAACGGGGAAATGACCGTTACGTCCCGAACGTCATTGTTTTTCTCTGTTTTGTCTGTTTTTAATTGTTTTCTTCTTGATTTAATGCCGAGAAAATACTGTCTGTGATTTTATATGGACTTTTTTTGTGCGATTTGCTCGGCGGGAAAATAATATTTTCCTCGGGTCGGGAAAATCTTATTTTATTATTTAGAATTGGGGGATCTTACTTAACCCGATTCTAAATGAGACTAAAAATAATCTTTTAATTTTTAGGATTTAATCACAAATAAAATAATTTTATATTATTATAATATTATTTTATTAGTCAAGATGTTTTAGTGACAAGTGGACCCTAAATATTTTGCGGGACCCACAATTAGCAGAAACGGTTAGATCGGTAGCTTAATTAATCACCGTAAGTCGTAGTAGAACTTTCCGAACAAGTGACTCACTAGTGACTCAAGAGCATTTATTACGCAGGTGTGACTAAGCCATGTGAGTCACCATAAACCAACCAATGAGAAGAAGGCTTGCTCACCAAGGCTTAATCTTAGCCTTTGATTCATCCAATGGTTTGGATGAAGCCAAGCAAGGTGCCCACCTTGCACCCCACTTGAAGTCCACGGCCAAGAGGCCTTTGGTGACCTAAAAATCACTTTGTCTTCATCACTTTTCTCTCTTCTCTCTCATCAAGAACCCTAGCCACCATTCTTGCCCATTTTCTCCACCATATTCGGCCAAGCTCATTTCCTAACCATCCAACCATCCAAAAATTTTTCTAACCAAGTTTCCTTAATCTAAACACCATTCTAAGAACCTTTGTAGTTGGGAGTTTCTTCAAATTCTTCCATCTAAGGCTTGGAAACCAACCTTGGAAGTTTTACCTAGAAGGTGAAATTTCATACTTTTCTTTTCTCTCTTCTTTTTTTCAAAGTTCTAAGCCATGATTTTTCCATGGTTTAGCTTCTTTTTCATGGTTAGTAACATGTAGGTTTTGTTTGAAATTTTTAGGTGTTTGGTGGAGTGAAAACCGTGACCTAAGGAGGTGAGAAAGCAAGTTTTTGTCTTCATTTAAGGTAAGAGGAAGACAATTCTTATCATCCCTTGATGGTGGTAAGAAGATGAGTTGTTTGTAGAATCCATAAGGATTCGGTTGTGGTGTGTTTATTAATATGTATTTGTTAATTTTTGTGGTTGCTAGTAGCTTAAGTGTTATGTGTTAGTAGCTTTCTTATTTGGTAATTGTAATAATCTTGCATGTCTAATAGCTTTTGATTGTATGTCTATAAGCTTTAAATTAGGTTTATGTGTTAGAAAATATTTTGCATGTGTTAGAGATATAAATGCATGTGTTAGAATTGTATGATAAGGTTTAGGATGTGAATAACATGTGTAAATTTGCATGAGTGTTCCAAAGAGCACATCCAATAGCTCACGGCAATGACAAGTTTGGAGGACCAAAATGTTCTCTTGATTTTCCTAAAGTGTAGCTTAATTAATCTAGGAGAATCAAGAAAGTTTCTAATTGATTTGATCAAAGAAAAATGCATTTAGAAATCAAATGGTACAAACTTAGTATTTTGGGCCAACATGCCTAAAGGATTAAATTGAATATAGATAACTATTTTCTAAAATGATTTAATGAACTTAGACTATAGAATACATTTGATATGATTTAAAAGGTGAAAAACATTTTGGAAATCAAATGCAAAAGTTTTATAAAATTCGGCCAACATGCCACTATAGGAATTCATGACTTTAAAAACTTGTTTCTAAACCTTTTTCAATTAAAAAGAAACAATACAAGTTAAGAAGAAATTTTCTATAATGATTTATGAAGGAACCAATTGATTAGAAGTAAGTCTAAAGGGTTAAAATTCATAATTTTATCATTAGGAAGGAAATACAAGATAATGTTAAGAAATTTTCTAACATATAGCTCACTTTCGGTTTTGAAGCATGTTAGAGATTTCAAAAAGAATTTAATGAAATGGTTAAAAATTAGGTAAATAGAAATTTTATGAAAAATTTAGAAAATCATTATTATAAATTTATAAACAAAATGCTGTCAATTTTTAGTAAAAATTGAACCTATAGGATAGTCAAAATATCCTAATGACAAGATACGGTATGAAAAATTATTCTCGTAGTTTAAAGGTACTAAATATTATTTCTATCTGTTTAAATGGTAATTTTAAAGGCATTCGAATAAGAAAATGATTTAAAAATCCTACGCGATTGAGAAAACGTATTAAAATGCTACGCGATTTTAAAAACAGAAAAATATCTTTACCCGATTTTTAAACGTTTGTAAAAACGACGAGATTTCAAAAACGCGATAAAATTTCTACGCGATTGACCGTTACCGTATTTATTTTTCACTGTCGGGAAAATGTGAACCCGTACAGGTTTTTGAGGTTATTTCGCTGTCGGGAAAAAGTGAACCCGTACAGGCTTTCTGCCATTGAGGGCATATATTTTTATCTTAAGGGCATTTTCGTAATTTCATATATTTGGAATTATGTTTTGTCTTTATACCGATTTTTGGTGTTTTGGGTTGACGAGACGAATCACATCGTGTTGTCGATGCGATAAGTGTAGTGTAGTTTATTGTTCTAATAAACTTGGAGACTTTAGTGTACGGGATCCCACATGTGACGGTTGGTAGCTCCATTTGGCCCGTGGTAAGTAAACCGATAGCACACTAATGTACTCGACATTCACTATATTTAATCGAGGTTTGTAAAGTCTAGTAGTACATTGCCTATAGTGCCACAACGGGAGGCGTGAACTATACTACGCTGGATGGTAGATTCCCGTGTAGGTAGGCTATTGACGCAACGTGTGATCGCGTAATAGTTGGTTGGGCAGCCGTGGTACTAATAGATTTTGCAAGTCATTCTCTCTGATATCTGTTTGGGTTTAGCTCCATGGAGTAGGGTTATGTTTTGGTATATTTGATTATATCTTGGATAATATTCCATTTTCTCTTTTTATCTTTATCTGGTAACATCTTGGATGTTTTTTTTTCTATTTGTATTTATCTGATAATTTTTATGTTAGTTGTCTATTTCTTATCTTATTTTATCTGTGAAATTGATTTATCGTGTGAATTTCTTTATTTGTGTTATATCGTGATGTTCGAAACACTAGGATATTTAATATGTATTCTTGTTATAGCTTATTCGTATTGTATGAACTGTGTAGTAGTTATGTGTCGTCTTCTTATTTGCCATGTTGCGATGATTTTATGTTGTCTTACCTCTTTATTGTATGTGTCTATTCTCTATTTATTTTTATGCGGTAAAGAGTTTGAAGAGGAAGAGGAGGAACAACCTCTTGAGATCGTGTACCCGAGGAAGAGGGAGATCGGCCAGACCGACGATCGGTTTACGAGCAAGAACCATCCGATCATCCATACCCTCTGGATTGATTGTGTGGGGATGGCGACGCCTTTGCATTTTGGGATTCGTAGAGCTGGTATTCCATGGAGGTGATATGGCTTGGCATTTACGAGGAGATCGTGCTTCATTTACCTATCTTTGGACGTATGGTGTGATTCTACGTCATCGGTTTGATGGAGATCCGATTTCGACGACGACGCTTTTTTACGCACTTAGAGTTACCCTTATCCATTAGGCGTTATTGGGGTGCTTGAAAACCACGAGCCTAGTGAGATAAGCATCGTATCGACCGCGCGATCCCGTTATCGCCGTGTGTCGAGACATCAGGGATATCTATCTCCCGATGATCATTTTCGGGCCGAGAGTGATCCATCGAGGATTAGATAACCATGATGTTTTTTTTAAGGCGCGTCAGCGTATGTACGTATATATTAACTCTTTTATTGCTTTCTTTCTTGTTTTCGTTTAAATAGTAGTAGTATTAGTTGTAAATTATTTGTACAGTTTTATAACTAACCATATGTATATTATTAGTGATGATGTTTTTTTTATTTTTCGTATTTTCCGCATTAACTTTTATTACATATTTAAATCGTCTATCGAGAATTATTTTTACAACCCGTAATAATTTTAACAAATATTTCGCAACTTGGGTAGATTTTATTTCTATTTATTTTATTTTCTTTTATGTGTGACATCCTCCAAAGGGGTGTTACAAATAGCCTCACAATCACTTTCATCCTCACTTGATGAAATAGAAGAAGATTCACTAGTGATGCTCCCATTGTCCCTCATCACCACGGGTGTAACGTCCCGGGACTACTTGCAATATTGATGATTGTCCCCACAAATCAACACGAGTCTTTTCAATGTACTTTGTCCTCACTCACACGTATCCTAGGAAACTTCCCAGGATGTCACCTATCCCATAAGTGCAACACCCCAAATTTCCTAAATAGTTGACAGTAATTTTGACAGTTAACAAAATTCTACTGTTTAGTAATTTCTGTGTACTGTAAAATTATTTTGAGTATTTTGTCAGCGTATTTGATCGTTTTGAGTGATTTACTTCGTGTCAAGAAAATAATAATTTTCGGGCTGGGGAAAATCTTTATGTATTTATTTCTCCTGATTGTTTATTATTGTTAACAATCTGATTTGATTTTCATACGTTTTCTAATATTTCTGATTGTTTTGGGCTGTTAGTGGGCCCCAGTGGTCCTACGTGGGCCCGGGGTGAGTCCTAAAACGTGAAAATTTTTCTACGCATAGAAAAATTTGTACTGTTGAGACGGAGATAGGGGATCTTACTAAACATGAATCCGGAAATAGTTTTTAAAATTTTATTTTTCTATGTTTTGTACTGTATTTAATTATCGGGTGATAAAAATATAGCAAATATATTCTTTCGTGGGGTTATAGCAGATAAAAATAGAAATTATACTGCTTAAGTCAATAATAGTAGTTATGACAACTTTTGACGGACCAATAGGAAACAAGTTTAATTCTTTTGACAGACCAATAGGAAGCAAGTCTAATATTGAAGACTTTAATATCAACCATCGATTTAATCAACGGTGTAGGATTAGTCTAAGAAAATGGCGATGACCATTTATAACCATTGGATGAAGAATTAATCAAGGATAGAGATTTGATCTTATAAAGTGACTAGGACCATTTGTGACAGTTGGATTCGGATTAAATCAACGGTGGAGATGGATCATTTATGACCATTGGATGTAGATTTAATCAATGGTGGAGATTTGGTCTTCTAAAATGGCTATGACTAATTATGACTCTTGGATTAAAAGTAAGAAGAAGTAATCTTGACCCTTCATTTTGGAGA
The DNA here is from genome assembly GCA_029884605.1 of Ormosia emarginata. NCBI lineage: Eukaryota > Viridiplantae > Streptophyta > Magnoliopsida > Fabales > Fabaceae > Ormosia > Ormosia emarginata. The sequence goes on along the minus strand of JAQQTP010000078.1, from coordinate 20,588,838 downwards.
TGCATCTAATGGCTAAGATTTCAAGGAGGAAAGATCTAATGGCCTAGATTAAGTCTTCTAATCAAAAGTCTACCTTAATCCTAACCATTGAATTAATCAATGGCTAGAAATGCTTAAAATGGTGGCTAATTATTATGGTCATTTATTGAATGCATAAAGAGAAGCTTGAAGGGGGGGGGGGACGGTTTTGGAGGAGCTTAAGAGCTTAGCAAGGTTGAAGACCACATTATTGTTATCATAATTCATCTTTGTCTTCTCCAAAAAGCCAAGACTTCATCAAATATTTTCTCTCCTTCTTTCTCCATGCATGTTTCGGCCAAAGCACCCAAGAATGCCTTCCATCACTCTTTAATTTCAACCAACCTTATTTCTTGAATCCTTACCTTATTCTAAAAACATCTCTAGTTATGAGTTTTTACCAAATCATTCATTTTGAGCTTCAAATCCAAGCTTCAAGTTTCTATCAAAAAGGGTAAAGTTCATATTTCTTCACCCAATCTTTTAGTTTTGATTTTCTAAGCCATGCTTGAATCATGGTTTACCTATTCTTTTACTTGTTATTGATTTTAAGATTTGTTTATGATTTTTAGGGATTTTTCCATGGAGCTCTACAAAATTGGTGGAAGGAAAACTAAGTGTTTTCACTTCATTCTTTACCTTAACCAAGTCTAAGAAGCCTTTCTTTCACAAAAATAAAAAACTTCATCCTTGTTCTTCAAGAGGAATTTCGGCCATACCACCTAAAATCACCATCCAATCTCTTTTAATTTCATCCAACCATAGATCTTGAATCTACATGATATTCTAAGCAACTTTCATATTGGAGACTTTCTCTAAATCATTCATCTTCAACCTTGTTCATCAAGCTAAAGATTGAAGCTTTATTGATGAAGTTTATTAATCTTCACTTTTCTTTTGATTTTCAAGGTTCTAAGCCATGTTTGATCTATGGTTTATCTTGTTTAAGTTTGATTTACTAATAAATATATGTTTTGTTTTGTATTTGAGAAGCCCCTGGTGGTGAAGGACTTGGAAAAAGAAGCAAAACAAGGAGCTTTTGAGGATCTTCAAGAGGTAAGAGGGAGATTCATCTCACCAATCAAGTATGGTGGTGAGAGATGGTTTGTGTATTTAAGGATGGTGAATCCATGTGAGGATTCATATCCATGGTCATGTAATAATTTGTAGGTGTTTATATGCTTTGATTATTTGCCTATGCTTGGTATGATTTGCATGATTTATTGCTTTGATTATGGCATGCTTGTGATATATATGTTGAATATGTATTTGTATGCCATGATTTTATGATGGAAAAGAAATTGATTTTTGGTTCCAAAGACCAAGAGGATTTCGGCCAAGACACCTCAAAATAGGTGTTCACAAATTAATATTTTTATGAATAGTAAAATTGGATAATAAGAAAATCATGGAAAATAAACAAAGGGTTTGTTTTTCAAGAAGAAGTGGTCACGGTTTTGAGAAGGATTTTTATTGATTTATTTTGTGTAAAAAGTTTCTAAGCATTTTACTAAACATGAGTTTTAAATGAAAAGGGCAATGTTGATTTTAAGGATTTGCAAAGAAAGTAAAAATGGATTTACAAAGAAAGTGAAAATGAAAAATGAACAAATGATTTGATTTCAAAGACCAAGTGCTCACGGTTTTTGTAAAAAAAATTTAATGGTTTTGTTTGTGTAAAACCACATTGACTTAGAAAGAAAAATATTTTGATGATTTCAATAGTCATGTCCACGTTTTTTAAGGCTTGTTGATGTGAGCCCACTAAGGAGCATGGATCAAGGAGCACTACAAGGACTTGGTGGACCTATGACAAGAGCTAGGACCAAGAAAGCCCAAGAAGTCCTAAATCAAATGGTGACAACTTTAATTGAAGCAAGCCCAAATTCAAGTCTTGATGGAGTGGAGCCCAAATTGGTCACTTATCTCATCCAACTTGAAGACCCATGATGACTTGGATGTCCACTTCTCTAAAATAGCATTTTTTTAGTTTATTTCTATTAAATAAAGTGTAATAAACTATGAAGGATGAATAGTGCACGTTTTTTTGGGAGGGCAACCTTTGGTTTGCATGCCTAGGTAACTCCTATTTGCTAGTTAATGCTTTAATTAGCCACTTAATGGATTAGTTATTGCTTTTTATGGGGAATTTGTCACATTATGATGACCATTTTGTATGCATATTCTATGCACCCCATTTTCCTATAAATAGGTGCCTAAAACATGAATGAAGGGACTCTTGGATGTGAATTTTGATTGAATCCATTTGTGAGAATTTCATTCTCTTTGGTTCTTGGTTGAGCCATCTTGGTTCTTATCAAAGGCTTCCTTACCTTTGTGGCGAATCTTCGCTTGACTTATCACTCTCTAAGAGTGTGGCGTCTTCTTCCTCCCATTCCTTTTCCTTTTTCCATCTTTTCTATTATTTTTACTATTCACATCACTATTCATCAGTTCTGTTCCTCGGGTATTGTTCATCATTTCATTCTTTGAAACACTAAATCAACTCAAGGACGATCCGTAAAAATAATATGCATCCAACTTGGATCATATCATGTGGTATCTAGAGCCCGGATTCTAGAGTTGATAGAGTTCTTGTATTTTCTTTTGTACTTGTTCTTATTGCTTTCCAAACATCAAGCACTATTACTTGAATGTCATAATTATACACAATCTTGATCATCATTGATCTCTGCCATTTCTAAGAATTGGCAACATTCTTTACTTTCCGTTCTTTACTTTTTGCTATTTAAATTCTAGTCCTTTTATTTTCTGCCTTTAATTTCTGTTCTTTAATTTCTACGCAATATTTACAGCTTTGATCTTGTCAATTCTATATCTGTTGCTGTTATATGTTTTATAGCACCTTAATTTGAAAGGAAACTCCTAAATACACAATTGGGCATAACAATTGAAAAAAAAAAAATTGCAAGAACCATTTTTTTTAAGTGCAAAAAAAAAAAAGAGAACAAGGGCTTGAAAAATAGTATTAAAAAAAAAAAAAAAAGAAACTGCCCTTGCACTTAAGCAAGATTGAGTTTGAATGCCTTGTGAATTTCAATTAAGCGGTGCTATTCTACATACCTTGTGCATTTCTTTTTCTTCTTATTTCTTTTGAGTTCTACCTTTTTTTTTAATTAGCTTTTCTTGCTTGTCTTTTAAATTCCTTTGAGTTTTGTCTAGAGTTTCATCTTTTCTTCAACTTCTGAGTGCTTACTCTTGTGAGGACCGCTACCTTTGTAAGAGCTTTTGGTAATTGAAAAATGAGAGGGTTCATTTAAGAACTTGCAAAGAGAATTTGAGTGGAAAGAGGCAAGAGTGAAAATTACATCTTGTGTGAAAAAAAAAAGCCAAAAAGAGTGAAAAATATATATATATATATATACACTTTGTGAGAAAAGAGAGGGAGTGTTGTGAGGATAAATTACACTTTCTACTACTCAAATGGGTGATAGTCCACCATTGTCACCAAGGACAGCCACTCTACATGCTAGAATGGCTAATCAAGTTCAAGCACTCCAAAGACAAATGGAGCAAATGCAAGCCAACTATGATAGACAACTAGCCAACCTTCAACGGGATGACTCAAGTGGCTATGATAGTGAAGAAAGAGGGAGGCCAAGAGGAAGAAGACCTAGAAGAGGAGGCCCTAGGGGAGGAAGGCGTGAAGATAGGATTGAGGGGTTAAAATCAAAGTTCCTTCCTTTCTTGGAAAGAATGACCCCGAAGCCTATTTGGAGTGGGAACTCAAGATGGAGCAAGTGTTTGATTGCAACACATATAATGAGAGAAAGAAAGTGAAGGTGGCGGCGTTGGAGTTCAAGGAGTATGCACTAGTATGGTGGGATCAATTCCAAAAGGAGAGGAGGAGAATTGGAGAGGAGCCAATTGAGACTTGGGAAGACATGAAAATTGTAATGAGGAGGAGGTTTGTCCCAAGTCACTATCAAAGGGACATCCACAACAAATTGCAAAGACTTACCCAAGGGAGCAAGAGTGTGGATGAGTACTTCAAGGAGATGGAATTGGCCTTACTTAGGTCAAACTTTGAGGAGGACCGTGAGGCAACTATGGCAAGGTTCTTGCATGGCTTGAACCAAGAAATTCAAGATGTGGTGGAGTTGCAAAACTATGTGGAGCTTGAAGATTTGGTGCAACAAGCAATCAAGGTGGAGCAACAATTAAAGAGGAGGAAATCCAAATATTCCTCTTCATCATCTTCCAAATTCCCATCTTCAAATTGGAAGGACAAGCAAAAGAAGGAGGGTGCACCAAGCAAGGAGGCCGTGAGCACCTCTCAAGGCAAGAAGCCCATGGAACCAACCACAAGGAGCAGAGATGTCAAGTGTTTCAAGTGTCTTGGTCATGGCCACATAGCCTCTCAATGTCCAACCAAGAGAACTATGGTGTCCTTGAATGGTGAAGTGATGTCTCAATCCGAAGCTTCAAGTGGAGAGGAAAGTGAAGAAGAAGTGTTCATGCCGGATGGTGACTTACTTATGGTGAGGAGGCTTTTGGGGAGTCAAGTGAAGGAACATGAAGCTAGCCAAAGGGAGAACATTTTCCACTCTAGATGCCTAATTCAAGGTAAAGTTTGTTCTCTAATAATTGATGGAGGTAGTTGTGCAAATGTAGTAAGTTCTAGGTTGGTGTCTAAATTAAATCTTATCACTAAAACTCATCCAACACCATATATAGACTTCAATGGTTGAGTGAGGTTGGGGAGATGGTGGTGAACAAACAAGTGGAGGTTCCATTCTCCATTGGGAAGTATGAGGATAATGTTCTTTGTGATGTAGTGCCTATGGAGGCAAGCCATATGTTGTTGGGAAGGCCTTGGCAATATGACAAGAAGGCCATTCATGATGGATTTTCAAACAAGTTCACTTTCATGGACAAGGAGCGAAAGGTTGTACTCTCTCCTTTATCTCCAAAACAAGTTAGTGAGGATCAAAAGAAAATGAGAGAGAAAAGAGAGCAAGAGAGAAAAGAAAAAGAGAGTGAACAAGAGAAAAAGTGTGATGAAAAATCAAAAAAAATCATGAGAAAAAAAGAGAGAAAAACCGAGATGAAAAAGAGAGAAAAGAGAGTTGTTTTGCAACAAAAAGTGAGGTGAAAAGTGCATTGGTTTCAAGACAGCCCCTATACATGCTTTTGTGTAGGGAATTTTGTTTAAATGCTAACATTTCTAATGATCATTCTTTGTCTAGTGGTGTGAAAAATCTTTTGCAGGAATTTGAGGATATCTTCCCTAAGGAAGTGCCACATGGCCTTCCACCTTTGAGGGGAATTGAGCACCATATTGACCTCATTCCGGGTGCATCATTACCAATAGGCCAGCCTATAGGAGCAATCCTCAAGAGACCAAAGAGATCCAAAAGCAAGTGGAGGAGTTGATGCAAAAAGGATGGGTACAAGAGAGCTTAAGTCCATGTACTGTACCCGTCATTTTGGTGCCCAAAAAGGATGGCACTTGGAGGATGTGCACAGATTGTAGGGCCGTGAACAACATCACCATTAAGTATAGGCATCCTATCCCTAGACTTGATGATTTGCTTGATGAATTGTTTGGTGCTTGCATTTTTTCTAAAATTGATTTGAAAAGTGGGTACCATCAAATTAGGATAAGGGAAGGGGATGAATGGAAAACCGCTTTCAAAACTAAATTTGGTTTGTATGAATGGTTGGTAATGCCTTTTGGTTTAACAAATGCACCAAACACTTTTATGAGGCTTATGAACCATGTCTTAAGAGAATTTTTGGGAAAATTTGTGGTGGTATATTTTGATGATATCTTAATATATAGCAAAAACTTAGATGAGCACCATGAACATTTAAGGACTGTTTTGCTTGTATTAAGAAAAGAAAGGTTGTATGCAAACTTGGAAAAATGTACTTTTTGTGTGGATCATGTGATTTTCCTTGGTTTTGTGATTAATGCTAAAGGGGTCCATGTGGATCAAGAAAAGATTAAGGCCATTCAAGATTGGCCAACCCCCAAAAATGTGAGTGATGTGAGGAGCTTTCATGGTTTGGCTAGTTTCTATAGGAGGTTTGTTAAAGATTTTAGCACATTGACTGCACCTCTTAATGAAATTGTCAAAAAGAATGTTGGGTTTAAATGGGGGGAAAAACAAGAACAAGCTTTTAAGGAATTTAAGAAAAAGCTCACCCATGCACCAATACTTGCTTTGCCTAATTTTGCTAAATCTTTTGAAATTGAATGTGATGCTTCTAATGTTGGTGTTGGAGCTGTTTTAATGCAAGAAGGGCATCCAATTGCTTACTTTAGTGAGAAATTAAGTGGTGCTGTCCTTAATTATCCCACCTATGATAAGGAGTTGTATGCCTTGGTGAGAGCTTTGCAAACATGGCAACATTATCTTTTGCCCAAAGAGTTTGTTATCCATAGTGATCATGAGTCCTTAAAGTACTTGAAAGGACAAGGAAAGTTGAATAAGAGGCATGCCAAGTGGGTTGAGTTTCTTGAACAATTCCCATATGTGATCAAGCATAAGAAAGGTAAGGCCAACATAGTGGCAGATGCACTTTCAAGACGGTATACCTTACTCTCTACCCTTGAAACAAAATTGTTTGGGCTTGAATGCATCAAAGAATTGTATGAGCATGATAAAGATTTTTCCCATATCTATGCTAATTGTTTGCATTGGTGATGCAAACCAAGAATGATGTCCAATGATGAAGAGGACCTAAGGGGGGTACCTACTAATTGGACCCATGACAAGAACAAGAACTAAGAAGGCTCAAGAAGCCTTGAAATAAATGGGGGAAACTATGTTGGAAGCAAGCCCAAGTCTTGAAACCATAGGTTCTAAAGATGTCAATTGCTTGATTTAAGATGAAAACCAATGAAGTTGGGCTGCCCAAGTGTGTGCACGAATTTTATAGTTTGTATGGCTGATTTAGAGTGTCTATTTAAGTAAAATAAGCATTAGGCATGATAGTACTAAGTTAATAAGCACTTAGGTGAAGTTAAGTTCCACTAAGCTTTGCCTTTAGTGGGAATTTAATGCTTTTTAGTAGGGCTGATTGTGTTTATTTTGTTTTATTAGCTTTGTTAAAAACATGACAAAGAAGAGTGACCATTGGCTTGCATGCCTTTGGTAACTTCTAGAATGAATTAATGTAGCACTTAAGCATAATAAGTTTCATGCACTAATTGCCATCAATACTAATTAGTTGAGGCATTAATGTAAGCATTAGTGGGGCTGCTAGGGTTAGGAGAGTCACCTTAGGCTGATTTGTGGTGACCTTTGGTTAGCACTACTCTAGCCATTCTCTATATAATGTACCTGAATTGGATGAATAATAAAAAAAAAAAAGGCAAAAAGAACTTGGATGTTCAATTTGGGTTTGTCCAATTGTGAGAGTGTTTAGCCTCTCTTAGGTTCTTCATTGAGCCAACCCCTTCGATCTTATCAAGAGTCCAAGACCCTTGTGGCGATCTTCACCTTGGCTTATCAATTCCCCTTGGAATTGTGGCGCCTACCTTCCATTCCTTGTCTTGTCCATTTGATTATTTTCTTCTTCATCACTATTTTGGTTGGTCACTCAAGGATAGATCCGAATTTCTACATGATCTTTTCTAGGATCATATCATGTGGTATCTAGAGCCATCCTTCCTAGAGTGACTTTTGATCTTGTTCTTCAATTTATTTATTTTTTTTTATCCAGAAATTTCTTCTTCCCACCACCTATCATGGAGTCTCTAATGAAGAAAAATGATGCCAAGCAAAGGGAGGATCTTTTCTATTCTAGATGCTATGTGAAGGACAAGATATGTAGCTTGGTCATTGATAGAAAGGGTTACATTAACCTAGCTAGTACCACCATGGTGCAAAAGTTGGGACTTCCTATTCTAGAGCATCCACAACCGTATAAGCTTTGGTGCATCCCAGAGTTTAGCGATCTTGGTGATGTGATGGTGAACAAACAAGTACGAGTGTCGTTCTGGATTGGGAGATATGAAGATGAGGTATTATGTGATGTGGTGCCCATAGAGTCGAGGCACTTGTTACTTGGGCGTCCTTGGAGGGTTGAACGACAAGCGCGATATGATGCCTATAAGAATAAGTACTCATTTGTATTTAATGATCGTAAAATTACTCTTGTACCATTGTCACCAAAACAAGTGTATGAAGATCAAATGCACTTGAAAAGAGAGAGTGAGAAAGGAAGAATGAGTGAGAAAAAAAAAATTGAAGAGGGTTCGGTGGGTGAGGTAAAAGTTGAGAGTACATTTGAAGAGAAAGAAAAGAAAGATGAAAGTATAGAAAAGAATGAGGAAAAAGAAAAAGATGAGAGCAAAAAAGAAAGTGTTGTGAAAAACGAAAACTTGAATGCTTGTTTTGATGTTATTCCTAATTCTTTGCCTAGTTGTGTTGAATCTCTTTTCAAGAAAATTGAGTTTGTTCCTCCAAAGGAAGCTTGCAAGACATTCAATGAAATTGAAGATGTGATTCCAAAGGAAGTTTGCAAGAAATTCAATGAAATTGAAGATGTGATTCCAAAGGAAGAATTCAAAAATTGAAGATGTGATTCAAAGCATTGGATTTGAATTGCAAGAGGAAAGTAAGGAAGTTGAAGAAGCAATTCCAAGAGAGGTGCCCCATGGATTCAAAAGAGTTGTGTTTGAACCCGGAGGATGAAGATGATTCCCAAAGGCAATAAATTCGAGGTCGAATTCTCTTCAAGAGGGAGGGAATGATGCAAACCAAGAATGATGTCCAATGATGAAGAGGACCTAAGGGGGGTACCTACTAATTGGACCCATGACAAGAACAAGAACTAAGAAGGCTCAAGAAGCCTTGAAATAAATGGGGGAAACTATGTTGGAAGCAAGCCCAAGTCTTGAAACCATAGGTTCTAAAGATGTCAATTGCTTGATTTAAGATGAAAACCAATGAAGTTGGGCTGCCCAAGTGTGTGCACGAATTTTATAGTTTGTATGGCTGATTTAGAGTGTCTATTTAAGTAAAATAAGCATTAGGCATGATAGTACTAAGTTAATAAGCACTTAGGTGAAGTTAAGTTCCACTAAGCTTTGCCTTTAGTGGGAATTTAATGCTTTTTAGTAGGGCTGATTGTGTTTATTTTGTTTTATTAGCTTTGTTAAAAACATGACAAAGAAGAGTGACCATTGGCTTGCATGCCTTTGGTAACTTCTAGAATGAATTAATGTAGCACTTAAGCATAATAAGTTTCATGCACTAATTGCCATCAATACTAATTAGTTGAGGCATTAATGTAAGCATTAGTGGGGCTGCTAGGGTTAGGAGAGTCACCTTAGGCTGATTTGTGGTGACCTTTGGTTAGCACTACTCTAGCCATTCTCTATATAATGTACCTGAATTGGATGAATAAAAAAAAAAAAAGAAAGGAACTTGGATGTTCAATTTGGGTTTGTCCAATTGTGAGAGTGTTTAGCCTCTCTTAGGTTCTTCATTGAGCCAACCCCTTCGATCTTATCAAGAGTCCAAGACCCTTGTGGCGATCTTCACCTTGGCTTATCAATTCCCCTTGGAATTGTGGCGCCTACCTTCCATTCCTTGTCTTGTCCATTTGATTATTTTCTTCTTCATCACTATTTTGGTTGGTCACTCAAGGATAGATCCGAATTTCTACATGATCTTTTCTAGGATCATATCAATTGGGCTCAAGATGGATATTTTAGGCACCAAGGGTTTTTGTTTAAAGAAAAGAGATTATGTGTGCCTAAAAGTTCTATAAGAGAGTTGCTTGTGAGGGAAGCGCATGAAGGGGGACTAATGGGGCATTTTGGGGTTCAAAAGACTTTAGACATGTTGCACGAACATTTTCATTAGCCACACATGAAACATGATGTGCAAAAGTTTTGTGAAAAATGCATTGTTTGTAAAAGGTCTAAATCTAAAGTGATGCCTCATGGACTTTATACTCCGTTGCCTATTCCTGATTTTCCTTGGATTGATTTGTCAATGGATTTTGTTGTAGGACTACCCCGGACAAAGAATGGTAAGGATTCAATTTTTGTGGTGGTGGATAGGTTTTCTAAAATGGCACATTTTATACCATGTAAAAAAGTTGATGATGCTTGTCATGTTGCTGAATTGTTTTTCAAAGAAGTGGTAAGGCTTCATGGCCTTCCAAGAAGTATTGTTTCAGATCGTGACACAAAGTTCTTAAGTCACTTTTGGAGGACTTTGTGGGGTAAGCTGGGTACAAAGCTTCTTTTCTCCACTACTTGTCATCCCCAAACGAATGGACAAACTGAGGTAGTTAATAGGACACTTTCTTCCCTTCTTAGGGCTGTAATAAAGAAGAACATTAAGTCTTGGGAGGAGTGTTTGCCTCATGTGGAATTTGCTTATAATAGAGCTGTTCATAGTACTACTCAATATTCTCCTTTTGAGGTTGTTTATGGATTTAATCCTCTCACTCCTCTTGATTTATTGTCATTGCCTAACTCGTCAATTTTAAAGCATGAAGATGGCAGGGCTAAAGCTGAATTTGTGAGGAAGTTACACGAGCAAGTCAAGGCTCAAATTGAGAAGAAGACTGAAAGCTATGTTAGACAAGGCAACAAAGGGAGGAGGAAGGTGGTGTTTGAACCTGGAGATTGGGTCTAGGTGCACATGAGAAAAGAGAGATTTCCTTCACAGAGGAAATCCAAGCTTCAACCAAGAGGAGATGGGTCATTCCAAGTGTTAGCCAAGATCAATGATAATGCCTACAAGATAGACCTTCTAGGTGAGTATGGTGTTAGTGCAACTTTCAATGTAGCTGATTTGTCTCCATTTGATGTAGGTGATGAAGATTTCAATTCGAGGTCGAATTCACTTAAAGAAGGAGGGGATGATGTGAGCCCACTAAGGAGCATGGATCAAGGAGCACTACAGGACTTGGTGGACCTATGACAAGAGCTAGGACCAAGAAAGCCCAAGAAGTCCTAAATCAAATGGTGACAACTTTAATTGAAGCAAGCCCAAATTCAAGTCTTGATGGAGTGGAGCCCAAATTGGTCACTTATCTCATCCAACTTGAAGACCCATGATGACTTGGATGTCCACTTCTCTAAAATAGCATTTTTTTAGTTTATTTCTATTAAATAAAGTGTAATAAACTATGAAGGATGAATAGTGCACATTTTTTGAGAGGGCAACCTTTGGTTTGCATGCCTAGGTAACTCCTATTTGCTAGTTAATGCTTTAATTAGCCACTTAATGGATTAGTTATTGCTTTTTATGGGGAATTTGTCACATTATGATGACCATTTTGTATGCATATTCTATGCACCCCATTTTCCTATAAATAGGTGCCTAAAACATGAATGAAGGGACTCTTGGATGTGAATTTTGATTGAATCCATTTGTGAGAATTTCATTCTCTTTGGTTCTTGGTTGAGCCATCTTGGTTCTTATCAAAGGCTTCCTTACCTTTGTGGCGAATCTTCGCTTGACTTATCACTCTCTAAGAGTGTGGCGTTTTCTTCCTCCCATTCCTTTTCCTTTTTCCATCTTTTCTATTATTTTTACTATTCACATCACTATTCACGTCACTATTCATCAGTTTTGTTCCTCGGGTATTGTTCATCATTTCATTCTTTGAAACACTAAATCAACTCAAGGACGATCCGTAAAAACAATATGCATCCAACTTGGATCATATCACTTGTAATGCCTTGATTTTATGGAAACAAAATGAAAATATAATTGATTTAATATAAGGAATTTGGAAAGGGAATCAGAGTGTTTTATCACTTGAGAAAATGAGATTTTTGTATATGAATGGAAAAGAGAGGTTGAAAGTGTTTGAACCTCAATTTATTTTGAAGAGAATTGATTTTAGAATTGATTTGAGAAAAATGGAGAATATAATATTGATTTGATATTTTCTAACGTGTAACTCATCCTTTGGGTTTTGGAGAGCGTTAGTAATTTTTTTAAATGAGAAACATTGATTTAATTCAATGGAATTGTGAATTTATGGAATTTGTTGCAAAAAGGATTTTCTTGAGTAAAAAAATGTGAAAAATAATGTGAGTAATCATATTATTTTGAGAAAGGTTGAAATGGAATTTTTTGAAGGTTGAGAAATATTTTTCGTAATGGAATTATGGTGAAAAATAATTTACGTAACTTAAAAACGTGATTTTTAAGCTACACGATTTGAAAAATATTTAAATATTTTACGCGATTGAAATATTATTGAAAAATCACTACGTGATTGAAAAGTGATGAAGTATTTTTACGTGATTGTGAAAATGGTGAAAAATCACTACGTGATTTGAGTAACGTGTAAATATTTTTACGTGATTGAGAAAACATTGAAAAATCAATACGTGATTTGAAAATGCAACCAAAGTGTTATGGAATTATGGAAACGTAACAAGAATGTTGCGTGATTGTGAAAACACGACAAAAGTGTTTTATGACTATGAAAATGCGATAATATGATTTCGCTATTAAACATAAGTATGATTACTGTTGGGCTAGTATGTGGACCCTGATTATGAGATAATGAAATTAAAACTGAGAATGGACCAATGTATGGACCCTGAATATGAAAGTGTGAATTTTGCCTATGATTGGCATTGGTGCATTAAACATGCATTGCAACTGAGGAATTTTACCTGTGATTGGCATTGGTGCATTGAACATACATGGAAAAGATATGCATTGAGGCATATGATGATTTTGAATTGAACAAAAATTGATAGCTAATGCTATTGGGACCCTTGTGGTTGAAGAGGGAATGTGAATTGATAATGAGGTCTATGATGGATCTTGGGGTGCGTCAAGGCACAGCGGTCGACCAGTGGATACCTGTCTGTGGGCTACGGCTGGATCATATGCCACTTGGCGATGCAGTCCATTGCAACGCATTGACGATACCCGACAAGAACACGATTCTTTTCAAAAGCTGAACAATTGTCTGTGGGCTAATCTGGAAGATTGTCTTTGGGCTAAGGCTGACAATTAACAGAGCATTCTTCTCGAAATTGTGAAAACCTCCATGGAGTAGGACATTGAGTCTACATGCATAACATATACATAAATCTGAGTATCTATATTTGCATGATATAATAATTGAGGAATTTTGGATGATGATGATGATAATCATGTTGATGGCATTATTGTGATTATTGTGTGATGATAATAATGTTAATGGCATGATGATGATAGTTGATTAATGTTGAGTGCATTATTGGAATTATGGTATGATATATCTGTATGATATGCTGGTTGTGTTATCTCTATGCTACCATGTTGGTATTGGCGTAGGTGATCTCACATCTTTGTTATATTGTGTTGTTGTGCTTGTATTGGTAAAAATTATATAATAGATAGAACGAGTTATCTTAGACATACGGGTGATAAATACTTTGAGATCAGAGACAACATCAGAAAATGACCATTCTAGATTCAATAGTGTGAAGGGTTGACAAGGAATAGATGTTTGATGCATCAAGATGGATACAAGAAGAAATAAATATGTTAAGTTTTCTCGTTAGTATTGTACCATGCTATTAAGTAGGACTCGTGATGGGGTTTGCTATTGTTAAAAAAAAAGAGTCTGTTAGTTTTATATTTCTCTTTAAATTGTTAAATATTAATTAGTGTCAATATTGTATTTTAGTAATACTTATGGATTTCAGTAAGTTTATATTTCTATAATGAGAAATTTTAAAACTCACCCTTTTATAACTCAAACATTTTATGAAATCATTTTCAGATTGGGAGTTGGTAGTCAGAAATGTGATGCCCTAAGGAGGGTGTTACAATAAGTGCTCCAAGTCAAGCACGTTTAACTATGGAGTACTTATAATCTTGGCTCCCGAAAAGAAGATGCATCTTGTTGATATGGGTGGTGTTATTTGATTCCTTTAAGTCATCCTCAACTATGTAGTCCCATACCTGCACAGTCTCTTAATCTCTCTCATTCTAGTGTGTATTCAGTTAATTCATGTGTCTATTCGCTTAGAAGCCTGCCAAGAGCCGCTTCTTGTCCGTGCTTCATCTTTTTGTATCGACGACTACTCCCCGCCCTCGTCAGCCCTGAGTGTCATAAGCCTACCAACTTCTGCATGGTTCATCCTCAAACTATACCGTACTGAGAGAGGTCTCGCTCTAATACCATTTGTAACGTCCTGGGACTGCCTGCACTATTGATGAGTGTCCCCAGAAATCAACACGGGTCTTTTCAACGTGCTTTGTCCTCGCTCACACGCATCCTATGAAACTTCCTAGGAGGTCACCCATCCCACAAGTGCTCCAAGTCATGCACGCTTAATCATGAAGTACTTATGTTCTTGGCTTCCGAAAAGAAGATGTATCTTGTTGATATGGGCGGTGCTAATCAATTCCTTTAAGTTATCCTCAACTATGCAGTCCCATACCTGTACAGTCTCTGAATCCCTCTCATTCTGGTGTGTATTCACTTCATTCATGTATCCCTTCACCTAGAAGCCTGCTAGGAGCTGCTCCTTGTCCGTGCTTCATCTTTTTGCATCGGCGACCACTCCCCGCCCTAGTCGGTGGGTGTCACAACGGGTACCTTTGGACTAGAAGAAGATCCCTCCTTCTTTTGCTTGTCCTTCCAACTTGTTGTGTTGAAGTTGAAAGAAACATTCTTCAAAGTACCCTTCCTCTTGAGTTGTTGCTCCACCAACATGGCTTGATGCACCAAGTGATATGATCCAAGTTGGATGCATATTATTTTTATGGATCGTCCTTGAGTTGATTTCGTGTTTTAAAGAATTAAACGATGAAGGGTGAATAGTAAACATGAACAATAACATGAGCAGTAAAAAATAGAAAAGATGGGGAAAAAAAGACAAGGAATGGAAGGAAGAAGATGCCACACTCTTGGAGAGTGATAAGTCAAGCGAAGATTCCGCACAAAGGTAAAGAAACCTTTGATAAGAACCAAGATGGTTCTTCCAAGAACCCCAAGAGAAATAAGCTCTCAAAACTCAAAAAGGAGTGCAATACTATTCTCAAATTCTCAATACTATTTATAGGAATTAGGTATGCGGCTAGGTCTAGATAAAAGAGGCAGCAAGCTAGCGCATTTTTAATCCAAACCCTAGTGCAAATGTGGTTCAGGCCCAATTAAAAGGCAACACCTATCCCTAACTCTGCCATGTGCAAATTAAGCCCAAATAATAGGCACTTATTATAAAATTATCCCAAAAAAAAGAAAATAAGAACCAAAACTGAGAAAATTAAAAGGTTCAAATACATAATTAAATAAAATTGATTAAGAAGAATTCATGCCCCCACATTGACTTCTTTGTCCAAATCCTCCTTAGCCTTCTTAGCTCTTGACCTTGTCATTGGGCCTCCAAGTCCTCGTAGTGCATCTTTGGGCATTGGGCCCATTGGGCTGCCACTTGAGTTTCCTTGGTCTCCATCATGCCCTCCCCCTTCGAAAGAATTCGTCCTCGAATTTGATCCTTCATCACCTACATCAAAAGGACTTAAGTTAGCCACATTAAATGTTGCACTAACCCCATACTCACCTGGTAGGTCAACTTTGTAGGCATTGTCATTGATTCTTTCTAAGATTTGGAAGGGTCCATCTCCTTTAGGTAAGAGCTTAGATTTCCTTTGCAAAGGAAACCTTTCTTTTCGCATGTGCACCCACACCCAATCTCCTGGTTCAAAAATAACTTGTCTCTTTCCCTTGTTTGCTTGCCTAGTATATTGCTTCATCTTCCTTTCAATTTGAGTCTTAACTGTTGGGAATTACGGATCAAAAGTCTCGCAGCGGAATAATAAAATTCCCTCACAGGATCCATGCGAAAAAGTCCATAATCGTTTTTAAAAATTTACCTCTTGAAGCGTGATAATCACAAGCGAGGTGAATCACCAACACCGTAATAGTGGCGATGTCTCTGCGATATCCACACAAACAGACTTGCAAAAAGGAGTCACGCCTCTGTTTCGTAGTGCTAGCTGCGAAGAGAGGAGAAGAAAACCTCACTATCTCTCACTCACTTTCTGTAGGTGCGGCTAGGGTTATGATGTAACCTAGTAGCAGCCCCCTTAGCAGTATTATTTATAACAGTGGCTGCCTTAAGTGAGTGTGAGCAGTAGCAAGGTAAGTGGTGCAACCCTAAACCCATCTGTCATGAGTTAGGCCCACAATTGAATCCGAGTCCAACTTGGATTCTGATTACTCCAATTTAATCTGTTCTAAGTGTGCGACCCTGCAGGTTCTCATGACGTTGGTAGTAATATTAAAATCTCATTTTAATATTACAAACAGTGAGCGGTATCTAGCAACACATCACTGCTACCCAAGTAATGAGAATGTCAGTGATTTGACATAACCTATCCGTGACCAATGTTTCCGTGTAGTTTAGTCCCTTTGTCCAGATATCCAGATTGAACACAAGGCATGGAATGTGTCACCCTTGTTTAGTTCAATCTTTAGTTTCCTGATTCCCGAGTAGACATAGTAATAACGAATGAGATCAATATCTCATATTGACTCATTTGAGCATAGCCATGCATTTCGTAGTCTCACTTAATCAGGGGGCCTGAAGATATCACTCTTGTTATGTAGGAGGGACAAATCCCATCTAGGTCACTCACATCCCTCCACATGTATCGCGATATGTCTAATAACCAACTTTATAATCATCTTGTTACAGATGACGTTTGATGGCATTAAAACACACAACTCCTCATGTAGGAATCGTAGTGATTTCAAGTCAAAGGACCACATACACCATTATCACTATGAGAATCGCTTATGACACTCACGTAATGATCCACGTAGCGTTCTCATGGCGGGTCTGTCCAATACATCATTACTCTAATATGTATCCATGTGTAGACTTGATATCTCATATCCATGACCCGTGAGATGTGGTCATCAGTCTACGCACATACTAGTCTCAATGCATTATTGTTGTCCTAATTAACAATAATACTTGACTAGGGACATTTAAGAATAGTGTTTTATCCAATAGGATCTCACGATCAAGTCATCCACTTGATGTCCTATGGTATCAAACTTACTATTCTAAGGACTTTATTATGTCTACTAAAAAGAACACAATAAATGAAATGTCTCATATAAAATAACATAATATAATGTATGTAAATACAAACAAAATGTATTGGCCACTAGGGCATACACCAACATTAACTTGTTCATGGAGCTTCCTCACATATTCAGCTTTTGCCTGTCCATCCCTATGAATTAAAGAAGAGACATTAGGTAGAGGCAGTAAATCAAAGGGGGTGAGGGGATTAAAACCATATACAATCTCAAAAAGAGAAAAGCTAGTAGTAGCATGCACAACCCTATTATAAGCAAATTCAACAAGAGGTAAGCATTCTTCTCAGGTTTTGATGTTCCTCTTGATGATTAATCGCAGTAAGGTCGATAGAGTCCTATTCACCACCTCAGTTTGCCCATCAGTTTGTGGGTAGAAAGTGGTAGAAAAGAGTAGCTTAGTCCCAAGCTTGTTCCAAAGGGTCTTCTAAAAATGGCTTAGGAACTTTGAGTCCCTATCTGAGACTATGCTTTTGGGCATTCCATGAAGCCTCACCACTTCTTTGAAGAACAAGTCCGCCATATGAATGGTGTCATCCACCTTATGGCAAGGGATGAAGTGGGTCATCTTGGAGAATCTGTCCACCACCACAAAAATGGAGTCTCTTCCTTTTTTTGAGTGGGGCAAACTTAGCATAAAGTCTAT
The DNA here is from genome assembly GCA_029884605.1 of Ormosia emarginata. NCBI lineage: Eukaryota > Viridiplantae > Streptophyta > Magnoliopsida > Fabales > Fabaceae > Ormosia > Ormosia emarginata. The sequence continues at coordinate 20,571,104 of JAQQTP010000078.1, read as the reverse complement.
AGACAAGTCAGTCCAAGGGGAATCAGGAATAGGTAGGGGGTATAGTGATGAGGATTTCATGGAAGAAGTCCAAGATCTAACACAAGGTCTAGGAGGGCCCATGACAAGAGCAAGAGCTAAAAGGGCCCAAGAAGAACTTAAAAAGATGGTGAATAACTTATTAGAGGCCCAACATCAGATTGAAGCCCAACACGTGGAGTCGAGGGTTTACACAGGCATAGCTCACTTGGAATGAAAGGAGAAGAGCCAAAAGAGTCAATCTGAACTTTCAAGACCTTTATATTTTTTTGGGCTGTTTTTATTTTATTTTCTATTCATTCTAGTTCTATTTAGTGTATGCTATGTTCAAAAAAATATATTTTGTCCACAGTAGGATTAGCACCCAGGCACTTGAAGCTGAATATGTCTCTTTAACCACTAGAACATATCAGTGTTGCTTATGCTAAGGGGTTTTGTTTTTATTTTTTTGTTAAGTCCTAAATGGGCAAAACCTTTATATTTTTAAAATATTTGGAGATCATGTTTTTATACAAAGCGAGAGTTTTATTTCCTCTCATTTGATTTATCTAACCAGTTCTATCCTTCTTGGCTTATCAAACTAGGTTTGTATGGCGTCATTCTTATCTTATTTCTTTTCAAAAAAAGCTAGTCATATATTTTGTCCAAAAGAGGGCTAGGATTAGCAACCTTACTATAGAAACAATAAGATTAAGAGGCTGTTTTGCTGCAATGATTGTGTCTTTTGGAACCATTCTAGAACATATCGGTGTTGCTTATGCTAAGGGGTTTTGTTTTTATTTTTTACTAAGATTGTAGAGTCCTGAATGGTGTTGAATCAAAACCACTAAACTAAATTGTATGGAAGAATGATTCTGGACCTAAAATCTTGTCTCTTGTTTGAATTTGTGAATCACTTGTCTTTCTAATTATGAGTAGTGAACTTATTCTTTGCTACTTGTCTTGTGATATTAAAAGCCTTGTGATTGGAGATTGTTTGATTCTAGTAAGAACTTTAAGCAAAAGAAAGAGGCAAGAGAGAGAAGCCAAATGTGTGTGAAACACTTTGAGTGAAATAGTTTTGGAGAGGACTTCTTTAACATTTTGAGGTGTTGGGGAGCATACGGAGGGAATATGAGAGGCTTGAAACTTTAGAAAATCAAAACCAGAGGGGAGAATTAAAGATAGGAGGAGACATGAGAGGCATGAAAGGAGAGAACATGAGGGAGAACAAAGGAGAAACTAGAGGAGTTCCTCCTACCATCATTTAAAGAAAAAGTGATCTTATGCTAGGGTTCCACCAAATTTTCTCATGCCATAACCTAGATTACGAGAGTAAGGTCAAGCTAGCTACCTTGGAATTCACTTACTATGCCTTAGTTTGGTGGGATCAATTCCAAAAGGAGAGGACGAGGTATGGAGAGCCTATGTTAGAGAGTTGGGATGAGTTAAAAAGAGTGTTGAGAAGGAGGTATGTTCCACCCTACTACCATAGAGAGCTTCTCAATAAACTCCAAAGAATGACCCAAGGGAGTAAGAATGTAGATGAGTTCTACAAAGACCTTGAAATAGCCATGATCTGAGCCAATGTAGAGGAGGAAAGGGAGGTTACCATGGCTAGATTTCTTAATGGGCTGAATGGAGATATAAGATATGTTGTTGAACTTCAAAATTATGTAGAAATGGAGGACTTAGTTCACCATGCCATGAAAGTGGAACAACAACTAAAAAGAAAAAGTGTGAGAAAGAGTGTATCAAACTATGATAACTCTAGATGGAAGGATAGGTTCAAGAAGGAGGGTACCTCATCTTCTAGGATCCCCACAATAGCCCCAAACCCAACCCAAAACAAGGGCAAAGAAATGGCAAACAAGTCTCGGTCTAGAGACATAAAGTGTTTCAAATGTTTGGGTTGGGGGCACATTGCATCTGAATGCCCAACCAAGAAGGTTATGGTGTTAAAAGATAATGGAGAAATCACTAGTGAGAGTTCCCAAACTGAATCCTCAAGTGAGGAAGAGGAGGAGATTCCTGAACGAGATTTGTTCATTGTGAGGAGAATGTTAGGAGGATTAGCCAAAGGTGAGGAAAGTCAAAGAGAAAATATTTTCCATACTAGATGTCTTATCTAAGGCAAATTGTGTTTCTTAATCATTGATGGAGGGAGTTGTACCAATGTAGCAAGTACTAGGTTAGTGACAAAAATGAATTTGGAAACTAAACTCTATCCTAGACCATACAAGTTACAATGGTTGAGTGAGTGATGTGAGCCTACTAAGGAGCATGGATCAAGGAGCACTACAAGGACTTGGTGGACCTATGACAAGAGTTAGGATCAAGAAAGCCCAAGAAGTCCTAAATCAAATGGTGACAACTTTAATTGAAGCAAACCCAAATTCAAGTCTTGATGGAGTGGGGCCCAAATTGGTCACTTATCTCATCCAACTTGAAGACCCATGATGGTTTGGACGTGCACCTCTCTAAAGTGGCATTTTCTAGCTTATTTCTATTAAATAAAGTGTAATAAACTATGTGTGTGGATGGTGCACATTTTTATTAAGCTTCTTGGGAGGGCAACCTTTGGCTTGCATGCCTAGGTAACTCCTTTTTAAGTTATGAATCCACTTTTATTATCCATTTAGTTTTCATTAGTTACTTTAATTAGCCACTTAGTGGACGAGTTAATGCTTTAATTAGCCACTTAGTAGATTAGTTATTACTTTTATGGGAAATTTATCACATTATGATGACCTTTTGTATGCATATTCTATGCACCCCATTTTCCTATATGTATGCGCCTAAAACATGAATGAAGGAACTTTTGGATGTTGAATTTGGATTAAATCCATTGTGAGAATTTCGTTCTCTTTAGTTCTTGGTTGAGCCACCTTTGTTCTTATCAAGAATCCAAGATTCTTGTGGCGAACTTCACTTGGCTTATCAAACCCCTTGGTTTGTGGCGCCATCCATCTCTAATCTTCACCCCCATCTTCTTTTCTTTTCTTCCTATCTTGAAATGAACACAAAATGTTGAATCTAAGCGTGCTTGAAACTGAACAAAGTGTTCTTGAAAATTCAGCCTAAGATCATCAAAAAGGCAACCTATCCATTTGGTTGTCATCAGTGAGGAGGGATAATTGAGGGTGAATAAGCAAGTGGAGATTGAGTTTTCTATTAGAAAATATAAAGATAAAATTTTGTGTGATGTGGTTCCAATGGAAGCTAGTCATTTGTTTCTTGGAAGACCATGGCAGTTTGATAGAAAAGCTCACCATGATGGTCACACAAATAAATACACTTTTCACCATGAAAACCGCAAGGGAGAAAGCAAGAGAAAAAAGAAAGCAAGAGAGGAAAGAAAGGAAAGAAAATGAAAATGAGAGCAAAAAGAAAGAGAGAAAGAATGCTTTGTTTGTGAAGAGTGGAGAGGTGAGGAGAGCTTTAATGGCAAGCAAGTCTATGTATATACTCTATAATAAGGAGATTACTACACTTCATTCTGACCTTGAACTTCCTAGTGGAGTTAAATCTATTTTGTAGGAATTTCAAGATGTTTTTCCAGAAGATATACCACCAGGACTTCCATCATTGAGAGGTATCGAACACCAAATTGATTTGGTGCCAGGGGTTGTGTTCCCTAATAGGCCAGCATACAGGAGTAATCCTCAAGAGACCTAGGAAATTCAAAGGCAAGTTGCTGAATTGATGAGCAAACGATGGGTTGAGGAGAGCTTGAGCCCTTGTGCTGTACCAATTATATTGGTGCCAAAGAAAGATAAAAGTTGGAGAATGTGTTCTGACTGTAGGGCCGTCAACAATATCACCATCAAGTACAGGCATCCCATTCCCAGGTTAGATGATTTGTTAAATGAGTTGTATGGCTCTTATTATTTCTCTAAGATTGATTTGAAAAGTGGATATAATCAGATTAGGATTAGAGAAGGTGATGAGTGGAAAACAGCTTTTAAAACCAAGTATGGCTTGTATGAGTGGAAAGTAATGCCATTTGGATTGACAAATGCCCCTAGTACTTTCATGAGATTAATGAACGATGTTTTGAGAGAGTTTCTAGGGAAATTTGTGGTTCTTTATTTTGATGATATTCTTATATATAGTAAAAATTTGGATGAGCATTTACATCATTTGCAATCTGTTTTACATGTGCTTGGAAAAGAAAGATTGTATGCTAATTTGGAAAAGTGCATGTTTTGTAAGGACCATGTTGTGTTCTTAGGATTTGTGGTTAATTCTAGTGGAGTGCATGTAGATAAAGAGAAAATAAAAGCAATCTAAGAATGGCCAACTCCTAAGAATGTGAGTGAGGTAAGAAGTTTCCATGGGCTTGCTAGTTTCTATAGGAGGTTTGTTAAGGATTTTAGTACCATTGCTGTACCTCTAAATGAACTAGTCAAGAAGCATGTGGGATTTAAATGGGGAGAGAAACAAGAGAAAGCATTTGCTGTCCTAAAGGAGAAGTTAACACATGCACCTATACTTATTTTGCCTAACTTTGCTAAATCCTTTGTGCTTGAATGTGATGCATCTGGGGTAGGCATAGGTGTTGTTTTAATGCAAGAGGGACATCCCATTGCCTATTTTAGTGAGAAAATGAATGAAGCTGCCCTTAACTATCCTACATATGATAAGGAATTGTATGCTTTAGTTAGGGCTTTGCAAACTTGGCAACACTATCTTCTGCTTAAGGAGTTTATTATTCATAGTGATCATGAGTCTCTAAAGTATTTGAAAGGATAGGGAAAGTTGAACAAGAGACATGCCAAGTGGGTGGAGTTTCTTGAACAGTTTCCCTATGTGATCAAGCACAAGAAAGGTAAGTCTAATGTGGTTGCTGATGCTTTTTCACGCAGGTATGCTTTAATGACTACTCTTGAAACTAAATTTCTTGGTTTTGAATATATTAAGGAACTGTATGAACATGATGCTGATTTTTCTCATATTTATCAAACATGTTCTCATACTGTATCTGATGGGTATTTCAAGCATGATAGTTACTTAATAAAGGATAAGAGACTTTGTGTGCCTAAAAGTTCAATTAGGGAATTGCTTGTTTAAGAGGCACATGAAGGGGGCTTAATAGGACACTTTGGGGTGCAAAAGACATATGACATCTTGCATGAGCATTTTTACTGGTCCCATATGAAGCATGATGTACATAAGTTGTGTGATAAGTGTCTTGTTTGTAAAAAAGCTAAGTCTAGGGTCATGCCACATGGATTATACACTCCATTTCCTGTTCCTGAACACCCTTGGATTGATATTTCTATGGATTTTGTTCTAGGTTTGCCTCGGTCTATGGGAGGGAAGGATTCTATTTTTGTGGTGGTTGACAGGTTCTCAAAGATGGCTTACTTCATACCATGCAAGAAGGTGGACGTGCATGTCATGTAGCTGATTTATTCTTCAAAGAGGTGGTAAGACTGCATGGTTTTCCTAAGAGTATTGTAAGTGATCAAGACTCTAAATTCCTTAGTCATTTTTGGAGGACCTTGTGGGGAAAGATAGGCACAAAACTATTATTTTCTACTACTTGCTATCCCCAAACTGATGGGCAAACAGAGGTTGTAAATGGGACTTTATCTACTCTTCTTAGAGCTGTTATAATGAAAAATCTGAAGTCTTAGGAGGAATGTTTACCACGTGTTGAGTTTGTTTATAATAGGACTATACATAGTACTACTCAGTTTTCACCTTTTGAAATTGTATATGGTTTTAATCCTTTGACTCCTTTGGATTTATTGCCTTTACCTAACATTTCTCAATTGCAAGATAGTTTGGGCAGGTTAAAGCTGATTATGTCAAGAAATTGCATGAGAAGGTTTAGGCCCAAATTGAGAAGAAAATGGAAGAGTATGCCAAGCATGCAAACAAAGGAAGGAAGAAGGTAACATTTGAACCAGGTGATTGGGTATGGGTACAACTTCAGGAAGGAAAGATTTCCATCTCAAAGGAAGTCTAAGCTTATGCCAAGAGGAGATGGACCTTTTCATGTATTGGCTAAGATCAATGACAATGCATATAAGATTGACTTGCCAGGTGAGTATGGTGTGAGTGCTACCTTTAATGTGGCTAATTTGTCCTTTTATGATGCAGGTGATGAATTAATAGATTTGAGGACAAATGCTTCTTAAGAAGGAGGGAATGATGAGGACTTCATGGAAGAAGTCCAAGATCTAATACAAGGTCTAGGAGGGCCCATGACAAGAGCAAGAGCTAAAAGGGCCCAAGAAGAACTTAAAAAGATGGTGAACAACTTATTAGAGGCCTCACATTAGATTGAAGCCCAACACGTGGAGCCTAGGGTTTACATATGTATAGCCCACTTGGAATGAAAGGAGAAGAGCCAAAAGAGTCAATCTGAACTTTCAAGACCTTTATATTTTTTTGGGACTGCTTTTATTTTATTTTCTATTGCATTCTAGTTCTATTTAGTGTATGGCTGTGTTCAAAAAAATATATTTTGTTTACAGCAGGATTAGAACCCAGACACTTGAAGCTGAATATGTCTCCTTAACCATTGGAACATATCAATGTTGCTTATGCTAAGGGGTTTTGTTTTTATTTTGTTGGTTAAGTCCTAAATGGGCAAAACCTCTAAACTGAATTGTATTAAAACATTTGGAGATCATGAGGAAGACAAACATTTTTGGAATATACAAAACTGAAAGTTTTGCTCTGCTAGGGTTCTTCCTTGCATCATTTGATCTTACAAAGAATTAACCAATTCTTATGGTGATCCTTCTTGGCTTATCAAACTAGGTTTGTGGTGCCATTCTTATCTTATTTCTTTTCATGAATTTCGTATCTAGTTCTTCCTTCTAATTTCGCAATTTTCTCAGTTTTCGTCTCAAATTTCTCGCACTCATATCTCAAGTTATACGTACTCTTTTTTTTATGATTCTTGAGTCTAAATCGTGTTTCAGAAAGAGGTCTTTCACATCGTTTTGGAATCACTTAATTCTAATGTCTATAGTATGAGATATAGATGCTTCCTAAAAATAGACAGAATTAGTGCTTTTCTTTCTTTATTCTTCCTTTCAATTTCATCTTCCATATTCTGTTTGTTCTAGTCCTAGTTAGGTCCGAATTCAAGAGGCTTAAGGAAAACCTCATCATATAGAGTCCATGAGGCATTACCTTCGATTTGGCACTTTTACAAACAATGCACCTATCACATAGTTTATGCACATCATGCTTCATGCCAGGCCAATAAAATGCTCATGCAACACATCTAAAGTCTTTTGGATCCCAAAGCAACCTACTAATCCCTCCTCATGAGCTTCCCTAAGCAGTAATTCTCGCAAAGAGCTCTTAGGCACACACAAACATTTTTCTTTGAATAAATACCCATCTTGCCTAAAGAACTCCCTATGCGCCCCTTTTTCGCATGCATCATACATCTTGGAGAAATCATCATCATGCACATACAACTCCTTTATGTGTTCAAAACCAAACATTTTTGTTTCAAGAGTAGCTAATAAGGCATACCTCCTGGAAAGCACATCAGCCACTATGTTTACCTTTCCTTACTTGTGTTTGATCACACAGGGAAATTGTTCAAGGTATTCCACTCACTTGGCATGCCTCTTATTAAGCTTACCTTGCACTTTTAAATATTTTAGTAACTCATGATCACTGTGAATTACAAACTCTTTTGGCAAAAGGTAGTGCTGCCAAGTGTGCAAAGCCCTTATGAGTGCATACAACTCTTTATCATAGGTGGAGTAATTTAAAACAGCTCCATGAAATTTATCACTAAAGTGTGCAATGGGGTGACCCTCTTGTAATAAAACAGCCCCAATCCCAACATTTGATGCATCACACTCAAGTTCAAAAGACTTAAAAAAATTAGGCAATGCAAGTATGGGTGCATGAGTGAACCTATCTTTGAGTGTGTTGAAACTTGTCTCTTGATCCTCCCCCCACCATCCAAATCAAATTAAGCAATTTAATCTAGATTCAACCAAAATCAAAAGAGGAAGAAGAGAAACTTGATTAGTAATTAAATGTAAAATAATCAATGCAAAATCTCATAATTAAACATTAAGATTGTCAATCCCTAGGATTGATTAAGAGGTTCTAGATCTCCGTGGATAAGAGGTAAGAAATTAAGAAAAAAAAACCTTGAGAGAAGGGAGAGGAAGAGAGAATGTGAAAAGTGTTGAATGAATCCCCTCATTTTCTGCTATCTACCCCTTTAACTAACTCCTCTTTTGACCTTACATGATTATAACCCTATTAGTTACAAACCTGGGTCAATTAGGAATCATTGGACCCAAATCCCTTGTCATTTGGAAGGCCTAAAACTCAAGTTATGCCCAATTAAGTGATCTAACTCGCCAACAACTCACTTCTGAATTCCAGCTTCAATTGCATGCCCAAAACAATGTATTTTAACTTAAGAGTCTCATTGGAGTTATAGCGTTGTCTCTCAGCTTCTATTTGAGCCTGATTTGACATCTATTGGACTCCTATAACTCAAGATATGGGTTGATGAGTGCGCAGGGTCAAGCTGTTAGGATTAGCACTCTAGCTCTTGCTTCAACTCCAGTTTAAATTATCCAAACGTGTGATCCAGCTCCTGAGGTCTTCATGAAACTTGTACAGATTTGTCTTATCTTTCGTCAAAGACCAAAATCACATCAGTTAGACATTTCAAGCTCAAATTATAGCCATATTACTAAATGCTGCCAAATAGATAAATTAAAGTTAAATCATACAATAATTCCTTTAATGATCCTACATAGCCTAATATCACAAAATGTGACAAAACTAACTTAATTAAGCTAAATTAGACCTTTAGACGCCTAGTGAGAGGACAATTAAATTAATAAAATATTTTGCTATCACTCCTTCTTCACGAACCTTCTTCCTCATCATCTACTACACTAGAACCTTCTAAATCACCTACAAGGATTGAGGAAACTCCTACCCCCTCTGAACCTCAACCCTCTGCAATTCCCATTAGAAGAAGAAGGTACCTTAGGGTTATGTCAAGTGTTATGAAATCTGCAGCCCCTACAAATTAATCTAAGATAGAGGAAACCATCGTCTTGAGGAGGAAGAGAAAGAGAAGGATGAAGGTTCTGCAAATGAGGAAGAGGAAAAGGAAAATATACTAATTGAAATACCTCTCAAACCACTCTCTACAAATGAGTCAAAGCATAAGTTTAATGACTGGTTCAGGAACAAGAAGGTTGTTCTTGGAAGAAGCATTTCCTTTGATAAGATGGCTGAAGAAAGGAGAGACTTCAGACCTCATATGAAGGTTCTGAAGTGGGTGAACTTTTTCAATATTTCTGAGAAAGTTTACCCTGCACTATGTCAGAAGTTTTATGCTGGTGCATCCTACACCTTGGAGCCACCAATCATCGTGTCTTCTGTGAAAGGGACTGTGATCAAGTTGGACATAGTCACACTTGTCAAAGTCACAAAAGTACCTAACTAAGGATTGCTTGCCTATGACCAAGGTGAATGACACATCGAGTATGGTCCTTATGAAGATGTTCTGGACACACTGTTCAGAGAAGGGGGAAATTCCAAATTAGCTAGTGACCTCAACTCCACTACCAAATTCATCCACCCACTCTCATGCCATTTTGTCATGCCTAGGATAAGAAGTATTGAGAAGATCCATGAGGCTAGAAAGATTGTTATGTTCTATGTCAAGGAAAGGAAGCCTCTCAATCTCCATTTCATCATCTTGAGGTATATGATTCTGTAATTAAGAATACAAAAATGGCAGCAAGCTTGCCATATGGAGTGCTTCTCACCAAAATTGTCAAGCATTTCAAGGTGGACCTCTCTAAAGAAAAGGTTGAGAAGGAGGGTCCAACCTTCTCAAGAAGAAATTTGAAGCAAATACATCTGGAGAATAGAGAACCTGGTGATAAAGGTTTTGAGTTAAGGACCAAGATGAGGCATGATCACCCATCTAAGATAAAAAGCCCTAAAATGGACAAATAAAAAATAATCGCATAAGGATTTGAGAAAGAAGACTTAGAGAGAGTCTCTAAAGAAACTATTGTTGAGAATATCAAAGCAAGAAGGAAAAGAGGAGAAGAGAAAGAGAAGAACGAGAAGAAGAAGAAAATAAAGAAAAAGAGAAGGGAAAGTAGAAGAAAAGGAAAGGTGAAGAGAAGGAGAAGAAGAAGAAGAAGAAGAAGAAGAAAAAGAGAAGGAAAAGTAGAAAAAAAGGAAAAGAGAAGGAGAAGGTTGCTAAAGTTGAACCTTCTTACCCTGAGGAAGCATCTCACCAGGTTGCTTCAGCTTCTCAAGAAGCTTTTCATCGTCATGGGAAGGAACTAACCATAGAAGATCTTCAAGCTGCAAAAGACTACTTGACTGAAGAAGAATCCCTTGCAGCAGAAGAGGCTGGCCTAGAGAAACCAGATGTTGATCCTGCCTTTGAGTAAACAAATGTTAATCCAAGGGTCACAATTGCAAAAATCCTAACTCAGTTATCTTGAAAAGGTGATATAATCCAACAAGGGAACATATGTTTTTTGGATTTTCTTGAGTTGGTTCTCTTGAAACCGAATTCAACAACAATAAAGATTGATGTAGAAGAATAAGAAGTGGTGCGAAAAAAAAAGTAAGATAGAAAATTAAAGATGAAATTAGACAAGAAGATGCAGAACGGCACCACAATCTCAATCCTATTGAAGAGGATAAGACTGATAAGCCTTGTGTAGAATCACCACAAAGGTATAAAGAACCTTTGATAAGATTCAAGCTATGGTTCTCTCTAAGAACCCAAGAGGCACGAAAATAGCTCTCTCAAATATGGTGAATTCCTCCAGTTTCCTTAATATTCCAAAATCTCCTTTTTGGAGTACATGAGTTTCCTATTTATAGGCTAAGCTTGAAGTTGTTTTCAACCCTTGAAGCCCTAAAATGACTCTTGAAATATAAGGAATAAACTCTAACTGTCATGCAATTACCAAAGTGCATTGATAAGTGCATTATTACTTAGAAAATAACCATAAACATGATAATAAATTCTCATTATCCATCATAATGACTTAGGAAGTCTTTAAAGCCTAAAAACTAACTTAGGAAAAACCAAAGGACATCTGAACTTATTCCAACCAAATAAAATACGAAAATTACAAAATAATAAGAAAAAAATGGCTTTAATAGGAGACCCCAATTAATTGGCCCAATGAACCAAATAGAGAGAGCTTTAACAAACTTATAAAGCCCAAATCTCACCAAACACAAGTCCTAATTGGAGTCCTCTTCAATTTGGATTAATTGGACCAACTTGGGTTCTTCTTCTTCCTTATCTTGCTTGAGATTGAATATGTTGGCCACCTCTTGTTGTAAAGCTTCTTTTGCCCTCTTGGACCTTAGCCTAGTCATAGGCCTTCCTAGCCCAATTAAAGCATCCTCCTTCTTAACTCTTCCTTTCCCACTTGATGGTCCTCCTTGGTCTTCATCATCCCCTCCTTCTTTAAGTGAATTTAGATCAATTTTATAAGCATTATCATTAATTTTCTTTACAACTTGGAATGACTCATCTCCTCTAGGTTGGAGCTTTGATTTCCTCTGAATAGGAAACCGTTCTTTCCTCATGTGTACCCACACCTAATCTCTCGGTTCAAATACAACCCTTTTTCTACCTTTGTTGGCTTGTTTGGCATATTGCTCCATTTTCTTCTCAATTTGGGCCTTCACTTGTTCATGGAGTTTCTTCACATATTCGGCATTTGCCTTACCATCCTTATGAACTAATGTAGAGGGGTTAGGTAAAGGAATCAAATCAAGAGGGGTTAGAGGATTAAATCCATAAACAATTTCAAAAGGAAAAAATTGAGTAGTAGAATGGACTGCCCTATTGTAAGCAAATTCAATATGAGACAAACATTCCTCCCAAGATTTAATTTCCTCTTAATGATGGATCTAAGGAGAGTAGAGAGAGTTCTATTTACCACCTCGGTTTGTCCATCCGCTTGCAGATGACAAGTGGTAAAGAATAGGAGCTTTGTCCCTAGCTTGTTCCACAGAGTTCTCCAAAAATGGCTAAGGAACTTAGTGTCACGGTCCGAAACAACACTCATTGGCATTTCATGGAGTCTTACCACTTCTTTAAAGAACAAATCAGCCACATGACTTGCATCATCAACCTTGTGGCAATGAATGAAATGAGCCATCTTTGAAAATCTGTCAACAATCACAAAGATAGAATCCTTTCCCTTCTTGGTGCGTGGCAACCCTAACACAAAATCCATAGATAAGACAATCCAAGGGAAATTTGGAATGGGCAAAGGAGTATAAAGTCCATGAGGCATCACCTTTGATTTGGCTTTCTTACAAACAATGCATCTTTCACAAATTTTCTACACATTATGCTTCATACAAGGATAAAAGTATTCATGCAACATATCTAAAGTCTTTTGTGTAACATCCTGAGACTGCCTGTAGGATTGATGAGTATCCCTACAAACCAATACGAGTCTTTTCAGCGTGCTTTGTCCTCACTCACACGCATCTTAGGAAACTTCTCAGGAGGTCACTCATCCCACAAGTGCTCCAAGTCAAGCATGCTTAATCATGAAGTACTTATGTTCTTGGCTCCCGAAAAGAAGATGCATCTTGTTGATATGGGTGGTGCTAATCAATTCCTTTAAGCCATCCTCAACTATGCAGTCTCATATCTGCACAGTCTCTGAATCCCTCTTGTTCCGGTGTGTATTCAGTTCATTCATGTGTCCCTTCGCCTAGAAGCCTACCAGGAGCCACTCCTTGTCTGTGCTTCATATTTTCACACCGGTGACCACTCCCCGCCCTCGTCGACCGCGGGTGTCACATGCCCACCAGCTTCCGCATGGTTCGTCACTGAACCACACCATACTGGGAGAGATCCCACTCTGATACCATTTGTAATGTCCCGGGATTGCCTACAGGATTGATGAGTGTCCCCACAAACCAACACGGATCTTTTCAGCGTGCTTTGTCCTCACTCACACGCATCTTAGGAAACTTCCCAGGAGGTCACACATCCAACAAGTGCTCCAAATCAAGCACGTTTAACCATGGAGTACTTATGTTCTTGGCTCCCGAAAAGAAGATGCATCTTGTTGATATGGGTGGTGCTAATTAATTCATTTAAGCCATCCTCAACTATGCAGTCCCATACCTGCACAGTCTCTGAATTTCTCTTATTCCAGTGTGTATTCAGTTCATTCATGTGTCCTCTTATTCTTGTGTTTGCATAACTTTTCTGTCGACTCTGAGTGATTCGCATCTTCTCCTGAATCATCTTAACTTTATCTGTCATTTGTTGCACAAGCTCAGGTCCTGAAGCAAAACTTTCTCCATCCTGGTACCAACATAATGGCGTTCGGCATCGTCTTTCATACAGTGTCTCATAGGGTGCCATCCCTATACTTGAATGAAAACTGTTGTTGACTTCCCGGTGATTGCAAATACGTTTTTCGTTTAAACTGATTTACCTTTCTATTATTCCTCCTTTGGAATCTAAGTAGTTCAAAGTTACCCCAAAACTGGCTCTCCTCCGGCAGAATCTGAACCTCGACTTCTAGTTCCTGCAATTGAATGAGACTTCAATTTTGTCGTACAATCACATTAGTCGTTCTCCGTATCGCTTCCACAGTTGTAGTCATATCGTCAACATTACGTCTTGCTTCCATACGTCCACGTCTACCACGAACCATGTCCTTTCTTGAAATACAAATAATTTAAAATACAATCGATACCAAAGTAACCATTTCAAGCAATATTGTCTCCTTTTGAAAACCAAACACAGAGAAACACATAATAAAAATAAGACAAACCTAACCACAAAACTCCAAAAGACTCTAACTGTGCTCTGATACCAACTAATGTAACTCCCTTCATCAGGTTCCACATTTTTTGTCTCAACAAAAGAAGACTGAATTAAATTATAAAAGATTTGATTATTTAAAATATGGGTTAAAACTTCTTTCTTGCTGAAAATATAAATTTACCAAAGTTGTAGGTAATATCTAAAAAACATATTGAATTGATTAAGACTCACATAACAGACACTACATAATATTTAACAAATATTCAGTAAATAGAAAACTTACAGACTCAAAAGAAACAGTAGCAAATCCCATGGAGGGTCCTACTTAATAGCACAGTAATAACACTAATGAGAAAACTCAACATACTTATTCTGTTCACATTTATATCGACGCGTCAAATATTTGTTCCTCCGTAAAACTGCACACTATTGAAACTGGGAAGATCACTCCTCGATGGCGTCACCAAACTCAAAATATTGCCTCCAGTCAAGTCTAAGAAGCTCGCTTCGTCTACTATACAAATTTTAACAATAAAAACACTACAAAACAGTACACCAAAGAGGTGAGATCCCCTTCATCAATACCAGTATGGTAACAAAGAATGATACAAATGAAAAAGTCATTCCATACATACATATATCACAATTATATTCTTGTTATCAATTCATAAACAATTCCAATAAACATATATCACAGTAAAATAACCAATAACAGTTTTATCATAATAGATATCATCAATATATATGAAATGATTATGTCACACTATATGAACATTGACCATGCCACAACAATATGTGTACTGACCATGTGTATGCATACGGAACTAATTCCTACTCTATGGAGCTAATCTCAATTTTCGAGATGAATGGCCCAGAAGATCTACCAACCTCAATGACAGTCTACGCCAAGCACGAAAAGAGATAATGTTGTCGGGTGCATAATGCGTTGCAACAGTTCATCATGGCCAGAGGTGTATAAGGTGAACAATTATCACTATGAATCATCGCCCCTTACGGTCCCCTAAGATCCATCATAGATTTTACTATTCGATTCTCATTCACTCCTAGGCAACAAAAGCCATAATAGCCACCGGCTATATACTGTTCAATGCATGATAACTCAATGCATAATTCAATTTCATCATTTGACTATTCCCAAATGAGATTAGAACAACCGCACATACAATTGTCTAATATCATAAGATCAATAATATTATATAACTGCACATACAATTACATAATATCACTGATACATCCGGGTCCAGTACATCAGCCTTACAACAACTTTACTATATTTCTCATTTATGCAATACTTTTATCGTGTTTTCACAATCGCGTAACACTTTTGTTACGTTTTCAAATCACATAACCATTTTCTGACGTTTTCTCAATTGCGTAAAAATATTTAAACGTTTTCCAAATCGCGTAACGATTTTTCAACATTTTTGAAACCGCGTAGCTTAAAAATCACATTTTTAAGTCGCGTAAAATATTTTTCATCATTTTTCAACTACGTAAAATATTTCTCAATATTCTAAACATCATTTTGGACTTTCCGAAAATTAATACAATTTCTAACTTCAATTTTCACGTTTTATCACTTAAGAAATCCTTTTCGTAAATTTTCTACTATTTCCCACAAAATTACTTTTTCATTGATTTTAAATCAATTGTTCTAGGTTAAAATTTCCTAACATGCTTCGAAACCCAACGGGTGAACTATACGTTAGTAAACTTCAAGTCACCAATTTATTTCTCATTTATAAACTAAATCCACTAATTTAATTAATTCTAAAAATAAGCTTTTCTTACTTTTATATCTCAAAATCCCTTAATTTAAATCCTTTGCTATTTTAATCCATTCAATATTATATTTAAAAATTCTTTTTGTTCTAATCTACTAATTCTTGGCATATTGGCCACAAATCAATTTGTTCTTCAAAAATCAATCATTTAATCACTTCCTATTTCATTTTTAATTTTAAAAACCTTTAATCCAATTTTCTTGATTTCTAAATCATCTAATCCATGATTAGTAAAATAACTTAGAATCTTTTGCTCCCAAAATGATTTTGAGGCCGTGTGCCTCCATGGTTCTTTGGAACCAACATACTTTCCTTTGTCGTGTAAATCACATCTTATTACCTACACAAATCATCATGCATCATAAACACATACTTAAGCATATTATCAAAGCAATAAGTATACTAATCACCAAACAATCATAAATATGGAAAGCCTTAAACAAATAAGTGAATAAATCTTATGAATTTTTCGCCACACACAAATCCACTCCTCACCACCAACACATGATTAATAAGGTTAATCTCCCTCTTACCTTTTGGTGATGCCTCCAAAGCTCCTTACTTTTCTTCTTGAACTAGTCCTTCACCACCAAGAGGTTCTTAAAAACAAAAATAAACACAAATATATTAACATCTAAAGCTTGAATAAGAAGATCATTGATCAAAATATGGCCTAGAGCATGAAGATGAAACAAATAGTGAAGTTTTCATAAACTTCACCTTAAAACCTTAGAACTTGAGTTTTGAAAGAACTCCTTGAAGATGGATGATTTTGATCAAGGCTTCAACTACAAAGTGTCTTAGGATTATGTATAGATGCTAGAAATAAGGTTAGTTAGAATTGTTGAAGAGTGGAGGTAGGAGGTGGGGGGGTTGGCTGTGAGGTATGTTGGAGAGGAAATGGAAAGACTTTTTGTGTTGGTGGTTCTTTGAATAGAAA
The DNA here is from genome assembly GCA_029884605.1 of Ormosia emarginata. Lineage (NCBI taxonomy): Eukaryota > Viridiplantae > Streptophyta > Magnoliopsida > Fabales > Fabaceae > Ormosia > Ormosia emarginata. The sequence goes on along the minus strand of JAQQTP010000078.1, from coordinate 20,554,552 downwards.
GATGAAAGCTTTGAAATGTGATAATAAAATCAACTTTAGCTATTTTAGAGGCTTAATAGCCATGAGACTCAAGGAGGAAAAAGGTGATAGCTTTTTGGTGTAGCTTTTGATATGATCTAAGTTGGATGCATATTATTTTTACGGATCGATCTTGAGTTGATTTCTTGTTTTAAAGAATTAAACGATGAAGAGTGAACAGTAATGCATGAACAGTATGTGTGAACAGTATGCATGAGCAGTAAAAAATAAAAATAGAAAAAGATGGAAAAAGACAAGGAATGAAAGGAAGAAGATGCCACACTCTTGGAGAGTGATAAGTCAAGTGAAGATGCGCTACAAAGGTAAGGAAACCTTTGATAAGAACCAAGATGGTACTTCCAAGAACCCTAAGAGAACTAAGCTCTCAAAAGAGTGCAATAATATTCTCAAATTCAAAAGTGTCAAATGCAGTAAACACAAGCCTATTTATAGGCATTAGGTTTACGGCTAAGTCTAGCTAAAGGAGGCAGCAAGCTAGCACATTTTTAATCCTAATCCTAGCGCAAATGTGGCTCAGGCCTAATTAGAAGGTAGCACCTATCCCTAGCTCTGCTATTTGCAAGTTAAGCCCAAACAATAGGCCCTTATTACAAAATTATCCCAAAAAGAAAATAAGAACCAAAACTGACAAAATTAGAAAGTTTAAATACCTAATTAAATAAATTTGACTAAGAAGAAATCATGCCCCACATTGGGCCCTTCATCAACTTAGATCATGTGGACCATCTTGAGTGCTCCCTCTTCTAGAATGGGCTTGAGTGAGAGAAAGTGGTTGACTTCTTTGTCCAAATCCTCCTTAGCCTTTTTAGCTCTTGAACTTGTCATTGGGCCTCCAAGTCCTCGCAGTGCATCTTTGGGCATTGGGCCCGTTGGGCTTACACTTGAGCTTCCTTGGTCTCCATCATGCCCTCCCCCTTCGAAAGAATTCGTCCTCGAATTTGATCCTTCATCACCTACATCAAAAGGACTTAAGTCAGCCACATTAAATGTTGCACTAACCCCATACTCACCTGGTAAGTCAACTTTGTAGGCATTGTCATTAATTCTTTCTAAGATTTGGAAGGGTCCATCTCCTCTAGATAAGAGCTTAGATTTCCTTTGCAAAGGAAACCTTTCTTTTCGCATGTACACCCACACCCAATCTCCTGGTTCAAAAACAACTTATCTCCTTCCCTTGTTTACTTGCCTAGCATATTGCTTCATCTTCCTTTCAATTTAAGTCTTGACTTGTTCATGGAGCTTCCTCACATATTCAGCTTTTACTTGTCCATCCCTATGAATTAAAGAAGAGACATTAGGTAGAGGCAATTAATCAAGGGGGGTGAGGGGATTAAAATCATATACAATCTCAAAAGGAGAAAATCTAGTAGTAACATGCACAACCCTATTATAAGCAAATTCAACAAGAGGTAAGCATTCTTCTCAGGTTTTGATGTTCCTCTTGATGATTAATCGCAACAAGGTCGATAGGGTCCTATTCACCACCTCAGTTTGCCCATCAGTTTGTGGGTGGCAAGTGGTAGAGAAGAGTAACTTAATCCCAAACTTGTTCCAAAGGGTCCTCCAAAAATGGCTTAGGAACTTTGAGTCCCTATCTGAGACTATGCTTTTGGAAATTCCATGAAGTCTCACCACTTCTTTGAAGAACAAGTCTGCCACATGGATGGTGTCATCCACCTTATGGCAAGGGATGAAGTGGGCCATCTTGGAGAATCTGTCCACCACCATAAAAATAGAGTCTCTTCTTTTTTTTTTGAGCAGGGCAAACTTAGCATAAAGTCCATAGACAAGTCAGTTCAAGGGGAATCAGGAATAGGTAGGGGGTATAGAGTCCATGAGGCAATACCTTTGATTGGCTCTTTTACAAACAATGCGCCTATCACATAGTTTATGCGCATCATGCTTCATGCCAGGCCAATAAAAATGCTCATGCAACACATCTAAAGTCTTTTGGATCTCAAAGTGACCCATTTATCTCCCCTCATGAGCTTCCCTAAGCAATAATTCACGCAAAGAGCCCTTAGGCACACACAAACGTTTTTCTTTGAATAAATATCCATCATGCCTAAAGAACCCCCTATGCGCCCCTTTTTCACATGCAACATACATCTTGGAGAAATCATCATCATGCACATACAACTCCTTTTTGTGTTCAAAACCAAGCATTTTTTTTCAAGAGTAGCTAATAAGATATACCTCCTGGAAAACGCATCAGCCACTATGTTTACCTTTCCTTACTTGTGTTTGATCACATAGGAAATTGTTCAAGGTATTCCACCCACTTGGCATGCCTCTTATTAAGCTTACCTTACCCTTTTAAATATTTTAGTGACTCATGATCACTGTGAATTATAAACTTTTTTGGCAAAAGGTAGTGTTGCCAAGTGTGCAAAACCCTTATGAGTGCATACAAATCATAGGTGGAGTAATTTAAAATAGCTTCATGCAATTTCTCACTAAAGTATGCAATGGGGTGACCCTCTTGGAATAAAACATCCCAAATCCCAACATTTGATGCATCACACTCAAGTTCAAAAGACTTAGAAAAATTAGGCAATGCAATTATGGGTGCATGAGTGAGCCTATCTTTGAGTGTGTTGAAACTTGTCTCTTGATCCTCCCCATACCTAAAACTCACATTTTTCTTAACAACTTCATTTAAAGGGGCAGCTATGGTGCTGAAATCTTTTACAAACTTTCTATAAAAGCTAGCTAACCCATGAAAGCTTCTTACCTCACTCACAGACTTAGGGGTAGGTGACTCCCTAATGGCTTTTATCTTTTCTTCATCTACTTGCACTCCCTTAGCACTCACAACAAAGCCTAGGAACAATACATGGTTGGTGCAAAAGACACACTTCTCTAAATTAGCATACAACTTTTCTTTTCTAAGCACACTCATCATAGCCCTAAGGTGTTTTAGGAGCTCTTCTAAGGTTATGCTATAGATTAGGATGTCATCAAAGTATACTACTACAAACTTGCCTTGAAACTCTCTCAACATATGGTTCATTAACCTCATAAAGGTGCTAGGCGTATTTATAAGCCCAAAAGGCTTCACCAACCACTCATACAATCCATGCTTAGTCTTAAAGGTTGTCTTCCACTCATCCCCTTCCCTTATCCTAATTTGATGGTACCCACTTTTTAAATCCACTTTAGAAAAGTAACATGCACCATGCAATTCATCAAGCAAATCATCTAGCCTAGGGATGGGATGCCTATATTTTATAGTTATATTATTTACAGCCCTACAATCAGTACACATTCTCCAAGTACTATCCTTTTTAGGGACAAGTATGATAGACATGGCACAAGGACTTAAACTTTCCCTCACCCATCCTTTTTGCATCAAATCCTCCACTTGTTTCTGAATTTCCTTAGTTTCCTTAGGATTTGTCCTATAAGTGGGCCAATTGGGTAAAGAGACTCATGAGATGAAGTCCATTTGATGTTCAATCCCCCTCAAGGGTGGTAGTCTAGGAAGGACACTCTTTGGAAAGACATCTTCAAAGTCTTGCAAAAGAGAATCAACTTCACTAGGTAGAGGGTTGGAGTTACAATTTAAGTACAAGTCCTTGTATATGCAAATGTACATCTCTTGCTTTGCAAAGTAAGCCCTCTTAATCTCACTCTCCCTAGCAATTAAACATTCATTTTTTTTCTTATTTACAAGTTCTTGGTCCCTATTCTTTGCTTCCCCCTTTGATTTTACTTTTACGTCTTTCTTCTCTTGCTCCCTTCTTAGCTTCAAGGCCACTTGGTCTTCACAAACTTGTTTGGGAGTAAGGGGTACAAGGGTTACCTTTAAGGAATTATGAACAAAGGAGTACTTGTTAGTGAAACCATCATGAATAGCATGCTTATCAAATTGCTAAGGCCTTCCAAGTAAAGTGTGGTTGGCCTCCATGGGAACAATGTAACACCCTAATACAGATATCTAGATATATCTTAGTTAGACATAGATATATAAAGATAATTAGTACTAGAAACGTCACTTCTATACTACATATTCACATATATCCATAATTACAATTGAGTAATTATAGAAAGCCTTGAGAGATTGCGGAAAAACTTAAACTTCATACATATATATATATATATATATATATATATATATATATATATATATATATATATATATATATATATATATATACAAACTTAGCCACAAAAGGGTTTAGTGTAATACATATAACATAAAACATACAGAAAAATATAAACTGATTACATAAGTTCTGTCTACTTAAAGCAATAAAACTACTCTAGTCTTCATGCTTTATCTTCTCACCCTTAGCAAGGTCTGTACCTCTATACCTGTGCCTTTGCCTGCATCTGTGCTTGCATCTGGATTTACATGGAATAACAACTGGGGTGAGAATTAACATTCTCAGTAAAAGAAATTCCAATACCAGTTCTCTATAACATTGTATATAACTATTATATAACAAATGCTATAATTCTAACTTAGGAGTTTCCTCCTCTTTTCTCATATATGCACACTTTCTTATAGTGTGATATCAACCGATAGCCTACACACTGTTAATATATACAACACTCATACAGCTGTAAATACTAACAGTGACGGACAATGCCCATACAACTGTCCGTGTATGCAATGAGGATGATATGTAGTATGAATATGCATAAGGAATTCTAAGAGTATATGGATGAAATGCAAGTGCAGGGTTTTATTTTTAAATACATGCAGAAGTTTATTTTGAAAACAAGGAAGTTTGCTAGGAACTAGTCAGTATATCATCTAGCAAATTAGAGGGAAAGCTCATCCTCACATTACACATTTCCTGGTACGTTGAGAAATTCGGGCTTCATCCTTGCTCAAAGAGCGTCTTTGGATTTCCCACTTATCTCCTTTGGCCTTGGCACTATCGAGACATCAGGGTTATGTCCTTCTCAAAAGTCCTTCGGACACCCATCTATCTCTTTTTGCTTCCATGAATGAACATCAAAGGATACTCACCAAGATCGATACTACTTGACTAATTCATAAACTTACATACGTACTTATATACTTAGTTCCTTTACGATCTAAGCATATTCTCCTAGGAACTTTGGCTTCTTATGTTTACCCTTTGTAATGAGGAGAATCTGTAACCTCATACTACATGTAACCTTAGCATTTGGTTAGAAATACTTGTCCCCTTAGGAACTTCTCTGATTTCTTACCTTCTTAGCTAAATGACCTCGCGTCATATAATGTTACATTCTCAGGTAAACATTACTAGACCATTTCTCATACTTGTACCTAACTCCACCTCATCACTTATATCTCTTAAGTGATTTCTAATGCAACACTATGTTACTAAGGTGTTAGGTACTCACCTATGGCACACCACTAATCTTGGTTGCACTAAGGTTCTTACTGTTCACATACATACTAGATTAATTAACTAGTGTGTGAAAAGCTTAGTGTTATACTTATCTCTTACATAACCACTATCTTAACTTTTCTATAGACTCAACTCATCGTAGTGAAAGAGTCTATCTTAACTACTGCCTCATCTACCCTTGCTTAAGAAAATAAATGAGTATTTCTCTAAACCTTTGCATAATTAACTCAACTTTAACTAAAGCGAGTAAGTCATGCATCTAGATATGTATAACATACTTATTCTAGTTGTATCTAGTTTTCCCTTCCATCATACTTCTAGTAGTAGCTCATACTACACTTGTGTGCTTAAGGTTTCAGATACCTCTTTAATTATTCCAAACTCATGGAATGCTTAAGATCTTAACTTCCATACTTTCGTTAGTATCTAAGGAAGTAAATTCCCTTTATCTTGCACTTCTAACTCATCTTTACTAATACATGAGTTATTGCACATTTCTACTATACCTTATGATTATGACATCTTCTTAGTCATAATTCATCTTATTGTGTATTTAGCAATGCACAAAGTCTCACTTAACTAGAGACTTAGTACCTAAACCTTCCCTTCTTGGAACTAATACACAATCTTGTCTCCACTCAAGTGAACCTAATGCAAAAGTGGTTCTTACTTGCAACTCTTTGTTGCTTAAGGTTCTAGGTATCTTCCTAAGATAATCCACTACTCTTGGATATCCTAAGGTTTATACCTTTCTCATTCTCTACTAGTGTGTGTGAATACTATTATGCATACTAGTACACTTGTCTTCATTGCACCATCTCATCACATCTTAAGTGATATCTAATGCAATACTAAGTTGCCTAAGGTGCTACTAGCTTTCTCTCATATCTTTCCAATGCCACAAACCTTGCCTCATTTGGCTAAATGTAGCCAAAGTTATGCGACATTTTAGAGGAGCCAAAACAGGTTATTCTCTAATTCACCCGATTTTGACCTAACTTTAAATTGTAATTGGGAATAATCCACAAGTGGGAAAATTATACAATTTTATAAGCAAGAAGCCCTACATCTTAGCTTAAAAATGCCACTGATTCCATGTCGATACGACATCGGAGCAAGAAATTATGCAATCTAGTTTACTAGCTGCCAGAATGCCTTTTCTATAGAATCTGCCTTAGATTCAAATAGAAACTGGTATTGATTGGCTTTCTTAATAATTCTGAAATTTTTACCACATGAAGCCTTATGTCTTAACTTTCAAATGGCTCCAGAATCAGGTCATTCTGATATCTACAGCTCGAGTTATGCAACAAACAATACAGGCTATCTAATTGTTGCCCTGTTGATGTGAGCCCACTAAGGAGCATGGATCAAGGAGCACTACAAGGACTTGGTGGACCTATGACAAGAGCTAGGACCAAGAAAGCCCAAGAAGTTCTAAATCAAATGGTGACAACTTTAATTGAAGCAAGCCCAAATTCAAGTCTTGATGGAGTGGAGCCCAAATTGGTCACTTATCTCATCCAACTTGAAGACCCATGATGACTTGGATGTCCACTTCTCTAAAATAGCATTTTTTTAGTTTATTTCTATTAAATAAAGTGTAATAAACTATGAAGGATGAATAGTGCACGTTTTTTGGGAGGGCAACCTTTGGTTTGCATGCCTAGGTAACTCCTATTTGCTAGTTAATGCTTTAATTAGCCACTTAATGGATTAGTTATTGCTTTTTATGGGGAATTTGTCACATTATGATGACCATTTTGTATGCATATTCTATGCACCCCATTTTCTTATAAATAGGTGCCTAAAACATGAATGAAGGGCTCTTGGATGTGAATTTGGATTGAATCCATTTGTGAGAATTTCATTCTCTTTGGTTCTTGGTTGAGCCATCTTGGTTCTTATCAAAGGCTTCCTTACCTTTGTGGCGAATCTTCGCTTGACTTATCACTCTCTAAGAGTGTGGCGTCTTCTTCCTCCCATTCCTTTTCCTTTTTCCATCTTTTCTATTATTTTTACTATTCACATCACTATTCACGTCACTATTCACGTCACTATTCATCAGTTCTGTTCCTCGGGTATTGTTCATCATTTCATTCTTTGAAACACTAAATCAACTCAAGGACGATCCGTAAAAACAATATGCATCCAACTTGGATCATATCATGTGGTATCTAGAGCCCGGATTCTAGAGTTGATAGAGTTCTTGCATTTTCTTTTGTACTTGTTCTTATTGCTTTCCAAACATCAAGCACTATTGCTTGAATGTCATAATTATACACAATCTTGATCATCATTGATCTCTGCCATTTCTAAGAATTGGCAACATTCTTTACTTTCCGTTCTTTACTTTTTGCCATTTAAATTCTAGTCCTTTTATTTTCTGCCTTTAATTTACTGTTCTTTAATTTCTACGCAATATTTACAGCTTTGATCTTGTCAATTCTATATCATTCTTTGTTATATGTTTTATAGCACCTTAATTTGAAAGAAAACTCCTAAATACACAATTGGGCATAACAATTGAAAAAAAAATTGCAAGAACCATTTTTTTTTTAAGTGCAAAAAAAAAAAAGAGAACAAGGGCTTGAAAAATAGTATTAAAAAAAAAAAAAAAAAAAACTGCCCTTGCACTTAAGCAAGATTGAGTTTGAATGCCTTGTGAATTTCAATTAAGCGGTGCTATTCTACATACCTTGTGCATTTCTTTTTCTTCTTATTTCTTTTGAGTTCTACCTTTTTTTTTAATTAGCTTTTCTTGCTTGTCTTTTAAATTCCTTTGAGTTTTGTCTAGAGTTTCATCTTTTCTTCAACTTCGAGTGCTTACTCTTGTGAGGACCGCTACCTTTGTAAGAGCTTTTGGTAATTGAAAGATGAGAGGGTTCATTTAAGAACTTGCAAAGAGAATTTGAGTGGAAAGAGGCAAGAGTGAAAATTACATCTTGTGTGAAAAAAAAAAAAAGCCAAAAAGCCAAAAAGAGTGAAAAAAAATATATATATATATATATACACTTTGTGAGAAAAGAGAGGGAGTGTTGTGAGGATAAATTACACTTTCTACTACTCAAATGGGTGATAGTCCACCATTGTCACCAAGGACAGCCACTCTACATGCTAGAATGGCTAATCAAGTTCAAGCACTCCAAAGACAAATGGAGCAAATGCAAGCCAACTATGATAGACAACTAGCCAACCTTCAACGGGATGACTCAAGTGGCTATGATAGTGAAGAAAGAGGGAGGCCAAGAGGAAGAAGACCTAGAAGAGGAGGCCCTAGGGGAGGAAGGCGTGAAGATAGGATTGAGGGGGTTAAAATCAAAGTTCCTTCCTTTCTTGGAAAGAATGACCCCAAAGCCTATTTGGAGTGGGAACTCAAGATGGAGCAAGTGTTTGATTGCAACACATATAATGAGAGAAAGAAAGTGAAGGTGGCGGCGTTGGAGTTCAAGGAGTATGCACTAGTATGGTGGGATCAATTCCAAAAGGAGAGGAGGAGAATTGGAGAGGAGCCAATTGAGACTTGGGAAGACATGAAAATTGTAATGAGGAGGAGGTTTGTCCCAAGTCACTATCAAAGGGACATCCACAACAAATTGCAAAGACTTACCCAAGGGAGCAAGAGTGTGGATGAGTACTTCAAGGAGATGGAATTGGCCTTACTTAGGTCAAACTTTGAGGAGGACCGTGAGGCAACTATGGCAAGGTTCTTGCATGGCTTGAACCAAGAAATTCAAGATGTGGTGGAGTTGCAAAACTATGTGGAGCTTGAAGATTTGGTGCAACAAGCAATCAAGGTGGAGCAACAATTAAAGAGGAGGAAATCCAAATATTCCTCTTCATCATCTTCCAAATTCCCATCTTCAAATTGGAAGGACAAGCAAAAGAAGGAGGGTGCACCAAGCAAGGAGGCCGTGAGCACCTCTCAAGGCAAGAAGCCCATGGAACCAACCACAAGGAGCAGAGATGTCAAGTGTTTCAAGTGTCTTGGTCATGGCCACATAGCCTCTCAATGTCCAACCAAGAGAACTATGGTGTCCTTGAATGGTGAAGTGATGTCTCAATCCGAAGCTTCAAGTGGAGAGGAAAGTGAAGAAGAAGTGTTCATGCCGGATGGTGACTTACTTATGGTAAGGAGGCTTTTGGGAGTCAAGTGAAGGAACATGAAGCTAGCCAAAGGGAGAACATTTTCCACTCTAGATGCCTAATTCAAGGTAAAGTTTGTTCTCTAATAATTGATGGAGGTAGTTGTGCAAATGTAGTAAGTTCTAGGTTGGTGTCTAAATTAAATCTTATCACTAAAACCCATCCAACACCATATAGACTTCAATGGTTGAGTGAGGTTGGGGAGATGGTGGTGAACAAACAAGTGGAGGTTCCATTCTCCATTGGGAAGTATGAGGATAATGTTCTTTGTGATGTAGTGCCTATGGAGGCAAGCCATATGTTGTTGGGAAGGCCTTGGCAATATGACAAGAAGGCCATTCATGATGGATTTTCAAACAAGTTCACTTTCATGGACAAGGAGCGAAAGGTTGTACTCTCTCCTTTATCTCCAAAACAAGTTAGTGAGGATCAAAAGAAAATGAGAGAGAAAAGAGAGCAAGAGAGAAAAGAAAAAGAGAGTGAACAAGAGAAAAAGAGTGATGAAAAATCAAAAAAAAAATCATGAGAAAAAAGGAAAAACCGAGATGAAAAAGAGAGAAAAGAGAGTTGTTTTGCAACAAAAAGTGAGGTGAAAAGTGCATTGGTTTCAAGACAGCCCCTATACATGCTTTTGTGTAGGGAATTTTGTTTAAATGCTAACATTTCTAATGATCATTCTTTGTCTAGTGGTGTGAAAAATCTTTTGCAGGAATTTGAGGATATCTTCCCTAAGGAAGTGCCACATGGCCTTCCACCTTTGAGGGGAATTGAGCACCATATTGACCTCATTCCGGGTGCATCATTACCCAATAGGCCAGCCTATAGGAGCAATCCTCAAGAGACCAAAGAGATCCAAAAGCAAGTGGAGGAGTTGATGCAAAAAGGATGGGTACAAGAGAGCTTAAGTCCATGTGCTTGTACCCGTCATTTTGGTGCCCAAAAAGGATGGCACTTGGAGGATGTGCACGGATTGTAGGGCCGTGAACAACATCACCATTAAGTATAGGCATCCTATCCCTAGACTTGATGATTTGCTTGATGAATTGTTTGGTGCTTGCATTTTTTCTAAAATTGATTTGAAAAGTGGGTACCATCAAATTAGGATAAGGGAAGGGGATGAATGGAAAACCGCTTTCAAAACTAAATTTGGTTTGTATGAATGGTTGGTAATGCCTTTTGGTTTAACAAATGCACCAAGCACTTTTATGAGGCTTATGAACCATGTCTTAAGAGAATTTTTGGGAAAATTTGTGGTGGTATATTTTGATGATATCTTAATATATAGCAAAAACTTAGATGAGCACCATGAACATTTAAGGGCTGTTTTGCTTGTATTAAGAAAAGAAAGGTTGTATGCAAACTTGGAAAAATGTACTTTTTGTGTGGATCATGTGATTTTCCTTGGTTTTGTGATTAATGCTAAAGGGGTCCATGTGGATCAAGAAAAGATTAAGGCCATTCAAGATTGGCCAACCCCCAAAAATGTGAGTGATGTGAGGAGCTTTCATGGTTTGGCTAATTTCTATAGGAGGTTTGTTAAAGATTTTAGCACATTGGCTGCACCTCTTAATGAAATTGTCAAAAAGAATGTTGGGTTTAAATGGGGGGAAAAACAAGAACAAGCTTTTAAGGAACTTAAGAAAAAGCTCACCCATGCACCAATACTTGCTTTGCCTAATTTTGCTAAATCTTTTGAAATTGAATGTGATGCTTCTAATGTTGGTGTTGGAGCTGTTTTAATGCAAGAAGGGCATCCAATTGCTTACTTTAGTGAGAAATTAAGTGGTGCTGTCCTTAATTATCCCACCTATGATAAGGAGTTGTATGCCTTGGTGAGGGCTTTGCAAACATGGCAACATTATCTTTTGCCCAAAGAGTTTGTTATCCATAGTGATCATGAGTCCTTAAAGTACTTGAAAGGACAAGGAAAGTTGAATAAGAGGCATGCCAAGTGGGTTGAGTTTCTTGAACAATTCCCATATGTGATCAAGCATAAGAAAGGTAAGGCCAACATAGTGGTAGATGCACTTTCAAGACGGTATACCTTACTCTCTACCCTTGAAACAAAATTGTTTGGGCTTGAATGCATCAAAGAAGTATGAGCATGATAAAGATTTTTCCATATCTATGCTAATTGTTTGCATTGGGCTCAAAATGGATATTTTAGGCACCAAGGGTTTTTGTTTAAAGAAAAGAGATTATGTGTGCCTAAAAGTTCTATAAGAGAGTTGCTTGTGAGGGAAGCGCATGAAGGGGGACTAATGGGGCATTTTGGGGTTCAAAAGACTTTAGACATGTTGCACGAACATTTTCATTGGCCACACATGAAACATGATGTGCAAAAGTTTTGTGAAAAATGCATTGTTTGTAAAAGGTCTAAATCTAAAGTGATGCCTCATGGACTTTATACTCCGTTGCCTATTCCTGATTTTCCTTGGATTGATTTGTCAATGGATTTTGTTGTAGGACTACCCCGGGACAAAGAATGGTAAGGATTCAATTTTTGTGGTGGTGGATAGGTTTTCTAAAATGGCACATTTTATACCATGTAAAAAAGTTGATGATGCTTGTCATGTTGCTGAATTGTTTTTCAAAGAAGTGGTAAGGCTTCATGGCCTTCCAAGAAGTATTGTTTCAGATCGTGACACAAAGTTCTTAAGTCACTTTTGGAGGACTTTGTGGGGTAAGCTGGGTACAAAGCTTCTTTTCTCCACTACTTGTCATCCCCAAACGGATGGGCAAACTGAGGTAGTTAATAGGACACTTTCTTCCCTTCTTAGGGCTGTAATAAAGAAGAACATTAAGTCTTGGGAGGAGTGTTTGCCTCATGTGGAATTTGCTTATAATAGAGCTGTTCATAGTACTACTCAATATTCTCCTTTTGAGGTTGTTTATGGATTTAATCCTCTCACTCCTCTTGATTTATTGCCATTGCCTAACTCGTCAATTTTAAAGCATGAAGATGGCAGGGCTAAAGCTGAATTTGTGAGGAAGTTACACGAGCAAGTTAAGGCTCAAATTGAGAAGAAGACTGAAAGCTATGTTAGACAAGGCAACAAAGGGAGGAGGAAGGTGGTGTTTGAACCGGAGATTGGGTGCAGGTGCACATGAGAAAAGAGAGATTTCCTTCACGGAGGAAATCCAAGCTTCAACCAAGAGGAGATGGGCCATTCCAAGTGTTGGCCAAGATCAATGATAATGCCTACAAGATAGACCTTCCAGGTGAGTATGGTGTTAGTGCAACTTTCAATGTAGCTGATTTGTCTCCATTTGATGTAGGTGATGAAGATTTCAATTCGAGGTCGAATTCACTTAAAGAAGGAGGGGATGATGTGAGCCCACTAAGGAGCATGGATCAAGGAGCACTACAAGGACTTGGTGGACCTATGACAAGAGCTAGGACCAAGAAAGCCCAAGAAGTTCTAAATCAAATGGTGACAACTTTAATTGAAGCAAGCCCAAATTCAAGTCTTGATGGAGTGGAGCCCAAATTGGTCACTTATCTCATCCAACTTGAAGACCCATGATGACTTGGATGTCCACTTCTCTAAAATAGCATTTTTTTAGTTTATTTCTATTAAATAAAGTGTAATAAACTATGAAGGATGAATAGTGCACGTTTTTTGGGAGGGCAACCTTTGGTTTGCATGCCTAGGTAACTCCTATTTGCTAGTTAATGCTTTAATTAGCCACTTAATGGATTAGTTATTGCTTTTTATGGGGAATTTGTCACATTATGATGACCATTTTGTATGCATATTCTATGCACCCCATTTTCTTATAAATAGGTGCCTAAAACATGAATGAAGGGCTCTTGGATGTGAATTTGGATTGAATCCATTTGTGAGAATTTCATTCTCTTTGGTTCTTGGTTGAGCCATCTTGGTTCTTATCAAAGGCTTCCTTACCTTTGTGGCGAATCTTCGCTTGACTTATCACTCTCTAAGAGTGTGGCGTCTTCTTCCTCCCATTCCTTTTCCTTTTTCCATCTTTTCTATTATTTTTACTATTCACATCACTATTCACGTCACTATTCACATCACTATTCATCAGTTCTGTTCCTCGGGTATTGTTCATCATTTCATTCTTTGAAACACTAAATCAACTCAAGGACGATCCGTAAAAACAATATGCATCCAACTTGGATCATATCACTGTCCACGCCTAGGCTTGGTTTTACCACTATTAGGCATGGTGCTTTCTATCTCGCAGGGCTGAAAACTGATCAACCCATACCTAGGCTTGGAAATATCATTCCTAGGCGTGACCATTCTGCAGAATTTTTTTGCATAATTGGTTGGAAAACCAATTTCCAATCTCTCAATCATGGATTCTAAATAATTTCTAGCACTAATCTAGGCCCTTAAACTTGTTATAACTCTTTTACAACCTATGAATTCTCTTAGGACATAGATCTAGGTTCAAATCACATAACTCCAAACCATTTCCTAATTCTCCATTCATTAACCAAAATGGTTTATCTTAGGCCATAAATGACCATCTAGCATTATCTTGGCTTTAACTATCCTAACCTAGCCTTTGGAATCAAGCTAAGAACATGGATTTGGCTATTCAAACCCCTATTTCTATTCAAAAACCCCAAACTATATTCAAAGATAATCAAAGAGAGAGCAATGAATAGAAATCCTGTTACCTGATATGAACCCTAATTTGCTTGTTAGGATTCAGAATAGGATATACCAGGAATTTAGGTGATGGGTGCAGACTTTGTTTTAAACTCTGCGCATGGAAATTGATGCAAACCAAGAATGATGTCCAATGATGAAGAGGACCTAAGGGGGGTACCTACTAATTGGACCCATGACAAGAACAAGAACTAAGAAGGCTCAAGAAGCCGTGAAATAAATGGGGGAAACTATGTTGGAAGCAAGCCCAAGTCTTGAAACCATAGGTTCTAAAGATGTCAATTGCTTGATTTAAGATGAAAACCAATGAAGTTGGGCTGCCCAAGTGTGTGCACGAATTTTATAGTTTGTATGGCTGATTTAGAGTGTCTATTTAAGTAAAATAAGCATTAGGCATGATAGTACTAAGTTAATAAGCACTTAGGTGAAGTTAAGTTCCACTAAGCTTTGCCTTTAGTGGGAATTTAATGCTTTTTAGTAGGGCTGATTGTGTTTATTTTGTTTTATTAGCTTTGTTAAAAACATGACAAAGAAGAGTGACCATTGGCTTGCATGCCTTTGGTAACTTCTAGAATGAATTAATGTAGCACTTAAGCATAATAAGTTTCATGCACTAATTGCCATCAATACTAATTAGTTGAGGCATTAATGTAAGCATTAGTGGGGCTGCTAGGGTTAGGAGAGTCACCTTAGGCTGATTTGTGGTGACCTTTGGTTAGCACTACTCTAGCCATTCTCTATATAATGTACCTGAATTGGATGAATGAAAAAAAAAAAAAAAAAGCGGAACTTGGATGTTCAATTTGGGTTTGTCCAATTGTGAGAGTGTTTAGCCTCTCTTAGGTTCTTCATTGAGCCAACCCCTTCGATCTTATCAAGAGTCCAAGACCCTTGTGGCGATCTTCACCTTGGCTTATCAACCCCCCTTAGGTCCTCTTCATCATTGGACATCATTCTTGGTTTGCATCATTAGATCATGTAGAAATTCGGATCTATCCTTGAGTGACCAACCAAAATTGTGATGAAGAAGAAAATAATCAAATGGACAAGACAAGGAATGGAAGGTAGGCGCCACAATTCCAAGGAGAATTGATAAGCCAAGGTGAAGATCACCACAAGGGTCTTGGACTCTTGATAAGATCGAAGGGGTTGGCTCAATGAAGAACCTAAGAGAGGCTAAACACTCTCACAATTGGACAAACCCAAATTGAACATCCAAGTTCTCGCCTTTTTTTTTTTATTCATCCAATTCAGGTACATTATATAGAGAATGGCTAGAGTAGTGCTAACCAAAGGTCACCACAAATCAGCCTAAGGTGACTCTCCTAACCCTAGCAGCCCCACTAATGCTTACATTAATGCCTCAACTAATTAGTATTGATGGCAATTAGTGCATGAAACTTATTATGCTTAAGTGCTACATTAATTCATTCTAGAAGTTACCAAAGGCATGCAAGCCAATGGTCACTCTTCTTTGTCATGTTTTTTTAACAAAGCTAATAAAACAAAATAAACACAATCAGCCTACTAAAAAGCATTAAATTCCCACTAAAGGCAAAGCTTAGTGGAACTTAACTTCACCTAAGTGCTTATTAACTTAGTACTATCATGCCTAATGCTTATTTTACTTAAATAGACACTCTAAATCAGCCATACAAACTATAAAATTCGTGCACACACTTGGGCAGCCCAACTTCATTGGTTTTCATCTTAAATCAAGCAATTGACATCTTTAGAACCTATGGTTTCAAGACTTGGGCTTGCTTCCAACATAGTTTCCCCCATTTATTTCAAGGCTTCTTGAGCCTTCTTAGTTCTTGTTCTTGTCATGGGTCCAATTAGTAGGTACCCCCCTTAGGTCCTCTTCATCATTGGACATCATTCTTGGTTTGCATCATTAGATCATGTAGAAATTCGGATCTATCCTTGAGTGACCAACCAAAATTGTGATGAAGAAGAAAATAATCAAATGGACAAGACAAGGAATGGAAGGTAGGCGCCACAATTCCAAGGGGAATTGATAAGCCAAGGTGAAGATCGCCACAAGGGTCTTGGACTCTTGATAAGATCGAAGGGGTTGGCTCAATGAAGAACCTAAGAGAGGCTAAACACTCTCACAATTGGACAAACCCAAATTGAACATCCAAGTTCTCGCCTTTTTTTTTTTATTCATCCAATTCAGGTACATTATATAGAGAATGGCTAGAGTAGTGCTAACCAAAGGTCACCACAAATCAGCCTAAGGTGACTCTCCTAACCCTAGCAGCCCCACTAATGCTTACATTAATGCCTCAACTAATTAGTATTGATGGCAATTAGTGCATGAAACTTATTATGCTTAAGTGCTACATTAATTCATTCTAGAAGTTACCAAAGGCATGCAAGCCAATGGTCACTCTTCTTTGTCATGTTTTTAACAAAGCTAATAAAACAAAATAAACTAAAAAGCATTAAATTCCCACTAAAGGCAAAGCTTAGTGGAACTTAACTTCACCTAAGTGCTTATTAACTTAGTACTATCATGCCTAATGCTTATTTTACTTAAATAGACACTCTAAATCAGCCATACAAACTATAAAATTCGTGCACACACTTGGGCAGCCCAACTTCATTGGTTTTCATCTTAAATCAAGCAATTGACATCTTTAGAACCTATGGTTTCAAGACTTGGGCTTGCTTCCAACATAGTTTCCCCCATTTATTTCAAGGCTTCTTGAGCCTTCTTAGTTCTTGTTCTTGTCATGGGTCCAATTAGTAGGTACCCCCCTTAGGTCCTCTTCATCATTGGACATCATTCTTGGTTTGCATCAGAAATGATCAAATTAAAATAGAAATGATGAAAATTCATTCTGATATTGTGGAACTATAACTTGAGCTGTAGAACTCCAAATTGAATGAGACCAAAACGAGGAGAAAGCTCGTGCTCTAAATCGCAATTTTGGCTCAAGAATCACTCAAAAAACTTTCGTATAACATGAGATATGATCAAGAGTTATTCTGCACGAAAATTGGGGCTTTCGTGGAATTAGGGTTTGATTCAATCAGAATTGAGGGAAACAGAATTATATGATCATGGAAAAGAAAAGAAATTGGTATGAGAATGATGATGGACGTCACACTTCCAAGGATGGAAGATAAGTCCAGAGATTCCACACACAAAGAATGTAATTCCTTTGATAAATCTCAATAATTGGATTGCAAGAACTCAAAGAGAAACAAGCTCACCAAACTGTGTTTGTTCAAAAACCAAAACTATCTGCCCCTTCTCCTAGCTGGGTGCTATTATGTAGCCCCTTTACATTCAGAAACTTACAAAAAAAAACTCCTAATAATAACCATCACAAAAACTATAATTGGCCAAAGTGTAACTGCCAAAGAAATAAAAGCATTCAGCCTACAATGTTTAACCTAGCTGACTGCATTATTCTATCAATCTGTAACAGTCACATGTCCTTGTTATTTGCATTTAATCAGCCAATAATTCCACCAAGTCTAGCTGCCCCTATTCAGCATAGTTAGCACTCCATACTTGAGTTGAATTTATGACAAGCTACCCTCCCATTAAAGCCATGCAACCTCCTCTTCAGTCATGAGGCAGTTGATCAATTTGAGTTTTGATTCTTCAAGGCGTGGTTCTATTTTAGTAAAAGCTGCCAACATTTGTTGTAAAGCTTCCTTGGCTCTCCTTGTCCTTGCTCTTGTCATAGGTACTCCAAGTCCTTCAAGGGCTTCAAGCTCCTTGTTCTTGGTCATGTCCTCATCACTCCTCCCCTCTTGAAGAGGATTTGTCCTCAAATCAGAAACATCATTATCTGCATCAAAGAGAGTTAAATCAGGCACATTGAAAGTAGCACTGATATTGTACTCACCAGGTAGATCAATTTTATATGCATTGTCATTGATCTTTTCTAGCACTTGAAAAGGACCATCTCCCCTTGGTTAGAGTTTTGACTTTCTTTGTTCAGGGAACCTTTCCTTCCTCATGTGTACCCAAACCCAATCACCAGGTTGGAACACTACCTTCCTTCTTCCTTTGTTAGCTTGCCTTGCATAGCTCTCATTTTTATTTTCAATCTGTGCCTTCACTTGCTCATGTAGCTTCTTCACATATTCAGCTTTAACCTGCGCTTCTTGATGCTTAAACATAGAAATGTTAGGCATAGGCAGCAAATCAAGAGGAGTCAAAGGATTAAATCCATACACAATTTCAAAAGGTGAACAGTTAGTTGTGCTATGGACAACCCTATTATAAGCAAATTCAACATGAGGCAAACATGCTTCCCAAGACTTAAGATTTTTCTTTAAAACAATCCTAAGCAATGTGCCTAAAGTCCTATTAACTACCTCAGTTTGACCATCAGTTTGTGGGTGACAAGTAATAGAAAACAACAATTTAGTACCAATCTTACCCCATAAGGTCCTCCAAAAGTGGCTTAGGAATTTTGCATCCCTATCACTTACAATGCTCCTAGGCAGCCCATGGAGCCTCACTATCTCTTTGAAGAACAAGTCAGCCACGTGACAAGCATCATCTATCTTTTTGCAAGGTATGAAGTGTGCTATCTTAGAAAACCTATCAACAACAACAAACACAGAATCCTTTCCATTCTTTGTTCGAGGCAGCCCCAAAACAAAGTCCATAGAAATGTCAGTCCAAGGATATTCAGGAACAGGCAAAGGAGTATACAAACCATGCCGCTTAACTTTTGATTTAGCCTGTTTACAAACAATTCAATGATCACAAAATTTGTGCGCATCACGCCTCACATAGGGCCAATAAAAATGTTCTTGCAAAATTTCTAAAGTCTTTTGGATCCCAAAATGACCCATCAAACCTCCCTCGTGTGATTCACTCACAAGCAGATCTCTAATGGAACACTTAGGCACACATAATCTATTTGCTTTAAACAAGAATCCATTATGCCTATAGTAACCATTTTCAGACAACTTTTCACATGCAGCAAAAATTTCAGCAAAGTCCTCATCATTCACATACATGTCTTTCAAAGATTCAAGACCAAACAATTTAGTTTCAAGCACAAAAAGCAATGCATTTCTCCTAGAAAGCGCATCAGCCACTATATTCCCTTTCCCCTTTTTATGCTTGATGACATATGGAAATTGCTCTAGAAACTCTACCCACTTAGCATGCCTCTTATTAAGCTTACCTTGTTCTTTTAAGTACTTTAAGGACTCATGATCACTATGGATGACAAACTCTTTGGGTAAAAGGTAATGCTGCCAAGTCTTTAAAGTTCTAACCAATGCATACAATTCCTTATCATAAGTTGAATAGTTAAGGGCAACCCCTCCTAACTTTTCACTAAAATAAGCAATTGGATGACCTTCCTGCAATAAAACAGCCCCAATACCCACATTTGATGCATCACACTCAATTTCAAATGATTTTGCAAAATCAGGCATAGCAAGAATGGGTGCATTAGTTAACCTATGCTTAAGGGCAGTAAAGGCCTTTTCTTGTTCCTCACCCCATTTGAAACCCACATTTTTTTTAACAACTTCATTTAGAGGTGCAACCAATGTACTAAAATCTTTAACAAATCTCCTATAGAAACTTGCTAAACCATGAAATCCCCTCACCTCACTCACGGACTTAGGTGTTGGCCATTCTTGGATGGCCTTAACCTTTTCCACATCTACTTGTACTCCCTTAGCACTAACAACAAATCCAAGGAATACCACATGATCAGTACAAAAGATGCATTTTTCCAGATTAGCATACAATTGTTCTTTCCTAAGCACATTCAAAACAAATTGCAAATGCTCAACATGCAAATCAAGGCTAGTGCTATAGATAAGAATATCATCAAAGTACACCACAATAAATTTGCCAATAAACTCTCTTAAAACATAATTCATCAATCTCATGAAAGTACTAGGATTAGTCAAACCAAATGGCATAACCAACCACTCATACAATTCATATTTTGTTTTAAAGGCAGTTTTCCATTCATCACCTTCTCTAATCCTAATATGATTATAGCCACTTTTTAGATCAATTTTAGAAAATACACATGCACCATACAGTTCATCAAGAAGATCATCTAACCTGGGAATTGGATGTCTATACTTGATGGTGATGTTGTTTATGGCTCTACAATCATAACACATCCTCCATGAGCCATCCTTTTTGGGCACTAGAATGACTGGTACAGCACACGGACTCATGTTATCCCTCACCCAACCTTTGCTTATGAGTTCTGCCACTTGCCTTTCAATCTCCTTTGTCTCTTGTGGGTTGCTCCTATATGCTGGCCGATTGGGCAAAGAAGCTCCCGGAATGAGATCAATGTGATGCTCAATTCCCCTCAAAGGTGGCAAGCCATCTGGTACATTTGCTGGAAAAACATCTTGAAAGTCTTGCAAAAGAGATTCAATACAAGAAGGCAATTCAAACTTGTCAAATTGGTTAGCATATAAAATTTGACTTTGAAAAAACAATAAGTAGAGGGGCTGCCTTGCGCACAGCACCCTCCTTACCTCCCTTTCTCTTGCCAAGCAAAGGTTTTTGCCCTCAAGTGTTTCATTCTTTTTCTTTTCACTCTTTTTCTGCTCAAGTGTTTCACTCTTTCTCTCAATTTGCAATCTTTTCTCTCATTTTGATTTGATCCTCACACACCTCTCTAGGAGTCAAAGGCTTGAGAACCACTTTCTTGTCCTGATATACAAAAGAAATTTTGTTAGTAAAACCATCATGGACAACTTTGCTGTCATACTGCCACAGCCTCCCTAAAAGAATGTGGCTGGCCTCCATTGGAACTACATCACATAACACTTTGTCTTGGTATTTTCCAATGGAAAGAGAGACTTCTACTTGCTGCCTTATGTAACACCCCTTTGGAGGATGTCACACATAAAAGAAAATAAAAGAACTAGAAATAAAATCTACCCAAATTGTAAAACATTTGTCAAATAATAATATGGGTCGTAAAGTAATTCCTGATAGACAGTTTAATAAAAATAAAATATTGCAGAAAACATAAAACAGACAGAATAACATTGCTCATAATATACATATGTTCTGAGTTATAACTTATACAAATAATGTACAACCACAATTACAAATATTTAAACAGAAACAGTAAATAAAAATAGTAAAAGTGTCAATATATACATCCATACGCAGACGCGCCCAAAAAAAATATCAAGTATATTTATTCCTCTGAAGGATCACTCTCATCATGAAAATGATCATCAGGGGACAAATATCCTGGATGCCTCGACTCTCGGCGATAACGTGATCGCGCAGTCGATACGATACTTATCTCACTAGGCTCCGTGGTCATACCACCAAAATGACGCCTAATGGATAAGGGTAACTCTAAGTGTAGAAACACTGTCGTAGTCATAATTGGCTCTCCATCAAACCTATGACGTAGGGTCACCGTCATCCGTCCAGCATATGTCACCGAGTCTCTATCTCCTCTAATGTTCCACGATAGAGATCCACCATGAAACTCCAACGTCACGAACCCCAAAAATCTGGGCACAGCCATACCAAAACAAATCAATCCAGTGGATATGGATGATCAGATGGTTCTTGATCGTAAAACTGGTCGTCAGTTTGCTGATCTTCCTCCTCCTCGGGGTACAAGACCTCAAGAGGTTGTTCCTCTTCTTCTTCCTCAAACTCTTTACCGCATAAAGTAAATATACAGAAAACACATACAATAAAGAGGTAAGACAATCTAAAATCACCACAAACATGGCCAATAAGAAGACGACAAATATCATATATACAGTTTATGCAAAACAAAAAGCTATAACAGTAATAATAATGGAATAAAGTAAAGCTTAGATATCATAACATCACAGATATAACACAGATAAAAAAACACGGATAAAACAATATCACGGATAGAATAAAATAAGAAATAGACAACCATCATAATAATTAGCAGATAAAGATGAATAGAGAAAATCCAGACAAAGATAAATAGAGAAAATCCAGATAAAGATAAATAGAGAAAATCCAGATAAAGATAAATAGAGAAAATCCAGATAAAGATAAATAGAGAAAATGGAATATCATCCAAGATATAATCATATACACTAAGACACAATCCTACTCCATGGAGTTAAACCCAAAACAGATATCAGAGAGAATGACTTGCAAAATCTATTAGTACCACGGCTGCCCAACCAACTATTACGCTGTCACACGTTGCGTCAATAGCCTACGACACTGGGAATCCACCATCCAGGCGTAGTATAGTTCACGGTCTTCCGTTGTGGCACTATAGGCAATGTACTACTAGACTTTACAAACCTCGATTAAATATAGTGCGTGTCGAGTCCATTAGTGTGCTATCGGTTTACCACGGCCCAGCGGAGCTACCAACTGTCCACATGTGGGATCCCGTACACTAAAGTCTCCAAGTTCATTAGAACAATGAACCACACTACGTTTATCGCATCGACAACACGATGTGATTCGTCTCGTCAACCAAAACACCAAAAATTGGCATAAAGACAATACATAATTCCAAATATATGAAATTACGAAAATGCCCTCAAGATAATATGCCCTCAATGGCAGAAAAATAGAAAGCCTGTACGGGTTCTCATTTTCCCGACAGCGAAAGCTTGCCCTCATTGGCAACAAATATAAAGAAAACCTGTACGGGTTCACATTTTCCCGACAGCGAAAAATAAATATAGTAACGGTCAATCGCGTAGAAATTTTATCGCGTTTTCAAAATCTCGTCGTTTTTATAATCGTTTTGAAATCGCGTAAATATATTTTTCTGTTTTCAAAATCGCGTAGGATTTTAAATACGTTTTCTCAATCACGTAAGATTTTTAAATCATTTTCTTGACCGAATTCCTTAAAAATCACTGTTTAAATAAACAGAAATACTAAATAATACTTTTAAACTACGTATAATATTTTCCATACCGTATACTGTCTTTTGGACATCTTTTCTATCTTATTTGTCTGTTTTTACTAAAAATTGATAGTATTTTGTTTAGAAAATTATATTAATGGTTTCCTAATTTTACCATAAAAATTCTGTTTATTAAATTTTTAAACCATGTAATTAATCTTTTTGAAAACAACTAACATGCTTCAAAATACAGCATGAGCTATATGTTAGAAATTTTCAAAAGTTACTGTATTTCACCTTACAGTAAAAATCATTAGTGTTAACCTCTTAAACTTAATTCTAACCACTTTATTTCTTTAAAACTCATTGTAGAAAATTTACTTTAACTTGTATTGCTTTTTTTTGATTGAAAATAGTTTGGAATTAATTTTAGAAATCATGAATTGTCTAATTTGGCATGTTGGCCGAATTTGATAAAAACTTTGCATTTGATTTCCAATTTGTTTTTCATCTTCTAAATGTATGTTAAATCTATTGTATTGTCTATATTGATTAAATCATTACCTTAGAAAATATTTTAGAAATCAAAATGTTGAAGTTAGACTTGTTGGCCGAATTTGTAAGGTTATGCCATTTGATTTCCAAATTCATTTTTCTTGACTTAAACAACTTGAAACCTTCTTAATTCTCCTAGGTTAATTAAATCACCTTTTAAGAAAATTAAGAGAACATTTTGGTTCTCCATTTTTATTAGTGGCCGTAAGCCATCATGGAGTGTTCTTTGGAACACACATGCATTCCTTGACATGTTGTTCACATCCTATACATTATCATGCAATTCTATACTTTATCATACAATCCTAACACATGCAATAATACCTAGCAAATTAACACATCACCACAAATTAACAAATAAACATATAACAACCACATCACCACCGAATCCTTATGGATTCTACAAACACCACAAATTAATCCATCTTCTTACCACCACCAAGGGATGATAAGATTAGTCTTCCTCTTACCTTAAATGAAGACAAATGGTTTGTTTTCACTCCTCCTAGGGTTCGATTTTCTCCACCAAAATACCTAGCATCTCAAACGAAATTTTACAAGTTACTAACCATGAAAAAGAACCTAAACCATGGATAAATCATGGCATAGAACTTTGAAAAATAAGAGAGAAAAGAAAAGCATGAGATTTCACCTTCTAGGTAAAATCTTCAAGGTTGGTTTCCAAGCTCCAAATGCAAGAATTTGCAAGAACTCTCAACTAGAGATGTTCTTAGGATGGTGTTTAGGTTTAGAAAAGTTGGCTTGATTGAATTTTGGGTGGTTGGATGATCAAAGAGCAAGCTTGGCCGAAAATGGAAGAAAAGGAACAAGAATGGTGGCTAGGGTTTTTGATGAGAGAGAAGAGAGAATTGTTGCATGGAAACAAAGTGGTCTTTGGTCTCCTAACTCTCTTGGCCGTAGCTCATCAAAGAGCATGCAAGGTGGGCACCTTGCTTGGCTTCATCCAAGCCATTGGATGCATCAAAGGTTAGGATCAAAGCTTGCTTAACAAGCTTGTCTCCTATTGGTTGATCATGGGTGACTCACAAGCCTAGTCACACTTGTCCATTTATTATCGACTTAGTCACTAGTCTTGAGTCACTTGTTCTCGAAAGTTCTACTTGCTAATGATGTTTAATTAAGCTACTAAGTTAACCGTATTAGCTAAACGTGGGTCCCGCAAAACATTTCCAGGTCCACTATCATTTTATTATAATTGACTAATAAAATAATATTATAATATTATAAAATTATTTTATTTGACAAGTAAATCCTAAAAATTAAAAGATTATTTATCTTGTCTCATTTAGAATCGGGTTGAGTAAGATCCCCAATTCTAAATAATAAAATAAGATTTTCCCTGGCCAGGAAAATATTATTTTCCTGCCTCGAGCAAATCACACAAAAAGTTCATATAAAATCACAGACAGTAATATCGGGCATTAAATCAAGTAGAAAATAATTAAAAACAGCAAAAAAAGCACGTTCGGGATGTAATGGTCATTTTCCCATTTTTCCCACAACGTAGATAACTGTTCAAAAAGTTCAAATAAAATTACAGACAGTATTAATTGTACTATCTTCCGAAAAAATTAAAACAAAGAGGCTCGGAAAAACTTTTATTTTACCGTCTCGGAACAAATTACGTAAAAAGACCAAATAAAATTTGAGCCTGTATAAACGTATTTGTATTTCATGCAGAAATCGAGAAACAGTAAAATAAGGACACAACGGTCATTTACACAATAACTTGAAAAACAACAAACAGTACATTCAAAATATTTTCTAAAAATTGAGGCGTTACACCTTACTTGCACTTCTTCTCCTTCACTAAGCCATTGAAGCTTGTATGGCCTAGGATGTGGTTTAGTGTCCAAATTCAGTTTTGACACTAATCTCGAACTCACCACATTTGTGCAGCTTCCCCCATCAATAATTATGAAACATACCTTACCATTGATTGAACATCTTGTATGGAAAATGTTCTCCCTTTGAGATGCATCCACGGCTTTGATTTGACTTCCAAGTAACCTTCTAATCATGTACAACTCTTCCTCCGCAGCCACTATCTCTTCTTCACTCTCCTCTTCCTCTCCACCACTATCTTCAGATTGGCTTGTGTACTCCCCATTATCCTTGAGAAGAATTGTCTTCTTTGTAGGACACTCGTAGGCATAATGACCTATGCCCAAGCACTTAAAACACTTCACTTCTCTAGTCCTCTTTGGTGAATGTTCACCTTGCTTTTGAGGTGTTTTCCCATGATTAGAAAGCGCTGCATTGTTAGAGGAGGCAACACCTTCTTTCTTGACTCTATCCTTCCAATTTGAAGGATTATAGCTAGTAGAACTCTTCCTTGTTGTACTCTTTCTTTTGAGTTAATGTTCTACTTGAATTGTCTTATGCAAAAGATCCTCCATTTCTACAAATTCCTGCAACTCCACAACATCTCTAATATCATGATTTAAACCATTAAGAAAGCGAGCCATAGTTACCTCAGGATCTTCTTCAATTTTGGCTTGGATGATTAACACTTCCATCTCCTTATAATACTCTTCCACTCCATTGCTTCCTTGAGTCAATTTCTGCAACTTGAGTTTCAAGTCCCTATGGAAGCTAGATGGTACATAGCGCTTCCTCATGATTCTCTTCATTTCTGCCCAAGTGTCCACCATAGGTTCTTCATTCCTTGTCCTCTCCCTCTGCAACTTATTCCACCAACTGAGTGCATAATCAGAAAATTCAGCAACTGCAAGTCTCACCTTTTGCTCCTCATTATAATTGTTGCAAGAGAACACATGCTCAATCTTGAGCTCCTACTCCAAGTATGCCTCTGGGTCACTCCTACCCTTGAAAGGAGGTATATTCAGCTTGATTCCTTCTATTCTTCGTTCATTCCTATTTGGCCTTCCTCCTCCTCCAGGTGGTGTCCTATTCTCTAATTGATCCAACCTCTCATGGAACTCATCTCATTGTTGCTTCATCAACCTCTCCAAGTGTTGAGTAAGAGCTGTGATTTGGAACTGAATATCATTGTTGATGTTTCTTTCTGCCATTGATAAACAAACAGATCAAAGGTAACAAGAACCAATATATATATATTTGCTGTTTGAGAAACCTTACCCACTCAAGTGTTTGCACACAATTAGGCTTTTACTATAATGATCACTCTTGCCTTTTTCCTCTCTATTCCTCCTTGAATTCTTATCAACCAAGAAGAGAAAACACAAAGAAATTCTACCAATCTGTGTGCAGCCACAAATGCAGAATTTGTGCACAAATTTCAACCAACAAAAGTACAGCCAAGAATTTAGAAATTCAAACAAGCAAGGTGCAGTAATTCTTCCTTCAATCAACCACAATATTACCTTAAAGAATAAGCTTAAAAATTTCTAACGGCATGAACCATTCAGCCTATATACTCATTTTTCCTGCTTCCTTCTCTTTTGTTTTTGGTCTATTTTTATTTTTATTTTTTTAAAGGCCTAACTTTTGCAATGGTTCAGCCTAAGATAAAATGACAATAAGGTAATATTAAGGATGGTGAAATCAAGGAAAGAAATTACCCGAAGTGCACCCTTGCAATTCCTAGAACCGGAGCTTTGATTACCAAATGATATGAACCCTAATTTGCTTGTTAGGATTCAGAATAGGATCTATCAGGAATTTAGGTGATGGGTATAGACTTTGTTTTAAACTCTGTGCATGGAAATGATCAATTAAAACAGAAATGCAGAAAATTCATTCTGATATCATGGAACTATAACTCAAGCTGTAGAACTCCAAATTGAATGAGACCAAAATGAGGAGAAAGCTTGTGTTCTGAATAGCAATTTTGGCTCAAGAATCACTCAAAAAGCTTTCATATAACATGAGATATGATCAGGAGTTATTCTGCATGAAAATTGGGGCTTTCGTGGAATTAGGGTTTGATTCAATCAGAATTGAGGGAAACAGAATTATATGATCATGGAAAAGAAAAGAAATTGGTATGGGAATGATGATGGACGTCACACTTCCAAGGATGGAAGATAAGTCCAGAGATTGCACACACAAAGGATGTAATTCCTTTGATAAATCTCAATAATTGGATTGCAAGAACTCAAAGAGAAACAAGCTTACCAAACTGTGTTTGTTCAAAAACCAAAACTATCTGCCTCCTTCTCCTAGCTGGGTGCTATTATGTAGCCCCTTTACATTCAGAAACTTACAAAAATAAACTCCTAATAATAACCATCATAAAAACTATAATTGGCCAAAGTGTAACTGCCAAAGAAATAAAAGCATTCAGCCTACAATTTTTAACCTAGCTGACTGCATTATTCTATCAATTTGTAACAGTCACATGTCCTTGTTATTTGCATTTAATCAGCCAATAATTCCACCAAGTCTAGCTACCCCTATTTAGCATAGTTAGCACTCCATACTTGAGTTGAATTTATGATAAGCTACCCTCCCATTAAAGCCATGCAACCTCCTCTTCAGTCATGAGGCAATTGATCAATTTGAGTTTTGATTCTTCAAGGCGTGGTTCTATTTTAGTAAGCTGCCAACATTTGTTGTAAAGCTTCCTTGGCTCTCCTTGTCCTTGCTCTTGTCATAGGTCCTCCAAGTCCTTCAAGGGCTTCAAGCTCCTTGTTCTTGGTCATGTCCTCATCATCTTCCTTCCATTCTTTTTCTTTTTTCATCTTTTCTATTTTGTTACTATTCATGATACTGTTTATGATTACTGTTCACGAGCACTATTCACATACTATTCATATACTATTCACCCGTCATTTAATTCCTTAAAACATGAAATCAACTCAAGGACGATCCGTAAAAATAATATGCATCCAACTTGGATCATATCATGAACTTACTATTCCTCTTTATGGTAGGGAGGGAATATGTAACACCCCTTTGGAGGATGTCACACATAAAAGAAAATAAAATAAATAGAAATAAAATCTACCCAAGTTGCGGAATATTTGTTAAAATTATTACGGGTTGTAAAAATAATTCTTGATAGACAGAAATATGTAATAAAAAGATAATACGGAAAATACGAAATAAAAAAAAAAACATCATCACTAATAATATACATATGGTTAAGTTATAAACTGTACATATAATTTACAACTAAGACTACAACTATTTAAACAAAAACAAGAAAGAAAGCAATAAAAGAGTTAATATATATACGAGACATACGTTGACGCCCAAAAAAAAAAAACATCATGATTATCTACTCCTCGATGGATCACTCTCGGTGTGAAAATGATCATCGGAGATAAATATCCCTGATGTCTCGACACACGGCGATAACGGGATCGCGCAGTCGACACGATGCTTATCTCACTAGGCTCGGGGTTTTCGGCACCCCAATAACGCCTAATGGATAAGGGTAACTCTAAGTGCGAGAAAAAGTGTCGTCGTCGAAATCGGATCTCCATCAAACCGATGACGTGACGTAGAATCACGGTCATACGTCCGGCCATAGGTAACGGAGGCACGATCTCCTCGTAAATGCCAAGCCAGATCACCTCCATGGAATACCAGCTCTACGAACCCCAAAAATACAGGTGTCGCCATCCCCCACACAATCAATCCAGAGGGTATGGATGATCGGATGGTTCTTGCTCGTAAAACTGATCGTCGGTCTGTTGATCTCCCTCTTCCTCAGGGTACACGATCTCAAGAGGTTGTTCCTCTTCTTCCTCTTCAAACTCTTTACCGCATAAAAATAAATAGAGAATAGACACATACAATAAAGAGGTAAGACAACATAAAATCATCGCAACATGGCAAATAAGAAGACGACACATAACTACTACACAGTTCATACAATACGAATAAGCTATAACAGTAATACATATTAAATATCCTAGTGTTTCGAACATCACGGATATAACACAAATAAAGAAATTCACACGGATAAATCAATTTCACGGATAAACTAAGATAAGAAATAGACAACTAACATAAAAATTATCGATAAATACAAATAGAGAAAATGTAAAAACATCCAAGATGTTACCGGATAAAGATAAATAGAGAAAAATGGAATATGATCCAAGATATACTCAAATACACCAAAACACAACCCTACTCCATGGAGCTAAACCCAAACAGATATCGAGAGAATGACTTGCAAAATCTATTAGTACCACGGCTGCCCAACCAACTATTACGCGATCACACGTTGCGTCAATAGCCTACGACACTTTTGGGAATCTACCATCCAGGCGTAGTATAGTTCACATCTCCGTTGTGGCACTATAGGCAATGTACTACTAGACTTTACAAACCTCGATTAAATATAGTGAATGTCGAGTACATTAGTGTGCTATCGGTTTACCACGGCCCAAATGGAGCTACCAAAGCTGTCCACATGTGGGATCCCGTACACTAAAGTCTCCAAGTTTATTAGAACAATAAACTACACTACACTTATCGCATCGACAACACGATGTGATTCGTCTCGTCAACCCAAAACACCAAAAATTGGCATAAAGACAGAACATAATTCCAAATATATGAAATTACGAAAATGCCCTCAAGATAAAAATATACCCTCAATGGCGAAAAGCACATGCGGGTTCACTTTTTCCCGACAAATAAAAACAACCTCAAAAACACATGCGGGTTCACTTTTTCCCGACAATGAAAAATAAATAAGGTAACGGTCAATCGCGTAGAAATTTTATCGCGTTTTTGAAATCTCATCGTTTTTACAAACGTTTAAAAATCGGGTAAAGATATTTTTCTGTTTTTAAAATCGCGTAGCGTTTTAATACGTTTTCTCAATCGCGTAGGATTTTTAAATCATTTTCTTATTCGAATGCCTTTAAAATTACCATTTAAACAGATAGAAATAATATTTAGTACATTTAAACTACGTAGAATAATTTTTCATACCGTATCTTGTCTTTAGGATATTTTTACTATCTTATAGGTTCATTTTTACTAAAAATTGACAGATATTTTGTTTAGAAACTTATAATAATGATTTTCTAAATTTTCCATAAAATTTCTATTTACCTAAATTTTTAACCATTTCATTAAATTCTTTTTGAAATCTCTAACATGCTTCAAAACCAAAAGTGAGCTATATGTTAGAAAATTTCTTAACATTCCTGTATTTCCTTTCTAATGATAAAATTATGAATTTTAACCCTTTAGACTTACTTCTAATCAATTGGTTCCTTCATAAATCATTATAGAAAATTTCTTCTTAACCTGTATTGTTTCTTTTTAATTGAAAAAGGTTTAGAAACAAGTTTTTAAAATCATGAATTCCTATAGTGGCATGTTGGCGAATTTTTATAAAACTTTTGCAATTGATTTCCAAAATGTCTTTCACCTTTTAAATCATATCAAATGTATTCTATAGTCTAAGTTCATTAAATCATTTTAGAAAATAGTTATCTATAGTCAATTTAATCCTTTAGGCATGTTGGCCCCAAAATACTAAGTTTGTACCATTTGATTTCTAAATGCATTTTTTCTTTGATCAAATCAATTAGAAACTTTCTTGATTCTCCTAGGTTAATTAAGCTACACTTTAGGAAAAATGAAGAGAACATTTTGGTCCTCACATTTTGGCATTGCCGTGAGCTATTGGATTGTGTTCTTTGGAACACTCATGCAAACTTACACATGTTATTCACATCCTAAACCTTATCATACAATTCTAACACAAGCATTTATATCTCTAACACATGCAAAATATTTCTAACACATGCAAAATATTTCTAACACATAAACCTAATTTAAAGCTTATAGACATACAATCAAAAGCTATTAGACATGCAAAATTATTACAATTACCAAATAAGAAAGCTATTAACACATAACACTTAAGCTACTAGCAACCACAAAAATTAACAAATACACATCAATAAACACACCACCACCGAATCCTTATGGATTCTACAAACAACTCATCTTCTTACCACCATCAAGGGATGATAAGAATTGTCTTCCTCTTACCTTAAATGAAGACAAAAACTTGCTTTCTCACCTCCTTAGGTCACGGTTTTCACTCCACCAAACACCTAAAAATTTCAAACAAAACCTACATGTTACTAACCATGAAAAAGAAGCTAAACCATGGAAAAATCATGGCTTAGAACTTTGAAAAAGAAGAGAGAAAAGAAAAGTATGAAATTTCACCTTCTAGGTAAAACTTCCAAGGTTGGTTTCCAAGCTTTAGATGGAAGAATTTGAAGAAACTCCCAACTACAAAGGTTCTTAGAATGGTGTTTAGATTAAGGAAACTTGGTTAGAAAAATTTTTGGATGGTTGGATGGTTAGGAAATGAGCTTGGCCGAATATGGTGGAGAAAATGGGCAAGAATGGTAGCTAGGGTTCTTGATGAGAGAGAAGAGAGAAAAGTGATGAAGACAAAGTGATCTTTTGGTCACCAAAGGCCTCTTGGCCGTGGACTTCAAGTGGGGTGCAAGGTGGGCACCTTGCTTGGCTTCATCCAAGCCATTGGATGAATCAAAGGCTAAGATTAAGCCTTGGTGAGCAAGCTTGCTTCTCATTGGTTAGCTTATGGTGACTCACATGCTGAGTCACACAGTGTATTTAATTTTCTGCTGAGTCAGCTAGCTGAGTCAGCCTGTTCTGGAAAGTTCTACAGCTTACGGTGATTAATTAAGCTACCGATCTAACCGTTCTGCTAATTGTGGGTCCCGCAAAATATTTCCGGGTCCACTGTCACTAAAACATACTGACTAATAAAATAATATTATAATAATATAAAATTATTTTATTTGATGAGCTAAATCCTAAAAATTAAAAGATTATTTTTAGTCTCATTTAGAATCGGGTTAAGTAAGATCCCCCAATTCTAAATAATCAAATAAGATTTTCCCCGGCCCGGAAAATATTATTTTCCTGCCTCGGAGCAAATCACACAAAAAGTTCATATAAAATCACAGACAGTATTTTCTGGCATTAAATCAAGAAGAAAACAATTAAAAACAGACAAAAACAGAGAAAACGAGTCGTTCGGGACGTAACGGTCATTTCCCGTTTTTTCCCACAACGTAGGTAATCGTCCAAAACGTTCAAATAAAATATCCAGCAGTATTATTTAGCTGTATATCTTTCAGAAAAATTAATACAGTAGCTCAGAAAAAATTTTTATTTTACCGTCTCGAAGCAAACTACGTAAAACGATCAAATAAAATTTGAACCTGTATTATCGTAGTTGTTTTCATACAGAAATCGAGAACAGAAAAATAGGGACACAGCGGTCCTTCATACAAAAGCATGAAAAACAGAAAACAGTACATTCAGAATATTTTCTAAAAATTGGGGCGTTACAGAATATGTAACCTTCTGTAACCTACCATTTCTCTTTCTGTAAATACAATGTCATGAATGTCATGAATTTGTCATTCTTCTCTATAGTGGGGAGGAAATATGTTACCTCCTTAACCCACCATTTTTCTTTCTATGGATACAATGTCATGATTTCATGAATCTGTTATTCCTCTTTATTGTGGGGAGGGAATATATTACCTCCTTAACCCACATTCTGAACTGTTTCTGAACAATGCATGAATGTCTGTGAATTATATGGTGTTATGCCTAACTTTTACATAATCACCATCAAACTTCTATTATTACACTTACTAGCTCTACCTCTATGAGAGCATTCATACCACTTTGGCACTCCTTTAATGTCCAACTTGCTTGCTTTCTCATACTCTTTCATTATTATCAACTAGGCACTAAGGCCCCTCATTCTTATCATTTAGGCACTATGCCCCTTCTCTTTGCTAGCTAGGTACTATGGCTTTCATTCTTACCATACTTACTTAGATGCTTGTATCTCATCTCTTTATCACTTTCCAAGTGATATCTATGCAATACTATATTGCTCATAGAACCAAACTCTTATCTAAGTCAATCCATATCTAATGGGTGTGTAATCTTTCCTTACTTTCCATAATAACTCAAACTTTTACTATACATATGAAACTCTTGACCAAGGCAATCCATGTCTAATGAATGCCCATCAACCTCTTACTTTCTCTTGAAAACATCTTACCTTAATTCTTAATCTCATTTGGTTCATTCTATCTTAAAATCATTTCTCAATTTGGTTTGGATGCATAATCTTATCACATTTAAGTGAAATATAATCATTGAATCTAAGGTTTAAGGTTTTGTTTGGGTTACAAGGGAAAAAGAACTATGTTTCCATCATTTTCAGCTCAAAAACCTCATTTTAGGGTCCTGGTAATTGATTACATAGCTCTGGTAATCGATTACCAGCTTAATAGAACCTCTGTAATCGATTACAGATAGTATGTAACCGATTATGTGTAATCAATTACAAGTAGGAAGTAATGGATTACATGTGCCCAGAAACGCGATTTGCAACTCCAGAAGCTTGGTAATAGATTACAACTACTATGTAATCGATTACCACATATAAATTTGTAGAAAACAGAGTTTTTAAGCCACCCAAACTCAAACCAAACCAATAAACATCATCATTAACATCAAAATAACTCAAATATGCATCCAAATCATGCCATAAACCATAAATCTCAATATGGGTATAAAACCCATTCTTCCTTCCTTTTACCATTCAAGCTTCATCTATGGGTTCTAAGAACCACAAACCAAATTTCATACATCAAACAAGTTTTAACTAATCTCACTTCTCCCTTAGGAGTAAGAAACTAACATATAAACTCCCTATTTATACCCAAACCCATTTTCCTCATCAAGCAAAACAAAAAAACAAGATGAAGATAGAGGGGAAAGGATAGAAACAAGCACCCCTACCTTGATTGATGACTCTTGGCCTTGGCTTTCCTTCTTCTCTTCCTCTTCCTTCTTTCTCTTTTTCTTCTCCTCTTCTTTCGTTTTCTGTCTTCTGCCAAGTGAGGAAACCTCACTTCAAATAAAATGCCTCAAAGGCATTTTGGTCATTTCATAAAACTCATATCTCCAAAGAATACTTGGATCTCATTATTTCAAGCTTTCTAACCTCCATAAGTATTAAAATAAATCATATGATTCATTTTAATACTTATTTTGTCATTTCCTTAATTTTTCCATATCTGCACTAAGTTCATCCGGTATTAAAACACTTACTCGATGTGCTTAAAAATGCCAAACGAACCCAGTTTACCTTCAAACTTTAACTACAACTTCATTAACTTATTTATAGATTGGAAATAAATTATCCATATTTATTTCCCTTAACTTAACTTGTAAAACTGTTTTCTGAGTCATTTTAGGCCACTTTTCACATTCTGTATTGCGACAAAGTGCCTAAACTAACTCAATTTATCATAAAACTGAGCTGACATGTTAAGCAAGTATATTAGTACCTCTAAGACCATATACAAGCCTAACATGTTTCTCAGGATGTTACACAGAATCTGTTAGAGGAGAGTCAGTTTTGGGGTAACTTTGGACTACTTAGATTCCAAAGGAGGAATAATAGAAATGTTAATCAGTTTAAACGGAAAATGTATTCACCATCACCAGGAAGTCAACAACAGTTTTCATTCAAGTATAGAGATGGCACCCTATGAGGCACTATATAGAAGATGATGCCAAACACCATTATGTTGGTACCAGGATGAAGAAAGTTTTGCTTTAGGACCTGAGCTAGTGCAACAAAGATAGATAAAGTGAAGATGATTCAAGAGAAGATGCGAATCACTCAGAGTCGACAGAAAAGCTATACAGACAAGAGAAAAAGGCCTCTTGAGTTTGAAGAGGGGGAACATGTATTTTTGAGAGTTACACCCACGACTGTAGTCGGACGGGTTATCAAGTTGAGAAAGCTCACTTTGATGTTTTGTATCAGATTCTTCGTCGGATAGGTCCGGTAGCCTACCGGATAGCATTACTACCTTTTCTATCAAATCCCCATAATGTTTTTCTTGTGTCGTAATTGCGGAAGTACATTCTTGATCCCACTCATGTCATAGAATCAAATGCGGTACAATTGAAAGAAAATTTAACCTATGAAATATTTCCTATCAAGATCAAGGATCAGAGGATAAAGCAACTTAGAGGTCAAGAGATTTCATTAGTTAAAGTAGTCTGGAGTGACGTAAGTGGAGAAGCAACATGGGAGTTGGAGGACAAAATAAAAGAACAGTATCCGTATTTGTTTTAATATATGTTTAAGTTTCGAGCACGAAACTTCTTTTTAGAAGGGGAGAGTTGTAACACCTTGAAAATTCATCTATTATTTATTTCAGTTAACGCTTAATTATTTTTACCTTTTAGTGAGTTTTATAATTTTTTATGATTTTTGGGAATTTTTGTGGAATTCTGATATTTTTGACTATTTGTGGGCTCGAGGTGGACCGGGGCAAGCTCGGAAAAATAAAAAATTTTCTAGAGCCAAAAAATTTTGGACTGTTAATGTGAGGCCATGGGAGCTTACTAAACCGGAAACCGAAAACAAGCTTACTAAATTTCAAAATTTTCTTTTACTGTATATTTTTTGTTTTATTTATTGGACAATAAAAATACAGTAGCTATTGTTCATTGGTTAATATCTACCAAAAAATATCTTTGGAAAACTTCAAGACTAAGCAAGGTTCTAGTTAACTAAAATGGTTATGACAACTTTATTAGGAACCAATAGAAAGCCTAGTCAATATAAATGGTTATGACATCTTTATGTTATAAGCCAATAAGGAGCCTAGTCAATAAAAATGGTTATGACACCTTTAGCAAGAACTAATAGGAATGGAGAGCTTCCTTGTGAAGCTTACTTGGAGTCAATTTTTGGTGGCTTTCTCCATGTAGCTCCACGGCCATGCATGGCTAAAAGGAGACAAATTCATTCACGTAATGCACTTGGTCATCTTTTTATCACAAATTTAATAAAGCTTATGGAGACCAAGGAAACTCAAGTGGAAGCCCAAAGGGCCCAATGCCCAAAGATGCACTACAAGGACTTGGAGGCCCAATGACAAGGTTAAGAGCTAAGAAGGCTAAGGAGGATTTAGACAAAGAAGTCAACCACTTTCTCTCACTTAAGCCCATTCCAGAAGAAGGAGCACTCAGGATGGTCCAAATGATTCAAGTTGATGAAGGGCCCAATGTGGGGGCATGATTTCTTCTTAGTCAATTTTATTTAATTATGTATTTGAATCTTTTAATTTTCTCAGTTTTGGTTCTTATTTTCTTTTTGGGATAATTTTGTAATATGGGCCTATTGTTTGAGCTTAACTTGTGCATAATAGAGCTAGGGATAGGTGCTACCTTCTAATTAGGCCTGGGCCACATTTGTGCTAGGATTAGGATTAAAAATGCGCTTGCTTACTACCTCCTTTAGCTAGACCTAGCCACATACCTAATGCCTATAAATAAGCTTGTGTTTACTGCATTTGACACTTTTGAATTTGAGAATATTATTGCACTTCTTTGTGAGTTTTGAGAGCTTAGTTCTCTTGGGGCTCTTGGAAGAACCATCTTGGTTCTTATCAAAGGTTTCCTTACCTTTGCGGCGAATCTTCACTTGACTTATCACTCTCCAAGAGTGTGGCGTCTTCTTCTTTCCATTCCTTGTCTTTTTCCATCTTTTCTATTTTTATTTTTTTACTGTTCACACATACTGTTCATCATTCATCGTTTAATTCTTTAAAACACGAAATCAACTCAAGGGCGATCTATAAAATCAATATGCATCCAACTTGGATCATATCGTGTGGTATCTAGAGCCCGAATCCTAGAGTTGATAGAGTTCTTATATTTTTTGTACTTGTTCTTATTGCTTTCCAAACATCAAGCACTATTGCTTGAATGTTATAATTGTACATAACCTTGATCATCATTTATCTCTGTCATTCCTAAGAATTGGCAACATTCTTTACTTTTCGTTCTTTACTTTTGCCATTTAAATTCCAGTCCTTTTATTTTCTGCCTTTAGTTTCTGTTCTTTAATTTATGTGCAATATTTATAGCTTTGATCTTATCAACTCTATATCCATTGTTGTTATATGTTTTATAGCACTTTAATTTGAAAGGAAGCTCCTAAATACACAA
This sequence comes from Ormosia emarginata, assembly GCA_029884605.1. NCBI lineage: Eukaryota > Viridiplantae > Streptophyta > Magnoliopsida > Fabales > Fabaceae > Ormosia > Ormosia emarginata. The sequence goes on along the minus strand of JAQQTP010000078.1, from coordinate 20,516,938 downwards.
TTGGGCATAACATTTGGAGCTAAAATTATAAGAACCAATTTTTTTAAGTGCAAAATGAGAACAAAGGTGTGAAAAATAGTATAAAAAAAGGAGAAAAAAAAGTCTATTCCAAAAAAAAGGAGACTACCCTTGCACTTAAGCAAGATTAAGTTTGAATGCCTTGTGAATTTCATTAAGCAGTGCTATTCTACATACCTTGCGCATTTCTTTTTCTTCTTATTTCTTTTGAGTTTTACCTTTCTTTTTAATTAGTTTTTCTTGCTTGTCTTTTAAATTTTTTTGAGTTTTGTCTAGAGTTTCATCCTTTCTTCAACTTCTGAGTGCTTACTCTTGTGAGGACCGTTACTTTTGTAAGAGCTTTTGGTAATTGAAACGCGAAAGGGTTCATTTAAGAACTTACAAAGAGAACTTGAGTGGTAAAAGACAAGAGCATTTTCATTAAACAAAAGCCTAATTGTGTGAAACACGAGTGGAATCAATCTAAGAGTGTATACACATGAGAAGAGTCGTGAGGGCCTTTCAATCTTAAATAATTCTTATTACTTGTGCAAAGATGAGTGGAGGAAGTACACCCCCATCCCCTAGAACTGCAAACCTTATGCAAGCCTTAGCTAAACAACTTGAGAAGTTTAGGGTAGAAATAAACACAAGGCTCAATAATGAAAGGAGGAGAGACTCTCAACATGAAGTCTCGCATGAGGATGAAGATACCTATGATTCGAGTAGGGAAATGAGGACTTGGAGGAACCATAATAGGAGAAAGAGGCATGAGAGGAGTGAAAGGAGTTATGAAAGGAAGAATAGGAGGCATAGGAGTGATGAAAGAGGAGGAGACCTAGGAGGAGTAAAGACCCAAGTACCTTCTTTCCAAGGAAAAAATGACCTCGAATCCTACTTAGAATGGGAAACTAAGGTAGAACAAATCTTTTCCTATCACCATTACAATGAAGAAAGGAAGGTGATGGTGGCTGCCATAGAATTTTTCGACTATGCCCTAATTTGGTGGGACCAAGTACAAAAAGAGAGGGAACGGAATAGGGAGTACCCCGTAGATACTTGGGAAGAGATGAAAAATTTGATGAGAAGGAGGTTTATCCCTTCATGGTACCATAGGAAATTACACAATAAACTCCAAAGACTTACCCAAGGAAGTAGGAGTGTGGATGAGTACTACAAGGAGATGGAGGTAGCCATGATAAGGGTCAATGTCATTGAAGATAGGGAGGCTACCATGTCACGTTTCCTTCATAGTTTAAACTGTGAGATAGGAGACATTGTGGAGTTGCACAACTATGAAGAGTTTGATGAGCTAGTCTACCAAGCCATAAAGGTGGAACAACAACTCAAAAGAAAGGCTGCATGGAAGAAGCCTTCTTCTGACCTCAAACCTCCCACTTGGAAGGACAAGGAACCAAAGGAAGACTTCTCTACACAACCCAAGGGAAATATGACTTCTAAAAACTCTAATATTTTTCCTTCCACTAATGCTTCTTCCTCTTCTTCTTATAAAAATAGGAATATCAAGTGCTTCAAATGCTTGGGGAGTGGACACATAGCCTCTCAATACCCAAACAAAAGGGCAATGGTGATAACAGAGGGACACCTCTCTAGTGATTTATGTCCAAATTCCCCTCCCTCAAGTGAAGAAGAAGAAGAATGTGAGACCTATACTCATGATGGCGACTTGCTAATGATAAAGAGACTCTTGGGTAGCCAAGTTGTGGCAAGGGACCAAGACCAAAGGGAAAACATCTTTCACACAAGATGTGTCATCTAAGGCAAAGTGTGCTCATTAATCATTGATGGGAAAAGTTGCACTAATGTGGCAAGCACTCGATTGGTAAGAAAACTTGACCTTAAAACTACTCCTCACCCCCGACCATACAAGCTTCAATGGCTAAGTGAGAATGGTGAGTTGATAGTGAATCAACAAGTGTTGGTAAGTTTACCAATTGGTAAGTATAATGATGATGTTTTGTGTGATGTTGTTTGTAATACCCTTAAACACATGTTAGACTGGTAAATGGTTACAAAAAGTAGCATTTGACTTGTTTAGCATGTCAGTAAAGTTTTGTGACAAACTGAGTTCGTTTAGACACTTTGTTACAACACAGAAGTTGAAAAGTAGCTTAAAATGACTCAGATAATAACATAAGTTGCTAAGTTGAAGGAAATAAACATAGAGAGTTTATTTCAAGGTCACAAATAAGCCAAGTAAGATGTGGTAAAAGTTTCAAGAGAATTGGAGTCAGTTTGGTATTTTTAGGCATACAGGTTGTGCTTTTAATGCCGGATTGATCCCCAGCAGATATAGAAAATCATGAAAATGGTGAAACAACAATTTAGATGAATCCTATGATTTAATCTAAAGTTGTTGGAAGCTGAAAAACTTGAATTAGCATAATTTGAGTGTCCTTAGCAGATATAAGTTTCAGTGTAGAAACTTAAGTTAATCTTTTCCCTTAATTCCCTCTATGTCCCACCCCCTATTTCTCTTTTTTCCTTCGGCAGAGAACCGAAAAATAGAAAAAGAAAAGAAAGAAAAGGGAGAAAAGGGAGAAGAAGAACGAGAAAGGGGAAGAAGGGAAGAAGGAGAGGAAGAAGATCAAGGATCAAGCTTCAAGATATTCATCCAATCAAGAGGTAATGATGAGGACATGACCAAGAACAAGGAGATTGAAGCCCTTGAAGGACTTAGAGGACCTATGACAAGAGCAAGGACAAGGAGAGTCAAGGAAGCTTTACAACAAATGTTGGCAGCCTTTACTAAAATAGAACCACGCCTTGAAGAATCAAAACTCAAATTGATCAATTGCCTCATGACTGAAGAGGAGGTTGCATGGCTTTAATGGGAGGGTAGCTTGTCATAAATTCAACTCAAGTATGGAGTGTTAACTGTGCTGAATAGCGGTAGCTAGACTTGGTGGAATTATTGGCTGATTAAATGCAAATAACAAGGACATGTGACTGTTACAAATTGATAGAATAATGCAGTCAGCTAGGTTAAACATTGTAGGCTGAATGCTTTTATTTCTTTGGCAGTTACACTTTGGCCAATTATAGTTTTTATGATGGTTATTATTAGGAGTTTATTTTTGTAAGTTTCTGAATGTAAAGGGGCTACATAATAGCACCCAGCTAGGAGAAGGGGCAGATAGTTTTGGTTTTTGAACAAACATAGTTTGGTGAGCTTGTTTCTCTTTGAGTTCTTGCAATCCAATTATTGAGATTTATCAAAGGAATTACATCCTTTGTGTGTGCAATCTCTGGACTTATCTTCCATCCTTGGAAGTGTGACGTCCATCATCATTCCCATACTAATTTCTTTTCTTTTCCATGATCATATAATTCTGTTTCCCTCAATTCTGATTGAATCAAACCCTAATTCGACGAAAGCACCAATTTTCATGCAGAATAACTCCTGATCATATCTCATGTTATACGAAAGCTTTTTGAGTGATTCTTCAGCCAAAATTGCGATTCAGAACACGAGCTTTCTCCTCATTTTGGTTTCATTCAATTTGGAGTTCTACAACTCGAGTTATAGTTCCGTGATATCAGAATGAATTTTTTGCATTTCTATTTTAATTTGATCATTTCCATGCGCAGAGTTTAAAACAAAGTCTGCACCCATCACCTAAATTCCTGGTAGATCCTATTCTAAATCCTAACAAGCAAATTAGGGTTCATATCATTTGGTAATCAGAGCTCCGGTTCTAGGAATTGCAAGGCTGCACTTCGGGTAATTTCTTTCCTTAATTTCACCATCCTTAATATTACCTTATTGTCATTTTCTCTTAGGCTGAACCATTGCAAAAGTTAGGCCTTTAAAAAAAATAAAAATAAAAATAGACCAAAAACAAAAGAGAAGGAAGCATGCAAAATGAGTATATATATATATATATATATATATATATATATATATATATATATATATATAGAATGGTTCATGCTGTTAGAAATTTTTAAGCTTATTCTTTAAGGTAATATTGTGGTTGATTGAAGGAAGAATTACTGCACCTTGCTTGTTTGAATTTCTAAATTCTTGGCTGTACTTTTGTTGGTTGAAATTTGTGCACAAATTCGGCATTTGTGGCTGCACACAGATTGGTAGAATTTCTTTGTGTTTTCTCTTCTTGGTTGATAAGAATTCAAGGAGGAATAGAGAGGAAAAAGGCAAGAGTGATCATTATAGTAAAAGCCTAATTGTGTGCAAACACTTGAGTGGGTAAGGTTTCTCAAAAAACAAATATATATATATATTGGTTCTTGTTACCTTTGATCTGTTTGTTTATCAATGGCAGAAAGAAACATCAACAATGATATTCAGTTCCAAATCACAGCTCTTACTCAACACTTGGAGAGGTTGATGAAGCAACAATGAGATGAGTTCCATGAGAGGTTGGATCAATTGGAGAATAGGACACCACCTGGAGGAGGAGGAAGGCCAAATAGGAATGAACGAAGAATAGAAGGAATCAAGCTGAATATACCTCCTTTCAAGGGTAGGAGTGACCCAGAGGCATACTTGGAGTAGGAGCTCAAGATTGAGCATGTGTTCTCTTGCAACAATTATAATGAGGAGCAAAAGGTGAGACTTGCAGTTGCTGAATTTTCTGATTATGCACTCAGTTGGTGGAATAAGTTGCAGAGGGAGAGGACAAGGAATGAAGAACCTATGGTGGACACTTGGGCAGAAATGAAGAGAATCATGAGGAAACGCTATGTACCATCTAGCTTCCATAGGGACTTGAAACTCAAGTTGCAGAAATTGACTCAAGGAAGCAATGGAGTGGAAGAGTATTATAAGGAGATGGAAGTGTTAATCATCCAAGCCAAAATTGAAGAAGATCCTGAGGTAACTATGGCTCGCTTTCTTAATGGTTTAAATCATGATATTAGAGATGTTGTTGGAGTTGCAGGAATTTGTAGAAATGGAGGATCTTTTGCATAAGACAATTCAAGTAGAACATTAACTCAAAAGAAAGAGTACAACAAGGAAGAGTTCTACTAGCTATAATCCTTCAAATTGGAAGGATAGAGTCAAGAAAGAAAGTGCTGCCTCCTCTAACAATGCAGCGCTTTCTAATCATGGGAAAGCACCTCAAAAGCAAGCTGAACATCCACCAAAGAGGACTAGAGAAGTAAAGTGTTTTAAGTGCTTGTGCATAGGTCATTATGCCTACGAGTGTCCTACAAAGAAGACAATTCTTCTCAAGGATAATGGGGGGTACACAAGCCAATCTGAAGATAGTGGTGGAGAGGAAGAGGAGAGTGAAGAAGAGATGGTGGCTGCAGAGGGAGAGTTGTACATGATTAGAAGGTTACTTGGAAGCCAAATCAAAACAGTGGATGCATCTCAAAGGGAGAACATTTTCCATACAAGATGTTCAATCAATGGTAAGGTATGTTTGGTAATTATTGATGGGGGAAGCTGCACAAATGTGGTGAGTTCGAGATTAGTGTCAAAACTGAATTTGGACACTAAATCACATCCTAAGCCATACAAGCTTCAATGGCTTAGTGAAGGAGAAGAAGTGCAAGTAAGGCAGCAAGTAGAAGTCTCTCTTTCCATTGGAAAATACCAAGACAAAGTGTTATGTGATGTAGTTCCAATGGAGGCCAGCCACATTCTTTTGGGAGGCCAACATGGCGATATGACACCAAAGTTATCCATGATGGTTTTACTAATAAAATTTCTTTTGTGTATCAGGACAAGAAAGTGGTTCTCAAGCCTTTGACTCCTAGAGAGGTGTGTGAGGATCAAATCAAAATGAGAGAAAAGATTGCAATTGAGAGAAAGAGTGAAACACTTGAGAGGAAAAAGAGTGAAAAGAAAAAGAATGAAACACTTGAGGGCAAAAACCTTTGCTTGGCAAGAGAAAAGGAGGTAAGGAGGGTGCTTTGCGCAAGGCAGCCCCTCTACTTATTGTTTTGTCAAAGTCAAATTTTATATGCTAACCAATTTGACAAGTTTGAATTGCCTTCTTGTATTGAATCTCTTTTGCAAGACTTTCAAGATGTTTTTCCAGCAAATGTACCAGATGGCTTGCCACCTTTGAGAGGAATTGAGCATCACATTGATCTCATTCCGAGAGCTTCTTTGCCCAATCGGCCAGCATATAGGAGCAACCCACAAGAGACAAAGGAGATTGAAAGGCAAGTGGCAGAACTCATGAGCAAAGGTTGGGTGAGGGATAGCATGAGTCTGTGTGTTGTACCAGTCATTCTAGTGCCCAAAAAGGATGGCTCATGGAGGATGTGTTCTGATTGTAGAGCCATAAACAACATCACCATCAAGTATAGACATCCAATTCCCAGGTTAGATGATCTTCTTGATGAACTGTATGGTGCATGTGTGTTTTCTAAAATTGATCTAAAAAGTGGCTATAATCAGATTAGGATTAGAGAAGGTGATGAATGGAAAACTGCCTTTAAAACAAAATATGGATTGTATGAGTGGTTGGTTATGCCATTTGGTTTGACTAATGCGCCTAGTACTTTCATGAGATTGATGAATCATGTTTTAAGAGAGTTTATTGGCAAATTTGTTGTGGTGTACTTTGATGATATTCTTATCTATAGCACTAGCCTTGATTTGCATGTTGAGCATTTGCAATCTGTTTTGAATGTGCTTAGGAAAGAACAATTGTATGCCAATCTGGAAAAATGCATCTTTTGTACTGATCATGTGGTATTCCTTGGATTTGTTGTTAGTGCTAAGGGAGTACAAGTAGATATGGAAAAGGTTAAGGCCATCCAAAAATGGCCAACACCTAAGTCCGTGAGTGAGGTGAGGGGATTTCATGGTTTAGCAAGTTTCTATAGGAGATTTGTTAAAGATTTTAGTACATTGGCTGCACCTCTAAATGAAGTTGTTAAAAAAATGTGGGTTTCAAATGGGGTGAGGAACAAGAAAAGGCCTTTACTGCCCTTAAGCATAGGTTAACTAATGCACCCATTCTTGCTATGCCTGATTTTGCAAAATCATTTGAAATTGAGTGTGATGCATCAAATGTGGGTATTGGGGCTGTTTTATTGCAGGAAGGTCATCCAATTGCTTATTTTAGTGAAAAGTTAGGAGGGGCTGCCCTTAACTATTCAACTTATGATAAGGAATTGTATGCATTGGTTAGAACTTTAAAGACTTGGTAGCATTACCTTTTACCCAAAGAGTTTGTCATCCATAGTGATCATGAGTCCTTAAAGTACTTAAAAGAACAAGGTAAGCTTAATAAGAGGCATGCTAAGTGGGTAGAGTTTCTAGAGCAATTTCCATATGTCATCAAGCATAACAAGGGGAAAGGGAATATAGTGGCTGATGCGCTTTCTAGGAGAAATGCATTGCTTTCTGTGCTTGAAACTAAATTGTTTGGTCTTGAATCTTTGAAAGACATGTATGTGAATGATGAGGACTTTGCTGAAATTTTTGCTGCATGTGAAAAGTTGTCTGAAAATGGTTACTATAGGCATAATGGATTCTTGTTTAAAGCAAATAGATTGTGTGTGCCTAAGTGTTCCATTAGAGAGCTGCTTGTGAGTGAATCACATGAGGGAGGTTTGATGGGTCATTTTGGGATCCAAAAGACTTTAGAAATTTTGCAAGAACATTTTTATTGGCCCCATATGAGGCGTGATGTGCACAAATTTTGTGATCATTGTATTGTTTGTAAACAGGCTAAATCAAAAGTTAAGCGGCATGGTTTGTATACTCCTTTGCCTGTTCCTGAATATCCTTGGACTGACATTTCTATGGACTTTATTTTGGGGCTGCCTCGAACAAAGAATGGAAAGGATTCTATGTTTGTTGTTGTTGATAGGTTTTCTAAGATGGCAAACTTCATACCTTGCAAAAAGGTAGATGATGCTTGTCACGTGGCTGACTTGTTCTTCAAAGAGATAGTGAGGCTCCATGGGCTGCCTAGGAGCATTGTAAGTGATAGGGATGCAAAATTCCTAAGCCACTTTTGGAGGACCTTATGGGGTAAGATTAGTACTAAATTGTTGTTTTCTATTACTTGTCATCCACAAACTGATGGTCAAACTGAGGTAGTCAATAGGACTTTAGGCACATTGCTTAGGACTGTTTTAAAGAAAAATCTTAAGTCTTGGGAAGCATGTTTGCCTCATGTTGAATTTGCTTATAATAGGGTTGTCCATAGCACAACTAACTATTCACCTTTTGAAATTGTGTATGGATTTAATCCTTTGACTCCTCTTGATTTGCTGCCTATGCCTAACATTTCTATGTTTAAGCATCAAGAAGCGCAGGCTAAAGCTGAATATGTGAAGAAGCTGCATGAACAAGTGAAGGCACAGATTGAAAACAAAAATGAGAGCTATGCAAGGCAAGCTAACAAAGGAAGAAGGAAGGTAGTGTTCCAACCTGGTGATTGGGTTTGGGTACACATGAGGAAGGAAAGGTTCCCTGAACAAAGAAAGTCAAAACTCCAACCAAGGGGAGATGGTCCTTTTCAAGTGCTAGAAAAGATCAATGACAATGCATATAAAATTGATCTACCTAGTGAGTACAATATCAGTGCTACTTTCAATGTGCCTGATTTAACTCTCTTTGATGTAGATAATGATGTTTCTGATTTGAGGACAAATCCTCTTCAAGAGGGGAGGAGTGATGAGGACATGACCAAGAACAAGGAGCTTGAAGCCCTTGAAGGACTTGGAGGACCTATGACAAGAGCAAGGACAAGGAGAGCCAAGGAAGCTTTACAACAAATGTTGGCAGCCTTTACTAAAATAGAACCACGCCTTGAAGAATCAAAACTCAAATTGATCAATTGCCTCATGACTGAAGATGAGGTTGCATGGCTTTAATGGGAGGGTAGCTTGTCATAAATTCAACTCAAGTATGGAGTGCTAACTATGCTGAATAGGGGCAGCTAGACTTGGTGGAATTATTGGCGATTAAATGCAAATAACAAGGACATGTGATCTGTTACAAATTGATAGAATAATGCAGTCACTAGGTTAAACATTGTAGGCTGAATGCTTTTATTTCTTTGGCAGTTACACTTTGGCCAATTATAGTTTTTATGATGGTTATTATTAGGAGTTTATTTTTGTAAGTTTCTGAATGTAAAGGGGCTACATAATAGCACCCAGCTAGGAGAAGGAGGCAGATAGTTTTGGTTTTTGAACAAACACAGTTTGGTGAGCTTGTTTCTCTTTGAGTTCTTGCAATCCAATTATTAAGATTTAAAGGAATTACATCCTTTGTGTGTGCAATCTCTGGACTTATCTTCCATCCTTGGAAGTGTGACGTCCATCATTATTCCCATACCAATTTCTTTTCTTTTCCATGATCATATAATTCTGTTTCCCTCAATTTTGATTGAATCAAACCCTAATTCCACGAAAGCCCCAATTTTCGTGCAGAATAACTCCTGATCATATCTCATGTTATACGAAAGCTTTTTGAGTGATTCTTGAGCCAAAATTGCGATTCAGAACACGAGCTTTCTCGTCGTTTTAATCTCATTCAATTTGGAGTTCTACAGCTTGAGTTATAGTTCCGTGATATCAAAACGAATTTTCTGCATTTCTGTTTTAATTGATCATTTCCATGCGCAAAGTTTAAAACAAAGTCTGTACCCATCACCTAAATTCCTGGTAGATCCTATTCTAAATCCCAACAAGCAAATTAGGGTTCATATCATTTGGTAATCAGAGCTCCAGTTCTAGGAATTGCAAGGCTACACTTCGGGTAATTTCTTTCCTTGATTTCACCATCCTTAATATTACCTTATTGTCATTTTCTCTTAGGCTGAATCATTGCAAAAGTTAGGCCTTTAAAAAAAATAAAAATAAAAATAGACCAAAAACAAAAGAGAAGGAAGCATGCAAAATGAGTGGTTGATTGAAGGAAGAATTACTGCACCTTGCTTGTTTGAATTTCTAAATTCTTGGCTATACTTTTGTTGGTTGAAATTTGAGCACAAATTCTGCATTTGTGGCTGCATACAGATTGGTAGAATTTCTTTGTGTTTTCTCTTCTTGGCTTGTTTTTATGATGGTAGAATTCAAGGAGGAATAGAGAGGAAAAAGGCAAGAGTGATCATTATAGTAAAAGCCTAATTGTGTGCAAACACTTGAGTGGGTAAGGTTTCTCAAACAGCAAATATATATATATATATATATATATATATATATATATATATATATATATATATATATATATATATATATATATTAGTTCTTGTTACCTTTGATCTGTTTGTTTATCAATGGCGAGAAAGAAACATCAACAATGACATTCGAGTTCCAAATCACAGCTTTACTCAACACTTGGAGAGGTTGATGAAGCAACAACAAGATGAGTTCCATGGGAGGTTGGATCAATTGGAGAATAGGACACCACCTGGAGGAGGAGGAAGGCCGAATAGGAATGAAGGAAGAATAGAAGGAATCAAGCTGAATATACCTCCTTTCAAGGGTAGGAGTGACCCAGAGGCATACTTGGAGTGGGAGCTCAAGATTGAGCATGTGTTCTCTTGCAACAATTATAATGAGGAGCAAAAGGTGAGACTTGCAGCTGCTGAATTTTCGATTATGCACTCATTTGGTGGAATAAGTTGCAGAGGGAGAGGACAAGGAATGAAGAACTTATGGCAGACACTTGGGCAGAAATGAAGAGAATCATGAGGAAGCGCTATGTACCATCTAGCTTCCATAGGGACTTGAAACTCAAGTTGCTGAAATTGACTCAAGGAAGCAAAGGAGTGGAAGAGTATTATTAGGAGATGGAAGTGTTAATCATCCAAGCCAAAATTGAAGAAGATCCTGAGGTAACTATGGCTCGCTCTCTTAATGGTTTAAATCATGATATTAGAGATGTTGTGGAGTTGCAGGAATTTGTAGAAATGGAGGATCTTTTGCATAAGACAATTCAAGTAGAACAACAACTCAAAAGAAAGAGTACAACAAGGAAGAGTTCTACTAGCTATAATCCTTCAAATTGGAAGGATAGAGTCAAGAAAGAAGGTGCTGCCTCCTCTAACAATGCAGCGCTTTCTAATCATGGGAAAGCACCTCAAAAGCAAGCTGAACATCCACCAAAGAGGACTAGAGAAGTGAAGTGTTTTAAGTGCTTGGGCATTATGCCTATGAGTGTCCTACAAAGAAGACAATTCTTCTCAAGGATAATGGGAGTACACAAGCCAATCAAGATAGTGGTGGAGAGGAAGAGGAGAGTGAAGAAGAGATGGTGGCTGCGGAGGGAGAGTTGTACATGATTAGAAGGTTACTTGGAAGCCAAATCAAAGCAGTGGATGTATCTCAAAGGGAGAACATTTTCCATACAAGATGTTCAATCAATGGTAAGGTATGTTTGGTAATTATTGATGGGGGAAGCTGCACAAATGTGGTGAGTTCGAGATTAGTTTCAAAACTGAATTTGGACACTAAATCACATCCTAGGCCATACAAGCTTCAATGGCTTAGTGAAGGAGAAGAAGTGCAAGTAAGGCAACAAGTAGAAGTCTCTCTTTCCATTGGAAAATACCAAGACAAAGTGTTATGTGATGTAGTTGCAATGGAGGCTAGCCACATTCTTTTGGGGAGGCCATGGCAGTATGACACCAAAGCTGTCCATGATGGTTTTACTAACAAAATTTCTTTTGTGTATTAGGACAAGAAAGTGGTTCTCAAGCCTTTGACTCCTAGAGAGGTGCGTGAGGATCAAATCAAAATGAGAGAAAAGATTGCAATTGAGAGAAAGAGTGAAACACTTGAGAGGAAAAAGAGTGAAAAGAAAAAGAATGAAACACTTGAGGGCAAAAACCTTTGCTTGGCAAAAGAAAGGGAGGTTTGCACAAGGCAGCCCCTCTACTTATTGTTTTGTCAAAGTCAAATTTTATATGCTAACCAATTTGACAAGTTTGAATTGCCTTCTTGTATTGAATCTCTTTTGCAAGACTTTCAAGATGTTTTTCCAAAGAAATGTACCAGATGGCTTGCCACCTTTGAGGGGAATTGAGCATCACATTGATCTCATTCTGGGAGCTTCTTTGCCCAATCGGCCAGCATATAGGAGCAACCCACAAGAGATAAAGGAGATTGAAAGGCAAGTGGCAGAACTCATGAGCAAAGGTTGGGTGAGGGATAGCATGAGTCCGTGTGCTGTACCAGTCATTCTAGTGCCCAAAAAGGATGGCTCATGGAGGATGTGTTCTGATTGTAGAGCCATAAACAACATCACCATCAAGTATAGACATCCAATTCCCAGGTTAGATGATCTTCTTGATGAACTGTATGGTGCATGTGTGTTTTCCAAAATTGATCTAAAAAGTGGCTATAATCAGATTAGGATTAGAGAAGGTGATGAATGGAAAACTACCTTTAAAACAAAATATGGATTGTATGAGTGGTTGGTTATGCCATTTGATTTGACTAATGCGCCTAGTACTTTCATGAGATTGATGAATCATGTTTTAAGAGAGTTTATTGGCAAATTTGTTGTGGTGTACTTTGATGATATTCTTATCTATAGCACTAGCCTTGATTTGCATGTTGAGCATTTGCAATCTGTTTTGAATGTGCTTAGGAAAGAACAATTATATGCCAATCTGGAAAAATGCATCTTTTGTACTTGATCATGTGGTATTCCTTGGATTTGTTGTTAGTACTAAGGGAGTACAAGTAGATGTGGAAAAGGTTAAGGCCATCCAAGAATGGCCAACACCTAAGTCCGTGAGTGAGGTGAGGGGATTTCATGGTTTAGCAAGTTTCTATAGGAGATTTGTTAAAGATTTTAGTACATTGGCTGCACCTCTAAATGAAGTTGTTAAAAAAAATGTGGGTTTCAAATGGGGTGAGGAACAAGAAAAGGCCTTTACTTGCCCTTAAGCATAGGTTAACTAATGCACCCATTCTTGCTATGCATGATTTTGCAAAATCATTTGAAATTGAGTGTGATGCATCAAATGTGGGTATTGGGGCTGTTTTATTGCAGGAAGGTCATCCAATTGCTTATTTTAGTGAAAAGTTAGGAGGGGCTACCCTTAACTATTCAACTTATGATAAGGAATTGTACGCATTGGTTAGAACTTTAAAGACTTGGTAGCATTACCTTTTACCCAAAGAGTTTGTCATCCATAGTGATCATGAGTCCTTAAAGTACTTAAAAGGATAAGGTAAGCTTAATAAGAGGCATGCTAAGTGGGCAGAGTTTCTAGAGCAATTTCCATATGTCATCAAGCATAAAAAGGGGAAAGGGAATGTAGTGGCTGATGCGCTTTCTAGGAGAAATGCATTGCTTTCTGTGCTTGAAACTAAATTGTTTGGTCTTGAATCTTTGAAAGACATGTATGTGAATGATGAGGACTTTGCTGAAATTTTTGCTGCATGTGAAAAGTTGTCTAAAAATGGTTACTATAGGCATAATGGATTCTTGTTTAAAGCAAATAGATTGTGTGTGCCTAAGTGTTCCATTAGAGAGCTGCTTGTGAGTGAATCACATGAGGGAGGTTTGATGGGTCATTTTGGGATCCAAAAGACTTTAGAAATTTTGCAAGAACATTTCTTTTGGCCCCATATGAGGTGTGATGTGCACAAATTTTGTGATCATTGTATTGTTTGTAAATAGGCTAAATTAAAAGTTAAGCGGCATGGTTTGTATACTCCTTTGCTTGTTCCTGAATATCCTTGGACTGACATTTCTATGGACTTTGTTTTGGGGCTGCCTCGAACAAAGAATGGAAAGGATTCTGTGTTTGTTGTTGTTGATAGGTTTTCTAAGATGGCACACTTCATACTTTGTAAAAAGGTAGATGATGCTTGTCACGTGGCTGACTTGTTCTTCAAAGAGATAGTGAGGCCCCATGGGCTGCCTAGGAGCATTGTAAGTGATAGGGATGCAAAATTCCTAAGCCTAAGACCTTGTGGGGTAAGATTGGTACTAAATTGTTGTTTTCTACTACTTGTCACCCACAAACTGATGGTCAAACTGAGGTAGTCAATAGGACTTTAGGCACATTGCTTAGGACTGTTTTAAAGAAAAATCTTAAGTCTTGGGAAGCATGTTTGCCTCATGTTGAATTTGCTTATAATAGGGTTGTCCATAGCACAACTAATTGTTCACCTTTTGAAATTGTGTATGGATTTAATCCTTTGACTCCTCTTGATTTGCTTTGCCTATGCCTAACATTTCTATGTTTAAGCATCAAGAAGCGCTAGCTAAAGCTGAATATGTGAAGAAGCTGCATGAGCAAGTGAAGGCACAAATTGAAAATAAAAATGAGAGCTATGCAAGGCAAGCTAACAAAGGAAGGTAGTGTTCCAACCTGGTGATTGGGTTTGGGTACACATGAGGAAGGAAAGGTTCCCGAACAAAGAAAGTCAAAACTCCAACCAAGGGGAGATGGTCCTTTTCAAGTGCTAGAAAAGATCAATGACAATGCATATAAAATTGATCTACCTGGTGAGTACAATATCAATGCCACTTTCAATGTGTCTGATTTAACTCTCTTTGATGCAGATAATGATGTTTCTGATTTGAGGACAAATCCTCTTCAAGAGGGGAGGAGTGATGATGACATGACCAAGAACAAGGAGCTTGAAGCCCTTGAAGGACTTGGAGGACCTATGACAAGAGCAAGGACAAGGAGTGTAACACCCTCCGTAGGGCGTCACATTTTAAAAAAATAAATAAATCTTAAAACTAATTAAAATTATTTTATAAAAGCTTTGAGTTTCAAAATATGGATTTTAAAATTTCTTGTCGCGGAAATACAAACTTACCTAAAATTTTAAGTAAAATGGAAATTAAATTTAACATTAACATACACATCACCAATCATTTCATATAAGTTAAAACGTAATATTTACAGACTCAGAGAAACAAGTAGCAAACCCAAAGACGGGTACTACTAATAGCACGGTAACAACACTAACGAGAAAAATTCAACCTACATAGTCTGTTTCTTCACCAACTGCATCTTGTTGAAACTTGAAAGACCACTCAATGACGCCGCCACCATCTTCAGAATATTGTCTCCCCTAGGGTTAAGAATGTGCTCCGCCTACTATACGAATCGAAGAATACAAACCAAACTCAAACAAAAACAACACGGGAAAGAGGTGAGATCCCTTTCACCAAGACCGAGTTCGGTAGTAAAGAATAATACGAATGACAAAGTCATTCCATACACACAGATAATCACAATTATAGTCATGTTATCAATTTACAAATATTTCTAACATACATATAACCTAATAAAATAAACAGTAATAACATTATCAGGATAGATATAACAATTCATACCATATAAAATATCATAACAAGACAATATAAAAGAAAGATCAAATGTCATAACAACATAAATATCACAAATGGAAGGTCATAGATAAAAATCACGGATAAAAAGCATAGATAGAAATCACAAATAAAATCACAAATAAAAATATCATAGATAAAAGATGACAGATAAAAGAAATAACAAATAAAAGATAATAGATAAAAATAACAAATAGAAGATAATAATGCACCACATATCAACATATACAATAAGACACAATCCTACTCCATGGAGCTAAACCACACAAACACGGACATCGGGGAACGACCCGCAAAGTCCTCTAGTACCACGGCCGCCTAACCAAACTATTGCCTTTGTCTTACGTTGTGTCTATAGCCCCACGACACAAGGAATCCATCATCCCTACAGGGTGTAGTTCACGGTCTCACGTTGTGGCACTACAGACAATGTACTATTAGACTTCACCGGATCTCGATTAAACATAGTGTGTGTCGAGTCCACTAGTGTGTCGCCATTTACCACGGCCCAGAAGAGCAACCAACTGTCCACATATGGATTTATGCACACTAATGCCTCCAAGTCCATTCAAGATCGAACCACACTACGCTTATCACACCGACAATACGATGTGATTCACCTCGTCAATCAATCCACCAAAAGTTTGGCATAAACTCAACACACAAACCAAAGATAAGAAAATTACGAAAATACCCTCAAGAGATAAAATATATAGAGCCTGTACGGGTTCTCATTTTCCCGACAGCGAAAATTCTCAAAAGCCTGTACGGGTTCACATTTTCCCGACAGCAAAAATAAATACAGTAACGTTTAATCGCGTAGAAATTTTATCGTATTTTCACAATTCCGTCATTTTTACAAACGTTTGCAAAACGCGTAAATATATTTTTCTGTTTTCAAAATCGCGTAGAATTTTTAATACGTTTTCTCAATCGCGTAAGATTTTTAAATCGTTTTCTTGTCCAACTTCCTTAAAATAACTGTTTAAACAAACAAAAATAATATTTAGTACTTTCAAATTACGTAGAATATTTTTCATAGCGTATACTGTCTTTTGGACATCTTTTCTATCTTATTTATCCGTTTTTACTAAAAATTGACAGTATTTTGTTTAATAAATTATAATAATGGTTTCCTAAATTTACCATTTAAAAGTCCTTTTCATTTTTATTAATACCAAATAATTATACTTTTGAAAATTCCTAACGTGCTTCAAAACACACGATGAGCTATCGTTAGAAATTTTATAAAGCTACTTGTATTTCTTCTTCTGACAGAAAAACCATTAGTATTAACCTCTTAAACTTAATTCTAACTACTTTATTTCTTTAAAACTCATTGTAGAAAATTTATTTTAACTTGTATTGCTTCTTCTTGATTGAAAATAGCTTGGAATTAATTTTAGAAATCATGAATGTCTAATTTGGCATGTTGGCGAATTTGATAAAAACTTTGCATTTGATTTCCAAATTATTTTTCACCTTTTAAATACATGTTTAATCTCTTGTATTGTCTACATTGATTTAATCCTTACCCTAGAAAATAGTTTTAGAAATCAAAGTGTTGAAGTTAGACATGTTGGATGAAAATGTAAGGTTATGCCATTTAATTTCCAAATTCATTTTTCTTAATCTAAACAAATGGATATCTTACCAATTCTCTTAGGTTAATTAGGTCACCTTTTAAGAAAATTAAGAGAACATTTTGGTTCCCCATTTAAATCATGGCCATGAGCCTTGTTAATGTGTTCTTTGGAACACTCATGCAATCCTTGACATATTATTTGCATCCTATATATTATCATGCATTTCTAACACATGCAATATTATTAAAGCTTGTAGACATGCAAATTAAAGCTTGTAGACATGCAAATTATTACAAATATCACATAAGAAGGCTACGAACAAATACACAACAACCTACTAGCAAGCACCAAATTATCAAACATACAAATAACAAACACACAAATAATTAACACACCAAAACAAGCACACCACCGAATCCTTATGGATTCTACAAGCACAACCACATATATTCCTCACCACCAACACAAGGTTGATGAGGGTAATCTCCCTCTTACCTCTTGTAGAAACTTCCAAAGCCATTGTATGTCTCCTTCAAGCAATTCCTCTCCACCAAGAGCTACTTGAAAAATCAAAGAAAACATACAATATTAATATCTAAAGCTTGAGTAAGGAAAACCATGAATCAAAATATGGTTTAAAAGGAAAGAATAAAATTAATAGTGAAGATTTCATAAACTTCACCTTAAAACCCTACACCTTGAGCTTGAAGAACAAGGGTGAAAATGGATGATTTAGGAAAAACTTCCAACATGAAAGTTCCTTAGAATGGTATGGAGATTCAAGATCTATGGTCATTTAAATTTTTAGAAGCTTGGAAGGTGATTTTTGGTAGTTGGCCGAATTCAAGAGGAAGAGAAAAAGGAAAGAAATTTGGTTGCTTGATCTTGGTTCTTTGAAGAAAAAGATATAGAAGAGAACAAATGAAATAAATTGATGAAGATTGTCTCCATTTGGGAGCTATGGCCGTGAACACAAAGAGAGAAAAGAAGGAAGAATATTTGAGAGTTTGGCTTGATAGCTTTGGAGAAAGATGAAGACTTTGGGTTAAAAGCAAAGTCTCCTATTTTGGAATGCATGGCCGTGAATGGTCTTTGTAAGTTTCTGAATGTAAAGGGGCTACATAATTTGTAAGTTTTGGAATGCATTTTGGGTTAAAAGCAAAGTCTCCTTTTTTTTTGTAAGTTTCTGAATGTAAAGGGGCTACATAATAGCACCCAGCTAGGAGAAGGGGCAGATAGTTTTGGTTTTTGAACAAACACAGTTTGGTGAGCTTGTTTCTCTTTGAGTTCTTGCAATCCAATTATTGAGATTTATCAAAGGAATTACATCCTTTGTGTGTGCAATCTCTGGACTTATCTTCCATCCTTGGAAGTGTGACATCCATCATCATTCTCATACCAATTTCTTTTCTTTTCCATGATCATATAATTTTATTTCCCTCAATTCTGATTGAATCAAACCCTAATTCCACGAAAGCCCCAATTTTCGTGCAGAATAACTCTTGATCATATCTCATGTTATATGAAAGCTTTTTGAGTGATTCTTGAGCCAAAATTGCGATTCAGAACACGAGCTTTCTCCTCGTTTTGGTCTCATTCAATTTGGAGTTCTACAGCTCGAGTTATAGTTCCACGATATCAGAATGAATTTTCATCATTTCTATTTTAATTTGATCATTTCCATGCGCAGAGTTTAAAACAAAGTCTGCACCCATCACCTAAATTCCTGGTAGATCCTATTCTGAAGCCTAACAAGCAAATTAGGGTTCATATCAGGTAAGGGGATTTCTATTCATTGCTCTCTCTTTGATTATCTTTGAATATAGTTTGGGGTTTTTAAATAGAAATAGGGGTTTGAATAGCCAAATCCATGTTCTTAGCTTGATTCTTGATTCCAAAGGCTAGGTTAGGATAGTTAAAGCCAAGATAATGCTAGATGGTCATTTATGGCCTAAGATAAACCATTTTGGTTAATGAATGGAGAATTAGGAAATGGTTTGGAGTTATGTGATTTGAACCTAGATCTATGCCCTAAGAGAATTCATAGGTTGTAAAAGAGTTATAACAAGTTTAAGGGCCTACTAGATTAGTGTTAGAAATTATTTAGAATCCATGATTGAGAGATTGGAAATTGGTTTTCCAACCAATTATGCAGAAAAATTCTGCAGAATGGTCACACCTAGGAATGATATTTCCAAGCCTAGGTGTGGGTTGATCAGTTTTCAGCCCTGCGAGATAGAAAGCACCATGCCTAGTAGTGGTAAAACCAAGCCTAGGCGTGGACAGGGCAACAATCAGACAGCCTGTATTGTTTGTTGCATAACTTGAGCTGTAGATATCAGAATGACCTGATTCTGGAGCCATTTGAAAGTTAAGACATAAGGCTTCATGTGGTAAAAATTTCAGAATTATTAAGAAAGCCAATCAATACCAGTTTCTATTTGAATCTAAGGCAGATTCTATAGAAAAGGCATTCTGGCAGCTAGTAAACCAGATTGCATAATTTCTTGCTCCGATGTCGTATCGACATGGAATCAGTGGCATTTTTAAGCTAAAATGTAGGGCTTCTTGCTTATAAAATTGTATAATTTTCCCACTTGTGGATTATTCCCAGTTACAATTTAAAGTTAGGTCAAAATCGGGTGAATTAGAGAATAACCTGTTTTGGCTCCTCTAAAATGTCGCATAACTTTGGCTACATTTAGCCAAATGAGGCAAGGTTTGTGGCATTGGAAAGATATGAGAGAAAGCTAGTAGCACCTTAGGCAACTTAGTATTGCATTAGATATCACTTAAGATGTGATGAGATGGTGCAATGAAGACAAGTGTACTAGTATGCATAATAGTATTCACACACACTAGTAGAGAATGAGAAAGGTATAAACCTTAGGATATCCAAGAGTAGTGGATTATCTTAGGAAGATACCTAGAACCTTAAGCAACAAAGAGTTGCAAGTAAGAATCACTTTTGCATTAGGTTCACTTGAGTGGAGACAAGATTGTGTATTAGTTCCAAGAAGGGAAGGTTTAGGTACTAAGTCTCTAGTTAAGTGAGACTTTGTGCATTGCTAAATACACAATAAGATGAATTATGACTAAGAAGATGTCATAATCATAAGGTATAGTAGAAATGTGCAATAACTCATGTATTAGTAAAGATGAGTTAGAAGTGCAAGATAAAGGGAATTTACTTCCTTAGATACTAACGAAAGTATGGAAGTTAAGATCTTAAGCATTCCATGAGTTTGGAATAATTAAAGAGGTATCTGAAACCTTAAGCACACAAGTGTAGTATGAGCTACTACTAGAAGTATGATGGAAGGGAAAACTAGATACAACTAGAATAAGTATGTTATACATATCTAGATGCATGACTTACTCGCTTTAGTTAAAGTTGAGTTAATTATGCAAAGTTTTAGAGAAATACTCATTTATTTCCATAAGCAAGGGTAGATGAGGCAGTAGTTAAGATAGACTCTTTCACTAGGATGAGTTGAGTCTATAGGAAAGTTAAGATAGTGGTTATGTAAGAGATAAGTATAACACTAAGCTTTTCACACACTAGTTAATTAATCTAGTATGTATGTGAACAGTAAGAACCTTAGTGCAACCAAGATTAGTGGTGTGCCATAGGTGAGTACCTAACACCTTAGTAACATAGTGTTGCATTAGAAATCACTTAAGAGATATAAGTGATGAGGTGGAGTTAAGTACAAGTATGACGCGAGGTCATTTAGCTAAGAAGGTAAGAAATCAGAGAAGTTCCTAAGGGTGCTTTGGTTGATATTGTAACATCCCGGGACTGCCTGCAGGATTGACGAGTGTCTCCACAAACCAACACGAGTCTTTTCAGCGTGCTTTGTCCTCACTCACACGCATCCTAGGAAACTTCCCAGGAGGTCACCCATCCCATAATTGCTCCAGGTCAAGCACGCTTAACAATGGAGTTCTTATGTTCTAGGCTCCCGAAAAGAAGTTGCAACTTGTTGATATGGTTACGCCTAATCAATTCCTTTAAGCCATCCTCAACTATGCGCCTCATACCTGCACAGTCTCTGAATCCCTCTCATTCTGGTGTGTATTCGCTCATTCATGGGACCCTTCTCCTAGAAGCATGCCAGAGCCGCCCATTGTACATGCTTCACCCGCACCGGCGTCCACTCTCCGCCCTCATCCGCCCGGACACCACATGCCCACCGCTCTTCGCCCGGTTCGTCCCCGAACCACACCGTATTGGGAGAGGTCCCGTCTCTGATACCATTTGTAATATCCCGGGACTGCCTGCAGGATTGACGAGTGTCTCCACAAACCAACACGAGTCTTTTCAGCGTGCTTTGTCCTCACTCACACGCATCCTAGGAAACTTCCCAGGAGGTCACCCATCCCATAATTGCTCCAGGTCAAGCACGCTTAACAATGGAGTTCTTATGTTCTAGGCTCCCGAAAAGAAGTTGCAACTTGTTGATATGGTTACGCCTAATCAATTCCTTTAAGTCATCTTCAACTATGCAGTCTCATACCTGCACAGTCTCTGAATCCCTCTCATTCTGGTGTGTATTCAATTCATTCATGGGACCCTTCGCCTAGAAGCATGCCAGGAGCCGCCCATTGTACATGCTTCAATTCGCACCGGCGTCCACTCTCCGCCCTCATCTGCCCCGGGACACCACAGATATCACACTATAAGAAAGTGTGCAGATATGAGAAAAGAGGAGGAAACTCCTAAGTTAGAATTATAGCATTTGTTATATAACAGTTATATACAATGTTATAGAGAACTGGTATTGGAATTTCTTTTACTGAGAATGTTAATTCTCACCCCAGTTGTTATTCTATGTAAATCCAGATGCAAGCACAGATGCAGGCAAAGGCACAGTGCAGTAGGTAGGTACAGACTTTAAGGGTGAGAAGATAAAGCATGAAGACTAGAGTAGTTTTATTGCTTTAAATAGACAGAACTTATGTAATCAGTTTATATTTGTTCTGTATGTTTTATGTTATATGTATTACAATAAACCCTTTTGTGGCTAAGTTTGTATATATATATATATGTATGAAGTTTAAGTTTTTTCGCAATCTCTCAAGACTTTCTATAATTACTCAGTTGTGATTATGGATATATATGAGTATGTAGTATAGAAGTGACGTTTCTAGTACTGGTTATCTTTATATATCTATGTCTAACTAAGATATATCTAGATATCTGTATTAGGATGTTACATTGTTCCCATGGAGGCCAACCACATTTTACTTGGAAGGCCTTAGCAATTTGATAAGCATGCTATTCATGATGGTTTCACTAACAAGTACTCCTTTGTTCATAATTCCTTAAAGGTAACCCTTGTACCCCTTCTCCCAAACAAGTTTGTGAAGACCAAGTGGCCTTGAAGCTAAGAAGGGAGCAAGAGAAGAAAGACGTAAAAGTAAAATCAAAGGGGGAAGCAAAGAATAGGGACCAAGAACTTGTAAATAAGAAAAAAAAATGAATGTTTAATTGCTAGGGAGAGTGAGATTAAGAGGGCTTACTTTGCAAAGCAAGAGATGTACATTTGCATATACAATGACTTGTACTTAAATTGTAACTCCAACCCTCTACCTAGTGAAGTTGATTCTCTTTTGCAGGACTTTGAAGATGTCTTTCCAAAGAGTGTCCTTCCCAGACTACCACCCTTGAGGGGGATTGAACATCAAATGGACTTCATCCCATGAGTCTCTTTACCCAATTGGCCCGCTTATAGGACAAATCTTAAGGAAACTAAGGAAATTCAGAAACAAGTGGAGGATTTGATGCAAAAAGCATGGGTGAGGGAAAGTTTAAGTCCTTGTGCCATGTCTATCATACTTGTCCCTAAAAAGGATAGTACTTGGAGAATGTGTACTGATTGTAGGGCTGTAAATAATATAACTATAAAATATAGGCATCCCATTCCTAGGCTAGATGATTTGCTTGATGAATTGCATAGTGCATGTTACTTTTCTAAAGTGGATTTAAAAAGTGGGTACCATCAAATTAGGATAAGGGAAGGGGATGAGTGGAAGACAACCTTTAAGACTAAGCATGGATTGTATGAGTGGTTGGTGAAGCCTTTTGGGTTTATAAATGTGCCTAGCACCTTTATGAGGTTAATGAACCACATGTTGAGAGAGTTTCAAGGCAAGTTTGTAGTAGTGTACTTTGATGACATCCTAATCTATAGCATAACCTTAGAAGAGCTCCTAGAACACCTTAGGGCTATGATGAGTGTGCTTAGAAAAGAAAAGTTGTATGCTAATTTAGATAAGTGTGTCTTTTGCACCAACCATGTATTGTTCCTAGGCTTTGTTGTGAGTGCTAAGGGAGTGCAAGTAGATGAAGAAAAGATAAAAGCCATTAGGGAGTCACCTACCCCTAAGTCTGTGAGTGAGGTAAGAAGCTTTCATGGGTTAGCTAGCTTTTATAGAAAGTTTGTAAAAGATTTCAGCACCATAGCTGCCCCTTTAAATGAAGTTGTTAAGAAAAATGTGAGTTTTAGGTGTGGGGAGGATCAAGAGACAAGTTTCAACACACTCAAAGATAGGCTCACTTATGCACCCATAATTGCATTGCCTAATTTTTCTAAGTCTTTTGAACTTGAGTGTGATGCATCAAATGTTGGGATTTGGGATGTTTTATTCCAAGAGGGTCACCCCATTGCATACTTTAGTGAGAAATTGCATGAAACTATTTTAAATTACTCCACCTATGATTTGTATGCACTCATAAGGGTTTTGCACACTTGGCAACACTACCTTTTGCCAAAAAAGTTTATAATTCACAGTGATCATGAGTCACTAAAATATTTAAAAGGGCAATGTAAGCTTAATAAGAGGCATGCCAAATGGGTGGAATACCTTGAACAATTTCCTATGTGATCAAACACAAGTAAGGAAAGGTAAACATAGTGGCTGATGCGCTTTCCAGGAGGTATACCTTATTAGCTACTTGTAACACCCCTTTGGGGATGCCACACTTATAAAGAAAAATAAAATAAATAGATAAAATCTACCCAAGTTGTAAAACATTTGTTAAATAATAATATGGGTCGTAAAGTAATTCCTGATAAACAGATTATTAAAAATAAAATATTGTGGAAAACATAGAATAAACGGAACAACACTACTCATAATATACATATGTTTCGAGTTATAAGTTATACAAATAATTTACAACTACAATTACAAATATTTAAACAGAAACAGTAAATAAAAACAGTAAAAGAGTCAATATATACATCCATACGCAGACGCGCCCAAAAAAAACATCATGCATATTTACTCCTCTGAAGGATCACTCTCAACATGAAAATGATCATCAGGAGACAAATATCCCGGATGTCTCGACTCTCGGCGATAACGAGATCGCGCAGTCGATACGATGCTAATCTCACTAGGCTCCGTGGTCATACCACCAAAATGACGCCTAATGGATAAGGGTAACTCTAAATGCAGAAACACCGTCGTCGTCATCACTGGCTCGTCATCAAATCTATGGCGTAGGGTCACCGTCATCCGTCCCGCATACGTCACAGAGTCTCTATCTCCTCTCATGTGCCACGATAGCGATCCACCGTGAAACTCCAGAGTCACGAACCCCAAAAATCCTGGCACTGCCATCTCCCACAATCAATCCAAAGGATATGGATGATCGGATGGTTCTTGGTCGTCAAACTGATCTTCCCCTTGCTGTTCCTCTTCTTCCTCGGTGTACAGAATCTCTAGAGGTTGTTCCTCTTCCTCAAACTCTTTACCATATAAACAGGTATATACAGAAAACACATACAATAAAGAGGTAAGACAATCTAAAATCACCACAAACATGGCCAATAAGAAGACGACAAACAACAGATATACAGTTCATGCAATATGAAAAGCTATAACATTAATAAGTAACAGAGTAGTGTAAAGATTCAAAAAGATTTAAATATCCCAACAATATACCATCACAGATAAAAATAAAACAAGAAACAAATGATACAATACAACAATAGATAAAACAAATACAGGAAACAAATAAATCAATATCAATATAATAAACAGATAAGACAAAAATAAATAGATAAGACAAAATAAATAAATAGATCCCAATAGATAAATATAAGACACACCCTACTCCATGGAGCTAAAAGAACACAAAGATATCAGAGAGAATGACCTGCAAAATCTATTAGTACCACGGCTGCCCAACCAACTATTTGCACATCGTCACACGTTGCGTCTATAGCCCCACGACACAGGAATCCATCATCCAGGCGTGGTGTAGTTCACGGTCTCACGTTGTGGCACTACAGGCAAATGTACTACTAGATTTCACAAATCTCGATTAAATATAGTGCGTGTCGAGTCCATTAGTGTGCTATCGGTTTACCACGGCCCAAATGGAGCTACCAACAAGCGTCCACACATATGGGATACCGTACACTAACGTCTCCAAGTCCATTAGAACAATGGACCACACTACGTTTATCGCATCGACAACACGATGTGATTCGTCTCATCAACCAATCCACCAAAAATTTGGCATAAACTCAATACATAATTCCAAAAATATGAAATTACCAAAATGCCCTCAAGATAAAATATGCCCTCAATGGCATAAAAATAGAAAGCCTGTACGGGTTCACATTTTTCCGACAGCGAAAAATCCTCAAAAGCCTGTACGGGTTCACATTTTCCCGACAGCACAAAATAAATACAGTAACGGTCAATCGCGTAGAAATTTTATCGCGTTTTCACAATCTCGTCGTTTTTATAAACGTTTTGAAATCGCGTAAATATATTTTTCTGTTTTCAAAATCGCGTAGGATTTTTAATACGTTTTCTCAATCGCGTAAGATTTTTAAATTATTTTCTTGACCGAATTCCTTAAAAATTACTGTTTAAATAAGCAGAAATAATAAATAATACTTTTAAGCTACATATAATATTTTCTATACCGTATACTATCTTTTGGATATCTTTCCTATCTTATTTGTTTGTTTTTACTAAAAATTGACAGTATTTTGTTTAGAAAATTATATTAATGGTTTCCTAATTTTACCGTAAAAATTCTGTTTATTAAATTTTTAAACCATATACTTAATCCTTTTGAAAACTACTAACATGCTTCAAAATACAGCATGAGCTATATGTTAGAAATTTTTGAAAGTTACTGTATTTCATTTCTAATAACAAAATCATTAGTTCTAAGTTCTCAAACTTATTTCTAATTGATTCTTTTCTTTAAAACTCATTTTAGAAAAATTCTTTTTAACACATATTGCATCCTTATACTTAGAAAAGTTTTGGATTTCATTTTTTTTTAGAAACCATGGATACTAGGTTTGGCATGTTGGCCGAATTTCCTAAATATTTTGAAATTGATTTCTAAATTATTTCTCACCTTCTAACTATATGTTAAACTTATTGTATTGTCTAAATTCATTTAACTATTGTTTTAGAAAATGATTTTTGAAATCAACACATTCATTTTAGGCATGTTGGCCGAAAATACTAAGTGTGTGTTTGGATTGCAGTTGGTAAACTTAAGTTTAGTTGAAAGTGTGTTTGCAAACTTAAGTTTAGTTGAAAGTGAGTTTGCAGTAACTAATTTATGTTTGGAAACTTTTGTTTCAAAAGTGAGTTGGAACAACAATTTTAACACAAAGCAAGAATTTCTTGCTTCCAACTCAACGGACTTTTGGGTAAAAAATCAGTTGAAGCAACTGAATTTTTTTTTTGCCAAACATCTTTTCACGCCATTCAAAAATTACAAACTTACTTTTGGTGTGTCCAACTACTATCCAAACATGCTCTAAGTCTTACCATTTGATTTCTAAATTCATTTTCTTTGATCTAATCAACTTGAAACCTTCTCAATTCTCCTAGGTTAATTAAATTACCTTTTAAGAAAATTAAGAGAACATTTTGGTTCTCCATTTGGTTAGTGGCCGTGAGCCTCATGGAGTAGTGTTCTTTGGAACACACATGCATTTCCTTGACATGTTATTCACATTCTATACTTTATCATGCAATTCTATACTTTATCATGCAATTCTAACACATGCAATATTATCAAAGCTTATAGACATGTAACTTAAAGCTTGTAGACATGCAAATTATTACAAACAACAATTAGAAAAGCTACTAACAAATACACAACCACATCAAATAAGCTACTAACAAGCACAAACATGAATCCTTATGGATTCTACAATCACAAAACCAAACTCCATCCTCTTACCACCATCCATAGGTGATAAGATTTGTCTTCCTCTTACCTTAAATGAAGACAAATGGATTTCTTTCACTTCTCCTAGGTCACGGTTTTCCTCCTCCAAAACCTAGCAAGCTTAAACAAAAACTACAAGTTACTAACCATTAAAAAAAAAACCTAAACCATGGATAAATCATGGCTTAGAACTTTGAAAAAGGATTTAGAATAGAAAAATAAGAGATTTCACCTCCTTGGTACAAACTTCCAAGTAGGTTTTCAAGCTTGAATTGAAGGAATTTGCAAGAACTCTCAACTAGAGATGTTCTTAGGATTGTGTTTAGGTTTAGAAAACTTGGTTGGATAGAATTTTAGGTGGTTGGATGATAGAGAATGAAGCTTGGCCGAATAGTGAAGAAAGAAAGCAACAATGGTGGCTAGGGTTTTTGGATGAGAGAGAAGAGAGAAAAGCATGAAAGATGAAGTGAAGAATGGTCTTCCAACCTTCACTTGGCCGTAGACATCACTCCATGCAAGGTGTCCATGGCTTGGCTTCATCCTAGCCTTAGAATGCATCAAAGGTTAAGATTAAAACTTGGTTAGCAAGCTTGTTTCCTGTTGGTTGGTTCAAGCATAGTCACCATGCTTAGTCATTAAGCTTCATTAACTCTTAAGCCTAGTCATTAAGCCTAATCATCATGTTCAAGAATGTTCCTTCACTAATCATGTTTAATTAAGCTACTAAGTTAATTGTTTTAGCTAAACGTGGGTCCCGCAAAACATTTCCGGGTTCACTGTCACTAAGTTGTACTGACTAATAAAATAATATTATAATAATACAAAATTATTTTATTTGACAGTTAAATCCTAAAAATTAAAAGATTAATTTTAGGCTCATCAGAATTGGGTTTAGTAAGATCCCCCGCCTCTGAATAATTAAAAACAGATTTTACAGGTCCGGAAAAATATTATTTTCCCGCCCGTAGTAGCAAATCACACAAAAAGTCCATATAAAATCACAGACATTAATATTGGACACTAAATCAAGTAGAAAACAATTAAAAACAAAGAAAAACAAGACAAACAAAGACGTTAGGGACGTAATGGTCATTTTCCCATTTTTTCCCACAACGTAGCTAATCATCCAAAAAGTTCAAATAAAATTACAGACGGTATTAATTGTCGTATATCTTCCAAAAAATTAAAACAAGAGTTCGGAAAAAATTTTATTTTACTTGTCTCGAAACAAATTATGTAAAAAGACCAAATAAAATTTGAGCCTGTATAAACGTATGTGTATTTCATGCAGAAATCGAGAAACAGTAAAATAGGAACACAACGGTCATTCACACGAAAGTTTGAAAAACAGCAAACAGTACATTCGGTACATTTTCTAAAAATTGGGGTGTTACACTACTCTTGAAAAAAAATGCTTGGTTTTGAACACAAAAAGGAGTTGTATGTGCATGATGATGATTTCTCCAAGATGTATGTTGCATGTGAAAAAGGGGCGCATAGGGGGTTCTTTAGGCATGATGGATATTTATTCAAAGAAAAACGTTTGTGTGTGCCTAAGGGCTCTTTGCGTGAATTATTGCTTAGGAAAGCTCATGAGGGGAGATAAATGGGTTACTTTGGGATCCAAAAGACTTTAGATATGTTGCATGAGCATTTTTATTGGCCTGGCATGAAGCATGATGCGCATAAACTATGTGATAGGCGCATTGTTTGTAAAAGAGCCAAATCAAAGGTATTGTCTCATGGACTCTATACCCCCTACCTATTCCTGATTCCCCTTGGACTGACTTGTCTATGGACTTTATGCTAAGTTTGCCCTGCTCAAAAAAAGGAAGAGACTCTATTTTTATGGTGGTGGACAGATTCTCCAAGATGGCCCACTTCATCCCTTGCCATAAGGTGGATGACACCATCCATGTGGCGGACTTGTTCTTCAAAGAAGTAGTGAGACTTCATGGAATTCCCAAAAGCATAGTCTCATATAGGGACTCAAAGTTCCTAAACCATTTTTGGAGGACCCTTTAGAACAAGTTTGGGATTAAGTTACTCTTCTCTACCACTTGCCACCCACAAATCGATGGGCAAACTGAGGTGGTGAATAGGACCCTATCGACCTTGTTGCGATTAATCATCAAGAGGAACATCAAAACTTGAGAAGAATGCTTACCTCTTGTTGAATTTGCTTATAATAGGGCTGTGCATGTTACTACTAGCTTTTCTCCTTTTGAGATTGTATATGATTTTAATCCCCTCACCCCCCTTGATTAATTGCCTCTACCTAATGTCTCTTCTTTAATTCATAGGGATGGACAAGTAAAAGCTGAATATGTGAGGAAGCTCCATGAACAAGTCAAGACTTAAATTGAAAGGAAGATGAAGCAATATGCTAGGCAAGTAAACAAGGGAAGGAGATAAGTTGTTTTTGAACCAGGAGATTGGGTGTGGGTGTACATGCGAAAAGAAAGGTTTCCTTTGCAAAGGAAATCTAAGTTCTTATCTAGAGGAGATGGACCCTTCCAAATCTTAGAAAGAATTAATGACAATGCCTACAAAGTTGACTTACAAGGTGAGTATGGGGTTCGTGCAACATTTAATGTGGCTGACTTAAGTCCTTTTGATGTAGGTGATGAAGGATCAAATTCGAGGACGAATTCTTTCGAAGGGGGAGGGCATGATGGACACCAAGGAAGCTCAAGTGTAAGCCCAACAGGCCCAATGCCCAAAGATGCAATGCGAGGACTTAGAGGCCCAATGACAAGTTCAAGAGCTAAAAAGGCTAAGGAGGATTTGGACAAAGAAGTCAACTACTTTCTCTCACTCAAGCCCATTCTAGAAGAGGGAGCACTCAAGATGGTCCAAATGATCTAAGTTGATGAAGGGTGTAACACCCCTTTGGAGGATGTCACACATAAAAGAAAATAAAAGAAATAGAAATAAAATCTACCCAAGTTGTGAAACATTTGTTAAATATTATTACGGGTTGTAAAATAATTCCCGATGATTAAATATGATATAAAAAGATAATGCGAAAAAATACGAAATAAAAAAACATCATTACGATAATATACATATGATTAAGTTATAAGTCTGTACAAATAATTTACAACAAGGACTACAAATATTTAAACAAAAACAGTAAGGAAAGCAATAAAAGAGTTAATATATACAGACATACGCTGACGCGCCCAAAAAAAACATCATGGTTATCTAATCCTCAGATGGATCACTCTCAGCATGAAAATGATCATCAGGAGATAGATATCCCGGATGTCTCGACACACGGCGATAACGGGATCGCGCAGTCGATACGATGCTTATCTCACTAGGCTCAGGGTTTTCAGCACCCCAATAACGCCTAATGGATAAGGGTAACTCTAAGTGCAGAAATAACGTCGTAGTCATAATGGGCTCTCCATCAAATCGCTGACGTAGAATCACGGTCACCCGTCCTGCATATGTCACAGAATCACGATCGCCTCGTAGATGCCAAGCCGAGCACCTCCATGAAATACTAGCTCTACGAACCCCAAAAATCTGGCCGCCATCCTCACAATCAATCCAGAGGATATGGATGATCGGATGGTTCTTGATCGTCAACCGATCGTCACTGCCGGTCTTCCTCCTCCTCGGGGTACAAGATCTCAAGGGGCTGATCCTCTTCCTCAAAGTCTTTACCGCGTAAAATAAATAAACAGAAAATACATATAACAAAGAGGTAAGACAACATAAAATCATCACAACATGGCCAATAAGAAGACGACAAACAACATATATACAGTTCATGCAATACAAAAAGCTTTAACAATTATAATAACAAATTGAAGTAAAATTTAGATATCATAACAATATATCACATCACAGATAAAACCTCACAGATAAAACAAGGAAGATAAGAATAAACAGATAAGATATAATAAAAATAACCAAATATAGAAGTAAGTAATCGAGATAAAACAAACAAATAAAATACGAGATAAACAATAAATAGATAAGATGGAAATAAATAGACATAGAGATAAACAAATAATATAACAAAACCCTACTCCATGGAGCTAAAGAAAACACAAGTATCGAGAGAGAGAATGATTCGTAAAATCTATTAGTACCACGGCTGCCCCACCAACTATTGCGCAATTGTCACACGTTGCGTCTATAGCCCCACGACACAGAATCCATCATCCAGCGTGGTGTAGTTCACGGTCTCACGTTGTGGCACTACAGCAAATGTACTACTAGATTTCACAAATCTCGATTAAATATAGTGTATGTCGAGTACCATAGTGTGCTATCGGTTTACCACGGCCAAATGGAGCTACCAACTGTCCACATGTGGGATCCCGTACACTAAAGTCTCCAAGTTCATTAGAACAATGAACCACACTACGTTTATCTCATCGACAACACGATGTGATTCGTCTCGTCAACCAATCCACCAAAAACTTGGCACACATAGATAGAAAGCACATGCGGGTTCACATTTTCCCGACAAAAATAAATTCTCAAAAACACATGCGGGTTCACATTTTCCCGACAATGAGATAAATTTTCAAAAGCACATGCGGGTTCACATTTTCCCGACAAATGGCGAAAGATCCTCAAAAATAATCAGACGGGTTCACATTTTCCCGACAAAAATAAAATAAATATAGTAACGGTCAATCGCGTAGAAATTTTATCGCGTTTTCATAATTCCGTCGTTTTTACAAACGTTTAAAAATCGGGTAAAGATATTTTTCTGTTTTTAAAATCGCGTAACATTTTTAATACGTTTTCTCAATCGCGTAGGATTTTCAAATCATTTTCTTATTCGAATGCCTTTAAAATTACTGTTTAAACAGACAGAAATATTACTTAGTACATTTAAACTACGTAGAATAATTTTTTTCATACAGCATACTGTCTTTTGGATATTTTTGCTATCTTATTGGTTCATTTTTACTAAAAATTGACAGTATTTTGTTTAGAATATCATAATAATGGTTTCCTAAATTATCCATAAAATTTCCATTTACCTAATTTTTTAACCATATCATTTAATTCTTTTTGAAATCTCTAACATGCTTCAAAACCTAAAGTGAGCTATATGTTAGAAAATTTCTCAACATTACTGTATTTCCTTCCTAATGATAAAATTATTAGTTTTAATCCTTTAAGCTTAATTCTACTCAATTTGTTTCTTCAAAAACCATTATAGAAAATTTCTTCTTAACTTGTATTGTCTCTTTTTGATTGAAAAAGGTTTGGAATCAAGTTTTAAAAATCATGATTACCTATATTGGCATGTTGGCCAAATTTCGTAAAACTTTTGCATTTGATTTCTAAATTGTCTTTCACCTTTCAAATTATATCAAATGTATTATATTGTCTAAGTTCATTAAATCATATTAGGAAATAGTTAGCAAGAATCAATTTAATCCTTTAGGCATGTTGGCCCAAAATACTAAGTCTTTACTATTTGATTTCTAAATGCATTTTCTTTTATCAAATCAATTTGAAACTTTCTTGATTCTCCTAGGTTAATTAAGTTACACTTTAGGAAAAATCAAGAGAACATTTTGGTCCTCCAAACTTGTCATTGCCGTGAGCTATTGGATGTGTTCTTTGGAACACTCATGCAAATTTAAACATGTTATTCACATCCTATATACTATCATACAATTCTAACACATGCAATATATTTTCTAACACATGCAATATATTTTCTAACACCTAAACCTAAATTAAAGCTTATAGACATGCAATCAAAAGCTAATAGACATGCAAAATTATTACAATCACCAAACAAGAAAACCACTAACAAACACCACATAAACTACTAACAAACACAAAATTAACAAATACACACATAATTAACACATGACCACCGAATCCTTATGGATTCTACAAACATCACAAATGGCTCCATCTTCTTACCACCATCAAGAGATGATAAGAATTGTCTTCCTCTTACCTTAAATGAAGACAAAAGGCTTGCTTTCACACCTCCTAGGTCACGGTTTTCACCACCAAAAATACCTAGAAATCTCAAACAAAATCTACATGTTACTAACCATGAAAAAGAAGCTAAACCATGGAGAAATCATGGCTTAGAACTTTGAAAATGAAGAGAGAAAAGAAAAACATGAAATTTCACCTTCTAGGTAAAACTTTCAAGGTTGATTTCCAAGCCCTAAATGGAAGATTTTGAAGAAACTCCCAACTAGAAAGGTTCTTAGAATAGTGTTTAGGTTAGGAAAACTTGGTTAGAAAAATTTTTGGATGGTTGGATGGTGTAGGATAGGTCTTGGCCGAAAATGGTGAAGAAAATGAACAAGAATGGTGGCTAGGGTTTTGATGAGAGAGAAGAGAGAAAAGTGATGAAGATGAAGTGTGATTTTGGTCATCCAAGACCTCTTGGCCGTAGCCATCAAGTGAGGTGCAAGGTGGGCATCTTGCTTGGCTTCATCCAAGCCATTGGATGAATCAATGGTCAAGATCAAGCCTTGGTGAGCAAGCTTGATTCCTATTGGTTGGCTCTTGGTGACTCACAAGCCTAATCACCCAGTGCATTTAATTTTCTGCTGAGTCAGCTAGCTGAGTCAGCCTGTTCTGGAAAGTTCTACTGCTAACGGTGATTAACTAAACTACCGATCTAACCGTTCTGCTAATTGTGGGTCCCGCAAAATATTTCCGGGTCCACTGTCACTAAATATATACTGACTAATAAAATAATATTATAATAATATAAAATTATTTTATTTGACAGTTAAATTCTAAAAATTAAAAGATTATTTTTAGTCTCATTCAGAATCGGGTTAAGTAAGATCCCCAATTCTAAATAATAAAATAAGATTTCCTACTTAAAAATATTATTTTCCTGCCTTTGAGAAATCAAATCACACAAAAAGTCCATATAAAATCACAGACATGTATTATCGGACATTAAATCAAGAAGAAAACAATTAAAAACAGCAAAAAAACAAGCAAAAAAACATTACGTTCGGGACGTAACGGTCATTTTCCCATTTTTTCCCACAACGTAGGTAATTGTCCAAAACGTTCAAATAAAATATCCAAGAAGTATTATATAGTCAGATATCTTTCGAAAAATTAAAACAAGAGTTCGTAAAAATTTTTATTTTACTGTCTCAAACAAATTACGTAAAACGATCAAATAAAATTTGAGCCAAGATTATCGTAATTGTTTTCATACAGAAATCGAGAACAGAAAAATAGGGACACAGCGGTCATTCACACAAAAGCATGAAAAACAGAAAACAGTACATTCAAAATATTTTCTAAAAATTGGGGCGTTACAAAGGGCCCAATGTGGGGCATGATTTCTTCTTAGTCAAATTTATTTAATTAGGTATTTAAACTTTCTAATTTTCTCAGTTTTGGTTCTTATTTTCTTTTTGGGATAATTTTGTAATAAGGGCCTATTGTTTGGGCTTAACTTGCGAATAGCAGAGCTAGGGATAGGTGCTACCTTCTAATTAGGCCTGGGCCACATTTGCGCTAGGATTAGGATTAAAAATGCGCTAGCTTGCTTCCTCCTTTAGCTAGACTTAGCCGCAAACCTAATGCCTATAAATAGGCTTGTGTTTACTGCATTTGACACTTTTGAATTTGAGAATATTATTGCACTCTTTTGAGAGCTTAGTTCTCTTGGGGTTCTTGGAAGTACCATCTTGGTTCTTATCAAAGGTTTCCTTACCTTTGTAGCGCATCTTCACTTGACTTATCACTCTCCAAGAGTGTGGCATCTTCTTCCTTCCATTCCTTGTCTTTTTCCATCTTTTTCTATTTTTATTTTTTACTGCTCATGCATACTGTTCACACATACTGTTCATGCATTAATGTTCACTCTTCATCGTTTAATTCTTTAAAACAAGAAATCAACTCAAGATCGATCCGTAAAAATAATATGCATCCAACTTAGATCATATCAAAAGCTACACTAAAAAGCTATCACCTTTTTCCTCCTTGAGTCTCATGGCTATTAAGCCTCTAAAATAGCTAAAGTTGATTTTATTATCACATTTCAAAGCTTTCATCTTTCTATTCAAAGAACCAACACAAAAAGTCTTTCCATTTCCTCTCCAACATACCTCACAGCCAACCCCCCCACCTCCTACCTCCACTCTTCAACAATTCTAACTAACCTTATTTCTAGCATCTATACATAATCCTCAGACACTTTGTAGTTGAAGCCTTGATCAAAATCATCCATCTTCAAGGAGTTCTTTCAAAACTCAAGTTCTAAGGTTTTAAGGTGAAGTTTATGAAAACTTCACTATTTGTTTCATCTTCATGCTCTAGGCCATATTTTGATCCATGATCTTCTTATTCAAGCTTTAGATGTTAATATATTTGTGTTTATTTTTGTTTTTAAGAACCTCTTGGTGGTGAAGGACTAGTTCAAGAAGAAAAGTAAGGAGCTTTGGAGGCATCACCAAAAGGTAAGAGGGAGATTAACCTTATTAACCATGTGTTGGTGGTGAAGAACTAGTTCAAGAAGAAAAGTAAGGAGCTTTGGAGGCATCACCAAAAGGTAAGAGGGAGATTAACCTTATTAACCATGTGTTGGTGGTGAGGAGTGGGTTTGTGTGTGGCGAAAAATTCATAAGATTTATTCACTTATTTGTTTAAGGCTTTCCATATTTATGATTGTTTGGTGATTGGTATACTTATTGCTTTGATAATATGCTTAAGTATGTGTTTATGATGCATGACGATTTGTGTAGGTAATAAGATGTGATTTACATGACAAAGGAAAGTATGTTGGTTCCAAAGAACCATGGAGGCACATGGCCTCAAAATCATTTTTGGGAGCAAAAAATTCTAAGTTATTTTACTAATCATGGATTAGATGATTTAGAAATCAAGAAAATTGGATTAAAGGTTTTTAAAATTAAAAATGAAATAGGAAGTGATTAAATGATTGATTTTTGAAGAACAAATTGATTTGTGGCCAATATGCCAAGAATTAGTAGATTAGAACAAAAAGTATTTTTAAATATAATATTGAATGGATTAAAATAGCAAAGGATTTAAATTAAGGGATTTTGAGATATAAAAGTAAGAAAAGCTTATTTTTAGAATTAATTAAATTAGTGGATTTAGTTTATAAATGAGAAATAAATTGGTGACTTGAAGTTTACTAACGTATAGTTCACCCGTTGGGTTTTGAACCGTGTTAGGAAATTTTAACCTAGAATAATTGATTTAAAATCAATGAAAAAGTAATTTTGTGGGAAATAGTAGAAAATTTATGAAAAGGATTTCTTAAGTGATAAAACGTGAAAAATGAAGTTAGAAATTGTATTAATTTTTGAAAAGTCCAAAATGATGTTTAGAATATTGAGAAATATTTTACATAGTTGAAAAATGATGAAAAATATTTTACGCGACTTAAAAAAATGTGATTTTTAAGCCATGCAATTTCAAAAATGTTGAAAAATTGCTACGCGATTTGGAAAACGTTTAAATATTTTTACGCAATTGAGAAAACGTCAGAAAATGGTTATGTGATTTGAAAACGTAACAAAAGTGTTACGCGATTGTGAAAATGCGATAAAAGTATTGCATAAATGAGAAATACAGTAAAGTTGTTGTAAGGCTGATGTACTGGACCCGGATGTATCGGTGATATTATGTAATTGTATGTGCGGTTATATAATATTATTGATCTTATGATATTAGACAATTGAATGTGCGGTTGTTCTAATCTCATTTGGGAATAGTCAAATGATGAAATTGAATTATGCATTGAGTTATCATGCATTGAACAGTATATAGCCGGTGGCTATTATGGCTTTTGTTGCCTAGGAGTGAATGAGAATCGAATAGTGAGATCTATGATGGATCTTAGAGGACCGTAAGGGGCGATGATTCATAGTGATAATTGTTCGCCTTATACACCTCTGGCGATGATGAACTGTTGCAACGCATTATGCACCCGACAACACTATCTCTTTTTGCGCTTGGCGTAGACTGTCATTGAGGCTGGTAGATCTTCTGGGCCATTCATCTCGAAAATTGAGATTAGCTCCATAGAGTAGGAATTAGTTCCGTATGCATACACATGGTCAGTACACATATTGTTGTGGCATGGTCAATGTTCATATAGTGTGACATAATCATTTCATATATATTGGTGATATCTGTTATGATAAAACTGTTATTGTTTATTTTACTGTGATATATGTTTATTGGAATTGTTTATGAATTAATAACAAGAATATAATTGTGATATATGTATGTATGGAATGACTTTTTCATTTGTATCATTCTTTGTTACCATACTGGTATTGATGAAGGGGATCTCACCTCTTTGGTGTACTGTTTTGTAGTGTTTTTATTGTTAAAATTTGTATAGTAGACGAAGCGAGCTTCTTAGACTTGACTGGAGGTAATATTTTGAGTTTGGTGACGGCATCGAGGAGTGATCTTCCCAGTTTCAATAGTGTGCAATTTTACGGAGGAACAAATATCTGACGCATCGATATAAATGTGAACAGAATAAGTATGTTGAGTTTTCTCGTTAGTGTTATTACCGTGCTATTAAGTAGGACCCTCCATGGGATTTGCTACTGTTTCTTTTGAGTTTGTAAGTTTTCTATTTACTGAATATTTGTTAAATATTATGTAGTGTCTATTATGTGAGTCTTAATCAATTCAATATGTTTTTTAGATATTACCTACAACTTTGGTAAATTTATATTTTCAGCAAGAAAGAAGTTTTAACCCATATTTTAAATAATCAAATCTTTTATAATTTAATTCAGTCTTCTTTTGTTGAGACAAAAAATGTGGAACCTGATGAAGGGAGTTACATTAGTTGGTATCAGAGCACAGTTAGAGTCTTTTGGGGTTTTGTGGTTAGGTTTGTCTTATTTTTATTATGTGTTTCTCTGTGTTTGGTTTTCAAAAGGAGACGATATTGCTTGAAATGGTTACTTTGGTATCGATTGTATTTTAAATTGTTTGTATTTCAAGAAAGGACATGGTTCGTGGTAGACGTGGACGTATGGAAGCAAGACGTAATGTTGACGATATGACTACAACTGTGGAAGCGATACGGAGAACGACTGATGTGATTGTACGACAAAATTGAAGTCTCATTCAATTGCAGGAACTGGAAGTTGAGGTTCAAATTTTGCCGGAGGAGAGCCAGTTTTGGGGTAACTTTGAACTACTTAGATTCCAAAGGAGGAATAATAGAAAGGTAAATCAGTTTAAATGAAAAACGTATTTGCAATCACCGGGAAGTCAAGAACAGTTTTCATTCAAGTATAGGGATGGCACCCTATGAGACACTGTATGAAAGACGATGCCGAACACCATTATGTTGGTACCAGGATGGAGAAAGTTTTGCTTCAGGACCTGAGCTTATGCAACAAATGACAGATAAAGTTAAGATGATTCAGGAGAAGATGTGAATCACTCAGAGTTGACAGAAAAGCTATGCAAACAAAAGAATAAGAGGACACATGAATGAACTGAATACACACTGGAATAAGAGGAATTTAGAGACTGTGCAGGTATGGGACTACATAGTTGAGGATGGCTTAAATGAATTAATTAGCACTACCCATATCAATAAGATGCATCTTCTTTTCGGGAGCCAAGAACATAAGTACTCCATGGTTAAACGTGCTTGATTTGGAGCACTTGTTGGATGTGTGAACTCCTGGGAAGTTTCCTAAGATGCATGTGAGTGAGGACAAAGCACGCTAAAAAGATCTGTGTTGGTTTGTGGGGACACACATCAATCCTGTAGGCAGTCCTGGGACATTACAAATGGTATCAGAGTGGGACCTCTCCCAGTATGGTGTGGTTCGGGGACGAACCATGCGGAAGCTGGTGGGCATGTGACACCCGCGGTCGACGAGGGCGGGGAGTGGTCACCGGTGTAAAAATATGAAGCACAGACAAGGAGTGGCTCCTGGCAGGCTTCTAGGCGAAGGGACACATGAATGAACTGAATACACACCGGAACAAGAGGGATTCAGAGACTGTGCAGGTATGAGACTGCATAGTTGAGGATGACTTAAACGAATTGATTAGCACCACTCATATCAACAAGATGCATCTTCTTTTCGGGAGCTAAGAACATAAGTACTTCATGATTAAGCATGCTTGACTTGAAGCACTTGTGGGATGGGTGACCTCCTGGGAAGTTTCCTAAGATGTGTGTGAGTGAGGACAAAGCACGCTGAAAAGACTCGTGTTGGTTTGTGGGGATACTCATCAATCCTACAGGCAGTCTCAGGATGTTACACAAAAGACTTCAGATATGTTGCATGAATACTTTTATCCTTGTATGAAGCATAATGTGTAGAAAATTTGTGAAAGATGCATTGTTTGTAAGAAAGCCAAATCAAAGGTGATGCCTCATGAACTTTATACTCCTTTGCTCATTCCAAATTTCCCTTGGATTGTCTTATCTATGGATTTTGTGTTAGGGTTGCCACGCACCAAGAAGGGAAAGGATTCTATCTTTGTGATTGTTGACAGATTTTCAAAGATGGCTCATTTCATTCATTGCCACAAGGTTGATGATGCAAGTCATGTGGCTGATTTGTTCTTTAAAGAAGTGGTAAGACTCCATGAAATGCC
This sequence comes from Ormosia emarginata, assembly GCA_029884605.1. Lineage (NCBI taxonomy): Eukaryota > Viridiplantae > Streptophyta > Magnoliopsida > Fabales > Fabaceae > Ormosia > Ormosia emarginata. Next base: position 20,477,235 of record JAQQTP010000078.1, on the reverse strand, counting down.
AATGAGTGTTGTTTTGGACCGTGACATTAAGTTCCTTAGCCATTTTTGGAGAACTCTGTGGAACAAGCTAGGGACAAAGCTCCTATTCTTTACCACTTGTCATCTGCAAGCGGATGGACAAACCGAGGTGGTAAATAGAACTCTCTCTACTCTCCTTAGATCCATCATTAAGAGGAATATTAAATCTTGGGAGGAATGTTTGTCTCATATTGAATTTGCTTACAATAGGGTAGTCCATTCTACTACTCAATTTTTCCTTTTGAAATTATTTATGGATTTAATCCTCTAACCCCTCTTGATTTGATTCCTTTACCTAACCCCTCTACATTAGTTCATAAGGATGGTAAGGCAAATGCCGAATATGTGAAGAAACTCCATGAACAAGTGAAGGCCCAAATTCAGAAGAAAATGGAGCAATATGCCAAACAAGCCAACAAAGATAGAAAAAGGGTTGTATTTGAATCGGGAGATTAGGTGTGGGTACACATGAGGAAAGAACGGTTTCCTATTCAGAGGAAATCAAAGCTCCAACCTAGAGGAGATGAGTCATTCCAAGTTGTAAAGAAAATCAATGATAATGCTTATAAAATTGATCTACCCGGTGAGTATGGAATTAGTGCAACATTCAACGTAGCTGACTTAAGTTCTTTTGATGTAGGTGATGAAGCACCAAATTCGTGGATGAATTCACTTAAAGAAGGAGGGGATGATGAAGACCAAGGAGGACCATCAAGTGGGAAAGGAAGAGCTAAGAAGGAGGATGCTTTAATTGGGCTAGGAAGGCCTATGACTAGGCTAAGGTCCAAGAGGGCAAAAGAAGCTTTACAACAAGAGGTGGCCAACATATTCAATCTCAAGCAAGATAAGGAAGAAGAAGAACCCAAGTTGGACCAGTTAATCCAAATTGAAGAGGACTCCAATTAGGACTTGTGTTTGGTGAGATTTGGGCTTTATAAGTTTGTTAAAGCTCTCTCTATTTTGTTCATTGGGCCAATTACTTGGGGTCTCCTATTAAAGCCATTTTTTTCTTATTATTTTGTAATTTTCGTATTTTATTTGGTTGGAATAAGTTCAGATGTCCTTTGGTTTTTCCTAAGTTAGTTTTTGGGCTTTAAAGACTTCCTAAGTCATTATGATGGATAATGAGAATTTATTATCATGTTTATGGTTATTTTCTAGGTAATAATGCACTTATCAATGCACTTTGGTAATTGCATGACAGTGAAAGTTTATTCCTTATATTTCAAGAGTCATTTTAGGGCTTCAAGGGTTGAAAACAACTTCAAGCTTAGCCTATAAATAGGGAACTCATGTACTCCAAAAAGGAGATTTTGGAATATTAAGGAAACTGGAGGAATTCACCATATTTGAGAGAGCTATTTTCGTGCCTCTTGGGTTCTTAGAGAGAACCATAGCTTGAATCTTATCAAAGGTTCTTCATACCTTTGTGGTGATTCTACACAAGGCTTATCAGTCTTATCCTCTTCAATAGGATTGAGATTGTGGAGCCGTTCTGCATCTTCTTGTCTAATTTCATCTTTAATTTTCTATCTTACTTTTTTTTCGCACCACTTCTTATTCTTCTACATCAATCTTTATTGTTGTTGAATTCGGTTTCAAGAGAACCAACTCAAGAAAATCCGAAAAACATATGTTCCCTTGTTGGATTATATCACCTTTTCAAGATAACTGAGTTAGGATTTTTGCAATTGTGACCCTTGGATTAACATTTGTTTACTCAAAGGCAGGATCAACATCTGGTTTCTCTAGGCCAGCCTCTTCTTCTGCAAGGGATTCTTCTTCAGTCAAGTAGTCTTTTGCAGCTTGAAGATCTTCTATGGTTAGTTCCTTCCCATGACGATGAAAAGCTTCTTGAGAAGCTGAAGCAACCTGGTGAGATGCTTCCTCAGGGTAAGAAGGTTCAACTTTAGCAACCTTCTCCTTCTCTTTTCCTTTTTTCTACTTTTCCTTCTCTTTTTCTTCTTCTTCTTCTTCTTCTCCTTCTCTTCACCTTTCCTTTTCTTCTACTTTCCCTTCTCTTTTTCTTTATTTTCTTCTTCTTCTCGTTCTTCTCTTTCTCTTCTCCTCTTTTCCTTCTTGCTTTGATATTCTCAACAATAGTTTCTTTAGAGACTCTCTCTAAGTCTTCTTTCTCAAATCCTTATGCGATTATTTTTTATTTGTCCATTTTAGGGCTTTTTATCTTAGATGGGTGATCATGCCTCATCTTGGTCCTTAACTCAAAACCTTTATCAGCAGGTTCTCTCTTCTCTAGATGTATTTGCTTCAAATTTCTTCTTGAGAAGGTTGGACCCTCCTTCTCAACCTTTTCTTTAGAGAGGTCCACCTTGAAATGCTTGACAATTTTGGTGAGAAGCACTCCATATGGCAAGCTTGCTGCCATTTTTGTATTCTCAATTATAGAATCTTATACCTCAAGATGATGAAATGGAGATTGAGAGGCTTCCTTTCCTTGACATAGAACATAACAATCTTTCTAGCTTCATGGATCTTCTCAATACTTCTTATCCTAGGCATGACAAAATGGCATGAGAGTGGGTGGATGAATTTGGCAGTGGAGTTGAGGTCACTAGCTAATTTGGAATTTCCCCCTTCTCTGAACAGTGTGTCCAGAACATCTTCATAAGGACCATACTCGATGTGTCATTCACCTTGGTCATAGGCAAGCAATCCTTAGTTAGGTACTTTTGTGACTTTGACAAGTGTGACTATGTCCAACTTGATCACAGTCCCTTTCACAGAAGACACGATGATTGGTGACTATGCAGAATGTAACACCCCAATTTTTAGAAAATGTCCCGAATGTTCTGTTTGCTGTTTTTTGAGCTTTTGTGTAAATGACTGTTGTGTCCTTATTTACTGTTTCTTGTTTTCTGTATGAAATATAAATATATTTTACAGGCTAAAATTTTATTTGATCATTTTACGTATTTTGCTTCGATACAGTAAAATAAAAATTTTCTCGAGCTACTGTTTTAATTTTTCTGGGAGATATACAAACAATTAATACTGTCTGTAATTTTATTTGAACTTTTTGGATGTTTTGCTACGTCGTGGGGAAAAATGAAAAAATGATCGTTACGTCCCGAATGTGCTGTTTGTGCTGTTTTTAATTGTTTTCTACTTGATTTAGTGTTCAATATTACTGTCTGTGATTTTATTTGGACTTTTTGTGCGATTTTCTCCGGGACAGGAAAATAATATTTTTTCGGGCCGGGAAAATCTTGTTTTAATTATTCAGACTAGGGGATCTTACTAAACCCAATTCTGAATGAGACAATAATTAATTTTTTAATTTTTAAGATTTAACTGTCTAATAAAATAATTTTGTGTATTATTTTATTAGTCAGTATAATTAGATGACAGTGGACCCAGAAATATTTTGCGAGACCCACGTTTAGCTAATACAGTTAACTTAGTAGCTTAATTAAACATCATTAAGAGTGGAACATTCTTGAACATGGTGACTAAGCTAGATGACTAGGTCATTAGTGACTAAGCTAGGTGACTAAGCTTAAACCAACCAATGAGAGCAAAGCTTGTTAATCAAGGCTTAATCTTGACCTTTGATGCATCCAAGGGCTTGGATGAAGCCAACACAAATGGACACCTCTTGCCCACATGAAGGCTATGGCCATTAAGGCTTTGGAAGGCCAAAAGTGACTTCTCTTGCATGCATTTCTCTCTTCTCTCTCTTCCAAGAACCCTAATCACCATTGTTGCTCTCTTTGTGAAGCATTCGGCCAAGGCTTCTACTACACCATCCAATCACCCAAAATTTCATCTAACCAAGTTTTCTAAACCTAAACACAATCCTAAGAACATCTCTAGTTGAGAGTTCTTACAAAATCCTTCATTTGAAGCTTGAAAACCTACTTGGAAGATTCAACCAAGAAGGTGAAATTCCTAGTTTTTCTTTTCTAAACTCTTTTTCAAAGTTCTAAGCCATGATTTCTCCATGGTTTAAGCTCTCTTTCTATGGTTAGTAACTTGTAAATTTTTGTTTAAGTTTGTTAGGTTTTGAAGGAGGAAAACCGAAATCTAGAGGAGGTGTGGAAGTGAAAACCGAAACCCTAGGAAAGGTGTGGAGGAGTTTTTGTCTTCATTTAAGGTAAGAGGAAGACTAATCTTATCATCTATGGATGGTGGTAAGAAGATGGAGTGTGATTTTTGTGATTGTAGAATCCATAAGGATTTATTTGTGTATTTGTTATTGGCTTGTTTATGTGTTTGCATATTTGTTAGTAGCTTTCCTATTTGATACTTGTAATAATTTGCATGTCTACAAGCTTTGATTGCATGTCTACAAGCTTTGATTTAGGTTATATGTGTTAGAAATACATTGCATGTGTTAGAATTGCATGATAATGTATAGGATGTGAATAACATGCTAAGGTATGCATGAGTATTCCAAAGAACACAATCTTAAGGCTCACGGCCATGGACACAAAAAGAGAACTAAGATGTTCTCATATTTTCCCTAAATTGTAATTTAATTAACCTAGGAAAATTAACAAGAGATAGCATTGTTTAGATCAAGGAAAATGAATTTAAAAATCCAATGATCCAAACATATATTTCGGCCAACATGCCAAATCAAGAATTCATGATTTCTAAAATCAATTCCAAACTATTTTCAAGTATAAAGATGCAATATATGTTAAAAAGAATTTTTTCTCCAATGAGTTTTAAAGAAACAAAGTGATTTGAATCAAGTTTAAAGATTAAAATTAATGATTTTATTGTTAGAAAAGAAATACAGTAACTTTCGAAAATTTCTAACATAGAGCTCATGCTGTATTTTGAAGCATGTTAGTAGTTTTCAAAAGGATTAATTATATGGTTTAAAAATTCAATAAACAGAATTTTACGGTAAAATTAGGAAACCATTAATATAATTTTCTAAGCAAAATATTGTCAATTTTTAGTAAAAATGGACAATTAAGATAGAAAAGATGTCCAAAAGACAGTATACGGTATGAAAAATATTTTACGTAGTTTAAACGTATTATTTATTATTTCTGTTTATTTAAACAGTAATTTTTAAGGAGTTTGGACAAGAAAATGATTTAAAAACCTTCCGCGATTGAGAAAACGTATTAAAAACTCTACGCGATTTTGAAAACAGAAAAATAAATTTACGCGAATTAAAAACGTTTGTAAAAACGACGAGATTGTGAAAATGCGATAAAATTTATACGCGATTGATCGAAACGGTATTTTTCCATACTCTTTCTGGATTGTCTGTATTTTTTTTTATGCTATCGGGCTATGAGGTGAACCCGTACAGGCTTTGGAGCAGTATTGGTCTGGTGGGACTTACTGTATCTTTTTATCTTAGTTATACCAGTTTTTGGTGGATTGGTTGACGAGGGGAATCACATCGTGTTGTCGATGCGATAAACGTAGTGTGGTTCATTATTCCTATGAACTTGGAGACGTTAGTGTACGGGATCCCATATATGGATAGTCGGTCGCTCCGCTGGGCCGTGGTAAACCGATAGCACACTAATGGACTCGACACGCACTATTTTTAATCGAGACTTCGTAAAGTCTAATAGTACATTGCCTGTAGTGCCACAATGTGAGACTGTGAACTACACTATGCTTTGGATGATGGATTCCATATGACTTGGGGCTATAGACGCAAAGTGTGACAGCGCAATAGTTTGGTTGGGCAGCCGTGGTACTAATAGATTTTGCGAGTCATTCTCTCTCTGATATCTGTTTGTGTTTAGCTCCATGGAGTAGGGTTGTGTCATATTATATCTGAATTATATCTCGAACATTATTTATCTTATCTGTTTATTTAATTATTTATTTATTTAGTTGTTGATTCTGAGAAATTATCTGTTTCTGAAATTATTTTATCTGTAATATTAAATGGTATGTGTTATTGTTTTATCTGTGATATCATGTGTTATTGTGATAATTAGATCTTTTCATTGTACTGTTATTAAATTACTGTTATGGTTATTCATATTGCATGAATTGTATAACTATTGTTTGTCGTTTTCTTATTTACCATGTTTGTGATGATTTTAGATTGTCTTACCTCTTTCTTTATTGTATGTGTTTTCTGTATATTTATTTTACGCGGTAAAGAGTTTGAGGAAGAGGAACACCTCTTGAGATTCTCAGTATCCCGAGGAGGAGGAAGATCGCAAGTCGAAGATCAGTCCGACGATCAAGAACCATCTGATCATCCATATCCATTGGATTGATTGGTTTGGGTATGGCGGTGCCTGGATTTTTGGGGTTCGTGACACTCGAGTTTCACGGTGGATCGTTAGCTTGGCATATGCGAGGAGATAGAGATTCCGTGACGTATGTGGGACGGCTGACTGTGTCCCTACGTCATAGGTTTGATGATGAGCCAGTGATGACGACGACTGTGTTTCTACACTTAGAGTTACCTTTATCCATTAGGCATCATTGGGGTGGTGTATCCACTGAGCCTAGTGAGATGACACTCGTTTCGACTGCGCAGTCTCATGTCCGCCGAGTGTCGAGGCATCCTGGATATTTATCTTCTGATGAGTTTCCTGAGAGTGATCCATCAGAGGAATAAATGTTTATGATGTGTATTTTGGGCGCGTCTGCGTTTGTATATGTTGACTCTTTACTATTTTTCTTTACTGTTTCTGTTTAAATAATTGTAGTTGTAGTTGTAAATTATTTGTATAACTTATAACTTGGACCATATGTATATTATGAGTGATGTTGTTCTGTTTACTTTATATTTTCGTTTTATTTTATTTTAATAATATTCTGTTTATCAGGAATTGTTTTACAACCCATATTAATACGTAATAAATGTTTTACAACTTGGGTAGATTTTATTTATCTTTCTTTTATTTTCTTTTATATGTGACATCCTCCAAAGGGGTGTTACATTAGTTGGTATCAGAGCCCAAGTTAGAGTCTTTTGGGGTTGTGGTTAGGTCTGTTTTTGTTTGTGCTGTGTGATTCTCTGTGATTTACTTCCGAAAGGATGTGTCTAATTTTGTTTTGTTTTGTTTGAAGAAAGAAGATGTTTGGACGAGGTAGAGGACGTGCGAACGTGAATCGTGATGTGGATCCTGTGATTGCGGCTGCTGAAGCTATGCAGCGGATGACTGAAGTAATGATGCGGCAGACTTGAGAGCGACTCAACAACAAGATGCTATTGCTGATGCCCTAAATTTGTCTCGAATTTAGGCGCCACAATCCGCCACAGTGTTAGAGGCGAGGTTGATCCGAGAAGGCAAGTCAATGGATACAAGATTTGGAAAGGATTTTTGAAGGAATGAGATGCACAGATGATAAGAAGGTAACTTATGCCGTCTTTATGCTAAGAGGAGATGGAGAACATTAGTGGAGAGGAACTCGCCAAGTTTTACAAGCTGAAGGAACTGAGATTACGTGGGAAGTGTTTTCTGATGCTTTTCTAGGAAAGTATTTTCCTGCAAGTGCTAGGCATGCCAAGGAAATGGAATTTCTTGGTTTGCGACAAGGAAATATGACGGTGAATGAGTGTGCGACAAAATTTGAGAATTTGTCTCAATTCTCGGATTATGCTCAAACTCGACCGGATGATTCATGGAGATGTCGGAAGTTTGAATCGGGCTTAAGAGTGGAGCTGAAGCGAGGGGTGATATCCTTGAGGATAAATCAGTTTCATGCTTTGGTTGATGCATGTGCTCGACTTGAAGAATTAGAGTCGTCAAGAGATCAGAGGAATCGTAGCTTTGGGACGACAAGGTTTCAAAGAGGTGGAGGTAGTAATACGAATCGGTTTCAGCGCAAGCCGTATTCCAGACCATCAGGGAGTCAATCTCAACGACCACCAGTTGGGGGAAGTGCAAGTGGTAGTGGAGCTGGGCAGAAAGTGACATTCACGCCAACATGTTTTAAGTGCGGAAAGAAAGGTCATATCTCTCCGGAGTGCACGGTTAAGGGGACAGTTTGTTTTAACTGTAAGCAACCTGGGCATATAGCGAAGGATTGTCCTCAGCCGGAAAGGAAACCTGCTGTTCGTTATGTTCGTGCTAATCAACAGAAGTCAGGGAATACTCAACTGAGATCTGGAGGGCGAGTATATACTATGACAGGAATAGAGATTTCTCAATCTGATGATCTTATACAAGGAGAAGGTGACATTGGAGGTAACCATCTGACTGTGTTATATGACTCTGGTGCTACACACTCGTTTATTGCATATGATTGTGTGGAAAGATTGAAGTTGCCTGTGTCTTCTTTGAATGTTAAATTGAGTGTTTCTACGCCAACTGCTAAACCTGTGATTGCATCAAAGATATGTTTGGATTGTCCTGTTGTTGTGAAGGATCGTAAGTTTTTGGTCAACTTGATTTGTTTACCTCTTGTTGAGATAGATGTAATCTTAGGGATGGACTGGTTATCTTCTAACCATATCCTTATAGATTGTGCAAGTAAAACCATAGTTTTTCCTAAGGAAGAAAAGTCTGGATTCTTAACTGCTGTTAAGGTCAAGTCTTTGTTAAGAGAGGGAGCACAGGGATATGTGGTATTGTCTTCTCTAGAGGTTAAGAATGAGAAGGATGTGAATACTATTCCTATTGTCAACGAGTTTCTAGAAGTTTTTCCTGATGACGTACCTGGTTTGCCACCTGAGAGGGAGATCGAGTTTTCAATTGATTTAGTACCAGGAGCAGGTCCTATCTCAATTGCACCGTACCGTATGTCGCCAACAGAGTTGGAGGAGCTAAAGACGCAATTGGTGGAGTTGTTGGAGAAGCAGTTTGTACGACCAAGTGTTTCGCCATGGGGTGCGCCAGTGCTTTTGGTCAAGAAGAAGGACGGAACTTCTCGGCTTTGTGTGGATTATCGTCAGCTGAACAAGGTAACTATCAAGAATAAATATCTGCTTCCAAGAATTGACGATTTGATGGATCAGTTAAGAGGAGCTGTGGTGTTTTCCAAGATAGATCTGAGATCGGGGTATCATCAGATTCGTGTTAAAGGGGAAGATGTGCCGAAAACCGCTTTTCGAACTCGATATGGGCATTATGAGTATCAGGTGATGCCATTCGGGGTGACGAATGCTCCTGCCATATTTATGGATTATATGAACAGAATTTTTCGTCCGTATCTAGACAGATTTGTCGTTGTCTTTATCGATGACATTCTGATCTATTCTCAATCTAAGGAAGAGCATGTTGAACATCTTGGTATTGTTCTTCAGATTTTGAGAGAGAAGCAGCTGTATGCGAAGTTGGCTAAATGTGAGTTCTGGTTAGAAAAAGTTCAGTTTTTAGGTCATGTGATTTCAAAAGAAGGTATTGCAGTAGATCCATCAAAAGTGGAAATTATTTTGCAGTGGGAAAGACCTAAGACGGTAACAGAAGTTCGAAGTTTCGTTGGACTTGCTGGTTATTACCGGAGGTTTATCGAAGGTTTCTCGAAGATTGCTGGACCGCTTACATAACTTACGAGGAAAAGTCAAGCTTTTGAGTGGACGGAAGAACGTGAAGCCAGTTTTCAAGAGTTAAAGAAGAGGTTAACAACTGCACCTGTGTTGATCTTGCCAGATTCTAAGGGAACTTTTGACGTGTATTGTGATGCTTCTTATCAAGGGTTAGGCTGCGTTTTGATGCAGAATCGGAATGTTGTAGCGTATGCTTCTCGTCAATTGAAGGTTCATGAAAGGAATTATCCAACGCACGATTTGGAATTGGCTGCAGTGGTTTTTGCTCTGAAAGTGTGGACGCATTTTCTATATGGAGCGTTGTTCAATGTCTTTAGTGATCACAAGAGTCTGAAGTACTTGTTTGATCAGAAAGAATTGAATATGAGGCAAAGGCGATGGTTGGAATTCTTAAAGGATTATGATTTTCAACTTCAATACCACCCGGGAAAAGCTAATGTGGTAGCTGATGCCTTGAGCAGAAAGGTGCTTAGTGTTTCGGCAATGATGATCAAGGAGGAAAAGTTGATCAATGAGTTTCGAGATCTATGGTTGTCTGTGGAGTTTCTACCTGAAAAAGTTCGTTTGTTTAAGGTTGTGATCATAAATGAATTTCTTGATGTCGTCCGAGATAAACAAAAGGAAGATGTGTTTTTGCAAAATGAGAAAGAATTGCTAAAGTAAGGTCATAAAGCGACGGTAGAGGAAGGAGCAGATGGAATCTTAAGGTTTAAGGGGAGAATTTGTATGCCTGATGATTCTGAATTGAAGAAGTCGATTCTAGATGAAGCTCATACTAGTGATCTTAGTTTACATCCGGGGATGACCAAAATGTATCAAGATTTGAAGAGGTTGTTTTGGTGGCCAAGGATGAAAAGAGACGTAGCAGAGTATGTGGAATCTTGTCTGGTTTGTCAGAAAGCGAAAGTGGAACATCAGAGACCCGCTGGAATGCTGCAACCGTTATCTATTCCAGAATGGAAATGGGATAGTATCTCTATGGATTTTGTTACTGGTTTGCCGAAGATGAGGAAAGGTCATGATTCAATATGGGTTATAGTCGATAGGCTTACTAAATCGGCTCATTTCTTACCAATTAATATCAAGTATTTGTTGGAAAGATTAACCCAGTTGTACATCAGTGAGGTTGTTAGATTACATGGTGTACCTACATGTATAGTTTCTGATCGTGATCCGAGGTTTACGTCAAGGTTTTGGCGAAGTCTACAAGAAGCTATGGGAACTAAGTTGCGACTGAGTTTGGCGTATCATCCGCATGTGATGGTCGACACGAGAGAGAGAACTATACATCTTTGGAGGATCACTTTGCGTGCTTGTGTTTTAGAGCAACGAGGAAGTTGGGATGAATTTTTATCTTTGATAGAATTCACCTACAACAATAGTTTTCACTCAAGTATAGGGATGGCACCCTATGAGGCATTGTACGGAAGACGATGTCGAACTCCGCTATGTTGGTATCAGGATGGGGAAAGCATGACTATTGGACCAGATCTTGTACAACAGACTACGGAGAAGGTAAAGATGATACAAGAAAAGATGAGAACGACGCAAAGCAGACAGAAGAGTTATGCGGATAAACGAAGACGACCTCTTGAGTTTGAGGAGGGTGAGCATGTGTTTCTAAGAGTTACTCCTACGATCGGTGTCGGAAGGGTTATCAAGTCTAAGAAGCTTACTCCTAAGTTCATTGGACCGTATCAGATTATCCGACGTATAGGTCCTGTGGCATATCAGATTGCTTTGCCGCCATTTCTATCCAATCTGCATGATGTATTTCATGTATCTCAGCTCAGGAAGTATATACCGGATCCGACGCATGTTATACAACCAGATGAAGTACAGTTGAAGGAGAATTTGACTTACGAAACTTTACCTGTTAGAATTGAGGATCGAAAAGTAAAGCAGCTTCGCGGGAAAATGATCGAGCTAGTGAAGGTCATATGGAATGACGTGATGGGTGATGCTACCTGGGAGCTGGAAGATAAAATGAGGGATCAGTATCCTCATTTGTTTTGATGTGCAGCGAATTTTGAGGATGAAATTTTTTAATTGTTGGGGAGAGTTGTAACACCCCAATTTTTAGAAAATGTCCCGAATGTTCTGTTTCCTGTTTTTCGAGCTTTTGTGTAAATGACTGTTGTGTCCTTATTTACTGTTTCTTGTTTTTCTGTATGAAATACAAATATGTTTTACAGGCTAAAATTTTATTTGATCGTTTTACGTATTTTGCTTCGATACAGTAAAATAAAAATTTTCTTGAGCTACTGTTTTAATTTTTCTGGGAGATATACAGATAATTAATACTGTCTGTTGTAACACCCCTTTGGGGATGCCACACATATAAAGAAAATAAAAATAAAGAAATAAAATCTACCCAAGTTGTAAAACATTCGTTAAATAATAATATGGGTCGTAGAGTAATTCCTGATAGACAGTTTAATAAAAATAAAATATTGCGGAAAACATAAATTAGACAGAACAACATTGCTCATAATATACATATGTTTTAAGTTATAAGTTATACAAATAATTTACAACTACATTTACAAATATTTAAACAGAAACAGTAAATAAAAACAGTAAAAGTGTCAATATATACATCCATACGCAGACGCGCCCAAAAAAAAAACATCAAACATATTCACTCCTCTGAAGGATCACTCTCATCATGAAAATGATCATCAGGGGACAAATATCCTGGATGCCTCGACTCTCGGCGATAACGTGATCGCGCAGTCGACACGATACTTATCTCACTAGGCTCAGTGGTCATACCACCAAAATGACGCCTAATGGATAAGGGTAACTCTAAGTGTAGAAACACGGTCGTAGTCATGATCGGCTCTCCATCAAATCTATGGCGTAGGGTCACCGTCATCCGTCCAAAGATATGTCACCGAGTCTCTATCTCCTCTAATGTTCCACGATAGAGATCCACCGTGAAACTCCGGCGTCACGAACCCTAAAAATCCGGGCACAAATACCAAAGCTAATCAATCCAATGGATATGGATGATCGATGGTTCTTGATCGTAAAACGGTCGTCGGTCTGCCTCATTGATCTTCCTCCTCCTCGGGTACAAGACCTCAAGAGGTTGTTCCTCTTCTTCTTCCTCAAACTCTTTACCACATAAAATGAATATACAGGAAACACATACAATAAAGAGGTAAGACAATCTAAAATCATCACAAACATGGCAAATAAGAAGACGACAAACAACGGATATACGATTCATACAATATGAAAAAGCTATAACAAGAATAAGTAACAGAGTAGTAGTAAAGATTCAAAAAGATATAAATATTCCAAAATACGCCATTACGGATAAAATAAGAAACAAATGCTACAATGCAACAATAGATAACACAAACACAAGAAACAAATAAATCAATATAATAAACAGATAAAACAAAATAAATAGATAACCTAAAATAAATAGATAAAATAAAATAAATAGATAAGATAAAATAAATAGATAAGATAAAATAAATAGATAAATCCCAATAAATAAATATAAAACACACCCTACTCCATGGAGCTAAAAACACACAAAGATATCGAGAGAGAATGACCCGCAAAAAATCTATTAGTACCACGGCTGCCCAACCAACTATTGCTTGTGTCACACGTTGCGTCTATAGCCCCACGACACGAGGAATCCATCATCCAGGGCGTGGTGTAGTTCACGGTCTCACGTTGTGGCACTACAGGCAAATGTACTACTAGATTTCACAAATCTCGATTAAATATAGTGCGTGTCGAGTCCATTAGTGTGCTATCGGTTTACCACGGCCCCGGAGAGCTACCAACTCATCCACATATGGGATCCCGTACACTAATGTCTCCAAGTTCATTAGAACAATGAACCACACTATGTTTATCGCATCGACAACACGATGTGATTCGCCTCGTCAAATCCAAAACACCAAAAATTGGCATAAAGACAATACATAATTCCAAATATATGAAATTACGAAAATGCCCTCAAGATAAAAATATGCCCTCAATGGCGAGAAAAAGCACATACGGGTTCTCATTTTCCCGACAAATAAAAGCTTGCCCTCATTGGCAACAAATATAAAGAAAACCTGTACGGGTTCACATTTTCCCGACAGCGAAAAATAAATATAGTAACGGTCAATCGCGTAGAAATTTTATCGCGTTTTCAAAATCTCGTCGTTTTTATAATCGTTTTGAAATCGCGTAAATATATTTTTCTGTTTTCAAAATCGCGTAGGATTTTTAATACGTTTTCTCAATCGCGTAAGATTTTTAAATCATTTTCTTGACCGAATTCCTTAAAATCACTGTTTAAATAAACAGAAATACTAAATAATACTTTTAAACTACGTATAATATTTTCCATACCGTATACTGTCTTTTGGACATCTTGTCTATCTTATTTGTCCGTTTTTACTAAAAACTGACAGTATTTTGTTTAGAAAATTGTATTAATGGTTTCCTAATTTTACCATAAAAATTCTGTTTATTAAATTTTTAAACCATATAATTAATCTTTTTGAAAACTACTAACATGCTTCAAAATACAGCATGAGCTATATGTTAGAAATTTTCAAAAGTTACTTGTATTTCTCCTTACAAAGAGAAATAATTAGCATTAACCTCTTAAACTTAGTTCTAACCACTTTATTTATTTAAAACTCATTGTAGAAAATTTACTTTAGCTTGTATTGATTCTTCTTGATTGAAAATAACTTGGAATTAAATTTAGAAATTATGAATACCTAATTTGGCATGTTGGCCGAATTTGATAAAAATTTTGCATTTGATTTCCAAATTGTTTTTCACCTTCTAAATACATGTTAAGTCTCTTGTATTGTCTACATTGATTAAGTTATTACCTTAGAAAATAATTTTAGAAATCAAAATGTTGAAATTAGGCTTGTTGGCCGAAAATGTAGGTTATGCCATTTTATTTCCAAATTCATTTTTCTTGACCTAAACCACTTGAAACCTTCTTAATTCTCCTAGGTTAATTAAATCACCTTTTAAGAAAATTAAGAGAACATTTTGGTCCTCCATTTTTGTTAATGGCCGTAAGCCTCATGGAAGTGTTCTTTGGAACACACATGCATTCCTTGACATGTTGTTCACATCCTATACTTTATCATGCAATTCTATACTTTATCATACAATTCTAACACATGCAATATTATCAAAGCTTATAGACATGCAACTTAAAGCTTGTAGACATGCAAGGTTATTACAATCACCAAATAAAGAAAGCTATTAACAAATACCACATAACTACTAACAAACACAAAAATTAACAATTAAACACATAACAACCACATCACCACCGAATCCTTATGGATTCTACAAACACCATAAATTAATCCATCCTTTTACCACCACCAAGGGATGATAAGATTAATCTTCCTCTTACCTTAAATGAAGACTAATGATTTGTTTTCACTCCTCCTAAGGTTCGGTTTTCCTCCACCAAATACCTAGCAACTCAAACGAAATTCTACATGTTACTAACCATGAAAAAGAACCTAAACCATGGATAGATCATGGCTTAGAACTTTGAAAAAGAAGAGAGAAAAGAAAAGCATGAGATTTCACCTTCTAGGTAAAATCTTCAAGGTTGGTTTCCAAGCTCCAAATGCAAGAATTTGCAAGAACTCTCAACTAGAGATGTTCTTAGGATAGTGTTTAGGTTTAGAAAAGTTGGCTTGATTTAATTTTGGGTGGTTGGATGATTAAGAAGTAAGCTTGGCCGAAAATGGTGAAGAAAAGGAACAAGAATGGTGGCTAGGGTTTTTGATGAGAGAGAAGAGAGAATTGTTGCATGGAAACAAAGTGAAGAATGCCTTCTCTCCTCCCTTGGCCGTAGCTCATCAAAGAGCATGCAAGGTGGGCACCTTGCTTGGCTTCATCCAAGCCATTGGATGCATCAAAGGTTAGGATCAAAGCTTGCTTAACAAGCTTGTCTCCTATTGGTTGATCATGGGTGACTCACAAGCCTAGTCACACTGCTTCATTAATTATCAGCTTAGTCAGCTAGCTGAGTCAGCTTGTTCTGAAAAGTTCTACTTGCTAATGATGTTTAATTAAGCTACTAAGTTAATCAGTATTAGCTAAACGTGGGTCCCGCAAAACATTTCCTAGGGTCCACTTTGTCATTTTATTATACTTGACTAATAAAATAATATTATAATATTATAAAATTATTTTATTTGACAAGAAAAATCCTAAAAATTAAAAGATTATTTATCGTCTCATTTAGAATCGGGTTGAGTAAGATCCCCAATTCTAAATAATAAAATAAGATTTCCTAGGCCCGAAAAATATTATTTTCCCCCTGAGCAAATCACACAAAAAGTCCATATAAAATCACAGAGACGTAATATCGGACATTAAATCAAGTAGAAAACAATTAAAAACAAAGAAAAACAAATAAAAAACACGTTCGGGACGTAATGGTCATTTTCCCATTTTTTCCCACAACGTAGCTAACTGTTCAAAAAGTTCAAATAAAATTACGAGACGGTATTAATTGTCTCGTATATCTTCCAAAAAATTAAAACAGTAGCTCGGAAAAACTTTTATTTTACCGTCTCGGAACAAATTACGTAAAAAGACCAAATAAAATTTGAGCCTGTATAAACGTATTTGTATTTCATACAGAAATCGAGAAACAGTAAAATAAGGACACAACGGTCATTTACACAATAACTTGAAAAACAGCAAACAGTACATTCAAAATATTTTCTAAAAATTGGGGCGTTACAACTCTCCCCAACAAATAAAAATTTCGTCCTCGAAATTCGCTGTTCCTCAAAACAAATGAGGATACTGATCCTTCATCTTATCTTCCAGCTCCCAGGTAGCTTCACCCGTCACTTCATTCCATATGACTTTCACTAGCTCAATCATTTTCCCTCGAAGCTGCTTTACCTTTCTGTCCTCAATTCTAACAGGTAAAGTTTCATAAGTCAAATTCTCCTTCAGCTGCACGTCATCTGGCTGTATAACATGCGTCGGATCTGGTATATACTTTCGTAACTGAGACACATGAAATACGTCATGCAGATTTGACAAAAACGGCGGCATAGCGATCTGATATGCTACAGGACCTACACGTCGGATAATCTGATACGGTCCAATGAATTTAGGAGTAAGTTTCTTAGACTTAATAACTCTTCCGACACCGGTCGTAGGAGTAACTCTCAGAAACACATGCTCACCCTCCTCAAACTCAAGAGGTCGTCTTCGTTTATCCGCATAACTCTTTTGTCTGCTTTGCGTCGTTCTCATCTTTTCTTGTATCATCTTGACTTTTTCCGTAGTTTGTTGTATAAGATCGGGTCCAACAGTCATACTTTCCCCATCTTGATACCAACATAACGGAGTTCGACACCGTCTTCCATACAACGCTTCATAAGGTGCCATTCCTATGCTTGAGTGAAAACTATTGTTATAGGTGAATTCTATCAAAGATAAAATTTCATCCCAACTTCCTCGTTGTTCCAAAACACAAGCACGCAACAGATCTTCCAGAGACTGTATAGTTCTTTCTGTCTGACCATCGGTCTGCGGATGATACGCTGAACTCAGTCGTAACTTAGTTCCCATAGCTTCTTGCAGACTTCGCCAAAATCTTGACGTAAACCTCGGATCACGATCAGAAACTATACTTGTAGGTACACCATGTAATCTGACAATTTCACTGATGTACAACTGGGTTAATCTTTCCAATGAATATTTGATATTAATTGGTAAGAAATGAGCCGATTTCGTAAGCCTATCGACTATAACCCATATCGAATCATGACCTTTCCTTGTCTTCGGCAAACCAGTAATGAAATCCATGGATATGCTATCCCATTTCCATTCTGGAATAGATAACGGTTGTAACATTCCAGCTGGTCTTTGATGTTCCACTTTTGCCTTTTGACAGATTAAACAAGTTGACACGCATCTAATCACATCACTCTTCAATCCATGCCACCAGAATAACTTCTTCAAATCTTGGTACATTTTTGTTATACCTGGATGCATACTCAATAAACTAGTATGGGCATGTTTCACAATATATCTTCTCAGCTCCCGGTTACGAGGAACACAAACTCTACCTCGAAACCTCAGAATTCCATCAGTTCCTTCTTTGAACTCATTTGTCTCGCCTTGCTTTATTTGCTCCCTTATTCCTTGCAAAAATTTATCAGCATTCTGTTTTTCCCTTATGTCTTCCATCAGCTCGCTCGAGATAGTAACCATGTTAATACAAATCTTCCCCGGTTTTAACTCAACACATGACCACACATCTCTAAACTGTTCAATGAGCTCCTTTTCCTTGATCATCAGAGCAGAAGCACTGATTATCTTTCTACTTAAGGCATCAGCCACAACATTCGCCTTACCAGGGTGGTACAACAGTTGAAAATCATAATCTTTCAGGAATTCTAACCATCTCCGCTGCCTCATATTCAGCTCCTTCTGATCATACAAGTACTTCAAGCTCTTGTGATCACTGAAAATGTTGAACGTTGCTCCATAGAGAAAATGTCTCCATATCTTTAGAGCAAAAACCACAGCGGCCAATTCCAAATCATGCGTTGGATAATTCCTCTCATGAACCTTCAATTGTCGAGAAGCATATGCCACCACGTTTCGATCTTGCATCAACACGCATCCTAGTCCTTGATAAGAAGCGTCGCAATACACATCAAAAGATTTCGTCGAATCTGGTAGGATCAACACCGGTGCAGTTGTTAATCTCTTCTTCAACTCTTGAAAACTGGCTTCACGTTCTTCCGTCCATTCAAAAGCTTGATTTTTCCTCGTAAGTTGCGTAAGTGGTCCAGCAATCTTGGAAAACCCTCGATAAACCTCCGATAATATCCAGCAAGTCCAACAAAACTTCGAACTTCTGTTACCGTCTTAGGTCTTTCCCACTGTAAAACAGTCTCCACTTTCGATGGGTCCACCGCAATACCTTCTTTAGAAATTACGTGACCAAGAAATTGAACTTCTTCCAACCAGAACTCACACTTAGACAATTTCGCATACAACTTTTCTCCCTCAAAATCCGAAGGACAATATTCAGATGTTCAGCATGCTCTTCCTTCGATTGGGAATAGATCAGAATGTCATCAATAAAGACAACGACAAATCTGTCTAAATAAGGACGAAAAATCCTGTTCATATAATCCATAAATATGGCAGGAGCATTCGTCACCCCGAATGGCATTACTTGATACTCATAATGTCCATAACGAGTTCGAAAAGCAGTTTTCGGCACATCTTCCCCTTTTACACGAATCTGATGATAACCAGATCTCAGATCTATCTTGGAAAATATCACAGCTCCTTTCAACTGATCCATCAAATCATCAATCCTTGGAAGCGGATATTTATTCTTGATAGTCACCTTATTCAGCTGACGATAATCCACACAAAGTCGAGACGTTCCGTCCTTCTTCTTGACTAAAAGCACTGGTGCACCCCATGGCGAAACACTAGGTCGCACAAACTCTTTCTCCAACAGCTCCACCAATTGCTTCTTCAGCTCCTCCAATTCCACTGGCGACATACGATACGGTGCAATTGAGATAGGACCTGCTCCTGGTACTAAATCAATTGAGAACTCGATCTCCCTCTCAGGTGGCAAACCAGGTACGTCGTCAGGAAAAACATCAGGAAACTCGTTGACAACAGGAATAGTATTCACATCCTTCTCATTCTTAACTTCTAGAGAAGACAATACCATATATCCTTGTGCTCCATCTCTTAATAAAGACTTGACCTTAACAGCAGTTAAGAATCCAGACTCCTCTTCCTTAGGAAAAACTATGGTTTTATTTGCACAGTCTATAAGGATATGGTTAGAACATAACCAGTCCATCCCTAATATCACATCTATCTCAACAAGAGGTAAACAAATCAAGTTGACCATAAACAAACGGCCCTTCACAACAATAGGACAATCCAAACAGATCTTAGATGTAACAACAGGTTTAGCAGTTGGCGTAGATACACTCAATTTAACATTCAGAGAAGACACACACGTAACTTCAATCTCTCCACACAATCATATGCAATAAAGGAGTGTGTAGCACCAGAATCATACAATACAGTTAGAAGATTACCTCCAATGTCTCCTTCTCCCTGAATAAGATCATCAGACTTAGAAATCTCAGATCCCATCATTGTATATACTCGTCCTCCTGATCTTGGTTGAGTACTTCCAGATTTCTGTTGACTAGTTTTAACATATCGAACAGCAGGTTTCTTCTCTGATCGAGTACAATCTTTCGACATATGCCCAGGCTGTCCACAGTTAAAACAGACTGTCCCCTTGATCGTACAATCTGGAGATATATGGCCCTTCTTGCCACACTTAAAACACGTTGGCGTAAACACCACCTTTTGTCCAGTTCCACTACCACTTGCACCTCCACTAACTGATGGTCGTTGAGATTGATTTCCTGTTGGCTTGGAATACGGCTTACGCTGAAACCGATTTATATTACTACCTCCACCTCTCTGAAACCTTGTCGGCCCAAAGTTCCGATTTCTCTGATCTCTAGATGGCTCCAACTCCTCAAGTCGAGCACATGCATCCACCAAAGCATGAAACTGAGTCATTCTTAAGGATACCACTCCTCGTTTCAGTTCCACCCTTAAACCTGATTCAAACTTCCTGCATCTCCACACATCATCTTGCCGTGTCTGAGCATAATCTGAGAATTGAGACAAATTCTCAAATTTGGTGGCATACTCATTCACCGTCATGTTCCCCTGTCGCAAACCAAGAAATTCCATTTCTTTGGCATGCCTAGCACTCGCAGGAAAATACTTATCCAGAAAAACATTTGAAAACACTTCCCATGTGATTTCAGTCCCTTCAGCTTGCAATACTCGGCGGGTTCCTCTCCACCAATGTTCTGCATCACTTCTCAGCATGAAGACAGCATAAGTCACCTTCTTATCGTCTGTGCATCTCATCCCTTCAAAAATTCTTTCCAAGTCTTGCATCCACTGACTTGCTTTCTCCGGATCAACCTCGCCTCTAAACTGTGGCGGATTGTGGCGCCTAAATTCAGATAAATTCAGGGCATCAGCGTAGCATCTTCTTTGTTGAGTCGCTCTCTCGATTTTGCTTTGAGTAATCACTTCAGCCATACGCTGCATAGCCTCAGCAGCCGCAATCATAGGGTCCACATCCCGATTCACATTAGCACGTCCTCTACCTCGTCCAGACATCTTCAAACAGAACCAAACAAAATTAGATACATCCTTTTAGATAAATCCGAAAGGATATAAATCACAGAGAAGTACACAAGCACAAACAAAAAAAACAGACCCAACCACAACCCCAAAAGACTCTAACTTGGGCTCTGATACCAACTATTGTAACACCCCTTTGGGGATGCCACACATATAAAGAAAATAAAAATAAATAAATAAAATCTACCCAAGTTGTAAAACATTCGTTAAATAATAATATGGGTCGTAGAGTAATTCCTGATAGATAGTTTAATAAAAATAAAATATTGCGGAAAACATAAATTAGACAGAACAACATTACTCAATATACATATGTTTTAAGTTATAAGTTATACAAATAATTTACAACTACATTTACAAATATTTAAACAAAACAAGAAATAAAAACAAGTAAAAGTGTCAATATATACATCCATACGCAGACGCGCCCAAAAAAAAAAAAAAAAACATCAAACATATTCACTCCTCGAAGGATCACTCTCATCATGAAAATGATCATCAGGGGACAAATATCCTGGATGCCTCGACTCTCGGCGATAACGTGATCGCGCAGTCGACACGATACTTATCTCACTAGGCTCAGTGGTCATACCACCAAAATGACGCCTAATGGATAAGGGTAACTCTAAGTGTAGAAACACGGTCGTAGTCATGATCGGCTCTCCATCAAATCTATGGCGTAGGGTCACCGTCATCCGTCCAGCATATGTCACCGAGTCTCTATCTCCTCTAATGTTCCACGATAGAGATCCACCGTGAAACTCCAGCGTCACGAACCCTAAAAATCCGGGCACAGCCATACCAAAGCTAATCAATCCAATGGATATGGATGATCAGATGGTTCTTGATCGTAAAACTGGTCGTCGGTCTGCTGATCTTCCTCCTCCTCAGGGTACAAGACCTCAAGAGGCTGTTCCTCTTCTTCTTCCTCAAACTCTTTACCACATAAAATGAATATACAGGAAACACATACAATAAAGAGGTAAGACAATCTAAAATCATCACAAACATGGCAAATAAGAAGACGACAAACAACAGATATACAGTTCATACAATATGAAAAAGCTATAACAGTAATAAGTAACAGAGTAGCGTAAAGATTCAAAAAGATATAAATATTCCAGCAATACGCCATTACAGATAAAATAAGAAACAAATGCTACAATGCAACAATAGATAACACAAACACAGTAAACAAATAAATCAATATAATAAACGGATAAAACAAAATAAATAGATAACCTAAAATAAATAGATAAAATAAAATAAATAGATAAGATAAATAGATAAGATAAAATAAATAGATAAATCCCAATAAATAAATATAAAACACACCCTACTCCATGGAGCTAAAAACACACAAAGATATCAGAGAGAATGACCCGCAAAATCTATTAGTACCACGGCTGCCCAACCAACTATTGCGCTATCACACGTTGCGTCTATAGCCCCACGACACAAGAATCCATCATCCAGGCGTGGTGTAGTTCACGGTCTCACGTTGTGGCACTACTAGGCAAATGTACTACTAGATTTCACAAATCTCGATTAAATATAGTGCGTGTCGAGTCCATTAGTGTGCTATCGGTTTACCACGGCCCAAATGGAGCTACCAACTCGTCCACATATGGGATCCCGTACACTAATGTCTCCAAGTTCATTAGAACAATGAACCACACTATGTTTATCGCATCGACAACACGATGTGATTCGTCTCAATCAACAAAACACCAAAAATTGGCATAAAGACAATACATAATTCCAAATATATGAAATTATAAAAATGCCCTCAAGATAAAAATATGCCCTCAATGGCGAAAGAAAACATACGGTTCTCATTTTCCCGACAAATAAAAGCTTGCCCTCATTGGCAACAAATATAAAGAAAACTCAGACGGGTTCACATTTTCCCGACAGCGAAAATAAATACAGTAACGGTCAATCGCGTAGAAATTTTATCGCGTTTTCAAAATCTCGTCGTTTTTATAATCGTTTTGAAATCGCGTAAATATATTTTTCTGTTTTCAAAATCGCGTAGGATTTTTAATACGTTTTCTCAATCGCGTAAGATTTTTAAATCATTTTCTTGACCGAATTCCTTAAAATCACTGTTTAAATAAACAGAAATACTAAATAATACTTTTAAACTACGTATAATATTTTCCATACCGTATACTGTCTGTTGGACATCTTGTCTATCTTATTTGTCCGTTTTTACTAAAAACTGACAGTATTTTGTTTAGAAAATTGTATTAATGGTTTCCTAATTTTACCATAAAAATTCTGTTTATTAAATTTTTAAACCATATAATTAATCTTTTTGAAAACTACTAACATGCTTCAAAATACAGCATGAGCTATATGTTAGAGATTTTCAAAAGTTACTGTATTTCTCCTTACAGTAAAAAATAATTAGCATTAACCTCTTAAACTTAGTTCTAACCACTTTATTTATTTAAAACTCATTGTAGAAAATTTACTTTAACTTGTATTGATTCTTCTTGATTGAAAATAACTTGGAATTAAATTTAGAAATTATGAATACCTAATTTGGCATGTTGGCCGAATTTGATAAAAATTTTGCATTTGATTTCCAAATTGTTTTTCACCTTCTAAATACATGTTAAGTCTCTTGTATTGTCTACATTGATTAAGTTATTACCTTAGAAAATAATTTTAGAAATCAAAATGTTGAAATTAGGCTTGTTGGCCGAAAATGTAGGTTATGCCATTTTATTTCCAAATTCATTTTTCTTGACCTAAACCACTTGAAACCTTCTTAATTCTCCTAGGTTAATTAAATCACCTTTTAAGAAAATTAAGAGAACATTTTGGTCCTCCATTTTTGTTAATGGCCGTAAGCCTCATGGAAGTGTTCTTTGGAACACACATGCATTCCCTTGACATGTTGTTCACATCCTATACTTTATCATGCAATTCTATACTTTATCATACAATTCTAACACATGCAATATTATCAAAGCTTATAGACATGCAACTTAAAGCTTGTAGACATGCAAGGTTATTACAATCACCAAATAAAGAAAGCTATTAACAAATACCACATAACTACTAACAAACACAAAAATTAACAATTAAACACATAACAACCACATCACCACCGAATCCTTATGGATTCTACAAACACCACAAATTAATCCATCCTCTTACCACCATCAAGGGATGATAAGATTAGTCTTCCTCTTACCTTAAATGAAGACTAATGATTTGTTTTCACTCCTCCTAGGGTTCGGTTTTCCTCCACCAAATACCTAGCAACTCAAACGAAATTCTACATGTTACTAACCATGAAAAAGAACCTAAACCATGGATAGATCATGGCTTAGAACTTTGAAAAAAAGAGAGAAAAAAAAGCATGAGATTTCACCTTCTAGGTAAAATCTTCAAGGTTGGTTTCCAAGCTCCAAATGCAAGAATTTGCAAGAACTCTCAACTAGAGATGTTCTTAGGATAGTGTTTAGGTTTAGAAAAGTTGGCTTGATTTAATTTTGGGTGGTTGGATGATTAAGAAGTAAGCTTGGCCGAAAATGGTGAAGAAAAGGAACAAGAATGGTGGCTAGGGTTTTTGATGAGAGAGAAGAGAGAATTGTTGCATGGAAACAAAGTGAAGAATGCCTTCTCTCCTCCCTTGGCCGTAGCTCATCAAAGAGCATGCAAGGTGGGCACCTTGCTTGGCTTCATCCAAGCCATTGGATGCATCAAAGGTTAGGATCAAAGCTTGCTTAACAAGCTTGTCTCCTATTGGTTGATCATGGGTGACTCACAAGCCTAGTCACTGCTTCATTAATTATCAACTTAGTTAGCTAGCTGAGTCAGCTTGTTCTGGAAAGTTCTACTGCTAATGATGTTTAATTAAGCTACTAAGTTAATTGTATTAGCTAAACGTGGGTCCCGCAAAACATTTCCGGTCCACTTGTCATTTTATTATATTGACTAATAAAATAATATTATAATATTATAAAATTATTTTATTTGACAGTAAAATCCTAAAAATTAAAAGATTATTTACTGTCTCATTTAGAATCGGGTTGAGTAAGATCTCCCAATTCTAAATAATAAAATAAGATTTCCCCGGCCCAGAAAAATATTATTTTCCTGCCTCGGAGCAAATCACACAAAAAGTCCATATAAAATCACAGACAGTAATATCAGACATTAAATCAAGTAGAAAATAATTAAAAACAAAGAAAAAACAAATAAAATAACGTTCGGGACGTAATGGTCATTTTCCCATTTTTTTCCCACAACGTAGCTAACTGTTCAAAAAGTTCAAATAAAATTACAGACAGTATTAATTGTCTGTATATCTTCCAGAAAAATTAAAACAGTAGCTCGAAAAAACTTTTATTTTACCGTCTCTAACAAATTACGTAAAAAGACCAAATAAAATTTGAGCCTGTATAAACGTATTTGTATTTCATACGAAAATCGAGAAACAAGAAATAAGGACACAACGGTCATTTACACAATAACTTGAAAAACAGCAAATAGTACATTCAAAATATTTTCTAAAAATTGGGGCGTTACATCTGTAATTTTATTTGAACTTTTTGGATGTTTGGGAAAAAAAAAAATAGAATAATAACATCGTTGATCATGAATGTCTTGTTTGTAAAAAGGCTTTGTTTTTGCTATTTTTAATTGTTTTCTACTTGATTTAGTGTTCAATATTACTGTTGATTTTTATGGATTTTATTTGATTTTTGTCATTTGCTCTTACAGAAAATAATATTTTTTGTAGAAAATCTTGTTTTAATTATTCAGACTACATGTTACTAAACCCAATTCAAGAATGATGACAATAATTAATCTTTTAATTTTTAGATTTAAGACTTGTTAATAAAATAATTTTGTGTATTATTTTATTAGTCAAGTTCATAATTAGATGACATCCCCATAAGAAAATGTTTTGAGGGACCCACGTTTAGCTAATACTAGTTAATTTAGTAGCTTAATTAAACATCATTAAGAGTGGAACATTCTTGAACATGGTGACTAAGCTAGATGACTAGGTCATTAGTGACTAAGCTAGGTGACTAAGCTTAAACCAACCAATGAGAGCAAAGCTTGTTAATCAAGGCTTAATCTTGACCTTTTGATGGAGACCAACAAAGCTCAAGTGGCAGCCCAACGGGTCCAATGTGTAACACCCTCCTAGAGGATGTCACATTTCTCGAAAACAATAATTAAAATATAAACCATTACCCAAGTTATAAATCATTTCGTAATAAATATTTTTTTTGAAACATTATATTATAAAATACATGGAACAACTATTACATACACGCCATAATTATACATATGATTATGTTTTTAATAGGTACAAATAATTCACATAATATAAAATATTTAATAAAATAGTAAACTGTCTGGTTTAAAGTAAACCATAAACTAGCCTAAGCATAACACTAAAAGTTTTGATTCTCCAAAGAATCTTACTCGGAAAAATCATTATAATACGTAAAAACCTCGGTCAATGTTATCCCACGTCCAAATCAATCCATATAATATGGGTGATCTCGAGGCTCACCCTCCTCAAACCGCTCGTTTCGGTTTGCTCTAAATTCGTATCGAAAATCCAGCGATTGTTCCTCTTCTACTTTCTCAACTATTTTACGAGAACATAAATAATAACACAAAAAAATATACACAAAAGAGGTGAGACAATCTACATCATTACTAGCATGGCAGTAAAGAAAACGACAATACAAACAGATAAGAAACACAAACAAATATAACAATTCATATTATCAGATCATACATAATATCAAACATAAATAAACTCAATCATGTTATAATGCAGACTACATATGCAAATACACACAGACACATACCTACTCCATGGAGCTAAACATAACCATAACATCAACATTGACATCAACATCTGAGAGAATAATCCTGGATAGACATGTCTGCACATCAAAAACAATGGCTGCCTCAACCAACTGTTACACAATCAAATACGTCGTGTAAACAGCACACAGTCAAATACGTCGTGTAGATGGTACACAATCAAATACGTCGTGTACGACCCGTGCAATGCGCACCAGGATACGGTCCCCATGGATTCTGATTAAGACGAGTATTTGTCGAGATCGTCAGTGTGTGATCAGTTACCACGGCCCAGAGGAGCTACCATCTGTCCACATGTGGAATATACTGCACACTAACGCCTCCAAGTTCAAACACACGAACAACTCCGCTTATCACACCGTAACACAGTGTCATTCATCTCATCATTCAAATGCCTTTTGCAACCAAGTTGGCATGTTCAAAAATACGTAATGAACCAAAATCTCCAAAATACGTTCATATCCACCATAACTCATAATTACAAAAATACCCTTGGTATTGATAATTTCCAAATACAAGATGCGTTTTCACTTGACAAGGTACCATTTCTCAATACGTCCGGTCCACCACTTTGGCCCGACAAGAAAAAACTTCGTTGTTTTCATAAATCACATAAATAATTTATCGCCTTTTCATAAATATGTTGCCTTTTACAAACGTTTTTCAATCGCGTAAATATTTTCAAACGTTTTCTCAATTGCGTATTTCAAAAATTATTGTTTTAAATACGTGTAAGTTATTTCTACTTGTTTTTCACTTGTATAAAATTCATTTGTTTGGTTATATCCATAAAATACCCTTCAAAAATTTGAACATACTTTATAACTCAAAAGTAAATATTTTTCAAGAGTCAAAAATTCATTTCTTTTATATACTAGACTTCTACAAAAATTCATTTACTTACTAGATTCTTGAAAATTTATTAAAAATTGAATTCTTTTAGGTTAACAAAGTCATTTACACTTAGAAAACAATTTTTGAATCAATTAAACTCCAAAAATTCTATGATGGCGAAAATCACCTTTCCTTAAAAATCATTATTCAAATTATTTTTCATCTATAAAATCATTGTAAAATCCTTTAACTTAATTAGATAAATTAGGTCATCCTTTTAAAAAAAAATGATTGAGAACACATTGGTTCTCTTTTTCATAATAAAACCATAAACTCATCATCTTGTGTTCTTTGGAACACTTTTACAAATCTCAACATAACATCATTTCCAACCAATTATCATAAACTCATAAACACATACATATATTTATGAACACATACCATATAATAAAGCAATAGACATACTTGCAATAAACAAGAGAATAATCATACACACAAAATCAATCACAAATAAAAAGACATCAAGCAATCAAATGGATGAATTCTTATGGATTCTTCACCATAAACAAATTCCATTCTCCCACCACCATACATGGTTGATGAGATTAAATCTCCCTCTTACCGATTTAGATGACAAAATCTCCTTGAACTCCTCCTTAGAAATTCTTGTGTAGCTTCAACAAAAATCCTAATAAGCTTAAACAAATTTTAAAGTTATGAACTATGGATGAAAAAGATAAACCATGGATCAATTATGGTTTAGAACATCAAAAATCAAATTAGAAACAAGAAAGAAGAATTTTCACCTTATAGGAAAGAAACTTCAAAGTGATTTTCCAAGCTCCAAATGGATGATTTTGCAAAAACTCACAACTAGAGATGTTCTTAGAATATGGTTTAGATTTAGAAAAGTAGGTTGGATAAATTTTTTGATAGGTGGAAGTAGGATTGGTGGTGCTTGACCGAATGAGTGGTTTTTTGTGGTCTTAGGAAATTTTCTTTGGTTTCTTGTTAGGAAGAGAGAAGAATGAAAGTTTAGAGTGATAGAATCATTGATTTAGGAGTGAATGATGGCCTTAAGACTTAAGCATGGTCGTGAGCTCTCCTTCCAAGTGCAGCCCCCATTTTTTATGTTTTTGTTCCATTATGGGTTTGGTAATTTGCATGATACATTAGTTAAGTAATAAAACATCTATTGATTGCTTAGTGGCTTGCATAAGCATGCATTATGGCCATAGAATACTAATGAAAAGAAGCCTTCCTTTTAACTTTTCTCTTAGTGCTAATTTAGTGGATGCATAATAAAATATATAATAGTTTAATGCTTAATTAATGGATGCATAATAATAATAATAATAATAATAACCTAGTGCTAAATTTAGTGGATGCATAATAATATTAATAATAACCTAGTGCTAAGTTTAGTGGATGCAGAATACATTAGGACAAAAATTGCTATAGGAAATCCATTAAGTAAAATAATAATTAATGCATTAGGACAAAATTGCTATAGGAAAATCCATTAAGTAAAAAAAATAATAATTAATGCATTAGGACAAAATTGCTATAGAAAATTCATTAAGTAAAATAATAATTAATGCATTAGGACAAAATTGCTATAGGAAATCCATTAAGTAAAAATAATAATTAATTGATTAGATAATTTAGAAATTTACAAGTATTTTTACGTTGGTAAACTTTTCCTAAAAGTGGGTCCCACAAAACAAAAGTGGATCCCACAAGACAAAAGTGGGTCCCACAAGACAAACGTGGGTCCCACAGATTTTTCGGTATGGTAAATATTTTATTATACCTGAAAAATCCGCAAAAATAAAAGATTGATATACGCATTATTTGGATTGGGTTTAGTAAGATCGCCCAGCTCCAAATAATTCAAACAAGGTTTTCCCACCTAAAAATTATTATTTTCTTGACCCGGAGCAAATCACACAAAACAATCAAATACAGTCACAGAACAGTCAAATTCATTGCATAACACACAAAAAACAAAAAAATAGCACAATAAGGGCAAAATTGTAATTAGTCAAAAATTGGGGTGTTACATTCTCCCCCACTAATAGAAATTTCGTCCCTGAAATTTATCGTACCTTAGAAAAGATGTGGGTACTGCTCCATCATTTTATCTTCCAGCTCCCAAGTAGCATCTCCCGTTCTCTCATTCCAAATGACCTTTACCAAAACAATCATCTTCCCGCTGAAGTCATGTTTCACTCTCCTTCCTCAATCTTAACAGGAAACGTCTCATATGACAAATTCTTTTTCAATTGTACTTCATCAAGTTGAATGACATGTGTTGGATCGGAATATATTTTCTCAATGAGACACATGGAAAACATTATGAAGATTGGATAGAAAAGGTGGTAAAGCTATTTGGTAGGCTACAGGACCTATCCGACGAATGATCTGGTATGGTCTGATGAATTTAGGAGTGAGTTTTCTGGATTTGATAACCCTTCCGACACCAGTTGTAGGTGTTACTCGCAAAAACACATGCTCTCCTTCTTCAAATTCAAGAGGTCGTCTCCGCGTGTTAGCATAGCTTTTCTGTCGGCTTTGAGTTGTCCTCATTTTCTCCTGAATCATTCTTACCTTTTCAGTAGTCTGTTGCACAAGATCAGGTCCAATGGTCATACTTTCTCCATCCTGATACCAACACAAAGGTGTTCGGCATCTTCGTCCATAAAGCGCTTCATAGGGTGCCATCCCTATACTTGAGTGAAAACTATTGTTGTAGGTGAATTCTATCAAAGGTAAAAATTCATCCCAACTTCCATGTTGTTCCAACACACAAGCACGTAACAAATCCTCCAATGATTGGATTGTTCTCTCCGTCTGACCATCAGTCTGCGGATGATAGATAGCGAACTCATACGTAGCTTAGTTCCCATAGCTTCTTGTAAGCTTCGCCAAAATCTTGACGTAAACCTCGGGTCTCTATCAGAAACTATACTTAAGGGCACACCGTGAAGTCTAACAATTTCACTAATGTACACTTGGGTTAATCATTCCAACGAAAACTTGATATTGATCGGCAAGAAGTGCGCTGACTTCGTAAGCCTATCAACTATAACCCATATAGAATCATGACCCTTTCTAGTCCTTGGCAATCCGGTAACAAAATCCATTGATATACTATCCCATTTCCATTCTGGAATAGTCAAAGGTTGTAACATACCGGCTGGTCTTTGATGTTCCACTTTTGCTTTTTGACATACCATGCAAGACGCCACACGTTCCATGCAACATCTCTCTTCATCCTTGGCCACCAAAACATCCGCTTTAAGTCTTGGTACATCTTTGTCATACCCGGATGCATACTCAACCTACTAGTATGAGCTTCATCCAAAATTGCTTGCTTTAAGGGTCGGAATCATCAGGTACACAAATCCTTCCTTTAAACCTTAAGACTCCATCAGATCCTTCCTCAACCGTTGCCTTATGACCTTGCTTTAAAAATTCTCTCTCATTCAACAAATATGGATCCTCATTTTGCTTTTCCTTGATTTCCTCTAGCAAGTCATTCAAAATAGTAACTTTACTTAGGCGAATCCTTCCTGGTGTCAATTCCACTGACAACCTCAAATCTCTAAACTGGTTGATCAATTCTTCCTCCTTTATCATCATAGTAGAAACACTGATCACCTTTCTACTTAAGGCATCCGCTACCACATTCGCTTTTCCCGGATGGTATTGGAGTTGAAAATCGTAGTCCTTCAAGAATTCCAACCATCGCCTCTGCCTCATGTTCAATTCCTTTTGATTGAACAAGTACTTTAAACTCTTGTGATCACTGAAAACATTGAACACAGCTCCATACAGAAAATGTCTCCATACTTTTAATGCAAAAACCATTGCAGCAAGCTCCAAATCATGCGTTGGATAATTCCTCTCATGAACCTTCAACTGTCTCGAAGCATATGCCACCACATTTCTATTCTCGCATCAACACGCATCCTAACCCTTGGTAAGAAGCGTCACAATACACCTCAAAAGCTTCATTAGGATCTGGCAAAATTAGCACTGGTGCAATCGTTAATCTTTTCTTCAACTCCTGAAAACTTGACTCACATTCTTCCGTCCAATCGAAAGCTTGACTCTTCCTTGTGAGTTGTGTAAGAGGTCCAACTATCTTAGAAAATCCTTCAATGAACCTTCGATAATATCCGGCCAATCCAACAAAACTTCGGATTTCGGTTCTGCCGTCTTTGGCCTCTCCCATTGCAAAATGGTTTCTATTTTTGATGGGTCCACCGCAATTCCTTCCTTGGAAATTACGTGTCCCAAAAATTGAACTTCTTCCAACCAAAACTCACACTTTGACAATTTTGCATACAGCTTCCTCTCTTTCAAAATTTGGAGACTATTCTCGAGATGTTCAAGCATGCTCATCCTTATTTTGAGAATAGATCGAATGTCATCGATAAAAACAACGACAAATCTGTCTAGGTATGGACGAAAAATCCTATTCATATAATCCATGAATATTGCGGAGCATTCGTTACTCCGAACGGCATCACTTGATACTCGTAATGTCCATAACGAGTTCTAAAAGCCGTTTTAGGTATATCCTCTACCTTAACACGAATTTGATGATAACCAGATCGCAGATCTATTTTAGAGAAAATAGTTGCTCCTTTCAACCAATCCATCAAATCATCGATCCTTGGAAGTGGATACTTGTTCTTTATCGTGACCTTATTCAACTGCGATAGTCCACGCAAAGACGAGAAGTTCCATCCTTCTTCTTGACTAGCAAAGACTTGGAAAACATCTCCCCATGGGGAAACACTTGGTCGCATAAATTGTTTTTCCAACAATTCCTCCAATTGCTTCTTCAACTCCACCAATTTCGATGGTGACATCCTATATGGTGCAATTGAAATAGGACCTGCTCCTGGTACAAGATCGATAGCAAACTCGATTTCCCTTTCTGGTGGTAAGCCAGGTACATCATCAAGAAAAACTTCCGGAAACTCATTCACAATTGGAATAGCATTCACATCTTTTTCACTCTTGACTTCTAAATAAGATAGTAGCATGTATCCTTGAGCTCCATCCCTTAACAAAGATTTGACTTTGACGGCGGTTAAAAATCCAGAATCCTCATCCTTAGGAAAAACTAGGGTTTTATTGGCACAATCTAATAGGATACGGTTAGAAGATAACCAATTCATTCCTAATATTATATCTATTTCAACAAGAGGTAAACAAATCAAATTGATTGAAAAGACTCGATCATTTATGGTAATAGGACAATTTAGACATACTTTAGATGTAACAACAGGCTTAGCAGTGGGTGTAGAGACAATTAATTGAAAACTCAAAGAAGACATAGGTAATTTCAATCGATCCACACAGTCATATGCAACAAATGAATGCGTTGCACCCGAATCATACAGTACAGTCAAAAGATTACCTGCAACGACACCTTCTCCCTGAATAAGATTTTCAGACTGAGAAGCCTCAGCTCTGCTCATCGTGTACACTCGCCCTCCAGATCGCGGCTGAGTAGCACGAACATTATTCACAACTGGCTTCCTTTCAGGCTGATTGCACTCCCTAGAAACATGTCCATGTCTTCCACACTTGAAACAAACCGGTCCTTTGATTGAACAATCTCTAGATATGTGGCCACTCTTCCCACATTTAAAACATTTTGGCGTAAACGCCACATTCGTACCAGCTTTATTACTGCTAGAACTTCCCCCAACTGATGGACGTTGAGATTGATTACCTGGTGGTCTTGAATATGGTTTGCGCTGAAACCGGTTGTTATTGTTGTTGCCTCCTCTTTGGAATCTAGTCGGTCCAAAGTTACGGTTTCTTGGATCATGTGACGGCTCCAACTCCTCAAGTCGCACACATGTATCCACCAAAGCATGAAACTGGTTCATCCTCAAGGGTAGCACTCCTCTCCTCAGCTCTACCCTCAGTCCTTCCTCAAACTTACGACATTTCCACGTATCATCTCGTTGACTTTGAACATAGTTTGAGTACTGTGACAAGCTTTCAAACTTAGAAGCATACTCACCAACAGTCATATTACCTTGACGCAAACCAAGAAATTCCATCTCTTTGGCATGTCGAGCACTATCAGGAAAGTATTTCTCCATAAATACTCCACAGAATACCTCCCATGTAATCTCAGTCCCCTCAGCTTGTAGCAATCGCCGAGTTCCTCTCCACCAGTTCTCACCATCTCCTCTCAGCATGAAAGTAGCATAAGTCACCTTCCGATCATCAGCACACCTCATTCCTTCAAATATCTTCTCCAAATCTTGAATCCAAAGACTCGCCTTCTCTGGATTAAACTCACCTCTGAACTGCGGCGGGTTATTACGCCTAAACTCAGACAAATTCAGAGCTTCAGCAGTCATATCTTGCTGTTGAGCTGCTCGTTGATTTTGCTGTGCAATCATCTCTGCCATATGCTGCATAGCCTTAGCAACAGCAGTCATCGGGTCAACATTAGGTTCTGCGTTCGCACGTGTTCTTCTGCCTCTAGATCCAGACATATTCTTCTTTAATCAAACAAGACAAAACAAAGTCAGATGTATCCTTTCGGACACCAATCACAGAGAATCACACAACACAAGCAAAAACAGACCCAACCACAACCCCAAAAGACTCTAACTTGGGCTCTGATACCAACTAATGTAACACCCTCCTAGAGGATGTCACATTTCTCGAAAACAATAATTAAAATATAAACCCTTACCCAAGTTATAAATCATTTCGTAATAAATATTTTTTTTTGAAACATTATATTATAAAATACACGGAACAACTATTACATACACTATTACATACATTATACATATGATTATGTTTTTAACATAATATTCACATAATATAAAATATTTAATAAAATAGTAAACTGTCTGGTTTAAAGCAAACCATAAACTAGCCCAAGCATAACACTAAAAGTTTTGATTCTCCAAAGAATCTTCCTCGGAAAAATCATTATAATACGAAAACCTCGGTCAATGTTATCCCACGTCGAAATCAATCCATATAATATGGGTGATCTCGAGGCTCACCCTCCTCAAACCGCTTTCGTTCGGTTGTTGCTCTCCTTCGTCTTGAAAATCCAGCGATTGTTCCTCTTCTACTTTCTCAACTATTTTACTGAACATAAATAATAACACGAGAAAATATACACAAAAGAGGTGAGATAATCTACATCATTACCAAAGGCATGGCGGTAAAAAAAAACGACAATACAAACAGATAAAAACACAAACAGATATAACAATTAATATAACAATTCATATTATCGATCATACATAATATCAAACATAAATAAACTCAATCATGTTATAATGCGACTACATATGCAAATACACACAAAATACACAATATAACATATTACACATACCTACTCCATGGAGCTAAACATAACCATAACATCAACATTGACATCAACATCGAGAGAATAATCCAGGATAGACATGTACGCACATCAAAAACAATGGTGCCTCAACCAACTATGCACACGGTCAAATACGTCGTGTAAACAAAGCACACAATCAAATACGTCGTGTAGATGGTACACGATCAAATACGTCGTGTACGACCCAGGCAATGCGCACCCTGCAAGCAACGGTCCCCATGGATTCGATTAAGGCGAGTATTTGTCGAGATCGTCGGTGTGTGATCGATTACCACGGCCCGGAGGAGCTACCATCTGTCATCCACATGTGGAATATCTTTACACTAACGCCTCAAGTTCAAACACACGAACAACTCCGCTTATCACACCGTAAACACGGTGTCATTCATCTCATCATCAAATGCCTTTTGCAACCAAGTTGGCATGTTCAAAAATACGTAATGAACCAAAATCTCCAAAATACGTTCATATCCACCATAACTCATAATTACAAAAATACCCTTGGTATTGATAATTTCCAAATACAAGATGCGTTTTTCACTTGACAAGATTATCATTTCTCAATACGTCCGGGTCCACCACTTTGGCCCGACAGTAAAAACTCGCTATTTTCATAAATCACATAAATAATTTATCGCCTTTTCATAAATATGTTGCCTTTTACAAACGTTTTCTCAATTGCGTATTTCAAAAATTACTGTTTTAAATACGTGTAAGTTATTTCTACTGTTTTTCACCGTATAAAATTCATTTGTTTGGTTATATCCATAAAATACCCTTCAAAAATTTGAACATACTTTATAACTCAAAAGTAAATATTTTTCAAGAGTCAAAATTTCATTTCTTTTATATACTAGACTTCTACAAAAATTCATTTACTTACTAGATTCTTGAAAATTTATTAAAAATTGAATTCTTTTTAGGTTAACAAAGTCATTTACACTTAGAAAACAATTTTTGAATCAATTAAACTCCAAAAATTCTATGATGGCCGAAAATCACCTTTCCTTAAACATCATTATTCAAATTATTTTTCATCTATAAAATCATTGTAAAATCCTTTAACTTAATTAGATAAATTAGGTCATCCTTTAAAAAAAAAATGATTGAGAACACATTGGTTCTCTTTTTCATAATAAAACCATAAACTCATCATCTTGTGTTCTTTGGAACACTTTTACAAATCTCAACATAACATTCATATCCAACCAATTATCATAAACTCATAAACACATACATATATTTATGAACACATACCATATAATAAAGCAATAGACATACTTGCAATAAACAAGAGAATAATCATACACACAAAATCAATCACAAATAAAAAGACATCAAGCAATCAAATGGATGAATCCTTATGGATTCTTCACCATAAACAAATTCCATTCTCCCACCACCATACATGGTTGATGAAATTAAATCTCCCTCTTACCGATTTAGATGACAAAATCTCCTTGAACTCCTCCTTAGAAATTCTTGTGTAACTTCAACAAAAATCCTAATAAGCTTAAACAAATTTTAAAGTTATGAACTATGGATGAAAAAGATAAACCATGGATCAATCATGGTTTAGAACATCAAAAATCAAATTAGAAACAAGAAAGAAGAATTTTCACCTTATAGGAAAGAAACTTCAAAGTGATTTTCCAAGCTCCAAATGGATGATTTTGTAAAAACTCACAACTAGAGATGTTCTTAGAATATGGTTTAGGTTTAGAAAAGTAGGTTGGATAAATTTTTTGATGGGTGGAAGTAGGATTGGTGGTGCTTGGCCGAATGGGTGGTTTTTTGTGGTCTTAGGAAATTTTCTTTGGTTTCTTGTTAGGAAGAGAGAAGAATGAAAGTTTAGAGTGATAGAATCATTGATTTAGGAGTGAATGATGGCCTTAAGACTTAAGCATGGTCGTGAGCTCTCCTTCCAAGTGCAGCCCCCATTTTTTATGTTTTTGTTCCATTATGGGTTTGGTAATTTGCATGATACATTAGTTAAGTAATTAAACATCTATTGATTGCTTAGTGACTTGCATAAGCATGCATTATGGCCATAGAATACTAATGAAAAGAAGCCTTCCTTTTAACTTTTCTCTTAGTGCTAATTTAGTGGATGCATAATAAAATATATAATAGTTTAGTGCTTAATTAATGGATGCATAATAATAATAATAATAACCTAGTGCTAAGTTTAGTGGATGCATAATACATTAGGACAAAAATTGCTATAGGAAATCCATTAAGTAAAATAATAATTAATGCATTAGGACAAAATTGCTATAGGAAAATCCATTAAGTAAAAAAATAATAATTAATGCATTAGGACAAAATTGCTATAGGAAATCCATTAAGTAAAAATAATAATTAATGCATTAGAACAAAATTGCTATAGGAAATCCATTAAGTAAAATAATAATTAATGCATTAGGACAAACAAAATTGCTATAGGAAATCCATTAAGTAAAAATAATAATTAATTGATTAGATAATTTAGAAATTTACAAGTATTTTTACGTTGGTAAACTTTTCCTAAAAGTGGGTCCCACAAAACAAAAGTGGGTCCCACAAGACAAACGTGGGTCCCACAGATTTTTCGGTATGGTAAATATTTTATTACACCGAAAAATCTGCAAAAATAAAAGATTGATATACGCATTATTCGGATTGGGTTTAGTAAGATCACCCTGCTCCAAATAATTCAAACAAGGTTTTCCCCCGGCCCGAAAATTATTATTTTCTTGACCCGGAGCAAATCACACAAAACAATCAAATACAGTCACAGAACAGTCAAATTCATTGCATAACACACAAAAAATAGAAAAATAGCACAATAAGGGCAAAATTGTAATTAGTCAAAAATTGGGGTGTTACACAATGCCCAAAGATGCACTACGAGAACTTGGAGGCCCAATGACAAGGTCAAAAGCTAAGAAGGCTAAGGAGGATTTTGACAAAGAAGTCAACCACTTTCTCTCACTCAAGCCCATTCCAGAAGAAGGAGCACTCAAGATTGTCCAAATGATCCAAGTTGATGAAGGGCCCAATGTGGGGGCGTGATTTCTTCTTTATCAAATTTTATTTAATTATGTATTCGAACTTTTTAATTTTCTCAGTTTTGTTCTTATTTTTCTTTTTTTGGGATAATTTTGTAATAAGGGTCTATTGTTTGGGCTTAACTTGCGCATAGCGAGCTAGGGTTAGGTGTTGCCTTCTAATTGGGCCTGGGCCACATTTGCGCTAGGGTTAGGATTAAAAATGTGCTAGCTTGCTGCATCCTTTAGCTAGACCTAGCAAGCATACCTAATGCCTATAAATAGGCTTGTGTTTACTGCATTTGACACTTTTGAATTTGAAGAATATTATTGCACTCCTTGTGAGTTTTTTTGAGAGCTTAGTTTCTCTTAGGGTTCTTGGAAGAACCATCTTGGTTCTTATCAAAGGTTTCCTTACCTTTGTGGCGAATCCTCACTTGACTTATCACTCTCCAAGAGTGTGGCGTCTTCTTCCTTCCATTCCTTTTCTTCCTTCCATCTTTTCTATTTTTACTATTCACACGTACTGTTCACACACTGTTCACGACACTGTTCACGGCACTGTTCATGCACTATTCATCCCCTTCATCGTTTAATTCTTTAAAATACGAAATCAACTCAAGGACGATCCATAAAAATAATATGTATCCAACTTGGATCATATCATGTGGTATCTAGAGCCCGGGTCCTAGAGTTGATAGAGTTCTTAATTTTTTTTTTGTACTTATTCTTATTGCTTTCCAAACATCAAGCACCATTGCTTGAATGTCATAATTGTACAGAACCTTGATCATCATTGATCTCTGCCATTCCTAAGAAGTGACAACATTCTTTACTTTCCGTTCTTTATTTTTTTGTCATTTAAATTTCAGTCCTTTTATTTTTTGTCTTTAGTTTCTGTTCTTTCATTTCTGCACAATATTTACAGCTTTGATCTTATCATTTCTATATCCCTTACTGTTACATGTTTTATAGCACTATAATTTGAAAAGAAACTCCTAAATACACAATTGGGCATAATAACAGTTGGAACTAAAATTGCAAGAATCATTTTTTTTAAGTGCAAAAAGAGAACAAGGGCGTGAAAAATAATATAAAAAAAAAGAAAAAAAAGTCTATTCCAAAAAAAAAAAAAAGAAAAAAAAAAGATTGCCCTTTGCACTTAAGTAAGATTAAGTTTGAATGCCTTGTGAATTTCATTAAGCGGTGCTATTCTACATACTTTGTGCATTTCTTTTTCTTCTTATTTCTTTTGAGTTTTACCTTTTTTTTTAATTACCTTTTCTTGCTTGTCTTTTAAATTCCTTTGAGTTTTGTCTAGAGTTTCATCCTTTCTTTAACTTCTGAGTGCTTACTCTTGTAAGGACCGCTACTTTTATAAGAGCTTTTGATAATTGAAACGTGAGAGGGTTCATTTAAGAACTTGCAAAGAGAACTTGAGTGGTAAAAGGCAAGAGCGTTTTCATTAAACAAAAAGCCTATTTGTGTGAAACACGAGTGGAATCAATTTAAGAGTGTACACACGTAAGAAGAGTGGTAAGGGCCTTTTCAATTTTGTATTATTCTTATTACTTGTGTAAAGATGAGTGAAGGAAGTACACCCCATCCCCTAGGACTTGTAAACCTTATGCAAGCCTTAGCTAAAGAATTTGAGAAGTTTAGGGTGGAAATAAACACAAGGCTCGATAATGAAAGGAGGAGAGACTTTCAACATGAAGTCTCGCATGAGGATGAAGATACATATGATTCGGGTAGGGAAAGGAGGACTAGGAGGAACCATGATAGGAGAAGGAGGCATGGGAGGAGTGAAAGGAGTTATAATAGGAGGCATAGGAGTGATGAAAAAGAGAGGAGACCTAGGAGGAGTAAAGACCCAAGTACCTTCTTTCCAAGGAAAGAATGACCCCGAAGCCTACTTAGAATGGGAAACCAAGGTAGAACAAATCTTTTCCTATCACCATTACAACGAAGAAAGGAAGGTGAAGGTGGCTGCCCTAGAATTTTCCGACTATGCCCTAATTTGGTGGAACCAAGTACAAAAAGAGAGGGAAAGGAATAGGGAATACCCCGTAGACACTTGGGAAGAGATGAAAGGTTTGATGAGGAGGAGGTTTGTCCCTTCATGGTACCATAGGGAATTACACAATAAACTCCAAAGACTTACCCAAGGAAGTAGGAGTGTGGATGAGTACTACAAGGAAATGGAGGTGGCCATGATAAGGGCCAATGTCATTGAAGATAGGGAGGCTACCATGTCACGTTTCCTTCATGGTTTAAACCATGAGATAGGAGACATTGTGGAGTTGTACAACTATGAAGAGCTTGATGAGTTAG
This sequence comes from Ormosia emarginata, assembly GCA_029884605.1. Classification (NCBI taxonomy): domain Eukaryota; kingdom Viridiplantae; phylum Streptophyta; class Magnoliopsida; order Fabales; family Fabaceae; genus Ormosia; species Ormosia emarginata. Next base: position 20,437,022 of record JAQQTP010000078.1, on the reverse strand, counting down.
TCCACCAAGCCATAAAAGTGGAACAACAACTCAAAAGAAAGGGTGCATGGAAGAAGCCTTCTCCTAACCTCAAACCTCCCACTTGGAAGGACAAAGAACCAAATAAAGACTCCTCTACACAACCCAAGGGAGGTATGACTTCTAAAAACTCTAATGCTTTTCCTTCCACTAATGTTTCTTCCTCTTCTTCTTCTAAAAATAAGAACATCAAGTACTTCAAATGTTTGGGAAGTGGACACATAGCCTCTCAATGCCCAAACAAAAGGGCAATGGTGATAAGAGAGGGACACCTCTCTAGTGATTCATGTCCAAATTCCCCTCCCTCAAGTGAAGGAGAAGAAGAATGTGAGACCTATGCTCATGATGGTGACTTGCTAATGATAAGGAGACTCTTGGGTAGCCAAGTTGTGGCAAGGGACCAAGACCAAAGGGAAAACATCTTCCACACAAGATGTGTCATCCAAGGTAAAGTGTGCTCATTAATCATTGATGGGGGAAGTTGCACTAATGTGGCAAGCACTCGCTTGGTAAGAAAACTTGACCTTAAAACTACTCCTCACCCCCGACCATACAAGCTTCAATGGTTAAGTGAGAATGGTGAGTTGATAGTGAATCAACAAGTATTGGTAAGTTTGTCAATTGGTAAGTATAATGATGATGTTTTGTGTGATGTTGTTCCCATGGAGGCCGGCCATGTTTTGCTTGGAAGGCCTTGGCAATTTGATAAGCATGCTATTCATGATGGTTTCACTAACAAGTACTCCTTTGTTCATAATTCCTTAAAGGTAACCCTTGTACCCCTTACTCCCAAACAGGTTTGTGAAGACCAAGTGACCTTGAAGCTAAGAAGGGAGCAAGAGCGAGAAAAGACGTAAAAGTAAAATCAGAGGGGAAGCAAAGAATAGGGACTAAAAACTTGTAAATGAAAAAAAAAAATTGAATGTTTAATTGCTAGGGAGAGTGAGATTAAGAGGCTTGCTTTGCAAAGCAAGAGATGTACATTTGCGTATACAAGGACTTGTACTTAAGTTGTAACTCTAACCCTCTACCTAGTGAAGTTGATTCTCTTTTGCAGGACTTTGAAGATGTCTTTCCAAAGAGTGTCCCTCCCGGACTACCACCCTTGAGGGGATTGAACATCGATGGACTTTGTCCCGGAGCCTCTTTGCCCAATAGGCCCGCCTATAGGACAAATCCTGAGGAAACTAAGGAAATTCAGAAACAAGTGGAGGATTTGATGCAAAAAGGATGGGTGAGGGAAAGTTTAAGTCCTTGTGTCGTGCCTGTCATACTTGTCCCCAAAAAGGACGGCACTTGGAGAATGTGTACTGATTGTAAGGCTGTAAATAATATAACTGTAAAATATAGGCATCCCATCCCTAGGCTAGATGATTTGCTTGATGAATTGCATGGTGCATGTTACTTTTCTAAAGTGGATTTAAAAAGTGGGTACCATCAAATTAGAATAAGGGAAGGGGATGAGTGGAAGACAGCCTTTAAGACTAAGCATGGATTGTATGAGTGGTTGGTGATGCCTTTTGGGCTTACAAATGCGCCTAGCACCTTTATGAGATTGATGAACCATGTGTTGAGAGAGTTTCTAGGTAAGTTTGTAGTGGTGTACTTTGATGATATCCTAATCTATAGCATAACCTTAGAAGAGCACCTAGAACACCTTAGGACTGTGATGAGTGTGCTTAGAAAAGAAAAGTTGTATGCTAATTTAGAGAAGTGTGTCTTTTGCACCGACCATGTAGTGTTCCTAGGCTTTGTTGTGAGTGCTAAGGGAGTGCAAGTAGATGAAGAAAAGATAAAAGCCATTAGGGAGTGGCCTACCCCTAAGTCTGTGAGTGAGGTAAGAAGCTTTCATGGGTTAGCTAGCTTTTATAGAAGGTTTGTAAAAGATTTCAGCACCATAGCCGCCCCTTTAAATGAAGTTGTTAAGAAAAATGTGAGTTTTAGGTGGGGGAGGATCAAGAGACAAGTTTCAACACACTCAAAGATAGGCTCACTCATGCACCTATACTTGCTTTGCCTAATTTTTCTAAATCTTTTGAACTTGAGTGTGATGCATCAAATGTTGGGATTGGAGCTGTTTTATTACAAGAGGGTCACCCAATTGCATACCTTTAGTGAGAAATTGCATGGAGCTGTTTTAAATTACTCCACTTATGATAAAGAATTGTATGCACTCATAAGGGCTTTGCACACTTGGCAAAGACTACCTTTTGCCAAAAGAGTTTGTAATTCACAGTGATCATGAGTCACTAAAATATTTAAAAGGGCAAGGTAAGCTTAATAAGAGGCATGCCAAGTGGGTGGAATACCTTGAACAATTTCCCTATGTGATCAAACACAAGCAAGGAAAAGTAAACATAGTGGCTTGATGCACTTTCCAGAAGGTATACTTTATTAGCTACTCTTGAAACAAAAATGCTTGGTTTTGAACACATAAAGGAGTTGTATGTGTATGATGATGATTTCTCTAAGATGTATGCTGCATGTGAAAAAGGGGCGCATAGGGGGTTCTTTAGGCAAGATGGGTATTTATTCAAAGAAAAATGTTTGTGTGTGCCTAAGAGCTCTTTGCGTGAATTATTGCTTAGGGAAGCTCATGAGGGGGGATTAATGGGTCACTTTGGGATCCAAAAGACTTTAGATGTGTTGCATGAGCATTTTTATTGGCCTGGCATGAAGCATGATGTGCATAAACTATGTGATAGATGCATTGTTTGTAAAAGAGCCAAATCAAAGGTAATGCCTCATGGACTCTATACCCCCTACCTATTCTTGATTCCCCTTGGACTGACTTGTCTATGGACTTTATGCTAGGTTTGCCCCGCTCAAAGAAGGGAAGAGACTCCATTTTTGTGGTGGTGGACAGATTCTCCAAGATGGCCCACTTCATTCCTTGCCATAAAGTGGATGATGCCATTCATGTGGCGGACTTGTTCTTCAAAGAAGTGGTGAGGCTTCATGGAATGCCCAAAAGCATAGTCTCAGATAGGGACTCAAAGTTCCTAAGCCATTTTTGAGGACCCTTTGGAATAAGCTTAGGACTAAGCTACTCTTCTCTACCACTTGCCACCCACAAACCGATGGGCAAACGAGGTGGTGAATAGACCTATCGACCTTGTTGCGATTAATCATCAAGAGGAACATCAAAACCTGGGAAGAATGCTTACCTCTTGTTGAATTTGCTTATAATAGGGTCTGTGCATGCTACTACTAGTTTTTCTCCTTTTGAGATTGTATATGGTTTTAATCCCTCACCCCCTTGATTTACTACCTCTACCTAATGTCTCTTCTTTAATTCATAGGGATGGACAAGCAAAAGCTGAATATGTGAGGAAGCTCCATGAACAAGTCAAGACTCAAATTGAAAGGAAGGCGGAGCAATATGCTAGGCAAGCAAACAAGGGAAGGAGGCAAGTTATTTTTGAACCAGGAGATTGGGTGTGGGTGCACATGCGAAAAGAAAGGTTTCCCTTGCAAAGGAAATTTAAGCTCTTACCTAGAGGAGATGGACCCTTCCAAATCATAGAAAGAATCAATGACAATGCCTACAAAGTTGACCTACCAGGTGAGTACGGGGTTAGTGCAACATTTAATGTGGCTAACTTAAGTCATTTTGATGTAGGTGATGAAGGATCAAATTCGAGGACGAATTCTTTCGAAGGGGGAGGGCATGATGGAGACCAACAAAGCTCAAGTGGCAGCCCAACGGGTCCAATGCCCAAAGATGCACTACGACGATTTGGAGGCCCAATGATAAGGTCAAGAGCTAAGAAGGCTAAGGAGGATTTTGACAAAGAAGTCAACCACTTTCTCTCACTCAAGCCCATTCCAGAAGAAGGAGCACTCAAGATTGTCCAAATGATCCAAGTTGATGAAGGGCCCAATGTGGGGGCGTGATTTCTTCTTTGTCAAATTTTATTTAATTATGTATTCCAACATTTTAATTTTCTCAGTTTTGTTCTTATTTTTCTTTTTTTGGGATAATTTTATAATAAGAGCCTATTGTTTGGGCTTAACTTGCGCATAGCAGAGCTAGGGTTAGGTGTTTCCTTCTAATTGGGCCTGGGCCACATTTGCGCTAGGGTTAGGATTAAAAATGCGCTAGCTTGCTGCATCCTTTAGCTAGACCTAGCCGCATACCTAATGCCTATAAATAGGCTTGTGTTTACTGCATTTGACACTTTTGAATTTGAAGAATATTATTGCACTCCTTGTGAGTTTTTTTGAGAGCTTAGTTTCTCTTAGGGTTCTTGGAAGAACCATCTTGGTTCTTATCAAAGGTTTCCTTACCTTTGTGGCGAATCCTCACTTGACTTATCACTCTCCAAGAGTGTGGCGTCTTCTTCCTTCCATTCCTTTTCTTCCTTCCATCTTTTCTATTTTTACTATTCACATGTACTGTTCACGGCACTGTTCATATACTATTCATCCCCTTCATCGTTTAATTCTTTAAAATACGAAATCAACTCAAGGATGATCTGTAAAAATAATATGTATCCAACTTGGATAATATCACCTTTGATGCATCCAAGGGCTTGGATGAAGCCAACACAAATGGACACGTCTTGCCCACATGAAGGCTACGGCCATTAAGGCTTTGGAAGGCCAAAAGTGACTTCTCTTGCATGCATTTCTCTCTTCTCTCTCTTCCAAGAACCCTAATCACCATTGTTGCTCTCTTTGTGAAGCATTCGGCCAAGGCTTCTACTACACCATCCAATCACCCAAAATTTCATCTAACCAAGTTTTCTAAACCTAAACACAATCCTAAGAACATCTCTAGTTGAGAGTTCTTACAAAATCCTTCATTTGAAGCTTGAAAACCTACTTGGAAGATTCAACCAAGAAGGTGAAATTCCTAGTTTTTCTTTTCTAAACTCTTTTTCAAAGTTCTAAGCCATGATTTCTCCATGGTTTAAGCTCTCTTTCTATGGTTAGTAACTTATAGATTTTTGTTTAAGTTTGTTAGGTTTTGAAGGAGGAAAACCGAAATCTAGAGGAGGTGTGGAAGTGAAAACCGAAACCCTAGGAAAGGTGTGGAGGAGTTTTTGTCTTCATTTAAGGTAAGAGGAAGACTAATCTTATCATCTATGGATGGTGGTAGGAAGATGGAGTGTGATTTTTGTGATTGTAGAATCCATAAGGATTCATTTGTGTATTTGTTATTGGCTTGTTTATGTGTTTGCATATTTGTTAGTAGCTTTCCTATTTGGTACTTGTAATAATTTGCATGTCTACAAGCTTTGATTTAGGTTATATGTGTTAGAAATACATTGCATGTGTTAGAATTGCATGATAATGTATAGGATGTGAATAACATGCTAAGGTATGCATGAGTGTTCCAAAGAACACAATCTTAAGGCTCACGGCCATGGACACAAAAAGAGAACCAAGATGTTCTCATATTTTCCCTAAATTGTAATTTAATTAACCTAGGAAAATTAACAAGAGATAGCATTGTTTAGATCAAGGAAAATGAATTTAAAAATCCAATGATCCAAACATATATTTCGGCCAACATGCCAAATCAAGAATTCATGATTTCTAAAATCAATTCCAAACTATTTTCAAGTATAAAGATGCAATATATGTTAAAAATAATTTTTTCTCCAATGAGTTTTGAAGAAACAAAGTGATTTGAATTAAGTTTAAAGATTAAAATTAATAATTTTATTGTTAGAAAAGAAATACAGTAACTTTCGAAAATTTCTAACATAGAGCTCATGCTGTATTTTGAAGCATGTTAGTAGTTTTCAAAAGGATTAATTATATGGTTTAAAAATTCAATAAACAGAATTTTATGGTAAAATTAGGAAATCATTAATATAATTTTCTAAGCAAAATATTGTCAATTTTTAGTAAAAACGGACAATTAAGATAGAAAAGATGTCCAAAAGACAGTATACGGTATGAAAAATATTTTACGTAGTTTAAACGTATTATTTATTATTTCTGTTTATTTAAACAGTAATTTTTAAGGAGTTTGGACAAGAAAATGATTTAAAAATCTTCCGCGATTGAGAAAACGTATTAAAAACTCTACGTGATTTTGAAAACAGAAAAATAAATTTACGAAATTTAAAAACGTTTGTAAAAACAACGAGATTGTGAAAATGCGATAAAATTTCTACGCGATTGATCGAAACGGTATTTTTCCATACTCTTTCTGGATTGTCTGTATTTTTTTTTTCTGCTGTCGGGCTATGAGGTGAACCCGTACAGGCTTTGGAGCAGTATTGGTCCGGTGGGACTTACTGTATCTTTTTATCTTAGTTATACCAGTTTTTGGTGGATTGGTTGACGAGGGAAATCACATCGTGTTGTCGATGCGATAAATGTAGTGTGGTTCATTATTCCTATGAACTTGGAGACGTTAGTGTACGGGATCCCATATATGGACAGTCGGTCACTCCGCTGGGCCGTGGTAACCGATAGCACACTAATGGACTCGACATGCACTATTTTTAATCGAGACTTCGTAAAGTCTAATAGTACGTTGCCTGAAGTGTCATAATGTGAGACCGTGAACTACACCATGCTTTGGATGATGGATTCCATATGACTTAGGGCTATAGACGCAAAGTGTGACAGCGTAATAGTTTGGTTGGGCAGCCGTGGTACTAATAGATTTTGCGAGTCATTCTCTCTCTGATATCTGTTTGTGTTTAGCTCCATAGAGTAGGGTTGTGTCATATTATATCTGAATTATATCTTGAACATTATTTATCTTATCTGTTTATTTAATTATTTATTTATTTATTTATTTAGTTGTTGATTCCGAGAAATTGTCTATTTCTCAAATTATTTTATCCGTAATATTAAATGGTATGTGTTATTGTTTTATTTGTGATATCATGTGTTATTGTGATAATTAGATCTTTTCATTGTACTGTTATTAAATTACTGTTATGGCTATTCATATTGCATGAATTGTATAACTGTTGTTTGTCGTTTTCTTATTTACCATGTTTGTGATGATTTTAGATTGTTTTACCTCTTTCTTTATTGTATGTGTTTTCTGTATATTTATTTTACGCGGTAAAGAGTTTGAGGAAGAGGAACAGCCTCTTGAGATTCTGTATCCCGAGGAGGAGGAAGATTAGCAAGCTGAAGATCAGTTCGACGATCAAGAACCATCTGATCATCCATATCCATTGGATTGATTGGTTTGGGTATGGCGGTGCCTGGATTTTTGGGGTTCGTGACACTCGAGTTTCACGGTGGATCGTTAGCTTGGCATATGCGAGGAGATAGAGATTCCGTGACGTATGTGGGACGGCTGACTGTGTCCCTACGTCATAGGTTTGATGATGAGCCAGTGATGACGACGACTGTGTTTCTACACTTAGAGTTACCTTTATCCATTAGGCGTCATTGGGGTGGTGTATCCACTGAGCCTAGTGAGATGACACTCGTTTTGACTGCGCGGTCTCATGTCCGCCGAGTGTCGAGGCATCCTGGATATTTATCTTCTGATGAGTTTCCTGAGAGTGATCCATCAGAGGAATAAATGTTTATGATGTGTATTTTGGGCGCATCTGCGTTTGTATATGTTGACTCTTTACTATTTTTCTTTACTGTTTCTGTTTAAATAATTGTAGTTGTAGTTGTAAATTATTTGTATAACTTATAACTTGGACCATATGTATATTATGAGTGATGTTGTTCTGTTTACTTTATATTTTCGTTTTATTTTATTTTAATAATATTCTGTTTATCAGGAATTATTTTACAACCCATATTAATACGTAATAAATGTTTTACAACTTAGGTAGATTTTATTTATCTTTCTTTTATTTTCTTTTATATGTGACATCCTCCAAAGGGGTGTTACACAGAAATTTCATAACGCACATCACACTTGACAACACCATCACAATCAGCACATGAACATACTAATTCAGAATCATCAAAACCATCCAGATTAGGGAACTCAGCACACAACTCATCATAATTGTCCTCAACCAATTCATCAAGCAAGTCTATATGAAAAAAAAAATGTTCTTCCATGGGATGCTTCATTGCATCAAAGATGTTGAACTGCATTATTATATCTCTAAACTCCATGGAAAGAGTTCTAGCATGCACATCTATTTTTAACCTTGTAGTCTTGAGGAATGGTCTCCTTAAAATGATTGGAGTCTTATTGGATGATGACTCCCCCTCCATATCCAAAATGTAAAAATCAATAGGAAAAATCAACTCATCCATTCTCACCAAAACATCTTCTATCAAGCCTGTTAGGTATGCATTGCTCCCATTTGCCGATTGAATCATAACACCACTTACTTACAAAGGTCTAAGTCCAAGAGAATTGAAAACAGATATAGGCATCACATTAATTTAAGCTCCAAGATCCAACATTGCATTCTCAAACTTGCAATTGCCTATAATGCATGTAATTATAAATGTGTCTAGGCCCTTGCATTTTTTAGGAATTGGCTGAATGAGGACTGAAATATTCCACCCCATACTGACTTTTCATTGCCCTTCAATCTCTTCTTGATGACAACCAAATGGGGGTTGCCTTTTTAAGATCTTTTTTAATTGAAATTATCAAGTGTGTTGCGCCATTTAAAGATTAAAACAAATTGAGTTTGAATTCAGATTTTGGAACAAAGTAAAAGATGAAGAAGAAAAGGATAAAATGGAAGAGATTAGAGATGATGTGAGGCGCCACAAACAAAGGAAACTTTGTTTGATAAGCCAAGTGAAATCCGTCACAAGAATGTTGGAATTCTTGATAAGGATGAAAACCTTGGTTCAACCAAGAACTTAGGAGAACAATGCTCACTAACAATGGAAAATTCCAAATGACATGCAAAAGTCCCATTCATAAAAATGGTGTGAATACATATAGGTGGCTGAAACCACTTTGTTTTCCCTCTTACAAAACCTCCCAATAATTCACTCATTCAAGACTCTATAAATTCTCTCTCAAAGTACTTTTACACAGCCCCCACATGTGTTTCACGCCACTTACACTCACATAGGATCCTAGGACACATTTCAATTCCTAACTTATTGCATATTACTCAAGAAAATAAATCCTACTTAAAACCCCACTTAATAGCCACCAAAAATGCATTTATGGCAGCCACCGACAATAACTCACGTCTCTCTCTCATCTTCATGAATTACTAGAATCTTATGATAGGTTACAACCTCCACTTATTACATATTACTCAAGAAAATAAATCCTACTTAAAACCCCACTTAATAGCCACCAAAAATGCATTTATGGCAGCCACCAACAATAACTCACGCCTCTCTCTCTCATCTTCATGAATTACATCACATTATTTTTTTGAAAATAAATAAAAGATTCCTAAGTCTACAACCTATTCAAACTCGTGTAACAATGGAAAAGAGTGGGCTTAACCCAAATGCAAACAAAGCAAGTTGGACCTAACTCACAAAAATCACATTTACACTTATTGGGAAGAAATAAACATTAAACTTGAGCCTCATCTTGTTGCACGCCACTTTCACATGATTCTTCCAAGTGGATGATGCAATTGATTAACTTGGGCTCCTCTTGAATTGATTTTGGGCTTGTTTCCATGAGAAGCCCAATCATGTGGTTTAGAGCTTCTTGGGCCTTCTTTGTTCTTGCCCTGGTCATTGGGCCTCCAAGGCCTTGTATAGCTTCTTGATCCACTTTGTGCCTTGTTGGGCTCACATCACTTCTTGTGTGTGCACAGCTCCTTCAGAAACTTAGCATACTTCGAAATTTACTTAATTGTATCTATCAGTGGAATGTTCACTTCCACTTTCCTAAAGGTCTCTAGAAGTTCTTTATCTTTTTCTGCCTCATCCATGTTCTTGGACTGGAGTGCCCTTTGGGGAAATGGGAGAGGCACTACATGATCAGATTTCTTCTTTCTCACTTCAACTTCTAGTTGCTGGTCTGTTTTAGTTTTAGGTTCTACAGAATTTGATTTTTCTGCAGATTGCTGCTTGCTTGCTGGTTGAGGGTCTTCTACCATCTTACCACCACTCAACATAATAGCACTGACATTTCCCATTAGGTTTGAAACTGTTTGGGCAAGATGTTGGTCAGAGCCTTGTGCCTTCAATTAACTCAGTGAAGAAGCTATTGTCTAATCTGAGTTTCCAAATTTTAAATGGTAGCTTTTGTCCTCTGCTGGAATTGGATGTTGTTGGTAGCTATTTGCTTGACTAAGTCCTCCAATGTAGGCTCAGATTGAGCAGGACCTTGTTGCCGCGCAGGTGGTTGCAGTATCTGTTGTCTATTAGGTTACTAGAATTTATGCCTACTTGGTTCAGAATTTGCTGAAACTGGTGTGGCCTAAGTGGCGACTGATATGATTACTGTGGTGCTGCTATTGCTGCTTTTCCATATCTAAAATATAGATGATCCCTCCAGCCAAGATTGTAAGTGCTAGAGTAGGGATCATATCTGGGCTGCTGGTACTAAGGTTTACTAGGGAAGATGCCTGCTGCAGCAGCATAAGCTTGTGGTGTAGAATTGTCTTCTTGGAGTGTGGGGCTCGTATCTATGGGATGGGTTGGACAAGCACAAATTCCACATAGTTTAGAAGGCCCTTGCACAAGTATTTGCTACTCCATTGTCAATTGCCTAACCAAGGAAGTCAACTCATCAAGTTTATTCTCCATTTGTTGCTAGTCAGCAACACATGAACTTCATTCACTTCCCTAGTGGGAGTAATCATCCTAGTACCAAACTACTGAGAGTTAACAGCCATGTTTGCAATTAAATCTTTGGAAGTAGCTGGGGTTTTGAAACTAATGCTCCTCCACTAGCAGCATCAATCATACTTCTGTCCATGGGGAACAATCCATCATATAATATTGAATCAACAACTGGTCACTGATCTGATGGTGTGGACAACTTGCATATAATTTCTTGAACCTCTCCCAATACTTATGCAAAGTCTCTCTAGAATTTTGCCTTATCCTGCATATATCTTTTCTTATGGCAGTAGGTCTCGATGCAAGGAAAAACATCTCAAAGAATTGCCTCTTCATGTCATTCCAACTTGTCACATAACCAAGTGGAAGATAATTGTAACACCCCAAATTTTCCTAACTAGTTGACAGTAATTTTGATAGTTAATAGAATTCTATTGTTTAGTGATTTCTATATACTGTAAATTATTTTGAGTATTCCATCAGCGTATTTGATCATTTTGTGTGATTTACTCCATGTTAGGAAAATTATAATTTTCACGCTGGGAGAAATCTTTATGTATTTATTTTTCTTGATTGTTAATTATTTTTAACAATCTGACTTGATTTTCATACGTTTTCTAATATTTGTGATTTTTGTGGATGATTATAAATTTTTATATTTCTCTAATTGTTTTTAGGCTGTTTGTGGGTCCAGGTGGGTCCCACAAAGTGAAAAAAATTTTACGCATAGAAAAATTTGTACTGTTGAGATGGAGACAAGGGATCTTACTAAACCTGAATCCAGAAAACAGTTTTAGAAAATTTCTTGTACTGTGTTTTGTACTGTATTTAATTATTGGGCAATAAAAATACAGTAAATATATTCTTTCATGGGGTTATAATAGATAAAAATAAATATTGTACTGCTAAGTTAACATTAGTGGTTATGACAACTTTTGACGGACCAATAGGAAGCAAGTTTAATTTTTGAAGCTTTGAATATCAACCGTCGATTTAATCAATGGTGTAGAATCGATCTAATAAAATGGCTATGAACATTTATAACCATTGGATGAACAATTAATCAAGGGTGAAGATTTAGTGTTACAAAGTGGCTAGGACCATTTGTGACCATTGGATTTGGATTTAATCAACGGTGGAGACGGATCATTTATAACCATTGGATTTGGATTTAATCAATGGTAGAGATTTGGTCTTCTAAAATGGCTATGACTAATTATGACCCTTGGATTGAAAGTAAGAAGGAGTAATCTTGACCCTTCATTTTGGAGATGCATCTAATGGCTATGATTTCAAGGAGAAAGATCTAATGGCCTAGATTAAGTCTTCTAATCAAAAGTCTACCTTAATCCTAACCATTGATCTAATCAATGGCTTAAATTGCCCTAAATGGTGGCTAGAAAAGATGACAACTTATTGAATGCATAATGGAGGGGGGGGGGAGACGGTTTTGTAGTTGTTTTAGGAGTTAAAGGAAAGTTTGAAGACCATTATTAATGGTCTTGGTCATTATGAATCATTATTGATTCATTTTGCACTCTTAGGAGAATGCATAGAGGGGGGATGGTTTTGGTGCATGCTTTAGAGCAAAGCATGGTTTCATGACCATTATTTCCATTCTTGGTCATTATTGATTCATTTTCAAGAAGCTAAGTTATCAAGCTATTCTCTCCACTTTCCTTTCATGGTGGTTTCGGCCAACACCTAGAAACCATGTCTCCAAGCTTCTAAAATTTCATCTAAACACATTTCCTAAACCTAAACACCATTCTAAGAACATCTCTAGTTATGAGTTTTCACAAAATCATTCATCACGAGCTTCAAATCCAAGCTTCAAGTTTCTATCATAAAGGGTAAAGTTCTTATCTCTTCACCCAAACTTCAAGTTTTAATTTTCTAAGCCATGCTTGAACTATGGTTTACCTATTTCTACACTTGTTATTAATTTTAACATTTGTTTATGATTTTTAGGGATTTTTCCATGGAGCTCTACGAAATTGGTAGGAAGTAAAACTAAGTGTTTTCACTTCATTCTTTATCTTAACCAAGTCTAAGAAGCCTTTCTTTCATAAAAATCAAAAACTCCAACCTTGTTCTTCAAGAGGAACCATTCGGCCATTCACCCAAAATCACCATCCAATCTCTTTTAATTTCAAGAGGATCCATCTTGAATCTACATGATATTCTAAGCAACTTTCTTATTGGAGACTTTCTCTAAATCATCCATCTTCAACCTTGTTCTTCAAGCTAAAGATTGAAGCTTTATTGGTAAAGTTTATTAATCTTCACTTTTCTTTTGATTTTCAAGGTTCTAACCGTGATTCTAATTCATAGTTTTCTTATTCAAGTCCTATATATATATATATATTAATTATGTGTGTTTTGTTTTGTATTTGAGAAGCCCTTGGTGGTGAAGGACTTGGAAAAAGAAGCAAATCTAGGAGCTTTTGAGGTTCTTCAAGAGGTAAGAGGGAGATCCATCTCACCAACCAAGTATGGTGGTGAGAGATGGTCTTATATTTGATGGATGGTGAATCCATGTGAGGATTCATATCCATGGTCATGTAATAATTTGTGGGTGTTTATGTGCTTTGATTATTTGCCTATGCTTGGTATGATTTGCATGATTTATTTGCTTTGATTATGACATGCTTGTGATATATATGTTGAATAAGTATTTGTATGTCATGATTTGATGATGGAAAGGAAAGTGATTTTTGGTTCCAAAGATTAAGAGAAATTTTGGCCAAGACACCTCAAAATAGGTGTTCATAAATTAATATTTTCATGAACGATAAAATTGGATGATTAGAGAAACATGGAAAATAAACAAAGGGTTTGTTTTTCAAGAAGTAGTGTTCATGGTTTTGAGAAGGATTTTTATTGATTTATTTTGTGTAAAAAGTTTCTAAGCATTTTACTAAACATGAGTTTTAAATGAAAAGGGCAATGTTGATTTTAAAGATTTGCAAACAAAGTAAAAATGAAAAATGAACAAATGATTTGATTTCAAAGACCAAGTGCTCATGGGTTTTATGAAGAATTTTTAATGGTTTTGTTTGTGTAAAATCATATTGACTTAGAAGGAAAAATATTTGATGGCCATTGGAATCAAGTACCACAGTTTTGAAGGCTTGTGAATACTTTGATTTTATGAAACAAAGTGATTTTCAAAGTGGAAATACAATTTGGTTTAGTACAAGGAATTTGGAAAGGGAATCAGAGTGTTTTATTACTTAAAAAATGAAATTTTCGTATGTGAATGGAAAATAGAGGTTGAAAGTGTTTGAACTTCAATTTATTTTGAAGAGAATTGATTTTGGAATTAATTTGAGAAAAATAGAGAATATAATGGTGATTTAAAATTTTCTATCGTGTAACTCATCCTTTGAGTTTTGGAGAGCGTTAGTAATTTTTAAAGTTAGAAACATTGATTTAATTCAACAGAATTGTGAATTTGTGGAATATATTTGATATGATCCTAGAAAAGATCATGTAGAAATTCGGATCTATCCTTGAGTGACCAACTAAAATTGTGATGAAGAAAACAATCAAATGGACAAGACAAGGAATGGAAAGGTAGGCGCCACAATTCCAAGGGGAATTGATAAGCCAAGGTGAAGATCGCCATAAGGGTCTTGGACTCTTGATAAGATCGAAGGGGTTGGCTCAATGAAGAACCTAAGAGAGGCTAAACACTCACAATTGGAACAAATCCAAATTGAACATCCGAATTTTTTCTTCATTCATCATAGATATGTACATATATAGAGTTTAGGGGCTGCATACATCATGCAAACAAAAAGTCACCATAAAGTGACTAAAACCCCTCATAAAAGAAATAACTAATCCACTAAATGGCTAATTAAAGCAACTAATGACAATTAAGTGGATAATAAAAGTGGTTCATGACTTCTAAAAAGAAGTTACCTAGGCATGCTAGCCAAAGGTTGCCCTCCCAAGAAGCTTAATAAAAATGTGCACCATCCACACACAAAGTTTATTATACTTTATTTAATAGAAATAAACTAGAAAACTCCGTCTAAAAATTCGTCTTAAACTTCCAGCCCATTTTTCACCATGATAGAAGCCGAATCTGGTCAAGAAGCTTGAAATATAATTTGTAGATAATTTCCTTATCTTTCCAACGAACTAAAGAATGCATCAATCAGAGTTCTGTAGCGTAAGATAAAGCCAAAACAAGTTAACAGATTTCTCACTAACAAAAATAAAATTTTCATCAAAAATCAATTTGGCCTTAAATTGGACATCATTCTTGGTTTGCATCAATATTGTGAAAAGGATTTCCTTGAGTAAGAAAATGTAGAAAATAATGTAAAAAGTCATATTATTTTGAGTAAAGAATTTCTTAAAGGAGAAATGTGAAAAATGATGTTGGAAATGATATTGATTTGTTTGAAAGTCCAAAATAATATTTGGAATATTGAAGAATATTTTACGTGGTTGTAAAATGGTGAAAAATATTTTACGTAACTTAAAAACGTGATTTTTAAGCTACGCGATTTGAAAAACGTTTATATATTTTCACACGATTTGAAAAATGTTAAAATATTTCTACGCGATTTGGAAAGCGTTTAAATATTTTGAAAATGATGGAAAATGATTTACACGACTTAAAAGAATGATTTTTAAGTTACGTAATTTTGAAAATGGTAGAAAATCGCTACGCGATTTGAAAAACGTGTAAATATATTTTATGCGATTGAGAAAATGTTGAAAAATCAATACGTGATTTGAAAATGCAACAGAAGTGTTGTGGAATTGTGAAAACGTAACAGAAATGTTGCGCAATTGTGAAAAACACGACAAAAGTGTTTTGTGACTGTAAAAACGTGATAACATGATTTTCGCTATTGAAAATACAGTATGAATACTGTTGAACTAGTGTCTGGACAATGTAAGAGAAAATGATGAGTTTTGCCTGTGATTGGCATTTGGTGCATTTTATATGCATTGGAAAGATATGCCTGTGATTGGCATTTGGTGCATTATACATGCATTGGAAAAATATGCGTTGAGGCATATGATTAAATTGAACAAAATGAATTTGAAAAGATTGGCCCTTGTGGTTGGACTTGCACTGATATAATCGTGCATTGTATAAAATATAACTGATAGCTATTATGGCCCTTGTGGTTGAAGAGGGAATGTGAATTGATAGTGAGGTCTATGATAGATCTTGGGGGCGCCAAGGCGAAGCAGTCGACCAGTGGATATTTGTCTGTGGGCTAAGGCTGGACCATATGCCACTTAGTGATGCAGTCCGTTGCAAAGCATTGACGATACCCGACAAGAACACGATTCTTTTCGAAAGCTGGACATTGTCTGTGGGCTAAGGCTGGGCATTGTCTGTGGGCTAATCTGGAAGATTGTCTTTGGGCTAAGGCTGACAATTAACAAAGCATTCTTCTCGAAATTGTGAAAACCTCCATGGAGTAGGATATTGAGTCTATATGCACATGCATAACATATGCATCATTATTGAGTATTAGTTATGATAATTGAACTGTTAAATACCGGGATAATGTTGAGGGCATTATCATAAATATTGAATATTTGTATCTGTGTGATATAATAATTGAGGAATATTGGATGATGATAAAGATAATAATGTTGATGGCATGATTGTAACTATTGTATCTGTGTGATGACAATAATGTTGTTGGCATGATTGTAATTATGGTATGATATATCTGTATGATATGTTGTTTGTGTTATCTCTATGCTACAATGTTGGTATTGACGTAGGTGATCTCACCTCTTTGTCTGGTTGGGCTTGTGTTGTAAAAATTATATAATAGATGGAACGAGTTGTCTTAGACATGACGGGTGATAAATACTCTGAGATTGGTGACAACATTGAGGAGTAGTCATTCAAGATTCGATAGTGTGCAGTGTGAACAAGGAACAGATGTCTGATGCATCAAGATGGATACAAGAAGGAATGAGTATGTTAAGTTTTACCGTTAGTATTGTACCGTGCTATTAAGTAAGACCCGTGATGGGATTTACTACTGTTAAAAAGAGAGTCTATTAGTTTTATATTTCTTTTTAAATTGTTAAATATTAATTAGTGTCAATATTGTATATTATTAATCAGTTTAATTATATTTTCAGTAATACTTATGGATTTCAGTAAGTTTATGTTTTTGTAATAAGAAATTTTAAAACTCACATTATATAACTCAAACCTTTTATGAACTTCTTTACAGATTATGAGTTGGGAGTCGAAAATGTGATACCCTGAGGAGGGTGTTACAATAATAAAGTTAATCCTTGGCTGCATTTGCAAAGGAGAAAAGGAAGCCTAGCAATTTAATGTGGTCCTCAGGAATTCCTTGTAAAATGATGGAACATACCACATGAAACTTCTTTAGATGCTTGTAAGGATCTTCACCTGCAAGACCATGAAACTTTGCAAGCAAGTGTATTAAACTAGATTTGAGTTCAAAATCAGCATTTAGATTGGGATATTGAATGCATAGAGGCTAATAATTGACATAAGGGGCAGCTAGTTCTTTAAGGGTTCTATTATGTACATTATTGCCTATGTTTGCATTATTTCTAATTTCAGTTTCAGTGTCTGTGTTATTAGCCACAGTTGTAGCAGTGCTTACAGTTTTAAGTTCAGTTTCAATTTGATTTTCAACTTTAGTATTATCTTCAAGATTGGTCATCAACCAAGGTAGGGGTGTTAGTATTTTCATCTATTCCCTCCTATTTTTCATCTTCTTCTTAGTTTGCTTGGATGATGATAAATGGGTTTGGGTGAGAAAGTGAGTTTAAATACAAGTTTCTGAGTTAGAAATTAATTACTTTGATTGTAAATGAAGCTAGAAACATGTTTGTATGCTTGATTTTCCATGAGTTAAAGAGCATGAAAAACAAGTTTTCTTGGAGCTTTGATGTTAGATTGAGATATTAAGATAGTGTTTTGATGTTATATGATGATTGTTGAGTAGAAAAGCTTCAAGTATTGATCTTGGGTGATTGGAAGTAAGAAATTGACCATTAGAACAGTACCACGATTCTGCAAAATTCTGTAGAATTTGGTTTTTGTTATTAGCGTCGCGGCATGATAACGTCGTGCTGCGGCATGAGCATGATTTGGCTACGAATGCCGCAGCGTGCATAGAGTTGTGCTGCGGCGTGAGAGTGCTGTATTGTTTAATAGTGAAACCCATGGCTTGAACGTCGTGGCGTGCACAAGTTATACCACAACATGGAGTCCTGGAACCTAAAAAATGTCATTTTTGATATTTTGAAATTCTAGAGTAAATGGAATCATTTATATATGTTTTCTAAAGTGTGTTAAGGCACAAATAGGGATATTGTCATATGGAAAATTATTACCTATCAAGTATGAGAAAACGTAAGCCTTTAAGCATCCTAAAGGAAAGATTGTACATCCATTAGATATGGCTTGACTTAGATATAAGTTTGGTTCTAGATGCAACAAAAGGTTGCATAACGATCACATGGAAAGTAATGAGAAAGTGAAATATAAGTATATAGATGAGTATAGCAAAGGTGAAGGCTATAGTATTTGCTTAGCAAAAGTGCCTAAATGATAAGAATAAGGGGCCTTAGTGCCTAGTTATTACGAGCTAAGGGTAATCATGAAGTAAGCAAGCAAGGGTTGCCTAGATATGAATTGAGAAAAGGTAAGGTTCAAGTATGCTAATTAAGATGGACAATTAGGAGTGCCATATTGGCATGGAAGCACCATAGTGATGGGGGAAAATGTTAAAGTAAGAAAGAATGTATACTAAGAAGAAGAAGTATATTTAAAGTCGCATGAACGCTCTCATAGAGGTTGAGCTAGTAGTGCAAGTATAGAGATTATGTAGTGGTTATGTAAGAGTTAAGCATAACACTACATTATGCATGCGTACTCATACATAGCAAAGAAACTATTTAGAATGGTGGGTTAAGGAGGTAACTGATTCCCTCCCCACTATAGAAAGGAAAGTAAAGATAAGGAACCAATCAGTAAAGAAGGTAGTGGGTTAAGGAGGTAACAAATTCCCTCCCCACTTCCCTCCCCACTGCAAAGAAAGGAATAGTCAAGTTTCATGACATTGTAAACATAGAAAGAGAGATGATAGGTTACAGGAGGTTACATATTCCCTCCCTACCATAAAGAGGAATAGTAAGTTCATGACATTATTCATGACATTGTAAATCTCTAAGATGGAGATTCATGACATTATTTATGACATTGCACTTACACCATCTCATATCCTTGTTTGAGCATAATCATACCTCATATTATGCATCATAATATCATTGCATTACTTGACATGTAATTTCTTATGTATGTGTGTTGTGCTCAGTGATATTAGGCAATTGTATGGGCGGTTGTTTAATATCATTGATAGTTTATGTTTGATTGCTCAATGTTATTGTTCCATTGTACGGGGGTGGTTCAATATCATTGATTGTTACATAAAGAGAGAATGTATATGTTCCTAGAGTAAAGAATAGAAATTTGAAGGATTATATATATTTATTTACGATGATATGATTGAGAAAGAATTAATGATTTAATTGCCAGTTAAAGTTTTTATTTCAGATTTTATGGGTTGTATGATGTTATACGTGTAACACCCCTTTGGAGGATGTCACACATAAAAGAAAATAAAAGAAATAGAAATAAAATCTACCCAAGTTGTGAAACATTTGTTAAATATTATTACGGGTTGTAAAATAATTCCTGATGACGAAAATATGATATAAAAAGATAATGCGGAAAATACGAAAAAAAAAAAACATCATTACGATAATATACATATGATTAAGTTATAAACTGTACAAATAATTTACAACTAAGTCTACAAATATTTAAACAAAAACAAAAGAAAGCAATAAAAGAGTTAATATATACGTACATACGTACGACGCGCCCAAAAAAAAAACATCATGGTTATCTAATCCTCTGATGGATCACTCTCAGCATGAAAATGATCATCAGGAGATAGATATCCTGGATGTCTCGACACATGGCGATAGCGGGATCGCGCAGTCGATACGATGCTTATCTCACTAGGCTCAGGGTTTTCAGCACCCCAATAACGCCTAATGGATAAGGGTAACTCTAAGTGCAGAAATAACGTCGTAGTCATAATCGGATCTCCATCAAACTGATGACGTAGAATCACGATCACACGTCCTGCATATGTCACAGAATCACGATCTCCTCGTAGATGCCAAGCCAGAGCACCTCCATGAAATATCAGCTCTATGAATCCCAAAAATCCTGGCGTCGCCATCCTTCACAATCAATCCAGAGGATATGGATGATCGGATGGTTCTTGATCGTAAAACTGGTCGTCTGCCTGCTGATCTTCCTCCTCCTCAGGGTACACGATCTCAATAGGCTGATCCTCTTCCTCGAAGTCTTTACCGCGTAAAATAAATAAACAGAAAATACATATAACAAAGAGGTAAGACAACATAAAATCATCACAACATGGCCAATAAGAAGACGACAAACAATATATATACAGTTCATGCAATACATAAAGCTTTAACAATTATAATAACAGATTGAAGTAAAATTTAGATATCATCACAATGTATCACATCACAAATAAAACCTCACAGATAAAACAAGAAAGATAAGAATAAACGAGATAAGATATAATAATCAAATATAATAACAATAACCGGATAAAATAAACAAATATAATACGTATAAACAATAAATAGATAAGATGGAAACAAATAGACATAGAGATAAATAATATGACAAAATCCTACTCCATGGAGCTAAAGAAAACACAAGTATCAGAGAGAGGAATGATTCGCAAAATCTAATAGTACCACGGCTGCCCCACCAACTATTGCGCTGTCACACGTTGCGTCTATAGCCCCACGACACAGGAATCCATCAATCCAGGCGTGGTGTAGTTCACGGTCTCACGTTGTGGCACTACAGGCAAATGTACTACTAGAGCTCACCAATCTCGATTAAATATAGTGTATGTTGAGTACCATAGTGCGCTATCGGTTTACCACGGCCCAAATGGAGCTACCAACCGTCCACATGTGGGATCCCGTACACTAAAGTCTCCAAGTTCATTAGAACAATGAACCACACTACGTTTATCGCATCGACAACACGATGTGATTCGTCTCGTCAACCAATCCACCAAATACATGGCACACATAACAGATAGATGGAAAGCCATGCGGGTTCACATTTTCCCGACACAGATATAGTCTCAAAAGCCATACGGGTTCACATTTTCCCGACAAAGATATAAATTTTCAAAAGTCTCATACGGGTTCACATTTTCCCGACAAAGAAATAGATTTTCAAAAAGCCATGCGGGGTTCACATTTTCCCGACAAAGATATAGATTTTCAAAAATAATGCATGCGGGTTCACATTTTCCGACAAATATATAAAGATAGTAATGGTCAATCGCGTAGAAATTTTATCGCGTTTTCATAATTCCGTCGCTTTTACAAACGTTTAAAAATCGGGTAAAGATATTTTTCTATTTTTAAAATCGCGTAGCATTTTTAATACGTTTTCTCAATCGCGTAGGATTTTTAAATCATTTTCTTATTCGAATGCCCTTAAAATTACTGTTTAAACCAACAGAAATAGTACTTAGTACATTTAAACTACGTAGAATAATTTTTCATACCGCATACTGTCTTTAGGATATTTTTACTATCTTATTGGTTCATTTTTACTAAAAATTGACAGTATTTTGTTTAGAATATTATAATAATGGTTTCCTAAATTATCCATAAAATTTCTGTTTACCTAAAACTTCAATCATATATCTTTAATTCTTTTTGAAAACTTTCTAACATGCTTCAAAACCTAGAGTGAGCTATATGTTAGAAAACTCTCAAAATTTACTTGTATTCCTTTCTAAATGATAAAATCATTGGTTTTAATTCTTTAAACTTAATTCTAACCAATTTGTTTCTTTAAAAAAATCACTATAGAAAATTTCTTTCTAACTTGTATTGTCTCTTTTTGATTGAAAAAGGTTTGAAACTAAGTTTAGAAACCATGATAACCTATATTGGCATGTTGGCCAAATTTCGTAAAACTTTTTCATTTGATTTCTAAATCATGTCAAAGGTATTATCTTATCTAAGTTCATTAAATCATGTTATAAAATAATGATTTTGAATCAAATAAATCCTTTAGGCATGTTGGCCCAAAATTTACTAAATCTTTACCATTTGATTTCTAAATTCCTTTTCTTTGATCAAATCAATTTGAAACCTTCTTATTTCTCCTAATTAATTAAGTTACACTTTAGGAAAAATTAAGAGAACATTTTGGTCCTCACACTTTGTCATTGCCGTGAACTAGGGAATGTGTTCTTTGGAACACTCATGCAAATTTACATATGTTATTCACATCCTATACCTTATCATACAATTCTAACACATGCATTTATATTTCTAACACATGCAAAAATTTCTAACACATAAAACCTAAATTAAAGCTTATAGACATACAATCAAAAGCTAATAGACATGCAAAATTATTACAATCACCAAACAAGAAAGCTACTAACATACAACACCTAAGCTACTAGCAACCACAAAAATTAACAAATACACATCAATAAACACACCACAACCGAATCCTTATGGATTCTACAAACAATCCATCTTCCTACCACCATCAAGGGATGATAAGAATTGTCTTCCTCTTACCTTAAATGAAGACAAATGATTAGCTTTCACACCTCCTATGGTTCGGTTTTCACTCCACCAAATACCTAAAAATCTCAAATAAAATCTACATGTTATTAACCATGAAAAAGAAGCTAAACCATGGAGAAATCATGGCTTAGAACTTTGAAAAAGAAGAGAGAAAAGAAAAATATGATATTTCACCTTCTAGGTCAAATTTACAAGGTTGATTTCCAAGCCCTAAATGGAAGATTTTGAAGAAACTTCCAACTAGAAAGGTTCTTAGAATAGTGTTTAGGTTAAGGAAACTTGGTTAGAAAAATTTTTGGATGGTTGGATGGTTAGGAATGGCTCTTGGCCGAAAATGGTGAAGAAGATGAACAAGAATGGTGGCTAGGGTTTTGATGAGAGAGAAGAGAGAAAAGTGATGAAGGAGAAATGTGATTTTGGTCTTCAAAGACCTCTTGGCCGTAGACATCAAGTGAGGTGCAAGGTGGGCACCTTGCTTGGCTTCATCCAAGCCATTTGATGAATCAATGGTCAAGATCAAGCCTTGGTGAGCAAGCTTGATTCCCATTGGTTGGCTCTTGGTGACTCACATGCTGAGTCACACAGCTCATTTAATTTCCTGCTGAGTCAGCTAGCTGAGTCAGCCTGTTCTGGAAAGTTCTACTGCTAACGGTGATTAATTAAGCTACCGATCTAACCGTTACGCTAATTGTGGGTCCCGCAAAATATTTCCTGTCCACTTGTCACTAAAATATACTTGACTAATAAAATAATATTATAATAATATAAAATTATTTTATTTGACGCTTAAATCCTAAAAATTAAAAGATTATTTTTAGTCTCATTCAGAATCGGGTTAAGTAAGATCCCCCATTCTAAATAATAAAATAAGATTTTCCCGGCCCGAAAAAAATATTATTTTCCCGCCTCGAGCAAATCATACAAAAAGTCTATATAAAATCACAGACGGTATTTTCTCGGCATTAAATCAAGAAGAAAACAATTAAAAACAAAGAAAAAAGAAAAAAAAGACGTTCGGGACGTAACGGTCATTTTCCTGTTTTTTCCCACAACGTAGGTAATCGTCCAAAACGTTCAAATAAAATATCCAGCAGATTATATAGTTGTATATCTTTCGAAAAATTAATACAAGAGTCGAAAAAATTTTTATTTTACCGTGTCGAAGCAAACTACGTAAAACGATCAAATAAAATTTGAGCCTCGTATTATCTTAATTGTTTTCATACGTAAATCGAGAACAGAAAAATAGGGACACAAATGGTCATTCATACAAAAGCATGAAAAATGTAGAAAACAAGATTCTTAATATTTTCTAAAAATTGGGGCGTTACAATACGACTGCTGGTATTAGTACACTTATACTGAGAATTATGAATTCTCACCCCGTGTGTTCCATGTAAATTCTAATTGAAGATTCAAAGACAAAGAAAAGATGAAGCATGAAGAATAGTATAGTTATATTTTATTTTGAGTAGATAGATTTTATATTTCCATATATATAAGATTAAAGATGTAACAGAAAATCAGGTATGTATTAGTGAGAAGTTATGTATATAAGTGGATATTGTTTCCACAAGGCTCTCCATGATGATTTATTTATATAAATGTTATAGATTAGTTTATGAATAAGTTAAAAGTAGCATAGCTAATACTGTTTATGCAAGTATATATCAGATATAGGATTTTGGTATTAGGATGTTAGATTTTGGTATCAAAACAGTTCATCCTGTGAGCCGGGGTATGGACTGACTAGGCTTAGGAAAGATTAGAAGTTTTAATAGGAAGTTTTGCAGGAGTTGTACAATCCTTGTCTTTTTGCGAGTTGTTTGTTTAGGATTGCATGATTTGCCTTATGATGGGTTGTTCTTAGCTACTGTTACATAGTTATATGATATCGAGTCTGGCCAACTCCATATGTAATGTTCTGTGTGAATGGGAAACTAAGGCACCACCAAGGCGTATCCGAAAAGACAAGAACACAATATGTGAAGTTGGAGCAGTCATGGCAACATCCAATGCAACGAGGAATCAGGCAGCTATTACAGCAAGAATATTAGAGGTGCAGGGAGCTAATCAACTTCAATTACTAAGAAAAGTATGAGAAAAACAAGAGAAATGTTATGAAGGCATTATGCAAGGAAGTGTTTGCAAAGAGAAGAAGTAAAATTGAAGAAGTAAAGTTAGAAATCAGATGCACAATGCCAAAAAGAGTAATTAGTTTGTAAGTCTAAGGAGATAGCACAATCCTCAAGTTTAGGAAGAGGTAAGTGTGAAATTTTGTTTCTCTAAGATTTGGATATACTTGAAGTAAAGTGGTATGAGACATCTTACTTTAGGTAAACTGAATTTTGGGGACAAAATTTTAAAAAGGAGGGGAGAAATGTAACATCCCGAGAAACATGTTAGGCTTGTATATGGTCTCAAAGGTACTAATATTCTTACTTAACATGCCAGTTCAGTTTTTGGCAAATTGAGTTAGTTTAGGCACTATGCCGCAACACAGAAGGTGGAAAGTGGCCTAAAATGGCTAAGAAAATGGTTTTAAATGTTAAGTTAAGGGAAATAAATATAGATAGTTTATTTCCAAGTTATAAATGAGTTATGAAAGTTGCAGTTAAAGTTTGAAGGTAAACTGAGTTCGTTTGGTATTTTTAAGCACACCGAGTAAGTGTTTTGATACCGAATGGACTTAGTGCAGATATGGAAAATTAAAGAAATGACAAAATAAATATTAAGGTGAATCACAAGATTTATTTTAATACTTATGGAGGTTAGAAAGCTTGAAATAATAAGATCAAAGTATTCCTAAGATGTGGGAAATTCTTATGAAAAGACAAAAATGCCCTTGGGGGCATGTCTTTTTTTTAAGTGAGATTCTCACTTCTCTTTCTCATCTCTCACGCTGAAATGGCCAGAGAAACAGAGAAGAGAGAACGGAGACCAAAGGAGAAGGAGAGGAAGGAGGAGAGGAAGAGAAGAAGAGGACCCAAAGCTTCAAGCTTGGTCATCAACCAAGGTAGGGGTGTTTGTATTTCCATCTATTCCTTCCTATTTTTCATCTTCTTCTTAGTTTGCTTGGATGATGATAAATGGGTTTGGGTGAGAAAGTGAGTTTAAATACTAGTTTCTGAGTTAGAAATTAATTAGTTTGATTGTAAATGAAGCTAGAAACATGTTTGTATGCTTGATTTTCCATGAGTTAAAGAGCATGAAAAATAGGTTTTCTTGGAGCTTTGATGTTAGATTGAGATATTAAGATGGTGTTTTGATGTTATATGACGATTGTTGAGTAGAAAAGCTTTAAGTTATTGATCTTGGGTGATTGGAAGTAAGAAATTGACTATTAGAACAGTACCATGGTTCTACAGAATTCTGAAGAATCTGGTTTCTGTTATTAGCGTCGCGGCGTGAGCATTATTTGGCTACGAGCGCCGCAGTGTGCACAAAGATGTACGGTGGCGTGAGATTGTTGTATTGTTCAACAGTGAAACCCGTGGCTTGAATGCCGCGGCGTGCACAAGTTGTGCCACGGCATGGAGTCCTGGAACCTCAAAAATGTCATTTTTGATATTTTGAAATTCTAGAGTAAATGGAATCATTTATATATGTTTCCTAAAGTATGTTAAGGCACAAATAGGGATATTGTCAAGTGGAAAATTATTACCTATCAAGTATGAGAAAGCGTAAGCCTTTAAGCATCCTAAAGGAAAGATTGTACACCTATTAAATATGGCTTGACTTAGATATAAGTTTGGTTCTAGATGCAACAAAAGGTTGCGTAGCTATCACATGGAAAGTAATAAGAAAGTGAAATATAAGTATATAGATGAGTATAGTAAAGGTGAAGGCTATATAGTATTTGGTTAGCAAAAGTGCCTAAATGATAAGAACAAGGGGCCTTAGTGCCTAGTTATTACAAGCTAAGGGTAATCATGAAGTAAGCAACCAAGGGTTGCCTAGATATGAATTGAGAAAAGGTAAGGTTCAAGTATGCTAATTAAGATGGACAATTAGGAGTGCCATAGTGGCATGGATGCCCCATAGTGATGGGGGAAAATGTTAAAGTAAGAAAGAATGTATACTAAGAAGAAGAAGTATATTTAAAGTCGCATGAACACTCTCATAGAGGTAGAGCTAGTAGTGCAAGTATAGAGATTATGTAGTGGTTATGTAAGAGTTAGGCATAACACTGCATTATACATACATGCTCATACATAGCAAAGAAACCGTTCAAAATGGTGGGTTAAGAAGGTAATTGATTCCCTCCCCACTATAGAAAGGAAAGTAAAGATAAGGAACCAATCAGTAAATAAGGTAGTGGGTAAAGGAGGTAACAAATTCCTTCCCCACTGCAAAGAAAGGAATAGTCAAGTTTTATGACATTCATGACGTTGTATACACAGAAAGAGAGATGGTAGGTTGCAGGAGGTTACATATTCCCTCCCTACCATAAAGAAGAATAGTAAGTTCATGACATTCATGACATTATTCATGACATTGTAATCTCTAAGATGGAGATTCATGACATTATTTATGACATTACACTTACACCATCCCATATCCTTGTTTGAGCATAATCATACCTCATATTATGCATCATAATATCATTACATTACTTGACGTGTGATTTCTTGTGTATGTGTGATGTGCTCAATGATATTAGGCAACTGTATGGGCGGTTGTTTAATATCATTGATAGTTTGTGTTTAATTGCTCAATGTTATTATTCTATTGTATGGGCAGTGGTTCAATATCATTGATTGTTACCTTTCGATGACAGTTGTATGGGCAGCTGTCTTATCTTGTAAAGAGGAATTAGTTTAGAGTTATGGCTAGACTGGGAACATTACATAAAGAGAGAATGTATATGTTCCTTAAAGTAAAGAATATAAATTTGAAGGGTTGTACATATTTATTTACGATGATATGACTGAGAAAGAATTAATGATTTAATTGCCAGTTAAAGTTTTTATTTCAGATTTTATGGCTCGTATGATGTTATACGACTGCTGGTATTAGTACATTTATACTGAGAATTATGAATTCTCACCCCGTGTGTTCCATGTAAATCCAGGTTGAAGAACAAAGAGAAGATGAAGCATGAAGAATAGTATAGTTATATTTTATTTTGAGTAGATAGATTTTATATTTACATGTATATGAGATTAAAGATGTAACAGAAAATCAGGTATGTATTAGTGAGAAGTTATATATATAAGTGGATATTGTTTCCACAAGGCTCACCCTGATGATATATTTATATAAATGTTATGGATTAGTTTATGAATAAGTTAAAAGTAGCGTAGCTAATACTATTTATTCAGGTATATGTCAGATATACTAGGATTTCAGTATTAGGATGTTACATAGAGACCTTATGCATGACTCCATACTTCTTCAACAAAGCCTCCATGTCTCAGTTGTAGAAGTGTGACCCTTGATCATTGATGATAGCCCTCGAAATGTCAAATCTGCAGAAAATGTTTAATCTAACAAAATTCACAATAACTTTTGAATCATCAGTCCGAGTGGTTTTTGCCTCCACTCATTTAAACACATAATCAACAATAAGCAAAATGTAAACAAAACCAAATGAGATAGGAAAAGGAGCCATAAAATCAATACCCCAAACATCAAATATTTCTCATTCGTTGGCATTATTCACAAGATTTACAAAGCACATCACGAAAAAGGGTTGGCCAACACAATCCATATTCCAATACTTTCCTAGCAGTATGTTGAGGGTCAAAATGTCCACCACATGCAAATGCATGGCAAAAGCTAAGAACAGAATGAAATTCATGATTTGGTCTTCTAATCACTTGGTTACTATAAAATTTCTATAAATGTGGATCATCCCACACATAATACTTTGACTCACTCTTTAATTTGTCAATTTGTGCTTTAGTAGAATATGCAAGCAAGACACTAGCAACCATGAAATTTACTATATCAGCGAACCATGGAGTATTACCTTGCAGCTGTAAAAGCTGCTCATTAGAGAAGGTGTCATGGATGGGAAGGGGGTCAGTAGCTTGCTGAATTTGGCTCAAATGGTCAACTACTGAGTTCTCTGCTCCACTCTTGTCATGTATCTCAATGTCAAACTCTTAAAGCAGCAACATCCACTGAATCAATCTTGGCTTGGCCTCAGGTTTCTCTAGGAGAAACTTCAAAGCTGCATAATTAGAAAACACCGCAACTTTAGAACCAACCAAATATGATCTAAATTTATCTAATGCAAAAACAATAGATAAAAGCTCTTTTTCTGTAGTGGTGCATGTAACACCCCGAACTTTCTATCTTAGAAATAATAATTTTGACAGTTAACAGAATTCTACTGTTTAGTGATTTCTATGTACTGTAAAATTATTTTGAATATTCCGTCTGTATATTTGATCATTTTGAGTAATTTGCTCTGTGTCAGGAAAATAATAATTTTCGGGCCAGAAAAATTTTACGTAATTTAATTATTACTGAAAAGTCTTAATTATTTTACGTAATCTGATTTGATATTTGTGAATTTTCTAATTTTTATGATTTTGTGGATGATTATGAAATTTTTACTGTTTATGGGCCCCAAGGGGTGTATGTGGGCCCATGTAGCCATACGTGGGCCCAAGTGGGTCCCGCAAAGTGAAAATTTTTCTACGCATAGGAAAATTTGTACTGTTTAGACAGAGACAAGGGATTTTCCTAAACCTAAATCCGGAAACAGTTTTAGAAAATTTCATTTATAGTGTTTTATACTGTATTTAATTATCGAACGATAAAAATACAGTAAATATATTCTTTAGTGGGGTTATAACAGATAAAAATAAAATTCTATACTGTTAAGTCAACATTGGTGGTTTGGATATCCACCATCGATTTAATCATCGTTGGAGATTTAATCTTGATTTAATCAACGGTGGAGATTTGATCTTAAAAGTGAATAGGATCAATCTAACCGTTGGATGGAAATTAAATCAAGGGTAGAGATTTAGTCTTATAAAATGGCTATGACCATTATCAACCCTTGGATGTAAATTTCATCAATGGTGGAGAAGGATCATTAATAACTGTTAGATTTGGATTTGGATTTAGATCAATGGTGAAGAATTGGTCATCAAAAATGACTACAACCATTTTGGACCCTTGGATGTAAAGTTTGAAGGTGTAATCTTGACCCTTCATTTTGGAGACACATTCAATGGTTAGGATTGCAAGCCAAAAATGATCTAATGGCTCAAATAAAGTCTTCCATCTATAACCTAAACCTAGTAGCTATTTTTAATCCACACCATTCTTTTAATTAAAGGTTAAGATTGCCTAAAATGATGGCTATGAAATTTGTCACATTTTGGAGTGCATGAAGAGGGGGGGACGGTTTTGGAGACTTAAGGCAATGGCCAAGTTTCAAGACCACCAATTATTTTTCCTATTGATCATTAATGATCATTCCAAAAAGCTATAGTTTTTCAAACTTCACTTTCCACCTTTCTCCAATGCAAGCTACGGCCATGCAAGGCTTTGAAGACCAATAATTCATTTCTACACTTCACATTATCACATCTTCACCTTTTCACTTAAGTTTCAAGAAACAAACCAAAGAAAACTCCATTTTCTCTCCCTAAGAAGACCATTCAGCCAAGCACCCTAAATCCCTCCTCCATCACTCTTTAATTTCATACAACCTAGTTTCTTGAATCCTTACCTTATTCTAAGCAACTTTCATGTTGAAGACTTTCTCTAAATCTTCCATCTTGAAGGACTTTTACTAAGATCAAGTTATAGAGTTTTTGTTGGTGAAGTGTAAGGAAACTTCATTTTATTCTTTTCTTTTTTATGTTCTAAATCATGTTTGATCCATGGTTCCTCTTATTCAAGCTTGATATACTAATTTCTTGTGTTTGTTTCATGTTTAAGAAATTTGTGTTGGTGGAGATCTTGCTCAAAATACAAAGCAAGGAGCTTTAGAGGATCTTCAAGAGGTAAGAGGGAGATCCATCTCACCAACTAAGCATGGTGGTGAGAGATGGTTTTATATTTGATGGATGGTGAATCCATGTGAGGATTCATATCCATGGTCATGTAATAATTTGTGTGTGTTATGTGCTTTGATTATTTTTGTTTATGCTTGATATGCTTTGCATGATTTACTTGTGTATGCATGCTTAATATGACTTTTATTTGCTTAATGGTATGCTTATAATATGCATGATGATATATGTTGAATATATTATGATGGATGTATGTTGAAATAAACAAATTTTGGCTCCAAAGGCCATAGAGAAGGTTACGGTTTTGGGCTTCCAAAATTAGGGTTTTTATTGAAATTTTTCAAGAAACAATGGAGTTAATTTTTAGTCCTTAAACTTAAGCAAATTTTCAGCCAAGACCCCAACTAATTTGGTGTTCACAAAGTTATATTTTCATGAATGATAAAATTAAATGATTTGAGAAGTAAATAAAATAAACAAAAGGGTTTGTTTTGCAAAAAGAATGCACACGGTTTTGAGTTGTGTTTTATGAATTTATTTTGTGTAGAAACAAGAATGGAATTTATTTAAGTTAGAAGAAAAATATTTCATGGTTTCCATGGTCATTTATAAGGTTTTGATAATTTATAAAAATGTTTTGATGTTATAAAATACAAGAATTTTCAAATAAGGATTTTAGAAAGGGGAATTGAAGTGTTATCAAATAAGTGAAGTGGAATTTTCATAAATAAAAGAAAAAGGAGATTGAAAGTGTTGAACTTCAAATTATTTTAAAGAGCATTAATTTTTAGAAGTGATTTAGAAATATAAAAGAAAATGTTTGTAACTTAAATTTACTAATGTAGAATTTATTTATTGGGTTTTGGAAAACGTTTAGGAAATTTAAAGTTAGAAATAGTAATTAAATCAACTAAATGTGATTTTGTAAGATTAAATCAATAAAAAAGTGATTTTGAGAAAATATATTACGGAAAAGATTTTTTGACTAAGAATAGGAAAAGAATAAATTAAGAAATTATATTATTGTAAGAAAAGTCCAAAATAATAGTTTTTAAAGTTAAGAAATATTTTACGAAGGGTAAAAATGGTGAAAAACGATTTACGTAACTCAAAAACGTAATTTTTAAGTTACGCGACTTGAAAAATGTTAAAATATTTCTACGCGATTTCAAAGCATTTAAATATTTTACACGATCGAAATGTTGTAGAAAAATCGTTGAGCGATTCAAAAACAAAAGAATATTTTTACGCAATTTAGAATACAGTAGAAAATAGTTACACAATTTTTAAACGTAACGGAAAATGTTACAAATCATTGTTTATGTAACAAAATATTACGTGACTGTGAAAGCATGACAAAAACATTTTGCGAATGAGAAAAATACGGTAATGTGATTTTGTTGTTAATTATACAGTAAACTTTATGGTTAAAATCAGTATATGAATACTGCACAAGAAATTGAGAAGTTTGTCTGTAATTGGTGATAATACATGAACGTAAAACAATATTTAAACCTGGTATGAGAAAGTATGTGATTTACCTTTGGTTGGTAATTAGTGCATTACACATGCATTGAAAATGGTCCGATGGACTGTATATGGCTAATTGTCTAGGAGAAATGTACACCTCTTGAGTGGGTGCGATACGCGTAGTATAGGTCACTCGTTGACCTTGGGGGCATCAGGGTGTTGGTTGCTCGCAATGAACAGTTAGTAGCTCTTCTGGACTGTGAGTTAGACCGATGCAACACACCGATGATCTGGACTGAGACACTATTCTTAATCTAGATCTGATAAAGACTGTCGTGTATGTGCTAGATGTGCAAGATATAATTATAGCACTTAGTCTGAGGCACGTGGTACCGGCAGATCTTTTCAATCAATTTCTTCGACCTGAGTTTAGCTCCATGGAGTAGGAAATCGAGTCTATGTGTTCATGCATTAACATAAATGCCTACATCTGTGAAATATTGATTATGACAATTGTACTTTTTAAAATATTTGCTTAGTGTAGATGGCATTTCCTGGAATTATTAAATGTTAATTTTGATTGATAATATGTTGATGTCATATTGTCATATGATGTGTTTATGGCATGTTGTTATGTTATCTCTATGCTACCATGTTGGTATTGGCGTAGGTGATCTCACCTCTTTGTATGTACATTTGTATATTGTATTTATAATTGGCTAAAGACGTTGAGAAAGAAACAGTACAAGAAGGAGAAGAAGAACTACTTCTCACGTCTGGGAACGCAGAATTTTGAGAAGATGGAGATGCCTAGCTTTCTAGGATACGTGACATTACAGTTTCATGGAGGTTCGAAGGTGTGGCATGTCCATTTGGATCGACAGTGTATATTTTATATAGGGGACCTGAACATTACTTACAGTAGGCTTTATCAAGGGAACCCCTACTTTAGTGTCAATATTTATGTACAGTTAGAGTTTCCACTATCCATTAGGCAAAGACTTTGGGAGCTTACTACCGTACTCCTAGTGCGATAAGTATTGTGTCGTCTGCGCGGACACCTGTCCGTAGAGCTTCACGTAATAACGGATTTCTATCTGCTGAGGAATCTAAGGAGGACCCATCTGAGGGTTCTGCTGTTTAGTCAGACTTGGGCAATTATGTGAGTCTTAAATTATGTTTAATTACTTTGAGAACTTGGTCTGTATATAAATAATCCTGACAGAACTTTCGTTATGTATAATGATGTAAATTATGTGTGATGATGTATAATATGTTAATTTCCGTTAAGTTTATTTTATTGTCATCAAAGAAGAAAAAAAAATTTACAATTCGTATTTTTATCATAACATCACTTTTTATGATCTTGAGGGTATTTGGATAATTAAGTAACATAAATGTGGCATCCTACGGTGGGTGTTACATTAGTTGGTATCAGAGCCCAAGTTAGAGTCTTTTTGGGGTTTGTGGTTAGGTCTGTCTTGTTTGTGTTGTGTGACTCTCTGTTATTATTTTCTGAAAAGAAACAATATTGTTTGAAGATTGACTTTGCTTTCTTTGTATTGTCTAGTTTGAGTAGAAAAAGTAATGACTGGACGAGGACATGGACGTGGGAATAATAGAACAGATATGGAACTTAATGGGGATGATAATTTGAATATGGCTACAGCTGTAGCAGCTATGCAATGAATGGCTGAAGTTATTATGCAGCAGAATCAGAGAGCGAATGCAGATGTTCACAGTTTATCGGAGTTTCGAAGGAACAATCCACCGAAGTTTCGTGGGGAGTTTGACCTAGAGAATGCTGAACTTTGGATCCAAGAACTTGAAAAGATATTTGATGGTATGGGTTGTGCTGATGAACGGAAGCTTAAGTTAGCAACGTTTATGCTGGTAGGAGATGGTGAACATTGGTGGGCAGGAGCTAGAAGACTGCTAGAAGCTGAAGGAAGGATGGTGACATGGCAACTTTTTAAGCAAAAATTTCTGGAGAAATATTTTCCAGCAAGTGTGAGGCATATGAAGGAAATGAAATTTCTGAGTTTACGATAAGGATTGATGTCTGTAAGTGAGTATCCGGCAAAATTTGAAAGTCTGTCTCAGTTTTCAAGATATTTGCAGATGAACCCAGATGAGGGCTAGAAATGTAGGAAATTTGAGGAGTATCGATGTTCTAGCAATTAATCAATTTTGGAAATTAATCAGTATCGATGTTGGAAATTAATCAATTTCTAACTTTGATTGAAAAATGTCGTAAAGTTGAAGAGATTGATCATCAACGTGTGGCAAGAAATAAGACTTTTGGACCTGCAAGGTTCCAAAAAGGGAAGAATAATCAAGCAAATTGCTTTCAGCAAAAGCAGTATGCAAAACCAGCAAGAGGTCAGAACAAGAAGCAATTTGTGGGAGGAAGTTCTAGCAGTAATAAGGCAAGTCAAGTTGGGACTCCTATTCGATGTTTCAAATGTGGGAAGGATCATCTCACGAAGGATTGTCAACATAAGGAAGTTGTTTGTTTTAAGTGTGGAAAGATTGGACATTTCTCCAAAGACTGTGATCAGATAAAGAAGGAATCCTCTATGGGAAACGTTCGTACTACAAGGCCACAGGCGGGTGGTCGTGTCTATACAATGAGCGGGGAGGAAGCCGCTAAATCTGAGGATTTGATAATGGAGGAGTGTGCTATTAAAGGTAATCCTTTAACTGTACTCTATGATTCGGGAGCAACACATTCTTTCATTGCATGTGATTGTGTGGAGCGTTTGGGTTTGACTGTGACTGCATTGTCATATGATTTAAGTGTTGCTACTCCTACTGATAAGCTTGTGATTACTTCCAAAGTATGCCTGAATTGTCCTATTTGTGTTAGGGATAAAACATTTTATGTGGATTTGATCTGTTTGCCTCTTTCTAAGATTAATGTAATCTTAGGAATGGATTGGTTGTCTTCTAACCATATCCTAATTGATTGTTCGAATAAGACATTAGTATTTCCTGAGGCTAAGGATTCTAGATTCCTAATGGCTACTCAAGTGGAAGCTTGTCTGAAGGAAGGAGATCGTGGGTATTTATCTTCTTTGGAAGGGCAATGTGAAGATGTCTTAAAGGATATTTTTGTGGTCAATAAATTTCCTGAGGTATTTCCTGAAGATATACCTGGACTACCGCCAGAAAGGGAAATTGAGTTTACTATTGATCTAGTACCTGGAGCTGGACTGATATCAATAGCACCCTATCAGATGTCACCGGTAGAATTAGCCGAACTGAAGAAACAGCTGGAGGATTTATTGAAGAAGCAATTCGTGAGACCTAGTGTGTCACCATGGGGAGCTCTAGTATTGTTGGTAAAGAAGAAGGATGGGATTTCTCGTCTATGTGTAGACTATCCCCAATTAAACAAGGTTACGATTAAGAATAAATATCCACTTCCAAGGATAGATGATCTGATGGATCAATTGCGAGGAGCCGCAATATTTTCCAAGATTGATCTATGTTCTAGGTATCACCAGATACGTGTGAAAGTGGAGGATATTCCCAAGACTGCATTCCGGACGCGCAATGGGCATTATGAATATCTTGTGATGTTATTCGGTGTGACAAATGTACCAGCTATATTCATGGACTTCATGAA
Organism: Ormosia emarginata; assembly: GCA_029884605.1. Classification (NCBI taxonomy): domain Eukaryota; kingdom Viridiplantae; phylum Streptophyta; class Magnoliopsida; order Fabales; family Fabaceae; genus Ormosia; species Ormosia emarginata. Next base: position 20,401,520 of record JAQQTP010000078.1, on the reverse strand, counting down.
TAGAATCTTTCGTTCAAACTTGGACAAGTTTGTTGTTGTCTTTATTGATGACATTTTGATCTATTCTCGAAATCAGGAAGAGCATGCGGAACATCTCAGAGTGGTTCTTCATATATTAAAGGAGAATAAGCTTTATGCTAAATTGTCCAAATGTGAATTCTGGTTAAGTGAAGTTCAATTTTTGGGACACGTAATATCGGATGATGGAATTGAGGTTGATGCTTCAAAGGTGGAGACAATTGTTAAATGGGAAAGACCAAAGATTGTAACAAAAATCCATAGTTTTATCGGATTAGCTGGTTACTATAGACGGTTCATTGAGGGGTTTTCGAAGATTGCAGGACCTCTTACCCAACTTACACGAAAGAATCAACCGTTCGTGTGGACTGATGCATGCGAAGAAAGTTTTCAAGAGTTGAAAAGAAGATTGACTACTTCACCGGTATTGATTCTACCTGATCCAAACAAACCTTTCGAAGTATATTGTGATGCTTCATACCAAGGATTGGGTTGTGTAGTTATACAGAATCGTAAGGTGGTGGCTTATGCTTCAAGGCAGTTGAAAAATCATGAGAGGAATTATCCGACTCATGATTTAGAGTTGGCGGCAGTGGTGTTTGCTTTGGAAATTTAGAGGCATTTTCTCTATGGAGCTACGTTCACTGTTTTTAGTAATCATAAAAGTTTAAAATATCTGTTTGACCAAAAAGAGTTGAACATGAGGCAAAGGCATTGGTTAGAGTTTCTGAAGGATTATGACTTTCAATTGCAGTATCATCCCGGAAAGGCGAATGTCGTAGCGGATGCGTTGAGTAGAAAAATACTTAGTGCTTCTGTTATGATGATCAAAGAGAAGGAGTTGATAGAAGAATTTCGGGATATGCGATTATCTGTGAAATTGACACCGGGCAAGATGCGTTTAAACATGATCACCATTTCAAATGATTTGATGGATAGAATTTGTGAAGGATAAAACAGTGACCAGTATTTGCAAGAAGCAAAAAGAAGCAAAGAGCCAAGGAGCAATGTTGGAATTTAGCGAAGGTGCTAATGGAATTTTGAAGTTTCAAGGAAGAGTTTGTGTACCTAATGATCCAGATCTTAAGAGATTGATTTTGGATGAAGCTCACAGGAGTAAGTTGAGTATGCATTTAGGAGCCACAAAGATGTACCAGGATTTAAAACAATTATATTGGTGACAAGGAATGAAGAAATGTGTTGCTGAGTATGTATCATCCTGTTTGGTTTGTCAAAAGGCTAAGGTGGAACATCAAAGACCTTTGGGAATGTTGCAACTGTTGCCTATTCCTGAGTGGAAATAGGATGACATCGCAATGGGTTTTGTGACGGGTTTACCAAAAACTCGAAAGGGTTATGATGCTATTTGGGTAATTGTTGATCGGCTTACTAAGTCAGCGCACTTTTTGCCAATTAATATTAAATACTCAATGGAAAAGTTGGCCCAAGTGTACATCAGTGAGATTGTTAGACTTCATGGTGTACCATCCAATATCATTTCGGATCGAGATCCGAGATTTACTTCGAGATTTTGGAATAGTTTGCAAGAATCGATGGGAACTAAGCTACGTCTAAGTTCTGCTTACCATCCACAAACAGATGGTCAGTCAGAAAGAACAATTCAGTCTCTAGAAGATTTATTGAGAGCTTGTGTTCTGGAGCAAACTGGAGGTTGGGATGAATTCTTGCCATTGATAGAATTCACATATAACAACAGTTTCTATTCAAGTATAGGAATGGCACCCTATGAAGCATTGTATGGGAGATGATGCAGAACACCGTTATGTTGGTATCAAGACGGTGAGAGTGCTGTGTTAGGACCAAAGATTGTCCAACAGACAATTGAGAAAGTGAAGATGATTCAAGATAAAATGAGAGTGACCCAAACTCGACAAAAGAGTTATGTTGATAAAAGGAGAAAATCTTGAGTTTGAAGAAGGTGACCATGTATTTTTGCGAGTGACGCCTATGACGGGTGTTAGACGAGTGCTTAAATCTAAGAAGCTTACTCCAAAATTTATTGGGCCATATCAGATTTTACGTCGGGTGGGTCCGGTGGCATATCAGATTGCATTATCACCTTTTTTGTCAAATCTTCACAATGTATTTCACGTATCACAACTACGGAAATATATTTCTGATTCTACTCATGTTATTGAGCCAGACACAGTACAGCTGAAGGAAAATTTAACCTATGAAACTTTTCAATAAAGATTGAAGATCGAAGGATAAAGCAACTTCGAGGTAAGGAAATTTCATTAGTTAAAATTGTTTGGAATGATGTAAGTGGAGAAGTGATGAGGACATGACCAAGAACAAGGAGCTTGAAGCCCTTGAAGGACTTGGAGGACCTATGACAAGAGCAAGGACAAGGAGAGCCAAGGAAGCTTTACAACAAATGTTAGTAGCCTTTACTAAAATAGAACCACGCCTTGAAGAATCAAAACTCAAATTGATCAATTGCCTCATGACTGAAGAGGAGGTTGCATGGCTTTAATGGGAGGGTAGCTTGTCATAAATTCAACTCAAGTATGGAGTGCTAACTATGCTTTGAATAGGGGCAGCTAGACTTGGTGGAATTATTGGTGATTAAATGCAAATAACAAGGACATGTGATTATTACAAATTGATAGAATAATGCAGTCAGCTAGGTTAAAAATTGTAGGCTGAATGCTTTTATTTCTTTGGCAGTTACACTTTGGCCAATTATAGTTTTTATGATGGTTATTATTAGGAGTTTATTTTTGTAAGTTTCTGAATGTAAAGGGGCTACATAATAGCACCCAGCTAGGAGAAGGAGGCAGATAGTTTTGGTTTTTGAACAAACACAGTTTGGTGAGCTTGTTTCTCTTTGAGTTCTTGCAATCCAATTATTAAGATTTAAAGGAATTACATCCTTTGTGTGTGCAATCTCTGGACTTATCTTCCATCCTTGGAAGTGTGACGTCCATCATTATTCCCATACCAATTTCTTTTCTTTTCCATGATCATATAATTCTGTTTCCCTCAATTTTGATTGAATCAAACCCTAATTCCACGAAAGCCCCAATTTTCGTGCAGAATAACTCCTGATCATATCTCATGTTATACGAAAGCTTTTTGAGTGATTCTTGAGCCAAAATTGCGATTCAGAACACGAGCTTTCTCGTCGTTTAATCTCATTCAATTTGGAGTTCTACAGCTTGAGTTATAGTTCCGTGATATCAAAACGAATTTTCTGCATTTCTGTTTTAATTGATCATTTCCATGCGCAAAGTTTAAAACAAAGTCTGTACCCATCACCTAAATTCCTGGTAGATCCTATTCTAAATCCCAACAAGCAAATTAGGGTTCATATCATTTGGTAATCAGAGCTCCAGTTCTAGGAATTGCAAGGCTACACTTCGGGTAATTTCTTTCCTTGATTTCACCATCCTTAATATTACCTTATTGTCATTTTCTCTTAGGCTGAATCATTGCAAAAGTTAGGCCTTTAAAAAAAATAAAAATAAAAATAGACCAAAAACAAAAGAGAAGGAAGCATGCAAAATGAGTGGTTGATTGAAGGAAGAATTACTGCACCTTGCTTGTTTGAATTTCTAAATTCTTGGCTATACTTTTGTTGGTTGAAATTTGAGCACAAATTCTGCATTTGTGGCTGCATACAGATTGGTAGAATTTCTTTGTGTTTTCTCTTCTTGGCTTGTTTTTATGATGGTAGAATTCAAGGAGGAATAGAGAGGAAAAAGGCAAGAGTGATCATTATAGTAAAAGCCTAATTGTGTGCAAACACTTGAGTGGGTAAGGTTTCTCAAACAGCAAATATATATATATATATATATATATATATATATATATATATATATATATATTAGTTCTTGTTACCTTTGATCTGTTTGTTTATCAATGACAGAAAGAAACATCAACAATGACATTCGTTCCAAATCACAAATCTTACTCAACACTTGGAGAGGTTGATGAAGCAACAACAAGATGAGTTCCATGAGAGGTTGGATCAATTGGAGAATAGGACACCACCTGGAGGAGGAGGAAGGCCGAATAGGAATGAAGGAAGAATAGAAGGAATCAAGCTGAATATACCTCCTTTCAAGGGTAGGAGTGACCCAGAGGCATACTTGGAGTGGGAGCTCAAGATTGAGCATGTGTTCTCTTGCAACAATTATAATGAGGAGCAAAAGGTGAGACTTGCAGCTGCTGAATTTTCTGATTATGCACTCATTTGGTGGAATAAGTTGCAGAGGGAGAGGACAAGGAATGAAGAACTTATGGCAGACACTTGGGCAGAAATGAAGAGAATCATGAGGAAGCGCTATGTACCATCTAGCTTCCATAGGGACTTGAAACTCAAGTTGCAGAAATTGACTCAAGGAAGCAAAGGAGTGGAAGAGTATTATTAGGAGATGGAAGTGTTAATCATCCAAGCCAAAATTGAAGAAGATCCTGAGGTAACTATGGCTCGCTCTCTTAATGGTTTAAATCATGATATTAGAGATGTTGTGGAGTTGCAGGAATTTGTAGAAATGGAGGATCTTTTGCATAAGACAATTCAAGTAGAACAACAACTCAAAAGAAAGAGTACAACAAGGAAGAGTTCTACTAGCTATAATCCTTCAAATTGGAAGGATAGAGTCAAGAAAGAAGGTGCTGCCTCCTCTAACAATGCAGCGCTTTCTAATCATGGGAAAGCACCTCAAAAGCAAGCTGAACATCCACCAAAGAGGACTAGAGAAGTGAAGTGTTTTAAGTGCTTGGGCATTATGCCTATGAGTGTCCTACAAAGAAGACAATTCTTCTCAAGGATAATGGGGAGTACACAAGCCAATCTGAAGATAGTGGTGGAGAGGAAGAGGAGAGTGAAGAAGAGATGGTGGCTGCGGAGGGAGAGTTGTACATGATTAGAAGGTTACTTGGAAGCCAAATCAAAGCAGTGGATGTATCTCAAAGGGAGAACATTTTCCATACAAGATGTTCAATCAATGGTAAGGTATGTTTGGTAATTATTGATGGGGGAAGCTGCACAAATGTGGTGAGTTCGAGATTAGTTTCAAAACTGAATTTGGACACTAAATCACATCCTAGGCCATACAAGCTTCAATGGCTTAGTGAAGGAGAAGAAGTGCAAGTAAGGCAACAAGTAGAAGTCTCTCTTTCCATTGGAAAATACCAAGACAAAGTGTTATGTGATGTAGTTGCAATGGAGGCTAGCCACATTCTTTTGGGGAGGCCATGGCAGTATGACACCAAAGCTGTCCATGATGGTTTTATTAACAAAATTTCTTTTGTGTATTAGGACAAGAAAGTGGTTCTCAAGCCTTTGACTCCTAGAGAGGTGCGTGAGGATCAAATCAAAATGAGAGAAAAGATTGCAATTGAGAGAAAGAGTGAAACACTTGAGAGGAAAAAGAGTGAAAAGAAAAAGAATGAAACACTTGAGGGCAAAAACCTTTGCTTGGCAAAAGAAAGGGAGGTTTGCACAAGGCAGCCCCTCTACTTATTGTTTTGTCAAAGTCAAATTTTATATGCTAACCAATTTGACAAGTTTGAATTGCCTTCTTGTATTGAATCTCTTTTGCAAGACTTTCAAGATGTTTTTCCAGCAAATGTACCAGATGGCTTGCCACCTTTGAGGGGAATTGAGCATCACATTGATCTCATTCCGGGAGCTTCTTTGCCTAATCGGCCAGCATATAGGAGCAACCCACAAGAGACAAAGGAGATTGAAAGGCAAGTGGCAGAACTCATGAGCAAAGGTTGGGTGAGGGATAGCATGAGTCCGTGTGCTGTACCAGTCACTCTAGTGCCCAAAAAGGATGGCTCATGGAGGATGTGTTCTGATTGTAGAGCCATAAACAACATCACCATCAAGTATAGACATCCAATTCCCAGGTTAGATGATCTTCTTGATGAACTGTATGGTGCATGTGTGTTTTCCAAAATTGATCTAAAAAGTGGCTATAATCAGATTAGGATTAGAGAAGGTGATGAATGGAAAACTACCTTTAAAACAAAATATGGATTGTATGAGTGGTTGGTTATGCCATTTGATTTGACTAATGCGCCTAGTACTTTCATGAGATTGATGAATCATGTTTTAAGAGAGTTTATTGGCAAATTTGTTGTGGTGTACTTTGATGATATTCTTATCTATAGCACTAGCCTTGATTTGCATGTTGAGCATTTGCAATCTGTTTTGAATGTGCTTAGGAAAGAACAATTATATGCCAATCTGGAAAAATGCATCTTTTGTACTGATCATGTGGTATTCCTTGGATTTGTTGTTAGTACTAAGGGAGTACAAGTAGATGTGGAAAAGGTTAAGGCCATCCAAGAATGGCCAACACCTAAGTCCGTGAGTGAGGTGAGGGGATTTCATGGTTTAGCAAGTTTCTATAGGAGATTTGTTAAAGATTTTAGTACATTGGCTGCACCTCTAAATGAAGTTGTTAAAAAAATGTGGGTTTCAAATGGGGTGAGGAACAAGAAAAGGCCTTTACTGCCCTTAAGCATAGGTTAACTAATGCACCCATTCTTGCTATGCCTGATTTTGCAAAATCATTTGAAATTGAGTGTGATGCATCAAATGTGGGTATTGGGGCTGTTTTATTGCAGGAAGGTCATCCAATTGCTTATTTTAGTGAAAAGTTAGGAGGGGCTACCCTTAACTATTCAACTTATGATAAGGAATTGTATGCATTGGTTAGAACTTTAAAGACTTGGCAGCATTACCTTTTACCCAAAGAGTTTGTCATCCATAGTGATCATGAGTCCTTAAAGTACTTAAAAGAACAAGGTAAGCTTAATAAGAGGCATGCTAAGTGGGTAGAGTTTCTAGAGCAATTTCCATATGTCATCAAGCATAAAAAGGGGAAAGGGAATGTAGTGGCTGATGCGCTTTCTAGGAGAAATGCATTGCTTTCTGTGCTTGAAACTAAATTGTTTGGTCTTGAATCTTTGAAAGACATGTATGTGAATGATGAGGACTTTGCTGAAATTTTTGCTGCATGTGAAAAGTTGTCTGAAAATGGTTACTATAGGCATAATGGATTCTTGTTTAAAGCAAATAGATTGTGTGTGCCTAAGTGTTCCATTAGAGAGCTGCTTGTGAGTGAATCACATGAGGGAGGTTTGATGGGTCATTTTGGGATCCAAAAGACTTTAGAAATTTTGCAAGAACATTTCTTTTGGCCCCATATGAGGTGTGATGTGCACAAATTTTGTGATCATTGTATTGTTTGTAAATAGGCTAAATTAAAAGTTAAGCGGCATGGTTTGTATACTCCTTTGCTTGTTCCTGAATATCCTTGGACTGACATTTCTATGGACTTTGTTTTGGGGCTGCCTCGAACAAAGAATGGAAAGGATTCTGTGTTTGTTGTTGTTGATAGGTTTTCTAAGATGGCACACTTCATACTTTGTAAAAAGGTAGATGATGCTTGTCACGTGGCTGACTTGTTCTTCAAAGAGATAGTGAGGCCCCATGGGCTGCCTAGGAGCATTGTAAGTGATAGGGATGCAAAATTCCTAAGCCGGAAGACCTTGTGGGGTAAGATTGGTACTAAATTGTTGTTTTCTACTACTTGTCACCCACAAACTGATGGTCAAACTGAGGTAGTCAATAGGACTTTAGGCACATTGCTTAGGACTGTTTTAAAGAAAAATCTTAAGTCTTGGGAAGCATGTTTGCCTCATGTTGAATTTGCTTATAATAGGGTTGTCCATAGCACAACTAACTGTTCACCTTTTGAAATTGTGTATGGATTTAATCCTTTGACTCCTCTTGATTTGCTGCCTATGCCTAACATTTCTATGTTTAAGCATCAAGAAGCGCAGGCTAAAGCTGAATATGTGAAGAAGCTGCATGAGCAAGTGAAGGCACAAATTGAAAATAAAAATGAGAGCTATGCAAGGCAAGCTAACAAAGGAAGGTAGTGTTCCAACCTGGTGATTGGGTTTGGGTACACATGAGGAAGGAAAGGTTCCCTGAACAAAGAAAGTCAAAACTCCAACCAAGGGGAGATGGTCCTTTTCAAGTGCTAGAAAAGATCAATGACAATGCATATAAAATTGATCTACCTGGTGAGTACAATATCAATGCCACTTTCAATGTGTCTGATTTAACTCTCTTTGATGCAGATAATGATGTTTCTGATTTGAGGACAAATCCTCTTCAAGAGGGGAGGAGTGATGATGACATGACCAAGAACAAGGAGCTTGAAGCCCTTGAAGGACTTGGAGGACCTATGACAAGAGCAAGGACAAGGAGTGTAACACCCTCCGTAGGGCGTCACATTTTAAAAAAATAAATAAATCTTAAAACTAATTAAAATTATTTTATAAAAGCTTTGAGTTTCAAAATATGGATTTTAAAATTTCTTGTCGCGGAAATACAAACTTACCGGAAATTTTAAGTAAAATGGAAATTAAATTTAACAGATTAACATACACATCACCAATCATTTCATATAAGTTAAAACGTAATATTTACTGAGACTCAGAGAAACAAGAGTAAACCCAAAGACGGGTACTACTAATAGCACGGTAAACAACACTAACGAGAAAAATTCAACCTACATAGTCTGTTTCTTCACCAACCGCATCTTGTTGAAACTTGAAAGACCACTCAATGACGCCGCCACCATCTTCGAATATTGTCTCCCCTAGGGTTAAGAATGTGCTCCGCCTACTATACGAATTCGAAGAATACAAACCAAACAAAAACAACACAGAAAGAGGTGAGATCCCCTTTCACCAAGTACCAAGATCGGTAGTAAAGAATAATACGAATGACAAAGTCATTCCATACACACAGATAATCACAATTATAGTCATGTTATCAATTTACAAATATTTCTAACATACATATAACCTAATAAAATAAACAAGTAATAACATTATCGGGATAGATATAACAATTCATACCATATAAAATATCATAACAAGACAATATAAAAGAAAGATCAAATGTCATAACAACATAAATATCACAAATGGAAGGTCATAGATAAAAATCACGGATAAAAAGCATAGATAGAAATCACAAATAAAATCACAAATAAAAATATCATAGATAAAAGATGACAGATAAAAGAAATAACAAATAAAAGATAATAGATAAAAATAACAAATAGAAGATAATAATGCACCACATATCAACATATACAATAAGACACAATCCTACTCCATGGAGCTAAACCACACAAACACAGTACATCGAGAGGAACGACCCGCAAAGTCCTCTAGTACCACGCTGCCCAACCAAACTATTGCACTGCGTCTTACGTTGTGTCTATAGCCCCACGACACAAGGAATCCATCATCCCGGCGTGGTGTAGTTCACGGTCTCACGTTGTGGCACTACGAGCAATGTACTATTAGACTTCACCAATCTCGATTAAACATAGTGTGTGTCGAGTCCACTAGTGTGTCGCCATTTACCACGGCCCAGAAGAGCAACCAACTGTTCACATATGGATTTATGCACACTAATGCCTCCAAGTCCATTCAAGATCGAACCACACTACGCTTATCACACCGACAATACGATGTGATTCACCTCGTCAATCAATCCACCAAAAGTTTGGCATAAACTCAACACACAAACCAAAGATAAGAAAATTACGAAAATACCCTCAAGAGATAAAATATATAGAGCAGATGTACGGGTTCTCATTTTCCCGACAAATGAAAATTCTCAAAAGCCTCATGACGGTTCACATTTTCCCGACAAAGAAAAAATAAATACAATAACGTTTAATCGCGTAGAAATTTTATCGTATTTTCACAATTCCGTCATTTTTACAAACGTTTGCAAAACGCGTAAATATATTTTTCTCGTTTTCAAAATCGCGTAGAATTTTTAATACGTTTTCTCAATCGCGTAAGATTTTTAAATCGTTTTCTTGTCCAACTTCCTTAAAATAACTATTTAAAACAAACAAAATAATATTTAGTACTTTCAAATTACGTAGAATATTTTTCATAGCGTATATCTTGTCTTTTGGACATCTTTTCTATCTTATTTATCCGTTTTTACTAAAAATTGACAAGATTTTGTTTAATAAATTATAATAATGGTTTCCTAAATTTACCATTTAAAAGTCCTTTTCATTTTTATTAATACCAAATAATTATACTTTTGAAAATTCCTAACGTGCTTCAAAACACACGATGAGCTATACGTTAGAAATTTTATAAAGCTACCGTATTTCTTCTTACAAAGAAAAAACCATTAGTATTAACCTCTTAAACTTAATTCTAACTACTTTATTTCTTTAAAACTCATTGTAGAAAATTTACTTTAACTTGTATTGCTTCTTCTTGATTGAAAATAGCTTGGAATTAATTTTAGAAATCATGAATGTCTAATTTGGCATGTTGGCGAATTTGATAAAAACTTTGCATTTGATTTCCAAATTATTTTTCACCTTTTAAATACATGTTTAATCTCTTGTATTGTCTACATTGATTTAATCCTTACCCTAGAAAATAGTTTTAGAAATCAAAGTGTTGAAGTTAGACATGTTGGATGAAAATGTAAGGTTATGCCATTTAATTTCCAAATTCATTTTTCTTAATCTAAACGAATGGATATCTTACCAATTCTCTTAGGTTAATTAGGTCACCTTTTAAGAAAATTAAGAGAACATTTTGGTTCCCCATTTAAATCATGGCCATGAGCCTTGTTAATGTGTTCTTTGGAACACTCATGCAATCCTTGACATATTATTTGCATCCTATATATTATCATGCATTTCTAACACAAGCAATATTATTAAAGCTTGTAGACATGCAAATTAAAGCTTGTAGACATGCAAATTATTACAAATATCACATAAGAAGGCTACTAACAAATACACAACAACCTACTAGCAAGCACCAAATTATCAAACATACAAATAACAAACACACAAATAATTAACACACCAAAACAAGCACACCACCGAATCCTTATGGATTCTACAAGCACAACCACATATATTCCTCACCACCAACACAAGGTTGATGAGGGTAATCTCCCTCTTACCTCTTGTAGAAACTTCCAAAGCCATTGTATGTCTCCTTCAAGCAATTCCTCTCCACCAAGAGCTACTTGAAAAATCAAAGAAAACATACAATATTAATATCTAAAGGCTTGAGTAAGGAAAACCATGAATCAAAATATGGTTTAAAAGGAAAGAATAAAATTAATAGTGAAGATTTCATAAACTTCACCTTAAAACCCTACACCTTGAGCTTGAAGAACAAGGGTGAAAATGGATGATTTAGGAAAAACTTCCAACATGAAAGTTCCTTAGAATGGTATGGAGATTCAAGATCTATGGTCATTTAAATTTTTAGAAGCTTGGAAGGTGATTTTTGGTAGTTGGCCGAATTCAAGAGGAAGAGAAAAAGGAAAGAAATTTGGTTGCTTGATCTTGGTTCTTTGAAGAAAAAGATATAGAAGAGAACAAATGAAATAAATTGATGAAGATTGTCTCCATTTGGGAGCTTTGGCCGTGAACACAAAGAGAGAAAAGAAGGAAGAATATTTGAGAGTTTGGCTTGATAGCTTTGGAGAAAGATGAAGACTTTGGGTTAAAAGCAAAGTCTCCTATTTTGGAATGCATGGCCGTGAATGGTCTTGAGAGAAAGTGAGAATGCATGGTCACAAATGCATAGGAAATGAGAATGAAATAAATGATTGAATATTGCTTTCCTAAAGGCATTCAATTGCCGTAGAAGCTTGGAGAACAAGAGTGAATTAAAACATTAAAATTGCCTTCTTCCCACATGCATTTGCCGTAAATGCATCATGACAAGAAGCCATCTATATTGACTTTGTCATACTTGGGTAATTAATGAAAGATAGAGAGAAATCAATTGATATATTTTGCCTTGCAAAGTTTTAGCTTTGCCGTAGAAACACATGCAATAAAGTCACTAAGATTGACTTGGTGTCACTTGGTGAATTAGATGAAAGATAGTAAGAATTGATTGTAATAATTGCCTCACCAAATGATTGGCTTTGCCGTAGAGTGAAACCAAAGAAAAGCCACCAATGTTGACTTGGTTAACTAGTTGAAAGATAGGAAAGATAGAAATGTGATATTGGCTTTGCAAAAATTTGTAATTGCCGTAGAAGGAAAAATCAAAGAAAAGAAACCAATGTTGACTAGTCTTCATTTATTCAATTTGGCTTTTCTACATGAATTCACTTTGGTGAATTTGGCTTTCTACGTAAACTTCATTTTGTGAATTTGGCTATTAAAGCCAATTCTCTTCTCTTCCACCGTAGCACCATTGCTTTTCAAGAAGTCCAACATTATTTGATAACTTATTTTCTATTGGTTCTTAAAAATTCAAACCATTAACCTTGACTAATTTTCATTGGTTAATTATTTACTAACTTAATTCTTATTGGTTGCTATTTTTGTTGACTAATTCTATTGGTGCATACTATATGTTATAGCATACTTTAACCAATGAATAATATTTATTATTTAAAAGTCAAGTATCTATTATCCAATGGATAATAAAATACACATAGATTTTTATTTTATACTAACAGAGTAGAAATTAATATTGATTATTTTTCTTCTACTGATTACCCTTGATGAGTCATAAAGCGAGTCATCACAGAGAAATTTCTAAAATATGTGACTCACTACAATGAGTCAGTATGATGAGTCATCGTGGAATTTTCTAGAACGGGTGAGTCAGCATGACGAGTCAGCGTAGATATTTTCTAGAGCAGATGAGTCAGCATAGCGAGTCACATGGCGAGTCTTTGCCATCGATCACATCTCGATCATTGGCGACGGCGAGTCATCACCGAGTCGACAAGACGGCGAGTCATCACTATCTGTGTCACGGTTGCATCACTGACTGTGTCATCATGGCGAGTCATCGAAGAAGCTTCTGGAACTGCTGAGGTGTCACGCCACGTGTCATCGTCATATTGGCCCGTTGCGATGAGTCATAGCCACCAATTTTGACTAACTCCTTATTGGTCCACGTGTACAGCACTTAATAACTAAACGTGGGTCCCGCAAAATATTTTCGGGTCCGTCACTCACTTATTTATACTGACTAATAAAATAATATTATAATAATATAAAATTATTTTATTTGACAGATTAAATCCTAAAAATTAAAAGATAAATTTTAAGCTCATTCAAATTGGTTTAGTAAGATCCCCCGCCTCTGAATAATTAAAAACAGATTTTCCCGGTCCGAAAAAATATTATTTTCCTACCCCGGAGCAAATCACACAAAAAGTCCATATAAAATTACAGACAGTAATATTGAGCACTGTATCATGTAGAAAACAATTAAAAACAAAAAAAAACAAAGACAAACAACACGTTCGGGACGTAACGGTCATTTTCTCAATTTTTTCCCACAACGTAGCTAATCATGCAAAACGTTCAAATAAAATTACAGACAGTATTATTTGTCTGTATATCAACCAGAAAAATTAAAACAGCAGATTCAAGAAAAATTTTATTTCACTGTCTTGAAGAAAAATACGTAAAACGATTATATAAAATACTAGACAAGATATATACATCTGTTTTTGATACGTAAAAATTTAAAACAAGAATTTGATAAAATTTTTATTTTATCAGTATCGAAACATATTATGTAAAACTACCAAATAAAATAACAAACAAGATATTTTTCTCGTATTTCATACGAGAAAAACAAGAAACAAGAAAATAGGGACACAACGGTCTTTTACCCAAAAGTCGGGATGTTACAACACTCCCCACCAAAAAAATTTCGCCGAAATTAAGGCATAGCTCTCGAAAGTATCGATCCACCCTTCGTCTTGTCTTTTAATTTTCACGTTGCACCTCCATTTACACCACTCCAGCATTACCTCGATTAACGAAAACTCCTTGCATCGCGTAAAACATGGAGAATAGCATTTTAGTGTGATTCTTCATGATTTCGAGAATAGATCGAATGTCGTTAATAAAGATAATGACAATTCTCGTCTAAATAAGGACGAAAGATACTATCCACTACGCTCCGTCATTAAACACTCGATCAAAACCATTTGAAATTATCCCGACTTTGTACCGCTTCACTCTTCTGCCTTTACTTTTAACTGGAAGTGCCTCACAATCCAAGTTCTCTTTTTCAACAATACTGTATTTGATACTTATGACATAATTTTGACTAAAAACATCCTTTCTTTACAATTGCAACACACAAAAGGACATTATAAAAATTTTATAAGAAAAGGTAGAGAAACTATCAGAATTGTTATCAGACTTGTCCAACAAAGAATTTGACATTGCCTGATTTTAAGAATAAGATTCCTGGGACACCAAAATTTTACTGAAATAATTTACAGGATATGATTAAAAATAACCAATCCACTTATAAGATCACATCTATCTCACGAAAGAGGTAAACAGTTTAGATTAACAGAAAAGATTGTTTAAGGATTTGAATAATAACAATGGATTTGATGATAAAAGCAAAAATAAAGAAGGCAAAAAGTAACAAAGATATTGATAGCTCTAATCAACCTAAATAGTCAATTAGTCATAAAGAATGATTAGACCAAAAGCACATCCCCGCATATTTCGCAATTCCGGCATAAGAAAGATATTATGAAGGCATAGAAATAAGAGATGATAGAATGAGATGATAAAATCATCCATACCACCGAACCTATCCAATAGAGAAATTGATATGGTCCAATAAATTTAGAAGTGAACTTTTTAAGTTGAACAATTTGACCAACTGGTCTAACAGAGCATGGATGGTTGGAAAAATACCCAATCCATATTTTTAGATTACGTCTGTTTTGAGAAAGAAGCATACAAATTGAATCAACAGAAAAGATTCAATTATTTAACAGACTTAGGATGGTTTAAGTAACTCAAGTCCTCAATCACATATTTTAGCAATAGAAACAGAAACAATCAGGTCAAAAGATAATGAAGACACAAAGAACTCTAATTGACCCACACAATTTTATGCCATAAAGAAATAGGTTACCCTCGGAATCATACAGTATAGTTAAAGGATCACCTTTCTGTGACACAATCTCCTTTATTTAGGTCCTCAATCCAAGATGCTCTTGCTCCACTTGAAGAATCAACGCTCCATTCCTCTTAGGATATCGAAGCACGTACGTACGTTACTAATAAACGACTTCGTCTTTTTGACGAGATACACTTCCCAGTAAACGTCCGGGTATCCTACACTTGAAAACAAATGATTCCTTTGATTGTACCTGTACCGTCCCTCGTTGGATGATCTTCCCTACACTTTCAACATTTTGGTGCAGATGTCACAGCCTAATCAAACCTGTTACCGCTAGCTTTTCCTCTACAAGATTGTTATTGTTGTTGACTTCCCGATGATCACGAATACGTTTTTCCACTGGACTTGTTTGGCCTTACGATTTCTCGATTTCTCCTCCTTCGGAATCAATATGGTCCAACGTTACGAAATTGCGTATTCTAAGATTTATTCCGACTTTGTCTGCTTCTAATCCTCGGCTATCGTTCCTTGCTACCGAGCAATCCTCTGATCATGTTGTACTATTCCTTCAACTATTCTTTGCATTGCTTTCGTAGATGCGGTCATATTGCCGATATCACGTCCTGCTTCCTCACGTCCGTTTCCTCATGTACGTTTCCTCATGTCCTTCTCCTCACGTCCACTTCCTCACGTGCACGTTTATCACAAGTCATCGCCTTTCTTCAAAGACAGATGAATCATAATACAATGGAAACCAGATGTAACCATTTAAAACAACGTTGTCTCCTTTCGGAGTCCAAGCACAGAGAGTCACACAACAAAAACAAGACAAACCCAACCACAAACCCCAAAAAGACTCTAACCGTGCTCGATACCAACTAATGTAACACCCTCCGTAGTAGGCGTCACATTTTAAAAAAATAAATAAATCTTAAAACTAATTAAAATTATTTTATAAAAGCTTTGAGTTTCAAAATATGGATTTTAAAATTTCTTGTCGCGGAAATACAAACTTACCGTAAATTTTAAGTAAAATAGAAATTAAATTTAACAGATTAACATACACATCACCAATCATTTCATATAAGTTAAAACGTAATATTTACAGACTTTTACGAGAAACAAGTAGCAAACCCAAAGACGGGGTACTACCAATAGCACGGTAACAACACTAACGAGAAAAATTCAACCTACATAGTCCGTTTCTTCACCAACCGCATCTTGTTGAAACTTGAAAGACCACTCAATGACGCCGCCACCATCTTCGAATATTGTCTCCCTAGGGTTAAGAATGTGCTCCGCCTACTATACGAATTCGAAGAATACAAACCAAACAAAAACAACACAGAAAGAGGTGAGATCCCCTTTCACCAAGCATCCGATTTAGGTAGTAAAGAATAATACGAATGACAAAGTCATTCCATACACACAGATAATCACAATTATAGTCATGTTATCAATTTACAAATATTTCTAACATACATATAACCTAATAAAATAAACAAGAATAACATTATCGGGATAGATATAACAATTCATACCATATAAAATATCATAACAAGACAATATAAAAGAAAGATCAAATGTCATAACAACATAAATATCACAAATGGAAGGTCACAGATAAAAATCACGGATAAAAAGCATAGATAGAAATCACAAATAAAATCACAAATAAAAATATCATAGATAAAAGATGACAATAAAAGAAATAACAAATAAAAGATAATAGATAAAAATAACAAATAGAAGATAATAATGCACCACATATCAACATATACAATAAGACACAATCCTACTCCATGGAGCTAAACCACACAAACACGTACATCGTAGGAACGACCCGCAAAGTCCTCTAGTACCACGGCTGCCCAACCAAACTATTGCAGACTGTCTTACGTTGTGTCTATAGCCCCACGACACAAGGAATCCATCATCCCTAGCTGGTGTAGTTCACGGTCTCACGTTGTGGCACTATAGGCAATGTACTATTAGACTTCACCAGATCTCGATTAAACATAGTGTGTGTCGAGTCCACTAGTGTGTCGCCATTTACCACGGCCCAGAAGAGCAACCAACTGTTCACATATGGATTTATGCACACTAATGCCTCCAAGTCCATTCAAGATCGAACCACACTACGCTTATCACACCGACAATACGATGTGATTCACCTCGTCAATCAATCCACCAAAAGTTTGGCATAAACTCAACACACAAACCAAAGATAAGAAAATTACGAAAATACCCTCAAGAGATAAAATATATAGAGCCATAATCAGACGGTTCTCATTTTCCCGACAAATGAAAATTCTCAAAAGCCTGTACGGGTTCACATTTTCCCGACAGCAAAAATAAATACAGTAACGTTTAATCGCGTAGAAATTTTATCGTATTTTCACAATTCCGTCATTTTTACAAACGTTTGCAAAACGCGTAAATATATTTTTCTGTTTTCAAAATCGCGTAGAATTTTTAATACGTTTTCTCAATCGCGTAAGATTTTTAAATCGTTTTCTTGTCCAACTTCCTTAAAATAACTGTTTAAAACAAACAGAAATAATATTTAGTACTTTCAAATTACGTAGAATATTTTTCATAGCGTATACTGTCTTTTGGACATCTTTTCTATCTTATTTATCCGTTTTTACTAAAAATTGACAGTATTTTGTTTAATAAATTATAATAATGGTTTCCTAAATTTACCATTTAAAAGTCCTTTTCATTTTTATTAATACCAAATAATTATACTTTTGAAAATTCCTAACGTGCTTCAAAACACACGATGAGCTATACGTTAGAAATTTTATAAAGCTACTGTATTTCTTCTTACAGTAAAAACCATTAGTATTAACCTCTTAAACTTAATTCTAACTACTTTATTTCTTTAAAACTCATTGTAGAAAATTTACTTTAACTTGTATTGCTTCTTCTTGATTGAAAATAGCTTGGAATTAATTTTAGAAATCATGAATGTCTAATTTGGCATGTTGGCCGAATTTGATAAAAACTTTGCATTTGATTTCCAAATTATTTTTCACCTTTTAAATACATGTTTAATCTCTTGTATTGTCTACATTGATTTAATCCTTACCCTAGAAAATAGTTTTAGAAATCAAAGTGTTGAAGTTAGACATGTTGGATGAAAATGTAAGGTTATGCCATTTAATTTCCAAATTCATTTTTCTTAATCTAAATAAATGGATATCTTACCAATTCTCTTAGGTTAATTAGGTCACCTTTTAAGAAAATTAAGAGAACATTTTGGTTCCCCATTTAAATCATGGCCATGAGCCTTGTTAATGTGTTCTTTGGAACACTCATGCAATCCTTGACATATTATTTGCATCCTATATATTATCATGCATTTCTAACACATGCAATATTATTAAAGCTTGTAGACATGAAAATTAAAGCTTGTAGACATGCAAATTATTACAAATATCACATAAGAAGGCTACTAACAAATACACAACAACCTACTAGCAAGCACCGAATTATCAAACATACAAATAACAAACACACAAATAATTAACACACCAAAACAAGCACACCACCGAATCCTTATGGATTCTACAAGCACAACCACATATATTCCTCACCACCAACACAAGGTTGATGAGGGTAATCTCCCTCTTACCTCTTGTAGAAACTTCCAAAGCCATTGTATGTCTCCTTCAAGCAATTCCTCTCCACCAAGAGCTACTTGAAAAATCAAAGAAAACATACAATATTAATATCTAAAGCTTGAGTAAGGAAAACCATGAATCAAAATATGGTTTAAAAGGAAAGAATAAAATTAATAGTGAAGATTTCATAAACTTCACCTTAAAACCCTACACCTTGAGCTTGAAGAACAAGGGTGAAAATGGATGATTTAGGAAAAACTTCCAACATGAAAGTTCCTTAGAATGGTATGGAGATTCAAGATCTATGGTCATTTAAATTTTTAGAAGCTTGGAAGGTGATTTTTGGTAGTTGGCCGAATTCAAGAGGAAGAGAAAAAGGAAAGAAATTTGGTTGCTTGATCTTGGTTCTTTGAAGAAAAAGATATAGAAGAGAACAAATGAAATAAATTGATGAAGATTGTCTCCATTTGGGAGCTTTGGCCGTGAACACAAAGAGAGAAAAGAAGGAAGAATATTTGAGAGTTTGGCTTGATAGCTTTGGAGAAAGATGAAGACTTTGGGTTAAAAGCAAAGTCTCCTATTTTGGAATGCATGGCCGTGAATGGTCTTGAGAGAAAGTGAGAATGCATGGTCACAAATGCATAGGAAATGAGAATGAAATAAATGATTGAATATTGCTTTCCTAAAGGCATTCAATTGCCGTAGAAGCTTGGAGAACAAGAGTGAATTAAAACATTAAAATTGCCTTCTTCCCACATGCATTTGCCGTAAATGCATCATGACAAGAAGCCATCTATATTGACTTTGTCATACTTGGGTAATTAATGAAAGATAGAGAGAAATCAATTGATATATTTTGCCTTGCAAAGTTTTAGCTTTGCCGTAGAAACACATGCAATAAAGTCACTAAGATTGACTTGGTGTCACTTGGTGAATTAGATGAAAGATAGTAAGAATTGATTGTAATAATTGCCTCACCAAATGATTGGCTTTGCCGTAGAGTGAAACCAAAGAAAAGCCACCAATGTTGACTTGGTTAACTAGTTGAAAGATAGGAAAGATAGAAATGTGATATTGGCTTTGCAAAAATTTGTAATTGCCGTAGAAGGAAAATCAAAGAAAAGAAACCAATGTTGACTAGTCTTCATTTATTCAATTTGGCTTTTCTACATGAGTTCACTTTGGTGAATTTGGCTTTCTACGTAAACTTCATTTTGTGAATTTGGCTATTAAAGCCAATTCTCTTCTCTTCCACCGTAGCACCATTGCTTTTCAAGAAGTCCAACATTATTTGATAACTTATTTTCTATTGGTTCTTAAAAATTCAAACCATTAACCTTGACTAATTTTCATTGGTTAATTATTTACTAACTTAATTCTTATTGGTTGCTATTTTTGTTGACTAATTCCTATTGGTGCATACTATATGTTATAGCATACTTTAACCAATGAATAATATTTATTATTTAAAAAGTCAGTATCTATTATCCAATGGATAATAAAATACACATAGATTTTTATTTTATACTAACAGAGTAGAAATTATTATTGATTATTTTTCTTCTACTTGACAACCCTTGATGAGTCATAAAGCGAGTCATCACAGAGAAATTTCTAAAATATGTGACTCACTACAATGAGTCAAGATGATGAGTCATCGTGGAATTTTCTAGAACGGGTGAGTCGACATGGCGAAATCAATAGATATTTTCTAGAGCAGATGAGTCAAGATAGCGAGTCACAAGACCTTTGATCATGATCGCATCGCATGGCGAGTCATCACCGAGTCAAGACGGCGAGTCATCACTATCTCGTGTCACGGTTGCATCATGATCAAAGTCATCATGGCGAGTCATCGAAGAAGCTTCGAATTGCTGAGGTGTCACGCCACGTGTCATCGTCATATTGGCCCGTTGCGATGAGTCATAGCCACCAATTTTGACTAACTCCTTATTGGTCCACGTGTACAGCACTTAATAACTAAACGTGGGTCTCGCAAAATGTTTCTGGGTCCGCCGTCACTTATTTGTACTGACTAATAAAATAATATTATAATAATATAAAATTATTTTATTTGACAGTTAAATCCTAAAAATTAAAAGATAAATTTTAAGCTCATTCAGAATTGGGTTTAGTAAGATCCCCCGCCTCTGAATAATTAAAAACAGATTTTCCCGGTCCAGAAAAATATTATTTTCCTACCCCGGAGCAAATCACACAAAAAGTCCATATAAAATTACAGGACAAGTATGAAAGAATATTGAGCAATCGTATCATATAGAAAACAATTAAAAACAAAAAAAAAAAGACAAACAAAGACGTTCGGGATGTAACATGGTCATTTTCCCAATTTTTTCCCACAACGTAGCTAATCATGCAAAACGTTCAAATAAAATTACAAACAAGTATTATTTGTCTCGTATATCAACCAGAAAAAAATAAAATAGCAGATTCAAGAAAAATTTTATTTCAATTGCCTTGAAGAAAAATACGTAAAACGATTATATAAAATACTAGACAAGATTATACATCTTTTTTGATACGTAAAAATTTAAAACAAGTAATTTGATAAAATTTTTATTTTATCAGATCGAAACATATTATGTAAAACTACCAAATAAAATAACAAACAGTATTATTTTTCTGTATTTCATACAGAAAAACAAGAAACAGTAAAATAGGGACACAACGGTCTTTTACCCAAAAGTTGGGATGTTACAAGGAGAGCCAAGGAAGCTTTACAACAAATGTTGGCAGCCTTTACTAAAATAGAACCATGCCTTGAAGAATCAAAACTCAAATTGATCAATTGCCTCATGACTGAAGAGGAGGTTGCATGGCTTTAATAAGAGGGTAGCTTGTCATAAATTCAACTCAAGTATGGAGTGCTAACTATGCTGAATAGGGGCAGCTAGACTTGGTGGAATTATTGGCTGATTAAATGCAAATAACAAGGACATGTGACTGTTACAAATTGATAGAATAATGCAAATCAACTAGGTTAAAAATTGTAGGAATGAATGCTTTTATTTCTTTGGCACTTACACTTTGGCCAATTATAGTTTTTATGATGGTTATTATTAGGAGTTTATTTTTGTAAGTTTCTGAATGTAAAGGGGCTACATAATAGCACCCACTAGGAGAAGGAGGCGAGATAGTTTTGGTTTTTGAACAAACACGCTTTGGTGAGCTTGTTTCTCTTTGAGTTCTTACAATCCAATTATTGAGATTTATCAAAGGAATTACATCCTTTGTGTGTGCAATCTCTGGACTTATCTTCCATCCTTGGAAGTGTGACGTCCATCATCATTCCTATACCAATTTCTTTTCTTTTCCATGATCATATAATTGTTTCCCTCAATTCTGATTGAATCAAACCCTAATTCCACGAAAGCCCCAATTTTCGTGCAGAATAACTCCTGATCATATCTCATGTTATACGAAAGCTTTTTGAGTGATTCTTGAGCCAAACTTGCGATTCAGAACACGAGCTTTCTCCTCGTTTTGGTCTAATTCAATTTGGAGTTCTACAGCTCGAGTTATAGTTCCATGATATCAGAACGAATTTTCTGCATTTCAGTTTTAATTGATCATTTCCATGCGCAGAGTTTAAAACAAAGTCTGTACCCATCACCTAAATTCCTGGTAGATCCTATTCTAAATCCTAACAAGCAAATTAGGGTTCATATCAAGAAGCCACATGGAAACTAGAAGAAAGGATAAAAGAACAATATCCATATTTATTCTGAAAGTGTGAAATCGAGTTTATCAAGTTTCAAGGACAAAACTTTTGTTAGAGGGAGAGAGTTGTAACACCCCGAACTTTCTATCTTAGAAACAATAATTTTGACAGTTAACAGAATTCTACTGTTTAGTGATTTCTGTGTGTTGTAAAATTATTTTGAATATTCCGTCTGTATATTTGATCGTTTTGAGTAATTTGCTCCGTGTCAGGGAAATAATAATTTTCAGGCCGGAAAAATTTTACGTAATTTAATTATTACTGAAAAGTCTTAATTATTTTACGTAATCTGATTTGATATTTGTGAATTTTCTAATTTTTATGATTTTGTGGATGATTATGAAATTTTTACTGTTTGTGAGCCCCAAGGGTTGTATGTGGGCCCATGTAGCCATACGTGGGCCCAAGTGGGTCCCGCAAAGTAAAAATTTTTTACGCATAGAAAAATTTGTACTGTTTAGACAGAGACAAGGGATTTTCCTAAACCTGAATCCGGAAACAGTTTTAGAAAATTTCATTTATAGTGTTTTATACTGTATTTAATTATCGGATGATAAAAATACAGTAAATATATTCTTTCGTGGGGTTATAACAGATAAAAATAAAATTCTATACTGTTAAGTCAACATTGGTGGTTTTGATATCCACCATCGATTTAATCACTGTTGGAGATTTAATCTTGATTTAATCAACGGTGGAGATTTGATCTTAAAAGTGAATAGGATCAATCTAACCGTTGGATGGAAATTAAATCAAGGGTAGAGATTTAGTCTTATAAAATGGCTATGACCATTATCAACCCTTGGATGTAAATTACATCAATGGTAGAGAAGGATCATTAATGACCGTTGGATTTGGATTTAGATCAATGGTGGAGAATTGGTCATCAAAAATGACTACAACCATTTTGGACCCTTGGATGTAAAGTTTGAAGGTGTAATCTTGATCCTTCATTTTGGAGACACATTCAATGGTTAGGATTGCAAGCCAAAAATGATCCAATGGCTCAAATAAAGTCTTCCATCTATAACCTAAACCTAGTAGCTATTTTTAATCCACACCATTCTTTTAATTAAAGGTTAAGATTGCCTAAAATGATGGCTATGAAATTTGTCACATTTTGGAGTGCATGAGGAGGGGGGGACGGTTTTGGAGACTTAAGGCAATGGCCAAGTTTCAAGACCACCAATTATTTTTCCTATTAATCATTAATGATCATTCCAAAAGGCTATAGTTTTTCAAACTTCACTTTCCACCTTTCTCCAATGCAAGCTACGGCCATGCAAGGCTTTGAAGACCAAATAATTCATTTCTACACTTCGCATTATCACATCTTCACCTTTTCACTTAAGTTTCAAGAAACAAACCAAAGAAAACTCCATTTTCTCTCCCTAAGAAGACCATTCGGCCAAGCATCCTAAATCCCTTCTCCATCACTCTTTAATTTCATACAACCTAGTTTCTTGAATCCTTACCTTATTCTAAGCAACTTTCATGTTGAAGACTTTTTCTAAATCTTCCATCTTGGAGGACTTTTACTAAGATCAAGTTATAGAGTTTTTGTTGGTGAAGTGTAAGGAAACTTCATTTTATTCTTTTCTTTTTCATGTTCTAAACTATGTTTGATCCATGGTTCCTCTTATTCAAACTTGATATACTAATTTCTTGTGTTTGTTTCATGTTTAAGAAATTTGTGTTGGTGGAGATCTTGCTCAAAATACAAAGCAAGGAGCTTTAGAGGATCTTCAAGAGGTAAGAGGGAGATCCATCTCACCAACCAAGCATGGTGGTGAGAGATGGTTTTATATTTGATGGATGGTGAATCCTGATGACAACCAAATGGGGGTTGCCTTTTTAAGATCTTTTTGATTGAAATTATCAAGTGTGTTGCGCCATTTAAAGATTAAAACAAATTGAGTTTGAATTCAGATTTTGGAACAAAGTAAAGATGAAGAAGAAAAGGATAAAATGGAAGAGATTAGAGATGATGTGAGGCGCCACAAACAAAGGAAACTTTGTTTGATAAGCCAAGTGAAATCCACCACAAGAATGTTGGAATTCTTGATAAGGATGAAAACCTTGGTTCAACCAAGAACTTAGGAGAACAATGCTCACTAACAATGGAAAATTCCAAATGACATCCAAAAGTCCCCATTCATGAAAATGGTGTGAATACATATAGGTGGCTGAAACCACTTTGTTTTCCCTCTTACAAAACCTCCCAATAATTCACTCATTCAAGACTCTATAAATTCTCTCTCAAAGCACTTTTACTCAGCCTTTACACATGCGTTTCACGCCACTTACACTCACATAGGATCCTAGGACACATTTCAATTCCTAACTTATTGCATATTACTCAAGAAAATAAATCCTACTTAAAACCCCACTTAATAGCCACCAAAAATGCATTTATGGCAGCCACCAACAATAACTCACGCCTCTCTCTCATCTTCATGAATTACATCACATTATTTTTTTTAAAATAAACAAAAGATTCCTAAGTCTATAACCTATTCAAACTCGTGTAACAATGGAAAAGAGTGGGCTTGACCCAAATGCAAACAAAGCAAGTTGGACCTAACTCACAAAAATCCCATTTACACTTATTGGGAAGAAATAAACATTAAACTTGAGCCTCATCTTGTTGCACGCCACTTTCACATGATTCTTCCAAGTGGATGATGCAATTGAGTAACTTGGGCTCCTCTTGAATTGATTTTGGGCTTGTTTCCATGAGAAGCCCAATCATGTGGTTTAGAGCTTCTTGGACCTTCTTTGTTCTTGCCCTGGTCATTGGGCCTCCAAGGCCTTGTATAGCTTCTTGATCCACTTTGTGCCTAGTTGGGCTCACATCAAATCCATGTGAGGATTCATATCCATGGTCATGTAATAATTTGTGTGTGTTATGTGCTTTGATTATTTTTACCTATGCTTGATATGCTTTGCATGATTTACTTGTGTATGCATGCTTAATATGACTTTTATTTGCTTAATGGTGTGCTTATAATATGCATGATGATATATGTTGAATATATTATGATGGATGTATGTTGAAATAAACAAATTTTGGCTCCAAAGGCCATAGAGAAGGTTACGGTTTCGGGCTTCCAAAACTAAGATTTTTATTGAAATTTTTAAAGAAACAATGGAGTTAATTTTTAGTCCTTAAACTTAAGCAAATTTCAGCCAAGACACCAACCAATTTGGTGTTCACAAAATTATATTTTCATGAATGATAAAATTAAATGATTTGAGAAAGTAAAGAAAATAAACAAAAGGGTTTGTTTTGCAAAAAGAATGCACACGGTTTTGAGTTGTGTTTTCATAAATTTATTTTGTGTAGAAACAAGAATGGAATTTATTTAAGTTAGAAGAAAAATATTTCATGGTTTCAATGGCCATTTATAAGGTTTTGATAATTTAGAAAAAAGTTTTGATGTTATAAAATACAATAATTTTCAAATAAGGATTTTGGAAAGGGGAATTGAAGTGTTATCAAATAATTGAAGTGGAATTTTCATAAATAAAAGAAAAAGGAGATTGAAAGTGTTGAACTTCAAATTATTTTAAAGAGAAGTGATTTAGAAATATAAAAGAAAACGTTTGTAACTTAAATTTACTAACGTAGAATTTATTTATTGGGTTTTGGAAAACGTTTAGGAAATTTAAAGTTAGAAACAGTAATTAAATGAACTAAATGTGATTTTGTAAGATTAAATTAATAAAAAAGTGATTTTGAGAAAATATATTATGGAAAAGATTTTTTGACTAAGAATAGGAAGAGAATAAATTAAGAAATTATATTATTGTAAGAAAAGTCCAAAATAATATTTTTTAAAGTTAAGAAATATTTTACGAAGGGTAAAAATGGTGAGAAACGATTTACGTAACTCAAAAACGTAATTTTTAAGTTACGCGACTTGAAAAACGTTAAAATATTTCTATGCAATTTTTAAAGCGTTTAAATATTTTACACGATCGAAATATTGTAGAAAAATCGTTGTACGATTTAAAAACAAAAGAATATTTTTACGCAATTTAGAATACACTAGAAAATGGTTACACAATTTTTAAACGTAACAGAAAATGTTACAAATCATTGTTTACATAACAAAATATTACGTGACTGTGAAAGCGTGACAAAAACATTTTGCGAATGAGAAAAATATGGTAATGTGATTTTGCTGTTAATTATACAGTAAATTTTATGGTTAAAATCAGTATATAATACTGTACAAGAAATTGAGAAGTTTGTCTGTAATTGGCATTAATACATGAACGTAAAACAGTATTTGAACTTGGTATGAGAAAGTATGTGATTTATGTAACGCCCCAATTTTAAGAAAATATTCTGAATGTACTGTTTGCTGTTTTTCATGCTTTTGTGTGAATGACCGCTGTGTCCTTATTTTACTGTTCTCGATTTCTGTATGAAAACAATTACGATAATACAGGCTCAAATTTTATTTGATCGCTTTACGTAATTTGCTTCGAGATGGTAAAATAAAAATTTTTCTCGAAGCCATCGCTTTTAATTTTTCTCGTAAAGATATACAATATAATTAATACTCTTGGATATTTTATTTGAACGTTTTGGACGATTACCTACGCTGTGGGAAAAAATAAAAAATGACCGTTACGTCCCGAACATCTGCTTTTTTGCTTTTTTGTTGTTTTTAATTGTTTTCTTCTTGATTTAATGTCCGATAATACCGTCTGGTGATTTTATATGGACTTTTTGGGTGATTTGCTCGAGGCAGAAAATAATATTTTCCTGCCGGAGAAAATCTTATTTTATTATTTAGAATTGGGGGATCTTACTTAACCCGATTCTGAATGAAACTAAAAATAATCTTTTAATTTTTAGATTTAATCACAAATAAAATAATTTTATATTATTATAATATTATTTTATTAGTCAAGATAATTTAGTGACAAAGAGACCCTAAATATTTTGCGGGACTCACAATTAGCAGAACGTTAGATCGGTAGCTTAATTAATCACCGTTAGCGTAGAACTTTCAGAATCGTGCCGACTCACTAGTGACTCAAGAGAAAAAATTAAATGCACCGGGTGACTAGGCTTGTGAGTCACCATGAGCCAACCAATAGAATCAAGCTTGTTCACCAAGGCTTGATCTTGACCATTGATTCATCCAAAGGCTTGGATGAAGCCAAGCAAAGGTCCACCTTGCAAGCCCACTTGAGTGCTACGGCCAAGGGCTTTGGAAGACCATTCTCCACTTTGATTTTCATGCATTTCTCTCTTCTCTCTCTTCCAAAGAAAACCTAGCCACCATTGTTGTTCATTTCTCCTACCATTCGCCAAGAGCTATACTACACCATCCAACCATCCAAAAATTTTTCTAACCAAGTTTTCTTAACCTAAACACTATTCTAAGAACCTTTCTAGTTGGGAGTTTCTTCAAAATCTTCCATTTAGGGCTTGGAAATCAACCTTGAAAGTTTTACCTAGAAGGTGAAATTTCATGCTTTTCTTTTCTCTCTTCATTTTCAAAGTTCTAAGCCATGATTTCTCCATGGTTTAGCTTCTTTTTCATGGTTAGTAACATGTAAATTTTGTTTGAGATTTCTAGGTATTTTTGAAGGTGAAAACCGAACCCTAGGAGGTGTGAAAGCAAACCTTTGTCTTCATTTAAGGTAAGAGGAAGACAATTCTTATCATCCCTTGGTGGTGGTAAGAAGATGGAATGTTTGTAGAATCCATAAGGATTCGGTGGTGGTGTGTTTGTTGATGTGTATTTGTTAATTTTTGTGGTTGCTAGTAGTAGTTTATGTGATGTATGTTAGTAGCTTTCTTGTTTGATGATTGTAATAATTTTGCATGTCTATTAGCTTTTGAATGCATGTCTATAAGCTTTAATTTAGGTTTAGGTGTTAGAAAATATATTGCATGTGTTAGAAAATACAATGCATGTGTTAGAATTGTATGATAATGTATAGGATGTGAATAACATGTTCAAAAATTGCATGAGTGTTCCAAAGAGCACAATCCAATAGCTCACGGCAATGACAAATTTGGAGGACCAAAATGTTCTCTTGATTTTTCCTAAAGTGTAACTTAATTAACCTAGGAGAATCAAGAAAGTTTCAAATTGATTTGATCAAAGAAAATGCATTTAGAAATCAAATGGTAAAGACTTAGTATTTTGGGCCAACATGCCTAAAGGATTAATTTAACTCCTACTAACTATTTTCTAATATGATTTAATGAACTTAGACAATATAATACATTTGATATGATTTGAAAGGTGAAAGACATTTTAAAATCAAATGAAAGGGTTTTACTAAATTTGGCCAACATGCCACTATAGGTAATCATGATTTCTAAAACTTGATTCCAAACCTTTTTCAATCAAAAAGAGACAATACAAGTTAAGAAGAAATTTTCTATAATGATTTTTGAAGAAACAAATTGAGTAGAATTAAGCTTAAAGGATTAAAACTAATAATTTTATCATTAGGAAGTAAAATACAAGTATTTTGAGAGTTTTCTAACATATAGCTCACTTTAGGTTTTGAAGCATGTTAGAAAGTTTTCAAAAAGAATTAAAGTTATATGATTGAAAATTTAGGTAAATGGAAATTTTATGGATAATTTAGGAAACCATTATTATGATATTCTAAACAAAATACTGTCAATTTTTAGTAAAAAAATGAACCAATAAGATAGCAAAAATATCCAAAAGACAAGATATGCGATATGAAAAATTATTCTACGTAGTTTAAATGTACTAAGTACTATTTCTCGTTTGTTTAAACAAGTAATTTTAAAGGCATTCGAATAAGAAAATGATTTGAAAATCCTACGCGATTGAGAAAACGTATTAAAAATGCTACGCGATTTTAAAAACAGAAAAATATCTTTACCCGATTTTTAAACGTTTGTAAAAACGATGGAATTATGAAAACGCGATAAAATTTCTACGCGATTGACCGTTACTATATTTATTTTATGTCTTTGTCGGAAAATGTGAACCCGCATGATTATTTTTGAGAATCTTTCATTGTCGGGAAAATGTGAACCCGCATGCATTATTTTTGAGGATCTTTCATTGTCGGGAAATGTGAACCCGCATGTGCTTTTTTGAGGATCTTATCTGCTTCGGGAAAATGTGAACCCGTATGTGCTTTCTATTTATGTGTGCCAAGTTTTTTTTGTGGTGGATTGGTTGACGAGACGAATCACATCGTGTTGTCGATGCGATAAACGTAGTGTGGTTCATTGTTCTAATGAACTTGGAGACTTTAGTGTACGGATCCCACATGTGGACAAGCCGGTAGCTCACCGGGCCGTGGTAAACCGATAGCACACTATGGTACTCGACACGCACTATATTTAATCGAGATTTGTGAAATCTAGTAGTACATTTGCCCGTAGTGCCACAACGTGAGACCGTGAACTACACCACGCCTGGATGATGGATTCCTGTGTCGTGGGGCTATAGACGCAACGTGTGACCGCGCAATAGTTGGTTGGGCAGCCGTGGTACTAATAGATTTTACGAGTCATTCCGCTCTCTGATACTTGTGTTTTCTTTAGCTCCATGGAGTAGGGTTTTGTCATATTGTTTATTTATCTCTATGTCTATTTATTTCCATCTTATCTATTTATTGTTTATCTCTGTATTTTATTTGTTTATTTTATCTGTTTATTTTATCCGTTATTTATATATTTGGTTATTATATCTTATCTGTTTATTCTTATCTTTTTATTTTATCTCGTGATGTTTTATCTGTGATGTGATATATTGTTATGATATCTAAATCTTACTCTAATCTGTTATTCTTTCTCGTTATAGTATTTTGTATTGCATGAACCGTATATATGTTGTTTGTCGTCTTCTTATTTGCCATGTTGTGATGATTTTATGTTGTCTTACCTCTTTGTTATATGTATTTTCTGTTTATTTATTTTACGCGGTAAAGACTTCGAGGAAGAGGATCAGCCCTTGAGATCTTGTACCCGAGGAGGAGGAAGAAGATCGCAGCGACGATCGCTTGACGATCAAGAACCATCCGATCATCCATATCCTCTGGATTGATTGTGAGGGATGGCAGCGCCAGGATTTTTGGGATTCGTAGAGCTAGTATTTCATGGAGGTTCTCTAGCTTGGCATTTACGAGGCGATCGTGATTCTGTGACGTATGCAGGACGTGTGACCGTGATTCTACGTCAACGTTTTGATGGAGAGCCTGTCATGACTACGACACTTTTTCTGCACTTAGAGTTACCCTTATCCATTAGGCGTCACTGGGGTACTGAAAACCCTGAGCCTAGTGAGATAAGCATCGTATCGACTGCGCGATCCCGTTATCGCCGTGTGTCGAGACATCCGGATATTTGTCTCCCGATGATCATTTTCATGCTGAGAGTGATCCATCGAGGATTAGATAACCATGATGTTTTTTTTTTTTGGCGCGCGTCAGTATGTCCGTATATATTAACTCTTTTATTGCTTTCTTTACTGTTTTTGTTTAAATATTTGTAGTCTTAGTTGTGAATTATTTGTACAAATTATAACTTAAATCATATGTATATTATCGTAATGATGTTTTTTTTTTTATTTCGTATTTTCCGCATTATCTTTTTATATCATATTTCGTCTATCGTGAATTATTTTACAACCCGTAATAATATTTAACAAATGTTTCACAACTTGGGTAGATTTTATTTCTATTTCTTTTATTTTCTTTTATGTGTGACATCCTCCAAAGGGGTGTTACATTAGTTGGTATCGAGCCCAAGTTAGTCTTTTGGGGTTGTGGTTGGGTCTGTTTTTATTTGTCTTTGTGTGATCCTCTCAGTGATCTTTGTGATTTATATCCTTTCGGAAATATCTAGAAGGATGTATCTAACTTTGTTTTGTTATGTTTGAAGAAAGAAGATGGCTGGTAGAGGCAGAGGACGTGCTAACGTGAATCGTGTTGAGGACCCGATGTTGGTTGCTTTGCCGAAGCTATGCGGGATGGTCAAGTGATTACTCAAAGAAAATTTGAGAGCACTCAACAAAGAAGATGCTACGGTGATGCCCTAAATTTATCTGAATTTAGGCGCCATAATCCGCCACGCTTTAGAGCGAGGTGGATCCTGGAGAAAGCGAGTCGGTGGATGCAAGATTTAGAGAGAATCTTTGAGGGGATGAGATGCACGATGAAAAGAAAGTAACTTATGTTGTCTTTATGCCGAGAGGAGATGCGAGAACATTGGTGGAGAGGAATCCGCCGAGTGTTGCAAGTCGAAGGGACCGAGATCACCTCGGAAGTGTTTTCTAATACTTTTCTCGGATAAATATTTTCTGCAAGTGCTAGGCATGCCAAGGAGATGGAATTTCTTGGGTTGCGACAGGAAATATGACAAAGGAATGAGTACGCCACAAAATTTGAAAGTTTGTCTCAATTTTCGGATTATGCTCAAAATCGACAAGATGAGGTATGGAAATGTCGGAAGTTTGAGTCCTGGATTGAGAGTGGAATTGAAGCGAGGAGTAATATCTCTCGAATATGAATCATTTTCATACTTTGGTAGACGCATGTGCGCGACTTGAGGAGCTTGAACCGTCGCGAGATCGAGGAATCGAACTTTGGGCCGACAAGGTTTCAAAGAGGTGGAGGTAGCAATACAAATCGGTTTCTGCGTAAGCCGTATTCTAGACCACAAGGAAGTCGACTCAGCGACCGCCACTTGGAGGGAGTGTACCTAGTGGTGGAGCAGACGAGAGAGTGGTGTTTACGCCGACGTGTTTGAAATGTGGTAAGAAGGGTCATATATCTCCAGACTGTACAATCAAGGGAACTGTCTGTTTTAATTGTGGACAGCCTGGGCATATGTCGAAGGATTGTACTCGACCAGAGAAGAAACCTGTTGTTCGTCATGTTAGAGCTAATCAGCAAAAATCTGGAAATACTCAACCGAGATCTGGAGGGCGAGTGTATACAATGATGGGATCTGAAGTTTCTCAATCTGATGACCTTATTCAAGGAGAAGGTGACATTGGAGGTAACCTTCTGACTGTATTGTATGACTCGGGTGCTACACACTCGTTTATTGCCTATGATTGTGTGGAAAGACTGAAGTTGCCTGTGTCTTCTCTGAATGTTAAGTTGAGTGTATCTACGCCAACTGCTAAACCTGTAGTTACTTCTAAGATCTGTTTGGATTGTCCTATTGTTGTGAAGGGCCGTTTGTTTTTGGTCAATTTGATTTGTTTGCCTCTTATTGAGATAGATGTAATCTTAGGGATGGACTGGTTATGTTCTAACCATATCCTTATAGATTGTGCAAAGAAAACTATAGTTTTTCCTAAGGAAGAAGAGTCTAGATTCTTAACTGCTGTTAAGGTCAAGTCTTTGTTGAGAGATGGAGCGCAGGGATATCTGGTATTGTCTTCTCTAGAAGTTAAGAATGAGAAGAATGTGAATACTATTCCTGTTGTCAACGATTTTTCGGATGTTTTTCCTGAAGACGTACCTGGTTTACCGCCTGAGCGGGAGATCGAGTTCTCAATTGATTTAGTACCGGGAACAGGTCCTATCTCAATTGCACCGTATCGTATGTCGCCGCAGAGTTGGGGAGCTGAAAAAGCAATTGGTGGAACTGTTGGAGAAAGAATTTGTACGACCTAGCGTTTCCCCGTGGGGTGCGCCAAGTGCTTTTGGTTAAGAAGAAGGATGGAACTTCACGACTTTGTGTGGACTATCGGCGGTTGAACAAGGTGACTATCAAGAATAAATATCCGCTTCCAAGAATCGACGATTTGATGGATCAATTGAGAGGAGCCGTGATATTTTCCAAGATAGATCTGCGATCGGTTATCACCGTATTCGTGTAAGAGGGGAAGATGTGCCGAAACCTGCTTTTCGAACTCGTTATGGACATTATGAGTATCGTAATGCCATTCGGGGTGACGAATGCTCCCGCCATATTTATGGATTATATGAACAGGATATTTCGTCCATATCTAGACAGATTTGTCGTTGTCTTTATCGATGACATTCTCGATCTATTCTCGATCGAAGGAAGAGCATGCTGAACATCTGAATGTTGTTCTTCAGATTTTGAGGGAGAAGCAGCTGTATGCGAAATTGGCTAAGTGTGAGTTCTGTTGGAAGAAGTCCAATTTCTTGGTCACGTAATTTCTAAAGAAGGTATTGCGGTGGACCCATCGAAAGTGGAGACTGCTTTACAAAGGGGAAAGACCTAAGACAAGAATGTAAGTTCGAAGTTTTGTTGGACTTGCTGGTTATTATCGGAGATTTATCGAAGGTTTTTCCAAGATTGCTGGACCACTTACACAACTGACGAGGAAAAGTCAAGCTTTTGAATGGACGGAAGAGCGTGAAGCTAGTTTTCAAGAGTTGAAGAAGAGGTTAACAACGCACCGTGTTGATCCTACCGATTCGAAGAAATCTTTCGATGTGTATTGTGACGCTTCTTATCAAGGACTAGGATGCGTGTTGATGCAAGACCGAATGTGGTGGCATATGCTTCTCGACAATTGAAGGTTCATGAGAAGAATTATCCTACGCATGATTTGGAATTGGCATGGTGGTTTTTGCTTTGAAGATATGGAGACATTTTCTCTATGGAGCAACGTTCAACATCTTCAAGTGATCACAAGAGTTTGAAGTACTTGTACGACTGTAAGGAGCTGAATATGAGGCAAATAAGATGGTTAGAATTTCTGAACGATTACGATTTTCAACTTTTGTACCACCCTGGTAAGGCGAATGTCGTGGCCGATGCCTAAAGTAGAAAGATTATCGGTGTTTCTACTACGATGATCAAAGAAAAGGAGCTCATTGAACAATTTAGAGATGAGTGGTCATTTGTTGAGTTGAAACCGGAAAGATCTGTATGAATATGGTTACTATCTCAAGCGAGCCGATGGAAGACATAAGGGAAAAGCAAAATGCCGATAAATTTTTGCAAGGAATAAGGGAGCAAATGAAGCAAGACGAGACAAGAGAGTTCAAAGAAGGAACCGATGGAATTTTGAGGTTTCGGGGTAGAATCGTATTCCTCGTGACCGAGAACCGAGGCAATATATTGTGGAACATGCCCATACTAGTCTATTAAGTATGCATCCAGGCATAACAAAGATGTACCAAGACTTGAAGAAGTTATTCGGTGGCATGGAATGAAGGGTGATGTGGTTAGATGCGTGTCAACTTGCCTAGTTTGTCAAAAATCGAAAGTTGAACACCAAAGACCAGTGGGATGTTGCAACCATTATCGATTCCAGAATGGAAATGGGACAAAGATTTCTATGGATTTCGTTACTGGTTTGCCAAAGACAAGGAAAGGTCATGATTCGATATGGGTTATAGTCGATAGACTTACGAAATCGGCTCATTTCTTACCAATCAATATTAAATATTCATTGGAAAGATTAACCCAATTGTACATCAGCGAGATTGTCAGATTACATGGAGTGCCTACATGTATAGTTTCTGACAGAGATCCGAGGTTTACGTCAAGATTTTGGCGAAGTCTGCAAGAAGCTATGGGAACCAAGTTACGATTGAGTTCAGCATATCATCCGCAGACAGATGGTCAGACAGAGAGAACTATACATCTTTTTGGAGGATCTATTGCGTGCTTGTGTTTTGGAACAACGAGGAAGTTGGGATGAATTTTTATCTTTGATAGAATTCACCTACAACAATAGTTTTCACGCAAGCATCGGAATGGCACCTTATGAGGCATTGTATGGAAGACGATGTCGAACGCCGCTATCTTTGGTATCAAGATGGGGAGAGTATGACTATTGGACCGATCTTGTGCAACAAACGACGATAAAGGTAAAGATGATACAAGAGAAGATGAGAACGACGCAAAGCAGCGACAAAAGAGTTATGCGGACAAACGAAGACGATCTCTTGAGTTTAAGGAGGGTGAGCATGTATTTTTAAGAGTTACTCCTACGACTGGTGTCGGAAGAGTGATTAAGTCTAAGAAGCTTACTCCTAAATTCATTGGACCATATCAGATTATCCGACGTATTGGTCCTGTAGCATATCAGATTGCTTTGCCGCCTTTTCTATCGAATTTGCATGACGTATTTCATGTGTCTCGCATTACGGAAGTATATACCAGATCCGACACATGTTATACAGCCAGATGACGTACAGTTGAAGGAGAATCTGACTTATGAAACTTTACCTGTCAGAATAGAGGACAGAAAGGTAAAGCAGTTTCGAGGGAAGATGATCGAGTTAGTGAAGGTCATATGGAATGATGTGACGGGTGAAGCCTACCTGGGAGTGGAAGATAAAATGAAGGATCAATATCCTCATTTGTTTTGATGAACAACGAATTTCGAGGACGAAATTTTTTATTTGTTGGGGAGTGTTGTAACGCCCCAATTTTTAGAAAATATTCTGAATGTACTGTTTGCTGTTTTTCATGCTTTTGTGTGAATGACCGTTGTGTCCTTATTTTACTGTTCTCGATTTCTGTATGAAAACAATTACGATAATACAGGCTCAAATTTTATTTGATCGTTTTACGTAATTTGCTTCGAGACGATAAAATAAAAATTTTTCTGAGCTACTGTTTTAATTTTTCTGAAAGATATACAGCTATATAATACTGCTGGATATTTTATTTGAACGTTTTGGACGATTACCTACGTTGTGGGAAAAAAATGAGAAAATGACCGTTACGTCCCGAACGTACTGTTTTTGCTTTTTTGCTTTTTTTTAATTGTTTTCTTCTTGATTTAATGTCCGATAATACTGTCTGTGATTTTTTATATGGACTTTTTGGGTGATTTGCTCGAGGCAGAAAATAATATTTTCCGGGCCGGAGAAAATCTTATTTTATTATTTAGAATTGGGGGATCTTACTTAACCCGATTCTCGAATGAGACTAAAAATAATCTTTTAATTTTTAGGATTTAATCACAAATAAAATAATTTTATATTATTATAATATTATTTTATTAGTCAAGATAATTTAGTGACAAAGTGGACCCGGAAATATTTTGCGGGACCCACAATTAGCGTAACGGTTAGATCGGTAGCTTAATTAATCACCGTTAGCGCGTAGAACTTTCCGAACATGTCGACTCAACTAGCTGACTCAAGAGAAAATTAAATGCACTGGGTGACTAGGCTTGTGAGTCACCATGAGCCAACCAATAGGAATCAAGCTTGTTCACCAAGGCTTGATCTTGACCATTGATTCATCCAAAGGCTTGGATGAAGCCAAGCAAAGGTCCACCTTGCAAGCCCACTTGAGTGCTACGGCCAAGGGCTTTGGAAGACCATTCTCCACTTTGATTTTCATGCATTTCTCTCTTCTCTCTCTTCCAAAGAAAACCTAGCCACCATTGTTGTTCATTTCTCCTACCATTCGGCCAAGAGCTATACTACACCATCCAACCATCCAAAAATTTTTCTAACCAAGTTTTCTTAACCTAAACACTATTCTAAGAACCTTTCTAGTTGGGAGTTTCTTCAAAATCTTCCATTTAGGGCTTGGAAATCAACCTTGAAAGTTTTACCTAGAAGGTGAAATTTCATGCTTTTCTTTTCTCTCTTCATTTTCAAAGTTCTAAGCCATGATTTCTCCATGGTTTAGCTTCTTTTTCATGGTTAGTAACATGTAAATTTTGTTTGAGATTTCTAGGTATTTTTGAAGGTGAAAACCGAACCCTAGGAGGTGTGAAAGCAAACCTTTTGTCTTCATTTAAGGTAAGAGGAAGACAATTCTTATCATCCCTTGGTGGTGGTAAGAAGATGGAATGTTTGTAGAATCCATAAGGATTCGGTGGTGGTGTGTTTGTTGATGTGTATTTGTTAATTTTTGTGGTTGCTAGTAGTTTATGTGATGTATGTTAGTAGCTTTCTTGTTTGATGATTGTAATAATTTTGCATGTCTATTAGCTTTTGAATGCATGTCTATAAGCTTTAATTTAGGTTTAGGTGTTAGAAAATATATTGCATGTGTTAGAAAATACAATGCATGTGTTAGAATTGTATGATAATGTATAGGATGTGAATAACATGTTCAAAAATTGCATGAGTGTTCCAAAGAACACATCCAATAGCTCACGGCAATGACAAATTTGAGGACCAAAATGTTCTCTTGATTTTTCCTAAAGTGTAACTTAATTAACCTAGGAGAATCAAGAAAGTTTCAAATTGATTTGATCAAAGAAAATGCATTTAGAAATCAAATGGTAAAGACTTAGTATTTTGGGCCAACATGCCTAAAGGATTAATTTAACTCTACTAACTATTTTCTAATATGATTTAATGAACTTAGACAATATAATACATTTGATATAATTTGAAAGGTGAAAGACATTTTAGAAATCAAATGAAAGGGTTTTACGAAATTTGGCCAACATGCCACTATAGGTAATCATGATTTCTAAAACTTGATTCCAAACCTTTTCAATCAAAAAGAGACAATACAAGTTAAGAAGAAATTTTCTATAATAGTTTTTGAAGAAACAAATTGAGTAGAATTAAGCTTAAAGGATTAAAACTAATAATTTTATCATTAGGAAGTAAAATACAAGTATTTTGAGAGTTTTCTAACATATAGCTCACTTTAGGTTTTGAAGCATGTTAGAAAGTTTTCAAAAAGAATTAAAGTTATATGGTTGAAAATTAGGTAAATGAAATTTTATGGATAATTTAGGAAACCATTATTATGATATTCTAAACAAAATACTCATCAATTTTTAGTAAAAATGAACCAATAAGATAGCAAAAATATCCAAAAGACAAGATACGGTATGAAAAATTATTCTACATAGTTTAAATGTACTAAGTACTATTTCTGTTTTGTTTAAACAGTAATTTTAAAGGCATTCGAATAAGAAAATGATTTGAAAATCCTACGCGATTGAGAAAACGTATTAAAAATGCTACGCGATTTTAAAAACAGAAAAATATCTTTACCCGATTTTTAAACGTTTGTAAAAACGACGGAATTATGAAAACGCGATAAAATTTCTACGCGATTGACCGTTACTATATTTATTTTATGTCTGTTGTCGAGAAAAATGTGAACCCGTCATGATTATTTTTGAGAATCTTTCGTTGTCGGGAAAATGTGAACCCGTCATGATTATTTTGAGGATCTTTCGCATTGTCGAGAAAATGTGAACCCGTACATGGCTTTTGAGAGTTTATCTGCTGTCGGAAAATGTGAACCCGTCATGTGCTTTCTATTTATGTGTGCCAAGTTTTTGGTGGATTGGTTGACGAGACGAATCACATCGTGTTGTCGATGATAAACGTAGTGTGGTTCATTGTTCTAATGAACTTGGAGACTTTAGTGTACGGGATCCCACATGTGGACAGCTGGTAGCTCCGCTGGGCCGTGGTAAACCGATAGCACACTATGGTACTCGACACGCACTATATTTAATCGAGATTTGTGAAATCTAGTAGTACATTTGCCTGTAGTGCCACAACGTGAGACCGTGAACTACACCACGCCTGGATGATGGATTCTTGTGTCGTGGGGCTATAGACGCAACGTGTGACCGCGCAATAGTTGGTTGGGCAGCCGTGGTACTAATAGATTTTACGAGTCATTCCGCTCTCTGATACTTGTGTTTTCTTTAGCTCCATGGAGTAGGGTTTTGTCATATTGTTTATTTATCTCTATGTCTATTTATTTCCATCTTATCTATTTATTGTTTATCATATATTTATTTATTTATTTATTTTATCTTATCTATTTATTGTTTATCCGTATTATATTTGGTTATTATCTGTATCTTGTTACTATATTTGGTTATTATATCTTATCTTTTATTCTTATCTTTTTATTTTATCTCGTGATGTTTTATCTGTGATGTGATATGTTGTTATGATATCTAAATCTTACTCTAATCTGTTATTCTTTCTTTTATAGTATTTTGTATTGCATGAACTCGTATATATGTTGTTTGTCGTCTTCTTATTTGCCATGTTGTGATGATTTTATGTTGTCTTACCTCTTTGTTATATGTATTTTCTGTTTATTTATTTTACGCGGTAAAGACTTCGAGGAAGAGGATCAGCCCCTTGAGATCTTGTACCCCGAGGAGGAGGAAGATCAGCAAGCGGACGATCAGTTTGACGATCAAGAACCATCCGATCATCCATATCCTCTGGATTGATTGTGAGGGATGGCAGCGCTATGGATTTTGGGGTTCGTAGAGCTAGTATTTCATGGAGGTTCTCTCGGCTTGGCATTTACGAGGCGATCGTGATTCCGTGACGTATGCGGGACGTGTGACCGTGATTCTACGTCAACGTTTTGATGGAGAGCCCATCATGACTACGACACTTTTCTCGCATTTAGAGTTACCCTTATCCATTAGGCGTCACCGGGGTGCTTGAAAACCCCGAGCCTAGTGAGATAAGCATCGTATCGACCGCGCGATCCCGTTATCGCCGTGTGTCGAGACATCCGGGATATTTGTCTCCTGATGATCATTTTCATGCTGAGAGTGATCCATCAGAGGATTAGATAACCATGATGTTTTTTTTGGGCGCGTCACAGATGTCGTATATATTAACTCTTTTATTGCTTTCTTTACTTGTTTTTGTTTAAATATTTGTAGTCTTAGTTGTGAATTACTTGTACAAATATAACTTAAATCATATGTATATTATCAGTAATGATGTTTTTTTTATTTCGTATTTTTCGCATTATCTTTTTATATCATACTTCTGTCTATCAGGAATTATTTTACAACCCGTAATAATATTTAACAAATGTTTCACAACTTGGGTAGATTTTATTTCTATTTCTTTTATTTTCTTTTATGTGTGACATCCTCCAAAGGGGTGTTACAATTTACCTTTGGTTGGTAATTGGTACATTACACATGCATTGAAAATGGTCCGATGGACTGTATATGGCTAATTGCCTAGGAGAAACGTACACCTCTTGAGTGGGTGCGATACGCATAAAAGTAGGTCACTCGTTGAGCTTGGGGGTTATCATCGGGGTGCGGGTTACTCGCAATGAAAGT
The DNA here is from genome assembly GCA_029884605.1 of Ormosia emarginata. Classification (NCBI taxonomy): domain Eukaryota; kingdom Viridiplantae; phylum Streptophyta; class Magnoliopsida; order Fabales; family Fabaceae; genus Ormosia; species Ormosia emarginata. The sequence continues at coordinate 20,361,135 of JAQQTP010000078.1, read as the reverse complement.
TCTAGCTCTTTTGTACCATGGGTTAGACCGATGCAACACACCGATGATCCGGATTTTACACTATTCTGTAATCGAGATCCGATAAAGGGTCTATCGTGTATGTGCTAGATGTGCAAGATATAATTATAGCACTTGGTTTGAGGCATGTGGTAACAGGCGATCTTTTCGATCAATTTCTCCGACCTGAGTTTAGCTCCATGGAGTAGGAAATCGAGTTTATGTGTTCATGCATTAACATAAATGCCTACATCTGTGAAATATTTTGATTATGACAATTGTACTTTTTAAAATATCTGCTTAGTGTAGATGGCATTTCCTGGAATTATTAAATGTTAATTTTTATTGATAATATGTTGATGTCATATTGTCATATGATGTGTTTATGGCATGTTGTTATGTTATCTCTATGCTACCATGTTGGTATTGGCGTAGGTGATCTCACCTCTTTGCATGTATATTTGTATATTGTATTTATAATTGGCTGAAGACGTTGAGAAAGAAACAAACAAGAAGGAGAAGAAGAACTATTTCTCACGTTTGGGAACGCAGAATTTTGAGAAGATGGAGATGCCCACTTTCTAGGATACGTGACATTAGGTTTTTAGTGGAGGTTCGGAGGCATTTTTGCATGTCCATTTGGATCGACAATGTATATTTTATATAGGGGACATTAGAACATTACTTAGAGTAGGCTTTATCAAGGGAACCCCTGGACTTTAGTGTCAATATTTATGTACATGGAAGAGTTTCCACTATCCATTAGGCGATGTTTTGGAGCTTACTACCGTACTCCTAGTGCGATAAGTATTGTGTGTCTGTATGCGGACACCGTCCATGAAAAACGTAAAACGATTTCTCTCCGAGGAATCTGAGGAGGACCCATCCGAGGGTTCTCAATGTTTAGTCGACTTAAATTATGTGAGTCTTAAATTATGTTTAATTACTTTGAGAACTTGGTCTCAGTATATAAATAATCTGACAACAAAGTTATGTATAATGATGTAAATTATGTGTGATGATGTATAATATTTTAATTTCTGCTAAGTTTATTTTATTGTCATCAAAGAAGAAAAAAAAATTTACAATTCGTATTTTTATCATAACATCACTTTTTATGATCTTGAGGGTATTTGGGTAATTAAGTAACATAAATGTGGTACCCTGCGGTGGGTGTTACAGTGCAATTTGCTTGAGCAACATCTAAAGTCCTCAAAGCATAGTAGATCATGTGAGGCACTTTGCCCACTCTTTGTGCCAAGACAACTCCCACTTCATTGTTTGAAGCATTACACATCAGCTTGAAGGAGAGTGTCCAATCAGGTGGCTGGATAATGGGGGTGGTGGTAAGAGCTTACTTCAAATGGTTGAAGGCTTCCTTGCATTTCTCATCAAAGTCAAACTCCACATTTTTTTACAGGAAGTTGGAGAGCTGAAGGGCTATTTTGTTAAAGTCTCTAATGAAGCGCCGGTAGAAACCTGCATAATCAAGAAAAGAACGAATCTCTTGCACACATGTGGGGTAAGATAAAGAAGAAATCACATCTATTGTAGTAGGATCTACTTCAATGCCCTTGCTAGATACAACATGGCCTAAAACTATACCTTGTTCTACCATAAAATGACATTTTTCAAAATTTAGAACAAGGTTAGTTTCCATGCACCTATGTAATACCTTAGCCAAACTAGCCAAACAGGAATCAAAGGAAGAACCATAAACAATAAAATCATCCATGAATACCTCCTTGCAATCTTCTAAGAACCCTTATCATAACCCTAAGGTGTTCTAGGTGCTCTTCTAAGGTTATGCTATAGATTAGGATGTCATCAAAGTATACTACTACAAACTTGCTTAGAAACTCTCTCAACACATCATAGTTCATCAACCTCATAAAGGTGCTAGGCGCATTTGTAAGCCCAAAAGGCATCACCAACCACTCATACAATCCATGCTTAGTCTTAAAGGCTGTCTTCCACTCATCCTCTTCCCTTATCCTAATTTGATGGTACCCACTTTTTAAATCCACTTTAGAAAAGTAACATGCACCATGCAATTCATTAAGCAAATCATCTAGCCTAGGGATGGGATGCCTATATTTTACAGTTATATTATTTACAACCCTACAATCAGTACACATTCTCCAAGTACCATCCTTTTTGGGGACAAGTATGACAGGCATGACATGAGGACTTAAACTTTCCCTCACCCATCCTTTTTGCATCAAATCCTCCATTTGTTTCTGAATTTCCTTAGTTTCCTAAGGATTTGTCCTATAGGCGGGCCTATTAGGCAAAGAGGCTCCCGGGATGAAGTCCATCTGACGTTCAAAGTCCAGGAGGGATACTATTTGGAAAGACATCTTCAAAGTCCTACAAAAGAGAATCAACTTCATTAGGTAGAAGGTTAGAGTTACAATTTAAGTACAAGTCCTTGTATATGCAAATGCACATCTCTTGCTTTGCAAAGCAAGCCCTCTTAATCTCACTCTCCCTAGCAATTAAACATTCATTTTTTTTCTCATTAACAAGTTCTTGGTCCCTATTCTTTGCTTCCCCTTTGATTTTACTTTTTTGTCTTTCTTCTCATGCTCCCTTCTTAGCTTCAAGGCCACTTGGTCTTCACAAACCTGTTTGGGAGTAAGGGTACAAGGGTTATCTTTAAGGAATTATGAACAAAGGAGTACTTGTTAGTGAAACCATCATGAATTGCATGCTTATCAAATTGCCAAGGCCTTCCAAGCAAAATATGGTCGACCTCCATGGGAACAACATCACACAAAATATCATAATTATACTTACTAATTGACAAACTTACTAACACTTGTTAATTCACTATCAACTCACCATTCTCACTTAGCCATTAAAGCTTGTATGGTCGAGGGTGAGGAGTAGTTTTAAGATCAAGTTTTCTTACCAAACGAGTGCTTGCTACATTGGTGTAACTTCCCCCATCAATGATTAATGAGCACACTTTGCCTTGGATGACACATCATGTGTGGAAGATATTTTTCCTTTGGTCTTGGTCCCTTGCCATAACTTGGCTACCCAAGAGTCTCCTTATCATTAGCAAGTCGCCATCATGAGCATAGGTCTCACATTCTTCTTCTCCTTCACTTGAGGGAGGAGAATTTGGACAAGAATCACTAGAGAGGTGTCCCTCTCTTATCACCATTGCCCTTTTGTTTGGGCATTGAGAGGCTATGTGTCTACTCCCCAAGCATTTAAAACACTTAATGTTCTTATTTTTATAAGAAAAAGAGGAAGAAGCATTAGTGGAAGGAAAAACATTAGAGTTTTTAGAAGTCATACCTCCCTTGGGTTGTGTAGATGAGTCTTCCTTTAGTTCCTTGTCCTTCCAAGTGGGAAGTTTGAGGTTAAAAGAAGACTTCTTCCATGCACCCTTTCTTTTGAGTTGTTGTTCCACCTTTATGGCTTAGTGGACTAACTCATCAAGCTCTTCATAGTTGTGTAACTCCACAATGTCTCCTATCGCACAGTTTAAACCATGAAGGAAACGTGACATGGTAGCCTCCCTATCTTCAATGACATTGGCCCTTATCATGGCCACCTCCATCTCCTTGTAGTACTCATCCACACTCCTACTTCTTTGGGTAAGTTTTTGGAGTTTATTGTGTAATTCTCTATGGTACCATGAAGGGACAAACCTCCTCCTCATCAAACTTTTCATCTCTTTCCAATTATCTACGAGATACTCCCTATTCCTTTCCCTCTCTTTTTGTACTTAGTCCCACTAAATTAGGGCATAGTCAGAAAATTCTAGGGCAGCCACCTTCACCTTCCTTTCTTCATTGTCATAGTGATAGGAAAAGATTTGTTCTACCTTGGTTTCCCATTCTAAGTAGGCTTTGTGGTCATTCTTTCCTTGGAAAGAAGGTACTTGGGTCTTTACTGCTCCTAGGTCTCCTCCTCTTTCATCACTCCTATGCCTCCTATTCCGCCTTTCATAACTCCTTGCACTCCTCTCATGCCTCCTTTTTATATCATGGTTCCTCTTAGTCCTTCTTTCCCTACCCGAATCATATCTTCATCCTCATGCGAGACTTCATGTTGAGAGTCTCTCTTCCTTTCATTATCGAGCCTTGTGTTTATTTCCACTCTAAACTTCTCAAGCTCTTTAGCTAAGGCTTGCATAAGGTTTGCAGTCCTAGGGGATGGGGGTGTACTTCCTCCACTCATCTTTGCACAAGTAATATGAATAATTCAAGATTGAAAGGCTCTTACCACTCGTCTCACGTGTATACACTCTTAGATTGATTCCACTCGTGTTTCACACAATTAGGCTTTTGTTTAATGAAAATGCTTTTGCCTTTTACCACTTAAGTTCTCTTTGCAAGTTCTTAAATGGACCCTATCGCGTTTCAATTACCAAAAGCTCTTACAAAAGTAGCGGTCATCACAAGAGTAAGTACTCAGAAGTTGAAGAAAGGATGAAACTCTAGACAAAACTCAAAGGAATTCAAAAGACAAGAAAGAAAAGCTAATTAAAAAGAAAGGTAAAACTCAAAAGAAATAAGAAGAAAAAGAAATGTGTAAGGTATATAGAATAACACTACTTAATGAAATTCACAAGGCATTTAAACTTAATCTTGCTTAAGTGCAAGGGCAGTCTCCTTTTTTTTTGGAATAAACTTTTTTCCTCCTTTTTTATACTATTTTTTGTGCCCTTTAATCTTGCTTATGCATTCATGGCATTACCATGGAATTAGAGTTCTTGAATATGGTATCATAACCTTACCATAGACTTGGTATCATAACATTATTCATTTCATACTTGAGTTATTGCATAGGCATACACACTAGACATAATTTGGCATAACATGACAATTATATGGGCGATTGCTATCATGATATGAACTCATAACATTGCAATTGTATGGGCAATTGCGTGTCTCTAAGATGGAGATGTTGTTATAGTGTACTTCTATGATTGAAGTATTAGTTTGGTAATTGTAAATTCTCTATGAATGTATAAAATGCTAGTTTTGGAATACTTCTATTGAGAATTGTTATTTTTCTCACCCCGATTGTGTTGCCATGTAAATCTAGGTGCAAGTTCTTCAAAAAGGAAGAATAAGATTTATGAAGATTAGTATAGTTATAGGCTTGATGTTGATAAAGCTTGTATATTATGCTAGATCTTGTTATTTTGAAAGTTTATGTATTACAATATGCTTGTGAGGCAAGTACGTATATATATAACTTTTGTTATTGTAGCTCTCCATAGTTATTTGTATAAATGTTATAGGTTTAGTTGATGTATGTTTTGAAGTAGCATGACTAGTATTTGTTATTCTTATATATGTCAGATATATCGGGATAGAAATATTAGGATGTTACAAACATCATTTATTAACATGCATAAATCATTATGCTTCTACATACTATACTTGTCAACATCATTTAATATTTCATTCATCTTGGTAATTTGGGATCATTAATTTCTTATAAAGCATAAACAATCATTCAATCATTCATATTTCTATTTGACATAACATGATACTATCCTTTTCATTTTCTATCAACATTCAATACTTCATCATCTCATAAATCTTAGTTTTCAAAATAAACTTATACATAATCACTTTTGACATAACATTACATTTGGAGTCAAGTTTCCAATCAATAAAATCAAAGTTCATGTTACACCCCCATCATATCATCAATCAAACTTTATGGTATTCCATTACATCATTCCATGCCAAAGCATCATGCATTCCCTAGCAAGAATACACAAGAAAAACCAACATAGGCTATTTTTCTAAGAAGTGTCTTATGACTCATTCTCAATTTTGTGCAATGGCACTTTGGGTTTATGTGTGGCTTCATTGGGTACTTTTGGATGCCATTTTCTTGATATTGTAGACCTTAGTGTAAAAGAGTGATTAAATGCTCCAACATGAAATTTTGCATATTGGCTAAAATTTTGTAGAAACCACTCGAGAACCCACCATTTCCAACCAATCCAAGGTGTTTCCAACCACAAACATGATCCATAAACACCTCTAAGAATTAATTACATAACGTCTATTGATTTAAACCAAGTAAGCATAATTTTAGAATTAAAATCCTAGGTTTCCATACCCATTCATCAACCTTCAAACCAAGAAATTTCATGGATACATCTAGGAATTCAAGCCACAAATCATGAATAAATCAACTCAAGAACAAACCCATTTCTAGGTTTCTAAGAACTCCTTCAACTCAAATTCAAGAAAACCCAACCAAACCCATTTTCCCATTTCAAACCACAAGCCACAACAATGGAGAAAAGGAAAATAGATGGAGGAAGAAGATGAAGAAACCCCTACCTCAAGCTTGAAGATGACCTTCCTTCTTGATCTTCCTTTTTCCTCCTTTCCTCTTCTTTCAATGTTCCTCATCCTCTTCTTTTCTTATTTTTTCTTATTAATTATTTTCTTTTTTTCCCAAGTTTAGGTTATTTTTAATATAGTTTGCCTTTAGAGAAAGAAGATGGAGTTACCAAAATACCCTTTTGGTATTTTGCTGTAACTTCCTTATCTATTAAGAACATTTAGATTTTACTAAATCAAGTTTGCTAACTTCCAACAACCTTAAAATAAATCGTAGGATTCATCTAAATTCTTGTTTTCATCATTTTCATAATTTTACATACATGCTGCACCTCAATATGGTACTTAAACACTCACTCAGTATCTTTAAAAATACCAAACTGACTCCATTTGTCTTCAAAATTTAACTACACCCTCTTTCACATATTTGTGACCTAGAAATAAATTTTCTATATTGATGGAGACCATAGAAAACTCAAGTGGCAAAATAACGTAATGGAGACAACAATTTGTTAAATCAAAGATGTTTATTTTAGGACTTGGAGGCCCAATGATAAGAAAGATTTGGATTTAGGAAGTCAACCACTTTCTTCACTCAAGCCCATTTCATAGATGATCTTAAGAGCTTAGGAGCACTCAAGATTAAGTCCAAATGATCCAAGTTGATGAAGGGCCCAATGTGTTGGGGAATGGTTTCTTGATGTGAGCCCACTAAGGAGCATGGATCAAGGAGCACTACAAGGACTTGGTGGACCTATGACAAGAGCTAGGACCAAGAAAGCCCAAGAAGTCCTAAATCAAATGGTGACAACTTTAATTGAAGCAAGCCCAAATTCAAGTCTTGATGGAGTGGAGCCCAAATTGGTCACTTATCTCATCCAACTTGAAGACCCATGATGACTTGGATGTCCACTTCTCTAAAATAGCATTTTTTAGTTTATTTCTATTAAATAAAGTGTAATAAACTATGAAGGATGAATAGTGCACGTTTTTTGGGAGGGCAACCTTTGGTTTGCATGCCTAGGTAACTCCTATTTGCTAGTTAATGCTTTAATTAGCCACTTAATGGATTAGTTATTGCTTTTTATGGGAATTTGTCACATTATGATGACCATTTTGTATGCATATTCTATGCACCCCATTTTCCTATAAATAGGTGCCTAAAACATGAATGAAGGGACTCTTGGATGTGAATTTGGATTGAATCCATTTGTGAGAATTTCATTCTCTTTGGTTCTTGGTTGAGCCATCTTGGTTCTTATCAAAGGCTTCCTTACCTTTGTGGCGAATCTTCGCTTGACTTATCACTCTCTAAGAGTGTGGCGTCTTCTTCCTCCCATTCCTTTTCCTTTTTCCATCTTTTCTATTATTTTTACTATTCACATCACTACTATTCATGTCACTATTCATCACTATTCATCGATTCTTTCCTCGGGTATTGTTCATCATTTCATTCTTTGAAACACTAAATCAACTCAAGGACGATCCGTAAAAACAATATGCATCCAACTTGGATCATATCATGTGGTATCTAGAGCCCGATTCTAGAGTTGATAGAGTTCTTGCATTTTCTTTTGTACTTGTTCTTATTGCTTTCCAAACATCAAGCAATAGTGCTTGAATGTCATAATTATACACAATCTTGATCATCATTGATCTCTGCCATTTCTAAGAATTGGCAACATTCTTTACTTTCCGTTCTTTACTTTTTGCCATTTAAATTCTAGTCCTTTTATTTTCTGCCTTTAATTTCTCGTTCTTTAATTTCTATGCAATATTTACAGCTTTGATCTTGTCAATTCTATATCTGTTGCTGTTATATGTTTTATAGCACCTTAATTTGAAAGGAAACTCCTAAATACACAATTGGGCATAACAATTGAAAAAAAAATTGCAAGAACCATTTTTTTTTAAGTGCAAAAAAAAAAAAGAGAACAAGGGCTTGAAAAATAGTATTAAAAAAAAAGAAAAAAAAAGAGACTGCCCTTGCACTTAAGCAAGATTGAGTTTGAATGCCTTGTGAATTTCAATTAAGCGGTGCTATTCTACATACCTTGTGCATTTCTTTTTCTTCTTATTTCTTTTGAGTTCTACCTTTCTTTTTTTAATTAGCTTTTCTTGCTTGTCTTTTAAATTCCTTTGAGTTTTGTCTAGAGTTTCATCTTTTCTTCAACTTCTGAGTGCTTACTCTTGTGAGGACCGCTACCTTTGTAAGAGCTTTTGGTAATTGAAAAATGAGAGGGTTCATTTAAGAACTTGCAAAGAGAATTTGAGTGGAAAGAGGCAAGAGTGAAAATTACATCTTGTGTGAAAAAAAAAAGCCAAAAAGAGTGAAATATATATATATATATATATATATATATATATATATATATATATATATATATATATATATATATATATATATATATATATATATATATATATATATATATATATAGACTTTGTGAGAAAAGAGAGGGAGTGTTGTGAGGATAAATTACACTTTCTACTACTCAAATGGGTGATAGTCCACCATTGTCACCAAGGACAGCCACTCTACATGCTAGAATGGCTAATCAAGTTCAAGCACTCCAAAGACAAATGGAGCAAATGCAAGCCAACTATGATAGACAACTAGCCAACCTTCAACGGGATGACTCAAGTGGCTATGATAGTGAAGAAAGAGGGAGGCCAAGAGGAAGAAGACCTAGAAGAGGAGGCCCTAGGGGAGGAAGGCGTGAAGATAGGATTGAGGGGGTTAAAATCAAAGTTCCTTCCTTTCTTGGAAAGAATGACCCCGAAGCCTATTTGGAGTGGGAACTCAAGATGGAGCAAGTGTTTGATTGCAACACATATAATGAGAGAAAGAAAGTGAAGGTGGCGGCGTTGGAGTTCAAGGAGTATGCACTAGTATGGTGGGATCAATTCCAAAAGGAGAGGAGGAGAATTGGAGAGGAGCCAATTGAGACTTGGGAAGACATGAAAATTGTAATGAGGAGGAGGTTTGTCCCAAGTCACTATCAAAGGGACATCCACAACAAATTGCAAAGACTTACCCAAGGGAGCAAGAGTGTGGATGAGTACTTCAAGGAGATGGAATTGGCCTTACTTAGGTCAAACTTTGAGGAGGACCGTGAGGCAACTATGGCAAGGTTCTTGCATGGCTTGAACCAAGAAATTCAAGATGTGGTGGAGTTGCAAAACTATGTGGAGCTTGAAGATTTGGTGCAACAAGCAATCAAGGTGGAGCAACAATTAAAGAGGAGGAAATCCAAATATTCCTCTTCATCATCTTCCAAATTCCCATCTTCAAATTGGAAGGACAAGCAAAAGAAGGAGGGTGCACCAAGCAAGGAGGCCGTGAGCACCTCTCAAGGCAAGAAGCCCATGGAACCAACCACAAGGAGCAGAGATGTCAAGTGTTTCAAGTGTCTTGGTCATGGCCACATAGCCTCTCAATGTCCAACCAAGAGAACTATGGTGTCCTTGAATGGTGAAGTGATGTCTCAATCCGAAGCTTCAAGTGGAGAGGAAAGTGAAGAAGAAGTGTTCATGCCGGATGGTGACTTACTTATGGTGAGGAGGCTTTTGGGGAGTCAAGTGAAGGAACATGAAGCTAGCCAAAGGGAGAACATTTTCCACTCTAGATGCCTAATTCAAGGTAAAGTTTGTTCTCTAATAATTGATGGAGGTAGTTGTGCAAATGTAGTAAGTTCTAGGTTGGTGTCTAAATTAAATCTTATCACTAAAACCCATCCAACACCATATAGACTTCAATGGTTGAGTGAGGTTGGGGAGATGGTGGTGAACAAACAAGTGGAGGTTCCATTCTCCATTGGGAAGTATGAGGATAATGTTCTTTGTGATGTAGTGCCTATGGAGGCAAGCCATATGTTGTTGGGACCTTGGCAATATGACAAGAAGGCCATTCATGATGGATTTTCAAACAAGTTCACTTTCATGGACAAGGAGCGAAAGGTTGTACTCTCTCCTTTATCTCCAAAACAAGTTAGTGAGGATCAAAAGAAAATGAGAGAGAAAAGAGAGCAAGAGAGAAAAGAAAAAGAGAGTGAACAAGAGAAAAAGAGTGATGAAAAATTAAAAAAAAAATCATGAGAAAAACCGAGATGAAAAAGAGAGAAAAGAGAGTTGTTTTGCAACAAAAAGTGAGGTGAAAAGTGCATTGGTTTCAAGACAGCCCCTATACATGCTTTTGTGTAGGGAATTTTGTTTAAATGCTAACATTTCTAATGATCATTCTTTGTCTAGTGGTGTGAAAAATCTTTTGCAGGAATTTGAGGATATCTTCCCTAAGGAAGTGCCACATGGCCTTCCACCTTTGAGGGGAATTGAGCACCATATTGACCTCATTCCGGGTGCATCATTACCCAATAGGCCAGCCTATAGGAGCAATCCTCAAGAGACCAAAGAGATCCAAAAGCAAGTGGAGGAGTTGATGCAAAAAGGATGGGTACAAGAGAGCTTAAGTCCATGTGCTGTACCCGTCATTTTGGTGCCCAAAAAGGATGGCACTTGGAGGATGTGCACGGATTGTAGGGTATAGTGAACAACATCACCATTAAGTATAGGCATCCTATCCCTAGACTTGATGATTTGCTTGATGAATTGTTTGGTGCTTGCATTTTTTCTAAAATTGATTTGAAAAGTGGGTACCATCAAATTAGGATAAGGGAAGGGGATGAATGGAAAACCGCTTTCAAAACTAAATTTGGTTTGTATGAATGGTTGGTAATGCCTTTTGGTTTAACAAATGCACCAAGCACTTTTATGAGGCTTATGAACCATGTCTTAAGAGAATTTTTGGGAAAATTTGTGGTGGTATATTTTGATGATATCTTAATATATAGCAAAAACTTAGATGAGCACCATGAACATTTAAGGGCTGTTTTGCTTGTATTAAGAAAAGAAAGGTTGTATGCAAACTTGGAAAAATGTACTTTTTGTGTGGATCATGTGATTTTCCTTGGTTTTGTGATTAATGCTAAAGGGGTCCATGTGGATCAAGAAAAGATTAAGGCCATTCAAGATTGGCCAACCCCCAAAAATGTGAGTGATGTGAGGAGCTTTCATGGTTTGGCTAGTTTCTATAGGAGGTTTGTTAAAGATTTTAGCACATTGGCTGCACCTCTTAATGAAATTGTCAAAAAGAATGTTGGGTTTAAATGGGGGAAAAACAAGAACAAGCTTTTAAGGAACTTAAGAAAAAGCTCACCCATGCACCAATACTTGCTTTGCCTAATTTTGCTAAATCTTTTGAAATTGAATGTGATGCTTCTAATGTTGGTGTTGGAGCTGTTTTAATGCAAGAAGGGCATCCAATTGCTTACTTTAGTGAGAAATTAAGTGGTGCTTGTCCTTAATTATCCCACCTATGATAAGGAGTTGTATGCCTTGGTGAGGGCTTTGCAAACATGGCAACATTATCTTTTGCCCAAAGAGTTTGTTATCCATAGTGATCATGAGTCCTTAAAGTACTTGAAAGGACAAGGAAAGTTGAATAAGAGGCATGCCAAGTGGGTTGAGTTTCTTGAACAATTCCCATATGTGATCAAGCATAAGAAAGGTAAGGCCAACATAGTGGCGGATGCACTTTCAAGAAGGTATACCTTACTCTCTACCCTTGAAACAAAATTGTTTGGGCTTGAATGCATCAAAGAATTGTATGAGCATGATAAAGATTTTTCCCATATCTATGCTAATTGTTTGCATTGGGCTCAAAATGGATATTTTAGGCACCAAGGGTTTTTGTTTAAAGAAAAGAGATTATGTGTGCCTAAAAGTTCTATAAGAGAGTTGCTTGTGAGGGAAGCGCATGAAGGGGGGGACTAATGGGGCATTTTGGGGTTCAAAAGACTTTAGACATGTTGCACGAACATTTTCATTGGCCACACATGAAACATGATGTGCAAAAGTTTTGTGAAAAATGCATTGTTTGTAAAAGGTCTAAATCTAAAGTGATGCCTCATGGACTTTATACTCCGTTGCCTATTCCTGATTTTCCTTGGATTGATTTGTCAATGGATTTTGTTGTAGGACTACCCCGACAAAGAATGGTAAGGATTCAATTTTTGTGGTGGTGGATAGGTTTTCTAAAATGGCACATTTTATACCATGTAAAAAAGTTGATGATGCTTGTCATGTTGCTGAATTGTTTTTCAAAGAAGTGGTAAGGCTTCATGGCCTTCCAAGAAGTATTGTTTCAGATCGTGACACAAAGTTCTTAAGTCACTTTTGGAGGACTTTGTGGGGTAAGCTGGGTACAAAGCTTCTTTTCTCCACTACTTGTCATCCCCAAACGGATGGGCAAACTGAGGTAGTTAATAGGACACTTTCTTCCCTTCTTAGGGCTGTAATAAAGAAGAACATTAATCTTGGGAGGAGTGTTTGCCTCATGTGGAATTTGCTTATAATAGAGCTGTTCATAGTACTACTCAATATTCTCCTTTTGAGGTTGTTTATGGATTTAATCCTCTCACTCCTCTTGATTTATTGCCATTGCCTAACTCTTCAATTTTAAAGCATGAAGATGGCAGGGCTAAAGCTGAATTTGTGAGGAAGTTACACGAGCAAGTCAAGGCTCAAATTGAGAAGAAGACTGAAAAGCTATGTTAGACAAGGCAACAAAGGGAGGAGGAAGGTGGTGTTTGAACCTCGGAGATTGGGTCTGGGGTGCACATGAGAAAGAGAGATTTCCTTCACAGAGGAAATCCAAGCTTCAACCAAGAGGAGATGGGCCATTCCAAGTGTTGGCCAAGATCAATGATAATGCCTACAAGATAGACCTTCCAGTGTGAGTATGGTGTTAGTGCAACTTTCAATGTAGCTGATTTGTCTCCATTTGATGTAGGTGATGAAGATTTCAATTCGAGGTCGAATTCACTTAAAGAAGGAGGGGATGATGTGAGCCCACTAAGGAGCATGGATCAAGGAGCACTACAAGGACTTGGTGGACCTATGACAAGAGCTAGGACCAAGAAAGCCCAAGAAGTCCTAAATCAAATGGTGACAACTTTAATTGAAGCAAGCCCAAATTCAAGTCTTGATGGAGTGGAGCCCAAATTGGTCACTTATCTCATCCAACTTGAAGACCCATGATGACTTGGATGTCCACTTCTCTAAAATAGCATTTTTTTAGTTTATTTCTATTAAATAAAGTGTAATAAACTATGAAGGATGAATAGTGCACATTTTTTGGGAGGGCAACCTTTGGTTTGCATGCCTAGGTAACTCCTATTTGCTAGTTAATGCTTTAATTAGCCACTTAATGGATTAGTTATTGCTTTTTATGGGGAATTTGTCACATTATGATGACCATTTTGTATGCATATTCTATGCACCCCATTTTCCTATAAATAGGTGCCCTAAAACATGAATGAAGGGACTCTTGGATGTGAATTTGGATTGAATCCATTTGTGAGAATTTCATTCTCTTTGGTTCTTGGTTGAGCCATCTTGGTTCTTATCAAAGGCTTCCTTACCTTTGTGGCGAATCTTCGCTTGACTTATCACTCTCTAAGAGTGTGGCGTCTTCTTCCTCCCATTCCTTTTTTTCCTTTTTCTTTCTATTTTTTTATTATTTTGTCACTATTCACGTCACTATTCATGTCACTATTCATCGGGTTTGATTTTTCTCCTCGGGTATTGTTCATCATTTCATTCTTTGAAACACTAAATCAACTCAAGGACGATCCGTAAAAATAATATGCATCCAACTTGGATCATATCAAGCTAAATTGTTAATCAAAATTTATTTGATTATTTATTTAAATTTTTTTTAAAGTTATTTTTTATTTCTTTGAAAAAAATAAGCTTTTTTGGATAAGAATTGAATAAAGGCTTTAATGACAACCAAATGGGGGTTGTTTAAAATTTTTTTGATTGAAATTATCAAGTGTGTTGTGCCATTTAAAGATTAAAACAAATTGAGTTTGAATTCAGATTTTGGAACAAAGTAAAAGATGAAGAAGAAAAGGATAAAATGGAAGAGATTAGAGATGATGTGAAGCGCTCACAAACAAAGGAAACTTTGTTTGATAAGCCAAGTGAAATCATGCCACAAGAATGTTGGAATTCTTGATAAGGATAAAAACCTTGGTTCAACCAAGAACTTAGGAAACAATGCTCATTAACAATGGAAAATTCCAAATGACATCCAAAAAATACCATTCATGAAAAATGGTGTGAATACATATAGGTGGTTGAAACCACTTTGTTTTCCCTTTTACAAAACCTCCCAATAATTCACTCATTCAAGACTCTATAAATTCTCTCTCAAAGCACTTTTACTCAGCCCCACATGTGTTTCACGCCAACTTACACTCACATAGGATCCTAGGACACATTTCAATCTAACTTATTGCATATTACTCAAGAAAATAAATCCTACTTAAAACCCATTCAAAACCAAAAAACAAGCAAAACTGGCAGAACCAACAATAACTCCACTTATTTACAATCTCATTTCATCAATTAAACTCAGACATCCTATCGATGATATTACAACCTCTAGTACAATCTTATTACATTAGCTTACTCAAGAAAATAAATCCTACTTAAAACCCCACTCCTAATAGCCAAAGTTGGAGAAAAATTTTATGGCAGCCACCAACAATAACTCACGCTCTCTGACTTTTCATGAATTACATCACATTATTTTTTTGAAAATAAAAAAAGATTCCTAAGTCTACAACCTATTCAAACTCGTGTAACAATAGAAAAAGTGGGCTTGACCAAAGTGCAAACAAAGCAAGTTGGACCTAACTCACAAAAAATCCCATTTACAAATGTTATTGGGAAGAAATAAACATTAAACTTGAAGCCTCATCTTGTTGCACACCACTTTCACATGATTCTTCCAAGTGAATGATGCAATTGATTAACTTGGGCTCCTCTTGAATTGATATTGAAGAGACGATGAGAAGCCCATCCATGATTTTAGAGTTTAGATTGAATTTCGGGCCTTCTTTGTTCTTGCCTGGTCATTGGGCCTCCAAGGCCTTGTATAGCTTCTTGATCCAAAAGCCTAGTTGGGTCGGGGCATTAACCAACTAGTTTTAGCTACCTTTTTTGGTGCTTAATTATGTGCATAATATCTAGGTTAGGTCATAATTGCATATGGAGATTCCCCGATCCAGCCATTCATGGATAAAATTATGATATAAAAATGGCTTGATCATTATTGCTTCTTGTTTAGCTAGAAAATCAAGAATGGACCTAATGCCTATAAATAGGCTTGTGTTTGATGCATTTGACACTTTTGAATTTGAGAATATTATTGCACTACTTTGGAGTTTTGAGAGCTTAGTTTCTTAATTAATTTTTGGAATGAATCATCTTGGTTCTTATCAAAGGTTTCTTACCTTTGTAGCGAATCTTCACTTGACTTAAAAAAGTCACCAAGCTCCAAAGTGTGACGAATTTTTCCAAATTTTAGGATTGTCTTTTTTGAAATTTATCAATATTTTTAATTTTTAAAAATTTTCAATGATATTTTTTATGAATCTTTAATAAAATTTTTCATTTAAACATTCATTTTTGCTTTTAATTGAACATTAAAACGAAAAAGTGAGAGGAAATCCTGAAATTAATGAATTCCAAAAATCTTGGATCATATCATGTGGTATCTAGAATTGATCCTAGAGTTGATTGAAAAATTGAGTTCACTACTTTTTTAGAAATTTTCTTTTGCTTTCCATAAAATCAAGATTTTTGCTTGAATGTATAATTAATAGAACCTTCTTCTCATCATTGATCTCGATGAAAATTGTCCATTCTAAAATTGGCAAATTCTTTACTTTGATCTTTATGATTTTTGAAAAAAATTAAATGTAACTCAAGTCTTTTATTGAGCTTTTAGTTTTTAATTTCTTTAATTTTTTTTTAATAAAAGCTCAATTTTTTTACTTTAAAGAATTTAAATTTCATAATCCAATATCTCTTGTTGCTTAGTTTAAGTGGCTTTTAATCCATTTTGATTTAAAAAACTCCTAAATACACAAATTTTTAACATTTGCAAATTTCCAATGAATTTTTTATTACACTTTTCTAAGTGCAAAAAAGTTTGGGTGTGAAATTCTGATATGAAAAAAATGCTTTCAAAAAAAGAAAATGATTGTGAAAAAAAGAGACCTTTCTTTTAAGCAAGGGATTAATTTGAATTTGCCTTCCATTTCTGAATTTCATTAAGCTTGAATTCTACATACATTGCGACATTTCTTTTTTCTTCTTATTTGACTTTTGAGTTTTACCTTTTTTTTTTAAATAACTTTTCTTGCTTCTTTTAAATTCCTTTGAATCATGTCATAGAAGTTTCATCATTTTTCAACTTTCTCTTCATGAAAATCTAGAAATCTTAAAGGATCTTTCTCATACTTTTGTAAGTTTGAAAGGTAATTGAAAAATTGAAATTCAAGGGTTCATTTAAGAACTTGCAAAGAGAACTTCCAAGGAAAAGGCAAGAGCCCATTTTCAATTGTTCAAAAGCCTAATTGTGTGAAACACAAAAAATCAATCTAAGAGTTAACCTATTCTTGAAAAGTGGTTCAAGGTCCTTTTTGATTATGATTATTTTATATTACTTGTTTAAAAATGATTTTGAAAAAGTAAGTATTCTTTCCATCTGGATTAATGATGATGGAAACCTTAAATGCAAGAATTATTTTTTGAAAAGAACTTGAGAAGTTTAGTTATTAAATGGAAATTTAGAGTTCACAAGGCTCAATGTGAAAGGAAATGTTTTGAAGATGCTTTGAAATTTTCAAGTGAAGTCTTTTGCATAAGGATTAAGATACCTAAATTTCATTCAAGCAAAGGAATACAAGGATTAGGAGGAATGATAAGAGAAAAAGGCATTGAGGGTTTTCAAAGGAGTTTAATAGAGGCATAGGATTTTGGCTCAAGTTGGAGGAGAAATAGGAGGAGTTTCAAGTACCTTCTTTCCAAGGAAAGAGATGACTCCTCTTGAGATTAGGTAGTCCTAATTCTGACAATTATTTTAATGGAAGAAACTAATGTTAACAAATCTTTTCCTATCAATTACAATGAAGAAAGGAAGACTAATGGCTGCCCTAAAATTTTCCTGTGCCCTAATTTGGTGGACTTAAGTGACAAAATTGCCAAGAAAGGAAAGGAATGATATCATGGTGAATTGAAGATTCAAACATAATTGAATGGATGATGACAACCAAATGGATAGGTTGCCTTTTTTATGATCTTAGGTTGAATTTTCAAGAACACTTTGTTAAGTTTCAAGCACACTTAGATTAAACATTTTGTGTTCATTTCAAGATAGGAAGAAAAAAAGAAGAAGATGGGTGAGGATTATAGATGGATGGTGCCACAAACCAAGGGGTTTGATAAGCCAAGTGAAGTTCGCCACAAGAATCTTGGATTCTTGATTAGAACAAGGGTGGCTCAACCAAGAACCAAAGAGAACGAAATTTTCACAAATGGATTTAATCCAAATTCAACATCCAAAAGTCCCTTCATTCATGATTTTTAGGGCGCATACATATAAGAAAAATGGGGTGCATAGAATATGCATACAAAATGGTCATTATAATGTGACAAATTTCCCATAAAAGCAATAACTAATCCACTAAGTGGCTAATTAAAAATGCATTAACTAGTCCACTAAGTGAACTAATTAAAGTAACTAATGAAAACTAAGTGAATAATAAAAAGTTATGTTCATGACTTCTGGTAAGGAGTTACCTAGGCATGCAAGTGTGAAATGTGCTTTAAATTGTACCTTACCCAAAAGCTCATAAAAGCAATAACTAATTCACTAAGTGGCTAATTAAAGCATTAACTAGTCCACTTAGTGTTCATTAGTTAAAGTAACTAATGAAATTTTTCTAAGTGGATAATAAAAAAGTTTGTTTCATTACTTCTAAAAAGGAGTTACCTAGGCATGCAAGCCAAAAAAATGGTTGCCCTCCCAAGAAGCTTAATAAAAATTTAAAGTGCATCATCTAATTATTGATGTAGTTTATTACACTTTATTTAATAGAAATAAACTAGAAAATGCACTTTAATCATAGAAATGGACATCCAAGCCATCATGGGTCTTCAAGTTGGATAAAGATAAGTGACCAATTTGGGCAACTCCATCATCAAACTTTAATTTGGGCTTTGCTTCAATTAAAGTTGTTCCACCATTTGATTTAGGACTTCTTATAGCTTTCTTGATAATTCTTGTCATTTTGTCCACCAAGTCCTAGTGCTCCTTGATTCATTTTCTTTAGTGAGCTAATCCCCTCCTTCTTTAAGTGAATTCACCTCAAATTGAAATCTTTTCAAATCCTATCAAAAGGAGACAAATCAGCCAAAAGAAAGTTGCATATAACACTTGTCATATATTACGAAGGTCTATCTTGTAACCATTATCATTGATCTTTAAAGATGGAATACATTGACATCTCTCTCTTAGTTGAAGCTTGGAAATGGTTCCTTTGTGAATCAATGAAATATCATCAAAATTCTCATTGTGCACCAAGTCCCCTTGTGAATCTCATCCAATTCAAATCTAACCAATTTAAAATACTCCCTGATCTTTGGTTTGTTGAATCAATAATGTGTTCAGCTTGGCAAGTTTCTTTATTGATTTGAACTTGACTTTATTCTGTCTCTACTTGGTTTGTTTATTCAACCTTTTGTCAATCAATTGATTTTAAAGTAGGTGAACCATCTGATTTTTAGCTTTGTTTGATGAATTTAAGAACTTGATCTTGAAATCAATAAATGACAAGGATTAAATCCATAAAAGCTTTATCAATGTTTTAAATATATGAAGTAATTTGAGCTTACAAGATTAAATAACTTATAAGCTTTCAAGAACATTGAGGCAAACTTCTTCTCCTTTCTTAAGTTTAGGAATGTTTTACAATATTCTAAGTAGGAAAAGTGTCTTATTAACTTTAGTAAAATTCAAGCCAATCCATGTTTGATATGGATTAGGCTTGGAAGTGGAGACCCGTTGCTAGAAAAAAATGGAAACTTTTGCATAAGCCACAAAGATCCAAAAGCAAAGTCCAAAATGAATAAGAACTTTGTGTAAGATTCAACTAGAATAATCTTTTGGAAGGCCATGAAGCTTCACTGGGTCTCTTTTAAGAAAATTGATTTAGAAAGATAATCAAAGCAAATGACTTTTCATTGACAGTTTTTCTTCCATGGTATAAAATGTGCCATTTTAGAAAACCTTTTTGCCATTCAAGTAGGTAATTTATTGAATCTTTCTTAAGTGTTGGCATTTGTCAAACATATGCCTCAATAGTAGTCCTACAACAAAACCATTGACATATTACTGTACAAGGATTCAAATCATGAAGAATAGGTGTTCCAATCTTTTTTTGATTTTTGATCTTTTTGTACAACATACCCTTCTTGGATTTTAATCAAGATGAAAAAGAAAATTAAAATCTACCTTTGTGCTTTTGTTTCAAATCTTTGTTACATTTTAAATACGGGTTTGTAAAATAATTCTTGTTTTGAAACATTGTTAAATCAAATAAACTAAGGTATTTTTCAATGATAATGATTCAAGTTTCCAATTTATTTTCCCCATTTGATACCAACTTTGACTGGTTGAAATCTAATCTCCATATAATGCCTCATAGAATGCCATCCCTATGGCTTTGAGTGAAAAAAGTAAGTTATTGTTGTAGTGAATTCTATCAAAGATAAAAATTATTTTCAAGTCAATCCTGACTCATGTTGCTCCAATTAAACAAGCAAAGTAATAGAAATGTTAATGATAGTTCTTTTGCATTGACCATCTTTCTCAAATACGTAATTGGATGAATCAAACAAAATCAGAGCAAACTTTCTTAAGTTCCCATGAGAAAAGTGAAATAAAAAAGTTGCAAATCAAAAACCTTGAAGTCAACTTTTTAAAAACCTTTGTCATGAAGGTAAGCAATACATGCAAGGGTGTGCAATCTGAAATCTCTAACAGATGTTTTTTGAGTTAATTTTCCATTCGAATACTTTTATTGATTGAGGTAAAAATTTAGAAAGAGCCTTCTTCATTAAGTCTTAAATTAAAGACATTCGAATCATGATCCTTTCCTTGTCTTCTTTAATCCAAAGAAAGAAGTCCATTTGAGATTATCCCAAATTCACTTAAAATGAATAATAGATAAGCTTGAAACATTCTTGTCAATTTATGATATTAACCCTTTTCAACTTTCAAGATAATAAGAAAATGATAATTATCTTTTCTGAAAATCTTTTCATCCTTGGCCAATGTTCTCAAAATGATGATCCTTTTCAAGTCAAGTTGGTACATTTTGATCAAGGAGTTTAAATTCCTTTGAGTCACTAAATTTATGAGCTTCATCTAGGATCGATGTACTTGATCAAATGCAATCTGCATTTTAGGACATACAAATTCTTCCCTGAAGCTTAGATTCCATCTGAAGTTCCTCTACATTTGCCTTATGACTTGCTTTTAACTTTCCCTCTCAAGATGAGAAATCACGTCTTCTCATTTGTTTATTTTCGATACTACATCAAAACTAAAATTTTTTTGATTTCTGACCTTGAAGAGCGTAAATCTTTTCTTGAGAGAGTAACTAGTGTCACTTGACAACCATAAATCTCGAAATTGTTATCAATTTCAACAAGGTCCTTTGATTTCTTTTTCATCATTACCCTTGTATCAGCGCCATTTATTAAGGCATCTTCATTCATTAGCTTTTTGGGTGGTATTTTGATGAAATCTTTTAATCCTTTGGAGATTCCAAACATTGATCCAAGACTGCCTTTGTAATTGCATTATTTATACAAGTATTTAGACTCTTGATACAAATCAAAATCATGAATCATCGTCATATTACTCTTTGCAAAATGTTCTCAGAGCTAATTTATTCAAGTTACTTGAAAAAAAGAGGGAAAAACACCCTTCTGGCATAATAATTCAATGGATACATGTTGTTGGCAAATTTCTTCATGAACCTTCAACTTTGCACATTGAAGAAGCATTGCCACCACATTCCCCCTTTTAAGTACATCAAACGCATCCTAAATCTATTTGGTAAGAAATTTTTAAATTACAAACAAGTAAAAGGCCTTTTAAAGATAAAACTTATTACATTTTTCAAGTGCATCTTTTTGTTTCTTGAACAAAAACTTCACATTTCTTCATCAAATTTCTCTTAAATTTTTTCTAGAAGCTTTTCAATTCATTCTCTTTTTAAGTCCCTAAGTGTTTGATGTCCAAAATCTTCAAAAACCTTGATATAATCCTCAAATTGGTCCAAAAAGTCCAATTTAAAACTTGAAAACAAGGTTAGTTCACTTCATCTTTGATGAGGTTTTCCATATGCCTCTTGATTTCGGACCTATTAGGACTAGAGCAAACTGAATTTGGAAGGTGAAATTGAAATAAAAGAATAAAGAAGGAAAAGAACTAATTTCGTCCGTTTTAGGAAAATTCTATAACTCACGCTACAGATTTCGGAATTGAGTGATTCCAAAACGAGGTGAAAGATCTCTTTCTGAATCACGATTTAGACTCAAAAATCACCGAAAAAGAGTAAGTATAATTTGAGATATGAGTACGAGATAATTAAGACGAAAATTAGAAAATTTCGAAAATTGAAAGAAGAAGTAGAAACGAAAATTGATGAAAAGAAAAAGATAAGGATGGCGCCACAAACCTAGTTTGATAAGCCAGCCAAGAAGGATCGCCACAAGAAAAGATTAATTCTTGATAAGATCAATTGATGCAAGGAAGAACCCTAGCAGAGCAAAACTCCCAATTTTCTTATATGCCAAAAGTCTATCTCCCTAATGATTCCCAAATGTTTTAATACAATTCAGTTTAGAGGTTTGCCCATTTAGGACTTAACAAAAATAAAAAAAAAAACAAAACCCCTTAGCATAAGCATCACTGATATGTTCCAGTGGTTAAGGAGACATATTTAGCTTCAAGTGCACAGGTTCTAATCTGCTTTGTGGACAAAATATATTTTTTTTGAACACATACACCAAACACCAAATAGAACTAGAAAGCAATAGAAAATAAAAACAAATAAAAACAGCCCCAAAAACATTTAAAGGTCTTGAAAGTTCAAATTGACTCTTTTGGCTCTTCTCCTTTCATTCCAAGTGGGCTATGCATGTGTAAATCCTAGGCTCCACATATCGGGCTTCAATCTGATGTTGGGCCTCTAATAAGTTGTTCACATCTTTTTAAGTTCTTCTTGGGCCCTTTTAGCTCTTGCTCTTGTCATGGGCCTTCCTAGACCTTGTATTGGATCTTGGACTTCTTTTTGGACTTGGGCACTGGGCTTGGGCTTCACCCATGAAGTCCTCATCATTCCCTCCTTCTTGAGAAGCATTTGTCCTCAAATCCATTAATTCATCACCTGCATCATAAAAGGACAAATCAGCCACATTAAAGGTAGCACTCACACCATACTCACCTGGCAAGTCAATCTTATATGCATTATCATTGATCTTAGCCAATACTTGAAAAGGTCCATCTCCTCTTGGCATAAGCTTAGACTTCCTTTGAGATGGAAATCTTTCCTTCCTGAAGTGTACCCATACCCAATCACCTGGTTCAAATGTTACCTTCTTCCTTCCTTTGTTTGCATGCTTGGCATACCCTTCCATTTTCTTCTCAATTTGGGCCTTAACCTTCTCATGCAATTTCTTGACAAAATCACTTTAACTTGCCCCGACTTATCTTGCAATTGAGAAATGTTAGGTAAAGGTAATAAATCCAAAGGAGTCAAAGGATTAAAACCATATACAATTTCAAAAGGTGAAAAAACCGAGTAGTACTATGTATTGCTCTATTATAAGCAAACTCAACATGTGGCAAACATTCCTCCCAAGACTTAAGATTTTTCTTTAGTACAGCTCTAAGGAGAGTAGACAAAGTCCTATTTACAACCTCTGTTTGCCCATCAATTTGGGGATGGCAAGTAGTTGAAAATAATAGTTTTGTGCCTATCTTTCCCCACAAGGTCCTCCAAAAATGACTAAGGAATTTAGAGTCCCGATCACTTACAATACTCTTAGGCAAACCATGCAGTCTTACCACCTCTTTGAAGAATAAATCAGCTACATGACATGCATCATCCACCTTCTTGCATGGTATGAAGTGAGCCATCTTTGAGAACCTTTGTCAACCACCACAAAAATAGAATCCTTCCCTCCCTTAGACCGAGGCAAACCTAGCACAATCCATAGAAATATCAATCCAAGGGTGTTCAGAACAGTGCAAGGGAGTATATAATCCATGCGGCATGACCCTAGACTTAGCCTTTTTACAAACAAGACACTTATCACATAACTTATGCACATCATGCTTCATGTGAGGCCGGTAAAAATGCTCATGCAAGATGTCATATGTCTTTTGCACCCCAAAGTGTCCCATTAAGCCCCCTTCATGTGCCTCTTGAACAAGCAATTCCCTAATTGAACTTTTTGGCACACATAGTCTCTTGTCCTTTATTAAGTAACCATCATGCTTGAAATACCCATCGATACAGATGAGAACATGTTTGATAAATGTGAGAAAAATCAGCATCATGTTCATACAATTTCCTTAATATATTCAAAACCAAGAAATTTAGTTTCAAGAGTAGTCAATAAAGCATACCTGCGTGACAAAGCATCAAAGAACCACATTGGACTTACCTTTCTTGTGCTTGATCACATAGGGAAATTGTTCAAGAAACTCACCCACTTGGCATGTCTCTTGTTCAACTTTCCCTGTCCTTTCAAATACTTTAGAGACTCATGATCACTATGAATAATAAACTCCTTAGGCATAAGATAGTGTTGCCAAGTTTGCAAAGCCCTAACTAAAGCATACAATTCTTTATCATATGTAGGGTAGTTAAGGGCAGCCCCATTCATTTTCTCACTAAAATAGGCAATGGGATGTCCCTCTTGCATTAAAACCGCACCTATGCCTACCCCAGATGCATCACATTCAAGCTCAAAGGATTTAGCAAAGTTAGGCAAAGCAAGTATGGGTGCATGTGTTAATTTCTCCTTTAGGACAGCAAATGCTTTCTCTTGTTTCTCTCCCCATTTAAAACCCACATGCTTCTTGACTAGTTCATTTAGAGGTGCAGCAATGGTACTAAAATCCTTAACAAACCTCCTATAGAAACTAGCAAGCCCATGAAAACTTCTTACCTCACTCACACTCTTAGGAGTTGGCCATTCTTGGACTTTTATTTTCTCCTTATCTACATGCACTCCACTAGAATTAACCACAAATCCTAAGAACACAACATGGTCCTTACAAAACATGCACTTTTCCAAATTAGCATACAATCTTTCTTTTCTAAGCACATGTAAAACAGATTGCAAATGATGCAAATGCTCATCCAAATTTTTACTATATACAAGAATATCATCAAAATAAACAACAACAAATTTCCCTAGAAACTCTCTCAAAACATGGTTCATCAATCTCATAAAAGTACTAGGGGCATTTGTCAAACCAAATGGCATTACTTTCCACTCATACAAACCATACTTGGTTTTAAAAGCTGTTTTCCACTCATCACCTTCTCTAATCCTAATCTGATTATATCCACTTTTCAAATCAATCTTAGAGAAATAACAAGAGCCATACAACTCATCTAACAAATCATCTAACCTGGGAATGGGATGTCTGTACTTGATGGTGATGTTGTTGACGGCCCTACAGTCAGAACACATCCTCCAACTTCCATCTTTCTTTGGCACCAATATAACTGGTACAACACAAGGGCTCAAGCTCTCCTCAACCCATCCTTTGTTCATCAATTCAGCAACTTGCCTTTGAATTTCTTGGGTCTCTTGAGGATTACTCCTGTATGCTGGCCTATTAGGCAACACAGCCCCTGGCACCAAATCAATTTGGTGTTCAATACCTCTCAATGGTGGAAGTCCTGGTGGTATATCTTCTGGAAAAACATCTTGAAATTCCTGCAAAATAGATTTAACTCCACTAGGAAGTTCAAGGTCAGAATCAAGTGCAGTAATCTCCTTATTATAGAGTATATACATAGACTTCCTTGCCATTAAAGCTCTCCTCACCTCTCCACTCTTCACAAACAAAGCATTCTTTCTCTCTTTCTTTTTGCTCTCATTTTCATTTTCTTTCCTTTCTTTCCTCTCTTGCTTTCTTTTTTCTCTCATGATATTTTGATCATTACATACCTCTTTTTTTGGAGACAATGGAACCAATGTAACCTTGCGGTTTTCATGGTGAAAAGTGTATTTATTTGCGTGACCATCATGGTGAGCTTTTCTATCAAACCGCCATGGTCTCCCAAGAAGCAAATGACTAGCTTCCATTGGAACCACATCACACAAAATTTTATCTTTATATTTTCCAATAGAAAACTCAATCTCCACTTGCTTATCCACCCTCAATTCTCCCTCCTCACTCAACCACCGCAACTTGTATGGTCTAGGATGGGGCTTAGTCTCCAAATTCATTTTTGTCACCAACCTAGTACTTGCCACATTAGTACAACTCCCTCCATCAATGATTAAGGAACACAGTTTTCCTTGGATAAGACATCTAGTATGGAAAATATTTTCTCTTTGACTTTCCTCACCCTCTTTGGCTATTCCTCCTAACATTCTCCTCACAATGAACAAATCTCCTTCAGAATCTCCTCCTCTTCCTCTCTCTCTTCCTCACTTGAGGATTCAGTTTGGGAACTCTCACTAGTGATTTCTCCATTATCTTTTAACACCATAACCTTCTTAGTTGGGCATTCGATGCAATGTGCCCCCTACCCAAACATTTGAAACACTTTATGTCTCTAGACCGAGACTTGTTTGCCATTTCTTTGCCCTTGTTTTGGGTTGGGTTTGGGGCTATCGTGGAGATCCTAGAAGATGAGGTACCCTCCTTCTTGAACCTATCCTTCCATCTAGAGTTATCATAGTTTGATACACTCTTTCTCACACTTTTTCTTTTTAGTTGTTGTTCCACTTTCATAGCATGGTGAACTAAGTCCTCCATTTCTACATAATTTTGAAGCTCAACAACATCTCTTATATCTCCATTCAGCCCATTAAGGAACCTAGCCATGGTAACCTCCCTTTCCTCCTCTACATTGGCTCGGATCATGGCTATTTCAAGGTCTTTAAAGAACTCATCTACACTCTTACTCCCTTGGGTCATTCTTTGAAGTTTATTGAGAAGCTCTCTATGGTAGTGGGATGGAACATATACCTCCTTCTCAACACTCTTTTTAACTCCTCCCAACTCTCTAACATAGGCTCTCCATACCTCCTCCTCTCCTTTTGGAATTGATCCCACCAAACTAAGGCATAGTCAGTGAATTCCAAGGTAGCTAGCTTGACCTTCTTCTCCTCATTTAGGTTGTGGCATGAGAAAATTTGTTCTACCTTCATCTCCCACTCAATATAGGCTTCAGGATCACTTTTTCCTTTAAATGGTGGTATGGTAACTTTCACAACCTCCTCTCTATTTCTCCTTTGTTCTCCATCATGTTCTCTCCTTTCATGCCTCTCATGTCTCCTCCTATCTCTATGTTGGTCATTCTCCCATTCTGGTTTTGGTTTTCTAAAGTTTCAAGTCTCTCATAAATTCCCTCCGTATGCTCCCTCAACACCTCATTCATCCTTTGAGTTAAGGCATCTAACAACAACCTATGCTCCCTAGTAGGGGATGGGGGTCCCTCTCTTTCAGCCATAGATTATGATGTAAAGAAGTCCTCTCCAAAACTATTTCACTCAAAGTGTTTCACACAAATTTGGCTTTTAAGCTAATGTATCTCTCTTGCCTTTTTCCACTCTTTCTCTTGCTTAAAGTTCTTACTAGAATCAAACAATCTCTTCAAGAAATAGATTTTTAACTTGCAATCACAAGGCTTTTAATCACAAGACAAGTAGCAAAGAACAAGTTCACTACTCACAATTAGAAAGACAAGTGATTCATAAATTCAAACAAGAGACAAGAACAAGGTTTTAGGTCCAGAAATTCAAATAGCTTCCCTCAAACCAAATGTTGAAGCACTTCCAAATCTCCTTTTTTTTTTCTTTTTTTTTTAAACTCCAATTCTTTTTTTTTTTTTTATTCAACAATCAAATTCAGCCTCTACAATCTTAGTACAATTCAAGCGATTCAGAAAAAAAAAATCACAATTAGTGTTGTTTTCACTTACTTGGCAGCCACTGTATCTCACGCTACAAAACTCGGATTTGAGTGTTTCCACAGCGAGGTGAACGTTCACGTTCTGGGACACAATTTTGACTCAAGAATCATCGAAATTGGATATGTAAAATGCGAGATATGAACGATAAGCCCAAACAGCCCTCTTTTGGCTCCAAATCACACCCAAACACTAGCCCTAATGACTAGCTTTGATACCAAATGATGAGGTTTTCCATATGCCTCTTGATTTCGGACCTATTAGGACTAGAGCAAACTGAATTTGGAAGGTGAAATTGAAATAAAAGAATAAAGAAGGAAAAGAACTAATTTCGTCCGTTTTAGGAAAATTCTATAACTCACGCTACAGATTTCGGAATTGAGTGATTCCAAAACGAGGTGAAAGATCTCTTTCTGAATCACGATTTAGACTCAAAAATCACCGAAAAAGAGTAAGTATAATTTGAGATATGAGTACGAGATAATTAAGACGAAAATTAGAAAATTTCAAAATTGAAAGAAGAAGTAGAAACGAAAATTGATGAAAAGAAAAAGATAGGATGGCGCCACAAACCTAGTTTGATAAGCCAAGAAGGATCGCCACAAGAAAAGATTAATTCTTGATAAGATCAATTGATGCAAGGAAGAACCCTAGCAGAGCAAAACTCCCAATTTTCTTATATGCCAAAAGTCTATCTCCTAATGATTCCCAAATGTTTTAATACAATTCAGTTTAGAGGTTTGCCCATTTAGGACTTAACAAAAATAAAAAAAAAAAAAAACCCCTTAGCATAAGCATCACTGATATGTTCCAAAGTGGTTAAGGAGACATATTTAGCTTCAAGTGCACAGGTTCTAATCCTGTTTGTGGACAAAATATATTTTTTTTGAACACAGCATACACCAAATAGAACTAGAAAGCAATAGAAAATAAAAAAAAATCAAATAAAAACAGCCCCAAAAACATTTAAAGGTCTTGAAAGTTCAAATTGACTCTTTTGGCTCTTCTCCTTTCATTCCAAGTGGGCTATGCATGTGTAAATCCTAGGCTCCACATATCGGCTTCAATCTGATGTTGGGCCTCTAATAAGTTGTTCAACATCTTTTAAGTTCTTCTTGGGCCCTTTTAGCTCTTGCTCTTGTCATGGGCCTTCCTAGACCTTGTATTGGATCTTGGACTTCTTTCTGGACTTGGGCCTGGGCTTGGGCTTCACCCATGAAGTCCTCATCACCGTTTTAGGTCTTTCCCACTGTAAAACAGTCTCCACTTTCGATGGGTCTACTGCAATACCTTCTTTCGAAATTACGTGACCTAGAAATTGGACTTCTTCTAACCAGAACTCACACTTTGCCAATTTCGCATATAGCGCTTTTCCTTCAAAATCTCAAGAACAATACCCAAATGTTCAAGTGCATGCTCTTCCTTGGATTATAAGTTGACAATGTCATCAGAATGTCATCGATAAAGACAACAACAAATCTATCTAGATACGACGAAAAATCCTGTTCATATAATCTATAAAATTGTGGAGTTCGAAATCACCCAATGTTGATACTCATAATGTCCATAACGATATCGAAAAGCTAATTTCGAAGTACATCCTCCCCCTTAACACGAATTTGATAATCCGATCTCGATCTATCTTGGAAAATATCACTTGCTCCCTTCAATTCATGATCATCATCGTCATTCTTGGAAGAATATTTATTCTTGATAGTCACCTTGTTCGGTGATGTTACGAAATCCACGCAAAGTCGTGAAGTTCCGTCCTTCTTTTGACCAAAAGTATCAATAAATGCGCACCCCATGGTGAAACACTAGGTCGCACAAAGTTTCTCCAAGAGCTTCCACCAATTGCTCTTTCAACTCTACCAACTCTGCTGGCGACATACGATACTGCAATTGAATAGGACTCTAAAATTATCTTGGATGGTACTAAATCAATTGAAAACTCGATCTCCCTCTTGGCAAACCAATTGGATTTATCATGGAAAAACCTCGAAAACTTGAAACTTGTTGACAACAGGAATAGTATTAACATCCTTCTCATTCTTTAATTAACTTCTAGAGAAGACAATACCATATATCCCTGCACTCCCTCTCAAACAAAGACTTGACCTTAACAAAGAAGAGAAAATCCGCTTCTTTTTCTTCCTTAGGAAAAACTATGGTTTTGTTTTGAAAATCTATGGATTGGTTAAAGATAACCAATTCTCCCTAATATCACATCTATCTCAACAAGAGGCAAACAAAATCAAATTGACGAAGAACTTACAGTCCTTCACAACAATAAGACAATCCAAACATATCTTTGATGCAATTAAGTTTAGCTTTTAGGACGTAGAAACTTTCTCAATTTAACATTCAAAGAAGACACAGTAACTTTAATCTTTCCACACAATCATATAGCAATAAATGAATGTGTTGCACATTATGTAGTCATATAATCAAACAAAGATTACCTTCAATAGCACCTTCTCCTGAATAAGATTATCGATTGAGAAATTTCTGTTCTAGTCATAGTATACTCGCCTTCATTCTCTGGGTTGACTCTCCAATTTTTGCTTTGATTAGCACGAACATTTCTCATAGGCATTTTTCTCTAGCTAATTTACAATCTCTAGATATATGTCCAAAATATTTGCAATTAAAACAAATTGTTCCTTATAGGGCATTCACTAAAAGATGGCCTTTCTTTCCACACTTAAAACATGTTGGCGTAAACGCCACTCTTTGTCCATCCACTTTTCCACTTTACTTTTCCCCAACAATTTGGTGGTCATTGAGATTGATTCCCAAAATAAACGGCTTACGCCGAAACCGATTCCAATTACTACCTCCACCTCTCGAAACCTTGTTGGCCCAAAGTTACTTCCTCCGATCTCGTGACGTTCAACTCTTCGAAATCGTGCACATGCATTTCTAAAACATGAAAATTCATTCTCAAGGATATCACTCCTCGCTTGAATTCAACACTCTTAACCCCGCTTCAAACTTCGACAAACATCTCCATCCATATCATCTCATGGTCGAGTTTTTGAGCATAATCCGAGAATTGAGACAAACTCTCAAATTTTGTAGCATACTCATTCACAAATCATATTACCAACGTAAACCAAGAAATTCCATTTCCTTGGCATGCCTAGCACTCGCAGGAAAATACTTCTCCAGAAAAGCATTAGAAAATACCTCCCATGTAATTTCTACTCCTCGCCTAACAATAATCAATGGGTTCCTCTCCACCAATGTTCACCATCTCCCCCAACATAAAAAGGCTCATATGTCACCTTCTTCTCATCGATGCATCTCATTCCTTCAAAATTCTCTCCAAGTCTTGTATCCACCGACTTGCTTTCTTCTCTTGGTCAACCTCGCCTCTAAACATGGCGGATTGTGGCGCCTAAATTCGATAAATTTAGGGCATCATCAGTAGCATCTTTGCTATTGAGTCGCTGATCTCAAATTTGCTTCTGTAATTACTTCTCTACCATCCGTTGCATAGCTTCAAAAAATTCATTGGATCCACTTCTCGATTTACGTTTCCACGTCTTCGTCTCTCTACCGACATCTTCTTTCATCAAACATAACAAAACAAAGTCGATACATCCTTTTATTATAAAGTAGATCACAGAGAATCACACAAAGACAAACAAAAACAGACCTCCACAACCCCAAAAGACTCTAAGCTTCTTTCTCTCTACCAACTAATGTAACACCCTTTTGAGGATGTCACATATATAAAGAAAACAAAAGAAAGATAAATAAAATCTACCCAAGTTGTAAAACATTTGTTACATAATAATACGGGTTGTAAAATAATTCTTGTTAAACAAATATTATTAAATAAAATAACGCGTAAACATAAAATAAACAAAACCAACATCACACATAATATACATATGGTTCAAGTTATAAGTTGTACAAATAATTTACAACTAAAATATAAAATTTTTCTGAAACAATAAACAAACGCCATAACAAATGGCTCCATCTAAATATAAATACAAACGCAGACGCGCTTGGAACACATCATAAACATTTAATCTTTCGAAGGATCACTCTCAAAAGATCATCGAAGATAAATATCCAGATGCCTCGACTCTCGACGATAAAAGACCGCAAATCGATACAACGCTAATCTCACTAGGCGCAGTGGAATTTTCATACCACCCCAATAACGCCTAAGAGATAATGGCATCTCCAAATGCAAAAACACAAGAGTCGTCATGATCTCCATCAAACTCATTACGTAGGGACACATGGTCAACCGTCCCACGTAAGTCACCGAATCTCTATCTTCAAGCAAACGCCAAGTCGTCGATCCACCATGAAACTCGAGTCGTACAAAACCCAAACCCGTAAATCCTAGCACCGCCATACTCAAGCAATCAATCCAATGGATATGGATGATCGGATGGTTCTTTGATCGTCAGAACCGATCTTCGAATTTTTGATCTTCCTCCTCCTCTCTAGGGTACACACACACAAGAGGTTGTTCTCTTCTTCAAATTCTTTTACCACATGATTTAAAATAAATAAATAACTTCATACAACAAAGAGGTAAGAAATCCATACCACCACAAACATGGTAAAGTAAGAAAACGAGAATACAACATATATAACATTTTATACTATATAGCAAAGTTTAAGATAGCAATAAATAAAATACAAGATCATAAAGTGAAATATAACACATAGTAATACAGATAGACAAAATAACATAGATAATTAATGGTACAGATAAATAATGACATAGATAAATAACATTAAAATGTATGAGATAAAAATATATAAAATGTGACTCAATCCTACTCCATGGAGCTAAAGAAGAATACATACATCAGAGAGAACGACATGAAAATCTATTAGCACCGTCGACCGCCCAATAACTATTCTCATTGTCAATGTTGTATCTCATAGCCCACTAAAAAAAAAGGTATAGTGGTGTAGCACAGAAGTCATTTGATCATTATAGTGTCACTACAGGCTTGTACTAATAGACTTCACAAGATCTTGATTAAGTATAGTGCTTGTCGAGTCCATTAGTGTGTTACCAGTCACCATGTAACACCCTCCGTAGGGCGTCACATTTTTAAATAAAACATAAAACCAAATGAAATCATTTTACAAAAGCTTTGAATTCTAAAGGATTAATTTTAAAATTTCTTTTCGCTAAAATATAAACTTACCAAAAATTATAAGTAAAACAGAAATTAGATTGAATTAATTAATACACATATTATATACACAACAATTTAAAACATAACATTTACAGACTCAGAGAAACAGATTGTTATAAACCCAAAGACGGGTACTACTAATAGCACTAACAACAACTAACTAAAAAAACCCAACCTACATGTTCCATTTCTCCACCAAACTGCATCTTGAAAACTTGGAAGATTTCTCCTCGACGCCACCACACCGAAAGTTTACCTCAATGGGTCTAAGAAACTTTCTTCGTCCTACTATACAAATTTAACAATACAAAACAAAAGAAAAATTTAAATACAAGAAAGAGGTGAGATCCCTTTCACCAAGACCAAGAGGTTTTAGAAAGAATTGAATACGAATGACAAAGTCATTCCATACACACAGATATCACAAATATAGTCATGTTATCAATTTTCAATTAATTTGAATAAGCATATATCATAATATAATGAACAACTATAACATTACTAAGATAGATATAACAATTCATACAATATAAAATGCCATAACAAAGTATAATGATATAATATATAAAAATTAAAAACAATAATAACATATAACATCAACTCATAAAAAAATAATAAATAACAACATATAAGATCATAGATAAAAATATAATAAATAACAACACGATATAAAATATATCACAAATGAAAATATACTAAATAACAACATAAATAAAAATATCACGAATAAAAATATAATCAATAACAACACATATACATGTGCAATATGACACAATCCTACTCCATGGAGCTAAAAACATACGTACATCGAGAGAGAATGACCCGCAAAATCTATTAGTACCACGGCTTGCCCAACCAAACTATTGCACTTTTACATGGTCACACGCTATGCGTCTATAGCCCCATCGTCACATGGAACCCATTGTCCAAGGCGTGGTGTAGTTCACGGTCTCACGTTGTGGCACTACAGAATGTACTATTAGACTTTACAAGATCTCGATTAAAAATAGTGCGTGTCGAGTCTATTAGTGTGTTGCCAATTACCACGGCCCTAGGAGCTAACAACCCCAATCTCTCCACATATGGAATTTTGCACACTAATGTCTCCAAGTTCATTTAAAATTGAACCACACTACGTTTATCGCACCAACAATACGATGTTATTCACCTCATCAATCAATCCACCAAAAATGGCATTAACTCAATGCATGATAAAATAAGAAATTACCAAAATACCCTCAATGGTATAAAAAAAATATATGCCCTCAATGGCAAAAATGTACAGTAAGTCCCACCGGACAAAAATATATTTTATAAAGCAAATAGACGGGTTCACCTCATGAGCCCGACAAAGCGGTGAAAATATACAAGAGAGAATACCCTCAACGGTATAAAATATACAATTTTGGTCAATCGCGCTTCCTCATTTTCGCAAATTTTATCGCGTTTTCACAATCTCGTCGTTTTTATAAACGTTTTTAAATCGCGTAAATATATTTTTCTTTTTTTAAAATTAACAATCAGAGTTTTTAACACGTTTTCTCTCAATCGCGTAAGATTTTTAAATCATTTTTTTGTCTCAATTCCTTAAAAATTACTTGTTTAAAACAAAAAAAAAATATTTAATACATTTAAACTAAATAGAATATTTTTAATACCGCATACTTGTTTTTTGGATATCTTTTCTATCTTATTTGTCCATTTTTAATAAAAATTGACAATTATGTTTTAGAAAACTTATAATAATGGTTTCCTAACTTTTCTCAGAAAAAATTCTTTTACTTAATTTTTAACCTATAATTTAACTTTTTGAAAACCACTAACATGCTTCAAAATATAATATGAGCCATATGTTAGCAATTTACAAAAGTTACTGTATTTTCTTCTAACAAAGAAAAATTATTAGTTTAAATTTCTTAAACTTAATTCTAATCAATTTATTTCTTCAAAACTCATTGTAATAAAATCTTTTTGGCATTTATTACTTAACCTTAGTTGAAAACAATTCTATAAATCAAAACACATTTAAATTTGGCATTTTGGCGAAAATCATTCTATGCTTTATACTTCATTCCTAATTATTTCCATACATTTAATCTCTTATAAAACTCTTGGTCTAATTTATTAAATTATCTAGTCCATAGTTTTAGAAAATATATTTGGATCAAAAGTATGTGGCATGTTGGCCGAATTTAACAAAGTCTTTGTATTTAATCTCTAAATTATTTTTCATCTTCCAAATCCATGTCAAATTTATTGTATTACCTAAATTCATTAAATCATTGTTTTAGAAAATGGTTTTAGAAATCAAAACATTCAACTTAGGCAAAACATTCAACTTAGGCATGTTGGCCGAAATATACATAGTTGCCATTTGATCTTTAAATTCATTTTTCTTGCTTTAAACCAATTTGTAATTTGTCAATTTTCCTAGGTTAATTAAATTCCACTTTTAGAAAATTGATGAGAGCATTTTGGTTCTCCTCTTTGCCTTGAGGCCGTGAGCTTGGATTTGTGTTCTTTGGAACACTCATGCAAATCCTTGTATGTTATTTACATGTTACAATAATTATCATGCATATATCTATACATACCATATACTAAAACAACCATAAAACACATACAAATTATTAAAGCTATTAGACATGTTACACACATAACACATACAAAATATTAAAGCTATTAGACATGCTTTCACATATAATCAATCACAATTAGGAAAGACTATAAACAATCAAGTGAATGAATCCTTATGGATTCTTCACTACAAACATATACATTTCTCACCAACAACACATGGTTGATGAGGGTAATCTCCCTCTTACCTCTTGAAGAACCTCCAAAGCTCCTTGTATGTCTCCTTCAAGCAAATTTTCTCCACCAAGAGCCTCTTGAAAAATCAAAGAAAACATACAATATTAATACCTAAGGCTCTAAACTAAAATAATCATGGATTAAAATCATGATTAGAACTTTAAAATGGATAGAAATATGAAGATTAATGAATTCTACCTTCAAGGCTTCAAACTTGAGCTTTGAAGAATGAAAATGAAGATGGGTGATTTAGGGAAAATCTCCAACATGAAAGTTCCTTAGAATTGCATGGATATTCAAGATCTATGGTTGTTTAGAATTATTGAAGCTTGGAAGGTGACTTTTGAGGGGTTGGTCGTGAGCTTGAAGAAAGGGAGAGATATGAACTTTTGTGGTTTTTGCTT
Source organism: Ormosia emarginata (assembly GCA_029884605.1). NCBI lineage: Eukaryota > Viridiplantae > Streptophyta > Magnoliopsida > Fabales > Fabaceae > Ormosia > Ormosia emarginata. The sequence continues at coordinate 20,325,256 of JAQQTP010000078.1, read as the reverse complement.
GATAGGAAGATGAAGATGAAGGAATCTTGAGAAATTCCTAACATGAAAGTGTCTTTTAAGATGAAAGGATTCAAGAAATGATATTGGTAGGAATTATAGAAATTTGGAGAAGGTTTCTTGGTGCTTTGGCCGAAAATCAAGGGGGAGAAAAATGAGAGAGTTTTGGTTGTTTTGATCTTGGTTCTTTGGAGAAAAGGATGCGTAGGAGAGTAAGTGAGATGAATGGATGAAGGTTGCCCTCCACTTGGAAGCTATTCAAAGACCATTCTAGGGTGAGAGCTTCTTGCCAAAATTGAAAATAAGCCAAGGCCCTCCTATTTATAGACTCCATATTGAAGGCTTAGGATATTTTTCAACACTATAAGCAAATGAACAATACTTAACTTATAAAGTCAATGTCTATTGTCTAATGGGTAATAAAATATACCTAGATTTTTTTCATCTTATACTAGCAAGTAGTAATTATTATTGATCATTTTTCTATCGATTGCCCTTGATGAATAAAGTTGAGTCATCAAAGAGAAATTTTTAGAACATGTGACTCAATCTGAGTCAATGATGAGTCATCGTGGAACTTCTAGAAATGAGTCAAAATTCTAGTCAAGTCAAAACATTTCTCATCGTGTCATATCTCAAGCATCACTAATGGTGAGTCATAGCGCTTTCATCATACCAGTACAAGATGATGAGTCAAAGAAGTCGAGATGGTGAGTCATCATAGAAGCTTCTCAAAATGTGTGACTCACTACTGTTTAGAGTCATAGGGCGAGTCACCGTTTCCCTTACGAACCTTCCTAATCTTGAGTCAAATGCTTGTCACGCCACGTGTCGAATTTCTTTTGGCCCGTTTTGCGATGAACAAGCCACACCAATTGATGAGGACTTCATGGGTGAAGCCCAATCCCAAGCCCAAGTCCGTCCAAAAGAAGTCCAAGATCCAATACAAGGTCTAGGAAGGCCCATGACAAGAGCAAGAGCTAAAAGGGCCCAAGAAGAACTTAAAAAGATGTTGAACAACTTATTAGAGGCCCAACATCGATTGAAGCCCGATATGTGGAGCCTAGGATTTACACATGCATAGCCCACTTGGAATGAAAGGAGAAGAGCCAAAAGAGTCAATTTGAACTTTCAAGACCTTTAAATGTTTTTGGGGCTGTTTTTATTTGTTTTTATTTTCTATTGCTTTCTAGTTCTATTTGGTGTATGCTGTGTTCAAAAAAAAATATATTTTGTCCACAAAGTAGATTAGAACCCGTGCACTTGAAGCTAAATATGTCTCCTTAACCACTGGAACATATCAGTGATGCTTATGCTAAGGGGTTTTGTTTTTTTTTTTTTTTTTTTTTGTTAAGTCCTAAATGGGCAAACCTCTAAACTGAATTGTATTAAAACATTTGGGAATCATTAGGGAGATAGACTTTTGGCATATAAGAAAATTGAGTGTTTTGCTCTGCTAGGGTTCTTCCTTGCATCATTTGATCTTATCAAGAATTAATCTTTTCTTGTGGCGATCCTTCTTGGCTTATCAAACTAGGTTTGTGGCGCCATCCTTATCTTTTTCTTTTCATCAATTTTCGTTTCTAATTCTTCTTTCAATTTTCGCAATTTTCTCAATTTTCGTCTCAATTTTCTCGTGCTCATAACTCAAATTATACTTACTCTTTTTCGGTGATTTTTGAGTCTAAATCGTGATTCAGAAAGAGATCTTTCACCTCGTTTTGGAATCACTCAATTCCGAAATCTGTAGCGTGAGTTATAGAATTTTCCTAAAACGGACGAAATTAGTTCTTTTCCTTCTTTATTCTTTTATTTCAATTTCACCTTCCAAATTCAGTTTGCTCTAGTCCTAATAGGTCCGAAATCAAGAGGCATATGGAAAACCTCATCATTTGGTATCAAAGCTAGTCATTAGGGCTAGTGTTTGGGTGTGATTTGGAGCCAAAAGAGGGCTGTTTGGGCTTATCGTTCATATCTCGCGTTTTACATATCCAATTTCGATGATTCTTGAGTCAAAATTGTGTCCCAGAACGTGAACGTTCACCTCACTGTGGAAACACTGAAATCCGAGTTCTGTAGCGCAAGATACAGTGGCTGCCAAGTAAGTGAAAACAGCACTAATTGTGATTTTTTTTCTCTAAATCGCTTGAATTGTACTAAGATTGTAGAGGCTGAATTTGATTGTTGAATTAAAAAAAAAAAGAATTGGAGTTTAAAAAAAAAAAAAAAAAAAAAAAGGAGATTTGGAAGTGCTTCAACATTTGGTTTGAGGGAAGCTATTTGAATTTCTGGACCTAAAACCTTGTTCTTGTCTCTTGTTTAAATTTATGAATCACTTGTCTTTCTAATTGTGAGTAGTGAACTTGTTCTTTGCTACTTGTCTTGTGATTACTGCAAGTTAAAAATCTATTTCTTGAAGAGATTGTTTGATTCTAGTAAGAACTTTAAGCAAGAGAAAGAGTGGAAAAAGGCAAGAGAGATACATTAGCTTAAAAGCCAAATTTGTGTGAAACACTTTGAGTGAAATAGTTTTGGAGAGGACTTCTTTACATCAAATTAATCTATGGCTGAAAGAGAGGGACCACCATCCCCTACTAGGGAGCATAGGTTACTGTTAGATGCCTTAACTCAAAGGATGAATGAGGTGTTGAGGGAGCATACGGAGGGAATTTATGAGAGGCTTGAAACTTTAGAAAACCAAAACCAGAATGGGGAGAATGACCAACATAGAGATAGAAGGAGACATGAGAGGCATGAAAGGAGAGAACATGATGGAGAACAGAGGAGAAATAGAGAGGAGGTTGTGAAAGTTACCATACCACCATTTAAAGGAAAAAGTGATCCCGAAGCCTATATTGAGTGGGAGATGAAGGTAGAACAAATTTTCTCATGCCACAACCTAAATGAGGAGAAGAAGGTCAAGCTAGCTACCTTGGAATTCATTGACTATGCCTTAGTTTGGTGGGATCAATTCCAAAAGGAGAGGAGGAGGTATGGAGAGCCTATGTTAGAGAGTTGGGAGGAGTTAAAAAGAGTGTTGAGAAGGAGGTATGTTCCATCCCACTACCATAGAGAGCTCAATAAACTTCAAAGAATGACCCAAGGGAGTAAGAGTGTAGATGAGTTCTTTAAAGACCTTGAAATAGCCATGATCCGAGCCAATGTAGAGGAGGAAAGGGAGGTTACCATGGCTAGGTTCCTTAATGGGCTGAATGGAGATATAAGAGATGTTGTTGAGCTTCAAAATTATGTAGAAATGGAGGACTTAGTTCACCATGCTATGAAAGTGGAACAACAACTAAAAAGAAAAAGTGTGAGAAAGAGTGTATCAAACTATGATAACTCTAGATGGAAGGATAGGTTCAAGAAGGAGGGTACCTCATCTTCTAGGATCTCCACGATAGCCCCAAACCCAACCCAAAACAAGGGCAAAGAAATGGCAAACAAGTCTCGGTCTAGAGACATAAAGTGTTTCAAATGTTTGGGTAGGGGCACATTGCATCTGAATGCCCAACTAAGAAGGTTATGGTGTTAAAAGATAATGGAGAAATCACTAGTGAGAGTTCCCAAACTGAATCTCAAGTGAGGAAGAGAGAGAGAAGAGGAGGAGATTCCTGAAGGAGATTTGTTCATTGTGAGGAGAATGTTAGGAGGAATAGCCAAAGAGGGTGAGGAAAGTCAAAGAGAAAATATTTTCCATACTAGATGTCTTATCCAAGGAAAACTGTGTTCCTTAATCATTGATGGAGGGAGTTGTACTAATGTGGCAAGTACTAGGTTGGTGACAAAAATGAATTTGGAGACTAAGCCCCATCCTAGACCATACAAGTTGCAGTGGTTGAGTGAGGAGGGAGAATTGAGGGTGGATAAGCAAGTGGAGATTGAGTTTTCTATTGGAAAATATAAAGATAAAATTTTGTGTGATGTGGTTCCAATGGAAGCTAGTCATTTGCTTCTTGGGAGACCATGGCACTTTGATAGAAAAGCTCACCATGATGGTCACGCAAATAAATACACTTTTCACCATGAAAACCGCAAGGTTACATTGGTTCCATTGTCTCCAAAAGAGGTATGTAATGATCAAAATATCATGAGAGAAAAAAGAAAGCAAGAGAGGAAAGAAAGGAAAGAAAATGAAAATGAGAGCAAAAAGAAAGAGAGAAAGAATGCTTTGTTTGTGAAGAGTGGAGAGGTGAGGAGAGCTTTAATGGCAAGGAAGTCTATGTATATACTCTATAATAAGGAGATTACTGCACTTGATTCTGACCTTGAACTTCCTAGTGGAGTTAAATCTATTTTGCAGGAATTTCAAGATGTTTTTCCGGAAGATATACCACCAGGACTTCCACCATTGAGAGGTATTGAACACCAAATTGATTTGGTGCCGGGGTCGTGTTGCCTAATAGGCCAAAGATACAGAGAGTAATCCTCAAGAGACCCAAGAAATTCAAAGGCAAGTTGCTGAATTGATGAACAAAGGATGGGTTGAGGAGAGCTTGAGCCCTTGTGCTTGTACCGCTATATTGGTGCCAAAGAAAGATGGAAGTTGGAGGATGTGTTCTTTGTAGGGCCGTCAACAACATCACCATCAAGTACAGTATCCCATTCCCAGGTTAGATGATTTGTTAGATGAGTTGTATGGCTCTTGTTATTTCTCTAAGATTGATTTGAAAAGTGGATATAATCAGATTAGGATTAGAGAAGGTGATGAGTGGAAAATAACTTTTAAAACCAAGTATGGTTTGTATGAGTGGAAAGTAATGCCATTTGGTTTGACAAATGCCCCTAGTACTTTTATGAGATTGATGAACCATGTTTTGAGAGAGTTTCTAGGGAAATTTGTTGTTGTTTATTTTGATGATATTCTTATATATAGTAAAAATTTGGATGAACATTTGTATCATTTGCAATCTGTTTTACATGTGCTTAGAAAAGAAAGATTGTATGCTAATTTGGAAAAGTGCATGTTTTGTAAGGACCATGTTGTGTTCTTAGGATTTGTGGTTAATTCTAGTGGAGTGCATGTAGATAAGGAGAAAATAAAAGCAATCCAAGAATGGCCAACTCCTAAGAGTGTGAGTGAGGTAAGAAGTTTTCATGGGCTTGCTAGTTTCTATAGGAGGTTTGTTAAGGATTTTAGTACCATTGCTTGCACCTCTAAATGAACTAGTCAAGAAGCATGTGGGTTTTAAATGGGGAGAGAAACAAGAGAAAGCATTTGTTGTCCTAAAGGAGAAATTAACACATGCACCCATACTTGCTTTGCCTAACTTTGCTAAATCCTTTGAGCTTGAATGTGATGCATCTGGGGTAGGCATAGGTGCGGTTTTAATGCAAGAGGGACATCCCATTGCCTATTTTAGTGAGAAAATGAATGGGGCTGCCCTTAACTACCCTACATATGATAAAGAATTGTATGCTTTAGTTAGGGCTTTGCAAACTTGGCAACACTATCTTCTCCTAAGGAGTTTATTATTCATAGTGATCATGAGTCTCTAAAGTATTTGAAAGGACAGGGAAAGTTGAACAAGAGACATGCCAGTGGGTGGAGTTTCTTGAACAATTTCCGTGATCAAGCACAAGAAAGGTAAGTCCAATGTGGTTGCTTGATGCTTTGTCACGCAGTATGCTTTATTGACTACTCTTGAAACTAAATTTCTTGGTTTTGAATATATTAAGGAACTGTATGAACATGATGCTGATTTTTCTCACATTTATCAAACATGTTCTCATACTTGTATCTGATGGGTATTTCAAGCATGATGGTTACTTAATAAAGGACAAGAGACTATGTGTGCCAAAAAGTTCAATTAGGGAATTGCTTGTTCAAGAGGCACATGAAGGGGCTTAATGGGACACTTTGGGGTGCAAAAGACATATGACATCTTGCATGAGCATTTTTACCGGCCTCACATGAAGCATGATGTGCATAAGTTATGTGATAAGTGTCTTGTTTGTAAAAGGCTAAGTCTAGGGTCATGCCGCATGGATTATATACTCCCTTGCCTCGTTTCTGAACACCCTTGGACCGATATTTCTATGGATTTTGTGCTAGGTTTGCCTCGGTCTAAGGGAGGGAAGGATTCTATTTTTGTGGTGGTTGACAGTGTTCTCAAAGATGGCTCACTTCATACCATGCAAGAAGGTGGATGATGCATGTCATGTAGCTGATTTATTCTTCAAAGAGGTGGTAAGACTGCATGGTTTGCCTAAGAGTATTGTAAGTGATCGGGACTCTAAATTCCTTAGTCATTTTTGGAGGACCTTGTGGGGAAAGATAGGCACAAAACTATTATTTTCAACTACTTGCCATCCCCAAACTGATGGGCAAACAGAGGTTGTAAATAGGACTTTGTCTACTCTCCTTAGAGCTGTACTAAAGAAAAATCTTAAGTCTTGGGAGGAATGTTTGCCACATGTTGAGTTTGCTTATAATAGAGCAATACATAGTACTACTCACTTTTCACCTTTTGAAATTGTATATGGTTTTAATCCTTTGACTCCTTTGGATTTATTACCTTTACCTAACATTTCTCAATTGCAAGATAAGTCAGGGCAAGTTAAAGCTGATTTTGTCAAGAAATTGCATGAGAAGGTTAAGGCCCAAATTGAGAAGAAAACGGAAGGGTATGCCAAGCATGCAAACAAAGGAAGGAAGAAGGTAACATTTGAACCAGGTGATTGGGTATGGGTACACTTCGGGAAGGAAAGATTTCCATCTCAAAGGAAGTCTAAGCTTATGCCAAGAGGAGATGGACCTTTTCAAGTATTGGCTAAGATCAATGATAATGCATATAAGATTGACTTGCCGGTGAGTATGGTGTGAGTGCTACCTTTAATGTGGCTGATTTGTCCTTTTATGATGCAGGTGATGAATTAATGGATTTGAGGACAAATGCTTCTCAAGAAGGAGGGAATGATGAGGACTTCATGGGTGAAGCCCAAGCCCAGTGCCCAAGTCCGAAAGAAGTCCAAGATCCAATACAAGGTCTAGGAAGGCCCATGACAAGAGCAAGAGCTAAAAGGGCCCAAGAAGAACTTAAAAAGATGTTGAACAACTTATTAGAGGCCCAACATCAGATTGAAGCCCGATATGTGGAGCCTAGGATTTACACATGCATAGCCCACTTGGAATGAAAGGAGAAGAGCCAAAAGAGTCAATTTGAACTTTCAAGACCTTTAAATGTTTTTGGGGCTGTTTTTTATTTGTTTTTATTTTCTATTGCTTTCTAGTTCTATTTGGTGTATGCCTGTGTTCAAAAAAATATATTTTGTCCACAGCAGGATTAGAACCCAGGCACTTGAAGCTAAATATGTCTCCTTAACCACTGGAACATATCAGTGATGCTTATGCTAAGGGGTTTTGTTTTTTTTTTATTTTTGTTAAGTCCTAAATGGGCAAACCTCTAAACTGAATTGTATTAAAACATTTGGGAATCATTAGGGAGATAGACTTTTGGCATATAAGAAAATTGAGTGTTTTGCTCTGCTAGGGTTCTTCCTTGCATCATTTGATCTTATCAAGAATTAATCTTTTCTTGTGGCGATCCTTCTTGGCTTATCAAACTAGGTTTGTGGCGCCATCCTTATCTTTTTCTTTTCATCAATTTTCGTTTCTAATTCTTCTTTCAATTTTCGCAATTTTCTCAATTTTCGTCTCAATTTTCTCGTGCTCATAACTCAAATTATACTTACTCTTTTTCGGTGATTTTTGAGTCTACATCGTGATTCAAAAAGAGATCTTTCACCTCGTTTTAGAATCACTCAATTCCGAAATCTGTAGCGTGAGTTATAGAATTTTCCTAAAACAGACGAAATTAGTTCTTTTCCTTCTTTATTCTTTTATTTCAATTTCACCTTCCAAATTCAGTTTGCTCTAGTCCTAATAGGTCCGAAATCAAGAGGCATATGGAAAACCTCATCACCGATTTTGACCAGCTCCTCATTAGTCCACGTGTAAAGCACTTGATGACTAAACGTGAGTCCCGCAAACATTTCTGGGTCCGCTGTCACTTATTTATACTGACTAATAAAATAATATTATAATAATATAAAATTATTTTTAAATCTAAAAATTAAAAGATTCACAACAGTATCATTCAGAATTGGGTTTAGTAAGATCCCCCAGCTCCGAATAATTAAAACAAGATTTTCGCGGTCCAGAAAATTATTATTTTCCTGCCCCGAAGCAAATCGCACAAAAAGTCTAAATAAAATCACAGACAGTAATATTGCACACTGTATCGTATAGAAAAATTTAAAACAGTACATTTGGGACATAATGGTCATTTTTTCATTTTTCCCCACAACCGAGCAAATCACTCAAAACACTCAAATAAAATTACAGACAGTATTATATATCTGTATTTCACACAAAAAAATTTAAAACAATAAATTTGACAAATTTTTTTTATTTTACTGTCTCGAAGCAAATTACGCAAAACAACCAAATAAAATTAGAGCCTGTAAAATATACTTGTATTTCATGCAGAAAAACAAGAAACAGAAAAATCGGGACACAACGGTCATTTACCCAAAAGTTGGAGTGTTACACACCACGGCCCAAAGGAGCGACCAACTGTCCATATATGGAATTCTGCACACTAACGTCTCCAAGTTCATTCAAGTTGAACCACACTACGCCTATCACATCGACAACACGATGTTGTTCACCTCGTCAATCAAATCGCCAAAATTGGCATAACTCAATATATGAGAAAAAATTCCAAATGTATACAGTACGCACCCACCTGGCAATACTGTTTCACCATCTGTCCGGGTCCACCACTTTGGCCCGACAGTAAAAATTTACTATTTTCGTCAACCGCGTAGAAATTTTATCGCGTTTTCAACATTTCATCGTTTTTACAAATGTTTTAAATCGCGTAAATATATTTTGTTGTTTTTAAAATCGCGTAGAGTTTTTCAAACGTTTTCTCAATCGCGTAAGATTTTTAAATCATTTTCTTGTCTGACTTCCTTAAAAATTACTGTTTAAATAAACAGAAATAATATTTAATACGTTTAAACTACGTAGAATAATTTTTCATACCGTATACTGTCGTTTGGCCATTTTTCTTATCTTATTTGTCCATTTTTAATAAAAATTGACAGTATTTTGTTTAGAAAATTATAATAATGGTTTCGTAATTTTTCCGTAAAAATTCTATTTTTCTTAATTTTTTTACCGTATAATTTAACCCTTTTGAAAATCACTAACATGCTTCAAAATATAATATGAGCCATATGTTAGGAATTTACAAAAGTTACTGTATTTCATTTCTAACAATAAAATCATTAGTTTAATTTCTTAAACTTAATTTTAATCAATTTATTTCTTCAAAACTCATTGTAGAAAATTTCCCTTTAACATATATTACATCTCTTTGATTGAAACTAGTTTGGAATTGATTTTAGAAATCATGGATACTTGGTTTGGCATGTTGGCCGAAATATATACTTGTACTATTTGATCTCTAAATTCATTTTCCTTGATCTAAACAATGTTATATCTCATTAATTTTCCTAGGATAATTAAATCACACTTAATAAAAATATGAGAACATTTTGGTTCTCCATTTTGGTTAATGGCCGTGAGCCTCATTGGTGTGTTCTTTGGAACACTCATGCAAATCCTTGTATATTATTTACATGTTACAATAATTATCATGCTTATATATATACATACCATATACTAAAACAACCATAAAACACATACAAATTATTAAAGCCATTAGACATGTTACACACATAGCACATACAAAATATTAAAGCTATTAGACATGCTTTCACATATAATCAATCACAATTAGGAAAGGCTATAAACAATCAAGTGAATGAATCCTTATGGATTCTTCACCACAAACACAAACATTCCTCACCACCAACACATGGTTGATGAGGGTAATCTCCTCTTACCTCTTGAAGACAAGTATGCTTTCACTCCTTCTAGGGTCTTCGCTTTCTCCACCAAAATTACCTAACAAGTTTAAACAAAATTTCTACAAATTACTAATATTAAAGAGAGCTTAAACCATGGATAAATCATGGCTTAGAACTTTGAAAAAGAATTTAGAAATAGAAAACAAGAAATTTCACCTTCTAGGTAAAATCTCCCAAGTAGGTTTCCAAGCTTCAAATGAAGGATTTTGCAAGAACTCTCAACTAGAGATGTTCTTAGAATTGTGTTTAGGTTTAGAAAACTTGGTTGGATAAATTTTTGAGTGGTTGGATGGTCTTGAAGTGTGTTTGGCCGAATCCATGGGGAAGAGAAAAAGGAGAGAAATTTGGTTGCTTGATCTTGGTTCTTTGGAGAAAAGGATATAGAAGAGAACAAGTGAGATAAATGGGTGAAGTTTGCCCTCTTCTTGGAAGCTATGGCCATGAAACACAAGGAAGGAAAAAGGGATGAGAGCTTTTGCTATTTGGAGAATTTTGGAGTAAGAGGAAGGCTTGACTATGCATTGGCCGTGAATGACCTTGAGAGAAAGTGAGAAATATTGGTTGTTTTGTTTCTTTGAATGATAGCAAATTGAAGAATTCACTCAAGGTGAATTGCCGTAGAAGCATGAAGAGAAGCCACCAATGTTGACTTGTCTTTATTTGGTTAATTAATTGAAAGATAGCAAGAATTGAATTTGCAATATTTGCTTCACAAAAGCTTTGCTTTGCCGTAGAAAGCAACAAAGAGAATGATGAGGTTTTCCATATGCCTCTTGATTTCGGACCTATTAGGACTAGAGCAAACTGAATTTGGAAGGTGAAATTGAAATAAAAGAATTAAGAAGGAAAAGAACTAATTTCGTCCGTTTTAGGAAAATTCTATAACTCACGCTACAGATTTCGGAATTGAGTGATTCCAAAACGAGGTGAAAGATCTCTTTCTGAATCACGATTTAGACTCAAAAATCACCGAAAAAGAGTAAGTATAATTTGAGATATGAGTACGAGATAATTAAGACAAAAATTAGAAAATTTCGAAAATTGAAAGAAGAAGTAGAAACGAAAATTGATGAAAAGAAAAAGATAAGGATGGCGCCACAAACCTAGTTTGATAAGCCAAGAAGGATCGCCACAAGAAAAGATTAACTCTTGATAAGATCAATTGATGCAAGGAAGAACCCTAGCGAGCAAAACTCCCAATTTTCTTATATGCCAAAAGTCTATCTCCCTAATGATTCCCAAATGTTTTAATACAATTCAGTTTAGAGGTTTGCCCATTTAGGACTTAACAAAAAAAAAAAAAAACAAAACCCTTAGCATAAGCATCACTGATATGTTCCGTGGTTAAGGAGACATATTTAGCTTCAAGTGCCTGGTTCTAATCTGCTGTGGACAAAATATATTTTTTTGAACACAGGCATACACCAAATAGAACTAGAAAGCAATAGAAAATAAAAACAAATAAAAACAGCCCCAAAAACATTTAAGGGTCTTGAAAGTTCAAATTGACTCTTTTGGCTCTTCTCCTTTCATTCCAAGTGGGCTATGCATGTGTAAATCCTAGGCTCCACATATCGGGCTTCAATCTGATGTTGGGCCTCTAATAAGTTGTTCAACATCTTTTTAAGTTCTTCTTGGGCCCTTTTAGCTCTTGCTCTTGTCATGGGCCTTCCTAGACCTTGTATTGGATCTTGGACTTCTTTCTGGACTTGGGCCTGGGCTTGGGCTTCACCCATGAAGTCCTCATCAGAGAAGCCATCAATATTGACTATTCTTCATTTGTTTAATTTGGCTTTCTAAATGAATTTCCTAAAGCTTTCTACGTGAATTCACTTTGGTGAATTTGGCTATTAGAGCAAATTGCTCTCTTCCACCACCGTAGAACACCAAACTTCAAGAAGCCTAAATTTATTTGATAGCTTGTTTTCTATTGGTTCTTAAAAATTCAAGCCATTAATCTTGACCAAGTTCTATTGGTTAAATATTTACTAACTTGATTCTTATTGGTTGCTATTTTTGTTGACCAATTCCTATTGGTGCACATTGTATATTTTCTAACATACTTTAACCAATAAACAATAATTATACAATAATTATTGTTTATAAAGTCAGTGTTTATTGTCTAATGGGTAATAAAATATACATAGATTTTTATTTTAGACTAACAGTAGCAATTATTATTAATCATTTTTTTTCTATCGATTACCCTTGATGAGTCATAAAGCGAGTCATCAAAGAGAAATTTCTAGAATATATGACTCACTGCGATGAGTCAGTATGATAAGTCATCGTGGAATTTTCTAGAACGGGTGAGTCAGCATGGCGAGTCACGTAGATATTTTCTAGAGCAGATGAGTCAACATGGCGAGTCATCAGCTGAGTCACTGACTGCATCATTGGCTGTGTCAGCATGGCGAGTCGCATCTTTGAGTCACGGCCACGAGTCATCGAGAAGCTTCGAATCTGGCGAGTCACTGCGGTGAGTCACAGGCCGAGTCAGCAGCTTTTGGAACCTTCTGGAATCTGCTGAGTTGTCACGCCACGTGTCATCGTCCTATTGGCCCGTTGCGATGACTCATAGCCATCAATTTTGACCAGTTCCTCATTGGTCCACGTGTACAACACTTGATGACTAAACGTGGGTCTCACAAAATATTTCCGGGTCCGCTGTCACTTATTTGTACTGACTAATAAAATAATATTATAATAATATAAAATTATTTTATTTGACAGTTAAATCCTAAAAATTAAAAGATTAATTTTAGGCTCATTCAGAATTGGGTTTAGTAAGATCCCCCTATTGAATAATTAAAAACAGATTTTTCCGGCCCGGAAAAATATTATTTTCCTACCCCGGAGCAAATCACACAAAAAGTCTAAATAAAATCACAGACAGTAATATTGAGCACTGTATCAAGTAGAAAACAATTAAAAACAGCAAAAACATCAAAAACAGCACATTCGGGACGTAATGGTCATTTTTCCATTTTTTCCCACAATGTAGCTAATCATCCAAAACGTTCAAATAAAATATCCAGCAGTATTATATAGCTGTATATTACACAGAAAAATTTAAAACAGCGGATTCAAGAAAAATTTTATTTCACTGTCTTGAAGAAAAATACGTAAAACGATTATATAAAATACCAGACAGTATTATACATCTGTTTTTCACACGTAAAAAATTTAAAACAAGAAACTTGATAAAATTTTTATTTTATCAGTATCGAAACAAATTATGTAAAACGACCAAATAAAACAACAAACAAGATATTTTTCTCAGTATTTCATACGAAAAACAAGAAACAAGAAAAAGGGGACACCACTCATTCACCCAAAAGTTTGAAAAACAACAAACAGACATTCAAAATATTTTTCCAAAAATTTGGGGTGTTACAACTCTCCCTCCTAAAAAGAATTTCGCCCCGAAATTCGTAGCAGTCTCTGATCAATCATGGATACTACTCTTCATTCTTGTCTTTTTGTTCCTACGTTGTACATCCGTTTACGCCACTCTAGATTACCTCGATTAATGAAAACTCCTTGCATCGCGTAAAACGATTCCTCATGATTTCGAGAATAGATCAGAATGTCGTTAATAAAGATAATGACAATTGTCTAATTAAAGACGAAAGATACTATCCACTACGCTTCCGTTGCGTCACTTTGATCAGTACCACTTGAAATTATCCCCGCCTTTGTACCGCTTCATTCTTCTGCTTTTGCTTTTAGCTGGAAGTGCCTCACAATTCAAGTTCTCTTTTTCAACAATACTGTATCTGATACTTATGACATAATTTTGACTAAAAATATCCCTTCTTTTGCAATTGCAATACATAAAAGGACATTATAAAAATTTAGAAAGAGAAGGTAGAGAAACTATCTGAATTGTTACCAGACATGTCCAACAAAGAATCTGACATTGTTCGATTTTTAAGAATGAGTTTTCTGGGACACCAAAGTTTTACTGAAACAATCTATAGGATATGATTAAAGATAACCAATCCATGTATAAGATCACATCTCTCTCTCGAAAGAGGCAGACAGTTTAGATTAACAGAAAAGATTGTTTAAGTAACTGGATAATAACAATAGGTTTGGTAACAAAAGCAAAAATAGATAAATCAAAAGGTAACAAAGGTATTGATAGCTCTAATCAACCCAAATAGTCAATTAGTCATAAAGAACAGGTTAGACCAAAAGTACATCCCCGCATATTTCGCAATTCCGGCATAAGAAAGATATTATGAAGGCATATAAATAAGAGATGATAGAATCATCCATACCACCGAACCTATCCAATAGAGAAATTGATGTGGTCCGATGAATTTAGAAGTGAACTTTTTAAGTTGAACACTTCACCAACTGGTCTAACAGAGCATGGATGGTCGGAAAATGCCCAATCCATATTTTTAGATCGAATCTGTTTTGAGAAAGAAACATATAAATTGAATCAACAGGAAAGATTCAATTATTTAACAGAGTTAGGATGGTTTAAGCAACTCAAGTCCTCAACCACATGTTTTAGCAATAGAAGTGGAAACAACTAGGTCAAAAGATAATGAAGATATAAATAACTCTAATTGACCCACACCATTTTATGCCATAAAGAAATAAGGTACCCTCGGAACTCGGAACTATACAGTATAGTTAAAGGATCACCTTTTTGTGACACAATCTCCTTTGTTTAGGTCCTCAATCTAAGACGCTTTTACTCCACCTGAAGAATCGTTGCTCCATTCTACTTAAGATGTCGAAGCACGTACGTTATTAACAGATAACCTTGTCTTTTGGCGAGATACACTTTTCGGCAAAAAGTCTGGATATTCCACACGCTTGAAACATATGATTTTCCTTCAATTACATAGTCCCTTATTAGCTGACCTTCCGCATATTTCCAATCTCTTGTTACAGATGTCACAGTCTGACCAACCCTGCTACTGCTAACTTTTCCTTCACGGAACTGCTGTTGTTGTTGATTTTTCGATGATCACAAATACGTTTTTCCACTGGAATTGCTTGACCTTACAATTTCTCTTCCTTGAGAACCAATATGGTCCAACGTTACGAAATTGCGTATTCTAAGATTTATTTCGACTTGGTCTGCTTCTAATCCTCGGCTATCGTTCTTCGCTGCTGAGTAATCCTCAAATCATATTGTACTGTTCCTTCAGCTATTCTTTGCATTGCTTTTGTAGATGTAGTCATATCGCCGCTATCATGTCCCGCTTCCTCACGTGCACGTTTACCACGAATCATCGTCTTTCTTCAAAGACAGACGAATCATAGTACAATGGATACCAAAGTAACCATTCCAAAGAAACATTGTCTCCTTTCGGAGTCCAAGCACAGAGAGTCACACAACAAAAACAAGACAGACCTAACCACAACCCCAAAAAGACTCTAACCGTGCTCTGATACCAACTAATGTAACACCCTCCGTAGGGCGTCACATTTTAAATAAAATATAAAACCAACTGAAATCATTTTATAAAAGCTTTGATTTTTAAAAGATGAATTTTAAAATTTCATTTCGCGGAAATATAAACTTACCAAAAATTATAAGAAAAACCGAAATTAAATTGAATTGATTAATACACATATTATAAATACCACCAAATATTCATTATAGAAGTAAAACATGTAATTTACAGACTCAGAGAAACAGTAGTCACCCCAAAGACGGGTACTACTAATAGCACGGTAACAACACTAACGAAAAAAAAAACCCAACCTACAAGATCCATGTCTCCACCAACTGCATCCTGTTGAAGTTTGAAGGTCACTCTTCGACGCCGTCACCATCTTCAGAATATGGCCTCCAATAGGTTTACTCCGCCTACTATACGATTTTAACAATACAACACAACACAAAGAATACAGTAAAGAGGTGAGATCCCTTTCACCAATACCAATACGGTAGCAAAGAATGATTCGAATGATAAAGTCATTCCATACACACAGATATCACAATTATAGTCATGTTATCAATTTACAAATATTTCTAATATGCATATAACCTAATAAAATAAACAAGAATAACATTATCGGGATAAATATAACAATTCATACCAATATAAAATATCATAACAAGACAATATATAAAAGAAAGATCAAATGTCATAACAACGTAAATATCACAAATGAAAGGTCACGAGATAAAAATCACAAATAGAAAAAAAAAACAAAATCACAAATAAAATATAATAGATAAAAGATAACAAATAAAAGATAACAGATAAAAATAACAAATAAAAGAAATAACAAATAAAAGATAATAGATAAAAATAACAAATAAAAGATAACGAATAAAAGATAACAATGCACCGCATATCAACATATACAATAAGACACAATCCTACTCCATGGAGCTAAAAACAAACAGACATCAGAGAGCGAATGATCCT
Organism: Ormosia emarginata; assembly: GCA_029884605.1. Taxonomy (NCBI): domain Eukaryota; kingdom Viridiplantae; phylum Streptophyta; class Magnoliopsida; order Fabales; family Fabaceae; genus Ormosia; species Ormosia emarginata. The sequence continues at coordinate 20,308,910 of JAQQTP010000078.1, read as the reverse complement.
CAAAATCTATTAGTACCACGGCTGCCCAACCAAACTATTGCGCTGTCACACGTTGCGTCTATAGCCCCACGTCACATGGAATCCACCATCCAAGGCGTGGTGTAGTTCACGGTCTCACGTTGTGGCACTACAGGCAATGTACTATTAGACTTTACAAGATCTCGATTAAACATAGTGTGTGTCGAGTCCACTAGTGTGTTGTCATTTACCACGGCCCAGAAGAGCAACCAACTGTCCACATATGGATTTATGCACACTAATGCCTCCAAGTCCATTCAAAATCGAACTACACTACGCTTATCGCACCGACAATACGATATGATTCACCTCGTCAATCAATCCACCAAAAATTAGCATAAACTCAACACATAATTCCAAAAAATATGAAATTACGAAGATACCCTCAAGATAATAATATGCCCTCAATGGCAGAAAAATAGAAAGCTGCGGGTTCACATTTTCCCGACAAATAAAAATCCTCAAAAGCCTCATGCGGGTTCACATTTTCCCGACAAAGAAAAAATCCTCAAAAGCCTGTACGGGTTCACATTTTCCCGACAGCGAAAAATAAATACAGCAACGGTCAATCGCGTAGAAATTTTATCGCGTTTTCACAATCTCATCGTTTTTATAAACGTTTTTAAATCGCGTAAATTTATTTTACTATTTTTAAAATCGCGTAGAGTTTTTAATACGTTTTCTCAATCGCGTAAGATTTTTAAATCATTTTCTTGTCCGAATTCCTTAAAAACATTGTTTAAAACAAACAAAAATAATATTTAATATATTTAAACTACGTGGAATATTTTTTCATACCGTATACTGTCTTTTGGACATGTTTTCTATCTTATTTGTCTGTTTTTAATATAAATTGACAGTATTATGTTTAGAAAAATTATAATAATGATTTTCTAGGTTTACTGTCAAAAATCCTTTTTATTTTTATTACAACCAATAAATTACACTTTTGAAAATTACTAACGTGCTTCAAAACACAAAGTGAGCTATACGTTAGAAATTTTACAAAGCTACTGTATTTCTTCTAACAAGAAAAATCATTAGCTTAAACTTCTTAAACTTAATTCTAATCAATTTATTTCTTCAAAACTCATTGTAATAAAATCCTTTTGGCATTTATTACTTAAACTTAGTTGAAAACAATTTTATAAATAAAAAAGATTTAAATTTGGCATTTTGGCCGAAAATCATTCTATGCTTTATAATTCATTCCTAATTATTTCCATACATTTAATCTCTTATAAAAGTCTTGATCTAATTTATTTTTATTAAATTATCTAGTCCATAATTAGAAAATAAATTGGATTAAAAGTATGTGGCATGTTGGCCAATTTTAACAAAGTTTTTGCATTTGATCTTTAAATTATTTTTCATCTTTTAAATCAATGTCAAATTCATTGTATTCATTAAATCATTGTTTTAGAAAATGGTTTTAGAAATCAAAACATTTAACTTAGGCATGTTGGCCGAAATACCTAATTTCATTCTTGGATCCATAAATTCATTTTTCTTACTCTAAACAAATTGGTAACTTGTCAATTTTCCTAGATTAATTAAATTCCACTTTTAGAAAATTTAAGAGAACATTTTGGTTCTCCTCTTTGCCTTGAGGCCGTGAGCTTGGATTTGTGCTCTTTGGAACACTCATGCAAATCCTTGTATATTATTTACATGTTACAATAATTATCATGCTTATATATATACATACCATATACTAAAACAACCATAAAACACATACAAATTATTAAAGCCATTAGACATGTTACACACATAGCACATACAAAATATTAAAGCTATTAGACATGCTTTCACATATAATCAATCACAATTAGGAAAGGCTATAAACAATCAAGTGAATGAATCCTTATGGATTCTTCACCACAAACACAAACATTCCTCACCACCAACACATGGTTGATGAGGGTAATCTCCCTCTTTCCTCTTGAAGACAAGTATGCTTTCACTCCTTCTAGGGTCTTCGGTTTTCTCCACCAAAATTACCTAACAAGTTTAAACAAAATTTCTACAAATTACTAATATTAAAGAGAGCTTAAACCATGGATAAATCATGGCTTAGAACTTTGAAAAAGAATTTAGAAATAGAAAACAAGAAATTTCACCTTCTAGGTAAAATCTCCCAAGTAGGTTTCCAAGCTTCAAATGAAGGATTTTGCAAGAACTCTCAACTAGAGATGTTCTTAGAATTGTGTTTAGGTTTAGAAAACTTGGTTGGATAAATTTTTGAGTGGTTGGATGGTCTTGAAGTGTGTTTGGCCAAATCCATGGGGAAGAGAAAAAGGAGAGAAATTTGGTTGCTTGATCTTGGTTCTTTGGAGAAAAGGATATAGAAGAGAACAAGTGAGATAAATGGGTGAAGTTTGCCCTCTTCTTGGAAGCTATGGCCATGAAACACAAGGAAGGAAAAAGGGATGAGAGTTTTTGCTATTTGGAGAATTTTGGAGTAAGAGGAAGGCTTGACTATGCATTGGCCGTGAATGACCTTGAGAGAAAGTGAGAAATATTGGTTGTTTTGTTTCTTTGAATGATAGCAAATTGAAGAATTCACTCAAGGTGAATTGCCGTAGAAGCATGAAGAGAAGCCACTAATGTTGACTTGTCTTTATTTGGTTAATTAATTGAAAGATAGCAAGAATTGAATTTGCAATATTTGCTTCACAAAAGCTTTGCTTTTTTAGCTTTGTTTAGTAGAAAGCAACAAAGAGAAGCCATCAATATTGACTATTCTTCATTTGTTTAATTTGGCTTTCTAAATGAATTTCCTAAAGCTTTCTCTACGTGAATTCACTTTGGTGAATTTGGCTATTAGAGCAAATTGCTCTCTTCCACCACCGTAGAACACCAAACTTCAAGAAGCCTAAATTTATTTGATAGCTTGTTTTCTATTGGTTCTTAAAAATTCAAGCCATTAATCTTGACCAAGTTCTATTGGTTAAATATTTACTAACTTGATTCTTATTGGTTGCTATTTTTGTTGACCAATTTCTATTGGTGCACATTGTATATTTTCTAACATACTTTAACCAATAAACAATAATTATACAATAATTATTGTTTATAAAGTCAATATTTATTGTCTAATGGGTAATAAAATATACATAGATTTTTATTTTAGACTAACAGTAGCAATTATTATTAATCATTTTTTTCTATCGATTACCCTTGATGAGTCATAAAGCGAGTCATCAAAGAGAAATTTCTAGAATATGTGACTCACTACGATGAGTCGATGATAAGTCATCGTGGAATTTTCTAGAACGGGTGAGTCAGCATGGCGAGTCAGCGTAGATATTTTCTAGAGCAGATGAGTCAGCATGGCGAGTCATCAGCTGAGTCACTGACTGCATCATTGGCTGGGTCAGCACGGCGAGTCAACATGTTGAGTCACAGCGCTGAGTCATCAGAGAAAATTCTGGAACTGGCGAGTCACTGCGGTGAGTCACAGGCCGAGTCAGCAGCTTTTGGAACCTTCCGGAATCTGTTGAGTTGTCACGCCACGTGTCATCGTCCTATTAGCCCGTTGTGATGACTCATAGCCATCAATTTTGACCAGCTCCTCATTGGTCCACGTGTACAGCACTTGATGACTAAACGTGGGTCCCACAAAATATTTTCGGTCCGTCATGTCACTTATTTGTACTTGACTAATAAAATAATATTATAATAATATAAAATTATTTTATTTGTGATAAATCCTAAAAATTAAAAGATTAATTTTAGGCTCATTCGTTAATTGGGTTTAGTAAGATCCCCCGCCTCCGAATAATTAAAAGCAGATTTTCCCAAATCCGGAAAAATATTATTTTCCTACCCCGGAGCAAATCACACAAAAAAGTCTAAATAAAATCACAGACAAGAATATTGAGCAATCGTATCAAGTAGAAAACAATTAAAAACAACAAAAACATCAAAAACAAAGACATTCGGGACGTAATGGTCATTTTTCCATTTTTTCCCACAATGTAGCTAATCATCCAAAACGTTCAAATAAAATATCCAAAAATATTATATAGCTGTATATTACACAGAAAAATTTAAAACAACGGATTCAAGAAAAAATTTATTTCACTGTCTTGAAGAAAAATACGTAAAACGATTATATAAAATACCAGACAGTATTATACATCTGTTTTTCACACAGAAAAATTTAAAACAGTAATTTGATAAAAATTTTATTTTACTGTATCGAAACAAATTATGTAAAACGACCAAATAAAACAACAAACAGTATTATTTTTCTGTATTTCATACAGAAAAATAAGAAACAGTAAAACAGGGACACCACGGTCATTCACCCAAAAGTTTGAAAAACAACAAACAGGACATTCAAAATATTTTTCCAAAAATTTGGGGTGTTACAACTCTCCCCTCCTAAAAAGAATTTCGCCCCCGAAATTCGTAGCAGTCTCTGATCAATCATGGATACTACTCTTCATTCTTGTCTTTTTGTTCCTACGTTGTACATCCGTTTACGCCACTCTAGATTACCTCGATTAATGAAAACTCCTTGCATCGCGTAAAACGATTCCTCATGATTTCGAGAATAGATCAGAATGTCGTTAATAAAGATAATGACAATTCTGTCTAATTAAAGACGAAAGATACTATCCACTACGCTTCCGCTGCGTCACTTTGATCAGTACCACTTGAAATTATCCCTGCCTTTGTACCGCTTCATTCTTCTGCTTTTGCTTTTAGCTGGAAGTGCCTCACAATTCAAGTTCTCTTTTTCAACAATACTGTATCTGATACTTATGACATAATTTTGACTAAAAATATCCCTTCTTTTGCAATTGCAATACATAAAAGGACATTATAAAAATTTAGAAAGAGAAGGTAGAGAAACTATCTTTTATTGTTACCAGACATGTCCAACAAAGAATCTGACATTGTTCGATTTTTAAGAATGAGTTTTCTGGGACACCAAAGTTTTACTGAAACAATCTATAGGATATGATTAAAGATAACCAATCCATGTATAAGATCACATCTCTCTCTCGAAAGAGGCAGACAGTTTAGATTAACAGAAAAGATTGTTTAAGTAACTGGATAATAACAATAGGTTTGGTAACAAAAGCAAAAATAGATAAATCAAAAGGTAACAAAGGTATTGATAGCTCTAATCAACCCAAATAGTCAATTAGTCATAAAGAACAGGTTAGACCAAAAGTACATCCCCGCATATTTCGCAATTCCGGCATAAGAAAGATATTATGAAGGCATATAAATAAGAGATGATAGAATCATCCATACCACCGAACCTATCCAATAGAGAAATTGATGTGGTCCGATGAATTTAGAAGTGAACTTTTTAAGTTGAACACTTCGACCAACTGGTCTAACAGAGCATGGATGGTCGGAAAATGCCCAATCCATATTTTTAGATCGAATCTGTTTTGAGAAAGAAACATATAAATTGAATCAACAGGAAAGATTCAATTATTTAACAGAGTTAGGATGGTTTAAGCAACTCAAGTCCTCAACCACATGTTTTAGCAATAGAAGTGGAAACAACTAGGTCAAAAGATAATGAAGATATAAATAACTCTAATTGACCCACACCATTTTATGCCATAAAGAAATAAGGTACCCTCGGAACTCGGAACTATACAGTATAGTTAAAGGATCACCTTTTTATGACACAATCTCCTTTGTTTAGGTCCTCAATCTAAGACGCTTTTACTCCACCTGAAGAATCGTTGCTCCATTCTACTTAAGATGTCGAAGCACGTACGTTATTAACAGATAACCTTGTCTTTTGGCGAGATACACTTTTCGGCAAAAAGTCTGGATATTCCACACGCTTGAAACATATGATTTTCCTTCAATTACATAGTCCCTTATTAGCTGACCTTCCGCATATTTCCAATCTCTTGTTACGTATGTCACAGCCTCGACCAACCCCATCAAAAATACCTCGCTAACTTTTCCTTCACTAACCGCTAGTTGTTGTTGATTTTTCGATGATCACAAATACGTTTTTCCACTGGAATTGCTTGACCTTACAATTTCTCTTCCTTGAGAACCAATATGGTCCAACGTTACGAAATTGCGTATTCTAAGATTTATTTCGACTTGGTCTGCTTCTAATCCTCGGCTATCGTTCTTCGCTGCTGAGTAATCCTCAAATCATATTGTATTGTTCCTTCAACTATTCTTTGCATTGCTTTTGTAGATGTAGTCATATCGCCGCTATCATGTCCCGCTTCTCACGTGCACGTTTACCACGAATCATCGTCTTTCTTCAAAGACAGACGAATCATAGTACAATGGATACCAAAGTAACCATTCCAAAGAAATATTGTCTCCTTTCGAGTCCAAGCACGTAGAGAGTCACACAAAAAAACAAGACAGATCTAACCACAACCCCAAAAAGACTCTAACCGTGCTCGATACCAACTAATGTAACACCCTCCGTAGGGCGTCACATTTTAAATAAAATATAAAACCAAATGAAATCATTTTATAAAAGCTTTGATTTTTAAAAGATGAATTTTAAAATTTCATTTCGGAAATATAAACTTACCAAAAATTATAAGAAAAACCGAAATTAAATTGAATTGATTAATACACATATTATAAATACCACCAAATATTCATTATAGAAGTAAAACATGTAATTTACAGACTCGAGAAACAAAGAGTCACCCCAAAGACGGGTACTACTAATAGCACGGTGACAACACTAACGAAAAAAAAAAAACCAACCTACAAGATCCATGTCTCCACCAATCGCATCCTGTTGAAGTTTGAAGGTCACTCTTCGACGCCGTCACCATCTTCAGAATATGGCCTCCAATAGGTTTACTCATTCCTACTATACGATTTTAACAATACAACACAACACAACAATACAAGAAAGAGGTGAGATCCCCTTTCACCAATACCAAGACGGTAGCAAAAGAATGATTCGAATGACAAAGTCATTCCATACACACAGATATCACAATTATAGTCATGTTATCAATTTACAAATATTTCTAATATGCATATAACCTAATAAAATAAACAATGAATAACATTATCGGGATAAATATAACAATTCATACCAATATAAAATATCATAACAAGATCATATATAAAAGAAAGATCAAATGTCATAACAATAGAAATATCACAAATGAAAGGTCACGATAAAAATCACAAATAGAAAAAAAAAAACAAAATCACAAATAAAATATAATAGATAAAAGATAACAAATAAAAGATACGAATAAAAGATAACGATAATAAAAATAACAAATAAAAGAAATAACAAATAAAAGATAATAGATAAAAATAACAAATAAAAGATAACGAATAAAAGATAACAATGCACCGCATATCAACATATACAATAAGACACAATCCTACTCCATGGAGTTAAAAACAAACAGACATCGAGAGAGCGAATGATCCTCAAAATCTATTAGTACCACTACTGCCCAACCAAACTATTGCTTATGTCACACGTTGCGTCTATAGCCCCACGTCACATGGAATCCACCATCCAAGGCGTGGTGTAGTTCACGGTCTCACGTTGTGGCACTACATGCAATGTACTATTAGACTTTACAAGATCTCGATTAAACATAGTGTGTGTCGAGTCCACTAGTGTGTTGTCATTTACCACGGCCCAGAAGAGCAACCAACTGTCCACATATGGATTTATGCACACTAATGCCTCCAAGTCCATTCAAAATCGAACTACACTACGCTTATCGCCGACAATACGATGTGATTCACCTCGTCAATCAATCCACCAAAAATTAGCATAAACTCAACACATAATTCCAAAAAATATGAAATTACGAAGATACCCTCAAGATAATAATATGCCCTCAATGGCAGAAAAATAGAAAGCCTGTACGGGTTCACATTTTCCCGACAGCGAAAAATCCTCAAAAGCCTGTACGGGTTCACATTTTCCCGACAGCAAAAAATAAATACAGCAACGGTCAATCGCGTAGAAATTTTATCGCGTTTTCACAATCTCATCGTTTTTATAAACGTTTTTAAATCGCGTAAATTTATTTTACTATTTTTAAAATCGCGTAGAGTTTTTAATACGTTTTCTCAATCGCGTAAGATTTTTAAATCATTTTCTTGTCCGAATTCCTTAAAAACATTGTTTAAAACAAACAAAAATAATATTTAATATATTTAAACTACGTGGAATATTTTTTCATACCGTATACTTGTCTTTTGGACATGTTTTCTATCTTATTTTGTCTGTTTTTAATATAAATTGACAAGATATTATGTTTAGAAAAATTATAATAATGATTTTCTAGGTTTACTTGTCAAAAATCCTTTTATTTTTATTACAACCAATAAATTACACTTTTGAAAATTACTAACGTGCTTCAAAACACAAGGTGAGCTATACGTTAGAAATTTTACAAAGCTACTGTATTTCTTCTAACAGTAAAAATCATTAGCTTAAACTTCTTAAACTTAATTCTAATCAATTTATTTCTTCAAAACTCATTGTAATAAAATCCTTTTGGCATTTATTACTTAAACTTAGTTGAAAACAATTTTATAAATCAAAAAGATTTAAATTTGGCATTTCGGCCGAAAATCATTCTATGCTTTATAATTCATTCCTAATTATTTCCATACATTGAATCTCTTATAAAAGTCTTGATCTAATTTATTTTTATTAAATTATCTAGTCCATAATTAGAAAATAAATTGGATTAAAAGTATGTGACATGTTGGCCAATTTTAACAAAGTCTTTGCATTTGATCTTTAAATTATTTTTCATCTTTTAAATCAATGTCAAATTCATTGTATTCATTAAATCATTGTTTTAGAAAATTGTTTTAGAAATCAAAACATTTAACTTAGGCATGTCGGCCGAAATACCTAATTTCATTCTTGGATCCATAAATTCATTTTTCTTACTCTAAACAAATTGGTAACTTGTCAATTTTCCTAGATTAATTAAATTCCACTTTTAGAAAATTTAAGAGAACATTTTGGTTCTCCTCTTTGCCTTGAGGCCGTGAGCTTGGATTTGTGCTCTTTGGAACACTCATGCAAATCCTTGTATATTATTTACATGTTACAATAATTATCATGCTTATATATATACATACCATATACTAAAACAACCATAAAACACATACAAATTATTAAAGCCATTAGACATGTTACACACATAGCACATACAAAATATTAAAGCTATTAGACATGCTTTCACATATAATCAATCACAATTAGGAAAGGCTATAAACAATCAAGTGAATGAATCCTTATGGATTCTTCACCACAAACACAAACATTCCTCACCACCAACACATGATTGATGAGGGTAATCTCCCTCTTACCTCTTGAAGACAAGTATGCTTTCACTCCTTCTAGGGTCTTCGGTTTTCTCCACCAAAATTACCTAACAAGTTTAAACAAAATTTCTACAAATTACTAATATTAAAGAGAGCTTAAACCATGGATAAATCATGGCTTAGAACTTTGAAAAAGAATTTAGAAATAGAAAACAAGAAATTTCACCTTCTAGGTAAAATCTCCCAAGTAGGTTTCCAAGCTTTAAATGAAGGATTTTGCAAGAACTCTCAACTAGAGATGTTCTTAGAATTGTGTTTAGGTTTAGAAAACTTGGTTGGATAAATTTTTGAGTGGTTGGATGGTCTTGAAGTGTGTTTGGCCGAATCCATGGGGAAGAGAAAAAGGAGAGAAATTTGGTTGCTTGATCTTGGTTCTTTGGAGAAAAGGATATAGAAGAGAACAAGTGAGATAAATGGGTGAAGTTTGCCCTCTTCTTGGAAGCTATGGCCATGAAACACAAGGAAGGAAAAAGGGATGAGAGCTTTTGCTATTTGGAGAATTTTGGAGTAAGAGGAAGGCTTGACTATGCATTGGCCGTGAATGACCTTGAGAGAAAGTGAGAAATATTGGTTGTTTTGTTTCTTTGAATGATAGCAAATTGAAGAATTCACTCAAGGTGAATTGCCGTAGAAGCATGAAGAGAAGCCACCAATGTTGACTTGTCTTTATTTGGTTAATTAATTGAAAGATAGCAAGAATTGAATTTGCAATATTTGCTTCACAAAAGCTTTGCTTTGTCATACTAGAAAGCAACAAAGAGAAGCCATCAATATTGACTATTCTTCATTTGTTTAATTTGGCTTTCTAAATGAATTTCCTAAATCTTTCTACGTGAATTCACTTTGGTGAATTTGGCTATTAGAGCAAATTGCTCTCTTCCACCACCGTAGAACACCAAACTTCAAGAAGCCTAAATTTATTTGATAGCTTGTTTTCTATTGGTTCTTAAAAATTCAAGCCATTAATCTTGACCAAGTTCTATTGGTTAAATATTTACTAACTTGATTCTTATTAGTTGCTATTTTTGTTGACCAATTCCTATTGGTGCACATTGTATATTTTCTAACATACTTTAATCAATAAACAATAATTATACAATAATTATTGTTTATAAAGTCAGTGTTTATTGTCTAATGGGTAATAAAATATACATAGATTTTTATTTTAGACTAACAGAGTAGCAATTATTATTAATTATTTTTTTCTCGATTACCCTTGATGAGTCATAAAGCGAGTCATCAAAGAGAAATTTCTAGAATATGTGACTCACACGCGATGAGTCAATGATAAGTCATCGTGGAATTTTCTAGAACGGGTGAGTCGACATGACGAGTCAGTGTAGATATTTTCTAGAGCAGATGAGTCAGCATGGCGGGTCATCACCGAGTCACTTGATCGCATCATTGGTCACGTGTCAAGATGGCGAGTCAAGATCCGAGTCACAACAGTCAGTCATCGAGAGAGCTTCTGAACTCGGCGAGTCAACCGCGGTGAGTCACAGGCTGAGTCAGCAGCTTTTGGAACCTTCCGGAATCTGCTGAGTTGTCACGCCACGTGTCATCGTCCTATTGGCCAGTTGCGATGAGTCATAGCCATCAATTTTGACCAGCTCCTCATTGGTCCACGTGTACAGCACTTGATGACTAAACGTGGGTCTCGCAAAATATTTTCGGGTCCGCTGTCATTTATTTGTATTGACTAATAAAATAATATTATAATAATATAAAATTATTTTATTTGACAGTTAAATCCTAAAAATTAAAAGATTAATTTTAGGCTCATTCAATTGGATTTAGTAAGATCCCCCGCCTCTCAATAATTAAAAACAGATTTTCCTACCCGAAAAAATATTATTTTCCTACCCCGAGCAAATCACACAAAAAGTCTAAATAAAATCATAGACATTAATATTGAGCACTGTATCAAGTAGAAAACAATTAAAAACAGCAAAAACATCAAAAACAGCACATTCGAGACGTAATGGTCATTTTCCCATTTTTCCCACAATGTAGCTAATCATCCAAAACGTTCAAATAAAATATCCAAAGAAGATATATAGCAGTATATTACACGTAAAAAATTTAAAACAAAGAGATTCAAGAAAAATTTTATTTCACTTTGTCTTGAAGAAAAATACGTAAAACGATTATATAAAATACCAGACAGTATTATACATCTGTTTTTCACACAAAAAAATTTAAAATAGTAATTTGATAAAATTTTTATTTTACTGTATTGTAACAAATTATGTAAAACGACCAAATAAAACAACAAACAGTATTATTTTTCTGTATTTCATACAGAAAAACAAGAAACAGTAAAATAGGGACACCACGGTCATTCACCCAAAAGTTTGAAAAACAACAAACAGGACATTCAAAATATTTTTCCAAAAATTTGGGGTGTTACACCGTGAGCCTTGGTGTGGTGTTCTTTGGAACACTCATGCATACCTTAGCATGTTATTCACATCTTATACATTATCATGCATTTCTAACACATACAAATCATCAAAGCTTGTAGACATGCAAATCAAAGCTTGTAAACATACAATATCATACAAATTATTACAAACATCAAATAGGAAAACTACTAACAACCACACAAACAAGCTACTAACAACCATAAACAAAGGAATCCTTTTGGATTCTACAATCACAACAATCAATCTCCATCTTCTTACCACCACCCATGGATGATAAGATTTGTCTTCCTCTTACCTTAAATGAAGACAAAAATACTCTTTCACACCTCCTCTAGGTTTCGGTTTTCTCCTTCAAATCACCTAACAAACTTAAACAAAACTACAAGTTACTAACCATAAAAGAGAGCTTAAACCATGGAGAAATCATGGCTTAGAACTTTGAAAAAGAGTTTAGAAATGGAAAACTAGAAATTTCACCTTCTAGGTAAAATTTTCCAAGTAGGTTTCCAAGCTTCAAATGAAAGATTTTGCAAGAACTCTCAACTAGAGATGTTCTTAGGATTGTGTTTAGGTTTAGAAAACTTGGTCTGATAAAATTTTGGGTGGTTGGATGGTCTTGGTTTGTGTTTGGCCGAAACTAGCTTCAAGGAAGCTTCAATGGTGTTTAGGGTTTTTGGAAGAGAGAGAAGAGAGAAATTGCATGAAAGATGAAGTGAAATTTTGTCCTCCAAAGGCCAAATGGCCGTGGACTTCAAGCCATGCAAGGTGTCCATTGGCTTGGCTTCATCCTAGCCTTAGAATGGATCAAAGGTCAAGATTAAAACTTGGTTAGCAAGCTTTGCTCTCATTGGTTCATCCTTGCCTTGTCACCAACCTTAGTCACTAACCTAGTCATTAGCTTAGTCATTAACCTAGTCATTAGCTACCTTAGTCACTTGTTCTAGAGAATTCCTTCACTAATAGTGTTTAATTAAGCTACTAAGTTAACTATTTTAACTAAATGTGAGTCCCGCAAAATATTTCTGGGTTCACTGTCATCTAATTATATTGACTAATAAAATAATATTATAATAATACAAAATTATTTTATTTGACAGTTAAATCCTAAAAATTAAAAGATTAAATATGATCATTCAGAATCGGGTTAAGTAAGATCCCCGGTTCCGAATAATTAAAACAAGATTTCTCCTACCAAAAATATTATTTTCCCGTCCACCGAGTAAATCGCACAAAAAGTCCAAATAAAATCACAGACAATAATATTAAGCACTGTAACATATAGAAAAATTAAAAACAGTACAATCGGGACGTAATGGTCATTTTTCTATTTTTTTTCACAGCGAAGCAAATCATCCAAAACGTTCAAATAAAATTATAGACAGTATTAATTGTCTCAGTATATCTCCCAAAAAATTAAAACAATTAGCTTGAGAAAACTTTTTTTACCGTCTCAAACAAATTACGTAAAACGACCAAATAAAATTTTAGCCTGTAAAATATATTTGTATTTCATACAGAAAACAAGAAACAGTAAAATAGGGATACAACGGTCTTTTACACAAAAGCTTGAAAAACAGCAAACAGAACATTCAGGACATTTTTCTAAAAATTGGGGTGTTACAACCACCACCCAAGGATGATAAGATTAGTCTTCCTCTTACCTTAAATGAAGACAAATATGCTTTCACACCTTTCCTAGGGTTTCGGTTTTTCTCCTTCAAATCACCTAATAAGCTTAAACAAATTTTTACAAGTTACTAACATTAAAAAGAGCTTAAACCATGGATAAATCATGGCTTAGAACTTTGAAAAAGAGTTTAGAAATAGAAAACAAGAAATTTCACCTTCTAGGTAAAATCTCCCAAGTAGGTTTCCAAGCTTCAAATGAAGGATTTTGCAAGAACTCCCAACTAGAGATGTTCTTAGAATTGTGTTTAGGTTTAGAAAACTTGGTTGGATAAAATTTTGAGTGGTTGGATGGTCTTGGATTGTGTTTGGCCGAATACACCTTCAAGAGAACAACTATGGAGTTTGGTGTTTTTGGAAGAGAGAGAAGACATAAATTGCATGAAAAACAAGTGATTAATGGCCTTCAAAGGTGGCTTGGCCGTAGACCTCAAAGGACCAAGAGGTGTCCATTAGGTTGGCTTCATCCAGGCCTTAAAATAGATCAATGATCAAGATTAAGCCTTGTTCACCAAGCTTTGCTCCCATTGGTTAATCCTAACCTTGTCACTTAACCTAGTCACCATGCTTAGTCACTAATTAAGCCTAGTTATTAATGTAACACCCCTTTTGAGGATGTCACACATAAAAGAAAATAAAAGAAATAGAAATAAAATCTACCCAAGTTGTGAAACATTTGTTAAATATTATTACGGGTTGTAAAATAATTCCTGATAGACGATTTAAATATGATATAAAAAAGATAATGCAGAAAATACGAAATAAAAAAAAAACATCATTACCGATAATATACATATGATTAAGTTATAAGTCGTACAAATAATTTACAACAAGGACTACAAATATTTAAACAAAAACAAGAAGGAAAACAATAAAAGAGTTAATATATACGTACATATCTTGCCGACGCGCCCAAAAAAACATCATGGTTATCTAATCCTCGATGGATCACTCTCAAGATGAAAATGATCATCGGGAGATAGATATCCCTGATGTCTCGACACACGGCGATAACGGATCGCGCAATCGATACGATGCTTATCTCACTAGGCTCGGGGTTTTCAAGACCCCAATAACGCCTAATGGATAAGGGTAACTCTAAATGCGCTAAATAACGTCGTAGTCATAACGGGCTCTCCATCAAATCGCTGACGTAGAATCACGGTCACACGTCCTGCATATGTCACAGAATCACGATCGCCTCGTAGATGCCAAGCCAGAGAACCTCCATGAAATACTAGCTCTACGAAACCCAAAAATCTCGCCGCCATCCTCACAATCAATCCAGAGGATATGGATGATCGGATGGTTCTTGATCGTCAAACTGATCGTCCGCTTGCTGACCTTCCTCCTCCTCGGGATACAAGATCTCAAGGGGCTGATCCTCTTCCTCAAAGTCTTTACCGCGTAAAATAAGTAAACAGAAAATACATATAACAAAGAGGTAAGACAACATAAAATCATCACAACATGGCCAATAAGAAGACGACAAACAACATATATACAGTTCATGCAATACAAAAAGCTTTAACAATTATAATAACAGATTGAAGTAAAATTTAGATATCATAACAATATATCACACCACGATAAAACATCACGATAAAATAAGAAAGATAAAAATAAACAGATAAGATATAATAAAAATAACCAAATATAGAAGTAGTAATCGATAAAACAAACAAATAAAATACGTATAAACAATAAATAGATAAGATGGAAATAAATAGACATAGAGATAAACAAATAATATAACAAAACCCTACTCCATGGAGCTAAAGAAAACACAAGTATCAGAGAGAGGAATGATTCGTAAAATCTATTAGTACCACGGCTGCCCCACCAACTATTGCGCTGTCACACGTTGCGTCTATAGCCCCACGACACAGGAATCCATCATCCAGGCGTGGTGTAGTTCACGGTCTCACGTTGTGGCACTACAGGCAAATGTACTACTAGATTTCACAAATCTCGATTAAATATAGTGTATGTCGAGTACCATAGTGTGCTATCGGTTTACCACGGCCCAGCGGAGCTACCAACTGTCCACATGTGGGATCCCGTACACTAAAGTCTCCAAGTTCATTAGAACAATGAACCACACTACGTTTATCTCATCGACAACACGATGTGATTCGTCTCGTCAACCAATCCACCAAAAACTTGGCACACATAGATAGAAAGCCTGTACGGGTTCACATTTTCCCGACAGCAAATAAATTCTCAAAAACCTGTACGGGTTCACATTTTCCCGACAATGAGATAAATTTTCAAAAGCCTATACGGGTTCACATTTTTTCGACAAATAAAAGATCCTCAAAAATAATCAGACGGGTTCACATTTTCCCGACAAAGATAAAATAAATATAGTAACGGTCAATCGCGTAGAAATTTTATCGCGTTTTCATAATTCTGTCGTTTTTACAAACGTTTAAAAATTGGGTAAAGATATTTTTCTGTTTTTTTTTAAATCGCGTAGCATTTTTAATACATTTTCTCAATCGCGTAGGATTTTCAAATCATTTTCTTATTCGAATGCCTTTAAAATTACTGTTTAAACAAACAGAAATATTACTTAGTACATTTAAACTACGTAGAATAATTTTTCATACCGCATACTGTCTTTTGGATATTTTTGCTATCTTATTAGTTCATTTTTACTAAAAATTGACAGTATTTTGTTTAGAAATCATAATAATGGTTTCCTAAATTATCCATAAAATTTCCATTTACCTAAATTTTTTTAACCATATCATTTAATTCTTTTTGAAATCTCTAACATGCTTCAAAACCTAAAGTGAGCTATATGTTAGAAAACTTCTCAACATTACTGTATTTCCTTCCTAATGATAAAATTATTAGTTTTAGTCCTTTAAGCTCAATTCTACTCAATTTGTTTCTTCAAAAACTATTATAGAAAATTTCTTCTTAACTTGTATTGTCTCTTTTTGATTGAAAAAGGTTTGGAATCAAGTTTTAAAATCATGATTACCTATATTGGCATGTTGGCCAAATTTCATAAAACTTTTGCATTTGATTTCTAAATTGTTTTTCACCTTCTAAATCATATCAAATATATTATATTGTCTAAGCTCATTCAATCATATTAGAAAATAGTTAGTAAGAGTTAAATTAATCCTTTAGGCATGTTGGCCCAAAATACTAAGTCTTTACCATTTGATTTCTAAATGCATTTTCTTTGATCAAATCAATTTGAAACTTTCTTGATTCTCCTAGGTTAATTAAGTTACACTTTAGGAAAAATCAAGAGAACATTTTGGTCCTCCAAACTTGTCATTGCCGTGAGCTATTGGATGTGCTCTTTGGAACACTCATGCAAATTTAAACATGTTATTCACATCCTATATACTATCATACAATTCTAACACATGCATTGTATTTTCTAACACATGCAATATATTTTCTAACACCTAAACCTAAATTAAAGCTTATAGACATGCAATCAAAAGCTAATAGACATGCAAAATTATTACAATCATCAAACAAGAAAGCTACTAACAAATACCACATAAACTACTAACAAACACAAAAATTAACAAATACACACATAATTAACACATGACCACCGAATCCTTATGGATTCTACAAACATCACAAATGGCTCCATCTTCTTACCACCATCAAGAGATGATAAGAATTGTCTTCCTCTTACCTTAAATGAAGACAAAAGGCTTGCTTTCACTCCTCCTAGGTCACGGTTTTCACCACCAAAAATACCTAAAAATCTCAAACAAAATCTACATGTTACTAACCATGAAAAAGAAGCTAAACCATGGAGAAATCATGGCTTAGAACTTTGAAAAAGAAGAGAGAAAAGAAAAGCATGAAATTTCACCTTCTAGGTAAAACTTTCAAGGTTGATTTCCAAGCCTTAAATGGAAGATTTTGAAGAAACTCCCAACTAGAAAGGTTCTTAGAATAGTGTTTAGGTTAGGAAAACTTGGTTAGAAAAATTTTTTGATGGTTGGATGGTGTAGATAGTGTCTTGGCCGAATGGTAAGGAAAAGAACAACAATGGTGGCTAGGGTTTTTGGAAGAGAGAGAAGAGAGAAAAAAGTGATGAAGATGAAGTGTTGTTTTGGTCTTCTCAAACCTAATGGCCGTAGCCTTCAAGTGGTAAGGATGTGCATGGCTTTGGCTTCATCCAAGCCATTGAATAATCAAAGGTCAAGATTAAATCTTGGTGATCAAGCTTCATTTTTATTGGTTGGTTCATGATGACTCACATGCCTAGTCACCAAAGCTCATTTAATTCTTCTGCGAGTCACTAGTGAGTCACTGCTCTCGAAAGTTCTACCGCTAACGGTGATTAATTAAGCTACCGATCTAACCGTTTCGCTAATTGTGGGTCCCGCAAAATATTTCCTGTCCATTTGTCACTAAAATATACTTGACTAATAAAATAATATTATAATAATATAAAATTATTTTATTTGACGCTTAAATCCTAAAAATTAAAAGATTATTTTTAGTCTCATTCAGAATCGGGTTAAGTAAGATCCCCCAATTCTAAATAATAAAATAAGATTTTCCCGGCCGAAAAATATTATTTTCCCGCCTCGAGCAAATCACACAAAAAGTCCATATAAAATCACAGACAGATTATCGGACATTAAATCAAGAAGAAAACAATTAAAAACAAGAAAAAAAGAAAAACAAGACGTTCGGACGTAACGGTCATTTTCCCATTTTTTCCCACAACGTAGGTAATCGTCCAAAACGTTCAAATAAAATATCCAAGCAGTATTATATAGCTGTATATCTTTCAAAAAATTAAAACAGTAGCTGAGAAAAATTTTTATTTTACCGTCTCGAAACAAATTACGTAAAACGATCAAATAAAATTTGAGCCAGTATTATCGTAATTGTTTTCATACGTAAATCGAGAACAAGAAAAATAGGGACACAAATGGTCATTCACACAAAAGCATGAAAAACAAAAAACAAGACATTCAGAATATTTTCTAAAAATTGGGGCGTTACAACTCTCCCCAACAAATAAAAATTTCGTCCTCGAAATTCGATGTTCATCCAAACAAATGAGGATACTGATCCTTCATTTTATCTTCCAACTCCCAGGTAGCCTCCCCCGTCACATCATTCCATATGACTTTCACTAACTCGATCATCTTCCCTCGAAGCTGCTTTACCTTTCTGTCCTCTATTCTGACAGGTAAAGTTTCGTAAGTCGATTCTCCTTTAACGTACATCATCCGGCCGTATAACATGTGTCGGATCTTATATATACTTCCGTAATCGAGACACATGAAACACGTCATGCAAATTGGATAGAAAAGGTGGCAAAGCAATCTGATATGCTACAGACCAATACGTCGGATAATCTGATATGGTCCAATGAATTTAGGAGTAAGCTTCTTAGACTTAATCACTCTTCCGACACCAGTCGTAGGAGTAACTCTTAAAAATACATGCTCACCCTCCTTAAACTCAAGAGATCGTCTTCGTTTGTCCGCATAACTCTTTTGTCTGCTTTGCGCCATCCTCATCTCCTCTTGTATCATTTTGACTTTATCCGTAGTCTGTTGTACAAGTTCTGGTCCAATAGTCATACTCTCCCCATCTTGATACCAACATAGCGGCGTTCGACATCGTCTTCCATACAATGCCTCATAAGGTGCCATTCCGATGCTTGCATGAAAACTATTGTTGTAGGTGAATTCTATCAAAGATAAAAATTCATCCCAACTTCCTCGTTGTTCCAAAACACAAGCACGCAATAAATCCTCCAAAGACTGTATAGTTCTCTCTGTCTGACCATCTGTCTGCGGATGATATGCTGAACTTAATCGTAACTTGGTTCCCATAGCTTCTTGCAGACTTTGCCAAAATCTTGACGTAAACCTCGGATCTCTGTCAGAAACTATACATGTAGGCACTCCATGTAATCTGACAATCTCACTGATGTACAACTGGGTTAATCTTTCCAATGAATATTTAATATTGATTGGTAAGAAATGAGCCGATTTCGTAAGTCTATCGACTATAACCCATATTGAATCATGACCTTTCCTTGTCTTTGGCAAACCAAGAACGAAATCCATAGAAATGTCTGTCCCATTTCCATTCTCGAATCGATAATGGTTGCAACATCCCAAATGGTCTTTGGTGTTCAACTTTCGATTTTTGACAAACTAGGCAAGTTGACACGCATCTAACCACATCACCCTTCATTCCATGCCACCAGAATAACTTCTTCAAGTCTTGGTACATCTTTGTTATGCCTGGATGCATACTTAATAGACTAGTATGGGCATGTTCCACAATATATTGCCTCGCTTCTCGATCACGAGGAATACAGATTCTACCCCGAAATCTCAAAATTCCATCGCTCCTTCTTTTTGAACTCTACTGTCTCGTCTTGCTTCATTTGCTCCCTTATTCCTTGTAAAAATTTATCGGCATTTTGCTTTTCCCTTATGTCTTCCATCAGCTCGCTTGAGATAGTAACCATATTCATACAAATCTTTCCCGATTTCAACTCAACAAATGACCACTCATCTCTAAATTGTTCAATGAGCTCCTTTTCTTTGATCATCGCCGTAAACACTGATAATCTTTCTACTCAAGGCATCGGCCACGACATTCGCCTTACCAGGATGGTACAAAAGTTGAAAATCGTAATCGTTCAGAAATTCTAACCATCTTCGCTGCCTCATATTCAGCTCCTTCTGGTCGTACAAGTACTTCAAACTCTTGTGATCACTGAAAATGTTGAACGTTGCTCCATAGAGAAAATGTCTCCATATCTTCAGAGCAAAAACCACCGCAGCCAATTCCAAATCATGCGTAGGATAATTCTTCTCATGAACCTTCAATTGTCGAGAAGCATATGCCACCACATTCCGGTCTTGCATCAACACGCATCCTAGTCCTTGATAAGAAGCGTCACAATACACATCGAAAGATTTCTTCGAATCTGGTAGGATTAACACCGGTGCAGTTGTTAACCTCTTCTTCAACTCTTGAAAACTAGCTTCACGCTCTTCCGTCCATTCAAAAGCTTGACTTTTCCTCGTCAGTTGTGTAAGTGGTCCAAAGAATCTTGGAAAAACCTTCGATAAATCTCCGATAATATCCAAGCAGTCCAACAAAACTTTGAACTTCATTCTTGTCTTAGGTCTTTCCCACTGTAAAACAGTCTCCACTTTCGATGGGTCCACCGCAATACCTTCTTTAGAAATTACGTGACCAAGAAATTGGACTTCTTCCAACCAGAACTCACACTTAGCCAATTTCGCATACAACTGCTTCTCCCTCAAAATCAAAGAACAACATTCGATGTTCAAAGATGCTCTTCCTTCGATCTAGAATAGATCAGAATGTCATCGATAAAGACAACGACAAATCTGTCTAGATATGGACGAAATATCCTGTTCATATAATCCATAAATATGGCAGGAGCATTGGTCACCCCGAATGGCATTACCTGATACTCATAATGTCCATAACGAGTTCGAAAAGTAGTCTTCGGCACATCTTCCCCTCTTACACGAATCTGGTGATAACCCGATCGCAAATCTATCTTGGAAAATATCACAGCTCCTCTCAATTGATCCATCAAATCATCGATTCTTGGAAGCGGATATTTATTCTTGATAGTCACCTTGTTCAACTGCCGATAGTCCACACAAAGTCGTGAAGTTCCATCCTTCTTCTTGACCAAAAGCACTGGCGCACCCCATGGGAAACGCTAGGTCGTACAAATTCTTTCTCCAACAGTTCCACAATTGCTTTTTCAGCTCCCCCAACTCTACTCATCGCGACATACGATACGGTGCAATTGAGATAGGACCTGTTCCCGATACTAAATCAATTGAGAACTCGATCTCCTCGCTCAAAGGTAAACCAGTACGTCTTCAGGAAAAACATCCGAAAAATTGTTGACAACAGGAATAGTATTCACATCCTTCTCATTCTTAACTTCTAGAGAAGACAATACCAGATATCCCTGCGCTCCATCTCTCAACAAAGACTTGACCTTAACAAAGCAGCTTAAGAATCCAGACTCTTCTTCCTTAGGAAAAACTATAGTTTTCTTTGCACAATCTATAAGGATATGGTTAGAACATAACCAAATCCATCCCTAAGATTACATCTATCTCAATAAGAGGCAAACAAATCAAATTGACCAAAAACAAACGGCCCTTCACAACAATAGGACAATCCAAACAGATCTTAGAAGTAACTACGTGTTTAGCGGTTGGCGTAGATACACTTAACTTAACATTCGAGAAGACACAGTAACTTCGGTCTTTCCACACAATCATAGGCAATAAACGAGTGTGTAGCACCCGAGTCATACAATACACAGAAGGTTACCTCCAATGTCACCTTCTCCTTGAATAAGGTCATCGATTGAGAAACTTCAGATCCCATCATTGTATACACTCGCCCTCCAGATCTCGGTTGAGTATTTCCAGATTTTTGCTGATTAGTTTTAACATGACGAACAGCAGGTTTCTTCTCTGGTCGAGTACAATCCTTCGACATGTGTCCAGGTTGTCCACAATTAAAACAGACAGTTCCCTTGATTGTACAATCTGGAGATAGATGGCCCTTCTTGCCGCACTTAAAACATGTCGGTGTAAACACCACTCTCTGTCCTGCTCCACCACTAGGTACACTCCCTCCAACTGGCGGTCTCTAAGTCTGACTTCCTTGTGGTCTAGCATACGGCTTACGCAGAAACCAATTTGTATTGCTACCTCCACCTCTTTGAAATCTTGTCGGCCCAAAGTTCCGATTCCTCTGATCTTGCGACGGTTCAAGCTCCTCAAGTCGCGCATATGCGTCCACCAAAGTATGAAAATGATTCATATTCAGAGATATTACTCCTCGCTTCAATTCCACTCTCAATCCGGACTCAAACTTCCGACATTTCCATACCTCATCTTGTCGATTTTGAGCATAATCCGAAAATTAAGACAAACTTTCAAATTTTGTGGCGTACTCATTCACTGTCATATTTCCCTGTCGCAACCCAAGAAATTCCATCTCCTTGGCATGCCTAGCACTTGCAGGAAAATACTTATCCGAAAAGTATTAGAAAACACTTCCCAGTGTGATCTCACCCTTCACTTGCAACACTCGGCGGATTCCTCTCCACCAATGTTCTCGCATCTCCTCTCAAAGATAAAGACAACATAAGTTACTTTCTTTTCATCTCGTGCATCTCATCCCCTCAAAGATTCTCTCTAAATCTTGCATCCACCGACTCGCTTTCTCCGGATCCACCTCGCCTCTAAATCGTGGCGGATTATGGCGCCTAAATTCAGATAAATTTAGGGCATCACCGTAGCATCTTGTCATTGAGTCGCTCTCAAATTTTGCTTCGAGTAATCACTTCACCATCCGCCGCATAGCCTCAAGAAGAACCAACATCGGGTCCTCAACACGATTCACGTTAGCACGTCCTCTGCCTCTACCAGCCATCTTCTTTCTTCAAACATAACAAAACAAAGTTAGATACATCCTTCTAGATATTTTCGAAAGGATATAAATCACAAAGATCACAGAGAATCACACAAAGACAAACAAAAACAGACCCAACCACAACCCCAAAAGACTCTAACTTGGGCTCGATACCAACTAATGTAACACCCCTTTGAGGATGTCACACATAAAAGAAAATAAAAGAAATAGAAATAAAATCTACCCAAGTTGTGAAACATTTGTTAAATATTATTACGGGTTGTAAAATAATTCCCGATAGACGAAATATGATATAAAAAAGATAATGCGGAAAATACGAAATAAAAAAAAAACATCATTACCGATAATATACATATGATTAAGTTATAAGTCTTGTACAAATAATTTACAACAAGGACTACAAATATTTAAACAAAAACAAGAAGGAAAGCAATAAAAGAGTTAATATATACGTACATACTACCGACGCGCCCAAAAAAAACATCATGGTTATCTAATCCTCGATGGATCACTCTCAAGATGAAAATGATCATCGGGAGATAGATATCCCTGATGTCTCGACACACGGCGATAACGGGATCGCGCGGTCGATACGATGCTTATCTCACTAGGCTCGGGTTTTCAAGACCCCAATAACGCCTAATGGATAAGGGTAACTCTAAGTGCGTAATAACGTCGTAGTCATAACGGGCTCTCCATCAAATCGCCGACGTAGAATCACGGTCACACGTCCCGCATATGTCACAGAATCACGATCGCCTCGTAGATGCCAAGCCGAGAACCTCCATGAAATACTAGCTCTACGAACCCCAAAAATCTCGGCGCCGCCATCCTCACAATCAATCCGAGAGGATATGGATGATCGGATGGTTCTTGATCGTCAACCGATCGTCCGCTTGTGACTTCCTCCTCCTCGGGTACAAGATCTCAAGGGGCTGATCCTCTTCCTCAAAGTCTTTACCGCGTAAAATAAATAAACAGAAAATACATATAACAAAGAGGTAAGACAACATAAAATCATCACAACATGGCCAATAAGAAGACGACAAACAACATATATACACATTCATGCAATACAAAAGCTTTAACAATTATAATAACAGATTGAAGTAAAATTTAGATATCATAACAATATATCACACCACGTATAAAACATCACGATAAAAAAGAAAGATAAAAATAAACAGATAAGATATAATAAAAATAACCAAATATAGAAGTAGTAATCGAGATAAAATAAACAAATAAAATACGATAAACAATAAATAGATAAGATGGAAATAAATAGACATAGAGATAAACAAATAATATAACAAAACCCTACTCCATGGAGCTAAAGAAAACACAAGTATCGAGAGAGAGAATGATTCGTAAAATCTATTAGTACCACGGCTGCCCCACCAACTATTGCGCTGTCACACGTTGCGTCTATAGCCCCACGACACAGGAATCCATCATCCAGGCGTGGTGTAGTTCACGGTCTCACGTTGTGGCACTACAGGCAAATGTACTACTAGATTTCACAAATCTCGATTAAATATAGTGTATGTCGAGTACCATAGTGTGCTATCGGTTTACCACGGCCCAAATGGAGCTACCAACATCCACATGTGGGATCCCGTACACTAAAGTCTCCAAGTTCATTAGAACAATGAACCACACTACGTTTATCTCATCGACAACACGATGTGATTCGTCTCGTCAACCAATCCACCAAAAACTTGGCACACATAGATAGAAAGCCCATGCGGGTTCACATTTTCCCGACAAAAAATAAATTCTCAAAAACCATGCGGGTTCACATTTTCCCGACAAAGATAAATTTTCAAAAGCACAGACGGGTTCACATTTTTTCGACAAAAAAGATCCTCAAAAATAATCAGACGGGTTCACATTTTCCCGACAAAGATAAAATAAATATAGTAACGGTCAATCGCGTAGAAATTTTATCGCGTTTTCATAATTCCGTCGTTTTACAAACGTTTAAAAATCGGGTAAAGATATTTTTCTGTTTTTAAAATCGCGTAGCATTTTTAATACGTTTTCTCAATCGCGTAGGATTTTCAAATCATTTTCTTATTCGAATGCCTTTAAAATTACTGTTTAAACAAAAAAAATAGTACTTAGTACATTTAAACTACGTAGAATAATTTTTCATACCGCATAATCGTCTTTTGGATATTTTTGCTATCTTATTGGTTCATTTTTACTAAAAATTGACAAGATATTTTGTTTAGAATATCATAATAATGGTTTCCTAAATTATCCATAAAATTTCCATTTACCTAATTTTTTAACCATATCATTTAATTCTTTTTGAAATCTCTAACATGCTTCAAAACCTAAAGTGAGCTATATGTTAGAAAATTTCTCAAATTACTCGTATTTCCTTCCTAATGATAAAATTATTAGTTTTAATCCTTTAAGCTTAATTCTACTCAATTTGTTTCTTCAAAAACCATTATAGAAAATTTCTTCTTAACTTGTATTGTCTCTTTTGATTGAAAAAGGTTTGGAATCAAGTTTTAAAATCATGATTACCTATATTGGCATGTTGGCCAAATTTCATAAAACTTTTGCATTTGATTTCTAAATTGTTTTTCACCTTCTAAATCATATCAAATATATTATATTGTCTAAGTTCATTAAATCATATTAGAAAATAGTTAGTAAGAGTTAAATTAATCCTTTAGGCATGTTGGCCCAAAATACTAAGTCTTTACCATTTGATTTCTAAATGCATTTTCTTTGATCAAATCAATTTGAAACTTTCTTGATTCTCCTAGGTTAATTAAGTTACACTTTAGGAAAAATCAAGAGAACATTTTGGTCCTCCAAACTTGTCATTGCCGTGAGCTATTGGATGTGCTCTTTGGAACACTCATGCAAATTTAAACATGTTATTCACATCCTATATACTATCATACAATTCTAACACATGCATTATATTTTCTAACACATGCAATATATTTTCTAACACCTAAACCTAAATTAAAGCTTATAGACATGCATTCAAAAGCTAATAGACATGCAAAATTATTACAATCATCAAACAAGAAAGCTACTAACAAATACCACATAAACTACTAACAAACACAAAAATTAACAAATACACACATAATTAACACATGACCACCGAATCCTTATGGATTCTACAAACATCACAAATGGCTCCATCTTCTTACCACCATCAAGAGATGATAAGAATTGTCTTCCTCTTACCTTAAATGAAGACAAAAGGCTTGCTTTCACTCCTCCTAGGTCACGGTTTTCACCACCAAAAATACCTAGAAATCTCAAACAAAATCTACATGTTACTAACCATGAAAAAGAAGCTAAACCATGGAGAAATCATGGCTTAGAACTTTGAAAAAGAAGAGAGAAAAGAAAAGCATGAAATTTCACCTTCTAGGTAAAACTTTCAAGGTTGATTTCCAAGCCTTAAATGGAAGATTTTGAAGAAACTCCCAACTAGAAAGGTTCTTAGAATAGTGTTTAGGTTAGGAAAACTTGGTTAGAAAAATTTTTTGATGGTTGGATGGTGTAGATAGTGTCTTGGCCGAAAATGGTAAGAAAAAAGGAACAACAATGGTGGCTAGGGTTTTGGAAGAGAGAGAAGAGAGAAAAGTGATGAAGATGAAGTGTTGATTTTGGTCTCAAAGACCTGGCCGTAGCCTTCAAGTGGGGTGCAAGGTGTGCACCTTGCTTGGCTTCATCCAAGCCATTGATGAATCAATGGTCAAGATCAAGCCTTGGTGAGCAAGCTTGATTCCTATTGGTTGGCTCATGGTGACTCACAAGCCTAGTCACCCAAAGTATTTAATTTTCTCACTGAGTCACTAGTGAGTCACTGTTCTGAAAGTTCTACTGCTAACGGTGATTAATTAAGCTACCGATCTAACTGTTCGCTAATTGTGGGTCCCGCAAAATATTTCCGGGTCCACTGTCACTAAAATATACTGACTAATAAAATAATATTATAATAATATAAAATTATTTTATTTGACAGTTAAATCCTAAAAATTAAAAGATTATTTTTAGTCTCATTCAGAATCGGGTTAAGTAAGATCCCCCAATTCTAAATAATAAAATAAGATTTTCCCCGGCCCGAAAAATATTATTTTCCTGCCTCGGAGCAAATCACACAAAAAGTCCATATAAAATCACAGACAGTATTATCGGACATTAAATCAAGAAGAAAACAATTAAAAACAAGAAAAATAAAGAAAAACAAGACGTTCGGGACGTAACGGTCATTTTCCCATTTTTTCCCACAACGTAGGTAATCGTCCAAAACGTTCAAATAAAATATCCAGCAGTATTATATAGCTGTATATCTTTCAGAAAAATTAAAACAGTAGCTCAGAAAAATTTTTATTTTACCGTCTCGAAACAAATTACGTAAAACGATCAAATAAAATTTGAGCCAGTATTATCGTAATTGTTTTCATACAGAAATCGAGAACAGAAAAATAGGGACACAGCGGTCATTCACACAAAAGCATGAAAAACAGAAAACAGTACATTCAGAATATTTTCTAAAAATTGGGGCGTTACAACTCTCCCCAACAAATAAAAATTTCGTCCTCGAAATTCGATGTTCATCCAAACAAATGAGGATACTGATCCTTCATTTTATCTTCCAGCTCCCAGGTAGCCTCACCCGTCACATCATTCCATATGACTTTCACTAACTCAATCATCTTCCCTCGAAGCTGCTTTACCTTTCTGTCCTCTATTCTGACAGGTAAAGTTTCGTAAGTCAGATTCTCCTTTAACTGTACATCATCTGGCTGTATAACATGTGTCGGATCTGGTATATACTTCCGTAACTGAGACACATGAAACACGTCATGCAAATTGGATAGAAAAGGCGGCAAAGCAATCTGATATGCTACAGGACCAATACGTCGGATAATCTGATATGGTCCAATGAATTTAGGAGTAAGCTTCTTAGACTTAATCACTCTTCCGACACCAGTCGTAGGAGTAACTCTTAAAAATACATGCTCACCCTCCTTAAACTCAAGAGATCGTCTTCGTTTGTCCGCATAACTCTTTTGTCTGCTTTGCGCCGTCCTCATCTTCTCTTGTATCATCTTGACTTTATCCGTAGTCTGTTGTACAAGTTCCGGTCCAACAGTCATACTCTCCCCATCTTGATACCAGCATAGCGGCGTTCGACATCGTCTTCCATACAATGCCTCATAAGGTGCCATTCCGATGCTTGCATGAAAACTATTGTTGTAGGTGAATTCTATCAAAGATAAAAATTCATCCCAACTTCCTCGTTGTTCCAAAACACAAGCACGCAATAAATCCTCCAAAGACGTATAGTTCTCTCTCGTCGACCATCCGTCTCGGATGATATGCTTTGAACTTAATCGTAACTTGGTTCCCATAGCTTCTTGCGTACTTCGCCAAAATCTTGACGTAAACCTCGGATCTCTGTCGGAAACTATACATGTAGGCACTCCATGTAATCCGACAATCTCACCGATGTACAATCGGGTTAATCTTTCCAATGAATATTTAATATTGATTGGTAAGAAATGAGCCGATTTCGTAAGTCTATCGACTATAACCCATATCGAATCATGACCTTTCCTTGTCTTTGGCAAACCAAGAACGAAATCCATAGAAATGTCTGTCCCATTTCCATTCGGAATCGATAATGGTTGCAACATCCCAGTGGTCTTTGGTGTTCAACTTTCGATTTTTGACAAACTAGGCAAGTTGACACGCATCTAACCACATCACCCTTCATTCCATGCCACCGAATAACTTCTTCAAGTCTTGGTACATCTTTGTTATGCCCGGATGCATACTTAATAGACTAGTATGGGCATGTTCCACAATATATTGCCTCGGTTCTCGGTCACGAGGAATACGATTCTACCCCGAAACCTCAAAATTCCATCGGTTCCTTCTTTGAACTCTACTTGTCTCGTCTTGCTTCATTTGCTCCCTTATTCCTTGCAAAAATTTATCGGCATTTTGCTTTTCCCTTATGTCTTCCATCAGCTCGCTTGAGATAGTAACCATATTCATACAAATCTTTCCCGGTTTCAACTCAACAAATGACCACTCATCTCTAAATTGTTCAATGAGCTCCTTTTCTTTGATCATCAGCGCAGAAACACTGATAATCTTTCTACTCAAGGCATCGGCCACGACATTCGCCTTACCAGGGTGGTACAAAAGTTGAAAATCGTAATCGTTCAGAAATTCTAACCATCTTCGCTGCCTCATATTCAGCTCCTTCTGGTCGTACAAGTACTTCAAACTCTTGTGATCACTGAAAATGTTGAACGTTGCTTCATAGAGAAAATGTCTCCATATCTTCAAAGCAAAAACCACCGCAGCCAATTCCAAATCATGCGTAGGATAATTCTTCTCATGAACCTTCAATTGTCGAGAAGCATATGCCACCACATTCCGGTCTTGCATCAACACGCATCCTAGTCCTTGATAAGAAGCGTCACAATACACATCGAAAGATTTCTTCGAATCTGGTAGGATTAACACCGGTGCAGTTGTTAACCTCTTCTTCAACTCTTGAAAACTAGCTTCACGCTCTTCCGTCCATTCAAAAGCTTGACTTTTCCTCGTCAGTTGTGTAAGTGGTCCAGCAATCTTGGAAAAACCTTCGATAAATCTCCGATAATAACCAAAGAAGTCCAACAAAACTTCGAACTTCATTACTTGTCTTAGGTCTTTCCCACTGTAAAACACTCTCCACTTTCGATGGGTCCACCGCAATACCTTCTTTAGAAATTACGTGACCAAGAAATTGGACTTCTTCCAACCAGAACTCACACTTAGCCAATTTCGCATACAACTGCTTCTCCCTCAAAATCTGAAGAACAACATTCAGATGTTCAGCATGCTCTTCCTTCGATCTAGAATAGATCGAATGTCATCGATAAAGACAACGACAAATCTGTCTAGATATGGACGAAATATCCTTGTTCATATAATCCATAAATATGGCAGAGCATTCGTCACCCCGAATGGCATTACCTGATACTCATAATGTCCATAACGAGTTCGAAAAGCAGTCTTCGGCACATCTTCCCCTCTTACACGAATCTGGTGATAACCCGATCGCAAATCTATCTTGGAAAATATCACAGCTCCTCTCAATTGATCCATCAAATCATCGATTCTTGGAAGCGGATATTTATTCTTGATAGTCACCTTGTTCAACTGCCGATAGTCCACACAAAGTCGTGAAGTTCCATCCTTCTTCTTGACCAAAAGCACTGGCGCACCCCATGGGGAAACGCTAGGTCGTACAAATTCTTTCTCCAACAGTTCCACCAATTGCTTTTTCAGCTCCCCCAACTCTACTGGCGACATACGATACGGTGCAATTGAGATAGGACCTGTTCCCGGTACTAAATCAATTGAGAACTCGATCTCCCGCTCAGGCGGTAAACCAGGTACGTCTTCAGGAAAAACATCCGGAAAATTGTTGACAACAGGAATAGTATTCACATCCTTCTCATTCTTAACTTCTAGAGAAGACAATACCAGATATCCCTGCGCTCCATCTCTCAACAAAGACTTGACCTTAACAAAGAAGCTTAAGAATCCGACTCTTCTTCCTTAGGAAAAACTATAGTTTTCTTTGCACAATCTATAAGGATATGGTTAGAACATAACCAGTCCATCCCTAAGATTACATCTATCTCAATAAGAGGCAAACAAATCAAATTGACCAAAAACAAACGGCCCTTCACAACAATAGGACAATCCAAACAGATCTTAGAAGTAACTACAGGTTTAGCAGTTGGCGTAGATACACTCAACTTAACATTCGAGAAGACACAGTAACTTCGGTCTTTCCACACAATCATAGGCAATAAACGAGTGTGTAGCACCCGAGTCATACAATACAGTCAGAAGGTTACCTCCAATGTCACCTTCTCCTTGAATAAGGTCATCAGATTGAGAAACTTCAGATCCCATCATTGTATACACTCGCCCTCCAGATCTCGGTTGAGTATTTCCAGATTTTTGCTGATTAGTTTTAACATGACGAACAGCAGGTTTCTTCTCTGGTCGAGTACAATCCTTCGACATGTGTCCAGGCTGTCCACAATTAAAACAGACAGTTCCCTTGATTGTACAATCTGGAGATAGATGGCCCTTCTTGCCGCACTTAAAACACGTCGGTGTAAACACCACTCTCTGTCCTGCTCCACCACTAGGTACACTCCCTCCAACTGGCGGTCGCTGAGTCTGACTTCCTTGTGGTCTAGCATACGGCTTACGCAGAAACCGATTTGTATTGCTACCTCCACCTCTTTGA
Organism: Ormosia emarginata; assembly: GCA_029884605.1. Classification (NCBI taxonomy): domain Eukaryota; kingdom Viridiplantae; phylum Streptophyta; class Magnoliopsida; order Fabales; family Fabaceae; genus Ormosia; species Ormosia emarginata. The sequence continues at coordinate 20,277,641 of JAQQTP010000078.1, read as the reverse complement.
AATCTTGTCGGCCCAAAGTTCCGATTCCTCTGATCTCGCGACGGTTCAAGCTCCTCAAGTCGCGCACATGCGTCCACCAAAGTATGAAAATGATTCATATTCAGAGATATTACTCCTCGCTTCAATTCCACTCTCAATCCGGACTCAAACTTCCGACATTTCCATACCTCATCTTGTCGATTTTGAGCATAATCCGAAAATTGAGACAAACTTTCAAATTTTGTGGCGTACTCATTCACTGTCATATTTCCCTGTCGCAACCCAAGAAATTCCATCTCCTTGGCATGCCTAGCACTTGCAGAAAATACTTATCCGAGAAAAGTATTAGAAAACACTTCCCAGTGATCTCGGTCCCTTCACTTGCAACACTCGGCGGATTCCTCTCCACCAATGTTCTCGCATCTCCTCTCAAAGATAAAGACAACATAAGTTACTTTCTTTTCATCGTGCATCTCATCCCCTCAAAGATTCTCTCTAAATCTTGCATCCACGACTCGCTTTCTCCGATCCACCTCGCCTCTAAACCGTGTGGCGGATTATGGCGCCTAAATTCAGATAAATTTAGGGCATCACCGTAGCATCTTCTTTGTTGAGTTGCTCTCAAATTTTGCTGAGTAATCACTTCAGCCATCTGCCGCATAGCCTCAGCAGCAACCAACATCGGGTCCTCAACACGATTCACGTTAGCACGTCCTCTGCCTCTACCAGCCATCTTCTTTCTTCAAACATAACAAAACAAAGTTAGATACATCCTTCTAGATATTTTCGAAAGGATATAAATCACAAAGATCACAGAGAATCACACAGCACAAACAAAAACAGACCCAACCACAACCCCAAAAGACTCTAACTTGGGCTCTGATACCAACTAATGTAACACCCCTTTGGAGGATGTCACACATAAAAGAAAATAAAAGAAATAGAAATAAAATCTACCCAAGTTGTGAAACATTTGTTAAATATTATTACGGGTTGTAAAATAATTCCGATAGACAGAAATATGATATAAAAAGATAATGCGGAAAATACGAAATAAAAAAAAAAACATCATTACCGATAATATACATATGATTAAGTTATAAGTCAGTACAAATAATTTACAACAAGGACTACAAATATTTAAACAAAAACAGTAAGGAAAGCAATAAAAGAGTTAATATATACAGACATACGCTGACGCGCCCAAAAAAAACATCATGGTTATCTAATCCTCAGATGGATCACTCTCAGCATGAAAATGATCATCAGGAGATAGATATCCCGGATGTCTCGACACACGGCGATAACGGGATCGCGCAGTCGATACGATGCTTATCTCACTAGGCTCAGGGTTTTCAGCACCCCAATAACGCCTAATGGATAAGGGTAACTCTAAGTGCAGAAATAACGTCGTAGTCATAACGGGCTCTCCATCAAATCGCTGACGTAGAATCACGGTCACACGTCCTGCATATGTCACAGAATCACGATCGCCTCGTAGATGCCAAGCCAGAGAACCTCCATGAAATACTAGCTCTACGAACCCCAAAAATCCTGAGCGCCGCCATCCTCACAATCAATCCAGAGGATATGGATGATCGGATGGTTCTTGATCGTCAAACTGATCGTCCGCTTGCTGACCTTCCTCCTCCTCCTCGGTACAAGATCTCAAGGGGCTGATCCTCTTCCTCAAAGTCTTTACCGCGTAAAATAAATAAACAGAAAATACATATAACAAAGAGGTAAGACAACATAAAATCATCACAACATGGCCAATAAGAAGACGACAAACAACATATATACGCTCATGCAATACAAAAAGCTTTAACAATTATAATAACAGATTGAAGTAAAATTTAGATATCATAACAATATATCACACCACGATAAAACATCACGTATAAAATAAGAAAGATAAAATAAACAGATAAGATATAATAAAAATAACCAAATATAGAAGTAGTAATCGATAAAATAAACAAATAAAATACGGATAAACAATAAATAGATAAGATGGAAATAAATAGACATAGAGATAAACAAATAATATAACAAAACCCTACTCCATGGAGCTAAAGAAAACACAAGTATCGAGAGAGGAATGATTCGTAAAATCTATTAGTACCACGGCTGCCCCACCAACTATTGCGCATTGTCACACGTTGCGTCTATAGCCCCACGACACAGAATCCATCATCCAGGCGTGGTGTAGTTCACGGTCTCACGTTGTGGCACTACAGGCAAATGTACTACTAGATTTCACAAATCTCGATTAAATATAGTGTATGTCGAGTACCATAGTGTGCTATCGGTTTACCACGGCCCAGCGGAGCTACCAACTGTCCACATGTGGGATCCCGTACACTAAAGTCTCCAAGTTCATTAGAACAATGAACCACACTACGTTTATCTCATCGACAACACGATGTGATTCGTCTCTCACAACCAATCCACCAAAAACTTGGCACACATAGATAGAAAGCCACATGCGGGTTCACATTTTCCCGACAAAAATAAATTCTCAAAAACACATGCGGGTTCACATTTTCCCGACAAAGAGATAAATTTTCAAAAGCACATGCGGGTTCACATTTTCCCGACAAATGAAAGATCCTCAAAAATAATCTGTACGGGTTCACATTTTCCCGACAGCATAAAATAAATATAGTAACGGTCAATCGCGTAGAAATTTTATCGCGTTTTCATAATTCCGTCGTTTTTACAAACGTTTAAAAATCGGGTAAAGATATTTTTCTATTTTTAAAATCGCGTAGCATTTTTAATACGTTTTCTCAATCGCGTAGGATTTTCAAATCATTTTCTTATTCGAATGCCTTTAAAATTACTGTTTAAACAGACAGAAATAGTACTTAGTACATTTAAACTACGTAGAATAATTTTTCATACCGCATACTGTCTTTTGGATATTTTTGCTATCTTATTGGTTCATTTTTACTAAAAATTGACAGTATTTTGTTTAGAATATCATAATAATGGTTTCCTAAATTATCCATAAAATTTCCATTTACCTAATTTTTTTAACCATATCATTTAATTCTTTTTGAAATCTCTAACATGCTTCAAAACCTAAAGTGAGCTATATGTTAGAAAACTTTCTCAACATTACGTATTTTTCCTTCCTAATGATAAAATTATTAGTTTTAATCCTTTAAGCTTAATTCTACTCAATTTGTTTCTTCAAAAACTATTATAGAAAATTTCTTCTTAACTTGTATTGTCTCTTTTTGATTGAAAAAGGTTTGGAATCAAGTTTTAAAAATCATGATTACCTATATTGGCATGTTGGCCAAATTTCATAAAACTTTTGCATTTGATTTCTAAATTGTTTTTCACCTTCTAAATCATATCAAATATATTATATTGTCTAAGTTCATTAAATCATATTAGAAAATAGTTAGTAAGAGTTAAATTAATCCTTTAGGCATGTTGGCCCAAAATACTAAGTCTTTACCATTTGATTTCTAAATGCATTTTCTTTGATCAAATCAATTTGAAACTTTCTTGATTCTCCTAGGTTAATTAAGTTACACTTTAGGAAAAATCAAGAGAACATTTTGGTCCTCCAAACTTGTCATTGCCGTGAGCTATTGGATGTGCTCTTTGGAACACTCATGCAAATTTAAACATGTTATTCACATCCTATATACTATCATACAATTCTAACACATGCATTGTATTTTCTAACACATGCAATATATTTTCTAACACCTAAACCTAAATTAAAGCTTATAGACATGCATTCAAAAGCTAATAGACATGCAAAATTATTACAATCATCAAACAAGAAAGCTACTAACAAATACCACATAAACTACTAACAAACACAAGAATTAACAAATACACATAAACAACACATGACCACCGAATCCTTATGGATTCTACAAACATCACAAATGGCTCCATCTTCTTACCACCATCAAGAGATGATAAGAATTGTCTTCCTCTTACCTTAAATGAAGACAAAAGGCTTGCTTTCACTCCTCCTAGGTCACGGTTTTCACCACCAAAAATACCTAGAAATCTCAAACAAAATCTACATGTTACTAACCATGAAAAAGAAGCTAAACCATGGAGAAATCATGGCTTAGAACTTTGAAAAAGAAGAGAGAAAAGAAAAGCATGAAATTTCACCTTCTAGGTAAAACTTTCAAGGTTGATTTCCAAGCCTTAAATGGAAGATTTTGAAGAAACTCCCAACTAGAAAGGTTCTTAGAATAGTGTTTAGGTTAGGAAAACTTGGTTAGAAAAATTTTTGGATGGTTGGATGGTGTAGATAGTGTCTTGGCCGAATGGTAAGGAAAATGAACAAAATGGTGGCTAGGGTTTTTGGAAGAGAGAGAAGAGAGAAAAGTGATGAAGATGAAGTGTTGTTTTGGTCTTCTCACCCTAATGGCCGTAGCCTCAAGTGGGTAAGGATGTGCATGGATTTGGCTTCATCCAAGCCATTGAATGAATCAAAGGTCAAGATTAAATCTTGGTGATCAAGCTTGATTTCTATTGGTTGGTTCATGATGACTCACAAGCCTAGTCACACAACGGTGCATTTAATTTTCTCTTGAGTCACTAAAAGCCGAGTCACTGTTCGAAAGTTCTACGCTAACGGTGATTAATTAAGCTACCGATCTAACCGTTTTATTAATTGTGGGTCCCGCAAAATATTTCGGGTCCATCTTGTCACTAAAATATCTTGACTAATAAAATAATATTATAATAATATAAAATTATTTTATTTGTGATTAAATCCTAAAAATTAAAAGATTATTTTTAGTCTCATTCAGAATCGGGTTAAGTAAGATCCCCCAATTCTAAATAATAAAATAAGATTTTCCCGGCCCGGAAAATATTATTTTCCCGCCTCGAGCAAATCACACAAAAAGTCCATATAAAATTACGACAGATATTATCGGACATTAAATCAAGAAAAAATTTAAAAACAAGAAAAATAATAAAACAAGACGTTCGGGACGTAACGGTCATTTTTTTCGTTTTTTCCCACAACGTAGGTAATCGTCCAAAACGTTCAAATAAAATATCCAAAATTATATAGTTTATATCTTTCGAAAAATTAAAACAGTAGCTCAGAAAAATTTTTATTTTACCGTCTCGAAACAAATTACGTAAAACGATCAAATAAAATTTGAGCCAGTATTATCGTAATTGTTTTCATACGAAATCGAGAACGAAAAAATAAAACACAAATCATGAATCATTCACACAAAAGCATGAAAAATAAAAAAGACATTCGAGAATATTTTCTAAAAATTGGGGCGTTACAACTACTCCCTGACAAATAAAAATTTCGTCCTCGAAATTCGTTGTTCTCCAAAAAATGAGGATACTTGATCCTTCATTTTATCTTCCAAATCCCAGGTAGCCTCACCGTCGTCACATCATTCCATATGACTTTCACTAACTCAATCATCTTCCCTCGAAGTTGCTTTACCTTTACCTCGATCCTCTATTCTCACGACAGGAGGTGCCTCAGTTTAAGTAAGTCGATCTCTCCTTTAATCGTACATCATCTGGCTGTATAACATGTGTCGGATCTGGTATATACTTCCGTAACTGAGACACATGAAACACGTCATGCAAATTCGATAGAAAAGGCGGCAAAGCAATCTGATATGCTACAGGACTAATACGTCGGATAATCGATATGGTCCAATGAATTTAGGAGTAAGCTTCTAGACTTAATCAAAGTCTCTTCCGACACCAGGTCGTAGGAGTAACTCTTAAAAATACATGCTCACCCTCCTTAAACTCAAGAGATCGTCTTTGTTTGTCCGCATAACTCTTTTTACGCCACGCTTTGCAGTCCTCATCTTCTCTTGTATCATCTTGACTTTATCCGTAGTCTGTTGTACAAGTTCTGGTCCAACAGTCATACTCTCCCCATCTTGATACCAACATAGCGGCGTTCGACATCGTCTTCCATACAATGCTTCATAAGGTGCCATTCCGATGCTTGCGTGAAAACTATTGTTGTAGGTGAATTCTATCAAAGATAAAAATTCATCCCATGCCGTTCGACATCGTCTTCCATACAATGCTTCATAAGGTCCATGAGGCATCACTTTAGATTTAGACTTTTTACAAACAATGCATTTTTCACAAAACTTTTGTACATCATGTTTCATGTGTGGTCAATGAAAATGTTCGTGTAACATGTCTAAAGTCTTTTGAACCTTAAAATGCCCCCATTAATCCCCCTTCATGCGCCTCCCTCACAAGCAACTCTCTTATGGAACTTTTGGGCACACATAATCTCTTTTCTTTAAACAAAAACCCTTGGTGCCTAAAATACTCATTTTGAGCCAAATGCAAACAATTAGCATAGATATGGGAAAAATCTTTATCATGCTCATACAATTCTTTAATGCATTCAAGCCAAAACAATTTTGTTTCAAGGGTAGAGAGTAAGGTATACCTTGAAAGTGCATTCGCCACTTTGTTGGCCTTACCTTTCTTATGCTTGATCACATATGGGAATTGTTCAAGAAACTCAACCCACTTGGCATGCCTCTTATTCAACTTTCCTTGTCCTTTCAAGTACTTTAAGGACTCATGATCACTTTGGATAATAAACTCTTTTGGCAAAAGATAATGTTGCCATGCCTGCAAAGCCCTCACCAAGGCATACAATTCCTTATCATAGGTGGGATAATTAAGGGCAGCACCACTTAATTTCTCACTAAAATAAGTAATTGTATGCCTTTCTTGCATTAAAACAGCTCCAACACCAACATTAGAAGCATCACATTCAATTTCAAAAGATTTAGCAAAATTAGGTAAAGCAAGTATTGGTGTATGAGTAAGTCTTTCCTTAAGCTCATTAAATGCATGCCTTGTTTCTCCCCTCATCTAAACACAACATTTTTCTTGACAATTTCATTAAGAGATGCAGCCAATGTACTAAAGTCTTTAACAAACCTCCTATAAAAACTAGCCAAGCCATGAAAAAATGCTCACATTCAAACATCACTCACATTTTTGGGGTTGGCCACTCTTGAATGGCCTTAATTTTCTCTTTATCAACATGAACCCCTTTTGAATTTACAACAAAACCAAGGAAGATCACATGATCCATACAACACGTACATTTTTCCAAATTAGCATACAACTTTTCTTTTCTTAACACATGCAAAACAACCCTTAAGTGTTCTTGATGTTCGTCTAGGCTTTTGCTATATATCAAGATATCATCAAAATACACAACAACAAACTTGCCTAGAAAATCCCTTAATACATGGTTCATAAGCCTCATGAAAGTGCTAGGTGCATTTGTTAAACCAAAAGGCATTACTAACCATTCATACAATCCATATTTAGTTTTAAAGGCAGTTTTCTATTCATCCCATTCCCTTATCCTAATTTGATGGTACCCACTTTTCAAATCAATTTTAGAAAACAAACAAGCACCATATATATCATCAAGCAAATCATCAAGTCTAGGGATGGGATGTCTATACTTGATTGTGATGTTGTTCATAGTCCTACAATCTATGCACATTCTCCAACTTCCATCCTTTTTAGGCACTAGGATAACCGGCACAGCACATGGACTTAAGCTTTCTTGCACCCATCCTTTTTGCATCAACTCCTCCACTTACTTTTGTATTTCTTTGGTCTCTTGAGGATTACTCTTATAGGCTAGCCTATTGGGTAATGATGCACCTGGAATGAGGTCAATGTGGTGTGCTATCCCCCTTAAAGGAGGTAGGTCGTGAGGCACTTCTTTTGGGAACACATCATCAAATTCCTGCAAAAGAGTTTTAACACCACTAGGCAAAGAGAGTTCGTTAGGAGCATTAGCATTCAAGCAGAATTCTTTACAATAAAACATATATAGGGGTTGTGATGACAACCAAATGGATAGGTTGCCTTTTTTATGATCATAGGTTGAATTTTCAAGAACACTTTGTTCAATTTCAAGCACGCTTAGATTAAACATTATGTGTTCATTTCAAGATCGGAAGAAAAGAAAAGAAGATGGGGTGAAGATTAGAGATGGATGGCGCCACAAACCAAGGGGTTTGATAAGCCAAGTGAAGTTCGCCACAAGAATCTTGAATTCTTGATAAGAACAAGGATGGCTCAACCAAGAACTAAAGAGAATGAAATTCTCACAATGGATTTAATCCAAATTCAACATCCAAAAGTCCCTTCATTCATGTTTTAGGTGCATACATATAGGAAAATGGGGTGCATAGAATATGCATACAAAAGGTCATCATAATGTGACAAATTCCCCATAAAAGCAATAACTAATCCACTAAGTGGCTAATTAAAGCATCTAATGACAATTAAGTGGATAATAAAAATGATTCATGACTTCTAAAAAGGAGTTACCTAGGCATTTTTAAGCCAAAGGTTGCCCTCCCAAGAAGCTCCATAAAAGTAATAGCTAATCCACTAAGTGGCTAATTAAAGCATCTAATGACAATTAAGTGAATAATAAAAAGTTGTTTCATAACTTAAAAAGGAGTTACCTAGGCATGCAAGCCAAAGATTGCCCTCCCAAGAAGCTTAATAAAAATGTGCACCGTCCACACACATAGTTTATTACACTTTATTTAATAGAAATAAGTTAGAAAATGCCACTTTAGAGAGGTGCACGTCCAAGCCATCATGGGTCTTCAAGTTGGATGAGATAAGTGACCAATTTGGGCTCCACTCCATCAAGACTTGAATTTGGGCTTTCATCAATTAAAATTGTCACCATTTGATTTAGGATTTCTTGGGCTTTCTTGATCCTAGCTCTTGTCATGGGTCCACCAAGTCCTTGTAGTGCTCCTTGATCCATGCTCCTTAGTGGGCTCACATCAGGTTGCCTTGAAATCAAAGCCCTTTTCACCTCACTTTTTGTTGCCATTTAACTATCTTTTCTCCCACTATTTTTATTCTTTTTCACTTTGTCATCACTCTTCTTTTCACTCCCTCTTTCTTTTTCCTCTTACTCTTTCTTTTCTCTCATTTTAAGTTGGTCCTTACTTCTTTTGGGGACAAGAGTGAAAGAGTGACCTTTCGGTCATGATGTACAAGGTGAATTTGTTGATGAATCCATCATGGTTGGCCTTCCTATCAAATTGCCAAGGCCTCCCAAGTAACATATGACTTGCCTCCATGGGTACCACATCACATAAAACACTATCATGATACTTTCCAATGGAGAAACAAACTTTAACTTGCTTGTTCATGGTCAACTCACCAACTTCACTAAGCCATTGAAGTCTATATGGCCGTGGGCGTGGCTTAGTCACAAGATTCAATTTAGAAACCATTCTGGTACTAGCAACATTAGTACAACTCCCAACATCAATAATTAAAGAACATACCTTCCCTTGGATCATGCATCTAGTATGGAAGATATTTTCTCTTTGGCTCTTATCATGCTCCTTGGCGTGGCTTCCCAAAAGTCTCCTCACCATGAGCAAATCTCCTCCTTCTGGAACTACTTCTCCCCCACTTTCTTCTTCACTAGAAGCCTTGGATTGTGTAACAACTTCTCCATTTCTTGATACCATTGTCCTTTTAGTTGGACATTGAGATGCAATATGTCCATGACCCAAGCACTTGAAACACTTCACATCACGGTTTCTAGGAGATGCTTCCATAGGCTTCTTTCCATGAGATGTAGGCACGACCTCCTTTGAAGATGAAGTACTCTCCTTCTTTGATTTGTCCTTCCAACTTGAAGATGAAAACCTAGAAGAAGAAGAAAATTTGGACTTCTTCCTCTTGAGTTGTTGCTCCACCTTTATGGCTTGTTGGACCAAATCTTCAAGCTTCACATAGTTTTGAAGCTCCACTATGTCTTGAACGTCTTGATTCAACCCATGTAAGCACCGAGCCATAGTTGCCTCCCTATCTTCATTAATGTTGGATGTAAGCAAGGCCAACTCCATCTCCTTGTGGTACTCATCAACACTTTTGGATCCTTCGGTCATTCTTTGCAATTTGTTGTGAAGATCCCTATGGTAGTGATTTGGAACAAATCTCTATCTCATGACTTGTTTCATTTTTGCCCAAGTCTCAATAGGCTCCTCCTCATACCTTCTTCTCTCCTTTTGCATTTGATCCCACCAAACAAGTGCATAGTCTTTGAATTCAAGAGCGGCTACCTTCACTTTCTTTCTTTCTTTGTAATTGTTGCAATCAAACACTTGCTCCATCTTCATCTCCCACTCCAAGTAGGCTTCGGGATCACTCTTCCCATGAAAGGTAGGAACTTTGATTTTGACCCCTTCAATTCTATCCTCTCTATCATGCCTCCTTCCTCTATGTGGTCCATGTCTATGTCTGTCCTCACTCTCATAACCACTTCTATGATTTGATTCTTCTCAGTTTTGGAGGTTGGCAAGTTGTTCATTGAAGTTTTCATTCATTTACTCCATTTGCCTTGCAAGGATTTGCATTTGAGTAGTCATCCTAGCATGAAGAATCACGGACCTTGGAGAAAGAGGTGGACTATCACCTTGGGCTACCATCACTTGAAACACACAATATAAAAAATAACAAGATAGTATAAATCCTCACCACTCTCCCTCACGTGTGCACACAATGTGTATTTCACTCAAATAGGCTTTTTCCACACAAGATGTAATTTTCACTCTTGCCTCTTTCCACTCAATTAGTTCTCTTTTAGGTCTTAGAGGAGTCAAACACTAATCCACACAAAATATCCAAAATCAAGTAACAAAAATCACAAAACTTATCAAAACAAAGGAAAACAAAAGGAAAGGCTAGAAAAAGGAAAACTTTAGGAATAATGAAATTAAGGAAGAAGGGAAACTTCTTCAAGGACACAAATTGCCCAAATTGGATTTTCTCTTCTCTTTTCCTTCACTTATCATGCGTTGTTTTCTATATTTTTTTTTATTTGCTGCCAAGAGAAACACAATTGTAATCCTTTGTTACTTAGGGCAGCAAGGAGACAACAAGCAATAATTCCCTTCAAAACAGAAACAAGGTAACAATTTTTTTTTGGGTAGAAACAAGAAAGGTAGAAGATAAAGAAGAAGAATGAAGAACACAAACAAGTAATTCAACCAAACCTGAGCTTTGATGCCACTTGATGACAACCAAATGGATAGGTTGCCTTTTTGATGATCTTAGGTTGAATTTTCAAGAACACTTTGTTAAGTTTCAAGTGCACTTAGATTAAACATGTTGTGTTCATTTCAAGATAGGAAGAAAAAAAAGAAGAAGATGGGTGAAGATTAGAGATGGATGGAGCCACAAACTAAGGGGTTTGATAAGCCAAGTGAAGTTCGCTACAAGAATCTTGGATTCTTGATAAGAACAAGGGTGGCTCAACCAAGAACCAAAGAGAACGAAATTTTCACAAATGGATTTAATCCAAATTCAACATCTAAAAGTCCCTTCATTCATGTTTTAGGCGCATACATATAAGAAAATGGGGTGCATAGAATATGCATACAAAATGGTCATCATAATGTGACAAATTCCCCATAAAAGCAATAACTAATCCACTAAGTGACTAATTAAAGCATTAACTAGTCCACTAAGTGGCTAATTAAAGTAACTAATAAAAATTAAGTGGATAATAAAAGTGGTTCCATGATTTCTAAAAAGGAGTTACCTAGGCATGCAAGCCAAAGGTTGCCCTCCCAAGAAGCTTAATAAAATGTGCACCGTCCACACACATAGTTTATTACACTTTATTTAATAGAAATAAACTAGAAAATGCCACTTTAGAGAAGTGGACGTCCAAGCCATCATGGGTCTTCAAGTTGGATGAGATAAGTGACCAATTTGGGCTCCACTCCATCAAGACTTGAATTTGGGCTTGCTTCAATTAAAGTTGTCACCATTTGATTTAGGACTTCTTGGGCTTTCTTGATCCTAGCTCTTGTCATAGGTCCACCAAGTCCTTGTAGTGCTCCTTGATCCATGCTCCTTAGTGGGCTCAAATCAGATACTTGGGAAGAGATGAAAAGTTTGATGAGGAGGAGGTTTGTCCCTTCATGGTACCATAGGGAATTACACAATAAACTCCAAAGACTTACCCAAGGAAGTAGGAGTGTGGATGAGTACTACAAGGAGATGGAGGTGGCCATGATAAGGGCCAATGTCATTGAAGATAGGGAGGCTATGATGTCACATTTCCTTCATGGTTTAAACTATGAGATAGGAGACATTGTGGAGTTGTACAACTATGAAAAGCTTGATGAGTTAGTCCACCAAGCCATAAAGGTGGAACAATAACTCAAAAGAAAGGGTGCAGGGAATAAGCCTTCTTCTAACCTCAAACCTCCCACTTGGAAGGACAAGGAACCAAAGGAAGACTCTTCTACACAACCCAAGGGAGGCATGACTTCTAAAAACTCTAATGTTTTTCCTTCCACTAATGCTTCTTCCTCTTGTTCTTATAAAAATAGGAACATCAAGTGTTTCAAACGCTTGGGGAGTTGATGTGAGCCCAACTAGGCACAAAGTGGATCAAGAAGCTATACAAGGCCTTGGAGGCCCAATGACCAGGGCAAGAACAAAGAAGGCCCAAGAAGCTCTAAACCACATGATTGGGCTTCTCATGGAAACAAGCCCAAAATCAATTCAAGAGAAGCCCAAGTTAATCAATTGCATCATCCACTTGGAAGAATCATGTGAAAGTGGCGTGCAACAAGATGAGGCTCAAGTTTAATGTTTATTTCTTCCCAATAAGTGTAAATGGGATTTTTGTGAGTTAGGTCCAACTTGCTTTGTTTGCATTTGGGTCAAGCCCACTTTTTCCATTGTTACACGAGTTTGAATAGGTTGTAGACTTAGGAATCTTTTGTTTGATTTTCAAAAAAATAGTGTGATGTAATTCATGAAGATGAGAGAGAATGTGAGTTATTGTTGGTGGCTGCCATAAATGCATTTTTGGTGGCTATTAAGTGGGGTTTTAAGTAGGATTTATTTTCTTGAGTAATATGTAATAAGTGGAGGTTGCAAAACTATCATAGTTGAACAAGATATCATCACCCTTGATCATCATAGTAATTCATGAAGATGAGAGAGAGACGTGAGTTATTATTGGTGGCTGCCATAAATGCATTTTTGGTGGCTATTAAGTGGGGTTTTAAGTAGGATTTATTTTCTTGAGTAATATGCAATAAGTTAGGAATTGAAATGTGTCCTAGGATCCTATGTGAGTGTAAGTGGCGTGAAACACATGTAGGGACTGAGTAAAAGTGCTTTGAGAGAGAATTTATAGAGTCTTGAATGAGTGAATTATTGGGAGGTTTTGTAAGAGGGAAAACAAAGTGGTTTCAGCCACCTATATGTATTCACACCATTTTCATGAATGGGACTTTTGTATGTCATTTGGAATTTTTCATTGTTAGTGAGCATTGTTCTCCTAAGTTCTTGGTTGAACCAAGGTTTTCATCCTTATCAAGAATTCCAACATTCTTGTGGCGGATTTCACTTGGCTTATCAAACAAAGTTTCCTTTGTTTGTGGCACCTCACATCATGATGAGGACTTCATGGGAGAAGCCCAAGTCCAAAAAGAAGTCCAAGATTCAATACAAGGTCTAGGAGGGCCCATGACAAGAGCAAGAGCTAAAAGAGCCCAAGAAGAACTTAAAAAGATGGTGAACAACTTATTAGAGGCCCAACATCAGATTGAAGCCCAATATGTGGAGCCTAGGATTTACGCATGCATAGCCCACTTGGAATGAAAGGAGAAGAGCCAAAAGAGTCAATTTGAACTTCAAGACCTTTATATATTTTTGGGCTGTTTTTATTTGATTTTTATTTTATTTAATTTTATTACATTCTAGTTCTATTTGGTGTATGACTGTGTTCAAAAAAATATATTTTGTCCACAAAGAGAGATTAGAACTCATGCACTTGAAGCTGAATATGTCTCCTTAACCACTGGAACATATCAGTGATGCTTATGCTATGGGTTTTGTTTTATTTTAGTTAAGTCCTAAATGGGCAAACCCTAAACTAAATTGTATTAAAACATTTGGGGATCATGAGAGAGTCAGACTTTTGGCATATAAGAAAATTGGGTGTTTTGCTCTGCTAGGGTTCTTCCTTGCATCATTTGATCTTATCAAGAATTAATCTTTTCTTGTGGCGATCCTTCTTGGCTTATCAAACTAGGTTTGTGGCGCCATCCTTATCTTTTTCTTTTCATCAATTTTCGTTTCTAATTCTTCTTTCAATTTTCGCAATTTTCTCAATTTTCGTCTTAATTTTCTCGTGCTCATAACTCAAGTTATATGTACTCTTTTTCGGTGATTCTTGAGTCTAAATCGTGATTCAGAAAGAGATCTTTCACCTCGTTTTAGAATCACCCATTTCCGAAATCTGTAGCGTGAGTTATAGAAATTTCCTAAAACAGACAGAATTAGTTCTTTTGCTTCTTTATTCTTCTTTTCAATTTCATCTTCCAAATTCTGTTTGTTCTAGTCCTAATAGGTCCGAAATCAAGAGGCTTAAGGAAAACCTCATCATTTGGTATCAAAGCTAGTCATTAGGGCTAGTGTTTGGTGTGTGATTTGGAGCCAAAAGAGGGTTTTTTTTTTGAAGTTGTGTTTTGAGGAACGAAGGCTGCACAAAGAGGCATACAGTGGCTGCCAAGTAAGTGAAAACAACACTTATTTGTGATTTTTTTTCTGAATCGCTTGAATTGTACTAAGATTGTAGAGGCTGAATTTGATTGTTGAATTTATAAAAAAAAAAAAGAATTGGAGTTTAAAAAAAAACAAAAAAAAGGAGATTTGGAAGTGCTTCAACATTTGGTTTGAGGGAAGCTATTTGAATTTCTGGACCTAAACCTTGTTCTTGTCTCTTGTTTGAATTTATGAATCACTTGTCTTTCTAATTGTGAGTAGTGAACTTGTTCTTTGCTACTTGTCTTGTGATATTAAAAGCCTTGTGATTGCTGCAAATTAAAAATTTATTTCTTGAAGAGATTGTTTGATTCTAGTAAGAACTTTAAGCAAGAGAAAGAGTGGAAAAAGGCAAGAGAGATACATTAGCTTAAAAGCCAAATTTGTGTGAAACACTTTGAGTGAAATAGTTTTGGAGAGGACTTCTTTACATCAAATTAATCTATGGCTGAAAGAGAGGGACCCCATCCCCTACTAGGGAGCATAGGTTGTTGTTAGATGCCTTAACTCAAAGGATGAATGAGGTGTTGAGGGAGCATACGGAGGGAATTTATGAGAGACTTGAAACTTTAGAAAACCAAAACCAGAATGGGGAGAATGACCAACATAGAGATAGGAGGAGACATGAGAGGCATGAAAGGAGAGAACATGATGGAGAACAAAGGAGAAATAGAGAGGAGGTTGTGAAAGTTACCATACCACCATTTAAAGGAAAAAGTGATCCTGAAGCCTATATTGAGTGGGAGATGAAGGTAGAACAAATTTTCTCATGCCACAACCTAAATGAGGAGAAGAAGGTCAAGCTAGCTACCTTGGAATTCACTGACTATGCCTTAGTTTGGTGGGATCAATTCCAAAAGGAGAGGAGGAGGTATGGAGAGCCTATGTTAGAGAGTTGGGAGGAGTTAAAAAGAGTGTTGAGAAGGAGGTATGTTCCATCCCACTACCATAGAGAGCTTCTCAATAAACTTCAAAGAATGACCCAAGGGAGTAAGAGTGTAGATGAGTTCTTTAAAGACCTTGAAATAGCCATGATCCGAGCCAATGTAGAGGAGGAAAGGGAGGTTACCATGGCTAGGTTCCTTAATGGGCTGAATGGAGATATAAGAGATGTTGTTGAGCTTCAAAATTATGTAGAAATGGAGGACTTAGTTCACCATGCTATGAAAGTGGAACAACAACTAAAAAGAAAAAGTGTGAGAAAGAGTGTATCAAACTATGATAACTCTAGATGGAAGGATAGGTTCAAGAAGGAGGGTACCTCATCTTCTAGGATCTCCACGATAGCCCCAAACCCAACCCAAAACAAGGGCAAAGAAATGACAAACAAGTCTCAGTCTAGAGACATAAAGTGTTTCAATGTTTGGGTAGGGGGCACATTGCATCTGAATGCCCAACTAAGAAGGTTATGGTGTTAAAAGATAATGGAGAAATCACTAGTGAGAGTTCCCAAACTGAATCCTCAAGTGAGGAAGAGAGAGAGGAAGAGGAGGAGATTCTTGAAGGAGATTTGTTCATTGTGAGGAGAATGTTAGGAGGAATAGCCAAAGAGGGTGAGGAAAGTCAAAGAGAAAATATTTTCCATACTAGATGTCTTATCCAAGGAAAACTGTGTTCCTTAATCATTGATGGAGGGAGTTGTACTAATGTGGCAAGTACTAGGTTGGTGACAAAAATGAATTTGGAGACTAAGCCCCATCCTAGACCATACAAGTTGCAGTGGTTGAGTGAGGAGGGAGAATTGAGGGTGGATAAGCAAGTGGAGATTGAGTTTTCTATTGGAAAATATAAAGATAAAATTTTGTGTGATGTGGTTCCAATGGAAGCTAGTCATTTGCTTCTTGGGAGACCATGACTTTGATAGAAAAGCTCACCATGATGGTCACGCAAATAAATACACTTTTCACCATGAAAACCGCAAGGTTACATTGGTTCCATTGTCTCCAAAAGAGGTATGTAATGATCAAAATATCATGAGAGAAAAAAAAGGCAAGAGAGGAAAGAAAGGAAAGAAAATGAAAATGAAAGCAAAAAGAAAGAGAGAAAGAATGCTTTGTTTGTGAAGAGTGGAGAGGTGAGGAGAGCTTTAATGGCAAGGAAGTCTATGTATATACTCTATAATAAGGAGATTACTGCACTTGATTCTGACCTTGAACTTCCTAGTGGAGTTAAATCTATTTTGCAGGAATTTCAAGATGTTTTTCCGAAGATATACCACCAGGACTTCCACCATTGAGAGGTATTGAACACCAAATTGATTTGGTGCCATGGGTTATGTTGCCTAATAGGCCAAAGATATACGGAGTAATCCTCAAGAGACCCAAGAAATTCAAAGGCAAGTTGCTGAATTGATGAGCAAAGGATGGGTTGAGGAGAGCTTGAGCCCTTGTGCTGTTCCAGTTATATTGGTGCCAAAGAAAGATGGAAGTTAGATGATGTGTTCTAACTGTAGGGCCGTCAACAACATCACCATCAAGTACAGGCATCCCATTCCCAGGTTAGATGATTTGTTAGATGAGTTGTATGGCTCTTGTTATTTCTCTAAGATTGATTTGAAAAGTGGATATAATCAAATTAGGATTAGAGAAGGTGATGAGTGGAAAACAGCTTTTAAAACCAAGTATGGTTTGTATGAGTGGAAAGTAATGCCATTTGGTTTGACAAATGCCCCTAGTACTTTCATGAGATTGATGAACCATGTTTTGAGAGAGTTTCTAGGGAAATTTGTGGTTGTTTATTTTGATGATATTCTTGTATATAGTAAAAATTTGGATGAGCATTTGCATCATTTGCAATTTGTTTTACATGTGCTTAGAAAAGAAAGATTGTATGCTAATTTGGAAAAGTGCACGTTTTGTAAGAACCATGTTGTGTTTTTAGGATTTGTGGTTAATTCTAGTGGAGTGCATGTAGATAAAGAGAAAATAAAAGCAATCTAAGAATGGCCAACTCCTAAGAGTGTGAGTGAGGTAAGAAGTTTCCATGGGCTTGCTAGTTTCTATAAGAGGTTTGTTAAGGATTTTAGTACCATTGCTGCACCTCTAAATGAACTAGTCAAGAAGCATGTGGGTTTTAAATGGGGAGAGAAACAAGAGAAAGCATTTGCTGTCCTAAAGGAGAAATTAACACATACACCCATACTTGCTTTGCCTAACTTTGCTAAATCCTTTGAGCTTGAATGTGATGCATCTGGGGTAGGCATAGGTGCGGTTTTAATGCAAGAGGGACATCCCATTGCTTATTTTAGTGAGAAAATGAATGGGGCTGCCCTTAACTACCCTACATATGATAAAGAATTGTATTCTTTAGTTAGGGCTTTGCAAACTTGGCAACACTATCTTCTCAAAAAAGATATTATTCATAGTGATCATGAGTCTCTAAAGTATTTGAAGGGACAGTGAAAGTTGAACAAGAGACATGCCAAGTGGGTGGAGTTTCTTGAACAATTTCCCTATGTGATCAAGTACAAGAAAGGTAAGTCCAATGTGGTTGCTGATGCTTTGTCACGCAGGTATGCTTTATTGACTACTCTTGAAACTAAATTTCTTGGTTTTGAATATATTAAGAAATTGTATGAACATGATGCTTTAATTTTTTCATATTTATCAAACATGTTCTCATGCTGTATCTGATGGGTATTTCAAGCATGATGGTTACTTAATAAAGGACAAGAGACATTGTGTACCAAAAGGTTCAATTAGGGAATTGCTTGTTCAAGAGGCACATGAAGGGGGCTTAATGGGACACTTTGGGGTGCAAAAGACATATGACATCTTGCATGAGCATTTTTACTGGCCCCACATGAAGCATGATGTGCATAAGTTATGTGATAAGTGTCTTGTTTGTAAAAAGGCTAAGTCTAGGGTCATGTCGCATGGATTATATACTCCCTTGCCTGTTCTTGAACACCCTTGGATTGATATTTCTATGGATTTTGTTCTAGGTTTGCCTCGGTCTAAGGGAGGGAAGGATTCTATTTTTGTGGTGGTTGATAGGTTCTCAAAGATAGCTCACTTCATACCATGCAAGAAGGTGGATGATGCATGTCATGTAGCTGATTTATTCTTCAAAGAGGTGGTAAGACTTTAATGCATGGTTTTTTTATATTATTATAAGAGTATTATAAGTGATCGGGACTCTAAATTCCTTAGTCATTTTTGAGGACCTTGTGGGGAAAAAATAGGCACAAAACTATTATTTTCTACTACTTGCCATCCCCAAACGATGGGCAAACAGAGGTTGTAAATAGGACTTTATCTACTCTCCTTAGAGTTGTTCTAAAGAAAAAAAATCTTAAGTCTTGGGAGGAATGTTTGCCACATGTTGAGTTTGCTTATAATAGAAGCGAATACATAGTACTACTCTTTTCTTTTGAAATTGTATATGGTTTTAATCCTTTGACTCCTTTGGATTTATTACCTTTGCCTAACATTTCTCAATTGCAAGATAAGTCAGGGCAAGTTAAAGCTGATTATGTCAAGAAATTATATGAGAAGGTTAAGGCCCAAATTGAGAAGAAAATGGAAGGGTATGCCAAGCATGCAAACAAAGGAAGGAAGAAGGTAACATTTGAACCAGGTGATTGGGTATGGGTACACTTCAGGAAGGAAAGATTTCCATCTCAAAGGAAGTTGATATGATCCAAGTTGGATGCATATTGTTTTTACGGATCGTCCTTGAGTTGATTTAGTGTTTCAAATAATGAAATGATGAACAATACCCGAGGAACAGAACTGATGAATAGTGATGTGAATAGTGACGTGAATAGTAAAAAAATAGAAAAAGATGGAAAAAGGAAAAGGAATGGGAGGAAGAAGACGCCACACTCTTAGAGAGTGATAAGTCAAGCGAAGATTCGCCACAAAATAAGGAAGCCTTTGATAAGAACCAAGATGGCTCAACCAAGAACCAAAGAGAATGAAATTCTCACAAATGGATTCAATCCAAATTCACATCCAAGAGTCCCTTCATTCATGTTTTAGGCACCTATTTATAGGAAAATGGGGTGCATAGAATATGCATACAAAATGGTCATCATAATGTGACAAATTCCCCATAAAAAGTAATAACTAATCCATTAAGTGGCTAATTAAAGCATTAACTAGCAAATAGGAGTTACCTAGGCATGCAAACCAAAGGTTGCCCTCCCAAAAAAAATGTGCACTATTCATCCTTCATAGTTTATTACACTTTATTTAATAGAAATAAACTAAAAAAATGCTATTTTAGAGAAGTGGACATCCAAGTCATCATGGGTCTTCAAGTTGGATGAGATAAGTGACCAATTTGGGCTCCACTCCATCAAGACTTGAATTTGGGCTTGCTTCAATTAAAGTTGTCACCATTTGATTTAGGACTTCTTGGGCTTTCTTGGTCCTAGCTCTTGTCATAGGTCCACCAAGTCCTTGTAGTGCTCCTTGATCCATGCTCCTTAGTGGGCTCACATCATCCCTTCCTTCTTTAAGTGAATTCGACCTCGAATTGAAATCTTCATCACCTACATCAAATGGAGACAAATCAGCTACATTGAAAGTTGCACTAACACCATACTCACCTGGAAGGTCTATCTTGTAGGCATTATCATTGATCTTGGCCAACACTTGGAATGGCCCATCTCCTCTTGGTTGAAGCTTGGATTTCCTCTGTGAAGGAAATCTCTCTTTTCTCATGTGCACCCAGACCCAATCTCCATGTTCAAACACCACCTTCCTCCTCCCTTTGTTGCCTTGTCTAACATAGCTTTCAGTTTTCTTCTCAATTTGAGCCTTGACTTGCTCGTGTAACTTCCTCACAAATTCAGCTTTAGCCCCGCCATCTTCATGCTTTAAAATTGACGAGTTAGGCAATGGCAATAAATCAAGAGGAGTGAGAGGATTAAATCCATAAACAACCTCAAAAGGAGAATATTGAGTAGTACTATGAACAGCTCTATTATAAGCAAATTCCACATGAGGCAAACACTCCTCCCAAGACTTAATGTTCTTCTTTATTACAGCCCTAAGAAGGGAAGAAAGTGTCCTATTAACTACCTCGGTTGCCCATCCGTTTGGGGATGACAAGTAGTGGAGAAAAGAAGCTTTGTACCCAGCTTACCCCACAAAGTCCTCCAAAAGTGACTTAAGAACTTTGTGTCACGATCTGAAACAATACTTCTTGGAAGGCCATGAAGCCTTACCACTTCTTTGAAAAACAATTCAGCAACATGACAAGCATCATCAACTTTTTTACATGGTATAAAATGTGCCATTTTAGAAAACCTATCCACCACCACAAAAATTGAATCCTTACCATTCTTTGTCCGGGTAGTCCTACAACAAAATCCATTGACAAATCAATCCAAGGAAAATCAGGAATAGGCAATGGAGTATAAGTCCATGAGGCATCACTTTAGATTTAGACCTTTTACAAACAATGCATTTTTCACAAAACTTTTGCACATCATGTTTCATGTGTGGCCAATGAAAATGTTCGTGCAACATGTCTAAAGTCTTTTGAACCCCAAAATGCCCCATTAGTCCCCCTTCATGCGCTTCCCTCACAAGCAACTCTCTTATAGAACTTTTAGGCACACATAATCTCTTTTCTTTAAACAAAAACCCTTGGTGCCTAAAATATCCATTTTGAGCCCAATGCAAACAATTAGCATAGATATGGGAAAAATCTTTATCATGCTCATACAATTCTTTGATGCATTCAAGCCCAAACAATTTTGTTTCAAGGGTAGAGAGTAAGGTATACCTTCTTGAAAGTGCATCCGCCACTATGTTGGCCTTACCTTTCTTATGCTTGATCACATATGGGAATTGTTCAAGAAACTCAACCCACTTGGCATGCCTCTTATTCAACTTTCCTTGTCCTTTCAAGTACTTTAAGGACTCATGATCACTATGGATAACAAACTCTTTGGGCAAAAGATAATGTTGCCATGTTTGCAAAGCCCTCACCAAGGCATACAACTCCTTATCATAGGTGGGATAATTAAGGACAACACCACTTAATTTCTCACTAAAGTAAGCAATTGGATGCCCTTCTTGCATTAAAACAGCTCCAACACCAACATTAGAAGCATCACATTCAATTTCAAAAGATTTAGCAAAATTAGGCAAAGCAAGTATTGGTGCATGGGTGAGCTTTTTCTTAAGTTCCTTAAAAGCTTGTTCTTGTTTTTCCCCCCCATTTAAACCCAACATTCTTTTTGACAATTTCATTAAGAGGTGCAGCCAATGTGCTAAAATCTTTAACAAACCTCCTATAGAAACTAGCCAAACCATGAAAGCTCCTCACATCATCACTCACATTTTTGGGGGTTGGCCAATCTTGAATGGCCTTAATCTTTTCTTGATCCACATGGACCCCTTTAGCATTAATCAATCACAAAACCAAGGAAAATCACATGATCCACACAAAAAGTACATTTTTCCAAGTTTGCATACAACCTTTCTTTTCTTAATACAAGCAAAACAGCCCTTAAATGTTCATGGTGCTCATCTAAGTTTTTGCTATATATTAAGATATCATCAAAATATACCACCACAAATTTTCCCAAAAATTCTCTTAAGACATGGTTCATAAGCCTCATAAAAGTGCTTGGTGCATTTGTTAAACCAAAAGGCATTACCAACCATTCATACAAACCAAATTTAGTTTTGAAAGCGGTTTTCCATTCATCCCCTTCCCTTATCCTAATTTGATGGTACCCACTTTTCAAATCAATTTTAGAAAAAATGCAAGCACCAAACAATTCATCAAGCAAATCATCAAGTCTAGGGATAGGATGCCTATACTTAATGGTGATGTTGTTCACGGCCCTACAATCCGTGCACATCCTCCAAGTGCCATCCTTTTTGGGCACCAAAATGACGGATACACAAGCACTGGACTTAAGCTCTCTTGTACCCATCCTTTTTGCATCAACTCCTCCACTTGCTTTTGGATCTCTTTGGTCTCTTGAGGATTGCTCCTATAGGCTGGCCTATTGGGTAATGATGCACCCGGAATGAGGTCAATATGGTGCTCAATTCCCCTCAAAGGTGGAAGGCCATGTGGCACTTCCTTAGGGAAGATATCCTCAAATTCCCGCAAAAGATTTTTCACACCACTAGACAAAGAATGATCATTAGAAATGTTAGCATTTAAACAAAATTCCCTACACAAAAGCATGTATAGGGGCTGTCTTGAAACCAATGCACTTTTCACCTCACTTTTTGTTGCAAAACAACTCTCTTTTCTCTCTTTTTCATCTCGGTTTTTCTCTCTTTTTTCATGATTTTTTTTTTTTCATTTTTCATCACTCTTTTTCTCTTGTTCACTCTCTTTTTCTTTTCTCTCTTGCTCTCTTTTCTCTCTCATTTTCTTTTGATCCTCACTAACTTGTTTTGGAGATAAAGGAGAGAGTACAACCTTTCGCTCCTTGTCCATGAAAGTGAACTTGTTTGAAAATCCATCATGAATGGCCTTCTTGTCATATTGCCAAGGCCTTCCCAACAACATATGGCTTGCCTCCATAGGCACTACATCACAAAGAACATTATCCTCATACTTCCCAATGGAGAATGGAACCTCCACTTGTTTGTTCACCACCATCTCCCCAACCTCACTCAACCATTGAAGTCTATATGGTGTTGGATGGGTTTTAGTGATAAGATTTAATTTAGACACCAACCTAGAACTTACTACATTTGCACAACTACCTCCATCAATTATTAGAGAACAAACTTTACCTTGAATTAGGCATCTAGAGTGGAAAATGTTCTCCCTTTGGCTAGCTTCATGTTCCTTCACTTGACTCCCCAAAAGCCTCCTTACCATAAGTAAGTCACCATCCGGCATGAACACTTCTTCTTCACTTTCCTCTCCACTTGAAGCTTCGGATTGAGAGACATCACTCACTTCACCATTCAAGGACACCATAGTTCTCTTGGTTGGACATTGAGAGGCTATGTGGCCATGACCAAGACACTTGAAACACTTGACATCTCTGCTCCTTGTGGTTGGTTCCATGGGCTTCTTGCCTTGAGAGGTGCTCACGGCCTCCTTGCTTGGTGCACCCTCCTTCTTTTGCTTGTCCTTCCAATTTGAAGATGGGAATTTGGAAGATGATGAAGAGGAATATTTGGATTTCCTCCTCTTTAATTGTTGCTCCACCTTGATTGCTTGTTGCACCAAATCTTCAAGCTCCACATAGTTTTGCAACTCCACCACATCTTGAATTTCTTGGTTCAAGCCATGCAAGAACCTTGCCATAGTTGCCTCACGGTCCTCCTCAAAGTTTGACCTAAGTAAGGCCAATTCCATCTCCTTGAAGTACTCATCCACACTCTTGCTCCCTTGGGTAAGTCTTTGCAATTTGTTGTGGATGTCCCTTTGATAGTGACTTGGGACAAACCTCTCTCCTCATTACAATTTTCATGTCTTCCCAAGTCTCAATTGGCTCCTCTCCAATTCTCCTCCTCTCCTTTTGGAATTGATCCCACCATACTAGTGCATACTCCTTGAACTCCAACGCCGCCACCTTCACTTTCTTTCTCTCATTATATGTGTTGCAATCAAACACTTGCTCCATCTTGAGTTCCCACTCCAAATAGGCTTCGGGGTCATTCTTTCCAAGAAAGGAAGGAACTTTGATTTTAACCCCCTCAATCCTATCTTCACGCCTTCCTCCCCTAGGGCCTCCTCTTCTAGGTCTTCTTCCTCTTGGCCTCCCTCTTTCTTCACTATCATAGCCACTTGAGTCATCCCGTTGAAGGTTGGCTAGTTGTCTATCATAGTTGGCTTGCATTTGCTCCATTTGTCTTTGGAGTGCTTGAACTTGATTAGCCATTCTAGCATGTAGAGTGGCTGTCCTTGGTGACAATGGTGGACTATCACCCATTTGAGTAGTAGAAAGTGTAATTTATCCTCACAACACTCCCTCTCTTTTCTCACAAAGTGTATATATATATATATATATATATATATATATATATATTTTATATTTTTTTTTTTCACTCTTTTTGGCTTTTTTTTTTTCACACAAGATGTAATTTTCACTCTTGCCTCTTTCCACTCAAATTCTCTTTGCAAGTTCTTAAATGAACCCTCTCATCTTTCAATTACCAAAAGCTCTTACAAAGGTAGCGGTCCTCACAAGAGTAAGCACTCAAAAGTTGAAGAAAAGATGAAACTCTAGACAAAACTCAAAGGAATTTAAAAGACAAGCAAGAAAAGCTAATTAAAAAAAGAAAGGTAGAACTCAAAAGAAATAAGAAGAAAAAGAAATGCACAAGGTATGTAGAATAGCACCGCTTAATTGAAATTCACAAGGCATTCAAACTCAATCTTGCTTAAGTGCAAGGGCAGTCTCTTTTTTTTTTCTTTTTTTTTTTAATACTATTTTTCAAGCCCTTGTTCTCTTTTTTTTTTTGCACTTAAAAAAAAAATGGTTCTTGCAATTTTTTTTTTTCAATTGTTATGCCCAATTGTGTATTTAGGAGTTTCCTTTCAAATTAAGGTGCTATAAAACATATAACAGCAACAGATATAGAATTGACAAGATCAAAGCTGTAAATATTGCGTAGAAATTAAAGAACAAAAATTAAAGGCAGAAAATAAAAGGACTAGAATTTAAATGGCAAAAAGTAAAGAACGGAAAGTAAAGAATGTTGCCAATTCTTAGAAATGGCAGAGATCAATGATGATCAAGATTGTGTATAATTATGACATTCAAGCAATAGTGCTTGATGTTTGGAAAGCAATAAGAACAAGTACAAAAGAAAATGCAAGAACTCTATCAACTCTAGAATCCGGGCTCTAGATACCACATGATATGATCCAAGTTGGATGCATATTGTTTTTACGGATCGTCCTTGAGTTGATTTAGTGTTTCAAAGAATGAAATGAATGAACAATACCCGAGGAACAGAATCGATGAATAGTGACGTGAATAGTGATGTGAATAGTGAAATAGTAAAAATAATAGAAAAGATGGAAAAAGGAAAAGGAATGGGAGGAAGAAGACGCCACACTCTTAGAGAGTGATAAGTCAAGCGAAGATTCGCCACAAAGGTAAGGAAGCCTTTGATAAGAACCAAGATGGCTCAACCAAGAACCAAAGAGAATGAAATTCTCACAAATGGATTCAATCCAAATTCACATCCAAGAGTCCCTTCATTCATGTTTTAGGCACCTATTTATAGGAAAATGGGGTGCATAGAATATGCATACAAAATGGTCATCATAATGTGACAAATTCCCCATAAAAAGCAATAACTAATCCATTAAGTGGCTAATTAAAGCATTAACTAGCAAATAGGAGTTACCTAGGCATGCAAACCAAAGGTTGCCCTCCCAAAAAAAAAATGTGCACTATTCATCCTTCATAGTTTATTACACTTTTAATAGAAATAAACTAAAAAATGCTATTTTAGAGAAGTGGACATCCAAGTCATCATGGGTCTTCAAGTTGGATGAGATAAGTGACCAATTTGGGCTCCACTCCATCAAGACTTGAATTTGGGCTTGCTTCAATTAAAGTTGTCACCATTTGATTTAGGACTTCTTGGGCTTTCTTGGTCCTAGCTCTTGTCATAGGTCCACCAAGTCCTTGTAGTGCTCCTTGATCCATGCTCCTTAGTGGGCTCACATCATCCCCTCCTTCTTTAAGTGAATTCGACCTCGAATTGAAATCTTCATCACCTACATCAAATGGAGACAAATCAGCTACATTGAAAGTTGCACTAACACCATACTCACCGGAAGGTCTATCTTGTAGGCATTATCATTGATCTTGGCCAACACTTGGAATGGCCCATCTCCTCTTGGTTGAAGCTTGGATTTCCTCTGTGAAGGAAATCTCTCTTTTCTCATGTGCACCCGGACCCAATCTCCGGTTCAAACCCACCTTCCTCCTCCCTTTGTTGCCTTGTCTAACATAGCTTTCAGTCTTCTTCTCAATTTGAGCCTTGACTTGCTCGTGTAACTTCCTCACAAATTCAGCTTTAGCCCTGCCATCTTCATGCTTTAAAATTGACGAGTTAGGCAATGGCAATAAATCAAGAGGAGTGAGAGGATTAAATCCATAAACAACCTCAAAAGGAGAATATTGAGTAGTACTATGAACAGCTCTATTATAAGCAAATTCCACATGAGGCAAACACTCCTCCCAAGACTTAATGTTCTTCTTTATTACAGCCCTAAGAAGGGAAGAAAGTGTCCTATTAACTACCTCAGTTTGCCCATCCGTTTGGGGATGACAAGTAGTGGAGAAAAGAAGCTTTGTACCCAGACTTACCCCACAAAGTCCTCCAAAAGTGACTTAAGAACTTTGTGTCACGATCTGAAACAATACTTCTTGGAAGGCCATGAAGCCTTACCACTTCTTTGAAAAACAATTCAGCACAACATGACAAGCATCATCAACTTTTTTACATGGTATAAAATGTGCCATTTTAGAAAACCTATCCACCACCACAAAAATTGAATCCTTACCATTCTTTGTCCGGGGTAGTCCTACAACAAAATCCATTGACAAATCAATCCAAGGAAAATCAGGAATAGGCAACGGAGTATAAAGTCCATGAGGCATCACTTTAGATTTAGACCTTTTACAAACAATGCATTTTTCACAAAACTTTTGCACATCATGTTTCATGTGTGGCCAATGAAAATGTTCGTGCAACATGTCTAAAGTCTTTTGAACCCCAAAATGCCCCATTAGTCCCCCTTCATGCGCTTCCCTCACAAGCAACTCTCTTATAGAACTTTTAGGCACACATAATCTCTTTTCTTTAAACAAAAACCCTTGGTGCCTAAAATATCCATTTTGAGCCCAATGCAAACAATTAGCATAGATATGGGAAAAATCTTTATCATGCTCATACAATTCTTTGATGCATTCAAGCAAACAATTTTGTTTCAAGGGTAGAGAGTAAGGTATACCGTCTTGAAAGTGCATCTGCCACTATGTTGGCCTTACCTTTCTTATGCTTGATCACATATGGGAATTGTTCAAGAAACTCAACCCACTTGGCATGCCTCTTATTCAACTTTCCTTGTCCTTTCAAGTACTTTAAGGACTCATGATCACTATGGATAACAAACTCTTTGGGCAAAAGATAATGTTGCCATGTTTGCAAAGCCCTCACCAAGGCATACAACTCCTTATCATAGGTGGGATAATTAAGGACAACACCACTTAATTTCTCACTAAAGTAAGCAATTGGATGCCCTTCTTGCATTAAAACAGCTCCAACACCAACATTAGAAGCATCACATTCAATTTCAAAAGATTTAGCAAAATTAGGCAAAGCAAGTATTGGTGCATGGGTGAGCTTTTTCTTAAGTTCCTTAAAAGCTTGTTCTTGTTTTTCCCCCCATTTAAACCCAACATTCTTTTTGACAATTTCATTAAGAGGTGCAGCCAATGTGCTAAAATCTTTAACAAACCTCCTATAGAAACTAGCCAAACCATGAAAGCTCCTCACATCACTCACATTTTTTGGGGGTTGGCCAATCTTGAATGGCCTTAATCTTTTCTTGATCCACATGGACCCCTTTAGCATTAATCACAAAACCAAGGAAAATCACATGATCCACACAAAAAGTACATTTTTCCAAGTTTGCATACAACCTTTCTTTTCTTAATACAAGCAAAACAGCCCTTAAATGTTCATGGTGCTCATCTAAGTTTTTGCTATATATTAAGATATCATCAAAATATACCACCACAAATTTTCCCAAAAATTCTCTTAAGACATGGTTCATAAGCCTCATAAAAGTGCTTGGTGCATTTGTTAAACCAAAAGGCATTACCAACCATTCATACAAACCAAATTTAGTTTTGAAAGCGGTTTTCCATTCATCCCCTTCCCTTATCCTAATTTGATGGTACCCACTTTACTAAACCATTAATTTTAATCAAAAGTTCATGTTTCATCAAATCAATTTTAGAAAAAATGCAAGCACCAAACAATTCATCAAGCAAATCATCAAGTCTAGGGATAGGATGCCTATACTTAATGGTGATGTTGTTCACGGCCCTACAATCCGTGCACATCCTCCAAGTGCCATCCTTTTTGGGCACCAAAATGACGAGTACAGCACATGGACTTAAGCTCTCTTGTACCCATCCTTTTTGCATCAACTCCTCCACTTGCTTTTGGATCTCTTTGGTCTCTTGAGGATTGCTCCTATAGGCTGGCCTATTGGGTAATGATGCACCCGGAATGAGGTCAATATGGTGCTCAATTCCCCTCAAAGGTGGAAGGCCATGTGGCACTTCCTTAGGGAAGATATCCTCAAATTCCTGCAAAAGATTTTTCACACCACTAGACAAAGAATGATCATTAGAAATGTTAGCATTTAAACAAAATTCCCTACACAAAAGCATGTATAGGGGCTGTCTTGAAACCAATGCACTTTTCACCTCACTTTTTGTTGCAAAACAACTCTCTTTTCTCTTTTTTTTCATCTCGGTTTTTCTCTCTTTTTTTCTCATGATTTTTTTTTTTTTTTTTTTCATCACTCTTTTTCTCTTGTTCACTCTCTTTTTCTTTTCTCTCTTGCTCTCTTTTCTCTCTCATTTTCTTTTGATCCTCACTAACTTGTTTTGGAGATAAAGGAGAGAGTACAACCTTTCGCTCCTTGTCCATGAAAGTGAACTTGTTTGAAAATCCATCATGAATGGCCTTCTTGTCATATTGCCAAGGCCTTCCCAACAACATATGGCTTGCCTCCATAGGCACTACATCACAAAGAACATTATCCTCATACTTCCCAATGGAGAATGGAACCTCCACTTGTTTGTTCACCACCATCTCCCCAACCTCACTCAACCATTGAAGTCTATATGGTGTTGGATGGGTTTTAGTGATAAGATTTAATTTAGACACCAACCTAGAACTTACTACATTTGCACAACTACCTCCACATTATTAGAGAACAAACTTTACCTTGAATTAGGCATCTAGAGTGGAAAATGTTCTCCCTTTGGCTAGCTTCATGTTCCTTCACTTGACTCCCCAAAAGCCTCCTCACCATAAGTAAGTCACCATCCGGCATGAACACTTCTTCTTCACTTTCCTCTCCACTTGAAGCTTCGGATTGAGACATCACTTCACCATTCAAGGACACCATAGTTCTCTTGGTTGGACATTGAGAGGCTATGTGGCCATGACCAAGACACTTGAAACACTTGACATCTCTGCTCCTTGTGGTTGGTTCCATGGGCTTCTTGCCTTGAGAGGTGCTCACGGCCTCCTTGCTTGGTGCACCCTCCTTCTTTTGCTTGTCCTTCCAATTTGAAGATGGGAATTTGGAAGATGATGAAGAGGAATATTTGGATTTCCTCCTCTTTAATTGTTGCTCCACCTTGATTGCTTGTTGCACCAAATCTTCAAGCTCCACATAGTTTTGCAACTCCACCACATCTTGAATTTCTTGGTTCAAGCCATGCAAGAACCTTGCCATAGTTGCCTCACGGTCCTCCTCAAAGTTTGACCTAAGTAAGGCCAATTCCATCTCCTTGAAGTACTCATCCACACTCTTGCTCCCTTGGGTAAGTCTTTGCAATTTGTTGTGGATGTCCCTTTGATAGTGACTTGGGACAAACCTCCTCCTCATTACAATTTTCATGTCTTCCCAAGTCTCAATTGGCTCCTCTCCAATTCTCCTCCTCTCCTTTTGGAATTGATCCCACCATACTAGTGCATACTCCTTGAACTCCAACGCCGCCACCTTCACTTTCTTTCTCTCATTATATGTGTTGCAATCAAACACTTGCTCCATCTTGAGTTCCCACTCCAAATAGGCTTCGGGGTCATTCTTTCCAAGAAAGGAAGGAACTTTGATTTTAACCCCTCAATCCTATCTTCACGCCTTCCTCCCCTAGGGCCTCCTCTTCTAGGTCTTCTTCCTCTTGGCCTCCCCTTTCTTCACTATCATAGCCACTTGAGTCATCCCGTTGAAGGTTGGCTAGTTGTCTATCACAGTTGGCTTGCATTTGCTCCATTTGTCTTTGGAGTGCTTGAACTTGATTAGCCATTCTAGCATGTAGAGTGGCTGTCCTTGGTGACAATGGTGGACTATCACCCATTTGAGTAGTAGAAAGTGTAATTTATCCTCACAACACTCCCTCTCTTTTCTCACAAAGTGTATATATATATATATATATATATATATATATTATCTATATATATATATATTATTTTTCTTTTTTGGCTTTTTTTTTTTCACACAAGATGTAATTTTCACTCTTGCCTCTTTCCACTCAAATTCTCTTTGCAAGTTCTTAAATGAACCCTCTCATCTTTCAATTACCAAAAGCTCTTACAAAGGTAGCGGTCCTCACAAGAGTAAGCACTCGAAGTTGAAGAAAAGATGAAACTCTAGACAAAACTCAAAGGAATTTAAAAGACAAGCAAGAAAGAAAAGCTAATTAAAAAAAAAAGAAAGGTAGAACTCAAAAGAAATAAGAAGAAAAAGAAATGCACAAGGTATGTAGAATAGCACCGCTTAATTGAAATTCACAAGGCATTCAAACTCAATCTTGCTTAAGTGCAAGGGCAGTCTCTTTTTTTTTTTTTTTTAATACTATTTTTTCAAGCCCTTGTTCTCTTTTTTTTTTTTACTTAAAAAAAAAATGGTTCTTGCAATTTTTTTTTTCAATTGTTATGCCCAATTGTGTATTTAGGAGTTTCCTTTCAAATTAAGGTGCTATAAAACATATAACAAAGAACAGATATATAGAATTGACAAGATCAAAGTCAGTAAATATTGCATAGAAATTAAAGAACAGAAATTAAAGGCATAAAATAAAAGGACTAGAATTTAAATGGCAAAAAGTAAAGAACGGAAAGTAAAGAATGTTGCCAATTCTTAGAAATGGCAGAGATCAATGATGATCAAGATTGTGTATAATTATGACATTCAAGCAATAATGCTTGATGTTTGGAAAGCAATAAGAACAAGTACAAAAGAAAATGCAAGAACTCTATCAACTCTAGAATCCGGGCTCTAGATACCACATGATATGATCCAAGTTGGATGCATATTGTTTTTACGGATCGTCCTTGAGTTGATTTAGTGTTTCAAAGAATGAAATGATGAACAATACCCGAGAGAACAGAATCGATGAATAGTGACATGAATAGTGATATGAATAGTGATGTGAATAGTAAAAATAATAGAAAAGATGGAAAAAGGAAAAGGAATGGGAGGAAGAAAGACGCCACACTCTTAGAGAGTGATAAGTCAAGCGAAGATTCGCCACAAAGGTAAGGAAGCCTTTGATAAGAACCAAGATGGCTCAACCAAGAACCAAAGAGAATGAAATTCTCACAAATGGATTCAATCCAAATTCACATCCAAGAGTCCCTTCATTCATGTTTTAGGCACCTATTTATAGGAAAATGGGGTGCATAGAATATGCATACAAAATGGTCATCATAATGTGACAAATTCCCCATAAAAAGCAATAACTAATCCATTAAGTGGCTAATTAAAGCATTAACTAGCAAATAGGAGTTACCTAGGCATGCAAACCAAAGGTTGCCCTCCCAAAAAATGTGCACTATTCATCCTTCATAGTTTATTACACTTTATTTAATAGAAATAAACTAAAAAAATGCTATTTTAGAGAAGTGGACATCCAAGTCATCATGGGTCTTCAAGTTGGATGAGATAAGTGACCAATTTGGGCTCCACTCCATCAAGACTTGAATTTGGGCTTGCTTCAATTAAAGTTGTCACCATTTGATTTAGGACTTCTTGGGCTTTCTTGGTCCTAGCTCTTGTCATAGGTCCACCAAGTCCTTGTAGTGCTCCTTGATCCATGCTCCTTAGTGGGCTCACATCAATTACCCAATTCCAAAATCTATAGCATGAGTTATAGAAATTTCCTAAAAAAGATGTTACAAAATTAGGTATAAAAATATTTTTTTTTCTTTATTCTTCTTTTCAATTTCATCTTCCAAATTCTGTTTGTTCTAGTCCTAATAGGTCCGAAATCAAGAGGCTTAAGGAAAACCTCATCTCATCATCTCTAATCTCTTCCATTTTATCCTTTTCTTCTTCATCTTTTACTTTGTTCCAAAATCTGAATTCAAACTCAATTTGTTTTAATCTTTAAATGGCGCAACACACTTTGATAATTTCAATCAAAAAGATCTTAAAAAGGCAACCCCATTTGGTTGTCACCAGTCCTTAAAACATTAGCCTCTTTAAAATGCTTAATTAAAATGGGCATACATTTGAAAGAGAGGATACCTCTCTAGTGATTCATGTCCAAATTCCCCTCCCTCAAGTGAAGGAGAAGAAGAATGTGAGACTTGCTCATGATGGCGACTTGCTAATGATAAGAAGACTCTTGGGTAGCTAAGTTGTGGCAAAACCAAGACCAAAGGGAAAACATCTTCTACACAAGATGTGTCATCCAAGGGTAAAGTGTGTGCTCATTAATCATTGATGGGGAAGTTGCACCAATGTGCCAAGTATCATTAGCTTGGTAAGAAAACTTGACCTCAAAACTACTCCTCACCCCGACCATACAAGCTTCAATGGCTTTAGTTAGAATGGTGAGTTGATAGTGAATTAACAAGTGTTGGTGAGTTTGTCAATTGGTAAAATATAATGATGATGTTTTGTGTGATGTTGTTCCCAATGGAGGCCATACATTTTTGCTTGAAGGCTCTTGGCAATTTGATAAGCATGCTATTCATGATGGTTTCACTAACAAGTACTCCTTTGTTCATAATTCCTTAAAGGTAACCCTTGTACCCCTTACTCCCAAATAGGTTTATGAAGACCAAGTGGCCTTGAAGCTAAGAAGGGAACAAGAGAAGAAAGACGTAAAATTAAAATCAAAGGGGGGAGCAAAGGCTAGGGACCAAGAACTTGTAAATGAGAAAAAAATGAATATTTAATTGCTAGGGAGAGTGAGATTAAGATTAAGATTGCTTGCTTTGCAAAGCAATTTTATCCATTGAATTCATTTGTACATTTGCGTAAATAAGGACTTTTACTTAAATTACAACTCTAACCCTCTACCTAGTGAAGTTGATTCTCTTTTGCAAGACTTTGAAGATGTCTTTCCAAAGAGTGTCCCTCCCGGACTACCACCCTTGAGAGGGATTGAACATCAAATAGACTTCATCTCGGGAGCCTCTTTGCCCAATAGGCCCGCCTATAGGACAAATCCTGAGGAAACTAAGGAAATTCAGAAACAAATGGAGGATTTGATGCAAAAAGGATGGGTGAAGGAAAGTTTAAGTCCTTGTGCCGTACTTGTCATACTTGTCTCAAAAAAGGATGGCACTTGGAGAATGTGTACTGATTGTAGGGCTATAAATAATATAACTGTAAAATATAGGTATCCCATCCCTAAGCTAGATGATTTGCTTGATGAATTGCATGGTGTATGTTACTTTTCTAAAGTGGATTTAAAAAGTGGGTACCATCAAATTAGGATAAGGGAATGGGATGAGTGGAAGACAACCTTTAAGACTAAGCATGAATAGTATGAGTGGTTGGTGATGCCTTTGGGGCTTACAAATGTGCCTAGCACCTTTATGAGGTTGATGAACCATGTGTTGAGAGAGTTTCTAGGTAAGTTTGTAGTAATGTACTTTGATGACATCCTAATCTATAGCATAACCTTAGAAGAGCACCTAAAACACTTTAGGGTTATGATAAGTGTGCTTAGAAAAGAAAAGTTGTATGCTAATTTAGAGAAGTGTATCTTGGAGAAACTTGGAGATGTAGTGTTCCTAGGCTTTGTTTGAGTGCTAAGGAAGTGCAAGTAGATGAAGAAAAGATCAAAAGCCCTTTAGGGAGTGACCTACCCCTAAGTCACGTGTGAGTGAGGTAAGAAAATTTCATGGGTTAGCTAGCTTTTATAGAAGGTTTGTAAAAGATTTCAACACCGTAATTGCTTTCTTAGCCCTTTAAATGAAATTGTTAAGAAAAATGTGAGTTTTGTGAGTTTTATGGGGGAAGGATCAAGAGACAAGTTTCAATATACTCAAAGATAGGCTCACTCATGCACCCATACTTGCATTGCCTAATTTTTCTAAATCTTTTGAACTTGAGTGTGATGCATCAAATGTTGGGATTAGGGTTGTTTTATTACAAGAGGGTCACCCCATTGCATACTTTAGTGAGAAATTAGATGGAGCTGTTTTAAATTACTCCACCTATGATAAAGAATTATATGCACTCATAAGGGCTTTGCACACTTGGCAACACTACCTTTTTCCAAAAGAGTTTATAATTCACAGTGATCATGAGTCACTAAAATATTTAAAAGGGCAAGGTAAGCTTAAGAAGAGGCATGCTAAGTGGGTGGAATACCTTGAATAATTTTCTTATGTGATCAAATACAAGCAAGGAAAGGTAAACTATGTGATCAAACACAAGCATTTTTATTAGCCTGGCATGAAGCATGATGTGCATAAACTATGTGATAGGTGTATTATTTGTAAAAGAGCCAAATCAAAGGTAATGCCTCATGGACTCTATACCCCCTTACCTATTCCCGATTCCCCTTGGACTGACTTGTCTATATACTTTATGCTAGATTTGCCCCGCTCAAAAAAAGGAAGAGACTCCATTTTTGTGGTGGTGGACAGATTCTCTAAGATGGCCCACTTCATTCCTTGCCATAAGGCGAATGACGCCATTCTTATGATGGACTTGTTCTTCAAAGAAGTGGTGAGGCTTCATGGAATGCCCAAAAGCATAGTCTCAGATAGGAACTCAAAGTTCCTAAGCCATTTTTGGAGGACCCTTTGGAACAAGTTTGGGACTAAGCTACTATTCTCTACCACTTGCCACCCACAAACCGATGGGCAAACTGAGGTGGTGAATAAGACCCTATCGACCTTGCTGCGATTAATCATCAAGAGGAACATCAAAACCTGGGAAGAATACGTACCTCTTGTTGAATTTGCTTATAATAGGGTTGTGCATGCTACTACTAGCTTTTCTCCTTTTGAGATTGTATATGATTTTAATCCCTTCACCCCCCTTGATTTACTATCTCTACCTAATGTCTCTTCTTTAATTCTTAGGGATGGACAGACAAAAGCTAAATATGTGGGGAAGCTCCATGAACAAGTCAAGACTCAAATTGAAAGGAAGATTGAGCAATATGCTAGGCAAGCAAACAAGGGAAGGAGGCAGGTTGTTTTTGAACCAGGAGATTGGGTGTGAGTGCACATGCAAAAAGAAATGTTTCCTTTGCAAAGGAAATCTAAGTTCTTACCTAGAGGAGATGGACCCTTCCAAATATTAGAAAAAATCAATGACAATGCTTACAAATTTGACTTACCAGGTGAGTATGGGGTTAGTGCAACATTTAATGTGGTTGACTTAAGTCCTTTTGATGTAGGTGATGAAGGATCAAATTCGAAGACGAATTCTTTTGAAGGGGGAGGGCATGGTGGAGACCAAGGAAGCTCAAGTGGCAGCCCAATGAGCCCAATGCCCAAAGATGCAATGCGAGGACTTGGAGGCCCAATGACAAGGTCAAGAGCTAAGAAGGTTAAGGAGGATTTGGACAAAGAAGTCAACCACTTTCTCTTACTCAAGCCATTCCAGAAGAAGGAACACTCAAGATGGTCCAAATGATCTAAGTTGATGAAGGGCCCAATGTGGGGGCATGATTTCTTCTTAGTCAATTTTATTTAATTATGTATTTGAACCTTTTAATTTTTTTCAGTTTTTGGTTCTTATTTTCTTTTTTTTTTTTTTTGGATAATTTTGTAATAAAGGCTTATTGTTTAGGCTTAATTTGCGCATAACAATTAGTTAGTAATGGACAATTCTAATTGATCAAACAATGGCCACATTTATAGGGTTAGGATTAAAAATTGCATCGCTAGTTTGCTTGCCTCCTTTAGCTAGACCTAGCCGATACCTAATGCCTATAAATGATAGGCTTGTTTTACTTGCATTTGACACTTTTAAATTTGAAAATATCATTGCACTCCTTTGTCGGTTTTGAGAGCTTAGTTCTCTTGGGGTTCTTGGAAGAACCATCTTAGTTCTTATCAAAGGTTTCTTAAGGATTTACTTTGTGGCGAATCTTCGCTTGACTTATCACTTTCTCAAGAGTGTGGCATCTTCTTCCTTCCATTCCTTGTTGTTTTTCATCTTTTCTTTTTTTTAAGATTCAAGTGATCTGTTCATGTAAAATTTTACTATGTTACTATTTACCCTTAATCGTTTAATTCTTTAAAACACAAAATCAACTCAAGAACAATCCATAAAATTAATATGCATCCAACTTGGATCATATCACATATTTATTTCCTTTAAGATAGCACTTATTGTAACACCTTAAACTTTTGGGTGAATTACCGTTGTGTCCCAAATGTACTGTTTGATGTTTTTTAACTTTAGGATAAATGACCATTTTGTCCTTTTTGTACTGTTTGTTGTTTTTCTGTATGAATACAAATGTTTTTTATATTTACTTTTGTCTGTTATTTTATTTGAACTTTTTTGTGATTTGCTCAAGACGGAAAATAATAATTTGATTTTCAAACTACTGTTTAAAAATCTTATTTTAATTATTAGTGATATATTTTTATTAGTCTATCTTACTATTTGAAGAATTTTGAATGATTTGCTTATTTAATCTTTTAATTTTTAATTTAACTGTAAAATAAAATAATTTTATAAATTTTCTATTATAATATTATTTTATTAATCATGTAATTAAATTTGAAAAGGACCAATAAATGTTTGCGGGACCCACGTTTAGCTAAAATAAACG
This sequence comes from Ormosia emarginata, assembly GCA_029884605.1. Taxonomy (NCBI): domain Eukaryota; kingdom Viridiplantae; phylum Streptophyta; class Magnoliopsida; order Fabales; family Fabaceae; genus Ormosia; species Ormosia emarginata. The sequence goes on along the minus strand of JAQQTP010000078.1, from coordinate 20,240,260 downwards.
TTTTTGGGCTAAAATAATTTCTAAACAAATAAAAAATAATTAATAAAAAAATTGATTAGCCTAATTAGTTTAAATTTGATGACTTAATTAAATGGATTAGAATTTAATTAAGTTATTGGAAATTTAATTAAGTTAAGTATGATTAGTAGCTTAATTAAACATCATTAGTGGTGAGATATTTTAAAAGCTAATGACTAGGCTAATGACTAGGCTAATGACTAGGCTAATGACTAGGCTAATGACTAAGCTAATGACTAAGCTAATGACTAGGTTAATGACAAGGTTAGTGACAAGGCTTGGAATAGCCAATGAGAACTAAGCTTGGTGATCAAGTTTTAATCCTCACCATTGATCATTTCTAAGGCTTGGATGGAGCCAACCAAATGGACACCTCTTTGCATTTGAAGTCTACGACCATTCACCCTTGGAAGGCCATTATTCACTTAATTCTCTAACACTTTCTCTCTTCTCTCTCTTCCAAAAATACCAAACTCCATTGATGCTACCTTAAAAGCACCATTCGGCCAACCACCTTACTCCAACATCCAACCACCTAAAATTTTATCCAACTAACTTTTCTAAACCTAAACACAATTCTAAGAATATCTCTAGTTGAGAGTTCTTGCAAAATCCATCATCTTGAGCTTGAAAAACTACTTGGAGAGATTTTACCCTAGAAGGTGAAATTTCTTGTTTTTCATTTCTAAATTCTTTTTCAAAGTTCTAAGCCATGATTGATCCATGGTTTAAGCTTTTTTTTTATGTTAATAACTTGTAGAAATTTGTTTAAGCTTGATAGGTGTCTTGAGGTGTGAAAACCAAAACCCTAGAAAGGAGTGAAAGAGTGTTTGTCTTCACTTAAGGTAAGAGGAAGACTTAAATCTTATCATCCTTGGGTGGTGGTAAGAAGATGGAAATTGTTTGTGATTGTAGAATCCATAAGGATTCATTTGTGTGTTTGTTAGTAGCTTTCCTATTTGTGATTTGTATCAATTTGCATGTCTACAAGCTTTAAATATATTGTATGTGTTAGAAATGCATGTATAATTATAGGATGTGAATAACATGTCAAGGATTGTATGAGTGTTCCAAAGAACACATAATGATGGCTCACAGACCTCAACAAAAAAGAGAACCAAAATGTTCTCATTAATTTTCTAAATTGTGATTTAATTAACCTAGGAAAATTAACAAGATACAAAATTGTTTAAAGCAAGAAAAAAAAATGAATTTAGAGATCAAATTTCAAATCTAGGTATTTCAGCCAACATGCCATAACCAAGTGTTTATGATTTCTAAAACTATTATCACTCAAAAAAGAATGTAATATATACTAAAAGGAATTTTTCTACAATGAGTTTTGAAGAAATAAATTGATTAAAATTAAGTTTAAGAAGTTAAAACTAATGATTTTATTGTTAGAAATGAAAATACAAAGTAGCTTTTGTAAATTTCTAACATATAGCTTATATGATATTTTGAAGCATGTTAGTGGTTTTCAAAAGTTAAATTATATGGTAAAAAATTAAGTAAAAGGAATTTTTACGGAAAAATTAGGAAACCATTATTATAAGTTTTCTAAGCAAAATACTGTCAATTTTTATTAAAAAGGACAAATAAGATAGAAAAAGATGTCCAATAGACAGTATACGGTATGAAAAAAATATTCTACGTACTTCAAACGTATTAAATATTATTTTTTATTTATTTAAACGTAATTTTTAAGGAATTTGGACAAGAAAATAATTTAAAAATTTTACGCGATTGAGAAAATGTGTTAAAAATTCTACGAATTTAAAAACAAAAAAAATATTTACGCGATTTAAAAACGTTTGTAAAAACATGGAATTGTGAAAATGCGATAAAATTTCTACGCGATTGACGAAAAACAGTGAATTTTTACTGTCGGGCTAAGTGGTGAACCCGGACAGATTGTGAAACAGTATTGGTCTAGTGGGACTTACTGTATATATATGAGTTTCTGCCATGAGGACATTAATTTTTGCCATTGAGGGCATTTGCGTAAATACGCATATTTATACCATTGAGAGTATTTTGGAAATTTTCTTTTGGACATTTATTGAGTTAATGCCAAGTTTTGGTGGATTGATTGACGAGGTGAATCACATCGTATTGTCGGTGCGATAAACGTAGTGTGGTTTATTTTCTTTATGGACTTGGAGACGTTAGTGTGCGGTATCCCATATGTGACAACTTGGTCGCTCCTCCATAGGTCCGTGGTAGCGGCAACACACTAATGGACTCGACACCCACTATATTTAATCAAGATCTTGTAAAATCTAATAGTACATTGCTGTAGTGACATGACGTTAGGCATCGTGTGCTACACCACACCATGTGGATCATTCACTTGTGTGGGCTATAGACGCAACGTGAGACAAAGCGGAATAGTTTGGTTGGGCAGCCGTGGTACTAATAGATTTTGCGGGTCATTCTCTCGATGTCTGTATGTGTTTAGCTCCATGGAGTAGGATTGTATCATATTGCATATGTATTTATATATCGTACATTATTATATATTTTTTTTTATCTTTTAATATCATATATATATTTAATTCTTATATTATATCTATGTTATATTTATCTATGTTTATTTTATTTTGTGTTATGTTTGTATTTATGATTATATGTTGTTATGGCATTCTATTATAGCATTCTATATTGTATGAATTGTTTTATCTGTTGTATTGTCATTTTCTTATTTACCATGTTTGTGATGATGTAGATTGTCTTACCTCTTTCTTGTATGTGTTTTCTGTATATTTTAAATTATGTGATACAGAGTTTGAGGAAGAGGAACAGCTTCTTGAGTGTGAGTATCCAGAGGAAGAGGAAGAGTAGCAAGCCGAAGATCAGTTCTACGAGCAAGAACCATCCGATCATCCATATCCATTGAATTGATTGTGGGAGTATGACACTACTAGGATTCTTTGGATTCGTGCAACTTGAGTTTTACTTGAGGCTCAAGCTGGCGTCGTGGCGAGGATAGAGACTCGGTGACGTACGTAGGGCGTTACCGTGACCATACGTGGAGTTTGATGGAGTGCCGATCTTTTCTACTTTGTTGTATTTACATGTGGAGTTGCCGCTATCTCTTAGGCGTCATTGGGGTGGTATATGATGCGCCTAGCGAGATCGAAAGCGAACACATCGACTGCACGGACTCATGTCCGTAGAGGGTCGAGGCATCCTGGATATCTATCTTTTACCTTTTTCATCCGAGAGTGATCCTTCGAGGGTTAGATATTTGTGATGTGTACTTGGGCGCGTCTGCGTTTGTATATATTGACCTTTTACTGCTTTATTTACTGCTTTGGTTTTTAAATATTTGTAGTTGTACATTGTTTGTATAACCTATGATGGAACCATATGTATATTATGTATGATAATAGTGTACTTATTTTATGTTCAGTGTTATTTTATCTCGTAATATTCTGTTTAACTGAAAAAATTTTACAACCCGCATTAGTATATAATAAACGTTTTACAACTTGGGTAGATTTTATTTATCTTTATTTTATTTTCTTTATAAATGTGACATCCCCATAAGGGTGTTACATTAGTTGGCATCAGAGCCCAAGTTAGAGTCTTTTGGGGTTGTGGTTGGGTTTGTTTTTGTTTGTGTTGTGTGATTCTCTGTGATTTATTTCCGAAAGATGTATCTAACTTTGCTTTGTTATGCTAGAAGAAAGAAGATGTCTGGTAGAGGAAGAGGACGTGCGAATGTAAATCAGGCAGTGGATCCAATGATTACAACTGTTGAAGCTATGCAGCGAATGGCTGAAGTAATTACTCAGCAGAATCTAAGAGCAGCTCAACAACAATATGCTACTGCTGATGCCCTAAATTTATCTGAATTTAGGCGTAACAATCCATCGCAGTTTAGAGGCGAGGTTGATCTTGAGAAAGCGAGTCAATGGATACAAGACTTGGAGAGAATTTTTGAAGGAATGAGATGCTCCGATGAGAAGAAGTAACGTATGCAGCCTTTATGTTAAGAGGAGACGGAGAACATTGGTGGAGAGGAACCCGCCGATTATTGCAGACTGAAGGAACATAAATTACATGGGAGGTATTTTCTAATGCATTTATGGAAAAGTATTTTCTCTGCGAGTGCTAGACATGCCAAGGAGATGGAATTTCTTAGTTTACGTCAGGGTAATATGACGGTGAATGAGTATGCTACTAAATTTGAGAGCTTGTCTCAGTTCTCAGATTATGCTCAAACTCGACCGGATGATGCGTAGAGATGTCGGAAGTTTGAGTCGGGGTTAAGAGTGGAACTGAAGCGGGGAGTGCTATCCTTGAGAATGAATCAGTTTCATGCTTTAGTTGATGCGTGTGCACGACTCGAGGAATTGGAGTCGTCATGAGATTATAGGAATCGTAACTTTGGACCAACATGGTTTCAGAGGGGTGGTAGCAGTAATAATAGTCGGTTTCAACACAAGTCGTATTCTAGACCACCAGGGAATCAATCTCAATGACGACCAGTTGGGGGAAGTACTAGTGGTAGTGGAGTTGGACAGAAAGTGGCATTTACGCCAACATGTTTTAAGTGCGGAAAGAAAGGTCATATCTCTCCGGAGTGCACAATCAAAGGGACAGTTTGCATTAACTGTAAACAACCTGGGCACATGTCTAAGGATTGTACTCAGCCGGAAAGGAAACCTGTTGCTCGTTATGTTCGAGCTAATCAGCAAAAGTCAGGAGGTACTCAACCGAAGTCAGGAGGACGAGTATATACTATGACGGGAACGGAAATTTCTTAGTCTGATGACCTTATTCAGGGAGAAGGGGCCATTGGAGGTAATCTTCTGACTGTATTATATGATTCTGGTGCGACACATTCATTTATTGCATATGATTGTGTGGAAAGATTTAAGTTGCTTGTGTCTTCTCTGAATGTTAAATTGAGTGTATCTACGCCAAGTGCTAAACCTGTAGTTACATCTAAGATATGTTTGGATTGTCCTGTTGTTATCAAGGACCGTACATTTTTGGTCAACTTGATTTGTTTACCTTTTGTTGAGATAGATGTAATATTAGGGATGGATTGGTTATCTTCTAACCATATCCTTATAGACTGTGCAAGCAAAACCATAGTTTTTCCTAAGGAAGAAAAGTCTGGATTCTTGACTTGACCAAGTTGTTAAAGTCAAGTCTTATGTTGAGAGAGGGAGCACGGGGATATATGTTATTGTCTTCTCTAGAAGTCAAGAATGAGAAAGATGTGAATACTATTCCTGTTGTCAATGAGTTTCCAAAATTTTTTCCTGATGACGTACCTAGTTTGCCACCTGAGAGGGAGATCGAGTTTTCAATTGATTTAGTACCAGGAGCAGGTCCTATCTCAATTGCGCTATACCGAATGTCGCCAGCAGAGTTGGTGGAGCTGAAACAACAATTGGTGGAATTGTTGGAGAAACAGTTTGTGCGATCTAGTGTTTCACCGTGGGGGGCACCAGTGCTTTTGGTCAAGAAGGAAGACAGAACTTCTTGACTTTGTATGGATTATCGTCAGCTGAACAAGGTGACTATTAAGAATAAATATCCGCTTCCAAGAATTGATGATTTGATGGATCAGTTGAAGGGAGCAGTGGTATTTTCTAAAATAGATCTGAGATCGGGTTATCACCAGATTCGGGTTAAGGGGGAGGATGTACCCAAAACAGCTTTTCGAACTCGTTATGGACATTATGAGTATCAAGTAATGCCATTCGGAGTGATGAATGCTCCTGCCATATTCATGGACTATATGAACATGATTTTTTATCTATATCTAGACAGATTTGTCATTGTTTTTATCGATGACATTCTGATCTATTCTTAATCTAAGGAAGAGCATGATAATAACATCTCGGTATTGTTCTTGATTTTGAAGGAAAAGCAGCTGTATGCGAAATTAGCGAAGTGTGAATTCTGGTTGGAGGAAGTCCAATTTCTCGGTCATGTGATTTCCAAAGAGGGTATTGTGGTAGACCCATCGAAAGTGGAGACTGTTTTACAATGGGAAAGACCTAAGACGGTAACAGAAGTTCGAAGTTTTGTAGGACTTGCTGGATATTACCGGAGGTTTATCGAGGGTTTTTCTAAGATTGCTGGACCGCTTATGCAGCTCACGAGGAAAAGTCAAGCTTTTGAGTGGACGGAAGAACGTGAAGCCAGTTTCCAAGAATTGAAGAAGAGGTTAACAACTGCACCAGTGTTAATTTTACCAGATTCTAAGGGAACTTTTGATGTGTATTGTGATGCTTCTTACCAAGGGTTAGGATGCGTATTGATGCAAAATTAGAATGTTGTGGCGTATGCTTCTCGACAGTTGAAGGTTCATGAGAGGAACTATCCAACACATGATTTGGAATTGGCCGCAGTGGTTTTTGCTCTGAAAGTGTGGATGCATTTTCTGTATGGAGCGATGTTCAATGTCTTTAGTGATCACAAGAATCTGAAGTACTTGTTTGATCAAAAAGAATTGAATATGAGGCAAAGGCGATGGTTGGAATTCTTAAAGAATTATGATTTTCAACTTCAGTACCATCCAGGAAAAGCTAATGTGGTAGCTGATGCCTTAAGTAGGAAGGTGTTTAGTGTTTCGACAATGATGATAAAGGAGGAGGAATTGATTAACAAATTCTGAGATTTATGGTTGTCAGTGGAGTTTCTGCCTGGAAAAGTTCGCCTATGTAAGGTCGTGATCATAAATGAATTTCTTGATGTAGTCCGAGATAAACAGAAGGAGGACCCATTTTTACAAAATGAGAGGGAATTGTTAAAGCAAGGTCATAAGTCGACAGTAGAGGAAGGAGCAGACGGAATTTTAAGGTTCAAAGGAAGAATCTGTATGCCTGATGATTCTGAACTGAAGAAGGGGATCCTAGATGAAGCTCATACTAGTGATTTGAGTTTGCATCCAGAATGACCAAGATGTATAAAGACTTAAAGTTGTTTTGGTGGCCAAGGATGAAAAGAGACGTAGTGGAACGTGTGGAGTCTTGTCTGGTTTGTCAGAAGGCGAAAGTGGAACATCAGAGACCAGCTGGTATATTGCAACCGTTAGCTATTCCAGAGTGGAAGTGGGATAGTATCTCAATGGATTTCGTTACTGGATTGCTGAAGACGAGGAAAGGTCACGACTCGATATGGGTTATAGTCGATAGACTTACGAAGTCGGCTCATTTCTTGCTAATTAATATTAAGTATTCATTGGAAAGATTAACCCAGTTATACATTAATGAGATTGTTAGACTACAAGGTGTGCCTACATGTATAGTTTCTGACAGAGATCCAAGGTTTACATCGAGGTTCTGGCGAAGTTTACAAGAAGCCATGGGAACTAAGTTGCGGTTGAGTTCAGCTTATCATCCGCAAACTGATGGTCAAACGGAGAGAACTATACAGTCTTTGGAAGATCTGTTGCGAGCTTGTGTTTTGGAGCAACGAAGAAGTAGAGATGAATTTTTATCTTTGATAGAATTCACCTACCACAATAGTTTTCACTCAAGCATAGGGATGGTACCCTATGAGGCATTGTATGGAAGGCGTTGTCGAACACCATTGTGTTAGTATCAAGATGGGGAAAGTATGACTATTGGACCAGATCTTGTACAACAGACTATAGAGAAGGTAAAGATGATACAAGAGAAGATGAAGACGATGCAAAGCAGACAAAAGAGTTATGCGGATAAACGAAGACGACTTCTTGAATTCGAGGAGGGTGAGCATGTGTTTCTAAGAGTGACTCCTACGACTGGTGTCGGAAGAGTTATTAAATCCAAGAAGCTTACTCCTAAGTTCATTGGACCGTATCAAATTATCCGACATATAGGTCCTGTAGCATATCAAATTGCTTAGCCGCCTTTTCTATCTAATCTGCATGATGTATTTCATGTATCACAGTTAAAGAAGTATGTTCCGGATCCGACGCATGTTATACAACTGGACGAAGTACAATTGAAGGAGAATCTGACTTATGAGACTTTACCTGTTAGAATAGAGGACAGAAAAAGTAAAGCAAATTTCGAGGGAAGATGATCGAGCCGGTGAAGGTCATATGGAATGATGTGACAGTGATGATTACCTGGGAGTTGGAAGACAAGATGAGGGAACAATATCCTCATTTGTTCTGAGGAATAACGAATTTCGAGGATGAAATTTTTTTTTATTGGGGAGAGTTGTAACACCCTAAACTTTTGGGTGAATTACCGTTGTGTCCCGAATGTATTGTTTGATGTTTTTTAACTTTAGGATAAATGACCGTTATGTCCTTTTTGTCTTCTTGTTTGTTGTTTTTACGTATGAAATACTATTTTATATTACTTGTCTCTTATTTTATTTGAACTTTTTGTGTGATTTGCTTCGAGACCAAGGAAAATAATATTATCCGGAGAAAAATCTTATTTTAATTATTCGGAGCATGTGATCTTACTAAACTCAATTCTGAATGATACATATCATTATTTAATCTTTTAATTTTTAGGATTTAATGGTAAAATAAAATAATTTTATATTATTATAATATTATTTTAATTAATCAGTGTAATTAAATGACAATTTTATTTGGACTTTTTGTGTCTTTGCTCAGGGACCCACGTTTAAAATAAAACAGCTTAACGTTTGGGCTAGAATAATCTCTAAACAAATGAGAAATAATTAATAAAAAAATTAATTAGCCTAATTAGTTAATCTTAGAATTTGATGACTTAATTAAGATGGATTAAATTTAATTTTAATTATTGGAAATTTAATTAAGTTAAGTATGATTAGTAGCTTAATTAAACATCATTAGTGGTGAGATATTTTAAAAGCTAATGACTAGGCTAATGACTAGGCTAATGACTAAGCTAATGACTAAGCTAATGACTAGGTTAATGACAAGGTTAGTGACAAGGTTAGTGACAAGGATTGGAATAGCCAATGAGAGCTAAGCTTGGTGATCAAGTTTTAATCCTCACTATTGATCATTTCTAAGGCTTGGATGGAGCCAACGAAATGGACACCTCTTTGCATTTGAAGTCTACAGCCATTGACCCTTGGAAGGCCATTATTCACTTAATTCTCTAACACTTTCTCTCTTCTCTCTCTTCCAAAAATACCAAACTCCATTGGTGCTTCCTTTGAAGCACCATTCGGCCAACCACCTTACTCCAACATCCAACCACCTAAAATTTTATCCAACTAACTTTTCTAAACCTAAACATAATTCTAAGAATATCTCTAGTTGAGAGTTCTTGCAAAATCCATCATCTTGAGCTTGAAAAACTACTTGAGAGATTTTACCTAGAAGGTGAAATTTCTTGTTTTTCATTTCTAAATTCTTTTTCAAAGTTCTAAGCCATGATTGATCCATGGTTTAAGCTTTCTTTTATGTTAATAACTTGTAGAAATTTGTTTAAGCTTGATAGGTGTCTTGGAGGGGAAAACCGAAACCCTAGAAAGGAGTGAAAGAGTGTTTGTCTTCACTTAAGGTAAGAGGAAGACTTAAATCTTATCATCCTTGGGTGGTGGTAAGAAGATGGAAATTGTTTGTGATTGTAGAATCTATAAGAATTCATTTGTGTGTTTGTTAGTAGCTTTCCTATTTGTGATTTGTATCAATTTGCATGTCTACAAGCTTTAAATATATTGTATGTGTTAGAAATGCATGTATAATTAGTAGGATGTGAATAACATGTCAAGGATTGTATGAGTGTTCCAAAGAATACCAATGAAGGCTCACGGCCTCAACATGAAAGGAGAACCAAAATGTTCTCATTAATTTTCTAAGATTATGATTTAATTAACCTAGGAAAATTAACAAGATACAAAATTTTTAAAGCAAGAAAAAAATGAATTTAGAGATCAAATTTCAAATCTAGGTATTTCGGCCAACATGCCATAACCAAGTGTTTATGATTTCTAAAACTATTATCACTCAAAAAGAAGTAATAAATACTAAAAGAAATTTTTCTACAATGAGTTTTGAAGAAATAAATTAATTAGAATTAAATTTAAGAAGTTAAAACTAATGATTTTATTGTTAGAAAGAAAATACATAGCTTTTGTAAATTTATAACATATAGCTCATATGATATTTTGAAGCATGTTAGTAGTTTTCAAAAGTTAAATTATACTGATTAAAATTTAAGTAAAAGGAATTTTTATAGAAAAGTAAGGAAACCATTATTATAAGTTTTCTAAGCAAAATACTGTCAATTTTTATTAAAAACGGACAAATAAGATAGAAAAGATGTCCAATAGACAGTATATGGTATGAAAAATATTCTACTACTTCAAACGTATTAAATATTATTTCTGTTTATTTAAACAGTAATTTTTAAGGAATTCGGACAAGAAACTGATTTAAAAATTTTACGCGATTGAGAAAACGTGTTAAAAATTCTATGCGATTTTAAAAACAAAAAAATATATTTACGCAATTTAAAAACGTTTATAAAACGACAAAATTGTGAAAACGCGATAAAATTTTTACGCGATTGACAAAAACAATGAATTTTTACTGTCGGGCTAAGTGGTGAACCCGGACAGGTTGTGAAACAGTATTGGTCTGGTGGAACTTACTGTATATATATGAGTTTCTGCCATGAGGGCATGAGTTTTTGCCATTGAGGGCATTTGCGTAAATATGCATATTTATACCATTGAGAGTATTTTGGAAATTTTCTTTTGGATTGAGTTAATGCAAATTTTTGGTGGATTGATTTACGAGGTGAATCACATCGTATTGTCGGTGCGATAAACGTAGTGTGGTTCATTTTCTTTATGGACTTGGAGACGTTAGTGTGCGGTATCCCATATGTGGACAGTTGGTCGCTCCTCTGGGCCATGGTAATTGGCAACACACTAATGGACTCGACACGCACTATATTTAATCGAGATCTTGTAAAATCTAATAGTACATTGCCTGTAGTGACACGACGTTAGACAGTGTGCTACACCACGCCATGTGATTTGTGGGCTATAGACGCAACGTGAGACTGAAGCAATAGTTTGGTTGGGCAGCCGTGGTACTAATAGATTTTGCGGGTCATTCTCTCCGATGTACAGTATGTGTTTAGCTCCACGGAGTAGGATTGTGTCATATTGCATATGTATATATATCGTACATTATTATATTTTTTTTTATCTATAATATCATATATATATTTAATTCTTATATTATATCTATGTTATACTGTATCTATGTTTATATTGTTTTGTGTTATGTTGTATTTATGATTATGTTGTTATGACATTCTATTATAGCATTCTATATTATATGAATTGTTTTATCTGTTGTATTGTCGTTTTCTTATTTACCATGTTTGTGATGATGTAGATTGTCTTACCTCTTTCTTGTATGTGTTATCTGTATATTTTAAATTATGTGATAAAGAGTTTGAGGAAGAGGAACAGCCTCTTAAGTGTGAGTATCCGAGAGAGGAGGAAGATCAAAGCAAGCCGAAGATCGGTTCTACGAGCAAGAACCATCCGATCATCCATATCCATTGGATTGATTGTGGGAGTATGAAGACTACCAGATTCTTGATTCTTTGGATTTGTGCAACTTGAGTTTTACGGAAGCTCAAGCCCGGCGTCTGCGAGAGGATAGAGACTCGGTGACGTACGTAGGGCGTTTGAAAGTCATGTGACCATACGTACGGAGTTTGATGGAGTGCCGATCTTTTCTACTTTGTTGTATTTACATGTGGAGTTGCTTTGCTATCTCTTAGGCGTCATTGGGGTGGTATGTTTGATGCGCCAGCGAGATCACTTGGGAGGTCGGCTTCGACCGACGGACTCGTGTCCGTAGAGGGTCGAGGCATCCTGGATATCTATTGTAACACCCTAATACAGATATCCAGATATATCCTAGATAGACAGAGATATATAAAGATAACCAGTACTAGAGATGTCACTTCTATACTACATACTAACATATATCTATAATCACAACTGAGTAATTATAGAAAGCCTTGAGAGATTGCGGAAAAACTTAAACTCATACATATATATATACAAACTTAGCCACCTGAGGCTTATTGTAATACATATAACATAAAACTTACAGAACAAACATAAACTTATTACATAAGTTCTGTCTACTTAAAGCAATAAAAACTATTCTAGTCTTCATGCTTTATCTTCTCATCCTTAGCAAGGTTTGCATCTCTGTACACTGCACCTTTATCTTTATCTGGTACCGCATTGGTACTGCATCGAGCCTCGCATCTCGGATTTACATGGAATAGCAACGGGGTGAGAATTAACATTCTCGGTATAAGCAATTCCAATACCGAGTTCTCTATAACATTGTATATAACAAATATATATAACAAATATACAACTTAGGAGCTATACTTCTAACTTAGGAGTTTCTCCTCTATTCTCATAACTTAGGAGTTTCCTCCTCTATTCTCATAACTTAGGAGTTTCCTCCTCTAATAGTGTGATAACAATCAAGAGTGAACACACTGCTAATATATACAGCGCCCATACATCTGTACATACCAACAGTGACGGACAATGCCCATACAACTGTCCGTAAATGCAATGCTAATGATATGTAATGAATATGCCTAAGGAATCCTAAGTGCATGTGAATGAAATGCAAATGCATAGTTTTGATTTGGAGCGAAGGAATTTGCTAGGAACTAGTCAGTATATCATCTAGTGGTAAATAGAGGAAACCTCATCCTCACCTTACACGTATCCTGGCTCATTGAGAAATTCGGGCTTCATCCTTGCTCAAAGAGCGTCTCTGGATTTCCCACTTATCTCCTTAGGCCTTGGCACATCGAGACATCAGGGTTATGTCCTTCTCAAAAGTCCTTCGGACACCCATCTATCTCCTTTTTGCCTTCATGATTAACATCAAAGGATACTCACTAGATCGATCCTACTTGACTAATTCATAGACTTTCGTACATACTTATATACTTAGTTCCTCTCGAGCTAAGCATATTCTAGTCTTCTTATGTTTACCCCTTGTGATGAGGAGAATCTGTAACCTCATACTATATGTAACCTTAGCACTTGGTTAGGAATACTTGTTCCCTTAGGAACTTCTCTGATCCCTTACCTCCTGGCTGAATGACCTCACGTCATATAACGTTACATTCTCAGGTAAACATTACTAAACTATGTCTCTTACTTGTACCTAAACTTCACCTCATCACTCCTTTCTCTTAAGTGATCTCTAATGCAACCTTACGTTGCTTTGAGGTGTTAGGTACTTACCTTTGGCGAACCACTAATCTTGGTTGCCCTAAGGTCCTTTCTCTTCATCTTCACACTAGCTTAACTCTCTAGTGTGTGAAGAGCTCAGTGTTATGTTTATCTCTTACATAAACACCATCTTACTCTTTTCTATAGACTCAACTCATCCTAGTGAAAGAGTCTATCTTAACTAATGCCTCATCTAACCTTGCATAAGGAACTGAGAGCATTTCTCTAAAACTTTGCATAATTAACTCACTTTGTCTAAAGAGAGTAGTTCATGCATCTAACTTTCCTTTTCTATCACACTTCTGGTAGTAGCGTATACTACACTTGTGTGCTAACATACTTATTCTAAACTCAACTTCCATGCTTTACTTGCATCTAAGGAAGTATCTTCTCTTTATCTTGTACTTCTAACTCATCTTAACTTATACTTGAGTTGTTGTACATTTTACTGTTCTACTTTCTTATGCTTATGACATCTTCTTAGTCATAATTCCTCTTCTTGTGTATTTAACAATGTACTAAGTCTCACTTAACTTGAGACTAAGTACCTAAACGTCCCCTCTGTGGAACTCATACACAATCTTATCTCCACTCATGTAATCTAACTCTAGAGTGGCTCTTACTTGCAACTCTTTGTTGTCTAAGCTTCTAGGTACCTTCCTAAGGTAATCCACTATTCTTGGATTTCCTAAGGTTCATACCTTTCTCATCATTCTCTACTAGAGTGAATACTATTATTCATCTCTATTGCACTATCTCATCACATCTTAAGTGATATCAGTTGCAACATTAAGTTGCCTAAAGTGCAATATCATTACTTAAAGCAAACCTTTCCTTTAGGATGCTTAAAAGCCTATGCTTTCTCATATTTGATGGATAGATATTTTCCACTTGAAAATATCCCATCTTGTGCCTTAACACACTTAGGAAACATGTCTTAATGATTTCCTTAACTATGGCACCTCAAAGCATCCAAAAACATCATTTTGGAGCTTCAGGATCTCATGCCGCGGCACAACATTTGCACGCCGCGGCTCCTTCTCTCGAGGGCTACTTCTGGGCTAATTTTTAACCTCACGCCGCGGCATGCTTCCTCCACGCCGCGGCATTCCCGGCGAAAACTCTCGCGCTGCGGCGTGACTATCTCCACGCCGCGGCGCCATCGCCAGAACCCCGGTTCTGCACTGGAGTGCTGACTGGGTTTCTTTCGCTTCTATTGATCATTTCTTTGATTCCAAGCCATCTCAATCCAAATTCTAAGTAATTCTAAGTCCCTAATCAATTCTTTAACATTTAGGAACATCAATTACTCTCTTAAATCTCTTAATTTGGATTATGGCTAGAATTCTTCATTCTTTAACTTAAGGCTCACTTTGTGATTCAAGGGTCTTCTTTCTTAAGTTGATGTTATAGACAAGTCATAAATGACCCAAGGAACACTTCTATGCAAGCCAAACTCTTCTAACATCTCTAAAACTCAAATTAGCATATTATGTATCTATATGCATACATAGAGAATAGAGATGAATAAAAACTCTAAACCCCTACCTCTTGAAGATTGAAGCCTTGAATCTTGAAGCTTGATCTTCCTCTTCCTCTTCTTCTTCCCTTCTCTCCTCTCCTCTCCTTTCTCTCTTTTCTTCTCTGGTTTTCGGTTTTCTTCTTCTCTGCCGAGGAGAACCAAATATAAAGGGGGAAGGGACGTGCGAGGAATTACGGGAAAAGATTAATACTTTCTACATTGAAACTTCTATCTGCTATGGATACCCGAATCATGCTAATTCGAGTTTCCTGCTTCCAACAACCTTAGAATAAATCATAAGATTCATCTAAGTTGTTGTTTCTCTTTTCTCATTATTTTCTATATCTGCTAGGGATCAATCCGGCATTAAAAGCACAACTCGTATGCCTAAAAATACCAAACCGACTCGATTCTCTTGAAACTTTTACCACATCTTATTTGGCTTATTTGTGACCTAGAAATAAACTCTCTATGTTTATTTCTCTTAACTTAGCAACTTATGCTATTATCTCGAGTCATTTTAAGCCATTTTACAACTTTTATGTTGCAACTAAGTGCCTAAATGAACTCGATTGTCACAAAACTTGACCGACATGCTAAACAAGTTAAATGCTACCTTTCGTAACCATTTACCAGTCTAACATGTACTTAAGGGTATTACATTTCTCCCCTCCTTTTTAAAATTTTGTCCCAAAATTGTTCACCTCACGTAAACAATTCCGGCTAAACAAAACTCTACATGGAACTTCGCTTCTATGCAGTCCTTCTTTAGTACCACTTCTCCCAACCACTTTCTCTTGACTAGATCTGCTTATCTCAAAGCTCTTGATCTCTATGCTTATGGATGGTAAGCTGTACTAAAACATAACTTAGCTTTGAACTCCTTCTTATAAGGCTTTCAAAACCAAGTGTGAATCTAGTATCTCTCTCGGACACTATATTCACTTTGAAACTCTATGAATCCTAACTATTCCCTTCAAAAGTAGTTGAACTACCTTATCTAGAAAATAGCTATCTGTTCTTAGCAAAAGATTGGTGGATTACTTAATCTTGCCACCTTTATCTGCCGCTCAACATATTCTCTTATGTTCTTTAACATACTATGCTACTATACATCTTCCTTAACTCTTGGAAAACCTTAGTAGCCTCTTGATAGATGGTACACTTTCTCTTGGTGAGCTTCCTCTGGAATCCTTTTCTTGATTTTTGACTCTCTTGGAAGACAAAGTTATCTCTAAACTTCGTCATTCCCTCTTAGTCATAACAAAATCCTTAAGGGTTCCCTTGAAAATCTGCTCACACTTGTCCCTTAGAGCTTCATTCTCCTTCTGAGCTTCAAAGAAATCTGAGCCTTTAGGCCTCTTACTATGTCCACCTTGCTCACTGAGAGACTATCTCGGAATCATAGTCACCGCTAGACTCAAATTCTCGAAAACTCTCAAGAATTCACTCTCTCTTGGACTATCATCTAGGATAACCACTACACTGGCATTACCCGAATGATATCTCAACTCAAGGTTATGAACCTTGAAAAACTCTTTCCATCTATTCTGCTTCATGTCCAGCTTCCTCTGATCCACAAGCATCTTAAGCTATCATGATCGCTGAACATCTCTAACTAGACTCCTTATGAGTTATGTCTCCAAAACTATAAGGTATCACTACTATGGCTAATTCCAAATCATACCTAGGGTAGTCCTTCTCTTGCAGACTGAACTGCCTTGATGCGTAGGCATCTACCTACCTCTATTGCATCTAACATACCCTAGTCCCATCTTCGAAGTATAACTGTCTACTTCAAAGTTCTCTCGGGAATTTGGAATTACCAAAACTAACGTAGTAATCAACCTTCTCTTCTACTCTTGGAAAACAAACTCACTATCTAGAGTCCATTACTGGGTACTACCTCTCTTAACTGGCCTAAACCAGGTAGCACTAACTTAGAAAATCTACTGATAGATTCTCTGCTCTTGGATACAATGGTTACTCTACCCATTGTACCACTGCTTAAACTCTGCTGGGGTTCTCTGCAATTTCTGTCTTAAGAAATTACATAACTCTTAAACTGTACCACTTGTAATCCAAAACTGACTTTCGGTTTTCTTGGTACTTAACCCCTTCTTTTCAAAAGTTTCCAAAACTACCTTTGACATACTTTTCATGTCCTTTCGTAATTCTGGAAAACTCTCGAAAATCTGCTTTACTTTACTATGCTTCTATGATAACCAAGTCTTAGATCATCTCCTGAGAAAATTCAAAGATTCTCTCAACTGATCTTACCTGATCATCCTTCTCTCTCGAACAACCAAACCATACCAACAAGGTAAGCAACTAGATTCACAAAGTAAATCAACATGATCTACAAAGTAAATCTATTCTCTTCTTATACACACCTTAAAAGATTTCTCTTTACATGTGTTCTCATCTCATACCAAGTTGGAAGATTTCGTCGCTTTCTTTTGTCCAAGAACCATCTCTCTTACGATGTCCTGGTTACTTACTTATGTAGCTCATGGATTACCCATCAAAATGGTCTACATCCATGTATCTTACCACATCTAGCACATCTTAGTTCTTTGGAAGCTTGATTTGCTTTTCTCCTTAGAGTTGCTCCTCTACAAGCACTCTTCTTATACTTATCATTACTCCAAGCTTCCACTTTGTGCAACTCGATACAACTTGAGATCAAAAGACACTCTCACCGACCTCAACATCTGATCTTTTCCTCATTAGGAACTTTCTAACTCTTGTTCCATCGAGGCTACTTCTACAACTCTCTACATGCACTGACTAGAGCGCGAAGTCTATAACCTCCTTTTGCATCGCAATTCTTCTAATGTCTTCTCCAAGTTCTACTTCAAATTTTACTCACTTCCAGTCTTTATCTGGATTGGACGTAAAATAAGAAAAGAACTCTTGACATTCTTTGAATTGCTTTGCATTCTGATCTTCAGTAATATCCCCTTGCTCTAACTTTAGGAATTCTTCTTTCCTTTGCTTTCTCTAACTCAAGGGAATAATACTTATCTAGGAAAGTAACTCTAAACACCTCTCATGTGGTTCGAGTACTAACCATCTCTAGTAACCTCTCTACTTCATCTCATCAGCTTTCGGCTTCACCTACTAACCCTTACGAAGCAAGGTCACTTTCTATTCATCAGCGCTTGCTATGGTCTCAAGGATCTCTTCCATCACATGAAACCATCTTCTAACTCGGCTGAACTAAACGCTCCCTTGAAAACAAAGGAGTATCTTTCTTGAACTCGGAGAAACACTGATTCCTCAAAAGTTCTCTCTCGTCTTCGCTACTAGCTAAGCGAGTTCTATTCTATCGCTTCGATAGACTTCTACTAATGGCAGTCTGCTCTCTCAACACAAAGCAGCCATTTCTCTAAAAGCTCTGGTATTCTCTTTCTTTACCAGTCTCCTAGTCATGCAATTCCATCTGCTTATCTCAAAAAGAGATAAAAGAATGCATAACTTTCTACTAAACTGCTACTTATGCCTAAGCACGGTCAGTCCATACCCTGGCTCAACAGGATGAACTGCTCTGATACCAAAATGTAACACCCTAATACGTATATCCAGATATATCCTAGATAGACGAGATATATAAAGATAACCAGTACTAGAGATGTCACTTCTATACTACATACTAACATATATCTATAATCACAACTGAGTAATTATAGAAAGCCTTGAGAGATTGCGGAAAAACTTAAACTCATACATATATATATACAAACTTAGCCACCTGAGGCTTATTGTAATACATATAACATAAAACTTACAGAACAAACATAAACTTATTACATAAGTTCTGTCTACTTAAAGCAATAAAAACTATTCTAGTCTTCATGCTTTATCTTCTCATCCTTGGCAAGGTTTGCATCTCTGGTACTGCACCTTTATCTTTATCGGTACACACTACACGCATCGGATTTACATGGAATAGCAACTGGGGTGAGAATTAACATTCTCAGTATAAGCAATTCCAATACCAGTTCTCTATAACATTGTATATAACAAATATATATAACAAAAGCTATACTTCTAACTTAGGAGTTTCCCCCTCTATTTTCATAACTTAGGAGTTTCCTCCTCTTTTCTCATAACTTCTCCTCTTTTCTCACTTAAACACTTTCTAATAGTGTGATAACAATCAAGAGTGAACACACGATAGCTAATATATACATATACAACGCCCATACATCCGTACATACCAACAAAGGTGACGACGACAATGCCCATACAACGTCCGTAAATGCAATGCTAATGATATGTAATGAATATGCCTAAGGAATCCTAAGTGCATGTGAATGAAATGCAAATGCAGAGTTTTGATTTGGAGCGAAGGAATTTGCTAGGAACTAGTCAGTATATCATCTAGTGGTAAATAGAGGAAACCTCATCCTCACCTTACACGTATCCTGGCTCATTGAGAAATTCAGCTTCATCCTTGCTCAAAGAGCGTCTCTGGATTTCCCACTTATCTCCTTAGGCCTTGGCACATCGAGACATCAGGGTTATGTCCTTCTCAAAAGTCCTTCGGACACCCATCTATCTCCTTTTTGCCTTCATGATTAACATCAAAGGATACTCACTAGATCGATCCTACTTGACTAATTCATAGACTTTCGTACATACTTATATGCTTAGTTCCTCTCGAGCTAAGCATATTCTAGTCTTCTTATGTTTACCCCTTGTGATGAGGAGAATCAGTAACCTCATACTATATGTAACCTTAGCACTTGGTTAGGAATACTTGTTCCCTTAGGAACTTCTCGATCCCTTACCTCCCGGCTGAATGACCTCACGTCATATAACGTTACATTCTCGGGTAAACATTACTAAACTATGTCTCTTACTTGTACCTAAACTTCACCTCATCACTCCTTTCTCTTAAGTGATCTCTAATGCAACCTTACGTTCTTTGAGGTGTTAGGTACTTACCTTTGGCGAACCACTAATCTTGGTTGCCCTAAGGTCCTTTCTCTTCATCTTCACACTAGCTTAACTCTCTAGTGTGTGAAGAGCTCAGTGTTATGTTTATCTCTTACATAAACACCATCTTACTCTTTTCTATAGACTCAACTCATCCTAGTGAAAGAGTCTATCTTAACTAATGCCTCATCTAACCTTGCATAAGGAACTGAGAGCATTTCTCTAAAACTTTGCATAATTAACTCACTTTGTCTAAAGAGAGTAGTTCATGCATCTAACTTTCCTTTTCTATCACACTTCTGGTAGTAGCGTATACTACACTTGTGTGCTAACATACTTATTCTAAACTCAACTTCCATGCTTTACTTGCATCTAAGGAAGTATCTTCTCTTTATCTTGTACTTCTAACTCATCTTAACTTATACTTGAGTTGTTGTACATTTCTGTTCTACTTTCTGCTTATGACATCTTCTTAGTCATAATTCCTCTTCTTGTGTATTTAACAATGTACTAAGTCTCACTTAACTTGAGACTAAGTACCTAAACGTCCCTTCTGTGGAACTCATACACAATCTTATCTCCACTCATGTAATCTAACTCTAGAGTGGCTCTTACTTGCAACTCTTTGTTGCCTAAGCTTCTAGGTACCTTCCTAAGGTAATCCACTATTCTTGGATTTCCTAAGGTTCATACCTTTCTCATCATTCTCTACTAGAGTGAATACTATTATTCATCTCTATTGCACTATCTCATCACATCTTAAGTGATATCAGTTGCAACATTAAGTTGCCTAAAGTGCAATATCATTACTTAAAGCAAACCTTTCCTTTAGGATGCTTAAAAGCCTATGCTTTCTCATATTTGATGGATAGATATTTTCCACTTGAAAATATCCCATCTTGTGCCTTAACACACTTAGGAAACATGTCTTAATGATTTCCTTAACTATGGCACCTCAAAGCATCCAAAAACATCATTTTGGAGCTTCAGGATCTCATGCCGCGGCAACATTTTGCACGCCGCGCGCTCCTTCTCTCGAGGGCTACTGCTGGGCTAATTTTTAACCTCACGCCGCGGCATGCTTCCTCCACGCCGCGGCATTCCCAGCGAAAACTCTCGCGCTGCGGCGTGACTATCTCCACGCCGCGGCGCCATCAGCAGAACCCTGGTTCTGCAGAATTCTGCAGCTGCGGGTTTGCTGCTCTATTGATCATTTCTGCTGATTCCAAGCCATCTCAATCCAAATTCTAAGTAATTCTAAGTCCCTAATCAATTCTTTAACATTTAGGAACATCAATTACTCTCTTAAATCTCTTAATTTGGATTATGGCTAGAATTCTTCATTCTTTAACTTAAGGCTCACTTTGTGATTCAAGGGTCTTCTTTCTTAAGTTGATGTTATAGACAAGTCATAAATGACCCAAGGAACACTTCTATGCAAGCCAAACTCTTCTAACATCTCTAAAACTCAAATTAGCATATTATGTATCTATATGCATACATAGAGAATAGAGATGAATAAAAACTCTAAACCCCTACCTCTTGAAGATTGAAGCCTTGAATCTTGAAGCTTGATCTTCCTCTTCCCTTCTTCTTCCCTTCTCTCTCTCCCTTTCTCTCTTTTCTTCTCTGGTTTTCGGTTTTTCTTCTTCTCTGCCGAGGAGAACCAAATATAAAGGGGAAGGGACATGCGAGGAATTACGGGAAAAGATTAATACTTGAAACTTCTATCTGCTATGGATACCCGAATCATGCTAATTCGAGTTTCCTGCTTCCAACAACCTTAGAATAAATCATAAGATTCATCTAAGTTGTTGTTTCTCTTTCTCATTATTTTCTATATCTGCTAGGGATCAATCGGCATTAAAAGCACAACCTGTATGCCTAAAAATACCAAACTGACTCTGATTCTCTTGAAACTTTTACCACATCTTATTTGGCTTATTTGTGACCTAGAAATAAACTCTCTATGTTTATTTCTCTTAACTTAGCAACTTATGCTATTATCTGAGTCATTTTAAGTCATTTTACAACTTTTATGTTGCAACTAAGTGCCTAAATGAACTCAGATTGTCACAAAACTTGGTGACATGCTAAACAAGTTAAATGCTACCTTTCGTAACCATTTACCAGTCTAACATGTACTTAAGGGTATTACATTTCTCCCCTCCTTTTTAAAATTTTGTCCCCAAAATTGTTCACCTCACGTAAACAATTCTGGCTAAACAAAACTCTACATGGAACTTCTGCTTCTATGCAGTCCTTCTTTAGTACCAGCTTCTCCCAACCACTTTCTCTTGACTAGATCTGCTTATCTCAAAGCTCTTGATCTCTATGCTTATGGATGGTAAGCTGTACTAAAACATAACTTAGCTTTGAACTCCTTCTTATAAGGCTTTCAAAACCAAGTGTGAATCTAGTATCTCTCTCAGACACTATATTCACTGAAACTCTATGAATCCTAACTATTCCCTTCAAAAGTAGTTGAACTACCTTATCTAGAAAATAGCTATCTGTTCTTAGCAAAAGATTGGTGGATTACTTAATCTTGCCACCTTTATCTGCCGCTCAACATATTCTCTTATGTTCTTTAACATACTATGCTACTATACATCTTCCTTAACTCTTGGAAAACCTTAGTAGCCTCTTGATAGATGGTACACTTTCTCTGGTGAGCTTCCTCTGGAATCCTTTTCTTGATTTTTGACTCTCTTGGAAGACAAAGTTATCTCTAAACTTCGTCATTCCCTCTTAGTCATAACAAAATCCTTAAGGGTTCCCTTGAAAATCTGCTCACACTTGTCCCTTAGAGCTTCATTCTCCTTCGAGCTTCAAAGAAATCGAGCCTTTAGGCCTCTTACTATGTCCACCTTGCTCACCGAGAGACTATCTCGGAATCATAGTCACCGCTAGACTCAAATTCTCGAAAACTCTCAAGAATTCACTCTCTCTTGGACTATCATCTAGGATAACCACTACACTGGCATTACCCGAATGATATCTCAACTCAAGGTTATGAACCTTGAAAAACTCTTTCCATCTATTCTGCTTCATGTCCAGCTTCCTCTGATCCACAAGCATCTTAAGCTATCATGATCGCTGAACATCTCTAACTAGACTCCTTATGAGTTATGTCTCCAAAACTATAAGGTATCACTACTATGGCTAATTCCAAATCATACCTAGGGTAGTCCTTCTCTTGCAGACTGAACTGCCTTGATGCGTAGGCATCTACCTACCTCTATTGCATCTAACATACCCTAGTCCCATCTTGAAGTATAACTGTCTACTTCAAAGTTCTCTCGAAATTTGGAATTACCAAAACTAACGTAGTAATCAACCTTCTCTTCTACTCTTGGAAAACAAACTCACTATCTAGAGTTCATTCTTGGGTACTACCTCTCTTAACTGCGCCTAAACCAGGTAGCACTAACTTAGAAAATCTACTGATAGATTCTCTGCTCTTGGATACAATGGTTACTCTACCCATTGTACCACTTTGCTAAACTCTGTTTGGGGTTCTCTGCAATTTTTGTCTTAAGAAATTACATAACTCTTAAAGCTGTACCACTTGTAATCCAAAACCGACTTTCGGTTTTCTTGGTATTAACCCTTCTTTTCAAAAGTTTCCAAAACTACCTTTGACATACTTTTCATGTCCTTTCGTAATTGGAAAACTCTCGAAAATCTGCTTTACTTTACTATGCTTCTATGATAACCAAGTCTTAGATCATCTCCCGAGAAAATTCAAAGATTCTCTCAACCGATCTTACCCGATCATCCTTCTCTCTCGAACAACCAAACCATACCAACAAGGTAAGCAACTAGATTCACAAAGTAAATCAACATGATCTACAAAGTAAATCTATTCTCTTCTTATACACACCTTAAAAGATTTCTCTTTACATGTGTTCTCATCTCATACCAAGTTGGAAGATTTCGTCGCTTTCTTTTGTCCAAGAACCATCTCTCTTACGATGTCCTGTTACTTACTTATGTAGCTCATGGATCCCCATCAAAATGGTCTACATCCATGTATCTTACCACATCTAGCACATCTTAGTTACTGGAAGCTTGATTTGCTTTTCTCCTTAGAGTTGCTCCTCTACAAGCACTCTTCTTATACTTATCATTACTCCAAGCTTCCACTGTGCAACTCTGATACAACTTGAGATCAAAAGACACTCTCACTGACCTCAACATCTGATCTTTTCCTCATTAGGAACTTTCTAACTCTTGTTCCATCGAGGCTACTTCTACAACTCTGCATGCACTGACTAGAGCGCAGAAGTCTATAACCTCCTTTTGCATCGCAATTCTTCTAATGTCTTCTCCAAGTTCTACTTCAAATTTTACTCACTTCCAGTCTTTATCTGGATTGGACGTAAAATAAGAAAAGAACTCTTGACATTCTTTGAATTGCTTTGCATTCTGATCTTCAGTAATATCCCCTTGCTCTAACTTTAGGAATTCTTCTTTCCTTTGCTTTCTCTAACTCAAGGGAATAATACTTATCTAGGAAAGTAACTCTAAACACCTCTCATGTGGTTCGAGTACTAACCATCTCTAGTAACCTCTCTACTTCATCTCATCAGCTTTCGGCTTCACCTACTAACCCTTACGAAGCAAGGTCACTTTCTATTCATCAGCGCTTGCTATGGTCTCAAGGATCTCTTCCATCACATGAAACCATCTTCTAACTCGGCTGAACTAAACGCTCCCTTGAAAACAAAGGAGTATCTTTCTTGAACTCGGAGAAACACCGATTCCTCAAAAGTTCTCTCTCGTCTTCGCTACTAGCTAAGCGAGTTCTATTCTATCGCTTCGATAGACTTCTACTAATGGCAGCTTCTCTCAACACAAAGACCATTTCTCTAAAAGCTCGGTATTCTCTTTCTTTACCGGTCTCTAGTCATGCAATTCCATCTCGCTTATCTCAAAAAGAGATAAAAGAATGCATAACTTTCTACTAAATCAAGCTACTTATGCCTAAGCACGGTCGGTCCATACCCCGGCTCAACAGGATGAACTGCTTTCCGATACCAAAATGTAACACCCTAATACAGATATCCAGATATATCCTAGATAGACGAGATATATAAAGATAACCAGTACTAGAGATGTCACTTCTATACTACATACTAACATATATCTATAATCACAACTGAGTAATTATAGAAAGCCTTGAGAGATTGCGGAAAAACTTAAACTCATACATATATATATACAAACTTAGCCACCTGAGGCTTATTGTAATACATATAACATAAAACTTACAGAACAAACATAAACTTATTACATAAGTTCTGTCTACTTAAAGCAATAAAAACTATTCTAGTCTTCATGCTTTATCTTCTCATCCTTGGCAAGGTTTGCATCTCTGTACCTGCACCTTTATCTTTATCGGTACACTGTACCTGCATCTGGATTTACATGGAATAGCAACTGGGGTGAGAATTAACATTCTCAGTATAAGCAATTCCAATACCAGTTCTCTATAACATTGTATATAACAAATATACATAACAAAAGCTATACTTCTAACTTAGGAGTTTCTCCCTCTATTTTCATAACTTAGGAGTTTCCTCCTCTATTCTCATAACTTAAACACTTTCTAATAGTGTGATAACAATCAAGAGTGAACACACTGCTAATATATACAGCGCCCATACATCTATACATACCAACAGTGACGGACAATGCCCATACAACTGTCCGTAAATGCAATGCTAATGATATGTAATGAATATGCCTAAGGAATCCTAAGTGCATGTGAATGAAATGCAAATGCATAGTTTTGATTTGGAGCGAAGGAATTTGCTAGGAACTAGTCAGTATATCATCTAGTGGTAAATAGAGGAAACCTCATCCTCACCTTACACGTATCCTGGCTCATTGAGAAATTCGGGCTTCATCCTTGCTCAAAGAGCGTCTCTGGATTTCCCACTTATCTCCTTAGGCCTTGGCACATCGAGACATCGTGG
The DNA here is from genome assembly GCA_029884605.1 of Ormosia emarginata. Lineage (NCBI taxonomy): Eukaryota > Viridiplantae > Streptophyta > Magnoliopsida > Fabales > Fabaceae > Ormosia > Ormosia emarginata. The sequence continues at coordinate 20,214,583 of JAQQTP010000078.1, read as the reverse complement.
TTATGTCCTTCTCAAGTCCTTCGGACACCCATCTATCTCCTTTTTGCCTTCATGATTAACATCAAAGGATACTCACTAGATCGATCCTACTTGACTAATTCATAGACTTTCGTACATACTTATATACTTAGTTCCTCTCGAGCTAAGCATATTCTAGTCTTCTTATGTTTACCCCTTGTGATGAGGAGAATCAGTAACCTCATACTATATGTAACCTTAGCACTTGGTTAGGAATACTTGTTCCCTTAGGAACTTCTCGATCCCTTACCTCCCGGGCTGAATGACCTCACGTCATATAACGTTACATTCTCGGGTAAACATTACTAAACTATGTCTCTTACTTGTACCTAAACTTCACCTCATCACTCCTTTCTCTTAAGTGATCTCTAATGCAACCTTACGTTGCTTTGAGGTGTTAGGTACTTATCTTTGGCGAACCACTAATCTTGGTTGCCCTAAGGTCCTTTCTCTTCATCTTCACACTAGCTTAACTCTCTAGTGTGTGAAGAGCTCAGGTTATGTTTATCTCTTACATAAACACCATCTTACTCTTTTCTATAGACTCAACTCATCCTAGTGAAAGAGTCTATCTTAACTAATGCCTCATCTAACCTTGCATAAGGAACTGAGAGCATTTCTCTAAAACTTTGCATAATTAACTCACTTTGTCTAAAGAGAGTAGTTCATGCATCTAACTTTCCTTTTCTATCACACTTCGGTAGTAGCGTATACTACACTTGTGTGCTAACATACTTATTCTAAACTCAACTTCCATGCTTTACTTGCATCTAAGGAAGTATCTTCTCTTTATCTTGTACTTCTAACTCATCTTAACTTATACTTGAGTTGTTGTACATTTACTGTTCTACTTTCTACGCTTATGACATCTTCTTAGTCATAATTCCTCTTCTTGTGTATTTAACAATGTACTAAGTCTCACTTAACTTGAGACTAAGTACCTAAACGTCCCCTCTGTGGAACTCATACACAATCTTATCTCCACTCATGTAATCTAACTCTAGAGTGGCTCTTACTTGCAACTCTTTGTTGTCTAAGCTTCTAGGTACCTTCCTAAGGTAATCCACTATTCTTGGATTTCCTAAGGTTCATACCTTTCTCATCATTCTCTACTAGAGTGAATACTATTATTCATCTCTATTGCACTATCTCATCACATCTTAAGTGATATCAGTTGCAACATTAAGTTGCCTAAAGTGCAATATCATTACTTAAAGCAAACCTTTCCTTTAGGATGCTTAAAAGCCTATGCTTTCTCATATTTGATGGATAGATATTTTCCACTTGAAAATATCCCATCTTGTGCCTTAACACACTTAGGAAACATGTCTTAATGATTTCCTTAACTATGGCACCTCAAAGCATCCAAAAACATCATTTTGGAGCTTCGAGGATCTCATGCCGCGGCACAACATTTGCACGCCGCGGCTCCTTCTCTCGAGGGCTACTTTGGGGGCTAATTTTTAACCTCACGCCGCGGCATGCTTCCTCCACGCCGCGGCATTCCCGGCGAAAACTCTCGCGCTGCGGCGTGACTATCTCCACGCCGCGGCGCCATCAGCAGAACCCTGGTTCTGCAGAATTCTGCAGCTGCGAGTTTGCTGCTCTATTGATCATTTCTGCTGATTCCAAGCCATCTCAATCCAAATTCTAAGTAATTCTAAGTCCCTAATCAATTCTTTAACATTTAGGAACATCAATTACTCTCTTAAATCTCTTAATTTGGATTATGGCTAGAATTCTTCATTCTTTAACTTAAGGCTCACTTTGTGATTCAAGGGTCTTCTTTCTTAAGTTGATGTTATAGACAAGTCATAAATGACCCAAGGAACACTTCTATGCAAGCCAAACTCTTCTAACATCTCTAAAACTCAAATTAGCATATTATGTATCTATATGCATACATAGAGAATAGAGATGAATAAAAACTCTAAACCCCTACCTCTTGAAGATTGAAGCCTTGAATCTTGAAGCTTGATCTTCCTCTTCCCTTCTTCTTCCCTTCTCTCCTCTCCCCTTTCTCTCTTTTCTTCTCTGGTTTTCGGTTTTTTCTTCTTCTCTGCCGAGGAAAACCAAATATAAAGGGGGAAGGGACGTGCAGGGAATTACGGGAAAAGATTAATACTGAAACTTCTATCTGCTATGGATACCCGAATCATGCTAATTCGAGTTTCCCTGCTTCCAACAACCTTAGAATAAATCATAAGATTCATCTAAGTTGTTGTTTCTCTTTTCTCATTATTTTCTATATCTGCTAGGGATCAATCTGGCATTAAAAGCACAACCTGTATGCCTAAAAATACCAAACTGACTCTGATTCTCTTGAAACTTTTACCACATCTTATTTGGCTTATTTGTGACCTAGAAATAAACTCTCTATGTTTATTTCTCTTAACTTAGCAACTTATGCTATTATCTGAGTCATTTTAAGTCATTTTACAACTTTTATGTTGCAACTAAGTGCCTAAATGAACTCAGATTGTCACAAAACTTGACTGACATGCTAAACAAGTTAAATGCTACCTTTCGTAACCATTTACCAGTCTAACATGTACTTAAGGGTATTACATTTCTCCCCTCCTTTTTAAAATTTTGTCCCCAAAATTGTTCACCTCACGTAAACAATTCTGGCTAAACAAAACTCTACATGGAACTTCTGCTTCTATGCAGTCCTTCTTTAGTACCAGCTTCTCCCAACCACTTTCTCTTGACTAGATCTGCTTATCTCAAAGCTCTTGATCTCTATGCTTATGGATGGTAAGCTGTACTAAAACATAACTTAGCTTTGAACTCCTTCTTATAAGGCTTTCAAAACCAAGTGTGAATCTAGTATCTCTCTCAGACACTATATTCACTGAAACTCTATGAATCCTAACTATTCCCTTCAAAAGTAGTTGAACTACCTTATCTAGAAAATAGCTATCTGTTCTTAGCAAAAGATTGGTGGATTACTTAATCTTGCCACCTTTATCTGCAGCTCAACATATTCTCTTATGTTCTTTAACATACTACTATGCTACTATACATCTTCCTTAACTCTTGGAAAACCTTAGTAGCCTCTTGATAGATGGTACACTTTCTCTGGTGAGCTTCCTCTGGAATCCTTTTCTTGATTTTTGACTCTCTTGGAAGACAAAGTTATCTCTAAACTTCGTCATTCCCTCTTAGTCATAACAAAATCCTTAAGGGTTCCCTTGAAAATCTGCTCACACTTGTCCCTTAGAGCTTCATTCTCCTTCTGAGCTTCAAAGAAATCTGAGCCTTTAGGCCTCTTACTATGTCCACCTTGCTCACTGAGAGACTATCTGGAATCATAGTCACCGCTAGACTCAAATTCTCGAAAACTCTCAAGAATTCACTCTCTCTTGGACTATCATCTAGGATAACCACTACACTGGCATTACCCGAATGATATCTCAACTCAAGGTTATGAACCTTGAAAAACTCTTTCCATCTATTCTGCTTCATGTCCAGCTTCCTCTGATCCACAAGCATCTTAAGCTATCATGATCGCTGAACATCTCTAACTAGACTCCTTATGAGTTATGTCTCCAAAACTATAAGGTATCACTACTATGGCTAATTCCAAATCATACCTAGGGTAGTCCTTCTCTTGCAGACTGAACTGCCTTGATGCGTAGGCATCTACCTACCTCTATTGCATCTAACATACCCTAGTCCCATCTTCGAAGTATAACTGTCTACTTCAAAGTTCTCTCGGGAATTTGGAATTACCAAAACTAACGTAGTAATCAACCTTCTCTTCTACTCTTGGAAAACAAACTCACTATCTAGAGTTCATTACTGGGTACTACCTCTCTTAACTGGCCTAAACCAGGTAGCACTAACTTAGAAAATCTACTGATAGATTCTCTGCTCTTGGATACAATGGTTACTCTACCCATTGTACCACTGCTTAAACTCTGCTGGGGTTCTCTGCAATTTCTGTCTTAAGAAATTACATAACTCTTAAACTGTACCACTTGTAATCCAAAACTGACTTTCGGTTTTCTTGGTACTTAACCCCTTCTTTTCAAAAGTTTCCAAAACTACCTTTGACATACTTTTCATGTCCTTTCGTAATTCTGGAAAACTCTCGAAAATCTGCTTTACTTTACTATGCTTCTATGATAACCAAGTCTTAGATCATCTCCTGAGAAAATTCAAAGATTCTCTCAACTGATCTTACCTGATCATCCTTCTCTCTCGAACAACCAAACCATACCAACAAGGTAAGCAACTAGATTCACAAAGTAAATCAACATGATCTACAAAGTAAATCTATTCTCTTCTTATACACACCTTAAAAGATTTCTCTTTACATGTGTTCTCATCTCATACCAAGTTGGAAGATTTCGTCGCTTTCTTTTGTCCAAGAACCATCTCTCTTACGATGTCCTGGTTACTTACTTATGTAGCTCATGGATTACCCATCAAAATGGTCTACATCCATGTATCTTACCACATCTAGCACATCTTAGTTACTGGAAGCTTGATTTGCTTTTCTCCTTAGAGTTGCTCCTCTACAAGCACTCTTCTTATACTTATCATTACTCCAAGCTTCCACTGTGCAACTCTGATACAACTTGAGATCAAAAGACACTCTCACTGACCTCAACATCTGATCTTTTCCTCATTAGGAACTTTCTAACTCTTGTTCCATCGAGGCTACTTCTACAACTCTGCATGCACTGACTAGAGCGCAGAAGTCTATAACCTCCTTTTGCATCGCAATTCTTCTAATGTCTTCTCCAAGTTCTACTTCAAATTTTACTCACTTCCAGTCTTTATCTGGATTGGACGTAAAATAAGAAAAGAACTCTTGACATTCTTTGAATTGCTTTGCATTCTGATCTTCAGTAATATCCCTTGCTCTAACTTTAGGAATTCTTCTTTCCTTTGCTTTCTCTAACTCAAGGGAATAATACTTATCTAGGAAAGTAACTCTAAACACCTCTCATGTGGTTCGAGTACTAACCATCTCTAGTAACCTCTCTACTTCATCTCATCAGCTTTCGGCTTCACCTACTAACCCTTACGAAGCAAGGTCACTTTCTATTCATCGGCTTGCTATGGTCTCAAGGATCTCTTCCATCACATGAAACCATCTTCTAACTCGGCTGAACTAAACGCTCCCTTGAAAACAAAGGAGTATCTTTCTTGAACTCGGAGAAACACTTGATTCCTCAAAAGTTCTCTCTCGTCTTCGCTACTAGCTAAGCGAGTTCTATTCTATCGCTTCGATAGACTTCTACTAATGGCGATGTCTGCTCTCTCTCAACACAAAGCAGCCCATTTCTCTAAAAGCTCACGGTATTCTCTTTCTTTACCGGTCTCCTAGTCATGCAATTCCATCCGCTTATCTCAAAAAGAGATAAAAGAATGCATAACTTTCTACTAAACTCGCTACTTATGCCTAAGCACGGTCACCCATACCCAGCTCAACAGGATGAACTGCTCGATACCAAAATGTAACACCCTAATACGGATATCCGGATATATCCTAGATAGGAGATATATAAAGATAACCAAGACTAGAGATGTCACTTCTATACTACATACTAACATATATCTATAATCACAACCGAGTAATTATAGAAAGCCTTGAGAGATTGCGGAAAAACTTAAACTCATACATATATATATACAAACTTAGCCACACGAGGCTTATTGTAATACATATAACATAAAACTTACAGAACAAACATAAACTTATTACATAAGTTCTGTCTACTTAAAGCAATAAAAACTATTCTAGTCTTCATGCTTTATCTTCTCATCCTTGGCAAGGTTTGCATCTCTACTGCACCTTTACTTTATCTTTATCTGCATCGTGCACACATCTCGATTTTTACATGGAATAGCAAGCGGGGTGAGAATTAACATTCTCAAGTATAAGCAATTCCAATACCAGTTCTCTATAACATTGTATATAACAAATATACATAACAAAAGCTATACTTCTAACTTAGGAGTTTCTCCTCTATTTTCATAACTTAGGAGTTTCCTCCTCTATTCTCATAACTTAAACACTTTCTAATAGTGTGATAACAATCAAGAGTGAACACACTTTGCTAATATATACGACGCCATACATCTGTACATACCAACGGTGACGGACAATGCCCATACAATCGTCCGTAAATGCAATGCTAATGATATGTAATGAATATGCCTAAGGAATCCTAAGTGCATGTGAATGAAATGCAAATGCATAGTTTTGATTTGGAGCGAAGGAATTTGCTAGGAACTAGTCAAGTATATCATCTAGTGGTAAATAGAGGAAACCTCATCCTCACCTTACACGTATCTGGCTCATTGAGAAATTCGGGCTTCATCCTTGCTCAAAGAGCGTCTCTGGATTTCCCACTTATCTCCTTAGGCCTTGGCACATCGAGACATCGGGGTTATGTCCTTCTCAAAGTCCTTCGGACACCCATCTATCTCCTTTTTGCCTTCATGATTAACATCAAAGGATACTCACTAGATCGATCCTACTTGACTAATTCATAGACTTTCGTACATACTTATATACTTAGTTCCTCTCGAGCTAAGCATATTCTAGTCTTCTTATGTTTACCCCTTGTGATGAGGAGAATCAGTAACCTCATACTATATGTAACCTTAGCACTTGGTTAGGAATACTTGTTCCCTTAGGAACTTCTCGATCCACTTACCTCTGGCTGAATGACCTCACGTCATATAACGTTACATTCTCAGGTAAACATTACTAAACTATGTCTCTTACTTGTACCTAAACTTCACCTCATCACTCCTTTCTCTTAAGTGATCTCTAATGCAACCTTACGTTGCTGAGGTGTTAGGTACTTATCTTTGGCGAACCACTAATCTTGGTTGCCCTAAGGTCCTTTCTCTTCATCTTCACACTAGCTTAACTCTCTAGTGTGTGAAGAGCTCAGTGTTATGTTTATCTCTTACATAAACACCATCTTACTCTTTTCTATAGACTCAACTCATCCTAGTGAAAGAGTCTATCTTAACTAATGCCTCATCTAACCTTGCTTAAGGAACTGAGAGCATTTCTCTAAAACTTTGCATAATTAACTCCACTTTGTCTAAAGAGAGTAGTTCATGCATCTAACTTTCCTTTTCTATCACACTTCTGGTAGTAGCGTATACTACACTTGTGTGCTAACATACTTATTCTAAACTCAACTTCCATGCTTTACTTGCATCTAAGGAAGTATCTTCTCTTTATCTTGTACTTCTAACTCATCTTAACTTATACTTGAGTTGTTGTACATTTCTGTTCTACTTTCTGCTTATGACATCTTCTTAGTCATAATTCCTCTTCTTGTGTATTTAACAATGTACTAAGTCTCACTTAACTTGAGACTAAGTACCTAAACGTCCCCTCTGTGGAACTCATACACAATCTTATCTCCACTCATGTAATCTAACTCTAGAGTGGCTCTTACTTGCAACTCTTTGTTGCCTAAGCTTCTAGGTACCTTCCTAAGGTAATCCACTATTCTTGGATTTCCTAAGGTTCATACCTTTCTCATCATTCTCTACTAGAGTGAATACTATTATTCATCTCTATTGCACTATCTCATCACATCTTAAGTGATATCAGTTGCAACATTAAGTTGCCTAAAGTGCAATATCATTACTTAAAGCAAACCTTTCCTTTAGGATGCTTAAAAGCCTATGCTTTCTCATACTTGATGGATAGATATTTTCCACTTGAAAATATCCCATCTTGTGCCTTAACACACTTAGGAAACATGTCTTAATGATTTCCTTAACTATGGCACCTCAAAGCATCCAAAAACATCATTTTGGAGCTTCAGGATCTCATGCCGCGGCACAGCATTTGCACGCCGCGGCGCCCTTCTCTCGAGGGCTACTTCTTTGGGCTAATTTTTAACCTCACGCCGCGGCATGCTTCCTCCACGCCGCGGCATTCCGGCGAAAACTCTCGCGCTGCGGCGTGACTATCTCCACGCCGCGGCGCCATCAGTGAACCCACGGTTCTGCAGAGTCAGTCAGCTGCGAGTTTCTTGTCGCTCTATTGATCATTTCTGCTGATTCCAAGCCATCTCAATCCAAATTCTAAGTAATTCTAAGTCCCTAATCAATTCTTTAACATTTAGGAACATCAATTACTCTCTTAAATCTCTTAATTTGGATTATGGCTAGAATTCTTCATTCTTTAACTTAAGGCTCACTTTGTGATTCAAGGGTCTTCTTTCTTAAGTTGATATTATAGACAAGTCATAAATGACCCAAGGAACACTTCTATGCAAGCCAAACTCTTCTAACATCTCTAAAACTCAAATTAGCATATTATGTATCTATATGCATACATAGAGAATAGAGATGAATAAAAACTCTAAACCCCTACCTCTTGAAGATTGAAGCCTTGAATCTTGAAGCTTGATCTTCCTCTTCCCTTCTTCTTCCCTTCTCTCCTCTCCCCTTTCTCTCTTTTCTTCTCTGGTTTTCGATTTTTCTTCTTCTCTGCCGAGGAGAACCAAATATAAAGGGGGAAGGGACGTGCAGGGAATTACGGGAAAAGATTAATACTGAAACTTCTATCTGCTATGGATACCCGAATCATGCTAATTCGAGTTTCCCTGCTTCCAACAACCTTAGAATAAATCATAAGATTCATCTAAGTTGTTGTTTCTCTTTTCTCATTATTTTCTATATACTGCTAGGGATCAATCGGCATTAAAAGCACAACTTTGTATGCCTAAAAATACCAAGCCGACTCGATTCTCTTGAAACTTTTACCACATCTTATTTGGCTTATTTGTGACCTAGAAATAAACTCTCTATGTTTATTTCTCTTAACTTAGCAACTTATGCTATTATCTGAGTCATTTTAAGTCATTTTACAACTTTTATGTTGCAACTAAGTGCCTAAATGAACTCAGATTGTCACAAAACTTGACTGACATGCTAAACAAGTTAAATGCTACCTTTCGTAACCATTTACCAGTCTAACATGTACTTAAGGGTATTACATCTATCACCTGAAGTTTCATCTGAGAGTGATCCTTCAGAGGGTTAGATATTTGTGATGTGTACTTGGGCGCGTCTGCGTTTGTATATATTGACCTTTTACTGCTTTATTTACTGTTTTGGTTTTTAAATATTTGTAGTTGTACATTATTTGTATAACCTATGATGGAACCATATGTATATTGATGTGAGCCCACTAAGGAGCATGGATCAAGGAGCACTACAAGGACTTGGTGGACCTATGACAAGAGCTAGGACCAAGAAAGCCCAAGAAGTCCTAAATCAAATGGTGACAACTTTAATTGAAGCAAGCCCAAATTCAAGTCTTGATGGAGTGGAGCCCAAATTGGTCACTTATCTCATCCAACTTGAAGACCCATGATGACTTGGATGTCCACTTCTCTAAAATAGCATTTTTTTAGTTTATTTCTATTAAATAAAGTGTAATAAACTATGAAGGATGAATAGTGCACGTTTTTTGGGAGGGCAACCTTTGGTTTGCATGCCTAGGTAACTCCTATTTTTGTTGAGAATTAATGAAGAACATGTCAAGCTTTTATCAAGCTTGCCCCACAACTTAAAACTGCTAGTTAATGCTTTAATTAGCCACTTAATGGATTAGTTATTGTTTTTTATGGGGAATTTGTCACATTATGATGACCATTTTGTATGCATATTCTATGCACCCCATTTTCCTATAAATAGGTGCCTAAAACATGAATGAAGGGACTTTTTGGATGCAAATTTGGATTGAATCCATTTGTGAGAATTTCATTCTCTTTGGTTCTTGGTTGAGCCATCTTGGTTCTTATCAAAGGCTTCCTTACCTTTGTGACGAATCTTCGCTTGACTTATCACTCTCTAAGAGTGTGGCGTCTTCTTCCTCCCATTCCTTTTCCTTTTTCCATCTTTTCTATTATTTTTACTATTCACATTGTAATACCCTTAAGTACATGTTAGACTGGTAAATGGTTACGAAAGGTAGCATTTAACTTGTTTAGCATGTCAGTTAAGTTTTGTGACAAACTGAGTTCATTTAGGCACTTAGTTGCAACATAGAAGTTGTAAAGTGGCTTAAAATGACTCAGATAATAGCATAAGTTGCTAAGTTAAGAGAAATAAACATAGAGAGTTTATTTCTAGGTCACAAATAAGCCAAGTAAGATGTGGTAAAAGTTTCAAGAGAATCGGAGTCAGTTTGGTATTTTTAGGCATACAGGTTGTGCTTTTAATGCCAGATTGATCCCTAGCAGATATAGAAAATGATGAGAAAAGAGAAACAACAACTTAGATGAATCTTATGATTTATTCTAAGGTTGTTGGAAACAGGGAAACTCGAATTAGCATGATTCGGGTATCCATAGCAGATAGAAGTTTCAGTATTAATCTTTTCCCGTAATTCCCTGCACGTCCCTTCCCCCTTTATATTTGGTTCTCCTCGGCAGAGAAGAAGAGAAACCGAAAACCAGAGAAGAAAAGAGAGAAAGGGGAGAGGAGAGAAGGGAAGAAGAAGGGAAGAGGAAGATCAAGCTTCAAGATTCAAGGCTTCAATCTTCAAGAGGTAGGGGTTTAGAGCTTTTATTCATCTCTATTCTCTATGTATGCATATAGATACATAATATGCTAATTTGAGTTTTAGAGATGTTAGAATAGTTTGGCTTGCATAGAAGTGTTCCTTGGGTCATTTATGACTTGTCTATAACATCAACTTAAGAAAGAAGACCCTGGAATCACAAAGTGAGCCTTAAGTTAAAGAATGGAGAATTCTAGCCATAATCCAAATTAAGAGATTTAAGAGAGTAATTGATGTTCCTAAATGTTAAAGAATTGATTAGGGACTTAGAATTACTTAGAATTTGGATTGAGATGGCTTGGAATCAAGCAGAAATGATCAATAGAGCAAAAACCCGCAACAGCTCAGTTGAACTGTGGTTCTCTGATGGCGCCGCGGCGTGGAGATAGTCATAGCCGCAGCGCGAGAGTTTTCGCCGGAATGCCGCGGCGTGGAGGAAGCATGCCGCGGCGTGAGGTTAAAAATTAGCCCAAACAAGTAGCCCTCGAGAGAAGGGCCGCACGCGTGCAAATGTTGTGCCGCGGCATGAGATCCTGAAGCTCCAAAATGATGTTTTTGGATGCTTTGAGGTGCCATAGTTAAGGGAATCATTAAGACATGTTTCCTAAGTGTGTTAAGGCACAAGATGGGATATTTTCAAGTGGAAAATGTCTATCCATCAAGTATGAGAAAGCATAGGCTTTTAAGCATCCTAAAGGAAAGGTTTGCTTTAAGTAATGATATTGCACTTTAGGCAACTTAATGTTGCAACTGATATCACTTAAGATGTGATGAGATAGTGCAATAGAGATGAATAATAGTATTCACTCTAGTAGAGAATGATGAGAAAGGTATGAACCTTAGGAAATCCAAGAATAGTGGATTACCTTAGGAAGGTACCTAGAAGCTTAGGCAACAAAGAGTTGCAAGTAAGAGCCACTCTAGAGTTAGATTGCATGAGTGGAGATAAGATTGTGTATGAGTTTCACAGAGGGGACGTTTAGGTACTTAGTCTCAAGTTAAGTGAGACTTAGTACATTGTTAAATACACAAGAAGAGGAATTATGACTAAGAAGATGTCATAAGCAGAAAGTAGAACAGAAATGTACAACAACTCAAGTATAAGTTAAGATGAGTTAGAAGTACAAGATAAAGATAGCGAAAGTAGAGAAATGTACAACAACTCAAGTATAAGTTAAGATGAGTTAGAAGTACAAAATAAAGAGAAGATACTTCCTTAGATGCAAGTAAAGCATGGAAGTTGAGTTTAGAATAAGTATGTTAGCACACAAGTGTAGTATACGCTACTACCAGAAGTGTGATAGAAAAGGAAAGTTAGATGCATGAACTACTCTCTTTAGACAAAGTTGAGTTAATTATGCAAAGTTTTAGAGAAATGCTCTCAGTTCCTTAAGCAAGGTTAGATGAGGCATTAGTTAAGATAGACTCTTTCACTAGGATGAGTTGAGTCTATAGAAAAGAGTAAGATGGTGTTTATGTAAAAGATAAACATAACACTAAGCTCTTCACACACTAGAGAGTTAAGCTAGTGTGAAGATGAAGAGAAAGGTCCTTAGGGCAACCAAGATTAGTGGTTCGCCAAAGGTAAGTACCTAACACCTCAGCAACGTAAGGTTGCATTAGAGATCACTTAAGAGAAAGGAGTGATGAGGTGAAGTTTAGGTACAAGTAAGAGACATAGTTTAGTAATGTTTACCTGAGAATGTAACGTTATATGACGTGAGGTCATTCAGCCAGGAGGTAAGGGATCAGAGAAGTTCCTAAGGGAACAAGTATTCCTAACCAAGTGCTAAGGTTACATATAGTATGAGGTTACAGATTCTCCTCATCACAAGGGGTAAACATAAGAAGACTAGAATATGCTTAGCTCTGAGAGGAACTAAGTATATAAGTATGTACGAAAGTCTATGAATTAGTCAAGTAGGATCGATCTAGTGAGTATCCTTTGATGTTAATCATGAAGGCAAAAAGGAGATAGATGGGTGTCCGAAGGACTTTTTGAAGGACATAACCCTGATGTCTCTATGTGCCAAGGCCTAAGGAGATAAGTGGGAAATCCAGAGACGCTCTTTGAGCAAGGATGAAGCCCGAAATTCTCAATGAGCCAGGATACGTGTAAGGTGAGGATGAGGTTTCCTCTATTTACCACTAGATGATATACTGACTAGTTCCTAGCAAATTCCTTCGCTCCAAATCAAAACTCTGCATTTGCATTTCATTCACATGCACTTAGGATTCCTTAGGCATATTCATTACATATCATTAGCATTGCATTTACGGAGACGAGTTGTATGGGCATTGTCAGTCACATTTGTTATATGTACAGATGTATGGGCGCTGTATATATTAGCAGTGTGTTCACTCTTGATTGTTATCACACTATTAGAAAGTGTTTAAGTTAAGAGAAAAGAGGAGGCAACTCCTAAGTTAAGAGAATAGAGGAGGAAACTCCTAAGTTATGAGAAAAGAGGAGGAAACTCCTAAGTTATGAGAAAAGAGGACAAAGCTCCTAAGTTAGAATTATAGCATTTGTTATATATTTTGTTATATACAATGTTATAGAGAACTGGTTTTGGAATCGCTTATACTGAGAATGTTAATTCTCACCCCAGTTGCTATTCCATGTAAATCAGATGCGAGGTTCGAATGCAGGTGAGTACCGTCTGAGTTCGTATACGAGGCAAAGGCTCAGTGTACGAGATGCAAACCACCTTAAGGATGAGAAGATAAAGCATGAAGACTAGAATAGTTTTATTGTTTTAAGTAGGCGTAACTCATGTAATAAGTTTATGTTTGTTCTGTAAGTTTTATGTTATATGTATTACAAAAGCCCTTATGTGGCTAAGATGTATATATATATATGTATGAGTTTAAGTTTTTCCGCAATCTCTCAAGGCTTTCTATAATTACTCAGTTGTGATTATAGATATATGTTAGTATGTAGTATAGAAGTGACGTCTCTAGTACTGGTTATCTTTATATATCTCTGTCTATCTAGGATATATCTGGATATCTGTATTAGGGTGTTACACACATCACTATTCATATCACTATTCACGTCACTATTCATCAGTTCTGTTCCTCGGGTATTGTTCATCATTTCATTCTTTGAAACACTAAATCAACTCAAGGACGATTCGTAAAAACAATATGCATCCAACTTGGATCATATCATGTGGTATCTAGAGCCCGGATTCTAGAGTTGATAGAGTTCTTGCATTTTCTTTTGTACTTGTTCTTATTGCTTTCCAAACATCAAGCACTATTTGTTACCCAAGTGGCTTCAGTACTCAAGAGGGGGGGGTGAATTGAGTAATTAAGGTTTTTTCGCAAAAGCTTTAAACAAATAAATTATACTGAATTTAATTATTAAAAGTCGTGAATGAGATGAACATAAGAAGAATAGATAATAATTAAATTACAAGAATAAATAAAGTGCATAAAGATAAAGAGAAAGGGTAGAAAAGCAGGCACGATATTTATCTGGTTCGACCACCAACCACTGTGTGGCCTACGTCCAGTCCCAGAAACACAGTTCGAGATTTTTCACTATTCAACACAAGCTTAAAACAGGTGCTTGCAACATTTACATAACAGGGATACCTCACCCTATTTACTAGAGGGATACCTCACCCCCTTTGAAGGATACCTCACCCTTTTACTAGAGGGATACCTCACCCTCACAAATTCACTAAGGGATACCTCACCCTTTTACAGAAGCAGAGAATAGATGAAAAATAAACTCTCACTTAGAGCAGATATTACAAGTTGAAGTGCTAATAAGCTCTCTAGAGGGTATCTCAAGGTTTTGGCAAAGAGAGCACAGAAAAGAGAGAAAATAATGTAAAATTCGTTTTCAGCCAAGCAAAAATAATTCAAGTGGTTGGGAATTTTCAGAAGAGACCCAAGGTCTGTATTTATAGAGCAAAGAAAGCAACTAGCCGTTGGGTGTCAATTAAGAAACCATTAAAAGCAAATATGACCGTTGCTGCCATTTTGGAACGTTTCGTGAAAACCATTTCTGGAGAACGGTATTCGAATACCTTATGAGGTATTCGAATGCCTCTTGCCAAAACTCTTTTAAAAAATAGATTAAGGCTGGGTTATTCGAATACCAGTTAAGGGTATTCGAATGCCTCATTTAAAAAGGTTCATTCTGAAACTAGGGTATTCGAATACCATATGGGGTATTCGAATGCCTCTGTTTTAACCTGGCACAAAATGAAGAAATATCGGTTTGAAACAGTTATTCGAATACCATAGATGGGTATTCGAATACCACTTTGAAAAACAAAACGTGTAAGCTTGAAAAACACTCTATTCGAATACCTATCAGGGTATTCGAATACCTCTGTTATAAAACCAGTTTTAAATGCTTTCAAATGACCAGAAAATGGTTGTTTAATTTTGGAAAAACAATTTTGAAAACATTTCTTTGCAATGCCAATTAATGAGATATCCAATGAGGCTTTTACAAGGATCCTAAGTCCTAAAGCTTATTCTTGAAGATACTTGGACTTGGTCTTCTCATCATCTTCATGTTTGTCTTCACGTTTGTTATCATCAAAACTATTGCTCATGATAGCTAGCCAATTACATTCTCCCCCTTTTTGATGATGACAAACTAACATTTGAGAAAAACATTAGTTCATATAAATTGGAATTCACAAAGTTAGTTTAGAGATACTTACTCCCCCTCTTTTTCATAAGAGGTGATTTTCATCAGAGATATGCAAGACTCCCCTTACTTTTGGAATTCAATTTCTATTTTTGTTTTGACTTTTTCTCCCTGACTTTTCTCAAACAAAGACATTTAAACTTGTTCTCCCCCTTTTGTACATTTGATACCATTCTCCCCCTTTTGTCATGATCAAAAAGATGGGGCAAGTATTTTTCTCTCCTATTTTATCATATCGAACAATATATGCATGTCCTCAAGTTGAATGAATTTTGTCCATTTAAATTTATGCTTGAGGTAGTGTTCTCCCTACAACAAAATTCAGAGTGCTTTCATTGGTATCCATTAATGTTGGATCCATAGGGGTTAGTCAAACTCATAAGCCAATAAGCATTTAAAACAATGAGGCAAAAACAGCAAATGATTCTCAAGGGCAAAAATATATTTATCGATTAATTTGGCCAAGAAATCACTTGTTTGATATCATTTGTTATCATTTGTTATTACTTGTTATTATGTTCATACCACTTTGATATCACTTGTTGTCAAAATGTAAAGCATTTACCACTTGTTTGATATCACTTGTCAAGATGTTCTAAGCATTTACCACTTGTTAACAAATTCTTATAAATCTACCATATATCAATAAAAAGCATAGATATTAAATATTTCATATACCACTTATTGCACTTGTATATTTATTAAAATAGTAGCCAATTACATTAAGCATATTTTAGAAAAAAAAGAGCAAGAACAAGCCAAGAAATATGCATTTAAGAACATCATGTAATTTTCATATAGGGCAAAAATGAGGGCTTGATGAAATAAGATTAAAGCATGTTATTCATAGTTGGAATATATTTTCATTGCATATGTATAAGAAAAGGAAGCAGAAACGAAACAAAGAACACGTCGTAAAACTTGCTTTCAGTCATGTGGTATTCGAATACCTCTTGCCATATTCGAATACCCATCACATTTTATAAACTCTAGAAGGAGCAAGTATTCGAATGCCTAGGAAGGTATTCGAATACTCCAGATAGCATGTGACAAGTACTGATAAAGATGTTTCAGGTTATTCGAATACACATTTGGGTATTCGAATGCTGACTAATAAAACCACAAGAACTCAATCTTGATGTATGGTATTCGAATACCATGGGAGGGTATTCGAATAGACCTATCAGAAAAACATGGATTTTCACGTACAGATGCAATGGTATTCGAATACCACAGGGAGGTATTCGAATAACTCAAACATAAAAGCATATATTTTGCATCCAGAAGGCATATTTGAGATAAGAAAGCTTACCTTTTGATGGAAATACTCATATGAATGCAAGTCCAAGCCTGATAGAGACAAGAAGGAGAGCTTGGAATTTATTATAGTCTTGTGCTTGCAGCAACCACTTTCAAAAATGCCGAAGTTAGCTCTTGGCTATCAAGCACACCTGCAACACAATTCAATTTTTGGTTTTTGGTACCCAAATTTTCTTGGGTCCTTGAGTGTCAGTTTTGGGTATAGTACCCTTAGGGAACCATACCATTTTAGTTCCAATTTTTGTATTAATATTTTTTCTTATATTACATGTTGAAGCATTATGACCCTTCTTCCCACAATAAAAACATTTGATAAAAGGACTACAAGAAGTGCTTGAATAAACAAAGAAGTTTTTATAAGATTTATGCTGATTTTTCGGGTTATAACCAATTCCAGCTTTTTCAAAAACAACCCTTTGTTTTCCTAATAAGATATTTAAATTATCTCTTCCACATGTGAATTTGGCAAGGGTGTTCTTTAAATTTTCAATTTCATTTTCAAGCAAATGACATGAAGAACAAGAATACGAAGTAGAAGCATGTGAAGAATGATATGAGCATGCATCAATTAATCCTAATGTCTCATTTTCAATTTTTAATTCTTCAATTTCTTTATTCAAAATTAGAATTTGATTTTCTAAAGAAGAGATAGTTTTCTTAGATGAGGAAATTAATTTTGTAAGCCTAATTGTTTCGTCATGCAATTCTTCAAAGGCATCTTGTAACTCATCATAAGAAGGAGATAAGTTAGAATTTACCTCGTTGTCGCTTTCTTCTTTTTCTTCTCCTTTGGCCATAAAACATAGATGGGCTTCTTCGCTATCTGAGCTATCAGTGGAGTCTATGTCGTTGTCATCCCATGCTATGTAGATTCTTCTTTCTTTGGAGGGTTTCTTTTCAACTTTCTTTGGGGGAAAGGGTGGTCTTCTTTGTGTCCCCTTTTTCTTTAGGTACTTACCAAATTTTCTTACAAGAAGGCCGAAATTTTCTTCATTAATCTCATTGCTTTCAGTGCCTTCTTCATCCTCATCATCATCTTCAAGTATGGAAGAAGTGGCTTTGAGTGCAATTCCCTTCTTCTTCTTATCATGCTCTTCACTTTGACTTAGTCTGTTTAGTTCCAATTCGTGCTCATGAAGCTTTCCAAAGAGGGTAGCCAGAGACATTGTTGACAAGTCCCTCAATTCTGAAATTGCTGTTACTTTTGGTTCCAAATCCTGCTAAGACATCTCAACACTTTGTTAATCAAATCTTCGTTAGTAAAATTCTTTCCTAATGATGCAAGATGATTAACAATGTGGGTGAACCTCTTTTGCATTTCTTGAATGCTTTCCCCTTGGTTCATTGTAAATAGTTCATATTCGCGAGTTAGAGAATTGATTCTCGACCTCTTTACCTCACTAGTACCCTCATGAGTAACTTGTAAAGTGTCCCACATTTCTTTAGCAGTTTTGCAATTTGAAATTCTAAAAAATTCATCATGTCCCAAAGCTGAGGTAATGATGTTTTTGGCTACTAAGTTATTTTGAACTTTTCTTTTATCATCTTTAGACCAATCACTTCTAGGTGTCTCGGTTTTTACACCATTGACAACGCGTGTAGGTATAAATGCGCCATTTTCGACAGCATCCCACACATCTAGATCAATAGCCTCTATAAAGATTTTCATTCTTTCCTTCCAATATGCATAACCATCCCCATTGAAAAAGGGTGATCGATTTATGGAAGTTGCTTCTGATAAAACATTTGATGAAGCCATGTACTCTTGAAGCGGCTAAGCTCTTTATACAAGAGTCTAGCTCTGATATCACTTGTTACCCAAGTGGCTTCAGTACTCAAGAGGGGGGGTGAATTGAGTAATTAAGGTTTTTTCGCAAAAGCTTTAAACAAATAAATTATACTGAATTTAATTATTAAAAGTCGTGAATGAGATGAACATAAGAAGAACAGATAATAATTAAATTGCAAGAATAAATAAAGTGCATAAAGATAAAGAGAAAGGGTAGAAAAGCAGGCACGATATTTATCCTGGTTCGACCACCAACCACTTGTGGCCTACGTCCAGTCCCCGAAACACAGTTCGAGATTTTTCACTATTCAACACAAGCTTAAAACAGGTGCTTGCAACCTTTACATAACAGGGATACCTCACCCTATTTACTAGAGGGATACCTCACCCCCTTTGAAGGATACCTCACCTTCTTTACAACAAGGGATACCTCACCCTTTTACTAGAGGGATACCTCACCCTCACAAATTCACTAAGGGATACCTCACCCTTTTACAGAAGCAGAGAATAGATGAAAAATAAACTCTCACTTAGAGCAAATATTACAAGTTGAAGTGCTAATAAGCTCTCTAGAGGGTATCTCAAGGTTTTGGCAAAGAGAGCACAGAAAAGAGAGAAAATAATGTAAAATTCGTTTTCAGCCAAGCAAAAATAATTCAAGTGGTTGGGGATTTTCAGAAGAGACCCAAGGTCTGTATTTATAGAGCAAAGAAAGCAACTAGCCGTTGGGTGTCAATTAAGAAACCATTAAAAGCAAATATGATCGTTGCTGCCATTTTCGAACGTTTCGTGAAAACCATTTCTGGAGAACGGTATTCGAATACCTTATGAGGTATTCGAATGCCTCTTGCCAAAACTCTTTTAAAAAAAAAGATTAAGAATTTGGTTATTCGAATACCGCTTAAGGGTATTCGAATGCCTCATTTAAAAAGGTTCATTCTGAAACTAGGGTATTCGAATACCATATGGGGTATTCGAATGCCTCTGTTTTGACACAAAGAAAATATCAGTTTCGAAGCAGGTTATTCGAATACCATAGATGGGTATTCGAATACCACTTTGAAAAACAGAAAACGTGTAAGCTTGAAAAACACTCTATTCGAATACCTATCAGGGTATTCGAATACCTCTGTTATAAAACCAGTTTTAAATGCTTTCAAATGACCAGAAAATGGTTGTTTAATTTTGGAAAAACAATTTTGAAAACATTTCTTTGCAATGCCAATTAATGAGATATCCAATGAGGCTTTTACAAGGAACCTAAGTCCTAAAGCTTATTCTTGAAGATCTTGGACTTGGTCTTCTCATCATCTTCATGTTTGTCTTCACGTTTGTTATCATCAAAACTATTGCTCATGATAGCTAGCCAATTACACTATTGCTTGAATGTCATAATTATACACAATCTTGATCATCATTGATCTCTGCCATTTCTAAGAATTGGCAACATTCTTTACTTTCCGTTCTTTACTTTTTGCCATTTAAATTCTAGTCCTTTTATTTTCTGCCTTTAATTTCTGTTCTTTAATTTCTACGCAATATTCTGACTTTGATCTTGTCAATTCTATATCTGTTGCTGTTATATGTTTTATAGCACCTTAATTTGAAAGGAAACTCCTAAATACACAATTGGGCATAACAATTGAAAAAAAAATTGCAAGAACCATTTTTTTTTAAGTGCAAAAAAAAAAGAGAACAAGGGCTTGAAAAATAGTATTAAAAAAAAAAAAAAAAAAAAAAGAGACTGCCCTTGCACTTAAGCAAGATTGAGTTTGAATGCCTTGTGAATTTCAATTAAGCGGTGCTATTCTACATACCTTGTGCATTTCTTTTTCTTCTTATTTCTTTTGAGTTCTACCTTTCTTTTTTTTTTAATTAGCTTTTCTTGCTTGTCTTTTAAATTCCTTTGAGTTTTGTCTAGAGTTTCATCTTTTCTTCAACTTCTGAGTGCTTACTCTTGTGAGGACCGCTACCTTTGTAAGAGCTTTTGGTAATTGAAAGATGAGAGGGTTCATTTAAGAACTTGCAAAGAGAATTTGAGTGGAAAGAGGCAAGAGTGAAAATTACATCTTGTGTGAAAAAAAAAGCCAAAAAGAGTGAAAATATATATATATATATATATATATATATATATATATATATATATATATATATATATATATACACTTTGTGAGAAAAGAGAGGGAGTGTTGTGAGGATAAATTACACTTTCTACTACTCAAATGGGTGATAGTCCACCATTGTCACCAAGGACAGCCACTCTACATGCTAGAATGGCTAATCAAGTTCAAGCACTCCAAAGACAAATGGAGCAAATGCAAGCCAACTATGATAGACAACTAGCCAACCTTCAACGGGATGACTCAAGTGGCTATGATAGTGAAGAAAGAGGGAGGCCAAGAGGAAGAAGACCTAGAAGAGGAGGCCCTAGGGGAGGAAGGCGTGAAGATAGGATTGAGGGGTTAAAATCAAAGTTCCTTCCTTTCTTGGAAAGAATGACCCCGAAAGCCTATTTGGAGTGGGAACTCAAGATGGAGCAAGTGTTTGATTGCAACACATATAATGAGAGAAAGAAAGTGAAGGTGGCGGCGTTGGAGTTCAAGGAGTATGCACTAGTATGGTGGGATCAATTCCAAAAGGAGAGGAGGAGAATTGGAGAGGAGCCAATTGAGACTTGGGAAGACATAAAAATTGTAATGAGGAGGAGGTTTGTCCCAAGTCACTATCAAAGAGACATCCACAACAAATTGCAAAGACTTACCCAAGGGAGCAAGAGTGTGGATGAGTACTTCAAGGAGATGGAATTGGCCTTACTTAGGTCAAACTTTGAGGAGGACCGTGAGGCAACTATGGCAAGGTTCTTGCATGGCTTGAACCAAGAAATTCAAGATGTGGTGGAGTTGCAAAACTATGTGGAGCTTGAAGATTTGGTGCAACAAGCAATCAAGGTGGAGCAACAATTAAAGAGGAGGAAATCCAAATATTCCTCTTCATCATCTTCCAAATTCCCATCTTCAAATTGGAAGGACAAGCAAAAGAAGGAGGGTGCACCAAGCAAGGAGGCCGTGAGCACCTCTCAAGGCAAGAAGCCCATGGAACCAACTGTAATACCCTTAAGTACATGTTAGACTGGTAAATGGTTACGAAAGGTAGCATTTAATTTGTTTAGCATGTCAGTCAAGTTTTGTGACAATCTGAGTTCATTTAGGCACTTAGTTGCAACATAAAAGTTGTAAAATGGCTTAAAATGACTCAGATAATAGCATAAGTTGCTAAGTTAAGAGAAATAAACATAGAGAGTTTATTTCTAGGTCACAAATAAGCCAAATAAGATGTGGTAAAAGTTTCAAGAGAATCGAGTCGGTTTGGTATTTTTAGGCATACGGGTTGTGCTTTTAATGCCGAGATTGATCCCTAGCAGATATAGAAAATAATGAGAAAAGAGAAACAACAACTTAGATGAATCTTATGATTTATTCTAAGGTTGTTGGAAGCAGGGAAACTCGAATTAGCATGATTCGGGTATCCATAGCAGATGGAAGTTTCAGTATTAATCTTTTCCCCGTAATTCCTGCACGTCCCTTCCCCTTTATATTTGGTTCTCCTCGGCAGAGAAGAAGAGAAACCGAAAACCAGAGAAGAAAAGAGAGAAAGGGGAGAGGAGAGAAGGGAAGAAGAAGGGAAGAGGAAGATCAAGCTTCAAGATTCAAGGCTTCAATCTTCAAGAGGTAGGGGTTTAGAGCTTTTATTCATCTCTATTCTCTATGTATGCATATAGATACATAATATGCTAATTTGAGTTTTAGAGATGTTAGAAGAGTTTGGCTTGCATAGAAGTGTTCCTTGGGTCATTTATGACTTGTCTATAACATCAACTTAAGAAAGAAGACCACTTGGAATCACAAAGTGAGCCTTAAGTTAAAGAATGGAGAATTTTAGCCATAATCCAAATTAAGAGATTTAAGAGAGTAATTGATGTTCCTAAATGTTAAAGAACTGATTAGGGACTTAGAATTACTTAGAATTTGGATTGAAATGGCTTGGAATCGCAGAAATGACCAATAGAACGGTAAACCCGTAGGCTTGAGTGCAGAACCGGGGTTCTGGCGATGGCGCCGCCGCGGCGTGGAGATAGTCACGCCGCAGCGCGAGAGTTTTCGCCGGGAATGTCGCGGCGTGGAGGAAGCATGCCGCGGCGTGAGGTTAAAAATTAGCCCAGCGGTAGCCCTCGAGAGAAGGGCGCCGCGGCGTGCAAATGCTTGTCTTGCGGCATGAGATCCTGAAGCTCCAAAATGATGTTTTTGGATGCTTTGAGGTGCCATAGTTAAGGGAATCATTAAGACATGTTTCCTAAGTGTGTTAAGGCACAAGATGGGATATTTTCAAGTGGAAAATATCTATCCATCAAGTATGAGAAAGCATAGGCTTTTAAGCATCCTAAAGGAAAGGTTTGCTTTAAGTAATGATATTGCACTTTAGGCAACTTAATGTTGCAACTGATATCACTTAAGATGTGATGAGATAGTGCAATAGAGATGAATAATAGTATTCACTCTAGTAGAGAATGATGAGAAAGGTATGAACCTTAGGAAATCCAAGAATAGTGGATTACCTTAGGAAGGTACCTAGAAGCTTAGGCAACAAAGAGTTGCAAGTAAGAGCCCTCTAGAGTTAGATTACATGAGTGGAGATAAGATTGTGTATGAGTTCCACGAGAGGGACGTTTAGGTACTTAGTCTCAAGTTAAGTGAGACTTAGTACATTGTTAAATACACAAGAAGAGGAATTATGACTAAGAAGATGTCATAAGCGAGAAAGTAGAAAAAATGTACAACAACTCAAGTATAAGTTAAGATGAGTTAGAAGTACAAGATAAAGATAGCGAGAAAGTAGAACAGAAATGTACAACAACTCAAGTATAAGTTAAGATGAGTTAGAAGTACAAGATAAAGAGAAGATACTTCCTTAGATGCAAGTAAAGCATGGAAGTTGAGTTTAGAATAAGTATGTTAGCACACAAGTGTAGTATACGCTACTACCGAAGTGTGATAGAAAAGGAAAGTTAGATGCATGAATTACTCTCTTTAGACAAAGTGGAGTTAATTATGCAAAGTTTTAGAGAAATGCTCTCAGTTCCTTAAGCAAGGTTAGATGAGGCATTAGTTAAGATAGACTCTTTCACTAGGATGAGTTGAGTCTATAGAAAAGAGTAAGATGGTGTTTATGTAAGAGATAAATATAACACTGAGCTCTTCACACACTAGAGGGTTAAGCTAGTGTGAAGATGAAGAGAAAGGACCTTAGGGCAACCAAGATTAGTGGTTCGCCAAAGGTAAGTACCTAACACCTCAGCAACGTAAGGTTGCATTAGAGATCACTTAAGAGAAAGGAGTGATGAGGTGAAGTTTAGGTACAAGTAAGAGACATAGTTTAGTAATGTTTACATGAGAATGTAACGTTATATGACGTGAGGTCATTCGCCCGGGAGGTAAGGGATCGGAGAAGTGCCTAAGGGAACAAGTATTCCTAACCAAGTGCTAAGGTTACATATAGTATGAGGTTCTGATTCTCCTCATCACAAGGGGTAAACATAAGAAGACTAGAATATGCTTATCTCTCGAGAGGAACTAAGTATATAAGTATGTACGAAAGTCTATGAATTAGTCAAGTAGGATCGATCTAGTGAGTATCCTTTGATGTTAATCATGAAGGCAAAAAGGAGATAGATGGGTGTCAGAAGGACTTTTGAGAAGGACATAACCCCGATGTCTCGATGTGCCAAGGCCTAAGGAGATAAGTGGGAAATCCGAGACGCTCTTTGAGCAAGGATGAAGCCCGAATTTCTCAATGAGCCGGGATACGTGTAAGGTGAGGATGAGGTTTCCTCTATTTACCACTAGATGATATCTTGACTAGTTCCTAGCAAATTCCTTCGCTCCAAATCAAAACTCTGCATTTGCATTCCATTCACATGCACTTAGGATTCCTTAGGCATATTCATTACATATTATTAGCATTGCATTTACGGACAGTTGTATGGGCATTGTCCGTCACTTTGGTATGTACAGATGTATGGGCGCTGTATATATTAGCAGTGTGTTCACTCTTGATTGTTATCACACTATTAGAAAGTGTTTAAGTTATGAGAAAAGAGGAGGCAACTCCTAAGTTATGAGAATAGAGGAGGAAACTCCTAAGTTATGAAAATAGAGGGGGAAGCTCCTAAGTTAGAATTATAGCATTTGTTATATATTTTGTTATATACAATGTTATAGA
This sequence comes from Ormosia emarginata, assembly GCA_029884605.1. Lineage (NCBI taxonomy): Eukaryota > Viridiplantae > Streptophyta > Magnoliopsida > Fabales > Fabaceae > Ormosia > Ormosia emarginata. Next base: position 20,189,938 of record JAQQTP010000078.1, on the reverse strand, counting down.
GAACTGGTATTGGAATTGCTTTTACTGAGAATGTTAATTCTCACCCCAGTTGCTATTCCATGTAAATCCAGATGCAGGTTCAGATGCAGGTACCGATGCAGATTCAGGTACAGGCAAAGGCTCCGGTACAGAGATGCAAACCTTGCCAAGGATGAGAAGATAAAGCATGAAGACTAGAATAGTTTTTATTGCTTTAAGTAGACAGAACTTATGTAATAAGTTTATGTTTGTTCTGTAAGTTTTATGTTATATGTATTACAATAAGCCTCAGGTGGCTAAGTTTGTATATATATATGTATGAGTTTAAGTTTTTCCGCAATCTCTCAAGGCTTTCTATAATTACTCAGTTGTGATTATAGATATATGTTAGTATGTAGTATAGAAGTGACATCTCTAGTACTTGGTTATCTTTATATATCTCTGTCTATCTAGGATATATCGGATATCTGTATTAGGGTGTTACATTTTGGTATCGGAGCAGTTCATCTGTTGAGCCGGGTATGGGTAGCTGACCGTGCTTAGGCATAAGTAGCGATTTAGTAGAAAGTTATGCATTCTTTTATCTCTTTTTGAGATAAAGCGGATGGAATTGCATGACTAGGAGGCTAGTAAAGAAAGAGAATACCGAGCTTTTAGAGAAATGGCTGCTTTGTGTTGAGAGAAGCGGTGCCATTAGTAGAAGTCTATCGAAGCGATAGAATAGAACTCGCTTAGCTAGTAGCGAAGACGAGAGAGAACTTTTGAGGAATCAGTGTTTCTCCGAGTTCAAGAAAGATACTCCTTTGTTTTCAAGGGAACGTTTAGTTCAGCTAGAGTTAGAAGATGGTTTCATGTGATGGAAGAGATCCTTGAGACCATAGCAAGTGCTGATGAATAGAAAGTGACCTTGCTTCGTAAGGGTTAGTAGGTGAAGCCGAAAGCTGATGAGATGAAGCAGAGAGGTTACTAGAGATGGTTAGTACTCGAACCACATGAGAGGTGTTTAGAGTTACTTTCCTAGATAAGTATTATTCCCTTGAGTTAGAGAAAGCAAAGGAAAGAAGAATTCCTAAAGTTAGAGCAAGGGGATATTACTGAAGATCAGAATGCAAAGCAATTCAAAGAATGTCAAGAGTTCTTTTCTTATTTTACGTCCAATCCAGATAAAGACTGGAAGTGAATAAAATTTGAAGTAGAACTTGGAGAAGACATTAGAAGAATTGCGATGCAAAAGGAGGTTATAGACTTCTGCGCTCTAGTCAGTGCATGCAGAGTTGTAGAAGTAGCCTCGATGGAACAAGAGTTAGAAAGTTCCTAATGAGGAAAAGATCAGATGTTGAGGTCAGTGAGAGTGTCTTTTGATCTCAAGTTGTATCAGAGTTGCACAGTGGAAGCTTGAAGTAATGATAAGTATAAGAAGAGTGCTTGTAGAGGAGCAACTCTAAGGAGAAAAGCAAATCAAGCTTCCAGTAACTAAGATGTGCTAGATGTGGTAAGATACATGGATGTAGACCATTTTGATGGGTAATCCATGAGCTACATAAGTAAGTAACCAGGACATCGTAAGAGAGATGGTTCTTGGACAAAAGAAAGCGACGAAATCTTCCAACTTGGTATGAGATGAGAACACATGTAAAAAGAAATCTTTTAAGGTGTGTATAAGAAGAGAATAGATTTACTTTGTAGATCATGTTGATTTACTTTGTGAATCTAGTTGCTTACCTTGTTGGTATGGTTTGGTTGTTCGAGAGAGAAGGATGATCAGGTAAGATCGGTTGAGAGAATCTTTGAATTTTCTCGGAGATGATCTAAGACTTGGTTATCATAGAAGCATAGTAAAGTAAAGCGGCATTTTTCGAGAGTTTTCCAGAATTACGAAAGGACATGAAAAGTATGTCAAAGGTAGTTTTGGAAACTTTTGAAAAGAAGGGTTAAGTACCAAGAAAACCGAAAGTCTGTTTTGGATTACAAGTGGTACGGATTTAAGAGTTATGTAATTTCTTAAGACGAAATTGCGAGAGAACCCCAGCGAGAGTTTAAGCGGTGGTACAATGGGTAGAGTAACCATTGTATCCAAGAGCGAAGAATCTATCGATAGATTTTCTAAGTTAGTGCTACCTGGTTTAGGCCGTTAAGAGAGGTAGTACCCGGTAATGGACTCTAGATAGTGAGTTTGTTTTCCAAGAGTAGAAGAGAAGGTTGATTACTACGTTAGTTTTGGTAATTCCAAATTCTGAGAAACTTTGAAGTAGACAGTTATACTTCGAAGATGGGACTAGGGTATGTTAGATGCAATAGAGGTAGGTAGATGCCTACGCATCAAGGCGATTCGATGCAAGAGAAGGACTACCCTAGGTATGATTTGGAATTAGCCATAGTAGTGATACCTTATAGTTTTGGAGACATAACTCATAAGGAGTCTAGTTAGAGATGTTCGGCGATCATGATAGCTTAAGATGCTTGTGGATCGGAGGAAGTCTGGACATGAAGCGAGAATAGATGGAAAGAGTTTTCAAGGTTCATAACCTTGAGTTAAGATATCATTCGGGTAATGCCGGTGTAGTGGTTATCCTAGATGATAGTCCAAGAGAGAGTGAATTCTTGAGAGTTTTCGAGAATTTGAGTCTAGCGGTGACTATGATTCCAGATAGTCTCTCGGTGAGCAAGGTGGACATAGTAAGAGGCCTAAAGGCTCAGATTTCTTTAAAGCTCAGAAGGAGAATGAAGCTCTAAGGGACAAGTGTGAGCAGATTTTCAAGGGAACCCTTAAGGATTTTGTTATGACTAAGAGGGAATGACGAAGTTTAGAGATAACTTTGTCTTCCAAGAGAGTCAAAAATCAAGAAAAGGATTCCAGAGGAAGCTCACCAGAGAAAGTGTACCATCTATCAAGAGGCTACTAAGGTTTTCCAAGAGTTAAGGAAGATGTATAGTAGCATAGTATGTTAAAGAACATAAGAGAATATGTTGAGCGGCAGATAAAGGTGGCAAGATTAAGTAATCCACCAATCTTTTGCTAAGAACAGATAGCTATTTTCTAGATAAGGTAGTTCAACTACTTTTGAAGGGAATAGTTAGGATTCATAGAGTTTCAGTGAATATAGTGTCTGAGAGAGATACTAGATTCACACTTGGTTTTGAAAGCCTTATAAGAAGGAGTTCAAAGCTAAGTTATGTTTTAGTACAGCTTACCATCCATAAGCATAGAGATCAAGAGCTTTGAGATAAGCAGATCTAGTCAAGAGAAAGTGGTTGGGAGAAGGTTGGTACTAAAGAAGGACTGCATAGAAGCGAAGTTCCATGTAGAGTTTTGTTTAGCGGAATTGTTTACGTGAGGTGAACAATTTTGGGGACAAAATTTTAAAAAGGAGGGGAGAAATGTAATACCCTTAAGTACATGTTAGACTGGTAAATGGTTACGAAAGGTAGCATTTAACTTGTTTAGCATGTCAGTCAAGTTTTGTGACAATCTGAGTTCATTTAGGCACTTAGTTGCAACATAAAAGTTGTAAAATGGCTTAAAATGACTCAGATAATAGCATAAGTTGCTAAGTTAAGAGAAATAAACATAGAGAGTTTATTTCTAGGTCACAAATAAGCCAAATAAGATGTGGTAAAAGTTTCAAGAGAATCAGAGTCAGTTTGGTATTTTTAGGCATACGAGTTGTGCTTTTAATGCCGGAGTTGATCCCTAGCAGATATAGAAAATAATGAGAAAAGAGAAACAACAACTTAGATGAATCTTATGATTTATTCTAAGGTTGTTGGAAGCAGGGAAACTCGAATTAGCATGATTCGGGTATCCATAGCAGATGGAAGTTTCAGTATTAATCTTTTCCCGTAATTCCCTGCACGTCCCTTCCCCCTTTATATTTGGTTCTCCTCGGCAGAGAAGAAGAGAAACCGAAAACCAGAGAAGAAAAGAGAGAAAGGGGAGAGGAGAGAAGGGAAGAAGAAGGGAAGAGGAAGATCAAGCTTCAAGATTCAAGGCTTCAATCTTCAAGAGGTAGGGGTTTAGAGCTTTTATCCATCTCTATTCTCTATGTATGCATATAGATACATAATATGCTAATTTGAGTTTTAGAGATGTTAGAAGAGTTTGGCTTGCATAGAAGTGTTCCTTGGGTCATTTATGACTTGTCTATAACATCAACTTAAGAAAGAAGACCCTGGAATCACAAAGTGAGCCTTAAGTTAAAGAATGGAGAATTTTAGCCATAATCCAAATTAAGAGATTTAAGAGAGTAATTGATGTTCCTAAATGTTAAAGAACTGATTAGGGACTTAGAATTACTTAGAATTTGGATTGAAATGGCTTGGAATCAGCAGAAATGACCAATAGAACAGTAAACCCGTAGCTGCAGAATTCTGCAGAACCAGGGTTCTGCTGATGGCGCCGCGGCGTGGAGATAGTCACGCCGCAGCGCGAGAGTTTTCGCCGGGAATGCCGCGGCGTGGAGGAAGCATGCCGCGGCGTGAGGTTAAAAATTAGCCCAGCAGTAGCCCTCGAGAGAAGGGCGCCGCGGCGTGCAAATGCTGTGCCGCGGCATGAGATCCTGAAGCTCCAAAATGATGTTTTTGGATGCTTTGAGGTGCCATAGTTAAGGGAATCATTAAGACATGTTTCCTAAGTGTGTTAAGGCACAAGATGGGATATTTTCAAGTGGAAAATATCTATCCATCAAGTATGAGAAAGCATAGGCTTTTAAGCATCCTAAAGGAAAGGTTTGCTTTAAGTAATGATATTGCACTTTAGGCAACTTAATGTTGCAACGATATCACTTAAGATGTGATGAGATAGTGCAATAGAGATGAATAATAGTATTCACTCTAGTAGAGAATGATGAGAAAGGTATGAACCTTAGGAAATCCAAGAATAGTGGATTACCTTAGGAAGGTACCTAGAAGCTTAGGCAACAAAGAGTTGCAAGTAAGAGCCACTCTAGAGTTAGATTACATGAGTGGAGATAAGATTGTGTATGAGTTCCACGGAGGGACGTTTAGGTACTTAGTCTCAAGTTAAGTGAGACTTAGTACATTGTTAAATACACAAGAAGAGGAATTATGACTAAGAAGATGTCATAAGCAGAAAGTAGAACAGAAATGTACAACAACTCAAGTATAAGTTAAGATGAGTTAGAAGTACAAGATAAAGATAGCAGAAAGTAGAACAGAAATGTACAACAACTCAAGTATAAGTTAAGATGAGTTAGAAGTACAAGATAAAGAGAAGATACTTCCTTAGATGCAAGTAAAGCATGGAAGTTGAGTTTAGAATAAGTATGTTAGCACACAAGTGTAGTATACGCTACTACCGAGAAGTGTGATAGAAAAGGAAAGTTAGATGCATGAACTACTCTCTTTAGACAAAGTGGAGTTAATTATGCAAAGTTTTAGAGAAATGCTCTCAGTTCCTTAAGCAAGGTTAGATGAGGCATTAGTTAAGATAGACTCTTTCACTAGGATGAGTTGAGTCTATAGAAAAGAGTAAGATGGTGTTTATGTAAGAGATAAACATAACACTTTGAGCTCTTCACACACTAGAGGTTAAGCTAGTGTGAAGATGAAGAGAAAGGACCTTAGGGCAACCAAGATTAGTGGTTCGCCAAAGGTAAGTACCTAACACCTCGGCAACGTAAGGTTGCATTAGAGATCACTTAAGAGAAAGGAGTGATGAGGTGAAGTTTAGGTACAAGTAAGAGACATAGTTTAGTAATGTTTACACGAGAATGTAACGTTATATGACGTGAGGTCATTCGGCCGGGAGGTAAGGGATCGAGAGAAGTTCCTAAGGGAACAAGTATTCCTAACCAAGTGCTAAGGTTACATATAGTATGAGGTTCTGATTCTCCTCATCACAAGGGGTAAACATAAGAAGACTAGAATATGCTTAGCTCTGAGAGGAACTAAGTATATAAGTATGTACGAAAGTCTATGAATTAGTCAAGTAGGATCGATCTAGTGAGTATCCTTTGATGTTAATCATGAAGGCAAAAGGAGATAGATGGGTGTCCGAAGGACTTTTGAGAAAGGACATAACCACGATGTCTCGATGTGCCAAGGCCTAAGGAGATAAGTGGGAAATCCGGAGACGCTCTTTTGAGCAAGGATGAAGCCCGAATTTCTCAATGAGCCGGGATACGTGTAAGGTGAGGATGAGGTTTCCTCTATTTACCACTAGATGATATCTTGACTAGTTCCTAGCAAATTCCTTCGCTCCAAATCAAAACTCTGCATTTGCATTTCATTCACATGCACTTAGGATTCCTTAGGCATATTCATTACATATCATTAGCATTGCATTTACGGACGGTTGTATGGGCATTGTCGTCACCATTTGTTGGTATGTACAGATGTATGGGCGCTGTATATATTAGCAGTGTGTTCACTCTTGATTGTTATCACACTATTAGAAAGTGTTTAAGTTATGAGAAAAGAGGAGGCAACTCCTAAGTTATGAGAATAGAGGAGGAAACTCCTAAGTTATGAAAATAGAGGGGGAAGCTCCTAAGTTAGAATTATAGCATTTGTTATATATTTTGTTATATACAATGTTATAGAGAACTGGTATTGGAATTGCTTTTATCTGAGAATGTTAATTCTCACCCCGATTGCTATTCCATGTAAATCCGGATGCGAGGTTCGGATGCGAGTACCGATGCGTCTGTCGGTATAGGCAAAGGCTCGGGACGAGAGATGCAAACCTTGCCAAGGATGAGAAGATAAAGCATGAAGACTAGAATAGTTTTTATTGCTTTAAGTAGACAGAACTTATGTAATAAGTTTATGTTTGTTCTGTAAGTTTTATGTTATATGTATTACAATAAGCCTCAGGTGGCTAAGTTTGTATATATATATGTATGAGTTTAAGTTTTTCCGCAATCTCTCAAGGCTTTCTATAATTACTCAGTTGTGATTATAGATATATGTTAGTATGTAGTATAGAAGTGACATCTCTAGTACTGGTTATCTTTATATATCTCTGTCTATCTAGGATATATCTGGATATCTGTATTAGGGTGTTACACCAACCACAAGGAGCAGAGATGTCAAGTGTTTCAAGTGTCTTGGTCATGGCCACATAGCCTCTCAATGTCCAACCAAGAGAACTATGGTGTCCTTGAATGGTGAAGTGATGTCTCAATCCGAAGCTTCAAGTGGAGAGGAAAGTGAAGAAGAAGTGTTCATGCCGGATGGTGACTTACTTATGGTAAGGAGGCTTTTGGGGAGTCAAGTGAAGGAACATGAAGCTAGCCAAAGGGAGAACATTTTCCACTCTAGATGCCTAATTCAAGGTAAAGTTTGTTCTCTAATAATTGATGGAGGTAGTTGTGCAAATGTAGTAAGTTCTAGGTTGGTGTCTAAATTAAATCTTATCACTAAAACCCATCCAACACCATATAGACTTCAATGGTTGAGTGAGGTTGGGGAGATGGTGGTGAACAAACAAGTGGAGGTTCCATTCTCCATTAGGAAGTATGAGGATAATGTTCTTTGTGATGTAGTGCCTATGGAGGCAAGCCATATGTTGTTGGGAAGACCTTGGCAATATGACAAGAAGGTCATTCATGATGGATTTTCAAACAAGTTCACTTTCATGGACAAGGAGCGAAAGGTTGTACTCTCTCCTTTATCTCCAAAACAAGTTAGTGAGGATCAAAAGAAAATGAGAGAGAAAAGAGAGCAAGAGAGAAAAGAAAAAGAGAGTGAACAAGAGAAAAAGAGTGATGAAAAATAAAAAAAAAAATCATGAAAAAAAAGAGAGAAAAACCGAGATGAAAAAGAGAGAAAAGAGAGTTGTTTTGCAACAAAAAGTGAGGTGAAAAGTGCATTGGTTTCAAGACAGCCCCTATACATGCTTTTGTGTAGGGAATTTTGTTTAAATGCTAACATTTCTAATGATCATTCTTTGTCTAGTGGTGTGAAAAATCTTTTGCGGGAATTTGAGGATATCTTCCCTAAGGAAGTGCCACATGGCCTTCCACCTTTGAGGGGAATTGAGCACCATATTGACCTCATTCCGGGTGCATCATTACCCAATAGGCCAGCCTATAGGAGCAATCCTCAAGAGAACAAAGAGATCCAAAAGCAAGTGGAGGAGTTGATGCAAAAAGGATGGGTACAAGAGAGCTTAAGTCCATGTGTTTGTACTCCGTCATTTTGGTGCCCAAAAAGGATGGCACTTGGAGGATGTGCACGGATTGTAGGGCCGTGAACAACATCACCATTAAGTATAGGCATCCTATCCCTAGACTTGATGATTTGCTTGATAAATTGTTTGGTGCTTGCATTTTTTCTAAAATTGATTTGAAAAGTGGGTACCATCAAATTAGGATAAGGGAAGGGGATGAATGGAAAATCGCTTTCAAAACTAAATTTGGTTTGTATGAATGGTTGGTAATGCCTTTTGGTTTAACAAATGCACCAAGCACTTTTATGAGGCTTATGAACCATGTCTTAAGAGAATTTTTGGGAAAATTTGTGGTGGTATATTTTGATGATATCTTAATATATAGCAAAAACTTAGATAAGCACCATGAACATTTAAGGGTTGTTTTGCTTGTATTAAGAAAAGAAAGGTTGTATGCAAACTTGGAAAAATGTACTTTTTGTGTGGATCATGTGATTTTTCTTGGTTTTGTGATTAATGCTAAAGGGGTCCATGTGGATCAAGAAAAGATTAAGGCCATTCAAGATTGGCCAACCCCCAAAAATGTGAGTGATGTGAGGAGCTTTCATGGTTTGGCTAGTTTCTATAGGAGGTTTGTTAAAGATTTTAGCACATTGGCTGCACCTCTTAATGAAATTGTCAAAAAGAATGTTGGGTTTAAATGGAGGGAAAAACAAGAACAAGCTTTTAAGGAACTTAAGAAAAAGCTCACCCATGCACCAATACTTGCTTTGCCTAATTTTGCTAAATCTTTTGAAATTGAATGTGATGCTTCTAATGTTGGTGTTGGAGCTGTTGTTTTAATGCAAGAAGGGCATCCAATTGCTTACTTTAGTGAGAAATTAAGTGGTGTTGTCCTTAATTATCCCACCTATGATAAGGAGTTGTATGCCTTGGTGAGGGCTTTGCAAACATGGCAACATTATCTTTTGCCCAAAGAGTTTGTTATCCATAGTGATCATGAGTCCTTAAAGTACTTGAAAGGACAAGGAAAGTTGAATAAGAGGCATGCCAAGTGGGTTGAGTTTCTTGAACAATTCCCATATGTGATCAAGCATAAGAAAGGTAAGGCCAACATAGTGGCGGATGCACTTTCAAGACGGTATACCTTACTCTCTACCCTTGAAACAAAATTGTTTGGGCTTGAATGCATCAAAGAATTGTATGAGCATGATAAAGATTTTTCCCATATCTATGCTAATTGTTTGCATTGGGCTCAAAATGGATATTTTAGGCACCAAGGGTTTTTGTTTAAAGAAAAGAGATTATGTGTGCCTAAAAGTTCTATAAGAGAGTTGCTTGTGAGGGAAGCGCATGAAGGGGGACTAATGGGGCATTTTGGGGTTCAAAAGACTTTAGTTGCACGAACATTTTCATTGGCCACACATGAAACATGATGTGCAAAAGTTTTGTGAAAAATGCATTGTTTGTAAAAGGTCTAAATCTAAAGTGATGCCTCATGGACTTTATACTCCGTTGCCTATTCCTGATTTTCCTTGGATTGATTTGTCAATGGATTTTGTTGTAGGACTACCCCGGACAAAGAATGGTAAGGATTCAATTTTTGTGGTGGTGGATAGGTTTTCTAAAATGGCACATTTTATACCATGTAAAAAAGTTGATGATGCTTGTCATGTTGCTGAATTGTTTTTCAAAGAAGTGGTAAGGCTTCATGGCCTTCCAAGAAGTATTGTTTCGGATCGTGACACAAAGTTCTTAAGTCACTTTTGGAGGACTTTGTGGGGTAAGTGGGTACAAAGCTTCTTTTCTCCACTACTTGTCATCCCCAAACGGATGGGCAAACCGAGGTAGTTAATAGGACACTTTCTTCCCTTCTTAGGGCTGTAATAAAGAAGAACATTAAGTCTTGGGAGGAGTGTTTGCCTCATGTGGAATTTGCTTATAATAGAGCTGTTCATAGTACTACTCAATATTCTCCTTTTGAGGTTGTTTATGGATTTAATCCTCTCACTCCTCTTGATTTATTGCCATTGCCTAACTCGTCAATTTTAAAGCATGAAGATGGCGGGGCTAAAGCTGAATTTGTGAGGAAGTTACACGAGCAAGTCAAGGCTCAAATTGAGAAGAAGACTGAAAGCTATGTTAGACAAGGCAACAAAGGGAAGAGGAAGGTGGTGTTTGAACCTGGAGATTGGGTGCAGGTGCACATGAGAAAAGAGAGATTTCCTTCACGGAGGAAATCCAAGCTTCAACCAAGAGGAGATGGGCCATTCCAAGTGTTGGCCAAGATCAATGATAATGCCTACAAGATAGACCTTCCGGTGAGTATGGTGTTAGTGCAACTTTCAATGTAGCTGATTTGTCTCCATTTGATGTAGGTGATGAAGATTTCAATTCGAGGTCGAATTCACTTAAAGAAGGAGGGGATGATGTGAGCCCACTAAGGAGCATGGATCAAGGAGCACTACAAGGACTTGGTGGACCTATGACAAGAGCTAGGACCAAGAAAGCCCAAGAAGTCCTAAATCAAATGGTGACAACTTTAATTGAAGCAAGCCCAAATTCAAGTCTTGATGGAGTGGAGCCCAAATTGGTCACTTATCTCATCCAACTTGAAGACCCATGATGACTTGGATGTCCACTTCTCTAAAATAGCATTTTTTTAGTTTATTTCTATTAAATAAAGTGTAATAAACTATGAAGGATGAATAGTGCACATTTTTTGGGAGGGCAACCTTTGGTTTGCATGCCTAGGTAACTCCTATTTGCTAGTTAATGCTTTAATTAGCCACTTAATGGATTAGTTATTGCTTTTTATGGGGAATTTGTCACATTATGATGACCATTTTGTATGCATATTCTATGCACCCCATTTTCCTATAAATAGGTGCCTAAAACATGAATGAAGGGACTCTTGGATGTGAATTTGGATTGAATCCATTTGTGAGAATTTCATTCTCTTTGGTTCTTGGTTGAGCCATCTTGGTTCTTATCAAAGGCTTCCTTACCTTTGTGGCGAATCTTCGCTTGACTTATCACTCTCTAAGAGTGTGGCGTCTTCTTCCTCCCATTCCTTTTCCTTTTTCCATCTTTTCTATTATTTTTACTATTCACATCACTATTCACGTCACTATTCAGCCCACTATTCATCGCATGGATCAAGGATTGTTCTATCATTTCATTCTTGAAACACCTATGAACAAGAGCTAGGACCAAGAAAGCCCAAGATCCTAAATCAAATGGTGACAACTTTAATTGAAGCAAGCCCAAATTTAAGTCTTGATGGAGTGGAGCCCAAATTGGTCACTTATCTCATCCAACTTGAAGACCCATGATGACTTGGATGTCACATGTCCACTTCTCTAAAATAGCATTTTTTTAGTTTATTTCTATTAAATAAAGTGTAATAAACTATGAAGGATGAATAGTGCACATTTTTTTTGGGAGGGCAACCTTTGGTTTGCATGCCTAGGTAACTCCTATTTGCTAGTTAATGCTTTAATTAGCCACTTAATGGATTAGTTATTACTTTTTATGGGGAATTTGTCACATTATGATGACCATTTTGTATGCATATTCTATGCACCCCATTTTCCTATAAATAGGTGCCTAAAACATGAATGAAAGGACTCTTGGATGTGAATTTGGATTGAATCCATTTGTGAGAATTTCATTCTCTTTGGTTCTTGGTTGAGCCATCTTGGTTCTTATCAAAGGCTTCCTTACCTTTGTGGCGAATCTTCATTTGACTTATCACTCTCTAAGAGTGTGGCGTCTTCTTCCTCCCATTCCTTTTCCTTTTTCCATCTTTTCTATTATTTTTACTATTCATGTCACTATTCATATCACTATTCATCAGTTCTGTTCCTCTATTCACGTCACTATTCATGTCACTATTCACATCACTATTCATCAGTTCTGTTCCTCGGGTATTGTTCATCATTTCATTCTTTGAAACACTAAATCAACTCAAGGACGATCCGTAAAAACAATATGCATCCAACTTGGATCATATCATGTGGTATCTAGAGCCCGGATTCTAGAGTTGATAGAGTTCTTGCATTTTCTTTTGTACTTGTTCTTATTGCTTTCCAAACATCAAGCACTATTGCTTGAATGTCATAATTATACACAATCTTGATCATCATTGATCTCTGCCATTTCTAAGAATTGGCAACATTCTTTACTTTCCGTTCTTTACTTTTTGCCATTTAAATTCTAGTCCTTTTATTTTCTGCCTTTAATTTCTGTTCTTTAATTTCTACGCAATATTTACAGCTTTGATCTTGTCAATTCTATATCTTTCTTTGTTATATGTTTTATAGCACCTTAATTTGAAAGGAAACTCCTAAATACACAATTGGGCATAACAATTGAAAAAAAAAATTGCAAGAACCATTTTTTTTTAAGTGCAAAAAAAGAGAACAAGGGCTTGAAAAATAGTATTAAAAAAAAAAAAAGACTGCCCTTGCACTTAAGCAAGATTGAGTTTGAATGCCTTGTGAATTTCAATTAAGCGGTGCTATTCTACATACCTTGTGCATTTCTTTTTCTTCTTATTTCTTTTGAGTTCTACCTTTCTTTTTTTTAATTAGCTTTTCTTGCTTGTCTTTTAAATTCCTTTGAGTTTTGTCTAGAGTTTCATCTTTTCTTCAACTTCTGAGTGCTTACTCTTGTGAGGACCGCTACCTTTGTAAGAGCTTTTGGTAATTGCAAGATGAGAGGGTTCATTTAAGAACTTGCAAAGAGAATTTGAGTGGAAAGAGGCAAGAGTGAAAATTACATCTTGTGTGAAAAAAAAAGCCAAAAAGAGTGAATATATATATATATACACTTTGTGAGAAAAGAGAGGGAGTGTTGTGAGGATAAATTACACTTTCTACTACTCAAATGAGTGATAGTCCACCATTGTCACCAAGGACAGCCACTCTACATGCTAGAATGGCTAATCAAGTTCAAGCACTCCAAAGACAAATGGAGCAAATGCAAGCCAACTATGATAGACAACTAGCCAACCTTCAACGGGATGACTCAAGTGGCTATGATAGTGAAGAAAGAGGGAGGCCAAGAGGAAGAAGACCTAGAAGAGGAGGCCCTAGGGGAGGAAGGCGTGAAGATAGGATTGAGGGGGTTAAAATCAAAGTTCCTTCCTTTCTTGGAAAGAATGACCCTGAAACCTATTTGGAGTGGGAACTCAAGATGGAGTGTAACACCTCTTTTGAGGATGTCACACATAAAAGAAAATAAAAGAAATAGAAATAAAATCTACCCAAGTTGTGAAACATTTGTTAAATATTATTACGGGTTGTAAAATAATTCTGAAGAAGATATTATGATATAAAAAGATAGTGCGGAAAATACGAAATAAAAAAAACATCATCACTAATAATATACATATGATTAAGTTATAAGCTGTACAAATAATTTACAACAAAGACTACAAATATTTAAACAAAAACAGTAAAGAAAGCAATAAAAGAGTTAATATATACAGACATACGCTGACGCGCCCAAAAAAAAATATCATGGTTATCTAATCCTCTGATGGATCACTCTCAGTATGAAAATGATCATCAGGAGATAGATATCCCGGATGTCTCGACACACGGCGATAACGGGATCGCGCAGTCGATACGATGCTTATCTCACTAGGCTCAGGGTTTTCAGCACCCCAATGACGCCTAATGGATAATGGTAACTCTAAGTGCAGAAAAAGTGTCATAGTCATGACAATTTCTCTCCATCAAAACGTTGACGTAGAATCACGGTCACACGTCCCGCATACGTCACCATTCACGATCGCCTCGTAGATGCCAAGCCAAAGAACCTCCATGAAATACTAGCTCTACGAATCCCAAAAATCACAAGAATGCCATCCTCACAATCAATCCGAGAGGATATGGATGATCTGGATGGTTCTTGATCGTAAATCGTCACTGTTGATCTTCCTCCTCCTCGGGTACACGATCTCAATAGGCTGATCCTCTTCCTCGAAGTCTTTACCGCGTAAAATAAATAAACAAAAATACATATAACAAAGAGGTAAGACAACATAAAATCATCACAACATGGCCAAGAAGAAGACGACAAACAACATATATACAGTTCATGCATTACAAAATACTATAACGAAAGAATAACAAATTAGAGTAAGATTTAGATATCATAACAATATATCACATCACGATAAAACCTCACGATAAAATAAGAAAGATAAGAATAAACAGATAAGATATAATAACCAAATATAGTAACAGAACTTGTAACCAAATAAAATACAGATAAACAATAAATAGATAAGATGGAAACAAATAGACATAGAGATAAATAATTTGACAAAACCCTACTCCATGGAGCTAAAGAAAACACAAGTATCAGAGAGAGGAATAACTCGCAAAATCTATTAGTACCACGGCTGCCCAACCAACTATTGCGCGGTCACACGTTGCGTCTATAGCCCCACGACACAGGAATCCATCATCCAGGCGTGGTGTAGTTCACGGTCTCACGTTGTGGCACTACAGGCAAATGTACTACTAGATTTCACAAATCTCGATTAAATATAGTGCGTGTCGAGTACCATAGTGTGCTATCGGTTTACCATGGCCCAGCGGAGCTACCAACTGTCCACATGTGGGATCCCGTTGATATGAACCTATTTTGCTTGTTAGAATTCAGAATAGGATCTACAAGGAATTAAGGTGATGGAACAGACTTTGTTTTAAACTCTGCACATGGAAATGATCAAATTAAAACAGAAAATGCGTTATGATATCACGAAACTATAACTCGAGCTGTAGAACTCCAAATTGAATGAGACCAAAACGAGGTGAAAGCTCGTGTTCTGAATCGCAATTTTGGCTCAAGAATCACTCAAAAAGCTTTCGTATAACATGAGATATGATCAGGAGTTATTCTGCACGAAAATTGGGGCTTTCATGGAAATAGAGTTTGATTCAATCAGAATTGAGGGAAACTGAATTATATGATCATGGAAAAGAAAAGAAAAATGGTATGGGAAAGATGATGGACGTCACACCTCCAAGGATGGAAGATAAGTCCAAAGATTGCACACACAAAGGATGTAATTCCTTTGATAAATCTCAATAGTTGGATTGCAAGAACTCAAAGAGAAACAAGCTCCCAAACGTGATTGTTCTAAGACCAAAAACTAACTCTTCTTGTCCTAGCTGGGTGCTATTATGTAGCCCCTTTACATTCAGTAACTTACAAAAATAAACTCCTAATAATAACCATCATAAAAACTATAATTGGCCAAAGTGTAACTGCCAAAGAAATAAAAGCATAACTTACAAAAATAAACTCCTAATAATAACCATCATAAAAACTATAATTGGCCAAAGTGTAATTGCTAAAGAAATAAAAGCATTCACTTAGCTGATTGCATTATTCTATCAATTTGTAACAATCACATGTCCTTGTTATTTGCATTTAATCAGCCATTAATTCCACCAAGTCTAGCTACCCCTATTCAGCATAGTTAGCACTCCATACTTGAGTTGAATTTATGACAAGCTACCCTCCCATTAAAGCCACGCAACCTCCTCTTCAGTCATGAGGCAATTGATCAATTTGAGTTTTGATTCTTCAAGGCGTGGTTCTATTTTAGTAAAGGCTGCCAACATTTGTTGTAAAGCTTCCTTGGCTCTCCTTCTCCTTGCTCTTGTCATAGGTCCTCCAAGTCCTTCAAGGGCTTCAAGCTCCTTGTTCTTGGTTCAAAGAAAATTGAGAGAAATGAGTGTAAAAGAGAGAAATGAACTAGAGAGAAAAGAAAAAGAGAAAGAGTTAGAAAAAGAGAAAGAGAAAGAGTTAGAAAAAGAAAAACAGAACGAATTTGAAAAAGGAAAAAGGGAGGACAATGAAGAAGAAGTCGAGAGTGAAAGAAGAGAGAGCAAGAAATCTTGCTTGAATTCTTATATTTCTAACACTTTTTCTGTTTCTAGTAGTGTTGATTCAATGTTGCAGGAAAATGCTGAAATGACTCCAAAGGAGGAATTCCATTTACTACCACCTTTAAGGAGAATTGAACCAAACATTGAAATCATGCCTAGTACAAACATTTGTGCACCATTGCACATTCCGCCCTCAACTGGAAGCCCACATCAAGAGAACAAACACATGGAAGTGAGAAAGGCTCCCTTGATGCAAAAAGGATCAAGCTCAAAGCCTGGATTTGAACAAATTGTGTTCGACCCTGGAGGATAGGTTTCGTTTCATTTATGGAAGAATAAAGTCCTTTACAAGGACATGCAAGTGCCAATAAGTGATAGCCAACTTGACTAGAAGGGTGATGAAGCCTTCAAATTTGAGGACAAATTCACTCAAAGAAGGAGGGGATGATGAGGACCTAAGGGGGGGTACCTACTAATTGGACCCATGACAAGAACAAGAACTAAGAAGGCCCAAGAAGCCTTGAAACAAATGGGGGAAACTATGTTGGAAGCAAGCCCAAGTCTTGAAACCATAGGTTCTAAAGATGTCAATTGCTTGATTCAAGATGAAAACCAATGAAGTTGGGCTGCCCAAGTGTGTGCACGAATTTTATAGTTTATATGGCTGATTTAGAGTGTCTATTTAAGTTAAATAAGCATTAGGCATGATAGTACTAAGTTAATAAGCACTTAGGTGAAGTTAAGTTCCACTAAGCTTTGCCTTTAGTGGGAATTTAATGCTTTTTAGTGGAGCTGATTGTGTTTGTTTTGTTTTATTAGCTTTGTTAAAAACATGACAAAGAAGAGTGACCATTGGCTTGCATGCCTTTGGTAACTTCTAGAATGAATTAATGCAGCACTTAAGTATAATAAGTTTCATGCACTAATTGCCATCAATACCAATTAGTTGAGGCATTAATGTAAGCATTAGTGGGGCTGCTAGGGTTAGGAGAGTCACTTAGGCTGATTTGTGGCGACCTTTGGTTAGCACTACTCTAGCCATTCTCTATATAATGTACCTGAATTGGATGAAAAAAAAAAAACCTAGGATTTGATGTTCAATTTGGTTTGTCCAATTGTGAGAGTATTCCTCTCTTAGGTTCTTGACTGAGCCATAGATCTTATCAAGAGTTTCTCTTGTGGCGATCACTAACTTTGGTTTATCAATCAATCCTTGATTGTGGCACCAATCCATTTCTTATTTCCATCTCTCGTCTTAACCATTTTCCTTGGTTATTTTAGTTTTTCCTTTGTGTCCATTCAGTTACAAGCATCAATTTGCAAGAATCTCTAATAATCCTAAGCTTGTGCGAATTCCACCCTAGATAGATCCGTAAAAGTGAAACCATGGTAAGTGGAATCACATCAGTTGGCCAACAACAAGGAGCTTGCCAAAGAAATAAAAGCATAACTTACAAAAATAAACTCCTAATAATAACCATCATAAAAACTATAATTGGCCAAAGTGTAACTGCCAAAGAAATAAAAGCATTCAGCTTAGCTGATTGCATTATTCTATCAATTTGTAACAGTCACATGTCCTTGTTATTTGCATTTAATCAGCCATTAATTCCACCAAGTCTAGCTACCCCTATTCATTCAAAGAGTTAGCACTCCATACTTGAGTTGAATTTTTATGACAAGCTACCCTCCCATTAAAGCCACGCAACCTCCTCTTCAGTCATGAGGCAATTGATCAATTTGAGTTTTGATTCTTCAAGGCGTGGTTCTATTTTAGTAAAGGCTGCCAACATTTGTTGTAAAGCTTCCTTGGCTCTCCTTGTCCTTGCTCTTGTCATAGGTCCTCCAAGTCCTTCAAGGGCTTCAAGCTCCTTGTTCTTGGTCATGTCCTCATCACTCCTCCCCTCTTGAAGAGGATTTGTCCTCAAATCAGAAACATCATTATCTCGCATCAAAGAGAGTTAAATCGAGACACATTGAAAGTAGCACCGATATTGTACTCACCAGGTAGATCAATTTTATATGCATTGTCATTGATCTTTTCTAGCACTTGAAAAGGACCATCTCCCCTTGGTTGGAGTTTTGACTTTCTTTGTTCAGGGAACCTTTCTTTCCTCATGTGTACCCAAACCCAATCACCAGGTTGGAACACTACCTTCCTTCTTCCTTTGTTAGCTTGCCTTGCATAGCTCTCATTTTTATTTTCAATCAGTGCCTTCACTTGCTCATGCATCTTCTTCATATATTCAACTTTAGCACTGCGCTTCTTGATGCTTAAACATAGAAATGTTAGGCATAGGCAGCAAATCAAGAGGAGTCAAAGGATTAAATCCATACACAATTTCAAAAGGTGAACAGTTAGTTGTGCTATGGACAGCTCTATTATAAGCAATTCAACATGAGGCAAACATGCTTCCCAAGACTTAAGATTTTTCTTTAAAACAGTCCTAAGCAATGTGCCTAAAGTCCTATTGACTACCTCAGTTTGACCATCAGTTTGTGGGTGACAAGTAGTAGAAAACAACAATTTAGTACCAATCTTACCCCACAAGGTCCTCCAAAAGTGGCTTAGGAATTTTGCATCCCTATCACTTACAATGCTCCTAGGCAGCCATGGAGCCTCACTATCTCTTTGAAGAACAAGTCAGCCACGTGACAAGCATCATCTACCTTTTTGCAAGGTATGAAGTGTGCCATCTTAGAAAACCTATCAACAACAACAAACACAGAATCCTTTCCATTCTTTGTTCGAGGCAGCCCCAAAACAAAGTCCATAGAAATGTCAGTCAAGGATATTCGAGAACAGAGCAAAGGAGTATACAAACCATGCCGCTTAACTTTTGATTTAGCTTTGTTTACAAACAATACAATGATCACAAAATTTGTGCACATCACGCCTCATATGGGGCCAATAGAAATGTTCTTGCAAAATTTCTAAAGTCTTTTGGATCCCAAAATGACCCATCAAACCTCCCTCATGTGATTCACTCACAAGCAACTCTCTAATGGAACACTTAGGCACACACAATCTATTTGCTTTAAACAAGAATCCATTATGCCTATAGTAACCATTTTCAGACAACTTTTCACACGCAGCAAAAATTTCAGCAAAGTCCTCATCATTCACATACATGTCTTTCAAAGATTCAAGACCAAACAATTTAGTTTCAAGCACATAAAAGCAAAGCATTTCTCCTAGAAAGCGCATCACCACTACATTCCCTTTCCCCTTTTTATGCTTGATGACATATGGAAATTGCTCTAGAAACTCTACCCACTTAGCATGCCTCTTATTAAGCTTACCTTGTTCTTTTAAGTACTTTAAGGACTCATGATCACTATGGATGACAAACTCTTTGGGTAAAAGGTAATGCTGCCAAGTCTTTAAAGTTCTAACCAAAGCATACAATTCCTTATCATAAGTTGAATAGTTAAGGGCAGCCCCTCCTAACTTTTCACTAAAATAAGCAATTGGATGACCTTCCCACAATAAAACAGCCCCAATACCCACATTTGATGCATCACACTCAATTTCAAATGATTTTGCAAAATCGAGGCATGGCAAGAATGGGTGCATTAGTTAACCTATGCTTAAGGGCAGGAAAGGCCTTTTCTTGTTCCTCACCCCATTTGAAACCCACATTTTTTTTAACAACTTCATTTAGAGGTGCAGCCAAAGTACTAAAATCTTTAACAAATCTCCTATAGAAACTTGCTAAACCATGAAATCCCCTCACCTCACTCACGGACTTAGGTGTTGGCCATTCTTGGATGGCCTTAACCTTTTCCTCATCTACTTGTACTCCCTTAGTACTAACAACAAATCCAAGGAATACCACATGATCAAGTACAAAAGATGCATTTTTCCAGATTGGCATACAATTGTTCTTTCCTAAGCACATTCAAAACAGATTGCAAATGCTCAACATGCAAATCAAGGCTAGTGCTATAGATAAGAATATCATCAAAGTACACCACAACAAATTTGCCAATAAACTCTCTTAAAACATGATTCATCAATCTCATGAAAGTACTAGGCGCATTAGTCAAACCAAATGGCATAACCAACCACTCATACAATCCATATTTTGTTTTAAAGGCGTTTTCCATTCATCACCTTCTCTAATCCTAATCTGATTATAGCCACTTTTAAGATCAATTTTGGAAAACACACATGCACCATACAGTTCATCAAGAAGATCATCTAACCTGGGAATTGGATGTCTATACTTGATGGTGATGTTGTTTATGGCTCTACAATCAGAACACATCCTCCATGAGCCATCCTTTTTGGGCACTAGAATGACCGGTACAAAGACACACGACTCATGCTATCCCTCACCCAACCTTTGCTCATGAGTTCGCCACTTGCCTTTCAATCTCCTTTGTCTCTTGTGGGTTGGTCCTATATGCTGGCCGATTGGGCAAAGAAGCTCCCGGAATGAGATCAATGTGATGCTCAATTCCCCTCAAAGGTGGCAAGCCATCTGGTACATTTGCTGGAAAAACATCTTGAAAGTCTTGCAAAAGAGATTCAATACAAGAAGGCAATTCAAACTTGTCAAATTGGTTAGCATATAAAATTTGACTTTGACAAAACAATAAGTAGAGGGGCTGCCTTGCGCAAAGCACCCTCCTTACCTCCCTTTCTCTTGCCAAGCAAAGGTTTTTGCCTTCAAGTGTTTCATTCTTTTTCTTTTCACTCTTTTTCCTCTCAAGTGTTTCACTCTTTCTCTCAATTGTAATCTTTTCTCTCATTTTGATTTGATCCTCACACACCTCTCTAGGAGTCAAAGGCTTGAGAACCACTTTCTTGTCCTGATTCACAAAAGAAATTTTGTTAGTAAAACCATCATGGACACTTTGGTGTCATATCTTGCCACGGCCTCCCCAAAAGAATGTGGCTGGCCTCCATTGGAACTACATCACATAACACTTTGTCTTGGTATTTTCCAATGGAAAGAGAGACTTCTACTTGCTGCCTTACTTGCACTTCTTCTCCTTCACTAAGCCATTGAAGCTTGTATGGCCTAGGATGTGGTTTAGTGTCCAAATTCAGTTTTGACACTAATCTCGAACTCACCACATTTGTGCAGCTTCCCCATCAATAATTACCAAACATACCTTACCATTGATTAAACATCTTGTATGGAAAATGTTCTCCCTTTGAGATGCATCCACTTGCTTTGATTTGGCTTCCAAGTAACCTTCTAATCATGTACAACTCTCCCTCCGCAGCCACCATCTCTTCTTCACTCTCCTCTTCCTCTCCACCACTATCTTCGATTGGCTTGTATACTCCCATTATCCTTGAGAAGAATTGTCTTCTTTGTAGGACACTCGTAGGCATAATGACCTATGCCCAAGCACTTAAAACACTTCACTTCTCTAGTCCTCTTTGGTGGATGTTCAGCTTGCTTTTGAGGTGCTTTCCCATGATTAGAAAATGCTACATTGTTAGAGGAGGCAGCACCTTCTTTCTTGACTCTATCCTTCCAATTTGAAGGATTATAGCTAGTAGAACTCTTCCTTGTTGTACTCTTTCTTTTGAGTTGTTGTTCTACTTGAATTGTCTTATGCAAAAGATCCTCCATTTCTACAAATTCCTGCAACTCCACAACATCTCTAATATCATGATTTAAACCATTAAGAAAGCGAGCCATAGTTACCTCAGGATCTTCTTCAATTTTGGCTTGGATGATTAACACTTCCATCTCCTTATAATACTCTTCCACTCCTTTGCTTCCTTGAGTCAATTTCTGCAACTTGAGTTTCAAGTCCCTATGGAAGCTAGATGGTACATAGCGCTTCCTCATGATTCTCTTCATTTCTGCCCAAGTGTCCACTATAGGTTCTTCATTCCTTGTCCTCTCCCTCTCGCAACTTATTCCACCAAATGAGTGCATAATCGAGAAAAATTCAGCAAATGCAAGTCTTACCTTTTGCTCCTCATTATAATTGTTGCAAGAGAACACATGCTCAATCTTGAGCTCCCACTCCAAGTATGCCTCTGCGGGTCACTCCTACCCTTGAAAGGAGGTATATTCAGCTTGATTCCTTCTATTCTTCCTTCATTCCTATTCGGCCTTCCTCCTCCTCCGGTGGTGTCCTATTCTCCAATTGATCCAACCTCTCATGGAACTCATCTTGCTGTTGCTTCATCAACCTCTCCAAGTGTTGAGTAAGAGCTGTGATTTGGAACTGAATATCATTGTTGATGTTTCTTTCTGCCATTGATAAACAAACAAATCAAAGGTAACAAGAACCAATATATATATATTTGCTGTTTGAGAAACCTTACCCACTCACGTGTTTGCACACAATTAGGCTTTTACTATAATGATCACTCTTGCCTTTTTCCTCTCTATTCCTCCTTGAATTCTTATCAACCAAGAAGAGAAAAACACAAAGAAATTCTACCAATCTGTGTGCACCACAAATGCAGAATTTGTGCACAAATTTCAACCAACAAAAGTACAGCCAAGAATTTAGAAATTCAAACAAGCAAGGTGCAGTAATTCTTCCTTCAATCAACCGCAATATTACCTTAAAGAATAAGCTTAAAAATTTCTAACAGCATGAACCATTCAGCCTATATATATATACTCGTTTTGCAAGCTTCCTTCTCTTTTGTTTTTGGTCTATTTTTTTTTATTTTTTTATTTTTTTTTTTTAAAAAAAAGGCCTAACTTTTGCAATGGTTCAGCCTAAGAGAAAAAAAAAAAGACAATAAGGTAATATTAAGGATGGTGAAATCAAGGAAAGAAATTACCCGAAGTGCAGCCTTGCAAATTCCTAGAACCAGAGCTCTGATTACCAAAATGATATGAACCTATTTTGCTTGTTAGAATTCAGAATAGGATCTACAAGGAATTAAGGTGATGGAACAGACTTTGTTTTAAACTCTGCACATGGAAATGATCAAATTAAAACAGAAAATGCAGAAAATGCGTTATGATATCACGAAACTATAACTCGAGCTGTAGAACTCCAAATTGAATGAGACCAAAACGAGGTGAAAGCTCGTGTTCTGAATCGCAATTTTGGCTCAAGAATCACTCAAAAAGCTTTCGTATAACATGAGATATGATCAGGAGTTATTCTGCACGAAAATTGGGGCTTTCATGGAAATAGAGTTTGATTCAATCAAAATTGAGGGAAACTGAATTATATGATCATGGAAAAGAAAAGAAAAATGGTATGGGAAAGATGATGGACGTCACACCTCCAAGGATGGAAGATAAGTCCAGAGATTGCACACACAAAGGATGTAATTCCTTTGATAAATCTCAATAGTTGGATTGCAAGAACTCAAAGAGAAACAAGCTCCCAAACGTGATTGTTCTAAGACCAAAAACTAACCCCTCTTGTCCTAGCTGGGTGCTATTATGTAGCCCCTTTACATTCAGTAACTTACAAAAATAAACTCCTAATAATAACCATCATAAAAACTATAATTGGCCAAAGTGTAACTGCCAAAGAAATAAAAGCATAACTTACAAAAATAAACTCCTAATAATAACCATCATAAAAACTATAATTGGCCAAAGTGTAACTGCCAAAGAAATAAAAGCATTCAGCTTAGCTGATTGCATTATTCTATCAATTTGTAACAGTCACATGTCCTTGTTATTTGCATTTAATCAGCCATTAATTCCACCAAGTCTAGCTACCCCTATTCAGAATAGTTAGCACTCCATACTTGAGTTGAATTTATGACAAGCTACCCTCCCATTAAAGCCACGCAACCTCCTCTTCAGTCATGAGGCAATTGATCAATTTGAGTTTTGATTCTTCAAGGCGTGGTTCTATTTTAGTAAAGGCTGCCAACATTTGTTGTAAAGCTTCCTTGGCTCTCCTTGTCCTTGCTCTTGTCATAGGTCCTCCAAGTCCTTCAAGGGCTTCAAGCTCCTTGTTCTTGGTCATGTCCTCATCACTCGTACACTAAAGTCTCCAAGTTCATTAGAACAATGAACCACACTACGTTTATCGCATCGACAACACGATGTGATTCGTCTCATCAACCAATCCACCAAAAACTTGGCACACATAAATAGAAAGCCATTATGAAGTCACATTTTCCCGGTTTGGTAAAATAAATTCTCAAAAGCCTCATGCAAAGGTTCACATTTTCCCGACAAATATAAATTCTCAAAAACTTAACGGGTTCACATTTTCCCGACAAATGGGATATAGTAACTAGTTAATCATTTTTATCGCGTTTTCCATAATTCAGACTTGTTTTTGAAACGTTTAAAAATCGTGTAAAGATATTTTTCTGTTTTTAAAATCGCGTAGCTTTTTTAATACGTTTTCTCAATCGCGTAGGATTTTCAAATCATTTTCTTATTCGAATGCCTTTAAAATTATTGTTTAAACAAACAGAAATAGTACTTAGTACATTTAAACTACGTAGAATAATTTTTCATACCTATAATCTTTTGGATATTTTTTATATCTTATTGGTTCATTTTTACTAAAAATTGAGAAGTATTTTGTTTAGAATATCATAATAATGGTTTCCTAAATTATCCATAAAATTTCACCTAAAATTTCAATCATATAACTTTAATTCTTTTTGAAAATTTTCTAACATGCTTCAAAACCTAGAGTGAGCTTATGTTAGAAAACCTCAAAATTGTATTTTACTTCTAATGAAAAAATTATTAGTTTTAATCCTTTAAGCTTAATTCTACTCAATTTGTTTCTTCAAAAACCATTATAGAAATTTTTTTTAACTTATATTGTCTATTTGAAAAAAGGTTAAACTAATTAAGTTTTTAGAAATCATGATTACCTATATTGGCATGTTGGCCAAATTTTAAAACTTTTGCATTTGATTTCAAATTGTTTTTCACCTTCCAAATCATATCAAATAAATATATTGCTTTGCTATTGTGCTTTTAGCACTAAATCATATTAGAAATAATTGATAGGAATCAAATTAATCTTTTAGGCATATTCTATGCCCAAAAATACTAAATCTTTACCATTTGATTTCTAAGTTCATTTTCTTTGATCAAATCAATTCATTCCTTTTGATTCTCCTAGGTTAATTAAGCCACACTTTAGGAAAAAAGGAGAACATTTTGGTCCTCAAATTTGTCATTGCTTCCTTTGTGCTCTTTGGAACACTCATGCAATTTTTGAACATGTTATTCACATCCTATACATTATCATACAATTCTAACACATGCATTGTATTTTCTAACACATCCCATTTTCTAACACCTAAACCTAAATTAAAGCTTATAGACATGCATTCAAAAGCTAATAGACATGCAAAATTATTACAATCATCAAACAAGAAAGCTACTAACATTCACATAAACTACTAGCAACCAAAAAAATTAACAAATACACATCAACAAACACACACCACCGAATCCTTATGGATTCTACAAATATTCCATCTTCTTACCACCACCAAGGGATGATAAGAATTGTCTTCCTCTTACCTTAAATGAAGACAAAGGTTTGCTTTCACACCTCCTAGGGTTCGGTTTTCACCTTCAAAAATTTCAAATCTCAAACAAAATTACATGTTACTAACCATGAAAAAGAAGCTAAACCATGGAAAAATCATGGCTTATTTGAAAAAGAAGAGAGAAAAGAAAAGCATGAAATTTCACCTTCTAGGTAAAACTTTCAAGGTTGGTTTCAAGCCCTAAATGGAAGATTTTGAAGAAACTCCCAACTAGAAAGGTTCTTAGAATAGTGTTTGGTTTAAGAAAACTTGGTTAGAAAAAATTTTTGATGATTGGATGGTGTAGATATGTCTTGGCCGAATTATAGGGAAAAGGATCAACAATGGTCATAGGGTTTTGGAAGAGAAGAAGAGAGAAAAGTGATGAAGATGAAGTGTTGTTTTGGTCTTCCTAATGGCCGTAGCCTTCACTAGTGGTAAGGATGTGGATTTTGGCTTTTGCCAAAATTGAATGCATCAAAGGCTAGGATTAAATTTTCAAGCAAGCTTGATTTCTATTGGTTGGCTCATGATGACTCACATCTTTCACGCATTTCATTTAATTCTTTGATCTTGTCAATTTGGTATTATTATTCAATTGGAAAGTTCTATGCTAATATGATTAATTATAGCACCTTAATTTGAAAGGTGGGTCCTAAAATACAAATTGGGTCATAACAATTGAAAAAAAATAATATTATAATATTTTATTTTAAGTGCAAAAAAAAATTAAAAGATTATTTTTAGTCTCATTCTTGAAAAAAGATCCCCCAATTTAAATAAAAAATAAATTTCCCAAAAAAAATTATTTTCTGCCTCTTGCAAATAAGCCAATAAAATCACCAGAGTTTGAATGCCTTGTGAAAACAATTAAAAACGGTGCTAAAAACAGCTACATACGTTGTGCATTGGTCTTTTTTTTTCCCACAACGTTCTAATTGAGTTCTACCTTTCTTTTTTAAAATTAGCTTTATCTTGTATATCTTGTCTTTTAAAATTTGAGTTTTGTCTAGAAAAATTTTTTTTACAACTTCTAAAAATATACTTATCAAATGTGATTTGTGAGGACCGTATTATCGTAATTAGCTTTCATACGTAATTGAAAAAATAGGGAGGTTCATTTAAGAACTTGAAAACAAATTCGAATTTTTTCTAAAAATTGGGGCGTTAAACACTCCAGTGAAAATTAAAATTTGTTGAATCCTCGAAAAATCAAAACAAATGAGGATATTGAGAGTTATTTTATCTTATATTCATCACATCATTCCATATGATTATAGCTCAATATCTTTCCTCAATATATATACCTTTACACTTCAGACAGGTAAAGTTTCGTAAGTGTACTGCAGGATATAACATTACATCTTATATACTTCAAATGAGTGAAAGTCATGCACCATTGTAGAAAAGCGAAAGCCAACTATGCTACATGCTAGAATGGCTAATCAAGATATGGTCCAAAGAAAAGGGTAGCAAACTTAATCACCAACTATGATAACTCAAAAATAGCTCAACCTTCAAACTCAAGAGATCGTGATCTCAAACTCTTTTGTGGCTCCTCATCTTCTCTGATATTTTGACTTTATTCGTAAGAGGTTATGGCCAAGAGGATAGAAGACCTAGACAGAGGATACAATGCCTCTAGGGGAGGAAAGGGCGTGAAAATAGGATTGAGGGGTTAAAATCAAAGTTCCTTCCTTTCTTGGAAAGAATGACCCCAAAGCCTATTTGGAGTGGATATGAACTCAAGATGGAGCAAGTGTTTGATTGCAACACATATAATGAGAGAAAAAAAGTGAAGGTAGCGGCGTTAGAGTTCAAGGAGTATGCACTAGTATGGTGGGATCAATTCCAAAAGGAGAGGAGGAGAATTGAAGAGGAGCCAATTGAGACTTGGGAAGACATGAAAATTGTAATGAGGAGGAGGTTTGTCCCAAGTCACTATCAAAGGGACATCCACAACAAATTGCAAAGACTTACCCAAGGGAGCAAGAGTGTGGATGAGTACTTCAAGGAGATGGAATTGGCCTTACTTAGGTCAAACTTTGAGGAGGACCGTGAGGCAACTATGGCAAGGTTCTTGCATGGCTTGAACCAAGAAATTCAAGATGTGGTGGAGTTGCAAAACTATGTGGAGCTTGAAGATTTGGTGCAACAAGCAATCAAGGTGGAGCAACAATTAAAGAGGAGGAAATCCAAATATTCCTCTTCATCATCTTCCAAATTCCCATCTTCAAATTGGAAGGACAAGCAAAAGAAGGAGGGTGCACCAAGCAAGGAGGCCGTGAGCACCTCTCAAGGCAAGAAGCCCATGGAACCAACCACAAGGAGCAGAGATGTCAAGTGTTTCAAGTGTCTTGGTCATGGCCACATAGCCTCTCAATGTCCAACCAAGAGAACTATGGTGTCCTTGAATGGTGAAGTGATGTCTCAATCCGAAGCTTCAAGTGGAGAGGAAAGTGAAGAAGAAGTGTTCATGCCGGATGGTGACTTACTTATGGTAAGGAGGCTTTTGGGGAGTCAAGTGAAGGAACATGAAGCTAGCCAAAGGGAGAACATTTTCCACTCTAGATGCCTAATTCAAGGTAAAGTTTGTTCTCTAATAATTGATGGAGGTAGTTGTGCAAATGTAGTAAGTTCTAGGTTGGTGTCTAAATTAAATCTTATCACTAAAACCCATCCAACACCATATAGACTTCAATGGTTGAGTGAGGTTGGGGAGATGGTGGTGAACAAACAAGTGGAGGTTCCATTCTCCATTGGGAAGTATGAGGATAATGTTCTTTGTGATGTAGTGCCTATGGAGGCAAGCCATATGTTGTTGGGAAGGCCTTGGCAATATGACAAGAAGGCCATTCATGATGGATTTTCAAACAAGTTCACTTTCATGGACAAGGAGCGAAAGGTTGTACTCTCTCCTTTATCTCCAAAACAAGTTAGTGAGGATCAAAAGAAAATGAGAGAGAAAAGAGAGCAAGAGAGAAAAGAAAAAGAGAGTGAACAAGAGAAAAAGAGTGATGAAAAATCAAAAAAAAAAAAAATCATGAGAAAAAAAAGAGAGAAAAATCGAGATGAAAAAGAGAGAAAAGAGAGTTGTTTTGCAACAAAAAGTGAGGTGAAAAGTGCATTGGTTTCAAGACAGCCCCTATACATGCTTTTGTGTAGGGAATTTTGTTTAAATGCTAACATTTCTAATGATCATTCTTTGTCTAGTGGTGTGAAAAAATCTTTTGCAGGAATTTGAGGATATCTTCCCTAAGGAAGTGCCACATGGCCTTCCACCTTTGAGGGGAATTGAGCACCATATTGACCTCATTCCGGGTGCATCATTACCCAATAGGCCAGCCTATAGGAGCAATCCTCAAGAGACCAAAGAGATCCAAAAGCAAGTGGAGGAGTTGATGCAAAAAGGATGGGTACAAGAGAGCTTAAGTCCATGTGCTTTGTACCGTCATTTTGGTGCCCAAAAAGGATGGCACTTGGAGGATGTGCACGGATTGTAGGGCCGTGAACAACATCACCATTAAGTATAGGCATCCTATCCCTAGACTTGATGATTTGCTTGATGAATTGTTTGGTGCTTGCATTTTTTCTAAAATTGATTTGAAAAGTGGGTACCATCAAATTAGGATAAGGGAAGGGGATGAATGGAAAACCGCTTTCAAAACTAAATTTGGTTTGTATGAATGGTTGGTAATGCCTTTTGGTTTAACAAATGCACCAAGCACTTTTATGAGGCTTATGAACCATGTCTTAAGAGAATTTTTGGGAAAATTTGTGGTGGTATATTTTGATGATATCTTAATATATAGCAAAAACTTAGATGAGCACCATGAACATTTAAGGGTTGTTTTGCTTGTATTAAGAAAAGAAAGGTTGTATGCAAACTTGGAAAAATGTACTTTTTGTGTGGATCATGTGATTTTCCTTGGTTTTGTGATTAATGCTAAAGGGGTCCATGTGGATCAAGAAAAGATTAAGGCCATTCAAGATTGGCCAACCCCCAAAAATGTGAGTGATGTGAGGAGCTTTCATGGTTTGGCTAGTTTCTATAGGAGGTTTGTTAAAGATTTTAGCACATTGGCTGCACCTCTTAATGAAATTGTCAAAAAGAATGTTGGGTTTAAATGGGGGAAAAACAAGAACAAGCTTTTAAGGAACTTAAGAAAAAGCTCACCCATGCACCAATACTTGCTTTGCCTAATTTTGCTAAATCTTTTGAAATTGAATGTGATGCTTCTAATGTTGGTGTTGGAGCTGTTTTAATGCAAGAAGGGCATCCAATTGCTTACTTTAGTGAGAAATTAAGTGGTGTGTCCTTAATTATCCCACCTATGATAAGGAGTTGTATGCCTTGGTGAGGGCTTTGCAAACATGGCAACATTATCTTTTGCCCAAAGAGTTTGTTATCCATAGTGATCATGAGTCCTTAAAGTACTTGAAAGGACAAGGAAAGTTGAATAAGAGGCATGCCAAGTGGGTTGAGTTTCTTGAACAATTCCCATATGTGATCAAGCATAAGAAAGGTAAGGCCAACATAGTGGCGGATGCACTTTCAAGACGGTATACCTTACTCTCTACCCTTGAAACAAAATTGTTTGGGCTTGAATGCATCAAAGAATTGTATGAGCATGATAAAGATTTTTCCCATATCTATGCTAATTGTTTGCATTGGGCTCAAATGGATATTTTAGGCACCAAGGGTTTTTGTTTAAAGAAAAGAGATTATGTGTGCCTAAAAGTTCTATAAGAGAGTTGCTTGTGAGGGAAGCGCATGAAGGGGGACTAATGGGGCATTTTGGGGTTCAAAAGACTTTAGACATGTTGCACGAACATTTTCATTGGCCACACATGAAACATGATGTGCAAAAGTTTTGTGAAAAATGCATTGTTTGTAAAAGGTCTAAATCTAAAGTGATGCCTCATGGACTTTATACTCCGTTGCCTATTCCTGATTTTCCTTGGATTGATTTGTCAATGGATTTTGTTGTAGGACTACCCCAGACAAAGAATGGTAAGGATTCAATTTTTGTGGTGGTGGATAGGTTTTCTAAAATGGCACATTTTATACCATGTAAAAAAGTTGATGATGCTTGTCATGTTGCTGAATTGTTTTTCAAAGAAGTGGTAAGGCTTCATGGCCTTCCAAGAAGTATTGTTTCAGATCGTGACACAAAGTTCTTAAGTCACTTTTGGAGGACTTTGTGGGGTAAGCTGGGTACAAAGCTTCTTTTCTCCACTACTTGTCATCCCCAAACGGATGGGCAAACTGAGGTAGTTAATAGGACACTTTCTTCCCTTCTTAGGGTTGTAATAAAGAAGAACATTAAGTCTTGGGAGGAGTGTTTGCCTCATGTGGAATTTGCTTATAATAGAGCTTTCATAGTACTACTCAATATTCTCCTTTTGAGGTTGTTTATGGATTTAATCCTCTCACTCCTCTTGATTTATTGCCATTGCCTAACTCGTCAATTTTAAAGCATGAAGATGGCAGGGGCTAAAGCTGAATTTGTGAGGAAGTTACACGAGCAAGTCAAGGCTCAAATTGAGAAGAAGACTGAAAGCTATGTTAGACAAGGCAACAAAGGGAGGAGGAAGGTGGTGTTTGAACCGGAGATTGGGTGCAGGGTGCACATGAGAAAAGAGAGATTTCCTTCACAGAGGAAATCCAAGCTTCAACCAAGAGGAGATGGGCCATTCCAAGTGTTGGCCAAGATCAATGATTGCCTACAAGATAGACCTTCCAGGTGAGTATGGTGTTAGTGCAACTTTCAATGTAGCTGATTTGTCTCCATTTGATGTAGGTGATGAAGATTTCAATTCGAGGTCGAATTCACTTA
Source organism: Ormosia emarginata (assembly GCA_029884605.1). Classification (NCBI taxonomy): domain Eukaryota; kingdom Viridiplantae; phylum Streptophyta; class Magnoliopsida; order Fabales; family Fabaceae; genus Ormosia; species Ormosia emarginata. The sequence continues at coordinate 20,158,609 of JAQQTP010000078.1, read as the reverse complement.
AAGAAGGAGGGGATGATGTGAGCCCACTAAGGAGCATGGATCAAGGAGCACTACAAGGACTTGGTGGACCTATGACAAGAGCTAGGACCAAGAAAGCCCAAGAAGTCCTAAATCAAATGGTGACAACTTTAATTGAAGCAAGCCCAAATTCAAGTCTTGATGGAGTGGAGCCCAAATTGGTCACTTATCTCATCCAACTTGAAGACCCATGATGACTTGGATGTCCACTTCTCTAAAATAGCATTTTTTTAGTTTATTTCTATTAAATAAAGTGTAATAAACTATGAAGGATGAATAGTGCACACATTTTTTGGGAGGGCAACCTTTGGTTTGCATGCCTAGGTAACTCTTATTTGCTAGTTAATGCTTTAATTAGCCACTTAAATTAGTTATTGCTTTTTATGGGGAATTTGTCACATTATGATGACCATTTTGTATGCATATTCTATGCACCCCATTTTCCTATAAATAGGTGCCTAAAACATGAATGAAAGGACTCTTGGATGTGAATTTGATTGAATCCATTTGTGAGAATTTCATTCTCTTTGGTTCTTGGTTGAGCCATCTTGGTTCTTATCAAAGGCTTCCTTACCTTTGTGGCGAATCTTCGCTTGACTTATCACTCTCTAAGAGTGTGGCGTCTTCTTCCTCCCATTCCTTTTCATTTTTCCATTTTTTCTATTATTTTTACTATTCATGTAACGCCCCAATTTTTAGAAAATATTCTGAATGTACTGTTTGCTGTTTTTCATGCTTTTGTGTGAATGACCGTTGTGTCCCTATTTTTTCTGTTCTCGATTTCTGTATGAAAACAATTATGATAATACAGGCTCAAATTTTATTTGATCGTTTTACGTAATTTGCTTCGAGACGGTAAAATTTTTTTTTTTTCTGAGCTACTGTTTTAATTTTTCTGAAAGATATACAGCTATATAATACTACTGGATATTTTATTTGAACGTTTTGGACGATTACCTACGTTGTGGGAAAAAATGGAAAAATGACCGTTACGTCCCAAACGTCTTGTTTTTTTTCTTGTTTTTGCTTTGTTTTTAATTGTTTTCTTCTTGATTTAATGCCCGAAAATATTGCCTGTGATTTTATATGGACTTTTTGTGTGATTTGCTTCGAGGCGGAAAATAATATTTTCCGGGTCGGAGAAAATCTTATTTTATTATTTAGAATTGGGGGATCTTACTTAACCCGATTCTGAAATGACTAAAAATAATCTTTTAATTTTTAGGATTTAATCACAAATAAAATAATTTTATATTATTATAATATTATTTTATTAGTCAGTATATATTTAGTGACAGTGGACCCGGAAATATTTTGCGGGACCCACAATTAGCAGAACGGTTAGATCGGTAGCTTAATTAATCACCGTTAGCAGTAGAACTTTCCAGAACAGGCTGACTCAGCTAGCTGACTCAGCAGGGAATTAAATGAGCTGTGTGACTCAGCATGTGAGTCACCATGAGCCAACCAATAGGAATTAAGCTTGCTCACCAAGGCTTGATCTTGACCTTTGATTCATCCAATGGCTTGGATGAAGCCAAATCAATGGTCCATCCTTGCAAGCCCACTTGAGTGCTACGGCCAAGGGCTTTGGAAGACCAAAATCACACTTTGATCTTCATCACTTTTCTCTCTTCTCTCTCTTCCAAAAAAACCTAGCCACCATTGTTGTTCATTTTCTCCTACCATTCGGCCAAGACCTATCTACACCATCCAACCATCCAAAAATTTTTCTAACCAAGTTTTCCTTAACCTAAACACTATTCTAAGAACCTTTCTAGTTGGGAGTTTCTTCAAAATCTTCCATTTAGGGCTTGGAAATCAACCTTGAAAGTTTTACCTAGAAGGTGAAATTTCATGCTTTTTCTTCTCTCTTCTTTTTTTCAAAGTTCTAAGCCATGATTTCTCCATGGTTTAGCTTCTTTTTCATGGTTAGTAACATGTAAATTTTGTTTGAGATTTCTAGGTATTTTTGAAGGTGAAAACCGAACCTAGGAGGTGTGAAAGCAACCTTTTGTCTTCATTTAAGGTAAGAGGAAGACAATTCTTATCATCCCTTGGTGGTGGTAAGAAGATGGAATATTTGTAGAATCCATAAGGATTCGGTGGTGGTGTGTTTGTTGATGTGTATTTGTTAATTTTTGTGGTTGCTAGTAGTTTATGTGATGTATGTTAGTAGCTTTCTTGTTTGATGATTGTAATAATTTTGCATGTCTATTAGCTTTTGAATGCATGTCTATAAGCTTTAATTTAGGTTTATGGTGTTAGAAAATATATTGCATGTGTTAGAAAATAAATGCATGTGTTAGAATTGTATGATAAGGTATAGGATGTGAATAACATGTTTAAATTTGCATGAGTGTTCCAAAGAACACATCCAATAGCTCACGGCAATGACAAATTTGAGGACCAAAATGTTCTCTTGATTTTTCCTAAAGTGTAACTTAATTAACCTAGGAGAATCAAGAAGGTTTCAAATTGATTTGATCAAAGAAAATGAATTTAGAAATCAAATGGTAAAGACTTAGTATTTTTGGGCCAACATGCCTAAAGGATTAAATTGATTCTTGCTAACTATTTTCTAATATGATTTAATGAACTTAGACAATATAATACATTTGATATGATTTGAAAGGTGAAAGACATTTTAGAAATCAAATGAAAGGGTTTTACAAAATTTGGCCAACATGCCACTATAGGTAATCATGATTTCTAAAACTTGATTCCAAACCTTTTTCAATTAAAAAGAGACAATACAAGTTAAAAAGAAATTTTCTATAATGATTTTTGAAGAAACAAGTTGATTAGAAGTAAGTTTAAAGGGTTAAAATTCATAATTTTATCATTAGGAAAAAATATACAAGAAAATTTTGAGAAATTTTCTAACATATAGCTCACTTTAGGTTTTGAAGCATGTTAGAGATTTCAAAAGAATTAAATGATATGGTTAAAAAAATTAGGTAAATGGAAATTTTATGGAAAAATTTAGTAAACCATTATTATGATTTTTAAACAAAATACTGTCAATTTTTAGTAAAAATGAACCAATAAGATAGCAAAAATATCCAAAAGACAATATGCGGTATGAAAAATTATTCTACGTAGTTTAAATGTACTAAGTACTATTTATTTTGTTTAAACAGTAATTTTAAAGGCATTCGAATAAGAAAATGATTTGAAAATCCTACGCGATTGAGAAAACGTATTAAAAATGCTACGCGATTTTAAAAACAGAAAAATATCTTTACCCGATTTTTAAACGTTTGTAAAAACGACGGAATTATGAAAACGCGATAAAATTTCTACGCGATTGACCGTTACTATATTTATTTTATGCTGTCGGGAAAATGTGAACCCGTCAAGATTATTTTTGAGGATCTTTATCATTGTCGGGAAAATGTGAACCCGCATGATTATTTTTTGAGAATCTATTCATTGTCGGGAAAATGTGAACCCGTACAGGCTTTTGAGAATTTATTTGCTGTCGGGAAAATGTGAACCCGTACAGGTCTTTCTATTTATATGTGTGCCAAGTTTTTGGTGGATTGGTTGACGAGACGAATCACATCGTGTTGTCGATGCGATAAACGTAGTGTGGTTCATTGTTCTAATGAACTTGGAGACTTTAGTGTACGGGATCCCACATGTGGACAGTTGGTAGCTCATTTGGGCCGTGGTAAACCGATAGCACACTATGGTACTCAACACGCACTATATTTAATCGAGATTTGTGAAATCTAGTAGTACATTTGCCTGTAGTGCCACAACGTGAGACCGTGAACTACACCACGCCTGGATGATGGATTCCTGTGTCGTGGGGCTATAGACGCAACGTGTGACCGCGCAATAGTTGGTTGGGCAGCCGTGGTGGTACTAATAGATTTTGCGAGTCATTCCTCTCTCTGATACTTGTGTTTTCTTTAGCTCCATGGAGTAGGGTTTTGTCATATTATTTATCTCTATGTCTATTTGTTTCCATCTTATCTATTTATTGTTTATCTGTATTTTATTTGTTTATTTTATCTGGTTACTTGTTCTATATTTGGTTATTTTTATTATATCTTATCTGTTTATTCTTATCTTTCTTATTTTATCTGTGATGTTTTATCTGTGATGTGATATATTGTTATGATATCTAAATTTTACTTCAATCTGTTATTATAATTGTTAAAGCTTTTTGTATTGCATGAATTGTATATATATTGTTTGTCGTCTTCTTATTGGCCATGTTGTGATGATTTTATGTTGTCTTACCTCTTTGTTATATGTATTTTCTGTTTATTTATTTTACGCGGTAAAGACTTCGAGGAAGAGGATCAGCCCTTGAGATCTTGTACCCAGAGGAGGAGGAAGATCGGCAGTGCGAGACGACCGGTTTACGATCAAGAACCATCCGATCATCCATATCCTCTCGGATTGATTGTGAGGGATGGCAGCCTTGAGATTTTTGGGATTCGTAGAGTTAGTATTTCATGGAGGTTCTCTGGCTTGGCATTTACAAGGCGATCGTGATTCTGTGACGTATGCAGGACGTGTGACCGTGATTCTACGTCAACGTTTTGATGGAGAGCCTGTCATGTCTACGACACTTTTTCTGCACTTAGAGTTACCCTTATCCATTAGGCGTTATTGGGGTGCTGAAAACCCTGAGCCTAGTGAGATAAGCATCGTATCGAATGCGCGATCCCGTTATCGCCGTGTGTCGAGACATCCGGGATATTTATCTCCTGATGATCATTTTCAGGCTGAGAGTGATCCATCGAGGATTAGATAACCATGATGTTTTTTTTTGGGCGCGTCGTATGTACGTATATATTAACTCTTTTATTGCTTTCTTTCTTGTTTTTGTTTAAATATTTGTAGTCTTAGTTGTAGTAATTATTTGTACAGCTTATAACTTAATCATATGTATATTATTAGTGATGATGTTTTTTTTTATTTCGTATTTTCCGCATTATCTTTTTATATCATATTTACTACTTCGGAATTATTTTACAACCCGTAATAATATTTAACAAATGTTTCACAACTTGGGTAGATTTTATTTCTATTTCTTTTATTTTCTTTTATGTGTGACATCCTCCAAAGGGGTGTTACATTAGTTAATATCGAGCCCAAGTTAGAGTCTTTTGGGGTTGTGGTTGGATCTGTTTTTGTTTGTCTTTGTGTGATCTCTGTGATCTTTGTGATTTATATCCTTTGGAAATATCTAGAAGGATGTATCTAACTTTGTTTTGTTATGTTTGAAGAAAGAAGATGGTGGTAGAGGCAGAGGACGTGCTAACGTGAATCGTGTTGAGGACCCGATGTTGGTTCTTCTTGAAGCTATGCGGCGGATGGTGAAGTGATTACTCGACAAAATTTGAGAAAGCGACTCAACAACAAGATGCTACTGGTGATGCCCTAAATTTATCTGAATTTAGGCGCCATAATCCGCCACAATTTAGAGGCGAGGTGGATCCGGAGAAAGCGAGTCGGTGGATGCAAGATTTAGAGAGAATCTTTGAGGGGATGAGATGCACGGATGAAAAGAAAGTAACTTATCTTTGTTTTATGCTTTGAGAGGAGATGCGAGAACATTGGTGGAGAGGAATCCGCCGAGTGTTGCAAGCTGAAGGGACTGAGATCACATAGGAAGTGTTTTCTAATACTTTTCTGGATAAGTATTTTCCTGCAAGTGCTAGGCATGCCAAGGAGATGGAATTTCTTGGGTTGCGACAGGGAAATATGACAGTGAATGAGTACGCCACAAAATTTGAAGGTTTGTCTCAATTTTCGGATTATGCTCGAAATCGACAAGATGAGGTATGGAAATGTCGGAAGTTTGAGTCTGGATTAAGAGTGGAATTGAAGCGAGGAGTGATATCTCTGAATATGAATCATTTTCATGCTTTGGTAGACGCATGTGCGCGACTTGAGGAGCTTGAACCGTCGCGAGATCAGAGGAATCAGAACTTTGGGCCGACAAGGTTTCAAAGAGGTGGAGGTAGCAATACAAATCGGTTTCTGCAAGCCGTATTCTAGACCACAAGGAAGTCGACTCAGCGACCGCCGGTTGGAGGGAGTGTGTACCTAGTGGTGGAGCAGGACGAGAGAGTGGTGTTTACACCGACGTGTTTTAAGTGTGGCAAGAAGGGCCATATATCTCCAGATTGTACAATCAAGGGAACTATCTGTTTTAATTGTGGACAGCCTGGGCATATGTCGAAGGATTGTACTCGACCAGAGAAGAAACCTGCTGTTCGTCATGTTAAAGCTAATCAGCAAAAATCTGGAAATACTCAACCGAGATCTGGAGGGCGAGTGTATACAATGATGGGATCTGAAGTTTCTCAATCTGATGACCTTATTCAAGGAGAAGGTGACATTGGAGGTAACCTTCTGACTGTATTGTATGACTCGGGTGCTACACACTCGTTTATTGCCTATGATTGTGTGGAAAGACTGAAGTTGCCTGTGTCTTCTCTGAATGTTAAGTTAAGTGTATCTACGCCAACTGCTAAACCTGTAGTTACTTCTAAGATCTGTTTGGATTGTCCTATTGTTGTGAAGGGCCGTTTGTTTTTGGTCAATTTGATTTGTTTGCCTCTTATTGAGATAGATGTAATCTTAGGGATGGACTGGTTATGTTCTAACCATATCCTTATAGATTGTGCAAAGAAAACTATAGTTTTCCTAAGGAAGAAGAGTCTGGATTCTTAACTTTGTTAAGGTCAAGTCTTTGTTGAGAGATGGAGCGCAAGGATATCTGGTATTGTCTTCTCTAGAAGTTAAGAATGAGAAGGATGTGAATACTATTCCTGTTGTCAACGATTTTCCGGATGTTTTTCCTGACGATGTACTGGTTTACCGCTTTGAGCGGAGATCGAGTTCTCAATTGATTTAGTACCGGGAACAGGTCCTATCTCAATTGCACCGTATCGTATGTCGCCAGTAGAGTTGGGGGAGCTGAAAAAGCAATTGGTGGAACTGTTGGAGAAAGAATTTGTACGACCTAGCGTTTCCCTATGGGGTGCGCCAGTGCTTTTGGTTAAGAAGAAGGATGGAACTTCACGACTTTGTGTGGACTATCGGCAGTTGAACAAGGTGACTATCAAGAATAAATATCCGCTTCCAAGAATCGACGATTTGATGGATCAATTGAGAGGAGCTGTGATATTTTCCAAGATAGATCTGCGATCGGGTTATCACCAGATTCGTGTAAGAGGAGAAGATGTGTCGAAGACTGCTTTTCGAACTCGTTATGGACATTATGAGTATCAGGTAATGCCATTCGGGGTGACGAATGCTCCTGCCATATTTATGGATTATATGAACAGGATATTTCGTCCATATCTAGACAGATTTGTCGTTGTCTTTATCGATGACATTCTGATCTATTCTCGATCGAAGGAAGAGCATCTTGAACATCTGAATGTTGTTCTTGATTTTGAGGGAGAAAGCATTGTATGCGAAATTGGCTAAGTGTGAGTTCTGGTTGGAAGAAGTCCAATTTCTTGGTCACGTAATTTCTAAAGAAGGTATTGCGGTGGACCCATCGAAAGTGGAGACTTTTTTTTACGGTGGGAAAGACCTAAGACGAATGAAGTTCGAAGTTTTGTTGGACTTGCTTTGGTTATTATCGGAGATTTATCGAAGGTTTTTCCAAGATTCTTTGGACCACTTACACAATCGACGAGGAAAAGTCAAGCTTTTGAATGGACGGAAGAGCGTGAAGCCGGTTTTCAAGAGTTGAAGAAGAGGTTAACAAGCTGCACCGGTGTTGATCCTACCAGTTCGAAGAAATCTTTCGATGTGTATTGTGACGCTTCTTATCAAGGACTAGGATGCGTGTTGATGCAAGACCGGAATGTGGTGGCATATGCTTCTCGACAATTGAAGGTTCATGAGAAGAATTATCCTACGCATGATTTGGAATTGGCTGCGGTGGTTTTTGCTTTGAAGATATGGAGACATTTTCTCTATGGAGCAACGTTCAACATCTTCAGTGATCACAAGAGTTTGAAGTACTTGTACGACCAGAAGGAGCTGAATATGAGGCAGCGAAGATGGTTAGAATTTCTGAACGACTACGATTTTCAACTTTTGTACCACCCTGGTAAGGCGAATGTCGTGGCCGATGCCTTGAGTAGAAAGATTATCAGTGTTTCTGCGCTGATGATCAAAGAAAAGGAGCTCATTGAACAATTTAGAGATGAGTGGTCATTTGTTGAGTTGAAACCGGGAAAGATCTGTATGAATATGGTTACTATCTCAAGCGAGTTGATGGAAGACATAAGGGAAAAGCAAAATGCCGATAAATTTTTGCAAGGAATAAGGGAGCAAATGAAGCAAGACGAGAGCGGAGAGTTCAAAGAAGGAACGATGGAATTTTGAGGTTTCGGGGTAGAATCTGTATTCCTCGTGACCGAGAACGAGGCAATATATTGTGGAACATGCCCATACTAGTCTATTAAGTATGCATCCAGAATAACAAAGATGTACCAAGACTTGAAGAAGTTATTATGGTGGCATGGAATGAAGGGTGATGTGGTTAGATGCGTGTCAACTTGCCTAGTTTGTCAAAAATCGAAAGTTGAACACCAAAGACCAGCTGGGATGTTGCAACCATTATCGATTCCAGAATGGAAATGGGACAACATTTCTATGGATTTCGTTACTGGTTTGCCAAAGACAAGGAAAGGTCATGATTCGATATGGGTTATAGTCGATAGACTTACGAAATCGGCTCATTTCTTACCAATCAATATTAAATATTCATTGGAAAGATTAACCCAGTTGTACATCAGCGAGATTGTCAGATTACATGGAGTGCCTACATGTATAGTTTCTGACAGAGATCCGAGGTTTACGTCAAGATTTTGGCGAAGTCTGCAAGAAGCTATGGGAACCAAGTTACGATTGAGTTCAGCATATCATCCACGACACGGATGGTCAAACAGAGAGAACTATACAATCTTTGGAGGATTTATTGCGTGCTTGTGTTTTGGAACAACGAGGAAGTTGGGATGAATTTTTATCTTTGATAGAATTCACCTACAACAATAGTTTTCACGCAAGCATCGGAATGGCACCTTATGAAGCATTGTATGGAAGACGATGTCGAACGCCACTATGTTTGGTATCAAGATGGGGAGAGTATGGTGTTGGACCGGAACTTGTACAACAGACTACGGATAAAGTCAAAATGATACAAGAGAAGATGAGGACGGCGCAAAGCGGACAAAAAGAGTTACGTAGATAAACGAAGACGATCTCTTGAGTTTAAGGAGGGTGAGCATGTATTTTTAAGAGTTACTCCTACGACCGGTGTCGGAAGAGTGATTAAGTCTAAAAGCTTACTCCTAAATTCATTGGACCATATCGATTATCCGACGTTATTGGTCTGTAGCATATCGATTGCTTTGCCGCCTTTTCTATCCAATTTGCATGACGTGTTTCATGTGTCTCGATTACGGAAGTATATACCAGATCAGACACATGTTATACAACCAGATGACGTGCGGTTAAAGGAGAATCGACTTACGAAACTTTACCTGTCAGGATTGGGGACGAAAGGTAAAGCAACTTCGAGGAAAGATGATTGAGCTAGTGAAAGTCATATGGAATGATGTGACGGGTGAAGCTACCTGGGAGCTGGAAGATAAAATGAAGGATCAATATCCTCATTTGTTTTGAGAACAACATCAATTTCGAGGACGAAATTTTTATTTGTTGGGGAGTGTTGTAACGCCCCAATTTTTAGAAAATATTCGAATGTTTGTTTTTTGTTTTTCATGCTTTTGTGTGAATGACCGTTGTGTCCCTATTTTTCTCGTTTCTCGATTTCTGTATGAAAACAATTACGATAATACAGGCTCAAATTTTATTTGATCGTTTTACGTAATTTGCTTCGAGACGGTAAAATAAAAATTTTTCTGAGCTACTGTTTTAATTTTTCTGAAAGATATACAGCTATATAATACTGCTGGATATTTTATTTGAACGTTTTGGACGATTACCTACGTTGTGGGAAAAAATAGGAAAATGACCGTTACGTCCCGAACGTACTGTTTTTGCTGTTTTTGCTGTTTTTAATTGTTTTCTTCTTGATTTAATGCCTGAAAATACTGTCTGTGATTTTATATGGACTTTTTGTGTGATTTGCTCCGAGGCAGGAAAATAATATTTTTCGGGCCGGAGAAAATCTTATTTTATTATTTAGAATTGGGGGATCTTACTTAACCCGATTCTGAATGAGACTAAAAATAATCTTTTAATTTTTAGGATTTAACTGTCAAATAAAATAATTTTATATTATTATAATATTATTTTATTAGTCAAGATATATTTTAGTGACAGATGGACCCGAAATATTTTGCGGGACCCACAATTAGCGAAACGGTTAGATCGGTAGCTTAATTAATCACCGTTAGCGTAGAAACTTTCCGAGCAAGTGACTCATGACTCAAATGCTAGTGACTCAGAGAATTTTAAATGACACTGTGTGACTAAGGCATGTGAGTCATCATGAGCAACCAATAGGAATCAAGCTTGTTCACCAAGGCTTGATCTTGACCTTGATTCATCCAAAGGCTTGGATGAAGCCAAATCAATGGTCCACCTTGCAAGCCCACTTGAGTACTACGGCCAAGGGCTTTGGAAGACCATTCTCCACTTTGATTTTCATGCATTTTCTCTCTCTCTCTCTTCCAAAAAAACCTAGCCACCATTGTTGTTCATTTTCCTCTCCATTCGGCCAAGACCTATCCTACACCATCCAACCATCCAAAAATTTTTCTAACCAAGTTTTCCTAACCTAAACACTATTCTAAGAACCTTTCTAGTTGGGAGTTTCTTCAAAATCTTCCATTTAGGGCTTGGAAATCAACCTTGAAAGTTTCCTAGAAGGTGAAATTTCATGCTTTTCTTTTCTCTCTTCTTTTTTTCAAAGTTCTAAGCCATGATTTCTCCATGGTTTAGCTTCTTTTTCATGGTTAGTAACATGCAAATTTTGTTTGAGATTTCTAGGTATTTTTGAAGGTGAAAACCGAACCCTAGGAGGTGTGAAAGCAACCTTTTGTCTTCATTTAAGGTAAGAGGAAGACAATTCTTATCATCCCTTGGTGGTGGTAAGAAGATGGAATATTTGTAGAATCCATAAGGATTCGGTGGTGGTGTGTTTGTTGATGTGTATTTGTTAATTTTTGTGGTTGCTAGTAGTTTATGTGATGTATGTTAGTAGCTTTCTTGTTTGATGATTGTAATAATTTTGCATGTCTATTAGCTTTTGAATGCATGTCTATAAGCTTTAATTTAGGTTTAGGTGTTAGAAAATATATTGCATGTGTTAGAAAATAAATGCATGTGTTAGAATTGTATGATAATGTATAGGATGTGAATAACATGTTTAAATTTGCATGAGTGTTCCAAAGAACACATCCAATAGCTCACGGCAATGACAAATTTGGAGGACCAAAATGTTCTCTTGATTTTTCCTAAAGTGTAACTTAATTAACCTAGGAGAAATCAAGAAGGTTTCAAATTGATTTGATCAAAGAAAATGAATTTAGAAATCAAATGGTAAAGACTTAGTATTTTGGGCCAACATGCCTAAAGGATTAAATTGATTCTTGCTAACTATTTTCTAATATGATTTAATGAACTTAGACAATATAATACATTTGATATGATTTGAAAGGTGAAAGACATTTTAGAAATCAAATGAAAAAGTTTTACAAATTTGGCCAACATGCCACTATAGGTAATCATGATTTCTAAAACTTGATTCCAAACCTTTTTCAATTAAAAAGAGACAATACAAGTTAAAAAGAAATTTTCTATAATGACTTTTGAAGAAACAAATTGATTAGAAGTAAGTTTAAAGGGTTAAAATTATAATTTTTATCATTAGGAAAAAATACAGAAATTTTGAGAAATTTTCTAACATATAGCTCACTTTAGGTTTTGAAGCATGTTAGAGATTTCAAAAGAATTAAATGATATGGTTAAAAAAATTAGGTAAATGGAAATTTTATGGAAAAATTTAGTAAACCATTATTATGATTTTATAAACAAAATACTTTGTCAATTTTTAGTAAAAATGAACCAATAAGATAGCAAAAATATCCAAAAGACAAGTATGCGGTATGAAAAATTATTCTACGTAGTTTAAATGTACTAAGTACTATTTCTATTGTTTAAACAATAGTAATTTTAAAGGCATTCGAATAAGAAAATGATTTAAAATCCTACGCGATTGAGAAAACGTATTAAAAATGCTACGCGATTTTAAAAACAGAAAAATATCTTTACCCGATTTTTAAACGTTTGTAAAAACGACGGAATTATGAAAACGCGATAAAATTTCTACGCGATTGACCGTTACTATATTTATTTTATCTTGTCGGAAAAAATGTGAACCCGTCTGAGGCTTTTTGAGGATCTTTCTTTGTCGGGAAAATGTGAACCCGTCATGTGCTTTTTGAGAATTTATCTTATCTTGTCGGGAAAATGTGAACCCGTACAGGCTTTTGAGAATTTATTACTGTCGGGAAAATGTGAACCCGTACAAGTTTTCTATTTATGTGTGCCAAGTTTTTGGTGGATTGGTTGACGAGACGAATCACATCGTGTTGTCGATGCGATAAATGTAGTGTGGTTCATTGTTCTAATGAACTTGGAGACTTTAGTGTACGGGATCCCACATGTGGACAGTTGGTAGCTCCGCTGGGCCGTGGTAAACCGATAGCACACTATGGTACTCAACACGCACTATATTTAATCGAGATTTGTGAAATCTAGTAGTACATTTGTCTGTAGTGCCACAACGTGAGACCGTGAACTACACCACGCCGGATGATGGATTCTGTGTCGTGGGGCTATAGACGCAACGTGTGACGCGCAATAGTTGGTTGGGCAGCCGTGGTACTAATAGATTTTGCGAATCATTCCTCTCTCTCGATACTTGTGTTTTCTTTAGCTCCATGGAGTAGGGTTTTGTCATATTATTTATCTCTATGTCTATTTGTTTCCATCTTATCTATTTATTGTTTATCTGTATTTTATTTGTTTATTTTATCTGGTTACTGTTCCTATATTTGGTTATTTTTATTACATCTTATCTGTTTATTCTTATCTTTCTTATTTTATCTGTGATGTTTTATCTGTGGTGTGATATATTGTTATGATATCTAAATTTTACTTCAATCTGTTATTATAATTGTTAAAGCTTTTCATATTGCATGAACTGTATATATATTGATTGTCGTCTTCTTATTGGCCATGTTGTGATGATTTTATGTTGTCTTACCTCTTTGTTATATGTATTTTTTGTTTATTTATTTTACGCGGTAAAGACTTCGAGGAAGAGGATCAGCCCCTTGAGATCTTGTACCCCGAGGAGGAGGAAGATCAGCAAGCAGACGATCAGTTTGACGATCAAGAACCATCCGATCATCCATATCCTCTGGATTGATTGTGAGGGATAGCGGCCGAGGATTTTTGGGATTCGTAGAGTTAGTATTTCATGGAGGTTCTCTACGGCTTGGCATTTACGAGGAGATCGTGATTCGTGACGTATGCGGGACGTGTGACCGTGATTCTACGTCAACGTTTTGATGGAGAGCTTCATCATGACTACGACACTTTTTCGCACTTAGAGTTACCCTTATCCATTAGGCGTCATTGGGGTGTCTTGAAAACCACCGAGCCTAGTGAGATAAGCATCGTATCGATTGCGCGATCCCGTTATCGCCGTGTGTCGAGACATCCGGATATCTATCTCCCGATGATCATTTTCATATTGAGAGTGATCCATCGAGGATTAGATAACCATGATGTTTTTTTTTTGGGCGCGTCGGCAGTATGTACGTATATATTAACTCTTTTATTGCTTTCTTTCTTGTTTTTGTTTAAATATTTGTAGTTTTAGTTGTAAATTATTTGTACACTTATAACTTAATCATATGTATATTATTAGTGATGATGTTTTTTTTTTTATTTCGTATTTTTCGTTATCTTTTTATATCATATTTCTGTCTTTCAGGAATTATTTTACAACCCGTAATAATATTTAACAAATGTTTCACAACTTGGGTAGATTTTATTTCTATTTCTTGTATTTTCTTTTATGTGTGACATCCTCCAAAGGGGTGTTACAATTCACGTCACTATTCATGTCACTATTCGTGTCACTATTCACATCACTATTCATCAGTTCTGTTCCTCGGGTATTGTTCATCATTTCATTCTTTGAAACACTAAATCAACTCAAGGACAATCCGTAAAAACAATATGCATCCAACTTGGATCATATCATATATTATGTGTGATATAGTGTGCTTATTTTATGTTCAGTGTTATTTTATCTCGTAATATTTTGTTTAACCGAAAAAATTTTACAACCCGCATTAGTATATAATAAACGTTTTACAACTTGGGTAGATTTTATTTATCTTTATTTTATTTTATTTATAAATGTGACATCCCCGTAAGGGTGTTACACTTATGCTATTTTCCTAAGTTAAATTAGTCATTTTGCACGTTTAGTGTTGTGGCAAAGTGGCTAAATTAACTCAAAATATCACAAAATTTTGCAGACATATTAAACAAGTATTATGGTACCTCTATGACTATATACAAGTCTAACATGCTAAAAAGAGGGTGTTACATTTCTCCCATCCTTATAAATATTTTGTCCCCAAAATTTAGCTTTCCATAATAAAAATTTAGAGGACCACATCGTTACCTTTTATTGTATCCATCTTATACATTCTAACCTTTTAAATTCTTTTATCTTAACGACTTCTGGAATCGACAAAACAAATTAAGTACCTTGTAAAAAGAGAAAAGATTAAGCTTTCAAGATTGCCTTTACTTCTTTTCTTCCTAAAGTATATACCATTCCGGGAGCTTGTAATCTAGGATTAGGAATATAACTTTATGCCTCTGCTGACATCTATAGATATAATGTAACACCTTAATATTGATATCATGTTATATCTGATATATAAATATGGATAAGCAACATTAGATATGCTACTTAAACTCAAACATAAAACTAATCCCTAATATTTAGACAATTAAATGATCATGGAGAGCCTTGTGGAATAAAAATCCACTTATATACATATACTATTCTATTAGAATTTACATATAGTTCTATATACAACTGTTTACAATACCAAAATAAATATACATATGAAGTACGAATTTAATCATATAAAACATAAAACTAATTAGCCTTCAGTCTACTTCTTATTTCTAGTCAATCTTCCACCTAGATTTACATGGTAACACCGAGGGTGAGAGTCTAAAATTCTCAGTAGTAGTGTACCAATACCAACAGTTGTAACACTCACAATGAATATGTACAACACATAACAATAGCATACAAATATAATTGACAATTAAACTATTATTCAAAATATCTCATAATTAAAGCTATAAACAATATTCAACTGTTACTCATAATTTAAGGAATGATTACATTTCTCAATTAAACTTTTCATACATTGGATAAGACAACTACCCATACAACTGCCTGAATGCAATGGATAAGATAATCGCTCATACAACTGTCTAAAAATGCATATGTTATACTATATTGTATGAGTATGATGCAATGCAATTTGTGAATACAATGTCATGGATGTCATGAATGTCATGAACTTGCTATTCCTTTTTGTAGTGGGAAATGTAATGCCCCTTTTCACAGAGGGCACAACACCGAAAGAACAAAATTTAAAAGAAACTAAAACCTTGTTTATAAAAATTACTTGTTTATCAAATCAGTATATGAGTTTACCAAATTTTTTTGTTCTTAATATGCGAAAAACATATACATAGATTGTATTTATGATAAAGCTTTTGTGGGGTGCAAGAATTTGTTGACATTTTACAAGTGGAGAATAATATAAAGAACGTCCCATACATCAATCCAGAAGATACATATCATAAGTACTTATATACATCAAAGGATCTTAGTAAAACATAAGCAAAAGCTTTACATGCCCAAAAAGATTATACACATCAGCCCCCAAAAACAACAAAAAGACATCAAGTCCCAAAAGCTACAAAACAACATATCAAGCTTCACAAGTTACTGAGAAGGACCCTCGGACGGATCTTCCTCAAAAGAAGAGATCCTAACAGGAGCCACAAACTCACGGGCAGGGGCACGTGCAGAAGACATAATCGAGTCCTCTTGTGGGGTATAAGAGCGACCACCCCACAGCTCTCGGATCGGCATATAAAACTCCAGCCATCAAAAGAGAAGGTAGGAGCTTCATAACGACTCCTCATAAAAGTCAGGGTCACCTCACCCACATAAACAAACCGCTTAGTATTCAGGTTGACGTGCCACTAATCGATGCCTCCATGAAACCTTAGCCTAGCATAACCAAGAAGACCTCATCTGGATGCCATAGTAAACTAACCCAAACGGAAATCAGGAAACTCTAGCTCGTTCTTGTCACGATCTTTAAAGAAACACAAACATAAATAGAATAATAGAATAAAGAGGTAAGATCCCCTACATCAATACCAATTATGGTAGTAATGAAATAGGAATGGTGCACAATGCCTTTCAAGTGCTGAAAACAATAAGCAACATTAAAGTCAGACAATAAATAGTTCAAAAATTGAGGCAGTCATAGTGTCAGTGAAAGAGAAATTCAATAAGCATATATATATGTATATATTTATGTTAGATAAATATGTCGACTGACTATGCATATGCACAATGTACCAAACCCTACTCCATTTAGCTAAATACAACATCAGAGAGAATGATTGGGGAGACATGTCTATATATCATCAGCATTAATAAAGTGCTATCACAAAGTTTGCGTATGCATCATGGTTCAAACAAGACATTCATCACTGGATCGTGAATAGCATAGTGCCTGGTCGAGATTTTCAAAGCGTTGCTCGAACCATGGCCCAGAGGAGCTACCAACTGGCCACTTGTGGGATACCCTCGCCTAGACGCCTCCAAGTTCAACAAGTGAACCACATTACTCAATTCGCACCCGTACAAAGGTGTAATTCATCTCCTAGGAAAACAACCTCAACAAAAAGTCCACCAGACTTGCACAAAGTACAATGAATGACTCAATGTACACACACACACACACACACACACACACACACACACACACACACACACACACACACACACACATATATATGTATATATCAATGTCATGCATTTCATAACTATAAGCTGCCATTGGCCAAAACAGTCATCAACAACTCTGGGTTCCACTTATGGGCTCGATAGCAAAATTGTCGTTTATTTTCAATCGCGGACATACCATTATCTCATAAGGTTTATTACTATTTCTTTTTCAATTGAGTAAAACTACTGTTGCCATTTTAAACTAAATTTTGAAACTTTCAAAGTTTAATATAAAAATTACACCTCAACTTCAACACTTTTCCTATTGAGCTTCTCTAGGGAATATTTTCTAATATTTTCTACCTAATCCTTATTACTCTAATTCAAAAAGTCATTCTCTTTGTCCTTAATAAGAACTCACTTAAATAAATATTTTAGGTTTCTCAAAACCTCACTCAGACTTATTTTCCTTCAATGGCCGAAAATCACTCTTGATTTTAGGATAAAAACTTTGTTTCTTTTCTCTTTCCATTTTATGAGTCCCTAATTAAATATCTAATCACCTAATTATCTAAGTTTCAACTTGATACAAAAATCTTGCCTTGGGTGCCCTACATGGCCATGAACCCTAAGGGTCTAGAAACCCATAATTTTCATCACTTTATCAATCACTTATCACTTAATTGCTTAAGCCCCAAATTAATAGAAAGATTTTGTCTTGGACACCTTAAATTGGGTCACTTGGCTGTGAGCCACAATCAAAAGGGGTAAAAAGCCCTTGCCTTTCATACATGATTCTAAGCTTCCAAAACATCTTCATTAATCAATTCCACATAATAGCAAACTCATGCACAATATTAAGTAATAAAATTATACAAGGCAAATAAACACAAATCACCAAAAATCATACAATCAAGGGGGTGGATCCTCACATGGATTTCCCACTCACAACATACAGAATTGTTCCTCACCACCATGATAGGTTGATGAGGTTAATCTCCCTCTTACCTAAAGAGATGGAAAGAAAAGAAAGCTCCTTGATGCCTCTTGGAATTTTCATCCAACACCTCCAACCAAACCTTAGAAGTTTCAAACTCACAAGATCAACACCTAAAGCTTGAAAAGAGAAGACCAATGATCAAGATGATGGCCTTGAACATGAAAAAGATGTGATGTGAGCCCACTAAGGAGCATGGATCAAGGAGCACTACAAGGACTTGGTGGACCTATGACAAGAGCTAGGACCAAGAAAGCCCAAGAAGTCCTAAATCAAATGGTGACAACTTTAATTGAAGCAAGCCCAAATTCAAGTCTTGATGGAGTGGAGCCCAAATTGGTCACTTATCTCATCCAACTTGAAGACCCATGATGACTTGGATGTCCACTTCTCTAAAATAGCATTTTTTTAGTTTATTTCTATTAAATAAAGTGTAATAAACTATGAAGGATGAATAGTGCACGTTTTTTGGGAGGGCAACCTTTGGTTTGCATGCCTAGGTAACTCCTATTTGCTAGTTAATGCTTTAATTAGCCACTTAATGGATTAGTTATTGCTTTTTATGGGAAATTTGTCACATTATGATGACCATTTTGTATGCATATTCTATGCACCCCATTTTCCTATAAATAGGTGCCTAAAACATGAATGAAGGGACTCTTGGATGTGAATTTGGATTGAATCCATTTGTGAGAATTTCATTCTCTTTGGTTCTTGGTTGAGCCATCTTGGTTCTTATCAAAGGCTTCCTTACCTTTGTGGCGAATCTTCGCTTGACTTATCACTCTCTAAGAGTGTGGCGTCTTCTTCCACCCATTCCTTTTCCTTTTTCCATCTTTTTTATTATTTTTACTATTCATGTCACTATTCACGTCACTATTCATGTCACTATTCATCAATTCTGTTCCTCGGGTATTGTTCATCATTTCATTCTTTGAAACACTAAATCAACTCAAGGATGATCCATAAAAACAATATGCATCCAACTTGGATCATATCATGTGGTATCTAGAGCCCGGATTCTAGAGTTGATAGAGTTCTTGCATTTTCTTTTGTACTTGTTCTTATTGCTTTCCAAACATCAAATACTATTGCTTGAATGTCATAATTATACACAATCTTGATCATCATTGATCTCTGCCATTTCTAAGAATTGGCAACATTCTTTACTTTCCGTTCTTTACTTTTTGCCATTTAAATTCTAGTCCTTTTATTTTCTGCCTTTAATTTATGTTCTTATTTCTACGCAATATTTACATGAAACTTTGATCTTGTCAATTCTATATCTTCAGAAGTTGTTATATGTTTTATAGCACCTTAATTTGAAAGGAAACTCCTAAATACACAATTGGGCATAACAATTGAAAAAAAAAATTGCAAGAACCATTTTTTTTTTAAGTGCAAAAAAAAGAGAACAAGGGCTTGAAAAATAGTATTAAAAAAAAAAATTCGAGATTGGGCTGCCCTTGCACTTAAGCAAGATTGAGTTTGAATGCCTTGTGAATTTCAATTAAGCGATGCTATTCTACATACCTTGTGCATTTCTTTTTCTTCTTATTTCTTTTGAGTTCTACCTTTCTTTTTTTAATTAGCTTTTCTTGCTTGTCTTTTAAATTCCTTTGAGTTTTGTCTAGAGTTTCATCTTTTCTTCAACTTCTGAGTGCTTACTCTTGTGAGGACCGCTACCTTTGTAAGAGCTTTTGGTAATTGAAAAATGAGAGGGTTCATTTAAGAACTTGCAAAGAGAATTTGAGTGGAAAGAGGCAAGAGTGAAAATTACATCTTGTGTGAAAAAAAAAGCCAAAAAGAGTGAAAAAAAAAATATATATATATATATACACTTTGTGAGAAAAGAGAGGGAGTGTTGTGAGGATAAATTACACTTTCTACTACTCAAATGGGTGATAGTCCACCATTGTCACCAAGGACAGCCACTCTACATGCTAGAATGGCTAATCAAGTTCAAGCACTCCAAAGACAAATGGAGCAAATGCAAGCCAACTATGATAGACAACTAGCCAACCTTCAACGGGATGACTCAAGTGGCTATGATAGTGAAGAAAGAGAGGAGGCCAAGAGGAAGAAGACCTAGAAGAGGAGGCCCTAGGGGAGGAAGGCGTGAAGATAGGATTGAGGGGGTTAAAATCAAAGTTCCTTCCTTTCTTGGAAAGAAATGACCCCCAAGCCTATTTGGAGTGGGAACTCAAGATGGAGCAAGTGTTTGATTGCAACACATATAAAATGAGACTCATGTTAGAAGATCAAAAATGTGAAAGAAAGTGAAGGTGGCGGCGTTGGAGTTCAAGGAGTATGCACTAGTATGGTGGGATCAATTCCAAAAAAAGGAGAGGAGGAGAATGGAGAGGAGCCAATTTAAGAGTTGAGACTTGGGAAGACATGAAAGGTACAAGCCTTTGTAATGAGGAGGAGGTTTGTCCCAAGTCACTATCAAAGGGACATCCACAACAAATTGCAAAGACTTACCCAAGGGAGCAAGAGTGTGGATGAGTACTTAGAAAGGAGATGGAATTGGCCTTACTTAGGTCAAACTTTGAGGAGGACCGTGAGGCAACTATGGCAAGGTTCTTGCATGGCTTGAACCAAGAAATTCAAGATGTGGTGGAGTTACAAAACTATGTGGAGCTTGAAGATTTGGTGCAACAAGCAATCAAGGTGGAGCAACAATTAAAGAGGAGGAAATCCAAATATTCCTCTTCATCATCTTCCAAATTCCCATCTTCAAATTGGAAGGACAAGCAAAAGAAGGAGGGTGCACCAAGCAAGGAGGCCGTGAGCACCTCTCAAGGCAAGAAGCCCATGGAACCAACCACAAGGAGCAGAGATGTCAAGTGTTTCAAGTGTCTTGGTCATGGCCACATAGCCTCTCAATGTCCAACCAAGAGAACTATGGTGTCTGATATGATCCAAGTTGGATGCATATTGTTTTTACGGATCGTCCTTGAGTTGATTTAGTGTTTCAAAGAATGAAATGATGAACAATACCCGAGGAACAGAACTGATGAATAGTGACGTGAATAGTGACGTGAATAGTGATGTGAATAGTAAAAATAATAGAAAAGATGGAAAAAGGAAAAGGAATGGGAGGAAGAAGACGCCACACTCTTAGAGAGTGATAAGTCAAGCGAAGATTCGCCACAAAGGTAAGGAAGCCTTTGATAAGAACCAAGATGGCTCAACCAAGAACCAAAGAGAATGAAATTCTCACAAATGGATTCAATCCAAATTCACATCCAAGAGTCCTTCATTCATGTTTTAGGCACCTATTTATAGGAAAATGGGGTGCATAGAATATGCATACAAAATGGTCATCATAATGTGACAAATTCCCCATAAAAAGCAATAACTAATCCATTAAGTGGCTAATTAAAGCATTAACTAGCAAATAGGAGTTACCTAGGCATGCAAACCAAAGGTTGCCCTCCCAAAAAACGTGCACTATTCATCCTTCATAGTTTATTACACTTTATTTAATAGAAATAAACTAAAAAATGCTATTTTAGAGAAGTGGACATCCAAGTCATCATGGGTCTTCAAGTTGGATGAGATAAGTGACCAATTTGGGCTCCACTCCATCAAGACTTGAATTTGGGCTTGCTTCAATTAAAGTTGTCACCATTTGATTTAGAACTTCTTGGGCTTTCTTGGTCCTAGCTCTTGTCATAGGTCCACCAAGTCCTTGTAGTGCTCCTTGATCCATGCTCCTTAGTGGGCTCACATCATCCCCTCCTTCTTTAAGTGAATTCGACCTCGAATTGAAATCTTCATCACCTACATCAAATGGAGACAAATCAGCTACATTGAAAGTTGCACTAACACCATACTCACCGGAAGGTCTATCTTGTAGGCATTATCATTGATCTTGGCCAACACTTGGAATGGCCCATCTCCTCTTGGTTGAAGCTTGGATTTCCTCTGTGAAGGAAATCTCTCTTTTCTCATGTGCACCCAGACCCAATCTCCGGTTCAAACACCACCTTCCTCCTCCCTTTGTTGCCTTGTCTAACATAGCTTTCGGTCTTCTTCTCAATTTGAGCCTTGACTTGCTCGTGTAACTTCCTCACAAATTCAGCTTTAGCCCCGCCATCTTCATGCTTTAAAATTGACGAGTTAGGCAATGGCAATAAATCAAGAGGAGTGAGAGGATTAAATCCATAAACAACCTCAAAAGGAGAATATTGAGTAGTACTATGAACAGCTCTATTATAAGCAAATTCCACATGAGGCAAACACTCCTCCCAAGACTTAATGTTCTTCTTTATTACAGCCCTAAGAAGGGAAGAAAGTGTCCTATTAACTACCTCGGTTTGCCCATCCGTTTGGGGATGACAAGTAGTGGAGAAAAGAAGCTTTGTACCCAGCTTACCCCACAAAGTCCTCCAAAAGTGACTTAAGAACTTTGTGTCACGATCTGAAACAATACTTCTTGGAAGGCCATGAAGCCTTACCACTTCTTTGAAAAACAATTCAGCAACATGACAAGCATCATCAACTTTTTTACATGGTATAAAATGTGCCATTTTAGAAAACCTATCCACCACCACAAAAATTGAATCCTTACCATTCTTTGTCCGGGTAGTCCTACAACAAAATCCATTGACAAATCAATCCAAGGAAAATCGGAATAGGCAACGGAGTATAAAGTCCATGAGGCATCACTTTAGATTTAGACCTTTTACAAACAATGCATTTTTCACAAAACTTTTGCACATCATGTTTCATGTGTGGCCAATGAAAATGTTCGTGCAACATGTCTAAAGTCTTTTGAACCCCAAAATGCCCCATTAGTCCCCCTTCATGCGCTTCCCTCACAAGCAACTCTCTTATAGAACTTTTAGGCACACATAATCTCTTTTCTTTAAACAAAAACCCTTGGTGCCTAAAATATCCATTTTGAGCCCAATGCAAACAATTAGCATAGATATGGGAAAAATCTTTATCATGCTCATACAATTCTTTGATGCATTCAAGCCCAAACAATTTTGTTTCAAGGGTAGAGAGTAAGGTATACCTTCTTGAAAGTGCATCCGCCACTATGTTGGCCTTACCTTTCTTATGCTTGATCACATATGGGAATTGTTCAAGAAACTCAACCCACTTGGCATGCCTCTTATTCAACTTTCCTTGTCCTTTCAAGTACTTTAAGGACTCATGATCACTATGGATAACAAACTCTTTGGGCAAAAGATAATGTTGCCATGTTTGCAAAGCCCTCACCAAGGCATACAACTCCTTATCATAGGTGGGATAATTAAGGACAACACCACTTAATTTCTCACTAAAGTAAGCAATTGGATGCCCTTCTTGCATTAAAACAGCTCCAACACCAACATTAGAAGCATCACATTCAATTTCAAAAGATTTAGCAAAATTAGGCAAAGCAAGTATTGGTGCATGGGTGAGCTTTTTCTTAAGTTCCTTAAAAGCTTGTTCTTGTTTTTCCCCCATTTAAACCCAACATTCTTTTTGACAATTTCATTAAGAGGTGCAGCCAATGTGCTAAAATCTTTAACAAACCTCCTATAGAAACTAGCCAAACCATGAAAGCTCCTCACATCACTCACATTTTTGGGGTTGGCCAATCTTGAATGGCCTTAATCTTTTCTTGATCCACATGGACCCCTTTAGCATTAATCACAAAACCAAGGAAAATCACATGATCCACACAAAAAGTACATTTTTCCAAGTTTGCATACAACCTTTCTTTTCTTAATACAAGCAAAACAACCCTTAAATGTTCATGGTGCTCATCTAAGTTTTTGCTATATATTAAGATATCATCAAAATATACCACCACAAATTTTCCCAAAAATTCTCTTAAGACATGGTTCATAAGCCTCATAAAAGTGCTTGGTGCATTTGTTAAACCAAAAGGCATTACCAACCATTCATACAAACCAAATTTAGTTTTGAAAGCGGTTTTCCATTCATCCCCTTCCCTTATCCTAATTTGATGGTACCCACTTTTCAAATCAATTTTAGAAAAAATGCAAGCACCAAACAATTCATCAAGCAAATCATCAAGTCTAGGGATAGGATGCCTATACTTAATGGTGATGTTGTTCACGGCCCTACAATCCGTGCACATCCTCCAAGTGCCATCCTTTTTGGGCACCAAAATGACGGGTACACACATGGACTTAAGCTCTCTTGTACCCATCCTTTTTGCATCAACTCCTCCACTTGCTTTTGGATCTCTTTGGTCTCTTGAGGATTGCTCCTATAGGCTGGCCTATTGGGTAATGATGCACCCGAATGAGGTCAATATGGTGCTCAATTCCCCTCAAAGGTGGAAGGCCATGTGGCACTTCCTTAGGGAAGATATCCTCAAATTCCTGCAAAAGATTTTTCACACCACTAGACAAAGAATGATCATTAGAAATGTTAGCATTTAAACAAAATTCCCTACACAAAAGCATGTATAGGGGCTGTCTTGAAACCAATGCACTTTTCACCTCACTTTTTGTTGCAAAACAACTCTCTTTTCTCTCTTTTTCATCTCGGTTTTTCTCTCTTTTTTTCTCATGATTTTTTTTTTATTTTCATCACTCTTTTCCTCTTGTTCACTCTCTTTTTCTTTTCTCTCTTGCTCTCTTTTCTCTCTCATTTTCTTTTGATCCTCACTAACTTGTTTTGGAGATAAAGGAGAGAGTACAACCTTTCGCTCCTTGTCCATGAAAGTGAACTTGTTTGAAAATCCATCATGAATGGCCTTCTTGTCATATTGCCAAGGCCTTCCCAACAACATATGGCTTGCCTCCATAGGCACTACATCACAAAGAACATTATCCTCATACTTCCCAATGGAGAATGGAACCTCCACTTGTTTGTTCACCACCATCTCCCCAACCTCACTCAACCATTGAAGTCTATATGGTGTTGGATGGGTTTTAGTGATAAGATTTAATTTAGACACCAACCTAGAACTTACTACATTTGCACAACTACCTCCATCAATTATTAGAGAACAAACTTTACCTTGAATTAGGCATCTAGAGTGGAAAATGTTCTCCCTTTGGCTAGCTTCATGTTCCTTCACTTGACTCCCCAAAAGCCTCCTCACCATAAGTAAGTCACCATCCGGCATGAACACTTCTTCTTCACTTTCCTCTCCACTTGAAGCTTCGGATTGAGACATCACTTCACCATTCAAGGACACCATAGTTCTCTTGGTTGGACATTGAGAGGCTATGTGGCCATGACCAAGACACTTGAAACACTTGACATCTCTGCTCCTTGTGGTTGGTTCCATGGGCTTCTTGCCTTGAGAGGTGCTCACGGCCTCCTTGCTTGGTGCACCCTCCTTCTTTTGCTTGTCCTTCCAATTTGAAGATGGGAATTTGGAAGATGATGAAGAGGAATATTTGGATTTCCTCCTCTTTAATTGTTGCTCCACCTTGATTGCTTGTTGCACCAAATCTTCAAGCTCCACATAGTTTTGCAACTCCACCACATCTTGAATTTCTTGGTTCAAGCCATGCAAGAACCTTGCCATAGTTGCCTCACGGTCCTCCTCAAAGTTTGACCTAAGTAAGGCCAATTCCATCTCCTTGAAGTACTCATCCACACTCTTGCTCCCTTGGGTAAGTCTTTGCAATTTGTTGTGGATGTCCCTTTGATAGTGACTTGGGACAAACCTCCTCCTCATTACAATTTTCATGTCTTCCCAAGTCTCAATTGGCTCCTCTCCAATTCTCCTCCTCTCCTTTTGGAATTGATCCCACCATACTAGTGCATACTCCTTGAACTCCAACGCCGCCACCTTCACTTTCTTTCTCTCATTATATGTGTTGCAATCAAACACTTGCTCCATCTTGAGTTCCCACTCCAAATAGGCTTCGGGGTCATTCTTTCCAAGAAAGGAAGGAACTTTGATTTTAACCCCTCAATCCTATCTTCACGCCTTCCTCCCCTAGGGCCTCCTCTTCTAGGTCTTCTTCCTCTTGGCCTCCCTCTTTCTTCACTATCATAGCCACTTGAGTCATCCCGTTGAAGGTTGGCTAGTTGTCTATCATAGTTGGCTTGCATTTGCTCCATTTGTCTTTGGAGTGCTTGAACTTGATTAGCCATTCTAGCATGTAGAGTGGCTGTCCTTGGTGACAATGGTGGACTATCACCCATTTGAGTAGTAGAAAGTGTAATTTATCCTCACAACACTCCCTCTCTTTTCTCACAAAGTGTATATATATATATATATATTTTTTTTTTTTCTTTTTGGCTTTTTTTTTTTTTTTTCACACAAGATGTAATTTTCACTCTTGCCTCTTTCCACTCAAATTCTCTTTGCAAGTTCTTAAATGAACCCTCTCATCTTTCAATTACCAAAAGCTCTTACAAAGGTAGCGGTCCTCACAAGAGTAAGCACTCAGAAGTTGAAGAAAAGATGAAACTCTAGACAAAACTCAAAGGAATTTAAAAGACAAGCAAGAAAAGCTAATTAAAAAAAAAAAATTAGAAAGGTAGAACTCAAAAGAAATAAGAAGAAAAAGAAATGCACAAGGTATGTAGAATAGCACCGCTTAATTGAAATTCACAAGGCATTCAAACTCAATCTTGCTTAAGTGCAAGGGCAGTCTCTTTTTTTTTCTTTTTTTTTTTTTTTTAATACTATTTTTCAAGCCCTTGTTCTCTTTTTTTTTTGCACTTAAAAAAAATGGTTCTTGCAATTTTTTTTTTTCAATTGTTATGCCCAATTGTGTATTTAGGAGTTTTCTTTCAAATTAAGGTGCTATAAAACATATAACAACAATGAGATATAGAATTGACAAGATCAAAGCTGTAAATATTGCGTAGAAATTAAAGAACAGAAATTAAAGGCAGAAAATAAAAGGACTAGAATTTAAATGGCAAAAAGTAAAGAACGGAAAGTAAAGAATGTTGCCAATTCTTAGAAATGGCAGAGATCAATGATGATCAAGATTGTGTATAATTATGACATTCAAGCAATAGTGCTTGATGTTTGGAAAGCAATAAGAACAAGTACAAAAGAAAATGCAAGAACTCTATCAACTCTAGAATCCGGGCTCTAGATACCACATGATATGATCCAAGTTGGATGCATATTGTTTTTACGGATCGTCCTTGAGTTGATTTAGTGTTTCAAAGAATGAAATGATGAACAATACCCGAGGAACAGAACTGATGAATAGTGACGTGAATAGTGACGTGAATAGTGATGTGAATAGTAAAAATAATAGAAAAGATGGAAAAAGGAAAAGGAATGGGAGGAAGAAGACGCCACACTCTTAGAGAGTGATAAGTCAAGCGAAGATTCGCCACAAAGGTAAGGAAGCCTTTGATAAGAACCAAGATGGCTCAACCAAGAACCAAAGAGAATGAAATTCTCACAAATGGATTCAATCCAAATTCACATCCAAGAGTCCCTTCATTCATGTTTTAGGCACCTATTTATAGGAAAATGGGGTGCATAGAATATGCATACAAAATGGTCATCATAATGTGACAAATTCCCCATAAAAAGCAATAACTAATCCATTAAGTGGCTAATTAAAGCATTAACTAGCAAATAGGAGTTACCTAGGCATGCAAACCAAAGGTTGCCCTCCCAAAAAAACGTGCACTATTCATCCTTCATAGTTTATTACACTTTATTTAATAGAAATAAACTAAAAAAATGCTATTTTAGAGAAGTGGACATCCAAGTCATCATGGGTCTTCAAGTTGGATGAGATAAGTGACCAATTTGGGCTCCACTCCATCAAGACTTGAATTTGGGCTTGTTTCAATTAAAGTTGTCACCATTTGATTTAGGACTTCTTGGGCTTTCTTGGTCCTAGCTCTTGTCATAGGTCCACCAAGTCCTTGTAGTGCTCCTTGATCCATGCTCCTTAGTGGGCTCACATCAAGGTCCTTGAATGGTGAAGTGATGTCTCAATCCGAAGCTTCAAGTGGAGAGGAAAGTGAAGAAGAAGTGTTCATGCCGGATGGTGACTTACTTATGGTGAGGAGGCTTTTGGGGAGTCAAGTGAAGGAACATGAAGCTAGCCAAAGGGAGAACATTTTCCACTCTAGATGCCTAATTCAAGGTAAAGTTTGTTCTCTAATAATTGATGGAGGTAGTTGTGCAAATGTAGTAAGTTCTAGGTTGGTGTCTAAATTAAATCTTATCACTAAAACCCATCCAACACCATATAGACTTCAATGGTTGAGTGAGGTTGGGGAGATGGTGGTGAACAAACAAGTGGAGGTTCCATTCTCCATTGGAAAGTATGAGGATAATGTTCTTTGTGATGTAGTGCCTATGGAGGCAAGCCATATGTTGTTGGGAAGGCCTTGGCAATATGACAAGAAGGCCATTCATGATGGATTTTCAAACAAGTTCACTTTCATGGACAAGGAGCGAAAGGTTGTACTCTCTCCTTTATCTCCAAAACAAGTTAGTGAGGATCAAAAGAAAATGAGAGAGAAAAGAGAGCAAGAGAGAAAAGAAAAAGAGAGTGAACAAGAGAAAAAGAGTGATGAAAAATCAAAAAAAAAATCATGAGAAAAACCGAGATGAAAAAGAGAGAAAAGAGAGTTGTTTTGCAACAAAAAGTGAGGTGAAAAGTGCATTGGTTTCAAGACAGCCCCTATACATGCTTTTGTGTAGGGAATTTTGTTTAAATGCTAACATTTCTAATGATCATTCTTTGTCTAGTGGTGTGAAAAATCTTTTGCAGGAATTTGAGGATATCTTCCCTAAGGAAGTGCCACATGGCCTTCCACCTTTGAGGGAAATTGAGCACCATATTGACCTCATTCCGGGTGCATCATTACCCAATAGGCCAGCCTATAGGAGCAATCCTCAAGAGACCAAAGAGATCCAAAAGCAAGTGGAGGAGTTGATGCAAAAAGGATGGGTACAAGAGAGCTTAAGTCCATGTGCTTGTACCGTCATTTTGGTGCCCAAAAAAGGATGGCACTTGGAGGATGTGCACGGATTGTAGGGCCGTGAACAACATCACCATTAAGTATAGGCATCCTATCCCTAGACTTGATGATTTGCTTGATGAATTGTTTGGTGCTTGCATTTTTTCTAAAATTGATTTGAAAAGTGGGTACCATCAAATTAGGATAAGGGAAGGGGATGAATGGAAAACCGCTTTCAAAACTAAATTTGGTTTGTATGAATGGTTGGTAATGCCTTTTGGTTTAACAAATGTACCAAGCACTTTTATGAGGCTTATGAACCATGTCTTAAGAGAATTTTTGGGAAAATTTGTGGTGGTATATTTTGATGATATCTTAACATATAGCAAAAACTTAGATGAGCACCATGAACATTTAAGGGTTGTTTTGCTTGTATTAAGAAAAGAAAGGTTGTATGCAAACTTGGAAAAATGTACTTTTTGTGTGGATCATGTGATTTTCCTTGGTTTTGTGATTAATGCTAAAGGGGTCCATGTGGATCAAGAAAAGATTAAGGCCATTCAAGATTGGCCAACCCCCAAAAATGTGAGTGATGTGAGGAGCTTTCATGGTTTGGCTAGTTTCTATAGGAGGTTTGTTAAAGATTTTAGCACATTGGCTGCACCTCTTAATGAAATTATCAAAAAGAATGTTGGGTTTAAATGGGGGGAAAAACAAGAACAAGCTTTTAAGGAACTTAAGAAAAAGCTCACCCATGCACCAATACTTGCTTTGCCTAATTTTGCTAAATCTTTTGAAATTGAATGTGATGCTTCTAATGTTGGTGTTGGAGCTGTTTTAATGCAAGAAGGGCATCCAATTGCTTACTTTAGTGAGAAATTAAGTGGTGCTGTCCTTAATTATCCCACCTATGATAAGGAGTTGTATGCCTTGGTGAGGGCTTTGCAAACATGGCAACATTATCTTTTGCCCAAAGAGTTTGTTATCCATAGTGATCATGAGTCCTTAAAGTACTTGAAAGGACAAGGAAAGTTGAATAAGAGAAGTGGGTTGAGTTTCTTGAACAATTCCCATATGTGATCAAGCATAAGAAAGGTAAGGCCAATATAGTGGCAGATGCACTTTCAAGACGGTATACCTTACTCTCTACCCTTGAAACAAAATTGTTTGGGCTTGAATGCATCAAAGAATTGTATGAGCATGATAAAGATTTTTCCCATATCTATGCTAATTGTTTGCATTGGGCTCAAAATGGATATTTTAGGCACCAAGGGTTTTTGTTTAAAGAAAAGAGATTATGTGTGCCTAAAAGTTCTATAAGAGAGTTGCTTGTGAGGGAAGCGCATGAAGGGGGACTAATGGGGCATTTTGGGGTTCAAAAGACTTTAGACATGTTGCACGAACATTTTCATTGGCCACACATGAAACATGATGTGCAAAAGTTTTGTGAAAAATGCATTGTTTGTAAAAGGTCTAAATCTAAAGTGATGCCTCATGGACTTTATACTCCGTTGCCTATTCCTGATTTTCCTTGGATTGATTTGTCAATGGATTTTGTTGTAGGACTACCCTATTCAAAGAATGGTAAGGATTCAATTTTTGTGGTTGTGGATAGGTTTTCTAAAATGGCACATTTTATACCATGTAAAAAAGTTGATGATGCTTGTCATGTTGCTGAATTGTTTTTCAAAGAAGTGGTAAGGCTTCATGGCCTTCCAAGAAGTATTGTTTCAGATCGTGACACAAAGTTCTTAAGTCACTTTTGGAGGACTTTGTGGGGTAAGCTGGGTACAAAGCTTCTTTTCTCCACTACTTGTCATCCCCAAACGGATGGGCAAACTGAGATAGTTAATAGGACACTTTCTTCCCTTCTTAGGGCTGTAATAAAGAAGAACATTAAGTCTTGGGAGGAGTGTTTGCCTCATGTGGAATTTGCTTATAATAGAGTTGTTCATAGTAGTACTCAATATTCTCCTTTTGAGGTTGTTTATGGATTTAATCCTCTCACTCCTCTTGATTTATTGCCATTGCCTAACTCGTCAATTTTAAAACATGAAGATGGCAGGGCTAAAGCTGAATTTGTGAGGAAGTTACACGAGCAAGTCAAGGCTCAAATTGAGAAGAAGACTGAAAGCTATGTTAGACAAGGCAACAAAGGGAGGAGGAAGGTGGTGTTTGAACCTGGAGATTGGGTCCAGGGTGCACATGAGAAAAGAGAGATTTCCTTCACAGAGGAAATCCAAGCTTCAACCAAGAGGAGATGGGCCATTCCAAGTGTTGGCCAAGATCAATGATAATGCCTACAAGATAGACCTTCCAGGTGAGTATGGTGTTAGTGCAACTTTCAATGTAGCTGATTTGTCTCCATTTGATGTAGGTGATGAAGATTTCAATTCGAGGTCGAATTCACTTAAAGAAGGAGGGGATGATGTGAGCCCACTAAGGAGCATGGATCAAGGAGCACTACAAGGACTTGGTGGACCTATGACAAGAGCTAGGACCAAGAAAGCCCAAGAAGTCTTAAATCAAATGGTGACAACTTTAATTGAAGCAAGCCCAAATTCAAGTCTTGATGGAGTGGAGCCCAAATTGGTCACTTATCTCATCCAACGTGAAGACCCATGATGACTTGGATGTCCACTTCTCTAAAATAGCATTTTTTTAGTTTATTTCTATTAAATAAAGTGTAATAAACTATGAAGGATGAATAGTGCACGTTTTTTTGGGAGGGCAACCTTTGGTTTGCATGCCTAGGTAACTCCTATTTGCTAGTTAATGCTTTAATTAGCCACTTAATGGATTAGTTATTGCTTTTTATGGGAAATTTGTCACATTATGATGACCATTTTGTATGCATATCTATGCACCCTATTTTCCTATAAATAGGTGCCTAAAACATGAATGAAGGGACTCTTGGATGTGAATTTGGATTGAATCCATTTGTGAGAATTTCATTCTCTTTGGTTCTTGGTTGAGCCATCTTGGTTCTTATCAAAGGCTTCCTTACCTTTGTGGCGAATCTTCGCTTGACTTATCACTCTCTAAGAGTGTGGCGTCTTCTTCCACCCATTCCTTTTCCTTTTTCCATCTTTTCTATTATTTTTACTATTCACGTCACTATTTACATCACTATTCACATCACTATTCATCGTTCATTCCTCGGGTATTGTTCATCATTTCATTCTTTGAAACACTAAATCAACTCAAGGACGATCCGTAAAAACAATATGCATCCAACTTGGATCATATCAAGATGAAAGAAAAAATGAAGGTCAAGAATCTTATCTTAAGAGTTTCAAGTTAGGGCTTGAAATAAAATGATGAAGATGAGAGAACTAGATGGTGATCACAACAAAGAAAAGCTCCCAAATTATGAGTAGATTCAAGAATAAGGATTGAGTTGAACAAACAAACATGGAGGGTGGCAATGGGGTGCTTGGCCGTGGAGCATGGAGAGAAAAAAAGAGAAGAGAAAAAGTGAGAGAGAAAACTAAAACTTTAGAATGGAAAAGGTGAAATGAAGGCTTAAGTGGAAAAAAGATGACAACCTTGTTATCTTTTCTTTCCCCCCAAAACCATGGGGCCTTCCCAAAGAGAGAGAAAACAGGCTTCTCCAACAACTCTCATGCAAAGCTTGTTAAGGAAGCTTAGTTTCACCTTTTGGGAAAGTCAAAGATGATGTCACTTGTGTGATATCACATAGGTGATGTCACATAAAGAGAATACTCTAGAAAAGATGACTAATACTTTGCTAAAAGTTATTATCTAATAGACAAAAGTTATAGTTAACAAAGTCAGTATTAATTGCCCAATAGATAATAAAATGTACTGTAATTTTATTTATCAAATAAAATTTTAAAAAATAAAACTTCATAAATTGTGTCTAGTCTCAGGTTTAGTAAGATCCCTCGGTACTGTTTCCACAGCCCAAAGCTTTCCGGCCTCAAAAAAATATTTTATTTTTTTGGCCCCGCTTAACATGCACACAAATTGTAACACCCTCCGTAGAGCATCATATTTCCAACTACAAGCTCATAATTTGAAAATGATTTCATAAAAGGTTTGGGTTATAAAACATGGGTTTTAAAATTTCTTTTCGCAGAAGCATAAACTTACTGAAATTTATAGATAATACTGAAAAATAGATTTAAACTGATTAAAACTCATATAATAGACACTACCTAATATTTAACAAATATTCAAGAAATATAAAACTTACAGACTCAAGTTTAAATAGTAGCAAACCCCATAACGGGTCCTACTTAATAGCATGGTAAAACACTAACGAGAAAACTCAATATACTTATATCTTGTATCCATCTTGATGCGTCATATATCTGTTCCTCCTTAAAACTGCACATTAACCAGTTCGGGATGGTCACTCCTCGATGTTGTCACCGAACTCAGAATATTTGCTCCTAGTCAAGTCGAAGAAACTCGTTCCATCTACTATACAATTTTAACAATACAAGCACAACAAAATAATATAACAAAGAGGTGAGATCACCTACGCCAATACCAACATGGTAGTACAGAGATAACACAAATAACATACCATACAAATATATCACACCATAATTACAATAATGCCCTCAACATTATTTATCATAACTGTAACACCCCGAAAATTCGTATTTTATTTATTTCGGGCGATTCTTAATTATGTTGAATAATCTGACTCAACTTCTGTGGATTTTATAATTTTTGGGGGTTTTTACGTTTTTTTTATTATTTTAATATTATTTTGGGACTGTATATGAGCCTTCGTATTTTATTTCTTTTTGAAAATCCTTAATGATTTTTACTAATCTGACTTGATTTTCATAAGTTTTATAATTTTTATGATTTTGTGGATGATTATGAAAATTTTATATTTCTCTTATTGTTTTTGGGTTGTCGTGGGGCCAGGTGGCCTTACGTGAGCCCAGGCAGGTCCCGCAAAGTGAAAATTTTTCTACGCATAGAAAAATTTGTATTGTTTAGATGGAGATGGGGGATCTTACTAAACCTGAATCCGAAAACAGTTTTAAAATTTTCTTTTACTGTGTTTTGTACTGTATTTAATTATCGGGAGATAAAAATACAATAAAAATATTATTCGAAGGGTAATAGCAGATAGAAAAATAAATATAATACTGCTTAAGTCAATATTGGTGGTTTGGATATCCACCATTGATTTAATCAACGGTGAAGACTTGATTTTGATTTAATCAACGGTTGAGAAACAAACTTAATGAAGAAGCATTGGATGATCACCATTGATTTAATCAATGGTGTGGGAATAAACTTAGTTAGGAAGCTTTGGATGTTCACCATTGATCTAATCAATGGTTGTAAAGACAAGCTTAATAAGGAAGACTTTGAATATCAACCATTGATTTAATCAAGGGTGGAGATTTAGTCTTAAAAAGTGACAAGAACCATTTATGACCATTGGATGTAAAGTTTGAAGGAGTAATCTTGACCCTTCATTTTGGAGACACATCTAATGGCTAGGATTTCAAGGAGAAAGATCTAATGGCCTAGATTAAGTCTTCTAACTTAAAGTCTACCTTAATCCTAACCATTGATTTAATCAATGGCATAGAATGCTCTAGGTGATGGCTTGAAAAGATGATCACTTATTGATCACTTATTGAATGCATAATAGAGAGGGGGGATGGTTTTGAGGAGCTTAAGAGCTTAGCAAAGTTGAAGACCACATTATTGCTATCATAATTCATCTTTGTCTTCTCCAAAAAGCCAAGACTTCATCAAAAATTTTCTCTCCATTCTCTCCATGATGTTTTAGCCAAGGCACCCAAGACAACATTCCATCCCTCTTTAATTTCAAACAACTATATATCTTGAATCCTTACCTTATTCTAAGAACATCTCTAATTATGAGTTTTCACAAAATCATTTATCTTGAGCTTCAAATCCAAACTTCAAGTTTCTATCATAAAGGATAAAGTTCTTATCTCTTCACCCAAACTTCAAGTTTTAATTTTCTAAGCCATGCTTGAACCATGGTTTACCTATTTCTACACTTGTTATTGATTTTAACATTTGTTTATGATTTTTAGGGATTTTTCCATGGAGCTCTATGAAATTGGTAGGAAGGAAAACCAAGTGTTTTCACTTCATTCTTTATCTTAACCAAGTCTAAGAAACCTTTCTTTCACAAAAATCAAAAACTCTATCCTTGTTCTTCAAAAGGAACCATTTGGCCATACTACCCAAAATCACCCTCCAATCTCTTTTAATTTCATCTAACTATAGATCTTGAATCTATATGATATTCTAAGCAACTTCCATATTGGAGACTTTCTCTAAATCATCCATCTTCAACCTTGTTTTTCAAGCTAAAGATTGAAGCTTTATTGGTGAAGTTTATTAATCTTCACTTTTCTTTTGATTTTCATGGTTTTAACCATGATTCATATCCATGGTTTTCTTATTCAAGTCTTATATATATTAATTATGTGTGTGTTTTGTTTTGTATTTGAGAAGCCCTTGGTGGTGAAGGACTTGGAAAAAGAAGCAAAACAAGAAGCTTTTTGAGGATCTTCAAGAGGTAAGAGGGAGATCCATCTCACCAACCAAGTATGATGGTGAGAGATAGTTTTGTATTTGATAGATGGTGAATCCATGTGAGGATTCATATCCATGGTCATATAATTATTTGTGGGTGTTTATGTGTTTGATTTATTTGTTCATGCTTTGTATGATTTGCATAATGTATTGCTTTTGATTATGACATGCTTGTGATATATGATGATTATGTATATGTATGCCATGATTTGATGATAAAAAAAGAAAACAATTTTTGGTTTCAAAGACCAAGAGGAATTTCGGCCAAGACACCTCAAAATAGATGTTCATAAATTAATATTTTCATGAATGATAAAATTGGATGATTAGAAAAGCAAGGAAAATAAACAAAGGGTTTGTTTTTCAAGAAGTAGTGTTCACGGTTTTGAGAAGAATTTTTATTGATTTATTTTGTGTAAAAACAAGAATGGAATTTAAGGGAACTCAAGGACATTTTGAATAAAAATATTTTAAGTATTTTATTAATCATGAGTTTTAAATGAAAAGAGCAATGAGCTGATGATTTTAAGGGTTTTGTTTGTGTAAAACCATATTGACTTAGAAGAAAAAATATTGGATGACCATTGAAACCAAGTACCACGGTTTTGAAGGTTTGTGAATGCATTGATTTTATGAAACAAAGTGATTTTCAAAGTGGAAATACAATTGGGTTTAGTACAAGGAATTTGGAAAGGGAATCAGAGTGTTTTATCACTTGAGAAATGGAATTTTCGTATGTGAATGGAAAAGAGAGGTTGAAAGTGTTTGAACCTCAATTTATTTTGAAGAGAATTGATTTTAGAATTCATTTGAAAACAATTGAGAATATAATAGTGGTTTGATATTTTCTAACGTGTAACTCATCCTTTGGATTTTGGAGAGCGTTAGTAATTTTTTTAAAGTTAGAAACATTGATTTAATTCAATAGAATTGTGAATTTGTGGAATATATTGTGAAAAGGATTTTCTTGAGTAAGAAAATGTGAAAATAATGTGAAAAGTCATATTATTTTGAGGAAAGGATTTCTTAAAGGAGAAATATGAAAAATGATGTTGGAAATGATATTGATTTGTTTGAAAGTCCAAAATAATATTTGGAATATTGAAGAATATTTTACGTGATTGTAAAATGGTGAAAAATGATTTACGTAACTTAAAAATGTGATTTTTAAGCTACGCGATTTGAAAAATGCTAAAATATTTCTACGCGATTTGGAAAGCGTTTAAATATTTCAAAAATGATGGAAAATGGTTTACGCTACTTAAAAGAGTGATTTTTAAGTTACGCGATTGTGAAAAATGGTGGAAAATCGCTATGCGATTTGAGTAACGAATAAATATTTTTATGTGATTGAGAAAACGTTGAAAAATCAATACGTAATTTGAAAACGTATCAGAAATGTTGCGTGATTATAAAAACACGACGAAAGTGTTTTGTAACTATGAAAACGCGATAACATGATTTTGCTATTGAATATACAATATGATTCCTGTTGAACTAGTGTATGGACACTGTATGAGAAAATGATGAGTTTTGCCTGTGAATGGCATTTGGTGCATTTTACATGCATTGGAAAGATATGCCTGTGATTGGCATTGGTGCATTGAACATGCATTGGAAATGATGAATTTTACCTGTGATTGGCATTGGTGCATTAACTATGCATTGGAAAGATATGCAGTGAAGCATATGATGAAATTGAAAAATATGCATTGAGGCATATTATGATTTTGAATTAAACAAAAATTAATAGCTGATGCTATTGTGACCCTTGTGGTTGAAGAGGGAATGAGAATTGATAGTGAGGTCTATGATAGATCTTGGGGGAGTCAAGGCGCGGCGGTCGACCAGTGGATATTTGTCCGTGGGCTAAGGCTAGACCATATGCCACTTGGCAATGCAGTCCGTTGCAACGCATTGACGATACCCGACAATAACACGATTCTTTTCAACGACTGGGAGATTGTCTGTGGGCTAAGCTGGGCATTGTGTAATACCCTTAAGTACATGTTAGACTGGTAAATGGTTACGAAAGGTAGCATTTAACTTGTTTAGCATGTCACAAAGTTTTGTGACAATCTGAGTTCATTTAGGCACTTAGTTGCAACATAAAAGTTGTAAAATGGCTTAAAATGACTCAGATAATAGCATAAGTTGCTAAGTTAAGAGAAATAAACATAGAGAGTTTATTTCTAGGTCACAAATAAGCCAAATAAGATGTGGTAAAAGTTTCAAGAGAATCGAGTCGGTTTGGTATTTTTAGGCATACAAAGTTGTGCTTTTAATGCCGATTGATCCCTAGCAGATATAGAAAATAATGAGAAAAAGAAAAAACAACAACTTAGATGAATCTTATGATTTATTCTAAGGTTGTTGGAAGCAGGAAACTCGAATTAGCATGATTCGGGTATCCATAGCAGATGGAAGTTTCAAGTATTAATCTTTTCCCCGTAATTCCTGCACGTCCCTTCCCCCTTTATATTTGGTTCTCCTCGGCAGAGAAGAAGAGAAACCGAAAACCAGAGAAGAAAAGAGAGAAAGGGGAGAGGAGAGAAGGGAAGAAGAAGGGAAGAGGAAGATCAAGCTTCAAGATTCAAGGCTTCAATCTTCAAGAGGTAGGGGTTTAGAGCTTTTATTCATCTCTATTCTCTATGTATGCATATAGATACATAATATGCTAATTTGAGTTTTAGAGATGTTAGAAGAGTTTGGCTTGCATAGAAGTGTTCCTTGGGTCATTTATGACTTGTCTATAACATCAAATTTAAGAAAGAAGACCCTCAAATCACAAAGTGAGCCTTAAGTTAAAGAATGGAGAATTTTAGCCATAATCCAAATTAAGAGATTTAAGAGAGTAATTGATGTTCCTAAATGTTAAAGAACTGATTAGGGACTTAGAATTACTTAGAATTTGGATTGAAATGGCTTGGAATCAGTAGAAATAACCAATAGAATAGTAAACCCGTAGTTTTGCATATTAAAAATGGCAAAGGAACCGGGTTCTTTGGCGATGGCGCCATGCGCGCGTGGAGATAGTCACGCCAAAGCGCGAGAGTTTTCGCCGGAATGCCGCGGCGTGGAGGAAGCATGCCGCGGCGTGAGGTTAAAAATTAGCCCAAAAGTAGCCCTCGAGAGAAGGAGCCGCGCGTGCAAAATGTCTTGCGGCATGAGATCCTGAAGCTCCAAAATGATGTTTTTGGATGCTTTGAGGTGCCATAGTTAAGGGAATCATTAAGACATGTTTCCTAAGTGTGTTAAGGCACAAGATGGGATATTTTCAAGTGGAAAATATCTATCCATCAAGTATGAGAAAGCATAGGCTTTTAAGCATCCTAAAGGAAAGGTTTGCTTTAAGTAATGATATTGCACTTTAGGCAACTTAATGTTGCAACTGATATCACTTAAGATGTGATGAGATAGTGCAATAGAGATGAATAATAGTATTCA
The DNA here is from genome assembly GCA_029884605.1 of Ormosia emarginata. NCBI lineage: Eukaryota > Viridiplantae > Streptophyta > Magnoliopsida > Fabales > Fabaceae > Ormosia > Ormosia emarginata. Next base: position 20,119,586 of record JAQQTP010000078.1, on the reverse strand, counting down.
CTCTAGTAGAGAATGATGAGAAAGGTATGAACCTTAGGAAATCCAAGAATAGTGGATTACCTTAGGAAGGTACCTAGAAGCTTAGGCAACAAAGAGTTGCAAGTAAGAGCCCTCTAGAGTTAGATTACATGAGTGGAGATAAGATTGTGTATGAGTTCCACGTAGGGGACGTTTAGGTACTTAGTCTCAAGTTAAGTGAGACTTAGTACATTGTTAAATACACAAGAAGAGGAATTATGACTAAGAAGATGTCATAAGCAGAAAGTAGAATAGAAATGTACAACAACTCAAGTATAAGTTAAGATGAGTTAGAAGTACAAGATAAAGATAGTAGAAAGTAGAACAGAAATGTACAACAACTCAAGTATAAGTTAAGATGAGTTAGAAGTACAAGATAAAGAGAAGATACTTCCTTAGATGCAAGTAAAGCATGGAAGTTGAGTTTAGAATAAGTATGTTAGCACACAAGTGTAGTATACGCTACTACCGAAGTGTGATAGAAAAGGAAAGTTAGATGCATGAACTACTCTCTTTAGACAAAGTGGAGTTAATTATGCAAAGTTTTAGAGAAATGCTCTCAGTTCCTTAAGCAAGGTTAGATGAGGCATTAGTTAAGATAGACTCTTTCACTAGGATGAGTTGAGTCTATAGAAAAGAGTAAGATGGTGTTTATGTAAGAGATAAACATAACACTTTGAGCTCTTCACACACTAGAGGTTAAGCTAGTGTGAAGATGAAGAGAAAGGACCTTAGGGCAACCAAGATTAGTGGTTCGCCAAAGGTAAGTACCTAACACCTCAAAGAACGTAAGGTTGCATTAGAGATCACTTAAGAGAAAGGAGTGATGAGGTGAAGTTTAGGTACAAGTAAGAGACATAGTTTAGTAATGTTTACCTGAGAATGTAACGTTATATGACGTGAGGTCATTCAGCCAGGAGGTAAGGGATCAGAGAAGTTCCTAAGGGAACAAGTATTCCTAACCAAGTGCTAAGGTTACATATAGTATGAGGTTACAGATTCTCCTCATCACAAGGGGTAAACATAAGAAGACTAGAATATGCTTAGCTCGAGAGGAAAAAGTATATAAGTATGTACGAAAGTCTATGAATTAGTCAAGTAAGATCGATCTAGTGAGTATCCTTTGATGTTAATCATGAAGGCAAAAAGGAGATAGATGGGTGTCCGAAGGACTTTTGAGAAGGACATAACCCTGATGTCTCGATGTGCCAAGGCCTAAGGAGATAAGTGGGAAATCCAGAGACGCTCTTTGAGCAAGGATGAAGCCCGAATTTCTCAATGAGCCAAGATACGTGTAAGGTGAGGATGAGGTTTCCTCTATTTACCACTAGATGATATACTGACTAGTTCCTAGCAAATTCCTTCGCTCCAAATCAAAACTCTGCATTTGCATTCCATTCACATGCACTTAGGATTCCTTAGGCATATTCATTACATATCATTAGCATTGCATTTACGGACGAATTGTATGGGCATTGTCCGTCAAATTTGTTGGTATGTATGTACGATGTATGGGCGCTTGATATATATTAGCAAAGTGTGTTCACTCTTGATTGTTATCACACTATTAGAAAGTGTTTAAGTTATGAGAAAAGATGAAAAATCCTAAGGCAACTCCTAAGTTATGAGAATAGAGGAGGAAACTCCTAAGTTATGAAAATAGATGTGGGAAGCTCCTAAGTTAGAATTATAGCATTTGTTATATATTTTGTTATATACAATGTTATAGAGAACTGGTATTGGAATTGCTTTTTGATTGAGAATGTTAATTCTCACCCCGATTGCTATTCCATGTAAATCCATGCGTTTCTTTATGCAGTACCGATGCAGGTGATTCTGTATAGGCAAAGGCTCCGTACGAGATGCAAACCTTGCCAAGGATGAGAAGATAAAGCATGAAGACTAGAATAGTTTTTATTGCTTTAAGTAGACATGAAACTTATGTAATAAGTTTATGTTTGTTCTGTAAGTTTTATGTTATATGTATTACAATAAGCCTCAGGTGGCTAAGTTTGTATATATATATGTATGAGTTTAAGTTTTTCCGCAATCTCTCAAGGCTTTCTATAATTACTCATTGTGATTATAGATATATGTTAGTATGTAGTATAGAAGTGACATCTCTAGTACTGGTTATCTTTATATATCTCTGTCTATCTAGGATATATCTGGATATCTGTATTAGGGTGTTACACATTGTCAGTGGACTAAGGCTGGGCAATTGTCTGTGGGTTTATGCTTGGAAATTAACCAGAGCATTCTTCTCGAAATTGTGAAAACCTCCATGGAGTAGGACATTGAGTCTATGTGCACATGCGTAACATATGCATCATTATTGAGCATTGGTTATGATAATTGAACTATTGAATATCTAGAATATATTGAGGGCATTATCATAAATATTGAATATTTATATCTGTGTGATATATTGATTGAAGCATATTGGATAATGTAGATGGCATTATCATAATTATCGGTGTGATAATTGAACTGTTAAATAATACTGGATGATGATGATGATAAATAATGTTGGTGGCATTATTGTTATTATCGTGTGAATTGAATAATGTTAATGGCATGATGATAATTATTATCTTTACATTATGATGATGACATAATTATAATTATGATATGATATATCTGTATGGTGTGCTGTTTATGTTATCTCTATGCTACCATGTTGGTATTGGCGTAGGTGATCTCACCTCTTTGTTATATTATTTTGTTGTGTTTGTATTATTAAAAATTTTATAGTAGAAGGAACGAGTTGTCTTAGACATGACGGATGGTAGATATTCTGAGATTGGTAACAACATGGAAGAGTGGTCATTCAGGATTCGATGGTATACAGTATTGATGAGGAACAAATACATGGTACATCAAGATGGATACAAGAAGGAATAAGTATGTTAAGTTTTCTTGTTAGTGTTTTACTGTGCTATTAAGTAGGACCTGTCATGGGGTTTACTACTGTTTAAAATTGACTCTGTAAGTTTTATATTTATTGAATAATTGTTAAATATTAATTGGTGTCAATATTGTATATTAATAAGTTTAAATCTATTTTTCAGTATTATCTATAAATTCCAATAAATTTATGTTTCAGCAAGAAGAAATTTTAAAATACACTTTTTATAACTCAAACCTTTTATGAACTAATTTTCAGATTATGAGTTGGTAGTCGGAAATGTGATGCCCTACGGGGGGTGTTACAATAACAGATACAAGAATTACAATCATGCCCTTAATTATTATTTATCACAATAAATATAATAAATAATAATTACCATCATGCCATTAACATTATTCAAATCACATGATAATTATAATAATGCCACCAACATTATTTATCATCATCATCATCCAATATTCCTCAATTATTATATCACACATATATAAATATTTAGATTATGTATGTGCACATAGACTTAATTTTCCTACTCCATAGAGGTTTTCACAATTTCGAGAAGAATGTTGTGGTTAATTCCCCAGCCTTAGCCCATAGACAATCTCCAGTCTTTCTGGTTAATTGTCCAGCCTTAGCCCACAGACGATCTCCAGTCTTTGAAAAGAATCGTGTTCTTGTCGGGTATCGTCAATGCGTTGCAACGGACTATGTCGTCACGTGGCACAGGATACTTGCCACTGCCCACTGGATCGACCGCCACGCCTTGACGCCCCTAAGATCCATCATAGACCTCAATTTTCAATTCTCATTCTCTCTTCGACCATAAAGGTCACAATAGCTATTAGCTATATATTTTCGTTCAATGCACGAATATCTCAATGCAATTTTATTCAATTTCATCATATGCCTCAATGCATATCTTTCCAATGTATGTATAATGCACCAAATGCCAATCACAGGTAAAATTCATCATTTTCTTATACAGTGTCATACACTATTCCAACAGTAATCTTACTGATGACAACCAAATGGGGGTTGCCTTTTTAAGATCTTTTTGATTGAAATTATCAAGTGTGTTGCGCCATTTAAAGATTAAAACAAATTGGGTTTGAATTCAGATTTTGGAACAAAGTAAAAGATGAAGAAGAAAAGGATAAAATGGAAGAGATTAGAGATGATGTGAGGCGCCACAAACAACGGAAACTTTGTTTGATAAGCCAAGTGAAATCCGCCACAAGAATGTTGGAATTCTTGATAAGGATGAAAACCTTGGTTTAACCAAGAACTTAGGAGAACAATGCTCACTAACAATGGAAAATTCCAAATGACATCCAAAAAGTGCCATTCATGAAAATGGTGTGAATACATATAGGTGGTTGAAACCACTTTGTTTTCCCTCTTACAAAACCTCCTAATAATTCACTCATTCAAGACTCTATAAATTCTCTCTCAAAGCACTTTTACTCAGCCCCCACATGTGTTTCACGCCACTTACACTCACATAGGATCCTAGGACACATTTCAATTCCTAACTTATTGCATATTACTCAACAAAATAAATCCTACTTAAAACCCCACTTAATAGCCACCAAAAATGCATTTATGGCAGCTACCAACAATAACTCACGCCTCTCTCTCATCTTCATGAATTACATCACATTATTTTTTTGAAAATAAACAAAAGATTTCTAAGTCTACAACCTATCCAAACTCGTGTAACAATGGAAAAGAGTGGGCTTGACCCAAATGCAAACAAAGCAAGTTGGACCTAACTCACAAAAATCCCATTTACACTTATTGGGAAGAAATAAACATTAAACTTGAGCCTCATCTTGTTGCACGCCACTTTCACATGATTCTTCCAAGTGGATGATGCAATTGATTAACTTGGGCTCCTCTTGAATTGATTTTGGGCTTGTTTCCATGAGAAGCCAAATCATGTGGTTTAGAGCTTCTTGGGCCTTCTTTGTTCTTGCCCTGGTCATTGGGCCTCCAAGGCCTTGTATAGCTTCTTGATCCACTTTGTGCCTAGTTGGGCTCACATCATCCCCTCCTTCTTCAAGTGAATTCGTCTTCGAATTAGAGTCTTCATCACCTACATCAAAAAGAGATAAGTCAGCCACATTAAAGGTTGCACTAATACTACCATGTTCACTAGGAAGATCTAGCTTATAGGCATTGTCATTGATCTTGGCCACAACTTGAAATGGTCTATCTCCTCTTGGTTGAAGCTTTGATTTCCTTTGGGAAGGAAACCTTTCTTTCCTCATGTGTACCCAAACCCAATCTCCGGGTTCAAACACCACCTTCTTCCTCCCCTTGTTGGCTTGTCTTGCATAGCTTTCAGTCCTCTTTTCAATCTGGGCCTTCACTTGTTCATGTAATTTTTTAACATATTCAGCCTTGGCCCTACCATCTTTATGCTTCAAAATTGAAGAGTTAGGCAATGGTAACAAATCAAGAGGAGTTAAAGGATTAAAGCCATAAACAACCTCAAAAGGAGAAAATTGAGTAGTACTATGAACAGCCCTATTATAAGCAAACTCCACATGAGGTAAACACTCCTCCCAAGACTTAATATTCTTTTTAATTACAGCCCTTAAAAGGGAAGAGAGGGTCCTATTCACAACTTCAGTTTGCCCATCCGTTTGAGGATGGCAAGTAGTGGAGAAAAGAAGCTTTGTTCCAAGCTTGCCCCACAAAGTTTTCCAAAAATGACTTAGGAACTTGGTGTCCCTATCACTAACAATGCTTCTTGGGAGACCATGAAGCCTCACCACCTCTTTAAAGAACAAATCAGCCACATGACAAGCATCATCAACTTTTTTGCATGGTATAAAATGAGCCATTTTTGAAAATCTATCTACCACAACAAAAATTGAATCTTTTCCATTTCTTGTCCTAGGCAACCCAACAACAAAGTCCATTGATAAATCAATCCAAGAAAAAATCCGGAATAGGTAAAGGAGTGTAAAGTCCATGAGGCATAACTTTAGATTTTGACTTTTTGCACACAATGCATTTTTCACAAAATTTTTGAACATCATATTTCATATGAGGCTAATAAAAATGTTCATGCAACATGTCCAAAGTCTTTTGAACCCTAAAATGTCCCATTAATCCCCCTTCATGTGCCTTCTTCACAAGTAATTCCCTAATGGAGCTTTTAGGTACACACAACCTCTTTTCTTTGAATAAAAACCCTTGGTGCCTAAAAAATCCATTTTAGGCTGAATGCATACAATTTGCATAGATATGAGAAAAATCATTATCATGCTCATACAATTCTTTAATGCACTCAAGTCCAAACAACCTTGTTTCAAGGGTAGATGTAACACCCCAACTTTTGGGTGAATGACCGTTATGTCCCGATTGTACTGTTTCTTGATTTTCTGTATGAAATGCAAATATATTTTACAGTCTATGATTTTATTTGGTCATTTTGCATATTTTGCTCTGAGACAGTAAAATAATAATTTTGTCGAATTTACTGTTTTAAATTTTTTCTGTGTGATATACTGATATATTTTACTGTCTATAATTTTATTTGAGTGTTTTGAATGATTTGCTTCGTGGCGGGGAAAAATGAAAAAATGACCATTACATCCCGAATATACTGTTTTCAAATTTTCTATATGATACGGTGTTTAATATTACTGTCTGTGATTTTATTTGAACTTTTTGTGTGATTTGCTCTGGGATAGGAAAATATTATTTTCCGGGCCGGGGAAATCTTGTTTTTAATTATTCAGAGCTGGAGAATCTTACTAAACCCAATTATGAATGATGTTATAATTAATATTTTAATTTTTAGGATTTTACTGTAAAATAAAATAATTTTATATTATTATAATATTATTTTATCTCAAAGATAAATTAAGGAATTAAGGACAGTGGACCTGAAAATGTCTTGCAGGACCCACATTTAACAAAACAGTAAACGTTTTTGAGCTAGAGCAGATAGTTAATGACAAGGCTAGGTGACTAGCCTAGTGACTCAGGTTCCAGTCTGTTCTAAAAAAATTCTAGAAGATGCATCGTCAGCGCGCCTAGTCATCGAATGCTTTACACGTGGACCAATGAAGAGCTGGTCAATATTGGTGGCTGTGACTCATCGCTAAGGACCAATGGAAGCACGACACGTGGCGTGACACCTCAACACCTGTGACTCAGCAGATTCTAGAAGTTTCCAGAAGCGGTGACTCACCCTATGACTCGCACAAAAGTGAGTCACCATTCCGTTCCAAGCTTCTATGATGACTCACCATACTAACTCAGTGTTGTGACTCATCATTGATGACTCACCGATGATGATCGTCATGCCGACTCACCAAAGACTCAATTATGTGACTAGTCATGCCGACTCGGCCCAAAGGACTCAAGATGTCGACTTATCATGCTGACTCACCTGTTTTAGAAAATATCTACGCTGACTCATCGTAGTGAGTCACATGTTCTAGAAATTTCTCTTTGATGACTCGCTCTATGACTCATCAAGGGCAATCAGTAGAAAAAAATGATCAATAATAATTACTGCTCTGTTAGTACAAGAGAAAAATCTATGTATATTTTATTATCCATTAGACAATAAATACTGACCTCATAAATAGTAATTATTATTCATTGGTTAAAGTATATTAGAAAATATACAGTGTGCACCAATAGAAATTGGTCAACAAAAATAGCAACCAATAGGAATCAAGTTAGTAAATATTCAACCAATAGAAATTGGTCAAGAATAATGGTTTGACTCTTTAAGAACTAATAGAAAGCAAGCTATCAAACATATTTGGGCTTCTTGAAATTAGTTGATTCTACGGTGAAGGAGAAGAGTAATTTGCTCTAATCGCCAATTCACAAAGTGAATTCACGTAGAAAGACTTTGTGAAATGCATGTAGAAAGCCAAATTGAATAAAAGGAAGACTAGTCAATATTGATGGCTTTTCTTTGTTGAAGTCTACGGCCAAGCTAAATTTTGGAAGGCAAAATATTACCATTCAATTCTTACTATCTTTCATTAAATTACCCAAGTAAGACAAAGTCAATTTTAGTGGCTTGTCTCCATGTGCATTTACGGCAATGCATGCTTTAAGAAAACAATTTCAACACTTCAATTCATTCTTACTCTCAATGCATTTACGGCCATGCATTTGGAGGGAGTAAAACCAAACATAATTCTCACCTTCTCTCAAAGTGATTTACGGCCATGCATAATAAAAGGTGATAAGTTCACTTCAATTTCATAAAGCTAGTCAATTTTGGTGGCTCTCCATTTAACTCCCACGGCTAGCACATTTGGTGATTCTTCATTCTTCCTATCTCTTAAACAAGAAAAGCTCTCAAATTTCCTTCTCCTTTTCTTCTCCAACCTCACGGCCTCCTCACCCTTTTCCATCACTCACTCTTCTATAATTTTAAACTACCTTATATCTTGCTTCTTTACTTCATCTCAAGCTACTTTGTAGTTGAAACCTAAGCTTGAATTATCCATTTTCTATCTTGTTCTTCAAAACTCAAGTTTGAAGCCTTGAAGGTAGGATTCTTTGATCTTCTTGTTTCTATCCATTTCAAAGTTCTAATCATGATTTTAATCCATGATTATTTTAGTTTAGAGCCTTAGGTATTAATATTGCATGTTTTCTTTGATTTTCAAGAAACTCTTGGTGGAGAAAGTTTACTTGAAGGAGGCATACAAGGAGCTTTGGAGGTTTCTTCAAGAGGTAAGAGGGAGATTACCCTCATCAGCCATGTGTTGGTGGTGAGGAATGAATGTGTTTGTGGTGAAGAATCCATAAGGATTCATTCACTTGGTTGTTTATTGTTTTTCCTAATTGTGTTTGATTTTGTGTGCAAGCATGTCTAATAGCTTTAATATTTTGTATGTGTTTTATAATTGCTTTAATATATGGTATGTGTTCATAGATGCATGATAAGTATTATAGAATGTGAATAGCATGTAAGGATTGCATGAGTGTTCCAAAGAACACATCACCAAGGCTCACGGCCTCAACCAAAAAGGAGAACCAAAATGTTCTCATCAATTTTCTAAGAGTATGATTTAATTAACCTAAGAAAATTAACAAGATGCAAAATTGTTTAGAGCAAGAAAAATGAATGTGGAGATCAAATGGCAATTTTAAGTATTTCGGCCAACATGCCAAAGCCAAGGATTTATGATTTCTAAAATCATTTCCAAACCATTTTCAATAAAAAAGAAGCAATATATGTTAAAAGGAATTTTTCTACAATGAGTTTTGAAGAAATAAATTGATTAGAATTAAGTTTAAGAAGTTAAAACTAATGATTTTACTATTAGGAGGAAAATACAGTTGCTTTTGTAAATTTCTAACATATAGCTCATTTTATATTTTGAAGCATGTTAGTGATTTTCAAAAAGTTAAATTATATGGTTAAAAATTAAGTAAAAAGAATTTTTACAGAAAAAAATTAGGAAACCATTATAATAAGTTTCTAAACAAAATACTGTCAATTTTTAGTAAAAACGGACAAATAAGATAGAAAAGATATCCAAAAGACAGTATATGGTATGAAAAATTATTCTACGTAGTTTAAATGTACTAAATATTATTTCTGTTTATTTAAATGGTAAATTTTTAGGAATTCCGACAATAAAATGATTTAAAAATCTTACACGATTGAGAAAACGTTTGAAAAACTCTACGCGATTTTAAAAACAGCAAAATATATTTACGCAATTTAAAAACGTTTGTAAAAACGATGAGATTTTGAAAACGCGATAAAATTTCTATGCGATTGACGAAAACAATAAGTTTTTACTGTCGGGCCAAAGTGGTGGACCCGGACAGATGGTGAAACAGTATTGCCAGGTGGGTGCGTACTGTCTTTTTATACGATTTGCTAGTGGGGGCATATTTGTAATTTTGTTGCAGTATTGCCAGGTGGGTGCGTACTGTATATACATTTGGAATTTTTCTCATATATTGAGTTATGCCAATTTTGGCGATTTGATTGACGAGGTGAACAACATCGTGTTGTCGATGTGATAGGCGTAGTGTGGTTCAAATTGAATGAACTTGGAGACGTTAGTGTGCAGAATTCCATATATGGACAGTTGGTCGCTCCTCTGGGCCATGGTGACTAGTAACACACTAATGGACTCGACAAGCACTATACTTAATCAACATCTTGTGAAGTCTATTAGTGCAAGCCTATAGTGACACGACATATGACAGTGTGCTACACCACTATGCTATTTCAGTGGGCTATAGACGCAACGTGAGATAGCGGAATAGTTATTGGGCAGTCGTACTAATAGATTTTGTGGGTCGTTCTCTCTGATGTCTGTATGTTTTTAGCTTCATGGAGTAGGATTGTGTCATATTGCATATGTATATATCTTGTATATTATTATATTGTTCTCGGTGATATTATTATTTTGTTATCGGTGATCTTATTATTTTGTTATTAGTGATATTATTATATTATTATCGATGATGTTATTATATTGCTATCGGTGATATTATATATATTGATTTTGTATTTAATTCTTATATTATATCGTTTTTATTTTGTATTTAGGTGTATGTTGTTATGATATTCTATATTATATGAATGACTATATCTATCATGGTAATGTTATTACTATTCATTTTATTATAACTTGTGTTTATTAGAATTAATTGTAAATTGATAACATGATTATAATTGTGATATCTGTGTGTATGGAATGACTTTGTCATTCGTATTATTCTTTGCTACCGTACTGGTATTGGTGAAAGGGGATCTCACCTCTTTACTGTATTGCTTTGTTGTGTGGAATTGTTAAATTCGTATAGTAGGTGAAACGAGTTGCTTAGACCTACTGGAGGCTATGTTCTAAAGATGGTGACGACGTCGAGGAGTAATCTTCCAGACTTCAACAGGATGCAGTTGGTGGAGAAACGGAACAAGTAGGTTGGGTTTTCTTGTTAGTGTTGTTACCGTGCTATTAGTAGTACCCGTCATTGGGTTTGCTACTGTTTCTCTGAGTCTGTAAGTTACATGTTTTATTTCTATAAGGAATATTTTGTGGTATTTATAATATGTGTATTAATCAATTCAATATTATTTCTGTTTTACTTATAATTTTCGGTAAGTTTATGTTTCCGCGAAAAAAAAGTTAAAAATTTATCTTTTAGAAATCAAAGCTTTTATGAAATGATTTTCAGATTTTAAGTTTTTATTTTAAAATGTGACGCCCTGCGGAGGGTGTTACAGTAGAAAGTAATGCATGTCTTCTTGAAAGCGCATCCGCCACAACATTGGCCTTACCTTTTTTATGTTTTACAACATAAGGAAATTGTTCAAGAAATTCAACCCATTTAGCATGTCTCTTATTCAATTTTCCTTGACCCTTCAAATATTTCAAAGATTCGTGGTCACTATGAATTACAAATTCCTTAGGCAAAAGATAGTGTTGCCAAGTTTGCAAAGCTCTCACTAAGGCATACAACTCCTTATCATAGGTGGAATAATTAAGTGCAGCTCCACTTAACTTCTCACTAAAATAAGCAATTGGATGCCCCTCTTGCATCAAAACAGCCCCAACACCAACATTAGAAGCATCACATTCAATTTCAAAAGATTTTGCAAAATTAGGCAAAGCAAGAATTGGTGCATGGGTGAGCTTTTTCTTAAGTTCCTTAAAAGCTTGTTCTTGTTTTTCCCCCCATTTAAACCCAACATTCTTTTTGACAATTTCATTAAGAGGTGCAGCCAATGTGCTAAAATCTTTAACAAACCTCCTATAGAAACTAGCCAAACCATGAAAGCTCCTCACATCACTCACATTTTTGGGGGTTGGCTAATCTTGAATGGCCTTAATCTTTTCTTGATCCACATAGACCCCTTTAGCATTAATCACAAAACCAAGGAAAATCACATGATCCACACAAAAAGTACATTTTTCCAAGTTTGCATACAACCTTTCTTTTCTTAATACAAGCAAAACAACCCTTAAATGTTCATGGTGCTCATCTAAGTTTTTGCTATATATTAAGATATCATCAAAATACACCACCACAAATTTTCCCAAAAATTCTCTTAAGACATGGTTCATAAGCCTCATAAAAGTGCTTGGTGCATTTGTTAAACCAAAAGGCATTACCAACTATTCATACAGATTAAATTTAGTTTTGAAAGCGGTTTTCCATTCATCCCCTTCCCTTATCCTAATTTGATGGTACCCACTTTTCAAATCAATTTTAGAAAAAATGCAAGCACCAAACAATTCATCAAGCAAATCATCAAGTCTAGGGATAGGATGTCTATACTTAATGGTGATGTTGTTCACGGCCCTACAATCCATGCACATCCTCCAAGTGCCATCCTTTTTGGGCACCAAAATGACGGATACAACACATGGACTTAAGCTCTCTTATACCCATCCTTTTTGCATCAACTCCTCCACTTGCTTTTGGATCTCTTTGGTCTCTTGAGGATTGCTTCTATAGGCTGGCCTATTGGGCAATGATGCACCCGGAATGAGGTCAATATGGTGCTCAATTCCCCTCAAAGGTGGAAGGCCATGTGGCACTTCCTTAGGGAAGATATCCTCAAATTCCTGCAAAAGATTTTTCACACCACTAGACAAAGAATGATCATTAGAAATGTTAGCATTTAAACAAAATTCCCTACACAAAAGCATGTATAGGGGCTGCCTTGAAACCAATGCACTTTTCACCTCACTTTTTGTTGCAAAACAACTCTCTTTTCTCTCTTTTTCATCTCGGTTTTTTCTTTTTTTTCTCATGATTTTTTTTTTTTTTCATCACTTTTTCTCTTGTTCACTCTTTTTCTCTTGTTCACTCTCTTTTTCTTTTCTCTCCCATTTTCTTTTGATCCTCACTAACTTGTTTTGGAGATAAAGGAGAGAGTACAACCTTTCGCTCCTTGTCCATGAAAGTGAACTTGTTTGAAAATCCATCATGAATGGCCTTCTTGTCATATTGCCAAGGCCTTCCCAACAACATATGGCTTGCCTCCATAGGCACTACATCACAAAGAACATTGTCCTCATACTTCCCAATGGATAATGGAACCTCCACTTGTTTGTTCACCACCATCTCCCCAACCTCACTTAACCATTGAAGTCTATATGGTGTTGGATGGGTTTTAGTGATAAGATTTAATTTAGACACCAACCTAGAACTTACTACATTTGCACAACTACCTCCATCAATTATTAGAGAACAAACTTTACCTTGAATTAGGCATCTAGAGTGGAAAATATTCTCCCTTTGGCTAGCTTCATGTTCCTTCACTTGACTCCCCAAAAGCCTCCTCACCATAAGTAAGTCACCATCCGGCATGAACACTTCTTCTTCTTCACTTTCCTCTCCACTTGAAGCTTCGGATTGAGACATCACTTCACCATTCATGGACACCATAGTTCTCTTGGTTGGACATTGAGAGGCTATGTGGCCATGACCAAGACACTTGAAACACTTGACATCTCGGCTCCTTGTGGTTGGTTCCATGGGCTTCTTGCCTTGAGAGGTGCTCACGGCCTCCTTGCTTGGTGCACCCTCCTTCTTTTGCTTGTCCTTCTAATTTGAAGATGGGAATTTGGAAGATGATGAAGAGGAATATTTGGATTTCCTCCTCTTTAATTGTTGCTCCACCTTGATTGCTTGTTGCACCAAATCTTCAAGCTCCACATAGTTTTGCAACTCCACCACATCTTGAATTTCTTGGTTCAAGCCATGCAAGAACCTTGTCATAGTTGTCTCACGGTCCTCCTCAAAGTTTGACCTAAGTAAGGCTAATTCCATCTCCTTGAAGTACTCATCCACACTCTTGCTCCCTTGGGTAAGTCTTTGCAATTTGTTGTGGATGTCCCTTTGATAGTGACTTGGGACAAACCTCCTCCTCATTACAATTTTCATGTCTTCCCAAGTCTCAATTGGCTCCTCTCCAATTCTCCTCCTCTCCTTTTAGAATTGATCCCACCATACTAGTGCATACTCCTTGAACTCCAAAGCTGCCACCTTCACTTTCTTTCTCTCATTATATGTGTTGCAATTAAACACTTGCTCCATCTTGAGTTCCCACTCCAAATAGGCTTCGGGGTCATTCTTTCCAAGAAAGGAAGGAACTTTGATTTTAACCCCCTCAATCCTATCATCACGCCTTCCTCCCCTAGGGCCTCCTCTTCTAGGTCTTCTTCCTCTTGGCCTCCCTCTTTCTTCACTATCATAGCGACTTGAGTCATCCCGTTGAAGGTTGGCTAGTTGTCTATCATAGTTGGCTTGCATTTGCTCCATTTGTCTTTGGAGTGCTTGAACTTTATTGACCATTCTAGCATGTAGAGTGGCTGTCCTTGGTGACAATGGTGGACTATCACCCATTTGAGTAGTAGAAAGTGTAATTTGTCCTCACAACACTCCCTCTCTTTTCTCACAAAGTGTATATATATATATATATATATTTATATATATATATATATATATATATATATCACTCTTTTTTTTTTGGCTTTTTCCACACAAGATGTAATTTATCTCTCAAGCCTTTTTCCACTCTATGTTCTCCTTGGGTTCTTAGAAGAGTCAAGCCAAAAACACACAAAAATCCAAAACTCAAGTAACAAAAATCACAAAAACTTATCAAACTAAAGGAAACAAAGAAAGAAAGGCTAGAAAGGAAAAGATTTGGAAATGAAACAAGGAAGAAGGGAAAAAAATTGTAAAGAACACTAATTGATCAATGGGAAACTTTTCTCTTCTCTTTTCTCAACACTTCAAGAACACCCTTTTTTTTATTTTTTTTTATTTTTTTTTTTTGCCCAGAATTTTTTTTTTTACTTTGAACAAGAGAAGAACACTTGGATACTTGTGTAAGATCAAAACAAATACCACGAAATTTTCCCTTCTCAAACAAGAATCAAAGTGACAATTTTTGTTGTTTTAGAAAGAAAAGAAGAAAATGGTGTAGAAGAAGAACAAAGAAGAAGATTTGAAACACAACACAAATTTCAATCAAAGCCTAAGCTCTGATACCACTTGATGATAACCAAATGGGGGTTGCCTTTTTAAGATCTTTTTGATTGAAATTATCAAGTGTGTTGCGCCATTTAAAGATTAAAACAAATTGAGTTTGAATTCAGATTTTGGAACAAAGTAAAAGATGAAGAAGAAAAGGATAAAATGGAAGAGATTAGAGATGATATGAGGCGCCACAAACAAAGGAAACTTTGTTTGATAAGCCAAGTGAAATCCGCCACAAGAATGTTGGAATTCTTGATAAGGATGAAAACATTGGTTCAACCAAGAACTTAGGAGAACAATGCTCACTAACAATGGAAAATTCCAAATGACATCCAAAAAGTGTCATTCATGAAAATGGTGTGAATACATATAGGTGGCTGAAACCACTTTGTTTTCCCTCTTACAAAACCTCCCAATAATTCACTCATTCAAGACTCTATAAATTCTCTCTCAAAGCACTTTTACTTAGCCCCCACATGTGTTTCACGCCACTTACACTCACATAGGATCCTAGGACACATTTCAATTCCTAACTTATTGCATATTACTCAAGAAAATAAATCCTACTTAAAACTCTACTTAATAGCCACCAAAAATGCATTTATGGCAGCCACCAACAATAACTCACGTCTCTCTCTCATCTTCATGAATTACTAGAATCCTATGATAGGTTACAACCTCCACTTATTACATATTACTCAAGAAAATAAATCCTACTTAAAACCCCACTTAATAGCCACCAAAAATGCATTTATGGCAGCCACCAATAATAACTCACGCCTCTCTCTCATCTTCATGAATTACATCACATTATTTTTTTGAAAAAAACAAAAGATTCCTAAGTCTACAACCTATTCAAACTCGTGTAACAATGGAAAAGAGTGGGCTTGACCCAAATGCAAACAAAGCAAGTTGGACCTAACTCACAAAAATCCCATTTACACTTATTGGGAAGAAATAAACATTAAACTTGAGCCTCATCTTGTTGCACGCCACTTTCACATGATTCTTCCAAGTGGATGATGCAATTGATTAACTTGGGCTCCTCTTGAATTGATTTTGGGCTTGTTTCCATGAGAAGCCCAATCATGTGGTTTAGAGCTTCTTGGGCCTTCTTTGTTCTTGCCCTGCTCATTGGGCCTCCAAGGCCTTGTATAGCTTCTTGATCCACTTTGTGCCTAGTTGGGCTCACATCACCTACTGTTAAATTCATCATTTTCTCATACAGTGTCCATACACTAGTCCAACAGTAATCCTACTATTTATTTAGTCGCAAAATCATATTATCATGTTTTCATAGTCGCGCAACACTTTTGTCACGTTTTCACAATCGCGCAATATTTCTGTTACATTTTCACAATTTCGCAACATTTCTATTGCGTTTTCAAATCACGTAGCGATTTTCTATTATTTTCTCAATCACGTAAAAATATTCTATCATTTTTCAATCGCATTAGCGATTTTTCCACAATATCCCAATCACGTAAAATATTTACATATTTTCCAAATCGCGTAGCGATTTCTCCTTTGTTTTCAAAATTATGTAACTTAAAAATCATACTTTTAAGTTGCGTAAACTATTTTTCCATCATTTTTCAATCATGTAGTGATTTTTCAACAATATTTCAATCGCATAAAAATATTTAAATATTTTTCAAATCACGTAGCTTAAAAATCACGTTTTTAAGTTACGTAAATCATTTTTTACCATTTTGCAACCACATAAAATATTCCTCAATATTTCAAAATTTTCAGTTCAACCTTTCTCAAAATAATATGACTTCTCACATTATTTTTCACATTTTCTTACTCAAGAAAATCCATTTTGCAATTTATTCCATAAATTCACCATTTCATTGAATTAAATCAATGCTTTTCATACTTAAAATTTCCTAACACACTCCAAAACTCAAAGGATAAGTTATACGTTAGTAAATTTCAAGTTACCAACGTATTTTCCATAATTCATGATTTAATTCCAAAACTCAGTTCTCTTTAAAATAAATTGAGGTTCAAACACTTTCAACCTCTTTTTCATTCATATACGAAAATTCTATTTTTCAAGTGTCAAAACACTTTGTTTCTATTTCTTAATACTTGTACTTCATCAATTATTTTTTCACTTTGAAATCACTTTATTGCATAAAATCAAGGCATTACAAGCCTTCAAAACCGTGGTACATGGCCATTGAAACCATCAAATATTTTTATTTTTAAATCAATTAAGTACCATTCTTGTTTTTACACAAACAAAACTATTAAAATTTCCTTCAAAAACCGTGAACACTTGGTCTTTGAAACTAATTCATTTGTTCATTTTCATGTCCACTTTCTTTGCAAATCCTTAAAATCATCAACGTATTAATCATAATTAGTAAAATACTTAGAATCTCTTGTTCCCAAAATTAATTTGAGGCCGTGATGCCTCTATGGTTCTTTGGAACCAAAATTTCTTTTCTTTTCCACCATCACATCATGACATACATATACATATTCATCATATATATCACAAGCATGCCATAAACAAAAACAACAAATCATGCAAATCATATCAAGTATAAGCAAACACTCAAAACACATAAATACCCACAAATAATTACATGACCATGGATATGAATCCTCACATGGATTCACCATCTATCAAATACAAGAACCATCTCTCACCACCATACTTGGTTGGTGAGATGGATCTCCCTCTTACCTCTTGAAGAACCTACCAAGCTCCTTGTTTTGCTTCTTTCTCCAAGTCCGTCACCACCAAAAGCTTCTCAAATACAAAACAAAACACAAGTTTATTAGCATATTAAGCTTGAACAAGGAAAACCATGGATCAAACATGGCTTAGAACATGAAAATAAGACAAGTAGTGAAGTTTCCTTACACTTCACCTCAAAAACCCTATAACTTTGCTCTTGAAGAAAGTCCTTAAGATGATGGATTTAGAACTTGCTCCAAACTACAAAGTGTCTTAGATTGAGGTATAGATTCAAGAAGTGAGGTTGTTTGAAATTAAAGAGTGATGGAAGGTAGTCTTTCGGTGCTTGGCCAAAACTAGCATGAAGAGGAAGTGGAGAGAAAAATTTGATATGCTTGGCTTTTGGCAATGATCAATAATGATCAAGATTGAGTAATAATGGTCTTGAAACCATGCTATACTCTTAAGCATCACCAAAACCGTCTCCCCCTCCTTATGAACTCAATAAGTGACCATCTTTACTAGCCACCATTTAGAGCATTATTAACCATTAATTAGATCAATAGTTAGGATTAATGTAGATTCTAGGTATAGCCTTTAGATTAGAAGACTTAATTTAGGCCATTGGCTCTTTCTCCTTGAAATCCTAGCCATTAAATGTATCTCCAAAATGAAGGGTCAAGATCACCTCTTCATACTTTCCATCCAATGGTCATAAATGGTCCTAGCTATTTTAGAAGACCAAATCTCCACCGTTGATTAAATCGATGGTGGATATCCAAAGGCTTCAACATTAAGCTTGCTTCCTATTGGTCCGTCATAAAGCTGTCATAACCACTAATGTTGACTAAGTAGTATGATTTTTATTTTTATCTGCTATTACCCTTTGAACAATATTTTTACGGTATTTTTATTGCTTGATAATTAAATACAGTACAAAATACAGTAAAAGAAAATTTTAAAAACTGTTTCTGGATTCAGGTTTAGTAAGATCACCCGTCTCCATCTCAATAGTACAAAATTTTTTGGTTATAGAAAAATTTTCATTTTTCCGAACCCACCTGGGCCTAAGTATAGCCCCCTTGGTCCCATAGACGACCCATGAATAATACTAAAATAATCAGAGAAATATAAAAATTTCATAATCATCTACAAAATCATAAAAATTATAAAACTTACGAAAATCAAATCAAATTACGTAAAATAATTGACTAAACAGTAATAATTAAAATATGTAAGATTTTTCCCAGCCCGAAAATTATTATTTTCTTGACACGGAGTAAATCACACAAAACTATTAAATGTATTCATGGAATACTCAATAATTTTACAGATCACAGAATACTCAAAATAATTTTACAGTACATAGAAATCACTAAATAGTAGAATTCTGTTAACTGTCAAAATTACTGTCAAATAGTTAGGAAATTTGGGGTGTTACACAAATTGAGAAATATGATAAAATAATCAAAATCACCCAAATAATTCACAAAAATCACAAATATTATAAAAAGCATATATAACAAAAAATAAGCAATTTTCGGGGTGTTACAACTCTCCTCTTCTAAAAAGAAATTTCACCTTCGAAATTTGTCATACCTTAGAATAGATGTGGGTATTGTTCCTTCATCTTGTCTTCTAACTCTCACGTTGCGTCTCTAGTCACGTCATTCCAAATCACCTTTACCAATGAAATTTCTTTTCCTTTGAGTTGCTTCACTCACCTATCCTCGATCTTTACAGGAAGTGTCTCATAGGTTAAATTCTCTTTCAATTGTACTGTATCTGGTGTTATGACATGGGTTGGATCAGGAATATACTTTCGCAATTGCGACACATTGAAGACATTATGAAGGTTAGAAAGAAAAGTTCGTAAAGCTATTTGGTAGGCTATTAGTGTAACACCCTAATACCGGTAACCTAGTATAACAAAATTTACCTGGATAAACAGTATTAGTTATGCTACTTCTACCTTAACATTGTACTAATCCACATCATTCAAACAAATAATAATGGAAAGCCTTGCGAAAAACTAAAAGTTATACATATAACATTGTCACAAAAGGGCTCATTGTATACATAACTTCATACAACTAAAAGCACGTAAATAAATACAAGCTTTAAATTAGAAAGTATAAAAACTATCTTTGTCTTCATACTTCTTCTTCTTACCTTTGGATGAACATCCACCTGGATTTACATGGCAACAAACGGGATGAGAAATCACATTTCTCAGTATAAGCATACCAAAACCAGCAATTTAAACAGTCACAATGAATAAACCCAATTGAACTAATACTTCCTGCATAAGAAACAATTACAACTCTCTCTTTATGTAATGTCCTTTAGCAATCTATAATTATGTTCTGATAACCGAAACCACGATGAGATCAAACAACCACCCATTCAATCATTTGAAATTATTGACCAGACAACCGCCCATATAGTTGTCACTGATGGCACCAAACAACATATAAATAACAATCACAGAAATATATCTAATCTAAACAAAATTTTAAATAATGCAATGATGGAATGATGTATGTTTATGTTCAAAGAAAAGTGTATGTTAGTGTTGGTGCAATGTCATGAATACTCAGCTTTTCCCCCTAGGCGCAGAGGAATTCTGCCATGATAACGTGTGACCCCTTATACCCTACTTTAGGGAACAAAGTATGTTACCACAACACCTGACCTCATACACCCATAAATCACCAAGTAATCTACCTTAACTAGGTGGATATCACCACCAAAACTGAGTGGATGCCTCCACTACCTGCTCTCTAGGGATTAGCAAGCATATGTGAAATGTGATGCGTGTGTAAATGTGGAGTTATGTCCTAAATCTAACATAACCACCACATGATCTCATACTAAGTCCATCTTGCATTACTAACTCCACCTCTTCTCTGTGGGAGCATTTCATGCACTACGACATTGAACTAATACCAACTAGACTTAGTACATTGTTGTGCATTACTAACTCTCTTTAACTCTTTGAGAGCTCTTCATGCACTATGGCATTCACCCTTGCTAGCTAGGGTTTTTGGCACTTAACTTTTGCTGACTCGGCACCTCGGCCCTTAACTCTTGCCACTAGGGTCTTTAGTGCTATGGCACTCTGCTATTGCTATCTTGCTTCTTAAAACTCTTATCACCTCTCTTGTGATATCTGTGCAACTTTAAGTTGCTTAAGAAGCTAAACTCTTGATCTCTAGCAATCTATGTCTAATGAATACACAACTTTTCTTTTATCTTTCCTTGTATGCCACTAGGTTTTTCTCTCGAAGAAATACCCTCTCTAGTGCCTCAACACATTCTACTAGGCATAGCCAAAGGATTCTATTAACTAGGGATCTCAAAACATTCAAAAATAACATTTTGGAACTTCAGGGTCTCACGCCGCGGCACCCAACTCTCGGGTGCAATTTCTGGGCTAATTTTGATCTCACGCCGTGGCATGCCACTGCCTACGCCATGGCGCACTATGCAAAATACCCTCCTCATGCTGTGGCGTGCCACCCCAATGCCATGGCATTCTTAACAGAAACCAGATTCTGTAGAATTATGCAGAACTGTGGTATTGTTCCATTCATTTTTCTCTTGGATTTTGGCCATTTCTATCCCATCTCTCGGTGATTCTATGTCCCTAATTAATTCTTTAACATATAGGAAACATCAAACACTAACTGATGCAAACCAAGAATGATGTCCAATTTAAAGGCCAAATTGATTTTTGATGAAAATTTTATTTTCGTTAGTGAGGAATCTATTGACTTGTTTTGGCTTTATCTTATGCTACAAAACTCCGATTGATGTATTCTTTATGATGAGGACCTAAGGGGGGTACCTACTAATTGGACCCATGACAAGAACAAGAACTAAGAAGGCTCAAGAAGCCTTGAAATAAATGGGGGAAACTATGTTGGAAGCAAGCCCAAGTCTTGAAACCATAGGTTCTGAAGATGTCAATTGCTTGATTTAAGATGAAAACCAATGAAGTTGGGCTGCCCAAGTGTGTGCAATTTTTATAGTTTGTATGGCTGATTTAGAGTGTCTATTTAAGTAAAATAAGCATTAGGCATGATAGTACTAAGTTAATAAGCACTTGGGTGAAGTTAAGTTCCACTAAGCTTTGCCTTTAGTGGGAATTTAATGCTTTTTAGTAGGGCTGATTGTGTTTATTTTTGTTTTATTTGTTAAAAACATGACAAAGAAGAGTGACCATTGGCTTGCATGCCTTTGGTAACTTCTAGAATGAATTAATGTAGCACTTAAGCATAATAAGTTTCATGCACTAATTGCCATCAATACTAATTAGTTGAGGCATTAATGTAAGCATTAGTGGGGCTGCTAGGGTTAGGAGAGTCACCTTAGGCTGATTTGTGGTGACCTTTGGTTAGCACTACTCTAGCCATTCTCTATATAATGTACCTGAATTGGATGAATAAAAAAAAAAACTGGGATGTTCAATTTGGGTTTGTCCAATTGTGAGAGTGTTTAGCCTCTCTTAGGTTCTTCATTGAGCCAACCCCTTCGATCTTATCAAGAGTCCAAGACCCTTGTGGCGATCTTCACCTTGGCTTATCAATTCCCCTTGGAATTGTGGCGCCTACCTTTCCATTCCTTATCTTGTCCATTTGATTATTTTCTTCTTCATCACAATTTTGGTTAGTCACTCAAGGATAGATCCGTAAAAACAATATGCATCCAACTTGGATCATATCATGAGATCCGAATTTCTACATAATCTTTTCTAGGATCATATCATGTGGTATCTAGAGCCATCCTTCCTAGAGTGACTTTTGATCTTGTTCTTCAATTTATTTATTTTTTTTATCCAGAAATTTCTTCTTCCCACCACCTATCATGGAGTCTCTAATGAAGAAAAATGATGCCAAGCAAAGGGAGGATCTTTTCTATTCTAGATGCTATGTGAAGGACAAGATATGTAGCTTGGTCATTGATAGAAAGGGTTACATTAACCTAGCTAGTACCACCATGGTGCAAAAGTTGGGACTTCCTATTCTAGAGCATCCACAACCGTATAAGCTTTGGTGCATCCCAGAGTTTAGCGATCTTGGTGATGTGATGGTGAACAAACAAGTACGAGTGTCATTCCGGATTGGGAGATATGAAGATGAGGTATTATGTGATGTGGTGCCCATAGAATCGAGGCACTTGTTACTTGGGCGTCCTTGGAGGGTTGAACGACAAGCGCGATATGATGCCTATAAGAATAAGTACTCATTTGTATTTAATGATCGTAAAATTACTCTTGTACCATTGTCACCAAAACAAGTGTATGAAGATCAAATGCACTTGAAAAGAGAGAGTGAGAAAGGAAGAATGAGTGAGAAAAAAATTGAAGAGGGTTCGGTGGGTGAGGTAAAAGTTGAGAGTACATTTGAAGAGAAAGAAAAGAAAGATGAAAGTATAGAAAAGAATGAGGAAAAAGAAAAAGATGAGAGCAAAAAAGAAAGTGTTGTGAAAAACGAAAACTTGAAT
This sequence comes from Ormosia emarginata, assembly GCA_029884605.1. Lineage (NCBI taxonomy): Eukaryota > Viridiplantae > Streptophyta > Magnoliopsida > Fabales > Fabaceae > Ormosia > Ormosia emarginata. Next base: position 20,096,448 of record JAQQTP010000078.1, on the reverse strand, counting down.
GCTTGTTTTGATGTTATTCCTAATTCTTTGCCTAGTTGTGTTGAATCTCTTTTCAAGAAAATTGAGTTTGTTCCTCCAAAGGAAGCTTGCAAGACATTCAATGAAATTGAAGATGTGATTCCAAAGGAAGTTTGCAAGAAATTCAATAAAATTGAAGATGTGATTCCAAAGGAGGAATGCAAAGCATCAATTGGATTTGAATTGCAAGAGGAAAGTAAGGAAGTTGAAGAAGCAATTCCAAGAGAGGTGCCCCATGAATTCAAAAGAGTTGTGTTTGAACCCGGAAGATGAAGATGATTCCCAAAGACAAGAAATTCGAGGTCGAATTCTCTTCAAGAGGGAGGGAATGATGCAAACCAAGAATGATGTCCAATTTAAAGGCCAAATTGATTTTTGATGAAAATTTTATTTTCGTTAGTGAGGAATCTATTGACTTGTTTTGGCTTTATCTTATGCTACAAAACTCCGATTGATGTATTCTTTATGATGAGGACCTAAGGGGGGTACCTACTAATTGGACCCATGACAAGAACAAGAACTAAGAAGGCTCAAGAATCCTTGAAATAAATGGGGGAAACTATGTTGGAAGCAAGCCCAAGTCTTGAAACCATAGGTTCTGAAGATGTCAATTGCTTGATTTAAGATGAAAACCAATGAAGTTGGGCTGCCCAAGTGTGTGCACGAATTTTATAGTTTGTATGGCTGATTTAGAGTGTCTATTTAAGTAAAATAAGCATTAGGCATGATAGTACTAAGTTAATAAGCACTTGGGTGAAGTTAAGTTCCACTAAGCTTTGCCTTTAGTGGGAATTTAATGCTTTTTAGTAGGGCTGATTGTGTTTATTTTGTTTTATTAGCTTTGTTAAAAACATGACAAAGAAGAGTGACCATTGGCTTGCATGCCTTTGGTAACTTCTAGAATGAATTAATGTAGCACTTAAGCATAATAAGTTTCATGCACTAATTGCCATCAATACTAATTAGTTGAGGCATTAATGTAAGCATTAGTGGGGCTGCTAGGGTTAGGAGAGTCACCTTAGGCTGATTTGTGGTGACCTTTGGTTAGCACTACTCTAGCCATTCTCTATATAATGTACCTGAATTGGATGAATAAAAAAAAAAAAACTGGGATGTTCAATTTGGGTTTGTCCAATTGTGAGAGTGTTTAGCCTCTCTTAGGTTCTTCATTGAGCCAACCCCTTCGATCTTATCAAGAGTCCAAGACCCTTGTGGCGATCTTCACCTTGGCTTATCAATTCCCCTTGGAATTGTGGCGCCTACCTTTCCATTCCTTATCTTGTCCATTTGATTATTTTCTTCTTCATCACAATTTTGGTTAGTCACTCAAGGATAGATCCGTAAAAACAATATGCATCCAACTTGGATCATATCATGAGATCCGAATTTCTACATGATCTTTTCTAGGATCATATCACTAACTTAAACATCTTAATTTGGATTATGGATCAAAATTCCTCATACTTTAACCTAAACCCCTCTTTGGGCATTTAGGTTCTAACTTGGATAGCTTTTGTTTCTTATTCGAATTCCTTGCATGAACAAGTCATAAATCTCATTTATAACTCATTCAAATAAGAAAAACACCTACAACATCTCTAGAACTCAAAATGACACATTAAACCTAAAAGACCTAACATGGAAAAATTAGGAAAAAGATGAAGTTGGAGCTCAAGAACCCTTACCTCTTGGTTTTGAAGACGAAGATGAAGCCAAGATCTACTTGATTCCTCTTCCTTGGTGGTTGATCCTTCTCTTTGGTCTTCATGCTCCCTCCTTCCTCTCTTTCTCCCTTCACGTTTTCCTCTTCTTTTTTTTCTCCTCTCTTTTCTATTTTCTGCCTCTCTAATATCTCAGCCGTGAGATATTAAACAAGGGAAGTCAAATATGACTTCTCTTGGATAAACACTAAAACCTCGATCTGCTAAGAACACTCAGATTCCACCAAATCCAGTATTCTAATTTCCAACAGATTCAAAATAAATCCTAAGATTCATTAAAAATCATGTTGTACTTTTTCTCTATTTTTTCATATCTGCTGGGGGTAAATCCGGTATTAAAATACACAACCAGTATGCCTAAAAATACCAAATTAACTCCGATTACTCTGAAACTTTAACTACATCTTACTTAGCTTATTTGTGACTTAGAAACAAATTATCTAAACATATTTCCCTTCAAATAGCAGTTTATGCTATTCTCTGAGTCATTTTAGGCAACTTTTCACACTCGGGGTTGCAACAAAGTGCCTAAACTAACTCGGTTTGTCACCAAACTTGACTGACATGCTAAACAAGTAATATGTTATCTTTGTAATCAATTACAAGCCTAACATGATTTCTAGGATGTTACAGTTGGACCTATCCGACAAAGAATTTCATAAGGTCCGATGAATTTGAGAGTGAGTTTTCTGGATTTAAGAACTCGACTGACCCTAGTCGTTGGTGTGACTTTCAATAACATATGCTCGCCTTCCCCAAACTCAAGAAGTTTTCTTCTCTTGTCCACATAGCTTTTCTGTCGACTCTAAGCCATGCGCATCTTTTCCTGAATCATCTTAACTTTTTCTGTTGTTTGTTGCATAAGATCAGGCCCTATCGTAAGATACTCTCCATCTTGGTACCAGCATAAGGTGTTCTGCATTGTCGTCCATATAAAGCCTCATAAGGTGCCATCTCTATGCTTAAGTGAAAACTGTTATTGTAGGTGAACTCTATTAGAGGTAAAAATTCATCCCAACTTCCAGACTGTTCTAAAATACAAGCTCTCAGTAGATCTTCCAGTGATTGAATTGTCCTCTCCAATTGACCATCTGTTTGTGGATGATAAGTAAAACTCAAATGATGTTTCGTTCCCATCACTTCTTGTAGATTTTGCTAAAACCTTGATATAAACCTCAGATGTCTATCAGAAACAATATTAGAAGGCACACCATGAAGCCTAACAATTTCATCAATATACAGTTGAGTCAACCTCTCCATCGAATACCTTATGTTAATCGCTAGGAAGTGCACAGACTTCGTAAGCTGATCAACAATCACCCATATTGAATCATACCCCTTTCGGGTCCTCGGCAGTCTAACCACGAAATCCATTGCAATATTATCCAATTTCCATTCAGGAATAGTTAGAGGTTGCAACATTCCTAAAGGTCTCTGATGTTCAACCTTAGCTTTATGACAAACTAGACAAGATGACACATACTTGGCAACGTCCCTCTTCATTTCGTGCCACCAAAATTACCACTCGAACCTCCACCACGTGATTGTGGTTGATGTTGATTCCCTGGTGGTCGAGAATAAGGCTTCCTTTGAAAATGATTAACATTACTGTTATTCCCTCTTTAGAACCTAGAAGGTCCAAAGTTATGACTCCTTATGTCCCGTGATTAGTCCAGTTCCTCAATCCTATGATACTTGTCCAACAAGGCTGGGAATTGCTCAATTCCTGATGTGAGCCCACTAAGGAGCATGGATCAAGGAGCACTACAAGGACTTGGTGGACCTATGACAAGAGCTAGGACCAAGAAAGCCCAAGAAGTCCTAAATCAAATGGTGACAACTTTAATTGAAGCAAGCCCAAATTCAAGTCTTGATGGAGTGGAGCCCAAATTGGTCACTTATCTCATCCAACTTGAAGACCCATGATGACTTGGATGTCCACTTCTCTAAAATAGCATTTTTTTAGTTTATTTCTATTAAATAAAGTGTAATAAACTATGAAGGATGAATAGTGCACGTTTTTTTGGGAGGGCAACCTTTGGTTTGCATGCCTAGGTAACTCCTATTTGCTAGTTAATGCTTTAATTAGCCACTTAATGGATTAGTTATTGCTTTTTATGGGGAATTTGTCACATTATGATGACCATTTTGTATGCATATTCTATGCACCCCATTTTCCTATAAATAGGTGCCTAAAACATGAATGAAGGGACTCTTGGATGTGAATTTGGATTGAATCCATTTGTGAGAATTTCATTCTCTTTGGTTCTTGGTTGAGCCATCTTGGTTCTTATCAAAGGCTTCCTTACCTTTGTGGCGAATCTTCGCTTGACTTATCACTCTCTAAGAGTGTGGCGTCTTCTTCCTCCCATTCCTTTTCCTTTTTCCATCTTTTCTATTATTTTTACTATTCACGTCACTATTCACATCACTATTCATCAGTTCTGTTCCTCGGGTATTGTTCATCATTTCATTCTTTGAAACACTAAATCAACTCAAGGACGATCCGTAAAAACAATATGCATCCAACTTGGATCATATCATGTGGTATCTAGAGCCCGGATTCTAGAGTTGATAGAGTTCTTGCATTTTCTTTTGTACTTGTTCTTATTGCTTTCCAAACATCAAGCACTATTGCTTGAATGTCATAATTATACACAATCTTGATCATCATTGATCTCTGCCATTTCTAAGAATTGGCAACATTCTTTACTTTCCGTTCTTTACTTTTTGCCATTTAAATTCTAGTCCTTTTATTTTCTGCCTTTAATTTCTGTTCTTTAATTTCTACGCAATATTTACACTTTGATCTTGTCAATTCTATATCATTCTTGTTATATGTTTTATAGCACCTTAATTTGAAAGGAAACTCCTAAATACACAATTGGGCATAACAATTGAAAAAAAAATTGCAAGAACCATTTTTTTTAAGTGCAAAAAAAAGAGAACAAGGGCTTGAAAAATAGTATTAAAAAAAAAGAAAAAAAAAAAGAGACTGCCCTTGCACTTAAGCAAGATTGAGTTTGAATGCCTTGTGAATTTCAATTAAGCGGTGCTATTCTACATACCTTGTGCATTTCTTTTTCTTCTTATTTCTTTTGAGTTCTACCTTTCTTTTTTTTTAATTAGCTTTTCTTGCTTGTCTTTTAAATTCCTTTGAGTTTTGTCTAGAGTTTCATCTTTTCTTCAACTTCTGAGTGCTTACTCTTGTGAGGACCGCTACCTTTGTAAGAGCTTTTGGTAATTGAAAAATGAGAGGGTTCATTTAAGAACTTGCAAAGAGAATTTGAGTGGAAAGAGGCAAGAGTGAAAATTACATCTTGTGTGAAAAAAAAAGCCAAAAAGAGTGAAAAATATATATATATATATATATATATATATATATATATACACTTTGTGAGAAAAGAGAGGGAGTGTTGTGAGGATAAATTACACTTTCTACTACTCAAATGGGTGATAGTCCACCATTGTCACCAAGGACAACCACTCTACATGCTAGAATGGCTAATCAAGTTCAAGCACTCCAAAGACAAATGGAGCAAATGCAAGCCAACTATGATAGACAACTAGCCAACCTTCAACGGGATGACTCAAGTGGCTATGATAGTGAAGAAAGAGGGAGGCCAAGAGGAAGAAGACCTAGAAGAGGAGGCCCTAGGGGAGGAAGGCGTGAAGATAGGATTGAGGGGGTTAAAATCAAAGTTCCTTCCTTTCTTGGAAAGAATGACCCCGAAGCCTATTTGGAGTGGGAACTCAAGATGGAGCAAGTGTTTGATTGCAACACATATAATGAGAGAAAGAAAGTGAAGGTGGCGGCGTTGGAGTTCAAGGAGTATGCACTAGTATGGTGGGATCAATTCCAAAAGGAGAGGAGGAGAATTGGAGAGGAGCCAATTGAGACTTGGGAAGACATGAAAATTGTAATGAGGGAGGAGGTTTGTCCCAAGTCACTATCAAAGGGACATCCACAACAAATTGCAAAGACTTACCCAAGGGAGCAAGAGTGTGGATGAGTACTTCAAGGAGATGGAATTGGCCTTACTTAGGTCAAACTTTGAGGAGGACCGTGAGGCAACTATGGCAAGGTTCTTGCATGGCTTGAACCAAGAAATTCAAGATGTGGTGGAGTTGCAAAACTATGTGGAGCTTGAAGATTTGGTGCAACAAGCAATCAAGGTGGAGCAACAATTAAAGAGGAGGAAATCCAAATATTCCTCTTCATCATCTTCCAAATTCCCATCTTCAAATTGGAAGGACAAGCAAAAGAAGGAGGGTGCACCAAGCAAGGAGGCCGTGAGCACCTCTCAAGGCAAGAAGCCCATGGAACCAACCACAAGGAGCAGAGATGTCAAGTGTTTCAAGTGTCTTGGTCATGGCCACATAGCCTCTCAATGTCCAACCAAGAGAACTATGGTGTCCTTGAATGGTGAAGTGATGTCTCAATCCGAAGCTTCAAGTGGAGAGGAAAGTGAAGAAGAAGTTTCATGCCGGATGGTGACTTACTTATGGTGAGGAGGCTTTTGGGGAGTCAAGTGAAGGAACATGAAGCTAGCCAAAGGAGAACATTTTCCACTCTAGATGCCTAATTCAAGGTAAAGTTTGTTCTCTAATAATTGATGGAGGTAGTTGTGCAAATGTAGTAAGTTCTAGGTTGGTGTCTAAATTAAATCTTATCACTAAAACCCATCCAACACCATATAGACTTCAATGGTTGAGTGAGGTTGGGGAGATGGTGGTGAACAAACAAGTGGAGGTTCCATTCTCCATTGGGAAGTATGAGGACAATGTTCTTTGTGATGTAGTGCCTATGGAGGCAAGCCATATGTTGTTGGGAAGGCCTTGGCAATATGACAAGAAGGCCATTCATGATGGATTTTCAAACAAGTTCACTTTCATGGACAAGGAGCGAAAGGTTGTACTCTCTCCTTTATCTCCAAAACAAGTTAGTGAGGATCAAAAGAAAATGAGAGAGAAAGAGAGCAAGAGAGAAAAGAAAAAGAGAGTGAACAAGAGAAAAAGAGTGATGAAAAATCAAAAAAAAAAATCATGAGAAAAAAAGAGAGAAAAACCGAGATGAAAAAGAGAGAAAAGAGAGTTGTTTTGCAACAAAAAGTGAGGTGAAAAGTGCATTGGTTTCAAGACAGCCCCTATACATGCTTTTGTGTAGGGAATTTTGTTTAAATGCTAACATTTCTAATGATCATTCTTTGTCTAGTGGTGTGAAAAATCTTTTGCAGGAATTTGAGGATATCTTCCCTAAGGAAGTGCCACATGGCCTTCCACCTTTGAGGGGAATTGAGCACCATATTGACCTCATTCCGGGTGCATCATTACCCAATAGGCCAGCCTATAGGAGCAATCCTCAAGAGACCAAAGAGATCCAAAAGCAAGTGGAGGAGTTGATGCAAAAAGGATGGGTACAAGAGAGCTTAAGTCCATGTGCTATACCCGTCATTTTGGTGCCCAAAAAGGATGGCACTTGGAGGATGTGCACGGATTGTAGGGCCGTGAACAACATCACCATTAAGTATAGGCATCCTATCCCTAGACTTGATGATTTGCTTGATGAATTGTTTGGTGCTTGCATTTTTTCTAAAATTGATTTGAAAAGTGGGTACCATCAAATTAGGATAAGGGAAGGGGATGAATGGAAAACCGCTTTCAAAACTAAATTTGGTTTGTATGAATGGTTGGTAATGCCTTTTGGTTTAACAAATGCACCAAACACTTTTATGAGGCTTATGAACCATGTCTTAAGAGAATTTTTGGGAAAATTTGTGGTGGTATATTTTGATGATATCTTAATATATAGCAAAAACTTAGATGAGCACCATGAACATTTAAGGGCTGTTTTGCTTGTATTAAGAAAAGAAAGGTTGTATGCAAACTTGGAAAAATGTACTTTTTGTGTGGATCATGTGATTTTCCTTGGTTTTGTGATTAATGCTAAAGGGGTCCATGTGGATCAAGAAAAGATTAAGGCCATTCAAGATTGGCCAACCCCCAAAAATGTGAGTGATGTGAGGAGCTTTCATGGTTTGGCTAGTTTCTATAGGAGGTTTGTTAAAGATTTTAGCACATTGGCTGCACCTCTTAATGAAATTGTCAAAAAGAATGTTGGGTTTAAATGGGGGAAAAACAAGAACAAGCTTTTAAGGAACTTAAGAAAAAGCTCACCCATGCACCAATACTTGCTTTGCCTAATTTTGCTAAATCTTTTGAAATTGAATGTGATGCTTCTAATGTTGGTGTTGGAGCTGTTTTAATGCAAGAAGGGCATCCAATTGCTTACTTTAGTGAGAAATTAAGTGGTGCTGTCCTTAATTATCCCACCTATGATAAGGAGTTGTATGCCTTGGTGAGGGCTTTGCAAACATGGCAACATTATCTTTTGCCCAAAGAGTTTGTTATCCATAGTGATCATGAGTCCTTAAAGTACTTGAAAGGACAAGGAAAGTTGAATAAGAGGCATGCCAAGTGGGTTGAGTTTCTTGAACAATTCCCATATGTGATCAAGCATAAGAAAGGTAAGGCCAACATAGTGGCAGATGCACTTTCAAGACGGTATACCTTACTCTCTACCCTTGAAACAAAATTGTTTGGGCTTGAATGCATCAAAGAATTGTATGAGCATGATAAAGATTTTTCCCATATCTATACTAATTGTTTGCATTGGGCTCAAGATGGATATTTTAGGCACCAAGGGTTTTTGTTTAAAGAAAAGAGATTATGTGTGCCTAAAAGTTCTATAAGAGAGTTGCTTGTGAGGGAAGCGCATGAAGGGGGACTAATGGGGCATTTTGGGGTTCAAAAGACTTTAGACATGTTGCACGAATATTTTCATTGGCCACACATGAAACATGATGTGCAAAAGTTTTGTGAAAAATGCATTGTTTGTAAAAGGTCTAAATCTAAAGTGATGCCTCATGGACTTTATACTCCGTTGCCTATTCCTGATTTTCCTTGGATTGATTTGTCAATGGATTTTGTTGTAGGACTACCCCGGACAAAGAATGGTAAGGATTCAATTTTTGTGGTGGTGGATAGGTTTTCTAAAATGGCACATTTTATACCATGTAAAAAAGTTGATGATGCTTGTCATGTTGCTGAATTGTTTTTCAAAGAAGTGGTAAGGCTTCATGGCCTTCCAAGAAGTATTGTTTCAGATCGTGACACAAAGTTCTTAAGTCACTTTTGGAGGACTTTGTGGGGTAAGTGGGTATAAAGCTTCTTTTCTCCACTACTTGTCATCCCCAAACGGATGGGCAAACGAGGTAGTTAATAGGACACTTTCTTCCCTTCTTAGGGCTGTAATAAAGAAGAACATTAAGTCTTGGGAGGAGTGTTTGCCTCATGTGGAATTTGCTTATAATAGAGCTGTTCATAGTACTACTCAATATTCTCCTTTTGAGGTTGTTTATGGATTTAATCCTCTCACTCCTCTTGATTTATTGCCATTGCCTAACTCGTCAATTTTAAAGCATGAAGATGGCGGGGCTAAAGCTGAATTTGTGAGGAAGTTACACGAGCAAGTCAAGGCTCAAATTGAGAAGAAGACTGAAAGCTATGTTAGACAAGGCAACAAAGGGAGGAGGAAGGTGGTGTTTGAACCTGGAGATTGGGTCTGGGTGCACATGAGAAAAGAGAGATTTCCTTCACAGAGGAAATCCAAGCTTCAACCAAGAGGAGATGGGCCATTCCAAGTGTTGGCCAAGATCAATGATAATGCCTACAAGATAGACCTTCCAGGTGAGTATGGTGTTAGTGCAACTTTCAATGTAGCTGATTTGTCTCCATTTGATGTAGGTGATGAAGATTTCAATTCGAGGTCGAATTCACTTAAAGAAGGAAGGGATGATGTGAGCCCACTAAGGAGCATGGATCAAGGAGCACTACAAGGACTTGGTGGACCTATGACAAGAGCTAGGACCAAGAAAGCCCAAGAAGTCCTAAATCAAATGGTGACAACTTTAATTGAAGCAAGCCCAAATTCAAGTCTTGATGGAGTGGAGCCCAAATTGGTCACTTATCTCATCCAACTTGAAGACCCATGATGACTTGGATGTCCACTTCTCTAAAATAGCATTTTTTAGTTTATTTCTATTAAATAAAGTGTAATAAACTATGAAGGATGAATAGTGCACACGTTTTTTGGGGAGGGCAACCTTTGGTTTGCATGCCTAGGTAACTCCTATTTGCTAGTTAATGCTTTAATTAGCCACTTAATAGATTAGTTATTACTTTTTATGGGGAATTTGTCACATTATGATGACCATTTTGTATGCATATTCTATGCACCCCATTTTCCTATAAATAGGTGCCTAAAACATGAATGAAGGGACTCTTGGATGTGAATTTGGATTGAATCCATTTGTGAGAATTTCATTCTCTTTGGTTCTTGGTTGAGCCATCTTGGTTCTTATCAAAGGCTTCCTTACCTTTGTGGCGAATCTTCGCTTGACTTATCACTCTCTAAGAGTGTGGCGTCTTCTTCCTCCCATTCCTTTTCCTTTTTCCATCTTTTCTATTAGTTTTACTATTTACGTCACTATTCATGTCACTATTCATCAGTTCTGTTCCTCGGGTATTGTTCATCATTTCATTCTTTGAAACACTAAATCAACTCAAGGACGATCCGTAAAAACAATATGCATCCAACTTGGATCATATCAATTCCCAATGGTAGTCCTGCTCTTTTCAAGTCATGTCTCAATCCTTCTTAGAACTTTCGACACTTCCACTCCTCATCAGGTTGTAGCTGGAAATACCTCAAGAACTTTGATAAGCTTTCGAACTTTGTTGCATACTCACTGACTATCATGCTCCCTTGTTTAAGACGAAGAAACTCCATTTCTTTCGCATGCCTCGCATTAGCTGCAAAGTACTTCTTCAGAAACTTGTTCTTAAAGACTTCCCATGTGATTACACTTCCCTCAGCTTCCATCAATCGGTGTGCTCTAGTCCACCAATCTTCAGCATCTCCAACAAGCATGAAGGTAGCATAAGTTACCTTCATATCGTCAGCACATCCCATTCCTCAAAATATCTTCTCTAACTCCTTAATCCAAAGGCTTGCTTTCTCCAGATCGAACTCTCCTTTGAATTGAGGTGGGTTGTTGCGGCGAAATTCCAACAAGTTCTGAACTTCAATCGTTGCCTCTTGTTGTTGGGAAGCCCTCTCATTTTGTTGCACTATGACATTCACCATCCTCTACATCGCCTCAGCTGTTGCAGCCATACTATCATTTTCATGTCCCATGTTAACGTGTCCACCTTTACCGCATGCCATCACTCTCCTTCAGAGTTAGACTGAACAAAATACGAAGAAAGTCAAATGTAACCTTTCAGAAACTAAACACAGAGAATCACACAGCACAAATAAGATAGACCTAACCACAAACCCAAAAGAAAATTCAAATTAGGGCTCTGATACCAAACTTGGTGTAACGCCCCTTTTCGCAAAGGGCACCATACAAAAAGAACAAAATTCAAAAGAAACTAAAACCAATTTATAAAAATTACTTGTTTATCAAATAAGTATATGAGTTTACTAAAAAAAAATTTCTTAATATGCTGAAAATATAAACTTAGCAGAGAATAATATAAAGAACGTTCCATACATCAATCCAGAAGATACATATCATAAGTACTTACATACATCAAAGGATCTTAGTAAAACATAAGCAAAAGCTTTACATGCCCAAAAAGATTATACACATCAGCCACCAAAAACAACAAAAAGACATCAGGCTCCAAAACCTACAAAACATATCAAGCCTCACAAGGTACTGAGAAGGACCCTCGGACGGATCCTCCTCAGAAGAAGAGATCCTAACAGGAGCCACAGACTCACGGGCAGGGGCCCGTGCAGAAGACATAATCGAGTCCTCTCATGGGGTATAAGAGCAGTCACCCCATAGCTCTCGGATCAGCATGTAAAACTCCAGCCACACAGTGATATCAAAAGAGAAGGTAGGAGCTTCATAACGACTCCTCGCAAAAGTCAGGGTCACCTCACCCACATAAACAAACCGCTCAGTATTCAGGTTGATGTGCCATGAATCGATGCCTCCATGAAACCTTAGCCTAACATAACCAAGAAGACCTCATCTGGATGCCATAGCAAGAAGAAAAAATTAACCCAAATAGAAATCAGGAAACTCTAGCTCGTTCTCGTCATGGTCTTTAAAGAAACACATACATAAACAGAATAACAAAATAAAGAGGTGGGATCCCTTACATCAATACCAGGTATGGTAATAATGAAACAAGAATGGTGCACAATGCCTTTAAAGTGCTGAAAATAATAAGCAACATTAAAGTCAGATAATAAACAGTTCAAAAATTGAGGCAGTCATAGTGTCAATGAAAGAGAAATTCAATAAGCACATATATGTATATATTTATGTCAGATAAATATGTCAACTGACTATGTATATGCATAATGTACCAAACCCTACTCCATGGAGCTAAATATAACATTGGAGAGAATGATCGGGGAGACATGTTTGTATATCATCGGCATCAATAAAGTGCTATCACAAAGTTCGCATACGCATCATGGCTCAAACAAGACATTCATCACCACATCATGAATAGCATAGTGCCTGGTTGAGATCGTCAAAGCGTTGCTCAGTCACCACAGCCTAGAGGAGCTACTAACTAGCCACTTGTGGATACCCCTGCCTAGACGCCTCCAAGTTCAACAAGTGGACCACACTACTCAATTCGCACCCGCACAAAGGTGTAATTCATCTCCTAGGAAAACAGCCTCAACAAAAAGTCCACCGGACTTTCACAAAGTATAATGAATGACTCAATGTACATACACACACACACACACACACACACACACACACACACACACACACACACACACACACACACACACATATATATATATATATATATATATATATATATATATATATATATATATATATATCAATGTCATGCATTTCATAACTATGAGCCACCATTGGCCAAAACAGTCTTCAACAACTTTTGGTTCCACTTGTGGGCCCGATAGCAAAATTATCGTTTATTTTTAATCGTAGACATACCATTATCTCATAAGGTTTGATTACTGTTTCTTTTTCAATTGAGTAAAACTTTTATTGCCATTTTAAACTAAAATTTGAAACTTTCAAAGTTTAATATAAAAATTACACCTCAACTTCAACACTTTTCCTATTGAGCTTCTCTAGTGAATATTTTCTAATATTTTTCACCTAATCCTTATTACTCTAATTGAAAAAGTCCTTCTATTTGTCCTTAATAAGAACTCACTTAAATAAATATTTTAGGTTTCTCAAAACCTCACTCACACTTATTTTCCTTCAATGGCCGAAAATCACTCTTGATTTTAGGATAAAAACTTTGTTTCTTTTCTCTTTCCATTTTATGAGTCCCTAATTAAATATCTAATCACCTAATTATCTAAGTTCCAACTTGATACAAAAATCTTGCCTTGGGTGCCCTACATGGCCGTGAACCCTAAGGGTCTAGAAACCCATAATTTTCATCACTTTATCAATCACTTATCACTTAATTGCTTAAGCCCCAAATTAATAGAAAGATTTTGTCTTGGACACCTTAAATTGGGTCACTTGGCCGTGAGCCACAATCAAAAGGGCTAAAAAGCCCTTGCCCTTCATACATGATTCTAAGCATCCAAAACATCTTCATTAATCAATTCCACATAATAGCAAACTCATGCACAATGTCAAGCAATAAAATTATACAAGGCAAATAAACACAAATCACCAAAAATCATACAATCAAGTGGGTAAAAGATCCTTACTTGGATTTCCCACTCACAACATACAAAATTGTTCCTCACCACCATGATAGGTTGATGAGGTTAATCTCCGTCTTACCTAAAGAGATGGAAAGAAAAGAAAGCTCCTTGATGTCTTTTGGAATTTTCATCCAACACCTCCAACCAAACCTTAGAAGTTTCAAACTCATAAGATCACACCTAAAGCTTGAAAAGAGAAGACCAATGATCAAGATGATGGACTTGAACACGAAAAAGAGGAAAGAAAAAATAAAGATCAAGAATCTTACCTTAAGAGTTTCAAATTAGGGCTTGAAAGAAAATGATGAAGATGAGAGAACTAGATGTGATCAAAACAAAGAAAAGCTCCCAAATTATGAGTAGATTCAAGAACAAGGATTGAGTTGTACAAACAAACATGGAGGGTGGCAATGGGTTGGTTGGCTGTGGAGCATGGTGAGAAAAGAAGAGGAGAAAAAGTGAGAGAGAAAAGTGAAACTTTTGAATGGAAAAGGTGAAATGAAGGCTTAAGTGAAAAGATGACAACCTTGTCATCTTTTCTTTCCCCCCAAAACCTGATATGATCCAAGTTGGATGCATATTGTTTTTACGGATCGTCCTTGAGTTGATTTAGTGTTTCAAAGAATGAAATGATGAACAATACCCGAGGAACAGAACTGATGAATAGTGACATGAATAGTGATATAAATAGTGACATGAATAGTAAAAATAATAGAAAAGATGGAAAAAGGAAAAGGAATGGGAGGAAGAAGACGCCACACTCTTAGAGAGTGATAAGTCAAGCGAAGATTCGCCACAAAGGTAAGGAAGCCTTTGATAAGAACCAAGATGGCTCAACCAAGAACCAAAGAGAATAAAATTCTCACAAATGGATTCAATCCAACTTCACATCCAAGAGTCCCTTCATTCATGTTTTAGGCTCCTATTTATAGGAAAATGGGGTGCATAGAATATGCATACAAAATGGTCATCATAATGTGACAAATTCCCCATAAAAAGCAATAACTAATCCATTAAGTGGCTAATTAAAGTATTAACTAGCAAATAGGAGTTACCTAGGCATGCAAACCAAAGGTTGCCCTCCCAAAAAAATGTGCACTATTCATCCTTCATAGTTTATTACACTTTATTTAATAGAAATAAACTAAAAAAATGTAATTTTAGAGAAGTGGACATCCAAGTCATCATGGGTCTTCAAGTTGGATGAGATAAGTGACCAATTTGGGCTCCACTCCATCAAGACTTGAATTTGGGCTTGCTTCAATTAAAGTTGTCACCATTTGATTTAGGACTTCTTGGGCTTTCTTGGTCCTAGCTCTTGTCATAGGTCCACCAAGTCCTTGTAGTGCTCCTTGATCCATGCTCCTTAGTGGGCTCACATCAAAACCATGGAGCCTTCCCAAAGAGAGAGAGAGAAGAGGCTTCTTCAACAAGTCTCATGCAAAGCTTGTTAAGGAAGCTTAGTTTCACCTTTTGGGAAAGTCAAAGATGATGTCACTTGTGTGATATCACATAAAGAGAACACTCTCGAAAAAATAACTAATAATTTATTAAAAGTTATTATCCAATGGACAAAAGTTACAGTTAACAAAACCAGTATCCATCGCCCAATGAATATTAAAACGTATCGTGATTTTATTTATTAGATAAAATCTCGAAAAATAAAACTTCGTAAACTGTGTCTAGCCTTAGGTTTAGTAAGATCCCCCAGTACCGTTTCCACAGCCCAAAGCTTTTCGGCCTCGAAAAAATATTTTATTTTTTCGACCCTGCTTAACGTACATGTAAATCGAGAAATATGATAAAATAATCAAAATCACCCAAATAATTCACAAAAATTCACAAATATTATAAAAAGCATATATCACAAAAAGCAAGCAATTTTTGGGGTGTTACAGGGAGGGAATATGTTACCTCCTTAACCCATCAAGTAGGAATCCAGCTACCTTCTTAACCGTGAAAGGGCCCCTTATCTTAACTTTTCTTAGGAATAGTAAGTGCATATATGCATGAGTGAGTTTGCATAATATGGTGTTTTGCCTAACTCTTGCATAATCACCACCTAATCTTTGTCCTTACACTATTAACTCTACCTCTGTGAGAGCATTCATGCTACTATGGCACTCCTTTATTGCCAACCTACTTGTATACTTATATCTAATATCTCACTTCTTCGTCATTTCCTAAGTGATATCTATACAACATTATGTTGCTTAAGAAACTATCTCTTATTTAAAGCTATTCATGACTAATGGATACACAAACTTTCCTTAATTTCCCTTGATTGCAAGATGATTCCTCTCTCTAAGAAGTTATTCTACTAATGTCTTATTACTAAAAAAACATATATAAATGATCCCAATTGATGAAGATCCTTGAAGCCTCTTTGAATTTCAGA
The DNA here is from genome assembly GCA_029884605.1 of Ormosia emarginata. Classification (NCBI taxonomy): domain Eukaryota; kingdom Viridiplantae; phylum Streptophyta; class Magnoliopsida; order Fabales; family Fabaceae; genus Ormosia; species Ormosia emarginata. Next base: position 20,080,511 of record JAQQTP010000078.1, on the reverse strand, counting down.
CCTTTTTAGAGCTTGGACAAGAAGAAATGGTATGAAATTTTAGGATTAGGACAAGAAGAAGGTGCCACAAATAAGGATGTTTGATAAGCCAAAAGATTGCCACAAGAATTTGGGAATTCTTGATAAGATCAAGTTAGTTCAAGCATGAACCCTAGGAGAGAAAAGTCTCGCACAGCTGTAAATTCTGTCTTAGTTGTTTTATTAAAACTTCATAAATGTGTTTTATACAAAGTAAGTTTAAGCACTTCTCCTAAATTGGGCCTATTAAAAAGAAAACACAATCCTTGGCCCAATAAGATGTTTCAGCCAAAATAAAGAAATAATGACCAAAATTACATATTATTTTTTTAAAAAAATAATTCAGAAATTAAGCTATTTCTTCATTTGCTCCATTGAGCCTCTCCACTCCTAGCTCTTTATCTTGAACAAGACAATTGATGACTTTAGAACTCAAACTTGCTGAATCTTGTTAATGTTGAGCTTCTAACAAGAAGTTCACCAATTGATTAAGTGCTTCTTGGCTTTTCTTAGCTCTAACTCTAGTCATGGGTCCACCTAGGCCTTGCAAAGGATGTTGGGCTTGGCCTTGGGCTTTGGGTCATTCCATGTCCTCATCATTCCCTCCTTCTTGAGAAGCATTTGACCTCAAATCTTGAAATTCTTCACCTGCATCAAAAAGAGATAAATCAGCAACATTGAAAGTGGCACTTACACTATACTCACCTGACAAATTAATTTTATAAGCATTATCATTAATTTTGGCTAGCACTTGAAAAGGTCCATCTCCTCTGGGCATTAGCTTAGATTTTCTCTGAGATGGAAATCTTTCTTTCCTGAAATGCACCCAGACCCAATTACCTGGTTCAAAAACTACCTTTTTCCTTCCTTTATTTGCATGCTTAGCATAACTCTCCACTTTCTTTTCAATTTGCGCTTTCACCTTCTCATGTAACTTCCTCACAAATTCAGCTTTAGCCTTACCATCCTTATGCTTCAAAACAGGAATGTTAGACATGGGTAATAAATTAAGAGGAGTTAAAGGGTTAAATCCATAAACAATTTCAAATGGAGACAATTGATTAGTACTATGGACTGTCCTATTATATGCAAATTCAACATGAGGTAAACATTCTTCCCAATACTTAATATTCTTTTTAATCACAGCCCTTAGAAGAGAAGAAAAAGTTCTATTCACTACCTCAGTTTGCCCATCAGTTTGCGGGTGACAAGTAGTAAAAAAGAGAAGTTTAGTGCCTAGCTTACCCCCATAAAGTTCTCCAAAAGTGACTTAGGAACTTAGAGTCCCTATCACTCACAATACTCCTAGGCAACCCGTGGAGTCTTACCACCTCTTTGAAGAACAAATCTGCCACATGACAAGCATCATCCACCTTTTTGCATGGTATGAAATGAGCCATCTTAGAGAACCTGGGAATTAGATGTCTATATTTGATGGTGATGTTGTTGATGGCTCTACAGTCAGAACACATCCTTCAAGTTCCATTCTTTTTGGGCACTAAAATCACTGGAACAACATATGGACTCAAACTTTCTGTGACTCATCCCTTTTGCATTAAGTCTGCCACTTGCTTTTAAATCTCCTTTGTTTCTTGTGGATTACTTCTATAGGCTGGCCTATTGGGTAGGATAGCCCTGGGAACAAGGTTTATATGATGCTTAATTCCCCTTAAAGGTGGTAAGTCCGGAAGGTATCTCCTTTGGGAAAACATCTCCAAATTCCTGCAAAATAGGTTCCATACCACTAGACAAAGAAAGATCTTTAAACCCTTAGAATTCAAGTAAAATTCTTTGCAATAAAGCAAGTATAGTGGCTGTTTTGAAAGCAAAGCCTTCTTAACCTCACTTCCTCTTACAAGATAGCTCTCCTTTCTCTCTTTCTTTTCACTCTTTTTCTCTTGGTCTTTTCTCTTTTTGCCCACTCGGAGATCACTATTCCTTTCACTCTTCTTTTCTTTTTCTCTCTTGCTCTCTTTTCTCTCTCAATTTGATTTGATTCTCACACACCTCTCTTGGAGACAAAGGTGCAAATGTAACTTTGCGCTCATTGTGCACAAAAGAATACTTATTAGAATATCCATCATGATGGGCACTTTTGTCAAATTGCCAAGGCCTTCCAAGAAGCAAATGACTTGCCTCCATAGGCACCACATCACATAAAACAGAATCATGATATTTTCCAATAGAGAAACTGATTTCCACTTGCTTGTTCACAGTCATCTCACCATTTTCACTAAGCCATTGAAGCTTATATGGTCGTGGGTGAGGTTTGATTTCCAAATTCAATTTTGACACCAATCTGGAACTAGCAACATTAGTGCAACTTCCTCCATCAATAATCAAGGAACAAATCTTACCTTGAATGAGGCACCTTGTGTGGAATATGTTCTCTCTTTGACTTTCTTCTTTCTCCTTTGAAAGATTACCCAACAACCTCCTTACTATAAATAAATCTCCCTCAACTGCAATTTCCTCATCATACTCTTCCTCACTTTGTGGAGCAGATTCTGAAGAGGATTCACTAATAATCTCCCCATCCTCCTTAAGCAATATGCTTTTTTTTGTTGGACACTCAGATGCTATGTGTCCCCTCCCTAAACACCTAAAACATTTAATCTCACTACTTCTAGTTTTCTTAGGAGCCTTATTGGACTTATTTTGTGTCCTTTGAGGTGCAAAAGTGGGAGTACTTGAGGAAGAACCTCCCTCCTTCTTATTTCTTTCCTTCCAACTTGGAGAATTAAAGTTAGAAGAGTTCCTTCTCATGGCACCCTTTCTCTTGAGTTGTTATTCTACTTTAGTAGCTTGATGCACTAAGTCCTCCAACTCCACAACATCCCTTATATCACTATTCAGCCCATATAAGAAGCGTGCCATAGTAGCCTCCCGATCTTCACTAATATTGGCTCTAATCAAGGACACCTCCATCTCTTTATAATACTCATCTACGCTCTTGTTACCTTGTGTAAGCCTTTGAAGTTTATTGTGAAGATCTCTATGATAATGAGAAGGAACAAATCTTCTTCTCATTAACCTTTTCATCTCCACCCAGCTATCCACCAAGGGTTCTCCATATCTCTCCCTCTCCTTTTGTAATTGGTCCCACCAAAGGAGAGCATATTCAGTGAACTCCATGGCTACCACCTTCATCTTTTTATCTTCTGTATAGTTGTGGCATGCAAATAATGGCTCAATTTTCATTTCCCACTCCAAATAGGCCTCCGGATCACTTTTCCCTTTGAAGGGTGGTATGTTAAGTTTCACTCCCTCAATCCTATCTTCTCTTGCATCACCTTCATTATCTCTTCTCCTTCTATCAAACCTCCTTCTACCACCATCATCATCAGGATTTCCTTGATTTTCTAACTGCTTAATTCTCTCATATATCTCCTCTGTATACTCCCTTATCATCCTTTGCATTTGAGCTGTAATAGCCTCCACTAACAATCTGTTGTTTCCCTCAGGAGGAGGGGTACCATCACCACCTGTTCCTACCATAGTTCAAACAAGGAAAACAAAAGTAATAGCAATAGGACCTCACCACACTTCTTACGTGTTTACACTCTCTACTAGGATGGTTCCACTCGTGTTTGCACTCCAATTGGCTTTTAAGCAAGTGTAACTCTCTTGCCTTTTTCCACTCGTTCCCGCACTTAAAGTTCTTACCTGAATTAACAAATCTGTTACAAGAACCACTTTTCCAAGGCGATCAGAATTTGTAGAAATAACATAAGTAGCAAAGCACAATTTTACTACTAACACTCAAGAAAGACAGAAACTTGAATGACTATTAAAAAAATAGGATAAACAAGACACTTTTGATTTTTTTTTTGGATAGCAAAGTAACAAAACAACAAAGGATTATGATGTATGGATACTAACACAATTTAGAAGCACAAGGACACACAAATAAACAATGAAACTAGGAAGAAGCTTAGAAACACGGATTTAAGTCTGCTATGGTCCAAACACTCCAATTTTTTTTTTAGAAAGTGTATATGCTGCAGCCATCTAAATCACAAGGTGCAGCAACCAAATAAGGGAAATTAGTAAACAATTAAGAGTAATTCCACTCCAATTTTTTTTCTCCAGAAATTTAGCAATTCTCTCAATTAGAAATTAAATGTTGATTTTACCAAATAGGCAGCTTTTACAGCAACCAAATTTGATTCTCCAAACCCTAATTCGGCACCTCCAATCAGCCACAATGATGCTTCTTATACTGAGGTTCAATTAGCCCGTATCTCATGCTACAGAACACCGATTTGAGTGATTCCAAAACGAAGTGAAAGTTCACGTTCCGGGACACAATTTTGACTCAAGAATCATCGAAATTGGATAAGTAAAACATGAGATATGATCGATAAGCCCAAACAGCCACTCCAAACCTCCCTAACAGCGTCCAATACTAGCCCTAGCAGCTAGCTTTGATACCAAATGATGAGGATCCTTGAAGCCTCTTTGAATTTCGGACCTTACTAGAGCTTGGACAAGAAGAAATGGTATGAAATTTTAGGATTAGGACAAGAAGAAGGCGCCACAAACAAGGATGTTTGATAAGCCAAAAGATCTCCACAAGAATTTTGGAATTCTAGATAAGATCAAGTTGGTTCAAGCATTCCCTAGAAGAGAAAAGTCTCACACAATTGTAAATTTTGTCTTAGTTATTTTATTAAAACTTCAGAAATGTGTTTTATACAAAGTGATATGATCCTAGAAAAGATCAAGTAGAAATTCGAATCTATCCTTGAGTGACCAACCAAAATGGAAGGTAGGCGCCACAATTCTAAGGGGAATTGATAAGCCAAGGTGAGGATCGCCACAAGGGTCTTGGACTCTTGATAAGATCGAAGGGGTTGGCTCAATGAAGAACCTAAGAGAGGCTAAACACTCTCACAATTGGAACAAATCCAAATTGAACATCCAAGTTTTTTTTTCATTCATCATAGATGTGTACATATATAGAGTTTAGGGGCTGCATACATCATGCAAACAAAAGGTCACTATAAAGTGACTAAAACCCCTCATAAAAGAAATAACTAATCCACTAAGTGGCTAATTAAAGCAACTAATGACAATTAAGTGGATAATAAAAGTGGTTCATGACTTCTAAAAAGGAGTTACCTAGGCATGCAAGCCAAAGGTTGCCCTCCCAAGAACCTTAATAAAAATGTGCACCATCCACACACAAAGTTTGTTATACTTTATTTAATAGAAATAAACTAGAAAACTCCGTCCAAAAATTCGTCTTAAACTTCCAGCCCATTTTTCACCATGATAGAAGCCGAATTTGGTCACGAAGCATGAAATATAATTTGTAGATAATTTCCTTATCTTTCCAACGAACTAAAGAATGCATCAATCGGAGTTCTGCAGTATAAGATAAAGCCAAAACAAGTCAACAGATTCCTCACTAATGAAAATAAAATTTTCATCAAAAATCAATTTGGCCTTAAATTGGACATCATTCTTGGTTTCCATCATTCCCTCCCTCTTGAAAAGAATTCGACCTCGAATTTATTGCCTTTGGGAATCATCTTCATCCTCCGGGTTCAAACACAACTCTTTTGAATCCATGGGGCACCTCTCTTGGAATTGCTTCTTCAACTTCCTTACTTTCCTCTTGCAATTCAAATCCAATTGATGCTTTGCATTCTTCCTTTGGAACCATATCTTCAATTTCATTGAATTTCTTGCAAACTTCCTTTGGAATCACATCTTCAATTTCATTGAATGTCTTGCAAGCTTCCTTTGGAGGAACAAACTCAATTTCCTTGAAAAGAGATTCAACACAACTAGGCAAAGAATTAGGAATAACATCAAAACAAGCATTCAAGTTTTCATTTTTCACAACACTTTCTTTTTTGCTCTCATCTTTTTCTTTTTCCTCATTCTTTTCCATACTTTCATCTTTCTTTTCTTTCTCTTCAAATGTACTCTCAACTTTTACCTCATCCACCGAACCCTCTTCAATTTTTTTCTCACTCTCTCTTTTCAAGTGCATTTGATCTTCATATACTTGTTTTGGTGACAATGGTACAAGAGTAATTTTGCGATCATTAAATACAAATGAGTACTTATTCTTATAGGCATCATATCTCGCTTGTCGTTCAACCCTCCAAGAACGCCCAAGTAACAAGTGCCTTGATTCTATGGGCACCACATCACATAACACCTCATCTTCATATCTCCCAATCCGGAATGACACTCGTACTTGTTTGTTCACCATTACGTCACCAAGATCGCTAAACTCCGGGATGCACCAAAGCTTATACGGTTGTGGATGCTCTAGAATAGGAAGTCCCAACTTTTGCACCATGGTGGTACTAGCTAGGTTAATGTAACCCTTTCTATCAATGACCAAGCTACATATCTTGTCCTTCACATAGCATCTAGAATAGAAAAGATCCTCCCTTTGCTTGGCATCATTTTTCTTCATTAGAGACTCCATGATAGGTGGTGGGAAGAAGAAATTTTTGGAGAAAAAAATAAATAAATTGAAGAACAAGATCAAAAGTCACTCTAGGAAGGATGGCTCTAGATACCACATGATATGATCCTAGAAAAGATCAAGTAGAAATTCGGATCTATCCTTGAGTGACCAACCAAAATTGTGATGAAGAAGAAAACAATCAAATGGACAAGATAAGGAATGGAAGGTAGGCGCCACAATTCCAAGGGGAATTGATAAGCCAAGGTGAGGATCGCCACAAGGGTCTTGGACTCTTGATAAGATCGAAGGGGTTAGCTCAATGAAGAACCTAAGAGAGGCTAAACACTCTCACAATTGGAACAAATCCAAATTGAACATCCAAGTTTTTTTTCATTCATCATAGATGTGTACATATATAGAGTTTAGGGGCTGCATACATCATGCAAACAAAAGGTCACCATAAAGTGACTAAAACCCCTCATAAAAGAAATAACTAATCCACTAAGTGGCTAATTAAAGCAACTAATGACAATTAAGTGGATAATAAAAGTGGTTCATGACTTCTAAAAAGGAGTTACCTAGGCATGCAAGCCAAAGGTTGCCCTCCCAAAAACCTTAATAAAAATGTGCACCATCCACACACAAAGTTTGTTATACTTTATTTAATAGAAATAAACTAGAAAACTTCGTCCAAAAATTCATCTTAAACTTCCAGCCCATTTTTCACCATGATAGAAGCCGAATCTGGTCAAGAAGCTTGAAATATAATTTGTAGATAATTTCCTTATCTTTCCAACGAACTAAAGAATGCATCAATTGGAGTTCTATAGTATAAGATAAAGCCAAAACAAGTCAACAGATTCCTCACTAACGAAAATAAAATTTTCATCAAAAATCAATTTGGCCTTAAATTGGACATCATTCTTGGTTTGCATCACAAAGTAAGTTTAAGCATGATGGAGACCAACAAAGCTTAAGTGGCAGCCCAACGGGTCCAATGCCCAAAGATTCACTACGAGGACTTGGAGGCCCAATGACAAGGTCAAGAGCTAAGAAGGCTAAGGAGGATTTTGACAAAGAAGTGAACCACTTTCTCTCACTCAAGCCCATTCTAGAAGAAGGGGCACTCAAGATTGTCCAAATGATCTAAGTTGATGAAGGGCCCAATGTGGGGGCATGATTTCTTCTTTGTCAAATTTTATTTAATTATGTATTCCAACTTTTTAATTTTCTCAGTTTTGTTCTTATTTTTCTTTTTTTGGGATAATTTTGTAATAAGGACCTATTGTTTGGGCTTAACTTGCGCATAGCAGAGTTAGGGTTAGGTGTTGCCTTCTAATTGGGCCTGGGCCACATTTGCGCTAGGGTTAGGATTAAAAATGCGCTAGCTTGCTGCATCCTTTAGCTAGACCTAGCCGCATACCTAATGCCTATAAATAGGCTTGTGTTTACTGCATTTGACACTTTTGAATTTGAAGAATATTATTGCACTCCTTGTGAGTTTTTGAGAGCTTAGTTTCTCTTAGGGTTCTTGGAAGAACCATCTTGGTTCTTATCAAAGGTTTCCTTACCTTTGTGGCGAATCCTCACTTGACTTATCACTCTCCAAGAGTGTGGCGTCTTCTTCCTTCCATTCCTTTTCTTTCTTCCATCTTTTCTATTTTTACTATTCACACGTACTGTTCACGCACTGTTCACGACACTGTTCACGCACTGTTCACGCACTATTCATCCCCTTCATCGTTTAATTCTTTAAAATACGAAATCAACTCAAGGACGATCCGTAAAAATAATATGTATCCAACTTGAATCATATCATGTGGTATCTAGAGCCCGGATCCTAGAGTTGATAGAGTTCTCATTTTTTTTTGTACTTGTTCTTATTGCTTTCCAAACATCAAGTATCATTGCTTGAATGTCATAATTGTACAGAACCTTGATCATCATTGATCTCTGCCATTCCTAAGAAGTGGCAACATCCTTTACTTTCTGTTCTTTATTTTTTGTCATTTAAATTTCAGTCCTTTTATTTTCTGTCTTTAGTTTCTGTTCTTTAATTTCTGCACAATATTTACAGCTTTGATCTTATCAATTCTATATCCTTTGTTGTTACATGTTTTATAGCACAATAATTTGAAAAGAAACTCCTAAATACACAAGGTAGAACAAATCTTTTCCTATCACCATTACAACGAAGAAAGAAAGGTAAAGGTGGCTGCCCTAGAATTTTCCGACTATGCCCTAATTTTGTGGAACCAAGTACAAAAAGAGAGGGAAAGGAATAGGGAATACCCCGTAGACACTTGGGAAGAGATGAAAGGTTTGATGAGGAGGAGGTTTGTCCCTTCATGGTACCATAGGGAATTACACAATAAACTCCAAAGACTTACCCAAGGAAGTAGGAGTGTGGATGAGTACTACAAGGAAATGGAGGTGGCCATGATAAGGGCCAATGTCATTGAAGATAGGGAGGCTACCATGTCACGTTTCCTTCATGGTTTAAACCGTGAGATATGAGACATTGTGGAGTTGCACAACTATGAAGAGCTTGATGAGTTAGTCCACCAAGCCATAAAAGTGGAACAACAACTCAAAAGAAAGGGTGCATGGAAGAAGTCTTCTCCTAACCTCAAACCTCCCACTTGGAAGGACAAAGAACCAAATAAAGACTCCTCTACACAACCCAAGGGAGGTCTGACTTCTAAAAACTCTAATGTTTTTCCTTCCACTAATGCTTCTTCTTCTTTTTCTTCTAAAAATAGGAACATCAAGTGCTTCAAATGCTTAGGGAGTGGACACATAGCCTCTCAATACCCAAACAAAAGGCAATGGTGATAAGAGAGGGACACCTCTCTAGTGATTCATGTCCAAATTCCCCTCCCTCAAGTGAAGGAGAAGAAGAATGTGAGACCTATGCTCATGATGGTGACTTGCTAATGATAAGGAGACTCTTGGGTAGCCAAGTTGTGGCAAGGGACCAAGACCAAGGGAAAACATCTTCCACACAAGATGTGTCATCCAAGGTAAAGTGTGCTCATTAATCATTGATGGGGGAAGTTGCACTAATGTGGCAAGCACTCGCTTGGTAAGAAAACTTGACCTTAAAACTACTCCTCACCCCCGACCATACAAGCTTCAATGGTTAAGTGAGAATGGTGAGTTGATAGTGAATCAACAAGTATTGGTAAGTTTGTCAATTGGTAAGTATAATGATGATGTTTTGTGTGATGTTGTTCCCATGGAGGCTGGCCATATTTTGCTTAGAAGGCCTTGGCAATTTGATAAGCATGCTATTCATGATGGTTTCACTAACAAGTACTCATTTGTTCATAATTCCTTAAAGGTAACCCTTGTACCCCTTACTTCCAAACAGGTTTGTGAAGACCAAGTGACCTTGAAGCTAAGAAGGGAGCAAGAGCAGAAAGACGTAAAAGTAAAATCAGAGGGGGAAGCAAAGAATAGGGACCAAAAACTTGTAAATGAAAAAAAAAATTGAATGTTTAATTGCTAGGGAGAGTGAGATTAAGAGGGCTTGCTTTGCAAAGCAAGAGATGTACATTTGCGTATACCACTTGTACTTAAGTTGTAACTCTAACCCTCTACCTAGTGAAGTTGATTCTCTTTTGCAGGACTTTGAAGATGTCTTTCTAAAGAGTGTCCCTCCCGGACTACCACCCTTGAGGGGGATTGAACATCAGATGGACTTTGTCCCGGGAGCCTCTTTGCCCAATAGGTCCGCCTATAGGACAAATCCTGAGGAAACTAAGGAAATTCAGAAACAAGTGGAGGATTTGATGCAAAAAGGATGGGTGAGGGAAAGTTTAAGTCCTTGTGTCGTGCCTGTCATACTTGTCCCCAAAAAGGACGGCACTTGGAGAATGTGTACTGATTGTCAGGCTGTAAATAATATAATCTGTAAAATATAGGCATCCCATCCCTAGGCTAGATGATTTGCTTAATGAATTGCATGGTGCATGTTACTTTTCTAAAGTGGATTTAAAAAGTGGGTACCATCAAATTAGAATAAGGGAAGGGGATGAGTGGAAGACAGCCTTTAAGACTAAGCATGGATTGTATGAGTGGTTGGTGATGCCTTTTGGGCTTACAAATGCGCCTAGCACCTTTATGAGATTGATGAACCATGTGTTGAGAGAGTTTCTAGGTAAGTTTGTAGTGATGTACTTTGATGATATCCTAATCTATAGCATAACCTTAGAAGAGCACCTAGAACACCTTAGAATTTGTGATGAGTGTGCTTAGAAAAGAAAAGTTGTATGCTAATTTAGAGAAGTGTGTCTTTTGCACCGACCATGTAGTGTTCCTAGGCTTTGTTGTGAGTGCTAAGGGAGTGCAAGTAGATGAAGAAAAGATAAAAGCCATTAGGGAGTGGCCTACCCCTAAGTCTGTGAGTGAGGTAAGAAGCTTTCATGGGTTAGCTAGCTTTTATAGAAGGTTTGTAAAAGATTTCAGCACCATAGCCGCCCCTTTAAATGAAGTTGTTAAGAAAAATGTGAGTTTTAGGTGGGGGAGGATCAAGAGACAAGTTTCAACACACTCAAAGATAGGCTCACTCATGCACCTATACTTGCATTGCCTAATTTTTCTAAATCTTTTGAACTTGAGTGTGATGCATCAAATGTTGGGATTGGAGCTGTTTTATTACAAGAGGGTCACCCAATTGCATACTTTAGTGAGAAATTGCATGGAGCTGTTTTAAATTACTCCACTTATGATAAAGAATTGTATGCACTCATAAGGGCTTTGCACACTTGGCAGCACTACCTTTTGCCAAAAGAGTTTGTAATTCACAGTGATCATGAGTCACTAAAATATTTAAAAGGGTAAGGTAAGCTTAATAAGAGGCATGCCAAGTGGGTGGAATACCTTGAACAATTTCCCTATGTGATCAAACACAAGCAAGGAAAGGTAAACATAGTGGCTGATGCGCTTTCCAGAAGGTATACCTTATTAGCTACTCTTGAAACAAAAATGCTTGGTTTTGAACACATAAAGGAGTTGTATGTGCATGATGATGATTTCTCTAAGATGTATGTTGCATGTGAAAAAGGGGCGCATAGGGGGTTCTTTAGGCAAGATGGGTATTTATTCAAAGAAAAATGTTTGTGTGTGCCTAAGAGCTCTTTGCGTGAATTATTGCTTAGGGAAGCTCATGAGGGGGGATTAATGGGTCACTTTGGGATCCAAAAGACTTTAGATGTGTTGCATGAGCATTTTTATTGGCCTGGCATGAAGCATGATGTGCATAAACTATGTGATAGATGCATTGTTTGTAAAAGAGCCAAATCAAAGGTAATGCCTCATGGACTCTATACCCCCCTACCTATTCCTGATTCCCCTTGGACTGACTTGTCTATGGACTTTATGCTAGGTTTGCCCCGCTCAAAGAAGGGAAGAGACTCCATTTTTGTGGTGGTGGACAGATTCTCCAAGATGGCCCACTTCATTCCTTGCCATAAAGTGGATGATGCCATTCATGTGGCGGACTTGTTCTTCAAAGAAGTGGTGAGGCTTCATGGAATGCCCAAAAGCATAGTCTCAGATAGGGACTCAAAGTTCCTAAGCCATTTTTGGAGGACCCTTTGGAATAAGCTTGGGACTAAGCTACTCTTCTCTACCACTTGCCACCCACAAACCGATGGGCAAACTGAGGTGGTGAATAGGACCCTATCGACCTTGCTGCGATTAATCATCAAGAGGAACATCAAAACTTGGGAAGAATGCTTACCTCTTGTTGAATTTGCTTATAATAGGGCTGTGCATGCTACTACTAGTTTTTCTCCTTTTGAGATTGTATATGATTTTAATCCCCTCACCCCCCTTGATTTACTACCTCTACCTAATGTCTCTTCTTTAATTCATAGGGATGGACAAGCAAAAGCTGAATATGTGATGAAGCTCCATGAACAAGTCAAGACTCAAATTGAAAGGAACGTGGAGCAATATGCTAGGCAAGCAAACAAGGGAAGGAGGCAAGTTTTTTTTGAACCAGGAGATTGGGTGTGGGTGCACATGCGAAAAGAAAGGTTTCCCTTGCAAAGGAAATCTAAGCTCTTACCTAGAGGAGATGGACCCTTCCAAATCATAGAAAGAATCAATGACAATGCCTACAAAGTTGACCTACCAGGTGAGTACGGGGTTAGTGCAACATTTAATGTGGCTGACTTAAGTCATTTTGATGTAGGTGATGAAGGATCAAATTCGAGGACGAATTCTTTCGAAGGGGAGGGCATGATGGAGACCAACAAAGCTCAAGTGGCAGCCCAACGGGTCCAATGCCCAAAGATGCACTACGAGGACTTGGAGGCCCAATGACAAGGTCAAGAGCTAAGAAGGCTAAGGAGGATTTTGACAAAGAAGTCAACCACTTTCTCTCACTCAAGCCCATTCTAGAAGAAGGAGCACTCAAGATTGTCCAAATGATCCAAGTTGATGAAGGGCCCAATGTGGGGGCGTGATTTCTTCTTTGTCAAATTTTATTTAATTATGTATTCCAACTTTTTAATTTTCTCAGTTTTGTTCTTATTTTTTTTTGGATAATTTTGTAATAAGGGCCTATTGTTTGGGCTTAACTTGCGCATAGCAGAGTTAGGGTTAGGTGTTGCCTTCTAATTGGGCCTGGGCCACATTTGCGCTAGGGTTAGGATTAAAAATGCGCTAGCTTGCTGCATCCTTTAGCTAGACCTAGCCGCATACCTAATGCCTATAAATAGGCTTGTGTTTACTGCATTTGACACTTTTGAATTTGAAGAATATTATTGCACTCCTTGTGAGTTTTTGAGAGCTTAGTTTCTCTTAGGGTTCTTGGAAGAACCATCTTGGTTCTTATCAAAGGTTTCCTTACCTTTGTGGCGAATCCTCACTTGACTTATCACTCTCCAAGAGTGTGGCGTCTTCTTCCTTCCATTCCTTTTCTTTCTTCCATCTTTTCTATTTTTACTATTCACACATACTGTTCACATACTGTTCACGGCACTATTCACGCAATATTCATCCCCTTCATCGTTTAATTCTTTAAAATACGCAATCAACTCAAGGACGATCCGTAAAAATAATATGTATCCAACTTGAATCATATCAAAGCACTTCTCCTAAATTGGGCCTATTAAAAAGAAAGCACAATCCTTGGCCCAATAAGACTGTTTCAGCCAAAATAAAGAAATAACAGCCAAAATTACATATTATTTTTTTAAAAAAAATAATTCTGAAATTAAGCTATTTCTTCATTTGCTCCATTAAGCCTCTCCACTCCCAGCTCTTCATCTTGAATAAGACAATTGATGACTTTAGAACTCAAACTTGCTGATTCTTGCTGATGTTGAGCTTCTAACAAGGAGTTCACCAATTGATTAAGTGTTTCTTGGCTTTTCTTAGCTCTAGCTCTAGTCATGGGTCCACCTAGGCTTTACAAAGGATGTTGGGCTTGGCCTTGGGCTTTGGGTCCTTCCATGTCCTCATCACCAACACTTTGAGAATCTCAAAATATCAAGAATACAATTCTTGAAAATTTCTAGAAATCACACCTAGGGATGACTTTTCCACGCCTAGGTGTGGCTGCCTCATGCCTAGGCATGACTTTTCCATGCCTAGGCATGACACTCTCTGTCTTGCTTGGATTGAAAATTGATCATACCACGCCTATGCGTAGAAACCCTGTGTGTAACACCCACCGTAGGGTGTCACATTTAAATATTATTATTATCGAATTACCCCCGAGTTCATACATTGTGATATTATAATAAAAATATGAGTTGTAAAATTTCCTGATATCGATAAAATAAACTTAACGGAAAATAAAAATATTACAACCTTATCACAAATAATTTACATCATATATACATTACAAAAGTACTGACAAGATTATTTATATACAGACATAGTCCTCAAAGTATTTGAACATTATTTAGAACTAGCATACTGCCCAAGTAAAACTAAATAGCAGAACCCTCAGACTGGTCCTCCTCAGATCCCTCAAAATCCAGCTCGTCACGAAGTCCTACGGATAAGTGTCCGAGCAGACAACACAATGCTAATCTCACTAGGAGTACGATAGTAAGCTCCCCAGTACTGCCTAATGGACAACGAAAACTCTAAGTGTACATAAATATTTTCACTAAAATAAGGGTTCCCTTGATAAGCCTACTTAGGAGAACATTTAAGTCTCTTATGTAGTAAATACACCCTCTATCTAAATGGACATGCCAAGCTTCCGGACCATCTCGAAACTGCAACGTCATGTATCCTAGGAAACTGGGCATGTTGAGAATTGCGGATTAAAAATCGTGCAGCTGAATAATAGAATTTCCTCACAAGATCTATGCGAAAAAGTCCATAATCTGAGTTTTTTTAAAAAAAGTTTACCTTTTGAAGCGTGATAAACACAAGCGAGGTGAATTACCAACACCACAATAACGATGATGTCTCTGCGGTATCCACACGAATAGACTTGCAAAAGGAGCCATGCCTCTATTTCTCGGTGCTAGCTGCGAAAAGAAGAGAGGAAAACCTTTCACTATCTCTCACTCACTTTCTTAAGTGCGGCTAGGGTTGTAATGTTACGTACATAGCCCCCTTAGCAGTACTATTTATAATAGTGGCTGCCTTAAGTAAGTGTGAGCAGTAGCAAGGTAAGCTGTGCAACCCTAAGCCCATCTGTCATGAGTTAGGCCCACAATTGAATCCGAGTCCAACTTGGATCCTTATTGCTCCAATTTAGTTTGTTCTAAGTGTGCGACCCTGCAGGTTCTCATAACGTTAGTAGTAATATTAAAATATCATTTTAATATTACAAACAGTGAGCGGTATCTAGCAACACTTCATTACTACCCAAGTAATGAGAATGTCAGTGATTTGACATAACCTATCCGTGACCAATGTTTCCGTGTAGTTTAGTCCCTTTGTCCAGATATCTAGATTGAACACAAAGCATGGAATGTGTCACCCTTGTTTAGTTCAATCTTATGTTTTCTGATTCCAGAGTAGACATAGTAATAACAAATGAGATCAATATCTCATATAGACTCATTTGAGCATGGTCATGCATTTTGTAATCTCACTCAATCAGGGGGCTCAAAGATATCACTCCTATTATGTAGGAGGGACAAATCCCATCTAAGTCACTCACATCCCTCCACATGTATCGCGGTATGTCTAATAACTAACTTTATAATCATCTTGTTACAGATGGCGTTTGATGGCATTAAAACACACAACTCCTCATGTAGGAATCGTAGTGATTTCAGGTCAAAGGACCACATGCACCATTATCACTATGAGAATCACTTATGACACTCACGTAATGATCCACGTAGCGTTCTTATAGCGGGTCTGTCTAATACATCATTACTTTAATATGTATCAATGTGTAGACTTGATATCTCATATCCATGACTGTGAGATGTAGTCATCAGTCTACACACATACTAGTCTCAATGCATTATTGTTGTCCTAATTAAAAATAATACTTGACTAGGGACATTTAAGAATAGTATTTTATCCAATAGGATCTCACGATCAAGTCATCCACTTGATGTCTTATGGTATCAAACTTACTATTCTAAAGACTTTATTATGTCTAACAAAAAGAACACAATAAATGAAATGCCTCATATATCAAAAACTAGCATAATATAATGTATGTAAATACAGACAAAATGTATTGGCCTCTAGGGCATACACCAACAATCTCCCACTTGCACTAGAGTCAATCAGGCATATTTCTAATGCCTAAAGACCTAGTGTGACCCTCTTGCTCTGGCATGTGCAAGAGGCTTCGTCAAGATGGATCAAAGCAATGTTATCATCTCTCTGTTGGTACTCGCATATCTTCTCATCTCCTCTATCGATGATTTCTCGAATGAGATGGAAGCACCTAAGTTTATGTTTGGATCGCTGGTGAGATCTGGGCTCCTTAGCTTGTGCAATGGCTCCATTATTATCACAATAGAGGTCCACTGGGTCCACAATGCTAGGAGCTACACCAAGCTCAATAATGAACTTCCTAATCCAAACGGCCTCCTTTCTTTGCATTGGAGGCGACAATATACTCGGTGTCCGTGGTAGAATCGGATCGTCTCCTTTTGAACTCTTCCAGCTCACAGCCCCACCATTCAGGCAATAAACAAAACCCGATTGCGATCTGGAGTCGTCCTTATCGGTTTGGAAGCTAGCATTAGTGTAACCTTTTACAACTAGTTCCTCCTCGGCTCCATATACCAAGAACGAATCCTTAGTCCTTCTCAAGTACTTAAGGATGTTCTTGACAGCACTCTAGTAACTCTCACCGGATCGGGCCCAAAAATCGTACACCATAAATTTCGTCATGCTCAAAGCATACGAGATGTCTGGTCGAGTACATAACATGGCATACATGATAGATCCAATTGCAGATGCATATGGAATCTTACTCATGCGATCCCTCTCATCTTGGGTGGAAGGGGATTGAGCCTTAGATAGGCTTATACCATGCGACATAGGCAAGAGTCCTTTCTTGGATTCATGCATGTTAAACTGTCTTAACATTTTGTCTATGTATGTACTCTGACTTAGGCTAAGCAATCTATGCGATCTATCTCTATAGATCCTTATACCTAATACATAGGTGGCTTCGCCCAAGTCCTTCATAGAAAAGTACTTCCCTAACCAAGTCTTTACAGACTATAGGGTAGGGATATCATTTCCAATTAGTAGTATGTCATCTATATATAATACTAGAAAAACAACTGTGCTCCCACTAACCTTCTTGTAGACACAAGATTCTTCTTCATTCTTGATGAAACCAAACTGTTTGATTATATCATCAAAATGAAGATTCCAGCTTCTGGAAGCTTGCTTCAATCCATAAATAGATCGTTGCAACTTGCATACCTTTCTAGCATCCTGTGGAGTGGCAAAACTCTCAGGTTGTGTCGTGTACACATTCTCGAGAAGATTTCCATTAAGAAAAGCAGTTTTGACATCCATTTGCCAGATTTCATAATCATGGTATGCTGTAATAGCAAGCAAGATCCGAACAGATTTAAGCATCGCAACTAGGGAAAAAGTCTTATCATAGTCTACACCATAAATTTGCTTAAAACCTTTAGCCACCAATCGCGCCTTAAAGGTATGCACATTACCATCCATGTTGGTTTTCTTCTTAAAAACCCACTTACACCCAATGGGTTTTACCCCTTCAGGTGGGTCAACCAAGGTCCATACCTAGTTGGCATACATGGATTCCATTTCAGATCTCATGGCCTCAAGCCATTTTTCAGATTCTGGGCCAATAATGGCTTCTTGGTAAGTCACAGGCTCATCTTGATCCATAAGCAACACATCACCTTGCTGAGTCATGAGAAATCCATATCTCTCTAGTTGATGACGTATCCTGTTAGACCTATGCGGGTCTTGTGCTACTAGAGCAGATTGTGGTTCCATAACAACTTGTGGAGGCTGCTCTATTTCCACCATTAGTTCGCTGCTACTTTGTGAACTTTGAATTTCTTCAAGTTCTACTTTCCTCCCACTGATTCCTTTGGAGATAAACTCCTTTTTCTAGGAATACAGCAATTTGTGCGATAAACACTTTGCCCTCTGTAGGATTAAAAAAATAGTATCCCTTGGTTTCCTTAGGATACCCCACAAAGAAGCATTTATCTTATTTAGGGCCAAGCTTATCAGAAACTTGACATTTCACAAAAGCTTCGCAACCCCAAATCTTCATAAAAGACATACTGGGTCATCTCCCAGTCCACATCTCATATGGTGTCTGTTGAACCGTCTTAGATGGAACACGGTTAAGTGTGAAAGCTGCTATTAACAGAGCATGTCCCCAGAAGGACCTGGAAGGTCTGCATGACTCATCATGGATTGGACCATGTCCAACAAGGTTCGGTTCCTCCTTTCAGAAACACCATTCCATTATGGTGTTCCAGGAGGAGTGATCTGAGATATTATCCCACACTCTTTCAAATGATCATCAAAGTGTTGGCTTAAGTATTCACCTCTTCGATATGATCGAAGGATTTTAATACTCTTGCCAAGTTAGTTTTGTACTTCATTCTTGAACTCTTTGAACTTTTCAAAGGATTTTGATTTGTGCTTCATAAGATATAATCTATATCTACTGAAATCATCAGTAAATGTAATGAAATATTGAAAACTACCTCTAGCTAGTATGTTTAGTGTCCCACATACATCACTATGTATGAGGCCCAAAAGATCACTAGCCCTTTCACCTTGTCCAGTGAATGGGGCCTTAGTCATCTTTCCTAATAAACAAGATTCACATATCTCATATGATTCGAAATCAAACGAGTCCAAGAATCCATCTTTATGGAGTTTGGAAATGCATTTCACATTTATATGGGCCAAACAACAATGCCAAAGATAAGTCAGATTCATATCATTTGACTTGAACCTCTTTGTATTTATGTTATAGATGGGTGTTTCGAGATCAAGGACATAAATTCTATTACTCAGATGTGCACTATCATAAAAAATATCATTCAAATAAAGAGAATAACTTTTGTTCTTTATTATAAAAGTAAAACCTTTCTTGTCCAAACAAGAAATATAAATGATATTCCTGCTAATAGTAGGCACAAAATAACAATTATCCAATTCAATTACAAGCCCAGTGGGCAAAGCTAATAAATAAGTCCCTACGACTAGTGCAGCAACCTTTGCTCCATTTCCCACTCGTAAGTCGACCGACTAAATTGAATGTGATGCTTCTAAGGTTGGTGGGAGCTGTTTTACCGGAAGGGCATCCTAATTGTCGCTCTTAGTCAATGGTCTACTGCTCTTTAGATCCTGCACATTTACACAAATGTGAGATCCACATCTAGTATCTAATACCCATGATGCAGAAGTAAATTCCATTACTCAGATGTGCACTGCCATAGAAAATATCGTTCATGATGTGATTTGGGCGCGTCTGCGTATGGTTGTAGAAATTGCTTTACTGTTTTTATTTACTGTTTCTGTTTAAATATTTGTAGTTGTAGTTGTAAATTATTTGTATAACTTATAACATGGAACATATGTATATTATGAGTGATGTTGTTCTGTTTATTTTATGTTTCCGCATTATTTTATTTTTAAATATCTGTTTAACAGGAATTATTTTACGACCCATATTATTATGTAATAAATGTTTTATAACTTGGGTAGATTTTATTTATTTTCTTTATATATGTGACATCCTCCAAAGGGGTGTTACACTTGGTATGATTTATTGTTTTTGTTGATGGCATGCTTGTGATATATATGATGAATATGTATATGATGTGAGCCCACTAAGGAGCATGGATCAAGGAGCACTACAAGGACTTGGTGGACCTATGACAAGAGCTAGGACCAAGAAAGCCCAAGAAGTCCTAAATCAAATGGTGACAACTTTAATTGAAGCAAGCCCAAATTCAAGTCTTGATGGAGTGGAGCCCAAATTGGTCACTTATCTCATCCAACTTGAAGACCCATGATGACTTGGATGTCCACTTCTCTAAAATAGCATTTTTTTAGTTTATTTCTATTAAATAAAGTGTAATAAACTATGAAGGATGAATAGTGCACATTTTTTTTGGGAGGGCAACCTTTGGTTTGCATGCCTAGGTAACTCCTATTTGCTAGTTAATGCTTTAATTAGCCACTTAATGGATTAGTTATTGCTTTTTATGGGGAATTTGTCACATTATGATGACCATTTTGTATGCATATTCTATGCACCCCATTTTCCTATAAATAGGTGCCTAAAACATGAATGAAGGGACTCTTGGATGTGAATTTGGATTGAATCCATTTGTGAGAATTTCATTCTCTTTGGTTCTTGGTTGAGCCATCTTGGTTCTTATCAAAGGCTTCCTTACCTTTGTGGCGAATCTTCGCTTGACTTATCACTCTCTAAGAGTGTGGCGTCTTCTTCCTCCCATTCCTTTTCCTTTTTCCATCTTTTCTATTATTTTTACTATTCACATCACTATTCATGTCACTATTCATCAGTTCTGTTCCTCGGGTATTGTTCATCATTTCATTCTTTGAAACACTAAATCAACTCAAGGACGATCCGTAAAAATAATATGCATCCAACTTGGATCATATCAGTATATGTATGCCATAATTTAATGATGGAAAGGAAAATAATTTTTGGTTCCAAAGAACCATAAAGACACACGTCCTCAAGAATATTTTTGGAGCAAGAGATTCTAAACATTTTATTAATCATGAGATTTTAGATGAGAAGGGTATTATTACGTTGATGATTTTATGGATTTATAAACAAAGTGGACATGAAAATGAATAAATGAATTGGTTTTAAAGACCAAGAGTCTAACGGTTTTTGAAGGAATTTTAATGGTTTTGTTTGTGTAAAAACAAGAATGGTACTTAATTCATTTAGAAAGAAAAATATTTGATAATTTCAATGGCCAAGTACCACGGTTTTGAAGGCTTGTGAATGCCTTGGTTTTATGAAACAAAGTGATTTTCAAAGTAGAAATATAATTTAATTTAGTACAAGGATTTTAGGAATGGAATCAAAGTATTTTATCACTTGAGAAATAGAAATTTCAGTTATGAAAGGAAAATAGAGGTTGTAAGCGTTTGAACCTCAAATTATTTTAGAAGAGGATTGAATTTGAGAATTTATTTTGAATTATAAATGAAACGTTGATGATTTAAAATTTACTAACATAAAATTCATCCTCTGAGTTTTGGAGAGCGTTAGGGAATTTTAAGTGAGAAACATTGATTTAATTCAATGAAATGGTGAATTTATGGAATATATTGCAAAAAGGATTTTCTTGAGTAAGAAAATGTGAAAAATAATATGAGAAGTCATATTATTTTGAGAAAGGTTGGAATGAATTTTTGAAGGTTGAGAAATGATTTACGTAACTTAAAAACGTGATTTTTGTAACACCTCAATTTTTAGAAAAATGTCTCGAATGTTCTGTTTGCTGTTTTTCAAGCTTTTGTGTAAAAGACTGTTGTGTCCCTATTTTACTGTTTCTTATTTTCTGAATGAAATACAAATACGTTTTACAGGCTAAAATTTTATTTGGTCATTTTACGTAATTTGTTTCGAGACGGTAAAATAAAAATTTTCTCAAGCTGTAACACCCCAATTTTTAGAAAATATTCCGAATGTACTGTTTGCTGTTTTTCAAGCTTTCGTGTGAATGACCGTTGTGTCCCTATTTTACTGTTTCTCGATTTCTGCATGAAATACAAATACGTTTATACAGGCTCAAATTTTATTTGGTCTTTTTACGTAATTTGTTCCGAGACAGTAAAATAAAAATTTTTTCGAGCTACTATTTTAATTTTTCCGGAAGATATACAAACAATTAATACTGTCTGTAATTTTATTTGAACTTTTTGGATGATTAGCTACGTTGTGGGAAAAAATGAGAAAATGATCGTTACGTCCCGAACGTGCTGTTTTGTACTGTTTTTGCTGTTTTTAATTATTTTCTACTTGATTTAGTGTCCAATATTACTGTCTGTGATTTTATATGGACTTTTTGTGTGATTTGCTATGGGGCAGGAAAATAATATTTTTTCGGACCGATAAAATCTATTTATAATTATTCAGAGGCGGGGGATCTTACTAAACCCAATTCTGAATTATCCTAAAATTAATCTTTCAATTTTTAGGATTTAACTGTCAAATAAAATAATTTTGTATTATTATAATATTATTTTATTAGTCAGTATAACTTAGTGACAATGGACCCGGAAATGTTTTGAGGGACCCACGTTTAGCTAAACCAATTAACTTAGTAGCTTAATTAATCATCATTAGCAGTAGAACTTTCCAGAACAAGCTGACTCAGCTAGCTGACTAAGCTGGTAATTAATGGACAGTGTGACTAGGCTTGTGAGTCATCCATAATCAACCAATAGGAGACAAGCTTGTTAAGCAAGTTTAATCCTAACCTTTGATGTAATCCATGGCTTGGATGAAGCCAACCATTTGGCCACCTTGCATGCATGAAGTCCACGGCCAATGCATGTTGGAAGACCATTCTTCACTTCATCTTTCTTACTTTTCTCTCTTCTCTCTCATCCAAGAACCCTAGCCACCATTCTTGTTTCTTTCCTTCACCATTCGGCCAAGACAAGAACCATACCATCCAATCACCTAAAATTTCTTCTAACCAACTTTTCTAAACCTAAACACCATCCTAAGAACATCTCTAGTTGAGAATTCTTGCAAATTCTTACATTTGAAGCTTGAAAACTAACTTGGAAGTTTGTACCAAGGAGGTGAAATCTCTTGTTTTTCTTTTCTCTCTTCTTTTTCAAAGTTCTAAGCCATGATTTATCCATGGTTTAGGTTCTTTTTCATGGTTAGTAACTTGTAGATTTTTGTTTGAGTTGCTAGGTACTTTGGTGGAGAAAACCGAACCCTAGGAGGAGTGAAAGAAAACCATTTGTCTTCATTTAAGGTAAGAGGAAAACAAATCTTATCACCTATGGATGGTGGTAAGAGGATGGAGTTTAATTTTTGTGATTGTAGAATCCATAAGGATTCATGTTTGTGTTTGTTAGTAGCTTATTTGATGTGGTTGTGTAATTGTTAGTAGCTTTCCTATTTGTGGTTTGTAATATTTTGCATGTCTACAAGCTTTAAGTTGCATGTCTATAAGCTTTGATAATATTGCATGTGTTAGAATTGCATGATAAAGTATAGAATTGCATGATAATGTATAGGATGTGAATAACATGTCAAGGAAATGCATGTGTGTTCCAAAGAACACATCCATGAGGCTCACGGCCACTAACAAAATGGAGAACCAAAATGTTCTCTTAATTTTCTTAAAAGGAATTTTAATTAACCTAGGAGAATTAAGAAGGTTTCAAGTTGTTTAGATCATGAAAAATGAATTTAGAAATCAAATGGTAAAACTAAATATTTTCGGCCAACATGCTTAAAATGAAAGTGTTGATTTCAAAAATCATTTTCTAAAACAATGGTTAAATGAATTTAGACAATACAATAAGTTTGATATATAGTTAGAAGATGAGAAATAATTTAGAAATCAATTTCAAAATATTTAGGAAATTCGGCCAACATGCCAAACCAAGTATCCATGGTTTCTAAAATTAAATCCAAACTTTTTCTAAGTATAAGAATGCAATATGTATTAAAAAGAATTTTTCTAAAATGGGTTTTAAGGAAAAGAATCAATTAGAAATAAGATTTATAACTTAGAACTAATGATTTTGTTATTAGAAATGAAATACAGTAACTTTCGAAAATTTTCTAACACATAGCTCATGCTGTATTTTGAAGCATGCTAGTAGTTTTCAAAAGGATTAAGTATATGGTTTTAAAAATTTAATAAACAGAATTTTTACGATAAAATTAGGAAACCATTAATATAATTTTCTAAACAAAATACTATCAATTTTTAGTAAAAACGGACAAATAAGATAGAAAAAGATGTCCAAAAGACAGTATACGGTATGAAAAATATTATACGTAGCTTAAAAGTATTATTTATTATTTCTGTTTATTTAAACAGTAATTTTTAAGGAATTCGGTCAAGAAAATGATTTAAAAATCCTACGCGATTGAGAAAACGTATTAAAAATCCTACGCGATTTAGAAAACAGAAAAATATATTTACGCGATTTATAAACGTTTGTAAAAATGACGAGATTGTGTAAACGCGATAAAATTTCTACGCGATTGACTGTTACTATATTTAATTTTCGCTGTCGGGAAAATGTGAACCCGTACAGGCTTTGGAACAGTATTTGTCCGGTGGGACTTACTGTATATATTTATCTTTGAGGATATGTTTTCTCAAGGGTATTTTGGTAATATGCTAATTTTTGGTGTTTTGGTTGACGAGACGAATCACATCGTGTTGTCGATGCGATAAACGTAGTGTGGTTCATTGTTCTAATGAACTTGGAGACGTTAGTGTACGGGATCCCATATATGGACAGTTGGTAGCTCCGCTGGGCCGTGGTAAACCGATAGCACACTAATGAACTCGACACGCACTATATTTAATCGAGATTTGTAAAGTCTAGTAGTACATTGCCTATAGTGCCACGACGGGAGACCGTGAACTATACTACGCTGGATGGTAGATTCCCGTGTGTCGTAGGCTATTGACGCAACGTGTGACAGTAGCGATAGTTGGTTGGGCAGCCGTGGTACTAATAGATTTTGCAAGTCATTCTCTCTGATATCTGTTTGTGTTTAGCTCCATGGAGTAGGATCGTGTCTTAGTGTATATGATTATATCTTGGATATTATTCTATTTTCTCTATTTATTTTTATCTGGTAATTATTATGATGGTTGTTTATTTCTTATCTTATTATATCTGTGATATTGTCTTATCTGTGTTTAATCTGTGTTATATCTGTAATGTTATGTAATGTTATGATATCTAAACTTTACTCTATTCCGTTATTATTACTGTTATAGCTTTTCATATTACATGAACTGTATACATGTTGTTTGTCGTCTTCTTATTGGCCATGTTTATGGTGATTTTAGATTGTCTTACCTCTTCGTTGTATGTATTTTTGTATATTTATTTTACGCGATAAAGACTTTGAGGAAGAGGACCAACCTCTTGAGATTCTGTACCCCGAGGAGGAGGAGGGGGAGGAAGATCAGCAAATCAACGACCAGTTTTACGATCAAGAACCATCTGATCATCCATATCCATTGGATTGATTTGATTGGGTATGGCGGTACACAGGTTTTTCGGTTTGTACAGGTGGAGTTTCATGGAGGATCGCTAGCTTGGCATCTGCGAGGAGACCGACTCGTGACGTATGTAGGACGGTGACAAGTGACCCTACGTCAACAGTTTGATGGAGAGCCTAGTTATGACTACTACTGTATTTTTACATTTAGAGTTACCCTTATCTCTTAGGCGATATTTTGGTGGTATGACCACGGAGCC
Source organism: Ormosia emarginata (assembly GCA_029884605.1). Classification (NCBI taxonomy): domain Eukaryota; kingdom Viridiplantae; phylum Streptophyta; class Magnoliopsida; order Fabales; family Fabaceae; genus Ormosia; species Ormosia emarginata. The sequence continues at coordinate 20,055,124 of JAQQTP010000078.1, read as the reverse complement.
TAGTGAGATTAGCATCGTATCGACTGCGCGATCTCGTTATCGCCGAGAGTCGAGACATCCGGGATATTTGTCTCCTGATGATCATTTTCATGTTGAGAGTGATCCTTCTGAGGAGTAAATATGCATGATGTTTTTTTTTGGGCGCGTCTGCGTATGGATGTACATATTGACTCTTTCACTGTTTTTATTTACTGTTTCTGTTTAAATATTTGTAATTGTAGTTGTAAATTATTTGTATAACTTATAACTTGGATCATATGTATATTGTAAGTAATGTTGTTTTGTTTTTTGTTTTTTTTTTTGCTTTTCGCATATTTTATTTAAGAATATTCTGTTTAACAGAATTATTTTACAACCTGTAATAGTATGTAACAAATGTTTCACAACTTGGGTAGATTTTATTTCTCTTTCTTTTATTTTCTTTTATGTGTGACATCCTCCAAAGAGGTGTTACATTAGTTGGTATCAGAGCCCAAGTTAGAGTCTTTTGGGGTTGTGGTTGGGTCTGTTTTTGTTTGTGCTATGTGATTCTCTGTGATTTATATCCTTTCGGAAGTATCTAATTTTGTTTTGTTTTGTTCTGTTTGAAGATGTCTGGACGAGGTAGAGGACGTACGAACGCGAATCGTGAAGTGGATCCTATGATGGTTGCTGCTGAAGCTATGCGGCAGATGGCTGAAGTGATTACTCAGCAAAATCTAAGAGCAGCTCAACAACAAGATGCTACTGCTGATGCCCTGAATTTATCTGAATTTAGGCTCCATAATCCGCCACAGTTTAAAGGCGAGGTTGATCCGGAGAAAGCAAGTCAGTGGATGCAAGATTTGGAAAGGATTTTTGAGGGGATGAGATGCACAGACGATAAGAAGGTAACTTATGTTGTTTTCATGCTGAGAGGAGATGCAGAACATTGGTGGAGAGGAACTCGCCGAGTATTGCAAGCTGAAGGGACTGAGATCACATGGGAAGTGTTTTCTAATACTTTTCTGGATAAGTATTTTCCTGCGAGTGCTAGGCATGCCAAAGAAATGGAATTTCTTGGTTTGCGACAAGGGAATATGACGGTGAATGAGTATGCCACAAAGTTTGAGAATTTGTCTCAATTCTCAGATTATGCTCAGACACGGCAAGATGATGTGTGGAGATGCAGGAAGTTTGAATCAGGTTTAAGGGTGGAACTGAAAAGAGGAGTGGTATCCTTGAGAATGACTCAGTTTCATGCTTTGGTGGATGCTTGTGCTCGACTTGAGGAGTTGGAGCCATCTAGAGATCAGAGGAATCAGAACTTTGGGCCGACAAGATTTCAGAGAGGTGGAGGTAGTAATACAAATCGGTTTCAGCGTAAGCCGTATTCCAGGCCAACAGGAAATCAATCTCAACGACCATCAGTTAGTGGAGGTGCAAGTGGTAGTGGAGCTAGACAGAGAGTGGTGTTTACGCCGACCTGTTTTAAGTGCGGGAAGAAAGGTCATATCTCTCCCTAGTGCACGGTTAAAGGTACAGTTTGTTTTAACTGTAAGCAACCTGGGCACATATCGAAGGATTGTCCACAGCCGGAGAGGAAACCTGCTATTCGGTATGTTAAAGCTAATCAGCAAAAATTTGGAAGTACTCAACCAAGGTCAGGAGGACGAGTATATACAATGATGGGATCTGAGATTTCTAAGTCTGATGATCTTATTCAGGGAGAAGGAGACATTGGAGGTAATCTTCTGACTGTATTGTATGATTCTAGTGCTACACACTCATTTATTGCATATGATTGTGTGGAAAGACTGAAGTTGCCTGTGTCTTCTCTGAATGCTAAATTGAGTGTATCTACGCCAACTGCTAAACCTGTTGTTACATCTAAGATCTGTTTGGATTGTCCTATTGTTGTGAAGGGCCGTTTGTTTATGGTCAACTTGATTTGTTTGCCTCTTATAGAGATAGATGTAATATTAGGGATGGACTGGTTATGTTCTAACCATATCCTTATAGACTGTGCAAGTAAAACCATAGTTTTTCCTAAGGAAGAGGAGTCTGGATTCTTAACTGCTGTTAAGGTCAAGTCTTTGTTAAGAGATAGAGCGCAGGGATATATGGTATTGTCTTCTCTAGAAGTTAAGAATGAGAAGGATGTGAATACTATTCCTGTTGTCAACGAGTTTCCTGATGTTTTTCCTGATGACGTACCTGGTTTGCCACCTGAGAAGGAGATCGAGTTTTCAATTGATTTAGTACCAGGAACAGGTCCTATCTCAATTGCACCGTATCGTATGTCGCCAGTGGAGTTGGAGGAGCTAAAGAAGCAATTGGTGGAGCTATTGGAGAAAGAGTTTGTGCGACCTAGTGTTTCACCATGGGGTGCGCCAGTGCTTTTGGTCAAGAAGAATGACGGAACGTCTCGGCTTTGTGTGGATTATCGTTAGCTAAACAAGGTGACTATCAAGAATAAATATCCGCTTCCAAGAATTGACGACTTGATGGACCAGTTAATAGGAGCTGTGATATTTTTCAAGATAGATCTGAGATCTGGTTATCATCAGATTCGTGTAAAAGGGGAGGATGTGCCGAAAACTACTTTTCGAACTCGATATGGACATTATGAGTATCAGGTAATGCCATTCGGGGTGACGAATGCTCCTGCCATATTTATGGATTATATGAACAGGATTTTTCGTCCTTATTTAGACAGATTTGTTGTTGTCTTTATCGATGACATTCTGATCTATTCTCAATCCAAGGAAGAGCATGCTGAACATCTGGGTATTGTCCTTCGGATTTTGAGGGAGAAGCAGCTGTATGCGAAATTGGCTAAGTGTGAGTTCTGGTTGGAAGAAGTCCAATTTCTTGGTCACGTAATTTCTAAAGAAGGTATTGCGGTGGACCCATCTAAAGTAGAGACTGTTTTACAATGGGAAAGACCTAAGATGGTAACAGAAGTTCGAAGTTTTGTTGGACTTGCTGGATATTACCGGAGATTTATCGAGGGTTTTTCGAAGATTGCTGGACCACTTACACAACTTACGAGGAAAAATTAAACTTTTGAATGGACGGAAGAACGTGAAGCCAGTTTTCAATAGTTGAAGAAGAGATTAACAACTGCACCAGTGTTGATCCTACCAGATTCGGCGAAATCTTTTGATGTGTATTGTGACGCTTCTTATCAAGGGCTAGGATGCGTATTGATGCAAGATCGGAACGTTGTGGCATATGCTTCTCGACAATTGAAGGTTCATGAGAGGAATTATCCAACGCACGATTTGGAATTGGCCGCTGTGGTTTTTGCTCTAAAGATATGGAGACATTTTCTCTATGGGGCAACGTTCAACATTTTCAGTGATCACAAGAGCTTGAAGTACTTGTATGATCAGAAGGAGCTGAACATGAGGCAGCGGAGATGGTTAGAATTCCTGAAAGATTATGATTTTCAACTATTGTACCACCCTGGCAAGGCGAATGTCGTGGCCGACGCCTTAAGTAGAAAGATTATCAGTGCTTCTGCTCTGATCATTAAGGAAAAGGAGCTCATTGAACAATTCAGAGATGTGTGGTCATTTGTTGATATAGGCACCCTACTTTGGCAGACCTACACTTGATCGATATTAGTCTTGATGAGTGCCACGCATTGGAAGGCATCACATAATGACTTAATATTTTCTTTGAGGGAATTTTATTATTAGATCTCACCATTTGTTAAACTTGTTTAACATACCATAAACATCATCCATGCATCTCAAACATATAAAGCATATATAATAAACATGACATGGTTATAGCCTCTAAGAGGGAGATCGAGTTCTCAATTGATTTAGTACCAGGAACAGGTCCTATCTCAATTGCCCCGTATCATATGTCGCCAGTGGAATTGGAGGAGCTAAAGAAGCAATTGGTGGAGCTGTTGGAGAAAGAGTTTGTGCGACCTAGTGTTTCGCCATGGGGTGCGCCAGTGCTTTTAGTCAAGAAGAAGGACGGAATGTCTCGACTTTGTGTGGATTATCGTCAGCTGAATAAGGTGACTATCAAGAATAAATATCCGCTTCCAAGGATTGATGATTTGATGGATCAGTTGAAAGGAGTTGTGATATTTTCCAAGATAGATCTGAGATCTGGTTATCATCAGATTCGTGTAAAAGGGGAAGATGTGCCGAAAATTGCTTTTCGAACTCGTTATGGACATTATGAGTATCAAGTGATGCCATTCGGGGTGACGAATGCTCCTGCCATATTTATGGATTATATGAACAGGATTTTTCGTCCTTATTTAGACAGATTTGTCGTTGTCTTTATCGATGACATTCTGATCTATTCTCAATCGAAGGAAGAGCATGCTGAACATCTGAATATTGTTCTTCAGATTTTGAGGGAGAAGCAGCTGTATGCGAAATTGGCTAAGTGTGAGTTCTGGTTGGAAGAAGTCCAATTTATTGGTCACGTAATTTCTAAAGAAGGTATTGCGGTGGACCCATCTAAAGTGGAGACTGTTTTACAATGGGAAAGACCTAAGACGGTAACAGAAGTTCAAAGTTTTGTTGGACTTGCTGGTTATTATCGGAGGTTTATCGAGGGTTTTTCCAAGATTGCTGGACCACTTACGCAACTTACGAGGAAAAATCAAGCTTTTAAATAGACGGAAGAACGTGAAGCCAGTTTTCAAGAGTTGAAGAAGAGATTAACAACTGCACCGGTGTTGATCCTACCAGATTTGACGAAATCTTTTGAGGTGTATTGCGACGCTTCTTATCAAGGACTAGGATGCGTGTTGATGCAAGATCGGAACGTTGTGGCATATGCTTCTCGACAATTAAAGGTTCATGAGAGGAATTATCCAACGCACGATTTGGAATTGGCCGCTGTGGTTTTTGCTCTAAAGATATGGAGACATTTTCTCTATGGAGCAACGCTCAACATTTTCAGTGATCACAAGAGCTTGAAATACTTGTATGATCAGAAAGAGCTGAACATGAGGCAGCGGAGATGGTTAGAATTCCTGAAAGATTATGATTTTCAGCTGTTGTACCACCCTGGTAAAGCGAATGTTGTGGCTGATGCCTTAAGTAGAAAGATAATCAGTGCTTCTGCTCTGATGATCAAGGAAAAGGAGCTCATTGAACAGTTTAGAGATGTGTGGTCATGTGTTGAGTTAAAACCGGGGAGGATCTGTGTTAACATGGTTACTATCTCGAGCGAACTGATGGAAGATATAAGGGAAAAACAGAATGCTGATAAATTTTTGCAAGGAATAAGGGAGCAAATAAAGCAAGGCGAGACAATAGCATTCAAAGAAGGAACTGATGGAATTCTGAGGTTTCGAGGTAGAGTCTGTGTTCCTCGTAATCGGGAGCTGAGAAGATATATTGTGAAACATGCCTATACTAGTTTGTTGAGTATGCATCCAGGCATAACAAAGATGTACCAAGACTTGAAGAAGTTATTCTGGTGGCATGGATTGAAGAGTGATGTGATTAGGTGCGTGTCAACTTGTCTAGTCTGTCAAAAAGTGAAAGTGGAGCATCAAAGACCAGCTGGAATGTTACAACCATTATCTATTCCAGAATGGAAATGGGATAGCATATCCATGGATTTCATTACTGGTTTGCCGAAGACAAGGAAAGGTCATGATTCAATTTGGGTTATAGTCGATAGGCTTACGAAATCAGCTCATTTCTTACCAATTAATATCAAATATTCATTGGAAAGATTAACCCAGTTGTACATCAGTGAAATTGTCAGATTACATGGTGTACCGACAAGTATAGTTTCTGATCGTGATCCGAGGTTTACGTCAAGGTTTTGGCGAAGTCTGCAAGAAGCTATGGGAACTAAGTTACGACTGAGTTCAGCGTATCATCCGCAGACAGATGGTCAGACAGAAAGAACTATACAGTCTCTGGAAGATCTGTTGCGTGCTTGTGTTTTAGAACAACGAGGAAGTTGGGATGAAATTTTATCTCTGATAGAATTCACCTACAACAATAGTTTTCATTCAAGCATAGGAATGGCACCTTATGAGGCATTGTATGGAAGACGATGTCGAACTCTGTTGTGTTGGTATCAAGATGGGGAAAGCATGATTGTTGGACCCGATCTTGTACAATAAACTACGGAAAAAGTAAAGATGATACAAGAGAAGATGAGAACGACGCAAAGCAGACAAAAGAGTTATGCGGATAAACGAAGGCGACCTCTAGAGTTTGAAGAGGGTGAGCATGTGTTTCTGAGAGTTACTCCTACGACTGGTGTCGGAAGAGTTATTAAGTCTAAGAAACTTACTCCTAAATTCATTGGACCATATCAGATTATCCGACGTGTAGGTCCTGTAGCATATCAGATCGCTATGCCGCCGTTTCTGTCAAATCTGCATGACGTATTTCATGTATCACAGTTGCGAAAGTATATACCAGATCCGACGCATGTTATACAGCCAGATGACGTGCAGCTGAAGGAGAATTTGACTTATGAAACTTTACCTGTCAGAATTGAGGACAGAAAGGTAAAGCAGCTTCGAGGGAAAATGATCGAACTAGTGAAAGTCATATGGAATGATGCGACGGGTGAAGCTACCTGGGAGCTGGAAGATAAGATGAAGGATCAGTATCCTCATTTGTTTTGAGGAATAGCGAATTTCGAGGACGAAATTTTTATTTGTTGGGGAGAGTTGTAACGCCCCAATTTTTAGAAGATATTTTGAATGTACTGTTTACTGATTTTCAAGTTATTGTGTAAATGACCGTTGTGTCCTTATTTTACTGTTTCTCGATTTCTATGTGAAATACAAATACGTTTATACAGGCTCAAATTTTATTTGGTCTTTTTACGTAATTTGTTCCGAGATGGTAAAATAAAAGTTTTTCCGAGCTACTGTTTTAATTTTTCTAGAAGATATACAGACAATTAATACTGTCTGTAATTTTATTTGAACTTTTTGAACAGTTAGCTACGTTGTGGGAAAAAATGGGAAAATGACCATTACGTCCCGAACGTGCTGTTTTTGCTGTTTTTAATTATTTTCTACTTGAATTAATGTCCGATATTACTGTCTGTGATTTTATATGGACTTTTTGTGTGATTTGCTCCGAGACAGGAAAATAATATTTTTCCGGGCCGGGGAAATCTTATTTTATTATTTAGAATTGGGGGATCTTACTCAACCCGATTCTAAATGAGACAAAATAATCTTTTAATTTTTAGGATTTTACACAAATAAAATAATTTTATAATATTATAATATTATTTTATTAGTCAAGATAATAAAATGACAAAGTGGACCCTAAATATTTTGCGGGACCCACGTTTAGCTAATACGCTTAACTTAGTAGCTTAATTAAACATCATTAGCAGTAGAACTTTCCAGAACAAGCTGACTCAGCTAGCTGACTAAGCTGATAATAAATGGACAGTGTGACTAGGCTTGTGAGTCACCCATGATCAACCAATAGGAGACAAGCTTGTTAAGCAAGCTTTAATCCTAACCTTTGATGCATCCAAGGGTTTGGATGAAGCCAAGCAAGGTGCACACCTTGCATGCTCTTTGATGAGCTACGGCCAAGGGAGGTGGAAGACCATTCTCCACTTTGCTTGCATGCAAAAATTCTCTCTTCTCTCTCATCAAAAACCCTAGCCACCATTCTTGTCTTTTCTCTTCACCATTCGGCCAAGCTTGCCCTTTGATCATCCAACCACCCAAAATTAAATCAAGCCAACTTTTCTAAACCTAAACACCATCCTAAGAACATCTCTAGTTGAGAGTTCTTGCAAATTCTTGCATTTGGAGCTTGGAAACCAACCTTGAAGATTTTACCTAGAAGGTGAAATCTCATGCTTTTCTTTTCTCTCTTCTTTTTCAAAGTTCTAAGCCATGATTTATCCATGGTTTAGGTTCTTTTTCATGGTTAGTAACTTGTAGAATTTCGTTTGAGTTGCTAGGTATTTTGGTGGAGAAAAACCGAACCCTAGGAGGAGTGAAAGCAAATCATTAGTCTTCATTTAAGGTAAGAGGAAGACTAATCTTATCATCCCTTGGTGGTGGTAAGAAGATGGAGTAATTTGTGGTGTTTGTAGAATCCATAAGGATTCGGTGGTGATGTGGTTATTTTGTGTTTATTTGTTAATTTTTGTGTTTGTTAGTAGTTATATGGTATTTGTTAATAGCTTTCTTTATTTGGTGATTGTAATAATTTTGCATGTCTACAAGCTTTGATAATATTGCATGTGTTAGAATTGTATGATAAAGTATAGAATTGCATGATAATGTATAGGATGTGAACAACATGTCAAGGAATGCATGTGTGTTCCAAAGAACACTCCATGATGGCTCACGACCACTAACAAAAGTGGAGAACCAAAATGTTCTCTTAATTTTCTTAAAAGGTGATTTAATTAACCTAGGAGAATTAAGAAGGTTTCAAGTTGTTTAAGTCAAGAAAAATGAATTTGGAAATCAAATGGCATAACCACACATGCATTCCTTGACATGTTGTTCACATCCTATACATTATCATGCAATTCTAACTTTTGCAATGGTTCAGCCTAAGAGAAAATGACAATAAGGTAATATTAAGGATGGTGAAATTAAGGAAAGAAATTACCCGAAGTGCAGCCTTGCAATTCCTAGAACCGGAGCTCTGATTACCAAATGATATGAACCCTAATTTGCTTGTTAGGATTCAGAATATGATCTACCAGGAATTTAGGTGATGGGTGCAGACTTTGTTTTAAACTCTGCGCATGGAAATGATCAATTAAAACAGAAATGCAGAAAATTCGTTCTGATATCACGGAACTATAACTCGAGCTGTAGAACTCCAAATTGAATGAGACCAAAACGAGGAGAAAGCTCGTGTTCTGAATCGCAATTTTGGCTCAAGAATCACTCAAAAAGCTTTCGTATAACATGAGATATGATCAGGAGTTATTCTGCACGAAAATTGGGGCTTTCGTGGAATTAGGGTTTGATTCAATCAGAATTGAGGGAAACAGAATTATATGATCATGGAAAAGAAAAGAAATTGGTATGGGAATGATGATGGACGTCACACTTCCAAGGATGGAAGATAAGTCCAGAGATTGCACACACAAAGGATGTAATTCCTTTGATAAATCTCAATACTTGGATTGCAAGAACTCAAAGAGAAACAAGCTCACCAAACTGTGTTGGTTCAAAAACCAAAACTATCTCCTCCTTCTCCTAGTCAAGTGCTATTATGTAGCCCCTTTACATTCAGAAACTTACAAAAATAAACTCCTAATAATAACCATCATAAAAACTATAATTGGCCAAAGTGTAACTGCCAAAGAAATAAAAGCATTCAGCCTACAATTTTTAACCTAGTGATCGCATTATTCTATCAATTTGTAACAGTCACATGTCCTTGTTATTTGCATTTAATCAGCCAATAATTCCACCAAGTCTAGCTGCCTCTATTCAGCATAGTTAGCACTCCATACTTGAGTTGAATTTATGACAAACTACCCTCCCATTAAAGCCATGCAACCTCCTCTTCAGTCATGAGGCAATTGATCAATTTGAATTTTGATTCTTCAAGGCGTGGTTCTATTTTAGTAAAGGTTGCCAACATTTGTTGTAAAGCTTCCCAACATTTGTTGTAAAGCTTCCTTGGCTCTTCTTGTCCTTGCTCTTGTCATAGGTCCTCCATGTCCTTCAAGGGCTTCAAGCTCCTTGTTCTTGGTCATGTCCTCATCAAAAACTTTGTGTGCCTAGGAGTTCCATGCTTGACTTGCTTAAAGAAGCTCATGAAGGGGGTATTTTAGGGTTCAAAAGACTTTAGATATGTTGTATGAACACTTTTATTAGCCTTGTATGAAAGCTAATTAAAAAAAGGAAAGGTAAAACTCAAAAGAAATAAGAAGAAAAAGAAATGCGCAAGGTATGTAGAATAGCACCGCTTAATGAAATTCACAAGGCATTCAAACTTAATCTTACTTAAGTGTAAGGGCAGTCTCTTTTTTTTTTAATAGCCTTTTTTTCTCCTTTTTTAATATTATTTTTCACGCCCTTGTTCTCTTTTTACACTAAAAAATAATAATTGGTTCTTGTAATTTTAGTTCTAAATATTATGCCCAATTGTGTATTTAGGAGTTTTCTTTCAAATTAAGGTGCTATAAAATATGTAACAACAATGGATATAGAGTTGATAAGATCAAATCTGTAAATATTGCACAGAAATTAAAGAACAGAAACTAAAGGCAGAAAATAAAAGGACTAAAATTTAAATGACAAAAAGTAAAGAACGGAAAGTAAAGAATGTTGCCAATTCTTAGGAATGGCAGAGATCAATGATGATCAAGGTTTTGTATAAATATGACATTCAAGCAATGGTGCTTGATGTTTGGAAAGCAATAAGAACAAGTACAAAAAAAAACAAGAACTCTATCAACTCTAGGATCCGGGCTCTAGATACCACATGATATGATCCAAGTTGGATGCATATTATTTTTACGGATCGTCCTTGAGTTGATTTCGTGTTTTAAAGAATTAAATGATGGGTGAATAGTACATGAACAGTATATGAACAGTGCTCATGAACAGCACCGTGAATAGTAACAAAAATAGAAAAGATGGAAAAAGAAAAGGAATAGAAGGAAGAAGACGTCACACTCTTGGAGAGTGATAAGTCAAGCGAGGATTCACCACAAAGGTAAGGAAACCTTTGATAAGAACTAAGTTGGTTCTTCCAAGAACCCCAAGAGAACTAAGCTCTCAAAACTCACAAGGGAATGCAATAATATTCTTCAAATTCAAAAGTGTCAAATGTAGTAAACACAAGCCTATTTATAGGCATTAGGTATGCGATAGGTCTAGCTAAAGGAGGCAACAAGCTAGCACATTCTTTTTAATCCTAACCCTAGCGCAAATGTGGTCCAGGCCCAATTAGAAGGCAGCACCTATCCCTAGCTCTGCTATGCGCAAATTAAGCCCAAACAATACGCCCTTATTACAAAATTATCCCAAAAAAAGAAAATAAGAATCAACTGAGAAAATTAAAAAGTTCAAATACATAATTAAATAAAATTGACAAAGAAGAAATCATGCCCCCACATTGGGCCCTTCATCAACTTGGATCATTTGGACAATCTTGAGTGCTCCTTCTTCTGGAATGGGCTTGAGTGAGAGAAAGTGGTTGACTTCTTTGTCCAAATCCTCCTTAGCCTTTTTAGCTCTTGACCTTGTCATTGGGTCTCCAAGTCCTCGCAGTGCATCTTTGGGCATTGGGCTCGTTGGGCTACCACTTGAGCTTCCTTGGTCTCCATCAATATTTGATGTGTAGGGCATTGATTTCACAGGTCCCTTTCCTAGTTCCTTTGGTTTTGTTTGCATTCTGTTAATTATTGATTATGTATTTAAGTGGGTGGAGGAAAAGGTCACTCAAACTGATGATTCTCATGTTGTTTTAGACTTTGTCATGACTCATATTTTTAGCAAGTTTGGAGTTCCAAAAGCCATAATCAGTTACCAAGGCTCCCATTTCTGTAATAAAAACTTGGAGGCATTGTTGAAGAAATATGGTGTGATGCATATGTTTTTTACTTCCTACCATCCTCAAACCCATGGGCAAGTCGAAGTTTCGAATAGGGAGTTGAAACAAATTTTAGAAAAAATAGTCCAATCGAATAGAAAAGATTGGAGCAGGAGGCTTGAAGACACATTGTGGGCGTATATGAATGCTTTCAAGACTCCATTAAACATGTCTCCCTATAGGATAATCTTTGGGAAGGCATGCCACCTTCCGGTAGAGATTAAGCACAAGGCCTATTTAGTAGTAAAGAAGTGCAACCTTAACCTAAACTAAGTCAGTTCCTAAAGAAAACTCTAACTCTAAGAACTTGAAGAGATTCAGTTGGAAGCTTATGAGAACTTCCAGATCTACAAAGAGAAGACCAAAGCCTTCTATGATAAGATGATTGTAAGGAAAAAATTTGTGATTGGTCAAAAAGTTCTCCTTTACAATTCTCTCCTCAAGCTCATGCCCCAGCAAGATCCGTTCTAGGTGACTAGATCCTTTACTATAGTTTTTCCTTATGGTGCAGTGGAGATCACAAGTGAGACAACTAACAAAGCTTTCAAAGTCAATGGACATTGCCTCAAGCAATCCTATGAGGGAGCTCAAGAGGACATAGTGGAGGAGGTCTACTTGCAAGCGGCCATTTACATTACTTAATAAGGATGTTTCTTCCTTCTCTTCTTTATTTTACTTATCTTAAATTTGTTGATAATATTTATGAACTAATGATTTGATGTTTTATAAGCTTTACATTGAGGACAATATATAATTTAAGTGTGAGGGAGCAATTTACATTCTATTTCCTATTTCTATTTTAAATTCTATTTTTCTGTTTTAATTTTACTATTACTATTTCTATTTTTGTTTCTTATTTTTTTGCTATTTTTTATTCTATTTTCTGTTTTGTTTTAAAATACTATTTTCTTTTTTAAATTCTGATTCTGTTTTGTTTTAAGAATTCTATTTTTTATTTTGAATAAATAAATAAATATATATAAGAAAGTGTATTTTTAATTGCTTTCCAATGGAATTTTGAGATTTGTGAAAGTAGTGAGCATACATCAATTGAAGTTAAAGGTTTATAACATAAGTGAATAAATTGTCTTTCATCTTGAGGTTAACTAGTTTAGTAATGAAAATTGAATTGGTAGATTGAGTTTGATAGAAGCATACCTTATGAGACTTTGAGCCTTTAATGAATGAATTTAGCATTTGTGTCATTTGTTTCTTTCTTGTGTGATTTTCACTCATGGAATTTGTTACTCTAGAACTTACTTTGATTCTTTTTTAGGCTATATTTTCACATGCATACATGAACATGATTGAGACATCTTTATTAAATTAGCTACTTTAGTCAAATAGCCAACCTTACATATTTTTCCTTGATGCCCTTGAGCTTATTTGACAATTCCTTTTTTTTAGCTCTACATGCCTTAAATGGAAAACCATGTTTTTACCTAACCTTAGGAAATAGGAGAGCATTGGCATTGGCATTGGAAGAGTTCTTGAACAAGTGTGGGAGTGTACTAATTAGTGTGCAAAATTTTTGGTGAAAAAGGAATGAGTGGGTAATTAAAAAAAATTTAAAAATTAAAAAAAAAGAGAGAAAGAAAAAAAAGTGGTAAAGAATATGTAAAGAGAATTTGTATTATATGGAATTGGGTTAAACTTTCATGTTTGTTATTTGAACTCATCCCCAATGTTCTTTTATTCTTTTGGGTATTTAACTTGCAATCTCTATATTATTCTCCTTCTTTACCTTAACTCCATTATAACCTTGCATAAAGTCCTTTTAATTTGTGTGTGCATGTGTTTTGAGTAGTGGAGAAGTAGAAGATAAGCAAGCTTATGATAGTACAAATTTTCATGGGTTGAATTTAGTGAAACACTCACCTTCAAAACACTTGAAAGTGTATCTTGTGAGGTTCTATTATTCTTGATCTATGCTTTTCAATTGAAGTTACTTTCCTTATTGGTTTGAGATGTAAAGAAATGTTACTTCATGAATGTTTTGATTCCTGGAAGCCTTGATTGCTCTTCTTGCTTATAGAATTTGGCATTCTTGAACATAATTGGAAAGTGAGTCTTTCAGTGTAACACCCCAAATTTCCTAATCATTTCACAATAATTTTGACAGTTAACAGAATTCTACTGTTTAGTAATTTCTGTATACTGTAAAATTATTTTGAGCATTCCATGAATACATTTGATCATTTTGTGTGATTTACTCCATGTTAGGAAAATAATAATTTTTGGGTCAGGGAAAATTTTACGTAATTTAATTATTACTGATAAGTCTTAATTAGTTTACGTAATCTGATTTGATTTTCATAAGTTTTATAATTTTTACGATTTTGTGGATGATTATGAAATTTTTATGTTTCTCTGATTATTTTAATATTATCCATGGGCTATCTGTAGGCCTAGGTGGGTCTGAAAAAATGAAAATTTTTCTATAGCCAGAAAATTTTGTACTGTTGAGACGGAGATGGGGGATCTTACTAAACTTGAAACCAAAAATAATTTTTAAAATTTTCTCTTACTGTGTTTTGTACTGTATTTAATTATCGAGCAATAAAAATACAGTAAAAATATTGTTTAAAGGGTAATAGCAGATAAAAATAAAAATTATACTGCTTAATCAACATTAGTGGTTATGACAGCTTTATGACGGACCAATAGGAAGCAAGCTTAATGTTGAAGCCTTTGGATATTCACCATCAATTTAATCAACGGTGGGGATTTGGTCTTATAAAATGGCTAGGACCATTTATGACCCTTGGATTTAAAGTATGAAGAGGTGATCTTGACCCTTCATTTTGGAGATACATTTAATAGCTAGGATTTCAAGGAGAAAGATTCAATGACCTAGATTAAGTCTTCTAATCTAAAGGCTATACCTAGAATCTACATTAATCCTAACCATTGATCTAATCAATGGTTAATAATGCTCTAAATGGTGGCTAGTAAAGATGGTCACTTATTGAGTGCATAAGGAGGGGGGCGGTTTTGGTGATGCTTAAGAGCATAGCATGGTTTCAAGGCCATTATTACTCAATCTTGATCATTATTGATCATTTCCAAAAGCCAAGCATATCAATTTTTCTCTCCACTTCCTCTTCATGCTAGTTTCATCCAAGCACCCAAAGACCACCTTCCATCACTCAAAAATTTTAAACAACCTTACTTCTTGAAACGTTACCTCAATTCAAGAACCTTTGTAGTTTAGACCAAGCTCTAAATCTTTCATCTTCAAGGACTTTTCCAAGAGCAAGTTCTAGGGTTTTTGAGGTGAAGTGTAAGGAAACTTCACATCTTATCTCTTTTTCATGTTCTAAGCCATGTTTGATCTATGGTTTTCCTTATTCAAGCTTAATATACTAATAAACTTGTGTTTGTTTTATGTTCAAGAAACTTTTGTTGGTGGAGAACTTGTGCAAAGTGCAAAGCAAGGAGCTTTTTGAGGTTCTTCAAGAGGTAAGAGGGAAATCCATCTCACCAACCAATATGGTGGTGAGAGATGAATTTATATTTGGTGGATGGTGAATCCATATGAGGATTCATATCCATGGTTGTGTAATTATTTGTGGGTGTTTATGTGGTTTAATTGTGCTTACATGCCTGGTATAATTTTTATTGCTTTGTTTATGGCATGCTTGTGATATATACTATGAATATATATATGTATGCCATGATTTGATGATGGAAAGAAAAAGAAATTTTAGTTCCAAGGACCATGAGGATTTCGGCCTCACACCTCAAAATAGGTGTTTACAAATTAATATTTTCATGAATGGTAAAATTGGAGGACTTGAAGAGCAAGGAAAATGAACAAATGAATGGGTTTTTAAGACCATAAGTCTCACAGTTTTTGAAGGAAATTTTAATGGTTTTGTTTGTGTAAAACTATGAATGGAACTTAGTTGATTTAGAAGGAAAAATATTTGATGATTTTCAATGGCCATGTATCACGGTTTTGAAGGCTTGTAATGCCTTGGTTTGATGAAATAAAGTGATTTTCAAAGTGGAAATATAATTGATTTATTACAAGGATTTTGGAAATGGAAACAAAGTGTTTTATCACTTGAGAAATAGAAATTTCGGTTATGAAAGGAAAATAGAGGTTGTAAGGGTTTGAACCTTAAATTATTTTGGAAGAGGATTGAATTTGAGAATTTATTTTGAATTATAAAGGAAACGTTGATGATTTAAAATTTACTGACGTAAAACTCATTCTTTGGGTTTTGGAGCGCATTAGGAAATTTTAAGTGAGAAACATTGATTTAATTCAATGAAATGGTGAATTTGTGGAATATATTGCAAAAAGGATTTTCTTGAGTAAGAAAATGTGGAAAATAATGTGAGAAGTCATATTATTTTGAGAAAGGTTGAACTGAACATTTTGAAATATTGAGGAATATTTTACGTGGTTATAAAATGGTGAAAAATGATTTACGTAACTTAAAAACGTGATTTTTAAGCTACGCGATTTGGAAAAAAATGTTTGAATATTTTTACGCTGTTTAGAAAGCATCTAAATATTTTTACGTGATTGAGATATTGTGGAAAAATCGCTAATGCGATTGAAAAATAATGGATTATTTTTACGTGATTGAGAAAACGATGGAAAATTGCTACGCGATTTGAAAACGCAATAGAAATGTTGTGAAATTATGAAAACGTAACAAAAGTGTTGCGCAACTATGAAAACGCAATAATATAATTTCGCGAATGAATAAATAGTAAGATTACTGTTAGACTAGTGTATGGACATTGTATGAGAAAATGATGAATTTAACAGTATGATTACTGTTAGACTAATGTATGGATACTGTATGAGAAAATGATAAATTTTGCTTGTGATTGGCATTGGTGCATTGAACATGCATTGAAAAAGTCCGATGGACTGGATAAGGCTATTTGCCTAAGAGAGACGTACACCTCTTGAGTGGGTGCAATATACGTAGTGTAAGTCACTTGTTGACTTTGAGGGCATCGGGGTGCGGGTTGCCTACAATAGGCAGTTGGTAGCTCTTCTGTACCGTGGGTTAGACCGATGCAACGCATCAATGATCCTGACCGAGACACTATTCTTAATCAAGATCTATTAAAGATTGTCGTGTATATGCTAGATGTGCAAACACTAATGAGAATAGTGGCACGTGGTCTAAGGCATGTTGGTACAGATAGATCTTTTGGATCAATTTCTCCGACTTGAGTATTAGCTCCATGGAGTAGGAAAGTGAGTTTATGTGCACATGCATAATTATTGAGTATTGGTTATGATAATTGAACTGTTGAATACTCGGATAATGTTGAGGGTATTATCGTAAATATTGAATAATTATATCTGTGTGATATATTAATTGAGGAATATTAGATGATGATGATGATAAATAATATTGATGGCATTATTATAATTATCATGTAATTTGAATAATGTTAATGACATGATGGTAATTGTTATTTATTATATTTGTTGTGATAAATAATGATTGAGGGCATGATTGTAATTATTGTATCTATTATAATAAATAATGTTGAGGGCATTATTGTAATTATGATATGATATATCTGTATGGTATGCTGTTTGTGTTATCTCTGTGCTACCATATTGATATTGGCGTAGGTGATCTCTGTAACACCCTTGTGGGGATGTTACATTTATAAAGAAAATAAGAGAAAGATAAATAAAATCTACCCAAGTTGCAAAACATTTATTATATAATAATATGGATTGTAAAATTTTCGATTAAACAGAATATTACGAGATAAAATAACACAGAACATAAAATAAGCACACTATCATCTCACATAATATACATATGGTTCCATCTTAGATTATACTAGTAATGTACAACTACCAATATTTAAAACTAAAACAGAACAGTAAACAAAGCAGTAAAAGGTTTATATATTTACAAACGCAGACGTGCCCAAGTACACATCATAAATATCTAGCCCTCTGAAGGATCACTCTCAGATGAAACTTCAGGTGATAGATATCCAGGATGCCTCGACCCTCTACGGACACGGGTCCGTGCAGTCGATACACTACTAATCTCACTAGGCGCATCAAACATACCGCCCTAATGATGCCTAAGAGATAGCGGCAACTCCACATGTAAATACAGTAAAGTAGAAAAAATCGATACTCCATCAAACTCAGTACGTATGGTCACCGTCAAACGCCCTACGTACGTCACCGAATCACGATCCTCTCGCAGACGCCAGGCTTCAGAGCCTCCATGGAACTCCAGTTGCACAAACCCAAAGAAACCTGGTAGCGTCATATCCACACAATCAATCCAAAGGATATGGATGATCGGATGGTTCTTGATCGTAGAACTGATCTTCGGCTTGCTGATCTTCCTCCTCCTCAGGATACTCACACTCAAGAGGCTGTTCCTCTTCCTCAAACTCTTTAATATATAATTCAAAATATACAAATAACACATACAGGAAAGAGGTAAGACAATCTAAATCACCACAAACATGGTAAATAAGAAAACGACAATACAACAGGTATCACAATTCATACAATATAGCATACTATAATAACCTAAATGAAATACAAGATAACTCAGATGTAATGTAACATAGAACGAAATGTAACAACATATAGTGGTACAAATAAACAAAATAGCACAGATAAATAAAATAATACCGATAGATAAAATAGAGCAAATAAAAATCTTAAAAGGTATAAATCATAATTATATGAGATGTGACCCAACCCTACTCCATGGAGCTAAAAAAATACAGATATCAGAGAGAACGACCCGCAAAATCTATTAGTACCGTCGACCGCCCATAACTATTGCGCTGTCACACGTTGCATCTATAGCCCACTGAAATAGTATAGTGGTGTAGCACACTGTCATACGTCATGTCACTACAGGCTTGCACTAATAGACTTCACAAGATCTTGATTAAGTATAGTGCGTGTTGAGTCCATTAGTGTGTTACCAGTTACCACGGCCCAGAGGAGCGACCAACTGTCCACAAATGGAATAATCTGCACACTAATGTCTCCAAGTTCATTCAAGTTGAACCACACTAAGCTTATCACATCGACAACACGATGTTATTCACCTCGTCAATCAATTCACCAAAATTGGCATGACTCAATGCATGATAAAAAAATTTCAGATATGCCCTCACTGGTAAAAATTACGAAAATGCCCTCACTGGCAAATCGCATATATATACAGTACGCACCCACCTGGCAATACTGTTTCACCATCTGTCCGGGTCCACCACTTTGGTCCGACAGTAAAAACTTACTGTTTTTGTCAATCGCGTAGAAATTTTATCGCGTTTTCAAAATCTCGTCGCTTTTACAAACGTTTTTAAATCGCGTAAATATATTTTGCTGTTTTTAAAATCGCGTATTATTTTTCAAACGTTTTCTCAATCGCGTAAGATTTTTAAATCATTTTCTTGTCCGAATTCCTTAAAAATTTACTGTTTAAATAAACAGAAATAATATTTAGTACATTTAAACTACGTAGAATAATTTTTCATACCGTATACTGTCATTTGGACATCTTTTCTATCTTATTTGTCCGTTTTTACTAAAAATTGACAGTATTTTGTTTAGAAACTTATAATAATGGTTTCCTAATTTTTTCTGTAAAAATTTCTTTTACTTAATTTTTAACCGTATAATTTAACTTTATGAAAATCACTAACACGCTTCAAAATATAATATGAGCTATATGTTAGAAATTTTACAAAAGCTACTGTATTTCTTTTTAACCATTAAAATCACTAGTTTTAACTCCTTAAACTTACTCTAATCATTTTTATTCCTTACAACTCATTGTAAAAAAAATTCCTTTTAGCATCATTACCTAACCTTTGTTGAAAAACAATTTTAGAAATCAAAATATTCAACTTAGGCATATTGGCCGAATTGGTCAAAAATTTAATATTTGATCTTTGGATCATTTTTCTTCTTCTAAATCATGTTGTATCTTGTTATTTTTCCTAAGTCAATTAAATCACTCATTTAGAAAATTGTTGAGAACATTTTGGTTCTCCTTTTTGGTTGAGGCTGTGAGCCTTAGAGGTGTGTTCTTTGGAACACTCATGCAATCCTTGATATGTTGTTCACATCCTACTATTTACACATGCATTTCTAACACATACAATATTTGTAAAGCTTGTAGACATGCATATTAATACAAATCAGCTAATAACAAACACACAAATGAATCCTTATGGATTCTACAATCACAAACAATTTCCATCTTCTTACCACCACCCAAGGATGATAAGATTAAGTCTTCCTCTTACCTTAAGTGAAGACAAATATTCTTTCACTCTCCCTTAGGGTTTCAGTTTTCACCCTCCAAGACACCTATCAAGCTTAAACAAAATTCTATAAATTAAAACCATGAAAGAAAGCTTAAACCATGGATCAATCATGGCTTAGAACTTTGAAAAGAAATTTAGAAATGAAAAACAAGAAATTTCACCTTCAAGGTTGAATCTCCCAAGTAGATTTTCAAGCCCAAGATGAAGGATTTTGCAAGAACTCTCAACTAGAGATGTTCTTAGGATTGTGTTTAGGTTTAGAAAAGTTAGTTAGAAAAAATTTTGGATGGATGGATGGTGAACTAGGGTTCTTGGCCGAATGCTTCACAAAGGAAACAACAATGGAGTTTTGTGTTTTTGGAAGAGAGAGAAGAGAGAAAATGCATGAAAATTAAGTGAAGAATAGCCTTGAATGAGTGAATGGCCGTAGACTTCAAAGGGCAAGAGGTGTCCATTAGCTTGGCTCCATCCTAGCCTTAGAATTGATCAAGGGTGAGGATTAAGACTTGCTCACCAAGCTTAGCTCCCATTGGTTAATCCTAGCCTTGTCACTAACCTTGTCATCAAGCTTAGTCACTAATTAAGTGATGTGAGCCCACTAAGGAGCATGGATCAAGGAGCACTACAAGGACTTGGTGGACCTATGACAAGAGCTAGGACCAAGAAAGCCCAAGAAGTCCTAAATCAAATGGTGACAACTTTAATTGAAGCAAGCCCAAATTCAAGTCTTGATGGAGTGGAGCCCAAATTGGTCACTTATCTCATCCAACTTGAAGACCCATGATGACTTGGATGTCCACTTCTCTAAAATAGCATTTTTTTTAGTTTATTTCTATTAAATAAAGTGTAATAAACTATGAAGGATGAATAGTGCACGTTTTTTAGGAGGGCAACCTTTGGTTTGCATGCCTAGGTAACTCCTATTTGCTAGTTAATGCTTTAATTAGCCACTTAATGGATTAGTTATTGCTTTTTATAGGGAATTTGTCACATTATGATGACCATTTTGTATGCATATTCTATGCACCCCATTTTCCTATAAATAGGTGCCTAAAACATGAATGAAGGGACTCTTGGATGTGAATTTGGATTGAATCCATTTGTGAGAATTTCATTCTCTTTGGTTCTTGGTTGAGCCATCTTGGTTCTTATCAAAGGCTTCCTTACCTTTGTGGCGAATCTTCGCTTGACTTATCACTCTCTAAGAGTGTGGCGTCTTCTTCCTCCCATTCCTTTTCCTTTTTCCATCTTTTTCTATTATTTTTACTATTCACGTCACTATTCATGTCACTATTCACATCACTATTCATCAGTTCTGTTCCTCGGGTATTGTTCATCATTTCATTCTTTGAAACACTAAATCAACTCAAGGACGATCCGTAAAAACAATATGCATCCAACTTGGATCATATCATGTGGTATCTAGAGCCCAGATTCTAGAGTTGATAGAGTTCTTGCATTTTCTTTTGTACTTGTTCTTATTGCTTTCCAAACATCAAGCACTATTGCTTGAATGTCATAATTATACACAATCTTGATCATCATTGATCTCTGCCATTTCTAAGAATTGGCAACATTCTTTACTTTCCGTTCTTTACTTTTTTTTGCCATTTAAATTCTAGTCCTTTTATTTTCTGCCTTTAATTTCTGTTTTTTAATTTCTACGCAATATTTACAAATTTGATCTTGTCAATTCTATATCTCATTCTTTGTTATATGTTTTATAGCACCTTAATTTGAAAGGAAACTCTTAAATACACAATTGGGCATAACAATTGAAAAAAAAAATTGCAAGAACTATTTTTTTTTAAGTGCAAAAAAAAAGAGAACAAGGGCTTGAAAAATAGTATTAAAAAAAAAAAAAAAAAGAGACTGCCCTTGCACTTAAGCAAGATTGAGTTTGAATGCCTTGTGAATTTCAATTAAGCGGTGCTATTCTACATACCTTGTGCATTTCTTTTTCTTCTTATTTCTTTTGAGTTCTACCTTTCTTTTTTTTAATTAGCTTTTCTTGCTTGTCTTTTAAATTACTTTGAGTTTTGTCTAGAGTTTCATCTTTTCTTCAACTTCTGAGTGCTTACTCTTGTGAGGACCGCTACCTTTGTAAGAGCTTTTGGTAATTGAAAGATGAGAGGGTTCATTTAAGAACTTGCAAAGAGAATTTGAGTGGAAAGAGGCAAGAGTGAAAATTACATCTTGTGTGAAAAAAAAAAAAAAGCCAAAAAGAGTGAAAATATATATATATATATATATATATATATATATATATATACACACTTTGTGAGAAAAGAGAGGGAGTGTTGTGAGGATAAATTACACTTTCTACTACTCAAATGGGTGATAGTCCACCATTGTCACCAAGGACAGCCACTCTACATGCTAGAATGGCTAATCAAGTTCAAGCACTCCAAAGACAAATGGAGCAAATGTAAGCCAACTATGATAGACAACTAGCCAACCTTCAACGGGATGACTCAAGTGGCTATGATAGTGAAGAAAGAGGGAGGCCAAGAGGAAGAAGACCTAGAAGAGGAGGCCCTAGGGGAGGAAGGCGTGAAGATAGGATTGAGGGGTTAAAATCAAAGTTCCTTCCTTTCTTGGAAAGAATGACCCCGAAGCCTATTTGGAGTGGGAACTCAAGATGGAGCAAGTGTTTGATTGCAACACATATAATGAGAGAAAGAAAGTGAAGGTGGCGGCGTTGGAGTTCAAGGAGTATGCACTAGTATGGTGGGATCAATTCCAAAAGGAGAGGAGGAGAATTGGAGAGGAGCCAATTGAGACTTGGGAAGACATGAAAATTGTAATGAGGAGGAGGTTTGTCCCAAGTCACTATCAAAGGGACATCCACAACAAATTGCAAAGACTTACCCAAGGGAGCAAGAGTGTGGATGAGTACTTCAAGGAGATGGAATTGGCCTTACTTAGGTCAAACTTTGAGGAGGACCGTGAGGCAACTATGGCAAGGTTCTTGCATGGCTTGAACCAAGAAATTCAAGATGTGGTGGAGTTGCAAAACTATGTGGAGCTTGAAGATTTGGTGCAACAAGCAATCAAGGTGGAGCAACAATTAAAGAGGAGGAAATCCAAATATTCCTCTTCATCATCTTCCAAATTCCCATCTTCAAATTGGAAGGACAAGCAAAAGAAGGAGGGTGCACCAAGCAAGGAGGCCGTGAGCACCTCTCAAGGCAAGAAGCCCATGGAACCAACCACAAGGAGCAGAGATGTCAAGTGTTTCAAGTGTCTTGGTCATGGCCACATAGCCTCTCAATGTCCAACCAAGAGAACTATGGTGTCCTTGAATGGTGAAGTGATGTCTCAATCCGAAGCTTCAAGTGGAGAGGAAAGTGAAGAAGAAGTGTTCATGCCGGATGGTGACTTACTTATGGTGAGGAGGCTTTTGGGGAGTCAAGTGAAGGAACATGAAGCTAGCCAAAGTGAGAACATTTTCCACTCTAGATGCCTAATTCAAGGTAAAGTTTGTTCTCTAATAATTGATGGAGGTAGTTGTGCAAAAATGTAGTAAGTTCTTCTAGGTTGGTGTCTAAATTAAATCTTATCACTAAAACCCATCCAACACCATATAGACTTCAATGGTTGAGTGAGGTTGGGGAGATGGTGGTGAACAAACAAGTGGAGGTTCCATTCTCCATTGGGAAGTATGAGGACAATGTTCTTTGTGATGTAGTGCCTATGGAGGCAAGCCATATGTTGTTGGGAAGGCCTTGGCAATATGACAAGAAGGCCATCCATGATGGATTTTCAAACAAGTTCACTTTCATGGACAAGGAGCGAAAGGTTGTACTCTCTCCTTTATCTCCAAAACAAGTTAGTGAGGATCAAAAGAAAATGAGAGAGAAAAGAGAGCAAGAGAGAAAAGAAAAAGAGAGTGAACAAGAGAAAAAGAGTGATGAAAAATAAAAAAAAATCATGATAAAAAAAGAGAGAAAAACCGAGATGAAAAGAGAGAAAAGAGAGTTGTTTTGCAACAAAAAGTGAGGTGAAAAGTGCATTGGTTTCAAGACAGCCCCTATACATGCTTTTGTGTAGGGAATTTTGTTTAAATGCTAACATTTCTAATGATCATTCTTTGTCTAGTGGTGTGAAAAATCTTTTGCAGAATTTGAGGATATCTTCCCTAAGGAAGTGCCACATGGCCTTCCACCTTTGAGGGGAATTGAGCACCATATTGACCTCATTCCGGGTGCATCATTACCCAATAGGCCAGCCTATAGGAGCAATCCTCAAGAGACCAAAGAGATCCAAAAGCAAGTGGAGGAGTTGATGCAAAAAGGATGGGTACAAGAGAGCTTAAGTCCATGTGTTTGTACCCGTCATTTTGGTGCCCAAAAAGGATGGCACTTGGAGGATGTGCACGGATTGTAGGGCCGTGAACAACATCACCATTAAGTATAGGCATCCTATCCCTAGACTTGATGATTTGCTTGATGAATTGTTTGGTGCTTGCTTTTTTTCTAAAATTGATTTGAAAAGTGGGTACCATTAAATTAGGATAATGGAAGGGGATGAATGGAAAACCGCTTTCAAAACTAAATTTGGTTTGTATGAATGGTTGGTAATGCCTTTTGGTTTAACAAATGCACCAAGCACTTTTATGAGGCTTATGAACCATGTCTTAAGAGAATTTTTGGGAAAATTTGTGGTGGTATATTTTGATGATATCTTAATATATAGCAAAAACTTAGATGAGCACCATGAACATTTAAGGGCTGTTTTGCTTGTATTAAGAAAAGAAAGGTTGTATGCAAACTTGGAAAAATGTACTTTTTGTGTGGATCATGTGATTTTCCTTGGTTTTGTGATTAATGCTAAAGGGGTCCATGTGGATCAAGAAAAGATTAAGGCCATTCAAGATTGGCCAACCCCCAAAAATGTGAGTGATGTGAGGAGCTTTCATGGTTTGGCTAGTTTCTATAGGAGGTTTGTTAAAGATTTTAGCACATTGGCTGCACCTCTTAATGAAATTGTCAAAAAGAATGTTGGGTTTAAATGGGGGAAAAAACAAGAACAAGCTTTTAAGGAACTTAAGAAAAAGCTCACCCATGCACCAATACTTGCTTTGCCTAATTTTGCTAAATCTTTTGAAATTGAATGTGATGCTTCTAATGTTGGTGTTGGAGCTGTTTTAATGCAAGAAGGGCATCCAATTGCTTACTTTAGTGAGAAATTAAGTGGTGTTGTCCTTAATTATCCCACCTATGATAAGGAGTTGTATGCCTTGGTGAGGGCTTTGCAAACATGGCAACATTATCTTTTGCCCAAAGAGTTTGTTATCCATAGTGATCATGAGTCCTTAAAGTACTTGAAAGGACAAGGAAAGTTGAATAAGAGGCATGCTAAGTGGGTTGAGTTTCTTGAACAATTCCCATATGTGATCAAGCATAAGAAAGGTAAGGCCAACATAGTGGCAGATGCACTTTCAAGACGGTATACCTTACTCTCTACCCTTGAAACAAAATTGTTTGGGCTTGAATGCATCAAAAAATTGTATGAGCATGATAAAGATTTTTCCCATATCTATGCTAATTGTTTGCATTGGGCTCAAGATGGATATTTTAGGCACCAAGGGTTTTTGTTTAAAGAAAAGAGATTATGTGTGCCTAAAAGTTCTATAAGAGAGTTGCTTGTGAGGGAAGCGCATGAAGGGGGACTAATGGGGCATTTTGGGGTTCAAAAGACTTTAGACATGTTGCACGAACATTTTCATTGGCCACACATGAAACATGATGTGCAAAAGTTTTGTGAAAAATGCATTGTTTGTAAAAGGTCTAAATCTAAAGTGATGCCTCATGGACTTTATACTCCGTTGCCTATTCCTGATTTTCCTTGGATTGATTTGTCAATGGATTTTGTTGTAGGACTACCCCGGACAAAGAATGGTAAGGATTCAATTTTTGTGGTGGTGGATAGGTTTTCTAGAATGGCACATTTTATACCATGTAAAAAAGTTGATGATGCTTGTCATGTTGCTGAATTGTTTTTCAAAGAAGTGGTAAGGCTTCATGGCCTTCCAAGAAGTATTATTTCAGATCGTGACACAAAGTTCTTAAGTCACTTTTAGAGGACTTTGTGGGGTAAGCTGGGTACAAAGCTTCTTTTCTCCACTACTTGTCATCCCCAAACGGATGGGCAAACTGAGGTAGTTAATAGGACACTTTCTTCCCTTCTTAAGGCTGTAATAAAGAAGAACATTAAGTCTTGGGAGGAGTGTTTGCCTCATGTGGAATTTGCTTATAATAGAGTTGTTCATAGTACTACTCAATATTCTCCTTTTGAGGTTGTTTATGGATTTAATCCTCTCACTCCTCTTGATTTATTGCCATTGCCTAACTCGTCAATTTTAAAGCATGAAGATGGCAGGGCTAAAGCTGAATTTGTGAGGAAGTTACACGAGCAAGTCAAGGCTCAAATTGAGAAGAAGACTGAAAGCTATGTTAGACAAGGCAACAAAGGGAGGAGGAAGGTGGTGTTTGAACCTAGAGATTGGGTCTGGGTGCACATGAGAAAAGAGAGATTTCCTTCACAGAGGAAATCCAAGCTTCAACCAAGAGGAGATGGGCCATTCCAAGTGTTGGCCAAGATCAATGATAATGCCTACAAGATAGACCTTCCAGGTGAGTATGGTGTTAGTGCAACTTTCAATGTAGCTGATTTGTCTCCATTTGATGTAGGTGATGAAGATTTCAATTCGAGGTCGAATTCACTTAAAGAAGGAGGGGATGATGTGAGCCCACTAAGGAGCATGGATCAAGGAGCACTACAAGGACTTGGTGGACCTATGACAAGAGCTAGGACCAAGAAAGCCCAAGAAGTCCTAAATCAAATGGTGACAACTTTAATTGAAGCAAGCCCAAATTCAAGTCTTGATGGAGTGGAGCCCAAATTGATCACTTATCTCATCCAACTTGAAGACCCATGATGACTTGGATGTCCACTTCTCTAAAATAGCATTTTTTTAGTTTATTTCTATTAAATAAAGTGTAATAAACTATGAAGGATGAATAGTGCATGTTTTTTGGGAGGACAACCTTTAGTTTGCATGCCTAGGTAACTCCTATTTGCTAGTTAATGCTTTAATTAGCCACTTAATGGATTAGTTATTGCTTTTTATGGGGAATTTGTCACATTATGATGACCATTTTGTATGCATATTCTATGCACCCCATTTTCCTATAAATAGATGCCTAAAACATGAATGAAGGGACTCTTGGATGTGAATTTGGATTGAATCCATTTGTGAGAATTTCATTCTCTTTGGTTC
Source organism: Ormosia emarginata (assembly GCA_029884605.1). Lineage (NCBI taxonomy): Eukaryota > Viridiplantae > Streptophyta > Magnoliopsida > Fabales > Fabaceae > Ormosia > Ormosia emarginata. The sequence continues at coordinate 20,028,013 of JAQQTP010000078.1, read as the reverse complement.
TTGGTTGAGCCATCTTGGTTCTTGGTTGAGCCATCTTGGTTCTTATCAAAGGCTTCCTTACCTTTGTGGCGAATCTTCGCTTGACTTATCACTCTCTAAGAGTGTGGCGTCTTCTTCCTCCCATTCCTTTTCCTTTTTCCATCTTTTCTATTATTTTACTATTCACGTCACTATTCACATCACTATTCATCAGTTCTGTTCCTCGGGTATTGTTCATCATTTCATTCTTTGAAACACTAAATCAACTCAAGGACGATCCGTAAAAACAATATGCATCCAACTTGGATCATATCATTAAGCCTAGTCATTAAGCTTAGTCACATGTTCTTGAATGTTCCACCACTAATGATGCTTAATTAAGCTACTAATCCTATTAAGCTTTTACTAAACGTGGGTCCCGCAAAACATTTCCGAGTCCATTACCGCTTATTTGTACTGACTAATAAAATAATATTATAATAATATAAAATTATTTTATTTTACAATAAAATCCTAAAAATTAAAAGATTACTAACCGTATCATTTAGAATTGGGTTTAGTAAGATCACACAGCTCCAAATAATTAAAATAAGATTTCCCCGGCCTGAAAAAGTATTATTTTCCTGTCCCAAAGCAAATCACACAAAAAGTTCAAATAAAATAATAGACAGTATTATAAAGTAGTAATTCATATAGAAAAACAACAAACAGTACAAAAAGGACACAACCGTCATTTATTCTAAAGTTAAAAAACAGAAAACAATACATTTGGGACACAACGGTAATACTCCAAAAGTTTAGGGTGTTACAACTCTCCCCAACAAACAAAAATTTCGTCCTCGAAATTCGTTATAGTTCAGAACAAATGAGGATATTGCTCCCTCATCTTGTCTTCCAACTCCCAGGTAGCATCACCTGTCACATCATTCCATATGACCTTCACCAAATCGATCATCTTCCCTCGAAGCTGCTTCACTTTTCTATCCTCTACTCTAACAGGTAAGGTCTCATAAGTCAGATTCTCCTTCAGTTGTACTTCATCTGGCTGTATAACATGCATCGGATCTGGAATATACTTTTTTAACTGAGATACATGAAATACATCATGCAGATTGGATAGGAAAGGCGGCAAAGCAATTTGATACGCTACAGGACCTATACGTCGGATAATCTGATACGGTCCAATGAACTTAGGAGTAAGCTTCTTAGATTTGATAACTCTTCCGACACCAGTCGTAGGAGTCACTCTTAGAAACACATGCTCACCCTCCTCAAATTCAAGAGGTCGTCTTCGTTTATCCGCATAACTCTTTTGTCTGCTTTGCGTCATTTTCATCTTCTCTTGTATCATCTTTACCTTTTTCGTAGTCTGTTGTACAAGATCTGGCCCAACAGTCATATTTTCCCCATCTTGATACCAGCACAACGGTGTTCGACAACGCCTTCCATACAACGCCTCATCAGGTGCCATCCCTATGCTCGAGTGAAAACTATTGTTGTAGGTGAATTCTATCAAAGATAAAAATTCATCCCAACTCCCACGTTGTTCCAATACACAGGCTCGCAACAGATCTTCCAAAGACTATATAGTTCTCTCTGTTTGACCATCAGTTTGCGGATGATAAGCTGAACTCAACCGCAACTTAGTTCCCATGGCTTCTTGTAAACTTCGCCAGAACCTAGATGTAAACCTCAGATCTCTGTCAGAAACTATACATGTAGGCACACCATGTAACCTCACAATCTCACTGATGTACAACTGAGTTAATCTTTCCAACGAATATTTAACATTAATTGGTAAGAAATGAGCCGACTTTGTAAGTCTATCGACTATAACCCATATCGAATCATGACCTTTCCTCGTCTTCGGTAATCCAGTAACAAAATCCATTGAGATACTATCCCATTTCCATTCTAGAATAGCTAACGGTTGCAACATACCAGCTGGTCTTTGATGTTCAACTTTCGCCTTCTGACAAACCACACAAGACTCCACATATTCCGCTACGTCTCTTTTCATCCTTGGCCACCAAAACAACCTTTTCAAGTCCTGGTACATCTTGGTCATTCCCGGATGTAAACTCAAATCACTAGTATGAGCTTCATCTAGGATCGACTTCTTCAATTCACAATCATCAGGCATACAGATTCTTCCCTTAAACCTTAAGATTCCATCTGCTCCTTCCTCTACCGTCGCCTTATGACCTTGCTTTAACAATTCTCTCTCATTTTGTAAAAACACGTCTTCTTTTTGTTTATCTCGGACTACATCGAGAAATTCATTTATGATCACGACCTTATATAGGCGAACTTTTCCAGGCAGAAACTCCACTGACAACCATAAATCTCGGAACTTATTAATCAATTCCTCCTCCTTTATCATCATTGCCAAAACACTAAGCACCTTTCTACTTAAGGCATCAGCTACCACATTAGCTTTTCTTAGATGGTATTGGAGTTGAAAATCATAATCTTTTAAGAATTCCAACCATCGCCTCTGTCTCATATTCAATTCTTTCTGATCAAACAAGTACTTTAGACTCTTGTGATCACTAAAGACATTGAACATCGCTCCATACAGAAAATGCCTCCACACTTTCAGAGCAAAGACCACTGCGGCTAATTCCAAATCGTGTGTTGGATAATTCCTCTCATGAACCTTCAACTGTCGAGAAGCATACGCCACAATATTCTGATTTTGCATGAACACGCATCCTAAACCTTGGTAAGAAGCGTCACAATACACATCAAAAGTTCCCTTAGAATCTGGCAAAATCAACACTGGTGCAGTTGTTAACCTCTTCTTCAATTCTTGGAAACTAGCTTCACGTTCTTTCGTCCACTCAAAAGCTTGACTTTTCCTCGTAAGCTGCGTAAGCAGTCCAGCAATCTTAGAAAAACTTTCGATAAACCTCCGGTAATATCCAGCAAGTCCAACAAAACTTCGAACTTCTGTCACCGTCTTAGGTCTTTCCCATTGTAAAACAGTCTCTACTTTCGATGGGTCTACCGCAATACCTTCTTTCGAAATCACGTGACCTAGAAATTGGACTTCCTCAAACCAGAACTCACACTTCACCAATTTTGCATACAACTGCTTTTCCTTCAAAATCTAAAGAACAATACCGAGATGTTCAGCATGCTCTTCTTTAGATTGAGAATAGATCAAAATATCATCGATAAAAATAATGACAAATCTATCTAGATACGGACGAAAAATCCTGTTCATATAGTCCATAAATATGGCAGGAGCATTCGTCACCCCGAATGGCATTACCTGATACTCATAATGTCCATAACGAGTTCGAAAAGCTGTTTTGGGTATATCTTCCCCCTTAACACGAATCTGGTGATAACCCGATCTCAGATCTATTTTAGAGAATACCACTGCTCCCTTCAACTGATCCATCAAATCGTCAATTCTTGGAAGCGGATATTTATTCTTGATAGTCACCTTGTTCAGCTGACGATAATCCACGCAAAGCCGAGAAGTTCCATCCTTCTTCTTGACCAAAAGTACTGGCGCTCCCCATGGCGAAACACTAGGTCGCACAAACTGTTTCTCCAACAAATCCACCAATTGCTGTTTTAGCTCCACCAACTCTACTGGCGACATTCGGTATAGCACAATTGATATAGGACCTGTTCCTGGTACTAAATCAATTGAAAACTCGATCTCCCTCTCAGGTGGCAATCCAGGTACGTCATTCGGAAAAATCTCTAGAAACTCATTGACAACAGGAATAGTATTCACATCTTTCTCACTTTTGACTTCTAAAGAAGACAATACCATATATCCCTGTGCTCCTTCTCTTAACAATGACTTGACTTTAACAGCAATCAAGAATCCAGACTTTTCTTCCTTAGGAAAAACTATGGTTTTGCTTGCACAGTCTATAAGGATATGGTTAGAAGATAACCAATCCATCCCTAATATCACATTTATCTCAACAAGAGGCAAACAAATCAAGTTGACTGAAAACACACGGTCCTTTATAACAACAGGACAATCCAAACATATCTTAGACGTAATTACAGGTTTAGCAGTTGGCGTAGAAACACTCAATTTAACATTCAGAGAAGACATAGGCAACTTCAATCTCTCCACACAATCATATGCAATAAATGAATGTGTTGCACCAGAGTCATTGATAAACACATATTTTATTCATTAAGAAACCCTTATATTTAGTCATTTACACTCTCCATATTCTTAATTGATTGAGTTTAACATGATTTTGTGAGTTTGAGCTCAAATTGGTCCTAATTGAATATTTTCAGCATTATTGAGATTTTACACTTTTTCTGTATTTTAGTCATAACTTGAGTTCCTGATATCTGACAATCATGAATTTTATCTTGTAGGAAAGCTAAGAGGAAGCTCTACAACTTTGATGAAGAGCTCGAAGTCTGATTCAGATGTCTAAGGGACCTAAGTTTACATGGAAGTCAGAATACGAGTTCTGTCAGTAGAATCCGAACAGTGTGCACTCATAAAATCATATCTCAAGATGTAATAATGGAGATGGGTTGAAATTTGGACAGTGGATAGTCAAGATCCAAATAAACAACTTTCATGAAGAACACATTTTGAGAAAAAGAAGTCTAGTAGGTCATTTTGAGCTTGCAAGTCGGAACAGAGGTGCTGAAGTTGGGTTTGAAAAACCTATGGTATTTGGGACATATCTTAAGCTTAAGGAAGCCAAATTGGACGAACCAGCTATCCATTTTATAGCCAAGACAAGGATCTACAACTTTCATGAAGAACACTTTTCATGGTTCTGAAGTATAGTGGGTCGTTTCTGGCTTCCAAGTCAGACACGAAATTTTTGTCCTCAACCACCCACTCATCCATCCACTAATCCACCCATCCATCCACTAATCCACTCATCCACTCATCCACTAACTCACCCACTCATCCACTCATACACTAATCTAACCACTTAACCACTCCACCCACCCATCCACTAATCCATCCACTCATCCATCCACTCAACCACTCATCCACTCAACTAACCCACTCAACCAATATTTAATCCACTCCACTCAAACCAACCCACTTAACCACTCACCCACTCAACCAATCCACTCAACCACCCCACTCCACTAACCCACTCATCCATCCACTCACCTTTGTCATTTTGTTACCCTAGACTTCTATAAAAGGGCACCATTGGTTATCATAGGGAGGGGGAACTCTCCTTCATTTTCTCTCGCTTTTTCTTGTGATTTCTTTCTAGCTATGTGTAACTAAACCTCCCTTGGTTAAGGGGTGATGAAACCGCTAGTATTAATGTTGTAAACTTTGCATATTTGATTATTTCAACACAGTTATGTTTTTATTCATATATTTCTGAATCTATTGTTTGTATGAAGGTTTTTGTACTTGTTCCTACTTTCAAAGTAGTAGATCTAGGTTTATTATGCGCGGTTGCGGTAGTAGATCTAGTGGGATGTATGATGTTCATGTGGGTATAATTATCTTTGTGCTATTTGCCAGTTATAAAAGTGGTAGATCTGGGTTTATTATGCGCGGTTGCGGTATTAGATCTAGAGAAATATATGTTCTAAGTAATTTAATCCCGGTGTGTGATTAGACCTTAGTGTAATTGATTTTCTAAATCTTAATGCAATTGTTGGATAGTTGTAAGAGCAGTTGCTTTATGACTAATCAGTGATTAGGAGTTGATTTGAGCGGTTGCTAAATTGGCCAACACGTAAGGAAAACAGAGATTTACTCTCACAATTGCATAAAAACATAATTGAGCATGTTGGAATAAAAAGGATATGTGGATTTACATTATCATATAAATCTAGTGGTGGATTCAATCTCTTAACCAATTTTCTTATATTGTTGATTTCAGTTTGTTTATTGTTATCTTTGAAGCTGTTCATTGTTCATCAAAACTCCAAAACCCCCCTTTTACTGTTTATTGTTAATCAGAGTCTAAATTGGGAATTGTTTAATAGTGTTAATTGAATTGGTTCTCTCAGGATCGACTCTTACTAACTACAACTAGTTGTAAGGTTTTTATTTTCTCGTGGACCCGACAAGTGATTTTTATCTTAATTTTAATCACTACATCCGCACGCATCGTGGATTTTGGCGCCGTTGTCTTGTTGGGAACCAATTTTTTCAATTACACTATTAATTTATTTCCTATTTTTATTCTGTTTTTATTTTATTTTATTTTATTTTATTTTTAATCTTTCTTTCTCGAGTGTTTTGTAGGTGTTGATATCCTTTGAAGGAGTAGATGAAGGATTGCTAAATTTGAGAACTATATTGATCAACTCACTTCACATCCTCAATTTCCCTTCCATCCCGGCTAACTTCCAACTCACACCTACCGACATTGAAGTGCAAGTTACATTGATCTATCAAGTTCGAGAGACATTTGAGCCATCTGAAATATCTGAAGAAGTGACAATGGCAGAAAACACTTTAAGGGCATTGGGTGCTCCAGATCTAGATCAACAGCCTCTTTGCATAGACATTCTTGAAAATGAAGAGGCATTTGAATTGTGATGTGAGCCCACTAAGGAGCATGGATCAAGGAGCACTACAAGGACTTGGTGGACCTATGACAAGAGCTAGGACCAAGAAAGCCCAAGAAGTCCTAAATCAAATGGTGACAACTTTAATTGAAGCAAGCCCAAATTCAAGTCTTGATGGAGTGGAGCCCAAATTGGTCACTTATCTCATCCAACTTGAAGACCCATGATGACTTGGATGTCCACTTCTCTAAAATAGCATTTTTTTAGTTTATTTCTATATAAAGTGTAATAAACTATGAAGGATGAATAGTGCACGTTTTTTGGGAGGGCAACCTTTGGTTTGCATGCCTAGGTAACTCCTATTTGCTAGTTAATGCTTTAATTAGCCACTTAATGGATTAGTTATTGCTTTTTATGGGGAATTTGTCACATTATGATGACCATTTTGTATGCATATTCTATGCACCCCATTTTCCTATAAATAGGTGCCTAAAACATGAATGAAGGGACTCTTGGATGTGAATTTGGATTGAATCCATTTGTGAGAATTTCATTCTCTTTGGTTCTTGGTTGAGCCATCTTGGTTCTTATCAAAGGCTTCCTTACCTTTGTGGCGAATCTTCGCTTGACTTATCACTCTCTAAGAGTGTGGCGTCTTCTTCCTCCCATTCCTTTTCCTTTTTCCATCTTTTCTATTTTTTTTACTATTCACATCACTATTCACGTCACTATTCACGTCACTATTCATCGATTCGTTCCTCGGGTATTGTTCATCATTTCATTCTTTGAAACACTAAATCAACTCAAGGACGATCCGTAAAAACAATATGCATCCAACTTGGATCATATCATGTGGTATCTAGAGCCCTGGATTCTAGAGTTGATAGAGTTCTTGCATTTTCTTTTGTACTTGTTCTTATTGCTTTCCAAACATCAAGCACTATTGCTTGAATGTCATAATTATACACAATCTTGATCATCATTGATCTCTCCATTTCTAAGAATTGGCAACATTCTTTACTTTCCGTTTTTTACTTTTTGCCATTTAAATTCTAGTCCTTTTATTTTCTGCCTTTAATTTCTGTTTTTTAATTTCTACGCAATATTTACAGACTTTGATCTTGTCAATTCTATATCTCATTCTTTGTTATATGTTTTATAGCACCTTAATTTGAAAGGAAACTCCTAAATACACAATTGGGCATAACAATTGAAAAAAAAAAATTGCAAGAACCATTTTTTTTAAGTGCAAAAAAAAAAAGAGAACAAGGGCTTGAAAAATAGTATTAAAAAAAAAAAAAAAAAAAGAAAAAAAAGAGACTGCCCTTGCACTTAAGCAAGATTGAGTTTGAATGCCTTGTGAATTTCAATTAAGCGGTGCTATTCTACATACCTTGTGCATTTCTTTTTCTTCTTATTTCTTTTGAGTTCTACCTTTCTTTTTTTTTTTTTTAATTAGCTTTTCTTGCTTGTCTTTTAAATTCCTTTGAGTTTTGTCTAGAGTTTCATCTTTTCTTCAACTTCGAGTGCTTACTCTTGTGAGGACCGCTACCTTTGTAAGAGCTTTTGGTAATTGAAAATGAGAGGGTTCATTTAAGAACTTGCAAAGAGAATTTGAGTGGAAAGAGGCAAGAGTGAAAATTACATCTTGTGTGAAAAAAAAAAAGCCAAAAAGAGTGAAAAAAAAAAAATAAAAAGAGTGAAAATATATATATATATATATATACACTTTGTGAGAAAAGAGAGGGAGTGTTGTGAGGATAAATTACACTTTCTACTACTCAAATGGGTGATAGTCCACCATTGTCACCAAGGACAGCCACTCTACATGCTAGAATGGCTAATCAAGTTCAAGCACTCCAAAGACAAATGGAGCAAATGCAAGCCAACTATGATAGACAACTAGCCAACCTTCAACGGGATGACTCAAGTGGCTATGATAGTGAAGAAAGAGGGAGGCCAAGAGGAAGAAGACCTAGAAGAGGAGGCCCTAGGGGAGGAAGGCGTGAAGATAGGATTGAGGGGTTAAAATCAAAGTTCCTTCCTTTCTTGGAAAGAATGACCCCGAAGCCTATTTGGAGTGGGAACTCAAGATGGAGCAAGTGTTTGATTGCAACACATATAATGAGAGAAAGAAAGTGAAGGTGGCGGCGTTGGAGTTCAAGGAGTATGCACTAGTATGGTGGGATCAATTCCAAAAGGAGAGGAGGAGAATTGGAGAGGAGCCAATTGAGACTTGGGAAGACATGAAAATTGTAATGAGGAGGAGGTTTGTCCCAAGTCACTATCAAAGGGACATCCACAACAAATTGCAAAGACTTACCCAAGGGAGCAAGAGTGTGGATGAGTACTTCAAGGAGATGGAATTGGCCTTACTTAGGTCAAACTTTGAGGAGGACCGTGAGGCAACTATGGCAAGGTTCTTGCATGGCTTGAACCAAGAAATTCAAGATGTGGTGGAGTTGCAAAACTATGTGGAGCTTGAAGATTTGGTGCAACAAGCAATCAAGGTGGAGCAACAATTAAAGAGGAGGAAATCCAAATATTCCTCTTCATCATCTTCCAAATTCCCATCTTCAAATTGGAAGGACAAGCAAAAGAAGGAGGGTGCACCAAGCAAGGAGGCCGTGAGCACCTCTCAAGGCAAGAAGCCCATGGAACCAACCACAAGGAGCAGAGATGTCAAGTGTTTCAAGTGTCTTGGTCATGGCCACATAGCCTCTCAATGTCCAACCAAGAGAACTATGGTGTCCTTGAATGGTGAAGTGATGTCTCAATCCAAGCTTCAAGTGGAGAGGAAAGTGAAGAAGAAGTGTTCATGCCGGATGGTGACTTACTTATGGTAAGGAGGCTTTTGGGGAGTCAAGTGAAGGAACATGAAGCTAGCCAAAGGGAGAACATTTTCCACTCTAGATGCCTAATTCAAGGTAAAGTTTGTTCTCTAATAATTGATGGAGGTAGTTGTGCAAATGTAGTAAGTTCTAGGTTGGTGTCTAAATTAAATCTTATCACTAAAACCCATCCAACACCATATAGACTTCAATGGTTGAGTGAGGTTGGGGAGATGGTGGTGAACAAACAAGTGGAGGTTCCATTCTCCATTGGGAAGTATGAGGACAATGTTCTTTGTGATGTAGTGCCTATGGAGGCAAGCCATATGTTGTTGGGAAGGCCTTGGCAATATGACAAGAAGGCCATTCATGATGGATTTTCAAACAAGTTCACTTTCATGGACAAGGAGCGAAAGGTTGTACTCTCTCCTTTATCTCCAAAACAAGTTAGTGAGGATCAAAAGAAAATGAGAGAGAAAAGAGAGCAAGAGAGAAAAGAAAAAGAGAGTGAACAAGAGAAAAAGAGTGATGAAAAATCAAAAAAAAATCATGAGAAAAAAAGAGAGAAAAACCGAGATGAAAAAGAGAGAAAAGAGAGTTGTTTTGCAACAAAAAGTGAGGTGAAAAGTGCATTGGTTTCAAGACAGCCCCTATACATGCTTTTGTGTAGGGAATTTTGTTTAAATGCTAACATTTCTAATGATCATTCTTTGTCTAGTGGTGTGAAAAATCTTTTGCAGGAATTTGAGGATATCTTCCCTAAGGAAGTGCCACATGGCCTTCCACCTTTGAGGGGAATTGAGCACCATATTGACCTCATTCCGGTGCATCATTACCCAATAGGCCAGCCTATAGGAGCAATCCTCAAGAGACCAAAGAGATCCAAAAGCAAGTGGAGGAGTTGATGCAAAAAGGATGGGTACAAGAGAGCTTAAGTCCATGTGTCTGCCCGTCATTTTGGTGCCCAAAAAGGATGGCACTTGGAGGATGTGCACGGATTGTAGGGCCGTGAACAACATCACCATTAAGTATAGGCATCCTATCCCTAGACTTGATGATTTGCTTGATGAATTGTTTGGTGCTTGCATTTTTTCTAAAATTGATTTGAAAAGTGGGTACCATCAAATTAGGATAAGGGAAGGGGATGAATGGAAAACCGCTTTCAAAACTAAATTTGGTTTGTATGAATGGTTGGTAATGCCTTTTGGTTTAACAAATGCACCAAGCACTTTTATGAGGCTTATGAACCATGTCTTAAGAGAATTTTTGGGAAAATTTGTGGTGGTATATTTTGATGATATCTTAATATATAGCAAAAACTTAGATGAGCACCATGAACATTTAAGGGCTGTTTTGCTTGTATTAAGAAAAGAAAGGTTGTATGCAAACTTGGAAAAATGTACTTTTTGTGTGGATCATGTGATTTTCCTTGGTTTTGTGATTAATGCTAAAGGGGTCCATGTGGATCAAGAAAAGATTAAAGCCATTCAAGATTGGCCAACCCCCAAAAATGTGAGTGATGTGAGGAGCTTTCATGGTTTGGCTAGTTTCTATAGGAGGTTTGTTAAAGATTTTAGCACATTGGCTGCACCTCTTAATGAAATTGTCAAAAGAATGTTGGGTTTAAATGGGGGAAAAACAAGAACAAGCTTTTAAGGAACTTAAGAAAAAGCTCACCCATGCACCAATACTTGCTTTGCCTAATTTTGCTAAATCTTTTGAAATTGAATGTGATGCTTCTAATGTTGGTGTTGGAGCTGTTTTAATGCAAGAAGGGCATCCAATTGCTTACTTTAGTGAGAAATTAAGTGGTGTTGTCCTTAATTATCCCACCTATGATAAGGAGTTGTATGCCTTGGTGAGGGCTTTGCAAACATGGCAACATTATCTTTTGCCCAAAGAGTTTGTTATCCATAGTGATCATGAGTCCTTAAAGTACTTGAAAGGACAAGGAAAGTTGAATAAGAGGCATGCCAAGTGGGTTGAGTTTCTTGAACAATTCCCATATGTGATCAAGCATAAGAAAGGTAAGGCCAACATAGTGGCGGAGATGCACTTTCAAGACGGTATACCTTACTCTCTACCCTTGAAACAAAATTGTTTGGGCTTGAATGCATCAAAGAATTGTATGAGCATGATAAAGATTTTTCCCATATCTATGCTAATTGTTTGCATTGGGCTCAAAATGGATATTTTAGGCACCAAGGGTTTTTGTTTAAAGAAAAGAGATTATGTGTGCCTAAAAGTTCTATAAGAGAGGAGCGCATGAAGGGGGACTAATGGGGCATTTTGGGGTTCAAAAGACTTTAGACATGTTGCACGAACATTTTCATTGGCCACACATGAAACATGATGTGCAAAAGTTTTGTGAAAAATGCATTGTTTGTAAAAGGTCTAAATCTAAAGTGATGCCTCATGGACTTTATACTCCGTTGCCTATTCCTGATTTCCTTGGATTGATTTGTCAATGGATTTTGTTGTAGGACTACCCCGGACAAAGAATGGTAAGGATTCAATTTTTGTGGTGGTGGATAGGTTTTCTAAAATGGCACATTTTATACCATGTAAAAAAGTTGATGATGCTTGTCATGTTGCTGAATTGTTTTTCAAAGAAGTGGTAAGGCTTCATGGCCTTCCAAGAAGTATTGTTTCAGATCGTGACACAAAGTTCTTAAGTCACTTTTGGAGGACTTTGTGGGGTAAGTGGGTACAAAGCTTCTTTTCTCCACTACTTGTCATCCCCAAACGGATGGGCAAACTGAGGTAGTTAATAGGACACTTTCTTCCCTTCTTAGGGCTGTAATAAAGAAGAACATTAAGTCTTGGGAGGAGTGTTTGCCTCATGTGGAATTTGCTTATAATAGAGCTGTTCATAGTACTACTCAATATTCTCCTTTTGAGGTTGTTTATGGATTTAATCCTCTCACTCCTCTTGATTTATTGCCATTGCCTAACTCGTCAATTTTAAAGCATGAAGATGGCAGGGCTAAAGCTGAATTTGTGAGGAAGTTACACGAGCAAGTCAAGGCTCAAATTGAGAAGAAGACTGAAAGCTATGTTAGACAAGGCAACAAAGGGAGGAGGAAGGTGGTGTTTGAACCTGGAGATTGGGTCTGGGTGCACATGAGAAAAGAGAGATTTCCTTCACAGAGGAAATCCAAGCTTCAACCAAGAGGAGATGGGCCATTCCAAGTGTTGGCCAAGATCAATGATAATGCCTACAAGATAGACCTTCCAGGTGAGTATGGTGTTAGTGCAACTTTCAATGTAGCTGATTTGTCTCCATTTGATGTAGGTGATGAAGATTTCAATTCGAGGTCGAATTCACTTAAAGAAGGAGGGGATGATGTGAGCCCACTAAGGAGCATGGATCAAGGAGCACTACAAGGACTTGGTGGACCTATGACAAGAGCTAGGACCAAGAAAGCCCAAGAAGTCCTAAATCAAATGGTGACAACTTTAATTGAAGCAAGCCCAAATTCAAGTCTTGATGGAGTGGAGCCCAAATTGGTCACTTATCTCATCCAACTTGAAGACCCATGATGACTTGGATGTCCACTTCTCTAAAATAGCATTTTTTAGTTTATTTCTATTAAATAAAGTGTAATAAACTATGAAGGATGAATAGTGCACGTTTTTTGGGAGGGCAACCTTTGGTTTGCATGCCTAGGTAACTCCTATTTGCTAGTTAATGCTCTAATTAGCCACTTAATGGATTAGTTATTGCTTTTTATGGGGAATTTGTCACATTATGATGACCATTTTGTATGCATATTCTATGCACCCCATTTTCCTATAAATAGGTGCCTAAAACATGAATGAAGGGACTCTTGGATGTGAATTTGGATTGAATCCATTTGTGAGAATTTCATTCTCTTTGGTTCTTGGTTGAGCCATCTTGGTTCTTATCAAAGGCTTCCTTACCTTTGTGGCGAATCTTCGCTTGACTTATCACTCTCTAAGAGTGTGGCGTCTTCTTCCTCCCATTCCTTTTCTTTTTTCCATCTTTTCTATTTTTTTTACTATTCACATCACTATTCACGTCACTATTCACGTCACTATTCATCAGTTCTGTTCCTCGGGTATTGTTCATCATTTCATTCTTTGAAACACTAAATCAACTCAAGGACGATCCGTAAAAACAATATGCATCCAACTTGGATCATATCAAATTGAAATCCGGTTTAATCCATCTCTTGCCATCTTTCAATGGATTACCCGGAGAGGACCCCAACAAGCACTTGAAGGAAATCCATGTGGTATGTTCTAGCATGAAACCTGCAGGAATTCATGTAGAGCAAGTCAAGTTGAGAGCTTTTCCATTCTCATTGAAAGACTCAGCTAAGGAGTGGCTTTACTACTTGCCACCCGGATCCATCCAATCATGGCAGGACATGGCCCGAACTTTCCTAGACAGATACTTCCCCCTCAAAAGCTGCAACAATCAAAGAAATCTGTGGTATTCAACAAAGGCATGGGGAATCACTCCATGACTACCGGGAGAGATTTAAGAAGCTATGTTTCAGCTGCCCTCATCATCAAATAAGTGAGCAACTTTTAATTCAAGATTTCTATGAAGGCTTACAAGTGATGGATCGCAACATGATTGATGCTGCTAGCGGAGGAGCATTGATTGATAAAACTCCTCAAGAAGCTAGAAACTTGATCTCAAGAATGGCTGCCAATACTCAACAATTCTACTCTAGAAATGACACTGGAGTAAGAGCAGTGAAAGAAGTAGAGACAACCAGTATACAGCAGCAAATGACTCAATTGACTGCTATGGTTCAGCGGTTAATGGATTCAGGTAAAGCACCAGTTCATGCTTGTCCCACTCTCCAAGAAGACACAAATGAGGAGGTAAGAGCAGTAGGGGGATATGCTGGACTTTTAAAAAATTACAACCCCTACTCAAACACATATAATCCGGGTTGGAGGGATCATCCAAATTTCAGCTATGCAAAGCAACCTCAAAATCAACCTCCAGCTTATGGACCTCCAGGATTCCAATAAAGGCAAGTACCTTTCCCTCAGAGAACGACAGACAAGTTCAAGCTCCTAAGCAATCGAGCCTTCATTAGAGGAGCTAGTAAAACAAATGGCCACTAATAATTTGCGGTTCCAACAAGAAACAAATGCAACTATACAAAGTTTCAAACAAGAAACAAGGATCTGCAATCAATAACTTGCAGAATCGAGATAGGACAGCTTGTCCACAAAATTCAACAAGTTTCAAAGCCAAGCTTCAGGGAAACTACCCTCACAAATGCCAGTGAATCGAGGGAAAATGCTAGTCTTTGTCACATTGAGAAGCGGAAAGACGATGGATGAGCCTACCTCTCTTCCACCAATCATTCAAGAGAACGATGAACCACCCAAAGAAGCAAATGATAAGGGCAAACTTCCAAAACCCCTAAGGTAAGTATTTCTGAACCCCTTCCTAAATATGTCACTAAAGCTCCTTTTCCTAGTAGGTTGGTTAAAACCAAGAAAGAAGAAGCAGAAAAAAAAAATACTTGAGACTTTTAGGAAGGTAGAGGTTAATATCCCTTTGTTAGATGCCATTAAGCAGGTACCTAGATATGCAAAATTTCTGAAAGAATTATGCACTAACAAGAGGAAGTTAAAAGGAAATGAAAAGGTCCAAGTGGGAGAAAATGTTTCAGCTGTAATTAAAAAGAAACTCCCAACCAAATGTAAGGACCCTGGCACATTCACCATTCCATGCACTATAGGTAACACAAGGTTTGAAAGGGCAATGCTTGATTTAGGTGCATCTATAAATGTCATGCCATATTCTATTTATGCATCTTTATACTTGAGTCCTTTGGAACCTACTGGTGTTGTTATTCAATTGGCTGATAGATCTAATGCATACCCTAAGGGTGTGGTTGAAGATGTTTTGGTACAGTGAATGAATTAGTGTTTCCTGGAGACTTCTATGTTTTGGACATGGAAGAGGATGAGTCTCCCAAATCTGCTCCTATCTTGCTAGGAAGACCATTTTTGAAGACTGCACGGACAAAAATTGATGTGCACTCAGGAATTCTAACAATGGAATTTGATGGGGAATTAATTAAATTCAATATTTTTGAAGCTATGAGATACCCAAGTGATGTGCACTCTGCTTGTTTAATTGATTCTTTTGATCCTTTTGATTCTTTAATTTCTGCAGCTTTTGATAATTGACCATTTTGATGCTCTTGATACAATTCTAACTCATAGCTTAGATGTACGGGAGGAAAAGAAGAAGAGTGAAGAAGAGCCATGGAGTGAAGACATTGATGAAATTGTTGCTTTGCCTTACAAGAGCTCTCTTCCACTCCGAGAAGAGCATGAGGTAACTTTTGTTGATTTACCTGCTACTACCGATATACCTCAACCTTCACATTGTGCAGGCACTGAATTGGGCCGAAAGCACTACCGATCATCTTAAATACATCTTCTTTGGGGGAAAAGGACACCCTTCCAAAGAATAATTGCAAAGTCACTCACCCAAGAGCAAGAAGAGAAACTGGTAGTCATGTTTTGCGGGAACATAAGACAGCCATTGGTTGGTCAATAGGCGATATCAAGGGTATTAGTCCCTCCGTTTGTATGCACGGGATATTAATGGAGGAGGATACTAAACTGTAAGAGACCCTCGGCGGAGATTGAATCCTCCCATGATGGAGGTTGTGAAAAAGGAGATCTTGAAGCTCCTAAGTGTGGGGGTGATCTACCCCATTTCGACAAAGAAGTGGGTAAGCCCGGTCCGGGTAGTACCAAAGAAATCTGGAATTACTTGTGGTAAGAAATGCTGAAAATGAGCTTATTCCTACTATAGGTTACAGAGACGGGTGGCGTGTTTGTATTGATTACAGGAAGTTGAATGCCGCCACGAGAAAAGACCACTTTCCTTTACCTTTCATTGATCAAATGTTAGAAAGATTAGCTGGTCATTCTTATTATTGTTTTCTGGATGGTTTTTCAGGTTACAATACAGATTGCCATAGCTCCAGAAGACCAAGACAAGACTACATTCACTTGTCCATTTGGTACCTTTGCATATAGGCGAATGCCTTTTGGACTCTGCAATGCACCAGGAACTTTCCAAAGATGCATGATGAGTATATTTTCTAATTACATTGAAAACATCATTGAGGTTTTTATGGATGACTTTAGTGTCTTTGGAAATGATTTTGAAAATTGTTTGGAACATTTAACTTTGGTGCTTAAAAGATGCATTGACACTAACCTGTACTTGAATTGGGAAAAATGTCATTTCATGGTGAATGAAGGTATTGTGTTAGGTCATGTAATTTCTGCTAGGGGAATTGAAGTAGATAAAGCTAAGGTAGAACTCATGCATTCTTTGCCACCACCCACTAGTGTGCGGGAGATTCGTTCTTTTATTGGTCATGCGGTTTCTACCGGAGATTTATTAAAGACTTTTCTAAAGTCTCATTGCCCCTTTTGCGTACTTCTTCAAAAAGATGTTAATTTTAACTTTGATGAGAAATGTATGGAAGCTTTCAATAAACTCAAGAAGTTGTTAAGCTGTTGCACCTATCATCGGGCCACCCAACCGGGGAGTTACCTTTTGAACTAATGTGTGATGCCGTGACTTTGCGAGGGAGCTGTCTTGGGACAACGAGTTGATAGAGTTCCTTATGCCATTTACTATGCATCAAGGACTCTAAATGATGCTCAACTTAATTACTCAACCACGTAAAAGGAACTTCTAGTCATGTTGTATTTGCTTTAGAAAAATTTAGATCATATCTAATTGGTTCTAAAGTGATTGTGTTTTCAGATCATGCAGCCTTGAAGTATCTTCTAACAAAGAAAGAAGCAAAGCCTAGATTGCTCGATGGATTTTATTGCTCCAGGAATTTGACTTGGAGATTAAAGACAAGAAAGGGAGCGAAAACTTGGTGGCCGATCACTTGAGTAGATTGGTAATCGAAGAGGAAGAAATGCCTATCATGGAGACTTTTCCTGGATGAATATTTGATGGTTGTCAACACCATAATCCCTTGGTATGCTTGACATTGTTAACTACCTGGTTACTAAGGACTTTCCGGAGGGTTTGAACAAGGCCCAAAGAGATAAATTAAGGAGTAATCAAATACTATATCCGGGATGACCCGTACTTATGGAAGCATTGTGCGAGATCAAGTCATTAGGAGGTGCATTCCCGATTCTCGAGACACACTCCATCCTCTCCTTTTGCCACACCTATGCATGTGGAGGACACTTTGGCAGTAAAGGACAGCCAATAAAGTGCTTGACAGTGGTTTCTATTGGCCTTCAATTTTCAAAGACGCTTACAACTTCTGTAAGTCTTGTGACCGCTGTCAGAGAACAGGTAATATTGGTCCTCGTAATCAAATGTCTCAGACTCCGATCATTTTTGTGGAACTCTTTGATGTGTGGGGTATTGATTTCATGGGACCATTCCCTCCTTCATTTGGTTTCACATACATTCTTTTATCTGTTGATTATGTGTCTAAATGGGTGGAAGCAAAAGCCACTCGATCTGATGATTCTAAAACTGTTGCAGATTTTGTTAAGTCACATATTTTCTCCAGGTTCGGGACCCCAAGGGCTATCATCAGTGACCAAGGGACCCATTTCTGCAACAAAACCTTTGATGCTCTATTGAAGAGATATGGAGTAATGCACAGAATTTCCACTCCTTACCATCCACAGACAAATGGGCAAACTGAAATGTCCAACCGGGAGATTAAGTCAATCTTGAAAAGACAATGAATCCCTCAAGAAAGGATTGGAGCACTCGACTTGAAGATGCTTTATGGGCTTATAGGACTGCCTATAAGACTCCCATCGGCATGTCACCATTTCGGTTGGTGTATGTTAAGCCCTGTCATTTGCCCGTTGAGTTGCAACATCGATCTTACTGGGCCATTAAACAAGTTAATATGGAATTGGAAGGTGCTGGAAAGCAAAGGAAGTTCCAGTTACAGGAATTGGAAGAACTAAGAAATGAGGCCTTTGAGAATGCCCTGATTTATAAGACTAAAGCTAAGGCATTCCACGACCAATTGATTTCCAGAAAGAAATTTCACAGAGGACAAAAAGTCCTGCTATTCCAATCAAGACTCAAATTATTTCCGTGTAAACCGCTGCGTTCTAAGTGGATTGGGCCGTTTGTGGTAACTAATGTTTTTCCTTTTGGTGCAGTTGAGATCAGGAGTGAAATTTCTGGCAAAGCATTTAAGGTTAATGGTCATCATCTCAAACCATATCATGAACTTCCTGACAGTGCAGAGATGGAAGTGATGACCCTCATCCTTCCACAATATGAGGAGCATTGAAAGTATCATCATGTCGGGCTGAGGACAATAAACTAAGCGCTCACTGGGAGGCAACACAACCAGATTTGCTCTCTTTATCCCTTCTTATTTTGTGTTTTCATTAGTTTCTTAGATTATGTTTTTATCTGTTTGTTGGTTGTAAGCATTTGAATCTCTAAAAAAAAACCAAAAAAAGAAAAAAGAAAAAAGAAAAAAACAGCTGTGTGCCCGACAATAAGGTAGGTAGTGCCATTAAATTTTGTCACTCGGAAGCATGTGAAGGTCACTTTTCTTCAGCGACAACAACTGCGAAAATCTTGCAGTATGGATTTTATTGGCCTACTTTATTCAAGGTCTGTTACACCTTTTGCAAAAGTTGCGGAAATTGGTCAAAAAGGTTCTGCTTTGAGATTATCATCTGCACCTACTCCTTGAAAAATTGAGATCTAGGTGGCGCGGTTCTTTTGCTGTCCAACACGTGTATCCTCTGGGGCCATAGATATTGAGGATCCTAGGAATGGTAATGCGCTTAAAGTTAATGGACAAAGACTCAACCATTCCTGGAAAACCAAGTTCTTAAGTTTTTTTTTTGTGTTGCCGGTTAAGTGGCGGATACGGTACTCCGTGACTCTCAAGTCGGTTTATTTTTTAGTTTCCCAAAATAACTGAATCCTTCTTCTCCTTCAAAATGGATGTTATTCTTTCAAACCTGAGAAAACATTTTCCTTCTCTTCCTCAAAATGCTCTGAGAAAAATCTACAAAGTTCGATGTGAAAGATTGAGACTGTTAATGCACAAAGGTATGCCAGAAGATGTACGCTGGATAATTGAAGCAAAGGTTCGATTAGCAGGTGAGTCCTCAATTTCATTTGACTCATATATGCCCGGTCTTGGAAGAAGTTCATATTCTAAAAGGAGAAGAGCAAAAAGGTTACAAGTCTGTCACAAATGTGGACGATGGAACTGTAACAAGCAATGTCGTTCTTTGGGGATGATTTTCGCAAATAAATCTTTCATTAAGAATGGACTGAGTAAGGAGTCATTAGATGATATCTTATTGACTCTTGAGACGCGTTCTTATGGATTGATGCGGGGTGAAATTCTTAATTTGTGGAATCTCTTCAAGGATGAAGAAAAACGCTACAGTCTTGGGAATCTGACTCTAAAAGACCCTGTTTGCCAATTTATAAGAAAATTGGATGGGAAGCATATCCTCAACTCATAGAAGACGTTTAAGCCGTTACTAGACGTTAAACCAGAGGCAGATGTGAGCCATATCCACAAACAATCTGTATATATCATCATCTTCTTCTTCTTCTTCATGTCATCTCTTAAAAAAAAACAAAAAAAAAACAAAAAAAACAAAACAAAACAAAAAAAACAAAAAAACAAAAATTATGTATACGTCTTAGGGTTGGCTTTGGTAACACACACCGTGAATGGGGAAATGCATGCATCCTGATCCAGCCTTCTTAATTGAAAAACAAAGAAGGTAGATTGTATCCCACATGTGAGGTAGCCAACGTATTATGGCCACTTGTCCCTTTTGGGAGCCCTATGTTGCGCTGGTCTTGAATGGGTCGAATACTGGTCAACAATGCTTTGGCACAAAGCCGAAAGAGCAGCGGACTACCTCCATCCCAATCTTAAGTAAGTATGCACTCATCTTTCATCAAGTTTTTCTAACAATTTCAAAAAAAAAAAAAAGAAGGACGTGATGTCTACTGCACTCATGACGCGCAGTATAAAGATACGCCATGGAAACTGTACATACAAGTATGTCATCATTTTCTATTTCTTTTATCTTTGTATCATTTTGTTGTATTTTGATTTTTGTACAGACGATCCTTTAAGCAGGGTCCTTCAGGGGTTTCTAGACTTCTTTACCTTGATGGTTTTCTTGAAGTCAAAAAATAAAACAAAAAACAAAAAACAAAAAACAAAAAACAAAAAAAAAAAAAAAAACAAAAAAAAAACAAAAACAAAAAAAAAACAAAAAAAAAAGGAAAAAAAAAAGATTTTGTGTTTTTTAATTTCAACCTTTTCTGACAACAGCCAACCTACTCTTATAGGTGCAATTATTCCCCTTTCCATTCTTTTTCTTATTTAAACACTCTATTTTCCTTCAACTCAGAGACACTCAAAGGGAGGAAGAGTATAGAATGGGGGCTTCTATTCGTAACATAAAAAATGATAAGACGATGGATGAGCCTACCTCTCTTCCACCAATCATTCAAGAGATGGATGAACCACCCAAAGAAGCAAATGATAAGGGGCAAACTTCCAAAACCCCTAAGGTAAGTATTTCTGAACCCCTTCCTAAATATGTCACTAAAGCTCCTTTTCCTAGTAGGTTGGTTAAAACCAAGAAAGAAGAAGCAGAAAAAGAAATACTTGAGACTTTTAGGAAGGTAGAGGTTAATATCCCTTTGTTAGATGCCATTAAGCAGGTACCTAGATATGCAAAATTTCTGAAAGAATTATGCACTAACAAGAGGAAGTTAAAAGGAAATGAAAAGGTCCAAGTGGGAGAAAATGTTTCAGCTGTAATTAAAAAGAAACTCCCAACCAAATGTAAGGACCCTGACACATTCACCATTCCATGCACTATAGGTAACACAAGGTTTGAAAGGGCAATGCTTGATTTAGGTGCATCTATAAATGTCATGCCATATTCTATTTATGCATCTTTATACTTGAGTCCTTTGGAACCTACTGGTGTTGTTATTCAATTGGCTGATAGATCTAATGCATACCCTAAGGGTGTGGTTGAAGATGTTTTGGTACAGGTGAATGAATTAGTGTTTCCGTGGAGACTTCTATGTTTTGGACATGGAAGAGGATGAGTCTCCCAAATCTGCTCCTATCTTGCTAGGAAGACCATTTTTGAAGACTGCACGGACAAAAATTGATGTGCACTCAGGAATTCTAATAATGGAATTTGATGGGGAATTAATTAGATTCAATATTTTTGAAGCTATGAGATACCCAAGTGATGTGCACTCTGCTTGTTTAATTGATTCTTTTGATCCTTTTGATTCTTTAATTTCTGCAGCTTTTGATACTGACCATTTTGATGCTCTTGATACAATTCTAACTCATAGCTTAGATGTACAGGAGGAAAAGAAGAAGAGTGAAGAAGAGCCATGGAGTGAAGACATTGATGAAATTGTTGCTGCCTTACAAGAGCTCTCTTCCACTCCAGAAGAGCATGAGGTAACTTTTGTTGATTTACCTGTTACTACTGATATACCTCAACCTTCATTTGTGCGAGCACTGAATTGGAACTGAAAGCACTACCGATCATCTTAAATACATCTTCTTGGGGGAGAAGGACACCCTTCCAGTAATAATTGCAAAGTCACTCACCCAAGAGCAAGAAGAGAAACTGGTAGCTGTTTTGCAGGAACATAAGACAGCCATTGGTTGGTCAATAGCTGATATCAAGGGTATTAGTCCCTCTGTTTGTATGCACAGGATATTAATAGAGGAGGATACTAAACCTGTAAGAGACCCTCAGCGGAGATTGAATCCTCCCATGATGGAGGTTGTGAAAAAGGAGATACTAAAGCTCTTAAGTGTGGGGGTGATCTACCCCATTTCTGACAGCAAGTGGGTAAGCCCGGTCCAGGTAGTACCAAAGAAATCTGAATTACTTGTGGTAAGAAATGCTGAAAATGGGCTTATTCTCACTAGGTTACGCATGGGTGGCGTGTTTGTATTGATTACAGGAAGTTGAATGCCGCCACGAGAAAAGACCACTTTCCTTTACCTTTCATTGATCAAATGTTAGAAAGATTAGCTGGTCATTCTTATTATTGTTTTCTGGATGGTTTTTCAGGTTACAATCAGATTGCCATAGCTCCAGAAGACCAAGACAAGACTACATTCACTTGTCCATTTGGTACCTTTGCATATAGGCGAATGCCTTTTGGACTCGCAATGCACCAGAACTTTCCAAAGATGCATGATGAGTATATTTTCTGATTACATTGAAAACATCATTGAGGTTTTTATGGATGACTTTAGTGTCTTTGGAAATGATTTTGAAAATTGTTTGGAACATTTAACTTTGGTGCTTAAAAGATGCATTGACACTAACCTGGTAATTGAATTGGGAAAAATGTCATTTCATGGTGAATGAAGGTATTGTGTTAGGTCATGTAATTTCTGCTAGGGGAATTGAAATAGATAAAGCTAAGGTAGAACTCATGCATTCTTTGCCACCACCCACTAGTGTGCGGGAGATTCGTTCTTTTATTGGTCATGCAGGTTTCTACCGGAGATTTATTAAAGACTTTTCTAAAGTCTCATTGCCCCTTTGCAGACTTCTTCAAAAAGATGTTAATTTTAACTTTGATGAGAAATGTATGGAAGCTTTCAATAAACTCAAGAAGTTGTTAACTGTTGCACCTATCATCAGGCCACCCAACTGGGAGTTACCTTTTGAACTAATGTGTGATGCCGTGACTTTGCGAGGAGTCTGTCTTGGGACAACGAGTTGATAGAGTTCCTTATGCCATTTACTATGCATCAAGGACTCTAAATGATGCTCAACTTAATTACTCAACCACGAAAAGGAACTTCTAGCTGTTGTATTTGCTTTAAAAAATTTAGATCATATCTAATTGGTTCTAAAGTGATTGTATTTTCAGATCATGCAGCCTTGAAGTATCTTCTAACAAAGAAAGAAGCAAAGCCTAGATTGCTCCGATGGATTTTATTGCTCCAGGAATTTGACTTGGAGATTAAAGACAAGAAAGGGAGCGAAAACTTGGTGGCCGATCACTTGAGTAGATTGGTAACTGAAGAGGAAGAAATGCCTATCATGGAGACTTTTCTAGATGAATATTTGATGGTTGTCAACACCATAATCCCTTGGTATGCTGACATTGTTAACTACCTGGTTACTAAGGACTTTCCGGAGGGTTTGAACAAGGCCCAAAGAGATAAATTAAGGAGTAATTGTAAATACTATATCCGGGATGACCCGTACTTATGGAAGCATTGTGCAGATCAAGTCATTAGGAGGTGCATTCCTGATTCTGAGACACACTCCATCCTCTCCTTTTGCCACACCTATGCATGTGGAGGACACTTTGGCGTAAAGGGACAGCCAATAAAGTGCTTGACAAAGTGGTTTCTATTGGCCTTCAATTTTCAAAGACGCTTACAACTTCGTAAGTCTTGTGACCACTGTCGAGAAACAGTAATATTGGTCCTCGTAATCAAATGCCTCAGACTCCGATCATTTTTGTGGAACTCTTTGATGTGTGGGGTGTTGATTTCATGGGACCATTCCCTCCTTCATTTGGTTTCACATACATTCTTTTATTTGTTGATTATGTGTCTAAATGGGTGGAAGCAAAAGCCACTCGATCTGATGATTCTAAAACATTGCACATTTTGTTAAGTCACATATTTTCTCCAGGTTCGGGACCCCAAGGGCTTTCATCAGTGACCAAGGGACCCATTTCTGCAACAAAACCTTTGATGCTCTATTGAAGAGATATGGAGTAATGCACGAATTTCCACTCCTTACCATCCACAGACAAATGGGCAAACCGAAGTGTCCAACCTGGAGATTAAGTCAATCTTGAAAAGACAAAGTGAATCCCTCAAGAAAGGATTGGAGCACTCGACTTGAAGATGCTTTATGGGGGCTTATACGCCTATAAGACTCCCATCGGCATGTCACCATTTCGGTTGGTGTATGGAAAGCCCATCATTTGCCCGTTGAGTTGCAACATCGATCTTACTTGGGCCATTAAACAAGTTAATATGGAATTGGAAGGTCCTGGAAAGCAAAGGAAGTTCCAAGCACAGAATTGGAAGAACTAAGAAATGAGGCCTTTGAGAATGCCCCGATTTATAAGACTAAAGCTAAGGCATTCCACGACCAATTGATTTCCGAAAGAAATTTCACAGAGGACAAAAAGTCCCGCTATTCCAATCAAGACTCAAATTATTTCCGGGTAAACTGCGTTCTAAGTGGATTGGGCCGTTTGTGGTAACTAATGTTTTTCCTTTTGGTGCGCTTGAGATCGAGTGAAATTTCTCGGCAAAGCATTTAAGGTCAATGGTCATCGTCTCAAACCATATCATGAACTTCCCGACAGTGGAGAGATGGAAGTGATGACCCTCATCCTTCCACAATATGAGGAGCATTGAAAGTATCATCATGTCGGGTTGAGGACAATAAACTAAGCGCTCATTGGGAGGCAACCCAACCGGATTTGCTCTCTTTATCCCTTTTTATTTTGTGTTTTCATTAGTTTCTTAGATTATGTTTTTATCTGTTTGTTGGTTGTAAGCATTTGAATCTCTAAAAAAAACCAAAAAAAAAAAAAGAAAAAAAAAGCAGCTGTGTGCCCGACAATAAGGTAGGTAGTGCCATTAAATTTTGTCACTCGGAAGCATGTGAAGGTCACTTTTCTTCAATGACAACAACTGCGAAAATCTTGCAGTATGGATTTTATTGGCCTACTTTATTCAAGGTCTGTCACACCTTTTGCAAAAGTTGCGAAATTGGTCAAAAAGGTTCTGCTTTGAGATTATCATCTGCACCCACTCCTTGAAAAATTTAGATCTAGGTGGCGCGGTTCTTTTCTTTGTCAAACACGTGTATCCTCTGGGGCCGTAGATATTGAGGATCCTAGGAATGGTAATGCGCTTAAAGTTAATGGACAAAGACTCAACCATTCCTGGAAAACCAAGTTCTTAAGTTTTTTTTTTTTGTTGCCGGTTAAGTGGCGGATACGGTACTCCGTGACTCTCAAGTCTGTTTATTTTTCAGTTTTCCAAAATAACTGAATCCTTCTTCTCCTTCAAAATGGATGTTATTCTTTCAAACCTGAGAAAACATTTTCCTTCTCTTGCTCAAAATGCTCGAGAAAAATCTACAAAGTTCGATGTGAAAGATTGAGACCGTTAATGCACAAAGGTATGCCGAGAAGATGTACGCTTTGGATAATTGAAGCAAAGGTTCGATTAGCGGTGAGTCCTCAATTTCATTTGACTCATATATGCCCTGGTCTTGGAAGAAGTTCATATTCTAAAAGGAGAAGAGCAAAAAGGTTACAAGTCTGTCACAAATGTGGACGATGGAACTGTAACAAGCAATGTCGTTCTTTGGGGATGATTTCCGCAAATAAATAAATTTCATTAAGAATGGACTGAGTAAGGAGTCATTAGATGATATCTTATTGACTCTTGAGACGCGTTCTTATGGATTGATGCGGGGTGAAATTCTTAATTTGTGGAATCTCTTCAAGGATGAAGAAAAACGCTACAGTCTTGGGAATCTGACTCTAAAAGACCCTGTTTGCCAATTTATAAGAAAATTGGATGGGAAGCTTATCCTCAACTCATAGAAGACGTTTAAGCCGTTACTGGACGTTAAACCAGAGGCAGATGTGAGCCATATCCACAAACAATCTATATATATCATCTTCTTCTTCTTCTTTATGTCATCTCTAAAAAAAACAAAAAAAAAACAAAATAAAACAAAATAAAACAAAAAAAACAAAAAAACAAAAATTATGTATACGTCTTAGGGTTGGCTTTGGTAACACACACTGTGAATGGGGAAATGCATGCATCCTGATCCAACCTTCTTAATTGAAAAACAAAGAAGGTAGATTGTATCCCACATGTGAGGCAGCCAGCCGTATTATGGCCACTTGTCCCTTTTGGAAGCCCTATGTTGCGCTGGTCTTGAATGGGTCGAATACTGGTCAACAATGCTTTGGCACAAAGCCGAGAGAGCAGACTACCTCCATCCCAATCTTAAGTAAGTATGCACTCATCTTTCATCAAGTTTTTCTAACAATTTCAAAAAAAAAAAAAAAAAAGAAGGACGTGATGTCTCTTTGCACTCATGACGCCAAGCAAGATAAAAGATACGCCATGGAAACTACATACATACGGTATGTCATCTTTTTTTCTATTTCTTTTATCTTTGTATCTTTTGTTGTATTTTGATTTTTGTACAGACGATCCTTTGAGCAGGGTCCTTCAGGGGTTTCTAGACTTCTTTACCTTGATGGTTTTCTTGAAGTCAAAAAAAAAAACAAAAAACAAAAAACAAAAAACAAAAAAAACAAAAAAAAAAAAAAAACAAAAAAAAAAAAAAAGGAAAAAAAAAAGATTTTGTGTTTCTTAATTTCAACCTTTTCTGACAACAGCTAATCTACTCTTATAGGTGCAATTATTCCCCTTTCCATTCTTTTTCTTATTTAAACACTCCATTTTCCTTCAATTCAGAGACACTCAAAGGAAGGAAGAGTATAGAATGGGGGCTTCTATTCGTAACATAAAAAATGTCTGTGTTTTTTGTGGGTCAAGTTATGGGAAGGGATTAGAGTTTGTAAACGCAGCTAGCACTCTTGGTCGATCACTTGCTGCGAGGAATATTCATCTTGTATATGGGGGAGGTTGTCGTGGGTTAATAGGGGCTATATCACTTGCTGCATATGTAAGAGACAAATGAGTTTTAGGTGTCATTCCCGAACCTTTAGCTCAACGAACATCAATGGAAAGACAATTGGAGAGGAACTTAAAGTATCATCAATGCATGAACGAATGAAGATCATACTTGAAAACTCGATGCATTCATTGCCTTACCAGTGGTTTTGGTACTTTGGAAGAGATTTTTCAAATTGTCTCTTGGGCTGAACCGAACATCCACCATAAACCCATTGGTTTGTTGAATGTTTATAATTTCTTTGATCTTTTGTTATTTTTTCTTGACAAAGCGTGTGGAACAAATTTATCACTCCTTCGGCAAGAAGACAACTTCTTATCTCTGCCTCCACTATTGATGAGCTCATTGATAAATTAGAAGCTTTTGAGTATGTACATGATAAGGTATTAGCTCATATAGATTGGTCAACAGAAGCAAACGAAGGAAGTAACAAGAAAAAAAAGCCAGATCTGACACTTTCTCTTTAATGGGTTTGATTTTATTAAAAAAAAATTTGTTGTTTTGTTTGGAAAGTATGATATGATTGTCATGGACTTATTAAACCAATTAGTGATGGCAGAGTAAGGAGAATTTTACTCTTGAGACGTATCTTAATTGGTGGCAGAGTAAGGAGTTTTTTAGGTAGTAATTAATTAGTAATAAATTGTGGAAGTACTAACGTTTTCTTGTTTGATTTCTTTTCAGGGTCTAATGCGTAACTGATAGTGTGCTTCTTTTCTGCTTGGCGTTGATTCACTTCTTATCAGGTTGTGTTGCTCTTTTCTATATCTCTCTTTCACATTGAGGGCAATGTTATATTAAGTGTGGGGGAGAGATTTTAGCATGTTTCTTTTGGTTGTTAAAAAAAACACAAAAAAGGGATCATTGCATGATTGAATAACTTTTCTCCCTTCTTGAACTAATATGCTTGGAGATGGATGATTGAATTGATGAATTGAGTTTGATGGATACATACCTTGTGAGATTTTGAGCCTAATGGATGGATTTAACATTTATGCCATTCTCTTCTTTCTTGTGTGATTTTCACTCATGTTAATGACCACTCTAGAACTTGCTTTGATTCTTTTTGAGGCTACATTTCACTTGCATGCATGAACATGATTGAGGCCCTCTTTCTTAATTAGCTAGTTTAACCAAATAGCAAACCTTGTTTTCAATATGATATCAAGCACTCTTTTGACTTCTTGAAAATTCTCTGATTCCTGCCAACCTTGTATATTTTCCTTTGCTTAACCCCTTTGAGCTTATTTGACCATTCCTTGTTTCTAGCTCATTATGTGCCTTAAATGAGAAATCGTGTTCTTACTTTACCTTAGGGAATAAAAGAACATTAGCTTGGTTAATGGATGAGTTTTTGAACAAGTGTGGGGGTGTGTGTACAAAATGGTTGTTGAAAAAGAAAAGAGTGCCCAAAAAGATGAGTTCCTAATATGTATATAGTTATGTTCATATATATATAAAATGAGAAAAAAATAAAAAAAAAACCATGTGTTTAAAAAAAGAAAAGGATTGGGAAATGAATATGTAAAGGGATATACACTAGAGTTGGGATGAACTTTTATGCTTGTTATTTGAACTCAGCTCTCATTTGCTTTTATTCTCTTTGGTATTTATCTTCTCATATCCATTTTATCCTCTCCTGTTACCTTGACCTCACTACAACCTTGAAAAAAGTCCTCATAATTTGTGTATGCATGTGTTTTGAGTAGTGGAGAAGTAGAAGATAAGCAAGCTTATGGTAGTGTAATTTTCATGGGTTGAATTGAGTGAAATACCTACCTTTTAAACACTTGAGAGATTGAGAGGGAATCTTGTGAAGATCTATCATTCTCGATTCATGTTGAAGATACCTTACTTGTTGGTTTGAGATGTGGAGAATTGTTAACTCATGAATGTTTTGATCCCTTGAACCTTTGGTTGTTCTTCTTGATTGTAAAATTTTGGACTCTTGAATGTCATTGGAATTTAAAATTTTGTTAATCTCTTATGTCCTTGTTTTGGTCTTGAGTTTTGCCCAGGAGTGCAAAAAGCTAAGTGTGGGGGAATTTGATAAACACATATTTTATTCATTAAGAAACCCTTATATTTAGTCATTTACACTCTCCATATTCTTAATTGATTGAGTTTGATATGATTTTGTGAGTTTGAGCTCAAATTGGTCCTAATTGAATATTTTCAGCATTATTGAGATTTTACACTGTTTCTGTATTTTGGTCATAACTTGAGTTCTTGATATCTGACAATCATGAATTTTATCTTGTAGGAAAGCTAAGAGGAAGCTCTACAACTTTAATGAAGAGCTCGAAGTCCGATTTAGATGTCTAAGGGACCTAAGTTTACATGGAAGTCAGAATACGGGTTCTGTCAGTAGAATCCGAACAGTGTGCACTCATAAAATCATATCTCAAGATGTAATAGTGGAGATGGGCTAAAATTTGGATAGTGGATATTCAAGATCCAAATAAACAACTTTCATGAAGAACACATTTTGAGAAAAAGAAGTCTAGTAGGTCATTTTGAGCTTGCAAGTCGGAACAGAGGTGCTGAAGTTGGGTTTGAACAACCTACGGTATTTGGGACATATCTTGGGCTTAAGGAAGCCAAATTGGATGAACCAGCTATCCATTTTATAGCCAAGACAAGGATCTACAACTTTCATGAAGAACACTTTTCGTGGTTCTGAAGTATAGTGGGTCATTTCTGGCTTCCAATTCAGACACGAAATTTTCGTCCTCAACCACCCACTCATCCATCCACTAATCCACTCATCCATCCACTAATCCACTCATCCACTCATCCACTAACTCACCCACTCATCCACTCATACACTAATCCAACCACTTAACCACTCCACCCACCCATCCATTAATCCATCCACTCATCCATCCATTCAACCACTCAACCACTCAACTAACCCACTCAACCAATATTTAATCCACTCCACTCAAACCAACCCACTTAACCACTCACCTACTCAACCACCCCACTCCACTAACCCACTCATCCATCCACTCACCTTTGTCATTTTGTTACCCTAGACTTCTATAAAAGGGCACCATTGGTTATCATAGGGAGGGGGAACTCTCCTTCATTTTCTCTCGGTTTTCTTGTGATTTCTTTCTAGCTATGTGTAACTAAACCTCCCTTGGTTAAGGGGTGATGAAACCGCTAGTATTAATATTGTAAACTTTGCATATTTGATTATTTCAACACGTTATGTTTTTATTCATATATTTCTGAATCTATTGTTGGTATGAAGGTTTTTGTACTTGTTCCTACTTTCAAAGTAGTAGATCTAGGTTTATTATGCGCGGTTGCGGTAGTAGATCTAGTGGGATGTATGATGTTCATGTGGGTATAATTATCTTTGTGCTATTTGCCGCTATAAAAGTGGTAGATCTGGGTTTATTATGCGCGATTGCGGTATTAGATCTAGAGAAATATATGTTCTAAGTAATTTAATCCCGGTGTGTGATTAGACCTTAGTGTAATTGGTTTTCTAAATCTTAATGCAATTGTTGGATAGTTGTAAGAGCGGTTGCTTTATGACTAATCAGTGATTAGGAGTTGATTTGAGCGGTTGCTAAATTGGCCAACACGTAAGGAAAACAGAGATTTACTCTCACAATTGCATAAAAACATAATTGAGCATGTTGGAATAAAAAGGATATGTGGATTTACATTATCATATAAATCTAGTGGTGGATTCAATCTCTTAACCAATTTTCTTATATTGTTGATTTCAGTTTGTTTATTGTTATCTTTGAAGTTGTTCATTGTTCATCAAAACTCCAAAACCCCCCTTTTACTGTTTATTGTTAATCAGAGTCTAAATTGGGAATTGTTTAATAGTGTTAATTGAATTGGTTCTCTGTGGATCGACCCTTACTAACTACAACTAGTTGTAAGGTTTTTATTTTCTGGTGGGCCTGACAAATGATTTTTATCTTAATTTTAATCACTACATCCGCACGCATCAGTCATATAACACAGTCAAAAGATTACCTTCAATAGCTCCTTCTCCCTGAATAAGATCATCAGATTGAGAAATTTCCGTTCCGGTCATAGTATATACTCGCCCTCCAGATCTTGGTTGAATACTTCCTGACCTTGGCTGAGTAGCACGAACATTTCTCATAGCTGGCTTTCTCTCTGGCTGAGTACAATCCCTAGATATATGTCCAGGCTGTTTGCAATTAAAATAAACTGTTCCTTTGATAGGGCATTCACTAGAAAGATGGCCCTTCTTTCCACACTTAAAACATGTTGGCGTAAACGCCACTCTTTGTCCAGCTCCACTACCATTTGCACTTCCCCCAACTGGTGGTCGTTGAGATTGATTCCCTGGTGGTCCAGAATACGGCTTACGCTGAAACCGATTAGTATTACTGCCACCACCATTCTGAAACCTGGTTGGCCCAAAATTACGATTTCTTTGATCTCGTGACGGCTCTAACTCCTCGAGTCGCTCACACGCATCAACTAAAGCATGAAACTGATTCATTCTCAAGGATATCACCCCTCGCTTCAGTTCCACTCTTAACCTTGCCTCAAACTTCCGACATCTCCATCCATCATCTGGTCAAGTTTGAGCATAATCTGAGAATTGAGACAAACTCTCAAATTTTGTAGCATACTCATTCACCGTCATGTTACCCTGACGTAAACCAAGAAATTCCATCTCCTTGTCATGTCTAGCACTTGCAGGAAAATACTTCCTAGGAATGCATTAGAAAATACCTCCCACGTAATTTCTGTTCCTTCAGCCTGCAACAACCGGCGGGTTCCTCTCCACCAATGTTCTCCGTCTCCTCTTAACATAAAGGCTGCATACGTCACCTTCTTCTCATCAGAGCATCTCATTCCTTCAAAGATTCTCTCCAAGTCTTGTATCCATTGACTCGCCTTCTCAGGATCAACCTCACCTCTAAACTGCGGCAGATTATTACGCCTAAATTTAGATAAATTTAGGGCATCAGCAGTAGCATCTTGCTGTTGAGCTGCTCTCAGATTCTGCTGAGTAATTACTTCAGCCATTCGCTGCATAGCTTCAGCAGTCGCAATCATTGGATCCACTTCCCGATTTACGTTCGCACGTCCTCGTCCTCTACCAGACATCTTCTTTCTTCAATCATAACAGGAACAAAGTTAGATACATCCTTTTAGAAGTAAATCACAGAGAATCACACAACATAAACAAAAACAGACCCAACCACAACCCCAAAAGACTCTAACTTGAGCTCTGATACTAACTAATGTAACACCCTTGTGGGGATGTTACATTTATAAAGAAAATAAGAGAAAGATAAATAAAATCTACCCAAGTTGCAAAACATTTATTATATAATAATATGAATTGTAAAATTTTCTGATTAAACAGAATATTACGAGATAAAATAACACAGAACATAAAATAAGCACACTATCATCTCACATAATATACATATGGTTCCATCTTAGATTATACCAGTAATGTACAACTACCAATATTTAAAACTAGAACAGAACAGTAAACAAAGCAGTAAAAGGTTTATATATTTACAAACGCAGACGCGCCCAAGTACACAACATAAATATCTAGACCTCTGAAGGATCACTCTCAGATGAAGCTTCAGGTGATAGATATCCAGGATGCCTCGACCCTCTACGGACACGGGTCCGTGCAATCGATACGCTGCTAATCTCGCTAGGCGCATCAAACAGACCGCCCCAATGACGCCTAAGAGATAGCGGCAACTCCACATGTAAATATAGTAAAGTAGAAAAGATCGGTACTCCATCAAACTCAGTACGTATGGTCACCGTCAAACGCCCTACGTACGTCACCGAATCACGATCCTCTCGCAGATGCCAGGCTTCAAAGCCTCCATGGAACTCCAGTTGCACAAACCCAAAGAAACCTGGTAGCGTCATATCCACACAATCAATCCAAAGGATATGGATGATCGGATGGTTCTTGATCGTAGAACTGATCTTCGGCTTGCTGATCTTCCTCCTCCTCAGGATACTCACACTCAAGAGGCTGTTCCTCTTCCTCAAACTCTTTAATATATAATTCAAAATATACAAATAACACATACAGCAAAGAGGTAAGACAATCTAAATCACCACAAACATGGTAAATAAGAAAATGACAATACAACAGGTATCACAATTCATACAATATAGCATACTATAATAACCTAAATGAAATACAAGATAACTCAGATGTAATGTAACATAGAACGAAATGTAACAACATATAGTGGTATAGATAGACAAAATAGCACAGATAAATAATGGTACAGATAAATAAAATAATACCGATAGATAAAATAGAGCAAATAAAAACCTTAAAATGTATAAATCATAATTATATGAGATGTGACCCAACCCTACTCCATGGAGCTAAAAAAAATACAGATATCAGATAGAAAGACCCGCAAAATCTATTAGTACCGTCGACCACCCATAACTATTGCGTTGTCACACGTTGCGTCTATAGCCCACTGAAATAGCATAGTGGTGTAGCACACTGTCATACGTCGTGTCACTACAGGCTTGCACTAATAGACTTCACAAGATCTTGATTAAGTATAGTGCATGTCGAGTCCATTAGTGTGTTACCAGTTACCACGGCTCAGAGGAGCGACCAACTGTCCATAAATGGAATAATCTGCACACTAATGTCTCCAAGTTCATTCAAGTTGAACCACACTAAGCTTATCACATCGACAACACGATGTTATTCACCTCGTCAATCAATTCACCAAAATTGGCATGACTCAATGCATGATAAAAAAATTCCAGATATGCCCTCACTGGCAAAAATTACGAAAATGCCCTCACTGGCAAATCGCATATATATACAGTACGCACCCACCTGGCAATACTGTTTCACCATGTGCCCTCACTGGCAAAAATTATGAAAATGCCCTCACTGGCAAAAATTACAAAAATGCCTTCACTGGCAAATCGCATATATATACAGTACGCACCCACCTGGCAATACTGCTTCACCATCTGTCCGGGTCCATCACTTTGGCCCTGTGAACACCCAATTTTGACCGGATTTAAAAAAAAAAGAAAAAAATATAATAATTAAAAAACAAAAATTAAATAAAAAAAAATCACTTCACACATTCCACTCACCTTCCACTATCACACACTCCCACTCACATTCCACTCACCTTCCACTATCACACATTCCACTCACCTTCCACTATCACACACTACATTCCACTCACTTTCCACTATCACACACTCCCACTCACATTCCACTCACCTTCCACTATCACACACTCTCACTCACATTCCACTCACCTTCCACTATCACACACTACATTCACTTTTCACTCCACTATCACACACACAATCTCCACACACTCCCACTCACATTCCACTCACCTTCCACTATCACACACTACACTCACTTTTCACTCCACTATCACACACTACACTCACTTTTCACTCCATTATCACACACTACATGCACTTTTCACTCCATTATCACACACTACATTCACTTTTCACTCCACTATCACACACACACTCACTTTTCACTCCCACTCACACACTACATGACACACTCACTCACGTACAAGGGGCAGGGGAGCTCACTCACGTACAAGGGACAGGGGGACTTTATTTTTTTGGCTTTTCATTCTCATCTTCAATATAACCAAGCTCCTTCATCCAAGAACCATCATAACAGCCCCCCCTACGTGACCACCATCCAAGTTTCACCATTCTCGACCCAAACCTTCATCAACATCTCACACTCTCCACTCCCTCCAACGGTAACACCATTCCTCACCGTTTTCATCTTCTCTAAACAGGCAACACCCTTGGACCATCCTTCCTTTTTCTCACCTCCAATCATCTTCCTCTCACCACTCCTTTCAACGACCCCTCCACGTGACTACTCTCTCCCACCACCTTCACTACTCCAAGCAACCCAACCAAGTTTCACCACCTCTACCTCCATAACAGCCACCAACACACAAACCATCATAACAGTCCCTCCCCCTCCACGTGACTCACACCTATGCATCACCAAAAACCCATTCAACCATCTTCAACCACCGTTTTCCAAACATCAAGCACCACTGCCACGTGAAAGCCACCCTCATAGCCATCACTTTTCAGCAACTCCACCACGTCCAAACAACTCCTCCACGTCTAAGCAGCACCACGTCCAAGCAGCACCATACTGTGCACCGCGTCACAACAAAGTTCTTACGGTGTGCTCTGTTTTTACTTCCTTTGGTTGTCTGTTTCTTGGCTTTTTGCTGTTCTTCATGGTTCTTGATTCATGTTTTCCTTTCTGCTTTTTGTTTCGCATGTATCATTATT
The DNA here is from genome assembly GCA_029884605.1 of Ormosia emarginata. NCBI lineage: Eukaryota > Viridiplantae > Streptophyta > Magnoliopsida > Fabales > Fabaceae > Ormosia > Ormosia emarginata. The sequence goes on along the minus strand of JAQQTP010000078.1, from coordinate 19,992,587 downwards.
CTTTGTTATTTTTTTTTCGTTTTGCATGTAGGGACATTTCTATCTTTTCCATTTTGCTTTGCTATTATTATTGGGCTTTATTTTGCTTTGCTATTTGTTTCTGTTGTTTAACATTTCTTTTATTTTTAATGGATCAAATTCTTGGTCTTTCTTTAGTTATTTAGATACTTTTCTTTAGTTTGTAGTGTTACGTAAAGTTACGTAAATGATATATATATATATATATATATATATATATATATATATATATATATATATATATATATATATATATATATATGTATAGATTCTTTTTTTTTAATGTGTGTTGTGTTACGTAAGTGATATTTATATGTGTGTAATGTTTAGTTCTTGTTTGATGTTTTTTTATTTTGTGTTTTAAGTTGTGTATTATGACTAAATAAAAAAAATGAAGTTAGAAGATCTAGAAAGAAAAAATAAAAGAAATCAAGCATAGTGGTTGTTTATATAAAAGGGTAAATAAATGAGACAAAAAAATAGTAAAAAAAACAAAAAAAACAATAAAATAAAAAATAGCAAAAGTGAAGGAAGTAGAATAATTGAAATATTTTTTTAAAATAAATAAATAAATAAATAAATAAATAAGTGGGATTAACCGAGTTGTGACAGCTTGTTAATCTCATAATAAAATTTTTTTGTGGATCATCTGAGTTGTGACAACCTAATGATTCAAATTATTTGAAATAAACAAATAAATAAATCACTATTTAATAAAGACAAAAAATTCATTTTTTTAATAATAAAAATTCATTTTTTATCATTTTTTTATTTTTCATGATTTTATATATATATAAAAAATCTCCTTTTAACAATAATAAATTTAATAATCCGTGAGTGACGCCTAGCGTAACGCAAGCTTCGCTCATTCAAACTTTAATTTGATTAACAGAGTCGCGACGACCTGTTAATTCAAATAAAAAATTTTAATATTTTTTTTTCTTCTTTAAATAAAATCAAGCAACCCACATTTATTTTCTACAGAACTACGTGACTTTGAGTTCCTCATTGCACCTGAGGATACGTAGGAGCAGAATTTTCATTCTGTCAAGCCAAAATTAAGTTTTCATAATTTGGTTCTTATTTTCTTTTAAAAATAATAATAAAAAATAAAAAAAAAATATTTACAAAGTCTTTTTAAAATGGGTAAAATAAATAAATTTGAGATTATTAAGTTTTTGCACAATTGACTTAAGGTACCGTCTTAAGGCGGGTGTGTTAGGGGTGCTGTGGGATTAAGTTTCCACCCTTCCCTAACCATAACCGACTCCCGAATCCAATCTGGTTCCAAAGACCATTTTTCTAACAAGGTTTTCCAATTTTTCCTAATTTAAATAAAATTGGTGGCGACTCCATTTCCGTTTTTAAATTCACGCGAGTTGCTATATATCCCGCCGCGATTTCGGTCGCGACAGATGGCGACTCCACTGGGGATTTGATTTAGAGAGTCAGGCCTGTTATGGTTAGTTGTGCAAATATTTAATAATTTTTATTTATTTATTTTACCCCATTTTGTTCTTGTTTTTGCCTTTATATTTATTTGTAAATAGTCTTTGTTTAATACTTTGTGTAAATATTTGATAGCATTATCTTGTGTATATTTTGACTTGTATTTATTTTTGTACTTAATTGTTGAAACTCTAGGGTAGATGACTGCTGGTTGGTTGTTGTATATATGTTTTGCAGGATGCGGGTAGTCTTTAGGATAATGAAGGTTTGTATGCTCCCTACACCCACCACACCTACACTTCTATCACACATTCGAGTGGGGGCCCTATACCAGGGTCTGAGTGAAGCTTAAGTTAAATAGAGGTTGTGTAGTGGTAACCATTTTGGATGTACATCCTGTTTGACTATTGCAAAAACCTCATCTAGAGTGCGCCCTTTTTATAAATGTCCCACACCTAGTGGTTTACCCACTATTTCGTGGTCAACATTTTGAAATGGGACTTGGCTCTAGAGACCTTCAGAATAGAAAAGCCACCAAATGAAAATTTTCACGATCTAGAAGAGACTCGTAGATCCTCAGGATAGAAATCCCCAAGTTAAAGAAATCCTATTAGGACACAAAGGGAGCATATCTTTCGTTATCTTTTGACTCATCTGTATACCTTGTGGGTTGTTCAGTCCCTTAATGTGATGAACCATACTGGTGTCCCCCTTGATATAGAATAAAAATAAAAAGTTTTTTTTTAAAAAAAAAGGGGGGGCAAATCACTTTTAAAGGACCAACAACTCACTCATTATTAAATTGTAAAATCATTTTTTTTAAAACCATGCATTGATAATTCTTTATCCCCAGGTTTGTCAAAGAACCATTTGAAATTCAGTGCCTAAGGACTAGTAGTGAGTATCTTTGATTAAAAATGAAAAGTGACATGGGATCAGATCACAAGGAAGCAATTTTGAAAAAGACCCTGCAACTTAAGGCCAAGTTAGCGGATATAGAGAGTCTAGTGGGTTTGGGCCGATTGCTGAAAAAGACACAACGTTTGACTTTTACTGCAAGATATGGGAAAATTTTGAATCTATTAGAAGTAGACGTACAAACAGAAGCCATCACTGCACTAGCCCAGTATTATGATCCACCATTGCGTTGCTTCACCTTTCAAGATTTTCAGTTAGCCCCCACATTAGAGGAGTTCGAACAGATCCTGAGTTTATCTTTGAAAAATGAAAAATCATACCAATATAAAGGTCACTATGCATCATTGCCAACCGTAGCAAACGTCTTGAAAGTCCATGTAAGGGACTTACAAGCGGCAAAGCACAATAGGAAAGGTATAGAGGGTTTCCCAAGTAAATATTTGGAAGAGCACATGCGCCACTTAGCCGAGGTTGAAGACTGGAATACTTTTATGGATGTATTAGCCCTCACCATTTATGGTAGTATCCTATTTCCAAATAGTGAAGACTTGGTAGGTTTCGCGGCAATCGATGTATTCCTTGCTCGACGAAATGATGCCGCCAATCCTGTCCCGGCTATTCTTGTCGATGCTTACTATACCTTGAATTTATGCCATGAAAAGAAGGGTAAGCGAATCTTATGTTGTCTACCGATGTTGTTTGTATGGCTAACCTCTCACATGTTCAAGAGGGGATACGTGGATCCATGTCCCATTGCAAGTCTCAAGATGCTCCAATTGAAGACCAAAAATGGTCGTGAATGGGCCGAGGAATTGACCAAGCTTGAAGATGAAAAGATCGTGTGGTACCCATGGCGTAAGGAAGGGCAAACTGTGATTTGTCAGTGTGAGGGGTTTCCTAACGTTCCCCTAATGGGTACTCAGGGATGCATTAACTATAACCCCACGTTAGCATTATGACAACTTGGCTATCCCATGATGGGACCACCCTCAGAATTAGAGATTACTCCTTTTATTTATGACCTACAGAAGGGGTGTACTGAGACACTAGGGAGAGTGCGAGATGCTTGGAGGAATATCATCAGAAAGGATAGAGAACTGGGAGTCAGAAGCTGTGGGGTCAAGGAAAGCTACAGGCAGTGGGTCAAGGACCGGGCTCAAGAAGTCAAGTTACCCTTCAGAATGTCAGCTAGTAAAGCTTTGCCTCTGTCCCCAATAGAAGACGAAGAAGTAAAAGAAAAGCTAACAGAGGCCAATGAACAAAAAAAGAAATTAGAAGCAGAACTAGAAAAGGTTCGCCAAGCATATGCAATCTTAAAGCATGAAAATTCTGAGAAAACTCACGCCCTTGAAGGAGCTAACAAGAGACTAGGGGTAGGGCAAGAACAGATATCAAGGACTAGAAGATGCTTGGAAGCTACAAACAAAGAGTTGGGGCTCAGAGGGCAAGAAAGAGATAGGGCTTTGGCTGAAAATCAACTACTTAAAGAACAATTCATGAAGCAAGTGGATAGTATGAGGCAACAAATGAAAATGATATCTTCAAGATACGAAGACATGATCAAAACTGAGAGGTTGCACACTGCCAAGGAAATTGCAAGGTATAAAGCGGCATTACGGCAAGGACAAGACAACTTGCAGAAAATTATAGATCTTGTAAGACAACAAGACAAGGACATCCATGAATGGAAAGAAGAAGCCCACCTTTTGAAAGATCGCTTTGTGAAACTAGCAGGCCTAGCCAACACAGCGATCGCAGATATTCCATATTATTTAAAGGTGGCAGATAAGATGGTCGATCCTCTTAAGACTCCGGCAGAGATTAGTGACTTCATTGAGTATTGCAAGAATCTCATTGAACAGATGAAGCAGATAATCAAAGCCCGCTCGGTTGAGAATGGTGAATTAGACTAGATAATGATGTATGATGTACTCCTCTCAAATGATGTTGATGATCTTTTTCAAATAAATAAAGTATGCATTATTATTGTTCTGATCCCATGGAGACCCATTTCTTTTGAACGAGACGTTATAAGAAATAGTCATGATGAAAAATCAAAGAAACTCACTCAAGTCTATTCAACACAAATTAATAAATGGTCTTCTGACAAACAAATAACAATCATGATGGTTTCTAATAAATTGTTCCTTAACTATATACAGGAAATTTAGAACCATTGCGCGACCAAGGAAAGAAGATACCAATCAAACCCGAGTTCACAACACAAGGGCTCGAAAAAAGCTTTTGGCAATGGCAGCTGAAAACGAAGGAAGGAATCTAAGTATGGAAGTAGAAGAAGTGAAAGGAAGGGTGAATGAGATTACGGAGTCTCAAAGAAGAATGGAAGAAATGTTGTTAGCCATGAGGGAAAGCCTCACTTTGATGGGGGCAGCCGGAATCGCAGGAATAATTGGGACACAGTTACATAATACTTCTATGAGGACAAACCCTGCGGACACTACCCCAATACCTGTTGTGGGAGGAATGTCAAATGTTGCATCACTAGTACTTCCTATCGGAGAAGGATACCATTCCTTGGAAGGGGCTCGAAATGAAGTTCATGGCAATACTGAGCGTGCATGGGAGCCACCACATATGTCTATTCCGATGCCAACAGGATTTCCTGTTGGGGCGGGTCATGCAGTCATTCAAAGTGACAAGGTAAGAGAAGAGTGGATGAAAAAGATGGAGGAACAGATTAAAGCAATCAAGAGTCCAAGTACTTATGGACCCCTTGGGATAGAAGAATTATGCCCTACTGCTAATATCACCATTCCCAAGGATTTCAAAATACCAGAATTCATCAAATACGATGGAAGCACCAATCCTTTCTTCCATCTAAAAACATACATTACCAAGATGTCAATCTGGTCAAAGGATTGGAAGTTTCTTGTCAGCTTCTTTCATGAAAGTTTAACTGGACCAGCTTTGGAATGGTGCATCCAACAAGACCTTTCCAAGATCTCCTCATGGGACAATTGGGCAAATTTGTTCATGGGACAATATCGATTTAATCTGGATACGGCCCTAACCCAAGAACAGTTAGGAATACTGGAAAAGAAAAATGAAGAGACATTCAAGCAGTATGCCCAGAGATGGAGAGCTCTAGCTGCACAGGTGCAACCGCCATTGACTCTAACAGAAATGTGCTCATACTTTTTGGGGACTTTAGGGACTCCTTATGTTGGGACAATGGCGGTACCCTTCACCGAAAACTTTGCTTGATTTAATTGCGGTACCGGAGAAAGAATTGAAATTCTAGTAAAGACTGGAAAACTGCCCACTGGCAGTAATGAAGGTGGTTTCAAGAAAGGGTTTTTCCCTAAGAAAAAGGAGTCATAAGTGAGTTACGTGCAAAATCTGCAAACTTTACAACCTCGATATTCACCATCCTACCCCATATACCGAGCACCCACATATAACCCAAACGCTTACCCTTCCTATCAGATATCTACACCGCCCCATCTACCTGGCCTAACCGCCCCTCCTATGAACGCACCTCAAGCCCAACCATTCCAAATCAACAATGTCCTGTACCTCAACCATACACATCAACTCGCCCAACCTACACTCAATACCCACCTCCACCTTCGCCAAATTTCCCAAATTACCCACACCTCGACCAAACTTTCAAAATCAAGGTCGTTTTCATCCCCAAAACTTACCCCATTTCCCAAAACTGTCCATCCTAAATGCGATTTATTTCAAAAGTTGTTTGGATGCTCACCTCATTTCAGGGAATCGTGTACGTCCCCTACAACCACCATTTCCAGCATGGTACAACCCAAATTTAACTTGCAAGTACCATATGGATATCGCAGACACTCAATCGAAGACTGTGAGTCTTTTAAGACTACGGTAAGGAAACTTATTGCTGTGGAAAGCTGGATATTCAAGAGGAGGCTGGACCTAGCATTGTTAACAACCCAATCCCTAACCATGGTGGAAGGAATGAGGCGAATGCTGTGGAGATTGAAGGACCGCCAATAAGAAGGGTTATGAGTCTGCGTACACCGATGACTCAAATATTTGAGGGGTTGAAGAAAGCAAGTTATGTTATCACCGCACCGACTTCGTCAATGAAAGAAGATGAGAGGTATGATGAAGAGTCAAGTTGCGCTTACCATTGTGGGGGAATAGGACACGATATTGAAAATTGCTGGGACTTTAAAGTTCGAGTCCAAGGTTTACTCACTTTGGGAATAATACAGGCCAGGCAAGGGGTAGCTTCCTCTGAAGAGGTTAATGTGGTTGAACGTTTTGTACTCAAGGTACCACCTCTCAATCAATCCCCGACACTGAGTAAAGTAGTGGTGACGGTCAAGAAGCCAGCACCATTTACTTACAATAATACTCATTCAGTGCCATGGAATTATGAAACAAAAGTAGAGATGAAAGGAGTCGAGGAGGCGTCAAAGGCTCGAGTGACTGAAATCCACCAGGATGAAGAATCTGTGACAAAAATAATTACAAGGAGTGGGCGATGCTATGGCCCGGTAGAAATAGAGAAGAGGAAAGAGGGAAGTTCAAAAGAAGAGGAAAGAGGGAAAGAAGAAGAGGAAGAATTTCTGAAGATCATGAAACAAAGTGAATACGACGTGATGGAACAATTGAAGAAGACTCCAGCAAGGATATCTCTTCTGTCACTCGTATTGACATCGGAATTGCATCGAAAAGCATTGCTAAGAGTACTAAGTGAGGCTTATGTCAAACCCGATGTTACCCCTGAGAATGTTGTCAGCATGGTGGATCCAGTAAAGCGCGTCAACATGATTGTATTTATGGATGAAGAGGTCACCTCTCGGTCTGAGAAAAACCCACGGGCTTTACATATAACCCTAAGATGCAAAGGGTATATAGTTGCAAAGGTTCTGATCGATGGAGGATCTGCACTGAATATCCTACCAAGGTCTACTCTAACCTCATTGGCAATAAGTGAGGATGAACTGTCCCCTCGAGAAATGGTGGTGCGAGCCTTTGATGGAAATAGGAGAGGCATTTTGGGAGAGATAACATTGCCATTAGAGATCGGCCCGAGTAATTTTCAGGTATTGTTCCAAGTTATGGACATTGAGTCTGGTTATACAATGCTCCTAGGGAGACCATGGATCCACGTTGTCGGTGCTGTTCCTTCTACATTGCACCAGAGTATTAAATACATTGAAAATGGGTCGGTCATCACTATACACGGAGAGGAAGAAATCATGTTGACAAAACCAGTTTCGGTGCCGTATGTGGAAAGTGCAGAGAAAGACGAGGAGAATTTGTGGCACAGTTTTGAAATAATTGAGACTGGACTCGGGAAGAATGAATCCCCGACACAAAGTGTGAATCATGTGGTAGCTCGAATCATGGCTAACAATGGGTACCAAAAAGGAAAAGGCCTGGGTCCACAATTGCAAGGTACTAGGACACCGATCTCATTTTCAGAGAAGCTAGACAAGTTCGGGTTGGGGTACGAAGCATCTCTAGAAGAGAGAATAGAGAATATGGCTTTGGGAAAAAGGAGTGATAAGGGCAAAATGAAGCACATTCCTCATCTGAGGGAAACGTTTCCGACACCAGTTGAGGTAATCATGCCTGAAGAAGTCCTTCGTCCTCAATATCGTCTCACTATTAATACACTGCATGAAGAAGGCTCAGAAGAGTGCAAAGCAATCCGTCCTTTTGCTGATGAGGAACCACTGAAGAACTGGCAATCTGAACCAGTGATTGATGTTATTGTTGCCAAGTAATTGTCTAGTCATTCTGTAACAGGCAGATATTTGAGTTTAGCTATGTTTGATCTTATATTTATGTTATCTGAGACATTAACTAAATAAAGTTGCATATTCCTCTTTCTCATACTTTTGATTTATCTTTCTTTCTGTCAGTTTCCTTTTCACGTTCCGTAAAAAAAAAAAATCTCTTGCTTTCGTGTCATTATTCCTATTCTTCTTGCATTTCCAACTCCAACAAATTGCTTTACAGGGATCTAAGTCTTGTAGAAGGTTTGCCTCATGAAAGGTACCTTGAAAACTCGTCAATTGATTCTCCTGCGACGTTTGATGAAGAAAACCCTGGATCTTATGAAGAGGATGAGATTGTTGAAAAATTTGAAAAAATATTGGGGTATTCAGAAAGAAAGTTTGATGTGGATAATGAAGTAGTTGAAGTGATTAACATGGGAACCGAAGAAGACAAGAAGGAATTAAAAATAGTAGACAATCCTGAGCGTATGGAAATAATGGCATTACTTAAGGAATACCTGGACGTGTTTGCATGGTCCTATAGAGATATGCCTGGTTTAGACCCCGAGATAGTGTCACATAAAATCCCATTGTATCCAGATGCAGAAGCGAAAAGGCAAAAGTTGAGAAGGATGCATCCTGACATGTCACTGAAGATCAAGGAAGAAGTGACTAAGCAATTAGAAGCCGGATTCATAGAGGTATCGAGGCACCCAGAATGGGTAGCAAATATTGTGCCAGTACCCAAGAAGGATGGGAAGGTCAGGATGTGCGTGGACTATAGAGATCTGAATAAGGCCAGTCCGAAGGATGATTTCCCACTCCCTCACATCGATGTTTTGGTTGATAATACTGCTAAGAATCACAGGTTCTCATTCATGGATGGATACTCAGGGTACAATCAAATTCTCATGGATGTCGATGACAAGGAAAAAATGACTTTTATTACCCCATGGGGAACTTTTTATTACACAGTAATGTCCTTTGGATTAAAGAATGCTGGGGCTACATATCAACGGGCTATGGTTACATTATTTCATGATATGATGCACAAAGAAATTGAGGTTTATGTGGACGATATGGTAGCCAAATCTAAAGAAGGGCAAAGTCATGTAGAGGTCTTGCGGAGGTTGTTTGAAAGGCTCAGAAAGTATAAGTTGAGACTCAATCCTTCTAAATGCGTCTTTGGAGCATCTACAGGAAAATTACTTGGATTCATCGTTAGTAGAGAAGGAATAAAGGTGGACCCAGATAAGGCAAAGGCAATACAAGATATGCCTCCTCCTAAGACTGAGCGTGAAGTGAGAAGTTTTCTCGGGAGACTCAACTACATCGCTAGATTCATTGCTAACCTCACCAGTACATGCGAGCCCATATTCAAGTTGTTAAAAAAGCACCAACCAGGAAAATGGGATGAAGAATGCCAAGGAGCTTTTGATAAGATAAAGGCTTATTTAATAAACCCTCCAGTATTGGTACCCCCTACGGCAGGTCGTCCTCTGATATTGTATCTAACTGTACTACCAACTGCGATGGGGGCAATGCTGGGACAACATGATGAATCTGGAAAGAAGGAGCAGGCAATTTATTATCTGAGCAAGAAATTTAATGACTGTGAAGCTCGATACATGGCAATGGAAAAAACATGTTGTGCTCTAGTATGAACCTCAAAACGGCTAAGACAATATATGCTCTATTACACTACTTGGCTGATCTCCCGAATGGACCCCCTGAAGTACATATTTGAAAGCCCTCATGTCTCGTTAAGAGTCTCAAAATGGCAAGTGATATTATCAGAGTTTGATATCAAGTACATGACTCGAAAATCCATCAAAGGAAGTACAATTGCGGACCATTTGGCTGAAAACCCCCTTGAGGGTGGACAACTAATAACGTCTGAGTTCCCGGATGGAGAGATATTGATGGCAGAAGAGGGAAAAGAAGAAGAAGAACCTGGCTGGAAGATGTATTTTGATGGAGCAGTTAACATGCATGGTAGTGGCATAGGAGCCGTGGTTGTTTCACCCACTGGAAAACAATATCCAATTGCTATCAAGCTGGATTTTGAATGCACCAATAATGTTGCAGAGTATGAGGCCTGTGCCAATGGTTTACAAGTTGCAATTGACTTGGGAATCAAGCAGTTAAAGGTATTTGGAGATTCAGCACTCATCATTTATCAGGTGAATGGTGAATGGCAAACCAAAGATCCGAAGTTGGTACCTTATCAGAAGTATTTAATCCAGTTGGTTGAAAAGTTTAAGGAGGTAACCTTCTCCCATTTGACCCGAGACCAGAATCAGTTTGCAGATGCTTTGGCCACTTTGGCTGTAATGACCAAGTTAGATATTCATAATAATGTCCAACCCATCCAGGTGAAGACGCACAGTGAGCCTGCGTATTGTGCTAATGTAGAAGGCGAGTCAGATGGTAAGCCTTGGTATCATGATATCAAGTGGTATATTCAGCATAGAGAATACCCAACGGGGGCAAGTGAGGTGAATAAGAAGACTATCCGCCGTTTAGCAATGATTTTTTTCCTTAACGGAGAGGTTTTGTACAAAAGGGGTCATGATGGAACCCTACTTAGATGTGTGGATGCTCGTGAAGCTCGTGTAATCATGATCGAGGTTCATAAAGGAATCTGTGGAACTCATGCCAATGGTCATATGATGGCTCAAAAAATTCTAAGGAGTGGTTATTATTAGTCCACTATGGAAACAGACTGTATGGATTATGTACAAAAGTGCCAAAAATGTCAGATGTATGCAGATCGAGTCAATACACCTCCTTTCCCTTTGCATGATTTGGTATCTCCATGGCCTTTCTCGATATGGGGAATAGATGTCATTGGACCAATTAATCCCAAAGCCTCCAATGGTCATCGCTTCATCTTAGTAGCAATTGACTATTTCACCAAGTGGGTAGAAGCTTCCTCTTATGCCAGCATTACTCAAAAAGTGTTTTCGAAATTCCTCAAGAGGGACATTGTCTGCAGATATGGAATTCCCGAAAGTATAATCACAGATAATGCTGCCAATCTCAATGGTGGTGAGATACAAAAGTTTTGTGAAAAGTTCAAAATCAAGCATCATAATTCGGCCCCCTATAGGCCCCAGATGAATGGTGCAGTTGAGGCAGCAAATAAGAATGTCAAGAAAATTGTAGCAAAGATGGTCGTGAACTATAAGGATTGGCATGAAATGTTACCCTATGCTTTGCATGCATATCGTACCAATATACGATCAAGTACTGGGGCAACACCTTTCTCTTTGGTGTATGGAATGGAAGCTGTCTCTCCCATAGAAATTGAGATTCCGGCTTTGAGGGTCTTGATGGAGGCAGAGTTAGAGGAATCTGAACGGGTAAAAACTAGGTATGAGCAGTTGAATATGATAGAAGAAAAAAGACTAGCAGCTATTTGCCATGGACAATTGTATCAAAGTAGAATGGCCATTTAACAAGAAAGTTCGTCCTAGAGAGTTCTGTTCAGGGGATTTAGTTTTGAAGAAAATTCTCCCTAATCAAGAAGATGCCAGAGGAAAGTGGGCTCCGAGTTATGAAGGCCCTTACATAGTCAAGCATGCATTTTCAGGAGGGGCATTAATTTTACAGAACATGGACGGAGAAGAATTGCCAAGACCCATAAACACTGATGCCGTTAAGAGATTTTATGCCTAAAAAAAAAAGAAAAAAGCTCGTTAGGTTGAAAACCCGAAAGGGCGGCCTAAGCAAAAGTTAGAGCAATTGAAAAAAGAAAAAAGAGAGAAAAGAGCCCGTTAGGCTGAAAACCTGAAAGGGCAGTCTAAGCAAAAGTTAGGACAAATAAATAGGCAAAATCTCAAAGAAAGTGGGCCTGAAACCCTTCGAGGGATTCACCAAACTGGGGCAATTTTTGATGTGCGTCCAATCAGTTACACATGGGCAAGTTGTTTGCATCAAATTGGTTAAACTGGGGCAAAATTGCTGAAGGATTAAGGGAAAAATGCGCTGAAGAAAGTAGCAACAGAGTCAGTGGTTGAATTATCAAACGATTGTAGGGAATCAATTGAATGAGGAATAGAGAACCAATACTGGGGCAAATTTTCTTTCCCCTGTGATTTTCTTTTGTTTCTATACTTCCAAGCATATAGTTGATTATCAGAGAAATAAAAGGAAGTTTGTTCATTCAACAAATTTCTATCCATTCATGAATGCATGTTTAACTCATTAGGTTATGTCTCAAACAACATAAATTTAAGGTCAACAGTTTGATTTTGACAATTCTACAGCAATGCTTCAATGATTGAGTCAGATTAAACGATCTTGATAGTTCAAAAGTGTAGATTGCACATGACATTTGCTGGAAAGGGTTTCAATACTTCTCGCGTAAGCCTTCGTTGATAAGAAGAAAAGGAAGGGTTGAATTAAGTTTTGAAAAGAAAAAAAAAAGAGAAAGAAAAGGGGAAATGAGGTGAAGAAGATTTCCAAACGAGTCAAAGAGTTTGATGAAGAAAAGCATGTGAACAAGGGTTTGATTGGTCAAAGCTTTCCAAAGTCGTCGCTGGTAAAAAAAAAAAAAAGAGATTGTCTAACTGTTACAGATTGTTTACTTCCATTTTCAAGTTTTGAGCGCATCGGCTCGTTGCATTGCATGTTTAATTTTTGAGCGCATCGGCTCGTTGTACTGCATTTTTAAGTTTTGAACGCACCGGCTCGTTGCATTGCATGTTTAATTTTTTAGCGCATCGGCTCATTGCATTGCATGTTTAATTTTTTAGCGCATCAGCTCATTGCATTACATGTTTAATTTTTTAGCGCATCGGCTCATTGCATTGCATGTTTAATTTTTTAGCGCATCGGCTCGTTGCATTGCATGTTTAATTTTTTAGCGCATCGGCTCGTTACTTTGCATGTTTAAGTTTTGAGTGCACCGGCTCGTTGCATTGCATGTTTAATTTTTGAGTGCATCGGCTCGTTACATTGCATGTTTAATTTTTGAGCGCATCGGCTCTTTGTATTTTAGTTTCTGTTGAGCGCATCGGCTCCATGCATTTTTAATTTTTCTGTTGAGCGCATCGGCTCCATGCATTTTAATTTCTTGTTGAGCGCATCGGCTCCGTGCATTTTAATTTCCTGTTGAGCGCATCGGCTCTATGCATTTTAATTTCCTATTGAGCGCATCGGCTCCTTGCATTTTATTTTCTGTTGAGCGCATCGGCTCCGTGCATTTTATTTTCTGTTGAGCGTATCGGCTCCATGCATTTTAATTTCCTGTTGAGCGCATCGGCTTCATGCATTTTAAATTTCTGTCATTTAATTTTAAGCGCATCGGCTCCTGTCACTTATCTTTTGAGCGCATCGGCTCCATGCATTTTAATTTTCTGTTGAGCGCATCGGCTCCTTGCATTTTAATTTTCTGTTGAGCGCATCGGCTCCATGTTTTTTTAATTTTCTATTGAGCGCATCAGCTCCGTACATTTTTAGTTTCTTTAAGCGTATCAACTCCATACATTTAATTTTCTGTCAATTCTTTTAAGAGCATCAGCTCCATGCATTTAATTTTCTGTCAATTCTTTTAAGAGCATCAGCTCCATGCATTTTAATTTTCTGTCATTTACTTCGAGCGCATCGGCTCTTTGCATTTTATTGTTCTTGCATTGTTCTGCAGTTGTCATCTTATGCATCGCCGGACAAAATTGAAGTTCATATCTTTATTAGTTTCTTACTACGATAATATGAAAACCACAATTTTCCTTTTATTTAGTAAGAAACAAATAAAGAGGGGCAACTGTGAACATCCAATTTTGACCGGATTTAAAAAAAAAAAGAGAAAAAATATAATAATTAAAAAACAAAAATTAAATAAAAAAAATCACTTCACACATTCCACTCACCTTCCACTATCACACACTCCCACTCACATTCCACTCACCTTCCACTATCACACATTCTACTCACCTTCCACTATCACACACTACATTCCACTCACCTTCCACATCACACACTCCCACTCACATTCCACTATCACACACTACATTCACTTTTCACTCCACTATCACACACACAATCTCCATACACTCCCACTCACATTCCACTCACCTTCCACTATCACACACTACACTCACTTTTCACTCCACTATCACACACTACACTCACTTTTCACTCTATTATCACACACTACATGCACTTTTCACTCCATTATCACACACTACATTCACTTTTCACTCCACTATCACACACACACTCACTTTTCACTCCCACTCACACACTACATGACACACTCACTCACGTACAAGGGGCAAGGGAGCTCACTCACGTACAAAGGACAGGGGGACTTTATTTTTTTGGCTTTTCATTCTCATCTTCAATATAACCAAGCTCCTTCATCCAAGAACCATCATAACAGCCCCCCCTACGTGACCACCATCCAAGTTTCACCATTCTCGACCCAAACCTTCATCAACATCTCACACTCTCCACTCCCTCCAACGGTAACACCATTCCTCACCGTTTTCATCTTCTCTAAACAGGCAACACCCTTGGACCATCCTTCCTTTTTCTCACCTCCAATCATCTTCCTCTCACCACTCCTTTCAACGACCCTTCCACGTGACTACTCTCTCCCACCACCTTCACTACTCCAAGCAACCCAACCAAGTTTCACCACCTCTACCTCCATAACAGTCACCAACACACAAACCATCATAACAGTCCCTCCCCCTCCACGTGACTCACACCTATGCATCACCAAAAACCCATTCAACCATCTTCAACCACCGTTTTCCAAACATCAAGCACCACTGCCACGTGAAAGCCACCCTCACAGCCATCACTTTTCAAGCAACTCCACCACGTCCAAACAACTCCTCCACGTCTAAGCAAAGACCACGTCCAAGCAAAGACCATACATCGTGCACCGCGTCACAACAAAGTTCTTACGGTGTGCTCTGTTTTTACTTCCTTTGGTTGTCTGTTTCTTGGCTTTTTGCTGTTCTTCATGGTTCTTGATTCATGTTTTCCTTTCTCTTTTTGTTTCTGCATGTATCATTATTGTCATTATTTTTTTCGTTTTGCATGTAGGGACATTTCTATCTTTTCCATTTTGCTGCTATTATTATTGGGCTTTATTTTGCTTTGCTATTTGTTTCTCTTGTTTAACATTTCTTTTATTTTTAATGGATCAAATTCTTGGTCTTTCTTTAGTTATTTAGATACTTTTCTTTAGTTTGTAGTGTTACGTAAAGTTACGTAAATGATATATATATATATATATATATATGTATAGATTCTTTTTTTTAATGTGTGTTGTGTTACGTAAGTGATATTTATGTGTGTGTAATGTTTAGTTCTTGTTTGATGTTTTTTTTATTTTGTGTTTTAAGTTGTGTATTATGACTAAATAAAAAAAATGAAGTTAGAAGATCTAGAAAGAAAAAATAAAAGAAATCAAGCATAGTGGTTGTTTATATAAAAGGGTAAATAAATGAGACAAAAAAAATAGTAAAAAAAAAAAAAAAAAACAATAAAATAAAAAATAGCAAAAGTGAAGGAAGTAGAATAATGGAAATATTTTTTTAAAAAAATAAATAAATAAATAAATAAGTGGGATTAACCGAGTTGTGACAGCTTGTTAATCTCATAATAAAAATTTTTTTGTGGATCATCTGAGTTGTGACAACCTAATGATTCAAATTATTTGAAATAAACAAATAAATAAATCACTATTTAATAAAGACAAAAAAAATTCATTTTTTAATAATAAAAATTCATTTTTTATCATTTTTTTATTTTTCATGATTTTATATATATATAAAAAATCTCCTTTTAACAATAATAAATTTAATAATCCGTGAGTGACGCCTAGCGTAACGCAAGCTTCGCTCATTCAAACTTTAATTTGATTAACAGAGTCGCGACGACCTGTTAATTCAAATAAAAAATTTTAATCTTTTTTTTTTCTTCTTTAAATAAAATCAACCAACTCACATTTATTTTCTATAGAACTACGTGACTTTGAGTTCCTCATTGCACCTGAGGATACGTAGGAGCAGAATTTTCATTCTGTCAAGCCAAAATTAAGTTTTCATAATTTGGTTCTTATTTTCTTTTACAAATAATAATAAAAAATAAAAAAAAATATTTACAAAGTCTTTTTAAAATGGGTAAAATAAATAAATTTGAGATTATTAAGTTTTAGCACAATTGACTTAAGGTACCGTCTTAAAGCGGGCGTGTTAGGGGTGCTGCAGGATTAAGTTTCTACCATTCCCTAACCATAACCGACTCCCGAATCCAATCTGGTTCCAAAGACTATTTTTCTAACAAGGTTTTCTAATTTTTCCTAATTTAAATAAAATTGGTGGCGACTCTATTTCCGTTTTTAAATTCACGCGAGTTGCTATATATCCCGCCGCGATTTCGGTCGCGACAGGCCCGACAGTAAAAACTTACTGTTTTTGTCAATCGCGTAGAAATTTTATCGCGTTTTCAAAATCTCGTCGCTTTTACAAATGTTTTTAAATCGCGTAAATATATTTTGCTATTTTTAAAATCGCGTATTATTTTTCAAACATTTTCTCAATTGCGTAAGATTTTTAAATCATTTTCTTGTCCGAATTCCTTAAAAATTTACTGTTTAAATAAACAGAAATAATATTTAGTACATTTAAACTACGTAGAATAATTTTTCATACCGTATACTGTCATTTAGACATCTTTTCTATCTTATTTGTCCATTTTTACTAAAAATTGACAGTATTTTGTTTAGAAACTTATAATAATGGTTTCTTAATTTTTTCTGTAAAAATTTCTTTTACTTAATTTTTAACTGTATAATTTAACTTTATGAAAATTACTAACACACTTCAAAATATAATATGAGCTATATGTTAGAAATTTTACAAAAGCTACTGTATTTCTTTTTAACCATAAAATCACTAGTTTTCACTCCTTAAACTTACTCTAATCATTTTTTATTCCTTACAACTCATTGTAAAAAAAATTCCTTTTAGCATCATTACCTAACCTTTGTTGAACAACAATTTTAGAAATCAAAATATTCAACTTAGGCATATTGGCCGAATTGGTCAAAAATTTAATATTTGATCTTTGGATCATTTTTCTTCTTCTAAATCATGTTGTATCTTGTTATTTTTCCTAAGTCAATTAAATCACTCATTTAGAAAATTGTTGAGAACATTTTGGTTCTCCTTTTTGGTTGAGGCCGTGAGCCTTAGAGGTGTGTTCTTTGGAACACTCATGCAATCCTTGACATGTTGTTCACATCCTACTATTTACACATGCATTTCTAACACATACAATATTTGTAAAGCTTGTAGACATGCATATTAATACAAATCAGCTAATAACAAACACACAAATAAATCCTTATGGATTCTACAATCACAAACAATTTCCATCTTCTTACCACCACCCAAGGATGATAAGATTAAGTCTTCCTCTTACCTTAAGTGAAGACAAATATTCTTTCACTCTCCCTTACGGTTTCGGTTTTCACCCTCCAAGACACCTATCAAGCTTAAACAAAATTCTATAAATTAAAACCATGAAAGAAAGCTTAAACCATGGATCAATCATTGCTTAGAACTTTGAAAAGAAATTTAGAAATGAAAAACAAGAAATTTCACCTTCAAGATAGAATCTCCCAAGTGGATTTTCAAGCCCAAGATGAAGGATTTTGCAAGAACTCTCAACTAGAGATGTTCTTAGGATTGTGTTTAGGTTTAGAAAAGTTAGTTAGAAAAAATTTTGGATGGATGGATGGTGAACTAGGGTTCTTGGCCGAATGCTTCACAAAGGAAACAACAATGGAGTTTTGTGTTTTTGGAAGAGAGAGAAGAGAGAAAATGCATGAAAATTAAGTGAAGAATGGCCTTGAATGAGTGAATGGCCGTAGACTTCAAAGGGCAAGAGGTGTCCATTAGCTTGGCTCCATCCTAGCCTTAGAATTGATCAAGGGTGAGGATTAAGACTTGCTCACCAAGCTTAGCTCCCATTGGTTAATCCTAGCCTTGTCACTAACCTTGTCATCAAGCTTAGTCACTAATTAAGCCTAATCATTAAGCTTAGTCACATGTTCTTGAATGTTCCACCACTAATGATGCTTAATTAAGCTACTAATCCTATTAAGCTTTTACTAAATGTGGGTCCCGCAAAACATTTCCGAGTCCATTACCGCTTATTTGTACTTGACTAATAAAATAATATTATAATAATATAAAATTATTTTATTTTACAATAAAATCCTAAAAATTAAAAGATTACTAACCGTATCATTCAGAATTGGGTTTAGTAAGATCCCCCAGCTCCAAATAATTAAAATAAGATTTCTCCGGCCCGAAAAAATATTATTTTCCTGTCCTAGAGCAAATCACACAAAAAGTTCAAATAAAATAATAGACAGTATTATAAAGTAGTAATTCATATAGAAAAACAACAAACAGCACAAAAAGGACACAACCGTCATTTATTCTAAAGTTGAAAAACAGAAAAGAATACATTTGGGACACAACGGTAATACCCCAAAAGTTTAGGATGTTACAACTCTCCCCAACAAACAAAAATTTTGTCCTCGAAATTCGTTATAGTTCAGAACAAATGAGGATATTGCTCCCTCATCTTGTCTTCCAACTCCCAGGTAGCATCACCTGTCACATCATTCCATATGACCTTCACCAAATCGATCATCTTCCCTCGAAGCTGCTTCACTTTTCTGTCCTCTACTATAACAGGTAAGGTCTCATAAGTCAGATTCTCCTTCAGTTGTACTTCATCTGGCTGTATAACATGCATCGGATCTGGAATATACTTCTTTAACTGAGATACATGAAATACATCATGCAGATTGGATAGGAAAGGCGGCAAAGCAATTTGATATGCTACAGGACCTATACGTCGGATAATCTGATACGGTCCAATGAACTTAGGAGTAAGCTTCTTAGATTTGATAACTCTTCCGACACCGATCGTAGGAGTCACTCTTAGAAACACATGCTCACCCTCCTCAAATTCAAGAGGTCGTCTTCGTTTATCCGCATAACTCTTTTGTCTGCTTTGCGTCGTTTTCATCTTCTCTTGTATCATCTTTACCTTTTCCGTAGTCTGTTGTACAAGATCTGGCCCAACAGTCATATTTTCCCCATCTTGATACTAGCACAACGGTGTTCGACAACGCCTTCCATACAACGCCTCATCGGGTGCCATCCCTATGCTCGAGTGAAAACTATTGTTGTAGGTGAATTCTATCAAAGATAAAAATTCATCCCAACTCCCACGTTGTTCCAATACACAGGCTTGCAACAGATCTTCTAAAGACTATATAGTTCTCTCTGTTTGACCATCAGTTTGCGGATGATAAGCTGAACTCAACCGCAACTTAGTTCCCATGGCTTCTTGTAAACTTCGGCAGAACCTGTATGTAAACCTCGGATCTCTGTCAGAAACTATACATGTAGGCACACCATGTAACCTCACAATCTCACTGATGTACAACTGGGTTAATCTTTCCAACGAATATTTAACATTAATTGGTAAGAAATGAGCCGACTTTGTAAGCCTATCGACTATAACCCATATCGAATCATGACCTTTCCTCGTCTTTGGTAATCCAGTAACAAAATCCATTGAGATACTATCCCATTTCCATTCTAGAATAGCTAATGGTTGCAACATACCAGCTGGTCTTTGATGTTCAACTTTCGCCTTCTGACAAACCAGACAAGACTCCACATATTCCGCTACGTCTCTTTTCATCCTTGGCCACCAAAACAACCTTTTCAAGTCCTGGTACATCTTAGTCATTCCCGGATGTAAACTTAAATCACTAGTATGAGCTTCATCTAGGATCGACTTCTTCAATTCACAATCATCAGGCATACAGATTCTTCCCTTAAACCTTAAGATTCCATCTGCTCCTTCCTCTACCGTCGCCTTATGACCTTGCTTTAACAATTCTCTCTCATTTTGTAAAAACACGTCTTCTTTTTGTTTATCTCGGACTACATCGAGAAATTCATTTATGATCACGACCTTATATAGGCAAACTTTTCCAGGCAGAAACTCCACTAACAACCATAAATCTCAGAACTTATTAATCAATTCCTCCTCCTTTATCATCATTGCCGAAACACTAAGCACCTTTCTACTTAAGGCATCAACTACCACATTAGCTTTTCCTGGATGGTATTGGAGTTGAAAATCATAATCCTTTAAGAATTCCAACCATCGCCTCTGTCTCATATTCAATTCTTTCTGATCAAACAAGTACTTTAGACTCTTGTGATCACTAAAGACATTGAACATCGCTCCATACAGAAAATGTCTCCACACTTTCAGAGCAAAGACCACTGCGGCTAATTCCAAATCGTGTGTTAGATAATTCCTCTCATGAACCTTCAATTGTCGAGAAGCATATGCCACAACATTCCGATTTTGCATCAACATGCGTCCTAACCCTTGGTAAGAAGCGTCACAATACACATCAAAAGTTCCCTTAGAATCTGGCAAAATCAACACTGGTGCAGTTGTTAACCTCTTCTTCAATTCTTGGAAACTAGCTTCACGTTCTTTCGTCCACTCAAAAGCTTGACTTTTCCTCGTAAGCTGCGTAAGCGGTCCAGCAATCTTAGAAAAACCTTCGATAAACCTCCGGTAATATCCAGCAAGTCCAACAAAACTTCGAACTTCTGTCACCGTCTTAGGTCTTTCCCATTGTAAAACAGTCTCTACTTTCGATGGGTCTACCGCAATACCTTCTTTCGAAATCACGTAACCTAGAAATTGGACTTCCTCAAACCAGAACTCACACTTCACCAATTTCGCATACAGCTGCTTTTCCTTCAAAATCTGAAGAACAATACCGAGATGTTCAACATGCTCTTCCTTAGATTGAGAATAGATCAAAATGTCATTGATAAAAATAATGACAAATCTGTCTAGATACGGACGAAAAATCCTGTTCATATAGTCCATAAATATGGCAGGAGCATTCGTCACCCCGAATGGCATTACCTGATACTCATAATGTCCATAACGAGTTTGAAAAGCTGTTTTGGGTATATCTTCCCCCTTAACACGAATTTGGTGATAACCCGATCTCAGATCTATTTTAGAGAATACCACTGCTCCTTTTAACTGATCCATCAAATCGTCAATTCTTGGAAGCGGATATTTATTCTTGATAGTCACCTTGTTCAGCTGACGATAATCCACGCAAAGCCGAGAAGTTCCATCCTTCTTCTTGACCAAAAGTACTGGCGCTCCCCATGGCGAAACACTAGGTCACACAAACTGTTTCTCCAACAAATCCACCAAATGCTGTTTTAGCTCCACCAACTCTGCTGGCGACATTCCGTATGGCGCAATTGATATAGGACCTGTTCCTGGTACTAAATCAATTGAAAACTCGATCTCCCTCTCAGGTGGCAATCCAGGTACGTCATTCGGAAAAATCTTTGGAAACTCATTGACAACAGGAATAGTATTCACATCTTTCTCACTTTTGACTTCTAGAGAAGACAATACCATATATCCCTGTGCTCCTTCTCTTAACAATGACTTGACTTTAACAGCAGTCAAGAATCCAGACTTTTCTTCCTTAGGAAAAACTATGGTTTTGCTTGCACAGTCTATAAGGATATGGTTAGAAGATAACCATCCATCCCTAATATCACATCTATCTCAACAAGAGGTAAACAAATCAAGTTGACTGAAAACACACGGTCCTTTATAACAACAGGACAATCCAAACATATCTTAGACGTAATTACAGGTTTAGCAGTTGGCGTAGAAACTGTAACACCCCAATTTTTAGAAAATGTCCCGAATGTTCTGTTTGCTGTTTTTTGAGCTTTTGTGTAAATGACTGTTATGTCCCTGTTTTACTGTTTCTTGTTTTCTGTATGAAATACAAATATGTTTTACAGGCTAAAATTTTATTTGATCGTTTTACGTATTTTGCTTCGATACAGTAAAATAAAAATTTTCTCGAGCTATTGTTTTAATTTTTCTGGGAGATATACAGACAATTAATATTGTTTGTAATTTTATTTGAACTTTTTGGATGATTTGCTACGTCGTGGAAAAAAATAAAAAATGACCATTACGTCCCGAATGTGCTGTTTTTGCTGTTTTTAATTGTTTTCTACTTGATTTAGTGTTCAATATTACTATCTGTGATTTTATTTGGACTTTTTGTGCGATTTGCTCCGGGACAGGAAAATAATATTTTTCCGGGCCGGGGAAATCTTGTTTTAATTATTCAGACTGGGGGATCTTACTAAACCCAATTCTGAATGAGACAATAATTAATCTTTTAATTTTTAGGATTTAACTGTCCAATAAAATAATTTTGTGTATTATTTTATTAGTCAGTATAATTAGATGACAGTGGACCCAGAAATGTTTTGCGGGACCCACGTTTAGCTAATACAGTTAACTTAGTAGCTTAATTAAACATCATTAAGAGTGGAACATTCTTGAACATGGTGACTAAGCTAGATGACTAGGTCATTAGTGACTAAGCTAGGTGACTAAGCTTAAACCAACCAATGAGAGCAAAGCTTGTTAATCAAGGCTTAATCTTGACCTTTGATGCATCCAAGGGCTTGGATGAAACCAACACAAATGGACACCTCTTGCCCACATGAAGGCTACGGCCATTAAGGCTTTGGAAGACCAAAAGTGACTTCTCTTGCATGCATTTCTCTCTTCTCTCTCTTCCAAGAACCCTAAACACCATTGTTGCTCTCTTTGTGAAGCATTCGGCCAAGGCTTCTACTACACCATCCAATCACCCAAAACTCCATCCAACCAAGTTTTCTAAACCTAAACACAATCCTAAGAACATCTCTAGTTGGGAGTTCTTGCTAAATCCTTCATTTGAAGCTTGAAAACCTACTTGGAAGATTGTACCAAGAAGGTGAAATTTCTAGTTTTTCTTTTCTAAACTCTTTTTCAAAGTTCTAAGCCATGATTTCTCCATGGTTTAAGCTCTCTTTCTATGGTTAGTAACTTGTGGTTTTGTTTAAGCTTGCTAGGTGATTTGGTGGAGTGAAACCAAAACCCTAGGAGGAGTGAAAGAATAGTTTTTGTCTTCATTTAAGGTAAGAGGAAGACTAATCTTATCATATATGGATGGTGGTAAGAAGATGAAATGTGATTTTTTGTGATTGTAGAATCCATAAGGATTCATTTGTGTATTTGTTAGTGGCTTGTTTATGTGTTTGTGTATTTGTTAGTAGCTTTCCTATTTGATACTTGTAATAATTTGCATATCTACAAGCTTTGATTGCATGTCTACAAGCTTTGATTTAGGTTATATGTGTTAGAAATATATTGCATGTGTTAGAATTGCATGATAATGTATAGGATATGAATAACATGCTAAGGTATGCATGAGTGTTCCAAAGAACACAATCTTAAGGCTCACGGCCATGGACACAAAAGGAGAACCAAAATGTTCTCATATTTTTCCTAAAGTGTAATTTAATTAACCTAGGAAAATTAATAAGAGATAGCATTGTTTAGATCAAGGAAAATGAATTTAGAAATCAAATGATCCAAACATATATTTCGGCCAACATGCCAAATCAAGAATTCATGATTTCTAAAATCAATTCCAAACTATTTTCAAGTATAAAGATGCAATATATGTTAAAAAGAATTTTTCTCCAATGAGTTTTAAAGAAACAAAATGATTTGAATTAAGTTTAAAGATTAAAATTAATGATTTTATTGTTAGAAAAGAAATACAGTAACTTTCGAAAATTTCTAACATATAGCTCATGCTGTATTTTGAAGCATGTTAGTAATTTTCAAAAGGATTAATTATATGGTTTAAAAATTTAATAAACAGAATTTTTACGGTAAAATTAGGAAACCATTAATATAATTTTCTAAGCAAAATACTGTCAATTTTTAGTAAAAACGGGCAATTAAGATAGAAAAGATGTCCAAAAGACAGTATACGGTATGAAAAA
Organism: Ormosia emarginata; assembly: GCA_029884605.1. Taxonomy (NCBI): domain Eukaryota; kingdom Viridiplantae; phylum Streptophyta; class Magnoliopsida; order Fabales; family Fabaceae; genus Ormosia; species Ormosia emarginata. Next base: position 19,968,493 of record JAQQTP010000078.1, on the reverse strand, counting down.
TATTTTACGTAGTTTAAACGTATTATTTATTATTTCTGTTTATTTAAACAGTAATTTTTAAGGAGTTTGGACAAAAAAAATGATTTAAAAACCTTCCGCGATTGAGAAAACGTATTAAAAACTCTACGCGATTTTGAAAACAGAAAAATAAATTTACGCGATTTAAAAACGTTTGTAAAAACGACGAGATTGTGAAAATGCGATAAAATTTCTACGCGATTGATCGAAACGGTATTTTCCATATTCTTTCTGGATTTTCTGTATTTTTTTGCTGTCGGGCTATGAGGTGAACCCGTACAGGCTTTGGAACAGTATTTGTCCGGTGGGACTTACTGTATCTTTTTATCTTAGTTATACCAGTTTTTGGTGGATTGGTTGACGAGGGGAATCACATCGTGTTGTCGATGCGATAAACGTAGTGTGGTTCATTATTCTTATGAACTTGGAGACGTTAGTGTACGGGATTCCATATATGGACAGTCGGTCGCTCTGTTGGGCCGTGGTAACTGATAGCACACTAATGAACACGACACGCACTATTTTTAATCGAGACTTCGTAAAGTCTAATAGTACATTGCCTGTAGTGCCACAATGTGAGACCGTGAACTACACCATGCCTTAGATGATGGATTCCATGTGACGTGGGGCTATAGACGCAAAGTGTGACAAATAAGAATAGTTTGGTTGGGCAGCGTAGTGGTACTAATAGATTTTGCGAGTCATTCTCTCTCGATATCTGTATGTGTTTTAGCTCCATGGAATAGGATCGTGTCATGTTGCATTTAATTATATTTTCAACATTATTTATTTTATCTGTTATTTATTTATTTATTTGGTTATTGTTCTGAGAAATTATCTATTTCTGAAATTATTTTATCTGTGATATTAAATGGTATGTGTTATTGTTTTATCTGTGATATCATGTGTTGTTGTGATAATTAGATCTTTTCATTGTACTATTATTAAATTACTGTTATAGCTTTTCATATTGCATGAATTGTATAACTGTTATTTGTCGTTTTCTTATTTACCATGTTTGTGATGATTTTAGATTGTCTTACCTCTTTCTTTATTGTATGTGTTTTCTGTATTTTATTTTACGCGGTAAAGAGTTTGAGGAAGAGAAACAGCCTCTTGAGATTCTGTATCCCGAGGAGGAGGAAGATCAGCAAGCCGAAGATCAATTCGACGATCAAGAACCATCTGATCATCCATATCCATTGGATTGATTAGTTTGGGTATGGCGGTGCCTAGATTTTTGGGGTTCGTGACACTTGAGTTTCACGGTGGATTGTTAGCTTGGCATATGCGAGGAGATAGAGATTCCGTGACGTATGTGGGATGGCTGACTGTGTCCCTACGTCATAGGTTTGATGACGAGCCAGTGATGACGACGACTGTGTTTCTACACCTAGAGTTACCTTTATCCATTAGGCGTCATTGGGGTGGTATATCCACTGAGCCTAGTGAGATGACACTCGTATCGACTGCGCGGTCTCATGTCCGCCGAGTGTCGAGGCATCCTGGATATTTATCTTCTGATGAGTTTCCTGAGAGTGATCCATCAGAGGATTAAATATTTATCATGTATTTTTGGGCGCGTCTGTTATGTATATATTGACTCTTTACTGTTTTTCTTTACTGTTTCTGTTTAAATATTTGTAATTGTAGTTGTAAATTATTTGTATAACTTATAACTTAGACCATATGTATATTATGGGTGATGTTGTTCTGTTTACTTTATATTTTCGCTTTATTTTATTTTAATAATATTCTGTTTACCAGGAATTGTTTTACAACCCATATTAATACGTAATAAATGTTTTACAACTTGGGTAGATTTTATTTATTTCTTTCTATATATGTGACATCCCCACAAGGGTGTTACAGAAACACTCAATTTAACATTCAGAGAAGACATAGGCAACTTCAATCTCTCCACACAATCATATGCAATAAATGAATGTATTGCACCAGAGTCATATAACACAGTCAGAAGATTACCTTCAATAGCTCCTTCTCCCTGAATAAGATCATCAAATTGAGAAATTTCCGTTCCGGTCATAGTATATACTCGCCCTCCAAATCTTGGTTGAATACTTCCTGACCTTGGCTGAGTAGCACGAACATTTCTCATAGCTGGCTTTCTCTCTGGCTGAGTACAATCCCTAGATATATGTCCAGGCTGTTTGCAAATAAAACAAATTGTTCCTTTGATAGGGCATTCACTAGAAAGATGGCCCTTCTTTCCACACTTAAAACATGTTGGTGTAAACGCCACTCTTTGTCCAGCTCCACTACCACTTGCACTTCCCCCAACTGGTGGTCGTTGAGATTGATTCCCTGGTGGTCTAGAATACGGCTTACGCTGAAACCGATTAGTATTACTGCCACCACCTCTCTGAAACTTGGTTGGCCCAAAATTACGATTTCTTTGATCTCGTGACGGCTCCAACTCTTCGAGTCGCTCACACGCATCAACTAAAGCATGAAACTAATTCATTCTCAAGGATATCACCCCTCGCTTCAGTTCCACTCTTAACCCTGCCTCAAACTTCTGACATCTCCATCCATCATCTGGTCGAGTTTGAGCATAATATGAGAATTGAGACAAACTCTCAAATTTTGTAGCATACTCATTCACCGTCATGTTACCCTGACATAAACCAAGAAATTCCATCTCCTTGGCATGTCTAGCACTTGCAGGAAAATACTTCTCCAGGAATGCATTAGAAAATACCTCCCATGTAATTTCTGTTCCTTCAGCCTGCAACAACCGGCGGGTTCCTCTCCACCAATGTTCTCCGTCTCCTCTTAACATAAAGGTTGCATATGTCACCTTCTTCTCATCAAAGCATCTCATTCCTTCAAAGATTCTCTCCAAGTCTTGTATCCATTGACTCGCCTTCTCAAGATCAACCTCACCTCTAAACTACGGCAGATTATTACACCTAAATTCAGATAAATTTAGGGCATCAGCAGTAGCATCTTCTTTGTTGAGTCGCCGCTCTCGGTCTCTCGCGAGTAATTACTTCACCATTCGTTTGCCGCATAGCTTCAAAGACGGTCGCAATCATTGGATCCACTTCTCGATTTACGTTCGCACGTCCTCATCCTCTACCAAACATCTTCTTTCTTCAATCATAACAGGAACAAAGTTAGATACATCCTTTCAGAAGTAAATCACAGAGAATCACACAGCACAAACAAAAACAGACCCAACCACAACCCCAAAAGAAGAGACTTGGGCTCTGATACTAACTAATGTAACACTCTTGTGGGGATGTTACATTTATAAAGAAAATAAGAGAAAGATAAATAAAATATACCCAAGTTGCAAAACATTTATTATATAATAATATGGATTGTAAAATTTTCTGATTAAACAGAATATTACGAGATAAAATAACACAGAACATAAAATAAGCACACTATCATCTCACATAATATACATATGGTTCCATCTTAGATTATACCGGTAATGTACAACTACCAATATTTAAAACTAGAACAGAACAGTAAACAAAGCAGTAAAAGGTTTATATATTTACAAACGCAGATGCACCCAAGTACACATCATAAATATCTAGCCCTCTGAAGGATTACTCTCAGATGAAACTTCAGGTGATAGATATCCAGGATGCCTCGACCCTCTACGGACACGGGTCCGTGCAGTCGATACGCTGCTAATCTCACTAGGCGCATCAAACATATTGCCCCAATGACGCCTAAGAGATAGCGGCAACTCCACATGTAAATACAGTAAAGTAGAAGAGATCGGTACTCCATCAAACTCAGTACATATGGTCATCGTCAAACGCCCTACGTACGTCACCGAATCACGATCCTCTCGCAGACGCCAGGCTTCAGAGCCTCCATGGAACTCCAGTTGCACAAACCCAAAGAAACCTGGTAGCGTCATATCCACACAATCAATCCAAAGGATATGGATGATCGGATGGTTCTTGATCGTAGAACTGATCTTCGGCTTGCTGATCTTCCTCCTCCTCAGGATACTCACACTCAAGAGGTTGTTCCTCTTCCTCAAACTCTTTAATATATAATTCAAAATATACAAATAATACATACAGGAAAGAGGTAAGACAATCTAAATCACCACAAACATGGTAAATAAGAAAACGAATACAACAGGTATCACAATTCATACAATATAGCATACTATAATAACCTAAATGAAATACAAGATAACTCAGATGTAATGTAACATAGAACGAAATGTAACAACATATAGTGGTACAGATAGACAAAATAGCACAGATAAATAATGGTACGATAATAGATCCAAATTGAATCATTTTCCAAGTAGGTGGTAGGAAGGAAATGGCTACCTACTAATCCACGTGGAAATAATAACGATAGATAAAATAGAGCAAATAAAAACCTTAAAATGTATAAATCATAATTATATGAGATGTGACCCAACCCTACTCCATGGAGCTAAAAAAATACAGATATCAGAGAGAACAACCCGCAAAATCTATTAGTACCGTTGACCGCCCATAACTATTGCGTTGTCACATGTTGCGTCTATAGCCCACTGAAATAGCATAGTGGTGTAGCACACTATCATACGTCGTGTCACTACAGGCTTGCACTAATAGACTTCACAAGATCTTGATTAAGTATAGTGAGTGTCGAGTCCATTAGTGTGTTACCAGTTACCATGGCCCAGAGGAGCGACCAACTATCCACAAATGGAATAATCTGCACACTAATGTCTCCAAGTTCATTCAAGTTGAACCACACTAAGCTTATCACATCGACAACACGATGTTATTCACCTCGTCAATCAATTCACCAAAATTGGCATGACTCAATGCATGATAAAAAAATTCCAGATATGCCTTCACTGGCAAAAATTATGAAAATGCCCTCACTGGCAAATCGCATATATATACAGTACGCACCCACCTGGCAATACTGTTTCACCATCTGTCCGGGTCCATCACTTTGGCCCGACAGTAAAAACTTACTGTTTTTTGTCAATTGCGTAGAAATTTTATCGCGTTTTCAAAATCTCATCGCTTTTATAAACGTTTTTAAATCGCGTAAATATATTTTACTGTTTTTAAAATCGCGTATTATTTTTCAAACGTTTTCTCAATCGCGTAAGATTTTTAAATCATTTTCTTGTCTGAATTCCTTAAAAATTTACTGTTTAAATAAACAGAAATAATATTTAGTACATTTAAACTACGTAGAATAATTTTTCATACCGTATACTGTCATTTGGACATCTTTTCTATCTTATTTGTCCGTTTTTACTAAAAATTGACAGTATTTTTTTTAGAAACTTATAATAATGGTTTCCTAATTTTTTCTATAAAAATTTCTTTTACTTAATTTTTAACCATATAATTTAACTTTATGAAAATCACTAACACGCTTCAAAATATAATATGAGCTATATGTTAGAAATTTTACAAAAGCTATTGTATTTCTTTTTAACCATTAAAATAACTAGTTTTAACTCCTTAAACTTACTCTAATCATTTTTATTCCTTACAACTCATTGTAAAAAAAATTCCTTTTAGCATCATTACCTAACCTTTGTTGAAAAACAATTTTAGAAATCAAAATATTCAACTTAGGCATATTGGCCGAATTGGTCAAAAATTTAATATTTGATCTTTGGATCATTTTTCTTCTTCTAAATCATGTTGTATCTTGTTATTTTTCCTAAGTCAATTAAATCACTCATTTAGAAAATTGTTGAGAACATTTTGGTTCTCCTTTTTGGTTGAGGCCGTGAGCCTTAGAGGTGTGTTCTTTGGAACACTCATGCAATCCTTGACATGTTGTTCACATCCTACTATTTACATATGCATTTCTAACACATACAATATTTGTAAAGCTTGTAGACATGCATATTAATACAAATCAACTAATAACAAACACACAAATGAATCCTTATGGATTCTACAATCACAAACAATTTCCATCTTCTTACCACCACCCAAGGATGATAAGATTAAGTCTTCCTCTTACCTTAAGCGAAGACAAATATTCTTTCACTCTCCCTTACGGTTTCGGTTTTCACCCTCCAAGACACCTATCAAGCTTAAACAAAATTCTATAAATTATAACCATGAAAGAAAGCTTAAACCATGGATCAATCATGACTTAGAACTTTGAAAAGAAATTTAGAAATGAAAAACAAGAAATTTCACCTTCAAGGTAGAACCTCCCAAGTAGATTTTCAAGCCCAAGATGAAGGATTTTGCAAGAACTCTCAACTAGAGATGTTCTTAGGATTGTGTTTAGGTTTAGAAAAGTTAGTTAGAAAAAATTTTGGATGGATGGATGGTGAACTAGGGTTCTTGGCCGAATGCTTCACAAAGGAAACAACAATGGAGTTTTGTGTTTTTGGAAGAGAGAGAAGAGAGAAAATGCATGAAAATTAGGTGAAGAATGGCCTTGAATGAGTGAATGGCCGTAGACTTCAAAGGGCAAGAGGTGTCCATTAGCTTGGCTCCATCCTAGCCTTAGAATTGATCAAGGGTGAGGATTAAGACTTGCTCACCAAGCTTAGCTCCCATTGGTTAATCCTAGCCTTGTCACTAACCTTGTCATCAAGCTTAGTCACTAATTAAGCCTAGTCATTAAGCTTAGTCACATGTTCTTGAATGTTCTACCACTAATGATGCTTAGTTAAGCTACTAATCCTATTAAGCTTTTACTAAACGTGAGTCCCGTAAAACATTTCTGGGTCCATTACTGCTTATTTGTACTGACTAATAAAATAATATTATAATAATATAAAATTATTTTATTTTACAGATAAAATCCTAAAAATTAAAAGATTACTAACCGTATCATTCAGAATTGGGTTTAGTAAGATCCCCCAGCTCCGAATAATTAAAATAAGATTTCCCCAGTCCGAAAAAATATTATTTTCCTGTCCCAGAGAAAATCACACAAAAAGTTCAAATAAAATAACAGACAGTATTATAAAGCAGTAATTCATTCAGAAAAATAACAAACAGTACAAAAAGGACACAACCGTCATTTTTTCTAAAGTTAAAAAACAGAAAAGAATACATTCGGGACACAACGGTAATACCCCAAAAGTTTAGGGTGTTACAATCTCACCTCTTTGTATGCCTATTTTGTACTATATTTATATTTGTAAAGATGCTGAATAAGGAATTGGACAAGAGGGTGAAGAAGAGCAGATTCTTGTAGAGGAAGCTGAGTTTTGATCGGATGACATCCCGGTCAAGTTTCTTTGGGTACGTACGACTACAGTTCCATGGTGGAGCTGGTGCTTGGAGGTTGAGTCCCAAAGAGAGGGGACTAATATATCAGGGAAATCTGACGGTCAACATGAGTAGGGAATTTCATGGAGATCCGTTCCTTTCCGTAACTATATATGTACATGTCGAATTTCTGTTGTCAATCAGGCAGTATTGGGATACTAGGTATTATATCCCAACAGAAATTAGTATTGTGTCGTTTGCTCGGACACCTGTTCGTAGGACGTCGCGTCAAGTCAGATTCCTACCTGCTGAGGAGTCTGAGGAGGACCCAACTGAGGGTTCTGCTATCTAGTCATACTTGGGCAAGTATGCTAGTTTTAAATAATGTCAAATACTTTTGAGAACCTGGTTTGTATCTAAATAATTTTGACAGTACTTATGTAATGTAAATTATTTGTGATGATGCTTTAATATTTTATTTTCTGCTAAGTTTATTTTATCGACATCAAGAAATTTTACAACTCGTATTTATGTTATAAAGCATATTTTATAATGGAAGGGGTAATTCGGTAATAATAACGTTTAAATGTGGCATCCTATGGTTGGTGTTATAATTGTTGGTATCAGAGCCCAAGTTAGAGTCTTTTGGGTTTGTGGTTAGGTCTATCTTGTTTGTGTTGTGTGATTCTCTGTGATTAGTTTCTTTGTTTGAAGATTGACCTTGCTTTCTTTGTGTTGTTAGGAAATGAACAAGAGGGTGAAGAAGAGCAGATTCCTGTAGAGGAAGCTGAGTTTTGATCGGATGACATCCCGGTTAAGTCTCTTTGGGTACGTACGACTATAGTTCCACTGTGGAGCTGGTGCTTAGAGGTTGAGTCCTAATAAGAGGGGACTAATATATCAGGGAAATCTGATGGTCAACATGAGTAGGGAATTTCATGGAGATCCGTTTCTTTCCATAATTATATATGTACATGTCGAATTTTCATTGTCAATCAGGCAGTATTGGGATACTAGGTATTATGTCCCAATGGAAATTAGTATTGTGTCGTCTGCTCGGACACCTGTTCATAGGACATCGCGTCAAGTTGGATTCCTACCTGCTGAGGAGTCTGAGGAGGACTCGACTAAGGGTTTTGTTGTCTAGTCATACTTGGGCAAGTATGCTAGTTTTAAATAATGTCAAATACTTTTGAGAACCTTGTTTGTATCTAAATAATTTTGACAGTACTTATATAATGTAAATGATGTAAATTATTTGTGATGATGCTTTAATATTTTATTTGCTAAGTTTATTTTATCGACATCAAGAGATTTTACAACTCGTATTTATGTTACAAAGCATATTTTATAATGGAAGGGGCAATTCGGTAATAATAACGTTTAAATGTGGCATCTTATGGTGGGTGTTACATTTAGAGTTTTTTTAACTTTTGAATTTGTGTTGATGATTCTTGTTCCCTAGTGTGTTGAATTTCTAGTTTTGTTCGGGAGTGCAAAAGCTGAGTGTTAGAAAATTTGATAAACACAATTTTCATATATTAGTTAACTCTTATATATATATATATATATATATATATATATATATATTCTCTTAGACCTTTTATGTGCTTAATTGATTGGTCTTGGCCACATTTTATAAGTTTGGGTTCAAATTGAGTTCAGTTGTATTTTTTTAGCATTATTGGAAATTTTACACTGTTTCTGTATTTTAGATATAACTTGAGTTCTAGAAATCTAAAAATTATATATTTTGCCTTGTAGGAAATATGAGAGAAAGTTATACAACTTTGATGCAGATCTTAAAGGCTGAATCAGATGTCTAGTGGGTCAGATTGGGCCTGGAAGCTAGATTAGAGATGTTGTCACTAGAACCTGGACAATATGCAAGGATTGGGCAATAATTTAGGATGTACGAGTCACATGGAGCTGAGACTGTTGGATTTGGAAGCTGAGACATAGATATTCAACTCTTATGAAGACCACTTATAAAAAAAATATTAACGTTTTGATGTGTTCTCACCCTTTGAATTCAGCTAACGGGTCTAAGGAGCTATTAAGAATATTCTAGGCATAATTCTCTCATCTTAAGCCCAAATTAGGCAAATTAGGTGTCCATTTAAAGCTAAGAGGAAGGGGATTAATCTTAAGTTAAGGGAAAACTTGGATTTTAAATTTTAGAGATAGTTATTTAAATAGCAACAACAACCTCGAACCTAACCTTATTTTTCTCTTAGTCGTTTGCACTTTCTCTCTTCATCTCTCTTCCTCTCCCTTCTCTCTTAGTTTCTTTCTTTTCTATTTTTTTTCTTCCCTTCTGTCCATGGAGGGCTAGACCCTTTTTAATCAATCATAGGAATTGACAATCATAATGTTTATTCTGAGATCTTGTTTTGATTGTTTTACATTTAATTGTTAATCAAGTTTGTCTTTTACCTCTTATGATTTTGTTAAATATGGATTGAATTGCTTAATCTTATTTGGATGTTGATGTAATAATTGCATAATTACCATATGTTTATGAGGATTACAGAGACTAAACAAGGCATCAAAGGTGTTTGATAGATTGTTAAGCTTAGTTGAAATCTAGGTTTTGGGTTAATTTAGGATTAAATGTGTACTTAATTCATTTAACCTTGATTAATTAAATTTTGGATGCTAATCTAGTAGAGAATTCATGGACCATCTTAAGGATTCTTGATGTGATCTAAGACCAAGAATCTGATTAGCAATTGAATGGATTCCTAGTGATCAATGCTGGTTTAAATTCAAGATTAGTTGATTTCCTTGGATTAGTTGTTTACTTAATTCTGTTTACAGTTTTTAATTGCTTTCATTTAATTGATTCTGCAACTCCCCCCCTTTGTTAACTTCTTAATTTGATTACTTAATTATAGTGATCCAAGGGTTTAACTCAGTTGTGTCTTATACTACAAGTAATTTAGTGAATCGACTTACAAATTGATATAATTTGATAGTCTCAACAGCTATCAGTGGTCACTACTACTTACTTGCTCCCAAAGATCACTCACTAATTGGCACAAAATGGGTTTGCAAGAACAAGTTGAATGAAAGTGGGAAAGTAGTAAGGAACAAGACAAGGTTAGTAGCTCAAGGGTATAATCAATAAGAAGGTATTCAGTATAATGAAACCTTTGTCTCAGAAGCAGCAACAATACTCCTTGCTTATGCTACTTTCAAAGGCTTTAAATTATTTCAAATGGATATTAAGAGTTAATTCTCCAAAGCCCTTTATAGCTTAAAGCAAGCTCCAAGAGCTTGGTATGAGAGGTTGAACAATTTTTTATTAGAAAATGGTTTTACACGTGGGAAAGTAGACACTACCTTGTTTAAGAAACATTTAAAGAATGAATTAATACTCTAAACATATGATTATGATGTTGTATTTGGATTTACTAATGAATGTCTATGTAGAGAATTCTTTGAGTTAACAAAAAGTGAGTTTGGAATGAGCACACAGGGAGAGTTGAAGTTCTTCCTTGATCTGCAAATCAAGTAAGACAAGTATAGAATTTTCATTTATCAAGAAAAATACACAAAAGACTTGCTGAAAAAGTACAACATGGAAGGAGCCAAACCAATGAAAACTCCAATGCACCCCTCAATTGTAATAGAAAAGGATACGAAAGGTAATATAGTAAGTAATAATCTTTATAAAGGTATGATTAGTTCCTTATTGCACCTAACAGCTAGCAGACATGATATTGTCTTTAGTTCAGAATTATGTGTAAGATTCCAAACATGTCCTAAAGAATCTCATCTCAAAGTTGTGAAGAGAATCTTTAAGTACCTACTTGGAACATCTAATTATGGTTTCTGGTACAATAAAGTATCAATCTAGGCAATGCTTTAATAACTTGGTCAAGTAAGAAGCAAAATTCTATAACACTCTTAACTGCAGAAGTTGAGTATGTATCAACCTCCAACTATTGCTCATAACTCCTATGGATCAAACATCAGTTGGAAGATTACTCCATGAGGTATGACCATATTTCTATTCTTTATGATAATACAAGTGCTATTAATTGTCTAAAAATCATATACAGTACTCAAGGTCAAAGCACATTGAGATAAAGCATCATTTTATTCGTAATCATGTCTAAAAGGGTGATTTTGAACTAAAATTCATTGATACTAACCATCAATAGGCATATATATTTAGAAAAGCCCTTAATAAGGACAAATTTTGTTTTATAAGAGAAAACTTCAAAATGATGCATCTCAAGTGATTAATTTTTATTTTTGTGAAAGTGGCAAGAGCACAAGAAGGGAGATTGAATTGTGCCTCTAATTTCTAAAGGAATCCTGAAAAACTTTTACAACTTCTCAAGTTTTGCAAGTTTATATGAATAGAAGAGTTGCTTGAGTGAAATAAATTTGATTTAAACTTAAACTTAACATTTAGTTCTTGTTGAAGTTAAGAAATAGTTCAGATATGAAAATTAAAGAGAGAACTAAGTGATCAGAAAGATAGAAGTTCAGAGATCATAAGATTCACACTCAGAAGTTTATATTGGTTTGGCTAAGACACTTGCCAACGTCCAATCCCCAATAGAAACTTGAATTTTATATTGCCACGAGTATTATTTGATCAACCCTAGCTTCTCCAAGCTAGATTACAGGTTGTCTTTTTTTTTTTTTACCCTAACCTCTTCAAGCTAGATTCTCACTAAGATCACTAACGGATCCTACAAAGAGAAGTTTGGGTTTGTGTATCTCTACACTCAAAGAGTGAATTTAAACAAGTAGGTACAAAGATAAGAATGAGATTTTAAACACTAACACTCAAACATTGGTTATATTCAAATATAAACTTGAGAGATTAGGTTTCTCTTTTAAGAAGATTGATCAGAAGAAGGTTTTATTAAAGAAACTTGATCACAAGCAAGATTTGGTTGTTCAAAAGTTTGGAAAAATAATAGTTTGTTTCATATCTTCCAACTTCTCGGCTTCTTCAATTTATAGACTTTCAGAAACAAGTCATTTGAAGTTCCAATGGTTACTGTTCAGAGTACAATTACCATTTTCTTTCTTGTAGTGAGTAGTCAGTTTTTTTGTAATTATTTTTGTCTTTTTCTAGTGATAGATAGATCATAGAAGTTTCAAACTTCTGAATCCTTCTGACTTAGACTTTGTTATTTTTGTGTAACGTCCCGGGACTGCCTGCAGGATTGATGAGTGTGCTCACAAATTAACACGGGTCTTTTTAGCTTGCTTTATCCTCACTCACACGCATCCTAGGAAACTTCCCAAGAGGTCACCCATCCCACAAGTATTACAAGTCAAGCACGCTTAACCATGGAGTACTTATGTTCTTAGCTCCCGAAAAGAAGATGCATCTTGTTGATATGAGTGGTGCTAATCAATTCCTTTAAGTCATCCTCAACTATGCAGTCTCATACCTGCAGAGTCTCTAAATCCCTCTCATTCAGGTGTGTATTCAGTTCATTCATGTGTCCCTTCGCCTAGAAGCCTGCCAGGAGCTGCTTCTTGTCCGTGCTTCATCTTTTTGCACCGGCGACCACTCCCCACCCTTGTCGGCCCCGGGTATCACATTCCCACTAGCTTCCGCATGGTTCATCCCCAAACCACACCGTACTAGGAGAGGTCCTGCTCTGATACCAATTTGAAAAGACCTGTGTTGATTTATGGGGACACTCATCAATCCTGCAGGCAGTCCCGGGACGTTACATTTTCTACAAGATACATCTTTTGAACTTAGATGCTTCTGAAAAGATTGATTCTTTTTATACTTGATGTGTCTGATAGGACTGTCTTATGATGGTGTTTCTTTTTATTGTAGTCTTCTGATTAACTTTGCTTCTTAAGATTTGTCTTCTAAAGAAGTGGGTTTTTGAAGCTTGTCTTCTAATGAACTTAGTTTCTGAAGCTTGTCCTTTGATGAAATTGGACTTCAGAAACTTATCTTCTAAGGAATTTTTCTTTTAGAACTTTTACCATTGAGGAGTTTTTCGTGACTTCCTCATGAATTTAATTCTCAGTATAAGTATACCAATACCAGCAGTCGTATGATAATATACAACCCATAAATATCTGAAATGAAATTGTAGCTGGAAATCAAGTTATTACTCATTACTCAATCATAACTTCATAAATAAATCTTTATGGGCCGTCGAATCGCTATTCAATACTCCAGGAACATACACATTCTCACTCTATGTAATGTTCCCAGTCTAGTCATAACTCTGAACTAATTCACCTTTAAAAGATAAGATAACTGTCCATACAACTGTCATCGGAAGGTAACTATCAATGATATTGAAACATCGCCCATACATTGGTACAATAACATTGAGCAAAACAACACAAACACATAGAATCATAAATCACAAATCCATAAATACAATCAGTTATCAAGTCAAGTAATGCAATGATGTTATGATATATGTTATGATGTATGATTATGCTAAAACATGGGTATATGATGGGGTAAATGTAATGTCATGAAATGTCATGAAAGTTAACTATTCCTCTTTATGGTAGGGAAGGAATATATAACCTCTTGTAACCTACCATTTCTCTTTGTGGATACAATGTCATGAATGTCATGAATTTGCTATTCCTCTCTATAGTGGGGTGGGAATATATTACCTCCTTAACCCATTTTATGAACTGTGAACTGGCCTTTTTCTCAATTTTCCTTGTCTTAATTTTTCTTAGGAATGCAAGTGTATATATGTATGAATGTTTGTGTATAATGTGGTGTTATGCCTAACTCTTTCATAACCACCATCTGATCTTTGTCCTTGCACTACTAACTTTACCTCAACTCTTTGAGAGTTTTCATGCACTATACTTCCTTTCTTGTCAAACTTAATAAGCATATTTCCTTTCCTTGCATTACTAGCTCTACCTTAACTCTATGCGAGCTTTCATGCACTATGGCACTCTGCTTTTACCAAACAAACTTGGTATACTTCTTGTTCTTGCATGCTAGCTCTACCTCATCATCTCTATGAGAGCATTCATGCATAATACTCAACTGTTGCCAACTAGGCACTATAGCCTTTAACTCTTGTTTACTAGGCTCTATGACACTAAACTCTTGCCAATTAGGCCCTTTGGCACTCAATTCTTAACAACTAACTTGATTGCTTGTATCTAATTCTCTTCCTCTTAACCATTTCTCAAGTGGTAACTACTACAACAATAAGTTGCTCATAAGAATAGACTCTTGACTAAGGCAATCCATGTCTAATGGATTCCTATAATCCTCTTACTTTTCCTTGAAAACATCTTTCCTCAACTCTCAATCTCATTTGGTTCCATTTTGTAACACCCTTATGGGGATGTCACATTTATAAAGAAAATAAAATAAAGATAAATAAAATCTACCCAAGTTATAAAACATTTATAATATACTAATACGGGTTGTAAAATTTTTCCGATTAAACAGAATATTACGAGATAAAATAACACGGAACATAAAATAAGCACACTATCATCACACATAATATACATATGGTTCCATCATAGGTTATACAAATAATTTGCAAATATAAATATTTAACAACTAAAACAATAAACAAAACAGGAAAAGGTCAATATATACAAACGCAGACGCGCCCAAGTACACATCATAAATATCTAACCCTCTGAAGGATCACTCTCAGATGAAACTTCAGGTGATAGATATCCAGGATGCCTCGACTCTCTACGGACACGAGTCCGTGCAGTCGATACGCTGCTGATCTCGCTAGGCGCATCAAATATACCACCCCAATGACGCCTAAGAGATAGCGGCAACTCCACATGTAAATATAACAAAGTAGAAAAGATCGGTACTCCATCAAACTCCGTACGTATGGTCACAGTCAGACGCCCTATGTACGTCACCGAGTCTCTATCCTCTTGCAGACGCCAGGCTTCAGAGCCTCCGTGAAACTCAAGTAGCATGAATCCAAAGAATCCTGGTAGCGTCATCCTCCCACAATCAATCCAATGGATATGGATGATCGGATGGTTCTTGATCGTCGTACTGATCCTCGGCTTGCTGCTCTTCCTCTTCCTCAGGATACACACACTCAAGAGGCTGTTCCTCTTCCTCAAACTCTTTACCACATAAATTTAAAATACGGAAACACATACAATAAAGAGGTAAGACAATCTATATCACCACAAACATGGTAAATAAGAAAATGATAATACAATCAGATATACAGTTCATACAATATAGAATACCATAACAGAATGCCATAACAACATAAACATAAATACAGTATAACACAGAACAATATAAACATAAATACAGTATAACATAGATATAATATAAGAATTAAATATATATGATATCATAGATAAAAATATAATAATGTACAACACAGATACATATGCAATATGACACGATCCTACTCTATGGAGCTAAACACATACAGACATCAGAGAGAATGACTCGCAAAATCTATTAGTACCACGGCTGCCCAACCAAACTAATGCGTTGTCACACGTTGCGTCTATAGCCCATAGTCACATGGCGTGGTGTAGCTCACTGTCAAACATTGTGTCACTACAGGTAATGTACTATTAGACTTTACAAGATCTCGATTAAGTATAGTGCGTGTCGAGTCCATTAGTGTGTTGCCAGTTACCATGGCCCAGAAGAGCGACCAATGTCCACAAATGGAATAATCCGCACACTAATGTCTCCAAGTCCATAATGGAATGAACCACACTATGCTTATCGCACTGACAACACAGTGTGATTCACCTCGTCAATCAATCCACCAAAATTGGCATTAACTCAATGCATGATCAAAAATAAAAATTATCAAAATACCCTCGATGGTATAAATATGTGTATTTACGCAAATGCCCTCAATGACACATATTTACGAAAATGCCTTCAATGGCACAAACTCATATATATACAGTAAGTCCCACTAGACAAATACTGTGTCACAACCTGTCCGGGTCCACCACTTTGGCCCGATAGTAAAAGTTACTGTTTTTGTCAATCGCGTAGAAATTTTATCGCGTTTTCACAATTCCATCATTTTTACAAATGTTTTTAAATCACGTAAATATATTTTACTGTTTTCAAAATCGCGTAGGGTTTTTAATACGTTTTCTCAATCGCGTAAGATTTTTAAATTATTTTCTTGTCCAAATTCCTTACAAATCACTGTTTAAATAAACAGAAATAATTTTTAATACGTTTTGAACTACGTAGAGTATTTTTCATACCGTATACTGTATATTGGATATCTTTTCTATCTTATTTGTCCGTTTTTAATAAAAATTGACAGTATTTTGCTTAGAAAATCTATATCAATGGTTTTCTAATTTTTCTGTTAAAAATTCCTTTTTATTTATATGACAAACCATGTAATTAAACTTTTGAAAACTACTAACATGCTTCAAAATATAAAATGAGCTATATGTTAGAAATTTACAAAAGCTACTGTATTTTTCTTCTAACAAGAAAAATCATTAGTTTTAACTTCTTCAACTCAATCTTAATCCTTTTATTTTCTCAAAACTCATTGTAATAAAATTCCTTCTAGTATATATTGCTTCTTTTTTATTAAAAATGGTTTGGAAATGATTTTAGAAATCATAAATACTTGGCTTTGGCATGTTGGCCGAAATACATAAAATTGACATTTAATCTTTAGATTTGTTTTTCTTGTTCTAAAACAATTTATATCTTATCAATTCCCCTAAGTTAATTAAATCACACTTTTGGAAAATTGATGAGAACATTTTGGTTCTCCTTTGATGTTGAGGCTGTGAGCCTTCATTGGTGTTCTTTGGAACACTCATGCAATCCTTGACATGTTATTCACATCCTACTAATTATACATGCATTTCTAACACATACAATATATTTAAAGCTTGTAGACATGCAATTTAATACAAATCACAAATAGGAAAGCTAATAACAAATAACACAAAGGAATCCTTATGGATTCTACAACCACAACCAATTCCATTTTCTTATCACCACCCAAGGATGATAAGATTCAAGTCTTCCTCTTACCTTAAGTGAAGACAAACACTCTTTTACTCCTTTCTAGGGTTTCGGTTTTCACCCCTCCAAGACACCTATCAAGCTTAAACAAATTTCTACAAGTTATTAACATTAAAGAAAGCTTAAACCATGGATCAATCATGGCTTAGAACTTTGAAAAAGAATTTAGAAATGAAAAACAAAGATTTTCACCTTCTAGGTAAAATCTTCCAAGTAGGTTTTCAAGCCCAAGATGTTGGATTTTGCTAAAACTCTCAACTAGCGATGTTCTTAGAATTGTGTTTAGGTTTAGAAAAGTAGGTGGGATAAAATTTTGGGTGGTTGGATGGTGAACTAGGGTTCTTGGCCGAATGGTGCTTTAAGATAGCATCAATGGTGTTTGGTATTTTTGGAAGAGAGAGAAGAGAGAAAATGTTAGAGAATGAAGTGAATTTTTTTTTTGCTCTCCAAAATGAAGCTTGGCCGTGGAGTTCAATGCATGGGAGGTGTCCCCTTGGTTGGCTCCATCCAAGCCTTAGAAATGATCAATGGTGAGGATTAAAACTTGATCACCAAGCTTAGCTCTCATTGGCTAATCCAAACCTAGTCATTAAGCCTTGTCACTAATTAAGCCTAGTCATTAAGCTACTACTCCAAAACATTAACTGTTTTGCTAAACGTGGGTCCCGCAAAATATTTCTGGGTCCATTACCGCTTATTTGTACTGACTAATAAAATAATATTATAATAATATAAAATTATTTTATTGCACAGTTAAATCCTAAAAATTAAAAGATTACTAACCTTATCATTCAGAATTGGGTTTAGTAAGATCCCCCAGCTCCGAATAATTAAAACAAGATTTTCCCGGCCCGAAAAATATTATTTTCTTGTCCCGAAGCAAATCACATAAAAAGTTCAAATAAAATCATAGACAGTAAAATAAAACAGCATTTCATACAGAAAAACAACAAACAGTACAAAAAGGACATAATGGTCATTTATCCTAAAGTTGAAAACAAAAAATAATATATTCGGGACACAACGGTAATTTATCCAAAAGTTTAGGGGGTTACAACTCTCCCCAACAAATAAAAATTTCGTCCTCGAAATTTGTTATTTATCAAAACAATTGAGGATATTGCTCCCTCATCTTGTCCTCTAGCTCCCAGGTAGCATCACCTGTCACATCATTCCATATGACCTTCACTAACTCGATCATCTTCCCTCGAAGTTGCTTTACTTTTCTGTCCTCTATTCTAACAGGTAAAGTCTCATAAGTCAAATTCTCCTTTAGCTGCACTTTGTCCGATTGTATAACATGCGTCGAATCCGGAACATACTTCCTTAACTGGGATACATGAAATACATCATGCAGATTTGATAGAAAAGGCGGCAAAGT
The DNA here is from genome assembly GCA_029884605.1 of Ormosia emarginata. Lineage (NCBI taxonomy): Eukaryota > Viridiplantae > Streptophyta > Magnoliopsida > Fabales > Fabaceae > Ormosia > Ormosia emarginata. Next base: position 19,949,880 of record JAQQTP010000078.1, on the reverse strand, counting down.
AATCTGATACGCTACATGTAACACCCTAATACAGATATCCAGATATATCCTAGATAGATAGAGATATATAAAGATAACCAGTACTAGAGATGTCACTTCTATACAACATACTAATATATATCTATAATCACAACTGAGTAATTATAGAAAGCCTTAAGAGATTGCGGAAAAACTTAAACTCATACATAAACTTATACAAACTTAGCCACCTGAGGGCTATTTATAATACATATAACATAAAACTTACAGAACAAATATAAACTTATTACATAAGTTCTGTCTACTTAAAGCAACAAAAACTACTCTAGTCTTCATGCTTTATCTTCTCATCCTTAGCAGGGTTTGCATCTCTGTACCTGAGCCTTTGCCTGTACCTGAATCTGCATCGGTACCTGCATCTGGATTTACATGGAATAGCAACTGGGGTGAGAATTAACATTCTCAGTAAAAGCAATTCCAATACCAGTTCTCTATAACATTGTATATAACAAATATATAACAAATGCCATAATTCTAACTTAGGAGCTTTGTCCCCTTTTCTCATAGCTATTTCTATCTTAGGAGTTTCCTCCTCTTTTCTCATAACTTAGGAGTTTCCTCCTCTTTTCTCATAACTTAGGAGTTTCCTCCTCTTTTCTCATAACTGCACACTTTCTTATAGTGTGATGTCAACCGATAGCCTACACACTATTAATACATACAACGCCCATACAGCTGTACATACTAACAGCGACGGACAATGCCCATACAACTGTCCGTGAATGCAATGATAATGATATGTAATATGAATATGCCTAAGGAATCCTAAAAGCATGTGAATGAAATGCAAATGCAAAAGTCTATTCTAAGAATAAAGGAGTTTGCTAGGAACTAGTCAGTATATCATCTAGTGGTAATTAGAGGGAAAACTCATCCTCACATTACACATATCCTGGCACACTGAGAAATTCGGGCTTCATCCTTGCTCAAAGAGCGTCTCTGGATTTCCCACTTACCTCCTTTGGCCTTGGCATTATCGAGGCATCAGGGTTATGTCCTTCTCAAAAGTCCTTCGGACACCCGTCTATCTTCTTTTTGCCTCCATGAATAACATCAAAGGATATCCACCAGATCGATACTACTTAACTAATTCCTAGACTTTTATTCGTACTTATATACTTAGTTCCTCTTTGATCTAAGCATATCCTACTAATAACTTTGGCTTCTTATGTTTACCCTTTGCAATGAGGAGAATCTGTAACCTCATACTATATGTAACCTTAGCACTTGGTTAGGAATACTTGTCCCCTAAGGAACTTCTCTGATTCCTTACCTTCTGGCTAAATGACCTCACGTCATATAACGTTACATTCTCAGGTAAACGTCACCAGTTCATTTCTCATACTTGTACTTAAACTCCACCTCATCACTTCTATCTCTTAAGTGATCTCTAACGCAACACTATGTTGCTGAGGTGTAAGGTACTTACCTATGGCAACCACTAGTCTTAGTTGCACTAAGGTTCTTTCTCTTCACATACATACTAGCTTAACTGACTAGTGTGTGAAAAGCTTAGTGTTATGTCTAACTCTTACATAAACACCATCTTACTTTCCTATAGACTCAACTCATCCTAGTGAAAGAGTCTATCTTAACTAATGCCTCAACTATCCTTGCTTAAGGACATAATGAGCATCTCTCTAAAACTTTGCATAATTAACTCAACTTTAACTAAAGTGAGTAATTCATGCATCTAACTTTCCTTTCTATCACACTTCTGGTAGTAGCTTATACTACACTTGTGTGCTAACATACATATTCTAGTTGTATCTAGCTTTCCCGTCTACCACACGTCTGGTAGTAGCTTATACTACACTTGTGTGCTTAAGGTTCCAGATACCTCTTTAACTATTCCAAACTCATGGAATGCTTAAGAACTTAACTTCCACACTTTGGTTAGTATCTAAGGAAGTAAATTCTCTTTATCTTGCATTTCTAACTCATCTTTACTAATACATGAGTTATTGCACATTTCTGCTCTACCTTATGATTATGACATCTTCTTAGTCATATATCATCTTATTGTGTATTTAGCAATGCACAAAGTCTCACTTAACTAGAGATTTAGTACCTAAATGTTCCCTCTTTGGAACCAATACACAATCTTGTCTCCACTCAAGTAACTCTAATGCAAGAGTGGTTCTTACTTGCAACTCTTTGTTGCCTAAGGTTCTAGGTACCTTCCTAAGGTAATCCACTAGTCTTGGATCTCCTAAGGTTCATAACTTTCTCGTTCTCTGCTAGAGTGTATACTAATACACTTGTCTTCATTGCACTATCTCATCACATCTTAAGTGATATCTAATGCAACATTGAGTTGCCTAAGGTGCAATGTCATTACTTAAAGCAAACCTTTCCTTTAGGATGCTTAAAAGCCTATGCTTTCTCATTCTTGATGGGTAGGTATTTTCCACTTGAAAATATCCCCATTTATGCCTTATTACACTTAGGAAACATAAACATATGAATCCATCAAAGGCAATATATCTAATGGTGAGATAAAACCATTTTTCATGGTTCGGGGCAGCACGCCGCGGCGCCCGTAGCTGAAAACGTGATTTCTGACTCCTCACGTCGCGGCGCCACTAATCCATGCTGCGGCGCTCATAGCAGAACCCAGATTCTGCAGAATTCTGCAGTTACGGGTTTGCTGTTCTTTTAATCATTTTCTTAGATTTTGGCCATTTCTTACCAACTTCTAAGTGATTCTGAGTTCCTAACTAGTTTCTTAACCATTAGGAATCATCAATCACTAATTTAAACCTTTTAATTTGGATTATGACTCAAAATCCTTCATTCTATGGCCTATGGCTTACTTTGTGAATCAAGGGTCTAAATGAGTTGTTCTAAGTTCCTAACTTAATCTTATGCTATGAACAAGTCATAAATGATCAAAGAAACACGTCTATGCAAGCCAAACACATCTAACATCTCTAAAACTTAATTTGGCATATTATGTTGTTTATATGCATACATAGAGAAAGAGATGAATAAAGGCTCTAAACCCCTACCTCTTGAAGACTTGAAGCCTTGAACCTTGAAGCTTGATCTTCCTCTTCCTTCTCCCTTCTTCCTTCTTCCCCTTTCTCCCTTCTCCCCTTTCTCTCTTTCTGTTTTCGGTTTCTCCTTCTCTGCCGAGAGAAGATAGAAATAGGGGGGTTAGGACGTGAAGGGAATTACAGGAAAAAATTAACTTAAGTTTCTACACTGAAACTTATATCTGCTATAGACACCCGAATTGTGCTAATTCGAGTTTCCCTGCTTCTAACAATTTTAGAATAAATCATAAGATTCATCTAAATTGTTGTTTCACAATTCTCATCATTTTCTATATCTGCTAGGGATCAATCCGGCATTAAAAGCATAACCTGTATGCCTAAAAATACCAAACTGACTCCGATTCTCTTGAAACTTTTACCACATCTTACTTGGCTTATTTGTGACCTAGAAATAAACTCTCTATGTTTATTTCTCTTAACTCAACAACTTATGATATTATCTGAGTCATTTTAAGCCACTTTACAACTTCTATGTTGCAACTAAGTGCCTAAATGAACTCAGATTGTCACAAAACTTTACTGACATGCTAAACAAGTCAAATGCTACCTTCGATAACCATTTACCAGTCTAACATGTACTTAAGGGTATTACATTTCTCCCCTCCTTTTTAAAATTTTGTCCCCAAAATTGTTCACCTCACGTAAACAATTCTAGCTAAACAAAACTCTACATGGAACTTCTGCTTCTATGCAGTCCTTCTTTAGTACCAGCTTCTCCTAACCATTTTCTCTTGAGGAGACTTGCTTATCTCAAAGCTCTTGATCTCTATGCTTTAATCTCTATGCTTATGGATGGTAAGCTGTACTAAAACATAACTTAGCTTTGAACTCCTTATAAGGCTTTCAAAACTAGGTGTGAATCTAGTATCTCTCTTAGACACTATATTCATTGAAACTCTATGAATCCTAACTATTTCCTTCAAAAGTAGTTGAACTACCTTATCTAGAAAATAGCTATCTGTTCTTGGCAAAAGATTGGCATATTACTTAATCTTACCACCTGTATCTGCCGCTCAACATATTCTCTTATGTTCTTTAACATACTATACTACTATACATCTTCCCTAACTCTTGGAAAACCTTAGTAGCCTCTTAATAGATGGTACACTTTCTCTGGTGAGCTTCCTCTGGAATCCTTTTCTTGATTTTTGACCCTCTTGGAAGACAAAGTTGTCTCTAAACTTCGTCATTCCCTCTTAGTCATAACAAAATCCTTAAGGTTTCCTTTGAAAATCTGCTCACATTTGTCCCTTAGAGCTTTATTCTCCTTCTGAGCTTCAAAGAAATCTGAGCCTTTAGGCCTCTTACTATGTCCACCTTGCTCACTAAGAGACTATCTGGAATCATAGTCACCGCTAGACTCAAATTCTCGAAAACTCTCAAGAAATTCACTCTCTCTTGGACTATCATCTAGGATAACCACTACACTGGCATTACCCGAATGATATCTCAACTCAAGGTTATGAGCCTTGAAAAACTCTATCCATCTATTCTGCTTCATGTCCTGCTTCCTCTGATCCACAAGCATCTTGAGCTATCATGATCGCTGAACATCTCTAACTAGACTCCTTATGAGTTATGTCCCAAAACTATAAGGTAATCACTACTATAGCTAATTCCAAATCATACCTAGGGTAGTCCCTCTCTTGCAGACTGAACTGCCTTGATGCGTAGGCATCTACTTACCTTTATTGCATCTAACATACCCTAGTCCCATCTTCGAAGTATAACTGTCTACCTCAAAGTTCTCTCGGGAATTTGGAATTACCAAAACTAACGTAGTAATCAACCTTCTCTTCTACTCTTGGAAAACAAACTCACTATCTAGAGTCCATTGCTGGGTACTACCTTTCTTAACTGGCCTAAACCAGGTAGCACTAACTTAGAAAATCTACTGATAGATTCTCTGCTCTCGGATACAATGGCTACTCTACCCATTGTACCTCTGCTTAAACTCTGCTGGGGTTCTCTGCAATTTCTATCTTAAGAAATTACATAACTCTTAAACTGTACCACTTGTAATCCAAAACTGACTTTCGGCTTTCTTGGTACTTAACCCCTTCTTTTCAAAAGTTTCCAAAACTACCTTTGACATACTCTTCATGTTCTTTCGTAATTCTAGAAAACTCTCGAAGATCTGCTTTACTTTACTATGCTTCTATGACAACCAAGTCTTAGATCATCTCCTGAGAAAATTCAAAGATTCTCTCAACTAATCTTACCTGATCATCCTTCTCTCTAAAACAACCAAACCATACCAACAAGGTAAGCAACTAGATTCACAAAGTAAATCAACATGATCTACAAAGTAAATCTATTCTCTTCTTATACACACCTTAAAAGATTTCTCTTTACATGTGTTCTCATCTCATACCAAGTTGGAAGATTTCGTCACTTTCTTTTGTCCAAGAACCATCTCTCTTACGATGTCCTGGTTACTTACTTATGTAGCACACAGATTACCCATCAAAAATGGTGTACATCCATGTATCTTACTACATCTAGCACATCTTAGTGACTTGAAGCTTGATTTACCTTTTTCCTTAGAGTTGCTCCTCTACAAGCACTCTACTTATACTTATCATCTCTCCAAGCTTCCACCGTGCAATTCTATAACAAATTGAGATCAAAAGGCATCCTTACTGATCTCAACATCTAATCTCTTCCTCTTTAGGAACCTTCTAACTCATGTTCCATAGAGGCTATGAGATTATCTACTTCTACAACTCTACATTCACTGACTAGAGCAAAGAAGTCCATAATCTTCTTTTGCATTGCAAGTCTTCTAATGCCTTCTCCAAGTTCTACTTCAAATTTTACTCACTTCCAGTCTTTATCTGGATTGGACGTAAAATAAGAAAAGAACTCTTGACATTCTTGAATTGCTTCGCATACTAGTCTTCAGTACTATCCCCTTGCTTTAACTTTAGGAATCCCTGTTCCTTTGCTTTCTCTAACTCAAGGGAATAATACTTATCTAGGAAAGTAACTCTAAACACCTCTCAGGTGGTTCGAGTACTAACCATCAGCTTTCGGCTTCACCTACTAACCCTTACGAAGCAAGGTCACCTTCTGTTCATCAGCGCACGACATGATCTCAAGGATCTCTTCCATCACATGAAATCACCTTTTGGCTCTGACTGAACCAACCTCTCCTTTCAAGAACAAAGGAGTAACTTTCTTGAACTCTGAGAAACACTGATTCCTCAAAAGTTCCTTCTCATTCCCGCAACTAACTATGCGAGTCCTGTTCTATCACTTCTGATAGACTTCTACTAATGGCAGTCTGCTCTCTCAACACAGTAGCCATTTCTCTAAAAGCTCTGGTTATCTCCTCCTTTACCAGATTCCTAGTCATGCAATTCCATCTGCATATCTCAAAAAGAGATAAAAGAATGCATAACTTTCTACTAAACTGCTACTTATGCCTAAGTATAGTCAGTCCATACCCCGGCTCAACAGGATGAACTGCTCTGATACCAAAATGTAACACCCTAATACGGATATCTAGATATATCATAGATAGACAGAGATATATAAAGATAACCAGTACTAGAGATGTCACTTCTATACTACATACTAAGGAGGGGAAAAATGTAATACCCTTAAGTACATGTTAGACTGGTAAATGGTTATCGAAGGTAGCATTTGACTTGTTTAGCATGTCAGTAAAGTTTTGTGACAATCTGAGTTCATTTAGGCACTTAGTTGCAACATAGAAGTTGTAAAGTGGCTTAAAATGACTCAGATAATATCATAAGTTGCTGAGTTAAGAGAAATAAACATAGAGAGTTTATTTCTAGGTCACAAATAAGCCAAGTAAGATGTGGTAAAAGTTTCAAGAGAATCGGAGTCAGTTTGGTATTTTAAGGCATACAGGTTGTGCTTTTAATGCCGGATTGATCCCTAGCAGATATAGAAAATGATGAGAATTGTGAAACAACAATTTAGATGAATCTTATGATTTATTCTAAAATTGTTAGAAGCAGGGAAACTCGAATTAGCACAATTCGGGTGTCCATAGCAGATATAAGTTTCAGTGTAGAAACTTAAGTTAATCTTTTTCCGTAATTCCCTTCACGTCCCAGCCCCCCTATTTCTATCTTCTCTCGGCAGAGAAGGAGAAACCGAAAACAGAAAGAGAGAAAGGGGAGAAGGGAGAAGGGAGAAAGGGGAAGAAGGAAGAAGGGAGAAGGAAGAGGAAGATCAAGCTTCAAGGTTCAAGGCTTCAAGTCTTCAAGAGGTAGGGGTTTAGAGCCTTTATTCATCTCTTTCTCTATGTATGCATATAAACAACATAATATGTCAAATTGAGTTTTAGAGATGTTAGATGTGTTTGGCTTGCATAGACGTGTTTCTTTGGTCATTTATGACTTGTTCATAGCATAAGATTAAGTTAGGAACTTAGAACAACTCATTTAGACCCTTGATTCACAAAGTAAGCCATAGGCCATAGAATGAAGGATTTTGAGCCATAATCCAAATTAAGAGGTTTAAATTAGTGATTGATGATTCCTAATGGTTAAGAAACTAGTTAGGAACCCAGAATCACTTAGAAGTTGGTAAGAAATGGCCAAAATCCAAGAAAATGATCAAAAGAACAGCAAACCCGTAGCTGCAGAATTCTGCAGAATCTGGGTTCTGCTATGAGCGCCGCGGCATGGCTTAGTGGCGCCGCGGCGTGAGGAGTCAGAAATCACGTTTTCAGCTATGGGCGCCGCGGCGTTGAGAGAAGGATGCCGCGGCGTGCTGCCCAGAACCATGAAAAATGGTTTTATCTCACCATTAGATATATTGCCTTTGATGGATTCATATGTTTATGTTTCCTAAGTGCAATAAGGCATAAATGGGGATATTTTCAAGTGGAAAATACCTACCCATCAAGAATGAGAAAGCATAGGCTTTTAAGCATCCTAAAGGAAAGGTTTGTTTTAAGTGATGACATTGCACCTTAGGCAACTCAGTGTTGCATTAGATATCACTTAAGATGTGATGAGATGGTGCAATGAAGACAAGTGTATTAGTATACACTCTAACAGAGAACGAGAAAGGTATGAACCTTAGGAGATCCAAGACTAGTGGATTACCTTAGGAAGGTACCTAGAACCTTAGGCAACAAAGAGTTGCAAGTAAGAACTACTCTTGCATTAGAGTTACTTGAGTGAAGACAAGATTGTGTATTAGTTCCAAAGATGGAACGTTTAGGTACTAAGTCTCTAGTTAAGTGAGACTTGGTGCATTGCTAAATACACAATAAGATGATATATGACTAAGAAGATGTCATAATCATAAGGTAGAGCAGAAATGTGCAATAACTCATGTATTAGTAAAGATGAGTTAGAAATGCAAGATAAAGAGAATTTACTTCCTTAGATACTAACCAAAGTGTGGAAGTTAAGTTCTTAAGCATTCCATGAGTTTGGAATAGTTAAAGAGGTATCTGGAACCTTAAGCACACAAGTGTAGTATAAGCTACTACCAGACGTGTGGTAGACGGGAAAGCTAGATACAACTAGAATATGTATGTTAGCACACAAGTGTAGTATAAGCTACTACCAGAAGTGTGATAGAAAGGAAAGTTAGATGCATGAATTACTCACTTTAGTTAAAGTTGAGTTAATTATGCAAAGTTTTAGAGAGATGCTCATTATGTTCTTAAGCAAGGATAGTTGAGGGATTAGTTAAGATAGTCTCTTTCACTAAGATGAGTTGAGTCTATAGGAAAGTAAGATGGTGTTTATGTAAGAGTTAGACATAACACTAAGCTTTTCACACACTAGTCAGTTAAGCTAGTATGTATGTGAAGAGAAAGAACCTTAGTGCAACTAAGACTAGTGGTTGCCATAGGTAAGTACCTTACACCTCAGCAACATAGTGTTGCGTTAGAGATCACTTAAGAGATAGGAGTGATGAGGTGGAGTTTAGGTACAAGTATGAGAAATGAACTGGTGATGTTTACCTGAGAATGTAACGTTATATGACGTGAGGTCATTTAGCCAGAAGGTAAGGAATCAGAGAAGTTCCTTAGGGGACAAGTATTCCTAACCAAGTGCTAAGGTTACATATAGTATGAGGTTACAGATTCTCCTCATTGCAAAGGGTAAACATAAGAAGCCAAAGTTATTAGTAGGATATGCTTAGATCAAAGAGGAACTAAGTATATAAGTACGAATAAAAGTCTAGGAATTAGTTAAGTAGTATCGATCTGGTGGATATCCTTTGATGTTATTCATGGAGGCAAAAAGAAGATAGACGGGTGTCCGAAGGACTTTTGAGAAGGACATAACCCTGATGTCTCGATAATGTCAAGGCCAAAGGAGGTAAGTGGGAAATCCAGAGACGCTCTTTGAGCAAGGATGAAGCCCGAATTTCTCGGTGTGCCAGGATATGTGTAATGTGAGGATGAGTTTTTCCTCTAATTACCACTAGATGATATACTGACTAGTTCCTAGCAAACTCCTTTATTCTTAGAATAGACTTTTGCATTTGCATTTCATTCACATGCTTTTAGGATTCCTTAGGCATATTCATATTACATATCATTATCATTGCATTCACGGACAGTTGTATGGGCATTGTCCGTCGCTGTTAGTATGTACAGCTGTATGGGCGTTGTATGTATTAACAGTGTGTAGGCTATCGGTTGACATCACACTATAAGAAAGTGTGCAGTTATGAGAAAAGAGGAGGAAACTCCTAAGTTATGAGAAAAGAGGAGGAAACTCCTAAGTTATAAGAAAAGAGGAGGAAACTCCTAAGTTATGAGAAAAGAGGAGGAAACTCCTACGATAGAAATAGCTATGAGAAAAGGGGACAAAGCTCCTAAGTTAGAATTATGGCATTTGTTATATATTTGTTATATACAATGTTATAGAGAACTGGTATTGGAATTGCTTTTACTGAGAATGTTAATTCTCACCCCAGTTGCTATTCCATGTAAATCCAGATGCAGGTACCGATGCAGATTCAGGTACAGGCAAAGGCTCAGGTACAGAGATGCAAACCCTGCTAAGGATGAGAAGATAAAACATGAAGACTAGAGTAGTTTTTATTGCTTTAAGTAGACAGAACTTATGTAATAAGTTTATATTTGTTCTGTAAGTTTTATGTTATATGTATTATAAATAGCCCTCAGGTGGCTAAGTTTGTATAAGTTTATGTATGAGTTTAAGTTTTTCCGCAATCTCTCAAGGCTTTCTATAATTACTCAGTTGTGATTATAGATATATATTAGTATGTAGTATAGAAGTGACATCTCTAGTACTGGTTATCTTTATATATCTCTGTCTATCTAGGATATATCTGGATATCCGTATTAGGGTGTTACACTACAGGACCTATTCGACAGATAATCTGATACGGTCCAATGAACTTAGGAGTAAGCTTCTTGGATTTGATAACTCTTTCGACACCAGTCGTAGGAGTTACTCTTAGAAATACATGCTCACCCTCCTCAAATTCAAGAGGTCTTCTTCGCTTATCAGCATAACTCTTTTGTCTGCTTTGCGTCGTCTTCATCTTCTCTTGTATCATCTTTACCTTCTCCGTAGTCTGTTGTACAAGATCTGGTCCAATAGTCATACTTTCCCCATCTTGATACCAACACAACAGTGTTCGACAATGTCTTCCATACAATGCCTTATAGGGTGTCATCCCTATGCTTGAGTGAAAACTATTGTTGTAGGTGAATTCTATCAAAGATAAAAATTCATCCCAACTTCCTTGTTGCTCCAAAACACAAGCACACAACAGATCTTCCAAAGACTGTATAGTTCTCTCTGTCTGACCATCAGTCTGCGGATGATAAGCTGAACTCAACCGCAACTTAGTTCCCATTGCTTCTTGTAAACTTCGCCAGAACCTTGACATAAACCTCGGATCTCTGTCAGAAACTATACATGTAGGCACACCATGCAGTCTAACAATCTCACTGATGTATAACTGGGTTAATCTTTCTAATGAATACTTAATATTAATTAGCAAGAAATGAGTCGACTTCGTAAGCCTATCGACTATAACCCATATCGAATCATGACCTTTCCTCGTCTTCGGCAATCTAGTAACGAAATCCATTAAGATACTATCCCACTTCCACTCTGGAATAGCTAACGGTTGCAACATACTAGTTGGTCTCTGATGTTCCACTTTTGCCTTCTGACAAACCAGACAAGACGCCACACGTTCTGCTACGTCTCTTTTCATTCTTGGCCACCAAAACAACTTCTTCAAGTCTTGGTACATCTTGGTCATTCCTGGATGCAAACTCAAATCACTAGTATGAGCTTCATCTAGGATTTCCTTCTTCAGCTCAGAATCATCAGGCATACAGATCCTTCTTTTGAACCTTAAAATTCCATCTGCTCCTTCCTCTACCGTCGACTTATGACCTTGCTTTAACAATTTCCTCTCATTTTGTAAAAACGCATCTTCCTTTTGTTTATCTCGGACTACATCAAGAAATTCATTTATGATCATGACCTTACATAGGCGAACTCTTCCAGGCAGAAACTCCACTGACAACCATAGATCTCGGAATTTGTTAATCAATTCCTCCTCCTTTATCATCATTGCCGAAACACTAATTACCTTTCTGCTCAAGGCATCAGCTACCACATTAGCTTTTCCTGGATGGTATTGGAGTTGAAAATCATAATCCTTTAAGAATTCCAACCATCACCTTTGCCTCATATTTTAATTTTTTCTGATCAAACAAGTACTTTAGACTCTTGTGAACACTAAAGACATTGAACATCGCTCCATATAGAAAATGCCTCAATACCTTCAGAGCAAAAACCACTGCAGCCAATTCCAAATCATGTGTTGGATAGTTCCTCTCATGAACCTTCAACTGTCGAGAAGCATACGCCACAACATTCTGATTTTGCATCAATACGCATCCTAACCCTTAGTAAGAAGCGTCACAATACACATCAAAAGTTCCCTTAGAATCCGGTAAAATTAACACTGGTGCAGTTGTTAACCCCTTCTTCAATTCTTAGAAACTGGCTTCACGTTCTTCCGTCCACTCAAAAACTTGACTTTTCCTCTTGACCTGTGTAAGCGGTCCAGCAATCTTAGAAAAACCCTCGATAAACCTCTAGTAATATCTAGCAAGTCCAACAAAACTTTGAACGTCCGTCACTGTCTTAGGTCTTTCCCACTATAAAATAGTCTCCACTTTCGATGGGTCTACCGCAATGCCTTCTTTGGAAATCATGTGACCGAGAAATTGGACTTCCTCTGACCAAAACTCACACTTCGCCAATTTCGCATACAGCTGCTTTTCCTTCAAAATCTGAAGAACAATACCGAGATGTTCAGCATGTTCTTCCTTAGATTGAGAATAGATCAGAATGTCATCGATAAAAACAACGACAAATCTGTCTAAATACGGATGAAAAATCCTGTTCATATAGTCCATGAATATGGCAAGAACATTCGTCACCCCGAATGACATTACCTGATACTCATAATATCCATAACAAGTTCGAAAAGCTGTTTTAGGTACATCTTCCTCCTTAACACGAATCTGGTGATAACCCGATCTCAGATCTATTTTGGAAAATACCACTGCTCCCTTTAGCTGATCCATTAAATCGTCAATTCTAGGAAGCGGATATTTATTCTTGATAGTCACCTTGTTCAGCTGACGATAATCCACGCAAAGTCTAGAAGTTCCGTCTTTCTTCTTGACCAAAAGCACTGGCGCTCCCCATGGTGAAACACTAGGTCACACAAACTGCTTCTCCAACAGTTCCACCAACTGTCCTTTCAGCTCCACCAACTCTGCTGGCGACATACGGTACGGTGCAATTGAGATAGGACCTGCTCCTGGTACTAAATCAATTGAAAACTCGATCTCCCTCTCAGGTGGCAAACCAGGTACATCATCAGGAAAAATCTCTGGAAACTCATTGACAACAGGAATAATACTCACATCTTTCTCATTCTTGACTTCTAGAGAAGACAATACCATATATCCCTGTGCTCCTTCTCTCAACAATGACTTGACTTTAACAGCAGTCAAGAATCCAGACTCTTCTTCCTTAGGAAAAACTATGGTTTTGCTTGCACAATCTATAAGGATATGGTTAGAAGATAACCAATCCATCCCAAATATTACATCTATCTCAACAAGAGGCAAACAAATCAAGTTGACCGAAAACACACGGTTCTTTATAACAATAGGACAATCCAAACATATCTTAGATGTAACTACAGGTTTAGTAGTTGGCGTAGATACACTCAATTTAACATTCAGAGAAGACACAGGCAACTTCAATCTTTCCACACAATCATATGTAATAAATGAATGTGTTGCACCAGAGTCATATAACACAGTCAAAAGATTACCTTCAATGACTCCTTCTCCCTGAATAAGATCATCAGACTTAGAAACTTCAGTTCCCGTCATAGTATATACTTGTCCTCCTGACCTCGGTTGAGTACCTCCTAACTTTTGCTGATTAGCACGAACATAACGAACAGCAGGTTTTCTTTCCGGCTGAGTACAATCCTTAGACATGTGCCCAGGTTGTTTACAGTTAAAGCAAACTGTCCCTTTGATTGTGCATTCCGGAGAGATATGGCCTTTCCTTCCACACTTAAAACATGTTGGTGTAAACGCCACTCTCTGCCCAGCTCCACTACCACTTGCACTTCCCCCAACTGGTGATCGTTGAGGTTGATTCCCTGGTGGTCTAGAATACGGCTTACGCTAAAACCGATTGGTATTACTGCTACCACCTCTCTAAAAATCTTGTTGGTCCAAAATTACGATTCCTCTGATCCCGTGACGGCTCTAATTCCTCGAGTCGTGCACACGCATCCACTAAAGCATGAAACTGATTCATTCCCAAGGATAGCACTCCTTGTTTCAGTTCCACTCTCAACCCTGCCTCAAACTTCTGGCATCTCCACACGTCATTCGGTCGTGTCTGAGCATAATCTGAGAACTGAGACAAGCTCTCAAATTTAGTAGCATACTCATTCACAGTCATATTACCCTGACGTAAACCAAGAAATTCTATCTCCATGGCATGTCTAGCACTTGCAGGAAAATACTTTTCCAGAAATGCATTAGAAAATACCTCCTATGTAATTTCTATTCCTTCAGTCTGCAATAATCAGCGGGTTCCTCTCCACCAATGTTCTCCGTCTCCCCTTAACATAAAGGCTGCATACGTTACCTTCTTCTCATCGGAGCATCTCATTCCTTCAAAGATTATCTCCAAGTCTTGTATCCATTGACTCGCTTTCTCAGGATCAACCTCGCCTCTAAACTGCGGTGGATTGTTACGTCTAAATTCAGATAAATTTAGGGCATCAGCAGTAGCATCTTGCTGTTGAGCTACTCTCAGGTTCTACTGAGTAATTACTTCAGCCATTCGCTGCATAGCTTCAGCAGTCGCAATCATTGGATCCACTGCACGATTTACGTTTGCACGTCCTCCTCCACGTCTACCCGACATCTTCTTTCTTCAAATATAACAAAGCAAAGTTAGATACATCCTGTCGGAAGTAAATCACAGAGAATCACACAGCACAAACAAAAACAGACCCAACCACAACCCCAAAAGACTCTAACTTGGGCTCTGATACCACCTAATGTAACACCCTTATGGGGATGTCACATTTATAAAGAAAATAAAATAAAGATAAATAAAATCTACCCAAGTTGTAAAACATTTATTATATACTAATACGGGTTGTAAAATTTTTTCGGTTAAATAGAATATTACGAGATAAAATAACACGGAACATAAAATAAGCACACTATCATCACACATAATATACATATGGTTCCATCATAGGTTATACAAATAATTTACAAATATAAATATTTAACAACTAAAACAATAAACAAAATAGTAAAAGGTCAATATATACAAACGCAGACGTGCCCAAGTACACATCATAAATATCTAACCCTCTGAAGATCACTCTCAGATGAAACTTCAGGTGATAGATATCCAGGATGCCTCGACTCTCTACGGACACGAGTCCGTGCAGTCGATACGCTGCTGATCTCGCTAGGTGCATCAAACATACCACCCCAATGACGCCTAAGAGATAGCGGCAACTCCACATGTAAATACAGCAAAGTAGAAAAGATTGGTACTTCATCAAACTCCGTACGTATGGTCACAGTTAGACGCCCTACGTACGTCACCGAGTCTCTATCCTCTCACAGACGCCAGGTGTAACACCCCTTTGGAGGATGTCACACATAAAAGAAAATAAAAGAAATAGAAATAAAATCTACCCAAGTTGTGAAACATTTGTTAAATATTATTACAGGTTGTAAAATAATTCCTGATAGACGAGAAATATGATATAAAAAAAAATAATGCGGAAAATACGAAATAAAAAAAAAAAAAACATCATCACTAATCATATACATATGATTAAGTTATAAACTAATACAAATAATTTACAACTAAGACTACAAATATTTAAACAAAAACATAAAGAAAAAGCAATAAAAGAGTTAATATATACGGACATACGTGTGACGCGCCCAAAAAAAACATCATGATTATCTAATCCTCTGATGGATCACTCTCAGCATGAAAATGATCATCAGGAGATAGATATCCTGGATGTCTCGACACACGGCGATAACGGGATCGCGCAGTCGATACGATGCTTATCTCACTAGGCTCAGGGTTTTCAGCACCCCAATAACTCCTAATGGATAAGGGTAACTCTAAGTGCAGAAAAAGTGTCGTAGTCATGACAGGCTCTTCATCAAAACGTTGACGTAGGATCACGGTCACACGTCCTGCATACGTCACAGAGTCACGATCGCCTCGTAAGTGCCAAGCCGAGCACCTCCATGAAATACCAGCTCTATGAATCCCAAAAATCTGGGCGTCGCCATCCCTCACAATCAATCCGAGGATATGGATGATCGGATGGTTCTTGATCGTAAACGGTCGTCACTGCTGATCTTCCTCCTCCTCGGGTACACGATCTCAATAGGCTGATCCTCTTCCTCGAAGTCTTTACCGCGTAAAATAATTAAACAGAAAATATATATAACAAAGAGGTAAGACAACATAAAATCATCACAACATGGACAATAAGAAGATGACAAACAACATGTATACAGTTCATGCAATACATAAAGCTTTAACAATTATAATAACAAATTGAAGTAAAATTTAGATATCATAACAATATATCACATAAGTATAAAACCTCACGGATAAAATAAGAAAGATAAGAATAAACAGATAAGATATAATAACCAAATATAGTAACAAGATAACCAGGATAAAATAAACAAATAAGATACAGATAAACAATAAATAGATAAGATGGAAACAAATAGACATAGAGATAAATAATATGACAAAATCCTACTCCATGGAGCTAAAGAAAACACAAGTATCAGAGAGAGGAATGACTCGCAAAATCTAATAGTACCACGGCTGCCCCACCAACTATTGCGTGTCACACGTTGCGTCTATAGCCCCACGACACAGGAATCCATTATCCAGGCGTGGTGTAGTTCACGGTCTCACGTTGTGGCACTACAGGCAAATGTACAACTAGATTTCACAAATCTTGATTAAATATAGTGTATGTCGAGTACCATAGTGTGCTATCGGTTTACGGCCCAATGGAGCTACCAACCGTCCACATGTGGGATCCCGTACACTAAAGTCTCCAAGTTCATTAGAACAATGAACCACACTACGTTTATCGCATCGACAACACGATGTGATTCGTCTCGTCAACCAATCCACCAAATACATGGCACACATAACGATAGATGGAAAGCACATGCGGGTTCACATTTTCCCGACAATGAGATATAGTCTCAAAAGCACATGCGGGTTCACATTTTCCCGACAAAGATATAAATTTTCAAAAGCACATGTACGGGTTCACATTTTCCCGACAAATGAAAAGATTTTCAAAAATAATGCATGCGGGTTCACATTTTCCCGACAAGTATAAAGATAGTAACGGTCAATCGCGTAGAAATTTTATCGCGTTTTCATAATTCCGTCGTTTTACAAACGTTTAAAAATCACGTAAAGATATTTTTCTGTTTTTAAAATCGCGTAGCATTTTTAATACATTTTCTCAATCGCGTAGGATTTTCAAATCATTTTCTTATTCGAATGCCCTTAAAATTACTGTTTAAACCAACAGAAATAGTACTTAGTACATTTAAACTACGTAGAATAATTTTTCATACCGCATGCATACTGTCTTTAGGATATTTTTACTATCTTATTGGTTCATTTTTACTAAAAATTGACAAGATTTGTTTAGAATATCATAATAATGGTTTCCTAAATTATCCATAAAATTTCCATTTACCTAATTTTTAACCATATCATTTAATTCTTTTTGAAATCTCTAACATGCTTCAAAACCTTAAGTGAGCTATATGTTAGAAAATTTCTCAAAATTTCTGTATTTTACTTCCTAATGATAAAATCACTAGTTTAAATCCTTTAAGCTTAATTCTACTCAATTTGTTTCTTCAAAAATCATTATAGAAAATTTC
The DNA here is from genome assembly GCA_029884605.1 of Ormosia emarginata. Lineage (NCBI taxonomy): Eukaryota > Viridiplantae > Streptophyta > Magnoliopsida > Fabales > Fabaceae > Ormosia > Ormosia emarginata. The sequence continues at coordinate 19,932,255 of JAQQTP010000078.1, read as the reverse complement.
TTCTTAACTTGTATTGTCTCTTTTTGATTGAAAAAGGTTTGGAATCAAGTTTTAGAAATCATGATTACCTATAGTGGCATGTTGGCCAAATTTCATAAAATTTTTGCATTTGATTTCTAAATTGTTTTTCACCTTCTAAATCATATCAAATATATTATATTGTCTAAGCTCATTAAATCATATTAGAAAATAGTTAGTAAGAGTTAAATTAATCCTTTAGGCATGTTGGCCCAAAATACTAAGTCTTTACCATTTGATTTCTAAGTTCATTTTCTTTAATCAAATCAATTTGAAACTTTCTTGATTCTCCTAGGTTAATTAAGTTACACTTTAGGAAAAATCAAGAGAACATCTTGGTCCTCTCACTTTGTCATTGCCGTGAACTAGGGAATGTGTTCTTTGGAACACTCATGCAAATTTACACATGTTATTCATATCTTATACCTTATCATACAATTCTAACACATGCATTTATATTTCTAACACATACAAAATATTTCTAACACATAAAACCTAAATTAAAGCTTATAGACATACAATCAAAAGATAATAGACATGCAAAATTATTACAATCACCAAACAAGAAAGCTACTAACATACAACACCTAAGCTACTAGCAACCACAAAAATTAACAAATACACATCAATAAACACACCACAACCGAATCCTTATGGATTCTACAAACAATCCATCTTCTTACCACCATCAAGGGATGATAAGAATTGTCTTCCTCTTACCTTAAATGAAGACAAATGATTAGCTTTCACACCTCCTATGGTTCGGTTTTCACTCCACCAAATACCTAAAAATATCAAATAAAATCTACATGTTATTAACCATGAAAAAGAAGCTAAACCATGGAGAAATCATGGCTTAGAACTTTGAAAAAGAAGAGAGAAAAGAAAAATATGATATTTCACCTTCTAGGTCAAATTTACAAGGTTGATTTCCAAGCCCTAAATGGAAGATTTTGAAGAAACTTCCAACTAGAAAGGTTCTTAGAATAGTGTTTAGGTTAAGGAAACTTGGTTAGAAAAATTTTTGGATGGTTGGATGATTAGGAATGTGATGAGGACTTCATGGGTGAAGCCCAAGCCCAGGCCCAAGTCCAGAAAGAAGTCCAAGATCCAATACAAGGTCTAGGAAGGCCCATGACAAGAGCAAGAACTAAAAGGGCCCAAGAAGAACTTAAAAAGATGTTGAACAACTTATTAGAGGCCCAACATCAGATTGAAGGCCGATATGTGGAGCCTAGGATTTACACATGCATAGCCCACTTGGAATGAAAGGAGAAGAGCCAAAAGAGTCAATTTGAACTTTCAAGACCTTTAAATGTTTTTGGGGCTGTTTTTATTTGTTTTTATTTTCTATTGCTTTCTAGTTCTATTTGGTGTATGCTGTGTTCAAAAAAAAATATATTTTGTTCACAATAGGATTAGAACCCAGGCACTTGAAGCTAAATATGTCTCCTTAACCACTGGAACATATCAGTGATGCTTATGCTAAGGGGTTTTGTTTTTTTTATTATTTTTGTTAAGTCCTAAATGGGCAAACCTCTAAACTGAATTGTATTAAAACATTTGGGAATCATTAGGGAATCATTAGGAGATAGACTTTTGGCATATAAGAAAATTGGGAGTTTTGCTCTGCTAGGGTTCTTCCTTGCATCAATTGATCTTATCAAGAGTTAATCTTTTCTTGTGGCGATCCTTCTTGGCTTATCAAACTAGGTTTGTGGCGCCATCCTTATCTTTTTCTTTTCATCAATTTTCGTTTCTACTTCTTCTTTCAATTTTTGAAATTTTCTAATTTTCGTCTTAATTATCTCGTACTCATATCTCAAATTATACTTACTCTTTTTCAGTGATTTTTGAGTCTAAATCGTGATTCAGAAAGAGATCTTTCACCTCGTTTTGGAATCACTCAATTCTGAAACCTGTAGCGTGAGTTATAGAATTTTCCTAAAACGGACGAAATTAGTTCTTTCCCTTCTTTATTCTTTTATTTCAATTTCACCTTCCAAATTCAGTTTGCTCTAGTCCTAATAGGTCCGAAATCAAGAGGCATATGGAAAACCTCATCATTTGGTATCAAAGCTAGTCATTAGGGCTAGTGTTTGGGTGTGATTTGGAGCCAAAAGAGGGCTGTTTGGGCTTATCGTTCATATCTCACGTTTTACATATCCAATTTCGATGATTCTTGAGTCAAAATTGTGTCCCAAAACGTGAACGTTCACCTCGCTGTGGAAACACTCAAATCCGAGTTCTATAGCGTGAGATACAGTGGCTGCCAAGTAAGTGAAAACAACACTAATTGTGAATTTTTTTTTTCTCTGAATCGCTTGAATTGTACTAAGATTGTAGAGGCTGAATTTGATTGTTGAATTAAAAAAAAAAAAAAAATCTGGTTGGAGTTTAAAAAAAAAAAGAAAAAAAAAAAAAAAGGGAGATTTGGAAGTGCTTCAACATTTGGTTTGAGGAAGCTATTTGAATTTCGGACCTAAAACCTTGTTCTTGTCTCTTGTTTAAATTTATGAATCACTTGTCTTTCTAATTGTGAGTAGTGAACTTGTTCTTTGCTACTTGTCTTGTGATTACTTGCAAGTTAAAAATCTATTTCTTGAAGAGATTGTTTGATTCTAGTAAGAACTTTAAGCAAGAGAAAGAGTGGAAAAAGGCAAGAGAGATACATTAGCTTAAAAGCCAAATTTGTGTGAAACACTTTGAGTGAAATAGTTTTGGAGAGGACTTCTTTACATCAAATTAATCTATGGCTGAAAGAGAGGGACCACCATCCCCTACTAGGGAGCATAGGTTACTGTTAGATGCCTTAACTCAAAGGATGAATGAGGTGTTGAGGGAGCATACGGAGGGAATTTATGAGAGGCTTGAAACTTTAGAAAACCAAAACCAGAATGGGGAGAATGACCAACATAGAGATAGAAGGAGACATGAGAGGCATGAAAGGAGAGAACATGATGGAGAACAGAGGAGAAATAGAGAGGAGGTTGTGAAAGTTACCATACCACCATTTAAAGGAAAAAGTGATCCCGAAGCCTATATTGAGTGGGAGATGAAGGTAGAACAAATTTTCTCATGCCACAACCTAAATGAGGAGAAGAAGGTCAAGCTAGCTACCTTGGAATTCATTGACTATGCCTTAGTTTGGTGGGATCAATTCCAAAAGGAGAGGAGGAGGTATGGAGAGCCTATGTTAGAGAGTTGGGAGGAGTTAAAAGAGTGTTGAGAAGGAGGTATGTTCCATCCCACTACCATAGAGAGCTTCTCAATAAACTTCAAAGAATGACCCAAGGGAGTAAGAGTGTAGATGAGTTCTTTAAAGACCTTGAAATAGCCATGATCCGAGCCAATGTAGAGGAGGAAAGGGAGGTTACCATGGCTAGGTTCCTTAATGGGCTGAATGGAGATATAAGAGATGTTGTTGAGCTTCAAAATTATGTAGAAATGGAGGACTTAGTTCACCATGCTATGAAAGTGGAACAACAACTAAAAAGAAAAAGTGTGAGAAAGAGTGTATCAAACTATGATAACTCTAGATGGAAGGATAGGTTCAAGAAGGAGGGTACCTCATCTTCTAGGATCTCCACGATAGCCCCAAACCCAACCCAAAACAAGGGCAAAGAAATGGCAAACAAGTCTCGGTCTAGAGACATAAAGTGTTTCAAATGTTTGGGTAGGGGGCACATTGCATCTGAATGCCCAACTAAGAAGGTTATGGTGTTAAAAGATAATGGAGAAATCACTAGTGAGAGTTCCCAAACTGAATCCTCAAGTGAGGAAGAGAGAGAGGAAGAGGAGGAGATTCTGAAGGAGATTTGTTCATTGTGAGGAGAATGTTAGGAGGAATAGCCAAAGAGGGTGAGGAAAGTCAAAGAGAAAATATTTTCCATACTAGATGTCTTATCCAAGGAAAACTGTGTTCCTTAATCATTGATGGAGGGAGTTGTACTAATGTGGCAAGTACTAGGTTGGTGACAAAAATGAATTTGGAGACTAAGCCCCATCCTAGACCATACAAGTTGCAGTGGTTGAGTGAGGAGGGAGAATTGAGGGTGGATAAGCAAGTGGAGATTGAGTTTTCTATTGGAAAATATAAAGATAAAATTTTGTGTGATGTGGTTCCAATGGAAGCTAGTCATTTGCTTCTTGGGAGACCATGGCAGTTTGATAGAAAAGCTCACCATGATGGTCACGCAAATAAATACACTTTTCACCATGAAAACCGCAAGGTTACATTGGTTCCATTGTCTCCAAAAGAGGTATGTAATGATCAAAATATCATGAGAGAAAAAAGAAAGCAAGAGAGGAAAGAAAGGAAAGAAAATGAAAATGAGAGCAAAAAGAAAGAGAGAAAGAATGCTTTGTTTGTGAAGAGTGGAGAGGTGAGGAGAGCTTTAATGGCAAGGAAGTCTATGTATATACTATATAATAAGGAGATTACTGCACTTGATTCTGACCTTGAACTTCCTAGTGAAGTTAAATCTATTTTGCAGGAATTTCAAGATGTTTTTCCGAAGATATACCACCGGACTTCCACCATTGAGAGGTATTGAACACCAAATTGATTTGGTGCCAGGGGCTGTGTTGCCTAATAGGCCAGCATACAGGAGTAATCCTCAAGAGACCCAAGAAATTCAAAGGCAAGTTGCTGAATTGATGAACAAAGGATGGGTTGAGGAGAGCTTGAGCCCTTGTCTTTACCAATTATATTGGTGCCAAAGAAAGATGGAAGTTGGAGGATGTGTTCTGCATTGTAGGGCCGTCAACAACATCACCATCAAGTACAGCATCCCATTCCCAGTTAGATGATTTGTTAGATGAGTTGTATGGCTCTTGTTATTTCTCTAAGATTGATTTGAAAAGTGGATATAATCAGATTAGGATTAGAGAAGGTGATGAGTGGAAAACAGCTTTTAAAACCAAGTATGGTTTGTATGAGTGGAAAGTAATGCCATTTGGTTTGACAAATGCCCCTAGTACTTTTATGAGATTGATGAACCATGTTTTGAGAGAGTTTCTAGGGAAATTTGTTGTTGTTTATTTTGATGATATTCTTGTATATAGTAAAAATTTGGATGAGCATTTGCATCATTTGCAATCTGTTTTACATGTGCTTAGAAAAGAAAGATTGTATGCTAATTTGGAAAAGTGCATGTTTTGTAAGGACCATGTTGTGTTCTTAGGATTTGTGGTTAATTCTAGTGGAGTGCATGTAGATAAGGAGAAAATAAAAGCAATCCAAGAATGGCCAACTCCTAAGAGTGTGAGTGAGGTAAGAAGTTTTCATGGGCTTGCTAGTTTCTATAGGAGGTTTGTTAAGGATTTTAGTACCATTGCTGCACCTCTAAATGAACTAGTCAAGAAGCATGTGGGTTTTAAATGGGGAGAGAAACAAGAGAAAACATTTGCTGTCCTAAAGGAGAAATTAACACATGCACCCATACTTGCTTTGCCTAACTTTGCTAAATCCTTTGAGCTTGAATGTGATGCATCTGGGGTAGGCATAGGTGCGGTTTTAATGCAAGAGGGACATCCCATTGCCTATTTTAGTGAGAAAATGAATGGGGCTGCCCTTAACTACCCTACATATGATAAAGAATTGTATGCTTTAGTTAGGGCTTTGCAAACTTGGCAACACTATCTTCGCCTAAGGAGTTTATTATTCATAGTGATCATGAGTCTCTAAAGTATTTGAAAGGACAGGAAAGTTGAACAAGAGACATGCCAGGTGGGTGGAGTTTCTTGAACAATTTCCCTATGTGATCAAGCACAAGAAAGGTAAGTCCAATGTGGTTGCTGATGCTTTGTCACGCAGGTATGCTTTATTGACTACTCTTGAAACTAAATTTCTTGGTTTTGAATATATTAAGGAACTGTATGAACATGATGCTGATTTTTCTCACATTTATCAAACATGTTCTCATCTTGTATCTGATGGGTATTTCAAGCATGATGGTTACTTAATAAAGGACAAGAGACTATGTGTGCCAAAAAGTTCAATTAGGGAATTGCTTGTTCAAGAGGCACATGAAGGGGGCTTAATGGGACACTTTGGGGTGCAAAAGACATATGACATCTTGCATGAGCATTTTTACTTGGCCTCTACATGAAGCATGATGTGCATAAGTTATGTGATAAGTGTCTTGTTTGTAAAAAGGCTAAGTCTAGGGTCATGCCGCATGGATTATATACTCCCTTGCATATTCTGAACACCCTTGGACTGATATTTCTATGGATTTGGTGCTAGGTTTGCCTCGGTCTAAGGGAGGGAAGGATTCTATTTTTGTGGTGGTTGACGGGTTCTCAAAGATGGCTCACTTCATACCATGCAAGAAGGTGGATGATGCATGTCATGTAGCTGATTTATTCTTCAAAGAGGTGGTAAGACTGCATGGTTTGCCTAAGAGTATTGTAAGTGATCGGGACTCTAAATTCCTTAGTCATTTTTGGAGGACCTTGTGGGGAAAGATAGGCACAAAACTATTATTTTCAACTACTTGCCATCCCCAAACTATGGGCAAACAGAGGTTGTAAATAGGACTTTGTCTACTCTCCTTAGAGTGTACTAAAGAAAAATCTTAAGTCTTGGGAGGAATGTTTGCCACATGTTGAGTTTGCTTATAATAGAGCAATACATAGTACTACTCAGTTTTCACCTTTTGAAATTGTATATGGTTTTAATCCTTTGACTCCTTTGGATTTATTACCTTTACCTAACATTTCTCAATTGCAAGATAAGTCAGGGCAAGTTAAAGCTGATTTTGTGAAGAAATTGCATGAAAAGGTTAAGGCCCAAATTGAGAAGAAAACGGAAGGGTATGCCAAGCATGCAAACAAAGGAAGGAAGAAGGTAACATTTGAACCAGGTGATTGGGTATGGGTACACCTTAGGAAGGAAAGATTTCCATCTCAAAGGAAGTCTAAGCTTATGCCAAGAGGAGATGGACCTTTTCAAGTATTGGCTAAGATCAATGATAATGCATATAAGATTGACTTGCCAGGTGAGTATGGTGTGAGTGCTACCTTTAATGTGGCTGATTTGTCCTTTTATGATGCAGGTGATGAATTAATGGATTTGAGGACAAATGCTTCTCAAGAAGGAGGGAATGATGAGGACTTCATGGGTGAAGCCCAAGCCCAGGCCCAAGTCCAGAAAGAAGTCCAAGATCCAATACAAGGTCTAGGAAGGCCCATGACAAGAGCAAGAACTAAAAGGGCCCAAGAAGAACTTAAAAAGATGTTGAACAACTTATTAGAGGCCCAACATCATATTGAAGGCCGATATGTGGAGCCTAGGATTTACACATGCATAGCCCACTTGGAATGAAAGGAGAAGAGCCAAAAGAGTCAATTTGAACTTTCAAGACCTTTAAATGTTTTTGGGGCTGTTTTTATTTGTTTTTATTTTCTATTGCTTTCTAGTTCTATTTGGTGTATGCCTGTGTTCAAAAAAAATATATTTTGTCCACAGTAGGATTAGAACCCAGGCACTTGAAGCTAAATATGTCTCCTTAACCACTGGAACATATCAGTGATGCTTATGCTAAGGGGTTTTGTTTTTTTTTTTTTTTAAGTCCTAAATGGGCAAACCTCTAAACTGAATTGTATTAAAACATTTGGGAATCATTAGGGAGATAGACTTTTGGCATATAAGAAAATTGGGAGTTTTGCTCTGCTAGGGTTCTTCCTTGCATCAATTGATCTTATCAAGAGTTAATCTTTTCTTGTGGCGATCCTTCTTGGCTTATCAAACTAGGTTTGTGGCGCCATCCTTATCTTTTTCTTTTCATCAATTTTCGTTTCTACTTCTTCTTTCAATTTTTGAAATTTTCTAATTTTCGTCTTAATTATCTCGTACTCATATCTCAAATTATACTTACTTTTTTTCGGTGATTTTTGAGTCTAAATCGTGATTCAGAAAGAGATCTTTCACCTCGTTTTGGAATCACTCAATTCTGAAACCTGTAGCGTGAGTTATAGAATTTTCCTAAAACGGACGAAATTAGTTCTTTCCCTTCTTTATTCTTTTATTTCAATTTCACCTTCCAAATTCAGTTTGCTCTAGTCCTAATAGGTCCGAAATCAAGAGGCATATGGAAAACCTCATCAGAATGGCTCTTGGCCGAATGATAGGGAAGAAGAACAACAATGGAGGCTAGGGTTCTTGGAAGAGAGAGAAGAGAGAAAAGTGATGAAGATGAAGTGTAGTTTTGGTCTTCCAAGGCCTCTTGGCCATAGCACTCAAGTGCAAATGGATGTGCATGGATTTGGCTTCATCCAAGCCATTGAATGCATCAAAGGTCAAGATCAAATCTTGCTTAACAAGCTTAAATCCTATTGGTTGCTCATGGTGACTCACCTTGCTTAGTCACACGATTACATTAAATTCTCTGTTGAGTCGACTAGTGAGTCGACTTTGAACTGGAAAGTTCTCTTTAAACTTACGGTGATTAATTAAGCTACCGATCTAACTTTACGCTAATTGTGGGTCCCGTAAAATATTTCCTGGTCCATCTTGTCACTAAAATATCTTGACTAATAAAATAATATTATAATAATATAAAATTATTTTATTTGTGATTAAATCCTAAAAATTAAAAATTATTTTTAGTCTCATTCGAAAGTCGGGTTAAGTAAGATCCCCAATTCTAAATAATAAAATAAGATTTTCCCCGACCCCGAAAAATATTATTTTCTGCATTTCGAAACAAATCACCCAAAAAGTCCATATAAAATCACTTAGACAGTATTATCGGACATTAAATCAAGAAGAAAACAATTAAAAACAGCAAAAACAATGAAAAAAGACGTTCGGGACGTAACGGTCATTTTCTCATTTTTTCCACAACGTAGGTAATCGTCCAAAACGTTCAAATAAAATATCCAAGCGGTATTATATAGCTGTATATCTTTCAGAAAAATTAATACAGTAGCTCGAGAAAAATTTTTATTTTACTAGTCTCGAAGCAAACTACGTAAAACGATCAAATAAAATTTGAGCCTGTATTATCGTAATTGTTTTCATACAGAAATCGAGAACAGAAAAATAGGGACACAGCGGTCATTCATACAAAAGCATGAAAAACAGAAAACAGTACATTCAGAATATTTTCTAAAAATTGGGGCGTTACACCAGGCGTCAGAGCCTCCGTGAAACTCAAGTCGCACGAATCCAAAGAATCCTGGTAGCGTCATCCTCCCACAATCAATCCAATGGATATGGATGATCGGATGGTTCTTGATCGTCATACTGATCCTCGGCTTGCTACTCTTCCTCTTCCTCAGGATACACACACTCAAGAGGCTGTTCCTCTTCCTCAAACTCTTTACCACATAAATTTAAAATACGGAAACACATACAATAAAGAAGTAAGACAATCTATATCATCACAAACATGGTAAATAAGAAAACGACAATACAATCAGATATATAGTTCATACAATATAGAATACCATAATAGAATGCCATAACAACATAAACATAAATACAGTATAACATAGATATAATATAAGAATTAAATATATATGATATCATAGATAAAAATATAATAATGTACAAAGACATGATACATATGCAATATGACACGATCCTACTCCATGGAGCTAAACACATACAGACATCAGAGAGAATGACCCGCAAAATCTATTAGTACCACGGCTGCCCAACCAAACTATTGCGTTGTCACACATTGCATCTATAGCCCACAGTCACATGGCGTGGTGTAGTTCACTGTCAAACGTTGTGTCACTTGTAATACCCTTAAGTACATGTTAGACTGGTAAATGGTTACGAAAGGTAGCATTTAACTTGTTTAGCATGTCAGTCAAGTTTTGTGACAATCTGAGTTCATTTAGGCACTTAGTTGCAACATAAAAGTTGTAAAATGGCTTAAAATGACTCAGATAATAGCATAAGTTGCTAAGTTAAGAGAAATAAACATAGAGTTTATTTCTAGGTCACAAATAAGCCAAATAAGATGTGGTAAAAGTTTCAAGAGAATCAGAGTCAGTTTGGTATTTTTAGGCATACGAGGTTGTGCTTTTAATACCAAATGACTAGCGACGAGATATAGAAAATAATGAAAAGAGAAACAACAACTTAGATGAATCTTATGATTTATTCTAAGGTTGTTGGAAACGAGAAACTCGAATTAGCATGATTCGGGTATCCATAGCAGATAGAAGTTTCGGTATTAATCTTTTCCCGTAATTCCCTCCGTCCCTTCCCCCTTTATATTTGGTTCTCCTCGGCAGAGAAGAAGAAAACCGAAAACCAGAGAAGAAAAGAGAGAAAGGGGAGAGGAGAGAAGGGAAGAAGAAGGGAAGAGGAAGATCAAGCTTCAAGATTCAAGGCTTCAATCTTCAAGAGGTAGGGGTTTAGAGCTTTTATTCATCTCTATTCTCTATGTATGCATATAGATACATAATATGCTAATTTGAGTTTTAGAGATGTTAGAAGAGTTTGGCTTGCATAGAAGTGTTCCTTGGGTCATTTATGACTTGTCTATAACATCAACTTAAGAAAGAAGACCCTTGAATCACAAAGTGAGCCTTAAGTTAAAGAATGAAGAATTCTAGCCATAATCCAAATTAAGAGATTTAAGAGGGTAATTGATGTTCCTAAATGTTAAAGAATTGATTAGGGACTTAGAATTACTTAGAATTTGGATTGAGATGGCTTGGAATCAATGAAAATGATCAATAGAGCGGAAACCCGGTGCAGTTAACTGCAGAACCGGGGTTCTGCTGATGGCGCCGCGGCGTGGAGATAGTCACGCCGCAGCGCGATAGTTTTCGCCGGGAATGCCGCGGCGTGGAGGAAGCATGCCGCGGCGTGAGGTTAAAAATTAGCCCAGCAGTAGCCCTCGAGAGAAGGGCACCGCGGCGTGCAAATCTTGTCTTGCGGCATGAGATCCTAAAGCTCCAAAATGATGTTTTTGGATGCTTTGAGGTGCCATAGTTAAGGGAATCATTAAGACATGTTTCCTAAGTGTGTTAAGGCACAAGATGGGATATTTTCAAGTGGAAAATATCTATCCATCAAGTATGAGAAAGCATAGGCTTTTAAGCATCCTAAAGGAAATGTTTGCTTTAAGTAATGATATTGCACTTTAGGCAACTTAATGTTGCAAGCCGATATCACTTAAGATGTGATGAGATAGTGCAATAGAGATGAATAATAGTATTCACTCTAGTAGAGAATGATGAGAAAGGTATGAACCTTAGGAAATCCAAGAATAGTGGATTACCTTAGGAAGGTACCTAGAAGCTTAAGCAACAAAGAGTTGCAAGTAAGAGCCACTCTAGAGTTAGATTACATGAGTGGAGATAAGATTGTGTATGAGTTCCACAGAGGGGACGTTTAGGTACTTAGTCTCAAGTTAAGTGAGACTTAGTACATTGTTAAATACACAAGAAGAGGAATTATGACTAAGAAGATGTCATAAGCGAAAGTAGAATGTAAAATGTACAACAACTCAAGTATAAGCTAAGATGAGTTAGAAGTACAAGATAAAGATAGCAGAAAGTAGAACGAAATGTACAACAACTCAAGTATAAGTTAAGATGAGTTAGCAAGATAAAGAGAAGATACTTCCTTAGATGCAAGTAAAGCATGGAAGTTGAGTTTAGAATAAGTATGTTAGCACACAAGTGTAGTATACGCTACTACCAGAAGTGTGATAGAAAAGGAAAGTTAGATGCATGAACTACTCTCTTTAGACAAAGTGGAGTTAATTATGCAAAGTTTTAGAGAAATGCTCTCAGTTCCTTAAGCAAGGTTAGATGAGGCATTAGTTAAGATAGACTCTTTCACTAGGATGAGTTGAGTCTATAGAAAAGAGTGAGATGGTGTTTAAGTAAGAGATAAACATAACACTAAGCTCTTCACACACTAGAGAGTTAAGCTAGTGTGAAGATGAAGAGAAAGGACCTTAGGGCAACCAAGATTAGTGGTTCGCCAAAGGTAAGTACCTAACACCTCAAAGAACGTAAGGTTGCATTAGAGATCACTTAAGAGAAAGGAGTGATGAGGTGAAGTTTAGGTACAAGTAAGAGACATAGTTTAGTAATGTTTACCGAGAATGTAACGTTATATGACTTGAGGTCATTCAGCCCGGAGGTAAGGGATCGGAGAGAAGTTCCTAAGGGAACAAGTATTCCTAACCAAGTGCTAAGGTTACATATAGTATGAGGTTCTGATTCTCCTCATCACAAGGGGTAAACATAAGAAGACTAGAATATGCTTAGCTCTTAGAGGAACTAAGTATATAAGTATGTACGAAAGTCTATGAATTAGTCAAGTAGGATCGATCTAGTGAGTATCCTTTGATGTTAATCATGAAGGCAAAAAGGAGATAGATGGGTGTCCGAAGGACTTTTGAGAAGGACATAACCCGATGTCTCGATGTGCCAAGGCCTAAGGAGATAAGTGGGAAATCCAAGACGCTCTTTGAGCAAGGATGAAGCCCGAATTTCTCAATGAGCCGGGATACGTGTAAGGTGAGGATGAGGTTTCCTCTATTTACCACTAGATGATATACCTTGACTAGTTCCTAGTAAACTCCTTCGCTCCAAATCAACTCTGCATTTGCATTTCATTCACATGCACTTAGGATTCCTTAGGCATATTCATTACATATCATTAGCATTGCATTTACGGACGATTGTATGGGCATTGTCCGTCAATCCTTTGGTATGTACATGATGTATGGGCGTCGATATATTAGCAGTGTGTTCACTCTTGATTGTTATCACACTATTAGAAAGTGTTTAAGTTATGAGAAAAGAGGAGGCAACTCCTAAGTTAAGAGAATAGAGGAGGAAACTCCTAAGTTATGAGAAAAGAGGAGGAAACTCCTAAGTTATGAGAAAAGAGGAGGAAACTCCTAAGTTATGAGAAAAGAGGACAAAGTTCCTAAGTTAGAATTATAGCATTTGTTATATATTTTGTTATATACAATGTTATAGAGAACTGGTATTGGAATTGCTTATACTTGAGAATGTTAATTCTCACCCCGATTGCTATTCCATGTAAATCCGTCATGCAGTTCGGATGCGAGGTTCGAGATGCGAAGTCATAGTACCGATAAAGATAAAGGTGCAGTACAGAGATGCAAACCTTGCCAAGGATGAGAAGATAAAGCATGAAGACTAGAATAGTTTTTATTGCTTTAAGTAAACGACAAACTTATGTAATAAGTTTATGTTTGTTCTGTAAGTTTTATGTTATATGTATTACAATAAGCCTCAGGTGGCTAAGTTTGTATATATATATGTATGAGTTTAAGTTTTCCGCAATCTCTCAAGGCTTTCTATAATTACTCAGTTGTGATTATAGATATACGTTAGTATGTAGTATAGAAGTGACATCTCTAGTACTGGTTATCTTTATATATCTTTGTCTATCTAGGATATATCTGGATATCTGTATTAGGGTGTTACATCACTACAGGCAATGTACTATTAGACTTTACAAGATCTCGATTAAGTATAGTGCGTGTCGAGTCCATTAGTGTGTTGCCAGTTACCATGGCCCAGAAGAGCGACCAACTATCCACAAATGGAATAATCCATACACTAATATCTCCAAGTCCATAATGGAATGAACCACACTACGCTTATCGCACTGACAACACAGTGTGATTCACCTCGTCGATCAATCCACCAAAATTGGCATTAACTCAATGCATGATCAAAAATAAAAATTACCAAAATACCCTCAATGGTATAAATATGTGTATTTACGCAAATACCCTCAATGACACATATTTATGAAAATGCCTTCAATGGCACAAACTCATATATATACAGTAAGTCCCACTAGACAAATACTGTTTCACAACCTGTCCGGGTCCACCACTTTGGCCCGACAGTAAAAGTTACTATTTTTGTCAATCGCGTAGAAATTTTATCGCGTTTTCACAATTCCATCATTTTTACAAACGTTTTTAAATCGCGTAAATATATTTTACTGTTTTCAAAATCGCGTAGGGTTTTTAATACGTTTTCTCAATCGCGTAAGATTTTTAAATTATTTTCTTGTCCAAATTCCTTACAAATCACTGTTTAAATAAACAGAAATAATTTTTAATACGTTTTGAACTACGTAGAGTATTTTTCATACCGTATACTGTATATTGGATATCTTTTCTATCTTATTTGTCCATTTTTAATAAAAATTGACAAGATTTATTTTTGTAGAAAATCTATATCAATGGTTTTCTAATTTTTTTGTTAAAAATTCCTTTTTATTTATATGACAAACCATGTAATTAAACTTTTGAAAACTACTAACATGCTTCAAAATATAAAATGAGCTATATGTTAGAAATTTACAAAATCTACTGTATTTTTCTTCTAACAAAAATCAATCATTAGTTTAACTTCTTCAACTCAATCTTAATCCTTTTATTTTCTCAAAACTCATTATAATAAAATTCCTTCTATAATATATTGCTTCTTTTTGATTAAAAATGGTTTGGAAATGATTTAAGAAATCATAAATACTTGGCTTTGGCATGTTGACCGAAATACGTAAAATTGGCAAAATGGCATAAATTTTTTAAATTTGTTTTGTTCTAAAACAATTTATATCGTATCAATTCCCCTAAGTTAATTAAATCACACTTTTGGAAAATTGATGAGAACATTTTGGTTCTCCTTTGATGTTGAGGTCGTGAGCCTTCATTGGTGTTCTTTGGAACACTCATGCAATCCTTGACATGTTATTCACATCCTACTATTTATACATGCATTTCTAACACATACAATATATTTAAAGCTTGTAGACATGCAATTTAATACAAATCACAAATAGGAAAGCTAATAACAAATAACACAAAGGAATCCTTATGGATTCTACAACCACAACCAATTCCATTTTCTTATCACCACCCAAGGATGATAAGATTCAAGTCTTTCTCTTACCTTAAGTGAAGACAAACACTCTTTCATTCCTTTCTAGGGTTTCGATTTTCACCCCTCCAAGACACATATCAAGCTTAAACAAATTTCTACAAGTTATTAACATGAAAGAAAGCTTAAACCATGGATCAATCATGACTTAGAACTTTGAAAAAGAATTTAGAAATGAAAAACAAAGATTTTCACCTTCTAGGTAAAATCTTCCAAGTAGGTTTTCAAGCCCAAGATGTTGGATTTTGCTAAAACTCTCAACTAGAGATGTTCTTAGAATTGTGTTTAGTTTTAGAAAAGTAGGTGGGATAAAATTTTGGGTGGTTGGATGGTGAACTAGGGTTCTTGGCCGAATGGTGCTTTAAGATAGCATCAATGGTGTTTGGTATTTTTGGAAGAGAGAGAAGAGAGAAAATGTTAGAGAATGAAGTGATTTTTTTTTTGCTCTCCAAAATGAAGCTTGGCCGTGGAGTTCAATGCATGGGAGGTGTCCCCTTGGTTGGCTCCATCCAAGCCTTAGAAATGATCAATGGTGAGGATTAAAACTTGATCACAAACTCAGCTCTCATTGGCTAATCCAAGCCTAGTCATGAAGCCTAGTCATTAAGCCTTGTCACTAATTAAGCCTAGTCATTAAGCTACTACTCCAAAACATTAACTGTTTCGCTAAACGTGGGTCCCACAAAACATTTCCGAGTCCATTACCGCTTATTTGTATTGACTAATAAAATAATATTATAATAATATAAAATTATTTTATTGCACAGTTAAATCCTAAAAATTAAAAGATTACTAACCGTATCATTCAGAATTGGGTTTAGTAAGATCCCCCAGCTCCGAATAATTAAAACAAGATTTCCCCGGCCCGAAAAATATTATTTTCCTGTCCCGGAGCAAATCACACAAAAAGTTCAAATAAAATCACAGACAGTAAAATAAAATAACATTTCATACAGAAAAACAACAAACAGTACAAAAAGGACATAACGGCTATTTATCCTAAAGTTGAAAAATAGAAAACAGTTCATTCAGGACACAACGGTAATTCACCCAAAAGTTTAGGGTGTTACACATTCCATCTTAAAGTCATTTCTCAATTTGGTTTGGATGCATAATGCTATCACATTTAAGTGAAAAATAATCTTTAAATCTAAGGTTTAGGATTTATGTTTGATTTACAAGGGATAAAGAACGATGTTTCCATCATTTTCAGCTCAAAAATCTCATCTTAGGGATGTGGTAATTAATTACATACCTCTGGTAATTGATTACCAGCTTGACAGAACCTCTGTAATCGATTACAACTAAGATGTAATCAATTACAGGCTGCCTAGGAACATTTTTTGCCACTCAAAAGCTTAGTAATCGATTACAACTGCTATGTAATCGATTACCACGTAAAAATTTGTAAAAAATAGAGTCCTTAACCCACTTAACCCAAACCAAACCAAACCAAACCAATACATCATCTTTAACATTAAAATAACTCAAATATGCATCCAAATCATACCATAATCCATAAAGCTCAAAATGGGTATAAAACCCCTTTTCCTCCTCTTACCATTCAAGCTTCATCTATGGGTTCCAAGAACCACAAACAAAACTCCATACATCAAATGAGCTTTAACTAATCTCACTTCTCCCATAGGAGCAAGAAACTAACATATAAACTCCCTATTTCGACCTAAACCCAGTTTCCCTCATCAAGCCAAATAAAGAAACAAGATGAAGACAAAGGGAAAAATATAGAAATAAGCACCTCTACCTTGGTTGATCCCTTGGCCTTTGATCTTTCCTTGCTCTTCTTCTCCTCTTCTTCTTTCTCCTTTTCCCCTTCTTTCTCTTTTCTCCCTTCGTTTTCTTCCTTCTGCTTCAGCTGAAAATGAAGAGAGAAAGTGAGTGAAACTCACTTTTAAAACATAACAACTTAGGGGCATTTTAGTGTAACACCCCTTTATTTAATAACCATGGCACAATCGTCATTATACCACAGTCACTAAATTTTGGTGTACTACAACTCAACAACAGGTTTCCAAATTTAATCATTATGCATATATAGAAAATAAGAGCCACGAATGAAGTATATTTATGACGTGAGTCCTCATGCCTTAATTCCAGTTCGGACCTTTCAAGGTTGGAATTCACGAAATTGATCACACAAATGACATCTTGTTAAAAACACTTGTATCTCGAGCTACGCTCCTTGGAATTGAGCGATTCCAAAACAATGTGAAAGAGCACGTTCTGAATCACAAATTAGGCTCAAGAATCACTAGTAAACGATGTGTAAAATGTAAGGTATGAACCGGAGAAGAACTGATGGAATTGAGAAGTAGAAAATGCAAAACAACCAAGAAAAAGGGGAATAGGTGCCACAATCCACAGATTGATAAGCCTGGGAATGCCACAAGGATAAGCACCCTTGATAAGTTTAGAGATTCTCAGAAGAACCTAAGAGAACAAGTCTCACAAGCCGATATGCTCCAATGTCAATTCTGTGTTATTCCTCCAAAATGCTGTTTGGATGTCTTTTATTTGATAACAACCCTTACCACTAGGTTTAGTAAAATTCCAACATGGATTTACCCATTCAGCCCAATAAACAAAACCACTAAATGATGTGAGCCCAACTAGGCACAGAGTGGATCAAGAAGCTATACAAGGCCTTGGAGGCCCAATGAGCAGGGCAAGAACAAAGAAGGCCCAAGAAGCTCTAAACCACATGATTGGGCTTCTCATGGAAACAAGCCCAAAATCAATTCAAGAGGAGCCCAAGTTAATCAATTGCATCATCCACTTGGAAGAATCATGTGAAAGTGGCGTGCAACAAGATGAGGCTCAAGTTTAATGTTTATTTCTTCCCAATAAGTGTAAATGGGATTTTTGTGAGTTAGGTCCAACTTGCTTTGTGTGCATTTGGGTCAAGCCCACTCTTTTCCATTGTTACACGAGTTTGAATAGGTTGTAGACTTAGGAATCCTTTGCTTATTTTCAAAAAAAATAATGTGACGTAATTCATGAAGATGAGAGAGAGGCGTGAGTTATTGTTGGTGGCTGCCATAAATGCATTTTTGGTGGCTATTAAGTGAGGTTTTAAGTAGGATTTATTTTCTTGAGTAATATGTAATAAGTGGAGGTTGTAACCTATCATAGGATTCTAGTAATTCATGAAGATGAGAGAGAGACGTGAGTTATTGTTGGTGGCTGCCATAAATGCATTTTTGGTGGCTATTAAGTGGGGTTTTAAGTAGGATTTATTTTCTTGAGTAATATGCAATAAGTTAGGAATTGAAATGTGTCCTAGGATCCTATGTGAGTGTAAGTGGCGTGAAACACATGTGGGGGCTGAGTAAAAGTGCTTTGAGAGAGAATTTATAGAGTCTTGAATGAGTGAATTATTGGGAGGTTTTGTAAGAGGGAAAACAAAGTGGTTTCAGCCACCTATATGTATTCACACCATTTCATGAATGGGACTTTTGGATGTCATTTGGAATTTTCCATTGTTAGTGAGCATTGTTCTCCTAAGTTCTTGGTTGAACCAATGTTTTCATCCTTATCAAGAATTCCAACATTCTTGTGGCGGATTTCACTTGGCTTATCAAACAAAGTTTCCTTTGTTTGTGGCGCCTCACATCATCTCTAATCTCTTCCATTTTATCCTTTTCTTCTTCATCTTTTACTTTATTCCAAAATCTGAATTCAAACTCAATTTGTTTTAATCTTTAAATGGCGCAACACACTTGATAATTTCAATAAAAAAGATCTTAAAAAAGGCAACCCCCATTTGGTTGTCATCAAGTGGTATCAAAGCTTAGGCTTTGATTGAAATTTGTGTTGTGTTTCAAATCTTCTTCTTTGTTCTTCTTCTACACCATTTTCTTCTTTTCTTTCTAAAACAACAAAAATTGTCACTTTGATTCTTGTTTGAGAAGGGAAAATTTTGTGGTATTTGTTTTGATCTTACACAAGTATCCAAGTGTTCTTCTCTTGTTCAAAGTAAAAAAAAAATTCTGGGCAAAAAAAAAGGGTGTTCTTGAAGTGTTGAGAAAAGAGAAGAGAAAAGTTTCCAATTGATCAATTAGTGTTCTTTACAATTTTTTTCCCTTCTTCCTTGTTTCATTTCCAAATCTTTTCCTTTCTAGCCTTTCTTTCTTTGTTTCCTTTAGTTTGATAAGTTTTTGTGATTTTTGTTACTTGAGTTTTGGATTTTTGTGTGTTTTTGGCTTGACTCTTCTAAGAACCCAAGGAGAACATAGAGTGGAAAAAGGCTTGAGAGATAAATTACATCTTGTGCGGAAAAAGCCAAAAAGAGTGGGAAAAATATATATATATATATACACTTTGTGAGAAAAGAGAGGGAGTGTTGAGGACAAATTACACTTTCTACTACTTAAATGGGTGATAGTCCACCATTGTCACCAAGGACAGCCACTCTATATGCTAGAATAGCCAATCAAGTTCAAGCACTCCAAAGACAAATGGAGCAAATGCAAGCCAACTATGATAGACAACTAGCCAACCTTCAACGGGAGGCCAAGAGGAAGAAGACCTAGAAGAGGAGGCCCTAGGGGAGGAAGGCGTGATGATAGGATTGAGGGGGTTAAAATCAAAGTTCCTTCCTTTCTTGGAAAGAATGACCCCAAAGCCTATTTGGAGTGGGAACTCAAGATGGAGCAAGTGTTTGATTGCAACACATATAATGAGAGAAAGAAAGTGAAAGTGGTGGCTTTGGAGTTCAAGGAGTATGCACTAGTATGGTGGGATCAATTCCAAAAGGAGAGGAGGAGAATTGGAGAGGAGCTAATTGAGACTTGGGAAGGCATGAAAATTGTAATGAGGAGGAGGTTTGTCCCAAGTCACTATCAAAGGGACATCCACAACAAATTGCAAAGACTTACCCAAGGGAGCAAGAGTGTGGATGAGTACTTCAAGGAGATGGAATTGGCCTTACTTAGGTCAAACTTTGAGGAGGACCGTGAGACAACTATGGCAAGGTTCTTGCATGGCTTGAACCAAGAAATTCAAGATGTGGTGGAGTTGCAAAACTATGTGGAGCTTGAAGATTTGGTGCAACAAGCAATCAAGGTGGAGCAACAATTAAAGAGGAGGAAATCCAAATATTCCTCTTCATCATCTTCCAAATTCTCATCTTCAAATTGGAAGGACAAGCAAAAGAAGGAGGGTGCACTAAGCAAGGAGGCCGTGAGCACCTCTCAAGGCAAGAAGCCCATGGAACCAACCACAAGGAGCTGAGATGTCAAGTGTTTCAAGTGTCTTGGTCATGGCCACATAGCCTCTCAATTTCCAACCAAGAGAACTATGGTGTCCATGAATGGTGAAGTGATGTCTCAATTCGAAGCTTCAAGTGGAGAGGAAAGTGAAGAAGAAGTGTTCATGCCGGATGGTGACTTACTTATGGTTAGGAGGCTTTTGGGGATGTCATTTGGAATTTTCCATTGTTAGTGAGCATTGTTCTCCTAAGTTCTTGGTTGAACCATGGTTTTCATCCTTATCAAGAATTCCAACATTCTTGTGGCAGATTTCACTTGGCTTATCAAACAAAGTTTCCTTTGTTTGTGGCGCCTCACATCATCTCTAATCTCTTCCATTTTATCCTTTTCTTCTTCATCTTTTACTTTGTTCCAAAATCTGAATTCAAACTCAATTTGTTTTAATCTTTAAATGGCGCAACACACTTGATAATTTCAATCAAAAAGATCTTAAAAAGGCAACCCCCATTTGGTTGTCATCACCAAGACCCTTGTGGCGATCCTCACCTTGGCTTATCAATTCCCCTTGGAATTGTGGCGCCTACCTTTTCATTCCTTATCTTGTCCATTTGATTGTTTTCTTCTTCATCACAATTTTGGTTGGTCACTCAAAGATAGATCCGAATTTCTACATGATCTTTTCTAGGATCGTATCAACTAACAACTTGGAAGCTATGGATTCCAACACTGGAAGGCTATGGATTCCAAGATTTCCACTTTCTCAACCAAGCATCAATTAGAATATATCTCTCTATTTTCACCCAAAACCCATTAGTCTTCATCAAGGCAAAATATGAATAAGATGAAGATTAAGGAAGAAAGGTGAGAAATCAAGTACTCCTACCTCAAGCTTGAAGATTACTTCTTATCTTTGTCTTGGTTCTTCTTCTTTCATCTCTTCCTTCTCTTCCCCCTTTCCCTTTTTCTTTCTCTGTTTTCTTTCCCTTCTGCAGAATGAAAATGAGGGATAAGAAAGATGAGAAAATATCATCTTTTTTAAAAGAAGACATTAAGGGCAATTTTATCCTTTTGCTAAATGTCGTATCTGCTAAGAACACTTTGATTTAATTAAATGAAGTTTTTTAACTTCCCAAAACTTTAAAATAAATTCTAAGATTCATAAAAAAAATATTATTTCACCATTTCCTTAATTTTCTGATGAAGACCAAGGAGGACCATCAAGTGGGAAAGGAAGAGCTAAGAAGGAGGATGCTTTAATTGGGCTAGAAGGGCCTATGACCAGGCTAAGGTCCAAGAGGGCAAACGAAGCTTTACAACAAGAGGTGGCCAACATATTCAATCTCAAGCAAGATAAGGAAGAAGAAGAACCCAAGTTGGTCCAATTAATCCAAATTGAAGAAGACTCTAATTAGGACTTGTGTTTGGAGAGATTTGTGCTTTATAAGTTTGTTAAAGCTCTTTCTATTTGGTTCATTGGGCCAATTAATTGGGGTCTCATATTAAAGCCATTTTTTCTTATTATTTTATAATTTTCATATTTTATTTTGTTGGAATAAGTTTAGATGTCCTTTGGTCTTTCCTAAGTTAGTTTTTGGGTTTTAAAGACTTCCTAAGTCATTATGATAGCTAGTGGGAATTTATTATTATGTTTATGGTTATTTTCTAGGTAATAATGCACTTATCAATGCACTTTGGTAATTACATGATAGGGGAAGTTTAATGCTTATATTTCAAGAGTCATTTTAGGGCTTCAAGTTTTGAAAAAAGCTTCAAGCTTAGCCTATAAATAGGGAACTCATGTACTCCAAAGAGAAGATTTTGGAAGATTTTGGAAGATTAAGGAAAGTGGAGGAATTCACCATATTTGAGAGAGCTATTTTCGTGCCTCTTGAGTTCTTAGAGAGAATCATAGCTTGAATCTTATCAAAGGTTCCTCATACCTTTGTGGCGATTCTACACAAGGCTTATCATTCTCATCCTCTTCAATAGGATTGAGATTGTGGTGCCATTCTTCATCTTCTTGTCTAATTGCATCTTTTAATTTTCTATCTTGCTTTTTTTTTTTTCACGCCACTTCTTATCCTTCTACATCAATCTTTATTGTTGTTAAATTCAGTTACAAGAGAACCAATTCAAGGACGATCCGAAAAACATATGTTCCCTTGTTGGATCATATCATGTGGTATCAGAGCTAGGATCCTAGAGTTGGGTTATGATCTTGTGTTCTTTCAATTTATCACTTATTCTTGATTTATGTTCTAAGTTTGATCCATTTTGATCTTGTTAATTTTGATATTTTAATATTTATTTGTTAGATAGCACCTTCCTTGGCTATTCGATCTTGTTAACACTCCTTCAACTTGTGTGGGGCTATTTATGTTAAAAAAAAAGAAAAAAAAGTATGAGTACCAAAAGTTTTTTTTTAAAAAAAAAATTAGCAGCTGATTTTCACCGTTATTACATATTTTGAGTGTTTTAGTCTTCTTGAATATATTAACATTTACTTGGTGGACTTTAGTACAATAATTCTCCTTTGCTAATTTGATCATTTCTACTCTACACTTGTTCTTGTTTCTTGTCTTGATTAACTCCTATTTGAGTGTGCTTTGTTCTTTATTAGCTTTTCTTGTTTGTCTTATTGAGCTCTTTGGTTTTGTCTAAGAGTATTTCACATTTCAATGACCTCTTGAGTGTTTAGACTTTGTGTGAATTGTTTACATTGTGTGTGAGTACTTTTGTGTTGATTGACTTGTGATTCACTTTAAGGGCTTGTAAAGAGGACTTGAGAGGAAAAAGATAAGAAAGATTGTTATATAAGAGTCATGATGTGTGTAAACACGAGAGAACAACAATTCTAAGAGGGAAACACATGAGAAGAGTGAGTGGTGAGGACCTTGTTTTATTGTGTTTACTAACTTGTTGATTTTGTACAATGTCTAAGGAAGGAGATCCAAATGGAAGTCCTCCTCCTTCCCTAAGAATAGCTGCAATGACATTCCAAATGCAAGCCCTAATAAGACATTTGGAAAGAGCAAGAGGAAAAAGAAAGAGGGAGTAAAAAGAAGAGTGATGACAAAGTGAAAAGGAATAAAAATAGTGAGATAAAAGAGAGTTATTTGGCAACAAAAAGTGAGGTGAAGAAGGCTTTGATTTCAAGGCAGCCCCTATATGTGCTTTATTGTAAAGAATTCTATTTGAATGCTAATGCTCCTAATGAACTATCTTTGCCTAGTGGTATTAAAACTCTTTTGCAGTAATTTGGTGATGTGTTCCCAAAAGAAGTGTCTCATGGCCTACCTCCTTTAAGGGGGATAGAACACCACATTGACTTTATTCCAGGTGCATCACTACCCAATAGGCCAGCCTATAGGAGTAATCCTCAAGAGACCAAAGAAATACAAAAGCAAGTGGAGGAGTTGATGCAAAAAGGATGGGTTCAAGAAAGCTTAAGTCCATGTGCTGTCCCGATTATCCTAATGCCTAAAAAGAATAGAAGTTGGAGGATGTGCACAGATTGTAGGGCTGTGAACAACATCACAATCAAGTATAGACATCCTATCCCTAGACTTGATGATTTGCTTGATGAATTATATGGTGCTTGTTTGTTTTCTAAAATTGATTTGAAAAGTGGGTACCATCAAATTAGGATAATGGAAGGGGATGAATAGAAAACTGCCTTTAAAACTAAATATGGATTGTATGAATGATTGGTAATGCCTTTTGGTTTAACAAATGCACCTAGCACTTTCATGAGGCTTATGAACCATGTCTTAAGGGATTTTCTAGGCAAGTTTGTTGTTGTGTATTTTGATGATATCTTGATATATAGCAAAAGCCTAGATGAACATCATGAACACTTAAGGGTTGTTTTGCATGTGTTAAGAAAAGAAAAGTTATATGTTAATTTGGAAAAATGTACATTTTGTACAGATCATGTGATCTTCCTTAGTTTTGTTGTAAATTCAAAAGGAGTTCATGTTGATAAAGAGAAAATTAAGGCCATTCAAGAGTGGCCAACCCCCAAAAATGTGAGTGATGTGAGGAGTTTTCATGGCTTGGCTAGTTTCTATAAGAGGTTTATTAAAGACTTTTAGTACATTGGCTGCACCTCTTAATGAAATTGTCAAGAAAAATGTTGTGTTTAGATGGGGGGAGAAACAAGAGCATGCATTTAATGAGATTAAGGAAAGACTTACTCATACACCAATACTTGCTTTGCCTAATTTTGCTAAATCTTTTGAAATTGAATGTGATGCTTCTAATGTTGGTGTTGGAGTTGTTTTCATGCAAGAAGGACATCTAATTGCTTATTTTAGTGAGAAATTAAGTGGTGCTGCCCTTAATTATCCCATCTATGATAAGGAATTGTATGCCTTGGTGAGGGCTTTGCAAACATGGCAACATTATCTTTTGCCAAAAGAGTTTGTTATCCATAGTGATCATGAGTCCTTAAAGTACTTGAAAGGACAAGGAAAGTTGAATAAGAGGCATGCCAAGTGGGTTGAGTTTCTTGAACAATTCCCATATGTGATCAAGCATAAGAAAGGTAAGGCCAACATAGTGGCGGATGCACTTTCAAGAAGGTATACCTTACTCTCTACCCTTGAAACAAAATTGTTTGGACTTGAATGCATTAAAGAATTGTATGAGCATGATAAAGATTTTTCCCATATCTATGCTAATTATTTGCATTCGGCTCAAAATAGGTATTTTAGGCACCAAGGGTTTTTGTTTAAAGAAAAGAGATTATGTGTGCCCAAAAGTTCCATAAGAGAGTTACTTGTGAGGGAGGCGCATGAAGGGGGATTAATGGGGCATTTTGGGGTTCAAAAGACTTTAGACATGTTGCACGAACATTTTTATTAGCCACACATGAAACATGATGTGCAAAAGTTTTGTGAAAAATGCGTTGTTTGTAAAAAGTCTAAATCTAAAGTGATGCCTCATGGACTTTATACTCCTTTGCCTATTCCTGATTTTCCTTGGATAGATTTGTCAATGGATTTTGTTGTAGGACTGCCCCGGACAAAGAATGGTAAGGATTCAATTTTTGTGGTTGTGGATAGGTTTTCTAAAATGGCACATTTTATACCATGTAAAAAAGTTGATGATGCTTGTCATGTTGCTGAATTGTTCTTCAAAGAAGTGGTAAGGCTTCATGGCCTTCTAAGAAGTATTGTTTCAGATCGTGACACAAAGTTCTTAAGTCACTTTTGGAGGACTTTGTGGGGCAAGCTACCCTACAAAGCTTCTTTTCTCCACTACTTTCCATCCCCAAATAGATGGGCAAACTGAGGTAATTAATAGGACACTTTGTTCCCTTCTTAGGGCTGTAATAAAGAAGAACATTAAGTCTTAGGAGGAGTGTTTGCCTCACTGAGGTAATTAATAGGACACTTTGTTCCCTCCTTCTGAGGTTGTTTATGGATTTAATCCTCTAACTCCTCTTGATTTATTGTCATTGCCTAACTCTTCAATTTTAAAGCATAAAGATGGCAGGGCTAAAGCTGAATTTGTGAGGAAGTTACATGAACAAGTCAAGGCTCAAATTGAGAAGAAGATTGAAAGCTATGTTAGGCAAGGCAACAAAGGGAGAAGG
The DNA here is from genome assembly GCA_029884605.1 of Ormosia emarginata. NCBI lineage: Eukaryota > Viridiplantae > Streptophyta > Magnoliopsida > Fabales > Fabaceae > Ormosia > Ormosia emarginata. The sequence continues at coordinate 19,906,488 of JAQQTP010000078.1, read as the reverse complement.
AAGATGGTGTTTGAACCCGGAGATTGGGTTTGTGTACACATGAGAAAAGAGAGATTTCCTTCACAAAGGAAATCCAAGCTTCAACCAAGAGGAGATGGGCCATTCCAAGTATTGGCCAAGATCAATGATAATGACTACAAGATAGACCTTCCAGGTGAGTATGGTGTTAGTGCAACTTTCAATGTGGCTGATTTGTCTCCTTTTGATGTAAGTGATGAAGATTTCAATTCGAGGTCGAATTCACTTAAAGAAGGAGGGGATGATGTGAGCCCACTATGGAGCATGGATCAAGGAGCACTACAAGGACTTGGTGGACCTATGACAAGAGCTAAGATCAAGAAAGTCCAAGAAGTCCTAAATCAAATGGTGACAACTTTAATTGAAGCAAGCCCAAATTCAAGTCTTGATGGAGTGGAGCCCAAATTGGTCACTTATCTCATCCAACTTGAAGACCCATGATGGCTTGGACGTGCACCTCTCTAAAATGGCATTTTCTAGCTTATTTCTGTTAAATAAAGTAATAAACTATGTGTGTGGACGGTGCACATTTTTATTAAGCTTCTTGGGAGGGCAACCTTTGGCTTGCATGCCTAGGTAACTCCTTTTTAAGTTATGAAACCACTTTTATTATCCATTTAGTTTTCATTAGTTACTTTAATTAGCCACTTAGTGGACTAGTTAATGCTTTAATTAGCCACTTAGTGGATTAGTTATTGCTTTTATGGGGAATTTGTCACAATATGATGACCTTTTGTATGCATATTCTATGCACCCTATTTTTCCTATATGTATGCGCCTAAAACATGAATGAAGGGACTTTTGGATGTTGAATTTGGATTAAATCCATTGTGAGAATTTCGTTCTCTTTGGCTCTTGGTTGAGCCACCCTTGTTCTTATCAAGAATCCAAGATTCTTATGGCAAACTTCACTTGGCTTATCAAACCCCTTGGTTTGTGATGCCATCCATCTCTAATCTTCACCCCATCTTCTTTTCTTTTCTTTTCTTCCTATCTTGAAATGAACATAAAATGTTTAATCTAAGCGTGCTTGAAACTGAACAAAGTGTTCTAGAAAATTCAGCCAAAGATCATAAAAAAGGCAACCTTGTCATCAGAAAGGCTTGGGGGTGTGAATATCAAAATACTTCCTTCCAAGGGAGGAATGATCCGGAAGCATATCTTGAGTGGGAGATGAAAATTGAGCAAATCTTCTCATGCCAAGACTACAATGAAGAGAAGAAAGTGAAGGTGGCTGCACTTGAATTCACATATTATGCATTGATTTGGTGGGATCAAGTTCAAAAAGAAAGGGTAAGATATAGATAGCATCCTATCATTACTTGGGATGAAATGAAAACTTTGATGAGGAGGAAGTTTGTACCTTCTTATTATCATAAGGAGCTACACAATAAGTTACAAAGACTCTCTCAAGGGAGTAGGAGTGTGGATGAGTACTTCAAAGAGATGGAGGTTTCCATGGGGAAGTCATGAGTAGAGATATGAAGGCGCTCCACCAGCCACCTAATGGTCTCGACAGTGTAAGTCTGCATGGTGGCCACCTGGTGAAGCTCGGCTCACACATCATCCACATCTTGGGAAAGCTTGGCCGCACGGGCTGCTCTCTACACTTGCCTCGGGGCTCTACAATGTACTGCTGCAGCCGGGGGAGCTGCACCAACCCTCCCGATGAAGTACTCATCGAGAGGCTGATTGACGTCAGTAAGCTCCTCATGAGGGTCTGTGGGCACACCTCGCCTATGGCATAGTGCATGAATATAGGAGGGGAAGAAAAGGTTGCGTTGCTCATTGATCGACCTCTATAGCTGCCTCTGAAGAATGTCCACCACATCAATGGAACATCACTGCAGTATGGCATAAATCATAATGGCCCTGTTGCATGTGACCTCCGTTAGGTTGTTGGAGGGCATAATCCTAGTTTAGATGAAGTGGTACCACGCCTTGGCCTTCAGGGCCAAGCAAGCACGAGAGAAATATAGTGCACGGTCCTACTGTGACATGGTCCAGACGACTGACTGTGACTCAGCGGTGCATATACGAGCCTGATATGAACCCTAATTTGCTTGTTAGGATTCAGAATAGGATCTACCAGGAATTTAGGTGATGGGTACATACTTTGTTTTAAACTCTGCGATGGAAATGATCAATTAAAATAGAAATGCAGAAAATTCGTTCTAATATCACGGAACTATAACTCGAGCTGTAGAACTTCAAATTGAATAAGACCAAAACGAGGAGAAAGCTCGTGTTCTGAATCGCAATTTTGGCTCAAGAATCACTCAAAAAGCTTTTGTATAACATTGGGGCTTTCGTGGAATTAGGGTTTGATTCAATTAGAATTGAGGGAAACAGAATTATATGATCATGGAAAAGAAAAGAAATTGGTATGGGAATGATGATGGACGTCACACTTCCAAGGATGGAAGATAAGTCCAGAGATTGCACACACAAAGGATGTAATTCCTTTGATAAATCTCAATACTTGGATTGCAAGAACTCAAAGAGAAACAAGCTCACCAAACTGTGTTTGTTCAAAAACTAAAACTATCTCCTCCTTCTCCTAGCTAGGTGCTATTATGTAGCCCCTTTACATTCAGAAACTTACAAAAATAAACTCCTAATAATAACCATCATAAAAACTATAATTGGCCAAAGTGTAACTGCCAAAGAAATAAAAGCATTCAGCCTACAATTTTTAACCTAGCTGACTGCATTATTCTATCAATTTGTAACAGTCACATGTCCTTGTTATTTGCATTTAATCAGCCAATAATTCCACCAAGTCTAGTTGCCTCTATTCAGCATAGTTAGCACTCCATACTTGAGTTGAATTTATGACAAGCTACCCTCCCATTAAAGCCATGCAACCTCCTCTTCAGTCATGAGGCAATTGATCAATTTGAGTTTTGATTCTTCAAGGCGTGGTTCTATTTTAGTAAAAGCTGCCAACATTTGTTGTAAAGCTTCCTTGGCTCTCCTTGTCCTTGCTCTTATCATAGGTCCTCCAAGTCCTTAAAGGGCTTCAAGCTCCTTGTTCTTGGTCATGTCCTCATCACTCCTCCCCTCTTGAAGAGGATTTGTCCTCAAATCAGAAACATCATTATCTGCATCAAAGAGAGTTAAATCAGACACATTGAAAGTAGCACTGATATTGTACTCACCAGGTAGATCAATTTTATATGCATTGTCATTGATCTTTTCTAGCACTTGAAAAGGACCATCTCTCCTTGGTTGGAGTTTTGACTTTCTTTGTTCAGGGAACCTTTCCTTCCTTATGTGTACCCAAACCCAATCACCAGGTTGGAACACTACCTTCCTTCTTCCTTTGTTAGCTTGCCTTGCATAGCTCTCATTTTTATTTTCAATCTGTGCCTTCACTTGCTCATGCAGCTTCTTCACATATTCAGCTTTAGCCTGCGCTTCTTGATGCTTAAACATAGAAATGTTAGGCATAGGCAGCAAATCAAGAGGAGTCAAAGGATTAAATCCATACACAATTTCAAAAGGTGAACAGTTAGTTGTGCTATGGACAACCCTATTATAAGCAAATTCAACATGAGGCAAACATGCTTCCCAAGACTTAAGATTTTTCTTTAAAACAGTCCTAAGCAATGTGCCTAAAGTCCTATTGACTACCTCAGTTTGTGGGTGACAAGTAGTAGAAAACAACAATTTAGTACCAATCTTACCCCACAAGGTCCTCCAAAAGTGGCTTAGGAATTTTGCATCCCTATCACTTACAATGCTCCTAGGCAACCCATGGAGCCTCACTATCTCTTTGAAGAACAAGTCAGCCATGTGACAAGCATCATCTACCTTTTTACAAGGTATGAAGTGTGCCATCTTAGAAAACCTATCAACAACAACAAACACAGAATCCTTTCCATTCTTTGTTCGAGGCTGCCCCAAAACAAAGTCCATAGAAATGTCAGTCCAAGGATATTCCGGAACAGGCAAAGGAGTATACAAACCATGCCGCTTAACTTTTGATTTAGCTTTGTTTACAAACAATACAATGATCACAAAATTTGTGCACATCACGCCTCATATGGGGCCAATAGAAATGTTCTTGCAAAATTTCTAAAGTCTTTTGGATCCCAAAATGACCCATCAAACCTCCCTCGTGTGATTCACTCACAAGCAGCTCTCTAATGGAACACTTAGGCACACACAATCTATTTGCTTTAAACAAGAATCCATTATGCCTATAGTAACCATTTTCAGACAACTTTTCACATGCAGCAAAAATTTCAGCAAAGTCCTCATCATTCACATACATGTCTTTCAAAGATTCAAGACCAAACAATTTAGTTTCAAGCACATAAAGCAATGAATTTCTCCTAGAAAGCGCATCAGCCACTACATTCCCTTTCCCCTTTTTATGCTTGATGACATATGGAAATTGCTCTAGAAACTCTACCCACTTAGCATGCCTCTTATTAAGCTTACCTTATTCTTTTAAGTACTTTAAGGACTCATGATCACTATGGATGACAAAACTCTTTGGGTAAAAGGTAATGCTGCCAAGTCTTTAAAGTTCTAACCAATGCATACAATTCCTTATCATAAGTTGAATAGTTTAAGGGCAGCCCCTCCTAACTTTTCACTAAAATAAGCAATTGGATGACCTTCCTGCAATAAAACAGCCCCAATACCCACATTTGATGCATCACACTCAATTTCAAATGATTTTGCAAAATCAGGCATAACAAGAATGGGTGCATTAGTTAACCTATGCTTAAGGGTAGTAAAGGCCTTTTCTTGTTCCTCACCCCATTTGAAACCCACATTTTTTTTAACAACTTCATTTAGAGGTGCAGTCAATGTACTAAAATCTTTAACAAATCTCCTATAGAAACTTGCTAAACCATGAAATCCCCTCACCTCACTCACGGACTTAGGTGTTGGCCATTCTTGGATGGCCTTAACCTTTTCCACATCTACTTGTACTCCTTTAGCACTAACAACAAATCCAAGGAATACCACATGATCAATACAAAAGATGCATTTTTCTAGATTGGCATACAATTGTTCTTTCCTAAGCACATTCAAAATAGATTGCAAATGCTCAACATGCAAATCAAGGCTAGTGCTATAGATAAGAATATCATCAAAGTACACCACAACAAATTTGCCAATAAACTCTCTTAAAACATGATTCATCAATCTCATGAAAGTACTAGGCGCATTAGTCAAACTAAATGGCATAACCAACACTCATACAATCCATATTTTGTTTTAAAGGCAGTTTTCCATTCATCACCTTCTCTAATCCTAATCTGATTATAGCCACTTTTTAGATCAATTTTGGAAAACACACATGCACCATACAGTTCATCAAGAAGATCATCTAACCTGGGAATTGGATGTCTATACTTGATGGTGATGTTGTTTATGGCTCTACAATCAGAACACATCCTCCATGAGCCATCCTTTTTGGGCACTAGAATGACTGGTACAGCACACGGACTCATGCTATCCCTCACCCAACCTTTGCTCATGAGTTCTGCCACTTGCCTTTCAATCTCCTTTGTCTCTTGTGGGTTGCTCCTATATGTTGGCCGATTGGGCAAAGAAGCTCCCGGAATGAGATCAATGTGATGCTCAATTCCCCTCAAAGGTGGCAAGCCATCTAGTACATTTGCTGGAAAAACATCTTAAAAGTCTTGCAAAAGAGATTCAATACAAGAAGGCAATTCAAACTTGTCAAATTGGTTAGCATATAAAATTTGACTTTGACAAAACAATAAGTAGAGGGGCTGCCTTGCGCAAAGCACCCTCCTTACCTCCCTTTCTCTTGCCAAGCAAAGGTTTTTGCCCTCAAGTGTTTCATTCTTTTTCTTTTCACTCTTTTTCCTCTCAAGTGTTTCACTCTTTCTCTCAATTGCAATCTTTTCTCTCATTTTGATTTGATCCTCACACACCTCTCTAGGAGTCAAAGGCTTGAGAACCACTTTCTTGTCCTGATACACAAAAGAAATTTTGTTAGTAAAACCATCATGGACAGCTTTGGTGTCATACTGCCACGGCCTCCCCAAAAGAATGTGGCTGGCCTCCATTGGAACTACATCACATAACACTTTGTCTTGGTATTTTCCAATGGAAAGAGAGACTTCTACTTGCTGCCTTACTTGCACTTCTTCTCCTTCACTAAGCCATTGAAGCTTGTATGGCCTAGGATGTGGTTTAGTGTCCAAATTCAGTTTTGACACTAATCTCGAACTCACCACATTTGTGCAGCTTCCCCCATCAATAATTACCAAACATACCTTACCATTGATTGAACATCTTGTATGGAAAATGTTCTCCATTTGAGATGCATCCACTACTTTGACTTGGCTTCCAAGTAACCTTCTAATCATGTACAACTCTCCCTCTGCAGCCACCATCTCTTCTTCACTCTCCTCTTCCTCTCCACCACTATCTTCAGATTGGCTTGTGTACTCCCCATTATCCTTGAGAAGAATTGTCTTCTTTGTAGGACACTCGTAGGCATAATGACCTATGCCCAAGCACTTAAAACACTTCACTTCTCTAGTCTTCTTTGGTGGATGTTCAGAGCTTTCTTTTGAGGTGCTTTCCCATGATTAGAAAGCACTGCATTGTTAGAGGAGGCAACACCTTCTTTCTTGACTCTATCCTTCCAATTTGAAGGATTATAGCTAGTAGAACTCTTCCTTGTTGTACTCTTTCTTTTGAGTTGTTGTTCTACTTGAATTGTTTTATGCAAAAGATCCTCCATTTCTACAAATTCCTGCAACTCCACAACATCTCTAATATCATGATTTAAACCACGAAGAAAGCGAGCCATAGTTACCTCAGGATCTTCTTCAATTTTGGCTTGGATGATTAACACTTCCATATCCTTATAATACTCTTCCACTCCTTTGCTTCCTTGAGTCAATTTCTACAACTTGAGTTTCAAGTCCCTATGGAAGCTAGATGGTACATAGCGCTTCCTCATGATTCTCTTCATTTCAGCCCAAGTGTCCACCATAGGTTCTTCATTCCTTGTCCTCTCCCTCTGCAACTTATTCCACTAAATGAGTGCATAATCAGAAAATTTAGCAGCTGCAAGTCTCACCTTTTGCTCCTCATTATAATTGTTGCAAGAGAACACATGCTCAATCTTGAGCTCCCACTCCAAGTATGCCTCTGGGTCTGTCCTACCCTTGAAAGGAGGTATATTCAGCTTGATTCCTTCTATTCTTCCTTCATTCCTATTCGGCCTTCCTCCTCGTCCAAGTGGTGTCCTATTCTCCAATTGATCCAACCTCTCATGGAACTCATCTTGTTGTTGCTTCATCAACCTCTCCAAGTGTTGAGTAAGAGCTGTGATTTGGAACTGAATATCATTGTTGATGTTTCTTTCTGCCATTGATAAACAAACAGATCAAAGGTAACAAGAACCAATATATATATATTTGCTGTTTGAGAAACCTTACCCACTCAAGTGTTTGCACACAATTAGGCTTTTACTATAATGATCACTCTTGCCTTTTTCCTCTCTATTCCTCCTTGAATTCTTATCAACCAAGAAGAGAAAACACAAAGAAATTCTACCAATCTGTGTGCAGCCACAAATGCAGAATTTGTGCACAAATTTCAACCAACAAAAGTACAGCCAAGAATTTAGAAATTCAAACAAGCAAGGTGCAGTAATTCTTCCTTCAATCAACCACAACATTACCTTAAAGAATAAGCTTAAAAATTTCTAACAGCATGAACCATTCAGCCTATATACTCATTTTGCATGCTTCCTTCTCTTTTGTTTTTGGTCTATTTTTATTTTTATTTTTTTTAAAGGCCTAACTTTTGCAATGGTTCAGCCTAAGAGAAAATGACAATAAGGTAATATTAAGGATGGTGAAATCAAGGAAAGAAATTACCCGAAGTGCAGCCTTGCAATTCCTAGAACCGGAGCTCTGATTACCAAATGATATGAACCCTAATTTGCTTGTTAGGATTCAGAATTGGATCTACCAGGAATTTAGGTGATGGGTACAGACTTTGTTTTAAACTCTGCGCATGGAAATGATCAATTAAAATAGAAATGCAAAAAATTCGTTCTGATATCACGGAACTATAACTCGAGCTGTAGAACTCCAAATTGAATGAGACCAAAACGAGGAGAAAGCTCGTGTTCTGAATCGCAATTTTGGCTCAAGAATCGCTCAAAAAGTTTCGTATAACATGAGATATGATCAGGAGTTATTCTGCACGAAAATTGGGGCTTTCGTGGAATTAGGGTTTGATTCAATCAGAATTGAGGGAAACAGAATTATATGATCATGGAAAAGAAAAGAAATTGATATGGGAATGATGATGGACGTCACACTTCCAAGGATGGAAGATAAGTCCAGAGATTGCACACACAAAGGATGTAATTCCTTTGATAAATCTCAATACTTGGATTGCAAGAACTCAAAGAGAAACAAGCTCACCAAACTGTGTTGGTTCAAAAACCAAAACTATCTCCTCCTTCTCCTAGCTGGGTGCTATTATGTAGCCCCTTTACATTCAGAAACTTACAAAAATAAACTCCTAATAATAACCATCATAAAAACTATAATTGGCCAAAGTGTAACTGCCAAAGAAATAAAAGCATTCAGCCTACAATTTTTAACCTAGCTGACTGCATTATTCTATCAATTTGTAACAGTCACATGTCCTTGTTATTTGCATTTAATCAGCCAATAATTCCACCAAGTCTAGCTGCCTCTATTCAGCATAGTTAGCACTCCATACTTGAGTTGAATTTATGACAAGCTACCCTCCCATTAAAGCCATGCAACCTCCTCTTCAGTCATGAGGCAATTGATCAATTTGAGTTTTGATTCTTCAAGGCGTGGTTCTATTTTAGTAAAGGCTGCCAACATTTGTTGTAAAGCTTCCTTAGCTCTCCTTGTCCTTGCTCTTGTCATAGGTCCTCCAAGTCCTTCAAGGGCTTCAAGCTCCTTGTTCTTGGTCATGTCCTCATCAGAGGCATTGGATGAACTCTAAATACTCACATATCTTAGGAGGAGGGGGCAAGGACAGTGCTGCTCTGATAGACTCAGTAGAAAAAGAAACGCGGTGCCTCCGCACTCCAACAGTGGTGGACTCGGGTGAGTGAATGCAAGGTTCGCATAAAACTTATGAACCAAGGGTAATGGGGCCTTATTTGGGTGTTTGGCAAACTCCCCCCACTGGTGCTGACAAATGATGGCCTCAATGTCTGCCTATATGGACTCCCTGAAGTTGAAGCCTCTCTCAACAATAACCCTCTTTGAAACCAGAAGCCTATAGTGGTCTTGCGCCTCATCTGAAATAAACCAGGTGCAGTCAAACTCTCGAGGGGGATATGGCTCCCTGTGTTGCCCACTGCTCTCATGTCTGACTCATTTATGACCTATTTTGAAAGTATATAGACCTGAAAAGGAAATAAGAAGGTTAGAATTGAGCAATAAAATTAATAAGACAATTAAAACATTTAATTGCTGGAAAATATGGGCAAATGCCGCAACATTGATGCCAGCATTACGACATTCAAGCATATTCAAACCAATGTCGCGATGTTAACATGCCACGCTACAGCACTTAAAGAAATTCAAACAAACGTCACAGCATTCACAAGGGACTCCGCGGCGCGCACAAAGAGTCACAACATAACCATAGCCCTCAACAACACCCAACCCTAAATGCAACTTAATATCAACAAAAAGCACACATATACTAAACAAAACACTTACTAACTACGATAAAAACTAACAAAATAGAACTTAAAACTAAAAGAACTAAAACAGAAATGAAAAATGCAATAAATGAAAGGAAAAAAAGGGAGAAAATTGAATACCTTGAGATGGAAATGGATGAATGGAATGCATGAGGATGCAAGAAAAAAAAAAGATAGATTGTGGGAGGAAGAGTGAGGGGAAAGTTGGAGAGAAAATGCAGAGGGAATGAGAAGGAGAGTTTCCATTGTGGCGTAAACCCTATTCCTTTTTAAGCAAGTTATGCCCAGAACGTTGCGGCGTGCACTAATTAGCACCACGACGCACGTCTGTGAAACAAACATTTCAATTTTTTTATATAGACTGATTACCGCAGCATTCACAAATCACGCCACAGTGTTGTGCTCTCTATCTCTAAACCTTGATAGGGCAGAGGCTAGAACACCGTGGCGCAATAAATCGACTGCCACGGCGTGAGAGATCTGACTGCAAAATTCTGTAGTAAACTCCACACAACACCCACATTTGCCTCAATGAGGCCACCACCACCTATAAAAACTATTTAGCTGGTTTAACACATGCATGCATCAATAAAATAGCATGAAATTTCTAATTCCAATACACTATATACTAGACTCAAATAGAAGGATTAAACACATATAGGTGGATCCATCCCAAAAAGGTGCTTTTTTATAGTCCAGGCAGGACTTTTTCTACTTCTTCAACTTGGAGCAGCCTGTTTGAGAGAGGTCTCCTCCCTATCAATCTTCTTTGGTGGTCTTCCCCAATAAGCATATTGTACATAGTTGGGCAAGGGCTTTAAGTCAAGCTTTGAAAGCTCCTCAATGAAAGGCATTGATGCCTCTTTAGATGCTCGAAGCCCCAAAGGCTCAAACTTTGATAACCTGCAAAACTCAGGAGAAAAATCAAGTGGCCAAATGTGTTTCCTACTATCATCCCTATCAAAATGCTCAGCATCAGATGACAAATTTAAAGATGGGGAATTTTCAATAACATGAAATGCATGGTTAGCAACTTGACTAACCTCACCAATGTAGGAGCATACCTCATGATCATTAGGCATGTTAATTGCTTTAAAAATCTTAAATGTTACCTCTTGATCATGCACTCTCATAGTTAATTCACCTTTCTGCACATCAATGAGAGTTGTCCCCATGGCAAGGAATGGTCAGCACAATATCTATGGAACATTCCTGTCTTCCTCTATATCAAGGATAATGAAATCAATAGGGAAGATAAACTTGTCGACCTTGATCAGCACATCATCTATAACTCCTATTGGGTAAGCATATGAGCGATTAGCTAGTTGGAGGGTAACCGAAGCTATCTTGCACTCCCCCAAGCCTAGTCTTTGGAAGATAGATAAGGGCATAAGATTGATGCTTGCCCCCAAATCACATAAAGCTTGCCCAAAGAACTGCTCTCCAATAGCACAAGGAATTGTGAAGCTCTCCAATAGCTTGTTCTGCAGGATGGCACTACACTCCTCAGACAATGCCATGGTCTCATAATCACCAAGTTTTCTCTTAGTCAAAATTTCCTTCATAAACTTCACATAAGCCGACATCTGCTCCAATGCCTCTGGAAATGGTATGTTGATGTGAAGTTTCTTGAAAATCTCTAGAAATTTATTGAATTGAGCATCTAGCTTCTGCTTAGCCTGCCGGTTGGGAAAGGGTAGAGGGTGCACATAAGGCTTGACTTCCTTTTTCTGGTCTTCACCCTCTTTCTTGGCAATTTGTTCATTCCCTTCATCCTCCTTACTCGCTACAACCTCTTCATCCCTCTTCTTCTCAACTTCTTCTTACAACAACTTTGTCTTGGGTTTCCCTTCAATGTCTTTGCCACTCCTTAGTGATATGGCATGACAAGTCTCCTTACCCTTAGGATTATTAGTATCATCACTTAAAGAAGTTCCTGGGAGCCTATTATTTATTGCATTGGCTAGCTGCCCCACTTGTGTCTCAAGAGCCATGATTGACGATGTTTGGCTCTAAAGAAGAGAATCATTTTTTTGCCAAATGAGCATCAGTTTTAGTCATGTACGAATCAGTTTTAACCATAAATTACATGAACATGTCTTCCAATGCTGACTTCTTTCTTGCATAGGATGCCTTACTTATGATGAGAAACCAGGAGGAAAAGGTGATCTCTTATTGCCAACAGATGTAGATGTTGACCTTTTGTTGTCCCTCTATGAGATATTGGGGTGGTTTCTCCACCTAGGATTATATTGCTGTGAGTAGGGGTTATTTTGACGTGGCCAATAGTTTCCCGCATATTAAACACTCTCCATAGTGGAAGGGCATCTATCGGTGGCACGATTGTCCCCACATCGGTCACACAGCATGAAGGGGCTTTGATTAGGGCCTATACCCAAATTGTCCATCTTGTTTACCAATGATGCCACTTGAGCTGACAAAGATGTAAGTGCATCAATGTCATGAACTCCAGCTACCTTCCTTTGAGTGTTTTGTGTTGAAGGCCATTGGTAACTGTTGTCGGCCAATTCTTCCAACAATTGGTATACTTCATCGAAAGATTTACTCAATAATGAACCACCTACAGCCATATCCACCATTGGACGATGGTTAGGCAGAATGAGGAATTTCATGGGGTGGGCACCTTCTAAGCAGAACCTTGTACCTCTCCCAGGTTTCATACAAGGATTCAGATTCTAATTGGGTGAATGAAGTTGATGGAGACCAAGGAAGCTCAAGTGGCAGCCCAACGGGCCCAATGCCCAAAGATGCACTGCGAGGACTTGGAGGCCCAATGACAAGGTCAAGAGCTAAGAAGGCTAAGGAGGATTTGGACAAAGAAGTCAACCACTTTCTCTCACTCAAGCCCATTCCAAAAGAAGGAGCACTCAAGATGGTCCAAATGATCCAAGTTGATGAAGGGCCCAATGTGGGGGCATGATTTGTTCTTAGTCAATTTTATTTAATTATGTATTTGAACCTTTTAATTTTCTCAATTTTGGTTCTTATTTTCTTTTTTTGGGATAATTTTGTAATAAGGGCATTTTTGGGCTTAATTTGCACATAATAGAGCTAGGGATAGGTGTTGCCTTCTAGTTGGGCCTGGGCCACATTTGCGCTAGGGTTAGGTTAAAAATGCACTAGCTTGCTACCTCCTTTAGCTAGACCTAGCCGCATACCTAATGCCTATAAATAGGCTTGTGTTTGCTGCATTTGACACTTTTGAATTCAAGAATATTTTTGCACTCCTTTGTGAGTTTTGAGAGCTTAGTTCTCTTGGGGTTCTTGGAAGAACCATCTTGGTTCTTATCAAAGGTTTCCTTAACTTTGTGGTGAATCTTCGCTTGACTTATCACTCTCCAAGAGTGTGGCGTCTTCTTCCTTCTATTCCTTGTCTTTCTTCCATCTTTTCTTTTTTACTATTTATATACTGTTCATGGTACTGTTCACACACTGTTTATGGTACTGTTCATATACTATTCACCCCTTCATCGTTTAATTCTTTAAAACACGAAATCAACTCAAGAACGATCCGTAAAAACAATATGCATCCAACTTGGATCATATCATGTGGTATCTAGAGCCCAGATCCTAGAGTTGATGAAGTTCTTATTTTTTTTGTACTTGTTCTTATTGCTTTCCAAACATCAAGCACCATTGCTTGAATGTCATAATTGTATAGAACCTTGATCATCATTGATCTCTGCCACTCCTAAGAATTGGCAACATTCTTTACTTTCCGTTCTTTACTTTTTGTCATTTAAATTTCAGTCCTTTTATTTTCTGCCTTTAGTTTCTGTTCTTTAATTTCTGCATAATATTTACAGCTTTGATCTTATCAACTCTATATCTATTGCTGTTACATGTTTTATAGCACCTTAATTTGAAAGGAAACTCCTAAATACACAATTGGGCATAACATTTGGAACTAAAATTGCAAGAGCCAATTATTATTTTTAAGTGCAAAAAAAGAACAAGGGCGTGAAAAATAATATAAAAAAAGGAGAAAAAAAGCCTATTCCAAAAAAAAAGAGACTGCCCTTGAACTTAAGCAAGATTAAGTTTGAATGCCTTGTGAATTTCATTAAGCGGTGCTATTCTACATACCTTGAGCATTTCTTTTTCTTCTTATTTCTTTTGAGTTTTACCTTTCTTTTTTTTAATTAGTTTTTCTTGCTTGTCTTTTAAATTCCTTTGAGTTTTGTCTAGAGTTTCATCCTTTCTTCAACTTCTAAGTGCTTACTCTTGTGAGGACCGCTACTTTTGTAAGAGCTTTTGGTAATTGAAACGCGAGAGGGTTTATTTAAGAACTTGCAAAGAGAACTTGAGTGGTAAAAGGCAAGAGCATTTTCATTAAACAAAAGCCTAATTGTGTGAAACACAAGTGGAATCAATCTAAGAGTGTACACACGTGAGAAGAGTGGTAAGGGCCTTTTCAATCTTGTATTATTCTTATTATTTGTGCAAAGATGAGTGAAGGTAGTACGCCCCCATCCCCTAAGACTGCAAACCTTATGCAAGCCTTAGCTAAAGAACTTGAGAAGTTTATGGTGAAAATAAACACAAGGCTCGATAATGAAAGGAGGAGAGACTCTCAACATGAAGTCTCGCATGAGGATGAAGATACCTATGATTCGGGTAGGGAAAGGAGGACTAGGAGGAACCATGATAGGAGAAGGAGGCATGGGAGGAGTGAAACAAGTTATAATAGGAGGCATAGGAGTGATGAAAGAGGAGGAGACCTAGGAGGAGTAAAGACCCAAGTACCTTCTTTCCAAGGAAAGAATGACCCCGAAGCCTTCTTAGAATGGGAAACCAAGGTAGAACAAATCTTTTCCTATCACCATTACAACGAAGAAAGGAAGGAGAAGGTGGCTGCCTTAGAATTTTTCTGACTATGCCCTAATTTTGTAGAACCAAGTACAAAAAGAGAGGGAAAGGAATAGGGAATACCCCGTAGATACTTGGGAAGAGATGAAAGGTTTGATGAGGAGGAGGTTTGTCCCTTCATGGTACCATAGGGAATTACACAATAAACTCCAAAGACTTACCCAAGGAAGTAGGAGTGTGGATAAGTACTACAAGGAGATGGAGGTAGCCATGATAAGGGCTAATGTCATTGAAGATAGGGAGGCTACCATGTCATGTTTCCTTCATGGTTTAAACCGTGAGATAGGAGACATTGTGGAGTTGCACAACTATGAAGAGCTTGATGAGTTAGTCCACCAAGCCATAAAGGTGGAACAACAACTGAAAAGAAAGGGTGCATGGAAGAATCCTTCTTCTAACCTCAAACCTCCCACTTGGATGGACAAGGAACTAAAGGAATACTCCTCTATACAACCTAAGGGAGGTATGACTTCTAAAAACTCTAATGGTTTTCCTTCCATTAATACTTCTTTCTCTTCTTCTTCTAAAAATAGGAACATCAAGTGCTTTAAATACTTGGGTAGTGGACACATAGCCTCTCAATGCCCAAACAAAAGGGCAATGGTAATAATAGAGGGACACCTCTCTAGTGATTCATGTCCAAATTCCCCTCCTTCAAGTGAAGGAGAAGAAGAATGTGAGACATATGCTCATGATGGTGACTTGCTAATGATAAGGAAACTCTTGTGTAGCCAAATTGTGCAAGAGACCAAGACCAAAGGGAAAACATCTTTCACACAAGATGTGTCATCCAAGGCAAAGTGTGCTCATTAATCATTGATGGGGGAAGTTGCACCAATGTGGCAAGCACTCGCTTGGTAAGAAAACTTGACCTTAAAACTACTCCTCACCCCCGACCATACAAGCTTCAATGGCTAAGTGAGAATGGTGAGTTGATAGTGAATCAACAAGTGTTAGTAAGTTTATCAATTGGTAAGTATAATGATGATGTTTTGTGTGATGTTGTTCCCATGGAGGCCGGCCATATTTTGCTTAGAAGGCCTTGGCAATTTGATAAGCATGCTATTCATGATGGTTTCACTAACAAGTACTCCTTTGTTCATAATACCTTAAAGGTAACCCTTGTACCCCTTACTCCCAAACAGGTTTGTGAAGACCAAGTGGCCTTGAAGCTAAGAAGGGAGCAAGAGAAGAAAGACGTAAAAGTAAAATCAGAGGGGGAAGCAAATAATAGGGACCAAGAACTTGTAAATGAGAAAAAAAATGAATGTTTAATTGCTAGGGAGAGTGAGATTAAGAGGGCTTGCTTTGCAAAACAAGAGATGTACATTTGCGTATATAAGGACTTGTACTTAAATTGTAACTCTAACCCTCTACCTAGTGAAGTTGATTCTCTTTTGCAGGACTTTGAAGATGTCTTTCCAAAGAGTGTCCCTCCTGGACTACCACCCTTGAGGGGGATTGAACATCAAATGGACTTCATCCCGGGAGCCTCTTTGCCCAATAGGCCCGCCTATAGGACAAATCCTGAGGAAACTAAGGAAATTCATAAACAAGTGGAGGATTTGATGCAAAAAGGATGGGTGAGGGAAAGTTTAAGTCCTTGTGCCGTGCCTGTCATACTTGTCCCCAAAAAGGATGGCACTTGGAGAATGTGTACTGATTGTAGGGCTGTAAATAATATAACTATAAAATATAGGCATCCTATCCCTAGGCTAGATGATTTGCTTGATGAATTGCATGGTGCATGTTACTTTTCTAAAGTAGATTTAAAAAGTGGGTACCATCAAATTAGGATAAGGGAAGGAGGGATGAGTGGAAGATAGCCTTTAAGAGTAAGCATGGATTGTATGAGTGGTTGGTGATGCCTTTTGGGCTTACAAATGCGCCTAGCACCTTTATGAGGTTGATGAACCATGTGTTGAGAGAGTTTCTAGGCAAGTTTGTAGTAGTGTACTTTGATGACATCCTAATCTATAGCATAACCTTAGAAGAGCACCTAGAACACCTTAGGGTTGTGATGAATATGCTTAGAAAAGAAAAGTTGTATGCTAATTTAGAGAAGTGTGTCTTTTGCACCAACCATGTAGTGTTCCTAGGCTTTGTTGTGAGTGCTAAGGGAGTGCAAGTAGATGAAGAAAAGATAAAAGCCATTAGGGAGTGGCCTACCCCTAAGTCTGTGAGTGAGGTAAGAAGCTTTCATGGGTTAGCTAGCTTTTATAGAAGGTTTGTAAAAGATTTCAGCACCATAGCCACCCCTTTAAATGAAGTTGTTAAGAAAAATGTGAGTTTTAGGTGGGGGGAGGATCAAGAGACAAGTTTCAACACACTCAAAGATAGGCTCACTCATGCACCCATACTTGCATTGCCTAATTTTTCTAAATCTTTTGAACTTGAGTGTGATGCATCAAATTTTGGGATTGGGGCTATTTTATTACAAGAGGGTCACCCCATTGCATACTTTAGTGAGAAATTGCATGGAGCTGTTTTAAATTACTCCATCTATGATAAAGAATTGTATGTACTCATAAGGGCTTTGCACTCTTGGCAGTGTAATACCTTTAAACACATGTTAGACTAGCAAATGGTTACAAAAGGTAGCATTTGACTTGTTTAGCATGTCAATAAAGTTTTATGACAAACTAAGTTCATTTAGGCACTTTGTTGCAAAACAGAAGTTGAAAAATAGCTTAAAATGACTCAGATAATAGCATAAGTTACTAAGTTGAAGGAAATAAACATAGAGAGTTTATTTCTAGGTCACAAATAAGCCAAGTAAGATGTGGTAAAAGTTTCAAGAGAATCGGAGTCAGTTTGGTATTTTTAGGCATACAGGTTGTGCTTTTAATGCCCGATTGACCCCCAACAGATATGGAAAAATAGAATAATGGTGAAACAACAATTTAGATGAATCCTATGATTTATTCTAAAGTTGTTACAAGCTGAGAAACTTGAATTGGCACAATTTGTGTGTCCTTAGCAGATATAAGTTTCAGTGTAGAAACTTAAGTTAATCTTTTTCCTTAATTCCCTCTACGTCCCACCCCCTATTTCTATCTTCTCCCTCAGCAGAGAACCGAAAAACAGAAAAAAAAAAAGAAAGAAAAGAGAGAAAGGGGAGAAGGGAGAAAGGGGAAGAAGAAGAAAGCGAGAAGGAAGAGAAGAAGATCAAGGATCAAGCTTCAAGATCAAGAGTCTTCAAGAGGTAGGGGTTTAGAGCTTTTACTCATCTATTTTCTCTAAGTATGCATATTAACAACTTAGTATGCTAAATTGAGTTCTAGATGAGTTTGATGTGTTTGGTTTGCATGGATATGTTTCTTAGGTCATTTATGACTTGTTCATGTCTTAAATTGAATTCAGAAACCTAGAAATATTTGTTTAAACCATTGATGTCCATTTTGGAGTTTAGGGTCAAGCATGCATGATTTTGGTTCATGAATCCAAATTAAGAGGTTTAAGTTAGTGATTGATATTTCCTAAGTGTTAATGAACTAGTTAGGAACTTAGAATCACTTAGAAACTGATTGGAAATGGCCAAAATTCGTGCAAATGACCAAAAGAACAATAAACTCGTAGCTGCAGAATTATGCAGAACTGCTGTTCTGTCATGGGCGCCGCGGCGTGTGTTGAGTGGTGCCGTGGCGTGAGACCAAAGATCAACCAGTATTAGCACCCGAGAGTAGGGCGCCGCGGTGTGCCAATGCCGTGCTGCGGCGTGAGACCCTGAAGCTCCAAAATGTTGATTTTGGATGTAAGTTCTATAGTTAATGGAATCATTTATATATGTTTCCTAAAGTGTGTTAAGACACAAATGGGGATTTTTCAAGTGGGAAATATTTACCCATCAAGTATGAGAAAGCATAGGCTTTTAAGCATCCTAAAGGAAAGGTTTGCTTTAGGTAATGACATTGCACCTTAGGAAACTTAACGTTGCAATAGATATCACTCAAGATGTGATGAGATAGTACAATGGAGATAAGTATACTAGGATGAATAATAGCATTCACTCTAGTAGAGAATGAGAAAGGTATGAACCTTAGAAGATCTAAGAATAGCGGATTATCTTGTGGGAAGGTACCTAGAACCTTAAACAATGAAGAGTTATAAGTAAGAACCACTTTTGAGTTAGATTCACTTGAGTGGAGACAAGATTGTGTATTAGTTCCAAGGAGGGAATGTTTAGGTACTAAGTCTCTAGTTAAGTAAGACTTTGTGCATTGCTAAATACACAATAAGATGAATTGTGACTAAGAAGATGTCATAATCATAAGGTATAGTAGAAATGTGTAATAACTCATGTATTAGCAAAGATGAGTTAGAAGTGCAAGATAAAGGGAATTTACTTCCTTAGACACTAATGAAAGTATGGAAGTTAAGTTCTTAAGCATTCCATGAGTTTGGAATAATTAAAGAGGCATCTGGAACCTTAAGCACACAAGTGTAGTATAAGCTACTACTAGAAGTGTGATGGAAGGGAAAGCTAGATACAACCAGAATAAGCATGTTATACTTATCTAGATGCATGACTTACTTGCTTTAGTTAAAGTTGAGTTAATTATACAAAGTTTTAGAGAAATGCTCATTTATTTCCTTAAGCAAGGGTAGATGAGGCATTAGTTAAGATATACTCTTTCACTAGGATGAGTCGAGTCTATAGGAAAGTTAAGATGGTGTTTATGTAAGAGATAAACATAACACTAAGCTTTTCACACACTAGTTAGTTAATCTAGTATGTATGTGAAGAGAAAGAACCTTAGTGCAACCAAGGTTAGTGGTTTGCCATAGATAAGTATCTAACACCTCAGCAACATAGTGTTGCGTTAGAAATCACTTTAGAGATATGAGTGATGAGGTGGAGTTTAGGTACAAGTATGAGAAATGGTCTTGTAATGTTTACCTAAGAATGTAACGTTATATGACACGAGGTCATTTAGCTAAGAAAGTAAGAAATCAGAGAAGTTCCTAAGGGGACAAGTATTTCTAACCAAATGCTAAGGTTACATGTAGTATGAGATTATAGATTCTCCTCATTACAAAGGGTAAACATAAGAAGCTAAAGTTCCTAGGAGAATATGCTTAGATCGTAAAGGAACTAAGTATATAAGTACGTATGTAAGTCTACGAATTAGTCAAGTGGTATCGATCTTGGTGAATATCCTTTGATGTTCATTCATGGAGGCAAAAGGAGATAGATAGGTGTCTGAAGGACTTTTGAGAAGGACATAACCCTGATGTCTCAATAGTGCTAAGGCCAAAGGAGATAAGTGGGAAATCCAAAGATGCTCTTTGAGCACGGATGAAGCCCAAATTTCTCAGCGTGCTAGGATATGTGTAATGTGAGGATGAGTTTTTCCTCTAATTACCACTGGATGATATACTGACTAGTTCCTAACAAACTTCCTTGTTTTCAAAATAAACTTTTACATGTATTTTAAAACAAAATCCTGCATTTGCATTTCATCCACATACTCTTAGGATTTCCTTAGGCATATTCATATTACATATCATTCTCATTACATTCACAGACAGCTGTATGGGCATTGTCCGTCACTGTTGGTATTTAGAGTTGTATGGGCGTTGTATATATTAACAGTGTGTAGGCTATCGGTTGATATCACACTATAAGAAAGTGTGCAGATATGAGAAAAAAGGAGGAATCTCCTAAGTTAGAATTATAGCATCTGTTATATAATTGTTTTATACAATGTTATAGTTAGATGGTATTGGAATTGCTTTTACTGAGAATGTTTATTCTCACCCCAGTTGCTATTCCATGTAAATCTAGATGCAGGATCAGGCACAGGTACTATGGTACACACCCTGCTAAGGGTAAGAAGATAAAGCATGAAGACTAGAGTAGTTTTTATTGCTTTAAGTAGACAGAACTTATGTAATCAGTTTATATTTATTTTGTATGTTTTATGTTATATGTATTATAATAAGCCCTTTTGTGGCGAAGTTTGTATATATATATGTATGAAGTTTAAGTTTTTCTGCAATCTCTCAAGGCTTTCTATAATTACTCAGTTGTGATTATGGATATATGTTAGAATATAGTATGAGGAAGTGACGTTTCTAGTACCATTATCTTTTTATATCATTGTATAACTATGATATATCCAGACATCTGTATTAAGGTGTTACATTATCGTATTAGAGCATTTCATCCTGTTGAGCCGGGGTATGGACTGACTATGCTTTGGCATGAGCAGCAGTTTAGTAGAAAGTTATGCATTCTTTTATCTCTTTATGAGATATGCAGATGGAATTGCATGACTAGCCTTAGGTATGTGTGCTAATAGCTACTGTCACACAGTTACATGATATTGAGCCTAGCTAACTCAATATGCATTGTGCTACGTGTACAGGAAACTATGGCAACTACCAGGCGAACCTATGAGACTAGGAGACTAGTAAAGAAGGAGATAACCAGAGCTCTTAGAGAAATGGCTACTGTATTGAGAGAGCAGACTGCCATTAGTAGAAGTCTATCAGAAGTGATAGAATAGTACTCACATAGTTAGTTGCGGGGATGAGAAGAAACTTTTGAGAGATCAGTATTTCTCAGAGTTCAGGAAAGTTACTCCTTTGTTGTCAAGGGAGAGTTTGGTTTTGTCAGAGTCGAAAGGTAGTTTCACATGATGGAAGAGATCCCTGAGGTCATGTCGTGTGCTGATGAACAGAAGGTGACCTTACTTCGTAAGGGTTAGTAGGAGAAGCCGAAAGTTGATGAGATGGAGCAGAGAGGTTACTAGAGACGGTTAGTACTCAAATCACCTGAGAGGTGTTTAGAGTTACTTTCTTAAATAAGTATTATTCCCTTGTGATTTAGAAAGCAAAGGAATAGGAATTCCTAAAGTTGGAGCAAGGGGATATTACTGAAGACCAGTATGCGAAGCAATTCAAAGAATGTCAAAAGTTTTTTTCTTATTTTACATCCAATCCAGATGAAGACTGGAAGTAAATAAAATTTGAAGTAGAACTTGGAGAGGGCATTAGAAGAATTACGATGCAAAAGGAGGTTAAGGACTTCTTCACTCTAGTCAGTAAATGCAGAGTTGTAGAAGTAGATAATCTCAGGACCTCGATGGAACAAGAGTTAGAAAGTTCCTAAAGAGGAAAAGATCAGATGTTAAGATCAGTAAGGGTGCCTTTTGATCTCAATTTGTGTCAGAGTTGCACAGTGGAAGCTTGGAGTGATGATAAGTATAAGTAGAGTGCTTTTAGATGAGCAACTCTAAGGAAAGAGGTATATCAAGCTTCAAGTCACCAAGATGTGCTAGATGTGGTAAGATACATGGATGTAAACCGTGCTTGACGGGTAATCCGTGTGCTGCATAAGTAAGTAACCAAGACATCGTAAGGGAGATGATTCCTGGACAAAGGAAGCGACGAAATCTTCCAACTTGGTATGAGATGAGAACACATGTAAAGAGAAATCTTCTAAGGTGTGTATAAAAGAAGAATAGAGATTTACTTTATAGATCATGTTGATTTACTTTGTGAATCTAGTTTGTTTACCTTGTTGGTATGATTTGGTTGTTTTAAAGAGACAAATAATGTTATGTTCTTGTTTAGTTGGTGTGTGAGACTGTGCCTTAAGTTAAAGGCAAGTTGAACAAAGGTATTATCAAGAATAAATGTCTTTGTCTAAGAGAAGGATGATCAGGTAGATCAGTTGAGAGAAGCTTTGAATTTTCTCAGGAGATGATCTAAGACTTGGTTGTCATAAAAACAGAGTGAAGAAGAGCAGATCTTCGAGAGTTATCCAGGATTACGAAAGGACATGAAAAGTATGTCAAAGGTAGTTTTGGAAACTTTTGAAAAGAAGTGATTAAGTGCTAAGTAAGCCGAAAGTCAGTTTTGGATTACAAGTTGTACAGTTTAAGAGTTATGTAATTTTTCAAGATAGAAATTGCAGAGAATTTTAGTAGAGTTTAAGTAGAGGTACAATGGGTAGAGTAGCCATTGTATCCAAGAGCATAAAATCTATCACTGGATTTTCTCAGTTAGTGCTACCTGATGAGGACATGACCAAGAACAAGGAGCTTGAAGCCCTTGAAGGACTTGGAGGACCTATGACAAGAGCAAGGACAAGGAGATCCAAGGAAGCTTTACAACAAATGTTGGCAGCCTTTACTAAAATAGAACCATGCCTTGAAGAATCAAAACTCAAATTGATCAATTGCCTCATGACTGAAGAAGAGGTTGCATGGCTTTAATGGGAGGGTAGCTTGTCATAAATTCAACTCAAGTATGGAGTGCTAACTATGCTGAATAGGGGCAACTAGACTTGGTGGAATTATTGGCTGATTAAATGCAAATAACAAGGACATGTGACTATTACAAATTGATAGAATAATGCAGTCAGCTAGGTTAAAAATTGTAGGCTGAATGCTTTTATTTCTTTGGCAGTTACACTTTGGCCAATTATAGTTTTTATGATGGTTATTATTAAGAGTTTATTTTTGTAAGTTTCTGAAAGTAAAGGGGCTACATAATAGCACCCAGCTAGGAGAAGGGGGCAAATAGTTTTGGTTTTTGAACAAACACAGTTTGGGTGAGCTTGTTTCTCTTTGAGTTCTTGCAATTCAATTATTGACGTTTATCAAAGGAATTACATCCTTTGTGTGTGCAATCTCTGGACTTATCTTCCATCCTTGGAAGTGTGACGTCCATCATCATTCCCATATCAATTTCTTTTCTTTTCCATGATCATATAATTCTGTTTCCCTCAATTCTGATTGAATCAAACCCTGATTCCACGAAAGCCCCAATTTTCATGTAGAATAACTACTAATCATATCTCATGTTATACGAAAGCTTTTTGAGTGATTCTTGAGCCAAAATTGTGATTCAGAACACGAGCTTTCTCCTCGTTTTGATCTCATTCAATTTTGAGTTCTATAACTTGAGTTATAGTTCCGTGATATCAGAACAAATTTTCTGCATTTCTGTTTTAATTTGATCTTTTCCATGCGCAAAGTTTAAAACAAAGTCTGCATCCATCACCTAATTTCCTGGTAGATCCTATTTTGAATCCTAACAAGCAAATTAGGCTTCATGTCATTTGGTAATCAGGGCTTCGATTCTAGGAATTGCAAGGCTGCACTTCGGGTAATTTCTTTCCTTGATTTCACCATCCTTAATATTACCTTATTGTCATTTTCTCTTAGGCTGAACCATTGCAAAAGTTAGGCCTTTAAAAAAAATAAAAATAAAAATAGACCAAAAACAAAAGAGAAGGAAGCATGCAAAATGAGTATATATATATATATATATATATATATATATATATATATATAGGCTGAATGGTTCATGCTGTTAGAAATTTTTAAGCTTATTCTTTAAGGTAATATTGTGGTTGATTGAAGGAAGAATTACTGCACCTTGCTTGTTTGAATTTCTAAATTCTTGGCTGTACTTTTGTTGGTTGAAATTTGTGCACAAATTCGGCATTTGTGGCTGCACACAGATTGGTAGAATTTCTTTGTGTTTTCTCTTCTTGGTTGATAAGAATTCAAGGAGGAATAGAGAGGAAAAAGGCAAGAGTGATCATTATAGTAAAAGCCTAATTGTGTGCAAACACTTGAGTGGGTAAGGTTTCTCAAACAGCAAATATATATATATTGGTTCTTGTTACCTTTGATCTATTTGTTTATCAATGGCAGAAAGAAACATCAACAATGATATTCAGTTCCAAATCACAGCTCTTACTCAACACTTGGAGAGGTTGATGAAGCAACAACAAGATGAGTTCCATGAGAGGTTAGATCAATTGGAGAATAGGACACCACCTGGAGGAGGAGGAAGGCCGAATAGAAATGAAGGAAGAATAGAAGGAATTAAGCTGAATATACCTCCTTTCAAGGGTAGGAGTGACCCAGAGGCATACTTGGAGTGGGAGCTCAAGATTTAGCATGTGTTCTCTTGCAACAATTATAATGAGGAGCAAAAGGTGAGACTTGCAGCTGCTGAATTTTCTGATTATGCACTCATTTGGTGGAATAAGTTGCAGAGGGAGAGGACAAGGAATGAAGAACCTATGGTGAACACTTGGGCAGAAATGAAGAGAATCATGAGGAAGCGCTATGTACCATCTAGCTTCCATAGGGACTTGAAACTCAAGTTGCAGAAATTGACTCAAGGAAGCAAAGGAGTGGAAGAGTATTATAAGGAGATGGAAGTGTTAATCATCCAAGCCAAAATTGAAGAAGATCCTGAGGTAACTACGGCTCACTTTCTTAATGGTTTAAATCATGATATTAGAGATGTTGTGGAGTTGCAGGAATTTGTAGAAATGGAGGATCTTTTGCATAAGACAATTCAAGTAGAACAACAACTCAAAAGAAAGAGTACAACAAGGAAGAGTTCTACTAGCTATAATCCTTCAAATTGGAAGGATAGAGTCAAGAAAGAAGGTGCTGCCTCCTCTAACAATGCAGCACTTTCTAATCATGGGAAGGCAACTCAAAAGCAAGCTAAACATCCACCAAAGAGGACTAGAGAAGTGAAGTGTTTTAAGTGCTTGGGCATAGGTCATTATGCCTACGAGTGTCCTACAAAGAAGACAATTCTTCTCAAGGATAATGGGGAGTACACAAGCCAATCTGAAGATAGTGGTGGAGAGGAAGAGGAGAGTGAAGAAGAGATGGTGGCTGCGGAGGGAGAGTTGTACATGATTAGAAGGTTACTTGGAAGCCAAATCAAAGCAGTGGATGCATCTCAAAGGAAGAACATTTTCCATACAAGATGTTCAATCAATGGTAAGGTATGTTTGGTAATTATTGATGGGGGAAGCTGCACAAATGTGGTGAGTTCAAGATTAGTGTCAAAACTGAATTTGGACACTAAACCACATCCTAGGCCATACAAGCTTCAATGGCTTAGTGAAGGAGAAGAAGTGCAAGTAAGGCAGCAAGTAGAAGTCTCTCTTTCCATTGGAAAATACCAAGACAAAGTGTTATGTGATGTAGTTCCAATGGAGGCCAGCCACATTCTTTTGGGGAGGCCGTGGCAGTATGACACCAAAGCTGTCCATGATGGTTTTACTAACAAAATTTCTTTTGTGTATCAGGACAAGAAAGTGGTTCTCAAGCCTTTGACTCCTAGAGAGGTGTGTGAGGATCAAATCAAAATGAGAGAAAAGATTGCAATTGAGAGAAAGAGTGAAACACTTGGGAGGAAAAAGAGTGAAAAGAAAAAAAATGAAACACTTGAGGGCAAAAAACCTTTGCTTGGCAAGAGAAAGGGAGGTAAGGAGGGTGCTTTGCGCAAGGCAGCCCCTCTACTTATTGTTTTGTCAAAGTCAAATTTTATATGCTAACCAATTTGACAAGTTTGAATTGCCTTCTTGTATTGAATCTCTTTTGCAAGACTTTCAAGATAATTTTCCAACAAATGTACCAGATGGCTTGCCACCTTTGAGGGGAATTGAGCATCACATTGATCTCATTCTGGGAGCTTCTTTGCCCAATCGGCCAGCATATAGGAGCAACCCACAAGAGACAAAGGAGATTGAAAGGCAAGTGGCAGAACTCATGAGCAAAGGTTGGGTGAGGGATAGCATGAGTCCGTGTGCTGTACCAGTCATTCTAGTGCCCAAAAAGGATGGCTCATGGAGGATATGTTCTGATTGTAGAGCCATAAACAACATCACCATCAAGTATAGACATCCAATTCCTAGGTTAGATGATCTTCTTGATGAACTTTATGGTGCATGTGTGTTTTCCAAAATTGATCTAAAAAGTGGCTATAATCAGATTAGGATTAGAGAAGGTGATGAATGGAAAACTGCCTTTAAAACAAAATATGGATTGTATGAGTGGTTGGTTATGCCATTTGGTTTGACTAATGCGCCTAGTACTTTCATGAGATTGATGAATCATGTTTTAAGAGAGTTTATTGGCAAATTTGTTGTGGTGTACTTTGATGATATTCTTATCTATAGCACTAGCCTTGATTTGCATGTTGAGCATTTGCAATCTATTTTGAATGTGCTTAGGAAAGAACATTTGTATGCCAATCTGGAAAAATGCATCTTTTGTACTGATCATGTGGTATTCCTTGGATTTGTTGTTAGTGCTAAGGGAGTACAAGTAGATGTGGAAAAGGTTAAGGCCATCCAAGAATGGCCAACACCTAAGTCCGTGAGTGAGGTGAGGGGATTTCATGGTTTAGCAAGTTTCTATAGGAGATTTGTTAAAAATTTTAGTACATTGGCTGCACCTCTAAATGAAGTTGCTAAAAAAAATGTGGGTATCAAATGGGGTGAGGAACAAGAAAAGGCCTTTACTGCCCTTAAGCATAGGTTAACTAATGCACCCATTCTTGCTATGCTTGATTTTGCAAAATCTTTTGAAATTGAGTGTGATGCATCAAATGTGGGTATTGGGGCTGTTTTATTGCAGGAAGGTCATCCAATTGCTTATTTTAGTGAAAAGTTAGGAGGGGCTGCCCTTAACTATTCAACTTATGATAAGGAATTGTATGCATTGGTTAGAACTTTAAAGACTTGGCAGCATTACCTTTTACCCAAAGAGTTTGTCATCCATAGTGATCATGAGTCCTTAAAGTACTTAAAAAAACAAGGTAAGCTTAATAAGAGGCATGCTAAGTGGGCAGAGTTTCTAGAGCAATTTCCATATGTCATCAAGCATAAAAAGGGGAAAGGGAATGTAGTGGCTGATGTGCTTTCTAGGAGAAATGCATTGCTTTCTGTGCTTGAAACTAAATTGTTTGGTCTTGAATCTTTGAAAGACATGTATGTGAATGATGAGGACTTTGCTGAAATTTTTGCTGCATGTGAAAAGTTGTCTGAAAATGGTTACTATAGGCATAATGGATTCTTGTTTAAAGCAAATAGATTGTGTGTGCCTAAGTGTTCCATTAGAGAGCTGCTTGCATTTTGGGATCCAAAAGACTCTAGAAATTTTGCAAGAACATTTTTATTGGCCCCATATGAGGCGTGATGTGCACAAATTTTGTGATCATTGTATTGTTTATAAACAGGCTAAATCAAAAGTTAAGCGGCATGGTTTGTATACTCCTTTGCCTGTTCCTGAATATCCTTGGACTAACATTTCTATGGACTTTGTTTTGGGGCTGCCTCGAACAAAGAATGGAAAGGATTCTGTGTTTGTTGTTGTTGATAGGTTTTCTAAGATGGCACACTTCATACCTTGCAAAAAGGTAGATGATGCTTGTCATGTGGCTGACTTGTTCTTCAAAGAGATAGTGAGGCTCCATGGGCTGCCTAGGAGCATTGTAAGTGATAGGGATGCAAAATTCCTAAGCCACTTTTGGAGGACTTTATGGGATAAGATTGGTACTAAATTGTTGTTTTCTACTACTTGTCACCCATAAACTGATGGTCAAACTGAAGTAGTCAATAGGACTTTAGGCACATTGCTTAGGACTGTTTTAAAGAAAAATCTTAAGTCTTAGGAAGCATGTTTGCCTCATGTTGAATTTGCTTATAATAGGGTTGTCCATAGCACAACTAACTGTTCACCTTTTGAAATTGTGTATGGATTTAATCCTTTGACTCCTCTTGATTTGCTGCCTATGCCTAACATTTCTATGTTCAAGCATTAAGAAGCGCAGGCTAAAGCTGAATATATGAAGAAGCTGCATGAGCAAGTGAAGGCACAGATTGAAAATAAAAATGAGAGCTATGCAAGGCAAGCTAACAAAGGAAGAAGGAAGGTAGTGTTCCAACCTAGTGATTGGGTTTGGGTACACATGAGGAAGGAAAGGTTCCATGAACAAAGAAAGTCAAAACTCCAACCAAGGGGAGATGGTCCTTTTCAAGTGCTAGAAAAGATCAATGACAATGCATATAAAATTGATCTACCTGGTGAGTACAATATCAGTGCTACTTTCAATGTGTCTGATTTAACTCTCTTTGATGCAGATAATGATGTTTCTGATTTGAGGACAAATCCTCTTCAAGAGGGGAGGAGTGATGAGGACATGACCAAGAACAAGGAGCTTGAAGCCCTTGAAGGACTTGGAGGACCTATGACAAGAGCAAGGACAAGGAGAGCCAAGGAAGCTTTACAACAAATGTTGGCAGCCTTTACTAAAATAGAACCACGCCTTGAAGAATCAAAACTCAAATTGATCAATTGCCTCATGACTGAAGAGGAGGTTGCATGGCTTTAATGGGAGGGTAGCTTGTCATAAATTCAACTCAAGTATGGAGTGCTAACTATGCTGAAAAGGGGCAGCTAGACTTGGTGGAATTATTGGCTGATTAAATGCAAATAACAAGGACATGTGATTGTTACAAATTGATGGAATAATGCAATCGACTAGGTTAAAAATTGTAGGCTGAATGCTTTTATTTCTTTGGCAGTTACACTTTGGCCAATTATAGTTTTTATGATGGTTATTATTAGGAGTTTATTTTTGTAAGTTTCTGAATGTAAAGGGGCTACATAATAGCACCTAGCTAGGAGAAGGAGGAGATAGTTTTAGTTTTTGAACAAACACAGTTTGGTGAGCTTGTTTCTCTTTGAGTTCTTGCAATCCAAGTATTGAGATTTATCAAAGGAATTACATCCTTTGTGTGTGCAATCTCTGGACTTATCTTCCATCCTTGGAAGTGTGACGTCCATCATCATTCCCATACCAATTTCTTTTCTTTTCCATGATCATATAATTCTGTTTCCCTCAATTCTGATTGAATCAAACCCTAATTCCACGAAAGCCCCAATGTTATACGAAAGCTTTTTGAGTGATTCTTGAGCCAAAATTGCGATTCAGAACACGAGCTTTCTCCTCGTTTTGGTCTTATTCAATTTGAAGTTCTACAGCTCGAGTTATAGTTCCGTGATATTAGAACGAATTTTCTGCATTTCTGTTTTAATTGATCATTTCCATGCGCAGAGTTTAAAACAAAGTATGTACCCATCACCTAAATTCCTGGTAGATCCTATTCTGAATCCTAACAAGCAAATTAGGGTTCATATCAGGCTCGTATATGCACCGCTGAGTCACAGTCAGTCGTCTGGACCATGTCACAGTAGGATCGTGCACTATATTTCTCTCGTGCTTGTTTGGCCCTGAAGGCCAAGGCGTGGTACCACTTCATCTAAACTAGGATTATGCCCTCCAACAACCTAACGGAGGTCACATGCAACAAGGCCATTATGATTTATGCCATACTGCAGTGATGTTCCATTGATGTGGTGGACATTCTTCAGATGCAGCTATAGAGGTCGATCAATGAGCAACCCAGCTAGGAGAAGGGGGCAGATAGTTTTGGTTTTTGAACAAACACAGTTTGGGTGAGCTTGTTTCTCTTTGAGTTCTTGCAATCCAATTATTGAGGTTTATCAAAGGAATTACATCCTTTGTGTGTGCAATCTCTGGACTTATCTTCCATCCTTGGAAGTGTGACATCCATCATCATTCCCATACCAATTTCTTTTCTTTTCCATGATCATATAATTCTGTTTCCCTCAATTCTGATTGAATCAAACCCTAATTCCACGAAAGCCTCAATTTTCGTGTAGAATAACTCCTGATCATATCTCATGTTATACGAAAGCTTTTTAAGTGATTCTTAAGTCAAAATTGCGATGCAGAACACAAGCTTTCTCCTCGTTTTGGTCTCATTCAATTTGGAGTTCTACAGCTCGAGTTATAGTTCTGTGATATCAGAACGAATTTTCTGCATTTCTGTTTTAATTTGATCATTTCCATGCGCAGAGTTTAAAACAAAGTCTGCACCCATCACCTAATTTCCTGGTAGATCCTATTCTGAATCCTAACAAGCAAATTAGGGTTCATATCACGTAGGGGAATAGCAGTTAGAAAAATATTATACTGGTTAGTGAAATTAAGTGGTTATGATAGCTTTATGGAGGACCAATAGGAAGTAAGCTTGGTGAGAAAGGCTTTGGATATCCACCATTGATTTAATCTATGGTAGAGATTGGTCTCACAAAGTGGCAAGGACCTTTTGTGACCCTTAGATGGAAAGTTTGAAGAGTAGATTTTGACCCTCCATTTTGGAGATGTATCTAATGGCTAAGGTTTCATGGAGGAAGGATCCAATGGTTCAAATTTAATTTATCATTTGGAAACTACACCAAAGATCAACCATTGATTTAATCAATGGCTCTTGAAGCCTCAAAAGGTGGCTAGATGTATTTGGACATAACCCTAGTGTTCAAAGGGGGGGGGCTTCAGTTTTGAAGACCAAATAGCTATAGGAAACTTTTCAATACATTTCTATCACTCTTCCTTATCATTTCCTAAAGCTAAGCTTCATAAAACTTTTCTCTCCTTTTCTCTTCACTCAACTTCACGGCCAAGAGGCCAAGATCATACCTTCACTCTCCCAAAATTTCAACTAACCTTATCTCTTGAATCTTTACCTAAATCCAAGACACTTTGTAGTTAAGGCCAAGTTTTAAATCATTCATTTTACCCAACTTTCTTCAAGGTCAAGTTCTAGGGTTTTTAAGGTGGAGTTATGGAAACTCCACTACTTGTCTCATTTTCATGTTCTAGGTCATGTTTTGATTCATGGTCTTTCTTATTCAAGCTTTAGATGCTAATAAACTTATGTTTATTTTATGTTTAAGAAGCTCTTGGTGGTGAAGGACTTGTACTAGATACAAAACAAGGAGCTTTGGAGGCTTCTCCAAGATGTAAGAGGGAGATCTATCTCACCAACCAAGTATGGTGGTGAGAGATGAACTTGTATTTGATAGATGGTGAATCCATGTGAGGACTCATATCCATGGTTGTGTAATTTATTTGTGGTGTTTATGTGCTTTAAATTTATTTGTGTATGCTTTTATGCTTATATGATTTTTATTGCTTTTATGGTATGCTTGTGATATATATTGATGATTATATGCCATGATGTATGCCATGATTAATGTTGGAAGGGAAAATAATTTTGGTTCCAAAGACCATGAGGCTCACGGCCTCAACACCTCAAAATAGGTATTTCCAAGTTAATATTTTTACGTATGGTAAAATTGGATGCTTAGAAGAGCAAGGAAAATGAACAAAATATTTTGGTTTCAAAGACCAAGTACCTCATGGCCATGGAGGCTTTAATGATTTTGTTTGTGTAAAAATATGATTTGGAAATCGTAACTTAGTTGATTTGAAGAAATAAGAAATAAAAATGGAAACAAAATAATTTATTACTTGTAGAAATGAGATTTCATTTTATGAAAAGGAAAGAATGAGGTTGAAAGTGTTTGAACCTCAAAATTATTTTATAAAGTGAATTAATTTTTAGATTAATCACGTTATAACGAGAAATATATTGGTGCCTTGAATTTACTAACGTATAGCTCACTCTTTAGGTTTTGGAGCCCGTTAGGGAATTTTAAGGTAGAAGCATTGATTTAAATTAAAAGAAAAGGTGACTTGGTGGAATATATGGTGAAAAGGATTTCTTAAGTAAGAAAATGTGGAAAAATGCAGTAGAAGTCATGTTAATTTTTAGAAAGGCCAAAATGATGTTTAGAAGGTGGAGAAATATTTTACGTAGTTGAAAAATGGTGAAAAATGCTTTATGTAATTTAAAAATGTGATTTTTAAGCTACGCAATTTCAAAAACGTTGAAAAATCACTATGCGATTTGGAAAATGTTTAAATATTTTAACGCAATTGAGAAAACGTTGAAAAATCAATATGTGATTTGGAAACGCAACAAAAATGTTACGCGATTGTGAAAATATAGTAAAATATTTACATGAATGAAAATACAGTAAAGATACTGTTGGGCCAATGTGTGGACCATGTATATGAGATTATGATGTTGGACAGTAAATGGATTATGTGCATTGAACATGCATTGGAAAAAGTCCAATGGACTATGTTAAGGCTAATGGCCTAGGAGAGACCTACACCTCTTCAGTAGGTGTGATATGCGTAGTGTAAGTCACTTGTTGACCTTGGGGGCGTCAGGGTACGGGTTTTCCACAATGGCCAGTTGGTAGCTCTTCTGTACTGTGGATCGGACCGATGCAATGCACCAATGATCCGAACTGAGATACTATTCTTAATCAAGGTCTGGTAAAGACCGTCGTGTATATGCTAGATATGCAAACACTTATGAGAATTATGGCATGTGGTCTGAGGCATGTTGGTATAGATAAATCTTTTAGATCAATCTCTCTGACTTGAGTTAGCTCCATGGAGTAGGAAATTGAGTATATGTGCACATGCATAATCTGAGCATTTATATCTGTGTGATATTTGAACTGTCAAATAATTAGATAATGTTGAGGGTATGATTATAATTATTACTTGTTATATCTATATGATATGTTGTCTTTACTATCTCCATGCTACCATGTTGGTATTGGCATAGATAATCTCACCTATTTGTATGCCTATTCTTGTATTGTATTTATATTTGGTAAAGACGTTGAGTAAGGTATCGAGCAAAAAGGCGAAGAGGAGCAG
Source organism: Ormosia emarginata (assembly GCA_029884605.1). NCBI lineage: Eukaryota > Viridiplantae > Streptophyta > Magnoliopsida > Fabales > Fabaceae > Ormosia > Ormosia emarginata. The sequence goes on along the minus strand of JAQQTP010000078.1, from coordinate 19,873,418 downwards.
ATTCCTGCTGAGGAGGCGGAGTTCTGATTTGATGGCAACCAAATCTAGTTTCTTCGGGTATGTGAGACTGCAGTTTCATGGAGGAGTTGGTGCTTGGCATATTAGTCCCAATGAGAAGGGACTTATCTATCAGGGACACGTGACAGTTAATATGAATAGGATCTTTCATGGAGATCCTTTCTTTTCTGTTACTATATATGTACATGTAGAATTTCCTTTATCTATTAGACAATATTGGGGCAGTCATTACCTTGTACCATTTGAGATCAACATTGTATCATCTGCTCGGACACCTATCCGTAGGATGACACGTCAACCAGGATTCCTAACTTTTGAGGAATCTAAGGCTGATCCCGAGGAGAACTCGTCTGAGGGTTCTGCTGTCTAAGTGTACTTGGGCCAATATGGTAATGTAGAAATGTTTAAATACTTTTGAGAACTCAGTTTTTATATAAATAAGTTTGACAGTATTTATGTGATGTATATGATGTAAATTATTTGTGATGATGTTTAATATTTTTATTTTCTGCTAAGTTTATCCTATCGATATCAAGAAATTTTACAACTAGTATTTTTCATTAAATAATATCATTTTATAACTTGTGAGTAATTTAGTAATAAGTAATATACAATGTGATACCCTACGGTAGGTGTTACATTAGTTGGTATCAGAGCACAAGTTAGAGTCTTTTGGGTTTGTGGTTAGGTCTATCTTGTTCGTGTTGTGTGATTCTCTGTGTTTGATTTCCGAAAGGAAACAATATTGTTTTGAAGTAATAAGTACTTGACTCTTGTCTTGTATTGTTTAGTTTGATCTCAAGAATTACGATGGTCGGATGAGGAAGAGGATGTATGAATACTCGAGGTGGGCATGGAAATTGGGAGATAACAATCAAAATATGGTTGAAGCTGTAATAGAAATACAAAGGATGGTTGATGTCCTTGTGCAACAGAATCAAAGGGAAAACGAGGATGCACAGAACTTGTCGAAATTTTGTAGGAACAATCCGCCATAGTTCAACGGAGAATTTAATCCAGAGAAAGCCAATCTTTGGATTAAAGAGCTCGAGAAAATATTTGATGGCATAGGTTGTACTGATGAGAGAAAGGTCACTTATGCGACCTTTGTGCTGACTGGTGATGGCAAGGATTAGTGGACAGGAGCCAGAAGATTATTGGTAGCTGAGGGGAGAGTTATAACATGGGAACTCTTCAAGCAAAAGTTTTTGGGAAAGTATTTTCCTGATGTGAGCCCACTAAGGAGCATGGATCAAGGAGCACTACAAGGACTTGATGGACCTATGACAAGAGCTAGGACCAAGAAAGCCCAAGAAGTCCTAAATCAAATGGTGACAACTTTAATTGAAGCAAGCCCAAATTCAAGTCTTGATGGAGTGGAGCCCAAATTGGTCACTTATCTCATCCAACTTGAAGACCCATGATGACTTGGATGTCCACTTCTCTAAAATAGCATTTTTTTAGTTTATTTCTATTAAATAAAGTGTAATAAACTATGAAGGATGAATAGTGCACGTTTTTTGGGAGGGCAACCTTTGGTTTGCATGCCTAGGTAACTCCTATTTGCTAGTTAATGCTTTAATTAGCCACTTAATGGATTAGTTATTGCTTTTTATGGGGAATTTGTCACATTATGATGACCATTTTGTATGCATATTCTATGCACCCCATTTTCCTATAAATAGGTGCCTAAAACATGAATGAAGGGACTCTTGGATGTGAATTTGGATTGAATCCATTTGTGAGAATTTCATTCTCTTTAGTTCTTGGTTGAGCCATCTTGGTTCTTATCAAAGGCTTCCTTACCTTTGTGGCGAATCTTCGCTTGACTTATCACTCTCTAAGAGTGTGGCGTCTTCTTCCTCCCATTCCTTTTCCTTTTTCCATCTTTTCTATTATTTTTACTATTTATGTCACTATTCATGTCACTATTTACATCACTATTCATCAGTTCTGTTCCTCGGGTATTGTTCATCATTTCATTCTTTGAAACACAAAATCAACTCAAGGACGATCTGTAAAAACAATATGCATCCAACTTGGATCATATCATTTCCAGCTAGTGTCAGGCATGTTAAGGAGATGGAATTCCTTGGTCTGCGACAAGGGACGATGACAGTAAGTGAATATGCGGCAAAGTTCGAAAGCTTGTCTAAGTTTTCGAGATATTTCCAGATGCAACTAGATGAGGAATGGAAATATAGGAAGTTTGAAAAAGGCTTGAGACATGATATAAAGCGGGCAATAGTAACTTTGGAAATTGATCAGTTTCCAGTGCTGTTGGATAAATGTCGTAAAGTTGAGGACATAAATCATCAACGAGATGTGAGGAACAGGAACTTTGGACCTACACGGTTCCAAAGAAGAAAGGGTAGCAGTGGTAACCGTTATCAGCAGAAGTCGTATGCTAGACCATCAGGGGCTCAGAACCGACAATAATCTTTTGGAAGAGTTTCTAGTGGAAATAAGATTGGTCAGGTGGGAACTTCTACACTCAAATGCTTTAAGTGTGGAAAGGATCATTTAACTAAAGATTGCCCACACATAGGAGTCATATGTTACAAATGTGGAAGGCCTGGACATTTCTCCAGAGAATATGATTAATTGAAGGTGGAACCCTTGGTGGGGAACATCCGTACAGCAAGACCATAGGCGGGTGGTCGTGTATATACTATGAGCGGGGAGGAAGCCGCGAAGTTAGAGGACTTGATTGTGGAGGAGTGTGCCATTGAAGGTAATCCTTTAACAGTATTATATTATTCGGGAGCAGCTCACTCTTTCATTGCTTGTGATTGTGTGGAGCGTTTAGGATTATCTGTGACTATATTGTTTTATGACTTGAGTGTTGCTACTCCTACTGATAAGCCTGTGATTACTACAAAAGTATATTTGAATTGCCCTGTTTGTGTTAGGGATAGAATCTTTCATGTTGACTTGATATGTTTGCCTCTTTCCAAAATCAATGTAATCTTAGGAATGGATTGGTTATCTTCTAACCATATCCCAATAGACTGTTCCAGTAAGACATTAGTTTTTCTTGAGGCTAAGGATTCTAGATTCCTAATAGCTACTCAAGAAGAAGATTGTTTAAAGGAAGGAGATCAGGGGTATTTATTGATGTTTTCTTTGGAGGTTCAGTGTGAAGATGTCTTGAAAGATATTTTCGTGGTCAATGAATTTCCTGAAGTGTTTCCTAAAGATATACCTGGATTACCACCAGCAAGAGAAATCGAGTTTGCTATTAATTTAGTACCTGGAGCTAGACCTATATCTATGGAGCCTTACAGGATGTCACCAATAGAGTTAACAGAGCTTAAGAAACAACTGGAGGAATTGTCGGCGAAATAATTCATGAGACCTAGTGTATCACCATGGGAAGCTCAAGTATTGTTAGTCAAGAAGAAAGACAGGACTTCTCGTCTATATGTAGACTACCGACAATTGGACAAAGTTACAATTAAGAATAAATATCTACTTCCAAAAATAGATGATCTGATGGATCAATTGTGAGGAGCCGCAATATTTTCCAAGATTGATTTAAGTTCTAGATATCACCAGATTCGTGTGAAAGCGGAGGATATTCCCAAGACTGCATTTCGGACGCGTTACAAGCATTATGAGTATCAAGTGTTGCCGTTTGGTGTAACGAATGCACCTATCATTTTCATGGACTTCATGAATAGAATTTTTCGTTCTTGCTTGGACAAGTTTGTAGTTGTCTTTATTGACGACATTCTAATCTACTCTCGAAGTCAGGCGGAACATGCTGAACATCTCAGAGTAGTTCTCCAAATTTTGAAGGAGAATAAGCTATATGCAAAGTTGTCCAAATGTGAATTTTGGTTAAGTGAAGTTCAGTTTTTGGGACATGTGATATCGGAGGAAGGAATTGAAGTTGATGCTTCAAAGGTGGAGACGATTCTTGAATGGGAAAGGCCGAAGACTGTATCGGAGATTCGTAGTTTTATCGGATTAGTCGGTTACTATCAACGGTTTATTGAGGGGTTTTCTAAGATAACGGGACCTCTTACCCAACTTACACGGAAGAATAAATCATTTGCATGGACTGATGCATGCGACGAAAGTTTTCAAGAGTTAAAAAGATGATTGACTACTTCACTGATATTAATTCTACCTAATCCGAATGAACCATTTGAAGTATATTGCGATGTTTCATACACCAAGGATTGGGTTGTGTACCTATGCAAATCCGAAAGGTTGTGGCAATGCTTCAAAGCAGTTAAAGGTACATGAGAGGAATTATCCCACTCTTAATTTGGAGTTGGCAGCCGTGGTGTTCGCATTAAAGGCTTGGAGACATTTTCTCTATAGAGCAACATTCATTGTTTTTAGTGATTATAAAAGCTTGAAGTATTTGTTCGAACAAAAAGAGTTGAACATGAGGCAGAGGCATTGGCTAGAGTTTCTGAAAGACTATGATTTTCAGTTACAATATCATCCTGAGAAAGCGAATGTTGTAGCAGATGCTTTAAGTAGGAAGATGCTTAGTGCTTCTGTTATGATGATCTAGGAGAAAGAATTAATAGAAGAATTTCGAGATATGCGATTATCTGTGAAGTTGACGTTGGGAAAGATGTGCTTGAATATGATCACTCTCTCAAATAGTTTAATGGATAGAATCCGAGAAGGGCAGAACGATGATCAATACTTGCAAGAAGCGAAGGAAGCAAGGAGCCAAGGCACGGTGTCGGAATTCAAAGAAGGAACTAATGGAATTTTGAAATTTAGAGGAAGTATTTGTGTGCCCAATGATCAAGGACTTAGGAGATTAATTTTGGACGAAGCTCACAGGAGCAAGTTGAGTATGCATCCAGGAGCCACAAAAATGTACCAAGATTTGAAGCAGTTGTTTTGGTGGCAAGGAATGAAGAAAGACGTTGCTGAATATGTATCACCTTGCTTAGTCTGTCCGAAGGCTAATGATGAGGTTTTCCATATGCCTCTTGATTTCGGACCTATTAGGACTAGAGCAAACTGAATTTGGAAGGTGAAATTGAAATAAAAGAATAAAGAAGGAAAAGAACTAATTTCGTCCATTTTAGGAAAATTCTATAACTCACGCTACAGATTTCGGAATTGAGTGATTCCAAAACGAGGTGAAAGATCTCTTTCTGAATCACGATTTAGACTCAAAAATCACCGAAAAAGAGTAAGTATAATTTGAGATATGAGTACGAGATAATTAAGACGAAAATTAGAAAATTTCGAAAATTGAAAGAAGAAGAAAACGAAAATTGATGAAAAGAAAAAGATAAGGATGGCGCCACAAACCTAGTTTGATAAGCCAAGAAGGATCGCCACAAGAAAAGATTAACTCTTGATAAGATCAATTGATGCAAGGAAGAACCCTAGCGAGCAAAACTCCCAATTTTCTTATATGCCAAAAGTCTATCTCCCTAATGATTCCCAAATGTTTTAATACAATTCAGTTTAGAGGTTTGCCCATTTAGGACTTAACAAAAAAAAAAAAAAAAAAACAAAACCCTTAGCATAAGCATCACTGATATGTTCCAGTGGTTAAGGAGACATATTTAGCTTCAAGTGCACTGGTTCTAATCTGCTTTGTGGACAAAATATATTTTTTTGAACACAGGCATACACCAAATAGAACTAGAAAGCAATAGAAAATAAAAACAAATAAAAACAGCCCCAAAAACATTTAAAGGTCTTGAAAGTTCAAATTGACTCTTTTGGCTCTTCTCCTTTCATTCCAAGTGGGCTATGCATGTGTAAATCCTAGGCTCCACATATCGGGCTTCAATCTGATGTTGGGCCTCTAATAAGTTGTTCAACATCTTTTTAAGTTCTTCTTGGGCCCTTTTAGCTCTTGCTCTTGTCATGGGCCTTCCTAGACCTTGTATTGGATCTTGGACTTCTTTCTGGACTTGGGCCTAGGCTTGGGCTTCACCCATGAAGTCCTCATCATTCCCTCCTTCTTGAGAAGCATTTGTCCTCAAATCCATTAATTCATCACCTGCATCATAAAAGGACAAATCAGCCACATTAAAGGTAGCACTCACACCATACTCACCTGGCTAGTCAATCTTATATGCATTATCATTGATCTTAGCCAATACTTGAAAAGGTCCATCTCCTCTTGGCATAAGCTTAGACTTCCTTTGAGATGGAAATCTTTCCTTCCTGAAGTGTACCCATACCCAATCACCTGGTTCAAATGTTACCTTCTTCCTTCCTTTGTTTGCATGCTTGGCATACCCTTCCGTTTTCTTCTCAATTTGGGCCTTAACCTTCTCATGCAATTTCTTGACAAAATCAGCTTTAACTTGCCCTGACTTATCTTGCAATTGAGAAATGTTAGGTAAAGGTAATAAATCCAAAGGAGTCAAAGGATTAAAACCAAGTATGGGTGCATGTGTTAATTTCTCCTTTAGGACAGCAAATGCTTTCTCTTGTTTCTCTCCCCATTTAAAACCCACATGCTTCTTGACTAGTTCATTTAGAGGTGCAGCAATGGTACTAAAATCCTTAACAAACCTCCTATAGAAACTAGCAAGCCCATGAAAACTTCTTACCTCACTCACACTCTTAGGAGTTGGCCATTCTTGGATTGCTTTTATTTTCTCCTTATCTACATGCACTCCACTAGAATTAACCACAAATCCTAAGAACACAACATGGTCCTTACAAAACATGCACTTTTCCAAATTAGCATACAATCTTTCTTTTCTAAGCACATGTAAAACAGTTGCAAATGATGCAAATGCTCATCCAAATTTTTACTATATACAAGAATATCATCAAAATAAACAACAACAAATTTCCCTAGAAACTCTCTCAAAACATGGTTCATCAATCTCATAAAAAGTACTAGGGGCATTTGTCAAACCAAATGGCATTACTTTCCACTCATACAAACCATACTTGGTTTTAAAAGTCATTTTTCCACTCATCACCTTCTCTAATCCTAATCGATTATATCCACTTTTCAAATCAATCTTAGAGAAATAACAAGAGCCATACAACTCATCTAACAAATCATCTAACCAGGGGAATGGGATGCCTCGTACTTGATGGTGATGTTGTTGACGACCCTACAGTCAGAACACATCCTCCAACTTCCATCTTTCTTTGGCACCAATATAATACTGGTACACACAAGGGCTCAAGCTCTCCTCAACCCATCCTTTGTTCATCAATTCAGCAACTTGCCTTTGAATTTCTTGGGTCTCTTGAGGATTACTCTGTATCTTGGCCTATTAGGCAACACAATACCCACGACACCAAATCAATTTGGTGTTCAATACCCTCTCAATGGTGGAAGTCCTGGTGGTATATCTTCGGAAAAACATCTTGAAATTCTGCAAAATAGATTTAACTCCACTAGGAAGTTCAAGGTCAGAATCAAGTGCAGTAATCTCCTTATTATAGAGTATATACATAGACTTCCTTGCCATTAAAGCTCTCCTCACCTCTCCACTCTTCACAAACAAAGCATTCTTTCTCTCTTTCTTTTTGCTTTCATTTTCATTTTCTTTCCTTTCTTTCCTCTCTTGCTTTCTTTTTTTCTCTCATGATATTTTGATCATTACATACCTCTTTTGGAGACAATGGAACCAATGTAACCTTGCGGTTTTCATGGTGAAAAGTGTATTTATTTGCGTGACCATCATGGTGAGCTTTTCTATCAAACTGCCATGGTCTCCCAAGAAGCAAATGACTAGCTTCCATTGGAACCACATCACACAAAATTTTATCTTTATATTTTCCAATAGAAAACTCAATCTCCACTTGCTTATCCACCCTCAACTCCCTCCTCACTCAACCATTGCAACTTGTATGGTCTAGGATGGGGCTTAGTCTCCAAATTCATTTTTGTCACCAACCTAGTACTTGCTACATTAGTACAACTCCCTCCATCAATGATTAAGGAACACAGCTTTTCCTTGGATAAGACATCTAGTATGAAAATATTTTCTCTTTGACTTTCCTCACCCTCTTTGCTATTCCTCCTAACATTCTCCTCACAATGAACAAATCTCCTTCAGAATCTCCTCCTCTTCCTCTCTCTCTTCCTCACTTGAGGATTCAGTTTAGGAACTCTCACTAGTGATTTCTCCATTATCTTTTAACACCATAACCTTCTTAGTTGGGCATTCAGATGCAATGTGCCCCTACCCAAACATTTGAAACACTTTATGTCTCTAGACCGAGACTTGTTTGCCATTTCATTGCCCTTGTTTTGGGTTGGGTTTGGGGTTATCGTGGAGATCCTAGAAGATGAGGTACCCTCCTTCTTGAACCTATCCTTCCATCTAGAGTTATCATAGTTTGATACACTCTTTCTCACACTTTTTCTTTTTAGTTGTTGTTCCACTTTCATAGCATGGTGAACTAAGTCCTCCATTTCTACATAATTTTGAAGCTCAACAACATCTCTTATATCTCCATTCAGCCCATTAAGGAACCTAGCCATGGTAACCTCCCTTTCCTCCTCTACATTGGCTCGGATCATGGCTATTTCAAGGTCTTTAAAGAACTCATCTACACTCTTACTCCCTTGGGTCATTCTTTGAAGTTTATTGAGAAGCTCTCTATGGTAGTGGGATGGAACATACCTCCTTCTCAACACTCTTTTTAACTCCTCCCAACTCTCTAACATAGGCTCTCCATACCTCCTCCTCTCCTTTTGGAATTGATCCCACCAAACTAAGGCATAGTCAATGAATTCCAAGGTAGCTAGCTTGACCTTCTTCTCCTCATTTAGGTTGTGGCATGAGAAAATTTGTTCTACCTTCATCTCCCACTTCCAATATAGGCTTCAGGATCACTTTTTCCTTTAAATGGTGGTATGGTAACTTTCACAACCTCCTCTCTATTTCTCCTCTGTTCTCCATCATGTTCTCTCCTTTCATGCCTCTCATGTCTCCTTCTATCTCTATGTTGGTCATTCTCCCATTCTGGTTTTGGTTTTCTAAAGTTTCAAGTCTCTCATAAATTCCCTCCGTATGCTCCCTCAACACCTCATTCATCCTTTGAGTTAAGGCATCTAACAACAACCTATGCTCCCTAGTAGGGGATGGTGGTCCCTCTCTTTCAGCCATAGATTAATTTGATGTAAAGAAGTCCTCTCCAAAACTATTTCACTCAAAGTGTTTCACACAAATTTGGCTTTTAAGCTAATGTATCTCTCTTGCCTTTTTCCACTCTTTCTCTTGCTTAAAGTTCTTACTAGAATCAAACAATCTCTTCAAGAAATAATTTTTAACTTGCACAAGGTAATCACAAGACAAGTAGGAAGCAAAGATCACAAGACAAGTAGCAAAGAACAAGTTCACTACTCACAATTAGAAAGACAAGTGATTCATAAATTCAAACAAGAGACAAGAACAAGGTTTAGGTCCGAGAAATTCAAATAGCTTCCCTCAAACCAAATGTTGAAGCACTTCCAAATCTCCTTTTTTTTTTCTTTTTTTTTTTAAACTCCAATTCTTTTTTTTTTTTTTTTAATTCAACAATCAAATTCAGCCTCTACAATCTTAGTACAATTCAAGCGATTCAAAAAAAAAAAATCACAATTAGTGTTGTTTTTCACTTACTTGGCAGCCACTGTATCTCGCGCTACAGAACTCGGATTTGAGTGTTTCCACAGCCGTTCACGTTCTGGTACACAATTTTGACTCAAGAATCATCGAAATTGGATATGTAAAACGCAAGATATGAAAGCCCAAACAGCCCTCTTTTGGCTCCAAATCACACACCAAACACTAGCCCTAATGACTAGCTTTGATACCAAATGATGAGGTTTTCCATATGCCTCTTGATTTCGGACCTATTGACTAGAACAAACTGAATTTGGAAGGTGAAATTGAAATAAAAGAATAAAGAAGGAAAAGAACTAATTTCGTCCGTTTTAGGAAAATTCTATAACTCACGCAATAGATTTCAGAATTGAGTGATTCCAAAACGAGGTGAAAGATCTCTTTCTGAATCACGATTTAGACTCAAAAATCACCGAAAAAGAGTAAGTATAATTTGAGATATGAGTACGAGATAATTAAGACGAAAATTAGAAAATTTCAAAATTGAAAGAAGAATTAGAAACGAAAATTGATGAAAAGAAAAAGATAAGGATGGCGCCACAAACCTAGTTTGATAAGCCAAGAAGGATCGCCACAAGAAAAGATTAACTCTTGATAAGATCAATTGATGCAAGGAAGAACCCTAGCAGAGCAAAACTCCCAATTTTCTTATATGCCAAAAGTCTATCTCCCTAATGATTCCCAAATGTTTTAATACAATTCAGTTTAGAGGTTTGCCCATTTAGGACTTAACAAAAAAAAAAAAAAACAAAACCCCTTAGCATAAGCATCACTGATATGTTCCAGTGGTTAAGGAGACATATTTAGCTTCAAGTGCACAGGTTCTAATCTGCTTTGTGGACAAAATATATTTTTTGAACACAGTATACACCAAATAGAACTAGAAAGCAATAGAAAATAAAAAAAAATCAAATAAAAACAGCCCAAAAACATTTAAAGGTCTTGAAAGTTCAAATTGACTCTTTTGGCTCTTCTCCTTTCATTCCAAGTGGGCTATGCATGTGTAAATCCTAGGCTCCACATATCGGGCTTCAATCTGATGTTGGGCCTCTAATAAGTTGTTCAACATCTTTTTAAGTTCTTCTTGGGCCCTTTTAGCTCTTGCTCTTGTCATGGGCCTTCCTAGACCTTGTATTGGATCTTGGACTTCTTTCTGGACTTGGGCCTGGGCTTGGGCTTCACCCATGAAGTCCTCATCAGCTAAGGTGCAACATCAAAGACCTTCTGGAATGTTGTAACCTTTGCCTATTCTTGAATGGAAATGGGATGTTATAGCAATGGATTTTGTGATTGGACTTCCAAGGACTCGAAAAGGTCATGATTCTATATGGGTAGTTATTGATTAGCTTATGAAGTCGACTCACTTCTTGCCAATTAATATTAAGTGCTCAATGGAGAGGTTGACCCAAGTGTACATCGGTGAAATCACCAGACTTCATGGTGCACCTTCCAGTATTATTTCGAATCGAGATCTGAGATTTACGTCGATGTTTTGGAATTGTTTACAAGAAGTGATGGGAACAAAGCTACGTCTAAATTCTGCTTACCATCCACAAACTGATGGTCAATCAGAAAGGATGATTCAGTCATTAAAGGACTTATTGAGAGCATGTGTTTTGGAACAAACTGGATGTTGGGATGAGTTCTTACCATTAATAGAATTCATTTACAACAATAGTTTTAATTCGAGCATAGGAATGGCACCCTATGAGGCATTGTATGGAAGACGATGCAGAACACTGCTGTGTTGGTATCATGATGGTGAAAGTGTTATTTTAGGAACAGAATTTGTACAACAGACTACAAAAAAATTGAAGATGATTCAAGACAAGAAGAAGACAACTCAGACTCGGCAAAAGAGCTATGCTGATAAAAGGAGAAGACCGCTTGAGTTTGAAGAAGGTGACCATGTATTTTTGGGAGTGACACCTACAATCGGAGTTAGACGAGTGATTAAGTCAAGGAAGCTCACTCCAAAGTTTATCGGGCCGTATAAGATTTTACGTCTGTAACACCCCCCGTAGGGCATCACATTTCCGACTACCAACTTATAATCTGAAAAGAAGTTCATAAAAGGTTTGAGTTATAAAACATGGGTTTTAAAAATTTCTTCTTGCTGAAACGTAAACTTACTGATATTTATAAGTAATATTGAAAAATATATATAAACTGTTTAATATATAATATTGACACTAATTAATATTTAACAATTATTCAAGGAATATAAAACTTACAGACTCAATTTTAAATAGTAGCAAATCCCATGATGGGTTCTACTCAATAGCATGGTAAAACACTAACGGTAAAAACTCAACATACTTATTCCATCTCGTATCCATTCTTGATGTGTCATGTATTTGTTCCTCCTCAAAACTACACACTAACTAGTCCGGGATGGTCAGCCCTCGATGTTGTCACCGAACTCAGATTATTTGTCTCCAGTCACGTCTAAGAAACTCGTTTCATCTACTATATAATTATAATAATACAGACACAGCAAAACAATGTAACAAAGAGGTGATATCACCTATACCAATACCAACATGGTAGCATAGAGATAACACAAACAGCACACCATACAGATATATCATACCATAATTATAATTATGCCATCAACATTATTGTCATCACACAGATACAATAATTACATTCATGCTATCAACATTATTCAATTCACACGATAATAACAATAATGCCATCAACATGATTATCATCATCATCATCCAATATTCAATTATCATATCACGGATGCATATAGATACTCAGATTTATGCATATGCACATAGACTCAATGTCCTACTCTATGGAGGTTTTCACAATTTTGAGAAGAATGCTCTATTAATTGTCAGCCTTAGCCCAAAGACAATCTTCCAGATTAGCCCACAGACAATGCCCAGCCTTAGCCCACAGACAATTGTCCAGCTTTCGAAAAGAATTGTGTTCTTGTCGGGTATCGTCAATGCGTTGCAACAGACTGCATCGCCAAGTGGCATATGGTCCAGCCTTAGCTCACAGACAGATATCCACTGGTCGACCACCGCGCTTTGACGTCCCCAAGATCCATCACAGATCTCACTATCAATTCACATTCTCTCTTCAACCACAAGGGTCACAATCGCATCAGCTATTAATTTTTGTTCAATGCATGAATATCTCAATGCAATTTTGTTCAATTTCACCATATGCTACAATGCATATTTCTCCAATGCATGTATAATGCACCAAATGCCAATCACAGGCAAAATTCATATATAGTGTCCATACACTAGTTTATGCATATAAAATGCACCAATGCCAATTACAGGCAAAATTCATCAGTTTCATATTCAGGATACACACATTGGCCCATTCTCAGTTTAATTTCATTATCTCATAATCAGGGTCCACACACTAGCCCAACAGTAATCATACTGTATATTTAATCACAAAATCATGTTATCGCGTTTTCATAGTCATAAAACACTTTTTTCGTGTTTTCACAATCGCGCAACATTTCTATTATGTTTTTCACAATTTTGTAACGTTTTCTGTTGCGTTTTAAAATCACATAGTGATTTTTCAACATTTTCATCAATCACGTAAAAATATTCCACCATTTTTAAATCGCGTAGCGATTTTTCAATAATATCTCAAACGTGTAAAAATATTTAAATGCTTTCCAAATTGCATAGAAATATTTCAACATTTTTCAAATCGCGTGGAAATATTTAAACGTTTTTCAAATTGCGTAGCTTAAATATCACGTTTTTAAGTTACGTAAATCATTTTTAACCATTTTTCCATTACGAAAATATTTCTCAAAATAATATGACTACTCACATTATTTTTCACATTTTCTTACTCAAGAAAATCTTTTTCACAATATATTCCATAAATTCACAATTCCATTGAATTAAATCAATGTTTCTAACTTTAAAAATTACTAACGCTCTCCAAAACCCAAAGAATAAGTTACACGTTAGTCAATTTTAAATCACCATTATATTCTCTATTTTTCTCAAATAAATTCCAAAATCAATTCTCTTCAAAATAAATTGAGGTTCAAACACTTTCAACCTCTTTTTTTCTTTCATAACCGAAATTTCTATTTTTTAGGTGATAAAACACTCTGATTTCCTTTCCAAAATCCTTGTACTAAATTAAATTACATTTCTACTTAGAAAATGATGAGGTTTTCCATATGCCTCTTGATTTCGGACCTATTAGGACTAGAGCAAACTGAATTTGGAAGGTGAAATTGAAATAAAAGAATAAAGAAGGAAAAGAACTAATTTCGTTTGTTTTAGGAAAATTCTATAACTCACGCTACAGATTTCGGAATTGAGTGATTCCAAAACGAGGTGAAAGATCTCTTTCTGAATCACGATTTAGACTCAAAAATCACCGAAAAAGAGTAAGTATAATTTGAGATATGAGTACGAGATAATTAAGACGAAAATTAGAAAATTTCAAAAATTGAAAGAAGAAGTAGAAACGAAAATTGATGAAAAGAAAAAGATAAGGATGGCGCCACAAACCTAGTTTGATAAGCCAAGAAGGATCGCCACAAGAAAAGATTAACTCTTGATAAGATCAATTGATGCAAGGAAGAACCCTAGCAGAGCAAAACTCCCAATTTTCTTATATGCCAAAAGTCTAACTCCCTAATGATTCCCAAATGTTTTAATACAATTCAGTTTAGAGGTTTGCCCATTTAGGACTTAACAAAAATAAAAAAAAAAAAAAACCCTTAGCATAAGCATCACTGATATGTTCCATTGGTTAAGGAGACATATTTAGCTTCAAGTGCACTGGTTCTAATCCTGCTTGTGGACAAAATATATTTTTTTTGAACACAGGCATACACCAAATAGAACTAGAAAGCAATAGAAAATAAAAACAAATAAAAAACAGCCCCAAAAACATTTAAAGGTCTTGAAAGTTCAAATTGACTCTTTTGGCTCTTCTCCTTTCATTCCAAGTGGGCTATGCATGTGTAAATCCTAGGCTCCACATATTGGGCTTCAATCTGATGTTGGGCCTCTAATAAGTTGTTCAACATCTTTTTAAGTTCTTCTTGGGCCCTTTTAGCTCTTGCTCTTGTCATGGGCCTTCCTAGACCTTGTATTGGATCTTGGACTTCTTTCTGGACTTGGGTCTGGGCTTGGGCTTCACCCATGAAGTCCTCATCATTCCCTCCTTCTTGAGAAGCATTTGTCCTCAAATCCATTAATTCATCACCTGCATCATAAAAGGACAAATCAGCCACATTAAAGGTAGCACTCACACCATACTCACCGGCAAGTCAATCTTATATGCATTATCATTGATCTTAGCCAATACTTGAAAAGGTCCATCTCCTCTTGGCATAAGCTTAGACTTCCTTTGAGATGGAAATCTTTCCTTCCTGAAGTGTACCCATACCCAATCACCTGGTTCAAATGTTACCTTCTTCCTTCCTTTGTTTGCATGCTTGGCATTCCCTTCCGTTTTCTTCTCAATTTGGGCCTTAACCTTCTCATGCAATTTCTTGACAAAATCAGCTTTAACTTGCCCTGACTTATCTTGCAATTGAGAAATGTTAGGTAAAGGTAATAAATCCAAAGGAGTCAAAGGATTAAAACCATATACAATTTCAAAAGGTGAAAACTGAGTAGTACTATGTATTGCTCTATTATAAGCAAACTCAACATGTGGCAAACATTCCTCCCAAGACTTAAGATTTTTCTTTAGTACACAGCTCTAAGGAGAGTAGACAAAGTCCTATTTACAACCTCTGTTTGCCCATCAGTTTGGGGATGGCAAGTAGTTGAAAATAATAGTTTTGTGCCTATCTTTCCCCACAAGGTCCTCCAAAAATGACTAAGGAATTTAGAGTCCCGATCACTTACAATACTCTTAGGCAAACCATGCAGTCTTACCACCTCTTTGAAGAATAAATCAGCTACATGACATGCATCATCCACCTTCTTGCATGGTATGAAGTGAGCCATCTTTGAGAACTCGTCAACCACCACAAAAATAGAATCCTTCCCTCCCTTAGACCGAGGCAAACCTAGAACAAAATCCATAGAAATATCAATCCAAGGGTGTTCGTAGAACAAAGTATATAATCCATGCTACGTGACAAAGCATCAATAACTTATGCACATCATTGGACTTAACATTTCTTGTGCACCCCAAAGTGATCACATAGGGAAATTGTTCAAGAAATTCCACCCACTTTTGGCATGTCTCTTGTTCAACTTTCCTGAGAACATGTTTGATCCATGTTCATTTCAAATACTTTAGAGACTCATGACTTACCTTTCTTGTGCTTGATCACTATGAATAATAAACTCCTTAGGCCCTGTCCTTTCAGATAGTGTAATAAACCAAGTTTTTGCAAAGCCCTAACTAAAGCATACAATTCTTTATCATATGTAGGGTAGTTAAGGGCAGCCCCATTCATTTTCTCACTAAAATAGGCAATGGGATGTCCCTCTTGCATTAAAACCGCACCTATGCCTACCCCAGATGCATCACATTCAAGCTCAAAGGATTTAGCAAAGTTAGGCAAAGCAAGTATGGGTGCATGTGTTAATTTCTCCTTTAGGACAGCAAATGCTTTCTCTTGTTTCTCTCCCCATTTAAAACCCACATGCTTCTTGACTAGTTCATTTAGAGGTGTAGCAATGGTACTAAAATCCTTAACAAACCTCCTATAGAAACTAGCAAGCCCATGAAAACTTCTTACCTCACTCACACTCTTAGGAGTTGGCCATTCTTGGATTGCTTTTATTTTCTCCTTATCTACATGCACTCCACTAGAATTAACCACAAATCCTAAGAACACAACATGGTCCTTACAAAACATGCACTTTTCCAAATTAGCATACAATCTTTCTTTTCTAAGCACATGTAAAACAGATTGCAAATGATGCAAATGCTCATCCAAATTTTTACTATATACAAGAATATCATCAAAATAAACAACAACAAATTTCCCTAGAAACTCTCTCAAAACATGGTTCATCAATCTCATAAAAGTACTAGGGGCATTTGTCAAACCAAATGGCATTACTTTCCACTCATACAAACCATACTTGGTTTTAAAAGCTGTTTTCCACTCATCACCTTCTCTAATCCTAATCTGATTATATCCACTTTTCAAATCAATCTTAGAGAAATAACAAGAGCCATACAACTCATCTAACAAATCATCTAACCTGGGAATGGGATGCCTGTACTTGATGGTGATGTTGTTGACGGCCCCTACAAATCGAACACATCCTCCAACTTCCATCTTTCTTTGGCACCAATATAACTGGTACAAAGACAAGGCTCAAGCTCTCCTCAACCCATCCTTTGTTCATCAATTCAGCAACTTGCCTTTGAATTTCTTGGGTCTCTTGAGGATTACTCCTGTATGCTGGCCTATTAGGCAACACAAACCACGGCACCAAATCAATTTGGTGTTCAATACCTCTCAATGGTGGAAGTCCTGGTGGTATATCTTCTGGAAAAACATCTTGAAATTCCTGCAAAATAGATTTAACTCCACTAGGAAGTTCAAGGTCAGAATCAAGTGCAGTAATCTCCTTATTATAGAGTATATACATAGACTTCCTTGCCATTAAAGCTCTCCTCACCTCTCCACTCTTCACAAACAAAGCATTCTTTCTCTCTTTCTTTTTTTGCTCTCATTTTCATTTTCTTTCCTTTCTTTCCTCTCTTGCTTTCTTTTTTCTCTCATGATATTTTGATCATTACATACCTCTTTTGGAGACAATGGAACCAATGTAACCTTGCGGTTTTCATGGTGAAAAGTGTATTTATTTGCGTGACCCATGGTGAGCTTTTCTATCAAACCGCCATGGTCTCCCAAGAAGCAAATGACTAGCTTCCATTGGAACCACATCACACAAAATTTTATCTTTATATTTTCCAATAGAAAACTCAATCTCCACTTGCTTATCCACCCTCAATTCTCCCTCCTCACTCAACCACTGCAACTTGTATGGTCTAGGATGGGGCTTAGTCTCCAAATTCATTTTTGTCACCAACCTAGTACTTGCCACATTAGTACAACTCCCTCCATCAATGATTAAGGAACACAGCTTTTCCTTGGATAAGACATCTAGTATGGAAAATATTTTCTCTTTGACTTTCCTCACCCTCTTTGGCTATTCCTCCTAACATTCTCCTCACAATGAACAAATCTCCTTCAGGAATCTCCTCCTCTTCCTCTCTCTCTCTTCCTCACTTGAGGATTCAGTTTGGGAACTCTCACTAGTGATTTCTCCATTATCTTTTAACACCATAACCTTCTTAGTTGGGCATTCAGGCAATGTGCCCCCTACCCAAACATTTGAAACACTTTATGTCTCTAGACCGAGACTTGTTTGCCATTTCTTTGCCCTTGTTTTGGGTTGGGTTTGGGGCTATCGTGGAGATCCTAGAAGATGAGGTACCCTCCTTCTTGAACCTATCCTTCCATCTAGAGTTATCATAGTTTGATACACTCTTTCTCACACTTTTTCTTTTTAGTTGTTGTTCCACTTTCATAGCATGGTGAACTAAGTCCTCCATTTCTACATAATTTTGAAGCTCAACAACATCTCTTATATCTCCATTCAGCCCATTAAGGAACCTAGCCATGGTAACCTCCCTTTCCTCCTCTACATTGGCTCGGATCATGGCTATTTCAAGGTCTTTAAAGAACTCATCTACACTCTTACTCCCTTGGGTCATTCTTTGAAGTTTATTGAGAAGCTCTCTATGGTAGTGGGATGGAACATACCTCCTTCTCAACACTCTTTTTAACTCCTCCCAACTCTCTAACATAGGCTCTCCATACCTCCTCCTCTCCTTTTGGAATTGATCCCACCAAACTAAGGCATAGTCAATGAATTCCAAGGTAGCTAGCTTGACCTTCTTCTCCTCATTTAGGTTGTGGCATGAGAAAATTTGTTCTACCTTCATCTCCCACTCAATATAGGCTTCAGGATCACTTTTTCCTTTAAATGGTGGTATGGTAACTTTCACAACCTCCTCTCTATTTCTCCTCTTGTTCTCCATCATGTTCTCTCCTTTCATGCCTCTCATGTCTCCTTCTATCTCTATGTTGGTCATTCTCCCCATTCTGGTTTTGGTTTTCTAAAGTTTCAAGCCTCTCATAAATTCCCTCCGTATGCTCCCTCAACACCTCATTCATCCTTTGAGTTAAGGCATCTAACAACAACCTATGCTCCCTAGTAGGGGATGGGGGTCCCTCTCTTTCAGCCATAGATTAATTTGATGTAAAGAAGTCCTCTCCAAAACTATTTCACTCAAAGTGTTTCACACAAATTTGGCTTTTAAGCTAATGTATCTCTCTTGCCTTTTTCCACTCTTTCTCTTGCTTAAAGTTCTTACTAGAATCAAACAATCTCTTCAAGAAATAGATTTTTAACTTGCAAGAATCACAAGGCTTTTAATCACAAGACAAGTAGCAAAGAACAAGTTCACTACTCACAATTAGAAAGACAAGTGATTCATAAATTCAAACAAGAGACAAGAACAAGGTTTTAGGTCTAGAAATTCAAATAGCTTCCCTCAAACCAAATGTTGAAGCACTTCCAAATCTCCTTTTTTTTTTTTTTTTTTTTTTTAAACTCCAATTCTTTTTTTTTTAATTCAACAATCAAATTCAGCCTCTACAATCTTAGTACAATTCAAGCGATTCAGAAAAAAAAAATCACAATTAGTGCTGTTTTCACTTACTTGGCAGCCACTGTATCTCGCGCTACAGAACTCGGATTTGAGTGTTTCCATAGCGAGGTGAACGTTCACGTTCTGGGACACAATTTTGACTCAAGAATCATCGAAATTGGATATGTAAAACGTGAGATATGAACGATAAACCCAAACAGCCCTCTTTTGGCTCCAAATCACACCCAAACACTAGCCCTAATGACTAGCTCTGATACCAAATGATGAGGTTTTCCATATGCCTCTTGATTTCGGACCTATTAGGACTAGAGCAAACTGAATTTGGAAGGTGAAATTGAAATAAAAGAATAAAGAAGGAAAAGAACTAATTTCGTCCGTTTTAGGAAAATTCTATAACTCACGCTACAGATTTCGGAATTGAGTGATTCCAAAACGAGGTGAAAGATCTCTTTCTGAATCATGATTTAGACTCAAAAATCACCGAAAAAGAGTAAGTATAATTTGAGATATGAGTACGAGATAATTAAGACAAAAATTAGAAAATTTCGAAAATTGAAAGAAGAAGTAGAAACGAAAATTGATGAAAAGAAAAAGATAAGGATGGCGCCACAAACCTAGTTTGATAAGCCAAGAAGGATCGCCACAAGAAAAGATTAACTCTTGATAAGATCAATTGATGCAAGGAAGAACCCTAGCAGAGCAAAACTCCCAATTTTCTTATATGCCAAAAGTCTAACTCCCTAATGATTCCCAAATGTTTTAATACAATTCAGTTTAGAGGTTTGCCCATTTAGGACTTAACAAAAATAAAAAAAAAATAAAACCCCTTAGCATAAGCATCACTGATATGTTCCATTGGTTAAGGAGACATATTTAGCTTCAAGTGCCTGGGTTCTAATCCTGCTGTGGACAAAATATATTTTTTTGAACACAGGCATACACCAAATAGAACTAGAAAGCAATAGAAAATAAAAACAAATAAAAAACAGCCCCAAAAACATTTAAAGGTCTTGAAAGTTCAAATTGACTCTTTTGGCTCTTCTCCTTTCATTCCAAGTGGGCTATGCATGTGTAAATCCTAGGCTCCACATATCGGGCTTCAATCTGATGTTGGGCCTCTAATAAGTTGTTCAACATCTTTTTAAGTTCTTCTTGGGCCCTTTTAGCTCTTGCTCTTGTCATGGGCCTTCCTAGACCTTGTATTGGATCTTGGACTTCTTTCTGGACTTGGGTCTGGGCTTGGGCTTCACCCATGAAGTCCTCATCAGAAAACCACTTTGTTTCATAAAACCAAAGCATTTACAAACCTTCAAAACCGTGGTACATGGTTATTTAAACCATCAAATATTTTTCCTTCTAAGTCAATATGGTTTTACACAAACAAAACTATTAAAAATTCCTTAAAAAAACCGTGAGACTCATGGTCTTTAAAATCAAATCATTTGTTCATTTTCATTTTTTACTTTCTTTGCAAATCCTTAAAATCATCAACTCATTGCTCTTTTCATTTAAAATTCATGATTTGTAAAATACTTAAAATTCCGTTCTTGTTTTTACACGAAATAAATCAATAAAAATTCTTCTCAAAACCGTGAACACCACTTCTTGAAAAACAAACCCTTTGTTTATTTTCCTTGTTTTTCTAATCATCCAATTTTATTCATGAAAATATTAATTTATGAACACCTATTTTGAGGTGTCTTGGCCGAAATTCCTCTTGGTCTTTGAAACCAAAAATCAATTTCCTTTCCATCATCAAATCATGGCATACATATATATAGTCAAATATATATCACAAGCATGTCATAATCAAAGCAATAAATCATGCAAATCGTACCAAGCATAGGCAAATAATCAAAGCACATAAACACCCACAAATAAATTATTACATGACCATGGATATGAATCCTCACATGGATTCACCATCCATCAAATATACAAACCATCTCTCACCACCATACTTAGTTGGTGAGATGAATCTCCCTCTTACCTCTTGAAGAACCTCAAAAGCTCCTAGATTTACTTCTTTTTCCAAGTCCTTCACCACCAAAGATTTCTTAAACACACAACAAAACATATATTTATTAGTAAATCAAGCTTGAACAAGATAAACCATGGATCAAACATGGCTTAGAACATGAATAAGAGAGAAGAAATGAAGTTTCCTTCCACTTCACCTCAAATATCCTATAACTTTGCTCTTAGAAAAACTCCTTGAAGATGGAAGATTTAGAGAAAGTCTCCAACATGAAAGTTGCTTAGAATAAGGTAAGGATTCAAGAAACATGGTTAGTTGAAATTAAAGAGTGATGGAAGGTTGTCTTGGGTGCCTTGGCCGAAACATGCATGGAGTAGAGGTGGAGAGAAAATTTTGAAGAGGTTTGCTTTAGGAAAATTCAAGAATGATGAAGAATGATCAATAATGACCAAAGGTGATCAATTATGGTCTTCAAATATGCTTTAGCTTCTAAATGCAACACCAAAACCGTACCCCCCTTCCATGCATTCTTCAAAATGCAACAAATCTCCTAGCCACCATTTTAGGCAATCTTAACCATTGATTAGATCAATGGTTATGATTTAATGTAGCTTCTAGGTTTAGGCTTAGATAGAAGACTTAATTTAGGCCATTGGATCTTTCCTCCTTGAAATCATAGCCATTAGATGTATCTCCAAAATGAAGGGTCAAGATTACTCCTTCAAACTTTACATCCAAGGGCTATAAATGGTTCTAGCCACTTTGTAAGACTAAAAACTCAACCGTTGATTAAATCAAGATCAAGTCTCCACCGTTGATTAAATCAATAGTTGATGACCAAGCCAATAATGTTGACTTAAGCAGTATAATATTTATTTTTCTATCTGCTATAACCCTTCGAATAATATTTTTACGGTATTTTTATCGCCCAATAATTAAATACAGTACAAAACACAGTAAAAGAAAATTTTAAAAACTGTTTCCGGATTCAAGTTTAATAAGATCCCCCGTCTCCATCTAAACAGTACAAATTTTTCTACGCGTAGAAAAATTTTTACTTTGCGGGACCCACTTGGACCCACGTAAGGTCACCCTGGGCCCACAGACAGCCCAAAAACAATCAGAGAAATATAAAAATTTATAATCATCCACAAAAATCACAAATATTAGAAAACGTATAAAAATCAAGTCAGATTGTTAAAAATAATTAACAATCAAGAGAAATAAATACATAAAGATTTTTCCCGGCCTGAAAATTACAATTTTCCTGACACAGTGTAAATTACACAAAACGATCAAATTTACTGATGGAATAATCAAAATAATTTTGTAGTACACAGAAATCACTAAACAGTAGAATTCTGTTAACTGTCAAAATTACTATCAAATAGTTAAGAAATTTAGGATGTTACAATACTCCCCCTCTAAAAAGAAGTTTCGTCCTTGAAACTTGATAAACCTGATTTCACACCCTCAGAATAAATATGAATAATGCTCTTTTATCTTTTCTTCCAATTCCCATGTTGCTTCTCCACTTACATCATTCCAAACTATTTTAACTAATAAAATCTCTTTGCCTCACGTTCAACTTCTCCTGATCAAATAAATATCTCATATAACTTCAATTTCCTTGAAACATACACTACAACTCTTCTATTCTGCATAAGCACATAACTTGAACTCCGATGTAATGCGTCATTGTTCACCTCTAATGGTTCACTGGAATTAGGCAGAACTAATACCAGATAAGTAATCAAACACATTTTCAACCTTTAATGGATCAATCGTAATTCTTTCCTTAGAATTACAGAACCTAAATCTGAACTTCACTCAACCAGAATTCGCTTTTCGACAGCTTAGCATATAACCACTTCTCCTTTAGAACTTGGAAAATCACACTAAGATGTTTAGTATGTTCCTCATGATTTCAGAAATAGATCAAAATGTCGTTAACAAAGATAATGACAATTCTGTCTAGATAAGAATGAAGAATTCTACTCACCTAATCCATGGATATTGCGAAAGCATTCGCCACTCTGAACAGCATCACTTGAAATTTCCTTATTCTCGTATCGCTTTATTCTCCCGCCTTTGCTCTTAAGAAAAAGTATCTCACCAATCAAGTTCTCTTTCAACAACACCGTACCAGATACTATGACATGGATTTGAATAGGAATATCCTTTCTTGCAATTTATTCTTTCTTGCAAATTGCGATACATGAAAAACATTGTGAAAGATAGCAAAACTATCTGATATGTTACTGGACATATCCAACAAAGAATTTGATATAACCCGATTTCAAGAACGAATTTTTTAGAATACTAACACTTTATTGAGACAATCTCATAGGATATGGTTAAAAAATAACCAATCCGTTTCAAAGATCACGTCTATTTATGAAAGAGATAAACATATCAAACTAATACAAAAATGTGATCCATAACAATAATTTGAATACCTTGAGTAGCTCGATAGGCTAAGAATAGAAACAGAAGTAAACAAGTTAGAATATAACGAAGGCATGGATAACTCTAATTGATCTACACGATCATATGCCACAAAGAAATGAGTTACCTCTAGAATTATACAGTACAGTCAAAGGATCACTTTCTGTGACACAATCTTCTTTGCTTAGGTCTTCAGTATGAGGTACTTTTGCTCCACTTGGAGAATCAACTCTCCATTCTACTTGAGATATCGAAGCATGTTTATTACTAACAGATGACTTCGTCTTTAATGGAACATAATCTTTGGAAATATGTCCAGGCTTTCCGCACTTAAAACAAATTATTTCCTTGAACATACAATCCCTTGTCAAATGATCTTTTCTACACTTCCGACATTTCAGTGCAGATGTCACAGTCACACCAAACCTGCTATTTCTAGTACTTTCTCCACAAGATTATTGCTATCGTTGACTTCCCGGAGATTTCGAGTACATTTTCTGCTGGAATCGCTTGACCTTACGATTTCTCCTTCTTCGTAACCAATATGGTCCAACATTACAGGGTCTCACATCCTCAAACTGATTCAACTCTAACAAAATCTTAGCTTCAGCTATCAATTCTTGTCACTGAACAATCTTCTGAGTTTGTTGTATAATCACATCAGCCGTTTTTCGTATTACTTCCAAAGTTGCAATCATATCACCATCATTACATCTCGCTTCCATACGCTTACGTCCATCACGAGCCATCGTCCTCTCTTCAAAGACACATGAATCAAATACAATGGAAACCAGACGTAACCATTTCAAACCACATTATTTCCTTTCGGAAATCAAACACACAGAGAACACAATACAAGTGAAACAAACCTAACCACAAACCCCAAAAGACTCAAACCATACTCTGATACCAACTAATGTAATACTCCCCGTAGGGTATCACATTTCCGACTACCAACTTATAATCTGAAAAGAAGTTCATAAAAGGTTTGAGTTATAAAACATGGTTTTTAAAAATTTCTTCTTGCTGAAACATAAACTTACTGATATTTATAAGTAATATTAAAAAATATATTTAAACTGTTTAGTATACAATATTGACATCAATTAATATTTAACAATTATTCAAGGAATATAAAACTTACAGACTCAATTTTAAACAGTAGCAAACCCCATGATGGGTTCTACTCAATAGCACGGTAAAACACTAACGGTAAAAACTCAACATACTTATTCCATCTCGTATCCATTCTTGATGCGTCATTTATCTGTTCCTCCTCAAAACTACACACTAACCAGTCCCGGATGGTCACCCCTTTGATGTTGTCACCGAACTTAGATTATTTGTCTCCAGTCACATCTAAGAAACTCGTTCCATCTACTATATAATTTTAATAATACAGACACAGCAAAATAATAAAACAAAGAGGTGAGATCACCTATACCAATACCAACATGGTAGCATAGAGATAACACAAATAGCACACCATACAGATATATCATACCATAATTACAATTATGCCATCAAAATTATTGTCATCACACAGATACAATAATTACATTCATGCTATCAACATTATTCAATTCACATGATAATAACAATAATGCCATCAACATGATTATCATCGTCATCATCCAATATTCCTCAATTATCATATCATGCAGATATAGATACTCAGATTTATGCATATGCACATAGACTCAATATCCTACTCCATGGAGGTTTTCACAATTTCGAGAAGAATGCTCTGTTAATTGTCAGCCTTAGCCCAAAGACAATCTTCCAAATTAGCCCACAGACAATGCCCAGCCTTAGCCCACAGACAATTGTCCAGCTTTCGAAAAGAATTGTGTTCTTGCCGGGTATCGTCAATGCGTTGTAATGGACTGCATCACCAAGTGGCATATGGTCCAGCCTTAGCCCACAGACAGATATCCACTGGTCGACTGCCACGCCTTGACGCCCCCAAGATCCATCACAGACCTCACTATCAATTCACATTCTCTCTTTAACCACAAGGGTCACAATAGCATCAGCTATTAATTTTTGTTCAATGCATGAATATCTCAATGCAATTTTGTTCAATTTCATCATATGCCACAATGCATATTTCTCCAATGCATATATAATGCACTAAATGCCAATCACAGGCAAAATTCATATATAGTGTCCATACACTATTTCATGCATATAAAATGCACCAATGCCAATTACAGGCAAAATTCATCATTTTCATATTCAGGATCCACACATTGGCTCATTCTCAGTTTAATTTCATTATCTCATAATCAGGGTCCACACACTAGCCCAACAGTAATCATACTGTATATTTAATCGCAAAATCATGTTATCACGTTTTCATAGTCATAAAATACTTTTGTCGTGTTTTCACAATCGCGCAACATTTCTGTTATGTTTTTCACAATTTTGCAACGTTTTCTGTAGCGTTTTAAAATCACGTAGTGATTTTTCAACATTTTCATCAATTTCGTAAAAATATTTCACCATTTTTAAATCGCGTAGCGATTTTTCAACAATATCTCAAACGTGTAAAAATATTTAAATGCTTTTCAAATTGCGTAGAAATATTTCAACGTTTTTCAAATTACGTAGCTTAAATATCACGTTTTTAAGTTACGTAAATCATTTTTCACCATTTTTCCATTACGAAAAATATTTCTTAACCTTCAAAAATTCTATTTCAACCTTTCTCAAAATAATATGACTACTCACATTATTTTTCACATTTTCTTACTCAAGAAAATCCTTTTTGCAATATATTCCATAAATTCACAATTCCATTGAATTAAATCAATGTTTCTAACTTTAAAATTACTAACGCTCTGATATGAACCTATTTTGCTTGTTAGAATTCAGAATAGGATCTACAAGGAATTAAGGTGATGGAACAGACTTTGTTTTAAACTCTGCACATGGAAATGATCAAATTAAAACAGAAAATGCAGAAAATGCGTTATGATATCATGAAACTATAACTCGAGTTGTAGAACTCCAAATTGAATGATACCAAAACGAGGTGAAAGCTCGTGTTCTGAATCGCAATTTTGGCTCAAGAATCACTCAAAAAGCTTTCGTATAACATGAGATATGATCAGGAGTTATTCTGCATGAAAATTGGGGCTTTCATGGAAATAGAGTTTGATTCAATCAGAATTGAGGGAAACTGAATTATATGATCATGGAAAAGAAAAGAAAAATGGTATGGGAAAGATGATGGACGTCACACCTCCAAGGATGGAAGATAAGTCCAGAGATTGCACACACAAAGGATGTAATTCCTTTGATAAATCTCAATAGTTGGATTGCAAGAACTCAAAGAGAAACAAGCTCCCAAACGTGATTGTTCTAAGACCAAAAACTAACCCCTCTTGTCCTAGCTGGGTGCTATTATGTAGCCCCTTTACATTCAGTAACTTACAAAAATAAACTCCTAATAATAACCATCATAAAAACTATAATTGGCCAAAGTGTAACTGCCAAAGAAATAAAAGCATAACTTACAAAAATAAACTCCTAATAATAACCATCATAAAAACTATAATTGGCCAAAGTGTAACTGCCAAAGAAATAAAAGCATTCACTTAGCTGATTGCATTATTCTATCAATTTGTAACAGTCACATGTCCTTGTTATTTGCATTTAATCAGCCATTAATTCCACCAAGTCTAGCTACCCCTATTCAGCATAGTTAGCACTCCATACTTGAGTTGAATTTATGACAAGTTACCCTCCCATTAAAGCCACGCAACCTCCTCTTCAGTCATGAGGCAATTGATCAATTTGAGTTTTGATTCTTCAAGGCGTGGTTCTATTTTAGTAAAGGCTGCCAACATTTGTTGTAAAGCTTCCTTGGCTCTCCTTGTCCTTGCTCTTGTCATAGGTCCTCCAAGTCCTTCAAGGGCTTCAAGCTCCTTGTTCTTGGTCATGTCCTCATCACTCCTCCCATCTTGAAGAGGATTTGTCCTCAAATCAGAAACATCATTATCTGCATCAAAGAGAGTTAAATCAGACACATTGAAAGTAGCACTGATATTGTACTCACCGGGTAGATCAATTTTATATGCATTGTCATTGATCTTTTCTAGCACTTGAAAAGGACCATCTCCCCTTGGTTGGAGTTTTGACTTTCTTTGTTCAGGGAACCTTTCTTTCCTCATGTGTACCCAAACCCAATCACCAGGTTGGAACACTACCTTCCTTCTTCCTTTGTTAGCTTGCCTTGCATAGCTCTCATTTTTATTTTCAATCTGTGCCTTCACTTGCTCATGCATCTTCTTCATATATTCAGCTTTAGCCTGCGCTTCTTGATGCTTAAACATAGAAATGTTAGGCATAGGCAGCAAATCAAGAGGAGTCAAAGGAATAAATCCATACACAATTTCAAAAGGTGAACAGTTAGTTGTGCTATGGAACCCTCTATTATATGCAAATTCAACATGAGGCAAACATGCTTCCCAAGACTTAAGATTTTTCTTTAAAACAGTCCTAAGCAATGTGCCTAAAGTCCTATTGACTACCTCAGTTTGACCATCACCAGTGGGTGACAAGTAGTAGAAAACAACAATTTAGTACCAATCTTACCCCACAAGGTCCTCCAAAAGTGGCTTAGGAATTTTGCATCCCTATCACTTACAATGCTCCTAGGCAGCCCATGGAGCCTCACTATCTCTTTGAAGAACAAGTCAGCCACGTGACAAGCATCATCTACCTTTTTGCAAGGTATGAAGTGTGCCATCTTAGAAAACCTATCAACAACAACAAACACAGAATCCTTTCCATTCTTTGTTCGAGGCAGCCCCAAAACAAAGTCCATAGAAATGTCAGTCAAGGATATTCGAGAACAGTGCAAAGGAGTATACAAACCATGCCGCTTAACTTTTGATTTAGCCTGTTTACAAACAATACAATGATCACAAAATTTGTGCACATCACGCCTCATATGGGGCCAATAGAAATGTTCTTGCAAAATTTCTAAAGTCTTTTGGATCCCAAAATGACCCATCAAACCTCCCTCATGTGATTCACTCACAAGCAACTCTCTAATGGAACACTTAGGCACACACAATCTATTTGCTTTAAACAAGAATCCATTATGCCTATAGTAACCATGTTCAGACAACTTTTCACACGCAGCAAAAATTTCAGCAAAGTCCTCATCATTCACATACATGTCTTTCAAAGATTCATGACTAAACAATTTAGTTTCAAGCACAGAAAGCAAAGCATTTCTCCTAGAAAGCGCATCAGCCACTACATTCCCTTTCCCCTTTTTATGCTTGATGACATATGGAAATTGCTCTAGAAACTCTACCCACTTAGCATGCCTCTTATTAAGCTTACCTTGTTCTTTTAAGTACTTTAAGGACTCATGATCACTATGGATGACAAACTCTTTGGGTAAAAGGTAATGCTACCAAGTCTTTAAAGTTCTAACCAAAGCATACAATTCCTTATCATAAGTTGAATAGTTAAGGGCAGCCCCTCCTAACTTTTCACTAAAATAAGCAATTGGATGACCTTCCTGCAATAAAACAGCCCCAATACCCACATTTGATGCATCACACTCAATTTCAAATGATTTTGCAAAATCAAGCATGGCAAGAATGGGTGCATTAGTTAACCTATGCTTAAGGGCAGTAAAGGCCTTTTCTTGTTGTTCCTCACCCCATTTGAAACCCACATTTTTTTAACAACTTCATTTAGAGGTGCAGCCAAAGTACTAAAATCTTTAACAAATCTCCTATAGAAACTTGCTAAACCATGAAATCCCCTCACCTCACTCACGGACTTAGGTGTTGGCCATTCTTGGATGGCCTTAACCTTTTCCTCATCTACTTGTACTCCCTTAGTACTAACAACAAATCCAAGGAATACCACATGATCAAGTACAAAAGATGCATTTTTCCAGATTGGCATACAATTGTTCTTTCCTAAGCACATTCAAAACAGATTGCAAATGCTCAACATGCAAATCAAGGCTAGTGCTATAGATAAGAATATCATCAAAGTACACCACAACAAATTTGCCAATAAACTCTCTTAAAACATGATTCATCAATCTCATGAAAGTACTAGGCGCATTAGTCAAACCAAATGGCATAACCAACCACTCATACAATCCATATTTTGTTTTAAAGGCAGTTTTCCATTCATCACCTTCTCTAATCCTAATCTGATTATAGCTACTTTTAAGATCAATTTTGGAAAACACACATGCACCATACAGTTCATCAAGAAGATCATCTAACCTGGGAATTAGATGTCTATACTTGATGGTGATGTTGTTTATGGCTCTACAATCAAAACACATCCTCCATGAGCCATCCTTTTTGGGCACTAGAATGACTGGTACAGCACACGGACTCATGCTATCCCTCACCCAACCTTTGCTCATGAGTTCTGCCACTTGCCTTTCAATCTCCTTTGTCTCTTGTGGGTTGGTCCTATATGCTGGCCGATTGGGCAAAGAAGCTCCCGGAATGAGATCAATGTGATGCTCAATTCCCCTCAAAGGTGGCAAGCCATCCATCGGTACATTTCTTGGAAAAACATCTTGAAAGTCTTGCAAAAGAGATTCAATACAAGAAGGTAATTCAAACTTGTCAAATTGGTTAGCATATAAAATTTGACTTTGACAAAACAATAAGTAGAGGGGCTGCCTTGCGCAAAGCACCCTCCTTACCTCCCTTTCTCTTGCCAAGCAAAGGTTTTTGCCTTCAAGTGTTTCATTCTTTTTCTTTTCACTCTTTTTCCTCTCAAGTGTTTCACTCTTTCTCTCAATTGTAATCTTTTCTCTCATTTTGATTTGATCCTCACACACCTCTCTAGGAGTCAAAGGCTTGAGAACCACTTTCTTGTCCTGATTCACAAAAGAAATTTTGTTAGTAAAACCATCATGGACAGCTTTGGTGTCATACTGCCACGGCCTCCCCAAAAGAATGTGGCTGGCCTCCATTGGAACTACATCACATAACACTTTGTCTTGGTATTTTCCAATGGAAAGAGAGACTTCTACTTGCTGCCTTACTTGCACTTCTTCTCCTTCACTAAGCCATTGAAGCTTGTATGGCCTAGGATGTGGTTTAGTGTCCAAATTCAGTTTTGACACTAATCTCGAACTCACCACATTTGTGCAGCTTCCCCATCAATAATTACCAAACATACCTTACCATTGATTAAACATCTTGTATGGAAAATGTTCTCCCTTTGAGATGCATCCACTTTGCTTTGATTTGGCTTCCAAGTAACCTTCTAATCATGTACAACTCTCCCTCCGCACCACCATCTCTTCTTCACTCTCCTCTTCCTCTCCACCACTATCTTCGATTGGCTTGTATACTCCCATTATCCTTGAGAAGAATTGTCTTCTTTGTAGGACACTCGTAGGCATAATGACCTATGCCCAAGCACTTAAAACACTTCACTTCTCTAGTCCTCTTTGGTGGATGTTCAGCTTGCTTTTGAGGTGCTTTCCCATGATTAGAAAATGCTACATTGTTAGAGGAGGCAGCACCTTCTTTCTTGACTCTATCCTTCCAATTTGAAGGATTATAGCTAGTAGAACTCTTCCTTGTTGTACTCTTTCTTTTGAGTTGTTGTTCTACTTGAATTGTCTTATGCAAAAGATCCTCCATTTCTACAAATTCAACTCCACAACATCTCTAATATCATGATTTAAACCATTAAGAAAGCGAGCCATAGTTACCTCAGGATCTTCTTCAATTTTGGCTTGGATGATTAACACTTCCATCTCCTTATAATACTCTTCCACTCCTTTGCTTCCTTGAGTCAATTTCTGCAACTTGAGTTTCAAGTCCCTATGGTACATAGCGCTTCCTCATGATTCTCTTCATTTCTGCCCAAGTGTCCACTATAGGTTCTTCATTCCTTGTCCTCTCCCTCTGCAACTTATTCCACCAAATGAGTGCATAATCAGAAAATTCAGCAGTTGCAAGTCTTACCTTTTGCTCCTCATTATAATTGTTGCAAGAGAACACATGCTCAATCTTGAGCTCCCACTCCAAGTATGCCTCTGGGTCACTCCTACCCTTGAAAGGAGGTATATTCAGCTTAATTCCTTCTATTCTTCCTTCATTCCTATTCGGCCTTCCTCCTCCTCCAGGTGTCTATTCTCCAATTGATCCAACCTCTCATGGAACTCATCTTGTTGTTGCTTCATCAACCTCTCCAAGTGTTGAGTAAGAGCATGTGATTTGGAACTGAATATCATTGTTGATGTTTCTTTCTCGCCATTGATAAACAAACAAATCAAAGGTAACAAGAACCAATATATATATATTTGCTGTTTGAGAAACCTTACCCACTCACGTGTTTGCACACAATTAGGCTTTTACTATAATGATCACTCTTGCCTTTTTCCTCTCTATTCCTCCTTGAATTCTTATCAACCAAGAAGAGAAAACACAAAGAAATTCTACCAATCTGTGTGCAGCCACAAATGCAGAATTTGTGCACAAATTTCAACCAACAAAAGTACAGCCAAGAATTTAGAAATTCAAACAAGCAAGGTGCAGTAATTCTTCCTTCAATCAACCGCAATATTACCTTAAAGAATAAGCTTAAAAATTTCTAACAGCATGAACCATTCAGCCTATATATATATACTCGTTTTGCAAGCTTCCTTCTCTTTTGTTTTTGGTCTATTTTTTTTATTTTTTTTATTTTTTTTTTTAAAAAAGGCCTAACTTTTGCAATGGTTCAGCCTAAGAGAAAAAAAAAAAAGACAATAAGGTAATATTAAGGATGGTGAAATCAAGGAAAGAAATTACCCGAAGTGCAGCCTTGCAAATTCCTAGAACCGGAGCTCTGATTACCAAAATGATATGAACCTATTTTGCTTGTTAGAATTCAGAATAGGATCTACAAGGAATTAAGGTGATGGAACAGACTTTGTTTTAAACTCTGCACATGGAAATGATCAAATTAAAACAGAAAATGCAGAAAATGCGTTATGATATCACGAAACTATAACTCGAGCTGTAGAACTCCAAATTGAATGATACTAAAACGAGGTGAAAGCTCGTGTTCTGAATCGCAATTTTGGCTCAAGAATCACTCAAAAAGCTTTCGTATAACATGAGATATGATCAGGAGTTATTCTGCATGAAAATTGGGGCTTTCATGGAAATAGAGTTTGATTCAATCAAAATTGAGGGAAACTGAATTATATGATCATGGAAAAGAAAAGAAAAATGGTATGGGAAAGATGATGGACGTCACACCTCCAAGGATGGAAGATAAGTCCAGAGATTGCACACACAAAGGATGTAATTCCTTTGATAAATCTCAATAGTTGGATTGCAAGAACTCAAAGAGAAACAAGCTCCCAAACGTGATTGTTCTAAGACCAAAAACTAACCCTCTTGTCCTAGTTTTCATGGTTGCTATTATGTAGCCCCTTTACATTCAAACTTACAAAAATAAACTCCTAATAATAACCATCATAAAAACTATAATTGGCCAAAGTGTAACAAAAGCATTTAAAAAATAAAATAAAAGCATTCAGCCAAAGAAATAAAAGCATTCAGCTGATTGCATTATTCTATCAATTTGTAACAGATCACATGTCCTTGTTATTTGCATTTAATCACCCATTAATTCCACCAAGTCTAGCTACCCCTATTCAAAGATAGTTAGCACTCCATACTTGAGTTGAATTTATGACAAGCTACCCTCCCATTAAAGCCACGCAACCTCCTCTTCAATGAGAGGCAATTGATCAATTTGAGTTTTGATTCTTCAAGGCGTGGTTCTATTTTAGTAAAGGCTGCCAACATTTGTTGTAAAGCTTCCTTGGCTCTCCTTGTCCTTGCTCTTGTCATAGGTCCTCCAAGTCCTTCAAGGGCTTCAAGCTCCTTGTTCTTGGTCATGTCCTCATCACGCTCTCCAAAACCCAAAGGATGAGTTACACGTTAGTCAATTTTAAATCACCATTATATTCTCTATTTTTCTCAAATAAATTCCAAAATCATTTCTCTTCAAAATAAATTGAGGTTCAAACATTTTCAACCTCTTTTTTTCTTTCATAACTGAAATTTCTATTTTTCAAGTGATAAAACATTCTGATTCCCTTTCCAAAATCCTTGTACTAAATCAAATTACATTTCCACTTAGAAAACCACTTTGTTTCATAAAACCAAAGCATTTACAAACCTTCAAAACTGTGGTACATGGTTATTTAAACCATCAAATATTTTTCCTTCTAAGTTAATATGGTTTTACACAAACAAAACCATTAAAAGTTCCTTAACAAAATCGTGAAACTCATGGTCTTTAAAATCAAATCATTTGTTCATTTTCATTTTTTACTTTCTTTGCAAATCCTTAAAATCATCAACTCATTGCTTTTTTCATTTAAAACTCATGATTTGTAAAATACTTAAAATATTCTTATTCAAAAATGTCTTTGAGTTCCATTAAATTCCATTCTTGTTTTTACACGAAATAAATCAATAAAAATTCTTCTCAAAACCATGAACACCACTTTTTGAAAAACAAACCCTTTGTTTATTTTCCTTATTTTTCTAATCATCTAATTTTATCATTCATGAAAATATTAATTTATGAACACCTATTTTGAGGTGTCTTGGCCGAAATTCCTCTTGGTCTTTGGAACCAAAAATCAATTTCCTTTCCATCATCAAATCACGGCATACATATACTTTCAAATATATATCACAAGCATGCCATAATCAAAGTAATAAATCATGCAAATCATATCAAGCATAGGTAAATAATCAAAGCACATAAACACCCAAAAATTATTACATGACCATGGATATGAATCCTCACATGGATTCACCATCCATCAAATATACAAACCATCTCTCACCACCATACTTGGTTGGTGAGATGAATCTCACTCTTACCTCTTGAAGAACCTCAAAAGCTCCTAGATTTGCTTCTTTTTCCAAGTCCTTCACTACCAAAGATTTCTTAAACACACAACAAAACATATATTTATTAGTAAATCAAGCTTGAACAAGATAAACCATGGATCAAACATGGCTTAGAACATGAATAAGAGAGAAGACATGAAGTTTCCTTACGCTTCACCTCAAATACCCTATAACTTTACTCTTGGAAAAACTCCTTGAAGATGGAAGATTTAGAGAAAGTCTCCAATATGAAAGTTGCTTAGAATAACGTAAGGATTCAAGAAATAAGGTTGGTTGAAATTAAAAAGTGATGGAAAGTTGTCTTGGGTGCCTTGGCTGAAACATGCATGGAGTAGAGGTGGAGAGAAAATTTTGAAGAGCTTTGCTTTAGGAAAATTCAAGAATGATGAAGAATGATCAATAATGACCAAAGGTGATAATTATGGTCTTCAAATGTTGCTTTAGCTTCTAAATGCAGCACCAAAACCGTTCCCCCCTTCCATGCATTCTTCAAAATGCAACAAATCTCCTAGCCACCATCTTAGGCAATCTTAACCATTGATTAGATCTATGGTTAGGATTTAATGTAGCTTCTAGGTTTAGGCTTAGATAGAAGACTTAATTTAGGCCATTGGATCTTTCTTCCTTGAAATCCTAGCCATTAGATGTATCTCCAAAATGAATGGTCAAGATTACTCCTTCAAACTTTACATCCAAGGACTATAAATGGTCCTAGCCACTTTGTAAGACTAAAACTCAACCGTTGATTAAATCAAGATCAAGTCTCCACCATTGATTAAATCAATGGTTGATGACCAAGCCAATAATGTTAACTTATGCAGTATAATATTTATTTTTCTATATGCTATAACCCTTCGAATAATATTTTTACGGTATTTTTATCGCCCGATAATTAAATACAGTACAAAACATAGTAAAAGAAAATTTTAAAAACTGTTTCCGGATTCAGGTTTAGTAAGACCTCCCGTCTCCATCTAAACAGTATAAATTTTTCTATGCGTAGAAAAATTTTCACTTTGTGGGACCCACTCAAGGGCCCACGTAAAAGGCCACACAGGCAAGTGGCCCATAGACAGAGATCAAAAACAATAAGAGAAATATAAAAATTTATAATCATCCACAAAAATCACAAATATTAGAAAGCGTATAAAAATCAAGTCAGATTGTTAAAAATAATTAACAATCAAGAGAAATAAATACATAAATATTTTTTCCGGCCCAAAAATTATAATTTTCCTGACACAGAGTAAATTACACAAAACAGTCAAATATACTAACGGAATAATCAAAATAATTTTATAGTACATAGAAATCACTAAACAGTAGAATTTTGTTAACTGTCAAAATTACTGTCAAATAGTTAGGAAATTTGGGGTGTTACAACGTCGGATAGATCCGGTAGCTTATCAAATTGCGTTACTGCCTTTACTATTGAATCTTAACAATGTATTTCATGTATCGCAATTGTGGAAATATATTCCTAATCCCACTCACGTTAACGAACCGGATACAGTACAATTGAAGGAGAATTTAACTTATGAAACGTTACCAGTCAAGATCGAGCATCGAAGGACGAAGCAACTTCGAGGTAAAGAAATTTCATTAGTTAAAGTAGTTTGGAATGATGTAAGTGGAGAAGTGTCATGAGAGTTGGAGGATAAGATAAAAGAACAATATCCATATTTGTTTTGAGTATGTGAATAAGTTTCGAGGACGAAACTTCTTTTTAGAGGGGGAGAGTTGTAACACCCAAATTTTAGCTATTTGACAGTAATAACATAATTTTACTATTTTGTGATTTCTGTGTACTGTAAAATTATTTTGATTATTTCTTGAATGCATTTGATCGTTTTGTGTGATTTATTCTATGTCAAGAAAATAATAATTTTCAGGCCAGAGAAAATCTTACGTAATTTAATTATTTCTATTGATTCTTAACTATTTTTACTAATTTGATTTGATTTTCAAAAATTTTATAATTTTTATGATTTTTGTGGATTATTGTGAGATTTTATATTTCTTTTTGATTATTTTAATATTATTCTTGGGCTGTTTGTGGGCCCAGGGGGCTGCATGTGGGCCTAGGTGAGCCTGGAAAAGTAAAAAAATTTTGGAGTCAGAAAATTTTGTACTGTTGAGACGGGGACGGGGACAGGGGATCTTACCAAACCCGAAATTGGAAATAGTTTTTGAAATTTTCTTTTACTGTGTTTTGTAATGTTTTATTTATTGGACAATAAAAATACAGTAAATATTATCCATAAGAGAATAGCAGCTAGAAAAATATTATACTGGTTAGTCAAATTAAGTGGTTATGACAGCTTTATGGAGTACTGTAACACCCTAATATAGATATCTATATATATCATAGTTACACAACGATATATAAAGATAACGGTACTAGAAACGTCACTTCTTCATACTATATTCTAACATATATCCATAATCACAACTGAGTAATTATAGAAAGCCTTAAGAGATTGCGGAAAAACTTAAACTCATAAACAAACTTAGCCACAAGAAGGCTTATTGTAATACATATAACATAAAACTTACAGAACAAATATAAACTGATTACATAAGTTAAATCTATTACTTAAAGTAATAAAAACTACTCTAGTCTTCATGCTTTATCTTCTCACCCTTAGCGGGGTTGTACTATTTTTTTATTGTACTGCATTTGGATTTACATGGAATAATAATAGCGGGGTGAGAATTAACATTCTCGAAATAAGGAAAAGCAATTCCAATACCATCTAACTATAACATTATATATAACAATTATATAACAGATGCCATAATTCTAACTTAGGAGCTTCTTCCTCTTTTCTCATATCTGCACACTTTCTTATAGTGTGATATCAACCGATAGCCTACACACTGTGATGAGGACATGACCAAGAACAAGGAGCTTGAAGCCCTTGAAGGACTTGGAGGACCTATGACAAGAGCAAGGACAAGGAGAGCCAAGGAAGCTTTACAACAAATGTTGGCAGCCTTTACTAAAATAGAACCACGCCTTGAAGAATCAAAACTCAAATTGATCAATTACCTCATGACTGAAGAGGAGGTTGCATGGCTTTAATGGGAGGATAGCTTGTCATAAATTCAACTCAAGTATGGAGTGCTAACTATGCTGAATAGGGGCAGCTAGACTTGGTGGAATTATTGGCTGATTAAATGCAAATAACAAGGACATGTGATTGTTAAAATTGATAGAATAATGCGATCGGCTAGGTTAAAAATTGTAG
This sequence comes from Ormosia emarginata, assembly GCA_029884605.1. NCBI lineage: Eukaryota > Viridiplantae > Streptophyta > Magnoliopsida > Fabales > Fabaceae > Ormosia > Ormosia emarginata. Next base: position 19,835,530 of record JAQQTP010000078.1, on the reverse strand, counting down.
GCTGAATGCTTTTATTTCTTTGACAGTTACACTTTGGCCAATTATAGTTTTTATGATGGTTATTATTAGGAGTTTATTTTTGTAAGTTTCTGAATGTAAAGGGGCTACATAATAGCACCCAGCTAGGAGAAGGGAGCAGATAGTTTTGGTATTTGAACAAACACAGTTTGGTGAGCTTGTTTCTCTTTGAGTTCTTGCAATCCAATTATTGAGATTTATCAAAGGAATTACATCCTTTGTGTGTGCAATCTCTAGACTTATCTTCCATCCTTGGAAGTGTGACGTCCATCATCATTCCCATACCAATTTCTTTTCTTTTCCATGATCATATAATTCTGTTTCCCTCAATTCTGATTGAATCAAACCCTAATTCCACGAAAGCCCCAATTTTCGTGCAGAATAACTCCTGATCATATCTCATGTTATACGAAAGCTTTTTGAGTGATTCTTAAGCCAAAATTGCGATTCAGAACACGAGCTTTCTCCTCGTTTTGGTCTCATTCAATTTGGAGTTTTACAGCTCGAGTTATAGTTCCATGATATCAGAACGAATTTTCTGCATTTCTGTTTTAATTTGATCATTTCCATGCGCAGAGTTTAAAACAAAGTCTGCACCCATCACTTAAATTCCTGGTAGATCCTATTCTGAATCCTAACAAGCAAATTAGGGTTCATATCATTTAGTAATCAGAGCTCCGATTCTAGGAATTGCAAGGCTGCACTTCGGGTAATTTCTTTCCTTGATTTCACCATCCTTAATATTACCTTATTGTCATTTTCTCTTAGGCTGAACCATTGCAAAAGGAAGCCTTTAAAAAAAATAAAAATAAAAATAGACCAAAAACAAAAGAGAAGGAAGCATGCAAAAGAGTATATATATATATATATATATATATATATATATATATATATATATAGGCTGAATGGTTCATGCTGTTAGAAATTTTTAAGCTTATTCTTTAAGGTAATATTGTGGTTGATTGAAGGAAGAATTACTGCACCTTGCTTGTTTGAATTTCTAAATTCTTGGCGGTACTTTTGTTGGTTGAAATTTGTGCACAAATTCGGCATTTGTTGCTGCACACAGATTGGTAGAATTTCTTTGTGTTTTCTCTTCTTGGTTGATAAGAATTCAAGGAGGAATAGAGAGGAAAAAGGCAAGAGTGATCATGATAGTAAAAGCCTAATTGTGTGCAAACACTTGAGTGGGTAAGGTTTCTCAAACAACAAATATATATATATTGGTTCTTGTTACCTTTGATCTGTTTGTTTATCAATGGCAGAAAGAAACATCAACAATGATATTCAGTTCCAAATCACAGCTCTTACTCAACACTTGGAGAGGTTGATGAAGCAACAACAAGATGAGTTCCATGAGAGGTTGGATCAATTGGAGAATAGGACACCACCTGGAGGAGGAGGAAGGCCGAATAGGAATGAAGGAAGAATAGAAGGAATCAAGCTGAATATACCTCCTTTCAAGGATAGGAGTGACCCAGAGGCATACTTGGAGTGGGAGCTCAAGATTGAGCATGTGTTCTCTTGCAACAATTATAATGAGGAGCAAAAGGTGAGACTTGCAGCTGCTGAATTTTCTGATTATGCACTCATTTGGTGGAATAAGTTGCGAGAGGGAGAGGACAAGGAATGAAGAACCTATGGTGGACACTTGGGCGAGAAATGAAGAGAATCATGAGGAAGCGCTATGTACCATCCAGCTTCCATAGGGACTTGAAACTCAAGTTGCGAGAAATTGACTCAAGGAAGCAAAGGAGTGGAAGAGTATTATAAGGAGATGGAAGTGTTAATCATCCAAGCCAAAATTGAAGAAGATCCTGAGGTAACTATGGCTCGCTTTCTTAATGGTTTAAATCATGATATTAGAGATGTTGTGGAGTTGCAGGAATTTGTAGAAATGGAGGATCTTTTGCATAAGACAATTCAAGTAGAACAACAACTCAAAAGAAAGAGTACAACAAGGAAGAGTTCTACTAGCTATAATCCTTCAAATTGGAAGGATAGAGTCAAGAAAGAAGGTGCTGCCTCCTCTAACAATGCAGCGCTTTCTAATCATGGGAAAGCACCTCAAAAGCAAGCTGAACATCCACCAAAGAGGACTAGAGAAGTGAAGCGTTTTAAATGCTTGGGCATAGGTCATTATGCCTACGAGTGTCCTACAAAGAAGACAATTCTTCTCAAGGATAATGGGGAGTACACAAGCCAATCTGAAGATAGTGGTGGAGAGGAAGAGGAGAGTGAAGAAGAGATGGTGGCTGCGGAGGGAGAGTTGTACATGATTAGAAGGTTACTTGGAAGCCAAATCAAAGCAGTGGATGCATCTCAAAGGGAGAACATTTTCCATACAAGATGTTCAATCAATGGTAAGGTATTTTTGTTAATTATTGATGGGGGAAGCTGCACAAATGTGGTGAGTTCGAGATTAGTGTCAAAACTGAATTTGGACAGTAAACCACATCCTAGGCCATACAAGCTTCAATGGCTTAGTGAAGGAGAAGAAGTGCAAGTAAGGCAGCAAGTAGAAGTCTCTCTTTCCATTGGAAAATACCAAGACAAAGTGTTATGTGATGTAGTTCCAATTGAGACCAGCCACATTCTTTTGGGGAGGCCATGGCAGTATGACACCAAAGCTGTCCATGATGGTTTTACTAACAAAATTTCTTTTGTGTATCAGGACAAGAAAGTGGTTCTCAAGCCTTTGACTCCTAGAGAGGTGTGTGAGGATCAAATCAAAATGAGAGAAAAGATTGCAATTGAGAGAAAGAGTGAAAAACTTGAGAGGAAAAAGAGTGAAAAGAAAAAGAATGAAACACTTAAGGGCAAAAACCTTTGCTTGGCAAGAGAAAGGGAGGTAAGGAGGGTGCTTTGCGCAAGGCAGCCCCTCTACTTATTGTTTTGTCAAAGTCAAATTTTATATGCTAACCAATTTGACAAGTTTGAATTGCCTTCTTGTATTGAATCTCTTTTGCAAGACTTTCAAGATGTTTTTCCAAAAATGTACCAGATGGCTTGCCACCTTTGAGGGGAATTGAGCATCACATTGATCTCATTCCGGGAGCTTCTTTGCCTAATCGGCCAGCATATAGGAGCAACCCACAAGAGACAAAGGAGATTGAAAGGCAAGTGGCAGAACTCATGAGCAAAGATTGGGTGAGGGATAGCATGAGTCCGTGTGTCTGTACCAGTCATTCTAGTGCCCAAAAGGATGGCTCATGGAGGATGTGTTTTGATTGTAGAGCCATAAACAACATCACCATCAAGTATAGACATCCAATTCCCAGGTTAGATGATCTTCTTGATGAACTGTATGGTGCATGTGTGTTTTCCAAAATTGATCTAAAAAGTGGCTATAATCAGAATAGGATTAGAGAAGGTGATGAATGGAAAACTGCCTTTAAAACAAAATATGGATTGTATGAGTGGTTGGTTATGCCATTTGGTTTGACTAATGCGCCTAGTACTTTCATGAGATTGATGAATCATGTTTTAAGAGAGTTTATTGGCAAATTTGTTATGGTGTACTTTGATGATATTCTTATCTATAGCACTAGCCTTGATTTGCATGTTGAGCATTTGCAATCTGTTTTGAATGTACTTAGGAAAGAACAATTGTATGCTAATCTGAAAAAATGCATCTTTTGTACTGATCATGTGGTATTCCTTGGATTTGTTGTTAGTGCTAAGGGAGTACAAGTAGATGTGGAAAAGGTTAAGGCCATCCAAGAATGGCCAACACCTAAGTCCGTGAGTGAGGTGAGGGGATTTCATGGTTTAACAAGTTTCTATAGGAGATTTGTTAAAGATTTTAGTACATTGGCTGCACCTCTAAATGAAGTTGTTAAAAAAAATGTGGGTTTCAAATGGGGTGAGGAACAAGAAAAGGCCTTTACTGCCCTTAAGCATAGGTTAACTAATGCACCCATTCTTGCTATGCCTGATTTTGCAAAATCATTTGAAATTGAGTGTGATGCATCAAATGTGGGTATTGGGGCTATTTTATTGCAGGAAGGTCATCCAATTGCTTATTTTAGTGAAAAGTTAGGAGGGGCTGCCCTTAACTATTCAACTTATGATAAGGAATTGTATGCATTAGTTAGAACTTTAAAGACTTGGCAGCATTACCTTTTACCCAAAGAGTTTTGTCATCCATAGTGATCATGAGTCCTTAAAGTACTTAAAAGAATAAGGTAAGCTTAATAAGAGGCATGCTAAGTGGGTAGAGTTTCTAGAGCAATTTCCATATGTCATCAAGCATAAAAAGGGGAAAGGGAATGTAGTGGCTGATGCGCTTTCTAGGAGAAATGCTTTGCTTTCTGTGCTTGAAACTAAATTGTTTGGTCTTGAATCTTTGAAAGACATGTATGTGAATGATGAGGACTTTACTGAAATTTTTGCTACATGTGAAAAGTTGTCTGAAAATGGTTACTATAGGCATAATGGATTCTTGTTTAAAGCAAATAGATTGTGTGTGCCTAAGTGTTCCATTAGAGAGCTGCTTGTGAGTGAATCACATGAGGGAGGTTTGATGGGTCATTTTGGGATCCAAAAGACTTTAGAAATTTTGCAAGAACATTTTTATTGGCCCCATATGAGGCGTGATGTGCACAAATTTTGTGATCATTGTATTGTTTGTAAACAGGCTAAATCAAAAGTTAAGCGGCATGGTTTGTATACTCCTTTGCCTGTTCCTGAATATCCTTGGACTGACATTTCTATGGACTTTGTTTTGGGGCTGCCTCGAACAAAGAATGGAAAGGATTCTGTGTTTGTTGTTGTTGATAGGTTTTCTAAGATGACACACTTCATACCTTGCAAAAAGGTAGATGATGCTTGTCACATGGTTGACTTGTTCTTGAAAGAGATAGTGAGGCTCCATGGGCTGCCTAGGAGCATTGTAAGTGATAGGGATGCAAAATTCCTAAGCCACTTTTGGAGGACCTTATGGGGTAAGATTGGTACTAAATTGTTGTTTTCTACTACTTGTCACCCACAAACTGATGGTCAAACTGAGGTAGTCAATAGGACTTTAGGCACATTGCTTAGGATTGTTTTAAAGAAAAATCTTAAGTCTTGGGAAGCATGTTTGCCTCATGTTGAATTTGCTTATAATAGAGCTGTCCATAACACAACTAACTGTTCACCTTTTGAAATTGTGTATGAATTTAAATCTTTGACTCCTCTTGATTTGCTGCCTATGCCTAACATTTCTATGTTTAAGCATCAAGAAGCGCAGGCTAAAGCTGAATATGTGAAGAAGCTGCACGAGCAAGTGAAGGCACAGATTAAAAATAAAAATGAGAGCTATGCAAGGCAAGCTAATAAAGGAAGAAGGAAGGTAGTGTTCCAACCTGGTGATTGGGTTTGGGTACACATGAGGAAGGAAAGGTTCCCTGAACAAAGAAAGTCAAAACTCCAACCAAGGGGAGATGGTCCTTTTCAAGTGCTAGAAAAGATCAATGACAATGCATATAAAATTGATCTACCTGGTGAGTACAATATCAGTGCTACTTTCAATGTGTCTGATTTAACTCTCTTTGATGCAGATAATGATGTTTCTGATTTGAGGACAAATCCTCTTCAAGAGGGGAGGAATGATGAGGACATGACCAAGAACAAGGAGCTTGAAGCCCTTGAAGGACTTGGAGGACCTATGACAAGAGCAAGGACAAGGAGAGCCAAGGAAGCTTTACAACAAATGTTGGCAGCCTTTACTAAAATAGAACCACGCCTTGAAGAATCAAAACTCAAATTGATCAATTGCCTCATGACTGAAGAGGAGGTTGCATGGCTTTAATGGGAGGGTAGCTTGTCATAAATTCAACTCAAGTATGGAGTGCTAACTATGCTGAATAGGAGCAGCTAGACTTGGTGGAATTATTGGCTGATTAAATGCAAATAACAAGGACATGTGACTGTTACAAATTGATAGAATAATGCAGTCAGCTAGGTTAAAAATTATACGCTGAATGCTTTTATTTCTTTGGCAGTTACACTTTGGCCAATTATAGTTTTTATGATGGTTATTATTAGGAGTTTATTTTTGTAAGTTTCTGAATGTAAATGGGCTACATAATAGCACCCAGCTAGGAGAAGGGGGCAGATAGTTTTGGTTTTTGAACAAACACAGTTTGGGTGAGCTTGTTTCTCTTTGAGTTCTTGTAGTCCAATTATTGAGATTTATCAAAGGAATTACATCCTTTGTGTGTGCAATCTCTGGACTTATCTTCCATCCTTGGAAGTGTGACGTCCATCATTATCCCATACCAATTTCTTTTCTTTTCCATGATCATATAATTCTGTTTCCCTCAATTCTGATTGAATCAAACCCTAATTCCGCGAAAGCCCCAATTTTCGTGTAGAATAACTCCTGATCATATCTCATGTTATACGAAAGCTTTTTGAGTGATTCTTGAGCCAAAATTGTGATTCAGAACACGAGCTTTCTCTTCGTTTTGGTCTCATTCAATTTGGACTTCTACAGCTCAAGTTATAGTTCCGTGATATCAGAACGAATTTTCTACATTTCTGTTTTAATTTGATCATTTCCATGCGCAGAGTTTAAAACAAAGTCTGCACCCATCACCTAAATTCCTGGTAGATCCTATTCTGAATCCTAGCAAGCAAATTAGGGTTCATATCACACTGTTAATATATACAACACCCATACAGCTGTAAATACCAACAGTGATGGACAATGCCCATACAATTGTCCGTGAATGCAATGAGAATGATATGTAATATGAATATGCCTAAGGAATCCTAAGAGTATGTGGATGAAATGCAAATGCAGGGTTTTGTTTTTAAATACATGCAGAAGTTTATTTTGAAAACAAGGAAGTTTGCTAGGAACTAGTCAGTATATCATCCAGTGGTAATTAGAGGGAAAGCTCATCCTCGCATTACACATATCCTGGCACGCTGAGAAATTCAGGCTTCATCCTTGCTCAAAGAGCGTCTTTGGATTTCCCACTTATCTCCTTTGGCCTTGGCACTGTCGAGACATCAGGGTTATGTCCTTCTCAAAAATCCTTCGGACACCCATCTATCTCCTTTTGCCTCCATGAATGAACATCAAAGGATACTCACCAAGATCGATACTACTTGACTAATTCGTAGACTTACATACGTACTTATATACTTAGTTCCTTTACGATCTAAGCATATTCTCCTAGGAACTTTGGCTTTTTATGTTTACCCTTTGTAATGAGGAGAATCTGTAACCTCATACTACATGTAACCTTAGCATTTGGTTAGAAATACTTGTCCCCTTAGGAACTTCTCTGATTTCTTACCCTCTTAGCTAAATGACCTCGTGTAACACCCTTGTGGGGATGTCACATATATAAAAAGAAACAAATAAATTCTACCCAAGTTATAAAACATTTATTACGTATTAATATGGATTGTAAAATAATTCCTGACAAACAGAATATTATTAAAATAAAATAAAGCGGAAATATAAAGTAAACAGAACAACATCACTCATAATATACATAGGGTCCAAGTTATAAGTTATACAAATAATTTACAACTACAACTACAAATATTTAAACGAAACAAGAAAGAAAAAAAGCAGTAAAGAGTCAATATATACATACGCAGACGCGCCCAAAATACACATCATAAACATTTATTCCTCTGATGGATCACTCTCAGGAAACTCATCAGAAGATAAATATCCAGGATGCCTCGACACTCGGCGAACATGAGACCGCGCAGTCGATACGAGTGTCATCTCACTAGGCTCAGTGGATACACCACCCCAATGACGCCTAATGGATAAAGGTAACTCTAGGTGTAGAAACACAGTCGTCGTTATCACTGGCTCGTCATCAAACCTATGACGTAGGGACACAGTCAGCCGTCCCGCATACGTCACGGAGTCTCTGTCTCCTCGCATATGCCAAGCTAACGATTCACCGTGAAACTCGAGTGTCACAAACCCCAAAAATCCAGGCACCGCCATACCCAAACCAATCAGTCCAATGGATATGGATGATCAGATGGTTCTTGATCGTCGAACTGATCTTCGGCTTGCTGATCTTCCTCCTCCTCGGGATACAGAATCTCAAGAGGCCGTTCCTCTTCCTCGAACTCTTTACCGCGTAAAATAAATACAGAAAACATATACAATAAAGAAAGAGGTAAGACAATCTAAAATCATCACAAACATGGCAAATAAGAAAACGACAAATAACAGATATACAGTTCATGCAATATGAAAAGCTATAACAGTAATTTAATAACAGTATAGTGTAAAAATCTAATTATCATAACAACACATGATTTCACAGATAAATCAATAACACATGCAATATAACATCACAGATAAAATAAATTCAGAAACAGACATTTCTCGAGAATCAATAACTAAATAAATAAATAAACAGATAAGATAAATAATGTTCAAGATATAATTCAGATATAATATGACACGACCCTACTCCATGGAGCTAAACACAAATAGATATCAGAGAGAGAATGACTCGCAAAATCTATTAGTACCACGGCTGCCCAACCAAACTATTGCGCTGTCACACTTTGCGTCTATAGCCCCAAGTCATATGGAATCCATCATCCAAAGTATGGTGTAGTTCACTGTCTCACATTGTGGCACTACAGGCAATGTACTATTAAACTTTACGAAATCTCGATTAAAAATAGTGCGTGTCGAGTCCATTAGTGTGCTATCGGTTACCACGGCCCAGCAGAGCGGCCGACTGTCCATATATGGAATCCCGTACACTAACGTCTCCAAGTTCATAAGAATAATGAACCACACTACGTTTATCGCATCGACAACGCGATGTGATTCCCCTCGTCAACCAATCCACCAAAAACTGGCATAACTAAGATAAAAAGATACAGTAAGTCCCACCGGACAAATACTGTTTCCAAAGCCTGTACGGGTTCACCTCATAGTCCGACAGCAGAAAAATACAGAAAATCTAGAAAGAATATGGAAAATACCGTTTCGATCAATCGCGTAGAAATTTTATCGCATTTTCACAATCTCGTCGTTTTTACAAACGTTTTTAAATCGCGTAAATTTATTTTTCTTTTTTCAAAATCGCGTAGAGTTTTTAATACGTTTTCTCAATCGCGGAAGGTTTTTAAATCATTTTCTTGTCCAAACTCCTTAAAAATTACTGTTTAAATAAACAGAAATAATAAATAATACGTTTAAACTACGTAAAATATTGTTCATACCGTATACTGTCTTTTGGACATCTTTTCTATCTTAATTGCCCGTTTTTACTAAAAATTGACAGTATTTTCCTTAGAAAATTATATTAATGGTTTCCTAATTTTACCGTAAAAATTCTGTTTATTAAATTTTTAAACCATATAATTAATCCTTTTGAAAACTACTAACATGCTTCAAAATACAGCATGAGCTATATGTTAGAAATTTTCGAAAGTTACTGTATTTCTTTTCTAACAATAAAATCATTAATTTTAATCTTTAAACTTAATTCAAATCATTTTGTTTCTTTAAAACTCATTGGAGAAAAATTCTTTTTAACATATATTGCATCTTTATACTTGAAAATAGTTTGGAATTGATTTTAGAAATCATGAATTCTTGGTTTGGCATGTTGGCCGAAATATATGTTTGGATCATTGGATTTCTAAATTCATTTTCCTTGATCTAAACAATGCTATCTCTTGTTAATTTCCCTAGGTTAATTAAATTACACTTTGGGGAAAATATGAAAACATTTTGGTTCTCCTTTTGTGTCCATGGCCGTGAGCCTTAAGTTTGTGTTCTTTGGAACACTCATGCATACCTTAGCATGTTATTCACATCTTATACATTATCATGCAATTCTAACACATGCAATATATTTCTAACACATATAACCTAAATCAAAGCTTGTAGACATGCAATCAAAGCTTTTAGACATGCAAATTATTACAAGTATCAAATAGGAAAGCTACTAACAAATACACAAACACATAAACAAGCTACTAACAATCACACAAATGAATCCTTATGGATTCTACAATCACAAAAATCACACTCCATCTTCTTACCACCATCCATAGATGATAAGATTAGTCTTCCTCTTACCTTAAATGAAGACTAAAACTCTTTCACACCTTTCTTTAGATTTCGGTTTTCTCCTTCAAAATCACCTAACAAACTTAAACAAAACTACAAGTTACTAACCATAGAAAGAGAGCTTAAACCATGGAGAAATCATGGCTTAGAACTTTGAAAAAGAGTTTAGAAAAGAAAAACTAGGAATTTCACCTTCTTGGTTAAATCTTCCAAGTAGGTTTTCAAGCTTCAAATGAAGGATTTTGCAAGAACTCTCAACTAGAGATGTTCTTAGGATTGTGTTTAGGTTTAGAAAACTTGGTTGGATAGAATTTTGGGTGGTTGGATAATATGGAAATGTGTTTGGCCGAAACTAGCTCCAAAAGAACATCAATGGTGTTTAGGGTTTTTGGAAGAGAGAGAAGAGAGAAAATGCTTGAAGACAAAGTGATTTTTGGTCTTCCAACATGCATTGGCCGTAGACTTCAATGCCATGCAAGGTGTCCATGGCTTGGCTTCATCCTTGCCTTAGAATGCATCAAAGGCCAAGATCAAAACTTGGTTAGCAAGCTTGTCTCCCATTGGTTCCTTCTAACCTAGTCACTAAGCCTTGTCACTAAGCTTCATCATTACACTAACCTAGTCACTAAGCTAGTCATCATGTTCTAGAGAGTTCATTCACTAATGATGATTAATTAAGCTACTAAGTTAACTGTATTAGCTAAACGTGGGTCCCGCAAAACATTTCTGGGTCCACTGTCATCTAATTATACTGACTAATAAAATAATATTATAATAATACAAAATTATTTTATTGGATAGTTAAATCCTAAAAATTAAAAGATTAATTATTGTCTCATTCAGAATTGGGTTTAGTAAGATCCCCCAGTCTGAATAATTAAAACAAGATTTCCCCGGCCCGGAAAAATATTATTTTCCGTGTCTTGAGCAAATCGCACAAAAAGTCCAAATAAAATCACAGACAGTAATATTAAACACTGTAACATATAGAAAAATTAAAAACAGTACAATCGAGACATAACGGTCATTTTTTCATTTTTCCCCACGACGAAGCAAATCATCCAAAACGTTCAAATAAAATTACAGACAGTATTAATTGTCTGTATATCACCCAGAAAAACTAAAACAGTAGCTCAAGAAAATTTTTATTTTACCATCCCATAGCAAAATACGTAAAACGATCAAATAAAATTTTAGCCTGTAAAATATATTTATATTTCATACAGAAAAACAAGAAACAGTAAAATAGGGACATAATAGTCATTTACACAAAAGCTCGAAAAACAGCAAACAGAACATTCGGGACATTTTCTAAAAATTGGGGTGTTACACCTCGCATCATATAACGTTACATTCTCAGGTAAACATTACTAGACTATTTCTCATACTTGTACCTAACTCTACCTCATCACTCATATCTCTTAAGTGATTTCTAACGCAACACTATGTTGCTGAGGTATTAGATACTTACCTATGGCAAACCACTAATCTTGGTTGCACTAAGGTTCTTTCTCTTCACATACATACTAGATTAACTAACTAGTGTGTGAAAAGCTTAGTGTTATGTTTATCTCTTACATAAACATCATCTTAACTTTCCTATAGACTCAACTCATCCCTGTGAAAGAGTCTATTTTAACTAATGCCTCATTCAACCTTACTTAAAGGAATGAGTGAACATTTCTTAGAACTTTGCATACTTAATGAATGTAACAAGCTTACAAGTCAACATTCATTCTATTGTGTATTCTACAATGCACAAGGTCTTACTTAACTAGAGACTTAGTACATAAACATTCCATATTTGGAACGGATACACCATCTCATCTTTTCTCCACTCAAGTAACCTAACTCAAGTGTAATTCTTACTTACAACTCTTAGTTGTTCAAGGTCTTAGGTATCTTCCTAAGATAATCCACTTCTCTTGGATATCCTAAGGTTCATACCCTTCTCATTCTCTACTAGAGTGAATACTATTATGCATACTAGCATACTTGTCTTCATTGCACCATCTCATCACATCTTAAGTGATATCTAATGCAACACTAAGTTGCCTAAGGTGCTAGTAAAAATTCTAGTGTCCAACTTTCTCAAAAACACCTCAAATCTTGCTTAAAAAGGCTGATTTTCAAGATTGCACCAAACATGCATCATAACTTCTAAAATTCTGAATTTTTATGAGCACATAGCTTTTCCTCATATCTTTCCAATGGCACAAACCTTGCTTCATTTGGCTAAGTGTAGCCAAAGTTATGCGACATTTTGCAGAGGCCAAAACAGAGCATTCTCTGATTTACCCATTTCTGACCTAACTTTAAACTGAAACTGGGAATAAACTACATGTGGGAAAATTATGAAATTTTTACCACATGAAGCCTTATGTCTTAGCTTTCAAATGGCACCAGTTTCATGTTCATATGACATTGGAGCAAGAAATTATGCAATCTGGTTTACTGACTGCCAGAATGCCTTTTTTTGCAGAATTTGTCTCAAATTCAAATAGAATCTGGTATTCATTGGCTTGGTGTAAAATTCGAAAATTTTTACCACAAGAAGCCTTATGTCTTATCTTTCAAATGGCTCCAAAATCAGGTCATTCCGATATCTGCAGCCCAAGTTATGCAACAAACACTGCAGGTTGTTCAGAATTTTCCTATTCTGGTTTCAGGCCTCACACCGCGGCGCCACGCTCCCCATGCCGCGGCTCCCATAACAGAAGTACGATTCTGCATAATTCTACAGGGCGTGGTACTATTCTAATGGTCATTTGCACAGATTTTGGCCATTTCCAATCAGTTTCTAAGTGATTCTAAGTTCCTAACTAGTTCATTAACACTTAAGAAACATCAATCACCATTCTAAACCTCTTGATTTGGATTCTTGAACCAAAATCATGCATGCTTGACCTTAAACCCCAAAATGGGCATCAATGGTTTACATGAATATTTCTAGGTTTCTAAATTCAGTTTATGACATGAACAAGTCATAATTGATTTAAGAAACATATCCATGCAAACCAAACCCATCAAACTCATCTAGAACTCAATTTAGCATATTAGGTTGTTAATATGCATACATAGAGAATATAGAGAAAATAGATGAGTGGAAGTTCTAAACCCCTACCTCTTGAAGACTCTTGAAGATCTTGAAATCTTGAACTTGATCATTGATCTTCCTCTTCCTGTTTTCCCCTTCCCTTCTTCTTCTCCCCTTTCTCCCTTTTCTTTCTTTTCTCTCTTCTTTCTCTGTTTTTCAGTTCTCTACCGAGGGAGAAGAAAGAAATAGGGGGTGGGACATGAAGGGAATTAAGGGAAAAGATTAACTTAAGTTTCTAAACTGAAACTTATATCTGTTAAGGACACTTGAATCATGCTAATTCAAGTTTTCCAGCTTCCAACAACTTTAGAATAAATCATAGGATTCATCTAAATTATTGTTTCACCATTTTCATGATTTTCTATATCTGCTGCTAGTCATTTGGTATTAAAACGCCTTGATGTTTTACCTACATCTTACTTGTCTTATTTGTGACCTAGTACACAACCAGTATGCCTAAAAATACTAAACTGACTCTGATTCTCTTGAAACTTTTACCACATCTTACTTGGCTTATTTGTGACCTAGAAATAAACTCTCTATGTTTATTTCCTTCAACTTAGCAAAAGTTGCTATTATCTGAGTCATTTTAAGCTACTTTTCAACTTCTGTGTTGCAACTAAGTGCCTAAATGAACTCAGTTTGTCACAAAACTTGACTGGCATGCTAAACAAGTCAAACGCTACCTTTGGTAACCATTTACCAATCTAACATGTGTTTAAGGGTATTACATTTCTCCCCTCCTTTTTAAAATTTTGTCTCCAAAATTGCTTACCTCAAGTAAACAATTCTGGTTAAACAAAACTCCACATGGAACTTCTGCTTCCATGCAGTCCTTTTTCAATACCAGCTTCTCCTATCCACCTTCTCTTGACGAGATTTGTTTATCTTAAAGCTCTTGATCTCTATGCTTATGGATGGTAAGCTGTACTAAAACATAACTTAGCTTTAAACTCCTTCTTATAAGGCTTTCAAAACTATGTGTGAATCTAGTATCTCTATCAGACACTATATCCACTGAAACTCGATGAATCCTAACTATTTCTTTCAAAAGTAGTTAAACTACTTTATCTAGAAAATAGCTAACTTTACTTGGCGAAAGATGGGTAGATTACTTAATCTCACCACCTTTACCTGCAGTTTAACATATTCTATTATGTTCTTTAACATACTATGCCACTATACATCTTCTTTACTCTTGGAAAACCTTAATAGCCTCTTGATAGATGGTATACTTTCTCTAGTGAGCTTCCTCCGAAATCCTTTTTCTTGATTTTTGACCCTCTTGGAAAACAAAGTTGTCTCTAAACTTCGTTATTCCCTCTTAGTCATAACAAAATCCTTTAGGGTTCCTTAGAAGATCTGCTCACACTTGTCCCTTAGAGCTTCATTCTCCTTCTGAGCTTCAAAGAAATCTGAGTCTTTAGGCCTCTTACTATGTCCAACTTGCTCACTGAGAGACTATCTGGAATCATAGTCACCGTTAGACTCAAATTCTCAAAAACTCTCAAGAAATTCACTCTCTCTTGGACTATCATTTGGGACACCTGTAGGAATATCCTACCTAGTGCATCGACCACTTCTTTGGCCTTACCCGAATGATATCTCAACTCAAGGTTATGAGCCTTGAAAAACTCGATCCATCTATTTTGCTTCATGTCCAACTTCCTCTGATCAATAAGCGTTTCAAGCTATCTTGATCGCTAAGCACCTTTAACTGGACTCCTTATGAGTTATGTCTCCAAAACTATAAGGTAACCACCACTATGGTTAATTCCAAATTATACCTAGGGTAGTCCTTCTCTTGCAGACTTAACTGCCTTGATGCGTAGGCATTTACCTACCTCTATTGCATCCGAACATACCTTAGTCCCATCTTCGAAGTATATCTGACTACTTCAAAGCTCTCACGGGAATTTGGAATTACCCATACTAACATAGTAATCAACCTTCTCTTCTACTCTTGGAAAACAAACTCACTATCTAAAGTCCAGTGCTGAGTACCACCTACCTTAACTGGCCTAATCCAGGTAGCATTAATTGAGAAAATCCACTGATAGATTCTCTATTCTTGGATGCAATGGCTACTCTACCCATTGTACTTCTACTTAAACTCTACTAAAATTCTCTGTAATTTCTATCTTGAGAAATTACATAACTCTTAAACTGTACCACTTGTAATCTAAAACTGACTTTCGGCTTACTTGGCACTTAATCACTTCTTTTCCAAAAATTTCCAAAACTACCCTTGACATACTCTTCATGTCCTTTTGTAATCCTAGAAAACTCTAAAAAATATACTCTTATTTACTCTATTTCTATGACAACCAAGTCTTAGATCATCTTCTGAGAAAATTCAAAGGTTCTCTCAACTGATATACTTGATTATCCTTCTCTTAGACGAAGACATTTATTCTTGATATTTCCTTTATTCAACTTGCCTTTAACTTAAGGCACAGTCTCACACACCAACTAAACAAGAACATAACATCATTTGTCTCTCTAAAACAACCAAACCATACCAACAAGGTAAGCAAACTAGATTCACAAAGTAAATCAACATGATCTACAAAGTAAATCTATTCTCTTCTTATACACACACCTTAAAAGATTTCTCTTTACATGTGTTCTCATCTTATACCAAGTTGGAAGATTTCGTCGCTTCCTTTTTCCAAGAATCATCTCCCTTACGATGTCCTGGTTACTCACTTATGCAGCACATGAATTACCCATCAAAAATAGTCTACATCCATGTATCTTACCACATCTAGCACGTCTTGGTGACTTGAAGCTTGATATACCTCTTTCCTTAGAGTTGCTCATCTAAAAGCACTCTACTTATACGTATCATCACTCCAAGCTTCCACTGCCAACTCTGATACAAATTGAGATCAAGAGACACCCTTACTGATCTCAACATCTGATTTTTTCATCTTTAGGAACCTCTACTAACTCTTGTTCCAACAAGGTTCTGAGATTATCTACTTCTACAACTCTACATTCACTTACTAGAGTGAAGAAGTCCTTAACCTTCTTTTGCATTGCAACTCTTCTAATGTCCTCTCCAAGTTCTACTTCAAATTTTACTTACTTCCAGTCTTCATCTGGGTTGGACGTAAAATAAGAACAGAACTTCTGACATGCTTTGAATTGCTTCGCATACAAGTCTTCAGTAATATCCCCTTGCTCCAACTTTAGGAATTCCTACTCCTTTGCTTTCTATAACTCAAGGGAATAATACTTATCTAGCAAAGTAACTCTAAACATCTCTCAGGTGGTTCGAGTACTAACCATCTCTAGTAACATCTCTGCTTCATCTCAACAGCTTTCGGGTTCTTCTACTAACCCTTACGACGCAAGGTCACCTTTTGTTCATCAGCGCACAACATGACCTCAAGGATCTCTTCCATCATGTGAAGTCATCTTCTGGCTCTGACTGAACCAAACTCTCCCTTGAAAACAAAGGAGTAATGTAACACCCGCCTCAGGATATCACATTTCCGACTCCCAACTCATAATCTGTAAAGAAGTTCGTAAACAAAGTTTGAGTTATAAAAGATGGGTTTTAAAATTTCTTTTCATCAAAGACGAAAACATAAACTTACTGATATCTATAAGTATTACTGAAAATATATTTAATATACAATATTGACACCAATTAATATTTAACAATTTAAAGAGAAATATAAAACTAATAGAAAATTCTCTCTCTTTAACAGTAGCAAACCCTATGACGGGTCCTACTTAATAGCATGGTATAACACTAACAAGAAACTTAACATACTTATTCCTTCTTGTATCCATCTGAATGCATCAGACATCTGTTCTATGTCAACACTGCACGCTATCAAATCTGGAATGGTCATTCTCTAATGTTGTCACCAATTTTAGAATATCTGCCACCCGTTATGTCTAAGACAACTCGTTCCATCTATTATATAATTTTTAATAATACAAACACAACAAAATAATATAACAAAGAGGTGAGATCACCTACACCAATACCAACATGGCAGCACAGAGATAACACAACAACATATCATACAGATATATCATGCTATCAACATTAATCAATTATCATTATTAAATCATTTATCAATTCAATTATCATTCAACATCTATGGTGATGCCCTCATCCAAGTATTCAAAACAATTGTCATAGCCAATATTCCTATATCATACATATATAAATGCTCAGATTCATGCATGCGCACATAGACTCAATGTCCTACTCCATGGAGCTAATACTCAGTTCGGAGAAGTCGATCCGAAAGATCTGTCTGTACCAAAATGTCTCAGACCAAGTGCTATAATCCTCATTTTGATTTTTGCACATCTAACATATACACGACAGTCTTTACAAGATCATGATTAAGAATAGTGTCTCGGTTAGGATCATCGGTGTGTTGCATCAGTCTAACCTACGGGACGAAGCGCGACCAACCACCCGTGTAAGCAACCCGTACCCCGATGCCCCCAAGGTCAACAAGTGACTTACACTACGCATATCGCACCCACTCAAGAGGTGTACGTCTCTCCTAGGCAAATAGCCTTATACAGTCCCTCGAACCTTTTCAATGCATGTTCAATGCACCAATGCCAATCATAAGCAAAATTTATCATTTTCTCATACAGTGTCTATACACTAGTTCATGCATATAAAATGCACCAATTCCAATTCCAGGCAAAATTCACCATTTCATATTCAGGGTCCATACATTGGCCCATCCTTAGTTTAATTTCATAATCTCAAAATCAGGGTCCACACACTGGCCCAACAGTAATAATACTGTATTTTCAATAGCGAAATCATATTATCGAGTTTTCAGAGTCACAAAATACTTTTGTCGTATTTTCACAATCGCGCAACATTTCTGTTATGCTTTCATAATTTTGCAACATTTCTGTTGCGTTTTCAAATCACGTAGTTTTTCAATGTTTTCTCAATCACGTAAAATCATTTACATGTTACTCAAATCGCGTAGCGATTTTTCACCATTTTCACAATCACATAACTTAAAAATCATTCTTTTAAGTCGCGTATGTCCTTATGGAGATGTCACATATATAAAGAAAATAAAAGAAAGATAAATAAAATCTACCCAAGTTGTAAAACAATTGTTACGTACTAATACGGGTTGTAAAATAATTCCTGTTAAACAGAATATTATTAAATAAAATAACGTGAAAACATAAAACCAACAGAACAACATCACTCATAATATACATATGGTCCAAGTTATATGTTATACAAATAATTTACAACTACAACTACAAATATTTAAACATCAGCAATATACAGAAACAGTAAAGAGTCAATATATACATACGCAGACACGCCCAAAAATACATCATAAATATTTAATCCTCTGATGGATCACTCTCAGGAAACTCATCAGAAGATAAATATCCAGGATGTCTCGACTCTCGGCGGTAACGGGACCGCCCAGTCGACACGATACTAATCTCACTAGGCTCAGTGGTCACACCACCCCAATGACGCCTAATGGATAAAGGTAACTCTAGGTGCAGGAACACAGTAGTCGTCATGACTGGCTCTCCATCAAACTCATGTCGTATGGACACAGTCAACCGTCCCACGTACGTCACAGAGTCTCTGTCTCCCCTCAGATGCCAAGCTAACGATCCACCATGAAACTCGAGTGTCACAAACCCCAAAAATCCAGGCACCGCCATACCCAAACCAATCAATCCAATGGATATGGATGATCAGTTGGTTCTTGATCGTCGAACTGATCTTCGGCTTGCTGATCTTCCTCCTCCTCGGGATACAGAATCTCAAGAGGCTGTTCCTCTTCCTCAAACTCTTTACCGCGTAAAATAAATACAGAAAACATATACAATAAAGAAAGAGGTAAGATAATCTAAAATCATCACAAACATGGCAAATAAGAAAACGACAAACAACAGATATACAATTCATGCAATATGAAAAGCTATAACAATAATTTACTAACAGTATAGTGTAAAAATCTAATTATCATAACAACACATGATTTCACAGATAAATCAATAACACATACAATATAACATCACAGATAAAATAAATTCAGAAACAGACAATTTCTTAGAATCAATAACTAAATAAATAAATAAACAGATAAGATAAATAATGTTCAAGATATAATTCAGATATAATATGACACGACCCTACTCCATGGAGCTAAACACAAATAGATATTAGAGAGAGAATGACTTGCAAAATCTATTAGTACCACGGCTGCCCAACCAAACTATTGCGCTGTCACACTTTGCGTCTATAGCCCCAAGTCATATGGAATCCATCATCCAAAGCATGGTGTAGTTCACTGTCTCACATTGTGGCACTACAGGCAATGTACTATTAGACTTTACAAAATCTCGATTAAAAATAGTGCGTGTCGAGTTCATTAGTGTGCTATCGGTTACCACGGCCCAGCGGAGCGACCGACTGTCCATATATGGGATCCCGTACACTAACGTCTCCAAGTTCATAAAGACAATGAACCGCACTACGTTTATCACATCGACAACACGATGTGATTCACCTCGTCAACCAATCCACCAAAAATTGGCATATCCTCAAGTTACCAGGATATTCTCAAGATAAAAAGATACAGTAAGTCCCACTGGACAAATACTATTCCAAAGCCTGTACGGGTTCACCTCATAGCCCGACAGCAGAAAAATACAGAAAATCCAGAAAAAAATATAGAAAATACCCTTTCGGTCAATCGCGTAGAAATTTTATCGTGTTTTCACAATCTCGTCGTTTTTACAAACATTTTTAAATCGCGTAAATATATTTTTCTGTTTTCAAAATCGCGTAG
Source organism: Ormosia emarginata (assembly GCA_029884605.1). Taxonomy (NCBI): domain Eukaryota; kingdom Viridiplantae; phylum Streptophyta; class Magnoliopsida; order Fabales; family Fabaceae; genus Ormosia; species Ormosia emarginata. Next base: position 19,815,519 of record JAQQTP010000078.1, on the reverse strand, counting down.
AGTTTTTAATACGTTTTCTCAATCGCATAAGATTTTTAAATCATTTTATGGTCCAAATCCCTTAAAAATTAATGTTTAAATAAACAGAAATAATAAATAATAAGTTTAAACTACGTAAAATATTTTTCATACCGTATACTGTCTTTTGGACATCTTTTCTATCTTATTTACCCGTTTTTACTAAAAATTGACAGTATTTTATTTAGAAAATTATATTTAATGATTTCCTAATTTTTTCATAAAAATTCTATTTACTTAATTTTTAACCGTATAATTTAATCCTTTTGAGAACCACTAACATGCTTCAAAATTATAGCATGAGCTATATGTTAGAAATTTTTAAAAGTTACTGTATTTCATTTGTAACAGTAAAATCATTAGTTTTAATCGTTAAACTTAATTCTAACCAATTTGTTTCTTTAAAACTCATTGTACTAAAATCCTTTTGGCATTTATTATTTAACCTTAGTTGAAAACAATTCTATAAATCAAAACACATTTAAATTTGGCTTTTTGGCCGAAAATCATTCTATGCTTTATACTTCATTCCTAATTATTTCCATACATTTAATCTCTTATAAAACTCTTAATCTAGTTTATTTTTATTAAATTATCTAGTCAATAGTTAGAAAATAAATTTGGATCAAAAGTATGTGGCATGTTGGCCAATTTTAACAAAGTCTTTGCATTTGATCTCTAAATTATTTTTTATCTTCTAAATCCATGTCAAATTTATTGTAGTACCTAAATTCATTAAATCATTATTTTAGAAAATGGTTTGGAATTGATTTTAGAAATCATGGATTTTTGGTTTGGCATGTTGGCCTAAACATAAAATTATGTCATTTGATTTCTAAATTCATTTTCCTTAATCTAAACAATGTGATACCTTGCTAATGTTCCTAGGTTAATTAAATCTCATTTTAGGAAAATTAAGAGAACATTTTGGTTCTCCATTTTGGTCATGGCCGTAAGCCTCAAGGTTTGTGTTCTTTGGAACACTCATGCAATCCTTGACATATTATTCACATCCTATAAATTATCATACATTTCTAATACATGCAATATATTTCTAACATATATAACCTATGTCAAAGCTTGTAGACATGCAATCAAAGCTTGTATACATGCAAATTATTACAAACATCAAATAGGAAAGCTACTAACAAATACACAAACACATAAACAAGCTACTAACAATCACACAAAAGAATCCTTATGGATTCTACAATCACAAAAATCACACTCCATCTTCTTACCACCATCCTTAGATGATAAGATTAGTCGTCCTCTTACCTTAATGAAGACTAAAACTCTTTCACATCTTTCTTTATGTTTCGGTTTTCTCCTTCAAAATCACCTAACAAGCTTAAACAAAACTACAAGTTACTAACTATAAAAAAGAGAGCTTAAACCATGGAGAAATCATGGCTTAGAACTTTGAAAAAGAGTTTAGAAATGGAAAACTAGAAATTTCACCTTCTAGGTAAAATTTTTCCAAGTAGGTTTCCAAGCTTTAAATGAAGGATTTTGCAAGAACTCCCAACTAGAGATGTTCTTAGGATTGTGTTTAGGTTTAGAAAACTTGGTTGAATGAAATTTTGGGTGGTTGGATGGTGTAGAACAAAGCTTGGCCGAATGGAGCTTCAAAAGGGCTTCAATGGTGTTTAGGGTTTTTGGAAGAGAAAGAAGAGAGAAAGTTGCATGAAGACAAAGTGAATTTGGTCTCCCAAAGGCCAAATGGCCGTGGACTTCATGCCATGCAAGGTGTAGCCTTGCTTGGCTTCATCCTTGCCTTAGAATGCATCAAAGGCCAAGATCAAAACTTGGTTAGCAAGCTTGGCTCCTATTGGTTCATCCTTGCCTTGTCATTAGCCTTAGTCACCATGCTTAGTCACTAATTAACCTAGTCATCTAGCTTAGTCACTTGTTCTAGAGAATTCCTTCACTAATGATGCTTAATTAAGCTACTAAGTTAACTGTATTAGCTAAACGTGGATCCCGCAAAACATTTCTGGGTCCACTGTCATCTAATTATACTGACTAATAAAATAATATTATAATAATATAAAATTATTTTATTTGACAGTTAAATCTTAAAAATTAAAAGATTAATTATTGTCTCATTCAGAATTGGGTTTAGTAAGATCCCCCAGTCTGAATAATTAAAACAAGATTTCCCAAATTTAAAAATATTATTTTCCCGTCCCGAGCAAATCGCACAAAAAGTCCAAATAAAATCACAGACAATAATATTAAGCAACGTAACATATAGAAAAATTAAAAACAAATACAATCGGGACATAACGGTCATTTTTCTATTTTTTCCCACGACGAAGCAAATCATCCAAAACGTTCAAATAAAATTACAGACAGTATTAATTGTCTGTATATCACCCAGAAAAATTAAAACAGTAGCTCAAGAAAATTTTTATTTTACTGTATCGAAGCAAAATACGTAAAACGATTAAATAAAATTTTAGCCTGTAAAATATATTTGTATTTCATACAGAAAAACAAGAAACAGTAAAACATGGACATAACAGTCATTTACACAAAAGCTTGAAAAATAGCAAACAGAACATTCGGGACATTTTCTAAAAATTGGGGTGTTACAGCGTAAACCATTTTCCATCATTTTCAAAATATTTAAATGCTTTCCAAATTGCGTAGAAATATTTCAACGTTTTTCAAATTGCATAGCTTAAAAATCACGTTTTTAAGATACGTAAAACATTTTTCACCATTTTACAACTATGTAAAATATTCCTCAATATTCCAAACATTATTTTGGACTTCCAAACAAATCAATATCATTTCTAACATCATTTTTCCATTACGAAAAATATTTCTTAACCTTCAAATATTCCATGTCCACTTTTCTCAAAATATTATGACTTTGTACTTCCTTTTCTATATTTTCTTACTCAAGAAAATCTTTTTCCACATTTCTTTACTCAAGAAGTCTTTTTCCACAATATAATCCACAAAAGAATTCCTTTTCCAAAATATAATCCACAAAATCACTTTTCCATTGATATAAATCAATGTTTCAAATCTTAAAATTTTACTAACGCTCTCCAAAATCCAAAGAATGAGTTACACGTTAGAAAATATCAAATCACTATTATATTCTCCATTTTTCTCAAATCAATTCTAAAATCAATTCTCTTAAAAAAAATTGAGGTGTGTTTGAACCTCTCTTTTTCATATACATACTGAAATTCATTTCTCAAGTGATAAAATACTCTAATTCCCTTTCCGAATTCCTTATACTAATTCAAATTACATTTCCACTTGGAAAACTACTTTGTTTCATAAAACCAAGGCATTCACAAGCCTTCAAAATCGTGGTACATAGTCATTGAAACCATCAAATATTTTTCCATATCAAACCATTAAAAATTCTTTAACAAAAACCGTGAGCACTTGGTCTTTGAAATCAAATCATTTGTTCATTTTCATTTTTCACTTTATTTGCAAATCCTTAAAATCAACATTGCTATTTTCATTTAAAACTCATGATTAGTAAAATGCTTAGAAACTTTTTACACAAAATAAATTAGTAAAAATCCTTCTAAAACCGTGTTCATGTACTCTTTGAAAAATAAACCCTTTGGTTATTTTCCTTATTTTTCTAAACATCTCATTTCATCATTCATGAAAATATTAATTTGTGACACCTATCTTGAAGTGTCTTGGCCAAAATTCACCATTTTCTAGGGACCAAAAATTAATTCTCTTGTTCTTAAAAAATTTCAACATAAACCCTCATCATGGGTATCAAGACCGTAGCCCTCTTCCTTTGCCCATTGGAGCCAAAAATGAATTTCTTTTCCATCATCTCATCATGGCATATATATACATAATTTCAACATATTCTTATCATGCATATTATAAGCATACCATATTATCATCTTGCATATTATAAGCATACCATATAAGCCATAAAATCATGCAAAGCATATCAAGCATAGGCAAATAATCAAAGCACATAAACACCCACAAATTATTACATGACCATGGATATGAATCCTCACATGGATTCACCATCCATCAAATACACAAACTATCTCTCACCACCATACTTGGTTGGTGAGATGAATCTGCCTCTTACCTCTTCAAAAGCTCCTTGTTTTGGTAGTCTTACACACTTTTGGAACCTTGTCTAAGACTTTGGAGTCTTAGATATAGGTCCCTATAATAATGACCCCCGTATGAATCACTTCCTCATGAGAGCTTTAAGCTCATCCTATGTCTCCACTGGTCTCTCTCGGTTTTTTATGCAAACCAAGAATGATGTCCAATTTAAGGCCAAATTGATTTTTGATGAAAATTTTATTTTCATTAGTAAAGAATCTGTTGACTTGTTTTGGCTTTATCTTGCGCTACAAAACTCCGATTAGTGCATTCTTTAGTTTGTTGGAAAGCTAAGGAAATTATCTACAAATCATATTTCAAGCTTCTTGACCATCATGGTGAAAAATGAGCTGGAAGTTTAAAACGAATTCTTGGACGGAATTTCACTTGTATTTTGGGCTTTCTATTATGTTTATTTTATATTTTGTTATTTTCAAGTCTAGAGTGTCTTTAATGTTCCAAATTCCTAGAGTTTCTTTTGGTTTAATTTATTTAGCTACTTATTGGAATGGTTAATGCTTTAATTAGCAACTTAGTGGATTAGTTATTGCTTTTATGGAGCTTCTTAGGAGGGTAACCTTTGGCTTGCATGCCTACGTAACTCCTTTTTAGAACTCACAGAACCACTTTTATTATCCACTTAGTGTTCATTAGTTACTTTAATTAGCCACTTAGTGGACTAGTTAATGCTTTAATTAGCCACTTAGTGGATTAGTTATTGCTTTTATGGGGAATTTGTCACATTATGATGACCCTTTTGTATGCATATTCTATGCACCCCATTTTCCTATATGTATGCGCCTAAAATATGAATGAAGGGACTTTTTGGATGTTCAATTTGGATTTGTTCCAATTGTGAGAATTTCGTTCTCTTAGGCTCTTCATTGAACCAACCCCCTTTGATCTTATCAAGAGTCCAAGACCCTTGTGGCGATCCTCACCTTGGCTTATCAATTCCCCTTGGAATTGTGGCGCCTACCATTCCATTCCTTATCTTGTCCATTTGATTGTTTTCTTCTTCATCACAATTTTGGCTGGTCACTCAAGGATAGATCCAAATTTCTACATGATCTTTTCTAGGATCATATCAGTTTCTTCTCTTGCTAGTCACCAATTGATCCCACCATATAATAGCATAGTCAGTAAATTCAATAACTGCTAGCTTTACCTTCTTTTCCTCAGTGTAGTTGTGACATTCAAAAATCAATTCGATCTTCTTCTCCCACTCTAGATAGGCTTCAAGATCTTCCTTGAAATGAAGGAATCTTCATCTTAATGTTGCCAAGATTGCCATCACCTTGTCTTCATCTATGAGCATTTCTTCTATGAAATCTTCCTCTTCTGGTTCTGAAATTTTCCCTTAAGAATTCAAATCCTCCATCATGTTCTACATGAATTGAGAATTCATATTCTCTGTCACTTGGATTAGCTTCTCTTCTATTAGGCTCTCTTGAATTTTGTGTTGATGGAGACCAAGGAAGCTCAAGTAGAAGCCCAACAGGCCCAATGCCCAAAGATGCACTGCGAGGACTTGGAGGCCCAATGACAAGGTCAAGAGCTAAGAAGGCTAAGGACGATTTGGACAAAGAAGTCAACCACTTTCTCTCACTCAAACTCATTCCAGAAGAAGGAGCACTCAGGATGATCCAAATGATCTAAGTTGATGAAAGGCCCAATGTGGGGGCCTGGGCCACATTTGCGCTAGGATTAGGATTAAAAATGTGCTAGCTTACTGCCTCCTTTAGCTAGACCTAGCCGCATACCTAATGCCTATAATGATGAGGACAAAGGAGGAGGCGAGATAGAGGGTGGCATGGAGGACATCGAAGGATTGGGAGGACCAATGACAAGAGCAAGAGCCAAGAAAGCCAAAGAAGCTGATGCAAACCAAGAATGATGTCCAATGATGAAGAGGACCTAAGGGGGGTACCTACTAATTGGACCCATGACAAGAACAAGAACTAAGAAGGCTCAAGAAGCCTTGAAATAAATGGGGGAAACTATGTTGGAAGCAAGCCCAAGTCTTGAAACCATAGGTTCTAAAGATGTCAATTGCTTGATTTAAGATGAAAACCAATGAAGTTGGGCTGCCCAAGTGTGTGCACGAATTTTATAGTTTGTATGGCTGATTTAGAGTGTCTATTTAAGTAAAATAAGCATTAGGCATGATAGTACTAAGTTAATAAGCACTTAGGTGAAGTTAAGTTCCACTAAGCTTTGCCTTTAGTGGGAATTTAATGCTTTTAGTAGGGCTGATTGTGTTTATTTTGTTTTATTAGCTTTGTTAAAAACATGACAAAGAAGAGTGACCATTGGCTTGCATGCCTTTGGTAACTTCTAGAATGAATTAATGTAGCACTTAAGCATAATAAGTTTCATGCACTAATTGCCATCAATACTAATTAGTTGAGGCATTAATGTAAGCATTAGTGGGGCTGCTAGGGTTAGGAGAGTCACCTTAGGCTGATTTGTGGTGACCTTTGGTTAGCACTACTCTAGCCATTCTCTATATAATGTACCTGAATTGGATGAATAAAAAAAAAAAAAGGCAAAAAGAACTTGGATGTTCAATTTGGGTTTGTCCAATTGTGAGAGTGTTTAGCCTCTCTTAGGTTCTTCATTGAGCCAACCCCTTCGATCTTATCAAGAGTCCAAGACCCTTGTGGCGATCTTCACCTTGGCTTATCAATTCCCCTTGGAATTGTGGCGCCTACCTTCCATTCCTTGTCTTGTCCATTTGATTATTTTCTTCTTCATCACTATTTTGGTTGGTCACTCAAGGATAGATCCGAATTTCTACATGATCTTGGTAACTCTTCTTTGTCATGTTTTTAACAAAGCTAATAAAACAAAATAAACACAATCAGCCCTACTAAAAAGCATTAAATTCCCACTAAAGGCAAAGCTTAGTGGAACTTAACTTCACCTAAGTGCTTATTAACTTAGTACTATCATGCCTAATGCTTATTTTACTTAAATAGACACTCTAAATCAGCCATACAAACTATAAAATTCGTGCACACACTTGGGCAGCCCAACTTCATTGGTTTTCATCTTAAATCAAGCAATTGACATCTTTAGAACCTATGGTTTCAAGACTTGGGCTTGCTTCCAACATAGTTTCCCCCATTTATTTCAAGGCTTCTTGAGCCTTCTTAGTTCTTGTTCTTGTCATGGGTCCAATTAGTAGGTACCCCCCTTAGGTCCTCTTCATCATTGGACATCATTCTTGGTTTGCATCAGAAGCTCTAAAACAAATGGTGGCAAAATTGATCAAAAGAGGCTCCAAAATTGAAGGCCCAAGTTGTAATGTTGAGAAGGCCAAATTAATTTGTTGCATTCAGAATGAAGACTATGAGGACTAGAAAAGGCTGCATTTTTATTTAGTCCATGTTTGGCCCATTTTCTTTTGAGGTCAGATTTTGGGTGGGTTGTACTTGTAGCACGCCTAGACCCTTTATTTTTCTTTATTTTGTGGTTTTTGTTTATTGGGCTGAATGGGTAGACCCATGTAGGAATTATACTAAACCTAGTGGTAAGGGTTGTTATCAAATAAAAGACTTTCAAAACAGCATTTTGGGGATAACACAGAATTGACATTGAGCATTTTTGGCTTGTGAGGCTTGTTCTCTTAGGTTCTTCTAAGAATCTCTGAACTTATCAAGGGTGCTATCCTTGTGGCGTTCCCAGGCTTATCAATTCGTGGATTGTGGCGCCTAATCCTCTTTGTTCTTGGTTGTTTTTTTTGCGTTTTTCTATTTCTCAATTCTGTCAAATCTTCTTTAGTTCGTATCTCACATTTTACGAAACCTTTTCTGGTGATTCTTGACCCTAATTCGTGATTCAGAACGTCCTCTTTCACCTAGGTTTGGAATCGTGCAATTACGAGGAGCGTAGGGCGAGATACAGGCGTTTTGAAGCAAGACGTCTTTGTGTGATCAATTTCGTGAATTCCAACCTAAGAAGGTCCGAACTGAAATCAAGGCAAGGGAACTCACATCATTTGGTATCAAAGCTCAGTTCTAGGTTTGGAATTGAGTTAAACAATCCCTTCAACGTTTCTGGTCACACAATTGGTAATCCTAAACCCCTAAGTGTTAAGTAATAGCTTGTTTTATTGGAATTTTTGTCTATTCTTTTTCGTCCTCAATTGTTGTAATTTCAATCTTGCTTTCCAAAATTTACAATTCCAATTATTTGAGGCAGCACGTGTTTAAAAAAAAAAAGAGTGTGTGCTGTTGATAGTTAACCTTGCTGCATTAAGGTTCAATAAAAAAAATTAAAAAAAATTAAAAAAAAAATTGTAGCAGCTTGTTATTAAGGTTCAATTACATGCTACCTATTTGAATCAAGTCCTAAGAGCCTTCATTGAATTTTTTTTTCCTCTCTCCAATCTGTTTTCATTTGTTGTCTTGTCTTCTTTGACATCTTTTTTTTTCTTTCGTGTTGTGCGTCATCACTTTTTTTTCCTTGAGTTTGGGGTTACACTCTTGATTGATCATGGAGATTCTGTTAAGAACTTAAAGAGAGCTTTGGAGTGGTAAAAGGCAAGAGATCACCTTACACAAAAGCCTATTAGAGGGCAAGAAACACGAGTGATACATCTCTAAGAGTGTAAACACGTAAGAAGTGTGGCGAGGTCCTATTGCTATCATTTTTGTTTTTCCTTGTTTGAATTATGGCAGGAACAGGTGGTGATGGTACCCCTCCTCCTGAGAGAAATAACCGATTGTTAGTGGAGGCTATTACAGCTCAAATGCAAAGGATGATGAGGGAGCATACAAAGGAGTTATATGAGAGAATTGAGCAGTTAGAAAATCAAGGACATCATGATGACGACGGTGGTAGAAGGAGGTTTGATAGAAAGAGGAGAAGAGATAATGAAGGTGATGCTAGGGAAGATAGGATTGAGGGAGTGAAGCTTAACATACCACCCTTCAAAGGGAAGAGTGATCCGGAGGCCTATTTGGACTGGGAAATGAAGATTGAGCAATTATTTGCATGCCACAATTATACAGAAAATAAAAAGATGAAGGTGGCAGCCATGGAGTTCACTGAATATGCTCTCCTTTGGTGGGACCAATTACAAAAGGAGAGAGAGAGATATGGAGAACCCTTGGTGGATAGTTGGGTGGAGATGAAAAGGCTAATGAGAAGAAGATTTGTTCCTTCTCATTATCATAGAGACCTTCACAATAAGCTTCAAAGGCTCACACAAGGTAACAAGAGTGTAGATGAGTATTATAAAGAGATGGAGGTGTCCTTGATTAGAGCCAATATTAGCGAAGATCGGGAGGCGACTATGGCACGTTTCTTATCTGGGCTGAATAGTGATATAAGGGATGTGGTGGAGTTGCAAAATTATGTGGAGTTGGAGGACTTATTGCATCAAGCTACTAAGGTAGAACAACAACTCAAGAGAAAGGGTGTCATGAGAAGAAACTCTTCTAATTTTAATTCTCCAAATTGGAAGGAAAGAAATAAGAAGGAGGGAGGTTCTTCCTCAAGCACTTCCAATTCTGCACCTCAAAGGACTCAAATCAAGTCCAATGAGCCCCCTAAAAAGACAAGAAGTAGTGAGATTAAATGTTTCAGGTGTTTAGGGAGAGGTCACATAGCCTCTGAATGTCCAACCAAAAAGACCATGTTGCTTAAGGAGACTGGAGAGATTACTAGTGAATCATCTTCTGAATCTGCCCCACCTAGTGATGAAGAGTATGAGGAGGAGATAGCACCCGAGGGTGATTTATTCATGGTGAGGAGGATGATGGGCAGCCAAGCAAAAGACTTGGATGAAAGCCAAAGGGAAAATATTTTCCACACGCGCTGCATCATCGAAGGAAGGGTGTGTTCTTTGATCATTGATGGTGGGAGCTGCACTAATGTGGCTAGTACGAGGTTAGTTTCAAAACTGAACTTGCAGGCTAAACCACACGCACGGCTGTACAAACTTCAATGGCTTAATGAAGATGGTGAGATGATTGTGAGCAAGCAAGTTGAAGTGGCTTTTTCCATTGGAAAATATGAAGATGTGTTTTTGTGTGATGTGGTACCTATGGAGGCTTGCCACTTACTTCTTGGTAGGCCTTGGCAATTTGACAAAAAGGCCAACCATGATGGATACTCCAACAAGTTCTCTTTTACACATAAAGAGCGCAAGGTTACTCTTGCACCATTATCTCCAAGGGAGGTGTGTGAGGATCAAAATAAGATGAGGGAAAAAAAAGAGCAAGAAAGAAAAGAATTGAGAGGAAGAGAAAAAGAGAGTGAAAAGAAAAAAAGAAAAGAGAGTGGAAGAGAGCAAAAAAAAGAGAGAAAGGTACCAAATCTATTTATAAGAGAGAAAGTGGTGAAAAAGGCTATGCATTTGAAAAAGCCAATGCTTTTACTCTTGAGTAAAGAGAGTAATTTACAAGATGCAGGTCCTACTAACTCTCTTCCAAATGAGGTTTCTTCTTTGTTGCAGGAATTTAAAGATGTCTTTCCCAAGGAGGTGCCTCACGGTCTACCCCCTCTAAGGGGAATAGAACATCAAATTGATCTCATACCAGGAGCCTCATTGCCTAATAGGCCAGCCTACAGGAGTAATCCCCAGGAGACCAAGGAGATTCAAAAACAAGTTGCAGACTTGATGCAAAAGGGGTGGGTACAAGAAAGCTTAAGTCCATGTGCAGTTCCAGTCATTCTAGTGCCTAAGAAAGATGGAACTTGGAGGATGTGCACTGATTGTAGAGCCGTCAATAACATCACGGTAAAGTATAGGCATCCCATTCCTAGATTGGATGATTTATTGGATGAATTGCATGGTGCTTGTGTCTTCTCTAAAATTGACTTAAAAAGTGGATATCATCAAATTAGAATTAGAGAAGGGAATGAATGGAAAACAACTTTTAAAACTAAATATGGGCTGTATGAATGGATGGTTATGCCCTTTGGTTTAACCAATGCTCCTAGTACCTTCATGAGATTAATGAATCATGTGTTGAGGGAATTTCTGGGAAAGTTTGTTGTAGTTTATTTTGATGATATTCTGATTTATAGCAACTCCTATGATGATCATCTTGTGCATTTGAGGCATGTTTTAGAAGCTCTTAGGCGTGAGAAATTGTATGCTAATATGGAAAAATGTGTGTTATGTATGGACCATGTAGTTTTTCTTGGTTTTGTTATTAGCTCACAAGGAGTACAGGTTGATCAAGAGAAGGTGAAAGCTATTCAAGAGTGGCCAACTCCTAAGAATGTAAGTGAGGTAAGAAGCTTTCATGGTTTAGCTAGCTTCTATAGGAGGTTTGTTAAAGATTTTAGCACCTTGGCTGCACCTCTAAATGAAATTGTTAAAAAGCATGTGGGGTTCAAATGGGGGGAAAAACAAGAAAAGGCGTTTGCTGCCCTTAAGGAAAAGCTTACCCAAGCACCCATTCTTGCATTGCCAAATTTTGCAAAATCTTTTGAAATTGAATGTGATGCATCTAATATGGGTATTGGGGCTGTTTTGATGCAAGAGGGGCACCCAATTGCTTATTTTAGTGAGAAACTAAGTGGTGCTGCACTTAATTATCCCACTTATGATAAGGAGTTATATGCTTTGATAAGGGCTTTGCAAACATGGCAGCATTATCTTTTGCCCAAAGAATTCATTATTCACAGTGACCATGAGTCCTTGAAGTATTTGAAGGGACAAGGCAAGCTCAACAAGAGACATGCCAAATGGGTCGAATTTCTTGAACAATTTCCATATGTGATCAAGCATAAGAAAGGTAAAACCAATGTTGTTGCTGATGCGCTTTCACGAAGGTATGCCTTATTCTCTACTCTTGAAACTAAATTTCTTGGTTTTGAGCACATAAAAGAATTGTATGAGCATGATCCAGAATTTATGCATGTGTATGCTTTTTGTGGGAATTCTGCCCAAAATGGATACTTTAGGCATAAGGACTATTTATTTAAAGGAAAACAATTATGTGTGCCTAAAAGTTCCTTAAGAGACTTGCTTGTGAGGGAAGCGCATAAAGGGGGTTTGATGGGACATTTTGGTGTTCAAAAGACATTAGACATGTTGCATGAACATTTCTTTTGGCCTCGCATGAGACATGATGTGCATAAATTTTGTGAAAGATGCATTATTTGTAAAAGGTCTAAATCAAAGGTAATGCCTCATGGTTTATATACTCCTTTGCCAATTCCTGACTTTCCTTGGAATGATATATCTATGGATTTTGTTTTGGGTCTTCCTCGTTCTAAAAGTGGCAAGGATTCAATTTTTGTGGTGGTGGACAGGTTCTCTAAGATGGCTCATTTCATACCTTGTAAGAAAGTAGATGATGGTTGTCATGTGGCTGATTTGTTTTTCAAGGAGGTGATTAGGCTTCATGGCTTACCTAGGAGCATTGTGAGTGATAGGGACCCCAAGTTCCTAAGTCACTTTTGGAGAATACTGTGGGGTGAGATTGGTACTAAACTTCTTTTCTCAACCACTTGTCACCCCCAAACAGATGGACAAACGGAAGTAGTTAATAGGACTCTTTCTACTCTTCTTAGGGCTATCTTAAAGAAAAATATCAAGTCATGGGAAGAATGTTTGTCTCATGTAGAGTTTGCTTACAATAGGCCTGTCTATAGTACTACTAATTGTTCTCCATTTGAAATAGTGTATGGATTTAACCCTTTAACTCCTCTTGATTTACTACCTATGCCTAACATTTCTATTTTTAAGCATAAAGATGCGCAGGCTAAGGCGGATTATGTGAAGAAGTTACATGAGCAGGTAAAAGTTCAAATTGAGAGGAAAATGGAAAGCTATGCTAAGCAAGCAAACAAGGGAAGAAAGAAGGTTGTCTTTGAACCAGGTGATTGGGTTTGGGTGCATATGAGAAAGGAGAGGTTTCCTTCTCAAAGGAAATCCAAGCTTCAACCTAGGGGAGATGGACCTTTCCAAGTGCTGTCCAAGATTAATGATAATGCCTACAAAATAGATCTTCCTAGTGAGTATGGTGTTAGTGCTACCTTTAATATTTCTGATTTGTCTCTCTTTGATGTAGGTGATGAAGAATTAAATTTGAGGACAAATTCAAGCCAAGAAGGAGGAAATGATGAGGACAAAGGAGGAGGCGAGATAGAGGGTGGCATGGAGGACATCGAAGGATTGGGAGGACCAATGACAAGAGCAAGAGCCAAGAAAGCCAAAGAAGCTCTAAAACAAATGGTGGCAAAATTGATCAAAAGAGGCTCCAAAATTGAAGGCCCAAGTTGTAATGTTGTGAAGGCCAAATTAATTTGTTGCATTCAGAATGAAGACTATGAGGACTAGAAAAGGCTGCATTTTTATTTAGTCCATGTTTGGCCCATTTTCTTTTGAGGTCAGATTTTGGGTGGGTTGTACTTGTAGCACGCCTAGACCCTTTATTTTTCTTTATTTTGTGGTTTTTGTTTATTGGGCTGAATGGGTAGACCCATGTAGGAATTTTACTAAACCTAGTGGTAAGGGTTGTTATCAAATAAAAGACTTTCAAAACAGCATTTTGGGGATAACACAGAATTGACATTGAGCATTTTTGGCTTGTGAGGCTTGTTCTCTTAGGTTCTTCTAAGAATCTCTGAACTTATCAAGGGTGCTATCCTTGTGGCGTTCCCAGGCTTATCAATCCGTGGATTGTGGCGCCTAATCCTCTTTGTTCTTGGTTGTTTTTTTTGCGTTTTTCTATTTCTCAATTCTGTCAAATCTTCTTTGGTTCGTATCTCACGTTTTACGAAACCTTTTCTAGTGATTCTTGACCCTAATTCGTGATTCAGAACGTCCTCTTTCACCTCGTTTTGGAATCGTGCAATTCCGAGGAGCATAGCGCGAGATACAGGCGTTTTGAAGCAAGACGTCTTTGTGTGATCAATTTCGTGAATTCCAACCTAGGAAGGTCCGAACTGAAATCAAGGCAAGGGAACTCACATCATATAAATAGGCTTGTGTTTACTGCATTTGTCACTTTTGAATTTGAGAATATTATTGCACTCCTTTGTGAGTTTTGAGAGCTTAGTTCTCTTGGGGTTCTTGGAAGAACCATCTTGGTTCTTATCAAAGGTTTTCCTTACCTTTGTGATGAATCTTTGCTTGACTTATCACTCTCCAAGAGTGTGGCGTCTTCTTCCTTCCATTCCTTATCTTTTTTCATCTTTTCTATTTTTTACTGTTCACACATTGTTCAAGCATACTGTTCATGTGTACTGTTCATGCATTACTATTCACCATTCATCATTTAATTCTTTAAAATACGAAATCAACTTAAGGATGATCGGTAAAAGCAGTATGCATCCAACTTGGTATCGTGTGGTATCTAGAGCCCGGATCCTAGAGTTGATAGAGTTCTTATATTTTTTGTACTTGTTCTTATTGCTTTCCAAACATCAAGCACCATTGCTTGAATGTCATAATTGTACACAACCTTGATCATCATTAATCTCTTCCATTCCTAAGAATTGGCAACATTCTTTACTTTCCGTTCTTTACTTTTGCCATTTAAATTCTTGTCCTTTTATTTTTTACCTTTAGTTTCTGTTCTTTAATTTTTGCGTAATATTTATAGCTTTGATCTTATCAACTCTATATCCATTGCTGTTATATGTTTTACAGCACTTTAATTTGAAAGGAAGCTCCTAAATACACAATCGGGCATAACATTTGGAACTAAAATTATAAGAACCAATTTTTTTAAGTGCAACAAGTGAACAAGGGCATGAAAAATAGTATAAAAAAAGGAGAAAAAAAAAGTCTATTAAAAAAAAAAAGGAGACTGCCCTTGCACTTAAGCAAGATTAAGTTTGAATGCCTTGTGAATTTCATTAAACAGTGTTATTCTACATACCTTGCGCATTTCTTTTTCTTCTTATTTCTTTTGAGTTTTACCTTTCTTTTTAATTAGCTTTTCTTGCTTGTCCTTTAAAATTCCTTTGAGTTTTGTCTAAAGTTTTATCCTTTCTTCAACTTCGGAGTGCTTACTCTTGTGAGGACCGCTACTTTTGTAAGAGCTTTTGGTAATTGAAACGTGAGAGGGTTCATTTAAGAACTTACAAAGAGAACTTGAGTGGTAAAAGG
The DNA here is from genome assembly GCA_029884605.1 of Ormosia emarginata. Lineage (NCBI taxonomy): Eukaryota > Viridiplantae > Streptophyta > Magnoliopsida > Fabales > Fabaceae > Ormosia > Ormosia emarginata. Next base: position 19,800,296 of record JAQQTP010000078.1, on the reverse strand, counting down.
CAAGAGCGTTTTCATCAAACAAAAGCCTAATTGTGTGAAACACTAGTGGAATCAATCTAAGAGTGTATATGCATGAGAAGAGTGGTAAAGGCCTTTCAATCTTGAATTATTCTTATTACTTGTGCAAAGATGAGTGGAGGAAGTACATCCCCATTCCCTAGGACTGCAAACCTTATTCAAGCCTTAGCTAAAAAACTTGAGAAGTTTAGGGTGAAAATAACACAAGACTCGATAATGAAAGGAGGAGAGACTCTCAACATAAAGTCTCGCATGAGGATGAAGATACCTATGATTCTGGTAAGAAAAGGAGGACTAGGAGGAACCATGATAGGAGAAGGAGGCATGAGAGGAGTGAAAGGAGTTATGAAAGGAGGAATAGGAGGCATAGGAGTGATGAAAGAAGAGGTGATCTAGGAGGAGTAAAGACCCAAGTACCTTTCTTCCAAGGAAAGAATGACCCTGAATCCAAAGTAGAATAAATATTTTCCTATCACCATTACAATGAAGAAAGGAAGGTGAAGGTGGCTGTCCTAGAATTTTCTAATTATGCCCTAATTTGGTGGGACCAAGTACAAAAAGAGAGGGAAAGGAATAGGGAGTACCCCATAGATACTTGGGAAGAGATGAAAAATTTGATGAGGAGGAGGTTTGTCCCTTCATGGTACCATAGGGAATTACACAATAAACTCCAAAGATTTACCCAAGGAAGTAGGAGTATGGATGAGTACTACAAGGAGATGGAGGTGGCCATGATAAGGGCCAATGTCATTCAAGATAAGGTGGCTACCATGTCACGTTTCCTTCATGGTTTAAACCATGAAATAGGAGACATTGTGGAGTTACACAACTATGAAGAGCTTGATGAATTAGTCCACCAAGCTATAAAGGTGAAACAACAACTCAAAAGAAATGGTGCATGGAAGAAGCCTTCTTCTAACCTCAAACCTCCCACTTGGAAGGACAAGGAACCAAAGGAAGACTCCTCTACACAACCCAAGGGAGGTATGACTTCTAAAAACTCTAATGTTTTTCCTTCCACTAATGCTTCTTGTAATACCCTTAAGTACATGTTAGACTGGTAAATGGTTACGAAAGGTAGCATTTAACTTGTTTAGCATGTCAGTCAAGTTTTGTGACAATCTGAGTTCATTTAGGCACTTAGTTGCAACATAAAAGTTGTAAAATGGCTTAAAATGACTCAGATAATAGCATAAGTTGCTAAGTTAAGAGAAATAAACATAGAGAGTTTATTTCTAGGTCACAAATAAGCCAAATAAGATGTGGTAAAAGTTTCAAGAGAATCAGAGTCAGTTTGGTATTTTTAGGCATACAGGTTGTGCTTTTAATGCCGATTGATCCCTAGCAGATATAGAAAATAAGAGAAAAGAGAAACAACAACTTAGATGAATCTTATGATTTATTCTAAGGTTGTTGGAAGCAGGAAAACTCGAATTAGCATGATTCGGGTGTCCATAGCATATAAGTTTCGGTCGTTTCAGTATTAATCTTTTCCGTAATTCCTCGCACGTCCCTTCCCCTTTATATTTGGTTCTCCTCGGCAGAGAAGAAGAGAAATCGAAAAGAGAAGAAAAAAGAGAGAAAGGGGAGAGGAGAGAAAGGGAAGAAGAAGAAGAAGAGGAAGATCAAGCTTCAAGATTCAAGGCTTCAATCTTCAAGAGGTAGGGGTTTAGAGCTTTTATTATCTCTATTCTCTCTATGTATGCATATAGATACATAATATGCTAATTTGAGTTTTAGAGATGTTAGAAGAGTTTGGCTTGCATAGAAGTGTTCCTTGGGTCATTTATGACTTGTCTATAACATCAACTTAAGAAAGAAGACCCTTGAATCACAAAGTGAGCCTTAAGTTAAAGAATGGAGAATTTTAGCCATAATCCAAATTAAGAGATTTAAGAGAGTAATTGATGTTCCTAAATGTTAAAGAACTGATTAGGGACTTAGAATTACTTAGAATTTGGATTGAAATGGCTTGGAATCAGCAGAAATGACCAATAGAACAGGAAACCCGTAGGCAATCACATGCAGAAACCGTGGTTCTTCACTGATGGCGCGCCGCGGCGTGAGATAGTCACGCCAAGCAGCGCGAGAGTTTTCGCCGGGAATGCCGCGGCGTGGAGGAAGCATGCCGCGGCGTGAGGTTAAAAATTAGCCCAGCGAGCCCTCGAGAGAAGCGCGCGGCAAGTGCAAATGCCGTGTCTTGCGGCATGAGATCCTAAAGCTCCAAAATGATGTTTTTGGATGCTTTGAGGTGCTATAGTTAAGGGAATCATTAAGACATGTTTCCTAAGTGTGTTAAGGCACAAGATGGGATATTTTCAAGTGGAAAATATCTATCCATCAAGTATGAGAAAGCATAGGCTTTTAAGCATCCTAAAGGAAAGGTTTGCTTTAAGTAATGATATTGCACTTTAGGCAACTTAATGTTGCAACTGATATCACTTAAGATGTGATGAGATAGTGCAATAGAGATGAATAATAGTATTCACTCTAGTAGAGAATGATGAGAAAGGTATGAACCTTAGGAAATCCAAGAATAGTGGATTACCTTAGGAAGGTACCTAGAAGCTTAGGCAACAAAGAGTTGCAAGTAAGAGCCACTCTAGAGTTAGATTACATGAGTGGAGATAAGATTGTGTATGAGTTCCACAGAGGGGACGTTTAGGTACTTAGTCTCAAGTTAAGTGAGACTTAGTACATTGTTAAATACACAAGAAGAGGAATTATGACTAAGAAGATGTCATAAGCAGAAAGTAGAACAGAAATGTACAACAACTCAAGTATAAGTTAAGATGAGTTAGAAGTACAAGATAAAGATAGCAGTTCCTTAGATACTAATGAAATGTACAACAACTCAAGTATAAGTTAAGATGAGTTAGAAGTACAAGATAAAGAGAAGATACTTCCTTAGATGCAAGTAAAGCATGGAAGTTGAGTTTAGAATAAGTATGTTAGCACACAAGTGTAGTAGTATACGCTACCACCAGAAGTGTGATAGAAAAGGAAAGTTAGATGCATGAACTACTCTCTTTAGACAAAGTGGAGTTAATTATGCAAAGTTTTAGAGAAATGCTCTCAGTTCCTTAAGCAAGGTTAGATGAGGCATTAGTTAAGATAGACTCTTTCACTAGGATGAGTTGAGTCTATAGAAAAGAGTAAGATGGTGTTTATGTAAGAGATAAACATAACACTAAGCTCTTCACACACTAGAGAGTTAAGCTAGTGTGAAGATGAAGAGAAAGGACCTTAGGGCAACCAAGATTAGTGGTTCGCCAAAGGTAAGTACCTAACACCTCAAAGAACGTAAGGTTGCATTAGAGATCACTTAAGAGAAAGGAGTGATGAGGTGAAGTTTAGGTACAAGTAAGAGACATAGTTTAGTAATGTTTACCTGAGAATGTAACGTTATATGACGTGAGGTCATTCAGCCAGGAGGTAAGGGATCAGAGAAGTTCCTAAGGGAACAAGTATTCCTAACCAAGTGCTAAGGTTACATATAGTATGAGGTTACAGATTCTCCTCATCACAAGGGGTAAACATAAGAAGACTAGAATATGCTTAGCTCTTAGAGGAACTAAGTATATAAGTATGTACGAAAGTCTATGAATTAGTCAAGTAGGATCGATCTAGTGAGTATCCTTTGATGTTAATCATGAAGGCAAAAAGGAGATAGATGGGTGTCCGAAGGACTTTTGAGAAGGACATAACCCTGATGTCTCGATGTGCCAAGGCCTAAGGAGATAAGTGGGAAATCCAGAGACGCTCTTTGAGCAAGGATGAAGCCCGAATTTCTCAATGAGCCGGATACGTGTAAGGTGAGGATGAGGTTTCCTCTATTTACCACTAGGATGATATACCGACTAGTTCCTAGCAAATTCCTTCGCTCCAAATCAAAACTCGCATTTGCATTTCATTCACATGCACTTAGGATTCCTTAGGCATATTCATTACATATCATTAGCATTGCATTTACTGGACGGTTGTATGGGCATTGTCCGTCACCGTTGGTATGTACGTATGTATGGGCGCTGTATATATTAGCAAAGTGTTCACTCTTGATTGTTATCACACTATTAGAAAGTGTTTAAGTTATGAGAAAAGTTAGGAGGCAACTCCTAAGTTATGAGAATAGAGGAGGAAACTCCTAAGTTATGAAAATAAGTTAGAGAAACTCCTAAGAAACTCCTAAGTTAGAATTATAGCATTTGTTATATATTTTGTTATATACAATGTTATAGAGAACTGGTATTGGAATTGCTTTTACCGAGAATGTTAATTCTCACCCCGCTTGCTATTCCATGTAAATCCGTAGATGCGTGTTCGATGCAGTACCGATGCAGAGGTAAAGATAGGCAAAGGCTCCTAGTACAGAGATGCAAACCTTGCCAAGGATGAGAAGATAAAGCATGAAGACTAGAATAGTTTTTATTGCTTTAAGTAGACAGAACTTATGTAATAAGTTTATGTTTGTTCTCAGTAAGTTTTATGTTATATGTATTACAATAAGCCTCGTGTGGCTAAGTTTGTATATATATATGTATGAGTTTAAGTTTTTCCGCAATCTCTCAAGGCTTTCTATAATTACTCACTCGTTGTGATTATAGATATATGTTAGTATGTAGTATAGAAGTGACATCTCTAGTACTTGGTTATCTTTATATATCTCTCGTCTATCTATCTAGATATACTGGATATCTGTATTAGGGTGTTACATTTTGGTATCGTCAGCAGCTTCATCCTCGTTGAGCCAGGGTATGGACCGACCGTGCTTAGGCATAAGTAGCAGCTTAGTAGAAAGTTATGCATTCTTTTATCTCTTTTTGAGATAAGCGGATGGAATTGCATGACTAGGAGATCTGTAAAGAAAGAGAATACCGTAGAGCTTTTAGAGAAATGGCCGCTGTGTGTTGAGAGAAGCAGACATACGCCATTAGTAGAAGTCTATCGAAGCGATAGAATAGAAACTCGCAGCTAGTAGCGAAGACGAGAGAGAACTTTTGAGGAATCAAGTTTCTCCGAGTTCAAGAAAGATACTCCTTTGTTTTCAAAGGGAGCGTTGTTCAGCCGAGTTAGAAGATGGTTTCATGTGATGGAAGAGATCCTTGAGACCATAGCAAGTGCTGATGAATAGAAAGTGACCTTGCTTCGTAAAACGGTTAGTAGGTGAAGCCGAAAGATTTGATGATGAGATGAAGAGAGGTTACTAGAGATGGTTAGTACTCGAACCACATGAGAGGTGTTTAGAGTTACTTTCCTAGATAAGTATTATTCCCTTGAGTTAGAGAAAGCAAAGGAAAGAAGAATTCCTAAAGTTAGAGCAAGGGGATATTATCTTGAAAGATCGAATGCAAAGCAATTCAAAGAATGTCAAGAGTTCTTTTCTTATTTTACGTCCAATCCGATAAAGACCGGAAGTGAATAAAATTTGAAGTAGAACTTGGAGAAGACATTAGAAGAATTGCGATGCAAAAGGAGGTTATAGACTTCTTCGCTCTAGTCAAGGTGCATGCAGTTGTAGAAGTAGCCTCGATGGAACAAGAGTTAGAAAGTTCCTAATGAGGAAAAATCGATGTTGAGGTCAGAGAGTGTCTTTTGATCTCAAGTTGTATCGAGTTGCACAAAGGAAGCTTGAAGTAATGATAAGTATAAGAAGAGTGCTTGTAGAGGAGCAACTCTAAGGAGAAAAGCAAATCAAGCTTCCAAGAACTAAGATGTGCTAGATGTAGTAAGATACATGGATGTAGACCATTTTGATGGGTAATGCATGAGCTACATAAGTAAGTAACCAGGACATCGTAAGAGAGATGGTTCTTGGACAAAAGAAAGCGATGAAATCTTCCAACTTGGTATGAGATGAGAACACATGTAAAGAGAAATCTTTTAAGGTGTGTATAAGAAGAGAATAGATTTACTTTGTAGATCATGTTGATTTACTTTGTGAATCTAGTTGCTTACCTTGTTGGTATGGTTTGGTTGTTCGAGAGAGAAGGATGATCGTGTAAGATCATTGAGAGAATCTTTGAATTTTCTCGGAGATGATCTAAGACTTGGTTATCATAGAAGCATAGTAAAGTAAAGCATTTTCGAGAGTTTTCCAAATTACGAAAGGACATGAAAAGTATGTCAAAGGTAGTTTTGGAAACTTTTGAAAAGAAGGGGTTAAGTACCAAGAAAATCGAAAGTCTTAAATTTGGATTACAAGTGGTACAGCTTTAAGAGTTATGTAATTTCTTAAGACAGAAATTGCAGAGAACCCCAAATGAGAGTTTTTAAGGTAGGTGGTACAATGGGTAGAGTAACCATTGTATCCAAGAGCAGAGAATCTATCGTAGATTTTCTAAGTTAGTGCTACCTGGTTTAGGCCAGTTAAGAGAGGTAGTACCCAATGAACTCTAGATAGTGAGTTTGTTTTCCAAGAGTAGAAGAGAAGGTTGATTACTACGTTAGTTTTGGTAATTCCAAATTCCCGAGAGAACTTTGAAGTAGACAGCTTATACTTCGAAGATGGGACTAGGGTATGTTAGATGCAATAGAGGTAGGTAGATGCCTACGCATCAAGGCGTTCATCAAAGAGAAGGACTACCCTAGGTATGATTTGGAATTAGCCATAGTAGTGATACCTTATAGTTTTGGAGACATAACTCATAAGGAGTCTAGTTAGAGATGTTCGTTCATGATCATGATAGCTTAAATGCTTGTGGATCGAGGAAGCTGGACATGAAGCGAAAAGAATAGATGGAAAGAGTTTTTCAAGGTTCATAACCTTGAGTTAAGATATCATTCGGGTAATGCCGGTGTAGTGGTTATCCTAGATGATAGTCCAAGAGAGAGTGAATTTTTGAGAGTTTTCGAGAATTTGAGTCTAGCGGTGACTATGATTCCGTATAGTCTCTCGGTGAGCAAGGTGGACATAGTAAGAGGCCTAAAGGCTCGATTTCTTCTAAAGCTCGAAGGAGAATGAAGCTCTAAGGGACAAGTGTGAGCAGATTTTCAAGGGAACCCTTAAGGATTTTGTTATGACTAAGAGGGAATGACGAAGTTTAGAGATAACTTTGTCTTCCAAGAGAGTCAAAAATCAAGAAAAGGATTCCAGAGGAAGCTCACCGAGAAAAGTACCATCTATCAAGAGGCTACTAAGGTTTTCCAAGAGTTAAGGAAGATGTATAGTAGCATAGTATGTTAAAGAACTAAGAGAATATGTTGAGCGGCAGATAAAGGTGGCAAGATTAAGTAATCCACCAATCTTTTGCTAAGAACAGATAGCTATTTTCTAGATAAGGTAGTTCAACTACTTTTGAAGGGAATAGTTAGGATTCATAGAGTTTCAATGAATATAGTGTCCGAGAGAGATACTAGATTCACACTTGGTTTTGAAAGCCTTATAAGAAGGAGTTCAAAGCTAAGTTATGTTTTAGTACAGATTACCATCCATAAGCATAGAGATCAAGAGCTTTGAGATAAGCAGATCTAGTCAAGAGAAAGTGGTTGGGAGAAGCTGGTACTAAAGAAGGACTGCATAGAAGCAGAAGTTCCATGTAGAGTTTTGTTTAGCCAGAATTGTTTACGTGAGGTGAACAATTTTGGGGACAAAATTTTAAAAAGGAGGGGAGAAATGTAATACCCTTAAGTACATGTTAGACTGGTAAATGGTTACGAAAGGTAGCATTTAACTTGTTTAGCATGTCAGTCAAGTTTTGTGACAATCTGAGTTCATTTAGGCACTTAGTTGCAACATAAAAGTTGTAAAATGGCTTAAAATGACTCAGATAATAGCATAAGTTGCTAAGTTAAGAGAAATAAACATAGAGAGTTTATTTCTAGGTCACAAATAAGCCAAATAAGATGTGGTAAAAGTTTCAAGAGAATCGAGTCGCTTGGTATTTTTAGGCATACAGGTTGTGCTTTTAATGCCGATTGATCCCTAGCAGATATAGAAAATAATGAGAAAAGAGAAACAACAACTTAGATGAATCTTATGATTTATTCTAAGGTTGTTGGAAGCAGAGAAACTCGAATTAGCATGATTCGGGTATCCATAGCAGATGGAAGTTTCAATGTAGATTAATCTTTTTCCGTAATTCCTTCACGTCCCTTCCCCCCTTTATATTTGGTTCTCCTCGGCAGAGAAGAAGAGAAACCGAAAACCAGAGAAAAAGAGAGAAAGGGGAGAGGGGAAAGGGAAGAAGAAGAAGGGAAGAGGAAGATCAAGCTTCAAGATTCAAGGCTTCAATCTTCAAGAGGTAGGGGTTTAGAGCTTTTATTCATCTCTATTCTCTATGTATGCATATAGATACATAATATGCTAATTTGAGTTTTAGAGATGTTAGAAGAGTTTGGCTTGCATAGAAGTGTTCCTTGGGTCATTTATGACTTGTCTATAACATCAACTTAAGAAAGAAGACCCTTGAATCACAAAGTGAGCCTTAAGTTAAAGAATGAAGAATTTTAGCCATAATCCAAATTAAGAGATTTAAGAGAGTAATTGATGTTCCTAAATGTTAAAGAACTGATTAGGGACTTAGAATTACTTAGAATTTGGATTGAAATGGCTTGGAATCAGCAGAAATGACCAATAGAACAGTAAACCCGTAGTCTTAGAGAATTCTGCAGAACCGTGGTTCTCACTGCGATGGCGCCGCGGCGTGAGATAGTCACGCCGCAGCGCGTGAGTTTTTCGCCGGAATGCCGCGGCGTGGAGGAAGCATGCCGCGGCGTGAGGTTAAAATTAGCCCAAGAGTAGCCCTCGAGAGAAGGTGCGCGCGGCGTGCAAATGCTTGTCTTGCGGCAAAATGAGATCCTGAAGCTCCAAAATGATGTTTTTGGATGCTTTGAGGTGCCATAGTTAAGGGAATCATTAAGACATGTTTCCTAAGTGTGTTAAGGCACAAGATGGGATATTTTCAAGTGGAAAATATCTATCCATCAAGTATGAGAAAGCATAGGCTTTTAAGCATCCTAAAGGAAAGGTTTGCTTTAAGTAATGATATTGCACTTTAGGCAACTTAATGTTGCAACTGATATCACTTAAGATGTGATGAGATAGTGCAATAGAGATGAATAATAGTATTCACTCTAGTAGAGAATGATGAGAAAGGTATGAACCTTAGGAAATCCAAGAATAGTGGATTACCTTAGGAAGGTACCTAGAAGCTTAGGCAACAAAGAGTTGCAAGTAAGAACCACTCTAGAGTTAGATTACATGAGTGGAGATAAGATTGTGTATGAGTTCCACGGAGGACGTTTAGGTACTTAGTCTCAAGTTAAGTGAGACTTAGTACATTGTTAAATACTAAGAAGAGGAATTACTAAGAAGATGTCATAAGAGGAATGTACAACAACTCAAGTATAAGTTAAGATGTTAGAAGTACAAGATAAAGAAGCGTAAAGTAGAACAGAAATGTACAACAACTCAAGTATAAGTTAAGATGAGTTAGAAGTACAAGATAAGATGAGTACAACAACTCAAGTATAAGTTAAGATGAGTTAGAAGTACAAGATAAAGAGAAGATACTTCCTTAGATACAAGTAAAGCATGGAAGTTGAGTTTAGAATAAGTATGTTAGCACACAAGTGTAGTATACGCTACTACCGTAAGTGTGATAGAAAAGGAAAGTTAGATGCATGAACTACTCTTTTTTAGACAAAGTGGAGTTAATTATGCAAAGTTTTAGAGAAATGCTCTCAGCCTCCTTAAGCAAGGTTAGATGAGGCATTAGTTAAGATAGACTCTTTCACTAGGATGAGTTGAGTCTATAGAAAAGAGTAAGATGGTGTTTATGTAAGAGATAAACATAACACTAAGCTCTTCACACACTAGAGAGTTAAGCTAGTGTGAAGATGAAGAGAAAGGACCTTAGGGCAACCAAGATTAGTGGTTCGCCAAAGGTAAGTACCTAACACCTCAAAGAACGTAAGGTTGCATTAGAATCACTTAAGAGAAAGGAGTGATGAGGTGAAGTTTAGGTACAAGTAAGAGACATAGTTTAGTAATGTTTACCCGAGAATGTAACGTTATATGACGTGAGGTCATTCAGCCGAGGAGGTAAGGATCGAGAAGTTCCTAAGGGAACAAGTATTCCTAACCAAGTGCTAAGGTTACATATAGTATGAGGTTACAGATTCTCCTCATCACAAGGGGTAAACATAAGAAGACTAGAATATGCTTAGCTCTTAGAGGAACTAAGTATATAAGTATGTACGAAAGTCTATGAATTAGTCAAGTAGGATCGATCTAGTGAGTATCCTTTGATGTTAATCATGAAGGCAAAAGGGAGATAGATGGGTGTCCGAAGGACTTTTGAGAAGGACATAACCCTGATGTCTCGATGTGCCAAGGCCTAAGGAGATAAGTGGGAAATCCAGAGACGCTCTTTGAGCAAGGATGAAGCCCGAATTTCTCAATGAGCCAGGATACGTGTAAGGTGAGGATGAGGTTTCCTCTATTTACCACTAGATGATATACTGACTAGTTCCTAGCAAATTCCTTCGCTCCAAATCAAAACTCTGCATTTGCATTTCATTCACATGCACTTAGGATTCCTTAGGCATATTCATTACATATCATTAGCATTGCATTTACGGACAGTTGTATGGGCATTGTCCGTCACTATTGGTATGTACAGATGTATGGGCGCTGTATATATTAGCAGTGTGTTCACTCTTGATTGTTATCACACTTTAGAAAGTGTTTAAGTTATGAGAAAAGAGGAGTTTCCTAAGTTATGAGAAAAGAGGAGGAAACTCCTAAGTTATGAGAATAGAGGAGGAAACTCCTAAGTTATGAAAAAAGAGGAGGAAGCTCCTAAGTTAGAATTATAGCATTTTTGTTATATATTTTGTTATATACAATGTTATAGAGAACTGGTATTGGAATTGCTTTTACCGAGAATGTTAATTCTCACCCCGGTTGCTATTCCATGTAAATCCGATGCGTGTTCGATGCAGTTCGATGTAGTACTGATGCGTATTCGTATATAGGCAAAGGCTCCTGTTAGAGAGATGCAAACCTTGCCAAGGATGAGAAGATAAAGCATGAAGACTAGAATAGTTTTTATTGCTTTAAAGTAGACAAAACTTATGTAATAAGTTTATGTTTGTTCTGTAAGTTTTATGTTATATGTATTACAATAAGCCTCATGTGGCTAAGTTTGTATATATATATGTATGAGTTTAAGTTTTTCCGCAATCTCTCAAGGCTTTCTATAATTACTCAGTTGTGATTATAGATATATGTTAGTATGTAGTATAGAAGTGACATCTCTAGTACTGGTTATCTTTATATATCTCTGTCTATCTAGGATATATCTGGATATCTGTATTAGGGTGTTACACTTCTTCCTCTTCTTCTTCTAAAAATAGGAACATCAAGTGCTTCAAATGCTTGGGGAGTGGACACATAGCCTCTCAATGCCCAAACAAAAGGGCAATGGTGATAAGAAAGGGACACCTCTCTAGTGATTCATGTCCAAATTTTCCTCTCTCAAGTGAAGGAGAAGAAGAATGTGAGACCTATAGTCATGATGGCGACTTGCTAATGATAAGGAGACTCTTGGGTAGCCAAGTTGTGGCAAGGGACCAAGACCAAAGAAAAAACATCTTCCACACAAGATGTGTCATCTAAGGCAAAGTGTGCTCATTAATCATTGATTGGGCAAGTTGCACAAATGTGGCAAGCACTTTCTTGATAAGAAAATTTGACCTTAAAACTACTCCTCACCCCCGACCATACAAGCTTCAATGGCTAAGTGAGAATTGTGAGTTGATAATGAATCAACGAGTGTTGGTAAGTGTGTCAATTAGTAAGTATAATGATGATGTTTTGTGTGATGTTGTTCCCATGGAGGTCGGCCATATTTTGCTTAGAAAGCCTTGACAATTTGATAAGCATGCTATTCATGATGGTTTCACTAATAAGTACTCATTTGTTCATAATTTCTTAAAGGTAACCCTTGTACCCCTTCCTCCCAAATAGGTTTGTGAAGACCAAATGGCCTTGAAGCTAAGAAGGGAGCAAGACAGACATAAAAGTAAAATCAAAGGGGGAAGCAAAAAATAGGGATCAAGAACTTGTAAATGAGAAAAAAATGAATGTTTAATTGCTAGGGAGAGTGTGATTAAGAGGGCTTGCTTTGCAAAGCAAGAGATGTACATTTGCGTATACAAGTACTTAAATTGTAACTCTAACCCTCTACCTAGTGAAGTTGATTTTTTTGCAAGACTTTGAAGATGTCTTTCCAAAGAGTGTCCCTCCTGGACTACCACCCTTGAGGGGGATTGAATATCAAATGGACTTCATCTCGGGAGCCTCTTTACCTAATAGGGCCGCCTATAAGACAAATCCTGAGGAAACTAAGAAAATTCAGAAACAACTGGAGGATTTGATGCAAAAAGGATGAGTGAGGGAAAGTTTAAGTCCTTGTGTCGTGCCTGTCATACTTGTCCCCAAAAGGATGGCACTTGGAGAATGTGTACTAATTGTAGGGCTGTAAATAATATAACTGTAAAATATTGGCATCCCATCCCTAGGCTAGAGATGATTTGCTTGATGAATTGCATGGTGCATGTTACTTTTCTAAAGTGGATTTAAAAAGTGGGTGCCATCAAATTAGGATAAGGGAAGGGGATGAGTGGAAGACAGCCTTTAAGACTAAGCATGGATTATATGAGTGGTTGGTGATGCCATTTGGGCTTACAAATGTACCTAGCACCTTTATGAGGTTGATGAACCATGTGCTAGGAGAGTTTCTAGGCAAGTTTGTAGTAGTGTACTTTGATGACATTCTAATCTAAAGCATAACCTTAGAAGAGCACCTAGAACACCTTAGGGTTGTGATGAGTGTGCTTAAAAATGAAAAGTTATATGCTAATTTAGAGAAGTGTGTCTTTTGCACCGACCATGCAGTGTTCCTAGGCTTTGTTGTGAGTGCTAAGGGAGTGCAAGTAGATGAAGAAAAGATAAAAGCCATTAGGGAGTGGCCTACCCCTAAGTCTATGAGTGAGGTAAGAAGCTTTCTTGGGTTAGATAGCTTTTATATAAGGTTTGTAAAAGATTTCAGCACCATAGCCGCCCTTTTAAATGAAGTTGTTAAGAAAAATGTGAGTTTTAGCTGGGGAGAGGATCAAGAGACAAGTTTCAACATACTCAAAGATAGGCTCACTCATGCTCCCATACTTGCATTGCCTAATTTTTCTAAGTCTTTTGAACTTGAGTGTGATGCATCAAATGTTGAGATTGGGGCTATTTTATTACAAGATGGTCACCCCATTGCATACTTTAGTGAGAAATTGCATGGAGCTGTTTTAAATTACTCCACCTATGATAAAGAATTGTATGCACTCATAAGGGCTTTGCACACTTGGCAACACTACCTTTTGCCAAAAGAGTTTGTAATTCACAGTGATCATGTGATGAGGACTTCATGGGAGAAGCCCAAGCCCAGGCCCAAGTCCAGAAAGAAGTCTAAGATCCAATACAAGGTCTTGGAGGGCCCATGACAAGTGCAAGAGCTAAAAGGGCCTAAGAAGAACTTAAAAAGATGGTGAACAACTTATTAGAGGCCCAACATCAGATTGAAGCCCAACATGTGGAGCCTAAGGTTTACACATGCATAGCCCACTTGGAATGAAAGGAGAAGAGCCTCTATTTGGTGTATGGCTGTGTTAAAAAAAATATATATTTTTGTCCACAGCAAGATTAGAACCTAGGCACTCGAAGCTGAATATGTCTCTTTAACCACTGAAACATATCAGTGATGCTTATGCTAAGGGGTTTTATTTTTATTTTTGTTATGTCCTAAATGGGCAAACCCCTAAACTGAATTGTACTAAAACATTTGGGGATCATGAGAGGGCACACATATTTTTTTGGGAATATACAAAAACTGAGAGTTTTGCTCTGCTAGGGTTCTTCCTTGCATCATTTGATCTTATCAAGAATTAACCAATTCTTGTGGTGATCCTCCTTAGCTTATCAAACTAGGTTTGTGGTGCCATTCTTTTCTTATTTCTTTTCATCAATTTCGTATCTAGTTCTTCTTTCTAAGTTTGCAATTTCCTCAATTTTTCGTCTCAAATTTCTTGCACTCATATCTCAAGTTATACGTACTCTTTTTCGGTGATTCTTGAGTCTAAATTGTGGTTCAGAAAGAGACCTTTCACCTCATTTTAGAATCATGCAATTCCAATGTCTATAGCATGAGATATGGATGCTTCCTAAAAAATGGACTGAATCAATTCTTTTCTTTCTTTATTCTTCCTTTCAATTTCTTCTTCCAAATTCTATTTGTTCTAGTCCTAATTAGGTCCAAATTCAAGAGGCTTAAGGCGAACCTCATCATTTGATATCAAAGCTAGTCATTAGGGCTAGTGTTTTGGTGTGAATTGGAGTCAAAAGAGGGCTGTTTGGGCTTATTGATCATATCTCGTATTTTACATATCCAATTTCGATGATTCTTGAGTGCAAATTGTGTCCCAAAACGTTAACTTTCTCCTCGTTTTGGAATCACTAAAATCGGAGTTCTGTAGCGTGGATTACAGTGGCTGATTGGAGGTGCCTAATTAGGGTTTGGAGGATCAATTTTGGTTGCTGCAAAAGCTGCCTATTTGGTAAAGTGAACATCTATTTTCTAATTGAGAGAATTGCTAAATTTCTGGATAAAAAAAATTGGAGTATTTGGACCATAGAAGACTTAAATTCGTGATTCTAAGCTTCTTCCTAGTTTCATTATTTATTTGTGTGTCTTTGTGCTTCTAAATTGTGTTAGTATCCATACATCGTAATCTTTTGTTGTTTTGTTACTTTGCTGTCCAAAAAAAAAATCAAAAGTGTCTTGTTTATCCTATTTTCTTGATAATCATTCATGTTTCTGTCTTTCTTGAGTGTTAGTAGTAAAATTGTGCTTTGCTACTTGTGTTATTTCTACAAATTCTGATCGCCTTAGAAAAGTGGTTCTGGAAATAGATTGGTTGATTCAGGTAAGAACTTTAAGCAAGAGAAAGAGTGAAAAAAGGCAACAGAGATACATTAGCTTAAAAGCCAAATTTGTGTGAAACACTTTGAGTGAAATAGTTTTGGAGAGGACTTCTTTACCTCAAATATATCTATGGCTAAAAGAGAGGGACCCCCATCCCCTACTAGGGAGCATAGGTTGTTGTTAGATGCCTTAACTCAAAGGATGAATGAGATGTTGAGGGAGCATACAGAGGGAATTTATGAGAGGCTTGAAACTTGAGAAAACCAAAACCAGAATGGGGAGAATGATCAACATAGAGATAGGAGGAGACATGAGAGGCATGAAAGGAGAGAACATGAGGGAGAACAAAGGAGAAACCAAGAGGAGGTTGTGAAAGTTACCATACCACCATTTAAAGGAAAAAGTGATCCTGAAGCCTATATTGAGTGGGAGATGAAGGTAGAACAAATTTTCTCATGTCACAACCTAAATGAGGAGAGGAAGGTCTCTAGCTACCTTGGAATTCACTGACTATGCCTTAGTTTGGTGGGATCAATTCCAAAAGGAGAGGAGGAGGTATGGAGAGCCTATGTTAGAGAGTTGGGAGGAGTTAAAAAGAGTGTTGAGAAGGAGGTATGTTCCATCCCACTACCATAGAGAGCTTCTCAATAAACTCCAAAGAATGACCCAAGGGAGTAAGAGTGTAGATGAGTTCTACAAAGACCTTGAAATAGCCATGATCCGAGCCAATGTAGAGGAGGAAAGGGAGGTTACCATGGCTAGATTCCTTAATGGGCTGAATGGAGATATAAGAGATGTTGTTGAGCTTCAAAATTATGTAGAAATGGAGGACTTAGTTCACCATGCCATGAAAGTGGAACAACAACTAAAAAGAAAAAGTGTGAGAAAGAGTGTATCAAACTATGATAACTCTAGATGGAAGGATCGATTCAAGAAGGAGGGTATCTCATCTTCTAGGATCCCCACAATAGCCCCAAACCCAACCCAAAGCAAGGGCAAAGAAATGGCAAACAAGTCTCGGTCTAGAGATATAAAGTGTTTCAAATGTTTGTGTAGGGGACACATTGCATCTGAATGCCCAACCAAGAAGGTTATGGTATTAAAAGATAATGGAGAAATCACTAGTGAGAGTTCTCAAACTGAATCCTCAAGTAACGAAGAGAGGGAGCAAGAGGAGGAGATTCCTGAAGGAGATTTGTTCATTGTGAGGAGAATGTTAGGAGGAATAGCCAAAGAGGGTGAGGAAAGTCAAAGAGAAAATATTTTCTATACTAGATGTCTTATCTAAGGCAAACTGTGTTCCTTAATCATTGATGGAGGGAGTTGTACTAATGTAGCAAGTACTAGGTTGGTGACAAAAATGAATTTGGAAACTAAACCCCATCCTAGACCATACAAGTTACAATGGTTGAGTGAGGAAGGATAATTGAGGGTGGATAAGCAAGTGGAGATTGAGTTTTCTATTAGAAAATATAAAGATAAAATTTTGTGTGATGTGGTTCCAATGGAAGCTGGTCATTTGCTTCTCGGGAGACCATGGCAGTTTGATAGAAAAGCTCACCATGATGGTCACACAAATAAATACACTTTTCACCTTGAAAACCGCAAGGTTACATTGGTTCCATTGTCTCCAAAAGAGGTATGTGATCAAAATATCATGAGAGAAAAAAGAAAGCAAGAGAGGAAAGACAGGAAAGAAAATGAAAATGAGAGCAAAAAAGAAAGAGAAAAGAATGCTTTGTTTGTGAAGAGTGGAGAGGTGAGGAGAGCTTTAATGGCAAGGAAGTCTATGTATATACTCTATAATAAGGAGATTACGCACTTGATTCTCGACCTTGAACTTCCTAGTGGAGTTAAATCTATTTTGCAGAATTTCAAGATGTTTTTCCAGAAGATATACCACTAGGACTTCCACCATTGAGAGGTATTGAACACCAAATTGATTTGGTGCCAGGGGCTGTGTTGCCTAATAGGCCAGCATACAGGAGTAATCCTCAAGAGACCCAAGAAATTCAAAGGCAAGTTGTTGAATTAATGAGCAAAGGATGGGTTGAGGAGAGCTTGAGCCCTTGTGCTATACCAGTTATATTGGTGCCAAAGAAAGATGGAAGTTGGAGGATGTATTCTGACTGTAGGGCCGTCAACAACATCACCATCAAGTAAAGGCATCCCATTCCCAGGTTAAATGATTTGTTGGATGAGTTGTATGGCTCTTGTTATTTCTCTAAGATTGATTTGAAAAGTGGATATAGTCAGATTAGGATTAGAGAAGGTGATGAGTGGAAAACAGCTTTTAAAACCAAGTATGGCTTGTATGAGTGGAAAGTAATGCCATTTGGATTGACAAATGCCCCTAGTACTTTCATGAGATTGATGAAGCATGTTTTGAGAGAGTTTCTAGGGAAATTTGTGGTTGTTTATTTTGATGATATCCTTATATATAGTAAAAATTTGGACGAGCATTTGCAATCTGTTTTACATGTGCTTAGAAAAGAAAGATTGTATGCTAAAGTGCATGTTTTGTAAGGACCATGCTGTGTTCTTAGGATTTGTGGTTAATTCTAGTGGAGTGCATATAGATAAAGAGAAAATAAAAGCAATCCAAGAATGGCCAACTCCTAAGAGGGTGAGTGAGGTAAGAAGTTTCCATGGGCTTGCTCGTTTCTATAGGAGGTTTGTTAAGGATTTTAGTACCATTGCTGCACCTCTAAATGAACTAGTCAAGAAGTATGTGGGATTTAAATGGGGAGAGAAACAAGAGAAAGCATTTGTTGTCCTAAAGGAGAAATTAACACATGCCCCCATACTTGCTTTGCCTAACTTTGCTAAATCCTTTAAGCTTGAATGTGATGCATCTGGGGTAGGCATAGATGCTGTTTTAATACAAGAGGGACATCCTATTGCCTATTTTAGTGAGAAAATGAGTGGGGCTGCCCTTAACTACCCTACATATGATAAGGAATTGTATGCTTTAGTTAGGGCTTTGCAAACTTGGCAACACTATCTTCTGCCTAAGGAGTTTATTATTCATAGTGATCATGAGTCTCTAAGTATTTGAAAGGACAAGGAAAGTTGAACAAGAGACATGCCAAGTGGGTGGAGTTTCTTGAACAATTCCCCTATGTGATCAAGCACAAGAAAGGTAAGTCCAATGTGGTTGCTGATGCTTTGTCATGCAGGTATGCTTTAATGACTACTCTTGAAACTAAATTTCTTAGTTTTGAATATATTAAGGATCTGTATGAACATGATGCTGATTTTTTTCATATTTATCAAACATGTTCTCATACTATATCTGATAGGTATTTCAAGCATGATGATTACTTAATAAAGGACAAGAGACTTTGTGTGCCTAAAAGTTCAATTAGGGAATTGCTTGTTCAAGAGGCACATGAAGGGGGGTTAATGGGACACTTTGGGGTGCAAAAGACATATGACATCTTGCATGAGCATTTTTACTGGCCCCACATGAAGCATGATGTACATAAGTTGTGTGATAAGTATCTTGTTTGTAAAAAGGCTAAGTCTAGGGTCATGTCGCATGGATTATATACTCCATTGCCTGTTCCTAAACACCCTTGGATTGATATTTCTATGGATTTTGTTCTAGGTTTGCCTCGGTCTAAGGGAGGGAAGGATTCTATTTTTGTGGTAGTTGACAGGTTCTCAAAGATGGCTCACTTCATACCATGCAAGAAGGTGGATGATGCTTGTCATGTAGCTAATTTATTCTTCAAAGAGGTGGTAAGACTACATGGTTTGCCTAAGAGTATTATAAGTGATCGGGACTCTAAGTTCCTTAGTCATTTTTGGAGGACCTTGTGGGGAAAGATGGGCACAAAACTATTGTTTTCTACTACATGCCATCCCTAAACTGATGGGCAAACAGAGGTTGTAAATAGGACTTTATCTACTCTCCTTAGAGTTATTCTCAAGAAAAATCTTAACTCTTGGAAGGAATGTTTGCCACATGTTGAGTTTGCTTATAATAGGGCTATATATAGTACTACTCAGTTTTCACCTTTTGAAATTGTATATGGTTTTAATCCTTTGACTTCTTTGGATTTATTGCCTTTACCTAACATTTCTCAATTGCAAGATAAGTCTGGGTAGGTTAAAGCTGATTATGTCAAGAAATTGCATGAGAAGGTTAAGGCCCAAATTGAGAAGAAAATGGAAGGGTATGCCAAGCATGCAAACAAAGGAAGGAAGAAGGTAACATTTGAACTAGGTGATTGGGTATAGGTACACTTTAGGAAGGAAAGATTTCCATCTCAAAGGAAGTCTAAGCTTATGCCAAGAGGAGATGGGCCTTTTCAAGTATTGGCTAAGAACAATGACAATGCATATAAGATTGACTTGCCAGGTGAGTATGGTGTGAGTGCTACCTTTAATGTGGCTGATTTGTCCTTTTATGATGCAGGTGATGAATTAATAGATTTGAGGACAAATGCTTCTCAAGAAGAGGGGAATGATGAGGACTTCATGGGAGGAGCCCAAGTCCTGAAAGAAGTCCAAGATCCAATACAAGGTCTAGGAGGGCCCATGACAAGAGCAAGAGCTAGAAGGGCCTAAGAAGAACTTAAAAAGATGGTGAACAACTTATTAGAGGCCTAACATCAGATTGAAGCCCAACATGTGGAGCCTAAGGTTTACACATGCATAGCCCACTTGGAATGAAAGGAGAAGAGCCTTTATTTGGTGTATGACTGTGTTAAAAAAAAAATTATTTTTGTCCACAGTAGGATTAGAACCCAAGCACTCGAAGCTGAATATGTCTCCTTAACCACTGGAACATATCAGTGATGTTTATGCTAAGGGATTTTATTTTTATTTTTGTTAC
Source organism: Ormosia emarginata (assembly GCA_029884605.1). Taxonomy (NCBI): domain Eukaryota; kingdom Viridiplantae; phylum Streptophyta; class Magnoliopsida; order Fabales; family Fabaceae; genus Ormosia; species Ormosia emarginata. The sequence continues at coordinate 19,780,463 of JAQQTP010000078.1, read as the reverse complement.
GTCCTAAATGGGCAAACCTCTAAACTGAATTGTACTAAAACATTTGGAGATCATGAAAGGGCACACATATTTTTTTGGGAATATACAAAAACTGAGAGTTTTGCTCTGCTAGGGTTCTTCCTTGCATCATTTGATCTTATCAAGAATTAACCAATTCTTGTGGCGATCCTCCTTGGCTTATCAAACTAGGTTTGTGGTGCCATTCTTTTCTTATTTCTTTTCATCAATTTCGTATCTACTTTTTCTTTCTAATTTTGCAATTTTCTCAATTTTTCGTCTCAAATTTCTTGTACTCATATCTCAAGTTATACGTACTCTTTTTCGGTGATTCTTGAGTCTAAATTGTGATTCAGAAAGAGATCTTTCACCTTGTTTTAGAATCATGCAATTCCAATGTCTATAGCATGAGATATGGATGCTTCTTAAAAAATAGACTGAATCAATTCTTTTCTTTCTTTATTCTTCCTTTCAATTTCTTCTTCCAAATTCTGTTTGTTCTACTCCTAATTAGGTCCGAATTCAAGAGGCTTAAGGCGAACCTCATCATCATGAGTCACTAAAATATTAAAAAAGAGCAAAGTAAGCTTAATAAGAGGCATGTCAAGCGGGTGGAATACCTTGAACAATTTCCCTATGTGATCAAACACAAGCAAGGAAAGGTAAACATAGTGGTTGATATGCTTTCCAGGAGGTATACCTTATTAGCTACTCTTGAAACAAAAATGCTTGGTTTTGAATACATAAAGGAGTTGTATGTGCATGATGATGATTTCTCCAAGATGTATGCTTCATGTGAAAAAGGGTTGTATAGGGGGTTCTTTAGGCAAGATGGGTATTTAGTCAAAGAAAAATGTTTGTGTGTGCTTAAAAGCTTTGTGTGAATTATTGCTTAGGAAAGCTCATGAGGGGAGATTAATGGGTCACTTTAGGATCTAAAAGACTTTAAATGTGTTGTATGAAGCATTTTTATTGGCCCAACATGAAGCATAATGTGCATAAACTATATGATAGGTGCATTGTTTGTAAAAGAGCCAAATCAAAGGTAATGCCTCATGGACTCTATACCCCCTACCTATTCTTGATTCCCCTTGGACTGACTTGTCTATGGACTTTATGCTAGGTTTGCCCCGCTCAAAAAATGGAAGAGACTCCATTTTTGTGGTGGTGGACAGATTCTCCAAGATGTCCCACTTCATTCCTTGCCATAAGGTGGATGATGCCATTCATGTGGCAGACTTATTCTTCAAAGAAGTGGTAAGCCTTCATGGAATGCTCAAAAGCATAGTCTCAGATAAGGACTCAAAGTTCCTAAGCCATTTTTGGAGGACCTTTTGGAACAAGCTTGGGACTGAGCTACTCTTCTCTACCACTTGCTACCCACAAATCGATGGGCAAATTAAGGTGGTGAATAGGACCCTATCAACCTTGCTGTGATTAATCATCAAGAGGAACATCAAAACCTGGGAAGAATGCTTACCACTTGTTGAATTTGCTTATAATAGGGTTATGCATGCTACTACTAGCTTTTCTCCTTTTGAGATTGTATATGATTTTAATCCCCTCACCTCCTTTGATTTACTGCCAATACCTAATATCTCTTCTTTAATTCATAGTGATGGACAGACAAAAGCTAAATATGTGATGAAGCTTCATGAACAAGTCAAGACTCAAATTGAAAAGAAGATAGAGCAATATGCTAGGCAAGCAAACAAGGGAAGGAGGCAAGTTGTTTTTGAACCAGGAGACTGGGTGTGGGTGCACATGTGAAAAGAAAGGTTTCCTTTGCAAAAGAAATCTAAGCTCTTACTTAGAGGAGATGGACCCTTCCAAATCTTAGAAAGAATCAATGAAGTGCCTACAAAGTTGACCTACCAGGTAAGTATAGGGTTAGTGCAACATTTAATGTGGCTGACTTAATTCCTTTTGATGTAGGTGATGAAGGATCAAATTTGAGGATGAATTCTTTCGAAGGGGGGGCATGATGGAGACCAAGGAAGCTCAAGCTGAAGCCCAACGGGCCCAATGCCCAAAGATGCACTGCGAGGACTTGGAGGCCCAATGACAAGGTCAAGAGCTAAGAAGGCTAAGGAAGATTTGGACAAAGAAGTCAACCGCTTTCTCTCACTTAAGCCCATTCTAGAAGAAAGAGCACTCAAGATGGTCCAAATGGTCCAAGTTGATGAAGGACCCAATGTGGGGGCATAATTTCTTCTTAGTCAATTTTATTTAATTATGTATTTGAACCTTTTAATTTTCTTAGTTTTGGTTTTTATTTTCTTTTTGGGATAATTTTGTAATAAGGGCATATTGTTTGGGCTTAACTTGGGCATAACAGAGTTAGGGATAGGTGCTGCCTTCTAATTGGGCCTGGGCCACATTTGCGCTAGGATTAAGATTAAAAATGTGCTAACTTGCTACTGTTGGTGTATGCCCTAGAAGCCAATACATCTTGTCTATATTTACATACATTGTATTATGCTATTTTTAATATATGAGCCATTTTATTTATTGTGTTCTTTTTTATAAACATAATAAAGTCCTTAGAATAGTAAGTTTGATACTATAGGACATCAAGTAGATGACTTGATCGTGAGATCCTATTGCATAAAATACTATTCTTAAATATCCCTAGTCAAGTATTATTGTTAATTAGGATAACAAAGCATTGAGACTAGTATGTGCGTAGACTGAAGACCACATCTCACGGGTCATGGATATGAGATATCAAGTCTTCACATGGATACATATTAGAGTAATGATGTATTGGACAGACCCACTATGAGAATGCTATGTGGATCGTTACGTGAATGTCATAAGCGATTCTCATAGTAATAATGGTGTATGTGGTCCTTTCACCTGAAATCACTATGATTCCTACATGAAGAGTCGTGTGTTTTAATGCCATCAAACGTCATCTGTAACAAGATGATTATAAAGTTAGTTATTAGACATACCACGATTCATGTGGAGGGATGTGAGTGACCTAGATGGGATTTGTCCCTCCTACATAACATGAGTGATATCTTCGGGCCCCCTGATTAAGTGAGACTACGAAATGCATGGCCATGCTCAAATGAGTCAATATGAGATATTGATCTCATTTGTTATTACTATGTCTACTCGAGAATCAGGAAACTGGAGATTGAACTAAACAAGGGTGACACGTTCCATGCCTTGTGTTCAATCTAGATATCTGGACAAAGGGACTAAACTACACGAAAACATTGGTCATGAATAGGTTATGTCAAATCACTGACATTCTCATTACTTGGGTAGTAGTAATGTGTTACTAGATACCGCTCACTGTTTGTAATATTAAACTGAGATTTTAATATTACTACCAACGTCATGAGAACCTGCAGGATCGCACACTTAGAGCAATAAGGATCCAAGTTGGACTTGGATTCAATTGTGGGCCTAACTCATGACAGATGGGTTTAGGGTTGCACAGCTTACCTTACTACTGCTCACACTTACTTAAGGCAACTACTATTATAAATAGTATTGCTAAAGGGGCTACTATGTATGTAACATTACAACCCTAGCTGCACCTAAGAAAGTGAGTGAGAGACAATGAAAGGTCTTCTTCTCTTCTCTTCGCAGCTAGTACCGCGAAACAGAGGCGTGACTCCTTTTTGCAAGTCTGTTTGTGTGGATACCGCAGAGACATTGTCGCTATTACGGTGTTGGTGATTCATCTCGCTTGTGTTTATCACGCTTCAAGAGGTAAACTTTTAAAAACTCAGATTATGGACTTTTCGCATGGATCTTGTGAGAGAATTCTATTATTCCGCTATGCGATTTTTAATCCGCAATTCCCAACAGTGGTATCAAATCCACTTGCGAAACCATGATTCGATTTTTGTGCTTTTCTTGTTATATGCGATAATATGATTCGTTGCTTTCTTTTCATAAAAGATATGATCTTTATATGTTATTTCTGAAATTGAAATAATGCTTTATGAAATCGAGTTCTGTTTGATTTGTTGTTTACGAAACATGTTGATGTTTTTTAAACCATGAATATGTTCATATGATTATGTGAAAACCAAATTGAATGCTTTCTGTTTCTGCATTTTTTTTGTAAATATATATATGTAACATGTATGATTCTGTGAAAACCGAATTGAATGCTTTCTGTTTTTGCATTTTTCTAGTATATATGCGATATATACGTAGCAGCGCGGCGCAAGGTTTTGGAAACCTTGTTCTTGGTTTGTGGCGGCTATGAGGCTTCCTCATGACATGAAGTGTTCATGTTTTCATGCGTTCTGGAAACCCTGTTTCTGGATAGATGATGACGACTGTGAGGAACCCCTGCGGCACATGAAGTGTTCATGTGTTTGCAGGCCTTAGGGTTCAAGTGTTGTTGCCCTAGCCGTCACAGAGGCGAAAGGGGTCCAACTTGATTTTTTCTTCAAGAAACCAGTAGTGGTATATGAATGAAAAATTTTGGACCGGGGCGCTGCCCCTGCACCCCGCAAGGGGCGGCCTCCCCTTAACCCCTGCTTGCATTCTGGGATGCGGCACTCCCATCGGAGCGCTACCCCGAACCCCATTATGTGGTGTGTGATATTCGAAAGCATGATATTCAAAAACTTTTTTATAATTCACAAAATAATAATGTGTTATTGCTTTGTGTTTATGTATACTTAGAGATGCATGGTGCATGGTTATGGCCTTAGTCCTTATTTTTATGCTATTTTGGTTATTTTAAATACGACCTTGGTGTCGTGCCTTTCTCTCTACATTCTGATTGTACATTTTCTTTTCACCTAAATCCCCTCAAATGTAAAAGAGGTTTCTATATAATGTAATCTTGAAGTGGAGGCAAGAAGACGGCATCAAGTGAGGATGTTGGTGGGAGACGCTTGGTGAAACTAGCTTAGTTAATGCTACTCTCTTAGAGGCCATAACCATGTCACATTTATTATATGCTTTATATGTATGAAATGCATGGATGATGTTTATGGTATGTTAAACAAGTTTAATAAATGGTGAGATCTAATAATAAAATTCCCTCAAAGAAAATATTAAGTCATTATGTGATGCCTTCCAATGCATGACACTCATCAAGACTAGTATCAATCAAGCGTAAGTCTGTCAAAGTAGGATGCCTTTATCTATATTAGTAAGACACGATGGGATAAGAGTAATATCAATTGCCAACCATTGGGTCTAACTTAACTAGGCAATTTCAATAGGATTGAAGGCTTAGAGGCATGAAGTTGGGCTTTAGTCCATTAGATGGATTAGAATAAGTGTTATTCACTCAACTATCCAAGAGTTGCATGTGATGTAATTAGAAAGAGTTTCCTACCTAAATAACTGAATTTTGGATGATCAGCTAAAGCTGACTCAAAGCTAGGTGAAATATGGATCTTGGCCCACTAGGAAATCTTTCAATGGGATTTTCTAAGTCAATGCTGAGGGTTATTGATTTGAATAAAATAGTGGGAGGCATATTTAATTAAAGACCTTGTTAAATATGTTTATGGCATGATACTTATATTTTGCATATTTCTGTTAATAGATTACCATGGCAACAAATACTTCTAGTAACTTATCATTGCGATCAGTCCTTGAGAAGGACAAGTTGTCTAGGACAAATTTCCTAGACTGGTATAGGAACTTGAGGATTATCCTCAAGCAAGAGAAAAAGTTGTATGTTTTAGAATAACCTATTCCTGAGCCACCTGCTACTAATGCCCCTAGAGCTGAAAGAGATGCTTATAAGAAGCATCAAGATGATGCCTTGGACGTCGGATGTCTAATGCTAGCCACCATGAACTCTGAGCTCCAAAAGTAACATGAAAACATGGATGCCTATGATATGATCGTACACCTCAAAAAGCTCTATCAAGAGAAGGCTAGACATGAGAGATACGAGGTCTCTAAAGCACTATTTCAGTGCAAGTTGGTAGAAGGAAGCCTTGTTGGTGCTCATGTACTCAAGATGATTGGGTACATTGAAAACCTAGAGGGACTTGGTTTTCCTTTGGGCCAAGAGTTGGCCACTGACTTAGTCCTGCAATCAATGCTAGAGAGTTTTAGTCAATTTGTCATGAACTACAACATGAATGAAATTGACAAATCACTACTAGAGCTGCTAAGCATGTTGAGACCTGCTAAACAGAACATAAACAAAGGCAAAGGAAAGGCCATAATGATGGTCCACAAGAATAAGGGCAATAAATAGCAGAAAAAGCCCAAGGACAAGTGGAAGGGTAAGGGCAAGGATAAGTCCAAGCCTAGCCCTTCTGGCTTGAAACCAGTGGGTGGAGTGGCTAAGGAAGGTACATGCTTCCACTGCAGTCAGACTGGACATTGGAAGAGGAACCGTGCCAAGAACTTAGAGGAGCTCAAGAAGAAGAAGGGAAGTGAGACTTCCACTTCAGGTATTTTTGTTATAGAAGTGAATTTATCTGCTTCTGCATCATGAGTATTAGATACTGGATGTGGATCTCATATTTGTGTAAATGTGCAGGATCTAAAGAGAAGTAGACCATTGACTAAGGTCGAAGTCAACCTACAAGTGGAAATGAAGCAAAGGTTGCTGCACTAGCTGTAGGGACTTATTATTAGCTTTGCCCACTGGGCTTGTAATTGAATTGGATAATAGTTATTTTGTGCTTGCTATTAGTAGGAATATCATTTCTGTTTCTTGTTTAGACAAGAAAGGTTTTACTTTTATAATAAAGAACAAAAGTTGTTTTATTTATTTGAATGATATTTTCTATGGTAGTGCACATCTGAGTGATGGACTTTATGTCCTTGATCTCGAAACGCCCATCTATAACATAAATACAAAGAAGTTTAAGTCAAATGATATGAACCCAACTTATCTCTGGCATTGTCATTTGGGCCACATAAATGAGAAACGCATCTCCAAACTCCATAAAGATGGATTCTTGGACTCGTTTGATTTCAAATTATATGAGACATGTGAATCTTGTTTATTGGGAAAGATGATGATGCAAACCAAGAATGATGTCCAATTTAAGGCCAAATTGATTTTTGATGAAAATTTTATTTTCGTTAGTGAGGAATCTGTTGACTTGTTTTGGCTTTATCTTACGCGACAAAACTCCAATTGATGCACTCTTTAGTTCGTTGGAAAGATAAGGAAATTATCTACAAATTATATTTCAAGCTTCTTGACTAGATTTGGCTTCTATCATGGTGAAAAAAGGGCTGGAAGTTGAAGACGAATTTTGGAACGGAGTTTTCTAGTTTATCTCTATTAAATAAAGTATAATAAACTTTGTGTGTGGATGGTGCACATTTTTATTAAGCTTCTTGGGAGGGCAACCTTTGGCTTGCATGCCTAGGTAACTCCTTTTTAGAAGTCATGAACCACTTTTATTATCCACTTAATTGTCATTAGTTGCTTTAATTAACCACTTAGTGGATTAGTTATTTCTTTTATGAGGGGTTTTAGGGTGACCTTTTGTTTGCATGATGTATGCAGCCCCTAAACTCTATATATGTACACATCTATGATGAATGAAAAAAAGAACTTGGATGTTCAATTTGGGTTTGTCCAATTGTGAGAGTGTTTAGCCTCTCTTAGGTTCTTCATTGAGCCAACCCCTTCGATCTTATCAAGAGTCCAAGACCCTTGTGGCGATCTTCACCTTGGCTTATCAATTCCCCTTGGAATTGTGGCGCCTACCTTCTATTCCTTGTCTTGTCCATTTGATTATTTTCTTCTTCATCACAATTTTGGTTGGTCACTCAAGGATAGATCCGAATTTCTACATGATATGATCATGAAGAAATTCGGATCTATCCTTATTTTCTTCTTCATCACAATTTTGGTTGGTCACTCAAGGATACATAGTGATGTATGTGGGCATCAGATGACTAAGGTTTGCATCAGATGACTAAGGCACCAATCACTGGACAAGGTGAAAGGGCTAGTGATCTTTTGGGCCTCATACATAGTGATGTATGTGGGCCACTAAACACACTAGCTAGAGGCGGTTTCCAATATTTCATTTCATTTACTGATGATTTCAGTAGCTATGGATTTATATATCTTATGAAGCACAAATCAGAATCCTTTGAAAAGTTCAAAGAGTTCAAGAATGAAGTACAAAACCAACTTGGCAAGAGTATTAAAATCCTTCAATCAGATTGAGGAGGTGAATACTTAAGCCAATAATGTGATGATGACAACTAAATTGGGGTTGCCTTTTTAAGATCTTTTTGATTGAAATTATCAAGTGTGTTGTGCCATTTAAAGATTAAAACAAATTGAGTTTGAATTCATATTTTTGGAACAAAGTAAAAGATGAAGAAGAAAAGGATAAAATGGAAGAGATTAGAGATGATGTGAGGCGCCACAAACAAAGGAAACTTTGTTTGATAAGCCAAGTGAAATCCGCCACAAGAATGTTGGAATTCTTGATAAGGATGAAAACCTTGGTTCAACCAAGAACTTAGGAGAACAATGCTCACTAACAATGGAAAATTCCAAATGACATCCAAAGTCCCATTCATGAAAATGGTGTGAATACATATAGGTGGCTGAAACCACATTGTTTTCCCTCTTACAAAACCCCCCAATAATTCACTCATTCAAGACTCTATAAATTCTCTCTCAAAGCACTTTTACTCAGCCCCCACATGTGTTTCACGCCACTTACACTCACATAGGATCCTAGGACACATTTCAATTCCTAACTTATAGCATATTACTCAAGAAAATAAATCCTACTTAAAACCCCACTTAATAGCTACCAAAAATGCATTTATGGCAGCCACCAACAATAACTCACGTCTCTCTCTCATCTTCATGAATTACTAGAATCCTATGATAGGTTACAACCTCCACTTATTACATATTACTCAAGAAAATAAATCCTACTTAAAACCCCACTTAATAGCCACCAAAAATGTATTTATGGCAGCCACCAACAATAACTCACGCCTCTCTCTCTCATCTTCATGAATTGCATCACATTATTTTTTTGAAAATAAACAAAAGATTCCTAAGTCTACAACCTATTCAAACTCGTGTAACAATGGAAAAGAGTGGGCTTGACCCAAATGCAAACAAAGCAAGTTGGACCTAACTCACAAAAATCCCATTTACACTTATTGGGAAGAAATAAACATTAAACTTGAGCCTCATCTTGTTGCACGCCACTTTCACATGATTCTTCCAAGTAGATGATGCAATTGATTAACTTGGGCTCCTCTTGAATTGATTTTGGGCTTGTTTCCATGAGAAGCCCAATCATGTGGTTTAGAGCTTCTTGGGCCTTCTTTGTTCTTGCCCTGGTCATTGGGCCTCTAAGGCCTTGTATAGCTTCTTGATCCACGTTGTGCCTAGTTGGGCTCACATCATTTGATGATCATCTGAAAGAGTGTGGGATAATATCTCAACTCACTCCTCTTACAACACCACAATGGAATGGTGTTTTTGAAAGGAGGAACCGAACCTTGTTGGACATGGTCTGATCCATGATGAGTCATGCAGACCTTCCAGGCTCCTTCTGGGGACATGCTCTATTAACAGCAGCTTTCACACTTAACCGTGTTCCACCTAAGGTGGTTCAACAGACACCATATGAGATGTAGACTAGGAGACGGCCCAGTATATATTTTATGAAGATTTGGGGTTGCAAAGCTTATGTGAAACATCAAGTTTCTGATAAGCTTGACCATAAATCAGATAAATGCTTCTTTGTGGGGTATCCCAAGGAAACCAAGGGATACTATTTCTATAATCCTACCGAAGGCAAAGTGTTTATTGCACGGACTGCTGTATTCCTAGAAAAGGAGTTTATCTCCAAAGGAATCAGTGGGAGGAAAGTAGAACTTGAAGAAATTCAAAGTTCACAGAGTAGTAGCGAACCGATGGTGGAAATAGAGCAGCCTCCACAAATCGTTATGGAACCACAATCTGCTCTAGTAGCACAAGACCCGCATAGGTCTAACATGATACGTCATCAACACCAGAGAGATATGGATTTCTCATGACCCAGCAAGGTGACATATTGGTCATGGATCAAGATGAGCCTGTGACTTACCAAGAAGCCATTATTGGCCCAGAATCTGAAAAATGGCTTGATGCCATGAGATCTTGATGACAACCAAATGGGGGTTGCCTTTTTAAGATCTTTTTGATTGAAATTATCAAGTGTGTTGCGCCATTTAAAGATTAAAACAAATTGAGTTTGAATTTAGATTTTGGAACAAAGTAAAAGTTGAAGAAGAAAAGGATAAAATGACAGAGATTAGAGATGATGTGAGGCGCCACAAACAAAGGAAACTTTGTTTGATAAGCCAAGTGAAATCCGCCACAAGAATGTTGGAATTCTTGATAAGGATGAAAACCTTGGTTCAACCAAGAACTTAGGAGAACAATGCTCACTAACAATGGAAAATTCCAAATGACATCCAAAGTCCCATTCATGAAAATGGTGTGAATACATATAGGTGGCTGAAACCACTTTGTTTTCCCTCTTACAAAACCTCCCAATAATTCACTCATTCAAGACTCTATAAATTCTCTCTCAAAGCACTTTTACTCAGCCCCCACATGTGTTTCACGCCACTTACACTCACATAGGATCCTAGGACACATTTCAATTCCTAACTTATTGCTTATTATTCAAGAAAATAAATCCTACTTAAAATCCCACTTAATAGCCACCAAAAATACATTTATGGAAGCCACCAACAATAACTCACGTCTCTCTCTCATCTTCATGAATTACTAGAATCCTATGATAGGTTACAACCTCCACTTATTACATATTACTCAAGAAAATAAATCCTACTTAAAACCCCACTTAATAGCCACCAAAAATGCATTTATGGCAGCCACCAACAATAACTCACGCCTCTCTCTCTCATCTTCATGAATTACATCACATTATTTTTTTTGAAAATAAACAAAAGATTCCTAAGTCTACAACCTATTCAAACTCGTGTAACAATGGAAAAGAGTGGGCTTGACCCAAATGCAAACAAAGCAAGTTGGACCTAACTCACAAAAATCCCATTTACACTTATTGGGAAGAAATAAACATTAAACTTGAGCCTCATCTTGTTGCACGCCACTTTCACATGATTCTTCCAAGTGGATGATGCAATTGATTAACTTGGACTCCTCTTGAATTGATTTTGGGCTTGTTTCCATGAGAAGCCCAATCATGTGGTTTAGAGCTTCTTGGGCCTTCTTTGTTCTTGCCCTGGTCATTGGGCCTCCAAGGCCTTGTATAGCTTCTTGATCCACTTTGTGCCTAGTTGCGATCACATCATCCCCTCCTTCTTCAAGTGAATTCGTCCTCGAATTAGAGTCTTCATCACCTACATCAAAAAGAGATAAGTCAGCCATATTAAAGGTTGCACTAATACCACCATGTTCACTAGGAAGATCCAAATGTTATAGGCATTGTCATTGATCTTGGCCACAACTTGAAATGGTCCATCTCCTCTTGGTTGAAGCTTTGATTTCCTTTGGGAAGGAAACCTTTCTTTCCTCATGTGTACCCAAACCCAATCTCCGGGTTCAAACACCACCTTCTTCCTCCCCTTGTTGGCTTGTCTTGCATAGCTTTCAGTCCTCTTTTCAATCTGGGCCTTCACTTGTTCATGTAATTTTTTAACATATTCAACCTTGGCCCTACCATCTTTATGCTTCAAAATTGAAGAGTTAGGAAATGGTAACAAATCAAGAGGAGTTAAAGGATTAAAGCCATAAACAACCTCAAAAGGAGAAAATTGAGTAGTACTATGAATAGCCCTATTATAAGCAAACTCCACATGAGGCAAACACTCCTCCCAAGACTTAATGTTCTTTTTAATTACAGCCCTTAAAAGTAAAGAGAGGGTCCTATTCACAACTTCAGTTTGTCCATCCGTTTGAGGATGGTAAGTAGTGGAGAAAAGAAGCTTTGTTCCAAGCTTGCCCCACAAAGTTCTCCAAAAATGACTTAGGAACTTGGTGTCCCTATCACTAACAATGCTTCTTGGGAGACCATGAAGCCTCACCACCTCTTTAAAGAACAAATCAGCCACATGACAAGCATCATCAACTTTTTTGCATGGTATAAAATGAGCCATTTTTGAAAATCTATCTACCACAACAAAAATTGAATCTTTTCCATTTCTTGTCCTAGGCAACCCAACAACAAAGTCCATTGATAAATCAATCCAAGGAAAATCCGGAATAGGTAAAGGAGTGTAAAGTCCATGAAGCATAACTTTAGATTTTGACTTTTTGCACACAATGCATTTTTCACAAAATTTTTGAACATCATATTTCATATGAGGCCAATAAAAATGTTCATGCAACATGTCCAAAGTCTTTTGAACCCCGAAATGCCCCATTAATCCCCCTTCATGTGCCTCCTTCACAAGTAATTCCCTAATGGAGCTTTTAGGCACACACAACCTCTTTTCTTTGAATAAAAACCTTTGGTGCCTAAAAAATCCATTTTGGGCTGAATGCATACAATTTGCATAGATATGAGAAAAATCATTATCATGCTCATACAATTCTTTAATGCACTCAAGTCCAAACAACTTTGTTTCAAGGGTAGAAAGTAATGCATGTCTTCTTGAAAGTGCATCCGCCACAACATTGGTGATGTGAGCCCACTAAGGAGCATGGATCAAGGAGCACTACAAGGACTTGGTGGACCTATGACAAGAGTTAGGACCAAGAAAGCCCAAGAAGTCCTAAATCAAATGGTGACAACTTTAATTGAAGCAAGCCCAAATTCAAGTCTTGATGGAGTGGAGCCCAAATTGGTCACTTATCTCATCCAACTTGAAGACCCATGATGACTTGGATGTCCACTTCTCTAAAATAGCATTTTTTTAGTTTATTTCTATTAAATAAAGTGTAATAAACTATGAAGGATGAATAGTGCACGTTTTTTGGGAGGGCAACCTTTGGTTTGCATGCCTAGGTAACTCCTATTTGCTAGTTAATGCTTTAATTAGCCACTTAATGGATTAGTTATTGCTTTTTATGGGGAATTTGTCACATTATGATGACCATTTTGTATGCATATTCTATGCACCCCATTTTCCTATAAATAGGTGCCTAAAACATGAATGAAGGCACTCTTGGATGTGAATTTGGATTGAATCCATTTGTGAGAATTTCATTCTCTTTGGTTCTTGGTTGAGCCATCTTGGTTCTTATCAAAGGCTTCCTTACCTTTGTGGCGAATCTTCGCTTGACTTATCACTCTCTAAGAGTGTGGCGTCTTCTTCCTCCCATTCCTTTTCCTTTTTCCATCTTTTCTATTATTTTTACTATTCACATCACTATTCATGTCACTATTCATCACTATTCATCGGTTCTGTTCCTCGGGTATTGTTCATCATTTCATTCTTTGAAACACTAAATCAACTCAAGGACGATCCGTAAAAACAATATGCATCCAACTTGGATCATATCATGTGGTATCTAGAGCCCGGATTCTAGAGTTGATAGAGTTCTTGCATTTTCTTTTGTACTTGTTCTTATTGCTTTCCAAACATCAAGCACTATTGCTTGAATGTCATAATTATACACAATCTTGATCATCATTGATCTCTGCCATTTCTAAGAATTGGCAACATTCTTTACTTTCCGTTCTTTACTTTTTGCCATTTAAATTCTAGTCCTTTTATTTTCTGCCTTTAATTTCTGTTCTTTAATTTCTACGCAATATTTACAGCTTTGATCTTGTCAATTCTATATCTGTTGCTGTTATATGTTTTATAGCACCTTAATTTGAAAGGAAACTCCTAAATACACAATTGGGCATAACAATTGAAAAAAAAAATTGCAAGAACCATTTTTTTTTAAGTGCAAAAAAAAAAAAGAACAAGGGCTTGAAAAATAGTATTAAAAAAAAAAAAAGAGACTGCCCTTGCACTTAAGCAAGATTGAGTTTGAATGCCTTGTGAATTTCAATTAAGCGGTGCTATTCTACATACCTTGTGCATTTCTTTTTCTTCTTATTTCTTTTGAGTTCTACCTTTCTTTTTTTTAATTAGCTTTTCTTGCTTGTCTTTTAAATTCCTTTGAGTTTTGTCTAGAGTTTCATCTTTTCTTCAACTTCTGAGTGCTTACTCTTGTGAGGACCGCTACCTTTGTAAGAGCTTTTGGTAATTGAAAAATGAGAGGGTTCATTTAAGAACTTGCAAAGAGAATTTGAGTGGAAAGAGACAAGAGTGAAAATTACATCTTGTGTGAAAAAAAAAGCCAAAAAGAGTGAAAATATATATATATATATATACACTTTGTGAGAAAAGAGAGGGAGTGTTGTGAGGATAAATTACACTTTCTACTACTCAAATGGGTGATAGTCCACCATTGTCACCAAGGACAGCCACTCTACATGCTAGAATGGCTAATCAAGTTCAAGCACTCCAAAGACAAATGAAGCAAATGCAAGCCAACTATGATAGACAACTAGCCAACCTTCAACGGGATGACTCAAGTGGCTATGATAGTGAAGAAAGAGGGAGGCCAAGAGGAAGAAGACCTAGAAGAGGAGGCCCTAGGGGAAGAAGGCGTGAAGATAGGATTGAGGGGGTTAAAATCAAAGTTCCTTCCTTTCTTAGAAAGAATGACCCCGAAGCCTATTTGGAGTGGGAACTCAAGATGGAGCAAGTGTTTGATTGCAACACATATAATGAGAGAAAGAAAGTGAAGGTGGCGGCGTTGGAGTTCAAGGAGTATGCACTAGTATGGTGGGATCAATTCCAAAAGGAGAGGAGGAGAATTGGAGAGGAGCCAATTGAGACTTGGGAAGACATGAAAATTGTAATGAGGAGGAGGTTTGTCCCAAGTCACTATCAAAGGGACATCCACAACAAATTGCAAAGACTTACCCAAGGGAGCAAGAGTGTGGATGAGTACTTCAAGGAGATGGAATTGGCCTTACTTAGGTCAAACTTTGAGGAGGACCGTGAGGCAACTATGGCAAGGTTCTTGCATGGCTTGAACCAAGAAATTCAAGATGTGGTGGAGTTGCAAAACTATGTGGAGCTTGAAGATTTGGTGCAACAAGCAATCAAGGTGGAGCAACAATTAAAGAGGAGGAAATCCAAATATTCCTCTTCATCATCTTCCAAATTCCCATCTTCAAATTGGAAGGACAAGCAAAAGAAGGAGGGTGCACCAAGCAAGGAGGCCGTGAGCACCTCTCAAGGCAAGAAGCCCATGGAACCAACCACAAGGAGCAGAGATGTCAAGTGTTTCAAGTGTCTTGGTCATGGCCACATAGCCTCTCAATGTCCAACCAAGAGAACTATGGTGTCCTTGAATGGTGAAGTGATGTCTCAATCCGAAGCTTCAAGTGGAGAGGAAAGTGAAGAAGAAGTGTTCATGCCGGATGGTGACTTACTTATGGTGAGGAGGCTTTTGGGGAGTCAAGTGAAGGAACATGAAGCTAGCCAAAGGGAGAATATTTTCCACTCTAGATGCCTAATTCAAGGTAAAGTTTGTTCTCTAATAATTGATGGAGGTAGTTGTGCAAATGTAGTAAGTTCTAGGTTGGTGTCTAAATTAAATCTTATCACTAAAACCCATCCAACACCATATAGACTTCAATGGTTGAGTGAGGTTGGGGAGATGGTGGTGAACAAACAAGTGGAGGTTCCATTCTCCATTGGGAAGTATGAGGATAATGTTCTTTGTGATGTAGTGCCTATGGAGGCAAGCCATATGTTGTTGGGAAGGCCTTGGCAATATGACAAGAAGGCCATTCATGATGGATTTTCAAACAAGTTCACTTTCATGGACAAGGAGCGAAAGGTTGTACTCTCTCCTTTATCTCCAAAACAAGTTAGTGAGGATCAAAAGAAAATGAGAGAGAAAAGAGACCAAGAGAGAAAAGAAAAAGAGAGTGAACAAGAGAAAAAGAGTGATGAAAAATCAAAAAAAAATCATGAGAAAAAAAGAGAGAAAAACCAAGATGAAAAAGAGAGAAAAGAGAGTTGTTTTGCAACAAAAAGTGAGGTGAAAAGTGCATTGGTTTCAAGATAGCCCCTATACATGCTTTTGTGTAGGGAATTTTGTTTAAATGCTAACATTTCTAATGATCATTCTTTGTCTAGTGGTGTGAAAAATCTTTTGCAGGAATTTGAGGATATCTTCCCTAAGGAAGTGCCACATGGCCTTCCACCTTTGAGGGGAATTGAGCACCATATTGACCTCATTCCGGGTGCATCATTACCCAATAGGCCAGCCTATAGGAGCAATCCTCAAAAGACCAAAGAGATCCAAAAGCAAGTGGAGGAGTTGATGCAAAAAGGATGGGTACAAGAGAGCTTAAGTCCATGTGCTGTACCCGTCATTTTGGTGCCCAAAAAGGATGGCACTTGGAGGATGTGCACGATTGTAGGGCCCTGAACAACATCCCCATTAAGTATAGGCATCCTATCCCTAGACTTGATGATTTGTTTGATGAATTGTTTGGTGCTTGCATTTTTTCTAAAATTGATTTGAAAAGTGGGTACCATCAAATTAGGATAAGGGAAGGGGATGAATGGAAAACCGCTTTCAAAACTAAATTTGGTTTGTATGAATGGTTGGTAATGCCTTTTGGTTTAACAAATGCACCAAGCACTTTTATGAGGCTTATGAACCATGTCTTAAGAGAATTTTTGAGAAAATTTGTGGTGGTATATTTTGATGATATCTTAATATATAGCAAAAACTTAGATGAGCACCATGAACATTTAAGGGCTGTTTTGTTTGTATTAAGAAAAGAAAGGTTGTATGCAAACTTGGAAAAATGTACTTTTTGTGTGGATCATGTGATTTTCCTTGGTTTTGTGATTAATGCTAAAGGGGTCCATGTGGATCAAGAAAAGATTAAGGCCATTCAAGATTGGCCACCCCCCAAAAATGTGAGTGATGTGAGGAGCTTTCATGGTTTGGCTAGTTTCTATAGGAGGTTTGTTAAAGATTTTAGCACATTGGCTGCACCTCTTAATGAAATTGTCAAAAAGAATGTTGGGTTTAAATGGGGGAAAAACAAGAACAAGCTTTTAAGGAACTTAAGAAAAAGCTCACCCATGCACCAATACTTGCTTTGCCTAATTTTGCTAAATCTTTGAAATTGAATGTGATGCTTCTAATGTTGGTGTTGGAGCTGTTTTAATGCAAGAAGGGCATCCAATTGCTTACTTTAGTGAGAAATTAAGTGGTGTTGTCCTTAATTATCCCACCTATGATAAGGAGTTGTATGCCTTGGTGAGGGCTTTGCAAACATGGCAACATTATCTTTTGCCCAAAGAGTTTGTTATCCATAGTGATCATGAGTCCTTAAAGTACTTGAAAGGACAAGGAAAGTTGAATAAGAGGCATGCCAAGTGGGTTGAGTTTCTTGAACAATTCCCATATGTGATCAAGCATAAGAAAGGTAAGGCCAACATAGTGGCGGATGCACTTTCAAGACGGTATACCTTACTCTCTACCCTTGAAACAAAATTGTTTGGGCTTGAATGCATCAAAGAATTGTATGAGCATGATAAAGATTTTTCCCATATCTATGCTAATTGTTTGCATTGGGCTCAATGGATATTTTAGGCACCAAGGGTTTTTGTTTAAAGAAAAGAGATTATGTGTGCCTAAAAGTTCTATAAGAGAGTTGCTTGTGAGGGAAGCGCATGAAGGGGGACTAATGGGGCATTTTGGGGTTCAAAAGACTTTAGACATGTTGCACGAACATTTTCATTGGCCACACATGAAACATGATGTGCAAAAGTTTTGTGAAAAATGCATTGTTTGTAAAAGGTCTAAATCTAAAGTGATGCCTCATGGACTTTATACTCCGTTGCCTATTCCTGATTTTCCTTGGATTGATTTGTCAATGGATTTTGTTGTAGGACTACCCCGGACAAAGAATGGTAAGGATTCAATTTTTGTGGTGGTGGATAGGTTTTCTAAAATGACACATTTTATACCATGTAAAAAAGTTGATGATGCTTGTCATGTTGCTGAATTGTTTTTCAAAGAAGTGGTAAGGCTTCATGGCCTTCCAAGAAGTATTGTTTCAGATCATGACACAAAGTTCTTAAGTCACTTTTGGAGGACTTTGTGGGGTAAGCTGGGTACAAAGCTTCTTTTCTCCACTACTTGTCATCCCCAAACGGATGGGCAAACTGAGGTAGTTAATAGGATACTTTCTTCCCTTCTTAGGGCTGTAATAAAGAAGAACATTAAGTCTTGGGAGGAGTGTTTGCCTCATGTGGAATTTGCTTATAATAGAGCTATTCATAGTACTACTCAATATTCTCCTTTTGAGGTTATTTATGGATTTAATCTTCTCACTCCTCTTGATTTATTGCCATTGCCTAACTCGTCAATTTTAAAGCATAAAGATGGCAGGGCTAAAGCTGAATTTGTGAGGAAGTTACACGAGCAAGTCAAGGCTCAAATTAAGAAGAAGACTGAAAGCTATGTTAGACAAGGCAACAAAGGGAGGAGGAAGGTGGTGTTTGAACCTGGAGATTGGGTCTGGGTGCACATGAGAAAAGAGAGATTTCCTTCACAGAGGAAATCCAAGCTTCAACCAAGAGGAGATGGGCCATTCCAAGTGTTGGCCAAGATCAATGATAATGCCTACAAGATAGACCTTCCAGGTGAGTATGGTGTTAGTGCAACTTTCAATGTAGCTGATTTGTCTCCATTTGATGTAGGTGATGAAGATTTCAATTCGAGGTCGAATTCACTTAAAGAAGGAGGGGATGATGTGAGCCCACTAAGGAGCATGGATCAAGGAGCACTACAAGGACTTGGTGGACCTATGACAAGAGCTAGGACCAAGAAAGCCCAAGAAGTCCTAAATCAAATGGTGACAACTTTAATTGAAGCAAGCCCAAATTCAAGTCTTGATGGAGTGGAGCCCAAATTGGTCACTTATCTCATCCAACTTGAAGACCCATGATGACTTGGATGTCCACTTCTCTAAAATAGCATTTTTTTAGTTTATTTCTATTAAATAAAGTGTAATAAACTATGAAGGATGAATAGTGCACATTTTTTGGGAGGGCAACCTTTGGTTTGCATGCCTAGGTAACTCCTATTTGCTAGTTAATGCTTTAATTAGCCACTTAATGGATTAGTTATTGCTTTTTATGGGGAATTTGTCACATTATGATGACCATTTTGTATGCATATTCTATGCACCCCATTTTCCTATAAATAGGTGCCTAAAACATGAATGAAGGCACTCTTGGATGTGAATTTGGATTGAATCCATTTGTGAGAATTTCATTCTCTTTGGTTCTTGGTTGAGCCATCTTGGTTCTTATCAAAGGCTTTCTTACCTTTGTAGTGAATCTTCGCTTGACTTATCACTCTCTAAGAGTGTGGCGTCTTCTTCCTCCCATTCCTTTTCCTTTTTCCATCTTTTCTATTATTTTAACTATTTACGTCACTATTCACATCACTATTCATCAGTTTTGTTCCTCGGGTATTGTTCATCATTTCATTCTTTGAAACACTAAATCAACTCAAGGACGATCCGTAAAAACAATATGCATCCAACTTGGATCATATCAATTGGCCTTACCCTTTTTATGTTTTACAACATAAGGAAATTGTTCAAGAAATTCAACCCATTTAGCATGTCTCTTATTCAATTTTCCTTGACCCTTCAAATATTTCAAAGATTCGTGGTCACTATGAATTACAAATTCCTTAGGCAAAAGATAGTGTTGCCAAGTTTGCAAAGCTCTCACTAAGGCATACAACTCCTTATCATAGGTGGAATAATTAAGTGCAGCTCCACTTAACTTCTCACTAAAATAAGCAATTGGATGCCCCTCTTGCATCAAAACAGCCCCAACACCAACATTAGAAGCATCACATTCAATTTCAAAAGATTTTGCAAAATTAGGCAAAGCAAGAATTGGGGCATGGGTGAGCTTTTTCTTAAGTTCCTTAAAAGCTTGTTCTTGTTTTTCCCCCTATTTAAACCCAACATTCTTTTTGACAATTTCATTAAGAGGTGCAGCCAATGTGCTAAATCTTTAACAAACCTCCTATAGAAACTAGCCAAACCATGAAAGCTCCTCACATCACTCACATTTTTGTGGGTTGTCCAATCTTGAATGGCCTTAATCTTTTCTTGATCCACATGGACCCCTTTAGCATTAATCACAAAATCAAGGAAAATCACATGATCCACACAAAAAGTACATTTTTCCAAGTTTGCATACAACCTTTCTTTTCTTAATACAAGCAAAACAACCCTTAAATGTTCATGGTGCTCATCTAAGTTTTTGCTATATATTAAGATATCATCAAAATACACCACCACAAATTTTCCCAAAAATTCTCTTAAGACATGGTTCATAAGCCTCATAAAAGTGCTTGGTGCATTTGTTAAACCAAAAGGTATTACCAACCATTCATACAAACCAAATTTAGTTTTGAAAGCGGTTTTCCATTCATCCCCTTCCCTTATCCTAATTTGATGGTACCCACTTTTCAAATCAATTTTAGAAAAAATGCAAGCACCAAACAATTCATCAAGCAAATCATCAAGTCTAGGGATAGGATGTTTATACTTAATGGTGATGTTGTTCACGGCCCTACAATCTGTGCACATCCTCCAAGTGCCATCCTTTTTGGGCACCAAAATGACGGGTACAGCACATGGACTTAAGCTCTCTTGTATCCATCCTTTTTGCATCAACTCCTCCACTTGCTTTTGGATCTCTTTGGTATCTTGAGGATTGCTCCTATAGGCTGGCCTATTGGGCAATGATGCACCCGGAATGAGGTCAATATGGTGCTCAATTTCCCTCAAAGGTGGAAGGCCATGTGGCACTTCCTTAGGGAAGATATCCTCAAATTCTTGCAAAAGATTTTTCACACCACTAGACAAAGAATGATCATTAGAAATGTTAGTATTTAAACAAAATTCCCTACACAAAAGCATGTATAGGGGCTGCCTTGAAACCAATGCACTTTTCACCTCACTTTTTGTTGCAAAATAACTCTCTTTTCTCTCTTTTTCATCTCGGTTTTTCTCTCTTTTTTTCTCATGATTTTTTTTTATTTTTCATCACTCTTTTTCTCTTGTTCACTCTCTTTTTCTTTTCTCTCTTGGTCTCTTTTCTCTCTCATTTTCTTTTGATCCTCACTAACTTGTTTTGGAGATAAAGGAGAGAGTACAACCTTTCGCTCCTTGTCCATGAAAGTGAACTTGTTTGAAAATCCATCATGAATGGCCTTCTTGTCATATTGTCAAGGCCTTCCCAACAACATATGGCTTGCCTCCATAGGCACTACATCACAAAGAACATTGTCCTCGTACTTCCCAATGGAGAATGGAACCTCCACTTGTTTATTCACCACCATCTCCCCAACCTCACTCAACCATTGAAGTCTATATGGTGTTGGATGGGTTTTAGTGATAAGATTTAATTTAGACACCAACCTAGAACTTACTACATTTGCACAACTACCTCCATCAATTATTAGAGAACAAACTTTACCTTGAATTAGGCATCTAGAGTGGAAAATGTTCTCCCTTTGGCTAGATTCATTTTCCTTTACTTGACTCCCCAAAAGCCTCCTCACCATAAGTAAGTCACCATCCGGCATGAACACTTCTTCTTCACTTTCGTCTCCACTTGAAGCTTCGGATTGAGACATCACTTCACCATTCATGGACACCATAGTTCTCTTGGTTGGACATTGAGAGGCTATGTGGCCATGACCAAGACACTTGAAACACTTGACATCTCGGCTCCTTGTGGTTGGTTCCATGGGCTTCTTGCCTTGAGAGGTGCTCACGGCCTCCTTGCTTGGTGCACCCTCCTTCTTTTGCTTGTCCTTCCAATTTGAAGATGGGAATTTGGAAGATGATGAAGAGGAATATTTGGATTTCCTCCTCTTTAATTGTTGCTCCACCTTGATTGCTTGTTGCACCAAATCTTCAAGCTCCACATAGTTTTGCAACTCCACCACATCTTGAATTTCTTGGTTCAAGCCATGCAAGAACCTTGCCATAGTTGCCTCACGGTCCTCCTCAAAGTTTGACCTAAGTAAGGCCAATTCCATCTCCTTGAAGTACTCATCCACACTCTTGCTCCCTTGGGTAAGTCTTTGCAATTTGTTGTGGATGTCCCTTTGATAGTGACTTGGGACAAACCTCCTCCTCATTACAATTTTCATGTCTTCCCAAGTCTCAATTGGCTCCTCTCCAATTCTCCTCCTCTCCTTTTGGAATTGATCCCACCATACTAGTGCATACTCCTTGAACTCCAAAGTTTACCTAGGCATGCAAGCCAAAGGTTGCCCTCCCAAAAAGCTTAATAAAAATGTGCACCATCCACACACAAAGTTTATTATACTTTATTGTGGACCCAGTGGACCTCTATTGTGATAATAATGGAGTCATTGCACAAGCTAAGGAGCCCATATCTCACTAGTGATCCAAACATATACTTAGGCATTTCCATCTCATTCGAGAAATCATCGATAGAGGAGATGTGAAGATATGCAGAGTACCAACAGATGATAACATTGCTGATCCACTAACGAAGCCTCTTGCACAGCAGAAGCATGAGGGTCACACTAGGTCTTTAGGCATTAGATATATACTTGATTGGCTCTAGTGCAAGTGGGAGATTGTTGGTGTATGCCCTAGAGGCCAATACATCTTGTCTATATTTACATACATTGTATTATGCTATTTTTAATATATGAGGCATTTTATTTATTGTGTTCTTTTTAATAAACATAATAAAGTTCTTAGAATAGTAAGTTTGATACTATAGGACATCAACTTGATCGTGAGATCCTATTGCATAAAACACTATTCTTAAATGTCCCTAGTTAAGTATTATTGTTAATTAGGACAACAATAATGCATTGAGACTAGTATGTACGTAGACTGATGACCACATCTTACGGGTCATGGATATGAGATATCAAGTCTTCACATGGATACATATTAGAGTAATGATGTATTGGACAGACCCGCCATGAGAACGCTACGTGGATCGTTACGTGAGTGTCATAAGCGATTCTCATAGTGATAATGGTGTATGTGGTCCTTTGACCTGAAATCACTGCGATTCTTACATGAAGAGTTGTGTGTTTTAATGCCATCAAACGTCATCTATAACAAGATGATTATAAAGTTAGTTATTAGACATACCGCGATTCATGTGGAGGGATGTGAGTGACCTAGATGAATTTGTCCCTCCTACATAACAAGAGTGATATTTTCGGGGCCCCTGATTGAGTGAGACTACGAAATGCATGGCCATGCTCAAATGAGTCAATATGAGATATTGATCTCATTTGTTATTACTATGTCTACTTGAGAATCAGGAAACTTGAGATTGAACTAAACAAGGGTGACACGTTCCATGCCTTGTGTTCAATCTAGATATCTAGACAAAGGGACTAAACTACACGGAAACATTGGTCATGGATAGGTTATGTCAAATCACTGACATTCTCATTACTTGGGTAGCAGTAATGTGTTGCTAGATACCACTCACTGTTTGTAATATTAAAATGAGATTTTAATATTACTACTAACGTCATGAGAACTTGCAGGGTCGCACACTTATAGCAGACTAAATTGGAGCAATAAGGATCCAAGTTAGACTTGGATTCAATTGTGGGCCTAACTTATGACAGATGGGTTTAGAGTTGCATAGCTTACCTTACTACTGCTCATACTCACTTAAGGCAGCCACTATTATAAATAGTATTACTAACATTACAACCCTAGCCGCACCTAAGAAAGTGAGTGAGAGACAATGAAAGGTCTTCTTCTCTTCTCTTCACAGCTAGCACCGCAAGCGTGACTCCTTTTTGCAAGTTTGTTCGTGTGGATACCGCAGATACATCATCGTTATTACAGTGTTGGTGATTCACCTCGCTTGTGTTTATCACGCTTCAAGAGGTAAACTTTTAAAAACTCGGATTATGTACTTTTTTCATGGATCTTGTGAGGGAATTCTATTATTCCGCTGAGCGATTTTTAATCCGCAATTCCCAATGGCTACCTCCTTTAGCTAGATCTAGCTGCATACTTAATGCCTATAAATAGGCTTGTGTTTACTGCATTGGTCACTTTTGAATTTGAGAATATTATTATACTCCTTTGTGAGTTTTGAGAGCTTAGTTCTCTTGGGATTCTTGGAAGAACCATCTTGGTTCTTATCAAAGGTTTTCCTTACCTTTGTGGCGAATCTTCGCTTGACTTATCACTCTCCAAGAGTGTGGTATCTTCTTCCTTCCATTCCTTGTCTTTTTCCATCTTTTCTTTTTTACTGTTCATGCACTGTTCATGCATACTGTTCACGTGTTACTGTTCACCATTCATCATTTAATTCTTTAAAACACGAAATCAACTCAAGGACGATCCGTAAAAATAATATGCATCCAACTTGGATCATATCATGTCTCCCTCGTAGCCTCGGAATCTCTTCATCTTGCCTGTCCATTCTATCCCGCATGCCTTAAAGAACTATATTCAATCTCTCAAATTGTTGTGCTTGCAAACTAAGGGATTATCTTCCCTTCCTGAATTATAGATAGGAGCTCACGAAAATGTTAGTAGAAAATAGATAGGAGCTCACGAAAATTCCTCATGTGTATGCACTCAATCACACACACTCGTGTTTCACACTTATATTGGATTTTTTTTTTAACACTCTTACCTTTTGCCTCTCAAAATTTCCTCTCCATAGTTCTTAAAAGAACTACAACAACTTAGTCAAGGAAATTCCAAAAATAGATTGGCAAAAAAAAATAAGAGTAACCAAGTTCACTATATGGTGATAAGATAGGACACAAAGACTCAAGACTCAAGGCACGATAAGAGAAAAAGAGATATGCGTAAAAGACACTTTGAACAATTAAATTAAAATTGATAGGAGCTTAAAATCAAAGGGAATATATTCAGATTTTTTTAAAACACCAAACTACAAAGTTCTTTTTTTTGGCATGTTCAATTTCTGTTTTTTTTTTACTTTTTCTGTGTTGTAGAACACCTCTTTTTTATTTTTTTGTTTTTTTAATATCAATTAAACAAATTGAACTAAGATAATAGAGTCTCAATAGAAGATGAATGGACAATGAAGTAAAAGAAACCAAAAAAAAGGAGATGATAAAGATCAAAGGGATGAAGACAAACACGAAAAAAGAAAAATCACGAAAAGGAAACAAGACAACAAGAATACAAATTGATAATTAAACCTATATAGAGACAATCTCTGGTACCAAACTGATGTGAACCCTTAGGAAATAAGTCCCAAAAAACCCAACAAGAAGATTTGATCAGCCTTGGAAAGCTATAACAGGTTTGCAGAAGCAAAACTTAGACCCGTTGATTATAAAGAATCAAGAACCTAAGCTATTAGAAGATAACACCACAAGGAAGGATCCTTGTTAAGTTTAAGAAGAAGTTCTCAGAAGAACTTGAGAGAAAATAACCTCATAGTAATTTCAATTGATTTTCATCCCAAAAAAAAATCCCTTCTACAACTCCAAAGAAGGCCTTTTATAGACTTATAAGTGACCAAGCCTTAAAATAAACAAAAATACAATTAAAATAGAGAAATATGAAAGGTCCCTAAATTATGACATAAAATAATATGAAAATAACAAAATAAATTGAAAACAGCACTTAGTTGCACTTAATTATGACTAAGTGGGTGTAACTTTTAATGACAATAAAGTGCAATTCTTTGAATGGGAGCTTCCACTAACTTTTCCCTTTCATTGAATCAGGATTAGAATGACTAATCCTCTTGAATGCTCTTCAACTCCTTTATTTTCCACTAAGCCTTGAATCTGCCCATTAACTCCTCGGTTTGCCACTAAGTCTTAAATAAGTCCATTTAATGCCTCTTTGAACCTTCTTGCTCTTGTTCTTGTAATTGGACCAGTTGGAAGTCCCAGTGGGTCACTTAAAGCTGAATTGTTTGCATCATTTACTTCAATTGGAAGGCCCAATGGGTCTTTTCTTGCATCACGGCCCATTAATAATACTTAACATACATAAGGAGAATAATTCACCAATGGCTATCACCTCTTCCTCATTAGTTTTTCATTAGTGGCTAAGACCACTTTTAATTATTATAGTGATAGTTACCAATTTAATTACCATAAGTGGTTACTACCATCTTAATTACCTTAGTAGTTACTACCAATTTAATTACCTTATCCCTCGAACAACAATTTGGCCAACATGACCAATTTAACTCATTAAATACTCTTCATTTCATTAATCAACTTAATTATCATTTGAATATAAATTCGTGAAGAATCACAAAGTTTTAATAAACAAAACCTTTACACTAGGGTTTGGCCGTGACAACCTAGATTAAAAAGAATCTCTAGTTCATTCAAGAACAACTCAAACTTTAATTGTACATACAATTCCACGCATTTCCAACTCAACCAATACTAAAGACATTCAAATACCTTATTGCCTCTGTAACACCCACCGTAAGGTATCACATTTTAATGTTATTATTACCGAATTACCCAAGTTATAAAATAATATTTAATATAATAGTACGAGTTATAAAATTTCTTGATATTGATAAGATAAACTTAGCAGAATATAAAAATACTAAATAGTATCATAAATAATTTACATCATATACATAATCTCAGTACTGACATATTTAAATATATACAGACAGAGTTCTCAAAAGTATTTAAACAGTATCAAAACTAATATGCAGGCCCAAGTACATGTCTATGGAGCAGAACCCTTAGACGGATCCTCCTCAGACTCCTCAGAAGATAGGAATCCTGCATGACGCGTAGTCCTACGGACAAATGTCTGAACAGACGACACAACACTAATCTCACTAGGAGTATGGTAGTAAGCTCCCCAAGACTACCTAATGGATAACAAAAACTCTTAGTGTACGTAAATATTAACACTGAAATAAGGATTCCCATGATACACCCTACTTGGGGAAACAGTAAGATCTCCCATGTAGATAATACACCTATCTAAATGAACACGCCAAGCCTCTGAACCTCCTCGAAATTGTAGCCTCATATACCTAAGAAAACTTGGTGTCGCCATTGACTCATAATTCAGCTTCCTCAGCAAGAATCAGCTCCTCACCTTCTTGCTCAAACCCTTGCTCACCGTCTTTATCAATTATAATTACAATACAAGAACAGCATACCAATAGTTGAGATTACCAACACCACTACCAATATAGCAGTAAAGAGACAGATATAACGAACAATAATATAGGTATAACAAACAATGATACATATATAACAAACAATAATACATATATAACAAATAATAATTACAATCATGCCCTCAACATTATCCAATTATTTGACAATTCAAACATCACACAGATATAGATGTTCAGATTATGCATATGCTCACAGACTCAATTTCCTACTCTATGAAGCTAACTCAAGTAAGAGAGATTGATCTAGAAGATCTGTTAGTACCACAATTGCCTTAGACCACATGCTACAACTCTCATCAGTTTTGCATATCTAGCATTATACACGACAGTCTATGCCAGATTTTGATTAAGAAAAGTATCTCAGTTTGGATCGTCGGTGCGTTGCATCGGTCTGATCCATAGTACAAAAAAGCTACCAATTGCCCATTGTGGAAAACTCGCTCCCTGACGCCCCCAAGGTCAACAAGTGACCTACACTATACATATCACACCCACCAAGGTATAATTCTCTCCAAGGCCACCAGCCTTAACATAGTCCATCGGACTTTTCTAAATGCATGTTCAATCATATAAGCCAATCACAGGCTACAGTCATATCTCACATATATGGGTCCACACTTTGGCCCATTAGTAATTTTACTATAGTTTCAATCATGTAAGTATTTTACTGCATTTTCACAATCGCGCAACATTTTTGTCGTGTTTTCAAATCACGTATTGATTTTTCAACGTTTTCTCAATCGCATAAAAATATTTAAATGTTTTCCAAATCGCATAGCGATTTTTCAACGTTTTCTCAATCGCATAAAAATATTTAAATGTTTTCTAAATCGCATAGCGATTTTTCAACGTTTTTGAAATCGCGTAACTTAAAAATCACATTTTTAAGTAGCGAAACACATTTTTCATCATTTTTCAACTGTGTAAAATATTTTTCAATATTTTAAACATCATTTTGGTCTTTCTAAAAATTAATATGACTTCTAACTTCATTTTTTTCACATTTTCTTACCCAAGAAATCCTTTTCGCAATATATTCCACAAAATCACCTTTTCATTAATTTAAATCAATACTTCTAGCTTAAGATTCTCTAACGCGCTCCAAAACTCAAAGAGTGAGCTATACGTTAGTAAATTTCAAGTCACCAATATATTGCTCATTATAACGTGATTAATCTAAAAATTAATTCACCTTATAAAATATTTTGAGGTTCAAACACTTTCAACCTCATTCTTTTCTTTATGAACAAAATCTCCCTTTTCCAAGTAATAAATTGTGTTGTCTCCATTTTTATTTCTTAGGTCCCTTGTATTAAATTCCTTGCACCAAATCAACTAAGTTACCATGTATAAATCATATTTCTACACAACAAATCCATTTTTGCCTTTATGGTCGTGAGGTTCATAGTTATTGGAACCAAAATATCTTTTCTTTTCCTTTATCTTCTAAACATCCAATTTTATCATTCATGAAAATATTAACTTGGAAACACCTATTTTGAGGTGTTGAGGCCGTGAGCCTCCTAGGCCATTGGAACCCAAAATAATTTTCCTTTCCAACATATATCATGACATATAATCATATATTATACTATAACATACAGCAAGCATATCATGAAAGTAATAAAATCATGTAAAGCATAAACAAATAAATTTAAAGCACATAAACACCACAAATAAATTTACACAACCATGGATATGAATCCTCACATGGATTCACCATCCATCAAATACAAGTTCATCCCTCACCACCATACTTGGTTGGTGAGATAGATCTCCCTCTTACCTTGTGGTGAAACCTCCAAAGCTCCTTGCTTTGCTTCTTATACTTGTCCTTCACCACCAAGAGCTTCTTGAACATAGAACAAACACAAGTTTATTAGCATCTAAAGCTTGAACAAGAAAGACCATGGATCAAAACATGGCCTAGAACTTGAGTTATGAAATAGTGAAGTTTCCATAAACTCCATCGTAACACCCTAGAACTTGAGTCTTGGAAAACTCCTTGAAGATGAATGATCTTGGTCAAGACTTCAACTACAAAGTGTCTTGTATTTAGGTAAGGATTCAAGAAATAAAGTTGGTTGAAATTATTGGAGAGTGAAGGTATGGTGTAGGGGTCTTGGCCGTAGGGTTGAGGGAAGAAAAGAGAGAGAAATTTTGAGAGCTTTGATGATAGATTTCTTTTGAGTGAAAAGATGAAGAAGAGTGATAGAAATGAACTAAAACTCTTCCTATAGCTTCCAAGCCCTAAAAACAGTGAGCTCCCCCCCCCCTTGAACACTAAGGGAGTGTCTAAATTCATCTAGCCACTTTTTGAGACTTCAATAGTCATTGATTGAATCAATGGTTGATCTTGGTGGAGCTTCTAAGTAATAAGATTGAATTTGAACCATTGGATCTCTCCTCCAAGAAGCCTTAGCCATGAGATGCATCTCCAAAATGGAGGGTCAAGAGCTTCTCTTCATACATGCTATCCAAGGGTCACCAAAGGTCCTTGCCACTTTGTGGGACTAATCTCCACCATAGATTAAATCGATGGTGGGTATCCAAAGCCTTCATCACGAAGCTTGCTTCCTATTGGTCCTCCATAAAGTTGTCATAACTACTTAATTTGACTAGCCAGTATAACATTTTTTTCTAGCAACTATTACCCTATGGACAAAATTTACTATATTTTATTGCCCGATAAATAAAATAGTACAAAACATAGTAAAAAAATTTTGAAATTTGTTTCTGGTTTCAGGTTTAGTAAGATCCCCCAACCCTGTCTCAATAGTACAAAATTTTCTAGTCACAAAAAAATTATATTTTTCTCGGACTCGCCTACGCGCCACATACAAATTTCAAGAATAATATTAAAATAATAAAAAAATATAAAATCTCACAATAATCCACAAAAATCATAAAAATTATAAAATTTATGAAAATCAAATCAGATTAGTAAAATAATTAAGAATAAATAGAAATAATTAAAATACATAAAGATTTTTCCCGGCCCAAAAATTATCATTTTCCTGACTTGGAGTAAATCTCACAAAACGATCAAATGCAGTCACGAAACAGTCAAAATAATTTTACAGTATATATAAATCACAAAGCAGTATAATTCTGTTATTACTGTCAAATAGCTAAAACTTGGGGTGTTACAATTCTCCCCCTCTAAAAAGAAGTTTCATCCTCGAAACTTAAACACATACTCAAAACGAATATGGATATTGTTCTTTTATCTTATCCTCCAACTCCCATGTTGCTTCTCCACTTACATCACTTTAGACTACTTTAACCAACAAAATCTCTTTACTTTGAAGTTGTTTTATCCTCTGATTCTCGATCTTTACTGGAAATGTTTCATAGGTAAAATTCTCCTTCAGTTGTACTGCATCCGGTTTGATAACATGAGTGGGATCAGGAATGTACTTCCGCAATTACGATACATGAAATACATTGTGAAGATTCGATAGAAAAGACGGTAACACAATTTGATAAGCTACTGGACCTATCCGACAAAGAAGCTGATACGACCCGATAAACTTTGAAGTGAGCTTTCTTGACTTAATCACTCGTCCGACTCCGGTTGTAGGTGTCACTCTAAAAAATATATGGTCACCTTCTTCAAACTCAAGCGATCTTCTCCTTTTATTAGCATAGCTCTTTTGCCGAGTCTGAGTTTTCCTCATCTTGTCTTGAATTATCTTCACTTTTTCTGTAGTCTATTGTACAAATTTTGGTCCTAAAATAGCACTTTCACCATAATGATACCAACATAACGGTGTTCTACATTGTCTCCCATACAATGCCTCATAGGGTGTCATCCCTATACTCGAATGAAAACTATTGTTGTAAGTGAATTCTATCAAAGAAAAATTCATCCCAATATCCAGATTGTTCTAGCACATAAGCCCTTAACAAATTGTCCAATGACTGAATCATTCTTTCTGACTGACCATCTATCTGTGGATGGTAAGCAGAACTTAAACGTAGCTTCGTTCCCATCGCTTCTTGTAGACTATGCCAAAATCTCGACGTGAATCTCGGATCGAGATCCGAAATAATACTAGAAGTTACACCATGAAGTCTAACAATTTCATCGATGTACACTCGAGTCAACCTCTCCATTGAGTAGTTAATATTAATTGGCAAGAAGTGCGCTGACTTTGTAAGCCGATCAATAACTACCCATATAGAATCATGACCTTTTCGAGTCCTTCGTAGTCCAGTCACAAAGTCCATTCCTATATCATCCCATTTCTATTCAGGAATAGGCAAAGGTTGCAACATTCCAGAAGGTCTTTGATGTTCAACCTTAGCCTTTTGACAGACTAAGCAGGATGATACATATTCAGCGACGTCATTCTTCATTCCTTGCCACCAATAACTGCTTCAAATCTTGGTACATTTTTTTGGCTCCTGGATGCATACTCAATTTACTCCTATGAGCTTCATCCAAAATTAATCTCCTAAGTCCTTGATCATTGGGCATACAAATCCTTCCTTTGAATTTCAAAATTACATCAGTTCCTTCTTGGAATTCCAACACCGCGCCTTGGTTCCTTGCTTCCTTCGCTTCTTATAAGTATTGGTCATCGTTTTGCCCCTCTTGGATTTTATCTATTAAACTATTTGAGATAGTGATCATGTTCAAGCACATCTTTCCTGACGTCAACTTCACAGATAACTGCATATCCCAAAATTCTTCTATTAATTCCTTCTCCTTGATCATCATAACAGAAGCACTAAGCATTTTTCTACTTAAAGCATCTGCTACAACATTTGCCTTCCTGGGATGATACTGTAACTGAAAATCATAGTCCTTCAGAAACTCTAGCTAACGCCTCTGCCTCATGTTCAACTCTTTTTGGTCAAACAAATACTTCAAACTCTTATGATCACTAAAAATAATGAACGTTGCTCCGCAGAGAAAATGTCTCCAAGCCTTCAATGCGAACGCCACTACTGCTAACTCCAAATCATGAGTGAGATACTTCCTCTTGTGTACCTTTAACTGCCTTGAAGCATATGCCACAACCTTCAAATTTTGCATAAGTACACAACCCAATCCTTGGTATGAAGCATCGCAATATACTTCAAAAGGTTCATTCGGATCAGATAGAATCAATACCAGTGAAGTAGTCAATCATCTTTTTAACTCTTGAAAACTTTCTTCGCATGCATCAGTCTATGCAAATGGTTGATTCTTCCGTGTAAGTTGGGTAAGAGGTCCTGCTATCTTGGAAAACCCTTCAATAAACCGTCAATAGCAACTAGCTAATCCGATAAAACTACGGATCTCTGATACAGTCTTCAGCCTTTCCCATTCAAGAATCGTCTCCACCTTTGAAGCATCTACTTCAATTCCTTCCTCCGATATCACGTGTCCTTAAAACTGAACTTCACTTAACCAAAATTCACATTTGGACAACTTTGCATATAGCTTATTCTCCTTCAAAATCTAGAGAACCACTCTGAGATCCTTAGCATGTTCCTCCTGACTTCAAGAGTAGATTAGAATGTCGTCAATAAAGACAACTACAAACTTGTCCAAGTAAGAACGAAAAATTCTCTTCATGAAGTCCATGAATATGGCAGGTGCATTCGTCACCCCGAACGGCATCACTTGATACTCATAATGCCCATAAGGCGTCCGAAATGCTGTCTTGGGAATATCTTCCACCTTTACATGAATCTGGTGATATCCAGAACGTAAATCAATTTTGAAAAATATTGCTACTCCCCGCAGTTGATCCATCAGATCATCTATCCTTGGAAGTAGATATTTATTCTTAATCGTAATCTTATTCAACTGCTGGTAGTCTACACATAGATGAGAAGTCCCGTCCTTCTTTTTGACTAACAATATTAGAGCTCCCCATGGTGACACACTAGGTCTCACGAATTGTTTCTCCAACAATTCCTCCAGTTGTTTGTTAAGTTTTCTGCCAATTCCGACGGTGACATCTTATAGGGCGCCATAGATATAGGTCCAGCTCTCGGTACTAGATCAATAGCAAACTCGATTTCTCTTGCTGGTGGTAGTCCAGGTATATCTTCAGGAAAGACTTCGGGAAACTCGTTAACTATAAAAATATCTTTCATAGCATCTTTGCTTTGTACTTCCAAAGAAGATAGCAATAAGTATCCTTGAGCTCCCTCCTTCAAACAAACTTCTACTTGAGTGGCTGATAGGAATCTAGAATCCTTAGCCTCGAGAAAAACTAATGTCTTACTGGAACAATCTATCAGGATATGGTTAGAAGATAACCAATCTATTCTTAAGATTACATTAATCTTGGAAAGAGGCAAACATATCAAGTCAACATGAAAGATTCTATCCCTAACACACACAGGACAATTCAAGCATACTTTTGCAGTAATCACAGGCTTATCAGTAGGAGTAGCAACACTTAAGTCAAAAGGCAATGTAGTCACAGATAATCCCAAACGCTCCACATAATCACGTGCAATGAAAGAGTAGGTTGCTCCCGAATCATATAATACGGTTAAAGGATTACCTTCTATGACACACTCTTCCATAATTAGATCTTCTGACTTTGCAGCTTCCTCTTCGCTCATAGTATACACCTGACCACCCACTTGTGGTCTAGTAGTACAGACATTCCACTACAAGAAAACAATGAATTTGCAGTAGATTTTTTATGGCAGATTCGAATCCACCGCTATTGTGGTGAATTTTGTGACGGATTAAAATCTGTTTCAATTCGCTGCAAAATTTGATCAGTAGAATAAAAAATTCAAAAAAAAAATTAAATAATTTATGGTAGAAAAATCTGCCGCAAATCTAAATTTAAATTTGCGGCGGAAAAATTCACCGCAAAATTTGATTAGTAGAATAAAAAATTCAAAAAAAATATTAAAATAATTTACGGCCAAAAAATTCGCCTCAAATTCTACCGCAATTCAAAAAATACATTTGTGGCAAATTTTTCTGCTATAAAAAATTCACCGCAAAATTAAATCTACTTCATCTTCTTCCTTATGCCATTTTCATTTTTCAAATGGCATTTTTTCTCTAATTCTCTCCCCTCTCTCCCTTCCCCTTTCTCCCTTCCATCGACCCCCCACCTCGCTCCAGCACTGTCACCTCGGCGACACCATCGCACACCGTGAGCCCATGTATCGCGACACCTGCACCGCCACTCGTCACGGACCCCAACGCCAGCACTGAATCAGTCTCCGGCGAAGTGCAACTCAACTGCAACCCCACCCCAAAAATCGACTCTGGTGTATCATGACCAGATCGCGACCCCACCACGAAATCGAGCCCGACGCCGTTTGCGACTTTGACTGCACCCCGACGCCGCTGAACGACCAGCCTCCGACATGTTCTCCCCGACGCCGGTGACCCTCGACCTCAAGTCTCGGCGAAGTGCAACTCAACTGCAACCCCACCCCAAAAATCGACTCTGGTGTATCATGACCCTAGATCGCGATCCCCACCATTACGAATATCGAGCCCGATTTTGTTGCCGTTATGATACGACTTTGATCTCGCACCATCACCAACTTCCGCACCACGATACGATTCAGGTCACCTATATTGGCTCCGACATGTTCTCCCCGACGCCTTGGATGACCCTGCGACCTCAAGTACTGATTTTTCTTCCATTAATCTCCCTTTCCAAAATTTTTAGCAACCATGGCAACCGATTATAAATGAGTTAAGAAAGTTGCGTTAAAGTTTGTGTTTTTGTTAAAGATAACATCACGTTGCATTTTGTGACACCTTGAGGAGGAGATCTCCAAAATACCCCTGTATGTTTTAAAAGTGAGTGTTACTCACTTTCTCTCTTCATTTTTGGTGGGTAGTCTCCAACAAGGGATAAGGGGAAAGGGAAAGAGAAGGAGAAGCAACAACTTCGATGTCTTAGAATCAATTTAGGGAGGCCACCTAGGGGGCAATCGTCAGGATCATCTCCACCCCCTATTACAATATCACCCATTATAGTCATTGTTTGTTTGTTTTTGATCTTGGGTGATTGAAAACCAATCAAGGGAATACGAATCACGAACGAGTAATCGAGTTCGCATGTCACGCTGTAGTGTGGACCAAGGCGTGGCCTGAGGGTGACCATGCCATGGCGTGGATCCTGGCATGCCGCGGTGTGGGGCAATTTTTTGCCTAGAAGTTACACCCAAGAGTTGGATGCTGCAACATGCACAGTTTTGTGCTGCGACGTGAGACCCTGAAGCTTCAAAAATGTTGTTTTTGAATACTTTAAGTCCTTTAGTTGATAGAATCCTTTGCCTATGCCTAGTAGAATATGTTGAGGCACTAGAGAGGGTATTTCATAGATAGAAAAACCTAGAGGCATACAAGGAAAGTTTGGGTAACCATTAAACATGGTTTACCTTAGATATAAGTTTAGTTCTTGATGCAACAAAAGGTTGCATAGATATCACATGAAAAGTGATGAGAAAGTAAAATATAGATAAGTATAGCAAAGACAAGGGCCATAGTGCCTAAATGATAAGAATAAAGGGCCTTGGTTGATATGATCCAAGTTGGATGCATATTATTTTTACGGATCGTCCTTGAGTTGATTTCGTGTTTTAAAGAATTAAACGACGGGTGAATAGTACATGAACAGTGCTCATGAACAGTATCATGAATAGTAACAAAAATAGAAAAGATGGAAAAAGAAAAGGAATGGAAGGAAGAAGACGCCACACTCTTGGAGAGTGATAAGTCAAGCGAAGATTCGCCACAAAGGTAAGGAACCCTTTGATAAGAACCAAGATGGTTCTTCCAAGAACCCCAAGAGAACTAAGTTCTCAAAACTCACAAGGGAGTGCAATAATATTCTTCAAATTCAAAAGTGTCAAATGCAGTAAACACAAGCCTATTTATAGGCATTAGGTATGCGGCTAAGTCTAGCTAAAGGAGGTAGCAAGCTAGCACATTCTTTTTAATCCTAACCCTAGCGCAAATGTGGCCCAAGCCTAATTAGAAGGCAGCACCTATCTCTGGCTCTGCTATGCGCAAATTAAGCCCAAACAATACGCCCTTATTACAAAATTATCCCAAAAAAGAAAATAAGAATCAAAACTGAGAAAATTAAAAAGTTCAAATACATAATTAAATAAAATTAATAAAGAAGAAATCATGCCCCCACATTGGGCCTTTTATCAACTTGGATCATTTGGACAATCTTGAGTGCTCCTTCTTCTAGAATGGGCTTGAGTGAGAGAAAGTGGTTGACTTCTTTGTCCAAATCCTCCTTAGCCTTTTTAGCTCTTGACCTTGTCATTGGGCCTCCAAGTCCTCGCAGTGCATCTTTGGGCATTGGGCCCGTTGGGCTGCCACTTGAGCTTCCTTGGTCTCCATCATGCCCTCCCCCTTCGAAAGAATTCGTCCTCGAATTTGATCCTTCATCACCTACATCAAAATGACTTAAGTCAGCCACATTAAATGTTGCACTAACCCCATACTCACCTGGTAGGTCAACTTTGTAGGCATTGTCGTTGATTCTTTCTATGATTTGGAAGGGTCCATCTCCTCTAGGTAAGAGCTTAGATTTTCTTTGCAAAGGAAACCTTTCTTTTCGCATGTGCACCCACACCCAATCTCCTGGTTCAAAAATAACTTGCCTCCTTCCCTTGTTTGCTTGCCTAGCATATTGCTCCATCTTCCTTTCAATTTGAGTCTTGACTTGTTCATGGAGCTTCCTCACATATTCAGCTTTTGCCTGTCCATCCCTATGAATTAAAGAAGAGACATTAGGTAGAGGCAGTAAATCAAGGGGGGTGAGGGGATTAAAACCATATACAATCTCAAAAAGAGAAAAGTTAGTAGTAGCATGCACAACCCTATTATAAGCAAATTTAACAAAAGGTAAGCATTCTTCATAGGTTTTGATGACTTGATGATTAATCGCAACAAGGTCGATAGAGTCCTATTCACCACCTCAGTTTGTCCATCAGTTTATGGGTGGCAAGTGGTAGAGAAGAGTAGCTTAGTCCTAAGCTTGTTCCAAAGGGTCCTCCAAAAATGACTTAGGAACTTTGAGTCCCTATCTGAGACTATGCTTTTGGGCATTCCATGAAGCCTCACCACTTCTTTGAAGAACAAGTCCGCCACATGAATGGCGTCATCCACCATATGGCAAGGAATGAAGTGGGCCATGTTGGAGAATCTGTCTACCACCACAAAAATGGAGTCTCTTCCTTTTTTTGAGCAAGGAAAACCTAGCATAAAGTCCATAGACAAGTCAGTCCAAGGGGAATCAAGAATAGGTAGGGGGTATAGAGTCCATGAGGCATTACCTTTGATTTGGCTCTTTTACAAACAATGCACCTATCACATAATTTATGCACATCATGCTTCATGTCAGGCCAATAAAAATGCTCATGCAATACATCTAAAGTTTTTTGGATCCCAAAGTGACCCATTAATCCCCCCTCATGAGCTTCCCTAAGCAATAATTCACGCAAAGAGCTCTTAGGCACACACAAACATTTTTCTTTGAATAAATACCCATCTTGCCTAAAGAACCCCTTACGCGCCCCTTTTTCACATGCAGCATACATCTTAGAGAAATCATCATCATGCATATACAACTCCTTTATGTGTTCAAAACTAAGCATTTTTGTTTCAAGAGTAACTAATAAAGTATACCTTCTGGAAAGCGCATCAGCCACTATGTTTTACCTTTCCTTGCTTGTGTTTGATCACATAGGGAAATTGTTCAAGGTATTCCACCCACTTGGCATGCCTCTTATTAAGCTTACCTTGCCCTTTTAAATATTTTAGTGACTCATAATCACTGTGAATTACAAACTCTTTTAGCAAAAGGTAGTGCTACCAAGTGTGCAAAGCCCTTATGAGTGCATACAATTCTTTATCATAGGTAGAGTAATTTAAAACAGCTCCATGCAATTTCTCACTAAAGTATACAACTGGGTGACCCTCTTGTAATAAAACAGCTCCAATCCCAATATTTGATGCATCACACACAAGTTCAAAAGATTTAGAAAAATTAGGCAATGCAAGTATGGTTACATGAGTGAGCCTATCTTTGAGTATGTTGAGACTTGTCTCTTGATCCTCCCCCCACCTAAAACTCACATTTTTCTTAACAACTTCATTTAAAGGGGCGGCTATGGTGCTGAAATCTTTTACAAACCTTCTATAAAAGCTAGCTAACCCATGAAAGCTTCTTACCTCACTCATAGACTTAAGGGTAGGCTACTCACTAATGGCTTTTATCTTTTCTTCATCTACTTGCGCTCCCTTAGTACTTACAACAAAGCCTAGGAACACTACATGGTTGGTGCAAAAGATACACTTCTCTAAATTAGCATACAACTTTTCTTTTCTAAGCATACTCATCACAACCCTAAGGTGTTCTAGGTGCTCTTCTAAGGTTATGCTATAGATTAGGATGTCATCAAAGTACACCACTACAAACTTGCCTAGAAACTCTCTCAACACATGGTTCATTAACCTCATAAAGGTGCTAGGCGCATTTGTAAGCCCAAAAGGCATCACCAACCACTCATACAATCCATGCTTAGTCTTAAAGGTTGTCTTCCACTCATCCCCTTCCCTTATTCTAATTTGATGGTACCCACTTTTGAAATCCACTTTAGAAAAGTAACATGCATCATGCAATTCATCAAGCAAATCATCTAGCCTAGGGATGGGATGCCTATATTTTACAGTTATATTATTTACAGCCCTACAATCAGTACACATTCCCCAAGTGCCGTCCTTTTTGGGGATAAGTATGACAGGCACGGCACAAGGACTTAAACTTTCCCTCACCCATCTTTTTTGCATCAAATCCTCCACTTGTTTCTGAATTTCCTTAGTTTCCACAGGATTTGTCCTATAGGCGGGCCGATTGGGCAAAGAGGCTCCAGGGATGAAGTCCACCTGATGCTCAATCCCCCTCAAGGGTGGTAGTCCGAGAGGGACACTCTTTGCAAAGACATCATCAAAGTCCTGCAAAAGAGAATCAACTTCACTAGGTAGAGGGTTAGAGAGAGTTACAACTTAAGTACAAGTCCTTGTATACGTAAATGTACATCTCTTGCTTTGCAAAGCAAGCCCTCTTAATCTCACTCTCCCTAGCAATTAAACATTCAATTTTTTTTCTCATTTACAAGTTCTTGGTCCCTATTCTTTGCTTCCCCCTCTGATTTTACTTTTACGTCTTTCTTCTCTTGCTCAATTCTTAGCTTCAAGGCCACTTGGTCTTCACAAACCTGTTTAGGAGTAAGGGGTACAAGGGTTTACCTTTAAGGAATTATGAACAAAGGAGTACTTATTAGTGAAACCATCATGAATAGCATGCTTATCAAATTGCCAAGGCCTTCCAAGCAAAATATGGCCGGCCTCTATGGGAACAACATCACACAAAACATCATCATTATACTTACCAATTGACAAACTTACTAACACTTGTTGATTCACTATCAACTCACCATTCTTACTTAGCCATTGAAGCTTGTATGGTCAGGGGTGAGGAGTAGTTTTAAAGTCAAGTTTTCTTACCAAGCGAGTGCTTGCCACATTGGTGCAACTTCCCTTATCAATGATTAATGAGCACACTTTACCTTGGATGACACATCTTGTGTGGAAGATGTTTTCCCTTTGGTCTTGGTCCTTTGCCACAACTTGGCTACCCAAGAGTCTCCTTATCATTAGCAAGTCACCATCATGAGCATATGTCTCACTTTCTTCTTCTCCTTCACTTGAGGGAGGGGAATTTGGACATGAATCACTAGAGAGGTGTCCCTCTCTTATCACCATTGCCCTTTTGTATGGGCATTGAGAGGCTATGTGTCCACTCACCAAGCATTTGAAGCACTTGATGTTCCTATTTTTAGAAGAAGAAGAGGAAGAAGCATTAGTGGAAGGAAAAGCATTAAAGTTTTTAGAAGTCATACCTCCCTTGGGTTGTGTAGAGGAGTCTTTATTTGGTTCTTTGTCCTTCCAAGTGGGAGGTTTGAGGTTAGAAGAAGGCTTCTTCCATGCACCCTTTCTTTTGAGTTGTTGTTCCACCTTTATGGCTTGGTGGACTAACTCATCAAGCTTTTCATAGTTGTGCAACTCCACAATGTCTCCTATCTCATGGTTTAAACCATGAAGGAATCGTGACATAGTAGCCTCCCTTTCTTCAATGACATTGGCCCTTATCATGGCCACCTCCATCTCCATGTAGTACTCATCCACACTCCTACTTCCTTGGGTAAGTCTTTGGAGTTTATTGTGTAAGTCCCTATGGTACCATGAAGGGACAAACCTCCTCCTCATCAAACCTTTCATCTCTTCCCAAGTGTCTACGGGGTATTTCCTATTCCTTTCCCTCTCTTTTTTACTTGGTTCCACCAAATTAGGGCATAGTCGGAAAATTCTAAGGCAGTCACCTTTACCTTCCTTTCTTCGTTGTAATGGTAATAGGAAAAGATTTGTTCTACCTTGGTTTCCCATTCTAAGTAAGCTTCGGGGTCATTCTTTCCTTGGAAAGAAGGTACTTGGGTCTTTATTCCTCCTAGGTCTCCTCCTCTTTCATTACTCCTATGCCTCCTATTATAACTCCTTTCACTCCTCCCATGCCTCTTTCTCCTATCATGGTTCCTCCTAGTCCTCCTTTCCCTACCCGAATCATAGGTATCTTCATCCTCATGCGAGACTTCATGTTGAGAGTCTCTCCTCCTTTCATTATCGAGCCTTGTGTTTATTTCCACCCTAAACTTCTCAAGTTCTTTAGCTAAGGCTTGCATAAGGTTTGCAGTCCTAGGGGATGGGGGTGTACTTCCTTCACTCATCTTTGCACAAGTAATAAAAATAATACAAGATTGAAAAGGCCCTTACCACTCTTCTCACGTGTGTACACACTCTTAGATTGATTCCACTCGTGTTTCACACAATTAGGCTTTTGTTTAATGAAAATGCTCTTGCCTTTTACCATTCAAGTTCTCTTTGCAAGTTCTTAAATGAACCCTCTCGCGTTTCAATTACCAAAAGCTCTTACAAAAGTAGCGGTCCTCACAAGAGTAAGCACTCAGAAGTTGAAGAAAGGATGAAACTCTAGACAAAACTCAAAGGAATTTAAAAGACAAGCAAGAAAAGCTAATTAAAAAAAAAGGAAAGGTAAAACTCAAAAGAAATAAGAAGAAAAAGAAATGTGCAAGGTATGTAGAATAGCACCGCTTAATGAAATTCACAAGGCATTCAAACTTAATCTTGCTTAAGTGCAAGGGCAGTCTCTTTTTTTTTTTTTGGAATAGGCTTTTTTTTCTCTTTTTTTATATTATTTTTCACGCCCTTGTTCTCTTTTTGCACTAAAAAATAATAATTGGTTCTTGCAATTTTAGTTCCAAATATTATGCCCAATTGTGTATTTAGGAATTTCCTTTCAAATTAAAGTGCTATAAAACATGTAACAGCAATAGATATAGAGTTGATGCAGAAATTAAAGAACAGAAACTAAAGGCAAAAAATAAAAGGACTAAAATTTAAAAGACAAAAAGTAAAGAACGGAAAGTAAAGAATGTTGCCAATTCTTAGGAATGGCAGAGATCAATGATGATCAAGGTTCTGTACAAATATTCGACATTCAAGCAATGGTGTTTGATGTTTGGAAAGCAATAAGAACAAGTACAAAAAAAAATACAAGAACTCTATCAACTCTAGGATCCGGGCTCTGATACCACATGATATGATCCAAGTTGGATGCATATTATTTTTACGGATCATCCTTGAGTTGATTTCGTGTTTTAAAGAATTAAACGATGGGTGAATAGTATATGAACAGTAAATGAACAGTGCTCATAAACAGTATCATGAATAGTACAAAATAGAAAAGATGGAAAAAGAAAAGGAATGGAAGGAAGAAGACGTCACACTCTTGGAGAGTGATAAGTCAAGCGAGGATTCGCCACAAAGGTAAGGAAACCTTTGATAAGGACTAAGATGGTTCTTCCAAGAACCCCAAGAGAACTAAGCTCTCAAAACTCACAAGGGAGTGCAATAATATTCTTCAAATTCAAAAGTGTCAAATGCAGTAAGCACAAGCCTATTTATAGGCATTAGGTATGCGGCTAAGTCTAGCTAAAGGAGGTAGCAAGCTAGCATATTCTTTTTAATCCTAACCCTAGCGCAAATGTCGCCCAGGCCCAATTAGAAGGCAGTACATATCCCTAGCTCTGCTATGCGCAAATTAAGCCCAAATAATACGCCCTTATAACAAAATTATCCCAAAAAAGAAAATAAGAATCAAAACTGAGAAAATTAAAAAGTTCAAATACATAATTAAATAAAATTGACAAAGAAGAAATCATTCCCCCACATTGGGCCCTTCATCAACTTGGATCATTTGGACAATCTTGAGTGCTCCTTCTTATGGAATGGGCTTGAGTGAGAGAAAGTGGTTGACTTCTTTGTCCAAATCCTCCTTAGCCTTTTTAGCTCTTGACCTTGTCATTGGGCCTCCAAGTCCTCGCAGTGCATCTTTGGGCAATGGGCCTGTTGGGCTGCCACTTGAGCTTCCTTGGTCTCTATCATGCCCTCCCCCATCGAAAGAATTCGTTCTTGA
This sequence comes from Ormosia emarginata, assembly GCA_029884605.1. Classification (NCBI taxonomy): domain Eukaryota; kingdom Viridiplantae; phylum Streptophyta; class Magnoliopsida; order Fabales; family Fabaceae; genus Ormosia; species Ormosia emarginata. The sequence continues at coordinate 19,737,720 of JAQQTP010000078.1, read as the reverse complement.
ATTTGATCCTTCATCACCTACATTAAAATGACTTAAGTCAGCCATATTAAATGTTGCACTAACCCCATACTCACCTGGTAGGTCAACTTTGTAGGCATTGTTGTTGATTCTTTCTATGATTTGGAAGGGTCCATCTCCTCTAGGTAAGAGCTTAGATTTTCTTTGCAAAGGAAACCTTTCTTTTCGCATGTGCACCCACACCCAATCTCCTGGTTCAAAAATAACTTGCCTCCTTCCCTTGTTTGCTTGCCTAGCATATTGCTCCATCTTCCTTTCAATTTGAGTCTTGACTTGTTCATGGAGCTTCCTCACATATTCAGCTTTTGCCTGTCCATCCCTATGAATTAAAGAAGAGACATTAGGTAGAGGCAATAAATCAAGGGGGTGAGGGGATTAAAACCATATACAATCTCAAAAGGAGAAAAGCTAGTAGTAGCATGCACAACCCTATTATAAGCAAATTCAACAAGAGGTAAGCATTCTTCCCAGGTTTTGATGTTCCTCTTGACGATTAATCGTATCAAGGTCGATAGGGTCCTATTCACCACCTCAGTTTGTCCATTGGTTTGTGGGTGGCAAGTGGTAGAGAAGAGTAGCTTAGTCCCAAGCTTGTTCCAAAGGGTCCTCCAAAAATGGCTTAGGAACTTTGAGTCCCTATCTGAGACTATGCTTTTGGGCATTCCATGAAGCCTTACCACTTCTTTGAAGAACAAGTCCGCCACATGAATAGCATCATCCACTTTATGGCAAGGAATGAAGTGGGCCATGTTGGAGAATCTGTCCACCACCACAAAAATGGAGTCTCTTCCTTTTTTTGAGCGGGGCAAACCTAGCATAAAGTCCATAGACAAGTCAGTCTAAGGGGAATCAGGAATAGGTAGGGGGTATAGAGTCCATGAGGCATTACCTTTGATTTGGCTGTTTTACAAACAATGCACCTATGCGCCCATCTTTCACATGCAGCATACATCTTAGAGAAATCATCATCATGCACATACAACTCCTTTATGTGTTCAAAACCAAGCATTTTTATTTCAAGAGTAACTAATAAAGTATACCTTTTGGAAAGCGCATCAGCCACTATGTTTACCTTTCTTTGCTTGTGTTTGATCACATAGGGAAATTGTTCAAGGTATTCCACCCACTTGGCATGCCTCTTATTAAGCTTACCTTGCCCTTTTAAATATTTTAGTGACTCATGATCACTGTGAATTACAAACTCTTTTGGAAAAAGGTAGTGCTGCCAAGTGTGCAAAGCCCTTACGAGTGCATACAATTCATTATCATAGGTGGAGTAATTTAAAATAGCTCCTTGCAATTTCTCACTAAAGTATGCAACGGGGTGACCCTCTTGTAATAAAACAGCCCCAATCCCAACATTTGATGCATCACATTCAAGTTCAAAAGATTTAGAAAAATTAGGCAATGCAAGTATGGGTGCATGAGTGAGCCTATCTTTGAGTATGTTGAAACTTGTCTCTTGATCCTCCCCCCACCTAAAACTCACATTTTTCTTAACAACTTCATTTAAAGGGGTGGCTATGGTGCTGAAATCTTTTACAAACCTTCTATAAAAGCTAGCTAACCCATGAAAGCTTCTTACCTCACTCACAGACTTAGGGGTAGGCTACTCCCTAATGGCTTTTATCTTTTCTTCATCTACTTGCACTCCCTTAGCACTCACAACAAAGCCTAGGAACACTACATGGTTGGTGCAAAAGACACACTTCTCTAAATTAGCATACAACTTTTCTTTTCTAAGCACACTCATCACAACCCTAAGGTGTTCTAGGTGCTCTTCTAAGGTTATGTTATAGATTAGGATGTCATCAAAGTACACCACTACAAACTTGCCTAGAAACTCTCTCAACACATGGTTCATCAACCTCATAAAGGTGCTACGCGCATTTGTAAGCCCAAAAGGCATCACCAACCACTCATACAATCCATGCTTAGTCTTAAAGATTGTCTTCCACTCATCCCCTTCCCTTATTCTAATTTGATGGTACCCACTTTTAAAATCCACTTTAGAAAAGTAACATGCACCATGCAATTCATCAAGCAAATCATCTAGCCTAGGGATGGGATGCCTATATTTTACATTTATATTATTTACAGCCCTACAATCAGTACACATTCCCCAAGTGCCGTCCTTTTTGGGGACAAGTATGACAGGCACGGCATAAAGACTTAAACTGTCCCTCACCCATCCTTTTTGTATCAAATCCTCCACTTGTTTCTGAGTTTCCTTAGTTTCCTCAGGATTTGTCCTATAAGCGTGCCTATTGGGCAAAGAGGCTCCCGGGATAAAGTCCATCTGATGTTCTATCCCCCTCAAGGGTGGTAGTCCGGGAGGGACACTCTTTGAAAAGATATCTTCAAAGTCCTGCAAAAGAGAATCAACTTCACTAGGTAGACGGTTAGAGTTACAACTTAAGTACAAGTCCTTGTATATGCAAATGTACATCTCTTACTTTGCAAAGCAAGCCCTTTTAATCTCACTCTCCCTAGCAATTAAACATTCAATTTTTTTTTCATTTACAAGTTCTTGGTCCCTATTCTTTGCTTCCCCCTCTGATTTTACTTTTACGTCTTTCTTCTCTTGCTCAATTCTTAGCTTCAAGGCCACTTGGTCTTCACAAACCTGTTTGGGAGTAAGGGGTACAAGGGTTACCTTTAAGGAACTATGAACAAAGGAGTACTTGTTAGTGAAACCATTATGAATAGCATGCTTATCAAATTGCCAAGGCCTTCTGAGCAAAATATGGCCGACCTCTATGGGAACAATATCACACAAAACATCATCATTATACTTACCAATTGACAAACTTACCAACACTTGTTGATTCACTATCAACTCACCATTCTCACTTAGCCATTAAAGCTTGTATGGTCGAGGGTGAGGAGTAGTTTTAAGATCAAATTTTCTTACCAAGTGAGTGCTTGCCACATTGGTGCAACTTCCCCCATCAATGATTAATGAGCACACTTTACCTTGGATGACACATCTTGTGTGGAAGATGTTTTCCCTTTGGTCTTGGTCCCTTGCCACAACTTGGCTACCCAAGAGTCTCCTTATCATTAGCAAGTCACCATCATGAGCATATGTCTCACTTTCTTCTTCTCCTTCACTTGAGGGAGGGGAATTTGGATATAAATCACTAGAGAGGTGTCCCTCTCTTATCACCATTGCCCTTTTGTATGGGCATTGAGAGGCTATGTGTCCACTCACCAAGCATTTGAAGCACTTGATGTTCCTATTTTTAGAAGAAGAAGAGGAAGAAGCATTAGTGGAAGGAAAAGCATTAGAGTTTTTAGAAGTCATACCTCCCTTGGGTTGTGTAGAGGAGTCTTTATTTGGTTCCTTGTCCTTCCAAGTAGGAGGTTTGAGGTTAGAAGAAGGCTTCTTCCATGCACCCTTTCTTTTGAGTTGTTGTTCCACCTTTATGGCTTGGTGGACTAACTCATCAAGCTTTTCATAGTTGTGCAACTCCACAATGTCTCCTATCTTACAGTTTAAACCATGAAGGAAACTGATGAGGATATGACCAAGAATAAGGAGCTTGAAGCCCTTGAAGGACTTGGAGGACCTATGACAAGAGCAAGGACAAGGAGAGCCAAGGAAGCTTTACAACAAATGTTGGCAGCCTTTACTAAAATAGAACCACGCCTTGAAGAATCAAAACTCAAATTGATCAATTGCCTCATGACTGAAGAGGAGGTTGCATGGCTTTAATGGAAGGGTAGCTTGTCATAAATTCAACTCAAGTATGGAGTGCTAATTATGCTGAATAGGGGCAGCTAGACTTAGTGGAATTATTGGCTGATTAAATGCAAATAACAAGGACATGTAACTGTTACAAATTGATAGAATAATGCAGTCAGCTAGGTTAAAAAATTGTAGGCTGAATGCTTTTATTTCTTTGGCAGTTACACTTTGGCCAATTATAGTTTTTATGATGGTTATTATTAGGAGTTTATTTTTGTAAGTTTCTGAATGTAAAGGGGACTACATAATAGCACCCAGCTAGGAGAAGGGGAGATAGTTTTGGTTTTTGAACAAACACAGTTTAATGAGCTTGTTTCTTTTTGAGTTCTTGCAATCCAATTATTGAGATTTATCAAAGGAATTACATCCTTTGTGTGTGCAATCTCTGGACTTATCTTCCATCCTTTGGAAGTGTGACGTCCATCATCATTCCCATACCAATTTCTTTTTTTTTCCATGATCATATAATTCTGTTTCCCTCAATTCTGATTGAATCAAACCCTAATTCCATGAAAGCCCCAATTTTCGTGCAGAATAACTCCTGATCATATCTCATGTTATACGAAAGCTTTTTGAGTGATTCTTGAGCCAAAATTGCGATTCAGAACACGAGCTTTCTCCTCGTTTTGGTCTCATTCAATTTGGAGTTCTACAGCTCGAGTTATAGTTCCGTGATATCAGAACGAATTTTCTGCATTTCTGTTTTAATTTGATCATTTCCATGCGCAGAGTTTAAAACAAAGTCTGCACCCATCACCTAAATTCCTGGTAGATCCTATTCTGAATCCTAACAAGCAAATTAGGGTTCATATCAGAAACATGACATGGTAGCCTCCCTATCTTCAATGACATTGGCCCTTATCATGGCCACCTCTATCTCCTTGTAGTACTCATCCACACTCCTACTTCCTTGGGTAAGTCTTTGGAGTTTATTGTGCAATTCCCTATGGTACCATGAAGGGACAAACCTCCTCCTCATCAAACCTTTCATCTCTTCCCAAGTGTTTACGGGGTATTCCCTATTCCTTTCCCTCTCTTTTTGTACTTGGTTCCACCAAATTAGGGCATAGTCGGAAAATTCTAGGGCAGCCACCTTTACCTTCCTTTCTTCATTGTAATGGTGATAGGAAAAGATTTGTTCTACCTTAGTTTCCCATTCTAAGTGGGCTTTGGGGTCATTCTTTCCTTGGAAAGAAGGTACTTGGGTCTTTACTCCTCCTAGGTCTCCTCCTCTTTCATCACTCCTATGCCTCCTATTATAACTCCTTTCACTCCCCCATGCCTCCTTCTCCTATCATGGTTCCTCCTAGTCCTCCTTTCCCTACCCGAATCATAGGTATCTTCATCCTCATGCGAGACTTCATGTTGAGAGTCTCTCCTCCTTTCATTATCGAGCCTTGTGTTTATTTCCACCCTAAACTTCTCAAGTTCTTTAGCTAAGGCTTGCATAAGGTTTGCAGTCCTAGGGGATGGGGGTGTACTTCCTTCACTCATCTTTGCACAAGTAATAAGAATAATACAAGATTGAAAAGGCCCTTACCACTCTTCTCACGTGTGTACACTCTTAGATTGATTTCACTCGTGTTTCACACAATTAGGCTTTTGTTTAATGAAAATGCTCTTGCCTTTTACCACTCAAGTTCTCTTTGCAAGTTCTTAAATGAACCCTCTCGCGTTTCAATTACCAAAAGCTCTTATAAAAGTAGCGGTCCTCACAAGAGTAAGCACTCAGAAGTTGAAGAAAGGATGAAACTCTAGACAAAACTCAAAGGAATTTAAAAGACAAGCAAGAAAAGCTAATTAAAAAAAAAGGAAAGTTAAAACTCAAAAGAAATAAAAAGAAAAAGAAATGCGCAAGCTATGTAGAATAACACTGCTTAATGAAATTCACAAGGCATTCAAACTTAATCTTGCTTAAGTGCAAGGGCAATCTCTTTTTTTTTTTGGAATAGGCTTTTTTTTCTCCTTTTTTTATATTATTTTTCACGCCCTTGTTCTCTTTTTGCACTAAAAAATAATAATTGGTTCTTGCAATTTTTGTTCCAAATATTATGCCCAATTGTGTATTTAGGAATTTCCTTTCAAATTAAGGTGCTATAAAACATGTAACAGCAATGGATATAGAGTTGATAAGATCAAAGCTGCAAATATTATGCAGAAATTAAAGAACAGAAACTAAAGGTAAAAAATAAAAGGACTGAATTTTAAAAGACAAAAAGTAAAGAACGGAAAGTAAAGAATGTTGCCAATTCTTAGGAATGGCAGAGATCAATGATGATCAAGGTTCTGTACAAATATTCGACATTCAAGCAATGGTGTTTGATGTTTGGAAAGCAATAAGAACAAGTACAAAAAAAAATACAAGAACTCTATCAACTCTAGGATCCGGGCTCTGATACCACATGATATGATCCAAGTTGGATGCATATTATTTTTACGGATCATCCTTGAGTTGATTTCATGTTTTAAAGAATTAAACGATGGGTGAATAGTATATGAATAGTAAATGAACAGTGCTCATGAACAGTATCATGAATAGTATAAAAATAGAAAAGATGGAAAAAGAAAAGGAATGGAAGGAAGAAGACGCCACACTCTTGGAGAGTGATAAGTCAAGCGAGGATTCGCCACAAAGGTAAGGAAACCTTTGATAAGGACCAAGATGGTTCTGCCAAGAACCCCAAGAGAACTAAGCTCTCAAAACTCACAAGGGAGTGCAATAATATTCTTCAAATTCAAAAGTGTCAAATGCAGTAAGCACAAGCCTATTTATAGGCATTAGGTATGCGGCTAAGTCTAGCTAAAGGAGGAAGCAAGCTAGCACATTCTTTTTAATCCTAACACTAGCGCAAATGTCGCCCAGGCCTGTAACACCCCTTTGGAGGATGTCACACATAAAAGAAAATAAAAGAAATAGAAATAAAATCTACCCAAGTTGTGAAACATTAGTTAAATATTATTACGGGTTGTAAAATAATTCCTGATAGACAGAAATATGATATAAAAAGATAATGCGGAAAATACGAAATAAAAAAAAAACATCATTACTGATAATATACATATGGTTAAGTTATAAGTTGTACAAATAATTTACAACTAAGACTACAAATATTTAAACAAAAAAAAGAAAGAAAGCAATAAAAGAGTTAATATATACGTACATACTGACGCGCCCAAAAAAACATCATGGTTATCTAATCCTCCGATGGATCACTATCAGCCTGAAAATGATCATCGTGGATAAATATCCTGATGCCTCGACACACGGCGATAACGGGATCGCGCAGTCGATACGATGCTTATCTCACTAGGCTCAGGGTTTTCAAGCACCCCAATAACGCCTAATGGATAAGGGCAACTCTAAGTGCAGAAATAACGTCGTCGTCATGACAGGCTCTTCATCAAAACGATGACGTAGGATCACGGTCACACGTCCTGCATACGTCACAGAGTCACGGTCTCCTCGTAGATGCCAAGCCAGAGCACCTCCATGAAATACCAGCTCTATGAATCCCAAAAATCCTAGCGTCGCCATCCCTCACAATCAATCCAGAGGATATGGATGATCGGATGGTTCCTGATCGTCAAACTGGTCGTCTGCTTGCCGATCTTCCTCCTCTTCAGGGTACACGATCTCAAGAGGCTGTTCCTCTTCCTCGAAGTCTTTACCGCGTAAAATAAATAAACAGAAAATACATATAACAAAGAGGTAAGACAACATAAAATCATCACAACATGGCCAATAAAAAGATGACAAACAATATATACATACAGTTCATGCAATACATAAAGCTTTAACAATTATAATAATTAATTGAAGTAAAATTTAGGTATCATCACAATATGTCACTTCACAGATAAAACCTCACGAGATAAAATAAGAAATATAAATAAACAGATAAGATATAATAATAAATAATAACAAGAACAGATAAAATAAATAAATAAAATACGAGATAAAAATAAATAGATAAGATGGAAACAAATAGACATAGAGATAAATAATATAACAAAATCCTACTCCATGGAGCTAAAAAAACACAAGTATCGAGAGAGGAATGATTCGCAAAACCTAATAGTACCACGGCTGCCCCACCAACTATTGCATTGTCACACGTTGCGTCTATAGCCCACGACACAGGAATCCATCAATCCAGCGTGGTATAGTTCACGGTCTCACGTTGTGGCACTACAGGCAAATGTACTACTAGATTTCACCAATCTTGATTAAATATAGTGTATGTCGAGTACCATAGTGTGCTATCGGTTTACCACGGCCCAGCGGAGCGACCAACTGTCCACATGTGGGATCCCGTACACTAAAGTCTCCAAGTTCATTAGAACAATGAACCACACTACGTTTATCGCATCGACAACACGATGTGATTCGTCTCGTCAACAAATCCACCAAATATATGGCACACATAACAGATAGATGGAAAGCCTGTACGGGTTCACATTTTCCCGACAGCAAATAAATTTTCAAAAAAAAGCCTGTACGGGTTCACATTTTCCCGACAGCATAAAATAAATTTTCAAAAGCCTGTACGGGTTCACATTTTCCCGACAAAGATAAAATAAATTTTCAAAAGCACATGCGGGTTCACATTTTCCCGACAAAGATAAAAATAGACACAGTAACGGTCAATCGCGTAGAAATTTTATCGCATTTTCATAATTCCGTCGTTTTTACAAACGTTTAAAAATCGGGTAAAGATATTTTTCTGTTTTTAAAATCGCGTAGCATTTTTAATACGTTTTCTCAATCGCGTAGGATTTTTAAATCATTTTCTTATTCGAATGCCCTTAAAATTACCGTTTAAACAGATAGAAATAGTATTTAGTACATTTAAACTACGTAGAATAATTTTTCATACCGCATACTGTCATTAGGATATTTTTACTATCTTATAGGTTCATTTTTACTAAAAATTGACAGCATTTTGTTTATAAACTTATAATAATGGTTTTCTAAATTTTTCCATAAAATTTTCTATTTACTTAATTTTTAACCATATAATTTAATTCTTTTTGAAATCTCTAACATGCTTCAAAACCTAAAGTGAGCTATATGTTAGAAAATTTCTCAAAATTTCTGTATTTTACTTCCTAATGATAAAATCACTAGTTTTAATCCTTTAAGCTTAACTCTACTCAATTTGTTTCTTCAAAAATCATTATAGAAAATTTCTTGTTAACTTGTATTGTCTCTTTTTGATAAAAAAAAAAATTTGAAATCAAGTTTTAGAAATTATAATTACCTATAGTGGCATGTTGGCCGAATTTTGTAAAACTTTTTCATTTGATTTCTAAATCATGTCAAATGTATTATCTTATCTAAATTCATTAAATCATGTTATAAAGTAATGATTTTGAATCAAATAAATCTTTTAGGCATGTTGGCCCAAAATGTACTAAATCTTTACCATTTGATTTATAAATTCCTTTTCTTTGATCAAAACCATTTAAAACCTTCTTATTTCTCCTAATCAATTAAGTTGCACTTTAGGAAAAATAAAGAGAACATTTTGGTCCTCACATTTTGGCATTGCCGTGAGCTAGGGAATGTGTTCTTTGGAACACTCATGCAAATTTACACATGTTATTCACATCCTAAACCTTATCATCATACAATTCTAACACATGCATTTATATCTCTAACACATGCAAAATATTTCTAACACATGCAAAATATTTCTAACACATAAAACCTAATTTAAAGCTTATAGACATACAATCAAAAGCTATTAGACATGCAAAATTATTACAATTACCAAACAAGAAAGCTACTAACATACAACAATTAAGCTACTAGCAACCACAAAACTTAACAAATACACATCAATAAACACACCACAACCGAATCCTTATGGATTCTACAAACAATCCATCTTCTTACCACCATCAAGGGATGATAAGAATTGTCTTCCTCTTACCTTAAATGAAGACAAAAAACTTGCTTTCACACCTCCTATGGTTCGGTTTTCACTCCACCAAATACCTAAAAATCTCAAATAAAATCTACATGTTACTAACCATGAAAAAGAAGCTAAACCATGGAAAAATCATGGCTTAGAACTTTGAAAAAGAAAAGAGAAAAGAAAAGCATGAAATTTTACCTTCTAGGTAAAACTTTCAAAGTTGGTTTCAAGCCCTAAATGGAAGAATTTGAAGAAACTCCCAACTACAAAGGTTCTTAGAATGGTGTTTAGGTTAAGGAAACTTGGTTAGAAAAATTTTTGGATGGTTGGAGTGTTAGGAAACTAGCTTGGCCGAATGGAAGGAGGAAAATGGACAACAATGGTGGCTAGGGTTTTGAAGAGAGAGAAGAGAGAAAAGTGATGAAGATGGAAGGTGATTTTTGGTCTCCTAAGGCCTCTTGGCCGTAGCACTAAGTGAGGTGCAAGGTGGGCACCTTGCTTGGCTTCATCCAAGCCATTGGATGAATCAAAGGCCAAGATCAAGCCTTGGTGAGCAAGCTTGAATCCCATTGGTTGGTTCCTGGTGACTCACATGCTTTGAGTCACACAACAGTATTAAATGCTCTGTGAGTCGACTAGTGAGTCACTGCTCGGAAAGTTCTACCGCTACGGTGATTAATTAAGCTACCGATCTAACCGTTTCGGCTAATTGTGGGTCCCGCAAAAATATTTCCGGTCCACTTTGTCACTAAAATATACTGACTAATAAAATAATATTATAATAATATAAAATTATTTTATTTGACAGTTAAATCCTAAAAATTAAAAGATTATTTTTAGTCTCATTCAGAATCGGGTTAAGTAAGATCCCCCAATTCTAAATAATAAAATAAGATTTCCCCGGCCCGAAAAATATTATTTTCCCGCCTCGAGCAAATCACACAAAAAGTCCATAAAAATTCACAGACAGTATTTTCGGCATTAAATCAAGAAGAAAACAATTAAAAACAGAGACAAAAAAAAAAAACAAGACGTTCGGGACGTAACGGTCATTTTCCCATTTTTCCCACAACGTAGGTAATCGTCCAAAACGTTCAAATAAAATATCCAAGCAAGATTATTTAGTCTGTATATCTTTCGAGAAAAATTAATACAAGAGCTCGAAAAAATTTTTATTTTATCGTCTCGAAACAAATTACGTAAAACGATCAAATAAAATTTGAGCCTCAGATATCGTAATTGTTTTCATACGTAAATCGAGAATAGAAAAATAGGGACACAACGATCATTCATACAAAAGCATGAAAAACAGAAAAACAAGACATTCGAATATTTTCTAAAAATTGGGGCGTTACAACTCTCCCCAACAAATAAAAATTTCGTCCTCGAAATTCGATGTTCATTCAAACAAATGAAGATACTGATCCTTCATTTTATCTTCCAGTTCCCAAGTAGCCTCACCCGTCACATCATTCCATATGACTTTCACTAGCTCAATCATCTTTCCTCGAAGCTGTTTTACCTTTCTGTCCTCTATTCTGACAGGTAAAGTTTCGTAAGTCAAATTCTCCTTTAACTGCACGTCATCTGGCTGTATAACATGTATCGGATCTGGTATATACTTCCGTAACTGAGACACATGAAACACGTCATGCAAATTGGATAGAAAAGGCGGCAAAGCAATCTGATATGCTACAGGACCTATACGTCTGATAATTTGATATGGTCCAATGAATTTAGGAGTAAGCTTCTTCGACTTAATTACTCTTCCGACACCCGTCGTAGGAGTAACTCTTAGAAATACATGCTCACCCTCCTTAAACTCAAGAGATCGTCTTCGTTTGTCCGCATAACTCTTCTGTCTGCTTTGTGCCGTCCTCATCTTCTCTTGTATCATCTTGACTTTATCTGTAGTCTGTTGTACAAGTTCCGGTCCAACAGTCATACTCTCCCCATCTTGATGCCAACATAGCGGCGTTCGACATCGCCTTCCATACAATGCTTCATAAGGTGCCATTCCGATGCTTGCGTGAAAACTATTGTTGTAGGTGAATTCTATCAAAGATAAAAATTCATCCCAACTTTCCCGTTGTTCCAAAACACAAGCCCGTAACAAATCCTCCAAAGACTGTATAGTTCTCTCTGTCTGACCGTCAGTCTGAGGATGATACGCTGAACTCAGTCGTAACTTGGTTCCCATAGCTTCTTGCAAACTTCGCCAAAATCTTGACGTAAACCTCGGATCTCTGTCAGAAACTATACATGTAGGCACTCCATGTAATCTGACAATCTCGCTGATGTACAACTGGGTTAATCTTTCCAATGAATATTTAATATTGATTGGTAAGAAATGAGCCGATTTCGTAAGTCTATCGACTATAACCCATATCGAATCATGACCTCTCCTTGTCTTTGGCAACCCAGTAACGAAATCCATAGAAATGCTGTCCCATTTCCATTCTGGAATCGATAATGGTTGCAACATCCCAGCTGGTCTTTGGTGTTCAACTTTTGACTTTTGACAAACTAGGCAAGTTGACACGCATCTAACCACATCACCCTTCATTCCATGCCACCAGAATAACTTCTTCAAGTCTTGGTACATCTTTGTTATGCCTGGATGCATACTTAATAGACTAGTATGGGCATGTTCCACAATATATTGCCTTAATTCTCGGTTACGAGGAATACAATTCTACCTCGAAACCTCGAATTCCATCACCTTCTTTGAACTCTACTTGCCTCGTTTTGCTTCATTTGCTCCCTTATTCCTTGTAAAAATTTATCGGCATTTTGCTTTTCCCTTATGTCTTCCATCAACTCGCTTGAGATAGTAACCATATTCATACGATCTTTCCTGGTTTCAACTCAACAAATGACCACTCATCTCTAAATTGTTCAATAAGCTCCTTTTCTTTAATCATCAGTGCAGAAACACTGATAATCTTTCTACTCAAGGCATCGGCCACGACATTCGCCTTACCAGGGTGGTACAAAAGTTGAAAATCGTAGTCGTTCAGAAATTCTAACCATCTTCGCTGCCTCATATTCAGCTCCTTCTGGTCGTACAAGTACTTCAAACTCTTGTGATCACTGAAGATGTTGAACGTTGCTCCATAGAGAAAATGTCTCCATATCTTCAAAGCAAAAACTACCGCAGCCAATTCCAAATCATGCGTAGGATAATTCTTTTCATGAACCTTCAATTGTCGAGAAGCATATGCCACCACATTCCGGTCTTGCATCAACACGCATCCTAGTCCTTGATAAGAAGCGTCACAATACACATCGAAAGATTTCGTCGAATCTGGTAGGATCAATACTGGTGCAGTTGTTAATCTCTTCTTCAACTCTTGAAAACTGGCTTCACGCTCTTCCGTCCATTCAAAAGCTTGACTTTTCCTCGTCGATTGCGTAAGTGGTCCAAAGCAATCTTGGAAAAACCTTCGATAAATCTCCGATAATAACCAAAGAAGTCCAACAAAACTTCGAACTTCTGTTACTGTCTTAGGTCTCTCCCACTGTAAAACAGTCTCCACTTTCGATGGGTCCACCGCAATACCTTCTTTAGAAATTACGTGACCAAGAAATTGGACTTCTTCTAACCAGAACTCACACTTAGCCAACTTCGCATACAACTGCTTCTCTCTCAAAATCAAGAACAACTTTCAGATGTTCAGCATGCTCTTCCTTCGATCGAGAATAGATCAGAATGTCATCGATAAAGACAACGACAAATCTGTCTAGATATGGACGAAATATCCTGTTCATATAATCCATAAATATGGCAGGAGCATTCGTCACCCCGAATGGCATTACTTGATACTCATAATGTCCATAACGAGTTCGAAAAGCAGTCTTCGGCACATCTTCCCCTCTTACACGAATCTGGTGATAACCTGATCGCAAATCAATCTTGGAAAATATCACAGCTCCTCTTAATTGATCCATCAAATCGTCGATTCTTGGAAGCGGATATTTATTCTTGATAGTCACCTTGTTCAACTGCCGATAATCCACACAAAGTCGTGAAGTTCCATCCTTCTTCTTGACCAAAAGCACTGGCGCACCCCATGGGGAAACGCTAGGTCGTACAAACTCTTTCTCCAACAGTTCCACCAATTGCTTCTTCAGCTCCTCCAACTCTACGGCGACATACGGTATGGTGCAATTGAGATAGGACCTGTTCTCTGACTAAATCAATTGAGAATTCGATCTCCCGCTCAAAGCGGTAAACCAGTACATCGTCGGAAAAAACATCCTGGAAAATCGTTGACAACAGGAATAGTATTCACATCCTTCTCATTCTTAACTTCTAGAGAAGACAATACCGTATATCCCTGCGCTCCATCTCTCAACAAAGACTTGACCTTAACAAAGCGGCTTAAGAATCCAGACTCTTCTTCCTTAGGAAAAACTATAGTTTTCTTTGCACAATCTATAAGGATATGGTTAGAACATAACCAAATCCATCCCTAAGATTACATCTATCTCAATAAGAGGCAAACAAATCAAATTGACCAAAAACAAACGGCCCTTCACAACAATAGGACAATCCAAACAGATCTTAGAAGTAACTACAGTTTAGCAACATGGCGTAGATACACTCAACTTAACATTCAGAGAAGACACAGGCAACTTCAGTCTTTCCACACAATCATAGGCAATAAACGAGTGTGTAGCACCCGAGTCATACAATACAGTCAGAAGGTTACCTCCGATTTCACCCTCTCCTTGAATAAGGTCATCGATTGGGAAACTTCAGATCCCATCATTGTGTACACTCGCCCTCCGGATCTCGTTGAGTATTTCCGTTTTTTTGCCGATTAGTTCTAACATGACGAATGCAATGAGGTTTCTTCTCTCGGTCGAGTACAATCCTTTGACATATGCCCAGTCATCCACGCTTAAAAGACAGCTGCTCCTTTGATTGTACAATGGAGATAGATGGCCCTTCTTACCACACTTAAAACACGTCGGTGTAAACACCACTCTCTGTCCTGCTCCACCACTAGGTACACTCCCCCCAACTAGCGGTCGCTGAGTCTGACTTCCTTGTGGTCTAGCATACGGCTTACGCAGAAACCGATTTGTATTGCTACCTCCACCTCTTTGAAACCTTGTCGGCCCAAAGTTCCGACTCCTTTGATCTCGCGACGGTTCAAGCTCCTCAAGCCGTGCACACGCGTCTACCAAAGCATGAAAATGATTCATCCTCAGAGATATCACTCCCCGCTTCAATTCTACTCTCAATCCAGACTCAAACTTCCGACATTTCCATACCTCATCTTGTCGATTTTGAGCATAATCCGAAAATTGAGACAGACTTTCAAATCTTGTAGCGTATTCATTCACTGTCATATTTCCCTGTCGCAACCCAAGAAATTCCATCTCCTTGGCATGCCTAGCACTCGCAGAAAATACTTATCCGAAAAGCATTAGAAAATACTTCCCAGTGTGATCTCGGTCCCTTCACTTGCAACACTCGGCGGACTCCTCTCCACCAATGTTCGCATCTCCTCTCAACATGAAAACAAAGATAAGTTACTTTCTTTTCATCTCGTACATCTCATCCCCTCAAAGATTCTTTCTAAATCTTGCATCCATTGACTCGCTTTCTCCTGATCCACCTCGCCTCTAAATTGTGGCGGATTATGGCGCCTAAATTCAGATAAATTTAGGGCATCACCGTAGCATCTTGTTGTTGAGCTGCTCTCAAATTTTGCTGAGTAATCACTTCAGCCATCTGCCGCATAGCTTCAGCAGCAACCAACATCGGGTCCTCATCACGATTTACGTTAGCACGTCCTCTACCTCTACCAACCATCTTCTTTCTTCAAACATAACAAAACAAAGTTAGATACATCCTTCTAGATATTTCCGAAAGGATATAAATCGCAAAGATCATAGAGAATCACACAGCACAAACAAAAACAGACCCAACCACAACCCCAAAAGACTCTAACTTGGGCTCTGATACCAACTAATGTAACACCCCTTTGGAGGATGTCACACATAAAAGAAAATAAAAGAAATAGAAATAAAATCTACCCAAGTTGTGAAACATTAGTTAAATATTATTACGGGTTGTAAAATAATTCCTGATAGACAGAAATATGATATAAAAAGATAATGCGGAAAATACGAAATAAAAAAAACATCATTACTGATAATATACATATGGTTAAGTTATAAGTTGTACAAATAATTTACAACTAAGACTACAAATATTTAAACAAAAACAGGAAAGAAAGCAATAAAAGAGTTAATATATACGTACATACGTTGACGACGCCCAAAAAAAAACATCATGGTTATCTAATCCTCCGATGGATCACTATCACCGAAAATGATCATCGTGGGATAAATATCCCGGATGCCTCGACACACGGCGATAACGGGATCGCGCGATCGATACGATGCTTATCTCACTAGGCTCGGGGTTTTCAAGACCCCAATAACGCCTAATGGATAAGGGCAACTCTAAGTGCGTAAATAACGTCGTCGTCATGACAGGCTCTTCATCAAAACGATGACGTAGGATCACGGTCACACGTCCCGCATACGTCACGAGTCACGGTCTCCTCGTAGATGCCAAGCCGCAGCAGCACCTCCATGAAATACCAGCTCTATGAATCCCAAAAATCCTAGCGTCGCCATCCCTCACAATCAATCCAGAGGGATATGGATGATCGGATGGTTCTTGATCGTCAAACCGGTCGTCGCTTGCCGATCTTCCTCCTCTTCGTGGTACACGATCTCAAGAGGTCGTTCCTCTTCCTCGAAGTCTTTACCGCGTAAAATAAATAAACAGAAAATACATATAACAAAGAGGTAAGACAACATAAAATCATCACAACATGGCCAATAAAAAGATGACAAACAATATATACATACGAGTTCATGCAATACATAAAGCTTTAACAATTATAATAATTAATTGAAGTAAAATTTAGGTATCATCACAATATGTCACTTCACGATAAAACCTCACGATAAAATAAGAAATATAAATAAACAGATAAGATATAATAATAAATAATAACAAGAACAGATAAAATAAATAAATAAAATACGATAAAAATAAATAGATAAGATGGAAACAAATAGACATAGAGATAAATAATATAACAAAATCCTACTCCATGGAGCTAAAAAAAACACAAGTATCAGAGAGAGGAATGATTCGCAAAACCTAATAGTACCACGGCTGCCCCACCAACTATTGCGCTGTCACACGTTGCGTCTATAGCCCCACGACACGACACGAATCCATCAATCCAGGCGTGGTATAGTTCACGGTCTCACGTTGTGGCACTACAGGCAAATGTACTACTAGATTTCACCAATCTTGATTAAATATAGTGTATGTCGAGTACCATAGTGTGCTATCGGTTTACCACGGCCCAAATGGAGCGCGACAACTGTCCACATGTGGGATCCCGTACACTAAAGTCTCCAAGTTCATTAGAACAATGAACCACACTACGTTTATCGCATCGACAACACGATGTGATTCGTCTCTCAAACAAATCCACCAAATATATGGCACACATAACATAGATGGAAAGCCTATACGGGTTCACATTTTCCCGACAGCAAATAAATTTTCAAAAAAGCCTGTACGGGTTCACATTTTCCCGACAGCATAAAATAAATTTTCAAAAGCCTGTACGGGTTCACATTTTCCCGACAGCATAAAATAAATTTTCAAAGCCTAGACGGGTTCACATTTTCCCGACAGCATAAAATAGACACAGTAACGGTCAATCGCGTAGAAATTTTATCGCATTTTCATAATTCCGTCGTTTTTACAAACGTTTAAAAATCGGGTAAAGATATTTTTCTGTTTTTAAAATCGCGTAGCATTTTTAATACGTTTTCTCAATCGCGTAGGATTTTTAAATCATTTTCTTATTCGAATGCCCTTAAAATTACCGTTTAAACAGATAGAAATAGTATTTAGTACATTTAAACTACGTAGAATAATTTTTCATACCGCATACTGTCATTAGGATATTTTTACTATCTTATAGGTTCATTTTTACTAAAAATTGACAGCATTTTGTTTATAAACTTATAATAATGGTTTTCTAAATTTTCCATAAAATTTTCTATTTACTTAATTTTTAACCATATAATTTAATTCTTTTTGAAATCTCTAACATGCTTCAAAACCTAAAGTGAGCTATATGTTAGAAAATTTCTCAAAATTTCTGTATTTTACTTCCTAATGATAAAATCACTAGTTTTAATCCTTTAAGCTTAACTTCTACTCAATTTGTTTCTTCAAAAATCATTATAGAAAATTTCTTGTTAACTTGTATTGTCTCTTTTTGATAAAAAAAAAATTTGAAATCAAGTTTTAGAAATTATAATTACCTATAGTGGCATGTTGGCCGAATTTTGTAAAACTTTTTCATTTGATTTCTAAATCATGTCAAATGTATTATCTTATCTAAATTCATTAAATCATGTTATAAAGTAATGATTTTGAATCAAATAAATCTTTTAGGCATGTTGGCCCAAAATGTACTAAATCTTTACCATTTGATTTATAAATTCCTTTTCTTTGATCAAAACCATTTAAAACCTTCTTATTTCTCCTAATCAATTAAGTTGCACTTTAGGAAAAATAAAGAGAACATTTTGGTCCTCACATTTTGGCATTGCCGTGAGCTAGGGAATGTGTTCTTTGGAACACTCATGCAAATTTACACATGTTATTCACATCCTAAACCTTATCATACAATTCTAACACATGCATTTATATCTCTAACACATGCAAAATATTTCTAACACATGCAAAATATTTCTAACACATAAAACCTAATTTAAAGCTTATAGACATACAATCAAAAGCTATTAGACATGCAAAATTATTACAATTACCAAACAAGAAAGCTACTAACATACAACAATTAAGCTACTAGCAACCACAAAACTTAACAAATACACATCAATAAACACACCACAACCGAATCCTTATGGATTCTACAAACAATCCATCTTCTTACCACCATCAAGGGATGATAAGAATTGTCTTCCTCTTACCTTAAATGAAGACAAAAAACTTGCTTTCACACCTCCTATGGTTCGGTTTTCACTCCACCAAATACCTAAAAATCTCAAATAAAATCTACATGTTACTAACCATGAAAAAGAAGCTAAACCATGGAAAAATCATGGCTTAGAACTTTGAAAAAGAAAAGAGAAAAGAAAAGCATGAAATTTTACCTTCTAGGTAAAACTTTCAAAGTTGGTTTCCAAGCCCTAAATGGAAGAATTTGAAGAAACTCCCAACTACAAAGGTTCTTAGAATGGTGTTTAGGTTAAGGAAACTTGGTTAGAAAAATTTTTGGATGGTTGGAGTGTTAGGAAACTAGCTTGGCCGAATGGAAGGAGGAAAATGGACAACAATGGTGGCTAGGGTTTTGAAGAGAGAGAAGAGAGAAAAGTGATGAAGATGGAAGGTGATTTTTGGTCTCCTAAGGCCTCTTGGCCGTAGCACTAAGTGAGGTGCAAGGTGGGCACCTTGCTTGGCTTCATCCAAGCCATTGGATGAATCAAAGGCCAAGATCAAGCCTTGGTGAGCAAGCTTGAATCCCATTGGTTGGTTCCTATGGTGACTCACATGCTTAGTCACACAACAGTATTAAATGCTCTCTGAGTCACTAGTGAGTCACTGCTCGAAAGTTCTACTTTACTTACGGTGATTAATTAAGCTACCGATCTAACCGTTCGGCTAATTGTGGGTCCCGCAAAAAATATTTCCTGTCCACTGTCACTAAAATATACTTGACTAATAAAATAATATTATAATAATATAAAATTATTTTATTTGACATTAAATCCTAAAAATTAAAAGATTATTTTTAGTCTCATTCAGAATCGGGTTAAGTAAGATCCCCCAATTCTAAATAATAAAATAAGATTTCCCGGCCCGAAAAATATTATTTTCCCGCCTCGAGCAAATCACACAAAAAGTCCATAAAAATTCACAGTACGTATTTTCGGGCATTAAATCAAGAAGAAAACAATTAAAAACAGACAAAAACAAAAAAAAACAAGACGTTCGGGACGTAACGGTCATTTTCCCATTTTTTCCCACAACGTAGGTAATCGTCCAAAACGTTCAAATAAAATATCCAAAGAAGATATTTAGTCAGTATATCTTTCAAAAATTAATACAAGAGCTCGAAAAAAAATTTTATTTTATCGTCTCGAAACAAATTACGTAAAACGATCAAATAAAATTTGAGCCTCAGATTATCGTAATTGTTTTCATACATAAATCGAGAACGAAAAATAGGGACACAACGGTCATTCATACAAAAGCATGAAAAACAGAAAACAATATATTCAGAATATTTTCTAAAAATTGGGGCGTTACAAGGCCCAATTAGAAGGCAGCACATATCCCTAGCTCTGCTATGCGCAAATTAAGCCCAAATAATACGCCCTTATAACAAAATTATCCCAAAAAAGAAAATAAGAATCAAAACTGAGAAAATTAAAAAGTTCAAACACATAATTAAATAAAATTGACAAAGAAGAAATCATTCCCCCACATTGGGCCCTTCATCAACTTGGATCATTTGGACAATATTGAGTGCTCCTTCTTATGGAATGGGCTTGAGTGAGAGAAAGTGGTTGACTTCTTTGTCCAAATCCTCCTTAGCCTTTTTAGCTCTTGACCTTGTCATTGGGCCTCCAAGTCCTTGCAGTGCAGCATCTTTGGGCATTGGGCCCATTAGGCTGCCACTTGAGCTTCCTTGGTCTCTATCATTGGTGCCCAGTTAATAAGAATTAAGGGAAATTATGAAGTAAGCAACCAAGGGTTGCCTAGATATGAATTGAGAAGATGTAAGGTTTAAGTATGCTAAATAAGATGGACAATTAAGAGTGCCATAGTGGCATGGATGCCTCATAGTGATGGGGGAAAATGTTAAAGTAAGAAAGAATGTATACTAAGAAGAAGAAGTATATTTAAAGTCGTGTGAACACTCTCATGGAGGTAGAGCTAGTAGTGCAAGTATGGAGATTATGTAGTGGTTATGTAAGAGTTAGGCATAACACTACATTATGTATACATACTCATAAATAGCAAAGAAACCACTCCGAATGGTGGGTTAAGGAGGTAACTGATTCCTTCCCTACTGCAAAGAAAGGAATAGCAAGTTCATGACATCCATAATCTCTCATGACATTACATTTATATCATCACATAATCTCGTTTGAGCATAATCATACATCATATCATACTTCAGAGTATCATTTCATTATTTCATGTTTGATTGTATTTATGTTTCAGTGATTCATTGTATTTGTGTGTTGTGCACAATGATATTAGGCAATTGTATGAGTGGTTTTTAATATCATTAATAGTTTGTGTGGTTGCTCAATGTTATTGTTCCATTGTATGGGTGGTGGTTCAATATCATTGATTATTACCTTCTAATCATGCATTAACAGTTGTATGGGCAGTTGTCCTATCTTCTAAAGGTGAAACAATCTAAGTTATGGCTTGACTAGAAACATTACATAGAGAGAGAATGTGTATGTTCCTAGAGTAAAGAATAGGAATTCGAAGGATTATACAGATTTATTTATGATGTTTTGATTGAGTAAGAAATAATGATTTAATTGCCTGTTAAAATTTTATTTCAGACATTTATGGGTTGTATGCTGTTATACGACAACTGGTATTGGTACACTTATACTAAGTATTATGAATTCTCACCCCTTGTGTTCCATGTAAATCCAAGTTAAAGATTCAAAGACAAAGAGAAGATGAAGCATGAAGACTAGTATAGTTATTTTCATGATTAGTAGATAGATTTTATATTTTCATGTATATGTGATTAAGGATGTAAAACAAAATCAGGTATATATTAGCAAAAAGTTATGTATATAAGTGGATATTGTTTCCACAAGGCTCTCCATGATGATTTATTTATATAAATGTTATGGATTGGTTTATGAATAAGTTAGAAGTAGCATAACTAATACTATTTATCCAGGTATATGTTAGATATACTAGGATTTCAGTATTAGGATATTACACCGGATACCCGTGATTCTAATGTGGAAGTAACAAATCAAAGCAACAAGACGTTTGTTGAGCCAGATGGTGATTTTGGGTATGTAGACAATTATTTGTTATTCATTTATAGTTAATGCACATTCAAATTTTTTGTTGAGAATATTTACATTTCCTTTTTTAAGTTGTATCATAGATTTCTACTATCTAAACCCGCTGCTGATGCCATAACAAAGATTATACGATCTAGGTATAATCAACCTTGGACATCTTGAGGAGAAATATCCAAAGATACTAGAGAAATGTAGTTTCGAGAGTTTCAAGTATGTATTAATTTTTATTTGTTTAATTATGTTTATTTGTCTTGTAATAGTGCAATTTTTTTAAACTTTAACATTATTTACATAATTTTTTGAAGGGTTATATTTCTTGGATGCCTCAACATCATAACCATATGCGGAAGACATATAATAGTCGTAGTTCGAAGAGACTATCAAATTTGCCTGGGCAGGCACACAACTTAAATGAAAGAGACCTTCTTGGATTGGAGAAGGCATATGGGAAGACTTATGTAGGCACTGGGTTAGTAGCATGTATAAGGAGAAATGTCAACAACCAAAGATGAATCGTGCTTCTGACATTGGTGGATGCTTGAACACTGGTGGTTGCATTTCTATAGGCACCCATACACAGAAATTAGTAACTATTATCGCCAGTTGTTTAGTAATATGTTTTATTATTTTGTTATTAACTTATTTTCTCATTATTACAGGCTAAGACTTTGGATAGAGAGCTCATAGTTGATGAGACATTTTATCACGTACATTTGAGGAAAGAAGACTGTACTGCATGAGTTTTTACAAAAGCTAAGGATTTATATGTTAGTATTTCTTTAGAAATTATTGCCTTTAATACTACAATCATGTTATAACAACAACCATAAGAAATTTTTTATTTCCATCTTAAGGAGGAATTCAAAGCAAAGGAATTTGAATAATCTTCTTAGTGCTCAAATGACTAGTCGAGAGCTTTGGATTAAAATTGTTGGCGGTCCTAAGAAGGGTCGTGTTTATGGCCTTAGTTCTCAAGCATCTATTTATGACCATGGAGATTCATCCTCCTCAAGGCAGGTCAAGTCAAGTTCTTGAGCACGTTATTAATCAAGTTAAGTAATAGGTGCAATATTTTTTATTAATTGATTTTTGTACTTTGATGGATGTAGTCAATCATTTTATTTTTCGTAATTTTGGTTAATTCATTATTCGTGGAATGAATTGATGAATTTATGTTTACATATATTAATTAGGTTAAGGAGCAGTTGCAGTAGGAGATATTGGATCGGGTTCAGGAGATTCAACAGCAAATGAAGCAGCAAAGCCAACAACGTGAGGCAGAGTGGAAAATATGATTTGAACAATACCAACGTCAACAGAACCAAATGATTAATGAGCTGAAATCATATGTACAAGCTGCTGACACTCAACCAAGCCAACAACTACAACTAACAGAAGAAGATAATTAGAATAATGAAGATGATCATGATGAAGATGACAATGATAATGAGGATTATTAAACTTTGTATTTGAACGAAACTTTGTTATGTTGTATTTGAACATTGAGTTATGTTGTATTTGAACACTGAATTATGTTGTATGCGATTTGTTATGTTTGTTTTATGGATTGGTTAAATGCATTGACAAGTTGAAATTGATGTCTGAGTGAATTTTATTATATTGTGGATTTTGAATATTTAATTTAAATTATTTTTATATTCAAAAAAAATTGCGAAGGATTTTGTAGCGGAAATATCAGCCGCAAATTTGCACAGATTTTTGTAGCGAAAATTCAGCCACAAATTGAAAAATCCACCACAAAATCCGCAGCAATTTAGTCGAAGAAAAATCCACCGCAAATTAGCGACGAAAAAATTAGCCTCAAATTAGAGGCGGCAACATCCGTTGCAAAATCCATCCCAAATTTGCGGTGGAAAAATCTTCCGCAAATTAGACCATTTCTGGCAACGATTCCGGTATGTTCCCAAAGCGTTTTGCGGTAGAAAAATCCACCACAAATTTGTGGTAGAAATTAAAATCTGCCGTAAACTATATTGCGTCGACCGTATTTGCAGCGGTCACGAATCTGCCACAAATCTGCCACAAATAGTTAATTTGCAGCGGATTTTAAGTGATTTGCGATGGATTTATCCTTCGCAAATCTCATTTTTTCTTGTAATGTTCCCCACAGAGGGTTCCGCCTTCAACTGATTACAGTCCTTTCAGAAATGTCCAAGCTTCCCACATCTGAAGCATATAATTCCTTTGTATGGATAGTCCTTAGTCAAGTGGTCCTTTCCACACTTAAAACATTTGGATGTAGGAGTTCTAGCTTGACCAAACTTGTTTCCACCTGAAACTCCTCCAAAGGATTACTGTCGAGTCTGACCTCCTGATGGTCTAGCATATGGATTCTGTTGATAACAGTTACCACTGCTACCCTTTCCTCTTTGGAACCGAGTAGGTCCAAAATTCTGGTTCCTCTTTGATATGAACCTATTTTGCTTGTTAGAATTCAGAATAGGATCTACAAGGAATTAAGGTGATGGAACAGACTTTGTTTTAAACTCTGCACATGGAAATGATCAAATTAAAACAGAAAATGCAGAAAATGCGTTATGATATCACGAAACTATAACTCAAGCTGTAGAACTCCAAATTGAATGAGACCAAAACGAGGTGAAAGCTCGTGTTCTGAATCGCAATTTTGGCTCAAGAATCACTCAAAAAGCTTTCGTATAACATGAGATATGATCAGGAGTTATTCTGCACGAAAATTGGGGCTTTCATGGAAATAGAGTTTGATTCAATCAGAATTGAGGGAAACTGAATTATATGATCATGGAAAAGAAAAGAAAAATGGTATGGGAAAGATGATGGACGTCACACCTCCAAGGATGGAAGATAAGTCCAGAGATTGCACACACAAAGGATGTAATTCCTTTGATAAATCTCAATAGTTGGATTGCAAGAACTCAAAGAGAAACAAGCTCCCAAACGTGATTGTTCTAAGACCAAAAACTAACCCCTCTTGTCCTAGCTGGGTGCTATTATGTAGCCCCTTTACATTCAATAACTTACAAAAATAAACTCCTAATAATAACCATCATAAAAAACTATAATTGGCCAAAGTGTAACTCCCAAAGAAATAAAAGCATAACTTACAAAAATAAACTCCTAAAAATAACCATCATAAAAACTATAATTGGCCAAAAGTGTAACGCTAAAGAAATAAAAGCATTCAAATTTTATGTGATTGCATTATTCTATCAATTTGTAACAGATACATGTCCTTGTTATTTGTATTTAATCAGCCATTAATTCCACCAAGTCTAGCTACCCCTATTCAAAGATAGTTAGCACTCCATACTTGAGTTGAATTTATGACAAGCTACCCTCCCATTAAAGCCACGCAACCTCCTCTTCAGTCATGAGGCAATTGATCAATTTGAGTTTTGATTCTTCAAGGCGTGGTTCTATTTTAGTAAAGGCTGCCAACATTTGTTGTAAAGCTTCCTTGGCTCTCCTTGTCCTTGCTCTTGTCATAGGTCCTCCAAGTCCTTCAAGGGCTTCAAGCTCCTTGTTCTTGGTCATGTCCTCATCACTCTTCTTAACTTTTGACCTTGTCATTGGGCCTCTAAGTCCTCGCAGTGCATCTTTGGGCATTGGGCCTGTTGAGCTGCCACTTGAGCTTCCTTGGTCCCCATTATGCCCTCCTCCTTCAAAAGAATTCGTCCTCGAATTTGATCCTTCATCACCTACATCAAAAAGACTTAAGTCAGCACATTAAATGTTGCACTAACCCCATAATCACCTGGTAGGTCAACTTTATAGGCATTGTCATTGATTCTTTCTAAGATTTGGAAGGGTCCATCTCCTCTAGGTAAGTGCTTAGATTTCCTTTGCAAAGGAAACCTTTCTTTTCGTATGTTCACCCATACCCAATCTCCTGGTTCAAAAACAACTTGTCTCCTTCCCTTGTTTGCTTGCTTAGCATATTGCTCCATCTTCCATTCAATTTGAGTCTTGACTTATTCATAGAGCTTCCTCACATATTCAGCTTTTGCCTGTCCATCCCTATGAATTAAAGAAGAGACATTAGGTAGAGGCAGTAAATCAAGGGGGGTGAGGGGATTAAAACCATTTACAATCTTAAAAGGAGAAAAGCTAGTAGTAGCATACACAACCCTATTATAAGCAAATTCAACAAGAGGTAAGCATTCTTCCCAGGTTTTGATGTTCCTCTTGATGATTAATCACAGTAAGGTTGATAGGGTCCTATTCACCACCTCAGTTTGCCCATCAATTTGTGGGTGGCAAGTGGTAGAGAAGAGTAGCTTAGTCCCAAGCTTGTTCCAAAGGGTCCTCCAAAAATGGCTTAGGAACTTTGAGTCCCTATCTGAGACTATACTTTTGGGCATTCCATGAAGTCGCACCACTTCTTTGAAGAACAAGTCTGCCACATGAATAGCATCATCCACCTTATGGCAAGGAATGAAGTGGGTCATCTTGGAGAATTTGTCCACCACCACAAAAATGGAGTCTCTTCCTTTTTTGAGCGGGGCAAACCTAGCATAAAGTCCATAGACAAGTCAGTCCAAGGGGAATCAGGCATAGGTAGGGGGGTATAGAGTCCATGAGGTATTACCTTTGATTTAACTCTTTTACAAACAATGCACTTATCACATAGTTTATGCACATCATACTTCATGCCAGGTCAATAAAAATACTCATGCAACACGTCTAAAGTCTTTTGGATCCCAAAGTGGCCCATTAATCCCCCCTCATGAGCTTTCCTAAGCAATAATTCACGCAAAGAGCTCTTAGGCACACACAAACATTTTTCTTTGAATAAATACCCATCTTGCCTAAAGAACCCCCTATGCGCCCTTTTTTCACATGTAGCATACATCTTGGAGAAATCATCATCATGCACAAACAACTCCTTTATGTATTCAAAACTAAGCATTTTTGTTTCAAGAGTAGCTAATAAGGTATACTTCCTGGCAAGCACATCAGCCACTATGTTTACCTTTCCTTGCTTGTGTTTGATCATATAGGGAAATTGTTCAAGGTATTCCACTCACTTGGCATGCCTCTTATTAAACTTACCTTGCCCTTTTAAATATTTTAGTGACTCATGATCATTGTGAATTACAAACTCTTTTGGCAAAAGGTAGTGCTGCCAAGTGTGCAAAGCCCTTATGAGTGCATACAATTCTTTGTCATAGGTGGAATAATTTAAATCAGCTCCATGCAATTTCTCACTAAAGTATGCAATGGGGTGACCCTCTTGTAATAAAACAGTCCCCAATCCCAACATTTGATGCATCACACTCAAGGTCAAAAGACTTAGAAAAGTTAGGCAATGTAAGTATGGGTGCATGAGTGAGCCTATCTTTGAGTGTGTTGAAACTTGTCTCTTGAACCCCCCCCCCACCTAAAACTCACATTTTTCTTAACAACTTCATTTAAAGGGGTGGCTATGGTGCTGAAATCTTTTACAAACCTTCTATAAAAGCTAGCTAACCCATGAAAGCTTCTTACCTCACTCACAGACCTGGGTAGGCTACTCCCTAATGGCTTTTATCTTTTTTTCATCTATTTGCACTCCCTTAGTACTCACAACAAAGTCTAGGAACACTACATGGTCGGTGCAAAAGACACACTTCTTTAAATTAGCATATAACTTTTATTTTCTAAGCACACTCATCACAACCCTAAGGTGTTCTAGGTGCTCTTCTAAGGTTATGCTATATATTAGGATGTCATCAAAGTACACTACTACAAACTTGCCTGGAAACTCTCTCAACACATGGTTCATCAACCTCATAAAGGTGCTAGGAGTATTTGTAAGCCTAAAAGGCATCACCAACCACTCATACAATCCATGCTTAATCTTAAAGGATGTCTTCCACTCATCCCCTTCCCTTATCCTAATTTGATGGTACCCACTTTTTAAATCCACTTTAGAAAAGTAACATGCACCATGTAATTCATCAAGCAAATCGTCTAACCTAGGGATGAGATGCCTATATTTTATAATTATATTATTTACAGCCCTACAATCAGTACACATTCTCCAAGTGTGGTCCTTTTTGGGGACAAGTATGACAGGCATGGCATAAGGACTTAAACTTTCCCTCACCCATCCTTTTTGCATCAAATCCTCCACTTGTTTCTGAATTTCCTTAGTTTTCTCAGGATTTGTCCTATAGGCGGGAGCCTATTAGGCAAAGAGGCTCCAGGGATGAAGTCCATTTGATGTTCAATCCCCCTTAAGGGTGGTAGTCTTGGAGGGGCACTCTTTGGAAAGACATCTTCAAAGTCCTGCAAAAGAGAATCAACTTCACTAGGTAGAGAGTTAGAGTTATAATTTAAGTACAAGTCCTTGTATATGCAAATGTACATCTCTTGCTTTGCAAAGGAAGCCCTCTTAATCTCACTCTCCCTTACGATTAAACATTCATTTTTTTTTCTCATTAACAAGTTCTTAGTCCCTATTCTTTACTTCTCCCTTTGATTTTACTTTTATGTCTTTCTTCTCTTGCTCCCTTCGTAGTTTCAAAGCCACTTGGTCTTCACAAACCTGTTTGTGAGTAAGGGGTACAAGGGTTACCTTTAAGGTATTATGCACAAAGGAGTACTTGTTAGTGAAACCATCATGAATAGCATGCTTATCAAATTGCCAAGGCCTTCCAAGTAAAATATGGCCGGCCTCCATAGGAACAACATCACACAAAACATCATCATTATACTTACTAATTGACAAACTTACCAACACTTGTTGATTCACTATCAACTCACCATTCTCACTTAGCCATTGAAGCTTGTATGGTCAGGGGTGAGGAGTAGTTTTAAGGTCAAGTTTTCTTACCAAGTGAGTGCTTGCCACATTGGTGCAACTTCCCCCATCAATGATTAATGAGCACACTTTGCCTTGGATGACACATCTTGTGTGGAAGATGTTTTCCCTTTGGTCTTGGTCCCTTGCCACAACTTGGCTACCCAAGAGTCTCCTTATCATTAGCAAGTCGCCATCATGAGCATAGGTCTCACATTCTTCTTCTCCTTCACTTGAGGGAGGGGAATTTGGACATGAATCACTAGAGAGGTGTCCCTCTCTTATCACCATTGCCATTTTGTTTGGGCATTAGGGGTGATCATTGTAATACCCTTAAGTACATGTTAGACTGGTAAATGGTTACCGAAGGTAGCATTTGACTTGTTTAGCATGTCAGTAAAGTTTTGTGACAATCTGAGTTCATTTAGGCACTTAGTTGCAACATAGAAGTTGTAAAGTGACTTAAAATGACTCAGATAATAGCATAAGTTGTTAAGTTAAGAGAAATAAACATAGAGAGTTTATTTCTAGGTCACAAATAAGCCAAGTAAGATGTGGTAAAAGTTTCAAGAGAATCGGAGTCAGTTTGGTATTTTTAGGCATACAGGTTGTGTTTTTAATGCCGGATTGATCCCTAGCAGATATCGAAAATGATGAGAATTGTGAAACAACAATTTAGATGAATCTTATGATTTATTCTAAAGTTGTTAGAAGCAGGGAAACTTGAATTAGTACAATTCGGGTGTCCATAACAGATATAAGTTTCAGTGTAGAAACTTAAGTTAATCTTTTCCCGTAATTCCCTTCACATCCCAGCCCCCCTATTTCTATCTTCTCTCGGCAGAGAAGGAGAAACCGAAAACAGAAAGAGAGAAAGGGGAGAAGGGAGAAAGGGGAAGAAGGAAGAAGGGAGAAGGAAGAAGGGAGATCAAGCTTCAAGGTTCAAGGCTTCAAGTCTTCAAGAGGTAGGGGTTTAGAGCCTTTATTCATCTCTTTCTCTATGTATACATATAAACAACATAATATGCTAAATTGAGTTCTAGAGATGTTAGATGTGTTTGGCTTGCATAGACGTGTTTCTTTGGTCATTTATGACATGTTCATAGCATAAGATTAAGTTAGGAACTTAGAACAACTCATTTAGACCCTTGATTCACAAAGTAAGTCATAGGCCATAGAATGAAGGATTTTGAGCCATAATTGATGAGGACAAAGGAGGAGGCGAGATAGAGGGTGGCATGGAGGACATCGAAGGATTGGGAGGACCAATGACAAGAGCAAGAGCCAAGAAAGCCAAAGAAGCTCTAAAACAAATGGTGGCAAAATTGATCAAAAGAGGCTCCAAAATTGAAGGCCCAAGTTGTAATGTTGAGAAGGCCAAATTAATTTGTTGCATTCAGAATGAAGACTATGAGGACTAGAAAAGGCTGCATTTTTATTTAGTCCATGTTTGGCCCATTTTCTTTTGAGGTCAGATTTTGGGTGGGTTGTACTTGTAGCACGCCATTCCCT
Source organism: Ormosia emarginata (assembly GCA_029884605.1). Classification (NCBI taxonomy): domain Eukaryota; kingdom Viridiplantae; phylum Streptophyta; class Magnoliopsida; order Fabales; family Fabaceae; genus Ormosia; species Ormosia emarginata. The sequence goes on along the minus strand of JAQQTP010000078.1, from coordinate 19,707,578 downwards.
TTATTTTTCTTTATTTTGTGGTTTTTGTTTATTGGGCTGAATGGGTAGATCCATGTAAATTTTACTAAATGACTAGTTAAGGGTTTTATCAAATAAAAAACTTTCAAACAAATTTATTTTGGGGAAATAACAAGTAAATATTGACTTTGAGAGAGCATTTTTAATTGCTTACAAGTATGCTTGTTCTTTAGGTTCTTCTAATCATATCTGAACTTATCAAGGGTGCTATCAATTTTGAATCTTATTTGAATCCGTGGAAAGTGGCGCCTGATAATTTCTATGTTTAAAACCTTATTATCTTTGTTCTTGGTTTTTTTTTTAGAAGCCTTTTTTTAATTTTCAATCTCTGGTAAATCTTTTGGTTAATCGTATCTCACGTTTTACGAAACCTTCCCGATTCTAGTTTCTTGACCCTAATTCGTGACTCAGAACGTCCTCTTTTCCTTTTTTTGGAATCGTGCAAGATTCCGAGGAGCATTGAATAGGAGAAAGGGTTTTAAGCAAGAATTTGACCAAGTGATCATGATTTCTGAATTCCAACCTAGGAAGATCCGAAAAATCAAGGCAAGAGGAACTCACATCATTTGGTATCAAAGCTCAGTTCTAGGTTTGAAATTGAGTTAAACAATAACGTTTCTTGTCAATACAATTGGTAGTGGTAAACCCCTAAGGTTAAGTAATGATGTGATGTGAGCCCACTAAGGAGCATGGATCAAGGAGCACTACAAGGACTTGGTGGACCTATGACAAGAGCTAGGACCAAGAAAGCCCAAGAATCCTAAATCAAATGGTGACAACTTTAATTGAAGCAAGCCCAAATTCAAGTCTTGATGGAGTGGAGCCCAAATTGGTCACTTATCTCATCCAACTTGAAGACCCATGATGACTTGGATGTCCACTTCTCTAAAATAGCATTTTTTTAGTTTATTTCTATTAAATAAAGTGTAATAAACTATGAAGGATGAATAGTGCACGTTTTTTGGGAGGGCAACCTTTGGTTTGCATGCCTAGGTAACTCCTATTTGCTAGTTAATGCTTTAATTAGCCACTTAATGGATTAGTTATTGCTTTTTATGGGGAATTTGTCACATTATGATGACCATTTTGTATGCATATTCTATGCACCCCATTTTCCTATAAATAGGTGCCTAAAACATGAATGAAGGGACTCTTGGATGTGAATTTGGATTGAATCCATTTGTGAGAATTTCATTCTCTTTGGTTCTTGGTTGAGCCATCTTGGTTCTTATCAAAGGCTTCCTTACCTTTGTGGCGAATCTTCGCTTGACTTATCACTCTCTAAGAGTGTGGCGTCTTCTTCCTCCCATTCCTTTTCCTTTTTCCATCTTTTCTATTATTTTTACTATTCACGTCACTATTCACGTCACTATTCACATCACTATTCATCAGTTCTGTTCCTCGGGTATTGTTCATCATTTCATTCTTTGAAACACTAAATCAACTCAAGGACGATCCGTAAAAACAATATGCATCCAACTTGGATCATATCATGTGGTATCTAGAGCCCGGATTCTAGAGTTGATAGAGTTCTTGCATTTTCTTTTGTACTTGTTCTTATTGCTTTCCAAACATCAAGCACTATTGCTTGAATGTCATAATTATACACAATCTTGATCATCATTGATCTCTGCCATTTCTAAGAATTGGCAACATTCTTTACTTTCCGTTCTTTACTTTTTGCCATTTAAATTCTAGTCCTTTTATTTTCTGCCTTTAATTTCTGTTTTTAATTTCTACGCAATATTTACACTTGATCTTGTCAATTCTATATCTCATTCTTGTTATATGTTTTATAGCACCTTAATTTGAAAGGAAACTCCTAAATACACAATTGGGCATAACAATTGAAAAAAAAAAATTGCAAGAACCATTTTTTTTAAGTGCAAAAAAAAAAAAAGAGAACAAGGGCTTGAAAAATAGTATTAAAAAAAAAGAAAAAAGAGAAAAAAGAGACTGCCCTTGCACTTAAGCAAGATTGAGTTTGAATGCCTTGTGAATTTCAATTAAGCGGTGCTATTCTACATACCTTGTGCATTTCTTTTTCTTCTTATTTCTTTTGAGTTCTACCTTTCTTTTTTTAATTAGCTTTTCTTGCTTGTCTTTTAAATTCCTTTGAGTTTTGTCTAGAGTTTCATCTTTTCTTCAACTTCTGAGTGCTTACTCTTGTGAGGACCGCTACCTTTGTAAGAGCTTTTGGTAATTGAAAAATGAGAGGGTTCATTTAAGAACTTGCAAAGAGAATTTGAGTGGAAAGAGGCAAGAGTGAAAATTACATCTTGTGTGAAAAAAAAAGCCAAAAAGAGTGAAAAAAAAAGCCAAAAAGAGTGAAAAAAAAAATATATATATATATACACTTTGTGAGAAAAGAGAGGGAGTGTTGTGAGGATAAATTACACTTTCTACTACTCAAATGGGTGATAGTCCACCATTGTCACCAAGGACAGCCACTCTACATGCTAGAATGGCTAATCAAGTTCAAGCACTCCAAAGACAAATGGAGCAAATGCAAGCCAACTATGATAGACAACTAGCCAACCTTCAACGGGATGACTCAAGTGGCTATGATAGTGAAGAAAGAGGGAGGCCAAGAGGAAGAAGACCTAGAAGAGGAGGCCCTAGGGGAGGAAGGCGTGAAGATAGGATTGAGGGGGTTAAAATCAAAGTTCCTTCCTTTCTTGGAAAGAATGACCCCGAAGCCTATTTGGAGTGGGAACTCAAGATGGAGCAAGTGTTTGATTGCAACACATATAATGAGAGAAAGAAAGTGAAGGTGGCGGCGTTGGAGTTCAAGGAGTATGCACTAGTATGGTGGGATCAATTCCAAAAGGAGAGGAGGAGAATTGGAGAGGAGCCAATTGAGACTTGGGAAGACATGAAAATTGTAATGAGGAGGAGGTTTGTCCCAAGTCACTATCAAAGGGACATCCACAACAAATTGCAAAGACTTACCCAAGGGAGCAAGAGTGTGGATGAGTACTTCAAGGAGATGGAATTGGCCTTACTTAGGTCAAACTTTGAGGAGGACCGTGAGGCAACTATGGCAAGGTTCTTGCATGGCTTGAACCAAGAAATTCAAGATGTGGTGGAGTTGCAAAACTATGTGGAGCTTGAAGATTTGGTGCAACAAGCAATCAAGGTGGAGCAACAATTAAAGAGGAGGAAATCCAAATATTCCTCTTCATCATCTTCCAAATTCCCATCTTCAAATTGGAAGGACAAGCAAAAGAAGGAGGGTGCACCAAGCAAGGAGGCCGTGAGCACTCTCAAGGCAAGAAGCCCATGGAACCAACCACAAGGAGCAGAGATGTCAAGTGTTTCAAGTGTCTTGGTCATGGCCACATAGCCTCTCAATGTCCAACCAAGAGAACTATGGTGTCCATGAATGGTGAAGTGATGTCTCAATCCGAAGCTTCAAGTGGAGAGGAAAGTGAAGAAGAAGTGTTCATGCCGGATGGTGACTTACTTATGGTGAGGAGGCTTTTGGGAGTCAAGTGAAGGAACATGAAGCTAGCCAAAGGGAGAACATTTTCCACTCTAGATGCCTAATTCAAGGTAAAGTTTGTTCTCTAATAATTGATGGAGGTAGTTGTGCAAATGTAGTAAGTTCTAGGTTGGTGTCTAAATTAAATCTTATCACTAAAACCCATCCAACACCATATAGACTTCAATGGTTGAGTGAGGTTGGGGAGATGGTGGTGAACAAACAAGTGGAGGTTCCATTCTCCATTGGGAAGTATGAGGACAATGTTCTTTGTGATGTAGTGCCTATGGAGGCAAGCCATATGTTGTTGGGAAGGCCTTGGCAATATGACAAGAAGGCCATTCATGATGGATTTTCAAACAAGTTCACTTTCATGGACAAGGAGCGAAAGGTTGTACTCTCTCCTTTATCTCCAAAACAAGTTAGTGAGGATCAAAAGAAAATGAGAGAGAAAAGAGAGCAAGAGAGAAAAGAAAAAGAGAGTGAACAAGAGAAAAAGAGTGATGAAAAATCAAAAAAAAAATCATGAGAAAAAAGAGAGAAAAACCGAGATGAAAAAGAGAGAAAAGAGTTGTTTTGCAACAAAAAGTGAGGTGAAAAGTGCATTGATTTCAAGACAGCCCCTATACATGCTTTTGTGTAGGGAATTTTGTTTAAATGCTAACATTTCTAATGATCATTCTTTGTCTAGTGGTGTGAAAAATCTTTTGCAGGAATTTGAGGATATCTTCCCTAAGGAAGTGCCACATGGCCTTCCACCTTTGAGGGGAATTGAGCACCATATTGACCTCATTCCGGTGCATCATTACCCAATAGGCCAGCCTATAGGAGCAATCCTCAAGAGACCAAAGAGATCCAAAAGCAAGTGGAGGAGTTGATGCAAAAAGGATGGGTACAAGAGAGCTTAAGTCCATGTGTCTGTACCCGTCATTTTGGTGCCCAAAAAGGATGGCACTTGGAGGATGTGCACGGATTGTAGGGCCGTGAACAACATCACCATTAAGTATAGGCATCCTATCCCTAGACTTGATGATTTGCTTGATGAATTGTTTGGTGCTTGCATTTTTTCTAAAATTGATTTGAAAAGTGGGTACCATCAAATTAGGATAAGGGAAGGGGATGAATGGAAAACCGCTTTCAAAACTAAATTTGGTTTGTATGAATGGTTGGTAATGCCTTTTGGTTTAACAAATGCACCAAGCACTTTTATGAGGCTTATGAACCATGTCTTAAGAGAATTTTTGGGAAAATTTGTGGTGGTATATTTTGATGATATCTTAATATATAGCAAAAACTTAGATGAGCACCATGAACATTTAAGGGCTGTTTTGCTTGTATTAAGAAAAGAAAGGTTGTATGCAAACTTGGAAAAATGTACTTTTTGTGTGGATCATGTGATTTTCCTTGGTTTTGTGATTAATGCTAAAGGGGTCCATGTGGATCAAGAAAAGATTAAGGCCATTCAAGATTGGCCAACCCCCAAAAATGTGAGTGATGTGAGGAGCTTTCATGGTTTGGCTAGTTTCTATAGGAGGTTTGTTAAAGATTTTAGCACATTGGCTGCACCTCTTAATGAAATTGTCAAAAAGAATGTTGGGTTTAAATGGGGGAAAAACAAGAACAAGCTTTTAAGGAACTTAAGAAAAAGCTCACCCATGCACCAATACTTGCTTTGCCTAATTTTGCTAAATCTTTTGAAATTGAATGTGATGCTTCTAATGTTGGTGTTGGAGCTGTTTTAATGCAAGAAGGGCATCCAATTGCTTACTTTAGTGAGAAATTAAGTGGTGCTGTCCTTAATTATCCCACCTATGATAAGGAGTTGTATGCCTTGGTGAGGGCTTTGCAAACATGGCAACATTATCTTTTGCCCAAAGAGTTTGTTATCCATAGTGATCATGAGTCCTTAAAGTACTTGAAAGGACAAGGAAAGTTGAATAAGAGGCATGCCAAGTGGGTTGAGTTTCTTGAACAATTCCCATATGTGATCAAGCATAAGAAAGGTAAGGCCAACATAGTGGCAGATGCACTTTCAAGAAGGTATACCTTACTTTCTACCCTTGAAACAAAATTGTTTGGGCTTGAATGCATCAAAGAATTGTATGAGCATGATAAAGATTTTTCCCATATCTATGCTAATTGTTTGCATTGGGCTCAAAATGGATATTTTAGGCACCAAGGGTTTTTGTTTAAAGAAAAGAGATTATGTGTGCCTAAAAGTTCTATAAGAGAGTTGCTTGTGAGGGAAGCGCATGAAGGGGGACTAATGGGGCATTTTGGGGTTCAAAAGACTTTAGACATGTTGCACGAACATTTTCATTGGCCACACATGAAACATGATGTGCAAAAGTTTTGTGAAAAATGCATTGTTTGTAAAAGGTCTAAATCTAAAGTGATGCCTCATGGACTTTATACTCCGTTGCCTATTCCTGATTTTCCTTGGATTGATTTGTCAATGGATTTTGTTGTAGGACTACCCCGGACAAAGAATGGTAAGGATTCAATTTTTGTGGTGGTGGATAGGTTTTCTAAAATGGCACATTTTATACCATGTAAAAAAGTTGATGATGCTTGTCATGTTGCTGAATTGTTTTTCAAAGAAGTGGTAAGGCTTCATGGCCTTCCAAGAAGTATTGTTTCAGATCGTGACACAAAGTTCTTAAGTCACTTTTGGAGGACTTTGTGGGGTAAGCTGGGTACAAAGCTTCTTTTCTCCACTACTTGTCATCCCCAAACGGATGGGCAAACTGAGGTAGTTAATAGGACACTTTCTTCCCTTCTTAGGCTGTAATAAAGAAGAACATTAAGTCTTGGGAGGAGTGTTTGCCTCATGTGGAATTTGCTTATAATAGAGCTGTTCATAGTACTACTCAATATTCTCCTTTTGAGGTTGTTTATGGATTTAATCCTCTCACTCCTCTTGATTTATTGCCATTGCCTAACTCGTCAATTTTAAAGCATGAAGATGGCAGGGCTAAAGCTGAATTTGTGAGGAAGTTACACGAGCAAGTCAAGGCTCAAATTGAGAAGAAGACTGAAAGCTATGTTAGACAAGGCAACAAAGGGAGGAGGAAGGTGGTGTTTGAACCTGGAGATTGGGTCCAGGGTGCACATGAGAAAAGAGAGATTTCCTTCACAGAGGAAATCCAAGCTTCAACCAAGAGGAGATGGGCCATTCCAAGTGTTGGCCAAGATCAATGATAATGCCTACAAGATAGACCTTCCAGTGTGAGTATGGTGTTAGTGCAACTTTCAATGTAGCTGATTTGTCTCCATTTGATGATAGTGATGAAGATTTCAATTCGAGGTCGAATTCACTTAAAGAAGGAGGGGATGATGTGAGCCCACTAAGGAGCATGGATCAAGGAGCACTACAAGGACTTGGTGGACCTATGACAAGAGCTAGGACCAAGAAAGCCCAAGAAGTCCTAAATCAAATGGTGACAACTTTAATTGAAGCAAGCCCAAATTCAAGTCTTGATGGAGTGGAGCCCAAATTGGTCACTTATCTCATCCAACTTGAAGACCCATGATGACTTGGATGTCCACTTCTCTAAAATAGCATTTTTTTAGTTTATTTCTATTAAATAAAGTGTAATAAACTATGAAGGATGAATAGTGCACGTTTTTTTGGGAGGGCAACCTTTGGTTTGCATGCCTAGGTAACTCCTATTTGCTAGTTAATGCTTTAATTAGCCACTTAATGGATTAGTTATTGCTTTTTATGGGGAATTTGTCACATTATGATGACCATTTTGTATGCATATTCTATGCACCTATTTATAGGAAAATGGGGTGCCTAAAACATGAATGAAGGGACTCTTGGATGTGAATTTGGATTGAATCCATTTGTGAGAATTTCATTCTCTTTGGTTCTTGGTTGAGCCATCTTGGTTCTTATCAAAGGCTTCCTTACCTTTGTGGCGAATCTTCGCTTGACTTATCACTCTCTAAGAGTGTGGCGTCTTCTTCCTCCCATTCCTTTTCCTTTTTCCATCTTTTCTATTATTTTTACTATTCACATCACTATTCACGTCACTATTCACGTCACTATTCATCATTTGTTCCTCGGGTATTGTTCATCATTTCATTCTTTGAAACACTAAATCAACTCAAGGACGATCCGTAAAAAACAATATGCATCCAACTTGGATCATATCATGTGGTATCTAGAGCCCTGGATTCTAGAGTTGATAGAGTTCTTGCATTTTCTTTTGTACTTGTTCTTATTGCTTTCCAAACATCAAGCACTATTGCTTGAATGTCATAATTATACACAATCTTGATCTCATTGATCTCTCCATTTCTAAGAATTGGCAACATTCTTTACTTTCCGTTCTTTACTTTTTGCCATTTAAATTCTAGTCCTTTTATTTTCTGCCTTTAATTTCTGTTCTTTAATTTCTACGCAATATTTACAGCTTTGATCTTGTCAATTCTATATCTGTTGCTGTTATATGTTTTATAGCACCTTAATTTGAAAGGAAACTCCTAAATACACAATTGGGCATAACAATTGAAAAAAAAATTGCAAGAACCATTTTTTTTTAAGTGCAAAAAAAGAGAACAAGGGCTTGAAAAATAGTATTAAAAAAAAAGAAAAAAAAAAGAGACTGCCCTTGCACTTAAGCAAGATTGAGTTTGAATGCCTTGTGAATTTCAATTAAGCGGTGCTATTCTACATACCTTGTGCATTTCTTTTTCTTCTTATTTCTTTTGAGTTCTACCTTTCTTTTTTTAATTAGCTTTTCTTGCTTGTCTTTTAAATTCCTTTGAGTTTTGTCTAGAGTTTCATCTTTTCTTCAACTTCTGAGTGCTTACTCTTGTGAGGACCGCTACCTTTGTAAGAGCTTTTGGTAATTGAAAAATGAGAGGGTTCATTTAAGAACTTGCAAAGAGAATTTGAGTGGAAAGAGGCAAGAGTGAAAATTACATCTTGTGTGAAAAAAAAAGCCAAAAAGAGTGAAAAAAAAAATATATATATATATATATATACACTTTGTGAGAAAAGAGAGGGAGTGTTGTGAGGATAAATTACACTTTCTACTACTCAAATGGGTGATAGTCCACCATTGTCACCAAGGACAGCCACTCTACATGCTAGAATGGCTAATCAAGTTCAAGCACTCCAAAGACAAATGGAGCAAATGCAAGCCAACTATGATAGACAACTAGCCAACCTTCAACGGGATGACTCAAGTGGCTATGATAGTGAAGAAAGAGGGAGGCCAAGAGGAAGAAGACCTAGAAGAGGAGGCCCTAGGGGAGGAAGGCGTGTGAAGATAGGATTGAGGGGGTTAAAATCAAAGTTCCTTCCTTTCTTGGAAAGAATGACCCCAAAGCCTATTTGGAGTGGGAACTCAAGATGGAGCAAGTGTTTGATTGCAACACATATAATGAGAGAAAGAAAGTGAAGGTGGCGGCGTTGGAGTTCAAGGAGTATGCACTAGTATGGTGGGATCAATTCCAAAAGGAGAGGAGGAGAATTGGAGAGGAGCCAATTGAGACTTGGGAAGACATGAAAATTGTAATGAGGAGGAGGTTTGTCCCAAGTCACTATCAAAGGGACATCCACAACAAATTGCAAAGACTTACCCAAGGGAGCAAGAGTGTGGATGAGTACTTCAAGGAGATGGAATTGGCCTTACTTAGGTCAAACTTTGAGGAGGACCGTGAGGCAACTATGGCAAGGTTCTTGCATGGCTTGAACCAAGAAATTCAAGATGTGGTGGAGTTGCAAAACTATGTGGAGCTTGAAGATTTGGTGCAACAAGCAATCGGGTGGAGCAACAATTAAAGAGGAGGAAATCCAAATATTCCTCTTCATCATCTTCCAAATTCCCATCTTCAAATTGGAAGGACAAGCAAAAGAAGGAGGGTGCACCAAGCAAGGAGGCCGTGAGCACCTCTCAAGGCAAGAAGCCCATGGAACCAACCACAAGGAGCAGAGATGTCAAGTGTTTCAAGTGTCTTGGTCATGGCCACATAGCCTCTCAATGTCCAACCAAGAGAACTATGGTGTCCTTGAATGGTGAAGTGATGTCTCAATCCGAAGCTTCAAGTGGAGAGGAAAGTGAAGAAGAAGTGTTCATGCCGGATGGTGACTTACTTATGGTGAGGAGGCTTTTGGGGAGTCAAGTGAAGGAACATGAAGCTAGCCAAAGGGAGAACATTTTCCACTCTAGATGCCTAATTCAAGGTAAAGTTTGTTCTCTAATAATTGATGGAGGTAGTTGTGCAAATGTAGTAAGTTCTAGGTTGGTGTCTAAATTAAATCTTATCACTAAAACCCATCCAACACCATATAGACTTCAATGGTTGAGTGAGGTTGGGGAGATGGTGGTGAACAAACAAGTGGAGGTTCCATTCTCCATTGGGAAGTATGAGGATAATGTTCTTTGTGATGTAGTGCCTATGGAGGCAAGCCATATGTTGTTGGGAAGGCCTTGGCAATATGACAAGAAGGCCATTCATGATGGATTTTCAAACAAGTTCACTTTCATGGACAAGGAGCGAAAGGTTGTACTCTCTCCTTTATCTCCAAAACAAGTTAGTGAGGATCAAAAGAAAATGAGAGAGAAAAGAGAGCAAGAGAGAAAAGAAAAAGAGAGTGAACAAGAGAAAAAGAGTGATGAAAAATCAAAAAAAAAATCATGAGAAAAAAAGAGAGAAAAACCGAGATGAAAAAGAGAGAAAAAAGAGAGTTGTTTTGCAACAAAAAGTGAGGTGAAAAGTGCATTGGTTTCAAGACAGCCCCTATACATGCTTTTGTGTGGGAATTTTGTTTAAATGCTAACATTTCTAATGATCATTCTTTGTCTAGTGGTGTGAAAAATCTTTTGCAGGAATTTGAGGATATCTTCCCTAAGGAAGTGCCACATGGCCTTCCACCTTTGAGGGGAATTGAGCACCATATTGACCTCATTCCGGGTGCATCATTACCCAATAGGCCAGCCTATAGGAGCAATCCTCAAGAGACCAAAGAGATCCAAAAGCAAGTGGAGGAGTTGATGCAAAAAGGATGGGTACAAGAGAGCTTAAGTCCATGTGTTGTACCCGTCATTTTGGTGCCCAAAAAGGATGGCACTTGGAGGATGTGCACGGATTGTAGGGGTCCGTGAACAACATCACCATTAAGTATAGGCATCCTATCCCTAGACTTGATGATTTGCTTGATGAATTGTTTGGTGCTTGCATTTTTTCTAAAATTGATTTGAAAAGTGGGTACCATCAAATTAGGATAAGGGAAGGGGATGAATGGAAAACCGCTTTCAAAACTAAATTTGGTTTGTATGAATGGTTGGTAATGCCTTTTGGTTTAACAAATGCACCAAGCACTTTTATGAGGCTTATGAACCATGTCTTAAGAGAATTTTTGGGAAAATTTGTGGTGGTATATTTTGATGATATCTTAATATATAGCAAAAACTTAGATGAGCACCATGAACATTTAAGGGCTGTTTTGCTTGTATTAAGAAAAGAAAGGTTGTATGCAAACTTGGAAAAATGTACTTTTTGTGTGGATCATGTGATTTTCCTTGGTTTTGTGATTAATGCTAAAGGGGTCCATGTGGATCAAGAAAAGATTAAGGCCATTCAAGATTGGCCAACCCCCAAAAATGTGAGTGATGTGAGGAGCTTTCATGGTTTGGCTAGTTTCTATAGGAGGTTTGTTAAAGATTTTAGCACATTGGCTGCACCTCTTAATGAAATTGTCAAAAAGAATGTTGGGTTTAAATGGGGGAAAAACAAGAACAAGCTTTTAAGGAACTTAAGAAAAAGCTCACCCATGCACCAATACTTGCTTTGCCTAATTTTGCTAAATCTTTTGAAATTGAATGTGATGCTTCTAATGTTGGTGTTGGAGCTGTTTTAATGCAAGAAGGGCATCCAATTGCTTACTTTAGTGAGAAATTAAGTGGTGTTGTCCTTAATTATCCCACCTATGATAAGGAGTTGTATGCCTTGGTGAGGGCTTTGCAAACATGGCAACATTATCTTTTGCCCAAAGAGTTTGTTATCCATAGTGATCATGAGTCCTTAAAGTACTTGAAAGGACAAGGAAAGTTGAATAAGAGGCATGCCAAGTGGGTTGAGTTTCTTGAACAATTCCCATATGTGATCAAGCATAAGAAAGGTAAGGCCAACATAGTGGCGGATGCACTTTCAAGACGGTATACCTTACTCTCTACCCTTGAAACAAAATTGTTTGGGCTTGAATGCATCAAAGAATTGTATGAGCATGATAAAGATTTTTCCCATATCTATGTAATTGTTTGCATTGGGCTCAAAATGGATATTTTAGGCACCAAGGGTTTTTGTTTAAAGAAAAGAGATTATGTGTGCCTAAAAGTTCTATAAGAGAGTTGCTTGTGAGGGAAGCGCATGAAGGGGGACTAATGGGGCATTTTGGGGTTCAAAAGACTTTAGACATGTTGCACGAACATTTTCATTGGCCACACATGAAACATGATGTGCAAAAGTTTTGTGAAAAATGCATTGTTTGTAAAAGGTCTAAATCTAAAGTGATGCCTCATGGACTTTATACTCCGTTGCCTATTCCTGATTTTCCTTGGATTGATTTGTCAATGGATTTTGTTGTAGGACTACCCCGGACAAAGAATGGTAAGGATTCAATTTTTGTGGTGGTGGATAGGTTTTCTAAAATGGCACATTTTATACCATGTAAAAAAGTTGATGATGCTTGTCATGTTGCTGAATTGTTTTTCAAAGAAGTGGTAAGGCTTCATGGCCTTCCAAGAAGTATTGTTTCAGATCGTGACACAAAGTTCTTAAGTCACTTTTGGAGGACTTTGTGGGGTAAGTGGGTACAAAGCTTCTTTTCTCCACTACTTGTCATCCCCAAACGGATGGGCAAACTAGGTAGTTAATAGGACACTTTCTTCCCTTCTTAGGGCTGTAATAAAGAAGAACATTAAGTCTTGGGAGGAGTGTTTGCCTCATGTGGAATTTGCTTATAATAGAGCTGTTCATAGTACTACTCAATATTCTCCTTTTGAGGTTGTTTATGGATTTAATCCTCTCACTCCTCTTGATTTATTGCCATTGCCTAACTCGTCAATTTTAAAGCATGAAGATGGCAGGGCTAAAGCTGAATTTGTGAGGAAGTTACACGAGCAAGTCAAGGCTCAAATTGAGAAGAAGACAGAAAGCTATGTTAGACAAGGCAACAAAGGGAGGAGGAAGGTGGTGTTTGAACCTGGAGATTGGGTCTGGGTGCACATGAGAAAAGAGAGATTTCCTTCACAGAGGAAATCCAAGCTTCAACCAAGAGGAGATGGGCCATTCCAAGTGTTGGCCAAGATCAATGATAATGCCTACAAGATAGACCTTCCAGGTGAGTATGGTGTTAGTGCAACTTTCAATGTAGCTGATTTGTCTCCATTTGATGTAGGTGATGAAGATTTCAATTCGAGGTCGAATTCACTTAAAGAAGGAGGGGATGATGTGAGCCCACTAAGGAGCATGGATCAAGGAGCACTACAAGGACTTGGTGGACCTATGACAAGAGCTAGGACCAAGAAAGCCCAAGAAGTCCTAAATCAAATGGTGACAACTTTAATTGAAGCAAGCCCAAATTCAAGTCTTGATGGAGTGGAGCCCAAATTGGTCACTTATCTCATCCAACTTGAAGACCCATGATGACTTGGATGTCCACTTCTCTAAAATAGCATTTTTTTAGTTTATTTCTATTAAATAAAGTGTAATAAACTATGAAGGATGAATAGTGCACGTTTTTGAGGGCAACCTTTGGTTTGCATGCCTAGGTAACTCCTATTTGCTAGTTAATGCTTTAATTAGCCACTTAATGGATTAGTTATTGCTTTTTATGGGGAATTTGTCACATTATGATGACCATTTTGTATGCATATTCTATGCACCCCATTTTCCTATAAATAGGTGCCTAAAACATGAATGAAGGGACTCTTGGATGTGAATTTGGATTGAATCCATTTGTGAGAATTTCATTCTCTTTGGTTCTTGGTTGAGCCATCTTGGTTCTTATCAAAGGCTTCCTTACCTTTGTGGCGAATCTTCGCTTGACTTATCACTCTCTAAGAGTGTGGCGTCTTCTTCCTCCCATTCCTTTTCCTTTTTCCGTCTTTTCTATTATTTTTACTATTCATATCACTATTCATGTCACTATTCATATCACTATTCATCACTTGTTCCTCGGGTATTGTTCATCATTTCATTCTTTGAAACACTAAATCAACTCAAGGACGATCCGTAAAAACAATATGCATCCAACTTGGATCATATCATTTTGTCTATTCTTTTTCGTCCTCAATTGTTGTAATTTCAATCTTGCTTTCCAAAATTTGCAATTCCAATTATTTGAGGCAGCACGTGTTTAAAAAAAAAAAAAAAAGTGTGTGCTGTTGATAGTTAACCTTGCTGCATTAAGGTTCAATTAAAAAAAATTAAAAAAAATTAAAAAAAATTGCAGCAGCTTGTTATTAAGGTTCAATTACATGCTACCTATTTGAATCAAGTCCTAATAGCCTTCCTTGATTTTTTTTCTTTTTTTCTCTCTCTCCAATCTGTTTTCATTTGTTGTCTTGTCTTCTTTGACATCTTTTTTTTTTTTTCTGACTTCTTCGTGTTGTGCGTCATCATTTTTTTTTTCCTTGAGTTTGGGGTTACACTCTTTGATTGATCATGGAGATTCTGTTAAGAACTTAAAGAGTGCTTTGGAGTGGTAAAAGGCAAGAGATCACCTTACACAAAAGCCTATTAGAGGGCAAGAAACACGAGTGATACATCTCTAAGAGTGTAAACACGTAAGAAGTGTGGCGAGGTCCTATTGCTATCATTTTTGTTTTTCCTTGTTTGAATTATGGCAGGAACAGGTGGTGATGGTACCCCTCCTCCTGAGGGAAATTGATTGTTAGTGGAGGCTATTACAATCTCAAATGCAAAGGATGATGAGGGAGCATACTTAGGAGTTATATGAGAGAATTGAAGTGTAGGTTAGAAAATCAAGGACATCATGATGACGACGGTGAAGGAAGGAGGTTTGATAGAAAGAGGAAAGAGATAATGAAGGTGATGCTAGGGAAGATAGGATTGAGGGAGTGAAGCTTTGTACCACCCTTCAAAGGGAAGAGTGATTCGAGGCCTATTTGGACCGGGAAATGAAGATTGAGCAATTATTTGCATGCCACAATTATACGAGAAAATAAAAAGATGAAGGTGGCAGCCATGGAGTTCACTGATTATGCTTTCCTTTGGTGGGACCAATTACAAAAGGAGAGAGAGAGATATGGAGAACCCTTGGTGGATAGTTCATCTATGAGCATTTCTTCTATGAAATCTTCCTCTTCTGGTTCTGAAATTTTCCCTTAAGAATTCAAATCCTCCATCATGTTCTACATGAATTGAGAATTCATATTCTCTGTCACTTGGATTAGCTTCTCTTTAGTATTAGGCTCTTGAATTTATTGAATTTTGTGTTGATGGAGACCAAGGAAGCTCAAGTAGAAGCCCAATTAGGGCCCAATGCCCAAAGATGCATGCGAGGACTTGGAATTGCCCAATGACAAGGTCAAGAGCTAAGAAGGCTAAGGACGATTTGGACAAAGAAGTCAACCACTTTCTCTCAAAGTCAAACTCATTCCGGAAGAAGGAGCACTCATGATGAAAATGATCCAAATGATCTAAGTTGATGAAAGGCCCAATGTGGGGGCACTTAGCCACATTTGAAATTTTCGCTAGGATTAGGATTTAAAAATGTGCTAATTATGCCTCCTTTAGCTTAGACCTAGCCGCATACCTAATGCCTATAATGATGAGGACAAAGGAGGAGGCGAGATAGAGGAAAATGGCATGGAGGACATCGAAGGATTGGGAGGACCAATGACAAGAGCAAGAGCCAAGAAAGCCAAAGAAGCTCTAAAACAAATGGTGGCAAAATTGATCAAATGGTGGCAAAATTGATGAGGCTCCAAAATTGAAGGCCCAAGTTGTAATGTTGATAAGGCCAAATTAATTTGTTGCATTCAGAATGAAGACTATGAGGACTAGAAAAGGCTTTTTAGCATTTTTTTTAGTCCATGTTTGGCCCATTTTCTTTTGAGGTCGATTTTGGGTGGGTTGTACTTGTAGCACGCCTAGACCCTTTATTTTTCTTTATTTTGTGGTTTTTGTTTTATTGGGCTGAATGGGTAGACCCATGTAGGAATTTTACTAAACCTAGTGGTAAGGGTTGTTATCAAATTTTTGATGACTTTCAAAACAATTTTGGGGATAACACGGAAACACGTAATCATGAGCATTTTTGCATTTTTGGCTTGTGAGGCTTGTTCTCTTAGGTTCTTCTAAGAATCTCTGAACTTATCAAGGGTGCTATCCTTGTGGCGTTCCCAAGCTTATCAATTTGTGGATTGTGGCGCCTAATCCTCTTTGTTCTTGGTTGTTTTTTTTTGCGTTTTTCTATTTCTCAATTCTGTCAAATCTTCTTTAGTTCGTATCTCACGTTTTAAGAAACCTTTTCTAGTGATTCTTGACCCTAATTCGTGATTCAGAACGTCCTCTTTCACCTAGGTTTGGAATCATGCAATTACGAGGAGCGTAGGGCGAGATACAGGCGTTTTGAAGCAAGACGTCTTTGTGTGATCAATTTCATGAATTCCAACCTAAGAAGGTCCGAACTGAAATCAAGGCAAGGGAACTCACATCATTTGGTATCAAAGCTCAGTTCTAGGTTTGGAATTGAGTTAAACAATCCCTTCAACGTTTCTGGTCACACAATTGGTAATCCTAAAGTCCCTAAGTGTTAAGTAATAGCTTGTTTTATTGGAATTTTTGTCTATTCTTTTTCGTCCTCAATTGTTGTAATTTCAATCTTGCTTTCCAAAATTTACAATTCCAATTATTTGAGGCAGCACAATGTTTAAAAAAAAAAAAGAGTGTGTGCTATTGATAGTTAACCTTGCTGCATTAAGGTTCAATAAAAAAAATTAAAAAAAATTAAAAAAAAAATTGTAGCAGCTTGTTATTAAGGTTCAATTACATGCTACCTATTTGAATCAAGTCCTAAGAGCCTTCATTGAATTTTTTTTTCCTCTCTTCAATCTGTTTTCATTTGTTGTCTTGTCTTCTTTGACATCTTTTTTTTTTTTTTATTATGCGTCATCACTTTTTTTTTTCCTTGAGTTTGGGGTTACACTCTTGATTGATCATGGAGATTCTTTAAGAACTTAAAGAGAGCTTTGGAGTGGTAAAAGGCAAGAGATCACCTTACACAAAAAGCCTATTAGAGGGCAAGAAAACACGAGTGATACATCTCTAAAGTGTAAACACGTAAGAAGTGTGGCGAGGTCCTATTGCTATCATTTTTGTTTTTCCTTGTTTGAATTATGGCAGGAACAGTGGTGATGATGGTACCCCTCCTCCTGAGAGAAATAACCGATTGTTAGTGGAGGCTATTACAAGCTCAAATGCAAAGGATGATGAGGGAGCATACAAAGGAGTTATATTAATTGAGGATTTGACTTAGAAAATCAAGGACATCATGATGACGACGGTGGTAGAAGGAGGTTTGATAGAAAGAGGAGAAGAGATAATGAAGGTGATGCTAGGGAAGATAGGATTGAGGGAGTGAAGCTTAACATACCACCCTTCAAAGGGAAGAGTGATTCGGAGGCCTATTTGACTTTGGGAAATGAAGATTGAGCAATTATTTGCATGCCACAATTATACGAGAAAATAAAAAGATGAAGGTGGCAGCCATGGAGTTCATCAATATGCTCTCCTTTGGTGGGACCAATTACAAAAAGAGAGAGAGATATGGAGAACCCTTGGTGGATAGTTCATCTATGAGCATTTCTTCTATGAAATCTTCCTCTTCTGGTTCTGAAATTTTCCCTTAAGAATTCAAATCCTCCATCATGTTCTACATGAATTGAGAATTCATATTCTCTGTCACTTGGATTAGCTTCTCTTCTATTAGGCTCTCTTGAATTTTGTGTTGATGGAGACCAAGGAAGCTCAAGTAGAAGCCCAACAGGCCCAATGCCCAAAGATGCACTGCGAGGACTTGGAGGCCCAATGACAAGGTCAAGAGCTAAGAAGGCTAAGGACGATTTGGACAAAGAAGTCAACCACTTTCTCTCACTCAAACTCATTCCAGAAGAAGGAGCACTCAGGATGATCCAAATGATCTAAGTTGATGAAAGGCCCAATGTGGGGGCCTGGGCCACATTTGCGCTAGGATTAGGATTAAAAATGTGCTAGCTTACTTGCCTCCTTTAGCTAGACCTAGCCGCATACCTAATGCCTATAATGATGAGGACAAAGGAGGAGGCGAGATAGGAAATGGCATGGAGGACATCGAAGGATTGGGAGGACCAATGACAAGAGCAAGAGCCAAGAAAGCCAAAGAAGCTCTAAAACAAATGGTGGCAAAATTGATCAAAAGAGGCTCCAAAATTGAAGGCCCAAGTTGTAATGTTGAGAAGGCCAAATTAATTTGTTGCATTCAGAATGAAGACTATGAGGACTAGAAAAGGCTGCATTTTTATTTAGTCCATGTTTGGCCCATTTTCTTTTGAGGTCAGATTTTGGGTGGGTTGTACTTGTAGCACGCCTAGACCCTTTATTTTTCTTTATTTTGTGGTTTTTGTTTATTGGGCTGAATGGGTAGACCCATGTAGGAATTTTACTAAACCTAGTGGTAAGGGTTGTTATCAAATAAAAGACTTTCAAAACAGACATTTTGGGGATAACACGAGAAAATTTGACATTGAGCATTTTTTGTGAGGCTTGTTCTCTTAGGTTCTTCTAAGAATCTCTGAACTTATCAAGGGTGCTATCCTTGTGGCGTTCCCAGGCTTATCAATTTGTGGATTGTGGCGCCTAATCCTCTTTGTTCTTGGTTGTTTTTTTTTGCGTTTTTCTATTTCTCAATTCTCAAATCTTCTTTAGTTCGTATCTCACGTTTTAAGAAACCTTTTCTAGTGATTCTTGACCCTAATTCGTGATTCAGAACGTCCTCTTTCACCTAGGTTTGGAATCATGCAATTACGAGGAGCGTAGGGCGAGATACAGGCGTTTTGAAGCAAGACGTCTTTGTGTGATCAATTTCATGAATTCCAACCTAAGAAGGTCCGAACTGAAATCAAGGCAAGGGAACTCACATCATTTGGTATCAAAGCTCAGTTCTAGGTTTGGAATTGAGTTAAACAATCCCTTCAACGTTTCTGGTCACACAATTGGTAATCCTAAACCCCTAAGTGTTAAGTAATAGCTTGTTTTATTGGAATTTTTGTCTATTCTTTTTCGTCCTCAATTGTTGTAATTTCAATCTTGCTTTCCAAAATTTACAATTCCAATTATTTGAGGCAGCACGTGTTTAAAAAAAAAAAGAGTGTGTGCTGTTGATAGTTAACCTTGCTGCATTAAGGTTCAATAAAAAAAATTAAAAAAAAAATTAAAAAAAAATTGTAGCAGCTTGTTATTAAGGTTCAATTACATGCTACCTATTTGAATCAAGTCCTAAGAGCCTTCATTGAATTTTTTTTTTCTCTTCAATGTTTTCATTTGTTGTCTTGTCTTCTTTGACATCTTTTTTTTTTTTCTTTTTGTTATGCGTCATCACTTTTTTTTCCTTGAGTTTGGGGTTACACTCTTGATTGATCATGGAGATTCTGTTAAGAACTTAAAGAGAGCTTTGGAGTGGTAAAAGGCAAGAGATCACCTTACACAAAAGCCTATTAGAGGGCAAGAAACACGAGTGATACATCTCTAAGAGTGTAAACACGTAAGAAGTGTGGCGAGGTCCTATTGCTATCATTTTTGTTTTTCCTTGTTTGAATTATGGCAGAAATTTTTCAAATTGATGGTACCCCTCCTCCTGAGAGAAATAACCGATTGTTAGTGGAGGCTATTACAGCTCAAATGCAAAGGATGATGAGGGAGCATACAAAGGAGTTATATGAGAGAATTGAGCAATTAGAAAATCAAGGACATCATGATGACGACGGTGGTAGAAGGAGGTTTGATAGAAAGAGGAGAAGAGATAATGAAGGTGATGCTAGGGAAGATAGGATTGAGGGAGTGAAGCTTAACATACCACCCTTCAAAGGGAAGAGTGATTCGGAGGCCTATTTGGACTGGGAAATGAAGATTGAGCAATTATTTGCATGCCACAATTATACGAAAAATAAAAAGATGAAGGTGGCAGCCATGGAGTTCACTGAATATGCTCTCCTTTGGTGGGACCAATTACAAAAGGAGAGAGAGAGATATGGAGAACCCTTGGTGGATAGTTCATCTATGAGCATTTCTTCTATGAAATCTTCCTCTTCTGGTTCTGAAATTTTCCCTTAAGAATTCAAATCCTCCATCATGTTCTACATGAATTGAGAATTCATATTCTCTGTCACTTGGATTAGCTTCTCTTCTATTAGGCTCTCTTGAATTTTGTGTTGATGGAGACCAAGGAAGCTCAAGTAGAAGCCCAACAGGCCCAATGCCCAAAGATGCACTGCGAGGACTTGGAGGCCCAATGACAAGGTCAAGAGCTAAGAAGGCTAAGGACGATTTGGACAAAGAAGTCAACCACTTTCTCTCACTCAAACTCATTCCATAAGAAGGAGCACTCAAGATGATCCAAATGATCTAAGTTGATGAAAGGCCCCCTGATTTGTGGGGACTGGGCCACATTTGCGCTAGGATTAGGATTAAAAATGTGCTAGCTTACTTTTCCTTTTTAGCTAGACCTTTAGCTAGAGACCGCATACCTTGATGCCTATAATGATGATGGACAAAGGAGGAGGAGGCGAGATAGAGGGTGGCATGGAGGACATCGAAGGATTGGGAGGACCAATGACAAGAAGCAAGAGCCAAGAAAGCCAAAGAAGCTCTAAAACAAATGGTGGCAAAATTGATCAAAAGAGGCTCCAAAATTGAAGGCCCAAGTTGTAATGTTGAGAAGGCCAAATTAATTTGTTGCATTCAGAATGAAGACTATGAGGACTAGAAAAGGCTGCATTTTTATTTAGTCCATGTTTGGCCCATTTTCTTTTGAGGTCGATTTTGGGTGGGTTGTACTTGTAGCACGCCTAGACCCTTTATTTTCTTTATTTTGTGGTTTTTGTTTATTGGGCTGAATGGGTAGACCCATGTAGGAATTTTACTAAACCTAGTGGTAAGGGTTGTTATCAAATAAAAGACTTTCAAAACAACATTTTGGGGATAACACAGAATTGACATTGAGCATTTTTGGCTTGTGAGGCTTGTTCTCTTAGGTTCTTCTAAGAATCTCTGAACTTATCAAGGGTGCTATCCTTGTGGCGTTCCCAGGCTTATCAATTTGTGGATTGTGGCGCCTAATCCTCTTTGTTCTTGGTTGTTTTTTTTTGCGTTTTTCTATTTCTCAATTCTGTCAAATCTTCTTTAGTTCGTATCTCACGTTTTAAGAAACCTTTTCTAGTGATTCTTGACCCTAATTCGTGATTCAGAACGTCCTCTTTCACCTAGGTTTGGAATCATGCAATTACGAGGAGCGTAGGGCGAGATACAGGCGTTTTGAAGCAAGACGTCTTTGTGTGATCAATTTCATGAATTCCAACCTAAGAAGGTCCGAACTGAAATCAAGGCAAGGGAACTCACATCATTTGGTATCAAAGCTCATTCTAGGTTTGGAATTGAGTTAAACAATCCCTTCAACGTTTCTCACACACAATTGGTAATCCTAAACCCCTAAGTGTTAAGTAATAGCTTGTTTTATTGGAATTTTTGTCTATTCTTTTTCGTCCTCAATTTGTAATTTCAATCTTGCTTTCCAAAATTTACAATTCCAATTATTTGAGGCAGCACGTGTTTAAAAAAAAAAAAAAAAGAGTGTGTCTGTTGATAGTTAACCTTGCTGCATTAAGGTTCAATAAAAAAAATTAAAAAAAATTAAAAAAAAAATTGTAGCAGCTTGTTATTAAGGTTCAATTACATGCTACCTATTTGAATCAAGTCCTAAGAGCCTTCATTGAATTTTTTTTTCCTCTCTTCAATCTGTTTTCATTTGTTGTCTTGTCTTCTTTGACATCTTTTTTTTTTCTTTCGTGTTATGCGTCATCACTTTTTTTTCCTTGAGTTTGGGGTTACACTCTTGATTGATCATGGAGATTCTGTTAAGAACTTAAAGAGAGCTTTGGAGTGGTAAAAGGCAAGAGATCACCTTACACAAAAGCCTATTAGAGGGCAAGAAACACGAGTGATACATCTCTAAGAGTGTAAACACGTAAGAAGTGTGGCGAGGTCCTATTGCTATCATTTTTGTTTTTCCTTGTTTGAATTATGGCAGGAACAGGTGGTGATGGTACCCCTCCTCCTGAGAGAAATAACCGATTGTTAGTGGAGGCTATTACAACTCAAATGCAAAGGATGATGAGGGAGCATACAAAGGAGTTATATGAGAGAATTGAGCAGTTAGAAAATCAAGGACATCATGATGACGACGGTGGTAGAAGGAGGTTTGATAGAAAGAGGAGAAGAGATAATGAAGGTGATGCTAGGGAAGATAGGATTGAGGGAGTGAAGCTTAACATACCACCCTTCAAAGGGAAGAGTGATTCGGAGGCCTATTTGGACTGGGAAATGAAGATTGAGCAATTATTTGCATGCCACAATTATACAGAAAATAAAAAGATGAAGGTGGCAGCCATGGAGTTCACTGAATATGCTCTCCTTTGGTGGGACCAATTACAAAAGGAGAGAGAGAGATATGGAGAACCCTTGGTGGATAGTTCATCTATGAGCATTTCTTCTATGAAATCTTCCTCTTCTGGTTCTGAAATTTTCCCTTAAGAATTCAAATCCTCCATCATGTTCTACATGAATTGAGAATTCATATTCTCTGTCACTTGGATTAGCTTCTCTTCTATTAGGCTCTCTTGAATTTTGTGTTGATGGAGACCAAGGAAGCTCAAGTAGAAGCCCAACAGATAATGCCCAAAGATGCAAGCATGACTTTTGCGAGGACTTGGAGGCCCAATGACAAGGTCAAGAGCTAAGAAGGCTAAGGACGATTTGGACAAAGAAGTCAACCACTTTCTCTCACTCAAACTCATTCCAGAAGAAGGAGCACTCAGGATGATCCAAATGATCTAAGTTGATGAAAGGCCCAATGTGGGGGCCTGGGCCACATTTGCGCTAGGATTAGGATTAAAAATGTGCTAGCTTACTGCCTCCTTTAGCTAGACCTAGCCGCATACCTAATGCCTATAATGATGAGGACAAAGGAGGAGGCGAGATAGAGGGTGGCATGGAGGACATCGAAGGATTGGGAGGACCAATGACAAGAGCAAGAGCCAAGAAAGCCAAAGAAGCTCTAAAACAAATGGTGGCAAAATTGATCAAAAGAGGCTCCAAAATTGAAGGCCCAAGTTGTAATGTTGAGAAGGCCAAATTAATTTGTTGCATTCAGAATGAAGACTATGAGGACTAGAAAAGGCTGCATTTTTATTTAGTCCATGTTTGGCCCATTTTCTTTTGAGGTCAGATTTTGGGTGGGTTGTACTTGTAGCACGCCTAGACCCTTTATTTTTCTTTATTTTGTGGTTTTTGTTTATTGGGCTGAATGGGTAGACCCATGTAGGAATTTTACTAAACCTAGTGGTAAGGGTTGTTATCAAATAAAAGACTTTCAAAACAGCATTTTGGGGATAACACAGAATTGACATTGAGCATTTTTGGCTTGTGAGGCTTGTTCTCTTAGGTTCTTCTAAGAATCTCTGAACTTATCAAGGGTGCTATCCTTGTGGCATTTCCCAGGCTTATCAATTTGTGGATTGTGGCGCCTAATCCTCTTTGTTCTTTTGTTTTTTTTTTTTTTTTTTTGCGTTTTTCTATTTCTCAATTCTGTCAAATCTTCTTTAGTTCGTATCTCACGTTTTAAGAAACCTTTTCTAGTGATTCTTGACCCTAATTCGTGATTCAGAACGTCCTCTTTCACCTAGGTTTGGAATCATGCAATTACGAGGAGCGTAGGGCGAGATACAGGCGTTTTGAAGCAAGACGTCTTTGTGTGATCAATTTCATGAATTCCAACCTAAGAAGGTCCGAACTGAAATCAAGGCAAGGGAACTCACATCATTTGGTATCAAAGCTCAGTTCTAGGTTTGGAATTGAGTTAAACAATCCCTTCAACGTTTCTGGTCACACAATTGGTAATCCTAAACCCCTAAGTGTTAAGTAATAGCTTGTTTTATTGGAATTTTTGTCTATTCTTTTTCGTCTCAATTGTTGTAATTTCAATCTTGCTTTCCAAAATTTACAATTCCAATTATTTGAGGCAGCACGTGTTTAAAAAAAAAAAAAAAAAGTGTGTCTTTGTTGATAGTTAACCTTGCTTTGCATTAAGGTTCAATAAAAAAAAAATAAAAAAAATTAAAAAAAATTGTAGCAGCTTGTTATTAAGGTTCAATTACATGCTACCTATTTGAATCAAGTCCTAAGAGCCTTCATTGAATTTTTTTTCTCTCTCCAATCTGTTTTCATTTGTTGTCTTGTCTTCTTTGACATTTTTTTTCTTTCGTGTTGTGCGTCATCACTTTTTTTTCCTTGAGTTTGAGGTTACACTCTTGATTGATCATGGAGATTCTGTTAAGAACTTAAAGAGAGCTTTGGAGTGGTAAAAGGCAAGAGATCACCTTACACAAAAGCCTATTAGAGAGCAAGAAACACGAGTGATACATCTCTAAGAGTGTAAACACGTAAGAAGTGTGGCGAGGTCCTATTGCTATCATTTTTGTTTTTCTCCTTGTTTGAATTATGGCGATGGCAGAAATGGTGGTGATGGTACCCCTCCTCCTGAGAGAAATAACCGATTGTTAGTGGAGGCTATTACAGCTCAAATGCAAAGGATGATGAGGGAGCATACAAAGGAGTTATATGAGAGAATTGAGCAGTTAGAAAATCAAGGACATCATGATGACGACGGTGGTAGAAGGAGGTTTGATAGAAAGAGGAGAAGAGATAATGAAGGTGATGCTAGGGAAGATAGGATTGAGGGAGTGAAGCTTAACATACCACCCTTCAAAGGGAAGAGTGATTCGGAGGCCTATTTGGACTGGGAAATGAAGATTGAGCAATTATTTGCATGCCACAATTATACAGAAAATAAAAAGATGAAGGTGGCAGCCATGGAGTTCACTGAATATGCTTTCCTTTGGTGGGACCAATTACAAAAGGAGAGAGAGAGATATGGAGAACCCTTGGTGGATAGTTGGGTGGAGATGAAAAGGCTAATGAGAAGAAGATTTGTTCCTTCTCATTATCATAGAGACCTTCACAATAAGCTTCAAAGGCTCACACAAGGTAACAAGAGTGTAGATGAGTATTATAAAGAGATGGAGGTGCCCTTGATTAGAGCCAATATTAGCGAAGATCGGGAGGTGACTATGGCACGTTTCTTATCTGGGATGAATAGTGATATAAGGGATGTGGTGGAGTTGCAAAATTATGTGGAGTTGGAGGACTTATTGCATCAAGCTACTAAGGTAGAACAACAACTCAAGAGAAAGGGTGTCATGAGAAGAAACTCTTCTAATTTTAATTCTCCAAATTGGAAGGAAAGAAATAAGAAGGAGGGAGGTTCTTCCTCAAGCACTTCCAATTCTGCACCTCAAAGGACTCAAATCAAGTCCAATGAGCCCCCTAAAAAGACAAGAAGTAGTGAGATTAAATGTTTCAGGTGTTTAGGGAGAGGTCACATAGCCTCTGAATGTCCAACCAAAAAGACCATGTTGCTGGAGATTGGAGAGATTACTAGTGAATCATCTTCTCGAATCCGCCCCACCTAGTGATGAAGAGTATGAGGAGGAGATAGCACCCGAGGGTGATTTATTCATGGTGAGGAGGATGATGGGCAGCCAAGCAAAAGACTTGGATGAAAGCCAAAGGGAAAATATTTTCCACACGCGATGCATCATCGAAGGAAGGGTGTGTTCTTTGATCATTGATGGTGGGAGCTGCACTAATGTGGCTAGTACGAGGTTAGTTTCAAAACTGAACTTGGAGGCTAAACCACACGCACGGCCGTACAAACTTCAATGGCTTAATGAAGATGGTGAGATGATTGTGAGCAAGCAAGTTGAAGTGGCTTTTTCCATTGGAAAATATGAAGATGTTGTTTTGTGTGATATGGTACCTATGGAGGCTTGCCACTTACTTCTTGGTAGGCCTTGGCAATTTGACAAAAAGGCCAACCATGATGGATACTCCAACAAGTTCTCTTTTACACATAAAGAGCGCAAGGTTACTCTTGCACCATTATCTCCAAGGGAGGTGTGTGAGGATCAAAATAAGATGAGGGAAAAAAAAGAGCAAGAAAGAAAAGAATTGAGAGGAAGATAAAAAGAGAGTGAAAAGAAAAAAAAAAAAAAGAGAGTGGAAGAGAGCAAAAAAAAAAGAGAGAAAGGTACCAAATCTATTTATAAGAGAGAAAGTGGTGAAAAAGGCTATGCATTTGAAAAAGCCAATGCTTTTACTCTTGAGTCAAGAGAGTAATTTACAAGATGCAGGTCCTACTAACTCTCTTCCAAATGAGGTTTCTTCTTTGTTGCAGGAATTTAAAGATGTCTTTCCCAAGGAGGTGCCTCACGGTCTACCTCCTCTAAGGGGAATAGAACATCAAATTGATCTCATACTAGGAGCCTCATTGCCTAATAGGCCAGCCTACAGGAGTAATCCCCAAGAGACCAAGGAGATTCAAAAACAAGTTGCAGACTTGATGCAAAAGGGGTGGGTACAAGAAAGCTTAAGTCCATGTGCAGTTCCAGTCAATTTCTCACATTCATTTCTTGTGCCTCAAGAAAGATGGAACTAGTGCCTAAGAAAGATGGAACTTGGAGGATGTGCACTGATTGTAGAGCCATAATAACATCACGGTAAAGTATAGGCATCCCATTCCTAGATTGGATGATTTATTGGATGAATTGCATGGTGCTTGTGTCTTCTCTAAAATTGATTTAAAAAGTGGATATCATCAAATTAGAATTAGAGAAGGGGATGAATGGAAAACAACTTTTAAAACTAAATATGGGCTGTATGAATGGATGGTTATGCCCTTTGGTTTAACCAATGCTCCTAGTACCTTCATGAGATTAATGAATCATGTGTTAAGGGAATTTAAGAAAGTTTGTTGTAGTTTATTTTGATGTAATTCTGATTTATAGCAACTCCTATGATGATCATCTTGTGCATTTGAGGCATGTTTTAGAAGCTCTTAGGCGTGAGAAATTGTATGCTAATATGGAAAAATGTGTGTTATGTATGGACCATGTAGTTTTTCTTGGTTTTGTTGTTAGCTCACAAGTGAGTAAGGAATCAAGAGAAGGTGAAAGCTATTCAAGAATGGCCAACTCCTAAGAATGTAAGTGAGGTAAGAAGCTTTCATGGTTTAGCTAGCTTCTATAGGAGGTTTGTTAATTATTTTAGCACCTTGGCTGCACCTCTAAATGAAATTGTTAAAAAGCATGTGGGGTTCAAATGGGGGGGATAACACAGAATTAACATTGAGCATTTTTGGCTTGTGAGGCTTGTTCTCTTAGGTTCTTCTAAGAATCTCTGAACTTATCAAGGGTGCTATCCTTGTGGCGTTCTCAGGCTTATCATCCGTGGATTGTGGCGCCTAATCCTCTTTGTTCTTGGTTGTTTTTTTTTTTTGCGTTTTTTCTATTTCTCAATTCTGTCAAAACTTCTTTGGTTCGTATCTCATGTTTTACGAACCGTTTTCTGGTGATTCTTGACTCTAATTCGTGATTCAGAACGTCCTCTTTCACCTCGTTTTGGAATCGTGCAATTCCGAGGAGCGTAGCGCGAGATACAGGCGTTTTGAAATGAGACATCTTTTGTGTGATCAATTTCGTGAATTCCAACCTAGGAATGTCTGAACTGAAATCAAGGCAAGGGAACTCACATCAATAATCCAAATTAAGAGGTTTAAATTAGTGATTGATGATTCCTAATGGTTAAGAAACTAGTTAGGAACCCAGAATCACTTAGAAGTTGGTAAGAAATGGCCAAAATCCAACAAAATGATTAAAAGAACAGCAAACCCGTAGTCACAGAATATCTAGAGATTTTGTTAGGTTCTCATTTGAATATGAGCGCCGCAGGATGGCTTAGTGGAGCCGCGGCGTGAGGAGTCAGAAATCACGTTTTCGGCTACGGGCGCCGCGGCGTTGAGAGAAGGATGCCACGGTGTGCTGCCCAGAACCATGAAAAATGGTTTTATCTCACCATTAGATATATTGCCTTTGATGGATTCATATGTTTATGTTTCCTAAGTGTAATAAGACATAAATGGGGATATTTTCAAGTGGAAAATACCTACCCATCAAGAATGAGAAAGCATAGGCTTTTAAGCATCCTAAAGGAAAGGTTTGCTTTAAGTAATGACATTGCACCTTAGGCAACTTAATGTTGCATTAGATATCACTTAAGATGTGATGAGATGGTGCAATGAAGACAAGTGTATTAGTAAGCACTCTAGTAGAGAATGAGAAAGGTATGAACCTTAGGAGATCTAAGAATAGTGGATTACCTTAGGAAGGTACTTAGAACCTTAGGCAACAAAGAGTTGCAAGTAAGAACCACTCTTGCATTAGAGTTACTTGAGTGGAGACAAGATTGTGTATTGGTTCCAAAGAGGGAACGTTTAGGTACTAAGTCTCTAGTTAAGTGTGTTTGTCTCTTTTGATGTAGGTGAACTTGGTGCATTGCTAAATACACAATAAGATGAAATGTGACTAAGAAGATGTCATAATCATAAAGTAGAAGCAAAATGTGCAATAACTCATGTATTAGTAAAGATGAGTTAGAAATGCAAGATAAAGAGAATTTACTTCCTTAGATACTAACCAAAGTGTGGAAGTTAAGTTCTTAAGCATTCCATGAGTTTGGAATAGTTAAAGAGGTATCTGGAACCTTAAGCACACAAGTGTAGTATAAGCTACTACCGGACGTGTGATAGAAGGGAAAGCTAGATACAAAAACTTTGTAGAATATGTATGTTAGCACACAAGTGTAGTATAAGCTACTACCGAAGTGTGATAGAAAGGAAAGTTAGATGCATGAATTACTCACTTTAGTTAAAGTTGAGTTAATTATGCAAAGTTTTAGAGAGATGCTCATTATGTCCTTAAGCAAGGATAGTTGAGGCATTAGTTAAGATAGACTCTTTCACTAGGATGAGTTGAGTCTATAGGAAATAAGATGGTGTTTATGTAAGAGTTAGACATAACACTAAGCTTTTCACACACTAGTCAGTTAAGCTAGTATGTATGTGAAGAGAAAGAACCTTAGTGCAACTAAGACTAGTGGTTGCCATAGGTAAGTACCTTACACCTCAGCAACATAATGTTGCGTTAGAGATCACTTAAGAGATAGGAGTGATGAGGTGGAGATTAGGTACGAGTATGAGAAATGAACTAGTAATGTTTACCTGAGAATGTAACGTTATATGACGTGAGGTCATTTAGCCAGAAGGTAAAGAATCAGAGAAGTTCCTTACGGGACAAGTATTCCTAAACAAGTGCTAAGGTTACATACAGTATGAGGTTACAGATTCTCCTCATTGCAAAAGGTAAACATAAGAAGCCAAAGTTATTAGTAGAATATGCTTAGATCAAAGAGGAACTAGTATATAAGTATGAATGAAAGTCTATGAATTAGTTAGGTAGTATCGATCTGGTGGATATCCTTTGATGTTATTCATGGAGGCAAAAAGAAGATAGATGGGTGTCTGAAGGACTTTTGAGAAGGACATAACCCTGATGTCTCGATAGTGCCAAGGCCAAAGGAGATAAGTGGGAAATCTAAAGACGCTCTTTGAGCAAGGATGAAGCCCGAATTTCTCAGTATGTCAGGATATGTATAATGTGAGGATGAGTTTTCCCTCTAATTACCACTAGATGATATACTGACTAGTTCCTAGCAAACTCCCTTATCCTTAAAATAGACTTTTGCATTTGCATTTCATTCACATGCTTTTAGGATTCCTTAGGCATATTCATATTACATATCATTATCATTGCATTCACGGACAGTTATTATATTAGATATTGTGGTTACGTTGATTTATTCATTGTTTATGGTATGCTTGTATAATGTATTAAATTTATTTTTTCTATGGCATTGTATGTATTAACATTAGTGTGGCTATATTGAAGACACCATAAGAAAGTGTTTAGACATCACACCATAAAAAGTGTGCAATTATGAGAAAAGGAAACTCCTAAGATAGAAATAGTTATGAGAAAAGGGGAGAAAGCTCCTAAGTTAGAATTATAGCATTTGTTATATATTTGTTATATACAATGTTATAGAGAACTGGTATTGGATTTGCTTTTTACCGAGAATGTTAATTCTCACCCCGTTGTCAAGTATTTATGTTATTCCATGTAAATCCAGTTCAATCTAATTTCGAACGGATGCGGTACGGATGTAGGTTTTTTTAGATTTAGATACCGTATGCGTTTATAATTTTGTTTACGAAAAAATTTCTCATAGTGTGAACAGATGCAAACCACATGCTAAGGATGAGAAATAAAGCAATGAAGACTAGAGTAGTTTTTATTGCTTTAAGTAGACATGAACTTATGTAATAAGTTTATATTTGTTCTGTAAGTTTTATGTTATATGTATTATAAATAGCCCTCTCAAGTGGCTAAGTTTGTTTATGTATATGTATGAGTTTAAGATTTTTTTCTTATCTCTCAAGGCTTTCTATAATTACTCGGTTGTGATTATAGATTTCATGAAAAGTTGTTTTATATGTTAGTATGTAGTATAGAAGTGACATCTCTAGTACTTGGTTTATCTTTATATATCTCTGTCTATCTAGGATATATCTGGATATCCAAATTAGGGTGTCCATTTTGAAGTTCGAAAAAAGTTTTTTGCTATTCCTTCATCTTGTTGAGCCTTTGGTATATGGATAAAAATTGCTTTTAGGCATAAGTAGCGATTTAGTAGAAAGTTAATGCATTCTTTTATCTCTTTTTTTTTGGAGATATGCAGATGGAAAGAAGAGTTTGCATGACTAGGAGACAAATAAAGGAGGAGATAACCAAGCTTTTAGAGAAATGGCTCTTTGTTGAGAGAAAGAAGGTGATTCTAAACTCGCAAATAGTAGAAGTCTATCAAGTGATAGAATAGGACTTTTTGACTCAAAAATATAGTTATTGCGGGAACGAAGCTTATCTTAAAACAATTTTTTTCTTTTGAAGTCAAATCGGTGTTTCTTTCCTTGAGTTCAAGAAAGTTACTCCTTTGTGATGGAGACCAACAAAGCTCAAGTGGTAGCCCAACGGGTCCAATGCCCAAAGATGCATTACGAGGACTTGGAGGCCCAATGACAAGGTCAAGAGCTAAGAAGGCTAAGGAGGATTTTGACAAAGAAGTCAACCACTTTCTCTCACTCAAGCCCATTCTAGAAGAAGGAGCACTCAAGATTGTCCAAATGATCCAAGTTGATAAAGGGCCCAATGTGGGGGCGTGATTTCTTCTTTGTCAATTTTATTTAATTATGTATTCCAACTTTTTAATTTTCTCAGTTTTGTTCTTATTTTTCTTTTTTGGGATAATTTTGTAATAAGGGCCTATTGTTTGGGCTTAACTTTGCGCATAGCGAGTTAGGGTTAGGTGTTGCCTTCTAATTGGGCCTGGGCCACATTTGCGCTAGGGTTAGGATTAAAAATGCGCTAGCTTGCTGCATCCTTTAGCTAGACCTAGCCGCATACCTAATGCCTATAAATAGGCTTGTGTTTACTGCATTTGACACTTTTGAATTTGAAGAATATTATTGCACTCCTTGTGAGTTTTGAGAGCTTAGTTCTCTTGGGTTCTTGGAAGAACCATCTTGGTTCTTATCAAAGGTTTCCTTACCTTTGTGGCGAATCCTCACTTGACTTATCACTCTCCAAGAGTGTGGCGTCTTTCTTCCTTCCATTCCTTTTCTTTTTCCATCTTTTCTATTTTTACTATTCATGTACTGTTTTTATGATGACACTGTTCACGCACTTGTTCATGGCACTTTCATTCATACTATTCATCCCCTTCATCGTTTAATTCTTTAAAATACGAAATCAACTCAAGGACGATCCGTAAAAATAATATGTATCCAACTTGGATCATATCATATGGTATCTAGAGCCCTGGATCCTAGAGTTGATAGAGTTCTCATTTTTTTTACTTGTTCTTATTGCTTTCCAAACATCAAGCACCATTGCTTGAATGTCATAATTGTACGTAAACCTTGATCATCATTGATCTCTGCCATTCCTAAGAAGTGGCAACATTCTTTACTTTCCGTTCTTTATTTTTTGTCATTTAAATTTCAGTCCTTTTATTTTCTGCTTTAGTTTCTGTTCTTTAATTTCTGCACAATATTTACTTTGATCTTATCAATTCTATATCCTTTGTTTGTTACATGTTTTATAGCACTATAATTTGAAAAGAAACTCCTAAATACACAATTGGGCATAATAACATTTGGAACTAAAATTGCAAGAATCAATTTTTTTTTTAAGTGCAAAAAGAGAACAAGGGCGTGAAAAATAATATAAAAAAAAAAAAAAAAGTCTATTCCAAAAAAAAAAAAAAAAAAGAGACTGCCCTTGCACTTAAGTAAGATTAAGTTTGAATGCCTTGTGAATTTCATTAAGCGGTGCTATTCTACATACTTTAGCATTTCTTTTTCTTCTTATTTCTTTTGAGTTTTACCTTTTTTTTTTTAATTAGCTTTTCTTGCTTGTCTTTTAAATTCCTTTGAGTTTTGTCTAGAGTTTCATCCTTTCTTTAACTTCTGAGTGCTTACTCTTGTAAGGACCGCTACTTTTGTAAGAGCTTTTGATAATTGAAACGCGAGAGGGTTCATTTAAGAACTTGCAAAGAGAACTTGAGTGGTAAAAGGCAAGAGCGTTTTCATTAAACAAAAGCCTAATTGTGTGAAACACAAGTGGAATCAATTTAAGAGTGTACACACGTGAGAAGAGTGGTAAAGGCCTTTTCAATCTTGTATTATTCTTATTACTTGTGCAAAGATGAGTGAAGGAAGTACACCCCCATCCCCTAGGACTGTAAACCTTATGCAAGCCTTAGCTAAAGAACTTGAGAAGTTTAGGGTGGAAATAAACACAAGGCTCGATAATGAAAGGAGGAGAGACTTTCAACATGAAGTCTCGCATGAGGATGAAGATACCTATGATTCGGGTAGGGAAAGGAGGACTAGGAGGAACCATGATAGGAGAAGGAGGCATGAGAGGAGTGAAAGGAGTTATAATAGGAGGCATAGGAGTGATGAAAGAGGAGGAGACCTAGGAGGAGTAAAGACCCAAGTACCTTCTTTCCAAGGAAAGAATGACCCCGAAGCCTACTTAGAATGGGAAACTAAGGTAGAACAAATCTTTTCCTATCACCATTACAACGAAGAAAGAAAGGTAAAGGTGGCTGCCCTAGAATTTTCCGACTATGCCCTAATTTGGTGGAACCAAGTACAAAAAGAGAGGGAAAGGAATAGGGAATACCCCGTAGACACTTGGGAAGAGATGAAAGGTTTGATGAGGAGGAGGTTTGTCCCTTCATGGTACCATAGGGAATTACACAATAAACTCCAAAGACTTACCCAAGGAAGTAGGAGTGTGGATGAGTACTACAAGGAGATGGAGGTGGCCATGATAAGGGCCAATGTCATTGAAGATAGGGAGGCTACCATGTCACGTTTCCTTCATGGTTTAAACCGTGAGATAGGAGACATTGTGGAGTTGCACAACTATGAAGAGCTTGATGAGTTAGTCCACCAAGCCATAAAGGTGGAACAACAACTCAAAAGAAAGGGTGCATGGAAGAAGCCTTCTTCTAACCTCAAACCTCCCACTTGGAAGGACAAGGAACCAAAGGAAGACTCCTCTACACAACCCAAGAGAGGTATGACTTCTAAAAACTCTAATGTTTTTCCTTCCACTAATGCTTCTTCCTCTTCTTCTTCTTCTTCTAAAAATAGGAACATCAAGTGCTTCAAATGCTTGGGGAGTGGACACATAGCCTCTCAATGCCCAAACAAAAGGGCAATGGTGATAAGAGAGGGACACCTCTCTAGTGATTCATGTCCAAATTCCCCTCCCTCAAGTGAAGGAGAAGAAGAATGTGAGACCTATGCTCATGATGGTGACTTGCTAATGATAAGGAGACTCTTGGGTAGCCAAGTTGTGGCAAGGGACCAAGACCAAAGGGAAAACATCTTCCACACAAGATGTGTCATCCAAGGTAAAGTGTGCTCATTAATCATTGATGGGGGAAGTTGCACCAATGTGGCAAGCACTCGCTTGGTAAGAAAACTTGACCTTAAAACTACTCCTCACCCCCGACCATACAAGCTTCAATGGCTAAGTGAGAATGGTGAGTTGATAGTGAATCAACAAGTGTTGGTAAGTTTGTCAATTGGTAAGTATAATGATGATGTTTTGTGTGATGTTGTTCCCATGGAGGCCGGCCATATTTTGCTTGGAAGGCCTTGGCAATTTGATAAGCATGCTATTCATGATGGTTTCACTAACAAGTACTCCTTTGTTCATAATTCCTTAAAGGTAACCCTTGTACCCCTTACTCCCAAACAGGTTTGTGAAGACCAAGTGGCCTTGAAGCTAAGAAGGGAGCAAGAGAAAAAGATGTAAAAGTAAAATCAGATGGGGAAGCAAAGAATAGGGACTAAAAACTTGTAAATGAAAAAAAAAAATTGAATGTTTAATTGCTAGGGAGAGTGAGATTAAGAGGGCTTGCTTTGCAAAGCAAGAGAAGTACATTTGCGTATACAAGGACTTGTACTTAAGTTGTAACTCTAACCCTCTACCTAGTGAAGTTGATTCTCTTTTTGCAGGGACTTTGAAGATGTCTTTCCAAAGAGTGTCCCTCCCGGACTACCACCCTTGAGGGGATTGAACATCGATGGACTTTGTCCCGGGAGCCTCTTTTTGCCCAATAGGCCCGCCTATAGGACAAATCTTGAGGAAACTAAGGAAATTCAGAAACAAGTGGAGGATTTGATGCAAAAAGGATGGGTGAGGGAAAGTTTAAGTCCTTGTGCCGTGCTGTCATACTTGTCCCCAAAAAGGACGGCACTTGGAGAATGTGTGTACTTGATTGTAGGGTGTAAATAATATAACTATAAAATATAGGCATCCCATCCCTAGGCTAGATGATTTGCTTGATGAATTGCATGGTGCATGTTACTTTTCTAAAGTGGATTTAAAAAGTGGGTACCATCAAATTAGAATAAGGGAAGGGGATGAGTGGAAGACAGCCTTTAAGACTAAGCATGGATTGTATGAGTGGTTGGTGATGCCTTTTGGGCTTACAAATGCGCCTAGCACCTTTATGAGGTTGATGAACCATGTGTTGAGAGAGTTTCTAGGCAAGTTTGTAGTGGTGTACTTTGATGACATCCTAATCTATAGCATAACCTTAGAAGAGCACCTAGAACACCTTAGGGCTGTGATGAGTGTGCTTAGAAAAGAAAAGTTGTATGCTAATTTAGAGAAGTGTGTCTTTTGCACCGACCATGTAGTGTTCCTAGGCTTTGTTGTGAGTGCTAAGGGAGTGCAAGTAGATGAAGAAAAGATAAAAGCCATTAGGGAGTGGCCTACCCCTAAGTCTGTGAGTGAGGTAAGAAGCTTTCATGGGTTAGCTAGCTTTTATAGAAGGTTTGTAAAAGATTTCAGCACCATAGCCGCCCCTTTAAATGAAGTTGTTAAGAAAAATGTGAGTTTTAGGTGGGGGGAGGATCAAGAGACAAGTTTCAACACACTCAAAGATAGGCTCACTCATGCACCCATACTTGCATTGCCTAATTTTTCTAAATCTTTTGAACTTGAGTGTGATGCATCAAATGTTGGGATTGGGGCTGTTTTATTACAAGAGGGTCACCCATTGCATACTTTAGTGAGAAATTGCATGGAGTTGTTTTAAATTACTCCACCTATGATAAAGAATTGTATGCACTCATAAGGGCTTTGCACACTTGGCAAAGACTACCTTTTGCCAAAAGAGTTTGTAATTCACAGTGATCATGAGTCACTAAAATATTTAAAAGGGCAAGGTAAGCTTAATAAGAGGCATGCCAAGTGGGTGGAATACCTTGAACAATTTTCCTATGTGATCAAACACAAGCAAGGAAAGGTAAACATAGTGGCTGATGCGCTTTCCAGAAGGTATACCTTATTAGCTACTCTTGAAACAAAAATGCTTGGTTTTGAACACATAAAGGAGTTGTATGTGCATGATGATGATTTCTCTAAGATGTATGCTGCATGTGAAAAAGGGGCGCATAGGGGGTTCTTTAGGCAAGATGGGTATTTATTCAAAGAAAAATGTTTGTGTGTGCCTAAGAGCTCTTTGCGTGAATTATTGCTTAGGGAAGCTCATGAGGGGGGATTAATGGGTCACTTTGGGATCCAAAAGACTTTAGATGTGTTGCATGAGCATTTTTATTGGCCTGGCATGAAGCATGATGTGCATAAACTATGTGATAGATGCATTGTTTGTAAAAGAGCCAAATCAAAGGTAATGCCTCATGGACTCTATACCCCCTACCTATTCCTGATTCCCCTTGGACTGACTTGTCTATGGACTTTATGCTAGGTTTGCCCCGCTCAAAGAAGGGAAGAGACTCCATTTTTGTGGTGGTGGACAGATTCTCCAAGATGGCCCACTTCATTCCTTGCCATAAAGTGGATGATGTCATTCATGTGGCGGACTTGTTCTTCAAAGAAGTGGTGAGGCTTCATGGAATGCCCAAAAGCATAGTCTCAGATAGGGACTCAAAGTTCCTAAGCCATTTTTGGAGGACCCTTTGGAATAAGCTTGGGACTAAGCTACTCTTCTCTACCACTTGCCACCCACAAACCGATGGGCAAACTGAGGTGGTGAATAGGACCCTATCGACCTTGTTGCGATTAATCATCAAGAGGAACATCAAAACCTGGGAAGAATGCTTACCTCTTGTTGAATTTGCTTATAATAGGGCTGTGCATGCTACTACTAGTTTTTCTCCTTTTGAGATTGTATATGGTTTTAATCCCCTCACCCCCCTTGATTTACTACCTCTACCTAATGTCTCTTCTTTAATTCATAGGGATGGACAAGCAAAAGCTGAATATGTGAGGAAGCTCCATGAACAAGTCAAGACTCAAATTGAAAGGAAGATGGAGCAATATGCTAGGCAAGCAAACAAGGGAAGGAGGCAAGTTATTTTTGAACCAGGAGATTGGGTGTGGGTGCACATGCGAAAAGAAAGGTTTCCTTGCAAAAAAAAATCTAAGCTCTTACCTAGAGGAGATGGACCCTTCCAAATCATAGAAAGAATCAATGACAATGCCTACAAAGTTGACCTACCAGTGAGTACGGGGTTAGTGCAACATTTAATGTGGTGACTTAAGTCATTTTGATGTAGGTGATGAAGGATCAAATTCGAGGACGAATTCTTTCGAAGGGGAGGGCATGATGGAGACCAATGAAGCTCAAGTGGCAGCCCAACGGGCCCAATGCCTAAAGATGCACTACGAGGACTTGGAGGCCCAATGACAAGGTCAAGAGCTAAGAAGGCTAAGGAAGATTTGGACAAAGAAGTCAACCACTTTCTCTCACTCAAGCCCATTCCAGAAGAAGGAGCACTCAAGATTGTCCAAATGATCCAAGTTGATGAAGGACCCAATGCGAGGGCATGATTTCTTCTTTGTCAAATTTTATTTAATTATGTATTCCAACTTTTTAATTTTCTCAGTTTTGTTCTTATTTTTCTTTTTTTGGGATAATTTTGTAATAAGGGCCTATTGTTTGGGCTTAACTTGCGCATAGCAAAGTTAGGGTTAGGTGTTGCCTTCTAATTGGGCCTGGGCCACATTTGCGCTAGGGTTAGGATTAAAAATGCGCTAGCTTGCTGCATCCTTTAGCTAGACCTAGCCACATACCTAATGCCTATAAATAGGCTTGTGTTTACTGCATTTGACACTTTTGAATTTGAAGAATATTATTGCACTCCTTGTGAGTTTTT
Source organism: Ormosia emarginata (assembly GCA_029884605.1). Classification (NCBI taxonomy): domain Eukaryota; kingdom Viridiplantae; phylum Streptophyta; class Magnoliopsida; order Fabales; family Fabaceae; genus Ormosia; species Ormosia emarginata. Next base: position 19,670,004 of record JAQQTP010000078.1, on the reverse strand, counting down.
GAGAGCTTAGTTTCTCTTAGGGTTCTTGGAAGAACCATCTTGGTTCTTATCAAAGGTTTCCTTACCTTTGTGGCGAATCCTCACTTGACTTATCACTCTCCAAGAGTGTGGCGTCTTCTTCCTTCCATTCCTTTTCTTTCTTCCATCTTTTCTATTTTTACTATTCACACGTATTGTTCACACACTGTACACGCACTGTTCATGCACTATTCATCCCCTTCATCGTTTAATTCTTTAAAATACGAAATCAACTCAAGGACGATCCGTAAAAATAATATGTATCCAACTTGAATCATATCACTTTGTTCTTGAAAGGAGAGGTTGGTTCAGTCAGAGCCGAAAGGTGGTTTCATGTGATGGAAGAGATCCTTGAGATCATGTCATGCGCTGATGAACAGAAGGTAACCTTGCTTCGTAAGGGTTAGTAGGTGAAGCCGAAAGCTGATGAGATGAAGCAGAGAGGTTATTAGAGATGGTTAGTACTCGAACCACCTGAGAGGTGTTTAGAGTTACTTTTGTAGATAAGTATTATTCCCTTGAGTTAGAGAAAGCAAAGGAACAGGGATTCCTAAAGTTAAAGCAAGGGGATAGTACTGAAGACCAGTATGCGAAGCAATTCAAGAATGTCAAGAGTTCTTTTCTTATTTTACGTCCAATCCAGATAAAGACTGGAAGTGAGTAAAATTTGAAGTAGAACTTGAAGAAGGCATTAGAAGAGTTGCAATGCAAAAGAAGATTATGGACTTCTTCGCTCTAGTAAGTGAATGTAGAGTTGTAGAAGTAGATAATCTCAGAGCATCCATGGAACAAGAGTTAGAAGGTTCCTAAAGAGGAAGAGATTAGATGTTGAGATCAGTAAGGGTGCCTTTTGATCTCAATTTGTTATAGAGTTGCACGGTGGAAGCTTGGAGAGATGATAAGTATAAGTAGAGTGTTTGTAGAGGAGCAACTCTAAGGAAAAAGGTGAATCAAGCTTCAAGTCACTAAGATGTGCTAGATGTGGTAAGATACATGGATGTAGACCATTTTTTATGGGTAATCCGTGTGCTACATAAGTAAGAAACCAGGACATCGTAAGAGAGATGGTTCTTGGACAAAAGAAAGCGACGAAATCTTCCAACTTGGTATGAGATGAGAACACATGTAAAGAGAAATCTTTTAAGGTGTGTATAAGAAGAGAATAGATTTACTTTGTAGATCATGTTGATTTACTTTGTGAATCTAGTTGCTTACCTTGTTGGTATGGTTTGGTTGTTTTAGAGAGAAGGATGATCGTGTAAGATCAATTGAGAGAATCTTTGAATTTTCTCAAGAGATGATCTAAGACTTGGTTGTCATAGAAGCATAGTAAAGTAAAGCAGATCTTCGAGAGTTTTCCAGAATTACGAAAGGGCATGAAGAGTATGTCAAAGCTAGTTTTGGAAACTTTTGAAAAGAAGGGGTTAAGTACCAAGAAAGCCGAAAGTCGGTTTTTGGATTACAAGTGGTACAGATTTTAAGAGTTATGTAATTTCTTAAGACGAAATTGCAGAGAACCCCAGCAGAGTTTAAGCAGAGGTACAATGGGTAGAGTAGCCATTGTATCCGAGAGTAGAGAATCTATTAGTAGATTTTCTAAGTTAGTGCTACCTGGTTTAGGCCAGTAAAAAAAAAGGGTAGTACCCAGCAATGGACTCTAGATAGTGAGCTTGTTTTCGAAGAGTAGAAGAGAAGGTTGATTACTACGTTAGTTTTGGTAATTCCAAATTCCCGAGAGAACTTTGAGGTAGACAGTTATACTTCGAAGATGGGACTAGGGTATGTTAGATGCAATAGAGGTAGGTAAATGCCTACGCATCAAGGCAGTTCAGTCTGCAAGAGAAGGACTACCCTAGGTATGATTTGGAATTAGCCATAGTAGTGATTACCTTATAGTTTTGGAGACATAACTCATAAGGAGTCTAGTTAGAGATGTTCAGCGATCATGATAGCTCAAGATGCTTGTTGATCAGAAGAAGCTGGACATGAAGCAGAATAGATGGATAGAGATTTTCAAGGCTCATAACCTTAGTTGAGATATCATTCGGGTAATGCCAGTGTAGTGGTTATCCTAGATGATAGTCCAAGGGAGAGTGAATTTCTTGAGAGTTTTCGAGAATTTGAGTCTAGCGGTGACTATGATTCCAGATAGTCTCTTAGTGAGCAAGGTGGACATAGTAAGAGGCCTAAAGGCTCAAATTTCTTTGAAGCTCAGAAGGAGAATGAAGCTCTAAGGGACAAATGTGAGCAGATTTTCAAAGGAACCCTTAAGGATTGTGTTATGACTAAGAGGGAATGACGAAGTTTAGAGACAACTTTGTCTTCCAAGAGGGTCAAAAATCAAGAAAATGATTCCAGAGGAAGCTCACCAGAGAAAGTGTACCATCTATTAAGAGGCTACTAAGGTTTTCCAAGAGTTAGGGAAGATGTATAGTAGCATAGTATGTTAAAGAACATAAGAGAATATGTTGAGCGGCAGATAAAGGTGGTAAGATTAAGTAATCTGCCAATCTTTTGCCAAGAACAGATAGCTATTTTCTAGATAAGGTAGTTCAACTACTTTTAAAGGAAATAGTTAGGATTCATAGAGTTTCAGTGAATATAGTGTCTGAGAGAGATACTAGATTCACACTTGGTTTTGAAAGCCTTATAAGAAGGAGTTCAAAGCTAAGTTATGTTTTAGTACAGCTTACCATCCATAAGCATAGAGATCAAGAGCTTTGAGATAAGCAGATCTCGTCAAGAGGAAGTGGTTGGGAGAAGCTGGTACTAAAGAAGGACTGCATAGAAGCAGAAGTTCCATGTAGAGTTTTGTTTAGCCAGAATTGTTTACGTGAGGTGAACAATTTTGGGGACAAAATTTTAAAAAGGAGGGGAGAAATGTAATACCCTTAAGTACATGTTAGACTGGTAAATGGTTACCGAAGGTAGCATTTGACTTGTTTAGCATGTCAGTAAAGTTTTGTGACAATCTGAGTTCATTTAGGCACTTAGTTGCAACATAGAAGTTGTAAAGTGGCTTAAAATGACTCAGATAATAGCATAAGTTGCTAAGTTAAGAGAAATAATTCTAGGTCACAAATAAGTCAAGTAAGATATGGTAAAAGTTTCAAGAGAATCAGAGTCAGTTTGGTATTTTTAGGCATACAGGTTGTACTTTTAATGCCGGATTGATCCCTAGCAGATATCGAAAATGATGAGAATTGTGAAACAACAATTTAGATGAAACTTAAGTACAATTGTTAGAAGTAGGGAAACTCGAATTAGTACAATTCGGGTGTCCATAACAGATATAAGTTTCAGTGTAGAAACTTAAGTTAATCTTTTCCCGTAATTCCCTTCACGTCCCAGCCCCCCTATTTCTATCTTCTCTCGGCAGAGAAGGAGAAACCGAAAACAGAAAGAGAGAAAGGGAGAAGAAGGAGAAAGGGAAGAAGGAAGAAGGAGAAGGAAGAGGAAGATCAAGCTTCAAGGTTTAAGGCTTCAAGTCTTCAAGAGGTAGGGGTTTAGAGCCTTTATTCATCTCTTTCTCTATGTATGCATATAAACAACATAATATGCTAAATTGAGTTCTAGAGATGTTAGATGTGTTTGGCTTGCATAGACGTGTTTCTTTGGTCATTTATGACTTGTTCATAGCATAAGATTAAGTTAGGAACTTAGAACAACTAATTTAGACCCTTGATTCACAAAATAAGCCATAGGCCATAGAATGAAGGATTTTGAGCCATAATCCAAATTAAGAGGTTTAAATTAGTGATTGATGATTCCTAATGGTTAAGAAACTAGTTAGGAACCCAGAATCACTTAGAAGTTGGTAAGAAATGGCCAAAATCCAAGAAAATGATCAAAAGAACAAAAACCCGTAGTCTGCAATGCAAATTTAGAATGCGGGTTCTGCTATGAGCGCCGCGGCATGGCTTAGTGGAGCCGCGGTGTGAGGAGTCAGAAATCACGTTTTCAGCTACGGGCGCCGCGGCGTTGAGAGAAGGATGTCGCGGCGTGCTGCCCAGAACCATGAAAAATGGTTTTATCTCACCATTAGATATATTACCTTTGATGGATTCATATGTTTATGTTTCCTAAGTGTAATAAGGCATAAATGGGGATATTATCAAGTGGAAAATACCTACCCATCAAGAATGAGAAAGCATAGGCTTTTAAGCATTCTAAAGGAAAGGTTTGCTTTAAGTAATGACATTGCACCTTAGGCAACTTAATGTTACATTAGATATCACTTAAGATGTGATGAGATGGTGCAATGAAGACAAGTGTATTAGTAAGCACTCTAGTAGAGAATGAGAAAGGTATGAACCTTAGGAGATCTAAGAATAGTGGATTACCTTAGGAAGGTACCTAGAACCTTAGGCAACAAAGAGTTGCAAGTAAGAACCACTCTTGCATTAGAGTTACTTGAGTGGAGACTAGATTGTGTATTAGTTCCAAAGAGGGAACGTTTAGGTACTAAGTCTCTAGTTAAGTGAGACTTGGTGCATTGCTAAATACACAATAAGATGAAATGTGACTAAGAAGATGTCATAATCATAAGGTAGAGCAGAAATGTGCAATAACTCATGTATTAGTAAAGATGAGTTAGAAATGCAAGATAAAGAGAATTTACTTCCTTAGATACTAACCAAAGTGTGGAAGTTAAGTTCTTAAGCATTCCATGAGTTTGGAATAGTTAAAGAGGTATCTGGAACCTTAAGCACACAGTGAGTATAGTATAAGCTACTACCAGACGTGTGATAGAAGGGAAAGCTAGATACAGCTAGAATATGTATGTTAGCACACAAGTGTAGTATAAGCTACTACCAGAAGTGTGATAGAAAGGAAAGTTAGATGCATGAATTACTCACTTTAGTTAAAGTTGAGTTAATTATGCAAAGTTTTAGAGAGATGCTCATTATGTCCTTAAGCAAGGATAGTTGAGGCATTAGTTAAGATAGACTCTTTCACTAGGATGAGTTGAGTCTATAGGAAAGTAAGATGGTGTTTATGTAAGAGTTAGACATAACACTAAGCTTTTCACACACTAGTCAGTTAAGCTAGTATATATGTGAAGAGAAAGAACCTTAGTGCAACTAAGACTAGTGGTTGCCATAAGTAAGTACCTTACACCTCAGCAACATAGTGTTGCGTTAGAGATCACTTAAGAGATAGGAGTGATGAGGTGGAGATTAGGTACGAGTATGAGAAATGAACTAGTAATGTTTACCTGAGAATGTAACGTTATATGACGTGAGGTCATTTAGCCAGAAGGTAAGGAATCAGAGAAGTTCCTTACGGAACAAGTATTCCTAAACAAGTGCTAAGGTTACATATAGTATGAGGTTACAGATTCTCCTCATTACAAAAGGTAAACATAAGAAGCCAAAGTTATTAGTAGAATATGCTTAGATCAAAGAGGAACTAAGTATATAAGTATGAATGAAAGTCTATGAATTAGTTAGGTAGTATCGATCTAGTGAATATCCTTTGATGTTATTCATGGAGGCAAAAAGAAGATAGATGGGTGTCCGAAGGACTTTTGAGAAGGACATAACCCTGATGTCTCGATAGTGCCAAGGCCAAAGGAGATAAGTGGGAAATCCAAAGACGCTCTTTGAGCAAGGATGAAGCTTAAATTTCTCGATGCCAGGGATATGTATAATGTGAGGATGAGTTTTCCTCTAATTACCACCGATGATATCTTGACTAGTTCCTAGCAAACTTTATGTTTCCTTAGAATATTTTAGAATAGACTTTTGCATTTGCATTTCATTCACATGCTTTTAGGATTCCTTAGGCATATTCATATTACATATCATTATCATTGCATTCACGGACAGTTGTATGGGCATTGTCCGTCAATGTTAGTATGTACATGATTGTATGGGCGTTGTATGTATTAACAGTATGTAGGCTATCGGTTGGCATCACACTATAAGAAAGTGTGCAATTATGATAAAAGAGGAGGAAACTCCTAAGATAGAAATAGTTATGAGAAAAGGGGAGAAAGCTCCTAAGTTAGAATTATAGCATTTGTTATATATTTGTTATATACAATGTTATAGAGAACTGGTATTGGATTTGCTTTTATTGAGAATGTTAATTCTCACCCCAGTTACTATTTCATGTAAATCCGAATGCGAGGCTCGAGTGCAGGTACGGATGCAAAGTTTAGATGCAGGTGTACCGATGCATGGTCAGTACGTAGAGCAAAGGCTCATGTACAGAGATGCAAACCCTGCTAAGGATGAGAAGATAAAGCATGAAGACTAGAGTAGTTTTTATTGTTTTAAGTAGACAGAACTTATGTAATAAGTTTATATTTGTTCTGTAAGTTTTATGTTATATGTATTATAAATAGCCCTCAGGTGGCTAAGTTTGTATATGTATATGTATGAGTTTAAGATTTTTCGCAATCTCTCAAGGCTTTCTATAATTACTCAGTTGTGATTATAGATATATATGTTAGTATGTAGTATAGAAGTGACATCTCTAGTACTAGTTATCTTTATATATCTCTGTCTATCTAGGATATATCTGGATATCTGTATTAGGGTGTTGCAATCACGGGTTGGGTTGGGTCAGGTTTGAGGGAAAAAAATGTTCGAGCCAATTAATTAAGGTCGGGTCGGGTCGGGTTTATGTAAACAATTCCGGGTAACCCGACCCGAACCAACCCAATTGCAATTAGGTCAGTTCGGGTTGGGTAAAGGAGAGTGAAATTGGGAATGAAATGAGTGTGTAGAGCCAATCGGGTTGGGTCGGGTTGGTCGGGTTTGCAGGTCGGATCAGACACGTGAACACCCTACTTAAGAAATATCCAAAAACAATGTCGTTTTACTCGGGTAGTCGGGTCATCGGGTTGGATTACTCAACCCGTCACCCGAACCAAATAGAAATCAGGTTAATCGAGTTGGCCCTGAACAGACCCGATGACCCGAACTAACCTGGATATATTATATCAGGTCGGGTCAAGTTGATCGGGTTCACAGGTCAGGTTGTGCAGCCCTATTGGGCATTGAGAGGTTATGTGTCCACTCCCCAAGCATTTGAAGCACTTGATGTTCCTATTTTTAGAAGAAGAAGAGGAAGAAGCATTAGTGGAAGGAAAAACATTAGAGTTTTTAGAAGTCATACCTCCCTTCGGTTGTGTAAAGGAGTCTTCCTTTGGTTCCTTGTGTAACACCCCAAATTTTATTTATTTTGTGATAAATATTCATTTTCTAATATTTGTGATTTTTGGGAATTTTTCTTAATTTTTTTGAGAACGTGAAATATTTTAATATTATTCCTCATTTTACGTGCAAACTGAGCGGAACCGGGAAAATGAGATATTTTTTTCCAAGAACCTTGATATGTGAAAACGTCGACGGGAGATCTTACTAAACTGAGGTTAGACACAGTTTACGAGATTTTATATTTTTTAAGAAATTTTAATAGATAAAATAATATAACACTATGTAAAATTTATCTGTCAGATTAATTGATACTGATTTCTGTCAATTGTAACCATTGTCTCTTAATCAATAACGTGTAATAAAAATCTTATAATATTATCCTAATGCAATCTACTTTAAGTCTAATTAAACTTACTTTAATTCAAATTTATAGTATTATAATCCAAGCTTCTTTGAGAAGCTTTAACCAACTAATGACCATGATGCCCTTGGCTTGTTGGGGAAGCCAAAAACTTCCCCCTCTCTCCTCCTTGTTGCCGCGACAATGCCCTCCAAGGAAGGCAAAAATTTTGCCTCCCCACTTAACCTAACCCACTCAAAATATCTCTACTTTACAACACTTTCTCTCTCTAACTTCATCTTTTTCACATTTCCTCTTCCTTCTCTCTTCTTCTCCTCTCTTCACTATGAAATTGCAGCCCCATTAGAGACCACCATTCTTCATCTTTTCTCTTCACCAAGCTCATTTCTACACTCACCTTCACCTCCTCTTGATATGATCCAAGTTGGATGCATATTGTTTTTACGGATCGTCCTTGAGTTGATTTTATGTTTTAAAGAATTAAACGATGAAGGAGTGAATAGTATATGAACAGTGCATGAACAGTACATGAATAGTAAAAAAAGAAAAGATGGAAGAAAGACAAGAAATGGAAGGAAGAAGACACCACACTCTTAGAGAGTGATAAGTCAAGCAAAGATTCACCACAAAGGTAAGGAAACCTTTGATAAGAACCAAGATAGTTCTTCCAAGAACCCCAAGAGAACTAAGCTCTCAAAGCTCACAAAGGAGCGCAATAATATTCTTGAATTCAAAAGTGTCAAATGCAGTAAACACAAGCCTATTTATAGGCATTAGGTATACGGCTAGGTCTAGCTAAAGGAGGCAGCAAGCTAGTGCATTTTTAATCTTAACCCTAGCGTAAATGTGGCCCAGGCCCAACTAGAAGGCAACACCTATATCCCTAGCTCTGCTATGCGTAAATTAAGCCCAAAAATACCCTTATTACAAAATTATCCCAAAAAAAGAAAATAAGAACCAAAACTGAGAAAATTAAAAGTTTCAAATACATAATTAAATAAAATTGACTAAGAAGAAATCATGCCCCCACATTGGGCCCTTCATCAACTTGGATCATTTGGACCATCTTGAGTGCTCCTTCTTCTGGAATGGGCTTGAGTGAGAGAAAGTAGTTGACTTCTTTGTTCAAATCCTCCTTAGCCTTCTTAACTCTTGACCTTGTCATTGGGCCTCCAAGTCCTCGCAGTGCATCTTTGGGCATTGGGCCCATTGGGCTGCCACTTGAGCTTCCTTGGTCTCCATCATGACCTCCCCCTTCGAAAGAATTCATCCTCGAATTTGATCATTCATCACCTATATCAAAAGGACTTAAGCCAGCCATATTAAATGTTGCACTAACCCCATACTCACCTGGTAGGTCAACTTTGTAGGCATTGTCATTGATTCAAGGATCCATCTCCTCTAGGTAAGAGCTTAGATTTCCTTTGCAAAGGAAACCCTTCTTTTCGCATGTGCACCCACACCCAATCTCCTGGTTCAAAAACAACTTGCCTCCTTCCCTTGTTTGCTTGCCTAACATATTGCTCCATCTTCCTTTCAATTTGAGTCTTAACTTGTTCATTGAGCTTCCTTACATATTCAGCTTTTGTCTGTCCATCCCTATGAATTAAAGAAGAGACATTAGGTAGAGGCAGTAAATCAAGGGGGGTGAGGGGATTAAAATCATATACAATCTCAAAAGGAGAAAAGCTAGTAGTAGCATGCACAACCTTATTATAAGCAAATTCAACAAGAGATAAGCATTCTTCCCAGGTTTTGATGTTTCTCTTAATGATTAATTGCAACAAGGTCGATAGGGTCCTATTCACCACCTCAATTTGCCCATCAGTTTGTGGGTGACAAGTGGTAGAGAAGAGTAGCTTAGTCCCAAGCTTGTTCCAAAGGGTCCTCCAAAAATGACTTGATGTGAGCCCACTAAGGAGCATGGATCAAGGAGCACTACAAGGACTTGGTGGACCTATGACAAGAGCTAGGACCAAGAAAGCCCAAGAAGTCCTAAATCAAATGGTGACAACTTTAATTGAAGCAAGCCCAAATTCAAGTCTTGATGGAGTGGAGCCCAAATTGGTCACTTATCTCATCCAACTTGAAGACCCATGATGACTTGGATGTCCACTTCTCTAAAATAGCATTTTTTTAGTTTATTTCTATTAAATAAAGTGTAATAAACTATGAAGGATGAATAGTGCACGTTTTTTGGGAGGGCAACCTTTGGTTTGCATGCCTAGGTAACTCCTATTTGCTAGTTAATGCTTTAATTAGCCACTTAATGGATTAGTTATTGCTTTTTATGGGGAATTTGTCACATTATGATGACCATTTTGTATGCATATTCTATGCACCCCATTTTCCTATAAATAGGTGCCTAAAACATGAATGAAGGGACTCTTGGATGTGAATTTGGATTGAATCCATTTGTGAGAATTTCATTCTCTTTGGTTCTTGGTTGAGCCATCTTGGTTCTTATCAAAGGCTTCCTTACCTTTGTGGCGAATCTTCGCTTGACTTATCACTCTCTAAGAGTGTGGCGTCTTCTTCCTCCCATTCCTTTTCCTTTTCCATCTTTTCTATTATTTTTACTATTCACATCACTATTCACATCACTATTCACATCACTATTCATCGTTCTTTCCTCGGGTATTGTTCATCATTTCATTCTTTGAAAAACTAAATCAACTCAAGGACGATCCTTAAAAAAACAATATGCATCCAACTTGGATCATATCATGTGGTATCTAGAGCCCGGATTCTAGAGTTGATAGAGTTCTTGCATTTTCTTTTGTACTTGTTCTTATTGCTTTCCAAACATCAAGCACTATTGCTTGAATGTCATAATTATACACAATCTTGATCATCATTGATCTCTGCCATTTCTAAGAATTGGCAACATTCTTTACTTTCCGTTCTTTACTTTTTGCCATTTAAATTCTAGTCCTTTTATTTTCTGCCTTTAATTTCTGTTCTTTAATTTCTACGCAATATTTACAGCTTTGATCTTGTCAATTCTATATCTTGTTCTTGTTATATGTTTTATAGCACCTTAATTTGAAAGGAAACTCCTAAATACACAATTGGGCATAACAATTGAAAAAAAAAAATTAAGAACCATTTTTTTTTTAAGTGCAAAAAAAAAAAAAGAGAACAAGGGCTTGAAAAATAGTATTAAAAAAAAAAAAAAAAGAAAAAAGAGACTGCCCTTGCACTTAAGCAAGATTGAGTTTGAATGCCTTGTGAATTTCAATTAAGCGGTGCTATTCTACATACCTTGTGCATTTCTTTTTCTTCTTATTTCTTTTGAGTTCTACCTTTCTTTTTTTTTAATTAGCTTTTCTTGCTTGTCTTTTAAATTCCTTTGAGTTTTGTCTAGAGTTTCATCTTTTCTTCAACTTCTGAGTGCTTACTCTTGTGAGGACCGCTACCTTTGTAAGAGCTTTTGGTAATTGAAAGATGAGAGGGTTCATTTAAGAACTTGCAAAGAGAATTTGAGTGGAAAGAGGCAAGAGTGAAAATTACATCTTGTGTGAAAAAAAAAAAGCCAAAAAGAGAAAATAAATATATATATATATATATATATATATATATACTTTGTGAGAAAAGAGAGGGAGTGTTGTGAGGATAAATTACACTTTCTACTACTCAAATGGGTGATAGTCCACCATTGTCACCAAGGACAGCCACTACATGCTAGAATGGCTAATCAAGTTCAAGCACTCCAAAGACAAATGGAGCAAATGCAAGCCAACTATGATAGACAACTAGCCAACCTTCAACGGGATGACTCAAGTGGCTATGATAGTGAAGAAAGAGGGAGGCCAAGAGGAAGAAGACCTAGAAGAGGAGGCCCTAGGGGAGGAAGGCGTGAAGATAGGATTGAGGGGTTAAAATCAAAGTTCCTTCCTTTCTTGGAAAGAATGACCCCGAAGCCTATTTGGAGTGGGAACTCAAGATGGAGCAAGTGTTTGATTGCAACACATATAATGAGAGAAAGAAAGTGAAGGTGGCGGCGTTGGAGTTCAAGGAGTATGCACTAGTATGGTGGGATCAATTCCAAAAGGAGAGGAGGAGAATTGGAGAGGAGCCAATTGAGACTTGGGAAGACATGAAAATTGTAATGAGGAGGAGGTTTGTCCCAAGTCACTATCAAAGGGACATCCACAACAAATTGCAAAGACTTACCCAAGGGAGCAAGAGTGTGGATGAGTACTTCAAGGAGATGGAATTGGCCTTACTTAGGTCAAACTTTGAGGAGGACCGTGAGGCAACTATGGCAAGGTTCTTGCATGGCTTGAACCAAGAAATTCAAGATGTGGTGGAGTTGCAAAACTATGTGGAGCTTGAAGATTTGGTGCAACAAGCAATCAAGGTGGAGCAACAATTAAAGAGGAGGAAATCCAAATATTCCTCTTCATCATCTTCCAAATTCCCATCTTCAAATTGGAAGGACAAGCAAAAGAAGGAGGGTGCACCAAGCAAGGAGGCCGTGAGCACCTCTCAAGGCAAGAAGCCCATGGAACCAACCACAAGGAGCAGAGATGTCAAGTGTTTCAAGTGTCTTGGTCATGGCCACATAGCCTCTCAATGTCCAACCAAGAGAACTATGGTGTCCATGAATGGTGAAGTGATGTCTCAATCCGAAGCTTCAAGTGGAGAGGAAAGTGAAGAAGAAGTGTTCATGCCGGATGGTGACTTACTTATGGTGAGGAGGCTTTTGGGAAGTCAAGTGAAGGAACATGAAGCTAGCCAAAGGGAGAACATTTTCCACTCTAGATGCCTAATTCAAGGTAAAGTTTGTTCTCTAATAATTGATGGAGGTAGTTGTGCAAATGTAGTAAGTTCTAGGTTGGTGTCTAAATTAAATCTTATCACTAAAACCCATCCAACACCATATAGACTTCAATGGTTGAGTGAGGTTGGGGAGATGGTGGTGAACAAACAAGTGGAGGTTCCATTCTCCATTGGGAAGTATGAGGACAATGTTCTTTGTGATGTAGTGCCTATGGAGGCAAGCCATATGTTGTTGGGAAGGCCTTGGCAATATGACAAGAAGGCCATTCATGATGGATTTTCAAACAAGTTCACTTTCATGGACAAGGAGCGAAAGGTTGTACTCTCTCCTTTATCTCCAAAACAAGTTAGTGAGGATCAAAAGAAAATGAGAGAGAAAAGAGAGAAAAGAAAAAGAGAGTGAACAAGAGAAAAAGAGTGATGAAAAATAAAAAAAAAAATCATGAGAAAAAAGAGAGAAAAAACCGAGATGAAAAAGAGAGAAAAGAGAGTTGTTTTGCAACAAAAAGTGAGGTGAAAAGTGCATTGGTTTCAAGACAGCCCCTATACATGCTTTTGTGTAGGGAATTTTGTTTAAATGCTAACATTTCTAATGATCATTCTTTGTCTAGTGGTGTGAAAAATCTTTTGCAGGAATTTGAGGATATCTTCCCTAAGGAAGTGCCACATGGCCTTCCACCTTTGAGGGGAATTGAGCACCATATTGACCTCATTCCGGGTGCATCATTACCCAATAGGCCAGCCTATAGGAGCAATCCTCAAGAGACCAAAGAGATCCAAAAGCAAGTGGAGGAGTTGATGCAAAAAGGATGGGTACAAGAGAGCTTAAGTCCATGTGCTGTACCCGTCATTTTGGTGCCCAAAAAGGATGGCACTTGGAGGATGTGCACGGATTGTAGGGCCGTGAACAACATCACCATTAAGTATAGGCATCCTATCCCTAGACTTGATGATTTGCTTGATGAATTGTTTGGTGCTTGCATTTTTTCTAAAATTGATTTGAAAAGTGGGTACCATCAAATTAGGATAAGGGAAGGGGATGAATGGAAAACCGCTTTCAAAACTAAATTTGGTTTGTATGAATGGTTGGTAATGCCTTTTGGTTTAACAAATGCACCAAGCACTTTTATGAGGCTTATGAACCATGTCTTAAGAGAATTTTTGGGAAAATTTGTGGTGGTATATTTTGATGATATCTTAATATATAGCAAAAACTTAGATGAGCACCATGAACATTTAAGGGCTGTTTTGCTTGTATTAAGAAAAGAAAGGTTGTATGCAAACTTGGAAAAATGTACTTTTTGTGTGGATCATGTGATTTTCCTTGGTTTTGTGATTAATGCTAAAGGGGTCCATGTGGATCAAGAAAAGATTAGGCCATTCAAGATTGGCCAACCCCAAAAATGTGAGTGATGTGAGGAGCTTTCATGGTTTGGCTAGTTTCTATAGGAGGTTTGTTAAAGATTTTAGCACATTGGCTGCACCTCTTAATGAAATTGTCAAAAAGAATGTTGGGTTTAAATGGGGGAAAAACAAGAACAAGCTTTTAAGGAACTTAAGAAAAAGCTCACCCATGCACCAATACTTGCTTTGCCTAATTTTGCTAAATCTTTTGAAATTGAATGTGATGCTTCTAATGTTGGTGTTGGAGCTGTTTTAATGCAAGAAGGGCATCCAATTGCTTACTTTAGTGAGAAATTAAGTGGTGCTGTCCTTAATTATCCCACCTATGATAAGGAGTTGTATGCCTTGGTGAGGGCTTTGCAAACATGGCAACATTATCTTTTGCCCAAAGAGTTTGTTATCCATAGTGATCATGAGTCCTTAAAGTACTTGAAAGGACAAGGAAAGTTGAATAAGAGGCATGCCAAGTGGGTTGAGTTTCTTGAACAATTCCCATATGTGATCAAGCATAAGAAAGGTAAGGCCAACATAGTGGCGGATGCACTTTCAAGAAGGTATACCTTACTTTCTACCCTTGAAACAAAATTGTTTGGGCTTGAATGCATCAAAGAATTGTATGAGCATGATAAAGATTTTTCCCATATCTATGCTAATTGTTTGCATTGGGCTCAAAATGGATATTTTAGGCACCAAGGGTTTTTGTTTAAAGAAAAGAGATTATGTGTGCCTAAAAGTTCTATAAGAGAGTTGCTTGTGAGGGAAGCGCATGAAGGGGGACTAATGGGGCATTTTGGGGTTCAAAAGACTTTAGACATGTTGCACGAACATTTTCATTGGCCACACATGAAACATGATGTGCAAAAGTTTTGTGAAAAATGCATTGTTTGTAAAAGGTCTAAATCTAAAGTGATGCCTCATGGACTTTATACTCCGTTGCCTATTCCTGATTTTCCTTGGATTGATTTGTCAATGGATTTTGTTGTAGGACTACCCCGGACAAAGAATGGTAAGGATTCAATTTTTGTGGTGGTGGATAGGTTTTCTAAAATGGCACATTTTATACCATGTAAAAAAGTTGATGATGCTTGTCATGTTGCTGAATTGTTTTTCAAAGAAGTGGTAAGGCTTCATGGCCTTCCAAGAAGTATTGTTTCAGATCGTGACACAAAGTTCTTAAGTCACTTTTGGAGGACTTTGTGGGGTAAGTGGGTACAAAGCTTCTTTTCTCCACTACTTGTCATCCCCAAACGGATGGGCAAACCGAGGTAGTTAATAGGACACTTTCTTCCCTTCTTAGGGCTGTAATAAAGAAGAACATTAAGTCTTGGGAGGAGTGTTTGCCTCATGTGGAATTTGCTTATAATAGAGCTGTTCATAGTACTACTCAATATTCTCCTTTTGAGGTTGTTTATGGATTTAATCCTCTCACTCCTCTTGATTTATTGCCATTGCCTAACTCGTCAATTTTAAAGCATGAAGATGGCGGGGCTAAAGCTGAATTTGTGAGGAAGTTACACGAGCAAGTCAAGGCTCAAATTGAGAAGAAGACTGAAAGCTATGTTAGACAAGGCAACAAAGGGAGGAGGAAGGTGGTGTTTGAACCTGGAGATTGGGTGCAGGTGCACATGAGAAAAGAGAGATTTCCTTCACGGAGGAAATCCAAGCTTCAACCAAGAGGAGATGGGCCATTCCAAGTGTTGGCCAAGATCAATGATAATGCCTACAAGATAGACCTTCCAGTGAGTATGGTGTTAGTGCAACTTTCAATGTAGCTGATTTGTCTCCATTTGATGTAGGTGATGAAGATTTCAATTCGAGGTCGAATTCACTTAAAGAAGGAGGGGATGATGTGAGCCCACTAAGGAGCATGGATCAAGGAGCACTACAAGGACTTGGTGGACCTATGACAAGAGCTAGGACCAAGAAAGCCCAAGAAGTCCTAAATCAAATGGTGACAACTTTAATTGAAGCAAGCCCAAATTCAAGTCTTGATGGAGTGGAGCCCAAATTGGTCACTTATCTCATCCAACTTGAAGACCCATGATGACTTGGATGTCCACTTCTCTAAAATAGCATTTTTTTAGTTTATTTCTATTAAATAAAGTGTAATAAACTATGAAGGATGAATAGTGCACGTTTTTTTCTCCTTAGGCAACCTTTGGTTTGCATGCCTAGGTAACTCCTATTTGCTAGTTAATGCTTTAATTAGCCACTTAATGGATTAGTTATTGCTTTTTATGGGGAATTTGTCACATTATGATGACCATTTTGTATGCATATTCTATGCACCCCATTTTCCTATAAATAGGTGCCTAAAACATGAATGAAGGGACTCTTGGATGTGAATTTGGATTGAATCCATTTGTGAGAATTTCATTCTCTTTGGTTCTTGGTTGAGCCATCTTGGTTCTTATCAAAGGCTTCCTTACCTTTGTGGCGAATCTTCGCTTGACTTATCACTCTCTAAGAGTGTGGCGTCTTCTTCCTCCCATTCCTTTTCTTTTTTTTCCATCTTTTCTA
The DNA here is from genome assembly GCA_029884605.1 of Ormosia emarginata. Classification (NCBI taxonomy): domain Eukaryota; kingdom Viridiplantae; phylum Streptophyta; class Magnoliopsida; order Fabales; family Fabaceae; genus Ormosia; species Ormosia emarginata. The sequence goes on along the minus strand of JAQQTP010000078.1, from coordinate 19,653,747 downwards.
TTATTTTTACTATTCACATCACTATTCACGTCACTATTCACGTCACTATTCATCAGTTCTGTTCCTCGGGTATTGTTCATCATTTCATTCTTTGAAACACTAAATCAACTCAAGGACGATCCGTAAAAACAATATGCATCCAACTTGGATCATATCATGACTTAAGAACTTTGACTCCCTATCTGAGACTATGCTTTTGGGCATTCCATGAAGCCTCACCACTTCTTTGAAAAACAAGTCTGCCACATGAATGGCATCATCCACCTTATGGCAAGGAATGAAGTGGGCTATCTTGGAGAATTTGTCCACCACCACAAAAATGGAATCTCTTCTTTTTTTTGAGCGGGGCAAACCTAGCATAAAGTCCATAGACAAGTCAGTCCAAGGGGAATTAGGAATAGGTAGGGGGTATAGAGTCCATGAGGCATTACCTTCGATTTGGCTCTTTTACAAACAATGCACCTATCACATAGTTTATGCACATCATGCTTCATGCCAAGCCAATAAAAATGCTCATGCAACACATCTAAAGTCTTTTGGATCCCAAAGTGACCCATTAATCCCCCCTCATGAGCTTCCCTAAGCAATAATTCACGCAAAGAGCTCTTAGGCACACACAAATATTTTTCTTTGAATAAATACCTATCTTGCCTAAAGAACCCCATAGGCACCCCTTTTTCACATGCAGCATACATCTTAGAGAATCATCATCATGCACATACAACTCCTTTATATGTTCAAAACTAAGCATTTTTGTTTCAAGAGTAGCTAATAAGATATATCTCCTGGAAAGCGCATCAGCCACTATGTTTACCTTACCTTGCTTGTGTTTGATCACATAGCGAAATTGTTCAAGGTATTCCACCCACTTGGCATGCCTCTTATTAAGCTTACCTTGCCCTTTTAAATACTTTAATGACTCATGATCATTGTGAATTACAAACTCTTTTGGCAAAAGGTAGTGCTGCCAAGAGTGCAAAGCCCTTATGATTGCATACAATTCTTTATCATAGGTGGAGCAATTTAAAACAGCTCCATGCAATTTCTCACTAAAGTATGCAATGGGGTGACCCTCTTGTAATAAAACAGCCCCAATCCCAACATTTGATGCATCACACTCAAGTTCAAAAGATTTAGAAAAATTAGGCAATGCAAGTATGGGTGCATAAATGAGCCTATCTTTGAGTGTGTTGAAACTTGTCTCTTGATCCTCCCCCCACCTAAAACTCACATTTTTCTTAACAACTTCATTTAAAGGGGCGGCTATGGTGCTGAAATCTTTTACAAACCTTCTATAAAAGCTAGCTAACCCATGAAAGCTTCTTACCTCACTCACAGACTTAGGGGTGGGCCACTCCCTAATGGCTTTTATCTTTTCTTCATCTACTTGCACTCCCTTAACACTCACAACAAAGCCTAGGAACACTACATGGTTGATGAAAAAGACACACTTCTCTAAATTAGCATACAACTTTTCTTTTCTAAGCATACTCATCACAACCCTAAGGTGTTCAAGGTGCTCTTCTAAGGTTATGCTATAGATTAGGATGTCATCAAAGTACACTACTACAAACTTGCCTAGAAACTCTCTCAACACATGGTTCATCAACCTCATGAAGGTGCTAGACGCATTTGTAAGCCCAAAAGGCATCACCAACCACTCATACAATCCATGCTTAGTCTTAAAGGCTATCTTCCACTCATCCCCTTCCCTTATCCTAATTTGATGGTGCCCACTTTTTAAATCCACTTTAGAAAAGTAACATGCACCATGCAATTTATCAAGCAAATCATCTAGACTAGGGATGGGATGCCTATATTTTATAGTTATATTATTTATAGCCCTACAATCAGTACACATTCTCTAAGTGTCGTCCTTTTTGGGGACAAGTATGACAGGCATGGCACAAGGCTTAAACTTTCCCTCACCCATCCTTTTTGCATCAAATCCTCCACTTGTTTCTGAATTTCCTTAGTTTCCTCAGGATTTGTCCTATAGGCAGGCCTGTTGGGCAAAGAGGCTCCTGGGATGAAGTCCATTTGATGTTCAATCCCCCTCAATGGTGGTAGTCCGGGAAGGACACTCTTTGGAAAGACATCTTCAAAGTCCTGCAAAAGAGAATCAACTTCACTAGGTAGAAGGTTAGAGTTATAATTTAAGTAGAAGTCTTTATATACGCAAATGTACATCTCTTGTTTTGCAAAGCAAGCCCTCTTAATCTCACTCTCCCTAGCAATTAAACATTCATTTTTTTCTCATTTACAAGTTCTTGGTCCCTATTCTTTGCTTCCCCCTTTGATTTTACTTTTTACTTTTTTCTTCTCTTGCTCCCTTCTTAGCTTCAAGGTCACTTGGTCTTCATAAACCTGTTTGGGAGTAAGGGGTACAAGGGTTACCTTTAAGGTATTATGAACAAAAAGGAGTACTTGTTAGTGAAACCATCATGAATAGCATGCTTATCAAATTGTCAAGGCCTTCCAAGCAAAATATGGCCGGCCTCCATGGGAACAAACATCACACAAAACATCATCATTATACTTACCAATTGACAAACTTACCAACACTTGTTGATTCATTATCAACTCACCATTCTCACTTAGCCATTGAAGCTTGTATGGTTGGGGGTGAGGAGTACTTTTAAGGTCAAGTTTTCTTACGAAGCGAGTGCTTGCCACCTTGGTGCAACTTCGCCCATCAATGATTAATAAGCACACTTTACCTTGGATGACACATCTTGTGTGAAAGATGTTTTCCCTTTGGTCTTGGTCCCATGCCACAACTTGGCTACACAAGAGTCTCCTTATCATTAGCAAGTCACCATCATGAGCATATGTCTCACATTCCTCTTCTCCTTCACCTGAGGGAGGGGAATTTAGACATGAATCACTAGAGAGGTGTCCCTCTCTTATCGCCATTGCCCTTTTGTTTGGGCATTGAGAGGCTATGTGTCCACTACCCAAGCATTTGAAGTACTTGATGTTCCTATTTTTAGAAGAAGAAGAGGAAGAAGCATTAGTGGAAGGAAAAACATTAGAGTTTTTAGAAGTCATACCTCCCTTGGGTTATATAGAGGAGTCTTCCTTTGGTTCCTTGTCCTTCCAAGTGGGAGGTTTGAGGTTAGAAGAAGGCTTCTTCCATGCACCCTTTCTTTTGAGTTGTTGTTCCACCTTTATGGCTTGGTGGACTAACTCATCAAGCTCTTCTTAGTTGTGCAACTCCACAATGTCTCCTATCTCACGGTTTAAACCATGAAGGAAACGTGACATGGTAGCCTCCCTATCTTCAATAACATTAGCCCTTATCATGGCCGCCTCCATCTCCTTGTAGTACTCATCCACACTCCTATTTCCTTGGGTAAGTCTTTGGAGTTTATTGTGTAATTCCTTATGGTACCATGAAGGAACAAACCTCCTCCTCATCAAACCTTTCATCTCTTCCCAAGTGTCTACGGGGTATTCCCTATTCCTTTCCCTCTCTTTTTGTACTTGGTTCCACCAAATTAGGGCATAGTCAGAAAATTCTAGGGCAACCACCTTCACCTTCCTTTCTTCGTTGTAATGGTGATAGGAAAAGATTTGTTCTACCTTGGTTTCCCATTCTAAGTAGGCTTCGGGGTCATTCTTTCCTTGGAAAGAAGGTACTTGGGTCTTTACTCCTCCTAGGTCTCCTCCTCTTTCATCACTCCTATGCCTCCTATTATAACTCCTTTCACTCCTCCCATGCCTCCTTCTCCTATCATGGTTCCTCCTATTCCTCCTTTCCCTACCCGAATCATATGTATCTTCATCCTCATGCGAGACTTTATGTTGAAAGTCTCTCCTCCTTTCATTATCGAGCTTTGTGTTTATTTCTACCCTAAACTTCTCAAGTTCTTTAGCTAAGGCTTGCATAAGGTTTGCAGTCTAGGGGATGGGGGTGTACTTCCTTCACTCATATTTGTACAAGTAATAAGAATAATACAAGATTGAAAAGGCCCTTACCACTCTTTTCACGTGTGTACACTCGTAGATTGATTCCACTCGTGTTTCACACAATTAGGCTTTTGTTTAATGAAAACGCTCTTGCCTTTTACCACTCAAGTTCTCTTTGCAAGTTCTTAAATGAACCCTCTCGCGTTTCAATTACCAAAAGCTCTTACAAAAGTAGCGGTCCTCACAAGAGTAAGTACTCAAAAGTTGAAGAAAGGATGAAACTCTAGACAAAACTCAAAAGAATTTAAAAGACAAGCAAGAAAAGCTAATTAAAAAAAAGAAAGGTAAAACTCAAAAAAAAATAAGAAGAAAAAGAAATGTGCAAGGTATGTAGAATACCACTGCTTAATGAAATTCACAAGGCATTCAAACTTAATCTTGCTTAAGTGCAAGGGTAGTCTCTTTTTTTTTTGGAATAGGCTTTTTTTTCTCCTTTTCTTTTATATTATTTTTCACACCCTTGTTCTCTTTTTGCACTTAAAAATAATAATTGGTTCTTGTAATTTTAGTTTTAAATGTTATGCCCAATTGTGTATTTAGGAGTTTCTTTTCAAATTAAGGTGCTATAAAATATGCAACAGCAATGGATATAGAGTTGATAAGATCAAAGATGTATATATTGCGCAGAAATTAAAGAACAGAAACTAAAAGTAGAAAATAAAAATACTGAAATTTAAATGACAAAAAGTAAAGAACGGAATGTAAAAAATGTTGCCAATTCTTAGGAATGGCAGAGATCAATGATGATCAAGGTTCTGTACAATTATGACATTCAAGTAATGGTGCTTGATGTTTGGAAAGCAATAAGAACAAGTACAAAAAAAAACAAGAACTCTATCAACTCTAGGATCCGAGCTCTAGATACCACATGATATGATCCAAGTTGGATGCATATTGTTTTTACAGATCGTCCTTGAGTTGATTTCGTATTTTAAAGAATTAAACGATGAAGGGGTGAATAGTATATGAACAGTACTACAAACAGTGCATGAACAGTACTTTGAACAGTGCATGAATAGTAAAAAAAGAAAAGATGGAAGAAAGACAAGAAATGGAAGGAAAAAGGTGACACACTCTTGGAGAGTGATAAGTCAAGCGAAGATTCGCCACAAAGGTAAGGAAACCTTTGATAAGAACCAAGATAGTTCTTCTAAGAACCCCAAGAGAACCAAGCTCTCAAAACTCACAAAGGAGTGCAATAATATTCTCAAATTCAAAAAGTGTCAAATGCAGTAAACACAAACCTATTTATAGGCATTATGTATGCGGCTAGGTCTAGCTAAAGGAGGCAGCAAACTAGCACATTTTTTAATCCTAACCCTAGCGCAAATGTGGCCCAAGCCCAATTAGAAGGTAACATCTATCCCTATCTCTACTATATGCAAATTAAGCCCAAACAATAAGTCCTTATTACAAAATTATCCCAAAAAAAGAAAATAAGAACCAAAACTGAGAAAATTAAAAGGTTCAAATACATAATTAAATAAAATTGACTAAGAAGAAATCATGCCCCCATATTGGGCCCTTCATCAACTTGGATCATTTGGACAATCTTGAGTGCTCCTTCTTCTGGAATGGGCTTGAGTGAGAGAAAATAGTTGACTTCTTTGTCCAAATCCTCCTTAGCCTTCTTAGCTCTTGACCTTGTCATTGGGCCTCCAAGTCCTCGCAGTGCATCTTTGGGCATTGGGCTGCCACTTGAGCTTCCTTGGTCTCCATCATTAACCCAAACCAAACCATCAAACATCAACAACAACATCAAGTCATCACAAAATTGCATCGAAAACACTCATAAAGCAATAAATCTCGATATGGGTATGAAACCCATTTTTACAAATCTCAAAAGTCATCAACAATTAAATCAAGAATTAAGTTTTCAAATCATAATCTTTATACAATCATCTTTTCCAATACAAAATCATCATTCAAATCTCAAGTTTCCAAAACTTTGGAAAACCCCTACCTAGCTTGTATCCTCTTCCCTCTTTCCTTTGTTGTCCCTTTTTTCCTTTGTGCTTCCTCTTGCTCTTGATTCCCCCTTCCTCCTTGGCTGAAACTTGAAAGCAAGAAAGAACGGAGAGTGAGTGAGAGTGAGCCATTTGAGGAGAGAAAATAGGAAAGGGTGGGAGTGATAGTAACATGGAGGATAAGAGAAAATGGTGGAAAGGGATAAAATATCTTACTTTGGGATCGGGTAGCAAAAAGCTACAGTACCCAAAACGTGAAAATGAGTTTCAAAACTCAAAAATTCTAGATTTTACTCAATTTCCATTTTGCCCATTCACCACTTTTCTTATACTGCTATACTGGTATCTCAAGCTTCAATATCCTGTCCTCACTTAATTATTCCAACTTACCCTTATAATCTAATTAAATCTGTTAAATTGGATAGAATGTTACACCTAGCCTCTCCAGGTTCAACACTCAGATATAATCAGTCGGGTTACAAAGAGATAGTGTTTAAGTTTATGTTTGAGCTCACTAACACTCTAAGAGTGGATATTATAACTTGCAATTAGAGAAAAACAACACTTTCTATATATTAGAAAGGTATTTTAGAGTTCAGAAAACAGTAACAACACTTTTCTGGGTAATAAATTTTCTTCAACAACCAAGTATTCTAGCCTCAAATGTTTTAAATGATCTTCAATTTATAGCCTTAAATGAATTCCAGCCGTTGAGAACTCATTTAATGCGTCTGGTAGCTTTTTTGGTGCATAAGGTGTAACATCCCAAAGACTAACACTAATGACGTATCCTGTTTACGTATCAGTAATTAGAATTTGGTACATTACTTATCAATATCCACAATTTTGCAAATAAATAGTTTAATAATATACAAAATATGAGTCTTTAGCAGAAGCATATTTCACATATAATATGAAATGAATTTTTTATACAAAGAATACATCGCTGAACATAATATACCTACATTGATCTATTATATAAAATCTGATCAAACTAACTAAAATATCTCTTCATCCATAAGCTCTGTCTTGCTTCATCTTGCTTGTCACTATAGGTCCCTCCTGGAATTATCAAGGAAATCAAAGGTGTAGTGGGGTGAGAATCATAAAATTCTCAGTAGTTTGTTTAAAAATGTGTCGTCATAATAATTCCAGCTGTTATGGGGAAAAATCATTTCAAATCATTTCTATATAATCCGTAGGAAAGTGGCTAAAACCAAATCGGGTCCTTCCTCTTCCTGAAATAGAGATTCATTGAATTATGAAAATCATTTATAATCATCAAAATCTATTATTTGAAATTCCTCATATCCAGAGTCATTTGGACTCAAATCAATTACATCAGAAATCATATCTTCAAATATCAGGAAAATTTCATTCAATGGAAATCATGTCTCAAAACATGTTACAATTCATCAAATCCCATGAAAATCTCATCTATATCAAAATCTCATGTTTCAAGGTTCATGTCTCAAATCATCAGAACATATATGTCATCTCAAATCAAATGGTATGGAGGAAATGTCCATCCTCACAATAGCAAATCACTTGGTAGTAGCTGCTTTCAGGTTAGTGCACTTCAACCCATTTATATCGCTCTCGCTACACAAGACTACTCCGGGTAACTAGACCAATCTCAATCAACCACAACAATGAGGGAATGTCTGTCCTCATTTCAAGTGGTAAGTAGAGAGGGAATGTCCATCTTCAACTACTTTTGATAGGGAGGGAATGTCCATTCTCACACTATCGATCATTAAAGATAAGGGAAGTTTAATCTGCTCTCTGCAATCCGAGGGTTTAGGATAACCCCAAGTAAAGAGGTCTTCCTCTAATACTTGATGTCTAGGGAAGCATGGGTAAAGAGGGAGGTCTCCCTCAACCTCAATTACTCTAGTGTAGAGAGATTCTCAAATTCTCTCTTACCATTATCCAAAACTTACTCTAGTACAAAACCTCACTCGGTCTAGTTCTACAAAGGGATACCCATGAAAATCAAATCATTTTGTTCATTAAATCATAAAATGCAATATAATGCTTAATTTCTCATCATGAGTATTCAAATTCATCAATCACATATCTTAGCATCATGCATTGATATCTCATCAATAAATCTCAATTCATAGCATAATGCATTGATATTTGATTCATCATTCTAATATCACATTATCATGCATAATGATCAATTCATTTATACTCATGATATTTATCTCATCAATCTCATTTGATTCAATCATATCATGAAATCATTTTCATAAATTTATTTGGATGCATAATCTTTTCATTATCTAGTTAATTCCAACCATTCAATTCAAGGTTTAAGGTTTGTATTTAGGTTACATGGGATAAAGAACTCTGTTTCCATTATTTTCAGACCAAAATCCTCAACTCAGGGGGCTGGTAATCAATTACAGGGCTTTGATAACTGATTACCAGCTTAGAAGAACCACTGTAATCAATTACAAGTAGGATATAATCGATTACATCTTACCCAGAAGCCTTGTAATCGATGATATGCAAGATATAATCGAATACAACTACCCATAAACACAATTCGCAGTTCCAGAAGCTATGTAATCGATTACCACGAGAAAATTTGCAGAAAACAGAGCCTTTAAGCCATCCCAACTCAAACCAAACCATTAAACATCAATAACAACATCAAATCATCACAAATATGCATCCAAATCACTCATAAAACATCAAATCTCAACATAGGTATGAAGCCTATTTTCCAAATCTTAAAACTCATCAAGAAACCAAGTTCTCAAATCATAATCATCACATAATCATCTTTTCTATTTCAAAAACATCATTCAAATCCCAAGTTTCCAAGACTTTAGAAAATAAGGAAGAGTAAAAAAGATGAAAGAAACCCCCTACCTCAACTTGGAGATTTAATCTTCGTTTCTTTCCCATCTTCTTCCTCTTGATCTTTCTTTCTTCTTGATCTTTCTTTCTTTCCACTCTCTTTTCTTCCTTCTTTTGGAAGCAGCACACAATGTGTGAGAGAGAGAGAGACGAGAGTGAGAACGTGACAAGAAAGAGAGAAAAGGAAGAAAAATGAGGGTGAGAGGCAGTGGAGGAAAAGAAATAAAAGGGAAAGGTGAAATGCCACTAGTAACATTTTATTTGCTAAAGACACTTTAATCTTTTAGAAGTGGATTTTTCCAACCTCCATAGGTGATATGATCCTAGAGAAGATCATGTAGAAATTTGGATCTATCCTTGAGTGACCAACCAAAATTGTGATGAAGAAGAAAACAATCAAATGGACAAGACAATGAATGGAAGGTAGGCGCCACAATTCCAAGGGGAATTGATAAGCTAAGTTGAGGATCGCCACAAGGGTCTTGGACTCTTGATAAGATCAAAGGGGTTAGCTCAATAAAGAACCTAAGAGAGGCTAAACACTCTCACAATTGAAACAAATCCAAATTGAACATCCAAGTTTTTTTTTTCATTCATCATAGATGTGTACATATATAGAGTTTAGGGGCTGCATATATCATGCAAACAAAAGGTCACCATAAAGTGACTAAAACCCCTCATAAAAGAAATAACTAATCCACTAAGTGGCTAATTAAAGCAACTATTGATAATTAAGTGGATAATAAAAGTGGTTCATGACTTCTAAAAAGGAGTTACCTAGGCATGCAAGCCAAAGGTTGCCCTCCCAAGAAACTTAATAAAAATGTGCACCGTCCACACACAAAATTCATTATACTTTATTTAATAGAAATAAACTAGAAAACTCCATCCAAAAATTTGTCTTAAATTTCCAGCCCATTTTTCACCATGATAGAAGCTGAATCTAGTTAAGAAGCTTGAAATATAATATGTAGATAATTTCCTTAGCTTTCCAACGAACTAAAGAATGCATTAATCGGAATTCTGTAGCGCAACATAAAGCCAAAATAAGTCAACAGATTCCTTACTAATGAAAATAAAATTTTCATCAAAAATCAATTTGGCCTTAAATTGGACATCATTCTTGATTTGCATCAATAGGCATTATGGAAAATTCTAGGATTTCATGCACTTCTTAGTTTTATTTTTCCACAATCATTTGTATACACCTTTATGAAACAGTAAGCTTCACTATTCTTTCCTGGGTTAAATTAAACCTTATGGAACTGAATTTAGAAGCTTCCAAGTGTCCATTTCAACCTATTTCTACTCTCAAATTAATCTTCATTCTTATATATATTACACTTGCTCATACCCTACAGGCTTCTGATCCATTTATCTAATTAGTTTGGTCTTTAAACACTATGGCAGTGTCATTAAAAATGCCAAACTAACTTATCTGATCTTCCAAAATTCTATATAGCTCATTCCAATCCTTAATGACTTCAAATTAACTTTACCATATTTATTCCCATATTTTTAGCTATTTAAACTAAATTTTGAACTATTTTAAGCTATTTTTTCGTATTCAATGTTATAGATTTACGCTCAATTCAACCCAAATAATTACCAAAATCATCAGTCAACTTGCACCAAACTTATTAAGCTAATATAACCCTGATTAATATCATTAAGTCAGAGAGAATGTTACATTTCTCCCCTCCTTTTTATAAATTTTGTCGTCAAAATTTAATCATCCTCATTCAAAAGTGTTGGGATAACTGATGAAGATCAAGGAGGACCATCAAGTGAGAAAGGAAGAGCTAAGAAGGAGGATGCTTTAATTGGGCTTGAAGGGCCTATGACTAGGCTAAGGTCCAAGAGGGCAAAGGAAGCTTTACAACAAGAGGTGACCGACATATTCAATATCAAGCAAGATAAGGAAGAAGAAGAACTCAAGTTAGTCCAATTACTCCAAATTGAAGAAGACTCCAATTAGGACTTCTGTTTGGCGAGATTTGGGCTTTATAAGTTTGTTAAAGGTCTTTCTATTTAGTTCATTGGGCCAATTAATTGAGGTCTTATGTTAAAGCCATTTTTTCTTATTATTTTGTAATTTTTGTATTTTATTTTGTTGGAATAAGTTTAGATGTCCTTTGGTCTTTCCTAAGTTAGTTTTTGTGGTTTTAAAGACTTCCTAAGTCATTATGATGGCTAGTGGGAATTTATTATCATGTTTATGGTTATTTTCTAGGTAATAATGTACTTATCAATGCACTTTGGTAATTGAATGATAGTGGGAGTTTATTCCTTGTATTTCAAGAGTCATTTTAGGGCTTCAAGAGTTGAAAACAGCTTCAAGCTTAGCCTATAAATAAGGAACTCATGTACTCCAAAGAGGAGATTTTTTGGAAGATTAAGGAAAGTGGAGGAATTCATCATATTTGAGAGAGCCATTTTCGTGCCTCTTGGGTTCTTAGAGAGAACCATAACTTGAATCTTATCAAAGGTTCTTCATACCTTTGTGGTGATTCTACACAAGGCTTATCATTCTCATCCTCTTCAATAGGATTGAGATTGTGGTGCCATTCTTCATCTTCTTGTCTAATTCCATCTTTTAATTTTCCATCTTACTTGTTTTTTTTCCACACCACTTCTTATTCTTCTACATTAATCTTTATTGTTGTTGAATTCACTTACAAGAGAACCAACTTAAGGCAGATCCAAAGAACATATGTTCCCTTGTTGGATCATATCATGTGGTATCAAGAGCTAGGATCCTAGAGTTGGGTTATGATCTTGTGCTATTTCAATCAACAATTTATGTTCTAAGTTTGATCCATTTTGATCTTGTTGGTTTTGATATTTTGATATTTATGTGTTAGATGGCACCTCCCTTAGCTATTTGATCTTGTTAACATTCCTTTAACTTGTGTGGGGCTGTTTGTGTAAAAAAAAATGAAAAAAAGCATGAATACCAAAAGTTTTTTTAAAAAAAAATTAGCAGCTGATTTTCGCCCTTATTACATATTTTGAGTGTTTTAGTCTTCTTGAATATTAACATTTACTTAGTGGACTTTGATTCTATTATTCTCCTTTGCTAATTTGATCATTTCTGCTCTACATTTCTTCTTATTTCTTGTCTTAATCAACTCTTATTTGAGTGTGCTTTGTTCTTTATTAGCTTTTCTTGTTTGTCTTATTGAGCTCTTTGGTTTTGTCTAAGAGTATTTCACATTTCATTGACCTCTTGAGTTTTTAGGCTTTGTGTGAATTATTTACATTGTGTGTGAGTACTTTTGTGTTGATTGGCTTGTGATTCACTTTAAGGGCTTGTAAAGAGGACTTGAGAGGAAAAAGGTAGAGATTGTTATATAAGAGTCACGATGTGTGTAAACATGAGGGAACTACAATTCTAAGACGGAAACACATGAGAAGAGTGAGTGGTGAGGACCTTGTTTTATTGTGTTCACTAACTTGTTGATTTTGTACAATGTCTAAGGAAGGAGATCCAAATGGAGGTCCTCCTCCTTCCCCAAGGACAGCCGCAATGACATTCCAAATGTACCTTCTTATTATCATAGGGAGCTACACAATAAGTTACAAAGACTCTCTCAAGGGAGTAGGAGTATGGATGAGTACTTCAAAGAGATGGAGGTTGCCATAATAAGAGCCAACATTGTTGAAGAAATGGAGGCAACCATGGCTAGGTTTCTCCATGGTCTCAACCGAGACATTAGTGATATTGTGGAGTTGCAACATTATGTTGAGCTTGAAGACTTGGTGCATCAAGCCATGAAGGTGGAGCAACAACTCAAGAGGAAGGGTACTTTGAAGAAGGCTTCTTCCAACTTCAACACAACAAGTTGGAAGGACAAGCAAAAGAAGGAGGGATCCTCTTCTAGCCCAAAGGAACCCATGGCTGCCCCTAAGGCCACCATGCCTACTACTTCCACTTCATCTTCTACTTCTAAAAATAAGGACATTAAATGCTTCAAGTGTTTGGGAAGGGGACACATAGCTTCTCAATGCCCAAATAAGAAAACAATGGTAATGAGGGACAATGGAAGCATCACTAGTGAATCTTCTTCTATTTCATCAAGTGAGGAGGAAAGTGATTGTGAGGCTATTCCACAAGAGGGAGATTTATTGATGGTAAGAAGATTATTGGGGAGTCAAGTTAAAGAGAATAATGAAAGCCAAAGAGAGAACATTTTTCACACAAGATGTAACACCCTTGTGGGGATGTCACATTTAAAAAGAAAATAAAAAAAAATAAATAAAATCTACCCAAGTTGTAAAACATTTGTTACATAATAATACGAGTTGTAAAATTCTTCCTGTTAAACAGAATATTATTAAATAAAATAACGCAGAAACACAAAATTAACAAACTAACATCACACATAATATACATAGGGTTTTAGTCATAAGTTATACAAATAATTTACAACTAAAATATTTAAACTGAAACAGTAAACAAAAGCAATAACAGTCTATATATACAAACGCAGACGCGCCCAAGTACACATCATAAATATTTAACCCTCTGAAGGATCACTCTCAGGAAGATCATCAGGAGATAAATATCCAGGATGCCTCGACTCTCGGCGGAAACGAGACCGCGCAGTCGACACGCTGCTAATCTCACTAGGCGCAGTGAACATACCACCCCAATAACGCCTAAGAGATAACGGCAACTCCAAATGCAAAAACACCGTAGTCGTCATGACTGGTTCTCCATCAAACTCATTACGTAGGGACACAGTCAACCGTCCCACGTAAGTCACCGAGTCTCTGTCTTCACGCAGTCGCCAGGCTGTCGATCCCCCATGAAACTCAAACTGTACAAAACCCAGAAATTCTGGCACTGCCATACTCAAGCAATCAATCCAATGGATATGGATGATCGGATGGTTCTTGATCGTAGAATTGATCTTCGGCTAGCTGATCTTCCTCCTCCTCGGGATACTCACACTCAAGAGGCTGTTCCTCTTCCTCAAACTCTTTACCATACAATTTAAAATACAAAAGCACATACAATAAAGAGGTAAGACAATTTATATCACCACAAACATGGTAAATAAGAAAACGATAATACAACAAATTTAACAGTTCATACAATATAATATTCTATAATATCATGAATAGAATACAAGATAACGCAGATGTAATATAATACAGAACGCAATGTAACAACATATAGTGATACAGATAAACAGAATAACACAGATAAATAATGGTACAAATAAATAGAAAGTTATAGATAAATAGCATTAAAATGTATGAGCTAAAAATATATAAAATGTAACTCAACCCTACTCCATGGAGCTAAAAAAATACAGACATCAGAGAAAACGACCCGCAAAATCTATTAGTACCGTCGACTGTCCAATAACTATTCCGCTGTCTCACGTTGCGTCTATAGCCCACTAAAATAGCATAGTGGTGTAGCACACTGTCAAATGTTGTGTCACTACAGGCAATGTACTATTAGACTTTGCAAGATCTCGATTAAGTATAGTGCGTGTCGAGTCCATTAGTGTGTTACCAGTTACCACGGCCCAGAGGAGCGACCAACTGTCCACAAATGGAATAATCTGCACACTAATGTCTCCAAGTTCATTCAAGTTGAACAACACTAAGCTTATCACATCGACAACACAATGTTATCCACCTCGTCAATCAATCCACCAAAATTGGCATGACTCAATGCATGATAAAAAAAATTCCAGATACGCCCTCCTAGCAAAAATTATGAAAATGTCCTCACTGGCAAATCGTATATATATATATATATATATATATATATATATATATATGCAAGACGCACCCACTCGGCAATACGCATATATATGCGCAAGACGCATCCACCTGGCAATACTGTTTCACCATCTGTCCGGGTCCACTACTTTGGCCCGACAGTAAAAACTTGTTGTTTTCGTCAATCGCGTAGAAATTTTATTGCGTTTTCAAAATCTCGTCATTTTTACAAACGTTTTTAAATAGCGTAAATATATTTTGCTGTTTTTAAAATCGCGTAAAGTTTTTCAAACGTTTTCTCAATCGCGTAAGATTTTTAAATCATTTTCTTGTCCAAATTCCTTAAAAATTACTGTTTAAATAAACAAAAAATAATATTTAGTACGTTTAAACTACATAGAATAATTTTTCATACCATGAAAGTATTTTGTTTAGAAAATTCATAATAATGATTTTCTAATTTTTCTGTAAAAATTTTATTTTTTATTTATTTAACCGTATAATTACTTCCTTGAAAATTACTAACGTGCTTCAAAATGTGAAATGAGCTCTACATTAGAAATTTTATAGGAGTTACTATTTTTATTTCCAACTATTAAATTCTTAATTTTAACCACTTAAACTTAATTTAAATCCTTTTATTTCCTCAAAATCATTGTTATAAAAATTCCTTTTAGTATTGTTTACTTCCCTTTAATTGAAAATGATTTGGAAAATAACTTTTGAAATCATAATTACATGGCTTAGGCATGTTGGCCGAAATGCTTCAATTTCCTCTTTTGATCCATAAATTCATTTTTCTTACTTTAAATTCATTTGTAACCTATTAATTTTCCTAGGTTAATTAAATCACACTTTTAGAAAATTGTTGAGAATATTTTGGTTCTCATTTCTTGGTCAATGGCCGTGAGCCTTGTTGATGTGTTCTTTGGAACACTCATACAATCCTTGACATATTAGTCACATCCTATAAATTATCATGCATTTCTAACACATACAATATTATCAAAGCTTGTAGGCATGCAATTTAATACAAATCACAAATAGGAAAGCTATTAACAAGCACACCAATGAATCCTTATGGATTCTACAATCACAAACAAAGTCCATCTTCTTACCATCACCCAAGGATGATAAGATTAAGTCTTCCTCTTACCTTAAATGAAGACAAATATGCTTTCACTCCTTTCCTAGGGTTTCGGTTTTCTCCTTCAAAACACCTATCAAGCTTAAACAAATTTCTACAAGTTACTAACATTAAAGAGAGCTTAAACCATGGATAAATCATGGCTTAGAACTTTGAAAAAGAGTTTAGAAATGGAAAACAAGAAATTTCACCTTCTAGGTAAAATCTTCCAAGTAGGTTTTCAAGCCTCAAATGAATGATTTTGCAAGAACTCTCAACTAGAGATGTTCTTAGAATTGTGTTTAGGTTTAGAAAAGTAGGTTGGATAAAATTTTAGGTAGATGGATGGTGTGTAGGGGTACTTGGCCGAATGCTTCACCAAGAGAACAACTATGGAGGTTTGTATTTTTGGAAGAGAGAGAAGAGAGAAAATGCATGAAAATCAAGTGATTATGGCCTTCAATGGAGTGAATGGCCATAGACTTCAATGGGCAAGAGGTGTCCATTTGTGTTGGCTCCATCCAAGCCTTAGAATTGATCAATGGTGAGGATTAAGCCTTGTTCTCCAAGCTTAGCTCTCATTGGTTCATCCTAGCCTTGCCACTTAACCTAGTCATCATGCTTAGTCACTAATTAAGCCTAGTCATTAAGCTTAGTCACTAACCTAGTCACTAGCCTTGTCATTAGCTATCGGTTCTAGCTCAAAACGTTTACTGCTTAGGTTAAACGTGGGTCCCGTAAGACATTTCTGGGTCTACTGTCATTTAACTATACTGACTAATAAAATAATATTATAATAATATAAAATTATTTTATTTTACAGTAAAGTCCTAAAAATTAAAAGATTATTTACCGTCTCATTCAGAATTGGGTTTAGTAAGATCCCCCAGCTCCGAATCCCTTTTCTTCCCCTTTCTCTTTTTTTCCCTTTTCTTTCTTTTCTTTCTTTCTCTGTTTTTCTTCATTCTGCCGAGAGAGAAGAGAGAAATAGAGGGTGGGATGTAGAGGGAATTAAGAAAAAAGATTAACTTAAGTTTCTGTGCTGAAACTTATATCTGCTAAGGACACTTGAATTATGCTAATTCAAGTTTTTCAACTTCCAACAACTTTAGAATAAATACTAGGATTCATCTAAATTGTTGTTTTACTTTTATTTTATTTTTTCATATCTGCTGGGGATCAATCCAGCATTAAAATGCATAACTAGTATGCCTAAAAATACCAAATTAACTCCGATTACTCTGAAACTTTAACTACATCTTACTTAGCTTATTTGTGAACTAGAAACAAATTATCTAAACTTATTCCCCTTTAAATAGAAATAAATGATATTTTCTGAGTCATTTTAGGCCACTTTCCACACTCAGTGTGCTTCAAAATACCAAACGAACTCAGTTTTCCTTCAAACTTTAACTGCAACTTCTTTAACTAATTTATGACTTAAAACAACTTATCCATAATTATTTCTCTTATCTAGGTATTTTATGCCCTTTTCTGAGTTATTTTAGGTTACTTTCCACATTCTGCGTTGCAGCAAAGTATCTAAACTAATTCAGTTTGCATGAAATTTCACAGGAATGTCAAACAAGTATTTGGCTATCTCTAGAACCCTACACAAGCCTGACATGTTCTCGAGGATGTTACACTATCATTGGAACCTGAGTAGTTTGCAAAGATTGGGTCTTATCTTGGTTTGTAGGCTAATAGGCTGAAACTAGTGGCATTAGAAAGTAGAGACAAAAACCTTCAACTTTCATAAAGACCACTTTTCCAAACGGTGACGTTTTGATAGAATTTTTAACGTCTAAAGTTAGACACGATCGTGTCTAATTCAGAAAACGCTTCTGTTAAGGACACATGGCAGTGTCTAAGCTCGACACAGCCATGTCTCCCCTGAACATGCAAGTTATGCTGATTTTGAAGCTTACAAGGCCGTGTCGTGTACTCACATGGCCGTGTGAGATCTTCTAGAGTGAAAATAGACAATTTTGCCCCCTAACTATTATAAATAAAGTAAATCCTTAAACCTAAACACAAACTGGACAAGAGACAACTTTTAACACAACAACCGTCAAGAGGCACAAACCCTAAGTGGTGTGGGCGCAACTAGGCTTGAAGATTAGGAATTCTTTTCAACCTTTCCACCTATTTACAATTAAGTTTGTCGTATTCTTCCCTTTGTTTTCTTCTTTTCCTATGTGTAATTAAGTTTTCCTTATTAGGGGGATGATGAATTTTGTTCTTTGATGATGTAAATTGATTTATGTGTTTAATTTAAGTTTCTATTTTATGATTTATGTGTTTATCTCTCTCTATTCTTAATGGTTTCCTAAACCTGATCAATTTGGAAATAATTTTTAAGTTTATGTATAATTTGAAAAAATTTGCATGAACTTAAAACATCACAATTTCTGCAATTGCTAGGAATAGATTGTCTAGGTTGTGTGATCTTTCTTTTAATTCCCTTGTTTTTTCATAAAGCCTTTTCTATTTGGAGTTAGACTAAAGAATTTGTTAATTCTAAATAGTGTGAAGAGGATTGATATGTCAAGGAATTAAATATTGATTAAATTTGGGAATTGTTCTTGAATCATAAAATAGAACTTAATTAAATTACTATTTTAATTTGCATCAGAAGAGTTGAAGTGAAGTTTGAATCCTAACACTTTCTCATCATCGTTTCTAACCTTTGTTTAATTGTTTTGATTTACTTTATTTAATTTTAATTAATTTCTTGTTACTATTTGCTTTTATTATTACTTTTGTTAAACTATTATCTTTTGGTAGTTTAGATAGTGTTTAATTAATAAAATTAATAATTGACATATTAATCTTCGTGAAATGATACTCTATTGACAATAGAGATAAAACATAAGATATTTAAAATAAAAGATTTGTTTATTGAACATTGCATTGATATCCACGTTCCCATCATTGTATTATTTGACATTATGTTATATCTGTATCTTGATTGATTGTAATTAAAATGAACCTCTTCTTTGGGGATTAATAATTGTTTTGGTTTTAACTATGTATTTGTTAACTTTTCTATACCTTGAGGCAACTGAAACTATCATGATCACATCTTGTTGATTGTTAGTATTATTGAGAACTCTTAACATTTTTTCCATGATATTCCAGATCTTGAGCAGCAAATTGAGTAAGTATGCCTTTAATTAACATATATTACGAGCTAATTGATGGTCGTTGGATTTATTCTTCGAATACCAACACCTACACCTTGTATGGTATTATTGGAGACTCGGGCTGATGTCTTATTGTGCTTTCGTTTTGAGATAGGCAGAGAAATAGGATTTGATTTTGCATGCATTATATTTTGGACCTATATTGATATATTAGGATGCTAGACGTTTATCTGCACTTGGCATGTATATAGCACCTGTCTGACTATGGACTGATTTTGATATGTACTTGGACTGTGAGCTATGTACTGATGCCTATGGACATACTTTATGTATATATTTTGTAGTTGAATGTGACAGTAGGAATGATGCTTTCGATAGCAGTCATGTTATTTATTTAAGGTTAATGTGAATTAGTCAATTGAGTTGAAGTTCTATCTTGAAAGACTCGCTCAAGAAGAACGATTGTAATTAGAAACAATAATTTACTATTACATCTTATATGAGGGCTTCCGGCCCAACTCATCATGAGAGCTGAAAAACTAACAATCATCCAATAAAAATGAATGATAGGTTACACTAGCTTAAGTTAACTTACGTTGAGAACAAAATAAATCTGAAATATAAGATGGTTTAATAAATAATGGATTTAGTTTAATGTAATTTCAGGTAAACAGATGTCACATGATTAAGATAAACTATATAAGCTAAGGGGCATCACATTTTGACCGATTTGCTATAGAAGATGTACTCATTTTTTGTAAGTTTTGTAACTAAATTCTTTAGGCTTTTTCGATAGAGAGCGAATCCATGTTTCTCCCTAACCATACACCGGTCATGGTCCTTGACTTTGGGTCATAACAGCCACCACTTATATCACAATGCTAAGGAATTGAATTTAATCCCGATTCACAACAGATGTTAAGGGAGATACAGATCATTATTGGAAATGGTTGTCAATAATTACACCTAACTGCAATCAAATACTACAGTTACTCTGACAGTAGCTGGCAAAAGAAAGTGAAGAATAAATTACTTCCACAACTAGTGTTACAATCATAACAAGTATCAAGGTTTGCTCATATGAGAACCTAATCTTTAGTTTTCTACATGCTCAAGACAAATTACTAATGCAATCGCTACTCATTGAGGAGAAAAATAAAAAGAAAAATCAACATAATTAGATAAACATATGAGCTCAACGTCAAATACAAGTTAGCTCTCTGACAGTAGAAAATTGCATGTTGAATATATGGAAGCTGCAGCTGCTTTAACAGCTAACTCTTTCTCCGAGCTATCTAATGCCAATACTCTGCAAGACATAGAATAACAAAATTGTTAAATTTGTGACCGTAGGCTTTCACAGTTAATATAGAAATAAGATTTTATACATTGGCTTAAAATACTGTGCAATTTATAATGCATGTACAAGGCAATTTATAATGCATGTCCATAAATCCAAACTATTAAAGACTTGATGGTTTAAACATTATGAGGCAGTATTCATATCGACACTCAAAAAAGTAAGTTTTGAAGACATATTTTCAAACTTCAAAGATAAAAACGGATTTTCCAAACCAAATATATGATGTGATGACCATCAAGTTCAAAGCAAAACAAAGCAAATAGCAACTCTTTCAAAAAAATAGTCAAAATGAACCATCCAATTTTCATACTTAAAACACTAGGAAAATCAGTCATTTCTCTACTTCCACTGAGAAAATAAAGTAACACGAAAAATGGAGCAACAAACTTAAGATGTCATTCTTAACCCTAAGTAGCAGATGAAAAGTTGCACAAGAGCAAAAATTTCAGTCCATTACATTAGAAACCGTGAAAGAGAAAATAGACTAGGTAGACTCTCTTGAAAAAGCATAAAGTTGTTACAGTTCAGTAGCAAAGAAAACTACACAATCTTCTCTAGGAATAACTCCATAGAGATCAAGAAACCATTACTTGCAAACATTGACCAACTTGCATAAAAATTCCTAGTTGCAGTACAATTCATGACATTATAGGAAAGAAGGCAGCCAATTATTTAAGCTTCTTTCCATTAGTGACTTAGCAGAGCACTACTAATGCACAAGATGAAATTTGTGCATCGGAAGCTATGTGAATTATATGTAGCTTTTAAGAGACGTCTATCCTCATCTGCAAAATATGGCTATAATCAAACATAAAACCACTTCTCTTGCAGAAAACTAACAACTTCCTTTCAGAAGAAGCAAAAAAAAACATAAACATTAAGAAAATGTCTAGTATAACACCCAGCTAAATGTACATTTTGTCTTATCAGTTATCTATAAGACATTGTTGCTAAGCTCCAAGTTCACAGACCTAAAGGATACATATTCTTGTCACCTAATTTGACTGAACAATCTACTGTGAAACTTTTTGATGTTGGATTGGTTAAAATAAATTTCTTCAAGAGAATCTAAACATCAGCCTGTCATCTCTCTTACTATTTAAGATTGCTAAGTACTTCCATTTCTTTCGTATTCCTTTAAAATATTATCACAATTTGACTGTCATTATAATTATAATGTAAATATATTGCATTCAACAAATTAAATGGGATTTAATTTGCACAAGTCTTGCTCTCTCCTAAAACCAAAATTCAGATAGAATTCACATTAGGTAATTATCTTTACTTTCTATCATATGCATGTATCATGACACCATAGTAAGGAAGTAGAAATCATACAGTACTAGTTTATAGACTTCAAATCTAACCAAAATTACCAAGTCCACAACATCAGTAGCCTACAATCTTATATCAAGTAATTAACACATTTACCTGGAGTCATTTTCTGAAGTTCCCAGCTGTTGCAAACCATAAGTCATGCTCCAATTTACATGTTGCAGGCCCTGGTCACATAGCAGTTGCTTTTCTTTTATTTCATTCAACCAACTTTCCTGAAATTATGAACCAAGAAAAGTTCAGATTTAGATGAAGCAAAAGGCACAAACTTCTTTCTTCGTAATTATATGATACGAACCTTAGGAGAACCACACCACAAAAGCTAGCCATTGTGGTTGGAGAGTCCAAGGCCATATAAACCCTACACTGGAATTCCATACTTCCAATGTGGGACTCAAGTCTCATACCTTGCAATTGGATCCTAACATTCCACCACGCTCCACAGCCCCGGCGTCCATGCAGGCTGGCTGTGCACTAGCCCTCTGACTAGTCCCGGGCAGTGTTGTTAAATTGCGGTTGCGGTGGCGGGATTCTCGGAATCCGCCATTCGCCATCTACTGAGTTGCGGATTCCGCCTTGTTCCAAATGGCAGCCGCCACAGTCATGGTGGTTATGGCATTCCATTGCTGAAATAACGATTTCAACATTTTTTTTTATAGGGGCTTTTCAGGGTTTTCATGGAGGGATTTATAAAATCCCTAACCCATTCCATAATCCATTCGACGAACACCACTTCTGCCTCTCGAGACTTCCTCCCACTCCCACCCACCGTCCTCCTCCATCAACTCCGACGACTGAGCGATAGGACCCAGGCATCTCCAGCGAGGTAATGATAGAACATCCTTCTCAGCACCCTGTCTCTCTCTGTTCTGTTCTCACTTCTCAGCCTCGCTTCTTCTTTCTTCAATCTTCACTTCTTTCTTTCTTTATTTTTTTGTTCTCTGTTCTCAAACTCTGTTTGTTCATTGTTCTCATTTTTTTTTTCGATTTGGGTTTTTCACCTCTCTCCATTTTGGGTTTTACACTCAACTCTCAAGCTCAACTCTCTGTTTTACACTTCGTAGTTCCTTCACTTTATTTTCCTTTCCTATGATCCTATCTAAGTCTCTGTTTTATTTTCACTTATGCTTAATTGCTTATGTTATGACTTATGAGACTTTGATTATGTTTATGACTGAGTTATGAGTTATGATAGTTATGTTTTTCCCTTATGCTTTTGAATTGTGATACTTTTGTTGAATTTTATTTGATAAACTATATTTCTAATTTTATTGTTCTTGGTGTATGTTATTAGTTGTTATTATTTATTATATTTAGCAGATTTTTTTGTATTTTTTCTGTATATATTTTGTTTTTTTAATCAGCCGCCATGCTTCCACCATTTTCAACAACCGCCATCCGCCATTTTGTATGGCGGATTTTTGGCTTTCCGCCATGAACCTCCATCCGCTATTAACAACACTGGTCCCGAGCAAACACTACAATGCTGACGTCACCACCCGCGCTGCTTGTTTGCAGCTAAGAGGCATGGTGGAAGGCTCTGATACCAATTGATATGAACCTTAGGAGAACCACACCACAAAAGCTAGTCATTTTGGTTGGAGAGCCCAAGGCCATATAAACCCCACACCAAAATCCCATACTTTCAATGTGGGACTGAAGTCCCATACCTTGCAATTGGATCCTAACATTATACCACAAATCATTGAAATGAACCAAGCAACTTGGCAACTTCCCAAGAGTCCAATTTCACCAGGGACATGTCTAGTATCCACCCTTATTGAAGGGAGGAGACAGAGTTATATGCCATCTAAATAAACTGGATCCTAAGCTTTGCAGATAATACAAAGTCTCACGTTTATATTCTGCATTTCTCAACCTCCAGCAAAGTATAACAAGTGATTAACAACCATTCCTATGAAGAAGGTACTCTGTTTCCAACAGCATTATTACTTTTCTCATCTGTACACCTTGTGTACTCAGATCATACCTCTTTATACTTTCTCATATATTATAGCATTGTTTGACCTAAAAGAAGTCTAAAGTAAACCTTAAAGAAAAATTTTCTATCTGTCTTTTATGCACTCACAAGTTGTTTTTCCTCTTCTGAAAGTGCTTCATCCATATGATCAAACAAAGCACTCCATCTTGCCCGATGCAAATCTGCTGTTTTGCTTGTGGTAAGTCCCGCAGAGATTTTCATACCATAGGGATCATTTTCTTGGTTATTTGCAAATTCCTTCAATATAAGGAAAGGTAACTCAGTAGTGATTACAGATCGAACTCTCCTCCTACTGCGACGCAAAGCTGTAGATGCAGAAGAGTACAAAAACCAAATGTAAGCAGTTCCACTCTCCAAAACCTGGTCCAATGAAATAAATATGGCATTACCCGAAAGACGCCCTTTGATGTCCTGATTTAGAAGCTCCAACCATTGAGAAGCAACTGTTGCAGCTGAAAAACATAGAAGCATCCATATCAGCAAAGGCTCAAGAAGCATATGTATCAGCTAAGGCAGTTTTTCCTTTATATCCTAGTCTATCTGATACATATTTGACAAGCTGAAACAGCGATACCTGAACAACCTTTTATCCTACCAATTGCATGATGATCTACATTAGCATAAAGAAGAACGAAAGATGTTTCTAGCTTCCAAATCCCACCCCCCCCCCAAAAAAAGAAACAAAAAACGAAAGAAAAAAGAATTGACCCATTACATTTATATATGCACAAGAAGAAATGTTTTAAAAGACAAGCATAAAGGAAGGAAAACATCTAAAACTGAAAAAAATAAAGAAGCATAAGCATGAGGAAAATGGCTACTAGCCTTTCAGGGAAAGAGATGAAACAATCGTGAAGTTCGATGATTCCTCATTTGACAAAGTGGTAGAACTCATTGCCGCCTTTGTCGAAGATGACAATTTCAGAGCTAAAATGTCGTCTTCTGTGACATGGGTTGAGTGCGATACACAACTTTTAAGACTAGTTTTCTCTACAGTGCATGCGTCACGATCACAAACTCTACCCTCCAAAATCCAAGAGTGATCATTCATTGTCACTGGATACTTTCTTGTTTGCTTGCTCCCTGAAGTGCTATGAAGGGTCCCTTCTTCAGGAGGAAAGGTAAGCTGATGTTTACCCACATCAATCATATATTCCAGGTCCCTTTTGCTAACTTCTGTACTTGCATTCATTCGATTTGCTGCTTGCTTGCTCCCCATGCTGCTATTTTCATGCTTTTCAGACCTTACAAGGGCCTCAATAATTGAATGGACCTGTTTTCTATTTCTTACATGATTTATAATTCCAGGGTTTAATTCATTCAGTAGTCCACTTGGAGCAGCAATCTTTGTAAACCTGCTAACCTGTTCTCTCTTTGCAAGTTCAATCTTTTTTTTGAGCATATCATTTTTACTTTTTCTCCCACGTGGTTTTGGGATTGGAATGCCTCCATGAAAGGATGAAAGAAAACCATTTTGTTTCATCTCCTTCCATATTCTCATTGGATCTTTTTCTTCTAAAGGTCCAGTACAGCTTCCACTCTCGGACACATCCTTTGACTTAAACTGACTATGTCCTTTGTGAGAATTTGCTCGTTCCAGATTTATAGAGCTAGTAACATCTTCTGCATTGAGATCCACGTTAATACCTCCTGAGTTTGCAAAATTACTATGTTGTTCTCTTTCTTGCTTCTCAGACAAGGATATTTTAGTGAGATTCTCCACACATCCACCACTTTTATCCAGGGATGAATATCTGGCACAGCAAGTTTCAGTATTAAGATCCAGAGGCCTAGGGGCAAGATTAACCTCAGCTTGGAATGTGTTCCTTCCAGTTTTCGCTTCTTGAGAAGCATCCATGTCCAGAGTTACAGGGACCTCGGTGATTTGTGACAACTCTTTTTCACCAAACTGCCAGTGAACACTGTGTTCTTTGTCCTTTGTAAACTCTGAATAATGGGTATTAGTTTCTGCGGCATAATTGCAAGTGAAAATTATATATATATTGACATGTGTAAGTGCAAATTATGTTTAATACTAAAATAGAATTCATAAGAAAAGAACGAAAGGTACATATGGTTCAAATAAAAATGCTTGCATTCACAGTAATAATTTGAATAGGCACAATTAAAACTCAAATTATAAATGTGATCAAACTAAATATCATTTGCAAGATTAAATCCAAATCCAATAATTACATAAAAGCTCAATTCTTTGCAGAACAAATCGATGCTTTTGTCAAATTAAAAACGGGGGGCAGGAACAAGAAAACGAAGTAGATTGGTTCAAACGTTAAATTACCCGAAGAGTGAATCACGGATTCAAGATCTCTCATTTTGACCCGTTTTCGAGCGACGTCGTGCTTCTCTCCCAAATGGGTGCTTGCCCGCTTCTCTCCCATTATCTAAAACACATACCCGGAATGATGGACCAGAAAAAACAGCAAGTGAGAAAATGATTCAGATTTCGGAGTAATAATCCAAGAACCAAAGAAAAAACCAACCTTGGAATCCGATTGGTAGGTCAACAAAGATTGCTCCGATGCTATTCCCGAATTGCATTCCTTGTCCATAATAATCCTCAAAAAGTCAAAACCCAAATCGACCCATCAGTGTTTGAATTTTAGAGGCATCAGAGAGGAAGAAAAAAAGGAATTTAGTTGCTGGCTTGAATTGAGTATAAGAACGAGAAGGTTGGTGAGTTAGGGTTTGTGGGAAAGGAAGGGAAGATGGATCTGGGTGTGAGAGTGAAAGTGAGAAGAGAGAGAAAATTCATTTGAATTGCAGATAAGAGAGAAATTGAGCGCGCTTTCACACGTTGTTTTGTCCGATAAATCGTCATGTGCCAAAATAAAGACAAGACGACGTGGTTTGGTTTTGTTCAAATTTATTCAAAATCAAATAGGTTGGAGTTGGGGGGAGGAAGTAAAGTTGTGGAGGGATGAGGCATAGAAGGGGTGTTCGCTAATAGGATTAGAACGGTTATCAGAAAAAAAGTTATTTGATCTAATATAATTTATTTTTTTATTTTATCACCTAATTCGTTAAGTTTGAAATGTTAATTTAAATCTAAATCTAATTTAATCTAATCTAAATTAATTTAGATCTATTTGGTTTTTTTATTTTTTGTTATAATTTTTTTATATATAAAATTATTAAATTCATCAAAATATGAAAATATAAATTTATTAAAATACATCAAATATAAGTTTAAATTAATTCATCAAAGTACAATAAATATAAGTTCAGACTAACTCATCAAAATATAAATTCAAATTATAAATACAAGTCTAAATTAATTGTTAACTCTACAATAAATGTCTAAATTTAAAAGAGATAATTAAGCTTAATTTAGGAAATAATAGAAAAGTTTAAAATAAGTATAGGTTATATATGAATTTTCTAAGTAAAATATTATTTTAAAAAATGTATATAAAATTTCAGTTCGATTTGGATTTGATTATCGCTTACAAATTTGAATATAAAATCCTATCCAATCAATTGACTTTTTTATCTTTTTTATTTTTTTCAGCTTTCAGCTAGTTTACAAATTTGAATATAAAATCCTATCCAATCAATTGACTTTTTTTATCTTTTTATTTTTTTCAGTTTTCAGTTTTTCGACTTGGATTTTGCAGTTTTAATTGGATTGAATCGGTTTTGAACATCCCTAAGGTTTAGTATCTTCTTTTTGTTAGAGGGTTGCCCATGCATATGTGACCAGAGTAGAGATTGGAGTGCAAACCCTAGATTAGTTAATCCAGAGAAAGAGGAAAGAGGCTTTTATCAGAGAAATAACTCAGAGATTTAATTACAAGAGAAATAAATTAACTAGAGATGAATCTTATATTCACATAGACATGTTTTTCTATTGATTGTTCTCTTAAATTGAATTTTATAGTCATGCATGAGATTTTTTAGAAAGATAAAATGTTTTTTATATCCTAACACAATTGGAAACATTATAGTTTACAAATTTTGTTTCTACTGTGATTTCCTTGCCTACTAGGAATTTATAATTCTCACTCATTTAGTGTGTGTTTGGAATAACTGTGAAAACTTGATTATTTCAATAATCATATGTTAGATATGTTAGCTGAAAAGTGATTTTAAGTTAATCTAATTTCGTTTAGATGATATAAAAAAGAATCGCTTTTATGTATCAAATTACCAAAATAGGTATAAAAGAATTTTAAAAATTATTTAATTGATTAAAAAAATTATTTGATTAAGGACAAAATGGTATCTACATCTTAAAGTGTAAAGAATAATTTATAATCTAAAATCAAAAGCTGAAATTTCAGCATTATGAAAAAAAGCTTTTAAAATGCATTGAATTTCGTGTAAAAAGCTAAAGCTAAATTTACCAAACATGTTCAATTACTGTTACAACAACTTTTTTTTTTATAAAGCAACATATGTTGGTGGTGGGAATAATCTTTCCCAAACACCCCCTTAGTGTAATGTTTCCTAATAGCCATGTTTGAGGATGCCCATCATGGCCATCACTACGGATGTTTGCTACGTATGGGTTGTTCTCGAAAGGGAGGGTTTCGTTCAAGCCTTGGTTTTCGTTCCTGTGATGGAAGTTGACAAGCATTTATACTATAGTACCCCCATGACCTAAATATGCCTTTTTGATATTACACCATCCCAGGGGTTATTATTAAAAGTAATAACATATGTTTAATGTGTTAAGTGTGTGAGGGTACTTTAGTCTTTTAGGTATCCTATGATTACTTTGTGTGTGTGTGTGTGTGTGTGTGTGTGTATGTGTGTGTGTGTGTATCAAATTACTTGACACAATTATGTTATGGATTGTCAATACTTTTCTATTTCTCTCTTAACATGGTATCAAGAGCTAGTTAGTAAGAAAAAACCCTAAATTTTCCTTTTCAAAAAAAAAAACTAATGTTGTTTGGTGCACATTGCATCCTTTTCCCTCCTCTCTTCCTTCTTCTTCCTTCCATGGTGTTCGGTGTGTGAAGACTACATATAGGTGGGTGTTAAGAGGCAAGGGTCGTCCTATATTAGAGTGCATCTGAGTCTTCACACACACACAAGGCATAGATTGTGTCTGGCTATTATGCGTAGTGGGCAAACGGTGGCTTCTAGAGTTATGGATCATCCTTTCCAATGAGGTTTGTGGCCGGCGACGAGATCTCTAGCGACTATTGTGATTTTCGCTACTATTTGGTATTTTCTCCTCTCATATTGTGTTTCTATTCTTTGCTTCTGTGTAGTAGGTTTCTTCTTCTCCTGTTTGGTGACTATGGCAAACAATAGTGGGGAGACTATTGAAAACAGTAGCGCAATGAAGGTCAAAGCTGTTGCTGACTAGAAAATTGAAATAATCACAACCTCTAAAATTACTGCTTAGAATTTGACAGGTAAGGAGAATTATCTCTAATGGCAGCGCTCTATTGAGCATTATTTGAATAGCATTGATAAGTTGAATCCTCTCTCTGAAGATCCTCCTAGTGAAAAACATGTTAAGGCGAGGCAACAATGGCTTTTTGAGGACTATAAATTGTATATGTGATGAAGAAAGCGAGTGGACAAGTTAAGAGAAGAGAAGCTTGAATGAATAGAAAGTTCCAGAACGAACCTTAAGGATTTTGTTGAGACTAAGAGAAAAGATGGCCCAATGACAATGTCAAGAGCTAAGAAGACTAAGGAGGGTTTGGACAAAGAAGTCAACCACTTTCTCTCACTCAAGCCCATTCCAGAAGAATGAGCACTCAAGATGGTCCAAATGATCCAAGTTGATAAAGGGCCCAATGTGGAGACATGAATTCTTCTTAGTCAATTTTATCTAGTTATGATTTGAACCTTTTAATTTTCTCAATTTTAGTTTTTATTTTCTTTTTTTAGGATAATTTTGTAGTAAGGGCCTATTGTTTGGGCTTAATTTGCGCATAGTAGAGCTAGGGATAGGTGCTGCCTTCTAATTGGGTCTGGGCCACATTTGCGCTAGGGTTAGGATTAAAATTGCGCTAGCTTGCTGCCTCCTTTAGCTAGACCTAACCACATACCTAATGCCTATAAATAGGCTTGTGTTTACTGCATTTGACATTTTTGAATTTGAGAATATTATTGCACTCCTTTGTGAGTTTTGAGAGCTTAGTTCTCTTGGGGTTCTTGGAAGAACCATCTTAGTTCTTATCAACGGTTTCTTTACCTTTGTGGCGAATCTTCACTTGACTTATCACTCTCCAAGAGTATGGTGTCTTCTTCCTTTCATTCCTTGTCTTTTTTCATCTTTTCTATTTTTTACTATTCACAGTACTGTTCATGGCACTGTTCATATTACTATTCATCCTTTATCGTTTATTTCTTTAAAACACGAAATCAACTCAAGGACGATCCGTAAAAATAATATGCATCCAACTTGGATCATATCAGTTTGGGTCACCACCAATCATCTAGATATTGTTAATGAACTCATGAAATATATTGAGTTTTATGTATAGTAGCAAATATGATCTAAGCCATGTCTATAACTTGATGCAGAATGTTTATTACGTTGCTAAAAAATGTCACTCTCTTTTTTAATACTATAAGGAAGCCAAACGGGCCTTTGAAGAGAAACACATTATGTTTTCTATTACTAGTGATGTGCAAAAAATGCAAGAGCATGAAGAGACCTAAGTGGTTTAGTGTTTTTTGTCAGTTTGGATCTACAGTATGAGGTTATCTGTACTCAACTTCTTCTAGGGACTGACCTTCCCACGTCATTGAGTGACATGTAAGTTCAACTTCTTCAGGTAAACAAGGATGCCACTGGTGATGAATCTCTCAATATTGAGTCCTTTGCTTTGGTTAGTAATGCTTTAATAGCTCAAGATGGTCGATGAGGTATAAGGAGAAGACGGAGTAGTAGTGATACTAGTGGTTTGAGTCGTGGTAATAATGGTCCACCTACTTGTTTTGGTTGTAGTGAGGTTGGTCATATTCAGAGGTTTTGCCCCAAGGTCACTAGCACATCCTCACAGACAGTTGGTTCACGTGCTACTCACATAGCTGCCCAGGATGTTTTATTTCTTACCCCTTCTGGCATTATTCAATCTCTTATTACATGCTCTATCCCCACCAAGCCATAAGTTACCTTATATACGAATGAGTATGCTCGTCTTACTCACCTACTTCAGTCTTAATCCTCTATTACTACCATGTTGGCCCAGACAGGTAATCATACAACTTGTCTCTCTACCACGTCTCGCCACTAGATCATTGATTCAAAAGTGACAGTCAATATGACTAGTGATACACGTATTCTATCTTCCTTTACTACTTCCACTTTGTTATACATTGTCATGTTAGCCGATGGCTCTATTGGTCTATCTTTGCATTAATAACTCTACCTTAGCTCTATGAGAGCATTTCAAGCACTACGACATTTAACCAATACCAACCAGACTTAGTGCTTTTTCTATCTTTGCATTACTAGCTCTATCTCATCCCTATGAGAGCATTTCATGCACTAAAGTCTCTTACTTTCCCATAAATAGAAGATGGTGTTTCTCTCTTAGAAATACCTATATTAGTGTCTTGATACACTCTAGGAAGCATATATAAAGGATTCTACCAAGTAAGGAAATTTCATTTCAACAAGATTCATATCTTGACATTTTGTTGGTTTATCACCTAAAAAGGGTGATTTTCATGAATGCACCAATTATACATTCTAACTTCTATAATTCTGAAATTTTATAGGTAAATAACCTTATATCTTAGCTTTCAAATGCCACTAAAATCAAGTCATTTTGATATTAGTAGCTCAAGTTATGATAAAAATACTATACGTTGTGTCAGAAATAAGTTTTCTCTTTGTTTCGGGTTTATTTGAATAATACCCACGAAATTTCACTTTCTGGAGCTCTCTATGATGCCTTATTCAAATAGCAACCTTGTTATTCGAATAAGGCACTATAGAACAGCAATCCTGGAGCAGAAAACAACCGTGTTTCTTGTTCCATTAATTCTTAAACTAGATCCAATCCTCAACTCATAGATTCTAGGTGATTTCCAATCACAACTAAGGTTCCTAATCACATAGCAACCTTAACATGAACTCCTATCTCATCTAGCATGAATTTATGACCAAGAATCACAACTCAAATACCCATTTCTCAATCTCCATCACAAGGAGTTTCATGGACACTCTTAGGATTCCAACTATCCACCATGCCTAGACTAGCTCAAATACAATCATACTTCAAGTTTCTAATGAATTCTTCCAACTCTAACTCTAAGAAACTCATCCAATCTCATTTTCTATCTCAAACCTATATGCCTCTTACATGAAGAAAGGAATAGAAGATGAAGAACTAGATAGCAAACACCCTTACCTCTTGTCTTGGATGATGATCTTCAAGCTTGGCCTTTGTCCTTGAGCTTTTCCTCTCCCTCTTTCTCTCCTATGACTGTTGCCACTTCTTCCTCTCTTACTCTTTTCTATTTTGTTTTTTCAGCTCTCTATCATGGGAAGGAAAACAAATATAAAAAGCAAATTCCCGTTTTGCTTCTTATACCATTAATGTGGTACTGGAAAATCCCAATTTGCTATGAACACTTAAATTCCTCTGAATCTAGGTTCCTAACTTCCAACAAACTCAAAATAAATCTTAAGATTCATTAAAAATCATGTTGCACTATTTCTCTATTTTTGTATATCTGCTGGGATTCAATCCAGCATTAAAATGCACAATCAGTATGCCTACAAATACCAAATTAACTCCAAATATTTTGATATTTTAACTACACCATACTTAGCTCATTTGTGACCTAGAAACAAATTATCCACACATGTTTCCCTTTAAATAGCAGTTTATGCTATTTTCTGAGTCAGTTTAGGCCACTTTTCGCACTCTGGATTGCAACAAAGTATCTAAACTAACTCAGTTTGTCACAAAACTTAACTAATATGCCAAACAAGTATCAGACTACCTATGTAACCTTATACAAGTCTAACATGATTTTCAGGATGTTACACCACCTATCTATTATCTTGTATATTTCTTAGAAAACACTTGTTTAAGAAAGTATCCTTGAATCCTTCCACGTTACCTAAGTATATGCAACTCCCAATAGTCTTATTAAATTCCTTCACCAATTCTCTGCTTTGCCCATTGCCTTAAAAGTTCAACCATATTAAGAATTCTCTTAATTTATTTATTTTTTGAGTGTCTTCCTTCCTTTACATTGCAAAAGCAAAACATTGCCAAATCTTCCAAGACTTCTATCCGTGTGAATACGTGGCTTCTCCTTATAATATACAATGTTGCAATTTTCATATTGGCAGTATACATCTCCAATAATTTAAACCTTTACAGTTACTAAGCCAATTTTGAGTGTTAAGGTCTTAACAAAATGGGAATAACTCTAGCCATATACTTGTCCATATTAGCTAACATGTAAGCATACATGAATAAAGATCTAGTTTCAAACATTGTCTTATTTGACAAAATGTAAGATGCCTTCTCATTTTCAGAAGAATATACTTTTATTCTAACAAAATAATATTTCACAAGAGAAGTCCTTGGGTCCTTTTTTCTTTCCAAATTTCTTATAGAAAGCATCAGCTTCTTGAACACTGGTCTAAAAATTCCTTCCTTCAACAAATTAACAACCAAAACATTATCATCCCCAAGAGATTAATTGTAACATCCTAATATAGATATCTAGATATATCTTAGTTAGACATAGATATATAAAGAGAACTAGTACTAGAAACGTCACTTCTATACTACATACTCACATATATCCATAATCACAACTGAGTAATTATAGAAAGCCTTGAGAGATTGCGGAAAAACTTAAATATCATACATATATATATATATACAAACTTAGCCACAAAAGGGCTTATTGTAATACATATAACATAAAACATACAGAACTAATATAAACTGATTACATAAGTTCTGTCTACTTAAAGCAATAAAAACTACTTTAGTCTTCACGCTTCGTCTTCTCACCCTTAACAGGATCTGTACCTCCGTACCTGCATCTGTGCCTGCATCTGGATTTACATGGAATAGCAACTGGGGTGAGAATTAACATTCTCAGTAAAAGCAATTCCAATACTATCTAACTATAACATTGGATATAACAATTATATAACAGATGCTATAATTCTAACTTAGGAGCTTCCTCCTCTTTTCTCATAACTGCACACTTTCTTATAGTGTGATATCAATCGATAGCCTACACACTATTAATATATACAATGCATATACAGCTGTAAATACCAACAGTGACAGACAATGCCCATACAACTGTCCGTAAATGTAATGTGAATGATATGTAATATGATTATGCCTAAGAAGATCCTAAAAGTATGTGGATGAAATGCAAATGCAGGGTTTTGTTTTGAAGTACATGCAAAGGTTTATGTTAAAAATAAAGAAGTTTGCTAGGAACTAGTTCAGTATATCATCCAGTGGTAAATAGAGGGAAAACACATCCTCACATTACATATATCCTGGTACGCTGAGAAATTTGGGCTTCATCCGTGCTCAAAGAGCGTCTTTGGATTTCCTACTTATCTCCTTTGGCCTTGGCACTATCGAGACATCAGGTTTATGTCCTTCTCAAAAGTCCTTCAGACACCCATCTATCTCCTTTTGCCTCCATGAATGAACATCAAAGGATACTCACCAAGATCGATACTACTAGACTAATTCGTAGACTTATATACGTACTTATATACTTAGTTCCTTTATGACCTAAGCATATTCTACTAGGAACTTTGGCTTCTTATGTTTACCTTTTGTAATGAGGAGAATTTGTAACCTCCTACTATATGTAACCTTAGCATTTAGTTAGAAATACTTGTCCCCTTAGGAACTTCTCTGATTCCTTACCTTATTAGCTAAATGACCTCACGTCATATAACGTTACATTCTCAGGTAAACATTACCAGACCATTTCTCATACTTGTACCTAAACTCCACCTCATCACTCATATCTCTTAAGTGATTTCTAATGCAATACTATGTTGCTGAGGTGTTAGGTACTCACCTATGGCACACCACTAATCTTGGTTGCACTAAGGTTCTTACTCTTCACATACATACTAGATTAATTAACTAGTGTGTGAAAAGCTTAGTATTATGTTTATCTCTTACATAAACACCATCTTAACTTTCCTATAGACTCGTCTCATCCTAGTGAAAGAGTCTATCTTAACTAATGCCTCATCTACCCTTGCTTAAGGAAATAAATGAGTATTTCTCTAAAACTTTACATAATTAACTCAACTTTAACTAAAGCGAGTAAGTCATGCTTCTAGATAAGTATAACATACTTATTTTGGTTGTATCTAGCTTTCCCTTCCATCACACTTCTAGTAGTAGCTTATACTACACTTGTGTGCTTAAGGTTCCAGATACCTCTTTAATTATTCCAAACTTATGGAATGCTTAAGAACTCTTTAATTATTCCAAACTTATGGAATGCTTAAGAATTTAACTTTCATACTTTCATTAGTGTCTAAGGAAGTAAATTCCCTTTGTCTTGCACTTCTAACTCATCTTTGCTAATACATGAGTTATTGCACATTTCTACTATACCTTATGATTATGATATCTTCTTAGTCACAATTCATCTTATTGTGTATTTAGCAATGCACAAAGTCTCACTTACCTAGAGACTTAGTACCTAAACATTCCCTCCTTGGAACTAATACACAATCTTGTCTCCACTCAAGTGAATCTAACTCAAGAGTGGTTCTTACTTACAACTCTTCGTTGTTTAAGGTTCTAGGTACCTTCCCAAGATAATATGCTATTCTTGGATCTTCTAAGGTTCATACCTTTCTCAATCTTTACTAGAGTGAATATTATTATTCATCCTAGTATACTTATCTCTATTGCACTATCTCATCACATCTTGAGTGATATCTATTACAACATTAAGTTGCCTAAGGTGCAATGTCATTACCTAAAGCAAACCTTTCCTTTAGGATGCTTAAAAGCCTATGCTTTCTCATACTTAATAGGTAATTATTTTCCACTTGAAAATATCCCTATTTATGCCTTAACACACTTTAGGAAACATATCTGAATGATTCCATTTACTCTAGAACTTGAAAACATCAAAATAAAGATTCTGATGAAATATGCTCTAGGCGTCTAGGCGCCATATCTTTAGCATCTAGGCACTCATCGCCCTGCTGCACGATCATTCTTCTCTGAACTCTAGGCATCTAAGCGCTCTATAGTGGGTGCCTAGGCGCTGTCCGCTTGACAGTAATTCTGTAGAATACGTTTTCTGTATAATTGGTTAAAAAACTAATTTCCAATCCTTTTCTCATGGATTCTGAGTGATTTCTAACATTAATCTATGCCCTTAAACTTATTGTAACTCTTTTATAACCTATGAATTCTCTTAGGGCATAAATCTAGGTCCAGAATCACATAACTCCAACTATTCTTAAAGTCTATTTTCTATGGATTCTATATGGTTATTCTTGAGCCATAAATGACCATCTAGCATTCTCTAGGCTTAAACTATCCTAACCTAGTCCTTGGAATCAAGAACCAAGTTAAGAATCACGATTTGGCCATTCAAATCCCAATTTCTATTTAAACCCTAACCCTATTCAATACAAATCAAATAGGAGAAAGATGAATAGAAAACCCCTTACCTCTTAAAGACTCTTGATCTTGAAGCTTGATCCTTGATCTTCTTCCTCTTCTTCTTCCCTTCTTCCCCTTTCTCCTTCTTCTTCTCCCCTTTCTCCCTTTTCTTTATTTTCTTTCTCTGTTTTTCGGTTCTCTACTGAGGGAGAAGATTTCTAAGGGGTGGGACATAGAGGGAATTAAAAGAAAAGATTAACTTAAGTTTCTACACTGAAACTTATATCTGTTAAGGACACCCGAATTATGCTAATTCAAGTTTCCCAGCTTCCAACAACTTTAGAATAAATCATAGGATTCATCTAAATTGTTGTTTCACCATTTTCATGATTTTCTATATCTGTTGCTAGTCATTCGGTATTAAAACGCACAACCAGTATGCCTAAAAATACCAAACTGACTCTGATTCTCTTGAAACTTTAACCACATCTTACTTGGCTTATTTGTAACCTAGAAATAAACTCTCTATGTTTATTTCCTTCAACTTAGCAACTTATGCTATTATCTGAGTCATTTTAAGCTACTTTACAACTTCTGTGTTGCAACTAAGTGCCTAAATGAACTCAATTTGTCACAAAACTTGACTGGCATGCTAAACAAGTCAAACGCTACCTTTGGTAACCATTTACCAATCTAACATGTCTTTAAGGGTATTACATTTCTTCCCTCCTTTTTAAAATTTTGTCCCCAAAATTGCTCACCTCAAGTAAACAATTCTGGTTAAACAAAACTCCACATGGAACTTCTGCGTCCATGCAGTCCTTTTTCAATATCAGCTTCTCCCATCTACCTTCTCTTGACGAGATCTGCTTACCTTAAAGCTCTTGATCTCTATGCTTATGGATGGTAAGCTGTACTAAAACATAACTTAGCTTTGAACTCCTTCTTATAAGGCTTTCAAAACCAGGTGTGAATCGAGTATCTCTATCAGACACTATATTCACTGAAGCTTCATAAATCCTGACTATTTCTTTCAAAAGTAGTTGAACTACCTTATCTAAAGAATAGCTAACTGTACTTGGCAAAAGATGAGCAGATTACTTAATCTCACCACTCTTACCAGCAGCTTAACATATTCTATGATGTTCTTTAACATACTAGGCCACCATACATCTTCTTTAACTCTTGGAAAACCTTGGTAGCCTCTTGATAAATGGTATACTTTCTCTGGTGAGCTTCCTCCGGAATCCTTTTTCTTGATTTTTGACCCTCTTGGAAAACAAAGTTGTCTCTAAACTTCGTTATTCTCTCTTAGTCATAACAAAATCTTTTAGGGTTCCTTAGAAGATCTGCTTACACTTGTCCCTTAGAGCTTTATTCTCCTTCTGAGCTTCAAAGAAATCTAAGTCTTTAGGCCTCTTACTATGTCCACCTTGCTCACTAAGAGACTATCTGGAATCATAGTCACCGCTAGACTCAAATTCTCAAAAACTCTCAAGAAATTCACTCTCTCTTGGTCTATCATTTGGGACACCTGTAGGAATTTCCTACCTAGTGCATCGACCACTTCTTTGGCCTTACCTGAAAGATATCTCAACTCAAGGTTATGAGCCTTGAAAAACTCTATCCATCTATTCTGCTTCATGTCCAGCTTCCTCTGATCAACAAGCGTCTCAAGCTATCATGATTGCTGAGCATCTTTAACTAGACTCCTTATGAGTTATGTCTCCAAAACTATAAGGTAATCACTACTGTGGCTAATTCCAAATCATACCTAGGGTAGTCCTTCTCTTGCAGACTTAACTGCCTTGATGCGTAGGCATCTACCTACCTACCTCTATTGCATCGACCACACCCTAGTCCCATCCTTGAAGTATATCTGACTACCTCAAAGTTCTCTCGAGAATTTGGAATTACCAATACTAACATAGTAATCAACCTTTTCTTCTACTCTTGGAAAACAAACTCACTATCTAGAGTCCACTGCTGAGTACCACTTACCTTAACTGGCCTAATCCAGGTAGCACTAACTGAGAAAATCCACCGATAGATTCTCTATTCTTGGATACAATGGCTACTCTACCCATTGTACTTCTACTTAAACTCTACTAAAATTCTCTACAATTTATATCTTGAGAAATTACATAACTCTTAAATTGTACCACTTGTAATCCAAAACTGATTTTTGGCTTACTTGGCACTTAATTATATCTTTTCTGAAAGTTTCCAAAACTACCTTTGACATACTTTTCATGTCCTTTCATAATCTTGGAAAACTCTCAAAGATCTGCTTTTCTTTACTCTGTTTCTATGACAACCAAGTCTTAAATCATCTCCTGAGAAAATTCAAAGTTTCTCTCAACTGATATACTTGATTATCCTTCTCTTAGACAAAGACATTTATTCTTGATATTTCCTTTGTTCAACTTGCCTTTAACTTAAGGCACAGTCTCACACACCAACTAAACAAGAACAAAACATCATTTGTCTCTCTAAAACAACCAAACCATACCAACAAGGTAAGCAAACTAGATTCATAAAGTAAACCAACATGATCTACAAAGTAAATCTATTCTCTCCTTATACACACCTTAAAAGATTTCTCTTTACTTGTGTTCTCATCTCATACCAAGTTGGATGATTCTGTCGCTTCCTTTTTCCAAGAACCATCTCTCTTACGATGTCCTGGTTACTCACTTATACAGCACATGGATTACCCATCAAAAATGGTCTACATCCATATATCTTACCACATCTAGCACATCTTGGTGACTTGAAGCTTGATATACCTCTTTCCTTAGAGTTGCTTATCTAAAAGCACTCTACTTATACGTATCATCACTCCAAGCTTCCACTGCGCAACTCTGATACAAATTGAGATCAAGAGGCACCCTTACTGATCTCAACATCTGATCTTTTCCTCTTGAGGAACCTTCTAACTCTTGTTCCAACGAGGCTCTGAGATTATCTACTTCTACAACTCTATATTCACTGACTAGAGCGAAGAAGTCCTTAACCTCCTTTGGCATCGCAATTCTTCTAATGCCCTCTCCAAGCTCTACTTCCAATTTTACTCACCTCCAGTCTTCATCTGGGTTAGACATAAAATAAGAAAAGAACTCTTAACATTCTTTGAATTGCTTTGCATACTAGTCTTCAAAAATATCCCCTTGTTCCAACTTTAGGAATTCCTATTCCTTTGCTTTCTAAAACTTAAGGGAATAATACTTATCTAGCAAAGTAACTCTAAACACCTCTCAGGTGGTTCGAGTACTAACCATCTCTAGTAACCTCTCTGCTTCATCTCAACAGTTTTCGGCTTCTCCTACTAACCCTTACGAAGCAAGGTCACCTTTTGTTCATCAGCGCACAACATGACCTCAAGGATCTCTTCCATCATGTGAAGTCATCTTCCGACTCTGACTGAACCAAACTCTCCCTTGAAAACAAAGGAGTAACTTTCCTGAACTCTGAGAAATATTGATCTCTCCAAAGTTCCTTCTCGTTCCCGCAACTAACTATGCGAGTCCTATTCTATCGCTTCTGATAGACTTCTACTAATGGCAGTCTGCTCTCTCAAAACAGCAGCCATTTCTCTAAGAGCTCTGGTTATCTCCTTATTACCAGTCTCCTAGTCTCATAGGTTCACTTGGTAGTTGCCATAGTTTCCTGTACACATAGAACATTACATATTGAGTTAGCTAGGCTCAATATCATGTACTTGTGTGACAGTAGCTATTAGCACACATACCTAAGGCTAGTCATGCAATTCCATCTGCATATCTCAAAAAGAGATAAAAGAATGCATAACTTTCTACTAAACTTCTACTTATACCTAAGCATAGTCAGTCCATACCCCAGCTCAATAGGATGAACTTCTCTGATACCATAATGTAACATTCTAATACAGATATCTAGATATATCTTAGTTAGACATAGATATATAAAGATAACCAGTACTAGAAACGTCACTTCTATACTACATACTCACATATATCCATAATCACAACTGAGTAATTATAGAAAGCCTTGAGAGATTGCGGAAAAACTTAAACCTCATACATATATATATACAAACTTAGCCATAAAAGGGCTAATTGTAATACATATAACATAAAATATACAGAACCAATATAAACTGATTACATAAGTTCTGTCTACTTAAAGCAATAAAAACTACTCTAGTCTTCACGCTTCGTCTTCTCACCCTTAACAGGGCCTGTACCTCTGTACCTGCATCTGGATTTACATGGAATAGCAACTGGGGTGAGAATTAACATTCTCAGTAAAAGTAATTCCAATACCATCTAACTATAACATTGTATATAACAATTATATAATAGACGCTATAATTCTAACTTAGGAGCTTCCTCCTCTTTTCTCATAACTGCACACTTTCTTATAGTGTGATACCAACAGTGACGGACAATACCCATACAACTGTCCGTAAATGCAATGTGAATGATATGTAATATGATTATGCCTAAGAAGATCCTAAGAGTATGTGAATGAAATGCAAACGCAGGATTTTATTTTGAAATACATGCAAAGGTTTATGTTAAAAACAAAGAAGTTTGCTAGGAACTAGTTCAGTATATCATCCAGTGGTAAATAGAGGAAAAACTCATCCTCACATTACATATATCCTGGCACGTTGAGAAATTTGAGCGTCATCCGTGCTCAAAGAGCGTCTTTGGATTTCCCACTTATCTCCTTTGGACTTGGCACTATCGAGACATCAGGGTTATGTCCTTCTCAAAAGTCCTTCGGACACCCATCTATCTCCTTTTGCCTCCATGAATGAACATCAAAGGATACTCACTAAGATCGATACTACTGGACTAATTTGTCAACTTATATACGTGCTTATATACTTAGTTCCTTTGACTTATATACGTGCTTATATACGTGCTTAAAATAGTTCTGGATATTGCTCCTTTATCTTGTCCTCCAGCTCCCATGTCGCATCTCCATTTGCTTTGTTCCAGATCACTTTCACCAATGAAATGTCTTTCCCTCTAAGTTGCTTCATTCTCCTATCCTCAATCCTCACAGAAGTTGTTTCATAAGTCAAGTTTTCCTTTAATTGTACTGAATCGGGTGCTATGACATGATCAGGACTCGAAATGTAATCGAAGTTGTGACACATGAAAGGCATTCTGTAGATTTGAAAGAAAAGGTGGTAAAGCTATTTGGTAAGCAATAAGACCTATCCGACGAAGAATTTGATAAGGTCCAAGGAATTTTGGAGTGACCTTTCTAGATTTGAGAACCCGACCGACCCTAGTCGTAGGCATGACTTTCAGGAACACATGCTCTCCTTTCTCGAATTCAAGAGGCTTCCTCCTTTTATTCGCATAGCTCTTTTGTCGGCTCTGAGTTGTTCTCATCCTTTCTTAAATCATTTAAACCTTCTTAGTTGTCTGTTGAATAAGATCAGGTCCGACCGTAAGTCACTCTCCATCTTGATACCAACATAAAGGTGTTTGACATCTTTGTCCATATAGAGCCTCATAGGATGCCATCCCTATGCTCGAATGGTAACTGTTATTGTAGGTAAATTCTACTAATGGTAAAATTTCGTCCCAACTTCCAGTCTGCTTTATGGCACAAGCTCTCAACAAATCTTCCAATGATTGTATTGTTCTTTCTAATTGGCCATCAGTCTGAGGATGGTATGCAGAACTCAATCATAGCTTTGTCCCCATTGCTTCTTGAAGACTTTGCCAAAATTTCGATGTAAATCTCAGGTCTCTGTCAGAAATGATACTTGTAGGCACACCATGTAATCTGACAATCTCACCGATGTACAACTGAGTCAAATTTTTCAATGGATATCTTATGTTGATCGGCAAAAAGTGTGCTGACTTTGTAAGTCGATCCACATTTACCCATATCGAATCATATCCTCTTTTTGTCCTTGGTAATCCAACAACAAAGTCCATGGCAATAATATTCCACTTCCATTCGGGAATAGTCAATGGTTGCAAAAATCCTGACGGTCTTTGATGTTCAATCTTTGTCTTCTAACAAACCAAACAAGACGATACGCATCTAGCAATATCTCTTTTCATCCCATGCCACCAAAATAACTTCTTCAAATCTTAATACATTTTGATCATTCCAGGGTGCATACTCAACTGACTCGTATGAGCATGTTCAAGAATTTACTTCCTGAGTTCTTCATCTTTAGGCACACAGACTCTACCTTGGAATCTCAAAATTCGATCGATCCCTTCTTCTAGTGTTGATACACTGCCCTACTTTATCAATTCTTTTTCTCCTTGTAGGAACTTGTCAACTTTATGCTTTTCTTGGATGTCTTCCAGCAAGTCATTCGAAATAGTGACCATGTTCATGCAGATCTTGCCCGACATTAATTCCACAAAACACCATATGTCTCTGAATTGTTCTATCAAATCTGTTTCCTTGATCATCATAGTAGAAACATTGATTATCTTCCTGCTTAAGGCATCGGCCATAACATTCGCCTTCCCAAGGTGATACTGAAGTTGGAAATCGTAATCTTTTAGGAATTCTAACCATCTTCGCTGCCTCATGTTCAGCTCTTTTTGATCGTACAAGTACTTCAAACTCTTATGATCACTGAAGATGTTGAATGTTGCTCCATAGAGATAATGTCTCCATATCTTCAAAGCAAATACAACAGTAGCTAACTCCAAGTCATGCGTTAGGTAGTTCTTTTCATACACTCGCAATTGTCTTGAGGCATAAGCCACCACTCTTTCGCTTTGCATAAGGACACAGCCCAATCCTTGATACGAAGCGTCACAGTA
The DNA here is from genome assembly GCA_029884605.1 of Ormosia emarginata. Lineage (NCBI taxonomy): Eukaryota > Viridiplantae > Streptophyta > Magnoliopsida > Fabales > Fabaceae > Ormosia > Ormosia emarginata. Next base: position 19,610,845 of record JAQQTP010000078.1, on the reverse strand, counting down.
TACCTCGAATGGTTCATTCGGATCAGGTAGAACTAACACTGGTGAAGTAGTTAGTCTCTTCTTCAATTCTTGAAAACTCTCTTTACAAGCATCTGTCCATTCAAAAGTTTGATTCTTCCTTGTGAGCTGAGTGAGAGGTCCAGCAATCTTAGAAAATCCTTCAATGAACCTCCTATAATATCCGGCTAATCAACGAAGTTTTAGATTTCTATCACCGTCTTCGGTCTTTCCCATTGAAGAACAACTTCTACCTTCGAAGGATCTACAACAATTCCTTCCTTTGAAATCACATGACCTAAGAATTTAACTTCGTCCAACCAAAACTCACACTTCAACAACTTGGCATATAGCTTTTTCTCCTTTAAAGTCTGAAGAACTATACTGAGATGCTCGGTATGATCTTCTTGATTTTTCGAATAGATCAAGATATCGTTAATGAAAATAACGATGAATCTGTCTAAATAAGGATGAAAGATTCTATTCATATAATCCATGAAAATAGCAGGTGCATTAGTCACACCAAAAGGCATCACCAAATACTCGTAGTGTCCATAATGAGTACGAAAAGCCATTTTAGGAATGTCCTCAACTTTCACTTTGATCTAATGGTAGCCCGATCACAAATCGATCTTAGAAAATACTGCCGCTTCCTTCAATTGATCCATCAGGTCGTCTATCCTCGGCAATGGATACTTATTCTTGATCGTGACCTTGTTCAACTGATAATAATCTACGCACAATCTCGAAGTACTATTTTTCTTCATAACTAGCAATACTGGTGCTCCCCAAGGTAATACACTGGGTCTCACGAATTGCTTCTCTAAAAGCTCTTCTAGTTGCTTCTTGAGCTCACCTAGCTCTGTAGGTGACATTTGGTAAGGCGCTATGGAAATAGGGTCAGCTCCCGGTGCAAGATCAATGGCAAATTTGATTTCCCGCACCAGTGGTAAACCAAGTATATCTTCGGGAAAAACTTCAGGAAACTGTCGAACCATCGAGATTGCGTCCACATCTACCTCATTCTAGACCTTCAAAGAAGACAACAGCATGTATCCCCGAGCTCCTTCTTTCAAGAAAGCTTTCACTTAGTTGGCCATCAAAAATCTAGAATTCTCAACAATAATGCATTGAGATTAGTATGTGCGTAGACTGATGCAAACCAAGAATGATGTCCAATTTAAGGCCAAATTGATTTTTGATGAAAATTTTATTTTCATTAGTGAGGAATCTGTTGATTTGTTTTGCCTTTATCTTGCGCTACAGAACTCTGATTAGTGCATTCTTTAGATCCGGTGCACATTTTTATTAAGCTTCTTGGGAGGGCAACCTTTGACTTGCATGCCTAGGTAACTCCTTTTTAGAAGTCATGAACCACTTTTATTATCCACTTAATTGTCATTAGTTGCTTTAATTAGCCACTTAGTAGATTAGTTATTCCTTTTATGAGGGGTTTTAGTCACTTTATGATGACCTTTTGTTTGCATGATGTATGCAGCCCCTAAACTCTATATATGTACACATATGATGAACGAAAAAACAAAACTCGGATGTTCAATTTGGATTTGTTCCAATTATGAGAATGTTTAGCCTCTCTTAGGTTCTTCATTGAGCTAACCCCTTTGATCTTATCAAGAGTCCAAGACCTTTGTGGCAATCTTCACCTTGGCTTATCAATTCCCCTTGGAATTGTGGCACCTACCTTCCATTCCTTGTATTGTCTATTTGATTGTTTCCTTCTTCATCACAATTTTGGTTGACCACTCAAGGATAGATCTGAATTTCTACTTGATCTTTTCTAGGATCATATCATGTGGTATCTAGAGCCATCCTTCCTAAAGTGATTTTTGATCTTGTTCTTCAATTTTTTTTCCCCAGAAATTTCTTCTTCCCACCACCTATCATGGAGTCTCTAATGAAGAAAAATGATGCCAAGCAAAGGGAGGATCTTTTCTATTCTAGATGCTATGTGAAGGACAAGATATGTAGCTTGGTCATTGATAGAAAGGGTTACATTAACCTAGCTAGTACCACCATGGTGCAAAAGTTGGGACTTCTTATTCTAGAGCATCCACAACCGTATAAGCTTTGGTACATCCCGGAGTTTAGCGATCTCCGTGATGTGATGGTGAACAAACAAGTACGAGTGTCATTCCGGATTGGGAGATATGAAGATGAGGTGTTATGTGATGTGGTGCCCATAGAATTGAGGCACATGTTACTTAGGCGTCCTTAGAGGGTTGAACGACAAGCGAGATATGATGCCTATAAGAATAAGTACTCATTTGTATTTAATGATCACAAAATTACTCTTGTACCATTGTCACCAAAACAAGTGTATGAAGATCAAATGCACTTGAAAAGAGAGAGTGAGAAAGGAAGAATGAGTGAGAAAAAAATTGAAGGATGAGGTAAAAGTTGCGAGTACATTTGAAGAGAAAGAAAAGAAAGATGAAAGTATGGAAAAGAATGAGGAAAAAGAAAAAGATGAGAGCAAAAAAGAAAGTGTTGTGAAAAACAAAAACTTGAATGCTTGTTTTGATGTTATTCCTGATTCTTTGCCTAGTTGTGTTGAATCTCTTTTCAAGGAAATTGAGTTTGTTCCTCTAAAGGAAGTTTGCAAGACATTCAATGAAATTGAAGATGTGATTCCAAAGGAAGTTTGCAAGAAATTCAATGAAATTGAAGATGTGATTCCAAAGGAAGAATGTAAAGCATCAATTGGATTTGAATTGCAAGAGGAAAGTAAGGAAGTTGAAGAAGCAATTCCAAGAGAGGTGTCCCATGGATTCAAAAGAGTTGTGTTTGAACCCGGAGGATGAAGACGATTCCCAAAGGCAATAAATTCGAGGTCGAATTCTCTTCAAGAGGGAAGGAATGATGCAAACCAAGAATGATGTCCAATTTAAGGCCAAATTGATTTTTGATGAAAATTTTATTTTTGTTAGTGTGGAATCTGTTGATTTGTTTTGGCTTTATCTTGTGCTACAGAACTCTGATTAGTGCATTCTTTAGTTTGCTGGAAAGATAAGGAAATTATCTACAAATCATATTTCAAGCTTCTTGACCAGATTCGGCTTTTATCATAGTGAAAAATGGGCTGAAAGTTTAAGACGGATTTTTGGATAAGAGTTTTCTAGTTTATTTCTATTAAATAAAATATAATAAACTTTGTGTGTGGACGGTGCACATTTTTATTAAGCTTCTTGGGAGGGCAACCTTTGACTTGCATGCCTAGGTAACTCCTTTTTAGAAGTCATGAACCACTTTTATTATCCACTTAATTGTCATTAGTTGCTTTAATTAGCCACTTAGTGGATTAGTTATTCATTTTATGAGGTGTTTTAGTCACTTTATGATGACCTTTTGTTTGCATGATGTATGCAGCCCCTAAACTCTATATATGTACACATCTATGATGAATGAAAAAAAAAACTCGAATGTTCAATTTGGATTTGTTCCAATTATGAGAGTGTTTAGCCTCTCTTAAGTTTTTCATTGAGCTAACCCCTTTGATCTTATCAAGAGTCCAAGACCCTTGTGGCGATCTTCACCTTGGCTTATCAATTCCCCTTGGAATTGTGGCACCTACCTTCCATTCCTTGTCTTGTCCATTTGATTGTTTTCTTCTTCATCACAATTTTGGTTGGTCACTCAAGGATAGATCCGAATTTCTACTTGATCTTTTTTAGGATCATATCATGTGGTATCTAGAGCCATCCTTCCTAGAGTGATTTTTGATCTTGTTCTTCAATCTTTTTCCCCAAAAATTTCTTCTTCCCACCACCTATCATGGAGTCTCTAATGAAGAAAAATGATGCCAAGCAAAGGGAGGATCTTTTCTATTCTAGATGCTATGTGAAGGACAAGATATGTAGCTTGGTGATGAGGACATGACCAAGAACAAGGAGCTTGAAGCCCTTGAAGGACTTGGAGGACCTATGACAAGAGCAAGGATAAGGAGAGTCAAGGAAGCTTTACAACAAATGTTGGTAGCCTTTACTAAAATAGAACCACGCCTTGAAGAATCAAAACTCAAATTAATCAATTGCCTCATGACTGAAGAGGAGGTTGCATGGCTTTAATGGGAGGGTAGCTTGTCATAAATTCAACTCAAGTATGGAGTGCTAACTATGCTGAATAGGGGCAGCTAGACTTGGTGGAATTATTGGCTAATTAAATGCAAATAACAAGGACATGTGACTGTTACAAATTGATAGAATAATGCAGTCAGCTAGGTTAAAAAATTGTAGCCTGAATGCTTTTATTTCTTTGGCAGTTACACTTTGGCCAATTATAGTTTTTATGATGGTTATTATTATGAGTTTATTTTTGTAAGTTTCTAAATGTAAAGGGGCTACATAATAGCACCCAGCTAGGAGAAGGGGAGATAGTTTTGGTTTTTGAACAAACACAGTTTGGTGAGCTTGTTTCTCTTTGAGTTCTTGCAATCCAATTATTGAGATTTATCAAAGGAATTACATCCTTTGTGTGTGCAATCTCTAGACTTATCTTCCATCCTTGGAAGTGTGACGTCCATCATCATTCCCATACCAATTCTTTTCTTTTCCATGATCATATAATTTTATTTCCCTCAATTCTGATTGAATCAAACCCTAATTCCACGAAAGCCCTAATTTTCGTGCAGAATAACTCCTGATCATATCTCATGTTATACGAAAGCTTTTTGAGTGATTCTTAAGCCAAAATTGCGATTCAGAACACGAGCTTTCTCCTCGTTTTGGTCTCATTCAATTTGGAGTTCTACAGCTCGAGTTATAGTTCCATGATATCAGAACGAATTTTCTGCATTTCTGTTTTAATTTGATCATTTCCATGCGCAGAGTTTAAAACAAAGTCTGCACCCATCACCTAATTTCCTGGAAGATCCTATTCGGAATCCTAACAAGCAAATTAGGGTTCATATCAAAAGGCCCAAGAAGAACTTAAAAAGATGGTGAACAACTTATTAGAGGCCCAACATCAGATTGAAGCCCAACATGTGGAGCCTAGGGTTTACACATGCATAGCCCACTTGGAATGAAAGGAGAAGAGCCTCTATTTGGTGTATGGCTGTGTTAAAAAATATATATATATATATATATTTTTGTCCATAGCAAGATTAGAACCCAAGCACTTGAAGCTGAATATGTCTCCTTAACCACTGGAACATATCAGTGATGCTTATGCTAAGGGGTCTTGTGTTTATTTTTGTTAAGTCCTAAATGGGCAAATCTCTAAACTGAATTGTACTAAAACTTTTGGAGATCATAGAGGGGGACACATTTTTGGGAATATACAAAAACTGAGAGTTTTGCTCTACTAGGGTTTCTTCCTTGCATCATTTGATCTTATTAAGAATTAACCAATTCTTGTGGCGATCCTCCTTGGCTTATCAAACTAGGTTTGTGGCGCCATTCTTTTCTTATTTCTTTTCATCGATTTCGTATCTAGTTCTTCTTTCTAATTTTGCAATTTCCTCAATTTTTCGTCTCAAATTTCTCGCACTCATATCTCAAGCTATACGTACTCTTTTTCGGTGATTCTTGAGTCTAAATTGTGATTCAGAAAGAGATCTTTCACCTCATTTTAGAATCATACAATTCTGATATCTATAGCATGAGATATGGATGTTTCCTAAAAAATGGATTGAATTAATTCTTTTCTTTCTTTATTCTTCCTTTCAATTTCTTCTTCCAAATTCTGTTTCTTCTAGTCCTAATTAGGTCCGAATTCAAGAGGCTTAAGGCGAACCTCATCATTTGGTATCAAAGCTAGTCATTAGAGCTAGTGTTTGGGTATGAATTAGAGTCAAAAGAGGGCTGTTTGGGCTTATCGATCATATCTCGTGTTTTACATATCCAATTTCGATGATTCTTGAGTGCAAATTGTGTCCCAGAACGTGAACTTTCTCCTCGTTTTGGAATCACTCAAATCGGAGTTCTGTAACGCGAGATATAGTGGCTGATTGGAGGTGCCAAATTAGGGTTTGGAGGATCAATTTTGGTTGCTGCAAAAGCTGCCTATTTGGTAAAGTGAACATCTATTTTCTAATTGAGAGAATTGCTAAATTTCTGGAGAAAAAAAATTGGAGTATTTGGACCATAGAGGACTTAAATTCGTGATTCTAAGCTTCTTCCTAGTTTCATTGTTTATTTGTGTGTCTTTGTGCTTCTAAATTGTGTTAGTATCCATACATTGTAATCTTTTGTTGTTTTGTTACTTTGCTGTCCAAAAAAAAAAGTGTCTTGTTTATCCTATTTTCTTGATAATCATTCATGTTTCTGTCTTTCTTGAGTGTTAGTAGTGAAATTGTACTTTGCTACTTCTGTTATTTCTACAAATTCTGATCGCCTTGGAAAAGTGGTTCTTGAAATAGATTAGTTGATTCAGGTAAGAACTTTAAGCAAGAGAAAGAGTGGAAAAAGGCAAGAAAGATACATTAGCTTAAAAGCCAAATTTGTGTGAAACACTTTGAGTGAAATAGTTTTGGAGAGGACTTCTTTACCTCAAATCTATCTATGGCTGAAAGAGAGGGACCCCCATCCCCCACTAGGGAGCATAGGTTATTGTTAGATGCCTTAACTTAAAGGATGAATGAGGTGTTGAGGGAGTATACCGAGGGAATTTATGAGAGGCTTGAAACTTTAGAAAATCAAAACCAGAATGGGGAGAATGACCAACATTGGGATTCAAAAGACTTTCGATATGTTGCATGAACACTTTTATTGGCCTTGTATGAAGTATGATGTGCAGAAAATTTGTGAAAGATGCATTATTTATAAGAAAACCAAATCAAAGGTGATGCCTCATGGACTTTATACTCCTTTGCCCATTGCTAATTTCCCTTTGATTGACTTGTCTATGGATTTTGTTTTAGGGCTGCCACGCACCAAGAAGGGAAAGGATTCTATCTTTGTGGTCGTTGATAGATTTTCAAAGATGGCTCATTTCATTCCTTGCCACAAGGTTGATGATGCAAGTCATGTGGCTAATTTGTTCTTTAAAGAAGTGGTAAGATTCCATGGAATTCCAAGGAGTATTGTTTTGAACTGTGACACTAAGTTCCTTAGCCATTTTTGGAGAACTTTGTGGAACAAGCTAGGGACAAAGCTTCTATTCTCTACCACTTGTCACCCACAAACGGATGGACAAATCAAGGTGGTAAATAGAACTGTTGATATGAACCCTAATTTGCTTGTTAGGATTCAGAATAGGATCTACCAGGAATTTAGGTGATGGGTATAGACTTTGTTTTAAACTCTGCACATGGAAATGATCAATTAAAACAGAAATGCAGAAAATTTGTTCTGATATCATGGAACTATAACTCGAGCTGTAGAACTCCAAATTGAATGAGACCAAAACAAGGAGAAAGCTCGTGTTCTGAATCTCAATTTTGGCTCAAGAATCACTCAAAAAGCTTTCGTATAACATGAGATATGATCAGGAGTTATTCTACACGAAAATTGGGGCTTTTGTGGAATTAGGGTTTGATTCAATCAGAATTGAGGGAAACAGAATTATATGATCATGGAAAAGAAAAGAAATTTGATGTGAGCCCACTAAGGAGCATGGATCAAGGAGCACTACAAGGACTTGGTGGACCTATGACAAGAGCTAGGACCAAGAAAGCCCAAGAAGTCCTAAATCAAATGGTGACAACTTTAATTGAAGCAAGCCCAAATTCAAGTCTTGATGGAGTGGAGCCCAAATTGGTCACTTATCTCATCCAACTTGAAGACCCATGATGACTTGGATGTCCACTTCTCTAAAATAGCATTTTTTTAGTTTATTTCTATTAAATAAAGTGTAATAAACTATGAAGGATGAATAGTGCACGTTTTTTTGGGAGGGCAACCTTTGGTTTGCATGCCTAGGTAACTCCTATTTGCTAGTTAATGCTTTAATTAGCCACTTAATGGATTAGTTATTGCTTTTTATGGGGAATTTGTCACATTATGATGACCATTTTGTATGCATATTCTATGCACCCCATTTTCCTATAAATAGGAGCCTAAAACATGAATGAAGGGACTCTTGGATGTGAAGTTGGATTGAATCCATTTGTGAGAATTTTATTCTCTTTGGTTCTTGGTTGAGCCATCTTGGTTCTTATCAAAGGCTTCCTTACCTTTGTGGCGAATCTTCGCTTGACTTATCACTCTCTAAGAGTGTGGCGTCTTCTTCCTCCCATTCCTTTTCCTTTTTTCCATCTTTTCTATTCTTTTTACTATTCACATCACTATTCATGTCACTATTCATCAGTTCTGTTCCTCGGGTATTGTTCATCATTTCATTCTTTGAAACACTACATCAACTCAAGGACGATCCGTAAAAACAATATGCATCCAACTTGGATCATATCATGTGGTATCAGAAAGCCCGGATTCTAGAGTTGATAGAGTTCTTGCATTTTCTTTTGTACTTGTTCTTATTGCTTTCCAAACATCAAGCACTATTGCTTGAATGTCATAATTATACACAATCTTGATCATCATTGATCTCTGCCATTTCTAAGAATTGGCAACATTCTTTACTTTCCGTTCTTTACTTTTTGCCATTTAAATTCTAGTCCTTTTATTTTCTGCCTTTAATTTCTGTTCTTTAATTTCTACGCAATATTTACAGCTTTTATCTTGTCAATTCTATATCTGTTGCTGTTATATGTTTTATAGCACCTTAATTTGAAAGGAAACTCCTAAATACACAATTGGGCATAACAATTGAAAAAAAAAATTGCAAGAACCATTTTTTTTTAAGTGCAAAAAAAAAGAGAACAAGGGCTTGAAAAATAGTTAAAAAAAAAAAAGAGACTGCCCTTGCACTTGAGCAAGATTGAGTTTGAATGCCTTGTGAATTTCAATTAAGCGGTGCTATTCTACATATCTTGTGCATTTCTTTTTCTTCTTATTTCTTTTGAGTTCTACCTTTCTTTTTTAATTAGCTTTTCTTGCTTGTCTTTTAAATTCCTTTGAGTTTTGTCTAGAGTTTCATCTTTTCTTCAACTTCTGAGTGCTTACTCTTGTGAGGACCACTACCTTTGTAAGAGCTTTTGGTAATTGAAAGATGAGAGGGTTCATTTAAGAACTTGCAAAGAGAATTTGAGTGGAAAGAGGCAAGAGTGAAAATTACATCTTGTGTGAAAAAAAAAACCAAAAAGAGTGAATATATATATATATATATATATATATATATACACACACACACACACTTTGTGAGAAAAGAGAGGAGAGTGTTGTGAGGATAAATTACACTTTCTACTACTCAAATGGGTGATAGTCCACCATTGTCACCAAGGACAGCCACTCTACATGCTAGAATGGCTAATCAAGTTCAAGCACTCCAAAGACAAATGGAGCAAATGCAAGCCAACTATGATAGACAACTAGCCAACCTTTAACGGGATGACTCAAGTGGCTATGATAGTGAAGAAAGAGGGAGGCCAAGAGGAAGAAGACCTAGAAGAGGAGGCCCTAGGGGAGGAAGGCGTGAAGATAGGATTGAGGGGTTAAAATCAAAGTTCCTTCCTTTCTTGGAAAGAATGACCCCGAAGCCTATTTGGAGTGGGAACTCAAGATGGAGCAAGTGTTTGATTGCAACACATATAATGAGAGAAAGAAAGTGAAGGTGGCGGCGTTGGAGTTCAAGGAGTATGCACTAGTATGGTGGGATCAATTCCAAAAGGAGAGGAGGAGAATTGGAGAGGAGCCAATTGAGACTTGGGAAGACATGAAAATTGTAATGAGGAGGAGGTTTGTCCCAAGTCACTATCAAAGGGACATCCACAACAAATTGCAAAGACTTACCCAAGGGAGCAAGAGTGTGGATGAGTACTTCAAGGAGATGGAATTGGCCTTACTTAGGTCAAACTTTGAGGAGGACCGTGAGGCAACTATGGCAAGGTTCTTGCATGGCTTGAACCAAGAAATTCAAGATGTGGTGGAGTTGCAAAACTATGTGGAGCTTGAAGATTTGGTGCAACAAGCAATCAAGGTGGAGCAACAATTAAAGAGGAGGAAATCCAAATATTCCTCTTCATCATCTTCCAAATTCCCATCTTCAAATTGGAAGGACAAGCAAAAGAAGGAGGGTGCACCAAGCAAGGAGGCCGTGAGCACCTCTCAAGGCAAGAAGCCCATGGAACCAATCACAAGGAGCAGAGATGTCAAGTGTTTCAAGTGTCTTGGTCATGGCCACATAGCCTCTCAATGTCCAACCAAGAGAACTATGGTGTCCATGAATGGTGAAGTGATGTCTCAATCCGAAGCTTCAAGTGGAGAGGAAAGTGAAGAAGAAGTGTTCATGCCGGATGGTGACTTACTTATGGTGAGGAGGCTTTTGGGGAGTCAAGTGAAGGAACATGAAGCTAGCCAAAGGGAGAACATTTTCCACTCTAGATGCCTAATTCAAGGTAAAGTTTGTTCTCTAATAATTGATGGAGGTAGTTGTGCAAATGTAGTAAGTTCTAGGTTGGTGTCTAAATTAAATCTTATCACTAAAACCCATCCAACACCATATAGACTTCAATGGTTGAGTGAGGTTGGGGAGATGGTGGTGAACAAACAAGTGGAGGTTCCATTCTCCATTGGGAAGTATGAGGACAATGTTCTTTGTGATGTAGTGCCTATGGAGGCAAGCCATATGTTGTTGGGAAGGCCTTGGCAATATGACAAGAAGGCCATTCATGATGGATTTTCAAACAAGTTCACTTTCATGGACAAGGAGCGAAAGGTTGTACTCTCTCCTTTATCTCCAAAACAAGTTAGTGAGGATCAAAAGAAAATGAGAGAGAAAAGAGAGCAAGAGAGAAAAGAAAAAGAGAGTGAACAAGAGAAAAAGAGTGATGAAAAATAAAAAAAAAATCATGAGAAAAAAAGAAAGAAAAACCGAGATGAAAAAGAGAGAAAAGAGAGTTGTTTTGCAACAAAAAGTGAGGTGAAAAGTGCATTGGTTTCAAGACAGCCCCTATACATGCTTTTGTGTAGGGAATTTTGTTTAAATGCTAACATTTCTAATGATCATTCTTTGTATAGTGGTGTGAAAAATCTTTTGCAGGAATTTGAGGATATCTTCCCTAAGGAAGTGCCACATGGCCTTCCACCTTTGAGGGGAATTGAGCACCATATTGACCTCATTCCAGGTGCATCATTACCCAATAGGCCAGCCTATAGGAGCAATCCTCAAGAGACCAAAGAGATCCAAAAGCAAGTGGAGGAGTTGATGCAAAAAGGATGGGTACAAGAGAGCTTAAGTCCATGTGCTGTACCCATCATTTTGGTGCCCAAAAAGGATGGCACTTGGAGGATGTGCACGGATTGTAGGGCCGTGAACAACATCACCATTAAGTATAGGCATCCTATCCCTAGACTTGATGATTTGCTTGATGAATTGTTTGGTGCTTGCATTTTTTCTAAAATTGATTTGAAAAGTGGGTACCATCAAATTAGGATAAGGGGGATGAATGGAAAACCGCTTTCAAAACTAAATTTGGTTTGTATGAATGGTTGGTAATGCCTTTTGGTTTAACAAATGCACCAAGCACTTTTATGAGGCTTATGAACCATGTCTTAAGAGAATTTTTGGGAAAATTTGTGGTGGTATATTTTGATGATATCTTAATATATAGCAAAAACTTAGATGAGCACCATGAACATTTAAGGGCTGTTTTGCTTGTATTAAGAAAAGAAAGGTTGTATGCAAACTTGGAAAAATGTACTTTTTGTGTGGATCATGTGATTTTCCTTGGTTTTGTGATTAATGCTAAAGGGGTCCATGTGGATCAAGAAAAGATTAAGGCCATTCAAGATTGGCCAACCCCAAAAATGTGAGTGATGTGAGGAGCTTTCATGGTTTGGCTAGTTTCTATAGGAGGTTTGTTAAAGATTTTAGCACATTGGCTGCACCTCTTAATGAAATTGTCAAAAAGAATGTTGGGTTTAAATGGGGGAAAAACAAGAACAAGCTTTTAAGGAACTTAAGAAAAAGCTCACCCATGCACCAATACTTGCTTTGCCTAATTTTGCTAAATCTTTTGAAATTGAATGTGATGCTTCTAATGTTGGTGTTGGAGCTGTTTTAATGCAAGAAGGGCATCCAATTGCTTACTTTAGTGAGAAATTAAGTGGTGTTGTCCTTAATTATCCCACCTATGATAAGGAGTTGTATGCCTTGGTGAGGGCTTTGCAAACATGGCAACATTATCTTTTGCCCAAAGAGTTTGTTATCCATAGTGATCATGAGTCCTTAAAGTACTTGAAAGGACAAGGAAAGTTGAATAAGAGGCATGCCAAGTGGGTTGAGTTTCTTGAACAATTCTCATATGTGATCAAGCATAAGAAAGGTAAGGCCAACATAGTGGCAAATGCACTTTCAAGAAGGTATACCTTACTCTCTACCCTTGAAACAAAATTGTTTGGGCTTGAATGCATCAAAGAATTGTATGAGCATGATAAAGATTTTTCCCATATCTATGCTAATTGTTTGCATTGGGCTCAAAATGGATATTTTAGGCACCAAGGGTTTTTGTTTAAAGAAAAGAGATTATGTGTGCCTAAAAGTTCTATAAGAGAGTTGCTTGTGAGGGAAGCGCATGAAGGGGGACTAATGGGGCATTTTGGGGTTCAAAAGACTTTAGACATGTTGCACGAACATTTTCATTGGCCACACATGAAACATGATGTGCAAAAGTTTTGTGAAAAATGCATTGTTTGTAAAAGGTCTAAATATAAAGTGATGCCTCATGGACTTTATACTCCGTTGCCTATTCCTGATTTTCCTTGGATTGATTTGTCAATGGATTTTGTTGTAGGACTACCCCGGACAAAGAATGGTAAGGATTCAATTTTTGTCATGGTGGATAAGTTTTCTAAAATGGCACATTTTATACCATGTAAAAAAGTTGATGATGCTTGTCATGTTGCTGAATTGTTTTTCAAAGAAGTGGTAAGGCTTCATGGCCTTCCAAGAAGTATTGTTTCAGATCGTGACACAAAGTTCTTAAGTCACTTTTGGAGGACTTTGTGGGGTAAGCTGGGTACAAAGCTTCTTTTCTCCACTACTTGTCATCCCCAAACGGATGGGCAAACTGAGGTAGTTAATAGGACACTTTCTTCCCTTCTTAGGGCTGTAATAAAGAAGAACATTAAGTCTTGGGAGGAGTGTTTGCCTCATGTGGAATTTGCTTATAATAGAGCTGTTCATAGTACTACTCAATATTCTCCTTTTGAGGTTGTTTATGGATTTAGTCCTCTCACTCCTCTTGATTTATTGCCATTGCCTAACTTGTCAATTTTAAAGCATGAAGATGGCAGGGCTAAAGCTGAATTTGTGAGGAAGTTACACGAGCAAGTCAAGGCTCAAATTGAGAAGAAGACTGAAAGCTATGTTAGACAAGGCAACAAAGGGAGGAGGAAGGTGGTGTTTGACCCTGGAGATTGGGTCTGGGTGCACATGAGAAAAGAGAGATTTCCTTCACAGAGGAAATCCAAGCTTCAACCAAGAGGAGATGGGCCATTCCAAGTGTTGGCCAAGATCAATGATAATGCCTACAAGATAGACCTTCCAGGTGAGTATGGTGTTAGTGCAACTTTCAATGTAGCTGATTTGTCTCCATTTGATGTAGGTGATGAAGATTTCAATTCAGGTCGAATTCACTTAAAGAAGGAGGGGATGATGTGAGCCCACTAAGGAGCATGGATCAAGGAGCACTACAAGGACTTGGTGGACCTATGACAAGAGCTAGGACCAAGAAAGCCCAAGAAGTCCTAAATCAAATGGTGACAACTTTAATTGAAGCAAGCCCAAATTCAAGTCTTGATGGAGTGGAGCCCAAATTGGTCACTTATCTCATCCAACTTGAAGACCCATGATGACTTGGATGTCCACTTCTCTAAAATAGCATTTTTTTAGTTTATTTCTATTAAATAAAGTGTAATAAACTATGAAGGATGAATAGTACACGTTTTTTGGGAGGGCAACCTTTGGTTTGCATGCCTAGGTAACTCCTATTTGCTAGTTAATGCTTTAATTAGCCACTTAATGGATTAGTTATTGCTTTTTATGGGGAATTTGTCACATTATGATGACCATTTTGTATGCATATTCTATGCACCCCATTTTCCTATAAATAGGAGCCTAAAACATGAATGAAGGGACTCTTGGATGTGAAGTTGGATTGAATCCATTTGTGAGAATTTTATTCTCTTTGGTTCTTGGTTGAGCCATCTTGGTTCTTATCAAAGGCTTCCTTACCTTTGTGGCGAATCTTCGCTTGACTTATCACTCTCTAAGAGTGTGGCGTCTTCTTCCTCCCATTCCTTTTCCTTTTTCCATCTTTTCTATTCTTTTTACTATTCACATCACTATTCACATCACTATTCATGTCACTATTCATCAGTTCTGTTCCTCGGGTATTGTTCATCATTTCATTCTTTGAAACACTACATCAACTCAAGGACGATCTGTAAAAATAATATGCATCCAACTTGGATCATATCAAATGGTGACAACTTTAATTGAAGCAAGCCCAAATTCAAGTCTTGATGGAGTGGAGCCCAAATTGGTCACTTATCTCATCCAACTTGAAGACCCATGATGACTTGGATGTCCACTTCTCTAAAATAGCATTTTTTTAGTTTATTTCTATTAAATAAAGTGTAATAAACTATGAAGGATGAATAGTGCATGTTTTTTTGGGAGGGCAACCTTTGGTTTGCATGCCTAGGTAACTCCTATTTGCTAGTTAATGCTTTAATTAGCCACTTAATGGATTAGTTATTGCTTTTTATGGGGAATTTGTCACATTATGATGACCATTTTGTATGCATATTCTATGCACCCCATTTTCCTATAAATAGGTGCCTAAAACATGAATGAAGGGACTCTTGGATGTGAATTTGGATTGAATCCATTTGTGATAATTTCATTCTCTTTGGTTCTTGGTTGAGCCATCTTGGTTCTTATCAAAGGCTTCCTTACCTTTGTGGCGAATCTTCGCTTGACTTATCACTCTCTAAGAGTGTGGCGTCTTCTTCCTCCCATTCCTTTTCCTTTTTCCATCTTTTCTATTATTTTTACTATTTATGTCACTATTCACATCACTATTCATGTCACTATTCATCAGTTCTGTTCCTCGGGTATTGTTCATCATTTCATTCTTTGAAACACTAAATCAACTCAAGGACGATCCGTAAAAACAATATGCATCCAACTTGGATCATATCATGTGGTATCTAGAGCCCGGATTCTAGAGTTGATAGAGTTCTTGCATTTTCTTTTGTACTTGTTCTTATTGCTTTCCAAACATCAAGCACTATTGCTTGAATGTCATAATTATACACAATCTTAATCATCATTGATCTCTGCCATTTCTAAGAATTGGCAACATTCTTTACTTTCCGTTCTTTACTTTTTGCCATTTAAATTCTAGTCCTTTTATTTTCTGCCTTTAATTTCTGTTTTTAATTTCTACGCAATATTTACAGCTTTTTATCTTGTCAATTCTATATCTCTGTTGTTGTTATATGTTTTATAGCACCTTAATTTGAAAGGAAACTCCTAAATACACAATTGGGCATAACAATTGAAAAAAAAAAAATTGCAAGAACCATTTTTTTTTTAAGTGCAAAAAAAAAAGAGAGAACAAGGGCTTGAAAAATAGTATTAAAAAAAAAAAAAAAAAAAAAAGAGACTCTCCTTGCACTTAAGCAAGATTGAGTTTGAATGCCTTGTGAATTTCAATTAAGTGGTGCTATTCTACATACCTTGTGCATTTCTTTTTCTTCTTATTTCTTTTGAGTTCTACCTTTCTTTTTTTTTTTAATTAGCTTTTCTTGCTTGTCTTTTAAATTCCTTTGAGTTTTGTCTAGAGTTTCATCTTTTCTTCAACTTCTGAGTGCTTACTCTTGTGAGGACCGCTACCTTTGTAAGAGCTTTTGGTAATTGAAAGATGAGAGGGTTCATTTAAGAACTTGCAAAGAGAATTTGAGTGGAAAGAGGCAAGAGTGAAAATTACATCTTGTGTGAAAAAAAAAAGCCAAAAAGAGTGAAAAAATATATATATATATATACACTTTGTGAGAAAAGAGAGGGAGTGTTGTGAGGATAAATTACACTTTCTACTACTCAAATGGGTGATAGTCCACCATTGTCCAAGGACAAGGACAACCACTCTACATGCTAGAATGGCTAATCAAGTTCAAGCACTCCAAAGACAAATGGAGCAAATGCAAGCCAACTATGATAGACAACTAGCCAACCTTCAACGGGATGACTCAAGTGGCTATGATAGTGAAGAAAGAGGGAGGCTGTAACACCCCTTTGGAGGATGTCACACATAAAAGAAAATAAAAGAAATAGAAATAAAATCTACCCAAGTTGTGAAACATTTGTTAAATATTATTACGGGTTGTAAAATAATTCCCGATGTATTTAAATATGATATAAAAAAATAATGCGGAAAATACGAAATAAAAAAAAATCATCACTAATAATATACATATGATTAAGTTATAAACTGTACAAATAATTTACAACTAAGACTACAAATATTTAAACAAAAACAAGAAAGAAAGCAATAAAAGAGTTAATATATACGTACATACGCTGACGCACCCAAAAAACATCATGATTATCTAATCCTCTGATGGATCACTCTCAGGATGAAAATGATCATCAGGAGATAGATATCCCGGATGTCTCGACACACGGCGATAACGGGATCGCGCAAGTCGATACGATGCTTATCTCACTAGGCTCGGGGTTTTCAAAGACCCCAATAACGCCTAATGGATAAGGGTAACTCTAAGTGCGAGAAAAAGTGTCGTAGTTATGACAGTGCTCTTCATCAAAACGTTGACGTAGGATCACGGTCACACGTCCCGCATACGTCACGAGTCACGATCGCCTCGTAAGTGCCAAGCCGAGCACCTCCATGAAATACCAGCTCTATGAATCCCAAAAATCTCGGCGTCGCCATCCTCACAATCAATCCGGAGGATATGGATGATCGGATGGTTCTTGATCGTAAAACCGGTCGTCTCGCCCGCCGATCTTCCTCCTCCTCGGGGTACACGATCTCAATAGGCTGATCCTCTTCCTCGAAGTCTTTACCGCGTAAAATAATTAAACAGAAAATACATATAACAAAGAGGTAAGACAACATAAAATCATCACAACATGGCCAATAAGAAGACGACAAACAACATGTATACAGCTTCATGCAATACATAAAGCTTTAACAATTATAATAACAAATTGAAGTAAAATTTAGATATCATAACAATATATCACATAACGTATAAAACCTCACAGATAAAATAAGAAAGATAAGAATAAACAGATAAGATATAATAACCAAATATGGTAACAAAGAAACAGATAAAATAAACAAATAAGATACAGATAAACAATAAATAGATAAGATGGAAACAAATAGACATAGAGATAAATAAATAATATAACAAAATCCTACTCCATGGAGCTAAAGAAAACACAAGTATCGAGAGAGAGAATGACTCGCAAAATCTAATAGTACCACGGCTGCCCCACCAACTATTGCGCTCACACACGTTGCGTCTATAGCCCCACGACACAGAATCCATCAATCCAGGCGTGGTGTAGTTCACGGCCTCACGTTGTGGCACTACAGCACAGCAAATGTACTACTAGATTTCACCAATCTTGATTAAATATAGTGTATGTCGAGTACCATAGTGTGCTATCGGTTTACCACGGCCCAACGGAGCTACCAACTCATCCACATGTGGGATCCCGTACACTAAAGTCTCCAAGTTCATTAGAACAATGAACCACACTACGTTTATCGCATCGACAACACGATGTGATTCGTCTCGTCAACCAATCCACCAAATACATGGCACACATAACGATAGATGGAAAGCCCATGACGGGTTCACATTTTCCCGACAAAGAG
Source organism: Ormosia emarginata (assembly GCA_029884605.1). Classification (NCBI taxonomy): domain Eukaryota; kingdom Viridiplantae; phylum Streptophyta; class Magnoliopsida; order Fabales; family Fabaceae; genus Ormosia; species Ormosia emarginata. The sequence goes on along the minus strand of JAQQTP010000078.1, from coordinate 19,592,913 downwards.
AGATAGTCTCAAAAGCCTGTACGGGTTCACATTTTCCCGACAGCATATAAATTTTCAAAAGCCTGTACGGGTTCACATTTTCCCGACAAAAGATTTTCAAAAATAATCATGACGGGTTCACATTTTCCCGACAAAGATAAAGATAGTAACGGTCAATCGCGTAGAAATTTTATCGCGTTTTCATAATTCCGTTGTTTTTACAAACGTTTAAAAATCACGTAAAGATATTTTTCTGTTTTTAAAATCGCGTAGCATTTTTAATACGTTTTCTCAATCGCGTAGGATTTTCAAATCATTTTTTTTATTCGAATGCCTTTAAAATTACTGTTCAAACAAACAGAAATAGTATTTAGTACATTTAAATTACGTAGAATAATTTTTCATACCGTATACTGTCTTTTGGATATTTTTACTATCTTATAGGTTCATTTTTACTAAAAAAATTGACAGCATTTTGTTTATAAACTTATAATAATGGTTTTCTAAATTTTCCATAAAATTTTCTATTTACCTAATTTTTAACCTTATCATTTTAATTTCTTTTTGAAACTTCCTAACATGCTTCAAAACTTAGAGTGAGCCATTATGTTAGAAAATTCTCAAAATTTACTTGTATTCCTTTCTAAATGATAAAATCATTGGTTTTAATTCTTTAAACTTAATTCTAACCAATTTGTTTCTTTAAAAATCATTATAGGAAATTTCTTTCTAACTTGTATTGTCTCTTTTTGATTGAAAAAGGTTTGAAACTAAGTTTAGAAACCATGATAACCTATATTGGCATGTTGGCCAAATTTCGTAAAACTTTTTCATTTGATTTCTAAATCATGTCAAAGGTATTATCTTATCTAAGTTCATTAAATCATGTTATAAAATAATGATTTTGAATCAAATAAATCCTTTAGGCATGTTGGCCCAAAATTTACTAAATCTTTACCATTTGATTTCTAAATTCCTTTTCTTTGATCAAATCAATTTGAAACCTTCTTATTTCTCCTAATTAATTAAGTTACACTTTAGGAAAAATTAAGAGAACATTTTGGTCCTCACACTTTGTCATTGCCGTGAACTAGGGAATGTGTTCTTTGGAACACTCATGCAAATTTAAACATGTTATTCACATCCTATATACTATCATACAATTCTAACACATGCATTATATTTTCTAACACATGCAATATATTTTCTAACACCTAAACCTAAATTAAAGCTTTATAGACATGCAATCAAAAGCTAATAGACATGCAAAAATTATTACAATCATCAAACAAGAAAGCTACTAACAAATACCACATAAACTACTAACAAACACAAAAATTAACAAATACACACATAATGAACACATGACCACCGAATCCTTATGGATTCTACAAACATCACAAATGGCTCCATCTTCTTACCACCATCAAGAGATGATAAGAATTGTCTTCCTCTTACCTTAAATGAAGACAAATGATTAGCTTTCACACCTCCTATGGTTCGGTTTTCACTCCACCAAATACCTAAAAATCTCAAATAAAATCTACATGTTATTAACCATGAAAAAGAAGCTAAACCATGGAGAAATCATGGCTTAGAACTTTGAAAAAGAAGAGAGAAAAGAAAAATATGATATTTCACCTTCTAGGTCAAATTTACAAGGTTGATTTCCAAGCCCTAAATGGAAGATTTTGAAGAAACTTCCAACTAGAAAGGTTCTTAGAATAGTGTTTAGGTTAAGGAAACTTGGTTAGAAAAATTTTTGGATGGTTGGATGATTAGGAATGGCTCTTGGCCGAATGATAGGGAAGAAGAACAACAATGGAGGCTAGGGTTCTTGGAAGAGAGAGAAGAGAGAAAAGTGATGAAGATGAAGTGTAGTTTTGGTCTTCCAAGGCCTCTTGGCCATAGCACTCAAGTGCAAATGGATGTGCATGGATTTGGCTTCATCCAAGCCATTGAATGCATCAAAAGTCAAGATCAAATCTTGCTTAACAAGCTTAAATCCTATTGGTTGCTCATGGTGACTCACCTGCTTAGTCACACAAAGGTATTAAATTCTCTTTGCTTGAGTCGACTAACTAAATCGAGTCACTGTTCGAAAGTTCTACCGCTACGGTGATTAATTAAGCTACCGATCTAACTGCTTCGCTAATTGTGGGTCTCGCAAAATATTTCCTGTCCACTCATCACTAAAATATACTTGACTAATAAAATAATATTATAATAATATAAAATTATTTTATTTGACAAGCTTAAATCCTAAAAATTAAAAGATTATTTTTAGTCTCATTCAGAATCGGGTTAAGTAAGATCCCCCAATTCTAAATAATAAAACAAGATTTTCCCGGCCCGAAAATATTATTTTCTTGCCTCGAGCAAATCACCCAAAAAGTCCATATAAAATCACAGACGTATTATCTGACATTAAATCAAGAAGAAAACAATTAAAAACAAAAAAAACAAGACGTTCGGGACGTAACGGTCATTTTCCCATTTTTTCCCACAACGTAGGTAATCGTCCAAAACGTTCAAATAAAATATCCAAAGAAGATTATATAGTGTATATCTTTCAAAAAAATTAATACAGTAGTTCGAAAAATTTTTATTTTACCGTCTTGAAGCAAACTACGTAAAACGATCAAATAAAATTTGAGCCTGTATTATCGTAATTGTTTTCATACAGAAATCGAGAATAGAAAAATAGGGACACAGCGGTCATTCATACAAAAGCATGAAAAACAGAAAACAGTACATTCAGAATATTTTCTAAAAATTGGGGCGTTACAGAGGCCAAGAGGAAGAAGACCTAGAAGAGGAGGCCCTAGGGGAGGAAGGCGTGAAGATAGGATTGAGGGGGTTAAAATCAAAGTTCCTTCCTTTCTTGGAAAGAATGACCCCGAAGCCTATTTGGAGTGGGAACTCAAGATGGAGCAAGTGTTTGATTGCAACACATATAATGAGAGAAAGAAAGTGAAGGTGGCGGCGTTGGAGTTCAAGGAGTATGCACTAGTATGGTAGGATCAATTCCAAAAGGAGAGGAGGAGAATTGGAGAGGAGCCAATTGAGACTTGGGAAGACATGAAAATTGTAATGAGGAGGAGGTTTGTCCCAAGTCACTATCAAAGGGACATCCACAACAAATTGCAAAGACTTACCCAAGGGAGCAAGAGTGTGGATGAGTACTTCAAGGAGATGGAATTGGCCTTACTTAGGTCAAACTTTGAGGAGGACCGTGAGGCAACTATGGCAAGGTTCTTGCATGGCTTGAACCAAGAAATTCAAGATGTGGTGAAGTTGCAAAACTATGTGGAGCTTGAAGATTTGGTGCAACAAGCAATCAAGGTGGAGCAACAATTAAAGAGGAGGAAATCCAAATATTCCTCTTCATCATCTTCCAAATTCCCATCTTCAAATTGGAAGGACAAGCAAAAGAAGGAGGGTGCACCAAGGTCGGAGGCCGTGAGCACCTCTCAAGGCAAGAAGCCCATGGAACCAACCACAAGGAGCAGAGATGTCAAGTGTTTCAAGTGTCTTGGTCATGGCCACATAGCCTCTCAATGTCCAACCAAGAGAACTATGGTGTCCTTGAATGGTGAAGTGATGTCTCAATCCGAAGCTTCAAGTGGAGAGGAAAGTGAAGAAGAAGTGTTCATGCCGGATGGTGACTTACTTATGGTAAGGAGGCTTTTGGGGAGTCAAGTGAAGGAACATGAAGCTAGCCAAAGGGAGAACATTTTCCACTCTAGATGCCTAATTCAAGGTAAAGTTTGTTCTCTAATAATTGATGGAGGTAGTTGTGCAAATGTAGTAAGTTCTAGGTTGGTGTCTAAATTAAAAATTTATCACTAAAACCCATCCAACACCATATAGACTTCAATGGTTGAGTGAGGTTGGGGAGATGGTGGTGAACAAACAAGTGGAGGTTCCATTCTCCATTGGGAAGTATGAGGATAATGTTCTTTGTGATGTAGTGCCTATGGAGGCAAGCCATATGTTGTTGGGAAGGCCTTGGCAATATGACAAGAAGGCCATTCATGATGGATTTTCAAACAAGTTCACTTTCATGGACAAGGAGCGAAAGGTTGTACTCTCTCCTTTATCTCCAAAACAAGTTAGTGAGGATCAAAAGAAAATGAGAGAGAAAAGAGAGCAAGAGAGAAAAGAAAAAGAGAGTGAACAAGAGAAAAAGTGATGAAAAATAAAAAAAAATCATGAGAAAAAAAGAGAGAAAAACCGAGATGAAAAAGAGAGAAAAGAGAGTTGTTTTGCAACAAAAAGTGAGGTGAAAAGTGCATTGGTTTCAAGACAGCCCCTATACATGCTTTTGTGTAGGGAATTTTGTTTAAATGCTAACATTTCTAATAATCATTCTTTGTCTAGTGGTGTGAAAAATCTTTTGCAGGAATTTGAGGATATCTTCCCTAAGGAAGTGCCACATGGCCTTCCACCCTTGAGGGGAATTGAGCACCATATTGACCTCATTCCGGGTGCATCATTACCTAATAGGCCAGCCTATAGGAGCAATCCTCAAGAGACCAAAGAGATCCAAAAGCAAGTGGAGGAGTTGATGCAAAAAGGATGGGTACAAGAGAGCTTAAGTCCATGTGCTGTACCCGTCATTTTGGTGCCCAAAAAGGATGGCACTTGGAGGATGTGCACGGATTGTAGGGTCGTGAACAACATCACCATTAAGTATAGGTATCCTATCCCTAGACTTGATGATTTGCTTGATGAATTGTTTGGTGCTTGCATTTTTTCTAAAATTGATTTGAAAAGTGGGTACCATCAAATTAGGATAAGGGAAGGGGATGAATGGAAAACCGCTTTCAAAACTAAATTTGGTTTGTATGAATAGTTGGTAATGCCTTTTGGTTTAACAAATGCACCAAGCACTTTTATGAGGCTTATGAACCATGTCTTAAGAGAATTTTTGGGAAAATTTGTGGTGGTATATTTTGATGATATCTTAATATATAGCAAAAACTTAGATGAGCACCATGAACATTTAAGGGCTGTTTTGCTTGTATTAAGAAAAGAAAGGTTGTATGCAAACTTGGAAAAATGTATTTTTTGTGTGGATCATGTGATTTTCCTTGGTTTTGTGATTAATGCTAAAGGGGTCCATGTGGATCAAGAAAAGATTAAGGCCATTCAAGATTGGCCAACCCCAAAAATGTGAGTGATGTGAGGAGCTTTCATGGTTTGGCTAGTTTCTATAGGAGGTTTGTTAAAGATTTTAGCACATTGGCTGCACCTCTTAATGAAATTGTCAAAAAGAATGTTGGGTTTAAATGGGGGAAAAACAAGAACAAGCTTTTAAGGAACTTAAGAAAAAGCTCACCCATGCACCAATACTTGCTTTGCCTAATTTTGCTAAATCTTTTGAAATTGAATGTGATGCTTCTAATGTTGGTGTTGGAGCTGTTTTAATGCAAGAAGGGCATCCAATTGCTTACTTTAGTGAGAAATTAAGTGGTGCTGTCCTTAATTATCCCACCTATGATAAGGAGTTGTATGCCTTGGTGAGGGCTTTGCAAACATGGCAACATTATCTTTTGCCCAAAGAGTTTGTTATCCATAGTGATCACGAGTCCTTAAAGTACTTGAAAGGACAAGGAAAGTTGAATAAGAGGCATGCCAAGTGGGTTGAGTTTCTTGAACAATTCCCATATGTGATCAAGCATAAGAAAGGTAAGGCCAACATAGTGGCAGATGCACTTTCAAGACGGTATACCTTACTCTCTACCCTTGAAACAAAATTGTTTGGGCTTGAATGCATCAAAGAATTGTATGAGCATGATAAAGATTTTTTCCATATCTATGCTAATTGTTTGCATTGGGCTCAAGATGGATATTTTAGGCACCAAGGGTTTTTGTTTAAAGAAAAGAGATTATGTGTGCCTAAAAGTTCTATAAGAGAGTTGCTTGTGAGGGAAGCGCATGAAGGGGGACTAATGGGGCATTTTGGGGTTCAAAAGACTTTAGACATGTTGCACGAACATTTTCATTGGCCACACATGAAACATGATGTGCAAAAGTTTTGTGAAAAATGCATTGTTTGTAAAATGTCTAAATCTAAAGTGATGCCTCATGGACTTTATACTCCGTTGCCTATTCCTGATTTTCCTAGGATTGATTTGTCAATGGATTTTGTTGTAGGACTACCCCGGACAAAGAATGGTAAGGATTCAATTTTTGTGGTGGTGGATAGGTTTTCTAAAATGGCACATTTTATACCATGTAAAAAAGTTGATGATGCTTGTCATGTTGCTGAATTGTTTTTCAAAGAAGTGGTAAGGCTTCATGGCCTTCCAAGAAGTATTGTTTCAGATCGTGGCACAAAGTTCTTAAGTCACTTTTGGAGGACTTTGTGGGGTAAGCTGGGTACAAAGCTTCTTTTCTCCACTACTTGTCATCCCCAAACAGATGGGCAAACTGAGGTAGTTAATAGGACACTTTCATCCCTTCTTAGGGCTGTAATAAAGAAGAACATTAAGTCTTGGGAGGAGTGTTTGCCTCATGTGGAATTTGCTTATAATAGAGCTGTTCATAGTACTACTCAATATTCTCCTTTTGAGGTTGTTTATGGATTTAATCCTCTTACTCCTCTTGATTTATTGCCATTGCCTAACTCGTCAATTTTAAAGCATGAAGATGGTAGGGCTAAAGCTGAATTTGTGAGGAAGTTACACGAGCAAGTCAAGGCTCAAATTGAGAAGAAGACTGAAAGCTATATTAGACAAGGCAACAAAGGGAGGAGGAAGGTGGTGTTTGAACCTGGAGATTGGGTCTGGGTGCACATGAGAAAAGAGAGATTTCCTTCACAGAGGAAATCCAAGCTTCAACCAAGAGGAGATGGGCCATTCCAAGTGTTGGCCAAGATCAATGATAATGCCTACAAGATAGACCTTCCAGGTGAGTATGGTGTTAGTGCAACTTTCAATGTAGCTGATTTGTCTCCATTTGATGTAGGTGATGAAGATTTCAATTCGAGGTCGAATTCACTTAAAGAAGGAGGGGATGATGTGAGCCCACTAAGGAGCATGGATCAAGGAGCACTACAAGGACTTGGTGGACCTATGACAAGAGCTAGGACCAAGAAAGCCCAAGAAGTCCTAAATCAAATGGTGACAACTTTAATTGAAGCAAGCCCAAATTCAAGTCTTGATGGAGTAGAGCCCAAATTGGTCACTTATCTCATCCAACTTGAAGACCCATGATGACTTGGATGTCCACTTCTCTAAAATAGCATTTTTTTAGTTTATTTCTATTAAATAAAGTGTAATAAACTATGAAGGATGAATAGTGCACGTTTTTTGGGAGGGCAACCTTTGGTTTGCATGCCTAGGTAACTCCTATTTGCTAGTTAATGCTTTAATTAGCCACTTAATGGATTAGTTATTGCTTTTTATGGGGAATTTGTCACATTATGATGACCATTTTGTATGCATATTCTATGCACCCCATTTTCCTATAAATAGGTGCCTAAAACATGAATGAAGGCACTCTTGGATGTGAATTTGGATTGAATCCATTTGTGAGAATTTCATTCTCTTTGGTTCTTGGTTGAGCCATCTTGTTCTTATCAAAGGCTTCCTTACCTTTGTGGCGAATCTTCGCTTGACTTATCACTCTCTAAGAGTGTGGCGTCTTCTTCCTCCCATTCCTTTTCCTTTTTCCATCTTTTCTATTATTTTTACTATTCACGTCACTATTCACATCACTATTCATGTCACTATTCATCAGTTCTGTTCCTCGGGTATTGTTCATCATTTCATTCTTTGAAACACTAAATCAACTCAAGGACGATCCGTAAAAACAATATGCATCCAACTTGGATCATATCACCATCAAATCGTCAATTCTTGGAAGCGGATATTTATTCTTGATAGTCACCTTGTTCAGCTGACGATAATCCACACAAAGCCGAGAAGTTCCGTCCTTCTTCTTGACCAAAAGCACTGGCGCAACCCATGGCGAAACACTTGGTCGCACAAACTGTTTCTCCAACAATTCCACCAATTGCTCTTTCAGCTCCTCCAACTCTGCTGGCGACATACGGTATGGTGCAATTGAGATAGGACCTGCTCCTGGTACTAAATCAATTGAAAACTCGATCTCCCTCTCAGGTGGCAAACCAGGTACGTCATCAGGAAAAACCTCTAGAAACTCGTTGACAACAGGAATAGTATTCACATCCTTCTCATTCTTAACCTCTAGAGAAGACAATACCACATATCCTTGTGCTCCCTCTCTTAACAAAGACTTGACCTTAACAACAGTTAAGAATCCAGACTTTTCTTCCTTAGGAAAAACTATGGTTTTGCTTGCACAATCTATAAGGATATGGTTAGAAGATAACCAGTCCATCCCTAAGATTACATCTATCTCAACAAGAGGTAAACAAATCAAGTTGACCAAAAACTTACGATCCTTCACAACAACAGACAATCCAAACATATCTTTGATGCAATCACAGTTTAGCAATTGGCGTAGAAACACTCAATTTAACATTCAAAGAAGACACAGTAACTTCAATCTTTCCACACAATCATATGCAATAAACGAGTGTGTAGCACCAGAGTCATATAACACAGTCAGATGGTTACCTCCAATGTCACCTTCTCCTTGTATAAGATCATCAGATTGAGAAATTTCTGTTCCCGTCATAGTATATACTCGCCCTCCAGATCTCGGTTGAGTATTCCCTGACTTCTGTTGATTAGCACGAATATAACGAACAACAGGTTTCCTTTCTGGCTGAGGACAATCCTTTGCTATATGCCCAGGTTGCTTACAGTTAAAACAAACTGTCCCCTTAACCGTGCACTCCAGAGAGATATGACCTTTCTTTCTGCACTTAAAATATGTTGGCGTAAACGTCACTTTCTGTCCAGCTCCACTACTACTTGTACTCCCCCCAACTGGTGGTCATTGAGATTGACTCCCTGAGGGTTTGGAATACGGCTTGCGCTGAAACCGATTCGTATTACTTCCTCCACCTCTCTGAAACCTTGTCGGCCCAAAGTTACGATTCCTCTGATCTCTTGACGGCTCTAATTCCTCAAGTCGCGCACATGCATCAACCAAAGCATGAAACTGATTTATCCTCAAGGATATCACCCCTCGCTTCAATTCCATTCTCAAGCCCGATTCAAACTTCCGACATCTCCATGAATCATCCGGTCGAGTTTGAGCATAATCCGAGAATGGAGACAAATTCTCAAATTTTGTCGCATACTCATTCACCGTCATATTTCCTTGTCGCAAACTAAGAAATTCCATTTCCTTAGCATGCCTAGCACTTGCAGGAAAATACTTTCCCAGAAAAGCATCAGAAAATACTTCCCACGTAATTTCAGTTCCTTCAGCTTGTAAAACATGGCGAGTTCCTCTCCACCAATGTTCTCCATCTCCTCTTAGCATAAAAACAGCATAAGTCACATTCTTGTCATCTGTGCATCTCATTCCTTCAAAAATTCTCTCCAAGTCTTGTATCCATTGACTTGCCTTCTCCGGATCAACCTCGTGATATGATCCAAGTTGAATGCATATTGTTTTTACGGATCGTCCTTGAGTTGATTTAGTGTTTCAAAGAATGAAATGATGAACAATACCCGAGGAACAGAATTGATGAATAGTGATGTGAATAGTGACATGAATAGTGACATGAATAGTAAAAATAATAGAAAAGACCGAAAAAGGAAAAGGAATGGGAGGAAGAAGACGCCACACTCTTAGAGAGTGATAAGTCAAGCGAAGATTCGCCACAAAGGTAAGGAAGCCTTTGATAAGAACCAAGATGGCTCAACCAAGAACCAAAGAGAATGAAATTCTCACAAATGGATTCAATCCAAATTCACATCCAAGAGTGCCTTCATTCATGTTTTAGGCACCTATTTATAGGAAAATGGGGTGCATAGAATATGCATACAAAATGGTCATCATAATGTGACAAATTCCCATAAAAAGCAATAACTAATCCATTAAGTGGCTAATTAAAGCATTAACTAGCAAATAGAGTTACCTAGGCATGCAAACCAAAGGTTGCCCTCCCAAAAAACGTGCACTATTCATCCTTCATAGTTTATTACACTTTATTTAATAGAAATAAACTAAAAAAATGCTATTTTAGAGAAGTGGACATCCAAGTCATCATGGGTCTTCAAGTTGGATGAGATAAGTGACCAATTTGGGCTCCACTCCATCAAGACTTGAATTTGGGCTTGCTTCAATTAAAGTTGTCACCATTTGATTTAGGACTTCTTGGGCTTTCTTGGTCCTAGCTCTTGTCATAGGTCCACCAAGTCCTTGTAGTGCTCCTTGATCCATGCTCCTTAGTGGGCTCACATCATCCCCTCCTTCTTTAAGTGAATTCGACCTCGAATTGAAATCTTCATCACCTACATCAAATGGAGACAAATCAGCTACATTGAAAGTTGCACTAACACCATACTCACCTGGAAGGTCTATCTTGTAGGCATTATCATTGATCTTGGCCAACACTTGGAATGGCCCATCTCCTCTTGGTTGAAGCTTAGATTTCCTTTGTGAAGGAAATCTCTCTTTTCTCATGTGCACCCAGACCCAATCTCCAGGTTCAAACACCACCTTCCTCCTCCCTTTGTTGCCTTGTCTAACATAGCTTTCAGTCTTCTTCTCAATTTGAGCCTTGACTTGCTTCGTGTAACTTCCTCACAAATTCAGCTTTAGCCCTGCCATCTTCATGCTTTAAAATTGACGAGTTAGGCAATGGCAATAAATCAAGAGGAGTGAGAGGATTAAATCCATAAACAACCTCAAAAGGAGAATATTGAGTAGTACTATGAACAGCTCTATTATAAGCAAATTCCACATGAGGCAAACACTCCTCCCAAGACTTAATGTTCTTCTTTATTACAGCCTTAAGAAGGGAAGAAAGTGTCCTATTAACTACCTCAGTTGCCCATCCGTTTGGGGATGACAAGTAGTGGAGAAAAGAAGCTTTGTACCCAGCTTACCCCACAAAGTCCTCCAAAAGTGACTTAAGAACTTTGTGTCACGATCTGAAACAATACTTCTTGGAAGGCCATGAAGCCTTACCACTTCTTTGAAAAACAATTCAGCAACATGACAAGCATCATCAACTTTTTTACATGGTATAAAATGTGCCATTTTAGAAAACCTATCCACCACCACAAAAATTGAATCCTTACCATTCTTTGTCCGGGGTAGTCCTACAACAAAATCCATTGACAAATCAATCCAAGGAAAATCAGGAATAGGCAACGGAGTATAAAGTCCATGAGGCATCACTTTAGATTTAGACCTTTTACAAACAATGCATTTTTCACAAAACTTTTGCACATCATGTTTCATGTGTGGCCAATGAAAATGTTCGTGCAACATGTCTAAAGTCTTTTGAACCCCAAAATGCCCCATTAGTCCTCCTTCATGCGCTTCCCTCACAAGCAACTCTCTTATAGAACTTTTAGGCACACATAATCTCTTTTCTTTAAACAAAAACCCTTGGTGCCTAAAATATCCATCTTGAGCCCAATGCAAACAATTAGCATAGATATGGGAAAAATCTTTATCATGCTCATACAATTCTTTGATGCATTCAAGCCCAAACAATTTTGTTTTAAGGGTAGAGAGTAAGGTATACCGTCTTGAAAGTGCATCTGCCACTATGTTGGCCTTACCTTTCTTATGCTTGATCACATATGGGAATTGTTCAAGAAACTCAACCCACTTGGCATGCCTCTTATTCAACTTTCCTTGTCCTTTCAAGTACTTTAAGGACTCATGATCACTATGGATAACAAACTCTTTGGGCAAAAGATAATGTTGCCATGTTTGCAAAGCCCTCACCAAGGCATACAACTCCTTATCATAGGTGGGATAATTAAGGACAGCACCACTTAATTTCTCACTAAAGTAAGCAATTGGATGCCCTTCTTGCATTAAAACAGCTCCAACACTAACATTAGAAGCATCACATTCAATTTCAAAAGATTTAGCAAAATTAGGCAAAGCAAGTATTGGTGCATGGGTGAGCTTTTTCTTAAGTTCCTTAAAAGCTTGTTCTTGTTTTTCCCCCCATTTAAACCCAACATTCTTTTTGACAATTTCATTAAGAGGTGCAGCCAATGTGCTAAAATCTTTAACAAACCTCCTATAGAAACTAGCCAAACCATGAAAGCTCCTCACATCACTCACATTTTTGGGGTTGGCCAATCTTGAATGGCCTTAATCTTTTCTTGATCCACATGGACCCCTTTAGCATTAATCACAAAACCAAGGAAAATCACATGATCCACACAAAAAGTACATTTTTCCAAGTTTGCATACAACCTTTCTTTTCTTAATACAAGCAAAACAGCCCTTAAATGTTCATGGTGCTCATCTAAGTTTTTGCTATATATTAAGATATCATCAAAATATACCACCACAAATTTTCCCAAAAATTCTCTTAAGACATGGTTCATAAGCCTCATAAAAGTGCTTGGTGCATTTGTTAAACCAAAAGGCATTACCAACCATTCATACAAACCAAATTTAGTTTTGAAAGCGGTTTTCCATTCATCCCCTTCCCTTATCCTAATTTGATGGTACCCACTTTTCAAATCAATTTTAGAAAAAATGCAAGCACCAAACAATTCATCAAGCAAATCATCAAGTCTAGGGATAGGATGCCTATACTTAATGGTGATGTTGTTCACGGCCCTACAATCCGTGCACATCCTCCAAGTGCCATCCTTTTTGGGCACCAAAATGACGGGTACAAAGACATGGACTTAAGCTCTCTTGTACCCATCCTTTTTGCATCAACTCCTCCACTTGCTTTTGGATCTCTTTGGTCTCTTGAGGATTGCTCCTATAGGCTGGCCTATTGGGTAATGATGCACCCGGAATGAGGTCAATATGGTGCTCAATTCCCCTCAAGGGTGGAAGGCCATGTGGCACTTCCTTAGGGAAGATATCCTCAAATTCCTGCAAAAGATTTTTCACACCACTAGACAAAGAATGATCATTAGAAATGTTAGCATTTAAACAAAATTCCCTACACAAAAGCATGTATAGGGGCTGTCTTGAAACCAATGCACTTTTCACCTCACTTTTTGTTGCAAAACAACTCTCTTTTCTCTCTTTTTCATCTCGGTTTTTCTCTCTTTTTTTTCTCATGATTTTTTTTTTTTTCCATCACTCTTTTTCTCTTGTTCACTCTCTTTTTTCTTTTCTCTCTTGCTCTCTTTTCTCTCTCATTTTCTTTTGATCCTCACTAACTTGTTTTGGAGATAAAGGAGAGAGTACAACCTTTCGCTCCTTGTCCATGAAAGTGAACTTGTTTGAAAATCCATCATGAATGGCCTTCTTGTCATATTGCCAAGGCCTTCCCAACAACATATGGCTTGCCTCCATAGGCACTACATCACAAAGAACATTATCCTCATACTTCCCAATGGAGAATGGAACCTCCACTTGTTTGTTCACCACCATCTCCCCAACGTCACTCAACTATTGAAGTCTATATGGTGTTGGATGGGTTTTAGTGATAAGATTTAATTTAGACACCAACCTAGAACTTACTACATTTGCACAACTAGCTCCATCAATTATTAGAGAACAAACTTTACCTTGAATTAGGCATCTAGAGTGGAAAATGTTCTCCCTTTGGCTAGCTTCATGTTCCTTCACTTGACTCCCCAAAAGCCTCCTCACCATAAGTAAGTCACCATCCGGCATGAACACTTTTTCTTCACTTTCCTCTCCACTTGAAGCTTCGGATTGAGACATCACTTCACCATTCAAGGACACCATAGTTCTCTTGGTTGGACATTGAGAGGCTATGTGGCCATGACCAAGACACTTGAAACACTTGACATCTCTGCTCCTTGTGGTTGGTTCCATGGGCTTCTTGCCTTGAGAGGTGCTCACGGCCTCCTTGCTTGGTGCACCCTCCTTCTTTTGCTTGTCCTTCCAATTTGAAGATGGGAATTTGGAAGATGATGAAGAGGAATATTTGGATTTCCTCCTCTTTAATTGTTGCTCCACCTTGATTGCTTGTTGCACCAAATCTTCAAGCTCCACATAGTTTTGCAACTCCACCACATCTTGAATTTCTTGGTTCAAGCCATGCAAGAACCTTGCCATAGTTGCCTCATGGTCCTCCTCAAAGTTTGACCTAAGTAAGGCCAATTCCATCTCCTTGAAGTACTCATCCACACTCTTGCTCCCTTGGGTAAGTCTTTGCAATTTGTTGTGGATGTCCCTTTGATAGTGACTTGGGACAAACCTCCTCCTCATTACAATTTTCATGTCTTCCCAAGTCTCAATTGGCTCCTCTCCAATTCTCCTCCTCTCCTTTTGGAATTGATCCCACCATACTAGTGCATACTCCTTGAACTCCAACGCCGCCACCTTCACTTTCTTTCTCTCATTATATGTGTTGCAATCAAACACTTGCTCCATCTTGAGTTCCCACTCCAAATAGGCTTCGGGGTCATTCTTTCCAAGAAAGGAAGGAACTTTGATTTTAACCCCCTCAATCCTATCTTCACGCCTTCCTCCCCTAGGGCCTCCTCTTCTAGGTCTTCTTCCTCTTGGCCTCCCTCTTTCTTCACTATCATAGCCACTTGAGTCATCCCGTTGAAGGTTGGCTAGTTGTCTATCATAGTTGGCTTGCATTTGCTCCATTTGTCTTTGGAGTGCTTGAACTTGATTAGCCATTCTAGCATGTAGAGTGGCTGTCCTTGGTGACAATGGTGGACTATCACCCATTTGAGTTGTAGAAAGTGTAATTTATCCTCACAACACTCCCTCTCTTTTCTCACAAAGTGTATATATATATATATATATATTTTTTTCACTCTTTTTTGGCTTTTTTTTTCACACAAGATGTAATTTTCACTCTTGCCTCTTTCCACTCAAATTCTCTTTGCAAGTTCTTAAATGAACCCTCTCATCTTTCAATTACCAAAAGCTCTTACAAAGGTAGCGGTCCTCACAAGAGTAAGCACTCGAAAGTTGAAGAAAAGATGAAACTCTAGACAAAACTCAAAGGAATTTAAAAGACAAGCAAGAAAAGCTAATTAAAAAAAAAAAGAAAGGTAGAACTCAAAATAAATAAGAAGAAAAAGAAATGCACAAGGTATGTAGAATAGCACCGCTTAATTGAAATTCACAAGGCATTCAAACTCAATCTTGCTTAAGTGCAAGGGCAGCTCTTTTTTTTTTTCTTTTTTTTTTTTTAATACTATTTTTCAAGCCCTTGTTCTCTCTTTTTTTTTTGCACTTAAAAAAAAAATGGTTCTTGCAAAATTTTTTTTTTCAATTGTTATGCCCAATTGTGTATTTAGGAGTTTCCTTTCAAATTAAGGTGCTATAAAACATATAACAAAGAAACAGAGATATAGAATTGACAAGATCAAAGCTATAAATATTGCGTAGAAATTAAAGAACAAAATTAAAGGCAGAAAATAAAAGGACTAGAATTTAAATGGCAAAAAGTAAAGAACGGAAAGTAAAGAATGTTGCCAATTCTTAGAAATGGCAGAGATCAATGATGATCAAGATTGTGTATAATTATGACATTCAAGCAATAGTGCTTGATGTTTGGAAAGCAATAAGAACAAGTACAAAAGAAAATGCAAGAACTCTATCAACTCTAGAATCCGGGGCTCTAGATACCACATGATATGATCCAAGTTGGATGCATATTGTTTTTACGGATCGTCCTTGAGTTGAAGATTTAGTGTTTCAAAGAATGAAATGATGAACAATACCCGAGGAATAGAACTGATGAATAGTGACGTGAATAGTGATGTGAATAGTGATGTGAATAGTAAAAATAATAGAAAAGATGGAAAAAGGAAAAGGAATGGGAGGAAGAAGACGCCACACTCTTAGAGAGTGATAAGTCAAGCGAAGATTCGCCACAAAGGTAAGGAAGCCTTTGATAAGAACCAAGATGGCTCAACCAAGAACCAAAGAGAATGAAATTCTCACAAATGGATTCAATCCAAATTCACATCCAAGAGTGCCTTCATTCATGTTTTAGGCACCTATTTATAGGAAAATGGGGTGCATAGAATATGCATACAAAATGGTCATCATAATGTGACAAATTCCCCATAAAAAGCAATAACTAATCCATTAAGTGGCTAATTAAAGCATTAACTAGCAAATAGGAGTTACCTAGGCATGCAAACTAAAGGTTGCCCTCCCAAAAAACGTGTACTATTCATCCTTCATAGTTTATTACACTTTATTTAATAGAAATAAACTAAAAAAATGCTATTTTAGAGAAGTGGACATCCAAGTCATCATGGGTCTTCAAGTTGGATGAGATAAGTGACCAATTTGGGCTCCACTCCATCAAGACTTGAATTTGGGCTTGCTTCAATTAAAGTTGTCACCATTTGATTTAGGACTTCTTGGGCTTTCTTGGTCCTAGCTCTTGTCATAGGTCCACCAAGTCCTTGTAGTGCTCCTTGATCCATGCTCCTTAGTGGGCTCACATCAGATGGATCAGTTAAGAGGAGCTGTGGTATTTTCCAAGATAGATTTGAGATCGGGTTATCACCAGATTCGTGTTAAAGGGGAAGATGTACCGAAAACCGCTTTTCGAACTCGTTATGGGCATTATGAGTATCAGGTAATGCCATTCGGGGTGACGAATGCTCCTGCCATATTTATGGATTATATGAACAGGATTTTTCGTCCGTATCTAGACAGATTTGTCGTTGTCTTTATCGATGACATTCTGATCTATTCTCAATCTAAGGAAGAGCATGCTGAACATCTTGGTATTGTTCTTCAGATTTTGAGAGAAAAGCAGCTGTATGCGAAGTTGGCTAAATGTGAATTCTGGTTGGAAAAAGTTCAGTTTCTAGGTCACGTAATTTCGAAAGAAGGTATTGCGGTAGACCCATCAAAAGTGGAGACTGTTTTACAGTGGGAAAGGCCTAAGACGGTAACAGAAGTTCGAAGTTTCGTTGGACTTGCTGGTTATTACCGGAGGTTTATCGAAGGTTTTTCGAAGATTGCTGGACCGCTTACACAACTTACGAGGAAAAGTCAAGCTTTTGAATGGACGGAAGAACGTGAAGCCAGTTTTCAAGAGTTGAAGAAGAGGTTAACAACTGCACCTGTGTTGATCTTGCCAGATTCTAAGGGAACTTTTGACGTGTATTGTGATGCTTCTTATCAAGGGTTAGGTTGCGTTTTGATGCAGAATCGGAATGTTGTGGCGTATGCTTCTCGTCAGTTGACGGTTCATGAGAGGAACTATCCAACGCACGATTTGGAATTGGCTGCAGTGGTTTTTGCTCTGAAAGTGTGGAGGCATTTTCTCTATGGAGCGCTGTTTAATGTCTTTAGTGATCACAAGAGTCTAAAGTACTTGTTTGATCAGAAAGAATTGAATATGAGGCAAAGGCGATGGTTGGAATTCTTAAAGGATTATGATTTTCAACTTCAATACCACCCGGGAAAAGCTAATGTGGTAGCTGATGCCTTGAGTAGAAAGGTGCTTAGTGTTTCGGAAATGATGATCAAGGAGGAAGAGTTGATCAATAAGTTTCGAGATCTATGGTTGTCTGTGGAGTTTTTGCCTGAAAAAGTTCGTTTATTTAAGGTCGTGATCATAAACGAATTTCTTGATGTTGTCCGAGATAAACAAAAGGAAGATGTGTTTTTGCAAAATGAGAGGGAATTGCTAAAGCAAGGTCATAAAGCGACGGTAGAAGAAGGAGCATATGGAATCTTAAGGTTGAAGGGAAGAATTTGTATGCCTGATGATTCTGAATTGAAGAAGTCAATTCTAGATGAAGCTCATACTAGTGATCTTAGTTTACATTCGGGGATGACCAAGATGTACCAAGACTTGAAAAGGTTATTTTGGTGGCCAAGGATGAAAAGAGACGTAGCAGAGTATGTGGAGTCTTGTCTGGTTTGTCAGAAAGCGAAAGTGGAACATCAGAGACTAGCTGGAATGTTGCAACCGTTATCTATTCCAGAGTGGAAATGGGATAGTATCTCTATGGATTTCATTACTGGTTTGCCGAAGACGAGGAAAGGTCATGATTCAATATGGGTTATAGTCGATAGACTTACTAAATCGGCTCATTTCTTACCAATTAATATCAAGTATTCGTTGGAAAGATTAACCCAGTTGTACATCAGTGAGATTGTTAGATTACATGGTGTACCTACATGTATAGTTTCTGACTGAGATCTGAGGTTTACGTCAAGGTTTTGGCGAAGTCTACAAGAAGCTATGAGAACTAAGTTGCGACTGAGTTCAGCATATCATCCGCAGACTGATGGTCAGACAGAGAGAACTATACAGTCTTTAGAGAATCTGTTGCGTGCTTGTGTTTTAGAGCAACGAGGAAGTTGGGATGAATTTTTATCTTTGATAGAATTCACCTACAACAATAGTTTTCACTCAAGTATAGGGATGGCGCCCTATGAGGCATTGTACGGAAGACGATGTCGAACCCCGTTATGTTGGTATCAGGATGGGGAAAGCATGACTATTGGACCAGATCTTATACAACAGACTACGAAGAAGATAAAGATGATACAAGAGAAGATGAGAACGACGCAAAGCAGACAGAAGAGTTATGCAGATAAACGAAGACGACCTCTTGAGTTTGAGGAGGGTGAGCATATGTTTCTAAGAGTTACTCCTACGATCGGTGTCGGAAGAGTTATTAAGTCTAAGAAGCTTACTCCTAAGTTCATTGGACCGTATCAGATTATCCGACGTATAGGTCCTGTGGCGTATCAAATTGCTTTGTCGCCTTTTCTATCCAATCTGCATGATGTATTTCATGTATCTCAGCTCAGGAAATATATACCGGATCCGACGCATGTTATACAACCAGATGAAGTACAGTTGAAGGAGAATTTGACTTACGAGACTTTACCTGTTAGAATTGAGGACAAAAAGGTAACGCAGCTTCGAGGGAAGATGATCAAGCTAGTGAAGGTCATATGGAATGACATGACGGGTGATGCTACCTGGGAGCTGGAAGATAAAATGAGGGATCAGTATCCTCATTTGTTTTGATGTGCAGCGAATTTCGAGGACGAAATTTTTTATTTGTTGGGGAGAGTTGTAACACCCCAATTTTTAGAAAATGTCCCGAATGTTCCGTTTGCTGTTTTTCAAGCTTTTGTGTAAATGACTGTTATGTCCTTGTTTTACTGTTTCTTGTTTTTCTGTATGAAATACAAATATGTTTTACAGGCTAAAATTTTATTTGATCGTTTTACGTATTTTGCTTCGAGATGGTAAAATAAAAATTTTCTCAAGCTATTGTTTTAATTTTTCTGGGAGATTTACAGACAATTAATACTGTCTGTAATTTTATTTGAACGTTTTGGATGATTTGCTTCGTCGTGGGGAAAAATGAAAAAATAACCGTTACATCCCGATTGTACTGTTTTTAATTTTTCTATATGTTACAGTGCTTAATATTACTGTCTGTGATTTTATTTGGACTTTTTGTGCGATTTGCTCCGGGACAGGAAAATAATATTTTTCCGGGCCGGAGAAATCTTGTTTTAATTATTCAGACTGGGGGATCTTACTAAACCCAATTCTGAATGAGACGATAAATAATCTTTTAATTTTTAGGATTTAACTGTCCAATAAAATAATTTTGTGTATTATTTATTAGTCAGTATAATTAGATGACAGTGGACCCGGAAATGTTTTGCGGGACCCACGTTTGATTAAAACAGTTAACTTAGTAGCTTAATTAAACATCATTAGTGAAGGAATTCTCTAGAACAAGTGACTAAGCTTGATGACTAGGTTAATTAGTGACTAAGCATGGTGACTAAGGCTAATGACAAGGCAAGGATGAACTAATGGGAGCCAAGCTTGCTAACCAAGTTTTAATCTTAACCTTTGATCCATTCTAAGGCTTGGATGAAGCCAAATCCATGACACCTTGCATGGAGTGAAGTCTACGGCCAAGCCACCTTAGGAAGGCCATAATCACTTTGTCTTCATGCAAATTTCTCTCTTCTCTCTCTTCCAAAAACCCTAAACACCATTGAAGCTTCCTTGAAGCTAGTTTCGGCCAAGCCTTGTTCTATACCATCCAACCACCCAAAATTCTATCCAACCAAGTTTTCTAAACCTAAACACAATTCTAAGAACATCTCTAGTTGAGAGTTCTTGCAAAATCTTCCATTTGAAGCTTGGAAACCTATTTGGAAAATTTTACCTAGAAGGTGAAATTTCTTATTTTTCTTTTCTAAACTCTTTTTCAAAGTTCTAAGCCATGATTTCTCCATGGTTTAAGCTCTCTTTTTATGGTTAGTAACTTGTAGTTTTTTTAAGTTTGTTAGGTTTTGAAGGAGGAAAACCGAAACCTAGAAGAGGAGTGAAAGAATATATTTGTCTTCATTTAAGGTAAGAGGAAGACAAATCTTATCATCCATGGGTGGTGGTAAGAAAATGGAAAATTGATTGATGATTGTAGAATCCATAAGGATTCCTTGTTTGTGGTTGTTTAGTAGCTTGTTTGTGTGGTTGTTAGTAGCTTTCCTATTTGATAATTGTAATAATTTGTATGTAGTTGCATGTCTACAAGCTTTGATAATTTGCATGTGTTAGAAATGCATGATAATGTATAGGATGTGAATAACATGCTAAGGTATGCATGAGTGTTCCAAAGAACACAACCCTAAGGCTCACGGCCATTGACTCAAAAGGAGAACCAAAATGTTCTCATTATTTTCCTAAAGTGTAATTTAATTAACCTAGGAAAATTAACAAGAGATAGAATTGTTTAGATCAAGGAAAATGAATTTAGAAATCAAATGATCCAAACATATATTTCGGCCAACATGCCAAACCAAGAATTCATGATTTCTAAAATCAATTCCAAATCATTTCCAAGTATAAGGATGCAATATATGTTAAAAAGAATTTTTCTAAAATGAGTTTTGAAGAAGTAAATTGAATTGAATTAAGTTTAAGCAACTAAAAACTATTAATTTTATTGTTAGAAAAGAAATACAGTAACTTTCAAAAATTTCTAACATATAGCTCATACTGTATTTTGAAGCATGTTAGTGGTTTTCAAAAGGTTTAAATTATACGGATAAAAATTAAGTAAACAAAATTTTTACGAAAAAATTAGGAAACCATTAATATAATTTTCTAAGTAAAATACTGTCAATTTTTAGTAAAAACGGGCAAATAAGAGAGAAAAGATGTCCAAAAGACAGTATACGGTATAGAAAATATTTTACGTAGTTTAAATATATTATTTATTATTTCAATTTATTTTAACAGTAATTGTTAAGGGATTTGGACAAGAAAATGATTTAAAAACTTTACGCAATTGAGAAAATGTATTTAAAACTCTACGCGATTTTAAAAACAGAAAAATAAATTTACGCGATTTAAAAACATTTATTAAAACGACGAGATTGTGAAAACGTGATAAAATTTCTACGCGATTGACCAAAATGGTAATTTTTGTATTTTTCTGCTGTCGGGCTATGAGGTGAACCCGTACAGGCTTTGGAACAGTATTTGTCTGGTGGGACTTACTGTATCTTTTTATCTTTGAGGATATCTTGGTAATTTGAGATTTAGCCAGGTTTTGGTGGATTGGTTGACGAGATGAATCACATCGTGTTGTCGATGCGATAAACGTAGTGTGGTTCATTGTCTTTATGAACTTGGAGACGTTAGTGTACGGGATCCCATATATGGACAGTCGGTCGCTCCGCTGGGCCGTGGTAACCGATAGCACACTAATGGACTCGACACGCACTATTTTTAATCGAGATTTCATAAAGTCTAATAGTACATTGCATGTAGTGC
Organism: Ormosia emarginata; assembly: GCA_029884605.1. NCBI lineage: Eukaryota > Viridiplantae > Streptophyta > Magnoliopsida > Fabales > Fabaceae > Ormosia > Ormosia emarginata. The sequence continues at coordinate 19,571,090 of JAQQTP010000078.1, read as the reverse complement.
CACAATGTGAGACCGTGAACTACACCATGCTTTGGATGATGGATTCCATATGACTTGGGGCTATAGACGCATAGCGCAAAGTGTGACAACAAGAATAGTTTGGTTGGGCAGCCATGGTACTAATAGATTTTGCGAGTCATTCTCTCTCTGATATCTATTTGTGTTTAGCTCCATGGAGTAGGGTCGTGTCATATTATATATGATTATATTTTGGATATTATTTTATTTTATCTGTTTATTTTATTTAATTATTGTTAAGATAATTTGTTTATTTCTTACTTTATTTTATTCGTGATAATATTTTATCTGTGATATTATGTGTTATTATGATGCTATTCTATTATTAATTAATGTTATAGCTTTTCATATTGCATGAACTGTATATCTGTTGTTTGTCGTTTTCTTATTTGCCATGTTTGTGATGATTTTAGTTTGTCTTACCTCTTTATTGTATGTGTTTTCTGTATATTTATTTTACGTGGTAAAGAGTTTGAGGAAGAGGAACAGCCTCTTGAGATTGTGTATACTGAGGAGGAAGAAGCGCAGCAAGCCGAAGATCAGTACGACGACCAAGAACCATCTGATCATCCATACCCATTGGACTGATTAGTTTGGATATGGCGGTGCCAGGATTTTTGAGATTTGTGACACTCGAGTTTCATGGTGGATCATTAGCTTGGCATCTGAGGGGAGACAGAGACTCCGTGACGTATGTGGGACGACTGACTGTATCCCTACGTCATAGGTTTGATGAAGAACTAGTAATGACGACTACTGTATTTCTGCACTTAGAGTTACCTTTATCCATTAGGCGTCATTGGGGTGGTGTATCCACTGAGCCTAGTGAGATGACACTCTGATGCAAACCAAGAATGTCCGCCGAGTGTCGAGGCATCCCGGATATTTATCTTCCAAATTGATTTTTTGATCCATCGAGGATTAAATATTTATGATGTATTTTTAGTGCGTCTGTTGAATTGTATATATTGACTTTTTTTTATTTTTGGTTTACGCTTATGTTTAAATATTTGTAGTTATTTGTAAATTATTTGTATAACTTATAACTTGAACTATATGTATATTATGATTGTTGTTTCTTATTTTATATTTCATTATTTTATTTATGGTGAAATTCTATTTATGGAACTATTTTACGAAGTATTAAGATGTAACAAACTTTTTATAACTTGGGTAGATTTTATTTATCTTTCTTTTATTTTCTTTATATAACATAAAGTGTTAATAAACTTTGACTAGGTCAAGATCCAACATTTTTATTAAGCTTTACTTGGAGGTGGCCAACATATTCAATCTAAAGTAAGATAAGGAAGAAAATAACCCAAGTTGGTCCAATTAATCCAAATTGAAGAGGACTCAATTAGGACTTGTGATTGGCGAGATTTGGGCTTTATAAGAACCCAAGTTGGTCCAATTAATCCATTTTTCTTATTATTTTGTAATTTTTGTATTTTATTTTGTTGGAATAAGTTTAGATGTCTTTTGGTCTTTCCTAAGTTAGTTATTGGGCTTTAAAGACTTCCTAAATCATTATGATGGCTAGTGGGAATTTATTATCATGTTTATGGTTATTTTCTAGGTAATAATGCACTTAATTGCATGATAGTGGGAGTTTCTTCCTTGCATTTCAAGAGTCATTTTAGGGTTTCAAGGGTTGAAAATAGCTTCAAGCTTAGCCTATAAATAGGGAACTCATGTATTCCAAAAAGGAGATTTTGGAAGATTAATGAAAGTGGAGGAATTCCCTATTTTTGAGAGGGCTATTTCATGTCTCTTGGGTTCTTAGAGAGAACCATAGCTTGAATCTTATCAAAGGTTCCTCATACCTTTGTGGCGATTCTACACAAGGCTTATCTTTCACATTCTCTTCAATAGAATTGAGATTGTGGCTCCATTCCTTCATCTTCTTGTCTAATTCCATTTTTAATCTTTTCATCTTACTTGTTCTTCTCACCACTTCTTATTCTTCTACATCAATCTTTGTTTAATTTTTTCTTCTTTTTGTTTGTTGTTGAATTCGGTTACAAGAGAACTAACACAAGGAAGATCCGAAAATCATATGTTCCATTGTTGGATCATATCATTACATCTTACTCAGAAGCCTTGTAATTGATTACAAGCAGGATGTAATCAATTACAAGCTACTCAGAAACACAATTCGCAGTTCCAGAAGCTTGGTAATCGATTACAAGGACTATGTAATCGATTACCACAAGAAAATGTGTAGAAAACAAAGCCTTTAAGCCATCGGACTCAAACCAAACCATTAAGCATCAACAACAACATTTCACAAATTGTATCAAATTCATCATAAAACATCAAATCTCATATATAGAGTTTAAGCCCATTTTCCAAATCTTAATACTCATCAAAGTTAAATCAAAAAACCAAGTTCTCAAATCTATAAAGTGACCAAAATCATCTTTTCCATTTCAAAAACATCATTGAAATCCCAAGTTTCTGAGACTCCAAAACAAGGAAGTAGAAAAGATGAAAGAAAACCCCTAATGCTTTAATCTTCTTTTCCTTCCCATCTTCTTCCTCTTGATCTAAATCTTTCTTTCTTTCCTCTCTCTCTTCTTCTTTTGGAAAGACAACATGAGAGAAAGAAAAAAAAAAAGAAAAAATTAAAATAAATAAAGGAGAAAGGTGAAATGTCACTAGTAACATTTTATCTATTAAAGATACTTTAATCTTTCAGAAATTGATTTTTCCAACCTCCATAGGCATTATGGAAAATTCTAGGATTTCATGTACTTCTCAGTTTTATTTTTCCACAATCATTTATATACACCTTTATCGTCCTAAAATTTCTTATTCATCCCATTTTAAATGATAAACCTTATGAATCTGGTCAAGAATTTAGAAGCTTCCAATTGTCTATTTCAACCTATTTCTACTCTCAAATTAATCTTCATTCTTCTATATTACACTTGCTCATACCCCTACGGGTTTCTAATCCATTTATCTGATTAGTTTGGTCTTTAAACACTATCGTAGTGTAATTAAAAATGTCAAACTAACTTCTCTAATCTTCTAAAATTTCATATAGCTCATTCTAATCCTTAATGACTTCAAAATAACTTTACCATATTTATTCTCATACTTTTAACCATTTAAGTTGAATTGAACATATTTAAATCATTTCTATGTATTCAAAGTTAAGATTTATCTATCCTTCAGCCCAACCAACCAAAATAGTGATTACACCAAAAGAAAATAATCAATCCTATGGACATATCATTAGACAAGGAATGGAAGGTAGGGCTCAGGACAACCCCTTTTTCATAATTGATAAGCCAAGGTGAAGATCACCACAAGGGTCTTGGACTCTTTTTTATAAGATCGAAGTATATATAAGAATAGAGGATTAAATGAAGAACCTATCTAGAGATCTCTAAACACTCTCTTGATAGATTGGACAAACCCAAATTGAACATCCAAAAGTTCTTGGATTTCATTCATCATAGATGTGTACATATATAGAGTTTAGGGGCTGCATATTTCTTCTTCTTGCATTTAAAATTTGTTTCGCACTTATATTTGTTTAAGTGACTAAAACCCCTCATAAAAGAAATAACTAATCCACTTGTTAGGATTCTAATTAAAATCAACTAATGAAATTTAGGTGATAATAAAACTTTGTTTTGAAACTTCTAAAAATGAGTTACCTAGGCATGCAAGCCAAAGGTTGCCCTCCCAACTAGAAGCTTAATAAAAAATTGCAATCCACACAAAAGTTTATTATACTTTATTTAATAGAAATAAACTAGAAAATCACTTCCAAAAATTTCTTAAACTTCCAGCCCATTTTTCACCATGATAGAAGCTGAATCTGGTCAAGAAGCTTGAAATATAATTTGTAGATAATTTCCTTATCTTTCCAACGAACTAAAGAATGCATCAATTGATGAGTTCACACTTCCAAGGATGGAAGATAAGCCAAAACAATTCAACACAAGGATGTAATTCCTTTGATAAATCTCAAAATAAAATTTTCATAAAAACAAGCTCAATTTGTTTGTTCCTTAAATTGGACATCATTCTTGGTTTGCATCATTTACATTCAGAAACTTACAAAAATAAACTCCTAATAATAACCATCATAAAAACTATAATTGGCCAAAGTGTAAATGCCAAAGAAATAAAAGCATTCAGCCTACAATTTTTAACCTAGCTGACTGCATTATTCTATCAATTTGTAATAGTCACTTGTCCTTGTTATTTGCATTTAATCAGCCAATAATTCCACCAAGTCTGGCTACCCCTATTCAGCATAGTTAGCACTCCATACTTGAGTTGAATTTATGACAAGCTACCCTCCCATTAAAGCCATGCAAAGGCTCTTCAGTCATGAGGCAATTGATCAATTTGAGTTTTGATTCTTCAAGGCATGGTTCTATTTTAGTAAAGGCTGCCAACATTTGTTGTAAAGCTTCCTTGGCTTTCCTTGTCCTTGCTCTTGTCATAGGTCCTCCAAGTCCTTCAAGGGCTTCAAGCTCCTTGTTCTTGGTCATGTCCTCATCATCTCCTTTCGCAGAAAGGATGGCTCCACAAAGCAGACTTCAGCACTTGGCCTAGAGGTTGGCAGCCAAAGAGTGGTAGGGCGTCCGGATCTCAGGCTCCAACAGTTGCACCAAGGGTGACCGTCGCAATACCACCGCCATCGGTTGTCACAATCCTTTTGCCTACAATCGAGGTAGTTCCCTTGCCTTCCACAAACACCAAGGTCTAAGATGTTGACAACAGTTTTCCTGCTCCATCGTTGTGATCCTGGAAGAGGTGGGTTGAGAGCAGCAAAGATCTAAGGGGGAAGAGGCTGGTCATGGAGACTACTCCAGAGGAGCCCGAGGTGTTCGAGATCCCACCCGGACCGGGGTCTGCTATCCCGAAGGGTGCTCCACTCTAAGAAACATGTTAGGCTTGTATATGGTCTCAGAGGTACTATTATACTTGCTTAACATGCCAGTTCAATTTTATGGCAAATTGAGTTAGTTTAGCCACTTTGCTGCAACACAGAAGGTAGAAAGTAGCCTACAATGACTTAAAAAATAGTTTTAAAGGTTAAGTTAAGGGAAATAAATATGGATAGTTTATTTCCAAGTTATAAATGAGTTAAGAAAGTTGCAGTTAAAGTTTGAAGGTAAACTGAGTTCGTTTGGTATTTTTAAGCACACCGAGTAAGTGTTTTAATACCGAATGGACTTAGTGCAGATATAGAAAATTAAGGAAATGACAAAATAAGCATAGGATTTATTTTAATACTTATGGAGGTTAGAAAGTTGGAAATAATAAGATCAAAGTATTTCTAAGAGGTGGGAAATTCCTGTAAAAAGATAAAAATGCCCTTAGGGCATGTCTTTTTTTATAAGTGAGATTTCTCACTTCTCTCTTGTCTCTCACGCTAGTGTGGCCAGAAAATAGGGAGGAGAAACAAAGAAGAAAAAGAGAAAGAAGGAAGAGGAAGAGAAGGAGAAGAAAGAAAGCCAAGGCCAAGAGTCATCAACCAAGGTAGGGGTGCTTGTTTCTATCCTTTCCCCTCTATCTTCATCTTGTGATATTTGTTTGGCTTGATGAGGAAAAATGGGTTTGGGTGGAAATAGGGAGTTTGTATGTTAGTTTCTTGCTCCTAAGGGTGAAGTGAGATTGGTTAAAGCTTATTTTATGTATGGAGTTTAGTTTGTGGTTCTTGGAACCCATAGATGAAGCTTGAATGGAAGAGAAGGGTTTTATACCCATTTTGAGTTTTATGGTTTATGGTATGATTTGGATGTATATTTGAGTTATTTTGATGTTAATGATGATGTTTATTGGTTTGGTTTGAGTTTAGGTGGCTTAAAGACATTCTGCAAATTTATACTTGGTAATCAATTACATAGCAGTTGTAATCGATTACCAAACTTCTGGAGTTGCAAATCGTGTTTCCGGGCAGCATGTAATCCATTACAACCTGTCTATAATCGATTATAGAGGTTCTGTCAAGCTGGTAATCGATTACCAGAGCTATGTAATCGATTACCAGGACCCTAAAATGAGGTTTTTGAGCTAAAAATGATGGAAACATAGTTTTTTATCCTTTGTAACCCAAACATAAACCTTAAACCCTAGATTCAAGGATTATATTTCACTTAAATGTGATAGGATTATGCATCCAAACCAAATTGAGAAATGACTTTAAGATGGAATGAAATCAAATGAGATTGAGAATTGAGGTAAGATGTTTTCAAGAGAAAGTAAGAGGATTATGGACCTCCATTAGACATGGATTGCCTTAGTTAATAGTTTATTCTCATGAGCAACTTATGGTTGTAGTAGTTTCCATTCGAGAAATGGTTAAGAGGAAGAGAATTAGACAAGAAATCAAATTAGTTATTAAGAATTAAGTGCAAAAGGGGCTAATTGGCAAGTGTTTGGTGCCATAGAGCCTAGTAAACAAGAGTTAAGGGTCATAGTGCCTAGTTAGCAACAGTTGAGTAGTATAGTGCATGAAAACTCTCAAAGAATTGAGGTAAAGTTAGTAGTGCAAGGACAAAGATCAGGTGGTGGTTATGCAAGAGTTAGGCATAACACCACATTATGCATAGACATTCATACATTTATACATTTGCATTTCTAAGAAAAGTTAAGGCAAAGAAAGTTGAGAAAAATGTCAATTCACAGTTCAGAAAGTGGGTTAAGGAGGTAACATATTCCCTCTCTACTGTAAAGAGGAATAGTAGATTCATGACATTCATGACATTGTATCCATAGAAAGAGAAATGGTGGGTTAAGGAGGTAACATATTACCTCCCCACTATAAAGAAGAATGACAGATTCATGTCATTCATGACATTGTATTCACAGAAAGAGAGATGGTAGGTTATAGGAGGTTATATATTCCCTCCCTACCATAAAGAGGAATAGTAAGTTCATGACGTTATTCATGACATTGTAAATCTATGAGATGGAGATTCATGACATTATTTATGACATTGCACTTACATCATCACTTATCCTTGTTTGAGCATAATCATACCTCATATTATGCATCATAATATCATTGCATTACTTGACGTGTGATTGTTATTGTGTTTAGTGATTCCTTGTGTTTGTGTGTTGTGCTCAATGGTATTAGGCAATTGTATGAGTGGTTGTTTAATATCATTAATAGTTTGTGTTTGATTGCTCAATGTTATTGTTCCATTATATGGGCAGTGGTTCAATATCATTGATTGTTACCTTTCGATGGCAGTTGTATGGGCAGTTGTCTTATCTTGTAAAGAGGAATTAGTTCAAAGTTATGGCTAGACTGAAAACGTTACATAAAGAGAGAATGTGTATGTTCCTAGAGTAAAGAATAGAAATATGAAGGATTATACAGATTTATTTATGATGTTCTGATTGAGTAAGGAATAATGATTTATTTTCCAGTTAAAATTTTATTTCAGATATTTATGGGTTGTATAATGTTATACGACTGCTGGTATTAGTACACTTATACTGAGAATTATGAATTCTCACCCCATGTGTTCCATGTAAATCCAGGTTCAAGATTCAAGGTCACAAAGAAGATGAAGAATAAAGAATAGCATAGTTATATTTTATTTTGAGTAGATAGATTTTATATTTTCACGTATATGAGATTAAGGATGTAAAAGAAAAACAGGTATGTATTAGTGAAAAGTTATGTATATAAGTGGATATTATTTCCACAAGGCTCTCCATGATGATTTATTTGTATAAATGTTATGGATTAGTTTATGAAATAAGTTAGAAGTAACATAGCTAATACTGTTTATCCAGGTATACGTCAGATATACTAGGATTTTAGTATTAGGATGTTACAGAACACGTTAAGAGATAACCTAACTTCTACTGAGTCTATCCTTGCCAGTGTCTAGGCTTAATGTGAACTTCTACCACAGACCGAGATTAGGATTAATGAAGAAATCAAAGCGATGGAATGCAACTGGATGAGGTCCATTGTGGAGTCTTCAAAAATGCTCTGAACTAACTCCGCTTTCTTAACCTCAGCTTAAATGAAGAAGAAATTGGCACTCTGAGGATGGTTCGGGATGGCCAAATTGTTGATGTAGCTATTCTCGAGACTGCCTCGAATGTCCAAGTGCACCAAAGGGAGGATGATGGGAAAAGGGCAAAAGCAACTCTGGTAGGGGATTAGGAAGAGGTGGGCAGCAACAATTGAGGTGGCGGAAGCTAACTCCAAAGGGTTCAAGCCCCACTTTTCGATGCCCAACTTATTTTTTATTTCATTGCCCCCGGCATGGGGTTTTATTAATGTACTTGGACAAGTCCCGACCTCGGGAATCTTCGATTTAATTTCATTACTTAGAATTTTCTTCATATTAATGTTTATTTTCTTTCACCGAGGTGAGTCAAATGCTCAATCTCGATGTCTCTTTCATACTTGTCGAATTTTAGCCTTTGTAAAGCCGAGATGGATCCAACACTCAATCTCAGTGTTCATTTTGAACTTAGCAATTTTGCTTACGTAGCATATCGTGATGGGTCCAATGCTTAATCTCGATGGCTATTAATGAACACTTGTTTTGCCTAGCTGAGATGTGTCCAATGCTCGATCTCAGAGGTTGGGTTCATTTAAGAATAGTTGACACTTAGTCAAACTTTAGGTATAAAGTGACATAGAAGCCTCTTAGAGTAATGTTTATTTTCCTGGACGACGGTCTAAAATGCACAACCATGTTAAACCTTTACAAGGCTTATAGGTTAGGTTGAGATGGTAAAGGTGATGCGGAAGCCTCTTGGTGTGGAGTCCACTATCTCGAGCTACGGTCAGCTAAGCTTAACTTTTGTAAACCTAGTCGGTTAATGGGTTAAGGTCAGGTCATATGGGTACGGGTGAAAATCCTCGAATGCGCTCCTTGACCTCACCAAGGTGTGGTAACCTTGCAGGTTGTGTTTCCAAAGTACTCGAGGACTCAAGGGGAAGTACAAGGTGCATTGGGGGGAGTATAGTTCTCGTACTTCCACTTGAAAGGTGGCTTCGAATTTCGGCCCTGTTGGTTTGGTTTCTCCCTAGACTTGGGCTTAACCTCTTCTTTCTCAAGATGCTTCCTAGCTCAGAGAATGTCTTTGACATTGATGTCTTGATTAGCGTGGCCTCAGAACTCGTTGATGAGGACTTCATGGGAGAAGCCCAAGCCCAGGCCCAAGTCCAGAAAGAAGTCCAAGATCCAATACAAGGTCTAGGAGGGCGCATGACAAGAGCAAGAGCTAAAAGGGCACAAGAAGAACTTAAAAAGATGGTGAACAACTTATTAGAGGCCTAACATCAGATTGAAGCCCAACACGTGGAGCCTAGGGTTTACACATGCATAGGCCACTTGGAATGAAAGGAGAAGAGTCAAAAGAGTCAATCTGAACTTTCAAAACCTTTATATATATTTTTGGGGCTGTTTTTATTTTTTTATTTTTCTATTGCATTCTAGTTCTATTTAGTGTATGGCTGTGTTCAAAAAAATATATTTTGTCCACAGCAGGATTAGAACCCAGGCACTTGAAGCTGAATATGTCTCCTTAACCACTATAACATACCAGTGATGCTTATGCAAGGGGTTTTGTTTTTATTTTTGTTTAGTCCTAAATGGGCAAACCTCTAAACTGAATTGTACTAAAACAATTGGAGATCATTAGAGAGAGACAGACATTTTTGGAATTTACAAAACTGAGAGTTTTGCTCTGCTAGGGTTCTTCCTTGCATCATTTGATCATATCAACAATTAACCAATTCTTGTGGCGATCCTTCTTGGCTTATCAAATTAGGCTTGTGGCGCCATTCTTATCTTATTTCTTTTCATCAATTTCGTATCTAGTTCTTCCTTTTAATTTCGCAATTTCCTCAGTTTTCGTCTCTAATTTCTCGAACTCATATCTCAAGTTATACGTACTCTTTTTCAGTGATTCTTAAGTCTAAATCATGTTTTAGAAAGAGATCTTTCACATAGTTTTGGAATCATTTAATTCTGATATCTATAGCATGAGATATGGATGCTTCCTAAAAACAGACAGAATCAATTCTTTTCTTTCTTTCTTCTTCCTTTCAATTTCATCTTCCAAATTCTGTTTGTTCTAGTCCTAGTTAGGTCCGAATTCAAGAGGCCTAAGGAAAACCTCATCATTTGGTATCAAAGCTAGTCATTAGGGCTAATGTTTGGGTGTGAATTGGAGCCCAAAAAGGGCTGTTTTGAAGCTATGTTTGGGGTGTGAGAGCACAACCTTACTGTAGAAAATTGATAGTAATATTTGAAGAGAAACAACAAGGATTAAGAGGCTATTTTGCTGCACTCAAAACCATGATTGTGTGGGCCAATTTGGAACCATTCCAAGCTTGAAAAAAATTGGGGGAACCAAGGCTGCACAAATAGGTGTACAGTGGTTGCCAAGTAAGTGAAAATGACACTTAATTGTGATTTTCTGAATTGCTAGAACTGTACTAAGATTGTAGAGGCTGAATTTGAGTGTTGAATCTTTAAAAAAAAACAGAATTGGAGTTTTTTTTTAAAAAAAAAAAAGAAGAAAGGAGATTTGGAAGTGCTTGAATATTTAGTTTGAGGGAAGAATGATTCTGGACCTAAACCTTGTTCTTGTCTCTTGTTTGAATTTGTGAATCACTTGTCTTTCTAATTGTGAGTAGTGAACTTGTTCTTTGCTACTTGTCTTGTGATATTAAAAGCCTTGTGATTGCTGCAAATTAAAAATTCATTTCTTGAAGAGATTGTTTGATTCTAGTAAGAACTTTAAGCAAGAGAAAGAGTGGAAAAAGGCAAGAGAGATATATTAGTTTAAAAGCCAAATTTGTGTGAAACACTTTGAGTGAAATAGTTTTGGAGAGGACTTCTTTACCTCAAATCTATCTATGGCTGCAAGAGAGTACCCTCCATCCCCTACTAGGGAGCATAGGTTGTTGCTAGATGCCTTAACTCAAAGGATGAATGAGGTGTAGAGGAAGCATACGGAGGGAATTTATGAGAGGCTTGAAACTTTAGAAAACCAAAACCAGAATGGGGAGAATGACCAACATAGAGATAGGAGGAGACATGAGAGGCATGAAAGAAGAGAACATGAGGGAGAACAAAGGAGAAACCAAGAGGAGGTTGTGAAAGTTACCATACCACCATTTAAAGAAAAAAGTGATCCTGAAGCCTATATTGAGTGGGAGCTGAAGGTAGAACAAATTTTCTCATGCCACAACCTAGATGAGGAGAGGAAGGTCAAGCTAGCTACCTTGGAATTCACTTACTATGCCTTAGTTTGGTGGGATCAATTCCAAAAGGAGAGGGGGAGGTATGGAGAGCCTATGTTAGAGAGTTGGGAGGAGTTAAAAAGAGTGTTGAGAAGGAGGTATGTTCCATCCCACTACCATAAAGAGCTTCTTAATAAACTCCAAAGAATGATCCAAGGGAGTAAGAGTGTAGATGAGTTTGTAACACCCTAAACTTTTGGATGAATTACTGTTGTGTCTTGAATGTACTGTTTTCTGTTTTTCAACTTTAGGATAAATGACTGTTATGTCCTTTTTGTACTGTTTGTTGTTTTTCTGTATGAAATACTGTTTTATTTTACTGTCTGTGATTTTATTTGAACTTTTTGTGCAATTTGCTCTGGGATAGGAAAATAATATTTTTTGGGCCGGGAAAATCTTGTTTTAATTATTCGGAGCTGGGGGATCTTACTAAACCCAATTCTGAATGATACGGTTAGTAATCTTTTAATTTTTAGGATTTAACTGTAAAATAAAATAATTTTATATTATTATAATATTATTTTATTAGTCAGTATAATTAAATGACAGTGGACCCGAAAATGTCTTGCGGGACCCACATTTAGTGAAACAGTTAACGTTTGGAGTAGTAGCTTAATGATAAGGCTTAATGACTAGGCTTAATTAGTGACAAGGCTTAATGACAAGGCTTCATGACTAGGCTTGGATTAGCCAATGAGAGCTAAGCTTGGTGATCAAGTTTTAATCCTCTCCATCCATCATTTCTAAGGCTTGGATGGAGCGAACCAAGGGGACACCTCCTTGCCATTGAAGTCTACGGCCAAGCTTCATTTTGGAGGGTAATTATCACTTAATTCTCTAACATTTTCTCTCTTCTCTCTCTTCCAAAAATACCAAACTCCATTGATGCTATCTTGAAGCACCATTCGGCCAAGAACCCTAGTTCACCATCCAACCACCCAAAATTTTATTCTACCTACTTTTCTAAACCTAAATACAATTCTAAGAACATCTCTAGTTGAGAGTTTTTGCAAAATCCAACATCTTGGGCTTGAAAACCTACTTGGAAGATTTTACCTAGAAGATGAAAATCTTTGTTTTTCATTTCTAAATTCTTTTTCAAAGTTCTAAGCCATGATTGATCCATGGTTTAAGCTTTCTTTCATGTTAATAACTTGTAGAAATTTGTTTAAGCTTGATAGGTGTCTTGGAGGGGTGAAAATCGAAACCCTAGAAAGGAGTGAAAGAGTGTTTGTCTTCACTTAAGGTAAGAGGAAGACTTGAATCTTATCATCTGTGGGTGGTGATAAGAAAATGAAATTGGTTGTGGTTGTAGAATCCATAAGGATTCCTTTGTGTTTTTGTTATTAGCTTTCTTATTTGTGATTTGTATTAAATTGCATGTCTACAAGCTTTAAATATATTGTATGTGTTAGAAATGCATGTATAATTAGTAGGATGTGAATAACATGTCAAGGATTGCATGAGTGTTCCAAAGAACACCAATGAAGGCTCACGACCTCAACATCAAAGGAGAACCAAAATGTTCTCATCAATTTTTCAAAAGTGTGATTTAATTAACTTAGGGGAATTGATAAGATATAAATTGTTTTAGAACAAGAAAAACAAATTTAAAGATTAAATGTCAATTTTATGTATTTCGGCCAACATGCCAAAGCCAAGTATTTATGATTTCTAAAATCATTTCCAAACTATTTTTTTAATCAAAAAGAAGCAATATATACTAGAAAGAATTTTATTACAATAAGTTTTGAGAAAATAAAAGGACTAAGATTGAGTTGAAGAAGTTAAAACTAATGATTTTACTGTTAGAAGAAAAATACAGTAGCTTTTGTAAATTTCTAACATATAGCTCATTTTATATTTTGAAGCATGTTAGTAGTTTTCAAAAGTTTAATTACATGGTTTGTCGTATAAATAAAAAGGAATTTTTAACAGAAAAATTAGAAAACCATTGATATAGATTTTCTAAGCAAAATACTGTTAATTTTTATTAAAAACGAACAAATAAGATAGAAAAGATATCCAATATACAGTATACGGTATGAAAAATACTCTACATAGTTCAAGATGTATTAAAAATTATTTCTGTTTATTTAAACAGTGATTTGTAAGGAATTTGGACAAGAAAATAATTTAAAAATCTTACGCGATTGAGAAAATGTATTAAAAACCCTCCGCGATTTTGAAAACAGTAAAATATATTTACGCGATTTAAAAACATTTGTAAAAATGACGGAATTGTGAAAATGCGATAAAATTTCTACGCGATTGACAAAAACAGTAACTTTTACTGTCGGGCCAAAGTGGTGGACCCGGACAGGTTGTGAAACAGTATTTGTCTGGTGGGACTTACTGTATATACATGAGTTTGTGCCATTGAGGGCATTTTGATAAATATGTGCCATTGAGGGCATTTGCATAAATACGCATATTTATACCATTGAGGGTATTTTGATAATTTTTATTTTTTATCATGCATTGAGTTAATGCCAATTTTTGGTGGATTGATTGACGAGGTGAATCACACTGTGTTGTCAGTGCGATAAACGTAGTGTGGTTCATTCCATTATGGACTTGGAGACATTAGTGTGCGGATTATTCCATTTGTGGACAGTTGGTCACTCCTCTGGGTCGTGGTAACTGCCAACACACTAATGGACTCGACACGCACTATACTTAATCGAGATCTTGTAAAGTCTAATAGTACATTGCCTGTAGTGACATAACGTTTGACAGTGAACTACACCACGCCATGTGACTGTGGGCTATAGACGCAACGTGTGACAGCGCAATAGTTTGGTTGGGTAGCCGTGGTACTAATAGATTTTGCGGGTCATTCTCTCTGATGTCTGTATGTGTTTAGCTCCATGGAGTAGGATCGTGTCATATTGCATATGTATCTGTGTTGTACATTATTATATTTTTATCTATGATATCATATATATTTAATTCTTATATTATATCTATGTTATACTGTATTTATGTTTATATTGTTCTGTGTTATACTGTATTTATGTTTATGTTGTTATGGCATTCTATATTATATGAACTGTATATCTGATTGTATTGTCGTTTTCTTATTTACCATGTTCGTGATGATATAGATTGTCTTACCTCTTTATTGTATGTGTTTTCGTATTTTAAATTTATGTGGTAAAGAGTTTGAGGATGAGGAACAGCCTCTTGAGTGCGTGTATCCTGAGGAAGAGGAAGAGCAGCAAGCTAAGGATCAGTACGACGATCAAGAAACATCCGATCATCCATATCCATTGGATTGATTATGGAAGGATGACGCTACCAGGATTCTTTGGATTCGTGCAACTTGAGTTTCACGGAGGCTCTGAAGCCTGGCGTTTGCGAGAGGATAGAGACTCGGTGACGTACGTAGGGCGTCTGACTGTGACCATACGTACGGAGTTTGATGGAGTACCGATCTTTTCTACTTTGTTGTATTTACATGTGGAGTTGCCGCTATCTCTTAGGCGTCATTGGGGTAGTATGTTTGATGCACCTAGCGAGATCAGCAGCATATCGACTGCACGGACTCGTGTCCGTAGAGAGTCGAGGCATCCTGGATATCTATCACCTGAAGTTTCATCTGAGAGTGATCCTTCAGAGGGTTAGATATTTATGATGTGTACTTGGGCGCGTCTGTGTTTGTATATATTGACTTTTACTGCTTTGTTTACTGTTTTAGTTTAAATAAGTATAGTTGTAAATTATTTGTATAACCTATGATGGAACCATATGTATATTATGTGTGATGATAGTGTGCTTATTTTATGATCTGTGTTATTTTATCTTGTAATATTCTGTTTAACCGAAAAATTTTTACAACCCGTATTATGATGTAACAAATGTTTTACAACTTGGGTAGATTTATATTTATTTTTTTCTTTTATTTATTTATAAATGTGACATCCCCATAAGGGTATTACATTAGTTGGTATCAGAGCCCAAGTTAGAGTCTTTTGGGGTTGTGGTTGGGTCTGTTTTTGTTTGTGCTGTGTGATTCTCTGTGATTTACTTCCGAAAGGATGTATCTAACTTTGCTTTGTTATGTTTGAAGAAAGAAGATGTCGGGTAGACGTGGAGGAGGACGTGCAAACGTAAATCGTGCAGTGGATCCAATGATTACGATTGTTGAAGCTATGCAAATGACGAATGGTGAAGTAATTACTCGAAAAACGATAGCGGCTCAACAAAGAAGATGCTTATCGCGATGCCCTAAATTTATCTGAATTTAGGCGTAACAATCCGCCGCTGTTTAGAGGCGAGGTTGATCTTGAGAAAGCGAGTCAATGGATACAAGACTTGGAGAGAATCTTTGAAGGAATGAGATGCTCCGATGAGAAGAAGGTAACATATGTAGCCTTTATGTTAAGGGGAGACAGAGAACATTGGTGGAGAGGAACCCGCCGATTATTGCAGACTGAAGGAACAAAAATTACATAGGAGGTATTTTCTAATGCATTTCTAGAAAAGTATTTTCCTGCGAGTGTTAGACATGCCAAGGAAATGAAATTTCTTGGTTTACGTCAGGGTAATATGACTATGAATGAGTATGCTACTAAATTTGAGAGCTTGTCTCAGTTCTCAGATTATGCTCAGACACGACCGAATGACGTGTGAAGATGTCAGAAGTTTGAGGTAGGGTTGAGACTGGAACTGAAACGAGGTGTGCTATCCTTGGGAATGAATCAGTTTCATGCTTTAGTGGATGCGTGTGCACGACTCGAGGAATTAGAGCCGTCGCGGGATCAGAGGAATCGTAATTTTGGACCAACAAGATTTCAGAGAAGTGGTAGCAGTAATACCAATCGGTTTCAGTGCAAGCTGTATTCTAGACCACCAGGGAATCAACCTCAACGATCACCAGTTGGGGGAAGTGCAAGTGGTAGTGGAGCTGGGCAGAGAGTGGCGTTTACACCAACATGTTTTAAGTGTGGAAGGAAAGGCCATATCTCTTTGGAGTGCACAATCAAAGGGATAGTTTGCTTTAACTGTAAACAACCTGGGCACATGTCTAAGGATTGTACTCAGCCGGAAAGAAAACCTGCTGTTCGTTATGTTCGTGCTAATCAGCAAAAGTCAGGAGGTACTCGACCGAGGTCAGGAGGACGAGTATATACTATGATGGGAACTGAAGTTTCTAAGTCTGATGACCTTATTCAGGGAGAAGGAGTCATTGAAGGTAATCTTCTGACTGTGTTATATGACTCTGGTGCAACACATTCATTTATTGCATATGATTGTGTGGAAATATTGAAGTTACCTGTGTCTTCTCTGAATGTTAAATTGAGTGTATCTACACCAACTGTTAAACCTGTAGTTACATCTAAGATATGTTTGGATTGTCCTGTTGTTATCAAGGACCGTATGTTTTTGGTCAACTTGATTTGTTTGCCTCTTGTTGAGATAGATGTAATATTAGGGATGGATTGGTTATCTTCTAACCATATCCTTATAGATTGTACAAGCAAAACCATAGTTTTTCCTAAGGAAGAAGAGTCTGAATTCTTGACTGCTGTTAAAGTCAAGTCATTGTTGAGAGAGGGAGCATAGGGATATATGGTATTGTCTTCTCTAGAAGTCAAGAATGAAAAAGATATGAGTATTATTCCTGTTGTCAATGAGTTTCCAGAGATTTTTCCTAATGATGTACCTGGTTTGCCACCTGAGAGGGAGATCGAGTTTTCAATTGATTTAGTACCAGGAGCAGGTCCTATCTCAATTGCACCGTACCGTATGTCGCCAGCAGAGTTGGTGGAGCTGAAAGGACAGTTGGTGGAACTGTTGGAGAAACAGTTTGTGCGACCTAGTATTTTACCATGGGGAGCGCCAATGCTTTTGGTCAAGAAGAAAGACGGAACTTCTCGACTTTGCATGGATTATCGTCAGCTGAACAAGGTGACTATCAAGAATAAATATTTGCTTCCTAGAATTGACGATTTAATGGATCAGTTAAAGGGAGCAGTGGTATTTTCCAAAATAGATCTGAGATCGGGTTATCACCAGATTCGTGTTAAGTGTAACATCCCGAAAAATATCTGTTTAAGTATAAATGATCATTTTATAATATTCTAGATTTTTGAGAATTTTTCTAGAATTTTTCGGAAATGACGAATATTTTAATATATTCTTCATTTTGCGTGCACACTGAGCTGAGAATTGCTGAGGTCAGTGTAACGCTCCAGAAGTTAATTATTTCACTACCAATAGTCATTTTCTAATATTTGTGATTTATATGAATTCTTTAGGAATTTTTCGGAAACGATGAATATTTTAATATATTCCTCATTTTACGTGTGCGCTGTGCAGACCCGGGAAGATGCGATGTCTTCTCTGTGGCTGGTAAACTCTAAATTGTGGACTTGTCGACGGGAGATCTTACTAAACCCGAGGCCGGGCACAATTTACGAAGTTTACGTTTTACGAGGTTTTACCCAATGAATGAAATCGCGGTATTATAAAAATCATCTGATGAATAATGAAATATTATTTTCATCATCAGTAACTCTTCTACACTGGAGGAAAAATAATACTGACAGTGTAAATATTCATCTGTGTTAGTGTGCCTGATTAGGAAATAGCTTTACTTTCATTTTATCGAGAAACGTGCAAAGCTTCTCATGGAAGCTTGGAGGAAGCTTCTTGGAAATTTCCTCTTCCTCCTTCCCCATGCAAAGCAGCCCATTTCCCCCTTCTCTCTCCTTCATGCACGGTTGGACAACATTTTGGGAGGGGAAAGTTGATTTTTATTTCCTAAAACATTCCTTTACTTCTTCTTTCTTCTGCTTCTTTCTTCTTCTTCCTCATGACATTTTCTCCTCTCTCTTTCTCCAGAAATCCCACGGCACCAGCAACTCTTCCCCCTTATTCATCACAAAATTTTCTTCCAATCACACTCTCTTAACCCTCTTCCTCTCCTAGACATCCTTCTTGTTTGGAGCATCTTGAGATTCCACATTTTCACCATTTTCTTCAAGCCCCAAGCTTTGAGCTTTTTGGGTAAGACTCAAGACTTCTCTTCTTTCTCCTCCATTTTCGTGGTCATGGTTTTCATGATGGCCATCCATGGCTTATTTTTCAGGCCTTGGTATTAATTCTAACAAAGTCACCATTTTTAGGATTCTTGGAGCTCAAATATGAAAATTCAAAGGAGGTTCTTGGTGTTCTTCTTTTGTTTTCTTCACTTAGGTAAGAGGAAGACACTCCTCCTCAACCTCTCTTAGCATCTAGGAACCTTGATTGTGTTGTTGGTGGAAAAACCCTAAAGAGGGTTATCCTTTGATTTTGTGATTACTATGTCTATGTGTTGATTTTAATTGATTTATGCTATTGGATTGATTTGTTGTATGATTGATTGATGCCTCTTGCATGATTTGAAGGTATATTTGAGTAACTTGTTGATTAAATATGATAATGATTGGTTTGGTTTGAGTTAAAGGACCTGAGAACTCTGTTTTCTGCAAGTTTACGCGTGGTAATCGATTACACGGGGCGTGTAATCGATTACCAAGCTCTTAAGGGTACTAAATCGTGATTTTGGAAATCTGGTAATCGATTACATAGATTTTGTCTAGCTTGTAATTGATTACAAGAATGGTGTAATCGATTACCAAGCCTCTGATGTCACGAAATGATGCTTCTGGGAATCACGTAATCGATTACAACTTGTGGGTAATCGATTACGGAGGTTCTGTCCGATTGGTAATCGATTACCACGGCTGTGTAATCGATTACCAGGTCCTTGAAGTTAAGAATCGTAGTTCTGGAAATCGTGTAATCGATTACAATGGGATTGTAATCGATTACAGGGATTCTGTTTCGCTGGTAATCGATTACCAGAGTGATGTAATCGATTACCAAGACCCCAAAAATGAGATTTTGAGCTGGAAATGATTGAAATTATGGTTCTTTGTTCTTTGTAACTCAAACATAACCTAAAAACCCTGGATTCAAGGATTTTACTTTACTTAAAAGTGATAGGAATATGTATTCATACTAATAGAGAAGAAATGATTTTGAAAATGGAAATTCTTGGATCCATGACATGGAAATTGTTGTATGTGTGTGATAAGGAACATATATTGATGCTTATATTGGCCTATTGTGGCATGTTATGTAATGGTATGAAATTGTGAATCATACATGTTCATGCATAGTGTCATATGCATTGTGAATGTCCTTGTGGACTGTTGTAAGGTCATATTGCCTAGGAGATTGAACACACCTTAGTGCGGGTGCGAGTAGACAAGTGTGGGTCTTGTTATGACCTTGGAGGCGTCGGGGTGCGGGTCCTCCACAATGGGTAGTTGGTAGCTCCTTTGCCTGTGGGGCAAACCGATGCAAACGCACTGACGATTCGGACTTGACACTGTCCTATATCGTGATCTAGTGTAGAATGTCTGTACAATGCCATGATTGTGCACGAGAACATTTATTGATAGCACTGGCCTCGGCAGCTAAGTTACAGACATGTCTCCTGATCTTTCTCTCTGACTGTTTGAGTCTAGCTCCATGGAGTAGGAATTTGGGAAAGCATGCATGTGAGACATGATATACATTGTCATTGTTAATATCTATTTTTCCATATCCATGACTGTTTTGGTTATGACTAAGATGAATATCTGCCTGGAATTGTTTATTTGCTTACTGTTGGAATTATTGCTTATTAGTTGAATATGATATTCTGAATTGCTATTTGGGCGCGTGGCGCCGTACTGTTTCTAGCTGCTATAATTGGTAATGATGGTAGGATGTCTTACCTCTTTCTTGTATCTCTGTTACTTGCTATATGTGTGTATACTGTATTGATCGAAGACGACGGTAAGGAGGCGGAAGATCCCGAGTTTCCCGGCTTCTGGCCCGAACGAGACTAGCTTCTATGGAGACGATGGCGGCACGCATGCGCGGATTTCTTAGTGATGTGCGCCTGACCTTCCTCGGAGGGCCGGAGTGTTGGCATATCAACTTGAGTTCCAATCGCTGCGTTTACTTGGGAGATGTGTCGATCACCCTAGCTTGGAGACGTCATGAGGCACCTGTCCTCACCTGCCACATCAGCCTGCGACTGGAGTTTTACTTGCCCATCAGAGAGATGTGAGGTGACCGTTACTACACCCATTGGGAGGACTCTTTTGATTCTACTGCTCGAGCTCCTGCCCGTGGTTCTGTGGTTCCCATGGAGGTTTCCTCTGAAGAGGAGGATCCTGCTGAGGACCCGGATACGGTACCTCCTCATCTGAGAGACGAGTTTTGGGTAGCTACCGATGGCTACCAAGGTGTTTATTTTGGGGCCTGATGTATTTTCGTGTGGGCTGTATATTTTGGTATCACTGGGGCATATATGTATAATCTTTTGGGGCAAGTATAGTTTTGTTTTTGGGTAATTCAGGCTTGTATCTAAGTATAAATGATATCAGTACATTTTATATATATATATCTATATGCATGTTATCCATATGAGAATTTTGTCTACTATTTTATCCTTCACTGTCATTTATATTCCGCATGGTTAAAACTGTAACACCCCAATTTTTAGAAAATATTCCGAATATACTGTTTACTGTTTTTCAAGCTTTCGTGTGAATGACCGTTGTGTCCTTATTTTACTGTTTCTCGATTTCTGCATGAAATGCAAATACGTTTATACAGGCTCAAATTTTATTTAGTCTTTTTACGTAATTTGTTTCGAGACGATAAAATAAAAGTTTTTCCGAGCTACTGTTTTAATTTTTCTGGATGAGATACAAATAATTAATACTGTCTGTAATTTTATTTGAACGTTTTGGACGATTAGCTACGTTGTGAAAAAAAATAGGAAAATGACTGTTACGTCCCGAACGTGCTGTTTGTACTATTTTTGCTGTTTTTAATTGTTTTCTACTTGATTTAGTGTCCAATATTACTGTCTGTGATTTTATATGGACTTTTTGTGTGATTTGCTACGGGGCAGGAAAATAATATTTTTTCGGACCGGTAAAATCTGTTTTTAATTATTCAGAGGCGGGAGATCTTACTAAATCCAATTCTGAATGAGCTAAAAATTAATATTTTAATTTTTAGAATTTAACTGTCAAATAAAATAATTTTGTATTATTATAATATTATTTTATTAGTCAGTATAACTTAGTGATAGTGGACCCGGAAATGTTTTGCGAGACCCACGTTTAGCTAAACCAATTAACTTAGTAGCTTAATTAAACATGATTAGTGGAAGAATGTTCTTGAACATGATGACTAGCTTTGTGACTAGGTTAGTAATGATGAGGATTAGTGACTAAGCATGGTGACTATGCTTGAACCAACCAATGAGAGCTAAGCTTGCTAACCAAGTTTTAATCTTGACCTTTGATGCATCCAAGGGCTTGGATGAAGCCAAGCCATGGACACCTTGCAAGCCATGAAGTCTACGGCCAAGAGGGGTTGGAAGACCATAATCACTTCATCTTTCATGCAACTTTCTCTCTTCTCTCTCTTCCAAAAACCCTAGCCACCATTGTTGCTTTCTTTCTTCACCATTCGGCCAAGCTTCATACTCCACCACCCAACCACCTAAAATTCTATCCAACCAAGTTTTCTAAACCTAAACACCATCCTAAGAACATCTCTAGTTGAGAGTTCTTGCAAATTCTTGCATTTGAAGCTTGAAAACCTACTTGGAAGTTTGTACCAAGGAGGTGAAATCTCTTGTTTTTCTTTTCTAAATTCTTTTTCAAATTTCTAAGCCATGATTTATCCATGGTTTAGGTTCTCTTTTAATGGTTAGTAACTTGTAGTTTTTGTTTAAGTTTGTTAGGTATTTTGAAGGAGAAAACCGTGACCTAGGAGGAGTGAAAGAAATCCATTTGTCTTCATTTAAGGTAAGAGGAAGACAAATCTTATCACCTATGGATGGTGGTAAGAAGATGGAGTTTGATTTTGTGATTGTAGAATCCATAAGGATTCATGTTTGTGCTTGTTAGTAGTTTCTTTGATGTGGTTGTGTATTTGTTAATAGCTTTCCTATTTGTTGTTTGTAATAATTTGCATGTCTACAAGCTTTAAGTTGCATGTCTATAAGCTTTGATAATATTGCATGTGTTAGAATTGCATGATAAAGTATAGAATTGCATGATAATGTATAGGATGTGAATAACATGTCAAGGAAATGCATGTGTGTTCCAAAGAGCACTCCATGAGCCTCACGGCCACTAATCAAATGGAGAACCAAAATGTTCTCTTAATTTTCTTAAAAGGTAATTTAATTAACCTAGGAGAATTAAGAAGGTTTCAAGTTGTTTAGATCATGAAAAATGAATTTAGAAATCAAATGGTAAAACTTAGTATTTTCGGCCAACATGCCTAAAATGAATGTGTTGATTTCAAAAATCATTTTCTAAAACAATAGTTAAATGAATTTAGACAATACAATAAGTTTGACATATAGTTAGAAGATGAGAAATAATTTAGAAATCAATTTCAAAATATTTAGGAAATTTGGCCAACATGCCAAACCAAGTATCCATGGTTTCTAAAATTAAATCCAAACCTTTTCTAAGTATAAGGATGCAATATGTGTTAAAAAGAATTTTTCTAAAATGAGTTTTAAAGAAAAGAATCAATTAGAAATAAGTTTGAGAACTTAGAACTAATGATTTTGTTATTAGGAATGAAATACAGTAACTTTCAAAAATTTCTAACATATAGCTCATGCTGTATTTTGAAGCATGTTAGTAGTTTTCAAAAGGATTAAGTATATGGTTTTAAAAATTTAATAAACAATTTTTACGGTAAAATTAGGAAACCATTAATATAATTTTCTAAACAAAATACTGTCAATTTTTAGTAAAAACGGACAAATAAGATAGAAAAGATGTCCAAAAGACAGTATACGGTATGGAAAATATTATACGTAGTTTAAACGTATTAATTATTATTTCTATTTATTTAAACAGTGATTTTTAAGGGATTTGGACAAGAAAATGATTTAAAAATCCTACGCGATTGAGAAAACGTATTAAAAATTCTACGCGATTTTAAAAACAGAAAAAAAATATATTTACGTGATTTATAAACGTTTGTAAAAACGACGGATTTGTAAAAACGCGATAAAATTTCTACGCGATTGACCGTTACTATATTTAATTTTCGCTGTCGGGAAAATGTGAACCCGTACAGGCTTTGGAACAGTATTTGTCCGGTGGGACTTATTGTATATATTTATCTTTGAGGATATGTTTTCTCAAGGGTATTTTGATAATATGCCAATTTTTGGTGTTTTGGTTGACGAGACGAATCACATCGTGTTGTCGATGCGATAAACGTAGTGTGGTTCATTGTTCTAATGAACTTGGAGATGTTAGTGTACAGGATCTCATATATGGACAGTTGGTAGCTCCGCTGGGCCGTGGTAAACCGATAGCACACTAATGGACTCGACACGCACTATATTTAATCGAGGTTTGTAAAGTCTAGTAGTACATTGCCTATAGTGCCACGACGGGAGACCGTGAACTATACTACGCCTGGATGGTGGATTCCCAGTGTCGTAGGCTATTGACGCAACGTGTGACAAATGCGATAGTTGGTTGGGCAGCCGTGGTACTAATAGATTTTGCAAGTCATTCTCTCGATATCTGTTTGTGTTTAGCTCCATGGAGTAGGATCGTGTCTTAGTGTATATGATTATATCTTGGATATTATTCTATTTTCTCTATTTATCTTTATCTGGTAATTATTATGATGGTTGTCTATTTCTTATTTTATTCTATCTGTGATATTGTTTTATCTGTGTTTTTATCTGTACTATATATGTGATGTTATGTAACGTTATGATATCTAAACTTTACTCTATTCCATTATTATTACTGTTATAGCTTTTCGTATTGCATGAACTGGATATATGTTGTTTGTCGTCTTCTTATTGGCCATGTTTATGGTGATTTTAGATTGTCTTACCTCTTCGTTGTATATATTTCTGTATATTTATTTTACGCGATAAAGACTTTGAGGAAGAGGACCAGCCTCTTGAGATCCTGTACCCCGAGGAGGAGGAGGAAGAAGATCAGCAAATCAACGACCAGTTTTACGATCAAGAACCATCTGATCATCCATATCCATTGGATTGATTTGATTGGGTATGGCGGTACCTGGATTTTTAGGATTTGTACAGCTGAAGTTTCATGGAGGATCGCTAGCTTGGCATCTGCGAGGAGACCGAGACTCTGTGACGTATGTAGGACGGTGACAAGTGACCCTACGTCAACGGTTTGATGGAGAGCCTTATGACTACTATTGTATTTTTACATTTAGAGTTACCCTTATCTCTTAGGCGATATTTTGGTGGTATGACCACGGAGCCTAGTGAGATCGATCGTCGTCGTATCGACTAGCGATCTCGTTATCGCCGAGAGTCGAGACATCCGGGATATTTGTCTCCGATGATCATTTTCATGTTGAGAGTGATCCTTCGAGGATTAAATATGCATGATGTTTTTTTTGGGCGCGTCTGCGTATGTCTGTATATATTGACTTTTTATTGCTTTATTTACTGTTTTCATTTAAATATTTGTATTTTAGTTGTAAATTATTTGTATAACTTATAACTTGGATCATATGTATATTATAAGTAATGTTGTTTTGTTTTATTTTTTTTTTTTGCTATTTCCGCATATTTTATTTAAGAATATTCTGTTTAACAGGAATTATTTTACAACCCGTAATAGTATGTAACAAATGTTTCACAACTTGGGTAGATTTTATTTCTCTTTCTTTTATTTTCTTTTATGTGTGACATCTTCCAAAGGGGTGTTACAAAAACGATTATCAAAACAAAAAAAAAATTGTACATTTCTGCTATTCTGTTCGCGTATTTAAGAATTGAACAAGTTAAACTTAAACGAATGAACCGGGTCTTGAAATGTTAAAACGTTACTTTTTCGCATTTTCTTTTATTTGACAATGTGACGTTCCTTCTCAAAAAGGGGTGTTACATTAAGGGGGGAGATGTACCTAAAACAGCTTTTCGAACTCGTTATGGATATTATGAGTATCAGGTAATGCCATTCGGGGTGACGAATGCTCCTGCCATATTCATGGACTATATGAACAGGTTTTTTCGACCGTATTTAGACAAATTTGTCGTTGTTTTTATCAATGACATTCTGATCTATTCTCAATCTAAGGAAGAGCATGCTGAACATCTCGGTATTGTTCTTCCGATTTTGAAGGAAAAGCAACTGTATGCGAAATTGGCAAAGTGTGAGTTCTGGTTGGAGCAAGTCCAATTTCTCGGTCACGTGATTTCCAGAGAAGGTATTGCGATAGATCCATCGAAAGTGGAGACTATTTTACAGTGGGAAAGGCCTAAGACGGTAACAAAAGTTCGAAGTTTTGTTGGACTTGCTGGATATTACCCGAGGTTTATCGAGGGTTTTTCTAAGATTGCTGGACTGCTTACGCAGCTCACGAGGAAAAGTCAAGTTTTTGAGTGGACGGAAGAACGTGAAGCTAGTTTCCAAGAATTGAAGAAGAGGTTAACAACTGCACCAGTGTTAATTTTATCGGATTCTAAGGGAACTTTTCATGTGTATTGTGACGCTTTTTACCAAGGGTTAGGATGCGTATTGATGCAAAATCGGAATGTTGTGGCGTATGCTTCTCGACAGTTGAAGGTTCATGAGAGGAACTATCCAACACATGATTTGGAATTGGCCATAGTGGTTTTTGCTCTAAAGGTGTGGAGGCATTTTCTGTATGGAGCGATGTTCAATGTCTTTAATGATCACAAGAGTCTAAAGTACTTGTTTGATAAGAAAGAATTGAATATGAGGCAAAGGCGATAGTTGGAATTCTTAAAGGATTATGATTTTCAACTCTAGTACCATCCAGGAAAAGCTAATGTGGTAGCTGATGCCTTGAGCAGAAAGGTAATTAGTGTTTCGACAATGATGATAAAGGAGGAGGAATTGATTAACAAATTCCGAGATTTATGGTTGTTAGTGGAGTTTCTGCCTGGAAGAGTTCGCATATGTAAGGTCGTGATTATAAATGAATTTCTTGATGTAGTCCGAGATAAACAAAAAGAAGATGTGTTTTTACAAAATGAGAGGGAATTGTTAAAGCAAGGTCATAAGTCGACGGTAGAGGAAAGAACAGATGGAATTTTAAGGTTCAAAGGAAGGATCTGTATGCCTGATGATTCTGAGCTGAAGAAGGGAATCCTAGATGAAGCTCATACTAGTGATTTGAGTTTGCATCCGGGAATGACCATGATGTACCAAGACTTGAAGAAGTTGTTTTGGTGGCCAAGAATGAAAAGAGACGTAGCGGAACGTGTGGCGTCTTGTCTGGTTTGTCAGAAGGCAAAAGTGAAACATCAGAGACCAGCTGGTATGTTGCAACCGTTAGCTATTCCAGAGTGGAAGTGGGATAATATCTCAATGGATTTCATTACTGGATTGCCGAAGACGAGGAAAGGTCATGATTCGATATGGGTTATAGTCGATAGGTGTAACACCCTTGTGGGGATGTCACATTTAAAAAGAAAATAAAAGAAAAATAAATAAAATCTATCCAAGTTGTAAAACATTTGTTACATAATAATACGGGTTGTAAAATTCTTCCTGTTAAACAGAATATTATTAAATAAAATAACGCAAAAACACAAAATTAACAAACTAACATCACACATAATATACATAGGGTTTTTAATCATAAGTTATACAAATAATTTATAACTAAAATATTTAAGCGGAAACAGTAAACAAAAGCAATTACAGTCTATATATACAAATGCAGACGCGCCCAAGTACATATCATAAATATTTAACCCTCTGAAGGATCACTCTCAGGAAGATCATCAGGAGATAAATATCCAGAATGCCTCGACTCTCGGCGAAAACGATACCGCACAGTCGACACGCTGCTAATCTCACTAGGCGCAGTGAACATACCACCCCAATACCACCCCAATAACGCCTAAGAGATAACGGCAACTCTAAATGCAAAAACACCGTAGTCGTCATGACTGGTTCTCCATCAAACTCATTACGTAGGGGCACAGTCAACCGTCCCACGTAAGTCACTGAGTCTCTGTCTTCACGCAGTCGCCAGGCTGTCGATCCCCCATGAAACTCAAACTGTACAAAACCCAGAAATCCTGGCACCACCATACTCAAGCAATCAATCCAATGGATATGGATGATCGGATGGTTCTTGATCGTAGAACTGATCTTCGGCTAGCTGATCTTCCTCCTCCTCGGGATACTCACACTCAAGAGGCTGTTCCTCTTCCTCAAACTCTTTACCATACAATTTAAAATACAAAAGCACATACAATAAAGAGGTAAGACAATCTATATCACCACAAACATGGTAAATAAGAAAACGATAATACAACAAATTTAACAGTTCATACAATATAATATTCTATAATAGCATGAATAAAATACAAGATAACACAGATGTAATATAATACAGAACGCAATGTAACAACATACAGTGATACAGATAAACAGAATAACACAGATAAATAATGGTACAAATAAATAGAAAGTTATAGATAAATAGCATTAAAATGTATGAGATAAAAATATATGAAATGTAACTCAACCCTACTCCATGGAGCTAAAAAAACACAGACATCAGAGAGAACGACCCGCAAAATCTATTAGTACCGTCGACCGCCCAATAACTATTCCGCTGTCTCACGTTGCGTCTATAGCCCACTGAAATAGCATAGTGGTGTAGCACACTGTCATACGTCGTGTCACTACAGGCTTGCACTAATAGATTTCACAAGATCTTGATTAAGTATAGTGCGTGTCGAGTTCATTAGTGTGTTACTAGTTACCACGGCCCAGAGGAGCGACCAACTGTCCACAAATGGAATAATCTGCACACTAATGTCTCCAAGTTCATTCAAGTTGAACAACACTATGCTTATCACATCGACAACACGATGTTATTCACCTCGTCAATCAATCCACCAAAATTGGCATGACTCAATCCATGATAAAAAAAATTCCAGATACACCCTCACTGACAAAAATTACGAAAATGCCATCACTGGCAAATCGCATATATATATACTGTACGCACTCACCTGGCAATACTGTATATATATACAGTACGCATCCACCTGGCAATACTGTTTCACCATATGCCCTCACTGGCAAAAATTACGAATATGCCCTCACTGGCAAATCGCATATAAATACAGTACGCACCCACCTGACAATACTGTTTCACCATCTGTCCGGGTCCACCACTTTGGCCCGACAGTAAAAACTTGCTGTTTTGGTCAATCGCGTAGAAATTTTATTGTATTTTCAAAATCTCGTCATTTTTACAAACGTTTTTAAATCGCGTAAATATATTTTGCTGTTTTTAAAATCGCGTAAAGTTTTTCAAACATTTTCTCAATCGTGTAAGATTTTTAAATCATTTTCTTGTCCAAATTCCTTAAAAATTACTGTTTAAATAAACAAAAAATAATATTTAGTACGTTTAAACTACGTAGAATAATTTTTCATACCGTATACTGTCATTTTGACATCTTTTCTATTTTATTTATCCGTTTTTAATAAAAATTGACAGTATTTTGTTTAGAAAATTCATAATAATGATTTTCTAATTTTTATGTAAAAATTTTCTTTTTTATTTATTTAACCATATAATTACTTCCTTGAAAATTACTAACGTGCTTCAAAATGTGAAATGAGCTCTACGTTAGAAATTTTATAGGAGTTACTGTTTTTATTTTTAACTATTAAATTCTTAATTTTAACCACTTAAACTTAATTTAAATCCTTTTATTTCGTCAAAATCATTGTTATAAAAATTCCTTTTAGTATTGTTTACTTCCCTTTAATTGAAAATGATTTGGAAAACAACTTTTGAAATCATAATTACATGGCGTAGGCATGTTGGCCGAAATGCTTCAATTTCCTCTTTTGATCCATAAATTCATTTTTCTTACTTTAAATTCATTTGTAACCTATTAATTTTCCTAGGTTAATTAAATCACACTTTTAGAAAATTGTTGAGAACATTTTGGTTCCCATTTCTTGGTCAATGGCCGTGAGCCTTGTTGATGTGTTCTTTGGAACACTCATACAATCCTTGACATATTATTCACATCCTATAAATTATCATGCATTTCTAACACATACAATATTATCAAAGCTTGTAGACATGCAATTTAATACAAATCACAAATAGGAAAACTATTAACAAGCACACCAATGAATCCTTATGGATTCTACAATCACAAACAAAGTCCATCTTCTTACCACCACCCAAGGATGATAAGATTAAGTCTTCCTCTTACCTTAAATGAAGACAAATATGCTTTCACTCCTTTCCTAGGGTTTCGATTTTCTCCTTCAAAACACCTATCAAGCTTAAACAAATTTCAACAAGTTACTAACATTAAAGAGAGCTTAAACCATGGATAAATCATGGCTTAGAACTTTGAAAAAGAGTTTAGAAATGGAAAACAAGAAATTTCACCTTCTAGGTAAAATCTTCCAAGTAGGTTTTCAAGCCTCAAATGAATGATTTTGCAAGAACTCTCAACTAGAGATGTTCTTAGAATTGTTTTTAGGTTTAGAAAAGTGGGTTGGATAAAATTTTAGGTAGATGGATGGTGTGTAGGGGTACTTGGCCGAATGCTTCACCAAGAGAACAACTATGGAGGTTTGTATTTTTGGAAGAGAGAGAAGAGAAAAATGCATGAAAATCAAGTGATTATGGCCTTCAATGGAGTGAATGGCCGTAGACTTCAATGGGCAAGAGGTGTCCATTTGTGTTGGCTCCATCCAAGCCTTAGAATTGATCAATGGTGAGGATTAAGCCTTGTTCTCCAAGCTTAGCTCTCATTGGTTCATCCTAGCCTTGTCACTTAACCTAGTCATCATGCTTAGTCACTAATTAAGCCTAGTCATTAAGCTTAGTCACTAACCTAGTCACTAGCCTTGTCATTAGCTATCGGTTCTAGCTCAAAACGTTTACTGCTTAGGTTAAACGTGGGTCCCATAAGACATTTCCGGGTCCACTGTCATTTAACTATACTGACTAATAAAATAATATTATAATAATATAAAATTATTTTATTTTACAGTAAAATCCTAAAAATTAAAAGATTATTTACCGTCTCATTCAGAATTTGGTTTAATAAGATCTCCCAGCTCTGAATAATAAAAATAAGATTTTCCCGGCCCGAAAAATATTATTTTCTTGTCCCGGAGCAAATCACACAAAAAGTCCAAATAAAATCACAGACAGTAATATTAAACACTGTATCATATAGAAAATTTAAAAATAGTACATTCAGGACGTAATGGTCATTTTTTTATTTTTTTCCCACCGCGAAGCAAATCATTCAAAACACTCAAATAAAATTATAGACAGTAAAATATATCAGTATATCACACAGAAAAATTTAAAACAGTAGTTTGATAATTTTTATTTTACGGTCTCGAAGCAAAATATGCAAAATGACCAAAGAAAATCATAGACTGTAATATATATTTGTATTTCATACAGAAAAACAAGAAACAGCAAACAGGGACACAATGGTCTTTCAGCCAAAAGTTTAAAAAATAGCAAACAGAACATTCGGGACATTTTTCTAAAAGTTGGGGTGTTACAATAGGCTTACGAAGTCAGCTCATTTCTTGCCAATTAATATTAAGTATTCATTGGAAAGATTAACCCAGTTATACATCAGTGAGATTGTTAGACTGCATGGTGTGCCTACATGTATAGTTTCTGACAGAGATCCGAGGTTTATGTCAAGGTTAAAAAGTTTACAAGAAGCAATGGGAACTAAGTTGCGGTTGAGTTCAGCTTATCATCCGCAGACTGATGGTCAGACAGAGAGAACTATATAGTCTTTGGAAGATCTGTTGCGTGCTTGTGTTTTGGAGTAACGAGGAAGTTGGGATGAATTTTTATCTTTGATAGAATTCACCTACAACAATAATTTTCACTCAAGCATAGGGATGGCACCCTATGAGGCGTTGTATGGAAGACGTTGTTGAACACCGTTGTGTTGGTATCAAGATGGAGAAAGTATGACTATTGGACCAGATCTTGTACAATAGACTACGGAGAAGGTAAAGATGATACAAGAGAAGATAAAGACGATGCAAAGCAGACAAAAGAGTTATGTTGATAAACGAAGGCGACCTCTTGAATTTGAGGAGGGTGAGCATGTGTTTTTAAGAGTGACTCCTACGACCAGTGTAACACCCCAATTTTTGATTAATTATGATTTTGCCCTTATTGCGCTATTTTTCTGTTTTCTGTGTGTTATGCAATGAATTTGACTGTTCTGTGACTGTATTTGATTGTTTTGTGTGATTTGCTCCGGGCCAAGAAAATAATAATTTTCGGGCCGGGGAAAACCTTGTTTGAATTATTTGGAGCTGGGCGATCTTACTAAACCCAATCCGAATAATGCGTATATCAATCTTTTATTTTTGCGGATTTTTCGATGTAATAAAATATTTACCATACCGAAAAATATGTGGGACCCACGTTTGTCTTGTGGGACCCACTTTTGTTTTATGAGACCCACGTTTGTCTTGTGGGACCCACTTTTATTTTGTGGGACCCACTTTTAGGAAAAGTTTACCAACGTAAAAATACTTGTAAATTTCTAAATTATCTAATCAATTAATTATTATTTTTACTTAATGGATTTCCTATAGCAATTTTGTCCTAATGCATTAATTATTATTTTACTTAATGGATTTCCTATAGCAATTTTTGTCCTAATGTATTATGCATCCACTAAACTTAGCACTAGGTTATTATTAATATTATTATGCATCCACTAAATTTAGCACTAGGTTATTATTATTATTATTATGCATCCATTAATTAAGCACTAAACTATTATATATTTTATTATGCATCCACTAAATTAGCACTAAGAGAAATGTCAAAAGGAGGGCTTCTTTTCATTAGTATTCTATGGCCATAATGCATGCTTATGCAAGCCACTAAGCAATCAATAGATGTTTTATTACTTAACTAATGTATCATACAAATTACCAAACCCATAATGGAACAAAAACATAAAAAATGGGGGCTGCACTTGGAAGGAGAGCTATTTAAGTCTTAAGGCCATCATTCACTCCTAAATCAATGATTCTATCACTCTAAACTTTCATTCTTCTCTCTTCCTAACAAGAAACCAAAGAAAATTTCCTAAGTCCACAAAAAACTACCCATTCGGCCAAGCACCACCAATCCTACTTCCACCCATCAAAAAATTTATCCAACCTACTTTTCTAAACCTAAACCATATTCTAAGAACATCTCTAGTTGTGAGTTTTTGCAAAATCATCCATTTGGAGCTTGGAAAATCACTTTGAAGTTTCTTTCCTATAAGGTGAAAATTCTTCTTTCTTGTTTCTAATTTGATTTTTGATGTTCTAAACCATGATTGATCCATGGTTTATCTTTTTCATCCATAGTTCATAACTTTAAAATTTGTTTAAGCTTATTAGGATTTTTGTTGAAGCTACACAAGAATTTCTAAGGAGGAGTTCAAGGAGATTTTGTCATCTAAATCGGTAAGAGGGAGATTTAATCTCATCAACCATGTGTGGTGGTGGGAGAATGGAATTTGTTTATGGTGAAGAATCCATAAGGATTCATCCATTTGATTGCTTGATGTCTTTTTATTTGTGATTGATTTTGTGTGTATGATTATTCTCTTGTTTATTGCAAGTATGTCTATTGCTTTATTATATGGTATGTGTTCATAAATATATGTATGTGTTTATGAGTTTATGATAATTGGTTGAATATGAATGTTATGTTGAGATTTGTAAAAGTGTTCCAAAGAACACAAGATGATGAGTTTATGGTTTTATTATGAAAAAGAGAACCAATGTGTTCTCAATCATTTTTTTTTCTAAAAGGATGACCTAATTTATCTAATTAAGTTAAAGGATTTTACAATGATTTTATAGATGAAAAATAATTTGAATAATGATTTTTTAAGGAAAGGTGATTTTCGGCCATCATAGAATTTTTGGAGTTTAATTGATTCAAAAATTGTTTTCTAAGTGTAAATGACTTTGTTAACCTAAAAAGAATTCAATTTTTAATAAATTTTCAAGAATCAAGTAAGTAAATGAATTTTTTGTAGAAGTCTAGTATATAAAAGAAATGAATTTTTGACTCTTGAAAAATATTTACTTTTGAGTTATAAAGTATGTTCATAATTTTTGAAGGGTATTTTATGGATATAACCAAACAAATGAATTTTATACAGTGAAAAACAGTAGAAATAACTTACACGTATTTAAAACAGTAATTTTTGAAATATGCAATTGAGAAAACGTTTGAAAATATTTATGCGCTTGAAAAACGTTTGTAAAAGGCAACGTATTTATGAAAAGGCGATAAATTATTTATGTGATTTATGAAAACAGTGAGTTTTTACTATCGGGCCAAAGTGGTGGACCCGGACGTATTGAGAAATGGTACTGTTAAGTGAAAACATACTGTATTTGGAAATTATCAATACCAAGGGTATTTTTGTAATTATGAGTTATGGTGGATATGAACGTATTTTGGAGATTTTGGTTCATTACGTATTTTTGAACATGTCAACTTGGTTGTAAAAGGCATTTGACTGATGAGATGAATGACACTGTGTTATGGTGTGATAAGCGGAGTTGTTCGTGTGTTTGAACTTGGAGGCGTTAGTGTGCAGTATATTCCACATGTGGACAGATGGTAGCTCCTCTGGGCCGTGGTAACTGATCACACACTGACGATCTCGACAAATACTCGTCTTAATCAGAATCCATGGGGACTGTCTGGTGCGCATTGCCTGGGTCGTACACGACGTATTTGACTGTGTACCATCTACACGACGTATTTGACTGTGTGCTGTTTACACGACGTATTTGACTGTGTAACAGTTGGTTGAGGCACCATTGTTTTTGATGTGCGAGACATGTCTATCCCGGATTATTCTCTCAGATGTTGATGTCAATGTTGATGTTATGGTTATGTTTAGCTCCATGGAGTAGGTATGTGTCTGTGTGTATTTGCATATGTAGTCTGCATTATAACATGATTGAGTTTATTTATGTTTGATATTATGTATGATCTGATAATATGAATTGTTATATTAATTGTTATATCTGTTTGTGTTTCTTATCTGTTTGTATTGTCGTTTTCTTTACTGCCATACTGGTAATGATGTAGATTGTCTCACCTCTTTTGTGTATATTTTCGTGTTTATTATTTATGTTATGTAAAATAGTTGAGAAAGTAGAAGAGGAACAACCGCTGGATTTTCAGTACGAAGGAGAGCAACAACCGAACGAGCAGTTTGAGGAGGGTGAGCCTCGAGATCACCCATATTATATGGATTGATTTCGACGTGGGATAACATTGACCGAGGTTTTCTGTATTATAATGATTTTTCCGAGGAAGATCCTTTGGAGAATCAAAACTTTTAGTGTTATGCTTGGGCTAGTTTATGGTTTGCTTTAAACCAGACAGTTTACTATTTTATTAAATATTTTATATTATGTGAATTATTTGTACCTATTAAAAACATAATCATATGTATAATTATGGCGTGTATGTAATAGTTGTTTTATTTTATGTTCCGTGTATTTTATAATATAATGTTTCAGACAAAAAAAATATTTATTACGAAATGATTTATAACTTGGGTAAGGGTTTATATTTTAATTATTGTTTTCGAGAAATGTGACATCCTCTAGGAGGGTGTTACATTAGTTGGTATCAGAGCCCAAGTTAGAGTCTTTTGGGGTTGTGGTTGGGTCTGTTTTTGCTTGTGTTGTGTGATTCTCTGTGATTGGTGTCCGAAAGGATACGTCTGACTTTGTTTTGTCTTGTTTGATTAAAGAAGAAGATGTCTGGTGGAGAGGAACCCGACGCTTACTGCAAGCTGAGGGAACTGAAATTATTTGGGAGGTATTCTGTGAAGTATTTATGGAGAAATACTTTCCTGATAGTGCTCGACATGCCAAGGAGATGGAATTTCTTGGTTTGCGTCAAGGTAATATGACTGTTGGTGAGTATGCTTCTAAGTTTGAAAGCTTGTCACAGTACTCAAACTATGTTCAAAGTCAACGAGATGATACGTGGAAATGTCGTAAGTTTGAGGAAGGACTGAGGGTAGAGCTGAGGAGAGGAGTGCTACCCTTGAGGATGAACCAGTTTCATGCTTTGGTGGATACATGTGTGCGACTTGAGGAGTTGGAGCCATCACGTGATCCAAGAAACCGTAACTTTGGACCGACTAGATTCCAAAGAGGAGGCAACAGCAATAACAACCGGTTTCAGCGCAAACCGTATTCAAGACCACCAGGTAATCAATCTCAACGTCCATCAGTTGGGGGAAGTTCTAGCGGTAATAAAGCTGGTACAAATGTGGCGTTTATGCCAAAATGTTTTAAATGTGGGAAGAGTGGCCACATATTTAGAGATTGTTCAATCAAAGGACCGGTTTGTTTCAAGTGTGGAAGACATGGACATGTTTCTAGGGAGTGCAATCAGCCTGAAAGGAAGCCAGTTGTGAATAATGTTTCGTGCCACTCACCGCAATCCGAAGGGCAAGTGTCCACGATGAGCGGAGTCGAGGTTTCCAGTCTGAAAATCTTATTCAGGGAAAAAAAAATCGTTGCGGGTAATCTTTTGACTGTACTATATGATTCGGGTGCAACGCATTCATTTGTTGCATATGACTGTGTGGATCGATTGAAATTACCTATGTCTTCTTTGAGTTTTCAATTAATTGTCTCTACACTAACTGCTAAGCCTGTTGTTACATCTAAAGTATGTCTAAACTGTCCTATTACCATAAATGATCGAGTCTTTTCATCAATTTGATTTGTTTACCTCTTGTTGAAATAGATATAATATTAGGAATGGATTGGTTATCTTCTAACCGTATCCTATTAGATTGTGCCAATAAAACCCTAGTTTTTCCTAAGGATGAGGATTCTGGATTTTTAACCGCCACAAAGTCAAATCTTTGTTAAGGGATGGAGCTCAAGGATACATGCTACTATCTTATTTGAAGTCAAGAGTGAAAAAGATGTGAATGCTATTCCAATTGTGAATGAGTTTCCGAAAGTTTTTCCTGATGATGTACCTGGCTTACCACCAGAAAGGGAAATCGAGTTTGCTATCGATCTTGTACCAGGAGCAGGTCCTATTTCAATTGCACCATATAGGATGTCACCATCGGAATTGGTGGAGTTGAAGAAGCAATTGGAGGAATTGTTGGAAAAACAATTTGTGCGACCGAGTGTTTCCCCATGGGGAGCACCGGTGCTGCTAGTCAAGAAGAAGGATGGAACTTCTCGTCTTTGCGTGGACTATCGCCAGTTGAATAAGGTCACGATAAAGAACAAGTATCCACTTCCAAGAATCGATGATTTGATGGATCAGTTGAAAGGAGCAACTATTTTCTCTAAAATAGATCTGCGATCTGGTTATCATCAAATTCATGTTAAGGTAGAGGATATACCTAAAATGGCTTTTAGAACTCGTTATGGACATTACGAGTATCAAGTGATGCCGTTCGGAGTAACGAATGCTCCTGCAATATTCATGGATTATATGAATAGGATTTTTCGTCCATACCTAGACAGATTTGTCGTTGTTTTTATCGACGACGTTCTGATCTATTCTCAAAATAAGGATGAGCATGCTGAACATCTCAGAATAGTTCTCCAAATTTTGAAAGAGAGGAAGCTGTATGCAAAATTGTCAAAGTGTGAGTTTTGGTTGGAAAAAGTTCAATTTTTGGGACACGTAATTTCCAAGGAAGGAATTGCGGTGGACCCATCAAAAATAGAAATCATTTTGCAATGGGAGAGGCCAAAGATGGTAACCGAAATCCGAAGTTTTGTTGGATTGGCCGGATATTATCGAAGGTTCATTGAAGGATTTTCTAAGATAGTTTGACCTCTTACACAACTCACAAGGAAGAGTCAAGCTTTCGATTGGACGGAAGAATGTGAGTCAAGTTTTCAGGAGTTGAAGAAAAGATTAACGACTGCACCAGTGCTAATTTTGACAGATCCTAATGAAGCTTTTGAGGTGTATTGTGATGCTTCTTACCAAGGGTTAGGATGCGTGTTGATGCAGAATAGAAATGTGGTGGCATATGCTTCGAGACAGTTGAAGGTTCATGAGAGGAACTATCCAACGCATGATTTTGGAGCTTGCTGCAGTGGTTTTTGCATTAAAAGTATGGAGACATTTTCTGTATGGAGCTGTGTTCAATGTCTTCAGTGATTACAAGAGTTTAAAGTACTTGTTCAATCAAAAGGAATTGAACATGAGGCAGAGGCGATGGTTGGAATTCTTGAAGGACTACGATTTTCAACTCCAATACCATCCGGGAAAAGCGAATGTGGTAGCGGATGCCTTAAGTAGAAAGGTGATCAGTGTTTCTACTATGATGATAAAGGAGGAAGAATTGATCAACCAGATTAGAAATTTGAGGTTGTCAGTGGAATTGACACCAGGAAGGATTCGCCTAAGTAAAGTTACTATTTTGAATGACTTGCTAGAGGAAATCAAGGAAAAGCAAAATGAGGATCCATATTTGTGGAATGAGAGAGAATTTTTAAAGCAAAGTCATAAGGCAACGATTGAGGAAGGATCTGATGGAGTCTTAAGGTTTAAAGGAAGGATTTGTGTACCTGATGATCCCGACCTAAAGCAAACAATTTTGGATGAAGCTCATACTAGTAGGTTGAGTATGCATCCGGGTATGACAAAGATGTACCAAGACTTAAAGCGGATGTTTTGGTGGCCAAGGATGAAGAGAGATGTTGCGGAACGTGTAGCGTCTTGCCTGGTATGTCAAAAAGCAAAAGTGGAACATCAAAGACCAGCCGGTATGTTACAACCTTTGACTATTCCAGAATGGAAATGGGATAGTATATCAA
The DNA here is from genome assembly GCA_029884605.1 of Ormosia emarginata. NCBI lineage: Eukaryota > Viridiplantae > Streptophyta > Magnoliopsida > Fabales > Fabaceae > Ormosia > Ormosia emarginata. The sequence continues at coordinate 19,532,846 of JAQQTP010000078.1, read as the reverse complement.
TGGATTTTGTTACCGGATTGCCAAGGACTAAAAAGGGTCATGATTCTATATGGGTTATAGTTGATAGGCTTACGAAGTCAGCGCACTTCTTGCCGATCAATATCAAGTTTTCGTTGGAACGATTAACCCAAGTGTACATTAGTGAAATTGTTAGACTTCACGGTGTGCCCTTAAGTATAGTTTCTGATAGAGACCCGAGGTTTACGTCAAGATTTTGGCGAAGCTTACAAGAAGCTATGGGAACTAAGCTACGCCTGAGTTCTGCCTATCATCCGCAGACTGATGGTCAGACGGAGAGAACAATCTAATCATTGGAGGATTTGTTACGTGCTTGTGTGTTGGAACAACAAGGAAGTTTGGATGAATTTTTATCTTTGATAGAATTCACCTACAACAATAGTTTTCACTCAAGTATAGGAATGGCACCCTATGAAGCGCTTTATGGACGAAGATGCCGAACACCTTTGTGTTGATATCAGGATGGAGACAGTATGACCATTGGACCTGATCTTGTGCAACAGACTACTGAAAAGGTAAGAATGATTCAGGAGAAAATGAGGACAACTCAAAGCCGACAGAAAAGCTATGCTGACAAGCGGAGACGACCTCTTGAATTTGAGGAAGGTGAGCATGTGTTTTTGCGAGTAACACCTACAACTGGTGTCGGGAGGGTTATCAAATCCAGAAAACTCACTCCTAAATTCATCGGACCATACCAGATCATTCGTCGGATAGGTCCTGTAGCCTACCAAATAGCTTTACCACCTTTTCTATCCAATCTTCATAATGTTTTCCATGTGTCTCAGTTGAGAAAATATATTCCTGATCCAACACATGTCATTCAACTTGAGAAGTACAATTGAAAGAGAATTTGTCATATGAGACGTTTCCTGTTAAGATTGAGGACAGGAGAGTGAAACAGCTTCGCGGGAAGATGATTGTTTTGGTAAAGGTCATTTGGAATGAGAGAACGGGAGATGCTACTTGGGAGCTAGAAGATAAAATGATGGAGCAGTACCCACATCTTTTCTAGGGTACGATAAATTTCGGGGACGAAATTTCTATTAGTGGGGGAGAATGTAACCCCCAATTTTTGATTAATTACGATTTTGCCCTTATTGTGCTATTTTTCTGTTTTCTGTGTGTTATGCAATGAATTTGACTGTTCTGTGACTGTATTTGATTGTTTTGTGTGATTTGCTCCGGGCCAAGAAAATAATAATTTTTGGGCCGGGGAAAACCTTGTTTGAATTATTTGGAGCTGGGCGATCTTACTAAACCCAATCCGAATAATGCGTATATCAATCTTTTATTTTTGCGAATTTTTCGGTGTAATAAAATATTTACCATACCAGAAAATCTGTGGGACCCACGTTTGTCTTGTGGGACCCAGTGTGTAGCTTTTTGGTTCATGAAAGATGAAAATAAGTTAAGTGGAAAACTTACTCTAGAAGCCTCTTTGGGTGTCCTTGGTTGTGGGCTTCTCTTCTTGGGAAAGTGTCCAAAGCTTCTCCTACAAGCTTGTCTCAAAGCTTCTCCTACAAGCTTGTTCCAAAACTTCTTTAGGAAACTTTCTTCCTATTGGTCCAAAAAGAGAAAAGTTCCCACCATAAAGCAAACATCAAAGAGATTAACTAGACATTAACTGGTAATTATTAACCAAGATAAAAGTTACAGTTAACCAAACTAGTATCTATTATTTAATGAATAATAGAACGTACTTAGATTTTATTTATAAATAAAATCTCAGAAAATAAAAACTTCAAAAATTGCCTCCGGTCTCGGGTTTAGTAAGCTCCTCCTACTTCTATTTCATCAGTCCAATTTTTTTTGAAAATAATATTAAAATAATAAAAATAAATCAAATAATTCATAAAAATCACAGATAATAAAAAAAACAAGAAAAAAGAAAAAGAATTGGGATGTTACACTTTGGTGGTAAGGGAATGTCCATCCTCAACCACCATTTTCAAGTGACCTCCTAGGTCTAAGGATATCCTAGAAATGGGTTACTCATAATGTTAGACATTAATCATCAACAATTGCATATCACATTATCATGCATAATGATCAATTCATTTATACCCATGATATTTATCTCATCAATCTCAACCATGGCACAAGGTCTCGTATTTCATCATCACAAAATAATATGCACAATGTAATAGTTCTCATCATGAGTATTCAAATTCATCAATCAATCTCATATTACATTATCATCAAAGTGTTTTCCCAAAGTAATTTGGATGCATAATCATTCCACATTCAAGCTTTAAGGTTTGCATTTAGGTTCCATGCAGTTAAGAACTCTATTCCCATCAATTTTGGATCAAAAACCCTAATTTGGGGGCCTGGTAATTGATTACATGATTGATATAATCGATTACATCTCAAATAGAGGCTCTGTAATAGATTACATCCAGGATGTAATCGATTACATCCTGCCCAGAATTTGCAACTCCAGAAGCATTGTAATTGATTACAAGGGCTATATAATCGATTACGATGTGCCAATTTGCAGGAAAACATAGTTTTAACCAATTCTAACCCAAATCAAACCAATAAACATCATCATCAACATCAAACAATCACAAATATGCATTAAAATCACTCATAAAACAACAAATCTCAATATGGGTATAAAATCCACTTTAGAATCTCAAAACTCATCATGAATCAAATCAAAGAATCAAGTTCTCAAATCTTAATCATCACAAAATCATCTTTTCCATTTTCAAGATCATCATCTAAATCACAAGTTTCCAAAACTTTGAAAAACAAAGAAGGAATAGAAAAGATGAAGAAGAACCCCTACCTTGCTTTCTTTGGCTTCTTGATCTTGTTACTCTTCCTTGTTTCCTTGCTTTCCTTCCCTTGATCTTCCTTCTTTCTTCCCCATTTTCTCTCTTTCACATCTCCTCTCTCTCTCTCTCTCTCTCTCTAATTTTCTATTGGCAGCCCATGATTGAGGGAAAGGAGAGTGAGAAAATATCTAAAAGGGCAAGGATGAGTGTAACACCCCAAATTTTATTTATTTCATGATAAATGTTCATTTTCTAATATTTGTGATTTTTGAGAATTTTTTTGGATTTTTCTGAGAATGTGAAATATTTTAATATTATTCATCATTTTACGTGCAAACTGAGCGGGCCCGAGAAAATGAGATATTTTTTTCCGAGACCTTGATTTGTGAAAACGTCGACAGGAGATCTTACTAAACTAGAGGCTAGACACAGTTTACGAGGTTTCATGTTTTTTGAAAAATTTTAATAGATAAAATAATAAAACATTGTGTAAATTTTATTTGTCAGATAAATTAACACTGACTTCTGTCAACTATAGTAATTGTCCATTAGATAATAACATGTATTAAAAACTATATCACATTATCCTAATGTAATCTACTTTAAGTCTAATTAAACCTACTTTAATTCAAATTTAATGTATTTTAATCAAAGCTTCTTTGAGAAGCTTTGACCACCAAATGACCAAGCTACCCTTGGCTTGTTGGGGAAGCCAATTTCCCCCTCCTTCTCTCTCCCATTGCCGCAGCACTCCCTTGCCCAAGGGGGGAAAAATTTTGCTCACACACACTTAACAACACTTAGTCATTTTCACTCATTTTTCTATCACACTTTCTCTCTCTAACCCCATCTTCTTCACATTTCCTCTTCCTTCTCTCTTCTCCTCCTTCTTGGCTACGAAATTGCAGCCCCTTACTTCAACCATTTTCTTTCATTTTTCTCTTCATCAAGACCATTTCTCTACTCACCTCAACCTCCTCTACACTTTCTCTTTAGAAATTTTCTTCAAAATTCAACCTTTCCTCCATTGTCATCCAAGACAAAGCTTCAAGCTTTAAGGTAAAGTTTTTATTTTTCTTCTTCTTTCTCTTCATTTTCGTGCTCCATGGTCTCTTTGATGGCCATGGATCTCTTCTCTTCCAACCCTTGATGTTGATTCATTGTCTTGAAATTCCTAGGGTTTTGGAAGCTCAAAACCAAACCTACCAAGGAGCATCTAGGAAGCCATTTTCGTGATTCTCCTTTAGGTAAAAGGGAGACTACTCACTTCAACTATTTTGGTGATGAGGAAACCTTTGCATGCTTACTTTGTTTTAGTGATTTTGTATGTTTTTGTATTCTTGAATTGGATTAATGTTTGAATGGTGAATTTGAATGTATTTGATGTGTTGGAAATGCTTGATCATGTTAGGATTGTTAAATGGAAAATTTGGAGTTTCCTACCCTAATATGATGCCACGGTTTTGACTAGATTTTAGAGGTATAAATTGATTTTTGTGTACAATGAAATGAAGCATATGTGATTAATAATTATTAAGGGTTTAATACCCTAGGGTGAAGCCACAGTTTTGATCTTGAAAGTTAGGAGATTGAATTGGTTTTGTGTAAAATAAAATTCAAATGATTAGATACTAAGTAATTGATGCATAAAATGAAAGGAAATTGGAATCTTGATGACTTAGAGAGGCCACAGTTTTTAGAGAAAATTAGGGGTTGAGTGATGCCTTGATACATCTTTGGAAATTAAGAATTTAGAGACATTCATAATCCATAATAAAGTGGAAGGATTGGATTGAATAACAACACTTAAGAAGGACACGATTTTGAAGGACTATTTAATCAAAAATTGTCATAATTGGCCAAAGCATAAGACTTTGAGAATGTGAATCCATAATGTGGACTTATGATAAGGGATGAACCCTAAATATATATTGACGTTGAAAATTGATTCTAATGTGGACTTATGTGAACCCTAATGTGGACTTATGCTTCAAAATTGAAGAGTTAGGCAATGGTAACAAATCAAGAGGAGTTAAAGGATTAAAGCCATAAACAACCTCAAAAGGAGAAAATTGAGTAGTACTATGAACAGTCCTATTATAAGCAAACTCCACATGAGGCAAACACTCCTCCCAAGACTTAATGTTCTTTTAAATTACAGCCCTTAAAAGGGAAGAGAGGATCCTATTCACAACTTCAGTTTGCCCATCCGTTTGAGGATGACAAGTAGTGGAGAAAAGAAGCTTTGTTCCAAGCTTGCCCCACAAAGTTCTCCAAAAATGACTTAGGAACTTGGTGTCCCTATCACTAACAATGCTTCTTGGGAGACCATGAAGCCTCACCACCTCTTTAAAGAACAAATCAGTCACATGACAAGCATCATCAACTTTTTTGCATGGTATAAAATGAGCTATTTTTGAATATCTATCTACCACAACAAAAATTGAATCTTTTCCATTTCTTGTCCTAGGTAATCCAACAACAAAGTCCATTGATAAATCAATCCAAGGAAAATCCGGAATAGGTAAAGGAGTGTAAAGTCCATGAGGCATAACTTTAGATTTTGACTTTTTGCACACAATGCATTTTTCACAAAATTTTTGAACATCATATTTCATATGAAGCCAATAAAAATGTTCATGCAACATGTCTAAAGTATTTTAAACCCCAAAATGCCCCATTAATCCCCCTTAATGTGCCTCCTTCACAAGTAATTCCCTAATGGAGCTTTTAGGCACACACAACCTCTTTTCTTTGAAAAAAAACCTTTGGTGCCTAAAAAATTCATTTTGGGCTGAATGCATACAATTTGCATAGATATGAGAAAAATCATTATCATGCTCATACAATTCTTTAATGCACTCAAGTCCAAACAACTTTGTTTCAAGGGTAAAAAGTAATGCATGTCTTCTTGAAAGCGCATCCGCCACAACATTGGCCTTACCCTTTTTATGTTTTACAACATAAGGAAATTGTTCAAGAAATTCAACCCATTTAGCATGTCTCTTATTCAATTTTCCTTGACCCATTAAATATTTCAAAGATTCGTGGTCACTATGAATTACAAATTCCTTAGGCAAAAGATAGTGTTGCCAAGTTTGCAAAGCTCTCACTAAGGCATACAACTCCATATCATAGGTGGAATAATTAAGTGCAGCTCCACTTAACTTCTCACTAAAATAAGCAATTGGATGCCCCTCTTGCATCAAAACAGTCCCAACACCAACATTAGAAGCATCACATTCAATTTCAAAAGATTTTGCAAAATTAGGCAAAACAAGAATTTGGTGCATGGGTGAGCTTTTTCTTAAGTTCCTTAAAAGCTTGTTCTTGTTTTCCCCCCCATTTAAACCCAACATTCTTTTTGACAATTTCATTAAGAGGTGCAGCTAATGTGCTAAAATCTTTAACAAACCTCCTATAGAAACTAGCCAAACCATGAAAGCTCCTCACATCACTCACATTTTTGGGGGTTGGCCAATCTTGAATGGCCTTAATCTTTTCTTGATCCACATGAACCCCTTTAGCATTAATCACAAAACCAAGGAAAATCACATGATCCACACAAAAAGTACATTTTTCCAAGTTTGCATACAACCTTTCTTTTCTTAATACAAGCAAAAAAGCCCTTAAATGTTCATGGTGCTCATCTAAAGTTTTTGCTATATATTAAGATATCATCAAAATACACCACCACAAATTTTCCCAAAAATTCTCTTAAGACATGGTTCATAAGCCTCATAAAAGTGCTTGGTGCATTTGTTAAACCAAAAGGCATTACCAACCATTCATACAAACCAAATTTAGTTTTGAAAGCGGTTTTCCATTCATCCCCTTCCCTTATCCTAATTTGATGGTACCCACTTTTCAAATCAATTTTAGAAAAAATGCAAGCACCAAACAATTCATCAAGCAAATCATCAAGTCTAGGGATAGGATGCCTATACTTAATGGTGATGTTGTTCACGGCCCTACAATCCGTGCACATCCTCCAAGTGCCATCCTTTTTGGGCACCAAAATGACGGGTACAACACATGGACTTAAGCTCTCTTGTACCCATCCTTTTTGCATCAACTCCTCCACTTGCTTTTGGATCTCTTTGGTCTCTTGAGGATTGCTCCTATAGGCTGGCCTATTGGGCAATGATGCACCCGGAATGAGGTCAATACGATGCTCAATTCCCCTCAAAGGTGGAAGGCCATGTGGCACTTCCTTAGGGAAGATATCCTCAAATTCCTGCAAAAGATTTTTCACACCACTAGACAAAGAATGATCATTAGAAATGTTAATATTTTAAACAAAATTCCCTACACAAAAAGCATGTATAGGGGCTGCCTTGAAACCAATGCACTTTTCACCTCACTTTTTGTTGCAAAACAACTCTCTTTTCTCTCTTTTTCATCTCGGTTTTTCTCTTTTTTTTTTCTCATGATTTTTTTTTTTTTATTTTTCATCACTCTTTTTCTCTTGTTCACTCTCTTTTTCTTTTCTCTCTTGCTCTCTTTTCTCTCTCATTTTCTTTTGAACCTCACTAACTTGTTTTGGAGATAAAGGAGAGAGTACAATCTTTCGCTCCTTGTCCATGAAAGTGAACTTGTTTGAAAATCCATCATGAATGGCCTTCTTGTCATATTGCCAAGGCCTTCCCAACAACATATGGCTTGCCTCCATAGGCACTATATCGCAAAGAACATTGTCCTCATACTTCCCAATGAAGAATAGATCCTCCACTTGTTTGTTCACCACCATCTCTCCAACCTCACTCAACCATTGAAGTCTATATGGTGTTGGATGGGTTTTAGTGATAAGATTTAATTTAGACACCAACCTAGAACTTACTACATTTGCACAACTACCTCCATCAATTATTAGAGAACAAACTTTACCTTGAATTAGGCATCTAGAGTGAAAAATGTTCTCCCTTTGGCTAGCTTCATGTTCCTTCACTTGACTCCCCAAAAGCCTCCTCACCATAAGTAAGTCACCATCCGGCATGAACACTTCTTCTTCACTTTCCTCTCCACTTGAAGCTTTGGATTGAGACATCACTTCACCATTCATGGACACCATAGTTCTCTTGGTTGGACATTGAGAGGCTATGTGGCCATGACCAAGACACTTGAAACACTTGACATCTCGGCTCCTTGTGGTTGGTTCCATAGGCTTCTTGCCTTGAGAGGTGCTCACGGCCTCCTTGCTTGGTGCACCCTCCTTCTTTTGCTTATCCTTCCAATTTGAAGATGGCAATTTGGAAGATGATGAAGAGGAATATTTGGATTTCCTCCTCTTTAATTGTTGCTCCACCTTGATTGATTGTTGCACCAAATCTTCAAACTCCACATAGTTTTGCAACTCCACCACATCTTGAATTTCTTGGTTCAAGCCATGCAAGAACCTTGCCATAGTTGTCTCACGGTCCTCCTCAAAGTTTGACCTAAGTAAGGCCAATTCCATCTCCTTGAAGTACTCATCCACACTCTTGTTCCCTTGGGTAAGTCTTTGCAATTTGTTGTGGATGTCCCTTTGATAGTGACTTGGGACAAACCTCCTCCTCATTACAATTTTCATGTCTTCCCAAGTCTCAATTAGCTCCTCTCCAATTCTCCTCCTCTCCTTTTGGAATTGATCCCACCATACTAGTGCATACTCCTTGAACTCCAAAGCTGCCACCTTCACTTTCTTTCTCTCATTATATGTGTTGTAATCAAACACTTGCTCCATCTTGAGTTCCCACTCCAAATAGGCTTTGGGGTCATTCTTTCCAAGAAAGGAAGGAACTTTGATTTTAACCCCCTCAATCCTATCATCACGCCTTCCTCCCCTAGGGCCTCCTCTTCTAGGTCTTCTTCCTCTTGGCCTCTCTCTTTCTTCACTATCATAGCCACTTGAGTCATCTCGTTGAAGGTTGGCTAGTTGTCTATCATAGTTGACTTGCATTTGCTCCATTTGTCTTTGGAGTGCTTGAACTTGATTGGCCATTCTAGCATGTAGAGTGGCTGTCCTTAGTGACAATGGTGGACTATCACCCATTTGAGTAGTAGAAAGTGTAATTTGTCCTCACAACACTCCCTCTCTTTTCTCACAAAGTGTATATATATATATATATATATATATATATATATATATATATATATATATATATATATATATATATTTCCACTCTTTTTGGCTTTTTCCACACAAGATGTAATTTATCTCTCAAGCCTTTTTCCACTCTATGTTCTCCTTGGGTTCTTAGAAGAGTCAAGCCAAAAACACACAAAAATCCAAAACTCAAGTAACAAAAATCACAAAAACTTATCAAACTAAAGGAAACAAAGAAAGAAAGGCTAGAAAGGAAAATATTTGGAAATGAAACAAGGAAGAAGGGAAAAATTGTAAAGAACACTAATTGATCAATTGGAAACTTTTCTCTTCTCTTTTCTCAACACTTCAAGAACACCCTTTTTTTTATTTTTTTTTATTTTTTTTTGCCCAAAAATTTATTTATTTTTTACTTTGAACAAGAGAAGAACACTTGGATACTTGTGTAAGATCAAAATAAATACCACGAAATTTTCCCTTCTCAAACAAGAATCAAAGTGACAATTTTTGTTGTTTTAGAAAGAAAAGAAGAAAATGGTGTAGAAGAAGAACAAAGAAAAAGATTTGAAACACAACACAAATTTCAATCAAAGCTTTGCTTTGATACCACTTGATGACAACCAAATGGGGGTTGCCTTTTTAAGATCTTTTTGATTGAAATTATCAAGTGTGTTGCGCCATTTAAAGATTAAAACAAATTGAGTTTGAATTCAGATTTTGGAACAAAGTAAAAGATGAAGAAGAAAAGGATAAAATGGAAGAGATTAGAGATGATGTGAGGCGCCACAAACAAAGGAAACTTTGTTTGATAAGCCAAGTGAAATCCGCCACAAGAATGTTGGAATTCTTGATAAGGATGAAAACCTTGGTTCAACCAAGAACTTAGTGAGCATTGTTCTCCTAAGTTCTTGGTTGAACCAAGGTTTTCATCCTTATCAAGAATTCCAACATTCTTGTGGCGGATTTCACTTGGCTTATCAAACAAAGTTTCCTTTGTTTGTGGCGCCTCACATCATCTCTAATCTCTTCTATTTTATCCTTTTCTTTTTCATCTTTTACTTTGTTCCAAAATCTGAATTCAAACTCAATTTGTTTTAATCTTTAAATGGCGCAACACACTTGATAATTTCAATCAAAAAGATCTTAAAAAGGCAACCCCCATTTGGTTGTCATCAGCTCTCCAAAGTGATGCATGGCCGTGTAACTCAAGAGAGAATAAGGTGATTATTTTATTTGACTTCTAAGACTCCATCCAAGCCTTAGAATTCATCAAGGGCCAAGATTAAAACTTGGTCACCAAGCTTGTCATCCATTGGCTAATTCAAACCTTGTCACATGCTTAGTCATAAGCTCTTGAATGTTCCACCACTCCTGATGCTTAATCAAACTACTAATCCTATTAAGCTTTTAAGTACACTTAACTTATCTTAATTAGATTAATTAGTTATATTTCTAATTAATTAACATTCTACTAATCTAAGCTTCAAGAACCATTGATCATATCAAGGGTTGATATTCCATCTTAAACTTTCTCATCCAACGGTGTAAATTAAGTCAAGCCTACTTTGTTGACTTAATTCTTATTGGTTCAAAACAATTCAAGCTACTAATGTTGACTGTTTTTACTAAACGTGGGTCCCGTAAAATATTTTCGGGTCCGCTGTCATTTATTTTTACTGTCTAATAAAATAATATTATAATAATATAAAATTATTTTATTTCACAGTAAAATCCTAAAAATTAAAAGATTAATAATAGTATCATTCGAATTGGGTTTAGTAAGATTCCCAAATTCAAATAATTAAAATAAGATTTCTCCGGCTCGAAAATTATTATTTTCCTGTCTCAGAGCAAATCACACAAAAAGTTCAAATAAAATCACAGACAGTAAAATAAAACACTGTATCATACAGAAAAATAACAAACAGTACAATTTGGGATACAACGGTCATTTATCCTAAAGTTTGGGGTGTTACAACTCTCCCCTACAAATAAAAATTTCGTCCTCGAAATTCGTTATACATCAAAACAAATGAGGATACTGCTCCCTCATTTTATCTTCCAGCTCCCAGGTAGCATCACCTGTCACATCATTCCATATGACCTTCACTAGCTCGATCATCTTCCCTCGAAGTTGCTTCACCTTTCTGTCCTCTATTCTGACAGGTAAAGTTTCGTAAGTCAAATTATCCTTCAACTGTACTTCGTCTGGCTGTATCACATGCGTCGGATCAGGAATATACTTCCTTAACTGAGACACATGAAATACATCATGCAGATTGGATAGAAAAGGCAGCAAAGCAATCTGATATGCTACAGGACCTATTCGTCGAAGAATCTGATAAGGCCCAATAAACATAGGAGTAAGCTTTTTAGACTTAATAACTCTTCCGACACCAGTCGTAGGAGTCACTCTTAAGAATACATGTTCTCCCTCCTCAAATTCAAGAGGTCTCCTTCGCTTATCAGCATAACTCTTCTGTCTACTTTGCGTCGTCTTCATCTTTTCTTGTATCATCTTTACCTTCTCTGTAGTCTGTTGTACAAGATCTGGTCCAATAGTCATACTCTCTCCATCTTGATACCAACACAGAGGTGTTCGACATCGTCTTCCATATAACGCCTCATAGGGTGCCATCCCTATACTCGAGTGAAAACTATTGTTGTAGGTGAATTCTATCAAAGATAAAAATTCATCCCAACTTCCACGTTGCTCTAACACACAGGCACGCAACAGATCTTCCAAAGATTGTATAGTCCTCTCCGTTTGACCATCAGTTTGTGGATGATAAGTTGAACTCAACCGCAACTTAGTTCTCATGGCTTCTTGCAAACTTCGCCAGAATCTTGATGTAAACCTTGGATCTCGGTCAGAAACTATACATGTAGTAGGCACACCATGTAATCTCACAATCTCACTGATATACATCTGGGTTAATCTTTCCAATGAATACTTAATATTGATGGGCAAGAAATGCGCCGATTTCGTAAGCCTGTCAACTATAACCCATATCGAATCATGACCTTTCCTTGTTTTCGGTAATCCAGTAACAAAATCCATCGAGATACTATTCCACTTCCAGTCTGGAATAGCTAACGGTTGTAACATACCGGCTGGCCTCTGATGTTCCACTTTTGCTTTCTGACAAACCAGACAAGATGCCACATGTTCCGCTACGTCTCTTTTCATCCTTGGCCATCAAAACAACCTTTTCAAGTCTTGATACATTTTGGTCATCCCCGGATGTAAACTTAAATCACTAGTATGAGCTTCATCTAGAATCCCCTTATTAAGTTCAGAATCATCAGGTATACAGATTCTTCCCTTGAACCTTAAGATTCCATCTGACCCTTCCTCTACCGTCGCCTTATGACCTTGCTTCAACAATTCCTTTTCGTTTTGTAAAAACGCATCTTCCATTTGTTTATCTCGAACTATATCAAGCAATTCATTTATGATCACGACTTTACATAGGCGAATTCTTCCAGGCACAAACTCCACTGACAACCTCAAATCTCGGAATTTGTTAATCAATTCCTCCTCCTTTATCATCATTGTCGAAACACTGATCACCTTTCTACTCAGCGCATCTGCTACCACATTAGCTTTTCCTGGATGGTATTGGAGTTGAAAATCATAATCCTTCAAGAATTCCAACCATAGCCTTTGCCTCATATTCAATTCTTTCTGATCAAATAAATACTTTAAACTCTTGTGATCACTAAAGACATTGAACATCGCTCCATATAGAAAATGCCTCTACACCTTCAATGCAAAAACCACTGTAGCTAATTCCAAGTCAAGGGTTGGATAATTTCTCTCATAAACCTTCAACTGTCTAGAAGCATCAGCCACTACATTCCGATTTTGCATCAATACGCATCCTAACCCTTGGTAAGAAGCGTCACAATACACATCAAAAGTTCCGTTAGAATCTGGTAGAATCAGCACTGGTGCAGTTGTTAACCTCTTCTTTAACTCTTGGAAACTTGCTTCACGTTCCTCCGTCCATTCAAAAGCTTAACTTTTCCTCGTGAGCTGAGTGAGCGGTCCGGCAATCTTGAAAAAACCTTCTATAAACCTCCGGTAATATCCAGCAAGTCCAACAAAACTTCGAACTTCTGTCACCGTCTTAGGCCTTTCCCATTGTAAAACAGTCTCCACCTTCGATGGGTCTACAGCAATGCCTTCCTTGGAAATCACGTGACCTAAAAATTGAACTTCCTCCAACCAAAACTCACACTTTGCCAATTTTGCATACAGCTTCTTTTCTTTCAGAATCTGAAGAACTATACCGAGATGTTCAGCATGCTCTTCCTTCGATTGAGAATAGATCAGAATGTCATCGATGAAGACAATGACAAACCTGTCTAAGTATGGATGAAAAATCCTATTCATATAGTCCATAAAGATAGCAGGAGCATTCGTCACTCCGAATGGCATTACCTGATACTCATAATGTCTATAACGAGTTCTAAAAGCTGTTTTAGGTACATCCTCCACCTTAACACGAATCTGATGATATCCCGATCTCAGATCTATTTTAGAAAATACCACTGCTCCCCTCAACTGATCCATCAAATCATCAATCTTCGAAAGTGGATATTTATTCTTTATAGTCACCTTGTTCAGCTGACGATAATCTACGCAAAGTCGAGAAGTTCCGTCCTTCTTCCTGACCAAAAGCATTGGTGATCCCCACGGTGAAACACTAGGACGTACAAACTGTTTCTTCAACAGTTCCTCTAATTGCTTCTTTAATTCCACTAACTCCGCTGGAGACATCCGATACGGTGCAATTGAGATAGGACCTGTTCCTGGTACTAAATCAATAGAAAATTCGATCTCCCTCTCTGGTGGCAAACTAGTTACATCATCAGAAAAAATCTCTGGAAATTCATTGACGACAGGAATAGTATTCACATCTTTCTCACTCTTGACCTCTAACGAAGATAATAGCATATATCCCTGTGCTCCATCTCTTAACAATGACTTGACTTTAACAGCAGTCAAGAATCCAGACTTTTCTTCCTTAGGAAAGACTAGGGTATTGTTTGCACAGTCTATAAGGATATGGTTCGAAGATAACCAATCTATTCCTAGTATTACATTTAACCCAACAAGAGGCAAACAAATCAAGTTGACAAAAAACACACGGTCCTTTATAACAACAGGACAATCCAAACATATCTTAGATGTAAGTACAGGTTTAGTAGTTGGTGTAGATACAATCAGTTTAGAATTCAGAGAAGACATAGGCAACTTCAATCTTTCCACACAATCATATGCAATAAATGAATGTGTTGCTCCAGAATCATATAACACAGTCAGAAGATTACCTTCAATGGCACCTTCCCCTTGAATTAGATCCTCAGACTGTGAAACTTCAGTTCCAGTCATAGTATATACTCGCCCTCCAGACCTTGGTTGAATAGCACGAACATTTCTCATTGCTGGTTTCCTCTCTAGCTGAGTACAATCCTTGGCTATATGTCCTGGTTGTCCGCAATTAAAGCAAAGTGTCCCTCTGATTGAGCAATCAGTAGAGATATGGCCTTTCTTTCTGCACTTAAAACATGTTGGCGTAAACGCCACTTTCTGTCCAACTCTACTACCACTAGCATTTCCCCCAACTGGTGGTCGTTGAGGTTGACTCCCCAGTGGTCTAGTATACGGCTTGCGCTGAAACCGACTGTTGTTACTGCTACCACCCCTCTGAAACCTTGTTGGTCCAAAATTACGGTTTCTGGGATCCTGTGATGGCTCCAACTCCTCAAGACGTGCACAAGTATCTACCAAAGCATGAAACTGATTCATCTTCAAGGATAATATTCCTCGTTTCAGTTCCACTCTCAGCCCTGCCTCAAACTTCCTACATCTCCACACATCATCCGGTCGAGTTTGAGCATAATCTGAGAACTAAGACAAACTCTCAAATTTAGAAGCATACTCATTCACAGTCGTGTTGCCTTGGCGCAAACCAAGAAATTCCATCTCCTTGGCATGTCTAGCACTCCCAAGAAAATACTTCTCCAGAAATACCTCAGAAAATACCTCCCATGTAATTTCCGTTCCTTCAGCCTGCAATAATCGGCGGGTTCCTCTCCACCAATGTTCACCGTCTCCTCTTAGCATAAAAGTTGCATACGTCACCTTCTTGTCATCTGTACATCTCATTCCTTCAAATATCTTCTCCAAGTCTTGTTTCCATTGACTTGCCTTCTCCGGATCAATCTCGCCTCTAAATTGCGATGGATTGTTACGCCTAAATTCAGATAAATTTAGGGCATCAGCAGTAGCATCTTGCTGTTGAGCTGCTCTCTGATTCTGCTGAGTAATTACTTCAGCCATTCTCTGCATAGCTTTTACAGCTACAATCATTGGATCCACAGCACGATTCACATTCGCACGTGCTCCTCTTTCGCCAGACATCTTCTTTCTTCAATCATAACAAAGCAAAGTCAGATACATCCTTTCGGAAATAAATCACAGAGAATCACACAACACAAGCAAAAACAGACCCAACCACAACCCCAAAAGACTCTAACTTGGGCTCTGATACCAACTAATGTAACACCCTTATGGGGATGTCACATTTATAAATAAAATAAAATAAATAAAAATAAAATTCTACCCAAGTTGTAAGACATTTGTTACATAGTAATATGGGTTGTAAAATTTTTCCGGCTAAACAGAATATTACGAAATAAAATAATATGTAACATAAAATAAACAAACTGTCATCGCACATAATATACATATATTTTTGTTTTAAGTTATACAAATAATTTACAGCTACAAATATTTAAACCAAAACAGTAAACAAAGTAGTAAGAAGTCTATATATACAAAACGTCGACGCGCCCAAGTACGCATCACAGAACTCTATCCCTCTGAAGGATCACTCTCAGATGAAACTTCTGGTGATAAGTATCTAGGATGCCTCGACCCTCTACGGACCCTAGTCCGTGCTGTCGACACGCTGCTAATCTCACTAGGCACATCAAACATACCACCCCAATGATGCCTAAGAGATAGCGGTAACTCCACATGTAGATATAATACAGTAGAAAAGATAGGCACTCCATCAAACTCTGTACGTATGGTCACAGTCAGACGCCCTACGTACGTAACCGAATCTTTGTCCTCTCGCAGTCGCCAGGCTTTAGAGCCTCCGTGAAAATCCAACCTCACGAAACCAAAGAATCCTGGTAGTGTCATACTCACACAATCAATCCAATGGGTATGGATGATTGGATGGTTCTTGATCGTCGAACTGATCCTCAGCTTGTTGTTGTTCCTCGTCCTCGGGGTATATAAAATCAAGAGGCTGTTCCTCTTCCTCAAACTCTTCTTTTATCATACAATTTAAAATATAGGAACACATACAATAAAGAGGTAAGACAATCTATATCACCACAAATATGGTAAACAAGAAAACGACAATACAACAGATATAACAGTTCATACAATATAGCAAACTATAACAGCATAAATAATAATGTAACACATAATATAACACAGAAACAGTATCATATAATGTTGTAGATAGATAAAACATTTCAGATAATAATATCATAATGTACAGCACATAAATTATATGTAATGCAACTCAACCCTACTCCATGGAGCTACAAGCACAGACATCAGAGAGAATGACCTGTAAGTTCTATTAGTACCTTAGGCTGCCCAACCAACTATTGCACTGTCTCACATTGTGTCTATAGCCCACTGTCCAAAACATCATGGTGTAGTACACAGTCCAAACATCGTGTCACTACAGGCATTGTACTAGCATAGTTCTTACAAGATCTTGATTAAGTATAGTGCGTGTTGAGATCACTAGTGTGTAGCCAGTTACCACGGCCCAGAGGAGCGACTAACTGTCCACATGTGGAATAATCCGCACACTAATGCCTCCAAGTCCATAAAGAAATGAACCACACTACGCTTATCACACCAACAACACGATGTAATTCACTTCGTCAATCAATCGCCAATTCCACAACGAATCAACTTGACTCTAAAAATATGAACAGAACTATAATTACCAAAATACCCTTCAAATCTCAAATAATTACCAAAATAGCCTCAAACACCAAACGCAGTACGTCCCACTTGACAGTACTGTTTCTCAATCTGTCCGGATCCACCACTTTGGCCCGACAATAAAACTTACTATTTTCGTCAATCGCGTAGAAATTTTATCGCGTTTTCACCATTTCATCATTTTTACAAACGTTTTTAAATCGCATAAATATATTTTGTCAGAACCAAAGTAAGAGAAGACTCCCAATTCTAAATAATAAATAGATGTTTTTAAAATCGCGTACTGTTTTCAAATCGTTTTCTCAATCGCATAAGATTTTTAAATCATTTTCTTGTCTGAATTCCTTAAAAATTACTATTTAAATAAACAGAAATAATATTTAATACGTTTGAGTTACGTAGAATATTTTCCATACCATATACAATATACTGGATATCTTTTCTATCTTATTTGTTTGTTTTTAACAAAAAAATGACAGTATTTTGCTTTGAAAATTTATAACAATGGTTTTCTAAATTTTTCTGTTAAAATTTCTTTTGATTATATTACAACCATCTAATTATACTTTTGAAAACTACTAACGGGCTTCAAAACATAAAGTGAGCTTTACGTTAGAAATTTTACAAAAGCTACTGTATTTTCTTCTAAACATTAAAATAATTAGTTTTAACTTCTTTAACTTAATCTAATCATTTTCATTCCTCTAAACTCATTGTAATAGAATTCCTTTTGGCATTATTCCTTAACCTTGATTGAAAATAATTTTAGAAATCAAAACATTCAACTTAGGCATGTTGGCCGAAAGACACAAAATTGCCATTTGACCTTCAAATTCATTTTTCTTATTCTAAATCATGTTGTACCTTGTCATTTTACCTAAGTAAATTAAATCACTCTTTTAGAAAATGGTTAAGAACATTTTGGTTCCCATTTTGTGTTGAGGCCGTGAGCCTTGGATTTGTGCTCTTTGGAACACACATGCAAACCTTGCATATTATTCACATCCTACTACTTATTCATGCATTTCTAACACATACAATATATTCAAAGCTTGTAGACATGCATATCAATACAAATCACAATTAAGAAAGCTATTACAACAAACACACAAATGAATCCTTATGGATTCTACAATCACAAACAAGTCCATTTTCTTATCACCATCCAAGGATGATAAGATTCAAGTCTTCCTCTTACCTTAAGTGAAGCTAAATCTCTTTCACTCCTTTCTAATGGTTTCAGTTTCACACTCCAAAGACACCTATCAAACTTAAATAGTTTCTACAAGTTACTAACATGAAAGAAAGCATAAACCATGGATCAATCATGGCTTAGAACTTTAGAAATAAGATTAGAAATGAAAAACAAGAAATTTCATCTTCAAGGTAGAATCTCCAAAGTAGTTTTTCAAGCTCAAGATGATGAATTTTGCAAGAACTGTCAACTAGAGATGTTCTTAGATTGTGTTTAGGTTTAGAAAAATAGGTTGGATAGAATTTTAGGTAGATAGTTGGTGACTTAGATGGTGAGGCCGAATGGTCTCCAAAGAAAGCAACAATGGTGGTTTGTGTTTTTGGAAGAGAGAGAAGAGAGAAAGTGTTAGAGAATGAAGTGATTTTTGTTCTCCAAAGTGATGCATGGCCGTGTAACTCAAGAGAGAATAAGGTGATTATTTTGTTTGACTTCCAAGACTCCATCCAAGCCTTAGAATTCATCAAGGGCCAAGATTAAAACTTGGTCACCAAGCTTGTCATCCATTGTGATATGAACCTATTTTGCTTGTTAGAATTCAGAATAGGATCTACAAGGAATTAAGGTGATGGAACAGACTTTGTTTTAAACTCTGCACATGGAAATGATCAAATTAAAACAGAAAATGCAGAAAATGCGTTATGATATCACGAAACTATAACTCGAGCTGTAGAACTCCAAATTGAATGAGACCAAAACGAGGTGAAAGCTCGTGTTCTGAATCGCAATTTTGGCTCAAGAATCACTCAAAAAGCTTTCGTATAACATGAGATATGATCAGGAGTTATTCTGCACGAAAATTGGGGCTTTCATGGAAATAGAGTTTGATTCAATCAGAATTGAGGGAAACTGAATTATATGATCATGGAAAAAAAAAAGAAAAATGGTATGGGAAAGATGATGGACGTCACACCTCCAAGGATGGAAGATAAGTCCAGAGATTGCACACACAAAGGATGTAATTCCTTTGATAAATCTCAATAGTTGGATTGCAAGAACTCAAAGAGAAACAAGCTCCCAAACGTGATTGTTTTAAGACCAAAAACTAACTCCTCTTGTCCTAGCTGGGTGCTATTATGTAGCCCCTTTACATTCAGTAACTTACAAAAATAAACTCCTAATAATAACCATCATAAAAAAACTATAATTGGCCAAAGTGTAACTGCCAAAGAAATAAAAGCATAACTTACAAAAATAAACTCCTAATAATAACCATCATAAAAACTATAATTGGCCAAAGTGTAACTGCCAAAGAAATAAAAGCATTCAGCTTAGCTGATTGCATTATTCTATCAATTTGTAACAGTCACATGTCCTTGTTATTTGCATTTAATCAGCCATTAATTCCACCAAGTCTAGCTACCCCTATTCAGCATAGTTAGCACTCCATACTTGAGTTGAATTTATGACAAGCTACCCTCCCATTAAAGCCACGCAACCTCCTCTTCAGTCATGAGGCAATTGATCAATTTGAGTTTTGATTCTTCAAGGCGTGGTTCTATTTTAGTAAAGGCTGCCAACATTTGTTGTAAAGCTTCCTTGGCTCTCCTTGTCCTTGCTCTTGTCATAGGTCCTCCAAGTCCTTCAAGGGCTTCAAGCTCCTTGTTCTTGGTCATGTCCTCATCACATTGGCTAATCCAAGCCTTGTCACATGCTTAGTCATAAGCTCTTGAATGTTCCACCACTTATGATGCTTAATCAAGCTACTAATCCTATTAAGCTTTTAAGTACACTTAACTTATCTTAATTAGATTAATTAGTTATATTTCTAATTAATTAACATTCTACTAATCTAAGCTTCAAGAACCATTGATCATATCAAGGGTTGATATTCCATCTTAAACTTTCTCATCCGCCGGTGTAAATGAAGTCAAGCCTACTTCGTTGACTTAATTCTTATTGGTTCAAAACAATTCAAGCTACTAATGTTGACTGTTTTCACTAAACGTGGGTCCCGTAAAACATTTTCGGGTCCACTGTCATTTATTTATACTGTCTAATAAAATAATATTATAATAATATAAAATTATTTTATTTCACAGTAAAATCCTAGAAATTAAAAGATTAATAACAGTATCATTCAGAATTGGGTTTAGTAAGATCTCCCAGCTCCGAATAATTAAAATAAGATTTCCCTGGCCCAGAAATTATTATTTTCCTGTCCCGGAGCAAATCACACAAAAAGTTCAAATAAAATCATAGATAGTAAAACACTGTATTATATAGAAAAATAACAAACAGTACAATTCGAGACACAACGATCATTTATCCTAAAGTTTAGGGTGTTACATTGCTCATCTAAAAGCACTCTACTTATACTTATCAGCACTTCAAGCTTCCACTGTGCAACTCTAAAACAAATTGAGATCAAAAGGCACCCTTACTGATCTCAACATCTGATCTTTTCCTCTTTATGAACCTTCTAACTCTTGTTCCATGGAGGTTCTGAGATTATCTACTTCTACAACATTCACTGACTAGAGCGAAGAAGTCCATAACCTCCTTTTTACATCGCAACTCTTCTAATGCCTTCTCCAAGTTCTACTTCAAATTTTACTCACTTCCAGTCTTTATCTGGAATGGACGTAAAATAAGAAAAAAACTCTTGACATTCTTTGAATTGCTTCGCATACTAGTCTTCAGTAATATCCCCTTGCTCCAACTTTAGGAATTCTTTTTTCTTTGCTTTCTATAACTCAAGGGAATAATACTTATCTAGGAAAGTAACTCTAAATACCTCTCAGGCGTTTTGAGTACTAACCATCTCTAGTAACCTCTCTGCTTCATCTCATCAGCTTTCGGCTTCACCTACTAACCCTTACGAAGCAAGGTCACCTTCTGTTCATCAGCGCACAACATGACCTTAAGGATCTCTTCCATCACATGAAACCACCTTTCCGCTCTGACTGAACTAAACGCTCCCTTGAAAACAAAGGAGTAACTTTCTTGAACTCTGAGAAATACTGATCTCTCAAATGTTCCTTCTCGTTCCCGCAACTAACTATGCGAGTCTTATTCTATCACTACTGATAGACTTCTACTAATGGCAGTCTGCTCTCTCAACACAACAACCATTTATCTAAGAGCTCTGGTTTTCTCCTTCTTACCAGACTCCTTGTCTCATAGGTTCGCCTGGTAGTTGCCATAGTTTCCTGTACACGCAGCACAATGCATATTGAGTTAGCTAGGCTCAATATCATGTAACTGTGCGAAAGTAGCTATTAGCACACATACCTAAGGCTAGTCATGCAATCCCATCTGCATATCTCAAAAAGAGATAAAAGAATGCATAACTTTCTACTAAACTGCTACTTATGCCTAAGCATAGTCAGTCCATACCCCAGCTCAACAGGATGAACTGCTCTGATACCAAAAATGTAACATCCTAATACATATATCTAGATATATCCTAGATAGACAAAGATATATAAAGATAACCAGTACTAGAGACGTCACTTCTATACTACATACTAACATATATCTATAATCACAACTGAGTAATTATAGAAAGCCTTGAGAGAGATCGCAGAAAAACATAAACTCATACATATATATATATATACAAAGTTAGCCACATGAGGGCTTATTGTAATACATATAACATAAAACTTACAGAACAAACATAAACTTATTACATAACTTCTGTCTACTTAAAGCAATAAAAACTACTCTAGTCTTCATGCTTTATCTTCTCACCCTTAGCAGGATTTGTACCTCTGTACCTGTGCCTTGCCTGCATCTGTGCCTGTGCCTGCATCTATGCCTGCATCTGTGCCTGCATCTATGCCTGCATCTGTGCCTGCATCTGGATTTACATGGAATAGCAACTGGGGTGAGAATTAACATTCTCAGTAAAAGCAATTCCAATACCAGTTCTCTATAACATTGTATATAACAAATATATAACAAATGCTATAATTTCTAGCTTAGGAGCTTCCTCCTTTTTTCTCATAACTTAAGAGTTTCCTCCTCTTTTCTCATAACTGCACACTTTCTTATAGTGTGACATCAACTGATAGCCTACACACTGTTAATACATACAATGCTTGTAACTCCCTTGTGGGGATGTCACATATATAAAAAGAAATAAATAAAATCTACCCAAGTTATAAAACATTTATTACGTATTAATATGGATTGTAAAATAATTCCTGACAAACAGAATATTATTAAAATAAAATAAAGCGGAAATATAAAGTAAACAGAACAACATCACTCATAATATCCATAGGGTCCAAGTTATAAGTTATACAAATAATTTACAACTACAACTACAAATATTTAAACGAAACAAAAGAAAAAAGTAAAGAGTCAATATATACAAACGCAGACGCACCCAAAATACACATCATAAACATTTATTCCTCTGATGGATCACTCTCAGGAAACTCATCAGAAGATAAATATCCAGGATGCCTCGACACTCGGCGGACATGAGACCGCGCAGTCGATACGAGTGTCATCTCACTAGGCTCAGGGGATACACCACCCCAATGACGCCTAATGGATAAAGGTAACTCTAGGTGTAGAAACACAGTCGTCGTCATCATTGGCTCGTCATCAAACCTATGACGTAGGGACACAGTCAGCCGTCCCGCATACGTCACGGAGTCTCTGTCTCCTCACATATGCCAAGCTAACGATCCACCGTGAAACTCGAGTGTCACAAATCCCAAAAATCCAGGCACCGCCATACCCAAACCAATCAGTCCAATGGATATGGATGATCAGATGGTTCTTGATCGTCGAACTGATCTTCGGCTTGCTGATCTTCCTCCTCCTCGGGATACAGAATCTCAAGAGGCTGTTCCTCTTCCTCAAACTCTTTACCACGTAAAATAAATACAGAAAACATATACAATAAAGAAAGAGGTAAGACAATCTAAAATCATCACAAACATGGCAAATAAGAAAACGACAAATAACAGATATATAGTTCATGCAATATGAAAAGCTATAATAGTAATTTAATAACAGTATAGTGTAAAAATCTAATTATCATAACAACACATGATTTCACAGATAAATCAATAACACATACAATATAACATCATAGATAAAATAAATTCAAAAACAGATAATTTCTCGAATCAATAACCAAATAAATAAATAAACAGATAAAATACATAATGTTCAAGATATAATTAAATGCAACATGACACGATCCTACTCCATGGAGCTAAACACAAACAGATATCGAGAGAGAATGACTCGCAAAATCTATTAGTACCACGACCGCCCAACCAAACTATTGCTTGTTTGTCACACTTTGCGTCTATAGCCCCAAGTCATATGGAATCCATCATCCAAAGCATGGTGTAGTTCACTGTCTCACATTGTGGCACTACAGGCAATGTACTATTAGACTTTATGAAATCTCGATTAAAAATAGTGCGTGTCAAGTCCATTAGTGTGCTATCGGTTACCACGGCCCAGCGGAGCGACCGATTGTCCATATATGGAATCCCGTACACTAACGTCTCCAAGTTCATAAGAATAATGAACCACACTACGTTTATCGCATCGACAACACGATGATTCCCTCGTCAACCAATCCACCAAAAACGGCATAACTAAGATAAAAAGATACAATAAGTCCCATCGGACAAATATCTTGTTTCCAAAGCCTATACGGGTTCACCTCATAGCCCGACAGCAGAAAAATACAGAAAATCCAGAAAGAATATGGAAAATACCGTTTCGATCAATCGCGTAGAAATTTTATCGCATTTTCACAATCTCGTCGTTTTTACAAACGTTTTTAAATCGCGTAAATTTATTTTTCTGTTTTCAAAATCGCGTAGAGTTTTTAATACGTTTTCTCAATCGCGGAAGGTTTTTAAATCATTTTCATGTCCAAACTCCTTAAAAATTACTGTTTAAATAAACAGAAATAATAAATAATATGTTTAAACTACGTAAAATATTTTTCATACCGTATACTATCTTTTGGACATCTTTTCTATCTTAATTGCCCTTTTTTACTAAAAATTGACAGTATTTTGCTTAGAAAATTATATTAATGGTTTTCTAATTTTACCGTAAAAATTCTGTTTATTAAATTTTTAAACCATATAATTAATCCTTTTGAAAACTACTAACATACTTCAAAATACAGCATGAGCTATATGTTAGAAATTTTCGAAAGTTACTGTATTTCTTTTCTAATAATAAAATCATTAATTTTAATCTTTAAACTTAATTCAAATCATTTTGTTTCTTTAAAACTCATTGGAGAAAAATTCTTTTTAACATATATTGCATCTTTATACTTGAAAATAGTTTGGAATTGATTTTAGAAATCATGAATTCTTGGTTTGGCATGTTGGCCGAAATATATGTTTGGATCATTTGATTTCTAAATTCATTTTTCTTGATCTAAACAATGCTATCTCTAGTTAATTTCCCTAGGTTAATTAAATTACACTTTGGGGAAAATATGAGAACATTTTGGTTCTCCTTTTGTGTCCATGGCCGTGAGCCTTAAGTTTGTGTTCTTTGGAACACTCATGCATACCTTAGCATGTTATTCACATCCTATACATTATCATGCAATTCTAACACATGCAATATATTTCTAACACATATAACCTAAATCAAAGCTTGTAGACATGCAATCAAAGCTTGTAGACATGCAAATTATTACAAGTATCAAATAGGAAAGCTACTAACAAATACACAAACACATAAACAAGCTACTAACAATCACACAAATGAATCCTTATGGATTCTACAATCACAAAAATCACACTCCATCTTCTTACCACCATCCATAGATGATAAGATTAGTCTTCCTCTTACCTTAAATGAAGACTAAAACTCTTTCACACCTTTCTTTAGGTTTCGGTTTTCTCCTTCAAAATCACCTAACAAACTTAAACAAAACTACAAGTTACTAACCATAGAAAGAGAGCTTAAACCATGGAGAAATCATGGCTTAGAACTTTGAAAAAGAGTTTAGAAAAGAAAAACTAGGAATTTCACCTTCTTGGTTAAATCTTCCAAGTAGGTTTTCAAGCTTCAAATGAAGGATTTTGCAAGAACTCTCAACTAGAGATGTTCTTAGGATTGTGTTTAGGTTTAGAAAACTTGGTTGGATAGAATTTTGGGTGGTTGGATAGTATGGAAATGTGTTTGGCCGAAACTAGCTCCAAAAGAACATCAATGGTGTTTAGGGTTTTTGGAAGAGAGAGAAGAGAGAAAATGCTTGAAGACAAAGTGATTTTTTGGTCTTCCAACATGCATTGGCCGTAGACTTCAATGCCATGCAAGGTGTCCATGGCTTGGCTTCATCCTTGCCTTAGAATGCATCAAAGGCCAAGATCAAAACTTGGTTAGCAAGCTTGTCTCCCATTGGTTCCTTCTAACCTAGTCACTAAGCCTTGTCACTAAGCTTCATCATTACACTAACCTAGTCACTAAGCTAGTCATCATGTTCTAGAGAGTTCCTTCACGAATGATGATTAATTAAGCTACTAAGTTAACTGTATTAGCTAAACGTAGGTCCCGCAAAACATTTTCGGGTCCACTGTCATCTAATTATACTGACTAATAAAATAATATACAAAATTATTTTATTGGACAGTTAAATCCTAAAAATTAAAAGATTAATTATTGTCTCATTCAGAATTGGGTTTAGTAAGATCCCCCAGTCTGAATAATTAAAACAAGATTTCTCCGGCCCGGAAAAATATTATTTTCCTGTCCTGGAGCAAATTGCACAAAAAGTCCAAATAAAATCAGACAGTAATATTAAGCACTGTAACATATAGAAAAATTAAAAACAGTACAATCGGGACATAACGGTCATTTTTCCATTTTTCCCCACGACGAAGCAAATCATCCAAAACGTTCAAATAAAATTACAGACAGTATTAATTGTCTGTATATCACCCAGAAAAATTAAAACAATAGCTCAAGAAAACTTTTATTTTACCCTCTCAAAGCAAAATACGTAAAACGATCAAATAAAATTTTAGCCTGTAAAATATATTTATATTTCATACAAAAAAATAAGAAACAGTAAAACAGGGACATAACAGTCATTTACACAAAAGCTCGAAAAACAGCAAACAGAACATTCGGGACATTTTCTAAAAATTGGGGTGTTACAACGCTCATACAGCTGTACATACCAACAGTGACAGACAATGCCCATACAACTGTCCGTGAATGCAATGATAATGATATGTAATATGAATATGCCTAGAGAAATCCTAAGTGTATGTGAATGAAATGCAAATGCAGGGTTTTATTTTGAAATACATGCAAAAGTTTATTTTGAAAATAAAGAAGTTTGCTAGGAACTAGTCAGTATATCATCCAGTGGTAATTAGAGGAAAAGCTTATCCTCGTATTACACATATCCTGGCACGCTGAGAAATTCGGACTACATCATTGCTCAAAGAGCGTCTTTGGATTTCCCACTTATCTCCTTTGGCCTTGGCAATATCGAGACATTAGGGTTATGTCCTTCTCAAAAGTCCTTCGGATACCCATCTATCTCTTTTTGCCTCCATGAATGACATCAAAGGATACTCACCAGATCGATCCTACTTGACCAATTCATAGACTTACATTCGTACTTATATACTTAGTTCCTTAACGATCTAAGTATATTCTCCTAGGAACTTTGGCTTCTTATGTTTATCCTTTGTAATGAGGAGAATCTGTAACCTCATACTATATGTAACCTTAGCACTTGGTTAGAAATACTTGTCCCCTTAGGAACTTCTCTGATTCCTTACCTTCTGGCTAAATGACCTCGCTTCATATAACGTTACATTCTTAGGTAAACATTACCAAACTATTCCTCATACTTGTATCCAAACACCACCTTATCACTCGTATCTCTTAAGTGATTTCTAACGCAACACTATGTTGTTGAGGTGTTAGATACATAACTATGGCAAACCACTTATCTTGGTTGCACTTAGGTTCTTTCTCTTCACATACATACTAGCTTAACTGACTAGTGTGTGAAAAGCTTAGTGTTATGTTTAACTCTTACATAAACACCATCTTACTCTCTTATAGACTCCACTCATCCTAGTGAAAGAGTCTATCTTAACTAATGCCTCATCTACCCTTACTTAAGGAAATAAATGAGCATTTCTCTAAAACTTTGCATAATTAACTCAACTTTAACTAAAGAAAGTAATTCATGCATCTAACTTTCCTTTCTATCACACTTCTGGTAGTAGCTTATACTACACGTGTGTGCTAACATACGTATTCTGGTTATATTTAGCTTTCCCTTCTATCACACTTCTGGTAGTAGCTTATACTACACTTGTGTGGTTAAGGTTCCAGATACCTCTTTAACCATTCCAAACTCATGGAATGCTTAAGAACTTAACTTCCATACTCTCGTTAGTATCTAAGGAAGTAATTTCCCTTTATCTTGTACTTCTAACTCATCTTTGCTAATACATGAGTTATTGCACATTTCTATTCTACCTTATGATTATGACATCTTCTTAGTCACAAATCATCTTATTGTGTATTTAGCAATGCACTAAGTCTCACTTACCTAGAGACTTTGCACTAAGTCTCACTTACCTAGAGACTTAGTACCTAAACATTCCCTCTTTGAAACTAATACACAATCTTGTCTCCACTCAAGTGAATCTAATGCAAGAGTGGTTTTTACTTGCAACTCTTTGTTGCCTAAGGTTCTAGGTACCTTCCTAAGGTAATCCACTTCTCTTGGATCCCCTAAGGTTCATACATTTCTCATTCTCTACTAGAGTGAATAGTATTATTCATTCTAGTATACTTATCTTTATTGCACTATCTCATCACATCTTAAGTGATATCTATTGCAACGTTAAGTTGCCTAAGGTGCAATGTCATTACCTAAAGCAAACCTTTCCTTTAGGATGCTTAAAAGCCTATGCTTTCTCATACTTGATGGTAAATATTTTTCACTTGAAAATATCCCAATTTGTGCCTTAACACACTTTAGGAAACATATATAAATGATCCCCTTTACTTTAGAACTTCAAAACATCCAAAAATAACATTTTGGATCTTCAGGGTCTCACGCCACGGCACGGCGTCTGCACGCCGTGGCGCCCTGTTTTCGGGTGCTAATACTGGGCTAATTTGTGATCTCATGCCGCGGCATGCACCTTCTATGCCGCGGTGCTCTCAGCAAAATAACCCTCACGCTGCGGCATGACATACCCATGCTGCGGCGCTGATAGCAGAAACCAGATTCTGCAGAATGCGTTTTCTGCATAATTGGTTTAAAAACTAATTTCCAATCCTTTTCTCATGGATTCTAAGTGATTTCTAACATTAATCTATGCCCTTTAACTTGTTGTAACTCTTTTACAACCTATAAATTCTCGTAGGGTATAAATCTAAGTCCAGAATCACATAACACCAACTATTCTTAAAATCCATTTTCTATGGATTCTATGATTATTCTTGAGCCATAAATGGCCATTTAGCATTCTTTAGGCTTAAACTATCCTAACCTAGTCCTCAGAATCAAGAACCAAGTTAAGAACATGGATTTGGCTATCCAAACCCCTATTTCTATTCAAAACCCCAAACTATATTCAAAGAAATCAAAGAGGGAGCAATGAATAGAAATCCCCTTACCTCTTGAAGACTCGAAGCCTTGAAGTTTGGTCCTCTTCCCCTCCTTCTTCCCTTCTTCCCCTTTCTCCTTCTTCTTCTCCCCTTTTCTTTCTTTTCTTTCTCTTTTTCTGGTTTTTTGGCTCTCTGCCGAGGGAGAAGGGGGTGGGATGCAGAGGGAATTACGGGAAAAGATTAACTTAAGTTTCTACACTGAAACTTATATCTGCTATGGACACCCGAATTATGCTAATTTGAGTTTCCTTGCTTCCAACAACTTTAGAATAAATCATAAGATTCATCTAAATTGTTGTTTCACCATTTTCCTCATTTTCTATATCTGCTGCTAGTCATTCGGTATTAAAATGCACAACTAGTATGCCTAAAATTACCAAACTAACGCTGATTCTCTTGAAACTTTTACCACATCTTACTTAGCTTATTTGTGACCTAGAAATAAACTCTCTATGTTTATTTCCCTCAACTTAGCAACTTATGCTATTATCTGAGTCATTTTAAGCCACTTTATAACTTCTGTGTTGCAACTAAGTGCCTAAATGAACTCAGTTTGTCACCAAACTTGACTGGTATGCTAAACAAGTCAAACGCTACCTTTGGTAACTATTTACTAGTCTAACATGTGTTTAAGGGTATTACAGTTACCATTCGAGAAATGATTAAGAGAAAGAGAATTAGATACAAGAAATCAAGTTAGTTGTTAGTTGGCAACAGTTAAGTAGTATGGTGCGTGAAAGCTCTCATAGAGTTAAGGTAGAGCTAGTAATGCAAGGAAAGGAAATATGCTAATTAAGTTTGACAAGAAAGGAAGTATAGTGCATGAAAACTTTCAAAGAGTTGAGTTAAAGTTAGTAGTGCAAGGACAAAGGTCAGGTGGTGGTTATGCAAGAGTTTAACATAACGCCATATTATGCACAGACATTCATACATATATACATTTGCATTTCTAAGACCAGGAAAATTAAGGAAAAGATCAGTTCATAGTTTAGAAGGTGGGTTAAGGAGGTAACATATTCTCTCCCCACTGTAGAGAAGAATGACAGATTCATGACATTATTCACAAATCTCTGCGATGGAGATTCATGACATTGCACTTACACCATCATACACCCTTGTTTGAGCATAATCATTCCTCATATTATATATCATAATATCATTGCATTACTTAACATTTGATTGTTATTGTATTTGGTGATTCCTTATGTTTGTGTGTTGTGCTCAATAGTATTAGGCAATTGTATGGACGGTTGTTTAATATCATTGACAGTTTGTGTTTAGTTGCTCAATATTATTGTTCCATTTTATGGGCGGTGGTTCAATATCATTGATTGTTACCTTCTGATAATAGTTGTATGGACAATTGTCTTATCTTTTAAAGGAGAATTAGTTCAGAGTTATGGCTAGACTGGGAACATTACATAGAGAGAGGATGTGTGTAACATCCCGAGAAACATGTTAGGCTTGTATATGGTCTCAGAGGTACTATTATACTTGCTTAACATGCCAGTTCAATTTTATGGCAAACTGAGTTAGTTTAGGCACTTTGCCGCAACACAGAAAGTGAAAAGTGGACTAAAATGACTCAGAAAATGGTTTTAAAGGTTAAGTTAAGGGAAATAAATGTGGATAGTTTATTTCCAAGTTATACATGAGTTAAGAAAGTTGCAGTTAAAGTTTGACGGTAAAATGAGTTTGTTTGGTATTTTTAAGTACACTGAGTAAGTGTTTTAATACAGAATAGACTTAGTGCAGATATGAAAAATTAAGAAAATGGCAAAATAAGTATTAAGATAAATCATAAGATTTATTTTAATACTTATGGAGGTTAAAAAGCTTGAAATAATAAGATCAAAGTATTCCTAAGAGGTGGGAAATTCTTGTGAAAAGATAAAAATGCCCTTGGGGCATGTTTTTAAAAGTGAGATTTCTCACTTCTCTTTCTCATCTCTTACGCTGAAACGGCCATAGAAACAGGGGAGGAGAAAACAGAGACCGAAGGAGGAGAAGAGAAAAGAGAAAGAAGGAAGAAAAAGATAAGGAGAAGAAGGAAAGCCAAGGCCAATAGTCATCAACCAAGGTAGGGGTTCTTGTCTTTCTTCTTTTAATTTCTTTAGTCCTCATCTTTTGTTTAGTGAGGGTTTGATGGGGGAAAAAGGGATTTGGATGAGAAAAGTGATAATAGATGTTAGATCCTTGTTTCTAATGTTGAAATAAGTTAGATGCTAGCTAGATTGAAGCTTGGTTGATGATTTGGAACCCTTAGGTTCGATACAAATCTATTGAAAGGTTAGTTGGAAAATGAGTTTAAAGTGGAATATATGAGTTTTAATCTATGTTTGTTTAAGGTAAGAGGTAAGTTAAGGTTTGTAATAGGATTAAAGATCCTTGGAGAAGTTAGAAATCAAGAGAAAAATTGAGAATTGATGAGAAACCTTGAATTGGGATCAAGGTTCTGCAGAAATGATTTCTACAGAATTCTTGCTGATGCACGAGCGCTCAAGTACTAGGCGCCTAACGCCAAAAAGTTCCTGTAATGCTGCCCAATGAGCGCTCAAGCATTGGGAAGAGAGCGCCCAGGCGCACAACCAGCGCTCAGGCGCTGAAGAGAGGGCGCCTAGGCACCCAGAGCAAAATCAGCCAAGATGATTTTCTATGAGGAATTGGGCTTTCCTAATGGGATAGATCCCTTAGTTATGTCTTTTAAAAAGTATTAAGATCTTATTAGAAGAGTTTCTTAGAGAGAAAGTATATTTTGTAAACAAGGAAAATTAAGAAAAGTTTGGGTAACCATTAAACATGGTTTACCTTAGATATAAGTTTAGTTCTTGATGCAACAAAAGGTTGCATAGATATCACATGGAAAGTGATGAGAAAGTGAAACATAAGTACATAGATAAGTATAGCAAAGGTGAAGGCCATAGTATTTGGCTAGCAAAAGTGCCTAAATGATAAGAATAAGGGGCCTTGGTACCTAGTTATTAAGAACTAAGGGAAAATATGAAGTAAGCAACCAAGAGTTACCTAGATATGAATTGAGAAAGCATAAGATTCAAGTATGCTAAGTAAGATGGACAATTAAGAGTGCCATAGTGGAATGGATGCCTCATAGTGATGGAGAAAAATGTTAAAGTAAGAAAGAATTTATACTAAGAAGAAGAAGTATATTTAAAGTCGCATGAACGCTCTCATAGAGGTAGAGCTAGTAGTGCAAGTATAGAGATTATGTAGTGGTTATGTAAGAGTTAGACATAACACTACATTATGCATACATACTCATACATAGCACAGAAACAGTTCAGAATGGTGGGTTAAGGAGGTAATAGATTCCCTCCCCACTATAGAAAGGAAAGTAAATATAAGGAACCAATCAGTAAAGAAGGTAGTGGGTTAAGGAGGTAACAAATTCCCTCTCCACTACAAAGAAAGGAATAGCAAGCTCATGACATCCATAATCTCTCATGACATTGCATTTATATCATCACATAATCTTGTTTGAGCATAATCATACATCATATCATACTTCATAATATCATTTCATTATTTCATGTTTGATTTTATTTATGTTCGGCGATTCATTGTGTTTGTATGCATTGTTCAATGGTATTAGACAATTGTATGGGCGGTTGTTTAATATCACTGATTACTCAATGTTATTCTTCCATTGTATGGGTGGTGGTTTAGTATCATTGTAACACCCCAAATTTTACTAATTTTACAGTAATGTCTGAAATGTATTGTTTTGTATTTTCTGTGTACTGTAAAATTATTTTGACTGTTTTGTGACTGTATTTGATTGTTATGTATGATTTACTCGGAATCAGAAAAATAATAATTTTGGGACCAGAGAAAATCTTTATCTGATTATTCGAAGCTGGAGGATCTTACTAAACCCAATTCTGAGTGATATATGTATCAATCTTTTAATTGTTAGAATTTATCTGTAAAATAAAAATATTTTATAATTTAATATTATTTTATTATCCAATGGACAGTACCTATTGACTTAAGAGCAGTAGCTTCTGCCTAGTGGACAATAAGAACTGGAAAAGTCTTTGTGACTTATAATTCGGTGAACCAATAGGAATTGGTCAACAATGTTGGCTTGAATTTTCTAAGCCAATAAGAGGGTAGTCAACAATAATGGTTGAACTAGTTAGTTAGTAACTAGAAAATCTAACTAAGTTAGCTTAAACTTAACTAAGTTAATCCAAAGTGCTTAAGTAGTAACTAAATGGAACAAACCTAGTTTGTTGCCCATTAAAGCCTTAGTTACAAGAAGGTTCTAGTATGTTCAAGAAATGGAGGAGTCATCCTAAGTAACTAGATGGTTAATCAAATAACTAAGAAATCTAACTAGATTTACCTAAACCTAACTAGGAAACTAAATGAATCAAAACTTGGTTTGCTCTCCCATTGAGCAATTCAGCCAAGACAAAGCTTTGATTTTCTAAGCCTATAGGAAACAAGCTTGGAGGCAGAGCTTTGAAGATCAATCATTGATCTCATCTAAGGCCATTAGGAGGTCTTGAGTGGTCAACCAAAGAGGCCACCTCCTTTGGGAGCTCCATGGCCAAAGGGCTTTAGGAAGAGATAGGATGGCATTTTGCTAAGTTCATTTCATCTTCATCCATTCTCTAAAGAAAACTTCACCAAAATTCTCTCCTTTTCTCTCTTGTGAGCCTCGTGGCCATCACACCATAACCATACCTCCACTCTTCTAAAATTTCATCCAACACCACTTCTTAGACCTAAACATCATTCTAAACATTTTTCATGAAGTAAGTTTCTTCAAAATTATCCATTTAATGCTTGGAAAACAACCTTAAAGTTTCTTCTATACAAGGTAAAAGTCCTTGTTTCTTGTATCTAACTTGATTCTTGAAGTTCTAAGCCATGATTGATCCATGGTTTTTCTTTTTCAACCATAGTTTATGACTTTGTAAATTATTTAAGTTTGCTAGGGTTTTATTTGGAGCTACACAAAATCTATAGGATCAAGCTAGAAGGTTTTTTGTCTTCCTTAGAGATAAGAGGAAGATTTAATCTCATCAACCATGTATTGGTGGTGAGAAAATGGATGTGTTTGTGGTGAAGAATCCATAAGGATTCATTCACTTGATTGTTTAAAGTTTTTCCTATTTGTGATGATTTTTGTTTGCAAGTATAGCTTTAATATTTGTTTTGGTATGTGTTATGAAGGCATGATAGTTATTATAGGATGTGAATAACATGTTGAAGAATTGCATGGGTGTTCCAAAGAACACATGAAGCTCATGGCTTCATCACCACAAATAGAACCAAGATGTTCTCAATTATTTTCTAAAGCATGGATTAATTAATTTAATTGGATTAATGATTTTTACAAGGACTTAGATAATAGAAAAAAATCTAAAGATGATTTATAGAGAACATAGTGAATTTTGGCCAACATGCCATTTATGTTATCTTTGATCCAAAATCATTTTCTAAGTGTGGACTATGTAATTAAATTAAAAGAGAACTCAATTCAATGGATTTTAGATAATAAAATGAAGCAAATTTATTTTAGAAGCTTAATTAGAGAAATTAAATAAGGATGAGAAATAAAATAAATACTTGAAAAGTACTAACGTATAGCTCACCCTTTGGGTTTTGAAGCGCGTTAGCAAGTTTCGAGCTGTAAATATTGATTAAGTCCAAGAAGGGTAATTTTTTAAGGAAACAGTAGAAAATATTACTTAAAGAATTTTCAAAAAGAAATGTTGTAAATAAAGTTAAAAATAAATATATAATGGAGAAAGTTTCAAAATATAATTTAGATAGTAAAGAAATATTTTACGTAGTTGAAAAATATTAGAAATACCTTACGCGTATTCAAAATAATGATTTTTAAACTATGCGATTGAGAAAATGATTTAAAAACATTGCGATTTCAAAACGTTGGGAAAAGGTGATGCAGTTGTGAAAACGCGATAAAATATTTGCGCAATTGAGAATAATAGCAGTTTGCTGTCAGGTTAAAGTGGTGGAGTCAAATATGTTGAAAAATGATACTGCCGAGTGGTGGTGTGCTACTATGAAAACTAATGATAACATTGTTATTTATGTATTTTGGCTCATGTACATGCATAGAGAAATGTGTCAATTTGGTTGAAATTGACAAGTTGCTGACGAGATGAATTACACCGTAATGTGGGTGCGATAGGCATAGTGTGGTTCATTAAGTGAACTTGGAGGCGTTAGTGTGCGGAGGATTCCACATGTAGACAGTTGGTAGCTCCTTTGGGTCGTGGTAATAGGCAATGCACTAGCGATCTCGATAAGCACTATTCTTAATCACGATCTAGCTTAGACTATCTGGAACAATTCAAATTGTACACGACATTTTGACTGTGTAATATTTGGCCGGAACAGCCGGAGCTACAGGCAGATCTACTAGGTCATTCTCTCTGATGTTTGTGTTTAGCTCCATGGAGTAAGAATGAGTCTGTGTACATCTGTATATGTGGTCTGCATCATGATGTAATATTTATATTTAGTCTAAATATTATGTATGATGTGATAATATGATTTGACATATCGGATGTTATATCTGTATGTACTATCCTTTTCTGTACTGTCATGTTGATAGTGATGTAGATTGTCTCACCTCTTTGTATGCATTTATGTTTTATTATTTATGTCAGTAAAGATTGTGAAAAAGAAGAAGAGGAGCAACCTCCTTATTGTCAGTACGAGGAGGAACAACATCCGAGTGATCAGTGCGAAGAGGGCGAGCCTCCAGATCATCCTTATCATTTGGATTGATTCTGACGTGGTATAGCACTACTGAGTTTTCTGGGGTTCATGAAACTGGAGTTTCACGGGAGTTCTGAAGCCTGGCGTCTTCAAGCTGATAGAGAAAGTGTTGCTTATGTGGGACGAGTGACTCTGTCCCTTAGTAGAGAATATGAGGGTGTTCCAATATTCTCTACTATTGTATATGTGCATCTAGAGTTACCCTTATCTATTAGGCGCTATTGGGGTGGTCGTTTCCATGCGTCAAGTGAGCTTAGTAGTGTGTCGACAACCCGGACTCTTGTCTGTAAAGCTTCGCGACATCCGGGGTTTCTGTCTTCTGATGATCTCCCAGAAGAAGATCCTTCGGAGGATTACAACTTCTAGATGTGTACTTGGGCTAGTGTACAGTTGTATGAGTTAAACAATTTACGGCTTTGCTAAACAGTTTATAGCTTTATAAAATAGTTTGTGGTATGTAAATATTTGTACCTTTAAAACAAAATCATATGTATAATTATGATGTGTATTTAATAGTTTATTGTATTTCATGTTCTGTTTATTTTATTTAATGATATATTGTACAAAAACAAAATTTTTACAACTTATATTATTATATGTTAAGAAACATTTATAACTTGGGTAAGGTTTTATTTTAATTTGTCGTAAATGTGACATCCTGAGGAAGGTGTTATGATCATTGATTGTTACCTTTCGATGACAGTTGTATGGGCAGTTGTCCTATCTTTTAAAGGTGAAGTAATCCAAGTTATGACTAGACTAGGAACATTGTAACACCCTCCGTAGGGCGTCACATTTAAAAAAAAAAATCTTAAAACTAATTAAAATTATTTTATAAAAGCTTTGAGTTTCAAAATATGGATTTTAAAATTTCTTGTCGCGGAAATACAAACTTACCGGAAATTTTAAGTAAAATGGAAATTAAATTTAACAGATTAACATACACATCACCAATCATTTCATATAAGTTAAAACGTAATATTTACAGACTCAGAGAAACAGTAGCAAACCCAAAGACGGGTACTACCAATAGCACGGTAACAACACTAACGAGAAAAATTCAACCTACATAGTCTGTTTCTTCACCAACTGCATCTTGTTGAAACTTGAAAGACCACTCAATGACGCCGCCACCATCTTCATAATATTGTCTCCCCTAGGGTTAAGAATGTGCTCCGCCTACTATACGAATTCGAAAAATACAAACCAAACAAAAACAACACAGGAAAAAGGTGAGATCCCCTTTCACCAAGCACCAAGATTAGTAAAGAATAATACGAATGACAAAGTCATTCCATACACACAGATAATCACAATTATAGTCATGTTATCAATTTACAAATATTTCTAACATACATATAACTTAATAAAATAAACAAGTAATAACATTATCGGGATAGATATAACAATTCATACCATATAAAATATCATAACAAGACAATATAAAAGAAAGATCAAATGTCATAACAACATAAATATCACAAATGGAAGGTCACGAGATAAAAATCACGGATAAAAAGCATAGATAGAAATCACAAATAAAATCACAAATAAAAATATCATAGATAAAAGATGACAGATAAAAGAAATAACAAATAAAAGATAATAGATAAAAATAACAAATAGAATATAATAATGCACCACATATCAACATATATAATAAGACACAATCCTACTCCATGGAGCTAAACCACACAAACACAGACATCAGAGGGAACGACCCGCAAAGTCCTCTAGTACCACGGCTGCCCAACCAAACTATTGCACTGTCTTACGTTGTGTCTATAGCCCCACGACACAAGGAATCCATCATCCCGGCGTGGTGTAGTTCACGGTCTCACGTTGTGGCACTACAGGCAATGTACTATTAGACTTCACCGGATCTCGATTAAACATAGTGTGTGTCGAGTCCACTAGTGTGTCGCCATTTACCACGGCCCGTAAGAGCAACCAACTCGTCCACATATGGATTTATGCACACTAATGCCTCCAAGTCCATTCAAGATCGAACCACACTACGCTTATCGCACCGACAATACGATGTGATTCACCTTGTCAATCAATCCACCAAAAGTTTGGCATAAACTCAACACACAAACCAAAGATAAGAAAATTACGAAAATACCCTCAAGAGATAAAATATATAGAGCCTGTACGGGTTCACATTTTCCCGACAGCGAAAATTCTCAAAAGCCTGTACGGGTTCACATTTTCCCGACAGCAAAAATAAATACAGTAACGTTTAATCGCGTAATTTTATCGTATTTTCACAATTCCGTCATTTTTACAAACGTTTACAAAACGCGTAAATATATTTTTCTGTTTTCAAAATCGCGTAGAATTTTTAATACGTTTTCTCAATCGCGTAAGATTTTTAAATCGTTTTCTTGTCCAACTTCCTTAAAATAACTGTTTAAAACAAACAGAAATAATATTTAGTACTTTCAAATTACGTAGAATATTTTTCATAGCGTATACTGTCTTTTGGACATCTTTTCTATCTTATTTATCCGTTTTTACTAAAAATTGACAGTATTTTGTTTTAATAAATTATAATAATGGTTTCCTAAATTTACCATTTAAAAGTCCTTTTCATTTTTATTAATACCAAATAATTATACTTTTGAAAATTCCTAACGTGCTTCAAAACACACGATGAGCTATACATTAGAAATTTTATAAAGCTACTGTATTTCTTCTTACAAAAAACCATTAGTATTAACCTCTTAAACTTAATTCTAACTACTTTATTTCTTTAAAACTCATTGTAGAAAATTTACTTTAACTTGTATTGCTTCTTCTTGATTGAAAATAGCTTGGAATTAATTTTAGAAATCATGAATGTCTAATTTGGCATGTTGGCCGAATTTGATAAAAACTTTGCATTTGATTTCCAAATTATTTTTCACCTTTTAAATACATGTTTAATCTCTTGTATTGTCTACATTGATTTAATCCTTACCCTAGAAAATAGTTTTAGAAATCAAAGTGTTGAAGTTAGACATGTTGGATGAAAATGTAAGGTTATGCCATTTAATTTCCAAATTCATTTTTCTTAATCTAAACAAATGGATATCTTACCAATTCTCTTAGGTTAATTAGGTCACCTTTTAAGAAAATTAAGAGAACATTTTGGTTCCCCATTTAAATCATGGCCATGAGCCTTGTTAATGTGTTCTTTGGAGCACTCATGCAATCCTTGACATATTATTTGCATCCTATATATTATCATGCATTTCTAACACATGCCATATTATCAAAGCTTGTAGACATGCAAATTAAAGCTTGTAGACATGCAAATTATTACAAATATCACATAAGAAGACTACTAACAAATACACAACAACCTACTAGTAAGCACCAAATTATCAAACACCCAAATAACAAACACACAAATAATTAACACATCAAAACAAGCACACCACCGAATCCTTATAGATTCTACAAGCACAACCACATATATTCCTCACCACCAACACTTGGTTGATGAGGGTAATCTCCCTCTTACCTCTTGTAGAAACTTCCAAAGCCATTGTATGTCTCCTTCAAGCAATTCCTCTCCACCAAGAGCTACTTGAAAAATCAAAGAAAACATACAATATTAATATCTAAGGCTTGAGTAAGGAAAACCATGAATCAAAATATGGTTTAAAAGGAAAGAATAAAATTAATAGTGAAGATTTCATAAACTTCACCTTAAAACCCTACACCTTGAGCTTGAAGAACAAGGGTGAAAATGGATGATTTAGGAAAAACTTCCAACATGAAAGTTCCTTAGAATGGTATGGAGATTCAAGATCTATGGTCATTTAAATTTTTAGAAGCTTGGAAGAGGATTTTTGGTGAGTTGGCCAATTCAAGGGGGAGAGAAAAAGGAAAGAAATTTGGTTGCTTGACCTTGGTTCTTTGGAGAAAAAGAATATAGATAGAAAAGGATATAGAAGAGAAATGATGGAGATATGGTGGAAGACCATAGGGTTGGAGAAGAAAAAGAGAAGAAAAGTTGAGAGCTTTTGGCTTATTTGATGTATTTGGAGAAAGATGGTAGACTTGGCTATGCATGGTCATGTGAATGACTTTGAGAGAAAGAATGAATAATGAGGTGAGATGGCTAACTATAGTATATTGCCTTTCACCAAATGTGAAGAGCCTTGGAAGTCAAGTGTATTTGCCGTGAAAGCATTGAGAAAAGGTGATAATTATATTTTGTTTTGCTATCTTCAATTGCATGGTCACAAATGCATTGAAAGTAAGCATGAAGTGAAATGTAATAATGGTCTCCATAAAGCATGCACTTGCCGTAGAAGCTTGGAGAACATGAATATATTGAAGTGTTGGAATTGCCTTCCTAAAGGCATTCAATTGCCGTAAATGTATTCATGACAAGAAGCCATCTATATTGACTTTGTCATACTTGATTAATAAATGAAAGGTAGAAAAGAATTAAATTGGAATATTTGGTCTTCCAAAATTTAGCTTGGCCGTAGACATTCAATAAAGAGAGCCATCAATATTGACTTGGTTAATTAGTTGAAAGATAGAAGAATGGAATTGTAATATTGGCTTTGCAAAAGTTGCAATTGCCGTAGAATGAAATCAAAGAGAAGAAACCAAGGTTGACTAGTCTTTATTTGGTTAATTTGGCTTTCAACATGAATTCCTAAAGCTTCCTACGTAAATTCACTTTGTGAATTGGTTAATTATAGCAAATTTCATCTCTTCCACCGTAGCCAACAATTTCAAGAAGTCAAACATTTGTTTAAAAGCTTGCTTTCTATTGGTTCTTAAAATTCAAGCCATTAATTTTGACCAATTTCTATTGGTTAAATATTTGCTAACTTGATTCTTATTGGTTGCTATTTTTGTTGACCAATTTCCTATTGGTGCACACTATATGTTATAACATACTTTAACCAATGAATAATATTTATTATTTAAAAGTCAAGATATCTATTATCCAATGGATAATAAAATACACATAGATTTTTATTTTATACTAACAGTAGAAATTATTATTGATTATTTTTCTTCTATCGATTACCCTTGATGAGTCATAAAGCGAGTCATCACAGAGAAATTTCTAGAATATGTGACTCACTACAATGAGTCAAGATATGATGAGTCATCGTGGAATTTTCTAGAACGGGTGAGTCGACATGGCGAGTCGAGTCGGCGTAGATATTTTCTAGAGCAGATGAGTCGGATAGCGAGTCACAAGATCTTCAAGTCCTTGCCATCGACATCGCATCGGCATGGCGAGTCATCACCGAGTCAAGACGGGCGAGTCATCACTATCTCGTGTCACGGTTGCATCACCGATCGTGTCATCATGGCGAGTCATCAAAGAAGCTTCGAACTGGCTGCGAGTTGTCACGCCACGTGTCATCATCCTATTGGCCCGTTGCGATGAGTCATAGCCACCAATTTTGACTAGCTCCTCATTGGTCCACGTGTACAGCACTTAATGACTAAACGTGGGTCCCGCAAAATGTTTCCGGTCCGCATTCACTTATTTATTTAGACTGACTAATAAAATAATATTATAATAATATAAAATTATTTTATTTGACAGTTAAATCCTAAAAATTAAAAGATAAATTTTAAGCTCATTCAGAATTGGGTTTAGTAAGATCCCCCGCCTCTGAATAATTAAAAACAGATTTTCCCGGTCCGGAAAAATATTATTTTCCTACCCCGGAGCAAATCACACAAAAAGTCCATATAAAATTACAGACAAGAATATTGAGCAAGATCAGATCATGTAGAAAACAATTAAAAACAAAGAAAAACAAAGACAAACAAAGACGTTCGGGACGTAACGGTCATTTTCCTAATTTTTTCCCACAACGTAGCTAATCATGCAAAACGTTCAAATAAAATTACAGACGTATTATTTATCCAGTATATCAACCAGAAAAATTAAAACAAATAGATTCAAGAAAAATTTTATTTCACCTGTCTTGAAGAAAAATACGTAAAACGATTATATAAAATACTAGACAAGATTATACATCTGTTTTTGATACGAAAAAATTTAAAACAAGAAATTTGATAAAATTTTTATTTTATTGTATCGAAACAAATTATGTAAAACTACCAAATAAAATAACAAATAGTATTATTTTTCTGTATTTCATACAGAAAAACAAGAAACAGTAAAATAGGGACACAACGGTCTTTTACCCAAAAGTTGGGATGTTACAAACATTACATAAAGATAGAATGTGTATGTTCCTAGAGTAAATAATAGAAATTCGAAGGATTATACATATTTATTTATGATGTTATGATTGAGTAAGGAATAATGATTTAATTGTCAGTTAAAGTTTTATTTTAGATATTTATGAGTTGTATATTGTTATATGACTGTTGGTATTAGTACACTTATACTAAGAATTATGAATTCTCACCCGTGTGTTCCATGTAAATCCAGGTTGAAGATTCAAAAGGTCACAGAGAAGATGAAGAATGAAGAATAGTATAGTTATATTTTATTTTGAGTAGATAGATTTTATATTTCCATGTATATGAGATTAAAAATGTAAAAGAAAAACAGGTATGTATTAGTAAAAAGTTATGTATATAAGTGGATATTGTTTCCACAAGGCTCTCTATGATGATTTATTTGTATAAATGTTATAGATTAGTTTATGAATAAGTTAGAAGTAGCGTAGCTAATACTGTTTATCTAGGTATATGTCAGATATACTAGAATTTCAGTATTAGGATGTTATAATGTGTATGTTCCTAGAGTATGGAATAGCAATTTGACGACCAGTAAAGATTCATTTTTGATATTTACATATTGAGTAATGATGAATAGCTTGATTTACAATTACAGTTTCATTTCAGATATTCATGAGTTGTATATTGTTATATAGCTGCTAGTATTGGTACACTTATACTGAGAATTGTAAAATTCTCACCCCATGTGTTCCATGTAAATCCAAGTTGAAGCTCCAAGGACAAGCAGAAGATGAAGAATGAAGAGTATTATAATTATACTTATTTTTAGCTGATAGATTTCATATTTCCATGTAATTTGAGCTTAAAGTTGTAAAACAAAAAAATGTATGTATTAGTTAGAAGTTATGTATAGAAGTGGATATTCTTCCATAAAGCTCTCCATAATGATTTATTTATATAAATGTTATGGATTAATTTAACGAATAAGTTAAAAGTAGCATACCTAATACTGCTTATCCAAGTATATGTCAGGTATACTAGGATTTTCAGTATTAGAATGTTACACTCTGATACTATAATGTAACATCCCAAAGACTAATGACGTAACCGGTTTACGCATCAGTAATTAGAATTTAGTACATTACTTATGAATATCCACAAACTTTCAAAGAAATGATTTAATAATATACAAAAATATGAGTCTTTAGCGGAAGCATATTACACATATAATATGAACTGAATGATATACAAATTATGTAATCACTAGGTATTACATAGTAATCTACCTCATGTACAAAAATCTAGTCTAAGAAGCTAACTATCTCTTCATCTTTCGGCTCCATCTATCTTCTTCGTGCTCTACTGTGGATCCTTCCTGGAATTATCATGGAAATCAAGGGTGTAGGG
Organism: Ormosia emarginata; assembly: GCA_029884605.1. Lineage (NCBI taxonomy): Eukaryota > Viridiplantae > Streptophyta > Magnoliopsida > Fabales > Fabaceae > Ormosia > Ormosia emarginata. The sequence goes on along the minus strand of JAQQTP010000078.1, from coordinate 19,489,680 downwards.
GGTGAGAATCTTACAATTCTCAGTAGTTAACAAAATTGTGTCATCACAATAATTCCAGTTGTTTCGGAGAAAAATCATTTCAAAATCCTTATTGTACAATTCGTAGGAAGGTGGTTAAAGCCAAATCGAGTCATTCATCTTCCTAAAACAGAGGTTCATTTAATTATGAAAATCATTTATCATGACCAAAACCACATTGAGATTTATATCTTGAAAACCATTAGTCATATCATCAAATCTCATGAAGTCAAATCAAGTTTTGTATCTTAAATCTCAATTTGCCAAATCGTAAATCATTTATCAAATCTCAAGAAAATCTTGTCTATATCAAAATCTCATGTTTCAAATTATCAAGACACATGAGTCATCTCAAATTAAATGGTATGGAGGGAATGTTCATGTACCACTCTCTTGGTAGCGGTTTCAGGTTAGTGCAGATCAACCTATTCATAGCTCTCGCTACACAAGACTACCTCGAGTAACCCAAATCAAGCCACAACAAAAAGGGAATGTCCGTCCTCCATAGAGTTGTGAGTAGAGGGGGAATGTCCATCCTCACCTATCCTTAAACTAAGAATGCCTCAAATGTAAAGAGGGAATGTCTGTCCTCAACTACACATTGACCATGGAGAACTCAGGTAAAGAGGGAGTGGTAATTTCCATCCTCAACCTCAACACTTGGTGGTAAGGGAATGTCCATCCTCAACCACTATTTCCAAGTCACCTCTTAGGTTCAAGGATATCCTAGGAATGAGTTACTCATAACGTCAGACATTAATCATCAACAATCGCATATCACATTATCATGCATAATGATCAATTCATTTATACTCATGATATTTATCTCATCAATCTCAATCATGGCACAAGGCCTCATATTTCATCATCACTAAATAATATGCACTATATAATAGTTCTCATCATGAGTATGCAAATTCATCAATCAATCTCATATTACATTATCATCAAAGTGCTTTCCCAAAGTAATTTGGATGCATAATCATTTCACATCCAAGGTTTAAAGTTTGCATTTAGGTTTCATGCAGTTAAGAACTCTATTCCCATCAATTTTGGATCAAAAACCCTAATTTGGGGGTCTGGTAATCGATTACATGATTGATGTAATTGATTAAATCTCAACTAGAAGCTTTGTAATCGATTACATCCAAGATGTAATTGATTACATCCTGCCGCCAGAAACCATTTTCGCAGCTCTAGAAGTGTTGTAATTGATTATAAGGGCTATGTGTCCTTGAAAAAATATGTTAGGCTTGTATATGGATACAAAAGTAGCCTAATACTTGCTTAACATATCTGTTAAGTTTTGTGACTATCTGAGCACGTTTAGGCACTTTGCTGCAATGCTATGTGTGAAAAATAACTGTTTTTAGCTTCAAAAATGGCTTAAACTGCTTAGTTAGTGAAAATAAATGTGGAGAGTTTATTTCTATGTCACAAATGAGTGAACTATGTTACAGTTAAAATTTGAGGTTAATCAGAGTTAGTTTGATATTTTTAAGCATACTAGTTGTGTACTTTAATGTTAGATTGACTGCCAGTAGATATGACAAAAATATGAAAATGGTGAAAACAAATTTTTAATGAATCTTAGGATTTATTTTAAGTATGATGGAAGTAAGAGAACTAGATTTGGTGAAGTCTGAGTGTTCTTAACATATTGAAGTTTTAGTACTTATCTAAGAGAAGTTTTATAAGATCCCACGACATAGAGGAGAGAAAACAAAAAACAAAAGAAAGAAAAGAGAAAAGAGAAAGGAAAGGGGAAGAAGAGAAAGAGGAAAAAAGAAGAACCAAAGGAGAAAGAGGAAGGAGCAAGTGGAGCAAGGGAGAATCAAAGAGCTTGGATCCATCCTTGGCTTCATCTTCATCGTCAAGACCTTGAGGTAGGGGTGCTTGAACTCTACATACTATCCTTTCCTATCTCCATCTCTTTTACATAGTGTTTGTTGTTGGAGAAAATATGGGTTTTGGGTGGTTTATGTTGTGTTGTTGCTTGTTTGGTGCCTTAATGGTTGAGTTTGGTTAGGATGTAGCTTAATCAATTCATGGGTACTAGTTTTTCACCCAAGAACACCTATTAAACTCATTGAGTTTGGAGTTAGAAAATAGTTATTTTGATGATTTAACCTTGTTCATGATTCTTTGTTAAATGGATTTGAGTTAGTGTTTGATGATTCTAACATGTTTAGAGACCATGTTTGAGTTGGAGAATCACTTAGAATCCATTATTTGAGGTTTGGAATTGATTGAGAATCAATAAGCCTCTGTTTTCTAGTGTAGGATGCACCAAATAACTTATTATGGAGTTCCAATAACATATTATTCGTTTTACACAGCAAGCTGAGTTTTCTGAATAATTGGTTAGGTGAATAGTGATAACAGATTATTCGTTTTAAACAGCATACTGAGTTTTCTGAATAACTGGTTAGGTGAATAGTGATAACTAATTATCAGAAACACATAACAGGTTATTGGAAACACATAACAGGTTATTGGAAACATATAACAGGTTATTGTGTTCAACCAGAACCTTAGGAAAGGGTCATAATTGGTTAGCCAAGGTAAATAACTGATTATGCCAAGCCACCAGGGGGTAAGAAACATGTCCTAACAGATTATCCAAGTGGGATAACCGGTTAGTGACTTAAGATTTTTAGATTTTGGCTTGTTCCAACCGATTATTCATGAAGGATAATGGGTGAAGACTTGTTAAAACAAAGTTCTTCATTCTTGGGGCTAAGATTAACACTTGTTAGGCTATGTTTTGGTTGTTAATGAACCAATTGAGTTAGTCTATAGAGGTTAAGAGCCCTAGAAGTCTTAGTTATTTCTTTATGTGATAAGGTTGAACTAGTTGCTCCCTTTTTATGCAAAGTTGAGTTGATTGGTATATGAACCATGTTTTACTCTCTTGTTAATTAAGGGTGGCGCCTAGGCGTGACTTTCAGACTTAGAAAAGAATTGAACTGTGATTCAATTGAGCTTGTGAAAGGTGTAGTTTCTTCTTTTATACTTCTTGGTGAGTAATTAGACTCTTGTAGGAGTATTTAATGAAGAGTTAATGTAATGAATTAAAATGATTTGTAGGGTTAATTGTTGGAAAATAATTGCACATGGCTATATATATACATATTGTGTTTTGTGATTAATTGAGAAAATGAGCTTCCCTAAATATTGGACTTACTCATTGATGCTCTTGTAAGAGTGATAAGGTACTTTTAAAAGTATTGAATGAAGTGTTTGTAAAACGGACTTGATATGCATATAAATCAATTGTGGGGCTAATTATGGGAAGTAAGTAATTGTATTGCATAATATGATTGTGGAACGTAGTTAAGGTGAGTGGTATACTCTTTATGCTTGTTGTGATATTAAGGATGGATTTCCTTATAGTTTTAAGGATGGATTTCCTTGTTAATTGATGAAAATCGTGTAGTTGATGGATTCCACTACCCAGAGTGTTGACTTTTGGATGGATTTTTAATGCTTGTTCAAGGTTATGAATGTGACTTCCATTATTTTGTTTAGGACTCATGCATTCATGACATTACCATGGATTTGGTTTCATAACATTACTCATTTCATACTGAAGTTATTACATAGGCATACACCCTAGACATAATTTGGCATAGCATGGTAATTGTATGGGCAGTTGCTATCATGACATGAACTCATAGCATTGTAATTGTATGGGCGGTTGCGTGTCTCTAAGATGGAGATGTTATTGTGTACTGTTGTGATTGAAGTGTTAGTTTGGTAATTGTAAATTCTCTATGAATGTATAAAATGCTGATTTTGGAATACTTCTACTAAGAATTGTAGTTTCTCACCTGTTGGGAATTTGTGGATCAAAAGTCTCGTAGCGGAATAACAGAATTCCCTCACAGGATCCATGCGAAAAATCCATAATCCGAGTTTTTAAATTTTTTTACCTCTTGAAGCGTGATAGACACAAGCAAGGTGAATCACCAACACCGTAATAGCGACGATGTTTCTGCGGTATCCACACGAACAGACTTGCAAAAGGAGTCACGCCTCTGTTTTCGTAGTGCTAGCTGCGAAGAGAGGAGAAGAAGACCTCACTATCTCTCACTCACTTTCTGTAGGTGCGGCTAGGGTTGTGAAGTAACCTAGTAGCAGCCCCCTTAGCAGTATTATTTATAACAAAGGCTGCCTTAAGTGAGTGTGAGTAGTAGCACGGTAAGTGGTGCAACCCTAAACCCATCTGTCATGAGTTAGGCCCACAGTTGAATCCAAGTCCAACTTGGATTCGATTACTCTCAATTCAGATCTGTTCTAAGTGTGCGACCCTGCAGGTTCTCATGACGTTGGTAGTAATATTAAAATCTCATTTTAATATTATAAACAGTGAGCGGTATCTAGCAACACATCACTGCTACCCAAGTAATGAGAATGTCAGTGATTTGACATAACCTATCTGTGACCAATGTTTCCGTGTAGTTTAGTCCCTTTGTCCAGATATCCAGATTGAACACAAGGCATGGAATGTGTCACCCTTATTTAGTTCAATCTTCGTTTCCCGATTCCGTAGACATAGTAATAGCAAATAAGATCAATATCTCATATTGACTCATTTGAGCATGGCCATGCATTTCGTAGTCTCACTCAATCAGGGGGCCCGAAGATATCGCTCCTGTTATGTAGGAGGGACAAATCCCATCTAGGTCACTCACATTCCTCCACATGTATTGCAACATGTCTAATAACCAACGTTATAATCATCTTGTTACAGATGACGTTTGATGGCATTAAAACACACAACTCCTCATATAGGAATCGTAGTGATTTCAGGTCAAAGGACCACATACACCATTATCACTATGAGAATCGCTTATGACACTCACGTAACGATCCACGTAGCGTTCTCATGGCGGGTCTGTCCAATACATCATTACTCTAATATGTATCCATGTGTAGACTTGATATCTCATATCCATGACCCGTGAGATGTGGTCATCAGTCTACGCACATACTAGCCTCAATGTATTATTGTTGTCCTAATTAACAATAATACTTGACTAGGGACACATTAAGAATAGTATTTTATCCAATAGGATCTCACGATCAAGTCATCCACTTGATGTCCTATGGTATCAAACTTACTATTCTAAGGACTTTATTATGTCTACCAAAAAGAACACAATAAATGAAATGCCTCATATAAAATAACATAATATAATGTATGTAAATACAAACAAAATGTATTGGCCACTAGGGCATACACCAACAATCTCCCACTTGCACTAGAGCCAATCAAGCATATTTCTAATGCCTAAAGACCTAGTGTGACCCTCATGCTTCATTGTGCAAGAGGCTTCGTTAGTGGATCAAAGAATGTTATCATCTCATTGGTACTACGCATATCTTCACATCTCCTCTATCGATGATTTCTCGAATGAGATGGAAGCGCCTAAGTATATGTTTGGATCGGCTGGTGAGATCTGGGCTCCTTAGCTTGTGCAATGGCTCCATTATTATCACAATAGAGGTCCACTGGGTCCACAATGCTAGGAACTACACCAAGCTCAATAATGAACTTTCTAATCCAAACGGCCTCCTTTCTTTGCATTGGAGGCGACAATATACTCACCTCTGTGGTAGAATCGCCGACTGTCTCTCCTCGCTTTGAACTCTTCCACTCACAAATTTCACCATTCGGGCAATAAACAAAACCCGATTGCGATCTGGAGTCGTCCTTATCGGTTTGGAAGCTAGCATCAGTGTAACCCTTTACTACTAGTTCCTCTTCGACTCCATATACCAAAAACGAATCCTTAGTTCTTCTCAAGTACTTAAGGATGTTCTTGATGTGAGCCCACTAAGGAGCATGGATCAAGGAGCACTACAAGGACTTGGTGGACCTATGACAAGAGCTAGGACCAAGAAAGCCCAAGAAGTCCTAAATCAAATGGTGACAACTTTAATTGAAGCAAGCCCAAATTCAAGTCTTGATGGAGTGGAGCCCAAATTGGTCACTTATCTCATCCAACTTGAAGACCCATGATGACTTGGATGTCCACTTCTCTAAAATAGCATTTTTTTAGTTTATTTCTATTAAATAAAGTGTAATAAACTATGAAGGATGAATAGTGCACGTTTTTTGGGAGGGCAACCTTTGGTTTGCATGCCTAGGTAACTCATATTTGCTAGTTAATGCTTTAATTAGCCACTTAATAGATTAGTTATTGCTTTTTATGGGGAATTTGTCACATTATGATGACCATTTTGTATGCATATTCTATGCACCCCATTTTCCTATAAATAGGTGCCTAAAACATGAATGAAGGGACTCTTGGATGTGAATTTGGATTGAATCCATTTGTGAGAATTTCATTCTCTTTGGTTCTTGGTTGAGCCATCTTGGTTCTTATCAAAGGCTTCCTTACCTTTGTGGCGAATCTTCGCTTGACTTATCACTCTCTAAGAGTGTGGCGTCTTCTTCCTCCCATTCCTTTTCCTTTTTCCATCTTTTCTATTATTTTTACTATTTACATCACTATTCACATCACTATTCATATCACTATTCATCAGTTCTGTTCCTCGGGTATTGTTCATCATTTCATTCTTTGAAACACTAAATCAACTCAAGGACGATCCGTAAAAACAATATGCATCCAACTTGGATCATATCATGTGGTATCAGAGCCCGGATTCTAGAGTTGATAGAGTTCTTGCATTTTCTTTTGTACTTGTTCTTATTGCTTTCCAAACATCAAGCACTATTGCTTGAATGTCATAATTATACACAATCTTGATCATCATTGATCTCTGCCATTTCTAAGAATTGGCAACATTCTTTACTTTCCGTTCTTTACTTTTTGCCATTTAAATTCTAGTCCTTTTATTTTCTGCCTTTAATTTCTGTTCTTTAATTTCTACGCAATATTTACAGCTTTGATCTTGTCAATTCTATATCTGTTGCTGTTATATGTTTTATAGCACCTTAATTTGAAAGGAAACTCCTAAATACACAATTGGGCATAACAATTGAAAAAAAAATTGCAAGAACCATTTTTTTTAAGTGCAAAAAAAAAGAGAACAAGGGCTTGAAAAATAGTATTAAAAAAAAAAAAGAGACTGCCCTTGCACTTAAGCAAGATTGAGTTTGAATGCCTTGTGAATTTCAATTAAGCGGTGCTATTCTACATACCTTGTGCATTCTTTTTCTTCTTATTTCTTTTGAGTTCTACCTTTCTTTTTTTTAATTAGCTTTTCTTGCTTGTCTTTTAAATTCCTTTGAGTTTTATCTAGAGTTTCATCTTTTCTTCAACTTCTGAGTGCTTACTCTTGTGAGGACCGCTACCTTTGTAAGAGCTTTTGGTAATTGAAAAATGAGAGGGTTCATTTAAGAACTTGCAAAGAGAATTTGAGTGGAAAGAGGCAAGAGTGAAAATTACATCTTGTGTGAAAAAAAAGCCAAAAAGAGTGAAAAAAAATATATATATATATACACTTTGTGAGAAAAGAGAGGGAGTGTTGTGAGGATAAATTACACTTTCTACTACTCAAATGGGTGATAGTCCACCATTGTCACCAAGGACAGCCACTCTACATGCTAGAATGGCTAATCAAGTTCAAGCACTCCAAAGACAAATGGAGCAAATGCAAGCCAACTATGATAGACAACTAGTCAACCTTCAACGGGATGACTCAAGTGGCTATGATAGTGAAGAAAGAGGGAGGCCAAGAGGAAGAAGACCTAGAAGAGGAGGCCCTAGGGGAGGAAGGCGTGAAGATAGGATTGAGGGGGTTAAAATCAAAGTTCCTTCCTTTCTTGGAAAGAATGACCCCGAAGCCTATTTGGAATGGGAACTCAAGATGGAGCAAGTGTTTGATTGCAACACATATAATGAGAGAAAGAAAGTGAAGGTGGCGGCGTTGGAGTTCAAGGAGTATGCACTAGTATGGTGGGATCAATTCCAAAAGGAGAGGAGGAGAATTGGAGAGGAGCCAATTGAGACTTGGGAAGACATGAAAATTGTAATGAGGAGGAGGTTTGTCCCAAGTCACTATCAAAGGGACATCCACAACAAATTGCAAAGACTTACCCAAGGGAGCAAGAGTGTGGATGAGTACTTCAAGGAGATGGAATTGGCCTTACTTAGGTCAAACTTAGAGGAGGACCGTGAGGCAACTATGGCAAGGTTCTTGCATGGCTTGAACCAAGAAATTCAAGATGTGGTGGAGTTGCAAAACTATGTGGAGCTTGAAGATTTGGTGCAACAAGCAATCAAGGTGGAGCAACAATTAAAGAGGAGGAAATCCAAATATTCCTCTTCATCATCTTCCAAATTCCCATCTTCAAATTGGAAGGACAAGCAAAAGAAGGAGGGTGCACCAAGCAAGGAGGCCGTGAGCACCTCTCAAGGCAAGAAGCCCATGGAACCAACCACAAGGAGCAGAGATGTCAAGTGTTTCAAGTGTCTTGGTCATGGCCACATAGCCTCTCAATGTCCAACCAAGAGAACTATGGTGTCCTTGAATGGTGAAGTGATGTCTCAATCCGAAGCTTCAAGTGGAGAGGAAAGTGAAGAAGAAGTGTTCATGCCGGATGGTGACTTACTTATGGTGAGGAGGCTTTTGGGGAGTCAAGTGAAGGAACATGAAGCTAGCCAAAGGGAGAACATTTTCCACTCTAGATGCCTAATTCAAGGTAAAGTTTGTTCTCTAATAATTGATGGAGGTAGTTGTGCAAATGTAGTAAGTTCTAGGTTGGTGTCTAAATTAAATTTTATCACTAAAACCCATCCAACACCATATAGACTTCAATGGTTGAGTGAGGTTGGGGAGATGGTGGTGAACAAACAAGTGGAGGTTCCATTCTCCATTGGGAAGTATGAGGATAATGTTCTTTGTGATGTAGTGCCTATGGAGGCAAGCCATATGTTGTTGGGAAGGCCTTGGCAATATGACAAGAAGGCCATTCATGATGGATTTTCAAACAAGTTCACTTTCATGGACAAGGAGCGAAAGGTTGTACTCTCTCCTTTATCTCCAAAACAAGTTAGTGAGGATCAAAAGAAAAGAAAATGAGAGAGAAAAGAGAGCAAGAGAGAAAAGAAAAAGAGAGAACAAGAGAAAAAGAGTGATGAAAAATCAAAAAAAAAATCATGAGAAAAAAAGAGAAAAACCAAGATGAAAAAGAGAGAAAAGAGAGTTGTTTTGCAACAAAAAGTGAGGTGAAAAGTGCATTGGTTTCAAGACAGCCCCTATACATGCTTTTGTGTAGGGAATTTTGTTTAAATGCTAACATTTCTAATGATCATTCTTTGTCTAGTGGTGTGAAAAATCTTTTGCAGGAATTTGAGGATATCTTCCCTAAGGAAGTGCCACATGGCCTTCCACCTTTGAGGGGAATTGAGCACCATATTGACCTCATTCCGGGTGCATCATTACCCAATAGCCTAGCCTATAGGAGCAATCCTCAAAAGACCAAAGAGATCCAAAAGCAAGTGGAGGAGTTGATGCAAAAAGGATGGGTACAAGAGAGCTTAAGTCCATGTGCTGTACCCGTCATTTTGGTGCCCAAAAAGGATGGCACTTGGAGGATGTGCACGGATTGTAGGGCCGTGAACAACATCACCATTAAGTATAGGCATCCTATCCCTAGACTTGATGATTTGCTTGATGAATTGTTTGGTGCTTGCATTTTTTCTAAAATTGATTTGAAAAGTGGGTACCATCAAATTAGGATAAGGGAAGGGGATGAATGGAAAACCGCTTTCAAAACTAAATTTGGTTTGTATGAATGGTTGGTAATGCCTTTTGGTTTAACAAATGCACCAAGCACTTTTATGAGGCTTATGAACCATGTCTTAAGAGAATTTTTGGGAAAATTTGTAGTGGTATATTTTGATGATATCTTAATATATAGCAAAAACTTAGATGAGCACCATGAACATTTAAGGGTTGTTTTTTGCTTGTATTAAGAAAAGAAAGGTTGTATGCAAACTTGGAAAAATGTACTTTTTGTGTGGATCATGTGATTTTCCTTGGTTTTGTGATTAATACTAAAGGGGTCCATGTGATCAAGAAAAGATTAAGGCCATTCAAGATTGGCCAACCCCCAAAAATGTGAGTGATGTGAGGAGCTTTCATGGTTTGGCTAGTTTCTATAGGAGGTTTGTTAAAGATTTTAGCACATTGGCTGCACCTCTTAATGAAATTGTCAAAAAGAATGTTGGGTTTAAATGGGGGAAAAACAAGAACAAGCTTTTAAGGAACTTAAGAAAAAGCTCACCCATGCACCAATACTTGCTTTGCCTAATTTTGCTAAATCTTTTGAAATTGAATGTGATGCTTCTAATGTTGGTGTTGGAGCTGTTTTAATGCAAGAAGGGCATCCAATTGCTTACTTTAGTGAGAAATTAAGTGGTGCTTGTCCTTAATTATCCCACCTATGATAAGGAGTTGTATGCCTTGGTGAGGGCTTTGCAAACATGGCAACATTATCTTTTGCCCAAAGAGTTTGTTATCCATAGTGATCATGAGTCCTTAAAGTACTTGAAAGGACAAGGAAAGTTGAATAAGAGGCATGCCAAGTGGGTTGAGTTTCTTGAACAATTCCCATATGTGATCAAGCATAAGAAAGGTAAGGCCAACATAGTGGCAGATGCACTTTCAAGACGGTATACCTTACTCTCTACCCTTGAAACAAAATTGTTTGGGCTTGAATGCATCAAAGAATTGTATGAGCATGATAAAGATTTTTCCCATATCTATGCTAATTGTTTGCATTGGGCTCAAGATGGATATTTTAGGCACCAAGGGTTTTTGTTTAAAGAAAAGAGATTATGTGTGCCTAAAAGTTCTATAAGAGAGTTGCTTGTGAGGGAAGCGCATGAAGGGGGACTAATGGGACATTTTGGGGTTCAAAAGACTTTAGACATGTTGCACGAACATTTTCATTGGCCACACATGAAACATGATGTGCAAAAGTTTTGTGAAAAATGCATTGTTTGTAAAAGGTCTAAATCTAAAGTGATGCCTAATGGACTTTATACTCCGTTGCCTATTTCTGATTTTGCTTGGATTGATTTGTCAATGGATTTTGTTGTAGGACTACCCCGGACAAAGAATGGTAAGGATTCAATTTTTGTGGTGGTGGATAGGTTTTCTAAAATGGCACATTTTATACCATGTAAAAAAGTTGATGATGCTTGTCATGTTGCTGAATTGTTTTTCAAAGAAGTGGTAAGGCTTCATGGCCTTCCAAGAAGTATTGTTTCAGATCGTGACACAAAGTTCTTAAGTCACTTTTGGAGGACTTTGTGGGGTAAGTTGGGTACAAAGCTTCTTTTCTCCACTATTTGTCATCCCCAAACGGATGGGCAAACTGAGGTAGTTAATAGGACACTTTCTTCCCTTCTTAGGGTTGTAATAAAGAAGAACATTAAGTCTTGGGAGGAGTGTTTGCCTCATGTGGAATTTGCTTATAATAGAGCTGTTCATAGTACTACTCAATATTCTCCTTTTGAGGTTGTTTATGGATTTAATCCTCTCACTCCTCTTGATTTATTGCCATTGCCTAACTCGTCAATTTTAAAGCATGAAGATGGCAGGGCTAAAGCTGAATTTGTGAGGAAGTTACACGAGCAAGTCAAGGCTCAAATTGAGAAGAAGACTGAAAGCTATGTTAGACAAGGCAACAAAGGGAGGAGGAAGGTGGTGTTTGAACCTGAGATTGGGTCTGGGTGCACATGAGAAAAGAGAGATTTCCTTCACGGAGAGGAAATCCAAGCTTCAACCAAGAGGAGATGGGCCATTCCAAGTGTTAGCCAAGATCAATGATAATGCCTACAAGATAGACCTTCCAGGTGAGTATGGTGTTAGTGCAACTTTCAATGTAGCTGATTTGTCTCCATTTGATGTAGGTGATGAAGATTTCAATTCGAGGTCGAATTCACTTAAAGAAGGAGGGGATGATGTGAGCCCACTAAAGGAAAATGGATCAAGGAGCACTACAAGGACTTGGTGGACCTATGATAAGAGCTAGGACCAAGAAAGCCCAAGAAGTCCTAAATCAAATGGTGACAACTTTAATTGAAGCAAGCCCAAATTCAAGTCTTGATGGAGTGGAGCCCAAATTGGTCACTTATCTCATCCAACTTGAAGACCCATGATGACTTGGATGTCCACTTCTCTAAAATAGCATTTTTTTAGTTTATTTCTATTAAATAAAGTGTAATAAACTATGAAGGATGAATAGTGCACGTTTTTTAGGAGGGCAACCTTTGGTTTGCATGCCTAGGTAACTCCTATTTGCTAGTTAATGCTTTAATTAGCCACTTAATGGATTAGTTATTGCTTTTTATGGGGAATTTGTCACATTATGATGACCATTTTGTATGCATATTCTATGCACCCCATTTTCCTATAAATAAGTGCCTAAAACATGAATGAAGGGACTCTTGGATGTGAATTTGGATTGAATCCATTTGTGAGAATTTCATTCTCTTTGGTTCTTGGTTGAGCCATCTTGGTTCTTATCAAAGGCTTCCTTACCTTTGTGGCGAATCTTCGCTTGACTTATCACTCTCTAAGAGTGTGGCGTCTTCTTCCTCCCATTCCTTTTCCTTTTTTCATCTTTTCTATTATTTTTACTATTTATGTCACTATTCACATCACTATTCATGTCACTATTCATCAGTTCTGTTCCTCGGGTATTGTTCATCATTTCATTCTTTGAAACACTAAATCAACTCAAGGACGATCCGTAAAAACAATATGCATCCAACTTGGATCATATCAGTTCTTGACAGCACTCTAGTGACTCTCACCTGGATCAGACTGGTACCTGCTCGTCATGCTCAAAGCATACGAGATATCTGGTCGAGTACATAACATGGCATACATGATAGATCCAATTGCAGATGCATATGGAATCTTACTCATGCGATCCCTCTCATCCTGGGTGGAAGGGGATTGAGCCTTAGATAGGCTTATACCATGCGACATAGGCAAGAGTCCTTTCTTAGATTCATGCATGTTAAAACGTCTTAACACTTTGTCTATGTATGTACTCTGACTTAGGCCAAGCAATCTCTGCGACCTATCTCTATAGATCCTGATACCTAATACATAGGTGGCTTCGCCTAAGTCCTTCATAGAAAAGCACTTCCCTAACCAAGTCTTTACTGATCGTAGGGTAGGGATGTCATTTCCAATTAGTAGTATGTCATCTACATACAATACTAGAAAGACAAGTGTGCTCCCACTATCCTTCTTGTAGACACAAGATTCTTCTTCATTTTTGATAAAACCAAACTGTTTGATTGTATCATCAAAACGAAGATTCCAGCTTCTGGAAGCTTGCTTCAATCCATAAATAGATCGTTGCAACTTGCATACCTTTTTAGCATCCTGTGGAGTGGCAAAACCCTCAGGTTGTGTCATGTACACATCCTCGAGAAGATTTCCATTAAGGAAAGCAGTTTTGACATCTATTTGCCAGATTTCATAATCATGGTATGCTGCAATAGCAAGCAAGATCCGAACAGATTTAAGCATCGCAACTGGGGAAAAAGTCTCATCATAGTCTACACCATGAATTTGCTTGAAACCTTTAGCTACCAATCGCGCCTTAAAGGTATGCACATTACCATCCATGTCGGTTTTCTTCTTAAAAACCCACTTGCACCCAATGGGTTTTATCCCTTCAGGTGGGTCAACCAAGGTCCATACCTGGTTGGTATACATGGATTCCATTTCGCATCTCATGGCCTCGAGCCATTTTTCAGATTCTCGGGCCAATAATGGCTTCCTGGTAAGTCACAGGCTCATCTTGATCCATGAGTAATACATCACCTTGTTGAGTCATGAGAAATCCATATCTCTCTGGTTGACGACGTAACCTGTTAGACCTACGCGGGTCTTGTGCTACTAGAGCAGATTGTGGTTCCACAACGATTTGTGGAGGCTGCTCTATTTCCACCATTGGTTCGCTGTTACTTTGTGAACTTTGAATTTCTTTAAGTTCTACTTTCCTCCCACTGATTCCTTTGGAGATAAACTCCTTTTCTAGGAATACAGCAGTCCGTGCGACAAACACTTTGCCCTCGATAGGATTATAGAAATAGTATCCCTTGGTTTCCTTAGGATACCCCACAAAGAAGCATTTATCGATTTTGGGCCAAGCTTATCGAAACTTGACGTTTCACATAAGCTTCGCAACCCCAAATCTTCATAAAAGACATACTTGGGTCTTCTCCCAGTCCACATCTCATATGGTGTCTCTTGAACCGTCTTAGATGGAACACGGTTAAGTGTGAAAGCTGCTGTTAACAGAGCATGTCCCCAGAAGGAGCCTAGAAGGTCTGCATGACTCATCATGGATCAGACCATGTCCAACAAGGTCCGGTTCCTCCTTTCAGAAACACTATTCCATTGTGGTGTTCTAGGAGGAGTGAGTTGAGATATTATCCCACACTCTTTCAGATGATCATCAAACTGTTGGCTTAAGTATTCACCTCCTCGATCTGATCGAAGGATTTTAATACTCTTGCCAAGTTGGTTTTGTACTTCATTCTTGAACTCTTTGAACTTTTCAAAGGATTCTGATTTGTGCTTCATAAGATATACAAATCCATATCTACTGAAATCATCAGTAAATGTAATGAAGTACTGAAAATCGCCTCTAGCTAGTGTGTTTAGTGGCCCACATACATCACTATGTATGAGGCCCAAAAGATCACTAGCCCTTTCACCTTGTCCAGTGAATGGGGCCTTAGTCATCTTTCCCAATAAACAAGATTCACATGTCTCATATGATTCGTAATCAAACGAGTCCAAGAATCCATCTTTATGGAGTTTGGAAATGCGTTTCTCATTTATATGGCCCAAACGACAATGCCGTAGAGATAAGTCGGGTTCATATCATTTGACTTGAACCTCTTTGTATTTACATTATAAATGGGCATTTCGAGATCAAGGACATAAAGTCCATTACTCAAATGTGCACTACCATAGAAAATATCATTCAAATAAAGAGAACAACTTTTGTTCTTAATTATAAAAGTAAAACCCTTCTTGTCAAACAAGAAATAGAAATGATATTCTGCTAATAGCAGGGCACAAAATAACAATTATCCAATTCAATTACAAGCCCGGTTGGCAAAGCTAATAAATAAGTCCCTACGGCTAGTGCAAAGCAACCTTTGCTCCATTTCCCACTCGTAGGTCGACTTCGCCCTTAGTCAATGGTCTACTTGCTCTTTTAGATCCTGCACATTTACACAAATGTGAGATCCACATCCAAGATCTAATACCCATGATGCGTAAGTAGATAAATTGACTTCTATAACAAAAATACCTGAAGTGGAAGTCTCACTTCCCTTCTTCTTCTTGAGCTCCTCTAGGTACTTGGCACGCTTCCTCTTCCAATGTCCTGGTCGACCGCGGTGGAAGCATGTACCTTCCTTAGCCACTCCACCCACTGGTTTCAAGCTAGAAGTGCTAGGCTTGGACTTTTCCTTGCCCTTACCCTTCCACTTGTCCTGGGGCTTTTTCTCTTGTTTCTTGCCCTTATTCTTATGGACCATCATTATGGCCTTTCCTTTGCCTTTGTTTATGTTCTCGCTCAGCTTCTCAACATGCTTAGCACTCGTAGTGGTTTGTCAATTTCATTCATGTTGTAGTTCATGACAAATTGACTAAAACTATCCCAAGAACGATTGCAGGACTAAGTCGGTGGCCAACTCTTGGCCCATAGGAAAACCGAGTCTCTCAAGGTTTTCAATGTACCCAATCATCTTGAGTACATGAGCACCAACAGGGCTTCCTCTACCAGCTTACACCGAAAGAGTGCTTTGGAGACCTCATATCTCTCATGTCTAGCCTCGCTCTTGATAAAGCTTTTTGAGGTGTACGATCATATCGTATGCTTCCATGTTCTCGTGTTGCTTTTGGAGCTCGAGTTCATGGTGGCTAGCATTAGACATCCAATGTCCAAGGCATCATCTTGATGCTTCTTATAAGCATCTCTTTCACTCTAGGGACATTAGCAGCGTGTGGTTCAGAATAGGTTGTTCTAAAACATACAACTTTTTCTCTTGCTTGAGGACAATCCTCAAGTTCTGTACTGAGTCTAGGAAATTTGTCCCAGACTTGTCCTTCTCAAGGACCGATCGCAATGATAAGTTACTTGATGTGTTTGTTGCCATGGTAATCTATCAACGAAATATGCAAAATATAAGTATTATGCTATAAACATATTTAACAAGGTCTTTTAATTAAATACGTCTCCCACTATTTTATTCAAATCAATGACCCTCAGCATTGACTTGGAAAATCCCATTGGAAGATTTCCTAGTGGGCCAAGATCCATATTTCACCTAGTTTTGAGTCAGCTTTGGCTGATCACCCAAAATTCAGTTATTTAGGTAGGAAACTCTTTCCAATTACATCACATGCAACTCTTGGATAGTTGGGTGAATAACACTTATTCTAATCCATCTAATGGACTAAAGCCCAACTTCATGCCTCTAAGCCTTCAATCCTATTGAAATGGCCTAGTTAAGTCAAACCCAATGGTTGACAATTGGATATTACTATTATCCTATCGCATCTTACTAATATAGATAAAGGCACCCTGCTTTGGCAGACCTATACTTGATCGATATTAGTCTTGACGAGTGTCACGCATTGGAAAGCATCACATAATGACTTAATATTTTCTTTGAGGGAATTTTATTATTAGATCTCACCATTTATTAAACTTGTTTAACATACCATAAACATAATCCATGCATCTCATACATATAAAGTATATAATAAATGTGACATGGTTATGGCCTCTAAGAGAGTAGCATTAATTAATGCCAGCTTCACCAAGCGTCTCCCACTAACGTCCTCACTTGATGTCGTCTCCTTGTCTCCACATGAAGATTACATTATAGAAACCTCTTTTACATTCGAGAGGAGTTAAATGAGAAGAGAATGTACAATCAGAATGTAGAGAGAAAGGCACGACACGCAGGTCGTATTTAAAATAACCAAAAAGCATAAAATAAAGACTAAGGCCATAACCATGCACCATGCATCTCTAAGAATACATAAACACAAAGCAATAACACATTATTATTTTGCGAATTATAAAAACAGTTTTGAATATTGCACTTTCGAATATCACACACCATGAAACGGGGTTCGGGGCAGCGCCCCGACGGGAGTCCCGCTGCCCGGTCAACGGGCGGGGGTCAAGGGGAGGCCGCCCCGCTGCGGGGGCGGGCGCGCCCGCTCAAAATTTTTCATTCATGTACCACCACCGGTTACTTGAACAAAAATTCGAGTTGGACCCCTCCTGCCTCTATGACGGCTAGGGCAACAACACTTGAACCCTAAGGCCCGCAAACACATGAACGCTTCATGTGCCGCAGGGGTTCCTCACAGTTGTCATCGCCTATCCAGAAACAAGGTTTCCAGAATGCGTGAAGACATGAACACTTCATGTCATGAGGAAGCTTCATGGCCGTCGCAAAACGGAAACAAGGTTTCCAAAACCTTGTGTCACGCTGCTGTGTATATCGCATTCATACAGAAAATATGCAGAAATAGAAAGCATTCAAAACAGTTTTCGTAGAATCATACATATCACATATGTATATACCAGAAAAACGCAAAAACAGAAAGCATTCAAAACGATTTTCATTCATACATATCATATATATATACCAGAAAAACGCTAAAACAAAAAGCTTTCAAAACAGTTTTCGCAAAAACATATGAACATCTTCATGGTTTCAGAAACAACATATAAAGATCATATCTTTTATCAAAAGAAAGCAACGAATCATGTTATCGCATATAACAAGAAAAGCAAAAAACCGAATCATGGTTTCGCAAGTGGCTCTGATACCACTGTTGGGAATTTGCGGATCAAAAGTCTCGCAGCGGAATAACAGAATTCCCTCACAGGATCCATGCGAAAAATCCATAATCCGAGTTTTTAAATTTTTTACCTCTTGAAGCGTGATAGACACAAGCGAGGTGAATCACCAACACCGTAATAGCGACGATGTTTCTGCGGTATCCACACGAACAGACTTGCAAAAGGAGTCACGCCTCTGTTTTCGTAGTGCTAGCTGCTAAGAGAGGAGAAGAAGACCCCACTATCTCTCACTCACTTTCTGTAGGTGCGGCTAGGGTTGTGAAGTAACCTAGTAGCAGCCCCCTTAGCAGTATTATTTATAACAAAGGCTGCCTTAAGTGAGTGTGAGCAAGTATCGCAAGGTAAGTGGTGCAACCCTAAACTCATCTGTCATGAGTTAGGCCCACAATTGAATCCGAGTCCAACTTGGATTGATTACTCCAATTCACTTTCTAAGTGTGCGACCCTGCGTTAGTTCTCATGACGTTGGTAGTAATATTAAAATCTCATTTTAATATTACAAACAATGCGGTATCTAGCAACACATCACTTACCCAAGTAATGAGAATGTCGGTGATTTGACATAACCTATCCGTGACTAATGTTTCCGTGTAGTTTAGTCCCTTTGTCCAGATATCCAGATTGAACACAAGGCATGGCATGGAATGTGTCACCTTGTTTAGTTCAATCTTCAGTTTCTTGATTCCCGAGTAGACATAGTAATAGCAAATAAGATCAATATCTCATATTGACTCATTTGAGCATGGCCATGCATTTCGTAGTCTCACTCAATCAGGGGGCCCGAAGATATCGCTCCTGTTATGTAGGAGGGACAAATCCCATCTAGGTCACTCACATTCCTCCACATGTATTGCGGCATGTCTAATAACCAACGTTATAATCATCTTGTTACGGATGACGTTTGATGGCATTAAAACACACAACTCCTCATGTAGGAATCGTAGTGATTTCAGGTCAAAGGACCACATACACCATTATCACTATGAGAATCGCTTATGACACTCACGTAACGATCCACGTAGCGTTCTCATGGCGGGTCCGTCCAATACATCATTACTCTAATATGTATCCATGTGTAGACTTGATATCTCATATCCATGACCCGTGAGATGTGGTCATCAGTCTACGCACATACTAGTTTCAATGTATTATTGTTATCCTAATTAACAATAATACTTGACTGGGACATTTAAGAATAGTATTTTATCCAATAGGATCTCACGATCAAGTCATCCACTTGATGTCCTATGGTATCAAACTTACTATTCTAAGGACTTTATTATGTCTACCAAAAAGAACACAATAAATGAAATGCCTCATATAAAATAACATAATATAATGTATGTAAATACAAACAAAATGTATTGGCCACTAGGGCATACACCAACATCACCCCGATTGTGTTACTATGTAAATGCAAGTACGAGTTCTCCAAAAAGAGAAACAGGAGCTTTGAGTGCTTAGCTTAGTGTAGGTAGGTAGTTTCTTTTGAAATAATATACGTATTGTATTTATGGGAAATACAGATATGGTGTAATATTTATATATTCATTTGAGGCTCATATTTTCTATATATACATGATTTTGTTATTTTGGAAATTGCATAGTTATGAAGTAGCAGGTCTGAATCTAATGATCGTGGTGATATACTATGATTATTAAATTCGAGATGTTACACTATGTAATCGATTACGACATGCCAATTTGCAAGAAAACAGAGTTTTAACCCAATAAACATCATCATCAACATCAAACAATCACAAATATGTATCCAAATCACTCATAAAACAACAAATCTCAATATGTGTATAAAATCCACTTTAGAATCTCAAAACTCATCATGAATCAAATCAAAAGAATTAAGTTCTCAAATCTTAATTATCACAAAATCATCTTTTCCATTTTCAAGATCATCATCTAAATCACAAGTTTCCAAAACTTTGAAAAACAAAGAAGGAATAGAAAAGATGAAGAAGAACGCTCCCTACCTTGCTTTCCTTGGCTTCTTGATCTTGTTACTCTTCCTTGTTTCCTTGCTTTCCTTCCCTTGATCTTCCTTCTTTCTTCCCCATTTTCTCTCTTTCACGTCTCCTCTCTCTCTTTTTCTCTGATTTTCTGTTAGCAGCCCATGAGTGCCAGAGTGAGAAAATATCTAAAAGGGCAAGGATGAGGGGTGGGACGGTGGAGAAGGAAAATAAAAGGGAAAGGTGAAATCCAACTAGAAACATTTTATCTGCTAAAGACACTTTAATCTTTCATAAACGAATTTTTCTAACTTTCATAGGTATTATTGAAAATTCTAGGATTTTGTTCATTTCTCAATTTTACATTTCCATAAATCTCATTATAAATCTTTATCAGAAACTAAGCTTCACTATTCATCCCTAGGTTAAGTTAAACCTTGTGGAATTGAACTAGGAAGCTTTCAAGTGTTCACTTTAATCCGTTTTCACCCTCTCATTTCATCTTCATCCACAATTTGATATTTGCTCATAATCTCATGATTTTTTGAGCTACTTGCTTGTCTAGTTTATTCTCTGAACATTATCTCAGGGTCATTAAAAATGCCAAATTACTTCATTTGGTCTTCCATAATTTAATATAACTTATTCCAATCCTTTATGACGTAGAAATAAATGTCCTATATTTATTTATTTATTTCTATCTTCTCAGCTATTTAAACCAATTTATGAGCTCTTCCTCGGCTTCAAATAACTTTCTCAGCTATTATGCTCAAATCAATCTAAATCATTATCAAAATCATCAAATAACTTTTATTA
The DNA here is from genome assembly GCA_029884605.1 of Ormosia emarginata. Taxonomy (NCBI): domain Eukaryota; kingdom Viridiplantae; phylum Streptophyta; class Magnoliopsida; order Fabales; family Fabaceae; genus Ormosia; species Ormosia emarginata. The sequence goes on along the minus strand of JAQQTP010000078.1, from coordinate 19,468,971 downwards.
ATTTTTATTGAGCTACTATATAACCTTGATTAAGTCCATTGGGCTGGAGAGAATGTTACAAAAAGTGTGGAGTTTCTTCAAAGAAGGTGACATCTGCAGACATGTAATAACGATTAATGGCTAGAGAATAACAACGGTATCCTTTCTGCAATCTGGAATACCCAAGAAAAACACATTTAATTACTCGAGCCGAGAGTTTATCCAAACCTGGAGAGAGATCATGAACAAAATAAGTACAATCAAAAACACGAGGAGCAACATGAAATAATGGTTCTTTAGGAAATAAAAATGGAATGTGGGACTTTATTACCAAGAGAAGAAGAAGGCATCCAATTTATTAAAAAACATGCAGTTAGAACTGCATCACCCCAATAGCAAATGGACATTTTTGCATGAAGTAACAATGTCCGAGCAGTTGAAGAAGGTGATGGCATGAATGGAAAGAGGAAGAGATGTCAGTTTAGATGGCACTGGTGCGACAGTGATTGGACTTCGAGAAGGTGGCGCACAGGGCTCACATGCCGACAAGTAGAGGCACGTGTGGCGGTGCATGGGGGCACGTGAGGGCTCCACTGGTGATGGGTCTTCGTAGGTCGGCCGGTCATAATCTTCTGAGTCGTCAGGTAGGGCGCGTGCAGTACATCTCTAGTGGTGGACGGTTGGGACAATGGCTGAGTATGGGGCTGTTGATTGGAGATGGTTGAGTGTGTCAAAACCTTCTGACTACTTGTGATAGAAACGAGACACATGAGTGACAAATGATTTGTTAAGGAATTTCCTATCGAACTAGATGGCATAGATTCTAAGACGGTAACCAGAGGCAGGTTCGGGGCGGGATCGAACCCGCTCTGATACTAAGTTGAAAAGAGACTAAGGGCTTAGAGAATTAGAAGGGAAAATATTTGAATTGCTTGAGTTAACAACACTCAGCAAGTATGATATATATATATATATATTGTGAAATGGATACAACTTTACATTTTCAAGAACATTATTCCCTATGTATATGAATCTAATGAATCATCATTAAGTACTATTTCCTATAACGTTATTTCCAACATATATTATATTATATATAATTAAACAGGTCGAGCTGGCCTGCCAAGCCTAAAAGGTTTATTAAATTGTCTGAGATCTGACCTTTTTAGTTAAACGAGCTTTTAAAAAGGTCTTGACCTAACTTATTTAGTAAACAGGTCAGGCCTCAGGAAAGCCAGGTCATAGGCCCCTGACAGGCGGCCTGACCTATTTTCACCCTTACACACAATGTCCAACTTGACCTATTCAACAGGTTTCCATGCTTTATTTTAGACCATTGATGAGTTTTTGATAAATTTTCTACCATATCAATGGCTATTTCATGAGGTGTATACATGCACCCCACTAATGCAGGGTGCTTTTAAGACGTTCCCGATTGGTTACCTTCCCTTGGAATGAATTGGCACCTAATGAAATCAAAGCCAGCTGCTCTATGAAGAATATCGCGGTACAGATTGTAACAAGGATGTATCAGGTCGCATCCATTTTGACAAACTCAATGGCTACTAGCTTCTACCACAATCTTCTAGATGTTGAGGCTAATGGCAAACTCTACACCATGAAAATTGGCCCATAGTTCTGCCAAAGTAATCGATACCAAAGGAGTACCTTTCTAGCACATAAATTTTATTAGTAAAATATGATTGTTAGAAACCAATGGTGAAGCCTTACATAAAGAAGCATATAAAAAAAGTAATAGAGGTGGAACAGAATAGGCGTTAAAGAGGAACAAAGACCCAGCACGAAGATGTCATCTTTGTTAGATATTCCGAAACTTGTTAATAAGGGTGTCCGTTGGGTGGGTTTGGTGAGTTCAACAGTGTAATACCCTTAAGTACATGTTAGACTGGTAAATGATTACCGAAGGTAGCATTTGACTTGTTTAGCATGTCAGTAAAGTTTTGTGATAATCTGAGTTCATTTAGGCACTTAGTTACAACATAGAAGTTGTAAAGTGGCTTAAAATGACTCAGATAATAGCATAAGTTGCTAAGTTAAGAGAAATAAACATAGAGAGTTTATTTCTAGGTCACAAATAAGCCAAGTAAGATGTGGTAAAAGTTTCAAGAGAATCGGAATCAGTTTGGTATTTTTAGGCATATAGGTTGTGCTTTTAATGCCGGATTGATCCCTAGCAGATATAGAAAATGATGAGAATTGTGAAACAACAATTTAGATGAATCTTATGATTTATTCTAAAGTTGTTAGAAGCAGGGAAACTCGAATTAGCATAATTTGGGTGTCCATAACAGTATAAGTTTCGATGTAGAAACTTAAGTTAATCTTTTCCCGTAATTTCCTTTACGTCCCAACCCCCCTATTTCTATCTTCTCTCGGCAGAGAAGGAGAAACCGAAAACAGAAAGAGAGAAAGGGGAGAAGGGAGAAAGGGGAAGAAGGGAAGAAGGAGAGGAAGAAGATCAAGCTTTAAGGTTTAAGGCTTCAAGTCTTCAAGAAGTAAGAGGATTTCTATTCATTACTCCCTCTTTGATTTCTTTGAATATAGTTTGGGATATTGAATGGAAATAGGGGTTTGGATAGCCAAATCCATGTTCTTAACTTGGTTCTTGATTCCAAGGACTAGGTTAGGATAGTTTAAGTCTAGAGAATGCTAGATGGCCATTTATGGCTTAAGAATAACCATAGAATCCATAGAAAATGGATTTGTAGAAATAGTTGGTGTTATGTGATTCTGGACTTAGATTTATGCTCTACGAGAATTTATAGGTTGTAAAAGAGTTACAACAAGGTAAAGGGTATAGATTAATGCTAGAAATCGCTTAGAATCCATGAGAAAAGGATTAGAAATTGGTTTTTGAACCAATTATGCAGAAACCGTATTCTGCAGAACTACTGTTCTGCTATCAGCGCCGCGGCGTAGAAGGTGCATGCCGCAGCGCGAGACCACGAAACAGAGTACTCGAGAACAGGGCGCCGCGGCGTGCAGACGCCATGCCGCGGCGTGAGACCCTGAAACTCCAAAATGTTATTTTTGGACGTTTTGAAGTTCTAAAGTGAAGGGGATCATTTATATATGTTTCCTAAAGTGTGTTAAGGCACAATTGGGGGTATTTTCAAGTGGAAAATACTTACCCATCAAGAATGAGAAAGCATAGGCTTTTAAGCATCCTAAAGGAAAGGTTTGCTTTAAGTAATGATATTGCACCTTAGACAACTTAGTGTTGCATTAAATATCACTTAAGATGTGATGAGATGGTGCAATGAAGACAAGTGTATTAGTATACACTCTAGTAGAGAATGAGAAAGGTATGAATCTTAGGAGATCCAAGAATAGTGGATTACCTTAGGAAGGTACCTAGAACCTTAGGCAACAAAGAGTTGCAAGTAAGAACCACTCTTGCATTAGAGTTACTTGAGTGGAGACAAGATTGTGTATTGGTTCCAAAGAAGGAACGTTTAGGTACTAAGTCTCTAGTTAAGTGAGATTTGGTGCATTGCTAAATACACAATAAGATGAAATATGACTAAGAAGATGTCATATTCATAAGATAGAGCAGAAATATGCAATAACTCATGTATTAGTAAAGATGAGTTAGAAATGCAAGATAAAGAGAATTTACTTCCTTAGATACTAACCAAAGTGTGGAAGTTAAGTTCTTAAGCATTCCATGAGTTTGGAATAGTTAAAGAGGTATCTGGAACCTTAAGCACACAAGTGTAGTATAAGCTACTACCAGACGTGTGATAGAATGGAAAGCTAGATACAACTAGAATATGTATGTTAGCACACAAGTGTAGTATAAGCTACTACCAGAAGTGTGATAGAAAGGAAAGTTAGATGCATGAATTACTCACTTTAGTTAAAGTTGGGTTAATTATGCAAAGTTTTAGAGAGATGCTCATTATGTCCTTAAGCGAGGATAGTTGAGGCATTAGTTATGATAGACTCTTTCACTAGGATGAGTTGAGTCTATAGGAAAGTAAGATGATGTTTATGTAAGAGTTATACATAACACTAAACTTTTCACACACTAGTCAGTTAAGCTAGTATGTATGTGAAGAGAAAGAACCTTAGTGCAACTAAGACTAGTGGTTGCCATATGTAAGTATCTTACACCTCAGCAACATAGTGTTGCGTTAGAGATCACTTAAGAGATAGGAGTGATGAGGTGGAGTTTAGGTACAAGTATGAGAAATGAACTGGTGATGTTTACCTGAGAATGTAACGTTATATGACGTGAGGTCATTTAGCCAGAAGGTAAGGAATCAGAGAAGTTCCTTAAGGGACAAGTATTCCTAACCAAGTGCTAAGGTTACATATAGTATGAGGTTACAGATTCTCCTCATTGCAAAGGGTAAACATAAGAAGCCAAAGTTATTAGTAGAATATGCTTAGATCAAAGAGGAACTAAGTATATAAGTATGAATGAAAGTCTATGAATTAGTTAAGTAGTATCGATCTGGTGGATATCCTTTGATGTTTATTCATGGAGGCAAAAAGAAGATAGATGGGTGTCCGAAGGACTTTTGAGAAGGACATAACCCTGATGTCTCGATAATGCCAAGGCCAAAGGAGATAAATGGGAAATCCAAAGACGCTCTTTGAGCAAGGATGAAGCCCGAATTTCTCAGTGTGCCAGGATATGTGTAATGTGAGGATGAGTTTTCCCTCTAATTACCACTAGATGATATACTGACTAGTTCCTAGCAAACTTCTTTGTTCTTAGAATAGACTTTTGCATTTGCATTTCATTCACATGCTTTTAGGATTCCTTAGGCATATTCATATTACATATCATTATCATTGCATTCACGGACAGTTGTATGGGCATTGTCCGTCACTGTTGGTATGTACAGCTGTATGGGCGTTGTATGTATTAACAGTGTGTAGGCTATCGGTTGATATCACACTATAAGAAAGTGTGCAGTTATGAGAAAAGAGGAGGAAACTCCTAAGTTATGAGAAAAGAGGAGGAAACTCCTAAGCTATGAGAAAAGAGGAGGAAACTCCTAAGTTATGAGAAAAAAGGAGAAAGCTCCTAAGATAGAAATAGTTATGAGAAAAGAGGAGAAAGCTCCTAAGTTAGAATTATAGCATTTGTTATATATTTGTTATATACAATGTTATAGAGAACTGGTATTGGAATTGCTTTTACTGAGAATGTTAATTCTCACCCCAGTTGCTATTCCATGTAAATCCAGATGCAGGCTCAGATGCAGGTACCGATGCAGGCTCAGATGCAGGTACCGATGCAGACTCAGGTGCAGGCAAAGGCTCAGGTACAGAGGTACAAACCCTGCTAAGGATGAGAAGATAAAGCATGAAGACTAGAGTAGTTTTTATTGCTTTAAGTATACAGAACTTATGTAATCAGTTTATGTTTGTTCTGTAAGTTTTATTTTATATGTATTACAATAAGCCCTCAGGTGGCTAAGTTTGTATGTGTTTATGTATGAATTTAAGTTTTTCCGCAATCTCTCAAGGCTTTCTATAATTACTCAGTTGTGATTATAGATATATGTTAGTATGTAGTATAGAAGTGACATCTCTAGTACTGGTTATCTTTATATATCTCTATCTAGGATATATCTGGATATCTGTATTAGGGTGTTACAAACAACATTTTTTGACTCGACCTGCTGACCAAAGTAGTGGGTTGGGTTGGATCGAGTATATTTTTTGCTCAATTTGACCTAACCTGACCTGCTCAAGAGTGCGTTGGATTGGGTCGAACTCATGGATCTGACATGTTTTTTTTAATAAAAAATATTCTTAAAAAAATTATAATACAAAATTTAACAAATTAACACCAGTCTTAATTTCAAACCTAATAAGTCTCAGTTTAACAAATTAACACCTAAGTCTCAACCGACCTTATTCAAACATAATAAGTCTCAATCTCGAATTAACTAAAGATCATAAGTCAATAAGTGTATAACAAATTAACTACTAATAAGTCTTACTAAGTCTGGAATAAACTAAACAAAATTAGTCATAATTCAAACAACAAATTAGTCTAACCAATTGAAGTCGACGTCATCACGCATGTCATATGTATTGACATAATCATTGACTTCACTCTTTATTTTTTTTCACATACTATTTATCATCGAAACGATTTTTTATTAAAAAAAAACATAGGTGAATCGGATTTGTGCATGTTAAACATATTCCAACCCATTACCTGACTAATACACTGCAAGTTAAAACATTTTTCAACTCAAACCAACCCGAACTGCATTTTATGGATTAAGTCTAAACCCGCAAGTTCACGGATTGACTCACTTGAGACCCTTACTTGTAATGTTTGGAGCATCTGTATGGTTAAAATGGAGACAAGAAGCTACTAGAGGCGACAGAAGCCATGAGAATAAATAAGTCACATCACTCACACTGACCGACTCTCCTATAGCTTTATAAGATTTTTGTCAATGACAATCATGTACTCATGTTATGAACTGTCATATGTTAAAGACTGGTAACGTCTTTCTGCAGTCTTTATTTTGGTTCGTTAGTAACTCAGAATAACTTTCAACCCAGTGGGCTGAGGATACTTGGTCAGGGTAGCCTGTATCGTCTCGTTATGTTTAAGTGGTTTTTATCTTTTTGAGAGAGATAATATCAATTTGTACTAGAATAAATAATAGTAATTTTGGTAATAAATTTGACAATCAAATAGCAAGTACTATTGATAAATTGATAAATTAGATACATTGGGTCAGCCGGAACATCGGGCATGGGTACATTCAGAACCTGACAACACTAGTTTTATGGCCCTCACCTTTCATAAAAAATTGCAATAATACACAACTTAGTACTTACCATGGCAAATGCATATAATCCAAAACAAAATTTATCAAATTGTTCACAGTAACAGCCTGGATTTTCCTTTCTTCATAATTCATACTGTAAAAGAGGAAGCAAATTTGACGCTATGCAACCTCAATAAAAGGATTAGTTACAAATTCTTCTAATGATTGAGATAAATGACATGGTATACTTTCCACAGCTTTAACCTTTTTTGAAGCTACAGAAATGAAAAAATTAATCATGGGTAATAACTTAAACCCCTCTAGGATTAGCATGAAATGCTTATTGTAGTTTTTAGCTGCTCAGAATGCATACCGGTAGATGGCATCTGCTACACCATCTTCATCATTGCCGGAACCAATAACGTTAGCCACAGCTTTCGTCTTCTCTGATCCATTACTAAGTGCGATGCCTAGAGAAGCCAGCTCAAGCATCTCGACATCATTTTCCCCATCACCAATAGCCATTATCTGCATTTAAGTAATTTGGGACAGAAATGTTAATATGGAAGTCAATATTGCCACACTATAATATATTAGAAAAATATAAGGTTAAAAATTAAAGTTTTGATTGATGTAGTTTATATTTATTTTCAATTTAGTCCTTGTAATTTTTTTCTTTTCAAATCAGTCCTCACTTTTAAAAGTTTTCAAAATAGTTTCTCTCGTTAACTTTCGTTTTAACACCGTTAATTTATTTCCTACTAGACATTTTACAGAATAAAAAAAAGCATATAAAAAAGAACACCTATTAAATAAAAAAATACTTACTAGAATGAAAGAACACCTATTGGATAATAAAAGAGTACTCACTTAGAAGAAATAAGTATCTGCTAGAATGAAAGAGCACATATTTGACGTTTTATAGAAAAAACAAGTATCTAAAAGAACCCCATTTGCATAAACACTTACTTTGTTAACCAACCGAAGGTGTTATAACGGCGTTATAAGAAAAGCTATTTTGAAAATTTTTATAAGTGTAAGGACTGATTTGAAAAAAGAAAAAAATTATAGGGATTGAATTGAAAATGAGTGTAAAGTCTAGGGACCAAAACTTTTAGTTTAACCAAAATATAAAATTGACACCTCAAATCAGCAATCATGCTACATTTGCATTACTAATAAACATCACAGTTTCACAATCTAAATTTACTGTTTTGTCCCCTCAACTCGATGGATGATTAATAAAATTCAATAGATATACGCCACACCATGTGAAATGCAATCACGAAATCAAGTCTTGGAAAACTTGGCCAGAATCTAATGGTTAACATTTTAAACAGGGAAATTAGATTAGAAAAATGTCTATTGTCATTCAATAGCCTATATTATGTTAATTCAAATATTACCGCCCCTTTCATATACGTGAATGATGTTATTGTCAGAGTTCGGGAGAGAGAAACAACACAATAAATATAAGAGAGGAACAGATATTTGTGGTACCTCCTTAGCAGTAACCCCCAAATGATCTAGCAGCACTTTTACTCCATTCCCTTTGGATGTTCCCAAGGGTACAATTTCCAGCATGTCTGGCACAGCTTGAACAACAGTGGCATGACCTTTTGTTGCCTGTGACCAGTATGGCCGTAAAGTACTAGCTACCCTCTGGGCAGTGTCTAAGAAAATCATTTTCTGTAGAACCAAATATAAGTGTTAGCAAGAACTGGAAGTGAGAAGTGACAAGCATAATAATAAATTCACTTAGGGTCTGTTTGGATAGAAGAATTAGAATTGAAACATAGAATTTTAATTTCAATCTCAATTCTTTCAAAATTAAAATTGGTTCAGAATTTTAAATTCTATGTTTGAGATTGTTAAAGAATTAGAATAAGAAATTGTAATTCTAAATTCAATTATAATTTTATTGTTTAAATGTATGATCTTTAACATTAAAAAATTATTTACATAATTAAAATTAATAAAAATATTCATACAATAATATTTTTATAATATAATAGTCATATTTTTTTCATAAAGAATTTTTTTATGAATTTTTTTTTAGAAAAAAAATAGCTATTATAATAATTTTTATATAAATATAAAAACAATTTTTTATATAAATATAAAATCTCAATAAATATTATTTTTCATTAATAAATGTGGAGAGAGCTAGTGTGTAATTTTTAAGCTATGAATTGTTAATTCTTAAGGTATAGGCTAAAAATTGAGAAACACTTAACTTTAGGTTCTTTACTGCAATTCTATTTGACAATAAACTTGTATGTGATATTTATTTAAACCATGAAGAAAAACAGAAATATATATATACACTTCTAAGGTGAAATGTCAAAATACAAGGTTCAAATTATGAGTCCTTCCTCCCTTCCTGGCATGGAAGAACTTAAGTGGTGTGCAGTGAGTAGCTGCCTATAATGAATTGCAAATTATGCTATCATTGAGCATCCATGCACACAGTAATCAGAAACTGGAAGCAGGAAGCAAGGATTTGTCCTAGTGTATACCTGAATGTCAGCAGAAGCCAGAAGATGTTCAATGGAAGGCATGATCTCAGCCTGCAAAGTATTTTTTCCTAAGACACAAAGCAAATGGCAAAATAGAATGCAAGGAAGCATATAATATTTCAAAAATGAGGTACCTTCGGTTCATGGTATACTGTATGCAGTGAATCAACAAGTGGGTCATGAAAAAGGGTGAAGCAGCGGCCTTCACTGAATGCAATAAGTGGAACCTTACTCTCCAAAGAGTAAAGACATGCCTGCATTTTAAAGAAACACAATTCTTTCTTTTATACAATGACAAGAAAGAATTTTCCCGCAAAGCAATGAAATTCCAGAATAAATATTGAAAGTTGAAACCCTCAATCTTTCTGTAATGTAAGAAACTGGGATAAGAAATTAATTTACACAGATGCCCAAAAGTGTACTGGATCAAAAATGTTCTTTTTCTCATTTTGGTCAAAGAAAATAAAACATGAAAAATTTAGAGTGGGAGAAACTTAAGATGGTCACGTGAGGGTGGGTCAGGGTTTGTTTTAGGGCTAAAAACAAGTAAACAACAACAGCACTACCATAATGTTACATAAGCAATTGGGGAATACAGTGATAACCAGTCAAAAAAACATCTCACCACTGCAATGAAGTCCAAAAGGACAAAGAAGTACATGACAACATATTGAAATCCACCAAAGTATTTGTCGTTTCTTTTGAAGAAAAAGTTGGTTTGGGAAATGAAAAAGGAGTTAAAGAGGTTACCTCTCTACAGACGTTTGGAACTAAGCTGCTCCTAAATATTTCTCGACCTTGTCTACCATAAACAAGCAATCCCTGGAATCATGTGGTGTATGGAATTTATGGCACAAGATAATAAAGCTCACAATTCAAGACCAAACAGCAACTTAAAACAAAGAAACTATGAAAGAGGCCAAATTATGTACAAAATTGAAGTCAGACACTTCATATTGTTGGTTATTCAATTAAACAATATGATGCTAAATTCACCAAATTATTGATTTGCATACTATCAATTTAGATCATGTAACCTTCGAGATTCTATTGTGCTTGATAACATCTATAAAGGAAAAATGCACCAATCACACACTATTGGTGAACGAAACTTGTGCTTCCATCAAAGGCGCAGTATATTATTATTACCCAAAAAAAATGATGTGATACAAAATTGCACACATTTTAAGCTTTTAATTATTAGGAATTTTATTTTATTTTGTTTTATTTTAGTTAGTCTTATCTAGATTTTTAATATTTTTATCTTTCATATGCATTTTATGGTTTCCTGTGTATTTTCAAGTATAATCTTGGAGATTTTGAATCAATTTAAGCTTAATTTAATGATAAAAAGGGATTTTATCCAAATCCATATTGACCCAAATCAAAAAGATGCTAATTGGGTTTGGAGTCCTTATCAAGAATCAAAGGAGTTAGAGACCTAGAAGGACTCAAAGACCAAATAAAACAGGAAATAAGACTCCTAGACCTAATCTATAAATATAAAGAGAAAATCGACGTTCAAAGGGAAAGGGAGCCATCATAAAGGGGAGCTTGTGATAGATAAAAAAGAAGACACCTAGAGAGCTCCCAAGGAGAGACCTTTGATTGAGAAACAAGGATTCGAAGTGGAATAAAAAAGAAGGGGCATCTTGAAGAAATCCAGCAACACACTTCTTTTTCTTCATTCTTTTACTTTGCTAGAATAGATTCATGTTTTGCTTTGTATCTTTGAATTCCATGTGTGCTTTAATGTCTATAGGAGGCTAAATCTTGTTTCTAGGATTGAAATGAAACTCTTTGTTTTGAAGTGGATTCAGAGGGTACCTGAGATAGGCACATGTGTGGTGGTTTCCTCCTTGCGTAGCTGCTGCCAAGCGTATCAGACCAGGGGGGTGGGTACCTGCAAAGGGACTCCAACGCTCAAGTCAGGCAGTGCACAAATAGGATTTATACAATGAGATAACAAATACCTGATTAGGTTAACTTAGTCTGGTATATATAGAGCGTGACTGGAATCGTAATAAGATCAGTATTGAATGCAGGTATATAGGATTAGTATCCTGTCAAGGATTGTCTTCCGTTTATCACTGAAGAGCATCCCTATAACGTAAGAACGTAGATATGGTGATTATCCACTGCTAGAGGCAGTTATGGATCCCATAATCTCGTAAGATCATGATTGACAGTTATGAGTATCTGCGCAAATCCAGCAATTGTTATAATCCAATGCCGTAGTCCGAGGTCGTAAGGCTTTGGTCGGGGTATTTATGGTGGAGTCCAGTGGCACGCGTGCCAGGCCGATTCTTTCGGATGGGATCCCAATCTACGGTCCACAACACTCTTCTACTCGTTCGTGATGAATGTTTGATTTATTTTAGTTAATGTAAAATTGATGTTTCTTGATTAATCTTAATGCGTGTAGTATGTTGCCGGTCATATTTGCATGATCTAAGGTATTTGGTAAAAGATCGAAAGATAAAGTCTAATATTGGAAAATCAAGGAATTGAACTTAAGAATTATGACTTAGAAATAGGCTTAATCCTTTGAGGAGTCAATAGATATCATGGAGCTTAATGGGTTTCAATTAACATAGTACCACGAAAGTAGGTATTATTTTAATTCTACCATGTTCTTTTGGACTTGAAAAAGGGAATTGAATTACAATAGGATAATCCACCTTCAAGAACGTAATGGAACATTAGTAAAGAATAATTGACTTTCATCATGATAGGTAGTTTTAGTGAAATCCTAATCCTAGAGTCTTAGCCATTGGTTGATTCCCATTACTTTTGTTTACTTGCTTAATTTTATTTTTAACTTGCTCTCTTATTTAATTTTCGCCATTATTTTTGTTAGCTAAATAATTGAAATTGTTATAGTTAGGTAATCACACGATTCTTATGGGAATGATACTCTACTCATGACTTTTTACTTCTTAACAACCCATGCACTTGCGGAAAAAGTATATTATTTGGTATGGGAAAAAAAATGTTTATAGTTAAATATGAATGTATATGTCAAATTGCTAGGAGAACCCATATATCCATTATTGCTTACACTGGTTATTCTGATGACCACCATGTTCTATTGTTATAGAGTTAGCGTTGTTATGTTTTTTGTTATGTTTCTAAGGTCATCATTGTCATCAAATATCCATCTGGTGATTAATGTTGGTAACTTTGTCATTTCTTGAATTCTACTGTTGGATTAATTTCAATGAGATTGAGGTAGCAGAACTATTTATAGTAAACTTTGACAGAGATTATTGAATAGCAGGTGTTACATATATGCAAAATTTTTACACAGACAAATGTATGAGAAGAGATTATAATACTCAATAATGCTTTCAGCCACACAGATGAACTGCCTTGATGAATCAAGCAACATCATGAACATTAAAAGGGAACAGAGAAATGACCTGTAAGAAAACCCCAGGAGAAAATTCTGAAACAATGCCATCTTTTCCAGCTAAATTAACCATCTTAAAAATATCTATCACAGCTGGACGAGCCTATTTCCCAATGTTCAAAACCGATGATCAGAACATATTTTAAACCATATGTATGTCTATATTTATAGTAGAAAATTTACTAAGATATATAGTAGTAACATAGCGAATATAATAATTTCTAACATGATAGCCTGACAAATCATGGATCTATTAGGTCTTACTTTTCCAGTAGCTATCACAATTTTTACACCCCTTGATGTGGCCTCTCTCAAAGCCTTGGCAGTTGTAGGAGTAATTTGACTTTTGCTGTTCAGCAATGTTCCTTTATATAATACAGGAGTCTATTAAAACCCAGAAAAAGGATGAAGGAATATCTGAAGAGTATGTTTCACTGTGATCTTACCATCCATATCACAGAAGATATAGCTGAACTTTGGTTTGTAAAATCGAAGACTGCCCTCTTTCTTCCTGTCTTTTGACAATTCATCTGTAAGATTATTTCCCCACATACTAAACTTAATATATGCAAATGAAAGTTACCTGAATTAGAGGGAAGAGTATAAAACAAAAAAAGTATACAAGTTGAGGAATGCTGAAGCCTACTGGTGAAAAATAAAATTACCATCTGAACTGTCTTGGTGAGAATTTGAATTTGTATCAGCATCATATGCACTCTTTATTAGCCCTTTTCCTTTCCAACCAAAACTCTTTAAAAGGAGTTCCTCCTCTCTCTCCATTTCTACTTCAGCCTCTTCACTTATTTCATGATCAAATCCCAAAAGATGTAACAAGCCATGAATCTGCAAAAAGATGAAGTTCAGACAATGTAAATACAGTCGTAGAAGATAAAATACCAATATGCTTGCCTCATTTTCTTTTTGAACTACACACCCACACCTAGAAGAAAATGAAACATCAATTTTCACTTTCCACCGTATGTATCTTAAGTCTTAACCAACAATTTGTTTCTGCTCAAATTTCAAACTAAAATGAAAAGTCAAGTAAGTATTTGACTTTTGTACTTTCAGTGTATTGATTCTTGCAATGCAGGGTTCTTCATCCCACCCCCCCTGTTGCAAATACATGCACTTGGTGGGTGTCAGTATTATTTACTTTAATTTTTATTTTCTTTTCTCTCTTTTGTAATGACTAATGAATTCATTTAAAAATTTATGATTAAAGATGCAATATTTCAAAAGATCAGTTAAAATTATCAACATTACTTGAAGAAATTGAAGAAAGAAACCGATATAAAAGCTAAGCAGTTGCCTCAATCATGTGAATTTAACCATGCCTGTAGCAGAAGACAGGTAATATTATATAACATGATAAACTTCAGCCCAAGACAAAAAATAATCAGAATATCATCAAACCAACCATGAGGATACGGATCTCATCAAGAAGAGTGTGCCCTCTTTTCTCTGCTTGTCTTGCCGCTGTCTCAACAGAAATTACAATATCACCCAACATAAGCTGCAAATAACGGAACTCATCAACAACTTAGCATCCCAGGTAAGTTCTAAGTTTTTATTGATAGGCTACAACACCCTGCCCTACTTATAATCAGCTAGACAATGCAATTCTTACAATGGGAAGCTTAAGCCCAGGCACATGTTGTGACATTGAGAGAACATCTGTAGCATGATCCTCATCTCTCCACTCCTTATTGAGTTTTCGAATAAACTCATCATTGCAAAGAAGCACCGATAACTCAACACTTTCAAACTCACCAACATCATTTATAGCAGCATCTCTTGTTTTATACCCCGAATCTTTCAAACCATCAAATGCCAGTTTCATTGCCATTGGAACATTTAGACGAAGCATCTCCGCAATGCTCTGCACTCAGTGAAAACAAGGTGATAAAAAAGAATGAATATTGTAGAACTCCAATACAAATATCTCTCCTACAATTTTTTTTTAAAAAAAAAGTTTAAAATGAAGGGAAATTAACAACACTCATTCCAGAACTCGCAAACATTTTCACAAGACTTCAACCTAGCCAAAGAAATAATGCTACCCTATTTTAAGCTTCACATTATTATCCTTACCTCGTTCTTTTTGTTACCCTTTCTTTTTCTCAAATGAAGACTTAAATCTCAAAATCAGATAGAATATCATAGGTTACGAGAGCCAAAGGAAAAAAAAAAATCTGAAAGCATAAAATTGATATGTGTACTACCAAAATCTCAGGATCGTCAGGCAAATCTTCTTCGATGCAAATGTCGACGCAGAGCTCCAATTCCTTCTCTTTGCTCTTGGGTGCTCGCCTCCTCACCTTCCGATACTCCCTCTCCCTCTGTCCAGCACGAACTCCCACCAATGCCCCCAAAAGCTTCTTGCCTTTGTTTCGGCACAGAGCATGAAAGCTACGACTGAAAAGCGAAGATTTTGAAGGCAAAGAAACATAAGGAGGGTTCGAGAGATGAGCGGAACCGAAATGTGAAGAGGAATGGATAAGGGTGGCGTTGTTGGCTGTGGGATAGAAATGGGGTTGGGTGGCGCATGTAACAGCACGCGCCATGACGTGGGCGGAGTCGAAATGAGTGGGGCGGAGGAGATGAGAGAAACGGGGAAGCATATAGGAATGACGGAGTTCCCAGCAAATGGTGGTTGTTGGGTTTTTTCACTTGTTTTTTTCGCTTCGAATGCTTTGAGCAGGCGAGAGAGAGAGAATCAACCAATCATCTATTCAATATAATATCTTGTGACATATCAAGTTGGCGTTAGTAATATTATTTAAATTTGAATTTTAATATTATTATATTAAAAAAATTTGTCAGATATTATTTTTAACTTGTATCATTAATATAATTAAAATTAAAATTAAAATTTTAATATTATTTTTAAAAAAAATTTTAAAAAATGTAAATTATTTTAAATTATTTATTACAATCTCATTTTTAAATTGTATTATCAATAACTTATTACAAATTTAAATGTCATTCTTATTATCTTATTAATGTAATAATAATGTTTATATATATATATATATATGAAAATTCTTTTGAGATTTTTTTTTATAGAATAAAAAATATTATTTTATATCGTTAAACCATATTATAATATACAAAGATAAAAACTAAGGGAGTTGATAGAGGTTGCAGTTCTTAAAAGTCAAAACTATCTTTCAATAGTTTTTGAAAATTTTATAATATTCTCAAAATTATATATATAAACTTGATATTTGATACCTTAAAATATAAAATAAATTTTTTAACCTTAACATGAAATTTCTGCATCATCCATAATCACTTATGAAAATTATAAATCCATTTTATTATAGCAATAACATAATTATCATATATTATTTTTAAATATTTCTTTTATAATCTTATACATCGCACAGGTACTATTCTAGTATATTTGATGCTTCCATCCCTAAACTAAACGGAAGAGGTAGTGTGTGTTTGAAGACTAATTCTATGATGCACTCTGGTCAGTTATGGAACATGCACCGTTTAAATAACCTATTATATGAAGTATCACCCTTTTGAACTAGTCATACTCAATTTGTAACATCCAATAGAAGTAGAGAAACAATTAATAGTAAAGAAATCCTTATTCCCTTAGATTTGGCCATGACCCTCTTATGTATTTCAATCAAAATTTTGATTCAAAAACCTTGGAAGATGAAGTGTAAAATAAAGTTAAACAACACCTACCTCTAGAGTCTTGGAAGAATGAGCTCAAGAACTCTTCACCTTCACCCTTTTTTTCTTCCTCCTTTCCCCTTTCCTTGGTTGTTCTTCTTTCCCCTTTTTCTTTCTTTTCTCTTCTCTTCTCTGCAGTTACTGGACGTGAATGAAAGGGAGTAGGTGTAACATGTAACACCCTCCCTAGGGTATCACATGTCTGACTCCCGACTCATAATAAAAAAGAAGTTCGCACAAGGTTTGAGTTATAAAAAGATGGGTTTTAAAATTTCTTCTTATTACAGAAACATAAACTTACTAAAATTCATAAGTAATACTGAAAATATATTTAATATACAATATTGACAGCAATTAATGTTTAACAATTTAAAGAGAAATATAAAACTAACAGAAAACTCTCTCTTTTTTTAACAAAGAGAAACCCTATGACGGTCCTACTTAATAAAGACGGTACAACACTAATGAGAAAACTTAACATACTTATTCCTTCTTGTATCCATCTTGATGCATCAAATATCTGCTCCTTGTTAACACTGCACACCAACGAGTCCTGAATGACCACTCCTCCATGTTGTCACCAAAACTCAGAATATCTACCACCCGTTATGTCTAAGACAACTCGTTCCTTCTACTGTATAATTTTAACAACACAGACACAGTAAGACAACATAGTAAAGAGGTGAGATCACCTACACCAATACTAACATGGCAGCACAGAGATAACACAAACAGTAATATCATATAGGGATATCATACCAGACTTCCAATAATATATTCAATATTAATCAACTATCATCATTCAATCATATATCAATCCAAACATTGTTCAATATACACAATAATGTCATCAACATCATTTATCATTATCATCATCCAGTATTATTCAACAGTTCAATTATTCTTTGATTTATATATCACGTTGATATAAATGTACTCATATAATGCATGTGCATTTAGACTCAATGTTCCTACTCCATGGAGCTAAAACTCAAGTCGGAGAAATGATCGAAAAGATCTGTCGGTACCAAGTTCCTCGAACCACGTGTTATTATTCTCATTTTTGCACACCTAGTACATACACGACAGTCTTTATCAAATCTTGAATAAGAATAGTGTCTCGGTCAGGATCATCGGTGTGTCGCGTCGGTCTAACCCATGGTTACAGTAGTGCTACTCACTGCCCACTGTAGGCAACCCGTACCCCGATGCCCCCAAGGTCAACCAGTGACTTACACTACGCATATCGCACCCACTTAAGAGGTGTACGTTTCTCCTAGGTAGTTAGCCATACTTCAGTCCATCGGACCATTCTAGTGCATGTGTAATGCACCAAATACCAAATCATAGATAGAATACCAATCACAGGTTTAACTCATAATTTTTCAAAATATATTTTATACAATGCACGAATATATCAGTGCAAGTCCAACTACAAGGGCCATTCTTTTCAATTTCATTTGTTTAATTTAAATCATATGCCTCAACACATATTTTTCCAATGCACGTTGAGTGCTCAAATACCAAATACAGGCATCTCTTTCCAGTGCATATAAAATGCATCAAAAGTCCATCACAGGAAAAACTCGTCATTTTCTCACACAGTGTTGATACTCTGTTTTGGTAGTAATCATCATGTTATCATATTTTTATAGTCATAAAATACTTTTATCGTATTTCCACAATCGCGTAACATTTCTGTTATGTTTTCACAATTCAAAAACGTTTCTGTTATATTTTCACAATACCATAACACTTCTTTTACATTTTCACAATACCGTAACACTTTTGTTACGTTTTTAAAATTCCAAAATGTTTTTATTACGTTTTCACAAAACCGTAACACTACTGTTACGTTTACAAAATTTTGTAACATTTCTGTTACGTTTTCAAAATGCTGCAACTCTTCTGTTGCACTTTTAAATCACATAATAATTTTTTCAACATTTTTCTCAGTTGTGTAAAAATATACGTTTCTCAAATCGTGTAACGATTTTCCACCGTTTTCAAAATCGCGTAACGATTTTCCACCATTTTCAAAATCGCATAACTTAAAAATCATTCTTTTAAGTCGCGTAAATCATTTTCCATCATTCTCAAAATATTTAAAACACTTTCTAAATCTCATAGCAATTTCTCACCATTTTCACAATCGTGTAAAAATATTCCATTACTTTTCGATCACATAGTAATTTTTTAACAATAGTTCAAATCACGTAAAATATTTAAACGTAATTCAAATCGCGTAGAAATCTTTTAACGTATTCCAAATCGCGTAGAAATATTTTACTGTATTTCAAATCATTTTTAAGCTACGTAAAATAGTTTTCAACATTTTACAATCACGTAAAATATTCCTCAATATTCCAAACATTATTTTGGACTTAAATAAATCAATATCATTTTCAACACATTTTTCAAATTGTGTAGCTTAAAAATCACGTTTTTTAGATACGTAAAACATTTTTTTATCACAATTTCATTATATAAAATATTTCTTAACCTTCAAAAATTCCTTTCAACCTTTCTTAAAATAATATGACTTTGTATTTCATTTTTCACATTTTCTTACTCAAGAAAATCTTTTTCCACATTTCTTTACTCAAGAAATCCTTTTCCAAAATATAATCCACAAAAATCACTTTTCCATTGATATAAATCAACGTTTCAAAACTTAACATTTTCTAACGTATTTCAAAACTCAAAAATAAGTTATACGTTAGTAAATTTTCATAACACCATTATATCCCCCATTTTTCTCAAATCATTTCCAAAATCAGTCTTCTTCAAAATAAATTGAAATTCAAACATTTTCAACCTCTCTTTGTTTTCCGTTACGAAAATTTCTATTCTCTCAAGTGATAAAATGCTCTAATTCCCTTTCCAAATCTTTGTATGAAAATCATTTTCATAAAATCAAGGCATCCACAAAAACCGTGGACATGGTCATTGATAACTATCAAATCTTTCGAGTGACAAAACACTTTGTTTTATAAAATATCACTTTGTTCCATAAGAATTTAGGCATAACCAGTTTTTCAAAACCGTAGGGTATTTGGCCATTGAAGCCATCAAACATTTTTTCTTCTAACTCAATTATTTATCATTTCAGTTTTCACACAAATAAAACTATTAAAATCTTTGTTTTCAAAATCGAAATACCGATGGTCATAAAAACCAAATCCATTTGTTCAAATTCATTTTTACTTTCTTTACAAATTCTTTTTCACTTTCTTTACAAATCCTTAAAATCAACATTGCTATTTTCATTTAAAACTCATGTTTAGTAAAATACTTAGAAACTTTTTACACAAAATAAATCAATAAAAATCCTTCTAAAATCGTGTTCATGTACTCTTTGAAAAATAAACCTTTGTTTATTTTCCATGCTTTTCTAATCAATCCAATTTTATTCTTCCATGAAAATATTAATTTGTAAACACCTATGTTGAGGTGTCTTGGCAGAAATTCTCAAGGTTCTAGGGACCCAAAAATTAATTCTCTTGTTCTTGAAAAATTTCAACATGAACCCTAATCAAGGGCATCAAAACCATAGCCCTTCCTTGGCCATTGGAGCCAAAAATTGATTTCCTTTCCATCAACACATCATGGCATACACATACATATTTCATCATAAATTCCACAAGCATGCCATATACTTATCTTGCATATTATAAGCATACCATCAAAGCCATAAAATCATGCAAAACATATCAAGCATAGGCAAATAATCAAAACACATAAACAACCACAAATAAATTACAAGACCATGGATATGAATCCTCACATGGATTCATCATCCACCAAATATAAAACCATCTCTCACCACCTGATGAGGTTTTCCTTAAGCCTCTTGATTTCGGACCTATTAGGACTAGAACAAACAGAATTTGGAAGATGAAATTGAAAAGAAGAATAAAGAAGCAAAAGAACTAATTCTGTCCGTTTTAGGAAATTTCTATAACTCACGCTACAGATTTTGGAATTAGGTGATTCCAAAACGAGGTGAAAGATCTCTTTCTGAATCACGATTTAGACTTAAGAATCATCGAAAAAGAGTACGTATAACTTGAGTTATGAGCACGAGAAAATTAAGACGAAAATTGAGAAAATTGCGAAAATTGAAAGAAGAATTAGAAACGAAAATTGATGAAAAGAAAAAGATAAGGATGGCGCCACAAACCTAGTTTGATAAGCCAAGAAGGATCGCCACAAGAAAAGATTAATTCTTGATAAGATCAAATGATGCAAGGAAGAACCCTAGCAGAGCAAAACACCCAATTTTCTTATATGCCAAAAGTCTGACTCTCTCATGATCCCCAAATGTTTTAATACAATTTAGTTTAGGGTTTGCCCATTTAGGACTTAACTAAAATAAAACAAAACCCATAGCATAAGCATCACTGATATGTTCCAGTGGTTAAGGAGACATATTCACTTCAAGTTCTTGGGTTCTAATCCTGCTATGGACAAAATATATTTTTTTGAACACAGTCATACACCAAATAGAACTAGAATGTAATAAAATTAAATAAAATAAAAATCAAATAAAAACAGCCCAAAAATATATAAAGGTCTTGAAGTTCAAATTGACTCTTTTGGCTCTTCTCCTTTCATTCCAAGTGGGCTATGCATGCGTAAATCCTAGGCTCCACATATTGGGCTTCAATCTGATGTTGGGCCTCTAATAAGTTGTTCACCATCTTTTTAAGTTCTTCTTGAGCTCTTTTAGCTCTTGCTCTTGTCATGGGCCCTCCTAGACCTTGTATTGGATCTTGGACTTCTTTTTGGACTTGGGCCTGGGCTTGGGCTTCTCCCATGAAGTCCTCATCATTCCCTCCTTCTTGAGAAGCATTTGTCCTCAAATCTATTAATTCATCACCTGCATCATAAAAGGACAAATCAGCCACATTAAAGGTAGCACTCACACCATACTCACCTAGCAAGTCAATCTTATATGCATTGTCATTGATCTTAGCCAATACTTGAAAAGGTCCATCTCCTCTTGGCATAAGCTTAGACTTCCTTTGAGATGGAAATCTTTCCTTCCTGAAGTGTACTCATACCCAATCACCTGGTTCAAATATTACCTTCTTCCTTCCTTTGTTTGCATGCTTGGCATACCCTTCCATTTTCTTCTCAATTTGGGCCTTAACTTTCTCATGTAATTTCTTGACATAATCAGCTTTAACTTGCCTTGACTTATCTTGCAATTGAGAAATGTTAGGCAAAGGTAATAAATCCAAAGGAGTCAAAGGATTAAAATCATATACAATTTCAAAAGGTGAAAACTGAGTAGTACTATGTATCACTCTATTATAAGCAAACTCAACATGTGGCAAACATTCCTCCCAAGACTTAAGATTTTTCTTTAGAACAGCTCTAAGGAGAGTAGATAAAGTCCTATTTACAACCTCTGTTTGCCCATCAGTTTGGGGATGGCAAGTAGTAGAAAATAATAGTTTTCTGCCTATTTTTCCCCACAAGGTCCTCCAAAAATGACTAAGGAATTTAGAGTCCCGATCACTTACAATACTCTTAGGCAAACCATGCAATCTTACCACCTCTTTGAAGAATAAATCAGCTACATGACATGCATCATCCACCTTCTTGCATGGTATGAAGTGAGCCATCTTTGAGAACCTGTCAACCACCACAAAAATAGAATTCTTCCCTCCCTTAGACCGAGGCAAACCTAGAACAAAATCCATAGAAATATCAATCCAAGGGTGTTCAGGAATAGGCAAAGGGAGTATATAATTCATGCAGCATGACCCTAGACTTAGCCTTTTTACAAACAAGACACTTATCACATAACTTATGCACATCATGCTTCATGTGGGGCCAGTAAAAATGCTCATGCAAGATGTCATATGTCTTTTGCACCCCAAAGTGTCCCATTAAGCCCCTTTCATGTGCCTCTTGAACAAGCAATTTCCTAATTGAACCTTTTGGCACACAAAGTCTCTTGTCCTTTATTAAGTAACCATCATGCTTGAAATACCCATCAGATACAGCAAGAGAACATGTTTGATAAATATGAGAAAAATCAGCATCATGTTCATACAATTTCTTAATATATTCAAAACCAAGAAATTTAGTTTCAAGAGCAGTCAATAAAGCATACCTGCGTGACAAAGCATCAAAGAACCACATTGGACTTACCTTTCTTGTACTTGATCACATAGGGGAATTGTTCAAGAAACTCCACCCACTTGGCATGTCTCTTGTTCAACTTTCCCTGTCCCTTCAAATACTTTAGAGACTCATGATCACTATGAATAATAAACTCCTTTGGCATAAGATAGTGTTGCCAAGTTTGCAAAGCCCTAACTAAAGCATACAATTCTTTATCATATGTAGGGTAGTTAAGGGCAGCCCCATTCATTTTCTCACTAAAATAAGCAATGGGATGTCCCTCTTGCATTAAAACCGCACCTATGCCTACCCCAGATGCATCACATTCAAGCTCAAAGGATTTAGCAAAGTTAGGCAAAGCAAGTATGGGTGCATGTGTTAATTTCTCCTTTAGGACAACAAATGCTTTCTCTTGTTTCTCTCCCCATTTAAAACCCACATGCTTCTTAACTTGTTCATTTAGAGGTGCAGCAATGATACTAAAATCCTTAACAAACCTCCTATAGAAACTAGCAAGCCCATGGAAACTTCTTACCTCACTCACACTCTTAGGAGTTGGCCATTCTTGGATTGCTTTTATTTTCTCTTTATCTACATGCACTCCACTAGAATTAACCACAAATCCTAAAAACACAACATGGTCCTTACAAAATGTGCACTTTTCTAAATTAGCATACAATCTTTCTTTTCTAAGCACATGTAAAACATATTGCAAATGATGCAAATGCTCATCCAAAATTTTACTATATACAAGAATATCATCAAAATAAACAACCACAAATTTCCCTAGAAACTCTCTCAAAACATGGTTCATCAATCTCATGAAAGTACTAGGGGCATTTGTCAAACCAAATGGCATTACTTTCCACTCATACAAACCATACTTGGTTTTAAAAGCTGTTTTCCACTCATCACCTTCTCTAATCCTAATTTGATTATATCCACTTTTCAAATCAATCGTAGAGAAATAACAAGAGCCATACAACTCATCTAACAAATCATCTAACCTGGGAATGGGATGCCTGTACTTGATGGTGATATTGTTGATGGCCCTACAGTCAGAACACATCCTCCAACTTCCATCTTTCTTTGGCACCAATATAACTGGAACAACACAAGGGCTCAAGCTCTCCTCAACCCATCCTTTGCTCATCAATTCAGCAACTTGCCTTTGAATTTCTTGGGTCTCTTGAGGATTACTCCGGTATGCTGGCCTATTAGGCAACACAGCCCCTGGCACCAAATCAATTTGGTGTTCAATACCTCTCAATGGTGGAAGTCCTGGTGGTATATCTTCTGGAAAAACATCTTGAAATTCCTGCAAAATAGATTTAACTCCACTAGGAAGTTCAAGGTCAAATCAAGTGCAGTAATCTCCTTATTATAGAGTATATACATAGACTTCCTTGCCATTAAAGCTCTCCTCACCTCTCCACTCTTCACAAACAAAGCATTCTTTCTCTCTTTCTTTTTGCTTTCATTTTCATTTTCTTTCCTTTCTTTCCTCTCTTGCCTTCTTTTTTCTCTCATGATATTTTGATCATTACATACCTCTTTTGGAGACAATGGAACCAATGTAACCTTGCGGTTTTCATGGTGAAAAGTGTATTTATTTGCGTGACCATCATGGTGAGCTTTTCTATCAAACTGCCATGGTCTTCCAAGAAGCAAATGACTACCTTCCATTGGAACCACATCACACAAAATTTTATCTTTATATTTTCCAATAGAAAACTCAATCTCCACTTGCTTATCCACCCTCAATTCTCCATCCTCACTCAACCACTGCAACTTGTATGGTCTAGGATGGGGCTTAGTCTCCAAATTCATTTTTGTCACCAACCTAGTACTTGCCACATTAGTACAACTCCCTCCATCAATGATTAAGGAACACAGTTTTCCTTGGATAAGACATCTAGTATGGAAAATATTTTCTCTTTGACTTTCCTCACCCTCTTTGGCTATTCCTCATAACATTCTCCTCACAATGAACAAATCTCCTTCAAGAATCTTCTCCTCTTCCTCTCTCTCTTCCTCACTTGAGGATTCAGTTTGGGAACTCTCACTAGTGATTTCTCCATTATCTTTTAACACCATAACCTTCTTAGTTGGGCATTCAGATGCAATGTGCCCCCTACCCAAACATTTGAAACACTTTATGTCTCTAGACCGAGACTTGTTTACCATTTCTTTGCCCTTGTTTTGGGTTGGGTTTGGGGCTATCGTGGAGATCCTAGAAGATGAGGTACCCTCCTTCTTGAATAGGTTCAAGAAAGAGTTATCATAGTTTGATACACTCTTTCTCACACTTTTTATTTTTAGTTGTTGTTCCACTTTCATAGCATGGTGAACTAAGTCCTCCATTTCTACATAATTTTGAAGCTCAACAACATCTCTTATATCTCCATTCAGCCCATTAAGGAACCTAGTCATGGTAACCTCCCTTTCCTCCTCTACATTGGCTCGGATCATGGCTATTTCAAGGTCTTTAAAGAACTCATCTACACTCTTACTCCCTTGGGTCATTCTTTGAAGTTTATTGAGAAGCTCTCTATGGTAGTGGGATGGAACATACCTCCTTCTCAACACTCTTTTTAACTCCTCCCAATTCTCTAACATAGGCTCTCCATACCTCCTCCTCTCCTTTTGGAATTGATCCCACCAAACTAAGGCATAGTCAGTGAATTCCAAGGTAGGTAGCTTGACCTTCTTCTCCCCATTTAGGTTGTGGCATGAGAAAATTTGTTCTACTTTCATTTCCCACTCAATATAGGCTTCAGGATCACTTTTTCCTTTAAATGGTGGTATGGTAACTTTCACAACCTCCTCTCTATTTCTCCTTTGTTCTCCATCATGTTCTCTCCTTTCATGCCTCTCATGTCTCCTCCTATCTCTATGTTGGTCATTCTCCCCATTTTGGTTTTGGTTTTCTAAAGTTTCAAGTCTCTCATAAATTCCCTCCGTATGCTCCCTCAACACCTCATTCATCCTTTGAGTTAAGGCATCTAACAACAACCTATGCTCCCTAGTAGGGGATGGGGGTCCCTCTCTTTCAACCATAGATTAATTTGATGTAAAGAAGTCCTCTCCAAAACTATTTCACTCAAAGTGTTTCACACAAATTTGGCTTTTAAGCTAATGTATCTCTCTTGCCTTTTTCCACTCTTTCTCTTGCTTAAAGTTCTTACTAGAATCAAACAATCTCTTCAAGAAATAAATTTTTAATTTGCAGCAATCACAAGGCTTTTAATATCACAAGACAAGTAGCAAAGAACAAGTTCACTACTCACAATTAGAAAGACAAGTGATTCATAAATTCAAACAAGAGACAAGAACAAGGTTTAGGTCCAGAAATTCAAATAGCTTCCCTCAAACCAAATGTTGAAGCACTTCCAAATCTCCTTTTTTTCGTTTTTTTTAAACTCCAATTCTTTTTTTTTTATAAATTCAACAATCAAATTCAGCCTCTACAATCTTAGTACAATTCAAGCGATTAAAAAAAAAATCACAAATAAGTGTTGTTTTCACTTACTTGGCAGCCACTGTATGCCTCTTTATGCAGCCTTCGTTCCTCCAAACACAACTTCAAAGAAAAAACCCTTTTTTGGCTCCAAATCACACACCAAACACTAGCCCTAATGACTAGCTTTGATACCAAAATGATGAGGTTTTCCTTAAGCCTCTTGATTTCAGACCTATTAGGACTAGAACAAATAGAATTTGGAAGATGAAATTGAAAAGAAGAATAAAGAAGCAAAAGAACTAATTCTGTCCGTTTTAGGAAATTTCTATAACTCATGCTATAGATTTCGGAATTGGGTGATTCCAAAACGAGGTGAAAGATCTCTTTCTGAATCACGATTTAGACTTAAGAATCACTGAAAAAGAGTACGTATAACTTGAGTTATGAGCACAAGAAAATTAAGACGAAAATTGAGAAAATTGCGAAAATTAAAAGAAGAATTAGAAACGAAAATTGATGAAAAGAAAAAGATAAGGATGGCGCCACAAACCTAGTTTGATAAGCCAAGAAGGATCGCCACAAGAAAAGATTAATTCTTGATAAGATCAAATGATGCAAGGAAGAACCCTAGCAGAGCAAAACACCCAATTTTCTTATATGCCAAAAGTCTGACTCTCTCATGATCCCCAAATGTTTTAATACAATTTAGTTTAGGGTTTGCCCATTTAGGACTTAACTAAAATAAAACAAAACCCATAGCATAAGCATCACTGATATGTTCTAGTGGTTAAGGAGACATATTCAGCTTCAAGTGCCTGGGTTCTAATCCTGCTGTGGACAAAATATATTTTTTTGAACACAGTCATACACCAAATAGAACTAGAATGTAATAAAATTAAATAAAATAAAAAACAAATAAAAATATCCCAAAAATATATAAAGGTCTTGAAGTTCAAATTGACTCTTTTGGCTCTTCTCCTTTCATTCCAAGTGGGCTATGCATGCGTAAATCCTAGGCTCCACATATTGGGCTTCAATCTGATGTTGGGCCTCTAATAAGTTGTTCACCATCTTTTTAAGTTCTTCTTGGGCTCTTTTAGCTCTTGCTCTCGTCATGGCACCCATCATGAACCCGGTCCCAGATCCGCTGTTCCCCAGCCACGAACCGTCAGAACTGCGCGATCCTAGCCCAGATCCCGATGCCGTCGACCACGCCACCCATCTTGAGCTACTCGAACCGCGCTACCACCTGCACCAAAATGGGCTCTGCACGCTAGTGTCGTGAGCTGCGCACCGCGCCTGACCCGCTACTATTGAGCTCCACGCTACCACTCCTGGTCTATGCATAGTATTCTTTGCTCCTCTCACCCTTCATTTGTGTTGTTTCTTTTTGGTTTGCTAAAAGTCATGTTACTGGAAGCCATTCAAGTTTATAAGGACTTTTGTCTTTTTTAAAAAAGAATAAAGGAAAGAGAAAACTAAAAAAAAATGAAAATCACAAAACGTATTCTGAGTTAATGGGATGTCTCTTTTGATAATGTTTGTTCAATTTAATGTAGTGTCTTGTAATTAATGGGATGTCAAAAAAATGAAGTAAATTTAAAGAAAAAAGTAAAAAAAAAAAATAAGAAATAAAAAATAGAGAAAAATCTAAAAATTGTTAAAAATAAAAATAGAATTTATTTTGAGTTGTTTGGTTTGTGATGCTTATATTTAATATTTTTTTCGTATTTATTTGGCTTATGGAAAATTGTATTTACTTGTTTGTCTTGGTGTTTTTCTAAAAAAAAAAAAATCTCTTAATCAATGCAATGACCAATGACGATGATTGAATAACGAATGTTATCTTCAATTTCATTTGGATCATAATGGTTTATTGAGTAGCCTGGTACTACCTTAAATCCTGTACAAGAATAATTTTGTTTTCAAACAAAAATCTCTTTTTAAAAATTTTTTTAATTAAAATCAATCAACTCGCACTTATTTTCTAAAGAATTACGTGACTTTGAGTTCCTCATTGCACTCGGGGATACGTAGAAGCAGAACTTCTATTCTGTCAAGCCAAAATTAAATTTTCACAATTTGGTTCTTTCTTTTCTTTAAAAAAATAAAAATAAAATAGTTACAAAATCTTTTTAAAAAGGGTAAAATAAATACATTTGAGATTATTAAAATTTGCACAACTAACTAAAGGTACCGTTCTTGGAACGGGTAGTGTAAGGTGCTAACAACTTCCCTACCTATAATCGACTCTCGAACCCAAACTCATTTTTCAAAAGACCAGTTTTCCTATTAAAAGGATTTTTCTAATGTTTTCCCAATTTAAATAAACATTAGTGGCAACTCCATTGATTTTCAATCCTAATCTTTTTTTGTCGTCCCGTCGCAATCCCAGTTGCGACATTAGTGTTATCTTTTGAGTTTTCATTTATTTTCAGTGTGACGATCCTTCTCCAAAAAAGGGCGTTACACTAGTTTGGTATCAGAGACTCGATTTAAGTTTTCTTTTATTAGGTTTTGCGGTTAGGCTTGTCTTGTCTGTGCTGTGTGATTCTCTGTGTTTAGTTTCCGAAAGGTTACATCTAATTTTCCTTATGTTTTGTTCAATCTAATTCTGAAAGAGAGCGATGGCTTGTGGTGGAGGTATGGCTACAGCAGTGGAGGCAATGCAGCGAATGGCGGATGTTATTGTACAGTAAAATGAGAGAGTTGCACAACAAGAGGCGATGGTGGATGCCTAGAATTTGTCAGAATTTCGCCACAACAACCCACCTCAGTTTAAAGGGGAGTTCGATCCGGAGAAGGCTAGTCTTTGGATCAAGGAACTGGAGAAGATATTCCGAGGGATGGGCTGTGCTGATGACAGGAAGGTAACTTATGCTACCTTCATGTTAGTTGGAGATGCTGAAGACTGGTGGAATGGAGCACAAACATTGATGACAGCCGAGGGAACCACAATCACATGGGAAGTATTCAAGAACAGATTCTTAGAGAAGTATTTTCTAACTAGTGCAAGGCATGCCAAGGAGATGGAGTTTCTTTGTCTGAAACAAGGGAACATAATGATTATTGAATATGCTGCAAGATTTGAAAGCTTGTCCAAGTTTTCAAGGTATTTCCAGCTCCAACCTAACGAAGAGTGGAAATGCCAAAAGTTCGAGGAAGGACTGCGCCATGACTTGAAGAGAGCAGTATTGCCTTTGGGAATTATGTAACACCCTCCGTAGGGCATCACATTTCCGACTACAAGCTCATAATCTGAAAATGATTTCATAAAAGGTTTGAGTTATAAAAGGTGGGTTTCAAAATTTCTTTTCCCAGAAACATAAACTTACTGAAATTTATAGGTAATACTGAAAGATAGATTTAAGCTGATTAATATACATTACTGACACCACATAATATTTAATAATTATTCAAGAAACATAAAACTTACAGACTCAATTTTAAATAGTAGCAAACCCCATAACGGGTCCTACTTAATAGCACGGTAAAATACTAACGAGAAAACTCAATATACTTATTTCTTCTTGTATCCATCTTGATGCATCATGTATTTGTTCCTCCTCAAATCTGTGCATTAACCAGTCCGGGATGGTCACTCCTCGATGTTGTCACCGAACTCAGAATATCTGCTTCCGATCAAGTCTAAGAAACTCGTTCCATATTGTATTCACGATTTAAGTACTTGAATTGTACTTGAATCATTGTTGTATAGAAATTTCTTAAATAATTAATTGTGTATCAAAGTAAGTTTGTTTATGCTGATTTGAGTTTATTTGATGATTTGATGTGTTTAGAAATGATGATTTGATGAGATCTTATGAGATGTAGTAATTGAAATAGATTTTGTGCACTTCTGATGTATTTGAATTTATATAGATGCTTAGAATGCGAAGTTGAGCTATATGAGTTGAATATGAGGAATTGCTCCTTTATTTATTAAGGTTGAGCTAAATATGATTTGGTATGGTTCTTTTATGGAATGAGAATTTGGAATTTGAATTGTTGTAATGAATATGTGAATGATTGATTGATGATTTTGAATACCCATGATGAGATTGATTGGATTATGCATTATATTGTATATTTGATGATTTGATAAAAAAATAGATTTGATAATAAATGAATTGATTTTCATGGGTATCCCTTTGTGGAACTGGGCTGAGTGGATTTTGGATACACTTTACTTAGACTTAGGGTAAGTCTCGAAAAATGGTAAGAGAGATATTGAGAATTTCTCTATACCATGGTAATTGAGGCTGAGGAAGACCTCCCTCTTTACCTGATCTTCCTAGTCATCAAGTGGTAGAAGATGACTTTACTACTTGGGGTGATCCTAAATCCAGGATAGTGTGAAGATTTTGGTGCTTCTTTCGTATCCCAGACGATTAATAGTATGAGGATTTCTGTGCATCCTCTTTATTCTAGTAGTTGTGGTCTATCCTTGTATCTAGATTAAGAATTTCTGTGCGTTCTCTTTACTAGACTGAGATAGACAGGGCCCAATTACCCATAGTAGTCTTGTGTGACAAATAGATTGCCATAAATAGGTTGAAGTGTACCAACCCGAAAGCAGGCTACTACCAAGTAAATGAATGATATTATGAGCTCATATCTTTGATTTTAAGATGAGATTTGAGTGTTGATAATTTGTTATAACATAAAATGATTTATGATTTGATAAGTTGTAAGAAACAAAGTTTCTTATTATAATTTTAGTATTGATGATATTCCATGTAACACCCCAAATTTTGTTTTTTTTTTGCATAAATATTAATTTTCTAATTTTTGTGATTTTTGAGAATTTTTGTGGATTTTTCTAAGATTAAAAATATTTTAGTAATATTTTAGGCCGTCTGTGGGCCCACGGTGGGCCCGAAAATACTAAAAAAATTTAATGGCTAGAAAATTTTATACTGTTAATGCGGGACTGGGGGATCTTACTAAATCCAAAACCAGATACAATTACTAAATTTTCTTATACTATGATTTTATTATTCAGTGTACAATAATTACTAGTTTGTGAGCAATAATTTTATTCTGTGAGTAATAATCTCTTATAGCTTTAGCCATGTGATGGCCATGTGCTACTTGTTATAAGAAGTCAACATTAGTGGCTAGTCTTGATAATTAACCAATAGGAGTAAGTCAACAAAAATGGCTTGCTTAATTAGTTTTTAAGTTAGATGAATTAGTAAGCTAACCTAAGCTTAAATGGTCACAAATTGAAACAATTATTGGTTAGTAAATTGCATGGAGTTACACGGCCATGAAGGAGTCTTCTAGGACATTCAAGAGCTAGTGATTCATCAAGTGTGACAAAAGCATGACAATGTGATGACTTGATGCCATGTGCTTGATTTGCACTTTGATTGACCATGCATTAATTCCCCACATGCTAGTAACTCCATGACAATGAGCTTTAGAATAGGCTATTCAATCACAATTCTATCACATTTGTCTCCTAAGCTATTCTCTTAATTTCTTCAATTCCTAACTTAGCAAAAAACTCCATTTCTCTCCTCCAAAACACCATTCGGCCATCACACCCAAGACAACCTTCCAAGCTTCTAAAATTCCATCCAAGCTTATTTCCTACACTTAAACATCATTCTAAGACACTTTTATGTTGAAGACTTATGCAAAATCCTTCATCTTCTACCTTTACTACAAGTTAGGGTTCTTGAGATTTCAAGGTGAAAAATTCTTCTTCTTTGTTTCTAAGTTGATTTTTGAGTTTCTAAACCATGATTGTTCCATGGTTTCTCTTTTCCAAGCATTGTTGGTGACTTTGGTTTGGTTTAAGTTTGTTAGGATTTTGATGAGGACTTCATAGGAGAAGCCCAAGTCCAGAAAGAAGTCCAAGATCCAATATAAGGTCTAGGAGGGTCCATGACAAGAGCAAGAGCTAAAAGGGCCCAAGAAGAACTTAAAAAGATGGTGAACAACTTATTAGAGGCCCAACATCAGATTGAAGCCCAACACCTAGGGTTTACACATGCATAGCCCACTAGAAATGAAAGGAGAAGAGCCAAAAGAGTCAATCTGAACTTTCAAGACCTTTATATATTTTTGGGACTATTTTTATTTTTATTTTCTATTGCATTCTAGTTCTATTTGGTGTATGGTTGTGTTTAAAAAAAATATATTTTGTCCACAGCAGGATTAGAACCCAGGCACTTGAAGCTGAATATGTCTCCTTAACCGCTGGAACATATCAGTGATGCTTATGCTAAGGAGTTTTGTTTTTATTTTTGTTAAGTCCTAAATGGACAAATCTTTAAACTGAATTGTACTAAAACATTTGGAGATCATTAGAGAAAGGGGAAGACACATTTTTGGAATATACAAAAACTGGTTTTGCTCTGCTAGGGTTCTTCCTTGCATCATTTGATCTTATCAAGAATTAACCAATTCTTGTGGCGATTCTCCTTGGCTTATCAAACTAGGTTTGTGGCGCCATTCTTATCTTATTTCTTTTTATCAATTTCCTATCTAGTTCTTCCTTCTAATTTCGCAATTTCCTCAATTTTTGTCTTAAATTTCTTACACGCATATCTCAAGTTATACGTACTCTTTTTCAGTGATTCTTGAGTTTAAATCGTGATTCAGAAAGAGATCTTTTACCTTGTTTTGGAATCATGCAATTCTGATGTCTGTAGCGTGAGATATGGATGCTTTCTAAAAATGGACAAAATCAATTCTTTTCTTTTTTTATTCTTCCTTTCAATTTCATCTTACAAATTCTGTTTGTTCTAGTCCTAATTAGGTCTGAATTCAAGAGGCTTAAGGCAAAACCTCATCAGATTTTCTTGTGGTGATTCACGAAATCCATAGAAGATTAAGCAAAAAGGATTTTAGTCTTCCTAGACGTAAGAGGGAGATTACCCTCATCAACCATATGTTGGTGGTGAGGAGATGATCTTGTATGTGGTGAGAAATCCATAAGGATTTATTCACTTGTATGGTTTAAGCTTGCTTTGTTTGTGATGATTTATGCTTGGTTTATTTTTAAAGCTTTGATTTATGCTTGTTTATTTGATTATATGTTAGTTTGCTTGGTTATATGCTTGATTATATGCTTCCATAAGTATGATGGTATTTGTGTGAAGTAAGATATGATTATTATGATGAGAAAATTGTGTGAAATTCCAAAGAACCTAGGGGAGGCTCACGGTTTTGACTATCATCAAGAGATCAAGATATTTCAAATTAGTTCTTATGTTAATGATTAATGAATTTAGGGACAATAAATTGGATTAAAGGTTTCATAAAGGATTTTGATGATGAAAAATGATTTTTGTAAAGTATTTTGATAATGAAAAATGATTAAGTTTGTATATGAAACCTAACCCTAATTTTCAGCCAACACACCAAAGTGTGGTATTTTAAACCCTAAATTATTTTACCTAGTGTGGACTATGATAATTAGTTAATAAGACTTAGGTTTAAGGAATTTTTTTTAATAAAAAAAGAAAACTAGATTTAAGGGTTAGAATTAAATTGGTATTTATTAAGGCTATAATATTTAATTAAATCAAAGAAATCCAATTTTTGAAAAGAATCATAGAAAATAATACGTAAAGGATTTTTAGGAAGAAAATACTTTCAAGAAGGCCCAAGTGCATATTTTAGGTAAAGAATTTCATAAATAAGTTTAGAAAGTGGAGAAATATTTTACGTAAGTGAAAAATACTAGAAATTACTATTTTTAAGCTACGCAATTAATTTTTACACTACATAATTGGGAAAGTGATTTTAAATTGTTACACGCTGAAGAAAACGTTTTAAAACCTCTACGCGATTTAAAAACATTTGAAAATATTTACATGATTTGGAAAATGTTTGAAATTATTTACGCGATTGCGAAAACTTTGAAAAATATTTATGTAATTTAAAAATGAAAGAAAAACGTTACGTTGTTTCAAAAATGCGATAAAATGTTTACGCGATTAGAAATTACAACAGTTAGCTGTTGGACTGTTATGGTGGGCCCCGTTATGATGAAAAGAGATACTGTCAAGAAATAACGTGTATATGTGAAATATTGTAAAATAATAAAAAATTATATGTGTTGGATCATACATCTTGTATAGAAAATTGTATGTGTTGGATCATACATCATGCATGGAAAAGCATGTCAAGTAAGGCGATTGGCCTAGGAGATGGAAATTACACCTTCGTGCAGGTGAGAATTGCGTAGTTACGATCTTCAGTGATCTTGGGGACGTCGGGGTATAGAATGTCATATGTGGCCAGTTGGTAGCACCACTACATCGTGGTATCCTTTGCAAACACACTGACGGAGTTACTACTTTTTTTGTGATATGGTTGAGAGTGTCTTGTATAAGCCAGGTTGCGCGCCATGATATGATAAACAACACATGATTTGAGGCTAATGGTATACAGACATTGTAACGCCCCAATTTTTAGAAAATATTCTGAATGTACTGTTTGCTGTTTTTCATGCTTTTGTGTGAATGACCGCTGTGTCCCTATTTTACTGTTCTCGATTTCTGTATGAAAACAATTATGATAATACAGAGCTCAAATTTTATTTGATCGTTTTTACGTAATTTACTTGAGACGGTAAAATAAAAATTTTTCTCGAAACATTGTATTAATTTTTCTCGAAAGATATACAACTATATAATACTTCTTTGGATATTTTATTTGAACGTTTTGGACGATTACCTACGTTGTGGGAAAAAATGGGAAAATGACCGTTACGTCCCGAACGTACTGTTTTTGCTGTTTTTGCCGTTTTTAATTGTTTTCTTCTTGATTTAATGCCCGATAATACTGTCTGTGATTTTATATGGACTTTTTGTGTGATTTGCTCCGAGGCAGGAAAATAATATTTTTCCGGGCCGGGGAAATCTTATTTTATTATTTAGAATTGGGGGATCTTACTTAACCCGATTCTCGAATGAGACTAAAAATAATCTTTTAATTTTTAGGATTTAATCACAAATAAAATAATTTTATATTATTATAATATTATTTTATTAGTCAAGATATTTTAGTGACAAGTGGACCTAGAAATATTTTGCGGGACCCACAATTAGCGAACGTTAGATCGGTAGCTTAGTTAATCACCGTTAGCGGTAGAACTTTCCAGAACAGTGACTCGGCTAGTGACTCAAATGAGAAAATTAAATACACCGTGTGTGACTCAAATGTGAGTCACCAAGAGCTAACCAATAGGAAATAAGCTTGCTCACCAAGGCTTGATCTTGACCATTGATTCATCCAAAGGCTTGGATGAAGCCAAGCAAGGTGCCCACCTTGCACCCCACTTGATGGCTACGGCCAAGAGGTCTTAGATGACCAAAATCACACTTCATCTTCATCACTTTTCTCTCTTCTCTCTCATCAAAACCCTAGCCACCATTCTTGTTCATTTTCTTCACCATTTTCGGCCAAGACCAATACTACACCATCCAACCATCCAAAAATTTTTCTAACCAAGTTTTCCTAACCTAAACACTATGCTAAGAACCTTTCTAGTTGGGAGTTTCTTCAAAATCTTCCATTTAGGGCTTGGAAACCAACTTTGAAAGTTTTACCTAGAAGGTGAAATTTCATGCTTTTCTTTTCTCTCTTCTTTTTCAAAGTTCTAAGCCATGATTTCTCCATGGTTTAGCTTCTTTTTCATGGTTAGTAACATGCAAATTTTGTTTGAGATTTCTAGGTATTTTTGGTGGTGAAAACCGAACCCTAGGAGGTGTGAAAGCAAGCCTTTTGTCTTCATTTAAGGTAAGAGGAATACAATTCTTATCATCTCTTGATGGTGGTAAGAAGATGGAGCCATTTGTGATGTTTGTAGAATCCATGAGGATTCGGTGGTCATGTGTTAATTATGTGTGTATTTGTTAATTTTTGTGTTTGTTAGTAGTTTATGTGGTATTTGTTAGTAGTTTTCTTGTTTGATGATTGTAATAATTTTGCATGTCTATTAGCTTTTGAATGCATGTCTATAAGCTTTAATTTAGGTTTTATGTGTTAGAAAATATATTGCATGTGTTAGAAAATACAATGCATGTGTTAGAATTGTATGATAAGGTATAGGATGTGAATAACATGTGTAAATTTGCATGAGTGTTCCAAAGAACACATTCACTAGTTCACGGCAATGACTAAGTTAGAGGACTAAAATGTTCTCTTGATTTTTCCTAAAGTGTAACTTAATTAACCTAGGAGAATCAAGAAAGTTTCAAATTGATTTGATCAAAGAAAATGCATTTAGAAATCAAATGATAAAGACTTAGAATTTTGGGCCAACATGCCTAAAGGATTAATTTAACTCTTACTAACTATTTTCTAATATGATTTAATGAGCTTAGACAATATAATATATTTGATATGATTTGGAAGGTGAAAAACAATTTAGAAATCAAATGCAAAAGTTTTATGAAATTTGGCCAACATGCCACTATAGGTAATCATGATTTCTAAAACTTGATTCCAAACCTTTTTCAATCAAAAAGAGACAATACAAGTTAAGAAGAAATTTTCTATAATGGTTTTTGAAGAAACAAATTGAGTAGAATTAAGCTTAAAGGATTAAAACTAATAATTTTATCATTAGGAAGTAAAATACAGAAATTTTGAGAAATTTTCTAACATATAGCTCACTTTAGGTTTTGAAGCATGTTAGAGATTTCAAAGAGAATTAAATGATATGGTTAAAAAATTAGGTAAATGGAAATTTTATGGAAAAATTTAGGAAACCATTATTATGAGTTTATAAACAAAATGCTGTCAATTTCTAGTAAAAATGAACCTATAAGATAGTAGAAATATCCAAAAGACAGTATACGGTATGAAAAATTATTCTACATAATTTAAATGTACTAAGTACTATTTCTGTTTGTTTAAACAGTAATTTTAAAGGCAATATAATAAGAAAATGATTTGAAAATCCTACGCGATTGAGAAAACGTATTAAAAATGCTACGCGATTTTAAAAATAGAAAAATATCTTTACCCGATTTTTAAACGTTTGTAAAAACGACGGAATTATGAAAACGCGATAAAATTTCTACGCGATTGACCGTTACTATATTTATTTTATGCTGTCGGGAAAATGTGAACCCGTACAGGTTTTTGAGAATTTATCTGCTGTCGGGAAAATGTGAACCCGTACAGGCTTTTGAGAAATTATTTGCTGTCGGGAAAATGTGAACCCGTACAGGCTTTCTATTTATCTGTTATGTGTGCCAAATTTTTGGTGGATTAGTTGACGAGACGAATCACATCGTGTTGTCGATGCGATAAACGTAGTGTGGTTCATTGTTCTAATGAACTTGGAGACTTTAGTGTACGGGATCCCACATGTGGACAGTTGGTAGCTCCGCTGGGCCGTGGTAAACCGATAGCACACTATGGTACTCGACACGCACTATATTTAATCGAGATTTGTGAAATCTAGTAGTACATTTGCCTGTAGTGCCACAACGTGAGACCGTGAACTACACCACGCCTGGATGATGGATTCTTGTGTCGTGGGGCTATAGACGCAACGTGTGACAGCGCAATAGTTGGTGGGGCAGCCGTGGTACTAATAGATTTTACGAATCATTCCTCTCTCTGATACTTGTGTTTTCTTTAGCTCCATGGAGTAGGGTTTTGTTATATTATTTATTTATCTCTATGTCTATTTATTTCCATCTTATCTATTTATTGTTTATCTGTATTTTATTTGTTTATTTTATCTGGTTACTACTTCTATATTTGGTTATTTTTATTATATCTTATCTGTTTATTTTTATCTTTCTTATTTTATCTGTGATGTTTTATCTGTGGTGTGATATATTGTTATGATATCTAAATTTTACTTCAATCTGTTATTATAATTGTTAAAGCTTTTTGTATTGCATGAACTGTATATATGTTGTATGTCGTCTTCTTATTGGCCATGTTGTGATGATTTTATGTTGTCTTACCTCTTTGTTATATGTATTTTCTGTTTATTTATTTTACGCGGTAAAGACTTTGAGGAAGAGGATCAGCCCCTTGAGATCTTGTACCCAGGAGGAGGAGGAAGACCGGCGGTGCAGACGATCAGTTGACGATCAAGAACCATCCGATCATCCATATCCTCTGGATTGATTGTGAGGATGGCAGCGCTTGAGATTTTTGGGGTTCGTAGAGCTAGTATTTCATGGAGGTTCTCTGGCTTGGCATCTACGAGGCGATCGTGATTCTGTGACATATGCAGGACGTGTGACCGTGATTCTACGTCAGTGATTTGATGGAGAGCCCGTTATGACTACGACGTTATTTCTGCACTTAGAGTTACCCTTATCCATTAGGCGTT
Source organism: Ormosia emarginata (assembly GCA_029884605.1). Classification (NCBI taxonomy): domain Eukaryota; kingdom Viridiplantae; phylum Streptophyta; class Magnoliopsida; order Fabales; family Fabaceae; genus Ormosia; species Ormosia emarginata. The sequence goes on along the minus strand of JAQQTP010000078.1, from coordinate 19,430,666 downwards.
ATTGGGGTGCTGAAAACCCTGAGCCTAGTGAGATAAACATCGTATCGAATGCGCGATCCAGTTATCGCCGTGTGTTGAGACATCCGGGATATTTATCTCCTGATGATCATTTTCAGGCTGAGAGTGATCCATCAGAGGATTAGATAACCATGATGTTTTTTTTGGGCGCGTCTGCGTATGTCTGTATATATATTAACTCTTTTATTGCTTTCTTTACTGTTTTTGTTTAAATATTTGTAGTCTTTGTTGTAAATTATTTGTACAGCTTATAACTTAATCATATGTATATTATCAGTAATGATGTTTTTTTTTATTTCGTATTTTCTGCATTATCTTTTTATATCATATTTCTGTCTATCAGGAATTATTTTACAACCCGTAATAATATTTAACAAATGTTTCACAACTTGGGTAGATTTTATTTCTATTTCTTTTATTTTCTTTTATGTGTGACATCCTCCAAAGGGGTGTTACAGACATGTCTTCCCTATTATTCTCTCTGAAATTGTGATTAGCTCCATGGAGTAGGAAATGGGTCATTGTGCACATGCATTGTGGGTCAGCATATTGGTGTGATACTTATGCTTGTTTAATATGTTATCTATGATATGATATGATATGCTATGATATGACTACATGAGATATTTTGTAACTATAATATTTGTTATCATTATCTTTACTGTCTCATTGGTATTGATGAAAGGGGATCTCACCTCTTTATTATGTTATATATGTGTATTGTATATATTTGATGAAGATTGTAACACCCCAACTTTTGGGTGAATGACCGTTGTGTCCCGATTTTACTGTTTCTTGATTTTCTGTATGAAATACAGATATATTTTACAGGCTATGATTTTATTAGGTCGTTTTGCGTAATTTGCTTCGAGACCATAAAATAAAAATTTTGTCAAACTACTGTTTTAAATTTTTCTGTGTGAAATACAGATATATAATACTGTCTGTAATTTTATTTGAGCGTTTTGAGTGATTTGCTTTGTGATGGGGAAAAATGAAAAAATAACCATTACGTCCCGAATGTACTGTTTTAAATTTTTTTGTATGATACAGTGTGCAATATTACTGTCTGTGATTTTATTTGAACTTTTTGTGCGATTTGCTTCGGGGCAGGAAAATAATAATTTTTCGGACCGGAGAAATCTTGTTTTAATTATTCAGAGCTGGGGGATCTTACTAAACCTAATTCTGAATGATACTGTTGTGAATCTTTTAATTTTTAGGATTTAACTGTCAAATAAAATAATTTTATATTATTATAATATTATTTTATTAGTCAGTACAAATAAGTGACAGCAGACCCAGAAATGTTTGCGGGACCCACGTTTAGTCATCAAGTGCTTTACACGTGGACTAATGAGGAGCTGGTCAAAATTGGTGGCTGTGACTCATCGCAACGGGCCAATAGAAATTCGACACGTGGTGTGACACCTCAGCACCATGACTCAGCAGATTCCGGAAGGTTCCAGAAACGGTGACTCGCCCTGTGACTCACCGTAGTGAGTCACCTGTTCCAGAAGCTTCTATGATGACTCACCATGCTGACTCAGCGCTGTGACTCACCATTGATGACACAGCCAGTGATGCAGTTATGACACAGTCAGTGACTCAGCATGCTGACTCGCCATGCTGACTCACCTGTTTTGGAAAATATCTATGCTGACTCACCCGTTCTAGAAAGTTCCACGATGACTCATCATACTGACTCATCGTAGTGAGTCACATATTCTAGAAATTTCTCTTTGATGACTCACTTTATGACTCATCAAGGGCAATCAGTAGAAAAATGATCAATAATAATTGCTACTCAGCTAGTATAAGATAAAAATCTAGGTATATTTTATTACCCATTAGACAATAGACATTGACTTTATAAGCAGTAATTATTGTTCATTGCTTATGATATACCGAAAAATATCCTAAGCCTTCATCTTTTTCCTGGAGTCTATAAATAAGAGGGCCTTGGCTCATTTTCAATTTTGGCAAGAAGCTCTCACCCTTCCTCTCCCATGGTCTTCTACGGCCATAGCTTCCAAGTGGAGGGCAACCTTCATCCATTCATCTCATTTACTCTCCTACACATCCTTTTCTCCAAAAAACCAAGATCAAACAACCAAAACTCTCTCATTTTCTCTCCCCCTTGATTTCGACCAAAGCACCAAGAAACCTTCTCCAAATTTCTATAATTCCTACCAATATCATTTCTTGAATCCTTTCATCAAACCAAGACACTTTCATGTTAGGAATTTCTCAAGATTCCACCATCTTCATCTTCCTATCAAGCAAAAACCACAAAAGCTCATATCTCTCCCTTTCTTCAAGCTCACGGCCAACCCCTCAAAAGTCACCTTCCAAGCTTCAATAATTCTAAACAACCATAGATCTTGAATCTCCATGCAATTCTAAGGAACTTTCATGTTAGAGATTTTCCCTAAATCATCCATCTTCATTTTCGTTCTTCAAAGCTCAAGTTTGAAGCCTTGAAGGTAGAATTCTTTAATCTTCATGTTTCTATCCATTTTAAAGTTCTAATCATGATTTTAATCCATGATTATTTTAGTTCAGAGCCTTAGGTATTAATATTGTATGTTTTCTTTGATTTTCAAGAAGCTCTTGGTGGAGAAAGTTTGCTTGAAGGAGACATACAAGGAGCTTTGGAGGTTCTTCAAGAGGTAAGAGGGAGATTACCCTCATCAACCATGTGTTGGTGGTGAGGAATGTATGTGTTTGTGGTGAAGAATCCATAAGGATTCATTCACTTGATTGTTTATTATTTTTCCTAATTGAGATTGATTTTGTGTGCAAGCATGTCTAATAGCTTTAATATGTTGTATGTGTTTTATGATTGCTTTAATATATGGTATGTGTTCATAGATGCATAATAAATATTGTAGCATGTAAATAACATACAAGGATTTGCATGAGTGTTCCAAAGAACACAAATCCAAGCTCACGGCCTCAAGGCAAAGAGGAGAACCAAAATGTTCTCATCAATTTTCTAAAAGTGGAATTTAATTAACCTAGGAAAATTGACAAATTACAAATTGGTTTAAAGCAAGAAAGATGAATTTAAAGATCAAATGGCAACTATGTATATTTCGGCCAACATGCCTAAGTTGAATGTTTTAATTTCTAAAACCATTTTCTAAAACAATGATTTAATGAATTTAGGTAATACAATGAATTGGACATTGATTTAGAAGATGAAAAATAATTTAAAGATCAAATGCAAAGACTTTGTTAAATTTGGCCAACATGCCACATACCTTTGATCCAAATTTATTTTCTAACTATTGACTAGATAATTTAATTAGATCAAGAGTTTTATAAGAGATTAAATGTATGGAAATAATTAGGAATGAATTATAAAGCACAGAATGATTTTCGGCCAATATGCCAAATTTAAATGTTTTTTATTTATAGAATTGTTTTCAACTAAGGTTAAGTAATAAATGCCAAAAGGATTTTATTACAATGAGTTTTGAAGAAATAAATTGATTAGAATTAAGTTTAAGAAATTTAAACTAATGATTTTTACTTGTTAGAAGAAAATACAGTAACTTTTGTAAATTGCTAACATATGGCTCATATTATATTTTGAAGCATGTTAGTGGTTTTCAAAAAGTTAAATTATACGGTTAAAAATTAAGTAAATGGAATTTTTACAAAAAAGTTAGGAAACCATTATTATAAGTTTTCTAAAACATAATACTGTCAATTTTTATTAAAAACGGACAAATAAGATAGAAAAGATATCCAAAAGATAGTATGCGGTATGAAAAATATTCTACGTAGTTTAAACGTACTAAATATTATTTCTGTTTATTTTAAATAGTGATTTTTAAGGAATTTGGACAAGAAAATGATTTAAAAATCTTACGCGATTGAGAAAACGTGTTAAAAACTCTACGCGATTTTAAAAACAGTAAAATAGATTTACGCGATTTAAAAACATTTATAAAAACGACGAGATTGTGAAAACGCGATAAAATTTCTACGCGATTGATCGAAACTGTATATTTTATACCGTTGAGGGTATTCTGTATATTTTCGCTGTCAGGCTATGAGGTGAACCCGTACAGGCTTTGGAACAGTATTTGTCCAGTGGGACTTACTGTATATTTTCGCTGTCGGGCTATGAGGTGAACCCGTACAGGCTTTAGAACAGTATTTGTCCAGTGGGACTTACTGTATATTTTTGCCATTGAGGGCATTTTTTTTTACCATTGAGGGTATTTTAGTAATTTCTTATTTTTTTTTTATCATGCATTGAGTTAATGCCATTTTTGGTGGATTGATTTATGAGGTGAATAATATCGTGTTGTCGGTGCGATAAACGTAGTGTGGTTCAATTTTGAATGAACTTGGAGATATTAGTGTGCAAAATTCTATTTGTGGACAGTAGGGTTGCTCCTCTGGGCCGTGGTAATTGGCAACACACTAATGGACTCGATACGTACTATTTTTAATCGAGATCTTGTAAAGTCTAATAGTACATTGCCTGTAGTGACGCAACGTTAGACAGCGTGCTACACCACACCATGTGATGTTGGGCTATAGACGCAACGTGAGACCGCGGAATAGTTTGGTTGGGCAACCGTGGTACTAATAGATTTTACGAGTCATTCTCTCTGATATCTATATGTGTTTAGCTCCATGGAGTAGGATCGAGTCATTCTGAAGATGGTGACGGCGTCAAGATGTTATCTTCCAAGTTTCAACAGGATGCAGTTTGGTGGAGAAACGGAACATGTAGGTTGGGTTTTCTCGTTAGTGTTGTTACTGTGCTATTAGTAGTACCCGTCTTTGGGTTTGCTACTGTTTCTCTGATTCTGTAAATGTTATGTTTTAAATTGTTGTTGAATATTTTGTGGAATATATAATATGTGTATTAATTAATTCAATTTAATTTCTGTTTTCTTATAATTTTTGGTAAGTTTATATTTTCGCGAAAAGAAATTTTCAAATTCATCCTTTAGAATTCAAAGCTTTTATAAAAATGATTTTATTTGGTTTTATGTTTTATTTAAAATGTGACGCTCTACGGAGGGTGTTACAAAGATCGAGGAGGCTGATAAGTCTTTTTACTACTAGTAACAGTTTCTGTGCTTGCTTAGTATAGCGGCGAGGTGCCAAGTTTTAGGGTTTGTCACAGTACAATTCCACGATGGAATTGATGCGCGGCGAGTTAATTTAGATAGGGAAATGTTTGTTTATACCGGGGATCTGACTCTGAACTTAAGTAGTACTTGAGATGGTACTCCTGTTATGACTCAACACGTGTCTGTACGTCTAGAGTTTTATATGCCTATTCATGAGCTTTGGAGTAGGAATAATAATACTTATATGCCACATGAGGATACTATGATGTCAACTGCTCGGACTCCCGTCTGTCGCGACATGCCTATACTAGGAAATTTGCCTGTTCTAGCTCAGGAGGAAGACCAAGTGGGGGATATTAATCTTCAGATGTTTGGACTTGGGCCAGATCGAGTTTTTATATGGTAGTTGTTCACGTCTTCTATTTTTTGTATGTAATATATATATTATCTTTTGGGGGTGTAATTATGTAAATTATTTGTAAATAAGGTTTGTAATATGTAAATTATAGTGTGTTGTTTTAATTACGTTTCACGTTTAAGGTTTTTATTTATTTTCTGTTATTCTGCAAAATAAATTTTAAAATCAGTGTTTTTACAAGATTAATTCTTTTACAACTCAGGTAAGTTATATTAGGATTAGTCTTAAATGTGATACCCTACGGTGGGTGTTGCATTCCAAATATATAAAAATGTGGGATTTAATAATATAATTTATGACTGGATGATATGAGATTTTAAGATATGATTTATGATGTGATTTTCATGATTGTTGTAATATCCTAATACTGAAATCCTTTCTTTGCAGCGGGGAGGGAATTTGTTACCTCCTTAACCCACTACTTTCTTTACTGATTGGTTCCTTATCTTTACTTTCCTTTCTATAGTGGGGAGCGAATCTGTTACCTCCTTAACCCACCATTCTAAACTGTTTATGTGCCATGTATGAGTATGTATGCATAATGTAGTGTTATGTCTAACTCTTACATAACCACTACATAATCTCTATACTTGCACTACTAGCTCTACCTCTATGAGAGCGTTCATGCGACTTTAAATATACTTCTTCTTCTTAGTATAAATTCTTTCTTACTTTAACATTTTTTCCCATCACTATAAGGCATCCATGCCACTATGGTACTCTTAATTGTCCATCTTACTTAGCATACTTGAATCTTACGCTTTCTCAATTCATATCTAGGCAACTCTTAGTTGCTTACTTCATATTTTCCCTTAGTTCTTAATAACTAGGCACCAAGGCCCCTTATTCTTATCAGTTAGGCACTTTTGCTAGCCAAATACTATGGCCTTCACCTTTGCTATACTTATCTATATACTTATATTTCACTTTCTCATCACTTTCCATGTGATATCTATGCAAACTTTTGTTGCATTAGGAACTAAACTTATATCTAAGTCAATCCATGTCTAATAGATGTACAATCTTTCCTTTTTCTCAATCATATTTTAATCCTTAATCTTAATCATTAAACTCATAGACAAATCATGCTTTTCATAATTTCAATATTCTTGTTATCAATTAAAATAACATAAAAGAGCATTACATGTAACACCCCAAATTTTCTAGCTATTTGACAGTAATAACAGAATTCTTAGTGATTTCTGTGTACTGTAAAATTATTTTGAGTATTCTGTGAATGCATTTGATTGTTTTGTGTGATTTACTCCATGTCAGGAAAATAATAATTTTGAGTCGGGGAAATTCTTACGTATTTTATTTATATCTATTGATTCTTAATTAATTTTTCAAATCTGATTTGATTTCCATGAATTTCATAATATTTATGATTTTTGTGAATTTTTGTGAGATTTTATATTTTCTTGATTATTTTAATATTATTCTCGGGTTGTATGCGGGCTTGAGGCAGGTCTGAAAAAATTAAAATTTTTCTATGACCTAAAAATTTTGTACTGTTGAGACGGGGACGGGGAATCTTACTAAACCCGAAACCAGAAATAGTTTTTGAAATTTTTTTTACTATGTTTTATACTGTATTTAATTATCAGACAATAAAAAATACAATAAATTGTTTCCGTAGGGATATAGTAGATAAAAATAAATATTATACTAGTTAGTCAAAATTAGTGGTTATGACAACTTTATGACGGACCAATAGGAAGCAAGCTTGGTGAGGAAGGCTTTGGATATCCACCATTGATTTAATCAAGGGTGGAGATTGGTCTCACAAAGTGGCAAGGACCATTTGTGACTATTGGATGGAAAGTATAAAGAGGAGATCTTGACCTTTCATTTTGGAGATACATCTAATGGCTAGGATTTCAAGGAAGAAAGATCCAATGGCTTAGATTTAGTCTTATCAATATAGAAGCTACACTTAGAAGCTACACCAATATCAACCATTGATCTAATCAATGGCTCTTGAACTCCAAAATGGTGGCTAATGAATTTAGTCATTCCTTGAGTGTACAAGGGGGGTTCAGTTTTGAAGAGCAATAAGCCATAGGAAAATTCATTTACTTTCTAATTACACATCTTTACCATTACCAAAAACTTAAAGCTCACAAAAATTTTCTCTCCTTTTCTCTTATCCTTGCTCACGGCCAAAGCACCCAAGACCACCTTCCGCCACTCTATAATTTTAAACAACTACATATTTTGCATCCTTACCCCAATCTAAGATAGTTTGTAGTTTGGTCCAAGTCCTAGATCATCCATCTTCAAGGACTTTTTTCAAGATCAAGTTCTAGGTTTTTAAGGTGAAGTTATGGAAACTTCACTTCTTATCTCATTTTTGTAACACCCCAATTTTTAGAAAGATGTCCCGAATGTTCTGTTTGCTGTTTTTCAGAATTTTGTGTAAAAGACCGTTGTGTCCCTATTTTACTGTTTCTTGTTTTCTGTATGAAATACAAATACGTTTTTACAGGCTAAAATTTTATTTGGTCGTTTTACGTATTTTGTTTCGAGACGGTAAAATAAAAGTTTTGTCAAGCTACTATTTTAATTTTTCTGGGTGATATACAGACATATAATACTGTCTGTAATTTTATTTGAACGTTTTGCATGATTTGCTTCGTTGTGGGAGAAAATGGAAAAGTGACCATTACGTCCCGAATGTACTGTTTTTAATTTTTCTACCTGATACAGTGTTTAATATTATTGTCTATGATTTTATTTGGACTTTTTGTGTGATTTGCTCTGGGACAGGAAAATAATATTTTTTCGGGCCGGGAAAATCTTGTTTTATTTATTCAGAGCTAGGGGATCTTACTAAACCCAATTCTGAATGATACTGTAATTAATCTTTTAATTTTTAGGATTTAACTGTCAAATAAAATAATTTTATAATTTTATAATGTTATTTTATTAGTCAGTACCAATAAGCGGTAATGGACCCGAAAATATTTTGTGGGACCCACGTTTAGTTAAAACAGTTAACTTAGTAGCTTAATTAAACCTCATTAGTAGTAGAACTTTCAAGAACATGGTGACTAAGTTCAATGACTAGGCTAATTAGTGACTAAGCATAGTGACTAGGTTAGTGACAATGCTAGAATCAACCAATGAGAGTTAAGCTTGCTAACCAAGTTTTAATCTTGATCATTGATCCATTCTAAGGCTTGGATGAAGCCAACCCAATGGACACCTTGCATGGCTCCATGTCTACGGCCATTTGGCCTTTAGAGGACCAAAAATCATTTCACTTTCATGCATTTTCTCTCTTCTCTCTCTTCCAAAAACCCTAAACTCCATTGAAGTTTTCTTGAAGCTCTATTCGGCCAAACACTCTTGTTTACTATCCAATCACTCAAAAATTTATCCAACCAAGTTTTCTAAACCTAAACACAATCCTAAGAACATCTCTAGTTGAGAGTTCTTGCAAAATCCTTCATTTGAAGCTTGAAAACCTACTTGGGAGATTTTACCTAGAAGGTAAAATTTCTTGTTTTCCATTTCTAAACTCTTTTTCAAAGTTCTAAGCCATGATTTATCCATGGTTTAAGCTCTCTTTAATGTTAGTAACTTGTAAAAATTTATTTAAGCTTGCTAGGTTTTGAAGGAGGAAAACCGAAACCCTAGGAAATGAGTGAAAGAATATTTTGTCTTCATTTAAGGTAAGAGGAAGACTAATCTTATCATCCTTGGGTGGTGGTAAGAAGATGGAGATTGTTTGTTTGTGATTGTAGAATCCATAAGGATTCATTTGTGTGATTGTTAGTAGCTTATTTGTGTGTTTGTTAGTAGCTTTCCTATTTGATGTTTGTAATAATTTGTATTAAGTTGCATGTCTACAAGCTTTGATTTGCATGTCTATAAGCTTTGATAATATTGTATGTGTTAGAAATGCATGGTAATTTATAGGATGTGAACAACATGCCAAGGATTGCATGAATGTTCCAAAGAACACACCAATGAGGCTCACGGCCATTAACCAAAATGGAGAACCAAAATGTTCTCATATTTTTATTAAGTGTGATTTAATTAACCTAGGAAAATTAATGAGATATAAAATTGTTTAGATCAAAGAAAATGAATTTAGAGATCAAAGAGTACAAATATATATATTTCGGCCAACATGCCAAACCAAGTATCCATGATTTCTAAAATCAATTCCAAACTAGTTTCAATCAAAGAGATGTAATATATGTTAAAAGGAAATTTTCTACAATGAGTTTTGAAGAAACAAATTGATTAAAATTAAGTTTAAGAAATTAAACTAATGATTTTATTATTAGGAATGAAATACAGTAACTTTTGTAAATTCCTAACATATGGCTCATCTTATATTTTGAAGCATGTTAGTGGTTTTCAAAAGGATTAAGTTACACGGTTAAAAATTTAGCAAACAGAATTTTTACGAAAAAGTTAGGAAACTATTATTATAATTTTCTAAACAAAATACTGTTAATTTTTATTAAAAAGGGACAAATAAGATAAGAAAAATGCGCAAACGACAGTATACGGTATGAAAAATATTCTATGTAATTTGAATGTACTAAATATTATTTCTGTTTATTTAAACAGTAATTTTTAAGGAATTCGGACAAGAAAATGATTTAAAAACCTTACGCGATTGAGAAAACGTATTAAAAATCCTATGCGATTTTCAAAACAGCAAAATATATTTACGCGATTTAAAAATATTTGTAAAAACGATGGGATTTTGAAAACGCGATAAAATTTCTACGCGATTGACGATAACAGTAAGTTTTTTACTGTCGGGCCAAAGTGGTGGACCCGGACAAATTGTGAAATAGTATTGCCAGGTGGGTGCGTACTGTCTTTTTTTATATATGATTTACCAGTGAGGGCATTTTTGTAATTTTGTTTCACCATATGATCTCGTATGTGATTGGGTATTTCTTTTTATACATTTTGTTGATATGGATTTGCGGTAATTTTGTTACAAATCATGCCAAAGCGGTGCGCATCTTGTATACATTTGGAATTTTTCTCATATATTGAGTATGCCAATTTTGGCGATTTGATTGACGAGGTGAACAACATCGTGTTGTCGGTGTGATAGGCGTAGTGCGGTTCAAATTGAATGAACTTGGAGACGTTAGTGTGCAGAATTCCATATATGGATAGTTAGTCGCTCCTCTGGGCCGTGGTGACTGATAACACACTAATGGACTCGACAAGCACTATACTTAATCAAGATCTGGTGAAGTCTATTAGTACAAGCCTGTAGTGACACGACGTATGACAGTGTGCTACACCACTATATTTTTCTTTAGTGGGCTATAGATGCAACGTGTGACAGCAGAATAGTTATTGGGCCGTCGACGGTGCTAATAGATTTTGCGGGTCATTCTCTTTGATGTCTGTGTTCTTCTTTAGCTCCATGGAGTAGGGTTGATTTCCTTATCTCCTTAGGCCTTGGCACATCGAGACATCCCAGTCTCCTTTTTGCCTTCGCTGATTAACATCAAAGGATACTCGCTAGATCGATCCTACTTGACTAATTCATAGACTTTCGTACATACTATATACTTAGTTCCTCTCGAGAGCTAAGCACATTTCATATATTTTATCTCATATATTTTTATCTCATATATTTTTATTTCATATATTTTTATCTCATACATTTTAATGCTATTTATCTATAACATTCTTTATCTGTACCAATTTCATCTATGTTATTTTATCTATCCGTATCACTATGTGTTGTTACATTGTATTCTGTGTTACATTTCACCTATATGATCTCGTATGTTATTTATTGCTATCTTAAACTGCTATATAGTATAAAATGTTATATCTGTTGTATTGTCGTTTTCTTACTTTACCATGTTTGTGGTGATATGGATTGTCTTACCTCTTTGTTGTATGTGTTATTTGTTTATTTTAAATCATGTGGTAAAAGAATTTGAAGAAGAGGAACAGCCTCTTGAGTGTGTGTACGCCGAGGAGAAGGAAGATCAGCTAGCCGAAGATCAGTTCTACGATCAAGAACCGTCTGATCATCCATATCCATTGGATTGATTACTTGGGTATGGCGGTACCAGGATTTCTGGGTTTTGTACGATTCGAGTTTCATGGTGGATCGACAGCCTGGCGTTTGCGTGAAGACAGAGATTCGGTGACTTACATGGGACGGTTGACTGTGTCCCTACGTAATGAGTTTGAGGGAGAACCAGTCATGACGACTACTGTGTTTTTGCATTTGGAGATGCCGTTATCTCTTAGGCGTTATTGGGGTGGTATGTTCACCGCGCCTAGTGAGATTAGCATAAGCGTGTCGATTATTTTCCGCGCGGTCTCGTTTCCGCCGAGAGTCGAGGCATCCTGGATATTTATCTTCTGATGATCTTCCTGAGAGTGATCCATCAGAGGGTTAAATGTTTATGATGTGTACTTGGGCGCGTCTGCGTTTGTATATATTGACTGTTTTTGCTTTTGTTTATTTTTTTGTCTAAATATTTTAGTTGTAAATTATTTGTATAACTTATGACTAAAACTCTATGTATATTATGTATGATGTTGTTTTGTTGATTTTATGTTTTTCGCGTTATTTTATTTAATAATATTCTGTTTAACAAGAAAAATTTTACAAGCCATATTATTATGTAACAAATGTTTTACCACTTGGGTAGATTTTATTTATCTTTCTTTTATTTTCTTTTAAATGTGACGTCCCCCCAAGGGTGTTACATTAGTTGGTATCAGAGCCCAAGTTAGAGTCTTTTGGTGTTGTGGTTGGGTCTGTTTTTGTTTGTGCTGTGTGATTCTCTGTGATTTACTTCCGAAAGGATGTATCTGACTTTGTTTTGTTATGTTTGAAGAAAGAAGATGTCTGGTAGAGGACGAGGACGTGCGAATGTAAATCGAGAAGTGGATCCAATGATTGCGGCTGCTGAAGCTACGTAGCGGCACTGAGAGCACTCAACGAAGATGCTACTGATGCCCTAAATTTATCGAATTTAGGCGCCACAATCTGCCACAGTTTAGAGGCGAGATTGACCCCGAAAAAAGCAAGTCAATGGATACAGGACTTGGAGAGAATTTTTGAGGGAATGAGATGCACTGACGAGAAGAAGGTGACATATGCAGCCTTTATGTTGAGGGAAGATGGTGAACATTGGTGGAGAGGAACTCGCCGATTGTTGCAGGCTGAAGGAACAGAAATTACATGGGAAGTATTTTCTGATGCTTTTCTGGGAAAGTATTTTCCTGCAAGCGCTCGACATGCCAAGGAGATGGAATTTCTTGGTTTGCGTCAGGGTAATATGACGGTGAATGAGTATGCTACAAAATTTGAGAATTTGTCTCAATTCTCGGATTATGCTCAAACTCGACTGGATGATACATGGAGATGTCGGAAGTTTGAATCGGGGTTGAGAGTGGAACTGAAACGAGGAGTGATATCCTTGAGGATGAATCAGTTTCATGCTTTAGTTGATATTTGTGTGCGACTCGAAGAGTTGGAGCCGTCACGAGATCAGAGGAACCGTAACTTTGGGCCAACAAGGTTTCAGAGAGGTGGAGGTAGTAATACGAATCGGTTTCAACGTAAGCCGTATTCTAGACCACCAGGGAATCAATCCCAATGACCACCAGTTGGGGGAAGTGCAAGTGGTAGTGGAGCTGGACAAAGAGTGGCATTTACGCCAACATGCTTTAAGTGTGGAAAGAGAGGCCATCTTTCTAGTGAATGCCCTATCAGAGGAACAATTTGTTTTAATTGTAAACAGCCTGGACATATATCTAGAGATTGTACTCAGCCAGAGAAAAAGCCAGCTATGATAAATGTTCGTGCTAATCAAAGAAAATTCGGGAGTACTCGTAGAAATGCGGAGGCGAGTATATACTATGATTTGGAACAGAAATTTCTCAATCTGATGATCTTATTCGGGAGAATGTCTGTTGAAGGTAATCTTCTGACTGTGTTATATGACTCTGGTGCAACACATTCATTTATTGCATATGATTGTGTGGAGAGATTGAAGTTGCCTGTGTCTTCTCTGAATGTTAAGTTGAGTGTTTCTATGTAACACCCTAATTTTTAGAAAAATGTCCCTAATGTTCTGTTTGCTTTTTTTCAAGCTTTTATGTAAAAGACCGTTGTGTCCCTATTTTACTGTTTCTTTTTCTTTTGGTATAAAATACAAATACGTTTTCACAGGCTAAGATTTTATTTAGTCGTTTTACGTAATTTGTTTCGAGACGGTAAAATAAAAGTTTTGTCGATCTACTGTTTTAATTTTTCTGGGAGATATACAGACATATAATATTGTCTGTAATTTTATTTAAACATTTTGGATGATTTGCTTCGTCGTGGGGAAAAATAAAAAAATGACCATTACGTCCCGAATGTATTGTTTTTAATTTTTCTATATGATACAGTGTTTAATATTACTGTCTGTGATTTTATTTAGACTTTTTGTGTGATTTGCTCTGGGACAGGAAAATAATATTTTTTCGGGCTGGGGAAATCTTATTTTTAATTATTCAGAACTGGGGGATCTTACTAAACCCGATTCTGAATGATACTGTTGTTAATCTTTTAATTTTTAGGATTTAACTGTCAAATAAAATAATTTTGTATTATTATAATATTATTTTGTTAGTCAGTATAATTAGATGACAGTGGAACCGGAAATGTTTTGCGGGACCTACGTTTAGTTAAAACAGTTAACTTAGTAGCTTAATTAAGCATCATTAGTAGTAGAACTTTCAAGAACATGGTGACTAAGCTCAATGACTAGGCTAATTAGTGACTAAGCATGGTGACTAGGTTAGTGACAATGCTAGAATCAACCAATGAGAGTTAAGCTTGCTAACCAAGTTTTAATCTTGACCTTTGATCCATTCTAAGGCTTGGATGAAGCCAAGCAAGGCTACACCTTGCATGCTTGAAGTCCACGGCCATTTGGCCTTTGGAGGACCAAAAATCATTTCACTCTACATGCATTTTCTCTCTTCTCTCTCTTCCAAAAACCCTAAACTCCATTGAAGCTTCCTTAAAGCTCTATTCGGCCAAACACTCTTGTTTACTATCCAATCACTCAAAAATTTATCCAACCAAGTTTTCTAAACCTAAACACAATCCTAAGAACATCTCTAGTTGAGAGTTCTTGCAAAATCCTTCATTTGAGGCTTGGAAACCTACTTGGAAAATTTTACCTAGAAGGTGAAATTTCTTGTTTTCCATTTCTAAACTTTTTTTCAAAGTTCTAAGCCATGATTTATCCATGGTTTAAGCTTTCTTTTATGGTTAGTAACTTGTAGATTTTTGTTTAAGTTTGTTAGGTTTTGAAGGAGAAAACCGAAACCCTAGAGGAGGTTTGAAAGAGTATTTTGTCTTCATTTAAGATAAGAGGAAGACTAATCTTATCATCCTTGGGTGGTAGTAAGAAGATGGAGATTGATTGTTGTGATTGTAGTATCCATAAGGATTCCTTTGTGTGATTGTTAGTAGCTTATTTGTGTGTTTGTTAGTAGCTTATTTGTGTGTTTGTTAGTAGCTTTCCTATTTGATGTTTGTAATTATTTGTATGAAGTTGCATGTCTACAAGCTTTGATAATTTGTATGTGTTAGAAATGCATGATAATTTATAGGATGTGAATAACATGCCAAGGTTTGCATGAGTGTTCCAAAGAACACACCAATGAGGCTCACGGCCATTAACCAAAAATGGAGAACCAAAATGTTCTCATCATTTTCTTAAAATATGATTTAATTAACATAGGCAAATTAACAAGATATAAAATTGTTTAGATGAAGGAAAATGAATTTAGAAATCAAATGACACAAGTGTATGTTTCGGCCAACATGCCAAACTAAGTATCCATGATTTCTAAAATCAACTCACAATGGATTTAATCCAAATTCAACATCCAAAAGTTCCTTCATTCATGTTTTAGGCGCGTACATATAGGAAAATGGGGTGCATAGAATATGCATACAAAAGGTCATCATAATGTGACAAATTCCCCATAAAAACAATAACTAATCCACTAAGTGGCTAATTAAGGCATTAACTAGTCCACAAGTGGCTAATTAAAGTAACGAATGAAAACTAAATGGATAATAAAAGTGGTTTCATAACTTAAAAAGGAGTTACCTAGGCATGCAAGCCAAAGGTTGCCCTCCCAAGAAGCTTAATAAAAATGTGCACCGTCCACACACATAGTTTATTACACTTTATTTAATAGAAATAAGCTAGAAAATGCCACTTTAGAGAGGTGCACGTCCAAGCCATCATGGGTCTTCAAGTTGGATGAGATAAGTGACCAATTTGGGCTCCACTCCATCAAGACTTGAATTTGGGCTTGCTTCAATTAAAGTTGTCACCATTTGATTTAGGACTTCTTGGGCTTTCTTGATCCTAGCTCTTGTCATAGGTCCACCAAGTCCTTGTAGTGCTCCTTGATCCATGCTCCTTAGTGGGCTCACATCATCCCCTCCTTCTTTAAGTGAATTCGACCTCGAATTGAAATCTTCATCACCTACATCAAAAGGAGACAAATCAGCCACATTGAAAGTTGCACTAACACTATATTCACCTGGAAAGTCTATCTTGTAGGCATTATCATTGATCTTGGCCAACACTTGGAATGGCCCATCTCCTCTTGGTTGAAGCTTGGATTTCCTTTGTGAAGGAAATCTCTCTTTTCTCATGTGCACCCAAACCCAATCTCCGGGTTCAAACACCACCTTCCTCCTCCCTTTGTTGCCTTGCCTAACATAGCTTTCAGTTTTCTTCTCAATTTGAGCCTTGTCTTATTCGTGTAACTTCCTCACAAATTCAGCTTTAGCCCTGCCATCTTTATGCTTTAAAATTGAAGAGTTAGGCAATGACAATAAATCAAGAGGAGTTAGTGGATTAAATCCACAAACAACCTCAAAAGGAGAATATTGTGTAGTACTATGAACAGCCCTATTATAAGCAAATTCCACATGAGGCTAACACTCCCCCCAAGACTTAATGTTCTTCTTTATTACAACCCTAAGAAGGGAAGAAAGTGTCCTAGTAACTACCTCAGTTTGCCCATCCGTTTGGGGATGGCAAATAGTGGAGAAAAGAAGCTTTGTACCTAGCTTGCCCCACAAAGTCCTCCAAAAGTGACTTAAGAACTTTGTGTCACGATTTGAAACAATACTTCTTGGAAGGCCATGAAGCCTTACCACTTCTTTGAAGAACAATTCAGCAACATGACAAGCATCATCAACTTTTTTACATGGTATAAAATGTGCCATTTTAGAAAACCTATCCACAACCACAAAAATTGAATCCTTACCATTCTTTGTCTGGGGCAGTCCTACAACAAAATCCATTGACAAATCTATCCAAGGAAAATCAGGAATAGGAAAAGGATTATAAAGTCCATGAGGCATCACTTTAGATTTAGACTTTTTACAAACAATGCATTTTTCACAAGACTTTTGCACATCATGTTTCATGTGTGGCCAATAAAAATGTTCGTGCAACATGTCTAAAGTCTTTTGAACCCCAAAATGCCTCATTAATCCCCCTTCATGTGCCTCCCTCACAAGCAACTCTCTTATGAAACTTTTGGGCACACATAATCTCTTTTCTTCAAAAAAAAAACCCTTGGTGCCTAAAATACCTATTTTGAGCCGAATGCAAACAATTAGCATAGATATGGGAAAAATCTTTATCATGCTCATACAATTCTTTAATGCATTCATGTCCAAACAATTTTGTTTCAAGGGTAGAGAGTAAGGTATACCTTCTTGAAAGTGCATCCGCCACTATGTTGGCCTTACCTTTCTTATGGGAATTGTTCAAGAAACTCAACCCACTTGGCATGCCTCTTATTCAACTTTCCTTGTCCTTTCAAGTACTTTAAGGACTCATGATCACTATGGATAACAAACTCTTTTGGCAAAAGATAATGTTGCCATGTTTGCAAAGCCCTCACCAAGGCATACAATTCCTTATCATAGGTGGGATAATTAAGGGCAGCACCACTTAATTTCTCACTAAAATAAGCAATTGGATACCCTTCTTGCATTAAAACAGCTCCAACACCAACATTAGAAACATCACATTCAATTTCAAAAGATTTAGCAAAATTAGGCAAAGCAAGTATTGGTGTATGAGTAAGTCTTTCCTTAAGCTCATTAAATGCATGCTCTTATTTCTCCCCCCCTCTAAACACAACATGTTTCTTGACAATTTCATTAAGAGGTGCAGCCAATGTACTAAAGTCTTTAACAAACCTCCTATAGAAACTAGCCAAGCCATGAAAACTCCTCACATCACTCACATTTTTGGGGGTTGGCCACTCTTGAATGGCCTTAATTTTCTCTTTATCAACATGAACCCCTTTTGAATTTACAACAAAACCAAGGAAGATCACATGATCCGTACAAAACGTACATTTTTCCAAATTAGCATACAACTTTTCTTTTCTTAACACATGCAAAACAACCCTTAAGTGTTCATGATGTTCATCTAGGCTTTTGCTATATATCAAGATATCATCAAAATACACAACAACAAACTTGCCTAGAAAATCCCTTAAGACATGGTTCATAAGCCTCATGAAAGTGCTAGGTGCATTTGTTAAACCAAAAGGCATTACTAACCATTCATACAATCCATATTTAGTTTTAAAGGCAGTTTTCCATTCATCCCCTTCCCTTATCCTAATTTGATGGTACCCACTTTTCAAATCAATTTTAGAAAACAAACAAGCACCATATAATTCATCAAGCAAATCATCAAGTCTAGGGATAGGATGTCTATACTTGATTGTGATATTGTTCACAACCCTACAATCTGTGCACATCCTCCAACTTCCATCCTTTTTAGGCACTAGGATAACCGAGATAGCACATGGACTAAAGCTTTCTTGCACCCATCCTTTTTGCATCAACTCCTCCACTTGCTTTTGTAGTTCTTTGGTCTCTTGAGGATTACTCTTATAGGCTGGCCTATTGGGTAATGATGCACCTAGAATGAGGTTAATGTGGTGTTCTATCTGATATGAACTGCTTGTTAGGATTCAAAATAGGATCTACCAGGAATTTAGGTGATGGGTGCAGACTTTGTTTTAAACTCTGTGCATGGAAATGATCAAATTAAAATAGAAATGCAGAAAATTCGTTCTAATATCATGGAACTATAACTCGAGCTGTAGAACTCCAAATTGAATGAGACTAAAACGAGGAGAAAGCTCGTGTTCTGAATCGCAATTTTGGCTCAAGAATCACTCAAAAAGCTTTCGTATAACATGAGATATGATCAGGAGTTATTCTGCATGAAAATTGGGGCTTTCATGGAATTAGTTTGATTCAATCAGAATTGAGGGAAACTGATGAGGACATAACCAAGAACAAGGAGCTTGAAGCCCTTGAAGGACTTGGAGGACCTATGACAAGAGCAAGGACAAGGAGAGCCAAGGAAGCTTTACAACAAATGTTGGCAGCCTTTACTAAAATAGAACCACGCCTTGAAGAATCAAAACTCAAATTGATCAATTGCCTCATGACTGAAGACGAGGTTGCATGGCTTTAATGGGAGGGTAGCTTGTCATAAATTCAACTCAAGTATGGAGTGTTAACTATGCTGAATAGGGGCAGCTAGACTTGGTGGAATTATTGGCTGATTAAATGCAAATAACAAGGACATGTGATTGTTACAAATTGATAGAATAATGCAGTCAGCTAGGTTAAAAATTGTAGGCTGAATGCTTTTATTTCTTTGGCAGTTACACTTTGGCCAATTATGGTTTTTATGATGGTTATTATTAGGAGTTTATTTTTGTAAGTTTTTAAATGTAAAGGGGCTACATAATAGCACCCAGCTAGGAGAAGGGGGCAGATAGTTTTGGTTTTTGAACAAACACAGTTTGGTGAGCTTGTTTCTCTTTGAGTTCTTGCAATCCAATTATTGAGATTTATCAAAGGAATTACATCCTTTGTGTGTGCAATCTCTGTACTTATCTTCCATCCTTGGAAGTGTGACGTCCATCATCATTCCCATACCAATTTCTTTTCTTTTCCATGATCATATAATTCTGTTTCCCTCATTTTTGATTGAATCAAACCCTAATTCCACGAAAGCCCCAATTTTCGTGCAGAATAACTCCTGATCATATCTCACGTTATACGAAAGCTTTTTGAGTGATTCTTGAGCCAAAATTGCGATTCAGAACACGAGCTTTCTCCTTGTTTTGGTCTCATTCAATTTGGAGTTCTACATCTTGAGTTATAGTTCCGTGATATCAGAACAAATTTTTTGCATTTCTGTTTTAATTTGATCATTTCCATACGTAGAGTTTAAAACAAAGTCTGCACCCATCACCTAAATTCCTGGTAGATCCTATTCTGAATCCTAACAAGCAAATTAAGGTTCATATCATTTGGTAATCAGAGCTCCGGTTCTAGGAATTGCAAGGCTGCACTTCGGGTAATTTCTTTCCTTGATTTCACCATCCTTAATATTACCTTATTGTCATTTTCTCTTAGGCTGAACCATTGCAAAAGTTAGGCCTTTAAAAAAAATAAAAATAAAAATAGACCAAAAACAAAAGAGAAGGAAGCATGCAAAATGAGTATATATATATAAGCTGAATGGTTCATGCTGTTAGAAATTTTTAAGCTTATTCTTTAAGGTAATATTGTGGTTGATTGAAGGAAGAATTACTGCACCTTGCTTGTTTGAATTTCTAAATTCTTAGCTGTACTTTTGTTGGTTGAAATTTGTGCACAAATTCGGCATTTGTGGCTGCACACAGATTGGTAGAATTTCTTTGTGTTTTCTCTTCTTGGTTGATAAGAATTCAAGGAGGAATAGAAAGGAAAAAGGCAAGAGTGATCATTATAGTAAAAGCCTAATTGTGTGCAAACACTTGAGTGGGTAAGGTTTCTCAAACAGCAAATATATATATATTGGTTCTTGTTATCTTTGATTTGTTTGTTTATCAATGGCAAAAAGAAACATCAACAATGATATTCAGTTCCAAATCACAAATCTTACTCAACACTTGGAGAGGTTGGTGAAGCAACAACAAGATGAGTTCCATGAGAGGTTGGATCAATTGGAGAATAGGACACCACCTGGAGGAGGAGGAAGGCCGAATAGGAATGAAGGAAGAATAGAAGGAATCAAGTGAATATACCTCCTTTCAAGGGTAGGAGTGACCCGAGGCATACTTGGAGTAGGAGCTCAAGATTGAGCATGTGTTCTCTTGCAACAATTATAATGAGGAGCAAAAGGTGAGACTTGCAGTGCTGAATTTTCTGATTATGCACTCATTTGGTGGAATAAGTTGCGAGAGGGAGAGGACAAGGAATGAAGAACCTATGGTGGACACTTGGGCGAAAATGAAGAGAATCATGAGGAAGCGCTATGTACCATCTAGCTTCCATAGGGACTTGAAACTCAAGTTGCGAGAAATTGACTCAAGGAAGCAAAGGAGTGGAAGAGTATTATAAGGAGATGGAAGTGTTAATCATCCAAGCCAAAATTGAAGAAGATCCTGAGGTAACTATGGCTCGCTTTCTTAATGGTTTAAATCATGATATTAGAGATGTTGTGGAGTTGCAGGAATTTGTAGAAATGGAGGATCTTTTGCATAAGACAATTCAAGTAGAACAACAACTCAAAAGAAAGAGTACAACAAGGAAGAGTTCTACTAGCTATAGTCCTTCAAATTGGAAGGATAGAATCAAGAAAGAAGGTGCTGCCTCCTCTAACAATGCAGCACTTTCTAATCATGGGAAAGCACCTCAAAAGCAAGCTGAACATCCACCAAAGAGGACTAGAGAAGTGAAGTGTTTTAAGTGCTTGGGCATAGGTCATTATGCCTACGAGTGTCCTACAAAGAAGACAATTCTTCTCAAGGATAATGGGGAGTACACAAGCCAATCTGAAGATAGTGGTGGAGAGGAAGAGGAGAGTGAAGAAGAGATGGTGGGCAACGGAGGGAGAGTTGTACGTGATTAGAAGGTTACTTGGAAGCCAAATCAAAGCAGTGGATGCATCTCAAAGGGAGAACATTTTCCATACAAGATGTTCAATCAATGGTAAGGTATGTTTGGTAATTATTGATGGGGGAAGCTGCACAAATGTGGTGAGTTCGAGATTAGTGTCAAAACTGAATTTAGACACTAAACCACATCCTAGGCCATACAAGCTTCAATAGCTTAGTGAAGGAGAAGAAGTGCAAGTAAGGCAGCAAGTAGAAGTCTCTCTTTCCATTGGAAAATACCAAGACAAAGTGTTATGTGATGTAGTTCCAATGGAGGCCAGCCACATTCTTTTGGGAGGCCGTGGCGTGTATGACACCAAAGTGTCCATGATGGTTTTACTAACAAAATTTCTTTTATGTATCAGGACAAGAAAGTGGTTCTCAAGCCTTTGACTCCTAGAGAGGTGTGTGAGGATCAAATCAAAATGAGAGAAAAGATTGCAACTGAGAGAAAGAGTGAAACACTTGAGAGGAAAAAAGAGTGAAAAGAAAAAGAATGAAACACTTGAGGGCAAAAACCTTTACTTGGCAAGAGAAAGGGAGGTAAGGAGGGTGCTTTGCGCAAGGCAGCCCCTCTACTTATTGTTTTGTCAAAGTCAAATTTTATATGCTAACCAATTTGACAAGTTTGAATTGCCTTCTTGTATTGAATCTCTTTTGCAAGACTTTCAAGATGTTTTTCCAGCAAATGTACCAGATGGCTTGCCACCTTTGAAGGGAATTGAGCATCGCATTGATCTCATTCCAGGAGCTTCTTTGCCCAATCGGCCAGCATATAGGAGCAACCCACAAGAGACAAAGGAGATTGAAAGGCAAGTGGCAGAGCTCATGAGCAAAGGTTGGGTGAGGGATAGCATGAGTCCGTGTGCTGTACCAGTCATTCTAGTGCCCAAAAAGGATGGCTCATGGAGGATGTGTTCTAATTGTAGAGCCATAAACAACATCACCATCAAGTATAGACATCCAATTCCCAGGTTAGATGATCTTCTTGATGAACTGTATGGTGCATGTGTGTTTTCCAAAATTCCAAAATTGATATAAAAAGTGGCTATAATCAGATTAGGATTAGAGAAGGTGATGAATGGAAAATTGCCTTTAAAACAAAATATAGATTGTATGAGTGGTTGGTTATGCCATTTGGTTTGACTAATGCGCCTAGTACTTTCATGAGATTGATGAATCATGTTTTAAGAGAGTTTATTAGCAAATTTGTTGTGGTGTACTTTGATGATATTCTTATCTATAGCACTAGCCTTGATTTGCATGTTGAGCATTTGCAATCTGTTTTGAATGTGCTTAGGAAAGAACAATTGTATGCCAATCTGGAAAAATGCATCTTTTGTACTGATCATGTGGTATTCCTTGGATTTGTTGTTAGTGCTAAGGGAGTACAAGTAGATGTGGAAAAGGTTAAGGCCATCCAAGAATGGCCAACACCTAAGTCCGTGAGTGAGGTGAGGGGATTTCATGGTTTAGCAAGTTTCTATAAGAGATTTGTTAAAGATTTTAGTACATTGGCTGCACCTCTAAATGAAGTTGTTAAAAAAATGTGGGTTTCAAATGGGGTGAGGAACAAGAAAAGGCCTTTACTGCCCTTAAGCATAGGTTAACTAATGCACCCATTCTTGCTATGCCTGATTTTGCAAAATCATTTGAAATTGAGTGTGATGCATCAAATGTGGGTATTGGGGCTGTTTTATTGCAGGAAGGTCATCCAATTGCTTATTTTAGTGAAAAGTTAGGAGGGGCTGCCCTTAACTATTCAACTTATGATAAGGAATTGTATGCATTGGTTAGAACTTTAAAGACTTGGCAGCATTACCTTTTATCCAAAGAGTTTGTCATCCATAGTGATCATGAGACCTTAAAGTACTTAAAAGAACAAGGTAAGCTTAATAAGAGGCATGCTAAGTGGGTAGAGTTTCTAGAGCAATTTCCATATGTTATCAAGCATAAAAAGGGGAAAGGGAATGTAGTGGCTGATGCGCTTTCTAGGAGAAATGCATTGCTTTCTGTGCTTGAAACTAAATTGTTTGGTCTTGAATCTTTGAAAGACATGTATGTGAATGATGAGGACTTTGCTGAAATTTTTGCTGCATGTGAAAAGTTGTCTGAAAATGGTTACTATAGGCATAATGGATTCTTGTTTAAAGCAAATAGATTGTGTGTGCCCAAGTGTTCCATTAGAGAGCTGCTTGTGAGTGAATCACATGAGAGAGGTTTGATGGGTCATTTTGGGATCCAAAAGACTTTAGAAATTTTGCAAAAACATTTTTATTGGCCCCATATGAGGCGTGATGTGCACAAATTTTGTGATCATTGTATTGTTTGTAAACAGGCTAAATCAAAAGTTAAGCGGCGTGGTTTGTATACTCCTTTGCCTGTTCTTGAATATCCTTGGACTGACATTTCTATGGACTTTGTTTTGGGGCTACCTCGAACAAAGAATGGAAAGGATTCTGTGTTTGTTGTTATTGATAGATTTGTTTATTTTATGTTTCCGCGTTATTTTATTTAATAATATTCTGTTTAACAGGAATTATCTTTACAACCCGTATTAGTACGTAACAAATGTTTCACAACTTGGGTAGATTTTATTTATCTTTCTTTTATTTTCTTTATATATGTGACATCCCCACAAAAGTGTTACATTAGTTGGTATCAGAGCCCAAGTTAGAGTCTTTTGGGGTTGTGGTTGGAGTCTGTTTTTGTTTGTCTTTGTGTGATTCTCTGTGATTTACTTCGAAAGGATGTATCTAATTTTGTTTTGTTTTGTTTGAAGAAAGAAGATGTCTGGACGAGGCAGAGGACGTGCGACCGTGAATCATAATGTGGACCCTATGATTGCTACTTTGCTTGAAGCTATGCAAATGGATGGTCAAGTAATTACTCAGCAAAATCTGAGAGCAGCTCAACAGCAAGATACTACTGCTGATGCCCTAAATTTATCTGAATTTAGGCGTAACAATCCGCCACAGTTTAGAGGTGAGGTTGATCCGGAGAAAGCAAGTCAATGGATACAAGACTTGGAGAGAATTTTTGAGGGAATGAGATGCTCGGATGAGAAGAAGGTGACTTATGCCGTTTTTATGCTAAGAGGAGATGGAGAAC
Organism: Ormosia emarginata; assembly: GCA_029884605.1. Taxonomy (NCBI): domain Eukaryota; kingdom Viridiplantae; phylum Streptophyta; class Magnoliopsida; order Fabales; family Fabaceae; genus Ormosia; species Ormosia emarginata. The sequence goes on along the minus strand of JAQQTP010000078.1, from coordinate 19,406,003 downwards.
ATTGGTAGAGAGGAACTCGCCGAGTATTGCAGGCTGAAAGGACTGAAATTACATGGGAAGTATTTTCTAATGCTTTTCTGGAGAAGTATTTTCCTGCGAGTGCTAGGCATGCCAAAGAAATGGAATTTCTTGGTTTGCGACAGGGAAATATGACGGTGAATGAGTATGCCACAAAGTTTGAGAGCTTGTCTCAATTCTCAGATTATGCTCAAACACGACAAGATGATGTGTGGAGATGTCAGAAGTTTGAATCGGGCTTGAGAGTGGAACTGAAGCAAGGGGTGATATCCTTGAGGATGAATCAGTTTCATGCTTTGGTTAATGCATGTGCGCGACTTGAGGAATTAGAGCCGTCGCGAGATCAGAGGAATCGTAACTTTGGGCCGACAAGGTTTCAGAGAGGTGGAGGTAGTAATACGAATCGGTTTCAGCGCAAGCCGTATTCCAGACCATCAGGGAGTCAATCTCAACGACCACCAGTTGGGGGAAGTGCAAGTGGTAGTGGAGCTGGACAGAAAGTGGCGTTCACGCCGACATGTTTTAAGTACGGAAAGAAAGGCCAAATCTCTCTGGAGTGCACGATTAGAGGGACAGTTTGTTTTAACTGTAAACAGCCTGGGCACATGTCGAAGGATTGTACTCAGCCGGAAAGGAAACCTGCTGTTTGTTATGTTCGTGCTAATCAGCAAAAGTCAGGGAGTACTCAACCGAGATCTGGAGGACGAGTATATACTATGACGGGAACTGAAGTTTCTAAGTCTGATGACCTTATTCAGGGAGAAGGTGACATTGGAGGTAATCTTTTGACTGTGTTATATGACTCTAGTGCAACACATTCATTTATTGCATATGATTGTGTGGAAAGATTGAAGTTGCCTGTGTCTTCTTTGAATGTTAAGTTGAGTGTATTTACGCCAACTGCTAAACGTGTAATTGCATCTAAGATATGTTTGGATTGTCTTATTGTTGTGAAGGACCGTAAGTTTTTGGTTAATTTGATTTATTTACCTCTTGTTGAGATAGATGTAATCTTAGGGATGGACTGGTTATCTTCTAACCATATCCTTATAGATTGTACAAGTAAAACCATAGTTTTTCCTAAGGAAGAAAAGTCTGGATTCTTGACTGCTGTTAAGGTCAAATCTTTGTTAAGAGAGGGAGTACAGGGATATATGGTATTGTCTTCTCTAGAAGTTAAGAATGAGAAGGATGTGAATACTATTCCTGTTGTCAATGAGTTTCCAGAAGTTTTTCTTGATGACGTACCTGGTTTGCCACCTGAGAGGGAGATCGAGTTTTCAAATGATTTAGTACCAGGAGCAGGTCCTATCTCAATTGCATTGTACCGTATGTCGTCAGCAGAATTGGAAGAGCTGAAAAAGCAATTGGTGGAACTATTGGAGAAACAGTTTGTGCGACCTAGTGTTTCACCATGGGGTGCACCAGTGCTTTTGGTCAAGAAGAAAGACGGAACTTCTCGGCTTTGTGTGGATTATCATCAGCTGAACAAGGTGACTATCGAGAATAAATATCCGCTTCCTAGAATTGACGATTTGATGGATCAGTTAAGAGGAGCTGTGGTATTTTCCAAGATAGATTTGAGATCAGGTTATCACCAGATTCGTGTTAAGGGGGAGGATGTACCGAAAACCGCTTTTCGAACTCGTTATGGACATTATGAGTATCAGGTAATGCCATTCGGGGTGACGAATGCTCCTGCCATATTTATGGATTATATGAACAGGATTTTTCGTCCGTATCTAGACAGATTTGTCGTTGTCTTTATCGATGACATTCTGATCTATTCTCAATCTAAGGAAGAGCATGCTGAACATCTTGGTATTGTTCTTCAGATTTTGAAGGAAAAACAGCTATATGCGAAATTGGCCAAGTGTGAGTTCTGGTTGGAAAAAGTTCAGTTTCTAGGTCACGTAATTTCGAAAGAAGGTATTGCGGTAGACCCATCAAAAGTGGAGACTATTTTACAGTGGGAAAGGCCTAAGATGGTAATAGAAGTTCGAAGTTTCGTTGGACTTGCTGGTTATTACCAGAGGTTTATCGAAGGTTTTTCAAAGATTGCTGGACCGCTTACACAGCTTACAAGGAAAAGTCAAGCTTTTGAATGGACAGAAGAACGTGAAGCCAGTTTTCAAGAGTTGAAGAAAAGGTTAACAACTGCACCTGTGTTGATCTTGCCAGATTCTAAGAGATCTTTTGATGTGTATTGCGATACTTCTTATCAAGGATTAGGTTACGTTTTGATGCAAGACCGGAATGTTATGGCGTATGCTTCTCGTCAGTTAAAGGTTCATGAGAGGAATTATCCAACGCACGATTTGGAATTGGCCGCGGTGGTTTTTGCTCTGAAAGTGTGGAGGCATTTTCTGTATGGGGCGCTGTTCAATGTCTTTAGTGATCACAAGAGTCTAAAGTACTTGTTTGATCAGAAAGAATTGAATATGAGGCAAAGACGATGGTTGGAATTCTTAAAGGATTATGATTTTCAACTCCAATACCATCCAGGAAAAGCTAATGTAGTAGCTGATACCTTAAGTAGAAAGGTGCTTAGTGTTTCGGCAATGATGATCAAGGAGGAAGAGTTGATCAATAAGTTCCGAGATCTATGGTTGTCAGTTGAGTTTCTACCTGAAAGAGTTCGTCTATATAAGGTCGTGATCATAAATGAATTTCTTGATATAGTTCGAGATAAACAAAAGGAAGACGTATTTTTGCAAAATGAGAGGGAATTGTTAAAGCAAGGTCATAAGGCGACGGTAGAGGAATGAGCAGATGGAATCTTAAGGTTTAAGGGAAGAGTTTGTATGCCTGATGATTCTGAATTGAAGAAGTCGATCCTAGATGAAGCTCATACTAGTGACCTGAGTTTACATCCGGGGATGACCAAGATGTACCAAGACTTGAAAAGATTATTTTGGTGGCCAAGGATGAAAAGAGACGTAGCAGAATATGTGGAGTCTTGTCTAGTTTGTCAGAAAACGAAAGTGGAACATCAGAGACCAGCTGGAATGTTGCAACCGTTATCTATTCCAAAGTGGAAATGGGATAGTATCTCTATGGATTTCGTTACTGGTTTGCCAAAGACAAGGAAAGGTCATGATTCAATATGGGTTATAGTCGATAGACTTACTAAATCGGCTCATTTCTTGCCAATTAATATTAAATATTCGTTAGAAAGATTAACCCAGTTGTACATTAGTGAGATTGTCAGATTACATGGTGTACCTACATGTATAGTTTCTGACCGAGATCCGAGGTTTACGTCAAGGTTTTGGTGAAGTCTGCAATAAGCTATGGGAACTAAGTTGAAACTGAGTTCGGCGTATCATCCGCAGACTGATGGTTAGACAGAGAGAACTATACAGTCTTCAGAGGATTTGTTACATGCTTGTGTTTTGGAGCAACGAGGAAGTTGGGATGAATTTTTATCTTTGATAGAATTCACCTACAACAATAGTTTTCACTCAAGCATAGGCATGGCACCCTATGAGGCATTGTATGGAAGACGATGTCGAACACCGTTATGTTGGTATCAAGATGGGGAAAGCATGACTATTGGACCAGATCTTGTACAACAGACTACGAAGAAGGTAAAGATGATACAAGAAAAGATGAGGACGACGCAAAGCAGACAGAAAAGTTATACGGATAAACGAAGATGACCTCTTGAATTTGAGGAGGGTGAGCATGTGTTTCTAAGAGTTACTCCTACGACCGGTGTCGGAAGAGTTATTAAGTCTAAGAAGCTTACTCCTAAGTTCATTGGACCGTATCAGATTATCCGACGTATAGGTCCTGTAGCGTATCAAATTGCTTTGCCGCCTTTTCTATCGAATCTGCATGATGTATTTTATGTATCTCAGTTATGGAAATATATACCGGATCCAACGCATGTTATACAACCGGATGAAGTACAGTTGAAGGAGAACTTGACTTACGAGACTTTACCTGTTAGAATAGAGGGCAGAAAGGTAAAGCAGCTTCGAGGGAAGATGATCGAGCTGGTGAAGGTCATATGGAATGATGTGACGGGTGATGCTACCTGAGAGCTAGAAGATAAAATGAGGGATCAGTATCCTCATTTGTTTTGATGTGCAGCGAATTTCGAGGACGAAATTTTTATTTGTTGGGGAGAGTTGTAACACCCCAATTTTTAGAAAAATGTCCCGAATGTTGTTCGTTTCTTTGTTTTTCAAGCTTTTGTGTAAAAGACCGTTGTGTCCCTATTTTACTGTTTCTTGTTTTTCTGTATAAAATACAAATACGTTTTACAGGCTAAAATTTTATTTAATCTTTTTACGTAATTTGTTTCGAGATGGTAAAATAAAAGTTTTGTCAAGCTACTGTTTTAATTTTTTTAGGAGATATACAGACATATAATACTGTCTGTAATTTTATTTGAACGTTTTGGATGATTTGCTTTGTTGTGGGAAAAAATAAAAAAATAACCATTATGTCCCGATTGTACTGTTTTTAATTTTTACATATGTTACAGTACTTAATATTACTGTCTGTGATTTTATTTGGACTTTTTGTGCGATTTGCTCACGGACAGAAAATAATATTTTTCGGTAGGAAAATCTTGTTTTAATTATTCGAACTCGGGGGATCTTACTAAACCCGATTCTAAATGATACTTGTTGTTGATCTTTTAATTTTTAGGATTTAATCACAAATAAAATAATTTTATATTATTATAATATTATTTTATTAGTCAATATAATTAGAGGACAGTGGACCCGAAAATATTTTGCGGGACCCACGTTTAGTTAAAACAGTTAACTTAGTAGCTTAATTAAGCATCATTAGTAGTAGAACTTTCAAGAACATGGTGACTAAGCTTAATGACTAGGCTAATTAGTGACTAAGCATGGTGACTAGGCTAATGACAATGCTAAAATCAACCAATGAGAGTTAAGCTTGCTAACCAAGTTTTAATCTTGACCTTTGATCCATCCTAAGGCTTGGATGAAGCCAAGCAAGGCTACACCTTGCATGCTTGAAGTCCACGGCCATTTGGCCTTTGGAAGACCAAAAATTCACTTCATCTTCATGCAATTTCTCTCTTCTCTCTCTTCCAAAAACCCTAAACTCCATTGAAGCTTCCTTGAAGCTATATTCGGCCAACCCATAAACTATACCATCCAATCACTCAAAAATTTATCCAACCAAGTTTTCTAAACCTAAACACAATCCTAAGAACATCTCTAGTTGAGAGTTCTTGCAAAATCCTTCATTTGAAGCTTGGAAACCTACTTGGAAAATTTTACCTAGAAGGTGAAATTTCTTGTTTTCCATTTCTAAACTCTTTTTCAAAGTTCTAAGCCATGATTTCTCCATGGTTTAAGCTCTCTTTTATGGTTAGTAATTTGTAGTTTTGTTTAAGCTTGATAGGTGACTTGGTGGAGTGAAACCGAAACCCTAGGAAAGGTGTGAAGGAGTGTTTGTCTTCATTTAAGGTAAGAGGAAGACTAATCTTATCATCCTTGGATGGTAGTAAGAAGGTGGAGATTGATTGTTGTGATTGTAGAATCCATAAGGATTCCTTTGTGTGTTTGTTAGTAGCTTATTTGTGTGATTGTTAGTAGCTTTCCTATTTGATGTTTGTAATAATTTGTATGAAGTTGCATGTCTACAAGCTTTGATTTGCATGTCTACAAGCTTTGATAATTTGTATGTGTTAGAAATGCATGATAATTTATAGGATGTGAATAACGTGCCAAGGTTTGCATGAGTGTTCCAAAGAACACATCAATAAGGCTCATGGCCATTAACCAAAAAAAATGGAGAACCAAAATGTTCTCATTATTTTCTTAAAATGTGATTTAATTAACCTAGGCAAATTAACAAAATATAAAATTGTTTAGATGAAGGAAAAATGAATTTAGAAATCAAATGACACAAGTGTATGTTTCGGCCAACATGCCAAACTAAGTATCCATGATTTCTAAAATCCAATCCAAACCATTTCCAAGTATAAAGATGCAATATATGTTAAAAAGAAATTTTCTAAAATGAGTTTTGAAGAAATAAATTGACTTGAATTAGGTTTAATCAACTAAAACCATTGATTTTATTGTTAGAAAGGAAATACAGCAACTTTTGAAAATTTCTAACATATGGCTCATGCTATAATTTTGAAGCATGTTAGTGGTTTTCAAAAGGATTAAATTGTACGGTTAAAAATTAAGTAAACAGAATTTTTACGAAAAATTTAGGAAACCATTAATATAATTTTCTAAACAAAATACTGTCAATTTTTATTAAAAATGGACAAATAAGATAGAAAAGATGTCCCAAAAGATAGTATATGGTATGGAAAATATTTTACGTAGTTTAAACGTATTATTTATTTTTTCTGTTTATTTAAATAGTAATTTTAAGGAATTTGGACAAGAAAATAATTTAAAAATCTTACGCGATTGAGAAAACGTGTTAAAAACTCTACGCGATTTTAAAAACAGAAAAATAAATTTATGCGATTTAAAAACGTTTGTAAAAACGACGAGATTGTGAAAGCGCAATAAAATTTCTACGCGATTGACCAAAACGGTATTTTCTGTATTTTTCTGCTGTTGGGCTATGAGGTGAACCCGTACAGGCTTTGGAACAATATTTGTTCGGTGGGATTTACTGTATCTCTTATCTTTGAGGATATATTTTTATTGAGGGTATTTTGGTAATTTCTTATTTTTGGATCATATATTGAGTTTATGCCAATTTTTGGTGGATTGGTTGACGAGGTGAATCACATCGTGTTGTCGATGCGATAAACGTAGTGTGGTTCATTGTCTTTATGAACTTGGAGACGTTAGTGTACGGGATCCCATATATGGATAGTCGGTCGCTCCGCTGGGCCGTGGTAACCGATAACACACTAATGGACTCGACACGCACTATATTTAATCGAGATTTCGTAAAGTCTAATAGTACATTGCCTGTAGTGACACGACGTTTGACAGTGTGCTACACCACACCATGTGATGTTGGGCTATAGATGCAACGTGAGACCGTGAAATAGTTTGGTTGGGCAGTCGTGGTACTAATAGATTTTACGAGTCATTCTCTCTGATATCTGTATGTGTTTAGCTCCATGGAGTAGGATCGTGTCATATTGCATATGGTTATATCTTGGACATTATTTTATTTATCTGTTTATTTTTATCTGGTTATTATTATGATAAATTGTCTATTTCTTATTTTATTCTATCTGTGATATTATTTTATCTGTGATACTATTTTATTTGTGATATTATGTGTTGTTGTGACATTTAAATCTTTACACTATCCTGTTATTAATTACTGTTATAGCTTTTCATATTGCATGAACTGTATATCTGTTATTTGTCGTTTTCTTATTTACCATGTTTGTGATGATTTTAGATTGTCTTACCTCTTTATTGTATGTGTTTTCTGTATATATTTATTTTACGTGGTAAAGAGTTTGAGGAAGAGAAACAACCTCTTGAGATTTTGTATCCTGAGGAGGAAGAAGAGCAGCAAGCCGAAGATCAGTACGACGATCAAGAACCATCTGATCATCCATATCCATTGGACTGATTTGTTTGGGTATGGCGGTGCCAAGATTTTTAGGTTTTGTACGTCTTGAGTTTCACGGTAGATCGTTAGCTTGGCATCTGCGAGGAGATAGAGACTCAGTGACTTACGTGGGATGGTTGATTGTGTCCCTACGACATGCGTTTGATGGAGAGCCAGTTGTGTCGACTACTGTGTTTTTGCACTTAGAGTTACCTTTATCTCTTAGGCGTTATTGGGGTGGTGTGTCCACTGAGCCTAGTGAGATGAGTATCGTATCGACTGCGCGGTCTCGTATCCGCCGAGAGTCGAGGCATCCTGGATATTTATCTCTTGAAGATCTTCCTGAGAGTGATCCTTCAGAGGGTTACATATGTATGATGTGTATTTTGGGCGCGTCTGCGTATGTATATATTGACTCTTTACTCTTTTTGTTTACTGTTTTTGTTTAAATATTTGTAGATATAGTTGTAAATTATTTGTATAACTTATAACTTAGACCATATGTATATTATGAGTGATGTTGTTCTGTTTATTTTATGTTTCCGCGTTATTTTATTTAATAATATTCTGTTTAATAGGAATTATCTTTACAACTCGTATTAGTACGTAACATATGTTTCACAACTTGGGTAGATTTTATTTATCTTTCTTTTATTTTCTTTATATATGTGACATCCCCACAAAAGTGTTACATTAGTTGGTATCAGAGCCCAAGTTAGAGTCTTTTGGGGTTGTGGTTGGGTCTGTTTTTGTTTGTGCTGTGTGATTCTCTGTGATTTACTTCCGAAAGGATGTATCTAATTTTGTTTTGTTCTGTTTGAGGAAAGAAGATGTCTGGACGAGGCAGAGGACGTGCGAACGTGAATCGTGATGTGGACCCTATGATTGCTACTGCTGAAGCTATGCAGCGGATGGCTGAAGTAATTACTCGAAGAAAATCGAGAAGCACTCAACGGCAAAAGATACTACTGCTGATGCCCTAAATTTATCTGAATTTAGGCGTAACAATCCGCCACAGTTTAGAGGTGAGGTTGATCCTGAGAAAGCAAGTCAATGGATACAAGACTTGGAGAGAATTTTTGAGGGAATGAGATGCTCGGATGAGAAGAAGGTGACTTATGCCGTTTTTATGCTAAGAGGAGATGGAGAACATTGGTGGAGAGGAACTCGCCGAGTATTGCAGGCTGAAAGGACTGAAATTACATGGGAAGTATTTTCTAATGCTTTTTTGGAGAAGTATTTTCCTGCGAGTGCTAGGCATGCCAAAGAAATGGAATTTCTTGGTTTGCGACAGGGAAATATGATGGTGAATGAGTATGCCACAAAGTTTGAGAGCTTGTCTCAGTTCTCAGATTATGCTCAAATACGACAAGAAGATGTATGGAGATGTCGGAAGTTTGAATCGGGCTTGAGAGTGGAACTGAAGCGAGGGGTGATATCCTTGAGGATGAATCAGTTTCATGCTTTGGTTGATGCATGTGCGCGACTTGAGGAATTAGAGCCGTCGCGAGATCAGAGGAATCGTAACTTTGGGCTGACAAGGTTTCAGAGAGGTGGAGGTAGTAATACAAATTGGTTTCAGCGCAAGCCGTATTCCAGACCATCAGGGAGTCAATCTCAATGACCACCAGTTGGGGGAAGTGCAAGTGGTAGTGGAGCTGGACAGAAAGTGGCGTTCACGCCGACATGTTTTAAGTGCGGAAAGAAATGCCATATCTCTCCGGAGTGCACGATTAGAGGGACAGTTTGTTTTAACTGTAAACAGCTTGGGCACATGTCGAAGGATTGTACTCAGCCGGAAAGGAAACCTGCTGTTCGTTATGTTCGTGCTAATCAGCAAAAGTCAGGGAGTACTCAACCGAGATCTAGAGGACGAGTATATACTATGACGGGAACTGAAGTTTCTAAGTCTGATGACCTTATTCAGGGAGAAGGTGACATTGGAGGTAATCTTCTGACTGTGTTATATGACTCTGGTGCAACACATTCATTTATTGCATATGATTGTGTGGAAAGATTGAAGTTGCCTGTGTCTTCTTTGAATGTTAAGTTGAGTGTATCTACGCCAACTGCTAAACGTGTAATTGCATCTAAGATATGTTTGGATTGTCTTATTGTTGTGAAGGACCGTAAGTTTTTGGTTAATTTGATTTGTTTACCTCTTGTTGAGATAGATGTAATCTTAGGGATGGACTGGTTATCTTTTAACCATATCCTTATAGATTGTGCAAGTAAAACCATAGTTTTTCCTAAGGAAGAAAAGTCTGGATTCTTGACTGCTGTTAAGGTCAAATCTTTGTTAAGAGAGGGAGTACAGGGATATATGGTATTGTCTTCTCTAGAAGTTAAGAATGAGAAGGATGTGAATACTATTCCTGTTGTCAATGAGTTTCCAGAAGTTTTTCCTGATGACGTACCTGGTTTGCCACCTGAGAGGGAGATTGAGTTTTCAATTGATTTAGTACCAGGAGCAGTTCCTATCTCAATTGCACCGTACCGTATGTCGCCAGCAGAGTTAGAAGAGCTGAAAAAGCAATTGGTGGAACTATTGGAGAAACAGTTTGTGCGACCTAGTGTTTCACCATGGGGTGCACCAGTGCTTTTGGTCAAGAAGAAAGATGGAACTTCTCGGCTTTGTGTGGATTATCGTCAGCTGAACAAGGTGACTATCGAGAATAAATATCTGCTTCCTAGAATTGACGATTTGATGGATCAGTTAAGAGGAGCTGTGGTATTTTCCAAGATAGATTTGAGATCAGGTTATCACCAGATTCGTGTTAAGGGGGAGGATGTACCGAAAATCGCTTTTCGAACTCGTTATGGACATTATGAGTATCAGGTAATGCCATTCGGGGTGACGAATGCTCCTGCCATATTTATGGATTATATGAACAGGATTTTTCGTCCGTATCTAGACAGATTTGTCGTTGTCTTTATCGATGACATTCTGATCTATTCTCAATCTAAGGAAGAGCATGCTGAACATCTTGGTATTGTTCTTCAGATTTTGAAGGAAAAGCAGCTATATGCGAAATTGGCCAAGTGTGAGTTCTGGTTAGAAAATGTTCAGTTTCTAGGTCATGTAATTTCGAAAGAAGGTATTGCGGTAGACCCATCAAAAGTAGAGACTATTTTACAGTGGGAAAGGCCTAAGATGGTAATAGAAGTTCGAAGTTTCGTTGGACTTGTTGGTTATTACCAGAGGTTTATCGAAGGTTTTTCAAAGATTGCTGGACCGCTTACACAGCTTACAAGGAAAAGTCAAGCTTTTGAATGGACAGAAGAACGTGAAGCCAGTTTTCAAGAGTTGAAGAAAAGGTTAACAACTGCACCTGTGTTGATCTTGCCAGATTCTAAGAGATCTTTTGATGTGTATTGCAATGCTTCTTATCAAGGATTAGGTTGCGTTTTGATGCAAGACTGGAATGTTATGGCGTATGCTTCTCGTCAGTTGAAGGTTCATGAGAGGAATTATCCAACGCACGATTTGGAATTGGCCGCGGTGGTTTTTGCTCTGAAAGTGTGGAGGCATTTTCTGTTTGGGGCGCTGTTCAATGTCTTTAGTGATCACAAGAGTCTAAAGTACTTGTTTGATCAGAAAGAATTGAATATGAGGCAAAGACGATGGTTGGAATTCTTAAAGGATTATGATTTTCAACTCCAATACCATCCAGGAAAAGCTAATGTGGTAGCTGATACCTTAAGTAGAAAGGTGCTTAGTGTTTCGGTAATGATGATCAAGGAGGAAGAGTTGATCAATAAGTTCCGAGATCTATGGTTGTCAGTGAAGTTTCTACCTGAAAGAGTTCGTCTATATAAGGTCGTGATCATAAATGAATTTCTTGATATAGTTCGAGATAAACAAAAGGAAGACGTATTTTTGCAAAATGAGAGGGAATTGTTAAAGCAAGGTCATAAGGCGACGGTAGAGGAAGGAGCAGATGGAATCTTAAGGTTTAAGGGAAGAGTTTGTATGCCTGATGATTCTAAATTGAAGAAGTCGATCCTAGATGAAGCTCATACTAGTGACCTGAGTTTACATCCGGAGATGACCAAGATGTACCAAGACTTGAAAAGATTATTTTGGTGGCCAAGGATGAAAAGAGACATAGCAGAATATGTGGAGTCTTGTCTAGTTTGTCAGAAAGCGAAAGTGGAACATCAGAGACCAGCTGGAATGTTGCAACCGTTATCTATTCCAAAGTGAAAATGGGATAGTATCTCTATGGATTTCGTTACTGGTTTTCCTAAGACAAGGAAAGGTCATGATTCAATATGGGTTATAGTCGATAGGCTTACTAAATCGGCTCATTTCTTGCCAATTAATATTAAATCTTCGTTAGAAAGATTAACCCAGTTGTACATTAGTGAGATTGTCAGATTACATGGTGTACCTACATGTATAGTTTCTGACCGAGATCCGAGGTTTACGTCAAGGTTTTAGTGAAGTCTGCAAGAAGCTATGGGAACTAAGTTGAAACTGAGTTCGGCGTATCATCCACAGACTGATAGTCAGACAGAGAGAACTATACAGTCTTTAGAGGATTTGTTACATGCTTGTGTTTTGGAGCAACGAGGAAGTTGGGATGAATTTTTATCTTTGATAGAATTCACCTACAACAATAGTTTTCACTCAAGCATAGGGATGGCACCCTATGAGGCATTGTATGGAAGACGATATCGAACACCGTTATGTTGGTATCAAGATGGGGAAAGCATGACTGTTGGACCAGATCTTGTACAACAGACTACGGAGAAGGTAAAGATGATACAAGAAAAGATGAGGATGACGCAAAGCAGACAGAAAAGTTATGCGGATAAATGAAGATGACCTCTTGAATTTGAGGAAGGTGAACATGTGTTTCTAAGAGTTACTCCTACGATCGGTGTCGGAAGAGTTATTAAGTCTAAGAAGCTTACTCCTAAGTTCATTGGACTGTATCAGATTATCCGACGTATAGGTCCTGTAGCATATCAAATTGCTTTACCGCCTTTTCTATCGAATCTGCATGATGTATTTTATGTATCTCAGTTACGGAAATATATACCGGATCCAACGCATGTTATACAATCGGATGAAGTACAGTTGAAGGAGAATTTGACTTACGAGACTTTACCTGTTAGAATAGAGGGCAGAAAGGTAAAGCAGCTTCGAGGGAAGATGATCGAGCAGGTGAAGGTCAAATGGAATGATGTGACGGGTGATGCTACCTGAGAGCTGGAAGATAAAATGAGGGATCAGTATCCTCATTTGTTTTGATGTGCACAATTTCGAGGACGAAATTTTTATTTGTTGGGGAGAGTTGTAACACCCCAATTTTTAGAAAAATGTCCCGAATGTTACGTTTCTTTTTTCAAGCTTTTGTGTAAAAGACCGTTGTGTCCCTATTTTACTGTTTCTTGTTTTTCTGTATGAAATACAAATACGTTTTACAGGCTAAAATTTTATTTAGTCTTTTTACGTAATTTGTTTTGAGACGGTAAAATAAAAGTTTTGTTAAGCTACTATTTTAATTTTTCTAGGAGATATACAGACATATAATACTGTCTGTAATTTTATTTGAACGTTTTGGATGATTTGCTTTGTTGTGGGGAAAAATGAAAAAATGACCATTACGTCCCGATTGTACTATTTTTAATTTTTCTATATGTTACAGTGCTTAATATTACTGTCTGTGATTTTATTTGGACTTTTTGTGCGATTTGCTCCGGGACAGGAAAATAATATTTTTCGGGCTGGGAAAATCTTGTTTTAATTATTCAGAACTGGGGGATCTTACTAAACCCGATTCTGAATGATACTGTTGTTGATCTTTTAATTTTTAGGATTTAAGCTAATCAAATAAAATAATTTTGTATTATTATAATATTATTTTATTAGTCAAGTATAATTAGATGACAAAGTGGACCCGAAAATGTTTTGCGGGACCCACGTTTAGTTAAAAACAGATTAACTTAGTAGCTTAATTAAGCATCATTAGTAGTAAAACTTTCAAGAACATGGTGACTAAGCTTAATGACTAGGCTAATTAGTGACTAAGCATGGTGACTAGGCTAATGACAATGCTAAAATCAACCAATGAGAGTTAAGGTTGCTAACCAAGTTTTAATCTTGACCTTTGATCCATCCTAAGGCTTGGATGAAGCCAAGCAAGGCTACACCTTGCATGCTTGAAGTCCACGGCCATTTGGCCTTTGGAAGACCAAAAATTCACTTCATCTTCATGCAATTTCTCTCTTCTCTCTCTTCCAAAAACCCTAAACTCCATTGAAGCTTCCTTGAAGCTATATTCGGCCAACCCATAAACTATACCATCCAATCACTCAAAAATTTATCCAACCAAGTTTTCTAAACCTAAACACAATCCTAAGAACATCTCTAGTTGAGAGTTCTTGCAAAATCCTTCATTTGAAGCTTGGAAACCTACTTGGAAAATTTTACCTAGAAGGTGAAATTTCTTGTTTTCCATTTCTAAACTCTTTTCAAAGTTCTAAGCCATGATTTCTCCATGGTTTAAGCTCTCTTTTATGGTTAGTAATTTGTAGTTTTGTTTAAGCTTGATAGGTGACTTGGTGGAGTGAAACCGAAACCCTAGGAAAGGTGTGAAGGAGTGTTTGTCTTCATTTAAGGTAAGAGGAAGACTAATCTTATCATCCTTGGATGGTGGTAAGAAGATGGAGATTGATTGTTGTGATTGTAGAATCCATAAGGATTCCTTTGTGTGTTTGTTAGTAGCTTATTTGTGTGATTGTTAGTAGCTTTCCTATTTGATGTTTGTAATAATTTGTATGAAGTTGCATGTCTACAAGCTTTGATTTGCATGTCTACAAGCTTTGATAATTTGTATGTGTTAGAAATGCATGATAATTTATAGGATGTGAATAACATGCCAAGGTTTGCATGAGTGTTCCAAAGAACACATCAATAAGGCTCACGGCCATTAACCAAAAATGGAGAACCAAAATGTTCTCATTATTTTCTTAAAATGTGATTTAATTAACCTAGGCAAATTAACAAAATATAAAATTGTTTAGATGAAGGAAAAATGAATTTAGAAATCAAATGACACAAGTGTATGTTTCGGCCAACATGCCAAACTAAGTATCCATGATTTCTAAAATCAAATCCAAACCATTTCCAAGTATAAAGATGCAATATATGTTAAAAAGAAATTTTCTAAAATGAGTTTTGAAGAAATAAATTGATTTGAATTAGGTTTAATCAACTAAAACCATTGATTTTATTGTTAGAAAGGAAATACAACAACTTTTGAAAATTTCTAACATATGACTCATGCTATAATTTTGAAGCATGTTAGTGGTTTTCAAAAGGATTAAATTGTACGGTTAAAAATTAAGTAAACAGAATTTTTATGAAAAAATTAGGAAACCATTAATATAATTTTCTAAACAAAATACTGTCAATTTTTATTAAAAATGGACAAATAAGATAGAAAAGATGTCCCAAAAGATAGTATACGGTATGGAAAATATTTTACGTAGTTTAAACGTATTATTTATTATTTCTGTTTATTTAAACAGTAATTTTTAAGGAATTTGGATAAGAAAATAATTTAAAAATCTTACGCGATTGAGAAAACGTGTTAAAAACTCTACGCGATTTTAAAAACAGAAAAATAAATTTATGCGATTTAAAAACGTTTGTAAAAACGACGAGATTGTGAAAGCGCGATAAAATTTCTACGCGATTGACCAAAACGGTATTTTCTGTATTTTTCTGCTGTCGGGCTATGAGGTGAACCCGTACAGGCTTTGGAACAATATTTGTTCAGTGGGATTTACTGTATCTCTTATCTTTGAGGATATATTTTTATTGAGGGTATTTTGGTAATTTCTTATTTTTGGGTCATATATTGAGTTTATGCCAATTTTTGGTGGATTGGTTGACGAGGTGAATCACATCGTGTTGTCGATGCGATAAACGTAGTGTGGTTCATTGTCTTTATGAACTTGGAGACGTTAGTGTACGGGATCCCATATATGGACAGTCGGTCGCTCCGCTGGGCCGTGGTAACCGATAGCACACTAATGGACTCGACACGCACTATATTTAATCGAGATTTCGTAAAGTCTAATAGTACATTACCCGTAGTGAGCACGACGTTTGACAAGTGTGCTACACCACACCATGATGGATGTGATGGGGGCTATAGACGCAACGTGAGACCGCGATGAGAATAGTTTGGTTGGGCAGTAGTGTGTACTAATAGATTTTACGAGTCATTCTCTCTCGATATCTGTATGTGTTTAGCTCCATGGAGTAGGATCGTGTCATATTGCATATGGTTATATCTTGGACATTATTTTATTTATCTGTTTTATTTTTATCTAGTTATTATTATGATAAATTGTCTATTTCTTATTTTATTCTATCTGTGATATTATTTTATCTGTGATACTATTTTATTTGTGATATTATGTGTTGTTGTGACATTTAAATCTTTACACTATCCTCGTTATTAATTATTGTTATAGCTTTTCATATTGCATGAACTATATATCTGTTGTTTGTCGTTTTCTTATTTACCATGTTTGTGATGATTTTAGATTGTCTTACCTCTTTATTGTATGTGTTTTCTGTATATATTTATTTTACGTGGTAAAGAGTTTGAGGAAGAGGAACAACCTCTTGAGATTTTGTATCCTGAGGAGGAAGAAGAAGCGAAGAAGCCAAGATCGATCGACGATCAAGAACCATCTGATCATCCATATCCATTGGACTGATTTGTTTGGGTATGGCGGTGCCAGGATTTTTAGGTTTTGTACGTCTTGAGTTTCACGGTGGATCGTTAGCTTGGCATTTGTGGGGAGATAGAGACTCAGTGACTTACGTGGGACGGTTGACTGTGTCCCTACGACATGCTTTTGATGGAGAGCCAGTTGTGACGACTACTGTGTTTTTGCACTTAGAGTTACCTTTATCTCTTAGGCGTTATTGGGGTGGTGTGTCCACTGAGCCTAGTGAGATGAGTATCGTATCGACTGCGCGGTCTCATATCCGCCGAGAGTCGAGGCATCCTGGATATTTATCTCTTGACGATCTTCCTGAGAGTAATCCTTCAGAGGGTTAAATATGTATGATGTGTATTTTGGGCGCGTCTGCGTATGTATATATTGACTCTTTACTGTTTTTGTTTACTGTTTCTGTTTAAATATTTGTAGATATAGTTGTAAATTATTTGTATAACTTATAACTTGGACCATATGTATATTATGAGTGATGTTGTTCTGTTTATTTTATGTTTCTGCGTTATTTTATTTAATAATATTCTGTTTAATAGGAATTATTTTTACAATTCGTATTAGTATGTAACACATGTTTCACAACTTGGGTAGATTTTATTTATCTTTCTTTTATTTTCTTTATATATGTGACATCCCCACAAGGGTGTTACATTCCCCCCATTTAAAACCCACATGTTTCTTGACAATTTCATTAAGAGGTGCAACCAATGTACTAAAATCTTTAACAAACTTCCTATAAAAACTAGCTAATCCATGAAAGCTTTCTCACTTCACTCACATTCTTTGGAGTCGGCCACTCTTGAATAGCTTTTATCTTTTCTTGATCAACATTGCGCCTTTAGAATTTATCACAAATCCTAGGAAAATGACATGATCTAGACAAAATGTGCATTTCTCAAAATTAGCATACAACTTTTCTTTCCTAAGAATGTACAAAACAACCCTCAAATGTTCAATATGCTCATCCAAACTCTTACTATAAACAAGAATATCATCAAAATAAACTACCACAAATTTTCCTAAAAACTCTCTCAAAACATGGTTCATCAACCTCATGAAAGTACTAGGTGCATTGGTCAACCCAAAGGGCATCACCTTCCACTCATACAAACCATATTTTGTCTTGAAAGCGGTCTTCCACTCATCACCCTCTCTAATCCTAATTTGATTATATCCACTCTTCAAATCAATTTTAGAGAAAACATAAGAACCATACAACTCATCAAGAAGATCATCTAACTTGGGAATTGGATGTCTATATTTGATGGTGATGTTGTTGATGGCTCTACAGTCAAAACACATCCTCCAAGTTCCATCTTTTTTGGGTACTAAAATCACTGGAACAGTACATGGACTCAAACTTTCTATGACCCATCCCTTTTGCATTAAGTCTGCCACTTGCTTTTGAATCTCCTTTGTTTCTTGTGGATTACTTCTATAGGCTGGCCTATTGGGTAGGATAGCCCCGGGAACAAGGTCTATATGATGCTCAATTCCCCTTAGAGGTGGTAGTCCAGAAGGTATCTCCTATGGGAAAACATCTCCAAATTCCTGCAAAATAGTTTTCATACCACTAGACAGAGAAAGATCTTTAGAACCCTTAGAATTCTAGTTAAATTCTTTGCAATAAAGCAAGTATAGTGGCTGTTTTGAAAGCAAAGCCTTCTTAACCTCACTTCCTCTTACAAGATAGCTCTCCTTTGTCTCTTTCTTTTCACTCTTTTGCTCTTGGTCTTTTCTTTTTTTGCCCACTCGGAGATCACTATTCTTTTCACTCTTCTTTTCTTTTTCTCTCAATTCTTTTCTATCTTGCTCTCTTTTCTCTCTTAATTTGATTTGATCCTCACACACCTCTCTTGGAGACAAAGGTGCAAGTGTAACTTTGCACTCATTGTGCACAAAAGAATACTTGTTAGAATATCCATCATGATGGGCACTTTTGTCAAATTGCCAAGGCCTTCCAATAAGCAAATGACTTGCCTCCATAGGCACCACATCACATAAAACAGAATCATGATATTTTCCAATAGAGAAACTGATTTCCACTTGCTTGTTCATAGCCATCACACCATTTTCACTAAGCCATTGAAGCTTATATGGTCGTGGGTGAGGTTTGATTTCCAAATTCAATTTTGACACCAAACTGGAACTAGCAACATTAGTGCAACTTCCTCCATCAATAATCAAGGAACAAACCTTACCTTGAATGAGGCACCTTGTGTGAAATATGTTCTCTCTTTGACTTTCTTCTTTCTCCTTTGAAAGATTGCCCAACAACCTCCTTACTATAAATAAATCTCCCTCAGCTGCAATTTCCTCATCATACTCTTCCTCACTTTGTAGAGCAAATTCTGAAGAGGATTCACTAATAATCTCCACATCCTTCTTAAGCAACATGCTTTTTTTAGTTGGACACTCAGATGCTATGTGTCCCCTCCCCAAACACCTAAAACATTTAATCTCACTACTTCTAGTTTTCTTAGGAGCCTCATTGGACTTATTTTGTGTCCTTTGAGGTGCAGAAGTGGGAGTTCTTGAGGAAGAACCTCCCTCCTTCTTATTTCTTTCCTTCCAACTTGAAGAATTAAAGTTAGAAGAGTTCCTTCTCATGGCACCCTTTCTCTTGAGTTGTTGTTCTACCTTAGTAGCTTGATGCACTAAGTCCTCCAACTCCACATAATTTTGCAACTCCACAACATCCCTTATATCACTATTCAGCCCATATAAGAAGCGTGCCATAGTAGCCTCCCGATCTTCACTAATATTGGCTCTAATCAAGGACACCTCCATCTCTTTATAATACTCACTACACTCTTGTTACCTTGTGTAAGCCTTTGAAGTTTATTGTGAAGATCTCTATGATAATGAGAAGGAACAAATCTTCTTCTCATTAACCTTTTCATCTCCACCCAACTATCCACCAAGGGTTCTCCATATCTCTCCCTCTCCTTTTGTAATTGGTCCCACCAAAGGAGAGCATATTCAGTGAACTCCATGGTTGCCCACCTTCATCTTTTTATCTTCTGTATAGTTGTGGCATGCAAATAATTGTTCAACTTCATTTCCCACTCCAAATAGGCCTCGAATCACTTTTCCCTTTGAAGGGTGGTATGTTAAGCTTCACTCCCTCAATCTTATCTTCTCTTGCATCATCTTCGTTATCTCTTCTCCTCCTTCTATCAAACCTCCTTCTACCACCATCATCATCATGATTTCCTTGATTTTCTAACTGCTCAATTCTCTCATATATCTCCTCTGTATGCTCCCTCATCATCCTTTGCATTTGAGTTGTAATAGCCTCCACTAACAATCTGTTGTTTGCCTCAGTACGAGGGGTACCAACACCACCTATTCCTGCCATAGTTCAAACAAGGAAAACAAAAGTTGTAACACCCCAATTTTTAGAAAAATGTCCCAAATGTTCTGTTTGCTGTTTTTCAATATTTTGTGTAAAAGACCGTTGTGTCCCTATTTTACTGTTTCTTATTTTCTGTATGAAATACAAATATGTTTTACAGGCTAAAATTTTATTTGGTCGTTTTACGTAATATGTTTCGAGACGGTAAAATAAAAGTTTTCTCAAGCTACTGTTTTAATTTTTCTCAGGAGATATACAGACAATTAATACTTGTCTTAATTTTATTTGAACGTTTTGGATGATTTGCTTTTTCTTATTGTGGGGAAAAATAAAAAATGACCATTACGTCCCGATTGTACTTTTTTTTTAATTTTTCTATATGTTACAATGTTTAATATTCACGTATTGTCTCATGATTTTATTTGGACTTTTTGTGCGATTTGCTCCGAGACAGAAAATAATATTTTTCGGTAGGAAATCTTGTTTTAATTATTCACAATATGGGATCTTACTTAACCCAATTTTGAATGATACTTGTATTTAATCTTTTAATTTTTAGGATTTAAACGATCACAAATAAAATAATTTTGTATTATTATAATATTATTTTATTAGTCAGTATAATTAGATGACAGTATACCTGAAAATATTTTACGGGACCCACGTTTAGTTAAAACAGTTAACTTAGTAGCTTAATTAAGTATCATTAGTGATGGAACATTCAAGAACATAGTGACTAAGCTAGATGACTAAGCTTAATTAGTGACTAAGCATGGTGACTAGGTTAGGATCAACCAATGGGAGAAAAGCTTGCTAACCAAGTTTTAATCTTGACCTTTGATCCATCCTAAGGCTTGGATGAAGCCAAGCAAGGCTACACCTTGCATGCTTGAAGTTCACGGCCATTTGGCCTTTGGAGGACCAAAAATCATTTTCACTTTCATGCATTTTCTCTCTTCTCTCTCTTCCAAAAACCCTAAACTCCATTGAAGCTTCCTTGAAGCTATATTCGGCCAACCCATAAACTATACCATCCAATCACTCAAAAATTTATCCAACCAAGTTTTCTAAACCTAAACACAATCCTAAGAACATCTCTAGTTGAGAGTTCTTGCAAAATCCTTCATTTGAAGCTTGGAAACCTACTTGGAAAATTTTACCTAGAAGGTGAAATTTCTTGTTTTCCATTTCTAAACTCTTTTTCAAAGTTCTAAGCCATGATTTCTCCATGGTTTAAGCTCTCTTTTATGGTTAGTAATTTGTAGTTTTGTTTAAGCTTGATAGGTGACTTGGTGGAGTGAAACCGAAATCCTAGGAAAGGTGTGAAGGAGTGTTTGTCTTCATTTAAGGTAAGAGGAAGACTAATCTTATCATCCTTGGATGGTGGTAAGAAGATGGAGATTGATTGTTGTGATTGTAGAATCCATAAGGATTCCTTTGTTTGTGGTTGTTAGTAGCTTGTTTGTGTGGTTGTTAGTAGTTTTCCTATTTGATGTTTGTAATAATTTGTATGATGTTGCATGTTTACAAGCTTTGATTTGCATGTCTACAAGCTTTGATTTGCATGTCTACAAGCTTTGATAATTTGTATGTGTTAGAAATGCATGATAATGTATAGGATGTGAATAACATGCTAAGGAATGTATGAGTGTTCCAAAGAACACCACACCAAGGCTCACGACCATTAATCAAAAGGAGAACCAAAATGTTCTCATTATTTTCCTAAAGTGTAATTTAATTAACCTAGGAAAATTAATAAGAGATAGAATTGTTTAGATCAAAGAAAATGAATTTAGAAAGCAAATAACACAAGTGCATATTTCGGTCAACATGCCAAACCAAAGATCCATGATTTCTAAAATCAATTCTAAACCATTTTCAAGTAAAAAGATGTAAGATATGTTAAAAAGGAATTTTTCTACAATGAGTTTTAAAGAAACAAATTGATATGAATTAAGTTTAAGGATTAAAATTAATAATTTTACTGTTAGAAATGAAATACAGTAACTTTTGAGAATTTCTAACATATAGCTCATACTGTATTTTGAAGCATGTTAGTGGTTTTCAAAAGGATTAAATTATATGGTCTAAAAATTAAGGAAACAAAATTTTTACGGAAAAATTAGGAAAACCATTAATATAATTTTCTAAACAAAATACTGTCAATTTTTAGTAAAAACGGGCAAATAAGATAGAAAAGATGTCCAAAAGACAATTATACTGAGATGGAAAATATTTTTACGTAGTTTAAACGTATTATTTATTATTTTTGTTTATTTAAACAGTAATTTTTAAGGGATTTGGACAATAAAATGATTTAAAAATCTTACGCGATTGAGAAAACGTGTTAAAAACTCTACGCGATTTAAAAAAAAATAGAAAAAATAAATTTACGTGATTTAAAAACGTTTGTAAAAACAACGAGATTGTGAAAACGCGATAAAATTTCTACGCGATTGACCAAAACGGTATTTTTCTGTATTTTTCTACTGTCGGGCTATGAGGTGAACCCGTACAGGCTTTGGAACAGTATTTGTCCGGTGGGACTTACTGTATCTTTTTATCTTTGATGATATATTTTAATGAGGGTTGTAACACCCTTATGGGGATGTCACATATATAAAGAAAATAAAAGAAAGATAAATAAAATCTACCCAAGTTGTAAAACATTTGTTACGTACTAATACGGGTTGTAAAATAATTCTGTTAAACGAATATTATTAAATAAAATAACGTGAAAACATAAAACCAACGAACAACATCACTCATAATATACATATGGTCCAAGTTATAAGTTATACAAATAATTTACAACTACAACTACAAATATTTAAACATCAGCAGTAAATATAGAAACAGTAAAGAGTCAATATATACATACGCAGACGCGCCCAAAAATACATCATAAATATTTAATCCTCTGATGGATCACTCTCAGGAAACTCATCAGAAGATAAATATCCAGGATGTCTCGACTCTCGGCGGTAACGGGACCGCCCAGTCGACACGATACTAATCTCACTAGGCTCAGTGGTCACACCACCCCAATGACGCCTAATGGATAAAGGTAACTCTAGGTGCAGAAACACAGTAGTCGTCATGGACGGCGACTCTCATCAAACTCATGTCGTATGGACACAAATTACCGTCCCACGTACGTCACAGAGTCTCTGTCTCCCCTCAGATGCCAAGCTAACGATCCACCATGAAACTCGAGTGTCACAAACCCCAAAAATCCAAGCACCGCCATACCCAAACCAATCAATCCAATGGATATGGATGATCAGTTGGTTCTTGATCGTCGAACTGATCTTCGGCTTGCTGATCTTCCTCCTCCTCGGGATACAGAATCTCAAGAGGTTGTTCCTCTTCCTCAAACTCTTTACCGCATAAAATAAATACAGAAAACATATACAATAAAGAAAGAGGTAAGACAATCTAAAATCATCACAAACATGACAAATAAGAAAACGACAAACAACAGATATACAGTTCATGCAATATGAAAAGCTATAACAATAATTTACTAACAGTATAGTGTAAAAATCTAATTATCATAACAACACATGATTTCACAGATAAATCAATAACACATACAATATAACATCACATATAAAATAAATTCAAAATGACAATTTTTCATAATCAATAACTAAATAAATAAATAAACAAATAAGATAAATAATATTCAAGATATAATTCAGATATAATATGACACGACCCTACTCCATGGAGCTAAACACAAATAGATATCAGAGAGAGAATGACTCGCAAAATCTATTAGTACCACGGCTGCCCAACCAAACTATTGCGCTGTCACACTTTGCGTCTATAGCCCCAAGTCATATGGAATCCATCATCCAAAGCATGGTGTAGTTCACTGTCTCACATTATGGCACTACAGGCAATGTACTATTAGACTTTACGAAATCTCGATTAAAAATAGTGCGTGTCGAGTTCATTAGTGTGCTATCGGTTACCACGGCCCGGCGGAGCGACCGATGGCGTCCATATATGGGATCCCGTACACTAACGTCTCCAAGTTCATAAAGACAATGAACCACACTACGTTTATCGCATCGACAACACGATGTGATTCACCTCGTCAACCAATCCACCAAAAATTGGCATATCCTCAAGTTACCAGGATATTCTTAAGATAAAAAAGATACAGTAAGTGCCACTGGACAAATACTGTTCCAAAGCCTGTACGGGTTCACCTCATAGCTCGACAGCAGAAAAATACAGAAAATCCAGAAAAAAATATAGAAAATACCATTTCGGTCAATCGCATAGAAATTTTATCGTGTTTTCACAATCTCATCGTTTTTACAAACGTTTTTAAATCGCGTAAATATATTTTTTTGTTTTCAAAATCGCGTAGAGTTTTTAATACGTTTTCTCAATCGCATAAGATTTTTAAATCATTTTATGGTCCAAATCCCTTAAAATTACTTGTTTAAATAAACAGAAATAATAAATAATACGTTTAAACTACGTAAAATATTTTCCATACCGTATACTGTCTTTTGGACATCTTTTCTATCTTATTTGCCCGTTTTTACTAAAAATTGACAGTATTTTATTTAGAAAATTATATTTAATGATTTCCTAATTTTTCCATAAAAATTCTATTTACTTAATTTTTAACCGTATAATTTAATCCTTTTGAAAACCACTAACATGCTTCAAAATTATAGCATGAGCTATATGTTAGAAATTTTCAAAAGTTACTTTTTCTTGTATTTAATTTCTAACAAAGAAAATCATTAGTTTTAATCCTTAAACTTAATTCTAATCAATTTGTTTCTTTAAAACTCATTGTACTAAAATCCTTTTGGCATTTATTACTTAACCTTAGTTGAAAACAATTCTATAAATCAAAACACATTTAAATTTGGCTTTTTGGCCGAAAATCATTCTATGCTTTATACTTCATTCCTAATTATTTCCATACATTTAATCTCTTATAAAACTCTTAATCTAGTTTATTTTTATTAAATTATCTAGTCAATAGTTAGAAAATAAATTTGGATCAAAAGTATGTGGCATGTTGGCCAATTTTAACAAAGTCTTTGCATTTGATCTCTAAATTATTTTTCATCTTCTAAATCCATGTCAAATTTATTGTAGTACCTAAATTCATTAAATCATTATTTTAGAAAATGATTTGGAATTGATTTTAGAAATCATGGATTTTTGGTTTGGCATGTTGGCCTAAACATAAAATTATGTCATTTGATTTCTAAATTCATTTTCCTTAATCTAAACAATGTGATACCTTGCTAATGTTCCTAGGTTAATTAAATCTCATTTTAGGAAAATTAAGAGAACATTTTGGTTCTCCATTTTGGTCATGGTCGTAAGCCTCAAGGTTTGTGTTCTTTGGAACACTCATGCAATCCTTGACATATTATTCACATCCTATAAATTATCATACATTTCTAACACATGCAATATATTTCTAACATATATAACCTATGTCAAAGCTTGTAGACATGCAATCAAAGCTTGTAGACATGCAAATTATTACAAACATCAAATAGGAAAGCTACTAACAAATACACAAACACATAAACAAGCTACTAACAATCACACAAAAGAATCCTTATGGATTCTACAATCACAAAAATCACACTCCATCTTCTCACCACCATCCTTAGATGATAAGATTAGTCTTCCTCTTACCTTAAATGAAGACTAAAACTCTTTCACACCTTTCTTTATGTTTCGATTTTCTCCTTCAAAATCACCTAACAAGCTTAAACAAAACTACAAGTTACTAACCAAAAAAAGAGAGCTTAAACCATGGATAAATCATGGCTTAGAACTTTGAAAAAGAGTTTAGAAATGGAAAACTAGAAATTTCACCTTCTAGGTAAAATTTTTCCAAGTAGGTTTCCAAGCTTTAAATGAAGGATTTTACAAGAACTCCCAACTAGAGATGTTCTTAGGATTGTGTTTAGGTTTAGAAAACTTGGTTGGATGAAATTTTGGGTGGTTGGATGGTGTAGAACAAAGCTTGGCCGAATGGAGCTTCAAAAGGGCTTCAATGGTGTTTAGGGTTTTTGGAAGAGAAAGAAGAGAGAAAGTTGCATGAAGACAAAGTGAATTTGGTCTCCCAAAGGCCAAATGGCTGTGGACTTCATGCCATGCAAGGTGTAGCCTTGCTTGGCTTCATCCTTGCCTTAGAATGCATCAAAGGCCAAGATCAAAACTTGGTTAGCAAGCTTGGCTCCTATTGGTTCATCCTTGCCTTGTCATTAGCCTTAGTCACCATGCTTAGTCACTAATTAACCTAGTCATCTAGCTTAGTCACTTGTTCTAGAGAATTCCTTCACTAATGATGCTTAATTAAGCTACTAAGTTAACTGTATTAGCTAAACGTGGTCCCGCAAAATATTTTCGGGTCCATCTATCATCTAATTATACTTGACTAATAAAATAATATTATAATAATACAAAATTATTTTATTTGTGATTAAATCTTAAAAATTAAAAGATTAATTATTGTCTCATTCGAAAGTTGGGTTTAGTAAGATCCCCAGTCTGAATAATTAAAACAAGATTTCCTAATTTAATCCTAAAAAATATTATTTTCCGTCTGAGCAAATCGCACAAAAAGTCCAAATAAAATCACAGACAAGTAATATTAAGCAATCGTAACATATAGAAAAATTAAAAACAAGACAATCGAGACATAACGGTCATTTTTCCATTTTTTCCCACGAAAAAAGCAAATCATCCAAAACGTTCAAATAAAATTACAAACATGTATTAATTGTAGTATATCACCCAAAAAAAATTAAAACAAGAGCTTCAAGAAAATTTTTATTTTAATCAGATCGAAGCAAAATACGTTTTTGTTTTGGATTAAATAAAATTTTAGCTTTGAAAACATATTTGTATTTCATACGTAAAAATAAGAAATTAGAAAAATAGGGACATAACATCATTTACACAAAAGCTTGAAAAACAAAGAAACTACAACATTCGGGACATTTTCTAAAAATTGGGGTGTTACAACTCTCCCAACAAATAAAAATTTCGTCCTCGAAATTATAAACCATGGATCAAAACAAATGAGGATACTGATCCTCATTTTATCTTCCAATTCCCAGGTAGCAAATTACCCGTCACATCATTCCATATGATCTTCACCACTAATCATCTTCCCTCGAAAAATTTTGACCTTTTATAGTCCTCAATTCTAACATGGAGAAAGTCTCGTAAGTCAAATTCTCCTTCAAGATGTACTTCATCCGGTTATATAACATGCGTTGGATCTGGTATATACTTCTTAGAATGAGACACATGAAATACATCATGCTTAAGATTGGATAGAAAAGGTGGCAAAGCAATCTTGGCCACAAAACCTATACGTCGATAATCGATACGGTCCAATAAACTTAGGAGTAAGCTTCTTAGACTTGATAACTCTTCCGACACCTTGGGTTGTAGGAGTAACTCTTAGAAACACATGCTCACCCTCCTCAAACTCAAGAGGTCGTCTTCATTTATCCGCCATAACTCTTTTATACGCTAGCGTCGTTTTCATCTTCTCTTGTATCATCTTTACCTTCTCCGTATCCAAAATTTGTACAAGATCCGGTCCAAGAGCATGCTTTCCCCATCTTGATACCAACATAACGGGGTTCGACATCGTCTTCCGTACAATGCCTCATAGGGTGCCATCCCCAAACTTGAGTGAAAACTATTGTTGTAGGTGAATTCTATCAAAGATAAAAATTCATCCCAACTTCCTCGTTGCTCCAAAACACAAGCACGCAACAAATCCTCCAAAGATCGTATGTTCTCTCTCGTCTCCATCACCATGTGATGATACGCCGAACTCAGTCGCAACTTAGTTCCCATAGTTTCTTGTAGACTCCACCAAAACCTTGACATAAACCTCGGATCTCGATCAGAAACTATACATGCAGGTACACCATGTAATCTAACAATCTCGTTGATGTACAACTGGGTTAATCTTTCCAACGAATACTTGATATTAATTGGTAATAAATGAGATGATTTAGTAAGCCTATCGACTATAACCCATATTGAATCATGACCTTTTCTCGTCTTCGGCAAACCAATTATGAGCAAATCCATCAAGATACTATCCCATTTCCACTTGAATTGTGCTAGAAACATCCCAATGGGCTTTGATATTCCACTTTCACTTTCTGACAAACCAAACAAGACTTTATCCACATAACCTTGAACATTACGAAACATTCGCCACTCAACAAAGCACCACTTGAAACTTCCCCCTTTTTGTACCGCTTCATCTCACTATTTTTTTGTTTTTTAACAGAGGTGCCTCACAATTCAAGTTTTCTTTTCCAACAATATTGATGTGTGTCTACTTATGACATAATTTTGACTAAGAATATCCTTTCTTGCAATTGCAATACATAAAAGAACATTATAAAAATTTAGAAAGAAAAAGTAGAGAAACTATTGAAATTGTTACTAGACATGTCCAACAAAGAATTTGACATTGCCTAATTTTAAGAATAAGTTTTCCGTGACACCAAAGTTTTACTGGAACAATCTATAGGATATGATTAAAGATAACCAATCCATGTATATGATTACATCTATCTCGCGAAAGAGGTAGACAGTTTGGATTAATAGAAAAGATTGTTTAAGGAACTGGATAATAATAATAATAAGGTTGGTAATAAAAACAGAAATAGATAAGTCAAAAGGTAACGTGTAACACCCCAATTTTTAGAAAATGTCCCGAATGTTCTGTTTGCTGTTTTTCAAGCTTTTGTGTAAATGACTGTTGTGTCCTTATTTACTGTTTCTTGTTTTCTATATGAAATACAAATATGTTTTACAGACTAAAATTTTATTTGATCATTTTACGTATTTTGCTTCGATACTCGTGTTGAAAATAAAAATTTTCTAGAGATGGTCACTGCTTTAATTTTTCTCAGAGATATACGTGACAATTAATCTTGTCGTAATTTTATTTGAACTTTTTGGATGATTTGCTAAAAGTCAGGGGAAAATGGAAAAATAAGCATTACGTCCCGATTGTACTATTTTTAATTTTTCTATATGTTACAAAGTTAATATTACTGTCTTTGATTTTATTTGGACTTTTGTGTGATTTGCTCTGGGATAGGAAAATAATATTTTTTAATAATGGAAGTCTTGTTTTAATTATTCGAGAAGAGGGGATCTTACTAAACCCAATTCCTAATGAGACAATAATTAATCTTTTAATTTTTAGGATTTAACATCTCGATAAAATAATTTTGTGTAAGGTTATTTTATTAGTCGAAGATAATTAGATGACAAAAATCTCGAAAATATTTTGCGAGACCTACGTTTAGCTAATACAGTTAACTTAGTAGCTTAATTAATCATCATTAGTGAAGGAACTCTCTAGAACATGATGACTACCTTAGTGACTAGGTTAGTGTAATAATGAAGCTTAGTGACTAGGTTAGAAGGAACCAATGGGAGACAAGCTTGCTAACCAAGTTTTAATCTTGGCCTTTGATGCATTCTAAGGCTTGGATGAAGCCAAGCCATGGACACCTTGCATGGCATGAAGTCCACGACCATTTGGCCTTTGAGAGACCAAAAATCACTTTGTCTTCAAGCCTTTTCTCTCTTCTCTCTGGCATTTGAAAAACCCTAAACACCATTGATGTTCTCTTGGAGCTAGTTTCGGCCAAACCTAGTTCTACACCATCCAACCACCCAAAATTCCATCCAACCAAGTTTTCTAAACCTAAACACAATCCTAAGAACATCTCTAGTTGAGCTTCTTGTACAAAATCCTTCATTTGAAGCTTGAAAACCTACTTGGAAGATTCAACCAAGAAGGTGAAATTCCTAGTTTTTCTTTTCTAAACTCTTTTTCAAAGTTCTAAGCCATGATTTCTCCATGGTTTAAGCTCTCTTTCTATGGTTAGTAACTTGTGATTTTGTTTAAGCTTGCTAGGTGATTTGGTGGAGTGAAACCGAAATCCTAGGAGGAGTGAAAGAATAGTTTTTGTCTTCATTTAAGGTAAGAGGAAGACTAATCTTATCATATATGGATGGTGGTAAGAAGATGGAGTATGATTTTTGTGATTGTAGAATCCATAAGGATTCATTTGTGTATTTGTTAGTGGCTTGTTTATGTGTTTTGTAACACCCCTTTGGAGGATGTCACACATAAAAGAAAATAAAAGAAATAGAAATAAAATCTACCCAAGTTGTGAAACATTTGTTAAATATTATTACGGGTTGTAAAATAATTCCTGATAGACAGAAATATGATATAAAAAGATAATGCGGAAAATACGAAATAAAAAAAAAACATCATTACTGATAATATACATATGATTAAGTTATAAGTCAGTACAAATAATTTACAACAAGGACTACAAATATTTAAACAAAAACAAGAAAGAAAGCAATAAAAGAGTTAATATATACGTACATACACCGACGCGCCCAAAAAAAACATCATGGTTATCTAATCCTCGATGGATCACTCTCGGCATGAAAATGATCATCGGGAGATAGATATCCCGGATGTCTCGACACACGGCGATAACGGGATCGCGCGGTCGATACGATGCTTATCTCACTAGGCTCGGGGTTTTCAAAGACCCCAATAACGCCTAATGGATAAGGTAACTCTAAGTGCGAAATAACGTCGTAGTCATAATGGGCTCTCCATCAAATCGCTGACGTAGAATCACGGTCACACGTCCTGCATATGTCACGAATCACGATCGCCTCGTAGATGCCAAGCCGAGAACCTCCATGAAATACTAGCTCTACGAACCCCAAAAATCCTGGCGCTGCCATCCCTCACAATCAATCCAGAGGATATGGATGATCGGATGGTTCTTGATCGTCAAACTGATCGTCCGCTTGCTGACCTTCCTCCTCCTCGGGGTACAAGATCTCAAGGGGCTGATCCTCTTCCTCAAAGTCTTTACCGCGTAAAATAAATAAACAGAAAATACATATAACAAAGAGGTAAGACAACATAAAATCATCACAACATGGCCAATAAGAAGACGACAAACAACATATATACAGTTCATGCAATACAAAAGCTTTAACAATTATAATAACAGATTGAAGTAAAATTCAGATATCATAACAATATATCACACCACAGATAAAACATCACAGATAAAATAAGAAAGATAAAAATAAACAGATAAGATATAATAAAAATAACCAAATATAGAAGTAGTAATCGAGATAAAATAAACAAATAAAATACGATAAACAATAAATAGATAAGATGGAAATAAATAGACATAGAGATAAACAAATAATATAACAAAACCCTACTCCATGGAGCTAAAGAAAACACAAGTATCAGAGAGAGGAATGATTCGTAAAATCTATTAGTACCACGGCTGCCCCACCAACTATTGCGTTGTCACACGTTGCGTCTATAGCCCCACGACACAGGAATCCATCATCCAGGCGTGGTGTAGTTCACGGTCTCACGTTGTGGCACTACAGGCAAATGTACTACTAGATTTCACAAATCTCGATTAAATATAGTGTATGTCGAGTACCATAGTGTGCTATCGGTTTACCACGGCCCGGAGCTACCAAACTCGTCCACATGTGGGATCCCGTACACTAAAGTCTCCAAGTTCATTAGAACAATGAACCACACTACGTTTATCTCATCGACAACACGATGTGATTCGTCTCGTCAACCAATCCACCAAAAACTTGGCACACATAGATAGAAAGCACATGCGGGTTCACATTTTCCCGACAAAAAATAAATTCTCAAAAACACATGCGGGTTCACATTTTCCCGACAATGATAAATTTTCAAAAGCACATGTACGGGTTCACATTTTCCCGACAAAAAAGATCCTCAAAAATAATCATGCGGGTTCACATTTTCCCGACAAAGATAAAATAAATATAGTAACGGTCAATCGCGTAGAAATTTTATCGCGTTTTCATAATTCCATCGTTTTTACAAACGTTTAAAAATCGGGTAAAGATATTTTTCTATTTTTAAAATCGCGTAGCATTTTTAATACGTTTTCTCAATCGCGTAGGATTTTCAAATCATTTTCTTATTCAAATGCCTTTAAAATTACTTGTTTAAACAAATGACAAAATAGTACTTAGTACATTTAAACTACGTAGAATAATTTTTCATACCGCATACTTGTCTTTTGGATATTTTTGCTATCTTATTGGTTCATTTTTACTAAAAATTGACAAGATTTTGTTTAGAATATCATAATAATGGTTTCCTAAATTATCCATAAAATTTCCATTTACCTAATTAAAACTTTTTAACCATATCATTTAATTCTTTTTGAAATCTCTAACATGCTTCAAAACCTAAAGTGAGCTATATGTTAGAAAATTTCTCAACATTTTGTATTTCCTTCCTAATGATAAAATTATTAGTTTTAATCCTTTAAGCTTAATTCTACTCAATTTGTTTCTTCAAAAACCATTATAGAAAATTTCTTCTTAACTTGTATTGTCTCTTTTTGATTGAAAAAGGTTTGGAATCAAGTTTTAAAATCATGATTACCTATATTGGCATGTTGGCCAAATTTCATAAAACTTTTGCATTTGATTTCTAAATTGTTTTTCACCTTCTAAATCATATCAAATATATTATATTGTCTAAGTTCATTAAATCATATTAGAAAATAGTTAGTAAGAGTTAAATTAATCCTTTAGGCATGTTGGCCCAAAATACTAAGTCTTTACCATTTGATTTCTAAATGCATTTTCTTTGATCAAATCAATTTGAAACTTTCTTGATTCTCCTAGGTTAATTAAGTTACACTTTAGGAAAAATCAAGAGAACATTTTGGTCCTCCAAACTTGTCATTGCCGTGAGCTATTGGATGTGCTCTTTGGAACACTCATGCAAATTTAAACATGTTATTCACATCCTATATATATCATACAATTCTAACACATGCATTGTATTTTCTAACACATGCAATATATTTTCTAACACCTAAACCTAAATTAAAGCTTATAGACATGCAATCAAAAGCTAATAGACATGCAAAATTATTACAATCATCAAACAAGAAAGCTACTAACAAATACCACATAAACTACTAACAAACACAAAAATTAACAAATACACACATAATTAACACATGACCACCGAATCCTTATGGATTCTACAAACATCACAAATGGCTCCATCTTCTTACCACCATCAAGAGATGATAAGAATTGTCTTCCTCTTACCTTAAATGAAGACAAAAGGCTTGCTTTCACTCCTCCTAGGTCACGGTTTTCACCACCAAAAATACCTAGAAATCTCAAACAAAATCTACATGTTACTAACCATGAAAAGAAGCTAAACCATGGAGAAATCATGGCTTAGAACTTTGAAAAAGAAGAGAGAAAAGAAAAGCATGAAATTTCACCTTCTAGGTAAAACTTTCAAGGTTGATTTCCAAGCCCTAAATGGAAGATTTTGAAGAAACTCCCAACTAGAAAGGTTCTTAGAATAGTGTTTAGGTTAGGAAAACTTGGTTAGAAAAATTTTTGGATGGTTGGATGGTGTAGATAGTGTCTTGGCCGAAAATGGTGAAGAAAATGAACAAGAATGGTGGCTAGGGTTTTGATGAGAGAGAAGAGAGAAAAGTGATGAAGATGAAGTGTGATTTTGGTCTTCTCACCTCTTGGCCGTAGCCATCAAGTGGGGTGCAAGGTGGGCACCT
Organism: Ormosia emarginata; assembly: GCA_029884605.1. Taxonomy (NCBI): domain Eukaryota; kingdom Viridiplantae; phylum Streptophyta; class Magnoliopsida; order Fabales; family Fabaceae; genus Ormosia; species Ormosia emarginata. Next base: position 19,372,610 of record JAQQTP010000078.1, on the reverse strand, counting down.
TTTGGCTTCATCCAAGCCATTGGATGAATCAATGGTCAAGATCAAGCCTTGGTGAGCAAGCTTGATTTCTATTGGTTGGCTCATGGTGACTCACATGCCTAGTCACACAACTCATTTAATTTCTTTTGAGTCACTGAATTTGACTGCTGAAAGTTCTACTACTAACGGTGATTAATTAAGCTACCGATCTAACCGTTTACTAATTGTGGGTCCCGCAAAATATTTCCGGGTCCATCTTTGTCACTAAAATATACTTGACTAATAAAATAATATTATAATAATATAAAATTATTTTATTTGTGCTTAAATCCTAAAAATTAAAAGATTATTTTTAGTCTCATTCAGAATCGGGTTAAGTAAGATCCCCCAATTCTAAATAATAAAATAAGATTTTTCCCGGCCCGGAAAAATCTTATTTTCCTACCCTCGAGCAAATCACACAAAAAGTCCATATAAAATCACAGACAGTATTATCGGACATTAAATCAAGAAGAAAACAATTAAAAACAAGAAAAAAAAGAAAAACAAGACGTTCGGGACGTAACGGTCATTTTCCCATTTTTTCCCACAACGTAGGTAATCGTCAAACGTTCAAATAAAATATCCAGCAGTATTATATAGTGTATATCTTTCAGAAAAATTAATACAGTAGCTCAGAAAAATTTTTATTTTACTGTCTCGAAACAAATTACGTAAAACGATCAAATAAAATTTGAGCCAGTATTATCGTAATTGTTTTCATACAGAAATCGAGAACAAAAAAATAGGGACACAAATGGGTCATTCACACAAAAGCATGAAAAATAGAAAACAAGCATTCTGAATATTTTCTAAAAATTGGGCGTTACAACTCTCCCCAACAAATAAAAATTTCGTCCTCGAAATTCGATTGTTCATCCAAACAAATGAGGATACTGATCCTTCATTTTATCTTCCAGCTCCCAGGTAGCCTCACCCGTCACATCATTCCATATGACTTTCACTAACTCAATCATCTTTCCTCGAAGCTGCTTTACCTTTCTGTCCTCTATTCTGACAGGTAAAGTTTCGTAAGTCAGATTCTCCTTTAACTGTACATCATCTGGCTGTATAACATGTGTCGGATCTGGTATATACTTCCGTAACTGAGACACATGAAACACGTCATGCAAATTGGATAGAAAAGGCGGCAAAGCAATCTGATATGCTACAGGACCTATACGTCGGATAATCTGATATGGTCCAATGAATTTAGGAGTAAGCTTCTTAGACTTAATCACTCTTCCGACACCAGTCGTAGGAGTAACTCTTAAAAATACATGCTCACCCTCCTTAAACTCAAGAGATCGTCTTCGTTTGTCCGCATAACTCTTTTGTCTGCTTTGCGCCGTCCTCATCTTCTCTTGTATCATCTTGACTTTATCCGTAGTCTGTTGTACAAGTTCTGGTCCAACAGTCATACTCTCCCCATCTTGATACCAACATAGCGGCGTTCGACATCGTCTTCCATACAATGCTTCATAAGGTGCCATTCCGATGCTTGCGTGAAAACTATTGTTGTAGGTGAATTCTATCAAAGATAAAAATTCATCCCAACTTCCTCGTTGTTCCAAAACACAAGCACGCAATAAATCCTCCAAAGACTGTATAGTTCTCTCTGTCTGACCATCTGTCTGCGGATGATATGCTGAACTTAATCGTAACTTAGTTCCCATAGCTTCTTGCAGACTTCACCAAAATCTTGACGTAAACCTCGGATCTCTGTCAGAAACTATACATGTAGGCACTCCATGTAATCTGACAATCTCACCGATGTACAACTGGGTTAATCTTTCCAATGAATATTTAATATTGATTGGTAAGAAATGAGCCGATTTCGTAAGTCTATCGACTATAACCCATATCGAATCATGACCTTTCCTTGTCTTTGGCAAACCAGTAACGAAATCCATAGAAATGCTGTCCCATTTCCATTCTGGAATCGATAATGGTTGCAACATCCCAGCTGGTCTTTGGTGTTCAACTTTCGATTTTTGACAAACTAGGCAAGTTGACACGCATCTAACCACATCACCCTTCATTCCATGCCACCAGAATAACTTCTTCAAGTCTTGGTACATCTTTGTTATGCCTGGATGCATACTTAATAGACTAGTATGGGCATGTTCCACAATATATTGCCTCAGTTCTCGGTCACGAGGAATACAGATTCTACCCCGAAACCTCAAAATTCCATCAGTTCCTTCTTTGAACTCTACTGCCTCGTCTTGCTTCATTTGTTCCCTTATTCCTTGTAAAAATTTATCGGCATTTTGCTTTTCCCTTATGTCTTCCATCAGCTCGCTTGAGATAGTAACCATATTCATACAGATCTTTCCCGGTTTCAACTCAACAAATGACCACTCATCTCTAAATTGTTCAATGAGCTCCTTTTCTTTGATCATCGCCGTTGGAAACACTGATAATCTTTCTACTCAAGGCATCGGCCACGACATTCGCCTTACCAGGGTGGTACAAAAGTTGAAAATCGTAATCGTTCGAAATTCTAACCATCTTCGCTGCCTCATATTCAGCTCCTTCAGTCGTACAAGTACTTCAAACTCTTGTGATCACCGAAAATGTTGAACGTTGCTCCATAGAGAAAATGTCTCCATATCTTCAAAGCAAAAACCACCGCACCAATTCCAAATCATGCGTAGGATAATTCTTCTCATGAACCTTCAATTGTCGAGAAGCATATGCCACCACATTCGGTCTTGCATCAACACGCATCCTAGTCCTTGATAAGAAGCGTCACAATACACATCGAAAGATTTCTTCGAATCGGTAGGATTAACACCGGTGCGCTTGTTAACCTCTTCTTCAACTCTTGAAAACTAGCTTCACGCTCTTCCGTCCATTCAAAAGCTTGACTTTTCCTCGTCGATTGTGTAAGTGGTCCAAAGCAATCTTGGAAAAACCTTCGATAAATCTCCGATAATAACCAAGAAGTCCAACAAAACTTCGAACTTCATTCTTGTCTTAGGTCTTTCCCATCGTAAAACAGTCTCCACTTTCGATGGGTCCACCGCAATACCTTCTTTAGAAATTACGTGACCAAGAAATTGGACTTCTTCCAACCAGAACTCACACTTAGCCAATTTCGCATACAACCGCTTTCTCCCTCAAAATCAAAGAACAACATTCGGATGTTCAAGATGCTCTTCCTTCGATCTAGAATAGATCGAATGTCATCGATAAAGACAACGACAAATCTGTCTAGATATGGACGAAATATCCTGTTCATATAATCCATAAATATGGCAGGAGCATTCGTCACCCGAATGCCATTACCTGATACTCATAATGTCCATAACGAGTTCGAAAAGCAGTCTTCGGCACATCTTCCCCTCTTACACGAATCTGGTGATAACCCGATCGCAGATCTATCTTAGAAAATATCACAGCTCCTCTCAATTGATCCATCAAATCATCGATTCTTGGAAGCGGGTATTTATTCTTGATAGTCACCTTGTTCAACTACCGATAGTCCACACAAAGTCGTGAAGTTCCATCCTTCTTCTTGACCAAAAGCACTGGCGCACCCCATGGGGAAACGCTAGGTCGTACAAATTCTTTCTCCAACAGTTCCACCAATTGCTTTTTCAGCTCCCCCAACTCTACTGGCGACATACGATACGGTGCAATTGAGATAGGACCTGTTCCCGGTACTAAATCAATTGAGAACTCGATCTCCCGCTCAAGCGGTAAACCAGGTACGTCTTCAGGAAAAACATCCGAAAAATTGTTAACAATAGGAATAGTATTCACATCCTTCTCAGTCTTAACTTCTAGAGAAGACAATACCAGATATCCCTGCGCTCCATCTCTCAACAAAGACTTGACCTTAACGGCGGTTAAGAATCCAGACTCTTCTTCCTTAGGAAAAACTATAGTTTTCTTTGCACAATCTATAAGGATATGGTTAGAACATAACCAGTCCATCCCTAAGATTACATCTATCTCAATAAGAGGCAAACAAATCAAATTGACCAAAAACAAACGGCCCTTCACAACAATAGGACAATCCAAACAGATCTTAGAAGTAACTACAGGTTTAGCGGTTAGGCGTAGATACACTTAACTTAACATTCAGAGAAGACACAGGCAACTTCAGTCTTTCCACACAATCATAGGCAATAAACGAGTGTGTAGCACCCGAGTCATACAATACAGTCAGAAGGTTACCTCCAATGTCACCTTCTCCTTGAATAAGGTCATCAGATTGAGAAACTTCAGATCCCATCATTGTATACACTCGCCCTCCAGATCTCGGTTGAGTATTTCCAGATTTTTGCTGATTAGTTTTAACATGACGAACAACAGGTTTCTTCTCTGGTCGAGTACAATCCTTCGACATGTGTCCAGGCTGTCCACAATTAAAACAGACAGTTCCCTTGATTGTACAATCTGGAGATAGATGGCCCTTCTTGCCGCACTTAAAACACGTCGGTGTAAACACCACTCTCTCGTCCCGCTCCACCACTAGGTACACTCCCTCCAACCGGCGGTCGCTGAGTCGACTTCCTTGTGGTCTAGCATACGGCTTACGCAGAAACCGATTTGTATTGCTACCTCCACCTCTTTGAAATCTTGTCGGCCCAAAGTTCCGATTCCTCTGATCTCGCGACGGTTCAAGCTCCTCAAGTCGCGCACATGCGTCCACCAAAGCATGAAAATGATTCATATTCGAGATATCACTCCTCGCTTCAATTCTACTCTCAATCCGGACTCAAACTTCCGACATTTCCATACCTCATCTTGTCGATTTTGAGCATAATCCGAAAATTGAGACAAACTTTCAAATTTTGTGGCGTACTCATTCACCGTCATATTTCCTGTCGCAACCCAAGAAATTCCATCTCCTTGGCATGCCTAGCACTTGCAGAAAATACTTATCCGAGAAAAGTATTAGAAAACACTTCCCAGGTGATCTCGGTCCCTTCACTTGCAACACTCGGCGGATTCCTCTCCACCAATGTTCTCGCATCTCCTCTCGGCAAAGATAAAGACAACATAAGTTACTTTCTTTTCATCCGTGCATCTCATCCCCTCAAAGATTCTCTCTAAATCTTGCATCCACGACTCGCTTTCTCCGGATCCACCTCGCCTCTAAATTGTGGCGGATTATGGCGCCTAAATTCGATAAATTTAGGGCATCGGTTGTAGCATCTTCTTTGTTGAGTCGCTCTCAAATTTTGCTTTGAGTAATCACTTCACCATCCGCCGCATAGCCTCGGCGGCAACCAACATCGGGTCCTCAACACGATTCACGTTAGCACGTCCTCTCCTCTACCAGCCATCTTCTTTCTTCAAACATAACAAAACAAAGTTAGATACATCCTTCTAGATATTTTCGAAAGGATATAAATCACAAAGATCACAGAGAATCACACAAAGACAAACAAAAACAGACCCAACCACAACCCCAAAAGACTCTAACTTGGGCTCGATACCAACTAATGTAACACCCCTTTGGAGGATGTCACACATAAAAGAAAATAAAAGAAATAGAAATAAAATCTACCCAAGTTGTGAAACATTTGTTAAATATTATTACGGGTTGTAAAATAATTCTCGATAGAGAAATATGATATAAAAAGATAATGCGGAAAATACGAAATAAAAAAAAAAAACATCATTACGATAATATACATATGATTAAGTTATAAAATTTGTACAAATAATTTACAACAAGGACTACAAATATTTAAACAAAAACAAGAAGGAAAGCAATAAAAGAGTTAATATATACGAGACATACGCTGTGCGCCCAAAAAAAAAAAACATCATGGTTATCTAATCCTCGATGGATCACTCTCGGCATGAAAATGATCATCGGGAGATAGATATCCCGGATGTCTCGACACACGGCGATAACGGGATCGCGCAGTCGATACGATGCTTATCTCACTAGGCTCAGGGTTTTCAGCACCCCAATAACGCCTAATGGATAAGGGTAACTCTAAGTGCAGAAATAACGTCGTAGTCATAATGGGCTCTCCATCAAATCGCTGACGTAGAATCACGGTCACACGTCCCCCGCATATGTCACGAGAATCACGATCGCCTCGTAGATGCCAAGCCGAGAACCTCCATGAAATACTAGCTCTACGAACCCCAAAAATCCTGGCGCTGCCATCCCTCACAATCAATCCAGAGGATATGGATGATCGGATGGTTCTTGATCGTCAAACTGATCGTCTGCCTGCCGGTCTTCCTCCTCCTCGGGGTACAAGATCTCAAGGGGCTGATCCTCTTCCTCAAAGTCTTTACCGCGTAAAATAAATAAACAGAAAATACATATAACAAAGAGGTAAGACAACATAAAATCATCACAACATGGCCAATAAGAAGACGACAAACAACATATATACAGTTCATGCAATACAAAAGCTTTAACAATTATAATAACAGATTGAAGTAAAATTCAGATATCATAACAATATATCACATCACGATAAAACATCACGATAAAATAAGAAAGATAAAAATAAACAGATAAGATATAATAAAAATAACCAAATATAGAAGTAGTAATCGATAAAATAAACAAATAAAATACAGATAAACAATAAATAGATAAGATGGAAATAAATAGACATAGAGATAAACAAATAATATAACAAAATCCTACTCCATGGAGCTAAAGAAAACACAAGTATCAGAGAGAGGAATGATTCGTAAAATCTATTAGTACCACGGCTGCCCCACCAACTATTGCCTGCATCACACGTTGCGTCTATAGCCCCACGACACAGGAATCCATCATCCAGGCGTGGTGTAGTTCACGGTCTCACGTTGTGGCACTACAGGCAAATGTACTACTAGATTTCACAAATCTCGATTAAATATAGTGTATGTCGAGTACCATAGTGTGCTATCGGTTTACCACGGCCCAGCGGAGCTACCAACTGTCCACATGTGGGATCCCGTACACTAAAGTCTCCAAGTTCATTAGAACAATGAACCACACTACGTTTATCTCATCGACAACACGATGTGATTCGTCTCGTCAACCAATCCACCAAAAACTTGGCACACATAGATAGAAAGCCTGTACGGGTTCACATTTTCCCGACAAAGAAATAAATTCTCAAAAACACCGTACGGGTTCACATTTTCCCGACAATGAGATAAATTTTCAAAAATAACATGCGGGTTCACATTTTCCCAACAAAGATCCTCAAAAATAAATATAGTAAAAATAAATATAATCGCGTAGAAATTTTATCGCGTTTTCATAATTCCGTCGTTTTTACAAACGTTTAAAAATCGGGTAAAGATATTTTTCTATTTTTAAAATCGCGTAGCATTTTAATACGTTTTCTCAATCGCGTAGGATTTTCAAATCATTTTCTTATTCAAATGCCTTTAAAATTACTTGTTTAAACAGATTAAATAGTACTTAGTACATTTAAACTACGTAGAATAATTTTTCATACCGCATACTCTGTCTTTTGGATATTTTTGCTATCTTATTGGTTCATTTTTACTAAAAATTGACAGTATTTTGTTTAGAATATCATAATAATGGTTTCCTAAATTATCCATAAAATTTCCATTTACCTAATTTTTTAACCATATCATTTAATTCTTTTGAAATCTCTAACATGCTTCAAAACCTAAAGTGAGCTATATGTTAGAAAATTTCTCAACATTCTCGTATTTCCTTCCTAATGATAAAATTATTAGTTTTAATCCTTTAAGCTTAATTCTACTCAATTTGTTTCTTCAAAAACCATTATAGAAAATTTCTTCTTAACTTGTATTGTCTCTTTTTGATTGAAAAAGGTTTGGAATCAAGTTTTAAAAATCATGATTACCTATATTGGCATGTTGGCCAAATTTCATAAAACTTTTGCATTTGATTTCTAAATTGTTTTTCACCTTCTAAATCATATCAAATATATTATATTGTCTAAGTTCATTAAATCATATTAGAAAATAGTTAGTAAGAGTTAAATTAATCCTTTAGGCATGTTGGCCCAAAATACTAAGTCTTTACCATTTGATTTCTAAATGCATTTTCTTTGATCAAATCAATTTGAAACTTTCTTGATTCTCCTAGGTTAATTAAGTTACACTTTAGGAAAAATCAAGAGAACATTTTGGTCCTCCAAATTTGTCATTGCCGTGAGCTATTGGATGTGTTCTTTGGAACACTCATGCAAATTTAAACATGTTATTCACATCCTATATACTATCATACAATTCTAACACATGCATTGTATTTTCTAATACATGCAATATATTTTCTAACACCTAAACCTAATTTAAAGCTTATAGACATGCAATCAAAAGCTAATAGACATGCAAAATTATTACAATCATCAAACAAGAAAGATACTAACAAATACCACATAAACTACTAACAAAAACACAAAAATTAACAAATACACACATAATTAACACATGACCACCGAATCCTTATGGATTCTACAAACATCACAAATGGCTCCATCTTCTTACCACCATCAAGAGATGATAAGAATTGTCTTCCTCTTACCTTAAATGAAGACAAAAGGCTTGCTTTCACTCCTCCTAGGTCACGGTTTTCACCACCAAAAATACCTAGAAATCTCAAACAAAATCTACATGTTACTAACCATGAAAAAGAAGCTAAACCATGGAGAAATCATGGCTTAGAACTTTGAAAAAGAAGAGAGAAAAGAAAAGCATGAAATTTCACCTTCTAGGTAAAACTTTCAAGGTTGATTTCCAAGCCTTAAATGGAAGATTTTGAAGAAACTCCCAACTAGAAAGGTTCTTAGAATAGTGTTTAGGTTAGGAAAACTTGGTTAGAAAATTTTTTGATGGTTGGATGGTGTAGATAGTTGTCTTTGGCGAAAATGGTGAAGAAAATGAACAACAATGGTGGCTAGGGTTTTGAAGAGAGAGAAGAGAAAAAGTGATGAAGATGAAGTGTTGTTTTGGTCTTCCAAGACCTCTTGGCCGTAGCCTTCAAGTGGTGCAAGGATGTGCATGGATTTGCTTCATCCAAGCCATTGAATGAATCAAAGGCTAGGATTAAATCTTGGTGAGCAAGCTTATTTCTATTGGTTGGTTCATGATGATGACTCACATGCCGAGTCACACAAACTCATTTAATTCTCTGTGAGTCGACTAGTCGAGTCACTGCTCTGAAAGTTCTACTACTAACTACGGATTAATTAAGCTACCGATCTAACCGTTACGCTAATTGTGGGTCCCGCAAAATATTTTTGGGTCCACTTTGTCACTAAAATATACCGACTAATAAAATAATATTATAATAATATAAAATTATTTTATTTGACATTAAATCCTAAAAATTAAAAGATTATTTTTAGTCTCATTCAGAATCGGGTTAAGTAAGATCCCCCAATTCTAAATAATAAAATAAGATTTTTCCCGGCCCGAAAAATATTATTTTCCTGCCTCGGAGCAAATCACACAAAAAGTCCATATAAAATCACAGACAGTATTATCGGACATTAAATCAAGAAGAAAACAATTAAAAACAAAAAAAATTTAAAAACAAGACGTTCGGGACGTAACGGTCATTTTCTTATTTTTTCCCACAACGTAGGTAATCGTCCAAAACGTTCAAATAAAATATCCAACGAATATTATATAGTCAGTATATCTTTCAAAAAAATTAAAACAATTAGCTCGAAAAAAAATTTTTATTTTACCGTTTTTTCTCGAAACAAATTACGTAAACGATCAAATAAAATTTGAGCCAAGATATTATCGTAATTGTTTTCATACGAAATCGAAAACGAGAAAAATAGGGACACAACGGTCATTCACACAAAAGCATGAAAAACGAGAAAACAAGACATTCAATATTTTCTAAAAATTGGGGCGTACATGTTTGTGGCCAATTTGTTAGTTTCCGATCATCTTAGTTCCATACATTTGATACTTGTATGGGTGTGGGAACTTTCCTTTTTAGGATGATTTCCTTCATTCATAAATTGTGCTTTTTCATTCATATTCTTTGTTGATTCTTACAAGCTTTGATTTCACTGTCTACTTCAGCTTTTGATTTAGGTTATATGTGTTATTCTTTTCAAATATATTGCATTCACCCGTTATGGCATTTAGAAACATTATATGTATATTGGTTTCTCTTTTAGTGAATTTCATCTAAGGTATGCGTATGTAAATTATTTCCAAATGTATATTTTTAGAGACCACATGAGGAACACAATCTTAAGGCTCACGATCATGGACACAAAAGGAGAACCAAAATGTTCTCATATTTTCCCCATATTAAATTGTAATTTAATTAACCTAGGAAAATTAACAAGTGATAGCATTGTTTAGATGTATGACCAAGGAAAATGAATTTATAAAATCAAATGATCCAAACATATGTTTCGACTAACATGCCAAATCAAGAATTCATGATTTCTAAAATTAATTACAAACTATTTTCAAGTCATAAAGATGCAATATATGTTAAAAAGAATTTTTCTCCAATGAGTTTTAAAGAAACAAAATGATTTGAATTAAGTTTAAAGATTAAAATTAATGATTTTTTGTTAGAAAAGAAAATATCTATTTCTTAAAGTTACTAAAAAATCATTTCTAACATATAATGCTCATTCCTTTTGTTTATTCTTTAAATTTTTTTGAAGCATATTAAAGTTTTTAAAAGGGTTAATTATATGGTTTAATTTTATTTAAATTTAATAAAGGAAGATGAAGTCACATTTTATTTTGAGATAAATCCGATTCCATCATCCTCTGGATTCTTGTATGGATCCATACTTGGTAAAATTAGGAAAATCATTTTCAATTTTGGATAATTTTCATAAGCAAAATTCCATAGTCAATTTTTAGTAAAAACAATTAAGATAGAAAAATGTCCAAAAGATATTATAGCTATATTATTTTATTAAAAATATTTTACGTATTGTTTAAAACGTAAAGAGTGTATTTATTATTTATTTTTTGGCAAGTTAAAAAGAATTTTTTAGGAGTTTGGACAAGAAAATGATTTAAAAACCTTCAAGAACATTGAGAAAACGTATGTAAAAAATAAGCATCTACCGATTTTGAAAACTAGAAAACCAAATTTATGCTTTTGAAAAACGTTTATAAAAACTTTCTTGCCCAGAAATCCTAAGGCTAAAATTTCTAAGCAATTGATTGATCGAAACTTTTGATTTTCCATATTCTTTCCAATTTTTTGAAGTATTTTTCCTTGTCTTAAGTTTGTTTTGATTGAAAAATAAATATGAGGTGAACCCAAATAAGCTTTGGAACAAGTGCACGTTGAACTTGATTTGTCCTTAATCTCTTTTTATCGATTATTCAATGTTCATATTTAATTTAGCATATAATCTGTTAGTAATTCAAAGACTCGACTTATCGATTTTTCATTTCTCATCTTAGTTATCTTTCCAATGAACTTTTTTTGGATTGGTTGACTTTCCTATCACATCAACATTGTTATAAAAAGTTTGTGCGATTGCCCAAAAGATCCATTTAAACGTATTTTCTGGTTCATTCCTTCATTTTCTAAAGTATCCAACTTGGAGAAACCTTAGAAACCATGTACTAACACTAGAAGGTTTATCCATAATTCCATATATTTCTAAACTGCTTTTCAGATGAAGTCTCACTTTGTGAGCTTGCTAAGCTCCTTGAAGTGCTCACATGGTTGGTGTCTTTAATTTAGTAACTTATAGGATATGAACCTATTTTGCTTGTTAGAATTCAGAATAGGATCTACAAGGAATTAAGGTGATGGAACATATACTTTGTTTTAAACTCGCACATGGAAATGATCAAATTAAAACAGAAAATGCAAAAATGCGTTATGATATCACGAAACTATAACTCGAGCTGTAGAACTCCAAATTGAATGAGACCAAAACGAGGTGAAAGCTCGTGTTCTCGAATCGCAATTTTGGCTCAAGAATCACTCAAAAAGCTTTCGTATAACATGAGATATGATCAGGAGTTATTCTGCACGAAAATTGGGGCTTTCATGGAAATAGAGTTTGATTCAATCAAATTGAGGGAAACTGAATTATATGATCATGGAAAAGAAAAGAAAAATGGTATGGGAAAGATGATGGACGTCACACCTCCAAGGATGGAAGATAAGTCCAGAGATTGCACACACAAAGGATGTAATTCCTTTGATAAATCTCAATAGTTGGATTGCAAGAACTCAAAGAGAAACAAGCTCCCAAACGTGATTGTTCTAAGACCAAAAACTAACCCCTCTTGTCCTAGTGGGTGCTATTATGTAGCCCCTTTACATTCAACCTAACTTACAAAAATAAACTCCTAATAATAACCATCATAAAAACTATAATTGGCCAAAGTGTAACGCCAAAGAAATAAAAGCATAACTTACAAAAATAAACTCCTAATAATAACCATCATAAAAACTATAATTGGCCAAAGTGTAACGCTAAAGAAATAAAAAAAGCATTCAAATTAGCTTGATTTATTCTATCAATTTGTAATAGTCACATGTCCTTGTTATTTGCATTTAATCAACCATTAATTCCACCAAGTCTAGCTACCCCTATTCAAGATAGTTAGCACTCCATACTTGAGTTGAATTTATGACAAGCTACCCTCCCATTAAAGCCACGCAACCTCCTCTTCACCATGAGGCAATTGATCAATTTGAGTTTTGATTCTTCAAGGCGTGGTTCTATTTTAGTAAAGGCTGCCAACATTTGTTGTAAAGCTTCCTTGGCTCTCCTTGTCCTTGCTCTTGTCATAGGTCCTCCAAGTCCTTCAAGGGCTTCAAGCTCCTTGTTCTTGGTCATGTCCTCATCACTCCTCCCCTCTTGAAGAGGATTTGTCCTCAAATCAGAAACATCATTATCTGCATCAAAGAGAGTTAAATCAGACACATTGAAAGTAGCACTGATATTGTACTCACCAGTAGATCAATTTTATATGCATTGTCATTGATCTTTTCTAGCACTTGAAAAGGACCATCTCCCCTTGGTTGGAGTTTTGACTTTCTTTGTTCAGGGAACCTTTCTTTCCTCATGTGTACCCAAACCCAATCACCAGGTTGGAACACTACCTTCCTTCTTCCTTTGTTAGCTTGCCTTGCATAGCTCTCATTTTTATTTTCAATCTGTGCCTTCACTTGCTCATGCATCTTCTTCATATATTCAGCATAGGCAGCAAATCAAGAGGAGTCAAAGGATTAAATCCATACACAATTTCAAAAGGTGAACAGTTAGTTGTGCTATGGACAACTCTATTATAAGCAAATTCAACATGAGGCAAACATGCTTCCCAAGACTTAAGATTTTTCTTTAAAACAGTCCTAAGCAATGTGCCTAAAGTCCTATTGACTACCTCAGTTTGACCATCAGTTTGTGGGTGACAAGTAGTAGAAAACAACAATTTAGTACCAATCTTACCCCACAAGGTCCCTCCAAAAGGCTTTTCGAAGCTTCTTTACCATAATTTCTTCTTCTCTCTCTTTGAAACTGCACCATTCGACAAACACCTTTACTACACCATCTAATCACTCAAAATTTTATCCAACCAACTTTTCTAAACCTAAACACAATTCTAAGAACATCTCTAGTTGAGAGTTCTTGCAAAATCCTTCATTTGCTTAGGAATTTTGCATCCCTATCACTTACAATGCTCCTAGGCAGCCCATGGAGCCTCACTATCTCTTTGAAGAACAAGTCAGCCACGTGACAAGCATCATCTACCTTTTTGCAAGGTATGAAGTGTGCCATCTTAGAAAACCTATCAACAACAACAAACACAGAATCCTTTCCATTCTTTGTTCGAGGCAGCCCCAAAACAAAGTCCATAGAAATGTCAGTCCAAGGATATTCAGGAACAGGCAAAGGAGTATACAAACCATGCCGCTTAACTTTTGATTTAGCCTGTTTACAAACAATACAATGATCACAAAATTTGTGCACATCACGCCTCATATGGGGCCAATAGAAATGTTCTTGCAAAATTTCTAAAGTCTTTTGGATCCCAAAATGACCCATCAAACCTCCCTCATGTGATTCACTCACAAGCAACTCTCTAATGGAACACTTAGGCACACACAATCTATTTGCTTTAAACAAGAATCCATTATGCCTATATAGTCCATTTTCGTTCAGACAACTTTTCACACGCAGAAAAATTTCAAAGCAAAGTCCTCATCATTCACATACATGTCTTTCAAAGATTCAAGACCAAACAATTTAGTTTCAAGCACGTAAAAGCAAAGCATTTCTCCTAGAAAGCGCATCGCCACTACATTCCCTTTCCCTTTTTATGCTTGATGACATATGGAAATTGCTCTAGAAACTCTACCCACTTAGCATGCCTCTTATTAAGCTTACCTTGTTCTTTTAAGTACTTTAAGGACTCATGATCACTATGGATGACAAACTCTTTGGGTAAAAGGTAATGCTGCCAAGTCTTTAAAGTTCTAACCAAAGCATACAATTCCTTATCATAAGTTGAATAGTTAAGGGCAGCCCCTCCTAACTTTTCACTAAAATAAGCAATTGGATGACCTTCCTAAATAAAACAGCCCCAATACCCACATTTGATGCATCACACTCAATTTCAAATGATTTTGCAAAATCGTGGCATAGCAAGATGGGGTGCATTAGTTAACCTATGCTTAAGGGCAAGTAAAGGCCTTTTCTTGTTCCTCACCCCATTTGAAACCCACATTTTTTTTAACAACTTCATTTAGAGGTGCAGCCAAAGTACTAAAATCTTTAACAAATCTCCTATAGAAACTTGCTAAACCATGAAATCCCTCACCTCACTCACGGACTTAGGTGTTGGCCATTCTTGGATGGCCTTAACCTTTTCCTCATCTACTTGTACTCCCTTAGTACTAACAACAAATCCAAGGAATACCACATGATCAGTACAAAAGATGCATTTTTCCAGATTGGCATACAATTGTTCTTTCCTAAGCACATTCAAAACAGATTGCAAATGCTCAACATGCAAATCAAGGCTAGTGCTATAGATAAGAATATCATCAAAGTACACCACAACAAATTTGCCAATAAACTCTCTTAAAACATGATTCATCAATCTCATGAAAGTACTAGGCGCATTAGTCAAACCAAATGGCATAACCAACCACTCATACAATCCATATTTTGTTTTAAAGGCAGTTTTCCATTCATCACCTTCTCTAATCCTAATCTGATTATAGCCACTTTTAAGATCAATTTTGGAAAACACACATGCACCATACAGTTCATCAAGAAGATCATCTAACCTGGGAATTGGATGTCTATACTTGATGGTGATGTTGTTTATGGCTCTACAATCAGAACACATCCTCCATGAGCCATCCTTTTTGGGCACTAGAATGACTGGTACAGCACACGGACTCATGCTATCCCTCACCCAACCTTTGCTCATGAGTTCTGCCACTTGCCTTTCAATCTCCTTTGTCTCTTGTGGGTTGGTCCTATATGCTGGCCGATTGGGCAAAGAAGCTCCCGGAATGAGATCAATGTGATGCTCAATTCCCCTCAAAGGTGGCAAGCCATCTGGTACATTTGCTGGAAAAACATCTTGAAAGTCTTGCAAAAGAGATTCAATACAAGAAGGCAATTCAAACTTGTCAAATTGGTTAGCATATAAAATTTGACTTTGACAAAACAATAAGTAGAGGGGCTGCCTTGCGCAAAGCACCCTCCTTACCTCCCTTTCTCTTGCCAAGCAAAGGTTTTTGCCTTCAAGTGTTTCATTCTTTTTCTTTTCACTCTTTTTCCTCTCAAGTGTTTCACTCTTTCTCTCAATTGTAATCTTTTCTCTCATTTTGATTTGATCCTCACACACCTCTCTAGGAGTCAAAGGCTTGAGAACCACTTTCTTGTCCTGATTCACAAAAGAAATTTTGTTAGTAAAACCATCATGGACAGCTTTGGTGTCATACTGCCACGGCCTCCCCAAAAGAATGTGGCTGGCCTCCATTGGAACTACATCACATAACACTTTGTCTTGGTATTTTCCAATGGAAAGAGAGACTTCTACTTGCTGCCTTACTTGCACTTCTTCTCCTTCACTAAGCCATTGAAGCTTGTATGGCCTAGGATGTGGTTTAGTGTCCAAATTCAGTTTTGCACTAATCTCGAACTCACCACATTTGTGCAGCTTCCCCCATCAATAATTACCAAACATACCTTACCATTGATTAAACATCTTGTATGGAAAATGTTCTCCCTTTGAGATGCATCCACTGCTTTGATTTGGCTTCCAAGTAACCTTCTAATCATGTACAACTCTCCTCCGCAGCCACCATCTCTTCTTCACTCTCCTCTTCCTCTCCACCACTATCTTCAGATTGGCTTGTATACTCCCATTATCCTTGAGAAGAATTGTCTTCTTTGTAGGACACTCGTAGGCATAATGACCTATGCCCAAGCACTTAAAACACTTCACTTCTCTAGTCCTCTTTGGTGGATGTTCAGCTTGCTTTTGAGGTGCTTTCCCATGATTAGAAAATGCTACATTGTTAGAGGAGGCAGCACCTTCTTTCTTGACTCTATCCTTCCAATTTGAAGGATTATAGCTAGTAGAACTCTTCCTTGTTGTACTCTTTCTTTTGAGTTGTTGTTCTACTTGAATTGTCTTATGCAAAAGATCCTCCATTTCTACAAATTCTGCAACTCCACAACATCTCTAATATCATGATTTAAACCATTAAGAAAGCGAGCCATAGTTACCTCAGGATCTTCTTCAATTTTGGCTTGGATGATTAACACTTCCATCTCCTTATAATACTCTTCCACTCCTTTGCTTCCTTGAGTCAATTTCTGCAACTTGAGTTTCAAGTCCCTATGGAAGCTAGATGGTACATAGCGCTTCCTCATGATTCTCTTCATTTCTCGCCCAAGTGTCCACTATAGGTTCTTCATTCCTTGTCCTCTCCCTCTGCAACTTATTCCACCAAATGAGTGCATAATCAGAAAATTCAGCAGCTGCAAGTCTTACCTTTTGCTCCTCATTATAATTGTTGCAAGAGAACACATGCTCAATCTTGAGCTCCCACTCCAAGTATGCCTCTGGGTCACTCCTACCCTTGAAAGGAGGTATATTCAGCTTGATTCCTTCTATTCTTCCTTCATTCCTATTCGGCCTTCCTCCTCCTCTAAGTGGTGTCCTATTCTCCAATTGATCCAACCTCTCATGGAACTCATCTTGTTGTTGCTTCATCAACCTCTCCAAGTGTTGAGTAAGAGCTATGATTTGGAACTGAATATCATTGTTGATGTTTCTTTCTCGCCATTGATAAACAAACAAATCAAAGGTAACAAGAACCAATATATATATATTTGCTGTTTTTGAGAAACCTTACCCACTCACGTGTTTGCACACAATTAGGCTTTTACTATAATGATCACTCTTGCCTTTTTCCTCTCTATTCCTCCTTGAATTCTTATCAACCAAGAAGAGAAAACACAAAGAAATTCTACCAATCTGTGCGACCACAAATGCGAATTTGTGCACAAATTTCAACCAACAAAAGTACAGCCAAGAATTTAGAAATTCAAACAAGCAAGGTGCAGTAATTCTTCCTTCAACCGTAATATTACCTTAAAGAATAAGCTTAAAAATTTCTAACAGCATGAACCATTCAGCCTATATATATATACTCATTTTGCAAGCTTCCTTCTCTTTTGTTTTTGGTCTATTTTTTTTATTTTTTTTATTTTTTTTTATTTAAAAAAAAGGCCTAACTTTTGCAATGGTTCAGCCTAAGAGAAAAAAAAAAGACAATAAGGTAATATTAAGGATGGTGAAATCAAGGAAAGAAATTACCCGAAGTGCACCTTGCAAATTCCTAGAACCGAGCTCGATTACCAAATGATATGAACCTATTTTGCTTGTTAGAATTCAGAATAGGATCTACAAGGAATTAAGGTGATGGAGCAGACTTTGTTTTAAACTCTGCACATGGAAATGATCAAATTAAAACAGAAATGCAAAAAAATTTGTTCTGATATCACGAAACTATAACTCGAGCTGTAGAACTCCAAATTGAATGAGACCAAAACGAGGAGAAAGCTCGTGTTCTGAATCGCAATTTTGGCTCAAGAATCACTCAAAAAGCTTTCGTATAACATGAGATATGATCAGGAGTTATTCTGCACGAAAATTGGGGCTTTCATGGAAATAGAGTTTGATTCAATCAATTGAGGGAAACGAATTATATGATCATGGAAAAGAAAAGAAAAATGGTATGGGAAAGATGATGGACGTCACACCTTCCAAGGATGGAAGATAAGTCCAGAGATTGCACACACAAAGGATGTAATTCCTTTGATAAATCTCAATAGTTGGATTGCAAGAACTCAAAGAGAAACAAGCTCCCAAACGTGATTGTTCTAAGACCAAAACTAACCCCTCTTGTCCTAGTTGGGTGCTATTATGTAGCCCCTTTACATTCAGAAACTTACAAAAATAAACTCCTAATAATAACCATCATAAAAACTATAATTGGCCAAAGTGTAATCGCCAAAGAAATAAAAGCATTCAAAATTACAATTTTTGGCCAACCTAGAAATAAAAGCATTCACTTATTGATTGCATTATTCTATCAATTTGTAACATCACATGTCCTTGTTATTTGCATTTAATCATGCCATTAATTCCACCAAGTCTAGCTACCCCTATTCAAAGATAGTTAGCACTCCATACTTGAGTTGAATTTATGACAAGCTACCCTCCCATTAAAGCCATGCAACCTCCTCTTCACCATGAGGCAATTGATCAATTTGAGTTTTGATTCTTCAAGGCGTGGTTCTATTTTAGTAAAGGCTGCCAACATTTGTTGTAAAGCTTCCTTGGCTCTCCTTGTCCTTGCTCTTGTCATAGGTCCTCCAAGTCCTTCAAGGGCTTCAAGCTCCTTGTTCTTGGTCATGTCCTCATCATCAAACCGATAGCACACTAATGAACTCCACACGCACTATTTTTAATCGAGACTTCGTAAAGTCTAATGGTACATTGCCTGTAGTGCCACAATGTGAGACCGTGAACTACACCATGCCTTGGATGATGGATTCCATGTGACGTGGGGCTATAGATGCAAAGTGATGACATATTATTTGGTTGGGCAAAAATGTGTGGTACTAATAGATTTTGCAGTCATTCTCTCTCTAATATCTGTATGTGTTTTAGCTTGAAGAGTAGGAAAGTGTCATGTTGCATTTAATTATATCTTCAACATTATTTATTTTATCTTGCATTATTTATTTATTTGGTTATCATTCGAGAAATTATCTGTTTCTCGAAATTATTTTATCTGTGATATTAAATGGTATGTGGATGTTGTTTTATCCGTGATATCATGTGTTGTTGATAATTAGATCTTTTCATTGAACAAATTAAATTATCAATTATAGATTTTCATATTGCATGAATTGTATAAATTGAAAGTCAAAAGAATTTTCTTATTTACCATTTTTGTGATGATTTTAGATTGTCTTACCTCTTTCTTTATTGTATATGTTTTCTATTTATTTTACGCGGTAAAGAGTTTGAGGAAGAGGAACGACCTTTCTGAGATTCTCAGATCCCGAGGAGGAGGAAGATCAAGAAGTTTGAAGATCAATTCGACGATCAAGAACCATCTCGATCATCCATATCCATTGGATTGATTAGTTTGGGTATGGCGGTGCACTGAATTTTGGGGTTTGTGACACTTTGAGTTTCACGGTGATCGTTAATTCTTGGCATATTGCGAAAATTAGAAAGAAGAATTTCTGACGTATGCGGACCCGAATTTTCGATGTCCCTATCATAGGTTTGATGACGAGCCAGCCACACGACGACCTAGTTTCTCATGTCCGCCAAGTGTCGAGGCATCAAATATTTATCTTCAACGATGATTTCTTGAGAGTGATCCATCGAATGATTAAATATTTATGATGTATTTTTTTTGAAATTCTGCGTATGTATATATTGACTCTTTACTATTTTTCTTTGTTTGTTTAAATATTTGTAATTGTAGTTGTAAATTATTTGTATAAAATTATAACTTGGACCATATGTATATTAGAGTGATGTTGTTAAACACTTTATATTTCCGCTTTATTTTATTTTAATAATATTCTAAGTTATCGATAATTGTTTTACAACCCATATATAATACGTAATAAATGTTTTACAACTTGGGTAGATTTTATTTATTTCTTTTTATATATGTGACATCCCCAAGGGTGTTACATAAAAGATATTGATAGCTCTAATCAACCCAAAAGTCTTAATTAGCCATAACGAAATTAGACCAGATGTAATCTCCGATATTTTGCAATTGGATAGGAAAGATATCATGAAGGCACCAAATAAGAGATGATAGAATCATTCATAAGCCACCGAACCTATCCAATAGAAAAAGTGATATGGTCCGATGAATTTAGAAGTGAACTTTTTAACTTGAACAATTTAAGATAAGTTTAACACTCATGAATGGTTGGGAAAAAATACCCAATTGATATTTTTAAATTGCATCCGTTTTGAGAACGAAGCATACAAATTGAATCAATAGAAAAGATTCAATTATTTAATAGACTTAGGATGGTTTAAGCAACTCAAGTCCTCAACCATATGTTTTAACAATAGAAGTAGAAACAACCAGGTCAAAGATAAAGAAGACATAAACAACTCTAATTGACCTACACAATTGTAAAGCTTCTTAAAGAAATAGGTTATTTTTGGAATTATAAAGATAGTTAAAGAATTTGGAACATTGTGACACAACCTTCTTTAATTAGGTTTTTAATTTGAAATACTTTTGCTCCAAACTTGAAGAACCGATAGAAAGCCATTCTACTTAAGATATCGAAATTTCATTTCGACGTATGAACGTCGTCTTTTCTGGAATATACTTTTCAAGATAAGTATCTCGGCATCCTATACCCGAAACATATGATTCTTTTGATTATACCGTCCCTCATTAGATGATCTTCCCATATCTCCAACACTTTGGCACAGACATCACAGTTTGACTAAATTGACTACGACTCGCACTTCCTCCACAAGTTTGTTGTTTGTTGCCTCCCCAATAATCACGAATACGGTTTCTACCGGAATCACCTGGCGTTACGAGTTTTTCTTTATTCGAACACCACGCTTTTCTAAAACTGACATCATGTTGTACTTTACCTTTAGTTGTTCTTAATGCATAGCTTTTTAGTTGCGAGTAAACCGCCGCTATCATTCTACCTCCTCACGTGCATTTACCACAAGTCATCGTATTTCTTCAAGGACGGATTAATCATAACACAATGGAAACCAAAGTAACCATTTCAAACATAACAAAACAAAGTTAGATACATCCTTTCGGTAAATCACAGAGAGATCACTCTACAACACAAACAAAAAAATTTTTTCCAACCAAAACCCCAAAAAACTCTTTGACTTTCTTGATTTGTCCTAATTGTAACACCTTTATCTTTGGGGATGTCACATATATAAAGAAAATAAAAGAAAGATAAATAAAATCTACTCAAGTTGTAAAACATTTGTTACGTACTAATACGGGTTGTAAAATAATTCCTTAAACGAATATTATTAAATAAAATAATGCGTGAAAACATAAAACCAACAGAACAATATCACTCATAATATACATATGGTCCAAGTTATAAGTTATACAAATAATTTACAACTACAACTACAAATATTTAAACATCGAAATATACGAAAAAAGAAAGAGTCAATATATACATACTGTGCGACGCACCCAAAAATACATCATAAATATTTAATCCTCGATGGATCACTCTTAGAAACTCATCGAGAAGATAAATATCCGGATGTCTCGACTCTCGTGGAATGGAGACCGCCCGGTCGACACGATACTAATCTCACTAGGCTCGGTGGTCACACCACCCCAATGACGCCTAATGGATAAAGGTAACTCTAGGTGCGGAACACGTAGTCGTCATGACCCAAACTTTCTCCATCAAACTCATGTCGTATGGACACGGTCAAGCGTCCCACGTACGTCACGGAGTCTGTCTCTCCCGAGGATGCCAAGCTAACGATCCACCATGAAACTCGAGTGTCACAAACCCCAAAAATCCAGTTTTACCCCATACCCAAACCAATCATTCCAATGGATATGGATGATCGGTTGGTTCTTGATCGTCGAAGACCATCTTTCGGCTTGCTTGATCTTCCTCCTCCTCGGGATACTGAGAATCTCAAGAAAATTCCTCTTCCTCAAACTCTTTACCGCGTAAAATAAATACAGAAAACATATATAATAAAGAAAGAGGTAAGACAATCTAAAATCATCATAAACATGACAAATAAGAAAACGACAAACAACAGATATACAGTTCATGCAATATGAAAAGTTATAACAATAATTTACTAACAAATAGTGTAAAAATCTAATTATCATAACAACACATGATTTCACGTATAAATCAATAACACATACAATATAACATCACGATAAAATAAATTCAGAAACAGACAATTTTTCGAATCAATAACTAAATAAATAAATAAACAGATAAGATAAATAATATTCAAGATATAATTCAGATATAATATGACACGACCTTACTCCATGGAGTTAAACACAAATAGATATCAGAGAGAGAATGACTCGCAAAATCTATTAGTACCACGGCTATCCCAACCAAAACTATTCTGTTGTCACACTTTGCGTCTATAGCCCCAAGTCATATGGAATCCATCATCCAAAGCATGGTGTAGTTCACGGTCTCACATTGTGGCACTACAGGCAATGTACTATTAGACTTTACATAAATCTCGATTAAAAATAGTGCGTGTCGAGTCATTAGTGTGCTATCGGTTACCACGGCCCTGGAGCGACCGACTAAATATATATGGGATCCGTACACTAACGTCTCCAAGTTCATAAAGACAATGAACCACACTACGTTTATCGCATCGACAACACGATGTGATTCACCTCGTCAACCAATCCACCAAAAATTGGCATATCCTCAAGTTACAGGGATATTCTCAAGATAAAAAGATACAAGATAAGTCCCACTAGACAAATCTTGTTCCAAAGCCTGTGACGGGTTCACCTCATGCCCGACAATGAAAAATACGAAAATCCAGAAAAAAATATAGAAAATACCATTTTGGTCAATCGCGTAGAAATTTTATCGTGTTTTCACAATCTCGTTGTTTTTACAAACGTTTTTAAATCGCGTAAATATATTTTTCTGTTTTCAAAATCGCGTAGAGTTTTTAATATGTTTTCTCAATCGCATAAGATTTTTAAATCATTTTATTAATCCAAATCCCTTAAAAATTACTTGTTTAAATAAACAAAATAATAAATAATAATTTAAACTACGTAAAATATTTTATACCGTATATATTTCCCTTTTGGACATCTTTTCTATCTTATTTGCCCGTTTTTACTAAAAATTGACAACTATTTTTATTTAGAAAATTATATTTAATGATTTCCTAATTTTTTCATAAAAATTCTATTTACTTAATTTTTAACCGTATAATTTAATCCTTTTGAGAACCACTAACATGCTTCAAAATTATAGCATGAGCTATATGTTAGAAATTTTCAAAAGTTCTTGTATTTCATTTCTAACAAAAAATCATTAGTTTTAATCCTTAAGCTTAATTCTAATCAATTTGTTTCTTTAAAACTCATTGTACTAAAATCCTTTTGGCATTTATTACTTAACCTTAGTTGAAAACAATTAATAAATCAAAACACATTTAAATTTGGCTTTTTGGCCGAAAATCATTCTATGCTTTATACTTCATTCCTAATTATTTCCATACATTTAATCTCTTTAAAACTCTTAATCTAGTTTATTTTTATTAAATTATCTAGTTAGTTAGAAAATAAATTGGATCAAAAGTATGTGGCATGTTGGCCAATTTTAACAAAGTCTTTGCATTTGATCTCTAAATTATTTTTAATCTTCTAAATCCATGTCAAATTTATTGTAGTACCTAAATTCATTAAATCATTATTTTAGAAAATAGTTTGGAATTGATTTTAGAAATCATGGATTTTTGGTTTGGCATGTTGGCCTAAACATAAAATTATGTCATTTGATTTCTAAATTCATTTTCCTTAATCTAAACAATGTGATACCTTGCTAATGTTCCTAGGTTAATTAAATCTCATTTTAGGAAAATTAAGAGAACATTTTGGTTCTCCATTTTGGTCATGGCCGTAAGCCTCAAGGTTTGTGTTCTTTGGAACACTCATGCAATCCTTGACATATTATTCACATCCTATAAATTATCATACATTTCTAACACATGCAATATATTTCTAACATATATAACCTATGTCAAAGCTTGTAGACATGCAATCAAAGCTTGTAGACATGCAAATTATTACAAACATCAAATAGGAAAGCTACTAACAAATACACAAACACATAAACAAGCTACTAACAATCACACAAAAGAATCCTTATGGATTCTACAATCACAAAAATCACACTCCATCTTCTTACCACCATCCTTAGATGATAAGATTAGTCTTCCTCTTACCTTAAATGAAGACTAAAACTCTTTCACACCTTTCTTTATGTTTCGGTTTTCTCCTTCAAAATCACCTAACAAGCTTAAACAAAACTACAAGTTACTAACCATAAAAAGAGAGCTTAAACCATGGAGAAATCATGGCTTAGAACTTTGAAAAAGAGTTTAGAAATGGAAAACTAGAAATTTCCCCTTCTAGGTAAAATTTTTCCAAGTAGGTTTCCAAGCTTTAAATGAAGGATTTTGCAAGAACTCCCAACTAGAGATGTTCTTAGGATTGTGTTTAGGTTTAGAAAACTTGGTTGGATGAAATTTTGGGTGGTTGGATGGTGTAGAACAAAGCTTGGCCGAATGGAGCTTCAAAAGGGCTTCAATGGTGTTTAGGGTTTTTGGAAGAGAAAGAAGAGAGAAAAGTTGCATGAAGACAAAGTGAATTTGGTCTCCCAAAGGCCAAATGGCCGTGAACTTCATGCCATGCAAGGTGTAGCCTTGCTTGGCTTCATCCTTGCCTTAGAATGCATCAAAGGCCAAGATCAAAACTTGGTTAGCAAGCTTGGCTCCTATTGGTTCATCCTTGCCTTGTCATTAGCCTTAGTCACCATGCTTAGTCACTAATTAACCTAGTCATCTAGCTTAGTCACTTGTTCTAGAGAATTCCTTCACTAATGATGCTTAATTAAGCTACTAAGTTAACTGTATTAGCTAAACGTGGGTCCCGCAAAAACATTTTCGGGTCCATCTTTGTCATCTAATTATCTTGACTAATAAAATAATATTATAATAATACAAAATTATTTTATTTGACATTTAAATCTTAAAAAATTAAAAGATTAATTATCGTCTCATTCGAGACCTTGGGTTTAGTAAGATCCCTGTCTGAATAATTAAAACAAGATTTCCCACCAGAAAAATATTATTTTCCTATCCCGAGCAAATCGCACAAAAAGTCTAAATAAAATCATAGAACAAATTGATAATATTAAGCAAATTGGTTTAACATATAGAAAAATTAAAAACAAGTACAATCGGGACATAACGATCATTTTTCCATTTTTCCCCACGACGAAGCAAATCATCCAAAACGTTCAAATAAAATTACAGACAGTATTAATTGTCTGTATATCACCCAGAAAAATTAAAACAATAGCTCAAGAAAATTTTTATTTTACTGTATCGAAGCAAAATACGTAAAACGATTAAATAAAATTTTAGCCTGTAAATATATTTGTATTTCATACAGAAAAATAAGAAACAGTAAAATAGGGACATAACAGTCATTTACACAAAAGCTTGAAAAACAACTAACAGAACATTCGAGACATTTTCTAAAAATTGGGGTGTTACAAGGGTATTTTGGTAATTTCTCATATATTGAGTTTATGCCAGTTTTTGGTGGATTGGTTGATGAGGTGAATCACATCGTGTTATCGATGTGATAAACGTAGTGTGGTTCATTGTCCTTATGAACTTGGAGACGTTAGTGTACGGGATCCCATATAATGTGAATGTTTAGGTTACGCTCCGTTGGGCCGTGGTAACCGATAGCACACTAATGGACTTCACACACTATATTTAATCGAGATTTCGTAAAGTCTAATAATAATTACCATTACAAAAGTGCCACAACGTGAGACCGTGAACTACACCACGCGTTGGATAGTGGATTCCATGTGACGTGGGGCTATAGACGCAACGTGAGACCGCGGAATAGTTTGGTTGGGCAGCCGTGGTACTAATAGATTTTACGGGTCATTCTCTCTCTGATATCTGTATGTGTTTAGCTCCATGGAGTAGGATCGTGTCATATTGCATATGGTTATATCTTGGACTTTATTTTATTTCATCTGTTTTATTTTATCTTTTATTGTCTAATTCTTATATTATTTTATCTGTGATATTATTTTACCTGTGGTATTATGTGTTGTTATGACATTTGAATCTTTACACTATTCTGTTACTAATTACTGTTATAGCTTTTCATATTGCATAAACTGTATGTCTGTTGTTTGTCAATTTTTTATTTGCCATGTTTGTGATGATTTTAGTTTGTCTTACCTCTTTATTGTATGTGTTTTCTGTACACTTATTTATATGTGGTAAAGAGTTTGAGGAAGAGGAACAGCCTCTTGAGATTTTGTATCCCGAGGAGGAGGAAGAGGAGCAAAACGAAGAAGATCAAGACGACGACCAAGAACCATCCTGTGAAGCCTTGATCATCCATATCCATTGGGATGATTTGTTTGGGTATGGCGATACCAGGATTTTTGGGTTTTGTGACACTCGAGTTTCACGTGGATCGTTAGCTTGGCATCTCGAGGAGATAGAGACTCGGTGACTTACGTGGGACGGAAAAAAAGATTAACTTGTCCCTACGACATATGTTTAATGGAGAGCTACTTAGTGATGACGACTTACTTGTGTTTTGCACTTAGAGTTACCGTTATCTCTTTCGTCATTGGGGTGGTGTATCCACCGAGCCTAGTGAGATGACTATCGTGTCGATTCTCGTTTCCACCGAGTGTCGAGGCATCCTGGATATTTATCTTCTGATGAGTTTCACGAGAGTGATCCATCAGAGGATTAAATGTTTATGATGTGTATTTTTGGGCGCGTCTGCGTATGTATATATTGACTCTTTACTATTTCTGTTTAAATATTTGTAGATGTAGTTATAAATTATTTGTATAACTTATAACTTAGACCATATGTATATTATGAGTGATGTTGTTCTGTTGGTTTTATGTTTCCGCGTTATTTTATTTAATAATATTCTGTTTAACAGAAAATATTTTACAACATGTATTAGTACGTAACAAATGTTTTACAACTTGGGTAGATTTTATTTATCTTTCTTTTATTTTCTTTATATATGTGACATCCCCACAAGGGTGTTACAAAAGTAATAGCAATAGGACCTCACCACACTTCTTATATGTTTACACTCTACTGGATGGTTCCACTCGTGTTTGCACTCAAATTGGCTTTTAAGCAAGTGTAACTCTCTTACCTTTTTCCACTCATTCCCTCACTTAAAGTTCTTACCTGAATCAACCAATCTATTACAAGAACCACTTTTCCAAGGTGATCAGAATTTGTAGAAATAACACAAGTAACAAAGCATAATTTTACTACTAACACTCAAGAAAGACATAAACATGAATGACTATCAAGAAATAGGATAAACAAGACACTTTTGATTTTTTTTTTTGGACAGCAAAGTAACAAAACAACAAAGGATTATGATGTATGGATACTAACACAATTTAGAAGCACAAGGACACACAAATAAACAATGAAACAAGGAAGAAGCTTAGAAACACGAATTTAAGTCCTCTATGGTCCAAATACTCCAATTTTTTTTTTGAATGTGTATATACTGCAGACTTCTAAATCACAAGGTGTAGCAACTAAATAAGAAAAATTAGCAAACAATTAAGAGTAATTCCACTCCAATTTTTTTTCTTCAGAAATTTAGCAATTCTCTCAATTAGAAATTAGATGTTGATCTTACCAAATAGGTAGCTTTTGCAGCAACCAAATTTGATCCTCCAAACCCTAATTCGGCACCTCCAATCAGCCACAATGATGCTTCCAATACTAAGGTTCAATTAGCCCGTATCTCACGCTACAAAACTCTAATTTGAGTGATTCCAAAATGAGTGAAAGTTCATGTTCTGGGACACAATTTTGACTTAAGAATCATTGGAATTGGATAAGTAAAACACGAGATATGATTGATAAGCCCAAACAGCCACTCCAAACCTCCCAAACAGCATCCAATATTAGCCCTAGCAGCTAGCTTTGATACCAAATGATGAAGAAATTGAAGCCTCTTTGAATTTCAGACCTTACTAGAGCTTGGACAAGAAGAAATGGTATGAAATTTTAGGATTAGGACAAGAAGAAGGTGCCACAAACAAGGATATTTGATAAGCCAAAAGATTGCCACAAGAATTTGGGAATTCTTGACAAGATCAAGTTAGTTCAAGCAAGAACCCTAGGAGAGAAAAGTCTCACACAGCTATAAATTCTATCTTAGTTGTTTTATTAAAACTTTATAAATGTGTTTTATACAAAGTAAGTTTAAGTACTTCTCCTAAATTAGGCTTATTAAAAAGCAAACACAATCCTTGGCCCAATAAGAGTGTTTCAGCCAAAATAAAGAAATAACAGCCAAAATTACATATTATTTTTAAAAAAAATTTAGAAATTAAGCTATTTCTTCAACAAAGTGATGTCTCACTTGAAAATTTTATAACACCCCAATTTTTAGAAAATGTACCGAATGTACTGTTTGCTGTTTTTTAAGCTTTCGTGTGAATGACCGTTGTGTCCCTATTTTATCAGAGGATTGTTTCTCGATTTACTGCATGAAATACAAATACGTTTATACAGGCTCAAATTTTATTTGGTCTTTTTACGTAATTTGTTTCGAGACTTTGAAAATAAAAGTTTTTTCGAGCCATCGCTTTTAATTTTTCTCGAAGATATACTGACAATTAATACCGAAATTTTATTTGAACTTTTTGGATGATTAGCTACGTTGTGGGAAAAATGGGAAAATGACCATTACGTCCCGAACGTCTTGTTTGTATTTTTTGCTTTGTTTTTAATTGTTTTCTACTTGATTTAGTGTCCAATATTACCGTCTCCTTCTTAATTGATTTTATATGGACTTTTTGTGTGATTTGCTACGGGCAGGAAAATAATATTTTTCCGACTGTAAAATCTGTTTTTAATTATTCGTGATTCGGGGATCTTACTAAACCCAATTTGAATGAGCCTAAAATTAATCTTTTAATTTTTAGGATTTAAAAAATAAAATAATTTTATATTATTATAATATTATTTTATTAGTCAAGATAATTTAGTGACAAAGATGGACCCTAAAATGTTTTGCGGGACCCACATTTAGCTAAACCAATTAACTTAGTAAATTAATTAAACATGATTAGTGGAGGAATATTCTTGAACATGATGATAAGACTTGATGACTAGGTTATTAGTGACTAAGCATGGTGACTAAGGCTAATGACTAGGTTAGGAGCAACCAATAGGAAACAAGCTTGCTAGTCAAGGCTTAATCTTGACCTTTGATGCATCCAAGGGCTTGATGAAGCCAAGCAAATGTCCACCTTGCATGGCTTGAAGTCTACGGCCATATGGCTTTGGGAGGACCAAAATCTCTTTTCTTTCATGCAAATTCTCTCTTCTCTCTCATCCAAGAACCCTAAACACCATTGTTACTTCCTTTCTCACCTATTCGGCCAAGCTTGATACTACACCATTCAATCACCCAAAATTTCTTCTAACCAAGTTTTCTAAACCTAAACACAATCCTAAGAACATCTCTAGTTGAGAGTTCTTTCAAAATCTTACATTTGAAGCTTGAAAACCTACTTGGAAGTTTGTACCAAGGAGGTGAAATCTCTTGTTTTTCTTTTCTAAATTCTTTTTCAAAGTTCTAAGCCATGATTTATCCATGGTTTAGGTTCTTTTTCAATGGTTAGTAACTTGTAGTTTTTGTTTAAGTTTGTTAGGTTCTTGAAGGAGGAAAACCGTGACCCTAGGAGGAGTGAAAGAATCCATTTGTCTTCATTTAAGGTAAGAGGAAGACAAATCTTATCACCTATGGATGGTGGTAAGAAGATGGAGTTGATTTTTTTATTGTAGAATTGTAACGCCCCAATTTTTAGAAAATATTCTGAATGTACTGTTTTCTGTTTTTCATGCTTTTGTGTGAATGACCGCTGTGTCCCTATTTTTCTGTTCTCGATTTCTGTATGAAAACAATTACGATAATACAGGCTCAAATTTTATTTGATCGTTTTACGTAATTTGTTTCGAGACGGTAAAATAAAAATTTTTCTGAGCTACTGTTTTAATTTTTCTGAAAGATATACAGCTATATAATACTGCTGGATATTTTATTTGAACGTTTTGGACGATTACCTACGTTGTGGGAAAAAATGGGAAAATGACCGTTACGTCCCGAACGTACTGTTTTTGCTGTTTTTACTGTTTTTAATTGTTTTCTTCTTGATTTAATGTCCGATAATACTGTCTGTGATTTTATATGGACTTTTTGTGTGATTTGCTCCGAGGCAGGAAAATAATATTTTTCGGGCCAGGGAAAATCTTATTTTATTATTTAGAATTGGGGGATCTTACTTAACCCGATTCTGAATGAGACTAAAAATAATCTTTTAATTTTTAGGATTTAATCACAAATAAAATAATTTTATATTATTATAATATTATTTTATTAGTCAAGATATTTTAGTGACAAGTGGACCCTAAATATTTTGCGGGACCCACAATTAGCGTAAACGGTTAGATCGGTAGCTTAATTAATCACCGTTAGCGTAGAACTTTCCGAACAGTGACTCAACTAGTGACTCAAAGAAGAATTAAATAGTCGTGTGACTCAAAGGCATGTGAGTCATCATGAACCAACCAATAGAAATGAAGCTTGATCACCAAGATTTGATCCTAGCCTTTGATTCATCCAATGGCTTGGATGAAGCCAAATCCATGCCCACCTTGCACCTTTGAAGGCTACGGCCATTAGAGGTCTTGAGAAGACCAAAATCACACTTCATCTTCATCACTTTTCTCTTCTCTCTCATCTCTTCCAAAACCCTAGCCACCATTCTTGTTCATTTTCTTCACCATTTTCGCCAAGACACTATCTACACCATCCAACCATCAAAAAATTTTTCTAACCAAGTTTTCCTAACCTAAACACTATTCTAAGAACCTTTCTAGTTGGGAGTTTCTTCAAAATCTTCCATTTAGGGCTTGGAAATCAACCTTGAAAGTTTTACCTAGAAGGTGAAATTTCATGCTTTTCTTTTCTCTCTTCTTTTTCAAAGTTCTAAGCCATGATTTCTCCATGGTTTAGCTTCTTTTTCATGGTTAGTAACATGTAGATTTTGTTTGAGATTTCTAGGTATTTTTGGTGGTGAAAACCGTGACCTAGGAGGTGTGAAAGCAAGCCTTTTGTCTTCATTTAAGGTAAGAGGAAGACAATTCTTATCATCTCTTGATGGTGGTAAGAAGATGGAGCCATTTGTGATGTTTGTAGAATCCATAAGGATTCGGTGGTCATGTGTTAATTATGTGTGTATTTGTTAATTTTTGTGTTTGTTAGTAGTTTATGTGGTATTTGTTAGTAGCTTTCTTGTTTGATGATTGTAATAATTTTGCATGTCTATTAGCTTTTGATTGCATGTCTATAAGCTTTAATTTAGGTTTAGGTGTTAGAAAATATATTGCATGTGTTAGAAAATATATTGCATGTGTTAGAATTGTATGATAGTATATAGGATGTGAATAACATGTTTAAATTTGCATGAGTGTTCCAAAGAGCACATCCAATAGCTCACGGCAATGACAAGTTTGGAGGACCAAAATGTTCTCTTGATTTTTCCTAAAGTGTAACTTAATTAACCTAGGAGAATCAAGAAAGTTTCAAATTGATTTGATCAAAGAAAATGCATTTAGAAATCAAATGGTAAAGACTTAGTATTTTGGGCCAACATGCCTAAAGGATTAATTTAACTCTTACTAACTATTTTCTAATATGATTTAATGAGCTTAGACAATATAATATATTTGATATGATTTAGAAGGTGAAAAACAATTTAGAAATCAAATGCAAAAGTTTTATGAAATTTGGCCAACATGCCAATATAGGTAATCATGATTTTAAAACTTGATTCCAAACCTTTTTCAATCAAAAAGAGACAATACAAGTTAAGAAGAAATTTTCTATAATGGTTTTTGAAGAAACAAATTTAGTAGAATTGAGCTTAAAGGATTAAAACTAATAATTTTATCATTAGGAAGGAAATACAAGAATGTTGAGAAATTTTCTAACATATAGCTCACTTTAGGTTTTGAAGCATGTTAGAGATTTCAAAAAGAATTAAATGATATGGTTAAAAAAAAATTAGGTAAATGGAAATTTTATGGATAATTTAGGAAACCATTATTATGATATTCTAAACAAAATACTGTCAATTTTTAGTAAAAATGAACCAATAAGATAGCAAAAATATCCAAAAGACAAGATATGCGGTATGAAAAATTATTCTACGTAGTTTAAATGTACTAAGTAATATTTCTGTTGTTTAAACAAGTAATTTTAAAGGCATTCGAATAAGAAAATGATTTGAAAATCCTACGCGATTGAGAAAACGTATTAAAAATGCTACGCGATTTTAAAAAAAGAAAAATATCTTTACCCGATTTTTAAACGTTTGTAAAAACGACGGAATTATGAAAACGCGATAAAATTTCTACGCGATTGACCGTTACTATATTTATTTTATCTTTGTCGGGAAAATGTGAACCCGTCATGCATTATTTTTGAGGATCTTTCGCTGTCGGGAAAATGTGAACCCGTACAGGCTTTTTTGAAAATTTATCTCATTTCGGGAAAATGTGAACCCGTACAGGTTTTTGAGAATTTATTTGCTGTCGGGAAAATGTGAACCCGTACAGGCTTTCTATCTATGTGTGCCAAGTTTTTGGTGGATTGGTTGACGAGACGAATCACATCGTGTTGTCGATGAGATAAACGTAGTGTGGTTCATTGTTCTAATGAACTTGGAGACTTTAGTGTACGGGATCCCACATGTGGACAGTTGGTAGCTCCGCTGGGCCGTGGTAAACCGATAGCACACTATGGTACTCGACATACACTATATTTAATCGAGATTTGTGAAATCTAGTAGTACATTTGCCTGTAGTGCCACAACGTGAGACCGTGAACTACACCACGCCCGGATGATGGATTCCTCGTGTCGTGGGGCTATAGACGCAACGTGTGACAGCGCAATAGTTGGTGGGGCAGCCGTGGTACTAATAGATTTTACGAATCATTCCTCTCTCTGATACTTGTGTTTTCTTTAGCTCCATGGAGTAGGGTTTTGTTATATTATTTGTTTATCTCTATGTCTATTTATTTCCATCTTATCTATTTATTGTTTATTTGTATTTTATTTGTTTGTTTTATCTGATTACTACTTCTATATTTGGTTATTTTTATTATATCTTATCTGTTTATTTTTATCTTTCTTATTTTATCCGTGATGTTTTATCCGTGGTGTGATATATTGTTATGATATCTAAATTTTACTTCAATCTGTTATTATAATTGTTAAAGCTTTTGTATTGCATGAACTCGTATATATGTTGTTTGTCGTCTTCTTATTGGCCATGTTGTGATGATTTTATGTTGTCTTACCTCTTTGTTATATGTATTTTCTGTTTATTTATTTTACGCGGTAAAGACTTTGAGGAAGAGGATCAGCCCCTTGAGATCTTGTACCCGAGGAGGAGGAAGGTCGCGGTGGACGATCAGTTTGACGATCAAGAACCATCCGATCATCCATATCCTCCGGATTGATTGTGAGGGATGGCAGCGCCAGGATTTTTGGGGTTCGTAGAGCTAGTATTTCATGGAGGTTCTCTGGCTTGGCATCTACGAGGCGATCGTGATTCTGTGACATATGCAGGACGTGTGACCGTGATTCTACGTCAGCGATTTGATGGAGAGCCCATTATGACTACGACGTTATTTCTGCACTTAGAGTTACCCTTATCCATTAGGCGTTATTGGGGTGCTGAAAACCCTGAGCCTAGTGAGATAAGCATCGTATCGACTGCGCGATCCCGTTATCGCCGTGTGTCGAGACATCCGGATATCTATCTCCCGATGATCATTTTCATGCTGAGAGTGATCCATCAGAGGATTAGATAACCATGATGTTTTTTTTTTGGGCGCGTCAGCGTATGTCTGTATATATTAACTCTTTTATTGCTTTCCTTACTATTTTTGTTTAAATATTTGTAGTCCTTGTTGTAAATTATTTGTACAAATTTTATAACTTAATCATATGTATATTATCGTAATGATGTTTTTTTTTTTTTTCGTATTTTCCGCATTATCTTTTTATATCATATTTCTGTCTATCAGGAATTATTTTACAACCCGTAATAATATTTAACAAATGTTTCACAACTTGGGTAGATTTTATTTCTATTTCTTTTATTTTCTTTTATGTGTGACATCCTCAAAAGGGGTGTTACATTAGTTGGTATCAGAGCCCAAGTTAGAGTCTTTTGGGGTTGTGGTTGGGTCTGTTTTTGTTTGTTTGCTTTGTGTGATTCTCTCGTGATCTTTGTGATTTATATCCTTTCGGAAATATCTAGAAGGATGTATCTAACTTTGTTTTGTTATGTTTGAAGAAAGAAGATGGCTGGTAGAGGCAGAGGACGTGCTAACGTGAATCATGTTGAGGACCCGATGTTGGTTGTCTTTAGGCTATGCGGCGTAGATGGTCAAGTGATTACTCAAAAAATTTGAGAGCAATTCAACAAAGAAGATGCTACGGTGATGCCCTAAATTTATCCGAATTTAGGCGCCATAATCCGCCACAGCTTTAGAGGCGAGGTGGATCCGGAGAAAGCGAGTCGGTGGATGCAAGATTTAGAGAGAATCTTTGAGGGATGAGATGCACGATGAAAAGAAAGTAACTTATGTTGTCTTTATGCTTTGAGAGGAGATGCAGTAACATTGGTGGAGAGGAATCCGCCGAGTGTTGCAAGTCGAAGGACCGAGATCACTTGGGAAGTGTTTTCTAATACTTTTCTGGATAAGTATTTTCCTCGCAAGTGCTAGGCATGCCAAGGAGATGGAATTTCTTGGGTTGCGACAGGAAATATGACGGTGAATGAGTACGCCACAAAATTTGAAAGTTTGTCTCAATTTTCGGATTATGCTCAAAATCGACAAGATGAGGTATGAAAATGTCGGAAGTTTGAGTCCGGATTGAGAGTGGAATTGAAGCGAGGAGTAATATCTCTGAATATGAATCATTTTCATACTTTGGTGGACGCATGTGCGCGACTTGAGGAGCTTGAACCGTCGCGAGATCGAGGAATCGGAACTTTGGGCCGACAAGATTTCAAAGAGGTGGAGGTAGCAATACAAATCGGTTTCTGCGTAAGCCGTATGCTAGACCACAAGGAAGTCGACTCAACGACCGCCCGGTTGGGGAGTGTACCTAGTGGTGGAGCAGACGAGAGTGGTGTTTACACCGACGTGTTTTAAGTGCGGCAAGAAGGGCCATCTATCTCCGTATTGTACAATCAAGGAACCGTCTCGTTTTAATTGTGGACACTCCCGGACACATGTCGCAGATTGTACTCGACTGCAGAAGAAACCTGCTTGTTCGTCATGTTAAAACTAATCAGTAAAAATCTGGAAATACTCAACCGAGATCTGGAGGGCGAGTGTATACAATGATGGGATCTGAAGTTTCTCAATCTGATGACCTTATTCAAGGAGAAGGTGACATTGGAGGTAACCTTCTGACTGTATTGTATGACTCGGGTGCTACACACTCGTTTATTGCCTATGATTGTGTGGAAAGACTGAAGTTGCCTGTGTCTTCTCTGAATGTTAAGTTAAGTGTATCTACGCCTAACCGCTAAACCTGTAGTTACTTCTAAGATCTGTTTGGATTGTCCTATTGTTGTGAAGGGCCGTTTGTTTTTGGTCAATTTGATTT
Organism: Ormosia emarginata; assembly: GCA_029884605.1. NCBI lineage: Eukaryota > Viridiplantae > Streptophyta > Magnoliopsida > Fabales > Fabaceae > Ormosia > Ormosia emarginata. The sequence continues at coordinate 19,336,521 of JAQQTP010000078.1, read as the reverse complement.
GTTTGCCTCTTATTGAGATAGATGTAATCTTAGGGATGGACTGGTTATGTTCTAACCATATCCTTATAGATTGTGCAAAGAAAAGAAAACTATAGTTTTTCCTAAGGAAGAAGAGTCTGGATTCTTAACTCACCGTTAAGGTCAAGTCTTTGTTGAGAGATGGAGCGCAGGGATATCTAGTATTGTCTTCTCTAGAAGTTAAGACCGAGAAGGATGTGAATACTATTCCCGTTGTCAACAATTTTTCCTGGATGTTTTTCCCGAAGATGTACTGGTTTACCGCCCGAGCGGAGATCGAGTTTTCAATTGATTTAGTACCGGAACAGTCCTATCTCAATTGCACCGTATCGTATGTCGCCGATAGAGTTGGGGAGCCGAAAAAGCAATTGGTGGAACCGTTGGAGAAAGAATTTGTACGACCTAGCGTTTCCCCATGGGGTGCGCCGCTGCTTTTGGTCAAGAAGAAGGATGGAACTTCACGACTTTGTGTGGACTATCGGCAGCTTGAACAAGGTGACTATCAAGAATAAATATCCGCTTCCAAGAATCGATGATTTGATGGATCAATTGAGAGGAGCCGTGATATATTTCCAAGATAGATCTGCGATCGGGTTATCACCGTATTCGTGTAAGAGGGGAAGATGTGCCGAAGACTGCTTTTCGAACTCGTTATGGACATTATGAGTATCAGGTAATGGCATTCGGGTGACGAATGCTCCTGCCATATTTATGGATTATATGAACAGGATATTTCGTCCATATCTAGACAGATTTGTCGTTGTCTTTATCGATGACATTCTGATCTATTCTAGATCGAAGGAAGAGCATGCTGAACATCTGAATGTTGTTCTTCAGATTTTGAGGGAGAAGCAGTTGTATACGAAATTAGCTAAGTGTGAGTTCTGGTTGGAAGAAGTCCAATTTCTTGGTCACGTAATTTCTAAAGAAGGTATTGCGGTGGACCCATCGAAAGTGGAGATTGTTTTACAGTGGGAAAGACCTAAGACAAGAATGAAGTTCGAAGTTTTGTTGGACTTGCTGGTTATTATCGGAGATTTATCGAAGGTTTTTCCAAGATTGCTGGACCACTTACACAACTGACGAGGAAAAGTCAAGCTTTTGAATGGACGGAAGAGCGTGAAGCTAGTTTTCAAGAGTTGAAGAAGAGGTTAACAACTGCACCGGTGTTAATCCTACCAGATTCGAAGAAATCTTTCGATGTGTATTGTGACGCTTCTTATCAAGGACTAGGATGCGTGTTGATGCAAGACCGGAATGTGGTGGCATATGCTTCTCGACAATTGAAGGTTCATGAGAAGAATTATCCTACGCATGATTTGGAATTGGCCGCGGTGGTTTTTGCTTTGATATGGAGACATTTTCTCTATGGAGCAACGTTCAACATTTTCAGTGATCACAAGAGTTTGAAGTACTTGTACGACCAGAAGGAGCTGAATATGAGGCAGCGAAGATGGTTAGAATTTCTGAACGATTACGATTTTCAACTTTTGTACCATCCTGGTAAGGCGAATGTCGTGGCCGATGCCTTGAGTAGAAAGATTATCAGTGTTTCTGCGCTGATGATCAAAGAAAAGGAGCTCATTGAACAATTTAGAGATGAGTGGTCATTTGTTGAGTTGAAATCGGGAAAGATCTGTATGAATATGGTTACTATCTCAAGCGAGCTGATGGAAGACATAAGGGAAAAGCAAAATGCCGATAAATTTTTACAAGGAATAAGGGAGCAAATGAAGCAAGACGAGGCAGTAGAGTTCAAAGAAGGAATTGATGGAATTTTGAGGTTTCGGGGTAGAATCTGTATTCCTCGTGACCGAGAACTGAGGTAATATATTGTGGAACATGCCCATACTAGTCTATTAAGTATGCATCCAGGCATAACAAAGATGTACCAAGACTTGAAGAAGTTATTCTGGTGGCATGGAATGAAGGGTGATGTGGTTAGATGCGTGTCAACTTGCCTAGTTTGTCAAAAATCGAAAGTTGAACACCAAAGACCACTGGGATGTTGCAACCATTATCGATTCCGTAATGGAAATGGGACAAAGATTTCTATAGATTTCGTTCTTGGTTTGCCAAAGACAAGGAAAGGTCATGATTCGATATGGGTTATAGTCGATAGACTTATGAAATCGGCTCATTTCTTACCGATCAATATTAAATATTCATTGGAAAGATTAACCCAGTTGTACATCGGTGAGATTGTCAGATTACATGGAGTGCCTACATGTATAGTTTCTGACAGAGATCCGAGGTTTACGTCAAGATTTTGGCGAAGTCTGCAAGAAGCTATGGGAACCAAGTTACGATTAAGTTCAGCATATCATCCGCAGACGATGGTCGACAGAGAGAACTATACGCTCTTTTTGGAGGATTTATTGCGTGCTTGTGTTTTGGAACAACGAGGAAGTTGGGATGAATTTTTATCTTTGATAGAATTCACCTACAACAATAGTTTTCACGCAAGCATCGGAATGGCACCTTATGAAGCATTGTATGGAAGACGATGTCGAACGCCGCTATGTTGGTATCAAGATGGGGAGAGTATGACTTTGGACCAACTTGTACAACGTACTACGGATAAAGTCAAGATGATACAAGAGAAGATGAGGACGGCGCAGCAGCAGAAAAAGAGTTATGCGACAAACGAAGACGATCTCTTGAGTTTAAGGAGGGTGAGCATGTATTTTTAAGAGTTACTCCTACGACCGGTGTCGGAAGAGTGATTAAGTCTAAGAAGCTTACTCCTAAATTCATTGGACCATATCGATTATCCGACGTATTGGTCCCGTAGCATATCGATTGCTTTGCCGCCTTTTCTATCCAATTTGCATGACGTGTTTCATGTGTCTCGATTACGGAAGTATATACCAGATCCGACACATGTTATACAACCGATGATGTACGCTAAAGGAGAATCGACTTACGAAACTTTACCTCGTCGAATAGAGGACGAAAGGTAAAGCAGACTTCGAGGGAAGATGATTGAGTTAGTGAAAGTCATATGGAATGATGTGACGGGTGAGGCTACTGGGAGCTGGAAGATAAAATGAAGGATCAGTATCCTCATTTGTTTGGATGAACAACGAATTTCGAGGATGAAATTTTTATTTGTTGGGGAGAGTTGTAACGCCCCAATTTTTAGAAAATATTCTGAATGTACTGTTTTCTGTTTTTCATGCTTTTGTGTGAATGACCGCTGTGTCCCTATTTTTCTGTTCTCGATTTCTGTATGAAAACAATTACGATAATACAGGCTCAAATTTTATTTGATCGTTTTACGTAATTTGTTTCGAGACGGTAAAATAAAAATTTTTCTGAGCTACTGTTTTAATTTTTCTGAAAGATATACAGCTATATAATACTGCTGGATATTTTATTTGAACGTTTTGGACGATTACCTACGTTGTGGGAAAAAATGGGAAAATGATCGTTACGTCCCAAACGTACTGTTTTTGCTATTTTTACTGTTTTTAATTGTTTTCTTCTTGATTTAATGTCCGATAATACTGTCTGTGATTTTATATGGACTTTTTGTATGATTTGCTCCGAGGCAGGAAAATAATATTTTCCTGGGCCAGGGAAATTTTATCTTACTTAACCCGATTCTCCGAATGAGACTAAAAATAATCTTTTAATTTTTAGGATTTAATCACAAATAAAATAATTTTATATTATTATAATATTATTTTATTAGTCAAGATATTTTAGTGACAAGTGGACCCGGAAATATTTTGCGGGACCCACAATTAGCAAAGCACGTTAGATCGGTAGCTTAATTAATCACCGTTAGCGTGAGAACTTTCCAGAACGTTAGTGACTCACTAGTGACTCAAGCAGAGAATTAAATGAGTCATTTGTGTGACTCAAAGATATGAGTCATCATGAACCAACCAATAGAAATGAAGCTTGCTCACCAAGATTTAATCCTAGCCTTTGATGTATTCAATGGCTTGGATGAAGCCAAATCCATGCACACCTTACCACTTGAAGGCTACGGCCATTAGGAGTGAAGGCCAAAACAACACTTCATCTTCATCACTTTTCTCTCTTCTCTCTCTTCAAAACCCTAGCCACCATTGTTGTTCCTTTTCCTTACCATTCGGCCAAGACACTATCTACACCATCCAACCATCAAAAAATTTTCTAACCAAGTTTTCCTAACCTAAACACTATTCTAAGAACCTTTCTAGTTGGGAGTTTCTTCAAAATCTTCCATTTAAGGCTTGGAAATCAACCTTGAAAGTTTTACCTAGAAGGTGAAATTTCATGCTTTTCTTTTCTCTCTTCTTTTTCAAAGTTCTAAGCCATGATTTCTCCATGGTTTAGCTTCTTTTTCATGGTTAGTAACATGTAGATTTTGTTTGAGATTTCTAGGTATTTTTGGTGGTGAAAACCGTGACCTAGGAGGAGTGAAAGCAAGCCTTTGTCTTCATTTAAGGTAAGAGGAAGACAATTCTTATCATCTCTTGATGGTGGTAAGAAGATGGAGCCATTTGTGATGTTTGTAGAATCCATAAGGATTCGGTGGTCATGTGTTAATTATGTGTGTATTTGTTAATTTTTGTGTTTGTTAGTAGTTTATGTGGTATTTGTTAGTAGCTTTCTTGTTTGATGATTGTAATAATTTTGCATGTCTATTAGCTTTTGATTGCATGTCTATAAGCTTTAATTTAGGTTTAGGTGTTAGAAAATATATTGCATGTGTTAGAAAATATATTGCATGTGTTAGAATTGTATGATAAATATAGGATGTGAATAACATGTTTAAATTTGCATGAGTGTTCCAAAGAACACATCCAATAGCTCACGGCAATGACAAGTTTGGAGGACCAAAATGTTCTCTTGATTTTTCCTAAAGTGTAACTTAATTAACCTAGGAGAATCAAGAAAGTTTCAAATTGATTTGATCAAAGAAAATGCATTTAGAAATCAAATGGTAAAGACTTAGTATTTTGGGCCAACATGCCTAAAGGATTAATTTAACTCTTACTAACTATTTTCTAATATGATTTAATGAGCTTAGACAATATAATATATTTGATATGATTTAGAAGGTGAAAAACAATTTAGAAATCAAATGCAAAAGTTTTATGAAATTTGGCCAACATGCCAATATAGGTAATCATGATTTTAAAACTTGATTCCAAACCTTTTTCAATCAAAAGAGACAATACAAGTTAAGAAGAAATTTTCTATAATAGTTTTTGAAGAAACAAATTTAGTAGAATTGAGCTTAAAGGACTAAAACTAATAATTTTATCATTAGGAAGGAAATACAAGAATGTTGAGAAATTTTCTAACATATAGCTCACTTTAGGTTTTGAAGCATGTTAGAGATTTCAAAAAGAATTAAATGATATGGTTAAAAAAATTTAGGTAAATGGAAATTTTATGGATAATTTAGGAAACCATTATTATGATTTCTAAACAAAATACTGTCAATTTTTAGTAAAAATGAACCAATAAGATAGCAAAAATATCCAAAAGACAGTATGCGGTATGAAAAATTATTCTACGTAGTTTAAATGTACTAAGTAATATTTCTCGTTTGTTTAAACAAGAATTTTAAAGGCATTCGAATAAGAAAATGATTTGAAAATCCTACGCGATTGAGAAAACGTATTAAAATGCTACGCGATTTTAAAAAAAAAAAAAATATCTTTACCCGATTTTTAAACGTTTGTAAAAACGACGGAATTATGAAAACACGATAAAATTTCTACGCGATTGACCGTTACTATATTTATTTTATGCTGTCGGGAAAATGTGAACCCGTACAGATTATTTTTTTGAGGATCTTTCGCTGTCGGGAAAATGTGAACCCGTACAGGTCTTTTGAAAATTTATCTGTTGTCGGAAAATGTGAACCCGTATGTGTTTTTGAGAATTTATTTGCTTGTCGGGAAAATGTGAACCCGTACATGCTTTCTATCTATGTGTGCCAAGTTTTTGGTGGATTGGTTGACGAGACGAATCACATCGTGTTGTCGATGAGATAAACGTAGTGTGGTTCATTGTTCTAATGAACTTGGAGACTTTAGTGTACGGGATCCCACATGTGGACGGTTGGTAGCTCCGTACGGGCCGTGGTAAACCGATAGCACACTATGGTACTCGACATACACTATATTTAATCGAGATTTGTGAAATCTAGTAGTACATTTGCCTCGTAGTGCCACAACGTGAGACCGTGAACTACACCACGCCCGGATGATGGATTCTCGTGTCGTGGGGCTATAGACGCAACGTGTGACAAACAAGCAATAGTTGGTGGGGCAGCCGTGGTACTAATAGATTTTACGAATCATTCCTCTCTCGATACTTGTGTTTTCTTTAGCTCCATGGAGTAGGGTTTTGTTATATTATTTGTTTATCTCTATGTCTATTTATTTCCATCTTATCTATTTATTGTTTATTTGTATTTTATTTGTTTGTTTTATCTGATTACTACTTCTATATTTGGTTATTTTTATTATATCTTATCTGTTTATTTTTATCTTTCTTATTTTATCTGTGTGATGTTTTATCCGTGGTGTGATATATTGTTATGATATCTCTAAATTTTACTTCAATGTTATTATAATTGTTAAAGCTTTTGTATTGCATGAACTCGTATATATGTTGTTTGTCGTCTTCTTATTGGCCATGTTGTGATGATTTTATGTTGTCTTACCTCTTTGTTATATGTATTTTCTGTTTATTTATTTTACGCGGTAAAGACTTTGAGGAAGAGGATCAACCCCCTTGAGATCTTGTACCCCGAGGAGGAGGAAGGTCAGCAAGCGGACGATCAGTTTGACGATCAAGAACCATCCGATCATCCATATCCTCTGGATTGATTGTGAGGGATGGCAGCGCCAGGATTTTTAGGTTTCGTAGAGCTAGTATTTCATGGAGGTTCTCTGGCTTGGCATCTACGAGGCGATCATTATTCTGTGACATATGCAGGACGTGTGACCGTGATTCTACGTCAGCGATTTGATGGAGAGCCCATTATGACTACGACGTTATTTCTACACTTAGAGTTACCCTTATCCATTAGGCGTTATTGGGGTGCTGAAAACCCTGAGCCTAGTGAGATAAGCATCGTATCGACTGCGCGATCCCGTTATCGTCGTGTGTGTCGAGACATCCGGATATCTATCTCCCGATGATCATTTTCATGCCGAGAGTGATCCATCCGAGGATTAGATAACCATGATGTTTTTTGGGCGTGTAGTATGTCTAGTATATATTAACTCTTTTATTGCTTTCCTTACTTGTTTTTGTTTAAATATTTGTAGTCCTTGTTGTAAATTATTTGTACAAATTATAACTTAATCATATGTATATTATCGGTAATGATGTTTTTTTTTTATTTCGTATTTTCCGCATTATCTTTTTATATCATATTTCGTCTATCGAATTATTTTACAACCCGTAATAATATTTAACAAATGTTTCACAACTTGGGTAGATTTTATTTCTATTTCTTTTATTTTCTTTTATGTGTGACATCCTCAAAAGGGGTGTTACAAGAATCCATAAGGATTCATGTGTGTGCTTGTTAGTAGCTTATTTGATGTGGTTGTGTATTTGTTAGTAGCTTTCCTATTTGTTGTTTGTAATAAATTGCATGTCTACAAGCTTTAAGTTGCATGTCTATAAGCTTTGATAATATTGCATGTGTTAGAATTGCATGATAAAGTATAGAATTGCATGATAATATATAGGATATGAATAACATGTCAAGGAAATGCATGTGTGTTCCAAAGAACACTCCATAATGCCCACGGTTTGTAACCAAATTGGGAACCAAAATGTTCTCTTAATTTTCCTAAAAGGTAAGTTAATTAACCTAGGAGAATTAGCAAGATATTAAGTTGTTTAGATCATGAAAAATGAATTTAGAAATCAAATGGTAAGAATTAGTATTTTGGGCCAACATGCCTAAAATGAATGTATTGATTTCAAAAACCATTTTCTAAAAATGATGGCTAAATGAATTTAGACAATACAATAAGTTTGACATGTATTTATAAGATGAAAAATAATTTAGAAATCAAATACAAAAGGGTTTATGAAATTCGCCAACATGCCAAAATTAGGTAGTCTTGATTTCTAAAATCAATTCCAAACCATTTTCATTTATAAAGTTGCAATACATGTTAAAAAGAATTTTTCTAAAATAAGTTTTGAAGAAATCAATTGATTAGAATTAATTTAAGGAACTAAAATCAATAATTTTATTGTTATAAAGGAAATACAAGTAATCTTTAAGAATTTCAAACATATGGCTCATGCTATATTTTGAAGCATGTTAGGATTTTTTAAAAGATAAAATTACCGGTTTATTTAAATAAACAAAGTTTTTACTTAAAAATTAGGAAACCATTATTATTAAAATTCTAAACAAAATACTGTCAATTTTTAGTAAAAACGGACAAATAAGATAGAAAAGATGTCCAAAAGACAGTATACGGTATGGAAAATATTACACGTAGTTTAAACGTACTAATTATTATTTCTGTTTATTTAAACAGTGATTTTTAAGGGATTTGGACAAGAAAATGATTTAAAAATCCTACGCGATTGAGAAAACGTATTAAAAATCCTACGCGATTTTAAAAACAGAAAAATATATTTAGGCGATTTATAAACGTTTGTAAAAATGATGGAATTAGGAAAACGCGATAAAATTTCTACGCGATTGACCGTTGCTATATTTATTTTGTGCTGTCGGGAAAATGTGAACCCGTACAGGCTTTTGAGGATTTTTCGCTATCGGGAAAAATGTGAACCCGTACAGGCTTTCTATTTTTTTGCCATTGAGGGCATATTTTTATCTTGAGGGTATCTTCGTAATTTCATATTTTTGGAATTATGTGTTAAGTTTATGCCAAATTTTTTGTGGATTGGTTGACGAGACGAATCACATCGTGTTGTCGATGCGATAAACGTAGTGTGGTTCATTGTTCTAATGGACTTGGAGACGTTAGTGTACGGTATCCCATATGTGGACAGTTGGTAGCTCCGCTGGGCCGTGGTAAACCGATAGCACACTAATGGACTCGACACGCACTATATTTAATCGAGATTTGTAAAGTCTAGTAGTACATTTGCCTGTAGTGACACAACGTGAGACAGTGAACTACACCACGCCTGGATGATGGATTCTGTGATGTGGGGCTATAGACGCAACGTGTGACCGCGCAATAGTTGGTTGGGCAGGCCGTGGTACTAATAGATTTTTGCGAGTCATTCTCTCGATATCTTTATGTATTTAACTCGCATGGAGTAGGATCGTGTCTTAATATATATATATGATTATATCTTGGATATTATTTTATTTTCTCTATCTATCTTTATCCGGTAATTATTATGATGGTTGTCTATTTCTTATTTTATTCTATCTCGTGATATTGTCTTATCTGTGTTTTTATCTGTGTTATATTTTATCTTGATGTTATGTATTGTTAGGATATCTAAATCTTACTCTATTATGTTATTATTAACATAAATTATAGCTTTTAAACTATTGCATGAACTGTATATTTGTTGTTTGTCGTCTTCTTATTGGCCATGTTTATGGTGATTTTAGATTGTCTTACCTCTTCGTTGTATATATTTTCTGTATATTTATTTTACGCGGTAAAGACTTTGAAGAAGAGGAACAGCCTCTCGAGATTCTGTATACCGAGGAAGAAGAAGAACAGCAAGAGGAAGATCAGTTTGACGATCAAGAACCATCTGATCATCCATATCCATTGGATTGATTTGATTGGGTATGGCGATACCTGGATTTCTAGGGTTTGTACAACTGGAGTTTCATGGAGGATCGTTAGCTTGGTATCTGCGAGGAGACCGAGACTCTGTGACGTATGTAGGACGGCTGACTGTGACCTTACGTCAACAGTTTGATGGAGAGCCTTAATTTATGACTACTACCGTATTTTTACATTTAGAGTTACCTTTATCTCTTAGGCGTCATTTTGGTGGTATGACCACGGAGCCTAGTAAGATTAGTATCGTATCGACTGCGCGATCTCGTTATCGCCGAGTGTCGAGACATCCGGGATATTTGTCTCCTGATGATCATTTTCATGTTGAGAGTGATCCTTCGAGGATTAAATATGCATGATGTTTTTTTTTTTTTGAGCCACGCGTCTGCGTATATGTATGTATATATTGACTCTTTTACTTGTCTTTCTTTACTTGGCTTATCAAACCCCTTGGTTTAAATATTTATAATTTTAGTTGTAAATTATTTGTACAACTTATAACTTAAATCATATGTATATTATAAGTAATGTTGTTTTGTTTAATTGCTATTTCCGCATATTTTATTTAACAAATATTCTCGTTTATCGAATTATCTTACAATATATAATATTATTTAACAAATGTTTTACAACTTGGGTAGATTTTATTTCTCTTTCTTTTATTTTCTTTTATGTGTGACATCCTCCAAAGGGGTGTTACACTCTTCATCTTGAACAAGACAATTGATGACTTTAGAACTCAAACTTGTTGAATCTTGCTGATGTTGAGCTTCTAACAAGGAGTTCACCAATTGATTAAGTGCTTCTTGGCTTTTCTTAGCTCTAGCTCTAGTCATAGGTCCACCTAGGCCTTGCAAAGGATGTTGGGCTTGGCCTTGGGCTTTGGGTGCTTCCACGTCCTCATCAGTAACATCCTAATACTGAAATCTTAGTATTTCTAACATATACCTGAATAAATAGTATTAGCTATGCTACTTCTAATTTATTCATAAACTAATCCATAACATTTATATAAATAAATCATCGTGGAGAGCCTTGTGGAAACAATATCCACTTATATACATAACTTTTCACTAATACATACCTAATTTTCTTTTACATCCTTAATCTCATATACATGGAAATATAAAATCTATCTACTCAAAATAAAATATAACTATACTACTCTTCATTCTTCCTCTTCTTTGTGACCTTGAATCTTCAACCTAGATTTACATGGAACACACGGGGTGAGATTTCACAATTCTCAATAGAAGTGTACCAATACCAGTAGTCGTATAATATCATACAACTTATAAATATCTGAAATGAATTTTTAACTGGCAATTAAATCATTATTCTTTACTCAATCATAACCTCATAAATAAATCTATATAATCCTTTGAGTTTCTATTCTTTACTCTAGGAACATACACATTCTCTCTTTGTGTAATGTTCCTAGTCTAGTTATAACTCTGAACTAATTCCTCTTTACAAGATAAGACAGCTAGCTGCCTATACAACTGTCATCGAATAGTAACAATCAATGATATTGAACCACCGCCCATACAATGGAACAATAACATTGAGCAAACAAACATAAACTATCAATGATATTAAACAACCGCCCATACAATTGCCTAATATCATTGAGCACAACACACAAACACAAGGAATAACTAAACACAATAACAATCAAACATCAAGTAATGCAATGATGTTATAATGTACGATTATGCTCAAACAATGGTGCATAATGGGGCAAGTGTAATGTCATGAGATGTCATGGATGTCATGAAACTTGACTATTCCTTTCTTTGCAGTGGGGAGGAAATTTGTTACCTCCTTTACCCACTACCTTCTTTACTGATTGGTTCCTTATCTTTACTTTCCTTTCCATAGTGAGGAGGCAATCTGTTACATCCTTAACCCACCATTCTGAACTGTTTCTATGCTATGTATGAGTATGTATACATAATGTAATGTTATACCTAACTTTTACATAACCACTACATAATCTCTATACTTGCACTACTAGCTCTACCTCTAAGAGAGCGTTCATGCGACTTTAAATATACTTCTTCTTCTTAGTATACATTCTTTCTTACTTTAACATTTTCCTTCATCACTATGAGGCATCCATGCCACTATGGTACTCCTAATTGTCCATCTTGCTTAGCATACTTGAACCTTACGTCTCTCAATTCATATCTAGGCAACCCTTGGGTGCTTACTTCATAATTCCCTTTAATTCTTACTAACTAGGCACAAAGGCCCCTTATTTTTATCATTTAGGCACTATGGCCATTCTTTTTGCTAGCTAAATACTATGGTATTCACTCTTACCATACTTACTTAGGTGCTTGTATCTCATCTCTTTATCACTTTTCAAGTGATATATATGCAATACTATATTGCTCATAAAACTAAACTCTTATCTAAGTCAATCCATGTCTAATGGATGTACAATCTTTCCTGTTTCTCAATCATAATTTCAATCCTTAATCTTAATCATTAAACTCATAGGCAAATCATACTTTTCATAATTTAAATATTCTTGTTATCAATTAAAATAACATATAAGAACTTTACACATTTCATTGTTTATATATAACACCATATTCTTTTTCTTTTGTCTTGCATCGAGCGCTTAAGCGCTAGCCTTCCAACACTTAAGCGCTGGCTAGTATATCCAGAGGCCATTCTGCTAACTGAGCGCTAAAGCGCTCAATTCCCAGTGCCTAGGCGCTGGCTGGATACATTCCAAACTCCTCTTCTATGAGCTGGGCGCTTGAGCGCCCAACTACCAGCGCTTAAGCGCTGGCTGGGTAGCAGCAGAACGTGCTGCTCTCCTCTATTTTCCTCATCCATTTCAACTCATTCAAAATTTCTTGGAGCTTTTCCACTCAACAACCATGATATATCATCAAAATACAATCATAATACCTTCATCTTAAATCAAAATACATCCCAAACCCTAGAAATACCCATTTTCATCCTTTGAAGAATCATATAAAATCCAACACAATAACTTGTTCTAAACCTTATTCATACTCAAACTAATTAAAATCTAACACTAGAAACAAGAGTTTAGCCTCTAAACTAAACTTACTCATCAATCCCATTCTTCCATTAAAGCAAATCAAGAAAAAGATGGAGATGAGAAGATGAGAAACAACACCCTACCTTGGTTGATGACCAATCTTGAAGCTTTGGATCCTCTTCTTGGGTCCTTCTTCTTCTCTTCCTCTCATTTCTTCTTTGTTCTCTGTTTCTTCTCCCCCCAACAACTGCATAAGAGACGAGAGAGAGAGAGAAGTAAGAATTATCTCACTTTTAAAAACATGCCCCCAAGGGCATTTTTGTCTTTTCACAAAAATTTCCCACCTCTTATGAATACTTTGATCTTATTATTTCAAGCTAGATAACCTCCATAAGTATTAAAATAAATCCTATGATTCATCTTAATACTTATTTTTCCATTTCCTTAATTTTCCATATATGCACTAAGTCCATTTGGTATCAAAACACTTACTCGGTGTGCTTAAAAATACCAAATGAACTCAGTTTACCTTCAAACTTTAACTGCAACTTTCTTAACTCATTTATGACTTGGAAATAAATTATTCATATTTATTTCCCTTAACTGAACCTTTAAAACTATTTTCTGAGTCATTTTAGGTCACTTTTCATCTTCTGTGTTGCAGTAAAGTACCTAAACTAACTCAGTTTGCCATAAAACTAAACTGGCATGTTAAGCAAGTATATTAGTACCGCTGAGACCATAAACAAGCCTAACATGTTTCTTAGGATGTTACATGCACCATGCAATTCATCTAACCTAGGGATGGGATGCCTATATTTTACAGTTATATTATTTACAGCCCTACAATCAGTACACATTCTCCAAGTGCCGTCCTTTTTGGGGACAAGTATGACAGGCATGGCACAAGGACTTAAACTTTCCCTCACCCTCCTTTTTGCATCAAATCCTCCACTTGTTTCTGAATTTCCTTAGTTTCCTCAGGATTTGTCCTATAGGCGGGCCTATTAGGCAAAGAGGCTCCCGTGATGAAGTCCATTTGATGTTCAATCCCCCTCAAGGGTGGTAGTCTAGGAGGGACACTCTTTGGAAAGACATCTTCAAAGTCTTACAAAAGAGAATCAACTTCACTAGGTAGAGGGTTAGAATTACAATTTAAGTATAAGTCCTTGTATACGCAAATGTACATCTCTTGCTTTGCAAAGCAAGCCCTCTTAATCTCACTCTCCCTAGCAATTAAACATTCATTTTTTTCTCATTTATAAGTTCTAGGTCTCTATTCTTTGCTTCCCCCCTTGATTTTACTTTTATGTCTTTCTTCTCTTGCTCCCTTCTTAGCTTCAAGGCTACTTGGTCTTCACAAACCTGTTTAGGAGTAAGGGGTACAAGGGTTACCTTTAAGGTATTATAAACAAAGGAGTACTTGTTAGTGAAACCATCATGAATAGCATGCTTATCAAATTGCCAAGGCCTTCCAAGCAAAATATGGCTGGCCTCCATGGGAACAACATCGCACAAAACATCATCATTATACTTACCAATTGACAAACTTACCAACACTTGTTGATTCACTATCAACTCACCATTCTCACTTAGCCATTGAAGCTTGTATGGTTGGGGGTGAGGAGTAGTTTTAAGGTCAAGTTTTCTTACCAAGCAAGTGCTTGCCACATTGGTACAACTTCTCCCATCAATGATTAATGAGCACACTTTACCTTGGATGACACATCTTGTGTCGAAGATGTTTTCCTTTTGGTCTTGGTCCCTTGCCACAACTTGGCTACCCAAGAGTCTCCTTATCATTAACAAGTCGCCATCATGAGCATAGGACTCACATTCTTCTTCTTCTTCACTTAAGGGAAGGGAATTTACACATGAATCACTAGAGTTGTGTCCCTTGATGGGATAATTAAAAGTTTCATACCCAAGTGCAAGTTGTTTCAAGTAATATATTCTCGGGAGTCCGAGGTTGATCCACAGAGAATTGATGAAGAAAAATTATTTGAGGTAAGGAACAGATTTGTCACAATACTAAAGGTGATAAAAGTTGTTCAAAGATAAAAAGGATTCACTTGGGTTAGGAGATCCACTCTTGGTAGTAAATTAAAGACAATATTATTTCTTTTTATAACTCAATTGAAATCATGCATAATGAAGGCTCCAGTCGGAAGATTTAGCATTCAAAGTTCAATTAAGATTATATATGTAATCATATTATGATTCCTTTAATTATCCACCAATACTTGTAAATGATCTCAAGCATCCACTGTGCTAAGTCTTGTCTACAATGAATCAAGATATTCATTAAACAAGAAGAGTTTCTAAATTGATTGGAAACAACATACAACACATATAAAGATCACATAAAAATATATCATTCAAGTTAAAGAAGGAAATTAATCTAACATCAACTTATTACTAAGAGCATCACCCTAAAACCCAAGCAAAATGAAAATTAGTTACTCAGGAATCAAGAAGAAAGAAAGAGAGAAGAAGAAGAAGATGAACATAACTTCAAATAAGAACAATAGAAAACTACACAAAAGAAACAATTAACATACAAACATGAAAGTAAACTCTAAGCTAACACCCAAAAATGATCAGCCCTTGCCTCCTTTTATAGAGCTATAGGTGTAACACCCTAATTTTTAGAAAAACGTCCTGAATGTTCTGTTTGCTGTTTTTTAAGCTTTTGTGTAAAAGACCGTTGTGTCCCTATTTTACTGTTTCTTGTTTTTCTGTATGAAATACAAATACGTTTTACAGGCTAAAATTTTATTTGGTCGTTTTACGTAATTTGTTTCGAGACGGTAAAATAAAAGTTTTGTCAAGCTACTGTTTTAATTTTTCTGAGAGATATACAGACATATAATACTGTCTGTAATTTTATTTGAACGTTTTGGATGATTTGCTTCGTTGTGGGGAAAAATAAAAAAATGACCATTACGTCCCGATTGTACTGTTTTTAATTTTTCTATATGTTACAGTGCTTAATATTGCTGTCTGTGATTTTATTTGGACTTTTTGTGCGATTTGCTCTAGGACAGGAAAATAATATTTTTCGGGCCGGAGAAATCTTGTTTTAATTATTCAGAACTGGGGGATCTTACTAAACCTGATTCTGAATGATACTGTTGTTGATCTTTTAATTTTTAGGATTTAACTGTCAAATAAAATAATTTTGTATTATTATAATATTATTTTGTTAGTCAGTATAATTAGATGACAGTGGAATCGAAAATGTTTTGCGGGACTCACGTTTAGTTAAAACAGTTAACTTAGTAGCTTAATTAAGCATCATTAGTAGTAGAACTTTCAAGAACATGGTGACTAAGCTTAATGACTAGGCTAATTAGTGACTAAGCATGGTGACTAGGCTAATATGACAATGCTAACATCAACCAATGAGAGTTAAGCTTGCTAACCAAGTTTTAATCTTGACCTTTGATCCATCCTAAGGATTGGATGAAGCCAAGCAAGGCTACACCATGCATGCTTGAAGTCCACGGCCATTTGGCCTTTGGAGGACCAAAAATTCACTTCATCTTCATGCAATTTCTCTCTTCTCTCTCTTCCAAAAACCCTAAACTCCATTGAAGCTTCCTTGAAGCTATATTCGGCCAACCCATAAACTATACCATCCAATCACTCAAAAATTTATCCAACCAAGTTTTCTAAACCTAAACACAATCCTAAGAACATCTCTAGTTGAGAGTTCTTGCAAAATCTTTCATTTGAAGCTTGGAAACATACTTGGAAAATTTTACCTTGAAGGTGAAATTTCTTGTTTTTCATTTCTAAACTCTTTTTCAAAGTTCTAAGCCATGATTTCTCCATGGTTTAAGCTCTCTTTTATGGTTAGTAATTTGTAGTTTTGTTTAAGCTTGATAGGTGACTTGGTGGAGTGAAACCGAAACCCTAGGAAAGGTGTGAAGGAGTGTTTGTCTTCATTTAAGGTAAGAGGAAGACTAATCTTATCATCCTTGGATGGTGGTAAGAAGATGGAGATTGATTGTTGTGATTGTAGAATCCATAAGGATTCCTTTGTGTGTTTGTTAGTAGCTTTCCTATTTGATGTTTGTAATAATTTGTATGAAGTTGCATGTCTACAAGCTTTGATAATTTGTATGTGTTAGAAATGCATGATAATTTATAGGATGTGAATAACATGCCAAGGTTTGCATGAGTGTTCCAAAGAACACATTAATGAGGCTCACGGCCATTAACCAAAAATGGAGAACCAAAATGTTCTCATCATTTTCTTAAAATGTGATTTAATTAACCTAAGCAAATTAACAAGATATAAAATTATTTAGATGAAGGAAAATGAATTTAGAAATCAAATGACACAAGTGTATGTTTCGGCCAACATGCCAAACTAAGTATCCATGATTTCTCAAATCAAATCCAAACCATTTCCAAGTATAAAGATGCAATATATGTTAAAAAGAAATTTTCTAAAATGAGTTTTGAAGAAATAAATTGATTTGAATTAAGTTTAATCAACTAAAATTATTGATTTTATTGTTAGAAAGGAAATACAAAGAACTTTTGAAAATTTCTAACATATGGCTCATGCTATAATTTTGAAGCATGTTAGTGGTTTTCAAAAGGATTAAATTATACGGTTAAAAATTAATTAAACAGAATTTTTACGGAAAAATTAGGAAACCATTAATATAATTTTCTAAACAAAATACTGTCAATTTTTATTAAAAACGGACAAATAAGATAGAAAAGATGTCCAAAAGATAGTATACGGTATGAAAAATATTTTACGTAGTTTAAACGTATTATTTATTATTTGTGTTTATTTAAACAGTAATTTCTAAGGAATTTGGACAAGAAAATGATTTAAAAATCTTACGCGATTGAGAAAACGTGTTAAAAACTCTACGCGATTTTAAAAACAGAAAAATAAATTTACGCTATTTAGAAACGTTTGTAAAAACGATGAGATTGTGAAAACGCGATAAAATTTCTACGCGATTGACCAAAACGGCGTTTTCTATATTTTTCTGCTGTCAAGCTATGAGGTGAACTCGTACAGGCTTTGGAACAGTATTTGTCCGGTGGGACTTACTTTATCTCTTATCTTTGAGGATATATTTTTAATGAGTGTATTTTGGTAATTTCTTATTTTTGGATCATATATTGAGTTTTTGCCAATTTTTGGTGGATTGGTCGATGAGGTGAATCACATCGTATTGTCGATGAGATAAACGTAGTGTGGTTCATTGTCTTTATGAACTTGGAGACGTTAGTGTACAGGATCCCATATATGGACAGTCGGTCGCTCCGCTGGGCCGTGGTAACCGATAGCACACTAATGGACTCGACACGCACTATATTTAATCGAGATTTCGTAAAGTCTAATAGTACATTGCCTGTAGTGCCATAACGTGAGACCGTGAACTACACCACGCCTTGGACAATGGGTACCATGTGACGTGGGGCTATAGACGCAACGTGAGACAGCGTAATAGTTTGGTTGGGCAGCCGTGGTACTAATAGATTTTGCGGGTCATTCTCTCTGATATCTGTATGTGTTTAGCTCCATGGAGTAGGATCGTGTCATATTGCATATGATTATATCTTGGATATTATTTTACTTTATCTGTTTATTTTTATCTGGTTATTATTATGATAAATTGTCTTTTTCTTATATTATTTTATCTGTGATATTATTTTATCTGTGATATTATGTGTTGTTGTGACATTTAAATCTTTGCACTATCCTGTTATTAATTACTGTTATAGCTTTTCATATTGCATGAACTGTATATCTGTTGTTTGTTGTTTTCTTATTTGCCATGTTTGTGATGATTTTAGATTGTCTTACCTCTTTATTGTATGTGTTTTCTATATATTTAATTTACGTGGTAAAGAGTTTGAGGAAGAGGAACAACCTCTTGAGATTTTGTATCCTGAGAAGGAAGAAGAGCAGCAAGCCGAAGACCAGTACGACGACCAAGAACCATCTGATCATCCATATCCATTGGACTGATTTGTTTGGGTTTGGTGGTGCCAGGATTTTTGGGTTTTGTGCGACTCGAGTTTCACGGTGGATCGTTAGCTTGGCATCTGCGGGGAGATAGAGATTCAGTGACTTACGTGGGACGGTTGACTGTGTCCCTACGACATGAGTTTGATGGAGAGCCAGTTATGACGACTACTGTGTTTTTGCACTTAGGGTTACCTTTATCTCTTAGGCGTTATTGGGGTGGTGTGTCCACTGAGCCTAGTGAGATGACTATCGTGTCGACTGCGCGGTCTCGTTTCCGCCGACTATCGAGGCATCCTGGATATTTATCTTCTGATGAGTTTCCTGAGAGTGACCCATCAGAGGGTTAAATATATATGATGTGTATTTTGGGTGCGTCTGCGCATGTATATATTGACTCTTTACTGTTTTTGTTTACTGTTTCTGTTTAAATATTTGTAGACATAGTTGTAAATTATTTGTATAACTTATAACTTGGACCATATGTATATTATGAGTGATGTTGTTCTGTTTATTTTATGTTTTCGCGTTATTTTATTTAATAATATTCTGTTTAACAGGAATTATTTTTACAACCCGTATTAGTACGTAACAAATGTTTCACAACTTCGGTAGATTTTATTTATCTTTCTTTTATTTTCTTTATATATATGACATCCCCACAAGGGTGTTACATTAGTTGGTATCAGAGCCCAAGTTAGAGTCTTTTGGGGTTATGGTTGGGTCTGTTTTTGTTTGTGCTATGTGATTCTCTGTGATTTACTTCGAAAAGGATGTATCTAATTCTGTTTTGTTCTATTTGAAGAAAGAAGATGTCTGGACGAGGTAGAGGACGTGTGAACGTGAATAGTGATGTGCACCCTATGATTGCTGCTGCTGAAGCTATGCAATGGATGGTCAAGTAATTACTCGAAGAAAATCTTGAGAAGCACTCAACAATAAGATGCTACTGCTGATGCCTTAAATTTATTTGAATTTAGGCGCCACAATCCGCCACAGTTTAGAAGCGAGGTTGATCCGGAAAAGGCAAGTCAATGGATACAAGACTTGGAGAGAATTTTTGAAGGAATGAGATGCACAGATGATAAGAAGGTGACTTATGCCGTTTTTATGCTAAGGGGAGATGGAGAACATTGGTGGAGAGGAACTCGCCGAGTTTTACAAGCTGAAGGAATGGAAATTACGTGGGAAGTATTTTCTGATGCTTTTCTAGGAAAGTATTTTCCTGCAAGTGCTAGGCATGCCAAGGAAATGGAATTTCTTGGTTTGCGACAGGGAAATATGACGGTGAATGAGTATGCTACAAAATTTGAGAATTTGTTCAATTCTCGGATTATGCTCAAACTCGATCGGATGATACATGGAGATGTCGGAAGTTTGAATCGGGCTTGAGAGTGGAACTGAAGCGAGGGGTGATATCCTTGAGGATGAATCAGTTTCATGCTTTGGTTGATGCATGTGCGTGACTTGAGGAATTAGAGCCGTCGCGAGATCAGAGGAATCGTAACTTTGGGCCGACAAGGTTTCAGAGAGGTGGAGGTAGTAATACGAATCGGTTTCAGCGCAAGCCGTATTCCGACCATCGTGAGTCAATCTCAACGACCACCGGTTGGGGAAGTGCAAGTGGTAGTGGAGCTGGACAGAAAGTGGCGTTCACGCTGACATGTTTTAAGTGCGGAAAGAAAGGCCATATCTCTCTGGAGTGCACGATTAAAGGGACAGTTTGTTTTAACTGTAAACAGCCTGGGCACATGTTGAAGGATTGTACTCAGCCGGAAAGGAAACCTGCGGTTCGTTATGTTCGTGCTAATCAACAGAAGTTAGGGAGTACTCAACCGAGATCTGGAGGATGAGTATATACTATGACCGGAACAGAAATTTCTCAATCTGATGATCTTATTCAGGGAGAAGGTGACATTGGAGGTAATCTTCTGACTGTGTTATATGACTCTAGTGCAACACATTCATTTATTGCATATGATTGTGTGGAAAGATTGAAGTTACCTGTGTCTTCTCTGAATGTTAAATTGAGTGTATCTACGCCAACTGCTAAACCTGTAATTGCATCAAAGATATGTTTGGATTGTCTTATTGTTGTGAAGGACTGTAAGTTTTTGGTTAACTTGATTTGTTTACCTCTTGTTGAGATAGATGTAATCTTGGGATGGACTGGTTATCTTCTAACCATATCCTTATAGATTGTGCCAGCAAAACCATAGTTTTTCCTAAGGAAGAAAAGTCTGGATTCTTGACTGCTGTTAAGGTCAAGTCTTTGTTAAGAGATGGAGCACAGGGATATACGGTATTGTCTTCTCTAGAAGTTAAGAATGAGAAGGATGTGAATACTATTCCTGTTGTCAACGAGTTTCCAGAAGTTTTTCCTGATGACGTACCTGGTTTACCACCTGAGAGGGAGATCGAGTTTTCAATTGATTTAGTACCAGGAGCAGGTCCTATCTCAATTGCACCGTACCGTATGTCGCCAACAGAATTGGAGGAGCTGAAAAAGCAATTGGTGGAATTGTTGGAGAAACAGTTTGTGCGACCTAGTGTTTCACCATGGGGTGCGCCAGTGCTTTTGGTCAAGAAGAAGGACGAAACTTCTCGGCTTTGTGTGGATTATCGTCAGCTGAACAAGGTGACTATCAAGAATAAATATCCGCTTCCTAGAATTGATGATTTGATGGATCAGTTAAGAGGAGTTGTGGTATTTTCCAAGATAGATCTGAGATTAGGTTATCACCAGATTCGTGTTAAGGGGGAGGATGTACCGAAAACCGCTTTTCGAACTCGTTATGGACATTATGAGTATCAGGTAATGCCATTCGGGGTGACAAATGCTCCTGCCATATTTATGAATTATATGAACAGGATTTTTCGTCCTTATCTAGACAGATTTGTCATTATCTTTATCGATGACATTCTGATCTATTCTCAATCTAAGGAAGAGCATGCTGAACATCTTGGTATTGTTCTTCAGATTTTGAGAGAAAAGCAGCTATATGCGAAATTGGCTAAGTGTGAATTCTGGTTGGAAAAAGTTCAGTTTCTAGGTCACGTGATTTCCAAAGAAGGTATTGCGGTGGACCCATCAAAAGTAGAGATTGTTTTACAGTAGGAAAGGCCTAAGACGGTAACAGAAGTTCGAAGTTTCGTTGGACTTGCTGGTTATTATCGGAGGTTTATCGAAGGTTTTTCGAAGATTGCTGGGCCGCTTACACAACTTACGAGGAAAAGTCAAGCTTTTGAATGGACGGAAGAACGTGAAGCCAGTTTTCAAGAGTTGAAGAAGAGGTTAACAACTGTGCCGGTGTTGATCTTACTAGATTCTAACAGATCTTTTGATGTGTATTGCGATGCTTCTTACCAAGGGTTAGGTTGCATTTTGATGCAAAACCAGAATGTTGTGACGTATGCTTCTCGTTAGTTGAAGGTTCATGAGAGGAATTATCCAACGCACAATTTGGAATTGGCCGCGGTGGTTTTTGCTCTGAAAGTGTGGAGACATTTTCTGTATGGAGCGCTGTTCAATGTCTTTAGTGATCACAAGAGTCTAAAGTACTTATTTGATCAGAAAGAATTGAATATGAGGCAGAGGCGATGGTTGGAATTCTTAAAGGATTATGATTTTCAACTCCAATATCATCCAGGAAAAGCTAATGTGGTAGCTGATGCCTTGAGTAGAAAGGTGTTTAGTGTTTCGACAATGATGATCAAGGAGGAAGAGTTGATTAACAAGTTCCGAGATTTATGGTTGTCAGTGGAGTTTCTACCTGAAAGAGTTCGTCTATATAAGGTCGTGATCATAAATTAATTTCTTGATGTAGTCCGAGATAAACAAAAGGAAGACGTGTTTTTACAAAATGAGAGGGAATTGCTAAAGCAAGGTCATAAGGCGACGGTAGAGGAAGGAGCAGATGGAATCTTAAGGTTTAAGGGAAGAATTTGTATGCCTGATGATTCTGAATTGAAGAAGTCGATCCTAGATGAAGCTCATACTAGTGACCTGAGTTTACATCCGGGGATGACCAAGATGTACCAAGACTTGAAAAGATTATTTTGGTGGCCAAGGATGAAAAGAGACGTAGCAGAATATGTGGAGTCTTGTTTGGTTTGTCAGAAAGCGAAAGTGGAACATTAGAGACCAGCTAGAATGTTGCAACTGTTATCTATTCCAGAGTGGAAATGGGATAGTATCTCTATGGATTTCGTTATTGGTTTGCCGAAGACAAGGAAAGGTCATGATTCAATATGGGTTATAGTCGTTACTAAATCGGCTCATTTCTTACCAATTAATATTAAGTATTCATTGGAAAGATTAACCCAGTTGTACATCAGTGAGATTGTCAGATTACATGGTGTACCTACATGTATAGTTTCTGACAGAGATCCGAGGTTTACGTCAAGGTTTTGGTGAAGTCTGCAAGAAGCTATGGGAACTAAGTTGCAACTGAGTTCGGCGTATCATCCGCAGACAGACAGAGAGAACTATACAGTCTTTAGAGGATTTGTTACGTGCTTGTGTTTTGGAGCAACGAGGAAGTTGGGATGAATTTTTATCTTTGATAGAATTCACCTACAATAATAGTTTTCACTCAAGTATAGGGATGGCACCCTATGAGGCATTGTATGGAAGGCGATGTCGAACACCGTTATGTTGGTATCAAGATGGGGAAAGCATGACTATTGGACCAGATCTTGTACAACAAACTACGGAGAAGGTAAAGATGATACAAGAGAAGATGAGGACGACGCAAAGCAGACAGAAAAGTTATGCGGATAAACGAAAACGACCTCTTGAATTTGAGGAGGGTGAGCATGTGTTTCTAAGAGTTACTCCTACGACCGGTGTCGGAAGAGTTATTAAGTCTAAGAAGCTTACTCCTAAGTTCATTGGACCGTATCAGATTATCCGACGTATAGGTCCTGTATGTAACACCCTTATGGGGATGTCACATATATAAAGAAAATAAAAGAAAGATAAATAAAATCTACCCAAGTTGTAAAACATTTGTTACGTACTAATACGGGTTGTAAAATATTTCCTGTTAAACAGAATATTATTAAATAAAATAATGCGGAAACATAAAACCAACAGAACAACATCACTCATAATATACATATGGTCCAAGTTATAAGTTATACAAATAATTTACAACTATATCTACAAATATTTAAACAGAAACAGTAAAGAGAAACAGTAAAGAGTCAATATATACATGCGCAGACGCGCCCAAAAATACACATCATAAACATTTAATCCTCTGATGGATCACTCTCAGGAAACTCATCAGAAGATAAATATCCAGGATGCCTCGACACTCGGCGGAAACGAGACTGCGCAGTCGACACGATAGTCATCTCACTAGGCTCAGTGGATACACCACCCCAATGACGCCTAAGAGATAACGGTAACTCTAAGTGCAAAAACACAGTAGTCGTCATCACTGGCTCTCCATCAAACATATGTCGTAGGGACACAGTCAGCCATCCCACGTAAGTCACTGAATCTCTATCTCCCCGCAGATGCCAAGCTAACGATCCACCGTGAAACTCGAGTGTCACAAAACCCAAAAATCCTAGTATCGCCATACCCAAACAAATCAGTCCAGTAGATATGGATGATCAGATGGTTCTTGGTCGTCGTACTGATCTTCAGTTTGCTGCTCCTCTTCCTCCTCAGGATACAAAATCTCAAGAGGTTGTTCCTCTTCCTCAAACTCTTTACCACATAAATAAATGTACAGAAAACATATACAATAAAGAGGTAAGACAAACTAAAATCATCACAAACATGGCAAATAAGAAAACGACAAACAACAGACATACAGTTTATGCAATATGAAAAGCTATAACAGTAATTAGTAACAGAATAGTGTAAAGATTCAAATGTCATAACAACACATAATACCACAGGTAAAATAATATCACAGATAAAATAATATAGGAATTAGACAATAAACAGATAAAATAAAATAGATGAAATAAAATAAAGTCCAAGATATAACCATATGCAATATGACACGATCCTACTCCATGGAGCTAAACACATACAGATATCAGAGAGAGAATGACCCGTAAAATCTATTAGTACCACGGCTGCCCAATCAAACTATTCTGCGGTCTCACGTTGCGTCTATAGCCCCACGTCACATGGAATCCACTATCCAAGGCGTGGTGTAGTTCACGGTCTCACGTTGTGGCACTACAGGCAATGTACTATTAGACTTTACGAAATCTCGATTAAATATAGTGCGTGTCGAGTCAATTAGTGTGCTATCGGTTACCACGGCCCAGCGGAGCGACCGACTGTCCATATATGGGATCCCGTACACTAACGTCTCCAAGTTCATAAGGACAATGAACCACACTACGTTTATCGCATCGACAACACAATGTGATTCACCTCGTCAACCAATCCACCAAAAACTGGCATAAACTCAATATATGAGAAATTATCAAAATACCTTCATTAAAATATATCCTCAAAGATAAAAAGATACAGTAAGTCCCACCGGACAAATACTGTTCCAAAGCCTGTACGGGTTCACCTCATAGCCCGATAGCAGAAAAATACAGAAAAATGCTGTTTTGGTCAATCGCATAGAAATTTTATCGCGTTTTCACAATCTCGTCGTTTTTACAAACGTTTTTAAATCGCGTAAATTTATTTTTTCTATTTTTTTTTAAATCGCGTAGAGTTTTTAACACGTTTTCTCAATCGCGTAAGATTTTTAAATCATTTTATTGTCCAAATCCCTTAAAAATTACTGTTTAAATAAACAGAAATAATAAATAATACGTTTAAACTACGTAAAAATATTTTTCATACCGTATACTGTCTTTTGGACATCTTTTCTATCTTATTTGCCCGTTTTTACTAAAAATTGATAGTATTTTATTTAGAAAATTATATTAATGGTTTCCTAATTTTTCCATAAAAATTTTGTTTCCTTAATTTTTAGACCATATAATTTAATCCTTTTGAAAACCACTAACATGCTTCAAAATATAGTATGAGCTATATGTTAGAAATTCTCAAAAGTTACTGTATTTCCTTTCTAACAGTAAAATCATTACTTTTAATCCTTAAACTTAATTCTAATCAATTTGTTTCTTTAAAACTCATTGTAGAAAAATTCCTTTTTAACATATCTTACATCTTTTTAATTGAAAATGGTTTGGAATTGATTTTAGAAATCATGGATCTTTGGTTTGGCATGTTGGCCGAAATATGCACTTGTGTTATTTGCTTTCTAAATTCATTTTCTTTGATCTAAACAATTTATCTCTTGTTAATTTTCCTAGGTTAATTAAATTACACTTTAGGAAAATAATGAGAACATTTTGGTTCTCCTTTTGATCAATGGTCAGTGAGCCTTGGTGTGGTGTTCTTTGGAACACTCATACATTCCTTAGCATGTTATTCACATCCTATACATTATCATGCATTTCTAACACATACAAATTATCAAAGCTTGTAGACATGCAAATCAAAGCTTGTAAACATGCAACATCATACAAATTATTACAAACATCAAATAGGAAAACTACTAACAACCACACAAACAAGCTACTAACAACCACAAACAAAGGAATCCTTATGGATTCTACAATCACAACAATCAATCTCCATCTTCTTACCACCACCCATGGATGATAAGATTTGTCTTCCTCTTACCTTAAATGAATACAAAAATACTCTTTCACACCTCCTCTAGGTTTCGGTTTTCACTCCACCAAGTCACCTAACAAGCTTAAACAAAACTACAAGTTACTAACCATAAAAGAAAGCTTAAACCATGGAGAAATCATGGCTTAGAACTTTGAAAAAGAATTTAGAAATGGAAAACTAGAAATTTCACCTTCTAGGTAAAATTTTCCAAGTAGGTTTCCAAGCTTCAAATGAAAGATTTTGCAAGAACTCTCAACTAGAGATGTTCTTAGGATTGTGTTTAGGTTTAGAAAACTTGGTTGGATAAATTTTTGAGTGATTGGATGGTGTAGGTTTGTGTTTGGCCGAAACTAGCTTCAAGAAAGCTTCAATGGAGTTTAGGGTTTTTGGAAGAGAGAGAAGAGAGAAAATTGCATGAAGACAAAGTGATTATGGCCTTCCAAAAGCCATATGGCCGTGGACTTCAATGGCATGCAAGGTGTCATGGGCTTGGCTTCATCCAAGCCTTAGAATGAATCAAAGGTCAAGATTAAAACTTGGTTAGCAAGCTTAGCTCTCATTGGTTCATCCTTGCCTTGTCACCAACCTTAGTCACTAACCTAGTCATTAGCTTAGTCATTAACCTAGTCATTAGCTAGCTTAGTCACTTGTTCTAGAGAATTCCTTCACTAATGGTGTTTAATTAAGCTACTAAGTTAACTGTTTTAACTAAACATGAGTCCCGCAAAACATTTCCGGGTCTACTATCATTTTATTATATTGACTAATAAAATAATATTATAATAATATAAAATTATTTTATTTGACAGTTAAATCCTAAAAATTAAAAGATTAAATACAGTATCATTCAGAATCGGGTTAAGTAAGATCCCCCAGTTCTGAATAATTAAAACAAGATTTCCCCGGCCCAAAAAATATTATTTTCCTGTCCCGGAGCAAATCGCATAAAAAGTCCAAATAAAATCACAGACAGTAATATTAAGCACTGTAACATATAGAAAAATTAAAAAAAGTACAATCGGGACGTAATGGTCATTTTTCTATTTTTCCCCACAGCGAAGCAAATCATCCAAAACATTCAAATAAAATTACACACATAATTAATTGTCTGTATATCTCCCAGAAAAATTAAAACAGTACCTTGAGAAAACTTTTATTTTACCATCTCGAAACATATTACGTAAAACGACCAAATAAAATTTTAGCCTGTAAAACATATTTGTATTTCATACAGAAAATAAGAAACAGTAAAATAGGGACACAACGATCTTTTACACAAAAGCTTGAAAAACAGCAAACAGAACATTCGGGACATTTTTCTAAAAATTGGGGTGTTACAACTCCTCCCAACAAATAAAAATTTCGTCCTCGAAATTCGCTGTACATCAAAACAAATGAGGATACTTATCCCTCATTTTATCTTCCAGCTCCCAGGTAGCATCACCCGTCACATCATTCCATATGACCTTCACTAGCTCGATCATCTTCCCTCGAAGTTGTTTTACCTTTCTGTCCTCGATTCTAACAGGTACAGTCTCGTAAGTTAAATTCTCCTTCAACTGTACTTCATCTGGTTGTATAACATGCGTCGAATCCGATATATACTTTCGTAACTGAGATACATGAAATACATCATGCAGATTGGATAGAAAAGGCGGCAAAGCAATCTGATACGCTACAGGACCTATACGTCGGATAATCTGATATGGACCAATGAACTTAGGAGTAAGCTTCTTAGACTTAATAACTCTTCCGACACCGGTCGTAGGAGTAACTCTTAGAAACACATGCTCACCCTCCTCAAATTCAAGAGGTCGTCTTCGTTTATCTGCATAACTTTTCTGTCTGCTTTGCGTCGTCCTCATCTTCTATTGTATCATCTTTACCTTCTCTGTAGTCTGTTGTACAAGATCCGGTCCAACAAATATGCTTTCCCCATCTTGATACCAACACAACGGTGTTCGACATCGCCTTCCATACAGGCCTCATAGGGTGCCATCCCTATGCTTGAGTGAAAACTATTGTTGTAGGTGAATTCTATCAAAGATAAAAATTCATCCCAACTTCCTCGTTGCTCCAAAACACAAGCACGTAACAGATCCTCCAAAGACTGTATAGTTCTCTCTGTCTGACCATCAGTCTGTGGATGATACGCTGAACTCGTCGCAACTTAGTTCCCATAGCTTCTTGCAGACTTCGCCAAAACCTTGACGTAAACCTCGATCTCTAAAACTATACATGTAGGTACACCGTGTAATCTGACAATCTCACTGATGTACAACTGGGTTAATCTTTCCAATGAATATTTGATATTAATTAGTAAGAAATGAGTCGATTTAGTAAGCCTATCGACTATAACCCATATCGAATCATGACCTTTCTTCGTCTTCAGCAAACCAGTAACGAAATCCATCGAGATACTATCCCACTTCCACTCTGGGATAGATAACGGTTGCAACATTCCAGCTGGTCTCTGATGTTCCACTTTCGCTTTCTGACAAACCAGACAAGACTCCACATATTCTGCTACGTCCCTTTTCATCCTTGGCCACCAAAACAACCTTTTTCAAGTCTTGGAACATCTTGGTCATCCTCGGATGTAAACTAAGGTCACTAGTATGAGCTTCATCTAGGATCGACTTCTTCAATTCAGAATCATCAGGCATACAAACTCTTCCCTTAAACCTTAAGATTCCATCTACTCCTTCCTCTACTGTCGCCTTATGACCTTGCTTTAACAATTCCCTTTCATTTTGCAAAAACACGTCTTCCTTTTATTTATCTCGAACTACATCAAGAAATTCATTTATAATCACAACTTTATATAAACGAACTCTTTCAGGTAGAAACTCCACAGACAACCATAGATCTCGGAACTTGTTAATCAACTCTTCCTCCTTGATCATCATTGCCGAAACACTAAGCACCTTTCTACTCAAGGCATCAGCTACCACATTAGCCTTTCCTGGGTGGTATTGAAGTTGAAAATCATAATCCTTTAAGAATTCCAACCATCGCCTTTGCCTCATATTCAATTCTTTCTGATCAAACAAGTACTTTAGACTCTTATGATCACTAAAGACATTGAACAACGCTCCATACAGAAAATGTCTCCACACTTTCAGAGTAAAAACCACCGCGGCCAATTCCAAATCGTGCGTTGGATAATTCCTCTCATGAACCTTCAACTGTCAAGAAGCATACGCCACAACATTCCGGTCTTGCATCAAAACGCAACCTAACCCTTGATAAGAAGCGTCACAATACACATCAAAAGTTCCCTTAGAATCCGGTAAAATCAACACTGGTGCAGTTGTTAACCTCTTCTTCAACTCTTGAAAACTAGCTTCACGTTCTTCTGTCCATTCAAAAGCTTGACTTTTCCTCGTAAGTTGTGTAAGCGGTCCAGCAATCTTTGAAAAACCTTCGATAAACCTCCGGTAATAACCAGCAAGTCCAACAAAACTTCGAACTTCTGTTACCATCTTAGGTCTTTCCCACTGTAAAACAGTCTTCACTTTTGATGGGTCTACCACAATACCTTCTTTCGAAATTACGTGACCTAAAAACTGAACTTTTTCTAGCCAGAACTCACATTTAGCCAATTTCGCATACAGGTGCTTTTCTCTCAAAATCTGAAGAACAACACCAAGATGTTCAACATGCTCTTCCTTAGATTGAGAATAGATCAGAATGTCATCGATAAAGACAACGACAAATCTGTCTAGATACGGACGAAAAATCTTGTTCATATAATCCATAAATATGGCAGAAGCATTCGTCACCCCGAATAGCATTACCTGATACTCATAATGTCCATAACAAGTTCGAAAAGCAGTTTTTGGCACATCTTCCCCCTTAACATGAATCTGGTGATAACCCGATCTCAGATCTATCTTGGAAAATACCACAGCTCCTCTTAACTGATCCATCAAATCGTCAATTCTTGAAAGCGGATATTTATTCTTGATAGTCACCTTGTTCAGCTGATGATAATCCACACAAAGCCGAGAAGTTCTGTCCTTTTTCTTGACCAAAAGCACTGGCGCACCCCATGGTGAAACACTAGGTCGCACAAACTGTTTCTCCAACAGTTCCACCAATTGCTTTTTCAGCTCTTCCAACTCTGCTGGCGACATACGATACGGTGCAATTGAGATAGGACTTGCTCCTGGTACTAAATCAATTGAAAACTCGATCTCCCTCTCAGGTGGCAAACCAGGTACGTCATCAGGAAAAATCTCTGGAAACTCGTTGACAACAGGAATAGTATTCACATCCTTCTCATTCTTAACTTCTAGAGAAGACAATACCACATATCCCTACGCTCCCTCTCTTAACAAAGACTTGACCTTAACAACAGTCAAGAATCCAGACTTTTCTTCCTTAGGAAAAACTATGGTTTTGCTCGCACAATCTATAAGGATATGGTTAGAAGATAACCAGTCCATCCCTAAGATTACATCTATCTCAACAAGAGGTAAACAAATCAAGTTAACCAAAAATTTACGGTCTTTTACAACAATAAAACAATCCAAACATATCTTTGATGCAATTATAGGTTTAGCAGTTGGTGTAGAAACGCTCAACTTAACATTCAAAGAAGACACAGGCAACTTCAATCTTTCCACACAATCATATGCAATAAATGAATGTGTTGCACCAGAGTCATATAACACAGTCAGATGATTACCTCCAATGTCACTTCTCCCTGAATAAGATCATCAGATTGAGAAATTTTTGTTCCCGTCATAGTATATACTCGCCCTCCAGATCTCGGTTGAGTATTCCCTGACTTCTGCTAATTAGCACGAACATAACGAATAGCAGGTTTCCTTTCCGGCTGAGTACAATCCTTCGACATGTGCCCAGGCTGTTTACAGTTAAAACAAATTGTCCCTCTAATTGTGCACTCTGGAGAGATATGACCTTTCTTTCCACACTTAAAACATGTCGGCGTGAACGCCACTTTCTGTCCAGCTCCACTACTACTTGTACTTCCCCCAACTAGTGATTCTTGAGATTGACTACCTTGTGGTTTGGAATACGGCTTGCGCTGAAACCGATTCGTATTACTACCTCCACCTCTCTAAAACCTTGTCGGCCCAAAGTTACGATTCCTCTGATCTCGCGAAGTCTTTAATTCCTCAAGTCGCGCACATGCATCAACCAAAGCATGAAACTGATTTATCCTCAAGGATATCACCCCTCGCTTCAGTTCCACTCTTAAGCCAGATTCAAACTTTCGACATCTCCATGTATCATTCGGTCGAGTTTGAGCATAATCCGAGAATTGAGACAAATTCTCAAATTTTGTAGCATACTCATTCACCGTCATATTTCCCTGTCGCAAACTAAGAAATTCCATTTCCTTGGCATGCTTAGCACTTGCAAGAAAATACTTTCCTAGAAAAGCATCAGAAAATACTTCCCACGTAATTTCCGTTCCTTCAGCTTGTAAAACTCGGCGAGTTCCTCTCCACCAATGTTCTCCATCTCCCCTTAGCATAAAGACAGCATAAGTCACCTTCTTATCATCTGTGCATCTCATTCCTTCAAAAATTCTCTCCAAGTCTTGTATCCATTGACTTGCCTTCTCCGGATCAACCTCGCCTCTAAACTGTGGCGGATTGTGGCGCCTAAATTCAAATAAATTTAGGGCATCAGCAGTAGCATCTTGCTGTTGAGTTGCTCTCAAATTCTACTGCGTCATTACTTCAGCCATCCGCTGCATAGCTTCAGCAGCCGCAATCATAGGATCCATATCACGATTCACGTTCGCATGTCCTCTGCCTCTACCAGCCATCTTCTTTCTTCAAACAGAATAAAACAAAATTAGATACATCCTTTCGGAAGTAAATCACAGAGAATCACACAAAGACACAAAAAAAAAAAAAGACCCAACCACAACCCCAAAAGACTCTAACTTGGGCTCGATATACCAACTAATGTAACACCCTTGTGGGGATGTCACATATATAAAGAAAATAAAAGAAAGATAAATAAAATCTACTCAAGTTGTAAAACATTTGTTACGTACTAATACGGGTTGTAAAATATTTCTGTTAAACGAGAATATTATTAAATAAAATAACGCAAAAACATAAAACTAAGAACAACATCACTCATAATATACATATGGTCCAAGTTATAAGTTATACAAATAATTTACAACTATATCTACAAATATTTAAACAGAAACAGTAAAGAGAAACAGTAAAGAGTCAATATATACATGCGCAGACGCGCCAAAAAATACACATCATAAACATTTAATCCTCTGATGGATCACTCTCAGGAAACTCATCAGAAGATAAATATCCAGGATGCCTCGACACTCGGCGGAAACGAGACCGCGCAGTCGACACGATAGTCATCTCACTAGGCTTAGTGGATACACCACCCCAATGATGCCTAAGAGATAACGGTAACTCTAAGTGCAAAAACACAATAGTCGTCATCCCTGGCTCTCCATCAAACATATGTCGTAGGGACACAGTCAGCCATCCCACGTAAGCCACTGAGTCTCTATCTCCCCACAGATGCCAAGCTAACGATCCACCGTGAAACTCGAGTGTCACAAAACCCAAAAATCCTGGTATCGCCATACCCAAACAAATTAGTCCAATGGATATGGATGATCAGATGGTTCTTGGTCGTCGTATTGATCTTCAATTTGCTGTTCCTCTTCCTCCTTAGGATACAAAATCTCAAGAGGTTGTTCCTCTTCCTCAAACTCTTTACCACATAAATAAGTGTACAGAAAACACATACAATAAAGAGGTAAGACAAACTAAAATCATCACAAACATGGCAAATAAGAAAACGACAAACAACAGACATACAGTTTATGCAATATGAAAAGCTATAACAGTAATTAGTAACAGAATAGTGTAAAGATTCAAATGTCATAACAACACATAATACCACAGGTAAAATAATATCACAGATAAAATAATATAAGAATTAGACAATAAATAGATAAAATAAAACAGATGAAATAAAATAAAGTCCAAGATATAACCATATGCAATATGACACGATCCTACTCCATGGAGCTAAACACATACAGATATCAGAGAGAGAATGACCCGTAAAATCTATTAGTACCACGGCTGCCCAACCAAACTATTCTGCGGTCTCACGTTGCGTCTATAGCCCCACGTCACATGGAATCCACTATCCAAGGCGTGGTGTAGTTCACGGTCTCACGTTGTGGCACTACAGGCAATGTACTATTAGACTTTACGAAATCTCGATTAAATATAGTGCGTGTCGAGTCCATTAGTGTGCTATCGGTTACCACGGCCCAGCGGAGCGACCGACTGTCCATCTATGGGATCCCGTACACTAACATCTCCAAGTTCATAAGGACAATGAACCACACTACGTTTATCGCATTGACAACACGATATGATTCACCTCGTCAACCAATCCACCAAAAACTGGCATAAACTCAATATATGAGAAATTACCAAAATACCCTCATTAAAAATATATCCTCAAAGATAAAAAGATACAGTAAGTCCCACCGGACAAATACTGTTCCAAAGCCTGTACGGGTTCACCTCATAGCCCGACAGCAGAAAAATACAGAAAAATACTGTTTTGGTCAATCGCGTAGAAATACTGTTTTATCGCGTTTTCACAATCTCGTCATTTTTACAAACGTTTTTAAATCGCGTAGAGTTTTTAACACGTTTTCTCAATCGCGTAAGATTTTTAAATCATTTTATTGTCCAAATCCCTTAAAAATTACTGTTTAAATAAACAGAAATAATAAATAATACGTTTAAACTACGTAAAAATATTTTTCATACCGTATACTATCTTTTGGACATCTTTTCTATCTTATTTGCCCGTTTTTACTAAAAATTGACAGTATTTTGTTTAGAAAATTATATTAATGGTTTCCTAATTTTTCCGTAAAAATTTTGTTTCCTTAATTTTTAGACTATATAATTTAATCCTTTTGAAAACCACTAACATGCTTCAAAATATAGTATGAGCTATATGTTTGAAATTCTCAAAAGTTACTGTATTTCCTTTCTAACAGTAAAATCATTACTTTTAATCCTTAAACTTAATTCTAATCAATTTGTTTCTTTAAAACTCATTGTAGAAAAATTCCTTTTTAACATATCTTACATATTTTTAATTGAAAATGGTTTGGAATTGATTTTAGAAATCATGGATCTTTGGTTTGGCATGTTGGCCGAATTATGCACTTGTGTTATTTGCTTTCTAAATTCATTTTCTTTGATCTAAACAATTCTATCTCTTGTTAATTTTCCTAGGTTAATTAAATTACACTTTAGGAAAATAATGAGAACATTTTGGTTCTCCTTTTGATCAATGGTCGTGAGCCTTGGTGTGGTGTTCTTTGGAACACTCATACATTCCTTAGCATGTTATTCACATCCTATACATTATCATGCATTTCTAACACATACAAATTATCAAAGCTTGTAGACATGCAAATCAAAGCTTGTAAACATGCAACATCATACAAATTATTACAAACATCAAATAGGAAAACTACTAACAACCACACAAACAAGCTACTAACAACCACAAACAAAGGAATCCTTATGGATTCTACAATCACAACAATCAATCTTCATCTTCTTACCACCACTCATGGATGATAAGATTTGTCTTCCTCTTACCTTAAATGAAGACAAAAATACTCTTTCACACCTCCTCTAGGTTTCGGTTTTCACTCCACCAAGTCACCTAACAAGCTTAAACAAAACTACAAGTTACTAACCATAAAAGAAAGCTTAAACCATGGAGAAATCATGGCTTAGAACTTTGAAAAAGAATTTAGAAATGGAAAACTAGAAATTTTACCTTCTAGGTAAAATTTTCCAAGTAGGTTTCCAAGCTTCAAATGAAAGATTTTGCAAGAACTCTCAACTAGAGATGTTCTTAGGATTGTGTTTAGGTTTAGAAAACTTGGTTGGATAAATTTTTGAGTGATTGGATGGTGTAGGTTTGTGTTTGGCCGAAACTAGCTTCAAGAAAGCTTCAATGGAGTTTAGGGTTTTTGGAAGAGAGAGAAGAGAGAAAATTGCATGAAGACAAAGTGATTATGGCCTTCCAAAAGCCATATGGCCGTGGACTTCAATGGCATGCAAGGTGTCATGGGCTTGGCTTCATCCAAGCCTTAGAATGAATCAAAGGTCAAGATTAAAACTTGGTTAGCAAGCTTAGCTCTCATTGGTTCATCCTTGCCTTGTCACCAACCTTAGTCACTAACCTAGTCATTAGCTTAGTCATTAACCTAGTCATTAGCTAGCTTAGTCACTTGTTCTAGAGAATTTCTTCACTAATGGTGTTTAATTAAGCTACTAAGTTAATCTGTTTTAACTAAACATGAGTCCATAAAAACATTTAGGGTCTACTATCATTTTATTATATTGACTAATAAAATAATATTATAATAATATAAAATTATTTTATTTGACAAGTTAAATCCTAAAAATTAAAAGATTAAATACGATCATTCGGAGAATCGGGTTAAGTAAGATCCCAGTTCAATAATTAAAACAAGATTTCTCGGCCCGAAAAATATTATTTTCTGTCCCGAGAGCAATCGCACAAAAAAAGATCAAATAAAATCAAAGACAAGAATATTAAGCACTGTAACATATAGAAAAATTAAAAACAGTACAATCGGGACGTAATGGTCATTTTTCTATTTTTCCCCACAGCGAAGCAAATCATCCAAAACATTCAAATAAAATTACACACATAATTAATTGTCTGTATATCTCCCAGAAAAATTAAAACAGTAGCTTGTGAAAACTTTTATTTTACCGTCTCGAAACATATTACGTAAAACGACCAAATAAAATTTTAGCCTGTAAAACATATTTGTATTTCATACAGAAAATAAGAAACAGTAAAATAGGGATACAATGGTCTTTTACACAAAAGCTTGAAAAACAGCAAACAGAATATTCAGGACATTTTTCTAAAAATTGGGGTGTTACACTGTAGCGTATCAGATTGCTTTGCCGCCTTTTTCTATCGAATCTGCATGATGTATTTCATGTATCTCAGTTACGGAAATATATACCAAATCCAACGCATGTTATACAACCGGATGAAGTACAGTTGAACGAGAATTTGACTTACGAGACTTTACCTGTTAGAATAGAGGACAGAAAGGTAAAGCAGCTGCGAGGGAAAATGATCGAGCTAGTGAAGGTCATATGGAATGATGTGACGGGTGATACTACCTGGGAGCTGGAAGATAAAATGAGAGATCAGTATCCTCATTTGTTTTGATGTGCAACGAATTTCGAGGACGAAATTTTTATTTGTTGGGGAGAGTTGTAACACCCCAATTTTTAGAAAAATGTTCTGAATGTTCTATTTGTTGTTTTTCAAGCTTTTGTGTAAAAGATCGTTGTGTCCCTATTTTACTATTTCTTGTTTTTCTGTATGAAATACAAATACATTTTATAGGCTAAAATTTTATTTGGTCGTTTTACGTAATTTGTTTCGAGATGGTAAAATAAAAGTTTTGTCAAGCTACTGTTTTAATTTTTTTGAGAGATATACAGACATATAATACTGTCTATAATTTTATTTGAACGTTTTGGATGATTTGCTTCGTTGTGGGAAAAAATGAAAAAATGACCATTACGTCCCGATTGTACTGTTTTTAATTTTTCTATATGTTACAGTGCTTAATATTACTGTCTGTGATTTTATTTGAACTTTTTGTGCGATTTGCTCCGGGACAGGAAAATAATATTTTTCGGGCTGGGGAAATCTTATTTTAATTATTCAAAACTGGGGGATCTTACTAAACCCGATTCTGAATGATACTGTTGTTGATCTTTTAATTTTTAGGATTTAACTGTCAAATAAAATAATTTTGTATTATTATAATATTATTTTGTTAGTCAGTATAATTAGATGACAGTGGAACCGGAAATGTTTTGTTGGACCCACGTTTAGTTAAAACAGTTAACTTAGTAACTTAATTAAGCATCATTAGTAATAGAACTTTCAAGAACATGGTGACTAAGCTTAATGACTAGGCTAATTAGTGACTAAGTATGGTGACTAGGCTAATGACAATGCTAAAATCAACCAATGAGAGTTAAGTTTGCTAACCAAGTTTTAATCTTGTCCTTTGATCCATCCTAAGGCTTGGATGAAGCCAAGCAAGGCTACACCTTGCATGCTTGAAGTCCACGGCCATTTGGCCTTTGGAAGACCAAAAATTCACTTCAACTTCATGCAATTTCTCTCTTCTCTCTCTTCCAAAAACCCTAAACTCCATTGAAGCTTCCTTGAAGCTATATTCGGCCAACCCATAAACTATACCATCCAATCACTCAAAAATTTATCCAACCAAGTTTTCTAAACCTAAACACAATCCTAAGAACATCTCTAGTTGAGAGTTCTTGCAAAATCTTTCATTTGAAGCTTGAAACCTACTTGGAAAATTTTACCTTGAAGGTGAAATTTCTTGTTTTCCATTTCTAAACTCTTTTTCAAATTTCTAAGCCATGATTTCTCCATGGTTTAAGCTCTCTTTATGGTTAGTAATTTGTAGTTTTGTTTAAGCTTGATAGGTGACTTGGTGGAGTGAAAGAAACCCTAGGAAAGGTGTGAAGGAGTGTTTGTCTTCATTTAAGGTAAGAGGAAAGACTAATCTTATCATCCTTGGATGGTGGTAAGAAGATGGAGATTGATTGTTGTGATTGTAGAATCCATAAGGATTCCTTTGTGTGTTTGTTAGTAGCTTATTTGTGTGTTTGTTAGTAGCTTTCCTATTTGATGTTTGTAATAATTTGTATGAAGTTGCATGTCTACAAGCTTTAAATTGCATGTCTACAAGCTTTGATAATTTGTATGTGTTAGAAATGCATGATAAGTTATAGGATGTGAATAACATGCCAAGGCTTGCATGAGTGTTCCAAAGAACACATTAATGAGGCTCACGACCATTAACCAAAAATGGAGAACCAAAATGTTCTCATCATTTTCTTAAAATGTGATTTAATTAACATAGGCAAATTAACAAGATATAAAATTATTTAGATGAAGGAAAAATGAATTTAGAAATCAAATGACACAAGTGTATGTTTCGGCCAACATGCCAAACTAAGTATCCATGATTTCTCAAATCAAATCCAAACCATTTCCAAGTATAAAGATGCAATATATGTTAAAAAGAAATTTTCTAAAATGAGTTTTGAAGAAATAAATTGATTTGAATTAAGTTTAATCAACTAAAATTATTGATTTTATTGTTAGAAAGGAAATACAGTAACTTTTGAAAATTTCTAACATATGGCTCATGCTATAATTTTGAAGCATGTTAGTGGTTTTCAAAAGGATTAAATTATACGGTTAAAAATTAATTAAACAAAATTTTGACGGAAAAATTAGGAAACCATTAATATAATTTTCTAAATAAAATACTGTTAATTTTTATTAAAAACAGACAAATAAGATAGAAAAGATGTCCAAAAGACAGTATACGGTATGGAAAATATTTTACATAGTTTAAACGTATTATTTATTATTTCTGTTTATTTAAACAGTAATTTCTAAGGAATTTGGACAAGAAAATGATTTAAAAATTTTACGCGATTGAGAAAACGTGTTAAAAACTCTACACGATTTTAAAAACAGAAAAATAAATTTACGCAATTTAGAAACGTTTGTAAAAACGACGAGATTGTGAAAACGCGATAAAATTTCTACGCGATTGACCAAAATGGTGTTTTCTGTATTTTTCTGCTGTCGGGCTATGAGGTGAACCCGTACAGGCTTTGGAACAGTATTTGTCCGGTGGGACTTACTGTATCTCTTATCTTTGAGGATATATTTTTAATGAGGGTATTTTGGTAATTTCTTATTTTTGGATCATATATTGAGTTTTTGCCAATTTTTGGTGGATTGGTTGACGAGGTGAATCACATCGTGTTATCGATGCGATAAACGTAGTGTGGTTCATTGTCTTTATGAACTTGGAGACGTTAGTGTACGGGATCCCATATATGGACAGTCGGTCGCTCCACTGGGCCGTGGTAACCGATAGCACATTAATGGACTCGACACGCACTATATTTAATCGAGATTTCGTAAAGTCTAATAGTACATTGCCTGTAGTGCCACAACGTGAGACCGTGAACTACACCACGCCTTGGACAATGGGTACCATGTGACGTGGGCTATAGACGCAACGTGAGACAGCGCAATAGTTTGATTGGGCAGCCGTGGTACTAATAGATTTTGCGGGTCATTCTCTCTGATATCTGTATGTGTTTAGCTCCATGGAGTAGGATTGTGTCATATTGCATATGATTATATCTTGGATATTATTTTACTTTATCTGTTTATTTTTATCTGGTTATTATTATGATAAATTGTCTATTTCTTATTTTATTTTATCTGTGATATTATTTTATCTGTGATATTATGTGTTGTTGTGACATTTAAATCTTTGCACTATCCTGTTATTAATTACTGTTATAGCTTTTCATATTGCATAAACTGTATATCTGTTGTTTATCGTTTTCTTATTTGCCATGTTTGTGATGATTTTAGATTGTCTTACCTCTTTATTGTATGTGTTTTCTGTATATTTAATTTACGTGGTAAAGAGTTTGAAGAAGAGGAACAACCTCTTGAGATTTTGTATCCTGAGGAGGAAGAAGAGCAACAAGTCTAAGACCAGTACAACGACCAAGAACCATCTGATCATCCATATCCATTGGACTGATTTGTTTGGGTATGGCGGTGCCTGGATTTTTGGGTTTTGTGCGACTCGAGTTTCACGGTGGATCGTTAGCTTGGCATCTGCGGGGAGATAGAGACTCAGTGACTTACGTGGGACGGTTGACTGTGTCCCTACGACATGAGTTTGATGGAGAGCTAGTTATGACGACTACTGTATTTTTGCACTTAGAGTTACCTTTATCTCTTAGGCGTTATTGGGGTGGTGTGTCCACTGAGCCTAGTGAGATGACTATCGTGTCGACTGCGCGGTCTCGTTTCCGCCGAGTGTCGAGGCATCCTGGATATTTATCTTCTGATGAGTTTCCTGAGAGTGACCCATCAGAGGGTTAAATATATATGATGTGTATTTTGGGCACGTCTGCGTATGTATATATTGACTCTTTACTATTTTTGTTTACTGTTTCTGTTTAAATATTTGTAGACATAGTTGTAAATTATTTGTATAACTTATAACTTGGACCATATGTATATTATGAGTGACGTTGTTCTGTTTATTTTATGTTTCCGCGTTATTTTATTTAATAATATTCTGTTTAACAGGAATTATTTTTACAACCCGTATTAGTACGTAACAAATGTTTCACAACTTCGGTAGATTTTATTTATCTTTCTTTTATTTTCTTTATATATGTGACATCCCCACAAGGGTGTTACATTAGTTGGTATCAGAGCCCAAGTTAGAGTCTTTTGGGGTTGTGGTTGGGTCTGTTTTTGTTTGTGCTGTGTGATTCTCTGTGATTTACTTCCGAAAGGATGTATCTAATTTTGTTTTGTTCTATTTGAAGAAAGAAGATGTCTGGACGAGGTAGAGGACGTGCGAACGTGAATCGTGATGTGGACCCTATGATTGCTACTGCTGAAGCTATGCAGCGGATGGCTGAAGTAATTACTCAGCAAAATCTGAGAGCAGCTCAACAGCAAGATGCTACTGCTGATGCCCTAAATTTATCTGAATTTAGGCGCCACAATCCGCTACAGTTTAGAGGCGAGGTTGATCCGGAAAAGGCAAGTCAATGGATACAAGACTTGGAGAGAATTTTTGAAGGAATGAGATGCACAGATGATAAGAAGGTGACTTATGCCATTTTTATGCTAAGGGGAGATGGAGAACATTGGTGGAGAGGAACTCGCCGAGTTTTACAAGCTGAAGGAACGGAAATTACGTGGGAAGTATTTTCTGATGCTTTTCTGGGAAAGTATTTTCCTGCAAGTGCTAGGCATGCCAAGGAAATGGAATTTCTTGGTTTGCGACAGGGAAATATGATAGTGAATGAGTATGCTACAAAATTTGAGAATTTGTCTCAATTCTCGGATTATGCTCAAACTCGACCGGATGATACATGGAGATGTCAGAAGTTTGAATCGGGCTTGAGAGTGGAACTGAAGCGAGGGGT
Organism: Ormosia emarginata; assembly: GCA_029884605.1. NCBI lineage: Eukaryota > Viridiplantae > Streptophyta > Magnoliopsida > Fabales > Fabaceae > Ormosia > Ormosia emarginata. Next base: position 19,294,871 of record JAQQTP010000078.1, on the reverse strand, counting down.
GATATCCTTGAGGATGAATCAGTTTCATGCTTTGGTTGATGCATGTGCGCGACTTGAGGAATTAGAGCCATCGCGAGATCAGAGGAATCATAACTTTGGGTCGACAAGGTTTCAGAGAGGTGGAGGTAGTAATACGAATCGGTTTCAGCGCAAGCCGTATTCCAGACCATCAGGGAGTCAATCTCAACGACCACCAGTTGGGGGAAGTGCAAGTGGTAGTGGAGCTGGACAGAAAGTGGCGTTCACGCTGACATGTTTTAATTGCAGAAAGAAAGGCCATATCTCTTCGGAGTGCACGATTAAAGGGACAGTTTGTTTTAACTGTAAACAGCCTGGGCACATGTCGAAGGATTGTACTCAGCCGAAAAGGAAACCTGCGGTTCGTTATGTTCGTGCTAATCAACAGAAGTCAGGGAGTACTCAACCGAGATCTAGAGGACGAATGTATACTATGACCGGAACAGAAATTTCTCAATCTGATGATCTTATTCAGGGAGAAGGTGACATTGGAGGTAATCTTCTGACTGTGTTATATGACTCTGGTGCAACACATTCATTTATTGCATATGATTGTGTGGAAAGATTGAAGTTGCCTGTGTCTTCTCTGAATGTTAAATTGAGTGTATCTACGCCAACTGCTAAACCTGTAATTGCATCAAAGATATGTTTGGATTGTCTTATTGTTGTGAAGGACCGTAAGTTTTTGGTTAACTTGATTTGTTTACCTCTTGTTGAGATAGATGTAATCTTAGGGATGGACTGGTTATCTTCTAACAATATCCTTATAGATTGTGCCAGCAAAACCATAGTTTTTCCTAAGGAAGAAAAGTCTGGATTCTTGACTGCTGTTAAGGTCAAGTCTTTGTTAAGAGATGGAGCACAGGGATATATGGTATTGTCTTCTTTAGAAGTTAAGAATGAGAAGGATGTGAATACTATTCCTGTTGTCAACGAGTTTCCAGAAGTTTTTCCTGATGACGTACCTAGTTTACCACCTAAGAGGGAGATCGAGTTTTCAATTGATTTAGTACCAGGAGCAGGTCCTATCTCAATTGCACCGTACCGTATGTCGCTAACAGAATTGGAGGAGCTGAAAAAGCAATTGGTGGAACTGTTGGAGAAACAGTTTGTGCGACCTAGTGTTTCACCATGGGGTGCGCCAGTGCTTTTGGTCAAGAAGAAGGACGGAACTTCTCGGCTTTATGTGGATTATCGTCAGCTGAACAAGGTGACTATCAAGAATAAATATCCGCTTCCTAGAATTGACGATTTGATGGATCAGTTAAGAGGAGTTGTGGTATTTTCCAAGATAGATCTGAGATCAGGTTATCACCAGATTCGTGTTAAGGGGGAGGATGTACCAAAAACCGCTTTTCGAACTCGTTATGGACATTATGAGTATCAGGTAATGCCATTCGGGGTGACGAATGCTCCTGCCATATCTATGGATTATATGAACAGGATTTTTCGTCCGTATCTAGACAGATTTGTCGTTGTCTTTATCGATGACATTCTGATCTATTCTCAATCTAAGGAAGAGCATGCTGAACATCTTGGTATTGTTCTTCAGATTTTGAGAGAAAATCAGCTATATGCGAAATTGGCTAAGTGTGAATTCTGGTTGGAAAAAGTTCAGTTTCTAGGTCACGTGATTTCCAAAGAAGGTATTGCGGTGGACCCATAAAAAATGGAGACTGTTTTACAGTGGGAAAGGCCTAAGACGGTAACAGAAGTTCGAAGTTTCGTTGGACTTGCTGGTTATTATCGGAGGTTTATCGAAGGTTTTTCGAAGATTGCTGGACCGCTTACACAGCTTACGAGGAAAAGTCAAGCTTTTGAATGGACGGAAGAACGTGAAGCCAGTTTTCAAGAGTTGAAGAAGAGGTTAACAACTGCGCCAGTGTTGATCTTACCCGATTCTAACAGATCTTTTGATGTTTATTGCGATGCTTCTTACCAAGGGTTAGGTTGCGTTTTGATGCAAGACCGGAATGTTGTGGCGTATGCTTCTCGTCAGTTGAAGGTTCATGACAGGAATTATCCAACGCACGATTTGGAATTGGCCACGGTGGTTTTTGCTCTGAAAGTGTGGAGACATTTTCTGTATGGAGCGCTGTTCAATGTCTTTAGTGATCACAAGAGTTTAAAGTACTTGTTTGATCAGAAAGAATTGAATATGAGACAGAGGCGATGGTTGGAATTCTTAAAGGATTATGATTTTCAACTCCAATATCATCCAGGAAAAGCTAATGTGGTAGCTGATGCCTTGAGTAGAAAGGTGCTTAGTGTTTCGGCAATGATGATCAAGGAGGAAGAGTTGATTAACAAGTTTCGAGATTTATGGTTGTCAGTGGAGTTTCTACCTGAAAGAGTTCGTCTATATAAGGTCGTGATCATAAATGAATTTCTTGATGTAGTCCGAGATAAACAAAAGGAAGACGTGTTTTTACAAAATGAGAGGGAATTGTTAAAACAAGGTCATAAGGCGACGGTAGAGGAAGGAGCAGATGAAATCTTAAGGTTTAAGGGAAGAATTTGTATGCCTGATGATTCTGAATTGAAGAAGTCGATCCTAGATGAAGCTCATACTAGTGACCTGAGTTTACATCCGGGGATGACCAAGATGTACCAAGACTTGAAAAGATTATTTTGGTGGCCAAGGATGAAAAGAGACGTAGCAGAATATGTGGAGTCTTGTTTAGTTTGTCAGAAAGCGAAAGTGGAACATCAGAGACCAGCTGGAATGTTGCAACCGTTATCTATTCCAGAGTGGAAATGGGATAGTATCTCTATATAGATTTCGTTACTGGTTTGCCAAAGACAAGGAAAGGTCATGATTCAATATGGGTTATAGTCGATAGGCTTACTAAATCGGCTCATTTCTTACCAATTAATATTAAGTATTCATTGGAAAGATTAACCCAGTTGTACATCAGTGAGATTGTCAGATTACATGGTGTACCTACATGTATAGTTTCTGATAGAGATCCGAGGTTTACGTCAAGGTTTTGGTGAAGTCTGCAAGAAGCTATGGGAACTAAGTTGCGACTGAGTTCGGTGTATCATCCGCAGACTGATGGTCAGACAGAGAGAACTATACAGTCTTTAGAGGATTTGTTACGTGCTTGTGTTTTGGAGCAACGAGGAAGTTAGGATGAATTTTTACCTTTGATAGAATTCACCTACAACAATAGTTTTCACTCAAGCATAGGGATGGCACCCTATGAAGCATTGTATGGAAGACGATGTCGAACACCGTTATGTTAGTATTAAGATGGGGAAAGCATGACTGTTGGACCAGATCTTGTACAACAGACTACGGAGAAGGTAAAGATGATACAAGAGAAGATGAGGACGACGCAGCGTACGTAAAAAGTTATGCGGATAAACGAAGACGACCTCTTGAATTTGAGGTGGGTGAGCATGTGTTTCTAAGAGTTACTCCTACGACCGGTGTCAGAAGAGTTATTAAGTCTAAGAAGCTTACTCCTAAGTTCATTGGACCGTATCAGATTATTCGACGTATAGGTCCTGTAGCGTATCAGATTGCTTTGTCGCCTTTTCTATCGAATCTGCATGATGTATTTCATGTATCTATCTCAGTTACGGAAATATATACCAAATCCAACGCATGTTATACAATCGGATGAAGTACAGTTGAAGGAGAATTTGACTTATGAGACTTTATCTGTTAGAATAGAGGACAGAAAGGTAAAGCAGCTTCGAAGGAAAATGATCGAGCTAGTGAAGGTCATATGAAATGATGTGACGGGTGATGCTACCTGGGAGCTGGAAGATAAAATGAGGGATCAGTATCCTCATTTGTTTTGATGTGCAGCGAATTTCGAGGACGAAATTTTTATTTGTTGGGGAGAGTTGTAACACCCCAATTTTTAGAAAAATGTCCCGAATGTTCTGTTTGCTGTTTTTCAAGCTTTTGTGTAAAAGACTATTATGTCCCTATTTTACTGTTTCTTGTTTTTCTGTATGAAATACAAATACGTTTTACAGGCTAAAATTTTATTTAGTCATTTTACGTAATTTGTTTCGAGACGGTAAAATAAAAGTTTTGTCAAGCTACTGTTTTAATTTTTCTGAGAGATATACAGACATATAATATTGTCTGTAATTTTATTTGAACGTTTTGGATGATTTGCTTCGTTGTGGGGAAAAATGGAAAAATAACCATTACGTCCCGATTGTACTATTTTTAATTTTTCTATATGTTACAGTGCTTAATATTACTGTCTGTGATTTTATTTGGACTTTTTGTGCGATTTGCTTCGAGACAGGAAAATAATATTTTTCGGGCCGGGGAAATCTTGTTTTAATTATTCAAAACTGGGGGATCTTACTAAACCCGATTCTGAATGATACTGTTGTTGATCTTTTAATTTTTAGGATTTAACTGTCAAATAAAATAATTTTGTATTATTATAATATTATTTTATTAGTCAGTATAATTAGATGACAGTGGAACCAGAAATATTTTGCGGGACTAACGTTTAGTTAAAACAGTTAACTTAGTAGCTTAATTAAGCATCATTAGTAATAGAACTTTCAAGAACATGGTGACTAAGCTTAATGACTAGGCTAATTAGTGACTAAGCATGGTGACTAGGCTAATGACAATGCTAAAATCAACCAATGAGAGTTAAGCTTGCTCACCAAGTTTTAATCTTGACCTTTGATCCATCCTAAGGCTTGGATGAAGCCAAGCAAGGCTACACCTTGCATGCTTGAAGTCCACGGCAAATTTGGCCTTTGGAAGACCAAAAATTCACTTCATCTTCATGCAATTTCTCTCTTCTCTCTTTTCCAAAAACCCTAAACTCCATTGAAGCTTCCTTGAAGCTATATTCGGCCAACCCATAAACTATACCATCCAATCACTCAAAAATTTATCCAACCAAGTTTTCTAAACCTAAACACAATCCTAAGAACATCTCTAGTTGAGAGTTCTTGCAAAATCTTTCATTTGAAGCTTGGAAACCTACTTGGAAAATTTTACCTTGAAGGTGAAATTTCTTGTTTTCCATTTCTAAACTCTTTTTCAAATTTCTAAGCCATGATTTCTCCATGGTTTAAGCTCTCTTTTATGGTTAGTAATTTGTAGTTTTGTTTAAGCTTGATAGGTGACTTGGTGGAGTGAAACCGAAACCCTAGGAAAGGTGTGAAGGAGTGTTTGTCTTCATTTAAGGTAAGAGGAAGACTAATCTTATCATCCTTGGATGGTGGTAAGAAGATGGAGATTGATTGTTGTGATTGTAGAATCCATAAGGATTCCTTTGTGTGTTTGTTAGTAGCTTTCCTATTTAATGTTTGTAATAATTTGTATGAAGTTGCATGTCTACAAGCTTTAAATTGCATGTCTACAAGCTTTGATAATTTGTATGTGTTAGAAATGCATGATAAGTTATAGGATGTGAATAACATGCCAAGGTTTGCATGAGTGTTTCAAAGAACACATTAATGAGGCTCACGGCCATTAACCAAAAATGGAGAACCAAAATGTTCTCATCATTTTCTTAAAATGTGATTTAATTAACATAGGCAAATTAACAAGATATAAAATTATTTAGATGAAGGAAAAATGAATTTAGAAATCAAATGACACAAGTGTATGTTTCGGCCAACATGCCAAACTAAGTATCCATGATTTCTCAAATCAAATCCAAACCATTTCCAAGCATAAAGATGCCATATATGTTAAAAAGAATTTTTCTAAAATGAGTTTTGAAGAAATAAATTGATTTGAATTAAGTTTAATCAACTAAAATTATTGATTTTATTGTTAGAAAGGAAATACAGTAACTTTTGAAAATTTCTAACATATGGCTCATGCTATAATTTTGAAGCATGTTAGTGGTTTTCAAAAGGATTAAATTATACGGTTAAAAATTAATTAAACAGAATTTTTACGGAAAAATTAGGAAACCATTAATATAATTTTCTAAACAAAATACTGTTAATTTTTATTAAAAACGGACAAATAAGATAGAAAAGATGTCCAAAAGACAGTATACGGTATGAAAAATATTTTACATAGTTTAAACGTATTATTTATTATTTCTGTTTATTTAAACAGTAATTTCTAAGGAATTTGGACAAGAAAATGATTTAAAAATCTTACGCGATTGAGAAAACGTGTTAAAAACTCTACACAATTTTAAAAACAGAAAAATAAATTTACGCAATTTAGAAACGTTTGTAAAAACGACGAGATTGTGAAAACGCGATAAAATTTCTACGCGATTGACCAAAATGGTGTTTGTCCGATGGGACTTACTGTATCTCTTATCTTTGAGGATATATTTTTAATGAGGGTATTTTGGTAATTTCTTATTTTTGGATCATATATTGAGTTTTTGCCAATTTTTGGTGGATTGGTTGACGAGGTGAATCACATCGTGTTATCGATGCGATAAACGTAGTGTGGTTCATTGTCTTTATGAACTTGGAGACGTTAGTGTACGGGATCCCAGATATGGACAGTCGGTCGCTCCGCTGGGCCGTGGTAACCGATAGCACACTAATGGACTCGACACGCACTATATTTAATCGAGATTTCGTAAAGTCTAATAGTACATTGCCTGTAGTGCTACAACGTGAGACCGTGAACTACACACCACGCCTTGGACAATGGGTACCATGTGACGTGGGGCTATAGACGCAACGTGAGACAGCGCAATAGTTTGGTTGGGCAGTCGTGGTACTAATAGATTTTGCGGGTCATTCTCTCTGATATCTGTATGTGTTTAGCTCCATGGAGTAGGATCGTGTCATATTGCTTATGATTATATCTTGGATATTATTTTACTTTATCTGTTTATTTTTATCTGGTTATTATTATGATAAATTGTCTATTTCTTATATTATTTTATCTGTGATATTATGTGTTGTTATGACATTTAAATCTTTGCACTATCCTGTTATTAATTACTGTTATAGCTTTTCATATTGCATGAACTGTATATCTGTTGTTTGTCGTTTTCTTATTTGCCATGTTTGTGATGATTTTAGATTGTCTTACCTCTTTATTGTATGTGTTTTCTGTATATTTAATTTACGTGGTAAAGAGTTTGAGGAAGAGGAACAACCTCTTGAGATTTTGTATCCTGAGGAGGAAGAAGAGCAGCAAGCCGAAGACCAGTACGATGACCAAGAACCATCTGATCATCCATATCCATTGGACTGATTTGTTTGGGTATGGCGGTGTCAGGATTTTTGGGTTTTGTGCGACTCGAGTTTCACGGTGGATCGTTAGCTTGGCATCTGCGGGGAGATAGAGACTCAGTGACTTACGTGGGACGGCTGACTGTGTCCCTACGACATGAGTTTGATGGAGAGCCAGTTATGACGACTACTGTGTTTTTGCACTTAGAGTTACCTTTATCTCTTAGGCGTTATTGAGGTGGTGTGTCCACTGAGCCTAGTGAGATGACTATCGTGTCGACTGCGCGGTCTCGTTTCCACCTAGTGTCGAGGCATCCTGGATATTTATCTTCTGATGAGTTTCCTGAGAGTGACCCATCAGAGGGTTAAATATATATGATGTGTATTTTGGGCGCGTCTGCGTATGTATATATTGACTCTTTACTGTTTTTGTTTACTATTTCTGTTTAAATATTTGTAGATATAGTTGTAAATTATTTGTATAACTTATAACTTGGACCATATGTATATTATGAGTGATGTTGTTCTGTTTATTTTATGTTTCCGCGTTATTTTATTTAATAATATTCTGTTTAACAGGAATTATTTTTACAACTCGTATTAGTACATAACAAATGTTTCACAACTTGGGTAGATTTTATTTATCTTTCTTTTATTTTCTTTATATATGTGACATCCCCACAAGGGTGTTACAATAGGAACATAAAATGCCAAAGGAGTTGATGGATGATGAGAACAAAATGCCAAAATAGTTGTTTGATGATAATGAATGGGTGGATTCTTGTCTCCGAAATGTTTCACTTCTGAACTCATGGCATGTGTCATTTGATGGTTAGGTGGTCTTAATGAAAATTCTAGGAAATTTCTTAGCTTTCTATAGACACTGAGTTTAGTCAAATTTTCCATCTATAACCCGAGATATGGCCCAATTACTGCTCATGGGTCATTCTCAACTTCAGCTCCTCTATTTTGACTTCCAAGCCCAATATTACCTTCAAGGAATCCGAACTGAATTTTGTGTTCTTCATGAAAGTTGTAGATATGAGTCTTAACCTTCTACTGTCAAAATTTCAGAATTGTTGAACTCATATAACCCGAGATATAGCCTAATGAGTGCTTAGAGATCAAGCTGTCAAGTTCAAAACTCTAGATTTTGCTTCAACTCCAATTTGAGTTATTCAAATGTGTGTTCCCAGTCTTGAGGCCTTCATGAAAGTTGTAGAAATTTGTCTTAACTTTAAAACAAGACTAAAATCACATCCATCGGATATTTGTAACTCAAATTATAGTCAGTTTACTGAAAAAGCCAAGTAAGAAGATTATACAATGAATGAAATATATTGCTATCAATGTGGCTCTTGCTATCAAGTGAATAGTTTTTAGAGAATTATCTTAACTTTTCAACCAGACCAAAATCACATTAATCAGATAATTGCAACTAAAATTGTGGCCACTTTACTTAAGAATGCAATCACACAAATTAATGATAATTCAAGCAATAATTTCTTCAATGATCCAATTAAGCTTAATTTCATAAAATGTGACAAAATCAACTTAATTAAGCTAAATTGAACCTTAAGAAGCCTAGTGAGAGGATTATAAAATAAATAAATATATTGTTATCAAATTCCCCTACACTAAACTTTTGCACTCCCGGGCAAAACACATAAGAAAAAACTAGGGAACAAAGAAAAATGACACAGACTCAAAAGCTAAAAACTCTAAAAGATTTAATGAAATAAGAAAAGCAACCAATCATTCAAGGGATCAAAGCTTTAATGATGTAATATTTCTTCACATCTCAAACCATCAAGCAAGGAAACTTTAGTTAAAAAGAACGAATCAAGAATGATAGATCCTCACAAGATTCACTCTCAATCCTTCAAACATTCAAAAGGTAAGTATTTCACTTAATTCAACCCATAAAAAATTGCACTACCATAAGCTTGCTTATCTTCTACTTCTCCACTACTCAGAACACATGCACATAAAAATCATGTGGACTTTATTCAAGGTTGTAATGGGGTCAAGGTAAAGAAAGGTGGTAATATGGATATGAGAAGATAAATACCAAAGAGAATAAAAGAGTATTATGGTACAGTTAGAATGAAGAAGATATTTGAAAATATTCATCATAAAGGACAATGACCAATATTTGACTAATGTTTTGTTGAAGATCAATCCCAAATTGGTGAGTTGAATTCATTGTTAGGCATGAACCTTCTCCTTCTCTTCTTGTTGTTTCCAAGCATCTATCTTTATTCTAAGTATGGATATGTCACATGATGTATCAGGAGACTCTGATAATCCTTTGATTGCAGCGGTGGGTTTTCTTTTTATATTTTTTAAACATTTTGCACATACACCCCCACACTTGTTCAAGAACAATACCAATGCTCTCTTATTCCCTAAGGTTGGGTAAAAACATGTTCTCTTTTTTTTTTCTTTTTTTTTTAAAGTCACGTAATAAGCTAAAAACAAGAAATGGTCAAATAAGCTCAAAGAGGTTACACAAGGGAAAATATACAAAGATGACTATTTGGTCAAAGTAGCTATTTCAAAATGCCTCAATCATATTTATATATGAATGTGAAAATGTAGCCTAAAAAAAGAATCAAAGCAAGTTCTAGAGTAACAATTTCATGAGTGAAAATCACACAAGAAAGAAGAGAATAGTACAAATGTTCAATCCATTCATCAATAGGCTCAAAATCTCACAAGACATATTTCTATCATTCTCAATCCATTAATTCAACATTCATATCCAAGCATATGATTTTTAAGAAAGAAGAAAATTTATGCTATGACCTAAGATATGCTTTTTGCTACTTCTAAAACAATTATTTCCTCAACTAAGATGCGTCTCAAGAGTAAAATTACCTCTAGGGCAAAATTTACTCTTTACTCTGCCATCCTTAATTGGTTTTGTTGTAGGTTTCTGATAATCATCTCACAAATATACTTTCCAATTTAAATGCTTCTCATGAGTAAAATTACTCCTTACTCTGCCATATTCATTAGTTTAGTAAGTTCATGACAATCATATCATACTTCCATACTTTTTATAAAAAAAAACTATCCTTCCCCCAACCAGATCAGAACATTGTTCGCAATGTTAAAATATAAATGAGTAAATGATAAAAGATAGTACTTGTTAGAGAAATCTGACACAAATTTAAACAAAAACAAAATACAATAAATAAAACCAAAAGTAAAGGAAAGTTATAGACGAAGTGTCAGATCTGGCTTTCTTTGCATGCTACTTCCCTCACTGCTTCTTGCAGACCAATCTATCTTATTGCTTTATCAGGTTCATAAACAAAAGCTTCTAATTTATTAATCAACTCATCAATAGTGGAGGCAGAGATAAGAAGTTGTCTTGTCGAAGGTATGATAAATGTCTGTTCCACAGCTTTGTCAAGAAAAAATAACAAAAGATTAAAGAAATTATTAACATTCAACAAACTAATGGGTTTATAATGGATGTTCAGTTGGGCCTAAGAGACAATTTGAAAAATTTCTTCCAAAGTACCAAAACCACCTGGTAAGGCAATGAATGCATCAGAGTTATCAAGCATTATTTTCATTCCTCCATGCATAGATGATGCCTTAAGTTCCTCCCCAATTGTCTTTCCAGTGATGTTCTTTTGAGTTAAAGGTTCAGGAATGACACCTAAAATTTGAGTGCCTCCTACAAATGTAGAGAGTGATACAACCCTTATTAACCCACGACAACCTCCCCTATATACAAGATAAATATTTCTCGCAGCAAGTGCTCAACCAAGAGTACTTGCTGCGTTTACAAACTCTAAACCCTTCCCATAACTTGACCCACAAAATACACAGATATTTTTAAATTTACGAACAGGAGGTCCCATAATATCACCTTCCCTCTGAATGATTATAAGTTAGAGGAAAGTGAAGAAAATGGAGTGTTTAAATAAGGAAAAGAATAGAAAAGGTAATCATAACACCTATAAGGGTAGGTTGGCTGTTGTCAGAAAAGTTTGAAATTAAGAAACACAGAATCTTTTTTTTTGTGTTTTTTTTTATTTTTTTTTTCTTTTTTTTTAACTTCAAGAAAACCATTAGGATAAAGAAGTCTAGAAACCCCTGAAGGACCCTGCTCAAAGGATCGTCTGTCCAAAACTAAAATATAACAAAATTATACAAAAATAAAAAAATATAATAACAAATGAGGACATACCTGTATGCACAGTTTTCATGGTGTATCTTTATACTATGTATCATGAGTGTAGTAGTGACATGTCTTTCAGTTGCATGTCACTCGTGTAGCATAAGAACTCCACAAGGATTACCGAACCGACAACAAGAACCTTTGAATTCTTTCCATTCTGCTTACGAAATAACAACCCTCTATCTTCTTGCAAACCTAATTAAAGGCCTGTATTTTAAGAAGATGGTATTTGACCGCAGCCAATCAGAACTCGCCATAGAGGCCTACTAATTAAAGTAAGTATACAACTTAGTTAATAGTTTTCGTTCACTGTAAAGACAGGACACTTCTTTCTGTCCATCGACGCTACAGAGCCTTGGATCCAAGAACTGGAAATGTAGCACGCGGCTCTTTACAGAGCATGGCATACGAACCTTATTTACATACTGGCGTGTGAAGATCTTCTCCTGAGTCTATGACAGGATGGGTCATCTGCCCAGGACTCCTAATCTAATTAAAGACCAAGTACAACCGTAGATTTGCCCTTTTTTTTTCAAGTTGTTAGAAACCTGATGAAAGGTGAGTGTATACTCACTTAAGATTGGGGTGGAGGTAGTTTGCTCTTTCGGCTTTGTACTAAAGCATTGTTGACCGGTATTTAGACTCATTCAAGACCAGCGCAACATAGCGCTCCCAAAAGGGACAAGTGGCCATAATGCGATTGGCTGCCTCAGATGTGGGATACAATTTACTTACTTTGTTTTTCAATTAAGAAAGCTGGATCAAGATGCATGCATTTTCCCATTCATGTTTTGTGTTACCAAAGCCAAACCCAATATGTATACTTACTTTTCTTTTCTTTTCTTTTTTTCTTTTTTTTTTCTTTTTAATAAGAAGAAGAAGAAGAAGAAGAAGAAGAAGAAGAAGAAGAAGAAGAAGAAGAAAAATATGTATATGTTGTTATGGATGTGGCTCACATCTGCCTCTGGTTTCACGTCTAGAAATGACTTAAACGTCTTCTATGAGTCGAGGATAAGCTTCCCATCTAATTTTCTTATAAATTGACAAACAGGATCTTTTAGAGTCAGATTCCCAAGACTATAATGCTTTTGTTTCTCCTTGAAGAGATTTCACAAGTTAAGAAGTTTACGATGAACAAAATCACAAGAATACGTATCAAGAGTCAATAAGATATCATCTAATGACTCCTTACTCAGTCCATTCTTAATGAAGAAAATGTTATCTTCGCTGTTTGCAAAAACCATCCCCAAAGAATGATATCGCTTGTTACAATTCCATCGTACACATTTGTGATAGACTTATAATCTTTTTGCTCTTCTTCTTTTAGAATATGAACTTCTAACAAGACCTAGCATGTATGAGTCAAATGAAATTGAAGACTCACCTGCTAGTCGGACCTTTGCTTCGATTATCCAACGTACATCTTTTGGCATATCCTTGTACATTAACAATCTCAATCTTTCATATTTAGCTTTGTAAATTTTTGTTAGAGCATTTTGAGGAAGAAAAGGAAAATGTTTTCTCAGGTTTGAGAGAATGATATCCATTTTAAAGGAGAAAGAATCAATTATTTTGGGAAACTAAAAAAAAATAAACCGACTTGAGTGTCACGGGGTACCATCATCCACCATTTGACCAGGAACACAAAGAACTGCAAAACAAAATAAAGCCACAAAATTAGAGTAAATTTTTCTCATAATAAGGATCAGAAAAGGAAATGAATTCTACCTCAGCAGCTTGATTTTCTAGAAATGATTTAAGTCTTTGTCCATTGACCTTAAACACATTACTATTTCTAGGATTCTCAATGTTTATGGCCTCATAAGGATACACATGTTTGACAATAAAAAGGCTAGTCCACCTAGATCTCAATTTTCCAGGGAATAGGTGAAGACGAGAATTATAAAACAGAACTTTTTGACCAATTTCAAAAGATTTTCTGAAAATAGATTTGTCATGAAAAACTTTTGTTCTTTCTTTATAAATTTTTGAGTTTTCATATGCATCATTTCTCAATTCCTCAAGTTCATTTATTTGCAATTTGTGTATCCTGTAAGCATCATCAAGATTTAAATTGAAAGTTTTGATAGCCCAAAATGCTTTATGCTCCAGCTCTACAAGCAAGTGACAAGTTTTTTTGCAACACCCTAATACAGATATCTAGATATATCATAGTTTCACAACGATATATAAAGATAACGGTACTAGAAATGTCACTTTCTCATACTTTATTCTAACATATATCCATAATCACAACTAAGTAATTATAGAAATCCTTGAGAGATTGCAGAAAAACTTATACATATAAATATACAAACTTAGCCACAAGAGGGCTTATTGTAATACATATAACATAAAACATACATAACAAATATAAACTGATTACATAAGTTATGTTTACTTAAAGCAATAAAAAACTATGCTAGTCTTCATGCTTTATCTTCTCACCCTTAGCGGTGGTACCTACTGCACTGCATCCATCAGATTTACATGGAATAGCAATCGGGGTGAGAATAAACATTCTCGATAAAAGCAATTCCAATACCATCTAACTATAACATTGTATATAATAAATATATAACAAATGTTATAATTTCTAACTTAGGAGCTTCCTCCTCTTTTCTCATATCTGCACACTTTCTTATAGTGTGATATCAACATATAACCTACACACTGTTAATATATATAACACCTATATAGCTGTAAATACCAACAGTGATGGACAATGCCCATACAACTGTCCGTGAATGCAATGTGAATGATATATAATATGAATATGCCTAAGGAATCCTAAGAGTATAAGGATGAAATGCAAATGCAGGGTTTTATTTTTAAATACATGCAGAAGTTTATTTTGAAAACAAGGAAGTTTGCTAGGAACTAGTCAGTATATCATCCAGTGGTAATTAGAGGGAAAGCCCATCCTCACATTACACATATCCTGGCACGCTGAGAAATTCGGGCTTCATCCTTGCTCAAAGAGCGTCTTTGGATTTCCCACTTATCTCCCTTGGCCTTGGCACTATCGAGACATCAGGGTTATGTCCTTCTCAAAAGTCCTTCGGACACCCATCTATCTTCTTTTGTCTCCATGAACATCAAAGGATACTCACCAAGATCGATACTACTTGACTAATTCGTAGACTTACATATGTACTTATATACTTAGTTCCTTTACGATCTAAGCATATTCTCCTAGGAACTTTGGCTTCTTATGTTTACCCTTTGTAATGAGGAGAATCTGTAACCTCATACTACATGTAACCTTAGCATTTGGTTAGAAATACTTGTCCCCTTAGGAACTTCTCTAATTTCTTACCTTCTTAACTAAATGACCTCGCGTCATATAACGTTACATTCTCAGGTAAATATTACTAGACCATTTCTCATACTTTTACCTAACTCTACCTCATCACTTATATCTCTTAAGTGATTTCTAATGCAACACTATCTTGCTGAGGTGTTAGGTACTCACCTATGGCACACCACTAATCTTGGTTACACTAAGGTTCTTACTCTTCACATACATACTAGATTAATTAACTAGTGTGTGCAAAGCTTAGTGTTATGCTTATCTCATACATAACCACTATCTTAACTTTCCTGTAAACTCAACTCATCCTAGTGAAAGAGTCTATCTTAACTACTGCCTCATCTACCCTTGCTTAAGGAAATAAATGAGTATTTCTCTAAAACTTTGCATAATTAACTCAACTTTAACTAAAGCGAGTAAGTCATGCATCTAGATAAGTATAACATACTTATTCTGGTTGTATCTAGTTTTCCCTTCCATCACACTTCTAGTAGTAGCTTATACTACACTTGTGTACTTAAGGTTCCAGATACCTCTTTAATTATTCCAAACTCATGAAATGCTTAAGAACTTAACTTCCATACTTTCATTAGTATCTAAGGAAGTAAATTCCCTTTATCTTGCACTTCTAACTCATCTTTGTTAATGCATGAGTTATTGCATATTTCTACTATACCTTATGATTATGACATCTTCTTAGTCACAATTCATCTTATTGTGTATTTAGCAATGCACAAAATCCCACTTAACTAGAGATTTAGTACCTAAACATTCCCTTCTTAGAACTAATACACAATCTTGTCTCCACTCAAGTGAATCTAACTCAAGTGTGATTTCTACTTACAATTCTTGTTGTTCATGGTCTTAGGTATCTTCCTAAGATAATCCACTTTTCTTGGATATTCTAAGGTTCATACCTTTTTCATTCTCTACTAGAGTGCATACTATTATGCATACTAGCCTACTTATCTTCATTGCACCATCCAATCACATCTTAAGTGATATCTAATGCAACACTAAGTTGCCTAAGGTGCTACTAAAGATTCTAGTGTTCAACTTTCTCAAAAACACCTCAAATCTTGCCTAAAAAGGCTGATTTTCAAGATTGCACCAAACATGCATCATAACGTCTAAAATTCTAAATTTTTATGAGCACATAGCTCTTTCTCATATCTTTCCAATGCCACAAACGTTGCTTCATTTGGCTAAGTGTAGCCAAAGTTATGCAACATTTTGCAGAGGCCAAAATAGGGCATTCTTTGATTTACCTGATTTTGACGTGACTTTAAACTGAAACTGGGAATAAACCACATGTGGGAAAATTCTGAAATTTTTACCACATGAAGCCTTGTGTCTTAGCTTTCAAATGGCACTGGTTCCATGTCCATACGACATCGGAGCAAGACATCATGCAATCTGATTTACTGACTGCCAGAATGCCTTTTTCTGCAGAATCTGCCTTGGATTCAAATAGAACTGGTATTGATTGGCTTGATGGAAAATTTTGAAATTTTTACTACAAAAATCCTTATGTCTTAGCTTTCAAATGACACTAGAATCAAGTGATTCTAATATCTACAGCCCAAGTTATGCAACAAACACTGCAGGCTGTTCAAAATTTTCCTGTTCTGGTTTCAGGCCTCACGCCACGGCGCCACACTCCCCATGCCACGGCGCCCATAACAGAAGCACGATTCTGCATAATTCTACAGGACGTGGTACTATTTCAATGGTCATTTGCATGGATTTTGGCCATTTCTAATCAGTTTCTAAGTGATTTTAAGTTCCTAACTAGTTCATTAACACTTAGGAAACATCAATCACCATTCTAAACCTCTTGATTTGGATTCTTGAACCAAAATCATGCATGCTTGACCCTAAACCCCAAAATAGGCATCAATGGTTTAAATGAATATTTCTAGGTTTCTAAATTCAGTTTATGACATGAACAAGTCATAATTGATCTAAGAAACATATCCATGCAAACCAAACACATCAAACTCATCTAGAACTCAATTTAGCATACTAGGTTGTTTATATGCATACATAGAGAACATAGATGAGTAAAGGCTCTAAACCCTAATCTCTTGAAGACTCTTGATCTTGAAGCTTGATCCTTGATCTTCTTCTCTTCCTTCTCCCTTTCTTCTTCTTCCCCTTTCTCCCTTCTCCCCTTTCTCTCTTTTCTTTCTTTCTTTCTCTGTTTTTCTTCATTCTACCGAGAGAGAAGATAGAAATATGGGGTGGGACGTAGAGGGAATTAAGAGAAAAGATTAACTTAAGTTTCTACACTGAAACTTATATCTATTAAGGACATTCGAATTGTGTTAATTCAAGTTTTCCAGCTTCCAACAACTTTAGAATAAATCATAGGATTCATCCAAATTGTTGTTTCACCATTTTCATGATTTTCTATATCTGTTGGGGAACCGGTATGTCTAAAAATACTAAACTAACTCCAATTCTCTTGAAACTTTTACCACATCTTACTTGGCTTATTTGTGACCTAGAAATAAACTCTCTATGTTTATTTCCTTCAACTTAGCAACTTATGCTATTATCTGAGTCATTTTAAGCTACTTTTCAACTTCTGTGTTGCAACAAAGTGTCTAAACGAACTCAGTTTGTCACAAAACTTTACTGACATGCTAAACAAGTCAAATGCTACCTTTTGTAATCATTTATCAGTCTAACATGTGTTTAAGGGTATTATATTTGCATGTGGTATCCCGGGGCCGACGAGGGCGGGGAGTGAATGCCGGTGCAAGAGAAGCACGGACAAGGAGCGGCTCCTGGTAGGCTTCTAGGTGAAGGGTCCCATGAATGAATTGAATACGCACCGGAATGAGAGGGATTCAAAGACTGTACAGGTATAGGACTGTATAGTTGAGGATGGCTTAAAGGAATTGATTAGGCGTAGCCATATCAACAAGTTGCAACTTCTTTTCGGGAGCCTAGAACATAAGAACTCCATGGTTAAGCGTGCTTGACCTGGAGCAATTGTGGGATGAGTGACCTCCTGGGAAGTTTCCTAGGATGCATGTGAGTGAGGACAAAGCACGCTGAAAAGACTTGTGTTGATTTGTGGAGACACTCATCAATCCTGCAAGCAGTCCCGAGACGTTACAAATGGTATCAGAGACAGGACCTCTCCTAGTACGATGTGGTTTGGGGACGAACCAAGCGGAAGTTAGTGGGCATGTGGTGTCCCGGGGCCGACGAAGGTGGAAAGTGAACGCCGGTACAAGAGAAGCACGGACAAGGAACAGCTCCTGGCAGGCTTCTAGGCGAAGGGTCCCATGAATAAATTGAATACGCACCGAAATGAGAGGGATTCAGAGACTGTACAGGTATGGGACTGTATAGTTGAGGATGACTTAAAGGAATTGATTAAGCGTAGTCATATAAACAAGTTGCAACTTCTTTTCGGGAGCCTAGAACATAAGAACTCCATGGTTAAATGTGCTTGACCTGGAGCAATTGTGGGATGGGTGATCTCCTGGGAAGTTTCTTAGGATGCGTGTGAGTGAGGACAAAGCACGCTGAAAAGACCTATGTTGGTTTGTGGAGACACTCATCAATCCTGCAGGCAGTCCCGGGACGTTACATTTTTCTTAGACTAATCGATAGGGTAACATGCCTAAAGATGTTTTAAAAGCAGTACGGTAAGCCCAAAGTGCATCGTTTGGTCTTAAAGACCAATCTTTACGATTTTGGTTAACCAATTTTTCTAAAATTTGTTTAATTTCCCTATTTGTTAATTCTACTTGTCCACTTGTCTGAGGGTGATAAGGGGTGACAAGTTTATGGGTAATACCATATTTTTTCATTAAAGATTCAAATGGTTTATTGTAAAAATATGTTCCCCCATCATTGATGATAGCTCAAGGGATTCCAAATCGACTTAAGACATTTTCTTTTAAAAATTTGAAAACAGTTTTATAATCATTTTGTCGACATGGAATCACCTCAATCCATTTTGAGACATAATCAACTGCAACCTGTAACACCCCAATTTTTAGAAAATGTCCCGAATGTTCTGTTTGCTGTTTGTCGAGCTTTTGTGTAAATGACTGTTGTGTCCTTATTTACTGTTTCTTGTTTTCTGTATGAAATACAAATATGTTTTACTGAGCTAAAATTTTATTTGATCGTTTTAAGTATTTTGCTTCGATACGAAAAATAAAAATTTTCTCGAGCTATTGTTTTAATTTTTATGGGAAATATACAGACAATTAATACTGTCTGTAATTTTATTTGAACTTTTTGGATGATTTGCTACGTCGTGGGAAAAAATGAAAAAATGACCATTACGTCCCGAATGTGCTGTTTGTGTTGTTTTTGCTGTTTTTAATTGTTTTCTACTTGATTTAGTGTTCAATATTACTGTCTGTGATTTTATTTGGACTTTTTGTGCGATTTGCTCCGGGACAGGAAAATAATATTTTTCCGGGCCGGGGAAATCTTGTTTTAATTATTCAGACTGGGGGATCTTACTAAACCCAATTCTGAATGAGACAATAATTAATCTTTTAATTTTTAGGATTTAACTGTCCAATAAAATAATTTTGTGTATTATTTTATTAGTCAATATAATTAGATGACAATGGACCCTAAAATGTTTTGCGAGACCCACGTTTAGCTAATCTGATTAACTTAGTAGCTTAATTAAACATCATTAAGAGTGGAACATTCTTGAACTTGGTGACTAAGCTAGATGACTAGGTCATTAGTGACTAAGCTAGGTGACTAAGCTAGATGACTAAGCTTAAACCAACCAATGAGAGCAAAGCTTGTTAATCAAGGCTTAATCTTGACCTTTGATGCATCCAAGGGCTTGGATGAAGCCAAATCCATGCACACCTTGCATGCCCATTGAATGCTACGGCCAAGGGAGTGTGGAAGACCATTCTTCACTTTTCTTTCATGCAAATTTCTCTCTTCTCTCTCATCCAAGAACCCTAAACACCATTGATGCTTTTCTTGTGAAGCATTCGGCCAAACCAATACCTAGACCATCCAATCACCCAAAATTTCATCTAACCAAGTTTTCTAAACCTAAATACAATCTTAAGAACATCTCTAGTTGGGAGTTCTTGCTAAATCTTTCATTTGAAGCTTGAAAACCTACTTGGAAGATTGTACCAAGAAGGTGAAATTCCTAGTTTTTCTTTTCTAAACTCTTTTTCAAAGTTCTAAGCCATGATTTCTCCATGGTTTAAGTTCTCTTTCTATGGTTAGTAACTTGTAATTTTTGTTTAAGCTTGTTAGGTTCTTGAAGGAGGAAAACTGAAACCTTAGGAGGAGTGAAAGAATCCTTTTGTCTTCATTTAAGGTAAGAGGAAGACTAATCTTATCATCTATGGATGGTGATAAGAAGATGGAGTGTGATTTTTGTGATTGTAGAATCCATAAGGATTCATTTGTGTGGTTGTTAGTAGCTTGTTTATGTGGTTGTGTATTTGTTAGTAGCTTTCCTATTTGATGTTTGTAATAATTTGCATGTCTACAAGCTTTGATTTCATGACTACAAGCTTTAGTGATATTGCATGTGTTAGAATTGCATGATAAAGTATAGAATTGTATGATAATGTATAGGATGTGAATAATATGCTAAAGGTTGCATGAGTGTTCCAAAGAACACAAACCTTGAGGCTTACTACCATGATCAAAATGGAGAACCAAAATGTTCTCTTAATTTTCCTAAATTGAGATTTAATTAACCTAGGAGAATTAACAAGTTATTACATTGTTTAGATTAAGGAAAATGAATGAATTTAGAAATCAAATAGCATAAATTTCTAAGTTTCGGCCAACATGCCAAACCAAGTATCCATGGTTTCTAAAATTAAATCCAAACCTTTTCTAAGTATAAGGATGCAATATGTGTTAAAAAGAATTTTTCTAAAATGAGTTTTAAGGAAAAGAATCAATTAGAAATAAGTTTGAGAACTTAGAACTAATCATTTTGCTATTAGAAATGAAATACAGTAACTTTTGAAAATTTCTAACATATAGCTCATGCTATTATTTTGAAGCATGTTAGTGGTTTTCACAAGGTTTAAGTTATACGGTTTCAAAATTTAATAAACAAAATTTTTACGAAAAAAATTAGGAAACCATTATTATAATTTATAAACAAAATACTGTCAATTTTTAGTAAAAACGGATAAATACGATAGAAAAGATGCCCAAAAGACAGTATACGGTATGGAAAATATTATACGTAGCTTAAACATATTATTTATTATTTCTGTTTATTTAAACAGTAATTTTTAAGGAATTCGATCAAGAAAATGATTTAAAAATCCTACGCGATTGAGAAAACGTATTAAAAAAATCCTACGCGATTGAGAAAACGTATTAAAAATCCTACGCGATTGAGAAAATGTATTAAAAACTTTACGCGATTGAGAAAAAGTGTTAAAAACTCTATGCGATTTTAAAAACAGCAAAAGATATTTACGCGATTTAAAAACGTTTGTAAAAACGACGAGATTGTGAAAACGTGATAAAATTTCTACGCGATTCACCGAAATGATATTGTCTATATTCTTTCTGGAATTTCTATTTTTTTCTCTGTCTTGTCGGGCTATGAGGTGAACCCGTCACAGGGTTTTGAAACAGTATTTGTCCGGTGGGACTTACTTGTATCTTTTTATTTTAGTTATACCAGTTTTTAGTGGATTGGTTGACGAGGGGAATCACATCGTGTTGTCGATGCGATAAACGTAGTGTGGTTCATTGTCTTTATGAACTTGGAGACGTTAGTGTACGAGATTCCATATATGGACAGTCGGTCGCTCCGCTGGGCCGTGGTAACCGATAGCACACTAATGGACTCGACACGCACTATTTTTAATCGAGATTTTGTAAGATCTAATAGTACATTGCCTGTAGTGCCACAATGTGAGACCGTGAACTACACCATGCCTTGGATGATGGATTCCATGTGACGTGGGGCTATAGACGCAAAGTGTGACAGCGCAATAGTTTGGTTGGGCAGCCGTGGTACTAATAGATTTTGCGAGTCATTCTCTCTCTGATATCTGTATGTGTTTTAGCTCCATGGAGTAGGATCGTGTCATGTTGTATTTAATTATATCTTGAACATTATTTATTTATTTTATTTATTTATGTATTTATTTATTTGGTTATTGTTCTGTGATATTGTCTGTTTCTGAATTTGTTTTATCTGTGAAATCATATGTTGTTATGATAATTAGATTTTTACACTATACTGTTATTAAATTACTGTTATAGCTTTTCATATTGCATGAACTGTATATTTGTTGTTTGTCGTTTTCTTATTTGCCATGTTTGTGATGATTTTAGATTGTCTTACCTCTTTCTTTATTGTATGTGTTTTCTGTATATTTATTTTACGCGGTAAAGAGTTTGAGGAAGAGGACCACCTCTTGAGATTCTAGTACCCCGAGGAGGAGGAAGATCAAGGCCAAGAAAGATCGGTTCGACGATCAAGAACCATCTGATCATCCATATCCATTGGATTGATTAGTTTGGGTATGGCGGTGCCTGGATTTTTGGGGTTCGTGACACTTGAGTTTCACGGTGGATCGTTAGCTTGGCATATGCGAGGAGACAGAGATTCCGTGACGTACGTGGGACGGCTGACTGTATCCCTACGTCATAGGTTTGATGACGAGCCAGTGATGACGACGACTGTGTTTCTACACCTAGAGTTACCTTTATCCATTAGGCGTCATTGGGGTGGTGTATCCACTGAGCCTAGTGAGATGACACTCGTATCAACTGCGCGGTCTCATGTCCACCGAGTGTCGAGGCATCCTAGGTATTTATCTTCTGATGAGTTTCCTGAGAGTGATCCATCAGAGGAATAAATATTTATGATGTGTATTTTAGGCGCGTCTGCGTATGTATATTCTGACTCTTTACTGTTTTTATTTACTGTTTCTGTTTAAATATTTGTAGTTGTAGTTGTAAATTATTTGTATAACTTATAACTTGGACCATATGTATACTATGAGTGATGTTGTTTTGTTTACTTTATATTTCCGCTTTATTTTATTTAATAATATTCTGTTCAACAGGAATTGTTTTACAACCCATATTAATACGTAATAAATGTTTTACAACTTGGGTAGATTTTATTTATTTATTTTTATATATGTGACATCCCCACAAGGGTGTTACATATGTTACAAATGGTATCAGAGACGGGACCTCTCCCAGTACGGTGTGGTTCGGGGGACGAACCGTGCGTGTCAGTGGGCATGTGGTGTCCCGGCGGATGAGGGCGGGGAGTGGACGCCGGTGCGGGTGAGGCATGTACAATGGGCGGCTCTGGCATGCTTCTAGGCGAAGGGTCCCATGAATGAACCGAATACGCACCGGAATGAGAGGGATTCGAGACCGTGCGGGTATGGGACCGCATAGTTGAGGATGGCTTAAAGGAATTGATTAGGCGTAACCATATCAACAAGTTGCAACTTCTTTTTTACTTCCGCCTAGAACATAAGAACTCCATTGTTAAGCGTGCTTGACCTGGAGCAATTGTGGGATAGGTGACCTCCTGGGAAGTTTCTAGGATGCGTGTGAGTGAGGACAAAGCACGCTGAAAAGACCCGTGTTGGTCTGTGGAGATACTCGTCAATCCTGCAAGCAGTCCCGAGATGTTACATGTAACACCCTCCGTAGGGCGTCACATTTTAAAATAATAAATAAATCTTAAAACTAATTAAAATCATTTTATAAAAGCTTTGAGTTTTAAAATATGGATTTTAAAATTTCTTATTGCGGAAATACAAACTTATCGGAAATTTTAAGTAAAATGGAAATTAAATTTAACAGATTAACATACACATCACCAATCATTTCATATAAGTTAAAACGTAATATTTACAGACTCAGAGAAACAGTAGTAAACCCAAAGACGGGTACTACTAATAGCACGGTAACAACACTAACGAGAAAAATTCAACCTACATAGTCTGTTTCTTCACCAACTGCATCTTGTTGAAACTTGTAAGACCACTCAATGACGTCGCCACCATCTTCAGAATATTGTCTCCCCTAGGGTTAAGAATGTGCTCCGCCTACTATACGAATTCGAAGAATACAAACCAAACAAAAACAACACAGAAAGAGGTGAGATCCCCTTTCACCAAGATACAAGATCATGCGGTAGTAAAGAATAATACGAATGACAAAGTCATTCCATACACACAGATAATCACAATTATAGTCATGTTATCAAATATTTCTAATATGCATACAACCTAATAAAATAAAATAAACAAGTAATAACATTATCGGGATAGATATAACAATTCATACCATATAAAATATCATAACAAGACAATAAAAATAAAGATTAAATTCAATAACAACAAATTTCATAGCAGAACAAAAATACAATAATGCACGATAAAATACAACATATAAACAATTAATATCGATATGAAAGATCACAAATAAAAATATCACGGATATAACACAAATAAAGAAAACCACATAGATAAATCAATCTCACAGATAAAATAAGATAAGAAATGGACAACTAACATAAAAATTATCGATAAATATAAATAGAGAAAATGTAAAAACATCCAAGATATTACCATGGATAAAGATAAATAGAAAAATGGAATATTATCCAAGATATAATCAAATACACCAAAACACAACCCTACTCCATGGAGCTAAACCCAAACAGATATCGAGAGAATGACTTGCAAAATCTATTAGTACCACGATTGCCCAACCAACTATTACGCGATCACACGTTGCGTCAATAGCCTACGACACTGGGAATCCACCATCCAGGCGTAGTATAGTTCACAGTCTCCCGTTGTGGCACTATAGGCAATGTACTACTAGACTTTACAAACCTCGATTAAATATAGTGAATGTCGAGTACATTAGTGTGCTATCGGTTTACCACGGCCCAGCGGAGCTACCAACTGTCCACATATGGGATCCCGTACACTAAAGTCTCCAAGTTTATTAGAACAATAAACTACACTACACTTATCGCATCGACAACACGATGTGATTCGTCTCGTCAACCCAAAACACCAAAAATCGATATAAAGACAAAACATAATTCCAAATATATGAAATTACGAAAATGCCCTTAAGATAAAAATATATGCCCTCAATGGCAGAAAGCCTGTACGGGTTCACTTTTTCCCGACAGAAAATAACCTCAAAAAATCTGTGCGGGTTCACATTTTCCCGACAAATAAAAATAAATACTAGTAACGGTCAATCGCGTAGAAATTTTATCGCGTTTTTGAAATCTCGTCGTTTTTACAAATGTTAAAAAATCGGGTAAAGATTATTTTTCTCGTTTTTAAAATCGCGTAGCATTTTTAATACGTTTTCTCAATCGCGTAGGATTTTTAAATCATTTTCTTATTCCAATGCCTTTAAAATTACCATTTAAAACAGATAGAAATAATATTTAGTACATTTAAACTACGTAGAATAATTTTTCTTACCGTATAATCTTGTCATTAGGATATTTTTACTATTTTATAGGTTCATTTTTACTAAAAATTGACAGTATTTTGTTTAATAAATTATAATAATGGTTTCCTAAATTTACCATTTAAAAGTTCTTTTCATTTTTATTAATACCAAATAATTATACTTTTGAAAATTCCTAACGTGCTTCAAAACACACGATGAGCTATACGTTAGAAATTTTATAAAGCTACCGTATTTCTTCTTACAAGAAAAACCATTAGTATTAACCTCTTAAACTTAATTCTAACTATTTTATTTCTTTAAAACTCATTGTAGAAAATTTACTTTAACTTGTATTGCTTCTTCTTGATTGAAAATAGCTTGGAATTAATTTTTAGAAATCATGAATGTATAATTTGGCATGTTGGCGAATTTGATAAAAACTTTGCATTTGATTTCCAAATTATTTTTCACCTTTTAAATACATGTTTAATCTCTTATATTGTCTACATTGATTTAATCCTTACCCTAAAAAATAGTTTTAGAAATCAAAGTGTTGAAGTTAGACATGTTGAATGAAAATGTAAGGTTATGCCATTTAATTTCCAAATTCATTTTTCTTAATCTAAACAAATGGATATCTTACCAATTCTCTTAGGTTATTTAGGTCACCTTTTAAGAAAATTAAGAGAACATTTTGGTTCCCCATTTAAATCATGGCCGTGAGCCTTGTTAATGTGTTCTTTGGAACACTCATGCAATCCTTGACATATTATTTGCATCCTATATATTATCATGCATTTCTAACACATGCCATATTATCAAAGCTTGTAGACATGCAAATTAAAGCTTGTAGACATGCAATTTATTACAAATATCACATAAGAAGACTACTAACAAATACACAACAACCTACTAGTAAGCACCAAATTATCAAACACACAAATAACAAACACACAAATAATTAACACATCAAAACAAGCACACCACCGAATCCTTATGGATTCTACAAGCACAACCACATATATTCCTCACCACCAACACTTGGTTGATGAGGGTAATCTCCCTCTTACCTCTTGTAGAAACCTCCAAGCCATTGTATGTCTCCTTCAAGCAATTCCTCTCCACCAAGAGCTACTTGAAAAATCAAAGAAAACATACAATATTAATATCTAAGGCTTGAGTAAGGAAAACCATGAATCAAAATATGGTTTAAAAGGAAAGAATAAAATTAATAGTGAAGATTTCATAAACTTCACCTTAAAACCCTACACCTTGAGCTTGAAGAACAAGGGTGAAAATGGATGATTTAGGAAAACTTCCAACATGAAAGTTCCTTAAAATGGTATGGAGATTCAAGATCTATGGTCATTTAAATTTTTAGAAGCTTGGAAGAGGATTTTTGGTGATTGGCCGAATTCAAGAGGAAGAGAAAAAGGAAAGAAATTTGGTTGCTTGATCTTGGTTCTTTGAAGAAAAATATAGAAGAGAACAAATGAAATAAATTGATGAAGATTGTCTCCATTTGGGAGCTTTGGCCGTGAACACAAAGAGAGAAAAGAAGGAAGAATATTTGAGAGTTTGGCTTGATAGCTTTGGAGAAAGATTGAAGACTTTGAGAAATAAAAACAAGTCTTCTTTGGTTTTTCTAAACTTTGGCCGTGAATGACCTTGAGAATAGGTGAGAATGATATTTGGTTTTGCTTCCTCCAAATGCATGGTTGTAAATGCATGGAGAGTAAATGTGAATTGAAGTATTGGAATTGTCTTCCTAAAGGCATTCAATTGCCGTAAATGTATTCATGACAAGAAGCCATCTATATGGACTTTGTCATACTTGATTAATAAATGAAAGGTAGAAAAGAATTAAATTGCAATATTTGGTCTTCCAAAATTTAGCTTAGCCGTAGACATTCAACAAAGAGAGCCATCAATATTGACTTGGTTAATTAGTTGAAAGATAGAAGAATGGAATTGTAATATTGGCTTTGCAAAAGTTGCAATTGCCGTAGAATGAAATCAAAGAGAAGAAACCAAGGTTGACTAGTCTTCATTTATTCAATTTGGCTTTTCTACATGAATTCACTTTGGTGAATTTGGCTTTCTACGTAAACTTCAAAGTGAATTGGCTATTTAGAGCAATTTGCTCTCTTCCACCGTAGAACTCTTGTATTTTCAAGAAGTCTAAATTGCTTTGATAGCTTATTTTCTATTGGTTCTTAAGAATTCAAGCCATTAATCTTGACCAATTTCTATTGGTTAAATATTTACTAACTTAATTCCTATTGGTTGCTATTTTTGTTGACCAATTTCCTATTGGTGCACATTATATTTTATAGTATATTTTAACCAATGAATAATATTTATTATTTATAAAGTCAGTATCTATTATCCAATGGATAATAAAATACACATAGATTTTTATTTTAGATTAACAGAGTAGTAATTATTATTGATCATTTTTTTTTCTACTGATTACCCTTGATGAGTCATAAAGCGAGTCATCAAAGAGAAATTTCTAGAACATGTGACTCACTACGATGAGTCAGTATGATGAGTCATCGTGGAACTGTCTAGAACGGGTGAGTCAATATGACGAGTCAGCGTAGATATTTTCTAGAGCAGATGAGTCAGCATAGATATTTTCCAAAGCAGGTGAGTCGGGCGAGGCGAGTCAAATGTAGATATTTTCCAAAGCGGTGAGTCGAGTCATGATGGTGAGTCACCGATCGCATCACAACCGCATCATTGGTGCATCATCAATGGTGAGTCACAAATACAGTCATCGAGAAACTTCGGCCCAGAGTCACCGCGGTGAGTCACAGGCCGAGTCAGCACTTCTGGAACCTTCTAGAAGCTGCTGAGTCATGATGCTGAGGTGTCACGCCACGTGTCATCGTCCTATTGGCCCGTTGCGATGAGTCATAGCCACCAATTTTGACCAGCTCCTCATTGGTCCACGTGTACAGCACTTAAGGACTAAACGTGGGTCCCGCAAAATATTTCCGGGTCCGCACATCACTTATTTATTTATCTTGACTAATAAAATAATATTATAATAATATAAAATTATTTTATTTGACAGTTAAATCCTAAAAATTAAAAGATTAATTTTAGGCTCATTCAGAATTGGGTTTAGTAAGATCCCCCGCCTCTGAATAATTAAAAACAGATTTTCCCGGTCCGGAAAAATATTATTTTCCTACCCCAGAGCAAATCACACAAAAAGTCCATATAAAATCACAGACATTATTTTCGGGCATTAAATCAAGAAGAAAACAATTAAAAACAGACAAAAACAACGAAAAACAAGACGTTGCGTTCGGACGTAACGGTCATTTTCTCATTTTTTCCCACAACGTAGGTAATCATCCAAAACGTTCAAATAAAATATCCAAGCAAGATATTATATATGTATATCTTTCAGAAAAATTAAAACAAGAGCTCAAAAAAAAATTTTTATTTCACATGCTTGGAAGAAAAATACGTAAAACGATTATATAAAATACTAGACAAGATTATACATCCGTTTTTGATACGAAAAATTTAAAACAAGAATTTGATAAAATTTTTATTTTATCAGTATCGAAACAAATCATGTAAAACTATCAAATAAAATAACAAACAAGATTGTTTTTCTCGTATTTCATACGTAAAAACAAGAAACAAAAAATAGGGACACAACGGTCTTTTACCCAAAAGTTGGGATGTTACAACACTCCCCACCAAAAGGAATTTCGCCCTCGAAATTAGCAGCGATTCTCGAATAGTCCCTTCGTCTTGTCTTTTAAATTTTCACGTTGTACCTTCGTTTACACCACTCCAGGTTACCTCGATTAACGAAAACTCCTTGCATCGCGTAAAACATGGAGAATAGTATTTTAGTGGGATTCTTCATGATTTCGAGAATAGATCAGAATGTCGTTAATAAAGATAATGACAATTCTGTCTAAATAAGGACGAAAGATACTATCCACTACGCTTCCATTGCGTCACTCGATCAAGTACCATTTGAAATTATCCCTGACTTTGTACCGCTTCACTCTTCTGCCTTTACTTTTAACTGGAAGTGCCTCATAATCCAAGTTCTCTTTTTCAACAATACTGTATTTGATACTTATGACATAATTTTGACTAAAAACATCCTTTCTTTACAATTGCAACACACAAAAGGACATTATAAAAATTTAGAAGAAAAGGTAGAGAAATTATTTGAATTGTTATCAGACTTGTCTAACAAAGAATTTGACATTGCCTGATTTTAAGAATAAGATTTCTGGGACACCAAAGTTTTACTAAAACAATCTATAGGATATGATTAAAGATAACACATCCATATATAAGATCACATCTATCTCGCGAAAGAGGTAGACAGTTTAGAGTAACAGAAAAGATTGTTTAAGGACTGGATAATAACAATAGGTTTGGTAACAAAAGCAGAAATAGATAAATCAAAAGGTAACAAAGATATTGATAGCTTTAATCAACTCAATTAGTTAATTAGTCATAAAAGAATGAGTTAGACCAAAAGTACATTTTTCGCAATTGCGGTATATGAAAGATGTCATGAAGACATAGAAATAAAAGATGATAGAATCATCCATACCACCGAACATATCCACTAAAGAAATTGATATGGTACGATGAATTTAAAAATAAGCTTTTTTAACTTGGACAATTCAACTGATAAGTCTAACAGAGTATGGATGGTTGGAAAAATACCCAATCCATATTTTTAAATTGCATCCGTTTTGAGAACGAAGCATACAAATTGAATCAACAGAAAATATTCAATTATTTAATAGACTTAGGATGGTTTAAGCAACTCAAGTTCTCAACTACATGTTCTAATAACAGAAGTAGAAACAATCAGGCCAAAAGAATAATGAAGACACAAATAATTCTAATTGACTCACACAATATATGCCATAGAGAAATAGGCTACTCTCGAATTATACAAGATAGTTAAAGAATCACCTTTTTGTGACACAATCTCCTTTGTTTAGGTCCGCAACCTAAGATGCTTTTGCTCCACTTGAAGAATCGATGTTCCACTCTACTTAAGATGTCGAAGCACGTACGTTTCTAACAAATGACTTCGTTTTTAGCAAGATACACTTTCAAAGAAAACGTCCGGCATCCTACACTTGAAAACAGATGATTTTCCTTTGATTGCACAACTCCTCGTTAGATGATCTTCCTCACACTTTCAACATGTTGGTGCAAATGTCACAGTCTAACCAAACTTGCTACCGCTAGCTTTTCCTCCACAAGATTGTTGTTGTTGTTGACTTCCGATGATCACGAATCGTTTTTCCACTGGACTCTTTGGCCTTACGACTTCGCCTCCTTGAACTAATACGGTCTAACGTTACAAAATTGCGTATTCTAAGATTTATTTCGACTTGGTCTCAATTCTAATCCTCGGCTATCGTTCCTCATTTCTTTGAGTAATCCTCAAGTCATATTGTCTTGTTTCTTCAATTATTCTTTACCTTGCTTTCATAGTTGTAGTCATATCACCGCTATCGCATCTTGCTTCCTCACGTGCACGTTTACCACGAATCATCGTCTTTCTTCAAAGACAGACGAATCATAATACAATGGATACCAAAGTAACCATTCCAAAGAAACATTGTCTCCTTTCGAGTCCAAGCACGTAGAGTCACACAACAAAAACAAGACAAACCCAACCACAAACCCCAAAAAGACTCTAACCGTGCTCTGATACCAACTAATGTAACACCCTCCGTAGGGCGTCACATTTTAAAATAATAAATAAATCTTAAAACTAATTAAAATCATTTTATAAAAGCTTTGAGTTTTAAAATATGGATTTTAAAATTTCTTATTGCGGAAATACAAACTTATCGGAAATTTTAAGTAAAATGGAAATTAAATTTAACAGATTAACATACACATCACCAATCATTTCATATAAGTTAAAACGTAATATTTACGACTCGAGAAACAAGAGTAAACCCAAAGACGGGTACTACTAATAGCACGGTAACAACACTAACGAGAAAAATTCAACCTACATAGTCTGTTTCTTCACCAACCGCATCTTGTTGAAACTTGTAAGACCACTCAATGACGCGCCACCATCTTCGAATATTGTCTCCCTAGGGTTAAGAATGTGCTCCGCCTACTATACGAATTCGAAGAATACAAACCAAACAAAAACAACACAGAAAGAGGTGAGATCCCCTTTCACCAAGCACCAAGACGGTAGTAAAGAATAATACGAATGACAAAGTCATTCCATACACACTGAATAATCACAATTATAGTCATGTTATCAAATATTTCTAATATGCATACATACAACCTAATAAAATAAACAAGAATAACATTATCGGGATAGATATAACAATTCATACCATATAAAATATCATAACAAGACAATAAAAATAAAGATTAAATTCAATAACAACATTTCATATATCAGAACAAAAATACAATAATGCACAGATAAAATACAACATATAAACAATTAATATCGATATGAAAGATCACAAATAAAAATATCACGATATAACACAAATAAAGAAAACCACATAGATAAATCAATCTCACGATAAAATAAGATAAGAAATGGACAACTAACATAAAAATTATCGATATAATATAAATAGAGAAAATGTAAAAACATCCAAGATATTACCGATAAAGATAAATAGAGAAAATGGAATATTATCCAAGATATAATCAAATACACCAAAACACAACCCTACTCCATGGAGCTAAACCCAAACAGATATCGAGAGAATGACTTGCAAAATCTATTAGTACCACGGCTGCCCAACCAACTATTACGCGATCACACGTTGCGTCAATAGCCTACGACACTTTGGAATCCACCATCCAGGCGTAGTATAGTTCACAGCCTCCGTTGTGGCACTATAGGCAATGTACTACTAGACTTTACAAACCTCGATTAAATATAGTGAATGTCGAGTACATTAGTGTGCTATCGGTTTACTACACGGCCCGGAGCTACCAACTCATCCACATATGGGATCCCGTACACTAAAGTCTCCAAGTTTATTAGAACAATAAACTACACTACACTTATCGCATCGACAACACGATGTGATTCGTCTCGTCAACCCAAAACACCAAAAATCGATATAAAGACAAAACATAATTCCAAATATATGAAATTACGAAAATGCCCTTAAGATAAAAATATATGCCCTCAATGGCGTAAAAAAGCCTCACGGGTTCACTTTTTCCCGACAAATAAATAACCTCAAAAACTCATGTACGGGTTCACATTTTCCCGACAAATAAAAATAAATACGGTAACGGTCAATCGCGTAGAAATTTTATCGCGTTTTTGAAATCTCGTCGTTTTTACAAATGTTAAAAAATCGGGTAAAGATTATTTTTCTGTTTTTAAAATCGCGTAGCATTTTTAATACGTTTTCTCAATCGCGTAGGATTTTTAAATCATTTTCTTATTCGAATGCCTTTAAAATTACCATTTAAACAGATAGAAATAATATTTAGTACATTTAAACTACGTAGAATAATTTTTCTTACCGTATACTGTCATTAGGATATTTTTACTATTTTATAGGTTCATTTTTACTAAAAATTGACAGTATTTTGTTTAGAAACTTATAATAATGGTTTCCTAAATTTACCATTTAAAAGTTCTTTTCATTTTTATTAATACCAAATAATTATACTTTTGAAAATTCCTAACGTGCTTCAAAACACACGATGAGCTATCGTTAGAAATTTTATAAAGCTACCGTATTTCTTCTTACAAGTAAAAACCATTAGTATTAACCTCTTAAACTTAATTCTAACTATTTTATTTCTTTAAAACTCATTGTAGAAAATTTACTTTAACTTGTATTGCTTCTTCTTGATTGAAAATAGCTTGGAATTAATTTTTAGAAATCATGAATGTATAATTTGGCATGTTGGCCGAATTTGATAAAAACTTTGCATTTGATTTCCGAATTATTTTTCACCTTTTAAATACATGTTTAATCTCTTATATTGTCTACATTGATTTAATCCTTACCCTAAAAAAATAGTTTTAGAAATCAAAGTGTTGAAGTTAGACATGTTGAATGAAAATGTAAGGTTATGCCATTTAATTTCCAAATTCATTTTTCTTAATCTAAACAAATGGATATCTTACCAATTCTCTTAGGTTATTTAGGTCACCTTTTAAGAAAATTAAGAGAACATTTTGGTTCCCCATTTAAATCATGGCCGTGAGCCTTGTTAATGTGTTCTTTGGAACACTCATGCAATCCTTGACATATTATTTGCATCCTATATATTATCATGCATTTCTAACACATGCCATATATTATCAAAGCTTGTAGACATGCAAATTAAAGCTTGTAGACATGCAATTTATTACAAATATCACATAAGAAGACTACTAACAAATACACAACAACCTACTAGTAAGCACCAAATTATCAAACACACAAATAACAAAC
Source organism: Ormosia emarginata (assembly GCA_029884605.1). NCBI lineage: Eukaryota > Viridiplantae > Streptophyta > Magnoliopsida > Fabales > Fabaceae > Ormosia > Ormosia emarginata. The sequence continues at coordinate 19,261,261 of JAQQTP010000078.1, read as the reverse complement.
ACACAAATAATTAACACATCAAAACAAGCACACCACCGAATCCTTATGGATTCTACAAGCACAACCACATATATTCCTCACCACCAACACTTGGTTGATGAGGGTAATCTCCCTCTTACCTCTTGTAGAAACCTCCAAGCCATTGTATGTCTCCTTCAAGCAATTCCTCTCCACCAAGAGCTACTTGAAAAATCAAAGAAAACATACAATATTAATATCTAAGGCTTGAGTAAGGAAAACCATGAATCAAAATATGGTTTAAAAGGAAAGAATAAAATTAATAGTGAAGATTTCATAACTTCACCTTAAAACCCTACACCTTGAGCTTGAAGAACAAGGGTGAAAATGGATGATTTAGGAAAAACTTCCAACATGAAAGTTCCTTAAAATGGTATGGAGATTCAAGATCTATGGTCATTTAAATTTTTAGAAGCTTGGAAGAGGATTTTTGGTGATTGGCCGAATTCAAGAGGAAGAGAAAAAGGAAAGAAATTTGGTTGCTTGATCTTGGTTCTTTGAAGAAAAAATATAGAAGAGAACAAATGAAATAAATTGATGAAGATTGTCTCCATTTGGGAGCTTTGGCCGTGAACACAAAGAGAGAAAAGAAGGAAGAATATTTGAGAGTTTGGCTTGATAGCTTTGGAGAAAGATTGAAGACTTTGAGAAATAAAAACAAGTCTTCTTTGGTTTTTCTAAACTTTGGCCGTGAATGACCTTGAGAATAGGTGAGAATGATATTTGGTTTTGCTTCCTCCAAATGCATGGTTGTAAATGCATGGAGAGTAAATGTGAATTGAAGTATTGGAATTGTCTTCCTAAAGGCATTCAATTGCCGTAAATGTATTCATGACAAGAAGCCATCTATATGGACTTTGTCATACTTGATTAATAAATGAAAGGTAGAAAAGAATTAAATTGCAATATTTGGTCTTCCAAAATTTAGCTTAGCCGTAGACATTCAACAAAGAGAGCCATCAATATTGACTTGGTTAATTAGTTGAAAGATAGAAGAATGGAATTGTAATATTGGCTTTGCAAAAGTTGCAATTGCCGTAGAATGAAATCAAAGAGAAGAAACCAAGGTTGACTAGTCTTCATTTATTCAATTTGGCTTTTCTACATGAATTCACTTTGGTGAATTTGGCTTTCTACGTAAACTTCAAAGTGAATTGGCTATTTAGAGCAATTTGCTCTCTTCCACCGTAGAACTCTTGTATTTTCAAGAAGTCTAAATTGCTTTGATAGCTTATTTTCTATTGGTTCTTAAGAATTCAAGCCATTAATCTTGACCAATTTCTATTGGTTAAATATTTACTAACTTAATTCCTATTGGTTGCTATTTTTGTTGACCAATTTTTAAATTGGTGCATTGGTGCACATTATATTTTATAGTATATTTTAACCAATGAATAATATTTATTATTTATAAAGTCAGTATCTATTATCCAATGGATAATAAAATACACATAGATTTTTATTTTAGATTAACAGAGTAGTAATTATTATTGATCATTGTTTTTTTTCTACTGATTACCCTTGATGAGTCATAAAGCGAGTCATCAAAGAGAAATTTCTAGAACATGTGACTCACTACGATGAGTCAGTATGATGAGTCATCGTGGAACTGTCTAGAACGGGTGAGTCAATATGACGAGTCAGCGTAGATATTTTCTAGAGCAGATGAGTCAGCATAGATATTTTCCAAAGCAGGTGAGTCAGCATGGCGAGTCAGCGCAGATATTTTCCAAAGCAGGTGAGTCAGCATGGTGAGTCACTGACTGCATCACAACTGCATCATTGGCTGCATCATCAATGGTGAGTCACGTCACCGAGTCATCGAGAAACTTCTGAACTCGGCGAGTCACTGCGGTGAGTCACAGGCCGAGTCGACTTCGGAACCTTCTAGAAGCTGCTGAGTCATGATGCTGAGGTGTCACGCCACGTGTCATCGTCCTATTGGCCCGTTGCGATGAGTCATAGCCACCAATTTTGACCAGCTCCTCATTGGTCCACGTGTACAGCACTTAAGGACTAAACGTGGGTCCCGCAAAATATTTCCGGGTCCGCCGTCACTTATTTATACTGACTAATAAAATAATATTATAATAATATAAAATTATTTTATTTGACAGTTAAATCCTAAAAATTAAAAGATTAATTTTAGGCTCATTCAGAATTGGGTTTAGTAAGATCCCCCGCCTCTGAATAATTAAAAACAGATTTTCCCGGTCCGAAAAATATTATTTTCCTACCCCGGAGCAAATCACACAAAAAGTCCATATAAAATCACAGACATGATTTTTCGGGCATTAAATCAAGAAGAAAACAATTAAAAACAGACAAAAACAGCGAAAACAGTACGTTCGGGACGTAACGGTCATTTTCTCATTTTTTCCCACAACGTAGGTAATCATCCAAAACGTTCAAATAAAATATCCAAAGCAAGATATTATATATATTTGTATATCTTTCAGAAAAATTAAAACAGTAGCTCAAAAAAATTTTTATTTCACTGTCTGGAAGAAAAATACGTAAAACGATTATATAAAATACTAGACAAGATATACATCCGTTTTTGATACGAGAAAAATTTAAAACAAATTTGATAAAATTTTTTTTTTACTTGTATCGAAACAAATCATGTAAAACTATCAAATAAAATAACAAACAAGATTGTTTTTCTGTATTTCATACAGAAAAACAAGAAACAGTAAAATAGGGACACAACGGTCTTTTACCCAAAAGTTGGGATGTTACATTACACAACCAAAATATACTCAAATCCAAATGAGGATGCAAATGGACCCATGAAATCAATTCCCTAACAATAAAAAATTTCAATGACAAAGATAGGGTTCAAAGGCATCATATTTTTTTTAGAAATGGAACCTAATTTCTAACAATTTTCGCAACTTTTGCAAAAGGTATAGCTGTCCTTAAATAAAGTGGGCCAATAAAATATACACTGCAGGATTTTCGCAGTAGTTTTCTTTGAAGAAAAATGACATTCACATGCTTCTGAGTGACAAAATTTAATGACACTACCTACCTCATTATCGGGTACACATCTCCTAAAGATTTGATCAGGACAATATTTGAACAAATATGAGTCATTTCGATAAAAAATTTTCACCTCAGTCAAAAACTTTTTTCTGTTTTGATGTGACCACTGAGGCGGCATCTTTCCTGTCACAAGAAAATTGACTATATTAGCAAATCAAGGCATGAAATTGACAGAAAATAAAAACTCATTAGGAAAAGAATCATTGATAGGTGTGCTATCAAAAGGTGAGCATGTTGTAAGTCCAGACAAATGATCTACAACAACATTTTTGGCTCCTTTCTTATCTTTTATTATGATGTTGAATTCTTGAAGCAACAAGATCCACCGTATCAACCTAGGTTTGGCATCCTGCATAGACATTAAATATCTAACAGTGGCATAATCAGTGAAAATAATAGTAGAAGAACCAATTAAATGAGCTCGAAATTTGTCCAATGCAAAAATTATAGCAAGTAGTTCTTTTTCAGTAGTGGTATAATTCATTTGTGCACTATTTAAAGTTCTACTTGCGTAACAAATCACATGAGGCTTACCTTCCTTTCTTTGACCTAAAATAGCACTAACAGCAAAATCACTTACATCACACATTAATTCAAAAGGCAAAGACCAGTCAGGGGATTGCATGATAGGAACCGATGTCAAAAGACCAATTAATTTTTTAAAAGATTTTTGGCAATCTTGAGTCCAATCAAATGGTGCATCTTTTATCAGAAGATTGCATAATGATCTAGATATGGCACTAAAGTCCTTAATGAATCTTCGATAAAATCTTTCATGTCCTGAAAAGGAACAAACTTCTCTAACTGTTTTTGGAGAAGGCAAATGAGCAATTAATTCAACTTTGACCTTATCAACTTCAATTCCTTCAGAAGATATCACATGACCTAACACGTTTCCTAAAGTAACCTTTTTATGACATTTTTCCTAATTTAAAACAAATCATTTTTCTTCACATCTTTTAAGAACTTTATCCAAATTAGCAAGACAATTTTCACAAGAATTTCCAAAAACTGTCAGATCATCCATGAAAACCTCTAAATAATGTTCAATCATGTTGCTAAAAATACTTAGCATGCATCTTTGAAAAGTTGCCAGAGCATTACAAAGACTGAAAGGCATTCTTCTATATGCAAAAGTACTAAAAGGACATGTAAAAGTAGTCTTTTCTTAATCCTCTAATGCAATTGGTATTTGATTATACCCCGAATAACCATCAAGAAAACAGTAGTAGGGATGTCCTACTACTCTTTCTAGAATTTGATCAAGAAATGGTAAGGGAAAATGATCTTTCCTAGTGGCTGCATTTAATTTTCTAAAATCAATACACATATGCCAACTGGATGAGACTCGCGTAGGTATTAACTCACCTTTTTCATTTTCAACCACTATTATTCTAGATTTATTAAGCACAACTTGTGTAGGGCTTACACACTGGCTATCGAAAATAGGGTAAATAATTCCAACATCAAGTAATTTAAGAACTTCAACCCTAACTACCTCTTTCATGTGTGGATTTAATCTTCTTTGAGATTGTTGTGATGTTTTAGCATTATCCTCTAAATGTATTCTATGTGTACAAATTAATGGATTAATGCCTTTTATATCTGTTAATGTCCATCCAATTACACTTTTATGTCTTTTAAGTACTTCTATCAACATACCTTCTTGTTCTTCAATAAGGATTGATGAAATTACTACTAGAAAGCTTTGTTCTTATCCCAAAAATGTGTACTTCAACCTAACAGGTAATGACTTTAGTTCCAGTGTGGGTACTTCTTCATGGATATTATCATTCATAGGCTATATAGCTCTTCAAATCTCGGTTTCCATCCCTTGTATTCCATTGCCTGTGTATAAAGCAAAGAACATATTTCAAAAATATCATCATCTATTTGCGTACCAGAATCAAATGAATTAATTAAACAAACTTCTAAGGTGTCAAAAGAACTCCCTTTTAGAAGATGATCATCTACAATGGCCTCAATCCTGTCAGCTTCCTCATTTTCATCATTGACTTCATGTGGTTGCTTGCATATGTTGAAAATATTAAGCTCAAGTGTTATGTTTCCAAATGTTAGCTTCATCACTCCATTTCTGTAATTTATTAAAGCATTAGATGTTGCTAAAAATAGATGACCTAAAATAATAAGAATTGACTTGGAACTATTAACCATAGGTTCAGTTTCTAAGACAATAAAATCTACAGGATAAATGAATTTATCGACTTGTACTAACACATTTTTCACTATTCTTTTTGAAATTTTAATTGATCTATCAGCAAGTAGAAGAGTTATAGAAGTTGGTTTTAACTCACCAGATTGAGTTGTTGATAAACTGAATGTGGAAGCAAATTAATACTAGCACCAAGATCAAGTAAAGCTAGTTTAATTTTATGTTCTCCAATAATGCATGAAGTTGTAGGACAAGCAGAGTCTTTATGTTTCAAAACATTATTACTTTGAATATTGGAACTTACCTGTTCGGTCAAAAAGGCATTCTTTTTCACATTTAATTTCCTTTTAATAATGCATAAGTCTTTCAAAAATTTACCATAAGAATGAACCTGTTTGATAGCATCTAACAACGGAACATTGACCTTCACTTGTTTAAAAATTTCAAAAATTTCAGTGTGGTGGTCCAATTTCCTTGGTTTGCTTAATGCTTGAGGAAATGGGAGTGGATGAGACAAGAGTTTGGTCTCATTTTGGCCAGATGGCTTATCAACATCTTCTTTATATTGGGGAATTGATTCACCATCTTTCTCATAAGGTTCAAAAATTTCTTTTTCAATAACTTTTCCACTCCTGATGTGAGTCCTCATGCCTTGATTCCAGTTTAGACCTTTCTAGGTTGGAATTCAAGAAATTGATCACACAAATGACGTCTTGTTTAAAAACGCCTGTATCTTGCGCTACACTCCTCGAAATTGAGCGATTTCAAAACGATGTGAAAGAGCACATTTAGGCTCAAGAATCACTAGAAAATGATTGGTAAAACATGATATATGAACCGGAGAAGATCTAACGGAATTGAGAAGTAGAAAATGCAAAACAACAAAGAAAAAGGGGATTAGGTGCCACAATCCATGGATTGATAAGCCTGGGAACACCACAAGGATAGCACCCTTGATAAGTTCAGAGATTCTCAGAAGAACCTAAGAGAACAAGTCTCACAAGCCGATATGCTCCAATGTCAATTATGTGTTATTCCGCCAAAATGTTGTTTGGATGTCTTTTATTTGATAACAACCCTTACTGTAACATCCCAACTTTTGGGTAAAAGACCGTTGTGTCCCTATTTTACTGTTTCTTATTTTCTGCATGAAATACAGAAAAATAATACTGTTTGTTATTTTATTTGGTAGTTTTACATAATTTGTTTCGATACAGTAAGATAAAAATTTTATCAAATTACTGTTTTAAATTTTTCTGTATCAAAAACAGATGTATAATACTGTCTAGTATTTTATATAATCGTTTTACATATTTTTCTTCAAGATAGTGAAATAAAATTTTTCTTGAATCTGCTGTTTTAATTTTTCTCAGTTGATATACAGACAAATAATCTTGTCTGTAATTTTATTTGAACGTTTTGCATGATTAGCTACGTTGTGGGAAAAAATTGGAAAAATGACCGTTACGTCCCGAAACGTCTTTGTTTGTCTTTGTTTTTTTGTTTTTAATTGTTTTCTACATGATACGAGTACTCAATATTACTGTCTATAATTTTATATGGACTTTTTGTGTGATTTGCTCCGGGGTAGGAAAATAATATTTTTCCTGGACCGGGAAAATCTGTTTTTAATTATTCGAGAGGGGGATCTTACTAAACCCACTTACGAATGAGCCTAAAATTAATCTTTTAATTTTTAGGATTTAATCACAAATAAAATATTTTTATATTATTATAATATTATTTTATTAGTCAAGATAAATAAGTGATGGCGACCCTGAAATATTTTGCGGAACCCACGTTTAGTCATCGAAAGTCGAGTGCCGTACACGTGGACCAATGAGGAGTTGGTCAAAATTGGTGGCTATGACTCATCGCAACGGGCCAATAGGACGATGACACGTGGCGTGACACCTCAGCATCATGACTCAGCAGCTTCTAGAAGGTTCCAGAAGTGTTGACTCTGGCCTGTGACTCACCGCAGTGACTCGCCAGTTCCAGAAGTTTCTCTGATGACTCAGCGCTGTGACTCACCATTGATGACGCAGCCAATGATGCAGTTGTGATGCAGTCAGTGACTCAGCATGCTGACTCGCCATGCTGACTCACCTGTTTTGGAAAATATCTATGCTGACTCATCTGCTCTAGAAAATATCTACGCTGACTCGCCATGCTGACTCACCCGTTCTAGAAAATTCCACGATGACTCATCATACTGACTCATCGTAGTGAGTCACATGTTCTAGAAATTTCTCTTTGATGACTCGCTTTATGACTCATCAAGGGCAATCGAGAAAAATGATCAATAATAATTTCTACTCGCTAGTATAAGATAAAAATCTATGTATATTTTATCACCCATTAGACAATAGACATTGGCTTTATAAGCAGTAATTGTTGTTCATTGCTTATGATATACCGAAAAATATCCTAAGCCTTCATCTTTTTCCTGGAGTCTATAAATAGGAGAGCCTTGGCTCATTTTCAACTTTGGCAAGAAGCTCTCACCTTCCTTTTCTCTCCATGTGCTCCACGGCCATGGCTCCCAAATGGAGACAATCTCCACCCATTCACCTCATTTACTCTTCTACACATCATTTTCTCCAAAGAACCAAGACCAAGCAACCAAAATTCTCTCCTTTTCTCTTCCCCTTGATTTCGGCCAAATCACCAAGAACCATTCTCCAAACTTCAATAAATCCTACCAATATCATTTCTTGAATCCTTTCATCAAACCAAGACACTTTCATGTTAGGAATTTCTCAAGATTCCTTCATCTTCATCTTCCTATCAAGCAAAAACCACAAAAACTCATATCTCTCCTTTTCTTCAAGCTCACGGCCAACCCTCAAAAATCACCTTCCAAGCTTCAATAATTTTAAATGACCATAGATCTTGAATCTCCATGCATTTCTAAAGAACTTTCATGTTGGAAGTTTTTCCTAAATCTTCCATTTTCTACCTTGTTCTTCAAAGCTCAAGTTTGAAACCATGAAGGTGAAATTCTTTAATATTCATGTTTCTATCCATTTTAAAGTTTTAATCATGATTTTAATCCATGATTATTCTAGTTTAGAGCCTTAGGTATTAATATTGTATGTTTTCTTTGTTTTCAAGGAGCTCTTGGAGGAGGAAGCTTGCTTGAAGGAGACATACAAAGGACTTGGAGGTTCTTCAAGAGGTAAGAGGGAGATTACCCTCATCAACCATGTGTTGGTGGTGAGGAATGTTTGTGGTTGTGGTGAAGAATCCATAAGGATTCATTCACTTGATTGTTTATAGTTTTTCCTAATTGTGATTGATTATGTGTGTAAATTATTTATGTGTTTATTATTTGTGTGTTTGTTAATTTTGTGTTTGTTATTAGGTTGTTGTGTATTTGTTAGTAGCCTTCTTATTTGATGTTTGTAATAAATTGCATGTCTACAAGCTTTAATTTGCATGTCTACAAGCTTTGATAATATTGCATGTGTTAGAAATGCATGATAAAATATAGGATATGAATAATATGTCAAGGATTGTATGAGTGTTCCAAAGAACACACTAACAAGGCTCACGGCCATGATCCAAATGGGGAACCAAAATGTTCTCTTAATTTTCTTAAAAGGTGACCTAATTAACCTAAGAGAATTGGTAAGATATCCATTTGTTTAGATTAAGAAAAATGAATTTGGAAATTAAATGGCATAACCTTACATTTTCATCCAACATGTCTAACTTCAACACTTTGATTTCTAAAACTATTTTCTAGGGTAAGGATTAAATCAATGTAGACAATACAAGAGATTAAACATGTATTTAAAAGGTGAAAAATAATTTGGAAATCAAATGCAAAGTTTTTATCAAATTCGGCCAACATGCCAAATTAGACATTCATGATTTCTAAAATTAATTCCAAGCTATTTTCAATCAAGAAGAAGCAATACAAGTTAAAGTAAATTTTCTACAATGAGTTTTAAAGAAATAAAGTAGTTAGAATTAAGTTTAAGAGGTTAATAATAATGGTTTTTACTGTAAGAAGAAATACAGTAACTTTATAAAATTTCTAACGTATAGCTCATCGTGTGTTTTGAAGCACGTTAGGAATTTTCAAAAGTATAATTATTTGGTATTAATAAAAATGAAAAGGACTTTTAAATGGTAAATTTAGGAAACCATTATTATAATTTATTAAACAAAATACTGTCAATTTTTAGTAAAAACGGATAAATAAGATAGAAAAGATGTCCAAAAGACAGTATACGCTATGAAAAATATTCTACGTAATTTGAAAGTACTAAATATTATTTATGTTTGTTTTAAACAGTTATTTTAAGGAAGTTGGACAAGAAAATGATTTAAAAATCTTACGCGATTGAGAAAACGTATTAAAAATTCTACGCGATTTTGAAAACAGAAAAATATATTTACGCGTTTTGCAAACGTTTGTAAAAATGACAGGATTGTGAAAATACGATAAAATTTCTACGCGATTAAACGTTACTGTATTTATTTTTGCTGTCGGGAAAATGTGAACCCGTACAGGCTTTTGAGAATTTTCGCTGTCGGGAAAATGTGAACCCGTACAGGCTTTTGAGAATTTTTGCTGTCGGGAAAATGTGAACCCGTACAGGTTTTTGAGAATTTATTTGCTGTCGGGAAAATGTGAACCCGTACAGGCTTTTGAGAGTTTATCTGCTGTCGGGAAAATGTGAACCCGTGCATGTGCTTTTGAGAGTTTATCTGTTTGTCGGAAAAATGTGAACCCGTGTGCTTTCTATTTATGTGTGCCAAGTTTTTGGTGGATTGGTTGACGAGACGAATCACATCGTGTTGTCGATGCGATAAACGTAGTGTGGTTCATTGTTCTAATGAACTTGGAGACTTTAGTGTACGGGATCCCACATGTGGACGGTTATTGGTAGCTCGCCCGGGCCGTGGTAAACCGATAGCACACTATGGTACTCAACACGCACTATATTTAATCGAGATTTGTGAAATCTAGTAGTACATTTGCCTCGTAGTGCCACAACGTGAGACCGTGAACTACACCACGCCTGGATGATGGATTCTGTGTCGTGGGGCTATAGACGCAACGTGTGACAAATGTGAATAGTTGGTTGGGCAGCCGTGGTACTAATAGATTTTGCGAGTCATTCCGCTTCTCTCGATACTTGTGTTTTCTTTAGCTCCATGGAGTAGGATTGTGTCTTATTGTATATGTTGATATATGGTGCATTATTATCTTCTATTTGTTATTTTTATCTATTATCTTTTATTTGTTATTTCTTTTATCTCATCATCTTTTATCTATGATATTTTTATTTTTGATTTTATTTGTGATTTCTATCTATGCTTTTTATTTGTGATTTTTATCTGTGACCTTCCATTTGTGATATTTATGTTGTTATGACATTTGATCTTTCTTTTATATTATACTTGTTATGATATTTTATATGGTATGAATTGTTATATCTATCCTGATAATGTTATTACTTGTTTATTTTATTAGGTTATATGTATGTTAGAAATATTTGTAAATTGATAACATGACTATAATCGTGATTATCTCAGGTGTATGGAATGACTTTGTCATTTGTATTATTCTTTACTACCGTCTTGATGTACCGGTGAAAAAGGGATCTTACCTCTTTCCTGTGTTGTTTTTGTTTGGTTTGTATTCTTCGAATTCGTATAGTAGGTGGAGCACATTCTTAACCCTAGGGGAGACAATATTCTGAAGATGGTGGCGCCGTCATTGAGTGGTCTTTCAAGTTTCAACAAGATGCAGTTGGTGAAGAAACAGACTATGTAGGTTGAATTTTTCTCGTTAGTGTTGTTACCGTGCTATTGGTAGTACCTGTCTTTGGGTTTGCTACTGTTTCTCTAAGTCTGTAAATATTACGTTTTAACTTATATGAAATGATTGGTGATGTGTATGTTAATCTGTTAAATTTAATTTCCATTTTACTTAAAATTTCCGGTAAGTTTGTATTTCCGCGACAAGAAATTTTAAAATCCATATTTTGAAACTCAAAGCTTTTATAAAATAATTTTAATTAGTTTTAAGATTTATTTATTTTTTTAAAATGTGACGCCCTACGGAGGGTGTTACACTTACCACTAGGTTTAGTAAAATTCTAACATGGATTTTACCCATTCAGCCTAATAAACAAAACCACTAAATAAAGGAAAATAAAGGGCCTACGCGTGCTACAAGTATAGCCCACCTAAAATCTGATCACAAAAGAAATGGGCCAAAAGTGGACTAAACAAAAATGCAGCCTTCTCTAGTCCTCATGGTCTTCACTCTGAATGCAACAAATTAATTTGGCCTCCTCAACATCACATTTTGGGCCTTCAATTTTGAAGCCTCTTTTGATGAAATTTGCCACCATTTGTTTTAGAGCTTCATTGGCTTTCTTGGCTCTTGCTCTTATCATTAGTCTTCCTAATCCTTTGATGTCCTCCATGATGAGGTTCGCCTTAAGCCTCTTGAATTCGGACCTAATCAGGACTAGAACAAACAAAATTTGGAAGAAGAAATTGAAAGGAAGAATAAAGAAAGAAAAGAATTGATTTAGTCCGTTTTTTAGGAAGCATCCATATCTCATGCTATAGACATCAGAATTGCGTGATTCTAAAATAACGTGAAAGATCTCTTTCTAAATCACAATTTAGACTCAAGAATCACTGAAAAAGAATACGTATAACTTGAGATATGAGTGCGAGAAATTTGAGACGAAAAATTGAGGAAATTGCAAAATTAGAAAGAAGAACTAGATACGAAATTGATGAAAAGAAATAAGAAATGGCGCCACAAACCTAGTTTGATAAGCCAAGGAGGATTGCCACAAGAATTGGTTAATTCTTGATAAGATCAAATGATGCAAGGAAGAACCCTAACAGAGCAAAACTCTCAGTTTTTGTATATTCCCAAAAAATGTGTCCCCCCTATGATCTCCAAAAGTTTTAGTACAATTCAGTTTAGAGGTTTGCCCATTTAGGACTTAACAAAAATAAACACAAGACCCCTTAGCATAAGCATCACTGATATGTTCCAGTGGTTAAGGAGACATATTCAGCTTCAAGTGCCTGGGTTCTAATCTTGCTATGGACAAATATATATATATATATATATATATTTAACACAGCCATACACCAAATAGAGGCTCTTCTCCTTTCATTCCAAGTGAGCTATGAATGTGTAAACCCTAGGCTCCACATGTTGGGCTTCAATCTGATGTTGGGCCTCTAATAAGTTGTTCACCGTCTTTTTAAGTTCTTCTTGGGCCCTTTTAGCTCTTGCTCTTGTCATAGGCCCTCCTAGACCTTGTATTGGATCTTGGACTTCTTTTTGGACTTGGGCCTGGGCTTCTCCCATGAAGTCCTCATCATTTCCTCCTTCTTGAGAAGCATTTGTCCTCAAATCTATTAATTCATCACCTGCATCATAAAAGGACAAATCAGTCACATTAAAGGTAGCACTCACACCATACTCACCTGGCAAGTCAATCTTATATGCATTATCATTGATCTTAGCCAATATTTGAAAAGGTCCATCTCCTCTTGGCATAAGCTTAGACTTCCTTTGAGATGGAAATCTTTCCTTCCTGAAGTGTATCCATACCCAATCACCTGGTTCAAATGTTACCTTCTTCCTTCCTTTGTTTGCATGCTTGGCATACCCTTCCATTTTCTTCTTAATTTGGACCTTAACCTTTTCATGCAATTTCTTGACATAATCAGCTTTAACCTGCCCAGACTTATCTTGCAATTGAGAAATGTTAGGTAAAGGCAATAAATCCAAAGGAGTCAAAGGATTAAAACCATATACAATTTCAAAAGGTGAAAACTGAGTAGTACTATGTATAGCCCTATTATAAGCAAACTCAACATGTGGCAAACATTCCTCCGACTTGAGATTTTTCTTTAGAACAACTCTAAGGAGAGTAGATAAGGTCCTATTTACAACCTCTATTTGCCCATCAATTTGGGGATGGCAAGTAGTAGAAAACAATAGTTTTGTGCCTATCTTTCCCTACAAGGTCCTCCAAAAATGACTAAGGAACTTAGAGTCCCGATCACCTACAATACTCTTAGGCAAACCATGTAGTCTTACTACCTCTTTGAAGAATAAATTAGCTACATGACATGCATCGTCCACCTTCTTGCATGGTATGAAGTGAGCCATCTTTGAGAACCTGTCAACCACCATAAAAATAGAATCCTTCCCTCCCTTAGACCGAGGCAAACCTAGAACAAAATCCATAGAAATATCAATCCAAGGGTGTTCAGGAATAGGCAATGGAGTATATAATCCATGCGGCATGACCCTAGATTTAGCCTTTTTACAAACAAGACACTTATCACACAACTTATGTACATCATGCTTCATGTGGGGCTAGTAAAAATGCTCATGCAAGATGTCATATGTCTTTTGCACCCCAAAATGTCCCATTAAGCCCCCTTCATGTGCCTCTTGAACAAGCAATTCCCTAATTGAACTTTTAGGCACACAAAGTCTCCTGTCCTTTATTAAGTAACCATCATGCTTGAAATACCCATTAGATACAGTATGAGAACATGTTTGATAAATATGAGAAAAATCAGCATCATGTTCATACAGTTCCTTAATATATTCAAAACCAAGAAATTTAGTTTCAAGAGTAGTCATTAAAGCATACCTCGTGTGACAAAGCATCAACAACCACATTGGACTTACCTTTCTTGTGCTTGATCACATAGGGGAATTGTTCAAGAAACTCCACCCACTTGGCATGTCTCTTGTTCAACTTTCCCTGTCCTTTCAAATACTTTAGAGACTCATGATCACTATGAATAATAAACTCCTTAGGCAGAAGATAGTGTTGCCAAGTTTGCAAAGCCCTAACTAAAGCATACAATTCCTTATCATATGTAGGGTAGTTAAGGGCAGCCCCACTCATTTTCTCACTAAAATAGGCAATGGGATGTCCCTCTTGCATTAAAACAACACCTATGCCTACCCCAGATGCATCACATTCAAGCTCAAAGGATTTAGCAAAGTTAGGCAAAGCAAGTATGGGTGCATGTGTTAATTTCTCCTTTAGGACAGCAAAGGCTTTCTTTTGTTTCTCTCCCCATTTAAATCCCACATACTTCTTGACTACTTCGTTTAGAGGTGCAGTAATGGTACTAAAATCCTTAACAAACCTCCTATAGAAACTAGCAAGCCCATGGAAACTTCTTACCTCACTCACACTCTTAGGAGTTGGCCATTCTTGGATTGCTTTTATTTTCTCTTTATCTACATGCACTCCACTAGAATTAACCACAAATCCTAAGAACACAACATGATCCTTACAAAACGTGTACTTTTCCAAATTAGCATACAGTCTTTCTTTTCTAAGCACATGTAAAACAGATTGCAAATGATGCAAATGCTCATCTAAATTTTTACTATATATAAGAATATCATCAAAATAAATAACCACAAATTTCCCTAGAAACTCTCTCAAAACATGGTTCATCAATCTCATGAAAGTACTAGGGGCATTTGTCAATCCAAATGGCATTACTTTCCACTCATACAAGCCATACTTGGTTTTAAAAGCTGTTTTCCACTCATCACCTTCTCTAATCCTAATATGATTATATCCACTTTTCAAATCAATCTTAGAGAAATAACAAGAGCCATACAACTCATCCAACAAATCATCTAACCTGGGAATGGGATGCATTACTTGATGGTGATGTTGTTGACTCCCCTACTCAAATTAACACATCCTCCAACTTCCATCTTTCTTTGGCACCAATATAACTGGTATAGCACAAGGGCTCAAGCTCTCCTCAACCCATCCTTTGCTCATTAATTCAGCAACTTGCCTTTGAATTTCCTGAGTCTCTTGAGGATTACTCCTGTATGCTGGCCTATTAGGCAACACAGCCCCTGGCACCAAAACAATTTGGTGTTCAATACCTCTCAATGGTGAAAGTCTTGGTGGTATATCTTCTGGAAAAACATCTTGAAATTCCTACAAAATAGATTTAACTCCACTAGGAAGTTCAAGGTCAGAATCAAGTACAGTAATCTCCTTATTATAGAGTATATACATAGACTTCCTTGCCATTAAAGCTCTCCTCACCTCTCCACTCTTCACAAACAAAGCATTCTTTCTTTCTTTCTTTTTGCTCTCATTTTCATTTTCTTTCCTCTCTTGCTTTCTTTTTTCTTTCATGATATTTTGATCATCAAATACCTCTTTTGGAGACAATGGAACCAATGTAACCTTGCGATTTTCATGGTGAAAAGTGTATTTATTTGTGTGACCATCATGGTGAGCTTTTCTATCAAACTACCATGGTCTCCCAAGAAGCAAATGACTAGCTTCCATTGGAACCACATCACACAAAATTTTATCTTTATATTTTCCAATAGAAAACTCAATCTCCACTTGCTTATCCACCCTCAATTCTCCCTCCTCACTCAATGATGTGAGCCCAACTAGGCACAAAGTGGATCAAGAAGCTATACAAGGCCTTGGAGGCCCAATGACCAGGGCAAGAACAAAGAAGGCCCAAGAAGCTCTAAACCACATGATTGGGCTTCTCATGGAAACAAGCCCAAAATCAATTCAAGAGGAGCCCAAGTTAATCAATTGCATCATCCACTTGGAAGAATCATGTGAAAGTGGCATGCAACAAGATGAGGCTCAAGTTTAATGTTTATTTCTTCCCAATAAGTGTAAATGGGATTTTTGTGAGTTAGGTCCAACTTGCTTTGTTTGCATTTGGGTCAAGCCCACTCTTTTCCATTGTTACACGAGTTTGAATAGGTTGTAGACTTAGGAATCTTTTGTTTATTTTCAAAAAAATAATGTGATGTAATTCATGAAGATGAGAGAGAGGCGTGAGTTATTGTTGGTGGCTGCCATAAATGCATTTTTGGTGGCTATTAAGTAGGGTTTTAAGTAGGATTTATTTTCTTGAGTAATATGTAATAAGTGGAGGTTGTAACCTATCATAGGATTCTAGTAATTCATGAAGATGAGAGAGAGACGTGAGTTATTGTTGGTGGCTGCCATAAATGCATTTTTGGTAGCTATTAAGTGGGGTTTTAAGTAGGATTTATTTTCTTGAGTAATATGCAATAAGTTAGGAATTGAAATGTGTCCTAGGATCCTATGTGAGTGTAAGTGGCGTGAAACACATGTGGGGGCTGAGTAAAAGTGCTTTGAGAGAGAATTTATAGAGTCTTGAATGAGTGAATTATTGGGAGGTTTTGTAAGAGGGAAAACAAAGTGGTTTCAGCCACCTATATGTATTCACACCATTTTCATGAATGAGACTTTTGGATGTCATTTGGAATTTTCCATTGTTAGTGAGCATTGTTCTCCTAAGTTCTTGGTTGAACCAAGGTTTTCATCCTTATCAAGAATTCCAACATTCTTGTGGCGGATTTCACTTGGCTTATCAAACAAAGTTTCCTTTGTTTGTGGCGCCTCACATCATCTCTAATCTCTTCCATTTTATCCTTTTCTTCTTCATCTTTTACTTTGTTCCAAAATCTAAATTCAAACTCAATTTGTTTTAATCTTTAAATGGCGCAACACACTTGATAATTTCAATCAAAAAGATCTTAAAAAGGCAACCCCCATTTGGTTGTCATCAAGTGGTATCAAAGCTTAGGCTTTGATTGAAATTTGTGTTGTGTTTCAAATCTTCTTCTTTGTTCTTCTTCTACACCATTTTCTTCTTTTCTTTCTAAAACAACAAAAATTGTCACTTTGATTCTTGTTTGAGAAGGGAAAATTTCGTGGTATTTGTTTTGATCTTACACAAGTATCCAAGTGTTCTTCTCTTGTTCAAAGTAAAAAAAAAATTCTGGGCAAAAAAAAATAAAAAAAAAATTAAAAAAAAGGGTGTTCTTGAAGTGTTGAGAAAAGAGAAGAGAAAAGTTTCCAATTGATCAATTAGTGTTCTTTACAATTTTTTTCCCTTCTTCCTTGTTTCATTTCCAAATCTTTTCCTTTCTAGCCTTTCTTTCTTTGTTTCCTTTAGTTTGATAAGTTTTTGTGATTTTTGTTACTTGAGTTTTGGATTTTTGTGTGTTTTTGGCTTGACTCTTCTAAGAACCCAAGGAGAACATAGAGTGGAAAAAGGCTTGAGAGATAAATTACATCTTGTGTGGAAAAAGCCAAAAAGAGTGGAAATATATATATATATATATATATATATATATATATATATATATACACTTTCGAGAAAAGAGAGAGGAGTGTTGTAAGGACAAATTACACTTTCTACTACTCAAATGGGTGATAGTCCACCATTGTCACCAAGGACAGCCACTTTACATGCTAGAATGGCCAATCAAGTTCAAGCACTCCAAAGACAAATAGAGCAAATGCAAGCCAACTATGATAGACAACTAGCCAACCTTCAACGGGATGACTCAAGTGGCTATGATAGTGAAGAAAGAGGGAGGCCAAGAGGAAGAAGACCTAGAAGAGGAGGCCCTAGGGGAGGAAGGCGTGATGATAGGATTGAGGGGGTTAAAATCAAAGTTCCTTCCTTTCTTGGAAAGAATGACCCCGAAGCCTATTTGGAGTGGGAACTCAAGATGGAGCAAGTGTTTGATTGCAACACATATAATGAGAGAAAGAAAGTGAAGGTGGTGGGAGTATGCACTAGTATGGTGGGATCAATTCCAAAAGGAGAGGAGGAGAATTGGAGAGGAGCCAATTGAGACTTGGGAAGACATGAAAATTGTAATGAGGAGGAGGTTTGTCCCAAGTCTAGTGTCAAAGGGACATCCACAACAAATTACAAAGACTTACCCAAGGGAGCAAGAGTGTGGATGAGTACTTCAAGGAGATGGAATTGGCCTTACTTAGGTCAAACTTTGAGGAGGACCGTGAGACAACTATGGCAAGGTTCTTGCATGGCTTGAACCAAGAAATTCAAGATGTGGTGGAGTTGCAAAACTATGTGGAGCTTGAAGATTTGGTGCAACAAGCAATCAAGGTGGAGCAACAATTAAAGAGGAGGAAATCCAAATATTCCTCTTCATCATCTTCCAAATTCCCAACTTCAAATTGGAAGGACAAAGCAAAAGAAGGAGGGTGCACCAAGCAAGGAGGCCGTGAGCACCTCTCATGGCAAGAAGCCCATGGAACCAACCACAAGGAGCCGAGATGTCAAGTGTTTCAAGTGTCTTGGTCATGGCCACATAGCCTCTCAATGTCCAACCAAGAGAACTATGGTGTCCATGAATGGTGAAGTGATGTCTCAATCCGAAGCTTCAAGTGGAGAGGAAAGTGAAGAAGAAGTGTTCATGCCGGATGGTGACTTACTTATGGTGAGGAGGCTTTTGGGGAGTCAAGTGAAGGAACATGAAGCTAGCCAAAGGGAGAACATTTTCCACTCTAGATGCCTAATTCAAGGTAAAGTTTGTTCTCTAATAATTGATGGAGGTAGTTGTGCAAATGTAGTAAGTTCTAGGTTGGTGTCTAAATTAAATCTTATCACTAAAACCCATCCAACACCATATAGACTTCAATGGTTGAGTGAGGTTGGGGAGATGGTGGTGAACAAACAAGTGGAGGTTCCATTCTCCATTGGGAAGTATGAGGACAATGTTCTTTGTGATGTAGTGCCTATGGAGGCAAGCCATATGTTGTTGGGAAGGCCTTGGCAATATGACAAGAAGGCCATTCATGATGGATTTTCAAACAAGTTCACTTTCATGGACAAGGAGCGAAAGGTTGTACTCTCTCCTTTATCTCCAAAACAAGTTAGTGAGGATCAAAAGAAAATGAGAGAGAAAAGAGAGCAAGAGAGAAAAGAAAAAGAGAGTGAACAAGAGAAAAAGAGTGATGAAAAATAAAAAAAAATCATGAGAAAAAAGAGAGAAAAACCGAGATGAAAAAGAGAGAAAAGAGAGTTGTTTTGCAACAAAAAGTGAGGTGAAAAGTGCATTGGTTTCAAGGCAGCCCCTATACATGCTTTTGTGTAGGGAATTTTGTTTAAATGCTAACATTTCTAATGATCATTCTTTGTCTAGTGGTGTGAAAAATCTTTTGCAGAATTTGAGGATATCTTCCCTAAGGAAGTGCCACATGGCCTTCCACCTTTGAGGGGAATTGAGCACCATATTGACCTCATTCCGGGTGCATCATTACCCAATAGGCCAGCCTATAGGAGCAATCCTCAAGAGACCAAAGAGATCCAAAAGCAAGTGGAGGAGTTGATGCAAAAAGGATGGGTACAAGAGAGCTTAAGTCCATGTGTTGTACCCGTCATTTTGGTGCCCAAAAAGGATGGCACTTGGAGGATGTGCACGGATTGTAGGGCCGTGAACAACATCACCATTAAGTATAGACATCCTATCCTTAGACTTGATGATTTGCTTGATGAATTGTTTGATGCTTGCATTTTTTTCTAAAATTGATTTGAAAAGTGGGTACCATCAAATTAGGATAAGGGAAGGGGATGAATGGAAAACCGCTTTCAAAACTAAATTTGGTTTGTATGAATGGTTAGTAATGCCTTTTGGTTTAACAAATGTACCAAGTACTTTTATGAAGCTTATGAACCATGTCTTAAGAGAATTTTTGGAAAAATTTGTGGTGGTGTATTTTGATGATATCTTAATATATAACAAAAACTTAGATGAGCACCATGAACATTTAAGGACTGTTTTGCTTGTATTAAGAAAAGAAAGGTTGTATGCAAACTTAGAAAAATGTACTTTTTGTGTGGATCATGTGATTTTCCTTGGTTTTGTGATTAATGCTAAAGGGGTCCATGTGGATCAAGAAAAGATTAAGGCCATTCAAGATTGGCCAACCCCCAAAAATGTGAGTGATGTGAGGAGCTTTCATGGTTTGGCTAGTTTCTATAGGAGGTTTGTTAAAGATTTTAGCACATTGGCTGCACCTCTTAATGAAATTGTCAAAAAGAATGTTGGGTTTAAATGGAGGGAAAAACAAGAACAAGCTTTTAAGGAACTTAAGAAAAAGCTCACCCATGCACCAATTCTTGCTTTGCCTAATTTTGCAAAATCTTTTGAAATTGAATGTGATGCTTCTAATGTTGGTGTTGGGGCTGTTTTGATGCAAGAGGGGCATCCAATTGCTTATTTTAGTGAGAAGTTAAGTGGAGCTGCACTTAATATTCCACCTATGATAAGGAGTTGTATGCCTTAGTGAGAGCTTTGCAAACTTGGCAACACTATCTTTTGCCTAAGGAATTTGTAATTCATAGTGACCACGAATCTTTGAAATATTTGAAGGGTCAAGGAAAATTGAATAAGAGACATGCTAAATGGGTTGAATTTCTTGAACAATTTCCTTATGTTGTAAAACATAAAAAGGGTAAGGCCAATGTTGTGGCGGATGCGCTTTCAAGAAGACATGCATTACTTTCTACCCTTGAAACAAAGTTGTTTGGACTTGAGTGCATTAAAGAATTGTATGAGCATGATAATGATTTTTCTCATATCTATGCAAATTGTATGCATTCAGCCCAAAATGGATTTTTTAGGCACCAAGGGTTTTTATTCAAAGAAAAGAGGTTGTGTGTGCCTAAAAGCTCCATTAGGGAATTACTTGTGAAGGAGGCACATGAAGGGGGATTAATGGGGCATTTTGGGGTTCAAAAGACTTTGGACATGTTGCATGAACATTTTTATTGGCCTCATATGAAATATGATGTTCAAAAATTTTGTGAAAAATGCATTGTGTGCAAAAAGTCAAAATCTAAAGTTATGCCTCATGGACTTTACACTCCTTTACCTATTCCGGATTTTCCTTGGATTGATTTATCAATGGACTTTGTTGTTGGGTTGCCTAGGACAAGAAATGGAAAAGATTCAATTTTTGTTGTGGTAGATAGATTTTCAAAAATGGCTCATTTTATACCATGCAAAAAAGTTGATGATGCTTGTCATGTGGCTGATTTGTTCTTTAAAGAGGTGGTGAGGCTTCATGGTCTCCCAAGAAGCATTGTTAGTGATAGGGACACCAAGTTCCTAAGTCATTTTTGGAGAACTTTGTGGGGCAAGCTTGGAACAAAGCTTCTTTTCTCCACTACTTGCCATCCTCAAACGGATGGGCAAACTGAAGTTGTGAATAGGACCCTCTCTTCCCTTTTAAGGGCTGTAATTAAAAAGAACATTAAGTCTTGGGAGGAGTGTTTGCCTCATGTGGAGTTTGCTTATAATAGGGCTATTCATAGTACTACTCAATTTTCTCCTTTTGAGGTTGTTTATGGCTTTAATCCTTTAACTCCTCTTGATTTGTTACCATTGCCTAACTCTTCAATTTTGAAGCATAAAGATGGTAGGGCCAAGGCTGAATATGTTAAAAAATTACATGAACAAGTGAAGGCCCAGATTGAAAAGAGGACTGAAAGCTATGCAAGACAAGCCAACAAGGGGAGGAAGAAGGTGGTGTTTGAACCCGGAGATTGGGTTTGGGTACACATGAGGAAAGAAAGGTTTCCTTCCCAAAGGAAATCAAAGCTTCAACCAAGAGGAGATGGACCATTTCAAGTTGTGGCCAAGATCAATGACAATGCCTATAAGCTGGATCTTCCTAGTGAACATGGTGGTATTAGTGCAACCTTTAATGTGGCTGACTTATCTCTTTTTGATGTAGGTGATGAAGACTCTAATTCGAGGACGAATTCACTTGAAGAAGGAGGGGATGATGTGAGCCCAACTAGGCACAAAGTGGATCAAGAAGCTATACAAGGCCTTGGAGGCCCAATGACCAGGGCAAGAACAAAGAAGGCCCAAGAAGCTCTAAACCACATGATTGGGCTTCTCATGGAAACAAGCCCAAAATCAATTCAAGAGGAGCCCAAGTTAATCAATTGCATCATCCACTTGGAAGAATCATGTGAAAGTGGCGTGCAACAAGATGAGGCTCAAGTTTAATGTTTATTTCTTCCCAATAAGTGTAAATGGGATTTTTGTGAGTTAGGTCCAACTTGCTTTGTTTGCATTTGGGTCAAGCCCACTCTTTTCCATTGTTACACGAGTTTGAATAGGTTGTAGACTTAGGAATCTTTTGTTTATTTTCAAAAAATAATGTGATGTAATTCATGAAGATGAGAGAGAGGCGTGAGTTATTGTTGGTGGCTGCCATAAATGCATTTTTGGTGGCTATTAAGTGGGGTTTTAAGTAGGATTTATTTTCTTGAGTAATATGTAATAAGTGGAGGTTATAACCTATCATAGGATTCTAGTAATTCATGAAGATGAGAGAGAGACGTGAGTTATTGTTGGTGGCTGCCATAAATGCATTTTTGGTGGCTATTAAGTGGGGTTTTAAGTAGGATTTATTTTCTTGAGTAATATGCAATAAGTTAGGAATTAAAATGTGTCCTAGGATCCTATGTGAGTGTAAGTGGCGTGAAACACATGTGGGGGCTGAGTAAAAGTGCTTTGAGAGAGAATTTATAGAGTCTTGAATGAGTGAATTATTGGGAGGTTTTGTAAGAGGGAAAACAAAGTGGTTTCAGCCACCTATATGTATTCACACCATTTTCATGAATGGGACTTTTGGATGTCATTTGGAATTTTCCATTGTTAGTGAGCATTGTTCTCCTAAGTTCTTGGTTGAACCAAGGTTTTCATCCTTATCAAGAATTCCAACATTCTTGTCTTGTGGCGGTTTCACTTGGCTTATCAAACAAAGTTTCCTTTGTTTGTGGCGCCTCACATCATCTCTAATCTCTTCCATTTTATCCTTTTCTTCTTCATCTTTTACTTTGTTCCAAAATCTGAATTCAAACTCAATTTGTTTTAATCTTTAAATGGCGCAACACACTTGATAATTTCAATCAAAAAGATCTTAAAAAGGCAACCCCCATTTGGTTGTCATCACTCAACCATTGCAACTTGTATGGTCTAGGATGAGGTTTAGTCTCCAAATTCATTTTTGTCACCAACCTAGTACTTACTACATTGGTACAACTCCCTCCATCAATGATTAAGGAACACAGTTTTCCTTGGATAAGATATCTAGTATGGAAAATATTTTCTCTTTGACTTTACTCACCCTCTTTTGCTATTCCTCCTAACATTCTCCTCACAATGAACAAATCTCCTTCAGGAATCTCCTCCTCTTACTGCCTCTCTTCCTCACTTGAGGATTCAGTTTGGGAACTCTCACTTGTGATTTCTCCATTATCTTTTAACACCATAACCTTCTTGGTTGGGCATTCAGATACAATGTGCCCCCTACCTAAACATTTGAAACACTTTATGTCTCTAGATCAAGACTTGTTTGCCATTTCTTTGCCCTTGTTTTGGGTTAGGTTTGGAGCTATTGTAGGGATCCTAGAAAATGAGGTACCCTCCTTCTTGAACCTATCCTTCCATCTAGAGTTATCATAGTTTGGTACACTCTTTCTCACACTTTTTCTCTTTAGTTGTTGTTCCACTTTCATGGCATGGTGAACTAAGTCCTCCATTTCTACATAATTTTGAAGCTCAACAACATCCCTTATATCTCCATTCAGCCCATTAAGGAATCTAGCCATGGTAACCTCCCTTTCCTCCTCTACATTGGCTCGGATCATGGCTATTTCAAGGTCTTTGAAGAACTCATCTACACTCTTACTCCCTTGGTTTCATTCTTTGGAGTTTATTGAGAAGCTCTCTAGGGTAGTGGGATGCAACATACCTCCTTCTCAACATTCTTCTTAACTCCTCCCAACTCTCTAACATAGGCTCTCCATACCTCCTCCTCTCCTTTTGAACTTGATCCCACCAAACTAAGGCATAGTCAGTGAATTCCAAGGTTGTGACATGAGAAAATTTGTTCTACCTTCATCTCCCACTCAATATAGGCTTCAGGATCACTTTTTCCTTTAAATGGTGGTATGATAACTTTCACAACCTTCTCTCGGTTTCTCCTTTGTTCTCCTTCATGTTCTCTCCTTTCATGCCTCTCATGTCTCCTCCTATCTCCATGTTGGTCATTCTCCCCATTCTGGTTTTGGTTTTCTAAAGTTTCAAGCCTCTCATAAATTCCCTCCGTATGCTCCCTCAACACCTCATTCATCCTTTGAGTTAAGGCATCTAACAACAACCTATGCTCCCTAGTAGGGGATGGGGGTCCCTCTCTTTCAGCCATAGATAGATTTGAGGTAAAGAAGTCCTCTCCAAAACTATTTCACTCAAAGTGTTTCACACAAATTTGGCTTTTAAGCTAATGTATCTCTCTTGCCTTTTTCCACTCTTTCTCTTCTTAAAGTTCTTAACTGAATCAACCAATCTATTTCAAGAACCACTTTTCCAAGGCGATCAGAATTTGTAGAAATAACACAAGTAGCAAAGCACAATTTTACTATTAACACTCAAGAAAGACAGAAACATGAATGATTATCAAGAAAATAGGATAAACAAGACACTTTTTTTTTTGGACAGCAAAGTAACAAAACAACAAAAGATTATAATATATGGATACTAACACAATTTAGAAGCACAAAGACACACAAATAAACAATGAAACTAGGAAGAAGCTTAGAATCACGAATTTAAGTCCTCTATGGTCCAAATACTCTAATTTTTTTCTCTAGAAATTTAGCAATTCTCTCAATTAGAAAATAGATGTTCACTTTACCAAATAGGCAACTTTTGCAGCAACCAAAATTGATCCTCCAAACCCTAATTCGGCACCTCCAATCAGCCACTGTATCTCGCGCTACAGAACTCCGATTTGAGTGATTCCAAAACGAGGAGAAAGTTCACGAGATATGTAAAACACGAGATATGATCGATAAGCCCAAACAGCCCTCTTTTGACTCCAATTCACACCCAAACACTAGCCCTAATGACTAGCTTTGATACCAAATGATGAGGTTCACCTTAAGCCTCTTGAATTCGGATCTAATTAGGACTAGAACCAACAGAATTTGGAAGAAGAAATTGAAAGGAAGAATAAAGAAAGAAAAGAATTGATTTAGTCTGTTTTTTAGGAAGCATCCATATCTCACGCTATAGACATTGGAATTGTGTGATTCTAAAACGTTGTGAAAGATCTCTTTCTGAATCACAATTTAGACTCAAGAATCACTAAAAAAGAGTACATATAACTTGAGATATGAGTGCGAGAAATTTGAGACGAAAAATTGAGGAAATTGCAAAATTAGAAAGAAGAACTAGATACGAAATTGATGAAAAGAAATAAAAAAAGAATGGCACCACAAACCTAGTTTGATAAGCCAAGGAGGATCGCCACAAGAATTGGTTAATTCTTGATAAGATCAAATGATGCAAGGAAGAACCCTAGCAGAGCAAAACTCTCAGTTTTTTGTATATTCCCAAAAAATGTGTCCCCCTCTATGATCTCCAAAAGTTTTAGTACAATTCAGTTCAGAGGTTTGCCCATTTAGGACTTAACAAAAATAAACACAAGACCCCTTAGCAAAAGCATCACTGATATGTTCCAGTGGTTAAGGAGATATATTTAGCTTCAAGTGCCTGGGTTCTAATCTTGCTATGGACAAAATATATATATATATTAACACAACCATACACCAAATAGAGGCTCTTCTCCTTTCATTCCAAGTGGGCTATGCATGTGTAAACCCTAGGCTCCACATGTTGGGCTTCAATCTGATGTTAGGCCTCTAATAAGTTGTTCACCATCTTTTTAAGTTCTTCTTGGGCCCTTTTAGCTCTTGCTCTTATCATAGGCCCTCCTAGACCTTGTATTGGATCTTGGACTTCTTTCTGGACTTGGGCTCCTCCCATGAAGTCCTCATCACTCCATGCCACACCCTCCATCACGCCTCCTCCTTTGTCCTCATCATTCCCTCCTTCTTGGCTTGAATTTGTCCTTAAATTTAATTCTTCATCACCTACATCAAAGAGAGACAAATCAAAAACATTAAAGGTAGCACTAACACCATACTCACCAGGAAGATCTATTTTGTAGGCATTATCATTAATCTTGGACAGCACTTGGAATGGTCCATCTCCCCTAGGTTGAAGCTTGGAATTCCTTTGAGAAGGAAACCTCTCCTTTCTCATATGCATCCAAACCCAATCACCTGGTTCAAAAACAACCTTAGCCTGCTCATGTAACTTCACATAATCTGCCTTAGCCTGTGCATCTTTATGCTTAAAAATAGAAATGTTAGGCATAGGTAGTAAATCAAGAGGAGTTAAAGGGTTAAATCCATACATTATTTCAAATGGAGAACAATTAGTAGTACTATGAATAGCTCTATTGTAAGCAAACTCTACATGAGGCAAACATTCTTCCCATAACTTGATATTTTTCTTTAAGACAGCCCTAAGAAGAGCAGAAAGAGTCCTATTAACTACATCAGTTTGTCCATCAGTTTGGGGTGACAAGTGGTTGAGAAAAGAAGTTTAGTACCAATCTTACCCCACAATGTTCTCCAAAAGTGACTTAGGAACTTGGTGTCCCTATCACTCACAATGCTCCTAGGTAAGCCATGAAGCCTAACCACCTCCTTGAAAAACAAATTAGCCACATGACAAACATCATCTACCTTCTTACAAGGTATGAAATGAGCCATCTTTTAGAATGAGGAAGACCCAAAACAAAATCCATAGATATATCATTCCAAGGAAAGTCAAGAATTGCCAAAAGAGTATACAAACCATGAGGCATTACCTTTGATTTAGACCTTTTACAAATAATACATCTTTCACAAAATTTATGCACGTCATGTCTCATGCGAGGCCAAAAGAAATGTTCATGCAACATGTCTAATGTCTTTTGAACACCAAAATGCCCCATCAAACCCCCTTCATGCGCTTCCCTCGCAAGCAAGTCTCTTATGGAACTTTTAGGCACCCATAATTGTTTTCCTTTAAATAAATAGTCCTTATGCCTAAAGTATCCATTTTGGGCAGAATTCCCACAAAAAACATACACATGCATAAATTCTGGATCATGCTCATACAATTCTTTTATGTGCTCAAAACCAAGGAATTTAGTAGAGTAGAGAATAAGGCGTACCTTCATGAAAGCGCATCAGCAACAACATTGGTTTTACCTTTCTTATGCTTGATCACATATGGGAATTATTCAAGAAATTCAACCCATTTGGCATGTCTCTTGTTGAGCTTGCCTTGTCCCTTCAAATACTTCAAGGACTCATGGTCATTGTGAATAATGAATTCTTTGGGCAAAAGATAATGCTGCCATGTTTGCAAAGCCCTTATCAAAGCATATAACTCCTTATCATAAGTGGGATAATTAAGTGCAACATCACTTAGTTTCTCACTAATATAAGTAATTGGGTGCCCCTCTTGCATCAAAACAGCCCCAATACCCATATTAGATGCATCACATTCAATTTCAAAAGATTTTGCAAAATTTGGCAATGCAAGAATGGGTGCTTGGGTAAGCTTTTCCTTAAGGGCAACAAATGCCTTTTCTTGTTTCCCCCCCCCCCCCATTTAAACCCCACATGCTTTTTAACAATTTCATTTAGAGGTGCAGCCAAGGTGCTAAAATCCTTAACAAACCTCCTATAGAAGCTAGCTAAACCATGAAAGCTTCTTACCTCACTTACATTCTTAGGAGTTGGCCACTCTTGAATAGCTTTCACCTTCTCTTGATCAACCTGTACTCCTTGTGAGCTAACAACAAAACCAAGAAAAACTACATGGTCCATACATAACACACATTTTTCCATGTTAGCATACAATTTCTCACGCCTAAGAGCTTCTAGAACACACCTCAAATGCACAAGATGATCATCATAGGAGTTGCTATAAATCAGAATATCATCAAAATAAACTACAACAAACTTTCCTAGAAATTCCCTTAACACTTGGTTCATTAATCTCATGAAGGTACTAGGAGCATTGGTTAAACCAAAGGGCATAGCTATCCCATTCATACAGTCCATATTTAGTTTTAAAAGTTGTTTTCCATTCATCCCCTTCTCTAATCCTAATTTGATGATATCCACTTTTTAGATCAATTTTAGAGAAGACACAAGCACCATGCAATTCATCCAATAAATCATCTAATCTAGGAATGGGATGCCTATTGCCTATACTTTACCATGATGTTATTGATGGCTCTACAATCAGTGCACATCCTCCAAGTTCTATCTTTCTTAGGCACTAGAATGACTGGAACTACACATGGACTTAAGCTTTCTTGCACCCACCCCTTTTGCATCAAGTCTGCAACTTGCTTTTGAATCTCCTTGGTCTCTTGGGGATTACTCCTATAGGCTGGCCTATTAGGCAATGAAGCTCCTGGAATGAGATCAATTTGATGTTCTATTCCTCTTAGAGGAGGTAGACCGTGAGGCACCTCTTTGGGAAAGACATCTTCAAATTCCTGCAACAAAGAAGAAACCTCATTTGGAAGAGAGTTAGTAGGACCTGCATCTTGTAAATTACTCTCTTTACTCAAAAGTAAGAGCATTGGCTTTTTCAAATGCATAGCCTTTTTCACCTCTTTTTCTCTTATAAACAGATTTGGTACCTTTCTCTTTTTTTTTTTTGCTCTCTTCTACTGTCTTTTCCTTTTTTCTTTTCACTCTCTTTTTCTCTTCCTCTCAATTCTTTTCTCTCTTGCTCTTTTTTTTTCTCTCATCTTATTTTGATCCTCACACACCTCCCTTGGAGATAATGGTGCAAGAGTAACCTTGCGCTCTCTATGTGTAAAAGAGAACTTGTTGGAGTATCCATCATGGTTGGCCTTTTTGTCAAATTGCCAAGGCCTACCAAGAAGCAAGTGGCAAGCCTCCATAGGTACCACATCACACAAAACAACATCTTCATATTTTTCGATGGAAAATGCCACTTCAACTTGCTTGCTCACGGTCATCTCACCATCTTCATTAAGCCATTGAAGTTTGTAAGGCCGTGAGTGTGGTTTAGTCTCTAGGTTCAGTTTTGAAACCAACCTCGTACTAGCCACATTAGTGCAGCTCCCACCATCAATGATCAAAGAACACACCTTCCCTTGGATGATGCACCTCGTGTGGAAAATATTTTCCCTTTGGCTTTCATCCAAGTCCTTTGCTTGGCTGCCCATCATCCTCCTCACCATGAATAAATCACCCTCGGGTGCTATCTCCTCCTCATACTCTTCATCACTAGGTGGGGCAGATTCAGAAGATGATTCACTAGTAATCTTTCCGCTCTCCTTAAGCAACATGGTTTTTTGGTTGGACATTCAGAGGCTATGTGACCTCTCTCCAAACACCTGAAACATTTAATCTCACTACTCCTTGTCTTTTTAGAGGCCTCATTGGACTTGATTTGAGTCCTTTAAGGTGCAGAATTAGAAGTGCTTGAGGAAGAACCTCCCTCCTTCTTATTTCTTTCCTTCCAACTTGGAGAATTAAAGTTAGAAGAGTTCCTTCTCATGGCACCCTTTCTCTTGAGTTGTTGTTCTACCTTAGTAGCTTGATGCACTAAGTCCTCCAACTCCACATAATTTTGCAACTCCACAACATCCCTTATATCACTATTCAGCCCAGATAAGAAACGCGCCATAGTCGCCTCCCGATCTTCACTAATATTGGCTCTAATCAAGGACACCTCCATCTCTTTATAATACTCATCTACACTCTTGTTACCTTGTGTGAGCCTTTGAAGTTTATTGTGAAGGTCTCTATGATAATGAGAAGGAACAAATCTTCTTCTCATTAGCCTTTTCATCTCCACCCAACTATCCACCAAGGGTTCTCCATATCTCTCCCTCTCCTTTTGTAATTGGTCCCACCAAAGGAGTTCATATTTAGTGAACTCTATGGCTGCCACCTTCATCTTTTTATTTTCTGTATAATTGTGGCACGCAAATAATTGCTCAATCTTCATTTCCCACTCCAATAGGCCTTCTGATCACTCTTCCCTTTGAAGGTTGGTATGTTAAGCTTCACTCCCTTAATCCTATCTTTCCTAGCATCACCTTCATTATCCCTTCTCCTCCTTCTATCAAACCTCCTTCTACCACCATCATCATCATGATTTCCTTGATTTTCTAACTACTCAATTCTCTCATATAACTCCTCTGTATGTTCCCATATCATCCTTTGCATTCGAGCTGTAATAGCCTCCACTAACAATCTGTTGTTTCCCTCAGGAGGAGGGGTACCATCACCACCTGTTCCTGCCATAATTCAAACAAGAAAAAAAAAAAAACAAAAGTGATAGCAATAGGATCTCACCACACTTCTTACGTGTTTACACTTTTAGAGATGTATCACTCGTGTTTGTTGCTCTCTAATAAGTTTTTGTGTAAGGTGCTCTCTTGCCTTTTACCACTCAATAGCTCTCTTTAAGTTCTTAATAGAATCTCCAAGAACATTCAAGAGTATAACCCCAAACTCAAAAGAAATAGTGATGATGCATAACACGAATTGAAAAGATGTCAAAGAAGACAAGACAAAAATGAAAATAGATTGGAGAAAAGATTCAAGGAAGGCTCTTATGACTCGATTCAAATATGTAGCATGTAATTGAACCTTAATACAAGTTGCTGTAATTAATTTTTTTTAAAATTCAGCCTTAATGCAGCAAAGTTAACTGTCAATAGCACACACTTTTTTTTTAACACGTTTTGCCTCTAATAATTAGAATTGTAATTTGGCAATGCAACTTTGAAATTAGAGCAATTGAGAATGAAAATAGACAGAATTCCCAACAAAACAAGCTATTACTTAACACTTAGGAGTTTAGGGTTACTAATTGTGTGACCAGAATCGTTGAAGGGATTGTTTAACTCAATTCCAATCCTAGAATTGAGCTTTGATACCAAATGATGTGAGTCCTCATGCCTTGATTCCAGTTCGGACCTTTCTAGGTTGGAATTTACAAAATTGATCACACAAATGTTGTCTTGTTTAAAAATGCCTGTATCTCGCGCTACACTCCTTGGAATTGAGTGATTCCAAAACAATGTGAAAGAGCACATTCTGAATCGTGAATTAGGCTCAAGAATCACTAGAAAACAATTTGTAAAATGTGAGATATGAACCAGAGAAGATCTGACAAAATTGAGAAGTAGAAGACGTAAAACAACCAAGAAAAAGAGGATTAGGCGCCACAATCCACGGATTGATAAGCCTGGGAATACCACAAGGATAGCACCCTTGATAAGTTTAGAGATTCTCAGAAGAACCTAGGAGAACAAGTCTCACAAACCGATATGCTCCAATGTCAATTCTGTGTTATTCCTCCAAAATGCTGTTTGGATGTCTTTTATTTGATAACTACCCTTACCACTAGGTTTAGTGATGTGAGCCCACTAAGGAGCATGGATCAAGGAGCACTACAAGGACTTGGTGGACCTATGACAAGAGCTAGGATCAAGAAAGCCCAAGAAGTCCTAAATCAAATGGTGACAACTTTAATTGAAGCAAGCCCAAATTCAAGTCTTGATGGAGTGGAGCCCAAATTCAAGTCTCTTATCTCATCCAACTTTAAGACCCATGATGGCTTGGGCGTGCCCCTCTCTAAAGTGGCATTTTCTAGCTTATTTCTATTAAATAAAGTGTAATAAACTATGTGTGTGGACGGTGCACATTTTTATTAAGCTTCTTGGGAGGGCAACCTTTGGCTTGCATGCCTAGGTAACTCTTTTTTAAGTTATGAAACCACTTTTATTATCCATTTAGTTTTCATTAGTTACTTTAATTAGCCACTTAGTGGACTTTAGCCACTTAGTGGACTAGTTAATGCTTCTTAATTAGCACTTAGTGATTAGTTATTGCTTTTATGGGGAATTTGTCACATTATGATGACCTTTTGTATGCATATTCTATGCACCCCATTTTCCTATATGTATGCGCCTAAAACATGAATGAAGGGACTTTTGGATGTTGAATTTGGATTAAATCCATTGTGAGAATTTCGTTCTCTTTGGTTCTTGGTTGAGCCACCCTTGTTCTTATCAAGAATCCAAGATTCTTGTGTGAACTTCACTTGGCTTATCAAACCCCTTGGTTTGTGGCGCCATCCATCTCTAATCTTCACCCCATCTTCTTTTCTTTTCTTCCTATCTTGAAATGAACACAAAATGTTTAATCTAAGCGTGCTTGAAACTGAACAAAGTGTTCTTGAAAATTCAACCTAAGATCATCAAAAAGGCAACCTATCCATTTGGTTGTCATCAAGTGGCATCAAAGCTCAGGTTTGGTTGAATTACTTGTTTGTGTTCTTCATTTTTCTTCTTTATCTTCTACCTTTCTTGTTTCTACCCAAAAAAAAACCCAAAACAAAAAAAAATATAGAAAACAGTGCATGATAAGTGAAGGAAAAGAGAAGAGAAAATCCAATTTGGGCAATTTGTGTCCTTGAAAAAGTTTCCCTTCTTCCTTGATTTCATTATTCCTAAAGTTTTCCTTTTTCTAGCCTTTCCTTTTGTTTTCCTTTGTTTTGATAAGTTTTGTGATTTTTGTTACTTGATTTTGGATATTTTGTGTGGATTGGTGTTTGACTCCTCTAAGACCTAAAAGAGAACAAATTGAGTGGAAAGAGGCAAGAGTGAAAATTACATCTTGTGTGGAAAAAGCCTATTTGAGTGAAATACACATTGTGTGCACACGTGAGGGAGTGTGGTGAGGATTTATACTATCTTGTTATTTTTGATATTGTGTGTTTCAAGTGATGGCAGCCCAAGATGATAGTCCACCTCTTTCTCCAAGGTCCGCGGTTCTTCATGCTAGGATGACTACTCAAATGCAAATCCTTGCAAGGCAAATAGAGCAAATGAATGCAAACTTCAATGAACAACTTGCCAACCTCCGAAACCGAGAAGAATCAAATCATGGAAGTGGTTATGAAAGTGAGGACAGACCTAGACATGGACCACGTAGAGGAAGGAGGCGTGATAGAGAGGATAGAATTGAAGGGGTCAAAATCAAAGTTCCTACCTTTCATGGGAAGAGTGATCCCGAAGCCTACTTGGAGTGGGAGATGAAGATGGAGCAAGTGTTTGATTGCAACAATTACAATGAAAGAAAGAAAGTGAAGGTAGCCGCTCTTGAATTCAAAGACTATGCACTTGTTTGGTGGGATCAAATGCAAAAGGAGAGAAGAAGGTATGAGGAGGAGCCTATTGAGACTTGGGCAGAAATGAAACAAGTCATGAGAAAGAGATTTGTTCCAAATCACTACCATAGGGATCTTCACAACAAATTGCAAAGATTGACCCAAGGATCCAAAAGTGTTGATGAGTACCACAAGGAGATGGAGTTGGCCTTGCTTAGGTCCAACATTAATGAAGATAGGGAGGCAACTATGGCTCGGTTCTTACATGGGTTGAATCAAGACATTCAAGACATAGTGGAGCTTCAAAACTATGTGGAGCTTGAAGATTTGGTCCAACAAGCCATAAAGGTGGAGCAACAACTCAAGAGGAAGAAGTCCAAATTTCCTTCTTCTTCTAAGTTTTCATCTTCAAGTTGGAAGGACAAATCAAAGAAGGAGGGTACTTCATCTTCAAAGGAGGTCGTGCCTACATCTCATGGAAAGAAGCCTATGGAAGCATCTCCTAGAAACCGTGATGTGAAGTGTTTCAAGTGCTTGGGTCATGGACATATTGCATCTCAATGTCCAACTAAAAGGACAATGGTATCAAGAAATGGAGAAGTTGTCACACAATCCGAGGCTTCTAGTGAAGAAGAAAGTGGGGGAGAAGTAGTTCTAGAAGGAGGAGATTTGCTCATGGTGAGGAGACTTTTGGGAAGCCAAGCCAAGGAGCATGATGAGAGCCAAAGAGAAAATATCTTCCATACTAGATGCATGATCCAAGGGAAGGTATGTTCTTTAATTATTGATGGTGGGAGTTGTACTAATGTTGCTAGTACTAGAATGGTTTCTAAATTGAATCTTGTGACTAAGCCACACCCACGGCCATATAGACTTCAATGGCTTAGTGAAGTTGGTGAGTTGACCGTGAACAAGCAAGTTGAAGTTTGTTTCTCCATTGGAAAGTATCATGATAGTGTTCTATGTGATGTGGTACCCATGGAGGCAAGTCATATGTTACTTGGGAGGCCTTGGCAATTTGATAGGAAGGCCAACCATGATGGATTCACCAACAAATTCACTTTTGTACATCATGACCGAAAGGTCACTCTTTCACCCTTGTCCCCAAAAGAAGTAAGTGAGGACCAACTTAAGATGAGAGAAAAGAAAGAGCAAGAGGAAAAAGAAAGAGGGAGTGAAAAGAAGAGTGATGACAAAGTGAAAAAGAATAAAAATAGTGAGAGAAAAGAGAGTTATTTGGCAACAAAAAGTGAGGTGAAGAGGGCTTTGATTTCAAGGCAGCCCCTATATGTGCTTTATTGTAAAGAATTCTATTTGAATGCTAATGCTCCTAACGAACTCTCTTTGCCTAGTGGTGTTAAAACTCTTTTGCAGGAATTTGGTGATGTGTTCCCAAAAGAAGTGCCTCACGGCCTACCTCCTTTAAGGGGGATAGAACACCACATTGACCTCATTCCGGGTGCATCATTACCCAATAGGCCAGCCTATAGGAGTAATCCTCAAGAGACCAAAGAAATACAAAAGCAAGTGGAGGAGTTGATGCAAAAAGGATGGGTGCAAGAAAGCTTAAGTCCATGTGCTGTCCCGGTTATCCTAGTGCCTAAAAAGGATGGAAGTTGGAGGATGTGCACAGATTG
The DNA here is from genome assembly GCA_029884605.1 of Ormosia emarginata. Classification (NCBI taxonomy): domain Eukaryota; kingdom Viridiplantae; phylum Streptophyta; class Magnoliopsida; order Fabales; family Fabaceae; genus Ormosia; species Ormosia emarginata. The sequence goes on along the minus strand of JAQQTP010000078.1, from coordinate 19,226,409 downwards.
TAGGGCTGTGAACAACATCACAATCAAGTATAGACATCCTATCCCTAGACTTGATGATTTGCTTGATGAATTATATGGTGCTTGTTTGTTTTCTAAAATTGATTTGAAAAGTGGGTACCATCAAATTAGGATAAGGGAAGGGGATGAATGGAAAACTGCCTTTAAAACTAAATATGGATTGTATGAATGGTTGGTAATGCCTTTTGGTTTAACAAATGCACCTAGCACTTTCATGAGGCTTATGAACCATGTCTTAAGGGATTTTCTAGGCAAGTTTGTTGTTGTGTATTTTGATGATATCTTGATATATAGCAAAAGCCTAGATGAACATCATGAACACTTAAGGGTTGTTTTGCATGTGTTAAGAAAAGAAAAGTTGTATGCTAATTTGGAAAAATGTACGTTTTGTATGGATCATGTGATCTTCCTTGGTTTTGTTGTAAATTCAAAAGGGGTTCATGTTGATAAAGAGAAAATTAAGGCCATTCAAGAGTGGCCAACCCCCAAAAATGTGAGTGATGTGAGGAGCTTTCATGGCTTGGCTAGTTTCTATAGGAGGTTTGTTAAAGACTTTAGTACATTGGTTGCACCTCTTAATGAAATTGTCAAGAAAAATGTTGTGTTTAGATGGGGGAGAAACAAGAGCATGCATTTAATGAGCTTAAGGAAAGACTTACTCATACACCAATACTTGCTTTGCCTAATTTTGCTAAATCTTTTGAAATTGAATGTGATGCTTCTAATGTTGGTGTTGGAGCTGTTTTAATGCAAGAAGGGCATCCAATTGCTTATTTTAGTGAGAAATTAAGTGGTGCTGCCCTTAATTATCCCACCTATGATAAGGAATTGTATGCCTTGGTGAGGGCTTTGCAAACATGGCAACATTATCTTTTGCCAAAAGAGTTTGTTATCCATAGTGATCATGAGTCCTTAAAGTACTTGAAAGGACAAGGAAAGTTGAATAAGAGGCATGCCAAGTGGGTTGAGTTTCTTGAACAATTCCCATATGTGATCAAGCATAAGAAAGGTAAGGCCAACATAGTGGCGGATGCACTTTCAAGAAGGTATACCTTACTCTCTACCCTTGAAACAAAATTGTTTGGACTTGAATGCATTAAAGAATTGTATGAGCATGATAAAGATTTTTCCCATATCTATGCTAATTGTTTGCATTCGGCTCAAAATGGGTATTTTAGGCACCAAGGGTTTTTGTTTAAAGAAAAGAGATTATGTGTGCCCAAAAGTTCCATAAGAGAGTTGCTTGTGAGGGAGGCGCATGAAGGGGGATTAATGGGGCATTTTGGGGTTCAAAAGACTTTAGACATGTTGCACGAACATTTTTATTGGCCACACATGAAACATGATGTGCAAAAGTTTTGTGAAAAATGCATTGTTTGTAAAAAGTCTAAATCTAAAGTGATGCCTCATGGACTTTATACTCCTTTGCCTATTCCTGATTTTCCTTGGATAGATTTGTCAATGGATTTTGTTGTAGGACTGCCCTGGACAAAGAATGGTAAGGATTCAATTTTTGTGGTTGTGGATAGGTTTTCTAAAATGGCACATTTTATACCATGTAAAAAAGTTGATGATGCTTGTCATGTTGCTGAATTGTTCTTCAAAGAAGTGGTAAGGCTTCATGGCCTTCCAAGAAGTATTGTTTCAGATCGTGACACAAAGTTCTTAAGTCACTTTTGGAGGACTTTGTGGGGCAAGCTACTACAAAGCTTCTTTTCTCCACTACTTGCCATCCCCAAACGGATGGGCAAACTGAGGTAGTTAATAGGACACTTTCTTCCCTTCTTAGGGCTGTAATAAAGAAGAACATTAAGTCTTGGGAGGAGTGTTTGCCTCATGTGGAATTTGCTTATAATAGGGTTGTTCATAGTACTACTCAATATTCTCCTTTTGAGGTTGTTTATGGATTTAATCCTCTAACTCCTCTTGATTTATTGCCATTGCCTAACTCTTCAATTTTAAAGCATAAAGATGGCAGGGCTAAAGCTGAATTTGTGAGGAAGTTACATGAACAAGTCAAGGCTCAAATTGAGAAGAAGACTGAAAGCTATGTTAGGCAAGGCAACAAAGGGAGGAGGAAGGTGGTGTTTGATGTAAATCCGGAGATTGGGTTTGGGTGCACATGAGAAAAGAGAGATTTCCTTCACAAAGGAAATCCAAGCTTCAACCAAGAGGAGATGGGCCATTCCAAGTGTTGGCCAAGATCAATGATAATGCCTACAAGATAGAAGTTCCAAGTATGGATAGGTTTTCAATCAATTCCTTTAAGATGGCATTTGTCATACATGTAGGTGATGATTCAGTTCATTTGGGACCCTTCACTTAAAGAAGGCCAGGAGCCGCCCATGTGACATGCCTCACCCACTCCATGGATCAAGGACACCACATTTGAACCCGAGATGGGATTGGGTGCACATGAGAAAAGAGAGATTTCCTTCAAAAGGAAATCCAAGCTTCAACCAAGAGATGGGCCATTCCAAGTGTTGGCCAAGATCAATGATAATGCCTACAAGATAGACCTTCAAAATATGGTGTTAGTGCAACTTTCAATGTGGCTGATTTGTCTCCTTTTTGATGTGGTGATGAAGATTTCAATTCAGGTCGAATTCACTTAAAGAAGGAAGGGATGATGTGAGCCCACTAAGGAGCATGGATCAAGGAGCACTACAAGGACTTGTGGACCTATTCAAGAGCTTAGGATCAAGAAAGCCCAAAAGTCCTAAATCAAATGGTGACAACTTTAATTGAAGCAAGCCAAATTCAAGTCTTGATGGAGTGGAGCCCAAATTGGTCACTTATCTCATCCAACTTGAAGACCCATGATGGCTTGGAAACACTTCTCTAAAGTGGCATTTTCTAGCTTATTTCTTTAAATAAAGTGTAATAAACTATTAGTGTGGATTGCACATTTTTATTAAGCTTCTTGGGAGGGCAACCTTTGGCTTGCATGCCTAGGTAACTCCTTTTTAAGTTATGAAACCACTTTTATTATCCATTTAGTTTTCATTAGTTACTTTAATTAGCCACTTAGTGGACTAGTTAATGCTTTAATTAGCCACTTAGTGGATTAGTTATTGCTTTTATGGGGAATTTGTCACATTATGATGACCTTTTGTATGCATATTCTATGCACCCCATTTTCCTATATGTATGCGCCTAAAACATGAATGAAGGGACTTTTGGATGTTGAATTTGGATTAAATCCATTGTGAGAATTTCGTTCTCTTTGGTTCTTGGTTGAGCCACCCTTGTTTATCAAGAATCCAAGATTCTTGTGGCGAACTTCACTTGGCTTATCAAACCCCTTGGTTTGTGGCGCCATCCATCTCTAATCTTCACCCCATCTTCTTTTCTTTTCTTCCTATCTTGAAATGAACACAAAATGTTTAATCTAAGCGTGCTTGAAACTGAACAAAGTGTTCTTGAAAATTCAACCTAAGATCATCAAAAAGGCAACCTATCCATTTGGTTGTCATCATTTAGTAAAATTCCAACATGGATTTTACCCATTCAGCCCAATAAACAAAACCACTAAAATAAAGGAAAATAAAGGGCCTAGGCGTGCTACAAGTACAACCCACCTAAAATCTGATCTCAAAAGAAATGGGCCAAAAGTGGACTAAACAAAAATGCAGCCTTCTCTAGTCCTCATGGTCTCCACTCTGAATGCAACAAATTAATTTGGCCTCCTCAACATCACATTTTGGGCCTTCAATTTTGGAGCCACTTTTGATGAAATTTGCCACCATTTGTTTTAGAGCTTCTTTGGCTTTCTTGGCTCTTGCTCTTGTCATTGGTCCTCCCAATCCTTCGATGTCCTCTATGCCACCCTCCATCACGCCTCCTCCATTGTCCTCATCAACTCCTAAGAGTTATCACATAATTGACTTAATTTATTTGTTAGTTTTTTGAACTACCCTCATTTAGACTATATTGACCTTTGAGATTCGGTTGAGATTGAGAAAGAAAAATTTCTTGGTTTTGTAGCTGAAGTTATGATTTGATGGTGAGTGCAGAAGTAAGTTTGGAAAGAGTGTCTTTTATGTCAATCATGGTTTGAGTGTTTTGTTTATTGATGGCCTCTTGCTTTTCTATGAATGCATTCAATGTTCCTTCAAGGTTTTTCCTTGAGAATTTTGAGAATCCTATTATTCCTAAGGAGGCAGTGGTTGCATAAATTGTACTTGATTATTATTCCCTTTGTTCGGGTGATTTCTTTATCCCTACCTATTGTAAGAATTTGAAAAAGAAGAGGTGAATGATTTTTCAAATTGTTCATTGCATTTACTTGCTCATGCACAACTTCTTTAAAAATAAGAATATTATTAGGACATTCATTTGTCGAGTATCCTAATTCATCACAAATGTCACAAATTTCTTTATTTTGCACATATTTGACTTCTTTTACTTTCCCTAATTCTATGGATTCAACCTTTTTAGCCAAACTAGCATACCTTGCATTTAGATCTTCTTCTTGACTAAAATGATATTTTCCTTTACCAGCATTTACAAGGTTATATCTAATTAAATTTTCAGAAGGATTAGTACCATGCCAAGATTGAGAATTTTTAGCCAAATGATTTAAATAATCTAAAGCTTCTCCAGGTTCTTTCTATTACACATCGTTTTCACAAATTGTTTAGTTTCAGGTGTTAAACCTTCATAAAAGAAGCTTATAGTTTGTCATTTTTCAAAACCATGACATGGACAATAATTTAACAAATCTTTAAAACGTTCCCAACTTTGAAAATACGCTTCATTTGAATTTTGGAAAAAAAATTGGATTTGTCTTTTCAAAGCATTAGTTTTATGTGTTAGAATTTTTTATTGATTGAAAAAAGTTTATTATTACATAAACTTCTCATAACAATTGATCTTAGTTTTAAAGTGTTAAAACTAAGTTTTTTTGTTTATCTTTCAAAGAAAAAGGAAACAATTTAAGCTTGAACAATCTTTTTTTAGACAATTTTTGTAACACCCCTTTTGAGGATGTCACACAAAAAAAAATAAAAGAAATAGAAATAAATCTACCCAAGTTGTGAAACATTTCAAAATATTATTACGGGTTGTAAAATAATTCAATTGAAGCTATGATATAAAAAAATAATGCGAAAAATACGAAATAAAAAAAAGATCATTGCACTCATAATAACATATGATTAAGTTAGATAAAATAATCAACAAATAATTTAAACAAGGACTACAAATATTTAAACAAAAACAAGTTAGGAAAGCAATAAAAGAGTTAATAATATATACGCATACTAAGCTACCAAAAAAAAAGTCATGGTTATCTAATCCTCGATGGATCACTTCAAGATGAAAATGATCATCGGAATAGATATCCTATTTCTCGACACACGGCGATTACGGGATCGCGCAATAACTGGTCGATACCTCATGTTTATCTCACTAGGCTCGTGGTTTTCAAGCATACCAATAACGCCTTAATGGATAAGGGTAACTCTAAGTGCGTAAATAACGTCAAGTCATAATAGATAATTCCATCAAATCGATGACGTAGAATCATCACGGTCAACGTCCCGCATATGTCACAGAATCACGATCGCCTCGTAGATGCCAAGCCGAGAAACCTCCATGAAATACTAGCTCTACGAAACCCAAAAATCTGGCAAATCAAGACCATCCTCACAATCAATCCAGAGGATATGGATGATCGGATCAAGTCTTGATCGTCAAAACGATCGTCCGTTTTCGACCTTCCTCCTCCTCGGGTACAAGATCTCAAGGGGCTGATCCTCTTCCTCAAAGTCTTTATAAAGCGTAAAATAAATAAAAGAAAAATACATATAACAAAGAGGTAAGACAACATAAAATCATCACAACATAATGCCATAAGAAGACGACAAAAACATATATATATAGTTCATGCAATACAAAAGCTTTAACAATTATAATAACGCAAAGTTGAAGTAAAATTTGATATCATAACAATATATCACACACGATAAAACATCACAGATAAAATAAGAAAGATAAAAATAAACAATAATATATAATAAAAATAACCAAATATAGAAGTAGTAATCGATAAAAACAAACAAATAAAAATTTAAACAATAAATAGATAAGATGGAAATAAATAGACATAAGATAAACAAATAATATAACAAAACCCTACTCCATGGAGCTAAAGAAAACACAAATATCGGAGTGAGGAATGATTTTGCCTTTAAGAAATCTATTAGTACCACGGCTGCCCACCAACTATTTGCAATTTAGGACACGTTGCGTCTATAGCCCCACGACACAAAATCCATCATCCATGAATTGTAGTTCACTGTCTCACGTTGTGGCACTACAGGCAAATGTACTACTAGATTTCACAAATCTCGAAAATATAGTGTATGTCGAAAGTACCATAGTGTGCTATCTTTACCACGGCCAAATGGAAGCTACCAACTCAAGTCCACATGTGGATCCCGGTACACTAAAGTCTCCAAGTTCATTAGAACAATGAACCACACTACGTTTATCTCATCGACAACACGATGTGATTCATCTTGTCAACCAATCCACCAAAAACTTGGCACACATAGATAGAAAGCCATTGTACGGGTTCACATTTTCCCGACAAAGAAAAAAAATCATCAAAAAAATTGAATTAAAAAATTCAATTAATTTCCCGAAAGAGTTTCAATTTTCAAAAAGCACATGTACGGGTTCAATTTTCCCGACAAATGAAAGATCCTCAAGGTAATCATGAGTTCACATTTTCCCGACAAATTAAAAATAAATATAGTAACGGTCAATCGCGTAGAAATTTTATCGCTTTTCATAATTTCGTTCCCAGTTACAAACGTTTAAAAATCGTAAAGATATTTTTGATTTTTTTTAAAATCGCCTAGCATTTTTAATACGTTTTCCAATCGCGTTAGCTACTTTTTTTTTAAATAATAAAGCATTTTTAATAAAAGCTTTTCTCAATCGCGTAGGATTTTCAAATCATTTTCTTATTCAATGCCTTTAAAATTACTGTTTAAACAAAGTAAATATTACTTAAACATTTAAACTACGTAGATAATAATTTTTCATACCGCATACCTTGTCTTTTGTATTTTTTACTATCTTATTGGTTCATTTTTACTAAAATTGACAAACTCAATTTTGTTTTTAGAAATCATAATAATGGTTTCCTAAATTATCCATAAAATTTCCATTTACCTAAATTTTTTAACCATATCATTTAATTCTTTTTGAAATCTCTAACATGCTTCAAAACCTAAAGTGAGCTATATGTTAGAAAACTTCTCAACAAAAATATTTCCTTCCTAATGATAAAATTATTATTTTAGTCCTTTAAGCTTCCATGAATTCTACTCAATTTGTTTCTTCAAAAACTATTATAGAAAATTTCTTCTTAACTTGTATTGTCTCTTTTTGATTGAAAAAGGTTTGGAATCAAGTTTTAAAAATCATGATTACCTGGTATATTGCATGTTGGCCAAATTTCATAAAACTTTTTTGCATTTGATTTCTAAATTGTCTTTCACCTTTCAAATTATATCAAATGTATTATATTGTCTAAGTTCATTAAATCATATTAGAAATAGTTAGCAAGAATCAATTTAATCCTTTAGGCATTTGGCTTACTAAGTCTTTACTATTTGATTTCTAAATGCATTTTCTTTGATCAAATCAATTTGAAACTTTCTTGATTCTCCTAGTTTAATTAAATTACACTTTAGGAAAAATCAAGAGAACATTTTGGTCCTCCAAACTTGTCATTGCCATGAGCTATTGGATGTGCTTTTTTTGGAACACTCATGCAAATTTAAACATGTTATTCACATCCTATATACTATCATACAATTCTAACACATGCATTGTATTTTCTAACACATGCAATATATTTTCTAACACCTAAACCTAAATTAAAGCTTATAGACATGCATTCAAAAGCTAATAGACATGCAATTATTATTATCAATCAAACAAGAAAGCTACTAACAATTACCACATAAACTACTAACAAACACAAAAATTAACAAATACCCACATAATTAACAATGACCACACCACCGAATCCTTATGGATTCTACAAACATCACAAATGGCTCCATCTTCTTACCACCATCAAGAGATGATAAGAATTGTCTTCCTTTTACCTTAAATTTTTTTAGACAAAAGGCTTGCTTTCACTCCTCCTAGGTCACGGTTTTCAACCAAAAATACCTAGAAATCTCAAACAAAATCTACATGTTACTAACCATTCAAAAAGAAGCTAAACCATGGAGAAATCATGGCTTAGAACTTTGAAAAAGAAGAGAAAAAGAAAAGCATGAAATTTCACCTTCTAGGTAAAACTTTCAAGGTTGATTTCCAAGCCTTAAATGGAAGATTTTGAAGAAACTCCCAACTAGAAAGGTTCTTAGAATAGTGTTTAGGTTAGGAAAACTTGGTTAGAAAAATTTTTTGATGGTTGGATGGTGTAGATAGTGTCTTGGCCGAATGGTAAGGAAATGGAACAACAATGGTGGCTAGGGTTTTTGGAAAGAGAGAAGAGAGAAAAAGTGATGAAGATGAAGTGTTGTTTTGGCCTTCTCATTCCTAATGGCCGTAGCCTTCAAGTGGTGAGGATGTGCATGGATTTGGCTTCATCCAAGCCATTGAATACATCAAAGGCTAGATTAAAATCTTGGTGATCAAGCTTCATTTCTATTGGTTGGTTCATGATGACTACATGCCGAGTCACACTGACTTTTAATTTCTCATCATATGTGCTTGTTAAATTCAATCATGATGAAAGACTTTCTGAAAAGTTCTACATAACGGTGATTAATTAAGCTACCGATCTAACCGTTGCTAATTGTGGGTCCCGCAAAATATTTTTGGGTCCACTGTCATATTAAAATATAACTTGAATAATAAAATAATATTATAATAATATAAAATTATTTTATTTGATGAATTAAATCCTAAAAATTAAAAGATTATTTTTAGTTCATTCAGAATGTCAAGTTAAGTAAGATCCCCAATTCTAAATAATAAAATAAGATTTTATCCAAAAATTGGCATCGAAAAAATATTATTTTCCCGAATTCAGAAATTATGAAATCACACAAAAAGTCCATATAAAATCACAAAACTAGAAATTTTATTGACATTAAATCAAGAAGAAAACAATTAAAAGCAACAAAAAATGTAAAACTTAAGAACTTTGGGACGTAACGGCCATTTTCTCATTTTTTCCCACAACGTAGGTAATTGTCCAAAACGTTCAAATAAAATATCCAAAACATTTATATATATCTTTCTTTCAAAAAATTAAATTATCTAAGAAATTCGTCAAAAAATTTTTTTTTTAGTCTCAAAACAAATTACGTAAAACGATCAAATAAAATTTGAACCTCATGTATTATCGTAATTGTTTTCATACTTAAATCGAGAACGTAAAAAAGTGACACAATGGTCATTCACACAAAAGCATGAAAAAATTGAAAAACAAGAAAATTAATATTATGAGATATTTTTAAAAATTGGGGCGTTACATTTTTGATTGAGCTTAAAAGCAATAGCCTTTGTTTCAAATTCTTTTAATTCAAGTAAATATGGAAAAGTTTTCAATTCTAAACCATGAAAATTAGGAATCTCCCTTGAAATCATACCCGACTTATGCATAATCTAAAATTATTAGCAAGTGAGTAGAAAGATAAAACATGATGGATAGAATTTTGGTGGTTGCAAATATCATTTACATAGTTTCTTAAATTTCTGATTTTTTTCTTTCATATATTTTCATTTTCATATCATTTTGATTTTATGTGATTTGAACATGTTGCAATTCAATTTCAATTACTTGAGCATTATGTCAATTAACAACATTGTGATTTTCAAATCAATATATAAAATATCGTGGATTAATTTTAACCAAACACCAAATTTGAATCTAATCTTATTTGAAATTAAATAAGTGACATAAAATAAAAATAATGTATAAGTTAATAAGTCAAAAAATAAAAATAAATAACATATTTAAAAAGTTAGATATCGTAAATAAATGACTTAATTAAAAGTTAGGAAGTTTGTAAGCATAAAGCATAAATAAAAAAAATAAAAGCATACAAGTTGTGGTCTAAATTAAATCTAAATAAAAAACAAAAATAGAATAAAAAATTAAAAAAATGTAAATAAATGACTTAAATAAAAAAAAATTAAAAAGAACAAATAAATTACATAAATATAAAAATTAGTTAAAATGTTAGTAAGTTAGTAAGTTAATTAGTTAGTAAATTAGTAAATTATTAAAAAGCGAAAAAGAGTAATCAAGAAAGAATATACATTTGGTTTTACTTATAAAAAATTAACCTCAATTTAATTAATAAAGTTCAAATCAAGTTCAAACCTAAAAACTTTATGGGATTTAAAAGTTTCAAACCCAAGTAAAGTTGTTTCAAGTAGTATATTCTCTAAATCAAGATCATGTCGATCCTACTAGAATTGATGAAATAAAAAATTAGGAGGTAATAATTCAGATTTGTCGGAATACTAAAGGTGATAAAAGTTGTTTAAGATGGAAATGATTCACTTGAACAAGCTCAGATCCACTTTTGGTAATAAATTAAAAATTGATTATTTCTTTTTATAACTCAATTGAAATTTTACATAATATGGTTCCAATCGAAATTTTAGCATTCAAAGTTTAATTAAGATTATATATGTAATCATATTATGGTTCATTTAATTGTCCACCAATACTTGTAAATGATCTCAAGCATCCACTTCATAATATCTCAAATTGAAAATCATGTTTTGTAATTAAACAAGTATGTAATATATTAACTTTTTAGCATGTCATTTAGTTTTCAAGTGAAAATTGAGTTAGTTTAAGCACTTTTCGTTACAACTCTTGAATTGTGAAAAGTCTATAAAATGACTCGGAGAATAGTATAAACTGCTATTTGAAGGGAAACAATTTAGAAATTTGTTTCTGGTCACAAATAAGCTAAATAAGATGGTAAAAGTTTCAAGAGAATCGAGTTAGTTTGGTATTTTCAACATACAAAATGCATTTTAATAATTAAATATTTACCTCATTCCAAAGACATGAAAAGTGGAGAAACAAACAACATGATTTTTAATGAAGCCTATGATTTATTTTGAATCTATTGGAGGTTAGAATACTAGATTTGGTGGAATCAAGTCAAACCTTAAATCAAGGTGTAGTGTTTATCCAAAGAGTCATATTCAAACTTTAAAATTGAACACAAATAGCTTGAGATATTAGAGATCAATTCTTTAATAGAGAAAGTGAGAAAAGAAAGAAGAGAGAAATCGATTTTTTAAAGGAGAGAAAGGAAGGGGCTTAGGGGAAAGAAAGAAGATAAGAAACATGGGAAGATCAAGATAAAAGCATAGAGCTTGAAGATTGATCATCCAAGATAAAAGGTAGGGGATTTCTATTCATCTATTCCTTTGATTCATCTCGAATGAACATAGGTTTTGGGAATGGAAATTGATGTGAGCCCACTAAGGAGCATGGATCAAGGAGCACTACAAGGACTTGGTGGACCTATGACAAGAGCTAGGACCAAGAAAGCCCAAGAAGTCCTAAATCAAATGGTGACAACTTTAATTGAAGCAAGCCCAAATTCAAGTCTTGATGGAGTGGAGCCCAAATTGGTCACTTATCTCATCCAACTTGAAGACCCATGATGACTTGGATGTCCACTTCTCTAAAATAGCATTTTTTTAGTTTATTTCTATTAAATAAAGTGTAATAAACTATGAAGGATGAATAGTGCACATTTTTTTGGGAGGGCAACCTTTGGTTTGCATGCCTAGGTAACTCCTATTTGCTAGTTAATGCTTTAATTAGCCACTTAATGGATTAGTTATTGCTTTTTATGGGGAATTTGTCACATTATGATGACCATTTTGTATGCATATTCTATGCACCCCATTTTCCTATAAATAGGTGCCTAAAACATGAATGAAGGGACTCTTGGATGTGAATTTGGATTGAATCCATTTGTGAGAATTTCATTCTCTTTGGTTCTTGGTTGAGCCATCTTGGTTCTTATCAAAGGCTTCCTTACCTTTGTGGCGAATCTTCGCTTGACTTATCACTCTCTAAGAGTGTGGCGTCTTCTTCCTCCCATTCCTTTTCCTTTTTCCATCTTTTCTATTATTTTTACTATTCACATCACTATTCACATCACTATTCATGTCACTATTCATCAGTTCTGTTCCTCGGGTATTGTTCATCATTTCATTCTTTGAAACACTAAATCAACTCAAGGACGATCCGTAAAAACAATATGCATCCAACTTGGATCATATCATGTGGTATCAGAGCGCCTGGATTCTAGAGTTGATAGAGTTCTTGCATTTTCTTTTGTACTTGTTCTTATTGCTTTCCAAACATCAAGCACTATTGCTTGAATGTCATAATTATACACAATCTTGATCATCATTGATCTCTGCCATTTCTAAGAATTGGCAACATTCTTTACTTTCCGTTCTTTACTTTTTGCCTTTAAATTCTAGTCCTTTTATTTTCTGCCTTTAATTTCTTTCTTTAATTTCTACGCAATATTTACAACTTTGATCTTGTCAATTCTATATCTCATTCTTTGTTATATGTTTTATAGCACCTTAATTTGAAAGGAAACTCCTAAATACACAATTGGGCATAACAATTGAAAAAAAAATTGCAAGAACCATTTTTTTAAGTGCAAAAAAAAAGAGAACAAGGGCTTGAAAAATAGTATTAAAAAAAAAGAAATAAAAAAGAGACTGCCCTTGCACTTAAGCAAGATTGAGTTTGAATGCCTTGTGAATTTCAATTAAGCGGTGCTATTATATATACCTTGTGCATTTCTTTTTCTTCTTATTTCTTTTGAGTTCTACCTTTCTGTTTTTTAATTAGCTTTTCTTGCTTGTCTTTTAAATTCCTTTGAGTTTTTGTCTAGAGTTTCATCTTTTCTTCAACTTCTGAGTGCTTACTCTTGTGAGGACTGCTACCTTTGTAAGAGCTTTTAGTAATTGAAAAATGATAGGGTTCATTTAAGAACTTGCAAAGAGAATTTGAGTGGAAAGAGGCAAGAGTGAAAATTACATCTTGTGTGAAAAAAAAAAAAGCCAAAAAGAGTGAAAAAATAAATATATATATATATATATATATATATACTTTGTGAGAAAAGAGAGGGAGTGTTGTGAGGATAAATTACACTTTCTACTACTCAAATGGGTGATAGTCCACCATTGTCACCAAGGACAGCCACTCTACATGCTAGAATGGCTAATCAAGTTCAAGCACTCCAAAGACAAATGGAGCAAATGCAAGCCAACTATGATAGACAACTAGCCAACCTTCAACGGGATGACTCAAGTGGCTATGATAGTGAAGAAAGAGGGAGGCCAAGAGGAAGAAGACCTAGAAGAGGAGGCCCTAGGGGAGGAAGGCGTGAAGATAGGATTGAGGGGGTTAAAATCAAAGTTCCCTTCCTTTCTTGGAAAGAATGACCCCGAAGCCTATTTGGAGTGGGAACTCAAGATGGAGCAAGTGTTTGATTGCAACACATATAATGAGAGAAAGAAAGTGAAGGTGGCGGCGTTGGAGTTCAAGGAGTATGCACTAGTATGGTGGGATCAATTCCAAAAGGAGAGGAGGAGAATTGGAGAGGAGCCAATTGAGACTTGGGAAGACATGAAAATTGTAATGAGGAGGAGGTTTGTCCCAAGTCACTATCAAAGGGACATCCACAACAAATTGCAAAGACTTACCCAAGGGAGCAAGAGTGTGGATGAGTACTTCAAGGAGATGGAATTGGCCTTACTTAGGTCAAACTTTGAGGAGGACCGTGAGGCAACTATGGCAAGGTTCTTGCATGGCTTGAACCAAGAAATTCAAGATGTGGTGGAGTTGCAAAACTATGTGGAGCTTGAAGATTTGGTGCAACAAGCAATCAAGGTGGAGCAACAATTAAAGAGGAGGAAATCCAAATATTCCTCTTCATCATCTTCCAAATTCCCATCTTCAAATTGGAAGGACAAGCAAAAGAAGGAGGGTGCACCAAGCAAGGAGGCCGTGAGCACCTCTCAAGGCAAGAAGCCCATGGAACCAACCACAAGGAGCAGAGATGTCAAGTGTTTCAAGTGTCTTGGTCATGGCCACATAGCCTCTCAATGTCCAACCAAGAGAACTATGGTGTCCTGAATGGTGAAGTGATGTCTCAATCCGAAGCTTCAAGTGGAGAGGAAAGTGAAGAAGAAGTGTTCATGCCGGATGGTGACTTACTTATGGTGAGGAGGCTTTTGGGAGTCAAGTGAAGGAACATGAAGCTAGCCAAAGGGAGAACATTTTCCACTCTAGATGCCTAATTCAAGGTAAAGTTTGTTCTCTAATAATTGATGGAGGTAGTTGTGCAAATGTAGTAAGTTCTAGGTTGGTGTCTAAATTAAATCTTATCACTAAAACCCATCCAACACCATATAGACTTCAATGGTTGAGTGAGGTTGGGGAGATGGTGGTGAACAAACAAGTGGAGGTTCCATTCTCCATTGGGAAGTATGAGGATAATGTTCTTTGTGATGTAGTGCCTATGGAGGCAAGCCATATGTTGTTGGGAAGGCCTTGGCAATATGACAAGAAGGCCATTCATGATGGATTTTCAAACAAGTTCACTTTCATGGACAAGGAGCGAAAGGTTGTACTCTCTCCTTTATCTCCAAAACAAGTTAGTGAGGATCAAAAGAAAATGAGAGAGAAAAGAGAGCAAGAGAGAAAAGAAAAAGAGAGTGAACAAGAGAAAAAGAGTGATGAAAAATCAAAAAAAAAATCATGAGAAAAAAAGAGAGAAAAACCGAGATGAAAAAGAGAGAAAAGAGAGTTGTTTTGCAACAAAAAGTGAGGTGAAAAGTGCATTGGTTTCAAGACAGCCCCTATACATGCTTTTGTGTAGGGAATTTTGTTTAAATGCTAACATTTCTAATGATCATTCTTTGTCTAGTGGTGTGAAAAATCTTTTGCGGGAATTTGAGGATATCTTCCCTAAGGAAGTGCCACATGGCCTTCCACCTTTGAGGGGAATTGAGCACCATATTGACCTCATTCCGGGTGCATCATTACCCAATAGGCCAGCCTATAGGAGCAATCCTCAAGAGACCAAAGAGATCCAAAAGCAAGTGGAGGAGTTGATGCAAAAAGGATGGGTACAAGAGAGCTTAAGTCCATGTGTTTGTACCCGTCATTTTGGTGCCCAAAAAGGATGGCACTTGGAGGATGTGCACGGATTGTAGGGCCGTGAACAACATCACCATTAAGTATAGGCATCCTATCCCTAGACTTGATGATTTGCTTGATGAATTGTTTGGTGCTTGCATTTTTTCTAAAATTGATTTGAAAAGTGGGTACCATCAAATTAGGATAAGGGAAGGGGATGAATGGAAAACCGCTTTCAAAACTAAATTTGGTTTGTATGAATGGTTGGTAATGCCTTTTGGTTTAACAAATGCACCAAGCACTTTTATGAGGCTTATGAACCATGTCTTAAGAGAATTTTTGGGAAAATTTGTGGTGGTATATTTTGATGATATCTTAATATATAGCAAAAACTTAGATGAGCACCATGAACATTTAAGGGCTGTTTTGCTTGTATTAAGAAAAGAAAGGTTGTATGCAAACTTGGAAAAATGTACTTTTTGTGTGGATCATGTGATTTTCCTTGGTTTTGTGATTAATGCTAAAGGGGTCCATGTGGATCAAGAAAAGATTAAGGCCATTCAAGATTGGCCAACCCCCAAAAATGTGAGTGATGTGAGGAGCTTTCATGGTTTGGCTAGTTTCTATAGGAGGTTTGTTAAAGATTTTAGCACATTGGCTGCACCTCTTAATGAAATTGTCAAAAAGAATGTTGGGTTTAAATGGGGGAAAAACAAGAACAAGCTTTTAAGGAACTTAAGAAAAAGCTCACCCATGCACCAATACTTGCTTTGCCTAATTTTGCTAAATCTTTTGAAATTGAATGTGATGCTTCTAATGTTGGTGTTGGAGCTGTTTTAATGCAAGAAGGGCATCCAATTGCTTACTTTAGTGAGAAATTAAGTGGTGCTGTCCTTAATTATCCCACCTATGATAAGGAGTTGTATGCCTTGGTGAGGGCTTTGCAAACATGGCAACATTATCTTTTGCCCAAAGAGTTTGTTATCCATAGTGATCATGAGTCCTTAAAGTACTTGAAAGGACAAGGAAAGTTGAATAAGAGGCATGCCAAGTGGGTTGAGTTTCTTGAACAATTCCCATATGTGATCAAGCATAAGAAAGGTAAGGCCAACATAGTGGCGGATGCACTTTCAAGAAGGTATACCTTACTCTCTACCCTTGAAACAAAATTGTTTGGGCTTGAATGCATCAAAGAATTGTATGAGCATGATAAAGATTTTTCCCATATCTATGCTAATTGTTTGCATTGGGCTCAAAATGGATATTTTAGGCACCAAGGGTTTTTGTTTAAAGAAAAGAGATTATGTGTGCCTAAAAGTTCTATAAGAGAGTTGCTTGTGAGGGAAGCGCATGAAGGGGGACTAATGGGGCATTTTGGGGTTCAAAAGACTTTAGACATGTTGCACGAACATTTTCATTGGCCACACATGAAACATGATGTGCAAAAGTTTTGTGAAAAATGCATTGTTTGTAAAAGGTCTAAATCTAAAGTGATGCCTCATGGACTTTATACTCCGTTGCCTATTCCTGATTTTCCTTGGATTGATTTGTCAATGGATTTTGTTGTAGGACTACCCCGACAAAGAATGGTAAGGATTCAATTTTTGTGGTGGTGGATAGGTTTTCTAAAATGGCACATTTTATACCATGTAAAAAAGTTGATGATGCTTGTCATGTTGCTGAATTGTTTTTCAAAGAAGTGGTAAGGCTTCATGGCCTTCCAAGAAGTATTGTTTCAGATCGTGACACAAAGTTCTTAAGTCACTTTTGGAGGACTTTGTGGGGTAAGTGGTACAAAGCTTCTTTTCTCCACTACTTGTCATCCCCAAACGGATGGGCAAACGAGGTAGTTAATAGGACACTTTCTTCCCTTCTTAGGGCTGTAATAAAGAAGAACATTAAGTCTTGGGAGGAGTGTTTGCCTCATGTGGAATTTGCTTATAATAGAGCTGTTCATAGTACTACTCAATATTCTCCTTTTGAGGTTGTTTATGGATTTAATCCTCTCACTCCTCTTGATTTATTGCCATTGCCTAACTCGTCAATTTTAAAGCATGAAGATGGCAGGGGCTAAAGCTGAATTTGTGAGGAAGTTACACGAGCAAGTCAAGGCTCAAATTGAGAAGAAGACTGAAAGCTATGTTAGACAAGGCAACAAAGGGAGGAGGAAGGTGGTGTTTGAACCTGGAGATTGGGTCTGCAGGTGCACATGAGAAAAGAGAGATTTCCTTCACAGAGGAAATCCAAGCTTCAACCAAGAGGAGATGGGCCATTCCAAGTGTTGGCCAAGATCAATGATAATGCCTACAAGATAGACCTTCCAGGTGAGTATGGTGTTAGTGCAACTTTCAATGTAGCTGATTTGTCTCCATTTGATGTAGGTGATGAAGATTTCAATTCGAGGTCGAATTCACTTAAAGAAGGAGGGGATGATGTGAGCCCACTAAGGAGCATGGATCAAGGAGCACTACAAGGACTTGGTGGACCTATGACAAGAGCTAGGACCAAGAAAGCCCAAGAAGTCCTAAATCAAATGGTGACAACTTTAATTGAAGCAAGCCCAAATTCAAGTCTTGATGGAGTGGAGCCCAAATTGGTCACTTATCTCATCCAACTTGAAGACCCATGATGACTTGGATGTCCACTTCTCTAAAATAGCATTTTTTTAGTTTATTTCTATTAAATAAAGTGTAATAAACTATGAAGGATGAATAGTGCACGTTTTTTTTGGGAGGGCAACCTTTGGTTTGCATGCCTAGGTAACTCCTATTTGCTAGTTAATGCTTTAATTAATTAGCACTTAATGGATTAGTTATTGCTTTTTATGGGGAATTTGTCACATTATGATGACCATTTTGTATGCATATTCTATGCACCCCATTTTCCTATAAATAGGTGCCTAAAACATGAATGAAGGGACTCTTGGATGTGAATTTGGATTGAATCCATTTGTGAGAATTTCATTCTCTTTGGTTCTTGGTTGAGCCATCTTGGTTCTTATCAAAGGCTTCCTTACCTTTGTGGCGAATCTTCGCTTGACTTATCACTCTCTAAGAGTGTGGCGTCTTCTTCCTCCCATTCCTTTTCCTTTTTCCATCTTTTCTATTATTTTTACTATTCATATCACTATTCACATCACTATTCATGTCACTATTCATCAGTTCTGTTCCTCGGGTATTGTTCATCATTTCATTCTTTGAAACACTAAATCAACTCAAGGACGATCCGTAAAAACAATATGCATCCAACTTGGATCATATCATAAATAGGGGTTTGAGTAGTCAAATTCATGTTTTTGGCTTGGTTCTTGATTTCAAGGACTAAGTTAGTATGTTTTTAGCTTATTGAGAATAAGATAGATGGATTTATCCATAGATTGGAGCTAGTTGGTTCTTGAGTTTGAACCTAGGTCATGAACAACCAAGAGGGTGATTTTTGGTGTTTGATCCAAATTAAGACAATTAATAGGTTGTAATAGTATTACAACACGTTTAGAGGATGTTGGTGAAGCTAGAAATTACCTAGGAACTAATTTTTGATGATTGGAAGTTAAGGAAAGTTGAATAGAACAGTGCACGATTTTTGCACTTTAAAATAAGTTCTCGCATGTCACGCATTACGTGGACCGAGGTGTGAGCATGCTTTGCGACATGGAATTTTCAAGTTTGCATCTTTGGGAATGTGTAATACCCTTAAACACATGTTAGACTGGTAAATAGTTACAAAAGGTAGCATTTGACTTGTTTAGCATGTCAGTAAAGTTTTGTGACAAACTGAGTTCGTTTAGGCACTTTGTGTAACACCCTTGTGGGGATGTCACATATATAAAGGAAATAAAAGAAAGATAAATAAAATCTACCCAAGTTGTAAAACATTTGTTACGTACTAATACGGGTTGTAAAATGTAATTCCCTTTGTTAAACGTAAAATATTATTAAATAAAATAACGCGAATTATAAAATAAACGAAACATGTCATCATAATATACATATGGTCCAAGTTATAAGTTATACAAATAATTTACAACTTTTCACTACAAATATTTAAAAAAAAAGAAATAAAAGAGTCAATATATAATATGAAAATGACGCCCCAAAAAAAAACATCATAAACATTTAATCCTCAATGGATCACTCTCGGAAACTCATCGAAGATAAATATTCAGATGCCCCTCGACACTCTTGACGGAAAACGAGAACCGCAAAGGTCGATACGATAGTCATCTCACTAGGCTCGGTGGACACACCACCCCAATGACGCCTTAGAGATAACAAGTAACTCTAAGTGCAAAAACACGTTTCAAAAATCATCATCAACGGCTCTCCATCAAAATAAGTCGTATGGACACAATCAAACCGTCCCACATAAGTCACCGAGTCTCTGTCTCCCCGCAAGATGCCAAGCTAACGATCCACCGTGAAACTCGAGTGTCACAAAACCCAAAATCCTCGGTATCGCCATACCCAAACAAATCAATCCAATGGATATGGATGATCGAGATGGTTCTTGGTCGTCGTCTTCGATCTTCACTTCTTAATTCCTCTTCCTCCTCAGGATACAAAATCTCAAGAGGCTGTTCCTCTTCCTCAAACTCTTTACCACGTAAATAAATATACAAAAAACACATACAATAAAGAGGTAAGATAATCTAAAATCATCACAAACATGGCAAATAAGAAAACGACAAATAAGGATATACATTCTTCATGCAATATATGAAAAGCTATAACATTAATTAATTAGTAACAGAATAGTATCATAACAACATATAATATCACAGTATAAAACAATATCACAATAAAATAAAATCACGATATATAATAAATAAGAAATAGACAAATTATCATAATAATAACCAAATAAAATAAAATAAATAAAATAAAATAAATCCAAGATATAACCATATATACAATATGACACGATCCTACTCCATGGAGCTAAACACATATAGATATCGAGAGAGAATGACCCGCATAAATCTATTAGTACCACGGCTGCCTGTGGAAAAACTTTATTGCCTTTGTCACACGTTGCGTCTATAGCCCCACGTCACATGGAATCCATCATCCAAGGCATGGTGTAGTTCACGGTCTCACGTTGTGGCACTACAGGCAATGTACTATTAGATTTTACTAAAAATCTCGATTAAATATAGTGCGTGTCGAGTCCATTAGTGTGCTATCGGTTACCACGGCCCAATGAGAGAGCGACCGATCGTCCATATATGGGATCCCGTACACTAACGTCTCCAAGTTCATAAAGACAATGAACCACACTACGTTTATCGCATCGACAACACGATGTGATTCACCTCGTCAAACAATCAATCCCAAAAAAATTGGCGGCATAAATATATCAATATATGAGAAATTACCCTCAAAATATTCCCTCATTAAAAATATCCTCAAAGATAAAAAGATACAAGAAAGTCCCACCGGACAAATACTGTTCCAAAGCTTTCAAACGGTTCACCTCATAGCCCGACAAATAAAAAATACGAAAATACCATTTTGGTCAATCATAGAAGTAGAAATTTTATCGCGTTTTCACAATCTCGTCGTTTTTACAAACGTTTTTAAATCGCGTAAATATATTTTGCTATTTTTTAAAATCGCGTAGGAGTTTTTTTATACGTTTTCTCAATTGCGTAAGATTTTTAAATCATTTTCTTGTCCAAATCCCTTAAAATTTTTGTTTAAATAAACAAAATAATAAATAATACGTTTAAACTACGTAAAATATTTTTCATACCGTATACTGTCTTTTGGACATCTTTTCTATCTTATTTGCCCGTTTTTTACTAAAAATTGACAGTATTTTGTTTAGAAAATTATATTAATGGTTTCCTAATTTTTCCGTAAAAATTCTGTTTACTTAATTTTTTAACCATATAATTTAATCCTTTTTGAAAACCACTAACATGCTTCAAAATACAGTATGAGCCATATGTTAGAAATTCTCAAAAGTTATTTGTATTTCATTTCTAACAAAAAATCGATAGTTTTAGTTGATTAAACTTAATTCAATTCAATTTATTTCTTCAAAACTCATTTTAGAAAAATTCTTTTTAACATATATTGCATCTTTATACTTGGAAATGGTTTGGAGTTAATTTTAGAAATCATGAATAATTGATTTGGCATGTTGGCCGAAATATACATTTGGGTCATTTGATTTCTAAATTCATTTTCTTTGATCTAAACAATTCTATCTCTTGTTACTTTTCCTAGGTTAATTAAATTACATTTTAGGAAAATAATGAGAACATTTTGGTTCTCCTTTTGGTCAATGGTCAGAGCCTTGGTGTGGTGTTCTTTGGAACACTCATGCAAACTAGCATGTTATTCACATCCTATACATTATCATGCATTTCTAACACATACCAATTATCAAAGCTTGTAAACATGCAAAAATCAAAGAAATTGTAAAAGACATGCAACTTCATACAAATTATTACAAACATCAAATAGAAAAGCTACTAACAACCACACAAACAAGCTACTAACAAACACAAACAAAGGAATCCTTATGGATTCTACAATCACCACAAATAAAACTCCATCTTCTTACCACCACCCATGGATGATAAGATTTGTCTTCCTCTTACCTTAAATGAAGACAAAAATATTCTTTCACACCTCCTCTAGGTTTCGGTTTTCTCCTTCAAATCACCTAACAAACTTAAACAAAATCTACAAGTTACTAACCATAAAAAAAAACTTAAACCATGGAGAAATCATGGCTTAGAACTTTGAAAAAGAGTTTAGAAATGGAAAACAAGAAATTTCACCTTCTAGGTAAAATTTTCCAAGTAGGTTTCCAAGCTTCAAATGGAAGATTTTACAAGAACTCTCAACTAGAGATGTTCTTAGGATTGTGTTTAGGTTTAGAAAACTTGGTTGGATAAAATTTTGGGTGGTTGGATGGTGTAGAATAGGACTTGGCCGAAACTAGCTTCAAGGAAGCTTCAATGGTGTTTAGGTTTTTTGGAAGAATTTTTTTGAGAGAGAGAAAGAGAAAATTGCATGAAGACAAAGTGATTATGGCCTTCCAAAAGCCATATGGCCATGGACTTCAATGGCATGCAAGGTGTCATGGGCTTGGCTTCATCCTAGCCTTAGAATGGATCAAAGGTCAAGATTAAAACTTGGTTAGCAAGCTTTGCTCCCATTGGTTGATTTCCTAATTGTCATTAACTAGTCACCATGCTTAGTCACTAATTAAGCTTAGTCATCTAGCTTAGTCACTATGTTCTAGAAAGAGTTCCTTCACTAATGATGCTTAATTAAGCTATTAAGTTAACTGTTTTTTATCTAAACATGGGTCCCAAAAACATTTTCTAGGTCCTGTCCACTTTTTTTAATTATCTTGACTAATAAAATAATATTATAATAATACAAAATTATTTTATTTGACAATTAAATCCTAAAAATTAAAAGATTATTATCATCTCATTCAGAATTGGGTTTAGTAAGATCCCCACTCTAAATAATTAAAACAAGATTTTCCCTAACAAAAATATTATTTTCCTGTCCCGAACAAATCGCACAAAAAGTCCAAATAAAATCACAGAAAAGGAATATTAAGCACTATAACATATAGAAAAATTAAAAACAAGACAATTGGGACGTAATGGTCATTTTTTCATTTTTCCCCACAACGAAAAAATCATCCAAAACGTTCTAAATAAAATTACAGACATAAATTAATTGTCTCATATCTCATTGTAAAAATTAAAAACAAAAGCTTTGAGAAAATTTTTATTTTACCGTCTTCTCGAAGCAAATTATGTAAAACGATCAAATAAAATTTTAGCTTTGAAAAAACGTATTTGTATTTTCAAAAAAAAAGGTTAAGAAACTTCAAAAATAGGGACACAACGATCATTTACACAAAAGCTTGAAAAACAAAGAATCAACCATTCGGGACATTTTTTTTCTAAAATTGGGGTTTATTACACTTTGTTGCAACACAGAAGTTGTAAAGTAGCTTAAAATGACTCAGATAATAGCATAAGTTGCTAAGTTGAGGGAAATAAACATAGAGAGTTTATTTTTAGGTCACAAATAAGCTAAGAAAGATGTGGTTAAAGTTTCAAGAGAATCAGAGTCAATTTGATATTTTTAGGCATACAGGTTCTACTTTTTTCTTTAATGCTCTAATTGACTATGAAATATAGAAAAAATCATGAAAATGGTGAAACAACAATTTAGATGAATCCTATGATTTATTCTAAAGTTGTTGGAAGCTGAAAAACTTGAATTAGCATAAGTCAGGTGTCCTTAACTTATATAAGTTTCTTGTAGAACTTAAGTTAATCTTTTTCCTTAATCCTCCACGTCCCACTCCTTCATTTTCTCTCTCTTTTCCTTCGGTAGAGAATCGAAAAACAGAGAAAGAAAAGAAAGAAAAGGGAGAAAGGGGAGAAGAAGAAGGAGAAAGGGGAAGAAGGGAAGAAAGAGAGGAAGAAGCTCATGGATCAAGCTTCAAGATCTTCATCCAATCAAGAGGTAAGGGGATTTCTATTCATTGCTCCCTCTTTGATTATCTTTGAATATAATTTGGGGTTTTTGAATAGAAATAGGGGTTTGAATAGCCAAATCCATGTTCTTAGCTTGGTTCTTGATTCCAAGGACTAGATTAGGATAGTTTAAGCCAAGATAATGCTAGATGGTCATTTATGGCCTAAGACAAACCATTTTGGTTAATGAATGGAGAATTAGGAAATGGTTTGGAGTTATGTGATTTGAACCTAGATCTATGCCCTAAGAGAATTCATAGGTTGTAAAAGAGTTACAACAAGTTTAAGGGCCTAAATTAGTGTTAGAAATCATTTAGAATCCACGATTGAGAGATTAGAAATTGGTTTTCCAACCAATTATGCAGAAAACGCATTATGTAGAATTTTCTGCAGAATGTTCATGCCTAGGCGTGATATTTCCAAGCCTAGGCGTGATATTTCCAAGCCTAGGCGTGGGTTTATCAGTTTTCAGCCTTGCGAAATAGAGAGCACCATGCCTAGGCGTGGTAAAACCAAGCCTAGGCGTGTACAGGGCAACATTCAGACAGCCTGTATTGTTTATTGCGTAACTTGAGCTGTAGATATCGGAATGACCTGATTCCAGAGCCATTTGAAAGCTAAGACATAAGGCTTCATGTGGTAAAAATTTTAGAATTATTGAGAAATCCAATCAATACTAGTTTCTATTTGAATCTAAGGTAGATTCTACAGAAAAAGGCATTTTGGCAGCTAGTAAACTAGATTGAATAATTTCTTGCTTCGATGTCGTATCGACATGGAACTAGTGGCAGTTTGAAGCTAAGATGTAAGGCTACTTGCCTGTAAAATTGTAGAATTTTCTCACTAGTGGATTGTTCCCAGTTACAATTTAAAGTCAGGTCAAAATCGGGTGAATCAGAGAATAACCTGTTTTGGCTCCTATAAAATGTCGCATAACTTTGGCTACATTTAGCCAAATGAGGCAAGGTTTGTGGCATTGGAAAGATATGAGAGAAAGCTAGTAGCACCTTAGGCAACTTAGTGTTGCATTAGATATCACTTAAGATGTGATTAAATGATGCAATGAAGATAAGTATGCTAGTATGCATAATAGTATGCACACTAGTAGAGAATGAGAAAGGTATGAACCTTAGGATATCCAAGAGTAGTGGATTATCTTAGGAAGATATCTAGAACCTTAAGCAACAAAGAGTTGCAAGTAAGAACCACTCTTGCATTAGGTTCACTTGAGTGGAGATAAGATTGTGTATTAGTTCCAAGAAGGAAAGGTTTAGGTACTAAGTCTCTAGTTAAGTGAGACTTTATGCATTGCTAAATACACAATAAGATGAATTGTGACTAAGAAGATGTCATAATCATAAGGTAATGTAGAAATGTACAATAACTCATGTATTAATAAAGATGAGTTAGAAGTACAAGATAAAGGGAATTTACTTCCTTAGATACTAATGAAAGTGTGGAAGTTAAGTTCTTAAGCATTCCAAGAGTTAGGAATAACTAAAGAAGTATCTGGAACATTAGGCACACTAGTGTAACATGGGTTACCACCAGAAGTGTGATAGAAGGGAAAGCTAGATACAACCAGAATAAGCATGTTATACTTATCTAAATGCATGACTTACTCACTTTAGTTAAAGTTGAGTTAATTATGTAAAGTTTTAGAGAAGTGCTCATTTATTTCCTTAAGCAAGGGTAGATGAGGCATTAGTTAAGATAGACTCTTTCACTAAGACGAGTTGAGTCTATAAGAGAGTAAGATGATGTTTATATAAGAGTTAAACATAACACTAAGCTTTTCACATACTAGTTAGTTAAGCTATAGTATGTATGTGAAGAGAAAGAACCTTAGTGCAACCAAGATTAATGGTTTGCCAGAGGTAAGTACCTAACACCTTAGCAACATATTGTTGCATTAGAAATCACTTAAGAGATAGGAGTGATGAGGTGGTGTTTAGGTAAAAGTATGAGAAATGATTTGGTAATGTTTACCTGAGAATGTAACATAATATGACGCGAGGACATTTAGCCAGAAGGAAAGGAATCAAAGAAGTTCCTAAGGGAACAAGTATTTCTAACTAAGTGCTAAGGTTACATGTAGTATGAGGTTACAAATTCTCCTCATTACAAAGGGTAAACATAAGAAGCCAAAGTTCCTAGGAGAATATGCTTAGATCATAAAGGAACTAAGTATATAAGTACATATGTAAGTCTACGAATTAGTCAAGTAGTATCGATCTTTGTGAGTATCCTTTGATGTTCATTCATGGAGGTAAAAAGAGATAGATGGGTGTGCAAAGGTGATGTGAGCCCAACTAGGCACAAAGTGGATCAAGAAGCTATACAAGGCCTTGGAGGCCCAATGACCAGGCAAGAACAAAGAAGGCCCAAGAAGCTCTAAACCACATGATTGGGCTTCTCATGGAAACAAGCCCAAAATCAATTCAAGAGGAGCCCAAGTTAATCAATTGCATCATCCACTTGGAAGAATCATGTGAAAATGGCGTGCAACAAGATGAGGCTCAAGTTTAATGTTTATTTCTTCCCAATAAGTGTAAATGGGATTTTTGTGAGTTAGGTCCAACTTGCTTTGTTTGCATTTGGGTCAAGCCCACTCTTTTCCATTGTTACACGAGTTTGAATAGGTTGTAGACTTAGGAATCTTTTGTTTATTTTCAAAAAAATAATGTGATGTAATTCATGAAGATGAGAGAGAGAGAGGCGTGAGTTATTGTTGGTGGCTGCCATAAATGCATTTTTGGTGGCTATTAAGTGGGTTTTAAGTAGATTTATTTTCTTGAGTAATATGTAATAAGTGGAGGTTGTAACCTATCATAGGATTCTAGTAATTCATGAAGATGAGAGAGAGGCGTGAGTTATTGTTGGTGGCTGCCATAAATGCATTTTTGGTGGCTATTAAGTGGGGTTTTAAGTAGGATTTATTTTCTTGAGTAATATGCAATAAGTTAGGAATTGAAATGTGTCCTAGGATCCTATGTGAGTGTAAGTGGCGTGAAACACATGTGGGGGCTGAGTAAAAGTGCTTTGAGAGAGAATTTATAGAGTCTTGAATGAGTGAATTAATGGGAGGTTTTGTAAGAGGGAAAACAAAGTGGTTTCAGCCACCTATATGTATTCACACCATTTTTCATGAATGGGACTTTTGGATGTCATTTGGAATTTTCCATTGTTAGTGAGCATTGTTCTCCTAAGTTCTTGGTTGAACCAAGGTTTTCATCCTTATCAAGAATTCCAACATTCTTGTGGCGGATTTCACTTGGCTTATCAAACAAAGTTTCCTTTGTTTGTGGCGCCTCACATCATCTCTAATCTCTTCCATTTTATCCTTTTCTTCTTCATCTTTTACTTTGTTCCAAAATCTGAATTCAAACTCAATTTGTTTTAATCTTTAAATGGCGCAACACACTTGATAATTTCAATCAAAAAGATCTTAAAAAGGCAACCCCCATTTGGTTGTCATCAAGTGGTATCAAAGCTTAGGCTTTGATTGAAATTTGTGTTGTGTTTCAAATCTTCTTCTTTGTTCTTCTTCTACACCATTTTCTTCTTTTCTTTCTAAAACAACAAAAATTGTCACTTTGATTCTTGTTTGAGAAGGGAAAATTTCATGGTATTTGTTTTGATCTTACACAAGTATCCAAGTGTTCTTCTCTTGTTCAAAGTAAAAAAAAATTCTGAGCAAAAAAAAATCAAAAAAAATTAAAAAAAAGGGTGTTCTTGAAAGTGTTGAGAAAAAAGAAGAGAAAAGTTTCCAATTGATCAATTAGTATTCTTTACAATTTTTCCCTTCTTCCTTGTTTCATCTCCAAATCTTTTCCTTTCTAGCCTTTCTTTCTTTGTTTCCTTTAGTTTGATAAGTTTTTGTGATTTTTGTATGTTTTTGGCTTGACTCTTCTAAGAACCCAAGGAGAACATAGAGTGGAAAAAGGCTTGAGAGATAAATTACATCTTGTGTGGAAAAAGCCAAAAAAATGGAAATATATATATATATATATATATATATATATATATATATATATATATATATATACACTTTGTGAGAAAAGAGAGGGAGTGTTGTGAGGACAAATTACACTTTCTACTACTCAAATGGGTGATAGTCCACCATTGTCACCAAGGACAGCCACTCTACTACATGCTAGAATGGCCAATCAAGTTCAAGCACTCCAAAGACAAATGGAGCAAATGCAAGCCAACTATGATAGACAACTAGCCAACCTTCAACGGGATGACTCAAGTGGCTATGATAGTGAAGAAAGAGGGAGGCCAAGAGGAAGAAGACCTAGAAGAGGAGGCCCTAGGGGAGGAAGGCGTGATGATAGGATTGAGGGGGTTAAAATCAAAGTTCCTTCCTTTCTTGGAAAGAATGACCCCGAAGCCTATTTGGAGTGGGAACTCAAGATGGAGCAAGTGTTTGATTGCAACACATATAATGAGAGAAAGAAAGTGAAGGTGGCGGCTTTGGAGTTCAAGGAGTATGCACTAGTATGGTGGGATCAATTCCAAAAGGAGAGGAGGAGAATTGGAGAGGAGCCAATTGAGACTTGGGAAGACATGAAAATTGTAATGAGGAGGAGGTTTGTCCCAAGTCACTATCAAAGGGACATCCACAACAAATTGCAAAGACTTACCCAAGGGAGCAAGAGTGTGGATGAGTACTTCAAGGAGATGGAATTGGCCTTACTTAGGTCAAACTTTTTGAGGAGGACCGTGAGACAACTATGGCAAGGTTCTTGCATGGCTTGAACCAAGAAATTCAAGATGTGGTGGAGTTGCAAAACTATGTGGAGCTTGAAGATTTGGTGCAACAAGCAATCAAGGTGGAGCAACAATTAAAGAGGAGGAAATCCAAATATTCCTCTTCATCATCTTCCAAATTCCCATCTTCAAATTGGAAGGACAAGCAAAAGAAGGAGGGTGCACCAAGCAAGGAGGTCGTGAGCACCTCTCAAGGCAAGAAGCCCATGGAACCAACCACAAGGAGCCGAGATGTCAAGTGTTTCAAGTGTCTTGGTCATGGCCACATAGCCTCTCAATGTCCAACCAAGAGAACTATGGTGTCCATGAATGGTGAAGTGATGTCTCAATCCGAAGCTTCAAGTGGAGAGAAAGTGAAGAAGAAGTGTTCATGCCGGATGGTGACTTACTTATGGTGAGGAGGCTTTTGGGGAGTCAAGTGAAGGAACATGAAGCTAGCCAAAGGGAGAACATTTTCCACTCTAGATGCCTAATTCAAGGTAAAGTTGTTCTCTAATAATTGTTCTCTAATAATTGATGGAGGTAGTTGTGCAAATGTAGTAAGTTCTAGGTTGGTGTCTAAATTAAATCTTATCACTAAAACCCATCCAACACCATATAGACTTCAATGGTTGAGTGAGGTTGGGGAGATGGTGGTGAACAAACAAGTGGAGGTTCCATTCTCCATTGGGAAGTATGAGGACAATGTTCTTTGTGATGTAGTGCCTATGGAGGCAAGCCATATGTTGTTGGGAAGAAATGCTAACAAATGATTGTTGTTGGAAGGCCTTGGCAATATGACAAGAAGGCCATTCATGATGGATTTTCAAACAAGTTCACTTTCATGGACAAGGAGCGAAAGGTTGTACTCTCTCCTTTATGATATGATCCAAGTTGGATGCATATTGTTTTTACGGATCGTCCTTGAGTTGATTTAGTGTTTCAAAGAATGAAATGATGAACAATACCCGAGGAACAGAACTGATGAATAGTGACATGAATAGTGATGTGAATAGTGATGTGAATAGTAAAAATAATAGAAAAGATGGAAAAAGGAAAAGGA
The DNA here is from genome assembly GCA_029884605.1 of Ormosia emarginata. Taxonomy (NCBI): domain Eukaryota; kingdom Viridiplantae; phylum Streptophyta; class Magnoliopsida; order Fabales; family Fabaceae; genus Ormosia; species Ormosia emarginata. Next base: position 19,196,865 of record JAQQTP010000078.1, on the reverse strand, counting down.
ATGGGAGGAAGAAGACGCCACACTCTTAGAGAGTGATAAGTCAAGCGAAGATTCGCCACAAAGGTAAGGAAGCCTTTGATAAGAACCAAGATGGCTCAACCAAGAACCAAAGAGAATGAAATTCTCACAAATGGATTCAATCCAAATTCACATCCAAGAGTCCCTTCATTCATGTTTTAGGCACCTATTTATAGGAAAATGGGGTGCATAGAATATGCATACAAAATGGTCATCATAATGTGACAAATTCCCCATAAAAAGCAATAACTAATCCATTAAGTGGCTAATTAAAGCATTAACTAGCAAATAGGAGTTACCTAGGCATGCAAACCAAAGGTTGCCCTCCCAAAAAAAACGTGCACTATTCATCCTTCATAGTTTATTACACTTTATTTAATAGAAATAAACTAAAAAAATGCTATTTTAGAGAAGTGGACATCCAAGTCATCAGGTCTTCAAGTTGGATGAGATAAGTGACCAATTTGGGCTCCACTCCATCAAGACTTGAATTTGGGCTTGCTTCAATTAAAGTTGTCACCATTTGATTTAGGACTTCTTGGGCTTTCTTGGTCCTAGCTCTTGTCATAGGTCCACCAAGTCCTTGTAGTGCTCCTTGATCCATGCTCCTTAGTGGGCTCACATCATCCCCTCCTTCTTTAAGTGAATTCGACCTCGAATTGAAATCTTCATCACCTACATCAAATGGAGACAAATCAGCTACATTGAAAGTTGCACTAACACCATACTCACCTGGAAGGTCTATCTTGTAGGCATTATCATTGATCTTGGCCAACACTTGGAATGGCCCATCTCCTCTTGGTTGAAGCTTGGATTTCCTCTGTGAAGGAAATCTCTCTTTTCTCATGTGCACCCAGCACCCAATCTCCGTGTTCAAACACCACCTTCCTCCTCCCTTTGTTGCCTTGTCTAACATAGCTTTCAGATTTGTCTTCTTCTCAATTTGAGCCTTGACTTGCTCGTGTAACTTCCTCACAAATTCAGCTTTAGCCCCGCCATCTTCATGCTTTAAAATTGACGAGTTAGGCAATGGCAATAAATCAAGAGGAGTGAGAGGATTAAATCCATAAACAACCTCAAAAGGAGAATATTGAGTAGTACTATGAACAGCTCTATTATAAGCAAATTCCACATGAGGCAAACACTCCTCCCAAGACTTAATGTTCTTCTTTATTACAGCCCTAAGAAGGGAAGAAAGTGTCCTATTAACTACCTCGGTTTGCCCATCCGTTTGGGGATGACAAGTAGTGGAGAAAAGAAGCTTTGTACCCAGCTTACCCCACAAAGTCCTCCAAAAGTGACTTAAGAACTTTGTGTCACGATCTGAAACAATACTTCTTGGAAGGCCATGAAGCCTTACCACTTCTTTGAAAAACAATTCAGCAACATGACAAGCATCATCAACTTTTTTACATGGTATAAAATGTGCCATTTTAGAAAACCTATCCACCACCACAAAAATTGAATCCTTACCATTCTTTGTCCGGGTAGTCCTACAACAAAATCCATTGACAAATCAATCCAAGGAAAATCGGAAATAGGCAACGGAGTATAAAGTCCATGAGGCATCACTTTAGATTTAGACCTTTTACAAACAATGCATTTTTCACAAAACTTTTGCACATCATGTTTCATGTGTGGCCAATGAAAATGTTCGTGCAACATGTCTAAAGTCTTTTGAACCCCAAAATGCCCCATTAGTCCCCCTTCATGCGCTTCCCTCACAAGCAACTCTCTTATAGAACTTTTAGGCACACATAATCTCTTTTCTTTAAACAAAAACCCTTGGTGCCTAAAATATCCATTTTGAGCCCAATGCAAACAATTAGCATAGATATGGGAAAAATCTTTATCATGCTCATACAATTCTTTGATGCATTCAAGCCCAAACAATTTTGTTTCAAGGGTAGAGAGTAAGGTATACCTTCTTGAAAGTGCATCCGCCACTATGTTGGCCTTACCTTTCTTATGCTTGATCACATATGGGAATTGTTCAAGAAACTCAACCCACTTGGCATGCCTCTTATTCAACTTTCCTTGTCCTTTCAAGTACTTTAAGGACTCATGATCACTATGGATAACAAACTCTTTGGGCAAAAGATAATGTTGCCATGTTTGCAAAGCCCTCACCAAGGCATACAACTCCTTATCATAGGTGGGATAATTAAGGACAGCACCACTTAATTTCTCACTAAAGTAAGCAATTGGATGCCCTTCTTGCATTAAAACAGCTCCAACACCAACATTAGAAGCATCACATTCAATTTCAAAAGATTTAGCAAAATTAGGCAAAGCAAGTATTGGTGCATGGGTGAGCTTTTTCTTAAGTTCCTTAAAAGCTTGTTCTTGTTTTTCCCCCATTTAAACCCAACATTCTTTTGACAATTTCATTAAGAGGTGCAGCCAATGTGCTAAAATCTTTAACAAACCTCTATAGAAACTAGCCAAACCATGAAAGCTCCTCACATCACTCACATTTTTGGGGGTTGGCCAATCTTGAATGGCCTTAATCTTTTCTTGATCCACATGGACCCCTTTAGCATTAATCACAAAACCAAGGAAAATCACATGATCCACACAAAAAGTACATTTTTCCAAGTTTGCATACAACCTTTCTTTTCTTAATACAAGCAAAACAGCCCTTAAATGTTCATGGTGCTCATCTAAGTTTTTGCTATATATTAAGATATCATCAAAATATACCACCACAAATTTTCCCAAAAATTCTCTTAAGACATGGTTCATAAGCCTCATAAAAGTGCTTGGTGCATTTGTTAAACCAAAAGGCATTACCAACCATTCATACAAACCAAATTTAGTTTTGAAAGCGGTTTTCCATTCATCCCCTTCCCTTATCCTAATTTGATGGTACCCACTTTTCAAATCAATTTTAGAAAAAATGCAAGCACCAAACAATTCATCAAGCAAATCATCAAGTCTAGGGATAGGATGCCTATACTTAATGGTGATGTTGTTCACGGCCCTACAATCCGTGCACATCCTCCAAGTGCCATCCTTTTTGGGCACCAAAATGACGGGTACAAACACATGGACTTAAGCTCTCTTGTACCCATCCTTTTTGCATCAACTCCTCCACTTGCTTTTGGATCTCTTTGGTCTCTTGAGGATTGCTCCTATAGGCTGGCCTATTGGGTAATGATGCACCCGGAATGAGGTCAATATGGTGCTCAATTCCCCTCAAAGGTGGAAGGCCATGTGGCACTTCCTTAGGGAAGATATCCTCAAATTCCTGCAAAAGATTTTTCACACCACTAGACAAAGAATGATCATTAGAAATGTTAGCATTTAAACAAAATTCCCTACACAAAAGCATGTATAGGGGCTGTCTTGAAACCAATGCACTTTTCACCTCACTTTTTGTTGCAAAACAACTCTCTTTTCTCTCTTTTTCATCTCGGTTTTTCTCTCTTTTTCTCATGATTTTTTTTTTTATTTTTCATCACTCTTTTTCTCTTGTTCACTCTCTTTTTCTTTTCTCTCTTGCTCTCTTTTCTCTCTCTCTTTTTCTTTTTTTCTTTTGATCCTCACTAACTTGTTTTGGAGATAAAGGAGAGAGTACAACCTTTCGCTCCTTGTCCATGAAAGTGAACTTGTTTGAAAATCCATCATGAATGGCCTTCTTGTCATATTGCCAAGGCCTTCCCAACAACATATGGCTTGCCTCCATAGGCACTACATCACAAAGAACATTATCCTCATACTTCCCAATGGAGAATGGAACCTCCACTTGTTTGTTCACCACCATCTCCCCAACCTCACTCAACCATTGAAGTCTATATGGTGTTGGATGGGTTTTAGTGATAAGATTTAATTTAGACACCAACCTAGAACTTACTACATTTGCACAACTACCTCCATCAATTATTAGAGAACAAACTTTACCTTGAATTAGGCATCTAGAGTGGAAAATGTTCTCCCTTTGGCTAGCTTCATGTTCCTTCACTTGACTCCCCAAAAGCCTCCTCACCATAAGTAAGTCACCATCCGGCATGAACACTTCTTCTTCACTTTCCTCTCCACTTGAAGCTTCGGATTGAGACATCACTTCACCATTCAAGGACACCATAGTTCTCTTGGTTGGACATTGAGAGGCTATGTGGCCATGACCAAGACACTTGAAACACTTGACATCTCTGCTCCTTGTGGTTGGTTCCATGGGCTTCTTGCCTTGAGAGGTGCTCACGGCCTCCTTGCTTGGTGCACCCTCCTTCTTTTGCTTGTCCTTCCAATTTGAAGATGGGAATTTGGAAGATGATGAAGAGGAATATTTGGATTTCCTCCTCTTTAATTGTTGCTCCACCTTGATTGCTTGTTGCACCAAATCTTCAAGCTCCACATAGTTTTGCAACTCCACCACATCTTGAATTTCTTGGTTCAAGCCATGCAAGAACCTTGCCATAGTTGCCTCACGGTCCTCCTCAAAGTTTGACCTAAGTAAGGCCAATTCCATCTCCTTGAAGTACTCATCCACACTCTTGCTCCCTTGGGTAAGTCTTTGCAATTTGTTGTGGATGTCCCTTTGATAGTGACTTGGGACAAACCTCCTCCTCATTACAATTTTCATGTCTTCCCAAGTCTCAATTGGCTCCTCTCCAATTCTCCTCCTCTCCTTTTGGAATTGATCCCACCATACTAGTGCATACTCCTTGAACTCCAACGCCGCCACCTTCACTTTCTTTCTCTCATTATATGTGTTGCAATCAAACACTTGCTCCATCTTGAGTTCCCACTCCAAATAGGCTTCGGGGTCATTCTTTCCAAGAAAGGAAGGAACTTTGATTTTAACCCCCTCAATCCTATCTTCACGCCTTCCTCCCCTAGGGCCTCCTCTTCTAGGTCTTCTTCCTCTTGGCCTCCCTCTTTCTTCACTATCATAGCCACTTGAGTCATCCCGTTGAAGGTTGGAGTTGTCTATCATAGTTGGCTTGCATTTGCTCCATTTGTCTTTGGAGTGCTTGAACTTGATTAGCCATTCTAGCATGTAGAGTGGCTGTCCTTGGTGACAATGGTGGACTATCACCCATTTGAGTAGTAGAAAGTGTAATTTATCCTCACAACACTCCCTCTTTTTCTCACAAAGTGTATATATATATATATATATATATTTATTTTTTTTCACTCTTTTTGGCTTTTTTTTTTTTTTTTTTTCACACAAGATGTAATTTTCACTCTTGCCTCTTTCCACTCAAATTCTCTTTGCAAGTTCTTAAATGAACCCTCTCATTTTTCAATTACCAAAAGCTCTTACAAAGGTAGCGGTCCTCACAAGAGTAAGCACTCAGAAGTTGAAGAAAAGATGAAACTCTAGACAAAACTCAAAGGAATTTAAAAGACAAGCAAGAAAAGCTAATTAAAAAAAAAAGAAAGGTAGAACTCAAAAGAAATAAGAAGAAAAAGAAATGCACAAGGTATGTAGAATAGCACCGCTTAATTGAAATTCACAAGGCATTCAAACTCAATCTTGCTTAAGTGCAAGGGCAGTCTCTTTTTTTTTTCTTTTTTTTTAATACTATTTTTCAAGCCCTTGTTCTCTTTTTTTTTTTTGCACTTAAAAAAAATGGTTCTTGCAATTTTTTTTTCAATTGTTATGCCCAATTGTGTATTTAGGAGTTTCCTTTCAAATTAAGGTGCTATAAAACATATAACAAAGAATGTGATATAGAATTGACAAGATCAAAGTCAGTAAATATTGCGTAGAAATTAAAGAACAGAAATTAAAGGCAAAAAATAAAAGGACTAGAATTTAAATGGCAAAAAGTAAAGAACGGAAAGTAAAGAATGTTGCCAATTCTTAGAAATGGCAGAGATCAATGATGATCAAGATTGTGTATAATTATGACATTCAAGCAATAGTGCTTGATGTTTGGAAAGCAATAAGAACAAGTACAAAAGAAAATGCAAGAACTCTATCAACTCTAGAATCCGGGCTCTAGATACCACATGATATGATCCAAGTTAGATGCATATTGTTTTTACGGATCGTCCTTGAGTTGATTTAGTGTTTCAAAGAATGAAATGATGAACAATACCCGAGCAACAAAACTGATGAATAGTGATGTGAATAGTGACATGAATAGTGACGTGAATAGTAAAAATAATAGAAAAGATGGAAAAAGGAAAAGGAATGGGAGGAAGAAGACGCCACACTCTTAGAGAGTGATAAGTCAAGCGAAGATTCGCCACAAAGGTAAGGAAGCCTTTGATAAGAACCAAGATGGCTCAACCAAGAACCAAAGAGAATGAAATTCTCACAAATGGATTCAATCCAAATTCACATCCAAGAGTCCCTTCATTCATGTTTTAGGCACCTATTTATAGGAAAATGGGGTGCATAGAATATGCATACAAAATGGTCTTCATAATGTGACAAATTCCCCATAAAAAGCAATAACTAATCCATTTAAGTGGCTAATTAAAGCATTAAGTAGCAAATAGGAGTTACCTAGGCATGCAAACCAAAGGTTGCCCTCCCAAAAAAATGTGCACTATTCATCCTTCATAGTTTATTACACTTTATTTAATAGAAATAAACTAAAAAAATGCTATTTTAGAGAAGTGGACATCCAAGTCATCATGGGTCTTCAAGTTGGATGAGATAAGTGACCAATTTGGGCTCCACTCCATCAAGACTTGAATTTGGGCTTGCTTCAATTAAAGTTGTCACCATTTGATTTAGGACTTCTTGGGCTTTCTTGGTCCTAGCTCTTGTCATAGGTCCACCAAGTCCTTGTAGTGCTCCTTGATCCATGCTCCTTAGTGGGCTCACATCACTTTATCTCCAAAACAAGTTAGTGAGGATCAAAAGAAAATGGGAGAGAAAAGAGAGCAAGAGAGAAAAGAAAAAAAAAGAGTGAATAAGAGAAAAAGAGTGATGAAAAATAAAAAAATCATGAGAAAAAAGAGAAAAACCGAGATGAAAAAGAGAGAAAAGAGAGTTGTTTTGCAACAAAAAGTGAGGTGAAAAGTGCATTGGTTTCAGGGCAGCCCCTATACATGCTTTTGTGTAGGGAATTTTGTTTAAATGCTAACATTTCTAATGATCATTCTTTGTCTAGTGGTGTGAAAAATCTTTTGCAGGAATTTGAGGATATCTTCCCTAAGGAAGTGCTACATGGCCTTCCACCTTTGAGGGGAATTGAGCACCATATTGACCTCATTCCGGGTGCATCATTGCCCAATAGGCCAGCCTATAGGAGCAATCCTCAAGAGACCAAAGAGATCCAAAAGCAAGTGGAGGAGTTGATGCAAAAAGGATGGGTACAAGAGAGCTTAAGTCCATGTACTGTACCCGTCATTTTGGTGCCCAAAAAGGATGGCACTTGGAGGATGTGCACGGATTGTAGGGCCGTGAACAACATCACCATTAAGTATAGACATCCTATCCCTTGACTTGATGATTTGCTTGATGAATTGTTTGGTGCTTGCATTTTTTCTAAAATTGATTTGAAAAGTGGGTACCATCAAATTAGGATAAGGGAAGGGGATGAATGGAAAACCGCTATCATAACTAAATTTGGTTTATATGAATGGTTGGTAATGCCTTTTGATTTAACAAATGCACCAAGCACTTTTATGAGGCTTATGAACCATGTCTTAAGAGAATTTTTGGGAAAATTTGTGGTGGTGTATTTTGATGATATCTTAATATATAGCAAAAACTTAGATGAGCACCATGAACATTTAAGGGCTGTTTTGCTTGTATTAAGAAAAGAAAGGTTGTATGCAAACTTGGAAAAATGTACTTTTTGTGTGGATCATGTGATTTTCCTTGGTTTTGTGATTAATGCTAAAGGGGTCCATGTGGATCAAGAAAAGATTAAGGCCATTCAAGATTGGCCAACCCCCAAAAATGTGAGTGATGTGAGGAGCTTTCATGGTTTGGCTAGTTTCTATAGGAAGGTTTGTTAAAAATTTTAGCACATTGGCTGCACCTCTTAATGAAATTGTCAAAAAGAATGTTGGGTTTAAATGGGGGAAAAACAAGAACAAGCTTTTAAGGAACTTAAGAAAAAGCTCACCTATGCACCAATTCTTGCTTTGCCTAATTTTGCAAAATCTTTTGAAATTGAATGTGATGCTTCTAATGTTGGTGTTGGGGCTGTTTTGATGCAAGAGGCCATCCAATTGCTTATTTTAGTGAGAAGTTAAGTGGAGCTGCACTTAATTATTCCACCTATGATAAGGAGTTGTATGCCTTAGTGAGAGCTTTGCAAACTTGGCAACACTATCTTTTGCCTAAGGAATTTGTAATTCATAGTGACCACAAATCTTTGAAATATTTGAAGGGTCAAGGAAAATTGAATAAGAGACATGCTAAATGGGTTGAATTTCTTGAACAATTTCCTTATGTTGTAAAACATAAAAAGGGTAAGGCCAATGTTGTGGCGGATGCGCTTTCAAGAAGACATGCATTACTTTCTACCCTTGAAACAAAGTTGTTTGGACTTGAGTGCATTAAAGAATTGTATGAGCATGATAATGATTTTTCTCATATCTATGCAAATTGTATGCATTCAGCCCAAAATGGATTTTTAGGCAGGCACCAAGGGTTTTTATTCAAAGAAAAGAGGTTGTGTGTGCCTAAAAGCTCCATTAGGGAATTACTTGTGAAGGAGGCACATGAAGGGGGATTAATGGGGCATTTTGGGGTTCAAAAGACTTTGGACATGTTGCATGAACATTTTTATTGGCCTCATATGAAATATGATGTTCAAAAATTTTGTGAAAAATGCATTGTGTGCAAAAAGTCAAAATCTAAAGTTATGCCTCATGGACTTTACACTCCTTTACCTATTCCGATTTTCCTTGGATTGATTTATCAATGGACTTTGTTGTTGGGTTGCCTAGGACAAGAAATGGAAAAGATTCAATTTTTGTTGTGGTAGATAGATTTTCAAAAATGGCTCATTTTATACCATGCAAAAAAGTTGATGATGCTTGTCATGTGGCTGATTTGTTCTTTAAAGAGGTGGTGAGGCTTCATGGTCTCCCAAGAAGCATTGTTAGTGATAGGGACACCAAGTTCCTAAGTCACTTTTGGAGAACTTTGTGGGGCAAGCTTGGAACAAAGCTTCTTTTCTCCACTACTTGCCATCCTCAAACGGATGGGCAAACTGAAGTTGTGAATAGGACCCTCTCTTCCCTTTTAAGGGCTGTAATTAAAAAGAACATTAAGTCTTGGGAGGAGTGTTTGCCTCATGTGGAGTTTGCTTATAATAGGGTTGTTCATAGTACTACTCAATTTTCTCCTTTTGAGGTTGTTTATGGCTTTAATCCTTTAACTCCTCTTGATTTGTTACCATTGCCTAACTCTTCAATTTTGAAGCATAAAGATGGTAGGGCCAAGGCTGAATATGTTAAAAAATTATATGAACAAGTGAAGGCCCAGATTGAAAAGAGGACTGAAAGCTATGCAAGACAAGCCAACAAGGGAAGGAAGAAGGTGGTGTTTGAACCTGGAGATTGGGTTTGGGTACACATGAGGAAAGAAAGGTTTCCTTCCCAAAGGAAATCAAAGCTTCAACCAAGAGGAGATGGACCATTTCAAGTTGTGGCCAAGATCAATGACAATGCCTATAAGCTGGATCTTCCTAGTGAACATGGTGGTATTAGTGCAACCTTTAATGTGGCTGACTTATCTCTTTTTGATGTAGGTGATGAAGACTCTAATTCGAGGACGAATTCACTTGAAGAAGGAGGGGATGATGTGAGCCCAACTAGGCACAAAGTGGATCAAGAAGCTATACAAGGCCTTGGAGGCCCAATGACCAGGGCAAGAACAAAGAAGGCCCAAGAAGTTCTAAACCACATGATTGGGCTTCTCATGGAAACAAGCCCAAAATCAATTCAAGAGGAGCCCAAGTTAATCAATTGCATCATCCACTTGGAAGAATCATGTGAAAGTGGCGTGCAACAAGATGAGGCTCAAGTTTAATGTTTATTTCTTCCCAATAAGTGTAAATGGGATTTTTGTGAGTTAGGTCCAACTTGCTTTGTTTGCATTTGGGTCAAGCCCACTCTTTTCCATTGTTACACGAGTTTGAATAGGTTGTAGACTTAGAAATCTTTTGTTTATTTTCAAAAAAATAATGTGATGTAATTCATGAAGATGAGAGAGAGGCGTGAGTTATTGTTGGTGGCTGCCATAAATGCATTTTTGGTGGCTATTAAGTGGGGTTTTAAGTAGGATTTATTTTCTTGAGTAATATGTAATAAGTGGAGGTTGTAACCTATCATAGGATTCTAGTAATTCATGAAGATGAGAGAGAGACGTGAGTTATTGTTGGTGGCTGCCATAAATGCATTTTTGGTGGCTATTAAGTGGGGTTTTAAGTAGGATTTATTTTCTTGAGTAATATGCAATAAGTTAGGAATTGAAATGTGTCCTAGGATCCTATGTGAGTGTAAGTGGCGTGAAACACATGTGGGGGCTGAGTAAAAGTGCTTTGAGAGAGAATTTATAGAGTCTTGAATGAGTGAATTATTGGGAGGTTTTGTAAGAGGGAAAACAAAGTGGTTTCAGCCACCTATATGTATTCACACCATTTTCATGAATGGCACTTTTGGATGTCATTTGGAATTTTCCATTGTTAGTGAGCATTGTTCTCCTAAGTTCTTGGTTGAACCAAGGTTTTCATCCTTATCAAGAATTCCAACATTCTTGTGGCGGATTTCACTTGGCTTATCAAACAAAGTTTCCTTTGTTTGTGGCGCCTCACATCATCTCTAATCTCTTCCATTTTATCCTTTTCTTCTTCATCTTTTACTTTGTTCCAAAATCTGAATTCAAACTCAATTTGTTTTAATCTTTAAATGGCGCAACACACTTGATAATTTCAATCAAAAAGATCTTAAAAAGGCAACCCCCATTTGTTTGTCATCAAAAGGACTTTTGAGAAGGACATAACCCTGATGTCTCGATAGTGCCAAGGCCAAAGGAGATAAGTGAGAAATCCAAAGGCGCTCTTTGAGCAAAGGATGAAGCCTAAATTTCTCAGCGTGCCAAGATATGTGTAATGGGAGGATGAGCTTTCCCTCTAATTACCACTGGATGATATACTGTGACTAGTTCCTAGCAAACTTCTTTGTTTTCAAAATAAACTTCTGCATGTATTTAAAAACAAAACCCTGCATTTGCATTTCATCCACATACTCTTAGGATCTTCTTAGGCATAATCATATTACATATCATTCACATTGCATTCACGGACGGAATATGGGCATGGACATTGTCCGTCATCGTTATATTTACAACTGTATGGGCATTGTATATATTAATAGTGTGTAGGCTATCTATCGTTGATATCACACTATAAGAAAGTGTGCGAGATATGAGAAAAAAAGAGGAAACTCCTAAGTTAGAATTATAGCATTTGTTATATAATAGTTATATACAATGTTATAAAGAACTGGTATTAGAATTTCTTTTACTGAGAATGTTTATTCTCACCCCAGTTGCTATTCCATGTAAATCCAGATGCAGGCACAGATGCAAGCAAAGGCACAGGTACAGAGGTACAGACCCTACTAAGGGTGAGAAGATAAAGCATGAAAATTAGAGTTGTTTTATTGCTTTAAGTAGACAGAACTTATGTAATCACTTTATAATTGTTCTGTATGTTTTATGTTATATGTTTTACAATAAGCCATTTTGTGGCTAAGTTTGTATATATATATGTATGAAGTTTAAGTTTTTCCACAATCTCTCAAGGCTTTCTATAATTACTCATTTGTGATTATAGATATATGTTAGAATAAAGTATGAGGAAGTGACATTTCTAGTACTGTTATCTTTATATATCATTGTGAAACTATGATATATCTAGATATCTGTATTAGGGTGTTACATTATGGTATCAGAGCAGTTCATCCTGTTGAGCCGGGGTATGGACTAACTGTGCTTAGGCATAGGTAGCAATTTAGTAGAAAGTTATGCATTCTTTTATCTCTTTTTGAGATATGCAGATGGAATAGCATGACTAGCCTTAGGTATGTGTGCTAATAGCTAGTTTCACAGAGTTACATGATATTGAGCCTAGCTACCTCAATATGTAATGTTCTATGTGTACAAGAAACTATGGCAATTACCAGGCAAACCTATGAGCCTAGAAGTTTGGTAAAGGAAGAGATAACCAAAGCTCTTAAAGAAATGGCTACTGTGTTGAGAGAGCAGACTGCCATTAGTAGAAATCTATCAGTGGTGATAGAATAGGACTCGCATAGTTAGTTGCGGGGACAAGAAGAAACTTTTGAGGAATCAATATTTCTCAGAGTTCAGGAAAGTTACTCCTTTGTTTTCAAGGGAGAGTTTGGTTTTGTCAGAGCCGAAAGATGACTTCATATGATGAAAGAGATCTCTGAGGTCATGTCATGTGCTGATGAACAGAAGGTGACCTTGCTTCGTAAGGGTTAGTAGGAGAAGCCGAAAGCTGATGAGATGGAGCAGAGAGGTTACTAGAGATGGTTAGTACTCAAACCACCTGAGAGGTGTTTAGAGTTACTTTCTTAGATAAGTATTATTCCCTTGAGATTTAGAAAGCAAAGGAATAGGAATTCCTAAAGTTGGAGCAAGGGGATATTACTGAAGACCAGTATACGGAGCAATTCAAAGAATGTCAGAAGTTCTTTTCTTATTTTACGTCCAATCCAGATGAAGACTGGAAGCGAGTAAAATTTGAAGTAGAACTTTGAGAGGGCATTAGAAGAGTTGCGATGCAAAAGAAGGTTAAGAACTTCTTCGCTCTAGTTAGTAAATGTAGAGTTGTAGAAGTAGATAATCTCAGGACCTCAATGGAACAAGAGTTAGAAAGTTCCTAAAGAGGAAAGATCAGATGTTGAGATCAGTAAGGGTGCCTTTTGATCTCAATTTGTATCAGAGTTGCACAATGGAAGCTTGGAGTGATGATAAGTATAAATAGGGTGCTTTTAGATGAACAACCCTAAGGAGAAAGGTAAATCAAGCTTCAAGTCACCAAGATGTGCTAGATGTGGTAAGGTACATGGATGTAGATCGTTTTTGATGGGTAATCCATGTGTTGCATAAGTGAGTAACTAGGACATCGTAAGGGAGATGGTTCTTGGAAAAAGAAAGCGACGAAATCTTCCAACTTGGTATGAGATGAGAACACATGTAAAGAGAAATCTTTTAAGATGTGTATAAGGAGAGAATAGATTTACTTTGTAGATCATATTGATTTACTTTATGAATCTAGTTTGCTTACCTTGTTGGTATGATTTGGTTGTTTTAGAGAGACAAATGATGTTATGTTCTTGTTTAGTTTGTGTGTGAGACTGTGCCTTAAGTTAAAGGCAAGTTGAACAAAGGAATACCAAGAATAAATGTCTTTGTCTAAGAGAAGGATGATCAAGTAGATCAGTTAAGAGAAGCTTTGAATTTTCTCAAGAGATGATCTAAGACTTGGTTGTCATAGATACAGAGTAAAGAAGAGTAGATCTTCGACAGTTTTCCAGGATTACGAAAGGACCTGAAGAGTATGTCAAAGGTAGTTTTGGAAACTTTTGAAAAAGAAGTGGCTAAATGCGAAGTAAGCCGAAAGTCAGTTTTGGATTACAAGTGGTACAGTTTAAGGGCCATGTAATTTCTCAAGATAGAACTTGCAGAGAATTCTAGTAGAGTTTAAGCAGAGGTACAATGGAATCTATCAGTAGCCATTGTATCCAAGAGTAGAGAATCTATCAGTGGATTTTCTAAGTTAGTGCTACCTGGTTTAGGCCAGTTAAGGTAGGTAGTACTCAGCAATAGACTCTAGATTGTGAGTTTGTTTTCCAAGAGTAGAAGAGAAGGTTAATTACTACATTAGTATTGGTAATTCCAAATTCCCGATAGAACTTTCAAGGAGTCAGATATACTTCAAAGATAGGACTAGGGTGTGGTCGATGCAATAGAGGTAGGTAGATGCCAACGCATCAAGGCAGTTAAGTCTGCAAGAGAAGGACTACCCTAGGTATGATTTGGAATTAGCCACAGTAGTGATTACCTTATAGTTTTGGAGACATAACTCATAAAGAGGTTAGTTTGAGATGCTCAGCGATCATGATAGCTCAATGCTTGTTGATCAGAGGAAGTTGAACATGAAGCAAAATAGATAGATAGAGTTTTTCAAGGCTCATAACCTTAAGTTGAGATATCATTCGGGTAATGCCAGTATAGTGGTTATCCTAGATGATAGTCCAAGAGAGAGTGAATTTCTTGAGAGTTTTCGAGAATTTAAGTCTAGCGAGGACTATGATTCCAGATAGTCTCTCAGTGAGCAAGGTAGACATAGTAAGAGGCCTAAAGACTTAAATTTCTTTGAAGCTCAGAAGGAGAATGAAGCTCAAAGGGACAAGTTTGAGTAGATCTTCTAAGGAACCTTAAAGGATTTTGTTATGACTAAGAGGGAATAACGAAGTTTAGAGACAACTTTGTTTTCCAAGAGGGTCAAAAATCAAGAAAAAGGATTACAGAAGAAGCTCACCAGAGAAAGTATACCATCTATCAAGAGGCTATTGAGATTTTCCAAGAGTTAAGGAAGATGTATGGTAGCCTAGTATGTTAAAGAACATAATAGAATATGTTGAGCTGCAGATAAAGGTGGTGAGATTAGGTAATCTGCCAATCTTTTGCCAAGAACAGTTAGCTATTTTTTAGATAAGGTAGTTCAACTACTTTTGAAAGAAATAGTCAGGATTTATGAAGTTTCAGTGAATATAGTATCTGATAGAGATACTAGATTCATACCTAGTTTTGAAAGCCTTATAAGAAGGAGTTCAAAGCTAAGTTATATTTTAGTACAACTTACCATCCATAAGCATAGAGATCAAGAGCTTTAAGGTAAGCAGATCTCATCAAGAAAAGGTGGATGGGAGAAGCTGATACTGAAAAAGGACTGCATAGAAGCAGAAGTTCCATGCAGAGTTTTGTTTAACCAGAATTGTTTACTTGAGGTGAGCAATTTTGGGGACAAAATTTTAAAAAGGAGGGAAGAAATGTAATACCCTTAAACACATGTTAGACTGGTAAATGGTTACAAAAGGTAGCATTTGACTTGTTTAGCATGTCAGTAAAGTTTTGTGACAAACTGAGTTCGTTTAGGCACTTTGTTGCAACACAGAAGTTGTAAAGTAGCTTAAAATGACTCAGATAATAGTATAAGTTGCTAAGTTGAGGGAAATAAACATAGAGACTTTATTTTTAGGTCACAAATAAGCTAAGAAAGATGTGGTTAAAGTTTTAAGAGAATCGGAGTCAGTTTGGTATTTTTAGGCATACAGGTTCTGCTTTTAATGCCCGATTAACTAGCAACAGATATAGAAAATCATGAAAATGGTGAAACAACAATTTAGATGAATCCTATGATTTATTCTAAAGTTGTTGGAAGCTAGAAAACTTGAATTAGCATAATTCGGGTGTCCTTAACAGATATAAGTTTCAGTATAGAACTTAAGTTAATCTTTTTTCTTAATTCCCTCCACGTCTCACCCCCCCTATTTCTCTCTTCTCCTTCGGCAGAATTAAATTTTAGAAAAACAGAAAGAAGAAAGAAAAGGGAGAAAGGGAGAAAGGAGAAGAAGAAGAGGGGAAGAAGGGAAGAAGGAGAGGAAGAAGATCAAGGATCAAGCTTCAAGATCTTCATCCAATCAAGAGGTAAGGGGATTTCTATTCATTGCTCCCTCTTTGATTATCTTTGAATATAGTTTGGGGTTTTTGAATAGAAATAGGGGTTTGAATAGCCAAATCCATGTTCTTAGCTTGGTTCTTGATTCCAAGGACTAGGTTAGGATAGTTTAAGCCAAGATAATGCTAGATGGTCATTTATGGCCTAGACAAACCATTTTGGTTAATGAATGGAGAATTAGGAAATGATTTGGAGTTATGTGATTTGAACCTAGATCTATGTCCTAATAGAATTCATAGGTTGTAAAAGAGTTACAACAAGTTTAAGGGCCTAAATTAGTGTTAGAAATCATTTAGAATCCATGATTGAGAGATTGGAAATTGGTTTTCCAACCAATTATGCAGAAAACACATTCTGCAGAATTTTCTGCAGAATGGTCATGCCTAGGCGTGATATTTCCAAGCCTAGGCATGGGTTTATCAGTTTTCAGCCCTGCGAGACAGAGAGCACCATGCCTAGGCGTGGTAAAACCAAGCTCAGGCGTGTACAGGGCAACATTTAGACAGCTTGTATTGTTTATTGCGTAACTTGAGCTGTAGATATCGGAATGACCTGATTCCAAAGCCATTTGAAAGATAAGGCTTCATGTGGTAAAAATTTCAGAATTATTGAGAAAGCCAATCAATACCAGTTTCTATTTGAATCTAAGGCAGATTCTACAAAAAAAGGCATTCTGGCAGCTAGTAAACCATATTGAATAATTTCTTGCTCTGATGTCATATTGACATGGAACCAGTGGTATTTTGAAGCTAAGATGTAAAGCTTCTTGCCTGTAAAATTGTAGAATTTTCCCACTTGTGGATTGTTCCCAGTTACAATTTAAAGTCAGGTCAAAATCGGGTGAATCAGAGAATAACCTGTTTTGGCTTCTATAAAATGTCGCATAACTTTGGCTACATTTAGCCAAATGAGGCAAGGTTTGTGGCATTGGAAAGATATGAGAGAAAGCTAGTAGCACCTTAGGAAACTTAGTGTTGCATTAGATATCACTTAAGATGTGATTAGATGGTGCAATGAAGATAAGTATGCTAGTATGCATAATAGTATGCACACTAGTAGAGAATGAGAAAGGTATGAACCTTAGGATATCCAAGAGTAGTGGATTATCTTAGGAAGATACCTAGAACCTTAAGCAACAAAGAGTTGCAAGTAAGAACCACTCTTGCATTAGGTTCACTTGAGTGGAGACAAGATTGTGTATTAGTTCCAAGAAGGGAAGGTTTAGGTACTAAGTCTCTAGTTAAGTGAGACTTTGTGCATTGCTAAATACACAATAAGATGAATTGTGACTAAGAAGATGTCATAATCATAAGGTATAGTAGAAATGTGCAATAACTCATTTATTAGTAAAGATGAGTTAGAAGTGCAAGATAAAGGGAATTTACTTCCTTAGATACTAATGAAAGTATGGAAGTTAAGTTCTTAAGCATTCCAAGAGTTAGGAATAACTAAAGAAGTATCTGGAACCTTAGGCACACTAGTGTAACATGGGTTACCACCAGAAGTGTGATAGAAGGGAAAGCTAGATACAACCAAAATAAGCATGTTATACTTATCTAGATGCATGACTTACTCGGTTCAATTAAAGTTGAGTTAATTATGCAAAGTTTTAGAGAAATGCTCATTTATTTCCTTAAACAAGGGTAGATGAGGCATTAGTTAAGATAGACTTTTTCACTAGGATGAGTTGAGTCTATAAGAGAGTAAGATGATGTTTATGTAAGAGTTAAACATAACACTAAGCTTTTCACACACTAGTTAGTTAAGCTAGTATGTATGTCAAGAGAAAGAACCTTAGTGCAACAAAGATTAGTGGTTTGCCAGAGGTAAGTACCTAACACCTTAGCAACATATTGTTGCATTAGAAATCACATAAGAGATAGGAGTGATGAGGTGGTTTTTAGGTAAAAGTATGAGAAATGATTTGGTAATGTTTACCTGAGAATGTAACGTTATATGACGCGAGGACATTTAGCCAGAAGGAAAGGAATCAGAGAAGTTCCTAAGGGAATAAGTATTTCTAACCAAGTGCTAAGGTTATATGTAGTATGAGGTTACAAATTCTCCTCATTACAAAGGGTAAACATAAGAAGCCAAAGTTCCTAGGAGAATATGCTTAGATCGTAAAGGAACTAAGTATATAAGTACGTATATAAGTCTACAAATTAGTCAAGTAGTATCGATCTTGGTGAGTATCCTTTGATATTCATTCATAGGGGCAAAAAGAGATAGATGGGTGTCCGAAGGACTTTTGAGAAGGACATAACCCTGATGTCTCGATAGTGCCAAGGCCAAAGGAGATAAGTGGGAAATCCAAAGATGTTCTTTGAGCAAGGATGAAGCCCGAATTTCTCAGCGTGCCAAGATATGTGTAATGTGAGGATGAGTTTTGCCTCTAATTACCACTGGATGATATACTGACTAGTTCCTAGCAAACTTCCTTGTTTTCGAAATAAACTTCTGCATGTATTTCAAAACAAAACCCTACATTTGCATTTCATCTACATACTCTTAGGATCTTCTTAGGCATAATCATATTACATATCATTCACATTGCATTCACGGACAATTGTATGGGCATTGTCCGTCACTGTTGGTATTTACAGCTATATGGGCGTTGTATATATTAATAGTGTGTAGGCTATCGGTTGATATCACACTATAAGAAAGTGTGCAGATATGAGAAAAGAGGAGGAAACTCCTAAGTTAGAATTATAGCATTTGTTATATAATAGTTATATACAATGTTATAGAGAATTGGTATTGGAATTTCTTTTACTAAGAATGTTTATTCTCACCCCAATTGCTATTCCATGTAAATTCAGATGCAGGCACAGATGCAGACAAAGGCACAGGTACAGAGGTACAGACCCTACTAAGGGTGAGAAGATAAAGCATGAAGACTAGAGTAGTTTTATTGCTTTAAGTAGATAGAACTTATGTAATCAGTTTATATTTGTTCTGTATGTTTTATGTTATATGTTTTACAATAAGCCCTTTTGTGGCTAAGTTTGTATATATATATGTATGAAGTTTAAGTTTTTCTGCAATCTCTCAAGGCTTTCTATAATTACTCATTTGTGATTATGGATATATGTTAGAATAAAGTATGAGAAAGTGACATTTCCAGTACTGTTATCTTTATATATCATTGTGAAACTATGATATATCTAGATATCTGTATTAGGGTATTACAGGATGGGCAGTTTTTTGCCTAGAAGTTGCACCCAAAAGTTGGATGCCGCGGCGTGAGAAGTTTTGTACTGCGGTGTGAGACCCTGAAACTCCAAAATGTTGTTTTTGGATGTTTTGAGATCCCTAGTGGATGGAATCCTTTGGTTATGCCTAGTAGAATGTGTTGAGACACTAGAGAGGGTATTTATTAGATAGAAAAACCTAGAGGCATACAAGGAAAGATAAGAGTAAAGTTGTGCATCCATTAGACATGGATTGTCATAGATCAAGAGTTTAGTTTCTTAAGCAACTTAAGGTTGCACAGAGATCACAAGAGAGGTGATAAGAGATTTAAGAAACGAGATGGCAATAGTAGAGTGCCTTATTACCTAAGTGGCAAGAGTAAAGGCCAAGGTGCTGAGATGGTAATAGTAGAGTGCCATAGTGCCTAAGTGGCAAGAGTTAAGGGCCAAGGTGCCGAGTTGGCAAAAGTTAAGTGCCAAAGACCCTAGCTAGCAAGGGTGAATGCCGTAGTGCATGAAGAGCTCTCAAAGAGTGAAAGAGAGTTAGTAATACAAGGATGGCAGTGTAGTAAGTGTAACGCCCCAATTTTTAGAAAATATTCTGAATGTACTGTTTTCTGTTTTTCATGCTTTTGTGTGAATGACCGCTGTGTCCCTATTTTTCTGTTCTCGATTTCTGTATGAAAACAATTACGATAATACAGGCTCAAATTTTATTTGATCGTTTTACGTAATTTGTTTCGAGACAGTAAAATAAAAATTTTTCTGAGCTACTGTATTAATTTTTCTGAAAGATATACACTATATAATACTGCTGGATATTTTATTTGAACGTTTTGGACGATTACCTACGTTGTGGGAAAAAATGGGAAAATGACCGTTACGTCCCGAACGTACTATTTTTGCTGTTTTTACTGTTTTTAATTGTTTTCTTCTTGATTTAATGTCCGATAATACTGTCTGTGATTTTATATGGACTTTTTGTGTGATTTGCTCCGAGGCAGAAAATAATATATTTTTCGGGCCGGGAAAATCTTATTTTATTATTTAGAATTGGGGGATCTTACTTAACCCGATTCTCGAATGAGACTAAAAATAATCTTTTAATTTTTAGATTTAATCACAAATAAAATAATTTTATATTATTATAATATTATTTTATTAGTCAATATATTTTAGTGACAGTGGACTCGGAAATATTTTGCGGGACCCACAATTAGCAGAACGGTTAGATCGGTAGCTTAATTAATCACCGTTAGCAGTAGAACTTTCCAGAAACAGGCTGACTCAGCTAGCTGACTCAAGAGAATTAAATGAGCTGTGTGACTCAGCATGTGAGTCATCATGAACCAACCAATAGAAATGAAGCTTGATCACCAAGATTTAATCCTAGCCTTTGATGTATTAAATGGCTTGGATGAAGCCAAATCCATGCACATCCTTACCACTTGAAGGCTACGGCCATTAGGAGTTGAGAAGGCCAAAACAACACTTCATCTTCATCACTTTTCTCTCTTCTCTCTCTTCCAAAAACCCTAGCCACCATTGTTGTTCCTTTTCCTTACCATTCGGCCAAGACACTATCTACACCATCCAACCATCAAAAAATTTTTCTAACCAAGTTTTCCTAACCTAAACACTATTCTAAGAACCTTTCTAGTTGGGAGTTTCTTCAAAATCTTCCATTTAAGGCTTGAAAATCAACCTTGAAAGTTTTACCTAGAAGGTGAAATTTCATGCTTTTCTTTTCTCTCTTCTTTTTCAAAGTTCTAAGCCATGATTTCTCCATGGTTTAGCTTCTTTTTCATGGTTAGTAACATGTAGATTTTGTTTGAGATTTCTAGGTATTTTTGGTGGTGAAAACCGTGACCTAGGAGGAGTGAAAGCAAGCCTTTTGTCTTCATTTAAGGTAAGAGGAAGACAATTCTTATCATCTCTTGATGGTGGTAAGAAGATGGAGCCATTTGTGATGTTTGTAGAATCCATAAGGATTTGGTGGTCATGTGTTAATTATGTGGGTATTTGTTAATTTTTGTGTTTGTTAGTAGTTTATGTGGTAATTGTTAGTAGCTTTCTTGTTTGATGATTGTAATAATTTTGCATGTCTATTAGCTTTTGAATGCATGTCTATAAGCTTTAATTTAGGTTTAGGTGTTAGAAAATATATTGCATGTGTTAGAAAATACAATGCATGTGTTAGAATTGTATGATAGTATATAGGATGTGAATAACATGTTTAAATTTGCATGAGTGTTCCAAAGAGCACATCCAATAGCTCACGGCAATGACAAGTTTGGAGGACCAAAATGTTCTCTTGATTTTTCCTAAAGTGTAACTTAATTAAACTAGGAGAATCAAGAAAGTTTCAAATTGATTTGATCAAAGAAAATGCATTTAGAAATCAAATAGTAAAGACTTAGTATTTTGGGCCAACATGCCTAAAGGATTAAATTGATTCTTGCTAACTATTTCCTAATATGATTTAATGAACTTAGACAATATAATACATTTGATATAATTTGAAAGGTGAAAGACAATTTAGAAATCAAATGCAAAAGTTTTACGAAATTTGGCCAACATGCCAATATACCAGGTAATCATGATTTTTAAAACTTGATTCCAAACCTTTTTCAATCAAAAAGAGACAATACAAGTTAAGAAGAAATTTTCTATAATAGTTTTTGAAGAAACAAATTGAGTAGAATTGAGCTTAAAGGACTAAAACTAATAATTTTATCATTAGGAAGGAAATACAGTAATGTTGAGAAGTTTTCTAACATATAGCTCACTTTAGGTTTTGAAGCATGTTAGAGATTTCAAAAAGAATTAAATGATATGGTTAAAAAAATTTAGGTAAATGGAAATTTTATGGATAATTTAGGAAACCATTATTATGATTTCTAAACAAAATACTGTCAATTTTTAGTAAAAATGAACCAATAAGATAGCAAAAATATCCAAAAGACAGTATGCGGTATGAAAAATTATTCTACGTAGTTTAAATGTACTAAGTAATATTTCTGTCTGTTTAAACAGTAATTTTAAAGGCATTCGAATAAGAAAATGATTTGAAAATCCTACGCGATTGAGAAAACGTATTAAAAATGCTACGCGATTTTAAAAAAAACAGAAAAATATCTTTACCCGATTTTTAAACGTTTGTAAAAACGACGGAATTATGAAAACGCGATAAAATTTCTACGCGATTGACAGCTACTATATTTATTTTATGTTGTCGGGAAAATGTGAACCCGTCATGATTATTTTTGAGGATCTTTCGGCCGTCGGGAAAATGTGAACCCGTACATGTGCTTTTGAGAATTTATCTCATTGTCGGGAAAATGTGAACCCGCATGTGTTTTTGAGAATTTATTTGTTGTCGGGAAAATGTGAACCCGCACAGGCTTTCTATCTATGTGTGCCAAGTTTTTGGTGGATTGGTTGACGAGACGAATCACATCGTGTTGTCGATGAGATAAACGTAGTGTGGTTCATTGTTCTAATGAACTTGGAGACTTTAGTGTACGGGATCCCACATGTGGACAGTTGGTAGCTCCGCTGGGCCGTGGTAAACCGATAGCACACTATGGTACTCGACATACACTATATTTAATCGAGATTTGTGAAATCTAGTAGTACATTTGCCTGTAGTGCCACAACGTGAGACCGTGAACTACACCACGCCCGGATGATGGATTCTGTGTCGTGGGGCTATAGACGCAATGTGTGACAAATGCAATAGTTGGTGGGGCAGCCGTGGTACTAATAGATTTTATGAATCATTCCTCTCTCTCGATACTTGTGTTTTCTTTAGCTCCATGGAGTAGGGTTTTGTTATATTATTTGTTTATCTCTATGTCTATTTATTTCCATCTTATCTATTTATTGTTTATCTGTATTTTATTTGTTTGTTTTATCCGATTACTACTTCTATATTTGGTTATTTTTATTATATCTTATCTGTTTATTTTTATCTTTCTTATTTTATCTGTGATGTTTTATCTGTGGTGTGATATATTGTTATGATATCTGAATTTTACTTCAATCTGTTATTATAATTGTTAAAGCTTTTGTATTGCATGAACTGTATATATGTTGTTTATCGTCTTCTTATTGGCCATGTTGTGATGATTTTATGTTGTCTTACCTCTTTGTTATATGTATTTTCTGTTTATTTATTTTACGCGGTAAAGACTTTGAGGAAGAGGATCAGCCCCTTGAGATCTTGTACCCCGAGGAAGAGGAAGGTCAGCAAGCGGACGATCAGTTTGACGATCAAGAACCATCCGATCATCCATATCCTCTGGATTGATTGTGAGGATGGCGGCGCTGAGATTTTTGGGTTTCGTAGAGCTAGTATTTCATGGAGGTTCTCTGGCTTGGCATCTACGAGGCGATCGTGATTCTGTGACATATGCAGGACGTGTGACCGTGATTCTACGTCAGCGATTTGATGGAGAGCCCGTTATGACTACGACGTTATTTCTGCACTTAGAGTTACCCTTATCCATTAGGTGTTATTGGGGTGCTGAAAACCCTGAGCCTAGTGAGATAAGCATCGTATCGACTGCGCGATCCCGTTATCGCCGTGTGTCGAGACATCCGGGATATCTATCTCCTGATGATCATTTTCATGCTGAGAGTGATCCATCTGAGGATTAGATAACCATGATGTTTTTTTTTGGGCGCGTCAGCGTATGTCTGTATATATTAACTCTTTTATTGCTTTCCTTACTGTTTTTGTTTAAATATTTGTAGTCCTTGTTGTAAATTATTTGTACAGCTTATAACTTAATCATATGTATATTATCAGTAATGATGTTTTTTTTTATTTCGTATTTTCCGCATTATCTTTTTATATCATATTTCTGTCTATCAGGAATTATTTTACAACCCGTAATAATATTTAACAAATGTTTCATAACTTAGGTAGATTTTATTTCTATTTCTTTTATTTTCTTTTATGTGTGACATCCTCAAAAGGGGTGTTACACTAAGTCTAGTTGGCATTGGTTCAATGTCGTAGTGCATGAAATGCTCCCACAGAGAAGAGGTGGAGTTAGTAATGCAAGAGAGACTTAGTACAAGAGCATGTGGTGGTTATGTTAGAGTTAGGGCATAACGCCGCATTACACACACATCACACTTCACATATGCTTGATAATCCCTGGAGAGCAGGTAGTGGAGGCATCCACTCAGTTTGGTGGCGATATCCACCTAATTAAGGTAGATTACTTGGTGATCTACAGGTGTAGGAGGTCATGTGTTGTGATCACAAGTTATCATGGCAGAATTCCTTTGCACCTAGGGTGTAGGAGGTCAAGTGTTGTGGTAACAGACTTCGTTCCTAAAAGTAGGCTATAAGGGGTCACACGTTACCATGGCAGAATTCCTCTACGCCTAGGGGGATTAGTTGAGTATTCATGACATTGCACTAACACTATCATACACTTTTCTTTGAGCATAAACATACATCATTCCATCATTGCATATTTAATATTTTGTTTAGTTTGAATATATCTGTGTGATTGTTGTGTATGTGTTACTATGTGCTCGGTGACAGCTGTACGGGCAGTTGTCTGGCCGGTGATTTCAAATGATTGTATGGGCGGTTGTTTGATATCATCGTGGTTTCAGTTATCAGAGCAGAAATATAGTTTGCTAAAGAACGTTATATAAAGAGAGAGTTGTAATTGTTTCTTATGTAAGAAGTATTAGTTCAGTTGGGTTTATTCATTTTGAATGTTTAAACTGCTGGTTTTGGTATACTTATACTGAGAAATGTGATTTCTCACCCCATTATTGCCATGTAAATCCAGGTGGAAGTTCATCCAACGACAAGAAGAAGAAGTATGAAGACAAAGATAGTTTTCATGTTTTCTAGTTTAAAAGCTTGTATTTTATTTACGTGCTTTTAGTTCATTCAGGAAGTTATGTATACAATGAGCCTTTTTGTGGTGATGTTATATGTATAACTTTTAGTTTTCCGCAAGTCTCCATTATTATTTGTTTAAATGATATGGATTAGTATTATGTTAAGTTAGAAGTAGCATAACTAATACTGCTTATCCAGGTATATTCTGATATACTAGGTTACCGGTATTAGGGTGTTACACATTGTGCCAACGTCTTGTCTACAATGAATCAAAATATTCATTATACAAGAAGAGTTTCTAAATTGATTGGAAATAACATACAACATATATAAAGATCACATAAAAATATATCATTCAAGCCAAAGAAGGAAATTAATCTAACATCAACTTATCACTAAGAGCATCACCTTTTCACCTAAGCAAAATAAAAATTAGTTACTCATGAATTAAAAAGAAAGAAAGATAGAAGAAGAAGATGATGAACATAACTTCAATTAAGAACAATAGAAAACTACACAAAGGAAACAGTTAACATACAAACATGAAAGTAAACTCTAAGCTAACACCCAAAAAAGATCATGTAAAAATTCGGATCTATCCTTGAGTGACTAACCAAAATTGTGATGAAGAAGAAAACAATCAAATGGACAAGATAAGGAATGGAATGGTAGGCGCCACAATTCCAAGGGGAATTGATAAGCCAAGTTGAAGATCGCCACAAGGGTCTTGGACTCTTGATAAGATCAAAGGGGGTTGGTTCAATGAAGAACCTAAGAGAGGCTAAACACTCTCACAATTGGAACAAATCCAAATTGAACATCCAAGTTTTTTTTTTCATTCATCATAGATGTGTACATATATAGAGTTTAGGGGCTGCATACATCATGCAAACAAAAGGTCACCATAAAGTGACTAAAACCCTTCATAAAAGAAATAACTAATCCACTAAGTGACTAATTAAAGTAACTAATGACAATTAAGTGGATAATAAAAGTGGTTCATGACTTCTAAAAAGGAGTTACCTAGGCATGCAAGCCAAAGGTTGCCCTCCCAAGAAGCTTAATAAAAATGTGCACCGTCCACAGACAGTTTATTATACGTTATTTAATAGAAATAAACTAGAAAACTCCATGCAAAAATTCGTCTTAAACTTCCAGTCCATTTTTTACCATGATAGAAGCCAAATTTGGTCAAGAAGCTTGAAATACAATATGTAGATAATTTCCTTAGCTTTCCAATGAACTGAAGAATGCACTAATCGGAGTTCTATAGCGCAAGACAAAGTCTAAAGAAGTCAACAGATTCCTTACTAATGAAAATACAATTTTCATCAAAAATCAATTTGGCCTTAAATTGGACAACATTCTTAGTTTGCATCATTCCTTCCCTCTTGAAGAGAATTCCACCTCAAATTTATTGCATTTGGGAGTCGTCTTCATCTTCCGGGTTCAAACATAACTCTTTTGAATCCATGGGGCACCTCTCTTGGAATTGCTTTTTCAACTTCCTTATTTTCTTTTATAGGAAGACTCTCAATTTTTCTTTCAACCTTTGCCTCTTCAAAGAATGCTTTTTCCACCTCACTTTTGTTCATAAAGAGACTCTCTACTTTTTCCTCAATATCTTTTTCATTCTCTTCCTTCTCATTATTTTTCTCTTGCTCTTTGCTTTTGTTGGTTTGGCCTTCACTATTCTTTTCTTCATGCCCTAGGGGAGAAATGTTAGACAAATGAACCAAAGTAGAAGAATCCCAACATTTGATTCCACAAGTTAATCTAGAAGTAGGTATTAGAGTAATAGATTGCCATGACTTTCCCAGTGAATTTGAAGACTTATTCTCAGCTTTAATTGTAAGCTACTCTCTAGTCGTCTTCATCTCCTTATCTTCCTCTTGCAATTCAACTCCAATTGATGCTTTGCATTCTTCCTTTGGAATTTCGTCTTCAATTTCATTGATTGTGCAAGCTTTCTTTGGAATCTCATCTTCAATTTCAGTGAGTGTCTTGCAAGCTTCCTTTGGAGGAACATCTTCAATTTCATTGAATGTCTTGCAAGCTTCCTTTGGAGGAACACACTCAATCTCCTTCACAAGAGAATCAACACAACTAGGCAAAGAATTAGGAATAGCATCAAAACAAGCATTCAAGTTTGTTTTGTTCACCTCACTTTCTTTTTTGGAGTCTTCAACCATTTTCTTCCAGTGTGCTTCAAAACTTTCTATTTGTCTTTTCATTCTCTCCTCTTTTCTCACCCTTTTTTCATTCTCCTTTTTCTCTCTTTCAATTTCTCTATCTCTTCTCTCATATCTCCTTCCTCCATGCCTCCTTTTTTTTATTTCTCCTAGCTTTTCAAGCATCTCATTGAACTCCTCCATTAGTCTTTGCAATCTTTCCATTTCAAGGAATAGTGTTGCCATGATATGTGATGGGAAGAAAAGAAAAAAAAATTATTTTGGAAAAAAAAATCGAAGAACAAGATCAAAAATCACTTTAGGAAGGATGGCTCTGATACCACATGATATGATCCTAGAAAAGATCAAGTAGAAATTCGGATCTATCCTTGAGTGACCAACCAAAATTGTGATGAAGAAGAAAACAATCAAATGTAAAGATAAGGAATGGAATGGTAGACACCACAATTCCAAGGGAAATTGATAAGCCAAGGTGAGGATCACCACAAGGGTCTTGGACTCTTGATAAGATCGAAGGGAATGATGCTAAAAAAGGTCAAAGGAGTTGATGGGCCACCAAATGATGCAAACCAAGAATGATGTCTAATTTAAGGCCAAATTGATTTTGATGAAAATTTTATTTTCGTTAGTGAGGAATCTATTGACTTGTTTTAACTTTATCTTGCGCTACAGAACTCCGATTAATACATGCTTTATTTTGTTGGAAAGATAAGGAAATTATCTACAAATTGTATTTCAAACTTCTTGACCAGATTTGGCTTCTATCATGGTGAAAAATGGGCTAGAAGTTTAAGATGAATTTTTGTACGGAGTTTTCTAGTTTATTTCTATTAAATAAAGTATAATAAACTTTGTGTATGGATGGTGCACATTTTTATTAAGCTTCTTGGGAGGACAACCTTTGGCTTGCATGCCTAGGTAACTCCTTTTCAGAAGTCATGAACCACTTTTATTATCCACTTAATTGTCATTAGTTGCGTTAATTAGTCACTTAGTGGATTAGTTATTTCTTTTATGAGGGGTTTTAGTCACTTTATGGTAACCTTTTGTTTGCATGATGTATGCAACCCCTAAACTCTATATATGTACACATCTATGATGAATGAAAAAAAAAACTTGGATGTTTAATTTGGATTTGTTCCAATTGTGAGAGTGTTTAGCCTCTCTTAGGTCCTTCATTGAGCCAACCCCTTCGATCTTATCAAGAGTCCAAGACCCTTGTGGTGATCCTCACCTTGGCTTATCAATTCCCCTTGGAATTGTGGCGCCTACCATTCCATTCCTTATCTTATCCATTTGATTATTTTCTTCTTCATCATAATTTTGGTTAGTCACTCAAGGATAGATCCAAATTTCTACATGATCTTTTCTAGGACCATATCATGTGGTATCTAGAGACATCCTTCCTAGAGTGACTTTTGATCTTGTTCTTCAATTTATTTATTTTTTTTCCCCAGAAATTTCTTCTTCCCACCACCTATCATGGAGTCTCTAATGAAGAAAAATAATGCCAAGCAAAGGGAGGATCTTTTCTATTCTAGATGCTATGTGAAGGACAAGATATGTAGCTTAGTCATTGATAGAAAGGGTTACATTAACCTAGCTAGTACCACCATGGTGCAAAAGTTGGGACTTCCTATTCTAGAGCATCCACAACCGTATAAGCTTTGGTGCATCCTGGAGTTTAGCGATCTCAGTGACGTGATGGTGAACAAACAAGTACGAGTGTCATTCCGGATTGGAAGATATGAAGATGAGGTGTTATGTGATGTGGTGCCCATAGAATCGAGGCACTTGTTACTTAAGCGTCCTTGGAGGGTTGAACGATAAGCGAGATATGATGCCTATAAGAATAAGTACTCATTTGTATTTAATGATTGTAAAATTACTCTTGTATCATTGTCACCAAAACAAGTGTATGAAGGTCAAATGCACTTAAAAAGAGATAGTGAGAAAGGAAGAATGAGTGAGAAAAAAATTGAAGAGGGTTTAGTGGATGAGGTAAAAGTTGAGAGTACATTTGAAGAGAAAGAAAAGAAAGATGAAAGTATGGAAAAGAATGAGGAAAAAGAAAAAGATGAGAGCAAAAAAGAAAGTGTTGTGAAAAATGAAAACTTGAATGCTTGTTTAGATGTTATTCCCAATTCTTTGCCTAGTTGTGTTGAATCTCTTTTCAAGGAAATTAAGTTTGTTCCTCCAAAGGAAGCTTGCAAGACATTCAATGAAATTGAAGATGTGATTCCAAAGGAAGAATGCAAAGCATCAATTGGATTTGAATTGCAAGAGGAAAGTAAGGAAGTTGAATAAGCAATTCCAAGAGAGGTGCCCCATGGATTCAAAAGAGTTGTGTTTGAACCCGGAGGATGAAGATGATTCCCAAAGGTAATAAATTCGAGGTCGAATTCTCTTCAAGAGGGAGAGAATGATGCAAACTAAAAATGATGTCCAATTTAAGGCCAAATTGATTTTTGATGAAAATTTTATTTTCGTTAGTGAGAAATCTATTGACTTGTTTTAGCTTTATCTTGCACTACAGAACTCCGATTAATGCATTCTTTATTTTGTTGGAAAGATAAGGAAATTATCTACAAATCGTATTTCAAGCTTCTTGACCAGATTTGGCTTCTATCATGGTGAAAAATGGGCTGGAAGTTTAAGACGAATTTTTGTACAGAGTTTTCTAGTTTATTTCTATTAAATAACGTATAATAAACTGTATGTGGACAGTGCACATTTTTATTAAGCTTCTTGGGAGGGCAACCTTTGGCTTGCATGCCTAGGTAACTCCTTTTTAGAAGTCATGAACCACTTTTATTATCCACTTAATTGTCATTAGTTGCTTTAATTAGTCACTTAGTGGATTAGTTATTTCTTTTATGAGGGGTTTTAGTCACTTTATGGTGACCTTTTGTTTGCATGATGTATGCAGCCCCTAAACTCTATATATGTACACATCTATGATGAATGAAAAAAAAACTTGGATGTTCAATTTGGATTTGTTCCAATTGTGAGAGTGTTTAGCCTCTCTTAGGTTCTTCATTGAACCAACCCCTTTGATCTTATCAAGAGTCCAAGACCCTTGTGGCGATCTTCAACTTGGCTTATCAATTCCCCTTGGAATTGTGGCGCCTACCATTCCATTCCTTATCTTGTCCATTTGATTGTTTTCTTCTTCATCACAATTTTGGTTGGTCACTCAAGGATAGATCCGAATTTCTACATGATCTTTTCTAGGATCATATCATGAACTTTTATAGAGTTAAAGGAACATAAAATGCCAAAGGAGTTGATGGATGATGAGAACAAAATGTCAAAATAGTTGTTTGATGATGATGAATGGGTGGATTCTTGTCTCTGAAATGTTTCACTTATGAACTCATGGCATGCGTCATTTGATGGCTAGGTGGTATTCATAAAAGTTCTAGGAAATTGTCTTAGCTTCCCATAGATACCAAGTTTAGCCAAATCCTCCACTTACAGCCCGAGATATGGCCCAATTACTGCTATGGGTCATTCCCAACTTTAGCTCCTCTGTTCTGACTTCCAAGCCCAATATCACCTTCAAAGAATCCGAACTGAATTTTGTTTTCTCCATGAAAGTTGTAGATATGGGTCTTAACCTTCTACAGTCAAAATTTTAGAATTGTTGAACTCCTATAACCCAAGATATAGCCTAATGAGTGCATAGAGGTCAAGCTGTCAAGTTCAAAACTCTAGATTTTACTTCAATTCCAATTTGAGTTATCCAAACGTGTGTTTCCAGTCTTGAGGCATTCATGAAAGTTGCATAAATTTGTCTTAGCTTTAAAACAAGGCCAAAATCACATCCATTGGATATTTGTAACTCAAATTATAGCCAGTTTACTGAAAAAGCTAAGTGAGAAGATTATACAATAAATGAAATATATTGCTATCAATGTGGCTCTTGCTATCAAGTGAATAGTTATTAGAGAATTATCTTAACTTTCCAACAAGACTAGAATCACATTAATCAAATAATTGCAACTCAAATTGTGATCACTTTACTTAAGAATGCAATCACCCAAATTAATGATAATTCAAGCAATAATTTCTTCAATAATCCAATTAAGCTTAATTTCATAAAATGTGACAAAATCAACTTAATTAAGCTAAATTGAACCTTAAGAAGCCTAGTGAGAGGATTATAAAATGAATAAAATACATTGTTATCATTCCTCTCCTATCACCATTGCCCTTTTGTTTGGGCATTGAGAGGCTATGTGTCCACTCCCCAAGCATTTGAAGCACTTGATGTTCCTATTTTTAGAAGAAGAAGAGGAAGAAGCATTAATGGAAGGAAAAACATTAAAGCTTTTAGAAGTCATACCTCCCTTGGGTTGTGTAGAGGAGTTTTCCTTTGGTTCCTTGTCCTTCCAAGTGCGAGGTTTGAGGTTAGAAGAAGGCTTCTTCCATGCACCCTTTCTTTTAAGTTATTGTTCCTCCTTTATGGCTTGGTGGACTAACCCATCAAGCCCTTCATAGTTGTGCAACTCCACGATGTCTCCTATCTCATGGTGTAAACCATGAAGGAAACGTGACATGGTAGCCTCCCTACCTTCAATGACATTGGCCCTTATCATGGCCACCTCCATCTCCTTGTAGTACTCATCCATACTCCTACTTCCTTGAGTAAGTCTTTAGAGTTTATTGTGTAATTCCCTATGGTACCATGAAGGGACAAACCTCCTCCTCATTAAACTTTTCATCTCTTCCCAAGTATCTACGGGGTACTCTCTATTCCTTTCCCTCTCTTTTTGTACTTGGTCCCGCCAAATTAGGGCATAGTCAGAAAATTCTAGGGCAGCCACCTTGACCTTCCTTTCTTCATTGTAATGGTGATAGGAAAAGATTTGTTCTACCTTGGTTTTCCATTCTAAGTAGGCTTCGGGGTCATTCTTTCCTTGGAAAGAAGGTACTTGGGTCTTTACTCCTTCTCTTTCATCACTCTTATGCCTCATATTCCTCCTTTCATAACTCCTTTCATTCCTCTCATTCCTCCTTCTTCTAGCATGGTTCCTCCTAGTCCTCCTTTCCCTACCCGAATCATAGGTATCTTCATCATCATGCGAGACTTCATGTTGAGAGTCTCTCCTCCTTTCATTATCGAGCCTTGTGTTTATTTTCACCCTAAACTTCTCAAGTTCTTTAACTAAGGCTTGCATAAGGTTTGCAATCCTAGGGGATGGGGGTGTACTTCCTTCACTCATCTTTGTACAAGTAATAAGAATAATTCAAGATTGAAAGGCCCTTACCACTTTTCTCATGTGTATACACTCTTACATTGATTCCACTTATGTTTCACACAATTAGGCTTTTGTTTAATGAAAATGCTCTTACCTTTACCACTCAAGTTCTCTTTGCAAGTTCTTAAATGAACCTTCTTGTGTTTCAATTACCAAAAGCTCTTACAAAAGTAGCGGTCCTCACAAGAGTAAGCACTCAGAAGTTGAAGAAAGGATGAAACTCTAGACAAAACTCAAAGGAATTTAAAAGACAAGCAAGAAAATCTAATTAAAAAAAGAAAGGTAAAACTCAAAAGAAATAAGAAGAAAAAGAAATACGCAAGGTATGTAGAATAGCACCGCTTAATGAAATTCACAAGGCATTCAAACTTAATCTTGCTTAAGTGCAAGGGCAGTCTCTTTTCTCTTTTTTTAATTGGTTCTTGCAATTTTAATTCCAAATGTTATACCCAATTGTGTATTTAGGAGCTTCCTTTCAAATTAAGGTGCTATATAAAACATGTAACAACAATAGATACAGAGTTGATAAGATCAAAGCTGTAAATATTACACAGAAATTAAAGAACAGAAACTCAAGGCAGAAAATAAAAGGACTGGAATTTAAATGGCAAAAATTAAAGAACGGAAAGTAAAGAATGTTTCCAATTCTTAGGAATGACAGATATCAATGATGATCAAGGTTGTGTACAATTATGACATTCAAGCAATGGTGCTTGATGTTTGGAAAGCAATAAGAACAAGTACAAAAAATACAAGAACTCGATCAACTCTAGGATTCGGGCTCTGATACCATATTATATGATCCAAGTTGGATGCATATTATTTTTTTCGGATCGTCATTGAGTTGATTTTGTGTTTTAAAGAATTAAACGATGAAGGGTGAACAATAACGTAAACAGTAAAAAAATTAAAAAAAAGATGGAAAAAGACAAGGAATGGAAGGAAGAAAACGCCACACTCTTGTAGAGTGATAAGTCAAGCAAAGATTTGCCACAAAGGTAAGGAAACCTTTGATAAGAACCAAGATGGTTCTTCCAAGAACCCCAAGAGAACTAAGCTCTCTAAACTCACTAAGGAGTGCAATAATATTCTCTAATTCAAAAGTGTTAAATGTAGTTAACACAAGCCTATTTATATGCATTAGGTATGTGGTTAGGTCTAGCTAAAGGAGGTAGCAAGCTAGCGCATTTTTAATCCTGACCCTAGCGCAAATATGGCCCAGGCCCAATTAGAAGGCAACACATATCCCTAGCTCTGCTATGCGCAAGTTAAGCCCAAACAATTGGCCCTTATTACAAAATTATCCCAAAAAGAATATAATAACCAAAATTGAGAAAATTAAAAGGTTCATACATAATTAAATAAAATTGACTAAGAAGAAATCATGTCCCCACATTGGGCCCTTCATCAACTTGGATCATTTGGACCATCTTGAGTGCTCCTTCTCCTGGAATAGGCTTGAGTGAGAGAAAGTGGTTGACTTCTTTGTCCAAATCCTCCTTAGCCTTCTTAGCTCTTGACCTTGTCATTGGGCCTCCAAGTCCTCGTAGTGCATCTTTGGGCATTGGGCCCGTTGGGCTACCACTTAAGCTTCCTTGGTCTCCATCATGAAGTTATAATGGCATGTTACTTCCAAAGGGTTCCAGCACCCTCCCAATCTACTCCTCACCTATCATGTGTCGAATTATCCTAAGGAACTGTTTCTTTAAAGTTTTAACTTGTTTTATCTTAGGATTAAACATTACCAAGGATTCCAACATGTTTCAAGGCCCATGACCATCATCAAACGAAAATGTCAAATATTCCAAAAGTCCATAAGGCTCATGGATCATGTCCAAAGTTCATATGTTTAATCCAAGCATAGGTAATCAAGTTCACAAATTCCAGATCCAAACATAGGTAACTAAGTTCACAAATTCCAGATCCAAGCATAGGTAACTAAGTTCACAATTTCCAAATCCAAGCATAGGTAACTAAGTTCAAAGAATTCCAAATCCAAGCATAGGTCACTAAGTCCGAAACTCCAAGTCAAGCATAGGAAAACAAGTTCAAACAAGTGCAGCAACAACAATCACGAGTAGGGTTTCCCTTTGATTAAAGTAGCTTGACAATTACTCATTATCATGAAGTAAATTAGTTATCTTAGCAAAAGATCAACATAGGGCAGACTTAGGTTTCTTTTAGAAAACGTTCACCCAAGCTTGAAACAATGATCATATGTTTAAACATACATAATATTAAGATGAAATCACCACACGATTAGCAATGCAACATTTACAAGTTAATTTATCAAACTAAAATAGTAGTTAACTCGAAAGAAAGAAAAGAAGAAGTAGAGTTAGAAAGAAAGTAAATGGAGTTTCAAGATAAATTAAAGATGTAGAGAAGGTTGCCCCCCATTTTTCCTACCTTGTTTTTCCTTCTAAACCAAGAAAGTGTTGATCTTCAACCTTCAATGGATCACAAACAAAGAAGAACGAGATGGTGAGAGGTAAAGGAAAAGGAAAGGTAGGGGGATTTCTAGATGTCTTATGAGTTGGGAATGGGTTAAGCTCAAAGCATATGCTGCAAAAGAATTACTTGAGAACCCTCAAGCCCTTTAATATCACGTCCCCCATCACCTTATTCCTCCTCTTTGGCTGAATCATAGCTTCCATCATTACCAAGGGGTTAGGGTAGGTTTTAGGATTGATGTAGCCATTGGAGTGATGAGATGGGTGTCCATGGATGCAGACTTGAAGGGTAGGACATGGAGACATCATAATGTCTCTCAATTCTTGACATGAAAAGAAAGAAAAAAGGGCAATTGAAAGAGGTATCTTGACAGCTCTCTCTCCATGGTAGATTAAGAATGATTCACCTAGGTGTGTTGTGTCATCTTGCATGCTTTGGAGATCTTGCAGCAGCCCACTTGTCATTGTCCATGTGAGAGTCATCTTTTCATTTCTTAGAGCTGCAACAAGTGGCTTTGGCTATGTCACTTCTCATGGATGAAGGTGTGCATGCTGCACACTTGGCTGTGGCTCTTGAATTGAAGAGAAAAGTGTCATTTGAAACTTGAAAGTGTTCATGCAGCTTCCCATGTGTCCTAGCTATATGATGCATGTAACATCCCGAAAAAACATATTAGACTCTTATATGTGTACAAAGGTAGCATATAAGTTGTTTGATATGTCAGTGAAGATTTGTGACAAACAGAGTTAGTTTAGGTACTTTGCTGCAACACAGAGTGTGGAAAGTGGCCTATAATGACTCAGTAAATAGCATAAATTTCTATTTGAAGGGAAACAAGTTTAGATAATTTGTTTCTAGGTCACGAATAAGTTAAATAAGGTGTGGTTAAAGTTTCAAGAGAATCAGAGTCAGTTTGGTATTTTTAGGCATACTGGTTGTGCATTTTAATACCGAATGACTAGCAGCAAATATAGAAAATGATGAGAATTGTGAAACAATAATTTAGATGAATCGTATGATTTATTCTAAAGTTGTTGGAAGCTGGAAAACTTGAATTAGTATAATTCAGGTGTCCTTAGTAGATAAAAGTTTCAGTGTAAAAACTTAAGTTAATCTTTTCTCTTAATTCCCTCCATGTCCCACCCTCTATATCTCTCTTCTCTCTCGGCAGAATGAAGAAAAATAGAGAAAGAAAGAAAAGAAAGAAAAGAAAGAAAGGAGAAAGGGGAAGAAGGAGAGGAAGAAGATCAGGGATTAAACTTCAAGATCAAGAGTCTTCAAGAGGTAAGGGGTTTTCTGCTCATCTTTTCCCTTTAATTCTCATTTGATGGGGTTAGGGATTTTGAGTAGAAATGAGGGTTTGGATAGCCAAATCCTAATTCTTAGCTTGGTTCTTGATTCCAAGAACTAGGTTAGGATAGTTTAAGCTTAGAGAATGCTAGATAGCTATTTGTGGCTCAAGGACAACCATTAGAATCCATAGGAAATGGATTTGGAAAATGGTTGGGGTTAGGTGATTTTGGACCTAGATCTATGCCCTAAGAGAATTTATAGGTTGTAAAAGAGTCACAACAAGTTTAAGGACCTAGATTAATGTTAAAAATCATTTAGAATCCATGAGGAAAGGTTTGGAAATTGGTTTTTCAACCAAATATGCAGAATTCGCATTCTGCAGAATTTTCTGCAGAATGGTCACGCCTAGGCGTGATATTTCCATGCCTAGGCGTGGGTTGATCAGTTCTCAACCCTACGAGGTAGAGAGAACCACGCCTAGGCGCGGCAAAACCAAGCCTAGGCGTGGATAGGGCAACATTTAGATAACTTGCATTGTTTGTTGCATAACTTGAGTTGTAAATATTAGAATGACCTGATTCCAGAGCCATTTGAAAGCTAAGACATAAGGCTTCATGTGGTAAAAATTTCAAAATTATTGAGCAAGCCAATCAATACCAGTTTCTGTTTGAATCCAAGGCAGATTCTGCAGAAAAAGGCATTCTGGCAGTCAAGAATCGATTGCATAATTTCTTGCTCCGATGTCGTATGGACATAAGGCTATTTGCCTATGAAATTTTAGAATCATTAAAGTTAGGATGTAGCTCTAGTGCATTTATGAAAATTAGTCTTTTTAAAGGTCCAGAGCAAATTTCATCAAAGATGTTATTTTGATGATTTGAAATCCCTAGTTGTTAAGATCCTTTGTTTATGCTTAGTAAAGATTATTGAGACACTTGAGAGGTTATTTCTTTGAGAGAAAGACCTAGTGGCATACAAAGGGAGATACAAGAAAAGTGAGTGCATCCATTAGACATGGATTGCCAGAGATCAAGCATTTAGCTTCTTAAGCAACTTAAAGTTGCAGAGATGTCACAAGAGAGGTGATAAGAGATTTAAGAAGCGAGATGACATTAGTAGAGTGCCATAGTGACTAAGTGGCAAAAGTTAAGAGCCAAGGTGCCAAGATGGCAATAGTGGAGTGCCATTGATGAGGACTTCATGGGAGAAGCCCAAGTCCAGAAAGAAGTCCAAGATCCAATACAAGGTCTAGGAGGGCCTATGACAAGAGCAAGAGCTAAAAGGGACCAAGAAGAACTTAAAAAGATGGTGAACAACTTATTAGAGACCCAACATCAGATTGAAGCCCAACATGTGGAGCCTAGGGTTTACACATGCATAGCCCACTTGGAATGAAAGGAGAAGAGCCTCTATTTGGTGTATGGCTATGTTAAAAAATATATATATATATTTTTGTCCATAGCAAGATTAGAACCCAGGCACTTGAAGCTGAATATGTCTCCTTAACCACTAGAACATATCAGTGATGCTTATGCTAAAGGGTCTTGTGTTTATTTTTTGTTAAGTCCTAAACGGGCAAACCTCTAAACTGAATTATACTAAAACTTTTGGAGATCATAGAGGGGGACACATATTTTTGGGAATATACAAAAACTGAGAGTTTTGCTCTGCTAGGGTTCTTCCTTGCATCATTTGATCTTATCAAGAATTAACCAATTCTTGTGGCGATCCTCCTTGGCTTATCAAACTAGGTTTGTGGCGCCATTCTTTTCTTATTTCTTTTCATCAAT
Organism: Ormosia emarginata; assembly: GCA_029884605.1. Lineage (NCBI taxonomy): Eukaryota > Viridiplantae > Streptophyta > Magnoliopsida > Fabales > Fabaceae > Ormosia > Ormosia emarginata. The sequence goes on along the minus strand of JAQQTP010000078.1, from coordinate 19,159,084 downwards.
TTTGTATCTAGTTCTTCTTTCTAATTTTGCAATTTTCTCAATTTTTCGTCTCAAATTTCTAGCACTTATATCTCAAGTTATACGTACTCTTTTTTAGTCATTCTTAAGTCTAAATTGTGATTCAGAAAGAGATCTTTCACCTCATTTTAGAATCACGCAATTCTGATGTCTATAGTGTGAGATATGGATGCTTCCTAAAAAATAAACTGAATCAATTCTTTTCTTTCTTTATTCTTCCTTTCAATTTCTTCTTCCAAATTCTATTTGTTCTAGTCCTAATTAGGTCCAAATTCAAGAGGCTTAAGGAAAACCTCATCATTTGGTATCAAAGCTAGTCATTAGGGCTAGTGTTTGGGTGTGAATTGGAGTCAAAAGAGGGCTGTTTGAGCTTATTGATCATATCTTGTGTTTTACATATCCAATTTCGATGATTCTTGAGTGCAAATTGTGTCCCAGAAAGTGAACTTTCTCCTTGTTTAGGAATCACTCAAATCGGAGTTCTGTAGCGTGAGATACAGTGGCTGATTGGAGGTGCCGAATTAGGGTTTGGAGGATCAATTTTGGTTGCTGCAAATGCTGCCTATTTGGTAAAGTGAACATCTATTTTCTAATCGAGACAATTGCTAAATTTCTGGAGAAAAAAAAATTAGAGTGGAATTACTCTTATTTGTTTGCTAATTTTCCTTTTGGTTGCTACACCTTGCGATTTAGAAGTCTGCAGTATATACACATTCAAAAAAAAATTGGAGTATTTGGACCATAGAGGACTTAAATTCGTGATTCTAAGCTTCTTCCTAGTTTCATTGTTTATTTGTGTGTCTTTGTGCTTCTAAATTGTGTTAGTATCCATACATCGTAATCTTTTGTTGTTTTGTTACTTTGCTGTCCAAAAAAAAAGTGTCTTGTTTATCCTATTTTCTTGATAATCATTCATGTTTCTGTCTTTCTTGAGTGTTAGTAGTAAAATTGTGCTTTGCTACTTGTGTTATTTCTACAAATTCTGATCACCTTGGAAAAGTGGTTCTTGAAATAGATTGGTTGATTCAGGTAAGAACTTTAAGCAAGAGAAAGAGTGGAAAAAGGCAAGAGAGATACATTAGCTTAAAAGCCAAATTTGTGTGAAACACTTTGAGTGAAATAGTTTTGGAGAGGACTTCTTTACCTCAAATCTATCTATGGCTGAAAGAGAGGGACCCCCATCCCCTACTAGGGAGCATAGGTTGTTGTTAGATGCCTTAACTCAAAGGATGAATGAGGTGTTGAGGGAGCATACGGAGGGAATTTATGAGAGGCTTGAAACTTTAGAAAACCAAAACCAGAATGGGGAGAATTGTAACGCCCCAATTTTTAGAAAATATTCTGAATGTACTGTTTGCTGTTTTTCATGCTTTTGTGTGAATGACCGCTGTGTCCCTATTTTACTGTTCTCGATTTCTGTATGAAAACAATTACGATAATACAGGCTCAAATTTTATTTGATCGTTTTACGTAATTTGCTTCGAGACTAAAATAAAAATTTTTCTCGAGCTCTTGTTTTAATTTTTCCCGAAAGATATACAGCTATATAATACTGCTGGATATTTTATTTGAACGTTTTGGACGATTACCTACGTCGTGGGAAAAATGAGAAAATGACCGTTACGTCCCAAACGTATTGTTTTTGCTATTTTTAATTGTTTTCTTCTTGATTTAATGTCCGATAATACTGTCTGTGATTTTATATGGACTTTTTGGGTGATTTGCTCCGAGGCAGGAAAATAATATTTTTCGGGCCGAGAAAATCTTATTTTATTATTTAGAATTGGGGGATCTTACTTAACCCGATTCTGAATGAGACTAAAAATAATCTTTTAATTTTTAGGATTTAATCACAAATAAAATAATTTTATATTATTATAATATTATTTTATTAGTCGAAGATAATTTAGTGACAAGTGGACCCGAAATATTTTGCGGGACCCACAATTAGCGAGAACGGTTAGATCGGTAGCTTAATTGATCACCGTTAGCGGTAGAACTTTCCGAAACAGTGACTCGACTAGTGCTAGTCGACGATCACAGAGAAATTAAATGACATCTGTGTGTGACTCAAAGGTGAGTCATCAAGGAGAACCAATAGGAATCAAGCTTGTTAAGCAAGATTTAATCCTAGCTTTGATGCATTCAATGGCTTGGATGAAGCCAAATCCATGCACATCCTTGACCACTTGAAGGCTACGGCCATTAGGAGAAGGAAGGCCAAAATAACACTTCATCTTCATCACTTTTCTCTCTTCTCTCTCTTCCAAGAACCCTAGCCACCATTGTTGTTCTTTTCTCCTACCATTCGGCCAAGACCAATACTACACCATCCAACCATCCAAAAATTTTTCTAACCAAGTTTTCTTAACCTAAACACTATTCTAAGAACCTTTCTAGTTGGGAGTTTCTTCAAAATCTTCCATTTAGGCCTTGGAAATCAACCTTGAAAGTTTTACCTAGAAGGTGAAATTTCATGCTTTTCTTTCCTCTCTTCTTTTTCAAAGTTCTAAGCCATGATTTCTCCATGGTTTAGCTTCTTTTTCATGGTTAGTAACATGTAAATTTTGTTTGAGATTTCTAGGTATTTTTGAAGGTGAAAACCGAACCCTAGGAGGTGTGAAAGCAAACCTTTGTCTTCATTTAAGGTAAGAGGAAGAAAATTTTTATCATCCCTTGGTGGTGGTAAGAAGATGGAATGATTTGTAATGTTTGAAGAATCCATAAGGATTCGGTGGTGTTGTCTTTGTTTGGTGTGTATGTGTTAATTTTTATGTTTGCTAGTAGTTTATGTGGTAATTGTTAGTAGCTTTCTTGTTTGATGATTGTAATAATTTTGCATGTCTATTAGTTTTTAGGTGTATGTCTACAAGCTTTAATTTAGGTTATATGTGTTAGAAAATATATTGCATGTGTTAGAAATATAATGCATGTGTTAGAATTGTATGATAAGGTATAGGATGTGAATAACATGTTTAAATTTGCATGAGTGTTCCAAAGAGCACAATCCAATAGCTCACGGCAATGACAAATGTGGAGGACCAAAATGTTCTCTTGGTTTTTCCTAAAGTGTAACTTAATTAACCTAGGAGAATCAAGAAAGTTTCAAATTGATTTGATCAAAGAAAATGAATTTAGAAATCAAATGGTAAAAACTTAGTATTTTGGGCCAACATGCCTAAAGGATTAAATTGATTCTTGCTAACTATTTTCTAATATGATTTAATGAACTTAGACAATATAATACATTTGATATGATTTGAAAGGTGAAAGACATTTTAGAAATCAAATGAAAGGGGTTTTACTGAAATTTGGCCAACATGCCACTATAGGTAATCATGATTTCTAAAAACTTGATTCCAAACCTTTTTCAATTAAAAAGAGACAATACAAGTTAAAAAGAAATTTTCTATAATGACTTTTGAAGAAACAAGTTGATTAGAAGTAAGTTTAAAGGGTTAAAATTCATAATTTTATCATTAGGAAGGAAATACAGTAATGTTGAGAAATTTTCTAACATATAGCTCACTTTAGGTTTTGAAGCATGTTAGAGATTTCAAAGAGAATTAAATGATATGGTTAAAAAAAATTAGGTAAATGGAAATTTTATGGAAAAATTTAGTAAACCATTATTATGATTTTTAAACAAAATACTGTCAATTTTTAGTAAAAATGAACCAATAAGATAGCAAAAATATTCAAAAGACAGTATGCGGTATGAAAAATTATTCTACGTAGTTTAAATGTACTAAGTACTATTTCTGTTTGTTTAAACAGTAATTTTAAAGGCATTCGAATAAGAAAATGATTTGAAAATCCTACGCGATTGAGAAAACGTATTAAAAATGCTACGCGATTTTAAAAACAGAAAAATATCTTTACCCGATTTTTAAACGTTTGTAAAAACGACAGAATTATGAAAACGCGATAAAATTTCTACGCGATTGACCGTTACTATATTTATTTTATGCTGTCGGGAAAATGTGAACCCGTACAGATTATTTTTGAGAATCTTTCGCTGTCGGGAAAATGTGAACCCGTACAGATTATTTTGAGGATCTTTCGCTGTCGGGAAAATGTGAACCCGTACAGGCTTTTGAGAGTTTATCTGCTGTCGGGAAAATGTGAACCGCATGTGCTTTCTATTTATGTGTGCCGAGTTTTTGGTGGATTGGTTGACGAGACGAATCACATCGTGTTGTCGATGCGATAAACGTAGTGTGGTTCATTGTTCTAATGAACTTGGAGACTTTAGTGTACGGGATCCCACATATGGACAGTTGGTAGCTTCGCTGGGCCATGGTAAACCGATAACACACTATGGTACTCGACACGCACTATATTTAATCGAGATTTGTGAAATCTAGTAGTACATTTGCCTGTAGTGCCACAACGTGAGACCGTGAACTACACCACGCCTGGATGATGGATTCCTGTGTCGTGGGGCTATAGACGCAACGTGTGACCGCGCAATAGTTGGTTGGGCAGCCGTGGTACTAATAGATTTTACGAGTCATTCCGCTCTCTGATACTTGTGTTTTCTTTAGCTCCATGGAGTAGGGTTTTGTCATATTATTTATTTATCTCTATGTCTATTTATTTCCATCTTATCTATTTATTATTTATCTGTATTTTATTTGTTTATTTTATCTGGTTACTGTTACTATATTTGGTTATTATATCTTATCTGTTATTCTTATCTTTCTTATTTTATCTGTGATGTTTTATCTGTGATGTGATATATTGTTATGATATCTAAATCTTACTCTAATCTGTTATTCTTTCTGTTATAGTATTTTGTATTGCATGAACTGTATATATGTTGTTTGTCGTCTTCTTATTGGCCATGTTGTGATGATTTTATGTTGTCTTACCTCTTTGTTATATGTATTTTCTGTTTATTTATTTTACGCGGTAAAGACTTCGAGGAAGAGGATCAACCCCTTGAGATCTTGTACCCCGAGGAGGAGGAAGATCAGCAAGCGGACGATCAGTTTGACAATCAAGAACCATCCGATCATCCATATCCTCTGGATTGATTGTGAGGGATGGCAGCGCCAGGATTTTTGTGGTTCGTAGAGCTAGTATTTCATGGGAGTTCGCTAGCTTGGCATCTACGAGGCGATCGTGAATCTGTGACGTATGCAGGACGTGTGACCGTGATTCTACGTCAACGTTTTGATGGAGAGCCTGTCATGACTACAACACTTTTTTTGCATTTAGAGTTACCCTTATCCATTAGGCGTCACTGGGGTGCTGAAAACCCTGAGCCTAGTGAGATAAGCATCGTATCGACTGCGCGATCCCGTTATCGCCGTGTGTCGAGACATCCGGATATCTATCTCCGATGATCATTTTCATGCTTGAGAGTGATCCATCGAGGATTAGATAACCATGATGTTTTTGGCGCGTCGGCGTATGTCCGTATATATTAACTCTTTTATTGCTTTCCTTGCTTGTTTTTGTTTAAATATTTGTAGTCTTTGTTGTAAATTATTTGTACAACTTATAACTTAATCATATGTATATTATTAGTGATGATGTTTTTTTTTATTTCGTATTTTCCGCATTATCTTTTTATATCATATTTCTGTCTATCAGGAATTATTTTACAACCCGTAATAATATTTAACAAATGTTTCACAACTTGGGTAGATTTTATTTCTATTTCTTTTATTTTCTTTTATGTGTGACATCCTCCAAAGGGGTGTTACATTAGTTGGTATCAGAGCCCAAGTTAGAGTCTTTTGGGGTTGTGGTTGGGTTTGTTTTTGTTTGTGCTGTGTGATTCTCTGTGCTTGGACTCCGAAAGGAGACAATATTGTTTGAAATGGTTACTTTAGTTTCCATTGTATTATGATTCATCCGTCTTTGAAGAAAGACGATGACTCGTGGTAAACGTGCACATGAGGGGGGCAGAACGTGATGGTGGCGAGTTTTGCCTGCAACTACAAAAGCAATGCCAAGAACAGCTAAAGGAACAGTACAACATGACCAGAGTAGCGCAGCGGAAGCGTGATGTCCAAAAGAGGAAAAACTATAAAGCCAGGTGATTTCGGTAAAACTCGTATTCGTGATTATTAGGAAGACAACAACAACAACAATTTCGTGGAGGAAATACGAGTGGTAGCAGGTTTAGTCAGGCTGCGACATCTGTACCCAAGTGTTAGAAGTATTGGAAGATCATCTAACGAGGGACGATACAATCAACGGAGTCACATGTTTCAAGTATAGGATGCCAAATACTTGTTGAAAAGTGTATTCTATCAAAAGACGACGTCATCTGTTAAAAATGAACGTGCTTTGACATCTCAAGTAGAATGGAGTATCGATTCTTCAAGTGGAGCAAAAGCACCTCAAATTGAAAACCTGATTAAAGAAGGTTGTGTCACAAAAGGTGATCCTTTAACTATACTGTATAATTCCAAGGGTAACCTATTTCTTTATGGCATATAATTGTGTAGGTCAATTAGAGTTATTTATGTCATCTTTATCTTTTGACCTGGTTGTTTTCACTTCAATTGCTAAATATGTGGTTGAGGACTTGAGTTGCTTAAACCATCCTAAGTTTGTTAAATAATTGAATCTTTTCTATTGATTCAATTTGTATACTCCTTTCTCAAAACATACATGATTTAAAAATATGGATTGGATATTTTTCCAACCATCCATACTTTGTTAGACTTATCAGTTGAATTATTCAAATTTAAAAAGTTCACTTCTAAATTCATCGTACCATATCAATTTCTCTACTGGATAGGTTCGGTGATATGGATGATTCTATCATCTCTTATTTCTGTGCCTTCATGATACCTTTCATGTATCGCAATTGCGAAATGTACTTTTAGACTAACTCGTTCTTTTATGACTAATTGACTATTTGAGTTGATTAGAGTTATCAATGTCTTTGTTACCTTTTGACTTATCTATTTCTGCTTTTATTTCCAAATCCATTATTTCTATCCACTTTCTTAAATGATCTTTTCTATTAATCTAAATTGTCTACCTCTTTCACGAGATAGATGTTATCTTATGAATGGATTGGTTATTTTTAATCATATCCTATAGATTGTTCCAAAGAAAATTTTGGTGTCTCGAAAAACTTATTCTTAAAATCGAGACAATGTCAAATTCTTTGTTGGACATGTCCGTAACAATTCTAATATTTTTTCTACCTTTTCTTTCTAACTTTTATAATGTCCTTTTATATATTATAATTGCAAGAAAGGATATTCTCGATCAAAATTATGTCATAAGTATCGAATACTGATATTGTTGGAAAAGAAAACTTGAATTGTGAGGCACTTCCTGTTAAAAACAAGAGCGAAAGAATGAAGCGGTACAAATGCGTGGGAAATTTCAAGTGGTGCTGTTCGAGTGGAGAATGTTTCTGTAATGTTCACAGGTTATGTAGATAGAATCTTGGTTGGTTTATCAGAAAGCGAAAGTGGAACATCAAAGACCAGCTGGAATGTTACAATCGTTATCTATTCCAGAATGGAAATGGGATAGCATATCCATGGATTTCGTTACTGGTTTGCCAAAGACAAGGAAAGGTCATGATTCGATATGGGTTATAGTCTATAGACTTACGAAATCGGCTCATTTCTTACCAATCAATATTAAATATTCATTGGAAAGATTAACCCAGTTGTACATCAGCGAGATTGTCAGATTACATGGAGTGCCTACATGTATAGTTTCTGACAGAGATCCGAGGTTTACGTCAAGATTTTGGCGAAGTCTGCAAGAAGCTATGGGAACCAAGTTACGATTGAGTTCAGCGTATCATCCGCAGACAGATGGTCAGACAGAGAGAACTATACAGTCTTTGGAGGATCTATTGCGTGCTTGTGTTTTAGAACAACGAGGAAGTTGGGATGAATTTTTATCTTTGATAGAATTCACCTACAACAATAGTTTTCACGCAAGCATCGGAATGGCACCTTATGAAGCATTGTATGGAAGGCGATGTCGAACACCGTTGTGTTGGTATCAAGATGGGGAGAGTATGACTATTGGACCAGATCTTGTGCAACAAACGACAGAAAAGGTAAAGATGATACAAGAGAAGATGAGAACGACGCAAAGCAGGCAGAAGAGCTATGTGGACAAACGAAGACGATCTCTTGAGTTTAAGGAGGGTGAGCATGTGTTTTTAAGAGTTACTCCTACGACTGGTGTCGGAAGAGTGATTAAGTCTAAGAAGTTTACTCATAAATTCATTGGACCATATCAGATTATCCGACGTATTGGTCCTGTAGCATATCAGATTGCTTTGCCGCCTTTTCTATCCAATTTGCATGACGTGTTTCATGTGTCTCAGTTACGGAAGTATATACCAGATCCGACACATGTTATACAACCAGATGACGTGCACTTAAAGGAGAATCGACTTACGAAACTTTACCGTCGTCGGGATTGGGGACGAAAGGTAAAGCAGCTTCGAGGAAAGATGATTGAGCTAGTGAAAGTCATATGGAATGATGTGACGGGTGAAGCTACCTGGAGTTTGAAAGATAAAATGAAGGATCAATATCCTCATTTGTTTTGATGAACAACGAATTTCGAGGACGAAATTTTTATTTGTTGGGGAGTGTTGTAACGCCCCAATTTTTAGAAAATATTCTGAATGTACTGTTTGCTGTTTTTCATGCTTTTGTGTGAATGACCGCTGTGTCCCTATTTTACTGTTCTCGATTTCTGTATGAAAACAATTACGATAATACAGGCTCAAATTTTATTTGATCGTTTTACGTAATTTGCTTCGAGACGGTAAAATAAAAATTTTTCTGAGCTACTGTTTTAATTTTTCTGAAAGATATACAGCTATATAATACTGCTGGATATTTTATTTGAACGTTTTGGACGATTACCTACGTTGTGGGAAAAAATGAGAAAATGACCGTTACGTCCCGAACGTACTGTTTTTGCTGTTTTTAATTGTTTTCTTCTTGATTTAATGTCCGATAATACTGTCTGTGATTTTATGTGGACTTTTTGGGTGATTTGCTCTGAGGCAGGAAAATAATATTTTTCGGACCGGAGAAAATCTTATTTTATTATTTAGAATTGGGGGATCTTACTTAACCCGATTCTCGAATGAGACTAAAAATAATCTTTTAATTTTTTAGGATTTAATCACAAATAAAATAATTTTATATTATTATAATATTATTTTATTAGTCAAGATAATTTAGTGACAAGTGGACCCGAAATATTTTGCGGGACCCACAATTAGCGAAACGGTTAGATCGGTAGCTTAATTGATCACCGTTAGCGTAGAACTTTCCAGAACAGTGTGACTCAATAGTGACTCAAGCAGAAATTAAATGCACCGTGTGACTCAAATGTGAGTCATCAAGGAGAACCAATAGGAATCAAGCTTGTTAAGCAAGATTTAATCCTAGCCTTTGATGCATTCAATGGCTTGGATGAAGCCAAATCCATGCACATCCTTGACCACTTGAAGGCTACGGCCATTAGGAGAAGGAAGGCCAAAATAACACTTCATCTTCATCACTTTTCTCTCTTCTCTCTCTTCCAAGAACCCTAGCCACCATTGTTGTTCTTTTCTCCTACCATTCGGCCAAGACCAATACTACACCATCCAACCATCCAATTTTCTAACCAAGTTTTCTTAACCTAAACACTATTCTAAGAACCTTTCTAGTTGGGAGTTTCTTCAAAATCTTCCATTTAGGCCTTGGAAATCAACCTTGAAAGTTTTACCTAGAAGGTGAAATTTCATGCTTTTCTTTCCTCTCTTCTTTTTCAAAGTTCTAAGCCATGATTTCTCCATGGTTTAGCTTCTTTTCATGGTTAGTAACATGTAAATTTTGTTTGAGATTTCTAGGTATTTTTGAAGGTGAAAACCGAACCCTAGGAGGTGTGAAAGCAAACCTTTTGTCTTCATTTAAGGTAAGAGGAAGAAAATTTTTATCATCCCTTGGTGGTGGTAAGAAGATGGAATGATTTGTAATGTTTGAAGAATCCATAAGGATTCGGTGGTGTTGTCTTTGTTTGGTGTGTATGTGTTAATTTTTATGTTTGCTAGTAGTTTATGTGGTAATTGTTAGTAGCTTTCTTGTTTGATGATTGTAATAATTTTGCATGTCTATTAGTTTTTAGGTGTATGTCTACAAGCTTTAATTTAGGTTATATGTGTTAGAAAATATATTGCATGTGTTAGAAATATAATGCATGTGTTAGAATTGTATGATAAGGTATAGGATGTGAATAACATGTTTAAATTTGCATGAGTGTTCCAAAGAGCACAATCCAATAGCTCACGGCAATGACAAATGTGGAGGACCAAAATGTTCTCTTGGTTTTTCCTAAAGTGTAACTTAATTAACCTAGGAGAATCAAGAAAGTTTCAAATTGATTTGATCAAAGAAAATGAATTTAGAAATCAAATGGTAAAAACTTAGTATTTTGGGCCAACATGCCTAAAGGATTAAATTGATTCTTGCTAACTATTTTCTAATATGATTTAATGAACTTAGGCAATATAATACATTTGATATGATTTGAAAGGTGAAAGACATTTTAGAAATCAAATGAAAGGGGTTTTACGAAATTTGGCCAACATGCCACTATAGGTAATCATGATTTCTAAAAACTTGATTCCAAACCTTTTTCAATTAAAAAGAGACAATACAAGTTAAAAAGAAATTTTCTATAATGACTTTTGAAGAAACAAGTTGATTAGAAGTAAGTTTAAAGGGTTAAAATTCATAATTTTATCATTAGGAAGGAAATACAGTAATGTTGAGAAATTTTCTAACATATAGCTCACTTTAGGTTTTGAAGCATGTTAGAGATTTCAAAGAGAATTAAATGATATGGTTAAAAAAAATTAGGTAAATGGAAATTTTATGGAAAAATTTAGTAAACCATTATTATGATTTTTAAACAAAATACTTGTCAATTTTTAGTAAAAATGAATCAATAAGATAGCAAAAATATTCAAAAGACAAGATATGCGGTATGAAAAATTATTCTACGTAGTTTAAATGTATTAAGTACTATTTCTGTTTGTTTAAACAGTAATTTTAAAGGCATTCGAATAAGAAAATGATTTGAAAATCCTACGCGATTGAGAAAACGTATTAAAAAATGCTACGCGATTTTAAAAACAGAAAAATATCTTTACCCGATTTTTAAACGTTTGTAAAAACGACGGAATTATGAAAACGCGATAAAATTTCTACGCGATTGACCGTTACTATATTTATTTTATGTTATCGGAAAATGTGAACCCGTCAGATTATTTTTGAGAATCTTTCGTTTGTCGGGAAAATGTGAACCGTCATGATTATTTTGAGGATCTTTTTGTCGGGAAAATGTGAACCCGTATGCTTTTGAGAGTTTATCTCTTGTCGGGAAAATGTGAACCCGTACAGGCTTTCTATTTATGTGTGCCGAGTTTTTGGTGGATTGGTTGACGAGACGAATCACATCGTGTTGTCGATGCGATAAACGTAGTGTGGTTCATTGTTCTAATGAACTTGGAGACTTTAGTGTACGGGATCCCACATATGGACAGTTGGTAGCTTCGCTGGGCCATGGTAAACCGATAACACACTATGGTACTCGACACGCACTATATTTAATCGAGATTTGTGAAATCTAGTAGTACATTTGCCTGTAGTGCCACAACGTGAGACCGTGAACTACACCACGCCTGGATGATGGATTCCTGTGTCGTGGGGCTATAGACGCAACGTGTGACCGCGCAATAGTTGGTTGGGCAGCCGTGATACTAATAGATTTTACGAGTCATTCCGCTCTCTGATACTTGTGTTTTCTTTAGCTCCATGGAGTAGGGTTTTGTCATATTATTTATTTATCTCTATGTCTATTTATTTCCATCTTATCTATTTATTGTTTATCTGTATTTTATTTGTTTATTTTATCTGTTCTTGTTACTATATTTAGTTATTATATCTTATCTGTTTATTCTTATCTTTCTTATTTTATCTGTGATGTTTTATCTGTGATGTGATATATTGTTATGATATCTAAATCTTACTCTAATATGTTATTCTTTCTGTTATAGTATTTTGTATTGCATGAACTGTATATATGTTGTTTGTCGTCTTCTTATTGGCCATGTTGTGATGATTTTATGTTGTCTTACCTCTTTGTTATATGTATTTTCTGTTTATTTATTTTACGCGGTAAAGACTTCGAGGAAGAGGATCAGCCCCTTGAGATCTTGTACCCCGAGGAGGAGGAAGATCAGCAAGCGGACGATCAGTTTGACGATCAAGAACCATCCGATCATCCATATCCTCTGGATTGATTGTGAGGGATGGCAGCGCCAGGATTTTTGTGGTTCGTAGAGCTAGTATTTCATGGGAGTTCGCTAGCTTGGCATCTACGAGGCGATCGTGAATCTGTGACGTATGCAGGACGTGTGACCGTGATTCTACGTCAACGTTTTGATGGAGAGCCTGTCATGACTACAACACTTTTTTTGCATTTAGAGTTACCCTTATCCATTAGGCGTCACTGGGGTGCTGAAAACCCTGAGCCTAGTGAGATAAGCATCGTATCGACTGCGCGATCCCGTTATCGCCGTGTGTCGAGACATCCGGGATATCTATCTCCTGATGATCATTTTCATGCTGAGAGTGATCCATCAGAGGATTAGATAACCATGATGTTTTTTTGGGCGCGTCAGCGTATGTCTGTATATATTAACTCTTTTATTGCTTTCCTTGCTGTTTTTGTTTAAATATTTGTAGTCTTTGTTGTAAATTATTTGTACAGCTTATAACTTAATCATATGTATATTATTAGTGATGATGTTTTTTTTTTATTTCGTATTTTCCGCATTATCTTTTTATATCATATTTCTGTCTATCAGGAATTATTTTACAACCCGTAATAATATTTAACAAATGTTTCACAACTTGGGTAGATTTTATTTCTATTTCTTTTATTTTCTTTTATGTGTGACATCCTCCAAAGGGGTGTTACATTAGTTGGTATCAGAGCCCAAGTTAGAGTCTTTTGGGGTTGTGGTTGGGTTTGTTTTTGTTTGTGCTGTGTGATTCTCTGTGCTTGGACTCCGAAAGGAGACAATATTGTTTGAAATGGTTACTTTAGTTTCCATTGTATTATGATTCATCCGTCTTTGAAGAAAGACGATGACTCGTGGTAAACGTGCACATGAGGGGGCAGAACGTGATGGTGGCAGGTTTGCCTGCAACTACAAAAGCAATGCCAAGAACAGCTAAAGGAACAGTACAACATGACCAGAGTAGCGCAGCGGAAGCGTGATGTCCAAAAGAGGAAAAACTATAAAGCCAGGTGATTTCGGTAAAACTCGTATTCGTGATTATTAGGAAGACAACAACAACAACAATTTCGTGGAGGAAATACGAGTGGTAGCAGGTTTAGTCAGGCTGCGACATCGTACCCAAGTGTTAGAAGTATTGGAAGATCATCTAACGAGGGACGATACAATCAACGAGTCACATGTTTCAAGTATAGGATGCCAAATACTTGTTGAAAAGTGTATTCTATCAAAAGACGACGTCATCTGTTAAAAATGAACGTGCTTTGACATCTCAAGTAGAATGGAGTATCGATTCTTCAAGTGGAGCAAAAGCACCTCAAATTGAAAACCTGATTAAAGAAGGTTGTGTCACAAAAGGTGATCCTTTAACTATACTGTATAATTCCAAGGGTAACCTATTTCTTTATGGCATATAATTGTGTAGGTCAATTAGAGTTATTTATGTCATCTTTATCTTTTGACCTGGTTGTTTTCACTTCAATTGCTAAATATGTGGTTGAGGACTTGAGTTGCTTAAACCATCCTAAGTTTGTTAAATAATTGAATCTTTTCTATTGATTCAATTTGTATACTCCTTTCTCAAAACATACATGATTTAAAAATATGGATTGGATATTTTTCCAACCATCCATACTTTGTTAGACTTATCAGTTGAATTATTCAAATTTAAAAAGTTCACTTCTAAATTCATCGTACCATATCAATTTCTCTCTTTTGGATAGGTTCGGTGATATGGATGATTCTATCATCTCTTATTTCTGTGCCTTCATGATACCTTTCATGTATCGCAATTGCGAAATGTACTTTTAGACTAACTCGTTCTTTTATGACTAATTGACTATTTGAGTTGATTAGAGTTATCAATGTCTTTGTTACCTTTTGACTTATCTATTTCTGCTTTTATTTCCAAATCCATTATTTCTATCCAGTTTCTTAAATGATCTTTTCTATTAATCTAAATTGTCTACCTCTTTCACGAGATAGATGTTATCTTATGAATGGATTGGTTATTTTTAATCATATCCTATAGATTGTTCCAAAAAATTTTGGTGTCTCGAAAAACTTATTCTTAAAATCGACAATGTCAAATTCTTTGTTGGACATGTCCGTAACAATTCTAATATTTTTTCTACCTTTTCTTTCTAACTTTTATAATGTCCTTTTATATATTATAATTGCAAGAAAGGATATTCTCAGATCAAAATTATGTCATAAGTATCGAGATATAATATTGTTGGAAAAGAAAACTTGAATTGTGAGGCACTTCCTGTTAAAAACAAGAGCAGAAGAATGAAGCGGTACAAATGCAGGGAAATTTCAAGTGGTGCTGTTCAGAGTGGAGAATGTTTCTGTAATGTTCACAGGTTATGTAGATAGAATCTTGGTTGGTTTATCAGAAAGCGAAAGTGGAACATCAAAGACCAACTTGAATGTTACAATCGTTATCTATTCCAGAATGGAAATGGGATAGCATATCCATGGATTTCGTTACTGGTTTGCCAAAGACAAGGAAAGGTCATGATTCGATATGGGTTATAGTCTATAGACTTACGAAATCGGCTCATTTCTTACCAATCAATATTAAATATTCATTGGAAAGATTAACCCGCTTGTACATCGGCGAGATTGTCGATTACATGGAGTGCCTACATGTATAGTTTCTGACAGAGATCCGAGGTTTACGTCAAGATTTTGGCGAAGTCTGCAAGAAGCTATGGGAACCAAGTTACGATTGAGTTCAGCGTATCATCCGCAGACAGATGGTCAGACAGAGAGAACTATACAGTCTTTGGAGGATCTATTGCGTGCTTGTGTTTTAGAACAGCGAGGAAGTTGGAATGAATTTTTATCTTTGATAGAATTCACCTACAACAATAGTTTTCACGCAAGCATCGGAATGGCACCTTATGAAGCATTGTATGGAAGGCGATGTCGAACACCGTTGTGTTGGTATCAAGATGGGGAGAGTATGACTATTGGACCAGATCTTGTGCAACAAACGACAGAAAAGGTAAAGATGATACAAGAGAAGATGAGAACGACGCAAAGCAGGCAGAAGAGCTATGTGGACAAACGAAGACGATCTCTTGAGTTTAAGGAGGGTGAGCATGTGTTTTTAAGAGTTACTCCTACGACTGGTGTCGGAAGAGTGATTAAGTCTAAGAAGTTTACTCATAAATTCATTGGACCATATCAGATTATCCGACGTATTGGTCCTGTAGCATATCAGATTGCTTTGCCGCCTTTTCTATCCAATTTGCATGACGTGTTTCATGTGTCTCAGTTACGGAAGTATATACCAGATCCGACACATGTTATACAACCAGATGACGTGCAGTTAAAGGAGAATCTGACTTACGAAACTTTACCTGTCAGGATTGGGGACAGAAAGGTAAAGCAGCTTCGAGGAAAGATGATTGAGCTAGTGAAAGTCATATGGAATGATGTGACGGGTGAAGCTACCTGGGAGCTGGAAGATAAAATGAAGGATCAATATCCTCATTTGTTTTGATGAACAACGAATTTCGAGGACGAAATTTTTATTTGTTGGGGAGTGTTGTAACGCCCCAATTTTTAGAAAATATTCTGAATGTACTGTTTGCTGTTTTTCATGCTTTTGTGTGAATGACCACTGTGTCCCTATTTTACTGTTCTCGATTTCTGTATGAAAACAATTACGATAATACTGAGGCTCAAATTTTATTTGATCGTTTTACGTAATTTGCTTCGAGACTCGGTAAAATAAAAATTTTTCTCGAACTCTTGTTTTAATTTTTCTAAAAGATATACAGCTATATAATACTGCTGGATATTTTATTTGAACGTTTTGGACGATTACCTACGTCGTGGGAAAAAATGAGAAAATGACCGTTACGTCCCGAACGTACTGTTTTTGCTGTTTTTAATTGTTTTCTTCTTGATTTAATGTCCGATAATACTGTCTGTGATTTTATGTGGACTTTTTGGGTGATTTGCTCTGAGGCAGGAAAATAATATTTTTCGGACCGGAGAAAATCTTATTTTATTATTTAGAATTGGGGGATCTTACTTAACCCGATTCTCTGAATGAGACTAAAAATAATCTTTTAATTTTTAGGATTTAATCACAAATAAAATAATTTTATATTATTATAATATTATTTTATTAGTCAAGATATAATTTAGTGACAATGGACCCAAAATATTTTGCGGGACCCACAATTAGCGAAACGGTTAGATCGGTAGCTTAATTGATCACCGTTAGCGAGTAGAACTTTCCAGAAGTGTGCTCGACTCACTAGTGACTCAGAGAGAATTAAATGACCTTTGTGTGACTCAGCGTGTGAGTCATCAAGGAGAACCAATAGGAATCAAGCTTGTTAAGCAAGATTTAATCCTAGCCTTTGATGCATTCAATGGCTTGGATGAAGCCAAATCCATGCACATCCTTGACCACTTGAAGGCTACGGCCATTAGGAGAAGGAAGGCCAAAATAACACTTCATCTTCATCACTTTTCTCTCTTCTCTCTCTTCCAAGAACCCTAGCCACCATTGTTGTTCTTTTCTCCTACCATTCGGCCAAGACCAATACTACACCATCCAACCATCCAAAAATTTTTCTAACCAAGTTTTCTTAACCTAAACACTATTCTAAGAACCTTTCTAGTTGGGAGTTTCTTCAAAATCTTCCATTTAGGCCTTAGAAATCAACCTTGAAAGTTTTACCTAGAAGGTGAAATTTCATGCTTTTCTTTCCTCTCTTCTTTTTCAAAGTTCTAAGCCATGATTTCTCCATGGTTTAGCTTCTTTTTCATGGTTAGTAACATGTAAATTTTGTTTGAGATTTCTAGGTATTTTTGAAGGTGAAAACCGAACCCTAGGAGGTGTGAAAGCAAACCTTTTGTCTTCATTTAAGGTAAGAGGAAGAAAATTTTTATCATCCCTTGGTGGTGGTAAGAAGATGGAATGATTTGTAATGTTTGAAGAATCCATAAGGATTCGGTGGTGTTGTCTTTGTTTGGTGTGTATGTGTTAATTTTTATGTTTGCTAGTAGTTTATGTGGTAATTGTTAGTAGCTTTCTTGTTTGATGATTGTAATAATTTTGCATGTCTATTAGTTTTTAGGTGTATGTCTACAAGCTTTAATTTAGGTTATATGTGTTAGAAAATATATTGCATGTGTTAGAAATATAATGCATGTGTTAGAATTGTATGATAAGGTATAGGATGTGAATAACATGTTTAAATTTGCATGAGTGTTCCAAAGAGCACAATCCAATAGCTCACGGCAATGACAAATGTGGAGGACCAAAATGTTCTCTTGGTTTTTCTAAAGTGTAACTTAATTAACCTAGGAGAATCAAGAAAGTTTCAAATTGATTTGATCAAAGAAAATGAATTTAGAAATCAAATGGTAAAAACTTAGTATTTTGGGCCAACATGCCTAAAGGATTAAATTGATTCTTGCTAACTATTTTCTAATATGATTTAATGAACTTAGGCAATATAATACATTTGATATGATTTGAAAGGTGAAAGACATTTTAGAAATCAAATGAAAGGGGTTTTACGAAATTTGGCCAACATGCCACTATAGGTAATCATGATTTCTAAAAACTTGATTCCAAACCTTTTTCAATTAAAAGAGACAATACAAGTTAAAAAGAAATTTTCTATAATGACTTTTGAAGAAACAAGTTGATTAGAAGTAAGTTTAAAGGGTTAAAATTCATAATTTTATCATTAGGAAGGAAATACAGTAATGTTGAGAAATTTTCTAACATATAGCTCACTTTAGGTTTTGAAGCATGTTAGAGATTTCAAAGAGAATTAAATGATATGGTTAAAAAAATTAGGTAAATGGAAATTTTATGGAAAAATTTAGTAAACCATTATTATGATTTTTAAACAAAATACTCATGTCAATTTTTAGTAAAAATGAATCAATAAGATAGCAAAAATATTCAAAAGACAAGATGCGTATGAAAAATTATTCTACGTAGTTTAAATGTACTAAGTACTATTTACGTTTGTTTAAACAGTAATTTTAAAGGCATTCGAATAAGAAAATGATTTGAAAATCCTACGCGATTGAGAAAACGTATTAAAAATGCTACGCGATTTTAAAAACAGAAAAATATCTTTACCCGATTTTTAAACGTTTGTAAAAACGACGGAAATTATGAAAACGCGATAAAATTTCTACGCGATTGATTGACGTTACTATATTTATTTTATGTTATCGGGAAAATGTGAACCCGTACATGATTATTTTTGAGAATCTTTCATTTGCTCGGGAAAATGTGAACCCGTATGATTATTTTGAGGATCTTTCGGCTTTGTCGGGAAAATGTGAACCCGCATGTGCTTTTGAGAGTTTATCTGCTTTGTCGGGAAAATGTGAACCCGCATGTGCTTTCTATTTATGTGTGCCGAGTTTTTGGTGGATTGGTTGACGAGACGAATCACATCGTGTTGTCGATGCGATAAACGTAGTGTGGTTCATTGTTCTAATGAACTTGGAGACTTTAGTGTACGGGATCCCACATATGGACAGTTGGTAGCTTCCATTTGGGCCATGGTAAACCGATAACACACTATGGTACTCGACACGCACTATATTTAATCGAGATTTGTGAAATCTAGTAGTACATTTGCCTGTAGTGCCACAACGTGAGACCGTGAACTACACCACGCCCGGATGATGGATTCTGTGTCGTGGGGCTATAGACGCAACGTGTGACCGCGCAATAGTTGGTTGGGCAGCCGTGATACTAATAGATTTTACGAGTCATTCCGCTCTCGATACTTGTGTTTTCTTTAGCTCCATGGAGTAGGGTTTTGTCATATTATTTATTTATCTCTATGTCTATTTATTTCCATCTTATCTATTTATTGTTTATCGTATTTTATTTGTTTATTTTATCTGTTCTTGTTACTATATTTAGTTATTATATCTTATCTGTTTATTCTTATCTTTCTTATTTCATCTGTGATGTTTTATCTGTGATGTGATATATTGTTATGATATCTAAATCTTACTCTAATATGTTATTCTTTCTGTTATAGTATTTTGTATTGCATGAACTGTATATATGTTGTTTGTCGTCTTCTTATTGGCCATGTTGTGATGATTTTATGTTGTCTTACCTCTTTGTTATATGTATTTTCTGTTTATTTATTTTACGCGGTAAAGACTTCGAGGAAGAGGATCAGCCCCTTGAGATCTTGTACCCCGAGGAGGAGGAAGATCAGCAAGCGGACGATCAGTTTGACGATCAAGAACCATCCGATCATCCATATCCTCCTCGGATTGATTGTGAGGGATGGCGGCGCCCGAGGATTTTTGTGGTTCGTAGAGCTAGTATTTCATGGGAGTTCGCTAGCTTGGCATCTACGAGGCGATCGTGAATCATGACGTATGCGGGACGTGTGACCGTGATTCTACGTCAACGTTTTGATGGAGAGCCCGTGTCATGACTACAACACTTTTTTGCATTTAGAGTTACCCTTATCCATTAGGCGTCACCGGGGTGCTTGAAAACCCGAGCCTAGTGAGATAAGCATCGTATCGACCGCGCGATCCCGTTATCGCCGTGTGTCGAGACATCCGGGATATCTATCTCCGATGATCATTTTCATGCTTTGAGAGTGATCCATCGAGGATTAGATAACCATGATGTTTTTGGGCGCGTCAACAGTATGTCTCGTATATATTAACTCTTTTATTGCTTTCCTTCTTTGTTTTTGTTTAAATATTTGTAGTCTTTGTTGTAAATTATTTGTACAAATTATAACTTAATCATATGTATATTATTAGTGATGATGTTTTTTTTTTTTATTTCATATTTTCACATTATCTTTTTATATCATATTTCTGTCTATCAGGAATTATTTTACAACCCGTAATAATATTTAACAAATGTTTCACAACTTGGGTAGATTTTATTTCTATTTCTTTTATTTTCTTTTATGTGTGACATCCTCCAAAGGGGTGTTACAAGAATGACCAACATAGAGATAGGAGGAGACATGAGAGGCATGAAAGGAGAGAACATGAGGGAGAACAAAGGAGAAACCGAGAAGAGGTTGTGAAAGTTACCATACTACCATTTAAAGGAAAAAGTGATCCTGAAGCCTATATTGAGTGGGAGATGAAGGTAAAACAAATTTTCTCATGTCACAACCTAAATGAGGAGAGGAAGGTCAAGCTAGCTACCTTAGAATTCACTGACTATGCCTTAGTTTGGTGGGATCAATTCCAAAAGGAGAGGAGGAGGTATGGAGAGCCTATATTAGAGAGTTGGGAGGAGTTAAGAAGAGTGTTGAGAAGGAGGTATATTCCATCCCACTACCATAGAGAGCTTCTCAATAAACTCCAAAGAATGATCCAAGGGAGTAAGAGTGTAGATGAGTTCTTCAAAGACCTTGAAATAGCCATGATCCGAGCCAATGTAGACGAGGAAAGGGAGGTTGCCATGGCTAGATTCCTTAATGGGCTGAATGGAGATATAAGGGATGTTGTTGAGCTTCAAAATTATGTAGAAATGGAGGACTTAGTTCACCATGCCATGAAAGTGTGATGAGGTTTTCCTTAAGCCTCTTGATTTCGGACCTATTAGGACTAGAACAAACAGAATTTGGAAGATGAAATTGAAAAGAAGAATAAAGAAGCAAAAGAACTAATTCTGTCCATTTTAGGAAATTTCTATAACTCATGCTACAGATTTCGTAAATGGGTGATTCCAAAACGAGGTGAAAGATCTCTTTCTGAACCATGATATAGACTCAAGAATCACTGAAAAAGAGTACGTATAACTTGAGTTATGAGCACGAGAAAATTAAGATGAAAATTGAGAAAATTGCGAAAATTGAAAGAAGAATTAGAAACGAAAATTGATGAAAAGAAAAAGATAAGGATGGCGCCACAAACCTAGTTTGATAAGCCAAGAAGGATTGCCACAAGAAAAGATTAATTCTTGATAAGATCAAATGATGCAAGGAAGAACCCTAGCAGAGCAAAACACCCAATTTTCTTATATGCCAAAAGTCTGACTCTCTCATGATCCCCAAATGTTTTAATACAATTTAGTTTAGGGTTTGCCCATTTAGGACTTAACTAAAATAAAACAAAACCCATAGCATAAGCATCACTGATATGTTCCAGTGGTTAAGGAGACATATTCAGCTTCAAGTGCCTGGGTTCTAATCCTGCTGTGGACAAAATATATTTTTTTGAACACAGTCAGACACCAAATAGACCTAGAATGTAATAAAATTAAATAAAATAAAAATCAAATAAAAACAGCCCAAAAATATATAAAGGTCTTGAAGTTCAAATTGACTCTTTTGACTCTTCTTCTTTCATTCCAAGTGGGCTATGCATGCATAAATCCTAGGCTCCACATATTGGGCTTCAATCTGATGTTGGGCCTCTAATAAGTTGTTCACCATCTTTTTAAGTTCTTCTTGGGCTCTTTTAGCTCTTGCTCTTGTCATGGGCCCTCCTAGACCTTGTATTGGATCTTGGACTTCTTTTTGGACTTGGGCCTGGGCTTGGGCTTCTCCCATGAAGTCCTCATCATTCCCTCCTTCTTGAGAAGCATTTGTCCTCAAATCTATTAATTCATCACCTGCATCATAAAAGGACAAATCAGCCACATTAAAGGTAGCACTCACACCATACTCACCTGGCAAGTCAATCTTATATGCATTATCATTGATCTTAGCCAATACTTGAAAAGGTCCATCTTCTCTTGGCATAAGCTTAGACTTCCTTTGAGATGGAAATCTTTCCTTCCTGAAGTGTACTCATACCCAATCACCTAGTTCAAATGTTACCTTATTCCTTCCTTTGTTTGCATGCTTGGCATACCCTTCCATTTTCTTCTCAATTTGGGCCTTAACCTTCTCATGTAATTTCTTGACATAATCAGCTTTAACTTGCCCTGACTTATCTTGCAATTGAGAAATGTTAGACAACGGTAATAAATCCAAAGGAGTCAAAGAATTAAAACCATATACAATTTCAAAAGGTGAAAATTGAGTAGTACTATGTATCGCTCTATTATAAGCAAACTCAACATGTGGCAAACATTCTTCCCAAGACTTAAGATTTTTCTTTAGAACAGCTCTAAGGAGAGTAGATAAAGTCCTATTTACAACCTCTGTTTGCCCATCAGTTTGGGGATGACAAGTAGTAGAAAATAATAGTTTTGTGCCTATTTTTCCCCACAAGGTCCTCCAAAAATGACTAAGGAATTTAGAATCCCGATCACTTACAATACTCTTAGGCAAACTATGCAGTCTTACCACCTCTTTGAAGAATAAATCAGCTACATGACATGCATCATCCACCTTCTTGCATGGTATGAAGTGAGCCATCTTTAAGAACCTGTCAACCACCACAAAAATAGAATCCTTCCCTCCCTTAGACCGAGGCAAACCTAGAACAAAATCCATAGAAATATCAATCCAAGGGTGTTCAGGAACAGGCAAGGGAGTATATAATCCATGCGGCATGACCCTAGACTTAGCCTTTTTACAAACAAGACACTTATCACATAACTTATGCACATCATGCTTCATGTGGGGGCAGTAAAAATGCTCATGCAAGATGTCATATGTCTTTTGCACCCCAAAGTGTCCCATTAAGCCCCCTTCATGTGCCTCTTGAACAAGCAATTCCCTAATTGAACCTTTTGGCACACAAAGTCTCTGTGTCCTTTATTAAGTAACCATCATGCTTGAAATACCCATCAGATACAGCATGAGAACATGTTTGATAAATATGAGAGAAATCAGCATCATGTTCATACAATTTCTTAATATATTCAAAACCAAGAAATTTAGTTTCAAGAGTAGTCAATAAAGCATACATGCATGACAAAGCATTAGCAATCACATTGGACTTACCTTTCTTGTACTTGATCACATAGGGGAATTGTTCAAGAAACTCCACCCACTTGGCATGTCTCTTGTTCAACTTTCCCTGTCCCTTCAAATACTTTAGAGACTCATGATCACTATGAATAATAAACTCCTTTGGCAGAAGATAGTGTTGCCAAGTTTGCAAAGCCCTAACTAAAGTATACAATTCTTTATCATATGTAGGGTAGTTAAGGGCAGCCCCATTCATTTTCTCACTAAAATAAGCAATAGGATGTCCCTCTTGCATTAAAACCGCACCTATGCCTACCCCAGATGCATCACATTCAAGCTCAAAGGATTTAGCAAAGTTAGGCAAAGCAAGTATGGGTGCATGTGTTAATTTCTCCTTTAGGACAACAAATGCTTTCTCTTGTTTCTCTCCCCATTTAAAACCCACATGCTTCTTGACTAGTTCATTTAGAGGTGCAAAGAATGGTACTAAAATCCTTAACGAACCTCCTATAGAAACTAGCAAGCCCATGGAAACTTCTTACCTCACTCACACTCTTAGGAGTTGGCCATTCTTGGATTGCTTTTATTTTCTCTTTATCTACATGCACTCCACTAGAATTAACCACAAATCCTAAAAACACAACATGGTCCTTACAAAACGTGCACTTTTCCAAATTAGCATACAATCTTTCTTTTCTAAGCACATGTAAAACAGATTGCAAATGATGCAAATGCTCATCCAAATTTTTACTATATACAAGAATATCACCAAAATAAACAACCACAAATTTCCCTAGAAACTCTCTCAAAACATGGTTCATCAATCTCATGAAAGTACTAGGGGCATTTGTCAAACCAAATGGCATTACTTTCCACTCATACAAACCATACTTGGTTTTAAAAGCTGTTTTCCACTCATCACCTTCCCTAATCCTAATCTGATTATATCCACTTTTCAAATCAATCTTAGAGAAATAACAAGAGCCATACAACTCATCTAACAAATCATCTAACCTGGGAATGGGATGCATGTACTTGATGGTAATGTTGTTGACGGCCCTACAGTCAGAACACATCCTCCAACTTCCATCTTTCTTTGGTACCAATATAACTAGAACAGCACAAGGGCTCAAGCTCTCCTCAACCCATCCTTTGCTCATCAATTCAGCAACTTGCCTTTGAATTTCTTGGGTCTCTTGAGGATTACTCCGGTATGCTGGCCTATTAGGTAACACAGCCCCTGGCACCAAATCAATTTGGTGTTCAATACCTCTCAATGGTGGAAGTCCTGGTAGTATATCTTCTGGAAAAACATCTTGAAATTCCTGCAAAATAGATTTAACTCCACTAGGAAGTTCAAGATCAGAATCAAGTGTAGTAATCTCCTTATTATAGAGTATATACATAGACTTCCTTGCCATTAAAGCTCTCCTCACCTCTCCACTCTTCACAAACAAAGCATTCTTTCTCTCTTTCTTTTTGCTTTCATTTTCATTTTCTTTCCTTTCTTTCCTCTCTTGCCTTCTTTTTTCTCTCATGATATTTTGATCATTACATACCTCTTTTGGAGACAATGGAACCAATGTAACCTTGCGGTTTTCATGGTGAAAAGTGTATTTATTTGTGTGACCATCATGGTGAGCTTTTCTATCAAACTGCCATGGTCTCCCAAGAAGCAAATGACTAGCTTCCATTGGAACCACATCACACAAAATTTTATCTTTATATTTTCCAATAGAAAACTCAATCTCCACTTGCTTATCCACCCTCAATTCTCCCTCCTCACTCAACCACTGCAACTTGTATGATCTAGGATGGGGCTTAGTCTCCAAATTCATTTTTGTCACCAACCTAGTACTTGCCACTTTAGTACAACTCCCTCCATCAATGATTAAGGAACACAGTTTTCCTTGGATAAGACATCTAGTATGGAAAATATTTTCTCTTTGACTTTCCTCACCCTCTTTGGCTATTCCTCCTAACATTCTCCTCACAATGAACAAATCTCCTTCAGGAATCTCCTCCTCTTCCTCTCTCTCTTCCTCACTTGAGGATTCAGTTTGGGAACTCTCACTAGTGATTTCTCCATTATCTTTTAACACCATAACCTTCTTAGTTGGGCATTCAGATGCAATGTACCCCCTACCCAAACATTTGAAACACTTTATGTCTCTAGACCGAGACTTGTTTGCCATTTCTTTGCCCTTGTTTTGGGTTAGGTTTGGGGCTATCGTGGAGATCCTAGAAGATGAGGTACCCTCCTTCTTGAACCTATCCTTCCATCTAGAGTTATCATAGTTTGATACACTCTTTCTCACACTTTTTCTTTTTAGTTGTTGTTCCACTTTCATAGCATGGTGAACCAAGTCCTCCATTTCTACATAATTTTGAAGCTCAACAACATCTCTTATATCTCCATTCAGCCCATTAAGGAACCTAGCCATGGTAACCTCCCTTTCCTCCTCTACATTGGCTCGGATCATGGCTATTTCAAGGTCTTTAAAGAACTCATCTACACTCTTACTCCCTTGGGTCATTCTTTGAAGTTTATTGAGAAGCTCTCTATGGTAGTGGGATGGAACATACCTCTTTCTCAACACTCTTTTTAACTCCTCCCAACTCTCTAACATAGGCTCTCCATACCTTCTCCTCTCCTTTTGGAATTGATCCCACCAAACTATGGCATAGTCAGTGAATTCTAAGGTAGCTAGCTTGACCTTCTTCTCCTCATTTAGGTTGTGGTATGAGAAAATTTGTTCTACCTTCATCTCCCACTCAATATAGGCTTCAGGATCACTTTTTCCTTTAAATGGTGGTATGGTAACTTTCACAACCTCCTCTCTATTTCTCCTTTGTTCTCCATCATGTTCTCTCCTTTCATGCCTCTCATGTCTCCTCCTATCTCTATGTTGGTCATTCTCCCCATTCTGGTTTTGGTTTTCTAAAGTTTCAAGTCTCTCATAAATTCCCTCCGTATGCTCCCTCAACACCTCATTCATCCTTTGAGTTAAGGCATCTAACAACAACCTATGCTCCCTAGTAGGGGATGGGGGTCCCTCTCTTTCAGCCATAGATTAATTTAATGTAAAGAAGTCCTCTCCAAAACTATTTCACTCAAAGTGTTTCACACAAATTTGGCTTTTAAGCTAATGTATCTCTCTTGCCTTTTTCCACTCTTTCTCTTGCTTAAAGTTCTTACTAGAATCAAACAATCTCTTCAAGAAATAAATTTTTAATTTGCAACAATCACAAGGCTTTTAATATCACAAGACAAGTAGCAAAGAACAAGTTCACTACTCACAATTAGAAAGACAAGTGATTCATAAATTCAAACAAGAGACAAGAACAAGGTTTAGGTCCAGAAATTCAAATAGCTTCCCTCAAACCAAATGTTGAAGCACTTCCAAATCTCCTTTTTTTTTGTTTTTTTTTAAACTCCAATTCTTTTTTTTTTAAAATTCAACAATCAAATTCAGCCTCTACAATCTTAGTACAATTCAAGCGATTCAAAAAAAAAAATCACAAATAAGTGCTGTTTTCACTTACTTGGTAGCCACTGTATGCCTCTTTGTGCAGCCTTCGTTCCTCCAAACACAACTTCAAAAAAAAACCCTCTTTTTGGCTCCAAATCACACACCAAACACTAGCCCTAATGACTAGCTTTGATACCAAATGATGAGGTTTTCCTTAAGCCTCTTGATTTCGGACCTATTAGGACTAGAACAAACAGAATTTGGAAGTTGAAATTGAAAAGAAGAATTAAGAAGCAAAAGAACTAATTCTGTCCATTTTAGGAAATTTCTATAACTCACGCTACAGATTTTGGAATTGGGTGATTCCAAAATGATATGAAAGATCTCTTTCTGAATCACGATTTAGACTCAAGAATCACCGAAAAAGAGTACGTATAACTTGAGTTACGAGCACGAGAAAATTAAGACGAAAATTGAGAAAATTGCGAAAATTGAAAGAAGAATTAGAAACGAAAATTGATGAAAAGAAAAAGATAAGGATGGCGCCACAAACCTAGTTTGATAAGCCAAGAAGGATTGCCACAAGAAAAAATTAATTCTTGATAAGATCAAATGATGCAAGGAAGAACCCTAGCAGAGCAAAACACCCAATTTTCTTATATGCCAAAAGTTTGACTCTCTCATGATCCCCAAATGTTTTAATACAATTTAGTTTAGGGTTTGCCCATTTAGGACTTAACTAAAATAAAACAAAACCCATAGCATAAGCATCACTGATATGTTCCAGTGGTTAAGGAGACATATTCAGCTTCCAGTGCCTGGGTTCTAATCCTGCTGTGGGCAAAATATATTTTTTGAACACAATCATACACCAAATAGAACTAGAATGTAATAAAATTAAATAAAATAAAAATCAAATAAAAATAGCCCAAAAATATATAAAGGTCTTGAAGTTCAAATCGACTCTTTTGGCTATTCTCCTTTCATTCCAAGGGGGCTATGCATGCGTAAATCCTAGGCTCCACATATTGGGCTTCAATCTGATGTTGGGCCTCTAATAAGTTGTTCACCATCTTTTTAAGTTCTTCTTGGGCTCTTTTAGCTCTTGCTCTTGTCATGGGCCCTCCTAGACCTTATATTGGATCTTGGACTTCTTTTGGGACTTGGGCCTGGGCTTGGGCTTCTCCCATGAAGTCCTCATCAAAGTGGAACAACAATTAAAAAGAAAAAGTGTGAGAAAGAGTGTATCAAACTATGATAACTCTAGATGGAAGGATAGGTTCAAGAAGGAGGGTACCTCATCTTTTAGGATCCCTACGATAGCTCCAAACCCAACCCAAAACAAGGGCAAAGAAATGGCAAACAAGTCTCAATCTAGAGACATAAAGTGTTTCAAATGTTTAGGTAGGGGGCACATTGCATCTGAATGCCCAACCAAGAAGGTTATGGTGTTAAAAGATAATGGAGAAATCACTAGTGAGAGTTCCCAAACTGAATCCTCAAGTGAGGAAGAGAGGGAGGAAGAGGAGGAGATTCTTGAAGGAGATTTGTTCATTGTGAGGAGAATGTTAGGTGGAATAGCCAAAGAGGGTGAAGAAAGTCAAAGAGAAAATATTTTCTATACTTGATGTCTTATCCAAGGCAAACTGTGTTCCTTAATCATTGATGGAGGGAGTTGTACCAATGTAGCAAGTACTAGGTTGGTGACAAAAATAAATTTGGAGACTAAACCCCATCTTAGACCATACAAGTTGCAATGGTTGAGTGAGGAGGGAGAATTGAGGGTGGATAAGCAAGTGAAGATTGAGTTTTCTATTGGAAAATATAAAGATAAAATTTTGTGTGATGTGGTTCCAATGGAAGCTAGTCATTTGCTTCTTGGGAGACCATGGCAGTTTGATAGAAAAGCTCACCATGATGGTCACACAAATAAATACACTTTTCACCATGAAAACCGCAAGGTTACATTGGTTCCATTGTCTCCAAAAGAGGTATGTAATGATCAAAATATCATGAGAGAAAAAAGAAGGCAAGAGAGGAAAGAAAGGAAAGAAAATGAAAATGAAAGCAAAAAGAAAGAGAGAAAGAATGCTTTGTTTGTGAAGAGTGGAGAGAGGTGAGGAGAGCTTTAATGGCAAGGAAGTCTATGTATATAATGTATAATAAGGAGATTACTGCACTTGATTCTAACCTTGAACTTCCTAGTGGAGTTAAATCTATTTTGCAGGAATTTCAAGATGTTTTTCTAGAAGATATACCACCAAGACTTCCACCATTGAGAGGTATTGAACACCAAATTGATTTGGTGCCCGGGGCTGTGTTGCCTAATAGGCCAGCATACAGGAGTAATCCTCAAGAGACCCAGGAAATTCAAAGGCAAGTTGCTGAATTGATGAGCAAAGGATGGGTTGAGGAGAGCTTGAGCCCTTGTGCTATACCAGTTATATTGGTGCCAAAGAAAGATGGAAGTTGGAGGATGTGTTCTGACCGTTGTGGGCAGAAGTCAACAACATCACCATCAAGTACAGTGCATCCCATTCCCAGGTTAGATGATTTGTTGGATGAGTTGTATGGCTCTTGTTATTTCTCTAAGATTGATTTGAAAAGTGGATATAATCAGATTAGGATTAGAGAAGGTGATGAGTGGAAAACAGCTTTTAAAATCAAGTATGGCTTGTATGAGTGGAAAGTAGTGCCATTTGGATTGACAAATGCCCCTAGTACTTTCATGAGATTGATGAACCATGTTTTGAGAGAGTTTCTAGGGAAATTTGTGGTTGTTTATTTTGATGATATTCATAATATAGTAAAAATTTGGATGAGCATTTGCATCATTTGCAATCTGTTTTACATGTGCTTAGAAAAGAAAGATTGTATGCTAATTTAGAAAAGTGCACGTTTTGTAAGGATCATGTTGTGTTCTTAGGATTTGTGGTTAATTCTAGTAGAGTGCATGTAGATAAAGAGAAAATAAAAGCAATCCAAGAATGGCCAACTCCTAAGAGTGTGAGTGAGGTAAGAAGTTTCCAGGGGCTTGCTAGTTTTTATAGGAGGTTTGTTAAGGATTTTAGTACCATTGCTGCATCTCTAAACGAACTAGTCAAGTAGCATGTGGGATTTAAATGGGGAGAGAAACAAGAGAAAGCCTTTGCTGTTCTAAAGGAGAAATTAACACATGCACCCATACTTGCTTTGCCTAACTTTGCTAAATCCTTTGAGCTTGAATGTGATGCATCTGGGGTAGGCATAGGTGCTGTTTTAATGCAAGAGGGACATCCCATTGCCTATTTTAGTGAGAAAATGAGTGGGGCTGCCCTTAACTACCCTACATATGATAAGGAATTGTATGCTTTAGTTAGGGCTTTGCAAACTTGGCAACACTATCTTCTGCCTAACGAGTTTATTATTCATAGTGATCATGAGTCTCTAAAGTATTTGAAAGGACAGGGAAAGTTGAACAAGAGACATGCCAAGTGGGTGGAGTTTCTTGAACAATTCTCCTATGTGATCAAGCACAAGAAAGGTAAGTCCAATGTGGTTGCTGATGCTTTGTCACGTAGGTATGCTTTAATGACTACTCTTGAAACTAAATTTCTTGGTTTTGAATATATTAAGGAACTGTATGAACATGATGCTGATTTTTCTCATATTTATCAAACATGTTCTTATACTGTATCTAATGGGTATTTCAAGCATGATGGTTACTTAATAAAGGACAGGAGACTTTGTGTGCCTAAAAGTTCAATTAGGGAATTGCTTGTTCAAGAGGCACATGAAGGGGGCTTAATGGGACATTTTGAGGTGCAAAAGACATATGACATCTTGCATGAGCATTTTTACTTGCCCCACATGAAGCATGATGTACATAAGTTGTGTGATAAGTGTCTTGTTTGTAAAAAGGCTAAATCTAGGGTCATGCCGCATAGATTATATACTCCATTACCTGTTCCTGAACACCCTTGGATTGATATTTCTATGGATTTTGTTCTAGGTTTGCCTCGGTCTAAGGGAGGGAAGGATTCTATTTTTGTGGTGGTTGACAGGTTCTCAAAGATGGCTCACTTCATACCATGCAAGAAGGTGGACGATGCATGTCATGTAGCTGATTTATTCTTCAAAGAGGTAGTAAGACTACATGGTTTGCCTAAGAATCTTGTAAGTGATCGGGACTCTAAGTTCCTTAGTCATTTTTGGAGGACCTTGTGGGGAAAGATGGGTACAAAACTATTATTTTCTACTACTTGCCATCCCCAAACTAATGGGAAAATAGAGGTTGTAAATAGGACCTTATCTACTCTCCTTAGAGCTGTTCTAAAGAAAAATCTCAAGTCTTGGGAGGAATATTTGCCACATGTTGAGTTTGCTTATACTAGGGCTATACATAGTACTACTCACTTTTCACCTTTTGAAATTGTATATGGTTTTAATCCTTTGACTCCTTTGGATTTATTGCCTTTACCTAACATTTCTCAATTGCATGAAAAGGTTAAGGTCCAAATTGAGAAGAAAATGGAGGGTATGCCAAGCATGCAAACAAAGGAAGGAAGAAGGTAACATTTGAACTAGGTGATTAGGTATGGGTACACTTCAAGAAGGAAACCTCTAAACTGAATTGTACTTAAACTTTTGGAGATCATAGAGGGGGACACATATTTTTGGAAATATACAAAAACTGAGAGTTTTGCTCTGCTAGGGTTCTTCCTTGTATCATTTTAATCTTATCAAGAATTTACCAATTCTTGTGGCGATCCTCCTTGGCTTATCAAACTAGGTTTGTGATTCAGAAAGAAATCTTTCACCTCGTTTTAGAATCACGCAATTCTGATGTCTATAGTGTGAGATATGGATGCTTCCTAAAAAACGGACTGAATCAATTCTTTTCTTTCTTTATTCTTCCTTTCCATTTCTTCTTCCAAATTCTATTTGTTCTAGTCCTAATTAGGTCCGAATTCAAGAGGCTTAAGGCGAACCTCATCAGCCATAGTGCCTAAGTGGCAAGAGTTAAGAGCCAAGGTGCTAAGTTAGTAAAAGTTAAGTACCATAGACCCTAGCTAGCAAGGGTGAATGCCATAGTGCATGAAGAGCTCTCAAAGAGTGAAAGAGAGTTAGTAATGCAAGGAGAGTAGTGTACTAAGTCTAGTTGGCATTGGTTTAATGTCGTAGTGCATGAAATGCTCCCACAGAGAAGAGGTGGAGTTAGTAATGCAAGATGGACTTAGTACGAGAGCATGTGGTGGTTATGTTAGAGTTAGGGCATAACTCCGCATTACACACACTTCACATTTTACATATGCTTGCTATTCCTAGACAGCAGATGGTGGAGGCATCCACTCAGTTTATGGTAGGTTATAGGAGGTTACATGATATGATTGCAGACTCCCTCCCTACTTAGCAGGTTATAGGAGGTTACTTGTTATCGTATCAGATTCCCTCCCTACTTAGGGGTGTAGGAGGTCATGTGTTGTGATGACAGACTTCGTTCCTAAAAGTAGGCTATAAGGGGTCACACATTATCATGATAGAATTCCTCTGCGCCTAGGGGAATAGTTAAGTATTCATGACATTGTACCAACACTATTATACACTTTTCTTTGAGCATAAACATACATCATTCCATCATTGCATTATGTAATATTTTGTTTGGTGAATATATTTGTGTATGTGTTACTCTGTGTTATTGGTGATAGTTGTATGGGCAGTTGTCTAGCCGATGATTTCAAATAATTGTATGGGCGATTGTTTGATATCATCGTGGTTTCGGTTATCAGAATAGAATTATAGTTCGCTTAAGAACATTACATAAAGAGAGAGTTGTAATTGTTTCTTATACAGGAAATATTAGTTCAGTTGGGTTTATTCATTTTGAATGTTTAAACTGCTGGTTTTGGTATACTTATACTGAGAAATGTGATTTCTCACCCAGTTGTTGCCATGTAAATCCAGGTGGAAGTTCATCCAAAGGCAAGAAGAAGAAGTATGAAGACAAAAATAGTTTTTATACTTTCTAGTTTAAAGCTTGTATTTATTTACGTGCTTTTAGTTTGTACAAGAAGTTATGTATAACTTTTAGTTTTTCGCAAGGCTCTCCATTATTATTTGTTTAAATGATATGGATTAGTGTTATGTTAAGTTAGAAGTAGCATAATTAATACTGCATATCCAGGTATATTTTGATATACTAGGTTACCAGTATTAGGGTGTTACAATGCAGATTTGAGAGATCACTTTTCCTTGCTAAGTGTAGAACCGTGCCATCTTGCATGAAGAGAAAGTGTGCATGCTTGCCACTTGCCTTAGAGGTGAACATGCAACCCTACAAGTGCCCTTTGTTGTGGCTTTTTGCATGGAAGGGAGATGAGCATGATTGACATTTGTCTTAGTATCTTGAATTGGAGAGAAAGGTGTCATTTGCATGCTTTGAGAATGTGCATGCTACTGGACATGTGTTCCAGCCATGGCTTTCTTGAAAATTGGAGGAATAATTTCCTTATTTCATTCTTGACAAGTGTGTAACTTTGTACGTATGAAGTCCAAGTGTCACTTTCTTGCTTCTTTTTCTCTTGTAGTCGTGAAGAGTAGATCGACAACATTACTTAATTTAAAAAATGCAACCATGCGTGGTGCCACTTGTTCTCTTGCATGAGTTTTGCTCTCTTCCCTTCCCAAGTCATTGAACATCATGAAGAGATGCTTCTCTTTGTGTTGGCTGCAACCTTTGAAGAGATTCCTTCCCTTGGAAAATGATGAGGGCAACGTGAAGTTCTTGATGTAAGGGAAATGGACTTTGTCAAACCATAGCTTAAAACCAAGTGACTATCTCCTTGGGAAGTCGTGAACTCACTTATGGTTAACTAGGAAATCTTGATTAACTTAAGGCTTCTTAATCCATCTTAATTAAATATTCGCTTACTAGCTGCTATATCTTAATTCACTCTTAATTCTTTAAATAAGCTAATCTAAAGTTTTCTTAAGATTAGTAAATCACAATTTAAGGTATCAAAAATTTTGGGATGTTATAATGGAAAGGTCAAGAAATTTCAAGAAAGATTAAGGTCGGTGGTTGGCTCACTTCGTGACCAAAAATTCGTATTGGAAATTTTATATCTATACATTTTAATCTTCTAAAGTTGAATTTTCAAGTTACCATAAGTGTTATAGAAATTTTTAGAACTCAACTTAGTTCTTAGATTTATTTTTCCATAACTTTTTGATGGAGACCAAGGAAGCTCAAGTGAAAGCCCAATGGGTCCAATGCCCAAAGATGCACTGCGAGGACTTGGAGGCCCAATGACGAGGTCAAGAGCTAAGAAGGTTAAGGAGGATTTGGACAATGAAAACCACTTTCTCTCACTCAAGCCCATTCCAGAAGAAGGAGCACTCAAGATGGTCCAAATGATCCAAGTTGATGAAGGGCCCAATGTGTGGGCATGATTTCTTCTTAGTCAATTTTATTTAATTATGTATTTGAACTTTTTAGTTTTCTCAATTTTGGTTCTTATTTTCTTTTTGGGATAATTTTGTAATAAGGGCCTATTGTTTGGGCTTAACTTGAGCATAGCAGAGCTAGGGATAGGTAATGCCTTCTAATTGGGCCTGGGCCACATTTGCACTAGGATTAGGATTAAAAATGCGCTAGCTTGTTGCCTCCTTTAGCTAGACCTAGCCATATACCTAATGCCTATAAATAGGCTTGTGTTTACTGCATTTGTCATTTTTGACTTTGAGAATATTATTGCACTCCTTTGTGAGTTTTGGGAGCTTAGTTCTCTTAGGGTTCTTGGAAGAACCATCTTGGTTCTTATCATAGGTTTCCTTACCTTTGTGGTGAATCTTCGCTTGACTTATCACTCTCCAAGAGTGTGGCGCCTTCTTCCTTCCAGTCCTTGTCTTTTTCCATCTTTTTTTCAATTTTTTTTACTGTTCACATGTTGTTCACGTTATTGTTCACCCTTCATCACATACATATTGATGAGGAAGAGGTTTGTCCCTTCATGGTACTATAGGGAATTATGCAATAAACTCCAAAGACTTACCCAAGGAAGTAGGAGTATGGATGAGTACTACAAGGAGATGGAGGTGGTCATGATAAGGGCCAATGTCATTGAAGATAGGGAGGCTACCATGTCACGTTTCCTTCATGGTTTAAACCGTGAGATAGGAGACATTGTGGAGTTGCACAACTATGAAGAGCTTGATGAGTTAGTCCACTAAGCCATAAAGGTGGAACAACAACTCAAAAGAAAGGGTGCATGGAAGAAGCCTTCTTCTAACCTCAAACCTCCCACTTGGAAGGACAAGGAACCAAAGGAAGACTCCTCTACACAACCCAAGGGAGGTATGACTTCTAAAAATTCGAATGTTTTTCCTTCCACTAATGCTTCTTCCTCTTATTCTTCTAAAAATAGGAACATCAAGTGCTTCAAATGCTTGGAAAGTGGACATACAGCCTCTCAATGCCCAAACAAAAGGGCAATGGTGATAAGAGAGGGAAACCTCTCTAGTGATTCATGTCCAAATTCCCCTTCCTCAATTGAAGGAGGAGAAGAATGTGAGACCTATGCTCATGATGGTGACTTGCTAATGATAAAGAGACTCTTGGGTAGCCAAGTTGTGGCAAGGGACCAAGACCAAAGGAAAAACATCTTCCACACAAGATGTGTCATCCAAGACAAAGTGTGCTCATTAATCATTGATGGAGGAAGTTGCACCAATGTGGCAAGCATTCGCTTGGTAAGAAAACTTGACCTTAAAATTACTCCTCACCCCCGACCATAGAAGCTTCAATGACTAAGTGAGAATGGTGAGTTGATAGTGAATCAAAGAGTTGGTCAATTGGTAAGTATAATGATGATGTTTTGTGTGATGTTGTTCCCATGGAGGCCAGCCATATTTTGCTTCGAAGGCCTTGGCAATTTGATAAGTATGCTATTCTTGATGGCTTCACTAACAAGTACTCCTTTGTTCATAATTCCTTAAAGGTAACCCTTGTACCCCTTACTCCCAAACAAGTTTGTGAAGACCAAGTGGCCTTGAAGCTAAGAAGGGAGTAAGAGAAAAAAAAACATAAAAGTAAAATCAAAGGGGGAAGCAAATAATAGGGACCAAGAACTTGTAAATAAGAAAAAAAATGAATGTTTAATTGTTAGGGAAAGTGATATTAAGAGGGCTTGCTTTGCAAAACAAGAGATGTACATTTGCGTATACAAGGACTTGTACTTAAATTGTAACTCTAACCCTCTACCTAGTGAAGTTGATTCTCTTTTTGCAGGACTTTGAAGATGTCCTTCCAAAGATTGTCCCTCCCGGACTACCACCCTTGGGGCGATTGAACATCAAATGGACTTCATCCCGTGAGCCTCTTTGCCCAATAGGCCCACCTATAGGACAAATCCTGAGGAAACTAAGGAAATTCAGAAACGTGGAAGATTTGATGCAAAAAGGATGAGTGAGGGAAAGTTTAAGTTTTTGTGCCGTGCCTGTCATACTTGACCCCAAAAAGGAAGACACTTGGAGAATGTGTATTGATTGTAGGGCTGTAAATAATATAATTGTGAAATATAGGCATCCCATCCCTAGGTTAGATGATTTGCGGGATGAATTGCATGGAGCGTGTTACTTTTTTTCTAAAGTGGATTTAAAAAGTGGGTACCATCAAATTAGGATAAGGGAAAGGGATGAATGGAAGACGGCTTTTAAGACTAAGCATGGATTGTATGAGTGGTTGGTGATGCCTTTTGGGCTTACAAATGCGCATGGCACCTTTATGAAGTTGATGAACCATGTGTTGAGAGAGTTTCTAGGTAAGTTTGTAGTAGTGTACTTTGATGACATCATAATCTATAGCATAACCTTAGAAGAGCACCTAGAACACCTTAGGACTGTGATAAGTGTACTTAGAAAAGAAAAGTTGTATGCTAATTTAGAAAAGTGTGTCTTTTGCACTGACCATGTATTGTTCCTAGGCTTTGTTGTGAATGCTAAAGGAGTGCAAGTAGATGAAGAAAAGATAAAAGCCATTAGGGAGTGGTCTACCCCTAAGTCTGTGAGTGAGGTAAGAAGCTTTCATAGGTTAGCTAGCTTTTATAGAAGGTTTGTAAAAGATTTCAACACCATAGCCGCCTCTTTAAATGAAGTTGTTAAGAAAAATGCGAGTTTTAGGTGGGGGGAGGATCAAGAGACAAGTTTCAACACACTCAAAGATAGGCTCACTCATGCACCCATACTTGCATTGCCTAATTTTTCTAAGTCTTTTGAACTTGAGTGTGATGCATCAAATGTTGGGATTGGGGCTATTTTATTATAAGAGGGTCACCCTGGCATACTTTATTGAGAAATTGCATGCAGTTATTTTAAATTACTACACCTATGATACAGAATTGTATGCACTCATAAGGGCGTTGCACACTTGGCAGCACTACCTTTTGCCAAAAGAGTTTGTAATTCATAGTGATCATGAGTAACTAAAATATTTAAAAGGGCAAGATAAGCTTAATAAGAGGCATGCCAAGTGGGTGGAATACCTTAAACAATTTTTCTATGTGATCAAACACAAGAAAGGAAAGGTAAACATAGTGACTGATGCGCTTTCTAGGAGGTATACCTTATTAGCTACTCTTGAAACAAAAATGCTTGGTTTTGAACATATAAAGGAGTTGTATATGCATGATGATGCGCATAGGGTGTTCTTTAGGCAAGTTGAATATTTATTCAAAGAAAAATGTTTATGTGTACCTAAGAGCTCTTTGCTTGAATTATTGCTTAGGGAAGCTCATGAGGGGGGATTAATGGGTCACTTTGGGATCCAAAAGACTTTAGATGTGTTGCATGAGAATTTTTATTAGGGAGGCATGAAGCATGATGTGCATAAACTATGTGATAGGTGCATTGTTTGTAAAAGAGCCAAATCAAAGGTAATGCCTCATGGACTCTATACCCCCTACCTATTCCTGATTCCCCTTAGACTGACTTGTCTATGGACTTTATGCTAGGTTTGCCCAACTCAAAAAAAGGAAGAGACTCCATTTTTGTGGTGGTGGACAAATCCAAGATGGCCCACTTCATTCCTTGCCATAAGGTGGATGACGCTATTCATGTGGCGGACTTGTTCTTCAAAGAAGCAGTGAGGCTTCGTGGAATGCCTAAAAGCATAGTCTCAGATAGGGACTCAAAGTTCCTAAGCCATTTTTGGAGGACCCTTTGGAACAAGCTTGGGACTAAGCTACTCTTCTCTACCACTTGCCACCAACAAACCGATGGGTAAAGTGAGGTGGTGAATAGGACCCAATCATCAAGAGGAACATCAAAATCTGGGAAGAATGCTTACCTCTTGTTGAATTTGCTTATAATAGGGTTGTGCATACTACTACTAGCTTTTCTCCTTTTGAGATTGTATATGGTTTTAATCCCCTCACCTAACAAGGGAAGGAGGCAAGTTGTTTTTGAACCAGGAGATTAGGTGTGGGTGCACATGTGAAAAGAAAGGTTTCCTTTGCAAAGGAAATCTAAGCTCTTACCTAGAGGAGATGGACCCTTCCAAATCTTAGAAAGAATCATTGACAATGCTTATAAAGTTGACCTACCAGGTGAGTATGGGGTTAGTGAAACATTTAATGTGGCTGACTTAAGTCCTTTTGATATAGGTGATGAAGGATCAAATTCGAGGATGAATTCTTTAGAGGGGGGAGGGCATAATGGAGACCAAGGAAGCTCAAGTGGAAGCCCAATGGGCCCAATGCCCAAAGATGCACTGCAAGGACTTGGAAGCCCAATGACAAGGTCAAGAGGTAAGAAGGCTAAGGAGGATTTGGACAAAGAAGTCAACCACTTTCTCTCACTCAAGCCCATTCCAGAAGAAGGAGTACTCAAGATGGTTCAAATGATCTAAGTTGATGGAGGGCCCAATGTGGGGGCATGATTTCTTCTTAGTCAATTTTATTTAATTATGTATTTGAACCTTTTAATTTTCTCATTTTTGGTTCTTATTTTCTTTTTGTGATAATTTTGTAATAAAGGCTTATTGTTTAGGCTTAACTTGTGCAAAGCAGAGCTAGGGATAGGTGATGCCTTCTAATTGGGCCTGCACCACATTTGCGCAAGGATTAGGATTAAAAATACGCTAGCTTTCTGCCTCCTTTAGCTAGACCTAGCCGCATACCTAATGCCTATAAATAGGCTTGTGTTTACTGCAATTGTCACTTTTGAATTTGAGAATATTATTGCACTCCTTTGTGAGTTTTGAGAGCTTAGTTCTCTTGAGGTTCTTAGAAGAACCATCTTGGTTCTTATCAAAGGTTTTCTTACCTTTGTGGTGAATCTTCGCTTGACTTATCACTCTGCAAGAGTGTGGCGTCTTCTTCCTTCAAGTCCTTGTCTTTTTTCATCTTTTCTATTTTTTACTATTCACGCACTGTTCACATGTTACTGTTCACCCTTCATCGTTTAATTCTTTAAAACATGAAATCAACTCAAGGACGATTCGTAAAAACAATATGCATCCAACTTGGATCATATTACTTTTTGTATACTGCTATTTATAAGTTAAGTTTCATTACTTGGTCCCGAATTGAATTAAATCGAGGGATTAAGTAATAAGCTTACTAATACTTATCTTGGTTAGTATTTTATACCAAAATATTTATACCACGTCTTACTTATCATCTCCATGAAATTTCATGATTTTTTGAGTTATTTAGTTGTTCCGTAATTGTTCCTTTAATTTCTCTTCGGTATCCTTAAAAATACAAAACTTACTCTATTGATCCTCCAAAATTTTCTACTACTCTTACCAATGGTTCTTAGCTAGGAAATAAATTTTTTCTTGTTTATTTCCATCATATCAACTGATTCTCTAGATACTTTAATTATTCTTTTCTACTCAGAATTACTAAATTATGCTCAAACTAGTTCAAAAAATTATCCGAATTAACAAATAACTCTTATTGGTAGTACTGAGCTACTATAACCTTAATTAGGACTATTAGGTTAAGGAGGATGTTGTTACAACTCTCCCCCCCTTTTTTTTTTAATTTTGTCCTCAAAATTTGATTATTTGATATAGGAAGTTCCAAGTACTACCTTGTCATACTAAAATCTATCTTCCAAATAACTTTAGCTTTTTTAGATAAAAGAAAAATCTTGAATTGTATGCTTACCTTGATCTGAATTAGAAGATTGAGTTATCTCTTTGCCTTTCAAAGTGTACACTTTTCCTATAGTCTTGACTCTAATAGTGGATGTTGATGTTACTATCTGCCTCTGAGGCTAGTTCTAACACCCAAACTTTTGAGTTAAGTACGATATTGTTATAAATGTACTGTTTTATGTTTTCTGTGAGTTATAAATTGAATTTGACTATTTCATGATTGTATTTGATCATTGTGTGTGATTTATTCCGAGTTAAGAAAATAATAATTTTATGGCCGGAAAAATCTTAATTTAATTATTCAGAGCTGGGGGATCTTACTAAACCCAATTCTGAATGATACGTGTATTAATCTTTTAATTTTTAGAATTTAACTGTGCAATAAAATAATTTTATATTATTATAATATTATTTTATTTGACAGTACCTACTATCTCGAAAATAGTAGAAATTTGCTCTAAAAAGACCATGGACCCAGAAAAGTCTATAGGACTTACGTTTAGTGAACCAGTCAACATTTCTGGCTAGATTAAATCCTAAGCCAATAAGAGCTAGTCAACATTAGTGGCTTGAAATTTCTAGACCAATAGGAAGCAAGTCCACAAAAGTGGTTAGACTTATTGAATTATGACTAGAAAGCTTAACCAAGTTAGCTTAAACCTAACTAAGTTAGCATATGAAGCTTGTTTAGTAACTAAACGAAGGAAACCTAGTTAGCTATCTATTTAAGTTCTAGTTAAAGAAGGTTCTAGACAAATCTAGGAGATGGTTAGTCATCCTAGCTAACTAAATGACTAACTAAGAAACTAAGAAGCCTAACTAAGTTTGCCTAAACCTAACTAGGAAACTAAATAAACTAAAACCTAGTTTGTTATTCCTAAAGGCCATTCAGCCAAGCACCTTCAAGAAGGGCTTAGTCAATTGATGACTAGGTTTTCCTACACCAATGAGAAACAAGCTTGGAGCCAAAGCCTTTGATATCATCCATTGATCTAATCTAAGGTCATTAAGGAGTCTTAAGAGTCAACAATGATGGCCACCTCCTTTGTGAAGCTCACGGCTATGCTTAGGAGTTAGGAGACCATTTTCATCTTCATCTTCATTTTGCTATCACTCAAAATCTCTTTTCT
This sequence comes from Ormosia emarginata, assembly GCA_029884605.1. Taxonomy (NCBI): domain Eukaryota; kingdom Viridiplantae; phylum Streptophyta; class Magnoliopsida; order Fabales; family Fabaceae; genus Ormosia; species Ormosia emarginata. The sequence goes on along the minus strand of JAQQTP010000078.1, from coordinate 19,118,147 downwards.
TTCTACCAAAACCTAAAAACACCATTGTCACTCCTTGAGAGCCATTTGGCCAACACCTACAACCAACACTCTTCTAAAATTTTACCTAACCTTATTTCTCAAATCCAAACACCATTCCAAGAACATCTCTAGTTGAGAGTTCTTTCAAAAAAGTTCATCTTGAGCTTGGAAAACCATCTTTGAAGATTTTTCTACAAGGTGAAAATCTTTGTTTCTTATTTCTAACTTAATTTTTGATGTTCTAAGCCATGATTGATCCATGGTTTATATTTTTCTCCTATAGTTATAACTCCTTAAAATTTGTTTAAGCATGTTAGAAACTCTTTGGGAGCCACACGAAATCACTAGGAAGGGTTAGAAGGAGTTTGTCTTCCCTTAAGGTAAGAGGAAGATTTAATCTCATCAACCTTGTGTGGTGATGAGAAAATGGATTGTATGTGTGGTGAAGAATCCTTATGGATTCATTCATTTGGTTGTTTAATGCTTTCCTATTTGTGGTTGATTTTATTTGTAAGCATGTCTATAGCTTTAAAAATATATTGCATATGTTTATAGATGTATGACTATTATTGTAGGATGTGAATAACATGTAAGGATTGCATGAATGTTCCAAAGAACACAAAAGGAGCTCATGACTTCTCCAAAGAAAAAGAGAACCAAAATGTTCTCAACCATTTCTAAAACAATGATTTAATGAATTTGGTAAAACGATGAATTTGAAAATGATTTAGAAGATGGGAAATGATTTAATGACCATTTGTAAAGGATATGTTGAATTCGGCCAACATGACATTCAATGTATATTTGATTTCCAAAAATTATTTTCTAAGGTAGGTTGATTAGTTAACTACAAAAGAATTTAATTTCAATGAATCTTTGGGGAATAAAAAGAATGAACTTAGTTTTAGAATCCTTAATTAGAGGAATTTGTTATAAGTAAGAAATAAAGCAAACACTTGAAAAATACTAATGTAGAGCTCACTCTTTGAGTTTTGAAGCATGTAAGCAAGTTTCAAGGTGTAAATAATGGTATTTAAAGAAAAACATAAAAAAAATATTATTTAATGAATTTTCTAGACAAAATGCTGTCAAAATTTACTAAAAACAAATAAATAAAAGAGAAAGTTTCATAATATATATTTATAACGTAAGGAAAATATTCTACGTAGTTGAAAAGTACTAGAAATAGCTTACGCGTATTTAAAATAATGATTTTTGAGCCAAGCGGTTAAGAAAACGATTTAAAAATCTTACGTGATTGAGAAAATGATTTAAAAATATTACGCGATATTTAAAAACGTCAAAATATATTTAGACGATTTAAGAACGTTTTTAAAAGTGACGCGATTGTGAAAATGCGATAAAATTTCTACGCGACTAAATGGAACGGTGAGTTTTACTGTCGGGCCAAAGTGGTGGACTCGGACAGGTTGAGATATAGTACTGTCAAGTAGAGACATACTATATTTGGAAATATTGAGACTGAGGGTATTTATGTAAGTATGGTGACATATTGAGACTAAGGGTATTTATGTAATTATGGTTCTTATTCATGATTGAGAGTTGTGTCAATTTGGTTGAAATTGGCGATTGATTGACGAGATGAATTACACCGTGTTGTGGGTGTGATAAGCATAGTGTGGTTCATTGATTGAACTTGGAGGCGTTAGTGTGCGGAGGATTCCACATATGGATAATTGGTAGCTCCTCTGGGCCGTGGTAACGGGCAACACACTAATGATCTCGACAAGTACTATTCTTAATCAAGATCTTGTGGAGACTATATGGTACAATGTCTGTTGTGCACGACGTTTGGACTGTGTACTAACTATAAGACGATTTTGACTATGGGCTATTGACACGACGTTTGACTGTGTAATAGTTTGGTTGGGCAGCTTGAGGTACGGATAGGTTTTTTTGGATCATTCTCTCTGATGTCTGTGTTTAGCTCTATGGAATAGGAATGAGTTGGTAAACATTTGTATTTATAATCTGCATCTTAATGTTTACTGTAACTTGTGGTAGCATGTATGATGTGTTAATTTGAGGTACTGTATATGATGTGATGGTATGCATTATTGTGTTAAACTGTGATATCTGTTTGTATTGTCATTTTCTTTATTGCCATGCTGGTAATGATGTAGATTGTCTCACCTCTTTGTATGCATTTTCTATATTATTTTTATATTCTGTAAAGAGTTTGAGGATGAGGAAGAGGAGCAGCCTCTTGATATTCAGTATCTGGAGGAACAGCAACCGAGTGACCAGTTTGAGGAAGGCGAGCCATTAGATCACCCTTATCATTCAGATTGATTTTGCGGTGATGGCGTTGCCTGATTTCTTTGGTTTTGTGAGACTCGATTTTCACGGAGGTTCGGAGGCCTAACGACTGCGTGAAGATAGAGGATTGGAAGTCTATGTAGGGCGTCTGACTGTGACCCTGCATAGAGAGTTTGTTGGAGCACCTATTTTTACTACTACTCTGTATTTACATCTTGACATGCCTTTGACTCTTAGGCGTTACTGGGGAGGACTTTTTCATGCGCCTAGTGAGATCAGTAGTGTATCGACAACATGGACTCCTGTCTGTAAAGTTGCGAGACATCCAGGATTTCTGTCATCCGATGATCCATCCGACGATGATCCTTCTTAGGATTAGAAATCTTTGATGTGCACTTGGGCATGTTATGTTTTAGTATTATGCTAACTTTTTACTGCTTTGTTAAATATTTGTAGTTGTAAATTATTTGTATACTTAAGACAAAATCATATGTATATTATGGTGTGTGATAATGGTTTGTTTTACTTTATGTTTTGTTTTATTTTATTTAATGATATCTAGTGTAAAAAGAAAAATTTTACAATTCGTATTATTTACGTACCAAATGTTTTATAACTTGGGTAAGAGTTTATTTTTATTGCATTAAAAATATGACATTCCCACAAGGGTGTTACATTAGTTAGTATCAGAGGCTAAGTTAGAGTCTTTTGGGGTTGTGGTTGGGTCTGTTTTTGTCTGTGTTGTGTTATTCTCTGTGATTTGTTTCCGAAAGGTTACATCTGACTTTGTTTTATCTTGTTGAAGAAAGAAGATGTCTGGTGGTAGAAGAACGCGTGCGAATATGGAACGTAATGTGGACCCAATGACTGCAGCAGCTGAGGCTATGTAGCGAATGATGGAAGTTATTACTCAACAGAATCAACAAGCAGCTCAACAGCAAGATGCAACTACTGATGCTCTAAATTTGTCTGAGTTTAGACGCAATAACCCGCCGCAGTTTAGAGGCGAGTTTGACCCTGAGAAGGTAAGTCTTTGGATACAAGACTTAGAAAGAATATTTGAAGGAATGGGGTGCGCCGATGATCGGAAGATGACGTATGCTACTTTTATGTTGAGAGGTGATTGTGAGAATTGGTGGAGAGGAACCCACCGATTTTTACAAGCTGAAGGGACAAAAATTACTTGGGAGGTGTTTAGTGAAGTATTTCTGGAAAAGTACTTTCCTGCTAGTGCCCGACATGCCAAAGAGATGGAATTTTTTGGTTTGCGTCAGGGTAACATGACTGTTGGTGAGTATGCAGCTAAGTTTTAGAGCTTGTCAAAGTTCTCAAGGTACTTTCAAATTCAACCTGATGAGGCATGGAAATGTCGTAAGTTTGAGGAAGGGCTGAGGGTAGAGCTGAAGCGAGGAGTGCTACCTATGAGGATGAACGAATTTCCTGCTTTAATGGATACGTGACAACGACTCAAGGAGTTGGAGCCATCACGAGATATGAGAAATGGTAACTTTGGACCGACTAGGTTCCAAAGAGGAAGCAACAACAATAATAATCGGTTTAAGCATAAACCTTAATCAAGACCACCAAAAAGTCAGCCTCAATGTCCGTCTGTTGGGGGAAGTTCTAGTGGTAACAGAACTGGCCCAAATGTGGCGTTTACGCCAAGATGTTTTAAGTGTGGAAAGAATGGCCACCTATCTAGGGATTGTTCGATCAGGGGAAAGATCTGTTTCAATTGTAGAAAACCTGGACATGTTTTTAGGGATTGCACTCAGCCGAAAAGGAAGCCAGCTGTGAGTAATGTTTGTGCTACTCAGCCACGATTTGGAGGGTGAGTATATATGATGACTGGAGCTGAAGCTTCTTAGTCTGAAGATTTATTCAGGGGGAAGGTATCATTGAAGGTAATCTCTTGACTGTGCTATATGATTCGGGTGCAACACATTCATTTATTGCATATGATTGTGTGAATCGAATGAAACTGCCTGTGTCTTCTCTGAGTTTTCAATTGATTGTTTCTACACTAACTGCCAAACCTGTTGTTACATCCAAAATATGTCTGAATTGTCCTATCACCATAAATGATCGTGTATTTTTGGTCAATTTAGTTTGGTTACCTCTTGTTGAGATAGATGTAATACTAGGAATGGATCTGTTATCTTCTAACCGTATCCTAATAGACTGTGCAAACAAAACCATAGTTTTTCCTAAGGAAGAAGATTCTGGATTTTTGACTACTGTTAAAGTCAAATCATCATTAAGAGATGGAGCTCAGGGATATATGTTGTTATCTTCTTTAGAAGTCAAGAGTGAGAAGGATGTGAATGCTATTCCTATCGTTAATGAGTTTCTAGAGATTTTTCCTGATGATGTACTCGGTTTTCCACCGGAAAGGGAGATCAAGTTCTCTATTAATTTGGTACTAGGAGCAAGTCCTATTTCGATTGCACCATATCGGATGTCACCATCAGAATTGGTAGAGTTGAAGAAGTAATTGGAGGAACTATTGGAGAAACAGTTTGTGCGACCGAGTGTTTCGCCGTGGGGAGCACCAGTGCTTCTAGTCAAGAAAAAGGATGGAACTTCTCATCTTTGTGTGGACTATCGTCAGTTGAACAAGGTCATGATAAAGAATAAGTATCTACTTCGAAGGATTGACGATTTGATGAACCAGTTGAAGGGAGCAGCTGTTTTCTCTAAAATAGATCTGCGATTAGGTTATCATTAAATTCGGGTAAAGGTAGAGGATATACCTAAGACAACTTTCCGAACTCGTTATGGGCATTATGAGTATCAGGTGATGTCGTTCGGAGTGACGAATGCTCCTCCAATGTTCATGGACTATATGAATAGGATTTTTCGTCCATACCTAGATAGATTTGTCATTGTTTTTATCAATGACATTCTGATCTACTCTCAAAATCACAAAGAGCATGTTGAACATCTCAGCATAGTTCTCCAGATTTTGAAAGAAAAGAAGCTGTACACAAAGTTGGCAAAGTGTGAATTTTGGTTGGAAGAAGTTCAGTTTCTAGGCCATGTGATTTCCAGGGAAGGTATTTCAGTGGACCCATCGAAGGTGGAAACTATTTTGCAGTGGGAAAAGCCTAAGATAGTGACGGAGGTCCGAAGTTTTGTTGGATTGGCTGGATATTACCAGAGGTTTATTGAAGGTTTTTCTAAAATAGCTGGACCACTTACACAACTCACAAGTAAGAGTCAAGCTTTTGATTGGATAGAGGAATGTGAAGCGAGTTTCCAAGAGTTGAAGAAGAGATTGACAACTGCACCAGTGCTGATTTTACCAGATCCTAACAAATCTTTTGAGGTGTATTGTGACGCTTCTTACCAAGGGTTAGGATGTGGGTTAATGTAAAATAGGATTATGGTGGCTTATGCTTCAAGACAGTTGAAGGTACATGAGAGGAACTACCTAATGCATGATTTGGAACTAGCCACAGTGGTTTTTGTGTTGAAAGTGTGGAGGCATTTTTTGTATAGAGCTATGTTCAATGTCTTTAGTGATCACAAGAGTTTGAAATACTTGTTTGATCAGAAGGAATTGAACATGAGGCAGAGGCGATGGTTAGAATTCTTGAAGGACTATGATTTTCAACTTCAATACCATCCAGGAAAGGCGAATGTGGTGGCGGATGCCTTGAGTAGAAAAGTGATTAGTGTTTCTACCATGATAATAAAGGAGAAGGAGATGATTAATCAATTTAGAGATTTATGGTTGTCAGTGGAATTGGTACCAAGAAAAATTCGTCTAAGTAAGGTTGTGATTTTGAATGACTTGCTGCAAGTAATCCGAGAAAAATAGGATGAGGATTCATTTTTACAGAATGAAAAGGAATTTTTGAAGCAATGTCATAAGGCGATAGTGGAGGAAGAATCTGATGGAATCTTAAGATTTGAGGGAAGAATTTGTATACCTGATGATCCCGATCTTAAGAAAGCAATTTTGGATGAAGCTCATACTAGTAATTTAAGTATGCATCCGGGAATGACTAAGATGTATCAAGATTTAAAGCAGATGTTTTGGTGGCCAAGAATGAAGAGAGATGTGGCAGAACGTGTAGCATCTTGCCTTGTTTGTCATAAGGCAATGGTGGAACATCAAAGACCAGCCGGTATGTTACAACCTTTAACTATTCTAGAATGGAAATGGGATAGTATCTCGATGGATTTTGTTACCGGATTGCCAAAAACGAAAAAGGATTGTGATTCTATATGGGTTATAGTTGATAGGCTTACAAAGTCAGCGCACTTCTTGCCGATCAATATTAAGTATTCGATGGAAAGATTAACCCAGATGTACATCAGCAAAATTGTTAGACTTCATGGTGTACCTACAAGTATAGTTTCTGATAGAGATCCGAGGTTTACATCAAGATTCTGGCGAAGTTTGCAAGAAGCCATAAGAACTAAGTTACGTCTGAATTCTGCTTATCATCCGCAGACTGATGGTCAAACGGAGAGAACAATCCAGTCGTTAGAAGATTTATTGCGTGCTTGTGTGTTGGAACAACAAGGGAGTTAGGATGAATTCTTGTCTTTGATAGAATTCACCTACAATAATAGTTTTCACTCAAGTATAAGGATGACACCCTATGAAGCACTATATGGAAGACGATGCCAGACACCTTTGTGTAGGTATCATGATATGATCCAAGTTGGATGCATATTGTTTTTACGGATCGTCCTTGAGTTGATTTAGTGTTTCAAAGAATGAAATGATGAACAATACCCGAGGAACAGAACTGATGAATAGTGACGTGAATAGTGACGTGAATAGTGATGTGAATAGTAAAAATAATAAAAAAGATGGAAAAAGGAAAAGGAATGGGAGGAAGAAGACGCCACACTCTTAGAGAGTGATAAGTCAAGCGAAGATTCGCCACAAAGGTAAGGAAGCCTTTGATAAGAACCAAGATGGCTCATCCAAGAACCAAAGAGAATGAAATTCTCACAAATGGATTCAATCCAAATTCACATCCCCAGAGTCCCTTCATTCATGTTTTAGGCACCTATTTATAGGAAAATGGGGTGCATAGAATATGCATACAAAATGATCATCATAATGTGACAAATTCCCCATAAAAAGCAATAACTAATCCATTAAGTGGCTAATTAAAGCATTAACTAGCAAATAGGAGTTACCTAGGCATGCAAACCAAAGGTTGCCCTCCCAAAAAAATGTGCACTATTCATCCTTCATAGTTTATTACACTTTATTTAATAGAAATAAACTAAAAAAATGCTATTTTAGAGAAGTGGACATCCAAGTCATCATGGGTCTTCAAGTTGGATGAGATAAGTGACCAATTTGGGCTCCACTCCATCAAGACTTGAATTTGGGCTTGCTTCAATTAAAGTTGTCACCATTTGATTTAGGACTTCTTGGGCTTTCTTGGTCCTAGCTCTTGTCATAGGTCCACCAAGTCCTTGTAGTGCTCTGATCCATGCTCCTTAGTGGGCTCACATCATCCCCTCCTTCTTTAAGTGAATTCGACCTCGAATTGAAATCTTCATCACCTACATCAAATGGAGACAAATCAGCTACATTGAAAGTTGCACTAACACCATACTCACCTGGAAGGTCTATCTTGTAGGCATTATCATTGATCTTGGCCAACACTTGGAATGGCCCATCTCCTCTTGGTTGAAGCTTGGATTTCCTCTGTGAAGGAAATCTCTCTTTTCTCATGTGCACCCAGACCCAATCTCCAGGTTCAAACACCACCTTCCTCCTCCCTTTGTTGCCTTGTCTAACATAGCTTTCAATCTTCTTCTCAATTTGAGCCTTGACTTGCTCGTGTAACTTCCTCACAAATTCAGCTTTAGCCCTGCCATCTTCATGCTTTAAAATTGACGAGTTAGGCAATGGCAATAAATCAAGAGGAGTGAGAGGATTAAATCCATAAACAACCTCAAAAGGAGAATATTGAGTAGTACTATGAACAGCTCTATTATAAGCAAATTCCACATGAGGCAAACACTCCTCCCAAGACTTAATGTTCTTCTTTATTACAGCCCTAAGAAGGGAAGAAAGTGTCCTATTAACTACCTCGGTTGCCCATCCGTTTGGGGATGACAAGTAGTGGAGAAAAGAAGCTTTGTACCCAGCTTACCCCACAAAGTCCTCCAAAAGTGACTTAAGAACTTTGTGTCACGATCTGAAACAATACTTCTTGGAAGGCCATGAAGCCTTACCACTTCTTTGAAAAACAATTCAGCAACATGACAAGCATCATCAACTTTTTTACATGGTATAAAATGTGCCATTTTAGAAAACCTATCCACCACCACAAAAATTGAATCCTTACCATTCTTTGTCTGGGGTAGTCCTACAACAAAATCCATTGACAAATCAATCTAAGGAAAATCAGAGAATAGGCAACGGAGTATAAAGTCCATGAGGCATCACTTTAGATTTAGACCTTTTACAAACAATGCATTTTTCACAAAACTTTTGCACATTATGTTTCATGTGTGGCCAATGAAAATGTTCGTGCAACATGTCTAAAGTCTTTTGAACCCCAAAATGCCCCATTAGTCCCCCTTCATGCGCTTCCCTCACAAGCAACTCTCTTATAGAACTTTTAGGCACACATAATCTCTTTTCTTTAAACAAAAACCCTTGGTGCCTAAAATATCCATCTTGAGCCCAATGCAAACAATTAGCATAGATATAGGAAAAATCTTTATCATGCTCATACAATTCTTTAATGCATTCAAGCCCAAACAATTTTGTTTCAAGGGTAGAGAGTAAGGTATACCGTCTTGAAAGTACATCTGCCACTATGTTGGCCTTACCTTTCTTATGCTTGATCACATATGGGAATTGTTCAAGAAACTCAACCCACTTGGCATGCCTCTTATTCAACTTTCCTTGTCCTTTCAAGTACTTTAAGGACTCATGATCACTATGGATAACAAACTCTTTGGGCAAAAGATAATGTTGCCATGTTTGCAAAGCCCTCACCAAGGCATACAACTCCTTATCATAGGTGGGATAATTAAGGACAGCACCACTTAATTTCTCACTAAAGTAAGCAATTGGATGCCCTTCTTGCATTAAAACAGCTCCAACACCAACATTAGAAGCATCACATTCAATTTCAAAAGATTTAGCAAAATTAGGCAAAGCAAGTATTGGTGCATGGGTGAACTTTTTCTTAAGTTCCTTAAAAGCTTGTTCTTGTTTTTCCCCCCATTTAAACCCAACATTCTTTTTGACAATTTCATTAAGAGGTGCAGCCAATGTGCTAAAATCTTTAACAAACCTCCTATAGAAACTAGCCAAACCATGAAAGCTCCTCACATCACTCACATTTTTGGGGGTTGGCCAATCTTGAATGGCCTTAATCTTTTCTTGATCCACATGGACCCTTTTAGCATTAATCACAAAACCAAGGAAAATCACATGATCCACACAAAAAGTACATTTTTCCAAGTTTGCATACAACCTTTCTTTTCTTAATACAAGCAAAATAGCCCTTAAATGTTCATGGTGCTCATCTAAGTTTTTGCTATATATTAAGATATCATCAAAATATACCACCACAAATTTTCCCAAAAATTCTCTTAAGACATGGTTCATAAGCCTCATAAAAGTGCTTGGTGCATTTGTTAAACTAAAAGGCATTACCAACCATTCATACAAACCAAATTTAGTTTTGAAAGCGGTTTTCCATTCATCCCCTTCCCTTATCCTAATTTGATGGTACCCACTTTTCAAATCAATTTTAGAAAAAATGCAAGCACCAAACAATTCATCAAGCAAATCATCAAGTCTAGGAATAGGATGCCTATACTTAATGGTGATGTTGTTCACGGCCCTACAATCCGTGCACATCCTCCAAGTGCCATCCTTTTTGGGCACCAAAATGACGGGTACAAAGACATGGACTTAAGCTCTCTTGTACCCATCCTTTTTGCATCAACTCCTCCACTTGCTTTTGGATCTCTTTGGTCTCTTGAGGACTGCTCCTATAGGCTGGCCTATTGGGTAATGATGCACCGGAATGAGGTCAATATGGTGCTCAATTCCCCTCAAAGGTGGAAGGCCATGTGGCACTTCCTTAGGGAAGATATTCTCAAATTCCCGCAAAAGATTTTTCACACCACTAGACAAAGAATGATCATTAGAAATGTTAGCATTTAAACAAAATTCCCTACACAAAAGCATGTATAGGGGCTGTCTTGAAACCAATGCACTTTTCACCTCACTTTTTGTTGCAAAACAACTCTCTTTTCTCTCTTTTTCATCTCGGTTTTTCTCTCTTTTTTCTCATGATTTTTTTTTTTTATTTTTCATCACTCTTTTCTCTTGTTCACTCTCTTTTTCTTTTCTCTCTTGCTCTCTTTTCTCTCTCATTTTCTTTTGATCCTCACTAACTTGTTTTGGAGATAAAGGAGAGAGTACAACCTTTCGCTCCTTGTCCATGAAAAAGTGAAACTTGTTTGAAAATCCATCATGAATGGCCTTCTTGTCATATTGCCAAGGCCTTCCCAACAACATATGGCTTGCCTCCAGAGGCACTACATCACAAAGAACATTGTCCTCATACTTCCCAATGGAGAATGGAACCTCCACTTGTTTGTTCACCACCATCTCCCCAACCTCACTCAACCATTGAAGTCTATATGGTGTTGGATGGGTTTTAGTGATAAGATTTAATTTAGACACCAACCTAGAACTTACTACATTTGCACAACTACCTCCATCAATTATTAGAGAACAAACTTTACCTTGAATTAGGCATCTAGAGTGGAAAATGTTCTCCCTTTGGCTAGCTTCATGTTCCTTCACTTGACTCCCTGATATGAACCTATTTGGTTGTTAGAATTCAGAATAGGATCTACAAGGAATTAAGGTGATGGAACAGACTTTGTTTTAAACTCTGCACATGGAAATGATCAAATTAAAATAGAAAATGCATTATGATATCACGAAACTATAACTCGAGCTGTAGAACTCCAAATTGAATGAGACCAAAACGAGGTGAAAGCTCGTGTTCTGAATCACAATTTTGGCTCAAGAATCACTCAAAAAGCTTTCGTATAACATGAGATATGATCAGGAGTTATTCTGCACGAAAATTGGGGCTTTCATGGAAATAGAGTTTGATTCAATCAGAATTGAGGGAAACTGAATTATATGATCATGGAAAAGAAAAGAAAAATGGTATGGGAAAGATGATGGACGTCACACCTCCAAGGATGGAAGATAAGTCCAGAGATTGCACACACAAAGGATGTAATTCCTTTGATAAATCTCAATAGTTGGGTTGCAAGAACTCAAAGAGAAACAAGCTCCCAAACGTGATTGTTCTAAGACCAAAAACTCACCCCTCTTGTCCTAGCTGGGTGCTATTATGTAGCCCCTTTACATTCAGTAACTTACAAAAATAAACTCCTAATAATAACCATCATAAAAAACTATAATTGGCCAAGTGTAACTCCAAAGAAATAAAAGCATAACTTACAAAAATAAACTCCTAATAATAACCATCATAAAAACTATAATTGGCCAAAGTGTAACTGCCAAAGAAATAAAAGCATTCAGCTTAGCTGATTGCATTATTCTATCAATTTGTAACAGTCACATGTCCTTGTTATTTGCATTTAATCAGCCATTAATTCCACCAAGTCTAGCTACCCCTATTCAGCATAGTTAGCACTCCATACTTGAGTTGAATTTATGACAAGCTACCCTCCCATTAAAGCCACGCAACCTCCTCTTCAGTCATGAGGCAATTGATCAATTTGAGTTTTGATTCTTCAAGGTGTGGTTCTATTTTAGTAACGGCTGCCAACATTTGTTGTAAAGCTTCCTTGGCTCTCCTTGTCCTTGCTCTTGTCATAGGTCCTCCAAGTCCTTCAAGGGCTTCAAGCTCCTTGTTCTTGGTCATGTCCTCATCACTCCTCCCCTCTTGAAGAGGATTTGTCCTCAAATCAGAAACATCATTATCTGCATCAAAGAGAGTTAAATCAGACACATTGAAAGTAGCACTGATATTGTACTCACCAGGTAGATCAATTTTATATGCATTGTCATTGATCTTTTCTAGCACTTGAAAAGGACCATCTCCCTTGGTTGGAGTTTTGACTTTCTTTGTTCAGGGAACCTTTCTTTCCTCATGTGTACCCAAACCCAATCACCAGGTTGGAACACTACCTTCCTTCTTCCTTTGTTAGCTTGCCTTGCATAGCTCTCATTTTTATTTTCAATCTGTGCCTTCACTTGCTCATGCATCTTCTTCATATATTCAGCTTTAGCTCGCTTCTTGATGCTTAAACATAGAAATGTTAGGCATAGGCAGCAAATCAAGAGGAGTCAAAGGATTAAATCCATACACAATTTCAAAAGGTGAACAGTTAGTTGTGCTATGGACAGCTCTATTATAAGCAAATTCAACATGAGGCAAACATGCTTCCCAAGACTTAAGATTTTTCTTTAAAAAAAGCCCTAAGCAATGTGCCTAAAGTCCTATTGACTACCTCAGTTTGACCATCAGTTTGTGGGTGACAAGTAGTAGAAAACAACAATTTAGTACCAATCTTACCCCACAAGGTCCTCCAAAAGTGGCTTAGGAATTTTGCATCCCTATCACTTACAATGCTCCTAGGCAGCCCATGGAGCCTCACTATCTCTTTGAAGAACAAGTCAGCCACGTGACAAGCATCATCTACCTTTTTGCAAGGTATGAAGTGTGCCATCTTAGAAAACCTATCAACAACAACAAACACAGAATCCTTTCCATTCTTTGTTCGAGGCAGCCCCAAAACAAAGTCCATAGAAATGTCAGTCCAAGGATATTCAGGAACAGGCAAAGGAGTATACAAACCATGCCGCTTAACTTTTGATTTAGCCTGTTTACAAACAATACAATGATCACAAAATTTGTGCACATCACGCCTCATATGGGGCCAATATGATGAGGACTTCATGGGTGAAGCCCAAGCCCAGGCCCAAGTCCAGAAAGAAGTCCAAGATCCAATACAAGGTCTAGGAAGGCCCATGACAAGAGCAAGAGCTAAAAGGGCCCAAGAAGAACTTAAAAAGATGTTGAACAACTTATTAGAGGCCCAACATCAGATTGAAGCCCGATATGTGGAGCCTAGGATTTACACATGCATAGCCCACTTGGAATGAAAGGAGAAGAGCCAAAAGAGTCAATTTGAACTATCAAGACCTTTAAATGTTTTTGGGGCTGTTTTTATTTGTTTTTATTTTCTATTTCTTTCTAGTTCTATTTGGTGTATGCTGTGTTCAAAAAAATATATTTTGTCCACAAAAAGATTAGAACCTGGCACTTGAAGCTAAATATGTCTCCTTAACCACTGGAACATATCAGTGATGCTTATGCTAAGGGGTTTTGTTTTGTTTTTTTTTTTGTTAAGTCCTAAATGGGCAAACCTCTAAACTGAATTGTATTAAAACATTTGGGAATCATTAGGGAGATAGACTTTTGGCATATAAGAAAATTGGGAGTTTTGCTCTGCTAGGGTTCTTCCTTGCATCAATTGATCTTATCAAGAGTTAATCTTTTCTTGTGGCGATCCTTCTTGGCTTATCAAACTAGGTTTGTGGCGCCATCCTTATCTTTTTCTTTTCATCAATTTTCGTTTCTACTTCTTCTTTCAATTTTCGAAATTTTCTAATTTTCGTCTTAATTATCTCGTACTCATATCTCAAATTATACTTACTCTTTTTCGGTGATTTTTGAGTCTAAATCGTGATTCAGAAAGAGATCTTTCACCTTGTTTTGGAATCACTCAATTCCGAAATCTGTAGCATGAGTTATAGAATTTTCCTAAAACGGACGAAATTAGTTCTTTTCCTTCTTTATTCTTTTATTTCAATTTCACCTTCCAAATTCAGTTTGCTCTAGTCCTAATAGGTCCGAAATCAAGAGGCATATGGAAAACCTCATCATTTGGTATCAAAGCTAGTCATTAGGGCTAGTGTTTGGGTGTGATTTGGAGCCAAAAGAGGGCTGTTTGGGCTTATCGTTCATATCTCGCATTTTACATATCCAATTTCGATGATTCTTGAGTCAAAATTGTGTCCCAGAACGTGAACGTTCACCTCGCTGTGGAAACACTCAAATCCGAGTTCTGTAGCGCGAGATACAGTGGCTGCCAAGTAAGTGAAAACAACACTAATTGTGATTTTTTTTTTCTCTGAATCGCTTGAATTGTACTAAGATTGTAGAGGCTGAATTTGATTGTTGAATTAAAAAAAAAAGAATTGGAGTTTAAAAAAAAAAGAGAAAAAAAAAGGGAGATTTGGAAGTGCTTCAACATTTGGTTTGAGGGAAGCTATTTGAATTTCTGGACCTAAAACCTTGTTCTTGTCTCTTGTTTGAATTTATGAATCACTTGTCTTTCTAATTGTGAGTAGTGAACTTGTTCTTTGCTACTTGTCTTGTGATTACTGCAAGTTAAAAATCTATTTCTTGAAGAGATTGTTTGATTCTAGTAAGAACTTTAAGCAAGAGAAAGAGTGGAAAAAGGCAAGAGAGATACATTAGCTTAAAAGCCAAATTTGTGTGAAACACTTTGAGTGAAATAGTTTTGGAGAGGACTTCTTTACATCAAATTAATCTATGGCTGAAAGAGAGGGACCACCATCCCCTACTAGGGAGCATAGGTTACTGTTAGATGCCTTAACTCAAAGGATGAATGAGGTGTTGAGGGAGCATACGGAGGGAATTTATGAGAGGCTTGAAACTTTAGAAAACCAAAACCAGAATGGGGAGAATGACCAACATAGAGATAGAAGGAGACATGAGAGGCATGAAAGGAGAGAACATGATGGAGAACAGAGGAGAAATAGAGAGGAGGTTGTGAAAGTTACCATACCACCATTTAAAGGAAAAAGTGATCCTGAAGCCTATATTGAGTGGGAGATGAAGGTAGAACAAATTTTCTCATGTCACAACCTAAATGAGGAGAGGAAGGTCAAGCTAGCTACCTTGGAATTCACTGACTATGCCTTAGTTTGGTGGGATCAATTCCAAAAGGAGAGGAGGAGGTATGGAGAGCCTATGTTAGAGAGTTGGGAGGAGTTAAGAAGAGTGATGAGAAGGAGATATGTTCCATCCCACTACCATAGAGAGCTTCTCAATAAACTCCAAAGAATGACCCAAGGGAGTAAGAGTGTAGATGAGTTCTTCAAAGACCTTGAAATAGCCATGATCCGAGCCAATGTAGAGGAGGAAAGGGAGGTTACCATGGCTAGATTCCTTAATGGGCTGAATGGAGATATAAGGGATGTTGTTGAGCTTCAAAATTATGTAGAAATGGAGGACTTAGTTCACCATGCCATGAAAGTGGAACAACAACTAAAAAGAAAAAGTGTGAGAAAGAGTGTATCAAACTATGATGACTCTAGATGGAAGGATAGGTTCAAGAAGGAGGGTACCTCATCTTCTAGGATCTCCACGATAACCCCAAACCCAACCCAAAACAAGGGCAATGAAAAGGCAAACAAGTCTCGGTCTAGAGACATAAAGTGTTTCAAATGTTTGGGTAGGGGGCACATTGCATCTGAATGCCCAACTAAGAAGGTTATGGTGTTAAAAGATAATGGAGAAATCACTAGTGAGAGTTCCCAAACTGAATCCTCAAGTGAGGAAGAGAGAGAGGAAGAGGAGGAGATTCCTGAAGGAGATTTGTTCATTGTGAGGAGAATGTTAGGAGGAATAGCCAAAGAGTGTGAGGAAAGTCAAAGAGAAAATATTTTCCATACTAGATGTCTTATCCAAGGCAAACTGTGTTCCTTAATCATTGATGGAGGGAGTTGTACTAATGTGGCAAGTACTAGGTTGGTGACAAAAATGAATTTGGAGACTAAGCCCCATCCTAGACCATACAAGTTGCAATGGTTGAGTGAGGAGGGAGAATTGAGGGTGGATAAGCAAGTGGAGATTGAGTTTTCTATTGGAAAATATAAAGATAAAATTTTGTGTGATGTGGTTCCAATGGAAGCTAGTCATTTGCTTCTTGGGAGACCATGGCAGTTTGATAGAAAAGCTCACCATGATGGTCACGCAAATAAATACACTTTTCACCATGAAAACCGCAAGGTTACATTGGTTCCATTGTCTCCAAAAGAGGTATGTAATGATCAAAATATCATGAGAGAAAAAAAAGAAAGCAAGAGAGGAAAGAAAGGAAAGAAAATGAAAATGAGAGCAAAAAGAAAGAGAGAAAGAATGCTTTGTTTGTGAAGAGTGGAGAGGTGAGGAGAGCTTTAATGGCAAGAAAGTCTATGTATATACTCTATAATAAGGAGATTACTCGCACTTGATTCGACCTTGAACTTCCTAGTGGAGTTAAATCTATTTTGCAGGAATTTCAAGATGTTTTTCCGAAGATATACCACCAGACTTCCACCATTGAGAGGTATTGAACACCAAATTGATTTGGTGCCGGGGGCTGTGTTGCCTAATAGGCCAAAGATACGGAGTAATCCTCAAGAGACCCAAGAAATTCAAAGGCAAGTTGCTGAATTGATGAACAAAGGATGGGTTGAGGAGAGCTTGAGCCCTTGTGCTGTACTAGTTATATTGGTGCCAAAGAAAGATGGAAGTTGGAGGATGTGTTCTTGACTGTAGGGCAGTCAACAACATCACCATCAAGTACAGGCATCCCATTCCCAGGTTAGATGATTTGTTAGATGAGTTGTATGGCTCTTGTTATTTCTCTAAGATTGATTTGAAAAGTGGATATAATCAGATTAGGATTAGAGAAGGTGATGAGTGGAAAACAGCTTTTAAAACCAAGTATGGTTTGTATGAGTGGAAAGTAATGCCATTTGGTTTGACAAATGCCCCTAGTACTTTTATGAGATTGATGAACCATGTTTTGAGAGAGTTTCTAGGGAAATTTGTTGTTGTTTATTTTGATGATATTCTTGTATATAGTAAAAATTTGGATGAGCATTTGCATCATTTGCAATCTGTTTTACATGTGCTTAGAAAAGAAAGATTGTATGCTAATTTGGAAAAGTGCATGTTTTGTAAGGACCATGTTGTGTTCTTAGGATTTGTGGTTAATTCTAGTGGAGTGCATGTAGATAAGGAGAAAATAAAAGCAATCCAAGAATGGCCAACTCCTAAGAGTGTGAGTGAGGTAAGAAGTTTTCATGGGCTTGCTAGTTTCTATAGGAGGTTTGTTAAGGATTTTAGTACCATTGCTGCACCTCTAAATGAACTAGTCAAGAAGCATGTGGGTTTTAAATGGGGAGAGAAACAAGAGAAAGCATTTGCTGTCCTAAAGGAGAAATTAACACATGCACCCATACTTGCTTTGCCTAACTTTGCTAAATCCTTTGAGCTTGAATGTGATGCATCTGGGGTAGGCATAGGTGCGGTTTTAATGCAAGAGGGACATCCCATTGCCTATTTTAGTGAGAAAATGAATGGGGCTGCCCTTAAACTACCCTACATATGATAAAGAATTGTATGCTTTAGTTAGGGCTTTGCAAACTTGGCAACACTATCTTCTCCCCTAAGGAGTTTATTATTCATAGTGATCATGAGTCTCTAAAGTATTTGAAAGGACAGGGAAAGTTGAACAAGAGACATGCCAGGTGGGTGGAGTTTCTTGAACAATTTCCCTATGTGATCAAGTACAAGAAAGGTAAGTCCAATGTGGTTGCTGATGCTTTGTCACGCAGGTATGCTTTATTGACTACTCTTGAAACTAAATTTCTTGGTTTTGAATATATTAAGGAACTGTATGAACATGATGCTGATTTTTCTCACATTTATCAAACATGTTCTCATACTGGTATCGATGGGTATTTCAAGCATGATGGTTACTTAATAAAGGACAAGAGACTATGTGTGCCAAAAAGTTCAATTAGGGAATTGCTTGTTCAAGAGGCACATGAAGGGGGCTTAATGGGACACTTTGGGGTGCAAAAGACATATGACATCTTGCATGAGCATTTTTACTGGCCCTCACATGAAGCATGATGTGCATAAGTTATGTGATAAGTGTCTTGTTTGTAAAAAGGCTAAGTCTAGGGTCATGCCGCATGGATTATATACTCCCTTGCCTCGTTCCTGAACACCCTTGGACTGATATTTCTATGGATTTTGTGCTAGGTTTGCCTCGGTCTAAGGGAGGGAAGGATTCTATTTTTGTGGTGGTTGACAAGGTTCTCAAAGATGGCTCACTTCATACCATGCAAGAAGGTGGATGATGCATGTCATGTAGCTGATTTATTCTTCAAAGAGGTGGTAAGACTGCATGGTTTGCCTAAGAGTATTGTAAGTGATCGGGACTCTAAATTCCTTAGTCATTTTTGGAGGACCTTGTGGGGAAAGATAGGCACAAAACTATTATTTTCAACTACTTGCCATCCCCAAACTGATGGGCAAACAGAGGTTATAAATAGGACTTTGTCTACTCTCCTTAGAGCTACTAAAGAAAAATCTTAAGTCTTGGGAGGAATGTTTGCCACATGTTGAGTTTGCTTATAATAGAGCAATACATAGTACTACTCAATTTTCACCTTTTGAAATTGTATATGGTTTTAATCCTTTGACTCCTTTGGATTTATTACCTTTACCTAACATTTCTCAATTGCAAGATAAGTCGGGGCAAGTTAAAGCGATTTTGTCAAGAAATTGCAAGAAGTTAAGGCCCAAATTGAGAAGAAAATGGAAGGGTTGCCAAGTCAAGAAATTGCATGAGAAGGTTAAGGCCCAAATTGAGAAGAAAACGGAAGGGTATGCAAGCATGCAAACAAAGGAAGGAAGTCCTTTTAAATGATGATGAATTAATGGATTTGAGGACAAATGCTTCTCAAGAAGGAGGGAATGATGAGGACTTCATGGGTGAAGCCCAAGCCCAGGCCCAAGTCCAGAAAGAAGTCCAAGATCCAATACAAGGTCTAGGAAGGCCCATGACAAGAGCAAGAGCTAAAAGGGCCAGAGAAGAACTTAAAAAGATGTTGAACAACTTATTAGAGGCCCAACATCAGATTGAAGCCCGATATGTGGAGCCTAGGATTTACACATGCATAGCCCACTTGGAATGAAAGGAGAAGAGCCAAAAGAGTCAATTTGAACTTTCAAGACCTTTAAATGTTTTTGGGGCTGTTTTTATTTGTTTTTATTTTCTATTGCTTTCTAGTTCTATTTGGTGTATGGCTGTGTTCAAAAAAATATATTTTGTCCACAAAGAGATTAGAACCCAGGCACTTGAAGCTAAATATGTCTCCTTAACCACTGGAACATATCAGTGATGCTTATGCTAAGGGGTTTTGTTTTTTTTTTTTTTTTGTTAAGTCCTAAATGGGCAAACCTCTAAACTGAATTGTATTAAAATATTTGGGAATCATTAGGGAGATAGACTTTTGGCATATAAGAAAATTGGGAGTTTTGCTCTGCTAGGGTTCTTCCTTGCATCAATTGATCTTATCAAGAGTTAATCTTTTCTTGTGGCGATCCTTCTTGGCTTATCAAACTAGGTTTGTGGCGCCATCCTTATCTTTTTCTTTTCATCAATTTTCGTTTCTACTTCTTCTTTCAATTTTCGAAATTTTCTAATTTTCGTCTTAATTATCTCGTACTCATATCTCAAATTATACTTACTCTTTTTCGGTGATTTTTGAGCCTAAATCGTGATTCAGAAAGAGATCTTTCACCTTGTTTTGGAATCACTCAATTCCGAAATCTGTAGCGTGAGTTATAGAATTTTCCTAAAACGGACGAAATTAGTTCTTTTCCTTCTTTATTCTTTTATTTCAATTTCACCTTCCAAATTCAGTTTGCTCTAGTCCTAATAGGTCCGAAATCAAGAGGCATATGGAAAACCTCATCACAATAGAAATGTTCTTGCAAAATTTCTAAAGTCTTTTGGATCCCAAAATGACCCATCAAACCTCCCTCATGTGATTCACTCACAAGCAACTCTCTAATGGAACACTTAGGCACACATAATCTATTTGCTTTAAACAAGAATCCATTATGCCTATAGTAACCATGTTCAGACAACTTTTCACACGCAGCAAAAATTTCAGCAAAGTCCTCATCATTCACATACATGTCTTTCAAAGATTCAAGACCAAACAATTTAGTTTCAAGCACAGAAAGCAAAGCATTTCTCCTAGAAAGCGCATCAGCCACTACATTCCCTTTCCCCTTTTTATGCTTGATGACATATGGAAATTGCTCTAGAAACTCTACCCACTTAGCATGCCTCTTATTAAGCTTACCTTGTTCTTTTAAGTACTTTAAGGACTCATGATCACTATGGATGACAAACTCTTTGGGTAAAAGGTAATGCTGCCAAGTCTTTAAAGTTCTAACCAAAGCATACAATTCCTTATCATAAGTTGAATAGTTAAGGGCAGCCCCTCCTAACTTATCACTAAAATAAGCAATTGGATGACCTTCCTACAATAAAACAGCCCCAATACCCACATTTGATGCATCACACTCAATTTCAAATGATTTTGCAAAATCAGGCATGGCAAGAATGGGTGCATTAGTTAACCTATGCTTAAGGGCAAGTAAAGGCCTTTTCTTGTTCCTCACCCCATTTGAAACCCACATTTTTTTAACAACTTCATTTAGAGGTGCAGCCAAAGTACTAAAATCTTTAACAAATCTCCTATAGAAACTTGCTAAACCATGAAATCCCCTCACCTCACTCACGGACTTAGGTGTTGGCCATTCTTGGATGGCCTTAACCTTTTCCTCATCTACTTGTACTCCCTTAGTACTAACAACAAATCCAAGGAATACCACATGATCAGTACAAAAGATGCATTTTTCCAGATTGGCATACAATTGTTCTTTCCTAAGCACATTCAAAACAGATTGCAAATGCTCAACATGCAAATCAAGGCTAGTGCTATAGATAAGAATATCATCAAAGTACACCACAACAAATTTGCCAATAAACTCTCTTAAAACATGATTCATCAATCTCATGAAAGTACTAGGCGCATTAGTCAAACCAAATGGCATAACCAACCACTCATACAATCCATATTTTGTTTTAAAGGCAGTTTTCCATTCATCACCTTCTCTAATCCTAATCTGATTATAGCCACTTTTAAGATCAATTTTGGAAAACACACATGCACCATACACTTCATCAAGAAGATCATCTAACCTGGGAATTGGATGTCTATACTTGATGGTGATGTTGTTTATGGCTCTACAATCAGAACACATCCTCCATGAGCCATCCTTTTTGGGCACTAGAATGACTGGTACAGCACACGGACTCATGTTATCCCTCACCCAACCTTTGCTCATGAGTTCTGCCACTTGCCTTTCAATCTCCTTTGTCTCTTGTGGGTTGGTCCTATATGCTGGCCGATTGGGCAAAGAAGCTCCCGGAATGAGATCAATGTGATGCTCAATTCCCCTCAAAGGTGGCAAGCCATCTGGTACATTTGCTGGAAAAACATCTTGAAAGTCTTGCAAAAGAGATTCAATACAAGAAGGCAATTCAAACTTGTCAAATTGGTTAGCATATAAAATTTGACTTTAACAAAACAATAAGTAGAGGGGCTGCCTTGCGCAAAGCACCCTCCTTACCTCCCTTTCTCTTGCCAAGCAAAGGTTTTTGCCTTCAAGTGTTTCATTCTTTTTCTTTTCACTCTTTTTCCTCTCAAGTGTTTCACTCTTTTTCTCAATTGTAATCTTTTCTCTCATTTTGATTTGATCCTCACACACCTCTCTAGGAGTCAAAGGCTTGAGAACCACTTTCTTGTCCTGATTCACAAAAGAAATTTTGTTAGTTAAACCATCATGGACAGACTTTGGTGTCATATCTTGCCACGGCCTCCCAAAAGAATGTGGCTGGCCTCCATTGGAACTACATCACATAACACTTTGTCTTGGTATTTTCCAATGGAAAGAGAGACTTCTACTTGCTGCCTTACTTGCACTTCTTCTCCTTCACTAAGCCATTGAAGCTTGTATGGCCTAGGATGTGGTTTAGTGTCCAAATTCAGTTTTGACACTAATCTCGAACTCACCACATTTGTGCAGCTTCCCCCATCAATAATTACCAAACATACCTTACCATTGATTAAACATCTTGTATGGAAAATGTTCTCCCTTTGAGATGCATCCACTGCTTTGATTTGGCTTCCAAGTAACCTTCTAATCATGTACAACTCTCCCTCCGCAGCCACCATCTCTTCTTCACTCTCCTCTTCCTCTCCACCACTATCTTCAGATTGGCTTGTATACTCCCCATTATCCTTGAGAAGAATTGTCTTCTTTGTAGGACACTCATAGGCATAATGACCTATGCCCAAGCACTTAAAACACTTCACTTCTCTAGTCCTCTTTGGTGGATGTTCAGCTTGCTTTTGAGGTGCTTTCCCATGATTAGAAAATGCTACATTGTTAAAGGAGGCAACACCTTCTTTCTTGACTCTATCCTTCCAATTTGAAGGATTATAGCTAGTAGAACTCTTCCTTGTTGTACTCTTTCTTTTGAGTTGTTGTTCTACTTGAATTGTCTTATGCAAAAGATCCTCCATTTCTACAAATTCCTGCAACTCCACAACATCTCTAATATCATGATTTAAACCATTAAGAAAGCGAGCCATAGTTACCTCAGGATCTTCTTCAATTTTGGCTTGGATGATTAACACTTCCATCTCCTTATAATACTCTTCCACTCCTTTGCTTCCTTGAGTCAATTTCTGCAACTTGAGTTTCAAGTCCCTATGGAAGCTAGATGGTACATAGCGCTTCCTCATGATTCTCTTCATTTCTGCCCAAGTGTCCACTATAGGTTCTTCATTCCTTGTCCTCTCCCTCTGCAACTTATTCCACCAAATGAGTGCATAATCAGAAAATTCAGCAGCTGCAAGTCTTACCTTTTGCTCCTCATTATAATTGTTGCAAGAGAACACATGCTCAATCTTGAGCTCCCACTCCAAGTATGCCTCTGGGTCACTCCTACCCTTGAAAGGAGGTATATTCAGCTTGATTCCTTCTATTCTTCCTTCATTCCTATTCGGCCTTCCTCCTCCTCCAGGTGGTGTCCTATTCTCCAATTGATCCAACCTCTCATGGAACTCATCTTGCTGTTGCTTCATCAACCTCTCCAAGTGTTGAGTAAGAGCTGTGATTTGGAACTGAATATCATTGTTGATGTTTCTTTCTGCCATTGATAA
Organism: Ormosia emarginata; assembly: GCA_029884605.1. Taxonomy (NCBI): domain Eukaryota; kingdom Viridiplantae; phylum Streptophyta; class Magnoliopsida; order Fabales; family Fabaceae; genus Ormosia; species Ormosia emarginata. Next base: position 19,094,686 of record JAQQTP010000078.1, on the reverse strand, counting down.
ACAAACAAATCAAAGGTAACAAGAACCAATATATATATATTTGCTGTTTGAGAAACCTTACCCACTCACGTGTTTGCACACAATTAGGCTTTTACTATAATGATCACTCTTGCCTTTTTCCTCTCTATTCCTCCTTGAATTCTTATCAACCAAGAAGAGAAAACACAAAGAAATTCTACCAATCTGTGTGCAGCCACAAATGCAGAATTTGTGCACAAATTTCAACCAACAAAAGTACAGCCAAGAATTTAGAAATTCAAACAAGCAAGGTGCAGTAATTCTTCCTTCAATCAACCGCAATATTACCTTAAAGAATAAGCTTAAAAATTTCTAACAGAGATGAACCATTAGGCTAATATATATATACTCGTTTTGCAAGCTTCCTTCTCTTTTGTTTTTGGTCTATTTTTTTTTATTTTTTTTATTTTTATTTTTTTAAAAAAAGGCCTAACTTTTGCAATGGTTCAGCCTAAGAGAAAAAAAAAAAGACAATAAGGTAATATTAAGGATGGTGAAATCAAGGAAAGAAATTACCCGAAGTGCAGCCTTGCAAATTCCTAGAACCGGAGCTCTGATTACCAAAATGATATGAACCTATTTTGCTTGTTAGAATTCAGAATAGGATCTACAAGGAATTAAGGTGATGGAACAGACTTTGTTTTAAACTCTGCACATGGAAATGATCAAATTAAAACAGAAAATGCGTTATGATATCACGAAACTATAACTCGAGCTGTAGAACTCCAAATTGAATGAGACCAAAACGAGGTGAAAGCTCGTGTTCTGAATCGCAATTTTGGCTCAAGAATCACTCAAAAAGCTTTCGTATAACATGAGATATGATCAGGAGTTATTCTGCACGAAAATTGGGGCTTTCATGGAAATAGAGTTCGATTCAATCAGAATTGAGGGAAACTGAATTATATGATCATGGAAAAGAAAAGAAAAATGGTATGGGAAAGATGATGGACGTCACACCTCCAAGGATGGAAGATAAGTCCAGAGATTGCACACACAAAGGATGTAATTCCTTTGATAAATCTCAATAGTTGGATTGCAAGAACTCAAAGAGAAACAAGCTCCCAAACGTGATTGTTCTAAGACCAAAAACTCACCCCTCTTGTCCTAGTGGGTGCTATTATGTAGCCCCTTTACATTCAGTAACTTACAAAAATAAACTCCTAATAATAACCATCATAAAAACTATAATTGGCCAAAGTGTAACTGCCAAAGAAATAAAAGCATAACTTACAAAAATAAACTCCTAATAATAACCATCATAAAAACTATAATTGGCCAAAGTGTAACTGCCAAAGAAATAAAAGCATTCAGCTTAGCTGATTGCATTATTCTATCAATTTGTAACAGTCACATGTCCTTGTTATTTGCATTTAATCAGCCATTAATTCCACCAAGTCTAGCTACCCCTATTCAGCATAGTTAGCACTCCATACTTGAGTTGAATTTATGACAAGCTACCCTCCCATTAAAGCCACGCAACCTCCTCTTCAGTCATGAGGCAATTGATCAATTTGAGTTTTGATTCTTCAAGGCGTGGTTCTATTTTAGTAAAGGCTGCCAACATTTGTTGTAAAGCTTCCTTGGCTCTCCTTGTCCTTGCTCTTGTCATAGGTCCTCCAAGTCCTTCAAGGGCTTCAAGCTCCTTGTTCTTGGTCATGTCCTCATCACTCCCCAAAAGCCTCCTCACCATAAGTAAGTCACCATCCGGCATGAACACTTCTTCTTCACTTTCCTCTCCACTTGAAGCTTCGGATTGAGACATCACTTCACCATTCATGGACACCATAGTTCTCTTGGTTGGACATTGAGAGGCTATGTGGCCATGACCAAGACACTTGAAACACTTGACATCTCTGCTCCTTGTGGTTGGTTCCATGGGCTTCTTGCCTTGAGAGGTGCTCACGGTCTCCTTGCTTGGTGCACCCTCCTTCTTTTGCTTGTCCTTCCAATTTAAAGATGGGAAATTGGAAGATGATGAAGAGGAATATTTGGATTTCCTCCTCTTTAATTGTTGCTCCACCTTGATTGCTTGTTGCACCAAATCTTCAAGCTCCACATAGTTTTGCAACTCCACCACATCTTGAATTTCTTGGTTCAAGCCATGCAAGAACCTTGCCATAGTTGCCTCACGGTCCTCCTCAAAGTTTGACCTAAGTAAGGCCAATTCCATCTCCTTGAAGTACTCATCCACACTCTTGCTCCCTTGGGTAAGTCTTTGCAATTTGTTGTGGATGTCCCTTTGATAGTGACTTGGGACAAACCTCCTCCTCATTACAATTTTCATGTCTTCCCAAGTCTCAATTGGCTCTTCTCCAATTCTCCTCCTCTCCTTTTGGAATTGATCCCACCATACTAGTGCATACTCCTTGAACTCCAACGCCGCCACCTTCACTTTCTTTCTCTCATTATATGTGTTGCAATCAAACACTTGCTCCATCTTGAGTTCCCACTCCAAATAGGCTTCGGGGTCATTCTTTCCAAGAAAGGAAGGAACTTTGATTTTAACCCCCTCAATCCTATCTTCACGCCTTCCTCCCCTAGGGCCTCCTCTTCTAGGTCTTCTTCCTCTTGGCCTCCCTCTTTCTTCACTATCATAGCCACTTGAGTCATTCCGTTGAAGGTTGGCTAGTTGTCTATCATAGTTGGCTTGCATTTGCTCCATTTGTCTTTGGAGTGCTTGAACTTGATTAGCCATTCTAGCATGTAGAGTGGCTGTCCTTAGTGATAATGGTGGACTATCACCCATTTGAGTAGTAGAAAGTGTAATTTATCCTCACAACACTCCCTCTCTTTTCTCACAAAGTGTATATATATATATATATATATATATATATATATATATATATATATATATATATATATATATATATATATATATATATATTTTCACTCTTTTTGGCTTTTTTTTTTTTTTTCACACAAGATGTAATTTTCACTCTTGCCTCTTTCCACTCAAATTCTCTTTGCAAGTTCTTAAATGAACCCTCTCATCTTTCAATTACCAAAAGCTCTTACAAAGGTAGCGGTCCTCACAAGAGTAAGCACTCGAAGTTGAAGAAAAGATGAAACTCTAGACAAAACTCAAAGGAATTTAAAAGACAAGCAAGAAAAGCTAATTAAAAAAAAGAAAGGTAGAACTCAAAAGAAATAAGAAGAAAAAGAAATGCACAAGGTATGTAGAATAGCACTGCTTAATTGAAATTCACAAGGCATTCAAACTCAATCTTGCTTAAGTGCAAGGGCAGTCTTTTTTTTTTTAATACTATTTTTCAAGCCCTTGTTCTCTTTTTTTTTTTGCACTTAAAAAAAATGGTTCTTGCAATTTTTTTTTTTCAATTGTTATGCCCAATTGTGTATATAGGAGTTTCCTTTCAAATTAAGGTGCTATAAAACATATAACAAAGAATGAGATATAGAATTGACAAGATCAAAGTCAGTAAATATTGCGTAGAAATTAAAGAACAGAAATTAAAGGCAGAAAAAAAAAAGGACTAGAATTTAAATGGCAAAAAGTAAAGAACGGAAAGTAAAGAATGTTGCCAATTCTTAGAAATGGCAGAGATCAATGATGATCAAGATTGTGTATAATTATGACATTCAAGCAATAGTGCTTGATGTTTGGAAAGCAATAAGAACAAGTACAAAAGAAAATACAAGAACTCTATCAACTCTAGAATCCGGGCTCTAGATACCACATGATATGATCCAAGTTGGATGCATATTGTTTTTACGGATCGTCCTTGAGTTGATTTAGTGTTTCAAAGAATGAAATGATGAACAATACCCGAGGAACAGAACTGATGAATAGTGACGTGAATAGTGACGTGAATAGTGATATAAATAGTAAAAATAATAGAAAAGATGGAAAAAGGAAAAGGAATGGGAGGAAGAAGACGCCATACTCTTAGAGAGTGATAAGTCAAGCGAAGATTCGCCACAAAGGTAAGGAAGCCTTTGATAAGAACCAAGATGGCTCAACCAAGAACCAAAGAGAATGAAATTCTCACAAATGGATTCAATCCAAATTCACATCCCAGAGTCCCTTCATTCATGTTTTAGGCACCTATTTATAGGAAAATGGGGTGCATAGAATATGCATACAAAATGGTCATCATAATGTGACAAATTTCCCATAAAAAGCAATAACTAATCCATTAAGTGGCTAATTAAAGCATTAACTAGCAAATAGGAGTTACCTAGGCATGCAAACCAAAGGTTTCCCTCCCAAAAAATGTGCACTATTCATCCTTCATAGTTTATTACACTTTATTTAATAGAAATAAACTAAAAAAATGCTATTTTAGAGAAGTGGACATCCAAGTCATCATGGGTCTTCAAGTTGGATGAGATAAGTGACCAATTTGAGCTCCACTCCATCAAGACTTGAATTTGGGCTTGCTTCAATTAAAGTTGTCACCATTTGATTTAGGACTTCTTGGGCTTTCTTGGTCCTAGCTCTTGTCATAGGTCCACCAAGTCCTTGTAGTGCTCCTTGATCCATGCTCCTTAGTGGGCTCACATCATATCAAGATGGAGAAAGTATGACTATTGGGCCCGATCTTGTGCAACAGACTACGAAAAAAGTGAAGATGATTCAGGAGAAGATGAGGACGACTCAAAGCAGACAAAAGAGCTATGCTGATAAGCGAAGTCGACCTCTTGAATTTGAGGAAGATGAGCATATGTTTTTATGAGTAACACTTGTGACTGGTGTCGGGAGAGTTATCAAATCCAGAAAGGCCACTCCTAAATTCATTGGACCTTATCAAATTATTCATTGGATAGGTCCTGTAGCCTACCAAATAGCTTAGCCACCTTTTCTATCCAATCTACATAATGTATTCTATGTGTCTCAACTGAGGAAATATATTCCTAATCCGACGCATGTTATATAGCCCGATGAAGTGCAATTGAAGGATAATTTGACGTATGAGACACTTCCTGTTAAGATTAAAGACAGGAGAGTGAAGCAACTTTGGGGGAAGATGATTGAATTGGTAAAGGTAATATGGAATGATATAATAGGTGATGCTACTTGGGAGCTGGAGGATAAAATGAGGGAGCAATACCCTCACCTATTCTAAGGTACGATAAATTTCGGGGATAAAATTTTTATTAGTGGGGGAGAGTTGTAACACCCTAACTTTTAAGTTAAGTAGATATTGTCCTAAATGTACTGTTTTATATTTTCTGTGAGTTATAAATTGGAAAACCATCTTTGAAGATTTTCCTACAAGGTGAAAATCTTTGTTTCTTATTTCTAACTTGATTTTTGATGTTCTAAGCCATGATTGATCCATGATTTATATTTTTCTCCTATAGTTATAACTCTTTAAAATTTGTTTAAGCTTGTTAGGAACTCTTTGGGAGCCACACAAAATCACTAGGAAGGGTTAGAAGGAGTTTGTCTTCCCTTAAGGTAAGAGGGAGATTTAATCTCATCAACCTTGTGTGGTGATGAGAAAATGAATTGTATGTGTGGTGAAGAATCCTTAAGGATTCATTCATTTGGTTGTTTAATGCTTTCCTATTTGTGGTTGATTTTATTTGTAAGCATGTCTATAGCTTTAAAAATATATTGCATTTGTTTATAGATGTATGACTATTATTGTAGGATGTGAATAACATGTAAGGATTATATGAGTGTTCTAAAGAACACAAAAGGAGCTCATGGCTTCTCTAAAGAAAAAGAGAACCAAAATGTTCTCAACCATTTTCTAAAATAATGATTTAATGAATTTAGGTAAAACGATGAATTTGAAAATGATTTAGAAGATGGGAAATGATTTAATGACCATTTGTAAAGGATATGTTGAATTCAGCCAACATGCCATTCAATGTATATTTGATTTCCAAAAATTATTTTCTAAGGTAGGTTGAGTAGTTAACTACAAAAGAATTTAATTTCAATGAATCTTTGAGGAATAAAAAGAATGAACTTAGTTTTAGAATCCTTAATTAGAGGAATTTGTTATAAGTAAGAAATAAAGCAAACACTTGAAAAATATTAATGTAGAGCTCACTCTTTGAGTTTTGAAGCACGTTAGCAAGTTTTAATGTGTAAATAATGGTATTTAAAGAAAAACGTAGAAAATATTATTTAATGAATTTTCTAGACAAAATGCTGTCAAAATTTACTAAAAATGGACAAATAAAAGAGAAAGTTTCATAATATATATTTATAATGTAAGAAAAATATTCTACGTAGTTAAAAAGTACTAGAAATAGCTTACACGTATTTAAAATAATGATTTTTGAGCCAAGCGGTTAAGAAAACGATTTAAAAATCTTACGCGATTGAGAAGATGATTTAAAAACATTACGCAATATTTAAAAACGTCAAAATATATTTACACGATTTAAAAACGTTTGTAAAAGTAATGCGATTGTGAAAACACGATAAAATTTCTACGCGACTAAATGGAACGGTGAGTTTTATTGTCGGGCCAAAGTGGTGGATTTGGACAGGTTGAGATATAGTACTGTCAAGTAGAGACATACTATATTTGGAAATATTGAGACTGAGGGTATTTATGTAAGTATGGTGACATATTGAGACTAAGGGTATTTATGTAATTATGGTTCTTATTCATGCATCGAGAGTTATGTCAATTTAGTTGAAATTGACGATTGATTGACGGGATGAATTACACCGTGTTGTGGGTGTGATAGGCGTAGTGTGGTTCATTGATTGAACTTGGAGGCGTTAGTGTGCGGAGGATTCCACATATGGACAGTTGGTAGCTCCTCTGGGCCGTGGTAATGGGCAACACACTAATAATCTCGACAAGCACTATTCTTAATCAAGATCTTGTGGAGACTATCTGGTACAATGTCTATTGTGCATGACATTTGGACTGTGTACTAACTACAAGACGATTTTGACTGTGGGCTATTGACACGACGTTTGACTGTGTAATAGTTTAGTTGGGCAGCCTGAGGTACGGATAGGTTTTTCTGGATCATTCTCTCTGTGTTTAGCTCCATGGAGTAGGAATGAGTTAGTATATATTTGTATTTATAATCTGCATCTTAATGTTTACTGTAACTTGTGGTAGCATGTATGATGTGTTAATTTGAGGTACTGTATATGATGTGATGGTATGCATTATTGTGTTAAACTGTGATATCTGTTTGTATTGTTGTTTTCTTTATTGTCATGTTGGTAATGATGTAGATTGTCTCACCTCTTTGTATGCATTTTTTATATTATTTTTATATTCTATAAAGAGTTTAAGGAAGAGGAAGAGGAGCAGCCTCTTGATATTCAGTATCTGGAGGAACAGCAACTGAGTGACCAGTTTGAGGAAGGCGAGCCGTTAGATCACCCTTATCATTTAGATTGATTTTGCGGTGATGACGTTGCCTGATTTCTTTGGTTTTGTGAGACTCAATTTTCACGGAGGTTCAGAGGCCTGGCGACTGCGTGAAGATAGAGGATCGGTAGTCTATGTGGGGCGTTTGACTGTGACCCTGCATAGAGAGTTTGATGGAGCACCTATTTTTACTACTACTCTGTATTTACATCTTGACATGCCTTTGACTCTTAGGCGTTACTGGAGAGGACTTTTCCATCCGCCTAGTGAGATCAGTAGTGTGTCGACAGCACAGACTCCTGTCCGTAGAGCTGCGAGACATCCAGGATTTCTGTCATTCGATGATCTATCCGAGGATGATCCTTCGGAGGGTTAGAAATCTTTGATGTGCACTTGGGCATGTTATGTTTTAGTATTATGCTGACTTTTTACTACTTTGTTAAATATTTGTAGTTATAAATTATTTGTATACTTAAGACAAAATCATATGTATATTATGGTGTATGATAATGGTTTGTTTTACTTTATGTTTCATTTTATTTTATTTAATGATATCCAGTGTAAAAAGAAAAATTTTACAACTCATATTATTTATGTACCAAATGTTTTATAACTTGGATAAGAGTTTATTTTATTGCATTAAAAATGTGACATCTCCACTAGGGTGTTACACTAGCCTCTAGCATAATGCCCTAATTCTCCACAAATATAACATGTGATATGATCTATCATACAAACTTTGTTACCATGATATCCTCCACATTTTACACATTTTAATCATCGCTCATCTATCTGAATTTATTTTCCTTTTTCTTGTGGGATCTTTGGTTGTGAGGTATTCCTTTCTAATTCCTTATCTTCTCTTTTTCTTTTCTAGAAGACTCATTGTCTATACTCTTGTTGTGACCTTAGTTTTTTCGCTTCCACAATGCTCCATTTATTCACTAAGTTAGCAAAATCTCTTATTTCTAAAGGCCTTACCATATTTCTTATTTCAATTCTCAATCCAGTCTCAAATTTAACCATTTCCAATTTTCATATGGATTATATCTGAAGTATGAAGAAAATTTAGACAACTCCTCAAATTTTGCTTTATATTGGTCCACTATCATATTTCCCTGATTTAACTCTAAAAATTCCATTTCTTTTTCTTTTTGCAATTTCTTAGGAAAATATTTATCTAGGAAAGTTGTTTTGAACACTTCCCAAGTTATCTGGACCCCGACAGCTTTCTTTAATCTTCTAACACCATCCCACCAAAACTCAGCTTCTCCTTATAGTATATAAATAGCAAACGACACCTTCTGATCATCAGTGCACCTTATTACAGTAAATATCTTTTCTAATTCCCTTAACCATTTAGTTGCTTTTGCTGGATCATACTCCTCTCTGAAGGATGGGGGATTCGCCTTCCTGTGTAACAACCTAACACTAATACTAATATCATGTCCAGGATCATATATTAGTAACTAGAATTAGATATGTTACTTTTGATACAAAATAAAATTTCAAAAATATGAGCCTCGAGGAGTGTAATAATATACGGACATCGAATAATCTTTATACAAATATATTTATCCTAATACAAGTACTACTTTATATGCCTTAATAGTAATAATTATACAATTTTTACACTACACTCTTTCCTTGAGTTCACAAATAAATTATTCTTCAAACCCTTGTTCTCCGTTTCTGCTAGCTGGTGCCTTCATTATCCATGGAAATATTACGGAATACACAAATAAGCGGGGTGAGAATTCAAAGAATTCTTCGTAGTTCTATTAAAAAATGTGTCATCGTAGTATTTCCAACTATTTCGGGGAAAAATTCATTCTTTGTTTAAATTTCAATATATAAAAGTTAGAGAGGTGACAAACAGCTAAATTGGGTCCTCTCTCTTCCCCAAACAGAGGTTCAATTATTATTTATTATAAAAAAATCCTTGCACAAATCAAGCAAATTATAAGAATTTAACCAAATTCTTTATCAAATACAAATGTTACAATATCACATATACTCAATAATTCAAATACTCATTCAAGACACAATGAGAGATAAATTCCAATTTCATTATTCAAATATCACAAACACTTATGTCATTAAGTCTCTTCACCACAGCAAAGCAGAATATATGTCGTTAAGTCTCTTCGCCACGGCAAAGCAGAATTTATATACCATTAAGTCTCTTTGCCAAGGCAAAGCGGAATTTATGCCGATAAGTCTCTTCGCCATGACAAAGTAGAATTTATATATTGTTAAGTCTCTTTGCCACAGCAAAGCGGAACTTATGTTGTTAAGTCTCTTCGCCATGGCAAAGCAGTTCATAAGCCATTAATTCTCTTCGCCATAGAAAGACGGTAGATATATGAGCATAATCTCAAATTCACTAGTCTTTCTATACAAATTCTTGTTTCCTAAGATCAATCCTAATACCATTCAATAATATACCATTTAAAAAACATTTAACAAACACACTTTGACAATGACATGTTCACATTAAACTTATGAACATAAATATTGGTTACTACAATGCAGCCACTGCCGTGACCCATTTCATCATTACTCAATCAACATTTTCATGTACAATAACATCAATACTTTGTTCACAAGGCAACTTGCTACCAAGACCAATTAGTCCTTCAAATTACAAATTTATATACTAAAACATCAAAATTCAGAATAAAATCTAGACAGCATTAAGCCATTGTCATTAGTTATCATTCAAGTCACAAATTTCAGAAACAAAAATTCTGCCTAAAACAAGGCATGTTGATATGGACAACATTCAAGCCAAATTTTGACCTTAAACTCTGTTAAAATAATAGCATAGACATTACAACATCTAATAGGATATGAACCATAAATTTTAAATAAAGAATCCTAATACCTCTTGGTTTGGCCATGACTTATAACAACTACTAACACAAAGATTTTCATTGCTCAATATCACAAATTACACTCAAGAATTAGTGGAACCAAGAGATACAAATTAAAAATCAATAATCACCCCTAATTCTTATCTTAGCCATGGGCAGTATAGAGGCAGAAAAACAAAGTTTTAATTCAAAGAAAGTATAAATGAAGAAGAACAATTAGAAAATAGAAAGCCCCTACCTTTCTAGTCACAAATTTTCATATTTGAGACAATATGATTTTAAACAACCTTGGGCAGCACTTTGCCTTAACTTTTATACACCATTTTAGTTACCATTTTAAGCATAGCTTCACGAAGTTCTACCAAAACTAGCAGTTTTCTATCATGAATTCTCTCTACCATTTAAGTTACAGCCATGGAGGGGAAAATGTAGAATTTTCAATCAAATAAACGTGAAAGAAGAATGGAACAACCCCTACCTTTCAAGCCTCAATTTTGGCCTCTTGATTCTCTTCCTTTCCCTTCTTTTCTCCCTTCCTCTTTTCTTTTTCTATTTCTGTAACGCCCCAATTTTTAGAAAATATTCTGAATGTACTGTTTTCTGTTTTTCATGCTTTTGTATGAATGACCGCTGTGTCCCTATTTTTCTGTTCTCGATTTCTGTATGAAAACAATTACGATAATACAGGCTCAAATTTTATTTGATCGTTTTACGTAGTTTGCTTCGAGACGGTAAAATAAAAATTTTTTTGAGCTACTGTATTAATTTTTCTGAAAGATATACAACTATATAATACTGCTGGATATTTTATTTGAACGTTTTGGACGATTACCTACGTTGTGGGAAAAAATGGGAAAATGACCGTTACGTCCCAAACGTCTTGTTTTATTGCTTTTGTTGTTTTTAATTGTTTTCTTCTTGATTTAATGTCCGATAATACTTCTCATGATTTTATATGGACTTTTTGTGTGATTTGCTCGAGGCGGAAAATAATATTTTCCGGGCCGGGAAAATCTTATTTTATTATTTAGAATTGGGGGATCTTACTTAACCCGATTCTGAATGAGACTAAAAATAATCTTTTAATTTTTAGGATTTAATCACAAATAAAATAATTTTATATTATTATAATATTATTTTATTAGTCAAGATAATTTAGGACAAGTGGACCCGGAAATATTTTGCGGGACCCACAATTAGTAGAACGGTTAGATCGGTAGCTTAATTAATCACTGTAAGCAGTAGAACTTTCCAGAATGTGTGGCCGACTCACTAGTCGACTCAAGAGAAATTTAATGAGTGTGTGACTCAAAGACATGTGAGTCACCAAGAGCCAACCAATGGGAATCAAGCTTGCTCACCAAGGCTTGATCTTGACCTTTGATTCATCCAATGGCTTGGATGAAGCCAAGCAAGGTGCCCACCTTGCACCTCACTTGATGTCTACGGCCAAGAGGCCTTTGAAGACCAAAATCACATTTCTCCTTCATCACTTTTCTCTCTTCTCTCTCATCAAAACCCTAGCCACCATTCTTGTTCATCTTCTTCACCATTTTCGGCCAAGAGCCATTCCTAATCATCCAACCATCCAAAAATTTTTCTAACCAAGTTTCCTTAACCTAAACACTATTCTAAGAACCTTTCTAGTTGGAAGTTTCTTCAAAATCTTCCATTAAGGGCTTGGAAATCAACCTTGTAAATTTGACCTAGAAGGTGAAATATCATATTTTTCTTTTCTCTCTTCTTTTTCAAAGTTCTAAGCCATGATTTCTCCATGGTTTAGCTTCTTTTTCATGGTTAATAACATGTAGATTTTATTTGAGATTTTTAGGTATTTGGTGGAGTGAAAACCGAACCATAGGAGGTGTGAAAGCTAATCATTTGTCTTCATTTAAGGTAAGAGGAAGACAATTCTTATCATCCCTTGATGGTGGTAAGAAGATGGATTGTTTGTAGAATCCATAAGGATTCGGTTGTGGTGTGTTTATTAATGTGTATTTGTTAATTTTTGTGGTTGCTAGTAGCTTAGATGTTGTATGTTAGTAGTTTTTTGTTTGGTGATTGTAATAATTTTGCATGTCTATTAGCTTTTGATTGTATGTCTATAAGCTTTAATTTAGGTTTTATGTGTTAGAAATATTTTGCATGTGTTAGAAATATAAATGCATGTGTTAGAATTGTATGATAAGGTATAAGATGTGAATAACATGTGTAAATTTGCATGAGTGTTCCAAAGAACACATTCCCTAGTTCACGGCAATGACAAAGTGTGAGGACCAAAATGTTCTCTTAATTTTTCCTAAAGTGTAACTTAATTAATTAGGAGAAATAAGAAGGTTTCAAATTGATTTGATCAAAGAAAAGGAATTTAGAAATCAAATGGTAAAGATTTAGTAAATTTTGGGCCAACATGCCTAAAGGATTTATTTGATTCAAAATCATTATTTTATAACATGATTTAATGAACTTAGATAAGATAATACCTTTGACATGATTTAGAAATCAAATGAAAAAGTTTTACGAAATTTGGCCAACATGCCAACATAGGTTATCATGGTTTCTAAACTTAGTTTCAAACCTTTTTCAATCAAAAAAAAAAAAGAGACAATACAAGTTAAGAAGAAATTTTCTATAATGATTTTTGAAGAAACAAATTGAGTAGAATTAAGCTTAAAGGATTAAAACTAGTAATTTTATTATTAGGAAGTAAAATACAGAAAATTTTGAGAAATTTTCTAACATATAGCTCACTTAAGGTTTTGAAGCATGTTAGAGATTTCAAAAAGAATTAAATGATATGGTTAAAAAATTAGGTAAATGAAAATTTTATGGATAATTTAGGAAAACTATTATTATAATATTTTAAACAAAATACTGTCAATTTTTAGTAAAAATGAACCAATAAGATAGTAAAAATATCCTAAAGACAGTATGCGGTATGAAAAATTATTCTACGTAGTTTAAATGTACTAAGTCCTATTTCTGTTGGTTTAAACAGTAATTTTAAGGGCATTCGAATAAGAAAATGATTTAAAAATCCTACGCGATTGAGAAAACGTATTAAAAATGCTACGCGATTTTAAAAATAGAAAAATATCTTTACCCAATTTTTTAAACGTTTATAAAAACGACGGAATTATGAAAACGTGATAAAATTTCTACGCGATTGACCGTTACTATCTTTATACTGTCAGGAAAAAGTGAACCCGTCTGATTATTTTTGAAAATCTATTTCTTTGTCGGAAAATGTGAACCCGTCACGGACTTTTGAAAATTTATATCTTTGTCGGGAAAATGTGAACCCGTACATGGCTTTTGAGACTATATCTGCTTGTCGGGAAAATGTGAACCCGTCTGTGCTTTCCATCTATCTCATTATGTGTGCCATGTATTTGGTGGGTTGGTTGACGAGACGAATCACATCGTGTTGTCGATGCGATAAACGTAGTGTGGTTCATTGTTCTAATGAACTTGGAGACTTTAGTGTACGGGATCCCACATGTGGACAGTTGGTAGCTCCGCTGGGCCGTGGTAAACCGACAGCGCACTATGGTACTCAACATACACTATATTTAATCGAGATTGGTGAAATCTAGTAGTACATTTGCCTGTAGTGCCACAACGTGAGACCGTGAACTACACCACGCCTGGATTGATGGATTCCTGTGTCGTGGGGCTATAGACGCAACGTGTGACAGCGCAATAGTTGGTGGGCCAGCCGTGGTACTATTAGATTTTGCGAGTCATTCCTCTCTCTGATACTTGTGTTTTCTTTAGCTCCATGGAGTAGGATTTTGTCATATTATTTATCTCTATGTCTATTTGTTTCCATCTTATCTATTTATTGTTTATCTGTATTTTATTTGTTTATTTTATCTGGTTATTGTTATTATATTTGGTTATTATATCTTATCTGTTTATTCTTATCTTTCTTGTTTTATCTGTGAGGTTTTATCTATGATGTGATATATTGTTATGATATCTAAATTTTACTTCAAACTTGTTATTATAATTGTTAAAGCCTTATGTATTGCATGGACTGCATATATATTGTTTGTCGTCTTCTTATTGGCCATGTTGTGATGATTTTATGTTGTCTTACCTCTTTGTTATATGTATTTTCTGTTTATTTATTTTACGCGGTAAAGACTTCGAGGAAGAGGATCAGCCTATTGAGATCTTGTACCCGAGGAGGAGGAAGGTCGACAGCGGACGATCGGTTTGACGATCAAGAACCATCCGATCATCCATATCCTCCGGATTGATTGTGTGGGATGGCGACGCCTTGAGATTTTTGGGATTCATAGAGCTGGTATTTCATGGAGGTGCTCGGCTTGGCATCTACGAGGAGATCGTGATTCGTGACGTATGCGGGACGTGTGACCGTGATCCTACGTCAACGTTTTGATGAAGAGCCCGTCATGACTACGACGTTATTTACTCGCACTTAGAGTTACCCTTATCCATTAGGCGTTATTGGGGTGCTTTGAAAACCCCGAGCCTAGTGAGATAAGCATCGTATCGACCGCGCGATCCCGTTATCGCCGTGTGTCGAGACATCCAGATATTTATCTCCCGATGATCATTTTCATGCTTGAGAGTGATCCATCGAGGATTAGATAACCATGATGTTTTTTTTTTGGGCGCGTCGGTATGTATGTCTCGTATATATTAACTCTTTTATTGCTTTCTTTCTTGTTTTTGTTTAAATAGTTGTAGTCTTAGTTGTAAATTATTTGTACAGTTTATAACTTAATCATATGTATATTATTAGTGATGATGTTTTTTTTTTATTTTGTATTTTCCGCATTATCTTTTTATTACATATTTCTGTCTATCAGGAATTATTTTACAACCCGTAATAATATTTAACAAATGTTTCACAACTTGGGTAGATTTTATTTCTATTTCTTTTATTTTCTTTTATGTGTGACATCCTCCAAAGGGGTGTTACATTAGTTGGTATCAGAGCCCAAGTTAGAGTCTTTTGGGGTTGTGGTTGGGTCTGTTTTTGTTTGTGCTGTGTGATCCTCTGTGATCTTTGTGATTTATATCCTTTCGAAAATATCTAGAAGGATGTATCTAACTTTGTTTTGTTATGTTTGAAGAAAGAAGATGGCTGGTAGAGGCAGAGGACGTGCTAACGTGAATCGTGTTGAGGACCCGATGTTGGTTGCTGCTGAAGCTATGCGGCAGATGGCTGAAGTGATTACTCAGCAAAATTTGAGAGCAGCTCAACAGCAAGATGCTACGGCTGATGCCCTAAATTTATCTGAATTTAGGCGCCATAATCCGCCACAGTTTAGAGGCGAGGTGGATCCGGAGAAAGCGAGTCAGTGGATGCAAGATTTAGAGAGAATCTTTGAGGGGATGAGATGCACAGATGAAAAGAAAGTAACTTATGCTGTCTTTATCTGAGAGGAGATGCGAGAACATTGGTGGAGAGGAACCCGCCGAGTGTTGCAAGCCGAGGGGTGAGATCACACAGGGGAAGTGTTTTCTAATACTTTTCGGATAAGTATTTTCTGCAGTGCTAGGCATGCCAAGGAGATGGAATTTCTTGGGTTGCGACAGGGAAATATGACAGTGAATGAGTACGCTACAAAATTTGAAAGTTTGTCTCAATTTTCGGATTATGCTCAAAATCGACAAGATGAGGTATGGAAATGTCGGAAGTTTGAGTCAGGATTGAGAGTAGAATTGAAGCGAGGAGTAATATCTCTGAGGATGAATCATTTTCATACTTTGGTAGACGCATGTGCACGACTTGAGGAGCTTGAACCGTCGTGAGATCAAAGGAATCGGAACTTTGGGCCGACAAGGTTTCAAAGAGGTGGAGGTAGCAATACAAATCGGTTTTTGCGTAAGCCGTATGCTAGACCACAAGGAAGTCAGACTCAGCGACCGCCAGTTGGAGGAAGTGTACCTAGTGGTGGAGCAGGACAGAGAGTGGTGTTTACACCGACGTGTTTTAAGTGTGGTAAGAAGGGCCATCTATCTCCAAATTGTACGATTAAAGGAACTGTCTGTTTTAACTGTGGACAGCCTGGGCATATGTCGAAGGATTGTACTCGACCAGAGAAGAAACCTGCTGTTCGTCATGTTAGAACTAATCAGCAAAAACCTGGAAATACTCAACCGAGATCTGGAGGGCGAGTGTATACAATGATGGGATCTGAAGTTTCTCAATCTGATGACCTTATTCAAGGAGAAGGTGACATTGGAGGTAATCTTCTGACTGTATTGTATGACTCGGGTGCTACACACTCGTTTATTGCCTATGATTGTGTGGAAAGACTGAAGTTGCTGTGTCTTCTCGAATGTTAAGTTGAGTGTATCTACGCCAACTGCTAAACCTGTAGTTACTTCTAAGATCTGTTTGGATTGTCCTATTATTGTGAAGGGCCGTTTGTTTTTGGTCAATTTGATTTGTTTGCCTCTCATTGAGATAGATGTAATCTTAGGGATGGACTGGTTATGTTCTAACCATATCCTTATAGATTGTGCAAAGAAAACTATAGTTTTTCCTAAGGAAGAAGAGTCTGGATTCTTAACTGCTGTTAAGGTCAAGTCTTTGTTGAGAGATGGAGCGCAGGGATATCTGGTATTGTCTTCTCTAGAAGTTAAGAATGAGAAGGATGTGAATACTATTCCTGTTGTCAATGATTTTCCGGATGTTTTTTCTGACGATGTACCTAGTTTACCGCCTGAGCGGGAGATCGAGTTCTCAATTGATTTAGTACCGGGAACAGGTCCTATCTCAATTGCACCATATCGTATGTCGCCAGTAGAGTTGGAGGAGCTGAAAAAGCAATTGGTGGAACTGTTGGAGAAAGAATTTGTACGACCTAGCGTTTCCCCATGGGGTGTGCCAGTGCTTTTGGTTAAGAAGAAGGATGGAACTTCACGACTTTGTGTGGACTATCGGCAGTTGAACAAGGTGACTATCAAGAATAAATATCCGCTTCCAAGAATCGACGATTTGATGGATCAATTGAGAGGAGCTGTGATATTTTCCAAGATAGATCTACGATCGGGTTACCACCAGATTCGTGTAAGAGGGGAAGATGTGCCGAAGACCCTTTTCGAACTCGTTATGGACATTATGAGTATCAAGTAATGCCATTCGGGATGACGAATGCTCTGCCATATTTATGGATTATATGAACAGGATATTTCGTCCATATCTAGACAGATTTGTCGTTGTCTTTATCGATGACATTCTGATCTATTCTCGATCGAAGGAAGAGCATGCTGAACATCTGAAAGTTGTTCTTCAGATTTTGAGGGAGAAGCAGTTGTATGCGAAATTGGCTAAGTGTGAATTCTGGTTGGAAGAAGTCCAATTTCTTGGTCATGTAATTTCTAAAGAAGGTATTGCGGTGGACCCATCGAAAGTGGAGACTGTTTTACAGTGGGAAATGTAATACCCTTAAGTACATGTTAGACTGGTAAATGGTTACGAAAGGTAACATTTAACTTGTTTAGCATGTCAGTCAAGTTTTGTGACAATCTGAGTTCATTTAGGCACTTAGTTGCAACATAAAAGTTGTAAAATGGCTTAAAATGACTCAGATAATAGCATAAGTTGCTAAGTTAAGAGAAATAAACATAGAGAGTTTATTTCTAGGTCACAAATAAGCCAAATAAGATGTGGTAAAAGTTTCAAGAGAATCGAGTCGGTTTGGTATTTTTAGGCATACGGGTTGTGCTTTTAATGCCGATTGATCCCTAGCAGATATAGAAAATAATGAGAAAAGAGAAACAACAACTTAGATGAATCTTATGATTTATTCTAAGGTTGTTGGAAGCAGAAACTTCGAATTAGCATGATTCGGGTATCCATAGCGAGATAGAAGTTTCAAAGTATTAATCTTTTCCCGTAATTCCTCGCACGTCCCTTCCCCCTTTATATTTGGTTCTCCTCGGCGAGAAGAAGAGAAACCGAAAACCAGAGAAGAAAAGAGAGAAAGGGGAGAGGAGAGAAGGGAAGAAGAAGGGAAGAGGAAGATCAAGCTTCAAGATTCAAGGCTTCAATCTTCAAGAGGTAGGGGTTTAGAGCTTTTATTCATCTCTATTCTCTATGTATGCATATAGATACATAATATGCTAATTTGAGTTTTAGAGATGTTAGAAGAGTTTGGCTTGCATAGAAGTGTTCCTTGGGTCATTTATGACTTGTCTATAACATCAACTTAAGAAAGAAGACCCGGAATCACAAAGTGAGCCTTAAGTTAAAGAATGAAGAATTCTAGCCATAATCCAAATTAAGAGATTTAAGAGAGTAATTGATGTTCCTAAATGTTAAAGAATTGATTAGGGACTTAGAATTACTTAGAATTTGGATTGAGATGGCTTGGAATCAGCAGAAATGATCAATAGAGCGAAAACCCGCAGTGCGACTCGCGAACCGGGTGTTCTGGCGATGGCGCCGCGGCGTGGAGATAGTCACGCCACAGCGCGAGAGTTTTCGCCGGAATGCCGCGGCGTGGAGGAAGCATGCCGCGGCGTGAGGTTAAAAATTAGCCCAGCGGTAGCCCCGAGAGAAGGGCGCGCGGCGTGCAAATGCTTGTCTTGGACATGAGATCTGAAGCTCCAAAATGATGTTTTTGGATGCTTTGAGGTGCCATAGTTAAGGGAATCATTAAGACATGTTTCCTAAGTGTGTTAAGGCACAAGATGGGATATTTTCAAGTGGAAAATATCTATCCATCAAGTATGAGAAAGCATAGGCTTTTAAGCATCCTAAAGGAAAGGTTTGCTTTAAGTAATGATATTGCACTTTAGGCAACTTAATGTTGCAACGATATCACTTAAGATGTGATGAGATAGTGCAATAGAGATGAATAATAGTATTCACTCTAGTAGAGAATGATGAGAAAGGTATGAACCTTAGGAAATCCAAGAATAGTGGATTACCTTAGGAAGGTACCTAGAAGCTTAAGCAACAAAGAGTTGCAAGTAAGAGCCACTCTAGAGTTAGATTACATGAGTGGAGATAAGATTGTGTATGAGTTCCACAGAGGGGACGTTTAGGTACTTAGTCTCAAGTTAAGTGTGACTTAGTACATTGTTAAATACACAAGAAGAGGAATTATGACTAAGAAGATGTCATAAGCGAAAAGTAGAACAAAATGTACAACAACTCAAGTATAAGTTAAGATGAGTTAGAAGTACAAGATAAAGAGAAGATACTTCCTTAGATGCAAGTAAAGCATGGAAGTTGAGTTTAGAATAAGTATGTTAGCACACAAGTGTAGTATACGCTACTACCGAAAGTGTGATAGAAAAGGAAAGTTAGATGCATGAACTACTCTCTTTAGACAAAGTGGAGTTAATTATGCAAAGTTTTAGAGAAATGCTCTCGGTTCCTTAAGCAAGGTTAGATGAGGCATTAGTTAAGATAGACTCTTTCACTAGGATGAGTTGAGTCTATAGAAAAGAGTAAGATGGTGTTTATGTAAGAGATAAACATAACACTTTGAGCTCTTCACACACTAAAGAGTTAAGCTAGTGTGAAGATGAAGAGAAAGGACCTTAGGGCAACCAAGATTAGTGGTTCGCCAAAGGTAAGTACCTAACACCTCGGCAACGTAAGGTTGCATTAGAGATCACTTAAGAGAAAGGAGTGATGAGGTGAAGTTTAGGTACAAGTAAGAGACATAGTTTAGTAATGTTTACCGAGAATGTAACGTTATATGACGTGAGGTCATTCAGGCCAGGAGGTAAGGGATCGAGAGAAGTTCCTAAGGGAACAAGTATTCCTAACCAAGTGCTAAGGTTACATATAGTATGAGGTTACTGATTCTCCTCATCACAAGGGGTAAACATAAGAAGACTAGAATATGCTTAGCTCGAGAGGAACTAAGTATATAAGTATGTACGAAAGTCTATGAATTAGTCAAGTAGGATCGATCTAGTGAGTATCCTTTGATGTTAATCATGAAGGCAAAAAGGAGATAGATGGGTGTCCGAAGGACTTTTGAGAAGGACATAACCATGATGTCTCGATGTGCCAAGGCCTAAGGAGATAAGTGGAAATCCGAGACGCTCTTTGAGCAAGGATGAAGCCCGAATTTCTCAATGAGCCGGGATACGTGTAAGGTGAGGATGAGGTTTCCTCTATTTATCACTAGATGATATACTGACTAGTTCCTAGCAAATTCCTTCGCTCCAAATCAAAACTCTGCATTTGCATTTCATTCGCATACACTTAGGATTCCTTAGGCATATTCATTACATATCATTAGCATTGCATTTACGGACAGTTGTATGGGCATTGTCCGTCACTGTTGGTATGTACAGATGTATGGGCGCTGTATATATTAGCAGTGTGTTCACTCTTGATTGTTATCACACTATTAGAAAGTGTTTAAGTTAAGAGAATAGAGGAGGAAACTCCTAAGTTAAGAGAATAGAGGAGGAAACTCCTAAGTTAAGAGAATAGAGGAGGAAACTCCTAAGTTATGAGAAAAGAGGAGGAAACTCCTAAGTTATGAGAAAAGAGGACAAAGCTCCTAAGTTAGAATTATAGCATTTGTTATATATTTTGTTATATACAATGTTATAGAGAACTGGTATTGGAATTGCTTATACTGAGAATGTTAATTCTCACCCCAGTTGCTATTCCATGTAAATCCAGATGCAGGTTCAGATGCAGGTACAGAGATGCAAACCTTGCCAAGGATGAGAAGATAAAGCATGAAGACTAGAATAGTTTTTATTGCTTTAAGTAGACAGAACTTATGTAATAAGTTTATGTTTGTTCTGTAAGTTTTATGTTATATGTATTACAATAAGCCTCAGGTGGCTAAGTTTGTATATATATATGTATGAGTTTAAGTTTTTCCGCAATCTCTCAAGGCTTTCTATAATTACTCAGTTGTGATTATAGATATATGTTAGTATGTAGTATAGAAGTGACGTCTCTAGTACTGGTTATCTTTATATATCTCTGTCTATCTAGGATATATCTGGATATCTGTATTAGGGTGTTACAGGAAAGACCTAAGACAGTAACAGAAGTTCGAAGTTTTGTTGGACTTGCTGGTTATTATCGGAGATTTATCGAAGGTTTTTCCAAGATTGCTGGACCACTTACGCAACTAACGAGGAAAAGTCAAGCTTTTGAATGGACGGAAGAGCGTGAAGCCAGTTTTCAAGAGTTGAAGAAGAGGTTAACAACTGCACCGGTGTTGATCCTACCAGATTCGAAGAAATCTTTTGATGTGTATTGTGACACTTCTTATCAAGGACTAGGATGCGTGTTGATGCAAGACCGGAATGTGGTGGCATATGCTTCTCGACAATTGAAGGTTCATGAGAAGAATTATCCTACGCATGATTTGGAATTGGCTGCGGTGGTTTTTGCCCTGAAGATATGGAGACATTTTCTCTATGGAGCAACGTTCAACATCTTCAGTGATCACAAGAGTTTGAAGTACTTGTACAACCAGAAGGAGCTGAATATGAGGCAGCGAAGATGGTTAGAATTTCTGAACGACTACGATTTTCAACTTTTGTACCACCCTGGTAAGGCGAATGTTGTGGCCGATGCCTTGAGTAGAAAGATTATCAGTGTTTCCGCTCGATGATCAAAGAAAAGGAGCTCATTGAACAGGTTTAGAGATGAGTGGTCATTTGTTGAGTTGGAACCGGAAAGATCTGTGTGAATATGGTTACTATCTCAAGCGAGCGATGGAAGACATAAGGGAAAAGCAAAATGCCGATAAATTTTTACAAGGAATAAGGGAGCAAATGAAGCAAGACGAGGCAAGTAGAGTTCAAAGAAGGAACTGATGGAATTCGAGGTTTCGAGGTAGAATCTGTATTCCTCGTGACCGAGAACTGAGGCAATATATTGTGGAACATGCCCATACTAGTCTATTAAGTATGCATCCAGGTATAACAAAGATGTACCAAGACTTGAAGAAGTTATTCTGGTGGCATGGAATGAAGGGTGATGTGGTTAGATGCGTGTCAACTTGCCTAGTTTGTCAAAAATCGAAAGTCGAACACCAAAGACCAGCTGGGATGTTGCAACCATTATCGATTCCAGAATGGAAATGGGACAGCATTTCTATGGATTTCGTTACTGGTTTGCCAAAGACAAGGAGAGGTCATGATTCGATATGGGTTATAGTCGATAGGCTTACGAAATCGGCTCATTTCTTACCAATCAATATTAAATATTCATTGGAAAGATTAACCCAGTTGTACATCGGTGAGATTGTCAGATTACATGGAGTGCCTACATGTATAGTTTCTGACAGAGATCCGAGGTTTACGTCAAGATTTTGGCGAAGTCTGCAAGAAGCTATGGGAACCAAGTTACGATTGAGTTCAGCCTATCATCCGCAGACAGATGGTCAGACAGAGAGAACTATACAGTCTTTGGAGGATTTATTGCGTGCTTGTGTTTTGGAACAACGAGGAAGTTGGGATGAATTTTTATCTTTGATAGAATTCACCTACAATAATAGTTTTCACGCAAGCATCGGAATGGCACCTTATGAGGCATTGTATGGAAGACGATGTCGAACGCCGTTATGTTAGTATCAAGATGGGGAGAGTATGACTGTTGGACCGGAACTTGTGCAACAAACAACGGAAAAGGTTAAGATGATACATGAAAAGATGAGGACGGCGCAAAGCAGACAAAAGAGTTATGCGGACAAACGAAGACGATCTCTTGAGTTTAAGGAGGGTGAGCATGTGTTTTTAAGAGTTACTCCTACGACTGGTGTCGGAAGAGTGATTAAGTCGAAGAAGCTTACTCCTAAATTCATTGGACCATATCAGATTATCCGACGTATAGGTCCTGTAGCATATCAGATTGCTTTGCCGCCTTTTCTATCCAATTTGCATGACGTGTTTCATGTGTCTCGATTACGGAAGTATATACCAGGATCCGACACATGTTATACAACCCGGATGACGTGCAGTTAAAGGAAAATCGACTTACGAAACTTTACCTGTCGAGATAGAGGACGAAAAGGTAAAGCAGACTTCGAGGGAAGATGATCGAGTTAGTGAAAGTCATATGGAATGATGTGATGGGTGAGGCTACTGGGTGGAAGATAAAATGAAGGATCAGTATCCTCATTTGTTTGGATGAACAATGAATTTCGAGGACGAAATTTTTATTTGTTGGGGAGAGTTGTAACGCCCCAATTTTTAGAAAATATTCTGAATGTACTGTTTTCTGTTTTTCATGCTTTTGTATAAATGACCGTTGTGTCCCTATTTTTCTGTTCTCGATTTTTGTATGAAAACAATTACGATAATACTGGGCTCAAATTTTATTTGATCGTTTTACGTAGTTTGCTTCGAGACGGTAAAATAAAAATTTTTCCGAACTCTTTGTATTAATTTTTAGAAAGATATACACTATATATAATCTTCTTGGATATTTTATTTGAACGTTTTGGACGATTACCTACGTTGTGGGAAAAAATGGGAAAATGACCGTTACGTCCCGAATGTCTTGTTTTTTTTTTTTCTTTTTTAATTGTTTTCTTCTTGATTTAATGTCCGATAATACTGTCTGTGATTTTATATGGACTTTTTGTGTGATTTGCTCGAGCGGGAAAATAATATTTTCCTGGGCCGGGAAAATCTTATTTTATTATTTAGAATTGGGGGATCTTACTTAACCCGATTCTGAATGAGACTAAAAATAATCTTTTAATTTTTAGGATTTAATCACAAATAAAATAATTTTATATTATTATAATATTATTTTATTAGTCAGTATAATTTAGTGACAGTGGACCCGGAAATATTTTGCGGGACCCACAATTAGTAGAACGGTTAGATCGGTAGCTTAATTAATCACTGTAAGCAGTAGAACTTTCCAGAACAGGCTGACTCAGCTAGCTGACTCAGCAGAGAATTTAATGAGCTGTGTGACTCAGCATGTGAGTCACCAAGAGCCAACCAATGGGAATCAAGCTTGCTCACCAAGGCTTGATCTTGACCTTTGATTCATCCAATGGCTTGGATGAAGCCAAGCAAGGTGCCCACCTTGCACCTCACTTGATGTCTACGGCCAAGAGGCCTTTGAAGACCAAAATCACATTTCTCCTTCATCACTTTTCTCTCTTCTCTCTCATCAAAACCCTAGCCACCATTCTTGTTCATCTTCTTCACCATTTTCGGCCAAGAGCCATTCCTAATCATCCAACCATCCAAAAATTTTTCTAACCAAGTTTCCTTAACCTAAACACTATTCTAAGAACCTTTCTAGTTGGAAGTTTCTTCAAAATCTTCCATTAAGGGCTTGGAAATCAACCTTGTAAATTTGACCTAGAAGGTGAAATATCATATTTTTCTTTTCTCTCTTCTTTTTCAAAGTTCTAAGCCATGATTTCTCCATGGTTTAGCTTCTTTTTCATGGTTAATAACATGTAGATTTTATTTGAGATTTTTAGGTATTTGGTGGAGTGAAAACCGAACCATAGGAGGTGTGAAAGCTAATCATTTGTCTTCATTTAAGGTAAGAGGAAGACAATTCTTATCATCCCTTGATGGTGGTAAGAAGATGGATTGTTTGTAGAATCCATAAGGATTCGGTTGTGGTGTGTTTATTAATGTGTATTTGTTAATTTTTGTGGTTGCTAGTAGCTTAGATGTTGTATGTTAGTAGTTTTTTTGTTTGGTGATTGTAATAATTTTGCATGTCTATTAGCTTTTGATTGTATGTCTATAAGCTTTAATTTAGGTTTTATGTGTTAGAAATATTTTGCATGTGTTAGAAATATAAATGCATGTGTTAGAATTGTATGATAAGGTATAAGATGTGAATAACATGTGTAAATTTGCATGAGTGTTCCAAAGAACACATTCCCTAGTTCACGGCAATGACAAAGTGTGAGGACCAAAATGTTCTCTTAATTTTTCCTAAAGTGTAACTTAATTAATTAGGAGAAATAAGAAGGTTTCAAATTGATTTGATCAAAGAAAAGGAATTTAGAAATCAAATGGTAAAGATTTAGTAAATTTTGGGCCAACATGCCTAAAGGATTTATTTGATTCAAAATCATTATTTTATAACATGATTTAATGAACTTAGATAAGATAATACCTTTGACATGATTTAGAAATCAAATGAAAAAGTTTTACGAAATTTGGCCAACATGCCAACATAGGTTATCATGGTTTCTAAACTTAGTTTCAAACCTTTTTCAATCAAAAAAAAAAAAAGAGACAATACAAGTTAAGAAGAAATTTTCTATAATGATTTTTGAAGAAACAAATTGAGTAGAATTAAGCTTAAAGGATTAAAACTAGTAATTTTATTA
This sequence comes from Ormosia emarginata, assembly GCA_029884605.1. Taxonomy (NCBI): domain Eukaryota; kingdom Viridiplantae; phylum Streptophyta; class Magnoliopsida; order Fabales; family Fabaceae; genus Ormosia; species Ormosia emarginata. The sequence goes on along the minus strand of JAQQTP010000078.1, from coordinate 19,069,171 downwards.
TTAGGAAGTAAAATACAGAAATTTTGAGAAATTTTCTAACATATAGCTCACTTAAGGTTTTGAAGCATGTTAGAGATTTCAAAAAGAATTAAATGATATGGTTAAAAAATTAGGTAAATGAAAATTTTATGGATAATTTAGGAAAACTATTATTATAATATTTTAAACAAAATACTTGTCAATTTTTAGTAAAAATGAACCAATAAGATAGTAAAAATATCCTAAAGACAAGTATGCGGTATGAAAAATTATTCTACGTAGTTTAAATGTACTAAGTACTATTTCTGTTGGTTTAAACAGTAATTTTAAGGGCATTCGAATAAGAAAATGATTTAAAAATCCTACGCGATTGAGAAAACGTATTAAAAATGCTACGCGATTTTAAAAACAGAAAAATATCTTTACCCGATTTTTTAAACGTTTATAAAAACGACGGAATTATGAAAACGCGATAAAATTTCTACGCGATTGACCGTTACTATCTTTATACTGTCAGGAAAAAGTGAACCCGTACAGATTATTTTTGAAAATCTATTTGCTGTCGGGAAAATGTGAACCCGTACAGACTTTTGAAAATTTATATGCTGTCGGGAAAATGTGAACCCGTACAGGCTTTTGAGACTATATCTGCTGTCGGGAAAATGTGAACCCGTCATGTGCTTTCCATCTATCTCATTATGTGTGCCATGTATTTGGTGGGTTGGTTGACGAGACGAATCACATCGTGTTGTCGATGCGATAAACGTAGTGTGGTTCATTGTTCTAATGAACTTGGAGACTTTAGTGTACGGGATCCCACATGTGGACGGAGTTGGTAGCTCAGTTGGGCCGTGGTAAACCGACAACGCACTATGGTACTCAACATACACTATATTTAATCGAGATTGGTGAAATCTAGTAGTACATTTGCCTGTAGTGCCACAACGTGAGACCGTGAACTACACCACGCCCGGATTGATGGATTCTGTGTCGTGGGGCTATAGGCACGCAACGTGTGACAAATAATAGTTGGTGGGGCAGCCGTGGTACTATTAGATTTTGCGAGTCATTCCTCTCTCGATACTTGTGTTTTCTTTAGCTCCATGGAGTAGGATTTTGTCATATTATTTATCTCTATGTCTATTTGTTTCCATCTTATCTATTTATTGTTTATACGTATTTTATTTGTTTATTTTATCGGGTTATTGTTATTATATTTGGTTATTATATCTTATCTGTTTATTCTTATCTTTCTTGTTTTATCTGTGAGGTTTTATCTATGATGTGATATATTGTTATGATATCTAAATTTTACTTCAAACTGTTATTATAATTGTTAAAGCCTTATGTATTGCATGGACTGCATATATATTGTTTGTCGTCTTCTTATTGGCCATGTTGTGATGATTTTATGTTGTCTTACCTCTTTGTTATATGTATTTTCTGTTTATTTATTTTACGCGGTAAAGACTTCGAGGAAGAGGATCAGCCTATTGAGATCTTGTACCCCGAGGAGGAGGAAGGTCAGCAAGCGGACGATCAGTTTGACGATCAAGAACCATCCGATCATCCATATCCTCTGGATTGATTGTGTGGGATGGCGACGCCAGGATTTTTGGGATTCATAGAGCTGGTATTTCATGGAGGTGCTCTGGCTTGGCATCTACGAGGAGATCGTGATTCTGTGACGTATGCAGGACGTGTGACCGTGATCCTACGTCAATGTTTTGATGAAGAGCCTGTCATGACTACGACGTTATTTCTGCACTTAGAGTTACCCTTATCCATTAGGCGTTATTGGGGTGCTGAAAACCCTGAGCCTAGTGAGATAAGCATCGTATCGACTGCGCGATCCCGTTATCGCCGTGTGTCGAGACATCCAGGATATCTATCTCCTGATGATCATTTTCATGCTGAGAGTGATCCATCAGAGGATTAGATAACCATGATGTTTTTTTTTTTTGGCGCGTCGTGCATGTACGTATATATATTAACTCTTTTATTGCTTTCTTTACTATTTTTGTTTAAATAGTTGTAGTCTTAGTTGTAAATTATTTGTACAGCTTATAACTTAATCATATGTATATTATTAGTGATGATGTTTTTTTTTATTTTGTATTTTCCGCATTATCTTTTTATTACATATTTCTGTCTATCAGGAATTATTTTACAACCCATAATAATATTTAACAAATGTTTCACAACTTGGGTAGATTTTATTTCTATTTCTTTTATTTTCTTTTATGTGTGACATCCTCCAAAGGGGTGTTACAATTTCTCTGTCTTTCCCCTTCGTTTCAGTGACAGAAAAATACGAGAGAGAGAGAGAGAGAGAGTGTGTGTAAGTGAGAATCAAAGAAACAAAAAGGAAAAGAGATGATCAGAACATGTCAGAAAGAATGAAAGCAAGAACAAACTAGCTAGAAACGGCAAAACGAGCGAACGACAAACGAGCGAGAGGGAGAACGAGCATAAGAGGGAGAAAGAGCAGCGAGAGCAAAACGAGTGAGGGAGAGAGAAGGAAATGAATAAAAAGAAAGGTAAAGGTAAAAGTAAGATATTTACCCAAGCAAATACTAAAATTTTGATACCTTTTAAGAACACTTTAATCTCTCTAACCCATGTTTTCCAACTTTCATGAGTGTTCTAAAAAATTACAGATCTCAATTTAATACTTATATTCAAGTTTTCCATAATTTTCCATACACTGTCACTTATTAGATAAATTGCATTATTATTCTTAAATTAAATTGAACATGTGAGTTAAGTAAATATACCTACCTTAACTTGTTTTTCATATTAAAAATATTCCCTATACTTCACTTATCATTTTGAAGTGGTTCCAAAGTTTTTCGAGCTACTTAGCTACTTAATAATCTTTAAACATTTTCTCAGTATTATTTAAAACATCAAATTAATTGATTTAATTTTTTCCAAAATTTACTATGGCTCATGCCAAATATTTTCATCTTGGAAATAAACTTCCCATGTTTATTTCCTTCATTTTAGCTATAAATTTCAAAATATAAGCGATTATGCACTTTCAGTGTTATAGAATTGCACTTAACTTATCCAATAAATTGGCCAACTTTAAAAAATAACTTATACTAATATTATTGAGCTTCTATAACACTAATTAAAATTTATTATATCAGGGAGGATGCTACATCCTGAATACTACTAAATTATGAAAATCAAAGTTCTCCGCGAGTGCTACATTATCCACTGGGGCTGCTTGCACTAACACTGGTTGTGTTGGTTGTACTGGTGCCGGTTGTGCATTGTTTCTTATCACCTCTGTAACACCCCTTTGGAGGATGTCACACATAAAAAAAAAAAGAAATAGAAATAAAATCTACCCAAGTTGTAAAACATTCATTAAATAATAGTATGGGTCATAAAGTAGTTCCTGATAGACAGTTTAATAAAAATAAAAATATTGCGGAAAACATAAAACAGACAGAATAACATTGCTCATAATATACATATGTTCTGAGTTATAACTGATACAAATAATGTACAACTACAATTACAAATATTTAAACAGAAACAGTAAATAAAAACAGTAAAAGTGTCAATATATACATCCATACGCAGACGCGCCCAAAAGAAAAAAAACATCAAACATATTCACTCCTCTGAAGGATCACTCTCATCATGAAAATGATCATCAGGGGACAAATATCCTGGATGCCTCGACTCTCGGCGATAACGTGATCGCGCAGTCGACACGATACTTATCTCACTAGGCTCCGTGGTCATACCACCAAAATGACGCCTAATGGATAAGGGTAACTCTAAGTGTAGAAACACTGTCGTCGTCATGATCGGCTCTCCATCAAATCTATGGCGTAGGGTCACCGTCATCCGTCCAGCATATGTCGCGGAGTCTCTGTCTCCTCTAATGTTCCACGATAGGAATCCACCGTGAAACTCCAGCGTCACAAACCCCAAAAATCCGGGTACCGCCATACCAAAACTAATCAATCCAATGGATATGGATGATCAGATGGTTCTTGATCGTAACACTGGTCGTCGGTCTGTTGATCTTCCTCCTCCTCAGGGTATAAAACCTCAAGAGGTTATTCCTCTTCTTCTTCCTCAAACTCTTTACCCCACAAAGTAAATATACAGGAAAACACATACAATAAAGAGGTAAGACAATCTCTATTCACCACAAACATGGTAAATAAGAAGACAACAAACAACAGATATACAGTTCATACAATATGAAAAACTATAACATTAATAAATAACAGAGTAATGTAATGATTCAAAAAGATATAAATAATCCAGCAATACACCATTTCAGATAAAATAAGAAACAAATGCTACAATACAAAGAATAGATAATACAAACACAAGTAACCAAATAAATCAATATAATAAACAGATAACACAAAATAAATAAATAACATAAAATAAATAGATAAGATAAAATAAATAGATAAATCCCAATAAATAAATAGAAAACACACCCTACTCCATGGAGCTAAAAACACACAAAGATATCAGAGAGAATGACCCGCAAAATCTATTAGTACCACGGCTGCCCAACTAACTATTGCATATTGTCACACGTTGCGTCTATAGCCCCACGACACGAATCCAATCCATCATCCGGGCGTGGTGTAGTTCACGGTCTCACGTTGTGGCACTACGGGCAAATGTACTACTAGATTTCACAAATCTCGATTAAATATAGTGCGTGTCGAGTCCATTAGTGTGCTATCGGTTTACCACGGCCCAATGAGCTACCAAGCTGTCCACATATGGGATCCCGTACACTAATGTCTCCAAGTTCATTAGAACAATGAACCACACTACGTTTATCGCATCGACAACACGATGTGATTCGTCTCGTCAACCAAAACACCAAAAATTTGGCATAGACACAATACATAATTCCAAAAATATGAAATTACGAAAATGCTCTCAAGATAATAATATGCCCTCAATGGCAAAAAAATAGAAAGCCTGTACGGGTTCACATTTTCCCGACAGCGAAAAATCCTCAAAAGCCTCAGGGTTCATATTTTCCCGACAAAGAAAAAATAAATACATACGATAACGGTTAATCGCGTAGAAATTTTATCGCGTTTTCAAAATCTCGTCGTTTTTATAATCGTTTTGAAATCGCGTAAATATATTTTTCTGTTTTCAAAATCGCGTAGGATTTTTAATACGTTTTCTCAACAAGCGTAAGATTTTTAAATCATTTTCTTGACCGAATTCCTTAAAAATTACTATTTAAATAAACAAAAATAATAAATAATACTTTTAAGCTACGTATAATATTTTTCATACCGTATCTTGTCTTTTGGACATCTTTTCTATCTTATTTGTCCGTTTTTACTAAAAATTGACAGTTTTTGCTTAGAAAACTATATTAATGGTTTCCTAATTTTACCGTAAAAATTCTGTTTATTAAAATTTTAAAACCATATACTTAATCCTTTTGAAAATTACTAACATGCTTCAAAATACAACATGAGCTATATGTTAGAAATTTTTGAAAGTTACTGCATTTCTTCTTACAGTAAGAATCATTGGTATTAACCTCTTAAACTTTGTTCTAACTACTTTATTTCTTTTAAAACTCATTGTAGAAAATTTACCTTAACTTGTATTGCTTCTTTTTGATTGAAAATAGCTTGGAATAAACTTTAGAAATCATGAATACCTAATTTGGCATGTTGGCCGAATTTGATAAAAACTTTGCATTTGATTTCCAAATTATTTTTCATCTTCTAAATGTATGTTAAATCTCTTGTATTTTCTACATTGATTAAATCCTTACCTTAGAAAATAATTTTAGAAATCAAGTGTTGGAGTTAGGCTTGTTGGCTGAAAATATAAGGTTATGCCATTTGATTTCCAAATTCATTTTTTCTTGGCTTAAGCAACTTGAAACCTTCTTAATTCTCCTAGGTTAATTAAATCACCTTTTAAGAAAATTGAGAGAACATGTTGGTTCTCCATTTTTGTTAGTGGCCGTGAGCCATCATGGAGTGTTCTTTGGAACACACATGCATTCCTTGACATGTTGTTCACATCCTATACATTATCATGCAATTCTATACTTTATCATACAATTCTAACACATGCAATATTATCAAAGCTTGTAGACATGCAAATAATTACAAACCACAAATAGGAAAGCTATAAAAAATACACAACCACATCAAAGAAAACAACTAACAAGCACAAACATGAATCCTTATGGATTCTACAATCACCAAATTAAACTCCATCTTCTTACCACCACACATAGGTGATAAGATTTGTCTTCCTCTTACCTTAAATGAAGACAAATGGTTTTCTTTCACTCCTCCTAGGTCACGGTTTTCTCCTTCAAAATACCTAGCAAACTTAAACAAAATTCTACAAGTTACTAACCATGAAAAAGAACCTAAACCATGGATAAATCATGGCTTAGAACTTTGAAAAAGAAGAGAGAAAAGAAAAGCATGAGATTTCACCTTCTAGGTAAAATCTTCAAGGTTGGTTTCCAAGCTCCAAATGCAAGAATTTGCAAGAACTCTCAACTAGAGATGTTCTTAGGATGGTGTTTAGGTTTAGAAAAGTTGGCTTGATTTAATTTTGGGTGGTTGGATGATTTAGAAGTAAGCTTGGCCGAAAATGGAAGAAAAGGAACAAGAATGGTGGCTAGGGTTTTTGATGAGAGAGAAGAGAGAATTGTTGCATGGAAACAAAGTGAAGAATGCCTTCTCTCCTCCCTTGGCCGTAGCTCATCAAAGAGCATGCAAGGTGGGCACCTTGCTTGGCTTCATCCAAGCCATTGGATGCATCAAAGGTTAGGATCAAAGCTTGCTCAACAAGCTTGTTTCCTATTGGTTGATCATGGGTGACTCACAAGCCTAGTCACACTGCTTCATTAATTATCAACTTAGTCGACTAGTGAGTCACTTGTTCTCGGAAAGTTCTCTTGCTTATGATGTTTAATTAAGCTACTAAGTTAACCGTATTAGCTAAACGTGGGTCCCGCAAAATATTTCCGGGTCCACTGTTATTTTATTATACTGACTAATAAAATAATATTATAATATTATAAAATTATTTTATTTGACAGTAAAATCCTAAAAATTTAAAGATTATTTACTGTCTCATTTAGAATCGGGTTGAGTAAGATCTCCCAATTCTAAATAATAAAATAAGATTTCCCCAGCCCGGAAAAATATTATTTTCCTGCCTCGGAGCAAATCACACAAAAAGTCCATATAAAATCACAGACAGTAATATCAGATATTAAATCAAGTAGAAAACAATTAAAAACAGCAAAAATACAATAAAAAAAGACGTTCGGACGTAATGGTCATTTTCCCATTTTTTCCCACAACGTAGCTAACTGTTCAAAAAGTTCAAATAAAATTACAGACAGTATTAATTGTCTGTATATCTTCTAGAAAAATTAAAACAGTAGCTCAGAAAAATTTTTATTTTACCGTCTCGGAACAAATTACGTAAAAAGACCAAATAAAATTTAAGCCTGTATAAACGTATTTGTATTTCATACAGAAATTGAGAAACAGTAAAATAAGGATACAACGATCATTTACACAATAACTTGAAAAACAGCAAACAGTACATTCAAAATATTTTCTAAAAATTGGGGCGTTACAACCTCCACTATTCTAGTAGTCATATCTCGCATTGCATCAACTATGTTTCTAAAAGCTTCAGTTATATTTACTGCATTATTTCTATCACCAGCAGGAGCTCTCCTACCTTGGCCTCAGGTACACCTAGTTGATGTCATAGCTTCCTGCACACATAACACATTATATTGAGTTAATCAGACTTAATATTATGTAACAGTATGACAGTAAACCATAAACACAAACTCAAGGTAGTTATGCAATTTTATCTATACATCTCATCATTGAGATAAGACAAATGCATAACAAAGCATAGTTAGTCCATTCGCCAGCTCAACCAAATGAGCTACTCTGATACTATAATGTAACATCCTTAACTCTATTACTAATAATGTATCCGAACTTGCATATTAATAATAGAAAATTAAGCATGTCATTTATATTAAACATAATAAATTTGAAAATATATTTATAATATACAAAAATATGAGTATGTTTTGGGTGAAATATTATTTCTATAAATGCTTTCAGTTATAAATTTCCCAAATAAGAACCACGATCATAAATTCATTCAATGGGGCTTATATAATAACTACGTCATAATATGACTATCAAATTCTATTTTATTATAGTACTCATTCATTATAATCTTTTAATGGGAAATGAGGAAATGTCTATCCTCTTGCTACTTTAATAATGAGGGAATCATCCTTTCTTATTTAATACATTTCAATTCTAGTAGAGAGGGAATTATCCATCCTCAACTACCTTGATAGGGAGGGAATCATTCTTCCTCACACTATCAATCATTTAGAGGAAAGAGGAAATCATCCTTCCTCATATTACTCTTTATCCAAGATAAGGAGGGAATCTTCCTTTCTTACACTATCCATTCCATTCATCACATTTTAGGAGTTCTCAACAAGTGTTTAATTTCCAATTGCACAATACAAGCATTCCAGGGCTAGTATGTAACACCCTAATATCGATAACCTACTATACCATGCATATACCTAGATATACAATATTAACTATGTTACTTCTAATTTAAACATCATACTATTCCATATCATTTAAACAAATAATAATGGAGAGTCTTGCAGAAAACTAAAAGTTATACATATAACATTGCCTCAAAAGGGCTCATTGTATACATAAACTTTTCTGAACAAACTAAAACAATGTAAATAAATAAAAGCTTTATAACTAGGCATAAAAACTATCCTAGCCTTCATACTTTTTCTTTTTGCCTTTGGATAAACTTCCACTTGTAATTACATGGCAACAAACGGGTTGAGAAATCGCATTTCTTAGTATAAGTATACCAAAACTAGCAATTTAACTTTTGCAAAGAATAAACCACACTGAAACTAGTAAACAAACAAATACTTCCTGCATAAGAAACAATTACAAACTTCCTTTCTATGTAATATTTCTAAGCAAATTATGCTTCTATTCTCATAACTGAAACCACGATGATATCAAACAACCACCCATACAACTATCACCGAAGGCACAATACAATAACAAAACATACACCACAAGAATACAATTCCAAACCAGACAAGTATTAAATAATGAAATGATGAAATAAGGTATATTTATGTTCAAATATAAGTGTATGATGGTGTAGGTACAATTTCATGAAACTTAACTATTCATCTAGGTAGGAAGGAAATCTGGTACAATAACAAGTAACCTCTTATAACCTACTAAGTAGGGAGGGAGTCTGCTATCATATCATGTAACTTCCTATAACCTACCATAAACTGGGTAGATATTGCCACCAAAACTGAGTGGATGCCTCCACTATCTGCTCTCTAGGAATAGCAAGTATGTGTGAAAGTGATGTGCGTGTAAATACAAAATTATGTCTTAACTCTAACATAACAACCACATAACCTTATACTAAGCTCACCTTTGCATTACTAGCTCTACCTCTTCTCTGTGAGAGCACTTCATGCACTACAACATTTAACCAATACCAACTAGACTTAGTATACTATTATCTTTACATTACTAACTCTACTTCACTCTTGAAGAGCTTTCACGTACTATGGCATTCATCCTTGCCAACTAGGGTCTATGGCACTCAACTTTTGTCATCTAGCTTCTTAACTCTCTTATCACCTCTCTTGGGACATTTGTGCAACTTTAGGTTACTTAAGAAACTAAAGTCTTGGTCTATGGAAATCTATGTCCAATGGATGCACTCATTTTTTTTTATCTTTCCTTGTATGCCACTAGGTCTTTCTCTCCAAGAAATAACCTCTTTAGTGATATGATCCTAGAAAAGATCATGTAGAAATTCGGATCTATCCTTGAGTGACCAACCAAAATTGTGATGAAGAAGAAAACAATCAAATGGACAAGACAAGGAATGGAAGGTAGGCGCCACAATTCCAAGGGGAATTGATAAGCCAAGGTGAAGATCGCCACAAGGGTCTTGGACTCTTGATAAGATCGAAGGGGTTGGCTCAATGAAGAACCTAAGAGAGGCTAAACACTCTCACAATTGGACAAACCCAAATTGAACATCCAAGTTCTTTTTTTCATTCATCATAGATGTGTACATATATAGAGTTTAGGGGCTGCATACATCATGCAAACAAAAGGTCACCATAAAGTGACTAAAACCCCTCATAAAAGAAATAACTAATCCACTAAGTGGCTAATTAAAGCAACTAATGACAATTAAGTGGATAATAAAAGTGGTTCATGACTTCTAAAAAGGAGTTACCTAGGCATGCAAGCCAAAGGTTGCCCTCCCAAGAAGCTTAATTAAAATGTGCACCATCCACACACAAAGTTTATTATACTTTATTTAATAGAAATAAACTAGAAAACTCTGTTCAAAAATTCGTCCTAAACTTCCAGCCCATTTTTCACCATGATAGAAGCCAAATCTAGTCAAGAAGCTTGAAATATAATTTGTAGATAATTTCCTTATCTTTTCAACGAACTAAAGAATGCATCAATTGGAGTTTTGTAGCATAAGATAAAGCCAAAACAAGTCAACAGATTCCTCACTAACGAAAATAAAATTTTCATCAAAAATCAATTTGGCCTTAAATTGGACATCATTCTTGGTTTGTATCATTCCCTCCCTCTTGAAGAGAATTCGACCTCGAATTTCTTGCCTTTGAGAATCATCTTCATCCTCCGGGTTCAAACACAACTCTTTTGAATCCATGGGGCACCTCTCTTGGAATTGCTTCTTCAACTTCCTTACTTTCCTCTTGTAATTCTAATCCAATTGATGCTTTGCATTCTTCCTTTGGAATCACATCTTCAATTTCATTGAATGTCTTGCAAGCTTCCTTTGGAGGAACAAACTCAATTTTCTTGAAAAGAGATTCAACACAACTAGGCGAAGAATTAGGAATAACATCAAAACAAGCATTCAAGTTTTCGTTTTTCACAACACTTTCTTTTTTGCTCTCATCTTTTTCTTTTTCCTCATTCTTTTCCATACTTTCATCTTTCTTTTCTTTCTCTTCAAATGTACTCTCAACTTTTTCCTCACCCACCGAACCCTCTTCAATTTTTTTCTCACTCATTCTTCCTTTCTCACTCTCTCTTTTCAAGTGAATTTGCTCTTCATACACTTGTTTTGGTGACAATGGTACAAGAGTAATTTTACGATCATTAAATACAAATGAGTACTTATTCTTATAGGCATCATATCTCACTTGTCGTTCAACCCTCCAAGGACACCCAAGTAACAAGTGCCTTGATTCTATGGGCACCACATCACATAATACCTCATCTTCATATCTCCCAATCTGGAATGACACTCGTACTTGTTTGTTCACCATCACATCACCAAGATTGCTAAACTCTGGGATGCACCAAAGCTTATACGGTTGTGGATGCTCTAGAATAGGAAGTCCCAACTTTTGCACCATGGTGGTACTAGCCAGGTTAATGTAACCCTTTCTATCAATGACCAAGCTACATATCTTGTCCTTCACATAGCATCTAGAATAGAAAAGATCCTCCCTTTGCTTGGCATCATTTTTCTTCATTAGAGACTCCATGATAGGTGGTGGGAAGAAGAAATTTCTGGAGAAAAAAAATAAATAAATTTAAGAACAAGATCAAATGTCACTCTTGGAAGGATGGCTCTAGATACCACATGATATGATCCTAGAAAAGATCATGTAGAAATTCGGATCTATCCTTGAGTGACCAACCAAAATTGTGATGAAGAAGAAAACAATCAAATGGACAAGACAAGGAATGGAAGGTAGGCGCCACAATTCCAAGGGGAATTGATAAGCCAAGGTGAAGATCGCCACAAGGGTCTTGGACTCTTGATAAGATCGAAGGGGTTGGCTCAATGAAGAACCTAAGAGAGGCTAAACACTCTCACAATTGGACAAACCCAAATTGAACATCAAGTTCTTTTTTTCATTCATCATAGATGTGTACATATATAGAGTTTAGGGGCTGCATACATCATGCAAACAAAAGGTCACCATAAAGTGACTAAAACCCCTCATAAAAGAAATAACTAATCCACTAAGTGGCTAATTAAAGCAACTAATGACAATTAAGTGGATAATAAAAGTGGTTCATGACTTCTAAAAGGAGTTACCTAGGCATGTAAGCCAAAGGTTGCCCTCCCAAGAAGCTTAATTAAAATGTGCACCATCCACACACAAAGTTTATTATACTTTATTTAATAGAAATAAACTAGAAAACTCTGTTCAAAAATTCGTCCTAAACTTCCAGCCCATTTTTCACCATGATAGAAGCCAAATCTAGTCAAGAAGCTTGAAATATAATTTGTAGATAATTTCCTTATCTTTTCAACGAACTAAAGAATGCATCAATTGGAGTTTTGTAGCATAAGATAAAGCTAAAACAAGTCAACAGATTCCTCACTAACGAAAATAAAATTTTCATCAAAAATCAATTTGGCCTTAAATTGGACATCATTCTTGGTTTGTATCATTTAGTGCCTTAACACTCTTGAAAAGGCATAAACAAAGGATTCTATCAACTAGAGAACTCAAAACATCCAAAAATGACATTTTGGACCTTCAGGGTCTCACGCCGCGGTGCCCTGCTCTCAAGTGCAACTACTGGACTGATTTTGCATCCCACGCTGTAGCATGCCACTGCCCACGCCGCGGTGCCCATTGCAGAACATGGTTTCTGCAGAATTCTGCACAAAACCATGCATTATTCCATTAAATTTATCTTAGCTTCCGATCATCAAAAATTAGTTCTTAGGTGATTTCTAGCTTCACCAACATCTTCTAAACATGTTGTAACACTTTTACAACTTATTAATTCTCTTAATTTGGATTAAACACAAAAAATCACCCTATTGGTTGTTCATGACCTAGGTTCAAACTCAAGAACCAACTAATGTTATCTATGGATAAAAACCAACTATCTTGCTCTCATTAATATGAAACAACCAATTCAAACAATGAAGACAAGAATTTAACTTAAGAAACTAGTTTTCCATCTTTGAAAACCTTTCTTCTCCATCTAAAAACCCAAGTTCTAGCCTAGAAAAGATAGAGAAACAAGGATAGAGAACACCCCTACCTCTTGCTTTGAAGAAGATCTTGAAGCCTTGAACTTGCTCTTGAATCTTCCCCTATGATTTCCTTTGCTTTCCTCTCCTCTTTGCCTTTTTTCTTCCCTTAGTTTCCTTCTTTTCTCACTTTCTCTCCTTTGTTTCTACTTCTACCATGATGGAGAACAAGGAAGCTCAAGTGGCAGCCCAATGGGCCCAATGCCCAAAGATGCACTATGAGGACTTGGAGGCCCAATGGCAAGGTCAAGAGCTAAGAAGGCTAAGGAGGATTTAGACAAAGAATTCAACCACTTTCTCTCACTCAAGCCCATTTCAGAAGAAGGAGCACTCAAGATGGTCTAAATGATCCAAGTTGATGAGGGGTCCAATGTGGGGGCATGATTTCTTCTTAGTCAATTTTATTTAATTATGTATTTCAACCTTTTAATTTTCTCAGTTTTGGTTCTTATTTTCTTTTTCGGGATAATTTTGTAATAAGGGCCTATTGTTTGGACTTAACTTGCGCATAACAGAGTTAGGGATAGGTGTTTGCTTCTAATTGGGCCTGGGCCACATTTGCACTAGGGTTAGGATTAAAAATGCACTAGATGGGGGAAGTGTGCTCATTAATCATTAATCATTGATGGGGGAAGTTGCACCAATGTGGCAAGCACTCACTTGGTAAAAAAACTTGACCTTAAAACTACTTCGCACCCCTGACCATACAAGCTTCAATGGCTAAGTGAGAATGGTGAGTTGATAGTGAATCAATAAGTGTTGGTAAGTATAATGATGATGTTTTGTGTGATGTTGTTCCCATGGAGGCTAGCCATATTTTGCTTGGAAGGCCTTGACAATTTAATATACATGCTAGATGGAGACCAAGAAAGCTCAAGTGGCAGCCCAACGGGCCCAATGCCCAAAGATGCACTGCGAGGACTTGGAGGCCCAATGACAAGGTCAAGAGCTAAAAAGGCTAAGGAGGATTTGGACAAAGAAGTCAACCACTTTCTCTCACTCAAGCCCATTCCAGAAGAAGGAGCACTCAAGATTGTCCAAATGATCCAAGTTGATGAAGGGCCCAATGTGGGGGCATGATTTCTTCTTTGTCAATTTTATTTAATTATGTATTTGAACTTTTAATTTTCTCAGTTTTGATTCTTAATTTCTTTTTTTGGGATAATTTTGTAATAAGGGTGTATTGTTTGAGCTTAATTTGCGCATAGCAGAGCTAGGGATAGGTGCTGCCTTCTAATTGGGCCTGGGCCACATTTGCGCTAGGGTTAGGATTAAAAAGAATGTGCTAGCTTGCTACCTCCTTTAGCTAGACCTAGCCGCATACCTAATGCATATAAATAGGCTTGTGTTTATTGTATTTGACACTTTTGAATTTGAAGAATATCATTGCACTCCCTTGTGAGTTTTGAGAGCTTAGTTCTCTTGGGGTTCTTGGAAGAACCATCTTGGTTCTTATCAAAGGTTTCCTTACCTTTGTGACGAATCCTCGCTTGACTTATCACTCTCCAAGAGTGTGGCATCTTCTTCCTTCCATTCCTTTTCTTTTTCCATCTTTTCTATTTTGTACTATTCATAGTATTGTTCACATACTGTTCATGTACTATTCACCCGTCGTTTAATTCTTTAAAACACGAAATTAACTCAGGGATGATCCGTAAAAATAATATGCATCCAACTTGGATCATATCATGTGGTATCTAGAGCCCGGATCTTAGAGTTGATAGAATTCTTATATTTTTTTGTACTTGTTCTTATTGCTTTCCAAACATCAAGCACCATTGCTTGAATGTCAAATTTGTACAGAACCCTGATCATCATTGATTTCTGCCATTCCTAAGAATTGGCAACATTCTTTACTTTCCGTTCTTTACTTTTTGTCATTTAAATTTCAGTCCTTTTATTTTCTGCCTTTAGTTTCTGTTCTTTAATTTCTGCACAATATTTACAGCTTTGATCTTATCAACTCTATATCCATTGCTGTTACATGTTTTATAGCACCTTAATTTGAAAGGAAACTCCTAAATACACAATTGGGCATAATATTTGGAACTAAAATTGCAAGAACCAATTATTATTTTTTAGTGCAAAAAGAGAACAAGGGCGTAAAAAATAATATAAAAAAAGGAGAAAAAAAAGCCTATTCCAAAAAAAAAGAGACTGCCCTTGCACTTAAGCAAGATTAAGTTTGACTGCCTTGTGAATTTTATTAAGCGATGCTGTTCTACATACCTTGTGCATTTCTTTTCTTCTTATTTCTTTTGAGTTTTACCTTTCCTTTTTTTTAATTAGCTTTTCTTGCTTGTCTTTTAAATTCCTTTGAGTTTTGTCTAGAGTTTCATCCTTTCTTCAACTTCTGAGTGCTTACTCTTGTGAGGACCGCTACTTTTGTAAGAGCTTTTGGTAATTGAAACACGAGAGGGTTCATTTAAGAACTTGCAAAGAGAACTTGAGTGGTAAAAGGCAAGAGCATTTTCATTAAACAAAAGCCTAATTGTGTGAAACACGAGTGGAATCAATTTAAGAGTGTACACATGTGAGAAGAGTGGTAAGGGCCTTTTCAATCTTGTATTATTCTTATTACTTGCGCAAAGATGAGTGAAGGAAGTACACTCCCATCCCCTAGAACTGCAAACCTTATGCAAGCCTTAGATAAAGAACTTGAGAAGTTTAGGGTGAAAATAAACACAAGGCTTGATAATGAAAGGAGAAGAGACTCTCAACATGAAATCTCGCATGAGGATGAAGATACCTATGATTTAGGTAGGGAAAGGAGGACTAGGAGGAACCATGATAGGAGAAGGAGGCATGGGAGGAGTGAAAGGAGTTATAATAGGAGGCATAGGAGTGATGAAAGAGGAGGAGGCTGTTGATGGACATGATGGAGACCAAGAAAGCTCAAGTGGTAGCCCAACGGGCCTAATGCCCAAAGATGCACTACGAGGACTTGGAGGCCCAATGACAAGGTCAAGAGCTAAGAAGGCTAAGGAGGATTTTGACAAAGAAGTCAACCACTTCCTCTCACTCAAGCCCATTCCAGAAGAAGGAGCACTCAAGATTGTCCAAATGATCCAAGTTGATGAAGGGCCCAATGTGGGGGCGTGATTTTGTAACGCCCCAATTTTTAGAAAATATTCTGAATGTACTGTTTTCTGTTTTTCATGCTTTTGTATGAATGACCATTGTGTCCCTGTTTTTCAGTTCTTAATTTCTGTATGAAAACAATTACGATAATATTGGCTCAAATTTTATTTGATCGTTTTGCGTAAATTGTTTTGAGACGGTAAAATAAAAATTTTTAGAACTCTTGTATTAATTTTTCTCGAAAGATATACAGACTATATAATACAATGGATATTTTATTTGAACGTTTTGGATAATTACCTACGTTGTGGGAAAAAATGGGAAAATGACCGTTACGTCCCGAACGTCTTGTTTTATTTTTGTTTTTGTCTGTTTTTAATTGTTTTCTTCTTGATTTAATGCACGAAAATACTGTCTGTGATTTTATATGGACTTTTTGTGTGATTTGCTCAGGCGGGAAAATAATATTTTCCGGGCCGGGAAAATCTTATTTTATTATTTAGAATTGGGGGATCTTACTTAACCCGATTCTCGAATGAGACTAAAAATAATCTTTTAATTTTTAGGATTTAAGCATCAAAATAAAATAATTTTATATTATTATAATATTATTTTATTAGTCGGTATGTTTTAGTGACAATGGACCCAGAAATATTTTGCGGGACCCACGATTAGCAGAACGGTTAGATCGGTAGCTTAATTAATCACCGTAAGCTGTAGAACTTTCTAGAACAAGCTGACTCAGCTAGCTGACTCAATGAGAGCATTTAATACGTCTGTGTGTGACTCAGCATGTGAGTCACCGGGAACCAACCAATGAGAATCAAGCTTGCTCACCAAGGCTTGATCTTGGCCTTTGATTCATCCAATGGCTTGGATGAAGCCAAGCAAGGTGCCTACCTTGCACCCCACTTGATGTTCACGGCCAAGAGGCCTTAGGAGACAAAAATCACTTTCATCTTCATCACTTTTCTCTCTTCTCTCTCATCAAGAACCCTAGCCACCATTCTTGTCCATTTTCTTCACCATATTCGGCCAAGCTAGTTTCCTAACACTCCAACCATCCAAAAATTTTTCTAACCAAGTTTCCTTAACCTAAACACCATTCTAAGAACCTTTGTAGTTGGAAGTTTCTTCAAATTCTTCCATCTAGGGCTTGGAAACCAACCTTGAAAGTTTTACCTAGAAGGTGAAATTTCATGCTTTTCTTTTCTCTCTTCTTTTTCAAAGTTCTAAGCCATGATTTTTCCATGGTTTAGCTTCTTTTTCATGGTTAGTAACATGTAGATTTTGTTTGAGATTTCTAGGTATTTTTGGTGGTGAAAACCGTGACCTAGGAGGTGTGAAAGCAAGCTTTTGTCTTCATTTAAGGTAAGAGGAAGACAATTCTTATCATCCCTTGATGGTGGTAAGAAGATGGGTTGTTTGTAGAATCCATAAGGATTCGGTTGTGGTGTGTTTATTGATGTGTATTTGTTAATTTTTGTGGTTGCTAGTAGCTTAAGTGTTATGTGTTAGTAGCTTTCTTATTTGGTAATTGTAATAATTTTGCATGTCTAATAGCTTTTGATTGTATGTCTATAAGCTTTAAATTAGGTTTTATGTGTTAGAAATATTTTGCATGTGTTAGAGATATAAATGCATGTGTTAGAATTGTATGATAAGGTTTAGGATGTGAATAACATGTGTAAATTTGCATGAGTGTTCCAAAGAACACATCCAATAGCTCACGGCAATGCTAAAGTGTGAGGACCAAAATGTTCTCTTCATTTTTCCTAAAGTGCAACTTAATTGATTAGGAGAAATAAGAAGGTTTCAAATTGTTTTGATCCAAGAAAAGGAATTTAGAAATCAATTGGTAAAGATTTAGTAAATTTTGGGCCAACATGCCTAAAGGATTTATTTGATTTAAAATCATTACTTTATAACATGATTTAATGAACTTAGATAAGATAATACCTTTGATATGATTTAGAGATCAAATGAAAAAGTTTTACAAAATTCGGCCAACATGCCACTATAGGTAATTATGATTTCTAAAACTTGATTCCAAACCTTTTTCAATTAAAAAGAGACAATACAAGTTAAAGGGAAATTTTCTATGATGATTTTTGAAGAAACAAATTGAGTAGAAATAAGTTTAAAGGATTAAAATTAGTGATTTTATCATTAGGAAGGAAATACAAGATGATATTAAGAAATTTTCTAACATATAGCTCACTTTTGGTTTTGAAGCATGTTAGAGATTTCAAAAAGAATTTAATGAAATGGTTAAAAATTAGGTAAATAGAAATTTTATGGAAAATTTAGAAAACCATTATTATAAGTTTATAAACAAAATACTGTCAATTTTTAGTAAAAATGAACCTATAAGATAGTAACAATATCCTAATGACAGTATGCGGTATGAAAAATTATTCAACGTAGTTTAAATGTACTAAGTACTATTTCTATCTGTTTAAACAGTAATTTTAAGGGCATTCGAATAAGAAAATGATTTAAAAAAATCTTACGCGATTGAGAAAACGTATTAAAAATGCTACGCGATTTTAAAAACGAGAAAAATATCTTTACCCGATTTTTAAACGTTTGTAAAAACGACGAGATTTCAAAAACGCGATAAAATTTCTACGCAATTGACCGTTACTATATCTATTTTCGTTGTCGGGAAAATGTGAACCCGTATAAGTTGTTAAGGTTATTTTCTTTGTCGGGAAAAAGTGAACCCGTCTGGCTTTACGCCATTGAGGGCATATTTTTATCTTGAGGGCATTTTCGTAATTTCATATATTTGGAATTATGTATTTGTCTTTATACCAATTTTTGGTGTTTCGATTGATGAGGCGAATCACATCGTGTTGTCGATGTGATAAATGTAGTGTGGTTCATTGTTCTAATGAACTTGGAGACTTTAGTGTACGGGATCCCACATGTGGACAGTTGGTAGCTCCGTTGGGCCGTGGTAAACCGATAGCACACTAAGGTACTCGACATTCACTATATTTAATCGAGGTTTGTAAAGTCTAGTAGTACATTGCCTATAGTGCCACAACGGAGACCGTGAACTATACTATGCCTGGATGGTGGATTCCCGTCTGGTAGGCTATTGACGCAACGTATGACCGCGTAATAGTTGGTTGGGCAGCCGTGGTACTAATAGATTTTGCAAGTCATTCTCTCGATATCTGTTTGGGTTTAGCTCCATGGAGTAGGGTTGTGTTTTGGTGTATTTGATTTTATCTTGGATAATATTCCATTTTTCTCTATTTTTCTTTATCTGGTAATATCTTGGATGTTTTTATATTTTCTCTATTTATATTTATCGATAATTCTTATGTTAGTTGTCCATTTCTTATCTTATTTTATCTGTGAGATTGATTTATCTGTGTGATTTTTATTTGCGTTATATCTATGATGTTCTGAAACACTAGGATATCTAATATGCATTACTGTTATAGCTTTTTTCGTATTATATGAACTGTGTAGTTGTTATTTGTCGTCTTCTTATTGGCCATGTTGCGATGATTTTATGTTGTCTTACCTCTTTATTGTATATGTCTATTGTCTATTTATTTTATGCGGTAAAGAGTTTGAAGAGGAAGAAGAGGAACAACCTCTTGAGATCGTGTACCCTGAGGAAGAGGAAGGTCAGCAAGCCGACGATCAGTTTTACGAGCAAGAACCATCCGATCATCCATACCCTCTGGATTGATTGTGTGGGGGATGGCGACGCCTCGCATTTTTGGGATTCATAGAGCTGGTATTTCATGGAGGTGATCGGCTTGGCATTTACGAGGAGATCGTGCTTACATTACCTATCTTTGGACGTATGACCGTGATTTTACGTCATCGGTTTGATGGAGATCCGATTATGACGACGACGTTATTTCTACACCTAGAGTTACCCTTATCCATTAGGCGTTATTGGGGTGCTGAAAACCCTGAGCCTAGTGAGATAAGCATCGTATCGACTGCGCGATCCCGTTATCGCCGTGTGTCGAGGCATCCGGGATATCTATCTCCCGATGATCATTTTCAGACCGAGAGTGATCCATCTGAGGATTAGATAACCATGATGTTTTTTTTTTGGGCGCGTCAGCGTATGTCTGTATATATTAACTCTTTTATTGCTTTCTTTACTGTTTTGTTTAAATAGTTGTAATCTTAGTTGTAAATTATTTGTACAGTTTATAACTTAACCATATGTATGTTATTAGTGATGATGTTTTTTTTTTTTATTTCGTATTTTTCACATTATCTTTTTATATCATATTTAAATGTCTATCGGGAATTATTTTACAACCCGTAATAATATTTAACAAATATTTCACAACTTGGGTAGATTTTATTTCTATTTCTTTTATTTTCTTTTATGTGTGACATCCTCAAAAGGGGTGTTACATTAGTTAGTATCGAGCCCAAGTTAGAGTCTTTTGGGGTTGTGGTGGGTCTGTTTTTGTTTGTCTTTGTGTGATTCTCTGTGATGTTTGTGATTTATATCCTTTCGGAAATATCTAGAAGGATGTATCTAACTTTGTTTTGTTATGTTTGAAGAAAGAAGATGGCTGGTAGAGGTAGAGGACGTGCTAACGTAAATCGTGATGAGGACCCGATGTTGGTTCTTCTTTGAGGCTATGCGGCGGATGGTGAAGTGATTACTCGAAAAAATTTGAGAGCACCCAACAAAGAAGACGCTACGGTGATGCCCTAAATTTATCTGAATTTAGGCGCCATAATCCGCCACAATTTAGAGGCGAGGTGGATCCGGAGAAAGCGAGTCGGTGGATGCAAGATTTAGAGAGAATCTTTGAGGGGATGAGATGCACGGATGAAAAGAAAGTAACTTATCTTGTCTTCATGCTTTGAGAGGAGATGCTGAGAACATTGGTGGAGAGGAATCCGCCGAGTGTTGCAAGTGAAGGGACCGAGATTACACAGGGAAGTGTTTTCTAATACTTTTCTCGGATAAATATTTTCCTGCAAGTGCTAGGCATGCCAAGGAAATGGAATTTCTTGGTTTGCGACGGGGGAATATGACGGTGAATGAGTATGCCACAAAATTTGAGAGTTTGTCTCAATTCTCGGATTATGCTCGAGACACGACAAGATGATGTGTGGAGATGCGGGAAGTTTGAATCGGGTTTAAGGGTGGAACTGAAACGAGGAGTAGTATCTTTGAGGATGACTCAGTTTCATGCTTTGGTGGATGCGTGTGCTCGACTTGAGGAGTTGGAGCCATCTAGAGATCAAAGGAATCAGAATTTTGGACCGACAAGGTTCCAGAGAGGTGGAGGTAGTAATGCCAATCGGTTTCAGCGTAAGCCGTATACCAGGCCAACAGGAAGTCAATCTCAACGACCATCTGTTAGTGGAAGTGCAAGTGGTAGTGGAGCTGGACAGAGGGTGGCGTTTACGCCAACATGTTTTAAGTGCGGGAAGAAAGGTCATATTTCTCCCGAGTGTACAGTTAAAGGTACAGTTTGTTTCAATTGTAAGCAACCTGGGCACATATCAAAGGATTGTCCACAGCCGGAGAGAAAACCTGTTGTTCGATATGTTAAAGCTAATCAGCAAAAATCTGGAAGTACTCAACCGAGATCTGGAGGACGAGTGTATACAATGGTGGGATCTGAGATTTCTAAGTCTGATGATCTTATTCAAGGAGAAGGAGACATTGGAGGTAACCTTCTGACTGTCTTGTATGACTCGGGTGCTACACACTCGTTTATTGCATATGATTGTGTAGAAAGGTTGAAGTTGCCCATATCTTCTCTGAATGTTATGTTGAATGTATCTACGCCAACTGCTAAACCTGTAGTTACTTCTAAGGTCTGTTTGGATTGTCCTATTGTTGTGAAGGACCGTTTGTTTTTGGTCGATTTGATTTGTTTACCTCTCATTGAGATAGATGTAATCTTAGGGATGGACTGGTTATGTTCTAACCATATCCTCATAGATTGTGCGAAGAAAACTATAGTTTTTCCTAAGGAAGAAGAGTCTGGATTCTTAACTGCTGTTAAGGTCAAGTCTTTGTTGAGAGATGGAGCGCAGGGATATCTGTTATTGTCTTCTCTAGAAGTTAAGAAGGAGAAGGATGTGAATACTATTCCTGTTGTCAACGATTTTCCGGATGTTTTTCCTGAAGATGTACCTAGTTTACCGCCTGAGCGGGAAATCGAATTCTCAATTGATTTAGTACCGGGAACAGGTCCTATCTCAATTGCACCATATCGTATGTCGCCAGTAGAGTTGGAGGAGCTGAAAAAGCAATTGGTGGAACTGTTGGAGAAAGAATTTGTACGACCTAGCGTTTCCCATGGGGTGCACCAGTACTTTTGGTCAAGAAGAAGGATGGAACGTCACGACTTTGTGTAGACTATCGGCAATTAAATAAGGTGACTATCAAGAATAAATATCCGCTTCCAAGAATCGACGATTTGATGGATCAATTAAGAGGAGCTGTAATATTTTCCAAGATAGATCTGCGATCAGGTTATCACCAGATTCGTGTAAGAGGGGAAGATGTGTCGAAAACTGCTTTTCGAACTCGTTATGGACATTATGAGTATCAGGTAATGCCATTCGGGGTGACAAATGCTCCTGCCATATTTATGGATTATATGAACAGGATATTTCGTCCATATCTAGACAGATTTGTCGTTGTCTTTATTGATGACATTCGATCTATTCTCAATCGAAGGAAGAGCATGTTGAACATCTGAGTGTTGTTCTTCGATTTTGAGGGAGAAGCGGTTGTATGCGAAGTTGTCTAAGTGTGAGTTCTGTTGAAAGAAGTTCAATTTCTTGGTCACGTAATTTCTAAAGAAGGTATTGCGGTGGACCCATCGAAAGTGGAGACTTGTTTTACGGTGGGAGAGACCTAAGACAAGAATGAAGTTCGAAGTTTTGTTGGACTTGCTTGGTTATTATCGAAGATTTATCGAAGGTTTTTCCAAGATTGCTTTGGACCGCTTACACAATCGACGAGGAAAAGTCAAACTTTTGAATGGACGGAAGAGCGTGAAGCCGGTTTTCAAGAGTTGAAGAAGAGGTTAACAAGCGCACCGTATTGATCCTACCGATTCGACGAAATCTTTCGATGTGTATTGTGACGCTTCTTATCAAGGACTAGGATGCGTGTTGATGCAAGACCGGAATGTGGTGGCGTATGCTTCTCGGCAATTGAAGATTCATGAGAAGAATTATCCTACGCATGATTTAGAATTGGCTGCGGTAGTTTTTGCTTTGAAGATATGGAGACACTTTCTCTATGGAGCAACGTTCAACATCTTCAGTGATCACAAAAGTTTGAAGTACTTATACGATCAGAAGAAGCTGAATATGAGGCAGCGAAGGTGGTTAGAATTTCTAAACGACTACGATTTTCAACTTTTGTACCACCCTGGTAAGGCGAATGTCGTGGCCGATGCCTTGAGCCGGAAGATTATTAGTGTTTCTGCGCTAATGATTAAAGAGAAGGAGCTCATTGAACAGGTTTAGAGATGAGTGGTCATTTGTTGAGTTAAAACCAGGGAAGATCTGTATTAGCATGGTTACTATCTCGAGCGAGTTGATGGAAGACATAAGGGAAAAGCAAAATGCCGATAAATTTTTGCAAGGAATAAGGGGGCAAATGAAACAAGGCGAGACACTAGAGTTCAAGGAAGGAACTGATGGAATTCTGAGATTTCGGGGTAGAGTCTGTGTTCCTCGTAACCGAGAACTGAGAAGATATATTGTGAAACATGCCCATACTAGTCTATTGAGTATGCATCCAGGCATAACAAAGATGTATCAAGACTTGAAGAAGTTATTCTGGTGGCATGGAATGAAGGGTGATGTGGTTAGATGCGTGTCAACTTGCCTAGTTTGTCAAAAATCGAAAGTTGAACACCAAAGACCAGCTGGGATGTTGCAACCATTATCGATTCCAGAATGGAAATGGGACAGCATTTCTATGGATTTCGTTACTGGTTTGCCGAAGACAAAGAAAGGTCATGATGCAATATGGGTTATAGTTGATAGACTTACGAAATCAGCTCATTTCTTACCAATTAATATTAAATATTCATTGGAAAGATTAACCCAGTTGTACATCAGTGAAATTGTCAGACTACATGGTGTACCGACAAGTATAATTTCTGATCGTGATCCGAGGTTTACGTCAAGATTTTGGCGAAGTCTACAAGAAGCTATGGGAACTAAGTTACGACTGAGTTCAGCGTATCATCCGTAGACTGACGGTCAGACAGAAAGAACTATACAGTCTTTAGAGGATTTATTGCGTGCTTGTGTTTTGGAACAACGGGGAAGTTGGGATGAATTTTTATCTTTGATAGAATTCACCTACAACAATAGTTTTCACGCAAGCATCGGAATGGCACCTTATGAAGCATTGTATGGAAGACGATGTCGAACGCCGCTATGCTGGTATCAAGATGGAGAGAGTATGACTGTTGGACCGGAGCTTGTACAACAAACTACGAATAAAGTCAAGATGATACAAGAGAAGATGAGGACGACGCAAAGCAGACAAAAGAGTTACACGGATAAGCGAAGACGACCTCTTGAGTTTGAGGAGGGTGAGCATGTGTTTCTGAGAGTTACTCCTACGACTGGTGTCGGAAGAGTGATTAAGTCTAAAAAGCTTACTCCTAAATTCATTGGACCATATCAGATTATCCGACGTATTGGCCCTATAGCATATCAGATTGCTTTGCCGCCTTTTCTATCCAATTTGCATGACGTGTTTCATGTGTCTCAGTTACGGAAGTATATACCAGATCCGACACATGTTATACAACCAGATGACGTGCAATTAAAGGAGAATTTGACTTACGAAACTTTACCTGTCAGGATAGAGGACAAAAAGGTAAAGCAGCTTCGAGGGAAGATGATCGAGCTGGTGAAGGTTATATGGAATGAGGTGACGGGTGAAGCTACTTGGGAGCTGGAAGATAAAATGAAGGATCAGTATCCTCATTTGTTTGGATGAACATCGAATTTCGAGGACGAAATTTTTATTTGTTGGGGAGAGTTGTAACGCCCCAATTTTTAGAAAATATTCTGAATGTACTGTTTTCTGTTTTTCATGCTTTTGTATGAATGACCATTGTGTCCCTGTTTTTCAGTTCTTAATTTCTGTATGAAAACAATTACGATAATACTGGCTCAAATTTTATTTGATCGTTTTGCGTAAATTGTTTCGAGACGGTAAAATAAAAATTTTTCTGAGCTACTGTATTAATTTTTCTGAAAGATATACAGCTATATAATACAGCTGGATATTTTATTTGAACGTTTTGGATAATTACCTACGTTGTGGGAAAAAATGGGAAAATGACCGTTACGTCCCGAACGTACTGTTTTCGCTGTTTTTGTCTGTTTTTAATTGTTTTCTTCTTGATTTAATGCCTGAAAATACTGTCTGTGATTTTATATGGACTTTTGTGTGATTTGCTCGAGGGGGAAAATAATATTTTCCGGCCGGGAAAATCTTATTTTATTATTTAGAATTGGGGGATCTTACTTAACCCGATTCTGAATGAGACTAAAAATAATCTTTTAATTTTTAGGATTTAACTGTCAAATAAAATAATTTTATATTATTATAATATTATTTTATTAGTCAGTATGTTTTAGTGACAGTGGACCCGGAAATATTTTGCGGGACCCACGATTAGCAGAACGGTTAGATCGGTAGCTTAATTAATCACCGTAAGCTGTAGAACTTTCCAGAACAAGCTGACTCAGCTAGCTGACTCAGCAGAGCATTTAATACGCTGTGTGACTCAGCATGTGAGTCACCGGGAACCAACCAATGAGAATCAAGCTTGCTCACCAAGGCTTGATCTTGGCCTTTGATTCATCCAATGGCTTGGATGAAGCCAAGCAAGGTGCCCACCTTGCACCCCACTTGATGTTCACGGCCAAGAGGCCTTAGGAGACAAAAATCACTTTCATCTTCATCACTTTTCTCTCTTCTCTCTCATCAAGAACCCTAGCCACCATTCTTGTCCATTTTCTTCACCATATTCGGCCAAGCTAGTTTCCTAACACTCCAACCATCCAAAAATTTTTCTAACCAAGTTTCCTTAACCTAAACACCATTCTAAGAACCTTTGTAGTTGGAAGTTTCTTCAAATTCTTCCATCTAGGGCTTGGAAACCAACCTTGAAAGTTTTACCTAGAAGGTGAAATTTCATGCTTTTCTTTTCTCTCTTCTTTTTCAAAGTTCTAAGCCATGATTTTTCCATGGTTTAGCTTCTTTTTATGGTTAGTAACATGTAGATTTTGTTTGAGATTTCTAGGTATTTTTGGTGGTGAAAACCGTGACCTAGGAGGTGTGAAAGCAAGCTTTTGTCTTCATTTAAGGTAAGAGGAAGACAATTCTTATCATCCCTTGATGGTGGTAAGAAGATGGGTTGTTTGTAGAATCCATAAGGATTCGGTTGTGGTGTGTTTATTGATGTGTATTTGTTAATTTTTGTGGTTGCTAGTAGCTTAAGTGTTATGTGTTAGTAGCTTTCTTATTTGGTAATTGTAATAATTTTGCATGTCTAATAGCTTTTGATTGTATGTCTATAAGCTTTAAATTAGGTTTTATGTGTTAGAAATATTTTGCATGTGTTAGAAATATTTTGCATGTGTTAGAGATATAAATGCATGTGTTAGAATTGTATGATAAGGTTTAGGATGTGAATAACATGTGTAAATTTGCATGAGTGTTCCAAAGAACACATCCAATAGCTCACGGCAATGCTAAAGTGTGAGGACCAAAATGTTCTCTTCATTTTTCCTAAAGTGCAACTTAATTGATTAGGAGAAATAAGAAGGTTTCAAATTGTTTTGATCCAAGAAAAGGAATTTAGAAATCAATTGGTAAAGATTTAGTAAATTTTGGGCCAACATGCCTAAAGGATTTATTTGATTTAAAATCATTACTTTATAACATGATTTAATGAACTTAGATAAGATAATACCTTTGATATGATTTAGAGATCAAATGAAAAAGTTTTACAAAATTCGGCCAACATGCCACTATAGGTAATTATGATTTCTAAAACTTGATTCCAAACCTTTTTCAATTAAAAAGAGACAATACAAGTTAAAGGGAAATTTTCTATGATGATTTTTGAAGAAACAAATTGAGTAGAAATAAGTTTAAAGGATTAAAATTAGTGATTTTATCATTAGGAAGGAAATACAGTGATATTAAGAAATTTTCTAACATATAGCTCACTTTTGGTTTTGAAGCATGTTAGAGATTTCAAAAAGAATTTAATGAAATGGTTAAAAATTAGGTAAATAGAAATTTTATGGAAAATTTAGAAAACCATTATTATAAGTTTATAAACAAAATACTGTCAATTTTTAGTAAAAATGAACCTATAAGATAGTAACAATATCCTAATGACAGTATGCGGTATGAAAAATTATTCAACGTAGTTTAAATGTACTAAGTACTATTTCTATCTGTTTAAACAGTAATTTTAAGGGCATTCGAATAAGAAAATGATTTAAAAAAAATCTTACGCGATTGAGAAAACGTATTAAAAATGCTACGCGATTTTAAAAACAGAAAAATATCTTTACCCGATTTTTAAACGTTTGTAAAAACGACGAGATTTCAAAAACGCGATAAAATTTCTACGCAATTGACCGTTACTATATCTATTTTCGTTGTCGGGAAAATGTGAACCCGTACAAGCTGTTAAGGTTATTTTGCTGTCGGGAAAAAGTGAACCCGTACAGGCTTTCTGCCATTGAGGGCATATTTTTATCTTGAGGGCATTTTCGTAATTTCATATATTTGGAATTATGTATTTGTCTTTATACCAATTTTTGGTGTTTCGATTGACGAGACGAATCACATCGTGTTGTCGATGTGATAAATGTAGTGTGGTTCATTGTTCTAATGAACTTGGAGACTTTAGTGTACGGGATCCCACATGTGGACAGTTGGTAGCTCCGCTGGGCCGTGGTAAACCGATAGCACACTAAGGTACTCGACATTCACTATATTTAATCGAGGTTTGTAAAGTCTAGTAGTACATTGCCTATAGTGCCACAACGGGAGACCGTGAACTATACTACGCCTGGATGGTGGATTCCCAGTGCCGTAGGCTATTGACGCAACGTGTGACCGCGTAATAGTTGGTTGGGCAGCCGTGGTACTAATAGATTTTGCAAGTCATTCTCTCTGATATCTGTTTGGGTTTAGCTCCATGGAGTAGGGTTGTGTTTTGGTGTATTTGATTTTATCTTGGATAATATTCCATTTTTCTCTATTTATCTTTATCTGGTAATATCTTGGATGTTTTTACATTTTCTCTATTTATATTTATCTGATAATTCTTATGTTAGTTGTCCATTTCTTATCTTATTTTATCTGTGAGATTGATTTATCTGTGTGATTTTTATTTGCGTTATATCTATGATGTTCTGAAACACTAGGATATCTAATATGCATTACTGTTATAGCTTTTTTCGTATTATATGAACTGTGTAGTTGTTATTTGTCGTCTTCTTATTGGCCATGTTGCGATGATTTTATGTTGTCTTACCTCTTTATTGTATGTGTCTATTGTCTATTTATTTTATGCGGTAAAGAGTTTGAAGAGGAAGAAGAGGAACAGCCTCTTGAGATCGTGTACCCTGAGGAAGAGGAAGGTCAACAAGCCGACGATCGGTTTACGAGCAAGAACCATCCGATCATCCATACCCTCTGGATTGATTGTGTGGGGGATGGCGACGCCTTTGCATTTTTAGGATTCATAGAGCTGGTATTTCATGGAGGTGATCGGCTTGGCATTTACGAGGAGATCGTGCTTCGTTACCTATCTTTGCCGGACGTATGACCGTGATTTTACGTCACCAGTTTGATGGAGATCCGATTATGACGACGACGTTATTTCTACACCTAGAGTTACCCTTATCCATTAGGCGTTATTGGGGTGCTGAAAACCTGAGCCTAGTGAGATAAGCATCGTATCGACTGCGCGATCCCGTTATCGCCGTGTGTCGAGGCATCCGGATATCTATCTCCCGATGATCATTTTCGACCGAGAGTGATCCATCGAGGATTAGATAACCATGATGTTTTTTTTGGGCGCGTCGTATGTCTGTATATATTAACTCTTTTATTGCTTTCTTTTCTTGTTTTGTTTAAATAGTTGTAATCTTAGTTGTAAATTATTTGTACAGTTTATAACTTAACCATATGTATGTTATTAGTGATGATGTTTTTTTTTTATTTCGTATTTTTCACATTATCTTTTTATATCATATTTCTGTCTATCGGGAATTATTTTACAACCCGTAATAATATTTAACAAATATTTCACAACTTGGGTAGATTTTATTTCTATTTCTTTTATTTTCTTTTATGTGTGACATCCTCAAAGGGGTGTTACAGATTTCTTCTTTGTCAATTTTATTTAATTATGTATTTCAACTTTTTAATTTTCTCAGTTTGTTCTTATTTTCTTTTTTTTTTGGATAATTTTGTAATAAGGGCCTATTGTTTGGGCTTAACTTGCGCATAGCAGAGCTAGGGTCGGGTGTTGCCTTCTAATTGGGCCTGGGCCACATTTGTGCTAGGGTTAGGATTAAAAATGCGCTAGCTTGCTGCATCCTTTAGCTAGACCTAGCCGCATACCTAATGCCTATAAATAGGCTTGTGTTTACTGCATTTGACACTTTTGAATTTGAAGAATATTATTGCACTCCTTGTGAGTTTTTGAGAGCTTAGTTTCTCTTAGGGTTCTTGGAAGAACCATCTTGGTTCTTATCAAAGGTTTCCTTACCTTTGTGGCGAATCCTCACTTGACTTATCACTCTCCAAGAGTGTGGCGTCTTCTTCCTTCCATTCCTTTTCTTTCTTCCATCTTTTCTATTTTTACTATTCACACGTACTGTTCACAGCACTGTTCACGCACTGTTCACGGCACTGTTCACGTACTATTCATCCCCTTCATCGTTTAATTCTTTAAAATACGAAATCAACTCAAGGACGATCCGTAAAAATAATATGTATCCAACTTGGATCATATCATGTGGTATCTAGAGCCCGGATCCTAGAGTTGATAGAGTTCTTTTTTTTTTTTTGTACTTGTTCTTATTGCTTTCCAAACATCAAGCACCATTGCTTGAATGTCATAATTGTACAGAACCTTAATCATCATTGATCTCTGCCATTCCTAAGAAGTGGCAACATTCTTTACTTTCCGTTCTTTATTTTTTGTCATTTAAATTTCAGTCCTTTTATTTTCTCGTCTTTAGTTTCTCGTTCTTTAATTTCTCACGCAATATTTACAGACTTTGATCTTATCATTTCTATATCCCTTGCTGTTACATGTTTTATAGCACTATAATTTGAAAAGAAACTCCTAAATACACAATTGGGCATAATAACAGTTGGAACTAAAATTGCAAGAATCATTTTTTTTAAGTGCAAAAAGAGAACAAGGGCGTGAAAAATAATATAAAAAAATAAAAATAAAAAAGTCTATTCCAAAAAAAAGAAAAAAAAAAAGAGACTGCCCTTGCACTTAAGTAAGATTAAGTTTGAATGCCTTATGAATTTCATTAAGCGGTGCTATTCTACATACTTTGCGCATTTCTTTTTCTTCTTATTTCCTTTGAGTTTTACCTTTTTTTTATTACCTTTTCTTGCTTGTCTTTTAAATTTCTTTGAGTTTTGTCTAGAGTTTCATCCTTTCTTTAACTTCTGAGTGCTTACTCTTGTAAGGACCGCTACTTTTGTAAGAGCTTTTGATAATTGAAACGCGAGAGGGTTCATTTAAGAACTTGCAAAGAGAACTTGAGTGGTAAAAGGCAAGAGCGTTTTCATTAAATAAAAAGCCTAATTGTGTGAAACACGAGTGGAATCAATTTAAGAGTGTACACACGTGAGAAGAGTGGTAAGGGCCTTTTCAATTTTGTATTATTCTTATTACTTATGTAAAGATGAGTGAAGGAAGTACACCCCCATCCCCTAGGACTGTAAATCTTATGCAAGCCTTAGCTAAAGAATTTGAGAAGTTTAGGGTGGAAATAAACACAAGGCTCGATAATGAAAGGAGGAGAGACTTTCAACATGAAGTCTCGCATGAGGATGAAGATACATATGATTCGGGTAGGGAAAGGAGGACTAGGAGGAACCATGATAGGAGAAGGAGGCATGGGAGGAGTGAAAGGAGTTATAATAGGAGGCATAGTGTAATACCCTTAAGTACATGTTAGACTGGTAAATGGTTACCGAAGGTAGCATTTGACTTATTTAGCATGTCAGTAAAGTTTTGTGACAATCTGAGCTCATTTAGGCACTTAGTTGCAACATAGAAGTTGTAAAGTGGCTTAAAATGACTCAGATAATAGCATAAGTTGCTAAGTTAAGAGAAATAAACATAGAGAGTTTATTTCTAGGTCACAAATAAGCCATGTAAGATGTGGTAAAAGTTTCAAGAGAATCGGAGTCAGTTTGGTATTTTTAGGCATACAGGTTGTGCTTTTAATGCCGGATTGATCCCTAGCAGATATAGAAAATGATGAGAATTGTGAAACAACAATTTAGATGAATCTTATGATTTATTCTAAAGTTGTTAGAAGCAGGGAAACTCGAATTAGCACAATTCGGGTGTCCATGGCAGATATAAGTTTCAGTGTAGAAAGTTAAGTTAATCTTTTCCCGTAATTCCCTTCACGTCCCAGCCCCCCTATTTCTATCTTCTCTCGGCAGAGAAGGAGAAACCAGAAACAGAAAGAGAGAAAGGGGAGAAGGGAGAAAGGGGAAGAAGGAAGAAGGGAGAAGGGAGAAGGAAGAGGAAGATCAAGCTTCAAGGTTCAAGGCTTCAAGTCTTCAAGAGGTAGGGGTTTAGAGCTTTTATTCATCTCTTTCCTCTATGTATGCATATAGATACATAATATGCTAATTTGAGTTTTAGAGATGTTAGATGAGTTTGGCTTGCATAGAAGTGTTTCTTGGGTCAATTATGACTTGTCTATAACATCAGTTTAAGTAAGAAGACCCTTGAATCACAAAGTGAGCCTTAAGTTAAAGAATGAAGAATTTTAGCCATAATCCAAATTAAGAGATTTAAGAGAGTAATTGATGTTCCTAAATGTTAAAGAACTGATTAGGGACTTAGAATTACTTAGAATTTGGATTGAAATGACTTGGAATCAGCAGAAATGGCTAATAGAACAGTAAACCCGTAGCTGCAGAATTCTGCAGAACCAGGGTTCTGCTGATGGCGCCGCGGCGTGGAGATAGTCACGCCGCAGCGTGAGAGTTTTTCGCTGGGAATGCCGCGGCGTAGAGGATGCATGCCGCGGCGTGAGGCTAAAAAATTAGCCCAGCAGTAGCCCTCGAGAGAAGGGCGCCGCGGCGTGCAAATGCTGTGCCGCGGCGTGAGACCCTGAAGCTCCAAAATGATGTTTTTGGATGTTCTGAGGTGCTATAGTTAATGGAATCATTGAGACATGTTTCCTAAGTGTGTTAAGGCACAAGTTGGGATATATTCAAGTGGAAAATATCTATCCATCAAGTATGAGAAAGCATAGGCTTTTAAGCATCCTAAAGGAAAGGTTTGCTTTAAGTAATGACATTGCACTTTAGGCAACTTAATGTTGCAATTGATATCACTTAAGATGTGATGAGAGAGTGCAATAGAGATGAATAATAGTATTCACTCTAGTAGAGAATAATGAGAAAGGTATGAACCTTAGGAAATCCAAGAATAGTGGATTACCTTAGGAAGGTACCTAGAAGCTTAAGCAACAAAGAGTTGCAAGTAAGAACCACTCTTGAGTTAGATTACATGAGTGGAGACAAGATTGTGTATTAGTTCCACAGAGGGAACGTTTAGGTACTTAGTCTCAAGTTAAGTGAGACTTAGTACATTGCTAAATACACAATAAGAGGAATTGTGACTAAGAAGATGTCATAAGCGAGAAAGTAGAACAGTAAATGTACAATAACTCAAGTATAAGCTAAGATGAGTTAGAAGTACAAGATAAAGAGAAGTTACTTCCTTAGATACGAGCAAAGCATGGAAGTTGAGTTTAGAATAAGCATGTTAGCACACAAGTGTAGTATACGCTACTACCAGAAGTGTGATAGAAAAGGAAAGTTAGATGCATGAATTACTCTCTTTAGATAAAGTTGAGTTAATTATGCAAAGTTTTAGAGAAATGCCCTCAGTTCCTTAAGCAAGGTTAGATGAGGCATTAGTTAAGATAGACTCTTTCACTAGGATGAGTTGAGTCTATAGAAAAGAGTAAGATGGTGTTTATGTAAGAGATAAACATAACACTAAGCTTTTCACACACTAGAGAGTTAAGCTAGTGTGAAGATGAAGAGAAAGGACCTTAGGGCAACCAAGATTAGTGGTTTGCCAAAGGTAAGTACCTAACACCTCAAAGAACCTAAGGTTGCATTAGAAATCGCTTAAGAGAAAGGAGTGATGAGGTGGAGTTTAGGTACAAGTAAGAGACATAGTTTAGTGATGTTCACCTGAGAATGTAACGTTATATGATGTGAGGTCATCTAGCCAGAAGGTAAGGAATCAGAGAAGTTCCTAAGGGAACAAGTATTCCTAACTAAGTGCTAAGGTTACATGTAGTATGAGGTTACAGATTCTCCTCATTACAAAGGGTAAACATAAGAAGAGTAGAATATGCTTAGCTCTTAGAGGAACTAAGTATATAAGTATATACGAAAGTCTATGAATTAGTCAAGTAGGATCGATCTGGTGAGTATCCTTTGATGTTAATCATGAAGGCAAAAGGGGATAGATGGGTGTCCGAAGGACTTTTGAGAAGGACATAACCCTGATGTCTCGATGTGCCAAGGCCAAAGGAGATAAGTGGGAAATCTACGCTCTTTGAGCAAGGATGAAGCCCGAACTTCTCAATGTGCCAGGATACGTGTAAGGTGAGGATGAGGTTTTCCTCTATTTACCACTGGATGATATACTGACTAGTTCCTAGCAAACTCCTTCGGTTCAAAACAAAACTCTGCATTTGCATTTCATTCACATGCTCTTAGGATTCCTTAGGCATATTCATTACATATCATTATCATTGCATTTA
The DNA here is from genome assembly GCA_029884605.1 of Ormosia emarginata. Taxonomy (NCBI): domain Eukaryota; kingdom Viridiplantae; phylum Streptophyta; class Magnoliopsida; order Fabales; family Fabaceae; genus Ormosia; species Ormosia emarginata. The sequence continues at coordinate 19,034,842 of JAQQTP010000078.1, read as the reverse complement.
CGGACAGTTGTATGGGCATTGTCCGTCACTGTTGGTATGTACAGATGTATGGGCGCTGTATATATTAACAGTATGTTGACTCTTAATTGTTATCACACTATTAGAAAGTGTATAAGTTATGAGAAAAGAGGAGGAAACTCCTAAGTTATGAGAAAAGAGGAGGAAACTCCTAAGTTAGGAGAATAGAGGAGGAAACTCCTAAGTTAGAATTATAGCATTTGTTATGTATTTGTTATATACAATGTTATAGAGAACTAGTATTGGAATTGCTTTTACTGAGAATGTTAATTCTCACCCCAGTTGCTATTCCATGTAAATCCAGATGCAGGTTCAGATGCAGGCACAGATGCTGGCGCAGGCAAAGGCTCAGGTACAGAGATGCAAACCCTGCCAAGGATGAGAAGATAAAGCATGGAGACTAGAATAGTTTTTATTGCTTTAAGTAGACAGAACTTATGTAATAAGTTTATGTTTGTTCTGTAAGTTTTATTTTATATGTATTACAATAAGCCCTCAGGTGGCTAAGTTGTATATGTATATGTACGAGTTTATCTTTTTCCGTAATCTCTCAAGGCTTTCTATAATTACTCAGTTGTGATTATAGATATATGTTAGTATGTAGTATAGAAGTGACATCTCTAGTACTGGTTATCTTTATATATCTTTGTCTGTCTAGGATATATCTGGATATCTGTATTAGGGTGTTACACATAGGAGTGATGAAAGAGGAGGAGACCTAGGAGGAGTAAAGACCCAAGTACCTTCTTTCCAAGGAAAGAATGACCCCGAAGCCTACTTAGAATGGGAAACTAAGGTAGAACAAATCTTTTCCTATCACCATTACAACGAAGAAAGGAAGGTAAAGGTGGCTGCCCTAGAATTTTCTGACTATGCCCTAATTTGGTGGAACCAAGTACAAAAAGAGAGGGAAAGGAATAGGGAATACCCCGTAGACACTTGGGAAGAGATGAAAGGTTTGATGAGGAGGAGGTTTGTCCCTTCATGGTACCATAGGGAATTACACAATAAACTCCAAAGACTTACCCAAGGAAGTAGGAGTGTGGATGAGTACTACAAGGAAATGGAGGTGGCCATGATAAGGGTCAATGTCATTGAAGATAGGGAGGCTACCATGTCACGTTTCCTTCATGGTTTAAACCGTGAGATAGGAGACATTGTGGAGTTGCACAACTATGAAAAGCTTGATGAGTTAGTCCACCAAGCCATAAAAGTGGAACAACAACTCAAAAGAAAGGGTGCATGGAAGAAGCCTTCTCCTAACCTCAAACCTCCCACTTGGAAGGACAAAGAACTAAATAAAGACTCCTCTACACAACCCAAGGGAGGTATGACTTCTAAAAACTCTAATGCTTTTCCTTCCAGTAATGCTTCTTCTTCTTCTTCTTCTAAAAATAGGAACATCAAGTGCTTCAAATGCTTGGGGAGTGGACACATAGCCTCTCAATGCCCAAACAAAAGGGCAATGGTGATAAGAGAGGGACACCTCTCTAGTGATTCATGTCCAAATTCCCCTCCCTCAAGTGAAGGAGAAGAAGAATGTGAGACCTATGCTTATGATGGTGACTTGCTAATGATAAGGAGACTCTTTGGTAGCCAAGTTGTGGCAAGGGACCAAGACCAAAGGGAAAACATCTTCCACACAAGATGTGTCATCCAAGGTAAAGTGTGCTCATTAATCATTGATGGAGGAAGTTGCACTAATGTGGCAAGCACTCACTTTGTAAGAAAACTTGACCTTAAAACTACTCCTCACCCTCGACCATACAAGCTTCAATGGTTAAGTGAGAATGGTGAGTTGATAGTGAATCAACAAGTATTGGTAAGTTTGTCAATTGGTAAGTATAATGATGATGTTTTGTGTGATGTTGTTCCCATGGAGGCCGGCCATGTTTTGCTTGGAAGGCCTTAGCAATTTGATAAGCATGCTATTCATGATGGTTTCACTAACAAGTACTCCTTTGTTCATAATTCCTTAAAGGTAACCCTTGTACCCCTTACTCCCAAACAGGTTTGTGAAGACCAAGTGACCTTGAAGCTAAGAAGGGAGCAAGAGCAGAAAGACGTAAAAGTAAAATCAGAGGGGGAAGCAAAGAATAGGGACCAAAAACTTGTAAATGAAAAAAAAAATTGAATGTTTAATTGCTAGGGAGAGTGAGATTAAGAGGGCTTGCTTTGCAAAGCAAGAGATGTACATTTGCGTATACAAGGACTTGTACTTAAGTTGTAACTCTAACCCTCTACCTAGTGAAGTTGATTCTCTTTTGCAGGACTTTGAAGATGTCTTTCCAAAGAGTGTCCTTCCCGGACTACCACCCTTGAGGGAGATTGAACATCAGATGGACTTTGTCCCGGGAGCCTCTTTGCCCAATAGGCCCGCCTATAGGACAAATCCTGAGGAAACTAAGGAAATTCAGAAACAAGTGGAGGATTTGATGCAAAAAGGACGGGTGAGGGAAAGTTTAAGTCCTTGTGCCGTGCCTGTCATACTTGTCCGCAAAAAGGACAAACACTTGGAGAATGTGTACTGATTGTAGGGCTGTAAATAATATAACTGTAAAATATAGGCATCCCATCCCTAGGCTAGATGATTTGCTTGATGAATTGCATGGTGCATGTTACTTTTCTAAAGTGGATTTAAAAAGTGAGTACCATCAAATTAGAATAAGGGAAGGGGATGAGTGGAAGACAGCCTTTAAGACTAAGCATGGATTGTATGAGTGGTTGGTGATGCCTTTTGGGCTTACAAATGCGCCTAGCACCTTTATGAGGTTGATGAACCATGTGCTGAGAGAGTTTCTAGGTAAGTTTGTAGTGGTGTACTTTGATGATATCCTAATCTATAGCATAACCTTAGAAGAGCACCTAGAACACCTTAGGGCTGTGATGAGTGTGCTTAGAAAAGAAAAGTTGTATGCTAATTTAGAGAAGTGTGTCTTTTGCACCGACCATGTAGTGTTCCTAGGCTTTGTTGTGAGTGCTAAGGGAGTGCAAGTAGATGAAGAAAAGATAAAAGCCATTAGGGAGTGGCCTACCCCTAAGTCTGTGAGTGAGGTAAGAAGCTTTCATGAGTTAGCTAGCTTTTATAGAAGGGTTGTAAAAGATTTTAGCACCACAACCGCCCTTTAAATGAAGTTGTTAAGAAAAATGTGAGTTTTAGGTGGGGGGAGGATCAAAAGACAAGTTTTAATACACTCAAAGATAGGCCCACTCATGCACCCATACTTGCATTGCCTAATTTTTTTTAAATCTTTTGAACTTGAGTGTGATGCATCAAATGTTGGGATTGGAGCTGTTTTATTATAAGAGGGTCACCAAATTGCATACTTTAGTGAGAAATTGCATGGAGCTGTTTTAAATTACTCTACTTATGATAAAGAATTGTATGCACTCATAAGGGCTTTGCACACTTGGCAGCACTACCTTTTGCCAAAAGAGTTTGTAATTCACAGTGATCATGAGTCACTAAAATATTTAAAAGGGCAAGGTAAGCTTAATAAGAGGCATGCCAAGTGGGTGGAATACCTTGAACAATTTCCTTATGTGATCAAATGCAAGCAAGGAAAAGTAAACATAGTGGCTGATGCGCTTTTCAGAAGGTATACTTTATTAGCTGCTCTTGAAACAAAAATGCTTGGTTTTGAACACATAAAGGAGTTGTATGTGCATGATGATGATTTCTCTAAGATGTATGCTGCATGTGAAAAAGGGGCGCATAGGGGGTTCTTTAGGCAAGATGGGTATTTATTCAAAGAAAAATGTTTGTGTGTGCCTAAGAGCTCTTTGCGTGAATTATTGCTTAGGGAAGCTCATGAGGGGGGATTAATGGGTCACTTTGGGATTCAAAAGACTTTAGATGTGTTGCATGAGCATTTGTATTGGCCTGGCATGAAGCATGATGTGCATAAACTATGTGATAGATGCATTGTTTGTAAAAGAGCCAAATCAAAGGTAATGCCTCATGGACTCTATACCCCCTACCTATTCTTGATTCCCCTTGGACTGACTTGTCTATGGACTTTATGCTAGGTTTGCCCCGCTCAAAGAACGGAAGAGACTCCATTTTTGTGGTGGTGGACAGATTCTCCAATATGGCCCACTTCATTCCTTGCCATAAAGTGGATGACGCCATTCATGTGGCGGACTTGTTCTTCAAAGAAGTGGTGAGGCTTCATGGAATGCCCAAAAGCATAGTCTCAGATAAGGACTCAAAGTTCCTAAGCCATTTTTGGAGGACCCTTTGGAATAAGCTTGGGACTAAGCTACTCTTCTCTACCACTTGTCACCCACAAATCGATGGGCAAACTGAGGTGGTGAATAGGACCCTATCGACCTTGTTGCGATTAATCATCAAGAGGAACATCAAAACCTGGGAAGAATGCTTACCTCTTGTTGAATTTGCTTATAATAGGGTTGTGCATGCTACTACTAGCTTTTCTCCTTTTGAGATTGTATATGATTTTAATCCCCTCACTCCCCTTGATTTACTACCTCTACCTAATGTCTCTTCGTTAATTCATAGGGATGGACAAGCAAAAGCTGAATATGTGAGGAAGCTCCATGAACAAGTCAAGACTCAAATTGAAAGGAAGACGGAGCAATATGCTAGGCAAGCAAACAAGGGAAGGAGGCAAGTTATTTTTGAACCAGGAGATTGGGTGTGGGTGCACATGCGAAAAGAAAGGTTTCCCTTGCAAAGGAAATCTAAGCTCTTACCTAGAGGAGATGGACCCTTCCAAATCATAGAAAGAATCAATGACAATGCCTACAAAGTTGACCTACCAGGTGAGTATGGGGTTAGTGCAACATTTAATGTGGCTGACTTAAGTTATTTTGATGTAGGTGATGAAGGATCAAATTCGAGGACGAATTCTTTCGAAGGAGGAGGGCATGATGGACATGATGGAGACCAAGACAGCTCAAGTGGCAGCCCAACGGGCCCAATGCCCAAAGATGCACTACGAGGACTTGGAGGCCCAATGACAAGGTCAAGAGCTAAGAAGGCTAAGGAGGATTTTGACAAAGAAGTCAACCACTTCCTCTCACTCAAGCCCATTCCAGAAGAAGGAGCACTCAAGATTGTCCAAATGATCCAAGTTGATGAAGGGCCCAATGTGGGGGCGCGATTTCTTCTTTGTCAATTTTATTTAATTATGTATTTCAACTTTTTAATTTTCTCAGTTTTGTTCTTATTTTCTTTTTTTTTTGGGGATAATTTTGTAATAAGGGCCTATTGTTTGGGCTTAACTTGCGCATAGCAGAGCTAGGGTTAGGTGTTGCCTTCTAATTGGGCCTGGGCCACATTTGCGCTAGGGTTAGGATTAAAAATGCGCTAGCTTGCTGCATCCTTTAGCTAGACCTAGCCGCATACCTAATGCCTATAAATAGGCTTGTGTTTACTGCATTTGACACTTTTGAATTTGAAGAATATTATTGCACTCCTTGTGAGTTTTTGAGAGCTTAGTTTCTCTTAGGGTTCTTGGAAGAACCATCTTTGTTCTTATCAAAGGTTTCCTTACCTTTGTGGCGAATCCTCACTTGACTTATCACTCTCCAAGAGTGTGGCGTCTTCTTCCTTCCATTCCTTTTCTTTCTTCCATCTTTTCTATTTTTACTATTCACACATACTGTTCACAGCACTGTTCATGCACTGTTCATGGCACTGTTCATGCACTATTCATCCCCTTCATCGTTTAATTCTTTAAAATACGAAATCAACTCAAGGACGATCCGTAAAAATAATATGTATCCAACTTGGATCATATCAACTGTAACGCCCCTTTTTCCCCCTTGTATCATAACGAGTGAGAAGAAGGAACGTCACACCATAGTGAAACGACCCAAAAATGAGATACGAAAAATTTGAGCATTTTTTTTTGTTTGTTATTTGTTCTTTTTCTTTTAACATAGTTCCGGTCAAAACTTCCATCAATATACATATACGCCTATTTGTAAATATATCGCGTGATTGAGTTAAAATTAAAAGTTCCTCCTTCATATAAAACTTCTTATCAAAAACGTCAAAGAGAAATCAACTTGTAATGAAACATACAACCATATATACGCCTGTTTGTAAATATATCGCGTGATTGAGTTAAAATTAAAAGTTCCTCCTTCATATAAAACTTCTTATAAAAAACGTCAAAGAGAAATCAACTTGTAATGAAACATACAACCATATACAATATAGATAGTTACATACTTTGTACCATAATTACAAGCCTGTTTAAATTACATTTCCAAAAAGAGATATACAAAAAGCAAAATGTGTACCTACCCCAAGAGATACAAATATATCTACCCACAATCCAATAGTACGTCAAAGCTCCCTCAAAAATAAACTGGACAAAATGCCATCGGTAGCCATCAATTTACAACCAACCCTAAGATCAACTTCGAATGAGAAGGAACCATAGATGGATCCTCCTCGTGGTCCGCATCGTCCGACGAGACATCCATCGGGACGACGATGCTAAATCGGGAGCTCGAGTAGTAGACAGAAAGAGTCATCACGTGGGGTATAGTACATATCCGCCCACATATCTCTTACAGTTTGCATATAAAATTCCAACCATACAAAAGCATGAAAGTCAAAAATAGAAGCGGTGTAGCGTCCCCATGCCAAAGACACCGTCAAACTGCCATGGTACACACAAATGTCGGTCAAAGCACGTTGATATGCCAAAAATCCGGACCACCATGAAAGTTGATCCGCACGTAACCAAAAAATCCACGGGGCGAAAAGACATTCTCAACTCTTGGTCTCTTAATCGAGATAAGGCCGAAACCTCGAAACTCGGTAGCTTCCTTGTTCTCCTCACGAGTGTCTTCTAGAGAGCATACGATTTAACCAAAATGCAAAATAAAGAAAAGTACCGAAAAAGGTGAGATTCCCAGCTTTCAGTACCAACAAGGCAGCAAGAAAATAAACGACGGCGAACACCCACATAAGACACAATCAATACGTACAAGTACAGTAATACATGAAAGCAATTAATGAGAGTAAAGCAACAAGGAACAGTAATTAATATCATCCATAGCCAACTAGCAACATCAGTGTTACCAAGAATCAGATAAATATCACAGTCATAATAGTAAGCACATTATCCAATCATGAATGCTCAATGGACCATGTGACTGACGACTCACAATGCAACAAGGGTACCAAAGTTCCTACTCCATGGAGCTAGACATAAACATTTTCGGAGTGAATGATCAAGGAGTAATGCCAGTGTATCGTTAGCCTTAAAAATATAGTGTGCTCATCACATAAAAACATTTGCGCAAAATGGCTCACACATGGCACCTCGACTGTTGATCGCGATATAGGACAGCATCTCAGGCAGGATCGTCGGTGTGTTGCATTGGTCTATCTCACGCCCCCAGTGGAGCTACCACTGTCTATTGTGAGATACCCACACCCCGACGCCCCCAGGGTCAACAACATATGACACCTATGCTTAGTCTATTCGCACCCGCACATAAGTGTTATTCAAACTCCTAGGCAACATAGCCTTCTCAACAATGTCCCACAGACAATATGCGTGCATGATGACACAATGTCCAATCATGTATGTTCATCAATGATGCATTCAGCATAAGCCTTTCCTCAATGGCACATAAGCAATATTCAATGCCGAACAAGACATATCAATCAATACATTTATTTAAAACATTGCCTCGATGGCACATCATCATCCTTATCTCATTGAGTACTACATCAATAATTCTCAGCATCAACATGCATTCCTCATTACACACATACCGCGATTTCCATATCATGGATCCAAGGATTCCATATTCAAAATCATTTCTTCCCTATTGGGGTGAATGCACATTTCTAACAATGTAGTAAAGCAAAATCCTTGAATCCAGGGTTTTTAGGTTATGTTTGAGTTACAAAGGATAAAGAACCATAATCTCAATCATTTCCAGCTCAAAAATATCATTTTTGGTCTTGGTAATCGATTACAGCACCCTTGTAATCGATTACCTGAGAAACAGAACCTCTGTAATCGAGTACAATCTCATTGTAATCGATTACGTGATTCCCAGAATCACGTTTCGTAACTTCAAGGCACTAGTAATCGATTACACAACCGTGGTAATCGATTACCAATTGGATAGAACCTCCGTAATCGATTACTCACAAATTGTAATCGATCACGTGATTCCCAGAAGCACCATTTCGTGACATCAGAGGTTTGGTAATCGATTACACTTATCTTGTAATCGATTACAAGCTAAACAGAACCTCTGTAATCGATTACACACCAGATGTAATCGATTACCAGATTTCCAGAATCACGATTTTGTATCTTTAAGAGCTTGGTAATCGATTACAAGCCCCGTGTAATCGATTACCACGCATATGTTTGCAGAGAAACAGAGTTCTCAGGTCCTCTAACTCAAACCAAACCATTCCTCATCATATTTAATCAACAAAATACTCAAATACACCTTCAAATCATACAAGAGGCATCAATTAAATCATACAAACCCAACAAAATACATTATCATCAAGAACAACATAAAAATGAAAGAACTTTATACATAGATTCAAAAATCAATAACAATACACATACAAGACATTCCCTTACTACCAAGGTTGGTTGAAGAGGATCATCTCCCTCTTACCTATTTAGAAAACAACACAATGTGCCACTCCTTCTTGTCCTAGATTTTCGTTTTCCTCCTTCAAGAAAAACCCCAATGTGAGTGATCACCACAATGTTCACTCAAACCATGAAAAATAGGTTCTTGGTCACCAAGGTGATCAAGAGAAAACGAAAATAGCAAGGAAATGGAAGAAAGTTGAAGACTTTACCTTAAAGCTCCAAGCTTTAGCTTTAATGGTGGAAGAGAAATGGAAGAAGAAGAAGAAGAGGAACCAAGGGATAACAACCAAGGATAATAGTTTTGAAAGGGTGGAAGGAACAAGAAAATGTGATTGGTTTGGCAAATGAGGAAGTTGGTTTTCCAATGTGATGGTGTGTGTGTGTGTTCGGTGGAGAGGAAGAAGAAGAGAGAAAAAGAGAGAAATGGGTATTTGGGTGTAGAGAAATGAGTGAAATATGAAAGTAATGGAGGTGAAATATTTGGACTCCCCCTTGTAGTGTCTGCCGTAGAAGAGTGAGAAAAAAAAAAGAGAGAGAAAAATATGTTGCAAGGGAAATTGCTAGGAGGCTTCCCATAATAAGCTTGGATTAAATTTAATCTTTCTTTTGAAATTAAACTAATAGGTGTGATGAAAAAATTAGATTTTGAATAATGTGATAATATTTTTAATACATGTTATTATTTATTGGACAATAGTTATAGTTGGTAGAAGTCAGCACTACAAATCTGACGGATAAATTCCTCACAGTGTTTTATTATCTCATCGGCTAAGATTTCTCGAAAAATGTGAAACCTTGTAAACTGTGTCCGGCCTCGGATTTAGTAAGATCCCCTGTCGACGTTTTCATAGTTCAAGGTTCTCGGAGAAAATATCTCATTTCTCCAGTTCCGCTCAGTACACACGTAAAACGAGAAATATATTAAAATATTCTGCGTTTTCAGAAAATTCCAAGAAAATTCCAGAAAATCACAAATATTTTTAGAATGAATTATGATAATAGAAAAGTAAATTTTGGGGTGTTACAGAGACCTAGGAGGAGTAACGACCCAAGTACCTTCTTTCCAAGGAAAGAATGACCCCGAAGCCTATTTAGAATGGGAAACCAAGGTAGAACAAATCTTTTCCTATCACCATTACAATGAAGAAAGGAAGGTAAAGGTGGCTGCCCTAGAATTTTCCAACTATGCCCTAATTTGGTGGAACCAAGTACAAAAAGAGAGGAAAAGGAATAAGGAATACCCCGTAGACACTTGGGAAGAGATGAAAGGTTTGATGAGGAGGAGATTTGTCCCTTCATGGTACCATAGGAAATTACATAATAAACTCCAAAGACTTACCCAAGGAAGTAAGAGTGTGGATGAGTACTACAAGGAGATGGAGGTGGCCATGATAAGGGCCAATGTCATTGAAGATAGGGAGGCTACCATGTCACGTTTCCTTCATGGTTTAAACTGTGAGATAGGAGACATTGTGGAGTTGCACAATTATGAAGAGCTTGATGAGTTAGTCCACCAAGCCATAAAGATGGAACAACAACTCAAAAGAAAGGGTGCATGGCAGAAGCCTTCTTTTAACATCAAACCTCCCACTTGGAAGGACAAGGAACCAAATAAAGACTCCTCTGCACAACCCAAGGGAGGTATGACTTCTAAAAACTCTAATGCTTTTCCTTCCACTAATGCTTCTTCCTCTTCTTCTTCTAAAAATAGGAACATCAAGTGCTTCAAATGCTTGAGGAGTGAACACATAGCCTCTCAATGCCCAAACAAAAGGGCAATGGTGATAAGAGAGGGATACCTCTCTAGTGATTCATGTCCAAATTCCCCTCCCTCAAGTGAAGGAGAAGAAGAAAGTGAGAAATATGCTCATGATAGTGACTTGCTAATGATAAGGAGACTCTTGGGTAGTCAAGTTGTGGCAAGGGACCAAGGCCAAAGGAAAAACATCTTCCACACAAGATGTGTCATCCAAGGTAAAGTGTGCTCATTAATCATTGATGGGGGAAGTTGCACCAATGTGGCAAGCACTCACTTTGTAAGAAAACTTGACCTTAAAACTACTCCTCACCCCGACCATATAAGCTTCAATGGCTAAGTGAGAATGGTGAGTTGATAGTGAATCAACAAGTGTTGGTAAGTTTGTCAATTGGTAAGTATAATGATGATGTTTTGTGTGATGTTGTTCCCATGGAGGCCGGCCATATTTTGCTTGGAAGGCCTTGGCAATTTGATAAGCATGCTATTCATGATGGTTTCACTAACAACTACTCCTTTGTTCATAATTCCTTAAAGGTAACCCTTGTACCCCTTACTCCCAAATAGGTTTGTGAAGACCAAGTGGCCTTGAAGCTAAGAAGGGAGCAAGAGAAGAAAGACGTAAAAGTAAAATCAGAGGAGGAAGCAAAGAATAGGGACCAAAAACTTGTAAATGAAAAAAAATTGAATGTTTAATTGCTAGGGAGAGTGAGATTAAGAGGGCTTGCTTTACAAAGCAAGAGATGTACATTTGCGTATACAAGGACTTGTACTTAAGTTGTAACTGTAACCCTCTACTTAGTAAAGTTGATTCTCTTTTGCAGGACTTTGAAGATGTCTTTCCAAAGAGTGTGCCTCCTGGACTACCACCCTTGAGAGGGATTGAACATCAGATGGACTTCATCCCAAGAGCCTCTTTGCCCAATAGGCCCGCCTATAGGATAAATCCTGAGAAAACTAAGGAAATTCAGAAACAAGTGGAGGATTTGATGCAAAAAGGATAGGTGAGGGAAAGTTTAAGTCCTTGTGCCATGCCTGTCATACTTGTCCCCAAAAAGGACGGCACTTGGAGAATATGTACTGATTGTAAGGCTGTAAATAATATAACTGTAAAATATAGGCATCCCATCCCTAAGCTAGATGATTTGCTTGATGAATTGCATGGTGCATGTTAGTTTTCTAAAGTGGATTTAAAAAGTGGGTACCATTAAATTAGAATAAGGGAAGGGGATGAGTGGAAGACAGCCTTTAAGACTAAGCATGGATTGTATAAGTGGTTGGTGATACCTTTTGGGCTTACAAATGTGCCTAGCACCTTTATGAGGTTGATGAACCATGTGTTGAGAGAGTTTCTAGGCAAATTTGTAGTGGTGTACTTTGATGACATGCTAATTTATAGCATAACCTTAGAAGAACACCTAGAACACCTTAAGGCTGTGATGAGTGTGCTTAGAAAAGAAAAATCGAATGCTAATTTAGAGAAGTGCGTCTTTTGCACCAACCATGTAGTGTTCCTAGGCTTTGTTGTGAGTTCTAAAGGAGTGCAAGTAGATGAAGAAAAGATAAAACCCATTAGGGAGTGGCCTACCCCTAAGTTTGTGAGTGAGGTAAGAAGCTTTCATGGGTTAGCTAGCTTTTATAGAAGGTTTGTAAAAGATTTCAGCACCATAGCCGCCCCTTTAAATGAAGTTATTAAGAAAAATGTGAGTTTTAGGTGGGGGGAGGATCAAGAGACAAGTTTCAACACACTCAAAGATAGGCTCACTCATGCACCCATACTTGCATTGCCTAATTTTTCTAAATCTTTTGAACTTGAGTGTGACGCATCAAATATTGGGATTGATGCTGTTTTATTACAAGAGGGTCACCCCATTGCATACTTTAGTGAGAAATTGCATGGAGCTGTTTTAAATTACTCCACCTATGATAAAGAATTGTATGCACTCATAAGGGCTTTGCACACTTGGCAACACTACTTTTTGCCAAAAGAGTTTGTAATTCATAGTGATCATGAGTCACTAAAATATTTAAAAGGGCAAGGTAAGTTTAATAAGAGGCATGCCAAGTGGGTGGAATACCTTGAACAATTTCCCTATGTGATCAAACACAAGCAAGGAAAGGTAAACATAGTGGCTGATGTGTTTTCCAGAAGGTATACTTTATTAGCTACTCTTGAAACAAAAATGTTTGGTTTTGAACACATAAAGGAGTTGTATGTGCATGATGATGATTTCTCTAAGATGTATGCTGCATGTGAAAAAGGGACGCATAGGGGGTTCTTTAGGCAAGATGGGTATTTATTCAAAGAAAAATGTTTGTGTGTGCCTAAGAGCTTTTTACGTGAATTATTGCTTAGGGAAGCTCATGAGAGGGGATTAATGGGTCACTTTGGGATCCAAAAGACTTTAGATGTGTTGCATGAGCATTTTTATTGGCCTGACATGAAGCATGATGTGCATAAACTATGTGATAGGTGCATTGTTTGTAAAAAAGCCAAATCTAAGGTAATGCCTCATGGACTCTATACCCCCTACCTATTCCTGATTCCCCTTGGACTGACTTGTCTATGAACTTTATGCTAAGTTTGCCCTACTTTGTGGTGGTGGACAGATTCTCCAAGATGGCCTACTTTGTGGTGTGAATACATATAGGTGGCTGAAACCACTTTGTTTTCCCTCTTACAAAACCTCCCAATAATTCACTCATTCAAGACTCTATAAATTCTCTCTCAAAGCACTTTTACTCAGCCCCCACATGTGTTTCACGCCACTTACACTCACATAGGATCCTAGGACACATTTCAATTCCTAACTTATTGCATATTACTCAAGAAAATAAATCCTACTTAAAACCCCACTTAATAGCCACCAAAAATACATTTATGGCAGCCACCAATAATAACTCACGTCTCTCTCTCATCTTCATGAATTACTAGAATCCTATGATAGGTTACAACCTCCACTTATTACATATTACTCAAGAAAATAAATCCTACTTAAAACCCCACTTAATAGCCACCAAAAATGCATTTATGGCAGCCACCAACAATAACTCACGCCTTTCTCTCATCTTCATGAATTACATCACATTATTTTTTTGAAAATAAACAAAAGATTCCTAAGTCTACAACCTATTCAAACTCATGTAACAATGGAAAAGAGTGGGCTTGACCCAAATGCAAACAAAGCAAGTTGGACCTAACTCACAAAAATCCCATTTACACTTATTGGGAAGAAATAAACATTAAACTTGAGCCTCATCTTGTTGCACGCCACTTTCACATGATTCTTCCAAGTGGATGATGCAATTGATTAACTTGGGCTCCTCTTGAATTGATTTTGGGCTTGTTTCCATGAGAAGCCCAATCATGTGGTTTAGAGCTTCTTGGGCCTTCTTTGTTCTTGCCCTGGTCATTGGGCCTCCAAGGCCTTGTATAGCTTCTTGATCCACTTTGTGCCTAGTTGGGCTCACATCATCCCCTCCTTCTTCAAGTGAATTCGTTCCTCGAATTAGAGTCTTCATCACCTACATCAAAAAGAGATAAGTCAGTCCACATTAAAGGTTGCACTAATACCACCATGTTCACTAGGAAGATCCAAATTATAGGCATTGTCATTGATCTTGGCCACAACTTGAAATGGTCCATCTCCTCTTGGTTGAAGCTTTGATTTCCTTTGGGAAGGAAACCTTTCTTTCCTCATGTGTACCCAAACCCAATCTCCGGGTTCAAACACCACCTTCTTCCTCCCCTTGTTGGCTTGTCTTGCATAGCTTTCAATCCTCTTTTCAATCTGGGCCTTCACTTGTTCATGTAATTTTTTAACATATTCAGCCTTGGCCCTACCATCTTTATGCTTCAAAATTGAAGAGTTAGGCAATGGTAACAAATCAAGAGGAGTTAAAGGATTAAAGCCATAAACAACCTCAAAAGGAGAAAATTGAGTAGTACTATGAACAGCCCTATTATAAGCAAACTCCACATGAGGCAAACACTCCTCCCAAGACTTAATGTTCTTTTTAATTACAGCCCTTAAAAGGGAAGAGAGGGTCCTATTCACAACTTCAGTTTGTCCATCCATTTGAGGATGGCAAGTAGTGGAGAAAAGAAGCTTTGTTCCAAGCTTGCCCCACAAAGTTCTCCAAAAATGACTTAGGAACTTGGTGTCCCTATCACTAACAATGCTTCTTGGGAGACCATGAAGCCTCACCACCTCTTTAAAGAACAAATCAGCCACATGACAAGCATCATCAACTTTTTTGCATGGTATAAAATGAGCCATTTTTGAAAATCTATCTACCACAACAAAAATTGAATCTTTTCCATTTCTTGTCCTAGGCAACCCAACAACAAAGTCCATTGATAAATCAATCCAAGGAAAATCCGGAATAGGTAAAGGAGTGTAAAGTCCATGAGGCATAACTTTAGATTTTGACTTTTTGCACACAATGCATTTTTCACAAAATTTTTTAAATCATATTTCATATGAGGCCAATAAAAATGTTCATGCAACATGTCCAAAGTCTTTTGAACCCCAAAATGCCCCATTAATCCCCCTTCATGTGCCTTCTTTCACAAGTAATTCCCTAATGGAGCTTTTAGGCACACACAACCTCTTTTCTTTGAATAAAAACCCTTGGTGCCTAAAAATCCATTTTGGGCTGAATGCATACAATTTGCATAGATATGAGAAAAATCATTATCATGCTCATACAATTCTTTAATGCACTCAAGTCCAAACAACTTTGTTTCAAGGGTAGAAAGTAATGCATGTCTTCTTGAAAGCGCATCCGCCACAACATTGGCCTTACCCTTTTTATGTTTTACAACATAAGGAAATTGTTCAAGAAATTCAACCCATTTAGCATGTCTCTTATTCAATTTTCCTTGACCCCCTTCAAATATTTCAAAGATTCGTGGTCACTATGAATTACAAATTCCTTAGGCAAAAGATAGTGTTGCCAAGTTTGAAAAGCTCTCACTAAGGCATACAACTCCTTATCATAGGTGGAATAATTAAGTGCAGCTCCACTTAACTTTTCACTAAAATAAGCAGTTGGATGCCCCTCTTACATCAAAACAGCCCCAACACCAACATTAGAAGCATCACATTCAATTTCAAAAGATTTTGCAAAATTAGGCAAAGCAAGAATTGGTGCATGGGTGAGCTTTTTCTTAAGTTCCTTAAAAGCTTGTTCTTGTTTTTCCCCCCATTTAAACCCAACATTCTTTTTGACAATTTCATTAAGAGGTGCAGCCAATGTGCTAAAATCTTTAACAAACCTCCTATAAAAACTAGCCAAACCATGAAAGCTCCTCACATCACTCACATTTTTGGGGGTTGGCCAATCTTGAATGGCCTTAATCTTTTCTTGATCCACATGGACCCCTTTAGCATTAATCACAAAACCAAGGAAAATCACATGATCCACACAAAAAGTACATTTTTCCAAGTTTGCATACAACCTTTCTTTTCTTAATACAAGCAAAACAACCCTTAAATGTTCATGGTACTCATATAAGTTTTTGCTATATATTAAGATATCATCAAAATACACCACCACAAATTTTCCCAAAAATTCTCTTAAGACATGGTTCATAAGCCTCATAAAAGTGCTTGGTGCATTTGTTAAACCAAAAGGCATTACCAACCATTCATACAAACCAAATTTAGTTTTGAAAGCGGTTTTCCATTCATCCCCTTCCCTTATCCTAATTTGATGGTACCCACTTTTCAAATCAATTTTAGAAAAAATGCAAGCACCAAACAATTCATCAAGCAAATCATCAAGTCTAGGGATAGGATGTCTATACTTAATGGTGATGTTGTTCACGGCCCTACAATCCGTGCACATCCTCCAAGTGCCATCCTTTTTGGGCACCAAAATGACGGGTACAGCACATGGACTTAAGCTCTCTTGTACCCATCCTTTTTGCATCAACTCCTCCACTTGCTTTTGGATCTCTTTGGTCTCTTGAGGATTGCTCCTATAGGCTGGCCTATTGGGCAATGATGCACCCGGAATGAGGTCAATATGGTGCTCAATTCCCCTCAAAGGTGGAAGGCCATGTGGCACTTCCTTAGGGAAGATATCCTCAAATTCCTGCAAAAGATTTTTCACACCACTAGACAAAGAATGATCATTAGAAATGTTAGCATTTAAACAAAATTCCCTACACAAAAGCATGTATAGGGGCTGCCTTGAAACCAATGCACTTTTCACCTCACTTTTTGTTGCAAAACAACTCTCTTTTCTCTCTTTTTCATCTCGATTTTTCTCTCTTTTTTCATGATTTTTTTTTTATTTTTCATCACTCTTTTTCTCTTGTTCACTCTCTTTTTCTTTTCTCTCTTGCTCTCTTTTCTCTCTCATTTTCTTTTGATCCTCACTAACTTGTTTTGGAGATAAAGGAGAGAGTACAACCTTTCGCTCCTTGTCCATGAAAGTGAACTTGTTTGAAAATCCATCATGAATGGCCTTCTTGTCATATTGCCAAGGCCTTCCCAACAACAACATGGCTTGCCTCCATAGGCACTACATCACAAAGAACATTGTCCTCATACTTCCCAATGGAGAATGGAACCTCCACTTGTTTGTTCACCACCATCTCCCCAACCTCACTCAACCATTGAAGTCTATATGGTGTTGGATGGGTTTTAGTGATAAGATTTAATTTAGACACCAACCTAGAACTTACTACATTTGCACAACTACCTCCATCAATTATTAGAGAACAAACTTTACCTTGAATTAGGCATCTAGAGTGGAAAATGTTCTCCCTTTGGCTAGCTTCATGTTCCTTCACTTGACTCCCAAAAGCCTCCTCACCATAAGTAAGTCACCATCCGGCATGAACACTTCTTCTTCACTTTCCTCTCCACTTGAAGCTTCGGATTGAGACATCACTTCACCATTCATGGACACCATAGTTCTCTTGGTTGGACATTGAGAGGCTATGTGGCCATGACCAAGACACTTGAAACACTTGACATCTCGGCTCCTTGTGGTTGGTTCATGGGCTTCTTGCCTTGAGAGGTGCTCACGGCCTCCTTGCTTGGTGCACCCTCCTTCTTTTGCTTGTCCTTCCAATTTGAAGATGGGAATTTGGAAGATGATGAAGAGGAATATTTGGATTTCCTCCTCTTTAATTGTTGCTCCACCTTGATTGCTTGTTGCACCAAATCTTCAAGCTCCACATAGTTTTGCAACTCCACCACATCTTGAATTTCTTGGTTCAAGCCATGCAAGAACCTTGCCATAGTTGTCTCACGGTCCTCCTCAAAGTTTGACCTAAGTAAGGCCAATTCCATCTCCTTGAAGTACTCATCCACACTCTTGCTCCCTTGGGTAAGTCTTTGCAATTTGTTGTGGATGTCCCTTTGATAGTGACTTGGGACAAACCTCCTCCTCATTACAATTTTCATGTCTTCCCAAGTCTCAATTGGCTCCTCTCCAATTCTCCTCCTCTCCTTTTGGAATTGATCCCACCATACTAGTGCATACTCCTTGAACTCCAAAGCCGCCACCTTCACTTTCTTTCTCTCATTATATGTGTTGCAATCAAACACTTGCTCCATCTTGAGTTCCCACTCCAAATAGGCTTCGGGGTCATTCTTTCCAAGAAAGGAAGGAACTTTGATTTTAACCCCCTCAATCCTATCATCACGCCTTCCTCCCCTAGGGCCTCCTCTTCTAGGTCTTCTTCCTCTTGGCCTCCCTCTTTCTTCACTATCATAGCCACTTGAGTCATCCCGTTGAAGGTTGGCTAGTTGTCTATCATAGTTGGCTTGCATTTGCTCCATTTGTCTTTGGAGTGCTTGAACTTGATTGGCCATTCTAGCATGTAGAGTGGCTGTCCTTGGTGACAATGGTGGACTATCACCCATTTGAGTAGTAGAAAGTGTAATTTGTCCTCACAACACTCCCTCTCTTTTCTCACAAAGTGTATATATATATATATATATATATATATATATATATATATATATATATATATATATATATATATATATATATATATATTTTTTCCACTCTTTTTTTTGGCTTTTTCCACACAAGATGTAATTTATCTCTCAAGCCTTTTTCCACTCTATGTTCTCCTTGGGTTCTTAGAAGAGTCAAGCCAAAAACACACAAAAATCCAAAACTCAAGTAACAAAAATCACAAAAAAACTTATTAAACTAAAGGAAACAAAGAAAGAAAGGCTAGAAAGGAAAAGATTTGGAAATGAAACAAGGAAGAAGGGAAAAAATTGTAAAGAACACTAATTAATCAATTGGAAACTTTTCTCTTCTCTTTTCTCAACACTTCAAGAACACCCTTTTTTTTATTTTTTTGTTTTTTGTTTTTTTTTCCCAGAATTTTTTATTTTTTTACTTTGAACAAGAGAAGAACACTTGGATACTTGTGTAAGATCAAAACAAATACCACGAAATTTTCCCTTCTCAAACAAGAATCAAAGTGACAATTTTTGTTGTTTTAGAAAGAAAAGAAGAAAATGGTGTAGAAGAAGAACAAAGAAGAAGATTTGAAACACAACACAAATTTCAATCAAAGCCTAAGCTTTGATACCACTTGATGACAACCAAATGGGGGTTGCCTTTTTAAGATCTTTTTTATTGAAATTATCAAGTGTGTTGCGCCATTTAAAGATTAAAACAAATTGAGTTTGAATTCAGATTTTGGAACAAAGTAAAAGATGAAGAAGAAAAGGATAAAATGGAAGAGATTAGAGATGATGTGAGGTGCCACAAACAATGGAAACTTTGTTTGATAAGCCAAGTGAAATCCGCCACAAGAATGTTGGAATTCTTGATAAGGATGAAAACCTTGGTTCAACCAAGAACTTAGGAGAACAATGCTCACTAACAATGGAAAATTCCAAATGACATCCAAAAGTCCCATTCATGAAAATGGTGTGAATACATATAGGTGGCTGAAACCACTTTGTTTTCCCTCTTACAAAACCTCCCAATAATTCACTCATTCAAGACTCTATAAATTCTCTCTCAAAGCACTTTTACTCAGCCCCCACATGTGTTTCACGCCACTTACACTCACATAGGATCCTAGGACACATTTCAATTCCTAACTTATTGCATATTACTCAAGAAAATAAATCCTACTTAAAACCCCACTTAATAGCCACCAAAAATGCATTTATGGCAGCCACTAACAATAACTCACGCTACTCTCTCATCTTCATGAATTACTAGAATCCTATGATAGGTTACAACCTCCACTTATTACATATTACTCAAGAAAATAAATCCTACTTAAAACCCCACTTAATAGCCACCAAAAATGCATTTATGGCAGCCACCAACAATAACTCACGCCTCTCTCTCATCTTCATGAATTACATCACATTATTTTTTTGAAAATAAACAAAAGATTCCTAAGTCTACAACCTATTCAAACTCGTGTAACAATGGAAAAGAGTGGGCTTGACCCAAATGCAAACAAAGCAAGTTGGACCTAACTCACAAAAATCCCATTTACACTTATTGGGGGAGAAATAAACATTAAACTTGAGCCTCATCTTGTTGCACGCCACTTTCACATGATTCTTCCAAGTGGATGATGCAATTGATTAACTTGGGCTCCTCTTGAATTGATTTTGGGCTTGTTTCCATGAGAAGCCCAATCATGTGGTTTAGAGCTTCTTGGGCCTTCTTTGTTCTTGCCCTGGTCATTGGGCCTCCAAGGCCTTGTATAGCTTCTTGATCCACTTTGTGCCTAGTTGGGCTCACATCAAAAGAAGTGGTGAGACTTCATGGAATGCCCAAAAACATAGTCTCAGATAGGGACTCAATGTTCCTAAGCCATTTTTGGAGGACCCTTTGGAACAATGATGAGGACTTCATGGGAGGAGCCCAAGTCCAGAAAGAAGTCCAAGATCCAATACAAGGTCTAGGAGGGCCTATGACAAGAGCAAGAGCTAAAAGGACCCAAGAAGAACTTAAAAAGATGGTGAACAACTTATTAGAGGTCCAACATCAGATTGAAGCCCAACATGTGGAGCCTAGGGTTTACACATGCATAGCCAACTTGGAATAAAAGGAGAATAGCCTCTATTTGGTGTATGACATGAAAATATATATATATATATATATATATATATATATATATATATATATATATATATATATATATTTTGTCCATAGCAAGATTAGAACCCAGGCACGTGAAGCTGAATATGTCTCCTTAACCACTGGAACATATCAGTGATGCTTATGCTAAGGGGTCTTATGTTTATTTTTGTTAAGTCCTAAATGGGCAAACTTCTAAACTGAATTGTATTAAAACTTTTGGAGATCATAGGGGAGGACACATTTTTGGGAATATACAAAAGCTGAGAGTTTTGCTCTACTAGGGTTCTTCCTTGCATCATTTGATCTTATCAAGAATTAACCAATTCTTGTGGCGATCCTCCTTGGCTTATCAAACTAGGTTTGTGGCACCATTCTTTTCTTATTTCTTTTCATCAATTTCGTATCTAGTTCTTCTTTCTAATTTTGCAATTTCCTCAATTTTTCGTCTCAAATTTCTCACACTCATATCTCAAGTTATACGTACTCTTTTTTAGTGATTCTTGAGTCTAAATTGTGATTTAGAAAGAAATCTTTCATCTCGTTTTAGAATCACACAATTCTGATATCTATATCATGAGATATGGATGCTTCCTAAAAACGGACTGAATCAATTCTTTTCTTTCTTTATTCTTCCTTTCAATTTCTTCTTCCAAATTCTGTTTGTTCTAGTCCTAATTAGGTCCGAATTCAAGAGGCTTAAGGCAAACCTCATCATTTGGTATCAAAGCTAGTCATTAGGGCTAGTGTTTGGGTGTGAATTGGAGTCAAAAGAGGGCTGTTTGAGCTTATTAATCATATCTCGTGTTTTACATATCCAATTTCGATAATTCTTAAGTGTAAATTGTGTCTAGAACGTCAACTTTCTCCTCGTTTTGGAATCACTCAAATCGTAAAATTTTGCATGTAGCCGAGATACAAATGGCTAATTAAGGTGCCTTAGAATTAGGGTTTGGAGGATCAATTTTGGCATGCTTTGCAAAAGCTTGCCTATTTGGTAAAGTGAACATCTATTTTCTAATTGAGAGAAATTAAATTCTAGAGAAAAAAATTAGAGTGGAATTACTCTTATTTGTTTGCTAATTTTCCTTTTGGTTGCTACACCTTTAGTGATTTAGAAGTTTGCAAATGATATACACATTCAAAAAAAATTGGAGTATTTGGACCATAGAGGACTTAAATTTGTGATTCTAAGCTTTCTTCCTAAACTAATATTCATTGATATTTGTGTGTCTTTGTGCTTCTAAATTGTGTTAGTATCCATACATCGTAATCTTTTTGTTGTTTTGTTACTTTTTGACACTTCAAAAAAAAAAAAAAAAAAGTCTTATTTATCCTATTTTCTTGATAATCATTCATGATTCTCTCCAAGTGTTAGTAACATAAAATTGTGCTTTGCTACTTGTGTTATTCTACAAATTCTGATCGCCTTGGAAAAGTGGTTCTTGAAATAGATTGGTTGATTCAGGTAAGAACTTTAAGCAAAGAGATAAAGTGGAAAAAGGCAAGAGAGATACATTAGCTTAAAAGCCAAATTTGTGTGAAACACTTTGAGTGAAATAATTTTGGAGATGACTTCTTTACCTCAAATCCATCTATGGCTGAAAGAGAGGGACCCCCATCCCCTACTAGGGAGCATAGGTTGTTGTTAGATGCCTAACTCAAAGGATGAATGAGGTGTTGAGGGAGCATATGGAGGGAATTTATGAGAGGCTTGAAACTTTAGAAAACCAAAACCAGAATGAGGAGAATAACCAACATAGAGATAGGAGGAGACATGAGAGGCATGAAAGGAGAGAACATGAGGGAGAACAAAGAAGAAACCAAGAGGAGGTTGTGAAAGTTACCATACCACCATTTAAAGGAAAAAGTGATTCTGAAGCCTATATTGAGTGGAAGATGAAGGTAGAACAAATTTTCTCATGTCACAACCTAAATGAGGAGAGGAAGGTCAAGCTAGCTACCTTGGAATTCACTGACTATGCCTTAACAATTTGGTGGGATCAATTCCAAAATTGAGAGGAGGAGATCTATGGAGAGCCTATGTTAGAGTGTTGGGAGGAGTTAAGAAGAGTGTTGAGAAGGAGGTATGTTCCATCCCACTACCATAGGGAACTTCTCAATAAACTCCAAAGAATGACCCAAGAGAGTAAGAGTGATATGATCCAAGTTGGATGCATATTGTTTTTACGGATCGTCCTTGAGTTGATTTAGTGTTTCAAAGAATGAAATGATGAACAATACCCGAGGAACAGAACTGATGAATAGTGACGTGAATAGTGATGTGAATAGTAAAAATAATAGAAAAGATGGAAAAAGGAAAAGGAATGGGAGGAAGAAGACGCCACACTCTTAGAGAGTGATAAGTCAAGCGAAGATTCGCCACAAAGGTAAGGAAGCCTTTGATAAGAACCAAGATGGCTCAACCAAGAACCAAAGAGAATGAAATTCTCACAAATGGATTCAATCCAAATTCACATCCAAGAGTCCCTTCATTCATGTTTTAGGCACCTATTTATAGGAAAATGGGGTGCATAGAATATGCATACAAAATGGTCATCATAATGTGACAAATTCCCCATAAAAAGCAATAACTAATCCATTAAGTGGCTAATTAAAGCATTAACTAGCAAATAGGAGTTACCTAGGCATGCAAACCAAAGGTTGCCCTCCCAAAAAACGTGCACTATTCATCCTTCATAGTTTATTACACTTTATTTAATAGAAATAAACTAAAAAATGCTATTTTAGAGAAGTGGACATCCAAGTCATCATGGGTCTTCAAGTTGGATGAGATAAGTGACCAATTTGGGCTCCACTCCATCAAGACTTGAATTTGGGCTTGCTTCAATTAAAGTTGTCACCATTTGATTTAGGACTTCTTGGGCTTTCTTGGTCCTAGCTCTTGTCATAGGTCCACCAAGTCCTTGTAGTGCTCCTTGATCCATGCTCCTTAGTGGGCTCACATCATCCCCTCCTTCTTTAAGTGAATTCGACCTCGAATTGAAATCTTCATCACCTACATCAAATGGAGACAAATCAGCTACATTGAAAGTTGCACTAACACCATACTCACCTGGAAGGTCTATCTTGTAGGCATTATCATTGATCTTGGCCAACACTTGGAATGGCCCATCTCCTCTTGGTTGAAGCTTGGATTTCCTCTGTGAAGGAAATCTCTCTTTTCTCATGTGCACCCAGCACCCAATCTCAGGTTCAAACACCACCTTCCTCCTCCCTTTGTTGCCTTGTCTAACATAGCTTTCGTCTTCTTCTCAATTTGAGCCTTGACTTGCTCGTGTAACTTCCTCACAAATTTCAGCTTTTAGCCCCGCCATCTTCATGCTTTAAAATTGACGAGTTAGGCAATGGCAATAAATCAAGAGGAGTGAGAGGATTAAATCCATAAACAACCTCAAAAGGAGAATATTGAGTAGTACTATGAACAACTCTATTATAAGCAAATTCCACATGAGGCAAACACTCCTCCCAAGACTTAATGTTCTTCTTTATTACAGCCCTAAGAAGGGAAGAAAGTGTCCTATTAACTACCTCGGTTTGCCCATCCGTTTGGGGATGACAAGTAGTGGAGAAAAGAAGCTTTGTACCCAGCTTACCCCACAAAGTCCTCCAAAAGTGACTTAAGAACTTTGTGTCACGATCTGAAACAATACTTCTTGGAAGGCCATGAAGCCTTACCACTTCTTTGAAAAACAATTCAGCAACATGACAAGCATCATCAACTTTTTTACATGGTATAAAATGTGCCATTTTAGAAAACCTATCCACCACCACAAAAATTGAATCCTTACCATTCTTTGTCCGGGTAGTCCTACAACAAAATCCATTGACAAATCAATCCAAGGAAAATCAGGAATAGGCAACGGAGTATAAAGTCCATGAGGCATCACTTTAGATTTAGACCTTTTACAAACAATGCATTTTTCACAAAACTTTTGCACATCATGTTTCATGTGTGGCCAATGAAAATGTTCGTGCAACATGTCTAAAGTCTTTTGAACCCCAAAATGCCCCATTAGTCCCCCTTCATGCGCTTCCCTCACAAGCAACTCTCTTATAGAACTTTTAGGCACACATAATCTCTTTTCTTTAAACAAAAACCCTTGGTGCCTAAAATATCCATTTTGAGCCCAATGCAAACAATTAGCATAGATATGGGAAAAATCTTTATCATGCTCATACAATTCTTTGATGCATTCAAGCCCAAACAATTTTGTTTCAAGGGTAGAGAGTAAGGTATACCTTCTTGAAAGTGCATCCGCCACTATGTTGGCCTTACCTTTCTTATGCTTGATCACATATGGGAATTGTTCAAGAAACTCAACCCACTTGGCATGCCTCTTATTCAACTTTCCTTGTCCTTTCAAGTACTTTAAGGACTCATGATCACTATGGATAACAAACTCTTTGGGCAAAAGATAATGTTGCCATGTTTGCAAAGCCCTCACCAAGGCATACAACTCCTTATCATAGGTGGGATAATTAAGGACAGCACCACTTAATTTCTCACTAAAGTAAGCAATTGGATGCCCTTCTTGCATTAAAACAGCTCCAACACCAACATTAGAAGCATCACATTCAATTTCAAAAGATTTAGCAAAATTAGGCAAAGCAAGTATTGGTGCATGGGTGAGCTTTTTCTTAAGTTCCTTAAAAGCTTGTTCTTGTTTTTCCCCCATTTAAACCCAACATTCTTTTGACAATTTCATTAAGAGGTGCAGCCAATGTGCTAAAATCTTTAACAAACCTCCTATAGAAACTAGCCAAACCATGAAAGCTCCTCACATCACTCACATTTTTGGGGTTGGCCAATCTTGAATGGCCTTAATCTTTTCTTGATCCACATGGACCCCTTTAGCATTAATCACAAAACCAAGGAAAATCACATGATCCACACAAAAAGTACATTTTTCCAAGTTTGCATACAACCTTTCTTTTCTTAATACAAGCAAAACAACCCTTAAATGTTCATGGTGCTCATCTAAGTTTTTGCTATATATTAAGATATCATCAAAATATACCACCACAAATTTTCCCAAAAATTCTCTTAAGACATGGTTCATAAGCCTCATAAAAGTGCTTGGTGCATTTGTTAAACCAAAAGGCATTACCAACCATTCATACAAACCAAATTTAGTTTTGAAAGCGGTTTTCCATTCATCCCCTTCCCTTATCCTAATTTGATGGTACCCACTTTTCAAATCAATTTTAGAAAAAATGCAAGCACCAAACAATTCATCAAGCAAATCATCAAGTCTAGGGATAGGATGCCTATACTTAATGGTGATGTTGTTCACGGCCCTACAATCCGTGCACATCCTCCAAGTGCCATCCTTTTTGGGCACCAAAATGACGGGTACAACACATGGACTTAAGCTCTCTTGTACCCATCCTTTTTGCATCAACTCCTCCACTTGCTTTTGGATCTCTTTGGTCTCTTGAGGATTGCTCCTATAGGCTGGCCTATTGGGTAATGATGCACCCGGAATGAGGTCAATATGGTGCTCAATTCCCCTCAAAGGTGGAAGGCCATGTGGCACTTCCTTAGGGAAGATATCCTCAAATTCCTGCAAAAGATTTTTCACACCACTAGACAAAGAATGATCATTAGAAATGTTAGCATTTAAACAAAATTCCCTACACAAAAGCATGTATAGGGGCTGTCTTGAAACCAATGCACTTTTCACCTCACTTTTTGTTGCAAAACAACTCTCTTTTCTCTCTTTTTCATCTCGGTTTTTCTCTCTTTTTTTTCATGATTTTTTTTTTATTTTTCATCACTCTTTTTCTCTTGTTCACTCTCTTTTTCTTTTCTCTCTTGCTCTCTTTTCTCTCTCATTTTCTTTTTCTTTTGATCCTCACTAACTTGTTTTGGAGATAAAGGAGAGAGACAACCTTTCGCTCCTTGTCCATGAAAGTGAACTTGTTTGAAAATCCATCATGAATGGCCTTCTTGTCATATTGCCAAGGCCTTCCCAACAACATATGGCTTGCCTCCATAGGCACTACATCACAAAGAACATTATCCTCATACTTCCCAATGGAGAATGGAACCTCCACTTGTTTGTTCACCACCATCTCCCCAACCTCACTCAACCATTGAAGTCTATATGGTGTTGGATGGGTTTTAGTGATAAGATTTAATTTAGACACCAACCTAGAACTTACTACATTTGCACAACTACCTCCATCAATTATTAGAGAACAAACTTTACCTTGAATTAGGCATCTAGAGTGGAAAATGTTCTCCCTTTGGCTAGCTTCATGTTCCTTCACTTGACTCCCCAAAAGCCTCCTCACCATAAGTAAGTCACCATCCGGCATGAACACTTCTTCTTCACTTTCCTCTCCACTTGAAGCTTCGGATTGAGACATCACTTCACCATTCATGGACACCATAGTTCTCTTGGTTGGACATTGAGAGGCTATGTGGCCATGACCAAGACACTTGAAACACTTGACATCTCTGCTCCTTGTGGTTGGTTCCATGGGCTTCTTGCCTTGAGAGGTGCTCACGGCCTCCTTGCTTGGTGCACCCTCCTTCTTTTGCTTGTCCTTCCAATTTGAAGATGGGAATTTGGAAGATGATGAAGAGGAATATTTGGATTTCCTCCTCTTTAATTGTTGCTCCACCTTGATTGCTTGTTGCACCAAATCTTCAAGCTCCACATAGTTTTGCAACTCCACCACATCTTGAATTTCTTGGTTCAAGCCATGCAAGAACCTTGCCATAGTTGCCTCACGGTCCTCCTCAAAGTTTGACCTAAGTAAGGCCAATTCCATCTCCTTGAAGTACTCATCCACACTCTTGCTCCCTTGGGTAAGTCTTTGCAATTTGTTGTGGATGTCCCTTTGATAGTGACTTGGGACAAACCTCCTCCTCATCATTACAATTTTCATGTCTTCCCAAGTCTCAATTGGCTCCTCTCCAATTCTCCTCCTCTCCTTTTTTTGGAATTGATCCCACCATACTAGTGCATACTCCTTGAACTCCAACGCCGCCACCTTCACTTTCTTTCTCTCATTATATGTGTTGCAATCAAACACTTGCTCCATCTTGAGTTCCCACTCCAAATAGGCTTCGGGGTCATTCTTTCCAAGAAAGGAAGGAACTTTGATTTTAACCCCTCAATCCTATCTTCACGCCTTCCTCCCCTAGGGCCTCCTCTTCTAGGTCTTCTTCCTCTTGGCCTCCCTCTTTCTTCACTATCATAGCCACTTGAGTCATCCCGTTGAAGGTTGGCTAGTTGTCTATCATAGTTGGCTTGCATTTGCTCCATTTGTCTTTGGAGTGCTTGAACTTGATTAGCCATTCTAGCATGTAGAGTGGCTGTCCTTGGTGACAATGGTGGACTATCACCCATTTGAGTAGTAGAAAGTGTAATTTATCCTCACAACACTCCCTCTTTTTCTCACAAAGTATATATATATATATATATATATATATATATTTTATTTTTTTTTTTGGCTTTTTTTTTTTTTTTCACAAGATGTAATTTTCACTCTTGCCTCTTTCCACTCAAATTCTCTTTGCAAGTTCTTAAATGAACCCTCTCATTTTTCAATTACCAAAAGCTCTTACAAAGGTAGCGGTCCTCACAAGAGTAAGCACTCAAAGTTGAAGAAAAGATGAAATCTAACAAAACTCAAAGGAATTTCAAATAAAAGAAAATAAAAGAAAAGAAAAAAATCTAAAGTTGTAAATATTTGAAATCAAAAAAATAAGAAGAAAAATAAATGCACAAGGTATGCAAAATAGAAATAAAAAAAAACATCATCACTAATCAAATATATATATGGTTAAGTTATAAGTTGTACAAATAATTTACAACTAAGACTTGCAAAAACAAAATTTGCAAAACAAAAGCAAAGCAATAAAAGAGTTTATATTTTTTTTTTTTTTTTTTTTACTATTTTTCAAGCATCATTTTCTAATTTTGGATCACTATCACTTAAAAAAATGATCATCGTTTTTTTTTTTTAAAAGCTCGACACAACGGCGATAACGGGATCGCCAATTTGCTTATCTTACTAGGCTCGTTTTTCTTTCCAAATTAACGCCTAATGGATAATATAAACTCTAAATGCAAAAATAAAGTATAGAATTGACAAGATCAAAGTCAAGAATCAAAAATGAAATAGAATCACAGAAATCACAAAGTCCCGTATAAATAAAGATGCCAAGCCGAATTTAAAAGCAAAAAATGTAAACCAAAGCTCTATGAATCCCAAAAATGTTGCCAATCCCTCAAATCTAGAGGATATGGATGATCAATGATTCAAGATCAAACTTGTGTGTTGCCGATCTTCCTCCTCTTCAAGGTACGATCTCAAGAGGCTTGAATTTCCTCGAAGTCTTTACCGCGTAAAATAAATAAAAGAAAAAATGCATAGAACTCTATCAACTCTAAGAATCTTATCTAGATACCATCACATATGATCCAAGTTGGATGACAAATTGTATATACATACAAGCTTCATCGTCCTACATAAAAATTTAACAATTATAATAATTAATTGTAGTAAAATTTAAGACCATCACAATATGTCACACTTTGAATTTCTCACGATAAAATAAGAATTATAAATAAACAAACAAGATATAATAATCAATAATAACATTGAATAGTAAAAAAAATAAAAAATACAAAAAAAAAAAAGATATGATGAAAAGAACAAATATAGAGATAAATAATATAACAAAATCCTACTCCATAGAGCTTAACAAAACACAATGTATCGAGAGAGGAATGATTCCAAAACCTAATAGTACCACGGCTGCCCCACCAAGTATTGCGTTGTCACACGTCACAATTTTTTGGTCTATAGCCCCAAAGACAATGAAATCCATCAATCAAATGGTGTAATTCACAATTCACGTTGTGGCACTACAAGAGCAAATGTCTATAGATTTCACCAATCTCGATTAAATATAGTGTATGTCGAGTACTATAGTGTGCTATCGAATTACCACGGCCCGGCGGAGCGAAAAATGGTCATCACATGTGACATCCCCACTAAAGTCTCCAAGTTCATTAGAACAATAACCACACTACATTTATCGCATCGACAAAATGTGATTCGTCTAGCAACAAATCCACCAAATTATGGCACACATAACATGCAAATGGAAAGCCATGCGGGTTCACATTTTCCCGAAATGTGCAAATTCATTTCATAAAAAAATAGCATTACACTTTCATTTTCCCGAAATAAACTAAAAAAATAAATTTTCAAAAGTACGGGTTCACATTTTCCCGAAAAGATATAAAATAAATTTTCAAAAGCACATGGGTGTTTCACATTTTCCCGACAAAAATAAAATAGAATAGTAACACTAATCGCGTAGAAATTTTATCGCATTTTCATAATTCAATCTTACAAACGTTTAAAATCGGTAAAGATATTTTTCTGTTTTTAAAATCGCGTTGCATTTTTAATACGTTTTCTCAATCGCGTAGGATTTTTAAATCATTTTCTTTATTCGAATGCCCTTAAAATTTCTTGTTTAAACAAGATAGAAATAAATTTAGTACATTTAAACTACGTAGAATAATTTTTCATACCGCATACTATCATTAGGATATTTTGACTATTCTATAGGTTCATTTTTACTAAAAATTGACAATTTTGTTTATAAACTTATAATAATGGTTTTCTAAATTTTCCAAAAAATTTTCTATTTACCTAATTTTTTTATCCATATCATTTAATTCTCTTTTGAAATCTCTAACATGCTTCAAAAACTAAAGTGAGCTATATGTTAGAAAATTTCTCAAAATTTCTGTATTTTACTTCTTCCTAATGATAAAATCACTAGTTTTAATCCTTTAACTTAATTCTACTCAATTTGTATCTTCAAAAATCATTATAGAAAATTTCTTGTTAACTTGTATTGTCTCTTTTTGATTGAAAAAAAAGGCATTTAAATTTGAAATCAATTTTTAAAATCATAATTACCTATAGTGGCATGTTGGCCTAATTTTGTTAAAACTTTTTCATTTGATTTCTAAATCATGTCAAAGGTATTATCTTATCTAAATTCATTGAATCATGTTATAAAGTAATGATTTTGAATTAAATAAATCTTTTAGGCATGTTGGCCCAAAATGTACTAAATTTTTACCATTTGATTTATAAATTCCTTTTCTTTGATCAAAACCATTTAAAACTTTCTTTCTTTCCTAATCAATTAAGTTGCACTTTAGGAAAAATGAAGAGAACATTTTGGTCCTCACATTTTGGCATTGCCATTGAGCTTCAAGGAATGTGTTTTTGGAACACTCATGCAAATTTACACATGTTATTAGGCATTAACACTAAACCTTATCATACAATTCTAACACATGCATTTATATCTCTAACACATGCAAAATATTTCTAACACATGCAAAATATTTCTAACACATTTCAAAACCTAATTTAAAGCTTATAGACATACAATCAAAAGCTATTAGACATGCAAAATTATTACAATTACCAAATAAGAAAGCTACTAACACATAACACTTAAGCTACTAGCAACCACAAAAATTAACAAATACACATCAATAAACACACCATGAACCGAATCCTTATGGATTCTACAAACAATCCATCTTCTTACCACCATCAAGGGATGATAAGAATTGTCTTCCTCTTACCTTAAATGAAGACAAAAAGCTTGCTTTCTCACCTCCTAGGGAGGTCACGGTTTTCACTCCACCAAACACCTAAAAATCTCAAACAAAACCTACATGTTACTAACCATGAAAAGAAGCTAAACCATGGAAAAATCATGGCTTAGAACTTTGAAAAAATTGAAGAGAAAAAGAAAAGCATGAAATTTTACCTTCTAGGTAAAACTTTCAAAGTTGGTTTCAAAAGCCCTAAATGGAAGAATTTGAAGAAACTTCCAACTACAAAGGTTCTTAGAATGGTGTTTAGGTTAAGGAAACTTGGTTAGAAAAAATTTTGGATGGTTGAGAGTGTTAGGAAACTAGCTTGGCCGAATATGGTGAAGAAAATGGACAACAATGGTGGCTAGGGTTTTGAAGAGAGAGATGAGAAAAGTGATGAAGATGGAATGGTGATTTTTGGCTTTCTCTCAAGTCCAAATGGCCGTACCTTCATGTGTAAGGATGTGCATGGATTTTTTAGCTTCATCCAAGCCATTGAACACATCAAAGGTCAAGATCAAATCTTGCTTAACTCCACTTTAATTCTATTGGTTGCTCATGGTGACTCACCTTGCTTAGTCACACGGTCATCCTAAATTTGCTCTAAACATCAATAGTCAAATTCACTCTCTTGAAGTTCAAGTTCTACTTCCTTTGGTAAGTTTTGAATTAATGCTCCTTTGAATCTAATTTTCATTAAATTTTCATGTCCAATTGTGGGTCCCTCAAAATATTTTCGGTCCATTGTCATTTTTTCTAATTATCCTTTCCTAATAAAATAATATTATAATAATATAAAATTATTTTATTTGACATGATTAAATCCTAAAAATTAAAAGATTATTTTTAGTCTCATTCAATCCAAGGTTAAGTAAGATCCCCCAATTCTAAATAATAAAATTTGATTTCCCGGTCCTCGATCCTAATATTATTTTCCTCCCCTTGGAGCAAATCACACAAAAAGTCCATAAAAATTCACAAATGAGTATTTTCGGGCATTAAATCAAGAAGAAATCAATTAAAAACATTGAACAAAAACAAATGTCTATCATACGTTGGGACGTAACGCATTTTCCCATTTTCTTTTCTTGAAACGTAGGTAATCGTCCAAAACGTTCAAATAAAATATCCAAAGTATTATTCAGACAATGGTATATCTTTGAGAAAAAAAGTTAATTTAAGAGCTCAAAAAATTTTTATTTTCTCACAAAGTCTAAACATTACGTAAACGATCAAATAAAATTTTTGAGCCTATTATCGTAATTGTTTTCATCTGAAATCGAGAAAAAGAAAAAATAGGGACTACAAATGTCATTCATACAAAAGCATTCTTAAAAACCCTTCAAATTACCAAATAGCTCTTCAAAGGTAGCTTCAAAAAGGGGCAAGTTAATGAAACTCTAGACAAAACTCAAAGGAATTTAAAAGACAAGCAAGAAAAGCTAATTAAAAAAAAGAAAGGTAGAACTCAAAAGAAATAAGAAGAAAAAGAAATGCACAAGGTATGTAGAATAGCACCGCTTAATTGAAATTCACAAGGCATTCAAACTCAATCTTGCTTAAGTGCAAGGGTAGTCTCTTTTTTTTTTCTTTTTTTTTCTTTTTTTTTTAATACTATTTTTCAAGCCCTTGTTCTCTTTTTTTTTGCACTTAAAAAAAATGGTTCTTGCAATTTTTTTTTCAATTGTTATGCCCAATTGTGTATTTAGGAGTTTCCTTTCAAATTAAGGTGTATAAAACATATAACAAAGAATGATATAGAATTGACAAGATCAAAGTAAATATTGCGTAGAAATTAAAGAACGAAATTAAAGGCAGAAAATAAAAGGACTAAAATTTAAATGGCAAAAAGTAAAGAACGAGAAAGTAAAGAATGTTGCCAATTCTTAGAAATGGCAGAGATCAATGATGATCAAGATTGTGTATAATTATGACATTCAAGCAATAGTGCTTGATGTTTGGAAAGCAATAAGAACAAGTACAAAAGAAAATGCAAGAACTCTATCAACTCTAGAATCCGGCTCTAGATACCACATGATATGATCCAAGTTGGATGCATATTGTTTTTATGGATCGTCCTTGAGTTGATTTAGTGTTTCAAAGAATGAAATGATGAACAATACCCGAGGAAACGAATCTCATGAATAGTGACATGAATAGTGATGTGAATAGTGACGTGAATAGTAAAAATAATAGAAAAGATGGAAAAAGGAAAAGGAATGGGAGGAGAAGACGCCACACTCTTAGAGAGTGATAAGTCAAGCGAAGATTCGCCACAAAGGTAAGGAAGCCTTTGATAAGAACCAAGATGGCTCAACCAAGAACCAAAGAGAATAATGAAATTCTCACAAATGGATTCAATCCAAATTCACATCCAACAGTCCCTTCATTCATGTTTTAGGCACCTATTTATAGGAAAATGGGGTGCATAGAATATGCATACAAAATGGTCATCATAATGTGACAAATTCCCCATAAAAAGCAATAACTAATCCATTAAGTGGCTAATTAAAGCATTAACTAGCAAATAGGAGTTACCTAGGCATATAAACCAAAGGTTGCCCTCCCAAAAAATGTGCACTATTCATCCTTCATAGTTTATTACACTTTATTTAATAGAAATAAACTAAAAAAATGCTATTTTAGAGAAGTGGACATCCAAGTCATCATGGGTCTTCAAGTTGGATGAGATAAGTGACCAATTTGGGCTCCACTCCATCAAGACTTTTGGGCTTGCTTCAATTAAAGTTGTCACCATTTGATTTAGGACTTCTTGGGCTTTCTTGGTCCTAGCTCTTGTCATAGGTCCACCAAGTCCTTGTAGTGCTCCTTGATCCATGCTCCTTAGTGGGCTCACATCAAAGAATGTAGATGAGTTCTTCAAAGAAATAGCCATTCCGAGAAATAGAGGAGGAAAGGGAGGTTACCATGGCTAAATGGGCTGAATGGAGATGTTGTTGTTGAGCTTCAAAATTATGTAGAAATGGAGGACTTAGTTCACCATGCCATGAAAGTGGAACAACAACTAAAGAGAAAAAGTGTGAGAAAGAGTGTATCAAACTATGATAACTCTAGATGGAAGGATAGGTTCAAGAAGGAGGGTACCTCATCTTCTAGGATCCCTACGATAGCTCCAAACCCAACCCAAAACAAGGGCAAAGAAATGGCAAACAAGTCTCGATCTAGAGACATAAAGTGTTTCAAATGTTTGGGTAGGGGGCACATTGCATCTGAATGCCCAACCAAGAAGGTTATGGTGTTAAAAGATAATGGAGAAATCACTAGTGAGAGTTCCCAAACTGAATCCTCAAGTGAGGAAGAGAGGGAGGAAGAGGAGGAGATTTCTGAAGGAGATTTGTTCATTGTGAGGAGAATGTTAGGAGGAATAGCCAAAGAGGGTGAGGAAAGTCAAAGAGAAAATATTTCCATACTAGATGTCTTATCCAAGGCAAATTGTGTTCCTTAATCATTGACGGAGGGAGTTGTACCAATGTAACAAGTACTAGGTTGGTGACAAAAATGAATTTGGAGACTAAACCCCATCCTAGACCATACAAGTTGCAATGGTTGAGTGAGGAAGGAGAATTGAGGGTGGATAAGCAAGTGGAGATTGAGTTTTCTATTGGAAAATATAAAGATAAAATTTTGTGTGATGTGGTTCCAATGGAAGCTAGTCATTTTCTTCTTGGAGACAGTGGCAGTTTGATAGAAAAGCTCACCATGATGGTCACACAAATAAATACACTTTTCACCATGAAAATCGCAAGGTTACATTGGTTCCATTGTCTCCAAAAGAGGTATGTGATGATCAAAATATCATGAGAGAAAAAAAAAAAAAAAGAAGAGAAAAAGAAAAGAAAGGAAACAAAATGAAAATGAGAGCAAAAAGAAAGAGAGAAAGAATGCTTTGTTTGTGAAGAGTGGAGAGGTGAGGAGACCTTTAATGGCAAGGAAGTGCTTTGTTTGTGAAGAGTGGAGAGGTGAGGAGAGCTTTAATGGCAAGGAAGTCTTTGTATATACTCTATAATAAAGAGATTACTGCACTTGATTCTGACCTTGAACTTCCTAGTGGAGTTAAATCTATTTTGTAGGAATTTCAAGATGTTTTTCCAGAAGATATACCACCAGGACTTCCACCATTGAGAGGTATTGAATACCAAATTGATTTGGTGCCAGGGGCTGTTGCCTAATAGGCCAAAGATACTGAGAGTAATCCTCAAGAGACTCGGAAATTCAAAGGCAAGTTACTGAATTGATGAGCAAAGGATGGGTTGAGGAGAGCTTAGCCCTTGTGCTTTGTACCAGTTATATTGGTGCCAAAGAAAGATGGAAGTTGGAGGATGTGTTCGACCGTTTGGCCATCAAACAACATCACCATCAAGTACAGTATCATCCCATTCCTGGTTAGATGATTTGTTGATGAGTTGTATGGCTCTTGTTATTTCTCTAAGATTGATTTGAAAAGTGGATATAATCAGATTAGGAGTAGAGAAGGTGATGAGTGGAAAACAACTTTTAAAACCAAGTATGGCTTGTATGAGTGGAAAGTAATGCCATTTGGATTGACAAATGCCCCTAGTACTTTTATGAGATTGATGAACCATGTTTTGAGAGAGTTTCTAGAGAAATTTGTGGTTGTTTATTTTGATGATATTCTTATATATAGTAAAAATTTGGATGAGCATTTGCATCATTTGCAATCTATTTTACATGTGCTTAGAAAAGAAAGATTGTATGCTAATTTGGAAAAGTGCACGTTTTGTAAGGATCATGTTGTGTTCTTAGGATTTGTGGTTAATTCTAGTGGAGTGCATGTAGATAAAGAGAAAATAAAAGCAATCCAAGAATGACCAACTCCTAAGAGTGTGAGTGAGGTCAGAAGTTTCCATGGGCTTGCTAGTTTCTATAGGAGGTTTGTTAAGGATTTTAGTACCATTGTTGCACCTCTAAATGAACTAGTCAAGAAGCATGTGGGATTTAAATGGGGAGAGAAATAAGATAAAGCCTTTGCTGTCCTAAGGAGAAATTAACACATGTACCCATATTTGCTTTGCCTAACTTTGCTAAATCCTTTGAGCTTGAATGTGATGCATCTGGGGTAGGCATAGGTGCTGTTTTAATGCAAGAGGGGCATCCCATTGCCTATTTTAGTGAGAAAATGAGTGGGGCTGCCCTTAACTACCCTACATATAATAAGGAATTGTATGCTTTAGTTAGGGCTTTGCAAACTTGGCAATACTATATTCTGCCTAAGGATTTTATTATTCATGAAAGGACAGGGAAAGTTGAACAAGAGACATGCCAAGTGGGTGGAGTTTCTTGAACAATTCCCCTATGTGATCAAGCACAAGAAAGGTAAGTCCAATGTGGTTGCTGATGCTTTGTCACGCAGGTATGCTTTAATGACTACTCTTGAAACTAAATTTCTTGGTTTTGAATATATTAAGGAACTGTATGAACATGATGCTGATTTTTCTCATATTTATCAAACATGTTCTCATACTATATCTAATGGGTATTTCAAGCATGATGGTTACTTAATAAAGGACAGGAGACTTTGTGTGCCTAAAAGTTCAATTAGGGAATTGCTTGTTCAAGAGGCACATGAAGGGGGCTTAATGGGACATTTTGGGGTGCAAAAGACATATGACATCTTGCATGAGCATTTTTACTGGCCCCACATGAAGCATGATGTACATAAGTTGTGTGATAAGTGTCTTGTTTGTAAAAAGGCTAAATCTAGGGTCATGCCGCATGGATTATATACTCCATTGCCTGTTCCTGAACACCCTTGGATTGATATTTCTATGGATTTTGTTCTAGGTTTGCCTCGGTCTAAGGGAGGGAAGGATTCTATTTTTGTGGTGGTTGACAGGTTCTCAAAGATGGCTCACTTCATACCATGCAAGAAGGTGGATGATGCATGTCATGTAGCTGATTTATTCTTCAAAGAGGTAGTAAGACTACATGGTTTGCCTAAGAGTATTGTAAGTGATCGGGACTCTAAGTTCTTTAGTCATTTTTGGAGGACCTTATGGGGAAAGATAGGCACAAAACTATTATTTTCTACTACTTGTCATCCCTAAACTAATGGGCAAACAGAGGTTGTAAATAGGACCTTATCTACTCTCCTTAGAGCTGTTCTAAAGAAAAATATCAAGTCTTAGGAGGAATGTTTGCCACATGTTGAGTTTGCTTATAATAAGGCTATACATAGTACTACTCAATTTTCACTTTTTGAAATTGTATATGATTTTAATCCTTTGACTCCTTTGGATTTATTGCCTTTACCTTACATTTCTCAATTGCAAGATAAGTCTGAGGCAAGGTTAAAGACTGATTATGTCAAGAAATTGCATGAAAAGGTTAAGGTCCAAATTGAGAAGAAAATGGAAGGGTATGCCAAGCATGCAAACAAAGGAAGGAAGAAGGTAACATTTGAACCAGAGTGATTGGGTATGGGTACACTTCAGGGAAGGAAAGATTTCCATCTCAAAGGAAGTCTAAGCTTATGCCAAGAGGAGATGGACCTTTTCAAGTATTGGCTAAGATCAATGACAATGCATATAAGATTGACTTGCCGGTGAGTATGGTGTGAGTGCTACCTTTAATGTGGCTGATTTGTCCTTTTATGATGCTGAGATGATTAATTAGATTTGAGAGGACAAATGCTTCTCAAGAAGGAGGAATGATGAGGACTTTATGGGAGAGCTCAAGTCTAGGCCCAAGTCCAAAAGAAGTCCAAGTCCATATCCAATACAAGGTCTAGGAGGGCCTATGACAAGAGCAAGAGCTAAAAGGGCCCAAGAAGAACTTAAAAAATGGTGAACAACTTATTAGAGGCCCAACCAACATATTGAAGCCCAACATGTGGAGCCTAGGGTTTACACATGCATAGCCCACTTGGAATGAAAGGAGAAGAGCCTCTATTTGGTGTAAAAGATTTTTAATATATATATATATATATATATATATATATATATATATATATATATATATATATATATATATATATATATATATATATATTTATCCATAGCAAGATTAGAACCCAGGCACTTGAAGCTGAATATGTCTCCTTAATCACTGGAACATATCAGTGATGCTTATGCTAAGGGGTCTTGTGTTTATTTTTGTTAAGTCCTAAATGGGCAAACCTCTAAACTGAATTGTACTAAAACTTTTAGAGATCATAGAGGGGGACACATTTTTGGGAATATATAAAAACTAGAGTTTTGCTCTATTAGGGTTCTTCCTTGCATCATTTGATCTTATCAAGAATTAACCAATTCTTATGGCAATCCTTCTTGGCTTATCAAACTAGGTTTGTGGCGCCATTCTTTTCTTATTTCTTTTCATCAATTTCGTATCAAACCAGTTCTTCTTTCTAATTTTGTAATTTCCTCAATTTTTCGTCTCAAATTTCTCGTACTCAAATCTCAAGTTATATGTATTCTTTTTTGATGATTCTTGAGTCTAAATTGTGATTCAGAAAGAGATCTTTCACCTCGTTTTAGAATCACACAATTCCAATATCTATAGCGTGAGATATGGATGCTTCCTAAAAAACAGACTGAATCAATTCTTTTCTTTCTTTATACTTCCTTTCAATTTCTTCTTCCAAATTCTGTTTGTTCTAGTCCTAATTAGGTCCGAATTCAAGAGGTTTAAGGTGAACCTCATCAAACAAGCTTAGGACTAAGCTACTCTTCTCTACCACTTGCCACCCACAAACCGAAGATTCCGAGGTGGTGAATAGGACCCTATTCCTTGAATCTTGCAATTAATCATCAAGAGGAACATCAAAACCTAGGAAGAATGCTTACCTCTTGTTGAATTTTCTTATAATAGGGTTGTGCATGCTACTACTAGTTTTTCTCCTTTTGAGATTATATATGGTTTTTGATGAGGACAAAGGAGGAGGCGAGATAGAGGGTGGCATGGAGGACATCGAAGGATTGGGAGGACCAATGACAATAGCAAGAGCCAAGAAAGCCAAAGAAGCTCTAAAACAAATGGTGGCAAAATTGATCAAAAGAGGCTCCAAAATTGAAGGCCCAAGTTGTAATGTTGAGAAGGCCAAATTAATTTATTGCATTCAGAATGAAGACTATGAGGACTAGAAAAGGCTGCATTTTTATTTAGTCCATGTTTGGCCCATTTTCTTTTAAGGTCAGATTTTGGGTGGGTTGTACTTGTAGCACGCCTAGACCCTTTATTTTTCTTTATTTTGTGGTTTTTGTTTATTGGGCTGAATGGGTAGATCCATGTAGGAATTTTACTAAACCTAGTGGTAAGGGTTGTTATCAAATAAAAGACTTTCAAAACAAATTTTTGGAGATAACACATTTTGACATTGAGCATTTTTTGGCTTGTGAGGCTTGTTCTCTTAGGTTCTTCTAAGAATCTCTGAACTTATCAAGGGTGCTATCCTTGTGGCGTTCCCAGGCTTATCAATCCGTGGATTGTGGCGCCTAATCCTCTTTGTTCTTGGTTGTTTTTTTTTTGCGTTTTTCTATTTCTCAATTCTGTCAAAACTTCTTCGGTTCGTATCTCACGTTTTACGAACCTTTTTCTAGTGATTCTTGATCCTAATTCGTGATTCAGAACGTTTTCTTTCACCTCATTTTGGAATCGTGCAATTCCGAGGAGCGTAGCGCGAGATACAGGCGTTTTGAAACGAGACGTCTTTTGTGTGATCAATTTCATGAATTCCAACCTAAGGTCTCGAACTGAAATCAAGGCAAGGGAACTCACATCATTTGGTATCAAAGCTCAGTTCTAGGTTTGGAATTGAGTTAAACAATCCCTTCAACGTTTCTCTTGGTCACACAATTGGTAATCCTAAACCCCTAAGTGTTAAGTAATAGCTTGTTTTATTGAAATTTTTGTCTATTCTTTTTCGTCCTCAATTGTTGTAATTTCAATCTTGCTTTCCAAAATTTACATTCCAATTATTTGAGGCAGCACGTGTTTAAAAAAAAAAAAAAAAAAAGTGTGTGCTATTGATAGTTAACCTTGCTTTGCATTAAGGTTCAATTAAAAAAAAAAAAAAAAAAAATAAAAAAAATTGCAAAATTAATTGTTATTAAGGTTCAATTACATGCTACCTATTTGAATTCAAGTCCTAAGAGCCTTCCTTGAATTTTTTTTTTCTTCTCCAATCTCTTTTCATTTGTTGTCTTGTCTTCTTTGACATCTTTTTTTTCACTCTTTTTTTTGTGTTGATCATCATCACTTTTTTTTTTTGAGTTTGGGGTTACACTCTTGATTGATCATGGAGATTACATTTGTTGAAGAACTTAAAGAGAGCTTTGGAGTGGTAAAAGGCAAAAGAGATCACCTTACACAAAAGCCTATTAGAGAGCAAGAAACACGAGTGATACATCTCTAAGAGTGTAAACACGTAAGAAGTGTGGTGAGGTCCTATTGCTATCATTTTTGTTTTTCCTTGTTTGAATTATGGCAGGAACAGGTGGTGATGGTGATGGTACCCTCCTCCCGAGGGAAATAACCATTGATTGTTAGTGGAGGCTATTACAATCAAATGCAAAGGATGATGAGGGAGCATACAAAGGAGTTATATGAGAGAATTGAGCAGTTAGAAAATCAAGGACATCATGATGACGACGGTGGTAGAAGGAGGTTGATGAGGTTTTCCATATGCCTCTTGATTTCGGACCTATTAGGACTAGAGCAAACTGAATTTGGAAGGTGAAATTGAAAAAAAGAATAAAGAAGGAAAAGAACTAATTTCGTCCGTTTTAGGAAAATTCTATAACTCACGCTACAGATTTCGGAATTGAGTGATTCCAAAACGAGGTGAAAGATCTCTTTCTGAATCACGATTTAGACTCAAAAATCACCGAAAAAGAGTAAGTATAATTTGAGATATGAGTACGAGATAATTAAGACGAAAATTAGAAAATTTCAAAATTGAAAGAAGAAGTAGAAACGAAAATTGATGAAAAGAAAAAGATAAGGATGGCGCCACAAACCTAGTTTGATAAGCCAAGAAGGATCGCCACAAGAAAAGATTAATTCTTGATAAGATCAATTGATGCAAGGAAGAACCCTAGCGAGCAAAACTCCCAATTTTCTTATATGCCAAAAGTCTATCTCCCTAATGATTCCCAAATGTTTTAATACAATTCAGTTTAGAGGTTTGCCCATTTAGGACTTAACAAAAAAAAAAAAAAACAAAACCCCTTAGCATAAGCATCACTGATATGTCCAAATGGTTAAGGAGACATATTTAGCTTCAAGTGCACTGGTTCTAATCTGCTTGTGGACAAAATATATTTTTTTTGAACACAGCATACACCAAATAGAACTAGAAAGCAATAGAAAATAAAAACAAATAAATAAAAACAGCCCCAAAAACATTTAAAGGTCTTGAAAGTTCAAATTGACTCTTTTGGCTCTTCTCCTTTCATTCCAAGTGGGCTATGCATGTGTAAATCCTAGGCTCCACATATCGGGCTTCAATCTGATGTTGGGCCTCTAATAAGTTGTTCAACATCTTTTTTATTTCTTCTTGGGCCCTTTTAGCTCTTGCTCTTGTCATGGGCCTTCCTAGACCTTGTATTGATCTTGGACTTCTTTCTGACTTGGGCCTGGCTTGGGCTTCACCCATGAAGTCCTCATCATTCCCTCCTTCTTGAGAAGCATTTGTCCTCAAATCCATTAATTCATCACCTGCATCATAAAAGGACAAATCAGCCACATTAAAGGTAGCACTCACACCATACTCACCGGCAAGTCAATCTTATATGCATTATCATTGATCTTAGCCAATACTTGAAAAGGTCCATCTCCTCTTGGCATAAGCTTAGACTTCCTTTGAGATGGAAATCTTTCCTTCCTGAAGTGTACCCATACCCAATCACCTGGTTCAAATGTTACCTTCTTCCTTCCTTTGTTTGCATGCTTGGCATACCCTTCCGTTTTCTTCTCAATTTGGGCCTTAACCTTCTCATGCAATTTCTTGACAAAATCAGCTTTAACTTGCCCTGACTTATCTTGCAATTGAGAAATGTTAGGTAAAGGTAATAAATCCAAAGGAGTCAAAGCATTAAAACCATATACAATTTCAAAAGGTGAAAAGTGAGTAGTACTATGTATTGCTCTATTATAAGCAAACTCAACATGTGGCAAACATTCCTCCCAAGACTTAAGATTTTTCTTTAGTACAGCTCTAAGGAGAGTAGACAAAGTCCTATTTACAACCTCTGTTTGCCCATCGCATTTGGGATGGCAAGTAGTTGAAAATAATAGTTTTGTGCCTATCTTTCCCCACAAGGTCCTCCAAAAATGACTAAGGAATTTAGAGTCCCGATCACTTACAATACTCTTAGGCAAACCATGCAGCTTACCACCTCTTTGAAGAATAAATCAGCTACATGACATGCATCATCCACCTTCTTGCATGGTATGAAGTGAGCCATCTTTGAGAACCTGTCAACCACCACAAAAATAGAATCCTTCCCTCCCTTAGACCGAGGCAAACCTAGCACAAAATCCATAGAAATATCAATCCAAGGGTGTTCAGAACAATAAAGGAGTATATAATCCATGCGGCATGACCCTAGACTTAGCCTTTTTACAAACAAGACACTTATCACATAACTTATGCACATCATGCTTCATGTGAGGCCGTAAAAATGCTCATGCAAGATGTCATATGTCTTTTCCCAAAAGTGTCCCATTAAGCCCCTTTCATGTGCCTCTTGAACAAGCAATTCCCTAATTGAACTTTTTGGCACACATAGTCTCTTGTCCTTTATTAAGTAACCATCATGCTTGAAATACCCATCGATACAATGAGAACATGTTTGATAAATGTGAGAAAAATCAGCATCATGTTCATACAAATTCCTTAATATATTCAAAACCAAGAAATTTAGTTTCAAGAGTAGTCAATAAAGCATACAAATGCGTGACAAAGCATCAGCAACCACATTGGACTTACCTTTCTTGTGCTTGATCACATAGGGAAATTGTTCAAGAAACTCCACCCACCTGGCATGTCTCTTGTTCAACTTTCCCTGTCCTTTCAAATACTTTAGAGACTCATGATCACTATGAATAATAAACTCCTTAGGCAAAGATAAGATGTGTTGCCAAGTTTGCAAAGCCCTAACTAAAGCATACAATTCTTTATCATATGTAGGGTAGTTAAGGGCAGCCCCATTTCATTCATTTTCTCACTAAAATAGGCAATGGGATGTCCCTCTTGCATTAAAACCGCACCTATGCCTACCCCAGATGCATCACATTCAAGCTCAAAGGATTTAGCAAAGTTAGGCAAAGCAAGTATGGGTGCATGTGTTAATTTCTCCTTTAGGACAGCAAATGCTTTCTCTTGTTTCTCTCCCCATTTAAAACCCACATGCTTCTTGACTAGTTCATTTAGAGGTGCAGCAATGGTACTAAAATCCTTAACAAACCTCCTATAGAAACTAGCAAGCCCATGAAAACTTCTTACCTCACTCACACTCTTAGGAGTTGGCCATTCTTGGATTGCTTTTATTTTCTCCTTATCTACATGCACTCCACTAGAATTAACCACAAATCCTAAGAACACAACATGGTCCTTACAAAACATGCACTTTTCCAAATTAGCATACAATCTTTC
The DNA here is from genome assembly GCA_029884605.1 of Ormosia emarginata. Classification (NCBI taxonomy): domain Eukaryota; kingdom Viridiplantae; phylum Streptophyta; class Magnoliopsida; order Fabales; family Fabaceae; genus Ormosia; species Ormosia emarginata. The sequence goes on along the minus strand of JAQQTP010000078.1, from coordinate 18,991,042 downwards.
TTTTCTAAGCACATGTAAAATGATCATTGCAAATGATGCAAATGCTCATCCAAATTTTTACTATATACAGAATATCATCAAAATAAACAACAACAAATTTCCCTAGAAACTCTCTCAAAACATGGTTCATCAATCTCATAAAAGTACTAGGGGCATTTGTCAAACCAAATGGCATTACTTTCCACTCATACAAACCATACTTGGTTTTAAAAGCTGTTTTCCACTCATCACCTTCTCTAATCCTAATCTGATTATATCCACTTTTCAAATCAATCTTAGAGAAATAACAAGAGCCATACAACTCATCTAACAAATCATCTAACCTGGGAATGGGATGCCTGTACTTGATGGTGATGTTGTTGACGGCCTCTACAATGTTAACACATCCTCCAACTTCCATCTTTCTTTGGCACCAATATAACTGAACAAAGCACAAGGGCTCAAGCTCTCCTCAACCCATCCTTTGTTCATCAATTCAGCAACTTGCCTTTGAATTTCTTGGGTCTCTTGAGGATTACTCCCATATCTTGGCCTATTAGGCAACACACCCCCGGCACCAAATCAATTTGTGTTCAATACCTCTCAATGGTGGAAGTCCTGGTGGTATATCTTCTGGAAAAACATCTTGAAATTCCTGCAAAATAGATTTAACTCCACTAGGAAGTTCAAGGTCAGAATCAAGTGCAGTAATCTCCTTATTATAGAGTATATACATAGACTTCCTTGCCATTAAAGCTCTCCTCACCTCTCCACTCTTCACAAACAAAGCATTCTTTCTCTCTTTCTTTTTGCTCTCATTTTCATTTTCTTTCCTTTCTTTCCTCTCTTGCTTTCTTTTTTCTCTCATGATATTTTGATCATTACATACCTCTTTTGGAGACAATGGAACCAATGTAACCTTGCGGTTTTCATGGTGAAAAGTGTATTTATTTGCGTGACCATCATGGTGAGCTTTTCTATCAAACTGCCATGGTCTCCCAAGAAGCAAATGACTAGCTTCCATTGGAACCACATCACACAAAATTTTATCTTTATATTTTCCAATAGAAAACTCAATCTCCACTTGCTTAACCCTCAATTCTCCTCTCTCACTCAACCACTGCAACTTGTATGGTCTAGGATGGGGCTTAGTCTCCAAATTCATTTTTGTCACCAACCTAGTACTTGCCACATTAGTACAACTCCCTCCATCAATGATTAAGGAACACAGCTTTCCTTGGATAAGACATCTAGTATGGAAAATATTTTCTCTTTGACTTTCCTCACCCTCTTTGGCTATTCCTCCTAACATTCTCCTCACAATGAACAAATCTCCTTCAGAATCTCCTCCTCTTCCTCTCTCTCTCTCTCACTTGAGGATTCAGTTTGGGAACTCTCACTAGTGATTTCTCCATTATCTTTTAACACCATAACCTTCTTAGTTGGGCATTCAGATGCAATGTGCCCCCTACCCAAACATTTGAAACACTTTATGTCTCTAGATCGAGACTTGTTTGCCATTTCTTTGCCCTTGTTTTGGGTTGGGTTTGGGGCTATCGTGGAGATCCTAGAAGATGAGGTACCTTTCTGAACCTATCCTTCCATCTAGAGTTATCATAGTTTGATACACTCTTTCTCACACTTTTTCTTTTTAGTTGTTGTTCCACTTTCATAGCATGGTGAACTAAGTCCTCCATTTCTACATAATTTTGAAGCTCAACAACATCTCTTATATCTCCATTCAGCCCATTAAGGAACCTAGCCATGGTAACCTCCCTTTCCTCCTCTACATTGGCTCGGATCATGGCTATTTCAAGGTCTTTAAAGAACTCATCTACACTCTTACTCCCTTGGGTCATTCTTTGAAGTTTATTGAGAAGCTCTCTATGGTAGTGGGATGGAACATACCTCCTTCTCAACACTCTTTTAACTCCTCCCAACTCTCTAACATAGGCTCTCCATACCTCCTCCTCTCCTTTTTGGAATTGATCCCACCAAACTAAGGCATAGTCAATGAATTCCAAGGTAGCTAGCTTGACCTTCTTCTCCTCATTTAGGTTGTGGCATGAGAAAATTTGTTCCTTCATCTCCCACTCATAGGCTTCATATTTTTCCTTTTAAATGGTGGTATGGTAACTTTCACAACCTCCTTCTGATCACTTTTTCCTTTAAATGGTGGTATGGTAACTTTCACAACCTCCTCTCTATTTCTCCTTTGTTCTCCATCATGTTCTCTCCTTTCATGCCTCTCATGTCTCCTTCTATCTCTTGATGATCCATGATCCAAGTTGGATGCATATTGTTTTTACGGATCGTCCTTGAGTTGATTTAGTGTTTCAAAGAATGAAATGATGAACAATACCCGAGGAACAGAACTGATGAATAGTGATGTGAATAGTGACGTGAATAGTGATGTGAATAGTAAAAATAATAGAAAAGATGGAAAAAGAAAAGGAATGGGAGGAAGAAGACGCCACACTCTTAGAGAGTGATAAGTCAAGCGAAGATTCGCCACAAAGGTAAGGAAGCCTTTGATAAGAACCAAGATGGCTCAACCAAGAACCAAAGAGAATGAAATTCTCACAAATGGATTCAATCCAAATTCACATCCAAGAGTCCCCTTCATTCATGTTTTAGGCACCTATTTATAGGAAAATGGGGTGCATAGAATATGCATACAAAATGGTCATCATAATGTGACAAATTCCCCATAAAAAGCAATAACTAATCCATTAAGTGGCTAATTAAAGCATTAACTAGCAAATAGGAGTTACCTAGGCATGCAAACCAAAGGTTGCCCTCCCAAAAAAAATGTGTGCACTATTCATCCTTCATAGTTTATTACACTTTATTTAATAGAAATAAACTAAAAAAATGCTATTTTAGAGAAGTGGACATCCAAGTCATCATGGGTCTTCAAGTTGGATGAGATAAGTGACCAATTTGGGCTCCACTCCATCAAGACTTGAATTTGGGCTTGCTTCAATTAAAGTTGTCACCATTTGATTTAGGACTTCTTGGGCTTTCTTGGTCCTAGCTCTTGTCATAGGTCCACCAAGTCCTTGTAGTGCTCCTTGATCCATGCTCCTTAGTGGGCTCACATCATCCCCTCCTTCTTTAAGTGAATTCGACCTCGAATTGAAATCTTCATCACCTACATCAAATGGAGACAAATCAGCTACATTGAAAGTTGCACTAACACCATACTCACCTGGAAGGTCTATCTTGTAGGCATTATCATTGATCTTGGCCAACACTTGGAATGGCCCATCTCCTCTTGGTTGAAGCTTGGATTTCCTCTGTGAAGGAAATCTCTCTTTTCTCATGTGCACCCAGCACCCAATCTCCAGGTTCAAACACCACCTTCCTCCTCCCTTTGTTGCCTTGTCTAACATAGCTTTCAGTCTTCTTCTCAATTTGAGCCTTGACTTGCTCGTGTAACTTCCTCACAAATTCAGCTTTAGCCCCGCCATCTTCATGCTTTAAAATTGACGAGTTAGGCAATGGCAATAAATCAAGAGGAGTGAGAGGATTAAATCCATAAACAACCTCAAAAGGAGAATATTGAGTAGTACTATGAACAGCTCTATTATAAGCAAATTCCACATGAGGCAAACACTCCTCCCAAGACTTAATGTTCTTCTTTATTACAGCCCTAAGAAGGGAAGAAAGTGTCCTATTAACTACCTCGGTTTGCCCATCCGTTTGGGGATGACAAGTAGTGGAGAAAAGAAGCTTTGTACCCAGCTTACCCCACAAAGTCCTCCAAAAGTGACTTAAGAACTTTGTGTCACGATCTGAAACAATACTTCTTGGAAGGCCATGAAGCCTTACCACTTCTTTGAAAAACAATTCAGCAACATGACAAGCATCATCAACTTTTTTACATGGTATAAAATGTGCCATTTTAGAAAACCTATCCACCACCACAAAAATTGAATCCTTACCATTCTTTGTCCGGGGTAGTCCTACAACAAAATCCATTGACAAATCAATCCAAGGAAAATCAGGAATAGGCAACGGAGTATAAAGTCCATGAGGCATCACTTTAGATTTAGACCTTTTACAAACAATGCATTTTTCACAAAACTTTTGCACATCATGTTTCATGTGTGTGTGGCCAATGAAAATGTTCGTGCAACATGTCTAAAGTCTTTTGAACCCCAAAATGCCCCATTAGTCCCCCTTCATGCGCTTCCCTCACAAGCAACTCTCTTATAGAACTTTTAGGCACACATAATCTCTTTTCTTTAAACAAAAACCCTTGGTGCCTAAAATATCCATTTTGAGCCCAATGCAAACAATTAGCATAGATATGGGAAAAATCTTTATCATGCTCATACAATTCTTTGATGCATTCAAGCCCAAACAATTTTGTTTCAAGGGTAGAGAGTAAGGTATACCTTCTTGAAAGTGCATCTGCCACTATGTTGGCCTTACCTTTCTTATGCTTGATCACATATGGGAATTGTTCAAGAAACTCAACCCACTTGGCATGCCTCTTATTCAACTTTCCTTGTCCTTTCAAGTACTTTAAGGACTCATGATCACTATGGATAACAAACTCTTTGGGCAAAAGATAATGTTGCCATGTTTGCAAAGCCCTCACCAAGGCATACAACTCCTTATCATAGGTGGGATAATTAAGGACAACACCACTTAATTTCTCACTAAAGTAAGCAATTGGATGCCCTTCTTGCATTAAAACAGCTCCAACACCAACATTAGAAGCATCACATTCAATTTCAAAAGATTTAGCAAAATTAGGCAAAGCAAGTATTGGTGCATGGGTGAGCTTTTTCTTAAGTTCCTTAAAAGCTTGTTCTTGTTTTTCCCCCATTTAAACCCAACATTCTTTTTGACAATTTCATTAAGAGGTGCAGCCAATGTGCTAAAATCTTTAACAAACCTCCTATAGAAACTAGCCAAACCATGAAAGCTCCTCACATCACTCACATTTTTGGGGGTTGGCCAATCTTGAATGGCCTTAATCTTTTCTTGATCCACATGGACCCCTTTAGCATTAATCACAAAACCAAGGAAAATCACATGATCCACACAAAAAGTACATTTTTCCAAGTTTGCATACAACCTTTCTTTTCTTAATACAAGCAAAAACTTAAATGTTCATGGTGCTCATCTAAGTTTTTGCTATATATTAAGATATCATCAAAATATACCACCACAAATTTTCCCAAAAATTCTCTTAAGACATGGTTCATAAGCCTCATAAAAGTGCTTGGTGCATTTGTTAAACCAAAAGGCATTACCAACCATTCATACAAACCAAATTTAGTTTTGAAAGCGGTTTTCCATTCATCCCCTTCCCTTATCCTAATTTGATGGTACCCACTTTTCAAATCAATTTTAGAAAAAATGCAAGCACCAAACAATTCATCAAGCAAATCATCAAGTCTAGGGATAGGATGCCTATACTTAATGGTGATGTTGTTCACGGCCCTACAATCCGTGCACATCCTCCAAGTGCCATCCTTTTTGGGCACCAAAATGACGGGTACAGCACATGGACTTAAGCTCTCTTGTACCCATCCTTTTTGCATCAACTCCTCCACTTGCTTTTGGATCTCTTTGGTCTCTTGAGGATTGCTCCTATAGGCTGGCCTATTGGCCTATTGGGTAATGATGCACCCGGAATGAGGTCAATATGGTGCTCAATTCCCCTCAAAGGTGGAAGGCCATGTGGCACTTCCTTAGGGAAGATATCCTCAAATTCCTGCAAAAGATTTTTCACACCACTAGACAAAGAATGATCATTAGAAATGTTAGCATTTAAACAAAATTCCCTACACAAAAGCATGTATAGGGGCTGTCTTGAAACCAATGCACTTTTCACCTCACTTTTTGTTGCAAAACAACTCTCTTTTCTCTCTTTTTCATCTCGGTTTTTCTCTTTTTTTTCTCATGATTTTTTTTTTTTTTTCATCACTCTTTTTCTCTTGTTCACTCTCTTTTTCTTTTCTCTCTTGCTCTCTTTTCTCTCTTCATTTTCTTTTGATCCTCACTAACTTGTTTTGGAGATAAAGGAGAGAGTACAACCTTTCGCTCCTTGTCCATGAAAGTGAACTTGTTTGAAAATCCATCATGAATGGCCTTCGTCATATTGCCAAGGCCTTCCCAACAACATATGGCTTGCCTCCATAGGCACTACATCACAAAGAACATTGTCCTCATACTTCCCAATGGAGAATGGAACCTCCACTTGTTTGTTCACCACCATCTCCCCAACCTCACTCAACCATTGAAGTCTATATGGTGTTGGATGGGTTTTAGTGATAAGATTTAATTTAGACACCAACCTAGAACTTACTACATTTGCACAACTACCTCCATCAATTATTAGAGAACAAACTTTACCTTGAATTAGGCATCTAGAGTGGAAAATGTTCTCCCTTTGGCTAGCTTCATGTTCCTTCACTTGACTCCCCAAAAGCCTCCTCACCATAAGTAAGTCACCATCCGGCATGAACACTTCTTCTTCACTTTCCTCTCCACTTGAAGCTTCGGATTGAGACATCACTTCACCATTCATGGACACCATAGTTCTCTTGGTTGGACATTGAGAGGCTATGTGGCCATGACCAAGACACTTGAAACACTTGACATCTCTGCTCCTTGTGGTTGGTTCCATGGGCTTCTTGCCTTGAGAGGTGCTCACGGCCTCCTTGCTTGGTGCACCCTCCTTCTTTTGCTTGTCCTTCCAATTTGAAGATGGGAATTTGGAAGATGATGAAGAGGAATATTTGGATTTCCTCCTCTTTAATTGTTGCTCCACCTTGATTGCTTGTTGCACCAAATCTTCAAGCTCCACATAGTTTTGCAACTCCACCACATCTTGAATTTCTTGGTTCAAGCCATGCAAGAACCTTGCCATAGTTGCCTCACGGTCCTCCTCAAAGTTTGACCTAAGTAAGGCCAATTCCATCTCCTTGAAGTACTCATCCACACTCTTGCTCCCTTGGGTAAGTCTTTGCAATTTGTTGTGGATGTCCCTTTGATAGTGACTTGGGACAAACCTCCTCCTCATTACAATTTTCATGTCTTCCCAAGTCTCAATTGGCTCCTCTCCAATTCTCCTCCTCTCCTTTTGGAATTGATCCCACCATACTAGTGCATACTCCTTGAACTCCAACGCCGCCACCTTCACTTTCTTTCTCTCATTATATGTGTTGCAATCAAACACTTGCTCCATCTTGAGTTCCCACTCCAAATAGGCTTCGGGGTCATTCTTTCCAAGAAAGGAAGGAACTTTGATTTTAACCCCCTCAATCCTATCTTCACGCCTTCCTCCCCTAGGGCCTCCTCTTCTAGGTCTTCTTCCTCTTGGCCTCCCTCTTTCTTCACTATCATAGCCACTTGAGTCATCCCGTTGAAGGTTGGCTAGTTGTCTATCATAGTTGGCTTGCATTTGCTCCATTTGTCTTTGGAGTGCTTGAACTTGATTAGCCATTCTAGCATGTAGAGTGGCTGTCCTTGGTGACAATGGTGGACTATCACCCATTTGAGTAGTAGAAAGTGTAATTTATCCTCACAACACTCCCTCTCTTTTCTCACAAAGTGTATATATATATATATATATATTTATATATATATATATCTCTTTTTGGCTTTTTTTTTTTTTCAAGATGTAATTTTCACTCTTGCCTCTTTCCACTCAAATTCTCTTTGCAAGTTCTTAAATGAACCCTCTCATCTTTCAATTACCAAAAGCTCTTACAAAGGTAGCGGTCCTCACAAGAGTAAGCACTCGAAGTTGAAGAAAAGATGAAACTCTAGACAAAACTCAAAGGAATTTAAAAGACAAGCAAGAAAAGCTAATTAAAAAAAAAAAAAGAAAGGTAGAACTCAAAAGAAATAAGAAGAAAAAGAAATGCACAAGGTATGTAGAATAACACCGCTTAATTGAAATTCACAAGGCATTCAAACTCAATCTTGCTTAAGTGCAAGGGCAGTCTCTTTTTTTTTTTTTTTTTTTTTTTTTTTACTATTTTTCAAGCCCTTGTTCTCTTTTTTTTTTTTTTGCACTTAAAAAAAATGGTTCTTGCAATTTTTTTTTTTTCAATTGTTATGCCCAATTGTGTATTTAGGAGTTTTTTCAAATTAAGGTGCTATAAAACATATAACAAAGAATGATATAGAATTGACAAGATCAAAGTCAGAAATATTGCGTAGAAATTAAAGAAACAGAAATTAAAGGCGTAAAATAAAAGGACTAGAATTTAAATGGCAAAAAGTAAAGAACGGAAAGTAAAGAATGTTGCCAATTCTTAGAAATGGCAGAGATCAATGATGATCAAGATTGTGTATAATTATGACATTCAAGCAATAGTGCTTGATGTTTGGAAAGCAATAAGAACAAGTACAAAAGAAAATGCAAGAACTCTATCAACTCTAGAATCCGGGCTCTAGATACCACATGATATGATCCAAGTTGGATGCATATTGTTTTTACGGATCGTCCTTGAGTTGATTTAGTGTTTCAAAGAATGAAATGATGAACAATACCCGAGGAACAGAACTGATGAATAGTGAATGAATAGTGACGTGAATAGTGACGTGAATAGTGATGTGAATAGTAAAAAAAATAGAAAAGATGAAAAGGAAAAGGAATGGGAGGAAGAAGACGCCACACTCTTAGAGAGTGATAAGTCAAGCGAAGATTCGCCACAAAGGTAAGGAAGCCTTTGATAAGAACCAAGATGGCTCAACCAAGAACCAAAGAGAATGAAATTCTCACAAATGGATTCAATCCAAATTCACATCCAAGAGTCCCTTCATTCATGTTTTAGGCACCTATTTATAGGAAAATGGGGTGCATAGAATATGCATACAAAATGGTCATCATAATGTGACAAATTCCCCATAAAAAGCAATAACTAATCCATTAAGTGGCTAATTAAAGCATTAACTAGCAAATAGGAGTTACCTAGGCATGCAAACCAAAGGTTGCCCTCCCAAAAAAATGTGCACTATTCATCCTTCATAGTTTATTACACTTTATTTAATAGAAATAAACTAAAAAAATGCTATTTTAGAGAAGTGGACATCCAAGTCATCATGGGTCTTCAAGTTGGATGAGATAAGTGACCAATTTGAAGACCCATGATGACTTGAATTTGGGCTTGCTTCAATTAAAGTTGTCACCATTTGATTTAGGACTTCTTGGGCTTTCTTGGTCCTAGCTCTTGTCATAGGTCCACCAAGTCCTTGTAGTGCTCCTTGATCCATGCTCCTTAGTGGGCTCACATCATTTTGATCTCTATGTTGGTCATTCTCCATATCCTTTCTTCAAAAGCAATTTTTTAAGTTCTTTTAGTGGTTTTCTAAAGTTTCAAGCTCTCATTAAATTCCCATCCTCCGTAATATTTTCCTCAACACCTCATTCATCCTTTGAGTTAAGGCATCTAACAAGAAACCTATCTCTTCATTAATCTCATGTGAAAAGTATTATAGGAAATGGTGGTCCCTTTTCTCTTTCACCATAGATTTTGATTTGATGTAAAAAGTCCTCTCCAAAACTATTTCACTCAAAGTGTTTCACACAAATTTGGCTTTTAAGCTTTCACTCAGATGTATCTTCTTTTAAGCTAATGTATCTCTTCTAACATCCACTCTTTCTCTTGCTTAAAGTTCTTACTAGAATCAAACAATCTCTTCAAGAAATAGATTTTTAACTTGCAGTAATCACAAGACAAGTAGCAAAGAACAAGTTCACTACTCAAAATCAATTAGAAAGACAAGTGATTCATAAATTTAAACAAGAGACAAGAACAAGGTTTTAGGTCCAGAAATTCAAATAGCTTCCCTCAAACCAAATGTTGAAGCACTTCCAAATCTCCCTTTTTTTTCTTTTTTTTTTTGTTTTAAACTCCAATTCTTTTTTTTTTTCAACAATCAAATTCAGCCTCTACAATCTTAGTACAATTCAAGCGATTCTAAAAAAAAATTCACAATTAGTTTGTTTTTTCACTTTCTTGGCAAGCCAAAAGAGGTTCTGTATCTCGCATATTGCTCAGGATTTGAGTGTTTCAGGCGTCATTCGAGGTGAACGTTCACGTTCTTGGACACAATTTTGACTCAAGAATCATCGAAATTGGATATGTAAAACGCAGATATGAACGATAAGCCCAAACAGCCCTCTTTTGGCTCCAAATCACACCCAAACACTAGCCCTAATGACTAGCTTTGATACCAAATGATGAGGTTTTCCATATGCCTCTTGATTTTCGGACCTATTAGGACTAGACAAAAAATTGAAAACTTGAGGAAGAACTTGAAAAGGTGAAATTGAAATTCTTAAAGAAGGAAAAAGAACTAATTTCGTCCGTTTTAGGAAAATTCTATAACTCACGCTACAGATTTTGGAATTGAGTGATTCCAAAACGAAGTGAAAGATCTCTTTCTGAATCACGATTTAGACTCAAAAATCACCGAAAAAATTGTCTTAAGTTTAAGACTAAAAATTTGAGATATGAGTAAAGCTTACTATTCTTTTTGAGATAATTTAAGACTCTAATCACTTGAAAAAATTAGAAAATTTTGAAAAATTGAAAGAAGAAGTAGAAACGAAAATTGATGAATAAGAAAAAAAATAAGGATGGCGCCACAAACCTAGTTTGATAAGCCAAGAAGGATCGCCACAAGAAAAGATTAATTCTTGATAAGATCAATTGATGCAAGGAAGAACCCTAGCAGAGCAAAACTCCCAATTTTCTTATATGCCAAAAGTCTATCTCCCTAATGATTCCCAAATGTTTTAATACAATTCAGTTTAGAGGTTTTGTACCCATTTAGGACTTAATCAAAAATTAAAAAAAAAAAAAGACAAAACCCATTAGCATAAGCATCACTAATATGTTCCAAATAGTGGTTAAGGAGAACATATTTAGCTTCAAGTGCAATCTTTTGGGTTTTTTCTAATTTTCAAATCTAATTCATCTTGTTGGCAAATCCTTTGTGGACAAAATATATTTTTTTGAACACTTTTGGCATACACTTTTTTAAATAGAACTAGAAAGCAATAGAAAATAAAAATAAATAAAAAAATCAGCCCCAAAAACATTTAAAGGTCTTGAAAGTTCAAATTGACTCTTTTGGCTCTTCTCCTTTCATTAAATGAGGCTATGCATGTGTAAATCCTAGGCTCCATTTATCGGGCTTCAATCCCTGTTGGGCCTTTTCTTTTAATTCAATTGTTCAACATCTTTTAAGTTCTTCTTTGGGCCCTTTTAGCTCTCTTTGTCATGGGCCTTCCTAGACCTTGTATTGGATCTTGGACTTTTTTTTCCTTGAGTCTTTACTTGGAGTGCTGTTAAGAACTTAAGGAGAGAGTTTTTGAGCTTCACCCATGAAGTCCTCATCAAAGGTTTGATAGAAGGAGGAGAAGAGATAATGAAGGTGATGCTAGGGAAGATAGGATTGAGGGAGTGAAGCTTAACATACCACCCTTCAAAGGGAAGAGTGATCCTTTAGCCTATTTGGTGGTAGAAGGAGGTTTGATAGGGAGGAAATGAAGATTGATGCTAAAGATATTGAGGGAGTGAAGCTTAACATACCACCCTTCAAAGGGAAGAGTGAATAAAAAGGATGAAATGAAGATTGAGCAATTATTTGCATGCCACAATTATACAGAAAATAAAAAGATGAAGGTGGCAGCCATGGAGTTCACTGAATATGCTCTCCTTTGGTGGGACCAATTACAAAAGGAGAGAGAGAGATATGGAGAACCCTTGGTGGATAGTTGGGTGGAGATGAAAAGGCTAATGAGAAGAAGATTTGTTCCTTCTCATTATCATAGAGACCTTCACAATAAGCTTCAAAGGCTCACACAAGGTAACAAGAGTGTAGATGAGTATTATAAAGAGATGGAGGTGTCCTTGATTAGAGCCAATATTAGCGAAGATCGGGAGGCGACTATGGCGCGTTTCTTATCTGGGCTGAATAGTGATATAAGGGATGTGGTGGAGTTGCAAAATTATGTGGAGTTGGAGGACTTATTGCATCAAGCTACTAAGGTAGAACAACAACTCAAGAGAAAGGGTGTCATGAGAAGAAACTCTTCTAATTTTAATTCTCCAAATTGGAAGGAAAGAAATAAGAAGGAGGGAGGTTCTTCCTCAAGCACTTCCAATTCTGCACCTCAAAGGACTCAAATCAAGTCCAATGAGCCCCCTAAAAAGACAAGAAGTAGTGAGATTAAATGTTTCAGGTGTTTAGGGAGAGGTCACATAGCCTCTGAATGTCCAACCAAAAAGACCATGTTGCTTAAGGAGACTGGAGAGATTACTAGTGAATCATCTTCTGAATCTGCCCCACCTAGTGATGAAGAGTATGAGGAGGAGATAGCACCCGAGGGTGATTTATTCATGGTGAGGAGGATGATGGGCAGCCAAGCAAAAGACTTGGATGAAAGCCAAAGGGAAAATATTTTCCACACGCGATGCATCATCGAAGGAAGGGTGTGTTCTTTGATCATTGATGGTGGGAGCTGCACTAATGTGGCTAGTACGAGGTTAGTTTCAAAACTGAACTTGGAGGCTAAACCACACGCACGGCCGTACAAACTTCAATGGCTTAATGAAGATGGTGAGATGATTGTGAGCAAGCAAGTTGAAGTGGCTTTTTCCATTGGAAAATATGAAGATGTTGTTTTGTGTGATGTGGTACCTATGGAGGCTTGCCACTTACTTCTTGGTAGGCCTTGGCAATTTGACAAAAAGGCCAACCATGATGGATACTCAACAAGTTCTCTTTTACACATAAAGAGCGCAAGGTTACTCTTGCACCATTATCTCCAAGGGAGGTGTGTGAGGATCAAAATAAGATGAGGAAAAAAAAGAGCAAGAAAGAAAAGAATTGAGAGGAAGAGAAAAAGAGAGTGAAAAGAAAAAAAAAAAGAGAGTGGAAGAGAGCAAAAAAAAAGAGAAAAGGTACCAAATCTATTTATAAGAGAGAAAGTGGTGAAAAAGGCTATGCATTTGAAAAAGCCAATGCTTTTACTCTTGAGTAAAGAGAGTAATTTACAAGATGCAGGTCCTACTAACTCTCTTCCAAATGAGGTTTCTTCTTTGTTGCAGGAATTTAAAGATGTCTTTCCCAAGGAGGTGCCTCACGGTCTACCCCTCTAAGGGGAATAGAACATCAAATTGATCTCATACCAGAGAGCCTCATTGCCTAATAGGCCAGCCTACGGAGTAATCCCAGAGACCAAGGAGATTCAAAAAAAGTTGCAGACTTGATGCAAAAGGGGTGGGTACAAGAAAGCTTAAGTCCATGTGCAGTTCCAGTCATTCTAGTGCCTAAGAAAGATGGAACTTGGAGGATGTGCACTGATTGTAGAGCCGTCAATAACATCACGGTAAAGTATAGGCATCCCATTCCTAGATTGGATGATTTATTGGATGAATTGCATGGTGCTTGTGTCTTCTCTAAAATTGATTTAAAAAGTGGATATCATCAAATTAGAATTAGAGAAGGGGATGAATGGAAAACAACTTTTAAAACTAAATATGGGCTGTATGAATGGATGGTTATGCCCTTTGGTTTAACCAATGCTCCTAGTACCTTCATGAGATTAATGAATCATGTGTTAAGGGAATTTCTGGGAAAGTTTGTTGTAGTTTATTTTGATGATATTCTGATTTATAGCAACTCCTATGATGATCATCTTGTGCATTTGAGGCATGTTTTAGAAGCTCTTAGGCGTGAGAAATTGTATGCTAATATGGAAAAATGTGTGTTATGTATGGACCATGTAGTTTTTCTTGGTTTTGTTGTTAGCTCACAAGGAGTACAGGTTGATCAAGAGAAGGTGAAAGCTATTCAAGAGTGGCCAACTCCTAAGAATGTAAGTGAGGTAAGAAGCTTTCATGGTTTAGCTAGCTTCTATAGGAGGTTTGTTAAAGATTTTAGCACCTTGGCTGCACCTCTAAATGAAATTGTTAAAAAGCATGTGGGGTTCAAATGGGGGGAAAAACAAGAAAAGGCGTTTGCTGCCCTTAAGGAAAAGCTTACCCAAGCACCCATTCTTGCATTGCCAAATTTTGCAAAATCTTTTGAAATTGAATGTGATGCATCTAATATGGGTATTGGGGCTGTTTTGATGCAAGAGGGGCACCCAATTGCTTATTTTAGTGAGAAACTAAGTGGTGCTGCACTTAATTATCCCACTTATGATAAGGAGTTATATGCTTTGATAAGGGCTTTGCAAACATGGCAAAGCATTATCTTTTGCCAAAGAATTCATTATTCACAAAGTGACCATGAGTCCTTGAAGTATTTGAAGGGACAAGGCAAGCTCAACAAGAGACATGCCAAATGGGTCGAATTTCTTGAACAATTTCCATATGTGATCAAGCATAAGAAAGGTAAAACCAATGTTGTTGCTGATGCGCTTTCACGAAGGTATGCCTTATTCTCTACTCTTGAAACTAAATTCCTTGGTTTTGAGCACATAAAAGAATTGTATGAGCATGATCCAGAATTTATGCATGTGTATGCTTTTTGTGGGAATTCTGCCCAAAATGGATACTTTAGGCATAAGGACTATTTATTTAAAGGAAAACAATTATGTGTGCCTAAAAGTTCCTTAAGAGACTTGCTTGTGAGGGAAGCGCATGAAGGGGGTTTGATGGGGCATTTTGGTGTTCAAAAGACATTAGACATGTTGCATGAACATTTCTTTTGGCCTCGCATGAGACATGACGTGCATAAATTTTGTGAAAGATGCATTATTTGTAAAAGGTCTAAATCAAAGGTAATGCCTCATGGTTTGTATACTCCTTTGCCAATTCCTGACTTTCCTTGGAATGATATATCTATGGATTTTGTTTTAGGTCTTCCTCGTTCTAAAAGTGGCAAGGATTCAATTTTTGTGGTAGTGGACAGGTTCTCCAAGATGGCTCATTTCATACCTTGTAAGAAGGTAGATGATACTTGTCATATGGCTAATTTGTTTTTCAGGAGGTGGTTAGGCTTCATGGCTTACCTAGGAGCATTGTGAGTGATAGGGACCCCAAGTTCCTAAGTCACTTTTGGAGAACACTGTGGGGTAAGATTGGTACTAAACTTCTTTTCTCAACCACTTGTCACCCCCAAACTGATGGACAAACGGAAGTAGTTAATAGGACTCTTTCTACTCTTCTTAGGGCTATCTTAAAGAAAAATATCAAGTCATGGGAAGAATGTTTGCCTCATGTAGAGTTTGCTTACAATAGGGCTGTCCATAGTACTACTAATTGTTCTCCATTTGAAATAGTGTATGGATTTAACCCTTTAACTCCTCTTGATTTACTACCTATGCCTAACATTTCTATTTTTAAGCATAAAGATGCGCAGGCTAAGGCGGATTATGTGAAGAAGTTACATGAGCAGGTAAAAGTTCAAATTGAGAAGAAAATGGAAAGCTATGCTAAGCAAGCAAACAAGGGAAGAAAGAAGGTTGTCTTTGAACCAGGTGATTGGGTTTGGGTGCATATGAGAAAGGAGAGGTTTCCTTCTCAAAGGAAATCCAAGCTTCAACCTAGGGGAGATGGACCTTTCCAAGTGCTGTCCAAGATTAATGATAATGCCTACAAAATAGATCTTCCTGGTGAGTATGGTGTTAGTGCTACCTTTAATGTTTCTGATTTGTCTCTCTTTGATGTAGGTGATGAAGAATTAAATTTGAGGACAAATTCAAGCCAAGAAGGAGGGAATGATGAGGACAAAGGAGGAGGCGAGATAGAGGGTGCATGGAGGACATCGAAGGATTGGGAGGACCAATGACAAGAGCAAGAGCCAAGAAAGCCAAAGAAGCTCTAAAACAAATGGTGGCAAAATTGATCAAAAGAGGCTCCAAAATTGAAGGCCCAAGTTGTAATGTTGAGAAGGCCAAATTAATTTGTTGCATTCAGAATGAAGACTATGAGGACTAGAAAAGGCTGCATTTTTATTTAGTCCATGTTTGGCCCATTTTCTTTTGAGGTCAGATTTTGGGTGGGTTGTACTTGTAGCACGCCTAGACCCTTTATTTTTCTTTATTTTGTGGTTTTTGTTTATTGGGCTGAATGGGTAGATCCATGTAGGAATTTTACTAAACCTAGTGGTAAGGGTTGTTATCAAATAAAAGACTTTCAAAACAAGCATTTTGGATAACACAGAATTGACATTGAGCATTTTTGGCTTGTGAGGCTTGTTCTCTTAGGTTCTTCTAAGAATCTCTGAACTTATCAAGGGTGCTATCCTTGTATGCGTTCCCAGGCTTATCAATCCGTGGATTGTGGCGCCTAATCCTCTTTGTTCTTGGTTGTTTTTTTTTTTTTTTTTTTTGCGTTTTTCTATTTCTCAATTCTGTCAAATCTTCTTCGGTTCGTATCTCACGTTTTACGAAACCTTTTCTGGTGATTCTTGACCCTACTGCGTGACTCAGAACGTCCTCTTTCACCTCGTTTTGGAATCGTGCAATTCTAAGGAGCGTAGCGCGAGATATAGGCGTTTTGAAGTAAGACATCTTTTGTGTGATCAATTTCGTGAATTCCAACCTAGGAAGGTCCGAACTGAAATCAAGGCAAGGGAACTCACATCAGTTTTAATCCCCTCACCCCCCTTGATTTACTGCCTCTACCTAATGTCTCTTCTTTAATTCATAGGGATGGACAGGCAAAAGCTGAATATGTGAGGAAGCTTTATAAACAAGTGAAGACTCAAATTGAAAGGAAGATAGAGCAATATGTTAGGCAAGCAAATAAGGGAAGGAAGCAAGTTGTTTTTGAACCAGGAGATTGGGTGTGGGTGCACATGTGAAAAGAAAAGTTTCCTTTGCAAAGGAAATCTAAGCTCTTACCTAGAGGAGATGGACCCTTCCAAATCTTAGAAAGAATTAATGACAATGCCTACAAAGTTGACCTACCAGGTGAGTATAGGGTTAGTGCAACATTTAATGTAGCTGACTTAAGTCCTTTTGATGTAGGTGATGAAGGATTAAATTCGAGGACGAATTCTTTCGAAGGGGGTGGGCATGATGGAGACCAAGGAAGCTCAAGTGGCAGCCCAACGAGCCCAATGCCCAAAGATGCACTGCGAGGACTTGGAGGCCCAATGACAAGGTCAAGAGCTAAGAAGGCTAAGGAGGATTTGAACAAAGAAGTCAACCACTTTCTCTCACTCAAGCCCATTCTAGAAGAAGGAGCACTCAAGATGGTTCAAATGATCCAAGTTGATGAAAGGCCCAATATGGGGGCATGATTTCTTCTTAGTCAATTTTATTTAATTATGTATTTGAATCTTTTAATTTTCTCAGTTTTGGTTCTTATTTTCTTTTTTGGGATAATTTTGTAATAAGGGCCTATTGTTTGGGCTTAACTTGCGCATAGCAGAGCTAGGGATAGGTGCTACCTTCTAATTGGGCCTGGGCCACATTTGTGCTAGGGTTAGGATTAAAACTGCACTAGCTTGTTGCCTCCTTTAGATAGACCTAGCCGCATACCTAATGCTTATAAATAGGCTTGTGTTTACTGCATTTGACACTTTTGAATTTGAGAATATTATTGCACTCCTTTGTGAATTTTGAGAGCTTAGTTCTCTTGGGATTCTTGGAAGAACCATCTTGGTTTTTATCAAAGATTTTCTTACCTTTGTAGCGAATCTTCACTTGAATTATCACTCTCCAAGAGTGTGGCGTCTTCTTCCTTCCATTCCTTGTCTTTTTCCATCTTTTCTATTTTTTTATTGTTCACGTACTGTTCTCATGTTACTGTGGCATTTTGAAGGGATAACACAAAATTGACATTGGAGCATATCGGCTAGTGAGACTTGTTCTCTTAGGTTCTTCTGAGAATCTCTGACCTTATCAATGGTGCTTATCCTTGTGGCATTCCCAAGCTTATCAATCTGTGGATTGTGGCACATATTCCCCTTTTTCTTGGTTGTTTTGTGTTTTCTACTTCTCAATTCTGTTAGTTCTTCTCTAGTTCATATCTTACGTTTTACACATCGTTTCCCAGTGATTCTTGAGCCTAGTTTGTGACTCAAAACGTGCTCTTTCACATCGTTTTAGAATCGCTCAATTCTGAGGAGCGTAGCACAAGATACAGGCGTTTTCAACAAGATGTCATTTGTGTGATCAATTTCATGAATTCCAACCTAGAAAGGTCCAAACTGGAATCAAGGCATGAGGACTCACATCACTATTCAAGTTACCACTTGATCTTATTCGAAAAAAATACTATAGAAAAACAAGCTAAAAACTTCAAGATGACAACTTTCCTGTTCTTTCAATTTTATACCTATTTGTTAATTCTATAGTATCTAGCGACACCGCATTTTATGTAGAAAAGAATTGGAACTCAACAACAAACTCTAATGAATATTTCCACAATTATAAACATATCTTTTCAATTACATAGTCAGAAAACATAACTCAATTTAAATCTTCGAAAATTATAACCTTCAAAAATGTTTGTCTAAAACCAGTTTGGAAGATCATACTACTCTGTATCTTGATGAACAATCCTCCATGGACAATCCTTCATATAATATCATGGTTTTACTGCATGTATAACATACTAACTGACCTATCAAACTTGACTTACTTCCATATTACTTTCTACATTTCGGGCACTTTTGGCCCCATATTCTGACTTGAATTTGCTTTCCTTTATATTGTAGAAATTGAGACCTAATGTCAACATTTGACTTTCAATTAGTAACAGATTCACTTCTCTAAGCTTCAAATAATCATGGGAATCCTGATCCCAGTTGTAGAGGTGGATTGGCTTCCGTCCTGACAAATAGTAGTTGCCACCATCTTAATTTTTTCAAACATATCACCAATACCATCCCTAGTGAATTCTATAACCCACAACTTAACTTTAGTAAATCATGATTTTACTTCAAGCATCAGAATTAACTCATCACCATTCACCAAACTCCTGCTTAATATTGCCTTAAAGATATACTACCTTGCTTCAACTCTAGAAATTCCACTTTATTGTCATCTCGCTTATTCTTCTGGAAATATTTATCCAAAAGGACCACTCTAAATACCTTCCAATTCATCTATATACTAGCAGCTTCCATTAATCGTCTCATACTCATCCACCAATGTTCCACTTCTCCCTTAACATAAAAGAAGCGAATGACACCTTTTGTTTGTCTAGACAATTCATTACCGCAAATATCTTCTTCCTTTCACTTATCAGCATTTATTGAGTCAAAGATTCGCATCAAAGAAGTCTCACCTCGAACAAGTTTCAGACAAAGGGTTCATGATCCTATAAAATTCTTCTAAATCTTGGAAGTACTTGAGTGGATTATTATTACTTGTTCCTTAATTGGTAATCTGATCCCCATCTCTTCATCATGTTATTAATAGCCCCAGTCTACTCCCACATCTTTCTATTAATAAATTATGTCTATTCTTTAGTGGTAGTGCTCTGTTCTCTCATCGCTTTCATCAACGACCTAATTATCTCAGACATATATTTATTACTATCTTTGAAAGCTTTCCTATTCTCTCATGTTCGCCTAGGAGGTGTCATAATTTCCTGTTCACTCAGAACATTACATATTAAGTTGGCCAGACTCAATATCATGTAACAATATGCCAGTAATTATTAACATCCAATCCTAAGGCTGTCTTGCAATTCTATTCATATATATCTCACATTGAGATAAAAGAATGCACGACACAAACAAAAACAACTAAAAGCCCAAAAGCATAGTCAGTCGATTCCTTGTTTGGGACACCCTTTTGTTCTTGGTATATCTTAGGTAGGAAGGAGTAGGACACCCTATTGTTCCTTGTCCTCCTTGCACTACCTAGTATGTGTGGTTATCTTCTCCCACAATAGTAGGATTAACCCTTAATACTATATGGGGTATAATTGTTATCTTCTCCCATAATAGCTAACTCTTAATACCCATAACCTTGGCACTAGGAGCTCCCTTTTGGCTCAAGCCTCAGGGCCATTCATACATGGAAATTAGCAAGCAACTAATTTAAAAACAAAACATGCATAGTTGTTTATAAAACCATTTGGTCAATCAATTTCTTTCCATAATACACCTCATTGTGTAAAACCATTACTACATACACTTTTCACATAATCAAGTTCTCTTTGCATAATAGGGAAACACAACCTTATCTATCAAGCTTCTCATTTATACTATACATTGTAGAGAGGGAGTGACTTACTCAATCTCAATCTACCCTTATATTTTCATTGTCATGCTTCTCATTACTATGCCTGACAAAATCATTCATTAATGTGCATATCTCAATATGCTTATCAACATTAATCACATTTATCATTCATTCCATACAAAGTCATTCATATCATAAATAATTCAATTTGACATATCAAGATACCATGCTTTCCATTTTCTATTAAAATTCAATACTTAATCATCTCACAAACCTTAGTATTCATATAAACCTATACATAATCATATTTGACATAGCATTTCTTATGCTTATCTTCATCCAATATATCTTAGAATAATATTACATTACATTAGAAATCAAGTTCCGAATCATTGAAATCAAAGTCCATATTTCTTGCCTTTCATATCATCAATGGATCTCATATCATCAAGGCAACTCTCAAATCATAGCATCATGCTATAATATTTCATCAATCAATCTAATAACATGGCTTGATGCATTACTATTTCATCAATCAAACATTGGAGTATTCCATTGCATCATTCTATGTCAAAATATCATGTATTTCCTAGCAAAAACACAAAAGGAATTAAGCCTGGAAGCACTTTTCCACTTTGCGCTGCAACCCTGGTTCATTTTGTGCCGTGGCTCTTCATTGTTTTTGAGGAGTGTCGTGGCTCCTCTCCTTTTTTGTCATGATTCTCCCTTCTCTAGTTGCATTTCCTACGATCCAGAGGCTTGGGGTTGTGGCTTTCCCTCATTTTTTGGGTTTCCCAGATTTTTTGAAGAACACCACCCAAGTTTGAATCTTTTCCACCCAAAAGGCAACCCACCCATGTAAAAACTCTCATACAACCTTAAAAGATCAATTTACAAAGAGATTCATGAATCAAAGCATCAAACAAATATGGGTTACTAACCCCTTTCTCAAACCTCAAGTTCATCAAAATCAAAAGCAAAGCTTGAAACTTTACTCCTTATTAAGGCATAAAAGCAATAAGCTTTCATTATGAAGCCATAATCTTAAACAAATCATCAAGTTTTAGATTTTATAACACATAAGATGAAGAGGAAAATTGATGAAGACCAAGGAGGACCATCAAGTGGGAAAGGAAGAGCTAAGAAGGAGGATACTTTAATTGGGCTAGGAGGGCCTATGACTAGGCTAAGGTCCAAGAGGGCAAAGGAAGCTTTACAACAAGAGGTGGCCAACATATTCAATCTCAAGCAAGATAAGGAAGAAGAAGAACCCAAGTTGGTCCAATTAATCCAAATTGAAGAGGACTCCAATTAAGACTTGTGTTTGGTGAGATTTGGGCTTTATAAGTTTGTTAAAGCTCTCGCTATTTGGTTCATTCTATGAAGCACGGACACGCTGATTATAAGGCATCTCAGTGTGTCAGACACGTGTTCGTGTCAAACACATAGAGACACCCGTACGACACACGTGTCTTGTGTGTCTGAATGTATCTGATTAAAAAGATTATTTTTTCAGTTTGGACACGTCTCGGATACGCTCGGACATTTTTCAGACACGCTTGGACATGACTAGGACACGACTTGAACACGACCCATTAATATTTTTTTTAAAAAAAAAATAGTTTCCATGACTAACATTCAATCAAGCTCAATCACATGACCGACGTCTGAAGCCACTATTTTCACATACCAGTATTTTAAGTTTTATCTTTTCATAGACTACTATTTTTATCAGTTCTTTCTACCTCTGCTCATACCAAGTCGTCCACTTCGTTGTCACCGAAGCTTGCCACACACCAATATTCCCTCTAGTTATTCTTTTTTATGCACATGTAATTGTACATGATTAGTTCTATTAGGAGAAATTAGTTTAGGAGATTTTTTAGAATATGTCAATAGAAATTATGTTTCATATTTTTTAGGAGGGACTTACTAGGTAGCAAATATTGGCACATATGACATATATTAAAATATTATAAATCTTCAAGCTTATAGAAATGATATTAATGAATTATGAATCTTTTTTTCTTAAATTTTAAATATATATATATATATATATATATATATATATATATATATATATATATATATATATATATATATATATATATATATATATCTGTGTCTGTGTGTGTCCGTGTTCAATTAGCTTCGTAGGGTTCATTGGGCCAATTAATTGGGGTCTCCTATTAAAGCCATTTTTTTCTTATTATTTTGTAATTTTCGTATTTTATTTGGTTGGAATAAGTTCAGATGTCCTTTGTTTTTTCCTAAGTTAGTTTTTGGGCTTTAAAGACTTCCTAAGTCATTATGATAGCTAATGAAAATTTATTATCATGTTTATGGTTATTTTCTAGGTAATAATGCACTTATTAATGCACTTTGGTAATTGCATGATAGTGGGAGTTTATTCCTTATATTTCAAAAGTTATTTTAAGGCTTCAAGGGTAGAAAACAACTTCAAGCTTAGCCTATAAATAGGGAACTCATGTACTCCAAAAAGGTGATTTTTGGAAGATTAAGGAAAGAGGAGGAATTCACCATATTTGAAAGAGCTATTTTTGTGCCCCTTGGGTTCTTAGAGAGAATCATAGCGTGAATCTTATCAAAGGTTCCTCATACCTTTGTGGCAATTCTACACAAGGCTTATCATTCTCATCTTCTATAATAGCATTGAGATTGTGGCTCCATTCTTCATCTTCTTGTCTAATTCCATCTTTTAATTTTCTATCTTACTTATTTTTTTTTACACCACTTCTTATTATTCTACATCTATCTTTATATTGTCGAATTCGATTACAAGAGAACCAACTCAAGGAAGATCCGAAAAACATATGTTTCCTTGTTATATCATATCATGTGGTATCAAGAGCTAGGATCCTAGAGTTGGGTTATGATCTTGTGTTCTTTCAATTTAGCACTTATTCTTAATTTATGTTCTAAGTTTGATCCATTTTCATCTTGTTGATTTTGATATTTTGATATTTAAGTGTTAGATAACACCTTCCTTTGGCTATTTGATCTTGTTAACACTCTTTCAACTTGTATGGGGTTGTTTGTGTAAAAAAAACAAAAAAAAAGCTTGAATACCAAAAGTTTTTTTAAAAAAATTAGTAGTTGATTTTCACCCTTATTACATATTTTGAGTGTTTTTAGTCTTCTTGAATATGAACATTTACTTGGTGGACTTTGGTGCTATAATTCGCCTTTGCTAATTTGATCATTTCTACTCTACACTTGTTCTTGTTTCTTGTCTTAATCAACTTCTATTTGAGTGTGCTTTGTTCTTTATTAGCTTTTCTTGTTTGTCTTATTGAGCTCTTTGGTTTGGTCTAAGAGTATTTCACATTTCATTGACCTCTTGAGTGTTCAGGCTTTGTGTGAATTGTTTACATTGTGTGTGAGTACTATTGTGTTGATTGGCTTGTGATTCTGATGCAAACCAAGAATGATGTCCAATGATGATGAGGACCTAAGGGGGGTACCTACTAATTGGACCCATGACAAGAACAAGAACTAAGAAGGCTCAAGAAGCCTTGAAATAAATGGGGGAAACTATGTTGGAAGCAAGCCCAAGTCTTGAAACCATAGGTTCTAAAGATGTCAATTGCTTGATTTAAGATGAAAACCAATGAAGTTGGGCTGCCCAAGTGTGTGCACGAATTTTATAGTTTGTATGGCTGATTTAGAGTGTCTATTTAAGTAAAATAAGCATTAGGCATGATAGTACTAAGTTAATAAGCACTTAGGTGAAGTTAAGTTCCACTAAGCTTTGCCTTTAGTGGGAATTTAATGCTTTTTAGTAGGGCTGATTGTGTTTATTTTGTTTTATTAGCTTTGTTAAAAATATGACAAAGAAGAGTGACCATTGGCTTGCATGCCTTTGGTAACTTCTAGAATGAATTAATGTAGCACTTAAGCATAATAAGTTTCATGCACTAATTGCCATCAATACTAATTAGTTGAGGCATTAATGTAAGCATTAGTGGGGCTGCTTGGGTTAGGAGAGTCACCTTAGGCTGATTTGTGGTGACCTTTGGTTAGCACTACTCTAGCCATTCTCTATATAATGTACCTGAATTGGATGAATAAAAGAGAAAAAGGTGAGAACTTGGATGTTCAATTTGGGTTTGTCCAATTGTGAGAGTGTTTAGCCTCTCTTAGGTTCTTCATTGAGCCAACCCCTTCGATCTTATCAAGAGTCCAAGACCCTTGTGGCGATCTTCACCTTGGCTTATCAATTCCCCTTGGAATTGTGGCGCCTACCTTTCCATTCCTTATCTTGTCCATTTGATTATTTTCTTCTTCATCACAATTTTGGTTAGTCACTCAAGGATAGATCCGAATTTCTACATGATCTTTTCTAGGATCATATCATGTGGTATCTAGAGCCATCCTTCCTAGAGTGACTTTTGATCTTGTTCTTCAATTTTTTTTTTTTTTTTTATCCAGAAATTTCTTCTTCCCACCACCTATCATGGAGTCTCTAATGAAGAAAAATGATGCCAAGCAAAGGGAGGATCTTTTCTATTCTAGATGCTATGTGAAGGACAAGATATGTAGCTTGGTCATTGATAGAAAGGGTTACATTAACCTAGCTAGTACCACCATGGTGCAAAAGTTGGGACTTCCTATTCTAGAGCATCCACAACCGTATAAGCTTTGGTGCATCCCAGAGTTTAGCGATCTTGGTGATGTGATGGTGAACAAACAAGTACGAGTGTCGTTCCGGATTGGGAGATATGAAGATGAGGTATTATGTGATGTGGTGCCCATAGAATCGAGGCACTTGTTACTTGGGCGTCCTTGGAGGGTTGAACGACAAGCGCGATATGATGCCTATAAGAATAAGTACTCATTTGTATTTAATGATCGTAAAATTACTCTTGTACCATTGTCACCAAAACAAGTGTATGAAGATCAAATGCACTTGAAAAGAGAGAGTGAGAAAGGAAGAATGAGTGAGAAAAAAAATTGAAGAGGGTTCGGTGGGTGAGGTAAAAGTTGAGAGTACATTTGAAGAGAAAGAAAGAAAGATGAAAGTATAGAAAAG
Organism: Ormosia emarginata; assembly: GCA_029884605.1. Classification (NCBI taxonomy): domain Eukaryota; kingdom Viridiplantae; phylum Streptophyta; class Magnoliopsida; order Fabales; family Fabaceae; genus Ormosia; species Ormosia emarginata. Next base: position 18,965,870 of record JAQQTP010000078.1, on the reverse strand, counting down.
AATGAGGAAAAAGAAAAAGATGAGAGCAAAAAGAAAGTGTTGTGAAAAACGAAAACTTGAATGCTTGTTTTGATGTTATTCCTAATTCTTTGCCTAGTTGTGTTGAATCTCTTTTCAAGAAAATTGAGTTTGTTCCTCCAAAGGAAGAATTCAATGAAATTGAAGATGTGATTCCAAAGGAAGTTTGAAATTCAATGAAATTGAAGATGTGATTCCAAAGGAAGCTTGCAAGACATTCAATGAAATTGAAGATGTGATTCCAAAGGAAGTTTGCAAGAAATTCAATGAAATTGAAGATGTGATTCCAAAGGAAGAATGCAAAGCATCAATTGGATTTGAATTGCAAGAGGAAAGTAAGGAAGTTGAAGAAGCAATTCCAAGAGAGGTGCCCCATGGATTCAAAAGAGTTGTGTTTGAACCCGGAGGATGAAGATGATTCCCAAAGGCAATAAATTCGAGGTCGAATTCTCTTCAAGAGGGAGGGAATGATGCAAACCAAGAATGATGTCCAATGATGATGAGGACCTAAGGGGGGTACCTACTAATTGGACCCATGACAAGAACAAGAACTAAGAAGGCTCAAGAAGCCTTGAAATAAATGGGGGAAACTATGTTGGAAGCAAGCCCAAGTCTTGAAACCATAGGTTCTAAAGATGTCAATTGCTTGATTTAAGATGAAAACCAATGAAGTTGGGCTGCCCAAGTGTGTGCACGAATTTTATAGTTTGTATGGCTGATTTAGAGTGTCTATTTAAGTAAAATAAGCATTAGGCATGATAGTACTAAGTTAATAAGCACTTAGGTGAAGTTAAGTTCCACTAAGCTTTGCCTTTAGTGGGAATTTAATGCTTTTTAGTAGGGCTGATTGTGTTTATTTTGTTTTATTAGCTTTGTTAAAAATATGACAAAGAAGAGTGACCATTGGCTTGCATGCCTTTGGTAACTTCTAGAATGAATTAATGTAGCACTTAAGCATAATAAGTTTCATGCACTAATTGCCATCAATACTAATTAGTTGAGGCATTAATGTAAGCATTAGTGGGGCTGCTAGGGTTAGGAGAGTCACCTTAGGCTGATTTGTGGTGACCTTTGGTTAGCACTACTCTAGCCATTCTCTATATAATGTACATAATTGAATTGGATGAATAAAAAAAAAAAGGTGAGAACTTGGATGTTCAATTTGGGTTTGTCCAATTGTGAGAGTGTTTAGCCTCTCTTAGGTTCTTCATTGAGCCAACCCCTTCGATCTTATCAAGAGTCCAAGACCCTTGTGGCGATCTTCACCTTGGCTTATCAATTCCCCTTGGAATTGTGGCGCCTACCTTTCCATTCCTTATCTTGTCCATTTGATTATTTTCTTCTTCATCACAATTTTGGTTGGTCACTCAAGGATAGATCCGAATTTCTACATGATCTTTTCTAGGATCATATCAGATTCACTTTAAGGACTTGTAAAGAGGACTTGAGAGGAAAAAAGCAAGAGAGATTGTTATATAAGAGCCATGACATGTGTAAACATGAGAGAACTACAATTCTAAGAGGGAAACACGTGAGAAGAGTGAGTGGTGAGGACCTTGTTTTATTGTGTTTACTAACTTGTTGATTTTGTATAATGTCCAAGGAAGGAGATCCAAATGGAAGTCCTCCTCCTTCCCAAGGACAGCCGCAATGACATTCCAAATGCAAGCCCTAACAAGACATTTGGAAATGCTTCTTCAAAGGAAAAGTGATGAAATCCATGAGACGATTGACAAGTTAGAGAGTGATAGAACTTCTAACCATGATGAAGAATCCTATGAATTCGAAAGAGAAAGGAGAGATGGTAGGAGGCAAGGAGGGAAAAGGAGACATGAGAGGAGAGATAGAGAAAATGAGAGAGGTGAAAGGGGAGAAAGGCTTGGGGGTATGAATATCAAAATACCTTCCTTCCAAGGGAGGAATCTGGAAGCATATCTTGAGTAGGAGATGAAAATTAAGCAAATCTTCTCATGCCACGACTACAATGAAGAGAAGAAAGTGAAGGTGGCTGCACTTGAATTCATGGATTATGCATTGATTTGGTGGGATCAAGTTAAAAAAGAAAGGGTAAGATATAGAGAGCATCCTATCATTACTTGGGATGAAATGAAGACTTTGATGAGGAGGAGGTTTGTATCTTCTTATTATCATAGGGAGCTACACAATAAGTTACAAAGACTCTCTCAAGGGAGTAGGAGTGTGGATGAGTACTTTAGAGAGATGGATGTTGCCATGATAAGAGCCAACATTGTTGAAGAAAGGGAGGCAACCATGGCTCGATTTCTCCATGGTCTCAACTGAGACATTAGTGATATTGTAGAGTTGCAACATTATGTTGAGCTTGAAGACTTGGCACATCAAGCCATGAAGGTGGAGCAACAACGCAAGAGGAAGGGTACTTTGAAGAAGGCTTCTTCCAACTTCAACACAACAAGTTGGAAGAACAAGAAAAAGAAGGAGGGATCCTCTTCTAGTCAAAATGAACCCATGGCTGTCCCTAAGGCCACCATGCCTACTACTTCTACTTCATTTTCTACTTCTAAAAATAATGACATTAAATGCTTCAAGTGTTTGGGAAGGGGACACATAGCTTCTCAATGCCCAAATAAGAAAACAATGGTGATGAAGGACAATGGGAGCATCACTAGTGAATCTTCTTCTATTTCATCAAGTGAGGAGGAAAGTGATATTGAGGCTATTCCACAAGAGGGAGACTTATTGATGGTAAGAAGATTGTTGGGGAATCAAGCTAAAGAGAAGGATGAAAGCCAAAGAGAGAACATTTTCCACTCAAGATGCTTCATTCAAGGGAAGGTATGCTCTTTGATTATTGATGGGGGAAGTTGTACTAATGTTGCAAGTACTAGATTGGTGACCAAACTCAACCTAAAGACTACTCCACACCCGTGGCCTTATAAGCTCCAATGGCTAAGTGAGGATAGTGAGTTGTTGGTGAACCATCAAGTATTGGTAAGCTTCTTAATTGGTAAATATAATGGTGAGTTGTTCCCATGGAGGCCGGCCATATTTTACTAGGAAGGCCTTGGCAATTTGATAGACATGTTACTCATGATGGTTTCGCTAACATGTTCTCTTTTGTACATAATGCTCTTAAGGTCACACTTGTACCATTATCTTCAAGAGAGGTTTGTGAGGATCAAGTGAAGTTGAAAGTAAAGAGAGAACAAGAGGGAAAAGACTTGAGAGAAAAAGAGGAGGATCTTGAAAAAAAAAAAAAGAAAAGAAAACTTTTGAGGACAAAATTCAAAGGAAAGAGGGAAAAGAAGGAAAGAAAAAGAATGAGAGTTTCTTTGCAAAATAAAGTAAGGTAAAGAGAGTATTCTTTGCAACGCAACCTGTGTACATTTTCTTATACAAAGATGCTTGCTTGAATTATATTCTTAACCCATTGCCTAGTGATGTTGAATCTATTTTGCAAGAATTTGAAGATGTGTTCCCAAAAGAAATACCTCATGGATTTCCTTCAATGAGGGGAATAGAAAACTACATAGACCTCATTCCGGGTGCTTATATACCCAATAGGCCAACCTATAGAAGCAATTCTCAAGAAATAAAGGAGATCCAAAAACAAGTGGAGGAGCTGATGCAAAAAGGATGGATAAGGGAAAGCTTAAGCCCATGTGCTATACCCATGATTTTGGTGCCAAAAAAAGATGGAACATGGAGAATGTGCATGGATTGTAGGGCCATCAATAACACCACTATCAAGTATAGACATCATATTCCTAGACTTGATGATTTGCTTGATGAATTGCATAGTTCTTGCTATTTTTCTAAGATTGATTTAAAAAGTGGGTACCATCAAATTAGGATAAGGGAGGGGGATGAATGGAAGACAACTTTGAAAACTAAATACAGATTGTATGCATGGTTGGTAATGCCCTTTAGTTTAACTAATACACCTAGTACATTTATGAGGCTTGTGAACCATGTCTTGCATGAATTTCTTGGAAAGTTTGTGGTTGTATATTTTGATGATATCTTGATATATAGCAATAGTTTTGAAGAGCATCAAGAACATCTCAAATCTTGGATAAATGTTGCATGCCAACTTGGATAAATGTTCTTTTTGTACAAATCATGTTGTCTTCCTTAGGTTTGTTGTAAGTTCAAACGAAGTGCAAGTAGATGAGGAGAAAGTGAAAGCAATTAGAGAGTGACCAACTCCCAAAACCGTGAGTAAGGTTATGAGTTTCCATGGGTTGACTAGTTTCTATAGAAGATTTTTAAGAGATTTTAGCACCTTGGCTGCACCCCTTAATGAAATTGTAAAGAAAAATAAGGGATTCAAATGGGAAAAGGAACAAGATAATGTTTTCAATGCACTTAAGGATATGCTCACTAATGCACCCATTTTTGCTTTACCTAATTTTGCAAAATCATTTGAAATTGAATGTGATGCATCTAATGTGGGGATTGGGGTTGTTTTACTTCAAGAGGGTCATCCAATTGCTTACTTTAGTGAGAAGGTTAGTGGGGCTGTACTTAATTATTTCACTTTTGACAAAGAATTGTATGCCCTTGTAAGAGCTTTGCGAACATGACAGCATTATCTTTTGCCCAAGGAATTCGTAATTCATAGTGATCATGAGTCTTTGAAGCATTTGAAAGGGCAAGGTAAACTCAATAAAAGACATGCTAAATAGGTGGAGTTCCTTAAACAATTTTCCTATGTTATAAAGCACAAGCAAGGAAAGGTAAATGTGGTGGTGGATGCACTCTCAAGAAGGTAAAACTTGCTTACTACCCTTGAAACTAAATTGCTTGGTTTTGAACATATTAAGGAATTGTATGTACATGATGAGGATTTCTCTAATATATATGCTGCATGTGAGAAAATAGTGTAAAATGGTTCTTCAGACTTGATAACTAAAAGACTTTGTGTGCCTAGGAGTTCTGATATGATCCAAGTTAGATGCATATTGTTTTTACGGATCATCCTTGAGTTGATTTCGTATTTTAAAGAATTAAACGATGAAGGGTGAACAGTATGCATGAACAGTACACATGAACAGTAAAAAATAGAAAAGATAAAAAAAAGACAAGGAGTGTAATAATATTCTCAAATTCAAAAGTGACAAATGCAGTAAACACAAGCCTATTTATAGACATTAGGTATGCGGCTAGGTCTAGCTAAAGGATGCAGCAAGCTAGCGCATTTTTAATCCTAATCCTAGCACAAATGTGGCCCAGGCCCAATTAGAAGGCATCACTTATCTCTAGTTCTGCTATGCACAAGTTAAGCCCAAACAATAGGCCCTTATTACAAAACTATCCCAAAAAGAAAATAAGAACCAAAACTGAAAAAATTAAAAAGTTCAAATACATAATTAAATAAGATTGACTAAGAAGAAATCATACCTCCACATTGGCCTCCTCATCAACTTGGATCATTTGGACCATCCTGAGTGCTCCTTCTTCCGGAATAGTTTTGAGTGTGAGAAAGTGGTTGACTTCTTTATCCAAATTCTTCTTAGCCTTCTTAGCTCTTGACCTTGTCATTGGCCCTCTAAGTCCTCGCAGTGCATCTTTGGGCATTGGGCCTGTTGGGCTTCCACTTGAGCTTCCTTGGTCTCTATCATGCCCTCCCCCTTCGAAAGCATTTGTCCTCGAATTTGATCCTTCATCACCTATATCAAAAGGACTTAAGTCAGCCATATTAAATGTTGCAGTAACCCTATACTCACCTGGTAAGTCAACTTTGTAGGCATTGTCATTGATTCTTTCTATGATTTGGAAGGGTTCATCTCCTCTAGGTAAGAACTTAGATATCCTTTGCAAACGAAACTTTTCTTTTCGCATGTGCACCCACACCCCAACTCCTGGTTCAAAAACAACTTGCCTTTCCCTTGATTGCTTGCCTAGCATATTGCTCCATTTTCCTTTTAATTTGAGTCTTGACTTGTTTATGAAGCTTCCTCACATATTTAGCTTTTGCCTGTCCATCTCTATGAATTAAAGAAGAGACATTAGGTAGAGGTAGTAAATCAAGGGGGGTGAGGAGATTAAAACCATATACAATCTCAAAAGGAGAAAAGCTAGTAGCAGCATGCACAACCCTGTTATAAGCAAATTCAACAAGAGGTAAGCATTATTTCCAGGTTTTGATGTTCCTCTTGATGATTAATCGCAACATGGCTGATAGGGTCCTTTTCACCACTTCAGTTTGCCCATTGATTTGTGACAAGTGGTAGAGAAGAGTAGCTTAGTCCCAAGCTTGTTCCAAAGGGTCCTCCAAAAATGGCTTAGGAACTGATGAGGTTTTCCATATGCCTCTTGATTTCGGACCTATTAGGACTAGAACAAACTGAATTTGGAAGGTGAAATTGAAATAAAAGAATAAAGAAGGAAAAGAACTAATTTCGTCCGTTTTAGGAAAATTCTATAACTCAACTCACTACTACATTTTGGAATTGAGTGATTCCAAAACGAGGTGAAAGATCTCTTTCTGAATCACGATTTAGACTCAAAAATCACTGAAAAAGAGTAAGTATAATTTGAGATATGAGTACGAGATAATTAAGACGAAAATTAGAAAATTTCAAAAATTGAAAGAAGAAGTAGAAACGAAAATTGATGAAAAGAAAAAGATAAGGATGGCGCCACAAACCTAGTTTGATAAGCCAAGAAGGATCGCCACAAGAAAAGATTAATTCTTGATAAGATCAATTGATGCAAGGAAGAACCCTAGCAGAGCAAAACTCCCAATTTTCTTATATGCCAAAAGTCTATCTCCCTAATGATTCCCAAATGTTTTAATACAATTCAGTTTAGAGGTTTGCCCATTTAGGACTTAACAAAAATAAAAAAAAACAAAACCCCTTAGCATAAGCATCACTGATATGTTCCAATGGTTAAGGAGACATATTTAGCTTCAAGTGCTTGGGTTCTAATCCTCTTTTGTGGGACAAAATATATTTTTTGAACACAGGCATACACCAAATAGAACTAGAAAGCAATAGAAAATAAAAAAATCAAATAAAAACAGCCCCAAAAACATTTAAAGGTCTTGAAAGTTCAAATTGACTCTTTTGGCTCTTCTCCTTTCATTCCAAGTGGGCTATGCATGTGTAAATCCTAGGCTCCACATATTGGGCTTCAATCTGATGTTGGGCCTCTAATAAGTTGTTCAACATCTTTTTAAGTTCTTCTTGGGCCCTTTTAGCTCTTGCTCTTGTCATGGGCCTTCCTAGACCTTGTATTGGATCTTGGACTTCTTTCTCGGACTTGGGCCCTTGGGCTTGGGCTTCACCCATGAAGTCCTCATCATTCCCTCCTTCTTGAGAAGCATTTGTCCTCAAATCCATTAATTCATCACCTGCATCATAAAAGGACAAATCAGCCACATTAAAGGTAGCACTCACACCATACTCACCGGCAAGTCAATCTTATATGCATTATCATTGATCTTAGCCAATACTTGAAAAGGTCCATCTCCTCTTGGCATAAGCTTAGACTTCCTTTGAGATGGAAATCTTTCCTTCCCGAAGTGTACCCATACCCAATCACCTGGTTCAAATGTTACCTTCTTCCTTCCTTTGTTTGCATGCTTGGCATACCCTTCCGTTTTCTTCTCAATTTGGGCCTTAACCTTCTCATGCAATTTCTTGACAAAATCACTTTAACTTGCCCTGACTTATCTTGCAATTGAGAAATGTTAGGTAAAGGTAATAAATCCAAAGGAGTCAAAGGATTAAAACCATATACAATTTCAAAAGGTGAAAACTGAGTAGTACTATGTATTGCTCTATTATAAGCAAACTCAACATGTGGCAAACATTCCTCCCAAGACTTAAGATTTTTCTTTAGTACAGCTCTAAGGAGAGTAGACAAAGTCCTATTTACAACCTCTGTTTGCCCATCAGTTTGGGGATGGCAAGTAGTTGAAAATAATAGTTTTGTGCCTATCTTTCCCCACAAGGTCCTCCAAAAATGACTAAGGAATTTAGAGTCCCGATCACTTACAATACTCTTAGGCAAACCATGCAGTCTTACCACCTCTTTGAAGAATAAATCAGCTACATGACATGCATCATCCACCTTCTTGCATGGTATGAAGTGAGCCATCTTTGAGAACCCGTCAACCACCACAAAAATAGAATCCTTCCCTCCCTTAGACCGAGGCAAACCTAGCACAAAATCCATAGAAATATCAATCCAAGGGTGTTCAGAACGAGGCAAGGGAGTATATAATCCATGCGGCATGACCCTAGACTTAGCCTTTTTACAAACAAGACACTTATCACATAACTTATGCACATCATGCTTCATGTGAGGCCGGTAAAAATGCTCATGCAAGATGTCATATGTCTTTTGCACCCCAAAGTGTCCCATTAAGCCCCTTCATGTGCCTCTTGAACAAGCAATTCCCTAATTGAACTTTTTGGCACACATAGTCTCTTGTCCTTTATTAAGTAACCATCATGCTTGAAATACCCATCGATACGTATGAGAACATGTTTGATAAATGTGAGAAAAATCAGCATCATGTTCATACGGTTCCTTAATATATTCAAAACCAAGAAATTTAGTTTCAAGAGTAGTCAATAAAGCATACCTGCGTGACAAAGCATCAAGAACCACATTGGACTTACCTTTCTTGTGCTTGATCACATAGGGAAATTGTTCAAGAAGCTCCACCCAGCTGGCATGTCTCTTGTTCAACTTTCCCTGTCCTTTCAAATACTTTAGAGACTCATGATCACTATGAATAATAAACTCCTTAGGCATAAGATAGTGTTGCCAAGTTTGCAAAGCCCTAACTAAAGCATACAATTCTTTATCATATGTAGGGTAGTTAAGGGCAGCCCCATTCATTTTCTCACTAAAATAGGCAATGGGATGTCCCTCTTGCATTAAAACCGCACCTATGCCTACCCCAGATGCATCACATTCAAGCTCAAAGGGATTTAGCAAAGTTAGGCAAAGCAAGTATGGGTGCATGTGTTAATTTCTCCTTTAGGACAACAAATGCTTTCTCTTGTTTCTCTCCCCATTTAAAACCCACATGCTTCTTGACTAGTTCATTTAGAGGTGCAGCAATGGTACTAAAATCCTTAACAAACCTCCTATAGAAACTAGCAAGCCCATGAAAACTTCTTACCTCACTCACACTCTTAGGAGTTGGCCATTCTTGGATTGCTTTTATTTTCTCCTTATCTACATGCACTCCACTAGAATTAACCACAAATCCTAAGAACACAACATGGTCCTTACAAAACATGCACTTTTCCAAATTAGCATACAATCTTTCTTTTCTAAGCACATGTAAAACAGATTGCAAATGATGCAAATGCTCATCCAAATTTTTACTATATACAAGAATATCATCAAAATAAACAACAACAAATTTCCCTAGAAACTCTCTCAAAACATGGTTCATCAATCTCATAAAAGTACTAGGGGCATTTGTCAAACCAAATGGCATTACTTTCCACTCATACAAACCATACTTGGTTTTAAAAGTCATTTTCCACTCATCACCTTCTCTAATCCTAATCTGATTATATCCACTTTTCAAATCAATCTTAGAGAAATAACAAGAGCCATACAACTCATCTAACAAATCATCTAACCTGGGAATGGGATGCCTGTACTTGATGGTGATGTTGTTGACGGCCCTACAAATCGAAACACATCCTCCAACTTCCATCTTTCTTTGGCACCAATATAACTGGTACAAAGACAAGGGCTCAAGCTCTCCTCAACCCATCCTTTGTTCATCAATTCAGCAACTTGCCTTTGAATTTCTTGGGTCTCTTGAGGATTACTCCCGTATGCCGGCCTATTAGGCAACACAGACCCCGGCACCAAATCAATTTGGTGTTCAATACCTCTCAATGGTGGAAGTCCTGGTGGTATATCTTCTGGAAAAACATCTTGAAATTCCCGCAAAATAGATTTTAACTCCACTAGGAAGTTCAAGGTCGAATCAAGTGCGCATAATCTCCTTATTATAGAGTATATACATAGACTTCCTTGCCATTAAAGCTCTCCTCACCTCTCCACTCTTCACAAACAAAGCATTCTTTCTCTCTTTCTTTTTGCTCTCATTTTCATTTTCTTTCCTTTCTTTCCTCTCTTGCTTTCTTTTTTCTCTCATGATATTTTGATCATTACATACCTCTTTTGGAGACAATGGAACCAATGTAACCTTGCGGTTTTCATGGTGAAAAGTGTATTTATTTGCGTGACCATCATGGTGAGCTTTTCTATCAAACTGCCATGGTCTCCCAAGAAGCAAATGACTAGCTTCCATTGGAACCACATCACACAAAATTTTATCTTTATATTTTCCAATAGAAAACTCAATCTCCACTTGCTTATCCACCCTCAATTCTCCCTCCTCACTCAACCACCGCAACTTGTATGGTCTAGGATGGGGCTTAGTCTCCAAATTCATTTTTTTGTCACCAACCTAGTACTTGCCACATTAGTACAACTCCTCCATCAATGATTAAGGAACACAGCTTTTCCTTGGATAAGACATCTAGTATGGAAAATATTTTCTCTTTGACTTTCCTCACCCTCTTTGGCTATTCCTCCTAACATTCTCCTCACAATGAACAAATCTCCTTCAGAATCTCCTCCTCTTCCTCTCTCTCTCCTCACTTGAGGATTCAGTTTGGGAACTCTCACTAGTGATTTCTCCATTATCTTTTAACACCATAACCTTCTTAGTTGGGCATTCGATGCAATGTGCCCCCTACCCAAACATTTGAAACACTTTATGTCTCTAGACCGAGACTTGTTTGCCATTTCTTTGCCCTTGTTTTGGGTTGGGTTTGGGGCTATCGTGGAGATCCTAGAAGATGAGGTACCCTCCTTCTTGAACCTATCCTTCCATCTAGAGTTATCATAGTTTGATACACTCTTTCTCACACTTTTTCTTTTTAGTTGTTGTTCCACTTTCATAGCATGGTGAACTAAGTCCTCCATTTCTACATAATTTTGAAGCTCAACAACATCTCTTATATCTCCATTCAGCCCATTAAGGAACCTAGCCATGGTAACCTCCCTTTCCTCCTCTACATTGGCTCGGATCATGGCTATTTCAAGGTCTTTAAAGAACTCATCTACACTCTTACTCCCTTGGGTCATTCTTTGAAGTTTATTGAGAAGCTCTCTATGGTAGTGGGATGGAACATACCTCCTTCTCAACACTCTTTTTAACTCCTCCCAACTCTCTAACATAGGCTCTCCATACCTCCTCCTCTCCTTTTGGAATTGATCCCACCAAACTAAGGCATAGTCAATGAATTCCAAGGTAGCTAGCTTGACCTTCTTCTCCTCATTTAGGTTGTGGCATGAGAAAATTTGTTCTACCTTCATCTCCCACTCAATATAGGCTTCGGGATCACTTTTTCCTTTAAATGGTGGTATGGTAACTTTCACAACCTCCTCTCTATTTTCTCCTTTGTTCTCCATCATGTTCTCTCCTTTCATGCCTCTCATGTCTCCTCCTATCTCTATGTTGGTCATTCTCCCCATTCTGGTTTTGGTTTTCTAAAGTTTCAAGCCTCTCATAAATTCCCTCCGTATGCTCCCTCAACACCTCATTCATCCTTTGAGTTAAGGCATCTAACAGTAACCTATGCTCCCTAGTAGGGGATGGTGGTCCCTCTCTTTCAGCCATAGATTAATTTGATGTAAAGAAGTCCTCTCCAAAACTATTTCACTCAAAGTGTTTCACACAAATTTGGCTTTTAAGCTAATGTATCTCTCTTGCCTTTTTCCACTCTTTCTCTTGCTTAAAGTTCTTACTAGAATCAAACAATCTCTTCAAGAAATAGATTTTTAACTTGCAATCACAAATCACAAGACAAGTAGCAAAGAACAAGTTCACTACTCACAATTAGAAAGACAAGTGATTCATAAATTCAAACAAGAGACAAGAACAAGGTTTTAGGTCCAGAAATTCAAATAGCTTCCCTCAAACCAAATGTTGAAGCACTTCCAAATCTCCCTTTTTTTTCTCTTTTTTTTTTAAACTCCAATTCTTTTTTTTTTAATTCAACAATCAAATTCAGCCTCTACAATCTTAGTACAATTCAAGCGATTCAGAAAAAAAAAATCACAATTAGTGCTGTTTTCACTTACTTGGCAGCCACTGTATCTCGCGCTACAGAACTCGGATTTGAGTGTTTCCACAGCGAGGTGAACGTTCACATTCTGGGACACAATTTTGACTCAAGAATCATCGAAATTGGATATGTAAAACGCGAGATATGAACGATAAGCCCAAACAGCCCTCTTTTGGCTCCAAATCACACCCAAACACTAGCCCTAATGACTAGCTTTGATACCAAATGATGAGGTTTTCCATATGCCTCTTGATTTCGGACCTATTAGGACTAGAGCAAACTGAATTTGGAAGGTGAAATTGAAATAAAAGAATAAAGAAGAAGAAAAAGAACTAATTTCGTCCGTTTTAGGAAAATTCTATAACTCACGCTACAGATTTCGAATTGAGTGATTCCAAAACGAGGTGAAAGATCTCTTTCTGAATCACGATTTAGACTCAAAAATCACCGAAAAAGAGTAAGTATAATTTGAGATATGAGTACGAGATAATTAAGACGAAAATTAGAAAATTTCAAAATTGAAAGAAGAAGTAGAAACGAAAATTGATGAAAAGAAAAAGATAAGGATGGCGCCACAAACCTAGTTTGATAAGCCAAGAAGGATCGCCACAAGAAAAGATTAACTCTTGATAAGATCAATTGATGCAAGGAAGAACCCTAGCAGAGCAAAACTCCCAATTTTCTTATATGCCAAAAGTCTATCTCCCTAATGATTCCCAAATGTTTTAATACAATTCAGTTTAGAGGTTTGCCCATTTAGGACTTAACAAAAATAAAAAAAAAAAAAAAAAACAAAACCCCTTAGCATAAGCATCACTGATATGTTCCAGTGGTTAAGGAGACATATTTAGCTTCAAGTGCCTGGGTTCTAATCCTGCTGTGGACAAAATATATTTTTTTGAACACAGGCATACACCAAATAGAACTAGAAAGCAATAGAAAATAAAAACAAATAAAAACAGCCCCAAAAACATTTAAAGGTCTTGAAAGTTCAAATTGACTCTTTTGGCTCTTCTCCTTTCATTCCAAGTGGGCTATGCATGTGTAAATCCTAGGCTCCACATATCGGGCTTCAATCTGATGTTGGGCCTCTAATAAGTTGTTCAACATCTTTTTAAGTTCTTCTTGGGCCCTTTTAGCTCTTGCTCTTGTCATGGGCCTTCCTAGACCTTGTATTGGATCTTGGACTTCTTTCTGGACTTGGGCCTGGGCTTGGGCTTCACCCATGAAGTCCTCATCAGGAACTTTGAAGCCTCACCACTTCTTTGAAGAACAAGTCCTCCACATGACTGGCGTCATCCACCTTATGGTAAGGAATGAAGTGGGCCATCTTGGAGAATCTGTCCACCACCACAAAAAATGGAGTCTCTTACCTAGTATAAAGTCTATAGACAAGTCAGTCCAAGGGGAATTAGGAATAGGTAGGGGGTATAGAGTCCATGAGGCATTACCTTTGATTTGGCTTTTTTTACAAACAATGCACCTATCACATAGTATATGCACATCATGCTTCATGCCAGGCCAATAAAAATGCTCATGCGACACATCTAAAGTCTTTTGGATCCCAAAGTGACCCATTAATCCCCCCTCATGAGGTTCCCAAAGTGACTCATTCATGCAAAGAGCTCTTAGGCACACACAAACGTTTTTCTTTGAATAAATACCCATCTTGCCTAAAGAACCCCCTATGCACCTCTTTTTCATGTGCAGCATACATCTTGGAGAAATCATCATCATGCACATACAACTCCTTTATGTGTTCAAAACCAAGCATTTTTGTTTCAAGAGTAGCTAATAAGGTATAGCTCCTAGAAAGTGCATTAGCCACTATGTTTACCTCTCATTGCTTGTGTTTGATCACATAGGGAAATTGTTCAAGGTATTCCACCCACTTGGCATGTCTCTTATTAAGCTTACCTTGCCCTTTTAAATATTTTAGTGACCCATGATCACTGTGAATTACAAACTCTTTTGGCAAAAGGTAGTGCTGTCAAGTGTGCAAAGCCCTTATGAGTGCATACAATTCTTTATCATAGGTGGAGTAATTTAAAATAACTATGCAATTTCTCACTAAAGTATGCAATGGGGTGACCCTCTTGTAATAAAACAGCCCCAATCCCAACATTAGATGCATCACACTCAAGTTCAAAAGACTTAGAAAAATTAGGCAATGCAAGTATGGGTGCATGAGTGAACCTATCCTTAAGTATGTTGAAACTTGTCTCTTGATCCTCCCCCCACTTAAAACTCATATTTTTCTTAACAACTTCATTTAAAGGGGCGGTTATGGTGCTAAAATCTTTTACAAACGTTCTATAAAAGCTAGTTAACCCATGAAAGCTTCTTACCTCACTCACAGACTTAGGGGTAGGCCACTCCCTAATGGCTTTTATCTTTTCTTCATCTACTTGCACTCCCTTAGCACTCACAACAAAGCCTAGGAACACTACATGGTCGGTGCAAAAGACACACTTCTCTAAATTAGCATACAACTTTTCTTTTCTAAGCACACTCATCACAACCCTAAGGTGTTCTAGGTGCTCTTCTAAGGTTATGCTATAGATTAGGATGTCATCAAAGTACACTACTACAGACTTGCCTAGAAACTCTCAACACATGGTTCATCAACCTCATAAAGGTGCTAGGCGCATTTGTAAGCCCAAAAGGCATCACCAACCACTCATACAATCCATGCTTTGTCTTAAAGGCTGTCTTCCACTCATCCCCTTCTCTTATCCTAATTTGATGGTAGCCACTTTTTAAATCCACTTTAGAAAAAGTAATATACACCATGCAATTCATCAAGCAAATCATCTAGCCTAGTGATGGGATGTCTATATTTTACAGTTATATTATTTACAGCCCTACAATTAGTACACATTCTCCAAGTGCTATCCTTTTCGAGGACAAGTATGACAGGCACAGTACAAGGACTTAAACTTTTCCTCACCTATCCTTTTTGCATCAAATCCTCCACTTGTTTATGAATTTCCTTAGTTTTCTCAAGATTTGTCCTATAGGCGGGCCTATTAGGCAAAGAGGCTCCTGGGATGAAGTCTATTTAATGTTCAATCCTCCTCAAGGGTGGTAGTCCAGGAGGGACACTCTTTGGAAAGACATCTTCAAAGTCTTGCAAAAGAGAATCAACTTCATTAGGTAGAGGGTTAGAGTTACAATTTAAGTATAAGTCCTTGTATAAGCAAATGTACATCTCTTGCTTTGCAAAGCAAGCCCTCTTAATCTCACTCTCCCTAGCAATTAAACATTAATTTTTTTTTCTCATTTACAAGTTCTTGGTCCCTATTCTTTGCTTCCCCCGTTGATTTTACTTTTATGTCTTTTTTCTCTTGCTCCCTTCTTAGCTTCAAGGCCACTTGGTCTTCAAAAATCTGTTTGGGAGCATGGGGTACAAGGGTTACCTTTAAGGAATTATGAACAAAGGAGTATTTGTTAGTGAAACCATCATGAATGGCATGCTTATCAAATTGCTAAGGCCTTCCAAGCAAAATATGGCCGGCCTCCATGGGAACAACATCACACAAAACATCATCATTATACTTACTAATTGACAAATTTATCAACACTTGTTGATTCACTATCAACTCACCATTCTCACTTAGCCCTTGAAGTTTGTATGGTCGGGGGTGAGGAGTAGTTTTAAGGTCAAGTTTTCTTACCAAATGAGTGCTAGCCACATTAATGCAACTTTTCTAGTCACCTTAGCTTATCAATTCCCCTTGGAATTGTGGCACCTACCATTCCATTCCTTATCTTGTCCATTTGATTGTTTTCTTCTTCATCACAATTTTGGTTGGTCACTCAAGGATAGATCCGAATTTCTACATGATCTTTTCTAGGATCATATCATGTGGTATCTAGAGCCAACCTTCCTAGAGCGATTTTTGATCTTGTTCTTCCATTTCTTTTCCCAAAAAATTTTTTTTTCCCACCACATATCATGGCAACACTATTCCTTGAAATGGAAAGATTGCAAAGACTAATGGAGGAGTTCAATGAGATGCTTGAAAAGCTAGGAGAAATAAAAAAGAGGAGGCATGGAGGAAGGAGATATGAGAGAAGAGATAGAGAAATTGAAAGGGAGAAAAAGGAGAACGAAAAAAGGATGAGAAAAGAGGAGAGAATGAAAAGACAGATAGAAAGTTTTGAAGCACATGTGAAGAAAATGGTTGAAGACTCCAAAAAAGAAAGTGAGGTGAACAAAACAAACTTGAATGCTTATTTTGATGCTATTCCTTATTCTTTGCCTAGTTGTGTTGATTCTCTTGTGAAGGAGATTGAGTGTGTTCCTCCAAAGGAAGCTTGCAAGACATTCAATGAAATTGAAGATGTTCCTCCAAAGGAAGCTTGCAAGACATTCAATAAAATTGAAGATGAGATTCTAAAGGAAGCTTGCACAGTCAATGAAATTGAAGATGAAATTCCAAAGGAAGAATGCAAAGCATCAATTGGAGTTGAATTGCAAGAGGAAGATAAGGAGATGAAGACGACTAGACAGTGACTTACAATTAAAGCTGAGAATAAGTCTTCAAATTCACTTGGAAAGTCATGGCAATCTATTACTCTAATACCTACTTCTAGATTAGCTTGTGGAATCAAATGTTGGGATTCTTCTACTTTGGTTCATTTATCTAACATTTCTCCCCTAGGGCATGAAGAAAAGAATAGTGAAGGCCAAACCAACAAAAGCAAAGAGCAAGAGAAAAATAGTAAGAAGGAAGAGAATAAAAAAGATATTGAGGAAAAAGTAGAGAGTCTCTTTATGAACAAAAGTGAGGTGGAAAAAGCATTCTTTGAAGAGGAAAAGGTTGAAAGAAAAATTGAGAGTCTTCCTATAAAAGAAAATAACGAAGTTGAAGAAGCAATTCCAAGAGAGGTGCCCCATGGATTCAAAAGAGTTGTGTTTAAACCCGAAGGATGAAGACAATTCCCAAAGGCAATAAATTCAAGGTCGAATTCTCTTCAAGAGGGAGGGAATGATGCAAACCAAGAATGATGTCCAATTTAAGGCCAAATTGATTTTTGATGAAATTTTTATTTTCATTAGTAAGGAATCTGTCGACTTCTTTTGGCTTTATCTTGTGCTACAGAACTCCGATTAGTGCGTTCTTTAGTTTGTTGGAAAGCTAAGAAAATTATCTACAAATCGTATTTCAAGCTTCTTAACTAGATTCGACTTCTATCAAGGTGAAAAATGAGCTGGAAGTTTAAAACGAATTCTTGGACGGAATTTTACTTGTATTTTGGGCTTTCTATTATGTTTATTTTATATTTTGTTATTTTCAAGTCTAGAGTGTCTTTAATGTTCCAAATTCCTAGAGTTTCTTTTGGTTCAATTTATTTAGCTACTTAGCGGAATGGTTAATGCTTTAATTAGCCACTTAGTGGATTAGTTATTGCTTTTATGGAGCTTCTTGGGAGGGCAAACTTTGGCTTGCATGCCTAGGTAACTCCTTTTTAGAACTCATGGAGCCACTTTTATTATCCACTTAGTGTTCATTAGTTACTTTAATTAGCCACTTAGTGGACTAGTTAATGCTTTAATTAGCCACTTGGTGGATTAGTTATTGCTTTTATGGGGAATTTGTCAAATTATGATGACCCTGTTATATGCATATTTTATGCACCCCATTTTCCTATATGTATGCGCCTAAAACATGAATGAAGGGACTTTTGGATGTTCAATTTGGATTTGTTCTAATCGTGAGAGTGTTTAGCCTCTCTTAGGTTCTTCATTGAACCAACCCCTTTTGATCTTATTAAGAGTCCAAGACCCTTGTGGCGATCCTCACCTTGGCTTATCAATTCCCCTTGGAATTGTGGCACCTACCGTTCCATTCCTTATCTTGTCCATTTGATTGTTTTTTTCTTCATCACAATTTTGGTTGGTCACTCTAGGATAGATCCGAATTTCTACATGATCTTTTCTAGGATCATATCATGCGGTATCTACAGCCATCCTTCCTTGAGTGATTTTTGATCCTGTTCTTCCATTTTTTTTCCCACCACATATCATGGCAATACTATTCCTTGTAATGGAAAGATTGCAAAGACTAATGGAGGAGTTCAATGAGATGCTTGAAAAGCTAGGAGAAATAAAAAAGAGGAGGCATGGAGGAAGGAGATATGAGAGAAGAGATAGAGAAAATGAAAGGGAGAAAAAGGAGAACGAAAAAAGGGTGAGAAAAGAGGAGAGAATGAAAAGACAGATAGAAAGTTTTGAAGCACATGTGAAGAAAATGGTTGAAGACTCCAAAAAAGAAAGTGAGGTGAACAAAACAAACTTGAATGATTATTTTGATGCTATTCCTAATTATTTGCCTAGTTGTGTTGATTCTCTTGTGAAGGAGATTGAGTGTGTTCCTCCAAAGGAAGCTTGCAAGACATTCAATGAAATTGAAGATGTTCCTCCAAAGCAAGCTTGCAAGACATTTAATAAAATTGAAGATGAGATTCTAAAGGAAGCTTGCACAGTCAACGAAATTGAAGATGAAATTCCAAAGGAAGAATGCAAAGCATCAATTGGAGTTGAATTGCAAGAGGAAGATAAGGAGATGAAGACGACTAGGGAGTGGCTTACAATTAAAGCTGAGAATAAGTCTTCAAATTCACTTGGAAAGTCATGGCAATCTATTACTCTAATACCTACTTCTAGATTAGCTTGTGGAATCAAATGTTGGGATTCTTCTGCTTTGGTTCATTTGTCTAACATTTCTCCCCTAGGGCATGAAGAAAAGAATAGTGAAGGACAAACCAACAAAAGCAAAGAGCAAGAGAAAAATAGTGAGATGGAAGAGAATGAAAAAGATATTGAGGAAAAAGTAAAGAGTCTCTTTATGAACAAAAGTGAGGTGGAAAAAGCATTCTTTGCAGAGGCAAAGGTTGAAAGAAAAATTGAGAGTCTTCCTATAAAAGAAAATAAGGAAGTTGAAGAAACAATTCCAAGAGAGGTGCCTCATGGATTCAAAAGAGTTGTGTTTGAACCCGGAGGATGAAGACGATTCCCAAAGGCAATAAATTCAAGGTCAAATTCTCTTCAAGAGGGAGGGAATGATGCAAACCAAGAATGATGTCCAATTTAAGGCCAAATTGATTTTTGATGAAAATTTTATTTTCATTAGTAAGGAATCTGTCGACTTCTTTTCACTTTATCTTATGCTACAGAATTCCGATTAGTGCATTCTTTAGTTCGTTGGAAAGCTTAGGAAATTATCTACAAATCGTATTTCAAGCTTCTTGACTAGATTCGGCTTCTATCATGGTGAAAAATGAGTTGGAAGTTTAAAACGAATTCTTGGACGGAATTTTACTTGTATTTTGGGCTTTCTATTATGTTTATTTTATATTATGTTATTTTCAAGTCTAGAGTGTCTTTAATGTTCCAAATTCCTAGATTTTCTTTTGGTTCAATTTATTTAGCTGCTTAGCGGAATGGTTAATGCTTTAATTAGCCACTTAGTGGATTAGTTATTGCTTTTATGGAGCTTCTTGGGAGGGCAACCTTTGGCTTGCATGCCTAGGTAACTCCTTTTTAGAACTGATGGAGTCACTTTTATTATCCACTTAGTATTCATTAGTTACTTTAATTTGCCACTTGGTGGACTAGTTAATGCTTTAGTTAGCCACTTAGTGGATTAGTTATTGCTTTTATGGGGAATTTGTCACATTATGATGACCCTTTTGTATGCATATTTTATGCACCCCATTTTCCTATTTGTATGCGCCTAAAACATGAATGAAGGGACTTTTGGATGTTCAATTTGGATTTGTTCCAATTGTAAGAGTATTTAGCCTTTCTTAGATTCTTCATTGAACTAACCCCTTTTGATCTTATCAAGAGTCCAAGACCCTTGTGGTGATCCTCACCTTGGCTTATCAATTCCCCTTGGAATTGTGGCGCCTACCATTCCATTCCTTATCTTGTCCATTTGATTGTTTTCTTCTTCATCACAATTTTGGTTGGTCACTCAAGGATAGATCCGAATTTCTACATGATCTTTTCTAGGATCATATCATGTGGTATCTAGAGCCATCCTTCCTAGAGTGATTTTTGATCTTGTTCTTGCATTTTTTTTCCAAAAAAAAAAATTTTTCCCACCACATATCATGGCAACACTATTCCTTGAAATGGAAAGATTGCAAAGACTAATGGAGGAGTTCAATGAGATGCTTGAAAAGTTAGGAGAAATAAAAAAGAGGAGGCATGGAGGAAGGAGATATGAGAGAAGAGATAGAGAAATTGAAAGGGAGAAAAAGGAGAACGAAAAAATGGTGAGAAAAGAAGAGAGAATGAAAAGACAGATAGAAAGTGTTGAAGCACATGTGAAGAAAATGGTTGAAGACTCCAAAAAAGAAAGTGAGGTGAACAAAACAAACTTGAATGCTTATTTTGATGCTATTCCTAATTATTTGCCTGGTTGTGTTGATTCTCTTGTGAAGGAGATTGAGTGTGTTCCTCCAAAGGAAGCTTGCAAGACATTCAATGAAGTTGAAGATGTTCCTCCAAAGGAAGCTTGCAAGACATTCAATAAAATTGAAGATGAGATTCTAAAGGAAGCTTGCACAGTCAATGAAATTGAAGATGAAATTCCAAAGGAAGAATGCAAAGCATCAATTGGAGTTGAATTGCAAGAGGAAGATAAGGAGATGAAGACGACTAGAGAGTGGCTTACAATTAAAGCTGAGTATAAGTCTTCAAATTCACTTGGAAAGTCATGGCAATCTATTACTCTAATACCTACTTGTAGATTAGCTTGTGGAATCAAAGGTTGGGATTCTTCTACTTTGGTTCATTTGTCTAACATTTCTCCCCTAGGGCATGAAGAAAAGAATAGTGAAGGCCAAACCAACAAAAGCAAA
Organism: Ormosia emarginata; assembly: GCA_029884605.1. Classification (NCBI taxonomy): domain Eukaryota; kingdom Viridiplantae; phylum Streptophyta; class Magnoliopsida; order Fabales; family Fabaceae; genus Ormosia; species Ormosia emarginata. The sequence goes on along the minus strand of JAQQTP010000078.1, from coordinate 18,944,871 downwards.
GAGCAAGAGAAAAATAATGAGAAGGAAGAGAATGAAAAAGATATTGAGGAAAAAGTAGAGAGTCTCTTTATGAACAAAAGTGAGGTGGAAAAAGCATTCTTTGAAGAGGTAAAGGTTGAAAGAAAAATTGAGAGTCTTCTCATAAAAGAAAATAAGGAAGTTGAAGAAGCAATTCCAAGAGAGGTGCCCTATGGATTCAAAAGAGTTGTGTTTGAACCCGGAGGATAAAGACGATTCCCAAAGGCAATAAATTCAAGGTCAAATTCTCTTCATGAGGGAGGGAATGATGCAAACCAAGAATGATGTCCAATTTAAGGCCAAATTGATTTTTGATGAAAATTTTATTTTCATTAGTAAGGAATCTATCGACTTCTTTTGGCTTTATCTTGTGCTACAAAACTCCGATTAGAGCATTCTTTAGTTCGTTAGAAAGCTCAACAAATTATCTACAAATCATATTTCAAGCTTCTTGACCAGATTTGACTTCTTTCAAGGTGAAAAATGAGCTGGAAGTTTAAAATGAATTCTTAGACGGAATTTTACTTGTATTTTGGGCTTTCTATTATGTTTATTTTATATTTTGTTATTTTCAAGTCTAGAGTGTCTTTATTGTTCCAAATTCCTAGAGTTTCTTTTGGTTCAATTTATTTAGCTGCTTAGCGGAATGGTTAATGCTTTAATTAGCCACTTAGTGGATTAGTTATTGCTTTTATGGAGCTTCTTGGGAGGGAAACCTTTGGCTTGCATGCCTAGGTAACACCTTTTTAGAACTCATGGAGCCACTTTTATTATCCACTTAGTGTTCATTAGTTACTTTAATTAGCCACTTAGTAGACTAGTTAATGCTTCAGTTAGCCACTTAGTGGATTAGCTATTACTTTTATGGGGAATTTGTCACATTATGATGACCCTTTTGTATGCATATTTAATGCACCTTATTTTCCCATATGTATGTGCCTAAAACATGAATGAAGGGACTTTTTGATGTTCAATTTGGATTTGTTCCAATTGTGAGAGTGTTTAGCCTCTCTTAGGTTCTTCATTGAACTAACCCCTTTTGATCTTATCAAGAGTCTAAGACTGATGAGGTTTTCCTTAAGCCTCTTGATTTCGGACCTATTAGGACTAGAACAACAGAATTTGGAAGATGAAATTGAAAAGAAAAATAAAGAAGCAAAAGAACTAATTCTGTCCATTTTAGGAAATTTCTATAACTCACGCTATAGATTTCAGAATTGGGTGATTCCAAAACGAGGTGAAAGAGCTCTTTCTGAATCACGATTTAGACTCAAGAATCACTGAAAAAAAGTACGTATACCTTGAGTTATGAGCAAGAGAAAATTAAGACAAAAATTGAAAAAATTGTGAAAATTGAAAGAAGAATTAGAAACGAAAATTGATGAAAAGAAAAAGATAAGGATGGCGCCACAAATCTAGTTTGATAAGCCAAGAAGGATCGCCACAAGAAAAAGATTAATTCTTGATAAGATCAAATGATGCAAGGAAGAACCCTAGCAGAGCAAAACACCCAATTTTCTTATATGCCAAAAGTCTCACTCTCTCATGATCCCCAAATGTTTTAATACAATTTAGTTTAGGGTTTGCCCATTTAGGACTTAACTAAAATAAAACAAAACCCATAGCATAAGCATCACTGATATGTTTCAGTGGTTAAGGAGACATATTCAGCTTCAAGTGCTTGGGTTCTAATCCTGCTGTGGACAAAATATATTGTTTTTGAACACAGTCATACACCAAATAGAACTAGAATGTAATAAAATTAAATAAAATAAAAATCAAATAAAAAACAGCCCAAAAATATATAAAGGTCTTGAAGTTCAAATTGACTCTTTTGGCTCTTCTCCTTTCATTCCAAGTGGGCTATGCATGCGTAAATCCTAGGCTCCACATATTAGACTTCAATCTGATGTTGGGCCTCTAATAGGTTGTTCACCATCTTTTTAAGTTCTTCTTGGGCTCTTTTAGCTCTTGCTCTTGTCATGGGCCCTCTTAGACCTTGTATTAGATCTTGGACTTCTTTTTGGACTTGGGCTTCTCCCATGAAGTCCTCATCATTCCCTCCTTCTTGAGAAGCATTTGTCCTCAAATCTATTAATTCATCACCTGCATCATAAAAGGACAAATCAGCCACATTAAAGGTAGCACTCACACCATACTCACCTGGCAAGTCAATCTTATATGCATTGTCATTGATCTTAGCCAATACTTGAAAAGGTCCATCTCCTCTTGGCATAAGCTTAGACTTCCTTTGAGATGGAAATCTTTCCTTCCTGAAGTGTACCCATACCCAATCACCTGGTTCAAATGTTACCTTCTTCCTTCCTTTGTTTGCATGCTTGGCATACCCTTCCATTTTCTTCTCAATTTGGGCCTTAACCTTCTCATGTAATTTCTTGACATAATCACTTTAACTTGCCCTGACTTATCTTGCTTGCAATTGAGAAATGTTAGGCAAAGGTAATAAATCCAAAGGAGTCAAAGGATTAAAACCATATACAATTTCAAAAGGTGAAAATTGAGTAGTACTATGTATCGCTCTATTATAAGCAAACTCAACATGTGGCAAACATTCCTCCCAAGACTTAAGATTTTTCTTTAGAACAGCTCTAAGGAGAGTAGATAAAGTCCTATTTACAACCTCTGTTTGCCCATCAGTTTGGGGATGGCAAGTAGTAGAAAATAATAGTTTTGTGCCTATTTTTCCCCACAAGGTCCTCCAAAAATGACTAAGGAATTTAGAGTCCCGATCACTTATAATACTCTTAGGCAAACCATGCAATCTTACCACCTCTTTGAAGAATAAATCAGCTACATGACATGCATCATCCACCTTCTTGCATGGTATGAAGTGAGCCATCTTTGAGAACCTGTCAACTACCACAAAAATAGAATCCTTCCCTCCCTTAGACCGAGGCAAACCTAGAACAAAATCCATAGAAATATCAATCCAAGGGTGTTCAGGAACAGACAAGGGAGCATATAATCCATGCGGCATGACCCTAGACTTAGCCGTTTTACAAACAAGACACTTATCACATAACTTATGCACATCATGCTTCATGTGGGGCCAGTAAAAATGCTCATGCAAGATGTCATATGTCTTTTGCACCCCAAAGTGTCCCATTAAGCCCCCTTCATGTGCCTCTTGAACAAGCAATTCCCTAATTGAACCTTTTGGCACACAAAGTCTCTTGTCCTTTATTAAGTAACCATCATGCTTGAAATACCCATCAATACTGAAGATGAGAACATGTTTGATAAATATGAGAAAAATCAGCATCATGTTCATACAATTTCTTAATATATTCAAAACCAAGAAATTTAGTTTCAAGAGTAGTCAATAAAGCATACCGCGTGACAAAGCATCAAAGAACCACATTGGACTTACCTTTCTTGTACTTGATCACATAGGGGAATTGTTCAAGAAACTCCACCCACTTGGCATGTCTCTTGTTCAACTTTCCCTATCCCTTCAAATACTTTAGAGACTCATGATCACTATGAATAATAAACTCCTTTGGCAGAAGATAGTGTTGCCAAGTTTGCAAAGCCCTAACTAAAGCATACAATTCATTATCATATGTAGGGTAGTTAAGGGCAGCCCCATTCATTTTCTCACTAAAATAAGCAATGGGATGTCCCTCTTGCAAAAAACCTATGCAGTAACATCTCAAGGGATCAAAGTCACAGGGGTGATTGACGAGTGTCTCCACAAACCAACACGGGTCTTTTCAGCGTGCTTTGTCCTCACTCACACGCATCCTAGGAAACTTCCCAGGAGGTCACCCATCCCATAATTGCTCCAGGTCAAGCATGCTTAACAATGGAGTTCTTATGTTCTAGGCTCCCGAAAAAAAGTTGCAACTTGTTGATATGGTTACGCCTAATCAATTCCTTTAAGCCATCCTCAACTATGCAGTCCCATACCTGCACAGTCTCTGAATCCCTCTCATTCTGGTGCGTATTCAGTTCATTCATGGGACCCTTCGCCTAGAAGCATGCCAGGAGCCGCCCATTGTACATGCTTCAATTCGCACCGGCGTCCACTCCCCGCCCTCATCAACCCCGGGACACCACATGCCCACCAACTTCCGCCTGGTTCGTCCCCGAACCACACCGTACTGGGAGAGGTCCCATCTCTGATACCATTTGTAACATCTCGGGACTGCCTGCAGGATTGACGAGTGTCTCCACAAACCAACACGGGTCTTTTCAGCGTGCTTTGTGTAACGCCCCAATTTTTAGAAAATATTCTGAATGTACTGTTTTCTGTTTTTTATGCTTTTGTGTGAATGACCGCTGTGTCCCTATTTTTCTGTTCTCGATTTCTGTATGAAAACAATTACGATAATACAGGCTCAAATTTTATTTGATCGTTTTACGTAATTTGTTTCGAGACGGTAAAATAAAAATTTTTCTCGAGCTCTTGTTAATTTTTCTCGAAAGATATACAACTATATAATACTGCTGGATATTTTATTTGAACGTTTTGGACGATTACCTACGTTGTGGGAAAAAATGAGAAAATGACCGTTACATCCCAAACGTACTGTTTTTGCTGTTTTTTACTGTTTTTAATTGTTTTCTTCTTGATTTAATGTCCGATAATACTGTCTGTGATTTTATATGGACTTTTTGTGTGATTTGCTTCGAGGCAGGAAAATAATATTTTCTAGGCCGAGGAAAATCTTATTTTATTATTTAGAATTGGGGGATCTTACTTAACCCGATTCTGAATGAGACTAAAAATAATCTTTTAATTTTTAGGATTTAATCATCAAATAAAATAATTTTATATTATTATAATATTATTTTATTAGTCAAGATATTTTAGTGACAAAGATGGACCCGAAAATATTTTACGGGGCCCACAATTAGCGAAACTGTTAGATCGGTAGCTTAATTAATCACCGTTAGCGTAGAACTTTCAGAACAGTGTGACTCAAATAGTGACTCAAGTAGAGAATTAAATGAGCTATGTGACTCAGCATGTGAGTCATCATGAACCAACCAATAGAAATGAAGCTTGATCACCAAGATTTAATCCTAGCCTTTGATGTATTCAATGGCTTGGATGAAGCCAAATCCATGCACATCCTTACCACTTGAAGGCTACGGCCATTAGGAGTGAGAAGGCCAAAACAACACTTCATCTTCATCACTTTTCTCTCTTCTCTCTCTTCCAAAAACCCTAGCCACCATTGTTGTTCCTTTTCCTTACCATTCGGCCAAGACACTATCTACACCATCCAACCATCAAAAAATTTTTCTAACCAAGTTTTCCTAACCTAAACACTATTCTAAGAACCTTTCTAGTTGGGAGTTTCTTCAAAATCTTCCATTTAAGGCTTGGAAATCAACCTTGAAAGTTTTACCTAGAAGGTGAAATTTCATGCTTTTCTTTTCTCTCTTCTTTTTCAAAGTTCTAAGCCATGATTTCTCCATGGTTTAGCTTCTTTTTCATGGTTAGTAACATGTAGATTTTGTTTGAGATTTCTAGGTATTTTTGGTGGTGAAAACCGTGACCTAGGAGGAGTGAAAGCAAGCCTTTTGTCTTCATTTAAGGTAAGAGGAAGACAATTCTTATCATCTCTTGATGGTGGTAAGAAGATGGAGCCATTTGTGATGTTTGTAGAATCCATAAGGATTCGGTGGTCATGTGTTAATTATGTGTGTATTTGTTAATTTTTGTGTTTGTTAGTAGTTTATGTGGTATTTGTTAGTAGCTTTCTTGTTTGATGATTGTAATAATTTTGCATGTCTATTAGCTTTTGATTGCATGTCTATAAGCTTTAATTTAGGTTTAGGTGTTAGAAAATATATTGCATGTGTTAGAAAATATAAAATGCATGTGTTAGAATTGTATGATAGTATATAGGATGTGAATAACATGTTTAAATTTGCATGAGTGTTCCAAAGAGCACATCCAATAGCTCACGGCAATGACAAGTTTGGAGGACCAAAATGTTCTCTTGATTTTTCCTAAAGTGTAACTTAATTAACCTAGGAGAATCAAGAAAGTTTCAAATTGATTTGATCAAAGAAAATGCATTTAGAAATCAAATAGTAAAGACTTAGTATTTTGGGCCAACATGCCTAAAGGATTAATTTAACTCTTACTAACTATTTTCTAATATGATTGAATGAGCTTAGACAATATAATATATTTGATATGATTTAGAAGGTGAAAAACAATTTAGAAATCAAATGCAAAAGTTTTATGAAATTTGGCCAACATGCCAATATAGGTAATCATGATTTTTAAAACTTGATTCCAAACCTTTTTCAATCAAAAAGAGACAATACAAGTTAAGAAGAAATTTTCTATAATAGTTTTTGAAGAAACAAATTGAGTAGAATTGAGCTTAAAGGACTAAAACTAATAATTTTATCATTAGGAAGGAAATACAGTAATGTTGAGAAGTTTTCTAACATATAGCTCACTTTAGGTTTTGAAGCATGTTAGAGATTTCAAAAAGAATTAAATGATATGGTTAAAAAAATTTAGGTAAATGGAAATTTTATGGATAATTTAGGAAACCATTATTATGATATTCTAAACAAAATACTGTCAATTTTTAGTAAAAATGAACCAATAAGATAGCAAAAATATCCAAAAGACAGTATGCGGTATGAAAAATTATTCTACGTAGTTTAAATGTACTAAGTAATATTTCTGTCTGTTTAAACAGTAATTTAAAGGCATTTGAATAAGAAAATGATTTGAAAATCCTACGCGATTGAGAAAACGTATTAAAAATGTTACGCGATTTTAAAAACAGAAAAATATCTTTACCCGATTTTTAAACGTTTGTAAAAACGACGGAATTATGAAAACGCGATAAAATTTCTACGCGATTGACCGTTACTATATTTATTTTATGCTGTCGGGAAAATGTGAACTCGTACAGATTATTTTTGAGGATCTTTCGCTGTCGGGAAAATGTGAACCCGTACAGGCTTTTGAAAATTTATCTGCTATCGGGAAAATGTGAACCCGTATAGGCTTTTGAAAATTTATCTGCTGTCGGGAAAATGTGAACCCGTACAGGTTTTTGAGAATTTATTTGCTGTCGGGAAAATGTGAACCGCATGTGCTTTCTATCTATGTGTGCCAAGTTTTTGGTGGATTGGTTGACGAGACGAATCACATCGTGTTGTCGATGAGATAAACGTAGTGTGGTTCATTGTTCTAATGAACTTGGAGACTTTAGTGTACGGGATCCCACATGTGGACAGTTGGTAGCTCCGCTGGGCCGTGGTAAACCGATAGCACACTATGGTACTCGACATACACTATATTTAATCGAGATTTGTGAAATCTAGTAGTACATTTGCCTGTAGTGCCACAACGTGAGACCGTGAACTACACCACGCCTGGATGATGGATTCCTGTGTCGTGGGGCTATAGACGCAACGTGTGACAGCGCAATAGTTGGTGGGGCAGCCGTGGTACTAATAGATTTTACGAATCATTCCTCTCTCTGATACTTGTGTTTTCTTTAGCTCCATGGAGTAGGGTTTTGTTATATTATTTGTTTATCTCTATGTCTATTTATTTCCATCTTATCTATTTATTGTTTATCTGTATTTTATTTGTTTGTTTTATCTGATTACTACTTCTATATTTGGTTATTTTTATTATATCTTATCTGTTTATTTTTATCTTTCTTATTTTATCTGTGATGTTTTATCCGTGGTGTGATATATTGTTATGATATCTAAATTTTACTTCAATCATTATTATAATTGTTAAAGCTTTTGTATTGCATGAACTCGTATATATGTTGTTTGTCGTCTTCTTATTGGCCATGTTGTGATGATTTTATGTTGTCTTACCTCTTTGTTATATGTATTTTCTGTTTATTTATTTACGCGGTAAAGACTTTGAGGAAGAGGATCAGCCCCTTGAGATCTTGTACCCCGAGGAGGAGGAAGGTCGCAAGCGGACGATCGCTTGACGATCAAGAACCATCCGATCATCCATATCCTCTCGGATTGATTGTGAGGATGGCAACGCGCTGTGATTTTTTTGGGTTTCGTAGAGCTAGTATTTCATGGAGGTTCTCTCGGCTTGGCATCTACGAGGCGATCGTGATTCTGTGACATATGCAGGACGTGTGACCGTGATTCTACGTCACCGATTTGATGGAGAGCCCGTTATGACTACGACGTTATTTCTGCACTTAGAGTTACCCTTATCCATTAGGCGTTATTGGGGTGCTGAAAACCCTGAGCCTAGTGAGATAAGCATCGTATCGACTGCGCGATCCCGTTATCGCCGTGTGTCGAGACATTCGGGATATCTATCTCCCGATGATCATTTTCAGGCTGAGAGTGATCCATCTGAGGATTAGATAACCATGATGTTTTTTTTTGGGCGCGTCAGCGTATGTCTGTATATATTAACTCTTTTATTGCTTTATTGTTTTTGTTTAAATATTTGTAGTCCTTGTTGTAAATTATTTATACAAATTTTATAACTTAATCATATGTATATTATCGGTAATGATGTTTTTTTTTTATTTCGTATTTTCTACATTATCTTTTTATATCATATTTCTGTCTATCAGGAATTATTTTACAACCCGTAATAATATTTAACAAATGTTTCACAACTTGGGTAGATTTTATTTCTATTTCTTTTATTTTCTTTTATGTGTGACATCCTCAAAAGGGGTGTTACACTTTGTCCTCACTCACACGCATCCTAGGAAACTTCTCAGGAGGTCACCCATCCCATAATTGCTCCAGGTCAAGCACGCTTAACAATGGAGTTCTTATGTTCTAGGCTCCCGAAAAGAAGTTGCAACTTGTTGATATGGTTACGCCTAATCAATTCCTTTAAGCCATCCTCAACTATGCAGTCTCATACCTGCACAGTCTCTAAATCCCTCTCATTCTGGTGCGTATTCAGTTCATTCATGGGACCCTTCGCCTAGAAGCATGCCAGGAGCCGCCCATTGTACATGCTTCAATTCGCACCGGCGTCCACTCCCCGCCCTCATCAACCCCGGGACACCACAAAAACCGCACTTATGCCTACCCCAGATGCATCACATTCAAGCTCAAAGGATTTAGCAAAGTTAGGCAAAGCAAGTATGGGTGCATGTGTTAATTTCTCCTTTAGGACAACAAATGCTTTCTCTTGTTTCTCTCCCCATTTAAAACCCACATGCTTCTTGACTAGTTCATTTAGAGGTGCAGCAATGGTACTAAAATCCTTAACAAACCTCCTATAGAAACTAGCAAGCCCATGGAAACTTCTTACCTCACTCACACTCTTAGGAGTTGGCCATTCTTGGATTGCTTTTATTTTCTCTTTATCTACATGCACTCCACTAGAATTAACCACAAATCCTAAAAACACAACATGGTCCTTACAAAACGTGCACTTTTCCAAATTAGCATACAATCTTTCTTTTCTAAGTACATGTAAAACAGATTGCAAATGATGCAAATGCTCATCCAAATTTTTACTATATACAAGAATATCATCAAAATAAACAACCATAAATTTCCCTAGAAACTCTCTCAAAACATGGTTCATCAATCTCATGAAAGTACTAGGGGCATTTGTCAAACCAAATGACATTACTTTCCACTCATACAAACCATACTTGGTTTTAAAAGCTGTTTTCCACTCATCACCTTCTCTAATCCTAATTTGATTATATCCACTTTTCAAATCAATCTTAGAGAAATAACAAGAGCCATACAACTCATCTAACAAATCATCTAACCTGGGAATGGGATGCCTATACTTGATGGTGATGTTGTTGACGGCCCTACAGTCAGAACACATCCTCCAACTTCCATATTTCTTTGGCACCAATATAACTAGAACAGCACAAGGGCTCAAGCTCTCCTCAACCCATCCTTTGCTCATCAATTCAGCAACTTGCCTTTGAATTTCTTGGGTCTCTTGAGGATTACTCCAGTATGCTAGCCTATTAGGCAACACAGCCCCTGGCACCAAATCAATTTGGTGTTCAATACCTCTCAATGGTGGAAGTCCTGGTGGTATATTTTCTGGAAAAACATCTTGAAATTCTTGCAAAATAAATTTAACTCCACTACGAAGTTCAAGGTCAGAATCAAGTGCAGTAATCTCCTTATTATAGAGTATATACATAAACTTCCTTTCCATTAAAGCTCTCCTCACCTCTCCAGTATTCACAAACAAAGCATTCTTTCTCTCTTTCTTTTTGTTTTCATTTTCATTTTCTTTCCTTTCTTTCCTCTCTTGCCTTCTTTTTTCTCTCATGATATTTTGATCATTACATACCTCTTTTGGAGACAATGGAACCAATGTAACCTTGCGGTTTTCATGGTGAAAAGTGTATTTATTTGTGTGACCATCATGGTGAGCTTTTCTATCAAACTGCCATGGTCTCCCAAGAAGCAAATGACTAGCTTCCATTGGAACCACATCACACAAAATTTTATCTTTATATTTTCCAATAGAAAACTCAATCTCCACTTGTTTATCCACCCTCAATTCTCCCTCCTCACTCAACCACTGCAACTTGTATGGTCTAGGATGGGGCTTAGTCTCCAAATTCATTTTTGTCACCAACCTAGTACTTGCCACATTAGTACAACTCCCTCCATCAATGATTAAAGAACACAGTTTTCCTTAGATAAGACATCTAGTATGGAAAATATTTTTTCTTTGACTTTCCTCACCCTCTTTGGCTATTCCTCCTAACATTCTCCTCACAATGAACAAATCTCCTTCAGGAATCTCCTCCTCTTCCTCTCTCTCTTCCTCACTTGAGGATTCAGTTTGGGAACTCTCACTAGTGATTTCTCCATTATCTTTTAACACCATAACCTTCTTAGTTGGGCATTCAGATGCAATGTGCCCCCTACCCAAACATTTGAAACACTCTATGTCTCTAGACCGAGACTTGTTTGCCATTCTTTGCCCTTGTTTTGGGTTGGGTTTGGGGCTATCGTGGAGATCCTAGAAGATGAGGTACCCTCCTTCTTGAACCTATCCTTCCATCTAGAGTTATCATAGTTTGATACACTCTTTCTCACACTTTTTCTTTTTAGTTGTTGTTCCACTTTCATAGCATGGTGAACTAAGTCCTCCATTTCTACATAATTTTGAAGCTCAACAACATCTCTTATATCTCCATTCAGCCTATTAAGGAACCTAGCCATGGTAACCTCCCTTTCCTCCTCTACATTGGCTCGGATCATGGCTATTTCAAGGTCTTTAAAGAACTCATCTACACTCTTACTCCCTTGGGTCATTCTTTGAAGTTTATTGAGAAGCTCTCTATGGTAGTGGGATGGAACATACCTCCTTCTCAACACTCTTTTTAACTCCTCCCAACTCTCTAACATAGGCTCTCCATACCTCCTCCTCTCCTTTTGGAATTGATCCCACCAAACTAAGGCATAGTCGTGAATGATCCAAGGTAGCTAGCTTGACCTTCCTCTCCTCATTTAGGTTGTGGCATGAGAAAATTTGTTCTACCTTCATCTCCCACTCAATATAGGCTTCAGGATCACTTTTTCCTTTAAATGGTGGTATGGTAACTTTCACAACCTCCTCTCTATTTCTCCTTTGTTCTCCATCATGTTCTCTCCTTTCATGCCTCTCATGTCTCCTCCTATCTCTATGTTGGTCATTCTCCCCATTCTGGTTTTGGTTTTCTAAAGTTTCAAGTCTCTCATAAATTCCCTCCGTATGCTCCCTCAACACCTCATTCATCCTTTGAGTTAAGGCATCTAACAACAACCTATGCTCCCTAGTAGGGGATGGGGGTCCCTCTCTTTCAGCCATAGATTAATTTGATGTAAAGAAGTCCTCTCCAAAACTATTTCACTCAAAGTGTTTCACACAAATTTGGCTTTTAAGCTAATGTATCTCTCTTGCCTTTTTCCACTCTTTCTCTTGCTTAAAGTTCTTACTAGAATCAAACAATCTCTTCAAGAAATAAATTTTTAATTTGCAGCAATCACAAGGCTTTTAATATCACAAGACAAGTAGCAAAGAACAAGTTCACTACTCACAATTAGAAAGACAAGTGATTCATAAATTCAAACAAGAGAGAAGAACAAGGTTTAGGTCCAGAAATTCAAATAGCTTCCCTCAAACCAAATGTTGAAGCACTTCTAAATCTCCTTTTTTTTTGTTTTTTTTTAAAACCCCAATTCTTTTTTTTTATATAAATTCATCAATCAAATTCAGCCTCTACAATCTTAGTACAATTCAAGCGATTCAGAAAAAAAATCACAATTAAGTGCTGTTTTCACTTACTTGGCAGCCATTGTATGCCTCTTTGTGCAGCCTTCGCTCCTCCAAACACAACTTTTTGAAAAAAAAAAAACCTCTTTTGGCTCCAAATCACACACCAAACACTAGCCCTAATGACTAGCTTTGATACCAAATGATGAGGTTTTCCTTAAGCCTCTTGATTTCAGACCTATTAGGACTAGAACAACAGAATTTGGAAGATGAAATTGAAAAGAAGAATAAAGAAGCAAAAGAACTAATTCTGTTCGTTTTAGGAAATTTTTATAACTCATGCTACAGATTTCGGAATTGGGTGATTCCAAAACGAGGTGAAAGATCTCTTTCTGAATCACGATTTAGACTCAAGAATCACTAAAAAAGAGTATGTATAACTTGAGTTATGAGCACGAGAAAATTAAGACGAAAATTGAGAAAATTGCGAAAATTGAAAGAAGAATTAGAAACGAAAATTGATGAAAAGAAAAAGATAAGGATGACACCACAAACCTAGTTTGATAAGCCAAGAAGGATCGCCCCAAGAAAAAGATTAATTCTTGATAAGATCAAATGATGCAAGGAAGATCCCTAGCAGAGCAAAACACCCAATTTTCTTATATGCCAAAAGTCTCACTCTCTCATGATCCCCAAATGTTTTAATACAATTTAGTTTAGGGTTTGCCCATTTAGGACTTAACTAAAATAAAACAAAACCCATAGCATAAGCATCACTAATATGTTCCAATGGTTAAGGAGACATATTCAGCTTCAAGTGCCTGGGTTCTAATCCTGCTGTGGACAAAATATATTTTTTTTGAACACAGTCATACACCAAATAGAACTAGAATGTAATAAAATTAAATAAAATAAAAATCAAATAAAAAACAGCCCAAAAATATATAAAGGTCTTGAAGTTCAAATTGACTCTTTTGGCTCTTCTCCTTTCATTCCAAGTGGGCTATGCATGCGTAAATCCTAGGCTCCACATATTGGGCTTTAATCTGATGTTGGGCCTCTAATAGGTTGTTCACCATCTTTTTAAGTTCTTCTTGGGCTCTTTTAGCTCTTGCTCTTGTCATGGGCCCTCCTAGACCTTGTATTGGATCTTGGACTTCTTTTTAGACTTGGGCCTGGGCTTGGGTTTCTCCCATGAAGTCCTCATGAAAGACCCTTGTGGCTATCCTCACCTTGGCTTATCAATTCCCCTTAGAATTGTGGCGCCTACCATTCTATTCCTTATCTTGTCCATTTGATTGTTTTCTTCTTCATCACAATTTTGGTTGGTCACTCAAGGATAGGTCCGAATTTCTACATGATCTTTTCTAGGATCATATAATGTGGTATCAAAAGCCATCCTTCCGAGAGTGATTTTTGATCTTGTTCTTCCATTTTTTTTCCAAAATTTTTTTTTCCCACCACATATCATGGCAACACTATTCCTTGAAATGGAAAGATTGCAAAGACTAATGGAGGAGTTCAATGAGATGCTTGATAAGTTAGGAGAAATAAAAAAGAGGAGGCATGGAGGAAGGAGATAAGAGAGAAGAGATAGAGAAATTGAAAGGGAGAAAAAGGAGAACGAAAAAAGGGTGAGAAAAGAGGAGAGAATGAAAAGACAGATAGAAAGTGTTGAAGCACATGTGAAGAAAATGGTTGAAGACTCCAAAAAAGAAAGTGAGGTGAACAAAACAAACTTGAATGCTTATTTTGATGCTATTCCTAATTCTTTGCCTAGTTGTGTTGATTCTCTTGTGAAGGAGATTGAGTGTGTTCCTCCAAAGGAAGCTTTCAAGACATTCAATGAAATTGAAGGTGTTCCTCCAAAGGAAGCTTGCAAGACATTCAATAAAATTGAATATGAGATTCTAAAGGAAGCTTGCACAATCAATGAAATTGAAGTTGAAATTCCAAAGGAAGAATGCAAAGCATCAATCGGAGTTGAATTGCTAGAGGAAGATAAGGAGATGAAGACGACTAGAGAGTGGCTTACAATTAAAGCTGAGAATAAGTCTTCAAATTCACTTGGAAAGTCATGGCAATCTATTACTCTAATACCTACTTCTAGATTAGCTTGTGGAATCAAATGTTGAGATTCTTCTACTTTGGTTCATTTGTCTAACATTTCTCCCCTAGGGCATGAAGAAAAGAATAGTGAAGGCCAAACCAACAAAAGCAAAGAGCAAGAGAAAAATAATGAGAAGGAAGAGAATGAAAAAGATATTGAGGAAAAAGTAGAGAGTCTCTTTATGAACAAAAGTGAGGTGAAAAAAGCATTCTTTGAAGAGGCAAAGGTTGAAAGAAAAATTGAGACTCTTCCTATAAAAGAAAATAAGGAAGTTGAAGAAGCAATTCCAAGAGAGGTGCCCCATGGATTCAAAAGAGTTGTGTTTGAACCCAGAGGATGAAGACGATTCCCAAAGGCAATAAATTCAAGGTCGAATTCTCTTCAAGAGGGAGGGAATGATGCAAACCAAGAATGATGTCCAATTTAAGGCCAAATTGATTTTTGATGAAAATTTTATTTTCATTAGTAAGGAATCTGTTGACTTCTTTTGGCTTTATCTTGTGCTAGAGAACTCCGATTAGTGCATTCTTTAGTTTGTTGGAAAGCTAAGGAAATTATCTACAAATCGTATTTCAAGCTTCTTGACCAGATTCGGCTTCTATCATAGTGAAAAATGAGCTGGAAGTTTAAAACGAATTCTTGGACGGAATTTTACTTGTATTTTGGGCTTTCTATTATGTTTATTTTATATTTTGTTATTTTCAAGTCTAGAGTGTCTTTAATGTTCCAAATTCCTAGAGTTTCTTTTGGATCAATTTATTTAGCTGCTTAGCGGAATGGTTAATGCTTTAATTAGCCACTTAGTGGATTAGTTATTGCTTTTATGGAGCTTCTTGGGAGGGCAACCTTTGGCTTGCATGCCTAGGTAACTCCTTTTTAGAACTCATGGAACCACTTTTATTATCCACTTAGTGTTCATTAGTTACTTTAATTAGCCACTTAGTGGACTAGTTAATGATTTAATTAGCCACTTAGTGGATTAGTTATTGCTTTTATGGGGAATTTGTCACCTTATGATGACCCTTTTGTATGCATATTTTATGCACCCCATTTTCCTATATGTATGCGCCTAAAACATGAATAAAGGGACTTTTGGATGTTCAATTTGGATTTGTTCCAATTGTGAGAGTGTTTAGCCTCTCTTAGGTTTTTCATTGAACTAACCCCTTTTGATCTTATCAAGAGTCCAAGACCTTTGTGGTAATCCTCACCTTGGCTTATCAATTCCCCTTGGAATTGTGGCACCTACCATTCCATTCCTTATCTTGTCCATTTGATTGTTTTCTTCTTCATCACAATTTTGGTTGGTCACTCAAGGATAGATCCGAATTTCTACATGATCTTTTCTAGGATCATATCACCTTCTTAGCTGGGCTCTAAGTCCTCGTAGTGCTTCTTTGGGCATTGGGCCCATTGGGCCTCCAGTTGAGCTTCCTTGGTCTCCCATCAAGTTCCATGCGTGACTTGCTTATTAAAGAAGCTCATGAAGGGGGTTTGATGGGCCATTTTAGGGTTCAAAAGACTTTAGATATGTTGCATGAACACTTTTATTGGCCTTGTATAAACCATGATGTGCAGAAAATTGGTGAAAGATGCATTGTTTGTAAGAAAGCCAAATCAAAGGTGATGCCTCATGGACTTTATACTCCTTTCCCCATTCTTAATTTCTGTTGGATTGACTTATCTATGGATTTTGTTTTAGGGCTACTACGCACCAAGAAGGGAAATGATTCTATCTTTGTGGTCGTTGATAGATTTTCAAAGATGGCCCATTTCTTTCCTTGCCACAAGGTTGATGATGCAAGTCATGTGGCTGATTTGTTCTTTAAAGAAGTGGTAAGACTCCATGGAATGCCAAGGAGTATTGTTTCAGACCCTGACACTAAGTTCCTTAGCCATTTTTGAAGAACTTTGTGGAACAAGTTAGGGACAAAGCTCCTATTCTCTACCACTTGTCATCCGCAAACAGATGGACAAACCGAGGTGGTAAATAGAACTCTCTCTACTCTCCTTAGATCCATCATTAAGAGAAATATTAAATCTTGGGAGCAATGTTTACCTCATGTTGAATTTGCTTACAATAGGGCAGTCCATTCTACTACTCAATTTTCTCCTTTTGAAATTATTTATGGATTTAATCCTTTAACCCATCTTAATTTGATTCCTTTACCTAACCCCTCTACATTAGTTCATAAGGATGGCAAGGCAAAGGCCGAATATGTGAAGAAACTCCATGAAGTGAAGGCCTAGATTGAGAAGAAAATGGAGCAATAAGCCAAACAAGCCAACAAAGGTAGAGAAAGGGTTGTATTTGAACTAGAAGATTGGGTTTTGGTACACATGAGGGAAAAGTTTTCTATTCAGAGGAAATCAAAGCTCCAACCTAGAGGAGATGGGTCATTCCAAGTTGTAAAGAAAATCAATGATAATGCTTATAAAATTGATCTACTCGGTGAGTATGGAATTAGTGCAACATTCAACGTGGCTAACTTAAGTCCTTTGATATAGGTGATGAAGCACCAAATTCATGGACGAATTCACATAAAGAAGGAGAGGATGATGAAGACCAAGGAGGACCATCAAGTGGGAAAGGAAGAGCTATGAAGGAGAATGCTTTAATTGGACTAGGAGGGCCTATGAGTAGGCTAAGATCCCAGAGGGAAAAGGAAGGTTTACAACAAGAGGTGACTAACATATTCAATCTCAAGCAAGATAAGGAAGAAGAAGAAGCCAAGTTGGTCCAATTAATCCAAATTGATGGAGACCAAGGAAGCTTAAGTAGCAGCTCAACGGGCCCAATGTCCAAAGATGCACTGCGAGGACTTGGAGGCCCAATGACAAGGTCAAGAGCTAAGAAGGCTAAGGAGGATTTGGACAAAGAAGTCAACCACTTTCTCTCACTCAAGCCCATTCCAGAAGAAGGAGCACTTAAGATTGTCCAAATGATCTAAGTTGATGAAGGCCCCAATGTGGGGGCATGATTTCTTCTTAATCAATTTTATTTAATTATGTATTTGAACATTTTAATTTTCTCAGTTTTGATTCTTATTTTCTTTTTTTGGGAAAATTTTGTAATAAGGGCTTATTGTTTGGGCTTAATTTGCACATAGCAGAGCTAGGGATAGGTGTTGCCTTCTAATTGGGCCTGGGCTACATTTGCGCTAGGGTTAGGATTAAAAAATGCACTAGCTTGTTGCCTTCTATAGCTAGACCTAGCTGCATACCTAATGCCTATAAATAGGCTTGTGTTTACTGCATTTGACACTTTTGAATTTGAGAATATTATTGCACTCCTTTGTGAGTTTTGAGAGTTTAGTTCTCTTGGGGTTCTTGGAAGACCCATCTTGGTTCTTATCAAAGGTTTCCTTACCTTTGTGGCGAATCTTCGCTTGATTTATCATTCTCCAAGAGTGTGGCGGCTTCTTCCTTCTATTCCTTGTCCTTTTCCATCTTTTCACTATTCATAATACTGTTCATGTTATTATTCATCCTTCACCATTTAATTCTTTAAAACATGAAATCAACTCAAGGACGATCCGTAAAAAGAATATGCATCCAACTTGGATCATATCATGTGGTATCTAGAGCCCGAATCCTAGAGTTGATAGAGTTCTTGTATTTTTTATACTTGTTCTTATTATTTTCTAAACATCAAGCACCATTGCTTGAATGTCATAATTATACAGAACTTTGATCATCATTGATCTCTGTGATTCCTAAGAATTGACAACATTCTATACTTTTCGTTCTTTACTTTTTGCCATTTAAATTCCAGTCCTTTTATTTTCTGCCTTTAGTTTCTGTTCTTTAATTTCTGTGCAATATTTACAGCTTTGATCTTATCAACTCTATATCCATTGCTGTTACATGTTTTATAGCACCATAATTTGAAAGGAAGCTCCTAAATACACAATTGGGCATAATAACATTTGGAACTAAAATTGCAAGAATCAATTTTTTTTAAGTGCAAAAAGAGAACAAGGGCGTGAAAAATAATATAAAAAAAAGAAAAAAAAAGTCTATTCCAAAAAAAAAGAGACTGCCCTTGCACTTAAGCAAGATTAAGTTTGAATGCCTTGTGAATTTCATTAAGCGGTGCTATTCTACATACCTTGCGCATTTCTTTTTCTTCTTATTTCTTTTGAGTTTTACCTTTTTTTTAATTAGCTTTTCTTGCTTGTCTTTTAAATTCCTTTGAGTTTTGTCTAGAGTTTCATCCTTTCTTCAACTTCTGAGTGCTTACTCTTGTGAGGACCGCTACTTTTGTAAGAGCTTTTGATAATTGAAATGCGAGAGGGTTCATTTAAGAACTTGCAAAGAGAACTTGAGTGGTAAAAGGCAAGAGCATTTTCATTAAACAAAAGCCTAATTGTGTGAAACACAAGTGGAATCAATCTAAGAGTGTATACACGTGAGAAGAGTGGTAAGGGCCTTTCAATCTTGAATTATTCTTATTACTTGTGCAAAGATGAGTGAAGGAAGTACACCTCCATCCCCTAGGACTGTAAACCTTATACAAGCCTTAGCTAAAGAACTAGAGAAGTTTAGGGTGAAGATAAACACAAGGCTCGATAATGAAAGGAGGAGAGACTCTCAATATGAAGTATCGCATGAAGATGAAGATACCTATAATTCAGGTAGGGAAAGGAGGACTAGGAGGAACCATGATAAGAGAAAGAGGCATGAGAGCAGTGAAAGGAGTTATGAAAAGAGAAATAGAAGGCATAGGAGTAATGAAAGAGGAGGAGACCTAGGAGGAGTAAAGACCTAAGTACCTTCTTTCCAAGGAAATAATGACCCCAAAGCCTACTTAGAATGGAAACCAAGGTAGAACAAATCTTTTCCTATCACCATTACAATGAAGAAAGGAAGGTGAAGGTGGCTACCCTAGAATTTTCTGACTATGCCCTAATTTGGTGGAACCAAGTACAAAAAGAGAGGGAAAGGAATAGGGAATACCCATAGATACTTGGGAAGAGATGAAAAGTTTGATGAGGAGGAGGTTTGTCCCTTCATGGTACCATAGGGAATTACACAATAAACTCCAAAGACTTACCCAAGGAAGTAGGAGTGTGGATGAGTACTACAAGGAGATGGAGGTGGCCATGATAAGGGCCAATGTCATTGAAGATAGGGAGGCTACCATGTCACGTTTCCTTCATGGTTTAAACCGTGAGATAGGAGACATTGTGGAGTTGCACAACTATGAAGAGCTTGATGAGTTAGTCCACCAAGCTATAAAGGTGGAACAACAACTCAAAAGAAAGGGTGCATGGAAGAAGCCTTCTTCTAACCTCAAACCTCCCACTTGGAAGGACAAGGAACCAAAGGAAGACTCCTCTACACAACCCAAGGGAGGTATGACTTCTAAAAACTCTAATGTTTTTCCTTCCACTAATACTTCTTCCTCTTCTTCTTCTAAAAATAGGAACATCAAGTGCTTCAAATGCTTGGGGAGTGGACATATAGCCTCTCAATGCCCAAACAAAAGGGCAATGGTGATAAGAGAGGGACACCTCTCTAGTGATTCATGTCCAAATTCCCCTCCCTCAAGTGAAGGAGAAGAAGAATGTGAGACCTATGCTCATGATGGCGACTTGCTAATGATAAGGAGACTCTTGGGTAGCCAAGTTGTGGCAAGGGACCAAGACCAAAGGGAAAACATCTTCCACACAAGATGTGTCATCCAAGGCAAAGTGTGCTCATTAATCATTGATGGGGGAAGTTGCACTAATGTGGCAAGCACTCGCTTGGTAAGAAAACTTGACCTTAAAACTACTCCTCACCCCCGACCATACAAGCTTCAATGGCTAAGTGAGAATGGTGAGTTGATAGTGAATCAACAAGTGTTGGTAAGTTTGTCAATTGGTAAGTATAATGATGATGTTTTGTGTGATGTTGTTCCCATGGAGGCCGGCCATATTTTGCTTGGAAGGCCTTGGCAATTTGATAAGCATGCTATTCATGATGGTTTCACTAACAAGTACTCCTTTGTTCATAATACCTTAAAGGTAACCCTTGTACCCCTTACTCCCAAACAGGTTTGTGAAGACCAAGTGGCCTTGAAGCTAAGAAGGGAGCAAGAGAAGAAAGATGTAAAAGTAAAATCAAAGGGGGAAGCAAAGAATAGGGACCAAGAACTTGTAAATGAGAAAAAAAATGAATGTTTAATTGCTAGGGAGAGTGAGATTAAGAGGGCTTGCTTTGCAAAGCAAGAGATGTACATTTGCGTATACAAAGACTTATACTTAAATTGTAACTCTAACCCTCTACCTAGTGAAGTTGATTTTCTTTTGCAAGACTTTGAAGATGTCTTTCCAAAGAGTGTCCCTCTTGGACTACCACCCTTGAGGGGGATTGAACATCAGATGGACTTCATCCCAGGAGCCTCTTTGCCTAATAGGCCCGCCTATAGGACAAATCCTGAGGAAACTAAGGAAATTCAGAAACAAGTGGAGGATTTGATGCACAAAGGTTGGGTGAGGCAAAGTTTAAGTCCTTGTGTCATGCCTGTCATACTTGTCCCCAAAAAGGACAGCACTTGGAGAATGTGTACTAATTGTAGGGCTGTAAATAATATAACTGTAAAATATAGGCATCCCATCCCTAGGCTAGATGATTTGCTTGATGAATTGCATGGTGCATGTTACTTTTCTAAAGTGGATTTAAAAAGTGGGTACCATCAAATTAGGATAAGGGAAGGGGATGAGTGGAAGACAGCCTTTAAGACTAAGCATGGATTGTATGAGTGGTTGGTGATGCCTTTTGGGCTTACAAATGCGCCTAGCACCTTTATGAGGTTGATGAACCATGTGTTGAGAGAGTTTCTAGGCAAGTTTGTAGTAGTGTACTTTGATGACATCCTAATCTATAGCATAACCTTAGAAGAGCACCTAGAACACCTTAGGGTTGTGATGAGTGTGCTTAGAAAAGAAAAGTTGTATGCTAATTTAGAGAAGTGTGTCTTTTGCACCGACCATGTAGTGTTCCTAGGCTTTGTTGTGAGTGCTAAGGGAGTGCAAGTAGATGAAGAAAAGATAAAAGCCATTAGGGAGTGGCCTACCCCTAAGTCTGTGAGTGAGGTAAGAAGCTTTCATGGGTTAGCTAGCTTTTATAGAAGATTTGTAAAAGATTTCAGTACCATAGCCGCCCCTTTAAATGAATTTGTTAAGAAAAATGTGAGTTTTAGGTAGGGAGAGGATCAAGAGACAAGTTTCAACACACTCAAAGATAGGCTCACTCATGCACCCATACTTGCATTGCCTAATTTTTTTAAATCTTTTGAACTTGATTGTGATGCATCAAATGTTGAGATTGGGGCTATTTTATTACAAGAGGGTCACCCGATTGCATACTTTAGTGAGAAATTACATGGAGCTATTTTAAATTACTCCACATATGATAAAGAATTGTATGCACTCATAAGGGCTTTGCACACTTGGCAACACTACCTTTTGCCAAAAGAGTTTGTAATTCACAGTGATCATGAGTCACTAAAATATTTAAAAAGGCAAGGTAAGCTTAATAAGAGGCATGTCAAGTGGGTGGAATACCTTGAACAATTTCCTTATGTGATCAAACACAAGCAAGGAAAGGTAAACATAGTGGCTAATGCACTTTCCTTGAGGTATACCTTATTAGCTACTCTTGAAACAAAAATGCTTAGTTTTAAACACATAAAGGAGTTGTATGTGCATGATGATGATTTCTCTAAGATGTATGTTGCATGTGAAAAAGGAGCGCATAAGGGGTTCTTTAGGCAAGATGGCTATTTATTCAAAGAAAAATGTTTGTGTGTGCCTAAGAGCTCTTTGCGTGAATTATTGCTTAGGGAAGCTCATGAGGGGGGATTAATGGGTCACTTTGGGATCCAAAAGACTTTAGATGTGTTGCATGAGCATTTTTATTGGCCGCACATAAAGCATGATGTGCATAAACTATGTGATAGGTGCATTGTTTGTAAAAAAGCCAAATCAAAGGTAATGCCTATGGACTCTATACCCCCTACCTATTCCTGATTCCCCTTGGACTGATTTATCTATGGATTTTATGCTAGGTTTGCCCTGCTTAAAAAAAGGAAGAGACTCCATTTTTGTGGTGGTGGATAGATTCTCCAAGATGGCCCACTTCATTCCTTGCCATAAGGTGGATGACGCCATTCATGTGGCAGACTTGTTCTTCAAAGAAGTGGTGAGGCTTCATGGAATGCCCAAAAGCATAGTCTCAGATAGGGACTCAAAGTTCCTAAGCCATTTTTGGAGGACCCTTTGGAACAAGCTTGGGACTAGCTACTCTTCTCTACCACTTGCCACTCACAAACTGATGGGCAAACTGAGGTAGTGAATAGGACCCTATCGACCTTGCTGCAATTAATCATTAAGAGGAACATCAAAACCTGGGAAGAATGCTTACCTCTTGTTGAATTTGCTTATAATAGGGCTGTGCATGCTACTACTAGTTTTTCTCCTTTTATGGTTTTAGTCCCCTCACCCCCCTTGATTTACTGCCTCTACCTAATGTCTCTTCTTTAATTCATAGGGATGGATAGACAAAAGCTGAATATGTGAGGAAGCTCCATAAACAAGTCAAGACTCAAATTGAAAGGAAGATGGAACAATATGCTAGGCAAGCAAAAAAGGGAAGGAGACAAGTTATTTTGAACCAGGAGATTGGGTGTGGGTGCACATGCGAAAAGAAAGGTTTCCTTTGCAAAGGAAATCTAAGCTCTTTCCTAGAGGAGATGGACCCTTCCAAATCATAGAAAGAATCAATGACAATGCTTACAAAGTTGATGTGATTCCACTTACCATGGTTTCACTTTTATGGATCTATCTAGGGTGGAATTCGTACAAGCTTAGGATTATTTGAGATTCTTGGAAATTGATGCTTGTAACTGAATGGACACAAAGGAAGAATGAAAATAACAAGGAAAATGGTTAAGATAAGAGATGGAAATAAGAAATGGATTGGTGCCACAATCAAGGATTAATTGATAAACCAAAGTTAGTGATCGCCACAAGAGAAACTCTTGATAAGATCTATGGCTCAGTCAAGAACCTAAGAGAGGAATACACTCACAATTGGATAAACCAAATTGAACATCAAATCCTGGTTTTTTTTTAATCCATCCAATTCAGGTACATTATATAGAGAATGGCTAGAGTAGTGCTAACCAAAGGTCACCATAAATCAGCCTAAGGTGACTCTCCTTACCCTAGCAGCCCCACTAATGCTTACATTAATGCCTTAACTAATTGGTATTGATGGCAATTAGTGCATGAAACTTATTATGCTTAAGTGCTGCATTAATTCATTCTAGAAGTTACTAAAGGTATGCAAGCTAATGGTCACTCTTCTTTGTCATGTTTTTAACAAAGCTAATAAAACAAAATAAACACAATCAGCCCCACTAAAAAGCATTAAATTCCCACTAAAGGCAAAGCTTAGTGGAACTTAACTTCACCTAAGTGTTTATTAACTTAGTACTATCATGCCTAATGCTTATTTAACTTAAATAGACACTCTAAATTAGCCATATAAACTATAAAATTCGTGCACACACTTGGGAAGCCCAACTTCATTGGTTTTCATCTTGAATCAAGCAATTGACATCTTCAAAACCTATGGTTTCAAGACTTGGGCTTGCTTCCTACATAGTTTCCCCCATTTGTTTCAAGGCTTCTTGGGCCTTCTTAGTTCTTGTTCTTGTCATGGGTCCAATTAGTAGGTACCCCTCTTAGGTCCTCATCATCCCCTCCTTCTTTGAGTGAATTTGTCCTCAAATTTGAAGGCTTCATCACCCTTCTAGTCAAGTTGGCTATCACTTATTGGTACTTGCATGTCCTTGTAAAGGACTTTATTCTTCCATAAATGAAACGAAGCCTATCCTCCAGGGTCAAACACAATTTGTTCAAATCCAGGCTTTGAGCTTGATCCTTTTTGCATCAAGGGAGCCTTTCTCACTTCCATGTGTTTGTTCTCTTGATGTGGGCTTCCAGTTGAGGGTGGAATGTGCAATGGTGCACAAATGTTTGTACTAGGCATGATTTCAATGTTTGGTTCAATTCTCCTTAAAGGTGGTAGTAAATGGAATTCCTCCTTTGGAGTCATTTCAACATTTTCCTGCAACATTGAATCAACACTACTAGAAACAGAAAAAGTGTTAGAAACATAAGAATTCAAGCAAGATTTCTTGCTCTCTCTTCTTTCACTCTCGACTTCTTCTTCATTGTCCTCCCTTTTTCCTTTTTCAAATTCGTTCTCTTTTTTTTCTAACTCTTTCTCTTTTTCTTTTCTCTCTAGTTCATTTCTCTCTTTTTCACTCATTTCTCTCAATTTTCTTTGATCCTCACACACCTCTGTTGGAGACAAGGGTACAAGGGTGGTCTTGCAACCATTATGCATAAAAGAGAGCTTATCGGTAAAACCATCTTGGTTAGCCTTCTTTTCCTTACATCTTGTTGAGTTAGATAACCTCTCCTCAAGTCGATCAAACTTCTTGTGAATTGCCTCAATTTGTTCCTTCAACAACCTTTGAAAAGTTTGGGTTATTGCCTCCAATAGCCACTTATTGGTTGCAGCCCATTGAGAGGAAGTCTCCTCTTTAGAACCTGTCATATCACACTTGTAGGCGGCCTCAAATCCTCCCTAGGACTGAGCTTTGATACCAACTGATGTGATTGCACTTAACATGGTTTCACTTTTACGGATCTATCTAGGGTGGAATTCGCACAAGCTTAGGATTATTTGAGATTCTTGCAAATTAATGCTTGTAACTAAATGGACACAAAGGAAAAACGAAAATAACAAGGAAAATGGTTAAGATGAGAGATGGAAATAAGAAATGGATTGGTGCCACAATCAAGGATTGATTGATAAACCAAAGTTAGTGATTGCCACAAGAGAAACTCTTGATAAGATTTATAGCTCAGTCAAGAACCTAAGAGAGGAATACACTCACAATTGGACAAACCAAATTAAACATCAAATCCTGGTTTTTTTTTATTCATCCAATTCAGGTACATTATATAGAGAATGGCTAGAGTAGTGCTAACCAAAGGTCACCACAAATCAGCCTAAGGTGACTCTCCTAATCCTAGCAACCCTACTAATGCTTACATTAATGCCTCAACTAATTGGTATTGATGGCAATTAGTGCATGAAACTTATTATGCTTAAGTGTTGCATTAATTCATTCTAGAAGTTACCAAAGGCATGCAAGCCAATGGTCACTCTTCTTTGTCATGTTTTTAACAAAGCTAATAAAACAAAATAAACACAATCAACCCCACTAAAAAGCATTAAATTCCCACTAAAGGCAAAGGTGGAACTTAACTTCACCTAAGTGCTTATTAACTTAGTACTATCATGCCTAATGCTTATTTAACTTAAATAGACACTCTAAATTAGCCATATAAACTATAAAATTTGTGCACACACTTGGGCAGCCCAACTTCATTGGTTTTCATCTTGAATCAAGCAATTGACATCTTCAGAACCTATGGTTTCAAGACTTGGGCTTGCTTCCAACATAGTTTCCCCCATTTGTTTTAAGGCTTCTTGGGCCTTCTTAGTTCTGGTTCTTGTCATTAGTTTAATTAGTAGGTACCCCCCTTAGGTCCTCATCATCCTTAGGTCCTCATCAAAAGTTGACCTACCAGGTGAGTATGGGGTTAGTGCAGCATTTAATATGGCTGACTTAAGTCCTTTTGATGTAGATGATGAAGGATCAAATTCGAGGATGAATTCTTTCGAAGAGGGAGGGCATGATGGAGACCAAGGAAGCTTAAGTGGCACCCTAACGGGCCCAATGCCCAAAGATGCACTGCGAGGTGTAACACCCCAATTTTTAAAAAATGTCCCGAATGTTCTGTGTACTTTATATTTCCGCTTTATTTTATTTAATAATATTCTGTTCAACAGGAATTGTTTTACAACCCAAATTAATACGTATTAAATGTTTTACAACTTGGGTA
Source organism: Ormosia emarginata (assembly GCA_029884605.1). Lineage (NCBI taxonomy): Eukaryota > Viridiplantae > Streptophyta > Magnoliopsida > Fabales > Fabaceae > Ormosia > Ormosia emarginata. The sequence continues at coordinate 18,918,560 of JAQQTP010000078.1, read as the reverse complement.
GATTTTATTTATTTCTTTTATATATGACATATATAAAAGAAATAAATAAAATCTACCCAAGTTGTAAAACATTTATTACGTATTAATTTGGGTTGTAAAACAATTCCTGTTGAACAGAATATTATTAAATAAAATAAAGCGGAAATATAAAGTAAACAGAACATTCAGGACATTTTCTAAAAATTGGGGTGTTACACGAGGACTTGGAGGCCTAATGACAAGGTTAAGAGCTAAGAAGGCTAAGGAAGATTTGGACAAAGAAGTCAACCACTTTCTCTCACTCAAGCCCATTCCAGAAGAAGGAGCACTCAAGATTGTCCAAATGATCCAAGTTGATGAAGGGCCCAATGTGGGGGCATGATTTCTTCTTAGTCAATTTTATTTAATTATGTAATTTTCTCAGTTTTGATTCTTATTTTCTTTTTTTGGGATAATTTTGTAATAAGGGCTTATTGTTTAGGCTTAATTTGCGCATAACAGAGCTAGGGAAAGGTGCTATCTTTTAATTGAGCCTGGGCCACATTTGCGCTAGGGTTAGGATTAAAAAATGCACTAACTTGTTGCCTTCTTTAGCTAGACCTAGCCGCATACTTAATGCCTATAAATAGGCTTGTGCTTACTACATTTGACACTTTTGAATTTGAGAATATTATTGTACTCCTTTGTGAGTTTTGAGAGCTTAGTTCTCTTAGGGTTCTTGGAAGACCCATCTTGGTTCTTATCAAAAGTTTCCTTACCTTTGTGGCGAATCTTCGCTTGACTTATCACTCTCCAAGAGTGTGGCGTCTACTTCCTTCTATTCCTTGTCTTTTTCCATCTTTTCCATTTTTTACTATTCATGATACTGTTCATTACATTGTTTGTGGTACTGTTCATGGCACTGTTCATATTACTATTCACCCTTTATCGTTTAATTCTTTAAAAGACGAAATCAACTCAAGGACGATTCGTAAAAACAATATGCATCCAACTTGGATCATATCACAAATTGAAGAGGACTCTAATTAAGACTTGTTTTTGACGAGATTTGGGCTTTATAAGTTTGTTAAAGCTCTATCTATTTGGTTCATTGGGCCAATTGGGTCTCCTATTAAAGCTATTTTTTTCTTATTATTTTGTAATTTTCGTATTTTATTTGGTTGGAATAAGTTCATATGTCCTTTTGTTTTCCCTAAGTTAGTTTTTAGGTTTTAAAGACTTCCTAAGTCATTATGATGGCTAATGGGAATTTATTATCATGTTTATGGTTATATTCTAGGTAATAATGCACTTATCAATGCACTTTGGTAATTGCATGATAGTGAGAGTTTATTCCTTGTATTTCCAGAGTCATTTTAGGGCTTCAAAGGTTAAAATAGCTTTAAAAGCAAAAAGGAGGTTTTTGGAAGATTAAGGAAAGTGGAGGAATTCACCATATTTGAGAGAGCTATTTTCATGCCTCTTGAGTTCTTAGAGAGAACCATAGCTTGAATCTTATCAAAGGTTCCTCATACCTTTGTGGCGATTCTACACAAGGCTTATCATTCTCATCCTCTTCAATAGGATTGAGATTATAGCACCATTCTTTATCTTTTTGTCTAATTCCATCTTTTAATTTTCAATCTTGTTTTTTTTTTCACATCACTTCTTATTCTTCTACATCAATCTTTAATTGTTGTTGAATTTGGTTACAAGAGAACCAACTAAAGGAAGATCCGAAAAACATATGTCTCCTTGTTGGATTATGTCAAAAATAGATGAGAAAACCCCCTAGCTCAAGCTTGAAGATGAACTTCCACCCTTGCCTTTATTTCTTTCCTTTTTCCCTGTTCTCTCTTTTCTCATTTCTGTTTTCTTTTCTTCTACAGAACGAACGTGTGAGAGAGATGAGAGGAAAGTGAGATCAAATCTCACTTTAAAAGGAAACCTGACGAGCAATTTGGTCCTTTCACTAAAACTTCGTATCTATTAGGAATACCTTGATTTTACTAAATCAAGTTTCCTAACTTGTAAAAGCATTAAAATAAATCCTAAGATTAATCCTAATTCTTGTTTCACCATTTTCATAATTTTCTATATCTACTACTTCTCAATCTAGTATTAAATCACTCCTATAGTGTCCTTAAAAATGCTGAACTGACTTTGTTTGTCCTTAAAATTTTACTACATTGTCTTTCACACATGATCTAGAAATAAATTTTGATGACAACCAAATGGATAAGTTGCCTTTTTGATGATCTTAGGTTGAATTTTTAAGAACACTTTGTTAAGTTTCAAGCACGCTTAGATTAAAATTTTGTGTTCATTTCAAGATAGGAAGAAAAAAAAGAAAAGAAGATGGGGTGAAGATTAGAGATGGATGGCACCACAAACTAAGGGGTTTGATAAGTTAAGTGAAGTTAGCCATAAGAATCTTGGATTCTTGATAAGAACAAAGGTGGTTCAACCTAGAACCAAAGAGAACAAAATTCTCACAAATGGATTTAATCCAAATTCAACATCCAAAAGTCCCTTCATTTATGTTTTAGGCACATACATATAGGAAAATGGGGTGCATAGAATATGCATACAAAAAGGTCATCATAATGTGACAAATTCCCCATAAAAGTAATAACTAATCTACTAAGTGGCTAATTAAAACATTATCTAGTCCACTAAGTGGCTAATTAAAGTAACCAATGAAAACTAAGTGGATAATAAAAGTGGTTCCATGACTTCTAAAAAGGAGATACTTAGGCATGCAAGCCAAAGGTGATGAGGACAAAGGAGGAGGCGTGATGGAGGGTGGCATGGAGGATCGAAGGATTGGGAGGACCAATGACAAGAGCAAGAGCCAAGAAAGCCAAAGAAGCTCTAAAACAAATGGTGGCAAATTTCATCAAAAGAGGTTCCAAAATTGAAGGCCCAAAATGTGATGTTGAGGAGGCCAAATTAATTTGTTGCATTCATAGTGAAGACCATGAGGACTAGAGAAGGCTGCATTTTTTGTTTAGTCCACTTTTGGCCCATTTCTTTTGAGATCAGATTTTAGGTAGGCTGTACTTTTAGCACGCCTAGGCCCTTTATTTTCTTTTATTTTAGTGGTTTTGTTTATTGGGCTGAATGGGTAAAATCCATGTTGGAATTTTACTAAACCTAGTGGTAAGGGTTGTTATCAAATAAAAGACATCCAAACAACATTTTGGAGGAATAACATACAATTGACATTGGAGCATATCGGCTTATGAGACTTGTTCTATTAGGTTCTTTTGAGAATCTCTGAACTTATCAAGGGTGCTATCCTTGTGGCGTTCCCAAGCTTATTAATCCATGGATTGTGGCACCTAATCCCCTTTTTCTTGGTTGTTTTGCATTTTCTACTTCTCAATTCCGTCAGATCTTCTCCGGTTCATATATCATGTTTTACAAATCGTTTTCTAGTGATTCTTGAGCCTAATTCGCGACTCAAAATGTGCTCTTTCACATTGTTTTGGAATAGCTCAATTCCGAGGAACATAGCACATGATATAGGTGTTTTTAAACAAAACGTCATTTGTGTGATCAATTTCGTGAATTCCAACCTAGAAAGGTTCGACCTGGAATCAAGGCATGATGACTCACATCAAAAGGTTTCCCTCCCAAGAAGCTCCATAAAAGCAATAACTAATCTACTAAGTGGCTAATTAAAGCATTAAATAGTCCACTAAGTGGCTAATTAAAGTAACTAATGAAAACTAAGTAAATAATGTAATTTACAGACTCAGAAAAACAGTAGCAAACCCAATGAAGGTTACTACTACTAGCACGGTAACAACACTAACGAGAGAAAAAAAAAACCTAACCTACATGGTCCGTTTCTTCACCAACTGCATCCTGTTGAAACTCGGAAGATTTCACCTTGACGCCGTCACCATCTTTAGAACATAGCCTCCAGTAGGTCTAAGAAACTCGTTTCACCTACTATACGAATTTAACAATACAAACACAACAAAAACAATACAATAAAGAGGTGAGATCCCCTTTTACCAGTACCAGTACGGTAGCAAAGAATAATACGAATGACAAAGTCATTCCATACACACAAATATCACAAATACCATCATGTTATCAATTTATAAATAAAATCAAATAAGCATATATCATAATAAAATGAATAACAATAACAACATATATAACATCACCGATAAACATATAATAAATAACGACATATAATATCATGGATGAAAATATAAGAAATAACCACATCTAAGAAATAACCACATATAAAAATAACCACATATAAAATCCGAGATAAAAAGATAATAACAACCTATAATCATAAGATCACAGATAAAAGATAATAATGTACAGCATATAAACATATGCAATATGACACAATCTTACTCCATGAAGCTAAACACATACAGATACCACAGATATCAGAGGGAATGACTCGCAAAAATCTATTAGTACCACGGCTGCCCAGCCAACTATTCCGCGGTCACACGTTGCGTCTATAGCTCCACATCACTGGGAATTTACCATCCAGGCGTGGTGTAGTTCACTGTCTCACGTCGTGACACTACGGGCAAATGTACTACTAGACTTTACAAATCTCGATTAAATATAGTGCGTGTCGAGTCCATTAGTGTGCTATCGGTTACCACGGCCAAAATGGAGCGACCGATTGTCCATATATGGAATCCCGTACACTAAAGTCTCCAAGTTCATTAGAACAATGAACCACACTATGTTTATCGCATCGACAACACGATGTGATTCACCTCGTCAACCAAAATTCACCAAAAATTGGAAAATTACCAAAATACCCTCATGGTATAAAAATATGCCCTCATGGCTTGCCCTCAATGGCAAAAATATACAGTAAGTCCCACCGACAAAAATCTTGTCTCACAAAATGACGGGTTCACCTCATAGCCCGACAAAAAGAAAAAATATACTGATAATATATAGTTTTGGTCAATCGCGTAGAAATTTTATCGCGTTTTCACAATCTCGTCGTTTTTATTAACGTTTTTAAATCGCGTAAATTTATTTTACTACTTTGAAAATCGCGTAGAGTTTTTAATACGTTTTCTCAATCGCGTAAGATTTTTAAATCATTTTCTTGTCCGAATTCCTTAAAAACACTGTTTAAAACAAACAGAAATAATATTTAATACATTTAAACTACGTAGAATATTTTTCATACCGTATACTGTCTTTTGGACATCATTTCTATCTTATTTGTCTATTTTTAATATAAATTGACAGTATTATGTTTAGAAAAATTATAATAATGATTTTCTAGGTTTACTGTCAAAAATTCTTTTTTTATTTTTATTACAACCAATAAATTACACTTTTGAAAATTACTAACGTGCTTCAAAACACAAGGTGAGCTATACGTTAGAAATTTTACAAAGCTACTGTATTTCTTCTAACAGTAAAAATCATTAGCTTAAACTTCTTAAACTTAATTCTAATCAATTTATTTCTTCAAAACTCATTGTAATAAAATCCTTTTGGCATTTATTACTTAAACTTAGTTGAAAACAATTCTATAAATCAAAAAGATTTAAATTTGGCATTTTGGCCGAAAATCATTCTATGCTTTATAATTCATTCCTAATTATTTCCATACATTTAATCTCTTATAAAATTCTTGATCTAATTTATTTTTATTAAATTATCTATTCCATAATTAGAAAATAAAATTTGGATTAAAAGTATGTGACATGTTGGCCAATTTTAACAAAGTCCTTGCATTTGATCTTTAAATTATTTTTTTTTCTTTTAAATCAATGTCAAATTCATTGTATTCATTAAATCATTGTTTTAGAAAATGGTTTTAGAAATCAAAACATTTAACTTAGGCATGTTGGCCGAAATACCTAATTTCATTCTTGGATCCATAAATTCATTTTTTCTTACTTTAAATCAATTTGTAACTTGTTAATTTTCCTAGGTTAATTAAATCACACTTTTAGAAAATTGATAAGAACATTTTGGTCCTCCTTTTATATTAAGGCCGTAAGCCTTGGTGTTGTGTTCTTTGGAACACTCATGCAATTTTTCACATGCTATTTACATTCTAGAATAATTACCATACTTCTATAAACACATGCAATATATTAACACATGTAATATATCAAAGCAATCATAAACACATACCAAAAATTATTAAAGCTATAAACATGCTTACACACATAATCAATCACAATTAGGAAAAATTATAAACAATCAAGTGAATGAATCCTGATGGATTCTTCACCACAAACACAAACATTCCTCACCACCAACACATGGTTGATGAGGGTAATCTCCCTCTTACCTCTTGTAGAAACCTCCAAGTCTATTGTATGTCTCCTTCAAGCAAGCTTCCTCCACCAAGAGCTCCTTGAAAACAAAGAAAACATACAATATTAATACCTAAGGCTCTAAACTAGAATAATCATGAATTAAAATCATGATTAAAACTTTGAAATGGATAGAAACATGAAGATCAAAGAATCCTACCTTCAAGGCTTCAAACTTAAGCTTTGAAGAACAAGGTAGAAAATGGAAGATTTAGGAAAAACTTCCAACATGAAAGTTCTTTAGAAATGCATGGAGATTCAAGACCTATGGTCATTTAAAATTATTGAAGCTTGGAAGAGGATTTTTGAGTGGTTGGCCAAATCCATGGGGAAAAGAAAAAGGAGAGAAATTTGGTTGCTTGATCTTGGTTCTTTGAAGAAAAAGATATAGAAGAGAACAAGTGAAATAAAAGGAATGGAAATTGTCCTCCATTAGGAGCTATAGCCGTAGAACACAAGAAGAGAAAAAGGGATAAGAGCTTGTTGCTATTTGGAGAATTTTGGAGAAAGAGGAAGGTCTTGACCGTAACCCACCTTAAGAGAAAGTGAGAAATATTTTTGGCTTTGTTTTCTCCTATTGCATGGTCGTAAATGCATATGAGTAAGGATGAAGTGAATTGTTGAATATTGCCTTCCTAAAGGCATTCAATTGCCGTAGAAGCTAAACAAGAGAGCCACCAAAATTGACTTGATGTTAGGATATTAAATTAGCTTTATTTTTCCTTTGTGAAAAACTTGGAGAGCAAGAATGATTGGAAACATTTAAAATTGTTTCTTTCACTCATGCATTGCCGTAGAAGCACATGCATAAAGCCACAAAACTTGACTTGGTCTTACTTGGTTAATTAGATGAAAGATAGGAATAATTGCATGGTAATATTGCTTCACCAAAGCTTGGCTTTGCCGTAGAGTGAAACCAAAGAAAAGAATCAATGTTGACTAGTCTTTATCTCATTTAACTTTGGCTTTCTACGTGAATTCACTTGGTGAATTAGCTATTGGAGCCAATTTCTCTTCTCCTTCACCGTAGCTACATATAAATTCCAGAAGTCCAATATTTGTTTAAAAGCTTGTTTTCTATTGGTTCTTAAAAATTCAAGCCATTAATCTTGACCAATTTCTATTGGTGCACACTATATATTATTTTTTTTATAGTATACTTTAACCAATGAACAATATTTATTATTTATAAAGTCAGTATCTATTATCCAAGGGATAATAAAATACACATAGATTTTTATTTTATACTAACAGAGTAGTGATTATTATTGATCATTTTTTTTCTACTGATTACCCTTGATAAGTCATAAAGCGAGTCATCAAAGAGAAATTTCTAGAACATGTGACTCACTACGATGAGTCAGTATGATGAGTCATCGTGGAATTTTCTAGAACGGGTGAGTCAACATGGTGAGTCAGCGTAGATATTTTCTAGAGCAGATGAGTCAGCATGGCGAGTCATCAGCTGAGTCACTGACTGCATCATTGGTTGTGTCAGCATGGCGAGTCAGCATGCTGAGTCATCGGAGAAGTTTCTGGAACTAAAGAGTCATCATGGTGAGTCACAGGCTGAGTCACCACTTCTGGAACCTTCTAGAAGCTGCTGAGTCATGATGCTGAGGTGTCATGCCACGTGTCATCGTCCTATTGGCCCGTTGCGATGAGTCATAGCCACCAATTTTGACCAGCTCCTCATTGGTCCACGTGTACAGCACTTGATGACTAAACGTGGGTCCCGCAAAATATTTTTGGGTCCATTGTCACTTATTTGTCTTGACTAATAAAATAATATTATAATAATATAAAATTATTTTATTTGACAAGATTAAATCCTAAAAAATTAAAAGATTAATTTTAGGCTCATTCAGAATTAGGTTTAGTAAGATCCCCCGCCTCTGAATAATTAAAAACAGATTTTCCCGGTCCGGAAAATATTATTTTCCCACCCCGGAGCAAATCACACAAAAAGTCCATATAAAATCACAGACAGTAATATTGAGCACTGTATCAAGTAGAAAACAATTAAAAACAGCAAAAACAGCACATTCGGGACGTAATGGTCATTTTTCCATTTTTCTCACAACGTAGCTAATCATCCAAAACGTTCAAATAAAATTACAGACAGTATTATTTGTCTGTATATCAACCAGAAAAATTAAAACAGTAGCTCGAAAAAAACTTTTATTTTACCGTCTCGAAACAAATTACGTAAAAAGACCAAATAAAATTTGAGCCTGTAAAAATGTATTTGTATTTCATACAGAAAAACAAGAAACTGTAAAATCGGGACACAACGGTCATTCATCCAAAAGTTGGGGTGTTACAGGTTTTAAGTAGGATTTATTTTCTTGAGTAATATGCAATAAGTTAGGAATTGAAATGTGTCCTAGGATCCTATGTGAGTGTAAGTGGCGTGAAACACATGTGGGGGCTGAGTAAAAGTGCTTTGAGAGAGAATTTATAGAGTCTTGAATGAGTGAATTATTGGGAGGTTTTGTAAGAGGGAAAACAAAGTGGTTTCAGCCACCTATATGTATTCACACCATTTTTATGAATGGCAGCTTTGGATGTCATTTGGAATTTTCCATTGTTAGTGAGCATTGTTCTCCTAAGTTCTTGGTTGAACCAAGGTTTTCATCCTTATCAAGAATTCCAACATTCTTGTGGCGGATTTCACTTAGCTTATCAAACAAAGTTTCCTTTGTTTGTGGCGCCTCACATCATCTCTAATCTCTTCCATTTTATCCTTTTCTTCTTCATCTTTTACTTTGTTCCAAAATCTGAATTCAAACTCAATTTGTTTTAATCTTTAAATGGCGCAACACACTTGATAATTTCAATCAAAATAATCTTAAAAAGGCAACCCCCATTTGGTTATCATCAAAAAGTGACTTAAGAACTGATGTGAGCCCACTAAGGAGCATGGATCAAGGAGCACTACAAGGACTTGGTGGACCTATGACAAGAGCTAGGACCAAGAAAGCCCAAGAAGTCCTAAATCAAATGGTGACAACTTTAATTGAAGCAAGCCCAAATTCAAGTCTTGATGGAGTGGAGCCCAAATTGATCACTTATCTCATCCAACTTGAAGACCCATGATGACTTGGATGTCCACTTCTCTAAAATAGCATTTTTTTAGTTTATTTCTATTAAATAAAGTGTAATAAACTATGAAGGATGAATAGTGCACGTTTTTTTGGGAGGGCAACCTTTGGTTTGCATGCCTAGGTAACTCCTATTTGCTAGTTAATGCTTTAATTAGCCACTTAATGGATTAGTTATTGCTTTTTATGGGGAATTTGTCACATTATGATGACCATTTTGTATGCATATTCTATGCACCCCATTTTCCTATAAATAGGTGCCTAAAACATGAATGAAGGGACTGTTGGATGTGAATTTGGATTGAATCCATTTGTGAGAATTTCATTCTCTTTGGTTCTTGGTTGAGCCATCTTGGTTCTTATCAAAGGCTTCCTTACCTTTGTGGCGAATCTTCGCTTGACTTATCACTCTCTAAGAGTGTGGCGTCTTCTTCCTCCCATTCCTTTTCCTTTTTCCATCTTTTCTATTATTTTTACTATTCATATCACTATTCACGTCACTATTCATGTCACTATTCATCAGTTCTGTTCCTCGGGTATTGTTCATCATTTCATTCTTTGAAACACTAAATCAACTCAAGGACGATCCGTAAAAATAATATGCATCCAACTTGGATCATATCATGTGGTATCTAGAGCCCAGATTCTAGAGTTGATAGAGTTCTTGCATTTTCTTTTGTACTTGTTCTTATTGCTTTCCAAACATCAAGCACTATTGCTTGAATGTCATAATTATACACAATCTTGATCATCATTGATCTCTGCCATTTCTAAGAATTGGCAACATTCTTTACTTTCCGTTCTTTACTTTTTGCCATTTAAATTCTAGTCCTTTTATTTTCTGCCTTTAATTTCTTTCTTTAATTTCTACGCAATATTTACTGACTTTGATCTTGTCAATTCTATATCTATTCTTTGTTATATGTTTTATAGCACCTTAATTTGAAAGGAAACTCCTAAATACACAATTGGGCATAACAATTGAAAAAAAAAATTGCAAGAACCATTTTTTTTAAGTGCAAAAAAAAAAAGAGAACAAGGGCTTGAAAAATAGTATTAAAAAAAAAAGAAAAAAAAATAGACTGCCCTTGCACTTAAGCAAGATTGAGTTTGAATGCCTTGTGAATTTCAATTAAGTGGTGCTATTCTACATACCTTGTGCATTTCTTTTTCTTCTTATTTCTTTTGAGTTCTACCTTTCTTTTTTTTTAATTAGCTTTTCTTGCTTGTCTTTTAAATTCCTTTGAGTTTTGTCTAGAGTTTCATCTTTTCTTCAACTTCTGAGTGCTTACTCTTGTGAGGACCGCTACCTTTGTAAGAGCTTTTGGTAATTGAAAAATGAGAGGGTTCATTTAAGAACTTGCAAAGAGAATTTGAGTGGAAAGAGACAAGAGTGAAAATTACATCTTGTGTGAAAAAAAAAAAAAAAAGCCAAAAAGAGTGAAATATATATATATATATATATATATATATATATATATATATATATATATATATATATATATATATACACTTTGTGAGAAAAGAGAGGGAGTGTTGTGAGGATAAATTACACTTTCTACTACTCAAATGGGTGATAGTCCACCATTGTCACCAAGGACAGCCACTCTACATGCTAGAATGGCTAATCAAGTTTAAGCACTCCAAAGACAAATGGAGCAAATGCAAGCCAACTATGATAGACAACTAGCCAACCTTCAACGGGATGACTCAAGTGGCTATGATAGTGAAGAAAGAGGGAGGCCAAGAGGAAGAAGACCAAGAAGAGGAGGCCCTAGGGGAGGAAGGCGTGAAGATAGGATTGAGGGGGTTAAAATCAAAGTTCCTTCCTTTCTTGGAAAGAATGACCCCGAAGCCTATTTGGAGTGGGAACTCAAGATGGAGCAAGTGTTTGATTGCAACACATATAATGAGAGAAAGAAAGTGAAGGTGGCGGCGTTGGAGTTCAAGGAGTATGCACTAGTATGGTGGGATCAATTCCAAAAGGAGAGGAGGAGAATTGGAGAGGAGCCAATTGAGACTTGGGAAGACATGAAAATTGTAATGAGGAGGAGGTTTGTCCCAAGTCACTATCAAAGGGACATCCACAACAAATTGCAAAGACTTACCCAAGGGAGCAAGAGTGTGGATGAGTACTTCAAGGAGATGGAATTGGCCTTACTTAGGTCAAACTTTGAGGAGGACCGTGAGACAACTATGGCAAGGTTCTTGCATGGCTTGAACCAAGAAATTCAAGATGTGGTGGAGTTGCAAAACTATGTGGAGCTTGAAGATTTGGTGCAACAAGCAATCAAGGTGGAGCAACAATTAAAGAGGAGGAAATCCAAATATTCCTCTTCATCATCTTCCAAATTCCCATCTTCAAATTGGAAGGACAACCAAAAGAAGGAGGGTGCACCAAGCAAGGAGGCCGTGAGCACCTCTCAAGGCAAGAAGCCCATGGAACCAACCACAAGGAGCAGAGATGTCAAGTGTTTCAAGTGTCTTGGTCATGGCCACATAGCCTCTCAATGTCCAACCAAGAGAACTATGGTGTCCTTGAATGGTGAAGTGATGTCTCAATCCGAAGCTTCAAGTGGAGAGGAAAGTGAAGAAGAAGTGTTCATGCCGGATGGTGACTTACTTATGGTGAGGAGGCTTTTGGGGAGTCAAGTGAAGGAACATGAAGCTAGCCAAAGGGAGAACATTTTCCACTCTAGATGCCTAATTCAAGGTAAAGTTTGTTCTCTAATAATTGATGGAGGTAGTTGTGCAAATGTAGTAAGTTCTAGGTTGGTGTCTAAATTAAATCTTATCACTAAAACCCATCCAACACCATATAGACTTCAATGGTTGAGTGAGGTTGGGGAGATGGTGGTGAACAAACAAGTGGAGGTTCCATTCTCCATTGGGAAGTATGAGGATAATGTTCTTTGTGATGTAGTGCCTATGGAGGCAAGCCATATGTTGTTGGGAAGGCCTTGGCAATATGACAAGAAGGCCATTCATGATGGATTTTCAAACAAGTTCACTTTCCTGGACAAGGAGCGAAAGGTTGTACTCTCTCCTTTATCTCCAAAACAAGTTAGTGAGGATCAAAAGAAAATGAGAGAGAAAAGAGAGCAAGAGAGAAAAGAAAAAGAGAGTGAACAAGAGAAAAAGAGTGATGAAAAATCAAAAAAAAAATCATGAGAAAAAAGAGAGAAAAACCAAGATGAAAAAGAGAGAAAAGAGAGTTGTTTTGCAACAAAAAGTGAGGTGAAAAGTGCATTGGTTTCAAGACAGCCCCTATACATGCTTTTGTGTAGGGAATTTTGTTTAAATGCTAACATTTCTAATGATCATTCTTTGTCTAGTGGTGTGAAAAATCTTTTGCAGGAATTTGAGGATATCTTCCCTAAGGAAGTGCCACATGACCTTCCACCTTTGAGGGGAATTGAGCACCATATTGACCTCATTCCGGGTGCATCATTACCCAATAGGCCAGCCTATAGGAGCAATCCTCAAGAGACCAAAGAGATCCAAAAGCAAGTGGAGGAGTTGATGCAAAAAGGATGGGTACAAGAGAGCTTAAGTCCATGTGTTGTACCCGTCATTTTGGTGCCCAAAAAGGATGGCACTTGGAGGATGTGCACGGATTGTAGGGCCGTGAACAACATCACCATTAAGTATAGGCATCCTATCCCTAGACTTGATGATTTGCTTGATGAATTGTTTGGTGCTTGCATTTTTTCTAAAATTGATTTGAAAAGTGGGTACCATCAAATTAGGATAAGGGAAGGGGATGAATGGAAAACCGCTTTCAAAACTAAATTTGGTTTGTATGAATGGTTGGTAATGCCTTTTGGTTTAACAAATGCACCAAGCACTTTTATGAGGCTTATGAACCATGTCTTAAGAGATTTTTTGGGAAAATTTGTGGTGGTATATTTTGATGATATCTTAATATATAGCAAAAACTTAGATGAGCACCATGAACATTTAAGGGCTGTTTTACTTGTATTAAGAAAAGAAAGGTTGTATGCAAACTTGGAAAAATGTACTTTTTGTGTGGATCATGTGATTTTCCTTGGTTTTGTGATTAATGCTAAAGGGGTCCATGTGGATCAAGAAAAGATTAAGGCCATTCAAGATTGGCCAACCCCCAAAAATGTGAGTGATGTGAGGAGCTTTCATGGTTTGGCTAGTTTCTATAGGAGGTTTGTTAAAGATTTTAGCACATTGGCTGCACCTCTTAATGAAATTGTCAAAAAGAATGTTGGGTTTAAATGGGGGGAAAAACAAGAACAAGCTTTTAAGGAACTTAAGAAAAAGCTCACCCATGCACCAATACTTGCTTCGCCTAATTTTGCTTAATCTTTTGAAATTGAATGTGATACTTCTGATGTTGGTGTTGGAGCTGTTTTAATGCAAGAAGGGCATCCAATTGCTTACTTTAGTGAGAAATTAAGTGGTGCTGTCCTTAATTATCCCACCTATGATAAGGAGTTGTATGCCTTGGTGAGGGCTTTGCAAACATGGCAACATTATCTTTTGCCCAAAGAGTTTGTTATCCATAGTGATCATGAGTCCTTAAAGTACTTGAAAGGACAAGGAAAGTTGAATAAGAGGCATGCCAAGTGGGTTGAGTTTCTTGAACAATTCCCATATGTGATCAAGCATAAGAAAGGTAAGGCCAACATAGTGGCAGATGCACTTTCAAGACGGTATACCTTACTCTCTACCCTTGAAACAAAATTGTTTGGGCTTGAATGCATCAAAGAATTGTATGAGCATGATAAAGATTTTTCCCATATCTATGCTAATTGTTTGCATTGGGCTCAAGATGGATATTTTAGGCACCAAGGGTTTTTGTTTAAAGAAAAGAGATTATGTGTGCCTAAAAGTTCTATAAGAGAGTTGCTTGTGAGGGAAGCGCATGAAGGGGGACTAATGGGGCATTTTGGGGTTCAAAAGACTTTAGACATGTTGCACGAACATTTTCATTGGCCACACATGAAACATGATGTGCAAAAGTTTTGTGAAAAATGCATTGTTTGTAAAAGGTCTAAATCTAAAGTGATGCCTCATGGACTTTATACTCCGTTGCCTATTCCTAATTTTCCTTGGATTGATTTGTCAATGGATTTTGTTGTAGGACTACCCCGGACAAAGAATGGTAAGGATTCAATTTTTGTGGTGGTGATAGGTTTTCTAAAATGGCACATTTTATACCATGTAAAAAAGTTGATGATGCTTGTCATGTTGCTGAATTGTTTTTCAAAGAAGTGGTAAGGCTTCATGGCCTTCCAAGAAGTATTGTTTCAGATCGTGACACAAAGTTCTTAAGTCACTTTTGGAGGACTTTGTGGGGTAAGTGGGTACAAAGCTTCTTTTCTCCACTACTTGTCATCCCCAAACGGATGGGCAAACGAGGTAGTTAATAGGACACTTTCTTCCCTTCTTAGGGCTGTAATAAAGAAGAACATTAAGTCTTGGGAGGAGTGTTTGCCTCATGTGGAATTTGCTTATAATAGAGCTGTTCATAGTACTACTCAATATTCTCCTTTTGAGGTTGTTTATGGATTTAATCCTCTCACTCCTCTTGATTTATTGCCATTGCCTAACTCGTCAATTTTAAAGCATGAAGATGGCAGGGCTAAAGCTGAATTTGTGAGGAAGTTACACGAGCAAGTCAAGGCTCAAATTGAGAAGAAGACTGAAAGCTATGTTAGACAAGGCAACAAAGGGAGGAGGAAGGTGGTGTTTGAACCTGGAGATTGGGTCTGGGTGCACATGAGAAAAGAGAGATTTCCTTCACAGAGGAAATCCAAGCTTCAACCAAGAGGAGATGGGCCATTCCAAGTGTTGGCCAAGAACAATGATAATGCCTACAAGATAGACCTTCCAGGTGAGTATGGTGTTAGTGCAACTTTCAATGTAACTGATTTGTCTCCATTTGATGTAGGTGATGAAGATTTCAATTCGAGGTCGAATTCACTTAAAGAAGGAGGGGATGATGTGAGCCCACTAAGGAGCATGGATCAAGGAGCACTACAAGGACTTGGTGGACCTATGACAAGAGCTAGGACCAAGAAAGCCCAAGAAGTCCTAAATCAAATGGTGACAACGTTAATTGAAGCAAGCCCAAATTCAAGTCTTGATGGAGTGGAGCCCAAATTAGTCACTTATCTCATCCAACTTGAAGACCCATGATGACTTGGATGTCCACTTCTCTAAAATAGCATTTTTTTAGTTTATTTCTATTAAATAAAGTGTAATAAACTATGAAGGATGAATAGTGCATGTTTTTTGGGAGGGCAACCTTTGGTTTGCATGCCTAGGTAACTCATATTTGCTAGTTAATGCTTTAATTAGCCACTTAATGGATTAGTTATTGCTTTTTATGGGGAATTTGTCACATTATGATGACCATTTTGTATGCATATTCTATGCACCCCATTTTCCTATAAATAGGTGCCTAAAACATGAATGAAGGGACTCTTTGGATGTGAATTTGGATTGAATCCATTTGTGAGAATTTCATTCTCTTTGGTTCTTGGTTGAGCCATCTTGGTTCTTATCAAAGGCTTCCTTACCTTTGTGGCGAATCTTCGCTTGACTTATCACTCTCTAAGAGTGTGGCGTCTTCTTCCTCCCATTCCTTTTCCTTTTTCCATCTTTTCTATTATTTTTACTATTCATGTCACTATTTACGTTACTATTCATGTCACTATTCATCAGTTCTGTTCCTCGGGTATTGTTCATCATTTCATTCTTTGAAACACTAAATCAACTCAAGGACGATCCGTAAAAACAATATGCATCCAACTTGGATCATATCAAATATATAATTGTGACAACAACTATTAACTAAAGTAATAATGTTAAATAAACTTAATTTATTATGGGCATATCACATTACACTTTGTCAAATAACAAGAATACCTGAACTGTAACATTCATTCATTGTGCTGACAATTCCTAGAGAATGGGATATCATTTAGTCAGATTATCATGGATCCAAGGCTGAGCATTAAAAGCGTTTATGGCCTGAAAGATATGAGAAAGTAAGAGAGAAAAATGAGTAAGGAAAGTTAAATGCATGGAATGAAATACTATCATTACCACAACAATGGGTACTACACTGATTGCATCACTTACAGACTGAGGTAGCTATATGAACAAAATATGTCCATGAGTGCAATGCACACAAAAATGGATCAATACCTTTCTATGTTTTTCTTGACCGATATAGTAACAGATAAAGCAACAAAATAAGCAGGTTGGTATAATTTGAGAGAAAGAGGTAGAAGGAACACCAAATACTATCACATATTCCATTTTAACAAGGATTGAGGAAGCTTCACCAGGTTAACAGATCTTAATGAACTTCATCTAATTTTTTGTGCAAAACAAACCAAAAAAGCATCAATGGGACAAAATCACATTTATATGCCCAAAACTCATTATAGCAGCACACAACCAACACCATTAAGGCTCCCACATAGAGCAACAACATCAAAACTCAACCCAAAATAGTGAGCACAGAGAGAATAGAGCAAAAGTAAGGAACGAAGCAACCACAAACCCACAAATGGACACACAACCCATGCAGTAATAATACACATTGGGGAACCTGAAATCAAATCAAAGAGAGGTACCTGATAGATATCAGGTAGAGAGATTAAATGCTTAGCAGCAATTGGGGAACGACAAGATTAAATGCTTAGCAGCAAACCCTAACAGAGAGAAGGGAGTGGTAGAGAGACAATGTGGAGACGAAGAGTAGAGGCCGACAAAGAACTGAGGGAGTAGGTCTGTTCTTTGAGCCTTACAGGGTGGAGACGTACGGCGGGCGGAGTGACTTTGAGCATTTGAGGTCTGAAAGAAAGGGAGATGATTTTGCTTTTTGGTTCTAAAAGTAAAAGCAGAAATGTATTAAAGTCAACAGTTGTTTGGAAGGATTTGCACACAAAAATTTAGTAGGAAACAAAATGGTGCGCGGGTTATGGGAATATATTAAGGCACATTTAGCAAACATTGCCTCATATTGTTAAATAAGCTACGCTTTATTAATGTTATATTTTATCATAAAAAGCGTGCTCAAATGTATAATATGACAACACTTATAAAACGTACCCTTTATACTCTAAGGGTACGTTTTTCAAGTGTTGCCAAAACCACTCCAAAAAGGCTACTCTTATAAAAGTGTTGCCTATTAAGACTTTAGACTACACTTTTTAAATGTAGCGATCTTTTGGGCCTTATACATAGTGATGTATGTAGACCTCTAAACACACTGGCTAGAGGCGATTTTCAGTACTTCATTACATTTACTGATGATTTCAGTAAATATGGATTTATATACCTTATGAAGCACAAATCAGAATCCTTTGAAAAGTTCAAGGAGTTCAATAATGAAGTACAAAACTAACTTGGCAAGAGTATTAAAGTCCTTCGATCAGATAGAGATGGTGAATACTTGAGTCAATAGTTTGATGATCATTTGAAAAAGTGTGGGATAATATCTTAACTCACTCTTCCAGGAACACCACAATGGAATGGTGCCTTTGAAAGGAGGAACCGGACCTTGTTGGACATGGTCCGATCCATGATGAGTCATGCAGACCTTCTAGGCTCCTTCTGAGGACATGCTCTGTTAACAGTAGCTTTCACACTTAACTGTGTTCCATCTAAAAAGGTTCAAAAGACACCATATGAGATATAGACTAGGAGACGACCCAATATATCTTTCATGAAGATTTGGGGTTGCGAAGCTTATGTCAAACATTAAGTTTCTGATAAGCTTGGGCCCAAATCAAATAAATGCTTCTTTGTGGGGTATCCCAAGGAAACCAAGGGATACTATTTCTATAATCCTACTGAGGGAAAGTGTTTGTCGCATGGACTGCTATATTCCTAGAAAAGGAGTTTATCTCCAAAGGAATCAGTGGGAGAAAAGTAGAACTTGAAGAAGTTCAAGGCTCACAGAGTAGCAATGAATCGATGGTGGAAATAGATCAGCATCCACAAAGTGTTGTGTAACAACAACCTGCTCTAGTAGCACAAGACCTGCGTAGGTGTAATAGGATACGTCGTCAACCAAAGAGATATGGATTTCTTATGACCCAACAAGGTGATGTATTGCTCATGGATCAAGATGAGCCTGCGACTTATTTAGAAGCCATTATTGGCCCAGAATCTAAGAAATGGCTTGAGGCCATGAGATTTGAAATGGAATCCATGTATGCCAACCAAGTATGGACCTTGGTTGACCCACCTAAAGGGGTAAAACCCATTGGGTGCAAGTGGATTTTCAAGAAGAAAACTGACATAGATGGTAATGTGCATACCTTTAAGGCGAGATTGGTGGCTAAAGGTTTCAAGCAAATTCATGGTGTATACTATGATGAGACTTTTTTCCCAGTTGCGATGCTTAAATCCTTTCGGATCTTGCTTACTATTGCAGCATACCATGATTATGAAATCTGGTAAATGGATGTCAAAATTGCTTTTCTTAATGGAAATCTTCTCGAGAATGTGTACATGACACAACCTGAGGGTTTTGCCAGTCCAGAGGATGCTGGAAAGGTGTGCAAGTTGCAATGATCTATTTATGGATTGAAGCAAGCTTCCAGATGCAACGCCCCTTTTTCCACTAGAAGAAGGAACGTCACACTATAATAAAATGAGTGAAACAAAATGCAAAAAAGTAAAATTTGAAATCATATATTAAGACCCAGTTCATTGTTAACCTTTAAATAACCATTTCCAGTTGCAAGTATGTATTAATCGGGTATTAAAATAAATGTATGTATTAAAAAAATTGAATTATTTAAAGAGATAATGATAAATATAGACTCAATGGAATTCGACATGAAATTAAAAATCATACATTCACATTATATATAATCATATATGCATCAAGCCCGTTTAGTTACATCATCAAAATATACAAAAAGTAAAAGGCTTTACCCACCCAAGATGATTACAAATTTTCATCCCATCAAATTAGTAAAATGTTAGGCTTCCCAAAAAGATATACGGTTAGCCATCAGTAGCCACCGACAGTATCAACCCCTAAGACTGACGAGAAGGAATTGTAGCAGGGTCCTCCTCATCTGATGATATCACCATCGGAGCGACTGAATTTCGAGTAGAAGCCCGAGCAGTGGAGAGAAATGAATCATCTCGTGGGGTGTAGTAAAGGGCATCTCACAAATCCCTAACGAGTATGTAAAACTCTAAGTGTACGAAAGCAGTAAAATCAAAAACAGGCGGGTCATAGCGACCCTAAGCTAAAGACACAGTCAGCTCCCCATGATAGATGCATCGGTCCATGCTCAAGTTTATGTGCCAACAGTCAGGTCCTCCATGAAAGGTCATCCTAGCATACCCCAAAAATCGGCGCAGACGCGAAGACATCTTCAATCAACACTAATCGTAATTGGGCCAGAAGCCAGGAAACTCATGTGCCTCATCTTCTTCGTGAACGTCTTTTCCAGAGCATATAAATAAATAGAAATATGGAGGTGCAGAAAAGAGGTGAGACACCCAACATTCATTACCAATATGGCAATCAGAAAACAGAACGGCGCTTGACACCCACATAGCATTACAACTCATATACTCATATACTCATCAACAATAATAATAAAATTAACAATAATAATCAAGTAAGCAATAAAATAGGAGTAATTACAGAATCTCAGGCAGTAAATAGTTTATCAATCAAATAATCATTGCAATATCAAAACAGATAGTTTAACAGTCATAGGTACATCATGCTCAATGAGATATGAGACTGACAATGGACAATGCACATGGTACCAAAAATCCTACTCCATGGAGCTAGACATCAACATTTCGGAGAGAATGATCAAAGAGTCATGTCAGTATCTCGTTAGCATTAAAAATAAAGTGTTTCATCTCATAAAAATATTTACGCAATATGGCTTATACATGGCAACTCAATAGTTGATCGTGATATAGGACAGCGTCTCGGTCTGGATCGTCAGTGTGTTTGCACCAGTCTATCCCACGGCCCCAGTGGAGCTACCACTGTCTATTGTGAGACACCTGCACCCTGACGCCCCCTAAGGTGAACCACTATGACCCTACGCTTAGTCTACTCGCACCCACACTTAGGTGTTATTCAATCTCCTAGGCACACATCGCCTTCTCAACAAAGTCCAACGGACATCACAATGCATGATGACTTAATTTACATCATACATGTTCACCAATGATATATTCCTCATAACACAATGCATATCATGCATATTCATCAACAAGGTATTTCTCATGGAACATAATATAATGGCATATAGTCCATTCTCAACAACATCATGCCACAATTTCATCAAGTACATATCAACAAGTACTTAGTCCCACACATGGACTCACAATATCATACCATCCATTCTTAATATCAACATTATATAATTATGGTTCAACACATATCACAAATTCATATTATGAATCCAACATTCCTAATTTCCTAAGTCTTGATCAATTATGAAAATTTTGGGCTAAAGAACCCTTGAAAAACCATGGCCTCTCAAGACCATTATTAACTCAATTTCTTCCATTTCAAGCATTAATTCTTTGATGCCAAACTACATAGGTTTCATGTCATACAAAAATTAATTCAAACCCTTGAAATTTGTGGCCAAAACCGTGGCCTCTCAATAGGGTAATAAACCCTCAAAATTTCCATTTTTCAAATACAACATTATCAAAGCATTCCAACATACTTAATGCATTCAAAACAACCAATCATTATTCATCTCAATCAAGAACACAGAAACATGAAAAACAATCAAACAAAGTAAGCATTCAATATGGATTTCTCCATCAACAACCACACAAAGGTCTTCTCACCACCAATAATGGTTGAAGTGAGTAAATCTCCCTCTTACTTAAAGGAAGAACATGAAAATGGCCTCCTTGTTGGCTTCTTAGTGGTTCGATTTTGGCTCTCCAA
Source organism: Ormosia emarginata (assembly GCA_029884605.1). Taxonomy (NCBI): domain Eukaryota; kingdom Viridiplantae; phylum Streptophyta; class Magnoliopsida; order Fabales; family Fabaceae; genus Ormosia; species Ormosia emarginata. The sequence goes on along the minus strand of JAQQTP010000078.1, from coordinate 18,897,213 downwards.
AAACCCTAAAAATCAAGCTCAAAGAATCAACACCAATGGTTGAAAAAGAAGAGATCCATGGTCATAAATATGGCCATAGAAATGAAAAATAGGAAGAAAAAGTGAAGAATCAAAGAGTTACCTTCAAAGTCTCAAACTTTGTTCTTGAGAAAAAGTTAAGAAGATGATGGATTTTGAAGAAGATCCTCAAAGAAGAAATGTTTAGAATGAGAATGAGTGTGTAGAAATGGTGATGGTGAAGTGAGAAAATGAAAATGGCCACTCAAGGTGGAGCTACAAAACCGTGGGGGTGAAGGAGAAGAAGAAGAGAGAAGTTAGAGAAAATGGAGAAGAAAGTTGAAGAGAGATAAAGTGATAGTAGAATGAGTGATATTTTGAGTGGAGTGTGATAGGTGTGGTGTAACACCCCAAAATTTGTTTATCTTATTATAAATATTTATTTTATAATATTTGTGATTTTCTAAAAAAATTTTAGATTTTTCTAAGAACGCGAAATATTTTAATATTATTTCTCATTTTCCGTGCAAATTGAGCAGAGCCGGGAAAATGAAATATTTTTCCGAGAACCTTGATCTGTGAAAACGTCGACGGGGGATCTTACTAAACTTGAGATTGGACATGGTTTACGAGGTTTCACGTTTTTTGAAAAATTTTATCTGATAAAATAATTAATCACTGTGTAAATCTTATCCGCTGAACAATTAATACTGATTTCTATCAACTGTAACAATTGTCCATTGGATAATAACATGTGTTAAAAATCCTTATCACACTATCCAAAAAAAATCTACCTTGTGTCAAATCCATTAGCTTTATTTTCAAAATAAAGATTAAATTAATTCAAAACTCATTATGGGAAGCTTCCTAGAAATTTCCCTAATAACACATTTTCTCTCTCTTCCCTCCTCACACTCCCCACTGCAGAGGCCATTTTGGGAGCCCAGTATTCATTCTCATATTCTCACTTTTATTACTTCACTCTCACATTCCTAAACACAAAAACACCTAACACTTTTTTCCCTTCTCATTTTCTTCAAGCACCATTTCTTCTTCTTCTTCTTCTTCTTTCTCCACTGTACACCTACCCATTGGAGACCATCTCTATGATTTGCTAAATCAATCCCATTTCTAGCTTTCTTCCACCATTCGAAGTTCTCTTTTGTGGCCATCCTTTGGTTCTTCTTCTTCTTCCATTTTCCACCATTGAAGCTAAAGCTTGGAGCTTTAAGGTAAAGTGTAACACCCCAACTTCTGGAAAAATGTTCCGAATGTTCTGTTTGCTGTTTTTTAAACTTTTGGATGAAAGACCGTTGTGTCCCTCTTTTACTGTTTCTTGTTTTCTACATGGTTTATAAATACGTTTTTACAGGCTAAGATTTTATTTGGTCGTTTTACGTAATTTGTTTCGAGACCGTAAAATAAAAGTTTTGTCAAGCTACTGTTTTAATTTTTCTGTGTGATATACAGATATATTTTACTGTCTATAATTTTATTTGAACGTTGTGGATGATTTGCTTTGTCGTGGGAAAAATGAAAAAATGACCATTACATCCCGAATGTACTGTATTTAATTTTTCTATATGTTACAGTGTTTAATATTACTGTCTGTGATTTTATTTAGACTTTTTGTGTGATTTTCTCCGGGATAGGAAAATAATATTTTTTCGGGCCGGGGAAATCTTATTTAATTATTCAGAACTGCGGGATCTTACTAAACCCGATTCTGAATGATACTGTTGTTAATCTTTTAATTTTTAGAATTTAACTGTCAAATAAAATAATTTTGTATTATTATAATATTATTTTATTAGTCAGTATAATTAAATGACAGTAGACCCGGAAATATTTTGCGGGACCCATGTTTAGATAAAACAGTTAGTTTAGTAGCTTAATTAAACCTCATTAGTAATGGAACATTCAAGAACATAGTGACTAAGCTTAATGACTAGGCTTAATTAGTGACTAAGCATGGTGACTAGGTTAAGTGACAAGGCTAGAATGAACCAATGAGAGCAAAGCTTGGTGAACAAGGCTTAATCCTCACCATTGATCCATTCTAAGGCTAGGATGGAGCCAACCTAATGGACACCTTGCATGGCTTGAAGTCTACGGCCATTTGGCTTTTGAAAGACCAAAGTTCACTTCATTTTCATGCAATTTCTCTCTTCTCTCTCTTCCAAGAACACCAACCTCCATTGTTGTTTTTCTTTCAAGCTATTCAGCCGAACACCCTAGCTCACTATCCAACCACTCAAAATTTTATCCAACTAAGTTTTCTAAACCTAAACATAATTCTAAGAACATCTCTAGTTGAGAGTTCTTGCAAAATCCTTCATTTGAAGCTTGAAAACCTACTTGGGAGATTTTACCTAGAAGGTGAAATTTCTTGTTTTCCATTTCTAAACTCTTTTTCAAAGTTCTAAGCCATGATTTATCCATGGTTTAAGCTCTCTTTAATGTTAGTAACTTGTAGAATTTTGTTTAAGCTTGTTAGGTGATTTGGTGGAGAAAATCAAAACCCTAGAAAAGGTGTGAAAGAGTGTTTGTCTTCATTTAAGGTAAGAGGAAGACTTAATCTTATCATCCTTGGGTGGTGGTAAGAAGATGGAGATTTGTTTGTGATTGTAGAATCCATAAGGATTCATTTGTGTGTTTGTTAATAGCTTTCTTATTTGATGTTTGTATAAATTTGCATGTCTACAACCTTTGATAATATTGTATGTGTTAGAAATGCATGATAATTTATAGGATGTGAACAACATGCCAAGGATTGCATGAGTATTCCAAAGAACACACCAATGAGGCTCACTGCCATTAACCAAAATGGAGAACCAAAATGTTCTCATCTTTTTTTAAAGTGTGATTTAATTAACCTAGGAAAATTAATGAGATATAAAATTGTTTAGATCAAGGAAAATGAATTTAGAGATCAAATAGCACAAGTATATGTTTCGGCCAACATGTCAAACCAAGTATCCATGATTTCTAAAGTCAATTCCAAACTAGTTTCAATCAAAGAGATGTAATATATGTTAAAAGGAAATTTTCTACAAATGAGTTTTGAAAAAACAAATTGATTAGAATTAAGTTTAAGAAATTAAAACTAATGATTTTATTATTAGAAATGAAATACAGTAACTTTTGTAAATTCCTAACATATGGCTCATCTTATATTTTGAAGCATGTTAGTGGTTTTCAAAATGGTTAAATTACACGGTTAAAAATTAAGTAAACATAATTTTTACGGAAAAATTAGGAAACCATTATTATAATTTTTCTAAACAAAATACTATCAATTTTTATTAAAAACGGACAAGTAAGATAGAAAAGATGTCCAAAAGACAGTATACGATATGAAAAATTATTCTACGTAGTTCAAAAGTACTAAATATTATTTTTGTTTATTTAAACAGTAATTTTTAAGGAATTCGGATAAGAAAATGATTTAAAAACCTTATGCGATTGAGAAAACGTTTGAAAAACAGTACGCAATTTTAAAAACAGCAAAATATATTTACGCGATTTAAAAACATTTGTAAAAGCGACGAGATATTGAAAACGCGATAAAATTTTTACGCGATTGACAAAAACAGCAAGTTTTTACTGACGGGCCAAAGTGGTGGACCCGGACAGATGGTGAAACAGTATTGCCAGGTGGGTGCGTACTGTATTTATATGCGATTTGCCAGTGAGGGCATATTCGTAATTTTTGCCAGTAAGGGCATTCTTGTAATTTTTGCCAGTGAGGGCATATGGTGAAACAGTATTGCCAGGTGGGTGCGTACTGTATGTATATACGATTTTCCAGTGAGGGTATTATCGTAATTTTTGCCAGTGAGGGCATATCTGGAATTATTTTTATCATGCATTGAGTCATGCCAGTTTTGGTGGATTGATTGACGAGGTGAATAACATCGTGTTGTCGGTGTGATAAGATTAGTGTTGTTCAAATTTGAATGGACTTGGAGACATTAGTGTGCATAATTCTATATGTGGACAGTTGGTCGCTCCTCTGGGCCGTGATAATTGGTAACACACTAATGGACTCGACATGCACTATACTTAATCAAGATCTTGTGAAATCTATTAGTGCAAGCCTGTAGTGACACGACGTATGACAGTGTGCTACACCACTATGCTATTTCAGTGGGCTATAGACGCAACGTGTGACAGTGCAATAGTTATGGGCGGTCGACGGTACTAATAGATTTTGTGGGTTGTTCACTTTGATATCTGTATTTTTTTAGCTCCATGGAGTAGGGTTGTGTCATATCTCATATAATTATGATTTATACATTTTAAGGTTATTATTTGCTCTATTTTATCTATCTGTATTATTTTATTTATCTGTACCATGATTTATCTGTGCTATTTTGTCTATCTGTACCACTATATGTTGTTACATTTCGTTCTGTGTTACATTACATCTGAGTTATTACGTATTTCATTTATGTTATTGTAGTATGCTATATTGTATGAATTGTTATACCTGTTGTATTGTCATTTTCTTATTTACCATGTTTGTGGTGATATAGGTTATCTTACCTCTTTCTTGTATGTGTTATTTGTATATTTTAAATTATGTGTTAAAGAGTTTGAGGAAGAGGAACAGCCTCTTGAGTGTGTGTATCTTGAAGAAGAGGAGGAGCAGCAAGCCGAAGATCAGTACGAAGATCAAGAACCATTCGATCATCCATATCTATTGGATTGATTGCTTGAGTATGGCAGTGCCAGGATTTCTGGGTTTTGTACGACTCGAGTTTCATGGTGGATCGACAGCCTGGCGTCTGCGTGAAGACAGAGACTCGGTGACTTACGTGGGATGGTTGACTGTGTCCCTACGTAATGAGTTTGATGGAGAACCAGTCATGACGACTACGGTGTTTTTGCATTTGGAGTTACCGTTATCTCTTAGGCGTTATTGGGGTGGTATGTTCACTGCACCTAGTGAGATTAGCAGCGTATCGACTGCGCGGTCTCGTTTCCGCCGAGAGTCGAGGCATCCTGGATATTTATCTTCTGATGATCTTCCTGAGAGTGATCCTTCAGAGGGTTAAATATTTATGATGTGTACTTGGGCGCGTTTGCGTTTGTATATATAGACTGTTATTGCTTTTTGTTTACTGTTTCAGTTTAAATATTTTAGTTGTAAATTATTTGTATAACTTATGACTAAAACCCTATGTATATTATGTGTGATGTTATTCTGTTGATTTTGTGTTTCCGCGTTATTTTATTTAATAATATTCTGTTTAACAGGAAGAATTTTACAACCCGTATAATTATGTAACCAATGTTTTACAACTTGGGTAGATTTTATTTATCTTTCTTTTATTTTCTTTTTAAATGTGACATCCCCACAAGGGTGTTACATTAGTTGGTATCGAGCCCAAGTTAGAGTCTTTTGGGGTTATGGTTGGGTCTGTTTTTGTTTGGCTGTGTGTGTGATTCTCTCGTGATTTACTTCCGAAAGGATGTATCTGACTTTGTTTTGTTCTGTTTGAAGAAAGAAGATGTCTGGTAGAGGTAGAGGACGTGCGAACGTGAATCGTGATGTGGACCCAATGATTGCTACTGCTGAAGCTATGCAGCGGATGGCTGAAGTAATTACTCAGCAAAATCTGAGAGCAGCTCAACAGCAAGATGCTACTGCTGATGCCCTAAATTTATCTGAATTTAGGCGTAATAATCCGCCACAGTTTAGAGGCGAGGTTGATCCGGAGAAAGCAAGTCAATGGATACAAGACTTGGAGAGAATCTTTGAAGGAATGAGATGCTCTGATGAGAAGAAAGTGACTTATGCAGCCTTTATGCTGAGGGGAGATGGTGAACATTGGTGGAGAGGAACCCGCCGATTATTGTTAGCTGAGGGAGTAGAAATTACATGGGAGGTATTTTCTAATGCTTTTCTGGAGAAGTATTTTCCTGTGAGTGCTAGGCATGCCAAGGAAATGGAGTTTCTTAGTTTACGTCAGGGTAATATGACTGTGAATGAGTATGCTACAAAATTTGAGAGTTTGTCTCAATTCTCAGATTATGCTCAAACTCGACCAGATGATGGGTGGAGATGTCGAAAGTTTGAGGCAGGGTTAAGAATGGAACTGAAGCGAGGAGTGATATCCTTGAGAATGAATCAGTTTCATGTTTTAGTTGATACGTGTGCACGACTCGAGGAGTTGGAGCCGTCACGAGATCAGAGGAACCGTAACTTTGGGCCAATCAGGTTTCAGAGAGGTGGTGGTAGTAATACTAATCAGTTTCAGCGTAAGCCGTATTCTAGACCACCAGGGAATCAATCTCAACGATCACCAGTTGGGGGAAGTGCAAGTGGTAGTGGAGCTGGACAAAGAGTGGCGTTTACACCAACATGTTTTAAGTGTGGAAAGAAAGGCCATCTTTCTAGTGAATGCCCTATCAAAGGAACAGTTTGTTTTAATTGCAAACAGCCTGGACATATATCTAGGGATTGTACTCAGCCAGAGAGAAAGCCAGCTATGAGAAATGTTCGTGCTACTCAGCCAAGGTCAGGAAGTATTCAATCGAGATCTGGAGGGCGAGTATATACTATGACTGGAACGGAGATTTCTCAATCTGATGATCTTATTTAGGGAGAAGGAGCTATTGAAGGTAATCTTCTAACTGTGTTATATGACTCTGGTGCGACACATTCATTTATTGCATATGATTGTGTGGAGAGGTTGAAGTTGCCTGTGTCTTCTCTGAATGTTAAGTTGAGTGTTTCTACTCCAACTGCTAAACCTGTAATTACGTCTAAGATATGTTTGGATTGTCCTGTTGTTATCAAGGACCGTGTGTTTTCAGTCAACTTGATTTGTTTGCCTCTTGTTGAGATAGATGTGATATTAGGGATGGATTGGTTATCTTCTAACCATATCCTTATAGATTGTGCAAGCAAAACCATAGTTTTTCCTAAGGAAGAAAAGTCTGGATTCTTGACTGCTGTTAAAGTCAAGTCATTGTTAAGAGAAGGAGCGCAGGGATATATGGTATTGTCTTCCCTAGAGGTCAAGAACGAGAGAGATGTGAATACTATTCCTGTTGTCAATGAGTTTCCAGAGATTTTTCCTGATGACGTACCTGGATTGCCACCTGAGAGGGAGATCGAGTTTTCAATTGATTTAGTATCGGAAGCAGGTCCTATCTCAATTGCACCTTATCGTATGTCGCCAGCAGAGTTGAAAGAGCAATTGGTGGAACTGTTAGAGAAACAGTTTGTGCGACCTAGTGTTTTACCATGGGGAGCGCCAGTGCTTTTGGTCAAGAAGAAGGATGGAACTTCACGACTTTGTGTGGATTATCGTCAGCTGAACAAGGTGACTATCAAGAATAAATATCTGCTTCCAAGAATTGATGACCTGATGGATCAGTTAAAGGGAGCAGTGGTATTCTCCAAGATAGATCTGAGATCGGGTTATCACCAGATTCGTGTTAAGGGGGAGGATGTATCAAAAATAGCTTTTCGAACTCGTTATGGACATTATGAGTATCAAGTAATGCCATTCGGGGTGACGAATGCTCCTGCCATATTTATGGATTATATGAACAGGATTTTTTGTCCGTATCTAGACAGATTTGTCGTTGTCTTTATCGATGACATTCTGATCTATTCTCGATCTAAGGAAGAGCATGCTGAACATTTGGGTATTGTTCTTCAGATTTTGAAGGAAAAGCAGCTATATGCGAAATTGGCCAAGTGTGAGTTCTGGTTGGAAGAAGTCCAATTTCTAGGTCACGTGATTTCGAAAGAAGGTATTGCGGTAGACCCAGCGAAAGTGGAGACTGTTTTACAATGGGAAAGACCTAAGACGGTGACAGAAGTTCGAAGTTTCGTTGGACTTGCTAGATATTACCGGAGGTTTATCGAAGGTTTTTCTAAGATTGCTGGACCGCTTACGCAGCTCACGAGAAAAAGTCATACTTTTGAATGGACGGAAGAACGTAAAGCCAGTTTCTAAGAATTGAAGAGGAGGTTAACAATTGCACCAGTGTTGATTTTGCCAGATTCTAAGGGAACTTTTGATGTATATTGTGACGTTCTTACCAAGGGTTAGGATGCGTATTAATGCAAAATCAGAATGTGGTGGCATATGCTTCTCGACAGTTGAAAGTTCATGAGAGGAATTATCCAACGCACGATTTGGAATTGGCCGCGGTGGTTTTTGCTCTGAAAGTGTGGAGGCATTTTCTGTATGGAGCAATGTTCAATGTCTTTAGTGATCACAAGAGTCTAAAGTACTTGTTTGATCAGAAAGAATTGAATATGAGGCAGAGGCGATGGTTGGAATTCTTAAAAGATTATGATTTTCAACTCCAATACCATCCAGGAAAAGCTAATGTGGTAGCTGATGCCTTAAGTAGAAAGGTGCTTAGTGTTTCGGCAATGATGATAAAGGAGGAGGAATTGATTAATAAGTTCCGAGATTTATGGTTATCAGTGGAGTTTCTGCCTGGAAGAGTTCGCCTATGTAAGGTCGTGATCATAAATGAATTTCTCGATGTAGTCCGAGATAAACAAAAGGAAGACGTGTTTTTACAAAATGAGAGGAAATTATTAAAGCAAGGTCATAAGGCGACGGTAGAAGAAAGAGCAGATGAAATCTTAAGGTTTAAGGGAAGAATTTGTATGCCTGATGATTCTGGATTGAAGAAGTCAATCTTAGATGAAGCTCATACTAGTGATTTGAGTTTACATCCGGGGATGACCAAAATGTACCAAGACTTGAAAAGGTTGTTTTGGTGGCCAAGGATGAAAAGAGATGTAGCAGAATATGTGGAGTCTTGTCTGGTTTGTCAAAAGGCAAAAATGGAACATCAAAGACCAGCTGGAATGTTGTAACCGTTAGCTATTCCAGAATGGAAGTGGGATAGTATCTCTATAGATTTTGTTACTGGATTACCGAAGATGAAGAAAGGTCATGATTCGATATGGGTTATAGTCGATAGGCTTACGAAGTCGGCTTATTTCTTACCAATTAATATTAAATATTCGTTGGAAAGATTAACCCAGCTGTACATCAGTGAGATTGTGAGGTTACATGGTGTGCCTACATGTATAGTTTCTGATAAAGATCCGAGGTTTACGTCAAGATTCTGGCGAAGTCTGCAAGAAGCAATGGGAACTAAGTTGCGACTAAGTTCGACGTATCATCCGCAGACTGATGGTCAGACAGAGAGAACTATACAGTCTTTGGAAGACCTGTTGCGTGCTTGTGTTTTGGAACAACGAGAAAGTTGGGATGAATTTTTATCTTTGATAGAATTCACCTACAACAATAGTTTTCACTCAAGTATAGGGATGGCACCCTATGAGGCATTGTATGAGAGACGATGTCGAACGCCGTTATGTTGGTATCAAGATGGGAAAAATATGACTATTGGACCAGATCTTGTACAACAAACTACGGAGAAGGTAAAGATGATACAGGAAAAGATGAAGACGATGCAAAGCAGGCAGAAGAGTTATGCGGATAAACGAAGGCGACCTCTTGAATTTGAGGAGGGTGAGCATGTGTTTCTAAGAGTGACTCCTACGACTGGTGTCGGAAGAGTTATTAGATCCAAGAAGCTTACTCCTAAGTTCATTGGACCGTATCAAATTATTTGACATATAGGTCCTATGGCGTATCAAATTGCTTTGCCGCCTTTTCTATCAAATCTGCATGATGTATTTCATGTATCTCAGTTACGGAAGTATGTTCCGGATCCGACACATGTTATACAACCTGACGAAGTGCAGCTGAAGGAGAATCTGACTTATGAGACTTTACCTGTTAGAATAGAGGACAGAAAGGTAAAGCAGCTTCGAGGGAAAATGATCGAGCTGGTGAAGGTCATATGGAATAATGTGACAGGTGATGCTACCTGGGAGCTGGAAGATAAAATGAGGGATCAATATCCTCATTTGTTTTGATGAGCAGCGAATTTCGAGGACGAAATTTTTATTTGTTGGGGAGAGTTGTAACACCCCAACTTTTGAAAAAATGTTCCGAATGTTCTGTTTGCTGTTTTTCAAACTTTTGGGTGAAAGACCGTTGTGTCCCTGTTTTACTGTTTCTTGTTTTCTGCATGGTTTATAAATACGTTTTTACAGGCTAAGATTTTATTTGGTCGTTTTACGTAATTTGTTTCGAGACCGTAAAATAAAAGTTTTGTCAAGCTACTGTTTTAATTTTTCTGTGTGATATACAGATATATTTTACTGTCTGTAATTTTATTTGAACGTTTTGGATGATTTGCTTCGTCGTGGGAAAAAATAGAAAAATAACCATTACGTCCCGAATGTACTGTTTTTAATTTTTCTATATGTTACAGTGTTTAATATTACTGTCTGTGATTTTATTTAGACTTTTTGTGTGATTTTCTCCGGGATAGGAAAATAATATTTTTTCGGGCCGGGGAAATCTTATTTAATTATTCAGAACTGCGGGATCTTACTAAACCCGATTCTGAATGATACTGTTGTTAATCTTTTAATTTTTAGAATTTAACTGACAAATAAAATAATTTTGTATTATTATAATATTATTTTATTAGTCAAGATAATTAAATGACAAAGATGGACCCTAAATATTTTGCGGGACCCATGTTTAGATAAAATAGTTAGTTTAGTAGCTTAATTAAACCTCATTAGTAATGGAACATTCAAGAACATAGTGACTAAGCTTAATGACTAGGCTTAATTAGTGACTAAGCATGGTGACTAGGTTAAGTGACAAGGCTAGAATGAACCAATGAGAGCAAAGCTTGGTGAACAAGGCTTAATCCTCACCATTGATCCATTCTAAGGCTAGGATGGAGCCAACCTAATGGACACCTTGCATGGCTTGAAGTCTACGGCCATTTGGCTTTTGAAAGACCAAAGTTCACTTCATTTTCATGCAATTTCTCTCTTCTCTCTCTTCCAAGAACACCAACCTCCATTGTTATTTTTCTTTCAAGCTATTCGGCCGAACACCCTAGCTCACTATCCAACCACTCAAAATTTTATCCAACCAAGTTTTCTAAACCTAAACATAATTCTAAGAACATCTCTAGTTGAGAGTTCTTGCAAAATCCTTCATTTGAAGCTTGAAAACCTACTTGGGAGATTTTACCTAGAAGGTAAAATTTCTTATTTTCCATTTCTAAACTCTTTTTCAAAGTTCTAAGTCATGATTTATCCATGGTTTAAGCTCTCTTTAATGTTAGTAACTTGTAGAATTTTGTTTAAGCTTGTTAGGTGATTTGGTGGAGAAAACCGAAACCCTAGAAAAGGTGTGAAAGAGTGTTTGTCTTCATTTAAGGTAAGAGGAAGACTTAATCTTATCATCCTTAGGTGGTGGTAAGAAGATGGAGATTTGTTTGTGATTGTAGAATCCATAAGGATTCATTTGTGTGTTTGTTAATAGTTTTCCTATTTGATGTTTGTATAAATTTGCATGTCTACAACCTTTGATAATATTGTATGTGTTAGAAATGCATGATAATTTATAGGATGTGAACAACATGCCAAGGATTGCATGAGTGTTCCAAAGAACACACCAATGAGGCTCACTGCCATTAACCAAAATGGAGAACCAAAATGTTCTCATCTTTTTTTTTAAAGTGTGATTTAATTAACCTAGGAAAATTAATGAGATATAAAATTGTTTAGATCAAGGAAAATGAATTTAGAGATCAAATAGCACAAGTATATGTTTCGGCCAACATGCCAAACCACGTATCCATGATTTCTAAAGTCAATTCCAAACTAGTTTCAATCAAAGAGATGTAATATATGTTAAAAGGAAATTTTCTACAAATGAGTTTTGAAGAAACAAATTGATTAGAATTAAGTTTAAGAAATTAAAACTAATGATTTTATTGTTAGAAATGAAATACAGTAACTTTTGTAAATTCCTAACATATGGCTCATCTTATATTTTGAAGCATGTTAGTGGTTTTCAAAAGGGTTAAATTACACGGTTAAAAATTAAGTAAACAGATTTTTTACGGAAAAATTAAGAAACCATTATTATAATTTTTCTAAACAAAATACTGTCAATTTTTATTAAAAACGGACAAGTAAGATAGAAAAGATGTGCAAAAGACAGTATACGGTATGAAAAATTATTTTACGTAGTTCAAAAGTACTAAATATTATTTCTGTTTATTTAAACAATAATTTTTAAGGAATTCGGATAAGAAAATGATTTAAAAACCTTACGCGATTGAGAAAACGTTTGAAAAACAGTACGCAATTTTAAAAACAGCAAAATATATTTACACGATTTAAAAACATTTGTAAAAGCGACAAGATTTTGAAAACGTGATAAAAATTTTATGCGATTGACAAAAACAGCAAGTTTTTACTGACGGGCCAAAGTAATGGACCCGGATAGATGGTGAAACAGTATTGCCAGGTGGGTGCGTACTGTATTTATTTACGATTTGCCAGTGAGGGCATATTCGTAATTTTTTCCAGTAAGGGCATTCTCGTAATTTTTGCCAGTGAGGGCATATGGTGAAACAGTATTGCCAGGTGGGTGCATACTATATGTATATGCGATTTACCAGTGAGGGTATTATAGTAATTTTTACCAGTGAGGGCATATCTGAAAATTTTTTTATCATGCATTGAGGCATGCCAGTTTTGGTGGATTGATTGACGAAGTGAATAACATCGTGTTGTCGGTGTGATAAGATTAGTGTTGTTCAAATTTGAATGGACTTGGAGACATTAGTGTGCATAATCCCATATGTGGACAGTTGGTCGCTCCTCTGGGCCGTGGTAATTGGTAACACACTAATGGACTCGACACGCACTATACTTAATCAAGATCTTGTGAAATCTATTAGTGCAAGTCTGTAGTAATACGACGTATGACAGTGTGCTACACCACTATGCTATTTCAGTGGGCTATAGACACAACATGTGACAGCGCAATAGTTATAGGCGGTCGACGGTACTAATAGATTTTGCGGGTCGTTCACTCTGATATCTATATTTTTTTAGCTCCATGGAGTAGGGTTGTGTCATATCTCATATAATTATGATTTATACATTTTAAGGTTATTATTTGCTCTATTTTATCTATCTGTATTATTTTATTTATCTGTACCATGATTTATCTGTGCTATTTTGTCTATCTATGCCACTATATGTTGTTACATTTCGTTCTGTGTTACATTACATCTGAGTTATTACGTATTTCATTTATGTTATTGTAGTATGCTATATTGTATGAATTGTTATACCTGTTGTATTGTCGTTTTCTTATTTACCATGTTTGTGGTGATATAGGCTGTCTTACCTCTTTCTTGTATGTGTTATTTGTATATTTTAAATTATGTGTTAAAGAGTTTGAGGAAGAGGAACAGCCTCTTGAGTGTGTGTATCTTGAAGAAGAGGAGGAACAGCAAGCCGAAGATCAGTGCGAAGATCAAGAACCATTCGATCATCCATATCTATTGGATTGATTGCTTGAGTATAGCGGTGCCAGGATTTCTGGGTTTTGTACGACTCGAGTTTCATGGTGGATCGACAGCCTGGCGTCTGCGTGAAGACAGAGACTTGGTGACTTACGTGGGATGGTTGACTGTGTCCCTACGTAATGAGTTTGATGGAGAACCAGTCATGACGACTACGGTGTTTTTGCATTTGGAGTTGCCGTTATCTCTTAGGCGTTATTGGGATGGTATGTTCACTGCGCCTAGTGAGATTAGCAGCGTATCGACTGCGCGGTCTCGTTTCTGCCGAGAGTCGAGGCATCCTAGATATTTATCTTCTGATGATCTTCCTGAGAGTGATCCTTCAGAGGGTTAAATATTTATGATGTGTACTTGGGCGCGTTTGCGTTTGTATATATAGACTGTTATTACTTTTTGTTTACTATTTCAGTTTAAATATTTTAGTTGTAAATTATTTGTATAACTTATGACTAAAACCCTATGTATTTTATGTGTGATGTTATTTTGTTGATTTTGTGTTTTCGCGTTATTTTAACAGGAAGAATTTTACAACCCGTATAATTATGTAACCAATGTTTTACAACTTGGGTAGATTTTATTTATCTTTCTTTTATTTTCTTTTTAAATGTGACATCCCCACAAGGGTGTTACATAAAGTCTTCAACTTTCTTCTAGTTTCTTGTCATTTTCATTTTTCTTAGTCACCTAGGTGACCAAGAACCCATTTTTCCATGGTTTGAGTGGACATTGTGGAAGTCACTCACATTAGTGTTTTCTTGAAGGAGGAAAATGAAAATCAAGAGCAAAAAGGAGTAGCACCATTGTGTTGTCTTCCAAATAGGTAAGAGGGAGATGATCCTCTTCAACTAATCTTAGTAGTAAGGAAATGTCTTGTGTATTGTTGTTGATGAGGGAAATCCATGTTGGATAACCCTCTTTGTTATATTGTGTTATTTCCATGATTTTGTAGTTGTTTGATTTGTATGAATATATGGATTTGCATTGTGTGTTTTGATGATTATGAACCTATTGATTGTTATTTTGTATCTTGATGACATGAATCATATTTTGGATTGTTGGAAAATGACTGAAAAACTTTGATAATGGATGGGCCAAGGTTCTACAGAAACGAATTCTACAGAACCCTTGCTAATGCACTAGCGCTCAGACGCTGTGCATAGAGCGCCTAGGCGCTCCACCAGCACTCAGGCCCTGTAGTTGGGACGCCTAAGCGCTCTCTGCCTAGAAAATTTTCCCTGAATGCGGCTTGGTGAGCGCTTAGGCACTTCGTGTTTAGCGCCCAGGCGCACAACGAGTGCTCAGGCACTTCAGAGATGGCACCTAGGCGCCTAGAGCAGAACCAGCTAGGTAACTGTGAAATGATGCTAAGACTTCAATATGAAGATATTACAACCAAAAATAAAGTAAAGGACTTGATTTATTAAGAGAATTCCTCTAGAGAGGGGGATTTTATGAGAATGAATAATCTAAAGTGAAATTCCATAATGAACCTTAAGAAGTGCTTTACCACTTGAGAACTTAATGCTATGTTATTTTGAGTCCATGAATGGGACTAGGGAATTATGGATGTCTAAGTTGTATGAATTGTGACATGTTACGAATGAGTATATTATTGATAAATACACATGAATATTGTTGGTGCTTCTCATGGACACAATGTGGTATGTTATGGATAAGTACATTATTGATGAATGCATATGATATTCAATTTTTATGAGGAACATATCATTGATAAACATACATGATGTACATTGAGTCGTCATGCATATGTGTTGTCCGTTGGACATTATTGGAAAGGCAGTGATGCCTAGGAGTTTGAATAACACCTATGTGCGGGTGCGAGTAGACTAAGCGTAGGGTCATAGTGGTTGGCCTTGGGGGCGTCGGGGTGCGGGTGTCTCACAATAGACAGTGGTAGCTCCACTGGGGCCGTGGGATAAACTGATGCGACACACCGACGATCCGGACTGAGACGCTGTCCTATATCGCGATCAACTGTTGAGGTGCCACATATAAGCCAATTGCGCAAATGTTTTTATGAGATGAAGCACACTATATTTTTAAGGTTAACGATATACTGGCATAACTCCTTGATCATTCACTCCGAAAATGTTAATGTCTAGCTCCATCGAGTAAGAATTTTGGTACGATTTGCATTGTGAACTGCCAGTCTCATAATTCACTAAGCATGAGCATTTATTACTGTGGAAAATATTTATTATTATTATTACTGTAATAATTACTTGATTGCTTGGACTATTGAACGTTGAAAATGTTGATGTTGTTTGCCTGTTATGGATAATATTTACTGTTATTCATTGTTGTTCTGTTTTTATTGCTAATTTTCTATTATTACTGTACTTGGATGTATGAACTGTGCTTTATGTGGGCGTCCAACGCCATTTAATTTTCTTGCTACCATTTTGGTACTGAAAGTTGGGTGTCTCACCTCTTTCTGTATTTCATACTTCTGTATTTTGTCAGTCTATTGGCTTTTGAGAAGACGTGCGCAAGGAAGAGGAAGCTCCTGAGTTTCCTGGATTCTGGCCATATTATGAATGAAGCTGACTAAAAAGATGACGTCGCATCTTTGTGGATTTTTGGGCTACACATGGATTACTTTTCATAGAGGCCCCGACTGCTAGCACATTAATGTGCAGACTGATCATTGCGTGTACCATGGGGAGCTGACGGTGTCCTTGGCATGGGGTCGTTATGACGCCCCTATTTTTTATTTTCATGCCTTTGTTTGGCTAGAGTTTTATATGCTCGTTAGGGATATGTGGGCTGACATGTATTACACCCCACATGATGACTCTTTTCTTTCTACTGCTCAGGCTCCTGCCCGTTGCTCGGTCACTCCGATGGACGTTTCATCCGACGAAGAGGACCTTGAGGAGGACCCTTCTACGGTTCCTTCTCGTCAGTCTTAGGGACTGATTCTGTCGGTGGTTAGTAATGGCTACCCGTTATCTTTTTGGGGGAGCCTGACGTTTTGCTAGATTGATAGATGTAAATTTGTAACTACCTTAGGTGGGTAAAGCTTTTGCTTCTTTTGTATATTTTGGAATGTAACTAAACAGGCTTATGCATATAGATATGAATATATACATACATATATACATATATATATATATATATATATATATATATATATATATATATATATATATATATATATATATATATATATATGTGTATGGTTTACCTTACGACGGTTTTATTGCGACTGTTCTAATTATTATCTCTATGCATAATGGATTTTCAAATTAACTCTTTTGACTCTACTTGGTAATGATTTAAATTAAAAAAAAATATAGTGACAATTATAAGGGAACTTAAATAACCATAAGATGAACCGGGTCTGTGAGCTTAAAAACAATTACCATTTTTCGCAGTTTAATTTATTTCGTTTCATGTTTCACTTGATGGATCAAAGTATTATAGTGTGACGTTCCTTCTTCGCGGGTATTTAGAAAAAGGGGCGTTACATGTGGGAAGCAAAATTTTGCTTCCCCAAGGGCCACATTGTCGTGGCAATAGGAGAGAGGAGAGGGATGAGTGGCTTCTCCTACAAGATTGGGCACTTTGGTCATTTGTGGTCAAAGCTTCTCAAAGAAGCTTTGACTAAAATACAATATTTTTGAATTAAAGTGAATTTAATTAGACATAAAGTGGATTACATTAGGATAATGTGATAGGATTTCTAATACATGTTATTATCTAATAGACAATTGTTACAGTTGATAGAAGTCAGTATTAATTGTCCAGCGGATAAAATTTACACATCGATTATTATTTTATTTGATAAAATTCTCAAAAAACGTAAAACTTCGTAAAGTGTGTCCAACCTCGGGTTTAGTAAGATCTCCCATCAACGTTTCCATAGATTAAGGTTCTCGGGAAAAACATTGCATTTCCTCAGCTCTGTTCAGTTTGCATGTAAAATGAGGAATAATATTAAAATATTTTGCGTTCTCAGAAAAATCCAAAAAAAATCACAAAAATCATAAATATTAGAAAATGACTATTTATAATAAAATAAATAAATTTTACGGTGTTACACCAGAAGCCGGAATCTTCATTTTGATGATACAATAAAGCAGCTTGGTTTCATCAAGAATGAAGAAGAATCTTGTGTCTACAAGAAGGTTAGTGGGAGCACAATTGTCTTTCTGGTGTTGTATGTAGATGACATACTACTCATCGGAAATGAAATCCCTACCTTACAGTCTATAAAGACTTGGTTAGGGAAGTGCTTTTCTATGAAGGACTTGGGTGAAGACACCTACGTGTTTGGTATCAGGATCTATAGCGATAGATCACAGAGACTGCTTGGCCTAAGTCAAAGTACATACATAGACAAAGTGTTAAAACGATTTAACATGCATGAATCCAAGAAAGGACTCTTGTCTATAGCGCATAGTGTAAGCCTATCTAAGCCTCAATCCCCTACCACCCAGGATGAGAGGAATCGCATGAGCAAGATTCCATATACATCTGCAATTGGATCTATCATGTATGCCATATTAAGTACTCAACCAGATATCTCGTATACTTTGAGCATGACGAGCAGGTACAAATTTGATCCCGGTGAGAGTCATTGGACTATTATCAAGAATATCCTTAAGTACTTGAGAAGGATTAATGATTCGTTCTTGGTATATAGAGTCGAGGAGGAGCTAGTTGTAAAGAGTTACACTGATGCTAGCTTCCAAACCAATAAGGACGACTCCAGATCGCAATCAGGTTATGTTTTTTTCCTGAATGGTGGGGCTGTGAGCTGGAAGAGTTCAAAGTAGGAGACAGTTGACAATTCTACCACAGAGGCTAAGTATATTATTGCCTCCAATGCAGCAAAGGAGGTTGTTTGGATCAGGAAGTTCATTTCTGAACTTGGTGCTATTCCTAGCATTGTGGACCTAGTGGACCTTTATTGTGATAATAATGGAGCCATTGCATAAGCTAAGGAGCCTAAATCTCACTAGCGATCTAAACAGATACTTAGGTACTTCTATCTCATTCGAGAGATCATTGATAGAGGAGATGTGAAGATATGTAGAGTACCAACAAATGATAGCATTGCTGATCCACTAATGAAGCCTCTTACACAGTAGAAGAATGAGGGTCACACTAGGTCTTTTGGCATTAGACATATGCCTGATTGGCTCTAGTGCAAGTGGGAGATTGTTGGTGTATGCCTTAGAGACCGATACATTTTGTCTGTATTTGCATACATTATATTATGCTATTTTTTAATATACGAGGAATTTCATTTATTGTGTTCTTTTTTATAAACATAATAAAGTCCTTAGAATAGTAAGTTTGATGCCGTAGGGCATCAAGTGGATGACTTAATCGTGAGATCCTATTGGAAAAATACTATTATTAAATGTGTCTGGTCAAGTATTATTGTTAATTAGGACAAAAATAAGAGACTAGTATGTGCATAGATTGATGGCCACATCTCACGGGTCATAGATATGTGATATCAAGTCTTCACATGGGTACATATTAGAGTAATAATGTACTGAACAGACCAGCCATGAGAACTTACATGGATCGTTACGTGAGTATCATAATTGATTCTCATAGTGACAATGGTGTATGTGGTCATTTGACTTGAAATCACTACGATTCCTAATGAGGAGTTGTGTGTTTTAATATCGTCAAACGTCATCTGTAACAAGGTGATTATAAAATCAGTTGTTGGATATACCGCAAATCATGCGGAGGGATGTGAGTGATCTAGATGGGATTTGTCCCTCCTGCATAACAAGAGCGATATCTTCGAGCCCCTTGATTGAGTGAGACTGCGAAATGCATGGCCATGCTCAAATGAGTCGATATGAGATATCGATCTCATTTGTTGTTATTAAGTCTACTCAGGTATCAGGAAATGAAGGATTGAATTATACAAGGATGACGCATTCTATGCCTTGTGTTCAATCTAGATATTTGGACAAAAGAACTAAACTACACGGAAACATTAGTCACGAAAAAGTTATTATGGATATAAATTATGTCATGAATCATCAGATGTATTAAGGATATTACCCATTTCAACTACTCTGAGATATGTTATGATATGTCATGAGTCTTCAACCGTAGTGAGGATATTACTCACCTCGACTACCAACAATGAGGCATCTCACCTCATCAAGATCATCTTCAGAAGAGAGGCATCTCACCTCCACCAAATAACCAGAAGAGACATCTCACCTCATCTAGTCAAACCATGCAACACAATCACTAATTACCTACAATAATAAGCATAACCATTGGCTTCCTTGCATTTCACAATTCACTTCATTAAATACCCTTACTAAGGTCTCATTATACTTATAAAGGCATACAAGAAAGGTTCCAACACTTAGGAAAGCTCGTTTCCAGCAAAACAACATTTTGCCCTTTTTCTCAATCTCAACCTTTGACCTTTCCTCAATAAAATGAGTATAATTTGAGCTACGGAGGAAGAAACGAAGTGATTCTAGTGGCATTGGAAAGCTAAGGAAAGAACTAAAATTTTCATAAAGACCACAAAAGCTTCTAGAAGGAAACACCCCCCCTCATCCTGTGTCTTCAGACATGGGCCATGTTTCTGGGGTAAACACACTGCAGAAAATTCTACAGAATCGTGCTACTGTTCCATTAGGAACTCACCCCCTTCCTATCACCCAAATTCAAATTTTAAGTGATTTCTAACCTCAATTAAGATCCATCTACACATTGTAACTCTTTTACAACTTCAATTTCACTTAATCATACAATCATGGATCAAACAACAACCTAGACCTAAAACCCCCCATTTAGACCAAAGCAATGGTACAAAGGTCTCCAAGGCTGAAAAAAATCCCTTCTCATGAATCCAATAAATCAAAAACATAATTTCCTTAAGCTTTATAACAAGAGTTAAGCATTTACAAACATAAACACAAAAATCACACTTTAAACCACACATTTCCTCACCAAGCCCCTTGTGGACCTAATGAAGAAAATGAAGTGAGAAATTAAAAACAAGCTTCCCCCTACCTCAAAGGTCAGAAATTGAAGTCACTAAGCAGCTCCAATCTTTCCTTTCTTTCTTCCTCTCCTTGGTTGCTTGATTCTCCTCCCTTTGCTCATTGCTTCCCTTTCCTTTTTTGTTTTCCTACTTCAGCCATGATAGAGTGGGATGAGAAAGAGAGAAAATGAATGAAAACAAACCAAAGAGGCCATCCAAAAGGCTCTCAGCCATAGGAAATATCTTCCAAGATATTTTGTGGTATAAATTTTATCTACTCAGAAAGCTTAGATTTCACCAAATCCAAATTTCTAACTTTCAACAAGCTAAAAATAAATCCCATGATTCATTAAAAAACTTGTTTCACCATTTCCACATTTTTTCATATCTGCTAGTAGTCATTCCAGTATTAAAACACACAACCAGTATGCTTAAAAATACTAAACTAACTCTGATTAACCTTAAACTTTAACCACACCAACATTAACACATTTGTGACCTAGAAACAAACTCTCTATATTTATTTCCCTCAACTAAGTAGTTTAAGCCATTTTCAGAGCTAATAACAACTATATTTCACATATAATGTTACAACAAAGTGACCAAACGTGCTCAGAAGGCCACAAAACTCAATAGGCATGTTAAACAAGTATTAAGCTGCCTAAGTATCCATATATAAACCTCACATGCTCTCTAGGGTGTTACATTTCTCCCCTCCTTTTTAAAAATTTTGTCCCTAAAATTTGGTTTACCTATGGTAAGAAGTCCTAAACAACTCACAGAAAACAGGCACAACCAAATCTCAAAAAATAAAATTACCTAACCAGTACAACCAAGTACTCACCTTTTCCTGAGCCCGAAGACTGTCATGTCTCCATTGCTTGTAATTGGTAAACTATTCCCCAGCTACAAGTCTGTCATCCGTCCTTGCCTCTAACTTTGCCTCTTTCTTCTGAGGATAGTTCTTGGCATAGTGTCCTAACTTGCCATACTTGAAACAGGTTACCTGATCAGTTGGGCATGCTTTATTCCCATGGTACCTACCACACTTGTCACATCTTTGGTCACGATCATCTCTCTGAATTTGCCTCTTTGTGTCTTGTTGATCTCTGGGACTTGGGGCACTCCTCTCAGACCTTTCGTCTATTCTCTTCTTCTTATAGTGATCTAATGATCGATACTCTAACTGCGCCCTCAAACTAAGAGGCTCCACCACTCTACACTTGTTGGCGAGAGTGGGGAAATCACGAATCTCCAAAGGTGTTATTAACATTTTCATGCAATCACTCAAGCCCATTTCGAATTTTACACACTTCCAGCAATCATTTAGATTATATCGAAGGGTAGAAGAAAACTTGGACAATTCCTCAAATCTTGCCACACATTGTCCAACCGTCATGGCTCCTTGTTATAACTGTAAAAACTCCAGTTCTTTTGCTTCTTGCACATTTTGCAAAAAATACTTTTTCAAAAAAGCAATCTTAAAAACTTCCTAGGTGATTGGGGTTCTTGCAGTCTCCATCATCCTCTTTGCACCGTTCCACCAATGCTTAGCCTCACCTTTCAACTTATAAGCAGCAAAAGCCATTTTCTACTCATTTGCATATCTCATGGCAGCAAAAATCTTCTCCAACTCTAACAACAATTCCTTAGCCTGTGCTAGGCCATACTCCCCTCTGAACGGTGGAGGACTAGTCTTCTGAAACTCTGAGTGTAACGCCCCAATTTTTAGAAAATATTCTGAATGTACTGTTTGCTGTTTTTCATGCTTTTGTGTGAATGACCGCTGTGTCCCTATTTTACTGTTCTCGATTTCTGTATGAAAACAATTACGATAATACAGGCTCAAATTTTATTTGATCGTTTTACGTAATTTGCTTCGAGACGGTAAAATAAAAATTTCTCGGAGTTACTGTTTTAATTTTTCTGAATGATATACAGCTATATAATACTGCTGGATATTTTATTTGAACGTTTTGGACGATTACCTACGTTGTGGGAAAAATTGGGAAAATGACTGTTACGTCTCGAACGCATCTTGCTTTTTTTGTTTTTGCTATTTTTAATTGTTTTCTTCTTGATTTAATGTCCGATAATACTGTCTGTGATTTTATATGGACTTTTTGGGTGATTTGCTCCGAGGCAGGAAAATAATATTTTCCGGGCCGGGAAAATCTTATTTTATTATTTAGAATTGGGGGATCTTACTTAACCTAATTCTCGAATGAGACTAAAAATAATCTTTTAATTTTTAGGATTTAATCACAAATAAAATAATTTTATATTATTATAATATTATTTTATTAGTCAGTATAATTTAGTGACAATGGACCCGGAAATATTTTGCGGGACCCACAATTAGCAGAACGGTTAGATCGGTAGCTTAATTAATCACCGTTAACAGTAGAACTTTCCAGAACAGGCTGACTCAGCTAGCTGACTCAGCAGAGAATTAAATGCACTGTGTGACTCAGCATGTGAGTCATCAAGGAGAACCAATAGGAATCAAGCTTGTTAAGCAAGATTTAATCCTAGCCTTTGATGCAATCTATGGCTTGGATGAAGCCAAATCCATGCACATCCCTTGCCACTTGATGGCTACGGCCAAGAGGAGTGAGAAGGCCAAAATAACACTTCATCTTCATCACTTTTCTCTCTTCTCTTCCAAGAACCCTAGCCACCATTGTTGTTCTTTTCTCCTACCATTCGGCCAAGAGCCATTCTTGACCATCCAACCATCCAAAAATTTTTCTAACCAAGTTTTCTTAACCTAAACACTATTCTAAGAACCTTTCTAGTTGGGAGTTTCTTCAAAATCTTCCATTTAGGGCTTGGAAACCAACCTTGAAAATTTTACCTAGAAGGTGAAATATCATGTTTTTCCTTTCTCTCTTCTTTTTCAAAGTTCTAAGCCATGATTTCTCCATGGTTTAGCTTCTTTTTCATGGTTAGTAACATGTAAATTTTGTTTGAGATTTCTAGGTATTTTTGAAGGTGAAAACCGAACCCTAGGAGGTGTGAAAGCATATCATTTGTCTTCATTTAAGGTAAGAGGAAGACAATTCTTATCATCCCTTGGTGGTGGTAAGAAGATGGAATGACTTGTAATGTTTGAAGAATCCATAAGGATTCGGTGGTGTTGTCTTTGTTTGGTGTGTATGTGTTAATTTTTATGTTTGCTAGTAGTTTATGTGGTATTTGTTAGTAGCTTATTTGTTTGGTGATTGTAATAATTTTTGCATGTCTATTAGCTTTTGATTGCATGTCTATAAGCTTTAATTTAGGTTTAGGTGTTAGAAAATATATTGCATGTGTTAGAAAATACAATGCATGTGTTAGAATTGTATGATAATGTATAGGATGTGAATAACATGTTCAAAAATTGCATGAGTGTTCCAAAGAGCACAATCCACAAGCTCACGACAATGACAAATTGTGAGGACCAAAATGTTCTCTTAATTTTTCTAAAGTGTAACTTAATTAACCTAGGAGAATTAAGAAGGTTTCAAATTGATTTGATCAAAGAAAATGAATTTAGAAATCAAATGGTAAAGACTTAGTATTTTGGGCCAACATGCCTAAAGGATTAATTTAACTCCTACTAACTATTTTCTAATATGATTTAGTGAACTTAGACAATGTAACACATTTGATACGATTTGGAAAGTGAAAGACAATTTAGAAATCAAATGCAAAAGTTTTACGAAATTTGGCCAACATGCCACTATAGGTAATCATGATTTCTAAAACTTGATTCCAAACCTTTTTCAATCAAAAAGAGACAATACAAGTTAAGAAGAAATTTTCTATAATGGTTTTTGAAGAAACAAATTGAGTAGAATTAAGCTTAAAGGATTAAAACTAATAATTTTATCATTAGGAAGTAAAATACAGTAATTTTGAGAAATTTTCTAACATATAGCTCACTTTAGGTTTTGAAGCATGTTAGAGATTTCAAAGAGAATTAAATGATATGGTTAAAAAATTAGGTAAATGGAAATTTTATGGAAAAATTTAGTAAACCATTATTATGATATTTAAACAAAATACTGTCAATTTTTAGTAAAAATGAACCAATAAGATAGCAAAAATATTCAAAAGACAGTATGCGGTATGAAAAATTATTCTACGTAGTTTAAATGTACTAAGTACTATTTCTCGTTTGTTTTAAACAAGTAATTTTAAAGGCATTCGAATAAGAAAATGATTTGAAAATCCTACGCGATTGAGAAAACGTATTAAAAATGCTACGCGATTTTAAAAACAGAAAAATATCTTTACGCGATTTAAAAACGTTTGTAAAAACGACGGAATTATGAAAACGCGATAAAATTTCTACGCGATTGACCGTTACTATATTTATTTTATGCTGTCGGGAAAATGTGAACCCGTACAGATTATTTTTGAGGATCTTTCGCTGTCGGGAAAATGTGAACCCGTACAGGTTTTTGAGAATTTATCTGCTGTCGGGAAAATGTGAACCCGTACAGGCTTTTGAGAGTTTATCTGCTGTCGGGAAAATGTGAACCCGTACAGGCTTTCTATTTATGTGTGCCAAGTTTTTGGTGGATTGGTTGACGAGACGAATCACATCGTGTTGTCGATGCGATAAACGTAGTGTGGTTCATTGTTCTAATGAACTTGGAGACTTTAGTGTACGGGATCCCACATGTGGACAGTTGGTAGCTCCGCTGGGCCGTGGTAAACCGATAGCACACTATGGTACTCGACACGCACTATATTTAATCGAGATTTGTGAAATCTAGTAGTACATTTGCCTGTAGTGCCACAACGTGAGACCGTGAACTACACCACGCCCGGGATGATGGATTCTGTGTCGTGGGGCTATAGACGCAACGTGTGACCGCGCAATAGTTGGTTGGGTAGCCGTGGTACTAATAGATTTTACGAGTCATTCCGCTCTCTGATACTTGTGTTTTCTTTAGCTCCATGGAGTAGGGTTTTGTCATATTGTTTATTTATCTCTATGTCTATTTATTTCCATCTTATCTATTTATTGTTTATCTGTATTTTATTTGTTTATTTTATCTGGTTACTGTTACTATATTTGGTTATTATATCTTATCTGTTTATTCTTATCTTTCTTATTTTATCTGTGATGTTTTATCTGTGATGTGATATATTGTTATGATATTTAAATCTTACTCTAATCTGTTATTCTTTCTGTTATAGTATTTTGTATTGCATGAACTGTATATATGTTGTTTGTCGTCTTCTTATTGGCCATGTTATGATGATTTTATGTTGTCTTACCTCTTTGTTATATGTATTTTCTGTTTAATTATTTTACACGGTAAAGACTTCGAGGAAGAGGATCAGCCTATTGAGATCTTGTACCCCGAGGAGGAGGAAGATCAGCAGACAGACGACCAGTTTTACGATCAAGAACCATTCGATCATCCATACCCTTTGGATTGATTGTGAGGGATGGCAACACTAGGGTTTTTGGGATTCGTAGAGCTAGTATTTCATGGGAGTTCGCTAGCTTGGCATCTACGAGGCGATCGTGAATCTGTGACGTATGCAGGACGTGTGACCGTGATTCTACGTCAACGTTTTGATGGAGAGCCTGTCATGACTACAACACTTTTTCTGCATTTAGAGTTACCCTTATCCATTAGGCGTCACTGGGGTGCTGAAAACCCTGAGCCTAGTGAGATAAGCATCGTATCGACTGCGCGATCCCGTTATCGCCGTGTGTCGAGACATCCGGGATATTTATCTCCTGATGATCATTTTCATGCTGAGAGTGATCCATCAGAGGATTAAATAACCATGATGTTTTTTTTTTGGGCGCGTCAACAGTACGTACGTATATATATATTAACTCTTTTATTGCTTTCCTTCTTGTTTTTATTTAAATATTTGTAGTCTTAGTTGTGAATTACTTGTACAACTTATAACTTAAATCATATGTATATTATCGAATGATGTTTTTTTTTTTATTTCGTATTTCCGCATTATCTTTCTATATCATATTTCTGTTTATCAAGAATTATTTTACAACCCGTAATAGTATGTAATAAACGTTTCACAACTTGGGGTAGATTTTATTTCTATTTCTTTTATTTTCTTTTATGTGTGACATCCTCCAAAGGGGTGTTACACTGAGAGGTTATGAAAACCTTGGTTGTTAACCATATCTATATTCTCCCTTTGTTGACGAGGAGAATTCGCCACTCGTATCTCTTCCCACATCCTTGCATTTGCAGCTGCCTGCTCCCTCTTGGCATTAGTATTAATAGTTTCCTGGTCCCTTAATGCATTAGCCATCATCCTTACCATTTCTAACATTCTCATCGCATCATCAACAAAATATTCCCTGTTTCTCGTGGTTCACCTTAGTGGAGTCGCCATAATTTCCTGTACACACAGAATATTACATATTGAGTTTGCTACTCTCAATATCATGTAATTGTGCAACAGTAACTACCAAGAATCCAACCTAAGGCCATCATGCATTTCTATTCACACATCTCGAAAAGAGACAAGAAAATGTATAACTATAACAAACATCTAACATGCTTAAAAGCAAAGTCAGTCCCTACCCCGGCTCAACAGGATGAACTGCTCTTATACCATAATGTAACATCCCAATATTGGTATCCTGATACATCTGACACATACAAGGATAATCAACATTGGCTATGTCACTTCCAACCTTAAACCACAATTC
Source organism: Ormosia emarginata (assembly GCA_029884605.1). Lineage (NCBI taxonomy): Eukaryota > Viridiplantae > Streptophyta > Magnoliopsida > Fabales > Fabaceae > Ormosia > Ormosia emarginata. The sequence continues at coordinate 18,870,043 of JAQQTP010000078.1, read as the reverse complement.
TAATCCATAATAATCATGCAAACTATTATAGAGAGTCACAATAAACTAAAAATCATATATATATATATATATATATATATATTATATATATACATCATTGCCTCAGAAAGGTATTATAATACATAAACTTTTATACACACTAGATCAAGTATAATAAATACAAGCTTTATCTCAAAAAGCATATAAACTACACCATACTAGTCTTCATACAACTTATTCTTTCTTTTAGAAGAACTTGCACCTGGATTTACAAGGCAACACAATCGGGGTGAAAAATCACATCTCAATAAAAGTATTCCAAAACTAGTAGTTTATACATTCATAAATATTGCACATTTACCAAATTAACACTTCAATCATAGAAACACATAACACTTGCATCTCAGACGTATGCAACTGCCCATACAATTGCATGTCATGAATTTTAAATGAATGATGGTAACTGCCCATACAATCGTCATGCTATGCCAAATTATATGTAATGTTTATGTCTATGCAATTCCTAAGAATGGATGTAAATTATGTCATGAGTCATCAGACTTATTAAGGATATTACCTACCTCAACTACTCTGGGATATGCTATGATATGTCACGAGTCTTCAACCGTAGTGAGAATATTACTCACCTCGACTACCAATAATGAGGCATCTCACCTCATCAAGATCATCTTTAGAAGAAAGGCATGTCACCTCCACCAAACAACTAGAAGAGACATCTCACCTCATCTAGTCAAACCATGCAACACAATAACTAATTACCAATAATATATAGCATAACCATTGACTTACTTGCATTTCACAATTCACTTCATTAAATACCCTTATAAAGGTCTCATCACACTTATGAAGATATACATGAAAGGTTCCATCACTTAGGAAAGCTCATTTCCCCCAAAACAACATTTTTCCTTTTTTCTCAATCTCAACCTTTGACCTTTGCCTAGTAAAATTAGTGTAACTTGAGCTACGGAAGTTGAAATGAGGTGATTCCGGTGGCATTGGAAAACTAAGAGAAGGAGCTACAACTTTCATGAAGACCACAAAAACTTCTAGAATGAAACACGCCCCCGCATGTCTTCAGACATGGGCCAAGTTTTTGGGACAGACACACTGTAGAAAATTCTACAGAACTATACTACTGTTCCAATCAGAACTCACCCCTCCCAATCACCCAAATTCAAATTTTAAGTGATTTCTAACCTCAATTAAGATCCATCTACACATTGTAACTCTTTTACAACTTCAATTTCACTTAATCATACAATCATGGATCAAACAACAACCTAGACCTAAAACCCCCATTTAGACCAAAGCAATGGAACAAAGGTCTCCAAGGCTAAAAAAAATTCCTTCTTATGAATCCAACAAATCAAAAACATAATTTCCTCAAGTGTTATAACAAGATTTAAGCATTTACAAACATAAACACAAAAATCACACTTCAAGTCACACATTTCCTCACCAAGCCCCTTGTGGACCTAATGAAGAAAAGGAAGTGAGAAGTTAAAAACAAGTTTCCCTCTACCTCAAAGGTCATAAATTGAAGTCACTAAGTAACTCCAATCTTTCATTTCCTTCTTCTTCTCCTTGGTTGCTTGATTCTCCTCCCTTTGCTCCTTGCTTCCCTTTCCTTTTTTGTTTTCCTACTTCAGTTGTGAAAGAGAGATGAGAAATAACGAAAATGAATGAAAACAAACCAAAGAGGCCAGCCAAATGGCTCTCAGCCGTGGGAAATATCTTTCCAATATATTTTGTAGTATAAAATTTATCTGCTCAGAACACCTAGATTTTACCAAATCCAGATTTCTAACTTCCAACAAGCTAAAAATAAATCCTATGATTATATTGTATGCAAAACTGTGATGTTGTTTTCAAAAACCATGAAGTTGTTCATATGTTCTTTGAAAACCGTTTTGTATTGAGATGTATGTTTTTACGAAGCTTTCTAGTATATATGTGATATGTACAACATTATGCACAGCGGTGCAGAGCAAGGGTTATGGAATTCTTGTTCTTGACGCGCGATGCAAGGGTTTAGGAAACCTTCTTTCTGGTTGGTGACAACAAGGGTTATGGAATCCTTGTTTCTGCTCAACGGTGCAATATAAATGTTTTTGGAAACCCTATTCCTGTTTTGCGGTAGAAGCATCAAGTGTTGAACAGCGATGCAAGAGTTCCTCGTGGTGCATGAAGCGTTCATGTGTTTTCAATTATAGAGTTCAAGTGTTGATACCCTAGCTGTCAAAGAGGTGAAAGAGGTCTACCTCCTCTTGACCCTCGGCCGCTGACCGGGCAACGGCAGCCCCGCCCGCTGACCGGGCAGTGGGACCCCCATTTGTCATGGCGTTACCCCGAACCCCGTTGTGTGGTGTGTGATATTCGAAAGCGCGTTACTCAAATCTGTTTTTATAACTCACAAAATAATAATGTGTTATTGATTTGTGTTTATGTGTACTTTGTGGTGCATGGTTATGGTCTTAGTCCTCCTTTTATGGTATTTTGGTTATTTTAAAATACGACCTGTGTGTCGTGTCTTTCTCTCTACATTCTGATTGTACACTCTCTTCTCACCTAACTCCCCTTGAATGTAAAATAGGTTTCTATATAATGTAATCTTAATATAGAGGTATGAAGGCGGCATCAAATAAGGACGTTAGTGGGAGACGCTTGTGAAGCTGGTTCATTCCCTCGTTTTAGTTAATGTTTCTCTCTTAGGGGCCATAACAATGTCACATTTATTATATACTTTATATGTATGAGATGTGTGGATGATGTTTATAGTATGATAAACAGCTTAATAAATAGTGAGATCTAATAATAATAAAAATTCCCTCAAAAGCAAATATTAAGTCATTATGTGATGCCTTTCAATGCATGGCACTCATCAAGACTAGTATCAATTAAGTGTAGGTCTGCCAAAGCAGGATGCCTTTATCTATATTAGTAAGACGCGATGGGATAAGGGTAATATCCAACTGCCAACCATTAGGTCTGACTTAACTAGGCCATTTTAATAGGATTGAAAGCTTAGAGGCATGGAGTTGGGCTTTAGTCCATTGGATGGATTAGAATAAGTATTATTCACCCAACTATCCAAGAATTGCATGTGATGTAATTGAAAAAATTTTCCTACCTAAATAATCGAATTTTAGGTGATCTGCCAAAGCTGACTCAAAGCTAGGTGAAATATGAATATTGACCCACTAGGAAATCTTACGATGGGATTTTCTGAATCAATGCTGGTGGTTATTGATTTGAATAAAATAGTGGGAGATATATTTAATTAAAGACCTTGTTAAATATGTTTATGGCATGATACTTATATTTTGCATATTTCTGTTGATAGATTACCATGGCAACAAACAATTAAAGTAACTTATCATTACGATTAGTCCTTGAGAAGGACAAGTTATTTGGGACAAATTTCCTAGACTGGTACAGGAACTTGAGGATTGTCCTCAAGTAAGAGAAAAAAGTTGTATGTTCTAGAATAGCTTGTTCATGAGCCACCTGCTACTAATGCCCCTAGAGCTGAAAGAGATGCTTATAAAAAGCATCAAGATGATGCCTTGGATGTCAGATGTCTAATGCTAGCCACCATGAACTCTGAGCTCCAAAATCAACATGAGAACATGGATGCCTACGATATGATCGTACACCTCAAAAAGCTCTATCAAGAGCATGCTAGACATGAGAGATATGAGGTCCCTAAAGCACTATTTCAATGCAAACTGGTAGAAGGAAGTCCTATTGGTGCTCATGTACTCAAGATGATTGAGTACATTGAAAACCTAGAGAGACTTGATTTTCCTTTAGGCCAATAATTGGCCATTTACTTAGTCCTGTAATCGTTGCCAAAAAGTTTTAGTCAGTTTGTCATGAACTACAACATGAATGAAATTGACAAATCACTGCCAGAGTTGCTAAGCATGTTGAGAATTGCTTAGTAGAATATAAACAAAGGCAAAGGAAAGGCCATAATGATGGTCCAAAAGAATAATGACGGGAAACAGCAGAAAAAGCCCAAGGACAAGTGGAAGGGCAAGGGGAAGGGCAATGATAAGTCTAAGCCCAACACTTTTGGCTTGAAACCAGTGGTTGGAGTGGCTAAGGAAGGTACATACTTCCACTGTGGTCAGACCGGACATTGGAAGAGGAACTGTACCAAATACCTAGAGGAGCTAAAGAAGAAAAAGGGAAGTGAGACTTCCACTCCAAGTATTTTTGTTATAGAAGTCAATTTATCTTCTTCTGCGTCATGGGTATTAGATACTAGATATGGATCTCACATTTGTGTAAATGTGCAAGATCTAAAGAACAGTAGACCATTGACTAAGGGCGAAGTCGACCTACGAGTTAGAATGGAGCAAAGGTTGTTGCCTTAGCCGTAAGGATGTAATGTAATTTCAACTTTAATTTACATTAATAAAGTGCCACAAATTCATCCTTAAAATAGGGCATTTACCCGTATTCAACAAAGGCAAAGGAAAGGCTATAATGATGGTCCAAAAGAATAAGGGCAGGAAATAGCAGAAAAAGCCCAAGGACAAGTGGAAGGCCAAGGGGAAGGGCAATGATAAGTCTAAGCCCAACACTTTTGGCTTGAAACCAGTGGGTGGAGTGGCTAAGGAAGGTACGTGCTTCCACTGTGGTCAGACCGAACATTGGAAGAGGAACTATGCCAAATACCTAGAGGAGCTAAAGAAGAAAAAGGGAAGTGAGAATTCTACTCCAAGTATTTTTGTTATAGAAGTCAATTTATCTACTTCTACGTTATGGGTATTAGATACTAGATGTAAATCTCACATTTGTGTAAATGTGCAGGATCTAAAGAACAGTAGACCATTGACAAAGGGCGAAGTCGACCTACGAGTTGGAAATGGAGCAAAGGTTGTTGCCTTAGCCATAAGGACTTAATGTAATTTCAACTTTAATTTACATTAATAAAGTGTCACAAATTCATCCTTAAAATAGGGCATTTACCCGTATTCAACAAAGGCAAAGAAAAGGCCATAATGATGGTCCAAAAGAATAAGGGCGGGAAATAGTAGAAAAAGCCCATGGACAAGTAGAAGGACAAAGGGAAGGGCAATGATAAGTCTAAGCCCAGCACTTTTGGCTTGAAACCAGTGGGTGGAGTGGCTAAGGAAGGTACGTGCTTCCACTATGGTCAGACCGAACATTGGAAAAGAAACTGTGCCAAATACCTAGAGGAGCTAAAGAAGAAAAAGGGAAGTGAGACTTCCACTCCAAGTATTTTTGTTATAGAAGTCAATTTATCTACTTCTACGTCATGGGTATTAGATACTAGATGTGGATCTCACATTTGTGTAAATGTGCAGGATTTAAAGAACAGTAGACCATTAACTAAGGGTGAAGTCGACCTACGAGTTGGAAATAGAGCAAAGGTTGTTGCCTTAGCCGTAGGGACTTACTTGTTATCTTTGCCCACTGGGCTTGTAATAGAGTTAGAGAACTGCTATTTTGTGCCTGTTATTAGCATGAATATCATTTCTGTTTCTTGTTTGGACAAGAAAGGCTTTACATTTATTATAAAGGACAAATGTTCCATTTATTTGAATGATATTTTTTATGGCAATGCACAATTAAGTAATGGACTTTATGTCATTGATCTTGAAACGCCTGTCTATAACATAAATACAAAGAGATTTAAATCAAACAATATGAACCCAACTTATTTCTAGCATTGTTGTTTGGGCCACAGAAATGAGAAACGCATCTCCAAACTCCATAAAGATGGATTCTTGGACTCTTTTGATTTCAAATCATATAAGATATGTGAATCGTGTTTATTAGGGAAGATGACAAAGGCCCCATTCATTGGACAAGGTGAAAGGACTAGTGATCTTTTGGGCCTTATACATAGTGATGTATGTGGACCCCTAAACACACTGGCTAGAGGCAGTTTTGAATACTTCATTACATTTATTAATGATTTCAATAGATATGGATTTGTATACCTTATGAAGAACAAATAAGAATCCTTTGAAAAGTTTAAGGAGTTCAAGAATGAAGTACAAAACTAACTTGGCAAGAGTATTAAATTCCTTTGATCAGATCGAGGTGGTGAATACTTGAGTTAACAATTCGATGATCATCTAAAAGAGTGTGGGATAATATCTCAACTCACTCCTCTAGGAACACCACAATGGAATGGTGTTTTTGAAAGGAGGAACCAAACCTTGTTGGACATGGTTCGATCCATGATGGGTCATGCAGACCTTTCAGGCTCCTTCTGGGGACATGCTCTATTAACAGCAGCTTTCACACTTAACCGTGTTCCATCTAAAAGGGTTCAAAAGAGTTCAAAAGACACCATATGAGATATGGACTAGGAGACCACCTAATATGTCTTTCATGAAGATTTGGGGTTACAAAGCTTATGTCAAACGTCAAGTTTCTGATAAGCTTGGGCCCAAATCAGATAAATACTTCTTTATAGGGTATCCCAAGGAAACCAAGGGACACTATTTCTATAATCCTACCGAGGGTAAGTGTTTGTCGCACGGACTGTTATATTCCTTGAAAATGAGTTTATCTCGAAAGGAATCATTGGGAGGAAAGTAGAACTTGAAGATGTTCAAGGTTCACATAGTAGCAACGAACCGATGGTGGAAATAGAGTAGCTTCCACAAAGCATTGTGGAACAACAGTCTGCTCTAGTAGCATAAGACCTATGTAGGTCTAACAGGATACATCATCAACTAGAGAGATATAGATTTCTCATGACCGAACTAGGTGACGTATTGCTCATGGATCAAGATGAGCCTGTGACTTACCAGGAAGCCATTATTGGCCCAGAATCTAAGAAATGGCTTGAGGCCATGAGATCTGAAATGGAATCCATGTATGCCAACCAAGTATGGACCTTGGTTGACCCACCTGAAGGGTAAAACCTATTCAAGAAGAAAACCTACATGGATGGTAATGTGCATACCTTTTAAGGCATGATTGGTGGCTAAAGGTTTCAAGCAAATTCATGGTGTAGACTATGATGAGACTTTTTCCCCAGTTACGATGCTTAAATTCGTTCGGATCATGCTTGCTATTGCAGCATACCATGATTATGAAATCTGGTAAATGGATGTCAAAACTGCTTTCCTTAATGGAAATCTTCTCGATGATATATACATGACACAACCTGAGAGTTTTTCCACTCCATAAGAAGCTGGAAAGGTGTGCAAGTTGCAACAATCTATTTATGGATTAAAGCAAGCTTCCAGAAGCTGGAATCTTCGTTTTGATGATACAATCAAATAGTTTGGTTTCATCAAGAATGAAGAAGAATCTTATGTCTACAGGAAGGTTAGTGGGAGCACAATTGTCTTTCTGGTGTTATATGTAGATGACATACTACTCATTGGAAATGGCATCCCCACCCTACAGTCTGTAAAGACTTGGTTAGGGAAGTACTTTTCTATGAAAGACTTGGGCGAAGCCACCAATGTGTTAGGTATCAGGATCTATAGAGATAGATCACAGAGACTGCTTAGCCTAAGTCAGAGTACATACATAGGCAAAGTGTTAAAATGATTTAACATGCATGAATCCAAGAAAGGACTCTTACCTATGTCACATAGTGTAAACCTATCTAAGGCTCAATCCCCTACCACCCAGGATGAGAGGGATCACATGAGCAAGATTCCATATGCATCTGCAATTGGATCTATCATGTATGTCATGTTATGTACTTGACATGATATCTTGTATGCTTTGAGCTTGACGAGCAAGTACCAATCTGATCCCGGTGAGAGTCACTAGACTGCTGTTAAGAACATCCTTAAGTACTTGAGAAGGACTAAGCATTCGTTCTTGGTATATGGAGCTGAGGAGGAGCTAGTTGTAAAGGATTACACTGATGCTAGCTTCCAAACCGATAAGGACGACTCCAGATCGCAATCGGGTTATGTTTTTTGCTTGAATGGTGGGACTGTGAGCTGGAAGAGTTCAAAGCAGGAAACAGTCGCCGATTCTACCAAAGAAGCTGAGTATATTGCTGCCTCCAATGCAGCAAAGGAGGCCGTTTGGATCAGGAAGTTCATTTCTAAACTTGGCGCTATTCCTAGCATTGTGGACCCAATGGACCTCTATTGTGACAATAATGGAGCCATTGCACAAGCTAAGGAGCCTAGATTTCACCAGCGATCCAAACATATACTTAGGTGCTTCCATCTCATTCGAGAGATCATCGATAGAGGAGATGTGAAGATATGCAAAGTACCAACAGATGATAAGATTGCTGATCCACTGACGAAGCCTCTTGCATAGCATAAGCATGAGGGTCACACTAGGTCTTTATGTAACACCCCAATTTTTAGAAAATATTCTGAATGTACTGTTTACTGTTTTTCAAGCTTTCGTGTGAATGACCATTGTGTCCCTATTTTACTGTTTCTCGATTTCCGCATGAAATGCAAATACGTTTATACAGGCTCAAATTTTATTTGGTCTTTTTACGTAATTTGTTTCGAGACGGTAAAATAAAAATTTTTCCGAGCTACTGTTTTAATTTTTCTGGAAGATATACAGACAATTAATACTGTCTGTAATTTTATTTGAACGTTTTGGACAATTAGCTACGTTGTGGGAAAAAATGAGAAAATGACCGTTACGTCCCGAACGTGCTGTTTGTACTGTTTTTGTTGTTTTTAATTGTTTTCTACTTGATTTAGTGTCCAATATTACTGTCTGTGATTTTATATGGACTTTTTGTGTGATTTGCTACGGGCGGGAAAATAATATTTTTCCGCCGGTAATATCTGTTTTTAATTATTCGAGGCGGGATCTTACTAAACCCAATTCTCAATTAGCCTAAAATTAATCTTTTAATTTTTAGGATTTAATCACAAATAAAATAATTTTATATTATTATAATATTATTTTATTAGTCAGTATAACTTAGTGATAGTGGACCCGGAAATATTTTGCGGGACCCACGTTTAGCTAAACCAATTAACTTAGTAGCTTAATTAAACATGATTAGTGGAAGAATGTTCTTGAACATGATGACTAGCTTAATGACTAGGCTTAAGAGTTAATGAAGCTTAATGACTAAGCATGGTGACTATGCTTGAACCAACCAATAGGAAACAAGCTTGCTAACCAAGTTTTGATCTTGACCATTGAAGCATCCAAGGGCTTGGATGAAGCCAAAGCCATGCACACCTTGCATGCATTGAAGTCTACGGCCAAGAGGGGTTGGAAGACCATAATCACTTCATCTTTCATGCAACTTTCTTTCTTCTCTCTCATCCAAAAACCCTAGCCACCATTGTTGTTTTCTTTCTTCACCATTCGGCCAAGCTTCATACTCCACCATCCAACCACCTAAAATTCTATCTAACCAACTTTTCTAAACCTAAACACAATCCTAAGAACATCTCTAGTTGAGAGTTCTTTCAAATTCCTTCATTTGAAGCTTGAAAACCTACTTGGAAGTTTGTACCAAGGAGGTGAAATTTCTTGTTTTTCTTTTCTAAATTCTTTTTCAAATTTCTAAGCCATGATTTATCCATGGTTTAGGTTCTCTTTTAATGGTTAGTAACTTGTAGTTTTTGTTTAAGTTTGCTAGGTATTTTGAAGGAGAAAACCGTGACCTAGGAGGAGTGAAAGAAAACCATTTGTCTTCATTTAAGGTAAGAGGAAGACAAATCTTATCACCTATGGATGGTGATAAGAGGATGGAGTTTGATTTTGTGATTGTAGAATCCATAAGGATTCATGTTTGTGCTTGTTAGTAGCTTATTTGATGTGGTTGTGTATTTGTTAGTAGCTTTTCTATTTGTTGTTTGTAATAATTTGCATGTCTACAAGCTTTAATTTGCATGTCTACAAGCTTTGATTTAGGTTATATGTGTTAGAAATATATTGTATGTGTTAGAATGGCATGATAAAGTATAGAATTGCATGATAATGTATAAGATGTGAATAACATGTCAAGGAAATGCATGTGTGTTCCAAAGAACACTACACCAAGGCTCACGACCTCTAACCAATGGGGAACCAAAATGTTCTCTAAATTTTCTTATAAGGTAATTTAATTAACCTAGGAGAATTAAGAAGGTTTCAAGTTGATTTGATCAAAGAAAATAAATTTAGAAATCAAATGGTAAGACTTAGTATTTTCGGCCAACATGCCTAAAATGAATGTATTGATTTCAAAAACCATTTTCTAAAACAATGGTTAAATGAATTAGACAATACAATAATTTTGACATATATTTAGAAGATGAGAAATAATTTAGAAATCAATTTCAAAGTATTTAGGAAATTCGGCCAACATGTCAAACCAAGTATCTATGGTTTCTAAAATTAAATCCAAACCTTTTCTAAGTATAAGAATGCAATATGTGTTAAATTTTTTTTTTCTAAAATGAGTTTTAAAGAAAAGAATCAATTAGAAATAAGTTTGAGAACTTAGAACTAATGATTTTGTTATTAGAAATGAAATACAGTAACTTTCGAAAATTTCTAACATATAGCTCATGCTATATTTTGAAGCATGTTAGTAGTTTTCAAAAGGATTAAGTATATGGTTTTAAAAATTTAATAAACAGAATTTTTACGGTAAAATTAAGAAACCATTAATATAATTTTCTAAACAAAATACTGTCAAATTTTAGTAAAAACGGACAAATAAGATAGAAAAGATGTCCAAAAGACAGTATACGGTATGGAAAATATTATACGTAGTTTAAACGTATTAATTATTATTTCTATTTATTTAAACAGTGATTTTTAAGGGATTTGGACAAGAAAATGATTTAAAAATCCTACGCGATTGAGAAAACGTATTAAAAATTTTACGCGATTTTAAAAACAGAAAAATATATTTACGCGATTTATAAACGTTTGTAAAAACGATGGAATTGTGAAAATGCGATAAAATTTCTACACGATTGACTGTTACTATATTTAATTTTTGCTGTCGGGAACAGTATTTGTCCGGTGGGACTTACTGTATATATTTATCTTTGAGGATATGTTTTCTCAAGGGTATTTTGGTAATATGCCAATTTTTGGTGTTTTGGTTGACGAGACGAATCACATCGTGTTGTCGATGCGATAAACGTAGTGTGGTTCATTGTTCTAATGAACTTGGAGACGTTAGTGTACAGGATCCCATATATGGACAGTTGGTAGCTCTGCTGGGCTGTGGTAAACCGATAGCACACTAATGGACCCGACACGCACTATATTTAATCGAGGTTTGTAAAGTCTAGTAGTACATTGCCTATAGTGCCACAACGGGAGACCGTGAACTATACTACGCTGGATGGTGGATTCCCGAGTGTCGTAGACTATTGACGCAATGTGTGACAGCGCGATAGTTGGTTAGGCAGCCGTGGTACTAATAGATTTTGCAAGTCATTCTCTCTGATATCTGTTTGTGTTTAGCTCCATGGAGTAGGATCGTGTCTTAGTGTATATGATTATATCTTGGATATTATTCTATTTTCTCTATTTATCTTTATCTGGTAATTATTATGATGGTTGTCTATTTCTTATTTTATTCTATCTGTGATATTGTTTTATCTGTGTTTTTATCTGTACTATATCTGTGATGTTATGTAACGTTATGATATCTAAGCTTTACTCTATTCCATTATTATTACTGTTATAGCTTTTCGTATTGCATGAACTGGATATATGTTGTTTGTCGTCTTCTTATTGGCCATGTTTATGGTAATTTTAGATTGTCTTACCTCTTCGTTGTATGTATTTCTATATATTTATTTTACGCGATAAAGACTTTGAGGAAGAGGACCAGCCTCTTGAGATCCTGTACCCCGAGGAGGAGGAGGAGGAAGATCAGCAAATCAACGACCATTTTTACGATCAAGAACCATCTCGATCATCCATACCCATTGGATTGATTTGATTGGGTATGGGGTACCTGGATTTTTAGGATTTGTACAGCTGGAGTTTCATGGAGGATCGCTAGCTTGGCATCTGCGAGGAGACCGAGACTACTGTGACATATGTAGGACGGTGACGGTGACCCTACGTCAACGGTTTGATGGAGAGCCTAAGCATGACTACTACTGTATTTTTACATTTAGAGTTACCCTTATCTCTTAGGCGATATTTTGGTGGTATGACCACGGAGCCTAGTGAGATTAGTATCGTATCGATTAGCGATCTCGTTATCGCCGAGAGTCGAGACATCCGGGATATTTGTCTCCTGATGATCATTTTCATGTTGAGAGTGATCCTTAAGAGGATTAAATATGCATGATGTTTTTTTTTGGGCGCGTCTACGTATATCTGTATATATTGACTTTTTATAGCTTTATTTACTGTTTTCGTTTAAATATTTGTATTTTAGTTGTAAATTATTTGTATAACTTATAACTTGGATCATATGTATATTATAAGTAATGTTGTTTTGTTTTATGTTTTTTTTTTTATTTTTATTTGCTATTTCCGCATATTTTATTTAAGAATATTCTTTTAACAGAATTATTTTACAACCCGTAATAGTATGTAACAAATGTTTCACAACTTGGGTTGATTTTATTTCTCTTTCTTTTATTTTCTTTTATGTGTGACATCCTCCAAAGTGGTGTTACACTTTAGGCATTAGACATATGCCTGATTAGCTCTAGTGCAAGTGGGAGATTATTTGTGTATGCCCTAGGAGCCGATACATTTTATCTGTATTTACATACATTGTATTATGTTATTTTTTAATATATAAGGCATTTCATTTATTGTGGTTTTTTTTATAAACATAATAAAGTCCTTAGAATAGTAAATTTGATGCCATAAGGCATTAAGTGGATGACTTGATCATGAGATCCTATTGAATAAAACATTATTCTTAAATATCCCTGGTCAAGTATTATTATTAATTAGGATAACAATAATGCATTGAGACTAGTATATGCGTAGACTGATAGTCATATCTCATAGGTCATGGATATGAGATATCAAGTCTTCACATAGGTACATATTAGAGTAATAATGTACTGGACTGACCCGCCATGAGAATGCTACATGGATCGTTACGTGAGTGTCATAAGCGATTCTCATAGTGACAATGGTGTATGTGGTCCTTTGTAACACCCCAAAATTTTCAATCTCTTAAACAAGAATTTTGATTAACTAATTTAATTTCACCATTAGTGATTTCTCGAGTCTTTGTAAAATTAATTTGATTATTCCGTCAGCGTATTTGATCGTTTTGAGTGATTTACTCCGTGTCAGGAAAATAAAATTTTCGGGCCGGGGAAAACTTTACGTAATTTAATTTTTACCGTTAGGCAATTAATTTACGTAATCGATTGGATATTTGTGAATTTTCTAATTTTTGTGATTTTATGTGTGATTTTGAAATTTTTATGGTTTGTGGGCCCCACGATATCTGGGCCCAGGTGGCCATACGTGGGCCCAGTGTGGGTCCCGCAAAGTGAAAAATTTTTCTACGCATAGAAAAATTTGTACTTGTTTAGACAGAGACAGGGGATCTTACTAAACCTGAATCCGGAAACAATTTTAGAAAATTTCTTATCTTGTATTTTATACTTTGTATTTAATTATCGGATGATAAAAATACAAGAAAATATTATTTGTAGGATACAAGACTAAATATTATACTGCATAGTCAACAAAGAGAGCTTGACTTGATTTATACCCTTGGATGAGAATACTTAGTTTGAATATTAACCATTGATTTAATCAAAGGTTAAGAAACAAACTTAATAAAGAAGTCTTGGATAATAACCATTGATTTAATCAATGGTGTGAGAATAAGCTTAGTTAGGAAGGCTTTGATATCAACCATAGATGTAATCAAAGGTGTAGAATTGGTCTTGAAAAGTGACAAAGACCATTTATAACCATTGGATTTAGATTAAATCAAGGGTGGAGATTTAATCTTAAAAAGTAACAAAGACCATTTATGACCATTGGATGAAGAATTAATCAATGGTAGAAATTTAGTCTTCTAAAGTAGCAAAGACTAATTAGAACCCTTGGATTAAAAGTTTGAAGGAGTAATCTTAACCATTAATTTTGGAGACACGTCTAATGGTTAGAATTTAAAGGAGAAAAATCCAATGGCTTAGATTTAGTCTTAAAATTAAAAATCTACCTAAATCCTAACCATTGAATTAATCAATGGTTAGAAATGCTTCAAATGGTGGCAAATAATGAAGACAACTTTATTGAATGCATTATGAAGAGAAGGTGATGGTTTTGGAGTGTTTAGAAGACAAAGAGACAAGCTTTATGTCATTTTTGCATGTCTTGGTCAATGTTTCATCATAATTGATCATTATTGATCAATTTGCACTCAAGGAAAATGCATTGGAGGGGAGCCACGAAATTGAGAAGCTTTAGGACATAGGAAAAAGTTTGAAGACCATTATTGTCATCCTTGGTCATCATTAGACATTTTCAAGAAGCTAAGTTACCAAGTTTTCTCCATTTCTCTCCTTCTTCATGTTTTTGCCAAGCACTCCAAGAGCACCTTCCATCACTCAAAAATTTCATCCAACTTGATTTTCTAAACCTAAACACCATTCTAAGAACATCTCTAGTTATGAGTTTTTCCAAAATCATTCATCTTGATCTTCAAATTCAAGCTTCAAGTTTCTATTAAAAATCAAAAATTTCATCTTTGTTCTTCAAAATACACCATTCGGTCATACTACCTAAAATCACCATCCAAGCTCTTTTAATTTCATCCAACTTTAGATCTTGAATCTCCATGATATTCTAAGCAACTTTCATGTTGGAGATTTTCTCTAAATCATTCATCTTCAACCTTGTTCTTCAAGCTAAAGATTGAAGCTTTAATGGTGAAATTTGGTACTCTTCACTTTTCTTTTGATTTTCAAGGTTCTAACCATGATTCTAATCCATGGTTTTCTTATTCAAGTCTTGTATATTAATTATTTGTGTGTTTTATTTTGTATTTGAGAAGCCCTTGGTGGTGAAGGACTTGGAAAAAGAAGCAAATCAAGAACCTTTGGAGGATCTTCAAGAGGTAAGAGGAGATCCATCTCACCAACCAAGCATGGTGGTGAGAGATGGTATTTTATTTGATGGATGTTGAATCCATGTGAGGATTCATATCCATGGTCATGTAATTAATTTGTGGGTGTTTATGAGCTTTGATTAATTTTTTATACTTGATATGCTTTGCATGATTTTATAGCTTTGATAATATGCTTGATATGCTATACATGCTTTTCTGGTTTTGATGGTATGCTTATATTATTTATGATGAAATATATATATGTATATGTCATGACTTGATGATGGAAAGGAAATTGATTTTTGGCTCCAATAGCCAAGGAAGAGCTACGGTTTTGATGCCCTTGATTAGGGTTCATGTTGAAAAATTTCAAAAACAAAAGAATTGATTTTTGAGTACTTAGAACATGGTGGATTTCAAACAAGACACCTCAAAATAGGTGTTTACTAATTAATATTTTCATGGAAGAATAAAATTGGATTGATTTGAAGAATATGAAAAATAAACAAAGGGTTTGTTTTTCAAGAGAACATGAACACAATTTTAGAAGGATTTTTATTGATTTATTTTGTGTACAAAGTTCCTAAGTATTTTTCTAAACATGAGTTTTAAATGAAAATAACAATGTTGATTTTGAGGATTTGCAAAGAAAGTGAAAAAGGATTTGCAAAGAAAGTGAAAAATGAATTTGAACAAATGGGTTTGGTTTTATGACCATAAGTCTTACGGTTTTGAAAAACAAAATTTAATAGTTTTGTTTGTGTAAAAACATATCAATTGAGAAGGAAAAATATTTGATGGTTTCAATAATCAAGTACTACGATTTTTCGAAAACTTGTAATGCCCTGATTTTATAAAACAAACTAATTTTTGAAGTGGAAATGTAATTTGATTTAATACAAAGAATTTGGAAAGGAATCGAGTATTTTATCACTTGGGAAATGAACTTTCATAAAAAGATGAAAAGAAAATAAAAAAAGGGTTGCAAATTGTTTTAAGCCTCATTTTGTTTTAAAGAAAATTGATTTGGGAAAAATGAAAAAAATATAATAATTTAACGTCTTCTAACATATGAATCATTCTTTGGGATTTTGGAGAGTGATTTTGTGAAATATATTTTGGAAAGGTTTTCTTAAAAGAGAAAATGTGAAAAATGACATTGGAAACGATATTGAGTTTTTGAAAGTCCAAAATAATATTTGGAATATTGAGGTATATTTTACGTAGTTTTCAAAATGACGTTTGGAATATTAAAGAATGTTTTGCGTATTGGAAAAATAATGAAATTATGGTGAAAAAGCGTTTTACGTATCTTAAAAACGTGATTTTTAAGCTACGCGATTTGAAAAATGTTTAAGTATTCCTACGTGACTTGAAAAATGTTTTAATATTTCTACGTGATTTGGTGTATGTTTAAATATTTTACGTGATTTGAAATACCATTGAAAATCACTACGTGATTGAACAACAATATAATATTTTTACGTGATTGTGAAAATAACGAAAAATCATTATGTGATTTGAAAAGTGTTTTAAATATTTTGAAAATAAAAGAAAATGATTTACGTGACACGTGACGTAAAAGAAAGATTTTTAAGTTACGTAATTTTGAAACAGTGGAAAAATATTATGGGATTTGATAAACGGTATATTTTTACGTGTTTAAGAAAAACGTTGAAAAATTAGTACGTGATTTAAAAGTGCAACAGAAGAGTTGCAGCATTTTGAAAACGTAACAGAAGTGTTACGGTATTATGAAAATATAACAAAAACTTTTTAGAATTTTGAAAACGTAACAGAAGTGTTACGGTATTGTGAAAATATAACAAAAATGTTTTAGAATTTTGAAAACGTAATGTCGAAGTGTTACGATATTTGAAAACGTAACAAAACATTTTTGGAATTGTGAAAACGTAACGAAATGTTACTTGCAATTTTGTAAAAACACGGCGAAAGTGTTTTATAACTATGAAAATGTGATAACATGATTTTATCATTGAAAATACGATTATGATTCTTGTTGAAGCTTGTGATTGGTATTATACCTGTGATTGGTATTTGGTGCATTATACATGCATTGGAATGGTTCGATGAGGATGAATATGGCTGATTGCCTAGGAGAAAACACACTCTTGAGTGGGTGCGATATGCGTAGTGTAGGTCACTCGTTGACCTTGGGGGCATCGGGGTGCGGGTTGCCTACAATGGACAAAGTGAGTCGCTCTCTGTAGTAACCGTAGGTTAGACCGACGCGACACACCGATGATCTGGCGACCGAGACACTATTCTTAATCAAGATCTGATAAAGACTCGTGTATATGCTAGATGTGCAAAAATCAAAATGAAGATTATAGCACGTGGTCCGAGGCATGAGAATGCCGACGATTCTTTTCGATCATTTCTCCGACCTGAGTTTTAGCTCCATGGAGTAGGAAATCGAGTCTTGTGTACATGCATAAACCGAACATTTATATCTCGTGTGATATATATTAATTGAGGAATATTGGCTATGACAATTGTTTTGAATAATTGGATGATGATAGTTGATTAATGTTGATAGCATGATTTTAATATTGTATCAGTGTGATAACCATAATGATGATGACATGATTGTAATTATGAGATGATATAAGCGTATGATATTGTTGTTTGTGTTATCTACTGTCTTTGCCATGTATCGGTCTTGGTGTAGGTGATCTCACCTCTTTGTTATGTTGTTTTTGTTATGTCTGTATTATTAAAATTATACAGTAGAAGGAACAAGTTGTCTTAGACATAGCGGGTGACAAATACCTCTACGTTTGGAGACAACATTGGAGAATGACCTTACCGACAGTGTTGAAACGGAAAAGATGTTTGAGGACAAGGAACAGACATAGAACAAATGTCGATGCTTCAAGATGGACATTCCGATGGACACTCGAGATTGGGGTCAACAATAAGGAGTGGACATTCATGACTCGTTGGGGAGCAGTGTTGACAAGGAGTAGAGTTCTGATGCAACAAGCTGGGTACAAGATAAGGAATGAGTATGTTAAGTTTTATCGTTAGTGTTATACCGTGCTATTTAGTAGGACCCGTCATGGGGTTTGCTACTGTGAAAAAAAAAAAAGAGTCTGTTAGTTTTATATTTCTCTTCAAATTGTTAAATATTAATTGGTGTCAATGATTGTATATGAATTAGTTTCAATATATGTCTTTTTCAGTATTACATATAAATTTCAGTAAGTTTATATTTCAACAAGAAAGAAATTTTTAAACCCACGTTTTTAACTCAAACCTTTTATGAAAACATTTTCAGATTATGAGTCGGGAGTCGAAAATGTGATGCCCTAGGGAGGGTGTTACATTAGTTGGTATCAGAGCTTAAGGTTTAAGTGTCAGAGCACGGTTATAGTCTTTTGGGGTTTGTGGTTAGGTCTGTTTTGCTTGTGTTGTGTTCTCTGTGTATTTGTTTTCTGAAAGGAAAAAAAATAAAATTGTATAAAATGGATATCAGATCCATTTTAGTTTGATTTATTCGTTTCTGAAGAAAGGAAACAAAATAGGTTGTATAAAATGGATATCAGATCCATTTTATTTTGATTCGTCCATCTTTGAAGAAAAGAAATGACTCGTGATAGGCGTACGCGTGTGGAAGCGAGACATAATGGTGGTGATATGACTGCAACTTTGGAAGTAATACAAACAGTGGCTAAAGCAATTATACAAAAACTCGGAAGATTGTTCAAGCGACGAAGAATTGATTTCTTAAGCTAAGATTTTGTTAGAGTTAAATCAATCTCGAATAAGAGACCATAACGTTGGACCTTTTTGGTTACGAAAAGGGGAAATTGTAAGGTCAAGCGATTCCAGCAGAAAACGTACTTGCAATCTCCGGGAAGCCAACAACAACAACAATCTCATAGTAGATGTACGTGTATGGAAGCGAACGTGATATAATAATGTGGTTACAAATATAGAAACAATGCGAAGGACAATCGAAGTGACAAGTACAGCAGAACGGAGGAATAACTTGGGATAGTTATACTTATGTGGAAGTGGAACATGTTACTAGTAATGCGATTGCGGCCCTACGGGAGCAACGGGAGCAATGTGGAAAGACGATGCATGAACAAAGGACCGTTGTTCGGTGGAAACTAGAAGTTGAAGTTCGGGATCGATGAAAGAGAATCAGTCTTGGAATATAAGATTTTGTAATTTTGGAACCTAGTATTTTCTTAAGGATATTGGGAAAGTAATTGATTTCAATGGGAAATGAAATTACGACCATTGAGAAACCAGAACTAGGAAGTGAAGTGGAAAGGGGCACTTAATGAAAGATGGGATGTTCAAGGAAACACTTTGTTTTAAGTGTGGAAAGTTTGGACACATTTCCATAAATTGTATTCCATTCAAAATAGAATTTTCTCGTTAGTAAAATCTCGGGTAGTAGAGAGAATTGAGACGTGGAATGGAACGGGAATGTTCGAACGGAAGATTTAAACAAGGGAGATTTTGTTATTGGAGCTAATTCTATAGACCATACTTGAATATTTCTATGAATAACCTAATCTTTATGGCATATGATTGAGTAGATCAATTATATGTTAGAGTTATTCGTAAACCTCGATTTGATTATACATACCTATTCTTAGCCGATCGAGCTATTCAAATTATTCAAATTGTTGTTGCGGGTCAAATATTTGTGTGAGTTTGATCTGTTTACCTCTTTCATAAATAGATGTGATCTTTGAAAATGGATTGGTTATTTTCCAACCATATCCTATGAGATTATCTCAGTAAAATGCTAGTATTCCAGAAAAACTCATATCAGGCAAAATCAAATTCTTGTTGGATGTGTCTAGTAACATATTAGATAATTTCGCTACCTTTTCTTTCTGAACCTCCGTAATTTCCTTTCATGTATTGCAATTGTAAGACAGGAAAAGAAAGAAGGAATATATTGCAAGAAAGGATATTCCTATCTATAACCATGTCGCAATATCGAATGGTGCAGATGAAGCGTGGTGGATTCTTCGAAAGTTGAAACTATTTCTTCAAAAAAAAAAATAAAAAAAAAGAACGATGAAATCCATAGTCTTGTGATCGTTATATTAGTGCGTTACATTAGTTGGTTACATTAGTTGGTATGCAGACTGTTGGATTAAGAATTAGTTGATTGAAAGGAGAATTCAGCTAGAGAGACATTTCCTGTTACAAGCAAAATCTAGAATATATATAGTGATACGAGAATAAGAAAATTTTAAGTAAGACATTACATTAGTTGGAAATTATCTAAGAAAAACTATTCTAGGCACGAATGAAGATTGATAACCGCTGTATTGGTATCAGAAATATGGAAAATACTTTCTTTCTGGAGTAACATTTAACATCTTCAGTAACTAAGAATTTGAGATATCCATTTGAACAGGAGAAGTTGAACGTCAAGCAAAAAAAGTTTTGTTGGCTAGAATAGTATGTAAAGACGTTAAGGAAGATGCAACATGAAGACTGGAGAAAAGCTAAAAGAGTAATGTTCACATCCTTAGATGTGAAATCACGTTCATCAAATTTCGAGGACGAAATTTCTTTTTAGAGGGGGAGTAATGTAACACCCCAAAATTTTCAATCTCTTAAACAGTAATTTTGACATTAACAATAATTTCACCGTTTAGTGATTTCTGAGTCTTTGTAAAATTAATTTGATTATTCCGTCAGCGTATTTGATCGTTTTGAGTGATTTACTCCGTGTCGGAAAATAAAATTTTCGGTAGGAAAACTTTACGTAATTTAATTTTTACCGTTAGGCAATTAATTTACGTAATCGATTGGATATTTGTGAATTTTCTAATTTTTGTGATTTTATGTGTGATTTTGAAATTTTTATGGTTTGTGGGCCCCACGAGGGGTATCTGGCCCAGGTGGCCATACGTGGGCCAGTGGGTCCCATAAAGTGAAAAATTTTTCTACACATAGAAAAATTTGTCTTGTTTAGACAGAGACAGAGGGGATCTTACTAAACCTGAATCTGAAACAGCTTTTAGAAAATTTCTTGTACTGTATTTTATACTGTATTTAATTATCGGATGATAAAAATACAGTAAAAATATTATTTGTAGGATACAAGACTAAATATTATACTGCATAGTCAACAAAGAGAGCTTGACTTGATTTATACCCTTGGATGAGAATACTTAGTTTGAATATTAACCATTGATTTAATCAAAGGTTAAGAAACAAACTTAATAAAGAAGTCTTGGATAATAACCATTGATTTAATCAATGGTGTGAGAATAAGCTTAGTTAGGAAGGCTTTGATATCAACCATAGATGTAATCAAAGGTGTAGAATTGGTCTTGAAAAGTGACAAAGACCATTTATAACCATTGGATTTAGATTAA
This sequence comes from Ormosia emarginata, assembly GCA_029884605.1. Taxonomy (NCBI): domain Eukaryota; kingdom Viridiplantae; phylum Streptophyta; class Magnoliopsida; order Fabales; family Fabaceae; genus Ormosia; species Ormosia emarginata. The sequence goes on along the minus strand of JAQQTP010000078.1, from coordinate 18,848,656 downwards.
ATCAAGGGTGGAGATTTAATCTTAAAAAGTAACAAAGACCATTTATGACCATTGGATGAAGAATTAATCAATGGTAGAAATTTAGTCTTCTAAAGTAGCAAAGACTAATTAGAACCCTTGGATTAAAAGTTTGAAGGAGTAATCTTAACCATTAATTTTGGAGACACGTCTAATGGTTAGAATTTAAAGGAGAAAAAATCCATGGCGTAGATTTAGTCTTAAAATTAAAAATCTACCTAAATCCTAACCATTGAATTAATCAATGGTTAGAAATGCTTCAAATGGTGGCAAATAATGAAGACAACTTTATTGAATGCATTATGAAGAGAAGGTGATGGTTTTGGAGTGTTTAGAAGACAAAGAGACAAACTTTATGTCATTTTTGCATGTCTTGGTCAATGTTTCATCATAATTGATCATTATTGATCAATTTGCACTCAAGGAAAATGCATTGGAGGGGAGCCACGAAATTGAGAAGCTTTAGGACATAGGAAAAAGTTTGAAGACCATTATTGTCATCCTTGGTCATCATTAGACATTTTCAAAAGCTAAGTTACTAAGTTTTCTCCATTTCTCTCCTTCTTCATGTTTTTGCCAAGCACTCCAAGAGCACCTTCCATCACTCAAAAATTTCATCCAACTTGATTTTCTAAACCTAAACACCATTCTAAGAACATCTCTAGTTATGAGTTTTTCCAAAATCATTCATCTTGATCTTCAAATTCAAGCTTCAAGTTTCTATTAAAAATCAAAAATTTCATCTTTGTTCTTCAAAATACACCATTCGGTCATACTACCTAAAATCACCATCCAAGCTCTTTTAATTTCATCCAACTTTAGATCTTGAATCTCCATGATATTCTAAGCAACTTTCATGTTGGAGATTTTCTCTAAATCATTCATCTTCAACCTTGTTCTTCAAGCTAAAGATTGAAGCTTTAATGGTGAAATTTGGTACTCTTCACTTTTCTTTTGATTTTCAAGGTTCTAACCATGATTCTAATCCATGGTTTTCTTATTCAAGTCTTGTATATTAATTATTTGTGTGTTTTATTTTGTATTTGAGAAGCCCTTGGTGGTGAAGGACTTGGAAAAAGAAGCAAATCAAGAACCTTTGAGGATCTTCAAGAGTAGAGAGGAGATCCATCTCACCAACCAAGCATGGTGGTGAGAGATGGTATTTTATTTGATGGATGTTGAATCCATGTGAGGATTCATATCCATGGTCATGTAATTAATTTGTGGGTGTTTATGAGCTTTGATTAATTTTTTATACTTGATATGCTTTGCATGATTTTATAGCTTTGATAATATGCTTGATATGCTATACATGCTTTTCTGGTTTTGATGGTATGCTTATATTATTTATGATGAAATATATATATGTATATGTCATGACTTGATGATGGAAAGGAAATTGATTTTTGGCTCCAATAGCCAAGGAAGAGCTACGGTTTTGATGCCTTGATTAGGGTTCATGTTGAAAAATTTCAAAAACAAAAGAATTGATTTTTGAGTACTTAGAACATGGTGGATTTCAAACAAGACACCTCAAAATAGGTGTTTACTAATTAATATTTTCATGGAAGAATAAAATTGGATTGATTTGAAGAATATGAAAAATAAACAAAGGGTTTGTTTTTCAAGAGAACATGAACACAATTTTAGAAGGATTTTTATTGATTTATTTTGTGTACAAAGTTCCTAAGTATTTTTCTAAACATGAGTTTTAAATGAAAATAACAATGTTGATTTTGAGGATTTGCAAAGAAAGTGAAAAAGGATTTGCAAAGAAAGTGAAAAATGAATTTGAACAAATGGGTTTGGTTTTATGACCATAAGTCTTACGGTTTTGAAAAACAAAATTTAATAGTTTTGTTTGTGTAAAACCATATCAATTGAGAAGGAAAAATATTTGATGGTTTCAATAATCAAGTACTACGATTTTCGAAAACTTGTAATGCCCTGATTTTATAAAACAAACTAATTTTTGAAGTGGAAATGTAATTTGATTTAATACAAAGAATTTGGAAAGGGAATCAGAGTATTTTATCACTTGGGAAATGAACTTTCATAAAAAGATGAAAAGAAAATAAAAAAAGGGTTGCAAATTGTTTTAAGCCTCATTTTGTTTTAAAGAAAATTGATTTGGGAAAAATGAAAAAAATATAATAATTTAACGTCTTCTAACATATGAATCATTCTTTGGGATTTTGGAGAGTGATTTTGTGAAATATATTTTGGAAAGGTTTTCTTAAAAGAGAAAATGTGAAAAATGACATTGGAAACGATATTGAGTTTTTGAAAGTCCAAAATAATATTTGGAATATTGAGGTATATTTTACGTAGTTTTCAAAATGACGTTTGGAATATTAAAGAATGTTTTGCGTATTGGAAAAATAATGAAATTATGGTGAAAAAGCGTTTTACGTATCTTAAAAACGTGATTTTTAAGCTACGCGATTTGAAAAATGTTTAAGTATTCCTACGTGACTTGAAAAATGTTTTAATATTTCTACGTGATTTGGTGTATGTTTAAATATTTTACGTGATTTGAAATACCATTGAAAATCACTACGTGATTGAACAACAATATAATATTTTTACGTGATTGTGAAAATAACGAAAAATCATTATGTGATTTGAAAAGTGTTTTAAATATTTTGAAAATAAAAGAAAATGATTTACGTGACACGTGACGTAAAAGAAAGATTTTTAAGTTACGTAATTTTGAAACAGTGGAAAAATATTATGGGATTTGATAAACGTATATTTTTACGTGTTTAAGAAAAACGTTGAAAAATTAGTACGTGATTTAAAAGTGCAAATGTGAAGAGTTGGCATTTTGAAAACGTAATGTAAAGTGTTACGGTATTATGAAAATATAACAAAAACTTTTTAGAATTTTGAAAACGTAACAGAAGTGTTACGGTATTGTGAAAATATAACAAAAATGTTTTAGAATTTTGAAAACGTAATATAAGTGTTACGATATTTGAAAACGTAACAAAACATTTTTGGAATTGTGAAAACGTAACTTAAATGTTGCGCAATTTTGTAAAAACACGGCGAAAGTGTTTTATAACTATGAAAATGTGATAACATGATTTTATCTTGTTGAAAATACAAGATGATGATTCTTGTTGAAGCTTGTGATTGGTATTATACCTGTGATTGGTATTTGGTGCATTATACATGCATTGGAATGGTTCGATGAGGACTGAATATGGCTGATTGCCTAGGAGAAAACACACCTCTTGAGTGGGTGCGATATGCGTAGTGTAGGTCACTCGTTGACCTTGGGGGCATCGGGGTGCGGGTTGCCTACAATGGACGAGTGAGTCGCTCTAATGTAACCGTAGGTTAGACCGACGCGACACACTGATGATCCTGACCGAGACACTATTCTTAATCAAGATCTGATAAAGACTGTCGTGTATATGCTAGATGTGCAAAAATCAAAATGAAGATTATAGCACGTGGTCTGAGGCATGAGGTACCGACAGATTCTTTTCGATCATTTCTCCGACCTGAGTTTTAGCTCCATGGAGTAGGAAATCGAGTCTTGTGTACATGCATAAACTGAACATTTATATCTGTGTGATATATATTAATTGAGGAATATTGGCTATGACAATTGTTTTGAATAATTGGATGATGATAGTTGATTAATGTTGATAGCATGATTTTAATATTGTATCTGTGTGATAACCATAATGATGATGACATGATTGTAATTATGAGATGATATAACTGTATGATATTGTTGTTTGTGTTATCTCTGTGCTGCCATGTTTGCATCGATCTTGGTGTAGGTGATCTCACCTCTTTGTTATGTTGTTTTTGTTATGTCTCGTATTATTAAAATTATACGAGAAGGAACAAGTTGTCTTAGACATAGCGGGTGACAAATACCTCTACGTTTGGAGACAACATTGGAGAATGACCTTACCGACAGTGTTGAAACGGAAAAGATGTTTGAGGACAAGGAACAGACATAGAACAAATGTCTGATGCTTCAAGATGGACATTCCGATGGACACTCTGAGATTGGGGTCAACAATAAGGAGTGGACATTCATGACTCGTTGGGGAGCAGTGTTGACAAGGAGTAGAGTTCTGATGCAACAAGCTGGGTACAAGATAAGGAATGAGTATGTTAAGTTTTATCGTTAGTGTTATACCGTGCTATTTAGTAGGACCCGTCATGGGGTTTGCTACTGTGAAAAAAAAAAAAGAGTCTGTTAGTTTTATATTTCTCTTCAAATTGTTAAATATTAATTGGTGTCAATGATTGTATATGAATTAGTTTCAATATATGTCTTTTTCAAGATACATATAAATTTCAAGTAAGTTTATATTTCAACAAGAAAGAAATTTTTAAACCCACGTTTTTAACTCAAACCTTTTATGAAAACATTTTCAGATTATGAGTCGGGAGTCGAAAATGTGATGCCCTAGGGAGGGTGTTACATCCTTTGACCTGAAATCACTATGATTCCTACATAAGAAGTTGTGTGTTTTAATGCCGTCAAATGTCATCTGTAACAAGGTGATTATAAAGTCGGTTTTTAGACATACTGCAAATCATACGGATGGATGTGAATGATCTAGATGAGATTTGTCCCTCCTATATAACAGGAGCGATATCTTCGGGCCCCCTGATCGAATGAGACTGTGAAATACATGGTCATGCTCAAATGAGTCGATATGAGATATCGATCTCATTTGTTGTTATTAAGTCTACTCGGGTATCAAGAAACAAAGGATTGAACTATACAAGGGTGATGCATTCCATGCCTGTGTTCAATCTAGATATTTGGATATAGAGACTAAACTACATGGAAACATTAGTCACGGAAAGTTTATGTCAAATCACTGACATTCTCATTACTTGGGTGTTAGCGATATGTTGTTAGATACCACTCACTGCTTGTAACATTAAAATAGAATTTTAATATTACTGCCAACATTAGGAGAACCTACAGGGTTGCACACGTAGAGCAGACTAAATTGAAGTAATTAGAATCCAAGTTGGACTTGGATTAAATTATGGGCCGGACTTATAACAGATGAGTCTAGGGTTTCACAGCTTACCTTGTTGTTACTCTTACTCATATAAGGCAGCAACTATTATAAATAACACTGCTAAGGGGTTGTCAAGGCATGCATTACAAACCCTGGCTGCACTTGACAGAAACAGTAAGTGAGAGAGTGATAGGTGTCTTCTCTTCTCTTTGTAGCTAGCATTGTGTGTGTGAGGCGTCACTCCTATTTGTGGACGTTGGACATTCGTGAGTCTGTTCGTGTGGATACCGCAGAGACATCGTTGCTGTTACAGTGTTGATGATTCACGTCACTTATTTTTATTACGCTTCAAGAGGTAAACAATTTTAAAACTCGGATTATGGTTTTTTCGCATGGATCCTTGGTAGGATTTCTATTTTTCGCTGCGTGATGTATCCACAATTCCCAACACAGTAGCTCGTTGCTACTGATTTTGCAAAGTCGTGACTAGGTAGGGGTTGCTTGTTTCCTATTTGCCTTGTTCTTTTATGTTTCTTTTAATTAAAATTTTGTTTTTTTTTTATTTTATGTTGATGAGGTACATGGTCAAACATAAATTGTGAATATTGTTATTGATTTCAATAGGTTAATTCTTTGCTATTTATTCTTGAAAGAAACTTGTGATGTAACAAATGAAATTCTTGTACTCTTTAGCTATGACATCCACAACCAAAATAGATTGATTGTGAATGATTTTCCATTGACTTTTGACTTGGAAATTATGATGTTGGCTGTTGAGGGTCAAGTGTACACCTTTAGTTGTTGAAATTCTTGGTGGATGACTTTGTTGTTGACATCACGGCTGAAGCTATACAATGTGGAATATTTTTATTGACTTTAAAAATATGTTTCGATTTCAAGTGAGCAAAACTGTGTATGTGTGCCTTAATTTTCTATAAAGGCTGCTCAACAGTGTGCTTCCGTATTGGAGTTTATTTCATACTTTCTTTTAGGATGCACGGTCAAACTATGTGAAGATAGAAAATGTTGCTTGTTGAATATGTTAACACTTGTAGTAGTTGAACCGTGTGCGCATTTTGTTAGTAATGAATGACCATGACTTTGCATTTGTGCCATTGAAGCTTACGGCCAAGTAAGGGTTTTCTACCCTTATAAATTTTGAAATAAGTTTATGTTGTGCCTTGTATTGTTGTACACGGCCAAGGCCTCATACCATCTTATTTGACCTTGAAATTAAATCATCTCTGTAACTTGTTATTCACACTTGTTTTGCTAAAAAAAATAATGTGGTTAATTTTGTTATTAATGAATGTTTGTAAAGCTTATATAGTATGTGTTGAATGAGATAGTATTATTGATTACTTGTATGTTAGTATTGATTTAATTGAGGTGCTATGAATTTACGGAGAAACCCTAGTACTAAAACCCCTGAATTTGTCTATTTAAGTCTTGAGTGGAATGTATAATAAGTGAGCTTATTCATGCTCAATTCGATAATTGATTATTGGTTGGATTTTTAATTATGTGACTCACGGTCACAACAAGAATTATATCTTTAAAATTATATTTCACATTCTAGTAGTTGTTGTGTGGTCTTCATGATTGATTTTGTAAAGTTCATAGTTAAACCTTATATGGATATTGAATACGGGTAAATGCCCTATTTTAAGGATGAATTTGTGGCACTTTATTAATGTAAATTAAAGTTGAAATTAAGATGTAAAATAAGGACTGAATGTGGTTTTAATTATGGTAGTGGTTTTTGTTTTTGTTTTTTAAAAAAAGTATTTGATGATATCTCAAAGTACTCTTGGAAATATGAAAGTTAATTGTTTTAATAAAGAATGTATTATACATTGTAGATATCGGTTTATTTTAAGGAACGGTATACCTCGGAAATGAAAAGATAGTTTTTTATTACATCACTTTTCTATTTATTAATTATGTAATTTGTTTTAATCATAGTAATTGGAATTATAATGAAATCACATTTTTATAAAATTTACTGCTGAGAATTATAAATTCTCACCCCAGTTCTTTTTATGTTTCCATGATAAATCCAAAGGTAGACTATATAGCAGGAGCAAAGGAAGTGCTAAAGACTATGTTTAGATTTATATAATTTTATATATTTTCTTAGTTTGTAATAAATTCTGTATTTATCTTAATGATTGTGTAATTAAGTGTTTGTAATCAATTTTGTAAAACATTGTAATCTCAAACATATTTGATAGTTTTGTGGTAAAGAGCAAGTTGCCAGATGTGTAAAATGTCTTGCTCTTTTAATTTGTCAAGGCTTTATATATGTATGTGTTATATTTGTTATACAGGCTATGAGTATGTTTTAAGTTTTATATTTATTTTAAGTGACACCCTTGATTCTATTTACTTTTAGTATCTAAGATTATGATGTTACATTAGAACTTAGAACTCAATTCTTATATGAAGAATACTAACTTCAAACACTTGGCTACTCAAAAGTTTCATTAGAAAACTACTAAGAAAGACATCATAAAAGCTTATCAAAAAACTTATCAGAAAGGAGAATAAAAAACCATCATAATAGCTCGATGACAAAATTGCTTCAAGGACAACTCTCAAGACATTCTAATTGCTTCATAACAAGTCTCCATCACCAAACAAGCATTCTAATACTAAGAAGAGACGTTGGAAACCTTCAAAAGCTAATAAGAAGAATACAAATAAATGGCTAGTTTTTCTTGATACACCAAAAAAGTTACTAAGCGCATTTAATGCACTCTCAACTACTAGAATCAAGGCCTATCAATTAAAGCTATTTCAAAGCATTAAAACCTGGAAGACTTGGTTGGTGAACGAATTTATTGCTGAGAAAAGTCCTGTTACCATATTCTAATACACTTTTCTAATCTACAAAAAGTCTCTCTACTCACTTTCTTTGTAAATTCTGATAGCAGAGAATTGGTTGCTCTTTTTCTAAGTGATTGTATCCACTCTTTGAGTGTTAGTGAGAGTAAATACAAACCAAACACTCTTTCTTTGTAACCTGACCTAGTAATGATAAGGTATTGAGCCTGGATAGGCTAGGAGAGAAAAGAATACTCTGTGTGTTTAGCCTGGAAAGGTTGTGTGTCAAAGAATACTTCGTTGCATTTAGCCTAAAGAGTGTGGTTCAAAGTATACTCAAAATAGTGAAAATCTTGGTGATCTATTGGGGACTAGATGTTGACAAGTAGTTAGCCAAATCAATATAAATCCTGAGTGTAATGCTTCTCTTCTCTTTCTCTTTATTTTCTGAACTTAATGCATATCTAGTTTTTTTATCATCTGCAAGTTCTTTCTGATAAGGAGAAAAGTTTGTGAAAATCATTTTCTGATTAAACTCTTATCATTAAAAGTTTTTCAAACCAATTTAGAGAAAGTTTCTTGAGCATTCTAAACATGTTCTAAACACTGCAACCTTTATGATCTTATCTTGCTAATAATCTGCTCTGATCATCTAAGTTCTATACTTAAGAAAGAAAAAGTTCAAAAAAGTTTTCAGAGTGGCACATTCCAACCCCTCTGCTTGTGCACTTATCCATCTTCAAAATTTGGTTACAGAGATACATTGTTAGAAAGATAAACAAGCTAAGTAACAATTGTACAAAAAATAATTGAATATTAGCTTCCTAAACATTTTAAACTACTATTTCTTACAACCATGGGCAAAAGCAGTTATCAAAATTATACACCAGGTTGTGTTTGTCATATCGTATAAGAATAACCTGATAGTATAAGTAAATGATATCATGTTATGACAAGTGTTTGTTGTACTTATTTGATAGTATACACTATCAAGTTAAAGGTTTTTATCTTATTATAATAGGATAACACAATCCTCTCCCCCACCCTTGATATGACTTGATAATATTTCCATTCCAATCTAACCCTTGACTCCCATCTTTAATCTTTCTCATTGTGAAGTCTTAATCACTATCGTGGCCTCGCATCCAACCACCACCACTAGGTAAACACCACCTCCAGACCATCACTGCTATTTTTGGAGCTGTTAAGTTGTGGCTTATAGGTGCTCTATTGGTGCCCCATCTAATGGGGCCACCACCACCACAAGATAAAAGTGATGACTTGACCACTATCATCAAACCACCACTACCATCACTATGAGATCTATTGATTAACAAATCACCTTGAGACCAAATCATATAGGAGATGTCGCTTGTGGTGTTGGCTTGAACATTGGGGTCTAAGGGTGATGGTGGTGAGTGGTTCTATGACAGGAGTGGATGGCATGGTGGCTAAGGCGTTGCTAGGCTCACGGTGGTGCAACTATTAAGGTGCAGTGGCGCGTTGTGGCAGAGCAAATGGATTTCGGGTGTGGCTAAGGTGTTGGGTTCAATTTTAGGGAGGCATGGTGGTTTGTGAGTGCTTTCTCGTTCTTGGTTTGAAGGGATTATGGATTCTTGTATCTTGAGGGTGTGTGGGTTTGAGGTATGATTCTGGGTTCTTCACCAATAGTAGGGTTGATGGTTCAATGAGTGGATGAAGACAATAGCCAACAGGGAAGAAAGATAGGTTTTGAATTTATTTTTTAATATTTTATGTAAAGGGTAGTTAAGTCATTGTAAATGTTCATATCAACAATCATCTCATGTATACAATAATCAGTTCATTTATACTATCAAGTCTTATCCTACTACTGTATCTTATCAAGTCTTATAGTATCAGTTACACCAAATAGACCTAAACTCACTATTTTGTATGGATTGGTTGGTTTCCATGTCATTTAGTATTTATTCTTTTTTTTTTCTCCAGACATAGGATAGTCAAGCCATGTTTTTTTTTTTTTGTTACAATGGTCAAGCCATGTTTCAAATTTCCTAATTCGTTCAAGATCAAGCAGGGTATGGTCCCTATCAGTCTTGATGCAGCTCTATTAATAAGACCACATTTTTCCGAAGGAGAGCCAACCTTATGCATTCCAAGATCCAGATGAAAGTTGAAACTTCCCTCTCGAAAGGTGCATAAGAATTTTGCAATCCCTAAGCTCAATCACAAAGGCATTCCCCTTATGGGTGCTTACTATCTATACAAGAAAAAGACTTCATAAGTAGGCTGGTCCATCTTATGTGGGCCCAACTACTAAGCAAAATTAACAGGCTGAGGTGACTCTAAAAAACGATTACCCTTCTCAAAAATCGTTGGGACCCAAAAGGTATACAAAGTCTTCCATGTCTTATCTACTTAGCATGAACTACTTAGGTTTTTTCTCGGCCAACTCCTTGCTTGTTGAGTTTTCCATATCTCCACCTGTATCATGCTTTCCCTAACAACTAATCCTTCACAAATTATTTTAATTGCAATACCAATTATATTAAAGTTATGTGCTTTAGGATACCCAACCCAACCTCAACTTTATATTGTAAAATATAGAAAGGTAGCATGAAGACATAAAGCATACCAACAACACAATCCTGACAAGTTATTAACTGTATGCAACTAGGTCTTGTACGCTACCTAAACGTGAATGAGAAAAATGAAAATTGAAGCTGTGCTTGCAGTTGCACGACAATATTTCAGCAACCTCTTTTCAAGTCAAAGTTATGATCACCTTTTTAACATTCCCTTCCTGAGAATAATAATCCACCATTAAAGCCATCTACCCCGGTTCTTTTGTCTCCTGATTCCGTACCATATATTCCATTCCTCTAATTGGGGCACCACAACTCAACAGTAAGAAAAAGGAAAAAGTTATGTATGCCGAACCATTGCACCCCTCCTTCAATTTTACTTAAATAGTATATCATTTTATTATTATTATTATTCCTCTTTTCGGAAGGTAGGGAGGAGTGGTGGAGCTGAAGCTACTGTACAGTTTGAACCACAAAGATAGGCATATTTAAAGGAAAAAGGTACACTTTTAAAGAATGCATAGCCCCTCAATCAGTCACAAGAAGCTAACAATGGCTGAGTGGCGTAGGTTCATCATCGATCAACTGAGCTTTCAAGGAATCAGTTGAGTAATTTATAAGACCTTTGAGAACAAGTCAGCGCAATTGCATTAAAATGACATTTTATGATTCAGATCCAGATTTTCAAAACTACACACAGAACGCATGCGATCTCAATAGCATTTTTAAGATTTCCAGCTTTGGCATACAGCATTTCCTCCCATTGAAATCAAAGAGTCCACTCAGTAGAATACACAGCAAGAATAGTGGGGACAAGGACTAATAGCCAACTTGATGTATAAATATAAGATACATTACATGAATAGATTGCACTGAGACAATATATATTCAAGCGAAAACGACATTTTTCTTTAATAGAGAGCTATTCAATGGCACCATCACACGAGTGTCATCCACAGTGAAGTTCAAATTAGTCACTTAACTTGCAAACGTCAATGAACTTCTGTACTGCATTATGGTATTGGGTTCCCTGTATAGACAGGCACAGAACGTGCATGTTAGAAAGTTGGCTCCATCATCATACATCCATGTATCTAGAATGCCACAATAATAACCAGTGTTAAAGAAATTTCTCTTCCCTTTTCCATTTTCCTTAGTCAAACAACCAACTGAAAAACATAAAAGATATTGACCATAAACAAAAAATGAGAATCTGTTTGGCTTATATATATATATATATATATATATCAATGTAAAGGTGGCAAATTGATGGATTGGTTTGATTTTGGATTGGATCATAATAGATGGATCCAAAATAAACTATTAATTCATTTAAGATCCATTATAAAATACTTAATATTATTCAATCTATTCATGACCCAATTAATCTATTTTAATAAATTGGATGGATGAATATCCAACTCACTCATTTAAAAAAAATAATATATCTTTAAAATTTTCATTCTCTCGTTAAAAAATGTCTCTATCTAAAAATTTTAATTGTCTCTCTAAAAATGTTTCTCTCAAAATTTTCATTCTCTCTAAACAATGTTTCTCTCTAAATTTTATTTCTCTCTAAAAAATTCTCTCTGAATTTTTTTTTAATTAATAACCTTTGCGTTCAGTTGGATTGATTTTTAATTGGATATCATGCATGTTTTGGTTGGATTACTAAATATCCATAACTAAATTTAATGAATTAGATCTAATCCAATAAAATATATTATTTTAATTGGATGGATTGGACTGGTTTTAATATGGATGAATTAAAAATTAATGGATTTTATTGCCAGTCCTAAATATTATAATTAATTAATTCTGTTGTTTCAGACAGACTAATCCGTCTGATTATCTTTCTACTGGTATGTCCTAGTGGTAGAACTGGAGTCTCACATTCTCATAGGAAATTCATTCTTGATATGTCAAAAATCATGCATAGAAGCTACCCTTCAACATGCAAGGGGTACAAGTTGACCAAACAAACAGTAAAGCAAGACAGTATTGTCCATGTCAAAAAGCAAATTCCTCAAGGGTCAAAGATAGAAAAGCTATGTTATCACGCCTTCCAAATTAACAAGTCCAATTGACTAAATAATGCCAATAAAGAGAAATGATTAGGCAATGTTGAATAGCAACACCAAAACAAACTGAACTGGTAAACAATACCTCCCAATAAAGTTGGTGACAATCCATGCACTGCCAAAACTCTAAATTCTTTTCAAATAAGCAATTCGGAATTATTTGAAAACCCTTTGCAGCTTCAATAGCCTCTTCAGTTGTCAGTGGCTTCTGAATAAATCTCCCATTGCATTTTGTGCACCTTGACATTAGCTGATCCTCACTAATTTTTAGTTGGAAAGTTTCAATAACCTGAAAAACATTTCAATTTTAGCCTATGACACCATGTCATCAGTTTCTCAATCAAGACATGCTTAACAATTTTTCTATATGCTTTATAATAATGTTGAACTAAGGAGAAATAGACTTTTATTTTTTATTTTTTATTTTTACCGGTAATTTAAGGAGAAATAGACTGTGCCAAAACAGCAAAAACAACCTTGCACGTAAAATAGGGATATAACTTCAAAATCCATGGGCTCAACTCCGGCCCATTATGAGCACTTATGCATTATCCATAATAGTTCAGACATTAAAAATTAATTAAATAAGAGTTCATAAAAGATAGAGCTGTTATACAATTTAACTTTAAACTTTCAAAGAAAATGTATATTATTATTATTACTATCAATCTCTTTATATGAATAATTAAGGTACTCATACCTCAAGTAGCTGTTCGTTTTTCAGAAGACTCTTCACTCTATATATTTGGTTTTTTATTAGATACTCATGTCTTAGCAAGCTGCCATTTCGTGTCAAAAGCACTCTTTTCTCTTTTTGTGCTTGCTCTATCAACTCCCTGAATATAATGAAAATAAAATTTCACCCAAAAGAAAAGAAAATAGAATTAAATCAGCTATCAGCTATCAGAAGAATAAAAATGAGCCTATACCAGAATCAAGAATTAGAAAATAATAACAATAGAAGCATACTGTATTTATAACCTTGGTTCAGGCTTCTTTGAATAAGATATTGCAGCATCTAACCCAACACACCGTAAATGTTTTGCCAAGCCTTCAACCTGAATAAATTCCTTACCAGATTCATGCTCACATTTTTATTTTATAAATACACAATTATTCATATCTTACATTTACAATAGAAACCCTAATTTTTGGATAAAAACATTTCAATAAAATATTCATAAAATAGAAAGCCAGAAGAAGAGATGCTAATGACTATTGGTACTGATAATGATGAAAAAGCCTCGTATCTTCTGTGCTCCAGAGGTGATTGGAATTTAACTATATCCGTAATAAACCTAAACGGCTAAACCTCCTAAAATTGAAGGGGACATCAGATGTTCATAGTTAAGATGCCTACCATAACGTCACAAAGGAACTTTGGATATCCATCTTCCCCCATTGATGGATCCCAAGGTGAGGTACCTTGCCACTCATCAAATTTCTCCAAATGTTTTTCTTTGCAAATCCCATTTATTGGTGACTGCTTCTTCCCTTTCCTTTTAGAGGTCTTAGGCTTTTTGTCTGACTCCTTTAGTAAAATCCTATCACCATATTTTTTCACAACCTTCAACAAAAATTCATCCATTGGCATGGTAACCCTACATGATGATTTTTGGATCATTCCCCTTGCTGAAGGTGATACCTGAGCAACATCAGAACAAGTAGTGGTGGCTTGGACAATTGCTAAAGCTTCACAAAATTGTGTTGTTAGTACTTTATCACTCATATCATGCTTCCTGAAAAGCCCTTTCAACCCAAGATTTGCATCATGATTAGACAATTCTGTTGTCCTGAGAACCAAGTCTCCTGCAGTGAAGAATTCAACAAAATGTGATGACCAAAAGTTCTCTGCATAGAGCCTCACTGTATGGAAGCAGAACAAGTCCAATTTTTCAGATAAAAGACGATAGATGGGGAACAAATGAAAATATCTTATTATCTAAAAGCAAGATCACAAAATACACAGAGAAAAGTTTCCATATTTTATCCAATGTGTTGCACATAAAGTTTATCTCTGAATGCATGAGTAAGAATCGAAAACTATCATATGAAAGGTGTAGGGTTATTAGGACTAGAAGTGATACAAAATATTAAGATGCTTAAGACAAAGTTGGCAGATAGACCATTAAAAAAATAATTTATCATCCAGTTAGGTATAAAACCATTCATAAGCCTTCATCTAAAACCTTAAGGTTTTAGGAGAACTGGTCCTAGACAAGGTATCAAAGCCTCTATGACCAAGTGGTCAAAAGTTCGATTTGCCACCCTCATTCTTCTAAATAAAAGTTGAGCTTCAGCACATGGTAAAAATGGGCCAGTGCATTGTCCAAACTTCAAGCCCAAAGGACTCTTACGTGTGAGGACATGTTAGATATAAAACCATTCATGAGCGCCTAATAACTTAAGCTTTTAAAAGAGTTGGTCCTTGACACTTCCATTGATTTTTTGTATTCCTCTACCATTTTATTTTAACAAACAAGTATTTCACAATAAAAATCTGAAAGGATTGTTCCCACAGAATGCTTTGCAATAATTTGCTTCCTGCTACAATGGAAACAACAATTTGAAATTAGTGTACAAATTGAATTTGATTAAATCAAGGAACCCATAAATGGATAATTCCAAGGATGCTACACAAATTCTGAGAATTTTGTAGAAAGGTGCTTTAGTTGTAAGACCAAGGCAAGACACGCATTCCTAACTAACTACCCTTGTGAAAGTTTTGATGACTTAAAGTATATTAGGCCAAATCATGCTGAACATGTCATAAAACTTTAGAACATGAGTAATATTGAAATTAGAGGGATTAAATATAAAAGGAAGAAACAAGAGAGACTCTTAATATGTCAGATACCAGAAAAATAGCTAGAACAGAGATGAAATTTCACTGTATTATTGCAGATTTCAAGCCTATATCAAGGTGATAGCAATGCCTGGATCTGGAAAATGAAAAAAAAAGAAAAGAATACAGAGCAAGAAAGAAATATAGCCTAGGTAGTTAGAGTGTCCAGTCTCTCCCAAAAGTCCCAGCCAGTCGCAGCCTACCTCACACAATCATCACTCCTCAGCCTTATACCCATTACAACCAAATCACTCTTCCACTACCCTCCCCCATTAATTCAGCAATCAGTTACATAGTGGATAGCCTTCCATTTTCTCTCTCTTGGTCACGATCCCCTACATTGCAACCCCTCTTACTCCTCACGTACACTTCAGTTTTTTTGGAGATCCTATCATCCTCCTTGCATCCGTGGGTCTAACAATACTCCCCCCCAAAAGATTCACCTTGTCCTCAAGGTGAAGGGTCAAGGAAATATAACAGCTAAAGGGACTCCCTCTAGAATCCCATTGTTTGAAGCATGAAAGCCAAGAGCTGCGTTCCTTGGAAAACCCACTTTGGCATTGCTAACTTCCACCCCACATTGCTTGCCATATGCAGCTACTATCTTCAATAACTCCTCAAAAATGCAAACCACATGATCCTGCAATAAACCATCTGCATTGTCTTGGAACTTAGTACCACACATTCGGCCATTTAGGAAGCTAATTTGAGGTTTCATTTCCACTTCAATAGCATAGTTGACTTCAGCCACAAGAGGAGTTGAGCCAGCAATCAAAGATGGTCCTGGATTAAAAATAGTAGCACAACCAATATCACCAACACTTGTTGATAGACTGCTAATGAGAAAATCTCCTATTTCTAACTGCCAGTAACCTATTGTTGTAATTGGAACATAAGTACGTTTTCCTTTGAAGTGCTTTGGATAAACACCACAAAAAACTCTTTCACCACCATGTTCCACCTTGGGATTTCCATGGAGCCAACAAAAGAACTCCTCCCCACTTGAAAGATCTAGTGTTACTATATTGTACCCTACTGGCACCGATTTTGCAACTGAAAGCCACACATTAGAATTGTTCATGAAGATGACTCTGATTTCCCTAAGCCCTTCTAACCAGTCCAACCTCAAATCCACATCTGTTCCACTCGGGTCAAATAAGAAGAAATCATGGACTATCTCAATGTCTTGCAACTGCAGCAACAGACCCCTCTTTCTACCTTTTATTCCCCATCAAGTCTTCTCTTTATTATAATTCTTCGTTGTGATAATCTTAACTTTCACCACCTGCCAGTACAAGAACATTTGGACCCCAGCTTCTAGTGAGGTCATGCAGCCTTCAATTTTGTCCACCAAGTAGACACATACTATGAATTTCTCCAAAATGGATGCTGACATGTCAAGCAAATTCTCAATTTTCTTCACCTCAACATTCTTGAATGGATCATTTTCTGGTAAAGTTATTTCAACAATTATACACCATAACAAGGAGAGAGCAAGTTCTTTAGTACCTGGATCAAACCCGAAATGGCCATGTGCTGGTTCCATGTATTTAAATGACATGGTTTCTTGTTCAATACTAGAATACAATGGTTGTAACCGAGCAACATTATTTGTATTGGGCCATGGCCCAAAATCTATTGCAATAGTTTTAATGGGTGGGGTCTCTTTGGATGCAGTTTATCCTTTGCTCCCGCTTCAATTATAGAAATTGCAACAGTTTTAATGGGTGGGGTCTCTTTGGAAGCAATTGAATCCTTTGCTCCAGCTTCAATTATAGAATTGGGTCGTGGCCCACATATCATTGAGTACCTTTCTCCATTTTTCTGGACCGCCTTCCTCTTATCAGTGAATTGGGCTTGACCCATTAGGTTAAGAAAAGAACCCAATTCCCATTTTGCCCCTCCTTCCTTCTCCACCCCAAGCACGATACTTCTAGTAGGAGTCGTGGTGCAACAACCATTTTTGCTAGCGTCTCAACCATGAACGATCCGTCGGTTTCTGTGCAAAGGTCTAGGTCCAGTGGTTCTAGCAGTGGAGGCTTGGCCGGTGTACATGAGATCCAGAGCTCAATCGCAGTAAATGACCCATCCACCTCCATGGAAGAACACAAGTCCGACAGTTTTGGCAATGGTGGTGGGCTGACCGAACTTCTCAAAACCCAAAGTTTTGTAGCCATCGTGGGGTACTTCTGCCCCTGCTGGACTATCGTGTACAGATCGTCCTCTATCTCCACCCTCACTTTGTCACCAAGACATGGCCATGACTGCGGCGATTTCTGTCTCACTGTAACGAGCTCTTTCTGGAGTTCCTCCTCTTTCGTCATCATCTCAACCGGATCTGAGTTCCTAAAACAGTGAACAACTACTGCATCACCACCTTCATCTTCTGCCTCGATCTCCTCTACCACATTCTCGACCTCAAGCTTCTCCAACAGAGGGTCATTCTCTATTTTTGTCTTTGAATATGGTTCCAATTCCAATTCCTCATCCCAGAACCAAACTGACTGATCCAGGTCGTACTTTGTAACATCATCTTTTTGACATGTTAGACTTGTATATGGTTACAGAGGTAGCATAATACTTGCTTAACATGCTTGTCCAGTTTTGTGACATTCTGAGTTAGTTTAGTCATTTTGCTGTAACACTATATGTGAAAAATAACTGTTATTAGCTTAGGAAATGACTTAAACTGCTTAGTTAATGGAAATTGTGAACACCCAATTCTATCTGAGTCATTAAAACTTTTAATTTAGAAATATAAAAATAACAAAAGATTTTATTTTATTTTATTTATTTTACTTTGTTTCATTTTATTTTATTTTATCACTCACTTCTTTAATTCATGATCCAAATTAAGAATAGCCCAACTGAAACAATGTTCAGGTCCATTGGTCTTAATTGCTCAAAAAAAAAAAAAAAAGAGAAAAACTGACATTACAAGAAGCATCAGCCAAACGAATAAAACCATAGGAAAAAGACAAACATGTGATGCAACACCAAAGAAGGATATGCTGCCATGAAGAAAACAGGGGCCAAAGGGGTGAAACACGAAGGAGGAAAATGGGGCAGCTGCAATCCCTGCAACATTTACAAGTCATACAAGGTCAACTACGAAAAAAAGAGAATTAAGGGACTACACACAGTAAATGGCAGGGATGCAGCCCAGCAGAGGAAAAGAAAAGAATGCAAGCAGAGGTTTTCAAAAAATAAATCATCAAAGAGGCAAAGGAGTAGCTGTCCTTGAGTAGCCTATGCTGCAACAATGGTGAAGTCAAAACTGTGGAAAAAGAGAGTCAGAAGAGGCGATACATGAGGAAGGAAAATTGCAGCAATCTTAAATTCAAAATTGGAGTAGAAAAAGGCTACATAATCTGCTCTCAAGCCAAGAAAAATAGAGTGGAAAGAGACAGCTCAATTTGCTCTCATGCAAGCCAAGCCAGAAATTTTTATGCCTATATAAAGGGCAACAACGTAGAGAAGAAGGATTTTTTTTTTTGGGGCTTCGGGGGTGGGCTATTGTATACTTTTTTTTCCTGGTTGCAAACTTGGGATTCTTCTGCAACCATTACCTTTTGTTAGTGAGAAAAAAAGTAAGAAGTGAAATTTATTTAGAAAGAAGCTGAATAAAAAGTGTTTTTCCTGAAACTCAGAGCTATATTGATCCCTTCTTTCCTTATGCATTCTAAATTTTGTCATCGTCGCCTGCGTTTAAATGGGTAGTATTGATTGCTTTCTTTTTATGTTTTCCTGATTATCATGCACTCAGCAACACACACTTCACAATACATCTTTCTGTTTGAATAAAGCCCCAACCTCACCCAAAAAAAAAAAAAACAATCACAGCAGCCTATAGTCCTCCAAGATTTCTAAAAAAAAAGGAGAGAGCAGGAAACAAGAAAGACCAGATCGCCGGCGAGCCCCACCACGGCTGTCAACACCGGAAACCACCATCATACCGCCGTAGACCACCTCATCAGCCATGGCCAGCCTCCACACCCAGAATGCCGGCAACCCAACCAAACCGGGCTGTCGCGAGCCCCACCCCGTCACCAATGCCCAGATCTGCCCGAACCTTCCTTCCACCGTGACCCCAGCGCCGGAAATCGCCCCCAGTGCCGCGAGTCCACCGCGTCGCGCACCGCCAAGCCAACAGCCAGGGACCACCGCGAGCCACCCCTCTTGGCCCGCGACGTCCGTAAGTCGCCGTGACCAGCCCACTCGCCCCCCGCGCCGCGCACCGCCGCTCGTCACAGCCACCGGACCTCCTTCCCTCTCCCTCTCTCACGCTCTCTCGTCGTTTTGTCCTATGGGCTAGAAAGCCATTCTTTTGCATTTCCTGGTTCTGGTTCCAAAGGCTTCTGCCTCTATTCTTTATTTTTGTTTGTTTCTATTTCATTTTATTCTGTTTTATTTATCTTTAGGTAACCTTTATAAAAGGGACAATAATGAAAGTGTTCTGACGGGTTGGGTTTTGCTTAATTCTCCTTTATATATATATATACATCTTTTTTTTTTTCTTTTGTTTCTTTGGGTTAGATTTTGGTTTCGTTTTATTTGGGTTTTTGTTATCTTGGTTTTTTTTTTTTTTTCAGGGTTGGGGTAGGATAGATTAAGTTATAATATTTTTATTTTTGTAAGTTTATTTTTAAATTTAACACATAAAAAAGGAGCAATAAAAAAAATAACGTTGGTTTCTTATTTGAGATTTTTGTTTAAATTGTTGTATGTTTATTCATTTTCTTTTTACTTTTTTTATTTTATGTTTTTTTATTTTATCTTATTTTATCTTTTTTTTTTGTTAGTGTATTTTTTTTAATCATTCTCTTTTTAGAATAAAAATAGGATTAATTGAAATGACACAAACTTGTTAATCTTAACTTTTTTAAAATCATTTAAGTTGTGACAACTCGATGATTTGGTTAATTTTTCTTTTTTTTTCTCTTCACAAAATTAAATTTTCATAATTTATTTATTTGTTTAGCTTGTCTTTTAATAAATGGGTAAAATAAATATTTTTAAGAGTTATAAAATTTGCACAATTGATTTAAGGTAATCGTCTTAGGACGGATGTATTAGGGGTGCTGTGGAGTTTAGTCTCCACCATTCTCTATGCATAATTAGACTCCCGAACTCGAGTTTTTGAATGCAGACCATCTTTTTAGGTTTTCCAATTTTTCCTAAAGAAAATAAAATTGGTGGCGACTCCCTTTAAAATTTTGTTTATTTAAGTCGTTATCCCGTGCATGCGATCCCGCGGCAGGTTAGCGACTCCCGTGGGAAGTTTGAGAGTCAAGCCTTTGTAAATTAGTTGTGCAAATTTTGTGACATTTAAATATTTGTTTTACCCTTTTGTTTTGTTTTGTTTTGTTTTTATTTTTTTTATTTAATTTATTTTCTTATTTATTTTAATTGTAATTCTTATGCAAACCTTAGGGTAGAGAACCTTTGGGAATTTGTATTGTGCTGTTTTGTTTTGCAGGATGTGGGTAATCTTTAGGATTATAAAGGTTTGTATGCTCCCTACACCCACTACACTTACACATTTCTCACACACATTCGAGTGGGGCCTATACCCGGTCTGAGTGGAGCCTAAGTTAAGTAGAGGTTGCGTAGTGGTAGCTATTTTGGATGTACATCCTATTTGGTTATTACGAAAACCTCATCTAGAGTGTGCCTTTTTCATACATGTCCCGCACTTGGTGGTTTACCCACTGTTTGTGGTCAACATTATGAAATGGGACTTAGCTCTAAAGGCCTTTAGAATAGTAAAGCCACCCAATGAGAGTTCTCACGAATCAGAAAAAACTTATAGATCTTTAGGGTAGAACTCCTCAAATTTAAGGCAATCCCTTAGGACACAAAGGGGGGCACACCTTCTCCTAGTTTATCCATGTCATAATTGCTTTTGTACCTATACATAATAAGTAGTGTGGTCCATTAATATGATAAACCTAATCGCACCCCGCTCAATGACAAGTTTTATTTGAAATAAAAGGAGAGAATTTTTTTTTTCTTTTTTTTCAAAAATAAAAGGGAGGTGCAAGTCACTATTAATGGACCAACTATTTATCATTGCACTCATTCTAAAGAAAAAAAATAATGCTTTGCGTCCTTGCATCATATTTCTTACTACACTCTAATCTTTTTGTCATCCTTCAGGAAGATTTGTTAGAGAACCGTTGAAGTCAATCAAGATTTGAAGTGAGTATCTTTGATGGAGAGAAATATGGGATCAGATCATAAGGATAGGACCTTGAAGAAGACTCTGCGACTCAAGGCCAGGAAAGTTAACACTGAGAGCCTAGTGATCATGGGCCGAATGCTGAAGAAGACCCAACGTTTGACAATCGCAGTAAAGTATGGGAAGATCCTGGACCTGTTAGAGGTGAATGTGCAAGTAGAAGCGATCACTGCAGTGGCCCAATATTATGACCCACCTCTTCGATGTCTCACCTTTCAGGATTTCCAGCTAGCCCCCACTTTGGAAGAATTTGAGCAGATTCTGGATTTGCCGTTGGAGGGTAAGAAGCCATACTGTTATATAGGACACTACGCATCCATCCAAACCGTAGCAAATGTTCTGAAGGTGCACGCCAGAGATCTACAAGGAGCGCAACAGAATAGGAATGGAACCAAAGGGTTTTCAAGAGAATACCTCGAGGGACATATGCATCACTTAGCCAAAAGTGAAGATTGGAATGCTTTCATGGATGTGCTAGCTCTCACCATTTATGGCCTAGTCTTGTTCCCTAATATTGATGACTATGTGGATTATGCAGCGATTGATGTGTTCCTAGCTTGCAAGTTTAACACCGACAACCCGGTTCCAGCCATTCTCGCAGATGTTTATTGCACCCTGAACTTCTGCCACGAAAAGAACGGCAAAAGAATCCTTTGTTGCTTGCCGATGCTATATGTTTGGCTCACGACTCATGTTTTTAACAGATCATACAGAACAGAGTGCCCTATCGCTGACTTCAACATGTACCAATTAAAGACCAAGAGCAGTCGTGAATGGGCGGACCATTTGGCGGAATTGGATGAAAAGCAGATTAGATGGTATCCTCGATAGAAAGATGTAGAAGCTATCATCTACCAGTGTGGAGGATTTCCAAACGTACCTCTCATGGGTACACGAGGGTGTATCAATTACAACCCAGCCTTGGTACAGCGACAACTTAGTTATCCTATAATGGGACCACCTACGGAAGTCCAAATAACTCCTTTTGTTCTTTACTATGCTGACATGGAAAACATTGAGTCACTTCAGAAGATCCGAAGTGCTTGGGACAGAATCATCCGAAAAGGAAAGGAACTGGGGGTTAGAAGTTGTGCGGCCAAGGAAAGTTACCGCCAATGGGTTAAAGACAGAGTTCGGAAATCAAGTTACCATTCAGGGCCCCGGCAATCCCTTTGATTGATGGATCTTCAGCTTCGGTCTTAATTGAAAGTGAAGAGACGAAAGATATGAAAGCTAGGATCGCGAAGATGGAAAAGGAAAATGAGAAGATGGAAGCGGAACTCAGAGAAACCCACCATGAATACGCAGCCTTGAAGCGAGAAAACATTGAAAAGGATCACATTCTCGAAAGGGCTAACAAAAAGATGAAGACGGAACATGATTACCTGCTGAAGACTAAGCATTGTCTAGGGGCCGCGAACAAGGAATTAGGGCTTCGAAGACAGGAAAGAGATAGAGTTATGGCTGAAAACCAACAACTTAGGGAACAGCTCGAGAATGCCAAGTTAACCCGGAATAATGCAGTGCAACTGGTGGAGGAAATGAGAAAACAAATGGAAATGACGTCTAAGAGATATGAAGATATGGTCAAAAACAAGAAGCTCCACATGAAAGAGATGGTTACAAAATATGAGGCAATGTTACAACAGGAGCAGGAAAAAATGAAGCAACTGATGAATCAGGTGGAACAACAAAAGGACGACATCAATGGATGGAAGGAAGAAGCATATTTTTGGAGGAGTCGCTTTGCAAAATTAGCATGTTTGGCTAATTCAGCAATTGCGGATACCCCATATCATTTGAGGAAAGCTGATAAGATGGTTAATCCTTTTGAGACACCAGTAGAAATCAGTGACTTCATTGGATATTGTAAAGACCTAATAAGACAAATGAAACAGATGGCCAAGGTGTATTCAGATAGAGAATAGTCTTATTCGGTTAGGGTACGATGTATTCAGCTATGAAACAATGTATTTGATTGTCATATCTTTTCAGTTGAATGAATGAAGTATTGATGGTTTCGACACTCATTCTCTGATCCCATATTTCACTTGAGACTTAATACTTTTGAACGAGACGTTCTGGGTAATAGTACTAACAAGACAAGGATCAAAGATACTCATTTCAAGTCCACTCGGCTTAAAATCACTAACGGCCCTCTAACAAATAATGAGTCCAATTACTTTTTTTTAAAAAAATAAAAAATAAAATCATAATTTGGAATTCTACTGCTTTCAGGTAAAAAGTTTTGAACCATTGCTCGTCCTCGAAAAACGAAGATCACACAAACCCGAACCTACGAAACTAGGTTGCAAACTAGGCTGCAAGAGATGTCAAATTCAGGAAGACATTTGGATCAAGAGATAGATGAAATAAGGGGAAGAATGGATGCAATGGCAGAAGGACAATCGAGGGTCGAAGATTTACTGAGACAGTTAACTGCGACCCTCGGAGCAACAAATGAAACCTCTGTCGGCGCTGGGGTAAATGCAAATGCAAACAGTAATGTGAATGAAGAGGATAATTCTATGAATGAAAATCCTGAAGGGGGAAATAACAATGTAGAAGTAACTCATGAGCAGCCAGTAAAAATATTCTTGGGGAACAATTCCGAAAAAGAAAAATTAAGAGATGAGTTGATTGAAAAGATGCAAGAGCAAATCAAAGCCATGCAAGGTCCTAATTTATATGGCTCGATGGGAATCAATGAATTATGTCCTGAGGTTGAGGTTAAGATCCCTAAGGACTTCAAAATCCCGAAGTTCTCAAAGTACAACGGAAGTACTAATCCAAAGTTTCATCTGAAGACCTACATCACAAAGATGGCCATTTGGTCGCGTGATCAAAAATTTTTGATCAATTTCTTTCATGAAAGCCTGACCGGGCCAGCTTTGGAATGGTACATGCAACTTGACCATTCAAGGATTTCCTGCTGGGATGATTTGACCAATTTATTCTTGGGGCAATATCAATTCAATATCGACACAGCACCTACCCGAGAACAGCTAGGGGCAATGCAAAAGAAGCATAGTGAAACCTTTAAGCAATACGCTCAAAGGTGGAGAATGTTGGCCGCCCAAGTTCAACCACCATTGACTTCGTCAGAAATGAGTTCGTATTTTATGGGGACCTTAGGAGCACCTTTTATTGGATTGATGGCAGGTGCAACCTATGCGAATTTTTCTGACCTAATTGTGGCTGGAGAGAGGATTGAGAATCTCGCGAAAGTTGAAAAATTACCTACTGGAAATACGGAGAACAATTTTCCTAAGAAGATGGCGCCGATAAAGAAGAAAGAACCAAAAGTCAGCTATGTGCAACAACAAAATTCATGTTTTCCTCGTAATCCACAACCATATCCCACTTATCAAGCCCCTTCACCCACTTTTCCAGCTTACCAAACTTTGTACCAAGTGAACCATGTTCCCTCACCACGTACATATGTCCCCACTCGTCCTGTTTATGCTAATCGTCCTCCTGCACCTCGAAATCCAGGAAATCAAGGGTATGCTCGACCCCCGTCGAATCTACCCCCTTTTCCAAAATTGTCAATCTCCAATGCTGACTTGTTTCAACAGTTGTTCGACGCGCATTTGGTCGCATGCATCCCTGCTCGCCCCATGGTACCCCCATTCCCAGCCTGGTACAATCCTAATGCAAATTGCAAGTTCCATATGGACAACCCAGGACACTCAATCGAGGATTGCGAGGTATTTAAAACAACAGTGAGGAAACTGATTGCCTGCGGAAAGCTAGATTTTGAAGAAGAGAAAGGGCCTAGCATCACCAGCAACCCAATCCCGAATCATGGGAAAGGAGTTGTAAACGCATTAGAAAAGGACAAGGAAGGAATTCAAGAGGTAGCAAATGTCAAAACTCCCATGAAGTTAATATTCCAAGGTCTGGTCCAAGCGGGCTATTGTTCTTCAATAACCTTAAGGGATGTAGAGTTTGAATATGGTACTAAAGCTTATTGTGAATACCATATGGAGAAGGGACACGATATTGAGAGTTGTCAGGAGTTCAAAACTCAGTTGCAGAAATTCATGGCTCTGGGTATAGTGGATGTTACTCAAGCAAGAAAATCCATAAAAGAAATAGATACTGTGGAGCGTTTAGTTCTCAAACTTTCGCGTGCTGGTGAAGTCCCAAATTCTAGAAAGATTGTCATAGCAATAAAGAAGCCTACACCTTTCTCCTACAGTGATACCCATGCTGTACCTTGGAAGTATGATGTCGAGGTAAAGACACAAGATAATGTAAGACAAACCTCTTCAGCCCCTATCGCTCAGATAGCAGAACTCGCACAAACAGTGCCGAATATTGGGGACATAGGAGGGATCACAAGAAGTGGCAGATGCTATGGGCAAGAAGATAAGACTGGGAAAGGAAAATCAATCAATATAGAAACAAAGGAAGAAGAGGAGGAAGAATTCCTGAAAATTATGAAGCAAAGCGAGTATGATATTGTAGATCAACTCAGGAAAACCCCAGCTCGGATCTCTCTTCTTTGACTCATAATGAACTCTGAACAGCTCGGATCTCTCTTCTTTCACTCATAATGAACTCTGAACCTCATCGCAAAGCACTGCAGAGAGTGCTAAACGAAGCCTATGTGAAGCCAGATGTTACCCCAGAAAGCTTAGTAAACATGGTAGACCCAGTGAGGCACGTCAACGTGATCCCTTTCTCTGAGGAAGAAGTGGTACATTCGACAGGAAATAACCCGCGTGCTTTGCACATCACTTTGAAATGTCAGGGGTATGTAGTGGCAAAAGTTTTAATTGATGGAGGTTCTGCATTGAACGTCCTCCCAAGGAACACCTTGTCCCAACTGGCTATGAGTGTAGAAGACATAAAGCCTCAAGAAATGACGGTGCGAGCCTTCGATGGAAGGAAAAGAGGAATTCTGGGAGAAGTGACCCTTCCACTCGAGATAGGCCCAAGTTGTTTCCAAGTATTGTTTCAAGTAATGGAGATTGAGCCTACATACACTATGCTCTTAGGAAGACCATGGATCCACGCTGCTGGTGTTGTTCCCTCAACCTTGCACCAATGCTTGAAGTACATTGAGAATGGATGCCTGGTTACCATTCGAGGAGAGGAAGAAATCCTACTGATGAAGCCTACTTCAGTGCCTTATGTTGAAAACACTGAATGGGAGGTGGACAACTTCTTGCACAGCTTCCAGCTGGTAGAAGCAAAAACGAAGAAGGACGAATCGTCCTCCAAAGATGTCCACCAAGTTGTGACTCGCATCATGACCAATAATGGTTACCAAGCTGGGAAAGGTTTAGGAGTTCAGCTGCAAGGAATCAAGTCTATGATCACCCTGCCAGAGAACAAGAACAGATTTGGTCTAGGGTATGAGGCATCTTTGAAAAAAATGATGAAGTATGGTTTGGCTCTCAATGAAGGAAAAATGGAGAATAAAGTGACAAAGATGATTCCTCATCTGAAGGAGACATTCCCCGCTCCTGCCGAAGTTATCAATGGAACTTCCAATTATCAGGTCCGCATAATCATTAACAATGTGGAGGAAGACTCAGAAGAAGACCATGCTATCCAGCCTTCCGACAATTCGAAACCTCTGAACAATTGGAGATCTGAGGCGTTATTTGATGTGGTTGCCATAAAGTAATTGTTTAGTCGTGAAGCTATCTTAGACTTTTGTAATGTTGAATCTATGTTAACTCTTATCGAAGCTTTAATGTAGTGAACTTGTGTGTTTTCTTAGTATGATTCTCTGCTCATGTTGTCTTTCATCAAAATTTCAATGCAATGAACTTGTGTGCTTCTCAGTTGATCCACTACTTTGTTTCTTTTCTATCTTTGACTTACGTTTTTTAGCCTTGTCCAATTACCATATTTTTTTCTGTCAATAATTTCCAATCTGGCATAAATAAATCTTCCAGGGATTTGAGTCTTGTAGAGGTATTGTCCCATGAAAGGATTCCTGAAAACTCAAAGGTGGATTCTTATTCGATGATGGATATAGATAACTATGACTCAGATGAAGATAAGAACGCCACTGAGGAGTTTGCCAAATTGGTAGAAAGGTCAGAAAGAGAGTTCAGCCTGGATGAAGAGGAAGTGGAGGTGATCAATATGGGAACTGATGAAGACAAGAAAGAGCTGAGGTTAGTGGATAACCCGGAGCGAGAAAGCATGATCAAGTTATTCAGAGACTACATGGATGTTTTTGCATGGTCTTATCGCGACATGCCAGGGTTGGATCCGAGCATAGCTTCCCACAAAATTCCGCTACACCCCAATGCTGAGGCGAAAAAGCAGAAATTGAGGAGAATGCACCCCGAAATGTCTTTAAAGATCAAGGAGGAAGTTACCAAGCAATTAGAAGCAGGATTTTTAGAAGTGTCTAGACACCCAGAATGGGTAGCGAATATCGTCCCAGTTCCAAAGAAAGATGGAAAAGTCAGGATGTGTGTGGATTATAGGGATTTGAATAAGGCTAGCCCTAAAGATGATTTCCCATTACCTCACATTGATGTCCTTGTCGATAATGCAGCAAGAGGCCATAGGTTCTCTTTCATGGATGGATATTCTGGTCACAATCAGATTCTCATGGACACAAATGACAAAGAGAAGACCACATTCATCACGGCATGGGGAACCTTTTGTTACACAGTTATGCCATTCGGGTTGAAGAATGCTGGGGCCACCTATCAGCGCGCCATGGTTGCTTTGTTTCACGATATGATGCACAAGGAAATTGAGGTATACGTTGATGATATAGTGGCCAAGTCCAAAGAAGGAGAAAGTCATACGGCAGTGTTGCAAAAGTTATTTGAAAGACTCAGAAAGTACAAGTTGAGACTAAACCCAGCGAAATGTGTCTTTGGTGCATCAGCTGGAAAGTTGCTTGGTTTTGTTGTTAGCAAGGAAGGGATCAAAGTGGACCCAGACAAAGTCAAAGCAATACAAGAGATGTCTGCTCCTAAGACCGAAAAGGAAGTAAGAGGTTTTCTCGGGAGGTTAAACTATATCGCTAGGTTCATAGCCAACTTGACTAGCACCTGCGAGCCGATCTTTAAGTTACTAAAGAAACAACAACCAGGAGAGTGGAATGAACATTGTCAGGAAGCTTTTGAGAAAATAAAAGCTTACTTGCAAAGTCCTCCTATTTTGGTGCCACCAACACCGGGCCGGCCGTTGATATTGTACCTCACGGTATTGCAGACATCCATGGGAGCAATGTTAGGACAACACGATGAAACAAGAAAGAAAGAACAGGCCATCTACTACTTGAGTAAGAAGTTCAATGATTCTGAGTCCCGCTACATGACAATCGAGAAGACTTGTTGTGCACTAGCATGGACGTCAAGAAGGTTGAGGTAGTACATGTTGTACTATACAACTTGGCTGATCTCAAGAATGGATCCGATAAAGTACATATTTGAAAGTCCTCATGTATCAACACGAGTCTCTAAGTGGCAAGTGGTGCTTTCTGAGTTCGATATAAAACACATGACTCGAAAGTCTATCAAAGGGAGTGTAATTGCAGATCACTTAGCTGAGAACCCGCTCAATTACGAGCAACCTGTAATGTCTGAATTCCCAGATGGAGATATTTTAGCAATTGAAGAAGAAGAGTCTGAGGAAGAAGACACGTGGAAGATGTTCTTTGATGGAGCAGTCAACATGTATGGGAGTGGCATAGGAGCAGTGATCACCTCGCCAAGTGGGAAGCAATACCCTGTCACCATCAAGTTGGAGTTCGATTGCACCAATAATATCGCAGAATATGAAGCGTGCGCTCAAGGGTTGAAAGTTGCGATAGAATTGGGAGTGAAGGAATTACAAGTATATGGAGATGCAGCACTAATAATTTATCAAGTGAACGGGGAATGGCAGACCAAGGATCCAAAGTTGATTCTATACCAGAAATATTTAATGCGGTTGGTCGAGAAGTTTGAAGGAATCACCTTTTCGCACTTGACCCGGGATAAGAATCAATTCGCGGACGCTCTGGCTACTTTAGCTGTGATGACCAATCTGAATATTCATGCTAATGTGCAGCCCATCCGAGTAAGGGCACAAAGTGAACCAGTTTATTGTTCTAATGTCGAGGAAGAAGAAGATGGTCAGCCCTGGTTCTATGACATCAAGCAGTACATTAAGTTCAGAGAATACCCATCAGGGGCAAATGAGATAAACAAAAAGACCATTCGTCGACTCTCCATGGCTTTCTTTTTGAATGGGGAGGTACTATACAAAAGGAATTATGATGGTGCACTCCTCAGATGTGTAGAAGCTAAAGAGGCTCTCGCCATCTTAACAGAAGTTCATGAAGGGATTTGTGGAACACATGCCAATGGTATCATGATGGCTCGCCAAATCCTCTGATGTGGTTACTATTGGTCCACTATGGAATCTGATTGCATAGGATACGTTCGAAAGTGTCATAAATGCCAAGCTTACGCTAGCCGCATTAATGCACCTCCTGTCCCATTGCATAATATGGTGGCACCCTGGCCTTTTTCAATGTGGGGGATCGATGTTATCGGGCCAATAAATCCAAAGGCTTCCAATGGCCATAGGTTTATCCTGGTAGCAATTGATTACTTCACCAAGTGGGTAGAAGCTGCTTCCTATGCCAAGGTTACTCAAAAGGTTGTTCTCAAGTTTTTGAGGGCAAACATCATCTGTAGATATGGAATTCCAGAAAGGATTATCACAGATAATGCCCCTAATCTCAATAGCACCGAAATTAAGAATCTATGCGAGAGGTTTAAGATCAAGCATCACAATTCTGCTCCTTACTGACCTCAGATGAATGGTGCGGTAGAAGCGAAGAAACAAGAATATCAAGAAGATAGTAGCTAAAATGGTGGTCAATTACAAGGAATGGCATGATATGCTCCCCTATGCTCTCCATGCTTATCGCACTAATATCCGATCTAGCACTGGGGCAACACCGTTTTCCTTGGTATATGGGATGGAAGCAGTTTCCCCTATAGAGGTCGAAATCCCATCCTTGAGAGTGTTGATGGAAGCCGAGTTAGAAGAATCAGAGTGGGTAAAAACTCGGTATGAGCAGTTAAACATGATTGAAGAAAAGCGATTAAAAGCTATTTGTCATGGGCAACTGTATCAAAGAAGAATGGCAAGAGCTTTCAACAAGAAAGTTCGCCCTAGGGAGTTCCAAGCAGGCGACTTGGTTCTAAAGAAGAAACTCCCAAACCAAGAGGACGCCCGAGGTAAATGGGCACCGAGTTATGAAGGACCTTATGTTGTTAGGCAGGCATTCTCTGGAGGAGCCTTAATTTTGACAGATATAGATGGAAATGAATTGCCAAGACCAACAAATGCCGATGCAGTAAAAAAGTTCTATGCCTAAAAAAAAAAGAAAAAGAAAAAAAAAAAGAAAAAAAAAAGAAAAAGAAAAATGACCCGTTAGGTCGAAAACCCGCAAGGGCGACCTAAGCAAAAGTTAGGGTATTTAAACGGGGCAGAAGTTTAAAGTTGGCAAAGGTTCTCCTAAGAGGCGCATCCTGAAGGGCTCACAGGGATAACATAAAGAAAACAAGAAAAACTGGGGCAATTTTTTTTTAGTGGTGATGAATTGGTGTTACAAGCAAAACTGGGGCAAATTTAAGTAGTGAACAGTGGAAGAGAATTCGCGTCATTGGCAGTCAATGGTTGTAATATCCATCTGAGAATTAGGACCCATCTAATGAGAACGAAGGAATCCAAACTGGGGCAATTACCTTTCACTTTATCTT
The DNA here is from genome assembly GCA_029884605.1 of Ormosia emarginata. Lineage (NCBI taxonomy): Eukaryota > Viridiplantae > Streptophyta > Magnoliopsida > Fabales > Fabaceae > Ormosia > Ormosia emarginata. The sequence goes on along the minus strand of JAQQTP010000078.1, from coordinate 18,817,326 downwards.
TGTGTCATCCTTTGCACTCTTTGTCATCTTTAATGCCTCTATGTGTTCGTGAACATTCAAATGAATGAGAATACCTTTCTCTTTCTTTTCTTTTCTCTTATTCTTCTTCTTTCTTTATCTTGTTTCTTTCTTGCATACTTGTGAAATCACACAATTTATTACAAAATGCTTCGATAAAAAGGAATATGAATTCAATATCACTGATTTGACAAATTTAATGACAATCCTCCAATTAACAAGTTAGGTCAAGAACGAGTTAGAAGAAAACTCTAGAAGATTGAACCTACTCACCATGCAATCTGAGAGATCGTGCGCCTGATGAGCAAACTCAAAAGTGAAGCTACTCCAACGTTTGAAAGTCCCAAGGAATTTGAAACAAGTTGACGAGTCCTAGTTTGCAAGAGCTTACGCCCGGGTTTGATGGATCAAAGTTTTTTGAGGAAGCGCTTGGCATCAAGTGTGTAAGTGGAAGGTTTTTGACATGATGTTTTCAATCTATTGACAGGATCTTTAGATTTCGAGTTGCAGGAGTGAACACTGCAATGTCTTTTCATGTTCAAAAGATATTAAGTTGAAAGTGACGTCTCTGTCTTTTACGCCGAGCTTCACTATGGAAGAACAGGCAAAGTTAAAAAAAAAAAAAAAGAAGAAAAGCAAAAAAGAAAAAGAAGAAATGTATTTTCGGGACACTAGATACCCATTACCTTTTATTTTCGGGACGCCAGATGCCCATTGTTTTTATTTTCGGGACACCAGATACCCACTGTCCTTTTTATTTTCGAGACGCCAGATGCCCATTACTGTTTAATTTTCGGGACACCAGATACCCGCTGTCTTTTTTTTTCTTTTCGGGACACCAGATACCCATTACCTTTTATTTTTGGGACGCCAGACGCCCACTGTCTGTTTAATTTTCGGGACACCAGATACCCACTGTTTAATTTTCGGGACACCAGATGCCCAATGCTTTTTAATTTTTGGGCCAGATGCCACTGCTTTTTAATTTTCGGGACACCAGATACCCATTTCTTTTTAATTTTTGGGACGCCAGATACCCACTGCTTTTTAATTTTTCGGGACACCAGACACCCATTGCTTTTTAATTTTTGGGACGCCAGATACCCACTGCTTTTTAATTTTTCGAAACACCAGACACCCACTTTTTTTTTTGGGACATCAGATACCCACTGTTTTTTTATTTTTGGGACGTCAGATACCCGCTGCTTTTTAATTTTCGGGACGCCAGATACCCACTGCTTTTTAATTTTCGGGACACCAGATACCCACAGTTTTTTTGGGACACTAGATACCCACTACTTTTTCAATGTCGGGACACAAAAGTCCACTGTCTTTTTAATTTTTGGGACGCCAGATACTCAATGCTTTTTGAATTTCGGGCCCAGCCCATTATCTTCTTAAATTTTGGGACATCAGATACCCATTGTCTTTGAAATTCCGGGTCAAGCCCATTGCCTTTTACGATTCCCGGTTACAAGGGCGCCCAACATTATTCCAAAAAATAATAATAAAAAATAAAACAAAAAAAAAGAGAAACAAAGACTTTTTTTTTTCAATAAACGTCCATTGAGCTGTGACAGCTTGTTGACAAGACCGTGACGTCTCTAGCTTTACGCTGAGCTTCACTTTGGTAGGATTAACGACGTTGTGACAACTCGTAAATCCACGTTTGAGCTCATTGATTTTCAAACAACATCTTTGTCAGTTCATTCACACTATCTCATGCATTGTCTTTCGAATTCCGGGTCAAGCCCATTGTCATTCACATTCCAGGTCACAAGATCACTCAACGTCTTTGAAATTCAAAAAAACAAAAAAAAAAAAAACTCTTTTGATCAGTAAACGTCAATTGAGCTGCGACAGCTTATTGACAATGCAGTGACGTCTCTGACTTTACGTTGAGCTTCACCTTGGTAGGATCAACGATGTTGTGATAACTCATAAATCCAGATTTGAGCTCGCCAGTTTACAATTAGCATCATTTTATCACCGGACAAAATTTAAGTTCACGTCTTTACTCGTTTCTTACGACGATAATATGAAAAACTATAGTTATTCATAATCTCTACTAAGAAACAAGTAAAGAGGGGCAACTGTGAACACCCAATTTTGTCCGAGTCATTAAAACTTTTAATTTAGAAATATAAAAATAACAAAAGATTTTTTTTATTTTATTTATTTTACTTTGTTTCATTTTATTTTATTTTATCACTCACTTCTTTAATTCATGATCCAAATTAAGAATAGCCCAACTGAAACAATGTTCAGGTCCATTGGTCTTAATTGCTCAAAAAAAAAAAAAGAGAAAAACTGACATTACAAGAAGTATCAACCAAACGAACAAAACCAAAGGAAAAAGACAAACATGTGATGCAACACCAAAGAAGGATATGCTGCCATGAAGAAAACAGGGGCCAAAGGGGTGAAACACGAAGGAGGAAAATGGGGTAGCTGCAATCCCTGCAACATTTACAAGTCATACAAGGTCAACTACGAAAAAAAGAGAATTAAGGGACTACACATAGTAAATGGCAGGGATGCAGCCCAGCAGAGGAAAAGAAAAGAATGCAAGCAGAGGTTTTCAAAAAATAAATCATCAAAGAGGCAAAGGAGTAGCTGTCCTTGAGTAGCCTATGCTGCAACAATGGTGAAGTCAAAACTGTGGAAAAAGAGAGTCAGAAGAGGCGATACATGAGGAAGGAAAATTGCAGCAATCTTAAATTCAAAATTGGAGTAGAAAAAGGCTACATAATCTGCTCTCAAGCCAAGAAAAATAGAGTGGAAAGAGACAGCTCAATTTGCTCTCATGCAAGCCAAGCCAGAAATTTTTATGCCTATATAAAGGGCAACAACGTAGAGAAGAAGGATTTTTTTTTTTGGGGCTTCGGGGGTGGGCTATTGTATACTTTTTTTTCCTGGTTGCAAACTTGGGATTCTTCTGCAACCATTACCTTCTGTTAGTGAGAAAAAAAGTAAGAAGTGAAATTTATTTAGAAAGAAGCTGAATAAAAATAGTGTTTTTCCTGAAACTCAGAGCTATATTGATCCCTTCTTTCCTTATGCATTCTAAATTTTGTCATCGTCGCCTGCGTCTAAATGGGTAGTATTGATTGCTTTCTTTTTATGTTTTCCTGATTATCATGCACTCAGCAACACACACTTCACAATACATCTTTCTGTTTGAGTAAAGCCCCAACCTCACCCAAAAAAAAAAACAATCACAGCAACCTATAGTCCTCCAAGATTTCTAAAAAAAAAGGAGAGAGCAGGAAACAAGAAAGACCAGATCGCCGGCGAGCCCCACCACGGCTGTCAACACCGGAAACCACCATCATACCGCCGTAGACCACCTCATCAGCCATGGCCGCCTCCACACCCAGAATGCCGGCAACCCAACCAAACCGGGCTGTCGCGAGCCCCACCCCGTCACCAATGCCCGGATCGCGCCCGAACCTTCCTTCCACCGTGACCCCGGTCACGGAAATCGCCCCGGTGCCGCGAGTCCACCGCGTCGCGCACCGCCAAGCCAACAACGCCAGGGACCACCACGAGCCACCCCTCTTGGCCCGCGACCTCCGTAAGTCGCCGTGACCAGCCCACTCGCCCCCCGCGCCGCGCACCGCCGCTCGTCACAACCACCGGACCTCCTTCCCTCTCCCTCTCTCACGCTCTCTCGTCGTTTTGTCCTATGGGCTAGAAAGCCATTCTTTTGCATTTCCTGTTCTCTGGTTCCAGAGGCTTCTGCCTCTCTTCTTTTTTTTTTGTTTGTTTCTATTTCATTTTATTATGTTTTATTTATCTTTAGGTAACCTTTTTTTTTTTTAAAAAAAAAAAAAAAATTTAAAAAGGGACAATAATGAAAGTGTTCTGACGTGTTGGGTTTTGCTTAATTCTCCTTTATATATATATATACATCTTTTTTTTTTCTTTTGTTTCTTTGGGTTAGATTTTGGTTTCGTTTTATTTGGGTTTTTGTTATCTTGGTTTTTTTTTTTCTTTCGGGGTTGGGGTAGGATAGATTAAGTTATAATATTTTTATTTTTGTAAGTTTATTTTTAAATTTAACACATAAAAAGGAGCAATAAAAAAAAAAAAATGTTGGTTTCTTATTTGAGATTTTTGTTTAAACTGTTGTATGTTTATTCATTTTCTTTTTACTTTTTTATTTTATGTTTTTTTATTTTATCTTATTTTATCTTTTTTTTTGTTAGTGTATTTTTTTTAATCATTATCTTTTTAGAATAAAAATAGGATTAATGAAATTACATGACAACTTTAATCTTAACTTTTTTAAAATCATTTAAGTTGTACAACTCGATGATTTGGTTAATTTTTCTTTTTTTTTTTTCTCTTCACAAAATTAAATTTTCATAATTTATTTATTTGTTTAGCTTGTCTTTTAATAAATGGGTAAAATAAATATTTTTAAGAGTTATAAAATTTGCACAATTGATTTAAGGTAACCGTCTTAGGACGGATGTATTAGGGGTGCTGTGGGGTTTAGTCTTCACCATTCTCTATGCATAATTAGACTCCCGAACTCGAGTTTTTGAATGCAGACCATCTTTTTAGGTTTTTCAATTTTTCCTAAAGAAAATAAAATTGGTGGCGACTCCCTTTAAAATTTTGTTTATTTAAGTCGTTATCCCGCCGCGATCCCGGTCGCGACAGAAATAAATATGGAGAATCTGTTTTTAGGTTACTAATGTGTGGTTTATGATGTGGTTAAAGTTTGAGGATAAACTAACTTAGTTTAGTATTTTTAAGTACACTGACTGAGTGTTTAAATATCCGAGTGATAAGTCAGATATATAGAAAATTATGGAAATGGTGAAAATAGGATTGAGATGAATCTTAGGATTTATTTTAATGCCTATGGAAGTTAGGAAGCTGGATTTGGAGAAATCTAAGTGTTCTTAACAGATGTAATGTTTCAACAAAATATCTCATTCGCTTTTGAGTTACCGTTCTCATCTTTTCTCTAACTTCTTGCCTTTTTCTATGGTTTCTCTCTCCTTTCTCACAAAAAAACAGCAGCAACAGCCAAAGGAGAAAATAGAGAAAGAAAGGAAGAGGAAAAGGAGGAGGAAGAAGAAAAGAGAAAGAACAAGGCAAAGGGGAAAGCTAGAGTTTGATCATCATCTTTGCTACAAGAGGTAGGGGTGTTTGTTCTTTTAACTTCATCTTTTTCTTTCAAACTCTTGATACATGGGGCATGCATGGGTTGTTAGAAATGGGTTATTGAGAGTTTTCTCAATGGCTTGAGTTGGATGAACATGACCCAAGGGTTTTGGTGTTTTGGTTGTATTCATGGAACTCCTTTGAACTTGTTTTGACAGCACTTGGGTTAAGGAGTGTTGTTCTTGAGTTGAGGGATGTTTTGGGGTTGAGTTTCCACGTGGAAAAACTCTGTTTCCCACCGAAAATGCAGCAGATAACCGATTATGGAAGGGACCTAACTGATTATCTGGGTTGTCTATGTTGTTGTTGAAGCAGATAACCGGTTATGGGGAATGCTATAACCGATTATCCAGCCTTGGCAGACACTCTGGCTAAGCAATAACCGGTTAGGCAATAAGCCTAATAGGTTATTGGCACGTGGTAGGGAGTGATGCAACGTGATAACCAGTTAGCCAGGTATGCTAACCGATTATCCATGCAACCAGAAAACATAAAGAAAGGGTCCTAACCGATTATCAGAGGGTGATAACTGGTTATGGGCTGGTTGAAAATAGAATTTAAGGGTTCTAACCGATTAGCAAACTTTGAAAATCAGAGTTTTACACTCTTGGGGCTAAGATTAACCTTAGTTAGGCTATGTATTGGTTATCAATGATCCAATTGAGTTAGTCTATGGAATTTAAGAGCCCTAGAAGTTCTAGTTTCTTCTTTATGTGTTAAAGTTGAACTAGTTGCTCCCTTTTTGAGTAGAGTTGAGCTTGATTGGTATGTGGACCATGTTTTGCTCTCTTGTAGATTAAGGTTAAGCTATAAGAAGTGCTAGAACTATATTTTAGCTCCTTTGTGAGATAAAGTGAGTTGAAAGGGCACGTTTGCTAAACTTTGTGATCTCACTTGGTTAATGTGGACCTTGTGATGTTGTATAGGTGAAGGGAATGGAGTTCCCTATTGGTTGGGATCCCTTTTATATGCTCTTTAAAGTGTGTTGAGACACTAGTGGGGTATTTCATTGAGGAAATGACCACCTTGCATATATGGGATTTGGTGAAACCTTGGGCATCCAAAGTGTTGAGGAATGCCATAAGGTAGTGTCTTAAGACCTTGAGCAACATAAGGTTGTCTTGAAATAACTTGAGAAGTGATGGTGTGAGGTACTAGATACAAGAATGCTATTGACATGGATCTTGCTACTTATGTGATAAGTTGAGTTAGAATCTTATGTTACTAGTGTTGCTTTTTCACTTGGTTGTTGTAAACCTTGTGATGTTTCAAATGTGATTTGAAAATAACTTTGCATGTTTTTACACTTGCTTTTCTCACGTATTGTAACCTGTTATGAAGTGCACAATCATTGGTCAGGGTTTCATGTGTTATGAGATGGCATTTAGTATACTATTATTGTAGAAAGAGTTAAGCCCACTCATTATTAAATGTAAAAAGGGAAGCATTGCCTATCCTATGTCCGAGGTTACCGGTGATGGGGTGGTAGTAATGTCCTTATCTTTGTGAGGGGAAGGAATCCACCGATTACTAGGTAGTGTTAAGTGGCTGTAGCCCTACTACCCAAAAAGATACAAGGGAATGGGGTTCCTGGGAATAAGTAAGTATCATGGTTTTCTAAAACAAAAATCTGCTCAAGCATTGCACAATCATACTCTTAGGGCATTTCTTAGGCATATACATACGACATAAACATTGCATTTGCCTTCGATGACAATTGCACAATTGCTTGGGAATAATACATAGAGTGAGTATGTGAATGATCTTTTAGTACTGGGTAGTGGCTCATGTACTTGTTGCAAACCTTTTCTGTGGTAATTGGATAATTGTGTGTTTAAGGTTATGTTTGCTTTATGAGTATTACATAGTGAGTATGTATATATTCTTATAGTAATGAGTAGAGTCTCATTTATCTATTGCAAACATAATCTGATGTTTATGGTTTGGTTTATTTATTGTGAATGGATAAATGCTAGTTTTGGAATGCTTTTACTGAGAATTTTGTGAATTCTCACCCTATTGTGTTTCCATGTAAATCCAGGTAAAGACCCTTCAAAGGGAAAGAAAGCGAAGAAGCAGAAGAACTAGTGTAGTCTATTTTCTTTTAGAGACAAGGCTTATGAATTCTCACCCTGAATGTTGGGCAGTAAAAAACCAGTAAGAGCATAAGATCAGTGTCGCGGAGATGAGGATGTTGCCCTAGATGTGTGGCCATACAAGACAAGATAGGATTAGGAATAAACGCATTAGAGAGAAAGCAGGGGTAGCACCTATTGTGGAAAAGATGGTAGAATCTTGCCTTAAGTGGTTTGGACATGTAAGAAGAAGACCCTTAGAAGCCCCAGTAAGAAGAGTAGATCAGGTGGAGGATAGTCCAATAGCTAGAGGTAAAGGGAGACCAAAAAAGACTATAGGTGAAACAATTAAAAAAAGATTTAGATTTGAATGACATTTCTAAAGACTTGGTTTATTATAGGGCACAATGGCGTCGTTTGATCCATGTAGCCGACCCCACCTAGTAGGAAAAGCCTTGGTTGTTGTTGTTGTTGTTGTTGTGTGTGTGTGTGTCTATATATATATATATATATATATATATATATATATATATATATATATATATATATATATATATATTCTTTTCTTTGTCTTTTGGCTCTTTATAATAACGTGTAAGGTTATTATATATCTAGTTTGATGTTATCAGGTTAGAAGTGACATGGCTAATACTGTTATTCCGGGTATATGTCAGATATACTAGGGTTCCGATGTTAGGGTGTTACATACTTGGGCTGGAATCTTTGGACCAATGCCTTCAAGAAGATCCACCGGGTGGCATTCGAATTGCGCCACTCCCACCACTGGTACCAAATTAGAACTCAACCTCTCAAGGCCCTCACAACTGCTGGTAGTTTCTCCCAGTCCAGAGTTGCATCTACATCGAAGTGTTGGACCACACTAATCAACTAACCGTAAGTGTCATCTCCGTCAAACATCGGAATCTCCAATATTTTCCGATGACTGAGATCTTGCATCTCCGATCTATCCAGCAGCTTCTCAATTCGCTCCATTTTGTCATCCATTTTTTTTTTGTACTGTCCAGGGCTCCCGATATCAGGAGCTCTGATACTAATTGTTAGATACCAGAAAAAATAGCTAGAACAAAGAATAAATTTCACTGTATTATTGCAGATTTCAGGCCTGTATCAAGAAAGAAAGATAGCCTAGGCAGTTAGAGACTGCCCAGTCTCTCCCAAAAGTCCCAGCCAATACCAGCCTACCTCACACAATCATCACTCCTCAGCCTTTTACCCATTACAACCGAATCACTCTCCCACTACCCTCCCACATTAATTCAGCAGTTGGCTACATTCACTCTCCCACTACCCTCCCCCATTAATTCAGCAGTCAGTTATATAGTGGATAACCTTCCATTTTCTCTCTCTTGGTCACAATCCCCTACATTGCAACCCCTTTTCCTCCTCAAGTACACTTTAGTTATTTTAGGGATCCTATCATCCTCCTTGCATCCGTGGGTCTAACATAATAATATGAGATCAGATTATATGAGATGTATGCACTAGATAGAAACCAATAACACATATTTATAGTACTAATACACATAAAGTACTAGTGTAGTACAACTAGTACAAGCCAAGTCTAATAACACTGACTAACATAATACTTCTTTTTTATAAAAACACAAATCCTAATATTCTAAGAAGTAGACAATCCACATCTTGGTGATAGAATAGACAAACATAACTAATGCAAAAATTTTCTTTCAAGCTCTCTCTAGACATTCCTATATGCATTGTGTGTATTTTAACTCTTTAAACTAACCTTAAAAAACTCAATGCAAAATCCCTCTCTAAGAGATGGTAGTCATGCAAGGGAAAAGCATTCTTTTTAATGCCATTCTATTGAAGAAAAAAGGCTCAATTGTACTTTTAAGCTTTGATTCCTCTAGTTTTCCCAAAATTGCAAACACATCCCCCTAATTCCAATTGCAGCTTTGTCGCCCTCCTAGGTTTCAAATTTGTGCAACTTTGTCCCTGCGTAAACTTGCTGCTCAGCTGCAAACAAAAATTGGTGATGTGGCCATACTTTCTTGACATGGAGCCTAAGTGGATTGACATGTAGAGCAATATACATAAGCTCCAGTCATAAAATAATGACCATGTATCTTTTCCCCATCACACTACATCATCATTTGTCAGCTTTGCTAGTGCCACACCGGCACACTCCTTTAGAGGGGGTTAAGCTCAGACACCACTCAAACTTAATTGCTCCAATTTGAAAAGTAGGAGTATGACATTGCTACAAGTGAAACTCAGTATGAATTTGCAACTTTTTGCAAACTAGAGCGACCAAATATCCAATTAAGCAACAAAACAAAATTTTGAATGCTGCAACGAAAGAAATATAACATAATGACAGGTTGGTAATTTGACCACAGTTGGTGGTATAAAAATTTTAGGCATTACAAACCTTCTTTGGCAACCTTTTCCTGGAAGACCTTAAATATTTCAAGCAAGCAATGAGCATCCATAGCTGCATATGTTATCTGCTCTTCTGTAAGAGGACGACGTGACCAATCACTACATTGGAGTTCCTAAAGCAGATATAAGTTTGATTAACACCTTATGGTAATTGAAAAATGCCATTTGAACCAAGTCTAGAACCTGAAATTCTAAGGGAACAAAACACATCCTTGTATGAATTGGTTCCCCTTCATGTCCTATTACAGACATCCTGTTTCTATTAAAATACAAAAATACATAAAGCATTATCTTTTTATTGTATTCAGCTCAATCCTATTATTGCTTTTGAGAACTCAATAAACATAACTATCTATACAACAACAACAACAAAAGCCTTTGCCCATTAGGTGGGGTCAGCTAATAAACACAACTATCTGTAACTTGCAATATTTGTTTTGTGATCAAACAAACTGATATCTTCAGAAATCACTTTGCAAAGCTAAGATATTCTGATTGATATAATCCTGCAAATAGAAGAGCAACCATGTTTGCTTATTAGAAAGCATATAAATGACGATCTAAAGGCCATAATTTAAGATGCACCTATCACTTCTAACCGAAGACAACCTACTAAAGATTAGTTCTGGTAGAATTAAAACCTGTCCACTGTTCAGTAAAATTAATATTATTCGACTGATTATCATTCTGAAATTGAAAATTGTTACTACAACATGTTGCTGAATCCAACTACTGAGGTATGGGATTCTTTCATGCAGCAGAAAGAAAAATATTTTCAATTGAGACTAAAATCTAGAAATCTTCTAGATGCAGAACACATTCCTAACAATCATTCTACTACCCACAGAGATGAAGCAACTAATTATTACACCAATATGTATATGATGTCTGGCATTAATAAAATACCAGTAGGGAGATATAAAACAATTCATGTGCCCCCACCTAACTACTTAAGCTTTCAAAATGATTGGTTCTTGACATGGCATCAAAGCTTCTATGGTCAGTACTTGGATCTCCTTGCTAACCTTACTCTTCATAATTAAATTAAATTTCATCTTAAGGTAAAAGTGAACCTTAGCACTGTCCATGCTTCAAGCCTAACTGACTCTTGCGTGAGGGGGCATGATAGAGATTTAAAACTATTCATGTGCCTCCTTCTAATAGCTTAAACTTCTAGGATGATTGATTCTTAACAAATTTAAATATAGCTTTTACCATTGGATGACCTCTCATTCCCTCTTCTGATAAACCCAAAACAAGATACGGATAGATGGCAACTGCCACTAATACAGTAAAAATAACTACCCCAAATGCTAACAAAAAACTCATTTGACTTACAAGTTACAACAAAAAATTTCACACAATTCATGTAATTTATTCACAAGCATCCAAAATTAACGTCTGGTTGAGCATAGAAGCAGCATTTGGGCCAAATGCTAAAATGCAACTCATTCACGGCTGTAACTCCTTCAAGAAGATGCTCCAACACCACTGCTTTGTATTCTGAACTAACATATGTAGATTAAAAAAAAAAAAGAATGTTGAATAGCTTATTAAACAAACCTTTGAGAGTGGAAAACCCAACACTTCTCCACATATAGTTGACAAACTCTTAATTTGCTTCGATACATTCCTTCCATGTTTCTTATGCTGCAGATGATTGTACACACTCATGATATCCAAATACGGATCAACCTATCCACAAATCACCCCCAACTATAATAAGCACAAATTAACATAATTTTCCTCAGAAATTTTGAAGTCTTATTTTCCTGCATTTTCTCGGAAGCCAAACAAACCGCTTCTGGTTCTCACCTTGTCAAAACCGGGATCGCATCCCTGGGAGCAGAAAGTGGAGGACAAGTATATTAAATCCTGCTTGAATATGAATCCGAGTTTCAAGATATCGGGGGACACGAGCATTTCTCGCAGCGATTCCCAGAGCGAAGAGAGAGGAACAGAGAACAGGTCCAGTAGAAAAACCGCCGAGTCTGCTTCCGAGTCGCCGCCGAGTTGGCATGCGATTTGGAGCAGCGACACGGTGGGGCACGACGTTTGGTGGGTTCGGACGGGTTTCCACTCGGCGTCGAGGCCGACGAGTGAGGTCCGAGTCAAGGCCCGATTCAGGAGGGTGAACTCGGGCGAGTTGGTGGAGGAAACTAGGTGGACTTTGAGAGGCTTCTTCTGGTTTTGGGGATCCATGGGAAGAATAAAAGGTTGCTAAATTGTTCCTTAGTTCCGTGTAATTAATATTAATATTCTGCCTCCGTCTCCGAGATTGCTGTTCATTAAGATTGAGACAAAGGTTTCAACATGCCTTACCCAACAACAGTGTTGGATGGGCCTTAATACGTTACGTTGGAGGTTGGACGTACCATGGAATGCCAATTTCAGCCCTAGCACGGCGGTTTGAAGAAGAACTCAACTGAGCCCACTTTGATATTGGCCTAGATTTTGAAAGAGCGGATACTGAGTTAGATTATCATGGAGCCCAATATAACATCATATATTATATAACGTCTAAACAAGTTGCGGTTATCGAGGAGTCCAATTTCAGTATTTTCTGTGTTCAGACCAAAACAAAAATTCTTGGAATAATTAATTTCAAAGAACGCTGTACCCTTTGTTCTATTTTATATCTTTTTAAGGTTGTTGTATAAGAATTATTAAAATCATTAAATAATTTCGATTATAAATAATAATAATAATATTTAAATAAATTATTTTTATTAAAATATTCAAAAATATTATTACTTTATTAACAATATACAATTTGTTTACTTATTTTATTTTATCTTATTTAGAGAAAAATAATAAAAAATTATTTACTAACAATAGTTTTTATACTTTTCACGATAATGCTTCGGTATAAGAGGAGACACATGTTAAAGATATATTTTGTTATTATAATATAGGAAAGGACTGTGGCATCTAATCGGGTGCGTAAGCTACAAAGGAAAGATATTACTTTATTTTTTATCACCCTCAACTCATTTTTAAATATCTTAATTCTCTTCTCTCCTATCCTAGGCGTGATTACTTGGAACAGAAAGTGAGTTCCCATTGAACTCTTAGCTAGTTGACGCATCCTTTATGCTTTGTTTGTTTGAAGAGAAAATGAGAAGAGAGAAAATGAGAAGAGAGAAAATGAGGAGAATATGTTATTTTCTCTTGTTTGGTATAGTAAAGAAAACAGGAGAGATAAAAAATTTTGAGGTGGGACCCACCTAAAATATTTTCTCTCCTCAAATGAGGAGAAAATGAAGAGATTGTGTGATATTAACATAAAATTACTTAATTATCCCTACAATCAAATCTGAAGAATTGCATTTCCCTTTCTCCATTCGTTACCCTGATTCCCTGTCCCTCTTCTTGCCTCCCATTCAGCCATGGACGCCGTCGACGGTGAGATGCAGTTGCAGGTCAGATCCAGGCGCCTGCACGCAAAGGTCGCCACCACCGCGCCGCTCGCCGTCTCACGTCCGACTTGGACCGCTCCTCGCACCGCGCGGCTTGCCGTCTCACGTTCGACCCGCACCGCGCCGCACTGTACAGCTCCTCGCACCACGTCGCGTCGCACATCTCCTCGCACCGCGTCGCGTCGCACAGCTCCTCGCACCGCGCCGCTCCTCGCGCCGCACTGCTCCTCGCACCGCGTCTGTGGGACTGTGGGGTGGGGGAAGGAGAAGGGAACGTTGGGGGTGGAGGAAGGGGCACCGCGCTGCGTCTCACCACGCTGCGTCTCACCGCGCCGCGCCGCACCGCGTCTGTGGGACTGTGGGGTGGGGGAAGGAGAAGGGAAGGGGGAAGGGAAAGGGAAGGGAACGGTGGGTTTTTTTTTTTAATATTAAAATATATTTAATAAAATTTGTCATAAATATTATATAATTATAAATAAAAAAAAAAATTATTAAATAAATAATTTTAAATCAAATTTTTATAATTTAGTATTAATAAATTAAAATTTTGTAATTAATATTTAATATAAAATAATTTTTTTAAAAATTTATAATAACATGTTTATAGATTAAAATAAAATTAACTTTTGTTTGTAATTAATTAATTATGATAAAGATATATATGTTATTTTATATAATTATTTTTTTTTTCATTTCTCATTTTATATAATTATAAAATGTATTTATTTATTTAATATAATTTTAAAAATGTTTAATTAAAAAATATAATTATATATTTATATTTCATTATACATTTAATAAGGGTAAATATGTCATTCTATATAATTATATATTATATTCTCTTATTTTTTTATTCAACTCTTTTTCTTTCTTTCTTTTTCTCTTCATCCAAACAATAGGAGAGAAAATGTATTTTTCTCTTTATTTTCTCTCTCTCTATTTTCTCTCTTCTCATTTTCTCTCTTCTCATTTTCTCTCCTCATCCAAACACAGCGTTAATATTTTACTAGGTTTCCCTTAGGAATGTAACTCCTATACTATTACTCTATAATGGAGAGATTAACTCTATTCATTTTTTTCTTTTCCTCTCCAAGCTGACCAATCATTTTAAATTGATCTTAGCATTAGGAATTCAAGGGCTTATCCCTTCACTCTTAATGAATTAATTTGCTAGGTAGTTATTTCATCAAAATATGTCTCGCGGAGACTATACTAATCTGGATTTAACTATATTCTAACCTTAACATAGGAGTATATCATAAGATGAAAACATGCATCAACAACATCCACCATAATGTCCGTTTACACATGTCCCATACTAGTAATAACTAGGAAAACACCATTTTTAAAAACAAAACACTAGAGCTCAGAAGCACTTCTACCATCCATCTACAAAGTAAGCTCAAGGAATGGTGTTTTCAAAACTACTAGATTAAGTCTAACAACCTAATACTTAAGCTAATGACATATCCAGAGTTATACATTAATCATCGTATTAGAGTATGTCACTTAGATCAATATCAAATTTTTTTTAAAGATACATATATAATATACAAAATATGAGCTTGAGGCAAAAGTACGTGATACAAAGTTATAGAACTGAGTCATATACAAAAAGTACAATAGATACTGTTATTGTCTTTTGTGTACCGTAAGTGTACGGATCTTTCAAGTAATAAAAATGATGAGTAAGATTGTCTCCACAAGGACTATGGTAACTTCTAAAGCTAAATATTAATCTATAGTTTAATTAATTCTATTCAAACAAATGTAAAGTAAAAAAAGAGTTGATAAATAAATTACAAAGCATAACAAAAAGATAAAGATATGATTGAAAGAATAGGAAATCATTTTTCACCTCCTATTTCAATTGATAACATGCAATTCATTCAAGCAATACAAACAATTAGATTAGGTTAGCCCGAGAAACTAACTTAATTAAAAGCCTATGTCTAGTTCGATTAACCATATGTCATTTACCTAATTCACTATGCGTCAATGAGAACCAAAGCAAACAACAAATATTAAGATCGATTCTCAACTATGACTATACATGGCTAAGAGGTATATGTCTATCATATTAACGAATCAATCTACCCCGTCATTTGAGTGAAATCAAATATGCATTTACCATATGTATGATCTAAAACCCAAAGTCCTATGTCTAGGCTTATTAGACTTCATCAAATTACCTAAATGTTGATCAAACAAGTAAGAGCATTAAGCACATTATGATAAAACAAAACCCAAATCATTCATATAAGCTCAAAAGAGTATAAATCAATCAATATTCATAAGGGGATCCAAAGAATACCCTATACATAGCTTAGCTACTCATTGAATACAAAAATGTGATACAAAAATTCATATTCAAGATAAATAGGAGAGAAAAAAGAAGAAATGTAACACCCACCGTAGGATGCCATATTTATGTTACTTGATTTCCAAATTACCCCTTCCATTATAAAATGTGATGTTGTGATAAAAATACGAGTTATAAAATTTCTTGATGTCGATAAAATAAACTTAGCAGAAAATAAAAATATTATACATCACCACACATAATTTACATCATGTACATTACAAAAGTACTGTCGACATTATTTATATACAGACCAAGTCTCAAAAGTAGTTGACATACTTAAATATTTAAACGACTCGCCCAAGTCTAACTAAACAGTAGAACCCTCAGACGAGTCCTCCTCAGATTCCTCAACAGGTAGGAATCCAGCTCGATGCGAAGTCCTACGGACAGGTATCCAAGCAGACGACACAATACTAATCTCCGAGTATCCCAATACTGCCTGATTGACAGCGAAAATTCGACATGTACATATATAGTTAAGGAAATAAATGGATCTCCATGAAATTACCAGCTCATGTTGATCGTCAGATTTCCCTGATAAATTAGTCCCCTCTCATTGGGACTAGTCCTCCACGCTCCAGCTCCACCATGGAATTGTAGTCTCACGTAACCAAAGAAACTAGGTCTTGATGTCATCCTCTCAAAACTCTGCTTCCTCCACAGGAACCTGACCCTCTTGTTCTATGTCTTACTCAACGTCTTTACCAAATATAAATATAGTACAAAATAGACATACAAAGAGGTGAGATCATCTACGCCAATACCAATATGATAGCACAGAGATAACATATATCATATATCATACAGATACATCATATTATAATTACAATAATACCCTCAATATTATTTATCATCACAGATACAATAATGACAATCATGCCCTCAATCATTATTTATCACAACAAATATAATAAATAATAATTACCATCATGCCATTAACATTATTCAAATCACACGATAATTACAATAATGCCATCACATTATTATCATAATCATCATCCAATATTCCTCAACAGTTCAATTATCATAACCAATATTCCTCAATTATTATATCATACAGGTATAAATACTCAGATTTATGCATGTGCACATAGACTCAATTTTCTACTTCATGGAGCTAATACTCAGTTCAGAGAAATTGATCCGAAAGATCTGTCTGTACTAATATGCCTCAGACCACGTGCTACATTTCTCATATGTGTTTGCACATCTAGCATATACACGATAGTCTTTACTAGATCTTGATTAAGAATAGTATTTCGGTCAGGATTATTGGTACGTTGCATCGGTCTAACCCACGGTACAGAAGAACTAGCAACTGGCCATTGTGAGCAACCCGCACCCCGATACCCCTAAGGTCAATAAATGACTTACACTACGCATATCGCACTCACTCAAGAGGTGTACGTCTCTCCTAGGCAAATAACCTTATCCAGTCCATCGGACTTTTCTAATGCATGTTCAAGGCACCAATGCCAATCACAGACAAAATTCATCATTTTCTCATACAGTGTCCATACACTGTTCCAACAGTAATCCTACTGTTAAATTCATTATTTTCTCATACAGTGTCCATCACTATTCCAACAATAATCCTACTGTTTATTCAGTCGCGAAATCATATTATTGCATTTTTATAGTCGCGCAACACTTTTGTCATATTTTTCACAATCGCGCAATATTTCTGTTACGTTTTCACAATTTCGCAACATTTCTGTTATGTTTTCAAATCGCGTAGCGATTTTCCATTGTTTTCTCAATCATGTAAAAATATTTCATCATTTTTTAATCACGTAGTGATTTTTCAATAATATCTCAATCACGTAAAAATATTTAAACGCTTTCCAAATTGTGTAGAAATATTTTAACGTTTTTCAAATTGCGTAGCTTAAAAATCACATTTTTAAGTTATGTAAATCATTTTTCTCCATTTTTTAATGTCGTAAAATATTTCTCAACCTTCAAAATCTCAATTCAACCTTTCTCAAAATAATATGACTTCTCACATTATTTTTCATATTTTCTTACTCAAGAAAATCCTTTTTGCAATATATTTCATAAATTCACTAGTTCATTGAATTAAATCAATGTTTCTAACTTAAAATTTACTAACGCTCTCCAAAAACCAAAGGATGAGTTACACGTTAGAAAATATCAAGTCACCAACGTATTCTTTATAATTCCAAATCAATTCTAAAAATCAATCCTCTTTAAAATAAATTGAGGTTCAAACACTTTCAACTTCTCTTTTCCATTCACATACGAAAATTCTAATTTTCAAGTGACAAAACGCTTTGTTTCCATTTCTTTAATCCTTATACTTCATCAATTATTTTTCCACTTTGAAATCACTTTATTTCATAAAATCAAGGCATTACAAGCCTTCAAAATCGTGGAGTATTTGGCCATTGAAACCATCAAATATTTTTCCTTCTAAATTAATTAAGTACCATTCTTGTTTTTATACAAACAAAACCATTAAAATTCCTCAACAAAGCCGTGAACACTTATTCCTTGAAAACAAACCTTTTGTTTATTTTCCTTACTTTTCTAAACATCCAATTTTACCATTCTGAAAATATTAATTTGTGAACACTTATTTTGAGGTGTTGAGGCCGAAATCCTCATGGTCCTTGGAACCAAAAATTATTTTTTCTTTCCAATAATTTTTATGGCATACATCACATATAATCAACATATTATATTTCAAGCATACCATAAAAGTAAATAAAAATCATACTAAGCATGCAAGCACAAATAAACCATGCTAAGCACATAAACCACATAAACACATAAACACCCACAAATAATTACATAACCATGGATATGAATCCTCACATGGATTCACCATCCATCAAATACAAAACCATCTCTCACCACTATACTTGGTTGGTGAGATGGATCTCCCTCTTACCTCTTGAAGAACCTCAAAAAGCTTCTTGCTTTGCTTTGCACAAGTTCTCCACCAACCAAAGTTTCTTGAACATAAAACAAACACAAGTTTATTAGTATATTAAGCTTGAATAAGAAAAACCATGGATCAAACATGGCTTAGAACATGAAAAAGAGATAAGAAATGAAGTTTTCTTATACTTCACCTCAAAAACCCTAGAACTTGCTCTTGGAAAAAGTCCTTGAAGATGAAAGATTTAGAACTTGGTGTAAACTACAAAGTGTCTTAGAATGAGGTATAGATTCAAGAAGTAAGGTTGTTTGAAATTAAAGAGTGATGGAAGGTAGATTTAGGATGATTGGCCGAAACTAGCATGGAGAGAAGTGGAGAGAAAATTTTGATGAAGCTTTGGCTTTTTGGAGGAGACAAAGATGATGAAGTATAGCAATAATGTGGTCTTGAAACCTTGCTATGCCCTTAAGCCTCTCAAAATCGAACCCCCCTTCATGCACTCTAAATGTGTGACAAATTTTACTAGCCACCATTTTAAGCATTCTTAATCATTGATTAGATCAATGGTTAGGATTAATATAGATCCTAGGTAGCCTTTAGATGGAAGACTTAATCTAGGCCATTAGATATTTCCTCCTTGAAATCCTAGCCATTAGATGTATCTCCAAAATGAAGGGTCAAGATTACTCCTTCAAACTTTACATCCAATGGTCATAAATGGTCCTAATCATTTTATAAGACCAATCTCCACTATTGATTGAATCAATGGTGGATGTCCAAGCCACTAATGTTGACTACGCAGTACAATATTTATTTTTATCTGTTATAACCCTACGAATAATATTTTTACTGTATTTTTATCACTCGATAATTAAATACAATACAAAACACAGTAAAAGAAAATTTTAAAAACTGTTTCTGGATTCAGGTTTAGTAAGATCCCCCATCTCCGTCTCAACAGTATGAATTTTCCCAGCTGCAGGAAAATTTTCACTTTTCGAGACCACCTAGGCCCACGTACAACCCCCTTGGGTCCACAGACGGCCCACGGATAACATTAAAATAATCAGAGAAATATAAAATTTCATAATCATCCACAAAATCACAAAAAATATAAAACTTATGAAAATCAAATTAGATTACGTAAAATAATTAAGACTTAACAGTAATAATTAAATTACGTGAGATTTTCCCCGGCCTGAAAATTAATATTTTCTTGACACGGTAAATCACACAAAACAATCAAATGTATTCACAGAATACTCAAAATAATTTTACAGTACATAGAAATTACTAAACAGTAGAATTCTGTTAACTGTCAAAATTACTGTCAAATAGTTAGGAAATTTGGGATGTTATAAGAAACGGGAGATGAAGCCCTAATGGGTTGAGCCTTGAAGCTTGAATCTTCTTCCAAGATGAAAATGACTTCCAATCTTGACTCCTTCAACCCTCTTTCAACCCCAACATGCCTTCCTAGCTACTAGATTCTCCAATGGGCAAAAGCCTCAAAATGTGATAAGAGAGGCAGAAAAGAGAGAAAGGGGAGAAAAATAGAAAAAAACCTCGGATCCCCTTCAAGAATTTGTGTTCCACGTATTTATAGATGCACAGATTTAGTTCATCACGCTGCCATGTTACACAACACGTGTAACATCCTCTCTGGCTTAATGATATTAATCAGGGTTATAGTAGCTTAATAAGTCTGGTATAAGTTGTTTGATGATTTTGGTAATTGTTTGGGCTGCATTGAGTATAAATCTATAACACTGAATACGAGAAAAGCTTAAAATAGCTCAGAATTTAGCTTAAATAGCTAAATTTATGGGAATAAATATAGTAAAGTTATTCTGAGGTCATTAAGGATTGGATTGAGCTATATGGAATTTTAGAATATCAGATATATTAGTTTGACATTTTTAATAACACTGCGATAGTGTTTAAAGACCAAACTAATCAGATAAATGGCTCAGAAGTTGTAGGGGTATAAGCAAGTGTAACATAGAAGAATGAAGATTAATTTGAGAGTATAAACAAGTTGAAATGGACACTTTGAAGCTTCTAAATTCAGTTCCATAAGGTTTAATTTAACCCAGGGATGAATAATGAAGCTTAGTGTCTGATAAATATGTATACAAATGATTGTGAAAAAATAAAACTGAGAAATGCGTGAAATCCTAGAATTTTCCATAATGCCTATAGAGGTAAGAAAAATCCATTTCTGAAAGATTAAAGTGTCTTTAGCAGATAAAAATTTATCTGCTGGATTTCACTTTTTCCCTCCTGTTTCCCTTCCCTCACGTCTCATCCCTCATGTTTGCCTTTTGAGATATTTTTTCTCACTCCCCTCCCCTCACTCTCATTAAGTCATCAGGAGACAAAAGAAACAAAGAAAAGAAATAAAAGAAAGAGGAAAGAAAGGAGAAAAGAAGGCAGAGCAGAGAAAGAGGGAGATGTGAGAGAAAGCTGAAAATAGAGAAAAAGAAAGAAGAAGGAGAATCAAGCAAAGAGAAACAAGGAACCGTGGAAGATTTGAGGTAAGGGGTTTTTTTTCATCTTTTCTACTATTTCTTTGTTTTCCAAAGTCTTGGAAGCTTGAGATTTGAATGATGATTTTGAAATGGAAAAAATGATTATGTGATGTTTATGATTTGAGAACTTGATTTCTTGATTTAACTCTTGATGAGTTTTAAGATTTGGAAAAATGGGTTTCATACCCATTTGGAGATTTGATGTTTTATCAGTGATTTGGATGCACATTTGTGATGATTTGATGTTGTTGTTGATGTTTGATGGTTTGGTTTGGGTTGGAATGGTTTAAGAATTCTGATTTCTGCATAAAACGAGCTTGTAATCGATTACATAACCCCTATAATCGATTGCAGTGCTTCTGGAGCTGCGAAAATGGTTTTTAGGCTGGATGTAATCAATTACATCTTGGATGTAATTGATTACAGAGCCTCTGGTTGAGACGTAACAGAGCTTTTGGGTGAGATGTAATCGATTACATTAGTCATGTAATCGATTACCAGACCCCCAAATAAGAGTTTTTGATCCAAAATTGATGAGAATAGAGTTCTTAATCCTATAGGGCCTAAATACAAACCTTAAACCTTAAATGTTGAATGATTATGCAACCAAACTACTCGGGAAAAACACTTTGATGATAATGTGACAAGAGATTGAATGATGAATTTGAACACTCATGATGGGACTACTATATTGTGCATATTATTGCTTGATGATGAAATGTGAGGCCTTGTGCCATGATTTGAAATTGATGGAGTAGGTGTCATGAGTATACATGAATTGATCATTTTGCATGAGAATGTGATATGAGAATGATGAATCAAATATCAATGCATTATGCTATGAATTGAGATTTATTGATGAGATATCAATGCATGATGCCAAGATATGTGATTGATGAATTTGAATACCCATGATAAGAATGATTGGATTATGCATTATATTGCATTTGTGTTGATGTAATGAACAAAAATGTTTTGATTTTCATGGGTATCCCTTTGTGGAACTAGACCGAGTGAGGTTTTGGATATGCCTTATACTAGGGTAAGTTTTGGATAATGGTAAAAGAGAATTTGATAATCTCTCTACACCATAGTAATTGAGGTTAAGGAAGACCTCCCTCTTACCCATACTTCCCTAGACATCAAGTATTAGAGGAAGACCTCTTTACTTGGGGTTATCCTAAACCCCCGGATTGCAGGGAGCGGATTAAACTTCCCTTATCTCTGATGATCGATAGTGTGAGGATGGACATTCCCTCCCTATCAAAAGTAGTTGAGGATAGACATTCCCTCTCTACTTACCACTTAAAATGAGGACGAACATTCCCTCATTGTTGTGGTTGATTGAGATTGGTCTCGTTACCCGGCGTAGTCCTGTGTAGCGAGAGCTATAAATGGGTTAAAGTGCACCAACCCGAAAGCAGACTATTACCAAGTGATTTGGTATTGTGAGGATGGACATTCCCTCTATACCATTTGATTTGAGATGACACATGTGTCTTGATGATTTGATGAATTGTAACATGGTTTGAGACATCATTTCCATCGAATGAGATTTTCCTGATGATTTGAGATATGAATCTTGAAAGATAGGATTTCATTGAGTTTTGATAAAATATTTATGATTTGACAACTCGAGACTTGATGATTTGAATTACCATTTAAGATATGATATTTCATGAGAATTTCTTGGTATTTCTTAAGAATGGAAAATATAATTTGATGATATGATTTTCGATTTACTGATTTGAGTCTTAATGACTTTGGCTATGATGCGCTTGATGATTCTCAAGACAAGAATTTCAATGATATTTGATGATTATAAATGATTTTTCATAATTAAATAAACCTCTATTTCGGGAAGAGGAAGGACCCGATTTGGCATTAGCCACCTTCCTACAGATTATATAGAAATGATTTGAAATGATTTTTCCCCTAAATAACTGAAATTATTATGATAACATGATTTTTATAACTTGGGAGTTTTTTTTATTCTCACCCCCTACACCTTTGATTTCCATGATAATTCCAGGAGACCTATAGTGACAAGCAAGATGAAGCAAGACGAAGCTTATAGATGAAGAGATGTTTTAGTTAGTTTAATCAGATTTTGTATAATAGATCAATATAGGTATATTATATTCAGCGATGTATTCTTTGTATAAAATTGATTTCATATTATACGTGTAATATGCTTCCGCTAAAGGCTCATATTTTGTACATTATTAAACTGTTTATTTGAAAATTTGTGGATATTCATAAGTAATGTACCAAATTCTAATTACTGATGTGTAAACCCGATACGCTATTCGTGTTAGTCTTTGGGATGTTACATTATGGTATCAGAGCAGTTCATCTTGTTGAGTCAGGGTATGGACTAGCTATGTTTTGTTATGTATTTGTCTTATCCCAGTGATAAGATGCATAGGTAGAGCTGTATAACTACCTCGGGATTGTATGTATAGTTAACTGTCATACTGTTACATGAATATTGAGCTTGATTAGACTATGGCATCATCCAGGCGTACGCGATGAGATAGAGCATTTACTAGTGATAGAACAATAGATATGATGGGGTTGATCAGAGAGATGATAGCCGTCAAGAGAAAGTAAGTAGAGATGGTCGTAGCCACAAGGAAATTAATGACTATAGTAAATAGAGTTTTGGAAAGAATAGGTAATAACCCAAATCCACAACAAAAGGATGGAGCAGCAGTCGATAGAAACCTGGGATTTCATGATCCTTCAGGGATTAGGAAGACCAACCTTCCATCAATTTGAAGAAAGAATGATATTGCTAAGGTTGAGGAGTGGTTAGGGAAGTGGAAGAGACGAAAGGAATTCTGATAGATTCCTCGTTTGATATGTTGAAGAGGGTGCTCAGTTTAGGTGTGCCCCACCTATGATTAGAGCGGAGAAGATGTTTGAGAACATCCAGTCTAAACTTCTTGAAGCTTCTCAATTCCTCCCTTGCCTGCTTCCAGATTAGAAAGATTGTGACATTCATGGTCTGTGAAAGAAGAAGAATCTTGTTGAGTATGGAATCATTACTCAGTGCATAGCTCTTACAAGGGTCGATGACCAATATCTGACTAATGTTTAGTTGAAAATTAATGCTAAGCTTGGTGGGTTGAATTCATTGTTAGGCCTTGAATATTCTCCTTCGCTTCCTGTTATTTCTAGAGTTTCTACCCCTATTATAGGTATAGACATGTCACATGATTCGCCAGGACAGTTTAGTATTCCTTCAATTGCAGTGTGATCAGCTCTAGACTGTGGCTTTGAAAATGTTAGTTTGAAAGGCTGAAAGATGGTCGAATGAAAGACCAAGAGGTTGCTAGTAATAACGAAAGCCTAAAATGATTGAAGGATGATTAAAGTTTTTTCTATGGGTCCACAACCTAGGATGAATGATTTGATAAACCAAATAAAAGGGGGAATAATAGTGTTTTTAAAGGATGACTTAAGGTCAAAGTACTATTAGAACAAGTTTGAGAGAAAATATTTTGAAGATCGTCCTTAGAATTAGATGTGAACATCGAGCACCTACAATCTTCATAGACTAGATGAACAAATTTTCTGGACCATATCTAGACAAGATAGTCGTGGTCTTTGTAGATGATATTTTCATCTATTTAAAGACATTTAAAGAACACAAAGATCACCTCAGAAAGGTTCTAGAAATTCTAAGAGAGAAGCAACTGTATGTTGGCAAGGTGCAATTATTAAAACACGTAATTTCTAGAGAAAGGATAATTATAGGCCTAAGTAAGAATGAACTCAAGAACAAAAAGAGGCAATGCTTTTGAATACACACAAGAGTACGAAAATAATTTCCAAGGACTAAAAAAAAAAGAGAGAGAGATTACCTACCATACCGGTTCTAGTGGCCCCGAATCCTCAAGGAAACTTTGAGATATACTCTGACACCTCAAGGAGAGAGGTAGGATGCGTGTGATACTAGTTGGGTGGGTAGTTGCTTACACCTTTAGGCAATTGAGATTGCATGGCGACAACTATCCAACCGCTAACTTAAGATTGATAGTTATGGTGTTTGCCTTGAAGACTTGGACGCACTAGGTGTATGGAGTTAAATTTGAGGTCTGAAATGACCATAAGCGTTTGAAACATCTATCTAATAAGAAACAGTTAAACATAAGACAAAAATGATAGGTGGAGTTCTTGAAGATTATGATCTTGAGTTAGAGTACTATATGGGTAAGGCCACTGAAGTAGTTTAGGAACTGATCAAAAGATTTCTGCATATGTCCTATATGGTGGTGCAAGGGATGAAACCTTAGTGAGTTTTTGGAACTTGAGCCCGATAGTGACTGTGTTGTCACATAGTCCTTGTTTGGATAGATTAGAACTTCATGATGATGTGAGGGCTCAAGTCAGGGATACTTAAGAAGGAAGTGAAATCTTAAAGTGACGGAACGATGATAATTAGAGGGAAACCTTGTGTCTCAAGATAATATATGATTAAAGAGATAATTGGAAGGCTTATAAAAGTCGACATTATTTGATGTGTTCGAATAAATTGTTGACAAAAAGGGAAGATAGACTATTAGAAATTCTCTGAATTTCTACACTCCTTATGAATCCCTGAATGGAGATGGGAACTACGCCAAAAGCAATAAGATGTTCTTGTGAGTCCTCTACCTTATAAAGGATTGAGAATTGTAACCATCCTTTGGTTCTAAGAGAAGATCTTGGTTATATGGTTGCAATTGTGAAGTATTTAATAAAGGAATTGAAACCATATTTGAGTTTCAATATAAAGTTAAAAAGAAGTATAAGGGCTTACGTGGAGGATTCATGGAACGTCAAAAGAAAATAGATGTATATGGAATTAAGATTACTGAAGATGATTTCATGGTAACTGAAACCCCTGTGCACCCAAAGTAGATGAGACAGATGAAACCTCATCAAGTCAAAGGATTCAATTTTTTCTTGATTAGAGGCTTTGCGGGTGAGTATCTTGGGGAATTGCATCTTGGCTCATGATTCCGAGAGCTAAGAAGAAATTCATGATCGTTTGACTCATGTAGAGTTTTATTAGTAAGTGTCCTAATGGTAGACCTTTAGTGGTGCTTCCTAAGGGGATAATATCGACTTGGAAAAGGTTTCAACTATGGAAAGTTGAACATATGCCATTTTAAAACTTCTACACTGTGGAAGCATCAAGCAACTCATAACCACTAGCAGTGTTGACACAGTGGGTGGAACAGAAGAGTATTCTTTTCTTGGGGTATAGATAGTTCTTTACAATTGTTTGTGAGAATGGAACTAGCAATTTATCATCACCTTGCCTAGAGAAATGGCTTAAGATTTCTTTAATTTTTATTAGATGGGAGACACACTCCAAGAGATGAAATAATGATGCAGTACAGTTCCTTGCCAAAGTACAAACATTTAGAGGAGTTGAACTATCAGGAACTCAAAGTCATAATGATGACAGGAAGTGCTCGATATCGCAAATCTTATATGGCTAAATTTGTAAAGTCAAAGACATCTAGACTTGTTGTTAAGTCATTCGTGAGTAGAATATATACTCCTGGTATGCGAAGCTTCTTAGATTTAGTTGACAACACTTTGCAGAAAGACACAGACTCTAAAAAAGAGAGTGGTCATTATACAAGATTTGCTTGAGATGATGAGCAAGATACTTCCCTATGATATGGGAGATTTTCTTGATGAGCTTCCTGATCTGGGTAATTTTTACAGTGGTACTCCATCTCAACCCTAGATAAAAGCATGACGATGACTAAATTTTGAGGACAAAATTTATAAAAATGAAGGAAGAAATATAACATCCTCTCTGACTTAATGATATTAATCAGGGTTATAGTAACTTAATAAGTCTGGTATAAGTTGCTTAATGATTTTAGTTGTTTGGGCTAAATTGAGCATAAATCTATAACACTGAATACAAGAAATAACTTAAAATTGTTCAGAATTTAGCTTAAATAGCTAAATTTATGGGAATAAATATAGTAAATTTATTTTGAAGTCATTAAGGATTGGAATGAGCTATATGAAATTTTGGAAGATCAGATATGTTAGTTTGACATTTTTAATGACACTGCAATAGTGTTTAAAGACCAAACTAATCAGATAAATGGATCAGAAGCTGTAAGGGTATGAGCAAGTGTAATATAGAAGAATGAAGATTAATTTGAGAGTATAAACAAGTTGAAATGGACATTTGGAAGCTTCTAAATTCAGTTCCATAAGATTTAATTTAACCCAGGGATGAATAATGAAGCTTAGTGTCTGATAAAGGTGTATACAAATGATTGTGAAAAAATAAAACTGAGAAATGCGTGAAATTCTAAATTTTCAATAATGCCTATGGAGGTTGGAAAAATCCATTTCTGAAAGATTAAAGTGTCTTTAGCAGATAAAAATTTATCTGCTGGATTTCACTTTTTCCCTCATATGTCCCTTTCCTCATGTCTCATCCTTCATGTTTGTCGTTTGAGATATTTTTCTCACTCCCCTCCCCTCACTCTCGTTAAGTCATCAGGAGACAAAAGAAACAAAGAAAAGAAATAAAAGAAAGAGGATAGAGAAAGGAGAAAAGAAGGCAGAGCAAAGAAAGAGGGAGACGTGATAGAAAGCTAAAAATGGAGAAAAAGAAAGAAGAAGGAGAATCAAGCAAAGAGAAACAAGGAACCATGGAAGATTTGAGGTAGGGGGTTTCTTTCATCTTTTCTACTATTTCTTTGTTTTCCAAAGTCTTGAAAACTTGAGATTTGAATGATGATTTTGAAATGAAAAAGATGATTATGTGATGTTTATGATTTGAGAACTTGATTTCTTGATTTAACTCTTGATGAGTTTTAAGATTCGGAAAATGGGTTTCTTACCCATTTGGAGATTTGACGTTTTATGAGTGATTTGGATGCATATTTATGATGATTTGATGTTATTGTTGATGTTTGATGGTTTGGTTTAGGTTGGAATGGTTTAAGAACTCTGATTTCTACATAATACGAGCTTGTAATCGATTATATAACCCCTGTAATCGATTACAGTGCTTCTGGAGCTGCGAAAATGGTTTTTGGGCTAGATGTAATCGATTACAGAGCCTCTAGTTGAGACGTAATCGATTACATCCTGGATGTAATCAATTACAAAGCTTCTGGGTGAGATGTAATCGATTACATTAGTCATGTAATCAATTACCAGGCCCCCAAATAAGAGTTTTTGATCCAAAATTGATGGGAATAGAATTCTTAATCCTATGGGGCCTAAATACAAATCTTAAACCTTAAAAATTATTTATTTTATTATAAATATTCATTTTCCAATATTTATAATTTTTTTGAATTTTTTTGGATTTTTCTGATAATCTGAAATATTTTAATATTATTCCTCATTTTACGTGCAAACTAAGCGAAGCTAAGAAAATGCAATATTTTTCCCAAGAACCTTGATTTGTGAAAACATCGACGGGGGATCTTACTAAACCCGAGACTGGACATGATTTACGAGATTTCACATTTTTCAAGAAATTTTATCCGATGAAATAATAAATCGTTGTGTAATTTCTATCCGTCGGACAATTAATATTGACTTCTGTCAACTATAACAATTGTCCATTGGATAATAATATGTACTAAAAATCCTATCACATTATCTTAATATAATTCACTTTATGTCTAATCAAATCCATTTTAATTCAAAAATATAGTATTTTAATCCAAGCTTCTTTGAGAAGCTTTGACCACCAAATGACTAGTGTGCCCTTGCTTGTTGGAGAAGCCATTCTCCCCCCTTCTCTCTCTCTCTATTGTCGCGGCAATGAAGGTCTAAGGGAAGCAAAATTTGCTTCCATACTTATCACATTGCACCCAAAAATTATTACATTTCATCTATTACTTTCTTTCTCTAACTTTCATCTTCATTTTCTCTCCAACTTCTCTCTTCTTGTCCCTTCTTCCATCACGGTTTTGCAGCCCAAAAGGAGACCACTTCTCTTCATTTTCCAACTTCACCAACACCATTTCTACATTCCTCCCATCATCCTCTACACTTCCTATTTGAAGAGTTTCTTCAAATTCCATCATCTTCACCATTGTCTTCCAAGAACAAAGCTTGAAGCTTTAAGGTAAAGCTTCCATTTTTCCTTTTCTTTCTCTTCATTTTTGTGTTCCTTGGTTACATTGGTGACCAAGGATTCATGTTTTTCAAGACTTGGTTGTTGATTCTCTGAACTTAAATTTCTAGGGTTTTGGAGAGCCAAAACTGAATCCACCAAGGAGCACCAAGGAGGTCATTTTCGTGTTCTTCCTTTAGGTAAGAGGGAGATTTACTCACTTCAACCATTATTGGTGGTGAGGAGACCTTGTGTGATTGTTGATGGAGAAATCCATGCTTGGATGCTTACTTTATTTGATGATTTTTCATATCTATGTGTTCTTGATTGAAATTAATAATTGATTGGTGATTTAGAATGCATTAGGGATGTTGGAATATTTAAAAATGTTAGAGTTAATGAATGGAGAATTTTGAGGGTTACTACCCCATTGGGAGGCCACGGTTTTAGCCATAAACTTTTAGCGTTGGAATTGATTAGTGTAAAATAAAACTTATGTGATTAGGTGTAAAATGATTAATGCATGAAATTAAGTTTTGAGGGTTTTCTACTCTCTTGGGAGGCCACAGTTTTGGCCCTAATTATTAAGGATTTGAATTGAATTTGTGAATAATAAAACCTATGTAATTGGACATTAAAGGATTGATGATTATAATGGAAGAAATTGAGTTAGTAATAGCCTTTGGAGGCCACGGTTTTTGTAGGGTTTATTAGCCCAAAAAATTCTTATAATTGATCAAGATTTAGTACGTTGAGAATGTCGAATCCATAATGTGGGATTGTGATAATGGTTGAACCATATGTATATATATGTGATATTGAGAATTGGTTTTACGCGATTGTGAGTTCATATGTGGAACTAAGTATTGGTGAATTGTACTTGATGAAATTGTAGCATAATATGTTTCATGAGAAATATTGTTGATGAATATGCATGTGATGCATTGTTTATGAGGAACATATTGTAACGCCCCTTTTTGGGAGGAAACGCCACGTTGTCAAATAAAATAAAATGCGAAAATTAAATAATTAGTCAATTAAGACCCGGTTCAGTTAATTAGATTTTAACCAATTTGATACTTTAATACGTGGGAGAAATGACAGTATAATTTTTTTTTGTTAAATTAATAATGCAGAATGTGAATAAAAGTAAAGAATAAAACAGTAAACAGAATTTATACCTGAATAACACATACACTTATATATATATATATCAACATTTAAACATCACTGTAATTTAGATACAAGCCTGAATACCTCCAAAAAACAAAAACTATACCTGCCCCCAAGGAAATCATGCCTATATAACCATCATGCATATACAAAATATACAACCCACCAAAAAGTAATACATCAGGCCCCCAAAATAAAAACACTGGCAACCATCAGTAGCCACCAGTAAAATCAATCCCTCAGATGAGGACGAACCGTGTCAGGATCCTCAGCGGGATCTTCTTCTTCCGAGAAAACCTCCATTGGAACCACAGAAGCACGGGACGGAGCCCGAGCGGTGGAATCAAAGGAGTCCTCCCGTGGAGTGTAGTAGCGGTCACCCCACATCTCACGGATGGGCAAGTAAAACTCTAGGCGTAGGCTGACGTGGCAGGTGAGGACAGGTGCCTCATGTTGTCTCCAGGCCAAGGCGATGGACACGTCTCCCAAGTAGATACAGCGATCGGAGTTCAGGTTGATGTGCCAGTACTCTGGCCCTCCAAGGAAGGTCAGACGCACATCTCCCAGAAATCCTCGCATACGCGTCCCCATCGTCTGCAGTAAAAGCTAATCTCTGTCGGGCCAGAAGCCGGGGAAGTCAGGGGCTTCTAACTCATTGCCGTCGTCTTCGGTAGATACAATACATATATACAGACAACAGATAATGGAAACACAGAAAGAGGTAAGACATCCTACCATCATTACCAATTATAGCACCTAGAAACAGCACGGCGCCACGCGCCCAAATAGCAATTCAGAATATCATATTCAATTAATAAGCAGAAATCCCAGCAGTAAGCAAATAAACAGTTCCAGGCAGATAATCATCACAGTAATAATCAGATAAGTCACAGTTACAGAAAATAAGAATTAATGATGACAGTTTGTATCATGATTCATATGTATGCTTTCCCAATTCCTACTCCATGGAGCTAAACCCAAACAGTGGGAGAGAAAGATCAGGAGACATGTCTGTAACTCCTTTGCGTCGAGGCCGTCTATCAATAATTTTTCTCGTGCACAATCATGGCATTGTACAGACATTCTACACTAGATCACGATATAGGACAGTGTCTCGGTCCAGATCGTCAGTGCGTTTGCATCGGTCTACCCCACGGGCAGGAGAGCTACCAACCTCCTATTGCGAGGAACTCGCACCCCGACGCCCCAAGGTCAACCAATGACCTACACTTGTCTATTCGCACCCGTACTAAGGTGTGTTCAATCTCCTAGGAAACTTGGCCTTACAACAGTCCACGAGGACAATCACAATGCATAAGACACTATGCATGAACATGTGTAACACCCTCCCTAGGGTATCACATGTCTGACTTCCGACTAATAATCTGAAAATGTTTTCATAAAATGTTTGAGTTAAAAACATGGGTTTAAAAAAACTCATTTCTTGCTTTGAAATATAAACTTACTGTAATTCATAAGTGTTACTGAAAATATATTTAAACTGATTCATATACAACATTGACACCAATTAATATTTAACAATTTGAAGAGAAATATAAAACTAACAGACTTGTTTTTTTTTTTTCAACAGTAGCAAACCCCATGACGGGTCCTACTAAATAGCACGGTATAACACTAGCGATAAAATTTAACATACTCTTTCCTTATCTTGTATCCAGCTTGTTGCATCAGAACTCTACTCCTTGTCTACTCAGAACACCTTCGAACTTGAGACAGCCACTCTTCAATGTTTTCATCGATCTCTGAGTGTCCATCGCCCGTTATGTCTAAGACAACTCATTCTTTCTACTGTTTAATTTTAACAATACAGACACAGCAAGACAACATAACAAAGAGGTGAGATCACCTACGCCAATACCAACATGGCAGCACAGAGATAACACAAGCAGCAATATCATACAGGGATATCATATCAAACTTCCAATAATATATTCAATATTAATCAAGTATCATCATCAAATCATTTATCAATTCAATTATCATAGACAACAATTATGATAATGTCCTAATTATCATCATCATCATCCAAGTATTCAAAACAATTGTCATAGCCAATATTCCTCAATTAATATATCACACAGATATAAATGTTCAGATTATGCATGTACACAAGACTCGATTTCCTACTCCATGGAGCTAAACTCAGGTCGGAGAAATGATCGAAAAGATCTGCCGGTACCACGTGCCTCAGACCACGTGCTTTAATTCTCATTTCAATTTTTGCACATCTAGCACATACACGACAGTCTTTATCAGATCTTGATTAAGAATAGTGTCTCGGTCAGGATCATCGGTGTGTTGCATCGGTCTAACCTACGGGAAGAAGCGCGACCAACCACCCGTGTAGGCAACCCGCACCCCGATGCCCCCAAGGTCAACAAGTGACCTACACTACGCATATCGCACCCACTCAAGAGGTGTGTTTCTCCTAGGCAATCAGCCATATCCAGTCCTCATCGGACCATTCCAATGCATGTATAATGCACCAAATCCAATCACAGACAAATATGTCATTTTCTCACAAACAGTATATGGACACTGGTTCAACAGTAATCATACTGTACTTTCAACAGCGAAAATCATGTTATCACGTTTTCATAGTTATAAAACACTTTTACCGTATTTTCACAATCGCGTAACATTTCTGTTACGTTTTCACAATCCAAAAACGTTTCTATTATGTTTTCACAATACCATAACACTTCTTTTATATTTTCACAATACCGTAACACTTTTGTTACGTTTTTAAAATTCCAAAATGTTTTTATTACATTTTCACAATATCGTAACACTATTGTTACGTTTACAAAATTCTGTGACATTTCTGTTACGTTTTCAAAATGTTGCAACTCTTCTGTTGCACTTTTAAACCACGTACTAATTTTTAACGTTTTTCTCAATCGCATAAAAACATACGTTTCTCAAATCGCATAGTATTTTTCCACTGTTTCAAAATTGCGTAACTTAAAAATCATTCTTTTACGTCACGTAAATCATTTTTCATCATTCTCAAAATATTTAAAATACTTTCCAAATCTCATAACAATTTTTCCCCATTTTCACAATCGCATAAAAAAAATATTCTATCGCAATTCAATCACGTAGTGATTTATCAATAGTAGTTCAAATCACGTAAAATATTTAAACGTAAATTCAAATCACGTATAAATATTTCAACGTATTTAAAATCATATAGAAATATTTTTCCATATCACATAACTTAAAAATCATGTTTTTAAGATACGTAAATAATTTTTCACCACAATTTCATTACAGAAAATATTTCTTGACCTTTAAAAATTCCATTTTAACTTTTCTCAAAATAATATAACTTTATACTTCATTTAATATATTTTCTTACTCAAGAAAATATTTTTTCACAGTTCTTTACTCAAGAAATTCTTTTTCAAAATATAATTCACAAAAATCACTTTTCCATTGATGTAAATCAACGTTTCAAAACTTAACATTTTCTAATGTATTTCAAAACTTGAAAATAAGTTATACGTTAGTAAATTTTCAAAACACCATTATATTCTCCATTTTTCCCAAATCAATTCTAAAATCAATTCTCTTCAAAATAAATTAAGATTCAAACCCTTACAACTTTTCTTTTTCATTTTCATATGAAAGTTCATTTGTCAAGTGATCAAATATTTTGATTCCCTTTCCAAATTCCTTATACTAAAACATTTTGTTCAAACATTTTGTTTCCACTTTAAAATTACTTTATTTCATAAAACCAAAATTATTCCAACCTCCAAAAATCGTAGAGTCTTTGGCCATTAAAGCCATCAAATATTTTTTTTCTAAATTGATATGGTTTTACACAAACAAAACCATTAAAAATTCTTTGTTTTCAAAACCGAAATACCGATGGTCATAAAAACCAAACCCATTTGTTCAAATTCATTTTTACTTTCCTTACAAATCCTTTTTCACTTTCTTTGCAAATCCTTAAAATTATCATTGCTATTTTCATTTAAATCTCATGTTTAATAAAACACTTAGAAACTTTTTACACAAAATAAATCAATAAAAATCCTTCTAAAACCATATTCATGTACTCTTTGAAAAATAAATTCTTTGTTTATTTTCTTTACTTTTCTAAACATCCATTTTCATCATTCAAGAAAATATTAATTTTGTGAACACCTATTTTGAGGTGTCTTGTTCGAAATCCACCATGTTCTAAGTACTCAAAAATTAATTCTTTTGTTCTTGAAAATTTTCAACATGAACCCTAATCAAGGCATCAAAACCGTAGCTCTTCCTTGGCTTTGGAGCCAAAAATCAATTTCCTTTCCACCATCAAGTCATGGCATATACATATATATTTCATCATAAATAATATAAGCATACCATCAAAGCCATAAAAGCATGTATAGCATATCAAGCATATCATCAAAGCTATAAAATTATGCAAAGCATATCAAGCATAGAAAATTAATCAAAGCTCATAAACACCCACAAATTAATTACATGACCATGGATATGAATCCTCACATGGATTCCACATCCATCAAATAAAATACCATCTCTCACCACCATGCTTGGTTGGTGAGATGGATCTCCCTCTTACCTCTTGAAGATCCTCCAAAGCTTCTTCATTTGTTTCTTTTTCCAAGTCCTTCACCACCAAGGGCTTCTCAAATACAAAACAAAACACAAGTTAATTAACATATCAAGCTTGATTAAGAGGAACCATGGACAAACATGGTTTAGATCATGAAAAAGAGAGAAGAAAATGAAGTTTCCTTATACTTCACCTCAAAAACCCAATAACTTTGATCTTGAAGAAAGTCCTTGAAGGTGAATGATTTAGAAGAAGTCTTCAACATGAAAGTTGCTTAGAATATCATGGAGATTCAAGATCTAAGGTTGGATGAAATTAAAAGAGCTTGGATGGTGATTTTAGGGTAGATAACCGAATGGTTTCTCTTGAAGCACAAAGATGAAATTTTTGATTTTTGATAGAAACTTGAAGCTTGGATTTGAAGATCAAGATGAATGATTTTGGAAAAACTCATAACTAGAGATGTTCTTAGAATGATGTTTAGGTTTAGAAAATCAAAACTAAAAGATTAGAAGAGGAAACATGAAATTTACCATTTTTGGTAGAATCTTGAAGCTTGGATTTGAAGTACTAGATGTTGGATTTTGAAGAAACCTTCAACATGAAAGTTGTTTAGAATAAGGTAAGGATTCAAGAAACTAGGTTGGATGAAATTTTTGAGTGATGGAGGGTGTTCTTGGGTGTCAAGACCGAAGCATGCTAGAAGGAGAAGGAGAGAAATTTTCTAAGAGCTTTGCTTGAAGGAAAGCTTCAAGAATGATGAAGCATGGTCAATAATGACCAAAGGTGACCAATATAGTCTTCAAAGCTCCTAAATTCAG
The DNA here is from genome assembly GCA_029884605.1 of Ormosia emarginata. NCBI lineage: Eukaryota > Viridiplantae > Streptophyta > Magnoliopsida > Fabales > Fabaceae > Ormosia > Ormosia emarginata. The sequence goes on along the minus strand of JAQQTP010000078.1, from coordinate 18,781,713 downwards.
ACCACAACCGTAGCCCCCTTCTTGCATTCTTCTTGAGTGCAAAAAAATCAAAAGTAAGCCATTATGATGTCTAACTTGACCAAGACATGCAAAAATGACATAAAGCTTGTCTTTTGTCTTCTAAACACTCCAAAACCATCACCTTCTCTTCATAATGCATTCAATAAAGTTGTCTTCATTATTTGCCACCATTTGAAGCATTTCTAGCCATTGATTAATTCAATGGTTAGGATTTTAGGTAGATTTTTAATTTTAGAAGACTAAATCTAGGCCATTGGATTTTTTTCTCCTTTAAATTCTAGCCCTTAGATGTGTCTCCAAAATTAAGAGTCAAGATTGCTTCTTCAAACTTTAAATCCAAGGGTCCAATTAGTCTTTGCTACTTTTTTAGAAGACCAAATCTCCACCATTGATTGATTCTTCATCCAATGGTCATAAATGGTCTTTGTTACTTTTTAAGATTAAATCTTCACCCTTGATTTAATCTAAATCCAATGGTTATAAATGGTCATAGCCATTTTATTAAACTTATCCTACACCATTGATTAAATCAAGATCAAGTCTTTACCATTGATTAAATCTATGGTTGATATTCAAGTCTTCAATATTAGAAGACTTGCTTCCTATTGGTCCGTCAAAAGTTGTCATAACCACTAATGTTGACTTAACAGAATAATATTTATTTTTATCTACTAAAAACCCCACAAAAGATTATATTTACTGTATTTTTATCATCCGATAAATTTAATACAGTATAAAATATAGTACAAGAAATTTTAAAAACTGTTTCCGGATTCAGGTTTAGTAAGATCCCTTGTCTCCGTCTAAACAGTACAAATTTTTCTATGCGTAGAAATTTTTTTGCTTTGCGGGACCCACCTGGGCCCACGTAAGGTCACCTGGGCCCACATACACTCCCTGGGCCCACAGACAGAAAAAAAATTATAATCATCTACAAAAATCACAAAAATTATAAAATGCACAAATATCAAATCAGATTGCGTAAAATAATTACCTAACGGTAAAAATTAAATTACGTAAAGTTTTCCCCGGCCCGAAAATTTTTATTTTCCTGACACGGAGTAAATCACTCAAAATGATCAAATACGCTGACAGAATAAACAAAATAATTTTACAGTGCATAGAAATTACTTAACAGTAAAATTCTGTTAACTGTCAAAATTACTGTTTAAGAGGTACGGAAATTTTGGGGTGTTACAACATGTATGATTCACAATCTCTTACAATTCCATAATATGCCACATTAGGCCAAAATAAGCATCAATACACAAATGGTCACTCACATGGACCCATAACATCATAATATAAAGATCAAGTCAATTGATGCGTTATTAGGTTCATTATGAATCCTAACTTAGAATTTGTTTCCCTTTTTAAGGTTCAAGTTCAAAGTCAATTCCTGTAACCAATTTAACACTCCAAGGCAATTCGATTTCATATATCTTGCAATTTATTTAAGCTCTTAAGCCTCACATACTCATATTCTTCACTCACTTAGAATCACCTTAAGCCTTATAATAATTTCACTCTTAGTCCTTCGAAATTTATAAATTCTTGATTATCCTAAATTCTTCTAACCTATTAGTTTTCCGTTTCATTACATAGATTTCTAATTACTTAATTCCTTATGCTTCCAATTTATCAAACCCATATACTTACACTCAAAAATGCCTTAGAGGTCGTGGCCTCACAATGGTTCCCATTTCAAATCCTTTCAAACCAACATTTGGCATGTCATTCCTTTGATTCATTTAAGTTGTTTACTTGTTAAATTGACTCACCAAGAACCCTAAATTCTTGGCCTCAAAACCGTAGCCATCACATAGGCTTCAATTCCAAATTTTTCTTCCACTAAAATCCATCTTGTTACTTGATTAATCCTAATCTTATGCTTGTTACACATTAACCACAAATTATCCAATTCTTCCACCCCAAAACCGTGGCACTCCAAGAAGGGCATTCAACCATTTTTCATCCATATCAAGTCATTCAAACCAATCCAATATTACATTATATACAACAAATCAATCTAATAGCATAAATCAATTAAAATCAACACATAAACATACTAATCACCAAATCAAAGGATAACCCTCATTAGGGTTTTTCCACCAATAACACAATCAAGGTTCCTAGATGCTAAGAGAGGTTGAGGAGGAGTGTCTTCCTCTTACCAAAGTGAAAGAACAAGAAGAACACCAAGAAGCTCCTTGCAATTTCGAATTTGAGCTCCAAGAACCCTAAAAATGGTGACTTTGTTAGAATCAATATCAAGGCTTGAAAAATAAGCCATGAATGGCCAACATGAAGACCATAACCACGAAAATGAGAGGAGAGGAAGAGTGGTCTTGAATCTTACCCAAAAAGCTCAAAGTTTGGAGCTTGGAGAAAATGGTGAAGATGGAGGAATTTCAAGAAACTCCAAGAAGAAATGATGCTTAGAATGGTGAGAGGATTTAGGAAATGTAATTAGAAGAAATTTTTGTGAAGATTAGGGTGGTGAAGGGAGGGCTTGTAGCCTTTGGTGGAGAGAAGGAGGAGAGAAAATTCAAGAAAGAAGAAGAAGAAAGGATGAGAGAGAAAGTGTCTTGAAAATTAATGAATTAAAATGATAATTGAATAATTGAAATGAAATAATTTCCCTTCCCTTGGGCTGCATTCCAGCCGTGCAAAGAGGGAGAGAAGAGAGAGGGAAATGGCTTCAAGGGAAGCTAAGGGCATTTGGGTCATATTTTGGTCAAAGCTTCTCAAAGAAGCTTTGAATATTTAACATTAAATTTGAATTAAAGTGAATGGATTAGACATAAAGTAGATTACATTAGGATAATGTGATAGTATTTTTATTGCACACTATTATCCAATGGATAATGGTCACAGTTGATAGAAGTCAGTATTTAATTAATCTGACAGATGAATTTTTTACTGTATTAGTTTATTTTATCTGTTAAGATTTCTAAAAAATTGTAAAACTTCGTAAACTGTGTCAAGTCTCGGGTTTAGTAAGATCCCCCGTCGACATGTCCATAGTCCAAGGTTCGCGGAGGAAACATCGCGTTTCTCCGGTTCTATTCTGTGTGCACGCAAAACGAGGAATATACTAAAATATTCGACGTTTAAAAAATTCCATAAAATTCTCAAAAATTGTAAATATTATAAAATGACTATTCGTCATATAATTTTCTAATTTTTGAAGCATTACAGTCATTTTCACGACTCTGCTCAATGTTTACGCAAAACGAGGAATATATTAAAATATTCGACGTTTCCGTAAAATTCTAGAAAAATTCCCAAAAATTAAGAATAATGTAAAATGATCATTTATACTTAAACAAATATTTCTCGGGATGTTACACATATCATTGATACACATACATGATGTAAATTGAGTCATCATGCATATGTGATGTCCGTTGGACTTTATTGTGAAAGGCGATGTGTGCCTAGGAGATTGAATAACACCTTTGTGTGGGTGTGAGTAGACTAAGCGTAGGGTCATAGTGGTTGACTTTGGGGGCGTCGGGGTGCGGGTGTCTCACAATAGACAGTGGTAGCTCCACTAGGGCCATGGGATAGACCAATGCAAACACATGACGATCCGAACCGAGACGTTGTCCTATATCGCGATCAACTATTGAGGTGCCATGTATAAGCCATATTGCGCAAATATTTTTATGAGATGAAGCACATTATTTTTAAAGGCTAACGGATACTAGCATGTCTCCTTGATCATTCTCTCTGAAATATTGATGTCTAGCTCCATGGAGTAGGATTTTTGGTACCATAATGCATTGTGCATTGTCAATTGTCAGTCTTATATTGCATTGTGCATGAGTACTTATGATAGTTGAAATATCTGCTCTTACTATCAATATAATTATCTGGTTTGATAAATTGTTCACTGCCTGAGATTTTGCTGTTATTTCTCTTTTATTGCCTACTTGATTATTACTGTTGTTTTTATTCATTCTGTTGATAAATATATGTATCGTAATGCCATGTGGGTGTCTAGCACCGTTCTATTTTCTTGCTACCATTTTGGTAATGAAAGCTAGGTGTCTCACCTCTTTTTTGTATATCTGTACTTCTGTTTTAAATTACATGCTCCTAAGAAGACGCTCGCGAGGAAGGAAAGGAAGCGCCTGAGTTTCCTGGCTTTTGGCCCGATTACGACTAGTGCTGATTGAAGATGTCTTCGTGTCCGCGTCAATTTTTGGGATATGCTAGGATGACCTTTCAAGGAGGACCCGACTATTGGCACATAAACTTGAGCACGGACCGATGCATCTACCATGGGGAGCTGACTGTGTCTTTGGCTTGGGGCTGCTACGACCCCCCTGTTTTTGACTTTACCACTTTTGTTCATTTAGAATTTTACCTGCATGTTAGAGATCTGTGGGATGACCTTTATTATACCCCATAAGAGGACTCTTTCCTCTCCACTGCTCGGGCTTCTGCCCGAAATTCGGTCGCTCCGATTGCAATTTAATCGGATGAGAAGGACCCTACTACGGTCCCTTCTCGTCTGTCTTAGGGGCTGATACTGTTGGTGGCTACTGATGGCTAACCGTTTATTTTTTTTTTTGGGAAGCCTGATGTTTTGTTGTATTTGATGGGTGTATATTTGTATCATCTCGGGTGGGTACATCTTTTGCTTTTTGTAAAATTTATGATGTAATTAAACAAGCTGATGCATATAATATATATATATATATATATATTGTGTATGGATGTATGGTTTATTTTAGGTCAGTTTTTATTGCGACCATTCTAACCATTATCTCGCTACGAAAGGAACCTTTAAATTAATTCTTTTGACACTACTCGTTCATAATACCAAAAAAAAAATGTAATGTCATTTAGAAAGGAACCTATCCATCTATAAAATGAACCGGGCATATGAGGTTTAAAATAACTATTACTTTTCCGCAAGTGTTTTCTATTATGGTTCGACGTTCCTTCTTTTTCTTGAAAAAAGGGCGTTACATAAGGGGTTTCTTTCATCTTTTATATTATTTCTTTGTTTTCCAAAGTCTTGGAAACTTGAGATTTGAATGATGATTTCGAAATGGAAAAGATGATTATGTGATGTTTATGATTTGAGAACTTGATTTCTTGATTTAACTCACAATGAGTTTTAAGATTTGGAAAAATGGGTTTCATACCCATTTGGAGATTTTATGTTTTATGAGTGAGTTGGATGCACATTTGTGATGATTTGATGTTGTTGTTGATGTTTGATGGTTTGGTTTGGGTTGGAATGGTTTAAGAACTCTGATTTCTGCATAATACGAGCTTGTAATCGATCACATAACCCCTATAATCACTTACAATGCTTCTGGAGCTGCGAAAATGGTTTTTGGGCTGGATGTAATCAATTACAGAGCCTCTAGTTGAGATGTAATAATTACATATCCTGGATGTAATCGATTACAGAGCTTCTGGGTGAGATGTAATCGATTACATTAGTCATGTAATCGATTACCAGGCCCCTAAATAAGAGTTTTTGATCCAAAATTGATGGGAATAGAGTTCTTAACCCCATGGGGCCTAAATACAAACCTTAAATCTTAAATGTTGAATGATTATGCATCCAAACTACTCGAGAAAAACACTTTGATGATAATGTCACAAGAGATTGAATGATGAATTTGAACACTCATGATGGGACTACTATATTGTGCATATTATTGCTTGATGGTGAAATGTGAGGCCTTGTGCCATGATTTGAAATTGATGGAGTAGCTGTCATGAGTATACATGAATTAATCATTTTGCATGAGAATGTGATATGAGAATGATGAATCAAATATCAATGCATTATGCTATGAATTGAGATTTATTGATGAGATATCAATGCATGATGCCAAGATATGTGATTGATGAATTTGAATACTCATGATGAGAATGATTGGATTATGCATTATATTGCATTTGTGATGATGTAATGAACAAAAATGATTTGATTTTCATGGGTATCCCTTTGTGGAACTAGACCGAGTGGGGTTTTGGATATGCCTTGTACTAGGGTAAGTTTTGGATAATAGTAAAAGAGAATTTGAGAATCTCTCTACACCATAGTAATTGAGGTTGAGGAAGACCTCCCTCTTTATCCATGCTTTCCTAGACAACAAGTATTAGAGGAAGACCTCTGTACTTGGGGTTATCCTAAACCCTCAGATTGCGGGGAGCAGATTAAACTTCCCTTATCTCTGATGATCGATAGTGTGAGGATGGACATACCCTCTCTACTTACCACTTGAAATGAGGATGAACATTCCTTCATTGTTGTGGTTGATCGAGATTAATCTCGTTACCCGGCATAGTCATGTGTAGCAAGAGCTATAAATAGGTTGAAGTGCATTAACCTGAAAGCAGGCTACTACCAAGTGATTTGGTATTGTGAGGATGGACATTCCCTCCATCCCATTTGATTTGAGATGACACATGTGTCCTGATGATTTGATGAATTGTAACATGGTTTGAGACATCATTTCCATCGAATGAGACTTTCCTGATGATTTGAGATATGAATCTTAAAAGATGGGATTTCATTGAGTTTTGATAAAATATTTGTGATTTGACAACTTGAGACTTGATGATTTGAATTACCATTTAAGATATGAGATTTCATGAGAATTTCTTGGTATTTCTTAAGAATGGAAAATATATGAGATTTGATGATATGATTTTCGATTTATTAATTTGAGTCTTAATGACTTTGGATATGATACACTTGATGACTCTCAAGACAAGAATTTCAAATATATTTGATGATTATAAATGATTTTTCATAATTAAATGAACCTCTATTTCGGGAAGAGGAATGACCCGATTTGGCTTTAGCCATATTCCTATAGATTATATAGAAATGATTTGAAATGATTTTTTCCCTAAACAGCTAGAATTATTGTGATGACACGATTTTTATAACCTGGGAGTTTTTTTATTCTCACCCCCCTACACCTTTGATTTCCATGATAATTCCAGTAGACCTATACTGACAAGCAAGATGAAGTAAGGCAGAGCATATAGATGAAGAGATGTTTTAGTTAGTTTGATCAGATTTTGTATAATAGATCGATATAGGTGTATTATATTCAGCTATAAAATTCATTTCATATTATACGTGTAATATGCTTCCGCTAAAGGCTCATATTTTGTACATTATTAAACTGTTTATTTGAAAATCTATGGATATTCATAAGTAATGTACCAAATTCTAATTACTGATGTGTAAACCGGATACGCTATTAGTGTTAGTCTTTGGGATGTTACAACACGCGCTGCGGCGCGCAAAACTTAGGGCACCATGTCGCGACGTATGCTTCCTTGCACCACAGTGCTGAGGCCCAGGGTTATCAGGGTGCACAAACAGAGAGTAAGACGCCACGACGTACAGTTCCTTACACCGCAGCATGATCTACTAAAGCTAGTCTTGTGATTCCTCTTTCAATGCAGGGCCTTGGTTCTCATCAATTTGGATCTGTTGGGACCATCTTGTAATTGATAAATCAACCAGTCAAATACAAATACAATCAACTCAATTCAATCAAAGATTAGGAATGATTTAAACAAGATTGATAAGGAAGACCTCAACATGGATTTTACATGAAAATGTGGCTAAAGCCTTCCAACAATGCATAGCAACAAGGATAAAGCAGTTAATAACACACAGAAATAGGGCACAAATAACTATATTCCATGGAGTTATCACACCCCCAAACCCAGATTTTGGCTAGTTCTCGAGCAAAACAAAGCATGACTTCACAAGCAAAGACAATAACAACTTCAACACTAGTGTATAATGATTACATTAAAATTCAAGGAATACACATGCCTCCAAATCTGGTTCATATATACACAACCTTTATCATACCAACAATCAAAGCTTCAAGTCATGCATAACGTATTTCCACAAACATGCAAGCAAAACCTCTTCAATTCAAATTATACTCAACCGGATGAGTTTATGAACAAACACATGGATAAAAATCAAGCGAATCCACAAGATTGTAATGCAACTCTCTCTCCACTAATGTAAATCAAATATAACTAAGGATCAAAAGGGACTTTAACAGCTTGTAAAATAAGGCCAATGGTAATGGGCTCAAGAACAGAAGGGGAATGGATTTTAACACAAACATTTAGAAACATAAATATGCTAGTTCAAAACTTGAGATCATGTGATAATAGCAGGGTATTCAACAGTGAAAGATCAAAACTTGCCAGAACCATGCAATGCTTTTCATTTTTAACTTTTCTTCTTTCTTTATTTTCTTTACTTTTCTCTTTTCTCTTTTTCTTTCTTTTACTTTTACAAAGCAATTTCTTTTTCTTTTATTGCATTTGGTTCCTTCAGGCTCATTTTTGTATTAAAAATATTAACACCCCTAATCACAGGACTCACTTCAAGAAATAACACATTATGAACTCAATAAACATTGATGGTAGGAAGAAAATGCAGTGCTTTCACATGCATTACAATGGTTAACAATGAACGAACACAATGGTAATGAAAAACCAATAAGGCCAAACAATTAAAAAGCTTCAAAGGGGACCTATGGATATCATCATGTAAGGTTAAGCTTGAAAGGCTCAATGTTCCAAATAATGCCCTAATCATTTCTTAAATCATACACAATTTAGGATTTCACTTCAAGAGAGTTGCGAAACAATTTCACAGATGCAAGACATATCCATATGTACTAGTCATAATCATTCTCTAGAAAAGCATTTAAATCTAATCTGAAGCTAAACAAGCATACTAATGGAAAATATCTCATGCATAAAAAGAATCTAGATTGATCAGCATGCTTCAAAGATTGTATAGGGATTCATAGAAATAATTGAGGTTAATGCGCATCCCTAACTATCATTGGGCAATCCATATACTAGCTAATGGCATCATTTAATGCTTTCAAATAATTTGGCAATAACAACATGCAAAACAACCATTAAGTGCACCACCTTATATAATAAACAAAAAATAAATAAATAAACACTAATAACATAAAAAGCTAATATTATCAAAATAAATGGATACCCCCCAAACCAAAGGGAAACAATATCCACACTGTCAACCATACACACACACACACACACACACACACACACACACACACACACACACACACACACACACACATATATATATAAAGAAATAGAGTCAACATGAAAGAAAAATGCCCTGAATACATCATACTATATATCATCATCAACATCTGGCAGGATCTCAGTGCTTGCACCGCTATGATCATGATGAGCGTTGAACTCACCAAATTATAACCAAGTTACGCCTACGGCTTGTAGCATAGGAAGCAACATCGGATCATCTCTCAAGGATTATAAAACGCAATTTGATCAAGTCAAGTTAAAATGGGGGGGGGGTTAGGCGAAATTAAGAAGCAGAATTAACAAACAGAATTAAACAACAAACAAAATTTGAATTAATCAAAATTAAGAAAGGAACCAATCCAAGAAAATTGTCCAAACTTGATTTTAATCCATCCTTGATTACTAAAGGTCCATTCAATTATTAATCAAGTCCTTAGTCTTAGACCACATCAAGAAGCCTCTCAATGATCATGGATCTTCTACTAGAAATGCTCCTAGATTTCAATTAATTAAGATTAGACAAGTTAAGCACTCATCAAAATCGAAATTAACTTAAAAGCCAAGATCCAACCAAGTTAAACATTTCATCAAACACCTTCAATGCCTTGTTTAATTTCTGAGTTCATCTCTTTGCACATGGTAATTAAGCGATTAACATATGAAAATTCCAATTAACCAACCAGAATTAACAAAGAGAAGAAGAAGAAGAAGAAAAGAAACTTGATTAATAGATGAACTTAAACATTAAAAACGAAATCTCAAGATTAACAACCAAGCATGTTCAATCTCTTGGATTGATCTAAAGGCTCTACCCCTCCATGAGAAGGGGAGAACTCAGAAAAATAAAATAAGGAAGAAGAAAACAAAAATTAGAGAGAAGGAGGAGGAAAAGAGTTCTAGAGAGAAGAAAGGAAAAATGTCAAATGAGGGGTGCCTCGGTTTCTGACTTGCAACCCCCTAACTGCTCCCTATTTTGGCTTTACATAATTAAAAACCCATTAATTACAAAGTTGGGTTAGTTATGAACATTTGTGCCTAAACCCCATGCAATTTGGAGGTCTATAACTCAAGTTATGACCAAAACAACATCAAAGGGTCTCTGAACTCGTATTCTGACTTTCATGCAAAATTAGGCCCCACTAGACATCTGAATGAGACTTCGAGCTCTTCATCAAAGTTGTAGAGCTTCCTCTTAGCTTTCCTACAAGGTAAAATTCACGATTATCAGATATCTAGAACTCAAGTTATGTCCAAAATACAAAAACAGTATCAAAGCCCAATAATGCTTTGGAAAAATTCAATTAGGCCCAAATTGAGCCCAAACTCACAAATCATGACCAAACTTAATCAATTAAGAAAATGGAGAGTGCAGTTGACTAAACATGAGGGTTTATTAATGAATCAAATATGTGATTATTAGATCATCACCCGAAAGTGGCTCAGTATCATTGCCACTTATCATCATGGTGGGCAACCCAGGTCCCGATGCTTGATGGGAGGGTCCAGCACTGGCAAAAGGTGGGTAGGGTGGAATGGGAAAGTCATGGGTCAAAATATGGAAGTGCTCCACCAGCAATCTGACGGACTCAACAGTGCATGCCTGCATGTCAACCACATAGTGCAACAGAGCGCGGTCATCATCATCCATCTGCTGGGGAATATGGGGCTTTGGGGCCGCTGTCTGAACTCTCCTAGGGGCTTGGAGGGTTACTGCTGCTTCTGGTGGAGCCGTACCAATCATCCCAATAAAATACTCATTGAGAAGTTGTTTATCCTTAGTGCGATCCTCATGGGGGCCGATGGGTATGCCCCGCCTCTAGCATAGCAACTGGATGAGCGATGGGAAGAACAAGCTGCGCCGCTCACTGACTGCTCGCCGCAACTGAGTCTAAAGAATGACCGCAACGTCTATCGATCACTGCTCCAAAATAGCATATATCATGATAGCCTTATTGCAGGTAACCTCTGATAGTTACTGGAAGGCAAGAGCCTGATACTGATGAAGTGGTACCAAACCTTAACCTTTGGGGCCAAACAATAATGGGGGAAAAATCGTGCATGCCTTTGTAGTGAAAAGGTCCATGGGACTGGCTGTGACTCTGGTGTACAAATGCGCGTGATGACTGTCTGTAGATTAATCCCATTAGGCTCCCACCGAGTGAACTTAGTGTAATCGCAGACCAAGGGAAAAAGGGGCAAGGTAAGCACCGCCCTGATGAATTCCACGGAAAAAGAGACACGGCAGCTCCGCACGGTGACAATGGTGGAGTTGACATGAGTGAAGGCTAGGTTTGCGTAGAACTCATAAACCAAAGGTAGAGATGCCCTGCTGGGGTGTTTGGCGAACTCCCCCCCCCCACCCGTGCTGCCTGATGGTGGCCTCAATGTCGGCCTAAATAGTGTCAGTGAAGAGAAATTCGCGTTCCATAATAACATATTTAGAGACCAAGGTCCCATAGTGTAACATACCAAATTTTATTTATTTTGTGATAAATATTCGTTTTTAATATTTGTGATTTTTGAGAATTTTTTTGGATTTTTCTGAGAATGTAGAATATTTTAATATTATTTCTCATTTTACGTGCAAACCGAGCAGAGTGGGAAAATGAGATATTTTTTTTCGAGAACCTTGATATGTGAAAACATCGACGGGGGATCTTACTAAACCCGAGGCTGGACACAGTTTACGAGATTTTATATTTTTCGAGAAATTTTAACAGATAAAATAATAAAACGCTGTATAAAATTTATCTGTTAGATTAATTAATACCGATTTCTATCAACTGTAATCATTGTCTCTTAATCAATAACATGTAATAAAAATTCTATCACATTATATTAATGTAATCTACTTTAAGTCTAATCAAACCTACTTTAATTCAAATTTATAATATTATAATCCAAGCTTCTTTGAGAAGCTTTGATCAACTAATGACCATGATGCCCTTGGCTTGTTGGAGAAGCCAAAAACTTCCCCCTCTCTCCTCCTTGTTGCCGCGGCAATGCACTCCAAGGGAGGCAAAAATTTTGCCTCCCCACTTAGCCTAACCCACTTAAAATATCCTCACTTTTACAACACTTTCTCTCTCTAACTTCATCTTCTTCACATTTCCTCTTCCTTCTATCTTCTTCTCCTCTCTTTACACGAAAATTGCAGCCCCCATTGTGACCATTTTTCTTCACTTTTCTCTTCACCAAGCTCATTTCTACACTCACCTCAACCTTCTCTACATCTTTCATTTAGAAAGTTTCTCCAAAATCTAACCTTTCTTCCATTGTCTTCCAAGGCAAAGCTTCTTACTTTGAGGTAAAGTTTTCATTTTTCTTCTCTTTTCTCTTCATTTTCGTGCTTCATGGTCTCTTTGATGACCATAGATCCATTCTTTTTCCACCATTGGTGTTGACTCATTATCTTGAAAATCCTAGTGTTTTGAAGGCTCAAAACCGAAACCACCAAGGAGCTAGAAGGAGACCATTTTTGTGATTCTTCCTTAGGTAAGAGGAGATTACTCACTTCAACTAATTTTTGGTGGTGAAGGAACCTTGTGTGCTTGTTGATGGAGAAATCCATCTTTGTATGCTCACTTTATTTAGTAATTTTGCATGTTTATATATTCTTGAATTGGATTGATGCTTGATTGGTAATCTTGGACATATTGGATGTGTTGAATATGCTTGATCATGTTAGGGTTGCTAAATGGAAAATTTGGAGTTTCCTACCCTAATATAGTGCCACGGTTTTGACTAGAATTTAGGGGTGTAAAATTGTTTTTGTACACCAATAAATAAAGCTTAGGTAATTAAATGTTGAATGATAACATTGAAGTCAATGAATGGAAAATTTTAAGGGTTTAATACCCTAAGGAGAGGCCACGGTTTTGACCTTGAGAATTGAGAGATTGAATTGGTTTTGTGTAAAATAAAATTTAAGTGATTAGATGTTGATTGGTTAAAACATAAAATAGAAAGAAATTGGAACCTTGGTGGCTTAGGGAGGTCACAGTTTTAAAGAGAAAATTTTGAGGTAAAATGATGCTTTGATGCATCTTTGGAGATTTAAGGACTTAGAGACATGCATAATCCATAATCAAGTGGAAGAATTAAATTGGATAATAACACTTAAGAGGACCACGGTTTTGAAGGGTTGTTTAACCTAAAATTTTCATAATTGACCAAAGTTTAAGACTTTGAAATGTGAGGATCCATAATATGGACTTATGGTAATTGATGAACCATAGATATAAATTGATGTGGAGAATTGATTTGATGTTATTGTGGGCCCTATGTGAGCTAAGTACTTGTTGACTATGTACTTGAGAAATGATTATGTATGCCATTATGGTATGCTCATGAACATGTGTGATGTACATGCTGTCGTCATGCATATGTGTTGTCTGTTGGACATTGTTGGAAAGGCCATGTTGCCTAGGAGTAATAACACCTATGTGCGGGTGCGAATAGACTAGCATAGGGTCATAGTGGTTGGCCCTGGGGGCGTTGGGGTACGGGTTTCTCACAATGGACAGTGGTAGCTCCGCTTAGTCCATGGGATAGACCGATACAAATGTACCGACGATCCGGACTGAGATGCTATCCTATATCACGATCAACTGTTGAGGTGCCATGTATGAGCCATTTTTGCGCAAATATTTTTATGTGATGAGCACATTATTTTAAGGCCGATGGTATACTGGCATTACTCCTTGATCATTCACTCCGAAAATATTTATGTCTAGCTCCATGGAGTTGGAATTTTGGTACCATTTGCATTGTAAACTGTCTGTCTCATAATTCATTGAGCATGAACATTTATAACTGTGAAATAATATATGTTCTTATTACTGTAATAATTACTTGGCTTATTTACTGTTGATGATTCTTACTGCTGTTTAATATTATTTACTTTTACTATAAGTTTTAATTATCACTGTGTTTATATGTGGGCGTCAGTACTGCTTACATTTTTCTTCTTTGCTATTTTGGTACTGAAAGTTGGGTGTCTCATCTCTTTCTATATTTTCTCTATTTTTGTATTTCTGTAGGATTGTGTACTTCTGAGAAGACGTTCATGAGGAAGACAAGGAAACCCCTGAGTTTCTGGGTTTCTGGCCGCATTATGACTAGTGCTGTTGAGGATGTCATCACGTCTACACCACTTTTTGGGGTACGTGAAGTTGACCTTCCATGGAGGACCAGACTGCTGGCACTTACATGTGGAGACGGACCGTTGTGTCTATCGCGGGGACCTGACGGTGTCCTTGTCTTGGGGTCGATACGACGCCCTTGTGTTTGATTTTTCAGCTTTTGTTATTTTGGAATTTCACCTACCCGTGAAGGATATGTGGATGAATATGTTCTACACCCTTCAAGAGGATTCTTTCCTCTCCACTGCTCCGGCTTCCGCCCGGAACTCGGTCGCTCCGATGGCAATTTCGTCGGATGATAAGGACCTTGAGGAGGACCCGACTACGGTCCCTTCTCATCAGTCCTAGGGGCTGATACTATTGGTGGCTACTGATGGCTACCAGTTTATCTTTTTGGGGAAGCTTGATGTTTTGCTATTTAATGGGTGTATATTTATATTTCTTAGGATGGGTACATCTATTTTGCTTTTTGTAAATCATGATGTAAGTAAACAGGCTAATGCATATAATATATATATATATATATATATATATATATATATATATATATATATATATATATATATAATGTGAATGTATGAATTTCAATACTATGTCGATTTTATTGCTTTTGTAATTATTGCTATCTTTTTACCGTTATTTAATAAAAAAATGTATGCATAATTTGATATTTGATCACTTTGCAATCCAAGAACGCAAATTATTTAATCATGTGTTAACAATGAACCGTATCTTAATTAATCAAAGTAATTATTATTTCCACAAATTTTTATTTCGTTTCTTAGTACTATGGTGCGACGCTCCTTCTTCGCGGTATTAAGAAAAATGGGCGTTACACATAGTGGTTCTGCGCAGCCGCATAAATAAATCTAGTCCTGGTCAAAATCCTGAGGGGGAGATGGTTCCCTCTGTTGCCTGTTGCTCTCACCTCTAAGCCGTTTAGGTGTCATATGCTTGAAAAAGAAAGAAGCAGGTTAGAATTGAGCAATGAAATGAATAAAATAATTAAAACACTCAATTTTCTGGAAAAACAAGGGTAACACGTCGCGGCATTGATGTCAGCACCGTGGCACTCAAGGACATTCACATAGCGCCATGACGTTCAAACCTGCTCGCGGCATTCAATCAGTTCATACCAATGCCGCAGCATTCAAAGAAATTCAAGCATATGCCGCGGCGTAAACAAGCCATGCCGCGACATTCATGAATGGTCAAAACACAACCCATAACCCACAACAACCCTAACCCCAAATCTAAGTAAATAATAATAAGCATGAACTAACTAGGGACCAAAATACTTAATAACTGGACTTAATCTAACTAAAAAGAAACTAAAAACACAAATTCAATAAAACCATAATAATAATAATAATAATAAAAATAATAATACATAAATAATAAGAGAAAATGGGAGAAATGCGCATACCTTCAAATGGAAATGGGAATGAGATGCTTGAGATGCACAAAAATGCATGAAATAAAAATTGATGGGAGAATGGGTGATGGGAGAGGCGAGAGAAAATGCAAAGGGGGAAGCTTGAAGGGTTTGTATTGCGGTGCAAACCCTATTATGATTTTAACCTAATTAAGCTTGTGCTTTCGCTTAGAAGTTTCAATTTTCATTTTTTTTATAAACAGATCCTCACTACCATGATGTTTACTAACCCACACCGCTACATTCCGCTTTCTATCACTATACCCTATAGAACAGAGACCATGACACCATGGCATAACAAAACTAACACCGCGATGTGAGAGGTCTGCTTGCAGAATTCTTCAGCAGGCATCACACAACACCTAAAACTGCCTCAAGGAGGCCTCAACCACTTATAAAAACTGTTTAGCAGAATTAACGTATGCATGCAACAATAAAATAATATGAATTATCAAAATCAAATACACTGCATACTAGACTTTGAAACTTAAGAAATTAACACAAAAAGGTGGATACATCCAAAAAAATGCATTTTTTATAGTCCAGGCAGGACTTTTTCTGCTTCTTCAACTTGGGGGAGCTTGTTTAAGGGAGGTCTCTCTATCATCACTTGAGGACGTCCCTAGGGGCCTATTATTCATTGTATTGGCCAGCTGCCCCACTTGAGTTTTAAGAGCCCTGATTGAAGATGTTTGGCTCTGAAGAAGAGAATCATTTTTGGCCAGATGAGCATCGATTTTAGTCATGTACGAATCAGTTTTCACCATGAATTGCATGAACTTGTCTTCCAATGTTGGCTTCCTTTCTTACATAGGTGGCCTTGTATGCGATGAGAAACTAGGAGGATACGGTCATCTCTCATTGCCAGTAGATGAAGATGCTAACCCTTGGTTATCCCTCCATGAAAAATTGAGGTGATTTCTCCACCTAAGATTATATTGCTGTGAGCAGGGGTTGTTCTGAGATGGCCAATAGTTTCCTATATATTGAACACTCTCCAAAGTGGATGGACAACTATCATTTGCATGATTATTCCCTCACCTGTCACACAACATGAAGGGGCTTTAATTAGGGTCTATACCCAAACTGTCGAACTTGTTTGCTAATGATGCCACCTGAGCCGACAAAGATGTAAGTGCATCCACGTCATGAACTCCAGCTACCTTCCTTTGAGTGTTTCTTGCTGAAGGCCATTGGTAGCTATTGGCGGCCAATTCTTCCAACAGTTGGTATGCTTCATTGAAAGATTTACTCAATAATGAACCACCTGCAGCTGCATCCACAATTGGACGATGGTGAGGTAGTAGTCCTTTGTGAAAGGAGTAAATCTGGTGCCACAGAGGAATTTGATGATGTGGGCACCTTCTAAGCAGATCCTTGTACCTTTCCCAGGCTTCGTACAAGGATTCAGATTCTGACTGGGTGAATGAAGTGATGTCATTCACCAACCCAACAATCTTGGCCAGAGAAAAGTATTTGTTGAGGAATTTTCTGCACATATTCACCCAAGTAGTTATAGATCCCGTAGGTAAAGACTGCAACTAATTCTTGGCTCGATCCCTGAGAGAGAGGGAAAGAGCCTAAGGCGAATGACATCTTTTGAGACTCCATTGTGTCTAAAGGTGTCGCAGATCTCTAGAAAGTTTGACAAATGTGCATTAGGATCTTCATTCAGCAAACTGCCAAATTATACAGATGTCTGAATCATTTGGATAATGGCCAATTTGATCTCAAAATTATTTACGCGGATGGAGGCTGTTTGATACTTAATTGGAGATTTCCCATTTGAAGATTAGCAAACTCCCTCAGAGGTCTTGTATAATCATTGTTTTTCGCCATTGATGGTACCTTATTCACAAAAGAATGAAATATTAAATCAAAATGCAATTAAATAAAAGACTTGAATTAGAAACAAAGCTTGATATCAATATTAGCAATACAAAAATTAATCCCCGGTAACAGCGTAAAAAACTTGTTATGACCTTTTGTGTACCGCAAGTGCACGGGTCATTCAAGTAATAAAAATGATAAGTAAGATCGTCTTCACAGGGACTATGGTAACTTCCAAAGCTAAATATTAATCTACAACTTAATTAATTCTATTCAAGCAAACGTAAAGTGGAAAAGGGGTTGATAAATAAATTACAAAGCATAAAGAAAAGATAAAGATATGGTAGAGAGAATAGGGAATCCTTTTTCACCCCCTATTTCAGTTGATAACATGTAATCCATTCAAGTAATACAAACAATTAGATTAAGTTAGCTCGAGAAACAAACTTAGCTAAAAGTATGTCTAGATCGATTAACCCTATGTCATTTACTTAGTTTACTATGCATCCATGAGAACCAGAGCAAACAACAAGCATTAAGATCGATTCTCAACTATGACTATACATGGCTAAGAGGTATATGTCTATCCTATTAGCGAAACATTCTACCCTACCATTGGAGTGAAAACGAACATACATTTACCATATGTATGATCTAAAACCCAAAGTCCTATGTCTAGGCTCATTAGATTTCATCAAATCACATAAATGCTGATCAAACAAGTAAGAGTATTAAGCACATTATGATAAAACAAAACCCAAATCATTTATATAAGCTCAAAAGAGTACAAATCAATCAATATTCATAAAGGGATCCAAAGAATACCCTATACACAGCTTAGCTACTCATTGAATATGAAAATGTAATACAAAAATCCATATTCAAGATAAATGGAAGAGAGAGAAGAAAAAGAAACGGAAGATGAAGCCCCAATGGGTTGGGCCTTGAAGCTTGAATCTTCTTCCAAGACGAAGATGACTTCCAATCTTGACTCTTTCAACCCTCTTTCAACCTTAAAATACCTTCCTAGTTATTGAATTCTCCAATGGGCAAAAGCCCTAAAACGTGATAAGAGAGGCAGAAAAGAGAGAAAGGGGAGAAAAATAGAAAAAAACCCTAGGATCCCCTTCAAGAATCTGTGTTCCATGTATTTATAGATGAACAGATTTAGCGCATTATGTTGCGATGTTACACAACATGCAAAACTTAGGGCACCACGTCGCAACGTACACTTTCTTGCATCGCAACACTGAGGCTTAGGGTTATCAGGGTGCACAGACAGTGAGCAACACACTGTGACATGCAGTTCCTTGTACCACGGCGTGATCTACTGAAGCTTATCTTGTGATTCCTCTTTCAATGTAAGGCCTTGGCTCTCATCAATTTGGCTCTTTTGGGACCATCCTGCAATTGAGAAATCAACTAGTCAAATACAAATGCAATCAAACTCAATCCAATCAAAGGTTAGGAAGGATTTAAACAAGATTGATAAGGAAGACCTCAACATGGATTTTATATGAGAATGAGGCTAAAGCCTTCCAGCAATGCATAGCAACAAGGACAAAGCAGTCAATAACACACAAAAATAGGGCACAAATAACTACATTCCATGGAGTTATCAGATACTTCACATACCACAATAGAACGAAATAATGGTATCCAACCATATACAAAATATTAACATAAAAAAAATCAAAAGGGTCAAAAAGACTATCTTCTTCATCGTGTCTTGGAACTGCACAAAAACATCCTAGAATCATTATGGAAAATAAACAAATGGGGTTAGAATCTTACAACTCTCAGTATCAGTTATAAAAATGTGTCATCATAATCATTCTAGTTATTTCGAGGAAAAAAATTCATTTTAAGGCATTCAATATCATTCTAGGAAAACCATCCAAGTCCTTCCTCTTCTTGAAGTAGACAGTTCACTTATCATTATGAAAGCCATTTAAGTCATCAAAACTCAAGTCGTTAAATCAGAAATCATATCATCATATCTTGTAACACCCTAATACTAGTACTATTGGCATGCCTAAGATCATGCCTCAGTGATTAGTATTAATGATGTCACTTTAAAATTAATAACAAGTTCATGAAAATAAATGTACCTTATATGAAAATATGAGCCTGATACAGGTGTAAACGTGTACATATATTGAATGTTCTTATACAATTACTTATTTAAATAATACAAAAACTACCTTAAATACCTCTATGGTAAAATCTATACAAGTCTTATACAATGCTTTGTCTAACAACTACAACCAAACTTTTCTTCTTCAATCTTAGTCTTCTTTTACGTGTGCTAATTGATAACTCCATGAAATGGTGTTATATATCGTGGCTCTATATTTGTGCTTTATTGACTACTTAGTCTTTGTTATCAGGCATATTTGGAAGATTTTAGGCTATATTCATTGATTTCAATTGTGACATCTTCCTATATGTTTTCTGAGCAAATTGGTATAATTCTTCCTATGATTATGTGAACTTACTATTGTCATTAATCTGATGACTTCTTAATTGTAGGAAGGGCTCAAAATGAATATAATGGTCAAGGACTTAGAGCTGCATTGGAAGAGAAAGCACTAGGTGAAGTTCAGCATTCACCACCGAAGCATGGGCAAGTTGGTGTCGCGGTGTGTTGCATCCCCTATTTCTGGCAGGGAGCTATGAAATATGAACGCCGCAACGTGAGGAATGAGCACTGCGGTGTGCTGACCTAAATTCAACACGCGCCGCGGTGTGACATGTTGAGCGCCGCAACGTGAAACATAAATCTGAAGCCTATAAATACTGTTCTATCAGATATCACAAAGGCAACATTTTTGTTTTTAGAACACAACTACTAAGGTTTATTTGTGACACTAAAAGGAAGCAAAAAGGACCAAAGTTGAAGGCCAAATCCTTCCACAAGGAGGATCCAAGCATTAAAGACCACCATTATTGAGCTTTCCACCTTCTCTCCTTCAACTTCCTCTCTTCTCTTTTCATGACGATGAGTATTTGTGATATATTTTCATTTGTCATGAGTGGCTAGGCTGTGTGTAGGGATTTCTTTAGATTCTTCTATGGATATTGATGATTTTGTAAACTTTTAAGTTAATATATATGGTTTAGGATTGTTCAATCATATTGTTCCTAATGCTTTTGAATGTTTGGCCAATATTTAATATGTTTTGATTAAATCTAATGAACCTAGACATAGGAATATGGATTTAAGGAATATGGATATAAGATCATGCATGGCTATTATTGAGAATTGTTCTTAAGGAATGGAATTTACTCTATG
Organism: Ormosia emarginata; assembly: GCA_029884605.1. Classification (NCBI taxonomy): domain Eukaryota; kingdom Viridiplantae; phylum Streptophyta; class Magnoliopsida; order Fabales; family Fabaceae; genus Ormosia; species Ormosia emarginata. The sequence goes on along the minus strand of JAQQTP010000078.1, from coordinate 18,760,874 downwards.
TCTCATGGACACTTAGTGACTAGATAAATAAAGCATGGTTAGATGACCTAAACATAGGGTTTTAACTGAATAAGTTTCTCAAGCCAACAAATTTCATATCATGTATGTTGATAAAGAAGTTTGCATATTATCAATTGAAGTAGAAGGTGAAGAAGGATTCCCTATTCTTTAATCATTAACTTTAATTCCAATTAGTTAGCATTTAAATCTTCCCATTAGTTTACACACACCTCTTTTAAATTGAATGTTCTTAGATAGAAATTATTAAGCTATTGGTTAATAGTTAGTTCTGAATTAGCAATAGTCCTCGTGGGAACAATATTTGACTCCTAGCTATATTGTAAGTGTGATCCGTGCACTTGCGGTAATGATTACACATAGTTTTATATATCTGTATTTCACACAGAAAAATTTAAAATAGTAGTTTGACAAAATTTTTATTTTACTTGTCTCAAAGCAAATTACGCAAAACGACCAAATAAAATTAGAGCTTATAAAATATACTTGTATTTCATGCAGAAAAACAAGAAACAGTAAAATCGGGACACAACGGTCGTTTACACAAAAATTTGAAAAATAGCAAACAGGACATTCGGAATATTTTTCAAAAATTTAGGGTGTTACAAAAAACACATTCTTTATTCAAAACTTAATATAAATATATTGGTATAACTTAGAGAGGTGGCAAACTTCCAAATCTGATCATCTCTCTTCCTGAAACAAAAGTTCAATTATTAACCTTTATAAAGTCCTTGTATATTCAAATACATCATATATGACAAAATCAAGTTCTTTATCAAATTAAATCATTTACATAATCAAACCAAATATCATATCTAATCATATAAAATATTTGTCCTACTAATAATTCTTCACAATAACACATAAAATAACAAATCAAATTAGTTGTTATATTGATCCACAACTAAACTTAGTTTTATATCATATATTTTTATATGTCATCATTCTCGTATTCAAATAATTCTTTATGCTTCAAGTTCCATATTCTAATGTAATACTTTTCATATCTCTTACTTCATAATTATACATTTCGCCAATAATCGTATTTCATTCCTTTGGGATACTTTCAAGTCAAGCTTCCACCTTGGTCCTTGTTACGTTAATTCTGAAAACAAGACAATTACCTATACAATTGTCATTTTATACAATACATTATATGTAACATCCTAATACTGAAATCATTGTATATCAAACATATGCCTAGATAAATAGCATTAGATATGCTACTTCTAACTTATTTATGAAACAAATCTATAACATTTATATAAATAAATCATTATGGAGAGTGACTTACCGTTGGACCTGATCTTATTCAGCAGACAATTGAGAAGGTCAAGGTGATTCAGGAGAAGATGAGAACGGCTCAAAGTCGACAAAAGAGTTATGCGGACAAAAGAAGGAAACCTCTTGAATTTGAGGAAGGAGAGCACGTGTTCTTGAAAGTCACGCCTACGATTGGGGTCGGTCGGGTTCATAAATCTAGACAGCTCACTCCAAAATTCATTGGACCTTACAAAATTCTTCGTCAGATAGGTGTCGTTGCTTACCAAATAGCTTTACCACCTTTTCTTTCAACTCTTCACAATGTTTTTCATGTGTCACAACTTCAAAAATACATTCCCAGTCCTGATCATGTCATAGCGCCTAATTCAGTACAATTAAAGGAAAACTTGACTTATGAAACAACTCCTGTGAGGATTGAGGATAAGAGAATGAAGCAACTCAGAGGGAAAGACATACCATTAGTGAAAGTGATCTAGAACGAAGCAACTGGAGATGAGACATGAGAACTAGAGGACAAAATGAAAGAGCAATACCCATAGTTATTTTAAGGTATAAAAATTTTGAGGACGCAGAATATTTATTTTTTTCAGGTGTAACACCCTAAATTTTATTTATTTTATGATAAATATGTTACCAAGTAGCTTCCAGTACTCAAGAGGGGGGTGAATTGAGTAGCAAAAACTTTTGCAAAAGCTTTAAACAAATAAACTTTGCTCAATATAAATATTAAAGAACGTGGAAGAGTTGAGAAAAAGGAAGAACAATTAATAAATAAATTGCAGGAATTAATAAATAAAGTGCATAAAATAAAGAGAATAAGAGAAGGAAAACAGGCACAGTATTTATCCTGGTTCGACCACCAACCACTTGTGGCCTACGTCTAGTCCCTGAAACACAGTTCGAGATTTTTCACTATTCAAGACAAGCTTAAACAACAGGTGCTTGCAACCTTTACAATACGGAGCACTTTTCACACATAGGGAAACTCTACCCTTGTGCTCAAGCCTCAATCAAACAAAAGGGATACCTCACCCTTATACAATCCTTGGGGATACCTCACCCTCAATATACAGAAATAGATAAAGAGATGAAATGAAACTCTCACTAAGAGTAGATAAATACAAATTGAAGTACTAGAGAGCTGTTTCTCAAATATCTCAAGAGTTAAACAATTATAAGTTCAGAAAAAGAGAGAATAAAGCAGAGCACGTTTTCAAGCAAGCAAAAATTGATCTCAATGTTCAGGGGGTTTTCAGAGAAGTCCCAGGCCTCTATTTATAGAGCTCGTGGAGAAAAATGGCCGTTGGGAGCAATTAATTACGTTTAAAACTTTCTGATTCTCGTATGGAATTTGAAAACTTAACTCTGATTCTCGTGGGGTATTCGAATGCCTGAAGGAGGTATTCGAATACCTCTGTCAAAAACTCTTTCGAAAATCGATTAAGTTAGGGTTATTCGAATACTCAAGGGTATTCGAATACCTCATTAAAACAAGGCATGTTTCGAAAACAGGGTATTCGAATACCATATGGGGTATTCGAATGCCTCATTTAAAAAGGTTCATTCTGAAACTAAGTTATTCGAATATCATATGGGGTATTCGAATGCCTCTGTTTTGGCACATCAGAAAATATCAGTTACGAATCAGATTATTCGAATACCAAATTGAGGTATTCGAATACCTCAGTTAAAAACAGTTCAAATTCCTTTCCAAAAAGCTTCGAAATGCTTGTTTTTAACCTTTAAAACATTTGATCTTTTAAAAACTTCAGTTTAGGTTATCTTTACTCATTTGAGATATTTAATTGACAGCTCCATACATGATAGATCCTAAGTCCTAAAGCTAATCTTTAAACACTTGGACTTGGTCTTCTCATCATCCTCATGTTTGTTATCATCAAAATACATCTTCATTGTTGCGTAGCAAACACATTCTCTCCCTTTTTGATGATGACAAAGTATCATAGAGAAAAGCATTAGTACAGAAATAATTGGAATTCACAAAGTAAGAGGCTTACATTCATATCTAATATGTGCGTGGCGTAGCTCCCCCTTAATGTTGGAATCCAATAATAGTTATTTTAAACCTGTCTTTTCTCATAGTTATATTTTTCTCCCCCTTTGGCATAATAAAAAAGATACAACAATATATAATGCATAAAGGAGGCAATAAACATAAAGAGAAACTGAATGTATTAATAATTTAGCCAATATACATAATATAATGAAAGAGTAAACAGCTAATACAAAAAGGCATCCAAACAAGAACAAAGCCTAGAAATAGGCATCTGGCGGAGGAGGAGGGGAATCAGAACCCCGTGAAGATATTAAAGCACGCAAAGCGCTTGCTCACGCTCAACACCATCAAGTCTGTCAAACAGAATGAGAAGGTGTGTTCCAAATAAGCTCTTATCCTCCATATAAGCACGGTTGGCCATGTAAGGTGGCCATGACTTGATCCGAGTAACCGAACCAAAGCGGCAGGAGCAGGGGCAAAGCAAGTGTCGAGGCGCAGGGGCTACCGGAGCAAAGAAGGCAACGCAGGGGCAACGGCAGATCAGGCGGGTCGTCCTCATCATCGTCAACTTCAACGGGAATACCCACCTTCATCGCCTTTATCATCTTCATTCGGTTCAGCGTATAAGAGCCAAACACATTATGGTGGGTCAGCTGAGTTTTTCGCTCGGTCTCTACAATCTACGGATACTTGCCTAGAAAGGCAGTGATGATCACCCCATAAGGTAGTTCTGAGCGTTCTTTTCCCTTAGCTCTCATCATATGCTTCATAATGAAGACGGGCCAGTTTATCCGGTATCCTTTCTTCAGGATCCACAGCATAAACACATCATCTTCACTCAGGTAGACGTAGTTCCCACCTCTAGGAGCTAAGATGTGGGCATAAGCATAATGTAAGAGCCTGTCTTGACTCTTCATCATGCCCCCTTTGACTCCCTTTTGAGTCGGAGGTAATGCCAACCCAGGTCTAAGAACATCTTCAATGGCTCGAATCTTGTCGAACCGCTGGACAAACTCTTCACAGTCTTCATTGTTACGGCCAGCAGATTCTAATCCGAAGAGGCGAACCCAGTCCTGAGGAGTGATCACAATGTGCTGATCACTGACGTCAGAGTGGAGCTCCAGACCTTTAATCCTCAAGTTGCAGTAGAACATTTTGACCAGATCGGGATAGAGGACCGCCTTATAGGAGCAAAAACGAAGCACGCCCTGGATGTCCACCGGTGTAGGAAATCAAAGCCACCTTCTTTTTCAAAGAATGCCAAGTCCGAGATACTGGGCTGCACAAGGTTTCGTTCTCTGAAATGAGAAATGAAGCGTCCAAGGGTTTCTGGGTGAGAGGAGAGCCTTCGCAGATCCAATGGGTTGTTGCAAGGCGCAGTTTTTGTGCGAGCACGCTTGGAGGAGGAAGCCATGGGTGAAGGTTGAAGATGAGAGGAATGGGTTTGAAAAGAGAGGGAGTAACGGTTGGGTCAGACGAAGGAGAGGTATTCGAATAGGAGATGAAAAACGAGAGAAAAGAAATGAGGGAGATGAGATGAATGAACGGGTGAACGAAGGGGCTTATATAAAACTCAGACCCAAGGTATTCGAATGCCTCAATTGGTATTCGAATACTGTTGTTTGGAAACGCAAAGGTCAGGGCTGTCTTGAAAGAGGGTATTCGAATACTGCTGAGGTATTCGAATAGACCGTCCAAAAAGGATTGGCCCAGATAAGCAGGTATTCGAATACTGCTTAGGGTATTCGAATACTGCTTAGGGTATTCGAATACTTCAGAGACAGAAACAAAAGCCTGATAGCAAGAGGCTTCAGGTTATTCGAATAACCACTAAGGTATTCGAATACACCTGGTTAATAAACCATGAAAGCATGCGAGGAAATGATGGTATTCGAATACCAGATGAAGGTATTCGAATAACTTAGATAGAAAAACATAAAATATTACGTCCAGAATGCAATTTTGAAGATTAAAGCTTACCCAATTTGAACGAGTACCTGCAAAACAAAATTAAAGATATCTCCAACGCTCAAGTCAGTAACAATTTAAGATTAATAAATCAATAAGTAAGCGGTAAATTTAACAGATTAAACACACGATTGATCCAAAATGCCAAGTTCTCTTCTTAAATGAAAGAACGAATCTTTAGGTAAAGGTTTTGTGAAAATATCAGCAAGTTGATTATTGGTTTCAACAAATTCTAACACACAATCACCTTTTTGAACATGATCTCGTATAAAATGGTGCCTTATTTCAATGTGCTTAGTCCTAGAGTGCATAATGGGATTCTTTGTCAGATTGATTGCACTAGTATTATCACATCTTATAGGGATGTGATTAAGTCAAGACCAAAGTCTAGAAGTTGTTGCTTCATCCATAGAATTTGAGCACAACAACTTCCTACGCCACATATTCAAATTTCCTCACGGTGGATAAAGCCACGCTATTTTGTTTCTTGCTATGCCAAGAAACTAAGGAATTGCCAAGCGTGTGACATGTTCCACTAGTGCTTTTCCGATCCAATTTGCATCCAGCAAAATCGAGTCGAATAACCAATAAGACTACAAGTGGTACCTTTGGGGTACCACAAGCCCACTTGTGTAAGTGCCACCTAGATATTTCATAATTCGTTTTACAAAGACTTAAATGCGACTCTTTAGGATTAGCTTGATATCTAGCACACATGCATACGCTAAACATTATATCGGCCTACTAGCAAAGAGATAGAGAAGAGATCCAATCATACCTCGATATTTAGTAATTTCTACAGAATTACCTCGCTTCGTCTTTATCCAAGTAACACGAAGTACTCATTGGTGTAGCCATATGCTTTGAGTTGTCCATTCCAAACCTCTTGAGAAGTTCTTTGCAATACTTTGTTTGGCTAATGAACGTTCCACTCTTTGTTTGTTTGATTTGAAGTCCAAGGAAGAAATTGAGTTCTCCCATCATGGACATTTCGAATTCGCTTTGCATGATTTTGGCAAATTCCTTGCACATTTTCGTTAGTAGCACCAAATATGATATCGTCTACATATACTTGTACAAGAAGTATATCATGGTTTTTATTTTTAATAAAAAGAGTCGTGTCAACCTTACCTCTTGTAAAATCGTGTTCTAAAAGGAACTTACTTAACCTTTCATACCAAGCTCGTGGAGCTTGTTTTAAGCCATACAAAGCCTTTTTCAATTTGAAAACATGGTTAGGTAGATCATAATTTTCAAAACCTGGAGGTTGGTCAACATATACTTCCTCTTGAATAAAGCCATTTAAAAAAGCACTTTTAACATCCAGTTGATATAATTTAAAATCCATGATGCAAGCAAAAGCAAGTAACATCCTAATAACTTCTAATCTGGCTACAGGTGCATAGGTTTCTTCATAGTCTATACCTTCTTCTTGATTATATCCTTTTGCTACAAGTCTAGCTTTATTTCTTGTTATTATGCCAGCTTCATCAAGTTTGTTTCTAAACACCCATTTAGTACCGATAATAGGATGATTATTAGGCCTAGGAACTAGTTCCCAAACTTGGTTTCGTTCAAATTGATTTAATTCTTCTTGCATAGCTAGAAACCAATGTTCATCATTAAAGGCTTCATTGATGTCTTTAGGTTCGATTTGAGAAACAAAGGCTAAGTGGTTACATGCATTTCTAATGGAGTTTCGAGTACTTACACCTTTGGATACATCACCTATTACTTGATCAAGCGGATGATATTTTGAGGTACGCCATTCTTTGGGAAGTTCCAAAGCTTGTGAATCCTCTTGTCTTTGTTTATCTTCTTGCTTCTTGATTTCTTTTTCCTTGCTATCCAAATGAGTTTCGCTAAGGCTTCGCAACATCATCAATAACAAGATCCCTTCTCGATCCATTTGGGTCAGTTTCATCAAATGCAACATGTATAGATTCTTTAATAGTCATAGTTCTTTTATTATATATACGAAAAGCCTTACTATGATTTGAATAACCAAGAAATATACCTTCATCAGACTTAGCATCAAACTTGCCTAAGTTATCTTTTCCATTATTTAAAACAAAACATTTGCATCCAAAAACATGAAAATGTGCGACATTTGGCTTTCTTCCCTTGTATAATTCATATGGGGTTTTCTTTAAAATAGGCCTTATAAGGGCCCTATTCATAACATAACAAGTCAGTATTTACAAAGATCCGCCCAAAAATACTTAGGAAGAAGCAGCCTCATTAAGCATAGTTCTCGCCATTTCTTCTAAAGAACGATTTTTCCTTTCTACAACTCCATTTTGTTGTGGAGTTCTAGGGGCAGAGAAATTATGATTAATGCCATGTTCATCACAATAATTTTCAAAAACATTGTTTTCAAATTCGCCACCATGATCACTTCTTATAGAAGAAATTTGAAAACCTTTTTCGCTTTGAATAACTTTGGCAAGTCTTTTAAATGCTAGAAATGCATCATTTTTATTTGCAAGAAATAAAGTCCATGTAAACCTAGAAAAATCATCCACAATCACTAAAGCATAGTAATTCCCACCAAAGCTCATAGTTCTAGAGGGTCCAAATAAATCCATGTGCAAAAGTTGTAAAGGTCTAGTAGTTGAAACTATATTTTTTGATTTAAAAGAGACCTTTATTTGTTTACCCTTTTGACATGCATCACATAATTTATCTTTAACAAAATTAAGCTTTGGTAGTCCAATTACTAGCTCTCTAGAGACCAACTTCCTTAGGTGATCCATGTGAATGTGTGCAATTCTCCTATGCCATAACCATGAATCATCATTCTTACTTAAAAGGCATTTCGCATCATTTGAAGATATATCATCAAGACTAATCATATAAATGTTATTTATTCTATGACCAATGAATTTAACATGTTTATCATTTTTATCTTCAATTATGCAACAATTTGAATAAAAAATTACCTTATTTCCTTTGTCACATAATTGGCTAATACTAAGAAGGTTATGTTTTAAGCCTTCAACAAGCAACACATTTTCAATAGAGGAATTTGGATTCTTGCCAACTTTTCCAATTCCAAGAATTTTTCCCTTGTTGTTGTCTCCATAAGTAACATGTCCATGATTCTTGGGAATAAACATGGTGAATTTTGAGTCGTCTCCAAATCATGTGCTTGGAACAATGCCATTGTCGAGATAGCAATTTGAGCTCCTGGCTTTCAAGCACACCTACAACACAATTTTAATTTTTAACCTTTGGTACCCAAATTTTCTTGGGTCCTTGAGTGTCAGTTTTAGGCAATGTACCCTTTGGAACCCAAATCATTTTTGTCCCAATTTTTGTGTTAACATTCTTTCTAGCATTGCATGTTGAAGCACTATGACCTTTCTTTCCACAGTAAAAACATTTAATAAATGGACTGCTGGAAGTACTTGAATAAACGAAGAAATTTTTATAAGATTTATGTTAATTTTTCGGGTTATAACCGATTCCACTTTTCAAAAACAACCCTTTGTTTCCCTAATATAATGTTTAGATTATCTCTCCCATAAGTGAATTTGGCAAGGGTGTTCTTTAAGTCTTCAATTTCTTTCTCAAGTGTATGACATGAAGAACAAGAATATGAAGTAGAAGCATGTGAGGGATGAGATGAGCATGCATCAATAATTCCCAAAGTTTCATTTTCAATTTTTAATTCTTCAATCTCTTTATTTAAAATAAGAATTTTATTTTCTAAAGAAGAGATTTTTTTCTTAGAGGAAGAAATTTGTTTTGTGAGTTTTAAAGATTCATCATGCAGTTCTTCAAAGGCATCTTGTAACTCATCATAAGAAGGCAGTAAAGTAGAGTTAGAACTTACCTCATTTTCGCTTTCTTCTTCTTCTCCTTTGGCCATGAGACAAAGTTGAGCTTCTTCGCTATCTCGAGTGTCAGTTGAATCCATGTCGTTTTCATCCCATGCTATATAGGCTTTTCTTCCTTTTCTTTCTTTGAAGGGCTTCTTCTCAAGTCTCTCTTTCTTCTTTTGGTAACCGGGCATTCCATTTTCATGTGACCAGGCTTGCCACATTCATAGCAAGTAGGAGTTGATGAAGCTCCTTCGCCTTTGTAATGAGTCTTCTTCGGAGGGAAGGGAGGTCTTCTTTGCATTCCCTTTTTCTTGAGAAATTTACCAAATTTTTTAACTAACAAACTAAGATTTTCTTCGTTTACCTCAATGTTTTCTGAGCTTTCTTCATCTTCTTCATCATCATTGTCAATTGTTGAGGAAGTGGCTTTGAGCGCTATCCCCTTTTTCTTTTTATCGTTTTCTTCGCTTTGACTTAATCTGCTCGCTTCTAGTTCATGCTCATGAAGTTTTCCAAAAAGGGTAGCTAATGACATGGTTGTCAAGTCCCTTGATTCGAAATTGTCACCTTGGGCTGCCAAATCCTCGCTTAAACACCTTAACACTTTATTAATCAAATCTTCGTTAATAAAACTTTTTCCTAAAGATGCAAGATGATTAACAATGTGGGTGAACCTCTTTTGCATTTCTTGAATGCTTTCTCCTTGGTTCATTCTAAACAGTTCATATTCGCGAGTTAGAGAATTGATTCTCGACCTCTTAACTTCACTAGTACCCTCATGGGTAACTTGTAAAGTGTCCCACATTTCTTTAGCGGTTTGCAATTAGAAATTTAAAAACTCATCATACCCCAAAGCAAAGTGGTAATGATGTTTTTGGCTTTTAAATTATATTGGACTTTTCTTTTATCCTCATCAGACCAATCACTTCTAGGTGTCTCGGTTTTTACACCATCGACAACGCGTGTAGGTATAAATTGGCCGTTTTCGACAGCATCCCACACATCTAGATCAATAGCTTCGATGAAGATTTTCATTCTTTCCTTCCAATATGCGTAACCATCCCCATTGAAAAAGGGTGGTCGGTTTATGGAAGATCCCTCTGAAAAACCATTTAAGGAAGCCATGTTCTCTTGAAGCGGCTAAGCTCTTTATACAAGAGTCTAGCTCTGATACCACTTGTTACCAAGTGGCTTCCAGTACTCAAGAGGGGGGTGAATTGAGTAGCAAAAACTTTTGCAAAAGCTTTAAACAAATAAACTTTGCTCAATATAAATATTAAAGAACGTGGAAGAGATGAGAAAAAGGAAGAACAATTAATAAATAAATTACAGGAATCAATAAATAAAGTGCATAAAATAAAGAGAATAAGAGAAGGAAAACAGGCACAATATTTATCCTGGTTCGACCACTAACCACTTGTGGCCTACGTCCAGTCCCCCCGAAACACGCTTCGAGATTTTTCACTATTCAAGACAAGCTTAAACAACAGTGCTTGCAACCTTTACAATACGGAGCACTTTTCACACACAGGGAAACTCTACCCTTGTGCTCAAGCCTCAATCAAACAAAAGGGATACCTCACCCTTATACAATCCTTGGGGATACCTCAACCTCAATATACAGAAATAGATAAAGAGATGAAATGAAACTCTCACTAAGAGTAGATAAATACAAATTGAAGTACTAGAGAGTCAAGTTTCTCAAATATCTCAAGAGTTAAACAATTATAAGTTCAGAAAAAGAGAGAATAAAGCAGAGCACGTTTTCAAGCAAGCAAAAATTGATCTCAATGTTCAGGGGGTTATCAGAGAAGTCCCAGGCCTCTATTTATAGAGCTCGTGGAGAAAAATGGTCGTTGGGAGCAATTAATTACGTTTAAAACTTTCTGATTCTCGTATGGAATTTGAAAACTTAACTCTGATTCTCGTGGGGTATTCGAATGCCTGAAGGAGGTATTCGAATACCTCTGTCAAAAACTCTTTCAGAAAACTGATTAAGTTGGGGTTATTCGAATACCAGTCAAGGGTATTCGAATACCTCATTAAAACAAGGCATGTTTCGAAAAGGGGTATTTGAATACCATATGGGGTATTCGAATGCCTCATTTAAAAAGGTTCATTCTGAAACTAAGTTATTCGAATACCATATGGGGTATTCGAATGCCTCTGTTTTGGCACAGCAGAAAATATCAGTTACGAATCAGGTTATTCGAATACCAAATTGAGGTATTCGAATACCTCGGTTAAAAATTGTTCAAATTCCTTTCCAAAAAGCTTCAAATGCTTGTTTTTAACCTTTAAAACATTTGATCTTTTAAAAACTTCAGTTTAGGTTATCTTTACTCATTTGAGATATTTAATTGACAGCTCCATACATGATAGATCCTAAGTCCTAAAGCTAATCTTTAAACACTTGGACTTGGTCTTCTCATCATCCTCATGTTTGTTATCATCAAAATACATCTTCATTGTTGCGTAGCAAACACAAAATATTCATTTTCTAATATTTGTGATTTTTGAAAAAAAATTTGGATTTTTCTGAGAATGCAGAATATTTTAATATTATTTCTCGTTTTGCATGCAAACTGAGCGGAGTCGGGAAAATGAGATATTTTTCTCGAGAACCTCGATCTGTGGAAACGGCGGCGGGGGATCTTACTAAACCCGAGATTGGACATGATTTATGAGGTTTGATATTTTTCGAGAAATTTTAATAGATAAAATAATAAATCGTTGTGTAAATTTTATCTACCAGACAATTAATACTGATTTCTGTCAACTATAATAATTGTCTATTGGATAATAACATCTATTAAAAGCCCTATCATATTATCCTAATGTAATCTACTTAAAGTCTAATCAAACCCACTTTAATTCAAATTTATTATATTTTAATCAAAGCTTCTTGAGAAGTTTGACCACCAAAGGACAAGAATGCCCTTGGCTTGTTGGGGAAGCCAAAAATCTCCCCCTCTCTCTTCTCCATTGCCGCGGCATTTGCTTGCCCAAGGGAAGCAATTTTGCCTCCCTCCTTTAATCAATATACACTAAAAATAATACATTTCCCTATCACCCTTTCTCTCTCTAACTTCTTCTTCTTCTTCATTTTCTCTTCCTTCTCTCTTTTTCCTTCTTCCCTACGAAAATTGCAGCCCCCATTAGCACCATTTCTCTTCACTTTTCTCTTCATAAACACCATTTCCACACTCACCTCAACCTCCTCTACATTTCCTATTTAGAAATTTTCTTCAAAATCTATCTCCACCTCCATTGTCTTCCAAGGCAAAGCTTTAAGGTAAAGTTTTCATTTTTCTTCTTTCTTCTCTTCATTTTCGTGTTCCATGGTCTCTTTGGTGACCATGGATCTCTTCTTTTTCAACCATTGATGGTGATTCCTTGTCTTGAAATTTCCAGGGTTTTTGGACCCCAAAATCGAATCTACCAAGGAGCAATAGGAGATCATTTTTGTGTTCTTCCTTTAGGTAAGAGGGATATTACTTACTTCAACCATTATTGGTGGTGAGGGAACATTTGTATGCTCATTTTGTTTGGTGATTTTGCATGTTTATGTATTCTTGAATTGGATTAATGCTTGAATGGTGATTTTGAATGTATTGGATGTGTTGAAGATGCTTGATCATGTTAGGGTTGTTAAATGAAAAATTTGGAGTTTCCTACCCTAATGTGAGGCCACGGTTTTGACTAGAATTTAGGGATATGAATTGGTTTTTGTATACAAATAAAATGAAGCTTATGTGATTAAATGTAGAATGATAACATTAAAATTAATGAATGGAAAATTTTAAGGGTTTAATACCCTAAGGTGAGGCCATGGTTTTGGCCTTGGATCCTAAAGGATTGGATTAATGTGGTGTGAAATAAAATCTAAGTAATTAGGTATCAAGTAACTAATGCATAAAATGGAAAGAAATTGAAACCTTGATGACCTAGTGAGGCCACGATTTTTAGAAAAAAATTAGGGGTTAAATGATGCCTTGATGCATCTTTGGAGATTAAGAATTTAGAGACATGCGTAATACATGATCAAGTGGAAGAATTAAATTGAGTAATAACTCTTGAGAGTGCCACGGTTTGAAGGGTTATTCAACTTAAAATTTTCATAATTAACTAAAATGATTGAAGGATGATTAAAGTTTTTTCTATGGGTCCACAACCTAGGATGAATGATTTGATAAACCAAATAAAAGGGGGAATAATAGTGTTTTTAAAGGATGACTTAAGGTCAAAGTACTATTAGAACAAGTTTGAGAGAAAATATTTTGAAGATCGTCCTTAGAATTAGATGTGAACATCGAGCACCTACAATCTTCATAGACTAGATGAACAAATTTTCTGGACCATATCTAGACAAGATAGTCGTGGTCTTTGTAGATGATATTTTCATCTATTTAAAGACATTTAAAGAACACAAAGATCACCTCAGAAAGGTTCTAGAAATTCTAAGAGAGAAGCAACTGTATGTTGGCAAGGTGCAATTATTAAAACACGTAATTTCTAGAGAAAGGATAATTATAGGCCTAAGTAAGAATGAACTCAAGAACAAAAAGAGGCAATGCTTTTGAATACACACAAGAGTACGAAAATAATTTCCAAGGACTAAAAAAAAAAGAGAGAGAGATTACCTACCATACCGGTTCTAGTGGCCCCGAATCCTCAAGGAAACTTTGAGATATACTCTGACACCTCAAGGAGAGAGGTAGGATGCGTGTGATACTAGTTGGGTGGGTAGTTGCTTACACCTTTAGGCAATTGAGATTGCATGGCGACAACTATCCAACCGCTAACTTAAGATTGATAGTTATGGTGTTTGCCTTGAAGACTTGGACGCACTAGGTGTATGGAGTTAAATTTGAGGTCTGAAATGACCATAAGCGTTTGAAACATCTATCTAATAAGAAACAGTTAAACATAAGACAAAAATGATATATGGAGTTCTTGAAGATTATGATCTTGAGTTAGAGTACTATATGGGTAAGGCCACTGAAGTAGTTGAGGAACTGATCAAAATATTTCTGCACATGTCCTATATGGTGGTGCAAGGGATGAAACCTTAGTAAGTTTTTGGAACTTGAGCCTGATAGTGACTATGTTGTCACATAGTCCTTGTTTGGATAGATTAGAATTTCATGATGAAGTGATGGCTCAAGTCGAGGATACTCAAGAAGAAAGTGAAATCTTAAAGTGACGGGACGATGATATATTGAGGGAGACCTTGTGTCTCAAGAGAATATATGATTAAAGAGATAATTGGAAGGCTCATAAAAGTCGACATTATTTGATGTGTTCGAATAAATTGTTGACAAAAAGGGAAGATAGACTATTAGAAATTCTCTGAATTTCTACACTCCTTATGAATCCCTGAATGGAGATGGGAACTACGCCAAAAGCAATAAGATGTTCTTGTGAGTCCTCTACCTTATAAAGGATTGAGAATTGTAACCATCCTTTGGTTCTAAGAGAAGATCTTGGTTATATGGTTGCAATTGTGAAGTATTTAATAAAGGAATTGAAACCATATTTGAGTTTCAATATAAAGTTAAAAAGAAGTATAAGGGCTTACGTGGAGGATTCATGGAACGTCAAAAGAAAATAGATGTATATGGAATTAAGATTACTGAAGATGATTTCATGGTAATTGAAACCCCTGTGCACCCAAAGTAGATGAGACAGATGAAACCTCATCAAGTCAAAGGATTCAATTTTTTCTTGATTAGAGGCTTTGCGGGTGAGTATCTTGGGAATTGCATCTTGGCTCATGATTCCGAGAGCTAAGAAGAAATTCATGATCGTTTGACTCATGTAGAGTTTTATTAGTAAGTGTCCTAATGGTAGACCTTTAGTGGTGCTTCCTAAGGGGATAATATCGACTTGGAAAAGGTTTCAACTATGGAAAGTTGAACATATGCCATTTTAAAACTTCTACACTGTGGAAGCATCAAGCAACTCATAACCACTAGCAGTGTTGACACAGTGGGTGGAACAAAAGAGTATTCTTTTCTTGGGGTATAGATAGTTCTTTACAATTGTTTGTGAGAATGGAACTAGCAATTTATCATCACCTTGCCTAGAGAAATGGCTTAAGATTTCTTTAATTTTTATTAGATGGGAGACACACTCCAAGAGATGAAATAATGATGCAGTACAGTTCCTTGCCAAAGTACAAACATTTAGAGGAGTTGAGCTATCAGGAACTCAAAGTCAGAATGATGACAGGAAGTGCTCGATATCGCAAATCTTATATGGCTAAATTTGTAAAGTCAAAGACATCTAGACTTGTTGTTAAGTCATTCGTGAGTAGAATATATACTCCTGGTATGCGAAGCTTCTTAGATTTAGTTGACAACACTTTGCAGAAAGACACAGACTCTAAAAAAGAGAGTGGTCATTATACAAGATTTGCTTGAGATGATGAGCAAGATACTTCCCTATGATATGGGAGATTTTCTTGATGAGCTTCCTGATCTGGGTAATTTTTACAGTGGTACTCCATCTCAACCCTAGATAAAAGCATGACGATGACTAAATTTTGAGGACAAAATTTATAAAAATGAAGGAAGAAATATAACATCCTCTCTGACTTAATGATATTAATCAGGGTTATAGTAACTTAATAAGTCTGGTATAAGTTGCTTAATGATTTTAGTTGTTTGGGCTAAATTGAGCATAAATCTATAACACTGAATACAAGAAATAACTTAAAATTGTTCAGAATTTAGCTTAAATAGCTAAATTTATGGGAATAAATATAGTAAAGTTATTTTGAAGTCATTAAGGATTGGAATGAGCTATATGAAATTTTGGAAGATCAGATATGTTAGTTTGACATTTTTAATGACACTGCAATAGTGTTTAAAGACCAAACTAATCAGATAAATGGATCAGAAGCTGTAAGGGTATGAGCAAGTGTAATATAGAAGAATGAAGATTAATTTGAGAGTATAAACAAGTTGAAATGGACATTTGGAAGCTTCTAAATTCAGTTCCATAAGATTTAATTTAACCCAGGGATGAATAATGAAGCTTAGTGTCTGATAAAGGTGTATACAAATGATTGTGAAAAAATAAAACTGAGAAATGCGTGAAATTCTAGAATTTTCAATAATGCCTATGGAGGTTGGAAAAATCCATTTCTGAAAGATTAAAGTGTCTTTAGCAGATAAAAATTTATCTGCTGGATTTCACTTTTTCCCTCATATGTCCCTTTCCTCATGTCTCATCCTTCATGTTTGTCGTTTGAGATATTTTTCTCACTCCCCTCCCCTCACTCTCGTTAAGTCATCAGGAGACAAAAGAAACAAAGAAAAGAAATAAAAGAAAGAGGATAGAAAGGAGAAAAGAAGGCAGAGCAAAGAAAGAGGGAGACGTGATAGAAAGCTAAAAATGGAGAAAAAGAAAGAAGAAGGAGAATCAAGCAAAGAAACAAGGAACCATGGAAGATTTGAGGTAGGGGGTTTCTTTCATCTTTTCTACTATTTCTTTGTTTTCCAAAGTCTTGGAAGCTTGAGATTTGAATGATGATTTTGAAATGGAAAAGATGATTATGTGATGTTTATGATTTGAGAACTTGATTTCTTGATTTAACTCTTGATGAGTTTTAAGATTTGGAAAAAATGGGTTTCATACCCATTTGGAGATTTTATGTTTTATGAGTGATTTGGATGCACATTTGTGATGATTTGATGTTATTGTTGATGTTTGATGGTTTGGTTTAGGTTGGAATGGTTTAAGAACTCTGATTTCTACATAATACGAGCTTGTAATCGATTATATAACCCCTGTAATCGATTACAGTGCTTCTGGAGCTGCGAAAATGGTTTTTGGGCTAGATGTAATCGATTACAGAGCCTCTAGTTGAGACGTAATCGATTACATCCTGGATGTAATCAATTACAGAGCTTCTGGGTGAGATGTAATCGATTACATTAGTCATGTAATCAATTACCAGGCCCCCAAATAAGAGTTTTTGATCCAAAATTGATGGGAATAGAATTCTTAATCCTATGGGGCCTAAATACAAATCTTAAACCTTAAAAATTATTTATTTTATTATAAATATTCATTTTCCAATATTTATAATTTTTTTGAATTTTTTTGGATTTTTCTGATAATCTGAAATATTTTAATATTATTCCTCATTTTACGTGCAAACTAAGCGAAGCTAAGAAAATGCAATATTTTTCCCAAGAACCTTGATTTGTGAAAACATCGACGGGGGATCTTACTAAACCCGAGACTGGACATGATTTACGAGATTTCACATTTTTCAAGAAATTTTATCCGATGAAATAATAAATCGTTGTGTAATTTCTATCCGTCGGACAATTAATATTGACTTCTGTCAACTATAACAATTGTCCATTGGATAATAATATGTACTAAAAATCCTATCACATTATCTTAATATAATTCACTTTATGTCTAATCAAATCCATTTTAATTCAAAAATATAGTATTTTAATCCAAGCTTCTTTGAGAAGCTTTGACCACCAAATGACTAGTGTGCCCTTGCTTGTTGGAGAAGCCATTCTCCCCCTTCTCTCTCTCTCTCTATTGTCGCGGCAATGAAGGTCTAAGGGAAGCAAAATTTGCTTCCATACTTATCACATTGCACCCAAAAATTATTACATTTCATCTATTACTTTCTTTCTCTAACTTTCATCTTCATTTTCTCTCCAACTTCTCTCTTCTTGTCCCTTCTTCCATCACGGTTTTGCAGCCCAAAAGGAGACCACTTCTCTTCATTTTCCAACTTCACCAACACCATTTCTACATTCCTCCCATCATCCTCTACACTTCCTATTTGAAGAGTTTCTTCAAATTCCATCATCTTCACCATTGTCTTCCAAGAACAAAGCTTGAAGCTTTAAGGTAAAGCTTCCATTTTTCCTTTTCTTTCTCTTCATTTTTGTGTTCCTTGGTTACATTGGTGACCAAGGATTCATGTTTTTCAAGACTTGGTTGTTGATTCTCTAACTTAAATTTCTAGGGTTTTGGAGAGCCAAAACCGAATCCACCAAGAAGCACCAAGGAGGTCATTTTCGTGTTCTTCCTTTAGGTAAGAGGGAGATTTACTCACTTCAACCATTATTGGTGGTGAGGAGACCTTGTGTGATTGTTGATGGAGAAATCCATGCTTGGATGCTTACTTTATTTGATGATTTTTCATATCTATGTGTTCTTGATTGAAATTAATAATTGATTGGTGATTTAGAATGCATTAGGGATGTTGGAATATTTAAAAATGTTAGAGTTAATGAATGGAGAATTTTGAGGGTTACTACCCCATTGGGAGGCCACGGTTTTAGCCATAAACTTTTAGCGTTGGAATTGATTAGTGTAAAATAAAACTTATGTGATTAGGTGTAAAATGATTAATGCATGAAATTAAGTTTTGAGGGTTTTCTACTCTCTTGGGAGGCCACAGTTTTGGCCCTAATTATTAAGGATTTGAATTGAATTTGTGAATAATAAAACCTATGTAATTGGACATTAAAGGATTGATGATTATAATGGAAGAAATTGAGTTAGTAATAGCCTTTGGAGGCCACGGTTTTTGTAGGGTTTATTAGCCCAAAAAATTCTTATAATTGATCAAGATTTAGTACGTTGAGAATGTCGAATCCATAATGTGGGATTGTGATAATGGTTGAACCATATGTATATATATGTGATATTGAGAATTGGTTTTACGCGATTGTGAGTTCATATGTGGAACTAAGTATTGGTGAATTGTACTTGATGAAATTGTAGCATAATATGTTTCATGAGAAATATTGTTGATGAATATGCATGTGATGCATTGTTTATGAGGAACATATTGTAACGCCCCTTTTTGGGAGGAAACGCCACGTTGTCAAATAAAATAAAATGCGAAAATTAAATAATTAGTCAATTAAGACCCGGTTCAGTTAATTAGATTTTAACCAATTTGATACTTTAATACGTGGGAGAAATGACAATATAATTTTTTTTTTTGTTAAATTAATAATGCGAGAATGTGAATAAAAGTAAAGAATAAAACAAGAAATGAATTTATACCGAATAACACATACACTTATATATATATATATCAACATTTAAACATCACTTTGTAATTTAGATACAAGCCTCGAATACCTCCAAAAAACAAAAACTATACCTTTGCCCAAGGAAATCATGCCTATATAACCATCATGCATATACAAAATATACAACCCACCAAAAAGTAATACATCGGGCCCCCAAAATAAAAACACCGGCAACCATCGGTAGCCACCAAGTAAAATCAATCCCTCGGATGAGGACGAACCGTGTCGGATCCTCAGCGGGATCTTCTTCTTCCGAGAAAACCTCCATTGGAACCACGAAGCACGGGACGGAGCCCGAGCGGTGGAATCAAAGGAGTCCTCCCGTGGAGTGTAGTAGCGGTCACCCCACATCTCACGGATGGGCAAGTAAAACTCTAGGCGTAGGCTGACGTGGCGGTGAGGACAGGTGCCTCATGTTGTCTCCAGGCCAAGGCGATGGACACGTCCCCAAGTAGATACGGCGATCGGAGTTCGGGTTGATGTGCCGCACTCGGCCCTCCAAGGAAGGTCGACGCACATCTCCCGTAAATCCTCGCATACGCGTCCCCATCGTCTCGCAGGTAAAAGCTAATCTCTGTCGGCCGGCCGCGGGAAGTCGGGGCTTCTAACTCATTGCCGTCGTCTTCGGTAGATACAATACATATATACAGACAACGTATAATGGAAACACGAGAAAGAGGTAAGACATCCTACCATCATTACCAATTATAGCACCTAGAAACGACGGGCGCCACGCGCCCAAATAGCAATTCGAATATCATATTCAATTAATAAGCGAAATCCCAAATAGCGGTAAGCAAATAAACGGTTCCTGTGCGTATAATCATCACAAGAATAATCGATAAGTCACGATTCTGACGTAAAATAAGAATTAATGATGACGCTTTGTATCATGATTCATATGTATGCTTTCCCAATTCCTACTCCATGGAGCTAAACCCAAACAAAGGGAGAGAAAGATCGGAGACATGTCTCAGTAACTCACGTACCGAGGCCAGTGCTATCAATAATTTTTCTCGTGCACAATCATGGCATTGTACAGACATTCTACACTAGATCACGATATAGGACAGTGTCTCGGTCCAGATCGTCAGTGCGTTTGCATCGGTCTACCCCACGGGCAGGAGAGCTACCAACCTCCTATTGCGAGGAACTCGCACCCCGACGCCCCCAAGGTCAACCAATGACCTACACTTGTCTATTCGCACCCGTACTAAGGTGTGTTCAATCTCCTAGGAAACTTGGCCTTACAACAGTCCACGAGGACAATCACAATGCATAAGACACTATGCATGAACATGTGTAACACCCTCCCTAGGGTATCACATGTCTGACTTCCGACTAATAATCTGAAAATGTTTTCATAAAAGGTTTGAGTTAAAAACATGGGTTTAAAAAAAACTCATTTCTTGCTGAAATATAAACTTACTGTAATTCATAAGTGTTACTGAAAATATATTTAAACTGATTCATATACAACATTGACACCAATTAATATTTAACAATTTGAAGAGAAATATAAAACTAACAGACTTGTTTTTTTTTTTTCAACAGTAGCAAACCCCATGACGGGTCCTACTAAATAGCACGGTATAACACTAGCGATAAAATTTAACATACTCTTTCCTTATCTTGTATCCAGCTTGTTGCATCAGAACTCTACTCCTTGTCTACTCAGAACACCTTCGAACTTGAGACAGCCACTCTTCAATGTTTTCATCGATCTCTCGAGTGTCCATCGCCCGTTATGTCTAAGACAACTCATTCTTTCTACTGTTTAATTTTAACAATACGAGACACAGAAAACAACATAACAAAGAGGTGAGATCACCTACGCCAATACCAACATGGCAAAGACACGAGATAACACAAGCAAAGAATATCATACAGGGATATCATATCAAACTTCCAATAATATATTCAATATTAATCAAGTATCATCATCAAATCATTTATCAATTCAATTATCATAGACAACAATTATGATAATGTCCTAATTATCATCATCATCATCCAAGTATTCAAAACAATTGTCATAGCCAATATTCCTCAATTAATATATCACACATATATAAATGTTCAGATTATGCATGTACACAAGACTCGATTTCCTACTCCATGGAGCTAAACTCGGGTCGGAGAAATGATCGAAAAGATCTCACGGTACCACGTGCCTCGGACCACGTGCTTTAATTCTCATTTCAATTTTTGCACATCTAGCACATACACGACGCGTCTTTATCGATCTTGATTAAGAATAGTGTCTCGGTCGAGATCATCGGTGTGTTGCATCGGTCTAACCTACGGGAAGAAGCGCGACGACCAACCACCCGTGTAGGCAACCCGCACCCCGATGCCCCCAAGGTCAACAAGTGACCTACACTACGCATATCGCACCCACTCAAGAGGTGTGTTTCTCCTAGGCAATCACCATATCCAAATCCTCATCGGACCATTCCAATGCATGTATAATGCACCAAATCCAATCACAGACAAATATGTCATTTTCTCACAAACAAGATATGGACACTGGTTCAACAAGAATCATATCAGTACTTTCAACAAATAAAAAATCATGTTATCACGTTTTCATAGTTATAAAACACTTTTACTTGTATTTTCACAATCGCGTAACATTTCTGTTACGTTTTCACAATCCAAAAACGTTTCTATTATGTTTTCACAATACCATAACACTTCTTTTATATTTTCACAATACCGTAACACTTTTGTTACGTTTTTAAAATTCCAAAATGTTTTTATTACATTTTCACAATACCGTAACACTATTGTTACGTTTACAAAATTCTCGACATTTCATTACGTTTTTCAAAATGTTGCAACTCTTCTCAGCACTTTTAAACCACGTACTAATTTTTAACGTTTTTCTCAATCGCATAAAAACATACGTTTCTCAAATCGCATAGTATTTTTCCACTGTTTCAAAATTGCGTAACTTAAAAATCATTCTTTTACGTCCACGTAAATTATTTTTCATCATTCTCAAAATATTTAAAATACTTTCCAAATCTCATAACAATTTTTCCCATTTTCACAATCGCATAAAAAAATATTCTATCGCAATTCAATCACGTAGTGATTTATCAATAGTAGTTCAAATCACGTAAAATATTTAAACGTAAATTCAAATCACGTATAAATATTTCAACGTATTTAAAATCATATAGAAATATTTTTCCATATCACATAACTTAAAAATCATGTTTTTAAGATACGTAAATAATTTTTCACCACAATTTCATTACGTAAAATATTTCTTGACCTTTAAAAATTCCATTTTAACTTTTCTCAAAATAATATAACTTTATACTTCATTTAATATATTTTCTTACTCAAGAAAATATTTTTTCACATTCTTTACTCAAGAAATTCTTTTTCAAAATATAATTCACAAAAATCACTTTTCCATTGATGTAAATCAACGTTTCAAAACTTAACATTTTCTAATGTATTTCAAAACTTGAAAATAAGTTATAAGTAAATTTTCAAAACACCATTATATTCTCCATTTTTCCCAAATCAATTCTAAAATCAATTCTCTTCAAAATAAATTAAGATTCAAACCCTTACAACTTTTCTTTTTCATTTTCATATGAAAGTTCATTTGTCAAGTGATCAAATATTTTGATTCCCTTTCCAAATTCCTTATACTAAAACATTTTGTTCAAACATTTTGTTTCCACTTTAAAATTACTTTATTTCATAAAACCAAAATTATTCCAACCTCCAAAAATCGTAGAGTCTTTGGCCATTAAAGCCATCAAATATTTTTTTTCTAAATTGATATGGTTTTACACAAACAAAACCATTAAAAATTCTTTGTTTTCAAAACCGAAATACCGATGGTCATAAAAACCAAACCCATTTGTTCAAATTCATTTTTACTTTCCTTACAAATCCTTTTTCACTTTCTTTGCAAATCCTTAAAATTATCATTGCTATTTTCATTTAAATCTCATGTTTAATAAAACACTTAGAAACTTTTTACACAAAATAAATCAATAAAAATCCTTCTAAAACCATATTCATGTACTCTTTGAAAAATAAATTCTTTGTTTATTTTCTTTACTTTTCTAAACATCCATTTTCATCATTCAAGAAAATATTAATTTTGTGAACACCTATTTTGAGGTGTCTTGTTCGAAATCCACCATGTTCTAAGTACTCAAAAATTAATTCTTTTGTTCTTGAAAATTTTCAACATGAACCCTAATCAAGGGCATCAAAACCGTAGCTCTTCCTTGGCTTTTGGAGCCAAAAATCAATTTCCTTTCCACCATCAAGTCATGGCATATACATATATATTTCATCATAAATAATATAAGCATACCATCAAAGCCATAAAAGCATGTATAGCATATCAAGCATATCATCAAAGCTATAAAATTATGCAAAGCATATCAAGCATAGAAAATTAATCAAAGCTCATAAACACCCACAAATTAATTACATGACCATGGATATGAATCCTCACATGGATTCCACATCCATCAAATAAAATACCATCTCTCACCACCATGCTTGGTTGGTGAGATGGATCTCCCTCTTACCTCTTGAAGATCCTCCAAAGCTTCTTCATTTGTTTCTTTTTCCAAGTCCTTCACCACCAAGGGCTTCTCAAATACAAAACAAAACACAAGTTAATTAACATATCAAGCTTGATTAAGAGGAACCATGGACAAACATGGTTTAGATCATGAAAAAGAGAGAAGAAAATGAAGTTTCCTTATACTTCACCTCAAAAACCCAATAACTTTGATCTTGAAGAAAGTCCTTGAAGGTGAATGATTTAGAAGAAGTCTTCAACATGAAAGTTGCTTAGAATATCATGGAGATTCAAGATCTAAGGTTGGATGAAATTAAAAGAGCTTGGATGGTGATTTTAGGGTAGATAACCGAATGGTTTCTCTTGAAGCACAAAGATGAAATTTTTGATTTTTGATAGAAACTTGAAGCTTGGATTTGAAGATCAAGATGAATGATTTTGGAAAAACTCATAACTAGAGATGTTCTTAGAATGATGTTTAGGTTTAGAAAATCAAAACTAAAAGATTAGAAGAGGAAACATGAAATTTACCATTTTTGGTAGAATCTTGAAGCTTGGATTTGAAGTACTAGATGTTGGATTTTGAAGAAACCTTCAACATGAAAGTTGTTTAGAATAAGGTAAGGATTCAAGAAACTAGGTTGGATGAAATTTTTGAGTGATGGAGGGTGTTCTTGGGTGTCAAGACCGAAGCATGCTAGAAGGAGAAGGAGAGAAAATTTTCTAAGAGCTTTGCTTGAAGGAAAGTTTCAAGAATGATGAAGTATGGTCAATAATGACCAAAGGTGACCAATATGGTCTTCAAAGCTCCTAAATTCAGACCACAACCGTAGCCCCCCCTTCTTGCATTCTTCTTGAGTGCAAAAAAATCAAAAGTAAGCCATTATGATGTCTAACTTGACCAAGACATGCAAAAATGACATAAAGCTTGTCTCTTTGTCTTCTAAACACTCCAAAACCATCACCTTCTCTTCATAATGCATTCAATAAAGTTGTCTTCATTATTTGCCACCATTTGAAGCATTTCTAGCCATTGATTAATTCAATGGTTAGGATTTTAGGTAGATTTTTAATTTTAGAAGACTAAATCTAGGCCATTGGATTTTTTTCTCCTTTAAATTCTAGCCCTTAGATGTGTCTCCAAAATTAAGAGTCAAGATTGCTTCTTCAAACTTTAAATCCAAGGGTCCTAATTAGTCTTTGCTACTTTAGAAGACCAAATCTCCACCATTGATTGATTCTTCATCCAATGGTCATAAATGGTCTTTGTTACTTTTTAAGATTAAATCTTCACCCTTGATTTAATCTAAATCCAATGGTTATAAATGGTCATAGCCATTTTATTAAACTTATCCTACACCATTGATTAAATCAAGATCAAGTCTTTACCATTGATTAAATCTATGGTTGATATTCAAGTCTTCAATATTAGAAGACTTGCTTCCTATTGGTCCGTCAAAAGTTGTCATAACCACTAATGTTGACTTAACAGAATAATATTTATTTTTATCTACTAAAAACCCCACAAAAGATTATATTTACTGTATTTTTATCATCCGATAAATTTAATACAGTATAAAATATAGTACAAGAAATTTTAAAAACTGTTTCCGGATTCAGGTTTAGTAAGATCCCTTGTCTCCGTCTAAACAGTACAAATTTTTCTATGCGTAGAAATTTTTTTTGCTTTTTATGGACCCACACAGGCCCACGTAAGGTCACCTGGGCCCACATACACTCCCTGGGCCTGACGACAAAAAAAATTATAATCATCTACAAAAATCACAAAAATTATAAAATGCACAAATATCAAATCGATTACAGAAAATAATTACCTAACGGTAAAAATTAAATTACGTAAAGTTTTCCCCTACCAAAATTTTTATTTTCCGACACGGAGTAAATCACTCAAAATGATCAAATACGCTGACAGAATAAACAAAATAATTTTACAGTGCATAGAAATTACTTAACAGTAAAATTCTGTTAACTGTCAAAATTACTGTTTAAGAGGTACGGAAATTTTGGGGTGTTACAACATGTATGATTCACAATCTCTTACAATTCCATAATATGCCACATTAGGCCAAAATAAGCATCAATACACAAATGGTCACTCACATGGACCCATAACATCATAATATAAAGATCAAGTCAATTGATGCGTTATTAGGTTCATTATGAATCCTAACTTAGAATTTGTTTCCCTTTTTAAGGTTCAAGTTCAAAGTCAATTCCTGTAACCAATTTAACACTCCAAGGCAATTCGATTTCATATATCTTGCAATTTATTTAAGCTCTTAAGCCTCACATACTCATATTCTTCACTCACTTAGAATCACCTTAAGCCTTATAATAATTTCACTCTTAGTCCTTCGAAATTTATAAATTCTTGATTATCCTAAATTCTTCTAACCTATTAGTTTTCCGTTTCATTACATAGATTTCTAATTACTTAATTCCTTATGCTTCCAATTTATCAAACCCATATACTTACACTCAAAAATGCCTTAGAGGTCGTGGCCTCACAATGGTTCCCATTTCAAATCCTTTCAAACCAACATTTGGCATGTCATTCCTTTGATTCATTTAAGTTGTTTACTTGTTAAATTGACTCACCAAGAACCCTAAATTCTTGGCCTCAAAACCGTAGCCATCACATAGGCTTCAATTCCAAATTTTTCTTCCACTAAAATCCATCTTGTTACTTGATTAATCCTAATCTTATGCTTGTTACACATTAACCACAAATTATCCAATTCTTCCACCCCAAAACCGTGGCACTCCAAGAAGGGCATTCAACCATTTTTCATCCATATCAAGTCATTCAAACCAATCCAATATTACATTATATACAACAAATCAATCTAATAGCATAAATCAATTAAAATCAACACATAAACATACTAATCACCAAATCAAAGGATAACCCTCATTAGGGTTTTTCCACCAATAACACAATCAAGGTTCCTAGATGCTAAGAGAGGTTGAGGAGGAGTGTCTTCCTCTTACCAAAGTGAAAGAACAAGAAGAACACCAAGAAGCTCCTTGCAATTTCGAATTTGAGCTCCAAGAACCCTAAAAATGGTGACTTTGTTAGAATCAATATCAAGGCTTGAAAAATAAGCCATGAATGGCCAACATGAAGACCATAACCACGAAAATGAGAGGAGAGGAAGAGTGGTCTTGAATCTTACCCAAAAAGCTCAAAGTTTGGAGCTTGGAGAAAATGGTGAAGATGGAGGAATTTCAAGAAACTCCAAGAAGAAATGATGCTTAGAATGGTGAGAGGATTTAGGAAATGTAATTAGAAGAAATTTTTGTGAAGATTAGGGTGGTGAAGGGAGGGCTGGCTGTAGCCTTTGGTGGAGAGAAGGAGGAGAGAAAATTCAAGAAAGAAGAAGAAGAAAGGATGAGAGAGAAAGTGTCTTGAAAATTAATGAATTAAAATGATAATTGAATAATTGAAATGAAATAATTTCCCTTCCCTTGGGCTGCATTCCAGCCGTGCAAAGAGGGAGAGAAGAGAGAGGGAAATGGCTTCCAAGGGAAGCTAAGGGCATTTGGGTCATATTTTGGTCAAAGCTTCTCAAAGAAGCTTTGAATATTTAACATTAAATTTGAATTAAAGTGAATGGATTAGACATAAAGTAGATTACATTAGGATAATGTGATAGTATTTTTATTGCACACTATTATCCAATGGATAATGGTCACAGTTGATAGAAGTCAGTATTTAATTAATCTGACAGATGAATTTTTTACTGTATTGGTTTATTTTATCTGTTAAGATTTCTAAAAAATTGTGAAACTTCGTAAACTGTGTCAAGTCTCGGGTTTAGTAAGATCCCCCGTCGACATGTCCATAGTCCAAGGTTCGCGGAGGAAACATCGCGTTTCTCCGGTTCTATTCTGTGTGCACGCAAAACGAGGAATATACTAAAATATTCGACGTTTCCGAAAAATTCCCAGAAAATTCTCAAAAATTGTAAATATTATAAAATGACTATTCGTCATATAATTTTCTAATTTTTGAAGCATTACAGTCATTTTCACGACTCTGCTCAATGTTTACGCAAAACGAGGAATATATTAAAATATTCGACGTTTCCGTAAAATTCTAGAAAAATTCCCAAAAATTAAGAATAATGTAAAATGATCATTTATACTTAAACAGATATTTCTCGGGATGTTACACATATCATTGATACACATACATGATGTAAATTGAGTCGTCATGCATATGTGATGTCCGTTGGACTTTATTGTGAAAGGCGATGTGTGCCTAGGAGATTGAATAACACCTTTGTGCGGGTGCGAGTAGACTAAGCGTAGGGTCATAGTAGTTGACCTTGGGGGTGTCGGGGTGCAGGTGTCTCACAATAGACAGTGGTAGCTCCACTAGGGCCATGGGATAGACCAATGCAAACACATGACGATCCGAACCGAGACGTTGTCCTATATCGCGATCAACTATTGAGGTGCCATGTATAAGCCATATTGCGCAAATATTTTTATGAGATGAAGCACATTATTTTTAAAGGCTAACGGATACTAGCATGTCTCCTTGATCATTCTCTCTGAAATATTGATGTCTAGCTCCATGGAGTAGGATTTTTGGTACCATAATGCATTGTGCATTGTCAATTGTCAGTCTTATATTGCATTGTGCATGAGTACTTATGATAGTTGAAATATCTGCTCTTACTATCAATATAATTATCTGGTTTGATAAATTGTTCACTGCCTGAGATTTTGCTGTTATTTCTCTTTTATTGCCTACTTGATTATTACTGTTGTTTTTATTCATTCTGTTGATAAATATATGTATCGTAATGCCATGTGGGTGTCTAGCACCGTTCTATTTTCTTGCTACCATTTTGGTAATGAAAGCTAGGTGTCTCACCTCTTTTTTGTATATCTGTACTTCTGTTTTAAATTACATGCTCCTAAGAAGACGCTCGCGAGGAAGGAAAGGAAGCGCCTGAGTTTCCTGGCTTTTGGCCCGATTACGACTAGTGCTGATTGAAGATGTCTTCGTGTCCGCGTCAATTTTTGGGATATGCTAGGATGACCTTTCAAGGAGGACCCGACTATTGGCACATAAACTTGAGCACGGACCGATGCATCTACCATGGGGAGCTGACTGTGTCTTTGGCTTGGGGCTGCTACGACCCCCCTGTTTTTGACTTTACCACTTTTGTTCATTTAGAATTTTACCTGCATGTTAGAGATCTGTGGGATGACCTTTATTATACCCCATAAGAGGACTCTTTCCTCTCCACTGCTCGGGCTTCTGCCCGAAATTCGGTCGCTCCGATTGCAATTTAATCGGATGAGAAGGACCCTACTACGGTCCCTTCTCGTCTGTCTTAGGGGCTGATACTGTTGGTGGCTACTGATGGCTAACCGTTTATTTTTTTTTTTTGGGAAGCCTGATGTTTTGTTGTATTTGATGGGTGTATATTTGTATCATCTCGGGTGGGTACATCTTTTGCTTTTTGTAAAATTTATGATGTAATTAAACAAGTGATGCATATAATATATATATATATATATATATATATATATTGTGTATGGATGTATGGTTTATTTTAGGTCAGTTTTTATTGCGACCATTCTAACCATTATCTCGCTACGAAAGGAACCTTTAAATTAATTCTTTTGACACTACTCGTTCATAATACCAAAAAAAAAATGTAATGTCATTTAGAAAGGAACCTATCCATCTATAAAATGAACCGGGCATATGAGGTTTAAAATAACTATTACTTTTCCGCAAGTGTTTTATATTATGGTTCGACGTTCCTTCTTTTTCTTGAAAAAAGGGCGTTACATAAGGGGTTTCTTTCATCTTTTATATTATTTCTTTGTTTTCCAAAGTCTTGGAAACTTGAGATTTGAATGATGATTTCGAAATGGAAAAGATGATTATGTGATGTTTATGATTTGAGAACTTGATTTCTTGATTTAACTCACAATGAGTTTTAAGATTTGGAAAAATGGGTTTCATACCCATTTGGAGATTTTATGTTTTATGAGTGAGTTGGATGCACATTTGTGATGATTTGATGTTGTTGTTGATGTTTGATGGTTTGGTTTGGGTTGGAATGGTTTAAGAACTCGATTTCTGCATAATACGAGCTTGTAATCGATCACATAACCCCTATAATCACTTACAATGCTTCTGGAGCTGCGAAAATGGTTTTTGGGCTGGATGTAATCAATTACAGAGCCTCTAGTTGAGATGTAATAATTACATATCCTGGATGTAATCGATTACAGAGCTTCTGGGTGAGATGTAATCGATTACATTAGTCATGTAATCGATTACCAGGCCCCTAAATAAGAGTTTTTGATCCAAAATTGATGGGAATAGAGTTCTTAACCCCATGGGGCCTAAATACAAACCTTAAATCTTAAATGTTGAATGATTATGCATCCAAACTACTCGAGAAAAACACTTTGATGATAATGTCACAAGAGATTGAATGATGAATTTGAACACTCATGATGGGACTACTATATTGTGCATATTATTGCTTGATGGTGAAATGTGAGGCCTTGTGCCATGATTTGAAATTGATGGAGTAGTCATGTCATGAGTATACATGAATTAATCATTTTGCATGAGAATGTGATATGAGAATGATGAATCAAATATCAATGCATTATGCTATGAATTGAGATTTATTGATGAGATATCAATGCATGATGCCAAGATATGTGATTGATGAATTTGAATACTCATGATGAGAATGATTGGATTATGCATTATATTGCATTTGTGATGATGTAATGAACAAAAATGATTTGATTTTCATGGGTATCCCTTTGTGGAACTAGACCGAGTGGGGTTTTGGATATGCCTTGTACTAGGGTAAGTTTTGGATAATAGTAAAAGAGAATTTGAGAATCTCTCTACACCATAGTAATTGAGGTTGAGGAAGACCTCCCTCTTTATCCATGCTTTCCTAGACAACAAGTATTAGAGGAAGACCTCTGTACTTGGGGTTATCCTAAACCCTCAGATTGCGGGGAGCAGATTAAACTTCCCTTATCTCTGATGATCGATAGTGTGAGGATGGACATACCCTCTCTACTTACCACTTGAAATGAGGATGAACATTCCTTCATTGTTGTGGTTGATCGAGATTAATCTCGTTACCCGGCATAGTCATGTGTAGCAAGAGCTATAAATAGGTTGAAGTGCATTAACCTGAAAGCAGGCTACTACCAAGTGATTTGGTATTGTGAGGATGGACATTCCCTCCATCCCATTTGATTTGAGATGACACATGTGTCCTGATGATTTGATGAATTGTAACATGGTTTGAGACATCATTTCCATCGAATGAGACTTTCCTGATGATTTGAGATATGAATCTTAAAAGATGGGATTTCATTGAGTTTTGATAAAATATTTGTGATTTGACAACTTGAGACTTGATGATTTGAATTACCATTTAAGATATGAGATTTCATGAGAATTTCTTGGTATTTCTTAAGAATGGAAAATATATGAGATTTGATGATATGATTTTCGATTTATTAATTTGAGTCTTAATGACTTTGGATATGATACACTTGATGACTCTCAAGACAAGAATTTCAAATATATTTGATGATTATAAATGATTTTTCATAATTAAATGAACCTCTATTTCGGGAAGAGGAATGACCCGATTTGGCTTTAGCCATATTCCTATAGATTATATAGAAATGATTTGAAATGATTTTTTCCCTAAACAGCTAGAATTATTGTGATGACACGATTTTTATAACCTGGGAGTTTTTTTATTCTCACCCCCCTACACCTTTGATTTCCATGATAATTCCAGTAGACCTATACTGACAAGCAAGATGAAGTAAGGCAGAGCATATAGATGAAGAGATGTTTTAGTTAGTTTGATCAGATTTTGTATAATAGATCGATATAGGTGTATTATATTCAGCTATAAAATTCATTTCATATTATACGTGTAATATGCTTCCGCTAAAGGCTCATATTTTGTACATTATGAAACTGTTTATTTGAAAATCTATGGATATTCATAAGTAATGTACCAAATTCTAATTACTGATGTGTAAACCGGATACGCTATTAGTGTTAGTCTTTGGGATGTTACAACACGCGCTGCGGCGCGCAAAACTTAGGGCACCATGTCGCGACGTATGCTTCCTTGCACCACAGTGCTGAGGCCCAGGGTTATCAGGGTGCACAAACAGAGAGTAAGACGCCACGACGTACAGTTCCTTACACCGCAGCATGATCTACTAAAGCTAGTCTTGTGATTCCTCTTTCAATGCAGGGCCTTGGTTCTCATCAATTTGGATCTGTTGGGACCATCTTGTAATTGATAAATCAACCAGTCAAATACAAATACAATCAACTCAATTCAATCAAAGATTAGGAATGATTTAAACAAGATTGATAAGGAAGACCTCAACATGGATTTTACATGAAAATGTGGCTAAAGCCTTCCAACAATGCATAGCAACAAGGATAAAGCAGTTAATAACACACAGAAATAGGGCACAAATAACTATATTCCATGGAGTTATCACACCCCCAAACCCAGATTTTGGCTAGTTCTCGAGCAAAACAAAGCATGACTTCACAAGCAAAGACAATAACAACTTCAACACTAGTGTATAATGATTACATTAAAATTCAAGGAATACACATGCCTCCAAATCTGGTTCATATATACACAACCTTTATCATACCAACAATCAAAGCTTCAAGTCATGCATAACGTATTTCCACAAACATGCAAGCAAAACCTCTTCAATTCAAATTATACTCAACCGGATGAGTTTATGAACAAACACATGGATAAAAATCAAGCGAATCCACAAGATTGTAATGCAACTCTCTCTCCACTAATGTAAATCAAATATAACTAAGGATCAAAAGGGACTTTAACAGCTTGTAAAATAAGGCCAATGGTAATGGGCTCAAGAACAGAAGGGGAATGGATTTTAACACAAACATTTAGAAACATAAATATGCTAGTTCAAAACTTGAGATCATGTGATAATAGCAGGGTATTCAACAGTGAAAGATTAAAACTTGCCAGAACCATGCAATACTTTTCATTTTTAACTTTTCTTCTTTCTTTTCTTTGCTTTACTTGTCTCTTTTCTCTTTTTCTTTCTTTTACTTTTACAAAGCAATTTCTTTTTCTTTTATTGCATTTGGTTCCTTCAGGCTCATTTTTGTATTGAAAATATTAATACCCCTAATCACAGGACTTACTTCAAGAAATAACACATTATGAACTCAACAAACATTGATGGTAGGAAGAAAATGCAATGCTTTCACTTGCATTAGAATGGTTAACAGGTGAACGAACACAATGGTAATGAAAAACCAATAAGGCCAAACAATTAAAAAGCTTCAAAGGGGACCTATGGATATCATCATGTAAGGTTAAGCTTGAAAGGCTCAATGTTCCAAATAATGCCCTAATCATTTCTTAAATCATACACAATTTAGGATTTCACTTCAAGAGAGTTGCGAAACAATTTCACAGATGCAAGACATATCCATATGTACTAGTCATAATCATTCTCTAGAAAAGCATTTAAATCTAATCTGAAGCTAAACAAGCATACTAATGGAAAATATCTCATGCATAAAAAGAATCTAGATTGATCAGCATGCTTCAAAGATTGTATAGGGATTCATAGAAATAATTGAGGTTAATGCGCATCCCTAACTATCATTGGGCAATCCATATACTAGCTAATGGCATCATTTAATGCTTTCAAATAATTTGGCAATAACAACATGCAAAACAACCATTAAGTGCACCACCTTATATAATAAACAAAAAATAAATAAATAAACAGCTAATAACATAAAAAGCTAATATTATCAAAATAAATGGACACCCCCCAAACCAAAGGGAAACAATATCCACACTGGCTCAACCAACCATACACACACACACACACACACACACACACACACACACACACACACACACACATATATATATAAAGAAATAGAGTCAACATGAAAGAAAAATGCCCTGAATACATCATACTATATATCATCATCAACATCTGGCAGGATCTCAGTGCTTGCACCGCTATGATCATGATGAGCGTTGAACTCACCAAATTATAACCAAGTTACGCCTACGGCTTGTAGCATAGGAAGCAACATCGGATCATCTCTCAAGGATTATAAAACGCAATTTGATCAAGTCAAGTTAAAATGGGGGGGGTTAGGCGAAATTAAGAAGCAGAATTAACAAACAGAATTAAACAAACAACAAACAAAATTTGAATTAATCAAAATTAAGAAAGGAACCAATCCAAGAAAATTGTCCAAACTTGATTTTAATCCATCCTTGATTACTAAAGGTCCATTCAATTATTAATCAAGTCCTTAGTCTTAGACCACATCAAGAAGCCTCTCAATGATCATGGATCTTCTACTAGAAATGCTCCTAGATTTCAATTAATTAAGATTAGACAAGTTAAGCACTCATCAAAATCGAAATTAACTTAAAAGCCAAGATCCAACCAAGTTAAACATTTCATCAAACACCTTCAATGCCTTGTTTAATTTCTGAGTTCATCTCTTTGCACATGGTAATTAAGCAATTAACATATGAAAATTCCAATTAACCAACCGAGAATTAACAAAGAGAAGAAGAAGAAGAAGAAAAGAAACTTGATTAATAGATGAACTTAAACATTAAAAACGAAATCTCAAGATTAACAACCAAGCATGTTCAATATCTTGGATTGATCTAAAGGCTCTACCCCTCCATGAGAAGGGGAGAACTCAGAAAAATAAAATAAGGAAGAAGAAAACAAAAATTAGAGAGAAGGAGGAGGAAAAGAGTTCTAGAGAGAAGAAAGGAAAAATGTCAAATGAGGGGTGCCTCGGTTTCTGACTTGCAACCCCCTAACTGCTCCCTATTTTGGCTTTACATAATTAAAAACCCATTAATTACAAAGTTGGGTTAGTTATGAACATTTGTGCCTAAACCCCATGCAATTTGGAGGTCTATAACTCAAGTTATGACCAAAACAACATCAAAGGGTCTCTGAACTCGTATTCTGACTTTCATGCAAAATTAGGCCCCACTAGACATCTGAATGAGACTTCGAGCTCTTCATCAAAGTTGTAGAGCTTCCTCTTAGCTTTCCTACAAGGTAAAATTCACGATTATCAGATATCTAGAACTCAAGTTATGTCCAAAATACAAAAACAGTATCAAAGCCCAATAATGCTGGAAAAATTCAATTAGGCCCAAATTGAGCCCAAACTCACAAATCATGACCAAACTTAATCAATTAAGAAAATGGAGAGTGCAGTTGACTAAACATGAGGGTTTATTAATGAATCAAATATGTGATTATTAGATCATCACCCGAAAGTGGCTCAGTATCATTGCCACTATCATCATGGTGGGCAACTGGGTCCTGATGCTGATGGGAGGGTCCAGCACTGGCAAAAGGTGGGTAGGGTGGAATGGGAAAGTCATGGGTCAAAATATGGAAGTGCTCCACCAGCAATCTGACGGACTCAACAGTGCATGCCTGCATGTCAACCACATAGTGCAACAGAGCGCGGTCATCATCATCCATCTGCTGGGGAATATGGGGCTTTGGGGCCGCTGTCTGAACTCTCCTAGGGGCTCGGAGGGTTACTGCTGCTTCTGGTGGAGCCGTACCAATCATCCCAATAAAATACTCATTGAGAAGTTGTTTATCCTTAGTGCGATCCTCATGGGGGCCGATGGGTATGCCCCGCCTCTAGCATAGCAACTGGATGAGCGATGGGAAGAACAAGCTGCGCCGCTCACTGACTGCTCGCCGCAACTGAGTCTAAAGAATGACCGCAACGTCTATCGATCACTGCTCCAAAATAGCATATATCATGATAGCCTTATTGCAGGTAACCTCTGATAGTTACTGGAAGGCAAGAGCCTGATACTGATGAAGTGGTACCAAACCTTAACCTTTGGGGCCAAACAATAATGGGGGAAAAATCGTGCATGCCTTTGTAGTGAAAAGGTCCATGGGACTGGCTGTGACTCTGGTGTACAAATGCGCGTGATGACTGTCTGTAGATTAATCCCATTAGGCTCCCACCGAGTGAACTTAGTGTAATCGCAGACCAAGGGAAAAAGGGGCAAGGTAAGCACCGCCCTGATGAATTCCACGGAAAAAGAGACACGGCAGCTCCGCACGGTGACAATGGTGGAGTTGACATGAGTGAAGGCTAGGTTTGCATAGAACTCATAAACCAAAGGTAGAGATGCCCTGCTGGGGTGTTTGGCGAACTCCCCCCCCCACCCGTGCTGCCTGATGGTGGCCTCAATGTCGGCCTAAATAGTGTCAGTGAAGAGAAATTCGCGTTCCATAATAACATA
This sequence comes from Ormosia emarginata, assembly GCA_029884605.1. Lineage (NCBI taxonomy): Eukaryota > Viridiplantae > Streptophyta > Magnoliopsida > Fabales > Fabaceae > Ormosia > Ormosia emarginata. The sequence continues at coordinate 18,724,701 of JAQQTP010000078.1, read as the reverse complement.
TTTAGAGACCAAGGTCCCATAGTGTAACATACCAAATTTTATTTATTTTGTGATAAATATTCGTTTTTAATATTTGTGATTTTTGAGAATTTTTTTGGATTTTTCTGAGAATGTAGAATATTTTAATATTATTTCTCATTTTACGTGCAAACTGAGCAGAGCTGGGAAAATGAGATATTTTTTTCGAGAACCTTGATATGTGAAAACATCGACGGGGGATCTTACTAAACCCGAGGCTGGACACAGTTTACGAGATTTTATATTTTTCGAGAAATTTTAACAGATAAAATAATAAAACGCTGTATAAAATTTATCTGTTAGATTAATTAATACCGATTTCTATCAACTGTAATCATTGTCTCTTAATCAATAACATGTAATAAAAATTCTATCACATTATATTAATGTAATCTACTTTAAGTCTAATCAAACCTACTTTAATTCAAATTTATAATATTATAATCCAAGCTTCTTTGAGAAGCTTTGATCAACTAATGACCATGATGCCCTTGGCTTGTTGGAGAAGCCAAAAACTTCCCCCTCTCTCCTCCTTGTTGCCGCGGCAATGCACTCCAAGGGAGGCAAAAATTTTGCCTCCCCACTTAGCCTAACCCACTTAAAATATCCTCACTTTTACAACACTTTCTCTCTCTAACTTCATCTTCTTCACATTTCCTCTTCCTTCTATCTTCTTCTCCTCTCTTTACACGAAAATTGCAGCCCCCATTGTGACCATTTTTCTTCACTTTTCTCTTCACCAAGCTCATTTCTACACTCACCTCAACCTTCTCTACATCTTTCATTTAGAAAGTTTCTCCAAAATCTAACCTTTCTTCCATTGTCTTCCAAGGCAAAGCTTCTTACTTTGAGGTAAAGTTTTCATTTTTCTTCTCTTTTCTCTTCATTTTCGTGCTTCATGGTCTCTTTGATGACCATGGATCCATTCTTTTTCCACCATTGGTGTTGACTCATTATCTTGAAAATCCTAGTGTTTTGAAGGCTCAAAACCGAAACCACCAAGGAGCTAGAAGGAGACCATTTTTGTGATTCTTCCTTAGGTAAGAGGGAGATTACTCACTTCAACTAATTTTTGGTGGTGAAGGAACCTTGTGTGCTTGTTGATGGAGAAATCCATCTTTGTATGCTCACTTTATTTAGTAATTTTGCATGTTTATATATTCTTGAATTGGATTGATGCTTGATTGGTAATCTTGGACATATTGGATGTGTTGAATATGCTTGATCATGTTAGGGTTGCTAAATGGAAAATTTGGAGTTTCCTACCCTAATATAGTGCCACGGTTTTGACTAGAATTTAGGGGTGTAAAATTGTTTTTGTACACCAATAAATAAAGCTTAGGTAATTAAATGTTGAATGATAACATTGAAGTCAATGAATGGAAAATTTTAAGGGTTTAATACCCTAAGGAGAGGCCACGCGTTTTGACCTTGAGAATTGAGAGATTGAATTGGTTTTATGTAAAATAAAATTTAAGTGATTAGATGTTGATTGGTTAAAGCATAAAATAGAAAGAAATTGGAACCTTGGTGGCTTAGGGAGGTCACAGTTTTAAAGAGAAAATTTTGAGGTAAAATGATGCTTTGATGCATCTTTGGAGATTTAAGAATTTAGAGACATGCATAATCCATAATCAAGTGGAAGAATTAAATTGGATAATAACACTTAAGAGGACCACGGTTTTGAAGGGTTGTTTAACCTAAAACTTTCATAATTGACCAAAGCTTAAGACTTTGAAATGTGAGGATCCATAATATGGACTTATGGTAATTGATGAACCATAGATATAAATTGATGTAGAGAATTGATTTGATGTTATTGTGGGCCCTATGTGAGCTAAGTACTTGTTGACTATGTACTTGAGAAATGATTATGTATGCCATTATGGTATGCTCATGAACATGTGTGATGTACATGCTGTCGTCATGCATATGTGTTGTCTGTTGGACATTGTTGGAAAGGCCATGTTGCCTAGGAGTAATAACACCTATGTGCGGGTGCGAATAGACTAGCATAGGGTCATAGTGGTTGGCCCTGGGGGCGTTGGGGTACGGGTTTCTCACAATGGACAGTGGTAGCTCCGCTTAGTCCATGGGATAGACCGATACAAATGTACCGACGATCCGGACTGAGATGCTATCCTATATCACGATCAACTGTTGAGGTGCCATGTATGAGCCATTTTTGCGCAAATATTTTTATGTGATGAGCACATTATTTTAAGGCCGATGGTATACTGGCATTACTCCTTGATCATTCACTCCGAAAATATTTATGTCTAGCTCCATGGAGTTGGAATTTTGGTACCATTTGCATTGTAAACTGTCTGTCTCATAATTCATTGAGCATGAACATTTATAACTGTGAAATAATATATGTTCTTATTACTGTAATAATTACTTGGCTTATTTACTGTTGATGATTCTTACTGCTGTTTAATATTATTTACTTTTACTATAAGTTTTAATTATCACTGTGTTTATATGTGGGCGTCCAGCGCCGTTCTGTTTTCTTGCTGCTATTTTGGTACTGAAAGTTGGGTGTCTCATCTCTTTCTATATTTTCTCTATTTTTGTATTTCTGTAGGATTGTGTACTTCTGAGAAGACGTTCATGAGGAAGACAAGGAAACCCCTGAGTTTCTGGGTTTCTGGCCGCATTATGACTAGTGCTGTTGAGGATGTCATCACGTCTACACCACTTTTTGGGGTACGTGAAGTTGACCTTCCATGGAGGACCAGACTGCTGGCACTTACATGTGGAGACGGACCGTTGTGTCTATCGCGGGGACCTGACGGTGTCCTTGTCTTGGGGTCGATACGACGCCCTTGTGTTTGATTTTTCAGCTTTTGTTATTTTGGAATTTCACCTACCCGTGAAGGATATGTGGATGAATATGTTCTACACCCTTCAAGAGGATTCTTTCCTCTCCACTGCTCCGGCTTCCGCCCGGAACTCGGTCGCTCCGATGGCAATTTCGTCGGATGATAAGGACCTTGAGGAGGACCCGACTACGGTCCCTTCTCATCAGTCCTAGGGGCTGATACTATTGGTGGCTACTGATGGCTACCAGTTTATCTTTTTGGGGAAGCTTGATGTTTTGCTATTTAATGGGTGTATATTTATATTTCTTAGGATGGGTACATCTATTTTGCTTTTTGTAAATCATGATGTAAGTAAACAGGCTAATGCATATAATATATATATATATATATATATATATATATATATATATATATATATATATATATATATATATATATGTGAATGTATGAATTTCAATACTATGTCGATTTTATTGCTTTTGTAATTATTGCTATCTTTTTACCGTTATTTAATAAAAAAAATGTATGCATAATTTGATATTTGATCACTTTGCAATCCAAGAACGCAAATTATTTAATCATGTGTTAACAATGAACCGTATCTTAATTAATCAAAGTAATTATTATTTCCACAAATTTTTATTTCGTTTCTTAGTACTATGGTGCGACGCTCCTTCTTCGCGGTATTAAGAAAAATGGGCGTTACACATAGTGGTTCTGCGCAGCCGCATAAATAAATCTAGTCCGGTCAAAATCCTGAGGGGGAGATGGTTCCCTCTGTTGCCTGTTGCTCTCACCTCTAAGCCGTTTAGGTGTCATATGCTTGAAAAAGAAAGAAGCAGGTTAGAATTGAGCAATGAAATGAATAAAATAATTAAAACACTCAATTTTCTGGAAAAACAAGGGTAACACGTCGCGGCATTGATGTCAGCACCGTGGCACTCAAGGACATTCACATAGCGCCATGACGTTCAAACCTGCTCGCGGCATTCAATCAGTTCATACCAATGCCGCAGCATTCAAAGAAATTCAAGCATATGCCGCGGCGTAAACAAGCCATGCCGCGACATTCATGAATGGTCAAAACACAACCCATAACCCACAACAACCCTAACCCCAAATCTAAGTAAATAATAATAAGCATGAACTAACTAGGGACCAAAATACTTAATAACTGGACTTAATCTAACTAAAAAGAAACTAAAAACACAAATTCAATAAAACCATAATAATAATAATAATAATAAAAATAATAATACATAAATAATAAGAGAAAATGGGAGAAATGCGCATACCTTCAAATGGAAATGGGAATGAGATGCTTGAGATGCACAAAAATGCATGAAATAAAAATTGATGGGAGAATGGGTGATGGGAGAGGCGAGAGAAAATGCAAAGGGGGAAGCTTGAAGGGTTTGTATTGCGGTGCAAACCCTATTATGATTTTAACCTAATTAAGCTTGTGCTTTCGCTTAGAAGTTTCAATTTTCATTTTTTTTATAAACAGATCCTCACTACCATGATGTTTACTAACCCACACCGCTACATTCCGCTTTCTATCACTATACCCTATAGAACAGAGACCATGACACCATGGCATAACAAAACTAACACCGCGATGTGAGAGGTCTGCTTGCAGAATTCTTCAGCAGGCATCACACAACACCTAAAACTGCCTCAAGGAGGCCTCAACCACTTATAAAAACTGTTTAGCAGAATTAACGTATGCATGCAACAATAAAATAATATGAATTATCAAAATCAAATACACTGCATACTAGACTTTGAAACTTAAGAAATTAACACAAAAAGGTGGATACATCCAAAAAAATGCATTTTTTATAGTCCAGGCAGGACTTTTTCTGCTTCTTCAACTTGGGGGAGCTTGTTTAAGGGAGGTCTCTCTATCATCACTTGAGGACGTCCCTAGGGGCCTATTATTCATTGTATTGGCCAGCTGCCCCACTTGAGTTTTAAGAGCCCTGATTGAAGATGTTTGGCTCTGAAGAAGAGAATCATTTTTGGCCAGATGAGCATCGATTTTAGTCATGTACGAATCAGTTTTCACCATGAATTGCATGAACTTGTCTTCCAATGTTGGCTTCCTTTCTTACATAGGTGGCCTTGTATGCGATGAGAAACTAGGAGGATACGGTCATCTCTCATTGCCAGTAGATGAAGATGCTAACCCTTGGTTATCCCTCCATGAAAAATTGAGGTGATTTCTCCACCTAAGATTATATTGCTGTGAGCAGGGGTTGTTCTGAGATGGCCAATAGTTTCCTATATATTGAACACTCTCCAAAGTGGATGGACAACTATCATTTGCATGATTATTCCCTCACCTGTCACACAACATGAAGGGGCTTTAATTAGGGTCTATACCCAAACTGTCGAACTTGTTTGCTAATGATGCCACCTGAGCCGACAAAGATGTAAGTGCATCAACGTCATGAACTCCAGCTACCTTCCTTTGAGTGTTTCTTGCTGAAGGCCATTGGTAGCTATTGGCGGCCAGTTCTTCCAACAGTTGGTATGCTTCATCGAAAGATTTACTCAATAATGAACCACCTGCAGCCGCATCCACAATTGGACGATGGTGAGGTAGTAGTCCTTTGTGAAAGGAGTAAATCTGGTGCCACAGAGGAATTTCATGATGTGGGCACCTTCTAAGCAGATCCTTGTACCTCTCCCAGGCTTCGTACAAGGATTCAGATTCTGATTGCGTGAATGAAGTGATGTCATTCACCAACCCAACAATCTTGGCCAGAGAAAAGTATTTGTTGAGGAATTTTCTGCACATATTCACCCAAGTAGTTATAGATCCCGTAGGTAAAGACTGCAACTAATTCTTGGCTCGATCCCTGAGAGAGAGGGAAAGAGCCTAAGGCGAATGACATCTTTTGAGACTCCATTGTGTCTAAAGGTGTCGCAGATCTCTAGAAAGTTTGACAAATGTGCATTAGGATCTTCATTCAGCAAACTGCCAAATTATACAGATGTCTGAATCATTTGGATAATGGCCAATTTGATCTCAAAATTATTTACGCGGATGGAGGCTGTTTGATACTTAATTGGAGATTTCCCATTTGAAGATTAGCAAACTCCCTCAGAGGTCTTGTATAATCATTGTTTTTCGCCATTGATGGTACCTTATTCACAAAAGAATGAAATATTAAATCAAAATGCAATTAAATAAAAGACTTGAATTAGAAACAAAGCTTGATATCAATATTAGCAATACAAAAATTAATCCCCGGTAACAGCGTAAAAAACTTGTTATTACCTTTTGTGTGCCGCAAGTGCACGGGTCGTTCAAGTAATAAAAATGATGAGTAAGATCGTCTCCACAGGGACTATGGTAACTTCCAAAGCTAAATATTAATCTACAGCTTAATCAATTCTATTCAAGCAAACGTAAAGTGGAAAAGGGGTTGATAAATAAATTACAAAGCATAAAGAAAAGATAAAGATATGGTAGAGAGAATAGGGAATCCTTTTTCACCCCCTATTTCAGTTGATAACATGTAATCCATTCAAGTAATACAAACAATTAGATTAAGTTAGCTCGAGAAACAAACTTAGCTAAAAGTATGTCTAGATCGATTAACCCTATGTCATTTACTTAGTTTACTATGCATCCATGAGAACCAGAGCAAACAACAAGCATTAAGATCGATTCTCAACTATGACTATACATGGCTAAGAGGTATATGTCTATCCTATTAGCGAAACATTCTATCCTACCATTGGAGTGAAAACGAACATACATTTACCATATGTATGATCTAAAACCCAAAGTCCTATGTCTAGGCTCATTAGATTTCATCAAATCACATAAATGCTGATCAAACAAGTAAGAGTATTAAGCACATTATGATAAAACAAAACCCAAATCATTTATATAAGCTCAAAAGAGTACAAATCAATCAATATTCATAAAGGGATCCAAAGAATACCCTATACACAGCTTAGCTACTCATTGAATATGAAAATGTAATACAAAAATCCATATTCAAGATAAATGGAAGAGAGAGAAGAAAAAGAAACGGAAGATGAAGCCCCAATGGGTTGGGCCTTGAAGCTTGAATCTTCTTCCAAGACGAAGATGACTTCCAATCTTGACTCTTTCAACCCTCTTTCAACCTTAAAATACCTTCCTAGTTATTGAATTCTCCAATGGGCAAAAGCCCTAAAACGTGATAAGAGAGGCAGAAAAGAGAGAAAGGGGAGAAAAATAGAAAAAAACCCTAGGATCCCCTTCAAGAATCTGTGTTCCATGTATTTATAGATGAACAGATTTAGCGCATTATGTTGCGATGTTACACAACATGCAAAACTTAGGGCACCACGTCGCAACGTACACTTTCTTGCATCGCAACACTGAGGCTTAGGGTTATCAGGGTGCACAGACAGTGAGCAACACACTGTGACATGCAGTTCCTTGTACCACGGCGTGATCTACTGAAGCTTATCTTGTGATTCCTCTTTCAATGTAAGGCCTTGGCTCTCATCAATTTGGCTCTTTTGGGACCATCCTGCAATTGAGAAATCAACTAGTCAAATACAAATGCAATCAAACTCAATCCAATCAAAGGTTAGGAAGGATTTAAACAAGATTGATAAGGAAGACCTCAACATGGATTTTATATGAGAATGAGGCTAAAGCCTTCCAGCAATGCATAGCAACAAGGACAAAGCAGTCAATAACACACAAAAATAGGGCACAAATAACTACATTCCATGGAGTTATCAGATACTTCACATACCACAATAGAACGAAATAATGGTATCCAACCATATACAAAATATTAACATAAAAAAAATCAAAAGGGTCAAAAAGACTATCTTCTTCATCGTGTCTTGGAACTGCACAAAAACATCCTAGAATCATTATGGAAAATAAACAAATGGGGTTAGAATCTTACAACTCTCAGTATCAGTTATAAAAATGTGTCATCATAATCATTCTAGTTATTTCGAGGAAAAAAATTCATTTTAAGGCATTCAATATCATTCTAGGAAAACCATCCAAGTCCTTCCTCTTCTTGAAGTAGACAATTCACTTATCATTATGAAAGCCATTTAAGTCATCAAAACTCAAGTCGTTAAATCAGAAATCATATCATCATATCTTGTAACACCCTAATACTAGTACTATTGGCATGCCTAAGATCATGCCTCAGTGATTAGTATTAATGATGTCACTTTAAAATTAATAACAAGTTCATGAAAATAAATGTACCTTATATGAAAATATGAGCCTGATACAGGTGTAAACGTGTACATATATTGAATGTTCTTATACAATTACTTATTTAAATAATACAAAAACTACCTTAAATACCTCTATGGTAAAATCTATACAAGTCTTATACAATGCTTTGTCTAACAACTACAACCAAACTTTTCTTCTTCAATCTTAGTCTTCTTTTACGTGTGCTAATTGATAACTCCATGAAATGGTGTTATATATCGTGGCTCTATATTTGTGCTTTATTGACTACTTAGTCTTTGTTATCAGGCATATTTGGAAGATTTTAGGCTATATTCATTGATTTCAATTGTGACATCTTCCTATATGTTTTCTGAGCAAATTGGTATAATTCTTCCTATGATTATGTGAACTTACTATTGTCATTAATCTGATGACTTCTTAATTGTAGGAAGGGCTCAAAATGAATATAATGGTCAAGGACTTAGAGCTGCATTGGAAGAGAAAGCACTAGGTGAAGTTCAGCATTCACCACCGAAGCATGGGCAAGTTGGTGTCGCGGTGTGTTGCATCCCCTATTTCTGGCAGGGAGCTATGAAATATGAACGCCGCAACGTGAGGAATGAGCACTGCGGTGTGCTGACCTAAATTCAACACGCGCCGCGGTGTGACATGTTGAGCGCCGCAACGTGAAACATAAATCTGAAGCCTATAAATACTGTTCTATCAGATATCACAAAGGCAACATTTTTGTTTTTAGAACACAACTACTAAGGTTTATTTGTGACACTAAAAGGAAGCAAAAAGGACCAAAGTTGAAGGCCAAATCCTTCCACAAGGAGGATCCAAGCATTAAAGACCACCATTATTGAGCTTTCCACCTTCTCTCCTTCAACTTCCTCTCTTCTCTTTTCATGACGATGAGTATTTGTGATATATTTTCATTTGTCATGAGTGGCTAGGCTGTGTGTAGGGATTTCTTTAGATTCTTCTATGGATATTGATGATTTTGTAAACTTTTAAGTTAATATATATGGTTTAGGATTGTTCAATCATATTGTTCCTAATGCTTTTGAATGTTTGGCCAATATTTAATATGTTTTGATTAAATCTAATGAACCTAGACATAGGAATATGGATTTAAGGAATATGGATATAAGATCATGCATGGCTATTATTGAGAATTGTTCTTAAGGAATGGAATTTACTCTATGTCTCATGGACACTTAGTGACTAGATAAATAAAGCATGGTTAGATGACCTAAACATAGGGTTTTAACTGAATAAGTTTCTCAAGCCAACAAATTTCATATCATGTATGTTGATAAAGAAGTTTGCATATTATCAATTGAAGTAGAAGGTGAAGAAGGATTCCCTATTCTTTAATCATTAACTTTAATTCCAATTAGTTAGCATTTAAATCTTCCCATTAGTTTACACACACCTCTTTTAAATTGAATGTTCTTAGATAGAAATTATTAAGCTATTGGTTAATAGTTAGTTCTGAATTAGCAATAGTCCTCGTGGGAACAATATTTGACTCCTAGCTATATTGTAAGTGTGATCTGTGCACTTGCGGTAATGATTACACATAGTTTTATATATCTGTATTTCACACAGAAAAATTTAAAATAGTAGTTTGACAAAATTTTTATTTTACTGTCTCAAAGCAAATTACGCAAAACGACCAAATAAAATTAGAGCCTGTAAAATATACTTGTATTTCATGCAGAAAAACAAGAAACAGTAAAATCGGGACACAACGGTCGTTTACACAAAAATTTGAAAAATAGCAAACAGGACATTCGGAATATTTTTCAAAAATTTAGGGTGTTACAAAAAACACATTCTTTATTCAAAACTTAATATAAATATATTGGTATAACTTAGAGAGGTGGCAAACTTCCAAATCTGATCATCTCTCTTCCTGAAACAAAAGTTCAATTATTAACCTTTATAAAGTCCTTGTATATTCAAATACATCATATATGACAAAATCAAGTTCTTTATCAAATTAAATCATTTACATAATCAAACCAAATATCATATCTAATCATATAAAATATTTGTCCTACTAATAATTCTTCACAATAACACATAAAATAACAAATCAAATTAGTTGTTATATTGATCCACAACTAAACTTAGTTTTATATCATATATTTTTATATCTCATCATTCTCGTATTCATATAATTCTTTATGCTTCAAGTTCCATATTCTAATGTAATACTTTTCATATCTCTTACTTCATAATTACACACTTTGCCTATAATCGTATTTCATTCCTTTAGGATACTTTCAAGTCAAGCTTCCACCTTGGTCCTTGTTACTTTAATTCTAAAAGCAAGATAATTTCCCATACAATTGTCATTTTATACAATACATTATATGTAACATCCTAATACTGAAATCATTGTATATCAAACATATGCCTAGATAAATAGCATTAGATATGCTACTTCTAACTTATTTATGAAACAAATCTATAACATTTATATAAATAAATCATTATGGAGAGTGACTTACCGTTGGACCTGATCTTATTCAGCAGACAATTGAGAAGGTCAAGGTGATTCAGAGAGAAGATGAGAACGGCTCAAAGTCGACAAAAGAGTTATGCGGACAAAAGAAGGAAACCTCTTGAATTTGAGGAAGGAGAGCACGTGTTCTTGAAAGTCACGCCTACGATTGGGGTCGGTCGGGTTCATAAATCTAGACAGCTCACTCCAAAATTCATTGGACCTTACAAAATTCTTCGTCAGATAGGTGTCGTTGCTTACCAAATAGCTTTACCACCTTTTCTTTCAACTCTTCACAATGTTTTTCATGTGTCACAACTTCAAAAATACATTCCCAGTCCTGATCATGTCATAGCGCCTAATTCAGTACAATTAAAGGAAAACTTGACTTATGAAACAACTCCTGTGAGGATTGAGGATAAGAGAATGAAGCAACTCAGAGGGAAAGACATACCATTAGTGAAAGTGATCTAGAACGAAGCAACTGGAGATGAGACATGAGAACTAGAGGACAAAATGAAAGAGCAATACCCATAGTTATTTTAAGGTATAAAAATTTTGAGGACGCAGAATATTTATTTTTTTCAGGTGTAACACCCTAAATTTTATTTATTTTATGATAAATATGTTACCAAGTAGCTTCCAGTACTCAAGAGGGGGGTGAATTGAGTAGCAAAAACTTTTGCAAAAGCTTTAAACAAATAAACTTTGCTCAATATAAATATTAAAGAACGTGGAAGAGTTGAGAAAAAGGAAGAACAATTAATAAATAAATTGCAGGAATTAATAAATAAAGTGCATAAAATAAAGAGAATAAGAGAAGGAAAACAGGCACAGTATTTATCCTGGTTCGACCACCAACCACTTGTGGCCTACGTCTAGTCCCCGAAACACAGTTCGAGATTTTTCACTATTCAAGACAAGCTTAAACAACAGGTGCTTGCAACCTTTACAATACGGAGCACTTTTCACACATAGGAAACTCTACCCCCTTGTGCTCAAGCCTCAATCAAACAAAAGGGATACCTCACCCTTATACAATCCTTGGGGATACCTCACCCTCAATATACAGAAATAGATAAAGAGATGAAATGAAACTCTCACTAAGAGTAGATAAATACAAATTGAAGTACTAGAGAGTATTTGTTTCTCAAATATCTCAAGAGTTAAACAATTATAAGTTCGAAAAAAGAGAGAGAATAAAGCAGAGCACGTTTTCAAGCAAGCAAAAATTGATCTCAATGTTCAGGGGGTTATCAGAGAAGTCCCAGGCCTCTATTTATAGAGCTCGTGGAGAAAAATGGCCGTTGGGAGCAATTAATTACGTTTAAAACTTTCTGATTCTCGTATGGAATTTGAAAACTTAACTCTGATTCTCGTGGGGTATTCGAATGCCTGAAGAAGGTATTCGAATACCTCTGTCAAAAACTCTTTCAGAAAACTGATTAAGTTAGGGTTATTCGAATACCAGTCAAGGGTATTCGAATACCTCATTAAAACAAGGCATGTTTCGAAAATAGGGTATTCGAATACCATATGGGGTATTCGAATGCCTCATTTAAAAAGGTTCATTCTGAAACTAAGTTATTCGAATACCATATGGGGTATTCGAATGCCTCTGTTTTGGCACATCAGAAAATATCAGTTACGAATCAGGTTATTCGAATACCAAATTGAGGTATTCGAATACCTCAGTTAAAAACAGTTCAAATTCCTTTCCAAAAAGCTTCGAAATGCTTGTTTTTAACCTTTAAAACATTTGATCTTTTAAAAACTTCAGTTTAGGTTATCTTTACTCATTTGAGATATTTAATTGACAGCTCCATACATGATAGATCCTAAGTCCTAAAGCTAATCTTTAAACACTTGGACTTGGTCTTCTCATCATCCTCATGTTTGTTATCATCAAAATACATCTTCATTGTTGCGTAGCAAACACATTCTCTCCCTTTTTGATGATGACAAAGTATCATAGAGAAAAGCATTAGTACAGAAATAATTGGAATTCACAAAGTAAGAGGCTTACATTCATATCTAATATGTGCGTGGCGTAGCTCCCCCTTAATGTTGGAATCCAATAATAGTTATTTTAAACCTGTCTTTTCTCATAGTTATATTTTTCTCCCCCTTTGGCATAATAAAAAAGATACAACAATATATAATGCATAAAGGAGGCAATAAACATAAAGAGAAACTGAATGTATTAATAATTTAGCCAATATACATAATATAATGAAAGAGTAAACAGCTAATACAAAAAGGCATCCAAACAAGAACAAAGCCTAGAAATAGGCATCTGGCGGAGGAGGAGGGGAATCAGAACCCCGTGAAGATATTAAAGCACGCAAAGCAGCTTGCTCACGCTCAACACCATCAAGTCTGTCAAACAGAACAGAGAAGGTGTGTTCCAAATAAGCTCGGTTATCCTCCATATAAGCACGGTTGGCCTGTAAGGTGGCCATGACTTGATCCGAGTAATGAACCGCGGCGGCGCGGGGCGCGGGGCAGCGGCGGCGGTGTCGAGGCGGCGGGGGCTACGGAGCAAGCGGCAACGGCGGGGGGGGCGGCGGGATCAGGTGGGTCGTCCTCATCATCGTCAACTTCAACTGGGAATACCCAGCCTTCATCAGTCTTTATCATCTTCATTCGGTTCAGCGTATAAGAGCCAAACACATTATGGTGGGTCAGCTGAGTTTTTCGCTCGGTCTCTACAATCTACGGATACTTGCCTAGAAAGGCAGTGATGATCACCCCATAAGGTAGTTCTGAGCGTTCTTTTCCCTTAGCTCTCATCATATGCTTCATAATGAAGACGGGCCAGTTTATCTGGTATCCTTTCTTCAGGATCCACAGCATAAACACATCATCTTCACTCAGGTAGACGTAGTTCCCACCTCTAGGAGCTAAGATGTGGGCATAAGCATAATGTAAGAGCCTGTCTTGACTCTTCATCATGCCCCCTTTGACTCCCTTTTGAGTCGGAGGTAATGCCAACCCAGGTCTAAGAACATCTTCAATGGCTCGAATCTTGTCGAACCGCTGGACAAACTCTTCACAGTCTTCATTGTTACGGCCAGCAGATTCTAATCCGAAGAGGCGAACCCAGTCCTGAGGAGTGATCACAATGTGCTGATCACTGACGTCAGAGTGGAGCTCCAGACCTTTAATCCTCAAGTTGCAGTAGAACATTTTGACCAGATCGGGATAGAGGACCGCCTTATAGGAGCAAAAACGAAGCACGCCCTGGATGTCCAGCTGGTGTAGGAAATCAAAGCCACCTTCTTTTTCAAAGAATGCCAAGTCCAGATACTTGGGCTGCACAAGGTTTCGTTCTCTGAAATGAGAAATGAAGCGTCCAAGGGTTTCTGGGTGAGAGGAGAGCCTTCGCAGATCCAATGGGTTGTTGCAAGGCACAGTTTTTGTGCGAGCACGCTTGGAGGAGGAAGCCATGGGTGAAGGTTGAAGATGAGAGGAATGGGTTTGAAAAGAGAGGGAGTAACGGTTGGGTCAGACGAAGGAGAGGTATTCGAATAGGAGATGAAAAACGAGAGAAAAGAAATGAGGGAGATGAGATGAATGAACGGGTGAACGAAGGGGCTTATATAAAACTCAGACCCAAGGTATTCGAATGCCTCAATTGGTATTCGAATACTGTTGTTTGGAAACGCAAAGGTCAGGGCTGTCTTGAAAGAGGGTATTCGAATACTGCTGAGGTATTCGAATAGACTGTCCAAAAAGGATTGGCCCAGATAAGCAGGTATTCGAATACTGCTTAGGGTATTCGAATACTGCTTAGGGTATTCGAATACTTCAGAGACAGAAACAAAAGCCTGATAGCAAGAGGCTTCAGGTTATTCGAATAACCACTAAGGTATTCGAATACACCTGGTTAATAAACCATGAAAGCATGCGAGGAAATGATGGTATTCGAATACCAGATGAAGGTATTCGAATAACTTAGATAGAAAAACATAAAATATTACGTCCAGAATGCAATTTTGAAGATTAAAGCTTACCCAGTTTGAACGAGTACCTGCAAAACAAAATTAAGGATATCTCCAACGCTCAAGTCAGTAACAATTTAAGATTAATAAATCAATAAGTAAGCAGTAAATTTAACAGATTAAACACACGATTGATCCAAAATGCCAAGTTCTCTTCTTAAATGAAAGAACGAATCTTTAGGTAAAGGTTTTGTGAAAATATCAGCAAGTTGATTATTGGTTTCAACAAATTCTAACACACAATCACCTTTTTGAACATGATCTCGTATAAAATGGTGCCTTATTTCAATGTGCTTAGTCCTAGAGTGCATAATGGGATTCTTTGTCAGATTGATTGCACTAGTATTATCACATCTTATAGGGATGTGATTAAGCTGAAGACCAAAGTCTAGAAGTTGTTGCTTCATCCATAGAATTTGAGCACAACAACTTCCTAGAACATTTGCCACATATTCACCTCGGCGGTGGATAAAGCCACGCTATTTTGTTTCTTGCTATGCCAAGAAACTAAGGAATTGCCAAGGTGTGACATGTTCCACTAGTGCTTTTCCGATCCAATTTGCATCCAGAAAATCGGAGTCGAATAACCAATAAGACTACAAGTGGTACCTTTGGGGTACCACAAGCCCACTTGTGTAGTGCCACCTAGATATTTCATAATTCGTTTTACAGCACTTAAATGCGACTCTTTAGGATTAGCTTGATATCTAGCACACATGCATACGCTAAACATTATATCAGGCCTACTAGCAGTGAGATAGAGAAGAGATCCAATCATACCTCGATATTTAGTAATTTCTACATAATTACCTGCTTCGTCTTTATCCAAGTAACACGAAGTACTCATTGGTGTAGCCATATGCTTTGAGTTGTCCATTCCAAACCTCTTGAGAAGTTCTTTGCAATACTTTGTTTGGCTAATGAACGTTCCACTCTTTGTTTGTTTGATTTGAAGTCCAAGGAAGAAATTGAGTTCTCCCATCATGGACATTTCGAATTCGCTTTGCATGATTTTGGCAAATTCCTTGCACAGATTTTCGTTAGTAGCACCAAATATGATATCGTCTACATATACTTGTACAAGAAGTATATCATGGTTTTTATTTTTAATAAAAAGAGTCGTGTCAACCTTACCTCTTGTAAAATCGTGTTCTAAAAGGAACTTACTTAACCTTTCATACCAAGCTCGTGGAGCTTGTTTTAAGCCATACAAAGCCTTTTTCAATTTGAAAACATGGTTAGGTAGATCATAATTTTCAAAACCTGGAGGTTGGTCAACATATACTTCCTCTTGAATAAAGCCATTTAAAAAAGCACTTTTAACATCCAGTTGATATAATTTAAAATCCATGATGCAAGCAAAAGCAAGTAACATCCTAATAACTTCTAATCTGGCTACAGGTGCATAGGTTTCTTCATAGTCTATACCTTCTTCTTGATTATATCCTTTTGCTACAAGTCTAGCTTTATTTCTTGTTATTATGCCACTTCATCAAGTTTGTTTCTAAACACCCATTTAGTACCGATAATAGGATGATTATTAGGCCTAGGAACTAGTTCCCAAACTTGGTTTCGTTCAAATTGATTTAATTCTTCTTGCATAGCTAGAAACCAATGTTCATCATTAAAGGCTTCATTGATGTCTTTAGGTTCGATTTGAGAAACAAAGGCTAAGTGGTTACATGCATTTCTAATGGAGTTTCGAGTACTTACACCTTTGGATACATCACCTATTACTTGATCAAGCGGATGATATTTTGAGGTACGCCATTCTTTGGGAAGTTCCAAAGCTTGTGAATCCTCTTGTCTTTGTTTATCTTCTTGCTTCTTGATTTCTTTTTCCTTGCTATCCAAATGAGTTTCTGCTAAGGCTTCTGCAACATCATCAATAACAAGATCCCTTCTCGATCCATTTGGGTCAGTTTCATCAAATGCAACATGTATAGATTCTTTAATAGTCATAGTTCTTTTATTATATATACGAAAAGCCTTACTATGATTTGAATAACCAAGAAATATACCTTCATCAGACTTAGCATCAAACTTGCCTAAGTTATCTTTTCCATTATTTAAAACAAAACATTTGCATCCAAAAACATGAAAATGTGCGACATTTGGCTTTCTTCCTTTGTATAATTCATATGGGGTTTTCTTTAAAATAGGCCTTATAAGGGCCCTATTCATAACATAACAAGCTGTATTTACAGCATCCGCCCAAAAATACTTAGGAAGAGCAGCCTCATTAAGCATAGTTCTCGCCATTTCTTCTAAAGAACGATTTTTCCTTTCTACAACTCCATTTTGTTGTGGAGTTCTAGGGGTAGAGAAATTATGATTAATGCCATGTTCATCACAATAATTTTCAAAAACATTGTTTTCAAATTCGCCACCATGATCACTTCTTATAGAAGAAATTTGAAAACCTTTTTCGTTTTGAATAACTTTGGCAAGTCTTTTAAATGCTAGAAATGCATCATTTTTATTTGCAAGAAATAAAGTCCATGTAAACCTAGAAAAATCATCCACAATCACTAAAGCATAGTAATTCCCACCAAAGCTCATAGTTCTAGAGGGTCCAAATAAATCCATGTGCAAAAGTTGTAAAGGTCTAGTAGTTGAAACTATATTTTTTGATTTAAAAGAGACCTTTATTTGTTTACCCTTTTGACATGCATCACATAATTTATCTTTAACAAAATTAAGCTTTGGTAGTCCAATTACTAGCTCTCTAGAGACCAACTTCCTTAGGTGATCCATGTGAATGTGTGCAATTCTCTATGCCATAACCATGAATCATCATTCTTACTTAAAAGGCATTTCGCATCATTTGAAGATATATCATCAAGACTAATCATATAAATGTTATTTATTCTATGACCAATGAATTTAACATGTTTATCATTTTTATCTTCAATTATGCAACAATTTGAATAAAAAATTACCTTATTTCCTTTGTCACATAATTGGCTAATACTAAGAAGGTTATGTTTTAAGCCTTCAACAAGCAACACATTTTCAATAGAGGAATTTGGATTCTTGCCAACTTTTCCAATTCCAAGAATTTTTCCCTTGTTGTTGTCTCCATAAGTAACATGTCCATGATTCTTGGGAATAAACATGGTGAATTTTGAGTCGTCTCCAGTCATGTGCTTGGAACAGCCGCTGTCGAGATAGCAATTTGAGCTCCTGGCTTTCAAGCACACCTACAACACAATTTTAATTTTTAACCTTTGGTACCCAAATTTTCTTGGGTCCTTGAGTGTCAGTTTTAGGCAATGTACCCTTTGGAACCCAAATCATTTTTGTCCCAATTTTTGTGTTAACATTCTTTCTAGCATTGCATGTTGAAGCACTATGACCTTTCTTTCCACAGTAAAAACATTTAATAAATGGACTGCTGGAAGTACTTGAATAAACGAAGAAATTTTTATAAGATTTATGTTAATTTTTCGGGTTATAACCGATTCCAGCTTTTTCAAAAACAACCCTTTGTTTCCCTAATATAATGTTTAGATTATCTCTCCCATAAGTGAATTTGGCAAGGGTGTTCTTTAAGTCTTCAATTTCTTTCTCAAGTGTATGACATGAAGAACAAGAATATGAAGTAGAAGCATGTGAGGGATGAGATGAGCATGCATCAATAATTCCCAAAGTTTCATTTTCAATTTTTAATTCTTCAATCTCTTTATTTAAAATAAGAATTTTATTTTCTAAAGAAGAGATTTTTTTCTTAGAGGAAGAAATTTGTTTTGTGAGTTTTAAAGATTCATCATGCAGTTCTTCAAAGGCATCTTGTAACTCATCATAAGAAGGCAGTAAAGTAGAGTTAGAACTTACCTCATTTTCGCTTTCTTCTTCTTCTCCTTTGGCCATGAGACAAAGTTGAGCTTCTTCGCTATCTGAGCTGTCAGTTGAATCCATGTCGTTTTCATCCCATGCTATATAGGCTTTTCTTCCTTTTCTTTCTTTGAAGGGCTTCTTCTCAAGTCTCTCTTTCTTCTTTTGGTAAACTGGGCATTCCATTTTCATGTGACCAGGCTTGCCACATTCATAGCAAGTAGGAGTTGATGAAGCTCCTTCGCCTTTGTAATGAGTCTTCTTCGGAGGGAAGGGAGGTCTTCTTTGCATTCCCTTTTTCTTGAGAAATTTACCAAATTTTTTAACTAACAAACTAAGATTTTCTTCGTTTACCTCAATGTTTTCTGAGCTTTCTTCATCTTCTTCATCATCATTGTCAATTGTTGAGGAAGTGGCTTTGAGCGCTATCCCCTTTTTCTTTTTATCGTTTTCTTCGCTTTGACTTAATCTGCTCAGTTCTAGTTCATGCTCATGAAGTTTTCCAAAAAGGGTAGCTAATGACATGGTTGTCAAGTCCCTTGATTCTGAAATTGCTGTCACCTTGGGCTGCCAAATCCTGCTTAAACACCTTAACACTTTATTAATCAAATCTTCGTTAATAAAACTTTTTCCTAAAGATGCAAGATGATTAACAATGTGGGTGAACCTCTTTTGCATTTCTTGAATGCTTTCTCCTTGGTTCATTCTAAACAGTTCATATTCGCGAGTTAGAGAATTGATTCTCGACCTCTTAACTTCACTAGTACCCTCATGGGTAACTTGTAAAGTGTCCCACATTTCTTTAGCGGTTTTGCAATTAGAAATTCTAAAAAACTCATCATACCCCAAAGCAGTGGTAATGATGTTTTTGGCTTTTAAATTATATTGGACTTTTCTTTTATCCTCATCAGACCAATCACTTCTAGGTGTCTCGGTTTTTACACCATCGACAACGCGTGTAGGTATAAATTGGCCGTTTTCGACAGCATCCCACACATCTAGATCAATAGCTTCGATGAAGATTTTCATTCTTTCCTTCCAATATGCGTAACCATCCCCATTGAAAAAGGGTGGTCGGTTTATGGAAGATCCCTCTGAAAAACCATTTAAGGAAGCCATGTTCTCTTGAAGCGGCTAAGCTCTTTATACAAGAGTCTAGCTCGATACCACTTGTTACCAAGTGGCTTCCGATCTCAAGAGGGGGTGAATTGAGTAGCAAAAACTTTTGCAAAAGCTTTAAACAAATAAACTTTGCTCAATATAAATATTAAAGAACGTGGAAGAGATGAGAAAAAGGAAGAACAATTAATAAATAAATTACAGGAATCAATAAATAAAGTGCATAAAATAAAGAGAATAAGAGAAGGAAAACAGGCACAATATTTATCCTGGTTCGACCACTAACCACTTGTGGCCTACGTCCAGTCCCCGAAACACAGTTCGAGATTTTTCACTATTCAAGACAAGCTTAAACAACAGGTGCTTGCAACCTTTACAATACGGAGCACTTTTCACACACAGGGAAACTCTACCCTTGTGCTCAAGCCTCAATCAAACAAAAGGGATACCTCACCCTTATACAATCCTTGGGGATACCTCAACCTCAATATACAGAAATAGATAAAGAGATGAAATGAAACTCTCACTAAGAGTAGATAAATACAAATTGAAGTACTAGAGAGCTGTTTCTCAAATATCTCAAGAGTTAAACAATTATAAGTTCAGAAAAAGAGAGAATAAAGCAGAGCACGTTTTCAAGCAAGCAAAAATTGATCTCAATGTTCAGGGGGTTATCAGAGAAGTCCCAGGCCTCTATTTATAGAGCTCGTGGAGAAAAATGGTCGTTGGGAGCAATTAATTACGTTTAAAACTTTCTGATTCTCGTATGGAATTTGAAAACTTAACTCTGATTCTCGTGGGGTATTCGAATGCCTGAAGGAGGTATTCGAATACCTCTGTCAAAAACTCTTTCAGAAAACTGATTAAGTTGGGGTTATTCGAATACCAGTCAAGGGTATTCGAATACCTCATTAAAACAAGGCATGTTTCGAAAACAGGGTATTTGAATACCATATGGGGTATTCGAATGCCTCATTTAAAAAGGTTCATTCTGAAACTAAGTTATTCGAATACCATATGGGGTATTCGAATGCCTCTGTTTTGGCACAGCAGAAAATATCGATTATGAATCAGTTATTCGAATACCAAATTGAGGTATTCGAATACCTCAGTTAAAAACAGTTCAAATTCCTTTCCAAAAAGCTTCGAAATGCTTGTTTTTAACCTTTAAAACATTTGATCTTTTAAAAACTTCAGTTTAGGTTATCTTTACTCATTTGAGATATTTAATTGACAGCTCCATACATGATAGATCCTAAGTCCTAAAGCTAATCTTTAAACACTTGGACTTGGTCTTCTCATCATCCTCATGTTTGTTATCATCAAAATACATCTTCATTGTTGCGTAGCAAACACAAAATATTCATTTTCTAATATTTGTGATTTTTGAAAAAAAATTTGGATTTTTCTGAGAATGCAGAATATTTTAATATTATTTCTCGTTTTGCATGCAAACTGAGCGGAGTCGGGAAAATGAGATATTTTTCTCGAGAACCTCGATCTGTGGAAACGGCGGCGGGGGATCTTACTAAACCCGAGATTGGACATGATTTATGAGGTTTGATATTTTTCGAGAAATTTTAATAGATAAAATAATAAATCGTTGTGTAAATTTTATCTACCAGACAATTAATACTGATTTCTGTCAACTATAATAATTGTCTATTGGATAATAACATCTATTAAAAGCCCTATCATATTATCCTAATGTAATCTACTTAAAGTCTAATTAAACCCACTTTAATTCAAATTTATTATATTTTAATCAAAGCTTCTTGAGAAGTTTGACCACCAAAGGACAAGAATGCCCTTGGCTTGTTGGGGAAGCCAAAAATCTCCCCCTCTCTCCTCTCCATTGCCGCGGCATTTGCTTGCCCAAGGGGAAGCAATTTTGCCTCCCTCCTTTAATCAATATACACTAAAAATAATACATTTCCCTATCACCCTTTCTCTCTCTAACTTCTTCTTCTTCTTCATTTTCTCTTCCTTCTCTCTTTTTCTCCTTCTTCCCTACGAAAATTGCAGCCCCCATTAGCACCATTTCTCTTCACTTTTCTCTTCATAAACACCATTTCCACACTCACCTCAACCTCCTCTACATTTCCTATTTAGAAATTTTCTTCAAAATCTATCTCCACCTCCATTGTCTTCCAAGGCAAAGCTTTAAGGTAAAGTTTTCATTTTTCTTCTTTCTTCTCTTCATTTTCGTGTTCCATGGTCTCTTTGGTGACCATGGATCTCTTCTTTTTCAACCATTGATGGTGATTCCTTGTCTTGAAATTTCTAGGGTTTTTGGACCCCAAAATCGAATCTACCAAGGAGCAATAGGAGATCATTTTTGTGTTCTTCCTTTAGGTAAGAGGGAGATTACTTACTTCAACCATTATTGGTGGTGAGGGAACATTTGTATGCTCATTTTGTTTGGTGATTTTGCATGTTTATGTATTCTTGAATTGGATTAATGCTTGAATGGTGATTTTGAATGTATTGGATGTGTTGAAGATGCTTGATCATGTTAGGGTTGTTAAATGAAAAATTTGGAGTTTCCTACCCTAATGTGAGGCCACGGTTTTGACTAGAATTTAGGGATATGAATTGGTTTTTGTATACAAATAAAATGAAGCTTATGTGATTAAATGTAGAATGATAACATTAAAATTAATGAATGGAAAATTTTAAGGGTTTAATACCCTAAGGTGAGGCCATGGTTTTGGCCTTGGATCCTAAAGGATTGGATTAATTTGGTGTGAAATAAAATCTAAGTAATTAGGTATCAAGTAACTAATGCATAAAATGGAAAGAAATTGAAACCTTGATGACCTAGTGAGGCCACGATTTTTAGAAAAAAATTAGGGGTTAAATGATGCCTTGATGCATCTTTGGAGATTAAGAATTTAGAGACATGCGTAATACATGATCAAGTGGAAGAATTAAATTGAGTAATAACTCTTGAGAGTGCCACGGTTTGAAGGGTTATTCAACTTAAAATTTTCATAATTAACTAAAGCTTAAGACTTTGAAAATGAGGATCCATAATGTGGACTTGTGATAATTGATGAACCACGAATACATATTGATGTTGAAAATTGATTCTATGTTATTGTGAGACCCTATGTGGGCTAAGTACTTGTTGGTTGTGTACTTGATGAAATTATGATATGTTGACATTGAGCCATGTATATATATATATGTCATTGTGGTATGCTTATGATAAATGTATCATTGATGAACATACATGATGTACATTATGTCGTATGCATATGTGTTGTCCGTTGGACATTGTTGAAAAGGCGATGTATGCTTAGGAGTTTGAATAACACCTATGTGCGGGTGCAAGTAGACTAAGCGTAGGGTCATAGTGGTTGGCCTTGGGGGCGTCGGGGTGCAGGTGTCTCACAATGGCCAGTGGTAGCTCCACTGGGGTAGCAGGATAGACCATTGCAAACACACCGATGATCCAGACTGAGACGCTGTCCTATATCGTGATCAACTGTTGAGGTGCCATGTATAAGTCGTTCTGCGCAAATGTTTTTATGACATGAGCACACTATATTTTTAAGGCTGGCGAGATACTAGCATAACTCCTTGATCATTCACTCCGAAAATGTTTATGTCTACCTTCATGAAGTAGGAACTTGGTACCATTTGCATTGTGAACCATCAATCTCATAATTCATCGAGCATGAGCATTTATAATTGTGGGAAATTATTTGTTATTATTATAGTAATATTTATTCAATTGCTTGAACTGCTGATTGTTGGAAATATTGATATTGTCTGCTTGTTATTGATGATTCTTACTGCTATTTATTGTTGTTCTGCCTTACTGTTAATTTTGATTATTGTTATGAATTATGTTGATATATGGGCGTCCAACGCCGTTCTGTTTTCTTGCTGCCATTTTGGTACTGAAGGGTAGGTGGCTCACCTCTTTTTGTATTTTCTGTATTTCTGTCAGATTGTGTACTTCTGAGAAGACGTTCGTGAGGAAGAGAAGGAAAGGCTTGAGTTTCCGGGCTTCTGGCCATATCTAGACTAGAGCTTGCTGAGAATATCGTCGCGTCCACGTTGATTTTTGGGGTACGCCCGTATGACCTTTCATGGAGGGCTCGATTGTTGGCACATCAACTTGAGCACTGACCAGTGCATCTACCACGGGGAGCTAACTGTTTCTTTGGCGTGGAGCCACTACGACATGCCTGTTTTTTATTTTACTACTTTTGTCTACCTGGAATTGTATCTGCTGGTTAGAGATCTATGGGATGATCTATATTACACCCTACAGGAGGATTCGTTCCTCTCCACTACTCGGGCTTCTACCCGTAATTCTGTCGTTCCGATGGCAATTTCATCGGAGGATGAGGACCTTGAGGAGGACCCAGCTACGGTCCCTTCTCGTTAGTCTTAGGGGCTGATACTATCGGTGGCTACTAATGGCTAACCGTTTATCTTTTTGGGAAGCCTAATGTTTTGCCGTATTTACTAGGTGTATATTTGTATCTTTCAGGTGGTTACATCTTTTGCTTTTTGTAATCCATGTTATAATTAAATAGGCTAATGCATAATATATATATATGAATTGTGAATGTATGGTCTTTAGTTTATGTTGATTTTATTGTATCTGTAGTTATTCTTATTTCTTTTATTACAAAAAAAAATATATATAACACGTATTTCGATGTTCTATTATTTCGCCATCAAGATGGAAACTATTTACTTTAATGTATATACAAATTGAGTCTAAATAAATTAACGAAATTACATCTTTCCGCATTTTTATTTTGTTCACGTTTTAATTCACTATGGTGTGGCGTTCCTTCTTCGCGAGTTAAGAAAAATGGGCATTACACATGTTGGTATAGACAAATCTTTTAGATCAATCTCTCTGACTTGAGTTTTAGCTCCATGGAGTAGGAAATTGAGTCTATGTGCACATACATAATCTGAGCATTTATATCTGTGTGATATTTGAACTGTCAAATAATTGGATAATGTTGATGGCATGATTGTAATTATTGTTTATTATACTTGTATTATTATGTGATATATCTGTATGATATGTTGTATTTGTTGTCTCCATGCTACCATGTTGGTATTGACGTAGATAATCTCACCTCTTTGTATGCCTATTCTGTATTGTATTTATATTTGGTAAAGACGTTGAGCAAGGTATTGAGCAAGAAGGAGTAGAGGAACAGATTTCTACTAGGGAAGGTGAGTTCTGATTTGATGGCAACCCGATCAAGTTTCTTTGGGTATGTGAGACTACAGTTTCATGGAGGAGCTGGTGCGTGGCGTGTTAGTCCCAATGAGGAGGGACTCATCTATGAGGGACATCTGACTGTTAACATGAGCAAGATCTTTCATGGACATCCTTTCTTTTTCTGTAACAATATATATACATGTAGAATTTCCTTTATCTATTCGGTAATATTGGGGCGGTCGTTACCATGTCCCATCTGAGATTAGCATTGTATCGTCTGCTTGGACACCTGTTCGTAGGACGATACATCAACCAGGATTTCTAACTTCTGAGGAATCCGAGGCTGGTGCCGAGGAGGACCCATCTGAGGGTTTTGCTATCTAGGTGTACTTGGACAAGTATGGCAATGTAGTAATGTTTAAATACTTTTGAGAACTTGGTTTGTATATAAATAAATTTGACAGTACTTATGTAATGTATATGATGTAAATTATTTGTGATGATGTTTAATATTTTTATTTTTAGCTAAGTTTATCTTATCGATATCAAGAAATTTTACAACTTGTATTATTATTAAATAATATTATTTTATAACTTGGGAAGTAATTCGGTAATATTAATATAAAATGTGATACCCTATGGTGGGTGTTACACTCAATCAATTCATTTTCCACTTAAACTTATAAGTTTCAATTCATTACCAATTTAGTCATAAGTTTTCCTAATTTTTCTTCCTCTTGGCCGTGACCTATACCAAGGTTTCAAGGCTCCAAAATTTTCATCAACTTACCAATCACTTACTTAAGTTCCATCTTATTACAAGGTGTTGTCTTGGTTCACCATTTTTAGGCCAAGAGGCCGTGAGCCTCACTTACAAAAGACAAAGTATTTTTTGTCATCCACACATAAATTCAACCATACAACAATCACAATCCATCAACATACATAATATCCCAACATTAGTAATAACACCATACAAATCACATAATGATAAACCATTGAAAAACAACCAATCAAGAGGAGAAATCCACACTTAGATTCTCCATTTTCAACACACAAATTCATCCCCCACCACCATGAGTGGTTGATGAGAATATTCTCCCTCTTACCAAAGAAAATGACAAGTAAAAGATCTTCCTTGATGTCCTTGAAGATTTCGGCCAAGCACTCCACAAAATCCTAAGGATTTCAACTCACAAAATCAACGTTCTAGGCTTGAAAAAGAGTGAATCAATGGTCATAAGGAAGACCATAAACCCGAAAATGAAGAAGAGAAAGTGAATATTAAAAGTTTACCTCAAAAGCTTCAAGCTTTGTTCTGGAAGAAAGATGATGAAGATGGAAGCTTTTGGAAATGGTTTCAACTACAAAGGTGTTTAGAATGTGATGGAGATCAAAGAAATGTGACTGGATGAAATTTTTGTAAACATAGAGGATGGCTATGGTGGTGTAGCCGTTAGACAGGAGAAGAAGAAGAAAAGAGAAAATGGAAGAAGAGAAAGTGAAGTGGAGAGAGAAAGTGATAGTAAGGTTTTTGAAATATGAGAGTAAAATGAAAATGTTGTATTTTGGTCCCTTTCCCCCCCTTTAGTCGTGGCACACATGGAGAGAAGAGAGAGGGAAAGCTTCATGCAAGCTTGGAGGAAATTGTTTGGCAGTTTCCTCCAAAAAGGCTTTGGTTGGATTTTCTCAAAAAGTCAATTTGATGGGACATAAAGCAGATTTTCGGATAAGGTGATAGGATTTTCTACTACAAGTTATTATTCGATGGATAATTGTTACAGTTAGCAAAGTCAGTATTTATTATCCAACGGATAATAGGGCGTACCGAAAACTTTTTAGTTATCAGAATGTTTCCGCGATTTTATTTGTCAGATAAAATCTCAAAAAACGTAAACCTTGTAAACTGTGTCCGGCCTCGGGTTTAGTAAGATCCCTCGTCGACGACGTCAGTTCAAGTTTTTTCGGCCTCGGGAAAATATTTCATTTTTTCAGTTCTACTCAGTGCACACGTCAATCGAGAAAAATATTAAAATAATCATGTAATTCAAATAATTCCAAAAAAATTCTTAAAAATCACAAATATTATAAAATGAATATTTATCTTAAAATAAACAATTTCCTGGGTGTTACAGATTAAGCTCAATATTATGTAACAGTGTAACAGTTGACTATAACATACAAACTCAAGGCCGTTATGAAATACTACCTATGCATCTCATCATCAAGACAAGACAAATGCATAATAAAGCATAGTTAGTCCATTACTCGGCTCAACAGGATGAACTGCTTTGATATCATAATGTAACATTCTTAAAAATATCAAACTGACTCTGTTGCTTCTCCAAAATTTTCGTCGACTCTTATCAATGGCTCTTAGCTAGGAAATAAAGTTTTCATATTTATTTCCATCATATCAACTGATTCAACAGATACTTTAATTATTTTCTTGTATTCAGTGTTACCGAATCACACTCAAATTGGTTCAAAAAATTACCTGAATTAACAGATAACTCTTACTAGTATTACAGAGCTATTATAACCCTGATTAGGATCATTAGGTTAGTGAGGATGTTACATTACCTACAGAGGCTGCACTCATGTTAGAATCAAAAGATGACTCATTAAAGTTACCTACGGACGTGTTGGTCTTTTCCTTGCAAGCTCTCTGACACGATCTGCCTCTATATTGCTTCTAGGATATCTGTAACACCCCTTTTGAGGATGTCACATATATAAAGAAAATAAATAAAATCTACCCAAGTTATAAAACATTTATTGCATAATAATATGGGTCGTAAAATAATTCCTGTTAAACAGATTATTAAAAATAAAATAATGCGGAAACATAAAATAAACAGAACAACATCACTCATAATATACATATGTTCCAAGTTATAAGTTATACAAATAATTTACAACTACATCTACAAATATTTAAATAGAAACAGTAAATAAAAAAAATAGTAAAGCAATTTCTACAACCATACACAGACGCGCCCAAATCACATCATGAACATTCAATCCTCTGATGGATCACTCTCAGGAAACTCATCAGAAGACAAATATCCAGGATGCCTCGACTCTCGGCGGAAATGTGACCGCGCAGTCGACACAAGTGTCATCTCACTAGGCTCAGTGGATATCCCACCCCAATGACGCCTAATGGACAACGGTAACTCCAAATGTAGGAACACTGTAGTCCTCATCACTGGCTCCTCATCAAACCTATGACGTAGGGACACTGTCAGCCGTCCCACATACGTCACGGAGTCTCTGTCTCCCCGCATATGCCAAGCTAATGACCCACCGTGAAACTCAAGAGTCACGAACCCCAAAAATCCGGCACCGCCATCTCCAAACTAATCAGCCAACGGATATGGATGATCGATGGTTCTTGATCGTCAAACGGTCGTCGGCTAGGGCCGATCTTTCTCCTCCTCGGTACGAGAACCTCAAGAGGTTGTTCCTCTTCCTCTTCCTCAAACTCTTTACCGCGTAAAATAAATATACAGAAACATACACAATACGAGAAAAGAGGTAAGACAATCTAAAATCATCACAAACATGGTAAATAAGAAAACGTCAAACAACAGGTTATACAATTCATGCAATATGAAAAGCTATAACAGAAATCGATAAATGTAATAAAGAAAAAGATTTAATTATCATAACGACGAGATAATATCACGTATAAAATAAAACATCACGATAAAATAATAGAAACGATAAATAATCCTCATAATACTAACCAGATAAAAATAGACAGATAAAATAAAATAAGGTTCCAGATATACTCATATGAAATATGACACGTTCCTACTCCATGAAGCTAAACAACATAGATACCACAGATATCAGAGGGAATGACTCGCAAAAATCTATTAGTACCACGGCTGCCCAGCCAACTATTCCGCGGTCACACGTTGCGTCTATAGCCCCACATCACTGGGAATTCACCATCCAGGCGTGGTGTAGTTCACTGTCTCACGTCGTGACACTACAGGCAAATGTACTACTAGACTTTACAAATCTCGATTAAATATAGTGCGTGTCGAGTCCATTAGTGTACTATCGGTTACCACGGCCCGGAGCTACCAACTGTCCATATATGGAATCCCGTACACTAACGTCTCCAAGTTCATTAGAACAATGAACCACACTACGTTTATCGCATCGACAACACGAGGTGAATCACATCGTCAACCAAAATTCACCAAAAATTGGTAAATTACCAGAATACCCTCAAGGTATAAAAATATATGCCCTCAATGGCAAAAATATATACATAAGTCCCACTTGGACAAATCACGTCTCAAAGCCTCATCGGGTTTACCTCATAGCAAAGACAAAGAAAAAAATACGTAAATCCGAGAAAAATCTTGTTTGGGTCAATCGCGTAGAAATTTTATCGCGTTTTCACAATCTCGTCGTTTTTATAAACGTTTTGAAATTGCGTAAATATATTTTTCTGTTTTCGAAATCGCGTAGGATTTTTAATACGTTTTCTCAATCGCGTAAGATTTTTAAATCGTTTTCCTATTCAAATACTTTAAAAATTACTGTTTAAATAAACAGAAATAATAAATAGTACGTTTAAACTATGTAAAATATTTTTCATACTGTATACTGTCTTTTGGACCTCTTTTCTATCTTATTTGTCCATTTTTAATAAAAATTGACAATATTTTTGTTTAGAAAATTTATATAAATGGTTTCCTAAATTTTCCATAAAAATTCTGTTTACCTAATTTTTAACCATATAATTTAATTCTTTTTGAAAATCTCTAACATGCTTCAAAACATAAGGTGAGCTATATGTTAGAAATTCTCGAAAGTACTATATTTCCTTTCTATCGGTAAAATCATTAGTTTTAATCCTTTAACTTGAGTCAAATCAATTTGTTTCTTCAAAATTCTTTATAGAAAAATTCCCTTTTAACTTATATTACTTAAAGAGGTTTGGTATTGATTTTAGAAATTATGAATACCTAGTTTGGCATGTTGGCCAAATTTCATAAACCCTTTGTATTTGATTTCAAAATTATTTTTCATCTTCTAAATACCTTTCAAACTTACTGTATTGTTTAAATTCATTAACCCATTGTTTTAGAAAATAGTTTTATAAATCAACACATTAATTTTAGGCATGTTGGCCGAAAATACTAAGTCTTACCATTTGATTTCTCAATTCATTTTTCATGATCTAAACAACTTGATATCTTGCTAATTCTCCTAGATTAATTAAATTACCTTTTAGAAACATTAAGAGAACATTTTGGTTCCCTCTTGGTTAGAAACCGTGGGCATTGTGGAGTGTTCTTTGGAACACACATGCATTCCTTGACATGTTATTCACATCTTATACATTATCATGCAATTCTAACATATGCAATATTATCAAAGCTTGTAGACATGCAAATTAAAGCTTGTAGACATGCAAATTATTACAAACAACAAATAGGAAAGCTACTAACAAATACACAACCATATTAACAAGCTACTAACAACCACACAAATGAATCCTTATGGATTCTACAATCACAAAACCACACTCCATCTTCTTACCACCATCCATAGATGATAAGATTTGTCTTCCTCTTACCTTAAATGAAGACAAAAGGATTCTTTCACTCCTCCTAGAGTTTCGGTTTTCCTCCTTCAAGAACCTAACAAGCTTAAACAAAAATTACAAGTTACTAACCATAGAAAGAGAGCTTAAACCATGGAGAAAACATGGCTTAAGACTTTGAAAAAGAGTTTAGAAAAGAAAAACTAGGAATTTCACCTTCTTGGTACAATCTTCCAAGTAGGTTTTCAAGCTTCAAATGAAAGATTTAGCAAGAACTCCCAACTAGAGATGTTCTTAGGATTGTGTTTAGGTTTAGAAAACTTGGTTAGATGAAATTTTGGATGATTGGATGGTCTAGGTATTGGCTTGGCCGAATGCTTCACAAGAAAAGCATCAATGGTGTTTAGGGTTCTTGGATGAGAGAGAAGAGAGAAATTTGCATGAAAGAAAAGTGAAGAATGGTCTTCCACACTCCCTTGGCCGTAGCATTCAATGGTCATGCAAGGTGTGCATGGATTTGGCTTCATCCAAGCCCTTGGATGCATCAAAGGTCAAGATTAAGCCTTGATTAACAAGCTTTGCTCTCATTGGTTGGTTTAAGCTTAGTCATCAAGCTTAATCACCTAGCTTAGTCACTAATGACCTAGTCATCTAGCTTAGTCACCATGTTCAAGAATGTTCCACTCTTAATGATGTTTAATTAAGCTACCAAGTTAACTGTATTAGCTAAACGTGGGTCCCGCAAAACATTTTCGGGTCTCTTTATCATCTAATTATATTGACTAATAAAATAATACACAAAATTATTTTATTAGACAGTTAAATCCTAAAAATTAAAAGATTAATTATTGTCTCATTCAGAATTGAGTTTAGTAAGATCCCCCAGTCTGAATAATTAAAACAAGATTTCCCGGCAAAAAATATTATTTTCTGTCCCGAGCAAATCGCACAAAAAGTCCAAATAAAATCACAGACAGTAATATTGAACACTAAATCAAGTAGAAAACAATTAAAATCAATAAAAACAGCACAAACAGCACATTCGGGACGTAATGATCATTTTCCCATTTTTTCCCACAACGTAGCTAAACAACCAAAACGTTCAAATAAAATTACAGACAGTATTAATTGTCTGTATATCAATCAGAAAAATTAAAACAGTAGCTCGAAAAAACTTTTATTTTACCGTCTCGAAACAAATTACGTAAAAAGATCAAATAAAATTTGAGCCTGTATAAATGTATTTGTATTTCATACAGAAATCGAGAAACAGTAAAATAGGGACACAACGGTCATTCACACAAAAGCTTGAAAAACAGCAAACAGTACATTCGGAACATTTTCTAAAAATTGGGGTGTTACAATATCCATCTCAGTTATTGGCCTCGAACCTCTATTAGAATCCCCACCGTGAGAACAACGCCTCTGTCGCGACTAAGGCAATGGAGACGGTAAAACACTAAGGATTTCTAAGGAAACACTCTCCTCACCATTATTTTGCGACATATTCCCTCTCACAACAGAAAAATATGGAAGAAAAGTAAAGTAGGAAAAAGAAGTACCTTGTTTTTAAGAAAGAAAAGGTGCTAAGAGTTGAAATTGCAAGCAAATGGTCGTTGGAGTCTCGCTGGAAAAGTTGTCGAAAATCGCCTGGGTTCGTTGAGCGTGAAAGCAGAAATGGAAGAAGAGAAGAAAGTAAGGGGTTTTCCCCCTCACTCCTTTTTATAGACACGGAGGACAACCCAATCGTTACCATGAATAGGGGCAAAAACTTCTCTTCCCTTTCATTTCAAAATTTGAAAATGACAATCATGACATTACGAATCTCAAACGACAGCTCTTAATACCTTTTAGCCACGCGTCGTACTATTCCTGAGTAGAGTAGTTGAAAGGACAACGTAGAGTTGAAATGACGCGTGACGTTGTACGAGAATATATAAACCAGATCATGGACTTGCATCATGATATTATAATAAATCATAATACAGATTTTGGTTCGAGACCAAATTACTTTCAGAATTGGATGGGTCCTATAAACAAATCTTTATAGGGGAAACCTACTATGAATCTCGGATAACGGTGTGATGACTTCAAGTAGAGTGATCCATTTCGGATCCTGGCCTTACTCATTAGCATTGGGGGCATTCTACGACATATCACGGACCTCTATCCTTCGGTAAAAACATTCAAGATCTAATATTTATATTATGACTTGAGTTCCTTTATCTCATGCGTGCCATTTGCTCCTGTTGAACATGGATTTCTTGACACTTAGTTGTCACAACTAAAGGCCAAGCTGGGAGCAACTGTTCTGAACTGAGTTTCAGTTTAGCGGTTTAGGAGCAACTTGACCCGCTAGACTTGGATCACAAATATTTATGAGCACTATTAAATAAGTAAATCTACCTATTTTTTAGGATCGAATCTATTATAGAATTCCTCATAGATAAGGACATCAATTACATCTCATATAAATAAGAAAATTAATTATAAGAGATAACAATATCATGGATTCTTATCCTAAATAACATCATTTAATTCATATTGAATTGTGATTCTTATCACTCTAGACACTTCTATAAATGTCATACAATGTAACAAATATATGTATCTAATTTCAAACACTACCCACCTTGTGTACGGTCTAACTTGAGTATCGAAGTGCCTTTTGCATGTACCTATCCCGGAGTGCCACTTTCGCAGTCACTATGCATAAGAAGAAACTACTATTGTCAACCTTTTTCAAGTATTTTTTGAACTTTGTTCAGAACAGATACCATAACAAAAAAATCTCAAGAGTGTTTGTGATGGAAAAGTGAATTAAACTTCGTTCTATCATCAAGTCTGGGTTATGTACAAGCTGAATAAACCAGGAGTAACCACCTACTCTAACAACTTTACATCTGAATTAACAGAAAGCTAATTGTTCACTACTCTACTAACAAACTTAATTTATATGTATATAATTATGGATCCAATGTGAATATCTCCACGTCAGCATTATGAGGGAGCAGCTGTGAGAGAGT
This sequence comes from Ormosia emarginata, assembly GCA_029884605.1. NCBI lineage: Eukaryota > Viridiplantae > Streptophyta > Magnoliopsida > Fabales > Fabaceae > Ormosia > Ormosia emarginata. The sequence goes on along the minus strand of JAQQTP010000078.1, from coordinate 18,691,361 downwards.
AATCCTGTACAGGATGTTCATCTCCATCAGAGTGTGTGCACATGTGGTGTAATTACGAATATCAGATAAGAACCAATCGTTGTATATCTAATTAATTTTGTGGGAAGAGATTACGCAATTCATGATTTTCCCACTTTACAGAATCTTATTCAAACTTTCCATTCTTCTTCCCCCTGTTCCGGTGCACTGACATGTTTTCTGTCTTAAAATAATTTATTTCTCTGGTAATTAAGATGGAATTTCTTAAATTGCAAGTGAAGGAACATTGACGTTGGTATAGACATCAGATAACGAGGAACAAAGATAAAGCAATTTGTATAGTTCATGTACTCCGATGGACTGTGAACATCATTTTTGGGGAGAATTCTCTAATGCTCACATTAATAGAGTGAGTATCAATACTCCGGACAAGTGATCCTTAATAACCGGCCATTCCTTTTTAATGTATATTATATTATAACTTCTCAATATTGCAATTTAAAGCTTGTTTGGATGTGTTTCTTTAGATAAAAAAAAAAATATCTTTTTTATAAAAAGTAAGTATTTTTATTTGAGGGAGGATCAACTTACACCAGTGTAAGTCTTTTTTAACTTACACTTATTTTCAATTGTTAGATCCACTTTCATCTAATGGTTACTTTTAATGAAATCATCTCAACCATTAGATGAAAGTGAATTTAACGGTTGAAAATGAGTGTAAGTCAGAAAAGACTTACACTGGTGTAAGTCGATCTCCCCTCTTTTTATTAATTTTTAACATGTTTGACATACTTGTCAAATCGTGAATTGTATCGAGAATCGTTTATTCAATTTTCGAATCCTAAATCGTAACAAGTCATATGATTCAAAAATACATCAATAAAAAATTTAAATATACATAATTACACACCTGAAACATGAAGAAAATACTTAAAAAGTCTCAAATAAATACTTAAATTTCACATATCAGTATATCACTAACGAAATAGACTCAATTAGTAAACTCCAATAATACCAAAATACCATCATAAGCCATAAGTAAACTCATAAGTCATAACTTGAATATAGATAAGTCATTCCAAATTGATGCAAAAAAGATTCTAAATATTATTTACTAAATAATCTATAATCTATATATCTTCAATTCTCCTCCCCTTCAAAGTCAATATCATCAAAGTCATGATTAGATTGAGTGTTATCATTAATCATAACTACCTCTTCATCATCTTCATCTCCATTTTCACCACCACCACCATCATATATAATGCCTTCAAAATAGAGGATAGAGGACAGACTATAAAAAAGTCAACCCACTGATACGAAAACAAAGCCCACCTTTGTGACGTGAAGAAGAGTAGAAGAGAACAGAACCACAGAGTCAAGACGTGATGAAGATGACCCACTAGTCATGACTCACGAACAGAAGCACGGCGGAGTTGCAGGCACGGCGGAGTTGCAGGCATGACGGAGTTGCATCATAATGCAAAGTCTAGTCGCAGAGTGAGGTGCAAATAGAACAAAAGCATAGCATGACGTACAGACGCAGTGTGACATGAAGAATGAATGTTTAATGGTGAAAAATTAAAACACCCTTCACTTTTTTTATTATTATTATTTTAACCCTTTACCCCTTCAGATTCTCGTTAGAATCTGTGAAAAAAAAATCTTGTCTGTGAATTGTACAAAGCAATGATTCGTATCACTGATTTCGAATTAGAATGATTCATGCGATTCAATCACGATTCAAAACAATTTACAATTCAAAATTATTTTTGAATTATTAGGACGACGAATCATATTAAATTGCATGATTCGAATCGTGAATCTTACGGTTCTAACAATTATGGTTTGATAAACATTAAAAATAAACATTAGAAAAAATACAAATTATATTTTTTTAAGTTAAATTTTGATATTTCTAAAAAGACATCTTTTATAATATAAAAAAGCTGTTCATACATTAAAAAAATATTTATCTAATATTATATTTAAATATAAAATAACATTTACTTTTTTAAAATATTTTTTTAAATATTTTTTTAAAAAAATCACAAAAAAAAATATTTTAGAAGCTCATCCAAACACCTAGTCCCATGACTCTAATGTTGGGTTGAAAGTCCTTAACAGAAACCAATGAGCATACCGACCATTCCAGCAACTGTGGCCAAACCCCCGGCCTCCAAAACCACAAAGCCCCTCTCCTATGCAATGAAGCCAACCCATCTTTTGTCCCTCTGAGTTTACCTTTGCCCTTTTCTATTGGTTCATTTAGGTATTGAATGATTCATTGTGTGATAATGTTTTGGGTACAGAGACCACTACAATAAAGGGGGAGGAAATAAGCATATCACATAGAGCCCAAGCTTCCAATCTACCTTACTACAACAAAGGGAAACAAAATATTAGGAAAATACATTTACCGTCATAATCATTTCTCCATTTGCAAAATTCCTCCTCTCACTTCCAACTATGTTTACAGAGAGCTTATTGGAAGCTTTCTTCCATATTTGCTCTCTTGATTCTTGCATGTTGCTATTGGAAGCTTGGAATTGCGTTCATTGAGCTTGGAAAGAATACCCGGTAAATATCCAGAAAAAATTCACCAAAAAGTTCGATAAAAACCCATAAAAAGTCACTGACAATATCAAAACACAAAAAGTTTGACGCCAACACCGCCAGCTTCTCACTTCCTCTTCGGTTTTGCGCCACCCATCGTTAGGGTGTTTTTCTGGAACAATGGAAGAGCAAAGTTAGAGAACCTGTAATATTTTATTTTTATTCGTCTTGAACGAGACAACTTAAAGGGTCTATTTACAAAAGAAATAACATACAAGACTGACTTTGTAGTTTAAAATTTTATCCTAAAAATCGGTTCTTCAAGTTTCAGGTGACACCTCAGTCATTTAATTTTAAAACTATTTTATCAATAGCTTGAGATGGGTGGAACATCTATTGTAGAATTCTCCCATTTTTGGGGCCTCGAAAGCGTAAATTTGGTACAAACCAAAATTGTCAAAACAAGTCAAACAACCACAGGTCGAGTGTGTTCAATACTGAACCGTATTTCTACTGGAGTTTGCGTCTACAATGTATAGTAATGAAACTGAATTGATGGAAACCTGTGAAGCAAAAAAACTTAAAAATAACAAACAAAAAAAAAAAAAGAAAGTCTTGTCTATGAAAGAATATATGAAAGAATATACAAATTTCTAATGGGATACTTTAAATTTTATTGTGTCGCTGTGTTGATCACTTGTGACTGCGCTTCTTAGATGGCAACAAACATAACCTCAGACCCAGAAACGTTCCATCAAGTCATGAGAACCTCTTTAATCCCAGATAATACGAGACAAATCCGGTTTCCAGTCTCAAATTCTGATCAAGCAATTTTAAAGGAAGAAAATCTTGTTTATTACACAACTTGAGGAAATTGAAAATTTCAAAGCCACCTTAGTGCCTTACTCTATTACAACATACAGCAAGTTGGTGTGGATACAGCTGCAGTGTCCCAACACACAAACAATAAAAATGCCCTCCAAATAACATATCAGCTACAAAGATTTGGTATGCACACCCCAGCATCTGGGTTCTGTTGTTCCTTCCATATTCTTCCTGTAACTCTGAGTTTCAGCTCCTTCCTATCCCCACCAGAGAAAAATAGGGCCATATTTCGTTGAATAATGAGACCGTCATGGCTATCCCTGACTTTACGGTGGCTATCCCGAATACTTCTTGGTGTGCCCTCCCAAATGAGTTTCCTGCCATTCGCCCCAACCTCAAGGCTATAGCTATAGTTCCGAGCCTCATTCTCATCACCCATAAAACGAAGGAATGCCATGTAAACAGGAGCCATGCCAAGCTGGAAAGCTTCAAAATGAAGGCAGAAGTATTGGCCAAAACAATGAAATACCTACCAAAGAAAATATAAGTTGACAAACAGAAGAATTAGGCAGTGAGGAGCACACTGAGATAAGACTACAGTTGCAGCTAAATTGGGAATGAAAATAATGTCCTTTGTAAATTGTAATCATTCTTCAACACAAAAAATGTGAAATTGTTTAATTAATCAGCTGGGACACATATATGGTTCAGCCAAGTGAAAGAGAGGATATAGGAAAAAGATTTGATCATTTGCCAGAAGCATTTAAAAGTATTTCACATAGCATCTATTCCCTTATCTCTCCCCATAACTTCCCAGTGTTCCCACCAACAGACATAAAGTTTGATGAGCAATAGGTGGTGATAGTGTACATCAGTGAATATATGACAAAGGGTAATAATCCATAAAAAAAAAAAAAATCACACTTACAGTGAGCATCCAAGTTGCATTCTCTACTTCACGGGGATTTGACTTCACATAACGATGGTTGAATGTGCATCCAGTGTGCATGTCCACCTTATGATCGTCCCTCAAATGTGCAACAAGGAAGGGAATATCCCCAGCAACAGAGCACTCTGATCCAGCATAAGGACAATTATATGGTCTAAAATTGCAAACTGTCTCATGCTTAAGCTTGCTGTAGTATGGAAAGATTTCTGGACATCCAAGGGAGTAGTACTTGCAAGGTAACTCAAGTGATTCAGCCACCTTCTCCAGAGCCAGACACCGAATATCTCCAAGCTCTTGTCTACAAGTGGGGCATCGATTGTGCACCCTTGTTTTACATGTGGAACACAATGTGTGCCCATTGTGGCACTGCAAGAAAGCTATTTGTTACTTTTCTTTTTCCCTTCTCGGCACATACAGACTTTTTAAAGTATGTCTCAAGTGTCAACTAATATGCTTCAATCATGATAAGATCAACTTTCGAAGATCTCAAATGAGGAAATTAAGCCAAGAATTGCAGAATTGAATATTAGGTAAAGTTTTACAAGAAGAAGAAATATTGGCCTATAGCACTGCACAGTCCCATCGCTTAAAAATCCACTAGCCTCGCATTTCATAGGGTTTTTTCTTTGGGCAGTTTTTTGAGTGCATTTAAATGTGAAATGTGGTCATGGGTGAGAGCATGTTACAGCCAACTCTGAACAAAATAATAATACTACGTCAAATTATCTCTCTCTGTTTTTTTAATATATTCCTTGTTTTCTGGCTTCATTGTTGTTGTGTAAGACACCAAAAAGACCAAACCAGTGTTTGGTAATTAGGGGGAGCTGCTAGCAGATCCTGGCAGTTATAGAAATTAGTTCCAATGACATGACCAGACATCTCTTTTGCTGTGAGTGTTGTCCGTCAGTTTCTGAATTCTCCATGTGATACTCATTGGAATGTTGTTCGTATTTTTGAGATACATCAAAAGAGCACCGGGCAAAGGATTACTTTATGAGGATAGAGGAGACACTCAGGTAGTCAGCTACTCTGATGCAGATTAGACAGGTTCTCCTTCCGATAGGCATTCCACCTCAGGGTATTGTGTGCTTATCAGAGGTAAACTAATATCTTGGAAGAGTAAGAAGCAAAGTGTAGTGGCCAAGTCAAGTAATGAAGTAGAACACAGAGCTATAGCTGTGGCAACATGTGAACTTGTGTGACTGAAACAGCTACTCAAAGAACTCAAATTTAGGGATGCAAGACAGATGACACTTATTTATGACAATCAAGCTGCTCTCCATATTGCATCCAATCCTGTCTTCCATGAAAGGACCAAACATATCGAGAATGATTGTCATTTTGTGAGAGAAAAGTTTCTAGCTAGTGACATTGTAACTAGCTTTGTCAACTCAAATGACCAATTAGCTTACATGCTCACAAAATCTCTTGGAGGACCTTGGATTAGTTATATATGTAGCAAGCTTGGAACATATGATATATATGCTCAAGCTTGAGGGGGAGTATTAGATATGTGGGTGTTATTCTGTGTATGAGTAGCCTAGTTACTATTCTTTATATTGTGTAAAATCTTTTTTCTTCATATTAAATAAAAACTAAACACCATGACAGAGAAGTCATGGACTTCACTCTCCAACTTTGGTTTCCCTATTTCTTTCTCTCTATTATCACAAACAATCTTATAGATTCCCTTGCACAGATGGCATAACTAGTCCAATTAAAGTCAAAGTTCTATGAAAACTTTTTTTGGTTCCCTCAGAACATTGGGCCTCACAACCACTTGGTAAAGATGCAAATCACATGACGAAGTTCTGATACACTGTAAACAATCAACCAAATCCACTAAATTCTGACTTGGGGTTGGTATTCATTTGAGTTCCTAATATCACATGATCAAACTAAGGTAGAGCCAGTGTAACAGATTGTCATTATCACATATTTCAAAACCTTATCTTAATTGATCATGATCTAATTTCATGCAATTAGCATAAGTCCTTCCACCTTCCTATTTCCTCATCCAAAAATGTTAGAATAAAACATTATGGCAGCCAGTGGAATTTAAAAAAGGATCCATGAAAACATAAATTTGACCAAAATCACATAGGAAAAGGCATAGGTAATACCAAATAGTCAAATACTGCTATCAGTTTCTCAAGGATCAGCTTCCCAAATCGAAATAAAAGGACAGACAGGAAAGAACAACAATAATACGATAATTTTCCAAAAAAATAAAAATAAAAATTCAAGGAATTTCTACCTTTAAGGTGTAGAGTTTAAGGAAGAAAAAATATGATCTAGATACAGGCAAAAAATTGAGCAGTGGAATGACCAAGACATACGATCATAAACCTTAGTAAATCTACTGGTAAATAATTTATTTTCCAAGCCACACACATTATTCTCTTGATTAAACAAAGAGAAGTCAAATCCAGCAAATTAAAAAATGTACTCAGCTTTAGAGTCCAGAAGATGTTATTGTTAAATCTGTTAGATAAATAGGTTTTTACCTTTGGTCTTTTTACTTTTAGTAGTTTCATTACTTTGTTATTCCTTTGTTCTTTGTACAGCTGTAGCTTTTCTTTTACTCATATAATAGAAATCAGAAGGAGCTATACGGTCACAACTTCCATCAGAATGGTTTCTGATATGATCCTAGAAAAGATCATGTAGAAATTCGGATCTATCCTTGAGTGACCAACCAAAATTGTGATGAAGAAGAAAATAATCAAATGGACAAGACAAGGAATGGAAGGTAGGCGCCACAATTCCAAGGGGAATTGATAAGCCAAGGTGAAGATCGCCACAAGGGTCTTGGACTCTTGATAAGATCGAAGGGGTTGGCTCAATGAAGAACCTAAGAGAGGCTAAACACTCTCACAATTGGACAAACCCAAATTGAACATCCCAGTTCTCGCCTTTTTTTTTTTTTTTTTTTTTTGTCCATTTGATTATTTTTTTTATTCATCCAATTCAGGTACATTATATAGAGAATGGCTAGAGTAGTGCTAACCAAAGGTCACCACAAATCAGCCTAAGGTGACTCTCCTAACCCTAGCAGCCCCACTAATGCTTACATTAATGCCTCAACTAATTAGTATTGATGGCAATTAGTGCATGAAACTTATTATGCTTAAGTGCTACATTAATTCATTCTAGAAGTTACCAAAGGCATGCAAGCCAATGGTCACTCTTCTTTGTCATGTTTTTAACAAAGCTAATAAAACAAAATAAACACAATCAGCCCTACTAAAAAGCATTAAATTCCCACTAAAGGCAAAGCTTAGTGGAACTTAACTTCACCTAAGTGCTTATTAACTTAGTACTATCATGCCTAATGCTTATTTTACTTAAATAGACACTCTAAATCAGCCATACAAACTATAAAATTGTGCACACACTTGGGCAGCCCAACTTCATTGGTTTTCATCTTAAATCAAGCAATTGACATCTTTAGAACCTATGGTTTCAAGACTTGGGCTTGCTTCCAACATAGTTTCCCCCATTTATTTCAAGGCTTCTTGAGCCTTCTTAGTTCTTGTTCTTGTCATGGGTCCAATTAGTAGGTACCCCCCTTAGGTCCTCTTCATCATTGGACATCATTCTTGGTTTGCATCATTCCCTCCCTCTTGAAGAGAATTCGACCTCGAATTTATTGCCTTTGGGAATCATCTTCATCCTCCGGGTTCAAACACAACTCTTTTGAATCCATGGGGCACCTCTCTTGGAATTGCTTCTTCAACTTCCTTACTTTCCTCTTGCAATTCAAATCCAATTGATGCTTTGCATTCTTCCTTTGGAATCACATCTTCAATTTCATTGAATTTCTTGCAAACTTCCTTTGGAATCACATCTTCAATTTCATTGAATGTCTTGCAAGCTTCCTTTGGAATCACATCTTCAATTTCATTGAATGTCTTGCAAGCTTCCTTTGGAGGAACAAACTCAATTTTCTTGAAAAGAGATTCAACACAACTAGGCAAAGAATTAGGAATAACATCAAAACAAGCATTCAAGTTTTCGTTTTTCACAACACTTTCTTTTTTGCTCTCATCTTTTTCTTTTTCCTCATTCTTTTCTATACTTTCATCTTTCTTTTCTTTCTCTTCAAATGTACTCTCAACTTTTACCTCACCCACCGAACCCTCTTCAATTTTTTTCTCACTCATTCTTCCTTTCTCACTCTCTCTTTTCAAGTGCATTTGATCTTCATACACTTGTTTTGGTGACAATGGTACAAGAGTAATTTTACGATCATTAAATACAAATGAGTACTTATTCTTATAGGCATCATATCGCGCACTGTCGTTCAACCCTCCAAGACGCCCAAGTAACAAGTGCCTCGATTCTATGGGCACCACATCACATAATACCTCATCTTCATATCTCCCAATCCGGAACGACACTCGTACTTGTTTGTTCACCATCACATCACCAAGATCGCTAAACTCTGGGATGCACCAAAGCTTATACGGTTGTGGATGCTCTAGAATAGGAAGTCCCAACTTTTGCACCATGGTGGTACTAGCTAGGTTAATGTAACCCTTTCTATCAATGACCAAGCTACATATCTTGTCCTTCACATAGCATCTAGAATAGAAAAGATCCTCCCTTTGCTTGGCATCATTTTTCTTCATTAGAGACTCCATGATAGGTGGTGGGAAGAAGAAATTTCTGGATAAAAAAAAATAAATAAATTGAAGAACAAGATCAAAAGTCACTCTAGGAAGGATGGCTCTGATACCACATGATATGATCCTAGAAAAGATCATGTAGAAATTCGGATCTATCCTTGAGTGACCAACCAAAATTGTGATGAAGAAGAAAATAATCAAATGGACAAGACAAGGAATGGAAGGTAGGCGCCACAATTCCAAGGGGAATTGATAAGCCAAGGTGAAGATCGCCACAAGGGTCTTGGACTCTTGATAAGATCGAAGGGTTGGCTCAATGAAGAACCTAAGAGAGGCTAAACACTCTCACAATTGGACAAACCCAAATTGAACATCCCAGTTCTCGCCTTTTTTTTTTTTTTTTTTTTTTTTGTCCATTTGATTATTTTTTTATTCATCCAATTCAGGTACATTATATAGAGAATGGCTAGAGTAGTGCTAACCAAAGGTCACCACAAATCAGCCTAAGGTGACTCTCCTAACCCTAGCAGCCCCACTAATGCTTACATTAATGCCTCAACTAATTAGTATTGATGGCAATTAGTGCATGAAACTTATTATGCTTAAGTGCTACATTAATTCATTCTAGAAGTTACCAAAGGCATGCAAGCCAATGGTCACTCTTCTTTGTCATGTTTTTAACAAAGCTAATAAAACAAAATAAACACAATCAGCCCTACTAAAAGCATTAAATTCCCACTAAAGGCAAAGCTTAGTGGAACTTAACTTCACCTAAGTGCTTATTAACTTAGTACTATCATGCCTAATGCTTATTTTACTTAAATAGACACTCTAAATCAGCCATACAAACTATAAAATTCGTGCACACACTTGGGCAGCCCAACTTCATTGGTTTTCATCTTAAATCAAGCAATTGACATCTTTAGAACCTATGGTTTCAAGACTTGGGCTTGCTTCCAACATAGTTTCCCCCATTTATTTCAAGGCTTCTTGAGCCTTCTTAGTTCTTGTTCTTGTCATGGGTCCAATTAGTAGGTACCCCCCTTAGGTCCTCTTCATCATTGGACATTTTCTAGGATCAGATCATGTAGAAATTCGGATCTATCCTTGAGTGACCAACCAAAATTGTGATGAAGAAGAAAATAATCAAATGGACAAGACAAGGAATGGAAGGTAGGCGCCACAATTCCAAGGGGAATTGATAAGCCAAGGTGAAGATCGCCACAAGGGTCTTGGACTCTTGATAAGATCGAAGGGGTTGGCTCAATGAAGAACCTAAGAGAGGCTAAACACTCTCACAATTGGACAAACCCAAATTGAACATCCCAGTTCTCGCCTTTTTTTTTTTTTTTTTTTTTTTTTTTTTGTCCATTTGATTATTTTTTTATTCATCCAATTCAGGTACATTATATAGAGAATGGCTAGAGTAGTGCTAACCAAAGGTCACCACAAATCAGCCTAAGGTGACTCTCCTAACCCTAGCAGCCCCACTAATGCTTACATTAATGCCTCAACTAATTAGTATTGATGGCAATTAGTGCATGAAACTTATTATGCTTAAGTGCTACATTAATTCATTCTAGAAGTTACCAAAGGCATGCAAGCCAATGGTCACTCTTCTTTGTCATGTTTTTAACAAAGCTAATAAAACAAAATAAACACAATCAGCCCTACTAAAAAGCATTAAATTCCCACTAAAGGCAAAGCTTAGTGGAACTTAACTTCACCTAAGTGCTTATTAACTTAGTACTATCATGCCTAATGCTTATTTTACTTAAATAGACACTCTAAATCAGCCATACAAACTATAAAATTCGTGCACACACTTGGGCAGCCCAACTTCATTGGTTTTCATCTTAAATCAAGCAATTGACATCTTTAGAACCTATGGTTTCAAGACTTGGGCTTGCTTCCAACATAGTTTCCCCATTTATTTCAAGGCTTCTTGAGCCTTCTTAGTTCTTGTTCTTGTCATGGGTCCAATTAGTAGGTACCCCCTTAGGTCCTCTTCATCATTGGACATTTTCTAGGATCAGATCATGTAGAAATTGGATCTATCCTTGAGTGACCAACCAAAATTGTGATGAAGAAGAAAATAATCAAATGGACAAGACAAGGAATGGAAGGTAGGCGCCACAATTCCAAGGGGAATTGATAAGCCAAGGTGAAGATCGCCACAAGGGTCTTGGACTCTTGATAAGATCGAAGGGTTGGCTCAATGAAGAACCTAAGAGAGGCTAAACACTCTCACAATTGGACAAACCCAAATTGAACATCCCAGTTCTCGCCTTTTTTTTTTTTTTTTTTTTTTTTTTGTCCATTTGATTATTTTTTTTATTCATCCAATTCAGGTACATTATATAGAGAATGGCTAGAGTAGTGCTAACCAAAGGTCACCACAAATCAGCCTAAGGTGACTCTCCTAACCCTAGCAGCCCCACTAATGCTTACATTAATGCCTCAACTAATTAGTATTGATGGCAATTAGTGCATGAAACTTATTATGCTTAAGTGCTACATTAATTCATTCTAGAAGTTACCAAAGGCATGCAAGCCAATGGTCACTCTTCTTTGTCATGTTTTTAACAAAGCTAATAAAACAAAATAAACACAATCAGCCCTACTAAAAAGCATTAAATTCCCACTAAAGGCAAAGCTTAGTGGAACTTAACTTCACCTAAGTGCTTATTAACTTAGTACTATCATGCCTAATGCTTATTTTACTTAAATAGACACTCTAAATCAGCCATACAAACTATAAAATTCGTGCACACACTTGGGCAGCCCAACTTCATTGGTTTTCATCTTAAATCAAGCAATTGACATCTTTAGAACCTATGGTTTCAAGACTTGGGCTTGCTTCCAACATAGTTTCCCCCATTTATTTCAAGGCTTCTTGAGCCTTCTTAGTTCTTGTTCTTGTCATGGGTCCAATTAGTAGGTACCCCCCTTAGGTCCTCTTCATCATTGGACATCATTCTTGGTTTGCATCAGTTTCTCCTTTCTCTCCTTTCCCTTTCCTCTCAACCATCAATGTTTACACGGTATCTAGAGCTAGGGAGGAGAAAACCATTGCATTTACCCACTTGCCCACTGCAAGTGGTGAACAATAAACTATACCCACCATTCTCACGAAGTGGTGGTGACTCTCATCCAGTTCCAGCCGTTCGTACAGTACACCCACGGCCGTGACTCTTCCAGCCATTCAAGTTCTTCATTGTTTCAAGTGAACTTGACCTCAAGGAGATTCAGAAGGCTCCGATTGGCCAGAACCCAAGAGCCCATCTTCACTTGCCACCGGACGTGCCTCCACATGCCGCCTTCTTCCCTGTGTGTGGCCATCACGCGCCACCCCATCTTGAGCACGTGAACAAAACGCACCACTCTGTTTGAGTTCTGGCCTTCTCCGAACCTCTTCTTAGTGGTTTTTCGGCTTGTTTCAGCCACCTCAGAGCAAATCAAAGCACTTTCATTTCTCCCTAAAATCCTTTCTCGTTTGTCTCTCTCTCACAGTCACTATGACTGAACCTGAAACTGAGTTGGATGCCAAAAATGACACTTCTAAGAGTGAGACTCTTATTTTCACTAGCTATGTCTCTTCTGGAATGATCACTGAAAAACTAGATGGAACCAACTATGATACATGGGCTTCAGACATTAAGCTATGGCTCTTAAGTCAGGGATATACTGACCATTTGACAAAGAAAGCTAAGGATATCCCAGCAATTGAAAGGCCTAGATGGGAGAAGATTGATGCTCAATTATGTAGCTTGATGAAGCAAACCATTCACTCGTCATTGAAACAGATCTTCCGCTCTCACATCTCATGCTATACAGTATGGAAGCAGGCAAAGGAACTTTACACCAATGACGTACAGCGTATGTACATTGTTTATTATGATCTTATGTATTTGATAGCTCCCCGCAAACTTGAAGGACGTATGTCAACCTATTTGGAAAGAATTCAAGCTGCTCTTTCATACTTCAACGAGTTGTTACCTCCAACAAATTCTCCAGAAAATGAGTATGAACAAAGAAGCACCTTCTTCAGGCTCCTAGCACTTTATGGTTTGCCATTAGAATACTCTTCAACTCGAGATCAGATTTTAGGAAGCACTGCTATTCCTACTCTCTCACAAGCTTTTCCTAGCTTCTCAGGGTTGTGGGTAATCAAGGAGGAGGTGGTAGAAATCGAGGAGGAGGACGTATAGGCAATCGCACTCGTCCAAAGTGTGATCATTGTAAGCGGATTGGTCACACTATGGACCGCTGTTGGATCTTGCATGGGAAACCACCTCTAATTGTTAATGATGTTCAGACCGTCACTCTTGACACTTCTGAAGGTTCAAGTCATCGGTCAAAACCTCGACCATCCCAACCTGATTATGAAGATTTTTTGAAGTGGTTTGAAGCCAGACAGTCCTCTACATTTGTGACCTCGATTGCACACACTAGTAACTCCATTGCTTGCATCTCCCAATCACAATTCCTTGGACCTTGGTTACTAGATTCTGGTGACTCAGATCATATCTTTGGTAACACCCATTTGCTTTTTGCTCTTTCCTATCCAACACACCTTCCCACTGTTACCTTAGTTCATGGCTCCCAAACTCAAGCTAAAGCAATAGGGAAGGCTAATCTTTTGCCTTCATTAATTGTTGAGAATGTTCTTTATGTTCCTGGTTGTCCTTATAATTTGATCTCAATTAGCTATCTAACTCACACTCTTGATTACTTAATCACCTTCACTAAAGACTCTATTCTCGTGCAGGACCAGAGCTCAAGGAAGATGATTTTAGCAAGGCATGAGTCACAAGGCCTCTACCGTCTCTCGACAACCTCCAATGTTTTTGCAGCCACAGAGTCACCCAATGTTATTCATGCTCGTCTTGGACACCCTAGTATCTCAAAACTTCAGATGATGGTTCCTAATTTGTCAAAGTTGTCTTTTTTGGAGTGTGAATCTTGTCAATTAGGTAAACAAACTCGTAGTTCCTTTCCTAGTCAAGTCTGTAATCGAGTTGAATCTCTTTCTGCTATAATTCACACTGATGTATGGGGACCTTGTCATGTTATCTCAACATTAGGATATCAATACTTTGTAACTTTTGTAGATGACTATTCAAGGTGTACTTGGTTATACTTAATGAAAAATATATTAGAATTATTCTCCATTTTCTAGAGTTTTTGTCATGAAATCCAAACTCAATTTGGAGTTATCATTCGCACCTTAAGAAGTGACAATGCCTGTGAGTATTTTTCTACACAATTCCAATCTTTTATGGCTTCTCAGGGAATTGTTCACCAATCCTCTTGTGCACACACCCCTCAACAAAATGAAGTTGCTGAAAGAAAAAATAGACACCTAATTGAAACAGCCCGTACACTCCTCATTCATGCTAAAGCACCATCTCGTTTTTGGGGTGATACATTTCTCACTGCTTGCTACCTCATCAACTGAATGCCATCATCGATTCTCCAAAACAACATTCCTCACTCCATTGTTTTTCCTACACAACCTCTTTATCCGTTACCTCTTCAAGTCTTCGAGTCTACATGTTTTGTTCATGACCTCACACCAAGCAAAGATAAACTCTCTCCTCGATCACTCAAGTGTATCTTCCTTGGATATCCTCGATCACAAAAGGGGTATAGATGTTTTTCTCTTGACCTCAAGAGATATGTGATTTCTACTGATGTTACTTTCTTTGAGTCAATCCTTCTTTTCCACTCAATCTCCTCCGAAGAACCACCTATTTCTGAGGTACCCCTCGAGTCTGAAGTTGATCCAACTTATCATATAGACCCGAAACCTCCTTCACCACCACCATTATTGACTTACCATCGCCGTCCACGGTAGGTCCAACCTTCTGGACAAACCACTATTGCTCCTAAGACTGTCGAAGCCACAACTGATGACTCACATCCTACTCCAACATTATCTCCCACTGCTCCGGACCTTCCAAGTGAGTCTGATCTTCCTATTGCTATACGCAAAGGTATCCGTTCTTCCTATAAACCTTTTCCTATTTATGCTGGCTTGAGTTACCATCGTTTATGTTCACCCCATTATGCCTTTGTATCCTCCTTGGATTCTCTGTCTCTCCCTAAGAATACAGGTGAAGCTCTTTCTCATCCAGACTGGAGACAAGCTATGATTGAGGAGATGTCAGCCCTTTAAACTAGTGGAACTTAAGATTTGGTCCCCCTTCCAGAAGGCAAATCGTTGTTGGTTGTCAGTGGATTTACTTTGTTAAAGTAGGTCCAAATGGTCACATTGCTCGCCTTAAAGCATGATTGGTTGCTAAAGGCTATACTCAGATTTTTGGTCTTAACTATAGTGATACATTCTCTCTTGTTGCCAAAGTAGCATTTGTTCGTCTTTATTTATCCATGGCTGCCATCCGTCATTGGCCCCTTCAACTAGATATCAAAAATGCCTTTCTCCATGGTGAGCTACAAGAAGAAGTCTATATAGACCAACTGCCAGGCTTTGTTACTCAGGGGAAGTGTTCTAGACATGTGTGTCGTTTACGAAGATCTCTTGATAGCCTCAAACAATCTCCTCGATCCTGGTTTGGTCGCTTCAGTACTGTGGTGCAACAATTTGGTATGACTCGCAGTGAAGCAAATCATTCAGTGTTCTACCATCATTCTTCTCAAGGATGTATTTATCTAGTTGTATATGTTGATGACATCGTTATCACAGGCAGTGATCATCATGGCATTCAGCGGTGTTGAAAACTATATAAATAGTGTCTAGATTCGTTGTATAGGCTAACCAAATCATGTAATCACGGTAATTAGGATCTTTTGTAATTTTTGTATTTATTACAGTAACTCTATATAATTCAACCTCCATTGTGTAATTTAGACACACAGTTTTCTTCATATGTCTCTCTTTTTTCTCTCTTTCAACATGGTATCTAGAGCCTAAAGAGATGCAATCTTAGAATCGTGCATGTCCGGTGAGCCCATTGCTCTTCGGTGAAAAAAAATTTTGACTAACTGTGTTTCCACTCTAGTTTACCGTCATTTCTCCTTCTATTGTGTCCTCTTTCCAATAGACCTATCTCCTTTGTTGTTGTCCTCCGCTACCCGCGGTAGTCTGCTACAGTCAGCCATCGTCCGCCACTGCCATCCAACTTTTCCGGCAACCTTTTCGGCTAGCTACCCCACCACCGGAATCACCTCTCCCTGTTCGGCCAGAACCCAAAAGCCCGACCAGAGAATCCCTCAGATGTGCCTACACGCGCCATCCAACATCCCTGTGCACAGCTCCACCGGCCGCTATTTGTTGCGTCGTGATTGCCCTTCCCTCCTCTTTATGGATCTGCCGTCGCCTTTTGTGTTCGTGACCGTTTGTTGAGACCCCTTTAGAATCGGTGCATTCAGGTATTGTTTGGTTGTGTTTTTTGGCCTATTGTTTACTGATCCATGGCTAGTTCTCCTTCCTCAGCTAGCTCTAAAGACCTCTTGAAGGCTGAGCATCATGTTTTCACCAGTTAGGTCAGTGCCCCTCTCTCCGCTAACAAATTGGATGACAGTAACTATGATACTTGGGCTTCGGACATCAAATTGTGGCTCAACAGCTAAGGCTATGAAGAGCACATCATCACGAAGCTTGAGTTTGTGCCCAAGGCTGACAAACCAAGGTGGAAGAAGATTGATGCCCAGTTATGCAGTGTCATCAAATCCACTATTCATCTTATTGATTATTGTATATTCTAATCTGATTGTGATTAGATTAGGATTCTATTTTGATTTGATTTTTCTGTTTAGTTAACTATGTCCCCGTAGTTTAGGAAACTCCTATTATTATGGGATATTGGTTGATCCCCTTTGTAATTCCTTGCTGTATATATTGAATGAGTGCTAAGAGGATTTCTCTCAAGCAATTCCAACATATCAAGTTGATATAGCAGGTTTCAAACCAGGGATGCGTCTTTGCTCCCCATCACGGTTCTAAGCCACTGTCACGACTAGAACCCTAACCTCCAGACCCTCCACCACCAAGGTGAGGACACGAATCATCTCAGCAGCATCTGGCTAGCCGTCCCTTCGAGCAGCTTGCCAGAGGCCCCTGCCACGTGCCCTCACACGTGGCTTCTTTCATCTCGTCTTGACGGCGCGTGCAGGCCACGCGCCACCGTCCCGGCCTCCGTTCTACTCACCAACGTCTCCTCTCTCCATTCTGGTGGTCGGTTGTCCAGTTGACCCCCTATTGACTTCGTGGGTCAATTTCTCTCTTCACAATGGCTTCCGCAACCCATTCATCTACTACCACCTCTGACAATTCTGGACCTGCGAAGAAAAATCTCATTTCGTTTGCCTTCTCTGGCTGCCCTACTATAACCTTAGAGAAACTTAATGGTAAGAATTTTGTAGATTGGTATAATGTTGTTGAGGTGTGGTCTCTATAAGGACCTCACCAAGAAGGAAGCAAACATTGTTGTTGATGTGCGTGATGAGTGGAAAAGGGTTGATTATCAGTTAGTGTCTTTACTATGGCAATCTATTGATCCAAAGTTATTGGTGCACTTCCGTTCTTACAAAGCATGTCATGATATATGGAAGAAGGCTTGGAGTGTGTATTCTAATGATATACAACGCCTCCATGATTCTGTCATAACTTGGCCACACTCCAGATGACAGACCATGACCTTCCTTCTTACCTAAACAGAGCACATTCAGTCATCAAAGACATCAAACTCATCCTATCAGGCGATGATCTTACAAAGGTACTAGAAAAACTTGATAACATGTATATGGTTTTCGTTCTCCATGGTCTACATAAAAATTTTGAATCCGTCTGAAATCAATGTTTGACCAATCCTAATATTCCTACGATAGAGGAACTCATTGATCGTTTACTTCGCGTTCCCTCATTGGAGGAGACATTTGGCATTGGTTCTTAGACAATTTCAGAATCTTCAGCTTTTGTTTCAAACTCAGTAGATCGTGGAGGCCGACGCCGAGGTCGTGGGCGTGGTGGAAGAGGTGGTCGTGGTAGAGGTGATCACTCTCAGTGTTCTTATTGTAAGCGCATGAGACATACTCAAGACAAGTGATATTCTCTGCATGGTTTTTCCGAAAAGACAGCTAATGTAACACAGTCTCAAGCATTGGGTTCTACTGATAAGAAAATTGAATTTGAAAGCGACAATCAGAATCTCTTTTCAATCAATGAATATAAGGAGTACCTTCAACTTAAGGCTAGCCAACAAGCCTCATCTTCAACAACTATAGCCCATATTGGTAATTCTATGGTTTGTCTCTCTCATTCATCTCCTGTTGGTTCTTGGATTTTGGATTTTGATGCTTCTAATCATATAGCAGGTAATTCTTCCCTCTTTTCCACCTTATCATCTCCCAAAACACCACATCACATCACCCTTGCTGATGGCTCTAAAACAATGGCCAGTGGCATTGGTCAAGCTTCACTGCTTCCCTCTCTATCTTTGAATTCAGTTTTATTTGTACCTGGGTGTCCCTTTGATTTAATTTCTATTAGTCAACTTACTCGATCTCTCAATTGTTCTATAACCTTTACTTCTAATTCTTTTTTTATCCAGGACCGGAATACGGGATAGACGATTGGAGCAGGATCTGAATCACGCGGTCTCTATTATCTGCAGCCTCTGTCCTCAATCATATGTGCTATCACAGAATCACCTAGCCTTCTTCACTGTTGTTTGGGTCATCCAAGTCTGAATAAACTCAAGAAAATGATTCCTCATTTCTCTCATCTATAGCCCTTGGTGTGTGAGTCATGTCAACTTGGAAAACATGTCCGGGCTTCCTTTCTAAGCAAGGTTACGGGTTGTTCAGAGTCTCATTTTGATATTGTTCATTCTGATGTTTGGGGTCCTAGTCGTGTTGTGTCTATCTTAGGATATAGGTACTTTGTTACTTTCATTGATGATTTCTCAAGATGTACTTGGTTATTCTTAATGAAAGAACATTCTGAGTTGTTTACTATTTTTCAAAATTTTTGTAGTGAAATTCTCAATCAGTTTGGTCGAACTATTCGTGTTTTACGTAGTGATAATGCAAAATAATATTTTTCTGCCCCTTTCAATTCTTTCATGGCCTCTTATGGTATGGTTCATCAATCTAGTTGTCCTCGCACACCTCAACAAAATGGTGTAGCTGAGCGCAAACATCATTATATAGTTGAAACAACTCGCACTCTTTTATTACATGCCAGTGTCCCTTTAAAATTTTGGAGCGATGTTGTTCTCACTGCAGGTTATTTAATAAATCGTATGCCATCTTCTGTTCTCAATAATCAGATTCCTTAATCTCTTTTATATCCTAAGGAATCCCTTTATACTGTTCTGTCCCGTCTTTTCAGTTCTACTTGTTTTGTTTATAATATTGCTCTAGGTCTAGACGAGCTGGCTGCCCATGCTGTGAAATGAGTATTTCTCAATTATTCTCGTGTCCAAAAAGGGTACCAGTGTTATTCTACGTCCACCTATTGTTTTTACATCTCCACAAATGTCACCTTTGAGGATACACCTTATTTTGTCTCACTGGTTGTGCCAAACTCTGTCTCTCAGGTATTACTTGTTCCCTCTTTTGATTCTCCCATCTCAATTCCTTTTGTGCCACAGATGCCAGAAAATTCACCGGCCTTGGAGTATCCTATCTAGTCGTTTCATCTCACTTTCCAACGTCATCCACGTCCCGAGATTCCGGAGGCTGCCCCTGTTCCAGGCACCAGTGATTCACCTCTTGCTCCTGCGTCTCCACCTATTCCAACCCAACCCGAGCCTCCAACTAACCTATCCATCGCTTTTCGTAAAGGTACTCGTTCTTACCGTAATCCTTATCCCATTTATAATTTTTTGAGCTATCATCGTTTATCTTCTTCCCATTATGCCTTTGTCTCTGCCTTGTCGTCCATTTCTATTCCTAAAACTATTCAGGAAGCACTATCCCATCTCGGGTGGCGACAGGCTATGCTTGATGAGATGATAGCCCTGGAATCTAACCATACATGAACTCTTGTTTCGTCCCCTCCTAGGAAGTCTACGGTTGGCTGCCGCTAGGTTTTCACTGTCAAAGTTGGTCCCGATGGCATAGTGGATTGGTTGAAGGCTCGTCTCGTGGCAAAAGGGTACACTCAGATTTATGGTCTTGATTATGGTGATATTTTCTCTCTTGTTGCTAAAATGGCCTCTGTTTTTCTCTTTTTGTTGCTGGCTGCCATGCATTGTTGGCTTTTGTATCAGTTGGATATTAAAAATACCTTTTTACATGGTGATTTGGAGGAGGAGATTTATATGGAGCAACCACCTGGGTTTATTGCTCAGGGGGAGTCGGGTCTTGTTTGCAAACTGAGGAAGTCGTTATATGGCCTAAAACAGTCTCCTTGGGCTTGGTTTGGGAGGTTTAGCAACGTCATATAGCAGTTTGGTATGGTCCGTAGTGAGGTGGGCCACTCTGTGTTCTATAAACATTCATTGTCTAATAAGTTCATTTATCTTGTGGTCTACGTGGATGATATTGTAATCACAGGTGATGATCATGAAGGGGTCAATGGTCGAAAACAACACTTGTTCCAACATTTCCAAACTAAGGATTTGGGCAGTTCAAGATAGGCATTGCCATCTGTCAAAGAAAATATGCACTTGACATTCTGGAAGAAAATGGGATGCTAGATTGTAAGTCAGTCGATACTCCTATGGATCCGAATGTTAAGCTTATGCCAAATCAAAGGGAGCCATACTCAGATCTAGGCAAATATCGGAGGTTGGTGGGAAAATTGAATTATCTCACTATGACCAGACCAGATATATCTTTTGTTGTTAGTATTGTGTTAGGAAACCTGAGGTTACTAAAGTGTACCACAGGAAGAGGTGTAGGGGATTACAAACTCAATTGAGTCATGCTGACTACGTGAACAATGAAGTGGAGGAAAAAAACAACTTGCTTACGTGGCCAGGGGTGTGGGATGTGCCAGTTGGGAATTTGTTAGAGGAAGGAGGAATAAAAGGGAGAGAGAAAGTGGAGGAGGGGCACGAAAATACTAAGTGAGAAAGGAATTGGAAGGGAGAGACCAGGCACTCTCGAATTGCTTTTCTCTTTTTTTTATTGAGTATATTCTGTAAACCTCTTTTTTGTCCCCACTAATATGATATTACACTGATATCAGCTCAGGAGAGAAGATTTATATTGCATTTTCAGTATTTGTGTGTTTCTGAACCAGTACCTATCAACTGGTATCAAAGCTCCTGATCCTGGGAGTTGTGAATGGTGCATACGCGCATGGAAGCCAGAATGGAGTCCCTCGAGAAGGGCTTCGAAAGGTGGAGGATAGAGGTGCAGGAAGAATGCGAGCTACAGGAGGCTCGGTTAAGGAAGAATAAGGAAGCAAGAATGCGGAGGAATGAGGCGGTTTAGGAGGAATTGTTGCGTCTGATCAGAGAAATCTCTCAATTGAAAGAACACAAAGATTTTTCTGAATTGCTTGTGTTAATCCACACAGCAAATTATGCTTGCTTTTATACACTTGGAAAATTAATTACAACTTGCATTTACAAAATAAATAAATGAGATAGATATTCCCTATGTACATGAACTAGAAGATACATGAATCTATGGATGGTGGACTGCATGAATAAATGTGGAATCTGTGGACGGTAGTCAACACTCCCCCTCAAGCTGGAGAATGGATATCAATCATTCCCAGCTTGCAAGTGAGATCTTGAAACTTATCTTTAGGAAAACCCTTGGTTAGCACATTAGCCAGTTGATATTCTGATGGAATATATGTGTCAATCAGCCCACTATCAAGTTTTTCTTTAATAAAGTGCCGGTCAATCTCTATATGTTTGGTCTTATCATGCTGAACTGGATTGTGAGCAATGCTAATGGCTGACTTGTTATCACAAAACAGCTTCATTGGAACTTCATTCTTAATCTTGAGATCATCAAGAATGATTTTCATCTATAACAATTCACAAACTCCTTAAGCCATAGCTCGGAACTTTGCTTCTGCACTTGATCTTGTAACTACATTCTGTTTTTTACTTCTCCATGTCACAAGATTCCCTCCAAGAAACATGCAGTAGTCATTTGTTGACCTCCTGTCAGTGATTGACCTGACATAGTCTGCATCAGTATAGGCCTCCATAGATAGATTTCCACCCCTTTTAAACAACAATCATCTTCCTGGAGAAGCCTTGAGATACTATAAAATACGATCAACAGCTTGCATATGTTGGGTCATGCATGAACTGGCTTACTATGCTCACAACATATGCTAAATATGGTCTGGTATGTGCCAAATATATCAACTTTCCTACCAACCTTTGATACTAAGCTTTATCAACCTTGGAACTTTCTTCCTCATTACCCATTCTATGATTTTGCTCAATCGATACTCCAGAAGTTTTACATCCAAGCTTCCCAGTCTCCTTGAGAAGGTCAAGGACATATTTTCATTGAGAAATGAAGATACCTTGTTTAGAGTAGGCAACTTCAATTCCAAGGAAATATTTTAATCTCCCAAATATTTTAATTTTCCTTTAAGAGTGATCATCCCCTGATATAATGATATCATCTACATATACAAGTAGAACAGTCAATTTACCTTCAGGTGAGTGTTTGATAAAGAGGGTATGATCACCTTGACTTTGTCTATATCCAAGGGACACCATAGTCTTTGTGAATCTTCCAAACCAAGCACGGGGTGATTGTTTCAAACCATATAAGGCCTTCTTCAACTTACACACTTTATTTCCTTCACCATAGGAGTCATACCCTGGAGGGACCTCCATATAGACTTCTTCCTCTAATTCACCATGAAGGAAGGCATTTTTCACATCAAACTGATGAAGTTCCCATTGGAAGTGTGCAGCAAGAGAGAGAAAAATTCTAACTGTGTTCATTTTTGCCACAGGGGCAAATGTTTCCTCATAATCTATCTCATAGGTTTGTGTAAACCTTTTTGCAACCAGCCTTGCTTTATACCTGTCTAGTGTACCATCAAACCGATATTTCACAGTGTAAATCCATCTGCACCCAACTGATCTCTTTTCCTTTGGTTTCTCAACAATTTCTCATGTTTCATTCCTTTCCAGAGCTCGCATCTCCTCATTCATGGCTTGAACCCAATTCTTATCCTTCAATGCTTCTTGTACTGTCTTAGGGATTCTGATAGAGTCAATGGCTGCCATAAAACTTTGGTCTGCAAAGAAAGATTTTTGGAGGAGACAAATTTGGAAATAAAGTACTTAGCACAAGACCTTTTCCCTTTTCTTAAGGCAATAGGTAAGTCATCCTCAATGGTAGGATCACAATTATACAAAGGAATATGTTCAGAATTAATGGGATTAGAATTTTCAGTACTCACCACCGGTTCGGACACTTGGGGTTGAGGCTGGACCAGTTTGGGTTGTTTTCTCCTTTGATACACCAATTTTGGCGAGCTTGCTTTAGTCCAGGCAATTCTTTCAGTTTCAGGTGAGTGACTGTCAGAAGAAGCTAATTTATGTGTATCAAAAGACATATCAGAAGATGGAAACAAGGGAATGTTAATGTCTGGAGAAAAAATCTCAGCTTCCGAATCATTAGTGTTCCCCCCCTAAAGCTGAGAGGAATTGAAGAATGGTTCATTTTCTTGAAAGGTGACATCCATGGAGACAAACACTTGACAAGAGGCAGGGTGATAACATTTGTATCCCTTCTTATCAGGAGCATAACCAATGAACATGCATTTAATAGCACGAGGGTCAAGTTTGCCCCGATGCTGACGATGGATATGAACAAAAGCAACACAGCCAAAAACACGAGATTCAAGACTTTGAATAATAGGCGCGGAGGGAAAAAATGATTTCATGACATGAACAAGACTCACACCACCAAGGACCCTAGAGGGTATCCGATTTATTAAATGAGTAGTAGTCAAAACAGCTTCCCCCTAATATGACTTTGGAACAGACATCTGAAACAATAAAGCTCTAGTAATTTCAAGCAAGTGTCGATTTTTTCTTTCAACAATCCCATTTTGTTGGGGGGTATCAACACATGTAAGTTCATGAATAATACCGTGTTGTTTAAGAAAGGAGAAATTTTGATTCACATATTCTCTACCATTATCAGACCTCAGCCATTTAATAGTTTTATCAAATTGAGTTTTAATCATATGATAAAACTGGATGAATAATTTGTACACGTCTGATTTATCTTTCATTAGGAAAATCCAAGTGACACGAGTGCAATCATCAATGAATGACAAAAACTATTTTGCACCAGAAATATTAGGAATGGATGCAGGACCCCAAACATCAGTATGTATAAGAGAAAAAGGTTCACTGCTACTATTACCATTTGGAGGAAAACTCACTTGATGATGTTTGGAAAACTCACAAATATCACAATTAAAAGACTCAACTGACTCATTTAAAAACAAAGTAGGAAATATGGATTTAAGTAAAGTAAATGAGGGGTGCCCAAGACGTTTATGGTGGAGCCAAATTTGGGAGGCACAAGACTTGATACTAGTTTGATGACAGGAATGTTGCAACTTTTGACTAGATCCACTTGACTCTTTCATCTCAAGGTAGTACAACCCTCCCTGTTCCTTAGCAACCCCAATCGTCCTTCCCGTGATAAGATCCTGAAATACATAATGAGAGTAGAAAAAGGTTACAACACAATTAAGGTCTTTGGTAAGTTTAAGAATAGAAAGGAGGTTAGATGAAAGTTTAGGAACATGAAGCACATTTTTCAAATTTAGAAATGGATTAACATTACCAAGACCAGCAACTGATGTATGAGAGCCATCAGCTACAGTTATATGATGATTACCCGTGGAATTTTTATATGATGAAAAATGGGAAGAACAGAAAGTCATGTGATCAGTAGCACCAGAATCAATAATCTAAGAATCCTTAGGAACAGTATCAAAAGCACATGAGAATAAAGAACATAGATTCTTACCATTCATGACCAAAGAGCAAGAGCTGGAAGGCTTACTAAGGGAAGCCATAAGAGACCTTAAATGTTCCAATTCCTCCTTGCTAAGAGTAGGAATATCATCTTTTACCTATTTGGCCTCCACCTCTGACTCCGAGTCTATGGAAGTGAAGCAAGGAGGAAGGTCATTTGGGTTCAGGATTGAAGGTTGGGTTGTATTGCTTTGGGAAATAGTGGACTCGGTCTCAGACATGATTTCAGTAAAAACAAAGGTAAGAAAGAAAGGTTGGTTTTAGGATGCACCACTATTGAGGCAGTGGCTGAAGATTCTGATGGATGAGAGAGGAAGAGGAAGGGCCGACGGTCAGGTTGGATATGGCGCAGTAACAAACAAAGGCCGGGAAGGTGGCGCATGGAGCTCACGCGCCGGTAAGAGCAGGCGCGTGTGGTGGCGCGTGTGGTGGTTTTTGGGAGTGGGTCTTCTGGGTTTGGCTGGTCGGAGGTTTCTGAGAAGGATGATGGGTTGCCTTATGGTGAAAAAGTTGCTCTAAAGGTTTTGGTGAAAAAACATAACTGGGAACAAAGAACAGAGACTGAGAATGAAGAACAGGTCCTGCAATGAAGGCAAGGCACCTGAGAATACTCAGCAATGAAGGCTGAGGCAACGAAAAAAGAGACTCCCAGGGTCGAGAGCTCTGATACCAAATTGAAAGAACACAGAGATTTTTTTGAATTGCTTGTGTTAATCCACACAGCAAATTATGCTTGCTTTTATACACTTGGAAAATTAATTACAACTTGCATTTACAAGATAAATAAATGAGATAGATATTCCCTATGTACATGAACTAGAAGATACATGAATCTATGGATGGTGGACTGCATGAATAAATGTGGAATCTGTGGACGGTAGTCAACACTCTCGCACGTCAGAATCGAAGGGTGAAGGGAATGGCAAAGGACCAAACGATGGGAACCGTAGTGGGGTGTATGAGGATCGAGGACGGAAATTGGAGGTCCCTGTTTTTTTGGGCGAGGATGCCTATGGATGAGTGAACTGCGTGGAGCGATACTTCCAGGTGAATGCAATGAATGATGAAGAGAAATTACCGGCAGTGATGGTCGCACTGGAGGGTCGTGCACTAAATTGGTTTCAATGGTGGAAGGTGTGAACCCTGAGCGCAACTTAGGCTGCCTTCCAATCGACAGTTATCTAGCGATTCCAGCCGGCGTTAGCACAAAATCCACATGAGATGATTCTGAGCGTGAAGCAGACGGGAACGGTGGGGGAGTAAAGGGAGGTCTTCGAGATCGTCTCAACTCCTCTACGCGATGCAGAGGAACATTGGCTTCACGGGATTTTCTTGAATGGATTACGAGAGGAGGTGAGGGCAGAAAGAGACTGGGCATAGGGGAAAGGAGGACTATCCACGGGTAGCAGAATTGGGCCGCAATCTAGAATGACCCACCCTTCGAAAGTCACCTTGCTAGATACTGGATCTCGGCCCAATAGTTTCCAGGAGTAGGGGAGAAGTAACTCAGTAGTTTCCAGTGGAGTTCCCCGCTCGAATTTTAGCAACAGCAGTAGCAAATTACCCACAAATGCCAAACATGGGGAGAGCAGTAATAACAACACAAGAGGAGGTGGATTCAAAAGATTCACAGAAGCAGAATTACAGGAGAAATCATGAAAAGGCTTGTGTTTCAGGTGTGATGAGAAATACAACCCCGAACACATGCAAGTTTAAACAATTCTGTAATGAGAAAAGAAGAATGGAAAACCTTACCCACTATGGGTGCAGGTTATGTATTTATATATGTAAGATGGGCTAGTAGTAAATGGGCTAGCAGTAAAACCTAGTACGAATAGTACACAACAGTACAAATTAAAACACATGCATAATATCTACTCTTAACACTCCCCCTCAAGTTGAATCATAGATGTTAATCATGCCCAACTTGTTACAAAGATAATTGACCCGAGTACCGTTAAGAGCCTTTGTGGGGATGTCTGCTATTTGTTCACCAGTCCTAACATGCCTTGTAGATATGAGTCCCTGCTGGATCTTATCTCGAATGAAATGACAGTCAACTTATATGTGCTTTTTCCGTTCATGAAAAACTAGGTTCGAGGCAATGTGAAGGGCAATCTGGTTGTCACACCATAGTCTCATAGGTTGAGAAACCTTGAACCCAATCTCATCAAGCGAATGATAGACCCATAGTAATTCACAAGAGGTTTGAGTCATTGCTCGATATTCGGACTCAGCACTTGACCTTGCTACTACATTTTGTTTCTTACTTTTCCAAGAGATCAAATTTCCTCCAAGGAACACACAATACCCAGAAGTTAATCTCCGATCTACAGGACACCCAGCCCAGTTTGCATCAGAATAACCTTCTAACCTGCAATGTCCATTATCTTTATAAAGAATCCCACGACCTGGGGCTCCTTTCAAATATCTCAGGATATATAATACTGCATCCCAATGAGATTGTCAAGGAGATGACCTGAATTGACTGGCTACACTTACTGGGAAAGAGATATCTGGACGTGTCACAGTAAGGTAGTTAAGTTTGCCCACCAATTTCCTGTACCTTTCGGGATCTAATAGTAGTTCTCCATCATCAACATTGAGTTTCACATTTGAAACCATCGGAGTATCTCAAGGCTTGGTTCCCAACATGCCAACATCAGATAGTAAGTTGAGGACATATTTTCGTTGTGAGAGGAAAATGCCCTTTCTGCTTCTACTTACCTCAATTCCCAGGAAATATTTTAGAGGACCAAGATCCTTTGTTTGAAATTTAGTTTGAAGGAAGCTCTTGGGTCCTGAGATGTCAGAAAATTCACTGTCTGTTATCACTATATCGTCAACATACACAATCATGAGGATGCATCCTCCCTCGGACTTTTTGTAGAAGACGGAATGATCATAGCTAGTCCTTTTCAGGCCGAAATTCACAACAACTTCACTCAATCTCCCAAACGAAGCCTGGGGGGAGTGTTTCAACCTATACAAGGAGCGTCTCAACCGACAAACTGGCCCAGACTCCCCCTGAGCAACAAAGCCAGGCAGTTGCTCCATATAGACTTCCTCCTGTAAATCACCATGAAGAAAGGTGCTCTTAACATCAAGTTGGTGCAGGGGCCAATGATGAGAGGCAGCCAATGAGATGAATGGGCGAACAGAGGCCAATTTGGCCACAGGAGAGAAGGTCTCTGAGTAATCAACACCATATGTCTGAGCATAACCCTTGGCCACCAGCCGAGCCTTTAAACGAGCAATAGTACCATCAATAGCACGCTTATCAGAGGGACAGGGAACGAGATTCCACCTCTGGTTATGTTCCAAAGCGAGCATTTCCTCCTCCATGACATTACGCCACCCATCATGAGACAGAGCCTCAGCAATAGTTTTGGGAATTATGACAGCATCAAGAGAGGCAACAAAGGATTAGGAGGAAGGGGAAAGATGCTCATAATGAATAAAGGATGCAATAGGATGTTTAGTGACACAAGAAAGTTTACCTTTACGAAGGGCAATAGGAAGATCTAGAGTCGAATCCGATGACGAAGAGGTGGATGGATGTGGTGTGTCTGCTGAAGAGCAATGTACATCCATGGGTGCAGTAACGGCGGAGGGAGCACAAGTCCAACGAACATACACCTGTTGAATGTGTGGCCGAAGGGGAGGACAAGACAAAACAAGAACACTAGAGGAAGGAGTTGACGCAGAATCATGAGACCGAAGTGCTTGATAAATGAGAATTTCTTCACCTTCCTCAATCACCGAAGGAGGAGACAGAACAAAGAACGGAGCAGACTCAAAGAAGGTAACATCAGCAAACTCAAGATACCGTCCCAAGTCAGGAGAGAAGCATCTGTACCCTTTCTGATGGCGAAGATAACCCAAAAAGACACACTTAAGAGAGCGAGGGTTAGCTTCAAAAGTTGAGGCCGAACATCCTGCACAAAACATTGACAACCAAAAATACAATAAGGTAGGGGAAACAGGGATTGGGAAGGACAAAGGATAGAATAAGGAACTTAGCCCTGAAAGACAGAAGATGGCATTCGATTAATTAAAAAACAGGCAGTAGAAACAGCGTCAACCCAAAAAGCTTTAGGAACAAACATATGAAACAAGCAGCATCGAGCAACTTCCAAAAGATGTTTATTTTTTCATTCAGCAACCCCATTCTACTGAGGAGTAACAACACAGGAGGATTGGTGGACCATCCCATGTTGAATCATACAGGAAGTGAACTCATGAGAGAAATATTCTTTAGTATTATCACTTCTGAAGACACACAATGAGGTGCTAAATTGAGTTTTAATTTCAGGGCAGAAAGCTGTAAATATAGAGAATAATTCAGAACGAGATTTCATAAAATAAAACCAAGTCATTCTTGAAAAATCATCCACAAAAGTCACAAAATATCGAAAACCAGACTTAGAAGTAATAGGACACGGATCCCAAACATCAGAATGAACTAGCTCAAATGGGGACACAGCCCGCTTATTGACTCATGAGGGGTAAAAACTCCTATGGTGTTTAGCCAACTGACACGACTGACATTCTAAAATAGATAAACGACTTAAACTAGGACACAACTTTTTTAAAGACTGTAGAGAGGGGTGACCCAAACGGCAATGAAGTTGGAGAGGATTAGCCACACCCGAACAAGCAACAAGCACCGGTTCTTGATCTGGACAGCACTCAAGGATGTACAGGCCGTTCTGCTCACAACCCCTACCAATCACCCTCTTCGTCCCAAGTTCCTAAAACACACAATAATCAGGGAAGAAGTGAACACTACAATTAAGTGACTGAGTAATCTGACTAACAGAAGGTAAATTAAACGAGAATTGATTCAAACATAAAACTCGAGAAAGAGGGAGGGCAGAGGTGAGAGACACAGTACCACTTCCAATAACAGGAGCAGTAGAACCGTAAGCTAAAGTAACACTAGGAAGATGAAGGAAGGGGGTAAAGGATGTAAGAGTACCTGTCAGTCCAGTTATGTGGTCGGAAGCCCCTGAATCAATGACCCAGTTGCGGGAAAGTAATGATAAACATGTAGTAGGATTACCTGTATGAGAAACAGAGGCCACAGAAGGAGATGGTGGAATGGACTGAGAGGCTTGAAACTGAGTGTACTGAGCAAACTCGTCTGCTGTCATCATAACAGACCTGACAGATGGGTTGTTGGGAGGAATGCCTTCATCAGTCACAATATGAGCAAAACGCAGCTAATTGGACTGATTCTTCTGCTGAAGTTTCAAACAGGTTCGCTTAATGTGACCAGGTTCCTTACAATAGCGACAAATAAGTGGTTCCCCAAGATCCCGTCCTCCACCTCCACTACCCCGTGGATCTCCAGTATCACGGCCACCACCTCGTCCACCACGAGTTCCACCACGACCACCACGGGAACTGTCCCATCGAGAACTAGAACTCACCAAAGCAGAGGCCTCGCTCAAAGCTAAGGGATGGGACTTAGAAAGCTCACGAGCAACCCGAAGGAGGCGAGAGTATACCTCTTTTAGGGTCAGACTACCAGAACCAGTCAAAATCTGAGATCGGACCGTACCAAATTCACCACGCAGCCCTGACAAAAAACACATCATTGCCAATTGCTCCCTTTGAACCTGCATCTCCTACACATCTGAAGTGATAGGTAACAATGTGTTCAATTCTTCAAATAGGCGTTTGAAGCCTGTATAATAGTCACTAAGAGATTCATCCTTCTAATTGGCACGATACAAATCCTGTGTCTTCGCATATAGGAGGGATAAATCATCGGCACCTGAAAACAAAGAGTGAAGGTACTGCCATAATTCCTTGACAGTCGTGCAATGGGTGGTAATATCATCAACCCAAGGATCCAAGGTCCTCTGAATCAGTGAATACAATCGCATATATTCCCGAATCCACAAATCCTTAGTTGTTTCATCCTGCGGATTATCTTGAGTGAGATGGTCTTCCTTCCTGTGACCTTTCAAGTACATCAGAATTGCCTTCTTCCACTGAGGATAGTTAGCACCATCACCATCAAGATTTCGGTCAGTAATTTTGGTGTTGGAGGGAATCACCTCAGCCAGAACATTAGTGGAGATGGTGTCGGAAGCTCCACTCTTGCTACCCGTATCCACAATCTTAGAGTTTTCGTCACTCATAGCCACAAACACAACAAATTAGCCTAGAAGGAGAGGAACAATAGAAATGGACTTCTAAGCTTATAGGGTTTGATTTTGAGGTACACTATAAACCAAGAACTGAGAACAAAGTCGCTGATGCCCTTTCAAGGAAGAGGATATTGTCAGCTATATCTACAGTCTAGCTAACTGAATGGGATGGTATCATGGATGAGATCCAAGCTGATGTGGTCCATTATGCAAGATTTGGTAAAAAATTAGGATTCTCACCCAAAGTTCCAACTACAAGGAGGGAAGCTGCTCTATAAGAATAGGCTTGTTTTGCCTAAGGCATCTGCAAAAATCCCAACAGTCTTAAAAGAATTTCATGACTCTGCAGTGAGAGGACATTCAGGATTTTTCAAAAACTTTAAAAGAATTTATGGGTTCCTCTATTGGGAAGGAATGAAGAAAGACATCCAATCCTATGTAGCAGCTTGTGAGGTTTTCCAAAGAAACAAGCATCAAACTCTGTCTCCAACAGAACTCCTACAACCCTTACCTATTCCAACTCAGGTTGGGCTGACATTTCCATGGATATCATTGGGGGACTTCCCAAGGCTCAAGGGGAGGATACCATCCTAGTGGTGGTGGATAGTTTGACCAAATATGCCCACTTCCTTGCCCTATGTCACCCCTACACAGCCAAAAATGTTGCGGATAGGTTCATTAAAGACATTATCAAGCTCCATGGGTTTCCAACTTCCATAGTCATAGATAGAGACCGGGTATTCCTCAGTCAATTCTAGGCAGAGCTGTTTAAGCAGGCTAGCACTAACCTCAAGTTTAGTTCAGCTTATCATCCTCAATCAGATAGGCAGACTAAGGTAGTTAATCGTTGTCTAGAAACCTATTTAAGGTGCCTCACTAGTACTAAACCACGGCAGTGGCCTAAGTGGCTTAGTTGGGCAGAGTATTGGTATAATACACTAGAAAGGGTAAAAACTGTATATTATTTCCTGATAATTTTTTTACATAGTTTCTTACAATATATAGACTTCAGGACTGTTGGATAATAAGTCGAATTAGATTAGCTGTACTATTATTATTTTTAGTGGATTAGTTGTAGTGGGTCAGTTGTATTATTAAGACAGCATAATTAGGAAGACAGGATGATTAGGATAGGCTTTACTTTATATAGTGGAGTAGTTGGTCTTTATTTTATTAGCCATAATGTATCTATAAATGTTGAGTTCCTTTGTACAAAATTTGAATGAAAACACCTATTTCCCAAATATTTCACATGGTATCAGAGATATTCTGATCCTGGTGCGAAACCTCATTCTTCCATGGCCAAAGAAACCAGCTCGGTCACAGACCCAATCCCAAAAACGGCGACTGGGATATCCAACATGACCAGTTTGACCGAAAACACTATCCTACCAATCACTTGCTATAAGTTGAATGGCCAAAACTACACCCAATGGGCAAGATCTGTTCGGATTTTCCTTCAAGGGAAGGGAAAGGAAGATTACATCACCGGTGATGCCAAAGAGCCGGAAAAAACAGATCCCAACCACTCAAAGTGGAAGCTCGAGAACAGTTCAGTCATGTCATGGGTGTTGAACTCGATGACCACTGAAACAGGGGAAAACTTCATGTATTTACAGCACTGCAGCAGAGATTTGGAGTGCTGCAAAGGAGACTTACTCAAATATTGACAACACTTCTGCCATATTTGAGATCAAAAGCCTTCTCCATGACCTGTGACAAGGAGATGCAACGGTCACTGAATACTACCATACCCTCACCCGGTATTGGCAACAATTGGATGTTTATGAGGATATAGAGTGGAAATGTCCAGAAGATAGCAAACAGTACAAGAAACTGGTGGAGAAGGATCGGATTTGTCAATTCCTTCTTGGCCTAAACAAGAATCTGGATGAGGTAAGGGGAAGGATTCTTGGAACCAAACCTCTACCCAGCATTAGAGAAGCCTTCTCAGAAGTGAGAAGAGAGGAGAGTCGAAGGAAGATCATGCTTGGTAGCCCCAATCAAAGTTCCATCACTGAGAGCTCAGCCTTGACTGTGAAAAGAAACCAGAAAAAACCAAGAGGATGGTGTGATCACTGCAAAAAGTCAGGCCACACCAAGGACACATGCTGGGCCATTCATGGGAAACTAGCAGATTGGAGACCCCCTAGGAGTAGGGACAGCCGCGCCAATGCTGCCACATCAGGAGGAGACAATGTGATGATTGCACCAGCACCTGAATCAAGCCTATTCAGCAAGGAGCAAATGGAGATGTTGCAAAAAATGCTACAACAAACCCTCCAAAACACCAGCACACACTCTATTGCCACCTTGGCTCAAAGAGGTAATCCCTCGAGTGCTTTTCTTGTTAAAAAGGGAAAATCTAACTCATGGATTGTGGACTCTAGAGCTTCAGACCATATGACTGGAGATATCACTCTATTTGATGAATATTTCCCATGCAATGATAACTCAATGGTACGGATAGCAGATGGCTCAAACACAAAAGTGATTGGTAAAGGCTCAGTTATCACCTCTAAGGACATTACTCTTAACACAGTCCTTTATGTTCCAAAGTTGAATTGTAATCTCCTATCCGTAAGTAAATTGATTCAAGATCTAAATTGTATCACTAAATTCTTACCTCACCTGTGCGAATTTCAGGATCTGGATTCGGGGAGGAAGATTGGCAATGCTGAGGAATGTGCAGGCCTCTACCTCCTTCGAGTTAGTGATTTCAAGAAGGGAAGAAATGACCCGGCCCATGCAGCAGCGTCAAGTGGTGATCTAGAAGAAAATGTGATGCTATGGCACTATCGTTTAGGACACCCAAACTTTATGTATCTTGAAAAGTTATTTCCTTCATTATTCAATAAAAGTTCTAAACTTTTCCAATGTGAAATCTGTCAATTATCCAAACATTCACACAGCCATTATCCTCCACAAACTTATAAACCCTCCCAACCTTTCTCATTGATTCATAGTGATGTTTGGGGACCTTCCCGAGTTAAGAACGTAACAGGCTCAAAGTGGTTTGTGACCTTTATAGATGACCATACATGGGTTACGTGGGTGTTCCTCATGAGAGAAAAATCTGAAGTGGAAAAAATCTTTAAGAACTTTCACAATATGATCCAAACCCAATTTCAGACCAAAATCCAAATCCTCAGAACCGATAATGGTCGTGAATACTATCACAACTCCCTCAATTCCTACCTACTCAAGCATGGCATAGTTCACCAAACTACCTATGTGGACACACCAAAACAGAATGGTATTGCAGAGAGAAAAAACCGACATCTCATGGAAGTCACAAGGTCACTCATGTTATCAACTAATGTGCCAAACCATTTTTGGGGAGAAGCTGTTCTCTCAGCAGCATATTTAATAAATAGAATGCCTTCTAAAACCCTTACTTTCAAAACCCCTTGCCAAACCCTCTCATCCATTTACCCAAATACTAAAATCCTATCAACTATACCTCCCAAAATATTTGGCTGCACTACGTTTGTGCATGATCACCAACCTAACAAAGGCAAATTAGAGCCCAAATGCCTGAAATGCATATTCTTAGGATTCTCACCCAATAAAAAAGGGTACAAGTGCTACTCCCCTATAACCCAAAAATTCTACCACTCCATGGATGTAACCTTTTTTGAAAACCAACCTTACTATCCCAAAGTTGGCATTCAGGGGGAGAGACAAGGAAGCACAGCCGAATCCCAATGCACAGCCGATCCCAACCTTGGGAAATGGAGCAGAATTTTTTGGAAACAGAACAGAACTCCACAAAACAGCAAGCTGTAGAACCAGTAATTGAGCTTGTGGCTGGAGAAACAGTAGAACCAGTAGCTGGATCAGAGGCAGAACCAGAAGTAGTAGCCGCTGATCCCATTGTTCAAGGAAGCAAAGAACTGATGGTATTTTCAAGAAAGAAGAAAAATCGAAGGGAGGAAGGGATCTACACATCTCCAAGGCTAAACCAAAATCCTGACCAAAATTCAGATTTAGAAATTCCACCAGGTAACATTGTTCCTGAGCCTAATACCTACTCAATTAATGATGGTCACTGTTTGAATGAGAATGACCTTGACTTACCAATTGCCTTGAGGAAAGAAGTGAGATCATGCACTCAACATCCAATTGGCAACCATGTGTCTTATCAAAAATTGTCACAGGAATACAGGGCATTTATCGCCACCTTGGACAGTGAAAAATTTCCTCGTGATGTCCAAGAAGTTGTTCAACATGCTGAATGGAAGGCTGCAATGGAAGAAGAAATTGAAGCATTGGATAAGAATGGCACATGGAAGTTTGTGGAGCTGCCAGAAGGAAAAAAACCAGTTGGGTGCAAATGGATCTTCTCAATTAAACATAATGCGGATTGGAGTGTGAATAGGTACAAAGCCCGCTTGGTGGCAAAGGGTTTTACTCAATCCTATGGGGTGGACTATGAAGAAACGTTTGCCCCAGTTGCAAAATTGAATTCAATCCGTGTCATTCTCTCCTTAGCAGCAAATCTTGATTGGCCCTACACCAACTAGATATCAAGAATGCATTTCTATATGGTGAACTTGAAGAAGAGGTGTACATGAAGATACCATTTGGACTTGAAACTCCCGAAACCAGTGGCAAGGTATGCAAACTTCAAAAAATCACTTTATGGTCTTAAACAATCTCCACAGGCATGGTTTGATAGAGTAACCCAAGTTGTCAAGAGGCATGGATTTACTCAATGTCAAACTGACCATACAATGTTTGTCAAGCACTCTAGAGAAGGGAAGATGACAATTTTTATTGTCTATGTAGATGACATCATAATCTCAAGGGATAACCA
The DNA here is from genome assembly GCA_029884605.1 of Ormosia emarginata. NCBI lineage: Eukaryota > Viridiplantae > Streptophyta > Magnoliopsida > Fabales > Fabaceae > Ormosia > Ormosia emarginata. The sequence goes on along the minus strand of JAQQTP010000078.1, from coordinate 18,655,479 downwards.
CAAAGAGAATTCGAGGTCAAGGACCTTGGACACCTAAAATATTTTCTTGGAATGGAGGTTGCTCGTTCCAAACATGGAATCTCCATATCCCAAAGAAAATATGTGTTGGACCTACTAGAGGAAATAGGAATGTTAGGGTGCAAGCCAGCAAATACACCCATGGAACCCCAAATAAAACTGGCAGTGTGACGAAATACTTCCATTCTCTAAAACGGGTATGGCAAGACCTCGACCTCTTCAACACGTACACATGGAAGTCTACAGAGGATGCCAAACACCATCAAAAGATAGTGGAAGAAGGCAGAATATTTCAGTTTCTCGCCGGTCTCACTGAAGAACTTGATGAAGTCTGTGGCAGAATCATTGGAAGGTCAAATCTGCCTTCACTTGGTGAGGTCTTTGCAGAGGTTCGCCGAGAGGAAACCCGAAGGAGTGTCATGATGGGAAAACACAAGGTAGATTCAGCTCCTAATGAAACCAGTGCCTTTGTTGCAGAAGGTACTGCCCTTAAAAGCTCCACAAACTAGAGGAGTTCTTCAAATTTGTGGTGTGATCACTGCAATAAATCTCGTCATACCCGAGAAACATGCTGGAAAATCCGTGGGAGACCAGCACACTTGAAGGGCAGCAAACCTGGTACTAGGCCTCCCCGAGCACCTCCCGCAGCCTATGAAGCCGAGAAGGCTTCTCTCAGCAAGGATCAACTTGAACAACTTCTAAGGTTGCTAAAAACTAGTTCCTTGTCTAGTACTCCTAGTGGTTCTCTGGCACAGACAGGTAATTTTAGTATTCCTAGTTCTCTTACTTGCACCTCAGAGTCATATGTACCATGGATCATTGATTCAGGTGCATCTGATCATATGACCAGCCTTTCATCTTTATTTAAGACCTATTTTCCTTATTCTAGAAGTGACAAAATTAGAATTGCAGATGGTAGTTTTTCACCGATTGCAGGTAAAGGTAGTATCACCTTATCCAAACTTATTGACTTAAAAAATGTCTTACATGTTCCCAAGCTATCTTGTAACCTTCTATCTGTAAGTAAAATCTGCCAAGATTCTAATTGTCTTGTCAACTTCTTAGACTCTTATTGTGTGTTTCAGGACCGGACTCCAGGGAGGACGATTGGTAGTGCTAAGATGATAGATGGAGTCTACTACTTTGAGGATGACTCTGAGAATAAAATAGCTAAAGGCCATAGTGGTATAAGTTCTCAATTTGTACGAGCCCAAATAATGCCCTGGCATAATAGACTAGGACATCCTAGTTTCCAGTACCTTAAACATTTGTTTCCAAATTTATTTAAGAATGTTGATTGTTCCTCTTTTGAATGTGAAAGTTGTGTTCTTGCAAAAAGTCATCGTATCTCTTATCTCTCACAACCTTATCATGCATCCAAACCCTTTCATCTAATTCACAGTGATGTATGGGGTCCTTTGAAAATCACAACACAGTTTGGTAAACGGTGGTTTGTAAGTTTTATTGATGATCACACACGGCTGTGTTGGATTTTTCTCATGCATGAAAAATCTGAAGTTCCCAATATTTTTAAAAAAATTTCAGCAATGGTTGAAACCCAATTTGACACAAAGATAAATATTTTCAAAATTGATAATGGAACTGAGTATTTTAATAAAACCCTGACTAATTTTTTCCTCACCAAAGGCATTCAACATCAATCTACTTGTCCCCACACTCCTCAACAAAATGGCATTGCTGAAAGGAAAAATAAACCTCTTCTTGAAGTAGCCCGCGCCATTATGTTTGAAGGAAATGTCCCCAAATACTTGTGGGGGGATGTTGTCTTAACAACGGCATATCTCATAAATAGGATGCCCCCACATGTGTTAAATTATTACACTCCTTTGGACAGCTTTAAGATGATATTTCCAAAATGCAGATTATATGCTGACCTGCCTTTAAAAGTTTTTGGTTGTACTACTTTTGTGCATATACCCTCCATATCACGGTCTAAACTTGACCCTGTGGCTGAAAAATGCATTTTCATTGGATATGCCCCAAACCAAAGAGGGTACGAAGTTTTTAATCCTAGTAAAAAAAAGTAATTGTTAGCATGGATGTTACCTTCTTAGAATATCAACCTTTTTTTCAAAAAAGTCAGATCTGCATCTCTTATGTCCCCACAGTAAAACAGTCCGCAGACATTCTAACTAAGGGACTACCTAAGAAGTTATTTGAGAGTATAACAAGCAAGCTATCTATGGAAGACATTTTCAAGCCATCAAGCCAGCTTGAGGGGGAGTGTCGACAGGAACATTGAAAGACATTAAACACAGTTTAATGCCTTGTTAATGAGCTGAGAATCAATAGTATTAAACCGATAGTCAACCGTGTTTAATACTATATTAATGCTGTAAATAGAGTTTATGATGTAAATATTTAGTTTCCTATTTAGTTTAGTTTGTTATGGTAGTTTTCTATTTGTTTCCTTAATTGTAGTTGTTTGTCTCCTACATCCCTTCTATAAGAGGAGACTCTTGTATCATCTGAAATATATCAATAAAAATACAGTTTCAAGTGAGCAACACTAGGCTTCTAGTTCCACTACATCTGTTGAGCATACTGGTAATGCATTTGCTTGTCTCGAGCCATCCTTGGTAATGCATTTGCTTGTCTCAAAATTTCCATCCTTGGGTCCTTGATTAGCAAATGGATGTCTCTGATCACATCACATCTGTTGATTAATGCTTTATGTTCTGGGTAATAAGCACCTTTTCTCCAAAATTTCTAATTTTGGTTATTTACCTATAATCACTTTAGCAAATGGATCCCTTTACTTTAGAAACAGTCGTCTACTTTGGGTTTCAATTTTGTAACTTTCATTGATTGGCACTATCCATCCCCTCCCTTCCTTCTACTCTCTTTATTGATTCTGTGCTTTGATTTTTAATGATGTTCTGGACGATGGCCTCTTGTTTCCATTGTTTTTAGTGTTTATTGTTGCTTATTTTCTAGTCCTTTTAATTTATTGTCCATTAGTCGTTTGACCCGTTCTTTAGATTGTAATATTACATTCACTAAAGACTCTGTCATTTTGCAAGACCAGAGTTCGAGACGGATGATTGGCGTCGGATGTGAGTCCAATGGCCTCTACCAACTCTCTGCCACCTCTCATGTTTGCTCTGTCACGGATTCCCCTCTCACCATCCATGCCCAATTGGGTCATCCGAGCCTTACCAAATTACAAAAAATGGTTCCAAGCTTATCTAAGTTATCTAGTTTACCTTATGAGTCGTGTCAACTTGGGAAACACACCTGTAGTCCGTTTCCCGATAGAGTCTGTCCTCGAGCCGTGTCTCCCTTTACTTTAGTTCATTCTGATGTTTGGGGTCCTAGTTGTATCAAGTCTACTTTGGGTTTCAAATATTTTGTAACTTTCATTGATGACTACTCTCGGTGTGCTTAGTTATTTTTAATGCAAAACAAGTCAGAGTTGTTTTCTACTTTTCAAAAATTTTATAATGAAATAAAAACTTGTAGAAAACCCTACAGTTTAGGAGTTGTTGGACGGTGGCTTCTATGGACGATGGCCTCTTGTTTCCACATTGTTTTTAGTGTTTATTGTTGCTTATTTTCTAAGCTTGATTAGCTTGTTTTCTAGGGACTAGTTTAATGTACAACTACCTATATATTACCTCCATTGTAGACATTCTTGATAATAATAATATATATAAAAACAGTTTTCCACATGGTATCAGAGCGTTGTTTTTTTTTTTTCTAAACCACACTAACTAAGTCGGATGACTCTATCAATAGCCAAGAGTCGACAACCTTAGAGACTCAAATGCTCGAACTAATGCTATCATCAATTCGAATGGACTAGATGGTTCTTCTATTCAGCTATCGGCAGAAAAACTCAACGGGAAGAATTTCTAAGAATGGGCCCAGTCCGTGAAACTCGCAGTAGACGGTAGAGGAAAACTCAGGTATCTTACTGGAAACTCAAAGAAACCTGATTCAATGAATGTTGTGGCACTCCGACAACGGAAATTAGAAAATTCCTTAATTACCTCATGGCTTATCAACTCCATGAAGCCAACTATAAGGAAAACATATATATTCCTACCCACAGCAAAAGAGGTGTGGGATGCAGTCCGAGAAACCTACTCTAACGAGGAGAATGCTTCCCAAATCCTTGAAATTAAGACACATCTGTGGCAGATGGAGCAAGAAGAGAAGGAGGTGACAGACTATTACATGGAGACGCTGGCACTATGGCAAGAACTGGATTTAAGCAGTGAAGAAGAATGGCGTTGTGTTGGGGACAGTGCGCTATTCAAGAAGAGATTGGAAAAGAAGAAAATGGCGTTGTGTTGGGGACAAGTCGTGCGCACACTATTCAAGAAGAGATTGGAAAAAATAAAAACTTGGAAAGAGTTTTTGAGTTCCTTGCTAGGGACTAGTTTAATGTACAACCCTTAATCGAGATTTTAGATGTGCTTATTTTCTAGTATGATATATTACCTCCATTGTAGACATTCTTGATAATAATAAGGATTCTCGGTTGCCACACTAACTAAGTCGGATGACTCTACCATCCACTCCAAAAATGTTTGCTGAAGTGAGGCGTGAAGAGGCAAGGCGCAAAGTCATGTTGAAGGAGCTCACAACCACGGAAACCCGATTCAGAGCACTCAACATTTGTATCCTCAGGGACCTACCATGAAGCCAACTATAAGGCCAAATACCAAGCAACCAAAGAGTAGCCTCTGGTGTGAACATTGCCAAATGTCTGGCCTTTCCAAGGATAATTGTTGGGAGCTCCATGGCAAGCCAGCTGGTGGAAACCACGGCAGAGCACCAAAACCAGAGGCTATCAAGCTTGTTGATGTATGAGCCTCGGCCCTACCATCCACTCCAAAAATGAAAGTGAGGCGTGAAGAGGCAAGGCGCAAAGTCAACACAACCACGTGGAAAGCAACCACTCGACGGTGTGAACATTGGTCCGGCCTTTCAAGGATAATTGTTGGGAGCTCCATGGCAAGCCGGTGGTGGAAACCACGGCGAGCACTCTCAAACCAGAGGCCATGACCAACTACAGAAAATCATGGAGATGCTATCTGCTCTCCAAGCCTCGAGTCAGTCACCAAAAAATACTCCATCTGGTAATTTGGCACAAAGAGGTAATTTCTCACAAGCCCTATACACCTTTCATAACCATACACCCTGGATTATAGATTCTAGAGCCTTTGACCATATGACAGACTCTTGTCACCTTTTCTTGTCATATACCCCATGTGCTGGTAATCTAAGAGTCAAAATTGCTGACGGATCTCTTGCTCTTGTTGTCGGCAAAGGGAGTATTCGGATTTCAGACTCGATTACTTTAGAATCTATTCTTCATGTTCCAAAATTATCTTGCAATATTTTGTCTATCAGCCAACTCACTAAACACTCCAATTGCTCTGCTAAATTTATTTCATCCCATTATGTTTTTCAGGACCTATCATCGGGGACAACGATTTGCAATGCTAAGGAGTATGAGGGAATCTATTACTTCAACTTGAAACTATATTTTATTGATATATATTCAGATGATACAAGAGTCTCCTCTTATAGAAATGGTGTAGGAGACAAACAGCTACAATTAAGGAAACAAATAGAAAACTACCATAACAAACTAAACTAAATAGAAAACTAAATATTTACATCATAAACTCTATTTACAGCATTAAAACTGAATTAACACAGTATTAAACACGGTTGACTACCGGTTTAATACTATTGATTCTCAGCTCATTAACAAGACATTAAACCTGTTGGAAATATATGTATGTTGGAAATATATGTAATTAGGTGTAAATTAGTAGTACAGTTGTTAGTCCCACATCATGTATATTGTGTAATTATTTATTACTTATTGAATATATATTCAGTCTCCGTTGTGTAGTTGAAACACACGGTTCAGTATATGTCTTTCTTTTTCTTTCTCTCTCTCAACATGGTATCTAGAGCCTAGAGAAAGGCAAATCCTAGAATCAGTGCCTACCCGGAGGACCCACCGTCCCCGGTGCCAAATTTTTTTTTTTTCCCAAGAACCCGTGTCATCACTCCGGCACGGATCTCCTCTGCCGTGCTCCTTTCCGGCCAGTCTCAGCCCCTGCCGCCGCCGCTGACGTCCTCTCCGGCCACCACCGCCGACGTCCTTTCCGGCCACCACCACCACCGCTCGGAGCGCCTCCCTCTGCTCGGCCCGATCCCCGAAGTACAGGCCCAGCCGCCCATCCACGCGCCCACACGCGCGAGTACAGTGGGCTGCGTTTCGCACCCACGCGCTTCACTCCGGCCGCGCGTGACGGCGCGTCAGGCCTTCTTTCCGGCCGCCGTTCGTCCCACCGTGGTCGCCGGCCTCTCCTCTGTTGAGCCCAGTCCTCCACTTCCCCAACCGCACCCATAAGACGTGTCGTACACCTTCCGTATACGTTTCAGGTACTGTTCATTGCGATTTTTGGGTTATTTGTCATCTGACCCATGGCTTCCTTGAGTCCTACAGATGCTCCGAAGGTAGAACCTGGTGTTTTCAGTAATTATATTAGTGCCCATCTCTCCACTGACAAATTAGATGGCACTAATTATGATTCTTGGGCCTCCGACGTCAAACTTTGGCTTACCGGTCAAGGGTACGAGAATCATCTCACTACCAAGGTTGATTCTCGTGCTTGAAGCCGACCGTCCCAGTGGAAAAAGATTGATGCTCGGTTGTGCGGTGTGCTTAAGTCCACCATCCACTCCTCTTTGAAGCAGATTTTTCGGCTCATTTGACCCGTGAATCCGTGTGGGCGCGAGCCAAGGTCCTCTACACCAATGATACTCGGCGATTGTATGGGGTTTGTCATGATCTTATGAGTCTTATTGCCCCGAGGAGGTTTGATGGCTCTATGTCTACCTACTTGGGCGTACTTCATGGTGCTCTCCACGATTTCAATGAACTGTTGCCTCCACAGATACCCCGCGAAGGAACTTGAACAACGGAACACCTTCTTCATGCTTTTGGGCCTTTATGGTTTACCTGCGGATTACTCCACCATCCGTGATCAGATTTTGGGATCTCCTTCATTTCCCACTCTTTCTGCGACGTGTTCTACCTTGCTTCGGGTTCCAGCTAAGCACAGTACTGATTCTCTTGTTGCTCCCATCACCGGTGACACATCTGCCCTTGCCTCTCAGACCAACAGTCGTGGCCGTTCCCGTGGGGGTCACTCAGGTTCCAAACCTCGTCCGAAATGTGATCATTGTCATCGCCTGGGTCACACCATTGATAAATGTTGGACTTTACATGGCCGTCCTCCCCGTACTGCTAATGTTGCACAGTCTACTCCACCAGACACTCTTGAGCCTTCTGAACCACCTAGAGCCTCTCCGGCTGATTATGCAGAATTTCTGAAGTGGTTTGAGCAGCGTCAGTCCTCTGGTTCCACTGTTTCTGTTGCGCACACCGGTAATTCCTATGCTTGTCTCTCTCAGTCACCATCCCTTGGCCCTTGGGTTCTTGATTCTGGTGCATCCGACCACATTTCTGGTAATAAGGCTTTGTTTTCTCAACTCTCTACTTCTGGTTATTTGCCTATGGTTACTTCAGCTAATGGTTCTCAGACACAATGTCAAGGGATTGGCACTGCTAATCCCCTACCTTCCCTCACTGTTGATTCAGTTCTCTATATTCCTGGGTGTCCTTTTAATTTACTTTCTATTAGTCGTTTAACCCGTTCTCTTGATTGTTCTATTACTTTCACTAAAGATTCTGTTTCTCTGCAGGACCGGAGTTCGGGACGGATGATTGGCACCGGATATGAGTCCCATGGCCTCTACCAGCTCTCCAATCCTTCTCATGTTTGCTCTGCCACAGATTCCCCTCTTACCATCCATGCTCAATTGGGTCATCCTAGCCTTGCCAAACTACAGAGAATGGTGCCGAGCCTCTCCAAGTTATCAAGTCTTCCTTGTGAGTCATGTCAGTTAGGGAAACACACCCGTAGTCCGTTTCCTGATCGTTTTGGTACTCGAGCTGCGTCTCCTTTTACCTTAGTTCATTCTGATGTATGGGGTCCTAGTCGTACTATTTCTACTTTAGGGTCCAAGTATTTTGTTACCTTTATTGATGATTACTCTCGATGTACTTGGTTATTTTTAATGCAAAACAGGTCTGAGTTATTCTCTATATTTCAAAAGTTTTATCAAGAAATTAAAACTCAATTTGGTGTTCCTATTCGTACTCTGCTTGGATAATGCTAGTGAATACTTATCTCATCAATTTCAGACTTTTATGGCTTCTCATGGCATTCTTCACCAAACATCTTGTGCCCATACACCTCAACAAAATGGGGTAGGCGAACGTAAAAATAGACACCTTATTGAAACAACTCGGACCCTCTTACTCCATAGTCGGGTTCCTTTCGTTTTTGGGGTGATGTTGTCCCATCGCATGCTACCTTATTAATCGCATGCCATCCTCTCGTGCTTGATAACCGGGTCCCTCATTCTGTCTTGTTTCCACATCGCCCTCTTCATTCTCTTCCGCCTCATGTCTTCGGGTCCACTTGTTTTGTCCATAATCTCTCTCCCGGGTCTAGACAAACTTACACCGATCCCTCAAATGTGTCTTCCTTGGTTACACTCGGTCCCAAAAAGGTTATCGTTGTTATTCTCCTACTCTACGACGTTACCTTATCTCGGGCCGATGTTACTTTCTTCGAGTCTGTACCCTTCTTTGAGTCGTCTCCTTCGCCTCCCGAGTCAATCTCTACGTTCCTTCCGGTTCCTCTTGTCCCCGTCACCGTCGAGTCCGAACCGCCCCACCCTCTACCCATACGGATCCCCAAACCACCGATCGTTTCTTCCACACTTATCACCGCCGACCACAACCTCCCGTACCCCGTGTCCCTCCTCCGGATACTACTACGAGGTCATTGCGGACTCTTCTCCCGGAACCAACTCATTTACCGGCTCCCAGACCGTCGTCGACGACTCGATCTTCCCATTGCCCTGCGAAAAGGTATCCTGGTCTACTCGTAATCCTTCTCCTCATTATATTGCTTTAAGTTATCACCGCCTTTCTTCTTTGCACTTTGCTTGTCTTTCTTCCTTGTCTTCTCGTTTCCATCCCTAAATCTCCAGGTGATGCCTTGTCCCATCCCTGGATGGAGACAAGCAATGATTGATGAAATGAGTGCGCTTCACAACAAGTGGTACTTGGGAACTGGTTACTCTTCCTCCTGGAAAATCTGTTGTTGGTTGTCGGTGGCTTTATACAATCAAGATGGGTCCTGATGGTAAAATTGATCGTCTTAAAGCCCGTCTTGTGGCGAAAGGGTATACACGTATTTTTTGGCTTAGATTATGGGGATACCTTCTCTCCCGTGGCTAAAATGGCTTCGTCCTATTGTTTTTGTCCATTGCTTTGCCATTCGACACCGGCCTCTTCATCAACTTGATATTAAAAATGCATTCTGCATGGTGATCTAGAAGAAGAGGTATATATGGAGCAACCTCCTGGATTTGTTGCTCGGGGGAGTCTTCTAGCCTGGTATGTCGTCTCCACAGTCTCTTTATGGTCTCAAATAGTCTCCTAGAGCCTGGTTCGGACGATTCAACACCGTGATTCAAAGAATTTGGTATGATTCGAAGTGAAGCGGATCACTCTGTGTTTTATCGCCACACGTGACCCAAGGCCGCATTTATCTAGTTGTGTATGTTGACGACATAGTCATCACCGGAAGTGACCACCATGGCATATGTGAGTTAAAACAACATCTCTCTCTTCACTTTCAGACCAAAGACTTGGGTAAACTACGATATTTCTTGGGGGTTGAGGTAGCTCAATCCAAGGATGGTATAGTAGTGTCTCAAAGAAAGTATGCTATGGATATCCTTGAAGAAACAGGATTGTTGAATGCCAAGCCGCTGATACTCCCATGGATCCAAATGTCAAACTCCTACCAAATCAGGGGGAGCCTCTATCGGATCCGGGAAAGTATAGGAGATTAGTTGGGAAGTTAAACTACCTCACTGTTACTCGGCCTGACATCTCTTTTGCAGTCAGTGTGGTTAGCCAATTCCTAAACTCTCCTTGTGAGGACCACTGGGATGCAGTGATACGAATCCTCAAATACATTAAGGGAGCTCCCGGAAGAGGTCTCATCTATGAAGATAAGGGACATACTCAGGTCGTTGGATACTCAGATGCTGACTGGGCAGGTTCTCCTACTGACAGACGATCCACTTCTGGGTATTGTGTATTCATTGGAGGCAACTTAGTTTCCTGGAAAAGTAAGAAGCAAAATGTTGTTGCAAGATCTAGTGCTGAAGCAGAATATCGAGCTATGGCCTCAGTCACTTGTGAACTCACTTGGTTGAAACAACTCCTCAAAGAACTTCAATTTGGTGAGGTTATGAAAATGACACTCATATGTGACAATCAAGTTTGCTTTTGCATATAGCTTCCAATCCAGGTGTTCCATGAAAGGACCAAACATATCGAGGTCGATTGTCATTTCATCGGGGAAAAGATTTTATCGGGAGACATCATCACAAACTTTGTCAACTCAAATGATCACCAGCGATGTCTTCACCAAGTCCCGAGAGGTCCACGAATAAGTTATTTATGTAACAAGCTTGGTGCATATGATTTATATGCTCCAACTTGAGGGGAGTGTTGGAAATATATGTATGTTGGAAATATATGTAATTAGGTGTAAATTAGTAGTACAGTTGTTAGTCCCACATCATGTATATTGTGTAATTATTTATTACTTATTGAATATATATTCAGTCTCCGTTGTGTAGTTGAAACACACGGTTCAGTATATGTCTTTCTTTTTCTTTCTCTCTCTCAACAAAACCGTCCTTTCAATGTTCCTGTTGACACTCCCCCTCAAGCTGGCTTGATGGCTTGAAAATGTCTTCCATAGACAACTTGTTATACTATCAAACAACTTCTTAGGTAGTCCCTTAGTTAGAATGTCTGTGGACTGTTCTGCTGTGGGGACATAAGAGATGCAGATTTGTCCACTTTCTATCTTCTCCCTGATGAAGTGTTTATCAACTTTCACATGTTTTGTTCTGTCATGCAAGACTAGATTATAAGCAATGAAGATTGCTGACTTCTTGTCACAAAAGTTTTATTGGTGGAGAATTATAGGTTCTTAATTCCTGTAGAATTTGTTTAACCCACAATACTTCACATATTCCATGAGCTATAGCTCTAAATTCAGCTTCTGCACTACTTACTACAACATTTTACTTCTTGCTTCTCCAACTAACCATATTTCCTCCAATGAAGGTGCAGTAGCCTGATGTTGATCTTCGGTCTGTTACACTCCCAGCCGAATCTGCATCAGTGTAGGCTTCCACTGGTAGGTGTCCATATTTTTTAAAGAGAAGTCCTTTTCCAGGTGATCCCTTCAAATACTTTAGGATCCTATTTACTGCCTCAAAAAGTTCAGGTCCTGGTGAGTGCATAAACTAACTTACCATGCTCACAGCAAATGCTATGTCCGGACGGGTATGGGATAGATAAATTAACCTCCCAACCAGTTGTTGATACCTTCCTTTATCTACCACATCTTCGAGTTTGGCTGGTTGCAGTTTTATGTTAGGCTCAATGGGTGCCTTAGCAGCTTTACATCCCAACAATCCTGTTTCTTTTAAAAGATCCAGGGTATACTTCCGCTAATTAACAAATTACCTTGTTTGGACCTGGCAAACTCAATTCCAAGAAAGTATTTCAAAGAACCCAGCTCCTTGATTTCGAACACTTTAGCAAGTCTCTCCTTTAAGTTTTTAAGCTCAACACTATCATCACCTGTCAAAATAATATCATCTACATACACAATCAGAATTGCAATTTTGCCATCTACTAAGTGTTTATAGAATAATGTGTGGTCAACTTGACTTTGAATATAACCAAGGTGTTTTCACAACTGTTCCAAAACGCCCAAACCACGCTCTTGGGGATTGTTTCAGACCATACAAGGATTTCTTTAGTTTGCACACCTTATTTCTGCCGAGATTGTCTTCAAAGCCTGGAGGAAGACTCATAAACACTTCTTCCTCTAAATCTCCATTTAGAAAGGCAATTTTTACATCCAATTGGTGTAAGGGCCAATTAGAATTGACAGCAAGAGATAGTAGGATCTGGATGGAGTTAAGTTTAGCTACTGTAGCAAAAGTCTCCTAGTAGTCTACCCCATAGGTTTGAGTGAATCCATTTGCTACCAACCTAGCTTTATACCTTTTGTTGGAATCAGAATAAGAGTTAATGACTCCAATTTCCGAGTAGTATAGGTTCATTGTACAAAAAATAGATTAGATGCAATGTATCATAGGGAATAATGTTAGTTTAATTATTCTTGTAAATTGCATTCAGCATTCATTTCTTTGTAATTCTGATGTATATAAATAGAGGATACAGCAGAGTGGAATATACACTCTAGCACATTCAAAAATTCCAGTGTTAGATCTTTTTCTTTTCAAGATGGTATCAGAGCTCCCGATCTAGGGGGCTCTACTTCCGCCGTGTATTTTTTTGGTTGCCTTCATTGCAACCCTTTAAACCCTGATCTAAACACCTTATTGTGCTGTCAGTTCCCTTTTTTGGCCTCTGTTGACCCCCGTTGATTGACGTTGACCACCGCCGTTCAGCCTGAAAATCCACCGGAAGGATCGCCTCTCCGATACCAGCCAGAACCCAATAGACTGCCGCCAGGAACCTCCGCACGTGCCGTCACGTGCCGATACACGCGCAGTCCCTCTCCGGTGCGTGTTGCTCATGCGCCACCGTACAACCGCCGTTTTCCATCGCCGCTCACTTTTACCGTACCGTCGGCCTCTCCTGAACCCATTTTGGGGGTTGTTTTCGCGCTTTAGCCACTCGATTTTCTGGGTCCAGTTTCGACCAATCTCTGTTTGGTTCTCTCTTCAACTGTTGGGACCTCTTCTGCTTTTTCAGCTTCCTAAGGTCTCTGTTGGTCCTTTTTTTTTTGAAGTTGTTTGCTGCCTCAATTGCTTTGCCTCCATTTTCGGTTCCGCCATGTCGAACGAGGATGAGATAGTGAATCCAGTCAACAAGAGAGAGAACTCACAGGTTCAGAGCAATTAGTAAGGAGATTTGCAGAGTATTCAACCTGCCTATCGACTAAATGGGAAAAATTACTTGAAATGGTCCCAACTTATTCGAACAGTGTTGAAGGGAAAAGGAAAACTTAGTCATTTGACGAGTCCTGGACCAAAGGAAGGAGATCCAAAATTTACAGCATGGGAAGAGGAAGACTCCATGATTATGGCATGGCTATGGAACTCAATGATTCCAGAAATTAGTGATACATGCATGTTTTTAAGCACTGCTACAGAAGTTTGGGATGCGATAGAGCAGACATATTCAAAAGCCAAAGATGCTGCCCAGGTGTATGATGTAAAGGTAAAAACAATTGCAGCAAAGTAAGGAAACAAGACAGTCACCGAGTATGCCAATCAATTGAAGTCTCTTTGGATGGAATTGGACCATTATAGGGTGATAAAGGCTAAATGCTCTGAAGATACAGCAGTGCTCAAAGAATATATTGAGCAAGATAGGGTCTATGACTTTCTTGTGGGATTAAATCCTGAATTTGACCAAGTAAGGGTTCAAATTCTTGGAAAATCAAAGGTTCCATGCTTTAATGAAGTAGTAGCTATTGTGCGAAGTGAAGAAAGCAGGAGAAGTTTGATGCTGGATAATCTACCCATGGTTTTAAATTGCGGTTGCGGTCGCGGTTGCGGAGATCACTAAAAACGCAATATTGCGGCCAATTGCGGAAAAATGCGGCTGATGCGACCGCAAGATGCGGTTGCGGAGACCACAAAAACCGCAATATTGCGGCCGCAATTGCGGTTGCGGACCGCAATTTGAAACCATGAATCTACCTATTGAAAGTTCAGCCATGGTGGCTGAGAATACTAGAGATGGACATGCAAAGATGGAGAAGAAAGGAGACTTGCGGTGCACTTATTGCAATAAGCCAAGACATACTCGGGAGAAATGCTGGAAACTACATGGTAGACCTCCTACTCGTGAATGGGGTCAGAAAAGAGGACCTTCAGGAGGATCATATAGAAGGAATGGTAAAGCTCATATTGCTGCTGGACAGACCGAAGAAGACAAGTCAGAGTCCACTGGTAAGCCTGAATTCATCAGTCTAAACCAGAAGGAGATAGAAAGGATGAGAGCATTACTCAATAGTTTGGAGAAACCTTCAGGTACTTGTAATTTGGCATATTCAGGTAAGCTTCCACTTTCATTTGGATTTAATGTCTCAAAAACTCCTTCTACCCTTTTCTGGATATTAGACTCAGGCGCCATTGATCATATGACACCCTCCTCTAAACACTTCTCCACATATTCTCCTTGTTCCAGTAATAAGAAAATTATCACTGCTAATGGTAACCTTGTAACTGTTGCTGGCATTGGAAACATTAAGATAAATCCATCTATAATTTTAATGAATGTTCTTCATGTTCCAAAACTATCCACAAATCTTATCTCCATACAAAAACTTTTGTAATTGCTGTGAATTTCTGGACAAGGATTCGGGGAGGATGATTGGACGTGCTAGAGAAGGGAATGACTTTTACTATCTTGAAGAACCAAGTGTGCCCAACATAGCCAGAAACAACTTGTCCCATTCATTCAAGTCAGAGACTGTCCTTTCCAATAAAGAGAAGATTCTTTTGTTTCACTGTCGGTTAAGTCACCCCTCTTTCAGTGTCATCAAAATTTTGTTTCCATCTTTGTTTATTGGATTGAGTGTTGAAAGTTTTCATTGTGAGGTATGTGAATTGGCAAAACACAAGCGTGTACCTTTTCCAATAAATAATAAAAGAAGCACATTTCCTTTTTATCTTATTCATACCGATGTTTGGGGACCATCTTCTATTCCAAATGTGTCTGGGGCTCGATGATTTGTAACTTTTATTGATGATTGCACTCGTGTTACCTGAGTTTTTCTACTTAAACACAAATTTGAAGTCAGTACAATTTTTCCAAACTTTTTTCAATGATTAAAAATCAGTTTGGTGTGGTCATAAAAAGACTAAGGTCGGATAATGGCAAGGAATACTTCAATCATGTTCTTACTTCTTTTTGCCAAAAAGAGGGAATAATTCATGAATCTTCTTGTGTCAAAACACCACAACAAAATGGGGTTGCAGAAAGGAAAAATGGGCATCTTCTAGATCAAACCCGGCACTATTGTATCAGAAAAATGTTCCAAAAAGTTTTTGGGGGGAAGCTGTTTTAACAGCAACATATCTTATTAATCGATTGCCCTCTAGAGCCTTAGGGTTTAAAAGTCTTATGGAGGTTCTTTCCTCTTTCTATCCTAACTTATCCCCTACTAATAACCTCAAACCAAGGATCTTTGGGTGTGTCTCCTTTGTTCATGTTCATAGTCAAGAAAGGGGTAAACTTGATCCTAGAGCTCTAAAGTGTGTTTTTGCTGGGTATTCCTCCACTCTGAAAGGATATAAGTGTTACTATCCCCCGTCAAAAAAATTCTGTGTGTCACGAGATGTCACATTTCATGAAGAACAAGCCTATTTCCTCCAACCTTATCTTCAGGTGGAGAGTCTTAGGGAAGATAAGGAGGATATAGAAATTCATTTGGAAACTCCTGTTTTTCCTAGCCTTGAGTCAGGTACAAATGAGCCTCAATCTACTCTTGAAGTTGAAACTGAAATGGAACAGTGAATGCTTATGTCTTGAAGCATATCAAATGAGTTTTTGATGATAACAAAGTCAAGATGAAGACCAAGATCAAAAGAAAATACCAAGACAAAAAGAAGAAGACCAAGATCAAAGAGGTATATTAGATATCGGTCTTAGAACATCAATGTAAAATGCTCTCAAGGTATCTCAATTATATTCAAATGGTTTTTCAAAAGATCTTATAAATCAACTTGTTTTTCAAAGTTCATATTTTTTAAAAGAAATGTTGATTTCAATCTTGGATTATGTTAAACATTTGTAAATCTTGGTTAGTCCAAGTTCCCCAATGATAAAAATGGCCTGGAGACTTAATTGGGATTGAAAAGTGAGTTTAAAGTATAGTGTAATCGATTACCAATGTTTAGTAATCGATTACAAGCTAAACAGAAGCCTTGTAATCGATTACACCATCCATGTAATCGATTACCATATGCCCAGAATGGGAAGAACACGTTCAAAGGGCCATGTAATCGATTACATCAATATTGTAATCGATTACCATAAAGTCAGAGGGCGTGTAATTGATTACACAAGTCATGTAATCGATTACCACAAGCCCAGAAAGCCAAGAACACGTTCTAACTGTCATGTAATCGATTACCAGAACCCTGTAATCGATTACTAGCATTCTGACATGCCCAACGGCTATATTTTCTTGGCATTTAATGTTGCCACAAAAGCCCCCAACGACTCTATTGTTCTAAAAACTTATAAATACACTTCTTGGGGCATCATTTGTGACTAACCAACATTTGAGAAACATCTTTCAATCACTCTAATCCGAGAATCATCATTAAATCTCTTTTGCTCTATTTTTGTATATATATTTGAGATATTCTTGAAGAGCATCATAAGACTTCAATTTGTGTAATCTACTCTTGTGAGAGTTTCATCTTGTAAACACTTTGATTCTTTGTAAAGGGGGTGAGGTATCCTTCTAGAGAAAAGAGAGTGAGGTATCTCTCAAAGATTGTAAAGGGTGAGGAATCTCTTGTTGAAGGTGAGGTATCCTTCAAAGGTTGTAAAGGGGGTGAGGTATCCCTCTAGTGAAAAGGGTGAGGTATCCCTATTTTGAGGCTCAAGCACAAAGGGTGAGGATCCCAGGTGTGGTGAGTGCTTTCTATTGTGTAAAGGTTTTCAAGCACCCGTTCAAGCTTGAAGTTTTAGTGGAAAATCTCGAGTGGTTTGCTTGTGACCTGGACGTAGGTCACAAGGGTGGGCGAACCAGGGATAAATCCTTGTGTTTGTTCTTCTCAACTCTATCTCTTTACTTTGTGCTTTAATTATATATGCTTGAGTTGAGTTTGATATCTTGCTTTGCTTGAATTCTTTCTATCTTGGGTTGTTTATTTGTGAGTGAAGTATTTAATCTCGTTTATCTATTCACTTCAATCATCCAATAGCTTCAACGAAAATTGTTAATCAAACGTTTTGCAAAAGATTTACGAAAATATTTTACATACTCAATTCATCCTCCCCTCTTGAGTATTGAGGCTACTTGGTAACAGGAACCTTCTTCATCAACTGTTGAACCTCCTTTGGCTGATAATTCTGGTCCTGCTGGAAGACCTTGGAAAAATCAGGTGTTTAGAAGAAAGCTAAAGGTCATTCCTGAATCAACACACGTCCAAGAGTCTAACTCAATTCCTTCAACTCAGGTAACAAATCCTGATCTTCCAGCTTTACAAAATAATTTTCCAGCTTTACAGGATGAAACAGAAACCCAAACAGTTGAAGACCTAGACCTCCCCATTGCAATCAGAAAAGGAACCCGAAAGTGTACCATACAACCATTATATCCTCTCTCAAATTACCTCTCATTTAAAAAATTCTCACCAGCCTTGCAAACCTAAACACTACTTCCATACCATCCAATGTTTTTGAGGCATTATCTTATAAAAAATGGAAGCAAGCCATGGATATAGAGATGAAAGCATGAGAAAAGAATAGAACCTGGGAGTTTGTTGTTTTGCCGGACGGGAAGAAACCAGTTGGGTGCAAGTGGGTATATACAGTAAAGTATAAGGCTGATGGGTCAATAAAGAGATACAAAGCAAGGCTGGTTGCCAAAGGTTTTACACAAACTTATGGGATTGATTACTCAGAGACCTTTGCTCTAGTTGCAAAGATGAATACAGTCCGGGTAATATTATCTCTTGCGGCTAATTATGGCTGAGAATTACAACAATTTGATGTAAAGAATGCTTTCTTACATGGGGATCTTGAGGAGGAGATTTACATGGATGTGCCACCAGGATATGGTAAAAGTACTCCAGTCAATACTGTTTGCAGGTTAAGAAAGGCATTATACGGGTTGAAACAATCACCCCAAGCATGGTTTGGAACGTTCACTAAAGTTATGACAGCCCTGGGATATAAACAGAGTCAAGGAGATCATACATTGTTCATTAAACACTCCACTTCAGGGGGAGTGACAATATTGTTAGTGTATGTGGATGACATCATAGTGACCGGAAATGATTGGAGGGAGCAACAAGTCTTGGGTCAGTGTTTGCCAAAGGAGTTTGAGATAAAAACTCTTGGGAAACTGAAATACTTTTTGGGGATTGAAGTAGCTCATTCCTAGAAAGGCATTTTCATATCTAAACAAAAATATATCATAGATTTGCTTCAGGAGACAGGAAAGGCAGCATGTAAACCTGTGAGTACTCCCACAGATCCGAGTCTAAAATTGGGAAATGCAGAAGAAGATGTTGCAATAGATAAGGAGATGTATCAGCGTCTGGTTGGAAAATTAATTTATTTGTCTCATACAAGACCAGACATTGCTTACACTGTAAGTTTGGTTAGTCAATTTATGCACAGTCCAAAAGAAATTCATTTACAGGCAGCTTATAGGATTCTGCAATATCTCAAAGGAACTCCAGGGAGAGGAATCTTATTCAAGAAGAATGGTAGTATGACTCTTAAATCATACACTGATGCAGACTATGCAGGGTCAATTACTGACAGGAGATCCACTACCGGGTATTATACATTCCTCGGGTGAAATCTAGTGACTTGGAGAAGTAAAAAGCAGAATGTGGTGGCCCGTTCTAGTGCTGAAGCTGAGTTTCGAGATATGGCACAAGGTATTTGTCAATTACTTTGGCTCAAAATTATCCTAGATGACTTGAAGTTTAAGTGGGAAGGACCTATGAAGCTCTATTGCGATAATAAATCTGCAATCAACATTGCACATAACCCTGTCCAGCATGATCGAACTAAACATATCGAGGTGGATAGACATTTTATCAAAGAAAAACTCGATTGTGGTTTGATTTGTACTCCTTACGTACCCTCACAAGAACATCTTGCGGATATTCTAACTAAAGGACTGAGCAGCCCGGCCTTTGAAAGAATTGTATCCAAGCTGGGAATAGTGAATACCTATTCACCAGCTCAAGGGGGAGTGTTGGAATCAGAATTAGAGTTAATGACTCCAATTTCCAAGTAGTATAGGTTCATTGTACAAAAAATAGATTAGATGCAATGTATCATAGGGAATAATGTTAATTTAATTATTCTTGTAAATTGCATTCAGCATTCATTTCTTTGTAATTCTGATGTATATAAATAGAGGATACAGCAGAGTGGAATATACACTCTAGCACATTCAAAAATTCCAGTGTTAGATCTTTTTCTTTTCAAGACCTTTCATCACTCCCATCTGCCTTGCATTTAATAGTGAAGAGCCACTTACATCCTACTCTTCTTTTATCATGTGGCAAGTCAACAATTTCCCAAGTCCCATTTTTCTTAAGAGCATTCATCTCTTCTAAGACTACTAATTTCCAGTTTGAATCATCTAGTGCTTCCTCAATGTTTCTTGGTACAAACAGATTTGTAATTTTAGAGGTTAAGGCTCGATGGTTTAGGGAAAGATTTTTATTGGAGACATATTTGGAAATAGGATGACTTGTACTGTTTTTGGGTTTTTTCTTTGTACAGGTTCTAGTACTTTTCCTAAGGGCTATAAGCAAATTAGAATTCAAGACAGGAAGTTCGATGTTACCTGGAATATCATGTGATTCATCTGTTGGAACGTTTTCTGGGAGATCCGATTGGTCCTATGCAGGAATGATGGGTTGGACTCTGCTCTGTTTTAGATGTTTCCGAGTATAAACACGCAGCTCTTTGTTGAACTGTAGTATTTCCTTTTCTGTATGGGCACCACCTAATTCTGACACTTGTCCTTCCTTATTATTTTCAAATTCTGGTTCCTCCTCTTCAGTGTGTAAAATGGGTTTGGGTTGAGGTTCATGCAAAAAAACATTGTCATGCAAAAAAATACCTTCACTGTTGCTTTCCCTTTGAAGTGAATTTTTTTGAAAAAACGATTGATGTTCCAAGAAGGTAACATCCATGCTAACAGTTACTTTTTTTGTACTAGGATTAAAAACTTTGTACCCTCTTTGGTTTGAGGCATATCCAATGAAAATGCATTTTTCAACCCTAAGGTCAAGTTTAGACCGTGATATAGAGGGTATATGCACAAAAAGTAGTATAGCCAAAAACTTTTAAAGGCAAGTCAGCATGTAATCTGCATGCGGGAAAAATCATCTTAAAACTGTCCAAAGGAGTGTGATAATTTAACACACATGTGGGCATCCTATTTATAAGATATGCCGCTGTTAGGACAGCATCCCCCCACAAGTGTTTGGGGACATTTCCTTCAAACATAATGGCGCGGGCTTCTTCAAGATGTTTGTTTTTCCTTTCAGCAATGTCATTTTGTTGAGGAGTGTGAGGACATGTAGATTGATGTTAAATGCCTTTGGTGAGGAAAAAATTAGTCAGGGTTTTTGTCAGAAACCGTGTATATAGCCTAGACTGTATATTTAGGGAAATCTTGTATTTATTTCCTATTAATACAGGTTTAGTAAATTAGGAAAATCCCACAATTATAGGGATCTGATCTCTGAATAGGCTGTCATTTTATTTCCTAAATTAGCTTACAAGCCCTGTATATATGTCTGATGTATTCTCAATATTATGCAATAAAATCAATTCATTCTACCCTAAATTTCTAGATGGTATCAGAGCTCCCGAAATCTGGGAGGCTCTGACTGCGCGACTCAAACCCTAGACGACAGCCTTCATTGCTGTTGCAAATCCTTGTGCCTTCATCGCACAAGCACTGTGCTGTCGCTGCACAGTTTTTCTTCTTTTCTTTATCTTGTGCCTTCATCGCACAATCTGCCATGGCTGAGATTGTTAACCCAGCGACTGAAACAGAGGATAGTAAATCCCAAACATCCGGAGAACTACAGAACATCCACTCTGCCTATTGATTGAATAGGAAGAACTACCTCAAATGGTCCCAACTTATTCGCACCATTTTGAAAGGAAAAGGGAAGGTGAGTCACTTGACCGATGCTGCTCCTGATGCGAAGGATCCCAAATTTAAAACATGGGATGAAGAAGACTCTATGATCATGGCATGGCTATGGAACTCAATGATCCCGGAAATCAGTGATACATGTATGTTTCTCGACTCGGCAAAGACGATTTGGGATGCGGTAGAGCAGACTTACTCTAAAGCCAAGGATGCTGCTCAAATATATGACGTAAAAGTGAAGACTTTGGCGGCAAAACAGGGAAACAAAACTGTTACAGAGTATGCTAATCAACTCAAGTCATTATGGATGGAGCTGGACCATTATAGGGTCATAAAAGCTAAATGTTCAGAAGATTCAGCAATACTCAAGGAATATATTGAGCAAGACAGAGTCTATGATTTCCTGGTGGGCCTGAACTCGGAGTTTGATCAGGTCAGAGTTCAAATCTTGGGAAAGGAAAAAGTCCCAGGGATTAATGAAGTAGTGGCAATTATCCGAAGTGAAGAAAGTAGGAGGGGTCTGATGTTGGAGACCCTAGCCGCTGAAAATTCAGCTATGATAGCTGATGAGACCTCGGCCGTGGTTGCTGAACAGAAAAAAGGAGGAATGATCAATGTGGAGAAGAAAAGTGAGGGGGTCTAGTGTACCTATTGCAACAAGCCTCGCCACACTCGAGAAAAATGCTGGAAGTTGCATGGGAAACCTCAAAACCAAAACCGAGAATGGGGGCAGAAAGGAGACCGAGAGTGGGGGCAAAAAGGAGGTTTCTCAAAAAGGGGAGGACAGACACATATAGCTACTGGGACCAGTGAACAAAGCAAAGGAGAATCTGTCCAACTCAACCAGGAAGAGATAGAAAGAGTAAGATCCTTCCTCAGTAAACTGGAGAAACCAACAGGTACTTGTTCTTTGGCTTACTCAGGTAGGTTTCCATTTTCTTTTGGACTCAATGTCTCAGATAAACCCTTCAACCAATATTAGATACTAGATTCTGGAGCTACTGACCACATGACACTCCTACCTAAACACTTCTCCACATATTCTCCATGTCCTAGCAATAAGAAAATTTCCACAGCTGATGGAACTCTCATAACTGCAGCTAGCCAAGGAGATGTCCAAATAAGTCCATCAATAACCCTGAAAAATGTCCTTCATGTCCCCAAACTGTCCACCAACCTGATATCTATACAAAAACTTACCAAGGATCTATCATGTAATGTTGTTTTTCATAGTAATGCTTGTATGTTGCAGGACAAGAATTCGGGGAAGACGATTGGACATGCTAGAGAATGGAATGGCCTCTATTACATGGAAGACCCAAATCTGCCCAGCAAAAGCCACTCCTTCATATCTGAATCGATGATGACCAACAGGGAAAAAGTTCTGCTATATCATTGCCACCTGGGACATCCTTCCTTTCGCGTTATAAAAATGTTATTTCCTTCTTTTTAAAAAAAATTAGATGTGGAGAGTCTTCATTGTGAGGTGTGTGAGCTTGCTAAACATAAGCGCGTACCTTTTCCCATTAGCAATAAAATAAGCACTTCTCCATTTTATCTGATTCATACTGATGTGTGGGGTCCCTCTAATGTTCCAAATGTATCAGGGGCTCGATGGTTTGTAACCTTTATAGATGATTGTACCCGGGTCACTTGGGTTTTCTTACTTAAACAGAAATCTGAAGTCAGCTCTGTTTTCTTACAGTTTTTCTCAATGATAAAAAATCAGTTTGGAGTTAATATCAAGAGGCTTAGGTCAGACAATGCTAAAGATTACTTCAATCATGTGCTTAATTCTTTTTGTCAAAAGGAGGGTATAATTCATGAGTCTTCTTGTGTCAAAACACCCCAATAAAACGGGATTGCAGAGAGGAAAAATGGGCACCTATTAGATCAAACTCGGGCTCTTCTTTTTCAAAATAATGTTCCTAAAAAATTTTGGGGGAAAGCTATACTCACTACCACTCACCTGATTAATAGATTGCCCTCTAGGGTCCTAGCTTCAAGAAGTCCTATGGAAGTCCTATCCTCCTTCTACCCAAATGTGGCCACTACAAATAACCTTATACCTAGAATATTTGGGTGTGTGTCCTTTGTTCATGTCCATAGTACTGATCGAGGAAAACTTGATCCTAGAACCTTAAGATGTGTTTTTGTAAGGTACTCATCCACACAAAAAGGATATAAATGCTATCACCCACCGTCCAAAAAATTCTTTGTGTCAAGGGATGTCACTTTCCATGAGCAGGAAAGCTATTTCAGCCAATCTCATCTTCAGGGGGAGAGTTTAAGAGAGGAAGATGAGCCCCTCATGTTTCCAAACTTGACACTCGGACCAGAAACTGGAGCTGAATCTGAAAGTGAAGAAGGAACTGTTGAACAAACCGAACCTGCACCTACAACAAATGAGGCTGAACCGGAACAGGCAACTGAAGTTGAAGCTGAACCCGAACCTGATGTGAGATTTGGGAAGAATCAAGTATACTCAAGAAGACTAAAGGCCATTCCAGAATTTGCTCATGTCCAAGAATCCAACCCGGCACCATTACATGAGGTAACATTCTCTGATCCTTTAATTTCTAGTGATTCAATTTCTGAATGGAAGCTGGGAATTCAAGAAGACCTAGACCTCCCAATTGCCCTTAGAAAAGGAACACGAAAATGCACCAAACAGCCACTCTACCCTCTATCAAATTACCTATCCTTTAAAAATTTCTCACCTACCCATAAAGCCTTCCTCACAACCCTAAACACTACAACCACGCCTACTTCCCTATCTGAGGCATTGTCTGACAGAAGATGGAAACAAGCCATGGACCTGGAAATGGAGGCATTGAAAAAAAATAGTACTTGGGAGTTGGTCACCCTACCAAATGGAAAAAAACCAGTAGGGTGCAAATGGGTATATGCTGTAAAATACAGGGCTAATGGGTCTATTGAGAGGTACAAGGCGAGGTTGGTGGCCAAGGGATTCACTCAAACCTACGGAGTGGATAACTTGGAGACATTTGCCCCGGTTGCTAAGATGAACACAGTTAGGGTGATATTATCTCTAGCTGCTAATTATGATTGGAACTTGCAACAATTTGATGTAAAAAATGCCTTCCTACATGGAGAACTTGAAGAGGAAATTTACATGGAATTACCCCCTGGATATGGTGGGCAGGTTGCTGCCAACACTGTTTGCAAGCTAAAAAAGGCGCTGCATGGGCTAAAACAATCACCGCGGGCGTGGTTTGGCAGGTTTACCAAAGTTATGACAGGTCTGGGCTTCAAACAAAGCCAAGGGGACCATACTTTATTTATTAAACACTCCAAGTTAGGGGGAGTAACAGTTTTGTTGGTTTATGTCGATGACATTATAGTGACAAAGGATGATAAGGAGGATCAGCAAATGTTAAGCCAGTGCCTAGCTAAGGAATTTGAGATCAAGACCTTGGGAAAATTGAAGTATTTTTTGGGGATCGAAGTGGCTCACTCCAAGAAAGGGATTTTCATATCCCAACAAAAATATATTACTGATCTACTTAGAGAAACCGGCAAGATAGCCTGCAAACTGCACAGTACACCGGTTGATACAAGTATAAAACTAGGGAATGCGGAGGAAGATGTTGCAGTTGAGAAGGAGATGTATCAAAGACTAGTGGGCAGACTCATATACTTATCTCACACTAGGCCAGATATTGCCTTTGCTGTGAGTTTAATCAGTCAGTTCATGCATCAACCGAAGGAGATTCACTTACAAGCTGCACTTAGAATTGTGCAGTACTTAAAGGGGACTCCAGGAAGGGGAATTCTGTTCAAACGAAATAGAAGTGTGAGCCTTGAAGCATATACGGATGCGGATTATGCAGGGTCAGTGGTGGATAGAAGGTCAACTACAGGGTACTACACCTTCCTTGGGGGGAATCTTGTGACTTGGAAAAGTAAAAAACAAAGTGTGGTAGCTAGGTCCAGTGTTGAAGCAGAGTTCCGAGCAATGGCACAAGGGATATGTGAACTTCTTTGGCTGAAGATTATCCTGGAAGATATGAAGATAAAATGGGATGAACCAATGAGACTTTATTGTGATAATAAATCAGCAATTAGCATAGCCCATAATCCAGTACAGCATGATAGAACCAAACACATTGAAGTAGACAGGCACTTCATCAAAGAGAAATTAGACAGTGGCTTGATCTGCACCCCACATGTGTCCTCTCAAGGCCAACTCGCAGACATTCTTACCAAGGGATTGAATAGCAACAACTTTGAGAAGATTGTATCCGAGCTGGGAATGGAAAATACCTATTCACCAGCTTGAGGGAGAGTGTCAGAAACCATGTATATAGCCTAGAATGTATATTTAGGGAAATCTTGTATTTATTTCCTATTAATACAAGTTTAGTAAATTAGGAAAATCCCACAATTACATGGATTTGATCTCTGAATAGGCTGTTATTTTATTTCCTAAATTAGCTTACAAGCCCTGTATATATGTCTGATGTATTCTCAATATTATGCAATAATATCAATTCATTCTACCCTAAATTTCTAGAGTTTTATTAAAATACTCAGTTCTATTATCAGTTCTGAAAATATTTATCTGTGTCAAATTGGGTTTCAATCATTGCTGAAAAAAATTTTAAAAATATTGGGAACTTCAAATTTTTCATGCATGAGATAAATCCAACACAGCCGTGTGTGATCATCAATAAAACTTACAAACCACCGTTTACCAAACTGTGTTGTGATTTTCGAAGGACCCCATACATCACTGTGAATTAGATGAAAGGGTTTGGATGCATGGTAAGGTTGTGAGAGATAAGAGATACGATGACTTTTTGCAAGAACACAACTTTCACATTCGAAAGAGGAACAATCAACATCCTTAAATAAATTTGGAAACAAATGTTTAAGGTACTGGAAACTAGGATGTCCTAGTCTATTATGCCAGAGCATTATTTGGGCATGTACAGATTGAGAACTTACACCACTAAGGCCTTGAGCTATTTATTTTCAGAGTCATCCTCAAAGTAGTAGAGTCCATCTATCAGCTTAGCATTGTCAATCATCCTCCCCAAAGTCGGGTCCTGAAACACGCAATAAGACTCTATGAATTTGACATGACAATTAGAATCTTGGCAGATTTTACTTACAGATAGAAGGTTGCAAGATAGCTTGGGAACATGTAAGACATTTTTTTAGTCAATAAGTTTGGATAGGGTGATACTACCTTTACCTGCAATCGGTGAAAAACTACCATTTGCAATTCTAATTTTGTCACTTCCAGAACAAGGAAAATAGGTCTTAAATAAAGATGAAAGGCTGGTCATATGATCAGATGCACCTAAATCAATGATCCATCGTACATATGACTCTGAGGTGCAAGTAAAAGAACTAGGAATACTAAAATTACCTGTTTGTGCAAGAGAACCACTAGGAGTACTAGACAAGGAACTAGTTTTTAGCAACCTTAGAAGTTGTTCAAGTTGATCCTTGCTGAGAGAAGCCTTCTCGACTTCATAGGTTGTGGGAGGTGCTCGGGGAGGCCTAGTACCAAGTTTCCTGCCCTTCAAGTGTGCTGGTCTCCCTTGGATTTTCCAACATGTTTCTCGGGTATGACGAGATTTATTGTAGTGATCACACCATAAATTTGAAGAACTCCTTTGGTTTGTGGAGCTTTTAAGGGTAGTAGCTTGTACAACAAAGGCACTGGTCTCAATAGGAGCTGAATCTACATTGTTTTTTCCCATCATGAAACTCCTTCAGGTGTCCTCTCGGCGAACCTCTGCAAAGACCTCACCAAGTAAAGGCAGATTTGACCTTCCAATAATTCTGCCATGGACTTCATCAAGTTCTTCAGTGAGACAGGCGAGAAACTGAAATATTCTGCCTTCTTCCACTACCTTCTGATGGTGTTTGGCATCCTCTGTAGACGTCCATGTGTACGTGTTGAAGAGGTCGAGGTCTTGCCATACCTGGCTTAGAGAATGGAAGTATTTCGTCACACTATCCCCTCCTTGCCGAATCTCTCTAGCTTGTAAGGTGAGTTCATAGATTTGGGACTTATTCCCCAAATCAGAGTACATCTTGGTGACACTATCCCATAAGTCCTTGGCTATGGGATAGCACATGTAATTGCAACTGATATCTTCTTCCATGGAGTTCACCAACCACGTCATCACCATGGACTTTTCAGCATCCCACACCGCATATTGCGGGTCGTGACGTCGAGCTAGAGTCGCTCACCAGTCAGATATCCAAGCGTACCTCTGCCACAGATGTACATTTGGATAGACTAGGACCACCAGAGATAATTTGCTCCGTTGAGGCGAAGAGTGGTGATCTGGACGGAGTGGGAATCTCAGAACAGCATCTTCTGCTCCGGTTTTGGATGGACTGCCGAGGGTGTGTGGTGCTTCAGTCATCACTCGGGACGTGCTAAGTGGCTGAGGAACTGTCAGCCATGGCACGAAATCAGAGGCAGCAGTGCTATGAGAACACTGCTCTGATACTAACTTGAAACTGTATTTTATTGATATATATTCAGATGATACAAGAGTCTCCTCTTATAGAAAGGGTGTAGGAGACAAACAACTACAATTAAGGAAACAAATAGAAAACTACCATAACAAACTAAACTAAATAGGAGACTAAATATTTACATCATAAACTCTATTTACAGCATTAAAACTGAATTAACACAGCATTAACACAGTATTAAACATGGTTAACTATCGGTTTAATACTATTGATTCTCAGCTCATTAACAAGGCATTAAACCATAGCTCATTAACAAGGCATTAAACACGGTTTAATGCCTCATTAAACACGGTTTAATGTCTTTCAATATTCCTGTCGACACGTCGAGAAAGCCAAAGTGAATGATCAGTGTCAAAGTGTTATTTGTAATTATGCTTCTATCCCTAAGAATAATGACCTAATGTTATGGCATTCTCGATTGGGTCACCCCAATTTTCAGTACATGTGTCATTTATTTCCTTCGCTATGTTCAAATAAAATGTCTCTTGATGTTCAATGTGAAGTGTGTGAACTTGCAAAACACCGAAGAACTTCATTCCCAAAATCGAAATACAAACCCACAAAACATCATTCATAGTGATGTATAAGGACCTTCATGGACCCCTAATCACACTCACACAAAATGGTTTGTGACATTCATTGATGATCACACTCGCACTTGTTGGGTCTACTTGTTAAAAGATAAGTCTGATGTACGTTCAGTGTTTATTAACTTTTATGCCATGATCCAAACACAACTTCACAGCCAGATTCAAATATTGCGTACTGACAATGGCACGGAATATCTCAACCGCACCTTAGGTCTCTTTCTTCAAGAAAAAGGGATCATTCATCAAAGTTCATGTGTTGACACCCCTCAACAAAATGGGATTGTCGAATGCAAGAATAGACACATTCTTGAGGGAGCACGAGCCTGAATGCTTACTACCCACATACCTACAATGTTTTGGGGTGATGTTGTTCTAACAGCCACTTACCTTATCAATAGAATGCCCAGTCGTGTTTTGTCCTATGCTACACCCCTTGACACTCCATGAATTCTTCCCTACCTCTCGGCTAGACTCCAATCTTCCTCTTCGTTTATTTGGCTACATTGCCTTTGTACATGTCCATCCTCACCAATGCACCAAATTGGATCCTCGAGCCACCAAATGTGTCTTCCTTGGATATTCTCCATCCCAAAAAGGTTACAAGTGCTATGACCCTATTTCCCGTCGTCTCTTTATCAGCCTAGCTGTCACCTTTTTCGAGACAACTCCATTCTATCCCAAGTCTTCCATTCAGGGGGAGAATGTGAGTGAATCTCAAACTCGGAATAATTCCAATGGTGACATGTTTTCTCTTGACTTTCCTCTCACCAATCTACCATCCTCCTCCACTCCCTTGCTAATCACAAAAGGAAACTTAAACTCAAGGGGAGAGATAGAACAGAATAACAAGGAGACACTAGTCTACTCACAAAGGCTGAAGCCAAGTGGTAATGACAAACTCATACCCGAAGCACCAAGAGAGTCAGAATTGGTGGCAGCTCCGAGCAACCAAGAGCCCATCCAAGAACCTCCCAACAACCCAGAACAGATAATAGAACCTACTCCTAATAAATCTGATAATATTGATCTGCCCATTGCTCTCAGAAAACAACCTTGTTCATGTACTCTTCATCCAATTGAAAAATTTGAGTCCTATAATACCTTGTCCATGGGATACCGTGCCTTTACTTCTAACCTTGACAAGGTCAAAATTCCGAAGAACATTGAGGAGGCACTTCAAATTCCAGAATGGAGAGAGATTGTAATGGAGGAGATAAGGGCATCGGAAAAGAATGGAACATGGGAAGGTTGTGAATTTGCCACGAGGAAAGAGACCAGTTGATTGCAAATGGGTATTCACTATAAAATACCAAGCAGATGGGACAATTGAGAGATACAAGGCCCGGTTGGTTGCAAAAGGATTCACTTAGACCTATGGCATCGATTACACAAAAACCTTTGCACTATGGCAAAGTTGAACACTATCCGAGTGCTCCTATTGGCCACTTCAACAACTTGACATAAAAAATGCATTCCTAAATGGTGAGCTGGAAGAAGAAGTGTACATGACATTACCCCCTGGATTCGGTAAGAGGGGCGAAGAGAACAAAGTCTATAAACTGAGAAAGTTATTATATGGACTCAAACAATCTCCTAAGGCATGGTTTGATAGATTTACAAAGGTGATAAAAGGAGAAGGAAACTGCCAAGGACAGTCCGACCATACCTTGTTTTTCAAACAAAGAGATGGGAAGAAGACTATTCTAATTGTGTATGTAGACGACATTATCCTCACTGGAGATGACATTGAGGAAATAGAAAGATTGAAGAAAGTTCTAGCCACAAGTAAAGGATTTGGGGCAAATGTGATACTTTCTAAGGATGGAGGTAGCTAGATCAAAGAAAGGAATTAGTGTTTCACAACGAAAATACACCCTTGATCTCTTGACTGAAACAAGCATGCTAGGTTGCAAACCAAGCGACACACCTATTGAAGCTGGAAAAAGAACAGAAGATGTTGGGAAGCCAGTAGATAGGGAGAGATATCAAAGATTAGTCGGCAAACTAATCTATCTGTCACATACTAGACCAGTCATAGCTTTCGCAGTAAATGAAGCAAGTCAGCATATGCAATCTCCAAAAGAAGCACATCAGGAACCAATTTTCAAGATCCTAAGATATCTAAAGGGATCTCCAGGGAAAGAGTTATTGTTCAAGTGAAGTGAACAAAAGGAAGTGGCAATATTCACTGATGCTGATTGGGCTGGCTCTACAGAGGATAGAAGATCCACAACTGGATACTGCACCTTTGTGTGGGAAAATCTGGTCACTTAGAGAAGCAAGAAACAAAATGTTGAATCAAGGAGCAGTGCAGAGGCAGAATTCAACGCTGCTGCTCAAGGAATATGTGAAGCATTATGGTTGCAGAGGTTATTGGAAGAACTACATGTTGAGTTAAAATTACCTATCAAGTTATACTATGACAATAAGGCAGCTATTAGTATCTCTCTCAACCCTGTCTAGCATGACAGAACCAAACATGTGGAAGTTGACAGACACTTCACTAAAGAAAAGGTGGAAGAAGGAACTAGTTGCATGACATATGTCCCTACTAAGGAGCAGATTGCAGACACATTCACCAAGGGACTACCTGGACAACTCATTGAGGATCCCATTGGCAAGTTGGATATGATCAACATCTATGATCCAACTTGAGGGGAAGTGTAGAAATCCCTACAGTTTAGGAGTTATTGGACAGTAGCTTCTATGGACGATGGCCTCTGTGGACGGTGGCCTCTTGGTCTTGTTCCCACATTGTTTTTAGTGTTTATTGTTGCTTATTTTCTAGGCTTGATTAACTTGTTTTCTAGGGACTAGTTTAATGTACAGCTACCTATATATTACCTCCATTGTAAACATTCTTGATAATAATAATATATATAAAGACAGTTTTCCACAAAACTCAATTTGGTGTTCCAATTTGTACTTTGAGTAGTGACAATGCCTGTGAATTTTTATCTCAGTCTTTTCAACATTTTATGGCATCTAATGGCATTCTTTACCAAACATCTTATGTCTATACCCCTTAATAAAATGGGGTTGCTAAGTGCAAAAAAGGACACCTCATTGAAACAACTCGAACAATCTTGCTTCATGGTCATGTCCCTTTTCGTTTTTGGGGCAATGCAATTCTTACTACATGCTACTTGATTAATCGCATGCCCTCTTCTGTGCTTGATAACCAAGTACCCCACTCTGTGTTGTTTCCTCATCAACCCCTCCATTCTCTTCCGCCTCGTGTTTTCGGGTCGACATGTTTTGTCCATAATCTCATTCCTGGTCTTACAAACTTTCTGCCCATTCCATCAAATGTGTTTTTCTCGGTTACACAATCGGTCTCAAAAGGATTAACGTTGTTTTTCAATGTTAGGATCCAATTGCAAGGTATGGAACTTGAGTCCCACATCGGAAGTATGGAATTCCAGTGTGGGGTTTATATGGCCTTGGGCTCTCCAACCACAATAGCTAGCTTTTGTGGTGTGGTTCTCCTTAGGTTCTGATACTACTGATAGAAATTGGTATTTCACTAAGAGAATGTAGGAGAATTTCAAGGAGCAGAGCTTCTAATACAGAGGATACAAGTATAGAAATTGTAGAAAGAAAGAAAGGAAAATCAGAGATGCAAGATGTAGTCTCTGCCCAATGGCCAAGCCACCCAAAACTCCCAAAGTTCCAGAATGATCCCCCCATCAGTAACCAACTCCCTCTTATTCACGTATCCCTCATTCTTTCCACCCGGCCCATTCACCTGTGGCCCAATAGCTATGGGCCTATCATTCACCTACTCTCCATTGTTACCTGGTCTCTGCCGATGTCACATTCTTCGAGTTGGTTCCCTTTTTTGACTTTTCTAGTTTGACTCCTGAACCCATTACTGAGACCTTCCTTGTTCGTCCTCTTCTTGTCCTAGCTGAATATGATACCCCTTAGCCACCTCCTGTTGAAGGACCCCCACCGATCATACGCCCCTTTCAAGTCTATCATTGTCGACCCCAGCCACCTCCACCGCCACTACCTCCACCAGAAGTTGCAGAGGTCACTACAAACTCTCCTCCGACACCAACTCCTTTACTAGCTCCGTCACTGCCTCCTGAGCCTGAACTTCCCATTGCTCTCTGAAAAGGTATACGGTCTACTCGTAATTCTTCTTGTTACTATGTTACTTTAAGTTATTATCGCCTATCTTCTTCGCATTTTGCATGTCTCTCTTCCTTATCTTTTGTGTCTATTCCTATATCTCTAAGTGATGCCTTATCCCATCCTAGGTGGAGACAAACTATGATTGAGGAAATGGGTGCCCTTCAGAATAGTGGTACTTGGGAACTTGTTCTTCTTCCTCCAAGGAAGTCTGTTGTAGGCTGTCGGTAGATCTATATGGTCAAGATTGGCCCAGATGACAAGCTTGATCACCTCAAGGCACGTTTGGTGGCAAAAGAGTATACACAGATTTTTGGCTTGGATTATGGAGATACTTTCTTGCTGGTGGCAAAGATGGCTTCTGTTCGGCTCTTTCTATCTATGGCCGCTATTCACTATTGGCCCCTTCATCAGTTAGACATCAAGAATGCTTTTCTCCATCTTGATCTAGAAGAAGAGATTTATATGGAGCAACCACTAAGGTTTGTTGCTCAGGGGGAGTCTTCTGGCCTCGTTTACCGTCTTCACAGGTCTTGCATGGTCTCAAACAATCTCCTCAGGCTTGGTATGGTAGATTCAGTACTGTAGTTCAACAATTTGGTTTGATTCAAAGTGAAACTGACCACTCTTCTTCTATCGCCATACAGTCCAAGGTTGCATCTATTTGATTGTGCATGTGAACGACATTGTTATCACTGGCAGCGATCACCAGGGCATAACTCAGATAAAACAGCACCTCTGTCATCACTTTCAGACCAAAGATCTTGGAAAACTTCGTTATTTCTTAGAAATCGAAGTGGCACAATCTAAGGATGATATAGTTATCTCACAAAGGAAGTACGCTATGGACATCCTTGAGGAAACAGGTTTGTTCAATGCAAAGCCTATTGACACTCTTATGGATCTTAATGTCAAGCTTCTACCAGATCAGGGAGAGCCACTTTCAGACCTAGGAAGATATAGAAGATTGGCCAGAAAATTAAACTACCTCACTGTTACCCGTCCAAATATCTCTTTTGCAATGAATGTGGTAAGTCAGTTTCTAAACTCACCTTGTTAGGGACATTGGGATGCAGTCATTCGTATCCTGAAGTATACTAAAAGAACTCCAGGAAAAGGCTTCATCTATGAAAATAAAGATCATACTTAGATTATTGGATATTCAGATGCTGATTAGGCTCTCCTACAGATAGAAAATCCACTTCTGGGTATTGTGTATTCATTGGGGGTAATCTAATAGCATGGAAGAGTAAGAAACAAAATGTGATCGCAAGATCAAGTACCGAACAAAAATATCAAGCAATGGTTTTAGCCACTTGTGAACTCATTTGGTTAAAACAACTCTTAAGGAGCTTCAATTTAGGGATATTATGCAAATGATGCTCATTTGTGATAACTAAATTGCATTGCATTTCTCCTCCAATCCAGTGTTTCATGAGAGGACCAAACACATAGAGATAGATTGTCATTGTATTAGAGAGAAGATCCTATCTGGAGACATCTCCACTAACTTCGTTAATTCAAATGATCAACTAGCGAATGTTTTCACTAAGTCTTTGAGAGGTCCTCGGATAAGTTATATTTGTAACAAGCTTGGTGCACATGACCTATATGCTCCAACTTGAGGGAGAGTGTTGAAAACTACGTAAACATTGTCTAGATTCGTTGTATAGGCTAACCAAATCATGTAATCACGGTAATTAGGATCTTTTGTAATCTTTTTATTTATTACAATAACTCTATATAATTCAGTCTCCGTTGTGTAATTTAGACAAACAGTTTTCTTCATATGTCTCTCTTTTTTCTCTCTTTCAACAAGCGGCTTAAACAATTTCTCTTCAATCATTTTCGGACAAAAAACTTGGACAAACTTCGATATTTCCTAGGAATTGAAGTTGCTCAGTCTAAGGATCGTATTTCTATCTCACAGCGAAAGTATGCTTTAGACATACTTGAGGAAACTGGCATGCTAAATGCTAAGCCTATTGATACCCCGATGGATCCTAATGTCAAACTTCTACCAAATCAGGGGGAGCCCTTTGCTGATCCAGGCATATATCGAAGACTTGTTGGGAAACTAAATTATCTCACAGTGGCTAGACCTAATATCTCTTTTCCTGTGAGTGTTGATAGTCAGTTTTTAAATTCTCCATGTGACAACCATTAAGATGTTGTGGTTCATATTTTAAGATATATTAAAGGAGCACTAGGAAGAGGACTCCTCTATGAGGATAAGGGACACACTCGTTCCACTTCAGGCTACTCTGTACTTATTGGAGGTAACCTGATTTGTTGGAAAAGTAAGAAGTAGAGTGTGGTTGCTAGATCTAGTGTTGAAGTTGAGTATAGAGCTACGACTGCAGCAACATGTGAGTTTGTCTGGTTAAAACAGTTACGCAAAGAACTTCAATTTGGAGATGTTGGACACATGACCCTTGTCTATTGTAACCAGGCCGCTTTACATATTGCCTCTAACCCAGTCTTTCCTAAAAGAACTAAACATATTGAGATTGATTCTCATTTTATAAGAAAGAAGGTTCTTTCGGGTGACATTGTTACAACCTTTGTCAACTCAATGATCAGCTTGCAAACTTTCTCACAAAATCTCTTAGAGGACCCCGAATTAGTTATATATGTAAAAAGCTTGGATCATATGATATATATGTTTCAGCTTGAGGGGGAGTGTTAGATAAATAGGTTTTTACCTTTGGTCTTTTTACTTTTAGTAGTTTCATTACTTTGTTATTCCTTTGTTCTTTGTACAGTTGTAGCTTTTCTTTTACTCATATAATAGAAATCAAAAGAAGGACCTATACAGTCACAACTTCCATCAGAATGGTTTCCATTCTCTCCTTTCTATTTCCTCTCAACCATCAATGTTTACAAAATCCAAACAACTCTTACATAACACTCCTTTTTTAAAAGGGATGAAAACAGCTGTACTTGTTTGATTTCAAGGATCTCTTCAGATTTACTTAGGTTGTAGCTCAAGGAAGGAAGCTTTAATGCACTTCTGGTATTTAGTGAATCACATGTACACATAGAAGCATACTCACAACATATGTGTCATGAAAGCAACAAACAACATAATATTTTATGATTTTGCAGATAAAGAAAAATTGTTTTCTTAATTCATCAGTGTTGTTTATTTGTACGTTTAGGCTTTCAAAATTATTATGTTAAACATATATTTGTGATTGATAGTCGATTTTGAAGAAATACAGTCACCATTCATTTGTGAATTTATGTGCTACAGGAATTCTGATACTAGCTGTCATCTCTTCTTGCATTCTGTGGTTGATCATCAATTGTAGACTAAGTTGTCAGGCATTTTTTGGGACTCGTTACTAAGAAGCTTTTTCCTCAATATGGTATAAAGGTGTTGGAAGTCAAAAGTGTAAAGACTAAGTTGTAACCTCTCTGCAGGTCCGTGGTGCATTATTAGGCTTGAGTACAAACGGTAAATTTTCAATCAGAAATTTTTACCTGCACATCTTTGGGATAGGATTATTTTTCTAGCTTCTTTGGGTTTAAGTTCATTAATTTTTTTAAAGCGATTTCTTTGTTACATGTAAAGGGAATAGAAATCACTTTTAAGCTGATGTTTTTATCTTTTTGTTTGTGTTGGTTTTTTCGGCATTTTAGAAGTATTCCTGATTCTTCACCCTGCATTTCTTTTCTCTCAATAAATTTTTCTTTTATCATTAAAAAAATCTTTTCTGAATTGCCGTTTAGGGGTTTTAGTTGTAGTTTAACTTTAGAATTAGTGTATTTCATATGCTTTAACAACCTCAGCTACGGAAGCAAACATATATAAAATGGAGACTTCTGACGTGGCCAATCTTTGACATGTTCTTTCAAGTTTATTATGACCTCCAAGGTAAGAATTTAACTTAATGTTTCATTCTTTCTTCTCAGCAAAATGGAGAATGCAAAAATAGAAGATACATTCTTTCTTCAATAAATGATAGAGAAATTTCGGAATTGGACTATCTTTTGGGTCACACATATGCTTTAACGACCTCAACTATGGGAGCAAACATATATAAAATGGAGACTTCTGCTGTGGCTGATCTTTGACATGTTCTTTCAAATTTATTATGACCTCCAAGGTAAATATAACTTAATGTTTCAATCTTTCTGCTCAGCCTAATAGAGAATGCAAAAATAGGAAATCCATTACGACTTTTCAATAAATGATACAGAAGTTTCTGAATTGGAGTCTCTTTTGGGTCACATTGACTCTGTTCCTTTGTCTTCTAATTCAGATAAAAAATTTGGTCTTGTGACCCTAATGGGTGTTTTAATGCAAATCTTTTTTCCAATTTCTAACTTATTCGTTGAATAGAGCTACTTTCCATATTGAGAAACCCCTTTGGAAGTCCAAAGCTCCATCTAATGTCAGGATTTTTATAAGGATTGTGGTGCTTAATAGAATTAATATTAATGACGTGTTCACAGGCCACATAAAGGATCTTTCCTCTAATATGCATGTTACGTGTGGTGCTTGTTCAGAATTACTTCCTCATCTGTTCTTACAGTTTTCTGCTTGTCTCTTTATGGATTACGTGCATGTTGTTCCCAAACAGCTTTTTTTTCGAAAAAAAATTGTTTCAACAATGTTATAACATGTTTGGCAAAATCAGTTTCAGCTTTTACATGAAATTCAATGCATTATAAAAACTTTTTTTCATAATGCTGAAGATTGAAACTTATGATTACAGATTATAGATTATTCTATTCACTTTGAGATATAAATACCATTTTTTCCTCAATCATATAACTTTTTTAATCATTCTATATCTCTTTTGATAATTTAATGCATAAAAGCAATTCTTTTTTATATCATCCAAACGAAACAGATTAGTTTAAAATCATTTTTCAGCTAACATATCCAAATATAAAACTGATTCTATTATAATCGATTATAACAATAAGTTTTTATACAATAATTGATTATTGAAATAATCAAGTTTTTACAGTTAAACCAATCACCCCCTACCTTTTTGGATTGTCTACTTAATGCAAGGTGAGCCCTAGGTCTTGGACAAATTTTGGGTGACTAGCTTTAGTAGTTTCAGTAGAAGTAAAGAGGCTAAATTTTTAAGGCAATGTGCAATCTATGCACTATTTGGAGCATTTGGTTTGGTTGGATTGTAAAGCTCATATTTTTAAGGTTTGTTGGGCTCAGTAGCTGATTTGGGATAAGATTAGGCATAGGGCTTTTATTTGGTGTAAAGCACATGTTTATTTTAAGGTGGTTTTCTTTACAGGTATGTAAAGGGTTAGGACACCTTTGCTCCATTGATGTTTTCTGTTTTTTTCCATATATATTTACCATTTTGGTTATAAAGTGTCAATGACCAACTATCTCAAAAGCTTAAGCTGTTAGGTGAAGGCTCACAAACGGTCTTTATATCTAACATACCCCCTCACGCAAGAGTCCTTTGGACTTGAAGCAAGGACAAAGGACAATGCACAAGCCCACTCTACCTTGTCCTGAAACTCAACTTTTTATTAGAAGAATGGGGGAAGCAAAGATAGAACTCTTGAATACTTGGTCAAAGAGGCTTTAATAACATGTCAAGGACCAAATCTCCTAAAAGCTTAAGCTGTTAGGTAAAGACTCATGAGTGGTTTTATATCTAACATAAAGGATCCCTTATCCTCCAAATTCCTTGTAATTTTGTCACAATGAATTTCTTTTATTTTTTATCAAAAAAGAAATTACTACTTTTCAACACTTAGATCCCATTATTTACCAAGTTATTGGATAAAAATTTCATCATCCATGTAATATTTTACGTATCGTACGAAGATTCTGATCAAATTTTATGTGCCTTTTCTGGATCTCATGTTCAGGTCTAATTACAAACAGTCACATTGGATGCACTTTCAACATTGTAAATAAATGTCAACCCAAGCCAATACAATACATCGAGAATGATACTGGCACGACATATATTTCATACATATTACAGCATTACAAACACCCTGCAACTCTGAAGCATATCCAACCTGAAGCATTTTTCACAGGATATATGAAACCAAGATTCACTACAATTTTAGCACTTTCTCTTGAGAGAAACAAGTGATCATGTTACAGAGATCAGAACTTTCTCGTTAACTACCAACAACATTGAAAACTGAATGTCTGAACCCATGGTTCATTGCTTCAAAGCAGAATACATAAATAATCCTAAAACCTAAATGTCAACCTTTCTCTCTAATGCATGATATTTCTGGAACTGGAAACACTAAGCAGTAGTAGATCAATTTGCAATTACTAAGCAGAAAAAGAAACGTTAAACTGCAAGAAGAACCTTTTCTTTGCCCAAATATTTATTTCTGAAACAAAAATGACATTAAAATTTGACACCATGGCAAATTCCTCGACTTGGCACCTTACTACCACTGCAAGCATTATTATAATTCTACAAATCATCATTGAAGTGTCATCAATTCCAGTCAACCAGACATGCTCCTTGATACATAATGCTTTCCCCAATGCAATGAAAACCTAAACTCCAGAACCAAATCCAAGATGTCCTCATCCCACCCAACCCCAAGAGAAAACCAATTTACTCAAAATCCGTTTCATCAAATCCACTCAATCCCACCCCAAAGCCATCAAATTTACCAAACAAGTTCCCATAAACATAGAAAACCAAACAACCCCTTTTTCACCCCCACCACCCCAATATGCAATCATACACTAAATCACATATGACAAAAACATAAATAAGATGTAAATTGATGCAAGAATTGACCTGATGAATTGGTGGATACATTGAATTGGTGCAAACAGGGCATTCCAGCAACTCATGGACGCTGGTTGCCGGAACAATGGCCGTGGTACCCATAACATTATTGTTATTAGCGCCGCCGTTGCGGGGTTTCGTGGAAGAAAACTCAGAGTGATGATGGGGATGAGGATGAAGATTATGGAGTTGGATCTCATCCTCATCCATGCCATCAGAGGATGACACACACTCAATGCTGTCCAAGTCCATGGACTCACCAAAACCCAGTGAAGGAAACCAAGAAGGAAGAAATACCCAGTGATCAAAATCGGAAATTTCACCAATTTAATTTCCTGAGCATTTCTCTATCTTTCTTTCTTTTTAGTCTTCTTCTTCCCTCTCCAATTCTGTTTGTTCTTCAATCCTTTTTTTTTTTTTCCCTTTGCTTTTCCGGAATATTTTTATCAGAAAAAAGAAGAAGTAAAAGAAAATAGGAGAAGGAAGATGGGGATGGTGGTCATGGATCGATGAAATGGGTGGATTCCAACAAACCAAACACCTTTCTGTGAAAGGAGGGGTTCTTTTCCTCGCTCTCTCTAAATTCCCTTACCAAGGTTGAGGTTGTCTCGTGTGTGAAGCGACAGAGAGAAAGAAAGAGGACCGTTGGATTTTGAAGATTAGATAGGAGATTGATGGATCCAACGGTAAATGAATTTCATCTTCTTTTTTTTGGGAAAACGTTTTTCGTCCAACGAAAATACTCCAACTTTCCTCCACCGTATGTTTCCGTACGTATGTTTGTTGACTTTTTTGTATGTCAATATTTTAATTTCTCGCTTCTTATTTCTCGCTTTTTGGATTCACCAGAAACTGATACTGATTAACCACTTATTCTTAACGTATTAACCACTTACTCATTATTGGGAACTCTTTCTTGGATTCACCAGAAACTTATACTGATTAACCACTTATTCTTAACGTATTAACCACTTACTCATTATTGGGAACTCTTTCTTGGATTCACCAGAAACCTATACTGATTAACCACTTATTACTAACGTATTAACCACTTATTCATTATTGGGAACTCTTTCTCAGATTCACAAGAAACTGATATAGATTAACCACTTATTTCGAATGTATTAACCGAAATTTATACTGATTAACCACTTATTCCTAACGTATTAACCACTTACTGATTATTGAGAACTCTTTCTTGGATTCACCGAAACTTATCTTGATTAACCACTTATTCATAATGTATTAACCAAGTTATTTGTCTTGCGCATGCATTCACAAGTTTTGTGCCGCGTGAACAGTGAACCGAAACTTATCTTGATTAACCACTTATTCTTAATGTATTAACCAGAAATCTTGTGCTTGCAAGCATTCACAAGTTTTGTGCCGCGTGAAAAGTTCACCAGAAACTTATACTGATTAACCACTTATTCTTAATGTATTAACCAAAAATCTTGTGCCGCGGCATTCACAAGTTTTATGCCGCATGAACAGTTTCAGTTTCAAATTTCAAATTTTAAATTCTCTCGGGTGAATCAACAAAATACGAAGGTGGACAATAGTTGGAGTATTTTCGTTGGACATATAGCGCGACCGTTTTTTTTGGGTTTTTGTTTGAGTTAAACCAAAACTGACAATAACAGTATAAAGAAAATGAAATTTGTTAACGACCCAAACTGTACACGTAATGACGATTCTTCGGATATTGAATTTTTATTTTCCTAATTCATATTTCGACCAAATGTGTACTGCTAGGAATAAGTTTGGAAACACATAAGACGGCGTTTTGAGCAAAGTGTTATTTATGTTAAAATAAATTATTAAAATATTATTTTTTTAAATTAATTATTAAAATATTATCGTTTTAATTATGGTGACATTTTTTATTTTTTGTTAGGTCACGTAGAATATGCTGGAGCGCTTGGCGTATTTATGTAGAATACGCTGGAGCGCTTGGCGTATCCTACGTAGGATACGCCAAGCGCTCTGGCGTATCCCATGACGTGGCCTGACAAAGTTGGCCAAGTCAGATGGGTTGGGACTGGCTATAATGGATTGGACTGGGCTGACCCAAATGGGTTGGGACTGACCCGAATAGACTGGTGGGCCAGGTGTTGACCCGACTCTAATGTAATGGGAATGACTCTAATCGACTGGGCCCAGGCCCCTATCGGGGGCCCAAATTTGGGCCGAATGGTTAGGCCCAATGTAGAATAAATAAACTGGGCCGGTTAGACGATGGTTGGGCCGATTTGGTGGCCGTCCCTAGATGGAGGGACGACCAAATGGGTTTAATGACGACCCGTTTTGACATAATTTCTCAAGTAAAACTTTTGACTTTTAGTATGTTTAAGTTAAAATATTTGACTCAATTAAATCTAAGGCGAACCTAAGTTTAAAAACTTGAGTTTATGAAATTATGAAGCTTTAGATTTTTTAAACTTAGGTTCGCCTTAGATTTAATTGAGTCGAATATTTTAACTTAAACATACTAAAAGTCAGAAGCTTTACTTGAGAAACTATGTCAAAACGGGTCGTCACAGCCCATTTAGGTCGTTCCCGTCCATTAGGGGGCCGGCCACCACCCGAAATCCATTCTGGCCCAACCTGACCCATCTATTCGGCCCGATCCGACTATTCGCCCATCCCGGCCCATTAGGTCGTCGACCCCCCATTAGAGTCAATCCCAACACATTCGGGTCAGCCCAGCCCAGTTCATTCAGGTCAGTCTCAACCCATTCGGGTCAACCCAGCTCAATCCATTATAGCCAGTCCCAACCTATCTGACTTGGCCAATTTTGTCAGGCCACATCACGTAGGATACGCCAGAGCGCTTGGCACGAGGATACGCCAAGCGCTCTGGCGTATTCCACGTGGCCCAACAAAAAATAAAAAATGTCACCGTAGCCAAAACGATGGCATTTTGATAATTAGTTTAAAAAAAATAGCATTTTGGTAATTTGTTTTGCCATAAATGGCACTTTGGTCAAAACGCCCACATAAGACACTCCAAACGTCATATCATTTGCATAAAATGGAGAAAAAAGTTTTTTTTGAAAAAATTTTGATAAAACTTAATTTGTATTATTTTAATGTAAATCTCGACTCTAACTATTGTTGAAGTGAAAGCAAAAAAATTTAATTTTTAGATTTTGAATTACAATTTTATCTCTAACATTTATTTTATCAAACTTATTTTAAAGACAAAAAAGTTGTCAAACATAAATGTTAACCGAAGTTGACTCCCTCGCACATGTCTGAGTTTGTAATAAATGTCAGTGACACTCAGATCATTATCAAGCTCCTCCTGAAGAATTATCCACTACATTCGTACTTTGGTCATTTTACAAATGGGGTATGGATATCCTAGGTTCATTCCATCAAGCGCCTAGACAACTGAAGTACTTGATGATGGTTGTAAATTATTTCACTACATGGATCGAAGCAGAGCCTCTAATCACGATCACCTTTGCTAGGATCCAGAAAGTTCATTTGGCTCCACATCATCACCAGGTTTAGGGTCTCAGAGTCCATTATGACGGATAACAGAACCCAGTTCAAGGATAAAGCTTTTGAAGAACTGCTTGTCGAGCTCAAAATCAAGTACCATTGCAATTCCGTTGAGAATCCCAAAACCAATGGACAAGCTGAAGCTGTCAACCAAGTTATTGTTCGAGAAATTAAAAGGAGGTTAGACGAAGTTGAGGGAAACTGGGTCGAACAATTAAATCACATCCTCTGAGCCTACCGAACTACGTCTCACTCTACAACAGGGGAAACTCCCTTTAAACTCACTTATGAGTGTGAGGCTAGGATCCTAGTGCAGATAGGAGAACACAACTAGCGTCACCAACAATTCTTGCTTGACAGTAACCCCAGGCTAATTACAGAGGACTTGGATCTTCTGAAAGATAGAAGGCGCATTGCTCACATACGTGACGTCGCCCTCAAACAAAAGACGGCGACTCGATATAACTTCAAAGTTGTCGCAAAAAAGTTCGAGTCGGGTGATCTATGTAACATCTTCCCTATCATGTCAGCTTCAATAATTGTTATAGAAGTTCCTTATTATCCATATGACTTGTCTCTTAAGTTTTTTAATTTTCTAAGTTAGTTTGGGCATATCGATATAACCTTGAACGTGAAAAATTGTTTAAATTAACTCAAAAAATAACATAGACTACTTAAATGATAGAAATAAATATAAAAAATTTATTTTTACGTCATAAATAATTAGAATGAATTATGGTAACTTTTTAGGAATTAAATAAATTAGTTTGGTATTTTTAATAAATAGAATAAACGTTTAAATATAAAATTAAATAGGAGCGTAGCTTGGAAAATTATGAAAATTTATAGAGTTATTAAATAGAGGATAAGGATTATTTTAAAAATGATTACAAGTTAGAACTGTTACCTGTAAGCATATTAGTTTAAATCTTTAAGTTTATATTAATTTAAGAAAACATAATAGAGTCTAGTAGCTATCATATAGTGCGTATAGATAGCTATCAAATGGGGAGTATGAATAGTTCAATGAAATCCTAGAATTTTCTATAACACTTTTGGAAGCTAAAAACTCATTAGTGAAAGATTAAAGTGTCCCTAAAAGATAAATCTCCTACAAGCAATAGTGACCACACATTTTATTTGGTTGAATTCTTCTCCTCCACTGCCTTAGCTTCTGTTTTACTCATTCTCTCCCTCTCTTTCGCACTGGACAGCAGCAGCAAGGGGAGAAAGAAATGGGTTTTGAGTTTCAAGCTCTTTTATGAGCACCTTAGAGCCATCATCTTTAGTTGGTGTAGTTAAAGAAATTAATCATCATCAATTCCTCTTTTCAAAGAGCCTAGAATCATCATCATCAAGCTTCATCTTCCTCTCCTTCCACTCTCAAAATCGTGAACTTAGGGAGCTAAGATAGGGTTTTTGAAGTTTTGCACCTCTTACTCTCTTTCCTTTGTTTTATTCATGAACATATAGTTAAGAATTTGAGCATCTTTGATATTTTAACTTGATGGGGATGTGAGGGTTTGGAGGGTGAGGGGTAGGATTAGATGATTTCCTTTCTTATTCTCCATTTTTTCATGACTCCTTAAGATTGTACTTGTTTGTGGTTTGATGGTATGGGCATGAATTTCGTTTTCCTAAAGAAGTGGCTGAAAAATCTTATTTTTAACAAGGTTATTGGTTTATTAAAGGTTGCAAATTCATTCTTGGTTTATTGAAAATCTTTGGCCGGAACTTTAGTGATTTTCTAGGCCAAATTCCTTTTAAAAATGT
Source organism: Ormosia emarginata (assembly GCA_029884605.1). Lineage (NCBI taxonomy): Eukaryota > Viridiplantae > Streptophyta > Magnoliopsida > Fabales > Fabaceae > Ormosia > Ormosia emarginata. Next base: position 18,611,082 of record JAQQTP010000078.1, on the reverse strand, counting down.
GATTTTTGGGTCATGTAATACCCAGAACCAAGGCTGTTATTTTTGAATATTTAATGGTGTATTTGCATGATTATAATCTCAATGTTTGAGTTTTGAGATTTGGAAGGAACTTTGGTGAGCCCAAATTTTTTGTTGTTAAAAAAAATGAATTGAAATCCTACCTATGAATTCTTGTAATGAACAATTGGATGAGTTTGGTAATGGTAATTCATTGCATCTAGCTCTTTGATGAGTATGGATATTATATACTTGTTGTGTATTAGAAATTATATTGTTCCTTAATTATTCAAGTTGAGCTAGGCTTTATATTGAATATTCTCCCTTAATTCATAAGGTTGAGCTTGGATGTGTGATTAAATTATCAATACTCATGGTATTTGAATTTGAATTATATATGAAAATTGTGGACTTTTATCCTTGAATAGGAAGGAAAATAGTCTTATTGTGCTTTTCCCACTTAGTATCCTTCTTTATGTGAACTTGTAATTCACTCAGAATAGTGAATTTTGGAGTTAATCCTGTATGGGAGCAGAGCATTCAAAATCTCATTAGAATCATGAAGATGATCCTTGGTGAGGAAGGGGATCTTGTATTCTTAGAAATTCCTCACTATGTTTCCTCACGTATTATCTTTCCCTTATTAGATACTAGTGGTAGTGTGAGACCCTAATTCACTCCCTACCATAAGTATATAAAACTCGAGTTATATGAGATAGCTCTCACCTATATGGTGCTTGAGATATGGGCTCTGTGAGAATAAACAGGTATTTGAATGAGCACTAAGATATATTTATATTTAGAAGTTATATTTTGACTTGGTGTTGTTATAAGAATCATTGAATGAATTTAAGATCATAATTCTTGAATGAAAATTGTTTCTGAAATTAATTACAGAAATAAATTGTGATGTTGATTAATAAATCTTTTTGGAGACTGTTAATAATTGGAATTCTATTTCGGGAAGAGAAATGACCTGATTTGACACTTTGCTACCTTTCTACTTTATGTGTAACTTGAAATTTAAAATGTGTTTTTCCTAAAACAGGTGAAAATATTATGATGACATATATTTTAATAGTATTACTGAGAATCCTTAGAATTCTCACCCCTATTTTTATTGTTTTCCATAATATTAAGTGCACCAAGTGCCAGAAGATGATACATGAAGACAAAGAATAGTACCCGTTGTTTGGTTTTAGAAGTTTTGTAGTCTTAGATGTATTTATAACGATTTAGAGACATATTATGTAATTTTGTACACTGATGTATATTATTTATATAATGCTTTGTATGTTATATGTATAAATCCCAACCATAACAGACTCATATTTTGTATATCTCATATATTTATTTTCAAATATATTATGTTATTTATAAGTGACATGCTTAATTCATATTACTAATGTGTAGTCCAGATACATTATTAATAATTGTATTAAGGATGTTATATTATGGTATCAGAGTAGTTCATCATGTTAAGCCTGGGTATGGACTAGTTATGTTTTGTTATGCATTTATCTTGTCTAGATGATGAGATGTATAGGTAGATTGCATAATGCCCTCGAGTTTGTATGTTTATAGTTAACTGCCACACAGTTACATGATATTGAGCCTGATTAACTCAATATATAATGTGTTGTGAGTACAGGATATAATATCCCTTCGAAATAAAATATGACAGTATTTATTTTGTATTTTGTATTCCTAAGACATACGCGTAATTTATTAAATTGTTATAAGGGACATACATAGAATTAAAATTTTTTGTGTATAAGGGACATACGCAGAATTAAAAGTTTCTGTGTACAAATTGAATTATTTAGTTACAGCAAAACCAAAAGACCGACAAAAGATTTTCTAAAATGCTAGAATTTCTTAAAAATATTATTAAGATATGTTAAATAGAAATTAAGAAATAATTAGATAAAATAAAGTCTTAAAAACCCTCAGTAACTAAACTAACTAAATGGTCAGTAACTTAGTTAGTTATGAAACTAGATTAGTAACTAAGTTAGATTTGTTTGGTTAGATTAACCAAATGTCATCATAACCTAGCCATTAACCAATAGAAATCTAGACATTTGTTAGGCTTTTCATTGGTTAGAAGTTTGGAGAAAAATTAATTATAGAAATTAAGGGGGGCAATTAGAGAAATTCATAAAGTTAGTATCTGGAACCTAATTAGATTACTATTTAATCTAGTTAGTGTAACTAAGTTATCTCCATCTATTTAGAAAAAGATAATTATCTTATCTAAACCAACAAGATGAAGTCATTTGGCTAGCTTATTATTGGTTGAAAATATATATCTATATAATATAATATAATATAATATAATATAATATAAAGATTACGAGATAAACATAAAAGAAGAAGAGGAAGAGAGAACAAGAAAGCTCTTTCATTTTCTTGAAGCTTTGGCTAAGCAAGAGAGGAGAGGAGAAGAGAAGAAAAAAGTTAGAGAAAAAAGAAAAACACCAAGGAGAAGAAGAATCAAGGTTTCTCAAGTCCATCCACTAAGTGATTAAACTAATAATATCATGTTTTTCATCTTAGTTTCATCTAATTTGAGGTAGGGAGTCATACTTTTTCTCTAAAGTTTTCTTGATCTGTTCTTGTTTCTAAGAGTGTTCTAGTATATTTTTCACCATGTTTTTTTAAATTAAGAAGTCTTGTTTATGACTATTTTGTTAGTTTGAAACCGAAGGTTAGTAAGACTCGAATTTTGTTTTTGAGATTTTGGTTGAGTTTCTATGAAAGTTTATTAAAAGAATAATGTTGGTGGAGATGAATCATAAAGATGATGTTAATTTTGAGAAATTACGATAAAGAAAGGAAGATGTAAGAACTAGGGTTTTGTTAAAAATCAATTTAGGGATTTTGATCTAAACTTTGATTTTAAATGAAATTGAAGCTAAGAACGATCTTTTGATGTTAGAAGTGATTTAGTAATGATGAGAATGAGAATAAAATCTTCTTTGTCTAAAAATGGGTGTCTCGGCCAAGCATCAATCTTAAGGTTAGAATTGTTTGTTGATGTTTTATAATGTATCCTATTGTTATAATATTAAAAATTAATGATATAGATTATATTGATGTTTAAATTTTTAGAAAATGATTGATTATGTTAATGTCCCTATTATGAGCTATTGAAGTTGTTATGTGAAAGAGTGATTCAAAGTTGTGACATTTATTTAATTGGCTTGGAGCCTAAAGATGTGACATTAATATTTTGATAGAAAGATGTATGTCTTCTAGGATCCATTAAGGTGAGTCCATGGGACTAAGGCACTTGGAACTTAATAGGGAGTCTTGCATGAGTTACTTTTATTGAGCTCTATATCTCCCTTCCCAGAGCATGTAGGATGATCACTTTTATTGGATTCATGGAGTGAGAATAACCATTAAGTTAGGGGATGCCCTAGAAAGTTTGAGATCTCAACTTTATGATATGTTATTGGCCATGTGAGTAAGAAGAGAAAGTAAAATTTAATGGAATATGAAATGATACTATTTAGTATATATTTTCTTGGTATAAAGTATATTATGTAGTACTCTGTTTAAAACTTATTTTCTGTAGTGAATGCAACTGGACATAGCATAGTTCAAAATAAATGTTTTGATAACTATATAACTTCTCTACTAAGAATTATAAATTCTCACCTCTTATCTATTATGTTCAGAGAAATAGGATGGTGTGATTAGTATTGATGCTCACTTGTATTTCGCCCTACTAATGACGAAATTCATTTGGGTGTGCATTATCTACTGATATGTAACACCTTGGAATCATGATAGACTTATATATGGTTACAAAGGTAGCTCAATACCTATTTATCACGCTTATTAAGTTTTGTGACTGTCTGAGCACGTTTAGGCACTTTGTTGCAATGCTATATGTGGAAAATAGTTACTTTTAGTCTCGGAAGTGGCTTAAGCTGCTTAGTTAATGGAATTTAGTGTGGAGAACTTGTTTCTAGGTTACAAATGTATGAACCGTTCTACAGTTAAAATTTGAGGTTTATCAGAGTTAGTTTGATATTTTTCAGCATACTGGTTGTGTGTTTTAATGCCAAATTGATAGCCAGCAGACATGGAAAAATATAGAAATGGTGAAACCAGATTTTTAATGAATCTTAAAATTTATTTTAAGTCTCTTGGAAGTAAGAGAATTGGATTTGATGGAATCTGAGTGTTCTTAACATATCGAGGTTTTAGTGTTTAACTAAGAGAAGCCAAATTAGACTTCTCTTATATAAAGATCCCATAGTAGAACAAAGAAGAGAAAACAAAAAGAGAAGAAAGAAAAGACAAAAGAGAAAGGAAAAAGAAAGGAGAAAGAAAAAGGAAGAAGGAGAATGAATCAAGTGGAGAGAGCTTGGAACTTCATAGCCAATCCTTGATCATTTTCATCATCTTTGTAACGCACCTAAATATAGCAACCGGAGCGTAATCGTCATTACACCACAGTTACTAAATCCAAGTGTGTCACAGACATGATAACAGTAATTTAAATTCTCAAGAGTCTATATTTTTTTTGGACAATCTGCATAAGTAGAAAATACGAGCCTCGAATGAAATATAAATATATTCAACCCATAATACAACCACTGAAATAAAATCATATTCCTTATATATATATTTTATAGATAATTTACACAATTCACTGATAACATAGAATATAACAATTACAGAGTCCAATAAAATACCGCAGGAATAAAAACACCAAAGGGGAAAAAGTATTAACCCGGGGAAGGGTACTACCAGCAGACAAAGCCACAACCTCATATGTACATGACGCACGGCGTCCCAGTGGACACGACAGGCAGCAATGCCTCCACGCGGCTGCACTCTTACGTAGTCGAAGAAATCTTGTCCAGACGCTCAAGCCGATCAACCAAGGTGTGGTCTCTCTTTATCTTCCTCACGATCTTTTACCAAATATAAATGTAGAACAGAAATGCACAAATATAGGAAAGAGGTAAGACATCCTACCATCATTACCAATTATAGCAGCCAGAAACAAAACGGCGCAACGCGCCCAAATAGCAATTCAGAACATCATTTTCAAATGATAAGCAGTAAGTCCAACAGTAGCCAATAAACAATTCCAGGTAGATGCCCATTATAGTAATGATCAGACAATTCACAGTTACGGAAAGTAATGATTTACAATGACAGATTATTTCAGGATGCACATGCATGCTTTCCCAAATTCCTACTCCAAGGAGCTAGACACAAATAGTCGGAGAGAAAGATCAGGGGACATGTCTGTAACTCGGCTGCCGCGGCCAAAGTGCTAAAATCAATAATTCTCACGTACACATCTAGGCATTGTACAGACATTCCACGCTCGATCACGATATAGGACAGTGTCTCGGTCCGGATCGTCGGTGTGTTTGCATCGGTCTACCCCACGGCACAGAGGAGCTCATAACTATCCACGTGAGGAACCTGCACCCCGATGCCCCCAAGGTCATAACATGACCTACACTAGTCTACTCGCACCCGCACTAAGGTGTGTTCAATCTCCTAGGCAACTTGGCCTTACAACAGTCCACAGGATATTTACAATGCATAAGACTCTATGCATGAGCATGTATGATTCACAATTTCATACAATTCCATAATATGCCACAATTGGCCAAGATAAGCATCAACACATAAATGGTCACTCACATAGACCCATAATCTCATAATATTGAAATCAATTATGGTAATATCTTTCTAAGGTCCATTATGCTTTCTTATTCAAGATTTGCCAATCATACAAGAATCCGACACTAAGTAAGTTTTCTTAATTAATTGAATTTTCTAAAGTAATTTATTCTCATACACTTAGAATGATTATTCTAAGATCTCAAATCTCACGCTCTCTTGTTCTTACTCTTGTAAAATTTTCTCAAGTTTCATGACAAGTTCCTTCCTTAGTCCTTTAAAATTTATGAATCTCCAATTGTATTTAATTCTTCCAAATTTGCTACCTTACTAATTTATTGCCTATGTTCCAATCATTTAATTTCCTAAATTCCAAGATCACCAAAAATTACATAATTAAGTCCTAAATAGCCCTAGAGGCCATGGCCTCCCTAGTGGATTCAATTCTCAATTTTTCCATTCCATTGATTTTATATTACACACTTGATTAATTTAGTCATTTACTTGTTAAAATTTGTTCACCAAGAACACATCAATTTTCACCTCCAAACCGTGGCCACCCAAGAGCCCTTCCAAATTCATTTTCTCCCATTTCAAGCCATCCAATCCAATCCAACATATCAATATACACAATAAATCAAATCAAGGTCATGAACTCCATAAAATCAACATGTAAGCATTTAATTTAACAAATCAAAGAATAACCCTCATTAGGGTTTTTCCACAAACAACACAACCAAGGTTCCTAGATGCTAATAGAGGTTGATGAGGAGTGTCTTCCTCTTACCCAAGTGTAGAAATCAATAGAAACTCCAAGAAACCTCCTTGAAATTTCGGATTGCACTCTCCAAAAACCTTAGAAATTTGGACTTAGTTTGAATAGCATAAGGACTTGAAAAATGTGATGTAAATGGCCATCAAAGGACCCTTAAAACCGAAAATGAAGAGAAGGGAAGAAGGGTCTTGAAGCTTACCCAAAAACTCAAAACTTGAAGCTTGAAGAAAGTGGTGAAGATGGTGGATTCTCAAAAAGCTCCAAGTAAGAAAGGTGTTTAGGAGAGGGAGAGGATTAAGGAAATATGGTTGGATGAAGATTTTGCGAAGGTTGAGTGGGGAGAGGGAGGGCTGGCCGTGAGCCCTAGAGAGAAGGAGGAGAAGAAGAAAATGGAGAGAGAAGAAGAAAGGGTAGAGAGAGAAAGGCTTGTTAGGTTAAATGAATTAAAGTGTGATGAAATTGATTAAATGAATCAAAATCAATTCCCCCCCTTGTTTGGGCTGCTGCAGCCGTGCATAGAGAGAGAGGGAGGAGAGAGTTTTTCGCTTCCCTTAGAAGCTAAGGGTCATTTGGTCATTATTTGGTCAAAGCTTCTCAAAGAAGCTTTGATTATTTAACATTAAATTTGAATTAAAGTGAATTGATTAGACATAAAGTAGATTGCATTTGGATAATGTGATAGAATTTTTATTACATGCTTTTATCCAGTGGATAATAGTTACGGTTGACAGAAGTCAGTATTTAATTAATCTGACAGATAAATTTTTCGCAGTGTTGTTCTGTTTTATCTGTTATAATTTCTCGAAAATCGTAAAATCTCGTAAATTGTGTCCAACCTCGGGTTTAGTAAGATCCCCTGTCGACATGTCCATAGTTCAAGGTTCTCGGAGGAAACATCACGTTTCTCCTGGTTACCAAACTCAAAATACTGCGTGCGCTGTACTTGAGAAATATATTAAAATATTCGACGTTTCCGAAAAAATCCCAGAAAATTCTCAAAAATTGCAAATATTATAAAACGACTATTCGTTATATAATTTTCCAATTTTTGAAGTATTACAGTCGTTTTCCCGACTCTGTTAAATGTTCATGCAAAACGAAAAATATATTAAAATATTCATCGTTTCCGAAAAATTCCGAAAGAATTCACATAAATCACAAATATTAGGAAATGTCTATTTGTGGTGAAATAAATAATTTCTGGAGCATTACACTGACCTCAGCAATTCTCAGCTCAGTGCGCATGCAAAACGAAGAATATATTAAAATATTCGTCGTTTCCGAAAAATTCCAGAAATATTCCTAAAAATCATGAATATTATCAAATGATGATTTATAATTAAACAGATATTTTTCGGGATGTTACAACACTCCCCTACTAAAAGGAATTTCGTCCTCGAAATTTACGTACCTCAAAATAGTTCTGGATGTTGCTCTTTCATCTTGTCTTCCAGTTCCCAAGTTGCATCACCAGTTGTCTCATTCCAGATCACCTTTACTAATGGAATCTCCTAGCCTCTATGTTGCTTTATCTGTCGATCCTCGATTCTCACAGGAGGTGCCTCATAGGTTAAGTTCTCTTTTAATTGTACTGTGTTCGGTGCTATGACATGACTTGGATCAGGCAAATGCTTGCGAAGTTGTGACACATGGAAGACATTGTGTATGTTGGAAAGAAAAGGGGGTAAGGCTATCTAGTAAGCTACTGGACCTATCCGGTGAAGAATTTGGTAAGGTCCAAAGAATTTTGGGGTGAGTTTTCTAGATTTCAAAGCCTGGCCGACCCCAGTCGTGGGTGTGACTTTCAAAAACACATGCTCACCTTCTTCAAACTTAAGAGGCTTTCTCCCCTTGTCCGCATAACTCTTCTGCTGGCTCTGAGCAGTCTTCATCTTCTCTTGAATCATCTTGACCTTCTCAGTCATCTGTTGAATGATATTCGGTCCAATCGTGAGACACTCGCCATCTTGGTACCAACACAATGGTCTCTGACACCGTCGTCCGTACAGGGCTTCATAGGGTCCCATCCCTATACTTGTATGGTAACTGTTGTTGTAGGTGAATTCTATCAATGGTAGAACTTCATCCCAACTTCCAGTCTGTTCTATTGTATAAGCTCTAAGCAAATCTTCTAGAGATTGGATCGTTCTTTCAGATTGTCCATCGGTTTGTGGGTGGTACGCTGAACTCAGACGTAACTTTGTTCCCAACGATGCCTGTAGACTCTGCCAAAATTTTGAAGTAAATCTCGGATTCCTATCCGAAACAATACTCGTAGGCACACCATGCAGTCTAACGATCTCTCCAATGTACAGTTGGGTCAACTTCGCCAAACTGTACCCTATGTTGATCGGAAGGAAATGAGTCGACTTTGTGAGTCGATCAACTATTACCCAAATCGAGTCATGTCCTCTTCTCGTTCTTGGCAAACCCACAACAAAATCCATTGCAATGCTATCCCATTTCCATTCAGGAATAGACAATGGTTGTAGCAGTCCTACAGGTCTTTGATGTTCCACTTTGGCTTTCTGACAAACTAGACAAGTCGATACGCACCTAGTAACGTCACTCTTCATTCCATGCCACCAAAATAATTTCTTCAAGTCTTGGTACATCTTTGTTATGCCCGGATACATATTTAGCATGCTGGTGTAAGCATGTTCCACAATATACTGCTTAAGCTCTTGGTCAAGGGGAATGCAGACTCTACCCCGAAATCTCAGAATTCCATCCGTTCCTTCCTCGAATTCTGTTTCCTTACCTTGCTTCATTAACTCTCTCACTTCTTGCAAGAATTTGTCGACTTTTTGTTTTTCTCGTATGTCCTCCATTAGTTCACTTGAGATGGTAACCATATTCATACTAATCCTTCTGGGTTCCAACTTGACAAATGACCAAGTATCTCTAAACTGTTTGATGAGCTCTCTTTCGTTGATCATTAGTGCAGAAACACTGACGGTCTTCCTACTCAAGGCGTCAGCCACGACATTCGCCTTGCCAGGGTGGTTCAACAGTTGAAAGTCATAGTCCTTCAGGAATTCTAACCATCTTCGCTGTCTCATGTTCAGCTCCTTCTGATCATACAAGTACTTTAAACTTTTGTGGTCACTGAAGATGTTGAACGTTGCTCCATAGAGGAAATGCCTCTATATTTTCAGAGCAAAAACCACAGCTGCCAGCTCCAAATCATGCGTCGGATAATTCTTTTCGTGCACTCGTAACTGTCGCGAAGCATAAGCTATCACTCTTCTGTATTGCATAAGAACAGACCCCAATCCTTAGTACAAAGCATCACAGTACACCTCGAATGACTCATTCGGATCAGGTAGTACCAATACGGGTGAGGTAGTCAGCCGTTTCTTCAACTCTTGAAAACTTTGCTCACAACTTTCAGTCTATTCAAAAATCTTGTCCTTCTTTGTCAACTGAGTAAGCGGTCCGGCAATTTTGGAAAATCCTTTTATGAATCTTCTGTAATATCTGGCTAAACCCACGAAGCTACGAATTTCCGTCACTGACTTCGGTCGTTATGGATATCAGAAGTCTTAATTCTGAAGACTAATAAGGTTTTCATTGAAATGGTTTAGTAGGATATGACTAGAAAATGATCAATCAGTCCCTAAATTATGAACTCTAATCGATGCGATTTCAAGTAACCAAAATAGACCAACAAAAGGTTCAATCTTCATGAGAAGTAGGATAGATTAAACAAACTCAGGTGTCAAGACAAGTCTCAACAGTAGGAATGGGAATAACTAAGTCGAAGATAAGAAAGATACAGATGAATCCAAATGATCCATGCAGTTACGAATTGAAAGTGGAAGGGTTACCCCCAGAATTATATGGTACGATTACAGGGTCATCATTTAAGGCATATCTTCCTTTGTTGAGATCCCCAAATGTTAAGGTCTGATTGGATCTACTACTACTAGCACTTTCCCCTACGGGTTGGGTGTTGTTGTTATTTCCTTGGTACCCGTGAACATAGTTCCCGTTTAAACTTATTAGCTCTTCCATTATTCCTCCTTTGGAATCTAGGTAGTCCATGGTTATCCCAAGTCTAACTTTCCTTCAATAGATTTTGAATCTTAGCCTCCAATTCTCGTTGTTGTGCGGTCCTTTGATCTTGGTGAATTGTCACATCAGCTATCCTTTGTATTTTCTCCTGCAGTCCCAGCCATAATTCTACGGTCTTGTCCTGCGCTTATGTGAGTACATTTGCCACGAGCCATTGACTCTCTTCGACGGCGAACCAAACATAACACGATGAAATAAATGTAATTATTTCAAACAACATTACCTCCCTTCGGAAGTCAAACACAAAGAGTCACACAAAGCACACAATTTAAACAAAGCAAGTTCAATTCATAAATCCTAACGATCTCTAGCTCGAACTTCTTCATTCTGTCTCCTGTGGCGTGATCTCTCGTAAGTCTCCAATCTCCAAACAGCTTCTCGAACCGAATTTAAACTAGTCATTCTTTCTCCAGAAGATCGGTTTTCCAAAACCTTTTGATCTCCGCATAAAAGACTTCCTGTCTTCCTAACACAGCACGCCTAGGAGAAGTCATAGTTTCCTGTACACACAAAACATTATATATTGAGTAAGCCAATCCTTAATATCATGCAATTGCATAACAGTAACTATCAACATTCAACCTACAGCAAGTCATGCATTCCTTTCCCATCATCTCAATCAAGAGACAAAGAAGTGCACAACAGACCAAATTCTAATATGTCTAAACATAGCAAGTCCATACCCCGGCTCAACAGGATGAACTGCTCTGATACCACCTCATGTAACGCACCTAAATATAACAACCGGAGCGTAATCGTCATTACACCACAGTTACTAAATCCAAGTGTGTCACAGACATGATAACAGTAATTTAAATTCTCAAGAGTCTATATATATATATATATATATATATATATATATATAGACAATTTACACAATTCACTGATGACATCGAATATAATAATTACAGAGTCCAATAAGATACCGCGGGAATAAAAACACCAAAGGGGAAAAAGTAGTAACCCGGGGAAGGGTACTACCAGCAGACAAAGTCATAACTCCATATGTACATGACGCACGGCGTCCTAGTGGACACGACAAGCAGCAATGCCTCCACGCGGCTGCACTCTTACGTAGTCAAAGAAATCTTGTCCAGACGCTCAAGCCGATCAACCAAGGTGTGGTCCCTCTTTATCTTCCTCACGATCTTTTACCAAATATAAATGTAGAACAGAAATGCACAAATATAGGAAAGAGGTAAGACATCCTACCATCATTACCAATTATAGCAGCCAGAAACAAAATAGCGCAATGCGCCCAAATAGCAATTCAGAACGTCATTTTCAAATGATAAGCAGTAAGTCCAACAGTAGCCAATAAACAATTCCAGGTAGATGTCCATTACAGTACTGATCAGACAATTCACAGTTATGGAAAGTAATAATTTACAATGACAGATTATTTCAGGATGCACATGCATGCTTTCCCAAATTCCTACTCCATGGAGCTAGACACAAACAGTCAGAGAGAAAGATTAGGGGACATGTCTGTAACTCGGTTGCCGCGGCCAAAGTGCTAAAATCAATAATTCTCACGTGCACATTCAGGCATTGTACAGACATTCCACGCTCGATCACGATATAGGACAGTGTCTCGGTCCGGATCGTCGGTGTGTTTGCAGCGGTCTACCCCACGGCACAGAGGAACTCATAACTGTCCATGTGAGGAACCCGCAACCCAACGCCCCCAAGGTCATAACATAACCTACACTAGTCTACTCGCACCCGCACTAAGGTGTGTTCAATCTCCTGGGCAACTTGGCCTTATAACAGTCCACAGGACATTCACAATGCATAAGACTCTATGCATGAGCATGTATGATTCATAATTTCATACAATTCCATAATATGCCACAATTGGCCAAGATAAGCATCAACACATAAATGGTCACTCACATAGACCCATAATCTCATAATATTGAAATCAATTACGGTAATACCTTTCTAAGGTCCATTATACATTCTTATTCAAGATTTTCCAATCATACAAGAATCAGACACTAAGTAAGTTTTCATAATTAATTGAATTTTCTAAAGTAATTTATTCTCATACACTTAGAATGATTATTCTAAGATCTCAAATCTCACGCCTTCTCGTTCTTACTCTTGTAAAATTTTCTCAAGTTTCATGACAAGTTCCTTCCTTAGTCCTTTAAAATTTATGAATCTCCAATTGTATTTAATTCTTCCAAATTTGCTACCTTACTAATTTATTGCCTATGTTCCAATCATTTAATTTCCTAAATTTCAAGATCACCAGAAATTCCATAATTAAGTCCTAAATAGCCCTAGAGGCCGTGGCCTCCCTAGTGGATTCAATTCTCAATTTTTCCAGTCCATTGATTTTATATTACACACTTGATTAATTTAGTCATTCACTTATTAAAATTTGTTCACCAAGAACACATCAATTTTCACCTCAAAACTGTGGCCACCCAAGAGCCCTTCCAAATTCATTTTCTTCCATTTCAAGCCATCCAATCCAATCCAACATATCAATATACACAATAAATCAAATCAAGGTCATGAACTCCATAAAATCAACATGTAAGCATTTAATTTAGCAATTCAAAGAATAACCCTCGTTAGTGTTTTTCCACAAACAACACAACCAAGGTTCCTAGATGCTAATAGAGTTGAGGAAGAGTGTCTTCCTCTTACCCAAGTGTAGAAATCAATAGAAACTCCAAGAAACCTCCTTGAAATTTTGGATTGCACTCTCCAAAAACCTTAGAAATTTGGACTTAGTTAGAATAGCATAAGAACTTAAAAATGTGATGTAAATGGCCATCAAAGGACCCTTAAAACCGAAAATGAAGATAAGGGAAGAAGGGTCTTGAAACTTACCCAAAAACTCAAAACTTGAAGCATGAAGAAAGTGGTGAAGATGGTGGATTCTCAAAAAGCTCCAAGCAAGAAAGGTGTTTAGGAGAGGGAGAGGATTAAGGAAATATGGTTGGATGAAGATTTTGTGAAGGTTGAGTGGGGAGAGGGAGGGCTGGCTATGAGCTCTAGAGAGAAGGAGGAGAAGAAGAAAATGGAGAAAGAAGAAGAAAGGGTAGAGAGAGAAAGGCTTGTTAGGTTAAATGAATTAAAGTGTGATGAAATTGATTAAATGAATCAAAATCAATTCCCCCCCTTGTTTGGGCTGCTGCAGCCGTGCATAGAAAGAGAGAGGGAGGAGAGAGTTTTTGGCTTCCCTTGGAAGCTAAGGGTCATTTGGTCATTATTTGGTCAAAACTTCTCAAAGAAGTTTCGATTATTTAACATTAAATTTGAATTAAAGTGAATTAATTAGACATAAAGTAGATTGCATTTGGATAATGTGATAGGATTTTTATTACATGCTATTATCCAATGGATAATAGTTATGGTTGACAGAAGTCGGTATTTAATTAATCTGACAGATAAATTTTTCGCAGTGTTGTTCTGTTTTATCTGTTATAATTTCTCAAAAATCGTGAAACCTCGTAAACTGTGTCCAGCCTCGGGTTTAGTAAGATCCCCTGTCGACATGTCCATAGTTCAAGGTTCTCAGAGGAAACATCGCGTTTCTCCAGTTCTGCTCAGTGCGCACGTAAAGCGAGAAATATATTAAAATATTCAACGTTTCCGGAAAAATTCTAGAAAATTCTCAAAAATTGAAAATATTATAAAACGACTATTCGTCATATAATTTTCCAATTTTTGAAGCATTACAGTTGTTTTCTCGACTCTACTAAATGTTCGTGCAAAACGAGGAATATATTAAAATATTTGTCGTTTCCGAAAAATTCCGAAAGAATTCACATAAATCACAAATATCAGGAAATAACTATTTGTGGTGAAATAAATAATTTCCGGAGCGTTACACTGACCTCAGCAATTCTCATCTCAGTGCACACACAAGATGAAGAATATATTAAAATATTCATCGTTTCTGAAAAATTCCAGAAAAATTCCTAAAAATCATGAATATTATAAAATGATGATTTATAATTAAACAGATATTTTTCGGGATGTTACAATCTTGGTATTAAGAGGTAGGGGAAACTCGTTTTTATTTCTTGACTTCATCTTGTTCATTTGTTTCATGAGGAACTTGATAAAGGGGATTGGGTTTTGAAGTGTGATGTTTGTGTTTATGATGGTAAATGCTTGAATGCTGTTAGAGAACTTGAGAATGGCATGATTATGAGTTGTTGGTTGCATGGTGATGCATCTTTCATCCTTTAAACACTTATGATTTCATTTAAGTCAAAAATGGGATTTTAGGTTTTCATGGTGATGGATGATGAGTGTTTTAAAAATTGGTTTGAGTGATAAAACATGTTTTTGGACCTTGTGTGAGGATGGAAATCACTTGGTTTGGAAATCTGAATGGTGGGGAGGTCATTATTCCTTAATGGAACAATTAACTTTCTGTAGAATTCTGCAGAAAGCTCACAGTTGCAGGGTCACGCCTAGGCGTGACTTAACCACGCCTAGGCGTGGTGATTTCAGTTTTCAGGTTTTGTGAGGTAGAGAGCATCACACATAGGCGTGAGTGGACTGCGCCTAGGCGTAGGTGTTTGGCAAAAACAAGAAACTTTGTTTGCTGAAATGGAGTTCCCAATGGATGTAATTCCTTCTTTTATGCTTCTTAATGAGTATTGATGCTCTAATATGAGTATTTAATGAAGTGTGTAACACCTTAAAAATTCATATTTTAATTATTTTTGTTGCTTGTTAATTATTTTTATTAATCTGACTTGATTTTTGTAAATTTTATAATTTTTGTGATTTTTAAGAATTTTTAGGAGTTTTTACGTTTTTTATTATTTTAATATTATTTCTGGGGCTGTATATGAGCCTTCATATTTTATTTATTTCTGTCGATTCTTGATTATTTTTACTAATCCGATTTGATTTTCATGAATTTTATAATTATTATGATTTTTGTGAATTCTTGTATGTTTTTTATATTTTGGATTATTTTAATAGTATTTTCGGACTGTATGTGGGCCTGGGACGGGCTCGAAAAAATAAAAATTCTTCGGAGTCGAAAAATTTTGTATTGTTGATTCGGAGACGGGGGATCTTACTAAATTCGAAACCGAAAACAGTTTTTGAAGTTTTGTTTTCTATGATTTTATTTGGTAAAATAAAATTGGGGTATGTTTTATTATCCATTGGATAATATCTTCTGAAAAAATATCTAGTGGATGATTCTAGACACAAGTCTAGTCACTCACTCTAGAATGTTCTAGATGATGACTCATTGTTTGGTGACTAGCCTAGTGACTCACATATTCTAGATTATTCTAGAAGATTCTAGAAAATGCCTAGTCATCAAGTAGTACTGTCCTCATTGAAGCCGGGGTATGGACTAACTTTAAGCAAGTTTAGTTTTTCCGCTACAAGTAATTGAGTACTTACTTTACATGTGGACTAATGAGGAGCTAGTCAAAGTTGACTGTTGTGACTCATCTCGGAGGACCAATAGAAGCTTGACACTTGGCGTGACACCTCAGCACCTGTGACTTAGCTTGTTCTGGAAGCTTGTAGAAACAATGACTCGCCATGTTCTAGAATGCTGACTCACCACATTCTAGAAGAATGTAGAACGCTGACTCACCCTGTGACTCGCCGCAGTGAGTCACACGTTCCAGAAAGTTCTCTTGGTGACTCAGCTAGTGACTCATCATGCTGACTCATCTGTTCTAGAAACTTCTCTTTGATGACTCATTCTGTGACTCATCAAGGGTAATCAGTAAAAAAATGATCAATAATAGTTGTTACCTAACTGGAACAAGAGAAAAATCTAGGTATATTTTATTATTTATTGGACAATAGACACACACTTCATAAAGAGTAATTATTATTCATTGCTTAAAGTATACTAAAAAATATCTTGGAAGCTAATCATGACAACTTTTATGATAAACCAATGGGAGAGCTTGCTTACTTAATAAGTTTTGAAGAAGAGTCAACAATAGTGACATAGGCTTTGTTTGCACCATTGGATGGCAAGACTTAGACGAGAAGGATTTGATTTCAACCCTTGATGGAATCAATGGTGGTGGTGAGTCTCACAAAGTGGCTAAGACTCTTAATAGCCAATGGATGGAAAACTTGAAAATCAAGCATAATGGCTTGAAATGAACTTGGACACTTCTTGGACCAAGGGGGCTCATGGCCATGGCTCCTTTAGGAAGCCAAAAATGTGACTTAATTCATTTAATGCATTCCTATCATCTTTTCTAAAGTCATCAATAAGGTAAAGCTCTCAAATTTTCTCTCATTTTCTCTTCTAAGCCTCACGGCCAAACCACCTTGCACCACTCTCCACTCTTCTATAATTTCAAACAACCTTACATCTAGTATCCTTACATCATCCTAAGATACTTTGTAGTTGAAGCCTTGATCAAAATCATTCATCTCCAAAGAGTTCTCTCTAAGCCTAAGTTCTAAGGGTTCTAAGGTGAAGTTCAAGGGATTTTCACCGTTGATTTTATTTTCTTCTTCTAAACCATGATTTGAATCCATGGTTTTCTTATTCAAGCCTTAGATGTTGATTATATGTATTTACTTTGATTTTTAAGAAGCTTTTGGTGGAGAAAAATGGATTCAAGAAGGACATACAAAGAGCTTTGGTGAATTATCTAAGGTAAGAGGGAGATTAACCTCATCAACCATGTGTTGGTGGTGAGGAATGGATGTGTGTGTGGTGAAAAATCCATAGATTGTGTTTGGAATGAATAAAAAAGGGAAATGATTTGATTTGATTTGAATTGATTTGATTTGATTTGATTTAAAAATCAAATTTTGTGTTTGGAAGTTTTTTAAAAAAAATAGGATTTGAATTGATTTAGAAATCAAATTTTGTGTTTGGAATTCATTAAAATGAGAATTGATTTGATTTGATTTTATTATTTTACATTTTAACCATTATGAAAAGTTGTTAGAGGTAGTTACTAAGGGTAAAATAGTCTATTTATTTCAAATCAAATCAAATCTTATCAAAATTGATAGAATTTCTAAAACAAAAGAAATGAAATTGATGAGATTTTAGAAATCAAATCATTTCTCATTTTTAAACATTTCAAATACAAAATTTAATTAAATTTGATTTACAAATCAAATCATTTCCCATTTTTTTTACATTCCAAACACACTCATAAGGATTTATTCACTTGTTTGTTTAAGGCTTTCCATATTTATGATTGTTTGGTGATTGATATGCTTATTGCTTTGATAAGTATGCATGATTTTATGTTATGATTTTGATTAATTTGTGATTAATTCTTAATATGATTTTATCGTTTTTATAGTAAGCATGAATAGGTGATGGTAGAAATATCATAAGTGATATGTTATATAATGAGAATTATGTGGAAAGGAAAAATGTTTTGGTTCCAAAAAACCTTTAGGCTCACGGGCTTTTTGTTTGATATGGAGCAAAGCATTTCAAATTATTTTACTAATCATGAGTTTTAGATGAGTAGGTAATAAGTTAATGATTTAAGGATTTGCAAAGCAAGTGGACATGAAAATAAACAAAGATTTTATGATGAAGTCATTTGTGATTTTCGGCCAATATACCAAGAATTAGTAGATTAGAACAAATAGTATTTTTTTTAACATAATATTGAATGGATTAAAATAGCAAAGAATTTAAATTAAGGGATTTTGAGATATAAAAGTAAGAAAAGCTTATTTTTGGAATTAATTAAATTAGTGGATTTAGTTTATAAAAGAGAAATAAATTGGTGACTTGAAGTTTACTAATGTATAGCTCACCTATTGGGTTTTGAGGCGTGTTAGGAAATTTTAAGTTAGAATAACTGATTTAAAGGAAATATTGATTTTGGGAAAATAATAAAAAATATTATGTAGAGGATTTTTAAGTGAGAAAGTGTGGGATTTGAATTTAGAAATTGTATTAATTTTTGGAAAGTCCAAAATAATGTTTGGAATATTGAGAAATATTTTACGTAGTTAAAAAATGACGAAAAATGATTTATGCTACTTAAAAATATGATTTTTAAGCTACGCGATTTCAAAAACATTGAAAAATGGCTATGCAATTTGAAAAACGTTGAAATATTTTACGTGAATAAGAAAACATCAGAAAATGGTTACGCGATTTGAAAATGTAACAAAAGTGTTACGCGATTGTGAAAACACGTTAAAAATGATACGCGATTGAAAATACAGTAAAGTTGCCATAGGAACTGACGTTCTGGAAGCGGATATATCGGTGATATTATGTAATCGTATGAGCGATTATATAATATTCATTGATCTTATGATATTAGACAATTTTATGGGCAGTTGTTCTAATCTCATTTGGGAACAGTCTAAAGATGAAATTGAGATATGTATTGAGGTATCATGCACTGAACAGAATATAGCCGATGGCTATTATAGCTGGTTGGGCCTAGGAGTTAATGAGAATTCAATAGTGAGGTCTATGATAGATCTTGGGGGCGTTGAGATGCGGTGAGCAATAAGGTGGACAGTTGGCAAGTACCATGTACCACTTGATTGTGTAATTCCATTGCAACGCATCGATGATACCCGACAATCACTATTTCTTTTCGTGGACTAGTATTGTCTTTGTGCTAAGGCTGACATGTGTTCTAGATCAATTCATTTATGAAATTGTGATTAGCTCCATGGAGTAAGAATTGATTCAGTATGTATACACATGGTCAGTACATATATTGTTGTGGCATGGTCAATGTTCAAGTAATGTGACATAATCATTTCATACATATTGATGATATTTGTTATGATAAAACTGTTATTGTTTATTTTATTGTGATATATGATTATTGGAATTATTTATGAAATGATGACATAAATATAATTGTGATATATGTATGTATGGAATGATTTTGTCATTCGTATCATTCTTTGCTACCATACTGGTATTGATGAAAGGGGATCTCACCTCTTTGCTGTATTGTTTGTTTGTGTTTGTATTGTTAAAATTTGTATAGTAGACGAAGCGAATTTCTAGACTTAACTGGAGGCAATACTTTGAGTTTGGGAATGACAACAAGGAGTGATCTTCCCAGTTTCGACAATGTGCAATTTTTGCGGAGGAACAAATATCTGACGTGTCGAGATGGATGCGAAACGGAATAAGTATGTTGAGTTTTCTCATTAGTGTTATTACCGTACTATTAAGTAGGACCTATCATGGGGTTTGCTGCTATTTCTTTGAGTCTGTAAGTTTTATGTTCTAAGTACTATTGAATATTATGTGGTGTCTGTGATGTATGTTAACTAATTTAATCTATTTTTCAGTATTACCTATAAATTTCAGTAAGTTTATGTTTCTGTG
This sequence comes from Ormosia emarginata, assembly GCA_029884605.1. Lineage (NCBI taxonomy): Eukaryota > Viridiplantae > Streptophyta > Magnoliopsida > Fabales > Fabaceae > Ormosia > Ormosia emarginata. The sequence continues at coordinate 18,591,259 of JAQQTP010000078.1, read as the reverse complement.
AAAAGAAATTTTAAAACCCATGTTTTATAACTCAAATACTTTTATGAAATGATTTTCAGATTATAAGTTTGTAGTCAGAAAAGTAATGTCCTACGGAGGGTGTTACAAAGTGAGAATGTGATTGTAACGCCCCTTTTTGGGAGGGAACGTCACATTGTCAAACAAAGTAAAATGCGGAAATTACATAATTAACGATTAAGACCCGGTTCATTTTAATTAATTAATGTTTAACCATGTGAGCAAATTTGACAATATTTTTTTTTTATAATAATAATAATAATGATACTACAAAGTGCGGATAAAAGTAACGAATAAAACAATACATAGAGATTTGCACCTGAATAGCATGCATATATATATATCTAGAGTTTAATACAGCTGTTTCATAAATACAAGCCTGGCCATCATCAAAAAGCAAAACTATACCCACCCCAAGGGAAACATGCATATATACCCTCATGCATATACAAAATATACAGCCCAAATCAAAAAGAAAGATACATCAGGCCCCCAAAAACAAAAACACTGGCAGCCATCAGTAGCCACCAATGATCATCGACCCCTCAAATAGAAAGGGACCGATTCAGATCATCAGGAGGACCTCATCAGATCTTCCTCATCCGAGGACTCATCCATAGGAACCACGAGGCGCGGGACGGAGCCCGAGCGGTGGAATCAAACGAATCCTCCTGCGGGGTGTAGTAACGGGGACCCCACATCTCCCCGATGGCGTAAAACTCCAAGCGTAAGCCGATGTAGCAAGTGAGGACCGGTGCCTCATGGCGTCTCCAGTGCAAGTGATACGTACACGTCTCCCACATACACACAACGGTCGGAGTTTAGGTTGATGTGCCAACACTCCGGCCCCCGAGGAAGGTCGGCGCACATCTCCCAAAAATCCGCGCGTGCGTGCGGACATCGTCGCAGAGCCAAAGTCAATCTGTGCGTGCGGCGGCCTGCCGGGAAGGCGTTCTTCTGTCTCTTCACCGTCGTCTTCGATCAAAGCACAAGGTGCACATAAACAAGAAGTAATAGAAGCACAGGGAAAGAGGTAAGATATCCTACACTCAATACCAATACAAGCAACTAAGAACCGAATCCGGCGCATAACGCCCACGTAGCATGTAAAGGCAATAAATAAGCTTTTAAACAGATAACCGACATGTGCAATCATTAATAACGGTAATGAATAATTCATAATATCCAGATCAAGTAAATATCGGTAACAATAATTTTCGGATGTCGAATATTCCATGATGCATGGACTCAACATTCAATTTCCTACTCCATGGAGCTAGACTCAAACAATGGGAGAGAAAGATCGGGAGAGACATGTTCCGTGACTCCTACCGCCGAGGCCGTGCTATCAATAATTTTCCACGTGCACAATCATGGCATTGCACGTACATTCTACACTAGATCACGATATAGGACAAGGTCAAGTCCGGATCGTCGGTGCGTTTGCATCGGTTTGCCCCACGTACGTAGGAGCTACCAACCGCCCATTGCGAAGGACCCGCACCCCGACGCCCCAAGGTCATAACAAGACCCACACTTGTCTACTCGCACCCGCACTAAGGTGTGTTCAATCTCCTAGGCAACTTGGCCTTACAACAGTCCACACGGACATCACAATGCATAAGACACTATGCATGCTCATGTATGATCCACAATCTCATACGAATTCATAATATACCATAATTGATCAAGAGAGTGCAATAAGCAAATTTGCATCCAAGAAGAACCCAATATCCACATAATATCAATTTATAATTCAAGGAACACATTATGGGTCCATTATGGATTTCTAAAATCTCCAAGTCTTATGAAATTCATCTCATTGGTTCATTTACTTGTCATTTGATTCAAGTTACTTGATTCTTATAATTACCTTCCAAGCTTAGCTCATTTCCTAAGTCTCCACCACAATCCATCATGAATTTATTGTTACAAGTTTCCTATTATCAATCTACATTTTTAATCGCTTGATTAACTCAAGTCTTGACATCTCAAATTTGTTAATCTTTTCCCTCATTCAAGCCCTCAAAACCGTGGCACTCAAGAGAGTCTTAGATCACAATTTTCTTCTCACTAATTTAGTCTTCCTTTACTTAACCTACCTAGCATTATTCTTGGCACCATGACAACCAAAATTCTGCTCCTAAAACAACCCAAAACCGTGGCACTTACCAAGGTTTAACAACCAGAATTTTGTCCATTTAAACCAACCTTAACTACTTGATTTTATTAGCCATGCATTGATCAAAAATTAAGCATTACTTCCACTCATTTTCCAAACAAAAACAGCCCCAAAAACAAGCCAAAAACCGTGACTCACTCAAGGTTCCAACAACCAGAATTTTATCCATTCAAATCAACCTTAACTACTTGATTAAATTAGCCATGCATTGATCACAAATTAAGCTTCATTTCCATTCAATTTCCAAAGACACAACCAGCCCAAAACAGAGCCAAAAACCGTGGCACTCCAAGGGTCCAAAGAAACCAGAATTTTGCTCACTTCAATCTCACTCAACTACTTGATTAAATTAACCATGCATTGATCACAAATTAAGCACCACTTCCATTGAATTTCCAGCACAAAGACAGCCCCAAAAACAAGCCAAAAACCATGGCACTCCAAGGGTCCAAAGAAACCAGAATTTTTCAGCATTCATACATGGTTTCCAATCACAAAATTACACAATCAATCAACCACTCAAAGCTAAATCAAAATCACATTCAAGAAACCAATTTCAAGCAAGTTCAAGAACAACCACCATGTGGTTCTTCTTCCAAAAATTAAATACAAGATTCCTAGTTGCTAAAGAGGTTGAGGAGGATTAATCTTCCTCTTACTAAGTTGATGAACCAAGAAACTCCAAGAATCACCCTTGATTTTCTGGATTTGGAGCACCAAAAACCCTAGAAAATTTGGTCCAAGTTAGAACAATGAAATGGTGTGTAAAAGAAGAAGAAAATGGCCAATAGACCAAGGAAAAACAGAAACGAAAATGGGAGGGGAAGGCTGGAATTTTTCAGCCATGGGAGCTCACCTTCAAGGCTTGAGGAATGGTTGAAGATGGAAGCTTTTCTTGAAACTCCAAGCACCAAAGATGAAGAGGAGGAGTAGGAGATTAAGGAAATGTGGTTAGATTAAATTTTTTGTGAAGGTTAGGTTTCATGGGAGAGGGCTGGACGCAGGGGTCTGCTGGAAGGAGAAGAGAAATATGTGAAAAAAGAAAGGAGAAGAAGAGAACGTAAATGAAGAAGCAAAATGTGTTTTTGGTGATATTATGTCAATTGATTTATTTGAATAATTGAATCCAATTTCTTTCTCCAATTTGGGCTGCAGACCACGTAAGTGATAGGGAGAGAAATGAGTGGGAAAAATTTGGCTTCCTTTGGAAGCTAAACACTTGGTCAGCTTGGGTCAAAGCTTGTTAAGGAAGCTTTGATTAAAATACACTTAAATTTGAATTAAAGTGAGTAAATTAAATATAATGTAAATAGCATTAGGATAAGGTGATAGTATTTTTATTACACACTATTATCCATTAGATAATAGTTACAATGACGAAGTCGGTATTTAATTAATCTGACAGATGAATTCTTCGCTGTATTGATTTAACTGTGTCTGTAAAGATTTCCCGGAAATTTGCGACCTCGTAAACTGTGTCAAGTCCCGGGTTTAGTAAGATCCCCCGTTGACTTATCCATAGTCCAAAGTTCGCAGAGAAAACATCGCGTTTCCCTGCCCGGTCAGTGTGCACGCAAAACGAGGAATATACGGTAATATTCGACGTTTCCAGAAAATTCCCAGAAAATTCTCAAAAATTGCAAATATTAGAAAATGACTATTCATAGTGAAATAATCAATTTCCGAAGTGTTACACTGGTCTCAGCAATTCTCAGCCCAGTGTGCACGTAAAACGAAGAATATATTAAAATATTCGTCGTTTCCGAAAATTTCCAGAAAAATTCCTAAAAATCAAGAATATTATAAAATGATGATTTATGATCAAATATGTATTTTTCGGGATGTTACACAACACTCCCTACTAAAAGGAATTTCGTCCTCGAAATTTTCATACCTTAAAATAATTCTGATGTTGCTCCTTCATCTTGTCTTCCAATTCCCAAGTCGCATCACCATTGCTTCATTCCAAATCACCTTTACCAATGGAATCTCCTTGCCTCGTAGTTGCTTTATCCGTCGATCCTCGATTCTCGCAGAGACGTTTCATAGGTCGTTCTCTTTTAACTGTACCGTGTCCTGCTATAACATGACTTGGATCGAGTGTAAATATTTACGAAGTTGTGACACATGGAAGACATTGTGTATGTTTGAAAGAATAGGGGTAAGGCTATCCGGTAAGCTACCGGACCTATCCGTGAAGAATTTGGTAAGGTCTAAGAAATTTTGGAGTGAGTTTTCTAGATTTTAAGGCCCTACCGACCCCGGTCGTGGGTGTGACTTTCAGAACACATGCTCACCTTCTTCAAACTCAAGAGGCTTTCTTCTCTTATCCGCATAGCTCTTCTCGCCGGCTCGAGCGCTTCTCATCTTCTCGTTGAATCATCTTGACCTTTTCGGTTGTCTCGTTGAATGATATCCGGTCCAATTGTGAGACGCTCTCCATCTTGGTACCAACACAACGGCGTTCGACACCGCCTTCCATACATGGGCTTCATATGGTGCCATCCCTATACTCGCATGGTAACCGTTGTTGTATGTGAACTCTATCAACGGCAAGATTTGGTCCCAACTCCCGCCCCTCAATAGTACACGCTCTAAGCAAGTCCTCTAGAGATTGATCGTCCTTTCCGATTGTCCATCGGTTTGTGGGTGGTACGCCGAACTCGTACGTAACTTTGTTCCCAATGATGCTCGTAGACTTTGCCTGAATTTTGAAGTAAATCTCGATCCCTATCCGAAACTATACTCGTAGGCACACCATGCGGTCCGACAATCTCTCCAATATACGGTCGGGTCGCTTTTCCAAATCGTACCTTATATTAATCGGGAGGAAATGAGCCGATTTTGTGCCGATCGACTATTACCCAAATCGAGTCATGTCCTATCCTTGTCCTTGGCAATCCTACAACGAAATCCATTGCGATGTCGTCCCACTTCCATTCAGAATGACAATGGTTGCAAGAAGAACCCAACAGGTCGCCGATGTTCCACTTTGGCTTTTTGACGTACTAGACAAGTCGATACACATCTAGTGACATCACTTTTTAGTCCATGCCACCGAACAACTTCTTCAAGTCTTGGTACATCTTTGTTATACCAGGGTGCATACTTAGCTTGCTAGTGTGGGCATGATCCACAATATATCGTCTAAGCTCTTGGTCACGAGGAATACAAACTCTACCTCTAATCTCGAATTCCATCTTTCCTTCTTCGAACTCGTTTTCTCGCCTTGTTTCATTTGTTCTCTTATTTCTTGCAAGAATTCATCGGTCTTCTGTTTTTCCCGTATGTCTTCCATCAACTCGCTTGAGATGGTAACCATATTCATGCAAATTCTTCCGGTTCCAACTTAACAAATGACCATACATCTCTAAATTGTTCGATGAGATCTCTTTCCTTAATCATCAAGGCGTAAACACCGATAGTCTTTCTACTTAAGGCGTCACCACAACGTTCGCCTTGCCGTGGTGGTACAACAACCGGAAATCATAATCCTTTAAAAACTCCACCATCTTCGCTGTCTCATATTCAAATCTCTTTCGGTCGTACAAGTACTTCAAGCTCTTGTGGTCACCGAAGATGTTGAATGTCGCTCCATAAAGGAAATGTCTCCATATCTTCGAGCAAAAACCACCGCCAACTCCAAATCATGAGTCGGGTAATTCTTTTCATGCACTCGCAACCTGTCGCGAGCGTAGGCTACCACCTTTCGGTGTTGCATAAGAACAGATCCCAATCCTTGGTACGAAGCGTCACAATACACCTCGAACGGTTCATTCGGATCGTAACACTAATACGGTGAGGTAGTCACCGTTTCTTCAACTCTTGAAAACTCGCTCACATTTATCACCATTCGAAAGCTTGATTCTTCTTCGTCAATTGAGTGAGCGGTCCGGCAATCTTGGAAAACCCCTCTATGAACCTCCGGTAATATCCGGCTAAACCAACGAAACTACGGACTTCCGTCACTGACTTCAGTTGTTCCCACTGCAGTACTGCTTCTACTTTGCATGGATCCACCGCGATTCCTTCTTTTGAGATTACGTGACCCAAAAACTTTACCTCGTCAAGCCAAAACTCGCACTTCGACAGCTTGGCATACAGTTCCTTTTCCTTCAAAATCTGAAGAACTATGCTGAGGTGCTCAGCATGATCCTCCTGATTTTGGGAATATATCAGGATGTCATCAATGAAGACGACAACGAACCTATCCAAGTACGGACGAAAGATGCGGTTCATATAGTCCATGAAAATAGCAGCGCATTCGTCACACCAAACGGCATCACAAGATACTCGTAATGACCGTATCGCGTACGGTGCGCTCTTGGGTATATCCTCCGTCTTCACTCTTATCCGATGATACCCGGATCTCAAGTCAATCTTCGAAAATACCGCTGCCCCCTTCGCTTGGTCCATCAAGTCATCAATTCTCGGTAGAGGATATTTGTTCTTGATTGTCAACTTGTTCAATTGCCCGTAATCCACACACAATCTCGAGGTACCGTCCTTCTTTCGAACTAGTAACACAGGTGCTCCCCACGGAGACACACTTGGTCTAACGAATCGCTTCTCCAAAAGCTCTTCTAGCCGCTTCTTAAGTTCACTAATTCATTCGGTGACATTCGGTGACGGTGCTATAGACACGGACCAGCTCCCGTACTAGATCAATAGCAAACTCGATTTCACGTGCTTGCGGTAAACTGTGTACTTCTTCGGGGAAGATCTCGGAAATTCCTTCACTACCGGAATAGTACTCAAATCACCTCACTCTCAACTTTCGTAGAAGATAATAGCATGTACCCCCGAGCTCCTTCTTTCAAGAAAGCTCGTGCTTGGTTGGCCGTCAAGTATCTAGAATTCTCATCCACAGAAAGACTATGGTCCTACTAGAACAATCTAACGTAACATGGTTGGAAGATAACCACCCATCCCTAGGATTATATCTAACTCAGTGAAAGAGGTAAACAGATCAAATCGACAGAAAAGATTCGACCTTCAACAATCAAAGGACACTTCAAACGTACTTTGGTAGTAACTACGGTTTATCGGTGGGGTTGAAACAAATAATTCAAAAGGTAGTTCAGACACAGGTAAACCAAGTCGTAGCACACAATCATATGATATAAATGAATGGGTTGCCCCAGAGTCATACAGTACTTTTAAAAGATTACCTTCTATGGCGCCTTCTCCTCGAATCAAGTCTTCGGATTCAGAAGCTTCACTCCACTCATAGTATAAACTCGACCTCCGCTTGCGGTTTCTTGGCTCGAGTTGCATTGACCGAAGGTTCAGCCTTTGCTTGGTTGCGCCTCTCTCTGACATATGGCCGGTTTGCCACATCCGAAGCAAATGATTCCTTTTATCGTGCGATCTCTTGTGAGATGATCCTTCCCACACTTCGGCATTTGGATGGGTAGGTCGTATTCGACCAGCCTTCGGTTCCCGAAGAACCTCCACCCGAACTTCCACCGATTTGTTGTTGACTCCTCGTTGGTCTAGAATAGGGTTTCTTCCGAAAGCGGTTTGAACCACTGCCTCCACCTCTTTGGGACCGTACAGGCCCAAAGTTCCTGTTTCTCGCATCTCTAGCCTGCTCCAAGGCTTCAACTTCGCAGCAAGTGTCTAACAGTTCCGAGAATACTTTCATTTTCAAGGTAATCACATGACTTTCTTTACCTCGTACCTCAGTCCTTCGATGAATTTCCAAAGATTTCCAGGCTTCATCGGTTTGATGTCGGTAATGTGTCGAAAATCTCTCCAAGTTCTCAAACTTGGCTGCGTATCGCCGACAAATCATGTTCCCCTGTCTCGTGTTGAGGAACTCCATCTCCTTTGCGTGTCTCGCATTCGCAGAAAGTATTTGCCCAAGAATTTCTCCTTGAATAGTTCCCAAGTGACCTCTCGCTCCTTCGGCTTCTAATGCCCTTTGAGCACCATTCCACCAGTCTTCAGCATTTCCGACGAGCATAAAAGTCGCATAATTTACTTTCTTGTCTTCCGCACAATTCATGCCACGAAAGACTTTTTCCAGCTCCTTGATCCATAGATTAGCCTTGTCGGGATCAAACTCCCCTTGAACTCGCGGAGGGTTATGACGACGAAATTCTCTAAGTTTTGCGCATCGGCGGCCGCCTCAAGTGTTGAGCGCCTCTTTCTTGTTGTTGAGCGGCAAGCGTTCGTTTTGTTGCGCAATGAGTTCCGCCATCCGCCGCATTGCTTCCACAAAGAAATTGCAATATCTCCACCTCTTGCCATTTTGCCTTTCTCTTAAATTAGATTACCGAAAACATAAGAAAAGTCGAGGAATCCACTCAAGACACTCACCACGAGAGATTCACACAAAGACAAACAAGACAGACTCACACTCAAGACCCAAAGAAAACATAAACCGGGCTCGATACCAACTTAATGTAACGCCCTTTTTGGGAGGGAACGTCACATTGTCAAACAAAGTAAAATGCGGAAATTACATAATTAACGATTAAGACCCGGTTCATTTTAATTAATTAATGTTTAACCATGTGAGCAAATTTGACAATATTTTTTTTTTTATAATAATAATAATAATGATACTACAGAGTGCGGATAAAAGTAACGAATAAAACAATACATAGAGATTTGCACCGAATAGCATGCATATATATATATATCTAGAGTTTAATACAAATTGTTTCATAAATACAAGCCTGGCCATCATCAAAAAGCAAACTATACCCACCCCAAGGGAAACATGCATATATACCCACATGCATATACAAAATATACACCCAAATCAAAAGAAAGATACATCGTGCCCCCAAAAACAAAAACACCGGCAGCCATCGGTAGCCACCAATGATCATCGACCCCTCAAATAGAAAGGGACCGATTCGGGATCATCGGGAGGACCCTCATCGATCTTCCTCATCCGAGGACTCATCCATAGGAACCACAGAGGCGCGGGACGGAGCCCGAGCGTGGAATCAAACGAATCCTCCCGCGGGTGTAGTAACGGGGACCCCACATCTCCCGATAGGCGGTAAAACTCCAAGCGTAAGCGATGTAGCAAGTGAGGACCGGGTGCCTCATGGCGTCTCCAGTGCAAGTGATACGTACACGTCTCCCACATACACACAACGGTCGGAGTTTAGGTTGATGTGCCAACACTCCGCCCTCCGAGGAAGGTCGGCGCACATCTCCCAAAAATCCGCGCGTGCGTGCGTACATCGTCGCAGCCAAAGTCAATCTGTGCGGGCCGGAAGCGGGAAGGCGTGGCTCTTCTCGTCTCTTCACCGTCGTCTTCGATCGCACAAGGTGCACATAAACAAATAAGTAATAGAAGCACGGGAAAAGAGGTAAGATATCCTACACTCAATACCAATACAAAGAACCAAGAACCGAACCGCGCATAACGCCCACGTAGCATGTAAAGGCAATAAATAAGCTTTTAAACGGATAACCGGTCAGTAATCATTAATAACGGTAATGAATAATTCATAATATCCGAGCGGTTAAATATCGGGTAACAATAATTTTCGGATGTCGAATATTCCATGATGCATGGACTCAACATTCAATTTCCTACTCCATGGAGCTAGACTCAAACGGTCGGAGAGAAAGATCGGGAGACATGTCGTGACTCCTACCCGAGGCCGTGCTATCAATAATTTTCCACGTGCACAATCATGGCATTGCACGTACATTCTACACTAGATCACGATATAGGACAGTGTCAAGTCCGGATCGTCGGTGCGTTTGCATCGGTTTGCCCCACGTACGCAGGAGCTACCAACTCGCCCATTGCGAAGGACCCGCACCCCGACGCCCCAAGGTCATAACAAGACCCACACTTGTCTACTCGCACCCGCACTAAGGTGTGTTCAATCTCCTAGGCAACTTGGCCTTACAACAAATCCACACGGACATCACAATGCATAAGACACTATGCATGCTCATGTATGATCCACAATCTCATACGAATTCATAATATACCATAATTGATCAAGAGAGTGCAATAAGCAAATTTGCATCCAAGAAGAACCCAATATCCACATAATATCAATTTATAATTCAAGGAACACATTATGGGTCCATTATGGATTTCTAAAATCTCCAAGTCTTATGAAATTCATCTCATTGGTTCATTTACTTGTCATTTGATTCAAGTTACTTGATTCTTATAATTACCTTCCAAGCTTAGCTCATTTCCTAAGTCTCCACCACAATCCATCATGAATTTATTGTTACAAGTTTCCTATTATCAATCTACATTTTTAATCGCTTGATTAACTCAAGTCTTGACATCTCAAATTTGTTAATCTTTTCCCTCATTCAAGCCCTCAAAACCGTGGCACTCAAGAGAGTCTTAGATCACAATTTTCTTCTCACTAATTTAGTCTTCCTTTACTTAACCTACCTAGCATTATTCTTGGCACCATGACAACCAAAATTCTGCTCCTAAAACAACCCAAAACCGTGGCACTTACCAAGGTTTAACAACCAGAATTTTGTCCATTTAAACCAACCTTAACTACTTGATTTTATTAGCCATGCATTGATCAAAAATTAAGCATTACTTCCACTCATTTTCCAAAGACAAAAACAGCCCCAAAAACAAGCCAAAAACCGTGACTCACTCAAGGTTCCAACAACCAGAATTTTATCCATTCAAATCAACCTTAACTACTTGATTAAATTAGCCATGCATTGATCACAAATTAAGCTTCATTTCCATTCAATTTCCAAAGCACACAACCAGCCCAAAACAGAGCCAAAAACCGTGGCACTCCAAGGGTCCAAAGAAACCAGAATTTTGCTCACTTCAATCTCACTCAACTACTTGATTAAATTAACCATGCATTGATCACAAATTAAGCACCACTTCCATTGAATTTCCAGCACAAAGACAGCCCCAAAAACAAGCCAAAAACCGTGGCACTCCAAGGGTCCAACAAACCAGAATTTTTCAAGCATTCATACATGGTTTCCAATCACAAAATTACACAATCAATCAACCACTCAAAGCTAAATCAAAATCACATTCAAGAAACCAATTTCAAGCAAGTTCAAGAACAACCACCATGTGGTTCTTCTTCCAAAAATTAAATACAAGATTCCTAGTTGCTAAAGAGGTTGAGGAGGATTAATCTTCCTCTTACTAAGTTGATGAACCAAGAAACTCCAAGAATCACCCTTGATTTTCGGATTTGGAGCACCAAAAACCCTAGAAAATTTGGTCCAAGTTAGAACAATGAAATGGTGTGTAAAAGAAGAAGAAAATGGCCAATAGACCAAGGAAAAACAGAAACGAAAATGGGAGGGGAAGGCTGGAATTTTTCAGCCATGGGAGCTCACCTTCAAGGCTTGAGGAATGGTTGAAGATGGAAGCTTTTCTTGAAACTCCAAGCACCAAAGATGAAGAGGAGGAGTAGGAGATTAAGGAAATGTGGTTAGATTAAATTTTTTGTGAAGGTTAGGTTTCATGGGAGAGGGCTGGACGCAGGGGCTGCTGGAAGGAGAAGAGAAATATGTGAAAAAGAAAGGAGAAGAAGAGAACGTAAATGAAGAAGCAAAATGTGTTTTTGGTGATATTATGTCAATTGATTTATTTGAATAATTGAATCCAATTTCTTTCTCCAATTTGGGCTGCAGACCACGTAAGTGATAGGGAGAGAAATGAGTGGGAAAAATTTGGCTTCCTTTGGAAGCTAAACACTTGGTCAAAGCTTGGGTCAAAGCTTGTTAAGGAAGCTTTGATTAAAATACACTTAAATTTGAATTAAAGTGAGTAAATTAAATATAATGTAAATAGCATTAGGATAAGGTGATAGTATTTTTATTACACACTATTATCCATTAGATAATAGTTACTGATTAAGTCAAGATTTAATTAATCCGACAGATGAATTCTTCGTCAGTATTGATTTAATCGTATCAGAAGATTTCCCAGAAATTTGCGAAACCTCGTAAATCGTGTCAAGTCCCGGTTTAGTAAGATCCCCGTCGACTTATCCATAGTCCAAGGTTCGCAGAGAAAACATCGCGTTTCCCTGGTTCTGGTCGGCGCGCACGCAAAACGAGGAATATACTGTAATATTCGACGTTTCCGAGAAAATTCCCGAAAATTCTCAAAATTGCAAATATTAGAAAATGACTATTCATAGTGAAATAATCAATTTCCGAAGTGTTACACTGGTCTCAAGAATTTCTCGGCCAAAGTGCACGTAAAACGAAGAATATATTAAAATATTCGTCAAGCTTTCCGAAAATTTCCAAAAAATTCCTAAAAATCAAGAATATTATAAAATGATGATTTATGATCAAATATGTATTTTTCGGGATGTTACAACACTCCCTACTAAAAGGAATTTCGTCCTCGAAATTTTCATACCTTAAAATAATTCTGGATGTTGCTCCTTCATCTTGTCTTCCAATTCCCAAGTCGCATCACCAGTTGCTTCATTCCAAATCACCTTTACCAATGGAATCTCCTTGCCTCGTAGTTGCTTTATCCGTCGATCCTCGATTCTCGCAGGAGACGTTTCATAGGTCGTTCTCTTTTAACTGTACTCGTGTCCTGCTATAACATGACTTGGATCAGGTAAATATTTACGAAGTTGTGACACATGGAAGACATTGTGTATGTTTGAAAGAATAGGGGGTAAGGCTATCTGGTAAGCTACTGGACCTATCCGGCGAAGAATTTGGTAAGGTCTAAGAAATTTTGGAGTGAGTTTTCTAGATTTTAAGGCCCTACCGACCCCAAATGGGTGTGACTTTCAGAACACATGCTCACCTTCTTCAAACTCAAGAGGCTTTCTTCTCTTATCCGCATAGCTCTTCTGCCGCCTCGAGCGCTTCTCATCTTCTTGAATCATCTTGACCTTTTCGGTTGTCCGTTGAATGATATCCGGTCCAATTGTGAGACGCTCTCCATCTTGGTACCAACACAACGGTGTTCGACACCGCCTTCCATACAGGGCTTCATATGGTGCCATCCCTATACTCGCATGGTAACTGTTGTTGTATGTGAACTCTATCAACGGCAAGATTTGGTCCCAACTCCCAGTCTGCTCAATAGTACACGCTCTAAGCAAGTCCTCTAGAGATTGGATCGTCCTTTCCGATTGTCCATCGGTTTGTGGGTGGTACGCTGAACTCATACGTAACTTTGTTCCCAGCGATGCCTCGTAGACTTTGCCAGAATTTTGAAGTAAATCTCGGATCCCTATCCGAAACTATACTCGTAGGCACACCATGCAGTCTGACAATCTCTCCAATATACAGTCGGGTCAGCTTTTCCAAACTGTACCTTATATTAATCGGGAGGAAATGAGCCGATTTTGTGTGTCCGATCGACTATTACCCAAATCGAGTCATGTCCTATCCTTGTCCTTGGCAATCCTACAACGAAATCCATTGCGATGTCAGTCCCACTTCCATTCGGAATAGACAATGGTTGCGTGAACCCAAAGAGTCGCCGATGTTCCACTTTGGCTTTTTGACGTACTAGACAAGTCGATACACATCTAGTGACATCACTTTTTAGTCCATGCCACCGAACAACTTCTTCAAGTCTTGGTACATCTTTGTTATACCAGGGTGCATACTTAGCTTGCTAGTGTGGGCATGATCCACAATATATCGTCTAAGCTCTTGGTCACGAGGAATACAAACTCTACCTCGGAATCTCGAATTCCATCCGTTCCTTCTTCGAACTCTGTTTTCTCGCCTTGTTTCATTTGTTCTCTTATTTCTTGCAAGAATTCATCGGTCTTCTGTTTTTCCCGTATGTCTTCCATCAACTCGCTTGAGATGGTAACCATATTCATGCAAATTCTTCCGGTTCCAACTTAACAAATGACCATACATCTCTAAATTGTTCGATGAGATCTCTTTCCTTAATCATCAAGGCGTAAACACCGATAGTCTTTCTACTTAAGGCGTCGCCACAACGTTCGCCTTGCCGTGGTGGTACAACAACCGGAAATCATAATCCTTTAAAAACTCCACCATCTTCCGTCTCATATTCAGCTCTTTCGGTCGTACAAGTACTTCAAGCTCTTGTGGTCACCGAAGATGTTGAATGTCGCTCCATAAAGGAAATGTCTCCATATCTTCGCAGCAAAACCACACCGCCAACTCCAAATCATGAGTCGGGTAATTCTTTTCATGCACTCGCAATCGTCGCGAGCGTAGGCTACCACCTTTCGGTGTTGCATAAGAACAGATCCCAATCCTTGGTACGAAGCGTCACAATACACCTCGAACGGTTCATTCGGATCGGGTAACACTAATACGTGTGAGGTAGTCACCGTTTCTTCAACTCTTGAAAACTCGCTCACATTTATCACCCATTCGAAAGCTTGATTCTTCTTCGTCAATTGAGTGAGCGGTCCCAGCAATCTTGGAAAACCCTCTATGAACCTCCTGAATATCCGGCTAAACCAACGAAACTACGGACTTCCGTCACGACTTCATTGTTCCCACCGCAAGATCGCTTCTACTTTGCATGGATCCACCGCGATTCCTTCTTTTGAGATTACGTGACCCAAAAACTTTACCTCGTCAAGCCAAAACTCGCACTTCGACACTTGGCATACGCCTCCTTTTCCTTCAAAATCTGAAGAACTATGCTTTGAGGTGCTCAAGATGATCCTCCCGATTTTGGGAATATATCGTGGATGTCATCAATGAAGACGACAACGAACCTATCCAAGTACGGACGAAAGATGCGGTTCATATAGTCCATGAAAATAGCAGCGCATTCGTCACACCAAACGGCATCACAAGATACTCGTAATGACCGTATCGCGTACGAAAAGCGCCTTGGGTATATCCTCCGTCTTCACTCTTATCCGATGATACCCAGATCTCAAGTCAATCTTCGAAAATACCGCTGCCCCCTTCGGTTGGTCCATCAAGTCATCAATTCTCTGTAGAGGATATTTGTTCTTGATCGTCAACTTGTTCAATTGCTCGTAATCCACACACAATCTCGAGGTACCGTCCTTCTTTCGAACTAGTAACACAGTGCTCCCCACGGAGACACACTTGGTCTAACGAATCGCTTCTCCAAAAGCTCTTCTAGCCGCTTCTTAAGTTCGGCTAATTACATCGGTGACATTCGGTGCGGTGCTATAGACACGGGACCAGCTCCGTACTAGATCAATAGCAAACTCGATTTCACGTGCCGGCGAAACTGTACTTCTTCGGGGAAGATCTCGGAAATTCCTTCACTACCGGAATAGTACTCAAATCACCTCACTCTCAACTTTCGAGAAGATAATAGCATGTACCCCGAGCTCCTTCTTTCAAGAAAGCTCGTGCTTGGTTGGCCGTCAAGTATCTAGAATTCTCATCCACAGGAAAGACTATGGTCCTACTAGAACAATCTAACGAACATGGTTGGAAGATAACCAGTCCATCCCTAGGATTATATCTAACTGTGAAAGAGGTAAACAGATCAAATCGACGTAAAAGATTCGACCTTCAACAATCAAAGGACACTTCAAACGACTTTGGTAGTAACTACCGGTTTATCGATGGGGTTGAAACAAATCAATTCAAAAGGTAGTTCGGACACGTGTAAACCAAGTCGTAGCACACACCATATGATATAAATGAATGGGTTGCCCAGTCATACAAGACTTTTAAAAGATTACCTTCTATGGCGCCTTCTCCTCGAATCAAGTCTTCTGATTCGAAGCTTCGCTCCACTCATAGTATAAACTCGACCTCCGGCTTGCGGTTTCTTGGCTCGAGTTGCATTGACCGAAGGTTCAGCCTTTGCTTGGTTGCGCCTCTCGGACATATGGCCCGGTTTGCCACATCCGAAGCAAATGATTCCTTTTATCGTGCGATCTCTTGTGAGATGATCCTTCCCACACTTCGTGCATTTGGATGGGTAGGTCGTATTCGACCGGTTCGGTTCCCGTAAGAAGAACCTCCACCCGAACTTCCACCGATTTGTTGTTGACTCCTGTTGGTCGGGAATAGGGTTTCTTCTGAAAGCGGTTTGAACCACTGCCTCCACCTCTTTGGGACCGTACAGCCCAAAGTTCCTGCTTTCTCGCATCTCTAGCCTCGCTCCAAGGCTTCAACTTCGCAGCAAGTGTCTAACGGCTCCGAGAATACTTTCATTTTCAAGGTAATCACAGCTTTCTTTACCTCGTACCTCGGTCCTTCGGTGAATTTCCAAAGATTTCCAGCTTCATCGGTTTGATGCTTTGGTAATGTGTCGAAAATCTCTCCAAGTTCTCAAACTTGGTGCGTATTCGCCGACAAATCATGTTCCCCTGTCTCGGGTTGAGGAACTCCATCTCCTTTGCGTGTCTCGCATTCGCAGAGAGTATTTGCCCAAGAATTTCTCCTTGAACAGGTTCCCAAGTGACCTCTGCTCCTTCGGCTTCTAATGCCCTTTGAGCACCATTCCACCAGTCTTCAGCATTTCGACGAGCATAAAAGTCGCATAATTTACTTTCTTGTCTTCCGCACAATTCATGCCACGAAAGACTTTTTCCAGCTCCTTGATCCATAGATTAGCCTTGTCGGGATCAAACTCCCCTTGAACTCGCGGAGGGTTATGACGACGAAATTCGCTAAGTTTTGCGCATCGGCGGTCGCCTCAAGCCGTTGAGCGCTCTTTCTTGTTGTTGAGCGGCGCGTTCGTTTTGTTGCGCAATGAGTTCCGCCATCCGCCGCATTGCTTCCACAAAGAAATGCAATATCTCCACCTCTTGCCATTTTGCCTTTCTCTTAAATTAGATTACTGAAAACATAAGAAAAGTCAGAGGAATCCACTCAAGACACTCACCACAGAGATTCACACAGCACAAACAAGACAGACTCACACTCAAGACCCAAAGAAAACATAAACCGGGGCTCTGATACCAACTTAATGTAACGCCCCTTTTTGGGAGGGAACGTCACATTGTCAAACAAAGTAAAATGCGGAAATTACATAATTAACGATTAAGACCCGGTTCATTTTAATTAATTAATGTTTAACCATGTGA
This sequence comes from Ormosia emarginata, assembly GCA_029884605.1. NCBI lineage: Eukaryota > Viridiplantae > Streptophyta > Magnoliopsida > Fabales > Fabaceae > Ormosia > Ormosia emarginata. The sequence continues at coordinate 18,574,063 of JAQQTP010000078.1, read as the reverse complement.
GCAAATTTGACAATATTTTTTTTTTATAATAATAATAATAATGATACTACAGAGTGCGGATAAAAGTAACGAATAAAACAATACATAGAGATTTGCACCTGAATAGCATGCATATATATATATCTAGAGTTTAATACAAATTGTTTCATAAATACAAGCCTGCCATCATCAAAAAGCAAAACTATACCCACCCCAAGGGAAACATGCATATATACCCACATGCATATACAAAATATACAGCCCAAATCAAAAAGAAAGATACATCGTGCCCCCAAAAACAAAAACACCGGCACCATCGGTAGCCACCAATGATCATCGACCCCTCAAATAGAAAGGGACCGATTCAGATCATCGGAGGACCCTCATCGGGATCTTCCTCATCCGAGGACTCATCCATAGGAACCACGAGGCGCGGGACGGAGCCCGAGCGGTGGAATCAAACGAATCCTCCCGCGGGTGTAGTAACGGGGACCCCACATCTCCCTCGATAGGCGTAAAACTCCAAGCGTAAGCGATGTAGCAAGTGAGGACCGGTGCCTCATGGCGTCTCCAGCAAGTGATACGTACACGTCTCCCACATACACACAACGGTCGGAGTTTAGGTTGATGTGCCAACACTCCGGCCCTCCGAGGAAGGTCGCGCACATCTCCCAAAAATCCGCGCGTGCGTGCGTGACATCGTCGCAGTCAAAGTCAATCCCGTGCGGCGGGCGGAAGCCGGGAAGGCGGGCTCTTCTCGTCTCTTCACCGTCGTCTTCGATCAAAGACAAGGTGCACATAAACAAAGAAGTAATAGAAGCACAGGGAAAGAGGTAAGATATCCTACACTCAATACCAATACAAAGAACCAAGAACCGAATCGGCGCATAACGCCCACGTAGCATGTAAAGGCAATAAATAAGCTTTTAAACAGATAACCGGTCGGGCAATCATTAATAACGGTAATGAATAATTCATAATATCCAGGCGAAAATATCGGGTAACAATAATTTTCAGATGTCGAATATTCCATGATGCATGGACTCAACATTCAATTTCCTACTCCATGGAGCTAGACTCAAACAGTCGGAGAGAAAGATCAGGAGACATGTCTGTGACTCGGCTGCCGAGGCCAGTGCTATCAATAATTTTCCACGTGCACAATCATGGCATTGCACAGACATTCTACACTAGATCACGATATAGGACAGTGTCAAGTCCGGATCGTCGGTGCGTTTGCATCGGTTTGCCCCACGCATGCAGGAGCTACCAACTGCCCATTGCGAAGGACCCGCACCCCGACGCCCCCAAGGTCATAACAAGACCCACACTTGTCTACTCGCACCCGCACTAAGGTGTGTTCAATCTCCTAGGCAACTTGGCCTTACAACAGTCCACACGGACATCACAATGCATAAGACACTATGCATGCTCATGTATGATCCACAATCTCATACGAATTCATAATATACCATAATTGATCAAGAGAGTGCAATAAGCAAATTTGCATCCAAGAAGAACCCAATATCCACATAATATCAATTTATAATTCAAGGAACACATTATGGGTCCATTATGGATTTCTAAAATCTCCAAGTCTTATGAAATTCATCTCATTGGTTCATTTACTTGTCATTTGATTCAAGTTACTTGATTCTTATAATTACCTTCCAAGCTTAGCTCATTTCCTAAGTCTCCACCACAATCCATCATGAATTTATTGTTACAAGTTTCCTATTATCAATCTACATTTTTAATCGCTTGATTAACTCAAGTCTTGACATCTCAAATTTGTTAATCTTTTCCCTCATTCAAGCCCTCAAAACCGTGGCACTCAAGAGAGTCTTAGATCACAATTTTCTTCTCACTAATTTAGTCTTCCTTTACTTAACCTACCTAGCATTATTCTTGGCACCATGACAACCAAAATTCTGCTCCTAAAACAACCCAAAACCGTGGCACTTACCAAGGTTTAACAACCAGAATTTTGTCCATTTAAACCAACCTTAACTACTTGATTTTATTAGCCATGCATTGATCAAAAATTAAGCATTACTTCCACTCATTTTCCAGCACAAAAACAGCCCCAAAAACAAGCCAAAAACCGTGACTCACTCAAGGTTCCAACAACCAGAATTTTATCCATTCAAATCAACCTTAACTACTTGATTAAATTAGCCATGCATTGATCACAAATTAAGCTTCATTTCCATTCAATTTCCAGCACACAACCAGCCCAAAACAGAGCCAAAAACCGTGGCACTCCAAGGGTCCAAAAACCAGAATTTTGCTCACTTCAATCTCACTCAACTACTTGATTAAATTAACCATGCATTGATCACAAATTAAGCACCACTTCCATTGAATTTCCAGCACAAAGACAGCCCCAAAAACAAGCCAAAAACCGTGGCACTCCAAGGGTCCAAAGAAACCAGAATTTTTCAAAGATTCATACATGGTTTCCAATCACAAAATTACACAATCAATCAACCACTCAAAGCTAAATCAAAATCACATTCAAGAAACCAATTTCAAGCAAGTTCAAGAACAACCACCATGTGGTTCTTCTTCCAAAAATTAAATACAAGATTCCTAGTTGCTAAAGAGGTTGAGGAGGATTAATCTTCCTCTTACTAAGTTGATGAACCAAGAAACTCCAAGAATCACCCTTGATTTTCGGATTTGGAGCACCAAAAACCCTAGAAAATTTGGTCCAAGTTAGAACAATGAAATGGTGTGTAAAAGAAGAAGAAAATGGCCAATAGACCAAGGAAAAACAGAAACGAAAATGGGAGGGGAAGGCTGGAATTTTTCAGCCATGGGAGCTCACCTTCAAGGCTTGAGGAATGGTTGAAGATGGAAGCTTTTCTTGAAACTCCAAGCACCAAAGATGAAGAGGAGGAGTAGGAGATTAAGGAAATGTGGTTAGATTAAATTTTTGTGAAGGTTAGGTTTCATGGGAGAGGGCTGGACGCAGGGGCTTTGGAAGGAGAAGAGAAATATGTGAAAAAGAAAGGAGAAGAAGAGAACGTAAATGAAGAAGCAAAATGTGTTTTTGGTGATATTATGTCAATTGATTTATTTGAATAATTGAATCCAATTTCTTTCTCCAATTTGGGCTGCAGACCACGTAAGTGAGAGGGAGAGAAATGAGTGGGAAAAATTTGGCTTCCTTTGGAAGCTAAACACTTGGTCAAAGCTTGGGTCAAAGCTTGTTAAGGAAGCTTTGATTAAAATACACTTAAATTTGAATTAAAGTGAGTAAATTAAATATAATGTAAATAGCATTAGGATAAGGTGATAGTATTTTTATTACACACTATTATCCATTAGATAATAGTTACAGTTAATGAAGTCGATTTAATTAATCCGACATGAGATGAATTCTTCATTTGTATTGATTTAATCAGCGTATGCAGTAAAGATTTCCGGAAATTTGTGAAACCTCGTAAAGCTGTGTCAAGTCCCGGTTTAGTAAGATCCCCCGTTGACTTATCCATAGTCCAAAGTTCGCAGAGAAAACATCGCGTTTTCCGGTTCGGTCGGTGTGCATGCAAAACGAGGAATATACGGTAATATTCGACGTTTCCATAAAATTCCCAGAAAATTCTCAAAAATTGCAAATATTAGAAAATGACTATTCATAGTGAAATAATCAATTTCCGAAGTGTTACACTGGTCTCAAAGAATTCTCAAATTTCCAGGTGTGCACGTAAAACGAAGAATATATTAAAATATTCGTCGCTTCCGAAAATTTCCGAAAAAAATTCCTAAAAATCAAGAATATTATAAAATGATGATTTATGATCAAATATGTATTTTTCGGGATGTTACAACACTCCCCTACTAAAAGGAATTTCGTCCTCGAAATTTTCATACCTTAAAATAATTCTGGATGTTGCTCCTTCATCTTGTCTTCCAATTCCCAAGTCGCATCACCAGTTGCTTCATTCCAAATCACCTTTACCAATGGAATCTCCTTGCCTCGTAGTTGCTTTATCCGTCGATCCTCGATTCTCGCAGAGACGTTTCATAGGTCAGGTTCTCTTTTAACTGTCCTGTGTCCTGCTATAACATGACTTGGATCAGGTAAATATTTACGAAGTTGTGACACATGGAAGACATTGTGTATGTTTGAAAGAATAGGGGTAAGGCTATCTCGGTAAGCTACCGGACCTATCCGTGAAGAATTTGGTAAGGTCCAAGAAATTTTGGAGTGAGTTTTCTAGATTTTAAGGCCCTACCGACCCCAAATCGTGGGTGTGACTTTCGGAACACATGCTCACCTTCTTCAAACTCAAGAGGCTTTCTTCTCTTATCCGCATAGCTCTTCTCGCCGCCTCGAGCGCTTCTCATCTTCTCGTTGAATCATCTTGACTTTTTCGGTTGTCTCCGTTGAATGATATCCGGTCCAATTGTGAGACGCTCTCCATCTTGGTACCAACACAACGGCGTTCGACACCGCCTTCCATACGTGGCTTCATATGGTGCCATCCCTATACTCGCATGGTAACCGTTGTTGTATGTGAACTCTATCAACGGCAAGATTTGGTCCCAACTCCCGGTCCTCGCTCAATAGTACACGCTCTAAGCAAGTCCTCTGTAGAGATTGGATCGTCCTTTCCGATTGTCCATCGGTTTGTGGGTGGTACGCCGAACTCGTACGTAACTTTGTTCCCACGATGCTGTAGACTTTGCCGAATTTTGAAGTAAATCTCGGATCCCTATCCGAAACTATACTCGTAGGCACACCATGCGCACGACAATCTCTCCAATATACGGTCGGGTCGCTTTTCCAAACTGTACCTTATATTAATCGGGAGGAAATGAGCCGATTTTGTAAGCCGATCGACTATTACCCAAATCGAGTCATGTCCCATCCTTGTCCTTGGCAATCCTACAACGAAATCCATTGCGATGTCGTCCCACTTCCATTCGTGAATAGACAATGGTTGCAAGAACCCAAAGAGGTCGCCGATGTTCCACTTTGGCTTTTTGACGTACTAGACAAGTCGATACACATCTAGTGACATCACTTTTTAGTCCATGCCACCAGAACAACTTCTTCAAGTCTTGGTACATCTTTGTTATACCAGGGTGCATACTTAGCTTGCTAGTGTGGGCATGATCCACAATATATCGTCTAAGCTCTTGGTCACGAGGAATACAAACTCTACCTCGGAATCTCAGAATTCCATCTGTTCCTTCTTCGAACTCTGTTTTCTCGCCTTGTTTCATTTGTTCTCTTATTTCTTGCAAGAATTCATCGGTCTTCTGTTTTTCCCGTATGTCTTCCATCAACTCGCTTGAGATGGTAACCATATTCATGCAAATTCTTCCGGGTTCCAACTTAACAAATGACCATACATCTCTAAATTGTTCGATGAGATCTCTTTCCTTAATCATCAAGGCAGAAACACTGATAGTCTTTCTACTTAAGGCGTCAGCCACAACGTTCGCCTTGCCAGGGTGGTACAACAACTGGAAATCATAATCCTTTAAAAACTCCAGCCATCTTCGCTGTCTCATATTCAGCTCTTTCTGATCGTACAAGTACTTCAAGCTCTTGTGGTCACTGAAGATGTTGAATGTCGCTCCATAAAGGAAATGTCTCCATATCTTCAGAGCAAAAACCACAGCTGCCAACTCCAAATCATGAGTCGGGTAATTCTTTTCATGCACTCGCAACTGTCGCGAAGCGTAGGCTACCACCTTTCGGTGTTGCATAAGAACAGATCCCAATCCTTGGTACGAAGCGTCACAATACACCTCGAACGGTTCATTCGGATCAGGTAACACTAATACAGTGTGAGGTAGTCACCGTTTCTTCAACTCTTGAAAACTCGCTCACATTTATCACCCATTCGAAAGCTGATTCTTCTTTGTCAATTGAGTGAGCGGTCCCAATCTTGGAAAACCCCTCTATGAACCTCCCAGGTAATATCCGGCTAAACCAACGAAACTACGGACTTCCGTCATCGACTTCGGTTGTTCCCACCGCAATCTCGCTTCTACTTTGCATGGATCCACCGCGATTCCTTCTTTTGAGATTACGTGACCCAAAAACTTTACCTCGTCAAGCCAAAACTCGCACTTCGACACTTGGCATACGCTTCTTCCTTTTCCTTCAAAATCAAGAACTATGCTGAGGTGCTCAGCGATGATCCTCCTGATTTTGGGAATATATCAGGATGTCATCAATGAAGACGACAACGAACCTATCCAAGTACGGACGAAAGATGCGGTTCATATAGTCCATGAAAATAGCAGGCGCATTCGTCACACCAAACGGCATCACAAGATACTCGTAATGACCGTATCGCGTACGAAAAGCGCCTTGGGTATATCCTCCGTCTTCACTCTTATCCGATGATACCCGGATCTCAAGTCAATCTTCGAAAATACCGCTGCCCCTTCAGTTGGTCCATCAAGTCATCAATTCTCTAGAGGATATTTGTTCTTGACTGTCAACTTGTTCAATTGCCTGTAATCCACACACAATCTCGAGGTACCGTCCTTCTTTCGAACTAGTAACACAGGTGCTCCCCACGGAGACACACTTGGTCTAACGAATCCGCTTCTCCAAAAGCTCTTCTAGCTGCTTCTTAAGTTCAATTAGTGCATCGGTGACATTCGGTGCGGTGCTATAGACACGGGACCAGCTCCCGTACTAGATCAATAGCAAACTCGATTTCACGTGCGGCGGTAAACTGTACTTCTTCAGGGAAGATCTCGGGAAATTCCTTCACTACCGAATAGTACTCAAATCACCTCACTCTCAACTTTCGGAGAAGATAATAGCATGTACCCCGAGCTCCTTCTTTCAAGAAAGCTCGTGCTTGGTTGGCCGTCAAGTATCTAGAATTCTCATCCACATGGAAAGACTATGGTCCTACTAGAACAATCTAACGAACATGGTTGGAAGATAACCATTCCATCCCTAGGATTATATCTAAGCGTGAAAGAGGTAAAGATCAAATCGACAAAAGATTCGACCTTCAACAATCAAAGGACACTTCAAACAAGACTTTGGTAGTAACTACCGGTTTATCGGTGGGGGTTGAAACAGTCAATTCAAAAGGTAGTTCGGACACACTAAACCAAGTCGTAGCACACAATGCTGGTATGATATAAATGAATGGGTTGCCCCAGATCATACAAGACTTTTAAAAGATTACCTTCTATGGCGCCTTCTCCTCGAATCAAGTCTTCGATTCGGAAGCTTCGAAATCCACTCATAGTATAAACTCGACCTCCCGGCTTGCGGTTTCTTGGCTCGAGTTGCATTGACCGAAGGTTCACCTTTGCTTGGTTGCGAGCTCGGACATATGGCCATTTGCCACATCCCAAATGATTCCTTTTATCGTGCGTTCTCTTGGTGAGATGATCCTTCCCACACTTCGGGCATTTGGATGGGTAGGTCGTATTCGACCGAATTCCCGATAAGAACCTCCACCAATGAACTTCCACCGATTTGTTGTTGACTCCCGTTGGTCGGGAATAGGGTTTCTTCCGAAAGCGGTTTGAACCACTTCTCCACCTCTTTGGGACCGTACAGCCCAAAGTTCCTGTTTCTCGCATCTCTAGCCTCGCTCCAAGGCTTCAACTTCGTCAGCAAGTGTCTAACGAGTTGAGAATACTTTCATTTTCAAGGTAATCACAGATTTCTTTACCTCGTACCTCGAGTCCTTCGGTGAATTTCCTCAAAACTCATTTCCAGGCTTCATCGGTTTGATCGGTAATGTGTCAAAAATCTCTCCAAGTTCTCAAACTTGGCATATATTCGGGCCGTTGACAGGTCATGTTCCCTCTGTCTCGGGTTGAGGAACTCCATCTCCTTTATGTGTCTCGCATTCGCGCAGAAAGTATTTGCCCAAGAATTTCTCCTTGAACAGTTCCCAAGTGACCTCAAGCTCCTTCTTCTAATGCCCTTTGAGCACCATTCCACCAAGTCTTCAAGATTTCCTCGAGCATAAAAGTCGCATAATTTACTTTCTTGTCTTCCGCACAATTCATGCCACGAAAGACTTTTTCCATGGCATGTCCTTGATCCATAGATTAGCCTTGTCGGGATCAAACTCCCCTTGAATGGGGAGGGTTATGACGACGAATTCATGCATTTTGCGCATTAAGATAGTTAGGCGGTATCGCCTCAATAGCCGCTTGAGCGCTCTTTTCTTGTTGTTGAAGCGCTCTAGCGTTCATCTTTTTGTTGCGCAATGAGTTCCGCCATCCATTTCTATCGCATTGCTTCCACAACAACCAACCCCAATATCTCCACCTCTTGCCATTTTGCCTTTCTCTTAAATTAGATTCCTCTCATAAGAAAAGTCGAGGAATCCACTCAAGACACTCACCACAGAGATTCACACAAAGACAAACAAGACAGACTCACACTCAAGACCCAAAGAAAACATAAACCTGGCTCGATACCAACTTAATGTAACGCCCTTTTTGGGAGGTAACGTCACATTGTCAAACAAAGTAAAATGCGGAAATTACATAATTAACGATTAAGACCCTGGTTCATTTTAATTAATTAATGTTTAACCATGTGAGCAAATTTGACAATATTTTTTTTTGATAATAATAATAATAATGATACTACAGAGTGCGGATAAAAGTAACGAATAAAACAATACATAGAGATTTGCACCAATAGCATGCATATATATATATCTAGAGTTTAATACAAGTTTCATAAATACAAGCCTGCCATCATCAAAAGCAAAATATACCCACCCCAAGGTTAGGAAACATGCATATATACCCACATGCATATACAAAATATACAGAATCAAAAAGAAAGATACATCTCAGTCCCAAAAACAAAAACACCATATCGGTAGCCACCAATGATCATCGACCCTCAAATAGAAAGGGACCGATTCAGGGATCATCGTGAGGACCCTCATCGGATCTTCCTCATCCGAGGACTCATCCATAGGAACCACGAAAGGCGCGGACGGAGCCCGAGCGGTGGAATCAAACGAATCCTCCCGCGGGGTGTAGTAACGGGGCACCCCACATCTCCCGATAAAGGAAAACTCCAAGCGTAAGAATGTAGCAAGTGAGGACCGGTGCCTCATGGCGTCTCCAGATAAAAGTGATACGTACACGTCTCCCATACACACAAGCGGTGGAGTTTAGGTTGATGTGCCAACACTCCGGCCCTCCGAGGAAGGTCGATATAAACATCTCCCAAAAATCACGCGTGCGTAAGGGATACATCGTCGCAGCAAAGTCAATCCACAGCCGGACCAGAAAAATCTTCTGTCTCTTCACCGTCGTTTCGATCAGCCTTTGCACATAAACAGAAGTAATAAAGCACATTGGAAAGAGGTAAGATATATAACCTACACTCAATACCAATACATGAACTCAAGAACCGAACAATAACGCCCACGTAGCATGTAAAGGCAATAAATAAGCTTTTAAACAGATAACCAAAATAATCATTAATAATCTGGTAATGAATAATTCATAATATCCAGGTTCAGCTTAAATATCAATAACAATAATTTTCAGATGTCGAATATTCCATGATGCATGGACTCAACATTCAATTTCCTACTCCATGGAGCTAGACTCAAACAAGGAGAGAAAGATCGGGAGACATGTAGTGACTCTCATTTCAAGGCCGTCTATCAATAATTTTCCACGTGCACAATCATGGCATTGCACGGACATTCTACACTAGATCACGATATGGACATATAATGTCAAGTCCGGATCGTTTTGTGCGTTTCATCGGTTTGCCCACGTAAAGCAGGAGCTACCAACTCCCCATTGCGAAGGACCCGCACCCCGACGCCCCCAGGTCATAATAAGACCCACACTTGTCTACCAAGCTAAAACCAGAAAGCGCACCCTTGCAAGTTCAAAGGTGTGTTCAATCTCCTAGGCAACTTGGCCTTACAACATCCACACGGACATCACAATGCATAAGACACTATGCATGCTCATGTATGATCCACAATCTCATACGAATTCATAATATACCATAATTGATCAAGAGAGTGCAATAAGCAAATTTGCATCCAAGAAGAACCCAATATCCACATAATATCAATTTATAATTCAAGGAACACATTATGGGTCCATTATGGATTTCTAAAATCTCCAAGTCTTATGAAATTCATCTCATTGGTTCATTTACTTGTCATTTGATTCAAGTTACTTGATTCTTATAATTACCTTCCAAGCTTAGCTCATTTCCTAAGTCTCCACCACAATCCATCATGAATTTATTGTTACAAGTTTCCTATTATCAATCTACATTTTTAATCGCTTGATTAACTCAAGTCTTGACATCTCAAATTTGTTAATCTTTTCCCTCATTCAAGCCCTCAAAACCGTGGCACTCAAGAGAGTCTTAGATCACAATTTTCTTCTCACTAATTTAGTCTTCCTTTACTTAACCTACCTAGCATTATTCTTGGCACCATGACAACCAAAATTCTGCTCCTAAAACAACCCAAAACCGTGGCACTTACCAAGGTTTAACAACCAGAATTTTGTCCATTTAAACCAACCTTAACTACTTGATTTTATTAGCCATGCATTGATCAAAAATTAAGCATTACTTCCACTCATTTTCCAAAGACAAAAAAGCCCCAAAAACAAGCCAAAAACCATTGACTCACCAAGGTTCCAACAACCAGAATTTTATCCATTCAAATCAACCTTAACTACTTGATTAAATTAGCCATGCATTGATCACAAATTAAGCTTCATTTCCATTCAATTTCCAGCACACAACCAGCCCAAAAAGAGCCAAAAAATTAATGGCACTCCAAGGGTCCAGAAACCAGAATTTTGCTCACTTCAATCTCACTCAACTACTTTGTGAAATGCTTAATGATTAAATTAACCATGCATTGATCACAAATTAAGCACCACTTCCATTGAATTTCCAGCACAAAGACAGCCCCAAAAACAAGCCAAAAACCGTGGCACTCAAGGGTCCAAACCAGTTCAATTTTTCAGCATTCATACATGGTTTCCAATCACAAAATTACACAATCAATCAACCACTCAAAGCTAAATCAAAATCACATTCAAGAAACCAATTTCAAGCAAGTTCAAGAACAACCACCATGTGGTTCTTCTTCCAAAAATTAAATACAAGATTCCTAGTTGCTAAAGAGGTTGAGGAGGATTAATCTTCCTCTTACTAAGTTGATGAACCAAGAAACTCCAAGAATCACCCTTGATTTTCGGATTGGAGCACCAAAACCCTAGAAAATTTGGTCCAAGTTAGAACAATGAAATGGTGTGTAAAAGAAGAAGAAAATGGCCAATAGACCAAGGAAAAACAGAAACGAAAATGGGAGGGGAAGGCTGGAATTTTTCAGCCATGGGAGCTCACCTTCAAGGCTTGAGGAATGGTTGAAGATGGAAGCTTTTCTTGAAACTCCAAGCACCAAAGATGAAGAGGAGGAGTAGGAGATTAAGGAAATGTGGTTAGATTAAATTTTTTGTGAAGGTTAGGTTTCATGGGAGAGGGTTGGACGCCCACCGTTTATGGAAGGAGAAAGAGAAATATGTGAAAAAAGAAAGGAGAAGAAGAGAACGTAAATGAAGAAGCAAAATGTGTTTTTGGTGATATTATGTCAATTGATTTATTTGAATAATTGAATCCAATTTATTTCTCCAATTTGGGCTGCAGACCACGTAAGTGAGAGGGAGAGAAATGAGTGGGAAAAATTTGGCTTCCTTTGGAAGCTAAACACTTGGTCAAAGCTTGGGTCAAAGCTTGTTAAGGAAGCTTTGATTAAAATACACTTAAATTTGAATTAAAGTGAGTAAATTAAATATAATGTAAATAGCATTAGGATAAGGTGATAGTATTTTTATTACACACTATTATCCATTAGATAATAGTTACAGATTGATGTAAGTCGGTATTTAATTAATCTGACGATGAATTCTTCATTTGTATTGATTTAATCGTAATCAGAAAGATTTCCCGGAATTTGCGAAATCTCAGAACTGTGTCAAGTCCCGGTTTAGTAAGATCCCCGTTGACTTATCCATAGTCCAAAGTTCGCAGAGAAAACATCGCGTTTTCCGCCTATCTCGGTCCAATCCTGCACGCAAAACGAGGAATATACGGTAATATTCGACGTTTCCAGAAAATTCCCAGAAAATTCTCAAAAATTGCAAATATTAGAAAATGACTATTCATAGTGAAATAATCAATTTCCGAAGTGTTACACTGGTCTCAACCAATTCTCACCCAGGTGTGCAACGTAAAACTCCTTCCAATATATTAAAATATTCGTCGTTTTCCAAAAATTTAAAAAATTCCTAAAAATCAAGAATATTATAAAATGATGATTTATGATCAAATATGTATTTTTCGGGATGTTACAGTGATAAATCATGAATGATTTGTAATCCTAATTATGTGAGGTAATTAGGCATGGATATGTATATATACATAATTTGTGATATTGAGAAAATGAGTTTCCCTAGGAGTTGGAATCACTTATGTGAACTCTTTTAATAATGTTGAGGCACTTTTAGAAGTATTTTGATGAAATGTTTGTAAAATGAACTTGAGAATGCATTAAATCAATTATGGAGCTAATTATGGGAAGTAATTAGTAATTGTATTGCATGCGATGTTTGTGAAACATTTTGAGGTGAGTAATATTCTCTCTATGTTGTTGAGTAAGGAGGTGAGTAATATCCTCTTTAAATTGATTGAACAATGAGGTAAGTAATTCCTCATCATGATTGTGGATTAGTGGAGGTGAGTAATATCCTCTGTTTGTGTGATGGATAGTGTAGGTGAGTCATATCCTTACTATGCCTAATAATTCATAACATTACCATGGATGTGGTTACATAACATTACTCATTTCATACTTAGGATTTGCATAGACATAAACACTAGACATAATTAAGCATAACATGACAATTGTATGGGCAGTTGTCACTATGACATAAACTTATGACATTACAATTGTATGTGCAATTGTGTACTTCTGTGATTGAAGTGTTAACTTAATGGTTGTGTAATATGTATATTACACACACACACACATACACGCACACACATATATATATTACTAGTATTGGAATACTCTACTGATAATTGCGATTTCTCACCTCATTTGTGTTGCCATGTAAATCAAGGTACAAATTCTTTAAAAGGAAAGAAGAAGATGTGTGAGGACTAGCATAGTTTAGATGCTATTTTGGACTGAGCTTGTATATATTTTATATTTGCTTTAAGTTTTATATATATATATATATATATATATATATATATATATATATATATAGGATTAGTTGTTAGTGGTAGCATGGCCGATCTTGAGTATTCTTGTGCATATCAAGTCTAACAAGATATCAGAATTGAGATGTTACATGATGTACCGACCTCATTTATTTATTCAGACATTTGAGATGTCTTCTTTTTGTAGTTTTGTAACTTTGTGGGTTTTGTGAATATTCTAGACAAAAGTAGTGGCACAACATATGTAAATATTAATTATAAATACAACTAGTGTGTTACTAGAAATTTTCTCAACAGTATCTTATTAGATTTATATTTCATTAATAAGTTTATCGTATTAGTTATAAAATTTAAATATGCTATATACAGGGGACTTTAGCTTAATTAATTTAAGTATTAATTCCATTCCATTACGTAATAAACCATTGCACATATTTTAATAAATAAGTAAGAAATAATAAACGTAATACATAATATTCTATCAGTAATATTAAATTATAATAAAATGACTAGTAAGATGTTACATTATGGTATCAGAGCAATAGTCCTGATGTGCCTAGGATAATGGGTCAAAAAATTTACTATGTGTGGTGCATAGGTTAGATAGATATTTCTAGAATTATACTTTTACACATTTGCTTATGTATGACAATATGAAGAAATATTGGACTAATATGTGGTCGAAATTTGGGAAACTGTACATAATGCAATAAGGATTTTAGTAAGTAAGAATTATCAAGTATAAAAAAAAATGTATAAACAGTGAAGAAGAATTCATTCGAAAAGAATATAAATAATAATAATAATATTAATATTAATATTAATATTAATAATAAATAAATTATCACTATATTGTTTGACCCAGGAGTTATTCACTCCTTGTGATTGTAAATTGTGTAATTTAATTAAATGTACTTGTGTTTGGATTGTTTTGTGATCTTTCAAGTATGATTATTTTGTTCTATTTATGTTATTGCCTCTTATGTAAGTAGAACATTATTTGTTAATTGTTGATTGGGTTTGCTACCAATGTTTGGTCTTGTTGTGCTAGAAGTGAGGCAGACTTTGGATATAACTTAAATGAGTTTTGTGTTTTGTTCTATATGAAATTTTGGTGAAGATGTACTTGACATACTGTTAGAATATTTGTTAATAGGATGATTGCTTGCTGCCATTGTTGGTTCAATTCTTAGATGTCTAACATACTTTAATAATAGTAGTTTCTTGATGGGATTTGTCTGAACTGTGACTACTCTGTTATGAATAAGTCTCCATCAATTAAATGGCTTACATTGTAACCAAGTCGGTTTAGATGTAGGCAAATGGATACTACCCTAATAGAACCTGAAACATTTCTAGACCTAATAACCATGGCACAATCGTCATTACACCATAGTCACTAAATCCAGGCGTGTCACAGTCTCAAAAATAGTATTTACAAAAAAAATTATTTCATTTATACATAGATAGAAAATATGAGCCCCGAATGAAACAAATTTAGTACTCGACCATAAAATACAACCACTGAAGGAAAAACGTATTTCATATGTAATATATTCGTCCTTAACACAAAGCACTGATAATACGAAATATAGTACTTACATTATTCAAATAAAAGATGACGGGTACAAAAGTACAAAAGGGAAAAGTAGTAACCTTGAGATAGGTACTACTAGCAGATAAAACTGTAACCCCATATATATATATATACGACGCTCGTTGTCCTAGTCGACACACCAAGCACCAATGCCCCCATGGAGTTGCACCCGCGCGTAATCGAAGAAATCTTGTCCCAACGCCATATTGAAAATAGTGAATTAGCCCAATCCAATCAGTAAGGGTGTGGTCCCTTGTCTTCTTCCTCATGATCTTTTAACAAATATATATATATATATATATATATATATATATATATATATATATATATAATAGAAATACAAGGATATAGTACATTACCAATTATGGCAGTAAAGAAACAGAATGGCGCAGAGCACCCACATAGCAGAGCAATAACATTTAAGCAGCAGTAATCACATACGATAAGAGAAAACAACAACATAATCTCAGATAATGATATATATATATATATAACATAAATACAAGGATATAGTACATTACCAATTATGGCAGTAAAGAAACAGAATGGCGCAAAGCGCCCACATAGCAGAGCAATAACATTTAAGTAGTAGTAATCACATACGATAAGAGAAAACAACAACATAATCTCAGATAATGAATAATTAAAACATTTTAGATAATTATGACATCAATAACATAATAGTATAATCATCATATAAATAAGTGCCAAATGATATGCCGACTCACAATGCATGTGCACTTGGTACCAAGATTTTCCATTTCCATTTCAAAGATGAACGTTCCGGAAGATCTGTCCCCCTTAATGACAGTCTACGCCGGACCACGAAGAGAATAGTGCTTGTCAGGCCGTGATGCATTGCAACGGTTTATCATGGCCAAGGGTATAATAAGGTGATAACATCATCATGAAATGAACCACTGCGCCTCACAGTCCTCAATTAGATCCTTCCATTGGATCACACTATCCAATTCTCATTCATTCACCACAAAAAGAATAATGATTTGTCGGGTCCGTAATGCATGCAATCGGCTTTCACCGTGCCTTATGCCCCCATAGATCAATCACAGATCACACTACTCAATTCTCATTCATTCTTTGAGTAAAAAATAGTGATTTGTCGAGTCCGTAATACGTGCAATCAGTATACATCGTGCTTTACGCTCCCTATAGATTTATCCACTAGATCTCACTTATTCAATTCTCATCCATGGGCTCATACAGCCTTTTAACAGTCATTGACTAAGCAAGTTGTTAAACACATATTGATTCAATGCATAATCATAGGTTAATCCGGCCTTTTAATAGTCATCGACTGAGCAAATTGTTCAATACGAATATGCATAACTCAAGCCATCATGGTACTGTCCCCAATGATATTAAACAATAACTCATACAATTGTCTAATACCATTAGTATCAATGATATTACATCACCGCCCATGCAATTACATAATAACACTGATCCACCTGGTTTCAACACATTGGCACAATGATCAACAATGTATAATGCTCAATGCATGTTGACTCCATGCACAATCATGTATATCCAATAATAATGATATATTTTCCATAACACACCACGATTTGGCCAACTTAAACATCAACAGAATTTAAGTCCCAAACACGGACCCACAATAGTATAGTATTAATTTTCTCAAGAGTGATAACACACTTTTATAGGTCTATTTCAGGGTTTCACTTTAACTTAACAATTCTTATGAAACCTTCACAAAGTTTTGCTTTGATTAACATCTCTATGAAGTCATTATAAAGTTTCACTTTAATTAACATCCCTTATGAATTTATTTATCTTGAAGGATTCTCTTGAAGTCCTTATTAAATCTTCATTTCTTTATATTGATCAAGTTCCTTAATGTAATCAATTATGCTCACTTAAAATTACTCTAAGAGTATACAAATTCTCTTGTTCTTCCCTTATGTTCAAAATGACTCTAATCCATAGGTAAAGTCTTTTCCTTTATTCTTTCCATTTTATGAACTCCTACGGAATCTAAAATTTCCCAATCATCTAAATCTCTATTTTAGCACTATATTTTGTGACATTTTTCCTCAAAAAGCCTTGAGCCTCATTATAATAAAAGTCTAACCCTTTTTCTTTCACCACAATGTTGATCACTTAAATCTCAATGTTGCACCAAGAATCACAACTTGGACTATTAATCCCCCTAGAGGCCGTGAGCCTCCCTAGGGTAGAAGTCTCAAATCTTTTCCATTACAATTATCAATTCCTTAACACCTAATCACCTAAGATTCAATGTCTCCAAAATCACACTTGAATTCCTAAAAATTAGCCCTAAGGCCGTGACCCCCAAAATTGTAGGAAACCTTACATTTTCTATATATTAATCCAAATAAGATATATATACAATCCATAACCATCAGGACATGCAAAGACAACCAATAACTCATACAAGTCCAAATAAATGCACAATCATGAAAAACAACACCACAAAGAGAGTAATCCACACATGGATTCCTCATCAACAACACCAGAAACGTTTCCTCACTACCAAGATAGGTTGAAGAGGATTATCTCCCTCTTACCTATGGAAGATAACACAAGGAAGCAAACCTCTTGGTTCTTTGTAAAGATTTTCGTACTACACCTTCAAGGAAACCCTAAGGACATCAAAACTTACCAAAATTATCATCAAACTTAGAAAAGGAACCCTTGATCACTTAAGAGATCAAGGATCACGAAAATGAGGAGAAAAGGTGGAAAAGCTATGAACTTTACCTTAAAGTCTCCAACTTTGAAGCTTGATGGAACAAAATGAAAATGGTAGATTTTGGTGATGGTCACAACATGAAAGTTGCTTAGAATGGTGTCTAGATTCAAGATCAATGGTTAGTTGGAATTAAAGAAGATGGATAGTGTATTTTGAGGGGTGAGGCCGTGAGCCTCCAAGGAGAAAGGTGAGAGCTTTTTGCTTGATCTCTTTGATAGGAATGATGAGATGAACAAATAAGTAGTAGAATGAAGTGAGGTGAAGAGTTTGGACACCTTCAAGCCTCCATGGTCGTAGGAATGGAGAGGGAAGAGAAGAAGAGAAGAAGAGAAAGTTGAGAGAAAAAGATGAAGAGAGAAGATAGAGAGAGGAAGTGATAGTAAAGTGAAATGAAATGAAATGTGTAATTAGGTGTATTTTGTGTAAGTGTATGAATTAAAATGTGTGGCCACAAAGAGCCTTAAAAAATGTGTGGTGGAGAGGAGGAGAGAAGAAATGTGGCTTCTTGAAGAAGCCAAAAGGAAGGTGCTAGGAAGCTTCCTTCCTTTGAAAAGTCAAAGTGATGTCATGGTGATGATGTCACCATAGTGATGTCGTTAAAGTGTTCTCTAAAATATGACTAACATTGTATCGAATTTATTATCAGTGGACAGAAATTACAGTTAACAAAAACTGATATTTATTGTCCAATAAATAATAAAATTATTCTGCAATTTTTATTTATCAGATAAAAATCTCAAAAAATATGAAACTTCGTAAACTGTGTCTGGCCTCGAGTTCAGTAAGATCCCCCATCGACGTTTCCACAGTTCAAAGTTCTTGGGAAAAATATCTCATTTTCCCATCTTCTCTCAGTGCGCACGCAAAATAAGAAATAATATTAAAATATTCCACATTTATAGAAAAATACAGAAAAATTCACAAAAATTACAAATATTATAAAATGACTATTTATCATAAAATTATTAATTTTCGGGGTGTTACATAACCAAATTAATTATCATAGAACAAATTCTACATAATGAACTTGTTCTAAGGTACTCTCAATATTATATTGTTTGTGTAAAAAAAATAAAAATAAAATAAATTAACTGGTGAATAAGATCTTGTGGAGATGAGATAGATAATGAACAACTTTGTAGGTGCCAATTAGAGTCTATGAACTAAGTTCTAATTAAGGAAAAATGATAAGAAAAAAAAAATTGTTGTTGGAGTGGTTTGGATGTCTTAAAAATCAAGTTGTTCTCAATTGTTCTAAGAACTTTGTGAATTTCATTGAAACCTCTATGTCTAAATCTATTGAGAATGAGTTTGTTTATTGCTCTGCCATTCAAGTTGGGGAATATTTAAAAGAATATGCACAAGCATATGTTCTATTGTTTTCTTTAAATTCAGAGGAACAACAAAAAAATAGGAATTATCCCTGTAATGAGAGAATTTGCAGAAGTATTTCCCTTAGAAATAAATGAATTACCTCCAGAAAGGGAAATTTCTTTTTCTATTGATTTGATACTAGGAGTAGGCCCTATCTCAATAGCATCTTATAGAATGTTTCCATTGGAGTTAAGTGAATGTAAGAAGCAAATAGAAGAACTCCTTGCCAAGAAATTTATTAAACCTAGTGTGTCACCCTGGGAAGCCCTTGTACTCTTTGTAAAGAAAAAAAATAGAACTTTAAGGTTGTGTATGGATTATAGACAACTAAATAAAGTGACCATTAAAAGTAAATATCCACTTCTAAGAATTGATGATTTGTTGGATCAACTTAGGGGAGTATCAATATTTTCAAAGATAGATTTGAGATCAGGATACCATCAAATTAGAATTAAGCTAGAGGACATTCTTAAAACTGCTTTTAGAACTAGATATAGACGTTATGAATACATGAATCACATTTTTAGACCTTATTGGGATCAATTTGTGGTTGTTTTACTAGATAATATTCTCATCTATTCGAAGACAACAAAAGAGCATGAACAACATCTTAGATAGGTCCTTCAAATCTTAAGAGAAAAATTTCTAAAAGATTATGATTTTGAATTAAAAAATACTCAGGAAAAGCTAATGTGGTAGCTGATGCCCTTTGTAACACCCTTGTGGGGATGTCACATTTATGATGCAATAAAATAAAACCTTACCCAAGTTATAAAACATTTGATACATAATTAATATGAGTTATAAAATTTTTCCTTTTATACTGGATATCCTTAAATAAAATAACATAAAACATAAAATAAGCAAACTATTATTACACACCATAAATGTACATATGATTTTGTCTTAAGTTGTACAAATAATTTATAACTACAAATATTTAAATAAAGCAGTAAAGAGTTAGTATAATACAAAACATAGACATGCCCAAGTGCACATCAAAGATTTTCTAACCCTCCAAAGGATCACTCTTAAAGGAAACCTCGGGTGATAGAAATCTAGGATGTCTCACAGCTCTACGGACTAGTGCCTGTGTTGTTGATACTATACTGATCTCACTAGGGGTACGGAAAAGTCCTCCCCAGTGACGCCTCAGATCCAAAGGCATCTCCAGATGTAGGTACAAAGTAGTAGTAAAAACTAGCTCAACATCAAACTCTACACGTAGGGACACAGTCAAACGTCCCAAGTAGATCACCGATCCTCGATCTTCGCGCAGTCGCTAGGCCTCTGAGCCTCCATGAAACTCCAATCTCACAAAACCTAGGAATCCCAGCAACACCATGATCACAAAATCAGTCCAACGGATATGGATAATCGGACAGTTCGCACTCGTCAAACTGATCACCTGTCTGCTGTTGCTCCTCCTCAGGGTACACAATCTCAAGAGACTGTTCCTCTACCTCTTCCTCAAACTCTTTACAGAAATAGAATAATAATACAGAAACACATACAAATAAAGAGGTGAGACAATCATACATCAATACCAGTATGGTAAATAAGAAAACGATAATACAACAGATATCACAGTTTAATACAATAAAACATATCATAGCATCATAGATAATAACACATTGTAACACAAGAATTGCATACCACAATATCATAAATAACAACACAATTCAACACATCATATAATATCACAAATAATAATGTTATGATGCATGACACAAATGCAAATGCAATATGACTCATTCCTACTCCATGGAGCTAGACACAGACATCTGAGAGAATGACCCGAAGAGAACTATCAGTATCTCAGGCTATCCAACCAAACTATTACACTGTCCAACGTCATGTTTATAGCCCACTGTCCAACGTAGTGTAGTAGTACACAGTCCAAACACATTGTGCACTACAGGCATTGTACTAAACAGTCTTCCCAAGATCTCGATTAAGTATAGTGCGTGTCAAGATCATTAGTGTGTTGCCAGTTACCACGACCCAGAGGTGCGACCAACTGTTCACATATGGAATACTCCGCACACTAATGCCTCCAAGTTCACACAAGATGAACCATACTACGCTTATCACACCGACAACACGGTGTAATTTGTCTCGTCAATCAATCGCCAATATCAACCAAATTGGCCCAACTCTTGATGCATGAATAAGAACTATAATTACCAAATTACCCTTAGTTTCCAAATATTATCATATTTACAAAAACACCCTCAATCTAAAAAATTTCAATATATAGTATGTCACCACTTGACAGTACCATATTTCAACGTGTTCAGGTCCACCACTTTGGCTCGACAGCAAAACTCACTGTTCCAATTAATCGCGTAGTTATCGCGTTTTCACAATCACGTTGCTTTTACAAACATTTTTAAATCACGTAAATATATTTTGCTATTTTTAAAATCGCGTAGCATTTTTAAATTATTTTCTTAATCGCGTAAGATTTTTAAATCATTTTCTTAACTGAAAAGCTTTAAAATCTCCATTGTAAAACTGCGTAAGCCATTTTTAATACTTTTAAACTACGTAGAATATTTTCTTACATTATAGATATATTATAAAATGTTCACTTTTATTTGTCTATTTCTAATAAATTTTGACAGTATTTTGTTTATAAAATCTATTAAAATTGTGTTTTCTACGTTTTTCCTTTAAAAATTCCTTTGTTTAGTTTATTACTACAAAATACACTTTGAAAATTTGTCATTATACTTTAAACTCAAAGGTAAGTATTTTTCAAGAGTTTTGTTTATTTTTCTTCTATACCATATTTCTAATAAAATTTAGTTTACTTCTTTAAGTCTTGAAAATCTATTACAAATGTATTCTTCTTAGGTTAAACATCTAATCTACACTTAGAAAATAAATTTTGAATTGATTATACATTAAAAAGGCATGTTGGCCGAAATTCCCAAAATCTTGGCATTTGAACTTGAAATCATTTTACATCTTCTAAATCATTTTGGAATTCATTGATTTACCTAAATCCATTTAGTCCTTCTTTTAGAAAATGGTTGAGAACATTTTGGTTCTCTTTTTCATGGTGAAGTCGAAAGCTCCGTGTGTTCTTTGGAACACTCATACAAACTTTACATGTTATTCACATCCTAATTAATAATCATGCATATATCAATACATACAATATATTTTTAAAGCTATAAACATGCATACAAACAATATCAAACACAAGTAGGAAAACATTTAAACAACCAAACACGTGAATCCTTATGGATTCTTCACACACATACAATCCATTTTCTCATCACCACACTTGGTTGAAGGGATTAAATCTCCCTCTTACCTTAAAGGAAGATAACTCCTTCTAATCCTTCTCCTATGCTTTTCGTATGGCTCCCTAAAAAATCCTAGCAACCTTAAACAAATTTTAAAGAGTTATAACAATAGGAGAAAAACATAAACCATGGATCAATCATGGCTTAGAACCTAAGAAATGAAGTTAGAAGTGAAAAACAAGAATCTTCACCTTGTGGGAAAAATCTCCAAAGTAATTTTCCAAGCTTAAGATGAATTTTTTTCAAGAAACCTCTAACTAGAGATGTTCTTAGAATAATGTTTAGGTTTGGGAAAGTGGGTTAGATAAAATTTTTGAAGGTTGGATGTATGATTTGTGGGTGTTGGCCAAATGGTCTTCAAAGAAGAAAGCAAGAGAATGATTCTTGGTGTTCTTGGAGAAAAGAAAGATTAGAGATGAAAATGACTAAGTTGATGTTCTCTTCACTATGCATGGCTGTGCACTTCATCAAGGGAGATGGCCACCTTGTTTGACTTCTCCTAACACCTAATAGTCCTAGATTTGATCAATGGTTGATATCAAAGCTTGGCCTCTAAGCTTGTCTCTCATTGGTGCATGAAAACCTAGTCATCCAAGTGACTAAGCCTTTCTTGAATGCTCTTGAAGCTTCTTGGCCGAATGGCCCTAAGGAGAGCAAACTAAGTTTGTGTTCACTTAAGCTATCTAGTTACATTTAGGTGCATTTGATTAATTTATTTAGTTACTTGCCTAACTATATAGTTACTTAGGTTAACTAGGTTAGTCTTGATATTTTGAGATCATTATCTAACTAGAACTTAACTAGATAGCTAACTAGGTTTACTTCACTTAGTTACTACATAAGCCTTCTATGTTAACTTAGTTAGGTTTTAAGCTAACTTGGTTAAGCTTTCTAGTTTGATTTCAAGAAGTCTAACCACTTTTGTGGACTTGAATTTTATTGGTCCAAAATTGTCAAGCCACTAACGTTGACCACTCTTCATTGGCTTAGGATTTAGTCTAGCCAGAAACGTTAACTGGTTCACTAAACACGGGTCTCATGGACTTTTCTAGGTCCATGGTCGTTTTGGAGCAGATTCTACTGTTTTTAAGACTGTAGGTACTATCAAATAAAATAATATTATAATAACATAAAAATTATTTTATTGCATAGTCAAATCCTAAAAATTAAAAGATTAATATTGGTATCACTCGGAATTGGGTTTAGTAAGATCTCCCAACTCCGAATAATTAAAATAAGATTTTCCTGGCCCGAAAATTATTATTTTCCTGACTCAAAGTGAATCACACAAAATACTCAAATATAATCACAAAACAGTCAAATAAATTTTATAACATACAGAAAAATATAAAACAGTACAATCAAGACAAAACTATCATTTATCCAAAAGTTGGGGTGTTACACCCTTAGCAGAAAGTCACTACATGTATCATATCTGATGATTCAAGTATTTGAGTTGTTAGAGAAATTTTGAGATTTAAATCTCTCAATAACCTTACAACCTAAAATTTTGTACATGAGTCAAACAGAAATTATTAGTGAAATTAAATCGCAAGTAAGACAAAAATAGAACACTAGTCAATTTTTGCAAATGATCAAAGATCAGGTTGCTCAAGGAAAACAAAAGGAATTTCAAGTAACAAATGATGGGACTATGATGTATAAGGATAGACTGTGTATTCCAAATGATAAAGAATTGAGAAATCAAATACTGGAGGAAGCCCATTGTAGTAAATATACCATCCATCCTGGAGCTACTAAAATGTACCAAGATCTTAAGAAAATTTTCTGGTGGCTAAAGATGAAAGAGAAAATTGCAAGATTTGTAGCTAAGTATTTTAATATGTCAGAAAGTTAAGATAGAACACCAAAGACCAACCCATCTGCTTCAACCACTAGAGATCCCTGAATGGAAATGGGACAGTGTGGCAATGGATTTTGTTAAGGGATTGCTATGAACATCTTCAAGACATGATACTATTTGGGTCATTGTAGATAGATTAACCAAAGTAGTCCACTTTTTAGCAATCAATGCTACTTATTCATTCGATAGACTTGCTCAGTTATACGATAATAAGATTGTCATATTACATGGTATTCCTTCTAGTATCATATCTGATAGGGACCATAGGTTTACTTCTAGATTTTGGGGAGTACTACAGCAAGGATTAGGCACTAAACTTTGTTTTAGTACAACCTATCATTCCAAACTGATGGACAAACTAAACAGACCATTCGAACATTAGAGGATATGTTGAGAGCTTGTGTCCTGGAACATACAGAGAATTAGGATCAGTATTTGTAATTGATAGAATTTGCATATAATAACAGTTACCATTCTAGTATTGGAATGACACCTTATGAAGCTCTATAGGGCAGAAAATGTAGATCACTACTATGCTGGTACAAAGTTGGGGAAAGAAATTTATTAGGACCAGACATAGTATAACAAACTCCAATGAAAATAAAATTTATCAGGGATAAACTACTTACTGCACAAAGTAGATAGAAAAACTATGCTGATCAAAGAAAAAGACCTCTAGAATTTCAAGAACGAGAACATGTGTTTTTGAAAGTTTCTCCTATAACTGAAATAGGAAGAGCACTTAAATCTAATGAACTGAGTCCTCGATTCCTAGGTCTATAACGCCTATTTTCGAGTGGGAACGTCACATTATTAAACATAAAAGAAAATGCAAAAAATAAAATTTAGAACAATTAAGACCCGATTCATTTAGTTTAAAGTTAACTTGCATGATACTTTAATACGTGAGTAAAATGGTGGTATTTTTTTTTTAATTTAACGACGCGAAATATGAATAACGATGAAAAATAAAATAGTAAATAGAACTCACATCTGAATAGCATACACACACATACACACACACACACACACACACACACACACACACACACACACACACACACATATATATATATATATATATATATGTCAAATGTATTTTAGATACAGCCTGGAAATTTCCAAAAAGCAAAACTATACCTGCCCCAAGGAATCATACAAATACATTCCCCATAATATCAAAATATACAGCCCACCAAAATAATATATCAGGCCCCCAAAATAAAACACTGGTAGCCATCAACAGCTACCAGTAAAATCAGTCCCTCAGAGGAGGAGGGACCGTATCCGGGTCTGCAGCAGGATCCTCCTCTTCAGAGGAAACCTCCATGGGAACCACAGAACCACGACTAGGAGCCCGAGCAGTAGAATCAAAAGAGTCCTCCCAAGGGGTGTAGTAACGATCACCCCACATCTCTCAGATGGGTAAGTAGAACTCCAGTCGCAGGCTGACATGGCAGGTGAGGATCGGTGCCTCATGACGTCTCCAGGATAGGGAAATCGACACGTCCCCCAGGTAGACGCAGCGATCGGAACTCAAGTTGATATGCCAGCACTCTAGCCCTCCGAGGAAGGTCAGACGCACATCACCTAGAAATCCGCACATGCGTGCTGCCATCGCCTCAGTAGATGCTAGTCCCGTTCGGGCCAGAAGCCAGGAAAATCGAGATCTTCTGCCTCCTTACCGTCGCCTTCGATCAATACAGTGTACACACAGGCAGCAAATAATAGAAATACAGGAAAGAGGTAAGACATCCTACCATCATTACTAATTATAGCATCCAGAAACAAAACGGCGCAATGCGCCCAGGTAGCAGTTCAGAAACAACATATCCAAGTAATAAACAGTAAATTCAATAGTAAGCAGATAAACAGTTCCAGGCAGTCATTTATTGCAACATTAAACAAATAGTTCAAATTCACAAAGCAGTAATTATCAGATGATTTCATATTCCATAATGCATGTACACACAGTACTCAAATTCCTACTCCATGGAGCTAGACACAAACAGTCGGAGAGAAAGATCAGGAGACATGTCTGTAACTCGGCTGCTGCGGCCAAAGTGCTATACATCAATAATTTTCACGTGCACATCAGGCATTGTACAGACAGTCCACGCTAGATCACGATATAGGACAGTGTCTCGGTCGGGATCGTCGGTGCGTTTGCATCGGTTTGCCCCACGGGTAGAAGAGCTACCAACTACCCATTGTGAAGGACCCGCACCCCGACGCCCCCAAGGTTATCACATGACCAACACTAGTCTACTCGCACCCGCACTAAGGTGTGTTCAATATCCTAGGCAACTTGGCCTTACAACAGTCCACAGGACATTCACAAATGCATAAGACTCTATGCATGAACATGTATGATTCACAATTTCATACAATTCCATAATATGTCACAATTGGCCAAGAGAACATCAATATATATATATATGGTCACTCACATGGACCCGTAATGTCATAATATTGAAATCAAATAAGGTAATACATTTCTAAGGTCCTTTATGCATTCTTGTTTAGGATTTAGTCTTCCTACTAGGTTCATCTTTAATTTGATTCTCATAATTAATTTGATTTCTCTAATCTGATTCATTCTAAGTTCTTAGAATCCTGCTCTATCTTGTTCTTGTCCTCTTGAAGTTACCCAAATCTTATGACAATCTCCTTCTTGGTTCTTTTAAAGTTTATGAAGTTCCCAATTATCTTCAATTCATTCAATTAGTAATTTTTCTAGTTCATTACCTAAGAGTTTAGCCACTTGTTTACTTATGCTTTAGAGTTACCAAAAATTGCATAATTAAGCCTCCAAAGGCCTTAGAGGCCGTGGCCTCTCAAGGGATCCAAATCCCAATCTTTTCAATTTATCAATTGTAAATTACACCTTTAATTTACTTAGTCTTTCACTTGTTACATTGGTTCACTAAGAATCCCAATTTTTAGGCTCAAAAACCGTAACCTCCCAAGAGGTTCCAATTCCAAGTTTTTCTTCCATTGATTTCATTTTATCACTTGATTGATTTAAGTCTTGTACTCATCATAATTTGTCCACACTTTACCCCATTTCAAGCTCAAAAATCGTGGCCTCCCTAAAGTGGTTCTCAATTGCTTTTCTTCCATTTTCAACCATCCAATCCAATCCAAAATATTAATATACATAACTAATCAATCCAATGTCACAAATATCATAAAATCAACATGTAAACATAATAATCATCAAATTAAAGAATAACCCTCACTAGGGTTTTTCCCACAAACAACATAATCAAGGTTCCTAGATGCTAATAGAGGTTTTGGAGGAGTGTCTTCCTCTTACCTAAGTGTAGAAATCAAGAGAAACCCCAAGAAATCTCCTTGTAATTTCGGATTGTATCTCCAAGAAACCCTAGAAATTTCAACTTTGCTAAAACATCACTAATGCTTGAAAAATAAAGCATGGATGGTCACCAAGAGGACCATGAACACGAAAATGAAGAGGAGAGGAGAAGAGTCTTGAAACTTTACCCAAAAACTCTAACTTTGAAGCTTGAAGAAAGTGATGAAGATGGTGGAATCTCAAGATGCTCCAAGCAAGAAAGGTGTTTAGGAGAGAGAGAGGATTAAGAAAATGTAGTTGGAAGAAAATTTTGTGATGGATGAGTGGAAGAAGAGGGGCTGGCCGTGGAGGGTTCTAGAGAGAAGGAGGAGAAAAACAAAGTGAAGAAGGAAGAAGAAAGGAAGAGAGAGAAAGTGTTTTTGGTTAAAATGAATTTTGTGTGGTAAAATGAATTAATGAAAGCAAACTAATTCCCTCTTGTTTTGGGCTGCTGCTGCCGTGCATAGGGAGGGAGGGAAGAGAGAGTTTTTGGCTTCTCTTGGAAGCTAAGGGCTTCTTGGTCATTGTTGGTCAAAGCTTCTCAAATAAGCTTTGATTAATTTACATTAAATTTGAATTAAAGTGGATTGATTAAATATAAAGTAGATTGCATTTGGATAATGTGATAAGATTTTTATTACATGTTATTATCCAATGGATAATAGTTACAGTTGACAGAAGTCAGTATTTAATTAATCTAACAGATAAATTTTTCGCAGCATTGTTTTGTTTTATTTGTTAAAATTTCTCGAAAATCGTAAAATCTCGTAAACTGTGTCCACCCTTGGGTTTAGTAAGATCTCCCGTCGACGTATCCATAGTTCAAGGTTCACGGAAAAAATATCGCGTTTCTCCAGTTCCGCTCAGTGCACATGCAAAACGAGGAATATATTACAATATTCGACATTTTCGGAAAAATCTCAGAAAAATTTCAAAAATTGAAATTATTATAAAATGACTATCCGTCATATAATTTTCCAATTCTTGAAGCGTTACAGTCGTTTTCCCGACTCTGCTCAAGTTTTACGCAAAATAAGAAATATATTAAAATATTCATTGTTTCTGAAAAATTCTAAAAGAATTCACATAATTCACAAATATTAGAAAATGACTATTCGTGGTAAAATAAATAATTTCCGGAGCGTTACACTGACCTCAGCAATTCTCAGCTCAGTGTGCATGCAAAACGAAGAATATATTAAAATTTTTGACGTTTCCGAAAAATTCCAGAAAAATTCTTAAAAATCATGAATATTATAAAATGATTATTTATAATTAAACAGATATTTTTCGGGATGTTACAACATTCCCCTACTAAAAGGAATTTCGTCCTCAAAATTTACATACATCAGAATAATTGTGGGTATTGTTCCTTCATCTTGTCCTCCAGTTCCCATGTTGCATCACCAGTCGTCTCGTTCCAAATCACCTTTACCAATGGAATCTCCTTGCCTCTAAGTTGCTTCATCCGTCGATCCTCGATTCTCGCAGGAGGTGCCTCATAGGTTAAGTTCTCTTTTAATTGTATTGTGTCCGGTGCTAGAACATGACTTGGATAAGGCAAATACTTGCGAAGTTGTGACACATGGAAGACATTGTGTATGTTGGAAAGAAAATGGGGTAAGGCTATCTGGTAAGCTACTGGACCTATCCGGCAAAGAATTTGGTAAGGTCCAAGAAATTTTGGAGTAAGTTTCCTAGATTTCAAAGCCCGACTGACCCCAGTCGTGGGTGTTACTTTCAAGAACACATGCTCACCATCTTCAAACTCAAGAGGCTTTCTCCTCTTGTCTGCATAACTCTTTTGCCGGCTCTGTGCACTCTTCATCTTCTTTTGAATCATCTTAACCTTTTCAGTTGTCTGCTGAATGATATCCGATCCAATCGTGAGACGCTCGTCGTCTGGGTACCAACATAATGGTGTCCGACACCATCATCCATACAGAGCTTCATAGGGTGCCATCCCTATACTCGAATGATAACTGTTGTTGTAGGTGAATTCTATCAATGGTAGAACTTCATCCCAACTTCCAGTCTGTTCTATGGTACAAGCTCTAAGCAAATCTTCTAGAGATCGTTCTTTCCGATTGACCATCGGTTTGTGGGTGGTACGCCGAACTCAGACGTAACTTTGTTCCCAACGATGCCTGTAGACTCTGCCAAAATTTTGAAGTAAACCTCGGATCCCTATCCGAAATAATACTCGTAGGCACACCATGCAGTCTAACGATTTCCCCAATATACAGTCGGGTCAGCTTCTCCAGGCTGTACCTTATGTTGATCAGGAGGAAATGAGCTAACTTTGTGAGTCGATCAATTATTACCCAGATCGAGTCATGTCCTATTCTTGTCTTTGACAATCCCACAACAAAGTCCATTGTGATGCTGTCCCATTTCCATTCGGGAATAGACAATGGTTGCAACAATCCTGCAGGTCTTTGATGTTCCACTTTAGCTTTCTGACAGACCAGACAAGTCGATACGTACCTAGTAACATCACTCTTCATTCCATGCCACCAGAACAACTTCTTTAAGTCTTGGTACATCTTTGTTATGCCCGAATGCATATTCAGCATGCTGGTGTGGGCATGTTCCATAATATACTGCTTAAGCTATTGGTCACGGGGAATGCAGGCTGTAACACCCCAACTTTTGGGTGAATGACCGTTGTGTCCCGATTTTACTGTTTCTTGTTTTTTTGCATGAAATACAAGTATATTTTACAGGCTCTAATTTTATTTGGTCGTTTTGCATAATTTGCTTCGAGACAGTAAAATAAAAATTTTGTCAAACTATTGTTTTAAATTTTTTCTGTGTGAAATACAGGTATATAATATGTCTGTAATTTTATTTGAGCGTTTTGAATGATTTGCTTTGTGATGGGGAAAATGGGAAAATGACCATTACGTCCCGAATGTACTGTTTTAAATTTTTCTGTATGATACAGTGTGCAATATTACTGTCTGTGATTTTGTTTGGACTTTTTGTGCGATTTGCTTCGGGGCAGGAAAATAATAATTTTTCGGACCGGGGAAATCTTGTTTTAATTATTCGAAGCTGGGGGATCTTACTAAACCCAATTGAATGATATCTTCTTTGTGTGAATCTTTTAATTTTTAGATTTAATCACAAATAAAATAATTTTATATTATTATAATATTATTTTATTAGCCAAGACACAAATAAGTGACAAATGACCGGAAATGTTTGTGGGACCCACGTTTAGTCATCAAGTGCTTTACACGTGGACTAATGAGGAGCTGGTCAAAATTGGTGGCTGTGACTCATCGCAACGGGCCAATAGAAATTCGACACGTGGCGTGACACCTCAGCACCTTGACTCAGTAGATTCTAGAAGTTTCCAGAAGCAGTGACTCACCCTGTGACTCACCGTAGTGAGTCACCTGTTCTAGAAGCTTCTATGATGACTCACCATGCTGACTCAGCGCTGTGACTCATCATTGATGACTCAGCTGATGACTCAGCCCTGTGACTCACCATTGATGATGCAGTTGATGACTCAGTCAGTGACTCAGCACGCTGACTCGCCATGCTGACTCACCTGCTCTAGAAAATATCTACGCTGACTCGCCATGCTGACTCACCTGTTTTGGAAAATATCTATGCTGACTCACCCGTTCTAGATAGTTCCACGATGACTCATCATACTGACTCATCGTAATGAGTCACATGTTCTAGAAATTTCTCTTTGATGACTCGCTTTATGACTCATCAAGGGCAATCAGTAGAAAAATGATCAATAATAATTGCTACTCTGCTAGTATAAGATAAAAATCTATGTATATTTTATTATCCATTAGACAATAAACACTGACTTTATAAACAGTAATTATTGTTCATTGGTTAAAGTATACTATAAAATATACAGTGTGCACCAATAGAAATTGGTCAACAAAAATAGCAACTAATAGGAATCAAGTTTGTAAATATTCAACCAATAGAAATTGGTCAAGAATAATGGCTTGACTCTTTAAGGACCAATAGGAAGCAAGCTTTTAAACAAATATTGGACTTATTGAAGTTGTTGATGCTATGGTGAAGGAGAAGAAAAATTTCTCTAAATGATCAATTCACTTTGTGAATTCACGTAGAAGACTTAAGTTAAACCAAATAAAGACTAGTCAACATTGGTTTCTTCTCTTTGATTTCATTCTATGGCAAAGCAACTTTTTTGAAGCCAATATTACAATTCAATTCTTGCTATCTATCATTTAATTAACCAAGTGAGACAAAGTCCACATTGGTGGCTTCTCTTCATGTTTCTACGGCAATGCAATGCCTTTAGGAAGGCAATATGCAACAATTCAATTCATTCTTCCTCTCAATGCATTTACGACCATGCATTTGAATAAAAGCCAAATTGCCTACTTAATTATATTTGGTCACTTTTCTATTTAGCTATCATTCAAAGAAGCAAAACAACAAATATTTCTCACTTTCTCTCAAAGTGATTTACGGCCATGCATAGTCAAAACCTTCATCTTTCTCCAAATATTTCCAAATAGCAAAAGCTCTCAAATATTTCTTCTCTTTTTCTTCTCCAACCTCATGGCCTCCCCACCTATTTTCATTCCTTACTCTTCTATAATTCTAAACTACTTTATTTCTTACTTCCTTACTTCATTTCAAGACACTTTATAGTTGAAACCTAAGCTTAAATCATCCTTTTTCTATCTTGATCTACAAAATTCAAGTTTGAAGCCTTGAAGGTAGGATTCTTTGATCTTCATGTTTCTATTCATTTCAAAGTTTTAATCATGATTTTAATTCATGATTATTTTAGTTTAGAGCCTTAGGTATTAATATTGTATGTTTTCTTTGATTTTCAAGAAGCTCTTGGTGGAGAAAGTTTACTTGAAGGAAGCATACAAGGAGCTTTGGAGGTTTCTTCAAGAGGTAAGAGGGAGATTACCCTCATCAACCATGTGTTGGTGGTGAGGAATGTTTGTGTTTGTGGTGAAGAATCCATAAGGATTCATTCACTTGATTGTTTATTGTTTTTCCTAATTGTGATTGATTATGTGTGAAAGCATGTCTAATAGTTTTAATATTTTGTATGTGTTTTATGATTGCTTTAATATATGGTATATGTTCATAGATGCATGATAACTATTATAATGTGAATAGCATGTGCAAATCCAAGCTCACGGCCTCAAGGCAAAGAGGAGAACCAAAATGTTCTCATCAATTTTCTAAAAGTGGAATTTAATTAACCTAGGAAAATTGACAAATTACAAATTAGTTTAAAGCAAGAAAGATGAATTTAAAGATCAAATGGCAACTATGTATATTTCGGCCAACATGCCTAAGTTGAATGTTTTAATTTCTAAAACCATTTTCTAAAACAATGATTTAATGAATTTAGGTAATACAATAAATTTGACATGGATTTAGAAGATGAAAAATAATTTAAAGATCAAATACAAAGACTTTGTTAAATTTGGCCAACATGCCACATACTTTTGATCCAAATTTATTTTCTAACTATTGACTAGATAATTTAATTAGATCAAGAGTTTTATAAGAGATTAAATGTATGGAAATAGTTAGGAATAAATTATAAAGCATAGAATGATTTTAGGCCAATATGCCAAATTTAAATGTTTTTGATTTATAGAATTGTTTTCAACTAAGGTTAAGTAATAAATGCCAAAAGGATTTTATTACAATGAGTTTTGAAGAAATAAATTGATTAGAATTAAGTTTAAGAAATTTAAACTAATGATTTTTACTGTTAGAAGAAAATACAAGAAACTTTTGTAAATTGCTAACATATGGCTCATATTATATTTTGAAGCATGTTAGTGGTTTTCAAAAAGTTAAATTATACTGATTAAAAATTAAGTAAATAGAATTTTTACGAAAAGTTAGGAAACCATTATTATAAGTTTTCTAAAACATAATCTTGTCAAATTTTTATTAAAAATGGACAAATAAGAAAGAAAAGATATCCAAAAGACAGTATGCGGTATGAAAAATATTCTACGTAGTTTAAACGTACTAAATATTATTTCTGTTTATTTTAAATAGTGATTTTTAAGGAATTCAGACAAAAAAATGATTTAAAAATCTTACGCGATTGACAAAACGTATTAAAAACTCTACGCGATTTCAAAAACAGTAAAATATATTTACGCGATTTTAAAACGTTTATAAAAACGACGAGATTGTGAAAACGTGATAAAATTTCTACGCGATTTACCGAAACTGTATATTTTTATACCGTTGAGGGTATTTTGTATATTTTCGCTGTCGGGCTATGAGGTGAACCCGTACAGGCTTTGGAACAGTATTTGTTCGGTGGGACTTACTGTATATTTTTGCCATTGAGGGCATATATATATTTTTTATACCATTGAGGGTATTTTGGTAATTTCTTATTTTAATCATGCATTGAGTTAATGCCATTTTTGGTGGATTGATTGATGAGGTGAATAACATCGTGTTGTCGGTGCGATAAACGTAGTGCGATTCAATTTTGAATGAACTTGGAGACATTAGTGTGCAAAATTCCATTTGTGGACAGTAGGGTTGCTCCTCTGGGCCGTGGTAATTGGCAACACACTAATGGACTCGACACACACTATTTTTAATCGAGATCTTGTAAAGTCTAATAGTACATTACCTGTAGTGCCACAACGTGAGACCGTGAACTACACCACGCCTTGGACAATGGGTTCCATGTGACGTGGGGCTATAGACGCAACGTGAGACAGCGCAATAGTTTGGTTGGGCAGCCGTGGTACTAATAGATTTTGCAGGTCGTTCTCTCTGATATCTGTATGTGTTTAGCTCCATGGAGTAGGGTTGAGTCCTATTGCATATGTTTATATGTTGTACATTATTATTTCTTTATCTGTGATCTTTTATCTGTGATCTTTATCTGTGATCTTTTATCTGTGATATTATATATGTTTATATGTTGTATTTTGTCTGTACATTGTTATCTTTTATTTGTGATATTATATGTTGTTGTTACCTTTAATCTTTCTTTTATATTGTTATGATTTACTATTATGGCCTTTTATATTGTATGAATTGTTATATCTATCTTAGTAATGTTATAGTTGTTCATTATATTAGGATATATGCTTATTTGATTTATTTGTAAATTGATAACATGATTGTATTTGTGATATCTGTGTGTATGGAATGACTTTGTCATTCGTATTATTCTTTGCTACCGTACTGGTATTGGTGAAAGGGGATCTCACCTCTTTACTATATTGCTTATTGTGTTTGTATTGTTAAATTCGTATAGTAGACGAAGGAAGTTTCTTAGACCTACTGGAGGCTATGTTCTGAAGATGGTGACGACGTCAAGGTGTAATCTTCCAAGTTTCAACAGGATGCAGTTTGGTGGAGAAATGGAACTTGTAGGTTGGGTTTTTCTCGTTAGTGTTGTTACTGTGCTATTAGTAGTAACCTTATTTGGGTTTGCTACTGTTTCTCTGAGTCTGTAAATGTTAGGTTTTAAATTGTTGTTGAATATTTTGTGGAATTAATTAATATGTGTATTAATTAATTCAATCTAATTTCTGTTTTACTTATAATTTTTGGTAAGTTTATATTTTCGCGAAAAGAAATTTTAAAATTCATCCTTTAGAATTCAAAGCTTTGATAAAATGATTTTATTTGGTTTTATGTTTTATTTAAAAATGTGACGCCCTATGGAGGGTGTTACATTAGTTGGTATCAGAGCACGGTTAGAGTCTTTTGGGGTTTGTGGTTAGGTCTTTCTTATTTTTGTTGTATGACTCTCTGTGCTTGGACTCCGAAAGGAGACAAAGTTTCTTTGAAATGGTTACATCCGGTTTCCATTGTACTATAATTCGTCCGTCTTTGAAGGAAGGCGATGATTCATGGTAAACGTGCACGTGAGGAAGCAGGACATGATGACAGGCGATATGACTACAACTACGAAAGCAATGCAAAGAACAGCTGAAGGAACAGTACAACATGATCAGAGGATTGCTCTGCAGCAAGGAAAGATAGCTGAGGTTTAGGATCGGACAAAGTCAAAATAAATCTTAGAATACGAGATTTCATAACGTTGGACCATATTGGTTCTTAAGGAGGAGAAATCGTAAGACCAAGCAATTCCAGTGGAAAAAAAAAACGTATTCGTGATCATCGGGAAGTCAACAACAACAACAATCTTATGGAGGAGAGCCGAGTGATAGCAGGTTTGGTCAGACTGTGACATCTGCGCCAAAATGTCAGAAGTGTGGGGAAGATCATCTAACGAGGGGCGGTACAATCAAAAGAATCATCTATTTCAAGTGTAGGATGCCCGGACATTTTGCTGAAAAGTGTATCTCGCCAAAGACGAAGTCATCTGTTAATAACGTACGTGCTTTGACATCTTAAGTAGAATGGAGCAACGATTCTTCAAGTGAAGCAAAAACATCTTAGACTGAGGACCTAAACAAAGAAGATTGTATCACAAAAAGGTGATTCTTTAACTATACTGTATAATTTCGAGAGTAACCTATTTCTCTATGGCATATAATTGTGTGGGTCAATTAGAGTTATTTGTGTCTTCATTATCTTTTGATCTGATTGTTTCTACTTCTGTTACTAAAACATGTGGTTGAGGACTTGAGTTACTTAAACCACCCTAATTCTGTTAAATAATTGAATCTTTTCTGTTAATTCAATTTGTGTACTTCTTTCTCAAAACAGACGTGATCTAAAAATATGGATTGGGTATTTTTCCAACCATCCATGCTCTGTTAGACCAGTTGTTTGAATTATTCAACTTAAAAAGTTTACTTCTAAATTCATCGGACCACATCAATTTCTCTATTGGATAGGTTCGGTGGTATGGATGATTCTATCATCTCTTATTTCTATGCCTTCATGATATCTTTCATATGCTGCAATTGCAAAATATGCGAAAATGTACATTTGGTCTAACTCATTCTTTTATGACTAATTGACTGTTTGAGTTGATTAGAGCTATCAATATCTTCATTACCTTTTTGACTTATCTATTTCTGTTTTTATTACCAAACCCATTGTTATTATCCAGTTCCTTAAACAATCTTTTCTGTTAATTTAAATTGTCTACCTCTTTCGTGAGATAGATGTGATCTTATAAATGGATTGGTTATCTTTAATCATATCCTATAGATTGTTTCAGTAAAACTTTGGTGTCTCAGAAAAACTTATTCTTAAAATCGGGCAATGTCAAATTCTTTGTTGGACATGTCTGGTAACAATTCCAATAGTTTCTCTACCTGTTCTTTCTAAATTTTTATAATGTCCTTTTATGTATTGCAATTGCAAAAGAAGGGATATTCTTAGTTAAAATTATGTCATAAGTATCAGATACAATATTGTTGAAAAAGAGAACTTGATTTGTGAGGCACTTCCTGTTAAAAGCAAAGGAAAAAGAGTGAAGCGGTACAAAGGCATGGATAATTTCAAGTGGTACTGATCAGAGTGGCGCAGCGGAAGCGTGGTGGATAGTATTTTTCGTCCTTATCTAGACAGAGTTGTCATTATCTTTATTAACGACATTCTGATCTATTCTTGAAATCATGAGGAACATACTAAATATCTTAGTGTGGTTCTCCATGTTTTACGCGATGCAAGGAGTTTTCGTTGGTCGAGAAAATCTGGAATGGCGTAAATGGATATGCAACGTGGGAAATAAAAGACAAGAATGGAGGAGTAGTGTCAATGATTGTTCAAAGACTGCTACGAATTTCGGGGGCGAAATTCTTTTTAGGAGGGGAGAGTTGTAACACCCCAACTTTTGGGTGAATAACCGTTGTGTCCCGATTTTACTGTTTCTTGTTTTTCTGCATGAAATACAAGTATATTTTACAGGCTCTAATTTTATTTGGTCGTTTTGTATAATTTGCTTCGAGACAGTAAAATAAAAATTTTGTCAAACTACTGTTTTAAATTTTTTCTGTGTGAAATACAGATATATAATACTGTCTGTAATTTTATTTGAGCGTTTTGAGTGATTTGCTTTGTGATGGAGAAAAATGGAAAAATGACCATTACGTCCTGAATGTACTGTTTTAAATTTTTCTGTATGATACAGTGTGCGATATTACTGTCTGTGATTTTGTTTGGACTTTTTGTGCGATTTGCTTCGGGGCAGGAAAATAATAATTTTTTGGGCCGGGGAAATCTTGTTTTAATTATTCGAAGCTGGGGGATCTTACTAAACCCAATTCTGAATGATACTGTTGTGAATCTTTTAATTTTTAGGATTTAACTGTCAAATAAAATAATTTTATATTATTATAATATTATTTTATTAGTCAGGTGAGGATCGACGCCTCATGACGTCTCCAGGCTAGGGAAATCGACACGTCCCCCAGGTAGACGCAGCGATCAGAACTCAAGTTCATATGCCAGCACTCTGGCCCTCCGAGGAAGGTCAGACGCACATCACCTAGAAATCCGCACATGCGTGCTGCCATCGCCTCAGTAGATGCTAGTCCCGTTCGGGCCAGAAGCTAGGAAAATCAGGATCTTCCGCCTCCTTATCGTCGCCTTCGATCAATACAGTGTACACACAGGCAGCAAATAATAGAAATACAGGAAAGAGGTAAGACATCCTACCATCATTACTAATTATAGCAGCCAAAAAAAAAACGGCGCAACGCGCCCAGGTAGCAGTTCAGAAACAACATATCCAAGTAATAAGCAGTAAATTCAATAGTAAGCAGATAAGCAGTTCCAGGCAGTCATTTATTGCAACATTAAACAAACAGTTCAAATTCACAAAGCAGTAATTATCAGATGATTTCATATTCCATAATGCATGTACACACAGTACTCAGATTTCTACTCTATCGAGCTAGTCACAAACAGTCGGAGAGAAAGATCAGGAGACATGTCTGTAACTCGGCTGCTGCGGCCAAAGTGCTATACATCAATAATTTCCACGTACACATCAGGTATTGTACAGACAGTCCACGCTAGATCACGATATAGGACAGCGTCTTGGTCCGGATCTTTGGTGTGTTTTCATCGGTTTGCCCCACGGGTAGAAGAGCTACCAACTACCCATTGTGAAGGACTCGCACCCCGACGCCCCCAAGGTTATCACATGACCTACACTAGTCTACTCGCACCCGCACTAAGGTGTGTTCAATCTCCTAGGCAACTTGGCCTTACAACAGTCCACAGGACATTCACAAATGCATAAGACTCTATGCATGAACATGTATGATTCACAATTTCATACAATTCCATAATATGCCACAATTGGCCAAGAGAACATCAATATATATATATATATGGTCACTCACATGGACCTGTAATGTCATAATAATGAAATCAAATAAGGTAATACATTTCTAAGGTCCTTTATGCATTCTTGTTTAGGATTTAGTCTTCCTACTAGGTTCATCTTTAATTTGATTCTCATAATTAATTTGATTTCTCTAATCTGATTCATTCTAAGTTCTTAGAATCCAGCTCTATCTTGTTCTTGTCCTCTTGAAGTTACCCAAATCTTATGACAATCTCCTTCTTGGTTCTTTTAAAGTTTATGAAGTTCCCAATTATCTTCAATTCATTCAATTGGTAATTTTTCTAGTTCATTACCTAAGAGTTTAGCCACTTGTTTACTTATGCTTTAGAGTTACCAAAAATTGCATAATTAAGCCTCCAAAGGCCTTAGAGGCCGTGGCCTCTCAAGGGATCCAAATCCCAATCTTTTCAATTTATCAATTGTAAATTACACCTTTAATTTACTTAATCTTTCACTTGTTGCATTGGTTCTCTAAGAACCCCAATTTTTGGGCTCAAAAACCGTGACCTCCCAAGAGGTTCCAATTCCAAGTTTTTCTTCCATTGATTTCATTTTATCACTTGATTGATTTAAGTCTTGTACTCATCATAATTTGTCCACACTTTACCCCATTTCAAGCTCAAAAACCATGGCCTCCCTAAAGTGGTTCTTAATTGTTTTTCTTCCATTTTCAACCATCTAATCCAATCCAAAATATTAATATACACAACCAATCAATCCAATATCATAAATATCATAAAATCAACATGTAAACATAATAATTATCAAATTAAAGAATAACCCTCACTAGGGTTTTTCCCACAAACAACATAATCAAGGTTCCTAGATGCTAATAGAGGTTGAGGAGGAGTGTCTTCCTCTTACCTAAGTGTAGAAATCAAGAGAAACTCCAAGAAATCTCCTTGTAATTTTGGATTGTATCTCCAAGAAACCCTAGAAATTTCAACTTTGTTAAAACATCACCAATGCTTGAAAAATAAAGCATGGATGGTCACCAAGAGGACCATGAACACTAAAATGAAGAGGAGAGGAGAAGAGTCTTGAAACTTTACCCAAAAACCCTAACTTTGAAGCTTGAAGAAAGTGATGAAGATGGTGGAATCTCAAGATGCTCCAAGCAAGAAAGGTGTTTAGGAAAGGGAGAGGATTAAGAAAATGTAGTTGGAAGAAAATTTTGTGATGGATGAGTGGAAGAAGAGGGGCTGGCCGTGGAGGGTTCTAGAGAGAAGGAGGAGAAAAGCAAAGTGAAGAAGGAAGAAGAAAGGAAGAGAGAGAAAGTGTTTTTGGTTAAAATGAATTTTGTATGGTAAAATGAATTAATGAAAGCAAACTAATTCCCCCTTGTTTTGGGCTCTTTTCATGCAGCATAGGGAGAGAGGGAAGAGAGAGTTTTTGGCTTCCTTTGGAAGCTAAGGGCTTCTTGGTCATTGTTTGGTCAAAGCTTCTCAAAGAAGCTTTGATTATTTTATATTAAATTTGAATTAAAGTGGATTAATTAGACATAAAGTAAATTGCATTAGGATAATGTGATAAAATTTTTATTACATGCTATAATCCAATGGATAATAGTTACAGTTGACAAAAGTCAGTATTTAATTTATCTGACAGATAAATTTTTTTCAGTATTGTTTTGTTTTATCTGTTAAAATTTTTCGAAAATCATGAAACCTCGTAAACTGTGTCCAACCTCGGGTTTAGTAAGATCCCCCGTCGACGTGTCCATAGTTCAAGGTTCATGGAGAAAACATCGCGTTTCTCCATTTCCTCTCAGTGCGCATGCAAAACGAGGAATATATTACAATATTCGACGTTTCTGGAAAAATCTCAGAAAATTCTAAAAAATTGCAATTATTATCAAATGACTATCCATCATATAATTTTTCAATTCTTGAAGCGTTACAGTCGTTTTTCCGACTCTGCTCAAGTTTTGCGCAAAACGAGAAATATATTAAAATATTCATCGTTTCCGAAAAATTTCGAAAGAATTCACATAATTCAAAAATATTACAAAATGACTATTCCTGGTAAAATAAATAATTTCTGGAGCATTACACTGACCTCAACAATTCTCAGCTCAGTGTGCACGTAAAACGAGAAATATATTTAAATATTCAATATTTCTGAAAAATTCCAGAAAAATTCTTAAAAATCATAAATATTATAAAATGTTTATTTATAATTAAACAGAGATTTTTCGGGATATTACAACACTCCCCTACTAAAAGGAATTTCATCCTTGAAATTTACATACCTCAGAATAATTGTGGGTATTGTTCCCTCATCTTGTCCTCCAATTCCCATATTGCGTCCCCAGTCATCTCGTTCCAAATCACCTTTACTAATGGAATCTCCTTGCCTCTAAGTTGCTTCATCCGTCGATCCTCGATTCTCGCAGGAGATGCCTCATAGGTTAAGTTCTCTTTTAATTGTACTGTGTTCAGTGCTAGAACATGACTTGGATAAGGCAAATACTTGCGAAGTTGTGACACATGAAAGACATTGTGTATGTTGGAAAGAAAAAGGGGTAAGGCTATCTGGTAAGCTACTGGACCTATCCGGCGAAGAATTTGATAAGGTCCAAAAAATTTTGGAGTAAGTTTCCTAGATTTCAAAGCCCGGCCGACCCCAATCGTGGGTGTGACTTTCAAGAACACATGCTTACCTTATTCAAACTCAAGAGGTTTTCTCCTCTTGTCTGCATAACTCTTTTGCCGGCTCTGAGCAGTCTTCATCTTCTCTTGAATCATCTTGACCTTTTTAGTTGTCTGCTGAATGATATCCGGTCCAATCGTGAGACGCTCATCGTCTTGGTACCAACACAATGGTGTCCGACACCGTCGTCCATACAGAGCTTCATAGGGTGCCATCCTTATACTCGAATGATAACTGTTGTTGTAGGTGAATTCTATCAATGGTAGAACTTCATCCCAACTTCCAGTTTGTTCTATGGTACAAGCTCTAAGCAAATCTTCTAGAGATTGGATCGTTCTTTCCGATTGACCATCAGTTTGTGGGTGGTACGCCGAACTCAGACATAACTTTGTTCCCAACGATACCTGTAGACTCTGCCAAAATTTTGAAGTAAACCTCGGATCCCTATCCG
Source organism: Ormosia emarginata (assembly GCA_029884605.1). Taxonomy (NCBI): domain Eukaryota; kingdom Viridiplantae; phylum Streptophyta; class Magnoliopsida; order Fabales; family Fabaceae; genus Ormosia; species Ormosia emarginata. Next base: position 18,532,165 of record JAQQTP010000078.1, on the reverse strand, counting down.
AAATAATACTCATAGGCACACCATGTAGTCTAACGATTTCCCCAATATACAGTCGGGTCAGCTTCTCCAGGCTGTACCTTATGTTGATCGGGAAGAAATGAGCTGACTTTGTGAGTCAATCAACTATTACCCAGATCGAGTCATGTCCTATTCTTGTCTTTGGCAATCCCACAACAAAGTCCATTGTGATGCTGTCCTATTTCCATTCGGGAATAGACAATGGTTGCAGCAATCCTGCAGGTCTTTGATGTTCCACTTTAGCTTTCTGACAGACCAGACAAGTCGATACGTACCTAGTAACATCACTCTTCATTCCATGCCACCAGAACAACTTCTTCAAGTCTTGGTACATCTTTGTTATGCCCGGATGCATATTCAGCATGCTGGTGTGGGCATGTTCCATAATATACTGCTTAAGCTCTTGGTCACGGGAATGCAGGCTCTACCCCGAAATCTCAAAATTTCATTCGTTCCTTCCTCGAATTCTGTTTCTTTGCCTTGCCTCATCAGTTCTCTCACTTCTTGCAAGAATTCATCGGCCTTCTGCTTTTCTCGTATGTCCTCCATTAGCTCGCTTGAGATGGTAACCATGTTCATACAGATTTTTCCTGGTTTCAACTCCACAAATGACCAAACATCTCTAAACTGTTCGATGAGCTCCTTTTCCTTGATCATCAGGGCAGAAGCACTGATAGTCTTTCTACTCAATGCGTCAGCCATGACATTCGCCTTGCTAGGGTGATAGAATAGCTGAAAGTCATAGTCCTTCAAAAATTCCAACCATCTTCGCTGCCTCATGTTCAGCTCCTTCTGATCATACAACTACTTCAAGCTTTTGTGATCACTGAAGATGTTGAATGTTGCTCCATAGAGGAAATATCTCTATATCTTCAGAGCAAAAACCACAGCTGCTAGCTCCAAATCATGCGTCGGGTAGTTCTTCTCGTGCGCTCGCAACTGTCGCAAAGCATAGGCCACCACTCTTGTGTGTTGCATAAGAACAGACCCCAATCCTTGGTATGAGGCATCACAGTACACCTCGAATGATTCATTAGGATCAGGTAGCACCAATACTGGTGAGGTAGTCAGCCGTTTCTTCAATTCTTGGAAACTCTGCTCGCAACTATCAGTCCACTCAAAAGTCGGATTCTTCTTTGTTAGCTGAGTAAGTGGTCCAGCTATTTTAGAAAACCCTTCTATGAACCTTCTGTAATATCCGACTAAACCCACAAAGCTACGAACCTCCGTCGCTGACTTCGGTTGTTCCCACTATAGCACTGGCTCTACTTTTGACGGATCCACTGCAATCCCTTGCTTTGAGATCACATGGCCTAAAAACTTCACCTCATCTAGCCAAAACTCACACTTCAACAGTTTGGCATACAGTTCTTTCTCCTTCAGAATTTGAAGAACTATGTTGAGATGTTCAGCATGATCCTCTTGATTTTGGGAATATATCAAGATGTCATCAATGAAGACGACAATGAACTTGTCCAAATAAGGGTGAAAGATTCTGTTCATGTAGTCCATGAAGATAGCAGGTGCGTTCGTCACACCAAACGGCATCACTAGGTATTCGTAATGACCGTATCGGGTACGAAAAGTAGTCTTGGGTATATCCTCCATTTTCACTCTTATCTGATGATACCCAGATCTCAGATCGATCTTCGAAAATACCACTGCTCCCTTCAGTTGGTCCATCAAGTCATCAATTCTCGGGAGAGGATATTTGTTCTTGATCGTCAGCTTGTTCAACTGCCTATAGTCCGCACACAATCTCGAGGTACCGTCCTTCTTTCGAACTAGTAACACTGGTGCTCCCCACGGTGATACACTCGGCCTGACAAACTGTTTCTCCAAAAGCTCTTCTAGCTGTTTCTTAAGTTCCACCAATTCTGTCGGCAACATCCGGTAAGGTGCGATAGACACGGGACCAGCTCCCAGTACAAGGTCAATAGCAAACTCTATCTCATGCGTCGGTGGTAAACCAGGTACATCTTCGGGGAAGATTTCAGGAAACTCCTTCACCACAGGAATAGTGCTTAGATCAGCCTCACTCTCGACTTTCAAAGAAGATAGTAGCATGTATCCTTGAGCTCCTTCTTTCAAGAAAGCTCGCACTTGGTTGGCTGTCAAGTATCTAGAATCCTCATCCACAAGAAAGACTATGGTTTTTCTAGAGTAATCTAACAGAACATGGTTGAAAGACAACCAGTCCATCCCTAAGATTATATCTAGTTGTGAAAGAGGTAAACAGATCAAATCGACAGAAAAGATTCGACCTTCAACGATTAGGGGACACTTCAAACAGACTTTGGTAGTAACTACTGGTTTGTCGGTAGGGGTTGAAACAGTCAATTCAAAGGGTAGTTCAGACACAGGTAAGCTAAGTCGTAGCACACAGTCATGTGATATAAAAGAATGGGTTGCCCCAGAGTCATATAGTACTTTTAAAAGATTACCTTCTATGGTGCCTTCTCCTTGAATTAAGTCCTCGGATTCGGAGGCTTCAGCTCCGCTCATGGTGTAAACTCAACCTCTGGCTTGCGGTTTCTTGGCTCGAGTTGCATTGACTGAAGGTTCAGCCTTTGTCTGATTACAGTCTCTGGACACATGGCCTGGTTTGCCACATCTGAAGCAGATGATTTCCCTAATCGTGCAGTCTCTCGTGAGATGATCTTTCCCACACTTTAGGCATTTGGAAGGATATGTCACATTCTGACCAGTCTTGTTCCTAGAAGAACCTCCACCAGAACTTCGACCGGCTTGTTGTTGACTTTTGGAAGCGGTTCGATCCACTACCTCCACCCCTTTAGAACCTCGCAGGCCCAAAGTTCTTGCTCCTCGAGTCTCTAGCCTGTTCTAAGGCCTCAACTTCACAGCACGTATCCAACAGTTTCGAAAACACCTTCATTTTTAGGGTGATCACGGCCTTCTTCGCTTCATACCTCAGTCCTTCAGTGAACTTCCAGCATTTCCGGGCTTCATTGGTTTGATGTTGGTAGTGTGTTGAGAACTTCTCCAGGTTCTCAAATTTGGCTGCATATTCACTAACGGTCATGTTCCCTTGTCTCAGGTTGAGGAATTCTATCTCTTTCGCATGTATCGCATTTGCAAGAAAATATTTGTCCAAGAACTTGTTCTTGAACACGTCCCACGTGATGTCAGCTCCCTCGGTTTCTAGTGCTTTCTGAGCTCCGTTTCACCAGTCTTCAGCGTTGCCCACAAGCATGAAGGTAGCATAGTTTACCTTCTTGTCCTCGGCACAATTCATGCCATGGAAGACTTTCTCCAGTTCTTTGATCCATAAACTAGCCTTGTCTAGATCAAATTCCCCTTTGAACTGTGGAGGGTTGTGGCGACGAAACTCTGCTAAGTTCTGCGCATCGATAATCACCTCGAGCTGTTGAGTAGCTCTCTCTTGTTGCTGAGCAGCACGTTCATTTTGTTGCGTGATGACTTCCACCATCCTTTGCATTGCTTCTATAGCGGCTGCTATTTCTTCACCTCTTGCCATCTCGCTTTTTCTTGAATCAGATTAGCTAAAAAACATAAGGAAAGTTAGATGTATCCATTCAGAATACCAATCATAGAGATTCACACAGCACAAACAAGACAGACTCACACACAAGACCCAAAGTAACACAAACCAGGGCTCTGATACTAACTTAATGTAACGCCCCTTTTCGAGTGGGAACGTCACATTATTAAACATAAAAGAAAATGCGGAAAATAAAATTTTGAACAATTAAGACCCGGTTCATTTAGTTTAAAGTTAACTTGCATGATACTTTAATACGTGAGTAAAATGGAGGTATTTTTTTTTAATTTAACGATGTGAAATATGAATAACGATGAAAAATAAAACAATAAATAGAACTCACATCTGAATAGCATACATATATATATATATATATATATATATATATATATATATATATATATATATATATATATATATATATATGTCAAATGTATTTTAGATACAGCTTGAAAATTTCTAAAAAGCAAAACTATACCTGCCCCAAGGAATCATACATATACATTCCCCATAATATCAAAATATACAGCCCACCAAAATAATACATCAGGCCCCCAAAATAAAACACTGGCAGCCATCAACAACTACCAGTAAAATCAGTCCCTCAGAGGAGGAGGGACCGTATTCGGGTCCTTAGCAGGATCCTCTTCTTCAGAGGAAACCTCCATGGGAACCACGGGCAGGAGCCCAAGCAGTAGAATCAAAAGAGTCCTCCCAAGGGCTGTAGTAACGATCACCCCACATCTCTCGGATGGGTAAGTAGAACTCCAGTCGCAGGTTGACATGGCAGGTGAGGATCGGCGCCTCATGACGTCTCCAGGCTAGGGAAATCGACACGTCCCCCAGGTAGACGCAGCGATCGGAACTCAAGTTGATATGCCAGCACTCTGGTCCTCCGAGGAAGGTCAGACGCACATCACCTAGAAATCCGCGTATGCGTGCCGCCATCGCCTCAGTAGATGCTAGTCCCGTTCGGGCCAGAAGCCAGGAAAATCAGGATCTTCCGCCTCCTTACCGTCGCCTTCAATCAATACAGTGTACACACAGGCAGCAAATAATAGAAATACAGGAAAGAGGTAAGACATTCTACCATCATTACCAATTATAGCAACCAGAAACAAAACGGCGCAACGCGCCCAGGTAGCAGTTCAGAAACAACATATCCAAGTAATAAGCAGTAAATTCAATAGTAAGCAGATAAACAGTTCCAGGCAGTCATTTATTGCAACATTAAACAAACAGTTCAAATTCACAAAGCAGTAATTATTAGATGATTTCATATTCCATAATGCATGTACACATAGTACTCAGATTCCTACTCCATGGAGCTAGACACAAACAGTCGGAGAGAAAAATCAGGAGACATGTCTGTAACTCGGCTGCTGCGGCCAAAGTGCTATACATCAATAATTTCCACGTGCACATCAGGCATTGTACAGACAGTCCACGCTAGATCACGCCCAAGTCAGTATTTAATTAATCTGACAGATAAATTTTTTGCAGTATTGTTTTGTTTTATCTGTTAAAATTTCTCGAAAATTATGAAACCTCGTAAACTGTGTCCAACCTCGGGTTTAGTAAGATCCCCCGTCGACGTGTCCATAGTTCAAGGTTCACGGAAAAAACATCGCGTTTCTCCAGTTCCGCTCAGTGCGCACGTAAAACGATGAATATATTACAATATTCGAAGTTTATGGAAAAATCCCATAAAATTCTCAAAAATTGCAATTATTATAAAATGACTATCCATCATATAATTTTCCCATTCTTGAAGCGTTACAATTGTTTTCCCGACTCTGCTCAAGTTTTATGCAAAACGAGAAATATATTAAAATATTCATCATTTTCGAAAAATTTCGAAAGAATTCACATAATTCACAAATATTAGAAAATGACTATTCGTGGTAAAATAAATAATTTTCGGAGCGTTACACTGACCTCAGCAATTCTCAACTCAGTGTGCATGCAAAACGAGGAATATATTAAAATATTCGACGTTTCGAAAAAATTCTAGAAAAATTCTTAAAAATCATGAATATTATAAAATGATTATTTATAATTAAACAGATATTTTTCGGGATGTTACAAGGTCCATTTTTATTTTTTTTAAAAGTAGGGTCAATAGTTTATTAAATAGCTCTTCCACCCAGTCTATCAAATCTTCATAATATCTTACATGTATCTCACCTTAGGAAATATTGTTCAAATCTTTCTCACATCCTATCCAGTGAACTAGTACAGTTAAGAAAAGACTTGACCTATTCCATCAAACCAGTTCAGATTTTGGGCACTTTTGATAAATAGTAAAGAGGAAAAATAATTCCTTTGGTCAAGGTATTATGGGAAGGATTAACACCAGAAGAAGCAACCTGGGAAAAGGCAAAGGAAATGCAACGGAAGTATCCAGAATTATTCTCACCAAATAAATTTTGAGGACAAAATTTTTTAAAAGGATGAGAGAAATGTAATTTCCCTTCTAAATTAAATATGATAGTATTTATTTTGTATTCTGTATTCTTTGGATATACGCATAATTTATTAAATTGTTATAAAGGGCGTACGTGAAATTAAAAATTTATGCTTACAAGGGACGTACACATAAATAAAAATTACTATGTACAAATTGAATTATTTAGTTACAGAGAAACCGAAAGACAGACAAAAATTTTTCTAGAGTGCTAGAATTTCCTAAACCATTATTAAGATATGTTAAATAGAAATTAAGAAATAATTAGATAAAATAAAGTCTTAAAAACCCTAAGTAACTAAAGTAACTAAATGGTTAGTAACTTAGTTAGTTGTGAAACTAGATTAGTAACTAAGTTAGATTAGTTTGGTTAGATTAACCAAATGTCATCATAACCTAACCATTAACCAATAGAAACCTAGACATTTGTTAGGCTTTTCATTGGTTAGAAGTTTGGAGAAAAATTATTAATTATAGAAATTAAGGGGGACAATTAGAGAAATTCATAAAGTTAGTATCTAGAACATAATTAGATTACTATTTAATCTAGTTAGTGTAACTAAGTTATCTCTATCTAGTTAGAAAAAGATAATTATCTTATCAAAACCAATAAGATGAAGTCATTTGGCTAGCTTCTTATTGGTTGAAAATATATATCTATATAATATAATATAATATAATATAAAGATTATGAGATAAACATAAAAAAAGAAGAGGAAGAGAAAATAAGAAAGCTTTCTCATTTTCTTGAAGCTGTAGCCAAGCAAAGGAGGAGAGGAGGAGAGGAGAAGAGAAGAGAAAAATTGGAGAAAAAGGAAAAACACCAAGGAGAAGAAGAATCAAGGTTTCTCAAGTCCATCCACTAAGTGATTAAACTAAGAATATCATCTTTTTCATCTTAGTTTCATCTAATTTGAGGTAGGGAGTCATACCTTTTCTCTAAAGTTTTCTTGATATGTTCTTGTTTCTAAGAGTGTTCTAATATGTTTTTCACCATGTTTTTTTAAATTAAGATGTCTTGTTTATGGCTATTTTATTAGCTTGAAACCGTAGGTTAGTATGACTCGAATTTTATTTTTGAGATTTTGGTTGGGTTTCTATGGAACTTTACTAAAAGAATAATGTTGTTGGTGGAGATGAATCATGAAGATGATGTTAATTTTGAGAAATTATAATTAAGAAAGGAAGATGTAAGAACTAGGGTTTTATTAAAAATCAATTTGGGGAATTTGATCTAAACTTTGATTTTAAATGAAATTGATGCTAAGAATGATCTTTTGATGTTAGAAGTGATTTAGTAATGATGAGAATGAGAATAAAACCTTCTTTGTCTAAAAATGGGTGTCTTAGCTAAGCATCAATCTTAAGGTTAGAATTGTTTGTTGATGTGTTATAATGTATCTTATTGTTATAATATTAAAAATTAATGATATAGATTCTATTGATGTTTAGATTTTTAGAAAATGATTGATTATGTTAATGTTGCGTATTATGAGCTATTAAAGTTGTTATGTGAAAGAGTGATTCAAAGTTGTGACATTTATTTAATTGGCTTGGAGCCTAAAGATGTAACATTAATATTTTGAGAGAAAGATGTATGTCTTCTAAGATCCATTAAGGTGAGTCCATGGGGCTAAGACACTTGGAACTTAATGGGGAGTCTTGTATGAGTCACTTTTATTGAGTTCCATATCTCCCTTCCTAGGGCATGTAGGATGATCACTTTTATTGGATTCCTGGAGTGGGAATAACCATTGAGGTAGGGAATGCCCTAGAAAGTTTGAGATCTCAACTATATGGTATGTTATTGGTCATGTGAGCAAGAAGAGAAAGTAAAATTTAATGGAATGTTAAATCATACTATTTAGTATATATTTTCTTGGTATAAAGTATATTAAGTAGTACTCTATTTGAAGCGTATTTTCTGCAGTGAATGCAACTGGACATAGCATAGTTCAAAATAAATGTTTTGATAACAATATGACTTCTCTACTGAGAATTTAATGTTTTGATAACAATATGACTTCTCTACTGAGAATTATAAATTCTCACCCTTTATTTATTATGTTCAGAGAAATAGGATGGTGTGATTGGTATTGATGCTCACTTATATTTCGCCCTACTAATGAAGAACTTCATTTGGGTTGTAAATGAATGGATATAACTGACTTGGCTACATTGTGGGTGTGCACTGTCTACTGATGTACCTGTAACACCCCAAAATTTATTTATTTTGTTATAAATATTCATTTTATAATATTTGTTATTTTCTAGAATTTTTATGAGAATATGGAATATTTTAATATTATTCCTCATTTTGCATGCAAACTGAACGGAGCAGGAAAAATGAAATATTTTTCCTAAAAACCTTGATCTGTGGAAACGTCGACGGGGGATCTTACTAAACCCGAGGCTGGACACAATTTCTGAGGTTTTACATTTTTTGAAAAATCTTAACAGATAAAATAATAAATCATTGTGTAGATTTCATCCGTCAGATAAATTAATACTGACTTCGGTCAACTATAACAATTGTCTACTAAATAATAACATGTATTAAAAACCTTATCTTATTATCCAAAATCTATTTTGTGTCAAATCCATTAGCTTTATTTTCAAAAGAAAGATTAAATTAATTTAAGCTTGCCATGGGAAGCTTCCTAGAAACTTCCTAACTAATTCATTTTCTCTCTCTTCCCTCCTCACTCTTCTCCACGGTAGAACACTCCTTGGGGAGTCAAAAGTGGTCTTCTCACTTTATTACTTCACTCTCACATTTCTAAACACCAAAAACACTTATCACCCTTTTCCTTCTTCACTCTTCTCTTTTTCTTCCTTCTCCACAGTGCACACACACACATTGGAGACTATCTCCATTGTCTACTAAACCAATCACATTTCTTGTCTTCTTCCATCATTCCAAGACTACTCTCTTTTGTGGCCATCCTTTGGTTCTTCTTCTTCTTCTTCTTACATTGTCCACCATTGAAGCTAAAGCTTGGAGCTTTGAGGTAAAGTCTTCAGCTTTCTTCTATTTTCTTCTTATTTTCGTTTTCCTTGGTCACCTATGTGACCAAGAACTCATCTTTCCATGGTTTGAGTGGACATTGTGGAAGTCACTCACTTTGGTGTTTTCTTGAAGGTAAAAATGAAAATCAAGAACAAGAAGGGACTAGCATCCTTGTGTTGCCTTCATTTAGGTAAGAGGGAGATAATCCTCTTCAACCAATCTTGATAGTAAGGAGATGTAACACCCTCCGTAGGGCGTCACATTTTAAATAAAACATAAAACCAAATGAAATCATTTTATAAAAGCTTTGAGTTTTAAAAGATAAATTTTAAAATATCTTTTTGCGGAAATATAAACTTACCAAAAATTATAAGTAAAACAGAAATTAGATTGAATTAATTAATACACATATTATATATGTTACAAAATATCCAACAACAAATTAAAACATAACATTTACAGACTCAGAGAAACAGTAGAAAACCCAATGAAGGTTACTACTAATAGCACGGTAACAACACTAACGAGAAAAACCCAACCTACATGGTCCGTTTCTTCACTAACTGCATCCTGTTGAAACTTGGAAGATTTCACCTTGACGCCGTCACCATCTTCAGAACATAGCCTCCAGTAGGTCTAAGAAACTCATTTCACCTACTATACGAATTTAACAATACAAACACAACAAAAACAATACAGTAAAGAGGTGAGATCCCCTTTCACCAAGCATCAAGTACGGTAGCAAAGAATAATACGAATGACAAAGTCATTCCATACACACATATATTACCAATACAATCATGTTATCAATTTATAAATAAAATCAAATAAGAATATATCATAATAAAATGAATAACAATAACAACATATAACATCACGATAAACATATAATAAATAACGACATATAATATTATGGATAAAAATATAAGAAATAACCACATATAAGATCATAGATAAAAATATAAAAAAATATAATAAATATCAACATATAACATCATAGGCAAAAAGATAATAACAACATATAATCATAAGATCACGATAAAAGATCACAGATAAAAGATAATAATGTACAACATATAAACATATGCAATATGACACAATCCTACTCCATGGAGCTAAAAACCTACAGACATCAGAGAGCGAATGATCCTCAAAATCTATTAGTACCACGGCTGTCCAACCAAACTATCGCGCTGTCACACGTTGCGCCAATAGCCCACGACACATGGAATCCACCATCCAGACGTGGTGTAGTTCACTGTCTCCCGTTGTGGCACTACAGGCAATGTACTATTAGACTTTACAAGATCTCGATTAAGTATAGTGTGTGTCGAGTCCACTAGTGTGTTGCCATTTACCACGGCCCAGAAGAGCAACCAACTGTCCACATATGGATTTATGCACACTAATGCCTCCAAGTCCATTCAAAATCGAACCACACTACGCTTATCGCACCGACAATACGATGTGATTCACTTCGTCAATCAATCCACCAAAATTGGCATTAACTCAAGACAAAAATATACAGTAAGTCCCACCGGACAAATACTGTTCCAAAGTCTGTACGGGTTCACCTCATAGTCCGACAACAGAAAAATATACAGAAAGCCTGTACGGGTTCACCTCATAGCCCGACAGCAGAAAAATATACAGAATACTCTCAATAATATAAAATATATAGTTTTGGTCAATCGCGTAGAAATTTTATCGCGTTTTCACAATCTCGTCTTTTTTACAAACGTTTTTAAATCGCGTAAATATATTTTTCTGTTTTTAGAATCGCGTAGAGTTTTTAATACGTTTTCTCAATCGCGTAAGATTTTTAAATTATTTTCTTGTCTGAATTCCTTAAAAACACTGTTTAAAACAAACAGAAATAATATTTAATACATTTAAATCTAGCATAGAATATTTTTCATACCGTATATCTTGTCTTTTGGACATCTTTTCTATCTTATTTGTCCGTTTTTAATATAAATTGACAAGATATGTTTAGAAAAATTATAATAATGATTTTCTAGGTTTGTCAGTCAAAACCCTTTTTATTTTTATTACAACCAATTAATTACACTTTTGAAAATTACTAACGTGCTTCAAAACACAAGGTGAGCTATACGTTAGAAATTTTACAAAGCTACTTGTATTTCTTCTAACAAGAAAAATTATTAGTTTAAACTTTTTAAACTTAATTCTAATCAATTTATTTCTTCAAAACTCATTGTAATAAAATCTTTTTGGCATTTATTACTTAAACTTAGTTGAAAATAATTTTATAAATCAAGAACATTTAAATTTGGCATTTTGGTGAAAATCATTCTATGCTTTATAATTCATTCCTAATTATTTCCATACATTTAATCTCTTATAAAACTCTTGATCTAATTAAATTATCTAGTTAATAGTTAGAAAATAAATTTGGATCAAAGGTATGTGGCATGTTGGCCAAATTTAACAAAGTCTTTGTATTTGATCTTTAAATTATTTTTCATCTTCTAAATCCATGTCTAATTTATTGTATTACCTAAATTCATTAAATCATTGTTTTATAAAATGGTTTTAGAAATCAAAACATTCAACTTAGGCATGTTGGCCGAAATACCTAATTTCATTCTTCGATCCATAAATTCATTTTTCTTACTTTAAATCAATTTGTAACTTGTCAATTTTCCTAGGTTAATTAAATCACACTTTTAGAAAATTGATGAGAACATTTTGGTTCTCCTCTTTGCCTTGAGGCCGTGAGTTTGGATTTGTGTTCTTTGGAACACTCATGCAATTCCTTGTATATTATTTACATGTTACAATAATTATCATGCATATAAGTACACATACCATATATTAAAACAACCATAAAACACATACAAAATATTAAAGCTTTTAGACATATTACACACATAACACATACAAAATATTAAAGCCATTAAACATGCTACACACATAATCAAACACAATTAGGAAAAACAATAAACAATCAAGTGAATGAATCCTTATGGATTCTTCACCACAAACACAAACATTCCTCACCACCAACACATGGTTGATGAGGGTAATCTCCTCTTACCTCTTGAAGAACCTCCAAGTTCCTTGTATGTCTCCTTCAAGCAAATTTCAACCACCAAGAGCTTCTTGAAAAACAAAGAAAACATAAAATATTAATACCTAAGGCTCTAAACTAAAATAATCATGGATTAAAATCATGATTAAAACTTTGAAATGGATAGAAACATGAAGATTAAAGAACCCTACCTTCAAGGCTTCAAACTTAAGCTTTGAAGAACAAGATAGAAAATGGAAGATTTAGGCTTAGGTTTCAATTACAAAGGGTCTTGAAATGAAGTAAAGAAGCAAGAAATAAGGTGGTTTAGAATTATAAAAGAGTGATTGATAGAAATAGGGTGGAAGGCCGTGAGGTTGGAGAAGAAAGGAGAAGGAAATTTGAGAGTTTTTCTTGTTTAAGAGATAGGAAGAATGAATAATAAGTGAGATAGCTAATTGTAGGATATTGCCTTTCACCAAATGTGAATTGCCGTAGAAGCCAAAAAGGAGAGCCACCAAAATTGACTAGTTTTAGGAAATTGAAATTAACTTTATTTCCTTTTTGTAATGCTTGGCCGTAAATGCTTGGAGAGAAAGAATGAATTGAAGTATTGAAATTGTTTTCTTCAAACATGCATTGCCGTAAATGCATATGAAAAGAAGCCACTAAATTTGACTTGGTCTTACTTGGGTAATTAATTGAAAGATAGGAAGAATTGAATGATAATAATTGCTTCACAAAAGTTGCTTTGCCATAGACTTCAACCAAGAAAAGCCATCAATATTGACTATTCTTCATTTGTTTAACTTGGCTTTCTAAATGAATTTCCTAAAGCTTTCTACGTGAATTCACTTTGGTGAATTTGGCTATTAGAGCAAATTGCTCTCTTCCTCCACCGTAGAACACCAAATTTCAAGAAGCCTAAATTTATTTGATAGCTTGTTTTCTATTGGTTCTTAAAAATTCAAGCCATTAATCTTGACCAATTTCTATTGGTTAAATATTTACTAATTTGATTCTTATTGGTTGTTATTTTTGTTGACCAATTCCTATTGGTGCACATTGTATATTTTCTAACATACTTTAACCAATAAACAATAATTATACAATAATTACTGTTTATAAAGTCAGTGTTTATTGTCTAATGGGTAATAAAATATACATAGATTTTTATTTTAGACTAACAGAGTAGCAATTATTATTAATCATTTTTTTTACTTGATTACCCTTGATGAGTCATAAAGCAAGTCATCAAAGAGAAATTTCTAGAATATGTGACTCACTACGATGAGTCAAGATAATGAGTCATCGTGGAACTGCCTCTAGAACGGGTGAGTCAAGGCATGGCGAGTCAACAGATATTTTCCAAAGTGCGGTGAGTCGATGGCGAGTCAAGATGTCTTTGAGTCACTGACTGCATCACAACTGCATCATTGGCTGCGTCATCAATGGTGAGTCACAGCGCTGAGTCATCAGAGAAGCTTCTGGAACTGGCGAGTCACTGTGGTGAGTCACAGGCCAAGTTAGCAGCTTCTGGAACCTTCCGGAATCTGCTGCGTTGTCACGCCATGTGTCGAGTTCCTATTGACCCGTTGCGATGAGTCACAGCCACCAATTTTGACCAGCTCCTCATTGGTCCACGTGTAAAGCACTTGATGACTAAAAGTGGGTCCCGCAAACATTTCTGGGTCCGCTGTCACTTATTTGTACTGACTAATAAAATAATATTATAATAATATAAAATTATTTTATTTGACAGTTAAATCCTAAAAATTAAAAGATTAATTATAGTATCATTCAGAATTGGGTTTAGTAAGATCCCCCAGCTCCGAATAATTAAAACAAGATTTCCCTGGTCCGAAAAATTTTTATTTTCCTGCCCCGAAGCAAATCGCACAAAAAGTCCAAATAAAATCACAGACAGTAATATTAAGCACTGTAACATATAGAAAAATTAAAAACAGTACATTCGGGACATAATGGTCATTTTTCTATTTTTTCCCACGACAAAGCAAATCATCCAAAACGTTCAAATAAAATTACAGACAGTAATATATGTCTGTATTTCATACAGAAAAATTTAAAACAGTAGTTTGACAAAATTTTTATTTTACTGTCTCGAATCAAATTACGCAAAACGACTAAATAAAATTTGAGCCTGTAAAATATACTTGTATTTCATGCAGAAAAACAAGAAACAGTAAAATCGGGACACAACGATCGTTTACACAAAAGTTTGAAAAATAGCAAACAGGACATTCGGAATATTTTTCAAAAATTTGGGGTGTTACAGGAGATGCCTTATATGTTGTTGTTGATTGAGGGATCCATGTGTGGATTTCCCTCTTCATTATGTGTTTTTCTTTCTTCTTTTCACAATGGTGTATTTGGTTTGATTTGTATGAGTTATTGATTTCCTTTATGTGATTTTGGGTGCATGTTGGAGCTAATATGATGTTGAAAATGTTATGGATTAATTTGGTTTGAGTTTAGATGGCTAAAAGATCACTTTTCTACAAGTTTATGCATGGTAATCAATTACATAGTGCTTGTAATCGATTGCCAAGCCCTTGGAGTTACAAAACCTTGATTCTGGGAATCACGTAATTGATTACATCTTGTTTGTAATCGATTACGGAGATTCTGTCTAGCTTGTAATCAATTACCAGAACTGTGTAATCATTACCAAGCCTCTAGGATTACAAAATCGTGATTTTGGGAATCACATAATCGATTACAATCAGTTTGTAATCGATTACGGAGGTTCTGTCCAGATGGTAATCGATTACCAGAGTTGTATAATCAATTACCAGGTCCCTGGAGTTATAAATCGTGTTTCTGGGAAGCTATGTAATCGATTACATTCAGTCTGTAATCGATTACAGAGGTTCTGTCGAGCTGGTAATCGATTACTAGAGACATGTAATCGATTACCAGGATCCTAAAATGGGATTTTGAGCTGAAAATGATGAAATTATGATTCCTTGTCCCTTGTAACTCCAACATAAATCTTAAACCCAAGATTCGAGGACTTTATTTCACCAAAATATGATGGGATTATGTATCCATACCAATAATGGAGAAATGATTTTGAAAATGGAATTTTAGATCCATAATATGGAAGTTGTGGTATGTGTGGAACGATGGACATGTATATGTATTGATATTGAGAGTTGGTTGATGCAATTGTGGGTTCCTATATGGGACCAAGTTCTTGATGAAAGTATGACGTGTTAATATTGAAAATGGATATATAGGTCATCGTGATATGCTATGATGAATGCATCATTGATAAACATACATGATCGGACATTGTATCGTTATGCATATGTGTTGTCCGTTGGACGTTGTTAGAAAGGCTGTGTATGCCTAGGAGTTTGAATAGCACCTATGTGCGGGTGTGAATAGACTAAGCATAGGTGTCATATGTTGTTGACCCTGGGGGCATCGAGGTGTGGGTGTCTCACAATAGACAGTGGTAGCTCCACTGGGGCCGTGGGATAGACCAATGGGACACACCGATGATCCTGACTGAGACACTGTCCTATATCGCGATCAACTGTTGAGGTGCCATGTATAAGCCATTTGCGCAACTATTTTATGAGATGAAGCACACTTTTTAATGCTAACGAGATACTGGCATAACTCCTTGATCATTCACTCCGAAAATATAATGTCTAGCTCCATGGAGTAGGAATTTTTGGTACCCTTTTTGCATTGTGAATTGTCAATCACATGAATCATTGAGCATGAGCATTTATAACTGCAAAACATGTTTAATATTATAATTGCGATAGTCATTCAATTTTTGAATTATGGATGCCTTTTATATCTGTTAATAATATTTACTGTTATTAATTGTTATTCTGTGTTTACAGTTGATTGCTATTGTTACTATAATTAATTATATGAATTATGTTATATGTGGGTATCCAGCGCCGTTCTGTTTTCTTGCTGCTATTTTGGTACTGAAAGCTGAGTGTCTCACCTCTTTCTGTAATTCTTTTATTTTTGTATTCTGGTTGGATTGTGTGATTTTGAGAAGACGTTCGTGAAGAAGATAAGGAAGCTCCTGAGTTTCCAGGCTTCTGGCTAGATTACGACTGAAGTGACTGAGGATGACGTCACGCCCCTGCGGATTTTTGGGCTACACTCGGATCATCTTTCATGGAGGCCCTGACTGCTGGCACATTAATGTGCAGACAGACCGTTGCGTGTACCATAGGGAGCTAACGGTATTCCTGGCTTGGGGTCGTTATGATGCCCCTGTTGTAGATTTTCATGCTTTTGTTTGGCTAGAGTTTTACACGCCTGTTAGGGACATGTGGGCTGATATGTACTACACCCCACGTGATTACTCCTTTTTGTCCACTGCTCGGGCTCATGCCCGTTGCTCTGTTGCTCCGATGGATGTTTCCTCGGACGAAGAGGACGCCGAGGAGGACTGGGCTACGGTCCCTTCTCGTCAGTCGTAGGAGCTGATACTATTGGTAGCTACTGATGGCTAACCGTTTATCTTTTTGGGAAGCCTGATGTTTTGTTATACATGCTGGGGTATATTTATATATCTTTGGATGAGTACATATTTTGCTTTTTGGTATATGTTGGAATGTAGTTAAACAAAGCTTATATATATATATATATATATATATATATATATGTATATGATTCATTTTACGTTGTTAAACTTTATTTATTGTAGCTGTTTTATTTATGATTTCTATACGTAATGGACTCTAACTTAACTCTCTTAATGCCACTTGGCAATGATCTATAATCTTAACAAAAAAAATGGTGACATTTGTAAAGGAACTTAAATAACCATAAAATGAATCGAGACTACGAGTTTGAAAAAAAAAACAATTACTATTTTCTGCAATTTAATTTATTTCACTTTATGTTACAAATTATTATTATAGTTATAGTGCGACGTCCTTTCTTCGCGGCTACTTATAGAAAAAGGGGCGTTACAGTACCAACCTCATTTATTTATTCAGACAGTTAAGATGTCTTCTTTTTGTAGTTTTGTAACTTTTGGGGTTTTGTGAATATTCTAGACAAAAGTACTGGCACACCAGATATAAATATTAATCATAAATGCAACTAGTGAGTTTCTAGAAATTTTTATTTGTATCTGATTAGATTTATATTTCGTTGATACGTTTATCGTATGAGTTATAAAATTTAAATATGTTATATACTAGAAGTTCAACTTAATTAATTTAAGTATTAATTCAATTCCATTACGTAATAAACCACTGCACATATTTTAATAAATAAGTATGAAATAATAAACGTAGTACGTAATATTCTCTCAGTAATATTAAATTATAACTCTTCTAAGGAATCCCACCTTCCTTAGTGATATCCAACTCATCACTATCAACCCAAGACAATCCTGTCTCACGCGAGTCTCTAGCTCCCAAGAAGCCTCTTTAACCAAACCCATACCAGATATTCTTTACCTAAGTAATCTGTTTTCCACAAAATTCTTAGACTCTCATATCCATAATCCTTGCAAAACTTATCTAACAACCCTTTGACTAACCCATGGGCTCTACTCACACTAGAGGTACCACTTCAAAGGATGTAGATGCAAACAATTCCTAACGAGTTCAGTCATGCCAACTGGACCCTCACTAGAAAAACTCTTATTCCCCTAATTTGCCTAGGTGAAGTCATAGTTTTCTGTCTACACAAAAAATTACATATTGAGTAAGTCAGTCCTTAATATCATGTAACCGTGTCACACTAGCTACTAACATCCAACCTAAAGCAAGCCATGCAATTCCTTTCCTGCATCTCAAACAAGAGACAAAGAAATGCACAACACACAAAGAAACTTCTAACATGCCTAAGCATAGTCAGTCCATACCTTAGCTCAACAGGATGAACTGCTCTAATACCATAATGTAACACCCTAATATAATTTTCGTAAAATACGTGGAATATTTTAAGATCAATTGCATTAAACATGTCACTTCTAAGACTGCGTATAAATAAAATTCACAATAACCTTTATAGTTATTATTGAAAGCCTCGAATGATAAAAAGATCATTTATACATACATCATTGGCTAACAAGCCATATTGTATATATAAACTTTTACATACAACCAGAAAGATACCAATATACAAACTAGTTCAACATGAAGTAAAACTGCTAGACTAAGTCTTCTGTTTCTTCTTTTGCTTGCCCTTTCCTTTTGGAGGGTCTTCACTTGGATTTACATGGAGTACACAGGGATGAGAAAATCACAATTTCTCAGTATTCGCATACCAAGACCAACAATTAATCATTTATAACAAATAATGAACTGAACACATTAATATTCTATATAATATAATATCCAAAAATCAATAATATCAAAAGATCGCTCATACAATCCCAAGATACTATCAAACAACTAACCAACCAACCAATTGATCGATCAAGCAATGAAAATTGCCCATACAATTGTCAACCATGCAATGTTTTATGTTATGAGGAATGATTATGCTTAAACAAAGTTCTAATAGAATGATTATGCAACGTTAATGCAGGTTTTAAGATTTGAAAACACAAGCTACTTGCTTAATTTCCCAGAAACCTCTGTCTCTCGTATATACAAAGTATGATAAGCTTAAAAGCCTAAATCCCACTTAGTAATAAGTATACATTTTCCCCTCACCAATGTAAGAGTACTATTATCACTCCCATACCAGTAACCCTGACCACAATAGCATACCTACTATAAGAATCTAGATCAACACCTTGTTCTCTGGCCATATGGTTGTACACATCATGATAAGTTACAATACATAGGAAACTAACAAGTACCAAGTTTGAAAATCAAATATCAAGAACTATCTCAATTCACAATTAAGACATATCACAAGATTCCCATAACCAAGTGACTATCTAATACTAATACATATAGGTCATAACATCACCTATCCCACAAGATAGCAAGAACTATGTAACTAGCATTTCCTTAACTAAAACTTCTCACCATCACTTCACAAGTGATTTCCAAGTTAAGCACATGTTGATCAAAGCTTTAGATTGTCCCTAAGGCATCCTATTTCTCAAAGAATACCTAAGGTTTTTCACAAATTCCCATATATAGTAGGAGGTCAATCTCTTTAAGAAATACTTCCATTAGTGTCTTAACACACTTAGAAAGGCATATATGAGTGATCACATCACTTAAGGAATACCAAAGCCTCAAGAACACAATCTTGAAAAATCTTGGTACTCATGCTTAGGCATGACATTCCCACGCCTAGGCGTTAACTAAGATAGTAGCTTTTGCAGAATTTTGCAGAAGTGTGGCACTGTTCCATTGGTGCCACACACGAAATTTAATCATCCCAAATCTGTTTCTTGGTGATTTTAAGTCCCAAACAAGTTTACAAACATGAGGGAAACATAAAACACTAATTAATTTCATCAAAATTGGATCAAAACACAAAATCATCCATCAATACCCCAACTCCTACACTTTTAGCATTTTAGGTCTAAATTGGATAATTTTAGTTTCTAATCCAAACTCTTTACATAAAGAAGTCATAATCAATATTTATAACTCATCCAAGCAAGAAAATCATACAAAACAACTCTAAAACTCAAATTAGCATATTAAACCTCAAATGAGCCTAACATGGAGAAATGAGAAAAAAGGTGAAGTTGAGCTCAAGAACCCCTACCTTGAGTTCCTCAAGCTTCTATGGTGATGGAGATGGTGATGGAAATGATCACAATCTTCAAGCTTTTTTTTCCCCTTAGCTTTCCTTTTCTTTCTTTCCATTTTTCCTCCTTGTTCTTCTTTCTCTACAGCTTTTGTTTTTCAACCATGAGAGAGATGAGAAACAAGTGAAAAACTTGAAAGAAAATATCACAATAAGGGTCAATGAAAGTGGCTGAAAACCGTGGATGGATTAAGGCCATTAAACATAACACTATTACGTCCCGATATACTAAAAACACTTAACTTTATCTAAATCAAGTTTTTCAAGTTCCAACAATTTTAAAATAAATCATAGGATTCATAAAAAATATTATTGTACTAAAACCATCATTTTCCATATCTGTGACTAGTCATTCCGGCTTTAAATAGATAACTAGTATACCTTAAAATACTAGACTAACTTCAAAAATTCTCAAACTTTAACCACATCATAGAATACACATTTGTGACTTAGAAATAAATTATTCACATCTATTTCCATTAGCTAAGCCATTTATGCAAATATCTGGGTCATTTTAAGCTATTTTTCACCTTACGACTTGCAACAAAATGCCTAAACTAACTCAAATTATCACAAAAATCAATCGTACATGTTAAGCAAGTATAAGCTACCTCTGTAACCATTTACAAGTCTAACATGTTGAAGAGGATGTTACACAAGTGACACACATAATTCTACCCTTACATAATCACGTAGCATTTCATAATCATTATTCCCAAGCATTGCATATGCACAAGCATATTGCATACATATTCATGTGCATTTCCTTGGGAATTGTATGACAATTGCCTAGTAAAGATGATATTTTACAATTGTATGGGTGGTTATCCAATATCATTGTGTTATGTTTATGAGTTTAAGGCTAGGTATTGGCTTAGTGAATGTTTACATAAAGTAAGAGAATGTAAGTGTTTGAGTGGCATGGAGTAAAGACTTCATTGCTTGTTGCTAATCCTACATTTCAGAGTTAATGAGTTTATTCATAGAAGAAGGTTATACATGTAGTACCTATAACAAGTTTATGAATAAACTAGTTGTGATATGTTACAACTGTGTAGTTAGTTGTTCTTATCATATGAGTATGAGACATATTTGATACGTTATATAGTTGTATGGGTAATTGTATAATGTTGATATAGATTATGATTATATACACTTTATATTATAGAATGCCATGAAATATATGAATATTATTGAGAATTTGTATGTTCTAACCCCTTTCTATGTTTCCAAGATAAAAGCAGGTCAAGACCTTTCAAAGGGTAAGAAGATAAAGGAATAGAAGAACTAATGTAGTTTAATTTTATTTGTTTCTTTTATAGAAAAAATTGATGTATATATTTATATTAGCTTTGATGAGGTATTAATTGTATATATAATACTTTGCCCGTAGGGGTTATTGATGTATATGTGTATGACTTTTAGTTATGGCTCTCTATAATTATTTTTAAATGTTATGGATTAGTTAATGTTCATGTTAGAAGTAGCTTATCTACTACTGATTATCCAGGTATTTATTAGTTATACTAGGGTAATAGTACTAGGATGTTACAGTTTTAGTGTGTTATTCAATATAGGATGGTTTCGATGTTAATCAAAATATCATGTTAGTTTTCCATTCAAGAATTACCAAAGATTCCAGAGGGTTTCGGTGTTCTATCTTGACCTTCTAATAAGTAGTTTTAAACAACAGTTCAGAATGATGTAAGTTTAATGTTGATTGAATAGAGATATTTATTCAAATAGGCCACTTCAGAATGGTTTAGGCCATTTATGAAGGGTAAGTTAGGCTAACCGAGTAGTTGGAGGGATACTTGATTAGCAAGAGTTTCAGGTTCATGAAATATACTATAAGAGTTATTTGATTAATAAGTTTTCAATTTTGCTCAGAAAAGGACTAGTAAATAGACAACTATTCTACATGCATACTTTTGATAATAGTTGAAGGTCCTGATAACTAGCCTCAAGTGGAACAAAAGTTATAAAATTTTCACAAGAGGAAGAGAGTTAATCATAGGTACAAGAAGGGTGCTTCTAAACCTAGTTGTCCTCAAGTTAAAGGCATAAAAACAGAGAAAGGAAGAGGGAAGAAAGGGAAAAGAAGTAAGAGGAGAAGAAGAGGAGGATCAAAGGCAAAGTTCAAGCTTGAGATCAACCACATAGCTAGAGGTAGGGGTGCTTGACTCATTAATCTCATCTTTTCTTCGCCAACATGCTAGTTGATGCATGGTTTTTAGTTTTGATCCCTTAGAATCCATTATACCCACTTGAGTTGTGAGTTGAGAAATGAGTTTTTAAGTTTATAGTTGATGCTTTAATCTATGCTTGCATGAGTTAAGATGTATGTATGAGGTTTATGACATGATTAGTGACCATGATTGATGTCAGAGAACATCTAAGAACTGATTTTTAAGAGTTAGAACTTGGTTAGAAACCAAGTTATGCAGGAAAAATCGAGTTATGCAGAAAAAACCAAGTTCTACAGAAAACCAATCCTGACAGCATGTGATGTTGATAGCATAAGTTGAGTTGTAGTCATAGAAATGATCTACTACTTATTTCATTTGAAAGTTAAGATATAAAGTTTCATATAGTAAAAATTTCAGATTTTTAGGCCAACCTAAGTAGCACCGGTTTCAGTTTGAATTTGAGTCAAATTCTGCAAAAATAAGCAGACTGACACCTATTAAACCAGATTGCATAACTTCTTGCTTCGAGGTGTAAAATACATGAGACTAGTGGAATTTTGAAGCTAACATGTAAGGCCATAAGAGGTAAAATATTTAAGAATTTTTCATTCTTCATGCGTTCCCAGTTTCAATTTAAAGTAAGGTCAGATTATGGTAAAACAACTAGTTGCCCTATTTTAGCTTTTATATTTTGTTGCATAACTTTAGCTACACTAAGTCAAATAAAGTAAGGTTTATTTCATTTGAAAGATATGAGATAAGACTATTTGCCTATAAAATTATAGATTTTTTGAAGTTAGGATGTACATTTGATGCATTCATGAAAATCAACCTTTCTAGGTGACCAAACCATAAAAAGTGTCAAGATATGTATTCTTTCTTTTCCGCAAGGCTCTGTATAATAACACATATGGTTATTATATATCTAGTTTAATGTTTTAGTTAGAAGTGACATGGCTAATACTAGTTATCTGATTATATTCATGATATACTAGGGATTTGGTATTAGAATGTGTATGGATTATAAACAACTAAATAAGGTCACTATTAAAAATAAATATTGATTGCCTAAGATTGATGATTTGATGGATCAGTTGAGAAGTGCAGTTTCTAGGACAAGTGATATTTGGATAAGAGATATCTGTAAATTCTAGTAAAGTAAAGGCAGTATTGCAGTGAAAGACTTCAAGAGGAAAACAAATTCCTCTAGTGAATGTGTTATGGAATAATGGTGACTCAAAGAAAGTCATATAGGAGCTTTGTGTGTGGAGAATTGCGGTTGGTAACCTTTTTGGATGTGGTTCTTTGATTGAAGTAGATGATATGTGATAATGCTATGCGTTAGTGGGCATTAAGGGACTTATTGATTTATTAATTGTGCTAAAAATCTTTTGCCCTGCTATTTCCCATCTATCTTTGGACAAAGATGGATGATAAATTTCATTTACATGTTCTTAAAATGTCTTGTCTTCTTGGTAGGTCAAGAAATAAAACTGATTTGATTGTTGGAAAAGGATGTCCCTGAATGATCGAGGGATATGGTTAAGTTTGGATATTTATGATGAATGAAAGTGGGCAAAAATTTTGACCCTCAAAGTTTTGGTTCATTATTCTTAATATCTTGATTAGATATATTTTCAAGTGATTAATTATCTTAGTATTTGAATTTTGATACTTATAATAGTTTATTGTACCAAAATATGATTTTAAAGATCTCTATAAGACATGCTTATTATTCTTTAAAGATATGTTTAAACCTTTTTCATGTTACTTGATTTGGTAACTAAATTTTGAGGGCAACATTTTTTATAAAGGAGGAGAGAATTGTAACATCATCCTTATCCTATTAGCTTCAATAGTTGTTATAGAAGTTCCTTATGGTCCGTATGACTTGTCTCTTAAGTTTTGTAATTTTCTAAATTAGTTTGGATATATCAGTATAACTTTGAACATGAAAAATAGTTTAAATTAGCTCAGAAATTAGCATAGACTTAATTAAATGATGGAAATAAATATAAAAAATTTATTTTTAAATCATAAATAATTAGAATGAATTATGTTAATTTTTGGGAATTAAATAAATTAGTTTGGTATTTTTAATAAATAGAATAAGCGTTTAAATGTCATAATAAATAGGAGCGTAACTTGAAAAATTATCAAAATTTATGAAGTTATTAAATAGAGGATAAGGATTATTTTAAAAATGATTACATGTTAGAACTGTTACCTGTAAGCATATTAGTTTAAATATTTAAGTTTATATTAATTTAAGGAAACATAATAGAGCCTAGTAGCTATCATATAGTGCGTATAGATAGCTATCATATAGGGGGTATGAATAGGTCAATGGAATCCTAGAATTTTCTATAACACTTTTGGAAGCTAAAAACTTATTAGTAAAATATCAAAGCATCCCTAAAAGACAAATCTCCTACAAGCAATAGTGACCACACATTTTATTTGGTTGAATTCTTCTCCTCCACCACGTTAGCTTATGTTTTTCTCATGTTACCAAGTGGCCTCAAAACTCAAGAAGGAGGTGAATTGAGTTTATAAAAACTTTTCACAAATCTTTTGAAAAACTCTTGATTACCAATTTTCATCGAAGTTATTAATTAATAGAAATGAAAGAATGGATAAGATAGAAAGATATTACCCACCAATGAACCAACCAAGAGAGAAATAATCAAGTAAGAAAATAAACCAATGCACAAATGTAAAGAGAAGAGTTTTGAGAATCAAATACAATAGTTTATCCTGCTTCAACCACCAATCCACTTGTGACTTACGTCTAGTCCTCAAGTAATCACTCAAGATTTTTCACTATATCTTTAAGCTTTAATAGGTGCTTGACAACCTTTGCAAACTGAAACACTCAACACCTTAGGATACTTCACACTTTATACTTGAGCCTCTTTAAATAAGGGATGCCTCACCCTTTACAATTTGGAGGGATGCCTCACCCTCTTTTACAGAACAATCAAGATTGATAGAATGAAACTCTCACAAGAATAATTGGTACAAATTAAAGTCCTAATAATGCTCCTTAAGAATATCTCAAGTGATCACACAAAAATAAAGCAATAAAGGTTTTGTGATTGATTCTCAGATTAGAATGATAGGAACAAGTTTCAAGTTGATGGTTAGCCATTAATGAAGCCCCAACTAAAGTATTTATAAGAGATTTGATCAATGGAGCTGTTGGGTGTAATGCCCCAATTTTTAGAAAATATTCTGAATGTACCGTTTTCTGTTTTTCACGCTTTTGTAAGAATGACCGCTGTGTCCCTATTTTTTTGTTCTCGATTTCTGTATGAAAACAATTACGATAATACAGGCTCAAATTTTATTTGATCGTTTTACGTAGCCTTTGCTTCGAGACGGTAAAAATAAAAATTTTTCGAAGCTCTCCATATTAATTTTTCTCGAAAGATATACAGCCATATATATATCTTGCTTGGATATTTTATTTGAACGTTTTGGACGATTACCTACGTTGTGGGAAAAATGGGAAAATGACCGTTACGTCCCGAACGTCTTGCTTTACTGTTTTTTAATTGTTTTCTTCTTGATTTAATGCCCGAAAATACTTGTCTGTGATTTTATATGGACTTTTTGTGTGATTTGCTCGAGCAGAAAATAATATTTTCCGGCTAGGGAAAAATCTTATTTTATTATTTAGAATTGGGGATCTTACTTAACCCGATTCTCGAATGAGACTAAAAATAATCTTTTAATTTTTAGATTTAAGCTTGCCAAATAAAATAATTTTATATTATTATAATATTATTTTATTAGTCAAAGATAATTTAGTGACAAAGTAGTGGACCCTAAATATTTTGCAAGACCCACAATTAGTAGAACAGGTTAGATCGGTAGCTTAATTAATCACCGTAGTAATTCGGTAGAACTTTTTCAGAAATCACAGGTGACTATCACTAGTCACTAAATACAGAGAAATTTATCATGCTGTGTGACTCAAAGATGTGAGTCACCAGAGCCAACCAATGGGAATCAAGCTTGCTCACCAAGACTTAATCCTAGCCTTTCATGCATCCAATGGCTTGGATGAAGCCAAGCAAGGTGCCCACCTTGCACCTCACTTGAGTGTCTACGGCCAAGAGGTCTTGGAAGACCAATCCTCACTTTGATTTTCATGCATTCTCTCTTCTCTCTCTTCCAAAGAAAACCTAGCCACCATTGTTGTTCCTTTTTCTCCTTCCATTCGGCCAAGCTTGTTTCTTGACCATACAACCATCCAAAAATTTTTCTAACCAAGTTTTCCTAACCTAAACACTATTCTAAGAACCTTTCTAGTTGGAAGTTTCTTCAAAATCTTCCATTTAGGGCTTGGAAACCAACCTTGTAAATTTGACCTAGAAGGTGAAATATCATATTTTTCTTTTCTCTCTTCTTTTTCAAAGTTCTAAACCATGATTTCTCCATGGTTTAGCTTCTTTTTCATGGTTAATAACATGTAGATTTTATTTGAGATTTTTAGGTATTTGGTGGAGTGAAAACCGAACCATAGGAGGTGTGAAAGCAAGCTTTTTGTCTTCATTTAAGGTAAGAGGAAGACAATTCTTATCATCCCTTGATGGTGGTAAGAAGATGGATTGTTTGTAGAATCCATAAGGATTCGGTTGTGGTGTGTTTATTGATGTGTATTTGTTAATTTTTGTGGTTGCTAGTAGCTTAGGTGTTGTATGTTAGTAGCTTTCTTGTTTGATGATTGTAATAATTTTGCATGTCTATTAGCTTTTGATTGTATGTCTATAAGCTTTAATTTAGGTTTTATAGGTTAGAAATATTTTGCATGTGTTAGAAATATAAATGCATGTGTTAGAATTGTATGATAAGGTATAAGATGTGAATAACATGTGTAAATTTGCATGAGTGTTCCAAAGAACACATTCCCTAGCTCACGGCAATGACAAAGTGTGAGGACCAAAATGTTCTCTTCATTTTTCCTAAAGTGCAACTTAATTAATTAGGAGAAATAAGAAGGTTTCAAATTGTTTTGACAAAGAAAAGGAATTTAGAAATCAAATGGTAAAGATTTAGTAAATTTTAAATAACATGCCTAAAGGATTTATTTGATTTAAAATCATTACTTTATAACATGATTTAATGAACTTAGATAAGATAACACCTTTGACATGATTTAGAAATCAAATGAAAAAGTTTTACAAAATTCGCCAACATGCCACTATAGGTAATTATGATTTCTAAAACTTGATTCCAAACCTTTTTCAATTAAAAAGAGACAATACAAGTTAAGGAGAAATTTTCTATAATGATTTTTGAAGAAACAAATTGAGTAGAATTAAGTTTAAAGGATTAAAACTAGTGATTTTATCATTAGGAAGTAAAATACGAAATTTTGAGAAATTTTCTAACATATAGCTCACTTTAGGTTTTGAAGCATGTTAGAGATTTCAAAAAGAATTAAATGATATGGTTAAAAATTAGGTAAATAGAAAATTTTATGGAAAATTTAGAAAACCATTATTATAAGTTTATAAACAAAATGCTGTCAATTTTTAGTAAAAATGAACCTATAAGATAGTAAAAATATCCTAAAGACAAGATATTATTCGGTATGAAAAATTATTCTACGTAGTTTAAATATACTAAGTACTATTTTTGTCTGTTTAAACATAATTTTAAGGGCATTCGAATAAGAAAATGATTTAAAAATCCTACGCGATTGAAAAACGTATTAAAAATGCTACGCGATTTTAAAAAACGAGAAAAATATCTTTACCCATTTTTAAACGTTTGTAAAACAACGAAATTATGAAAATGCGATAAAATTTCTACGCGATTGACCGTTACTATATTTATTATATCTTTGTCGGAAAATGTGAACCGCATGATGCTTTTGAAAATCTATTTATTGTCGGGAAAATGTGAACCCGCATGAGTTTTTGAGAATTATTTGTCTTTGTCGGGAAAATGTGAACCCATGATCAATCATGGCTTTCCATCTATCACATTATGTGTGCCATGTATTTGGTGGATTTGTTGAGAGACGAATCACATCGTGTTGTGATGCGATGAACGTAGTGTGGTTCATTGTTCTAATGAACTTGGAGGCTTTAGTGTACGGGATCCCACATGTGGACATTGTCGTTAAAATCCGGGCCGTGGTAAATGTCGATAGCACACTATGGTACTCGACGTACACTATATTTAATCGAGATTTGTGAAATCTAGTAGTACATTTGCTGTAGTGTCCACAACGTGAGACCGTGAACTACACCACGCATGGATTGATGGATTCCTCGTGTCGTGGGGCTATAGACGCAACGTGTGACAAATGGAGAATAGTTGGTGGGGCAAATGGTACTATTAGGTTTTCAATCATTCCTTGATCTCGATACTTGTGTTTTCTTTAGCTCCATGGAGTAGGATTTTGTCATATATTTTATCTCTATGTCTATTTGTTTCATCTTATCTATTTATTGTTTATCTTATTTGTTTATTTTATCTGATTATTTGTTAATATATTTGGTTATTATATCTTATCTGTTATTCTTATCTTTCTTATTTTATCTGTGAGGTTTTATCTGTTATGATATATATTGTTATGATATCTAAATTTTACTTCAATTTGTTATTATAATTGTTAAAGCTTTATGTATTGCATGAACATATATAGGTTGTTTGTCGTCTTCTTATTGGCCATGTTGTGATGATTTTATGTTGTCTTACCTCTTTGTTATATGTATTTTCTGCATTTATTTATTTTACAGAAAGACTTCGAGGAAGAGGATCAGCCTATTGAGATCGTGTACCACTCGAAGAGGAGGAAGACCGGCGGTGATTTTCTGACGACGATTTTCAAGAACCATCCGATCATCCATATCCTCTGGATTGATTGTGAGGATGGCGACGCCAGATTTTGGGATTCATAGAGTGGTATTTCATGGAGGTGCTGCGACAGGCATCTACGAGGAGATCGTGATTCAAGACGTATGCGGGACGTGTGGCCGTGATCCTACGTCAACGTTTTGATGAAGAGCCCGTCATGACTACCACATTTTTCTCGCACTTAGAGTTACCCTTATCCATTAGGCGTTATTGAGGTCAAAACCCGAGCCTAAGGAGATAATGCATCGTATCGTGCTAAAATGCGATCTTAGTGATCGCCGTGTGTCGAGACATCCAGGATATCTATCTCCTCGATGATCATTTTCATCTTTGAGAGACTGATCCATCGAGGATTAGATAATCATGATGTTTTTTTACGTCATGACATGTATGTATATATTAACTCTTTTATTGCTTTCTTTTCTTAGATTTTGTTTAAATATTTGTAGTCTTAGTTGTAAATTATTTAATACAAGTTTATAACTTAATCCTATGTATATTATTAGTGATGATGTTTTTTTTTATTTCGTATTTTCCGCATTATCTTTTATTACATATTTCTATCTATCAGAAATTATTTTACAACCCGTAATAATATTTAACAAATGTTTCACAACTTGGGTAGATTTTATTTCTATTTCTTTTATTTTCTTTTATGTGTGACATCCTCCAAAGGGGTGTTACATTGGGGGCTTTAATGCTCAACATTTAATACACCTAATATAGCCGTTGGGCAATGTCAGACCAATTGTAATCAATTACACAATGCCTGTAATCGATTACAAGGCTATTTGAACGTGTTCTTGACTTTTTGGGCAGGATGTAATCGATTACTGTAACACCCCTTTTGAGGATGTCACACATAAAAGAAAATAAAAGAAATAGAAATAAAATCTACCCAAGTTGTGAAACATTTGTTAAATATTATTACGGGTTGTAAAATAATTCCTAATAGACAAAATATGATATAAAAAGATAATGCGAAAAATACGAAATAAAAAAACATCATTACCGATAATATACATATGATTAAGTTATAAGTTGTACAAATAATTTACAACAAGGACTACAAATATTTAAACAAAAACAAGAAGGAAAGCAATAAAAGAGTTAATATATACGTACATATACTGACGCGCCACTAAAACATCATGGTTATCTAATCCTCGATGGATCACTCTCAAAGATGAAAATGATCATCGAGATAGATATCCCTGATGTCTCGACACACGGCGATAACGGGATCGCGCGATGATGCGATGCTTATCTCACTAGGCTCGGGTTTTCAAGACCCCAATAACGCCTAATGGATAAGGGTAACTCTAAGTGCGTAAATAACGTCGTAGTCATAACGGGCTCTCCATCAAATCACCGACGTAGAATCACGGTCACACGTCCCGCATATGTCACAGAATCACGATCGCCTCGTAGATGCCAAGCCGCAGAGACCTCCATGAAATACTAGCTCTACGAAACCCAAAATCCTCGGCGCCGCCATCCTCACAATCAATCCAGAGGATATGGATGATCGGATGGTTCTTGATCGTCAACCGATCGTCGTCCGCTTGTGACCTTCCTCCTCCTCCTCGGGTACAAGATCTCAAGGGGCTGATCCTCTTCCTCAAAGTCTTTACCGCGTAAAATAAATAAACAGAAAATACATATAACAAAGAGGTAAGACAACATAAAATCATCACAACATGGCCAATAAGAAGACGACAAACAACATATATACAATTCATGCAATACAAAAAGCTTTAACAGTTATAATAACAGATTGAAGTAAAATTTAGATATCATAACAATATATCACACCACAGATAAAACATCACAAATAAAATAAGAAAGATAAAAATAAACAGATAAGATATAATAAAAATAACCAAATATAGAAGTAGTAATCGGATAAAACGAACAAATAAAATACGTATAAACAATAAATAGATAAGATGGAAATAAATAGACATAGAGATAAACAAATAATATAACAAAACCCTACTCCATGGAGCTAAAGAAAACACAAGTATCGAGAGAGAGAATGATTCGTAAAATCTATTAGTACCACGGCTGCCCCACCAACTATTGCGTCACACACACGTTGCGTCTATAGCCCCACGACACAGAATCCATCATCCAGCGTGGTGTAGTTCACGGTCTCACGTTGTGGCACTACAGCAAATGTACTACTAGATTTCACAAATCTCGATTAAATATAGTGTATGTCGAGTACCATAGTGTGCTATCGGTTTACCACGGCCCAAATGGAGCTACCAACTCGTCCACATGTGGGATCCCGTACACTAAAGTCTCCAAGTTCATTAGAACAATGAACCACACTACGTTTATCTCATCGACAACACGATGTGATTCGTCTCGTCAACCAATCCACCAAAAACTTGGCACACATAGATAGAAAGCCATGCACAGTTCATATTTTCCCGACAAAGAAATAAATTCTCAAAAGCCTCAGTACAGTTCACATTTTCCCGACAATGCAGATAAATTTTCAAAAGCCTCGTACGGGTTCACATTTTCCCGACAAATAAAGATCCTCAAAAATAATCAGACGGGTTCACATTTTCCCGACAAAGATAAAATAAATATAGTAACGGTCAATCGCGTAGAAATTTTATCGCGTTTTCATAATTCCGTCATTTTTACAAACGTTTAAAAATCGGGTAAAGATATTTTTCTGCTTTTTTTTAAATCGCGTAGCATTTTTAATACGTTTTCTCAATCGCGTAGGATTTTCAAATCATTTTCTTATTCGAATGCCTTTAAAATTACTGTTTAAACAGACAGAAATATTACTTAGTACATTTAAACTACGTAGAATAATTTTTCATACCACATACTGTCTTTTGGATATTTTTGCTATCTTATTGGTTCATTTTTACTAAAATTGACAGGATTTTGTTTAGAAATCATAATAATGGTTTCCTAAATTATCCATAAAATTTCCATTTACCTAAATTTTTTTAACCATATCATTTAATTCTTTTTGAAATCTCTAACATGCTTCAAAACCTAAAGTGAGCTATATGTTAGAAAACTTCTCAACATTCTTGTATTTCCTTCCTAATGATAAAATTATTAGTTTTAGTCCTTTAAGCTCAATTCTACTCAATTTGTTTCTTCAAAAACTATTATAGAAATTTCTTCTTAACTTGTATTGTCTCTTTTTGATTGAAAAAGGTTTGGAATCAAGTTTTAAAAATCATGATTACCTATATTGGCATGTTGGCCAAATTTCATAAAACTTTTGCATTTGATTTCTAAATTGTTTTTCACCTTCTAAATCATATCAAATATATTATATTGTCTAAGCTCATTCAATCATATTAGAAAATAGTTAGTAAGAGTTAAATTAATCCTTTAGGCATGTTGGCCCAAAATACTAAGTCTTTACCATTTGATTTCTAAATGCATTTTCTTTGATCAAATCAATTTGAAACTTTCTTGATTCTCCTAGGTTAATTAAGTTACACTTTAGGAAAAATCAAGAGAACATTTTGGTCCTCCAAACTTGTCATTGCCGTGAGCTATTGGATGTGCTCTTTGGAACACTCATGCAAATTTAAACATGTTATTCACATCCTATATACTATCATACAATTCTAACACATGCAATATATTTTCTAACACCTAAACCTAAATTAAAGCTTATAGACATGCAATCAAAAGCTAATAGACATGCAAAATTATTACAATCATCAAACAAGAAAGCTACTAACAAATACCACATAAACTACTAACAAACACAAAAATTAACAAATACACACATAATTAACACATGACCACCGAATCCTTATGGATTCTACAAACATCACAAATGGCTCCATCTTCTTACCACCATCAAGAGATGATAAGAATTGTCTTCCTCTTACCTTAAATGAAGACAAAAGGCTTGCTTTCACTCCTCCTAGGTCACGGTTTTCACCACCAAAAATACCTAGAAATCTCAAACAAAATCTACATGTTACTAACCATGAAAAAGAAGCTAAACCATGGAGAAATCATGGCTTAGAACTTTGAAAAAGAAGAGAGAAAAGAAAAGCATGAAATTTCACCTTCTAGGTAAAACTTTCAAGGTTGATTTCCAAGCCTTAAATGGAAGATTTTGAAGAAACTCCCAACTAGAAAGGTTCTTAGAATAGTGTTTAGGTTAGGAAAACTTGGTTAGAAAAATTTTTTGATGGTTGGATGGTGTAGATAGTGTCTTGGCCGAATGGTAAGGAAAAGGAACAACAATGGTGGCTAGGGTTTTTGGAAGAGAGAGAAGAGAGAAAAGTGATGAAGATGAAGTGTTGTTTTGGCCTTCTCACTCCTAATGGCCGTAGCCTTCAAGTGGTAAGGATGTGCATGGATTTGGCTTCATCCAAGCCATTGAATACATCAAAGGCTAGGATTAAATCTTGGTGATCAAGCTTCATTTCTATTGGTTGGTTCATGATGACTCACATGCTGAGTCACACAACTCATTTAATTCTCTGTTGAGTCAGCTAGCTGAGTCAGCCTGTTTCTGGAAAGTTCTACTGCTAACGGTGATTAATTAAGCTACCGATCTAACCGTTCTGCTAATTGTGGGTCCCGCAAAATATTTCCGGGTCCACTGTCACTAAAATATACTTGACTAATAAAATAATATTATAATAATATAAAATTATTTTATTTGACATTAAATCCTAAAAATTAAAAGATTATTTTTAGTCTCATTCAGAATCGGGTTAAGTAAGATCCCCCAATTCTAAATAATAAAATAAGATTTTCCCCGGCCCTAAAATATTATTTTCCCGCCTCAAAGCAAATCACACAAAAAGTCCATATAAAATCACAGACAAGTATTATCGAACATTAAATCAAGAAGAAAACAATTAAAAACAAGAAAAACAAAGAAAAAACAAGAAAAACAAGACGTTCGGGACGTAACGGTCATTTTCCCATTTTTCCCACAACGTAGGTAATCGTCCAAAACGTTCAAATAAAATATCCAAAGAAGATTATATAGCCGTATATCTTTCGAGAAAAATTAATACAAGGCTTCGAAAAAATTTTTATTTTACCGTCTCGAAACAATTTACGTAAAACGATCAAATAAAATTTGAGCCTGTATTATCGTAATTGTTTTCATACAGAAATCGAGAACAGAAAAATAGGGACACAACGGTCATTCACACAAAAGCATGAAAAACAAAAAATAGTACATTCAGAATATTTTCTAAAAATTGGGGCGTTACAATTACCAACATTGTGTAATCGATTAC
This sequence comes from Ormosia emarginata, assembly GCA_029884605.1. Classification (NCBI taxonomy): domain Eukaryota; kingdom Viridiplantae; phylum Streptophyta; class Magnoliopsida; order Fabales; family Fabaceae; genus Ormosia; species Ormosia emarginata. Next base: position 18,498,050 of record JAQQTP010000078.1, on the reverse strand, counting down.
ATGACCTCTGCCAGACTTGCAATCAATTACAATGTCAGTATAACCAATTACAAGGCTTCTACTATGCTTGTATGAGAGAGAAATTGGAGGTTAGGGGTGAGGAGTTTCGTGAGGGATGAGAGAGAAAGCTTGGTTGCAGAAAAAGAAAGGTTATCCCACGCATTTTGCATTTTAAAACCCTTTTGTAATCGATTACATTAGGGTTGTAATCAATTACAAGTATTCTGGGTTTCTTGTAATTGATTACAAGCATTCTGACTTTGCTTGTAATGCGTGGCAGTGCCTTGGTAATTGATTACAAGACTCTTGTAATCGATTACAAGCTTTCTAAACTCAGGTTTTGCATTGTAAACAGTAAAGGACCAATTTCAAAGCTTGCAAATTAGTTTTAAAACATCCCAAATCAATTCCAAACAACATGTAAGCATAAAAACTGATCAGTTCTTGATCCAAAGCATATGTTTTGGCAAAAATCACTTCTTTTACCAAAGATTAAGCCATTTTGACAGGATTGGTGAATTTGAGCTTTTTGGAGGACTTAGTTATGATGGAGTACTTACAAAACAAACTTTGGGGGAACCTTCGGCACTTAAGTCAGTATTAGATTAAAAAATAATTAAGAACCAACAAATTATACAACAAAACATCATTATCATGCAACAAAACAACATGTTATGTAGCAAAATAACATATTATGCAGCAATTCAATGTATTATGTAGCAAAAATGACATATTATGTAGTAGAGTGAAGTTGTACATAAATTCAACTTATGCATGATTGATCTAATATGTTAAGTTCATTTCTTATATAGAAAAATGCTTCTTTTTCCAAAAGCTTAGTAAAAATGTCAGTTAGTTGCTTAATGGTTTCCACAAATTCAAGCATACAATCACCTTTTTGAACATGATCTCTTATGAAATGATGTCTTATTTCTATGTGCTTTGTCCTTGAGTACAAGATGAGATTCTTAGATAAGTTGATTGCACTAGTGTTATCACACCTTATAGGGATGTGATCAAGCTCAAGACCATAGTCTAGAAGTTGTTGCCTAGGTTATCTTTTCCATTGTTTAAAATAAAGCATTTGCAACTAAAGACATGAAAGTAGAAAATGTTTAGTTTCCTTCCTTTGTATAATTTGTAACACCCTAAATTTCCTATCTCTTAAGCAGTAGTTTTGACAGTTAACAGAATTTTACTGTTTAGTAATTTTTGGATACTATAAAATTATTTTGATTATTCCGTCAACATATTTGATCATTTTGAGTGATTTACTCCGTGTTAGGAAAATAAAAATTTTCGGGCCAGGGAAAACTTTACGTAATTTAATTTTCACCATTAGGTAATTATTTTACGTAATCTGATTTGATATTTGTGAGTTTTCTAATATTTGTGATTTTTGTGGATGATTATGAATTTTTTTTACTTTCTGTGGGCCCAGGGGGTGTATGTGGGCCCAGGTGGCCATACGTGGGCCCATGTGAGTCCCGCAAAGCAAAAATTTTTCTACGCATAGAAAAATTTGTAATGTTTAGACGGAGACAGGGGATCTTACTAAACCTGAATCTGGAAACAGTTTTAGAAAATTTTATTGTACTGTATTTTGTACTATATTTATTTATGGGCGATAAAAATATAGTAAAGATATTATTTCGTGGAGTTTTAGCAGATAAAAATAGAAATTAAATTGCTTAAGTCAACCTTGGTGGTTTGGATATCTACCATTGATTTAATTAATGATGGAGATGTGATCTTGATTTAATCAACGATGGAGATTTGATCTTAAAAGTGAATAAGATCATTTATAACCATTAGATGGAGATTAAATTAAGGGTAGCGATTTAGTTTTATATAATGGCTATGACCATTTACAACCATTGGATTTAGAAGTGATTAAGGGTAGAGATTTGGTCTTGTAAAGTAACAAGGACCATTTATGACCATTGGATTTAGATTTAATCAATGGTGAAGATTTAGTCTTAAAAAGTGACAAAGACTAATTATGACCCTTGGATTAAAAGCAAGAAGGAGTAATCTTGACCCTTAATTTTAGAGACACATCCAATGGCTAGAATTTCAAGGAGAAAAATCTAATGGCCTAGATTAAGTCTTCTAAATCAAAAGTCTACGTAAATCCTAACCATTGAATTAATCAATGGCTAGAAATGCTCTAGATGGTGGCTAATAATGATGACAAATAATTAAATGCACAAGGAGAAGCATGCATGGAAGGGGATAGTTTTGGATTGTTTAGGAGACAAAGAAACAAAACTTTATGACCATTATTACATGTCATGGTCAATTATCATGTATCATTATTGATCATTATTGATCAATTTGCATTCAAGGAGAATGCATTGGAGGGGGGACTACGGTTTTGGTGGCTTAAGTGAGTAGCAAAGTTGAAGACCACCATTATTACCCATTCTTGGTCATTATTGATCAATTGCAAGAAGTTAAATAAAAGTAAGTCAATTTTTGATGACTTAGCACATATATCATATGGCCATGTACTACTTTTTGGAGACAAACTACTCATAATTGATTTGTTAGCATCCTTAGGAGATGACTTGAAGGGGGTGCACGGTTTTGAGAGGCCTTAAGGCCAAAGAAAAAGTTTGAAGACCATTATTGCCATCCTTGGTCATCATTAAACATTTTCAAGAAGCTAAGTTACCAAGTTTTCTCTCCATTTCTCTTCTCCTAGCAAGTTTCGGTCAAGCACCTTAGAATCATCATCCAAATTTCTATCATTTCATCCAACTTGATTTTCTAAACCTAAACACCATTCTAAGAACATCTCTAGTTATGAGTTTTTCCAAAATCATTCATCTTGAGCTTCAAATCCAAGCTTCAAGTTTCTATCAAAAATAAAAAATTCCATCTTTGTGCTTCAAGAGAAACCATTCGGTCAAGACACTTAAAACCACCATCCAATCTCTTTTTCTTTCATCCAACCATAGATCTTGAATCTACATGATATTCTAAGCAACTTTCATGTTGGAGATTTTCTCTAAATCATTCATCTTCATGGACTTTCTTCAAGATCAAAGTTATTGGGTTTTTGAAGTAAAGTGTAAGGAAACTTCATTTCTTCTTTCTTTTTCATGATCTAAACCATGTTTGATCCATGGTTCCTCTTAATCAAGCCTAGTATACTAATTTTTATGTATTTTGTTTTGTCTTTGAGAAGCCCTTGGTGATGAAGGACTTGGAAAAAGAAGCAAAACAAGGAGTTTTTGAGGATCTTCAAGAGGTAAGAGGGAGATCCATCTCACTAACCAAGCATGGTGGTGAGAGATGGTCTTATATTTGATGGATGTTGAATCCATATGAGGATTCATATCCATGGTCATGTAATAATTTATATGTGTTTATGAGCTTTGATTAATTGCCTATGCTTAATATGCTTTGCATGAATTTATGATTTTGATGGTATGCTTATACTATGCATGATGATAATATGACATGCTTTTGATATATATATATATGATGTGTATGTATGTGTATGCCATGATTTGATGATGAAAAGAAAATTAATTTTGGTCCCAATGGCCAAGAAAGAGCTACGGTTTTGATGCCCTTGATTAGGGTTCATGTTGAAAATTTTTCAAGAACAAGGAAATTGATTTGTTTAATGAAAATTATGAAGTGGAGAAAAATGAATTTTCTTGGTTCTAAAGGCTATGGAACTTTTGGCCAAGACACCTCAACATAGGTGTTTATAACTTAATATTTTCATGGAAGAATAAAATTGGATTGATTTGAAAAGCATGGAAAATGAACAAAGGATATGTTTTTCAAGAGAATAAGAACATGGTTTTGAAGGATTTTTATTGATTTATTTTGTGTAAAAAGATCCTAAGTGTTTTTCTAAACATGAGTTTTGAATGAAACAGACAAACGTTGATTTTAAGGATTTGCAAAGAAAGTGAAAAAGAATTTGTAAAGAAAGCAAAATGAATTTGAACAAATGGGTTTGGTTTTATAACCATTGGTATTTCAGTTTGAAAATAAAATTTTAATGGTTTTGTTTGTGTAAAACCATATCAATTTAAAAGGAAAAATATTTGATGGTTTCAATAGTTATGTCCACGTTTTATAAGGTTTATAATGCCTTGGTTTTATAAAATAAAGTAATTTTCAAAGTAGAAATACAGTTTAGTTTAATATAAGGATTTTGGAAAGGGAATCAGAGTATTTTATCACTTGAGAAAATTTTGTAAACAAAAGACAAAGAGAGGTTGAAAATGTTTTAACTTCAATTTATTTTGAAGAGAATTGATTTTAAAAATTGATTTGAGAAAAATGGAGAATATAATGGTGACTTGAGAATTTACTAACGTATAACTTATTTTCAAGTTTTGGAGTACGTTAGGAAAATTTAAGATTTTGAAACATTGATTTACATTAATGGAAAAGTGATTTTGTGAAGAATTTATTGAGTAAAGAACTGTGAAAAAAGATTTTCTTAAGTAAAAAAATATATTAAATGAAGTATAAAGTTATATTATTTTGGAAAAAGTTGAAAAGGAATTTTTAAAGGTCAAGAAATATCTTCTGTAATGAAATTGTGGTGAAAAATTATTTACGTATCTTAAAAATGTGATTTTTAAGTTACGTGATATGGAAAAATATTTCTATGCGATTTTAAATACGTTGAAATATTTATACGCGATTTGAATTACGTTTAAATATTTTACGTAATTTGAACTACTGTTGAAAAATCAATATATGATTTAAAAGTGATAGAATATTTTTACGTGATTGTGAAAATGACGAAAAATTGTTATGTGATTTGGAAAGTGTTTTAAATATTTTGAGAAAGATGGACAATGATTTACACGACTTAAAAGAGTGATTTTTAAGTTACGCGATTTTGAAACAGTAAAAAAATACTATGCGATTTGAGAAACGTATGTTTTTATGCAATTGAGAAAAATGTTGAAAAATTAGTACGTGGTTTAAAAGTGCAACAGAGGAGTTGCAACATTTTGAAAACATAACAGAAATATTACAAAATTTTGTAAACTAACAGTACTGTTACGGTATTGTGAAAACGTAATAAAAACATTTTAGAATTTTTAAAAACGTAACAAAAGTGTTACGGTATTTTGAAAATGCAACAGAAGTGTTGTGGAATTGTGAAAACGTAACGGGAATGTTGTGCAACTTTGTGAAAACAACGAGTTTTGCCTGTTATTGGCACACGGTGCATTTTAGATGCATTGAAAAGATATATATATATATATATATATATATATACGTTGAGGCATATGATTTAATTGAACAAACGAATTTGAAAAGAATGGCCCTTGTGGTTAGACTTGCACTGATATATTCATGCATTGTATAAACTACATCTGAGAAATTATGAGATATACCTGTGATTGGTATTATACCTGTGATTGGTATTTGGTGCATTATACATGCATTGGAATGGTCCGACGAGGATTGAATATGACTGATTGCCTAGGAGAAACACACCTCTTGAGTGGGTGCGATATGCGTAGTGTAAGTCAATTGTTGACCTTGGGGGCATCGGGGTGCGGGTTGCTTGCACGGGTGGTTAGTCGCACTTCTTCCCGTAGGTTAGACCGATGCAACACACCGATGATCCTGACCGAGACACTATTCTTATTCAAGATCTGATAAAGACTGTCGTGTATATGCTAGATGTGCAAAAATCAAAATGAGGATTATAGCACGTGGTCTGAGGCATGTGGTACTGACAGATCTTTTCGATCAATTTCTCCGACCTGAGTTTAGCTCCATGGAGTAGGAACATTTAGTCTAAATGCACATGCATTATATGATTACATTTATATCTGTATGATATATTAATTGAGGAATATTGGCTATGACAACTGTTTTGAATACTTGGATTGATATATGATTGGATGATGATAGTTGATTAATATTAAATATAGTATTGGAAGTCTGGTATGATATCCTGTATGATATTCTTTGTTTGTGTTATCTCTGTCTTTGCCATGTTGGTATTGGTGTAGGTGATCTCACCTCTTTGTTATGTTGTTTTCTTTGTGTTTGTCTTGTTAAAATCAAATAATAGAAAGATCGAGTTGTCTTAGACATAACGGGCGATGGATACTCTGAGATTGGTGACAACAATAAGGAGTGGACATTCAGGACTCGAAGGTGTGCAGTGTTGACAAAGAACAGATGTAGAACAGATGTCTGATGCAACAAGATGGATATACAACAGAATAAGTATGTTAAGTTTTAACGTTCGTGTTGTACCGTGCTATTAAGTAGGACCCATCATGGGGTTTGCTACTGTTAAAAAAAAAGAGTCTGTTAATTTTATATTTCTATTTAAATTGTGAAATATTAATTGGTGTCAATATTGTATATTAATCAGTTTAAATATATTTTCAGTAATACTTATGAATTTCAGTAAGTTTATGTTTCAGTAAAGAAAGAAATTTTAAAACCCATCTTTTTATAACTCAAACCTTGTGTGAACTTCTTTACAGATTTTGAGTCGGGAGTCAGACATGTGATACCCTAGGGAGGGTGTTACATAATTCATATGGGGTTTTCTTTAAAATAGGCCTTATTAGAACCCTATTCATAACAAAACATGCGCTACTTACCGCATCTGCCCAAAAATACTTAGGAAGGTTTGTTTCATTGAACATAGTTCTTGCTAACTCTTCTAAAGATCGATTTTTCCTTTCTACCACTCCATTTTGTTATGGAGTTCTAGGACCAGAAAAATTATGCTCAATACCATTTTCATTGCAAAACATTTCAAATTCATGATTTTCAAATTCTCCACCATGATCACTTCTTATGGATGCAATGCTACAATTCTTTTCATTTTAAATAACCTTTGTAAGTTTTCTAAATGCATGAAAGGCATCATTCTTATGAGCAAGGAAAAAAAGTCCATGTATATCTATAGTAATCATCCACAATCACAAAAGTATAGTAGTTACCTCTAAAGCTCATAGTTCTTGATGGTCCAAAAAGATCCATATGCAAAAGTTGTAAAAGTCTAGTAGAAGTAACAACAATTTTAGCTTTGAAAGAAACATTTACTTGTTTACCCTTTTTACATGCATCACAAAGTTTATTTTTTTTCAAATTTGAGCTTTGGAAGAACATTCACCAAATCTTTAGAAACAAGTTTGTTTAGGTAATCCATATGAATGTGTGCAATTCTCCTATGCCATAGCCATGAATCACTCTCTTTACTCATAAAACATCTTGTATTTTGAGAGGTAATATCATCAAGGTTAATCATATATATATTATTAATTCTATGACTAACAAACTTAACTTGTTTATCATCCTTACCTTTAATTATGCAACAATTAGAGTCAAAGATAACTTTATTTCCCATATCATATAATTGACTTATGCTTAACAAGTTAGGCTTTAGTCCTTCTACATACAAGACATTATCATTTGAAATGTAGGAATTCTGACCAACTTTTCCAATGCCAAGGATCCTTCCTTTATTGTTATCCCAATATGTGACATGTCCATGCTTCTTTGGTGCAAGGAAGGAGAACTTGGATCCATCATCCGTTATATGCTTGGAATATCCACTATCAAGATACCAACTTGAGCTCTTGGACTTCAAGCACACCTACAACACATATTCAAGTTTTAACATTTGGTACCCAAATTGTTTTGGGTCCTTATGTGTTAGAGTTAGGCAAGGTGCCCTTAAGAACCTAAACTATTTTAGTTCCAATCTTGATGTTTATATTTTTTCTAATATTACAAGTAGATACACTATGCCCTTTCTTCCCATAATGGAAGAATTTGATAAATGGGCTACTTAATGTATTTGAGGAAACAAAGAAATTCTTGTAAGATTTTTGTTGGTTATTAGGATTACACCCCAAACCGGCCTTTTGAAAAGCATATCTTTGTTTTCCCAGTAACACATTCAAATTGTCCCTTCCCAAGGTGAATTTGGCAAAAGTATTTTTCAAATCTTCAACCTCATTTTCAAATGATTCACATGATGAGCAAGGTAATTGAATGAATGCATTGTCATGTGAGGAACAAGTTATGCATGATGAGTTAGCATCAATAAGTCTAAGAGTCTTATTCTCAACTTTGAGTTCTTCAATCTCCTTGGTTAAAATAGAAACTTTGTTTACCAATAAGAAGATTGTTTTGTTGGAAGTTAAAACCATTTTAATGAGCTTCATGGACTCATCATGTAACTCTTGGAATGCATCTTGTAACTCACTATATGAAGGAGAAGGTTCAAGATTAGATGAAGTTACCTCTGTTTTACTTTCATCTTCATCTTCATTTGCCATGAGGCAAATGTGAGCTTCTTCATTCTCTGAATCGTCAGTGGAATCCATATCATTGAACATGTATGCTCTCCTTCCTTTTCTTTCCTTAGAAGGTCTCTTTTCAAATTTCTCCATCTTCTTTTGATAAACCGGACACTCCATCTTCACTTGTCTCGGTTTTCCACATTCATAACAAGTTGGAGTAGATGAAGCTTCTTCTCCCTTTTGATATGTCTTCTTAGGAGGAAAATGTGGTCTTCTTTGACTTCCTTTCTTCTTGAGAAATCTTCCAAACCTCTTCATAAAGAGGCTGAAATTTTCTTCATTCATCTCAAGATTGTCAATGCCATCTCTATCATCTTCATCTTCATTATCAATTGTTGTGGAGGTGGCTTTAAGAGCACTCCCCTTCTTCTTCTTATCTTGCTCTTCATGTTGGTTGAGCCTATTCAATTCCAGCTCATATTCTTGCAATTTTTCAAAGAAGGTGACCAAAGTCATTATGGTTAGATTCCTTGACTCCGATATGCCTGTCACTTTGGGCTGCCAATTTCTGTTCAAACATCTCAAAACCTTGTTAATAAGATCTTCATTGGAAAAAGTTTTTCTCAATGAAGCAAGATGATTAACTATATGAGTGAACCTATTTTGCATTTCTTGAATGCTTTCTCCTTGGTTCATTCTAAATAGTTCATATTCATGAGTGAGTGTGTTTATTCTAGATCTTTTCACCTCACTTATGCCCTCATAGGTTACTTGCAATGTATCTCATATTTCTTGAGCGGTCTTATAATTTGACACCCTAAAGAATTCATTATACTCCAAAGAAGTGGTGATGATGTTCTTGGCTCTCAAATTGTATTGGATCTTTTTCTTGTCTTCATCGATCCATTCATTTCTTGGTGTATTAGTTCTTACATCATCAACTATATGTGTGGGGGATAAAAGGACCATTTTTAACAGCATCCCACTCATCAATATCAATAGCTTCAATAAAAATCTCCATCATCTCTTTCAAATAGGCATAACCATCCCTATTTAAAAAGGGAGGTTTATTTATTGAAGAACCTTTATTCGAAAAACCATTTGAAGCCATCTTTTCTCTTGAAGCTGCTAAGCTCTTTATACAAGAGTCTAGCTCTAATACCACTTGTTACCAAGTGGCCTCAAAACTCAAGAGGGGGGTGAATTGAGTTTATAAATTTTTTTTGTAAATCTTTCAAAAAACTTTTGATTACCAATTTTTATTGAAGCTATAAATTGATAGAAATGAATGAATGGATAAGATAGAAAAATATTGCCCACCAATGAACCAACCAAGAGAGAAATAATCAAGTAAGCCAATAAACTAATGCACAAATGTAAAGAGAAGAGTTTAGAGAATCAAACACAATGGTTTATCCTGATTCAACCACTAATTCACTTATGATTTACCTCCAGTCCTCAAGCAATCACTCGAGATTTTCCACTATATCTTCAAGCTTCAATAAGTGCTTGACAACCTTTACAAACTGGAGCACTTAACACCTTGAGATACCTCACCTTTTGTACTTGAGCCTCTTTAAACAATGGATGCCTCACCCTTTACAATTTGGAGGGATGCCTCACCCTCTTTTACAGAACAATCAAGATCGATAGAATGAAACTCTCACAAGAGTAATTAATACAAATTGAAATCCTAATAATGTTCCTTAAGAATATCTCAAGTGATCACACAAAAACAAAGCAATAAGGGTTTTGTGATTGATTCTCAGATTAGAATGATAGGAGCAAATTTCAAGTTGATGGTTAGCCATTAATGAAGCCCCAACTAAAGTATTTATAAGAGATTTGATCAATGGAGCCACTGGGGGCTTTAATGCCCAGCATTTAATGCACCTAATATAGCCATTGGGCAATGTCAGACCAGTTGTAATTGATTACACAATGCCTGTAATCGATTACAAGGCTGTTTGAATGTGTTCTTGTCTTTCTAGGCAGGATGTAATCGATTACCAACCTTGTGTAATAGATTACATGACCTCTGTCAGACTTGTAATTAATTACAGTCTCAGTGTAACCGATTACAAGGTTTCTGCCATACCAATGTAATCGATTACAAGGCCTCTGTTTTGCTTATAATCGATTACAACACATATGTAATCGATTACCTTGCCCTTTGAACACTTTTTGCAAGTCCAATTAAGTATTTTGGCCAATTCTTACTTATAGGAACTTGGATTTGACAGATTTTACATATGATTTACAGAATCCAAGATTGGAATCAACATTTCTTTAAAATATGAACTTTGAATTTCAAGTTGATTTAGAAATATCTTGAAAAACCATTTGAAGATAATTGAGATACCTTGAGAGCATTTCACATTGACATTCTTGTTAGTGTATGCCCTAGAGGCCAATTTATTTTGACCATCTTACATACATTGTATTATGCTATTTATTTAATATATGAAATATTCATTTATTGTGTTATTTATGATATAGATAATAAAGTCCTTAGAATAGTAAGTTCAGTGCCATAGGACATCAAGTGAATGACTTGATCGTGAGATCCTATTAAATAGAAACAGAAAACTATTCTTAAATGTCCCTAGTCAAGTATTATTGTTACTTAGGATGACAATAATGCATTGAGACTATTATATGCATAGATTGATGGTCACTTCTCACGGGTCATGAATATGAGATATCAAGTCTTCACATGGATACATATTAGAGTAATGATGTATTGGACAGACCCGCCATGAAAACACTACGTGGATCGTTACGTGAGTGTCATAAGCGATTCTCATAGTGATAATGGTGTATGTGGTCCCTTGACCTAAAATCACTATGATTCCTACATGAGGAGTTGTATGTTTTAATGCCATCAAACATCGTCTATAACAAGGTGAATATAAAGTTGGTTATTGGACATACCACAAATCATGTGGAGGGATGTGAGTGACCTAGATGGAATTTGTCCCTCCTATATAACAGGAGTGATATCCTTGAGTCCCCTGATGTTACTAGATACTGCTCACTACTTGTAATATTAAAATAGAATTTTAATATTACTGCCAGTGCAATGAGAACATGTACGGTCACACACATAAAGCAGACTAAATTGGAGCAATTAGAATCCAAGTTGGACTGGGATTCAATCGTGGGCCGAACGCATAACAAATGAGTCTAGGGTTGCACAGCTTACCTTACTACTGCTCTCACTCACTTAAGGCAGTCACTATTATAAATAGTACTATTAAAGGGGTTGCTACGTATGCATTACAGAACCCTCGCCGCACCTACAGAAAGTGAGTGAGAGAGTGACAGGTTTTCTTCTCTTCTCTTCACGACTAACACTGTGTCAGAGACGTGAGACTCTTTTTGCGGATGTTAGACATTCATGAGTTTGTTTGTGTGGATACCGCAGAGACATCATCTCTATTACGGTGTGGGTGATTCACGTCGCTTATGTTTATTACGCTTCAAGAGGTAAACTTATTTTAAAAACTCGAATTATGGTCTATTTCACATAGATCCTTTGTAGGAATATTGCTTTTTTCACTGTGTGATGTATTTGCAATTCCCAACAATCCTAAGACCTATATCTAATATACCTTTTTTGATCTTAGTCTTCTTTTTTTGGTCTTGGTCTTTTCTTTTGATCTTGGTCTTTTCTTTTGATCTTGGTCTCCATCTTGACTTTGTTATCATCAAAAATTCATTTGATATACTTTAAGACATAAGAATTAACATTATTCTCTCCTTCTCTTTCACGCTGGACAACAGTAATAAGAGGAGAAAGAAATGGGTTTCGAGTTTCAAGCTCTTTTATGAGCACCTAAGAGCCATCATCTTTAGTTGGTGTAGTTAGAGAAATTAATCCTCATCACTTCCTATTTCCAAAGAGCTAAGAATCATCATTATCAAGCTTCATCTTCCTCTCCTTCCACTCTCAAAATTGTGAGCTTAGGTAGCTAACGTAGGGTTTTTTGAAGCTTTGCACTTCTTACTTTCTTTCCTTTATTTTAATCATGAACATATAGTTATGAATTTAAGCATCTTTGATATTTTAACTTGATGGGGATGTGAGGGTTTGGAGGGTGAGGGGTAGGATTAGATGATTTCCTTCCTTATTCTCCATTGATTCTTGACTCTTTGAGCTTGTACTTGTTTGTGGTTTGATAGTATGAGCATGAATTTTGTTTTCCTAAAGAAGTGGCTGAAAAATCTAATTTTTAATAAGGTTATTGGTTTGTTTAAGGTTGGAAATTCATCCTTGGTTTATTGAGAATCTTTGGCCAAAACTTTGTTGATTTTCTAGGCCAAATTCCTTCTAAAAATGTGATTTTTGGGCATGTAATGCCTAGAACTGAGGTTGTTATTTTTTAATATTTAATGGTGTATTTGCATGATTATAATCTCAAGGTTCGAGTTTTGAGATTTGGAAGGAACTTTCGTGAGGCCAAATTTTTTGTTTTTAATAGTATTACTAAGTATTCTTAGAATTCTCAACCTTGTTTTTATTGTTTTCAATAATATTTGCAGAAAGTGCACCAAGTGCTAGAAGATGATACATGAAGACAAAGAATAGTACCAGTTGTTTGGTTTTAAAACTTTTGTAGTCTTGGATGTATTTATAATGATTTAGAGACATGTTATATAATTTTGTACACTAATGTATATTATTTATATAATGCTTTGTACGTTATATATATAAATCCCAACCACAATAGGCTCGTTTGTATATCTCTTATATTTATTTTTAAATATATTATGTTATTTATAAGTGACATGCTTTATTCATATTATTATTGCATAGTCCGGATATATTATTAGTAATCGTATTAAGGATGTTACAATCTAGTACTTCAGAGAGCAGACATTAGAGGTATGAATGCCTCCCAAGGGAAGTTAGCCCTAAATTGGGAAGGCCTTTACTAGATTGTGATCATACTTGCAAGGGATCCTATACCTTGGAAACATTAACTGGCAAGCTAATCAGAAACTATTGGAATATAGATAAACTGAGAAAGTACTATAGCTAAGTGCCTTTTAAGGCTTAGTCTCTTAGTTTTCTTTTATGTTTGATCTGCCCTAATTTGTGAGCATATATTGTATGAACTCTGGTCCTTTATTCAATCAATAAAATGGTGAAGTTATTTCAGCACATATGCTTACTCTTTAAAGTTAAGTCCTTCAAGCTGGACCATGCCTTAAGAATGTCTATAGAACTCATTCCTTATGGGATTCAGGTCTCTTAGAATCCAAGTTAGGATGAATGACCCACAAAACTGATTTATGTTGTTTTGATGAGTGTTTTGGGCACTTACCCAAATCCTCATCACTTGGCCATAGTCATTTTGTGGTTACGAGTAATTAATTGGCAACATGGGTTACCTCGTCCGTTGTTTGTCGTTCGGTACCTACCGTGGATGTTTTATGTTAAAATAGTTCTTAACTTGAAAACTCTAATGTCAAGTAGTTTTCTAAACTAGACCGTTAACAATGAAGACCCCGGTCATGATCCACCTTTTATTTTGCCTAAGTCCTAAAGAATTTCGAATGCTAAAAAATTTGGGCGTTGGACCCTAGATGAAGGTTTCACACGATTACAGTTCTCCTAAGTCCAAATGCCTACCAAATGCATAATAATGATGGGCATCGGACCCAGTACGAACCATAGAAAAAGAAATAAGCATCAAGTAAGAATAAAGCAAGTAAATTTAGCATGGCTAGGCCACCGAAAAAATTGTCTATAAGAATAAAAATGTCCCACGTATGGGGTAGAGGAAAACAGTAAGAGGAAAAGGAAAACAAGTTAAGCTCTAGCATCACTGCCCTCTAAGCTTGGGTGGTTCGCACTCGCTGCACCACCATTCCCTTTAGCAGAAGTTACATTATGGTTAGCAGTTGAAAGGACCTCGGTAGAAGCTTGATTGAACTTTTGTGTAACACCCTAATATAATTATCGTAAAATAAATGGAATATTTCGAGATAAATTACATTAAGCATGCCACTTCGAAAAATGCATAAAAATAAAAGCCCATAATAACCTGTATAGTCATTATAGAGAGCCATGAATGATAAAAAGATCATATATATATACATCACTTGTAATACCCCTTTTTGGAGAGGGATAGTCACACCGACATTACAAAATTCATAAAGAGAAACAAAAACCAAGTTTATAAATTTTTGCCGGTATATCAAATAAACGTATGAGTTTGTCAATTTCTTCTTTTCGCTTTTCTTAATATGTATACGGTAAAACATAAACTTAGTGAAAAATAACATAAAGAACATTACATACATCTAACCTGAATATACATTTCATGAGTACTTATATACATCAAAAGATCTTGGTAAAGCATAAGTAAAAGTTTCACATGCCCAAAAAGGATTACATACATCGGCCACCAAAATAACAAAAACATCAGGCCCCCAAAAAGCTACGAACTATTTGTCAAGTCCCACAACCATTGGAAAGGACCCTCCGATGGATCTTCCTCCGACTCATTAGATGATAAGATTACCAGAGGATGCACACCCTGACGAAAAGGAGTCTGTGCAGAGGACACCTCACTGTCCTCCCGAGGGGTATAATTCAGAACACCCCATAGCTCCCTAACTGGCATGAAAAACTCCAATCGTACAATAGTATCCAAAGAAAAGAAGGGAACTCCATTCCTAGTCCTACGAACAACCACAGAAACATCTCCCGTGTATCTAATGCGCTCCAAGTTCCAGTCTATCCTCCAGGCATCTGAACTCTTATGAAACAGAACACTCATATAACTAAGAAAGTCTCGATCCGACGTTATCACGAACACAGGAGAATCAGCACAGTAAAAAAGGGTGTTATACTTCTTCATTTTCCCTTTGATCATTATCAAGCATACAATAATAAAGCACAAAATAACTTAACAAAGAGGTGAGATCCCCTACATCAATACCAACATGACAGTAAGGAAACAGGAAGGACAGTAACACCATCTAGATATAATAAGCAACAATTACAGACATCAGTCGACAAAATAATACTATCAGATACTTATCAATTTAACAATTTAATTTAAGAGACAATTTCAATAAATAATTATTTCATCAAGTATCAGATAATTGAATAGGTTTAAAATTGTCACAATGTTATGTAGACCAACTATGCATATGCACAATGTACTTATTTCCTACTCCATGGAGCTAAACACAAATTTCTCGAAGAGAATGATCTAGAAGACATGTATGTATCTCGTCAGCCTCAAATCAAGTGCTAAAATTTCTCAATATAATCAAATTGCGCAACAGGGCTTTATACAAGACATTCTACACTAGATCGTGGTTGGGGTGAGTGTCTCGGTCCGGATCATCAGTGTGTTTGCTTCGGTCTGACTCACAGCTCAGTGGAGCTACCAACTGGCTATTATGGGAAACCCATACCCCGACACCCCCAAGGTCAACCAATGACCTACACTAAGCCCATCGCATCCGCACTAAGGTGTAATTCATCTCTTAGGCATACAACCTTAACAAATAGTCCACTAGACTTTTACAATGCATGAACAATAAACAATCACATGATTCAAAACAACCACCACTAAGCTCAACAGGATATTAAATCTATCACATGATACAAAACAACTACCACTAGGTTCAACAGGATATTAAATCCATTACATGATTCAAAACAACCACCACTAGGCTCAACTTTCCAACATCTTTTACAAAGTCCATACTACTTTAATTTACAAAACCCTTTTTCTATTATCTTTAGAAAACTCTCTTGATTTAAATCCTCTACTTTATAAATCACTACATCACTAAATTCATTAAGTTCTTAAACATTGTTCAAAACCTATTTTTAACCACTTGGCCGAAAATCACTCTTAAAGTAGGTTTAAATATTATTTTTCCTCTTATCCATTTTATGAGTCCCTAATCATATTTCTAAATTATCTAAATACTTAAGTTCCAACTTGATACCAAAAATATTGCCTTGGTTGCCCCATATGGTCGTGAACCCTAAGGGTCATTGGACCCAAAAATTTTCATCTTGTTTCATCATTGTTTACCCTTAATCAATTCCTTTTTAACCTAAGCTTCTAAGTTCCCAATCACCACAAAACTTGTCTTAGATATCTCATTTTCTTTTCCTCTTGGCTGAGACATCCACCAAAGATTTCTAGTCCCAAAATTTTCATCATTTCATCAATTACTTATCACCTAATTTCTTAAGTCCCAAATGAATACAAGGATTTTATATTGGACCCTTAATTAGGCCACTTGACCGTGAACCACTCCTCAAAAGGGGTCAAGAGGCCCTTTCCTTTTATACATAATTCCAAGCATCCAAAGTATCATCATTTATTAATTTCACATAATAGCACATTCATGCACAGTATTAAGCAATAGAAATTACACAAGTTAAATAAAGGCAAATCACCAAAACCATACACTCAAGTGGATGGATCCTCACATAGATCCTCCATTTTCAACTCAAAATTTGTTTCTCACCACCAAGAATGGTTGATGAGGTTAATCTCCCTCTTACCTTAAGAGAAAATAAGAAAAGAAAACTCCTTGGTGCTTCTTGAAGATTTTGTCCTACACCACCACCAAACCCTAGAAAATTTAAACCCACACAATCAACATTTAAAGCTTGAAAAAGAGAAGACCAATGACCAAGGAGATGACCTTGAATCGCAAAAAAGAGAAGAGAAAATGAACATTAAAAACCTTATCTCTAAAGCCTCAAGTTAAAGTTTGAAAGAAAATGATGAAGATGGAAGAACAATGTGGTGACCACAACAAGGAAAAGCTTCCAAGTGATGAGTAGATTCAAGAACTAGAAGTGATTTGGAAAAACAAATATGGATGGTGGGGAAAGGGGGTTTGGCCGTGAGCATGGAGAGAGAAGAGAGAAAAGAAATATGAGAGAAAATGAGAGAAAGAAAGGTAGAAACTTTTGAGATGAAAAGTGATGTGAATAGTTAAGTGGAAAGATGAAAATATTGTCACCTTCCCCCCCAAACTGTGTGGCTATCCAAAGGAGAGAGAAATGAAGCTTCTCCAACAAGCCTTGATAGAAAACTTCTCCATTAAGTTTAGATGAAGCTTCTTAAGGAAGCTTGGTTTCACATTTTGAAAAAGTCAAGGATGATGTCATCCATGTGATGTCATAAAGTGAACGCTTTAGAAAAATGACATGTACTTTACTAAAAGATATTATCCAATAGACAAAAGTCACAGTTAACAAAACCAGTATTTATTGTTCGTTAGATAATAGGACGTACCCAAATTTTATTTGTCAGATAAAATTTCAAACAACAAAAACTTCGTAAACTGTGTCCGACTAGTTTAGTAAGATGTCTTGGCCCCGTTTCATAATCTAAATTTTTTCGGCGTCGAAAAAATATTATTTTTCCTGTCCCGCTTATCACACATGCAAATCGAGAAATATAATAAAATAATCAAAGTCATCCAAATAATTCACAAAAATCACAAATATTCTAAAAATTATATATAATAGAAAATAAGAAATTTCTGGGGTGTTACATCACTGACTGATAAGCCATACTGTATACATAAGCTTTTACATACAATCAAAAAAGTACAATTATATAAACTAGTTCAAAAAGGAATAAAACAACTAAACTAAGCCTTATGCTTCTTCTTTTTGCTGCTCTTTCCATTCTTAGGGACTTCACTTGGATTTACATGGACTCACAGGGATGAGAAATCACAATTTCTCAGTATTTGCATACCAAGACCAACAGTTAATCAATTATAATAAACTAATGAACTGAACACGTATTAATACTCTATATAAAGGAATATCTAAGAATTAATAACACCAAAGAATCGCCCATACAATCCTAAGGTACTATCGAATAAACAACCACTCAATGAACTGCTTAAGCAATGACAACTGCCTATACAATTGTCAACCATGCAATGTGGTATGTTATGAAGTATGATTATTCTCAAACAATGTCTTCATAATATGATTATGCGAGTTCCAATGCAAGTTTTAAGTTTTGAAAACACAAGTTACTTACTTATTTCCTAAGAACCATTGTTCATTATATTTGTCTCAGTAGGTTAGGCAAAAGAGCCATCACACTACCTGGTAATAAGTGGATTCCTTCCTCTCACAATAGGAAGAGTACTGCTACCACCCCCATACTGATAACCCTAACCATACAAGCACAAATGCAAGGAGAATCTAGATCCAACACCTTGTTCTCAGGCCACATGGTTGTGCACACCATTTAAGGTCACCATACATAGGAAATTAGTAAATACCAAGTTTGAAAACCAAAGGTACCAAAAACATCTCAATTCACAATTAAGACAATCACAAGATCCTTATAACCTAGTGACAAAATCAATACTAATACATATAAGTCTTAGCCTCACTCATCCAACAAAGTAGTAAGAACCATGCAACTAGCATTCTCACATTTAGAACCTTATTTTTTTCATTTCATAATTGATTGCCAACTCAACCTTATATTGAATAACATTCTAGGTGTTTCCTATAGCATTCTTTCCCCCAAAGAACACCTAAGGTTCCCCAAATTATCATGAACAATAGGTAGTCATTCTCTCCAAGAAATTCCACCCATTAGTGTCTCAACACGCTTAGAAAGACATATAGAAGTGATCCCAACACTTAGGATACCCCAAGACCTCAAAAATCATATTTTTGCCACTTTTAGGGAAAAGGGTGCGGCTTCAAAACTCCATGTGCTGCGGCCTCCCTATCACGACCAGCTTTCCTGAGAGACCAGAAACATAAGTGCCACAGCCTCACACCAAAAAGTGCCACGGCACAAGTGCAAAAGTTTAGATTCTACAGAATCCGAACTTGGCACTGTTCCATTAATGCTCTAAACGAAATTTGATCACTTCAAATCTATTTCTTGATGAGTTTAAGCTCCAAACAAGTTCACAAACATGAAGGAAACATAAAACACTAATTGATTTCATAAAAAATGAATCAAAACACTAAATCACCCATCAAAACCCCAAAACCTACACTTTGGACATTTTAGGTCCAAATGGAGAGTTGTTAGTTTCTAATCCAAACTTTTAGTATGAGCAAGTCATAAACCACATTTAAAACTTATCCAAGCAAAAAAATCACTTCAAACATCTTAAGAACTCAAATTGGCGTATTAAACCTCAAACAAGCTTAATATGGAAAAGTAAGAAAGAGATGAAGTTCAAACTCCAAAACCCCTACCTTGAGCTCCTCAAGCTGCTATGGTGATGAAGATGATGATGGAAATGATCACAAGTCTTCAAGTTTTCCTTTCCCCTTAGCTTTCCTCGTCTTTCCTTTCTCTTTTGCTCCTTTCTCTTCTTTCTTTATTGTTTTTGTTTTCCAATCGTGAAGAATTAATGAGAAGCAAGGCTAAAGGCTTAAAATATCAAGACAAAGGTAAAAAATAGGGTTGGTAAGTTACCATACTAATACTTCATGATTTGCTAAAAACACTCAACTTTAGCTAAATCAAGATTCCCAAGTTCCAACAACTTTAAAATAAATACTAAGATTTGTAACACCCCAAAATTTATTTATTTTATTATAAATGTTCGTTTTATAATATTTGTGATTTTTTAGAATTTTTTTGAGAATGTAAAATATTTTAATATTATTTCTCATTTTACGTGCAAATTGAGCGGAGCTGAGAAAATGAAATATTTTTCTGAGAACCTTGATATGTGGAAACGTCGATGAGAGATCTTACTATACCCGATGTTGGACAAGGTTTCTGAGGTTTCACGTTTTCTGAGAAAATTTAACAGACAAATAACAAAATATTGTGTAAATTTTATCTGTTAGATAAATTAATACTGACTTCGGTCAACTGTAACAATTGTCTACTAAATAATAACATGCATTAAAAATCCTTATCACATTATCCAAAATCTATTTTGTGTCAAATCCATTAGCTTTATTTTCAAAAGAAAGATTAATTTAATCTAACCTCATTAATGAGAAGCTTCCTAGAAATTTCCCAACTAATTCATTTTCTCTCTCTTCCCTCCTCACTCGTCTCCATAGCAGAACACTCCTTGGGGAGTCAAAAGTGGTCTTCTCACTTTTATTACATCACCCCCTCATTTCAAACACATAACACTTTTCACTATTTTTCTCTCTTCTCATTTTTCTTCTCTTCTTCTTCCTCCTCCACCGTACACTATTGGAGACAATCTCTATGGTTTACTAAATCAACCATATTCCTAGCTTTCCTCCATCATTCCAAGACCATTTTCTTTAGTGGTCATCCTTTGGTTCTTCTTCTTCTTCCATTTTCCACCATTGAAGCTAAAGCTTAGAGCTTTTGAGGTAAAGTCTTCACCTTTCTTCCATTTTCTGCTCATTTTCGTTTTCCTTGGTCACCTATGTGACCAAGAACTCATCTTTCCATGGTTTGAGTGGACATTGTGGAAGTCACTCAGATTGGTGTTTTCTTGAAGGTAAAAACGAAAATCAAGAACAAGAAGGGACTAGTATCCTTGTGTTGTCTTCATTTAGGTAAGAGGGAGATGATCCTCTTCAACCAATCTTAGTAGTAAGGAGATGTCTTGTATGGTGTTGTTGATTTAAGGATCCATGTGTGGATTTCCCTCATTGTTATGTGTTTTTCTATCTTCTTTTCACATTGGTGTATTTGGTTTGATTTGTATGAGTCATTGATTTCCTTTATATGATTTTGGATGCATATTTGAGCTAATATGATGTTGAAAATGTTATGGATTGATTTGGTTTGAGTTTAGATGGCTTAAAGAACATTTTTCTACAAGTTTATGCGTGGTAATCGATTACGCAGTGCTTGTAATCGATTACCAAGCCCTTGGAGTTACAAAACCATGATTCTGGGAATCATGTAATCGATTACATCCTATCTATAATCGATTACAGAGATTCTGTCTAGCTTGTAATCGATTACTAGAACTATGTAATCAATTACCAAGCCTCTGGAGTTACAAAATCATGATTCTGGGAATCATGTAATCGATTACATCCTGTCTGTAATCGACACGAGGTTCACGGAGGTTACATCCAATGTAATCGATTACGTAATTGTGTAATCGATTACCAAGTCCTTGGAGTTACGAATCGTGTTTCTGGGAAGCTATGTGATTGATTACATTCAGTCTGTAATCGATTACAGATATTCTGCTGAGCTGGTAATCGATTACTAAAGATATGTAATCGATTACCAGGACCCTAAAATGAGATTTTGACCTGAAAATGATGAAAATATGGTTCCTTGTCTCTTGTATCTCAAACATGAATCTTAAACCCTAGATTCAAGGATTTTATTTCACTTAAATGTGATAGGATTATGTATCCATACCAATAATGGAGAAATGATTTTGAAAATGGAATTTTTAGATCCATAACATGAAAATTGTGGTATGTGTGGAACGATGGACATGTATATGTATTGATATTGAGAGTTGGTTGATGCAATTGTGAGTTCCTATGTGGGACCAAGTTCTTGATGAAATTATGACATGTTCATATTGAAAATGGATGTATATGCCATGGTGGCATATTTTATGATGAATGCATCATTGATAAATATACATGATTGGACATTATGTCATCATGCATATGTGTTGTCCGTTGGACATTGTTAGAAAAGCTATGTATGCCTAGGAGTTTGAATAACACCTATGTGCAGGTGTGAGTAGAGTAAGCGTAGGTGTCATATGTTGTTGACTCTGGGGGCGTCGGGGTGTGGGTGTCTCACAATAGACAGTGGTAGCTCCACTGGGGCCGTGGGATAGACCAATGCGACACATCGACGATCCTAACTGGGATGATGTCCTATATTGCGATCAACTGTTGAGGTGCCATGTATAAGCCATTTGCACAACTATTTTATGAGATGAAGCACACTATTTTTAAGGCTAACGAGATACTGGCATAACTCCTTGATCATTCACTCCGAAAAATGTTTATGTCTAGCTCCATGAAGTAGGATTTTTGGTACCCTTTGCATTGCGCATTGTTAGTCACATAATTCATTGAACATGAACATTTATAACTACAAATATATTTGTTCCTATTATTGTAACAATTATCTGATAATCCAAACTGTTGTCTGCTGGAAATATTACTGTTGTTTGCCTGTTATTACAATTACTACAATTAATTATTATCGCTCTGCCTTTACTGTTAATTTTAATAGTGCTGTGATTAAATGTATGAACTGTGTCATATGTGGGTGTCCAGCACCGTATTATTTTCTTGCTGCCATTTTGGTACTGAAAGTTGGGTGTCTCACTTTTTCTATATTTTCTTTATTTCTATATTCTATTGGATTGTGTGCTTCCGAGAAGACATTCGTGAGGAAGACAAGGAAGCTCCTGAGTTTCCAAGCTTTTGGCCAGACTACGACTGGAGTGATTTAGGATGACGTCACGCCCCCGCGGATTTTTGGGCTACACTCGGATCATCTTTCATGAAGGCCCTGACTGCTGGCACATTAATGTGCAGACGGACCATTGCGTGTACCATGGGGAGCTGATGGTGTCCCTAGCTTAGCGTCGTTATGACGCCCCTGTTGTAGATTTTCATGCTTTTGTTTGGCTGGAGTTTTACATGCCCGTTAGGGACATGTGGACTGATATGTACTACACCCCGCGTGATCTCCTTTTTGTCCACTACTCAGGCTCCTGCCCATTGCTCTGTCGCTCCAATGGATGTTTCCTCAGATGAAGAGGAGCCTGAGGAGGACCTGGCTATGGTCCTTTCTCGTCAGTCTTAGGAGCTGATACTATTGGTAGCTACTGATGGCTAACTGTCTATCTTTTTGGGAAACCTGATGTTTTGCTATACATGCTGGGGTATATTTGTATAATTTTGGGTGGGTACATCTTTGCTTTTTGTACATTTTGGAATGTAACTAAACAAGCTTATGCACATAAATATGAATATATATATTGTGTATGGTTTACTTCATGTCAGTTTTACAGAGATTGTCTTAATTGTTATCTCTATACGTAATAGATTTTTAAATCAACTTTTGATTCTACTCGGTAATGTAATAATTCAAAAAAAAATATAGTGACATTTGTAAGGGAACTTAAATAACCATAAAGAGAATCGGGACTATGAGCTTAATAACAATTGCTATTTTTCGCAATTTAATTTATTTCAGTTTATGTTTGTTTCGAAGTATCATAGTGTGACGTTCCTTCTTCGCGGTACATTTAGAAAAAGGGGCGTTACACTGTCTTAGTATCAGAGCTCCCGGTTGATGTTTTCTTTTGGGTCGTGTGGTATTGGACTGTCTTATCTGTGCTGTGTGAATCTTTGTAATTCTCTGTGTTTGGTATTCGCAAGGATACATCTGACTTTCTCTGTATTTGGTGTAGTTTGATTTGAGAGAAAGTATGGCTCGCTGCTATTGAAGCAATACAAAAGATGGCTGAAGCAATGCTGCAGCAGAATCAACAAATGACTCAACAACAAGCGAGAGCTGCACAACAGCTGGAAGCTACGGCTGATACTCAGAACTTAGAGGGATTTCATCGTGCTAACCCTCCGCAGTTCAAAGGAGAGTTTGATCTTGAGAAAGCTACACTTTGGATCCAAGAGTTGGAGAAGATATTTACTAGCATGAATTGTGCCAATGACTGAAAGGTGACCTATGTTGCATTTATGCTGATAGGAGATGCTGAATACTGGTGGACGGGAGAGCAAAGATTGCTGCAAGCGGAGAATCGGGTGATTACATAGGAAGTGTTCAAAGAAAGGTTCTTGAACAAGTATTTCCCTGAGAGTGCAAAACACGCAAGGGAAATGGAATTTTTGAGTTTACTGCAGGGAAGTATGATTGTGAGCGAATACGCTGCTAAGTTCAAGAGCTTGTCGAGGTTCTCGACTTATTTTCAACATCAATCCAATGAAGTGTGGAAGTGCCGAAAGTTTGAAGTAGGCTTGAGATATGACATGAAGAGAGCCGTCATAACTTTGAAGATTACTCAATTTTTTGAACTGCTTAAATACATGCTACCAGGTGGAAAGTTTGGACCAGGCATGTGATGCGAGAAACAGAAACTTTGGGCCAATTCGGTCCCAAAGAGGAGGAGGCGGTAGTGCAAGCCGTTATCAGAAGCAACCCTATTCTAGGCCATCTAGAAGTCAACAACCTCGACCATAGGGAAGAAGTCCAACTAGAAGCCCGGGAAGGACGAGTTCGAGTGCGGCATCTACACCAAGGTGCATGAAGTGCGGGAAGGAGCACTATACAAGAGACTGCACTATCAAGGGGTTTATTTGCTTTAGGTGCGGGAAACCTGGACACGTTTCCTGTGATTGTAATTAAGCCAAGGCGGAACCTTCCGTCAATGCTGCTAGAACCACCAAACCATAGGCTGGAGGTTGGGTTTACACCCTAAGTGGTGCCGAAGCCTCCGAATCCAAAGATCTTATACAAGGGGAAGGTTTCATTGAAGGTAATCTTTTAATTGTACTATATGATTCTGGTGCAACTCATTCTTTCATCTCGTATGACTGTGTGAAAAGACTTGGTTTACCTATGTCTTCTTTGCCATTTGATTTGACTGTTTCAACTCTAACTGCTAAACCCGTTGTCACTGCCAAAGTCTGTTTAAATTGCCCATTGATTGTTAAAGGTCGAATCTTTTCTGTCGATTTGATCTGTTTGCCTTTATCTCAATTAGATGTAATCTTAGGAATGGATTGGTTATCTGCTAACCATGTCCTCTTAGACTGTTCTAGAAAAATAATAATTTTCCCTTTGGATGAGAATTCTGGATTTGTGATGGCCAACTAAGCGAAAGCTTTCTTGAAAGAAGAAGGTCGGGGATACATGCTGTTGTCTTCTTTGAAAGTCGAGAATGAGGTAAATGTGGACGCGATCTCTGTAGTTCGAGAATTTCCTGAAGTATTTCCCGAAGATATACCTAGTTTGCCACTGGAGCGGGAGATTGAATTTACCATTGATCTTGTGCCTGGAGCAGGCCCTATTTGTTGGGAATTTGCGGATCAAAAGTCTCGCAGCGGAATAACAGAATTCCCTCACAGGATCCATGCGAAAAATCCATAATCCGAGTTTTTAAATTTTTTACCTCTTGAAGCGTGATAGACACAAGCGAGGTGAATCACCAACACCGTAATAGCGACGATGTTTCTGCGATATCCACACGAACAGACTTGCAAAAGGAGTCATGCCTCTGTTTTCGTAGTGCTAGCTGCGAAGAAAGGAGAAGAAGACCTCACTATCTCTCACTCACTTTCTGTAGGTGCGGCTAGGGTTGTGAAGTAACCTAGTAGCAGCCCCCTTAGCAGTACTATTTATAACAGTGGCTGCCTTAAGTGAGTGTGAGCAGTAGCAAGGTAAGTGGCGAAACCCTAAACCCATCTGTCATGAGTTAGGCCCACAGTTGAATCCGAGTCCAACTTGGATTCTGATTACTCCATTTTAGTCTGTTCTAAGTGTGTGACCCTGCAGGTTCTCATGACATTGGTAGTAATATTAAAATATCATTTTAATATTACAAACAGTGAGCGGTATCTAGCAACACATCACTGCTACCCAAGTAATGAGAATGTCAGTGATTTGACATAACCTATCTGTGACCAATGTTTCCGTGTAGTTTAGTCCCTTTGTCCAGATATCCAGATTGAACACAAGGCATGGAATATGTCACCCTTGTTTAGTTCAATCTTCAGTTTCCTGATTCCCGAGTAGACATAGTAATAGCAAATAAGATCAATATCTCATATTGACTCATTTGAGCATGACCATGCATTTCGTAGTCTCACTCAATCAGGGGGCCCGAAGATATCGCTCCTGTTATGTAGGAGGGACAAATCCCATCTAGGTCACTCACATTCCTCCACATGTATTGCGGCATGTCTAATAACCAACGTTATAATCATCTTGTTACAGATGACGTTTGATGGCATTAAAACACACAACTCCTCATGTAGGAATCGTAGTGATTTCAGGTCAAAGGACCACATACACCATTATCACTATGAGAATCGCTTATGACACTCACGTAACGATCCACGTAGCGTTCTCGTGGCGGGTCTGTCCAATACATCATTACTCTAATATGTATCCATGTGTAGACTTGATATCTCATATCCATGACCCGTGAGATGTGGTCATCAGTCTACGCACATACTAGCCTCAATGTATTATTGTTGTCCTAATTAACAATAATACTTGACTAGGGACATTTAAGAATAGTATTTTATCCAATAGGATCTCACGATCAAGTCATCCACTTGATGTCCTATGGTATCAAACTTACTATTCTAAGGACTTTATTATGTCTACCAAAAAGAACACAATAAATGAAATGCCTCATATAAAATAACATAATATAATGTATGTAAATACAAACAAAATGTATTGGCCACTAGGGCATACACCAACACTATTTCCATAGCACCTTACCAAATGTCGCCTGCAGAACTAGCTGAGCTCAAGAAACAATTGGAAGAACTTTTGAAGAAGCAATTCGTAAGACCTAGTGTATCACCTTGGGGAGCACTAGTGTTATTGGTTAAGAAGAAGGACGGTAATTCGAGATTATGTATGGATTATCGTCAATTGAATAAGGTCACGATCAAGAACAAGTATCCATTGCCGAGGATAGATGACCTGATGGATCAGTTGAAGGGAGCGGCAGTATTTTCCAAGATCGATTTGCGATCGGGCTACCACCAAATCCAAGTGAAAGTGGAAGACATTCCTAAAACGGCTTTTCATACTCGTTATGGGCACTGCGAGTATTTGGTAATGCCTTTTGGTGTGACTAATGCACTTGCTGTCTTCATGGACTATATGAATAAGATCTTTCATCCTTATTTGGACAGATTCGTTGTTGTTTTCATCGACGACATCTTGATCTATTCACAAAATCAGGAGGATCATGCTGAACATCTCAGTATAGTTCTTCAAATTTTGAAGGAGAAAGAGTTGTATGCTAAATTGTCCAAGTGTGAGTTTTGGTTGGATGAAGTGAAATTCTTAGGCTATGTGATTTCGAAAGAAGGAATTGTTGTTGATCCTTTGAAGGTCGAAGCGGTGCTACAATGGGAAAGACCGAAGATGGTGACGGAAATCCAAAGCTTTGTTGGATTAGCCGGATATTACCGGAGGTACATTGAAGGATTTTCTAAGATTGCCGGACCCCTTACTCAACTCATCAGGAAGAATCAAGCTTTTGAATGGATAGATACTTGCGAAGGAAGTTTCCAAGAGCTAAAGAGGAGACTAACTACTTCACCCATGTTAGTTCTGCCTAATCCAAGTGAACCATTTGAGGTGTACTGTGATGCTTCATATCAAGGATTGGGATGCGTCCTTATGCAAGATAGAAAAGTAGTGGCTTATGCTTTAAGACAATTGCGAGTGCATGAAAAGAACTACCCAACGCATGACTTAGAGCTAGCTGCGGTGGTGTTTGCTTTGAAGATATGGAGACATTAACTGTACGGGGCAATGTTCAACGTCTTTAGTGACCACAAGAGCTTGAAGTATCTGTACGATCAGAATGAGCTGAACATGAGGCAGCGAAGATGGTTAGAATTTTTGAAAGACTATGACTTCTAACTTCAGTATCACCCTAAGAAGGCGAATGTGGTGGTCGATGCCTTGAGTAGGAAGACAATCAGTGTTTCTACCATGATGATCAGAGAGAAAGACTTGTTAGAACAATTCAGAGACGTATGGTCTTTTGTGGAGCTAACGCCAGGAAAGATCTGCATGAATATGGTCATTATTTTGAATGATTTGCTGGAAGACATCCGAGAAAAGCAGAAACGTGATACGTTCTTCCAAGAGGAAAGAGAGCTGATAAAGTAGGGCGGTGTGTCAACGTTAAAAGAAGGAAGTGATGGAATTTTAAGATTCCAAGGCAGAGTCTGTGTGGCTAAAGATGAGGAACTTAGGAAGTATATACTTGAACATGCTCATACGAGTCAGTTAAGTATGCATCCTGGAATGACCAAAATGTACCAAGATTTAAAGAGATTATTTTGGTGGCATGGAATGAAAAGAGATATCACTAGATGTGTATCATCTTGTTTGGTTTATCAGAAGAAAAAGATTGAACATCAAAGACCGTTAGGATTCTTGCAACCCTTGACTATCCCCGAATGGAAATGGGATAGCATTGCCATGGACTTTATTGTTAGATTGCCAAGAATGAAGAGAGGACATGATTTAATATGGGTGATCATGGATAGACTTACGAAGTCAGCACACTTTTTGCTGATCAACATAAGATATCCATTGGAGAAGTTGACTCAGTTGTACATCGGTGAGATTGTCAGATTACATGGTGTACCCACAAGTATTATCTCTGACCTTTGAGCTTCCAAAACCCTAGGAATTTCAAGACAAGGAATCAACATCAATGGTTGAAAAAGAAGAGATCCATGGTCATCAAAGAGACCATAGAGCATGAAAATGAGGAGAAAGAAGAAGAAAAATGAAAACTTTATCTTAAAGCTTGAAGTTTTGCCTTGGAAGACAATGGAGGTGATGATGGATTTTGAAGAAAAATTCTAAATAGGAAATGTAGAGAAGGTTGAGGTGAGTATGGAAATGTTCTTGGTGAAGAGAAAAATGAAAGAAAAATGGTCTCTAATGGGGCTGCAATTTTCGTAGGGAAGAAAGAAAAGAAGAGAGAAGGAAGAGGAAATAAAGAAGAAGAAGTTAGAGAGAAAAAGTGTTGTAGGAAAATGAGTGAAATGTGATTAAGTGAATTAAGTGGGAGAGCAAAATTTTGCCCTCCTTGGACAATGGGTGCCGCGGCAATGGAGAGAGAGAAGGGGAGGGAATGGCTTCCCCAACAAGCCAAGGGCATCTTGGTCTTTTGGTGGTTAAAGTTTCTCAAAGAAGCTTTGGTTAAAATATAATAAATTTGAATTAAAGTAAGTTTGATTAGACTTAAAGTAGATTACATTAGGATAATGTGATAGGATTTTTAATACATGTTATTATATAATAGACAATTACTACAGTCGACAAAAGTCAATATTAATTTATCTGATAGATAAAATTTACATAGCGATTATTATTTTATCTGATAAATTTTTTTCAAAAAACGTGAAACCTCGTAAACCATGTCCAGCCTCGGGTTTAGTAAGATCCCCTATCGACGTTTCCACAGATTAAGGTTCTCGGAAAAAATATCTCATTTTTTCAACTCCGCTCAGTTTGCACGCAAAATGAAGAATAATATTAAAATATTTCGCATTCTCAGAAAAATCCAGAAAAAATTCCAAAAATAACAAATATTAAAAAATGAATATTTAACAAGAAATAAATAAAATTTGGGGTGTTACAATAAGCATCTCTTTCAGCTCTAGGGACATTAGTAGCAGGTAGCTTAGGAACAGGTTGTTCTAGAACATACAACTTTTTCTCTTGCTTGAGGACAATAATCAAGTTCTTGTACCAGTTAAGGAAATTTTTCCAAGACAACTTGTCCTTCTAAAGGACTGATCGCAATGATAAGTTACTTGAAATGTTTGTTGCCATGGTAATCTATCAACAGAAATATGCAAAATATAAGTATCATGCCATAAACATATTTAACAAGATCTTTAATTAAATATACCTCCCACTATTTTATTGAAATCAATGACTCTCAACATTGACTCGAAAAATCCCATTGTTAGATTTCCTAGTGGGTCGAGATCCATATTTCACCTAGCTTTGAGTCAATTTTGGCTAATCACCAAAAATTCGGTTATTTAAGTAGGAAACTCTTTCCAATTATATCATATGTAACTCTTAGATAGTTGGGTGAATAACACTTATTCTAATTCATCCAATGGACTAAAGCCCAACTTCATGTCTCTAAGCCTTCAATCCTATTGAAATGGCTTAGTTAAGTCAGACCCAATGATTGGCAGTTGGATATTACCCTTATCCCATTGCGCCTTATTAATATAGATAAAGGCATCTTGCTTTGGCAGACCTACACTTACTCGATACTAGTCTTGACGAGTGCCACGAATTGGAAGGCATCACATAATGACTTAATAATTTATTTGAGGGAATTTTTATTATTAGATCACATCATTTGTTAAACTTGTTTAATATACCATAAACATTATCCATGCATCTCATACATATAAAACATATAATAAATGTGACATGGTTATAGTCCCTAAGAGAGAACCAGTAACTAAAACGAGGGAGCAAATCAACTTCACAAGTGTCTCCCACCAACGTCCTCATTTGATGTCACATTCACACCTCCACATCAAGATTACATTATATAGAAATCTCTTTTACATTCGAGGGGAGTTAAGTGAGAAGAGAATGAACAATTAGAATGTAGAGAGAAAGGCACGACATGTAAGTCGTATTTTAAAATAACCAAAATACCATAAAAAAGGACTAAGGCCATAACCATGCACCATGCACCACAAAGTATACATAAACACGAGGCAATAACACATTATTAATTTGTGAGTTATAAAAATAGATTTGAATAACGCGCTTTCGAATATCACATACTATGCAACGAGGTTCGAATATCTAGAAACAGGGTTTCTAGAATGCGTGAGGACTTGAGCACTTCATGTCATGGTGAACCCTTGTGCCGCACACCAAGAATAAGGTTTCCAAACCCTTGCGCCGCGTTGCTATCCAGAAACAGAGTTTGCTTGACATCAACACTTGATGTCGTCGCAAACTAGAAACAAGGATTCCATAACCCTTGTGCCGCTTATAACACCTGTGATTACGGAGGTGGCTTAATACGTGATTATCATGTCTGTTAAGTTTTATGACTTTCTGAGCACGTTTAGGCATTTTCCCGCAATGCTATGTATGAAAAATAGCTGTTTTTAGCTCCAAAAATGGCTTAAGCTACTTAGTTAATGGAAATAAATGCTAAGATTTTATTTCTAGATCACAAATGTGTGAACTGTGTTACAGTTAAAATTTGAGGTTAATCGGAGTTGGTTTGACATTTTTAAGCCTACTGGTTGTGTGTGTTGATGTCGGATTGACCCCTAACAGGCATGGAAAAATGTGAAAATGGTGAAACAAGGTTTTTTATGAATCCTAGGATTTATTTGAAACTTGTTGGAAGTGAGAAAACTGGATTTGGTGAAATCTAGATATTTTTAGTAGATCGGATGTTTTAAGCTAAATATCTTTAGAGGCAAAGAACCTCATGTTTTTGGCCTTCTTTTGATAGGCATTTGTATGCCTTTATATGAGGTAATACCCTCATTTCTTTTCTCTTCTCTTGGTTATAAGCAAAAAAGAGCAAAAAAGAAGGAAAACAAAGAGCAAAAGGAGGAGAATCAAGCAACCAAGGCGAAGAAGAAGGAAAGGAAAGATTGGAGTTGTTTAGTGACTTCAATTTCTAATTTTGAGGTAGGGGGAAAGTTTGTTCTTGACTCTTTACTTCATTTTGTTCATCTTGTTCTAGAGAGACCATGATAAGACAAGTGAAGTTGGAGGGTTTTCTTGATTGGTTTATGCTTAAATCATGTTGTAGAACTTGAGTATAGCATGTCTTTAGGTTGTATGATGGTTGATGAAGAGTTTTCATCCATTAAACACTTGTGGTTTTTCTTATGATAAAAGATGAGTTTTAGGGTTTCAAGTTGGGAGATTTGATTCTTTGATTCCTATGGTGATGTTTTAAAATTGGTTTGAGGGTTAAAACATGATTAGGGACCTTGTATGTGATTAGAAATCATTTGGTTTGGAGGTTTGAATGGTTGGAGGGCCATTGTTCCTTAATGAAACAGTAGCTGAATTTTGCAGAATTCTCTATCGCAGGGTCACGCCTAGGCATGACTAAACCACGCTTAGGCGTAAATGAGACAGAGAGGGTCACGCCTAAGCATGACAAATCTGCACCTAGGCATGGTTTCCTGGAAGTTATAGGGTTATTGCCCTGCCATCTTCACGCCTAGGCGTAGAAGGGTGGCGCATAGGCGTGGCTTCCAGACTTAGAGAAGATTTGAAATGTAATGTAATTGAGCCTAGTAAAGGTGTAGTTGCTTCTTCTATGCTTCTTAATGAGTATTGAGACTTTATTAAGAGTATATTGTGAAGTGCGAATGTTAGAAATCGAGAATGACTGGT
Organism: Ormosia emarginata; assembly: GCA_029884605.1. Lineage (NCBI taxonomy): Eukaryota > Viridiplantae > Streptophyta > Magnoliopsida > Fabales > Fabaceae > Ormosia > Ormosia emarginata. The sequence goes on along the minus strand of JAQQTP010000078.1, from coordinate 18,465,649 downwards.
TATATTAATTATGAGAATTAATTAAGCATGGATATATACAAATACTTTTGTCTTGTTTGTGGTGATATTAAGAATTGATTTTTCTTATAGTTAGAGGATGGATTTCCTTGTTGATAGTTTAAGTTCGAGTAGTTGATGGATTTCACTACTTGGAATGTTACTTTCTGGATGGACTTCCTGTGCTTGTCCAAGGTTATGGATAAGACTTCTATTACTTTGTTCAAGATACATGCACTCATAACATTGACATGGACTTGGTATCATACACTATACATTTCATCTTTAGGTTATTGCATAGGCATACTCATTAGACATAATTTGGCATAGCATGATAATTGTATGGGCGATTATCGTCATTCATAAAAATTTCATGACATGCAATTGAATGGGCAGTTGCATACTTCTGAGAGGAAAGTGTTAAGTGCTTTTGTAATTGAAGTGTCGGTACAGTAAATGTGTAGTATTTATAAATGTTTAAGTTTCCGATTTTGGAATACTTCTATTGAGATGTGATTTCTCATCCCGATTGTGTTGCCTTGTAAATCCAGGTACAAGTTCTTCTAAAAGAGAGAAGAAGTGATGTGAAGACTAGTATAATGTAGTTTATATACTTTTTGAGATAAAGTTTGTATTTATTACACTCGAACTAGTGTGTAAAAGCTTATGTATTACAATTTTCCCTTGTGCAATGATGTATCTATATAACTTTTAGTTTATCGTGGCTCTCTCCAAAAGTTTGCATGATTTTTATGGATTAGAATTGTGGTTTAAGGTTAAAAGTGACATAGTAAGTATTGGATATCCTTGTATGTGTAAGATATATTAGGATACCAATTTTGAAATGTTACACTGTTGTCTAGAACGTTGTCTAGAACGAGGTTTGCTTGACATCAACACTTGATGCCTCCACAACTAGGATTCCAGAATACCATCCAGAAAAAATATTGTTCAAAACGCTATACATATCACATACATACCAGAAAACATCGCAAAAACATACATACATAACAAATTTATTGTTTCAAAAACATCATCATGGTTTCGCATACAACACATCAAACAGAATACGTTTTTGCAAAGGTTTCATATGGTTTCAGAAATAACATATAAAGATCATATCTCTTACAAAAAGAAAGCAACGAATCATGTTATTTCATACAAACGAAAACAAAAAAACCAAATGAAAGGTTTCACAAGACACTTTGATACCACTGTTGAGAATTGCAGATACATCACACAGCGGAATAATAAAAATTCCCTCACAGGATCCATGCGAAAAAGTCATAATCTGAGTTTTTAAAAGTGTTTACCTCTTGAAGCGTGGTAAACACAAGCGATGTGAAACACTAATACCGTAATAGCGACGATGTCTCTATAGTATCCACACGAACAGACTTGCAAAAACGTTCAACATCTGCAGTCTTGGAGTCTAACCTCTCTACAACAGTGCTAGCTACGATGTGAAGAGGAGGAAACTTGTCATTCTCTCACTCACTTTCTGTAGGTGCGGCTAGGGTTCTGTGATGTCTGCTTAGCAACCCCTTTAACAGTACTATTTATAATAGTGACTGCCTTAAGTGAGTTTGAGCAGTAGTAAGATAAGCTGTGCAACCCTAGACTCATTTATTATGAGTCTAGCCCACAATTGAATCAAAGTCCATCTTGGATCCTAATTACTCCAATTTAGTCTGCTCTACTTGTGCGACCTTGCAGGTTCTCATAACATTGGCAGTAACATTAAAATCTCATTTTAACATTGGTAGTGAGTTATATTTAGCAACACATCGCTGCCACCTAAGTAATGAGAATGTCAGTGATTTGACATAACCTTTTCGTGACCAATGTTTCGGTGTAGTTTAGTCTCTTTGTCCAGATATCTAGATTGAACACAAGACCTGGAATGCGTCACACTTGTATAGTTCAATCCTTCATTTCTTGATACCCGAGTAGACTTAATAATAACAAATGAGATCGATATATCGTATCGACTCATTTGAGCATGGTCATGCATTTCACAGTCTCACTTAATCAAAGGGTGCGAAGATATCACTCCTGTTATGTAGGAGGGACAAATCCCATATAGATCACTCACATCCCTCCACATGATTCGTGGTATATCTAATAACCGAATTTATAATCACCTTATTACAGATGATGTGTGATGGCATTAAAACACACAATTCCTCATGTAGGAATCGTAGTGATTTCAGGTCAAAGGACCATATACACCATTGTATGAGAGCCACTTATGACACTCACGTAACGATCCATGTAGTGTTCTCATGGCGGGTCTATCCAATACATTATTACTCTAATATGTACCCATGTAAAGGCTTGATATCTCATATCTATGACCCGTGAGATGTGGCCATCAGTCTACGCACATACTAGTCTCAATGCATTATTGTTGTCTTAATTAACAATAATACTTGACCAGGGACATTTAAGAATAATGTTTTATCCAATAGGATCTCATGATCAAGTCATCTACTTGATGTCCTACGGCATCAAACTTACTATTTTGAGGACTTTATTATGTTTATAAAAAAAACACAATAAATGAAATGCCTCATATATTAAAAATAGCATAATACAATATAAGTAAATATAGACAAAATGTATTGGCCTCTAGGGCATACACCAACAGTTGACTAGGAAGGGAAGCACCTTTGAGTAGACCCAAAAATGTGAAAACAACTTTCAAGAGTTGAAAAAGAAATTAACCACCACACATGTGCTAGTAATCCTTGACCTATAAGTAAACTTTGAGGTTTATTATGATGCTTCGAAAAATGGGTTAGGTTGTGTCTTGATGCAGAATTGAAAGGCTGTTGCTTATGCTTCTAGGCAGTTAAGGCCTCATGAAGAGAACTACCTCACCCAGGATCTGGAACTAGCAGTAGTTGTATTTGTGTAACACCCTTGTGGGAGTGCCACATTTATGATGCAATAAAATAAAATATACCCAAGTTGTAAAACATTTGTTACATAAATAGTATGTGTTGTAAAAATTTTTCTTCTTGTATACAGAATATTACTAAATAAAATAACATGGAATATAAAGTAAGTAAACTGTCATCACACACATAATATACATAAGAATTTGTTTTAAGTTAAGCAAATAATTTACAACTACAAAATATATAAAGTAAACAGTAAAGAGTTCATATACAACACTACATCAAAAAGTGCCTAAGTACACATCATAAATATCTAACCCTCTGAAGGATCACTCTCAGATGAAACTTTAGGTGATGGGTATCCAGGATGTCTCGCAGCTCTACGGACAAGAGTCTGCGCTGTCGACACTATACTGATCTCACTAGGGATACGAAACATCCCTCCCCAATGACGCCTCAGATCCAACAGCATCTCCAATTGTAGGTACAAAGTCGTAGTAAAAGCAGGCTTGACATCAAACTCTGCTCGTAGGGATACAATCAATCATCCCAAGTAAATAACTGATCCTCGATCCTCGTGCAAACGCCAGGCCTCAGAGCCTCTGTGAAACTGTAGTCTCACGAACCCAAGAAATCCCAGCAATGCCATCCTCAAAAGTCAATCTAGCAGGTATGGATGATCGGATAGTTCGCAATCGTCGAACTGATCCTCGGCTTGCTACTGCTGCTCCTCCTCAGGATACTCACAATCTAGAGGTTGTTCCTCTTCCTCAAACTCGTTACCATATCAATTACAATACAGAAACAGTACGTATAGAGAGGTGAGATAATCATACATCAATACCAGCATGGCAAATAAGAAAACGCCAAATACAACAAATATAACAGTTTATACAATAAAGCATACTATAGCATCATAAATAATAATACAATTTAATACAGCAATTTTAATACAACAGTATCAAATAATATCACAGATAATAATGTTATGATGCATGACACAAATGCAAATGAAATACAACTCGTTCCTACTCTATGGAGCTAGACACAGATATTAGAGAGAATGACCCGCAAAGATCTATCAGTACTTTAGGCTGCCCAACCAAACTATTGCACTATCTAACATTGTGTCTATAGCCCACTGTTCAATCATCGTGTAGTACCACACAGTCCAAATATCGTGTAACTATAGGCATTGTACTAAAATAGTCTTTACAAGATCTTGATTAAGTATAGTACATGTCGAGATCACTAGTGTGTTGCCAGTTACCATGGCCCAGAGGAGCGACTAACTGTCCATATGTGGAATACTCCACACACTAATGCCTCCAAGTCCATACAAAGAAATGAACCACACTACGCTTATTATACCGACAACACGGTGTAATTTGCCTCGTCAATCAAATCACTAATTATCAATCAAATTGGCACAACTCAATGCATGAATAAAAATAATAATTACTAAATTACCCTTAGCTTCAAAATATTCTCATATTTACGCAAATGCCCTCAATGGCAAAAATCTTAAATACAATACGTTCCCACCCGACGTACCATATTTCCACATGTCCAAAATACAGTACGTTCCCACCTGATGTACCATATTTCTATATGTCCGGGTCCACCACTTTGGCCCGACAGTAAAACTCGTTGTTCCAATTAATCGCATAAAATTTTTATCGCGTTTTCACAATTTCATCATTTTTACAAATGTTTTTAAATCGCGTAAATATATTTTGCTGTTTTTAAAATTGCGTAGTAATTTTATATCGTTTTCTCAATCGCGTAAGATTTTTAAATCATTTTCTTGATCGAAAAGTTTAAAAATCTCTGTTTTAAAACTACGTAAGCTATTTTCACTACTTTAAAACTACGTAGAATAATTTTCCTTACGTTATCAATATATTACAAAATGTTCTCTTTTATTTGTCTATTTTTTTTAATAAATTTTGACAGCATTTTGTCTATAAATTCTATTAAAAATGTATTTTCTACATTTTTACTCTAAAAATTGTTTACTTAGTTTATTATTACTAAATCCACTTTAGTAATTATCACTATACTTTAAATTTCAAAAGTAAGTATTTTTCAAGGGTTTTATGTATTTTTCTTCTATATCACATTTCTAATAAAAATTGATTTACTTCTTTAAATCTTGGAAATTCATTACAAATGCATTCTTTTTAGGTAAAACATCAACTCTACACTTTAGAAATTATGTTTTGGATTAATTATATATTTGTTAGGCATGTTGGCCGAAATTGGTAAAACATTGCATTTGATCTTTGGATCATTTTTCTTCTTCTAAATCATTTTAAAATTCTTTAATTTACCTAAATCCATTTAATCCTTCCTTTAGAAAATGGTTGAGAACATTTTGGTTCTCTTTTCTTTGTTGAAGCCGTGAGCCTCTCTTTGTGTTCTTTGGAATACTCATGCAAACCTTACATGTTATTCACATCCTAAGTAATAATCATGCATATATCACACATGCAATATATTTCAAAGCTTGTAGACATGCATACAAACAATATCAAACACAAGTAGGAAAGCTTTTAAACAATCAAACACAAGTGAGTTCTTATGGATTCTTCACACACATACAAGCCCATTTTCTCATCACCACATATGCTTGATGAGATTAAATCTCCCTCTTACCTTAAAGGAAGATTAAAACCTCTACTCCTTCTCCTAGTGGTTTCGGTTTCACCTCCAAGAAAATCTAAAGATCTTAAACAAAAGTTTCAAGAGTTATAACTATAGGAGAAAATTATAACCATGGATAAATCATGGCTTAGAACCTTGAAAAAGAAGTTAGAAATGAAAAATAAGAATTTTCACCTTCTAGGAAAAATCTCCAAAGTGATTTTCCAAGCTCAAGATGATAGATTTTGGAAGAACTCTCAACTAGAGATGTTCTTAGAATGGTGTTTAGGTTTGGAAAAGTGAGTTGGATAAAATTTTTGAAGGTTGGAAGATGGTGCAAGGTGGTGTGGCCGAATGGTTCAAGAAGAACAACAATGGTGGGTTTTGATTTTTGGAAGAGAGAAAGTGTAGTAAAGTGTTAGAGATTGAAGTGAAAATACCCTCCAAATGGGTGCATGGCCGTGTAACTCTTCCAATGAAGAGATGGCCTCTTTGTTTGACTTCCAAGATTCCATCCAAGCCTTAGAATTCATCAAGGGTTGAGATCAAAACTTGGCCTCCAAGCTTGTCTCCTATTGGCTCATCCAAGCCTTGTCATAAGCCTAGTCACATGCATTGTCACATGTTCTTGAAGGTTTCTCCCTAATGGTGATTAATTAAGCTACTAATCCCATTAAGCTTCTAAGCACACTTAACCTAACTTAATTAGGAAAATTAGTTACATTACTAATTAATTAGAGTTCTTATAATCTAAGCTTCAAGAACCATTGATCATATCAATGGTTAATATTAAGTAGTGAGATGATCAAATCTAAGTCATTAGATCTTATTTCCATGAAATTATAGCCATTAGATTCATCTGTAAAGATAAAGGGTCAAGATCTTCTCTACATTCTTCTCATCCAATGGTCCCACTTGAATCTAACCATTTTTGTGAGACCAAACTCCACCGTCCATTAAATCAATGGTGGATATCCAAGTCCTTCATCATTAAGCTTATCCTTACAACCATAGATTAGATCAACGATTGATATTCAAAACTAAACCTTATCATCCAACGGTGTAAATCAAGTCAAGCCCTCCTTGTTGACTTAATTCCTATTGGCTTAAAATAAATCAAGCCATCAACGTTGACTACTTTAACTGAACATGGGTCCCGTAAATCAATTGTGGGTCCTACAAACCAAAAGTGGGTCCCACAGACATTTCCGAGTTCACTGTCATTTTATTTATACAGACTAATAAAATAATATTATAATAATATAAAATTATTTTATTGCACAGTTAAATCCTAAAAATTAAAAGATTAACAACCATATCACTCAGAATTGGGTTTAGTAAGATCCCCCAGCTCCGAATGATTAAAATAAGATTTCTCCGATCTGAAAATTATTATTTTCCTGACTCGAAACAAATCACACAAAACACTTAAATATGAACATGAAACAGTCAAATAAATTTTATATCATATAGAAAAACATAAAACAGTACAATCAGGACATAACGATTATTTATACTAAAGTTGGGGTGTTACAGTTTGCACTGAAAATTTGGAGGCATTATTTGTATGGGGTCAAATTTGAGGTCTTTAGTGATCACAAGAGCTTGAAATATTTGTTCAATCAAAAAGAGTTGAATATGAGGGAAAGGAGGTGGATGGAGTTTCTCAAAGACTACGATTTTGAATTAAAGTATAATCTGGGTAATGCCAATGTGGTGGTCGATGCACTTAGCAAAAAACTCTTGCATGCGTCTCGAATGATGGTACAGGAGATTGAACTCCTTAAGGGCTTCAGAAACTTGATCCAAGCGACGACCGTGTTATCATATGGTCTGAGTTTGCAGAGATTAGAGATTCAAAATGATTTAAGGGCTCAAATTAGAGAAGCTAAAAAGGGAGATGAAGTTTTGAAGCAGGTTGGTGAGCAAATCCAAATAGGAAAGAAAAAGGAATTTAAGAGGGCTCAAGATAGGACACTTATGTTTAGAGATAGACTTTGTGTTCCCTAAGAAAGTGAAATTAAGGAAAATATCTTAGAAAAAGCCCATAAAAATAGGTTTACCATCCATCCCAGAGCCACAAAGATGTATCAAGACCTCAAGAAGGTATTTTGGTGGCGAAACATGAAAGGAGAGATAGCAGAATATGTGTCCAAGTGCTTAGTATGCCAAAAAGTGAAGATAAAACATCAAAAACCTTCTGGATCTCTCCAACCCCTAGAAATCCCTGAATGAAAATGGGAAAGCATATCTATGGATTTCGTAATGAGGTTGCCTAGAACCCAATCAGGTCATGATGCCATTTGGGTTATAGTGGACAGGATGACCAAGTTTGTTCACTTCTTGGCCATAAAAGCAAATTGGTCACTAGATAAGTTGACCCAACTTTACCTCCAGAAGATTGTGAGATTGAATGGGATTCCCTCGAGTATTGTATTAGACAGAGATCCTAGGTTCACCTCTAGGTTTTGGGGAGCCCTAGATAAAGCCTTTGGGACAAAGCTGAATTTCAGTACGGCCTACCATCCGCAAACCGATGGCCAGACTAAAAGAACCATCCAGACTCTGGAAGATATGCTTAGAGCATGTGTGCTTGACCATTAGGGTAGTTGGGATAGGTTCTTACCTTTGATAGAGTTAGCCTACTACAACAGTTATCACACTAGTATAAGGATGATACCTTATGAAGCCTTGTATGGCAAGGAGTGTAGATCACCCTTATGATGGTGCAAGACTGGGGAACATACTATCCTAGGTCCAGAAATGGTTAGAAAAACCACAGAGAAAATTAGAATGATCAAGGATAGGATGTTAGCGGCCCAAAGTAGGTAAAAGAGTTATGCAAATGAGCGTAGAAGGCCCCTGGAATTCAATGAAGGAGAATATGTGTTCCTTAGAGTCACTCCTATTATTGGAATTAGTAGGGCTATTAAGATCAGAAAGTTAACTCCTCGATTTCTTGGTCCCTTTCAAATTCTAAAAAGAATTAGACCTGTTACTTACCAAATAGCCTTACCCTCAGTTTGTCAAACCTCCATGATGTTTTATATGTTTCCCAACTCTGAAAGTATAATCTGAATCCTTCATATATTCTAAGAAATAAAATGATACAGTTAAAAGATGATTTAACTTTTACAGTTAAACCTGTGAGGATCATGGATAGGGCTGTGAAAGAACTTAAAGGGAAACAGATTCATTTGGTAAAGGTGTTGTGGGAGGGAGGTGACTCTGAAGAGGCCACGTGTAACACCCTGAAATTTGCTATTTCTCAGTAATGTATGATTTTACTGTTTTATGGTTTTTGTACATTGTAAATTTATTTTGACTGTTTTGTGACTGTTTTTGATCTTTGTGTATGATTTACTCTGACCTATGAAAATAAAAAATTTTGGGCTAGGGGAAAATCTTTGATGATTTATTCGGAGCCGAGGGAGCTTACTAAACCCAAATCCGAGAGGCATAGTTCTCAATTTTATAATTTTTAGAATTTATCTAGCAAATAAAAAATTTTCCTGTTTTATTATCCAGTAGACAATACTTACTGACTTGCGAGCAGTAGTTTCTGTCCATTGAGTAATAGTTTTTGTACTATTGTCCATTGGACAATAGCCTTTAGAGAAAGTCTTGATGACTTGTTTTGTGAACCAATTAGAAAACTTGAAGCTTAATGAAAGCTAATAGAATCAAGTCAACAAAAATGGCTTGACTAGTTAGCCATGAAACTAGATGAACTAACTAAGTTAACTTAAGTGTAAGTAGTAACTAAATGGAACAAACTTGGTTGCCCTACACAATTGAATTCCACAGCCAAGGAGGTTCTTGCACCTTCTAGGATGTGTGATTCATGCCATGATTCATTAAGCTTAAACCAATAGAAAATCAAGTGATCAAAGCATGATAATTTTGTGACATAAGCCATGTGCTAATCATAAATTTGTTAACAAAGTTTTTGACTCTCCTTTTCCATGCACTTCCACATCCATGTACTCTTTGGAGGGCTTGGATATTTACTTGGTCATCTTTTAATTCATTCTTATCCTTCACTTATTCACTCTAAAGCAAACAAAGAAAGCTACTCAAAATTTCTCTCTCATTTTCTCTCCAACACACTCCATGGCAAGCACATGCAAAAGGAGATATTTCATTTCATCTTCACCACACTTTGTAACCAAGAAGCCATTCTCTCCATTCTCTCTCTTCCTAACACAACAAAAACTCCATTTCTTCCCTTGGTGAAGCTCTCGGCTAGCCACCCAAGGAGCACACTCCAAACTTTCAAAATTCTATCTAACCTCATTTCCTAAACCTAAACGCTATTCTAAGACCTTTTCATGTTGTGAACTTAGCTTAGTTCTTCCATTTACAACCTTGAAAATCAAGCTAGAGTTTCTATTCTACAAGGTAAAATTCTTGTTCTTGTTTCTAAGTTTGATTCTTGAGTTTCTAAACCATGATTGATCCATGGTTTCTTATTTTCAAGTTTTGTTTGTGACATTGGTTTGGTTTAAGTTTGTTAGGGTTTTCTTGTGGTGATTCATGAAATTCATCGGAGGCCAAACAAGAAGGATTTTTGTCTTCCTTAAGGTAAGAGGGAGATTAACCTCATCAACCATGTGTTGGTGGTGAGGAAATGGAATTGTTTGTGGTGAAAAATCCATAAGGATTCATTCACTTGATTATTTAAAGTTTTCATTATTTGTAAGGGTTTTGATTGGTATGCTTTATAGCTTTGATTATATGCTTGAATATGTGATTATGAAAGCATGTTGATTATTGTATAAAGTATGATGTGATTCACATGATGAAAAATTGTACGAAGGTTCCAAAGAACCCTAGAGGCTCATGGCCTCAACATCAATTTTTGGAGTAAAATGTTCTAAATTATTTTTCTAATTATAGATTAAGTGATTTAATGACAAGAAATTAAATTAAAGGTTTTATAAAGAACAATGAGATAGAAAATAAATAAATATCATTTATAAAGCCCAAATGGATTTTTGGCCAACATGCCAAGATTTGATATTTTAGATCCAAAATTATTTTCCTAAGTGTAGACTTAGGTAATTAATTAACAAGAACTCAATTTAATAGGTTTTTAAAGGTAAAAAGAAAATGAACTAATTTTTAGAATTAAATTAGTGTAATTAAGTTATGATGAGAAATAAAATTAAAGCTTGAAATTTACTAATGTATAGCTCATCCTTTGGGTTTTGAAGCGCGTTAGAAAATTTTGAATTGTAATATCTAATTAAACCAAGGAAGTATAATTTTTGTGAAAAATAGTAGAAAATACTACTTAAAGGATCTTTACTGAGAAAATACTATAAATAAAGCCAAAATGCCTACATTATGTAGAAAGTTATAAAAATGAGTTTAGAAAGCTAAGAAATATTTTACGCATGAATAATATTATAAAAATCTTATGTGATTCCAAAATTGTGATTTTTGAGCTACGCGATTAAGAAAATGATTTAAAATCGCTACGCAATTGAGAAAATATTTAAAAATCCTTGCGCGATTTGAAAACGTAAGAAAAATGTTATGTGATTGTGAAAACGGAATAAAATATTTATGCGATTGGAAATAACAACAGTTTATTATTGGGCTGTTGTGATGAGTCCTGTTGTGTTGAAAAGTGATATAGTCAAATGATGGCATGTGTTTGTGAAAAATAGTGATAATGATGTTTGTATATGTATTTGGGTCATACATCATGCATTGAAAATCGTGTAAGTTTTGTTGGTAAAGGCAAGTTGCCTAGGAGTTGAATTTACATCTTTGTGCAGGTGAGAATTATGTAGTTACAATCAGTTTTGATCGTGGAGACATCAGGGCATGGAATGTCATTTGTGGCCAGATGATAGCACCTCTGCGTCGTGGTATCCGATGCAAATGCACTGACGATCTTGATAGAGTTGCTACTCTTTTCATGATTGGTTGAAAGTGTCTTGTATAAGCCGTTTTGTGTAATTTGATATAATATCTTGGCACATGATTTGGGGCTGACAATATAAAGACATGTACTCCCAATCTTTTTCTCCGAAATTGTGATTAGCTCCACGGAGTAGGAATTAGTCTATGTATATATGCATAGTTGGTCTGCATACTGATGTGACACTTATGTTATCTGATATATTATCTGTAATGTGATAACATGATTTGATGTGTTAAATATTGTATCTATATATTTACTGTCATTTTTTATATTGCCATACTAGTATTGATGTAGGGGATCTCACCTCTTTGTTATATTGTTATGTTTTATTATGTATGTTTAATGAAGATCATGGAGACGACGAGGTAGGAAATTCTGTTTTTCATACTTGATAGTTTTTCCTTGTGTTTGCTTTTATGGCGGCGAGGCATCAGGTGCTTGGTTTTGTTATAGTACAGTTCCATGGGGGAACTGATGCATGAAGGTTTGACTTAGATAATGAATGCTTGTGTATACCAGGGATTTGACTATAAACCTTAGTGGAACTCGTGATAGGGTTCCAATTATGTCAATGAATGTCTCTGTTCGCTTGGAGTTCTCGATGCCTATTCGAGAGCTTTGGGGTGGTAGTTTCTATACCCCACAAGAGGATTCAATGGTGTCGTCTGTTAGGACGCCAGCCCGGCGTGTGTTGTATCTGCCAGGCTTCTTTGTTGATGATACTAAGGAGGAGGAGGATCTTTTTGAGAGTCCAAATCCTTAGTCTTTAGAAGTTTTAGTTAAGTAATTTATGTTTTGATGTATAGGTTGTATATATTTATCTTTTGGAGTACAATGTATTTATGTAAATTATTTGTGAACAAGGTTTCAGTATTATGGTGAGTTTTATTCTGTTACAATATTGTACTCATGTTTTATTTATTTTCAGTTATCCGCAAATGAAATTTTGAAATCAGTATTTTTACAAGATTAATTCTTTTACAACTTAGGTAAGTTATATTAGTATTAGTCTTAAATGTGACACCTACGATGGGTGTTACACAACGTGGGAACTTGAATTTCACTTTATTAAAGATTATCCAAAGCTTTTTGAATGAGGTAAACAAATTTTGAGGACAAAATTTATAAAAAGGAGGGGAGAATCATAACATTCTCTCAAACTTAACGAATTTAATTAGATTATAGTAGTGAATTGGAATAAATTAAGCCAGGACATGATACTAAAGCTTGAGATACCAGTATTGTAGTATAAGAAAATTGGTGAAAGGGCAAAATGAAAATTTTGTGTGAAATTTAGAATTATCAACGATATCTATGAAGGTGAGAAAATTTAATTATGAGAAACTAAAATGTCCTTAACATATGTAAGGTGTACAATTGAATTTTTTAGTTTTGGAACTCATTTTCACATTTTGGGTACTGTAGTTTTCTACTACCTAAGCCCAAAGCAAGATATTTTAACTCCATTCTATCATTTTTCTCTTATCTTTCATGTTACCATCATTCCACCCTCTCCTATTCTCTTTTCTCACATGGCTCACTCTCACTCACTCTCCATTCTTTCTTACCTTCACGTTTTCGTCAAGGGAGAAGGGGGAATCAAGAGCAAGAGGAAGCACAAACGAAAAAGGAACAACAAGGGAAAGAGGGAAGAGGATACAAGTTAGGTAAGGGGGATTTTCCTAAGCTTTGTTCATCTTTGTTTCATCTTTACTTATTTCTTGAAAATGATGGATTGATGATTTTTTTTTAGCTCTTGAGAGGTTGAACAAAGTTTATGCCTTTATGCTTTGATTACATGATAAAGATTCAAACTTTGATCTTGATCTTGATGAAGCTTGAGTTTTAAAAAATGTGTATGAAAATCCTATTGTGGATGGTTGTTTTATGGGTCATTTGTGTGCATTTTGTGATGATTTGATGTTATTGATTAAGCTTGATGGTTTGGTTTGGGTTACAATGGTCTAAAAACTCTGATTTTTGCATAAAACAAGCTTGTAATTGATTACATAGCTCCTGTAATCGATTACAACGCTTCTAGAATTGCGAAAATGGTATCTGGGCAGGATGTAATTGATTACATCTTGGATGTAATCAATTACAGAGCCTCTGGTTGAGATGTAATCAATTACATAAGTCATGTAATCGATTATCAAGTCCCCAAATTAGGGTTTTTGACCCAAAATTGATGAGAATAGAGTTCTTAACCCCATGAGACCTAAATGCAAACCTTGAACCTTGAATGTGGAATGATTATGCATCTAAATTAGTTTGGAAAACACTTTGATGATAATGTGATATAGGATTGAATGATAAATTTGAATATTCATGATGGGAACCACTATATTGTGCATGCTCTTGCGTGATGATGAAATGTGAGGCCTTATGCCATGATTTAAGATTGATGGGATAAATATCATGAGCGCAACTGAATTGATCATTGTGCATGATAATATGATATAAGATTGATGATTTAAAACAATGATTGATTCTTCATGAGTAAGTCAATACCTAGGATATCCTTGGACCTAGGAGGTGACTTGGAAACGGTGGTTGAGGATGGACATTCCTTTACCACCAAAGTATTGAGGTTGAGGTTGGAAGTTATCACTCCTTCTTTACCTGAGTTCTATAGTCAATGTGTAGTTAAGGATGGACATTCCCCCTCTACATTTGAGGTATTCCTAGTTTAAGGATAGCATAAGGATGGGCATTCTTTCCCTATCGACAGTAGTTGAGGATGGACATCCCCTCTCTACTCACAACTCTATGGAGGATGGACATTCCTTCTTTGTTGTGGCTTGATTTGGGTTACTCGGGATAGTCCTGTGTAGCGAGAGCTATGAATGGATTGAAATGCACCAACTTGAAAACAGGCTACTACCAAGAGATTGGTATTGTGAATATGGACATTCCCTCCATACCATTGATTTGATTAATGACACATGTGTCCTGGAAATTAGAAATTATGAGATTTGAGATTATGATTTATGACTTGATAAAATGATTTATGACTGGACGATTGAATGGTTTTCATAATGATTTAATGAGTTGTCTATTTCAGGAAGATGAAGGACTTGGATTTGGATTTTTGCCACCTTCCTAGAAAGGTACTAGATGATTTGAGCTGATTTTTCCCTGAAATAGCTGGAACCATTGTGATGACACATTTTTTAAATTTCTACTGAGAATTGTAAGATTCTTACCCCATTTCTTTGATTTCTATAATGATTCCAGGATAACCCCTATAGCTTGTTAAGATGGAGTTGGACACAAGCATATGAAGAGGAACTTATTTCTTTTGATATGATTATACATACCATTCTTTTAGGGCTTAGAGCCAACTGATGTAGTTACTATATTTTGTTGTACTCGTGAAGACGTATTATATATGACTTCATTTCATGGATATGTATTATGTACTTCCGCTTCAGTCTCATATCTTGTATATTATTTAATTTCTTTTTATAAAATTATGATATTGTACTTGTGACATGCTTCAATACGATTGTTAATGTATAATTCCGGATATGTCATTAGCTTAAGTATTAGGATGTTACATTTATGACTTACTTTTATCTTGGCTCTCCATATTTATTAGATTAATGATATGGGATTAGAATGATAGTAAGAATAGAAGTAACATGATTAATGCTTTATATCTTTATATATATAAGCTATACTGAGATATTTGAATTAGGGTGTGACAAGGCACATCTTCCTTCTTTTGGGGATAATCTATGGAAAAGTGCCATGGTTGCTCACATGTAAACCACTCAGACTGGCTTACCAAACACGGTCTACCTCCATGTATTTTATTACATTTAGGACATTTGGGTACCTTGGAGTCCGTCTGTACCTGCTTGCCCTTTCCTTGAGGACAGATGGTGCCTCTAATCTTGTTGCAGCAGGGAAGATGTTAGAGGAGAAGAGAACAAAGTTATTTTGGTCCCCCTATGCAGCTCATTGCCTTGATTTAGTCCTTGAGGACATTGGGCAGCTTCCAGTATTTTATAATACCATTGCAAATGCAAAGAAAATCACAACTTACATATATAGACATACATGGGTCCTAAACTTGTATAGAAAGCATTCCAAAGGAAAGGAATTAGCTAGACCAGCAGTCACAAGGTTTGCAACCTCTTATCTCACACTAAATTGCATCACGCAACAAAAGAATGTTCTTCCATCTATGTTTGCTTCAGAGGAATGGGCTACTAGTAATTATGCTAGTAAAAGTGAGGCTAAGGAGGTGATGAACATAGTTTTATGTGATGCTAGATTTTGGAAATCCATCCAATATTGCTTGAAGTGTGTGATTCCGCTTGTGAAAGTATTAAGGCTTATGGATGGTGACTCAAAACCTGCCATGCCATATATTTATGAAGCCATAGATAGAACTAATGAGCAAATAGCTGAAAACTTCAAAAAGCAAGAGTCAAGGTATAAAAAGGTGTGGAAGATTATTGATACTCGTTGGGATTTACAACTGCATAGGCCTCTCCATGCTGCTGCCTACTTTCTTAATCCTAAGTAAGTAATTTCATTATTTAAGTTTTATGCACTTTAGTTATTTATTTTAGAGACTAAGTTACTTTGGTAATTAAAATTGTCTTATTTCTTGTTTTATTAGGCTCTATTATGACAAAAACTTCAATGCGGATAGTGAGGTTTTAATTGGGTTATATGAAACCACTGAAAGAATGGTTCCAGATAGAAGGACAAGATTTTTAATTGATCAACAACTTGAGAAATTCAAGACAACTAAGGGGCTTTTTGGAATGAGCATGACAATAGATACTAGGGACAAAAAGCAACCCGGTAAGTTTTTACATTAATTTTCATAATTTTAGATTTTAATCCTAAAGCAAAAAGATGGTGGTAACTTACTAAGAGTCTAAGATGTAATTTTAATTTGTATGTTTACTTTTGTTTTGATAGGTCTTTGGTGGGAAAGTTTTGGAGGAGAGGGTAAAGAGTTGCAAAAGATAGCCATGAGAGTTTTGAGTCTCACATGTAGTGCTACTGAATGTGAGAGAAATTGGAGCACATTTGACTAAGTGCATACTAAGAGAAGAAACCGCTTGGAGCAGCAAAGATTAAATGCACTTATGTATGTTAAGTATAATCTTCAACTTGAGATGAGACAAAAGTCTAGAGAGAAGGGAGATACTTATGATCCTATATGCTTATCCGATATTGAATCGGATGATGAGTGGATTACTGAAAAGGAGGATCCTTGCTTACCAATTGATGCTTCATGGATGGATATACACGAGTGCTTCACTTTTGAAGAAGGAGCTCCAAGCAAGAAAAGGAAGAGAGGTATTTGTTTAAACTTAAAGTTAAAACACTCTAACTCTACACTAAAAATTAAATAATGCTGTCTTACACTCTTTTTCTTTTATAGGTCCAAGAAACTTAAATACCAAGGCCAATAAGAAGGGAAAATCTATATCTATAATAGGAGATGAGAGTGAAATTGAAGAGATTGTTGGAGATGCGGAGGAAGAGGGAGAGCATTTGACATCAAATGATGAGGATGATCTAAGTGACATTGATCTTGGGAATGATGAATGATGATCATTAGATTATGTATTAGGTTTATATTGGTTTATATCTACAATGATGATCATTGATCTTGAATATTGGTTTATATTTCAATTTATTGGCTTTGTAGTGAGTTATTTGACTTCAAAATACTAATATCTAGATGTTTTTAATATTTCTTTATGTGAAAACATATTTTATGCTATTTTTAATTATTGGTCATGAATCTTACGATTTATGATACGATTTGATTCACAATTCAGAAAATAGGTCTTCCGATTCACGATTCGAATCTCGATTTGACAACCATGCTCTATATATTTATGCGTGATGTAATGTTTAAGTTTAATTTTATAAGTGGTACCATTGATTCTATTTACTTGAGTATATTAACAATATACTACAGTATCTAAAATTAGGGTGTTACAACAGGAATAGGGATGCTTCGTTTGATGACAACGATGATCGCAATGCCCAACCTAACATAACTATTAATATCATTGTTGGTGGATTTGCTGACGGTGGTTCATCCAATGGTGCCCACAAGAAAGCTCTCAAGATGACAGTGTTGAGTGTCTCTCACTCCAAGCCCAAATCACGGACCAGAGAACAAAAGTCACCCTCCATCACTTTCTTAGATGAGGATTACGACAACTTATCCCATATCATGATGACCTATTGGTTATATCGGGAATAATTTTCAATACCGAGGTCCAGCATATATTTGTGGACCAAGGATGTAACACCTTGAAATTTCATTTTTTTTCTTGATTTTTGTAATTTTTGTGAATTATGTAATTTGTTTTAATTATTTTATTATTATTCTTAGACTTTGTGTGTTTGAGACAATGTTAGAAAAAAAATAAAATATTTATGGAGCCGGAAAGATTTTGACTATTAATGCGGGGTCGGCAGAGTTTACTAAACTTGAAATTGGAAACTGATTTTGAAATTTTTCTTTTTTGAGATTTTATCCGACGAATGAAATTTAAGTACATTTTATTATCCATTGGACAATAAACACTAGTTTTGCTAGCAATAATCTTTGTCCGTTGGTTAATATCTGTCGGTAAATATCTAGTTAGATGATTAGTCATAGGCTTAGTCATAAACCTAGTCATCACCACTTATGACACACTTTGTTGTTGAACCAATGGGAAGCAAGCTTCCAAGGCAAGCTTGAAGAGAAACTTGGAGAAGAAGTTTAGCCAACCCAACACCCTTAGGTGTACACGGCCAAGGTAGCTTGTAGGACAAGCTTAGAAGACAAAAATGGATATTTGATCTCACTTAAGTTCATCTTATCATTTTTTTAAGAAACAAAATACCAAACTCTCTCATTTCTCTCCTTAGCAACATTTGGCCAACAAATCACAATTACTCTCCAATCTTGTTCAATCCAAACTAACCATATATCTTGAATCTAGACACCATTTGAAGACACTTTTATGTTGTGAACTTCTTCAAATTAATCCATATTCAACCACTTTCTCCAAGCTTAAGTTTGAAGGTTTTTTAGGTGAAGTTCTTGATCTTAACTTCTAAATTTTATTTTCAAGTTCTAGACCATAATCTTGATCCATGGTCATCTTATTTCAAACCTTAGATTTTAATATTTGTATGCTTAATTTGTTTTAAGGGTCTATTTGGTGGTAGAAGTTTACTCCAAGAAGGCAATTAAGGAGCTTCTTGATCATCACCTAAGGTAAGATGGAGATTAATCTCATCGACCAACTTGGTGGTGAGAAATGAAATTTGTGGTTGTTGGTGAAAAATCCATGTGAGAATTTATTCACTTGATTGTGTGAATTTAATGATTTATACTTGTTGGCTATATGTGATTATACGACTTTGATAGCATGCATGAAATTACTATGGTAGGAATTGATGATTGGAATGTTTTACATGTTTTGAATCATGTAGGAATGACAAGATTTTGGTCCCAATGACCATACATGACTCACGACCATTTAGCCCAAGATGGGTTATCCAAGGCAAAATTATTTTATTAATTGTGAACCTAGATAATTAGGTGACAAGAATATGATTTAAGGATTTACAAGTTGAAAAAGGATATGAACAAAATTTTATCCTTGGAAAAGAATTGATTTTCGGCCATGATAATGGAAATAAGTTTAAAAAATGGTTTGAAAATTTAAAGTATTTTGTTTAAAGAGAGTTTTTAGTAAAGGTAATGGAAAATGATTTTTGAAATGTTCGATTAAATCAAAATAACATAGATTTTGTGAAAAACGTTAGAAAATATCACTTAGAGGAGATTTGGTAAGAAAACATTGGAATTAAGGTTCAAATTTTATATTAAACATGGAAAGTCTCAAAAAAATTAAGCTTAGAGCGTCAATAAATGTTTTACGCAATTGAAAAGAATTGATAAAACTTTATGTGATTTAAAAACGTTGATTTTTGAGTAACGCAATTAAGAAAATGTTAGAAAATTTTTACGCAATTGAAAAACGACGTAAAAATGTTATGCAATTGTGAAAAAGCGATAAAAATGCTTCGAGATTGAGAAAAATAGTAGATTGTTGTTGGGCCGATGTACTGGACTTGGAGACGTTAATAATTATTGATTCATTGAGTTATTTGATCACGTATTGTGAAAGTCATGAGGACTTTGTTTGTTAAGGTTGTATGCTTAGGAGATTGAGTTTACACCTTAGTGCGAGTACAAATTGCATAGTGAAGGTCAACGACTGATCTTGGGTGCGTCGGGGCGCGGTAATTCCACAAGTGGCCAGTTAGTAGCTCTACTGTGTCGTGGTTGCTGATGCAAATGCACCGACGATCTCAATGAGACATTATTCCTATTCACGATCTAGTGTAGAATGTCTTGAATAAGGCATGATGCCCACGCTAAGAAAGTTGTAGTACTTGAATTGAGGCTAACGATATACAGACATGTCTCCCAATCATTCTCTCTCCGATATTGGTTTTAACTCCTTGGAGTAGGAGTCGATCCATTGTGCATATGCATAACCAGTAGACATGTTATTATGATATACATTCATTGAATTTTCTATTAATTGATATCATGACTGTAATTGTTGATTCAGTACTGAATGACATTATTGTTATTACTGTTTCTTTACTGCTATACTGGTATGTGATGTAAGGGATCTCACCTCTTTATTATATTGTTTTGTCCATTCTATTTTATGTTTATGTTCTATGAAGACTGTGATGGCAGCGAGGCAGGATCTTTTGGGTTTCATTAGGGTGCAATTCCATTGAGGCACTAACGTATGGCACGTCCATCTGGACACTGAGCGCATTGAGTATTTTGGGGATGTTACCCTTTCTTTGAGTAGGACCCACCATGGGGTCGCTACATTTTCTTTTGATGCGACTGTATATCTGGAGTTTTATATGCCTGTCAGGGAGTTATGGGGTGATCTTCATTACACTCCTAGGGAGGATTCTGAGGTATCGTCTGCTAGGACTCTCGTCTGTCGAGACATGCCCTGACTGGGGAGTTTGTCTATTATGAATTTCGAGGAGGATCCAGTGGAGGACCCCTCCCTTCAGGTGTTTGGGCTTGGGCCAGATTAGGTTTTGTTATGGTAGTTGTACATATACTTTTGAGTACGTAAGTTTTATGTATTTATGTTGTCACTAAACTATGTTATATATATATATATGAAATGTGTATTATTCAGTTCACTATGTCTTGTGAGAAGATCACCCTAGCAAGATATTATGAGACCCACTTGACCTTGGGATCCCCCAAACTCTTCAGGACAGTTAAGGTAAAGTTTCTGGTCGTGGACTGCCTTTAAACCTATAACATCATCTTGGGTTACCTCGCCTTAGATGCACTTGACACCGTGGTATCCATGACCCACTTAGTCATGAAGTTCCCCAGCAAAAATGACGAAGTTGTCATAGTAAAAGGCGACAAAATTTACGGCCCGGAAATGCTATAACGAGAGCCTCAGAATTTGCAGGATTCCTAAGAAAGCAAAAGTAGGCACATCTAACTCGGTCCTAGATCAGGTTAACATCTTTATGACCAAGCTAGATGTTCAAGAAGAGATCTGGGGTACCAGACCCCAGCCAGAAGGCGAACTACAACCCATCCAACTTGGTACCAAGCAAGACTAGGTCACCAAGATTGGAATGAACTTGGAAGATAAAAAGAGATCCCATTCGATTGAGCTCTTACTTAAAACAAAAACCTCTTCACCTGGACATCCTTAGACATACCTGGGCTTGACCCCGCCTTTATCTGCCATCACATGACAATTAGAGAGGATGCAAGGTTGGTCTCCCAGAAGAAAAGAAAAGTTAGCCTAAAATGGAAGTAGGTATTGACGAACATGTGAAGGAGTTGCTCAGTGTCGACTTTATTAGGGAAGTACCATATACCACATGGCTATCTAATATGGTCCTAGTGAAAAAGTCAAATGGGAAATGGAGGATGTTGTTGAATTATACAGACTTAAACAAAGTTTGCCCAAAAAATCCATTCCCACTTCCCAACATGGACAAATTGGTGCATAGCTCCTCAAGTTTCTATTTGCTGTCATTTATGGATGCATACTCCAGGTACAACTAGATTCCAATGTACCCTGGAGACAAAGATAAGACCACCTTCATTGCTGATAAGGCGAGCTACTGCTACAGGGTTATGTTGTTTGGTTCAAAAAATGCATAAGCCACTTACCAAAGAATGATAAATAGGGTCTTTGAAGACCAAGTGGGAAAAATGTTAGAAGTTTACATTGATGACATGATAATCAAGACCTCACAAGGTGGATCTCATACCATAGACCTTGATGAAGTATGTGTATAACTCTGAAAGTATAACATGAGCTAAACCCGGAGAAGTGGGCCTTCGGAGTCCGAGTAGGCAAGTTCTTTGGCTTCATGTTGACTCACCGTAGAATTGAGGCTAATCTAGATAAATACCAAGCAGTGCTCAACATGCGCAGCCCTCAGAGTATCAAAGAGGTAAAGCAGTTGACCAGCCAGATTGTTGCACTCATACGTTTCATTTCTATAGCTACTCACAAATCCTTCCCTTTTATTCAGACTACTCAAAAAGGGGAAGGATTTTGAGTGGACCTAAGAGTGTGAAGATATCTTTTCTTTGTTGAAAAACCTTTTGTCCTCTCCCCACATACTGACAAGATTGGAACCCAGGGAGACACTACATTTGTACCTTTTGGTTAATGGAGAGACTATAAGTTTAGTGTTAATCCAGGAGACGGCAGAAGGATAAAAGCCAGTCTACTTTGTAAGCAAAGTTTTGCAAGGGCCAGAACTGCGATACTAAAAGATTGAAAAAAGTTGCTTTTGCCTTATCACCATGGCCAAGAGACTTTGGCAGTACTTTTAGTGCCATCCCATGGTGATAAAGACGGACCAACCTACACGTCAGGTGTTGCACAAGCCAGACCTGACAGGAAGAATGATTGCTTAGTCTATTGAGCTTTTCGAATTCAGAATCGCACATGAGCCTCGACTAGTGATAAAAGCTTAGGCATTCTCCGTGTAACACCCTGAAATTCTTGTTTTTAGTTAATTATGGTTTTTGCGGTTTTTGTGATTTTGTGAATTGTTTAATTTATTTTGATGATTTTGTTTTTGTTTTTGGCCTTTTTGTGTGATTGAAGTAAGGCCGGGAAAATAAAAATTTTTCGGGGCCAAAAAATTTTAGACTATTCATGTGGGGCCAGAGGAGCTTACTAAACTTGAAACTAAAAATAATTTTTAAAATTTTTCTTTTTTGAGATTTTATTTGAAAATAAAATTTAGGTATATTTTATTATCTATTAGACAATAAACACTAGTTTTACTAGCAGTAGCTTTTGTCCATTGGTTAATAATTACAGATAAATATCTAGCTAGGTGATTAGTCATGAACTTAGTCATGAACTTAGTCACCAAGCTCTTAATGAATGTTTTATGGTGAACCAATTGGATGGAGTCAACATTAGTGGTTATATGACTCACCTTGTGACTCACTATGTGATTCACCATATGACTCACACCCATATGACTCACACTTTGTGACCCATCATGTTGTGACTCACACTTTGTGACTCATCTTGAAGAACCAATGGGAAGGAAGCTTGTTGGAGAAGTGTTGCCACCTTGCACCCTCTAGAAGCTTGTAGAATCAAGTGTAGAAGACCAATTTGGTTACTTAATCTCTTAAGCTCATCTTATCTCTCTTTCATGCAACCAAAGTGACCAAAACTCTCTCCTTTCTTTCTCTTTGAAGCTCACGGCCAAGAGAGATTCTTGAACATTCTCTTATCTTTTCTTTCATGCATCTTTGTGACCATTCTCATCTCTCTCTTTTATGAACCAAAAACTCATATTTTCTCTCCTTTGAGACTCACGGCCAACACCCACCAAGACACCATGCAACCTTGTTTAATTAAAATTAACCCTTGATCTTGAATCTAAACATAATTCCAAGATGCTTTTGTGTTGAGACCATCTTTAAATTCTTCTATTTTCAACCTTTTTCTTCAAGCCTATGTTTGAAGGTTTCTAGGTGAAGTTCTTGATCTTCACTTCTAATCTTATTTTCAAAGTCCTAGACCATAATCTTGATCAATGGTCATCTTGTTTCAAGCTTTTGATTTAACGTTTGTTTGCTTGTTTGTTTTAAGGGTTTGTTTGGTGGTGCATATTTACTATAAAGAGGCAACAAAAGGAGCTTTTTGATCATCATCTAAGGCAAGAGAGAGATTAACCTCTTCGACCAAACTTGGTGGTGAGAAATGGAATTTGTGGTTGTAGGTGAAAAATCTATGTGAGGATTTATTCACTTGATTGTATGAATTAAATGGTTTGTGCTTGTTTACTATATGTGATTATATGATGTTGATACTATGTATGAAATTACTATGGTTGTATTGGCTATATGTGATGATATGATTTTGATAGTATGCATGAAATTGTTATGGTAGGAATTAATGATTGAAATGTTTTGCATGTGTTGAACTATGTGAGAAATTACAAAGTTTTGGTTCCAAGGACCATATAAGGCTCACGGTCTTTTTACCCAAAATAGGGTATGCAAGGTGAAACTATTTTTTTTTAATTAATTGAGAACTTAGATGATTCGGTAACAAGAATATAAGTTAAAGATTTTTAAGATTAAAAACAAAATGAACAAATTTTATTATTTGAAATGGAATGGAATTTCGGCCGTTAGGTGACAATAAGATAAACTAAGGTTTTATAAGATGAAAAAAAGAAATGAACAAAGTTATGTCTATTGAAAAGAAATGATTTTCAGTCATGATTAAAGAAAGTGAGTTTGAAAGTTAAGATTTTTTTTTTGTTTAAAAGAGTCTGTTAGTAAAAGAAATGGAAATAAGTTTGAAAGATGATTTTAAATTTAAAGTATTTTATTTAAGAAAATTTTTAGGAAATGCAATGGAAAAATATTTGATTTAATCAAAACAACGTAGTTTTTGTGAAAAATATTGAAAAATATCACTTAGAGGAGATTTGGTAATAAAACATTAGAAATAAGGTTCAAACGTTATATTAAAAATAAGGAGTATCAAAATTAAGTTTAGAATGTAATAAATGTTTTACGCGATTGAAAAATGACATAAAAATGTTACATGATTTGAAAAATGTAATAAAAGTGTTACGCGATTGTGAAAACGTGATAAAAGTGCTACGCGATTGAGAAAAACAACAGTTTGCTGTCGGGCCGACGTACTGGACCTAGACATGTTAGTAAATGGTCTAGCCCAGTGGTGGCTTATTTTTGTGGAAAACCATGTTATTGATAATTATCTATACATTGAGTCATTGATCATGCATTGAAAGTCGTGTAGACTGTGTTTGTTGAGGTTGTTTGCCCAGGAGATGAATTACACCTCAGTGTTGGTGCGAATTGCATAGTAAAGATCTATGAATGATCTTGGGGACGTCGGGGTACGGTAATTCCACAAGTGGCCAGTTGAATAGCGCTACTGTGTCATGGTTCCCGATGCAAATGCACTGATGATCTCGACGAGATACTACTCCTATTCACAATCTGGTGTAGAATGTTTTGTATAAGCCATGATGTGCACTTGAGAAAATTATAACACTTGATTTGAGGCTGACGACATAAAGACATGTCTTCTAAATCATTCTCTCTAAGGTTGGTTTTAGCTCTATGGAGTAGGGTTTGGTCCATTGTGCATATGCATAGTCAGTATACATATTATTATGGCATGGTCAGTATACATATTATTCATATACATAGTCAATATACATATTATTGTGATATATGTTCGTTGAATTATCTATTAATTGATATCATGATTATACTTATTATTTCTTTGTTATTTCTGTATTGAATGACATTGTTGTATTTATCGTTTCTTTTCTGTCATACGGGTATGCAATGTTGGGGATCTCACCTCTTTATCATATTGTTCTGTTGGTTCTATTTTATATTTATGTTCTATAAAGATCGTTATGGCGATAAGGCAAAATCTTCTTCGTTCGATGTTACTGTGTAGCTGGAGCTTTTATCTTAGAGCGAATATGAGGAGGATCTGGATGAAGATCCTGTGGAGGATCTTTCCCTTTATACGTTTTGGCTTGGGCCAGTTTAGGCTTGGTTATGGTAGCTATATATATATGTTTTTGAGTAAGTAAGTTTTATGCTTTCTATGTGGTTGATAAATAATATTATGTATATATATAGAATGTATTTTCCTTTGGAGGATGTTTTGGAGTTGTGTATTAAATATATTCATTCGTGACTCATATTTTCTCTATATGTATAATGGTTATATTTGGAAATGCGTCATTGTTAAGTAGCAGGCCTAAACTTAGTGATTGTGGTATAATGACGATTATACTATGGTTACTAAATTTGGGATGTTACACTCCGATTTCCTGGCAAAACTTAAATCGGATCCTGGTATACCCAAAGGAATTTCTTGAACCATATATATTGATGGTTCCTCGAACCCCAAGGGAAATGCTACCGAGGTGATTTTGGAAAACTCTGAAGGAGTGATAATGGAAAGCTCCTTGAAGTTTTAATTCACAACATCAAACAATCAGGCGGAGTATGAAGCATGTATTATCAAATTGCCAATGGCCAAGGACATGAGAGTGGATAAAATCACACTTTTTCTGCGACTCTCAACTTGTTACCTCCCACGTCCGAGGTGACTATCAGATTAAGGAACCCTTTCTTCAACAATACTTAGCCAAGGTACAAGAGCTCCTTAAAAGCTTCCAAGATGTCAAAATAGAGCATATACCCAAGGAATGAAACTCTAGAGTTGATCTCTTGTCCAAAGTAGCTAGCACCAAAAGCCCGGGCAACAACCATTATGTGATCCAAGAGACACTCTCACAATCCTCTATCACGGATGCATTCATTTTCTAAGTGGAAGAAGGAGAGCATACTTGGATCATCCCGATCATGGAATATCTGCAGTCTAGAACCAAACCCTTTGAGCTAAAAGAAGCCTCCAAATTGATCAAAATTAAAGTCAGGTACACCATCTACGATGGGAAATTATACCGACGTGGGTTTTCCTCACATCTCCTTAAGTGCCTTACACCCAAAGAAGCAGAATATGTGCTAGCTGAGGTTCGCGAAGGGAGTTGTGGACACCACTTGGGAGGCAAAACATTAGATTTAAAGGCATTCACGGTAGGATATTATTGGCCAAAAAATGGAAGTAGATTCCTATGCATATGTTCGGATTTGTGACAAATGCCAGTGCCTCTTTGACCATTATCAGGCGCACTTAGAGGAACTATCCACGATGTCGGTACCTTGGCCATTCTACAGATGGGATATGGATATCATAAGCCTTTTCCCTCAGGAACCTGGTCAATTGAAATACTTGGCAGTGGCTGTAATACCCTTAATCACATGTTAGACTTGTATATGTATACAAAGGTAGCATATGTCTTGCTTAACATGCCTGTTTAATTTTATGACAAATACAGTTAGTTTAGACACTTTGTTGCAACCAGAAAGGTGAAAAAGTAGCTTAAAATAACTTAGATAATGGCTTTAAAGGCTAAGATGAGGGAAATACATATGAATAATTAATTTCTATGTCACAAATGTATGAAATAAGATGTAGTTAAAGTTTTGAGATAATCGGAGTTAATTTGGTATTTTTAGGCATAATGGTTGTATATTTAATGTTAGATTGACTATTAGTAGATTTGAAAAAATGAGATAATGGTGAAACAACAATTTATATGAATCTTAGGATTTATTTTAAAGTTGTTGGAAGTTGAAAAACTTGATTTAGTTAAATCTAAGTGTTTTTAGTAGATCAAGAAGTTACAGGAAACTATGTTCCTATCCTTTAAGTTGAAAAGTTAGATTTTTCTTCTTTGTTTTCCTTTCTTTCTCACAGCTCTCTCTTTGCAAACCAGCAACATAAAACATTAAAGGAGAAAGGAAAGAAGAGGGAAGGAGGAAGGAAGAAGAGGAGACGAAAAGGAAGGCTAAATGGAAGGCCAAAGCTTGAGCATCCATTGCTTACCATCATCATCAAGGTTTTGAGGTAGGGGTGGTTGTGTTTATGAGCTTCTTTTCTCCATAACTTCATCTTTTTTTCATGTTTAGGTTTATGGATGAAGAGTGAGTTTTAAGGACATTATGTTGTTTTCTTGCTTTGTTGCTGCTTCTATGGTAAAGTTGGTATGGTTTGAGCTTAACCTGTGCATGGTAATGGTTTGGAAACTTAGGAGAATCCATTTTTATGCTTAGGGTTAAAGTTGAGAAATGGAGAGCAAGCTCTTGGTTTCCTAGGTCATGAATCCATATTAGGTGAGTTGAATATGAGCATGAAGATTTAGCACACTTAAGGACCACTTTTAAGGTTGAAAGCCATTTAGAACCTTAGATTAAATGTTTGGAACTGGTTTGAAATCCAATGGATTAGTAACTAAAGTTTCAGATGCCTAGCGCTTAAGCACCTAGTTTTTGATTAATTAAGCTCCCAAGGCCAGAGAGCTCATGGTTAGGTTCAGGAAACCACTAATTAAGCACCCACAAAGTGAGCGATTAAGTGCACTTGTCCAGAGGTCACGGGTACTGATTGATTAAGCGGTCAGATTTTAAGTGATTAAGCACTCAATGTCAGATGAAATAGGGTAGAGGCTTCTGTCATTCAGTGCTTAAGCACTAAGAAATTGGGTGATTAAGTGCCCAAACATAGTAACTCCTAAACTTTTTAGTTTGAAGAAATGGAGTTCCCTACTTCTTTGGACCCTTCATTTGTGCTTTTTAGCATATGTTAAGATATTACTAGTGGAAATTCAAGTAGGGAATTACGACGTAGTAAGTAAAGGAAATATTTTAACCTTTGAGCATTCAAGAGAAATGGTTTGCCTTAGGTAGGTATCTAACACTTTAGGCCACTTAAGAGTTAATAAGTATTGATGTAGTGTTTAGATTCATGTATGAAGGATGGTCTTGTAGTATTGATCTTTGTGAGTATCCTTTGATATTATGCATAGTCCTTTAGGCCAAAGGAGATAAGAAGGAAGTACATAAAGATTCTTTTGAGCCTAGATTCAGCCCAAGCTTCTCAATAATGCCAGGGTGTACAGTCATTAAGTCTAAAGGAGATAAGAGGGAAGTCCATAAAGGTTTTTTTGAGCCTGGATTCAACCCGAGCTTCTCGATAGTGCCAAGGTATGCGTAATGCGAGGATGAGCTTTCCCTCTATTTACCACAAGATAATACATTAAACCAACATTCCTAGTTAAACATCTTGGTTCGTAAGGGAGCTAAGTATGTATGTTATGAATGTATGTTAACTTGGTATCTTTAGATGTTAAAGGATAACCTTGTTTGTTTTTAAACATATCTTATTATAGCATGTATTAAGATTATGTTTATTATGATATGCATGACTGGTTTTGGTTTACTCATATTGAGAAATGTTGTTTCTCACCCCACTGTGTGCCATGTAATTCCAGGCGAAGGTTCTTCAAAGAATAAGAAAAAAAATACAACTAAAGGATTAGACTAGTTCTAGTTTTATTATTTATGTTACAATCTTTGTATATAAGTATACTTCTTTTGTAATTTAAAGAGTTATGTAATACTTCAAGCTGCATGGGAGGCTAATGTTCTATATATACATTTTCTTATGAGTTTATTGTTTTCACATTTCATAAGGCTCTCTATAATGACTTCAATGTACATTATGGATATATTATCAAGTTATTATTATATAGTGACATTGTAATGTTGTCTATCCTTACAAATGTTACATTTATGCGATATCAGTATTAGGATGTTATATTATGGTATCAAAGCAGTTCATCCTGCTGAGTCGGGGTTTGGACTGACTATGCTTAGGCTTGTTTAAGAATTCCTTTTTATGAATTATGCTTTTCTAGTCTCTTGTGTGAGATGCTTTGATAGAATTTCATGACTTGCCTTAGGTTGTTTTGTTGTTAGCTACTGTTGCATAGTTCCAGAATATTGAGACTGTAGCTCAATATTTATTGTTCTGTGTGTACAGAAAACTATGGCACAACCAAGGAGAACTAAGGGAACAAGGGACTCAGTTTCAGAAGGAACCAACATGGCTGAAGCAGTTATGGCTATGGCTAATGCAATGAGGGACCAGACAACCATTACTGCTAATGGCATGAAGGACTAAGCGGTTGTAACTGCTAGTGCTATGAGAGGGCAACCAACAATTACGGCAAAGGTGATTGAGAGGATGGAAGCTAATCAACCTCAACAACCCACACTGCCTGTGCAGCCTGTAACACCCTCCTTAGGATGTCACATTTACAATAAATTAATAAACCTTTACCCAAGTTATAAATTATTTCTTAATATATAATAATATAAGTTGTGAAAATTTTCTTTTTGTACATTATATTATTAAATAAAATAAATAGAACATGAAATAAAACAAACTACTAAATACACACCATAATTATACATATGATTTTGTCTTTAAAGATACAAATAATTTACACACTATAAACTATTTAATAAAGCATGTAAACTATTTGGCTTAAAGCAAACCATAAACTAGCCCAAGTACAAAACTAAAAATTCTGATCCTCTGAAGGATCCTCCTCAGGGAGATCATCAGAAGACAGAAACCCTGGGTATCGAGAAGCCCTATGGACAGGAGTTCGTGCGGTCGACACACTACTAAGCTCACTAGGGGCATGGAAACATCCACCCCAGTAACGTCTAATAGATAAGGGCAACTCTAAGTGCACATAGACAGTAGTAGAGAATATCGAAGCACCGTCAAACTCCCTACGAAGGGACACAGTCAAACGTCCCACATAAACAACTGACTCACTATCAGCTCGTAGACGCCAAGCCTCGAAACCTCCATGAAACTCCAGTTTCACGAATCCCAAAAACTCTGGTAAAGCCATACCGCGTCACAATCAATCCAAATGATATGGATGATCTAAAGGCTCGCCCTCCTCGCACTGATCGCTCGAATGTTGCTCCTCCTCGTACTGACAATCTAGAGACTGCTCCTTTTCTTCTTCCTCAAAGTCTTTACGAAACATAAATAATAGTACAGAAAAATGTATACAAAGAGGTGAAACAATCTACATCACTACTAGCATGGCAGTACAGAAAACGATAGTATATACAGATATAACAATTGATACAACAATTCATATTATCACATCATACATAATATCTCAGATCAAATATACATAATTACATTATGATGTAGACCACATATGCAAATGTACACAGACTTATTCCTACTCCATGGAGCTAAACACAAACATCAGAGAGAGTGATCCATAAGACATGTCCGTAGCTCCGGTTGCCCAACCTAATATTACATAGTCAAACATCGTGTAAATAGTACACAGTCAAAACGTTGTGTGTAACACCCCAAAATTTATTTATTTTATTATAAATAGTTATTTCATAATATTTGTGATTTTTGTGAATTTTTTTAGATTTTTCTGAGAACGCAAAATATTTTAATATTATTCCTCGTTTTGCATGCAAACTGAGCAGAATTGGGAAAATAAGATATTTTCCTGAGAACCTTGATCTGTGAAAATGTTGATAGGGGATCTTACTAAACCCGAGATTGGACACGATTTACGAGATTTCATGTTTTTTGAGATTTTTATCTGACAAATAAAAATTGCTGTGTATTTTATTATCTGCTGGACAATTAATACTGACTACTATCAACTGTAACCATTGTCCATTAGATAATAGCATGTGTTAGAAATCCTATCACCTTATCCTAATGTAATCCACTTTATGTCTAATCAAATCACTTTTATCTAAAAAATAAGGTATTTTAATCAAGCTTTTCATGGAAGCTTTGACCACAAAAGACTAAAATGCCCAAAGCTTGTTGAAGAATCCACTCATCCCTCTCCTTCTCTCTCTCATTGCTGCGGCTTAGGGCTTAGGGGGGAGTCCAAAAAAATTAAAATTTCACTTATCCATTTTACTCCAAACATCTAATACACAAAAACCTATCACACTTTTTCTCTTCATTTTCTCTTCTCACATTTTCTCTCTTCTTCTTCTTCTTCCTTTTCTCTCCACGTTTTGCAGCCCCCATTGGAGATCATTTTCGTTTTCTTGTTTCACTATCACCATTCCTACACTTCTCTTTTCATTCTCAACATTTTCTCTTTGGTGATTTTCTCTCAAATCCATCATCTTCTTTACTTTTTCTCAAGAACAAAGCTTGAAGCTTTGACGGTAAAGCTTCCATCTTTCTTTCTTTCTCTCTTCATTTTCATGTTCTTTGGCCACTTTAGTGACCAAGGATTCATCTTTCTCAAAGCTTGGTTGTTGATTCTTTAAGTTTGGTTTTCTAGGGTTTTTGGGAGCCCAAAACCGAACCACCAAGGAGCATCCAAGGAGGCCATTTTCATGTTCTTCCTTTAGGTAAGAGGGAGATTTACTCACTTCAACCATTATTGGTGGTGAGAAGACTTTTGTATGGTTGTTGATGGAGGAATCCATAA
Organism: Ormosia emarginata; assembly: GCA_029884605.1. NCBI lineage: Eukaryota > Viridiplantae > Streptophyta > Magnoliopsida > Fabales > Fabaceae > Ormosia > Ormosia emarginata. Next base: position 18,433,639 of record JAQQTP010000078.1, on the reverse strand, counting down.
TGAATTGCTCACTTTGTTTGATTGTTTCTCATGTTTGTGTGTTATTGATTGAGACTAAAATGTTGGTTGTTTTGAATGTATTAATGATGTTGGAATGCTTGGATTTAATGGATGAAAAATTTGAGAGTTTATTACCCTATTGAGGAGGCCACAGTTTTGGCCAAAAAATTTAAGGGTTTGAATTGATTTTGTGTGAAATGAAACCTATGTAATTAGACATTAAAGGATTAATGCTTGTAATGGAAGAAATTGATTTAGTAATGGTCCTTGAGAGGCCACGGTTTTGAAGGGTTTCCTTGACCTAAAATTTGTGAAATAAATCAAGACTTAGGAAATTAAGAATGATGGATACATAATGTGAAATTATGGTATGTGTTGAACCATGTATATGAAATGTTGATATTGAGAATGGATTGTATGAAATTGTGAGTCCATGTGTGGGACTAAGTACTTGTTGATGTGTACTTGACTAAATTGTGGCATGAAGTTATTGAGGATTGATTATATGCCATTGTGGTATGTTCCATGAGAAACATATATTGTTAATGAATATGCATGATATGCATTGTGTTATGAGGAACATACAATTGATGAATATACATGATATACATTGAGTCATCATGCACATGTGAATGTCCGTTGGACTTTGTTGGAAAGGCGATATGTGCCTAGGAGATTGAATTACACCTTAGTGCGGGTGCGAGTAGACTAAGCGTGGGTCATAGTGGTTGACCTTAGGGGCGTCAGTGTGTAGATGTCTCACAATAGACAGTGGTAGCTCCACTGGGGCCGTGGGATAGACCGATGCAAACACACCGATGATCCGGACTGAGATGCTGTCCTATATCGCGATCAATTGTTGAGGTGCCATATACAAGTCATGTTGCGCAAAAATATGATTTTTATGAGAAAGCACTTTATTTTAAGGCTAACTAGATACTGGTATGACTCCTTGATCATTCTCTCCGAATGTTGATGTCTAACTCCATAGAGTAAGATTTTGATACCATATGCATTATGCATTGTCAGTCTCATATTTTATATAGCATGGGTATTTACAACTGTTGAATCATCTTTTCTTTACTGTCGTAATTATTATCTAATTGTTAAACTATTGGCTGCTTGGGATATTAGTGTTGTTTATCTTTTATGACTTACTTTTACTATTACTTATTGTTATTCTTCTCTTACTGCTTATTTTATAATTATTGTTGATAAATGTATGTGTTGCAATGTTATGTGGGCGTCCAGCGCCGTTTCGTTTTCTTAATGCCATATTGGTAATGAATGTTGGGTGTCTCACCTCTTTTCTGTACCTCTATATTTCTGTTTATATATATGCTTCTGAGAAGACGTGCGTGAAGAAAAGGAAGCATATGAATTTCTTGGTTTTTGGCCGGATTACGATTAGTGCTGTTTGAAGATGTCGTCACGTCCGCGCCAATTTTTGGGATATGCGAGGATGACCTTTCATGGAGGACCTAACTGTTGGCATATAAATTTGTGCACGGACCGATGCATCTATCACGGGGAACTGATTGTGTCTTTAGCTTGGGGTCGCTATGACCCGCCTGTCTTTGATTTTACTGCTTTTGTCCACTTAGAGTTTTACCTACCCGTTAGGGATTTGTGGGATGATCTTTATTACACCCTACAGGAGGACTCATTTCTTTCCACTGCTCGAGCGTCTACTCGAAATTTGGTCGCTCCGATGATGATCTCATTTGACGAGGAAGATCCTGAGGAGGATCCTGCTACGGTTCCTTCTCGTCAGTCTTAGAAGCTGATACTATCGGTGGCTACTGATGGCTGTTCGTATATCTTTTTGGGAAGCTTGACGTTTTGCTGTTTTGATGGGATGTAAATTTGTAAACATCTTGGGGGTGGGTAAAGCCTTTACTTTTTGTAAATATGATGATGTAATTAAACAGGCTGATGTAATTATATATAATGTATAGATGTATGTTTTCCTTTCATGTTGATTTTGTTTACTGTAACTACGTTTTATTTTTTTCTCACAACAAAAGAAAATATATATATATATATATATATATATATATATATATATATATATATATATATATATATATATATATATATATATATATATACACACCTATATTTCAATACCCGACTACTACATAATCTCGATTTAAGATATCTATTCATATATTAAAAATGAATCGGGTCTTAATGTATGATTTTATTTATATTTTTCGTATTTTAGTTCCACTTTACTATGGTGTGACGTTCCTTCTTCTCCCAGAAAAAAGGGCGTTACATCGTGTACAACAAGATTGTACCGGACAGTCTCCACTAGATCCTGATTAAGAATAGTACTTATCAAGATCGCTAGTGCGTTCCCTGTTACCACGACCCAGAGGAGCTACCAACTGTTCACATGTGGAATCCTCCACACACTAACGCCTCCAAGTTCACTCAATGAACCACACTACGCCTATCGCACCTGCACTATGGTATAATTCATCTCGTCAGCCAATTGCCAATTTCAACTACATTGACACATTCCTCTATGCATGTGCATGAGCCAAAATACCCAAATTACCTCATTATTATTATTTTCCATAATAGTATGCCATCACTTGACAGTACTATTTTTCAACATATCCGGGTCTATCACTTTAACTTGACAGTAAACTACTATTCCTTTCAGTTGCGTAAATATTTTATTGCGTTTTCAAAATCGCGTCACCTTTTTCTAACGCTTTCAAATCACGTAAATATTTTTTGACATTTTTGAATTCGCATAGTATTTTTAAATCATTTTCTCAATCGCGTAACATTTTTAAATTGTTTTCTCAATTGCCTAGTTTAAAAATCATTATTTTAAATACGCGTAGGGTATTTCTAATATTTTTCAACTACGTAAAATATTTCTTTACATTCTAAATTAAATTTTGAAACTTTCTCCATTATATATTTATTTCTAGCTTTATTTACAACATTTCTTTTTAAAAATCCTTTACTTAATATTTTCTACTGTTTCCTTTAAAAATTACCTTTCTTAGTCTTAACCATTATTTACATCTCGAAACTTGCTAACGCGCTTCAAAACCCAAAGGGTGAGCTATATGTTAGTACTTTTCAAGTGTTCATTTTATTTCTCATCCACACTTAATTTCTCTAATTAAGTTTCTAAAATAATTTCATTTATTTTGTTCTCTAAAATCCATTGAAATTGAGTTCTTCTTAATTTAATTACATAGTCCACACTTAGAAAATAATTTTAGATCAAAGGTATCTCAAATGACATGTTGGCCGAAATTCACTATGTCTTCTATAAATCATCTTTAAATTATTTTCTACTATCTAAGTCCTTGTAAAAATCATTAATCCAATTAAATTAATTAATCCATGCTTTAGAAAATAGTTGAGAACATTTTGGTTCTCTTTGTGGTGGTGAAGCCATGAGCTTCATGTGTTCTTTGGAACACTCATGCAAATCCTCAACATGTTATTCACATCCTACAATAATTGATGAGATCCAATTAATGCACATCCATAAGCACATACCAAATATATTAAAGCTATAGACATGCTTGCAGATAAAATCAATCACAAGTAAGAAAACTTTAAACAACCAAGTGAATGAATCCTTTTGGATTCTTCACTACAAATACATCCATTTTCTCACCACCATACATGATTGATGAGATTAAATCTCCCTCTTACCTCTAAGGAAGACAAACTCCTCTTGGACTTCCTCCTAGTGATTTCGTATGGCTCCCAAAGAAACCCTAACAAACTTAAACAATTTTAAAAGTCATAAACTATGGTTGAAAAAGAAAAACCATGGATTAATCATGGCTTTGAACTTCAAGAATCAAGTTAGAAACAAGAAACAAGAAACAAGGATTTTTACCTTGTAGGAAAGAAACTTCAAGGTTGTTTTCCAAGCTTCAAATGGATGATTTTGAAGAAACTCTCAACTTGAAAGATGTTTAAAATGGTGTTAGATGAAATTTTAGAAGAGTGGAGGTATGGTAATGGTGTGTTGGTTGTGAGCTTCACAAAGAGAAGCTATGGTGTTTTTGGTTCTTGGAAGAAAGAGAAAGGAGAAAATAGCTTTTGTGTGAGATAGCAAAGATAAAGATGAAGTGAAAATGGTCTTCCTCCCTTATGCATTGCCATGGAGGTCCTAAGGAGGTGGCCACCTTAGTTGACCACTCAAGACCTCCTAGTAGCCTTAGATTAGATCAATGGTTGATATCCAAAGCTTAGCATCTAAGCTTGCTTCATATAGGTTTAGAGAATCAAGTCATCAAGCTTCTTGATGCTTCTTGAAGGTGCTATAACCGAATGGCTCAAGGGAGAGCAAACCAAGTCTTGATCCACTTAGGTATCTAGTTAAGCTTAGGTTAATCTAGTTAGGTTTCTTAGTTACTTGGATAACCATTTAGTTACTTAGGATAACTAACTACCTTCTTGATTATGCTAGAACATTCTCTAACTAAGGCTTTAATAAGTAGCTAACTAGGTTTGTTCCATTTAGTTACTACTTAAGCTTTCTAGATTAACTTAGTTAGGTTTAAGCTAACTTAGTTAGGTTTTCTAGTTACTAACTAATAAGTCCAACCATCAATATTGACCATTTCCTATTGGTTTAGAAAATCAAGCCAATTTCATTGATTGACTCTCATTGGTTTAGAAATAATTCAAGCCAGAAACGTTAACTGATTTCTATTGGTTCACATAATTGTAAGTCATAAAAACTTTACCGGTTCCTATTACCCACTGGGTAGAAGCTACTACTCTTAAGTCAGTAGGTATTATCCACCGGATAATAAAATAATATTAAAATATAAAATATTTTTATTTTACATATAAATTCTAAAAATTAAAATATTGATACACGTATCACTCGGAATTGAGTTTAGTAAGATCTCCCAGCTCCAAATAATTAGATAAAGATTTTTCCCGGCACGAAAATTATTATTTTCCTGACTCAGAGTAAATCACACACAATGATCAAATACAGTCACGAAACAATCAAAGTAATTTTACAGCACACAGAAATAATAAAATAGTACATTTTAGATAATATCATAATTTAGCCAAAATTTGGGGTGTTACACAATCAGTGCAAGAGGTACAAGTCGGGAGGAATCAGAACTTGTAACATCCCAAAAATTAATAATTTTAGGATAAATGATCATTTTACAATATTTGGGATTTTCTGGAATTTTTCTGAGAACGCGTAACATTTTAATATTATTTTTCGTTTTACATGCACATTGGGCAGAGTTGGCAAAACGACTGTAATGTTTTGAAAGTTGGAAAATTTTGTGACAAATAGTCGTTTTATAATATTTGTGATTTTTGAGAATTTTTTAGAATTTTTTCGGAAACGTTGAATATTTTAATATATTCTTCATTTTACGTGCGCGCTGAGCGGAGTCGGGAAAATAAAATATTTTTTCCGATAACCTTGATCTGTGGAAACATCGACGGGGATCTTACTAAACTCGAGGCTGGACACGATTTATGAGATTTTACGTTTTTCTAGAAATTTAACAGACAAAATAATAAAACGCTGTGTAAATTTCATCTGTCAGATAAATTAATACTGACTTCTGTCAATTGTAACTATTATCCATTGGATAATAGCATGCATTAGAAATCTTATCACCTTATCCTAATGCAATCCACTTTATGTCAAATCAAATCTACTTTAATTTAAATTTGTGTGCTTTTTCAAAGCTTCTTTGAGAAGCTTTGACCACCAAATGACTCAATTGCCCTTAGCTTGTTGGAGAAGCCTCTCCAACCCTCTCCTCTCCCTCTTGGCCGTGCACCCTTGGGCTTGGTGGGGAAGCAATTTTGTTTCCCACACTTAACCTAATACACACACAAAATTACCTCGCTTTAACCTACCACTTTCTCTCTCTTCACTTCATCTTCTTCATCTTTTCTCCTCCTTCTCTCTACCTCCACCCTAGCCACGAAATTGCAGCCACCTTCTCCTCCATTTTTGTTCATCTTTTCTCCTCTCCAAGCTCATTTTTACACTTGCCTTCACTTCCTCTACCTTCTTTGTTTAGAAAGTTTCTTCATTTTCCATTTCTACCTCCATTTTCTCTCCACCTCTTCTCTTCTTCTTCCTCTTGAATCTGAAATTTTCAGCCACCATTGGAGAGCTTTCACTTCACTTTTCTCTCCATAAACACCATTTCTAGACTTCTCTTAACCTCTTCTACACTTTCTCTTTAGAAAATCTCTTCAAAAATCCAACCTTTCTACCTCTTCTTCTCCAAATCCGAAGATAACTCTTCCATGGATGACCAAGATTTTTTATTTTTCTCTTCACGAAACACATTTCTACACCCACCTACATCTTCTCTACAAGTTTCATTTAGAAAGGTTGCCCAAAATCCAACCTTGTCTCCATTGTCTTCCAAGGTAAAGATTCTTGATTTCTCTCCTATGTCTTCTCATTTTCGTTTTCCTTGGTTACTATGTGACCAAGGGCTTCTCTTTTTGAGCATTGATGTGTGATTTGAGTGATTTTGAACACTCTGGGGTTCTTGGGTGAGTGGAATCCAAAAATCAGCAAAAATATATCTCAAGGAGTTTAAGCTTGAGGCTTTAGGTAAAGTTCATCACTTTCTTCACATTCACTTCTCAATTTCATGTGACCAAGGAATCATTCTTTTCAATCCTTAGTTTGTAAATATGAGAATTTGACCACTTTATGGTTCTCTTGAAGGTGGAATCCGAATTTGCAAATCAAGGAACCAAGGTGTTTGTTTTCTTGCATTGTCTCCTCTAGGTAAGAGGGAGGCTACTCACTTCAACCAATTATGGTGGTGAGGAGACTTTGTATGTATATTGATGGAGAAATCCATCCTTGTATGCTTACTTGAATTATAAAAATTGTATGATTTAGTATTCTTGAATTTGATTAATACTTGATTATGCTCTTGAATATGTTTGATGTATTAATTGTGTTTGATCATGTTGGGGTTGTTAAATGGAAAATTTGGAGTTTCCTACCTCAACATGGTGCCACGGTTTTGACTAGAAATTAGGGTTGAAAATTGGTTTTGTACATAAGTAAAATGAGACTTATGTAATCAAAGATTAAATGATAATATTGAAACTTATGAATGGAAGATTTTGAGAGTTTAATACTCAAGAGGGGTACCACGGTTTTGGTCTTGGTAAAGAGACAATTGGATTAATTTTGATGAACTAAATTTTGAGTGAACTAGTATTAAGAAAACTAATGCATTAAAGTGGAAAGAAAAATTGGACATTAGACATCATGAAGCCACGGTTTTGGCATTGAATCTTGGACATTTAGATTGATCTTAATGAACTAAAAACTTAAGTGAATTAATAACCAGAAGTTAATACCTAAAAGAGAAGGAAAGATTGGACTTTGAAGACACAATGATGCCACGGTTTTGGCTTGGAATCATGAGGGATGGAATTGACTTTGGTGGACAAAATTTAAGTGATTTGATAACAAGAAACCATTACATAAAATGGAGAGGAATAGAGATTTTAAGAACCTTGAGAGGCCTCGATTTTAGAGAGAAAGATTTGAGTTCAAGTGATGCCTTGGTGCAACCTTGGAAACTAAAGAATTAGAGTTTTGCATAATCTTTGATAAAGCTAAATAATTAAGTTGAATAATGGTATTTGAGAAGACCATAGTTTTAAAGGGGTATTTACCCTAACCTTTTCATAATTGACCAAAGGCTTAAGACTTTGAAAATAAGTATCCCTACTAGGGACATTGTGGTAGTTGATAAACCATGAATACTTAATGACGATGATGAATTGAATTAATCCCATGTGAAACCAAAAACTAAATGATTGGTATTAAGAGACTAGTGAATAATATGGGAAGGAATTTAGAACCTTGAAGGCATGTGAGGCCAAGGTTTCTAAGGGTTAGTTACCCTAAAGATTTGCATAATTGATCAAGATTTAGATTCTTAGAATTGTTAAACCCTTAGTGGGAAATAGTGGTTATGATAAGCCATAATATATATTGATAATGAGATTTGACTCTATGTGTTGTGAGTCCCCATGAAGGGTTATATACTGGTTGGTTTAATCCTTGATGAGAAATGACATGTTGATGTTGATGGATGCTTATATGCCATTGTGGTATTGTATATGATGAATGCATCATTGATAAACATACATGATTGGACATTAAGTTGTCATGCATATGTAATTTGGTAAAGACTATATACCGTTGTGGTATTGTATATGATGAACACATCATTGATAAACATATATGACTGGACATTGCGTCGTCATGCATATGTATTGTACATGATGAATGAATCATTGATAAACATACATGACTTGACATTGCGTCGTCATGCATATGTATACCTAAGAGTAGAATAACACCCATGTGCGGGTGCGAATAGACTAAGCGTAGGTGCTATATGTTGTTGGTCCTGGGGGCGTCGGGGTGCGGGTGCCTCGTCATGGACAGTTGAGAGCTCCTCTGTGCCATGGGGTAGACCGATGCAAACACACCGATGATCCGGACTGAGACGCTGTCCTATGTCACGATCAACTGTTGTGGTGCCACGTATAAGCCATTGATGCACAAATATTTTATGAGATGAAGCACACTATTTTTAAGGCTAACGATATACTGGCATTACTCCTTGGTCATTCACTCTGAAAAGGTTAATGTTTAGCTCCATGGAGCAGGATTTGGTACCATAATGCATTGTGCATCGTTCATTGTCAGTCTCATAAGTTGTTAACCATGAACATTTGTTAAAGTATCTGTTTTACTGCTGTACAAGATTTGTCTGATGATTTTGCTGATTTACTGGAAATCCTGTGGTGATTTGCCTGTTGAAATTGGTTATTATTATTGACCGCTGATCTACTTTTATTATAAATATCATTACTGTTAGTAATTCTCATTATTGCTTATAACTGAGCTGCTCGTGTTATCAATTCTACTGTTGCTGTTAATAAATGTATGAACTGTATTGCTTTGTGGACGCTTTGCGCCATGATGTTTTCTTACTGCCGTAGTGGTAATGAAAGATTGGTGTCTCACCTCTTTCTTGTATTACCCTATTCTATGTCAAATTGGATAAAAACAGAGAAGAGTGCAAGTGGACTCGATTAGTTGTACTTGAGGATCGACTTCTATCTCCTGGTGATGGCTTGGATACAGTTTCTCCAAGGCTCGGAAGCCTGGCACTTCGAATGTGAAGCGGGACTTGTCGTATACGTGGGAGATGTAACCCTGGTACAGTGTGGAGATGAACCCGGCGATGGGACTAACATCGCCTATGTTCCGTTACGTGTGGAGTTCCCTATACCCATTGGGGAAATGTGGGGTAGCTTCCATCTCTTCCTTAGAGAGGTTTCGGTTATGACACAGGTTCGTACTCTTTTTCCTTTGGAGATATCGTAAGGGCGAGTCTTATCCGTCAGAGATGCCGAGGAAGATCAAGTGCAGGATCTTTCCATTCATGTGTTCAACTTTGGTGAAGGTCGAACCTTTACTTGGTAGTTTATGTTATGTAATGAAAGGTTTAAATTCGATATTGTGTAATTCTACTTTATGCATTAATTTTGGATATATATAATTTTGTATCAAATAATGTTGTATTCGTTGATAAGTCAATATACTTATATCTCATTCGAGGCTCGTATTTTCTACTTATGCATAAATGCGGAAAAAAAAATAAACTTGTAAATTTAGAAATTTATGTTATCATGACTGTGACACACATGGATTTAGTAACTGTGGTGTAATGACGATTACGCTACGGTTGTTATATTTAGGTGCGTTACATTAGGTGGTATCACAGCAGTTTACCAGAGCAGTTTATCCTGTTGAGCCAAGGTAAGGACTTGCTATGTTTATGCATGTTAGAATTTTGTCTGTTGTGCATTGCCTTGTCTCTTGATTGAGATGATGGGAAAGGAATACATGGCTTGCCATAGGTTGAATGTTAGTAGCTACTGTTATACAGTTGCATGATATTGAGGATTGGCCTACTCAATATGTAATGTTCTGTGTGTACAGGAAACTATGACTTCTCCTAGGCATACTATGTTAGGAAAATAGGAATTTTTGTGAGGAGATCAAGTGGTTTTGGAAAATCGATCTTCTGGAGAAAGAAATAGTTGGTGTAAACTAGGTTCGCGAAGCAGTTTGGAAGTTGACGGCTTACGAAGGATTATGCTGTGGAAGCAAAATGAAGAAGTTTGAGCTGGAGATCGTTAGGATTCGTGAATTGAACTTGTTTTATTTGAATTGTGTGAATTGTGTGACTCTTTGTGTTTAGTTTCCGAGAGGAAATAATGCTATTTAAAATGAATGTGTTGTTTTGTCATGCTATGTTTTGTCTGACTTCGAAGAAAGTCAATGGCTCGCAGCAGACGTACGCATATGAGCGCAGGACAAGGCCATAGAAGTATGGCTGCGACCGCAGGAGAAATACAAAGGATAGCTGATGTGACAATTCACTAAGATCAGAGGACCGCACAGCAACGAGAATTGGAAGTCGAGATTTAGAATCTGTTGAAGGAAAGTCAGACTTGGGATAACCATGGACCGCCCAGACTCCAAAGGAGGAATAATGGAAAGACTAGTCAGTTTAAGCGGAAACCATATTCTTGATTGTCAGGGCAGCAACAGCAACATCCAACTCTTGGAAAGAGTGCTAGTGGTAGTAGACCCAGTCAGACCTTGACATCTTTGCTGAAATGTACGAAATGCGGAAAGAACCACTTAGCAAAGGAATGTAAGACCAAGAGAATGTTGTGTCGCAAGTGCGGAAAGGAACACCTAACGAGAAATTGCACAATTGTAGGAATCATCTGCTTTAAATGTGGAAAGCCTAGACATGTTTCCCATAACTGCAACCGAGTGAGGGCAGATTCTTCAGCTAATGCTGTAATGGCTGTGGAACCACGAGCAGAAGCCAGAACTTATACCCTGGGAGGTGCTGAGACCTCAACATTTGGAGATCTAAACAAGGAAAGTTATGCCTCAAATGATGACCCTGTAATCGTGCTATATAATTTCGAGGGTAACCCTTCCTGTTATAAATTATAACTGTATGGATCATTTGGATTCATCTGTGTTTTTGTTAGCTTTGAACCAGCTACTTTTATTCCTATTGCCAAGACTTGTCATTGATAATCAAGGTTATTTAATCCACCCTACTTCTATTAAAAATAGAATCTTTTGTTGGTCTAACTTGCTTACCTAAAATCATATTTATTAGAGTTCATGATTTTAGAGGTCATTTCCTAGTTATATCTTACTAGACTGTTCCAATGGAAACCTTAGTGATTTTTTTGAAACTAAGACTTTTGAATTCATGACGGCCAACAAAGTTGAAGCTTTGTAAGGGAAAGGAGCCTGAGGATACATGTTAATGTCTTTCGTAGAGAACCAAAGTAAGGAGAATATAAATGCCACTCTGATAGTCAAAGAGTTCGCACGTTAAGCTACGATGCTATTAGTTAAGGGAGAGAATGAGACTTCTCGGTGAAACGAGGACTGTCGCAAAATGAACAAGACTTCTATCAAGGATGAATGTTCTCGGAGAAAGATGACCGATTCAATGGATCGGCGGGAAAAGAGTTGTTATTCTCTCCAAGATAGAAGTACACTTTTATCATCATTAAATTCGTGGGAAATTTAGAATATTCCCAAAGTGATTTTTCGAACGCACTTTGGACATTAAGGGCATCTTGTGGTGCCGTTTAGAGTAACCAATATTCTTGTTGTATTCATGAATTGTCTGAATCGGATCTTTCGTCCTTACCTAGATAGATTTGTTGTTGCCCTTATCAATGACATTCTGATCTATTCTCAAACACGTGGAGAAGCATGTTGGACATTTTAAACCAATTTTCTAAACTTTAAAGGAGAAGAAGTTAGCGGAGTAATTTGACAACTTGTGCTTATCATTGGAAGTGATACTGGATGAAGTATGTCTAGATACGGTTGTTATTTCAAATGGTCTGTTGGGAGAAATTCAAGGGAAATGGAAAAGTAACCAAGGCATATCAAACGTTAAAGCGGAAATATCAGTTGTAAGGGATGGGGAGAGAATATCATCTATGAAAAGCTTGTTGTGAAAGTCGAGAATAGGAGAACAAGGCAACACAGGTATATAAAAATCGTGTTGCTAATAGTGATCTAAATGGAAGCGATTAGGAGTGCGATATGAAAGTTAGAACGTGGGGTGAAGAAAAACGTTAAGGTTTAGTCTAAGGGATGGAAATTTCGAGGACGAAATTCCTGTTTGAAGGGGACAGTTGTAACATCCCGAAAATTAATAATTTTAGGATAAATGATCATTTTACAATATTTAGAATTTTCTGGAATTTTTTTGGATTTTTTTGAGAACGGGGAATATTTTAATACTATTTCTTATTTTGCGTGCACCTTGGGCAAAGTTGGCAAAATGACTGTAACGTTTCAAAAGTTAGAAAATTTTGTGACGAATAGTCGTTTTATAATATTTGTGATTTTTGAGAATTTTCTAGAATTTTTCCAGAAATGTTGAATATTTTAATATATTTCTCATTTTGCGTGCGCGCTGAGCGGAGTCGGGAAAATGAAATATTTTTTCCGATAACCTTGATCTGTGGAAACGTCGACGGAGGATCTTACTAAACCCGAGGGTGGACACAGTTTACGAGGTTTCATGTTTTTTGAGAAATTTAACAGACGAAATAATAAAATGCTGTGTAAATTTCATCTGTCAAATAAATTAATATTGACTTCTGTCAACTGTAACTATTATCCATTGGATAATAGCATGTATTAGAAATCCTATCACCTTATCCTAATGCAATCCACATTATGTCAAATCAAATCTACTTTAATTCAAATTTGTGTGTTTTTTCAAAGCTTCTTTGAGAAGCTTTGACCACCAAATGACCCAATTGCCCTAGGCTTGTTGGTCCTCTCCCTCTTGGCCGTGCACCCTTGGGCTTGGTGGGGAAGCAATTTTGCTTCCCATACTTAACCTAATACACACATAAAATTACCTCACTTTAACCTACCACTTTCTCTCTCTTCACTTCATCTTCTTCATCTTTTCTCCTCCTTCTCTCTACCTCCACCCTAGCCACGAAATTGCAGCCACCTTCTCCTCCATTTTTGTTTATCTTTTCTCCTCTCCAAGCTCATTTCAACACTTGCCTTCACTTCCTCTACCTTCTTTGTTTAGAAAGTTTCTTCATTTTCCATTTCTACCTCCATTTTCTCTCCACCTCTTCTCTTCTTCCTCCTCTTGAATCCGAAATTTCCAGCCACCATTGGAGAGCTTTCTCTTCACTTTTCTCTCCATAAACACCATTTCTAGACTTCTCTCAACCTCCTCTACACTTTCTCTTTAGAAAATCTCTTCAAAAATCCAACCTTTCTACCTCTCCTTCTCCAAATTCGAAAATCACTCTTCCATGGATGACCAAGCTTTTTGATTTTTCTCTTCACGAAACACATTTCTACACTCACCTACATCTTCTCTACAAGTTTCATTTAGAAAGGTTGCCCAAAATCCAACCTTGTCTCCATTGTCTTCCAAGGTAAAGATTCTTGATTTCTCTCCTATTTCTTATCATTTTCGTTTTCCTTGGTCACTATGTGACCAAGGGCTTCTCTTTTTGAGCATTGATGTGTGATTTGAGTGATTTTGAACACTCTAGGGTTTAGGTAAAGTTCCTCACTTTCTTCACATTCACTTCTCAATTTCGTTTTCCGTGGTCACCTATGTGACCAAGGATCATTCTTTTCAATCCTTAGTTTGTAAATATGAGAATTTGACCACTTTATGGTTCTCTTGAAGGTGGATTCCGAATTTGCAAATCAAGGAACCAAGGAGTTTGTTTTCTTGCATTGTCTCTTCTAGGTAAGAGGGAGACTACTCACTTCAATCACTTATGGTGGTGAGGAGGCTTTGTATGTATATTGATGGAGAAATCCATCCTTGTATGCTTACTTGAATTGTAAAAATTGTATGATTTAGTATTCTTGAATTTAATTAATACTTGATTATGCTCTTGAATATGTTTGATGTATTAATTATGCTTGATCATGTTGGGGTTGCTAAATAGAAAATTTGGAGTTTCCTACCTTAACATGGTGCCACAGTTTTGACTAGAAATTAGGGGTGAAAATTGGTTTTGTACATAAGTAAAATAAGACTTATGTAATCAAAGATTGAATGATAATATTGAAACTTATGAATGGAAGGTTTTGAGAGTTTAATACCCAAGAGGGGTGCCACGGTTTTGGTCTTGGTAAAGAGACAATTGGATTAATTTTGATGAACTAAATTTTGAGTGAACTAGTATTAAGAAAACTAATGCATAAAAGTGGAAAGAAATATTGGACATTGGACATCATGAAGCCATAGTTTTGGCATTGAATCTTGGGCATTTGGATTGATCTTAATGAACTAAAAACTTAAGTGAATTAATAACAAGAAGTTAATACCTAAAAGAGAAGGAAAGATTGGACTTTGAAGACTCAATAATGCCACGATTTTGGCTTGGAATCATGAGGGATGGAATTGACTTTGGTGGACAAAAGTTAAGTGATTTGATAACAAGAAACCATTACATAAAATGGAGAGGAATAGATATTTTAAGAACCTTGAGAGGCCACGGTTTTAGAGAGAAAGATTTGAGTTCAAGTGATGCCTTGGTGCAACCTTGGAGACTAAAGAATAAGCGTTTTGCATAATCTTTGATAAAGTTAAAGAATTAAGTTGAATAATGGTATTTGAGAAGACCATAGTTTTAAAGGGGTATTTACCCTAACCTTTTCATAATTGACCAAAGACTTAAGACTTTGAAAATAAGTATCCCTACTAGGGACATTGTGGTAGTTGATAAACCATGAATACTTAATGACGATGATGAATTGAATTAATCCCATGTGAAACCAAAAACTAAATGATTGGTATCAAGAGACTAGTGAATAATATGGGAAGGAATTTAGAACCTTGAAGGCATGTGAGGCCAAGGTTTCTAAGGGTTAGTTAACCTAAAGATTTTCATAATTGATCAAGATTTAGATTCTTAGAATTGTTAAACCCTTAGTGGGAAATAATGGTTATGATAAGCCATAATATATATTGATATTGAGATTTGACTCTATGTGTTGTGAGTCCCTATGAAGGGTAATATACTGCTTGGTTTAATCCTTGATGAGAAATGACATGTTGATGTTGATGCATGCTTATATGCCATTGTGGTATTGTATATGATGAATGCACCATTGATAAACATACATGATTAGACATTGAGTCGTCATGCATATGTAATTTGATTAAGACTATATACCGTTGTGGTATTGTATATGATGAACACATCATTGATAAACATACATGACTAGATATTGTGTCGTCATGCATATATATTGTACATGATGAATGAATCATTGATAAACATACATGACTTGACATTGCATCGTCATGCATATGTATACCTAAGAGTAGAATAACACCTATGTTCGGGTGCGAATAGACTAAGCGTAGGTGCCATATGTTGTTGGCCCAGGGGGCGTTGGGGTGCGGGTGCCTCATCATGGATAGTTGAGAGCTCCTTTGTGCCGTGGGGTAGACCGATGCAAACATATCGACGATCTGGACTGAGACGCTGTCCTATGTCACGATCAACTGTTGAGGTGCCACGTATAAACCATTGATGCACAAATATTTTATGAGATGAAGCACACTATTTTTAAGGCTAACGATATACTGGCATTACTCCTTGATCATTCACTCTGAAAAGGTTAATGTTTAGCTCCATGGAGCAGGATTTGGTACCATAATGCATTGTGCATCATTCATTGTCAGTCTCATAAGTTGTTAAGCATGAACATTTGTGAAAGTATCTGTTTTACTACTATACATGATTTGTTTGATGATTTTACTGATTTACAGGAAATCCTATGGCGATTTGCCTGTTGAAATTGGTTATTATTACCGACCGCTGATCTACTTTTACTATAAATATCATTACTGTCATTAATTCTTATTATTGCTTATAACTGAGCTGCTTGTGTTATAAATTCTGTTGCTGCTGCTAATAAATGTATGAACTGTATTGCTTTGTGTGCACTTTGCACCGTGATGTTTTCTTACTGCCGTAGTGGTCATGAAAGATGGGTGTCTTACCTCTTTCTTGTATTACCCTGTTCTATGTCAAATTGGATAAAAATAGAGAAGAGTGCAAGTGGACTCGATTAGTTGTGCTTGAGGATCGACTTCTATCTCCTGGTGATGGCATCCACACCACCCTATCTGTTTCGCACTTGGATACAGTTTCTCCAAGGGTCGGAAGCCTGGCACTTCGAACGTGAAGTGGGACTTGTCGTATACGTGGGAGATGTAACCCTGGTACAGTGTGTAGATGAACCCGGTGATGGGACTAACATCGCCTATGTTCCGTTACGTGTGGAGCTCCCTATACCCATTGGGGAAATGTGGGGTAATCGCCATCTCTTCCTTAGAGAGGTTTCGGTTATGACACAGGTTCGTACTCTTTTTCCTTTGGAGATATTGCAAGGGTAAGTCTTATCCGTCAGAGATGACGAGGAAGATCAAGTGCAGGATCTTTCTATACATGTGTTTGACTTTGGTGAAGGCCGAACCTTTACTTGGTAGTTTATGTTATGTAATGAAAGGTTTAAATTCGACATTGTGTAATTATACTTTATGCATTAATTTTGGATATATATAATTTTGTATCAAATAATGTTGTATTCGTTGATGAGTCAATATATTTATATCTCATTCGAGGCTCGTATTTTCTACTTATGTATAAATGCGGAAAAAAAATAAACTTATAAATTTAGAAATTTATGTTATCATGACTGTGACACACCTGGATTTAGTAATTGTGGTGTAATGATGATTACGCTGCGGTTGTTATATTTAGGTGCGTTACATTAGGTGGTATCAGAGCAGTTCATCCTGTTGAGCCGGGGTATGGACTTGCTATGTGTAGGCATGTTAGAATTTTATCTGTTGTGCATTTCCTTGTCTCTCGATTGAGATGATGGGAAAGGAATGCATGGCTTGCCATAGGTTGAATATTAGTAGCTACTGTTATACAGTTGCATGATATTGAGGATTAGCCTACTCAATATGTAATGTTTTGTGTGTACAGAAAACTATGACTTCTCCTAGGCGTACTATGTTAGGAAAATAGGAATTTTTGTGAGGAGATCAAGTGGTTTTGGAAAACCGATCTTCTAGAGAAAGAAATAGTTGGTGTAAACTAGGTTCGAGAAGCAATTTGGAAGTTGACGGCTTACGAGGGATTACACTATGGAAGCATAATGAAGAAGTTCGAGCTAGAGATCGTTAGGATTCATGAATTGAACTTGTTTTATTTGAATTGTGTGAATTGTGTGACTTTTTGTGTTTAGTTTCTGAGAGGAAATAATGCTGCTTGAAATGATTGTATTGTTTTGTCATGTTATGTTTTGTCCAACTTCGAAGAAAGTCAATGGCTCGCGGTAGACGTACGCATGTGAGCACATGACCAGACCATAGAAGTATGGTTGCGACCGCAGGAGAAATACAAAGGATAGCTGATGTGACAATTCACCAAGATCAGAGGACCGCACAGCAACGAGAATTGAAAGTCGAGATTTAGAATCTGTTGAAGGAAAGTCAGACTTGGGATAACCATGGACCGCCCAGACTCCAAAGGAGAAATAATGGAAAGACTAGTCGATTTAAGCGGAAACCGTATTCTTGATTGTCAGGGCAACAACAGCAACATCCAACTCATGGAAAGAGTGCTAGTGGTAGTAGACCCGGTTAGACCTTGACATCTTTGCTGAAATGTACGAAATGCAGAAAGAACCACTTAACAAAGGAATGTAAGACCAAGAGAATGTTCTGTCGCAAGTGTAGAAAGGAACACCTAACGAGAAATTGCACAATTGCAGGAATCATCTGCTTTAAATGTGGAAAACTAAGATATGTTTCCCGTAACTGTAGCCAAGTGAGGGCAGATTCTTCAGCTAATGCTGTAAGGGCTGTGGAACCACAAGCAGAAGCCATAACTTATACCCTGGGAGGTACTGAGACCTCAACATTTGGAGATCTAAACAAAGGAAGTTATGCCTCAAATGACGACCCTGTAATCGTGCTGTATAATTCCGGGGGTAACCCTTCCTTTTATAAATTGTAACTATATGGATCATTTGGATTCATCTGTGTTTTTGTTAGCTTTGAACCAGCTACTTTTATTCCTATTGCCAAGACTTGTCATTGACAATCAAGGTTATTTAATCCACACTACTTCTATTAAAAATAGAATCTTTTGTTGGTCTAACTTGCTTACCTAAAATCATATTTATTAGAGTTCATGAGTTTAGAGATTGATTGGTCATTTCCTAGTTATATCTTACTAGATTGTTCCAATGGAAACCTTAGTGATTTTTTTGAAACTAAGACTTTTGAATTCATGACGGCCAACAAAGTTGAAGCTTTGTAAGGGAAAAGAGCCGGAGGATACATGTTAATGTCTTCCGTAGAGAACCAAAAGTAAGGAGAATATAAATGCCACTCTGATAGTCAAAGAGTTCGCACGTTAAGCTACGATGTTGTTAGTTAAGGGAGAGAATGAGACTTCTCGGTGAAACGAGGACTGTCGCAAAATGAACAAGACTTCTATCAAGGATGAATGTTCTCGGAGAAAGATGAGCGATTCAATGGATCGGCAGGAAAAGAGTTGTTATTCTCTCCAAGATAGAAGTACACTTTTATCATCATTAAATTCATGGGAAATTTAGAATATTGCCAGTGTGATTTTTCGAACGCACTTTGGACATTAAGGGCATCTTGTGGTGCCGTTTAGAGTAACCAATATTCTTGTTGTATTCATGAATTGTCTGAATCGGATCTTTCGTCCTTACCTAGATAGATTTGTTGTTGTCCTTATCAACGACATTCTGATATATTCTCAAACACGTGGAGAAGCATGTTGGACATTTTAAACCAGTTTTCTAAACTTTAAAGGAGAAGAAGTTAGCGGAGTAATTTGACAACTTGTGGTTATCATTGAAAGTGATACCTGATTAAGTATGTCTAGATACGGTTGTTATTTCAAATGGTCTGTTGGGAGAAATTCAAGGGAGATGGAAAAGTAACCAAGGTATATCAAACATTAAAGCGGAAATATTAGTTGAAAGGGATGTAGAGAGAATATCATCTATGAAAAGCTAGTTGTGAAAGTCGAGAATAGGAGAACAAGGCAACACAGGGATATAAAAATCGCGTTGCTAAGAGTGATCTAAATGGACGCGATTAGGAGTGCGACATGAAAGTTAGAATGTGGGGTGAAGAAAAACGTTAAGGTTTAGTCTGAGGGATGAAAATTTCAAGGACGAAATTCTTATTTGAAGGGGAGAGTTGTAACATCCCAAAAATTAATAATTTTAGGATAAATGATCATTTTACAATATTTGGGATTTTTTGAAATTTTTTTAGATTTTTCTGAGAATGCGGAATATTTTAATATTATTCCTCATTTTGCGTGCACCTTGGGCAGAGTTGGCAAAATGACTGTAACGTTTCGAAAGTTGAAAAATTTTGTGACGAATAGTCGTTTTATAATATTTGTGATTTTTGAGAATTTTCTGGAATTTTTCGGAAACGTTGAATATTTTAATATACTCTTCGTGGAGTCAGGAAAATGAAATATTTTTTCTGATAACCTTGATCTGTGGAAACGTCGATGGAGGATCTTACTAAATCCGAGGTTGGATACGATTTACGAGGTTTCACGTTTTTTGAGAAATTTAACAGACGAAATAATAAAATACTGTGTAAATTTCATCTATCAGATAAATTAATACTGACTTCTGTCAACTGTAACTATTATCCATTGGATAATAACATGCATTAGAAATCCTATCACCTTATCCTAATGCAATCCACTTTATGTCAAATCAAATCTACTTTAATTCAAATTTGTGTGTTTTTCAAAGCTTCTTTGAGAAGCTTTGACCACCAAATGACTCAATTGCCCTTGGCTTGTTGGAGAAGCCTCTCCAACCCTCTCCTCTCCCTCTTGGCCGTGCACCCTTGGGCTTGGTGGGGAAGCAATTTTGCTTCCCACACTTAACCTAATACATACACAAAATTACCTCCCTTTAACCTACCACTTTCTCTCTCTTCACTTCATCTTCTTCATCTTTTCTCCTCCTTCTCTCTACCTCCACCCTAGCCATGAAATTGCAGCCACCTTCTCCTCCATTTTTGTTCATCTTTTCTCCTCTCCAAGCTCATTTCTACACTTGCCTTCACTTCCTCTACCTTCTTTGTTTAGAAAGTTTCTTCATTTTCCATTTCTACCTCCATTTTCTCTCCACCTCTTCTCTTCTTCCTCCTCTTGAATCCGAAATTTCCAGCCACCATTGGAGAGCTTTCTCTTCACTTTTCTCTCCATAAACACCATTTCTAGACTTCTTTCAACCTCCTCTACACTTTCTCTTTAGAAAATCTCTTCAAAAATCCAACCTTTCTACCTCTCCTTCTCCAAATCCGAAAATCACTATTCCTTGGATGACCAAGCTTTTTGATTTTTCTCTTCACTAAACACATTTCTACACTCACCTACATCTTCTCTACAAGTTTCATTTAGAAAGGTTGCCCAAAATCTAACCTTGTCTCCATTGTCTTTCAAGGTAAAGATTCTTGATTTCTCTCCTATTTCTTCTCATTTTCGTTTTCCTTGGTTACTATGTGACCAAGGGCTTCTCTTTTTGAGCATTGATGTGTGATTTGAGTGATTTTGAACACTCTAGGGTTCTTGGGTGAGTGGAATCCGAAAATCACCAAAAATATATCTCAAGGAGTTTAAGCTTGAGGCTTTAGGTAAAGTTCTTCACTTTCTTCACATTCACTTCTCAATTTCGTTTTCCTTGGTCACCTATGTGACCAAGGATCATTCTTTTCAATCCTTAGTTTGTAAATATGAGAATTTGACCACTTTATGGTTCTCTTGAAGATGGAATCCGAATTTGCAAATCAAGGAACCAAGGAGCACTACAAAAAAAAATAGACTTTAGCCACGGTTAAAACTGTGGCAAATTTGAACAAAAACCGTGGCCAATTAACATTAGCCACGGTTATCAACTACGTGCTTAATCATGGCATCGCTCCAAATTTAGCCATGGTGATTTTGACCGTGGTAACATTTTTTTAGCTGCGGTTACATACAAAATTAGCCACGGTTCTAACTGAAGCTAAGTGTCATAGCAGAATGAAAAAAAATTCAAGATACCCACGGTTAAACCATGGCTAATTTAATAATAGTTTAGGGTTTAAAATTAGCTATGGTTAAGCATAGCTAAATTAACGATAGTTTTCACTTTGAAATTAGCTACGGTTAAACCGCAGCAATATTCATAACGGTTTGAAATTAGCCACGGTTAAACTGTGGCTAATGTTATTATTATTATTTTTTAATAATTTCTTGACATTTTTCATACTTCCCCTGATATCAGTACATATTTGAAAAGTTAAATATAATATTTAAAGCCAAAACATTAATTAATGATAGTCAATCTCATATATATATATATATATATATATATATATATATATATATCAAATCATAAGCAAAAGCAAATTCAAAACATTTAATATTCATAATCATTCCTATTGTTAAATCAAAATGCAAAATAGAATACTACAATTTGTTCAAGAATATTCTAAGTAAACATGACTAAAAATGTGAAACATCAAGTAGGTAACTCACTACCAAACTTATCCTGTAAAAATTTGTGAAGAGTTGCCAATTGACTTTGAGTTTGTGCAAGTTGTTCTTGAGTTTGTGCAAGTTGTTATTGAGTTTGTGCAAGTTGTTCTTGAGTTAGTACAAGTTGTTCCTTACTTTCTTCATATCCAGTCAGCTTCTCTTCCAAAGTTTTTACATGCTTCACCAAGTCTTCAACGTGTTGTTGGGATACATTATTACTAGAACCTCCAAAATTCACATAACTAATGGAATGTCTAAGCTTTCCAAAAGCAATAGAAGGGCAAATGCCAGTGCCTAAACCACGCACACGACCTGGATGCTCATTTCCGTAGACTTTTCCAATTGCATCATCAGGATGAGCCAATACCTTTGATGGAACCCCTACAATAGCAGCACGCTCTTGATCTTCAGGTAGGTGGTTTGATATTTTGTCCTACAAGTAAAAATAAGACAGTAGCAGAGTTTGTTATGATTTAGTTACAATAAGACAGCACCCAAATTTTATAATTTTATATATATATAAATTAAGGCAATTTGTGAATTAAACTACTTAAAACCAACTATTGGATGCATGCTTCAACATATATATCATAATAACAATAACTGCACTATCCATAGACATTTTATTAGTTGCTGCAGTTGAGTCATGCCCTATTTTAGTTTCTAAAATTAGGAGGAGGCAAGTAGTCAAGCCTGGTACTGCATTTGTTTGGCATGCAAAACTGACAATCACAGTCCACATAGACAACCAATATAGCCATTTAAATGTGAGTTTGTTCCACAAGCAAGCAGATGTAAGAAAGTGTTATAATATACAAAACTGATATGTCAGGCAAGCATAAGGTGGATCTTGATACAAATAAGACAATCCTTATTTACTTTTCTTCTACTTTTTGATAAAAGAATAAATTATTAATAGAAAGAGGAAATATTCTATTTCCTTGCCAAACAAGATGAAAAATACCATCACTGCATGATGCTGTTGGCATAGGAAGTAGCACTTAAAATTAAAATAATAAATTGGTTTTCTTATCTTTTATTGAGAATATGATATGGATCTAAACAAAAACTGGCAATCTCATTTCACCAAGTCAACTAGCCCAGATGCCAGCAGTAGTTCACAGAACTTTCTGACCTCAATCTCATACTTGAAATTGAAAATCACTTGTAACCTTTCTCCTCGTACATAATCATAACAACCCATAAAACAAAATCAACAAAAAACTACAACAATAAACATAATCCAACAGAAAACTACAGTTAAATGGTTATTTTCCTGCTACGTTTGGGTCATTAACTGGCCTGAAAGTGCTCAATATTTCTGGATATATCAGAGAATCATTTTACAGGTCCTTTACCAATTAACATGCCAAAGGGGCTCAAAAACTTTAATGATTCAAACAATGATCTGTCTAGAGTTGTCCCAAAAAATCTTAGGAAGTTTGCTAGTTCTTCTTTCTATCCTGGGAATGCTAGGTTGCATTTTCCAAATGGTCCTTCTGGATCAACTAATAAACTAGATGAAAGTTCCAATAAGAAGCCTATAAGCACAATTGTTAAAGCACAATAATTATGCTTGCTGTTTTAATATACTATACATGCGTATATCAAGATCTCCACCAGAATATGCTATATGTAAGGATATCAACTGAGGATCTTATGACCTCATGGAAAGGATCATCATTAGAGATAATTAGCTCTGATGAAAAAAGATTGATGTAACTAGGTTCTCCCTATCCAAAAATAGTCACTTTTCATCACCACAGTCTAGTGATTCATTTGCTGCTGATGAAAATCTTGCAAGCCTAATTGTAAATCTTTGGCCCAAGGTAATTTGAATATGTTAGAATAACGCTCAAGTAGCATTGAATCATTTAACATGCAAAATGAAAAATTAAACAAAGATAATTTACTTACAACCAATTGCTTTCCTTCATCATTCACATAATTTCCATCCTTTTTCAGCAAAGTTGACAAAATAACCTCACTTCGACATACAGGCCTTCCCAATTTTTGCTCCTAACATTGATTAATAAAATGTAAGAACTAACAAATAAGTGTCACATGTAGCACATTTAATTTGTTACAATAAGACAATTCCCTAAACAGAAACCAAACACAAAGCAACTTACCATTTGGCAAGCTCTCCTTGCATTGCTTTTACTACCACCGGTATGTGGGACTTTAAGTTTCTTCCGATTTTTTATGTTTTGTAAGCTCCGTGCCTATAATTTTCAAATATGATAATCATTATATACTAACTTTTCTAGGACATGGACAAAGTGAAATAATTTCCTACAAAGAGTAATCACCTTCATCTTATCATCCTTATAGTGATGCACAAAAGCTGTCCAATCAACACAATCCACACCTGAAGGAGGATTGGCAAGAATCTCATCCTTACTTTTATTAGGGTAGAAGTGCTTACACCTTAGCCTGTATTTGTGGGCCTTCCATCTTTCCCCTAAGGTACTTATAACCCATTTAATGCCAGCAGCATAATCAAACTCAAAATTTTCCTTCAAACATCATTATATTCATAAATCAATCCCTAATGATAATAGAGACACTAAAGCAATTCAATTTGCTGAAATTTAGATAGTTACCTCAATATATTTCCATTGTTGGCAATTATTGCCCTCTGGCATCCAATCCCATCTTTCAGCTGATATAGGACAAATAGTTGAGTTTTGAGCAAGTTGACCAAGAAACCTCACAAGCAAGTTTGAACCATTGTTGTTGCCTTGTCCGTTAGCATTGAGTTCCACGATAACTTTTTTAGTTTTTTCCAAATGCCAAACCTGATTTGCTTGCAGTTTTTGAGTTGTAATTTCTCTAGTAGAGGTATCTACCATTATGTACACAAAACAAAGTTAACATATCTACCATTATGTACACAAAACAAAGTTAACATATATTTTCTAATACAACAACCACAAAATAAGATACTAAAATTAATGATATGTTGCTCTTACCTCTAACCTTGACAACTAAAGGCTCCTCTTTCTCTTGTGATTGAGTTTTATTTGGGCTTAAGGAAGAGCCTAAGTTGTCATCACTAGATGGAGGAGTTGTTATGTTCACATCTATAGGTTGGGTATCAAGCTGATTATCACTAATTTGTTGCTGCAAGTCTTGGGAAGTTTCATTATTGTTGCCACTTTGTTGTCCTCGCAGCTTTTCTAACATTGTTTGTCCTGAATCCTTACGCTTTTGCCTCATCTTGAACCAAATACCTACACAATTTGCTATCACAAACAACAAAAACATAGAAGCACAAAAAGAAACACAAGCTATAATTTAAATGCATTTAAGTACAAGATAGAATTTAAGCACAAAAAGAAGCATGAGATATAATTTAAGCACAAGATATAAGCTAAAAAATGCACTTAAAGTTCTCAATTTAAAATGATTTAAGAAGCACAAAAAGAACTATAATTTAAATTACAAAGTACATAACAAGAGATATTAAACTAGTCTAACATTCTTCCATCATCTCCATCACTACAACTATTATGATCTTCATCATAATTTGGCTCATCTTGTTCTTGTTCATTGACACCATCCCGCACTAATTGTAATTCTTCAATGTTCTCCAAATGTTGCTCACAGAAAGGTATGTCCTCCATTGATGGCTCTTCTAAATCCACTAAGTTCACATCTCCCATATCATATGTGTCTCTAGGCTTCATATGACAAACACAACACCAACCTTGATCAATTGGATCATCAACATAATAAACCATTCTAGCATCAGTTGCAAGGATGAACGGTTCATCTGTTTCATGTGCACCGGTGTGTATCAAGCGGGAAAAGTTTACACTTGTTATCCCAAATTGATCTATCTTGGTTCCCTTGTTAAGTGTAGTGTCTACCCAAACACATTTGAATAGCACAACCCTTAACTTATCATAGTAATCCAACTCTATGATATCTACCAATTTCCCATGGTACATATCATCACTTGATCTTTCAATAGGGTTACTACCACATGAAAATCTCTTAGTAACAGCAGACATAACAACACCACTATTCTGCGTTCTCAACCCTTGATCCTTTCTCTCAGTACGAAACTTAAATCCATGAATGTTATACCCATCAAATCTCCTTGCAATATTATTTGGCCCTTTTGGAAGCCATTCAATTTCAGGTGTAATATCTGGATCATCCTTTCTTGTAACCTATTTTTTTTTTGAAATGCATTAGGACAATTATATATACTTAATTATGAGCTTTTGAGATGAAAAAAAAATTAGTGGAATTAAATATGTATATTCTTACATATTCTTTAAACCACTCGTGGAAATGTTTGTGCACATATTCTTCCATAGCTTTGGAGGAGTTTCTTTTGCCACGATGCATCCTAGCGACCACAGTTCTACACTTACTAGAGGAAGAAGTCAAAAGATATTACATATCATGATAATGAAATGGATGGTAATAAGAAAATCAACTCTAAATAAGACCATATAACTTACTCGCGAAATGTATCAACTAATTCACAATTAGTTAACACATAATAGTGAGCTTGTATTTTCTCCAAGGATGGTAGGGAAAAAATCTTGATAGCCCCAACAGGCCTGCCCAGTGCAGGAAATAAATTCGACAAAATTGTAGATTCATCACTAGCATTAACCTCATTGTCATCGTCATTGCGTCTTGGTCGATTGAATCTTGTTTCAATGTCACCATCCTCTAAATATCTAGAACAAAAAGTGAGACATTCTTCCATAATGTACCCTTCAGCTATACAACCCTCTGGTGCAGCCTTGTTACGAACATAAAATTTTAAATGCCCAAGGGTCCTAACAGTAAAAGGAAATGAATCACATAATAGTGAAATCCATAATATATCATCAACTAAACAAAATCAAGGATATACCTTTCAACAGGGTACATCCATCTATAATGCACCGGGCCAGCAATCATTGCTTCCTCTCCAAGATGAATGACCAAATGAACCATAACAGTGAAAAAGGATGGAGGGAATATCATTTCCATGTGACAAAGGGTCAAAGCAATTCGATGTTGTAGTTTTTGTAAATGCTTGACATCTAAAACTTTGCTTAATACTTCTCTAAAGTAGTTACATAGCTCAATCAACACTGAAGTAACTTCTTTAGGAAGAGATCTTCTAAAGGCAATTGGCAAAAGATGCTCCATAAGAATATGTGAGTCATGGCTTTTTAGACTAGAGATCTTGCGTTTCTTAAGATCAATGCATCTAGAAATATTTGATGAGTAACTATCTGGAAAAACCACACTTTTAAGAACTTTTAGGAAGATATCTTTCTCTACATTTTTCATTTTAAAGCATGATGGAGGAAACTTAGAAGAATTAGGATATGGATGAAGCTTTTCTCTAATTCCCATCGCCTGTAAGTCTTTACGAGCTTGAAAATTGTCTTTTGTTCTACTTTTGTCATCAAGCACTATGAACAATACATTATCACAAACATTTTTCTCTATGTGCATCATATCAAGGCAATGACGAATAAGATTATGTTCCCAATAAGGTAAATCCCAAAAGATACTCTTTTTCTTCCATTGTCGTGGCCCAACCTCACTTGTACCCTCATCAAGAGACCTTTTGCAACTTTCTTCAATTTGTCTTAACATGGTTGAACCAGATGGTGGGATAGGTGCAAGCCTAAACTCAGTAGAACCATCAAAGGATTGTTTATTATTCCTATACTTGTGATCAAGTGGCAAATAACGATGATGTCCCATGAAACAATTTTTTCTACCAAACTTCAGCCTTTTAGATTTTGTATCAAAATTACATGATGGACAAGCAAGAAATGTATGTGTGTTCCACCCAGACAAGTTGTCAAGACCTGAAAAGTCACTAATAGTAAAAAACAATGCAGAACGTAAGCGAAACGTTTCATTAGCAGAGGAGTCATAAAACCTTTCCACAATTCTTTTAACTCTTCAACTAAGGGCTGTAAGTAAACATCAATATTATTGCCAGGCATCTTAGGACCAGGAATTATCATCGACATGATAAGAGAAGTTTGCTTTATGCAACACCATGGTGGATAGTTATAAATATACAGCATCACAGGCCAAATACTATTATTGGAACTTAGAGTTCCAAATGGAATGAAACCTTCTGTAGCTAAACCAAGTCGTATATTACGAGGCTCTGAAGCAAAGTCTTCATACAATAAATCAAAGTCCTTCCATGCTTTACTATCCCTAGGATGCCTTAACAACCCATCTGGGTTAGGCTCCAATGTATGCCATTTCAGGAGCTCAGCAGTTTTAGAGCACATGTATAGCCTTTGCATCCTAGGTATAAGTGGGAAGTACCTCAATACTTTTACTGGTTGAGGTTTTTTTTTCTTTTGGCCATCCATCACATTACTCGTACCACCATTATTTTTATTTGGTTTATACCTGGATACATTGCACTTCATGCATTTCTTTATATCCTTATCCTCATAACATCCCCAGAACAACATGCAATTGTTCGGACATGCATGAATTTTATCATAGCTTAGACCTAAGCTCTTAATAATCTTTTTTGCCTCATAGAAAGATGCTGGTAGTTTATCATGGGGAAAAGCATCACTTAAAAGGTCAATGATCATTGAAAATGTTTTATCAGTTGCACCACATAAGACTTTTATATGATACAAACGAACGATGAATGACAATTTGCTATATTTTATGCAACCATGGTAGAGTTCTTGATTCCCATCCCTTAACAACTCCCTAATTTTTTCTAGTTCCTCATTGCTTGTATCTTCTATAGCCCTAGGGTGGTCACCATTAGGTAGATTTGATGGGCCAGAATCTTGAGTTCCATGATTATCAAAGACACCAAAAACATCATTTAGCATATCTTGCATTGGATGTTGTTTAGTTGGTTCTTGTACTTGTGATACTGACTCTACATTGGATTGAACATGTTTTTCCCCATGCATGTACCAAAATGTGTACTTTCTTGGAAAGCCCTTTTGAAGTAGATGACTAAACACTTCAGCTCTATTGCCCATATGACGAAATCCACATGTAATGCAAGGACACAATTTGTCCATTTATAGGTGCATTTGAAAAGGCAAAGTCTAAAAATTGGACTACCCCATCCAAGAACTCATTTGATCTAATTAGTTTCTTAATCCAACTCTTGTCAATCATAATTGGAGGAATTTGTTTTCAAGATTAAATCAAATCATTAAAACATTTAAGATAACTAATAATATAATTTTGAGAATATAGCATAAGTCCAAGTTAAAATTTTTGACAAGAAACAGAGCCAAATCAATAGTACTTAACTAAGAGATAGTTAAATTATAGGAAAACTGTTAAATATGTAAGTCCAAATTAAGAGAATCAATTAAGTAACATATATTGGGCAAATATAGTGTCAAATTGAATCAATAATGACTATGCCTTCACTACTCTCACTATTTCAAGTATCTACGGTACATGCCCACAAAATCTTTAAGATTTTCAATGACAAATCAAACATATGTGCAACAAATTAAAAAGTGATTAGTGGACTTACTTGGAGTCGAACAGAGTTGCAGAAGAGGAACCACAATCAATCTTTAAAATAGAATAGTACCCCTAAGAATCTTCATAACAGAAAAGTACAATTAGAGATGGCTTAAATTTAATTGAAATGGGAAAAAATAGTCCTCAGATTATAATAGCAACCAGTAGAATGTGCAGTGCAGCTTATAGCTGATTTCTCAGCTGACCATTTTGTCAGGCATTTAAAAATATTTGCTTTTGCACTTGTGTAAGTGCTAAAAAAAAAAGTAATCAAGGTTGTGGCCTTATAGTTGTAACAAACAAGTCGCTATTGATAAAATACATTGCCAAATATAAAATTACCTAAATACTCCACAGTTTCAAAAACATCAATTAAATTTATTCAATCTATTCCTTTTTGTTCAGTCTCATCAAATTAAGTGAAAAGATATTACTCTAGTTATATATTAATGTGAATCATTTTGACTAAGAAAAATTATTACATATGTTAGTGTTACAACATGTATATACAGAACTTATCATGGACACCAAGAGAAGAACGTTTAATTCTAACTACATGCCTATGTCCCAATATATGCACAGATATCAAGTAATAAGTAATGACAACGTACATTACCAGGAATGTGAAAACTCCAGACTCTGCAAGAACTGCTGCTTTTTCTGCAAAAAGCCAAGAAATAGAGATTAGCGATAGCTAGCAATTAATACAAAAAACAAGCAGTTCTAGCAATTTGAGATGAAGTGTCAATGGCTGATACTGGATCAGCTTCTATTGGCTTTCCAAACTAGCAGGCTAATGTCTCTATAAATTACCTTCTAACATCAAATGAAACAGCCTCCAGGACCTAAATTCAAAATATATTTGTCTAGCTCAGATAAAAAAATATATTCAAAACAACCTTTCATAAGATCCCAGGAGATATGCCTATTACTCACAACAGACTCACCACAGAAACCAGTGAAACGCCATTCACTATCCTCTCCTTGTCTGTTTATCTACACATCTATGAAATTTGCACAATAGGATTGCAGCGTAACATCATAGTCAGCATTCCATAACAAACCCAACCCACTTGTACGATCATCACTATCCACTGCAAAGCCAAACGAAAAATCTGTTCTCCACTTAATTCTTTCAAACTCATATACTTGGATAACTTCATCTTACTCAAAAACACCAGGTTATGCTCATCATTTGTTTTCCTTTGCCACCAGCTCCTATTAACCTTGCTTTATGCTTCCACTTTCTTCCACTTTTGGACCCTCCTGAAGAGAGTGTAGAAGGAGAGATTTAGAAAGTGTGAGCGTGCCTTATCTGCTACATCACTCCCCACAAAGTTGCTGGCCTCAAACAATTGTTTCTTGCTCTCCACAATCCCGCCCTGATCTGCTACATCCAGATTATGAGTTTTTTTTATAGGACTACTAACACTCTATTCTAAGTTCTCCATAGACTTCACCACTAGTACACCACCAGACTTCAAGTTACTTCAATTTACTATGTTCACCAGATTTTGAACAACTGTTTCTCCTATCTCCATAGGTTAGTTCCATTATTTTGTAAAAGTTAGGGCAATTATTACTTTTTGTTAAGCACTTTTACAGTAGGTGTGCTAACAAAGTGCACAAATCTGTAAAATAACCCCCACCCCCACAAAGAAAAGAAAAAAAAAGAAAAAAAAAATCAAAAAAAAGAAAGAGAGAAAGAGAGAAAGACAGACAAAATGAAGATAACAAAATTAGCTTCATAAATTTATAAGTTGGATCAATGTGCTACTGGATGGAGGAGAAGCAGAGGGGTATATGGATAGGGGGCAAATCAAGCAGAGCCTAAGTTCTTGACTTGTTGATAATTTTTACAAAATTCCTTCCTCTTTTCTCACCTTCCGCTGGATCCTAATTTTCTAAACCTTTATTCTCTAAAATTTCAGGCATATAACCAGTTAAACACACATTGAAACATTAAGCAAAAGACCTTGTGCATAGCTCCCAAACAAGACGACACCAAACATAACATATTTTGTTCCCTCATAGGTTAGATTTTCAAGTAATTTACAACTTTTTCAAACCAATCACAACCACAATGAAACCAACCCCTTTATAAAGCAACCTGTCAAGGCCAACTGCAATGCTATGAGTCTTTATGGAACAAGTATCATACAAAAGAACAAGTACAAAATGGAAATAAGAGGTTGAACTCTAAAGCAAGCATTTCAAAAGCGGGAAGGCCATCATGTACTAAGAAAAGCAAGATTGAATCTGTATTTTTTATTATTAAAAGCCTTGTATGTAAGCATTCTAAAGAAACAAACAACACATGATTACAAGGTCGACATCCAGAGTTATAGATCAAATATTGCATGCTCCCATACAAACAGAAATTGCAGAATGAAGTCTAAATTTGAAACTAAACTGGCATCAAATGGCAATAAGATAAAATTTGAAACTTTTACAGACACAAGGGTTTTATCTTAGCTTCCTAAAGAGATAGGAAATATGTGATTGTGAATTTTCCAGCCTTAGTATGAAAATGTGAGTGCTGACCAAAACCAAGAACATGAAGAACAGAAGTGACTTAAGAAAAAAAAAGACCGACACCGATCAAGAATGGGTTTAAATCTGAACTTTTTATGATTAAAAACCTTATGTGTTAGCTTCTGAGGAAAAAAAAAGGCACCAAAATCCAATGTTCCTAACACAAGTTATGAGTTATCATTCAAAAGTTGGATTTTATTTATCAACCTAATGATTTGATACAAATACGTAATTTCATAAAAGAAATTTATGGCTGTGAAATAATTATTAGTAGAAAAAAAGCAGGGACCTCTATAGCAATGTTTTTTTAATGTAGGAACTATTTCTCAAACAAGTGTTACTACATATCCTAGGACATATAGACAAGTTATCAGCCCATTTGCAGAGAAGAGGTAAGCAATATAGAGATAAGATAAAGAGACGGATATTAATCATTGAGAAAAGAAAACCATCCATAAACAAAGGAGGAGAAGGTTGTGTCACTTTCATTTTGTGCAACCACATCTTCTGGGGTCACAAAAGTTCTCCTTAAAAGTATAAAATAAAAAAAAAATTCACATTAAAATAATTAGAAGAAACAAAAAGTCTAGGAACTGGAACAAACCAGTAAATATAAGCTTTAAAGTTACATTGCAAAATCACAAATATTTTTTAAAACAAATTGCTAAAAAGTGAACTCACTTGACAATTGAATTAGCTTGGCTCTTCTGCAATAGGTTTGGATATGACTACAAAAACGGAATTAATGCATCATCAGAAATCACCTATATTATTAGAAGTTGGAAAGAAAAAAAATTCTTTATCTTTTTTGAAAAGAAAATTATTAATTGACAAACATACACACCATAACCCTGTAAAAACTGATCCAAAGGATCTTAAAATTCTTCCTTGAACCAAAAATGTCAAATATAAATTGACAAAAGTTGCACTAATGAGAGGCAGACGCACTGCTACTTAAATATGCCAAAAAGTTGATATCAAATCTGCCACACATTCTCACAATGTAAGATCATTTGTATTAAACTTTGTGACAAGTCATTTGTATTATTAACCATATTGAGAAATACTGTCCAAACAAAATTCCTAAGCTTTGATGGAGCCTTCACGTTCAAAAGGGTATCTACAAGTGTTACTACACCTCTACACCAATTGATTCACAGATTCTTCAAATTTGATTGGAAACATGTAAGAAAGTTCTTGAAATCAAAGAAAAAAATGAAGAATCATTTACAAACTCTATGATCCAAACAATGTCAAAAGTAGCACAGCAAGTGGTAATTACCTCTCAAATGTGGCCTTGGAAAACCAGAATGCAACGTTGGTGGGAGGGAGAACCAGAATACCTCTCAAACGAAAGGTTCTAATAAACTAGAAGCTATTTTCTCATGAACAGCTCCAGAAAAGACTAACAGTTCACATCTGCAAAATTATCAAACACATAGGAAAACTTAGAGGGGAAAACGTAGAGAAAGAGAAAGAAGAGAGAGCAAAAATGGAAGAAAGCTTCCAATGAGCTCTTTGTAAACATAGTCAAAAGTGAGATTGGGGAACACAATATATATGTTTGATAAAAAGATATATATTATCAATGTGTTTGACATGCATATAGCTAACCATCTTATCTGTCAATGTGTATTATTATTATTTTTTCAACCAAAGTTCTTTATAGCCCACCAAACAAATTGGTTTCAAGCATGATAGCCTGCCAACTTTTTTCAATATGGCCAAATAAAAAATTCCACCACGTTGATTCTTTTGAGTAGATAATTGATCTAGTACTACCAAATTCTGGGTTTTATTAATTGTATGCATAGATAATTGAAACTACTTTTTGAATATTAGGAAGATAGGAATATTCAAAGTATAAGGCATTCTGCGAAGCTATCTGTCTTTCTTCCTTATGGTTTTATACCCTAGAATATTATTACTAACTAATCTTGGGGTTTTTGGACATAATATATATTAGTCATCTTTGTCTTTTTAGCCTTCATGTTCCCCTTGGTCCTGCTAGTTTGCTAGCTTTTTGGTCTTTGAACAGAGAAAAAAAACAGAAAAAAATAGCATGTGCTTGGAATTTGGTAGATAAGGCAGCTGACAAAGACTTTGATATATGTCCAAATCTTGTTTCCACGCTATATAGGCCTTATCTAGACGAAGCAATTTCAAAAGTACAAGACACATACTGACAAGCTTCATCATTTGAAATTATCGCTAAGTTGAACAATAAATTAAAATAAGCTGCTTGAAGTGAAACATGATCTGCACATTTGAAAGAGGGTGTATGGATAACTAATATTCCAACCTTTATTTGTACTGCCTTATCTAAATGAGAAATTTCCCCCTATTAAATCGTAACTCATACCCGTATAGCAGAGCAATGACGAACTCATACCTGTGTAGCGGAGCAACAACGGACTCATACCTGTGTAGCGGAGCAACGATGAACGGATGTAGCAGAGGCAGTAGCAGCTACTCCAATGGCTGATTGGAGAACGATGGGTTTCGGTGAGATTGGGGGAAGAGAGAGGGGGGACAAAGAGCAGGGGAGATGGAAAAAGAAACTAACAAAATAAAAACAAATGTTAGGGAATAATAAGGAGGGAAATGGAAAAAGAAAAAGGAGGGAGTAATATTGGCGGGCTGCTTTGCCACGATGGCCCAATTTCGTAGCAAATGTGGGCAATATTAGTTGGGTTTGCTACGGTTATTATAACTGTGGCTAATAAACCATGGCTAAATCCCGTGTTTCTGGTAGTGGAGTTTGTTTTCTTGCACTGTCTCCTCTAGGTAAGAGGGAGACTACTCACTTCAACCACTTATGGTGGTGAGGAGGCTTTGTATGTATATTGATGGAGAAATCCATCCTTGTATGTTTACTTGAATTGTAAAAATTGTATAATTTAGTATTCTTGAATTTGATTAATACTTGATTATGCTCTTGAATATATTTGATGTATTAATTATGCTTGATCATGTTGGGGTTGCCAAATGAAAAATTTGGAGTTTCTTACCTCAACATGGTGCCACAGTTTTGACTAGAAATTAGGGGTGAAAATTGGTTTTGTACATAAGTAAAATGAGACTTATGTAATCAAAGATTGAATGATAATATTGAAACTTATGAATGGAAGATTTTGAGAGTTTAATACCCAAGAGGGGTGCCACGGTTTTGGTCTTGGTAAAGAGACAATTGGATTAATTTTGATGAACTAAATTTTGAGTGAACTAGTATTAAGAACACTAATGTATAAAAGTGGAAAGAAAAATTGGACATTGGACATCATGAAGCCACGGTTTTGGCATTGAATCTTGGGCATTTGGATTGATCTTAATGAACTAAAAACTTAAGTGAATTAATAACAAGTTAATACCTAAAAGAGAAGGAAAGATTAGACTTTGAAGACTCAATGATGCCACGGTTTTGGCTTGGAATCATGAGGGATGGAATTGACTTTGGTGGACAAAAGTTAAGTGATTTGATAACAAGAAACCATTACATAAAATGGAGAGGAATAGATATTTTAAGAACCTTGAGAGGCCACGGTTTTAGAGAGAAAGATTTGAGTTCAAGTGATGCCTTGGTGCAACCTTGGAGACTAAAGAATTAGAGTTTTGCATAATCTTTGACAAAGTTAAAGAATTAAGTTGAATAATGGTATTTGAGAAGACCATAGTTTTAAAGGGGTATTTACCCTAATTTTTTCATAATTGACCAAAGACTTAAGACTTTGAAAATAAGTATCCCTACTAGGGACATTGTGGTAGTTGATAAACCATGAATACTTAATGACGATGATGAATTGAATTAATCCCATGTGAAACCAAAAACTAAATGATTGGTATTAAGAGACTAGTGAATAATATGGGAAGGAATTTAGAACCTTGAAGGCATGTGAGGCCAAGGTTTCTAAGGGTTAGTTAACGTAAAGATTTTCATAATTGATCAAGATTTAGATTCTTAGAATTGTTAAACCCTTAGTGGGAAATAGTGGTTATGATAAGCCATAATATATATTGATATTGAGATTTGACTCTATGTGTTGTGAGTCCCCATGAAGGGTTATATACTGGTTGGTTTAATCCTCGATGAGAAATGACATGTTGATGTTGATGCATGCTTATATGCCATTGTGGTATTGTATATGATGAATGCACTATTGATAAACATACATGATTAGACATTGAGTCATCATGCATATGTAATTTGATAAAGACTATATACCGTTGTGGTATTATATATGATGAACACATCATTGATAAACATACATGACTGGACATTGCGTCGTCATACATATATATTGTACATGATGAATGAATCATTGATAAACATACATGACTTGACATTGCGTCGTCATGCATATGTATACCTAAGAGTAGAATAACACCTATGTGCAGGTGCGAATAGACTAAGCGTAGGTGCCATACGTTGTTGGCCCAGGGAGCATCGAGGTGCGGGTGCCTCATCATGGACAGTTGAGAGCTCCTTTGTGCCGTGGGGTAGACCGATGCAAACACACCAACGATCCGGACTGAGACGCTGTCCTATGTCGCGATCAACTATTGAGGTGCCATGTATAAGCCATTGATGCACAAATATTTTATGAGATGAAGCACACTATTTTTAAGGCTAACGATATACTGGCATTACTCTTTGATCATTCACTCAGAAAAGGTTAATGTTTAGCTCCATGGAGTAGGATTTGGTACCGTAATGCATTGTGCATCGTTCATTGTCAATCTCATAAGTTGTTAAGCATGAACATCTGTTAAAGTATCTGTTTTACTACTATATGTAACATCCCAACTTTTGGGTAAAAGACCGTTGTGTCCCTATTTTACTGTTTCTTGTTTTTCTGTATGAAATACAGAAAAATAATACTGTTTGTTATTTTATTTGGTAGTTTTACATAATTTGTTTCGATACAGTAAGATAAAATTTTTATCAAATTACTGTTTTAAATTTTTCTGTATCAAAAATAGATGTATAATAATGCCTAGTATTTTATATAATCGTTTTACGTATTTTTCTTCAAGACAGTGAAATAAAATTTTTCTTGAATCTATTTGTTTTAATTTTTCTCGTTGATATACGAAAAAAATAATACTTGTCTGTAATTTTATTTGAACGCTTTTGCATGATTAGCTACGTTGTGGAAAAAAATTGAGAAAATGACCGTTACGTCCCGAACGTCTTGTTTGTCTTTGTTTTTTGCTTGTTTTTAATTGTTTTCTACATGATACGATGCTCAATATTACTTGTCTGTAATTTTATATGGACTTTTTGTGTGATTTGCTCCTGGGGTAGGAAAATAATATTTTTCCGGACCGGAAAAATCTGTTTTTAATTATTCGGAGGCGGGGATCTTACAAAACCCAATTCTGAATGAGCCTAAAATTAATCTTTTAATTTTTAGGATTTAATCACAAATAAAATAATTTTATATTATTATAATATTATTTTATTAGTCAAGATAAATAAGTGACGGTGGACCCTAAATATTTTGCGGGACCCACATTTAGTCATCGAGTCTTTGTACACGTGGACCAATGAGGAGCTGGTCAAAATTGGTGGCTATGACTCATCGCAACGGGTCAATAGGACGATGACACGTGGCGTGACACCTCAGCATCATGACTCAGCAGCTTCTAGAAGGTTCCAGAAGTGCTGACTCGGCCTGTGACTCACCGCAGTGACTCGCCAGTTCCAGAAGTTTCTCTTATGACTCAGCGCTGTGACTCACCATTGATGACGCAGCCAATGATGCAGTTGTGATGCGAGATCGGTGACTCGAAGATGTCTTTGACTCGCTATGCTGACTCACCTGTTTTGGAAAATATCTATGCTGACTCATCTGCTCTAGAAAATATCTACGCTGACTCGCCATGTTGACTCACCCGTTCTAGAAAATTCCACGATGACTCATCATACTGACTCATCGTAGTGAGTCACATGTTCTAGAAATTTCTCTTTGATGACTCGCTTTATGACTCATCAAGGGCAATCAGTAGAAAAATGATCAATAATAATTTCTACTCTGCTAGTATAAGATAAAAATCTATGTATATTTTATCACCCATTAGACAATAGACATTGGCTTTATAAGCAGTAATTGTTGTTCATTGCTTATGATATACCGAAAAATATCCTAAGCCTTCATCTTTTTCCTGGAGTCTATAAATAGGAGAGCCTTGGCTCATTTTCAACTTTGGCAAGAAGCTCTCACCTTCTTTTTCTCTCCATGTGCTCCACGGCCATGGCTCCCAAATGGAGACAATCTCCACCCATTCACCTCATTTACTCTTCTACACATCATTTTCTCCAAAGAACCAAGACCAAGCAACCAAAATTCTCTCATTTTCTCTTCCCCTTGATTTCGGCCAAATCACCAAGAACCATTCTCCAAACTTCAATAAATCCTACCAATATCATTTCTTGAATCCTTTCATTAAACCAAGACACTTTTATGTTAGGAATTTCTCAAGATTCCTTCATCTTCATCTTCCTATCAAGCAAAAACCACAAAAACTCATATCTCTCCCTTTCTTCAAGCTCACGGCCAACCCTCAAAAATCACCTTCCAAGCTTCAATAATTTTAAATGACCATAGATCTTGAATCTCCATGCATTTCTAAAGAACTTTCATGTTGGAAGTTTTTCCTAAATCTTCCATTTTCTACCTTGTTCTTCAAAGCTCAAGTTTGAAACCATGAAGGTGAAATTCTTTAATCTTCATGTTTCTATCCATTTTAAAGTTTTAATCATGATTTTAATCCATGATTATTCTAGTTTAGAGCCTTAGGTATTAATATTGTATGTTTTCTTTGTTTTCAAGGAGCTCTTGGAGGAGGAAGCTTGCTTGAAGGAGACATACAAAGGACTTGGAGGTTCTTCAAGAGGTAAGAGAGAGATTACCCTCATCAACCAAGTGTTGGTGGTGAGGAATATATGTGGTTGTGCTTGTAGAATCCATAAGGATTCGGTGGTGTGCTTGTTTTGATGTGTTAATTATTTGTGTGTTTGTTATTTGTGTGTTTGATAATTTGGTGCTTACTAGTAGGTTGTTGTGTATTTGTTAGTAGTCTTCTTATGTGATATTTGTAATAAATTGCATGTCTACAAGCTTTAATTTGCATGTCTACAAGCTTTGATAATATTGCATGTGTTAGAAATGCATGATAAAATATAGGATATGAATAATATGTCAAGGATTGTATGAGTGTTCCAAAGAACACACTAACAAGGCTCACGGCCATGATCCAAATGGGGAACCAAAATGTTCTCTTAATTTTCTTAAAAGGTGACCTAATTAACCTAAGAGAATTGGTAAGATATCCATTTGTTTAGATTAAGAAAAATGAATTTGGAAATTAAATGGCATAACCTTACATTTTCATCCAACATGTCTAACTTCAACACTTTGATTTCTAAAACTATTTTCTAGGGTAAGGATTAAATCAATGTAGACAATACAAGAGATTAAACATGTATTTAAAAGGTGAAAAATAATTTGGAAATCAAATGCAAAGTTTTTATCAAATTCGCCAACATTCCAAATTAGACATTCATGATTTCTAAAATTAATTCCAAGCTATTTTCAATCAAGAAGAAGCAATACAAGTTAAAGTAAATTTTCTACAATGAGTTTTAAAGAAATAAAGTAGTTAGAATTAAGTTTAAGAGGTTAATACTAATGGTTTTTACTTGTAAGAAGAAATACAAGAGCTTTATAAAATTTCTAACGTATAGCTCATCGTGTGTTTTGAAGCACGTTAGGAATTTTCAAAAGTATAATTATTTGGTATTAATAAAAATGAAAAGGACTTTTAAATGGTAAATTTAGGAAACCATTATTATAATTTATTAAACAAAATACATCAATTTTTAGTAAAAACGGATAAATAAGATAGAAAAGATGTCCAAAAGACAAGATATCGCTATGAAAAATATTCTACGTAATTTGAAAGTACTAAATATTATTTCTTTGTTTTAAACAGTTATTTTAAGGAAGTTGGACAAGAAAACGATTTAAAAATCTTACGCGATTGAGAAAACGTATTAAAAATTCTACGCGATTTTGAAAACAGAAAAATATATTTACGCGTTTTGCAAACGTTTGTAAAAATGATGGAATTGTGAAAATACGATAAAATTTCTACGCGATTAAACGTTACTGTATTTATTTTTGCTGTCGGGAAAATGTGAACCCGTACAGGCTTTTGAGAATTTTCGCTGTTGGGAAAATGTGAACCCGTACAGATTATTTTTGAGGATCTTTCGCGGTCGGGAAAATGTGAACCCGTACAGGTTTTTGAGAATTTATCTGCTATCGGGAAAATGTGAACCCGTACAGGCTTTTGAGAATTTATTTGTTGTCGGGAAAATGTGAACCCGTACAGGCTTTCTATTTATGTGTGCCAAGTTTTTGGTGGATTGGTTAACGAGACGAATCACATCGTGTTGTCAATGCGATAAACGTAGTGTGGTTCATTGTTCTAATGAACTTGGAGACTTTAGTGTACGGGATCCCACATGTGGACAGTTGGTAGCTCCGATGGGCCGTGGTAAACCGATAGCACACTATGGTACTCAACACGCACTATATTTAATCGAGATTTGTGAAATCTAGTAGTACATTTGCCTATAGTGCCACAACGTGAGACCGTGAACTACACCACGCCTGATGATGGATTCTGTGTCGTGGGGCTATAGACGCAACGTGTGACAAAAGCAATAGTTGGTTGGGCAGCCATGGTACTAATAGATTTTGCAGTCATTCCGCTCTCTGATACTTATGTTTTCTTTAGCTCCATGGAGTAGGATTGTGTCTTATTGTATATGTTGATATGTGGTACATTATTATCTTCTATTTGTTATTTTTATCTATTATCTTTTATTTGTTATTTCTTTTATCTCGTCATCTTTTATCTATGATATTTTTATTTGTGATTTTATTTGTGATTTCTATCTATGCTTTTTATCCGTGATTTTTATCTCAGACCTTCCATTTGTGATATTTATGTTGTTATGACATTTGATCTTTCTTTTATATTGTACTTGTTATGATATTTTATATGGTATGAATTGTTATATCTATCCTAATAATGTTATTACTGTTTATTTTATTAGGTTATATGTATGTTAGAAATATTTGTAAATTGATAACATGACTATAATTGTGATTATCTGTGTGTATGGAATGACTTTGTCATTCGTATTATTCTTTACTACCGTACTGGTACTGGTGAAAGGGGATCTCACCTCTTTCCTGTGTTGTTTTTGTTTGGTTTGTATTCTTCGAATTCGTATAGTAGGCGGAGCACATTCTTAACCCTAGGGGAGACAATATTCTGAAGATGGTGGCGGCGTCATTGAGTGGTCTTTCAAGTTTCAACAAGATGCAGTTGGTGAAGAAACAGACTATGTAGGTTGAGTTTTTCTCGTTAGTGTTGTTACCGTGCTATTGGTAGTACCCGTCTTTGGGTTTGCTACTGTTTCTCTGAGTCTGTAAATATTACGTTTTAACTTATATGAAATGATTGGTGATGTGTATGTTAATCTGTTAAATTTAATTTCCATTTTACTTAAAATTTCCGGTAAGTTTGTATTTCCGCGACAAGAAATTTTAAAATCCATATTTTGAAACTCAAAGCTTTTATAAAATAATTTTAATTAGTTTTAAGATTTATTTATTTTTTAAAAATGTGACGCCTACGGAGGGTGTTACATTAGTTGGTATCGAGCACGCTAGAGTCTTTTTGGGTTGTGGTTAGGTCTGTCTTGTTTTTGTTGTGTGACTCTCTGTGCTTGGACTCCGAAAGGAGACAATGTTTCTTTGGAATGGTTACTTTGGTATCCATTGTACTATGATTCATCTGTCTTTGAAGAAAGACGATGATTCGTGGTAAACGTGCACGTGAGGAAGCAGGACGCGATAGCGGCGATATGACTGCAACTATGAAAACAAGGTAAAGAATAGTTGAAGAAACAGTACAATATGACTTGAGGATTACTCAGCAGCGAGGAACGATAGCCGAGGATTAGAAGCAGACCAAGTCGAAATAAATCTTAGAATACGCAATTTCGTAACGTTAGACCGTATTAGTTCTGAAGGAGGAGAAGTCGTAAGGCCAAGCAAGTCCAGTGGAAAAATGTATTCGTGATCATCGGGAAGTCAACAACAACAACAATCTTGTGGAGGAAAAGCTAGCAGTAGCAGGTTTGGCAAGACTATGACATCTGCACCAAAATGTTGAAAGTGCGGGGAAGATCATCCAACGAGGGACGGTATAATCAAAGGAAAATCCTCTATTTCAAGTGTAGGATGCCCAAACATTTTGCTGAACAGTGTATCTCGCCAAAGACAAGGTCATCTGTTAATAACGTACGTGCTTCGACATCTTAAGTAGAATGGAGCATCGATTCTTCAAGTGGAGCAAAAACATCTTAAATGGAAGAACTTAAACAAAGAAGATTGTATCGCAAAAAGGTGATTCTTTAACTATACTGTATAATTCTGAGAGTAACATATTTCTCTATGGCATATAATTATGTGGGTCAATTAGAGTTATCTGTGCTTTCATTATTCTTTTGGCCTGATTGTTTCTACTTCTGATACTAGAACATGTGGTTGAGGACTTGAGTTGCTTAAACCATTCTAAGTTTATTGAATAATTGAATCTTTTCTGTTGATTCAATTTGTATACTTCTTTCTCAAAACAGACGTGATCTACAAATATGGATTGGGTATTTTTCCAACCATCCATACTCTGTTAGACTTATCAGTTGAATTGTTCAAGTTAAAAAGTTCACTTTTAAATTCATCGTACCATATCAATTTCTTTATTGGATAGGTTCGGTGGTATGGATGATTCTATCATCTCTTTCTATCATCTCTTATTTCTATGTTTTCATAATATTTTCCTTATGCCGCAATTGCGAAATATGTGGAAATGTACTTTTAGTTTAATCCATTCTTTTATGACTAATTAACTATTTGAGTTGATTAAAGCTATCAATATCTTTGTTACCTTTTGCCTTCTTTATTTCTGCTTTTATTACCAAATCCATTGTTATTATCTAGTTCCTTAAATAATCTTTTCTGTTAATCTAAACTGTCTACCTCTTTCGCGAGATAGATGAGATCTTATACATGGATTGGTTATCTTTAATCATATCCTGTAAATTATTTCAGTAAAATTTTGGTGTCCCAGAAATCTTATTCTTAAAATCAGGCAATGTCAAATTCTTTGTTAGACAAGTCTGATAACAATTCAGATAATTTCTCTACCTTTTCTTCTAAATTTTTATAATGTCCTTTTGTGTGTTGCAATTGTAAAGAAAGGATGTTTTTAGTCAAAATTATGTCATAAGTATCAAATACAGTATTGTTGAAAAAGAGAACTTGGATTGTGAGGCACTTCCAGTTAAAAGTAAAGGCAGAAGAGTGAAGCGGTACAAAGTCAGGGATAATTTCAAATGGTACTGATCAGAGTGACGCAGCGGAAGCGTAGTGGATAGTATCTTTCGTCCTTATTTAGACAGAATTGTCATTATCTTTATTAACGACATTCTGATCTATTCTCGAAATCATGAAGAATCACACTAAAATGCTATTCTCCATGTTTTACGCGATGCAAGGAGTTTTCGTTAATCGAGGTAATCTGGAGTGGTGTAAACGGAGGTGCAACGTGAAAATTAAAAGACAAGACGAAGGGACTGTTCAGAGACTGCTACGAATTTCGAGGGCGAAATTCCTTTTTGGTGGGGAGTGTTGTAACATCCCAACTTTTGGGTAAAAGACCGTTGTGTCCCTATTTTACTGTTTCTTGTTTTTCTGTATGAAATACAGAAAAATAATACTGTTTGTTATTTTATTTGGTAGTTTTACATAATTTGTTTCGATACAAGAAGATAAAAAAATTTTATCAAATTACTTGTTTTAAATTTTTCTCGTATCAAAAACAATGATGTATAATAATTGTCTAGTATTTTATATAATCGTTTTACGTATTTTTCTTCAAGACAGTGAAATAAAATTTTTCTTGAATCTGCTTGTTTTAATTTTTCTGGTTGATATACAGACAAATAATACTGTCTGTAATTTTATTTGAACGTTTTGCATGATTAGCTACGTTGTGGAAAAAAATTAAGAAAATGACCGTTACGTCCCGAACGTGCTGTTTGTCCTGTTTTTGCTGTTTTTAATTGTTTTCTACATGATACGAGTGCTCAATATTACAATATTACTCGTTTTATATGGACTTTTTGTGTGATTTGCTCCGGGGTAGGAAAATAATATTTTTCCTGACCGGAAAAATCTGTTTTTAATTATTCGGAGGCGGGGGATCTTACTAAACCCACTTCGAATGAGCCTAAAATTAATCTTTTAATTTTTAGGATTTAATCACAAATAAAATAATTTTATATTATTATAATATTATTTTATTAGTCAGTATAAATAAGTGACGGCGGACCCGGAAATATTTTGTGGGACCCACATTTAGTCATCGAGTGCTGTACACGTGGACCAATGAAGAGCTGGTCAAAATTGGTGGCTATAACTCATCGCAACGGGCCAATAGGACGATGACACGTGGCGTGACACCTCAGCATCATGACTCAGCAGCTTCTAGAAGTTTCCAGAAGTGCTGACTCGGCTTGTGACTCACCGCAGTGACTCGCCAGTTCCAGAAGTTTCTCTGATGACTCAGCGCTGTGACTCACCATTGATGACGCAGCCAATGATGCAGTTGTGATGTAGTCAGTGACTCAGCATGCTGACTCGCCATGCTGACTTACCTGTTTTGGAAAATATCTATGCTGACTCATCTGCTCTAGAAAATATCTACGCTGACTCGCCATGTTGACTCACCCGTTCTAGAAAATTCCACGATGACTCATCATACTGACTCATCGTAGTGAGTCACATGTTCTAGAAATTTTCTTTGATGACTCGCTTTATGACTCATCAAGGGCAATCAGTAGAAAAATGATCAATAATAATTTCTACTCTGCTAGTATAAGATAAAAATCTATGTATATTTTATCACCCATTAGACAATAGACATTGGCTTTATAAGCAGTAATTGTTGTTCATTGCTTATGATATACCGAAAAATATCCTAAGCCTTCATC
Organism: Ormosia emarginata; assembly: GCA_029884605.1. NCBI lineage: Eukaryota > Viridiplantae > Streptophyta > Magnoliopsida > Fabales > Fabaceae > Ormosia > Ormosia emarginata. The sequence goes on along the minus strand of JAQQTP010000078.1, from coordinate 18,388,689 downwards.
TTTTTCCTGGAGTCTATAAATAGGAGAGCCTTGGCTCATTTTCAACTTTGGCAAGAAGCTCTCACCTTCTTTTTCTCTCCATGTGCTCCACGGCCATGGCTCCCAAATGGAGACAATCTCCACCCATTCACCTCATTTACTCTTCTACACATCATTTTCTCCAAAGAACCAAGACCAAGCAACCAAAATTCTCTCCTTTTCTCTTCCCCTTGATTTCGGCCAAATCACCAAGAACCATTCTCCAAACTTCAATAAATCTTACCAATATCATTTCTTGAATCCTTTCATCAAACCAAGACACTTTCATGTTAGGAATTTCTCAAGATTCCTTCATCTTCATCTTCCTATCAAGCAAAAACCACAAAAACTCATATCTCTCCCTTTCTTCAAGCTCACGGCCAACCCTCAAAAATCACCTTCCAAGCTTCAATAATTTTAAATGACCATAGATCTTGAATCTCCATGCATTTCTAAAGAACTTTCATGTTGGAAGTTTTTCCTAAATCTTCCATTTTCTACCTTGTTCTTCAAAGCTCAAGTTTGAAACCATGAAGGTGAAATTCTTTAATCTTCATGTTTCTATCCATTTTAAAGTTTTAATCATGATTTTAATCCATGATTATTCTAGTTTAGAGCCTTAGGTATTAATATTGTATGTTTTCTTTGTTTTCAAGGAGCTCTTGGAGGAGGAAGCTTGCTTGAAGGAGACATACAAAGGACTTGGAGGTTCTTCAAGAGGTAAGAGGGAGATTACCCTCATCAACCAAGTGTTGGTGGTGAGGAATATATGTGGTTGTGCTTGTAGAATCCATAAGGATTCGGTGGTGTGCTTGTTTTGATGTGTTAATTATTTGTGTGTTTGTTATTTGTGTGTTTGATAATTTGGTGCTTACTAGTAGGTTGTTGTGTATTTGTTAGTAGTCTTCTTATGTGATATTTGTAATAAATTGCATGTCTACAAGCTTTAATTTGCATGTCTACAAGCTTTGATAATATTGCATGTGTTAGAAATGCATGATAAAATATAGGATATGAATAATATGTCAAGGATTGTATGAGTGTTCCAAAGAACACACTAACAAGGCTCACGGCCATGATCCAAATGGGGAACCAAAATGTTCTCTTAATTTTCTTAAAAGGTGACCTAATTAACCTAAGAGAATTGGTAAGATATCCATTTGTTTAGATTAAGAAAAATGAATTTGGAAATTAAATGGCATAACCTTACATTTTCATCCAACATGTCTAACTTCAACACTTTGATTTCTAAAACTATTTTCTAGGGTAAGGATTAAATCAATGTAGACAATACAAGAGATTAAACATGTATTTAAAAGGTGAAAAATAATTTGGAAATCAAATGCAAAGTTTTTATCAAATTCGCCAACATGCCAAATTAGACATTCATGATTTCTAAAATTAATTCCAAGCTATTTTCAATCAAGAAGAAGCAATACAAGTTAAAGTAAATTTTCTACAATGAGTTTTAAAGAAATAAAGTAGTTAGAATTAAGTTTAAGAGGTTAATACTAATGGTTTTTACTGTAAGAAGAAATACAAGATAGCTTTATAAAATTTCTAACGATAGCTCATCGTGTGTTTTGAAGCACGTTAGGAATTTTCAAAAGTATAATTATTTGGTATTAATAAAAATGAAAAGGACTTTTAAATGGTAAATTTAGGAAACCATTATTATAATTTATTAAACAAAATACTGTCAATTTTTAGTAAAAACGGATAAATAAGATAGAAAAGATGTCCAAAAGACAGTATACGCTATGAAAAATATTCTACGTAATTTGAAAGTACTAAATATTATTTCTGTTTGTTTTAAACAGTTATTTTAAGGAAGTTGGACAAGAAAACGATTTAAAAATCTTACGCGATTGAGAAAACGTATTAAAAATTCTATGCGATTTTGAAAACAGAAAAATATATTTACGCGTTTTGCAAACGTTTGTAAAAATGATGGAATTGTGAAAATACGATAAAATTTCTACGCGATTAAACGTTACTGTATTTATTTTTGCTGTCGGGAAAATGTGAACCCGTACAGGCTTTTGAGAATTTTCGCTGTCGGGAAAATGTGAACCCGTCATATTATTATTTTTGAGGATCTTTCGCGGTCGGGAAAATGTGAACCCGTACAGGTTTTTGAGAATTTATCTGCTATCGGGAAAATGTGAACCCGTACAGGCTTTTGAGAATTTATTTGTTGTCGGGAAAATGTGAACCCGTACAGGCTTTCTATTTATGTGTGCCAAGTTTTTGGTGGATTGGTTAACGAGACGAATCACATCGTGTTGTCAATGCGATAAACGTAGTGTGGTTCATTGTTCTAATGAACTTGGAGACTTTAGTGTACGGGATCCCACATGTGGACAGTTGGTAGCTCCGCTGGGCCGTGGTAAACCGATAGCACACTATGGTACTCAACACGCACTATATTTAATCGAGATTTGTGAAATCTAGTAGTACATTTGCCTGTAGTGCCACAACGTGAGACCGTGAACTACACCACGCCTAGATGATGGATTCCTGTGTCGTGGGGCTATAGACGCAACGTGTGACAGCGCAATAGTTGGTTGGGCAGCCGTGGTACTAATAGATTTTGCGAGTCATTCCGCTCTCTGATACTTATGTTTTCTTTAGCTCCATGGAGTAGGATTGTGTCTTATTGTATATGTTGATATGTGGTACATTATTATCTTCTATTTGTTATTTTTATCTATTATCTTTTATTTGTTATTTCTTTTATCTGTCATCTTTTATCTATGATATTTTTATTTGTGATTTTATTTGTGATTTCTATCTATGCTTTTTATCCGTGATTTTTATCTGTGACCTTCCATTTGTGATATTTATGTTGTTATGACATTTGATCTTTCTTTTATATTGTCTTGTTATGATATTTTATATGGTATGAATTGTTATATCTATCCTAATAATGTTATTACTGTTTATTTTATTAGGTTATATGTATGTTAGAAATATTTGTAAATTGATAACATGACTATAATTGTGATTATCTGTGTGTATGGAATGACTTTGTCATTCGTATTATTCTTTACTACCGTACTGGTACTGGTGAAAGGGGATCTCACCTCTTTCCCGTGTTGTTTTTGTTTGGTTTGTATTCTTCGAACGTATAGTAGGCGAGCACATTCTTAACCCTAGGGGAGACAATATTCTGAAGATGGTGGCGGCGTCATTGAGTGGTCTTTCAAGTTTCAACAAGATGCAGTTGGTGAAGAAACAGACTATGTAGGTTGAGTTTTTCTCGTTAGTGTTGTTACCGTGCTATTGGTAGTACCCGTCTTTGGGTTTGCTACTGTTTCTCTGAGTCTGTAAATATTACGTTTTCACTTATATGAAATGATTGGTGATATGTATGTTAATCTGTTAAATTTAATTTCCATTTTACTTAAAATTTCCGGTAAGTTTGTATTTCCGCGACAAGAAATTTTAAAATCCATATTTTGAAACTCAAAGCTTTTATAAAATAATTTTAATTAGTTTTAAGATTTATTTATTTTTTTAAAAATGTGACGCCCTACGGAGGGTGTTACACTATATATGATTTGTCTGATGATTTTGCTGATTTACTAGAAATGCTGTGGCGATTTGCCTGTTGAAATTGGTTATTGTTGCCGACCACTGATCTACTTTTACTATAAATATCGTTACTGTCATGAATTCTCATTATTGCTTATAACTGAGCTGCTTGTGTTATAAATTTTGCTGCTGCTGTTGATAAATATATGAACTGTATTGCTTTGTGGGCACTTTATGCCGTGATGTTTTCTTACTACCGTAGTGGTAATGAAAGATGGGTGTCTCAACTCTTTCTTGTATTACCCTATTCTATGTCAAATTGGATAAAAACAGAGAAGAGTGCAAGTGGACTCGATTAGTTGTACTTGAGGATCGACTTCTATCTCCTGGTGATGGCTTGGATATAGTTTCTCCAAGGCTCGGAAGCCTGACACTTCAAACGTGAAGCGGGACTTGTCGTATACGTGGGAGATGTAACCCTGGTACAGTGTAGAGATGAACCCGGCGATGGGACTAACATCACCTATGTTCCGTTACGTGTGGAGTTTCCTATACCCATTGGGGAAATGTGGGGTAACCGCCATCTCTTCCTTAGAGAGGTTTCGGTTATGACACAGGTTTGTACTCTTTTCCTTTGGAGATATCGCAATGGCGAGTCTTATCCGTCAGAGATGTCGAGGAAGATCAAGTGCAAGATCTTTCCATTCATGTGTTCGACTTTGGTGAAGGCCGAACCTTTACTTGGTAGTTTATGTTATGTAATGAAAGGTTTAAATTCGATATCGTGTAATTCGACTTTATGCATTAATTTTGGATATATATAATTTTGTATCAAATAATGTTGTATTCGTTGATGAGTCAATATATTTATATCTCATTCGAGGCTCGTAATTTCTACTTATGCATAAATGCGGAAAAAAAATAAACTTGTAAATTTAGAAATTTATGTTATCATGACTGTGACACACTTGGATTTAGTAACTGTGGTGTAATGACGATTACGCTGCGGTTGTTATATTTAGGTGCGTTACAAAACTTCCAGGACCTGTCAACTTTTTGTCAGACAAATCCTCCACTTTTCAGAGGCAAGTACAATCCCGCTAAGGTTAAGGAGTGACTCAGTGAGATGGAGAAGATTTTTGATGTGATGATTTGCTCAGATGAGAAAAAGGTTTCCTTCGCCTCATATATGTTAAAAGGAGAGGCGGAGCATTGGTGGAAAAATATGAAAAGGGTACTAGAAGCCGCAGGAACCCAGATGTTGTGGGAGGCCTTCAAGATAACTTTTCTGAAGAAGTATTTTCCACAAACTCTACATGATGATAAGGAAGTGGAGTTTGTGTAGTTAGAACAAGGGAGATTGTTAGTAGGCTAATACGTAGCTAAGTTTAAGGAGTTATCGAAGTTCTCTTTGCATTTTCATTAAAATCTAGGCGAGAATTGGCGATGTCTGAAATTCAAAACTGGTCTAAGAAGTGATATTAAAAATATGGTGAGACCTATGGAAATCAGGGATTTTCCTTCTTTGGACAACAAATGTAGAATTGTTGAGTCAAGTGTCCCTAGGCCTCAATCAAGGGAAAATGTGCAAGACTTCCAAAAGAGGAAGAGAGTTGATGATAAGAACCAGGAGGGTGCTTTTAAGACAAGTAACCCCAAAGGTAAAAGCTTGAAGGGATATAAGTTTCCACAGTGCTCTAAATGTGGGAAGACACATGGAGGCAAACCGTGTTTAGTAGGCTAGTTTGTGTGTTATACCTGTGAGCAACCAGGACACTTTTCTAGAGATTGTCCCTAAAGAAAGGAAAATGAGCCTACTCCAAAGCCGCTAGCTAAAGGACGAGTTTATACTCTAGGCGGAACAGAGGTGGCCCGGTCTTTCGATCTTATTCAAAGTAAAGGCATAATTCTTAATCATTTTTTAAATGTTATGTATGGTTCAAGAGCATCCCACTCCTTTATTTCTTATGATTGTGTAAGGATATTGGATTTTCCTATGTTAGAGTTACCATATGACTTGTCTATTTTCACACCTACCGATAAACCAGTCATAACTTTGTGTATGTCTTGACTGTTGTATAAGACTTAAGGATAACGTCTTCTTTGTAAATCTTATCTATTTACCCCTTGTGGACATAGATGTCATCCTTGGTATGGATTGGTTGTCATCCAATCATGTAGTCTTAAATTGTTTAGATAAGACTCTAATTTTTCTATCTAACATTCCTACCAGAGTTATTTCTTCAGAGTTTGTCTATCTCAATGTTAATTAGGTCAATCACTATATAGCAGAAGGAGCTCTAGGATATGTTCTTCTTTTCTCATTAGACATAGAGGTTGAGCAGAACCTAGACAGTATACCTGTGGTGAAGGAATACCCAGAGGTATTTCCGAGTGACATAGCGGAGTTGCTGCCGGAGAGAAAGACAAAGTTTACTATAGATTTGGTACCAGGTACAAGACCTATATCTATAGCACCCTATAGGATGACACCTCTAGAATTAGCTGAGCTCAAGAAGCAAATAGAGGATTTGTTGATAAGCAGTTCATTAGGCCTAGTGTTTCTCCTTGAGGAGCACTAGTGTTGCTAGTGAAGAAGAAAGATGGTACCATGAGGTTATGTGTTGACTATAGGCAGTTAAACAAGGTGACCATCAAGAATAAGTATCCATTTCCTAAAATAGATGATCTGATGGATCAATTAAGAGGGGCTTCAGTGTTTTCCAATATTGATCTAAGATCTGGATATCATCAAATCAGAGTTAAGGGAGAGGATATCCCTAGTGTGGACATTATGAGTATCTTGTGATGTCCTTTAGGTTGACAAATGCTCCAGCAATGTTTATGGATTACATGAACATAGTTTTTATACCCTACATAGATAGGTTTGTAGTAGTTTTTATTGATGACATCCTTATCTATTCTAAGATGGTGGAAGAGCATGAGCAGTATGTCAGGATAGTTTTAGATATCCTTAAAGAGAAGAAGTTGTTTGCCAAATTATCCAAGTGCGAGTTTTGGCTAACAGAAGTTCAAGTTTTGGGCCATGTTATTTCTCAAGGAGGAATTTTAGTGAATCCTAGTAAAGTTGAAGCAGTGTTACAGTGGGAGAGACCCACCACTGTAACTGATATTAGGAGCTTTATAGGCCTACCTGGTTGTTATAGAAGGTTTATAAAGGGCTTTTCTCAGTTAATGCTACCATTGACTAGGTTAACTAGGAAAGTTAGTCTGTTTTGAGCTTAACATGTGCATGGCAATGGTTTGGAAACTTAGGGGAATCCATTTTTATGTTTAGGGTTAAAGTTGAGAGATGGAGAGCAAGCTCTTGGTTTCCTAGGTCATGAATCCATATTAGGTGAGTTGAAGGTGAGCATGAAGATTTAGCAAGTTTAAGGACCACTTTTAGGGTTAAAAACCATTCAGAACATGAGATTAGAGGATTAGAACTGGTTTGAAATCCAATGGAATAGTAACTAATGTTTCAGATGTCTAGCGCTTAAGCACATATTTTTTGACTAATTTAGCTCCCAAGGCCAGAGAGCTCATGGTTAGGTTTAGGAAACCACTAATTAAGCACCCACAAAGTGAGCGATTAAGCGCACTTGTCCAGAGGTCACAGGTACTGATTGATTAAGCGGTCAGATGAAATAGGGTAGAGGTTTCTGTCATTCAGTGCTTAAGCACTAAGAAAGTGGGTGATTAAGTGCCTAAACATAGTAACTCCCAAACTTTTTAGTTTGAAGAAATGGAGTTCCCTACTTCATTGGACCCTTCATTTGTGCTTTTTAGCATATGTTAAGATACTACTAGTGGAAATTGAAGTAAGGAATTACCATGTAGTAAGTAGAGGAAATGTTTTAACCTTTGAGCATTCAAGAGAAATTGTAACGACCTAAATAATACGCTCTTTCTTTTAATTGATGCATTTATTTTAGTTTGTCATGTTTCTATGAAAAACAACATGTTTCAAGATAAATAAAAATCTAATTGAAAATGGATAACGAAATTTTTCGCAGATATGTTCATCAAAACACATTCGTTGTTACTTAAATTAGAAAAACATGAGTTCATGAAGGGTTACAAAAATTTGACCTTCCTAGAGGTTATATATGTAACATCATCCTTAACCTAATGATCCAAATTAGGGTTATAGTAGCTCAGTATAGTTGGTAAAAGTTATCTGTTAATTTGGGTAATTTTTTGAACTAATTTGAGCGTAATTCTATAACATTGAATATAATAGAATAATTAAGGTATCTGCTGAATCAATTGATATGATGGAAATAAATATAAAAAATTTATTTCCTAGCTATAAATAATGATAAGAGTTGTAGAAAATTTTAGAAATTCAACTAAGTTAATCTGGTATTTTTAAGAATACTACTAAAAAATAGTCGATACAATTTAGCAGCTCAGAAAATTATGAAATTTCACAGAAATGATAAGTAAGATATGGGGAATATCAAGATAAGTATCAGTAAGCATATTTACCTAATTCCTAAGTTTAATTTAACTTGAGACCGAGTAATGAAACTTCATTGATAAATAGCAGTATATATAATTTTGGAAAAATGGATCTAAGGACTAAAATGAGTTCTAAAATTTTCCATAACACTTATGGTAACTTGAAAACTCAACTTTAGAAGATTAAAATATATGTAATAGATATAAAAGTTCCAGCATAAAATTTTTAACCAATTTTTTTTACTTTTATGGCAAGCACTTTGTCTAGTTTTATCTAGACTATTTTCTCACTTTTGCCTCATATTTTCACACGGCAAAACTAGCACAAACAGAGGAGATTTATGGCCAACAAAGGAAGAAGAGAAAGGAGAGAAAAGAAGAAGAGAAAGTGAATAAAAAAGAAGAAAAATCCAAGGAACCAAGGCTAGGAAATTGAGGTAAGGGTTCTTACCTTCAAATACTCTTGTTTCTCCATTGAATTTAAAACAAGAATTATAGTTATGGCATGGTTTCATCTCATGGCCAACCTATAGAAAAAGAAGAGTAATTCTTTGTTATTGTGTGTTTTAGTTCTGACCTTTATCTTATTCTTCTTCTATGGAATTTTTGAGTTAATTTGGAGACTTGAGAGTCATAGAACTCATGGTCAAGACATTTAATAGGAATACTTTCTTTGAATTGATTCTTTCCTTCTATTAATTCTAGTCTTGTCTTGAAAATATGATATTGGTTGTGATTAGAAAAATTTGAAGATCTTTTGAAGGGCATGGCCTAACCTTAACCTTAACACTAACCCTAACCCTAACCCGAATTTGCATAATGTAAGTGAATCTTTGTCTAACTTATAATTCTAAGGACTTTGTGAACGCAAAAATTTGCTTGAATGTATGGAATGAAGCTCTAGGCAATGCACCACTTAGAAAGGAAAATATTGAATTTTGTATGCTATATATATAGTTATTTAAGAATTTAGTGATTAAAAATGAATAGAATAGTTATTCTTGTGATTTGATTACATAATTGATGATTAGGTGAATTTCAGCTATGCTTGAACAATCTAATATTTGAATTTGTGTATTAAATCTTTGGATGTTTATAGCTCTAATTGGTGATAATATAATTATAGCATACTTGAATAAAAGTGTATTGCGTATCAAATGAGTTGGAATTGTACATTTGTTGAGGATTATAATCTTATTGAGAATGTATGGAATGTGATGATGAAATTTATTGGTATTGCTCCTTGATTATTCAAGTTGAGCTTGAAATTTGTATTGCTCCCTTAATTCTTTAAGGTTGAGCTAATATGATATCTTGATTGAATGTGTGTATAATCAGTGCTCAAAGAATTTGGATTTAAATTGTATATAAGAATTATGAACATTTGTCCTTGAATGGGATTGATAGTGTGAGGAAGGATGATTCCCTCCCTATCAAGGTAGTTAAGGATGGATAATTGCCTCTCTATTGGAATTGAGATATATTAAATAAAGAAGGATGATTCCCTCATTATTAAGGTAGCATAAGGATGGACATTCCCTCACTAGCTATTGAATGATTATAAAGAATGAGCACTGTGATGAAATTGAATTTGATAGTCATATTTTGACATAGATATGATATAAGACCCATTGAATAAATTTATGATCATGATTCTTATTTGGAAATTGTGAATGAAAGTGTTGATGGAAATAATATTTGATGCTTGATAATAAATGTTTTCATAAACTATTATTAATTAGAATTCTATTTCGAGAAGAGGAAGGACTGAATTTGGCTTTTGTCACCTTCCTACATTATAAAATAAGTTTTAAAATGTGTTTTTTTTTCTGAAACAACTGGAAGTACTATGATGACACATATTTTTAATAATACTATAGAGAATTCTTAGAATTCTCACCTTTTTTTATTTGTATTTCTATAATATTTTCAGGGATGTGTGCCTCAGTCAGGAGTTGGAAGATGGAGACGTAGAATAGATATGATGATATTTTGTATTTTGTATTGTATAATTAATATTGTAACAAATTATGTAATTTGTGAGTATTGTAAATTATGTTGTATATTATCTTTTTAGTATATGAACATTAAGATATTCGGCTTCAAGCTCATTTTTTCAGTATATTATTAAAATGAAAAATTTAAATTTACTTTATTAGTTATACGTGACACACTTAATTCTAGTTACTAATATGTAATTTCGGATACGTTATTAGTATAGTATTAGGGTTTTACAATATACATTCTCCAAAAGAAAATAGCACCAAGTTGGAAACTGCAACATCAATGTTCACAAATTCTTCCTCTTTTCAAGTAGTACTTTAAGAGGAAAAACAAAGCAATAGACTTGCAACCAACATAGCTAAACACCACCAACGACAGGATCACCAAGGGGGCAATATCAGTTGAAACATGAAATGATCGGAAATGGTAATTGTCCCAAACTCAGGATGAGCGGTCACCTGCACCTGTGTGATGATTTGACCGATGAATGTGAAAAGTTGTGTTTCAGTATCATAGGAGCGTCTTCCCTCTCCCAGCCACACTATTATAGAACTCATAACTGATGGTCTGGAATACCACAACAATATCAAAAGGGGTGAGAAAAGATTTCTCAGTAGGAAAATTTTAAAAATAGAACTAATGGCGTTCCAGGGGAATTAGTTTTTATAAGAAAACATTCTTGACAGAGAATTAATGTTTTGCCTTAGAAAGTCTCTGATTCCCAAAACATTTTATTTTTGTCTTACAAAATATCTTATCTACAAAATAAAACAGCAGTTAGAAATTTACGGATAATTAATCACAATAAACCAAATTACGCATATATGAACAATTCAAATATAATACGTTCTTGAAAAATGCAACAAAATAAAAACAAATATATTAATCAAGATACAAGCACATTCATGTTGCAAGTATTATGGCAGTAGCATGATAATTAAAATTCACAACAGAGAATATTTGCAAAAGAGATAAACATAGAGGTTTAAGTGTCTTTTACTTAATACTCCGTGGAGTGATCCATTGGGATAGCGAATGGACAAGAGTACACATGCGCCCTCTGCATGCTCTTCGATTGCCCGAGAGAAAAAAGGCACGTCGAAGTAACATCACTTCCGGAAGTGACCCCCACGGTAAATCATAGTCCTACCTGGACACCATGTAGTCACAATGGCATGTCACTCCCAAAGGGTTTCCACCACCCTCCCAATCTACTCACATATCTTCATGTCTGCTCATTCCGAGGAACTTTGCCTTTACACTTTTTATCTTGTCACACAATTACATTTCATTCTATGTTTCCCAGGGCTCATGGCCAAATCAAAATGGAATATATAAAATGGATTCAATACAATTTTCCAAGGCTCACGGCCATCATCAAAGTATTACATATCAAATGAATCCAATAAAATTGTTCAAGGCTCATGGTCATCCTAAAAAATTCAAAGTCCATGTGTTCCATCCAAGCATAGGTACCATATCAAGTCATACAAGTTCAAGAATCCCAATCAAGTATAGGTGCAACAATCAAATTCATACATGTCCAAAGAATACTAATCAAAGCATATGCACTATAATCACATCCAAAGTCATAATCCAACAATATTAATTCTTAAAACATGGTCACGGTTGTCCTTTTAATCAAACAAGCTTATTATTACTCATTATCAAAATACAAATTAGCTAGCTTAGTACAATAACAAATTTAGGACAACATTGAGTCTTGTTTGTAAAACGGTTGTTTAAGCTCAAAAATAGAATCATATACTTGATCATAGTTCTTGTTAGGATGATATTACAACATGATTGTTAATTTAGAACTCCTCTAAGATAATTAAACAATCAAAACAAAATATGTTATTACAAGAAAAGAATGAATAAAATAGAGGGGTTAAGAGAGTAAATGAAATAATCAAGTGAGAAAAACTTGTAGAGAAGTTTCACCCCCATTTTCCTACCTTGGGTGTCCTTCTAACAAGAGGAAAGATTGGTCTGCTACCTCTAAGGGTTCACAAACCAAGTAGAAGAAGATGAAAAGAAGTCAAGAAAAGGAAGGATAGGTGTAGCTTGGGTTAGCTTACAGTTTGGAAAAGTTTATGAACAAGAAAAGCGTTGCATGTTGGTTGAAGAAGAAGCTTCAAATCCTTTGATATAACCCTCATAGCCATGATTTCCATTCCTCTAGGCAGAAACATAGGTATCATGATTCCTAAGGAGACTAGAATAGGCCTAGATTGATGTTGTGGCCGTTTGCATGAAGAGCTTAGCTCCCAAAGCTTGCTGACTTGAGAGGACGACATTATAACATCTCAAGATGTCTCTTTATCTTGAAATGAAGTGAAAGACGTGAGGTGAAAAGGGAGAGAGCAACATGATAGCCTACATCCTTGTAGGTTGAAATAATTTCACTTGGAGTAAGATGTCACCTTGCATGGTAGAAATGCATGCAGTCTTCCATTTGTCTTGGCCAAGTGAGGTGTCTTTGAGCATGTTTAAGAATGTGTATGCAGCAGCACAAGGGGTCATGGCCGTGTGCTGTGTTCTTGTGCATGACTTGGAAGGAAGTCTTTGTGACAAGTCTTTCAATCTTGAATGGAAATGAGAGCTCAGCTGCCAAGCTATTCCCAACGTGAAAAGGATTCTCTTTGGGCTTGAAAGATGTCAACTTGCATAGAATAAAGAGGTGCATGCTATCCATTTGGCTTCACGGTTTTGCAAGCATAAGAAAGGTGTCAACATGCATGACTTTGAGACCATGTGGCTACACACATTAACATTGGTTGTGAAAGGTGTAATCATGGCTTGGAATCTAACTTGTAACCGAGTCATGTTACATGGACAAAGGTGTGCATGTTTGCACACTTATCTTGGCTTCATAAAATATCTAGCTAGGTGTCATTGCATGTTTTGAATAAGTGCATGTAGCAGCCCATTGTTGCAGCTATGGCTTTCTTGAGATTGGAAGGAATATATTCCTTTCTTGGCAAGTATGTTCAAGGATTCCACATGTCATCCCTCATTTCCATCTTGCAGCCATGTGCATTGGTTGGGAGAATACCACTTAATTTTTGTTCTAATCCATAGATTTGTAATTGTAACTTGGAATCAAATGGCTAGTTTCCTTGGTCTAGCCGTGGACTCACTAATGGTGGCTTAGGAAAAATTGAATTAAGATTTCAATCTTTACAATTTTGTTTAAGTCTTGCACTAAATTTTCCAGTTAAGCTACTCTAATAATTCTTAAGATCATAATTTTAAAGTACGAGGATTTTTGGGATATTACAGAAATGGTTTGCCTTAGGTAGGTATCTAACGTTTTAGGCCATTTAAGAGTTAATGAGTGGTGATGTAGTGTATAGATTCATGTATGAAGGATGGTCTGGTAGCATTAATCTTTGTGAGTATCCTTTGATAATGTGCATAGTCCTTTAGGCCAAGAGAGATAAGAAGGAAGTCCATAAAAGTTCTTGAGCCTGGATTCAGCCCGAGCTTCTCAATAGTGCCAGGGTGTACATTCATTAAGGCCAAGGAGATAAGAGGGAAGTCCATAAAGGTTCTTTTGAGCTTGGATTCAGCCCGAGCTTCTCAATAGTGCCGGGGTACATGTAATGCGAGGATGAGCTTTCCCTCTATTTACTATAAGATAATACATTAAACCAACATTCCTAGTTAAACATCTTAGTTCATAAGGGAGCTAAGTATGTATGTTATGAATGTATGTTAACTTGGTATCTTTAGTTGTTAAAGGATAACCTTGTATATTTTTAAACATATCATATTATAGCATGTATTAAGATTATGTTTATTATGATATGTATGATTGGTTTTGGTTTACTCATACTGAGAAATGTTGTTTCTCACCCTGCTGTGTTGCCATGTAATTCTAGGCGAAGGTTCTTCAAAAAACAAGAAGAAAAATACAGCTAAAGGATTAGACTAGTTCTAGTTCTAGTTTTATTATTTATGTTACAATCTTTGTAAATAAGTATACTTCTTTTGTAATGTAAAGAGTTATGTAATACTTTAGGCCCCATGGGAGGCTAATGTTGTATATATGCATCTTCTTATGAGTTTATGTTTTTCGTATTTCATAAGACTCTCTATAATGACTCCAATGTACATTATGGATATATTATTAGGTTATTATATATGTAGTGACATTGTAATGTTGTCTATCTTTACAAATATTACATTTATGAGATATTGGTATTAAGATGTTACAGTGGTGATGGATTACTTTACAAAATGGATGGAGACAAAACCTTTAGTCATGATCATCTCTACCCGGATTCAAAAATTCACCTGGTGCCGTATTATCCCCAGGTTCAGGATTTCAGAATCTATTGTGACGGACAACAGAACCCAGTTCAGAGATAAGGGTTTCGAAGAGCTGCTTGTTGAGTTAAAAATCAAACACCATTACAGTTCCGTAGAAAATCCCAGGACAAATGGGCAGGCCGAAGCCACCAACTGGATTTTTATTCGAGAAATTAAATGAAGGTTAGATTAAGCCAAGGTAAACTGGGCTAAGCAACTAGACCATGTCCTTTGGGCCTTCCAGACTATACCCCACTCTACAATAGGTGAGACTCCCTTTAAACTCACCTATGGGTGTAAGGCTATGATCTCAGTGGAAATAGGAGAACCGAGCTGGGGTCTCCAATAGTTTTCACCTGTCAGCAACCCCGAATTGATAAGAGAAGGCTTAGATCTTCTACAGGAAAAAAGGTGTATTTCTCATATACTTGACGCCACCATCAAGCAGAAGATAGTGACTCGTTACAATTTGAAGGTTGTCCCAAGGAAATTCTAACTAGGGGACTTAGTGCTCCGGAGAGCGGACATCAGGACTAGGAATGCCTCCCAAGGGAAATTAGCCCCCAATTGGGAAGGCACTTATCGCATCGTGGTCAGCACTGGCAAAAAAGCTTACACTCTGGAGACACTAACAGGTAAGCTGATCAAAAACTATTAGAATGCGAACAAACTTAGAAAGTACTACAACTAAGTGCCCTTTAAGGCATAGTCTTAGTTTACTTCAAGTTTGATCTGCCCCAATCTATGGTGAGCATATGCTCTGTACAAACTTCTATCCTCAAATTATTCAATAAAACAGAGCTATTCAGATACCATCATGCGTTTTTAAAAATATCTCAAAGGACCCTTCAAGTGGGAAAAATGCTTTGAGAATGCCTTGAGCCCGTCCTCATGGGACTTAGCAGTCCAGGTTAAGAGGAATAATAACCCATAAAACCTGTTCGAGTGTTTTGGTCTCAGGTTATTGGTCCACACCCAATCCTCAACACCTAGCCATGACCATCCTCTGGTTATGAAATAAAGTGGCAGTGCAGATTACGATATTCGTGGTCCACCATTTGGTATCCATGAAAAATGTCTTATGTTAAACATGTTCTAAAGTAGAAAAATCCTAAGTGTCAGACAATTTTTCGCTATAAACCATAAATTAAAGACCCCAATAATGGATCACCTTAAATTATACCTAAGTCAAGTAGGATCCTAAATGCCAAAACATTTTAGTGTGGGACCCCGGGTTAACGTCTCGATTATAAATTTTACCTAAGTCAAGTGGAATTCCGAAAGCTTAATATGTTGGGTGTTGGACCCCAGACCAAGGTTCTAATTAAACAAATAATCCTAAGTCCTTCAAGCAACCAATAAATGCACATTTATAATGGGCATTGGACCCAATACAGACCATGGAAAAAGAACGCATATGACCAGGAAAAGGAATTAATTAACATCTCACCAAACGGGGTAATTCTCTTTACAAAAATCAAAATGCCCCATGTAGGAAGCAAAGAAAGGCAAAGGAAAAGGTAGATTAAATCTCAGTTCCATCTCCCTTCAGGATCCGTAACCCCGTCGAAATAGGCAAGACAATCGAGGGCTCAACTATAGGAACCTTGGCAGCAGCCTAAGCAATTTCCTCCGCCATTACGAGGCGTCCATCTTGGAAAAACATTTTAGAGTTTAAGTCTTCCAAGACTACAATGATTCTGGGGTTAAAGTGCTGGACTTGGGCCACAACATTCTGAAATTGCTCTCCACCATTGCTTGTAGAGATTTTGTCCAACTATTCATTCTCCTTTTCCAGTTGCATTATGTGGGCTTCGAGGTTGGCAATGGCCTTGTTGGACTTGGATTTTTCCTTCTTCCTAGTGGACTTGAACTTGACTAGCTCTTTTTCTAGATCAGTAACCCTCGTTTTAGTGTCTTCCTTCTGTTTAAGAGCCAAAGCAAGCTTCCAAGCTTCATCCTTTTCTATTGCCTTCAGCTAATCTGCCATCCTCCTGTCAGTCTCCATTATGGATCTCTCAAGGCAATAGGCCTCAGCAGCAGCCTGAAGTGCAAAGGTCTGGAACCTTGATAGGGTCTCGATCGTATTCCTTTAAGTGATATACTTCACTACCTCATCACTTAGGAAATGCCTATCAATAAATGCCCCGACGTCCACGTGCTCCATAATTATGGGCATCGGGTCTTCCTTCTCCTCTTTATCTTCCTCTATTGCCACTCTCTTGTCCTGATCCGTGGAGCTTTCAGTGGCCTTTCTCTTCTTTCTTTGAAGAGGTTGTGTAAGGGAATCTGATTGGTCAAGGGCCACTTCAGAAACCACATCTCAATCGACGAATCCCATAACAATAGGTGCCGGGGCGTTGGAAGGTCCTGCCCCTCCCTTCCTTACTTTCAAAGCCTTCAGGGTGACAAGCGAAGGTCCAGACGCCATGCTTACTGAAACAAGACAAGAAAAGCAAACAAGTCAAAACAACAATTGAATAGGAAATGTAAAGTACAAGAATCAAAGTCGGACCCTTGACATCGATGGCCTAACCCCTACCTAGCAAGGCATAAAGATAATCGTCACCAGGAGTGTCAAGGATAACTTTGCATTTGATGAGCCTGTAATCCTCGGCTCATCTGATCATAAAGTCAATACACTCGATGTCCCCTTTATCGAGATGATACCTCTCTTTCTCAATCAACTCGAGAGGGATGCCCATGCTTATTGTGTCCAGTATAACGAGAGGCTGGTTCCCCATTAGCTTTCAAGAAGAATGGAATTATCACTGGCATTCCCATCAAATTGAAGAACTTTGTTTTGAATTCTTTGAAGCTCTCTTGAAAGATGGTAAAAACCTTTTGCCCAGATCTAAATAGTAGTGTCAGCCCGCTTTATTGGTATGTTACACCTTGAAGGCTCCATCAGGTGTAGAAATAATAATAAAAAAGCCCTCTCCAAGCATCGTAGTCCAACTACTCGACAGATCCGTTCAAAGGTGAGTATGTATGCCCAACCAATTGGATGAAGTTGAGAAAGAACTATGCTCAGGGTCCGGAGAACTGCGATTTGAAAGTCGATGAACGGAATCTAGAGTCCCAGTCGAACAAAAAAAGGTTTATATAAAAACATGAAATGCAGACCCATCTCTTGACCCCAACATACCCTTTCATCCCATTTAGGGGACAGAACCTGATACTCATGATCTTGGGTCCCATCTTTGGTCAACCGCAAATAAGCAAGAACCTCTCTAAGTTTACCCTTGGAAGAAAGTTTAAACAAGTGGTCCCAGACGTCATCCCGAACCCAAGAATACACGTTCCTCATGGAGGCAAACACTAAAGGCTCCTCAATAGCCGTCGACCTTTGCCTCAAAGCTCTTCTCCCTGCCATAAAACCCTTGGAAACACCCATAGAGGATGATAAATTAATGTCAGAATTAATAATATTGACTTAATATATTCAGACATAGCAGAGGGTGAACCACAGAAGGGATCATTGAAAGGTTATATCCACAACTGCCCTCCAACATTGCGAATACCAGCCTCTGTGCCCACAAAGGTCTTAGCCCTATTCTTTTGCTAAAAAGAAAACAGGAAGTGCAACAAAACGAGAAAACAAACAGCCCCTAGAGCATTGAGAACAACAGAAGATTAGGAGAGGGCGTACCTTGAAAGAAAAAATAGGAATAGAAGAAAAAAAGGGATGAAAACTCTATGAAATCACTATAAGTCGCTCACAACCACCGTACAAGGTTTCCAAAAAACGTCAAGTCTCCAGGAAAAATAAAAAATAGTAAAAGTATGAATGACGCAACATTAGCCTTTATTTATAAGGATAAGGCGATTATAAGGTATTTTTGTCAAAACTTTTTCGGTTTTAAAAAAAAACTCTCATCATGGCACGGGAAGTGTAACACCCTAGGACAGATATCTTGATATGTTTGAATATATCAAAATACACAGTACTAGCCATGTCACTTACTACATAACTAACTACTAATATATCTATAACAACCATGCAAGTCATTATAAAAAGCCTTGAGAAAAATACTGAAAAGCTTAAACTTATATATATATATACAACTTTAGCCATAGAAGGGCTTATTGTAATACATGCCTCTGAATATAACTGCAAAGCAAATATAAACAATATACATAAGCTTTATCTAAACAAGAAACAAGTAAAGCTATACTGCACTAGTTTTTTTGTTTCTTGAACTTCTTACTCTATGACGATCCTTGACCTGCTTCTACCATGAAAACATAGAAAAGGGTGAGAACATACAAATCCTCAGTAATAAACATATATTTCATGGCATAAAAGCTATGTAAACTACATACATAATTAAACTAAACTCAACGTTATACGATCGCCTATACAACCATATAATGTTATCTATAATTATTATTATAGGAGTTTTCTCCACTATAACTGATAACTGCGTAATACCTCGTAGTATAGCCAAACTGATAGCCTACATACCGTTAACATAAACAACCACCCACACAATCACTTATGTCAACAGCCACAACAATTGTCCATACAACTAAACTGTAACTGCAAAGCAAACGATTTAACCCTACCTCTACTTATTCATTCTAAGTAATTCTGGTTCCACAAACACTTGCTAAGATAGGGAGTGAACTTATCACATCCTAGTCCTACGTGAGACAAAGGAAAACTGTAATTCTTACTAATTGTAAACTTGCTCATAGACTCAACTCATCCTTGTGAAAGAGTTTATCTTAACTAATGTGTCATTTTAACCCAACTTATGCAATCAAATGAGCACTTCTCTTATCTTTGCACACTTAACTTTACTGCAAGTGAGCAATTCATGCATCTAGATAGGTAAACTGTGCATATCTCACTTATATTCGGCTCTCCTTGCTATTGCACTACCTGTAGTGACCTGTGTCACACTAGAGTGCTCAAGGTTCCAAATACCTGTTCTAGGTAACTCCAAACTCTTGGAATACCTAACGGATTGATCTTCCATAAATAACTTAGTATTCAAGGAAGTAACTCTCTTCCTACATACATCTTCAACTCAACTATATTGTTAGAAGAGCTGAACACATTTCTGCTATACTCAAGCTTTCGAGTCGTAGTTCATTCTAGTGTGTATTAAATAATGTACGAGATCTCACTTAACTAGAGAACTTAGTACACAACTGTTCCCGTTTAGGAACTAAACACACAAACTTAACTCTACTTGAGTGAAACTAACTCATGAGTGGTTAGTACTTGCAACACTTTGTTGCTTAAGGTTCTAAGTACCCTTCCAAAGTAATCCACTACTCTTGGATATCCTAAGGCTCATACATTTACTAACTAACTAGAGTGAATGCTACTAATTCATTCTAATACACTCATATCTATTACTCCATCTTATCACATCTTATGTGATATCTAATGCAACACTAAGTGCCTAGGTTATTAGATATATACTTATGGCAATCCTTAACTATTGGATGCATAAAAGTCTAAACTTTCTCATCTATACTAAAGGGTTGTTTCATCTTTGAAATATCCCTAAAAGTGTCTTAATACACTTAAGAAAACATGTCAGAATGATCCCAACTAGCAGGGAACTCCTAAACATCAAGAATAATATTCTTGAAAAATCCAGGAACTCACGCCTAGGCATGACTTTCCTATGCCTAGGCACCTAGGCGTGGTACTCTCTACCTCGCCTAGACCAAAACCTGATCAGTCCACACCTAGGCGTGAAAAATTTGCGCCTAGGCGTGGTCAATTCTGCAGAAAATTATGCAGAACCGAGCCACTGTTCTATTGGCTCCAAATCTATTTTTAACCTTCCAATCTTGGATTCTAAGTGTTTTCCAACCCTAATCATTGTAACACCCTTATGGGGATGTCACATTTATGATGCAATAAAATAAAATCTTACCCAAGCTATAAAACATTTGATACATAATTAATATGAGTTGTAAAATTTTTTCCTTTTATACAAGATAACATTAAATAAAATAACACGAAACATAAAGTAAAACAAACTGTTATCACACACATAATATACATATGATTTTGTCGTAAGTTGTACAAATAATTTACAACTACAAATATTTAAATGAAACAGTAAAGAGTTAGCATAATAGTACAAGAAACATAAAGTGCCCAAGTGCACATCAAAGATCCCTAACCCTCTGAAGGATCACTCTCGAATGATAAAAATCCAGGATGTCTCACAACTCTACAGACAGGAGTCCGTGCTGTCGATACAATACTGATCTCACTGGGTGTATGAAACAGTCCTCCCCAGTGACGTCTTAGCGCCAAAGGCAACTCCAAATGTAAATACAGAGCAGTAGTAAAAACAGGCTCCCCATCAAACTCTCCTCGTAGGGACACAGTCAGACGCCCGAAGTAAATCACCGATCCTCTATCCTCACGCAGTTGCCAGGCCTCCGAATCTCCGTGAAACTCCAGTCTCACAAAACCTAGGAATCCAGGCAACGCCATAACCACAAGATCAATTTAGATGGTATGGATGATCGGTTGGCTCGCACTCGTCAAATTGATTGCCCGCTTGCTGATCCTCGGGGTATTGAATCTCAAGAGGCTATTCCTCTTCTTCTTCCTCAAACTCTTTACAGAAATAAAACAATAATACAGAAACACATACAAATAAAGAGGTGAGATAATCTACATCAATACCAGCATGACTAATAAGAAAATGACAATACAACAAATATCACAGTTTAATACAATAAAGCATACCATAACATTATAAATAATAACACAATTTAACTCAATAATGTATACCACAATATAATAACACAATTTTAACACATCACATAATATCACAAATAATAATGTTATGATGCATGCCACAAATGCAAATGCATAATGACTCATTCCTACTCCATGGAGCTAGACATAGACATCAGAGAGAATGATCTGAAAAGAACTATCAGTACCTCAGGCTGCCCAACCAAACTATTACATGTCCAACGTCGTGTCTATAGTCCACAGTCCAACATTGTGTAGTAGTACACAGTCTAAACACGTCGTGCACTACAGGTATTGTACTAAACACTCTCCCCAAGATCTCAATTAAGAATAGTGCGTGTCGAGATCATTAGTGTGTTGCCAGTTACCACGACCCAGAGGAGCAACCAATTGTCCACATGTGAAATACTCCGCACACTAATGCCTCCAAGTCCACTCAATGAACCACACTACGCTTATCATACCGACAACACAGTGTAATTCGTCTCGTCAATTAATCGCCAATATCAACCCAATTGACACGACTATCAATGCATGAATATAATTACAAAAATACCCTTAGTCTCAAAATATTACTATATTTACAAAAAACACCCTCAATCTCAATATTCCAATATATAGTACGTCTCCACTTGATAGTACCATATCTCAATATGTCCGGGTCCACCACTTTAGCTCGACAGCAAAACTTACTGTTCCAATTAATCGAGTAAAATTTTTATCGTATTTTCACAATCGCGTCACTTTTACAAACGTTTTTAAATCGCATAAATATATTTTAACGTTTTTAAAATCGTGTAGTGTTTTTAAATCGTTTTCTCAATCGCGTAAGATTTTTAAATCGTTCTTAACCGTAAGGCTTAAAAATCATAATTTTAAATATATATAAGATATTTCTAATACTTTTAAATTACATAAAATATTTCCCTTACGTTATAAATTTTATTTTTGAAACGTTCTTCATTACTTGACCACTTTTAATTAATTTTGACAATATCTTGTCTAGTAATTTTACTTAGTGATATTTTCTACGTTTTCCTTTAAAATTCCTTTGTTTAGTCTTATGACTACAAAATACACTTTGAAAATTGCTAACATACTTTAAAATTTAAAGGTAAGTATTTTTCAAGAGTTTTGTCTATTTCTCTTCTATACCATATTTCTAATAAAAATTTGTTTACTTATTTAGTTCTTGAAAATCCATTGCAAATGAATTCTTTTTAGGTTAGACAACTAGTCTACACTTAGAAAACAAATTTTTGGATTGATTACACATTAAAAGGGCATGTTGGCCGAATTCAACAAAATCTTTGCATTTGATCTTTAAATCATATTCCATCTTCTAAATCATTTTGGAATTCATTAATTTACCTAATTCTATTAAATCTTTCCTTTAGAAAATGGTTGAGAACATTTTGGTTCTCTTTTTCATGGTGAAGCCATAAGCTCCATGTTGTGTTCTTTGGAACACTCATGCAATCCTTACATGTTATTCACATCCTATGTTAATAATCATGCATTTATATACACATGCAATATATTTTAAAGATATAAATATACATACAAATAAAATCAAACACAAATAAAGAAAACATTTTAAACAACCATACAAATGAATCTTTATGGATTCTTCACACACAAACAATCCATTTTCTCATCACCACACAAAGTTGATGAGATTAAATCTCCCTCTTACCGTAAGGGAAAACAACTCCTTCTACTCTCCTCCTAGTTGATTTCAGGTAGCTCTCCAAAGAAACCCTAAAATCTTAAACAAAAATTAAAGAGTTATAACTATAGGAGAAAAACATAAACCATGGATCAATCATGGCTTAGAATCTTAGAAATCAAGTTAGAAATGAAAAACAAGAATCTTCACCTTGTAGGAAAAATCTCCAAAGTGATTTTCCAAGCTTAAAATGAAAGATTTTGGAAGAACTCTCAACTAGAGATGTTCTTAGAATGTTGTTTAGATTTGAGAAGTTGGGTTAGATGAAATTTTTTATGGTTGGAAGTGTGTTTTCTTGGTGTTGGCCGAATGGCTCTCAAAGGAACAACAATGGTGATTTTTGTTCTTGAAGAGAGAAAAGAGTAAGTTTAAGTGATAGCAAAGATGAAGAATGAAGTGAAATGCTTCTCCTAGCTCTACTTGGCCATGAGCTTCACCAAAGGAGGTGGCCTCCTTTGTTGACTCCTCCTATCACCTAATAGCCCTAGATTTGATCAATGGTTGATATCAAAGGCTTTGGCTCCAAACTTGTCTCTAATTGGTGTAGATAATCTAGTCATGCAAGTGACTAAGCTCTTCTTGATGGTTCTTGAACATGCTTGGCCGAATGGCCCTAAAGAGAAGCAAACCAAGTTTGTGCTTCATTTGGTTTTCTAGTTATACTTAGGTAAAATTGATTAGTTTGTTTAGTTACTAGCTTAACTATTTAGTTACTTAGGATAACTAGGTTTGTCTTGATATTTTGAGAACATTCTCTAACTAGAACTTAACTAGATAGCTAACTAGGTTTACTTCACTTAGTTACTACATAAGCTTTCTATACTAACTTAGTTAGGTTTTAAGCTAACTTGGTTAAGCTTTCTATTTTCATCTTAACAAGTCCAACCACTTTTGTGGACTTGAATCTTATTGGTCTAAAATGTTCAAGCCACTTTTGTTGACCACTCCTCCTTGGCTTAGGAGTTAGTCTAGCCAGAAACGTTGATTGGTTCACTAAACACGGGTCCCATAGACTTTTTCGGGTCCATGGTTATTTTGGAGCAGATTT
Source organism: Ormosia emarginata (assembly GCA_029884605.1). Classification (NCBI taxonomy): domain Eukaryota; kingdom Viridiplantae; phylum Streptophyta; class Magnoliopsida; order Fabales; family Fabaceae; genus Ormosia; species Ormosia emarginata. The sequence goes on along the minus strand of JAQQTP010000078.1, from coordinate 18,364,827 downwards.
CTACTGTTTTCGAGACAGTAGATACTGTCAAATAAAATAATATTATAATAATATAAAATTATTTTATTACACAGTTAAATCCTAAAAATTAAAAGATTAATATACATATCACTCGAAATTGGGTTTAGTAAGATCCTCAAACTCTGAATAATTAAAATAAGATTTTTTCAGCCTAAAAATTATTATTTTATGGACTCGGAGTAAATCATACAAAACACTCAAATATAATCACGAAAGAGTCAAATAAATTTTATAACATACAGAAAAATACAAAACAATACATTTAGGATAATGTTGTCATTTATCCAAAAGTTAGGGTGTTACAATCATGGTCTCTAATCATGTTAGAATCATTCAACATTAAAACCAACTCATCAATTCACTTAAACTTAGATTAATGCTCAAAATCACAACCTAGGCTCTATATTCCAACTTATGGAACTTCTTGATTTGTTTAGGCACAAATCAACTAATTTGCATTTAATACAATGAAACTAACTCAGTTTCATCAAAGGAAGCCATAACTAACAAGGAAAGTGGATTTTTGCTTCTCAAACCCAATTTCCCCATCTAGGTGACCTAAACTTATTCAATAGAAAAGATGAAGAAATAATGAGATTAAAGGTTAGAGAACCCCTACCTCAAGCCCTCAAGTTGCTACAAAGATAGAGATGATGAGGATCTTGAAGCTTGGCTTTTGTCCTTGAGTTTCTCCTCTTGATCCTCTTGTTTTTCCTCTTCTTTCTTCCTCTTCCTCTCTTCTCTCCTTGCTCTCTTTTCTTTCTTTCTTTTCTGTTTTTCTGCCTTGTTCTGGAACGTGAGAAGAAGAAGGAGAATAAGAAGAAAAGTCATACTTTTCCACTTAAGTCCTATACTAGTACTTTATATCTGCTAAGGACACTTGAATTTAGCTAAATCAAGTTTTTCAACTTCTAACAACTTTGAAATAAATACTAGGATTCATCAAAATTATTGTTTCACCAATAACTCTATTTTTCATATCTGTTGTGGGTCAATCCGGCATTAAAACACATAACCAGTATGCCTAAAAATATCAAACTAACTCAGATTGTTCTCAAATTTTAACTGCTCCTTATTCACCCTATTTGTGACTTAGAAACAAACTCTCTAGGTTTATTTCCCATAACTTAGCAATTTATGCTACTATCTAAGTCATTTTAAGCTACTTTTCAATTTATGGGTTGCAATTAAGTGCCTAAACAAACTCAATTTATCACAAAACTTAACTGACATGTTATACAAGTATAATAGTATCTTTGAGACTATATACAAGCCTAACATGTTTTCTTGAGATGTTACAGGAAGCACTAAACACGTTCATCTGATCAAAACACGCCATGTGGCCCTTGCAGTTGTCATAGCAGTTGAAGGGATGGTTGCATAGCAAACCAAGCATTACACAACCTCTGCATTTGAGTCCAAATTTTTTCCACAGATCCCTGATTTTTCTCTACAGACCTTAGCTACACCAGGAATATCCATGTGATCAAATAACGCAAAGTCAGTTCGAACCACAACACTTCCAGAAAGATCAGATGGCTTAGTCAAATGTCCCCAAAATAAAATATTACCTCATGCAGTAAGATGGACCATGACTTCAAGCAAAGCACAAATGCTGTCACCCGGGGGCATAGAAACTTTATTTTGCTACTTTACTATACTAGCAAAGTACCAAGCTGGGGGCAACATGACATCATTAAAGGTTGAGGGTTGGACTCACCCCGATGAAAAAGAAGAAGATGGATAATGAAAATGAAAAATAGAAGATATAAGAATCAGAAAAAGAAATTTTATTACTATTTACATTCCATACATCGTTAGCTCTAACAAAAAGAAAAAGAAAAGGAATATATATTTTCCTCTGAGACAAAAAAGAGAGTAAAGAATGCCCATTAGGAAAAACCACAAAGGAAGTCAAATATCGTTGACGATGACGGCCACCGATCATTGCCACCTCCAGGTTCTTCCAAAAACGAGCGCCCAATTCTTCGTTGTTGACTAACCAGAGATTGCTCCACATCAAAAGATTGTTCCACCTGAACTGTAGCAGGCTTCATAATCACTCCAAGTTGCTTCAATTCACACCGAGTTGCTTGAAGAGATTTATTCCAAACTTGGAACCTTCTTTCATATCCCGCTACATTTAGGAAGAGAAACCATGGTAGTAATGGAAGAACTTAGACAAGTGCCTCCACAACAGTTTGGAAATAAGGAGGAAGGAGTACAGAGCACCTCCATGCATCACAAGAACTACATAAGAAGTAACAAGTTTCCCCGATATACATAAAAGGGTTGTAGAATCCTTGTATGCCAAGAGAGAAAGGCTTTTTCTTCCCAGATGCATGTTGGCCAGCCCATGTAGAGCGGCTACTTGGTCCTTACCAAGCCATTGCACCAAGAAAGAAATGCCTCTACCCTAGGGACTGACAATAATAGAGAAAACACTTTCAAAGACTTAAGAAAGAACAAGGAGATAATTTCAAAATGGGGCAAAGCTCTCCATACACGAACAAGGAATGAAAGAGAACTCATCCTCTAGAAAAGATTGTTTCAGAAAATAGAAGGAATACCAACCGCAACACGCATATTCGTTATTTATAGAGAGAATGGAGTATTTTGATTAGCCCTTGGAATGGTGAACCGATCGCACGTTGAAAGCTCGCATTTAATGCTCCCTATTTCTGATTGGTTACAGGAGTCGCAGGCAGTTAGGAAACAACATAAGATAAAGTCAAAGTAACGATTCTCCAAACAAGTTCAAACTATCACAAAGTTATAGTAAAGTTGCAACAAAGGATATAGGCCCTGTGAACTACACACGGGGGCAACATATGACATGCCTCAGATAGTGGAACGACAATGTAAGCAGAACAATCCATTGTGGATCCCAGCCTTGCGCGTCGACCACAGAGGCAAATTATTACAAATAACGAACCTCGACGCCTTTGGAAAAACATTGCAAGATCCGACTTAGATCCCTTTGTCCACTGCGCATCGTGAGCTCCTATTAAAATTAGTACCTTGGCACTTAATTGTTCCATCTAAGCACCAAGCTGGAGGAAACTGTTTTGGACTATGATCTGGGATCATGTCCCATGTATCGACCGGGCACCCAATAGGCCAGAGTCTGTCGTCAACACCTTCAGTAGGTAGTCGCTTATGGCACGTGAAAGAAATCTCTACTATATGTATATCGAACCATGGCATTGAGTAGCAAGAACTAGGGGTGGAAACAGGCCAGGCTTTGCTTTAAACAGGTTTAGTCTGTATCCCAATTATAAGGCCTGAGCCTGGCTTGTGAGCTTGTAATAGGCCAATTCTTAAAGTCTGGCCTAGCCTTTTTAAAAGTTTGACCTGACATGAAAGTCTATTTAAAATCATACTTTGCAATAAAGCCTTTAAATAGGCTAACAAGTCTACATTTAAATAGGCCAACAAGTCTTTATATAAGCTAATAGACTTACCTCTAAATAGGCCAACATGTCTTTACATAGGCTAACAGACCTACCTTTAAATAGGTCAACCTGCCTTTACATAGGCTAACATGCCTAAGCGTTGAAATAGGTCAATAGGTCTATTTCAGGCCAATAGGCCTTTGCTATAACTTAACACTTACCTTCTAATTTTATAGATGCTCACCACATTTTTACTCCAGTCTCTGGTCGATGTGGGACTTTGAGATATACCAAGTTATAAAATTATTAGAGACATATAATTACAAAACATAAAGATCGAACCTACGCTCCTCTTTACAACATGAATGCAAGAAAGACTAGAGCTATAATGAACTAGCATCATGATAATAATTGTGTTCTATAATGAATTGACAAGAAATATAATATCATAATATCAACAATTGGTGAGGTTAGCATATCACCCAAAGAATTCCACAAACGGCAAAATGAGTTATACATAGAACATAGTCCAGTAACGTTGGTAACTTTTCCTCAGTTTCCTGCAACTAGAGACAAAATAATTGCACGATTTAACCATAAGGAAATTAAAATAATAACCTTACATATGTTATTAACAAATATATAAAAAGAAATCCAGAAATATCGCAGGTTATATCTTCATGTTTTACAACTATATTCCTCCAATAATTTTGTAACTTGGTATATCTCGAAGTCTCACATTGACCAAAGACTGTTAGCTATGGTAACCATTGTTACCAAGTGGCCTCAATACTCAAGAGGGGGGGTAAGTTGAGTAAATAAAAACTTTTTGCAAATCTTTCTAAAAACACTTGATTACCAATTTTTGTTGAAGCTATTAATTGATAGAAATGAATGAATGGATAAGATAGATAAATATTGCCAACTAGTGAACCAATCAAGAGAGAAATAATCAAGCAAGTAAGTAAACCAATGCTTAAATATAAAGAGAAGAGTTTAGAGAATCAAACACAATGGTTTATCCTGGTTCGACCACCAATCTACTTGTGACCTACGTCCAGTCCTCAAGCAACCACTCGAGATTTTTCACCAAATTCCAAGCTTGAATTAGGTGCTTGTAACCTTTATAAATGGGAGCACTCAACAACACCTTGGGATGCCTCACCCTTGTGCTTTGAGTCTCCACTTCAAGGGATACCTCACCCTTTACAGATTTAAGGGATACCTTACCCTCACTGTAGATTATACAGAGATTGAATAGATTGAAACTCTCTCAAAGAGTGAATAATACAAATTGAAGCTTATAGGTATTGAGGATTCACACTTTAGCTCAAAAGTAGGGAGAAATATGAAGAGAATATGTAAAACACGTATTGTTGTCCAAACAAGGTTTTTCAGAATATTTCTCTAACCTCATCAATGCCCAACAACCTTTCATTTAAAGCCTATTGAGAATTAGAGCCGTCGGGGGTAGTTGAGAAGCATTAAATGCTTCATTATATCTGTTGCCCTCTGTTTATGAAAAACCAAGTTATTCAAATAACACAATGGTTATTCGAATAAAGCTTTAAATAGCATTTAGAAGAAAAGCTTGCTGGAAATCGTTATTCGAATAACACAAGTGTTATTCGAATAAGTCACTTAAAAATTATTTTATGGGAAAACATGTTATTCAAATAAAACATGGTTTATTTGAATAACCCATTCGAATTTTGAAGTGCCTTTATTCTCTTTAAATGTTTATTCGAATAAAACAAGGTTTATTCGAATAAATCTTGATCAATTGACAAACTTGGCTTTTCTGACTTTTGTTATTTGAATAAGATAAGTCTTATTCGATTAAACCTTGTTTAGTTTGAATTTTTGCTTTCTCCTAACTTCTGTTATTCGAATAAAGTAACCTTTATTCGAATAAACTATGTAAAATTTGTTTTGTCAGTAAAGAAGCAATGCCAAGGGATTTCAAGTGGTTTTATAATTTTGGTCACTTAAAAAAAATCTTTGGGAAACCAAAAACCATTTTGAAGCTTCTCTTCTCTTTTTTCTTTTAAAACAATTGTGTTTTTCAAGATCTTTTTGAAAGATAAGTTATGGAGCATTTGTGTGAATCATGTTATACCTTTACATATTGATGTAAGTCCTAAAGCTAGTTTTGAAGGTCTTGGACTTGATCTTGCAACATCTTCAAGTTTTTTTATCATCAAAACAAAGTCTTCATGGGTTGATAGCCAATTACATTCTCCCCATTTTTGATGATGTCAAATAATCATTGAGAAAAGGGTTAGTTTCACAAATTGGAATTCACAAAATCATAAAAGAGACTTACTCCTCCTCTAGTTTGTAAGAGGAGAATTAATTTTCAGAGTTATACGCAGCTCCTCCTTTCTTTTGGAATCCTTAATCCTTTTTAGGAAAGATTTTCTAACCTGTCTTTTCTCAACGCAATCTCTAAAATTGTCAAAAATATAACACTATAACTTTTTCTCCCTCTTTTGTCATTGTTAAAAAGATGGGGCAAGATAAAGTCACGTTTAGCAAGAGATGTTCAAGTTAGATCAAGATATATAAATTCAGTTATGATAAAACACATTAGATCGATTCCCATAATACTAAGTTGCACATTGTAAATAAGATAATACTCATTGTTATTTATTCTTAGCAAAATAAAGCCAATTACATTTGATAGGCAGAAACAGCAAGGTGAATCATAAACAAGGATCCTAAAAACTAAGAATCCTAAAAATATGGATCCGAAGGAGGGGAACTGGGAGCTTGTCCAGACACCAAGGCTCTTAAAGCAGCTTGTTCGCGCTCTATAGCCTCAAGCCGGTCAAAGATAATGTTGTGGGTGTTCTCCATATAGGCCTTGAGGTTGAGCATGGTCGTTAGAAGCTGTTCATTGGACATAAGACTAGCAGCAGGTGCATCAGCTACAGGAGCACCATCCTTTGGAACTTCACCAGGTGCAGCAAGGGCATTTTCCTCAGGAGCATCTTCTTCTTCAGCTCCAACTTCACCTACTTCATCAGGGTATACCCATCCTTCAGCATCAGTGTTGACCATCTTCATCTTTTTCAGTGTGTGTTGCCTAAATATGTTGAAATATGTCAACATAACAGCTTGTTCTGTTTTTAGAACATGAGGGTAGTCCCATAAGAAGGCTGTAATTAGCAGCGCATAAGGCAACTCCGCTCGTTCTTTCCCTTTAGCCGTCATCATATGTTTGTCGATGAAGTTTAGCTAATTAATCTTGTGGTCCTTCTTCAGAATTCACATCATGCATATGTCATCTTCCGTCAGGTAAGCATAATTCCCACCACGAGGGGCAAGAATATATGCGTATGCATAGTGAAGGATTCGTTCTTGACTTTTGAGCATTCCTCCCTTCAACCCAGCCTTTCAAATCAACGTTCCAGGTTTAACAATCATATTAATGGCTTCTTCTCTATTGTAGTCCAAAGGCCTACTTTCTTCTTCAATGAGAGGCTTAGTAGCATGCATGCCAAACTTGTCCATCCATTTGGCAGGAGTGATTATGATTTGTTGATCCCTGACCTCAAAAACAATGTTTTCATTTTCAAGTCTGAGATTACAAAAGAACATTTTTACGAGGTCAGGGTAGATTTGTCCCTGTAGCAGCACATCCTCCAGACTCCCTGATGTTGCAGCTCATCCAAGAATCCAAAGCCTTCTTCCTTCTCAAACCAGGGAAGATCAATGTACTTTGGTTGTACCGCATTCCTCATTATAAAGCTTTTGCAAAAACGGGCTCTATCTTCATCGTTGGATGTAAGCTTGCGAAGATCCAGAGGGTTGTCTGTGGGTGCAGTCTTGGTGCGAGGACATTTAAAGGAGGAGGCCATGGTGTAGAAGGGATGTGGGTATGGTGTTGGAGAGAGAGAGAAGAGATGGGAGTGAGAGAGGATGAGAATGAAAGAAGAGGAAAAGAGAAACGAAGGAGAAAACAATGTGGAAATGATTTTTGGGTGAACGCAAATTTATAAGGGCCCGTGTTTTATTCGAATAAAATTTGGGTTAATAAAACGTTTTGGCATTTCTTCCAAGTGTTATTCGAATAAAACTCGTGTTATTCGAATAAGGCATTAAGTGAGTAAAATATCTTGTCATTTCTGCCAGCCATTATTCGAATAAAGCTCGTGTTATTCGAATAACACAACATATATGACATACGTTCAAATGTTCCTGTGAAACTTTATTCGAATAAGGGTTACCTTATTCGAATAAGACTTATGAAATATCATATTTTGGGAGTAGCAGGAATATGTTATTCAAATAAATTATACTTTATTCGAATAAAGCTATTAGAAAACACCATTAGGCAAGTTTAAATCAGCAGAATGAGGGGGAATAAATCTTACCTAATTTGTGGAGTTCTTGCAAAATAAAATTAGGGGAATCTCCGACACTGAAGTCAGTAAAGATTCATGATCAAATTAAAGCAAGAATGCAATAAACTCAGCTAAGATGACATATTATACAACAGAGTCAAGTTATGTAGAAAACTAGCTTATGCATGATTGATCCAATATACCAAGTTCATTTCTTATATAGAAGAATGCCTCTTTTTCCAAAGGTTTAGTGAAAATGTTAGCTAGTTGCTTAGTGGTTTCCATAAATTCAAGCATGCAATCACCATTTTGAACATGATCTCTTATGAAATGATGTCTTATTTCTATGTGCTTTGTTCTTGAGTACAAGATGGGATTCTTAGACAAATTGATTGCACTAGTGTTATCACATCTTACAGGGATGTGATCCAGCTCAAGACCATAGTCTCGAAGTTGTTACTTCATCCAAAGGATTTGAGCACAACAACTTCTAGCTGCAACATATTTAGCTTCAGCTGTTGACAGTACCACACTATTTTGCTTCTTGCTATGCTAAGAAACTAATGAGCTTCCAAGCAAGTAGCATGTCCTACTAGTACTTTCCCTATCCATTTTGCAACCAGCAAAGTCAGAATTAGAATAACCAATTAGGCTACATGAAGCACCCTTAGGGTACCACAATCCTATTTGTGAAGTGCCTATTAGATATTTCATAATTCGTTTTACAGAACATAGGTGAGATTCTTTAGGATTTGCTTGATATTTAGACACATGTATACACTAAACATAATATTAGGCCTACTAGCGGTAAGGTATAGGAGTAAGCTAATCATACCTCTATACTTGGAAATTTCCACAGATTTACCTCTTTCATCCTTGTCCAAGTAACAAAAAGTACCCATTGGTGTTGCCATTTGCTTGGCACCTTCCATTCCAAACTTCTTGAGCAACTCCTTGCAATGTTTGGATTGACTTATGAAAGTCTCATCCTTTATTTGCTTGATTTGAAGACCAAGGAAGAAGTTGAGCTCACCCATCATGGACATCTCAAACTCACTTTGCATAATTTTAGCAAATTCTTTACGAAGAGAGTCATTAGTAGCACCAAATATGATATTATCAACATATATTTGAACAAGAAGAATGTCATACTTTTTCTGTTTGATGAAAAGTGTGGTGTCAACCTTTCTTCTAGAAAATTCATTTTCTAAAAGAAACGTGCTCAACCTTTCATAATAAGCTCTAGGAGCTTGTTTCAAGCCATACAAGGCTTTTTTAAGTTTAAAAACATGGTTGGGTAGTTCAAAGTCTTCAAAATCTAGAGGTTGATCCACATACAATTCTTCTTGTATAAAATCATTTAAAAAGGCATTTTTGACATCCATTTGAAAGATCTTAAAATCCATGATGCATGCATATGCAAGTAGCATTCTAATGGCTTCTAATCTAGCTACGGGAGCATAAGTTTCTTCATAATCTATGCCTTCTTCTTGATTATAACCCTTAGCTACGAGCCTAGCTTTGTTTCTTATTATTAAGCCCGTTTCATCAAGTTTGTTCCAAAAGACCCATTTGATGCCAATTATAGGATGATCATTGGGCCTTGGTACTAATTCCCAAACTTGATTCCTCTCAAATTGGTTTTGTTCATCTTGCCTAGCCAAGATCCAATGTTCATCATTAATGGCCTCATTTATGTCTTTAGGTTTAACTTGAGAGACAAAAGCAATATGATTACATGCATCTCTAAGAGTTTTGCGAGTAATTACCCCTTTTGATACATCACCTATGACTTTGTCAAGAGGATGATATCTTGATGTTCTCCATTCCTTGGGAAGATCCATGATTTAAGATTCCTCTTGTCTTGGGGAATCATATGGGCTTTCTTCTTACTTCTTGACTTCTTTTCCTTGATTTTCTAGGTGAGTCATTTCTAAAATTTCTGCAACATCATCAACAAACTACTTTCTCGACTTATTTGGATTAGTTTCATCAAATGCAACATGTATGAACTCTTCTATGGTCATAGTTCATTTATTATAACTCTAAAGGCCTTACTATGTATAGAATAACCAAGAAATATTCCCTCATCAGATTTTGCATCAAACTTTCCTAAGTTATCCTTTCCATCGTTTAAAACAAAGCATTTACATCCAAAAACATAAAAATGTGAGACATTTAGTTTCCTTCCTTTGTATAACTCATAGGGGGTTTTCTTTAAAATTAGCCTTATTAGAGCCCTATTCATAACATAACAAGCGGTGTTAACCATTGAGCATAGTTCTTGCCATTTCTTCTAAAGATTGATTTTTCCTTTCTTCAACACCATTTTGTTGTGGTGTTCTAAAGGCCGAAAAATTATGCTCAATACCATGTTCATCACAAAAGGTTTCAAATTCATGGTTTTCAAATTCACCACCATGGTCACTTCTTATGGATGCAATACAAAAATCTTTTTCATTTTGGATAACTTTGGCAAGCTTTTTGAATGATTGAAAAGCATCATTTTTATGAGACAAAAATAATGTCCATGTAAACTTAGAAAAATCATCCACAATTACTAAGGCATAGTAATTCCCACCAAAGCTCATAGTTCTAGAGGGACCAAAAAAATCCATGTGCAAAAGTTGAAGAGGTCTAGAAGTTGAAACCACATTTTTAGCTTTGAAAGAGACCTTTACTTGTTTTCTCTTTTGACATGCATCACAAAGTTTATCTTTTTCAAATTTGAGCTTTGGAAGACCAATTACTAGCTCTTTAAAAACAAATTTGTTTAAGTGATCCATGTGAATGTGAGCAATTCTTCTATGTCATAACTATGAATCATTTTCTTTAGTCATAAAGCATTTAACATCATTTGAGGAAATGTCATCAAGGTTAATCATATATATGTTATTGACCCTATGACCAACAAACTTAACATGCTTATTATCCTTACCCTCAATTATGCAACAATTTGAATCAAATATCACTTTATTTCCCTTATCACATAGTTGACTAATGCTAAGCAAGTTAGGTTTGAGTCCTTCAACAAGTAAAACATTATCAATGGATGAGGAAGGGATCTTACTAACTTTACCAACTCCAAGAATCTTTCCTTTGTTGTTGTCACCATATGTCACGTGATCACTCTTCTTGGGTACAATGAAGGAAAACTTGGAGCCATCACCAGTCACATGCTTGGAGCATCCACTATCAAGATACCAACTTGAACTTTTGGTCTTCAAGCACACTTACAACACACATTTAGATTTTAACCTTTCGTACCCAAATCTTATTGGTTCCTTGTGTGTTAGTGTTAGGCATGGGGCCCTTAGGGACCCAAACCATTTTAGTTCTAACATTTGTGTTGATTTTCTTCCTCACATTACATGTTAATGCACTATGTCCTTTCTTTCCACAATGAAAGCATTTAATGAATGGACTACTTGAGGAACTTGAGGAAACAAAGAGATTCTTGAGAAACCTTTGTTGATTGTTAGGATTATACCCTAAATCGGCTTTTTGGAAAACACATCTTTGTTTCCATAGCAATACATTCAAGTTGTCTCTTCCAAAGGTGAATTTTGCAAGTGTGTTTTTCAAATCCTCAATTTCATTTTCATATTCTTTACATGAAAAACAAGATAAGGGTGTGGGTGCATTATCATATGAAGAACAAATCATGCATAATGAGTTAGCATCAATAAGTCCAAGAGTCTCATTTTGAACTTTGAGTTCTTCAATCTCCTTAGTTAAAATAGAAATTTTATTAGTCATTAAGGAGATTGTTTTGTTAGAAGTTAAAACCATTTAAGTGAGCCTCATGGATTCATCATGCAATTCTTGAAATGCAACTTGCAATTCACTATATGAAGGAGAAAGTTCAAGATTAGATGAAGTTACCTCGGTTTCACTTTCTTCTTCTTCTTCTTCTCCATTTGCCATAAGGCAAAGATAGGCTCCCTCATCCTCCGAATCATCGGTGGAATCCATATCGTTGTCTTCCCATGCAATGTATGCTCTCCTTCCTTTTCTTTCCTTGAAAGGCTTCTTTTCAAATTTCTCCATCTTCTTTTGATAAATCGGACATTCCATCTTCATGTGCCCCGGTTTTCCACATTCATAACAAGTTGGAGTAGATGAAGTTCCTTCTCCCTTTTGATATGACTTCTTAGGAGGAAAATAAGGTCTTCTTTAATTTCCTTTCTTCTTGAGAAATTTTCTAAACCTCTTCACAAGGAGGCTGAAATTCTCTTCATTCATTTCAATATTGTCAAGATCATTTCCATCATCTTCATCTTCATATTCAATTGAGGAAGAAGTGGCTTTGAGAGCAATCTCCTTTTTCTTCTTATCTTGCTCCTCATTTTGACTTAATCTATTTAGCTCCAACTCATGCTCTTGAAGCTTTCCAAAGATGGTGGCCAAGGTCATTGCGGCTAGATTTCTTGACTCTGATATGGTCGTCACTTTGGGTTGCTAACTTCTGCTCAAGCATCTTAAAATTTTGTTAATAAGATCTTCATTAGCAAAAGTTTTTCCCAATGAAGCAAGATGATTAACTATATGAGTAAATCGTTTTTGCATATCTTGAATGTTTTACCCTTGATTCATTCTAAATAATTCATATTCACGAGTGAGTGTGTTAATTCTAGATCTTTTTACCTCACTTATACCTTTATGGGTTACTTACAATGTATCCCACATTTCTTGAGCGGTCTTATAATTTGACATCCTAAAAAATTCATCATACCCTAAAGAAATAGTGATGATATTTTTGGATCTCAAGTTGTATTGGACCATTTTTCTTGTCATCATCGATCCATTCATTTCTTGGTGTATTTGTTCTAACACCATCAACAAGACGTGTGGGGACAAAAGGACCATTTTCAATAGCATCTCACACATCAATATCAAAAGCTTCAATAAAAATCTTCATCTTTTCTTTCCAATGTGCATAATCATCCCCATTGAAAAAGGGAGGCCTATTTATAGAAGAACCTTCATTAGAAAAACCATTTGAAGCCATCTTTTCTCTTGAAGCGGCTAAGCTCTTTATACAATAGTCTAGCTCTGATACCACTTATTACCAAGTGGCCTCAATACTCAAGAGGGGGGTGAGTTGAGTAAATAAAAACTTTTCACAAATCTTTCTAAAAACATTTGATTACCAATTTTTGTTGAAGCTATTAATTGATAGAAATGAATGAATGGATAAGATAGATAAATATTGCCAACTAGTGAACCAATCAAGAGAGAAATAATCAAGTAAGTAAACCAATGCTTAAATATAAAGAGAAGAGTTTAAAGAATCAAACACAATAGTTTATCTTGGTTCAGCCACCAATCTACTTGTGACCTACATCTAGTCCTCAAGCAACCACTCGAGATTTTTCACCAAATTCCAAGGTTGAATCAAGTGCTTGTAACCTTTACAAATGGGAGCACTCAACAACACCTTGGGATGTCTCACCCTTGTGCTTTGAGTCTCAACTTCAAGGGATACCTCACCCTTTACAGATTTAAGGGATACCTCACCCTCACAACAAATTATACAGAGATTGAATAGATTGAAACTCTCTCAAAGAGTGAACAATATAAATTGAAGTTTATAGGTATTGAGGATTCACACTTTAGCTCAAAAACAGGGAGAAATATGAAGAGAATATGTAAAACACATATTGATGTTTAAACAAGGTTTTTTAGAATATTTCTTTAACCCCATCAATGCCCAACAACCTTGCATTTAAAGCCTACTGAGAATTAGAGTCGTTGGGGGTAGTTGAGAAGCATGAAATACTTCATTATATCTATTGCCCTCTGTTTCTGAAAAACCACATTATTCGAATCACACGATGGTTATTCGAATAAAGCTTTAAATAGCATTTAGAAGAAAAGCTTGTTGGAAACTGTTATTCGAAATAACACAAGTGTTATTTGAATAAGTCACTTAAAAACTATTTTATGGGAAAACATGTTATTCGAATAAAACAGGATTTATTCGAATAACCTATTCGAATTCTAAAGTGCCTTTATTCTCTTTAAATGTTTATTCGAATAAAAAAACTTGGCTTATCTGACTTTTGTTATTTGAATAAGATAAGTCTTATTCGAATAAACTTGTTTAGTTTGAATTTTTGCTTTCTCCTGACTTCTATTATTCGAATAAAGTAACATTTATTCGAATAAACTATGTAAAATTTATTTTGTTAGTAAAGAAGCAATGCCAAGGGATTTCAAGTGGTTTTATAATTTTGGTCACTTAAAAAAAATCTTTGGGAAACCAAAAACCATTTTTGAACCTTCTCTTCTCTTTTTGCTTTTAAAACAATTGTGTTTTTCAATATCTTTTTGAAAGATAAGTTATGGAGTATTTGTGTGAATCACATTATACCTTTACATATTGATCTAAGTCCTAAAGCTAGTTTTGAAGGTCTTGGACTTGATCTTGCAACATCTTCAAGTTTGTTATCATCAAAACAAAGTCTTCATAGGTTAATAGACAATTACAACCATCACCCAAGAGGGGGGTGAATTGAGTGATTACAAATTTTTAAAATAACATTAAGGAATTAAACATTTTGATATACTCAATCAACACATACAGCAGAATTAGTCTAACAAAGATATAACTATCAGAGATTATTCAAATACAACTTAGGTTATAGGATAAATCAAGCAAATAAGCTAGATATCAAGTTTAACTCAAGAATATATTATTAAAGTACAAATGTAAAGGAGATAGAGTTAAAAAGAGCAAACACAATGATTTATCCTGGTTTAGCCACCAACCACTTGTGGCCTATGTCCAGACCTCAAGTAAACCACTTGAGATTTTTCACTATCACTTCAAGCTTGAACTGATGCTTGAAACCTTTACAAACTAGAGCACTCATGATAACTCTATAAAATGTATTATTTACGCCCTATATTGGTAGTATATTGATTCCTTAGTCCTTGTGCTTAGGCATGATTGGAAGACTTTTGGCTGACTTTTTATTCAAATTCATGTTAATGTCTTCCTTTCTAATCTTGATTGGATTAAGTTGATTTATACTTGTAATTAATTAGGAAACTTCTCTATTGCAGGAAGGGCTCTAAAACTGATAAAATGAAACAAGCCAAGGCTTTGCATTGGAGAGAAAGCTTAGCGTGCATTCCAGCTTATTACGCTGCAGCACAAGGTGTAGCACTTCACAGCATCTTGCTCTCAGCCTGCTGCGCATACTGAAGACAAAGACTAGAACGCCGCGACACAAAGAAGTTTACACCACGGTGCTCTTTTGTCTATGCTGGTTTCACTTAACAACCTGGCATTCACGTCGCGGCGCAACAATGGTCACATCGTAGCGTCAGTTCGGAGGCTTCGTCTATAAATGTTGTTTCATCATATATTTTGGGAAAGTTAGGTGGGAGAAGGCAGAAAACGCAGTAAGAACTAATTTGTCATCATTTTGAAGAGCTTTGAAGGGATGTAGAGAGGAAACCACCATCATCCAAGGAGGATCAAGCATCCCAAGTTCATATTATAGTGTTTTCTCTCTTTTCTCTTTAATCTCTCTATCTCTAAGTCATGGGCATGGAATCTCTCGTGAGGTTTTCGTGTTCCATGGATAGCTAAGCTGTTTTTAGGGATTCCTTTGGATCCTTTTATATACATTGGTGAATTTGTAACCTTCTAAGTTTATAATGATGATTGGTTTTGTTCAACCATGTTTCTCTTAATGCTCATTTATGTTTGGCCACATTTATTGTGTTTTGATAAAATCTTTTGAACTAGACATAGGAATCTAGATTTTAGATCATGGATGTGGGTGATGCATGTTTAGTTTCATTCTAATGGCGGGATGAATTAATTCATTAATATGATAGACATATACCTATTGGCCATGTATAGCATTTGTTAAGAATAAACCTTAATGCATGAAGTTTGCTCTAGTTCTCATGGACACATAGTGAGCTAGGTAAATGACATAGGGTTAAATGACCTATACATAGGCTTTAAGCTAATGCAGTTTCTTAAGCTAACAAAACTAGTCATCATTGTTGTTTAAAATGGTTGCGTGTTACCAAGTAAAGTAGTTGGTGAAGAAGGAGTCTCTATGCTCTTATTACTATCTTTTACTCTTGGTTTAATTCCTTTTGGTCTTTAAATTGGCTACACACATTCTTCCCAATTTATATATGCTTGAATAAAATTCATTAAGCTATTGGTTAATATTTGGCATTAGATATTATTCATTATCCCTGTGGAAACGATCTTTCTCATCATTGTATTACTTTTGCGACCCGTGCACTTGTGGTATACAAAAGGTCTAACAAGTTTTTGGTACCGTTGTCGGGGATAACAACTAATTTATTATTTTTGCCAATATAAACAACGAGTTTAATTTGTTTTAATTCACGTTTTCTTTTGGTTCATTTTAATCTACGTTTCATTTTTTCATTATTTTAGGTACAAATACCCTAGCTGGTAACAATGATCATAAGAAGCCCTTGAGGGAGTTTACAACTCCTCAAATGGATAACCTACAATCAAGTATAAGGTGCCGACCATCATTCAAATAATACAGACTATGGTGCAATTTGGTGGTTTGCCTAGTGAAGATCCAAATGCCTACTTGTCAAATTTTCTAGAGATTTGTGACACATTCAAGCATAATAGAGTCTTTGAAGATGCCATTCGACTGAGACTCTTTCCTTTTTCTCTTAGAGAAAGAGCCAAGAATTGGTTGTAATCTCTACCACCTAGATCTATAAATACTTTGAGTGATGTCTGTGGCAAATTTTTAAACAAATATTTCTCCCCTGCCAAGACTGCTGAGATGGTGAATGACATTACTTCATTCACTTAAGCTGATTCTGAATCCTTGTATGAAGCATAGGAGAGATACAAGGATCTTTTGAGAAGGTGCCCTCACCACGAGATTCCTCTATGGCACCAAATCTATTCCTTCCATAAAGGATTGTTGCCTCACCACTATCCAATTGTGGATGCAGTTGCGGGTGGGTCACTGCTTGGCAAATCCTTTGATGAGGCATTCCAACTGCTTGAAGAATTAGCCACAAATAACTACCAGTGGCCATCCATAAGAAATACTCCAAATAAGGTAGCTGGAGTGCATGGTATTGATGCAATTACATCACTTTCTACTCAAGTGGCTGCAATTACTAACAAGTTGGATAGTTTGGGAGCGAGTCCTCATTTGAGCCCTTTTGTGCTTTGTGATCGATGTGGTGATAATCATGCAACTGATAGGTGCCCTTCCACCTTGGAGAGTGCATAATATGTTCGGAACTATCAGCCACCACAGAACTATTCTTATTCGCATCAGTATAATCCTGGGTTGAGAAATTATCCAAACTTCTCTTGGAGAGACAATTAAGGTGCATCATCTTCATTAGCTGGTAATAAAAGACCGCCTTATCCTCCTAGTTTCTCTTCAAAGTCAAGACCTCCTATACAAGACAAGAAACCATCTCTTGAGGGCATGTTCATGCAGTTCATGGTCAAGTTTGATTCTTATATGTCGAAGACAGATGCTCATTTGGCCAAGAACGATGCCATAATTCAAAGTCAAACAGCTTCAATGAGAGCACTGGAGACCCAAGTGGGTCATTTAGTGAATGCTATAAACAGTAGGCCCCCGGGAACTTTTCCAAGTGACATTGTCAGCAATCCAAGAGGTGACCCCAAGGATTCACCAACCTGCAAAGCTATTAACCTTAGAAGCAGAAAAGACATAGAAGGGAATCCTAAGACCAAACTACTTGTGGATGATACTGAGGGGACACAAAATGAGAAGATTGTGTACAAGGAGGACCAAATGAGTGAGGTTATTAAAAAGAAAAAGCATGAGGAAAATAAGAAGGATGAAAAATCTCATACATTACCTCTACCTTTCCTTAACAGATTGGCTAAACAAAAGCTGGATGCCCAATTCCAAAAGTTTCAGAAAGTCTTCAGGAAACTTCACATAAACATTCTATTTGCAAAGGCATTAGAACAAATGCCAAGTTATGTGAAGTTCATGAAGGATATTCTATCCAAGAAGAGAAGATTGGGAGACTATGAAACAGTGGCACTCATAAAGGAATGCAGTGCCATCTTGCAGAACAAGCTACCCCCAAAGTTGAAAGATCCAGGGATACCATCCCATGCACAATTGGGAGAGACTTCAATGGTAAAGCTTTGTGTGATTTAGGGGCGAGCATTAACTTGATGCCTCTTTCAATCTTTCAACGGTTTGAATTGGGTAAAATGAAGCTAACCTCTATGACCTTGCAATTAGTTGACAGGATTCTCACATATCCTAAGGGGGTCATTGAGGATTTTTTGGGTAAAGGTGGACAAGCTCATTTTCCTTGATGACTTTTGTATCCTTGATATGAAAGAAGACTGCAATGTGCTGTTAATTCTAAGGAAACCTTTCTTGGCAACTGGCAAGACCAAGATAGATGTGCAAAAAGGTGAGCTTACCATGCAAGTGAGTGATGAAAAGGTAACTTTTAACATTTATAAGGCCATGAAATTCCCTGATAATTAAGAAGAATATTCCTATGTAGGTATGATTGATCAAGTAGTAAATGTTGTATTTCATACTAATTTTCCTGATGATTCCCTTGTTTTAACTTTGACATCTCATGATGAGCATGTTGATAGGGATGACATTAGGGAATGTATTAAACTACTTGATTTTTCTGCTAAGTTTTACAGGAAACCAAGCTTTGAGCCATCGCAGATCTCCTCTAACAGCCCTATTCTTCAACCTTCCATCATCTCTCCTGTAATGCCCCTTTTTCTTATCTCACGAAGAAGGAACGTCATACCATAGTGAAGTGAAAACGAAATAAATTACGAAAAATAATAATTATTTTAAACCTCATAGACCCGGTTCATTTTATAGATGTATAAGTTCCTTTCTAAATGGCATTACATTTTTTTTTGTTTAAATTATATTATTAACAAGTAGTGTCAAAAGAATAAATTTAGAGATTCTCTTCGTAGCGAAATAATAGTTCGAACGGTCGTAGTAAAACCAACGTGAAATAAACCATACATCCATACATAACATATTTATATATATATATATATTTATGCATCAGCCTGTTTAGCTACATCACAAAATATACAAAAAAAAAAAATATAAGGCTTTACCCACCCCGATGATTACAAATATACACCCATCAAATACAACAAAATGTTAGGCTTCCCCAAAAAGATAAACGGTCAGCCATCAGTAGCCACCGATAGTATCAGCCCCTAAGACTGACAAGAAAGGACCGTAGTCGAGTCCTCCTTAGGGTCCTCTTCATCTAATGAAATTGCCATCGGAGCGACTGAATTTCGGGCAGAAGCCTGAGCAGTGGAGAGGAAAGAGTCCTGTTGTGGGGTATAGTAAAGGTCATCCTACAGATCTCTAACAAGCAAGTAAAATTCCAAGTGAACAAAAGTGGTAAAGTCAAAAATAGGCGGGTCATAGCATCCCTACGCCAAAGACACAGCCAGCTCCCCGTGATAAATGCAACGGTCCGTGCACAAGTTAATGTGCCAGCAATCGGGTCCTTCCTGAAAGGTCATCCTAGCATACCCCAAAAATCGGCACGGATGCAAAGACATCTTCAGCAAACTCTAGTCGTAGTATGGCCAAAAACTCGAAAACTCAGGTGTTTCCTTTTCTTCCTCACGAACGTCTTCTCAGAAGTATATAAATAAATAGGAATGTCGAAATACAGAAAAGAGGTGAGACACCCAGCTTTCATTACCAAAATGGTAGCAAGAAAATAGAACCGCGCTGGACACCCATATAACGACACAGTCCATGTGTTCAATCACAGTAATAATAAAATTGACAGTAAAAGCATAACAATGGTAAATAATAGTAAGAATTATAATAACAGGCAGATAGCAACAATATCCCCAACAGTCAATAATCTATAGATTAGATAATTATTATAGTAGTAAGAACAGATATTTTCCTAGTTATAAATGCTCATGCTCAATGGAATTGTGAAACTGACAATGGACAATGCATAATACATTATGGTACCAAAAATCTTATTCCATGGAGCTAGACATAAATATTTTCGGAGAGAATGATCAAGGAGTTATGCCAGTATCTCGTTAGCCTTAAAAATAGTGTGCTTCATCTCATAAAAATATTTGCGCAATTGGCTTATACATGGTACCTCAACAGTTGATCGTGATATAGGACAGCGTCTTAGTCTGGATTGTCGGTGTGTTTGCATCGGTCTATCCTACGGTCCCAGTGGAGCTACCACTGTCTATTGTGAGACACCCGTACCCTGACGCCCCCAGGGTCAACCATTGTAACCCTACGCTTAGTCTACTCGCACCCGCACATAGGTGTTATTCAATCTCCTAGGCATACATCGCCTTTCCAATAATATCCAACAGACAACACATATACATGATGACGCAATGTACATCATGTATGTTTATCAATGATACATTTATCATAAGGCATACCACAATGGCATATGATCATTTCTCAATATCAACATGTCATAATTTTATCAAGTACTTAGTCCCACATAGGGACTCACAATAACATAGAACCAATTCTTAACATCAACATATATATTTACGGTTCATCAATTATCACAATTTCATGTTATGGAATCCAACATTTCCAATGTCTTAAATCTTGATCAATTATGAGAATTTTAGGTTAAAGAACCCTTAACAACCGTGGCTCTCCTAAGAGTTATTACTCAATTTAATTCTTTCATCTCATTATGGATTATGTATACCTCTAAGTCCTTAATTTCCAAAAAATGCACCAAGGCATCATTTGAACCAAAATTTTCTCTAAAAACTGTGGCCTCCCTAGGTCTTCAAAGTTTCAATTTCTTTTCATTTTATGCATTAATTACTTGATACCTAATCATTCAAATCTTATTTCACACAAAATCAATCCAATCCCTTTAAGTTCAAAGCCAAAACTGTGACCTCACTTTAGTGTAGGAAACCTTCAAATTTTCTATTTATTAAACCTATCATTATTAAATATTCAAACACCACCAATGCATTCAAAATCATCATTCAATCATCAACCTTAATCAAGAACACATAAACATGCAAAACCATCAAACAAAGTAAGCATTCAAATATGGATTTCCCCATCAACAACCACACAAAGGTCTCCTCACTACCAATAATAGTTGAAGTGAGTAATCTCCCTCTTACCTAAAGGAAGAACACAAAAATGGCCTCTTAGTTGCTTCTTGGTGGTTTCGATTTTGGGGTCCAAAAATCCTAGAAATTTCAAACACAAAGAATCAACACCAAGCTTGGTAAAAGATGGATCTTTGGTCTCCAATGAAACCATGGAATACGAAAATGGAGAGAAAGAAAAGAAAAAATGAAAACTTTACCTTAAAATTTGAAGCTTGGTCTTGGAAGACAATGGAGGAGATGATGGATTTTGAAGAAACTTTCCAAATAGAAAGTGTAGAGGAGAATGGAAGGAGTGTAAAAATGGTGTTAATGAAGTTGGAAGATGAAGGGAATGGTCACATTTAGGGGCTGCAAACCGTGGGTGAAGGAGAGAAAGAAGAGACAAGAAGGAGAGAAATGGAAGAGAAGCTTGAAGAGAGAGAAAGTGTTGATGAAAAATGAGAGATATTTTGAGTGAAAATGTATTAGGTGTGGGAGCAAAATTTTGCTCCCCATGGGCATGCAATGCCGCGGCAATAGGAGAGAAAGGGAGGGGTGGAAAGGCTTCTCCAACAAGCCAAAGGCATACTAGTCTTTTGGTAGTCAAAGCTTCTCAAAGCAGCTTTGATTAAAATATAATATATTTGAATTAAAGTGGATTTGATTAGACATAAAGAGAATTACATTAAGATAATGTGATAGGATTTTTAATACATGTTATTATCTAATGGACAATTGTTACAATTGACAGAAGTCAGTATTAATTGTCTAACGAATAAAATTACATAGTGATTTATTATTCTGTCGGATAAAATTTCTTGAAAAATATTAAACCTTGTAAATCGTGTCTGTGGTGTCCTGGGGCCGACGAGGGTGTGGAGTGGACGTTGGTGTAAGAGAAGCACGTATAAGGAGCGACTCCTGGAAAGCTTTTAGGCGAAGGGTCCCATGAATGAACTGAATACGTGTAACACCCCAAACTTTAGGATAAGTGACCGTTGTGTCCCGAATTGTACTGTTTGTTGTTTTTCTATATGATACAGTGTTATATTTTACTATCTGTAATTTTATTTAGACATTTTGTGCGATTTGCTTCGAGTCAGGAAAATAATAATTTCTGGGCCGGGGAAATCTTATTTTAATTATTCGGAGCTGGGGGATCTTACTAAACTCAATTCTGAATGATACTGTTATTAATCTTTTAATTTTTAGGATTTTACTGTGAAATAAAATAATTTTATATTATTATAATATTATTTTATTAGGCAGTATAAATAGATGACAGTAGACCCAAAAATGTTTTGCGGGACCCACCTTTAGAGAAACAATCAACGATTTTGGCTAGAGAAATTTCTAAGCCAATGAGAGCAAGTCAACGAAGTAGGCTTGAAATTTCTAACTAATAGGATGAGGTCAACAAAAATGGTTAGACTAATTAGTTTATAACTAGAAAACCTAAGCTAGTTAGTTTGAAACCTAATTAAATTAGTTTAGAAGACTTGTTAAGTAACTAAGTGATAGTAAATTATTTAACTATTTAGTTGGTTTCTAAGTTAGTAAAAATCTATTAGTACCAAGTTAACTAAGTTAACCTAAGTAACTAACTAGTTAGATAAATAATTAGATTGTTTCACCTAGGTGTAACTAAATAGCTAAGGAGAAGCAAACTTGGTTAGTTGCCTAAGGAGGCCACACGGCCAAGAGCTTTTGGAAGCTCCAAGAAGTGCATAGTCATGCAATGACTAGGTTAGTATCAACCAATGAGAGCTAAGCTTGGAGGCCAAGGGTTTATGTTAGCCTTTGATCATTTCTAAGGCTTGGATGAAGCTAACCAAAGTGGACACCTCTCCATGTGACTCCACAGCTACAAGGGGGAGAGAAGGGTTAGGTTTGTTAAGTTTTCTATCACTTTTCTCTCTTGCAAAAACAAAACTCCATTGAAGCTCTCTTTGTGCTCTATTCGGCCAAGCCACCCAAATCAACATCCATTCACCCAAAATTTTATCTACCTCACTTTTCTAAACCTAAACACAATTCTAAGATCATCTCTAGTTGAGAGTTCTTTCAAAATCCATCACTTTGAGCTTGAAAAACTACTTTGGAGATTCTACCTAGAAGGTGAAAATCCTTGTTTTTCATTTTCTAATCTTATTTCTAAGGTCATAAGCCATGATTGATCCATGGTATATGGTTTTCTCTTATAGTAGTAACTCTTTAAAATTTTGTTTAAGATCCTTGAGTTCTTGGAGGGTTAAACCGAAATCTATAGGAAGGAGAGGAGAAGAGTTTGTCTTCATTTAAGGTAAGAGGAAGACTTGAATCTTATCATCCTTGGGTGGTGATAAGAAAATGGAATTGTTTGTGATTGTAGAATCCATAAGGATTCATTTGTGTGCTTGTTGTAATAGCTTTCCTAATTGTGATTTGTATTGATATGCATGTCTACAAGCTTTGAATATATTGTATGTGTTAATAATGCATGAATAATTAGTAGGATGTGAATAATATGCAAAGTTTGCATGTGTGTTCCAAAGAGCACAAATCCAAGGCTCACGGCCTCAACACAAAATGGTAACCAAAATGTTCTCAACTATTTTCTAAAAGAGTGATTTAATTAACTTAGGTAAATTGATAAGATACAAATTGATTTAGAGCAAGAAAAACAAATCTATGGATCAAATGACAAGTTTATGGATTTCGGCCAACATGTCAAAGTTAAGTGTTTTTAGTTTCTAAAATTGTTTTCAATCAAGGTTAAGTAATAATGTCAAAAAGATTTTAGATATTTCATAATTCGTTTTACAGAACATAGGTGAGATTCTTTAGGATTTGCTTGATATCTAGACACATGTATACACTAAACATAATATTAGGCCTACTAGCGGTAAGGTATAGGAGTAAGCCAATCATACCTCTATACTTGGAAATTTCCACAGATTTACCTCTTTCATCCTTGTCCAAGTAACAAAGAGTACCCATTGGTGTTGCCATTTGCTTGGCACCTTCCATTCCAAACTTCTTGAGCAACTCCTTGCAATATTTGGATTGACTTATGAAAGTCCCATCCTTTGTTTGCTTGATTTGAAGACCAAGGAAGAAGTTGAGCTCACCCATCATGGACATCTCAAACTCACTTTGCATAATTTTAGAAAATTCTTTACAAAGAGAGTCATTAGTAGCACTAAATATGATATTATCAACATATATTTGAACAAGAAGAATGTTATACTTTTTCTGTTTGATGAAAAGTGTGGTGTCAACCTTTCTTCTAGAAAATTCATTTTCTAAAAGAAACATGCTCAACCTTTCATAATAAGCTCTAGGAGCTTGTTTCAAGCTATACAAGGCTTTTTTAAGTTTAAAAACATGGTTGGGCAGTTCGAAGTTTTCAAAATCGAGAGGTTGATCCACATATAATTCTTCTTGTATAAAACCATTTAAAAAGGCATTTTTGACATCCATTTGAAAGAGCTTAAAATCCATGATGCATGCATATGCAAGTAGCATTCTAATGGCTTCTAATCTAGCTACGGGAGCATAAGTTTCTTCATAATCTATGCCTTCTTCTTGCTTATAACCCTTAGCTACGAGCCTAGCTTTGTTTCTTATTATTAAGCCCGTTTCATCAAGTTTGTTCCTAAAGACCCATTTGATGCCAATTATAGGATGATCATTGGGCCTTGGTACTAATTCCCAAACTTGATTCCTCTCAAATTGGTTTTGTTCATCTTGCCTAGCCAAGATCCAATGTTCATCATTAATGGCCTCATTTATGTCTTTAGGTTCAACCTGAGAGACAAAAGCAATATGATTACATGCATCTCTAAGAGTTTTGCGAGTAATTACCCCTTTTGATACATCACCTATGACTTTGTCAAGAGGATGATATCTTGATGTTCTCCATTCCTTGGGAAGATCCATGATTTAAGAGTCCTCTTGTCTTGGGGAATCATATGGGCTTTCTTCTTACTTCTTGACTTCTTTTCCTTGATTTTCTAGGTGAGTCATTTCTAAAATTTCTGCAACATCATCAACAAAATACTTTCTTGACCTATTTGGATTAGTTTCATCAAATGCAACATATATGGACTCTTCTATGGTCATAGTTCGTTTATTGTAACTCTAAAGGCCTTACTATGTATAGAATAACCAAGAAATATTCCCTCATCAGATTTTGCATCAAACTTTCCCAAGTTATCCTTTCCATTGTTTAAAACAAAGCATTTACATCCAAAAACATAAAAATGTGAGACATTTAGTTTCCTTCCTTTGTATAACTCATAGGGGGTTTTCTTTAAAATTAGCCTTATTAGAGCCCTATTCATAACATAACAAGCGGTGCTAACCATTGAGCATAGTTCTTGCCATTTCTTCTAAAGATCGATTTTTCCTTTCTACAACACCATTTTGTTGTGGTGTTCTAAGGGCCGAAAAATTATGCTCAATGCCATGTTCATCACAAAAGGTTTCAAATTCATGGTTTTCAAATTCACCACCACGGTCACTTCTAATGGATGCAATACAAAAATCTTTTTCATTTTGGATAACTTTGGCAAGCTTTTTGAATGATTGAAAAGCATCATTTTTGTGAGATAAAAATAATGTCTATGTAAACTTAGAAAAATCATCCACAATCACTAAGGCATAGTAATTCCCACCAAAGCTCATAGTTCTAGAGGGACCAAAAAAATCCATGTGCAAAAGTTGTAGAGGTCTAAAAGTTGAAACCACATTTTTAGCTTTGAAAGAGACATTTACTTGTTTTCTCTTTTGACATGCATCACAAAGTTTATCTTTTTCAAATTTGAGCTTTGGAAGACCAATTACTAGCTCTTTAAAAACTAATTTGTTTAAGTGATCCATGTGAATGTGAGCAATTCTTCTATGTCATAACTATGAATCATTTTTTTTAGTCATAAAGCATTTAACATCATTTGAGGAAATGTCATTAAGGCTAATCATATATATGTTATTGACCTTATAACCAACAAACTTAACATGCTTATCATCCTTACCCTCAATTATGCAACAATTTGAATTAAATATCACTTTATTTCCCTTATCACATAGTTGACTAATGCTAAGCAAGTTAGGTTTGAGTTCTTCAACAAGTAAAACATTATCAATGGATGAGGAAGGGATCTTACAAACTTTACTAACTTTAAGAATCTTTCCTTTGTTGTTGTCACCATATGTCACGTGACCACTCTTCTTGGGTACAATGAAGGAAAACTTGGAGCCATCACTAGTCATATGCTTGGAGCATCCACTATCAAGATACCAACTTGAACTTTTGGTCTTCAAGCACACTTACAACACACATTTAGATTTTAACCTTTCGTACCCAAATCTTATTGAGTCCTTGTGTGTTAGTGTTAGGCATGGGGCCCTTAGGGACCCAAACCATTTTAGTTCTAACATTTGTGTTGATTTTCTTCCTCACATTACATGTTAATGCACTATGTCCTTTCTTTCCACAATGAAAGCATTTAATGAATGGACTACTTGAGGAACTTGAGGAAACAAAGAGATTCTTGAGAAACTTTTGTTGATTGTTAGGATTATACCCTAAACCGGCTTTTTGGAAAACACATCTTTGTTTCCATAGCAATACATTCAAGTTGTCTCTTCCAAAAGTGAATTTTGCAAGTGTGTTTTTTAAATCCTCAATTTCATTTTCATATTCTTTATATGAAAAACAAGATAAGGGTGTGGGTGCATTATCATGTGAAGAACAAATCATGCATAATGAGTTAGCATCAATAAGTCCAAGAGTCTCATTTTGAACTTTGAGTTCTTCAATCTCCCTAGTTAAAATATAAATTTTGTTAGTCATTAAGGAGATTGTTTTGTTAGAAGTTAAAACCATTTTAGTGAGCCTCATGGATTCATCATGCAATTCACTATATGAAGGAGAAAGTTCAAGATTAGATGAGATTACCTCGGTTTCACTTTCTTCTTCTTCTTCTTCTTCTTCTTCTTCTTCTTCTTCTCCATGTGCCATAAGGCAAAGATAGGCTTCCTCATCCTCCGAATCATCGGTGGAATCCATATCATTGTCTTCCCGTGCAATGTATGCTCTCTTTCCTTTTCTTTCCTTGAAAGACTTCTTTTCAAATTTCTCCATCTTCTTTTGATAAATCGGACATTCCATCTTCATGTGTCCCGGTTTTCCACATTCATAGCAAGTTGGAGTAGATGAAGTTCCTTTTCCCTTTTGATATGACTTCTTAGGAGGAAAATGAGGTCTTCTTTAATTTCCTTTCTTCTTGAGAAATCTTCTAAACTTCTTCACACGGAGGCTGAAATTCTCTTCATTCATTTCAATATTGTCAAGATCATTTCTATCATTTTCATCTTCATATTCAATTGAGGAAGAAGTGGCTTTAAGAGCAATCCCCTTTTTCTTCTTATCTTGCTCCTTATTTTGACTTAATCTATTTAGCTCCAACTCATGCTCTTAAAGCTTTCCAAAGAGGGTGGCCAAGGTCATTGCGGCTAGATTTCTTGACTTTGATATGATTGTCACTTTGGGTTGCTAACTTCTGCTCAAGCATCTTAAATTTTTGTTAATAAGATCTTCATTAACAAAAGTTTTTTCCAATGAAGCAAGATGATTAACTATATAAGTAAATCATTTTTGCATATCTTAAATGCTTTACCCTTGATTCATTCTAAATAATTCATATTCATGAGTGAGTGTGTTAATTCTAGATCTTTTTACCTCACTTGTACCTTCATGGGTTACTTACAATGTATCCCACATTTCTTGAGCGGTCTTATAATTTGACATCCTAAAAAATTCATCATACCTTAAAGAAATAGTGATGATATTTTTGGATCTCAAGTTGTATTGGACCATTTTTCTTATCATCATCGATCCATTCATTTCTTGGTGTATTTGTTCTAACACCATCAACAAGACGTGTGGGGACAAAAGAACCATTTTCAATATCATCTCACACATCAATATCAATAGCTTCAATAAAAATCTTCATCCTTTCTTTCCAATGTGCATAATCATCCCCATTGAAAAAGGGAGGCCTATTTATAGAAGAACCTTCACTAGAAAAACCATTTGAAACCATCTTTTCTCTTGAAGCGGCTAAGCTCTTTATACAATAGTCTAGCTCTAATACCACTTATTACCAAGTGGCCTCAATACTCAAGAGGGGGGTGAGTTGAGTAAATAAAAACTTTTCGCAAATGTTTCTAAAAACATTTGATTACCAATTTTTGTTGAAGCTATTAATTGATAGAAATGAATGAATGGATAAGATAGATAAATATTGCCAACTAGTGAACCAATCAAGAGAGAAATAATCAAGTAAGTAAACCAATGCTTAAATATAAAGAGAAGAGTTTAAAGAATCAAACACAATAGTTTATCTTGGTTCGGCCACCAATCTACTTGTGACCTATATCTAGTCCTCAAGCAACCACTCGAGATTGTCCACCAAATTCCAAGGTTGAATCAAGTGCTTGTAACCTTTACAAATAGGAGCACTCAATAACACCTTGGGATGCCTCACCCTTGTGCTTTGAGTCTCAACTTCAAGGGATACCTCACCCTTTACAGATTTAAGGGATACCTCACCCTCACAACAGATTATACAAAGATTGAATAGATTGAAACTCTCTCAAAGAGTGAATAATATAAATTGAAGCTTATAGGTATTGAGGATTCACACTTTAGCTCAAAAACAGGGAGAAATATGAAGAGAATATGTAAAACACATATTGATGTTTAAACAAGGTTTTTCAGAATATTTCTTTAACCCCATCAATGCCCAACAACCTTGTATTTAAAGCCTACTGAGAATTAGAGTCGTTGGGGGTAGTTGAGAAGCATTAAATACTTCATTATATCTGTTGCCTTCTATTTCTGAAAAACCACATTATTCGAATAACACGATGGTTATTCGAATAAAGCTTTAAATAACATTTAGAAGAAAAGCTTGCTGGAAACTGTTATTTGAAATAACACAAGTGTTATTTGAATAAGTCACTTAAAAACTATTTTATGGGAAAACATGTTATTCGAATAAAACAGGGTTTATTTGAATAAATCTTGATCAGTTGACAAACTTGGCTTATCTGACTTTTGTTATTTGAATAAGATAAGTCTTATTCGAATAAACTTGTTTAGTTTGAATTTTTACTTTCTCCTGACTACTGTTATTCGAATAAAGTAACA
The DNA here is from genome assembly GCA_029884605.1 of Ormosia emarginata. Lineage (NCBI taxonomy): Eukaryota > Viridiplantae > Streptophyta > Magnoliopsida > Fabales > Fabaceae > Ormosia > Ormosia emarginata. Next base: position 18,335,703 of record JAQQTP010000078.1, on the reverse strand, counting down.
TTTATTCGAATAAACTATGTAAAATTTATTTTGTCAGTAAAGAAGCAATGCCAAGGGATTTCAAGTGGTTTTATAATTTTGGTCACTTAAAAAAAATCTTTGGGAAACCAAAAACCATTTTTGAAGCTTCTCTTCTCTTTTTGCTTTTAAAACAATTGTGTTTTTCAAGATCTTTTTGAAAGATAAGTTATGGAGTATTTGTGTGAATCACATTATACCTTTACATATTGATCTAAGTCCTAAAGCTAGTTTTGAAGGTCTTGGACTTGATCTTGCAACATCTTCAAGTTTGTTATCATCAAAACAAAGTCTTCATGGGTTGATAGACAATTACAACCATCACCCAAGAGGGGGGTGAATTGAGTGATTACAAATTTTTAAAATAACATTAAGGAATTAAACATTTTGATATATTCAATCAACACATACAGCAGAATTAGTCTAACAAAGATATAACTATCAAAGATTATTCAAATACAACTTAGGTTATAGGATAAATCAAGCAAATAAGCTAGATATCAAGTTCAACTCAAGAATATATTATTAAAGTACAAATGTAAAGGAGATAGAGTTGAAAAAAGTAAACACAATGATTTATCCTAGTTCAGCCACCAACCACTTGTGGCCTATGTCCAGACCTCAAGTAAACCACCTGAGATTTTTTACTATCACTTCAAGCTTGAACTGATGCTTGAAACCTTTACAAACTAGAGCACTCATGATAACTCTATAAAATGTATTATTTACACCCTATATTGGTGGTATATTGATTCCTTAGTCCTTGTGCTTAGGCATGATTGGAAGACTTTTGGCTGACTTTTTATTCAAATTCATGTTAATGACTTCCTTTCTAATCTTGATTGGATTAAGTTAATTTACACTTTTAATTAATTAGGAAACTTCTCTATTGCAGGAAGGGCTCTAAAACTGATAAAATGAAACAAGCCAAGGCTTTGCATTGGAGAGAAAGCTTAGCGTGCATTCCAACTTATTACACTGCAGCGCAAGGTGTAGCACTTCACAGCATCTTGCTCTCAGCCTGCTGCACATACTGAAAACAAAGACTAGAACGCCGCGACACAAAGAAGTTTACACCACGGTGCTCTTTTATCTATGCTGGTTTCACTTAACAACCTGGCATTCACGCCGCGGCGCAACAATGGTCACATCGTAGCGTCAATTCGGAGGCTTCGTCTATAAATGTTGTTTCATCATATATTTTGGGAAAGTTAGGTGGGAGAAGGCAGAAAACGCAGTAAGAACTAATTTGTCATCATTTTGAAGAGCTTTGAAGGGATGTAGAGAGGAAACCACCATCATCCAAGGAGGATCAAGCATCCCAAGTTCATATTATAGTGTTTTCTCTCTTTTCTCTTTAATCTCTCTATCTCTAAGTCATGGGCATGGAATCTCTCATGAGGTTTTCGTGTTCCACGGATAGTTAAGCTGTTTTTAGGGATTCCTTTGGATTCTTTTATATACATTGGTGAATTTGTAACCTTTTATGTTTATAATGATGATTGGTTTTGTTCAACCATGTTTCTCTTAATGCTCATTTATGTTTGGCCACATTTATTGTGTTTTGATAAAATCTTTTGAACTAAACATAGGAATCTAGATTTTAGATCATGGATGTGGGTGATGCATGTTTAATTTCATTCTAATGGTGGGGTGAATTAATTCATTAATAGGATAGACATATACCTATTGGCCATGTATAGCATTTGTTAAGAATAAACCTTAATGCATGAAGTTTGCTCTAGTTCTCATGGACACATAGTGAGCTAGGTAAATGACATAGGGTTAAATGACCTATACATAGGCTTTTAGCTAATGCAGTTTCTTAAGCTAACAAAACTAGTCATCATTGTTGTTTAAAATGGTTGCGTGTTACCAAGTAAAGTAGTTGGTGAAGAAGGAGTCTCTATGCTCTTATTACTATCTTTTACTCCTGGTTTAATTCCTTTTAGTCTTTAAATTGGCTACACACATTCTTCCCAATTTATATATGCTTGAATAAAATTCATTAAGCTATTGGTTAATATTTGGCATTAGATATTATTCATTATCCCTGTGGAAATGATCTTTCTCATCATTGTATTACTTTTGCGGCCCGTGCACTTGTGGTATACAAAAGGTCTAACAAGTTTTTGGTACCGTTGCTGGGGATAACAACTAATTTTTTATTTTTGCCAATATTAACAACGAGTTTAATTTGTTTTAATTCAAGTTTTCTTTTGGTTCATTTTAATCTACGTTTCATTTTTTCATTATTTTAGGTACAAATACCCTAGCTGGTAACAATGATCATAAGAGGCCCTTGAGGGAGTTTACAACTCCTCAAATGGATAATCTACAATCAAGTATAAGGTGCTGACCATCATTCAAATAATACAGACTATGATGCAATTTGGTGGTTTGCCTAGTGAAGATCCAAATGCCCACTTGTCAAATTTTCTAGAGATTTGTGACACATTCAAGCATAATGGAGTCTTTGAAGATGCCATTCGACTGAGATTCTTTCCTTTTTCTCTTAGAGAAAGAGCCAAGAATTGGTTATAATCTCTACCACCTAGATCTATAAATACTTTGAGTGATGTCTGTGGCAAATTTTTAAACAAATATTTCTCCCCTGCCAAGACTGCTGAGATGGTGAATGACATTACTTCATTCACTTAAGCTGATTCTGAATCCTTGTATGAAGTATGGGAGAGATACAAGGATCTTTTGAGAAGGTGCCCTCTCCACGAGATTCCTCCATGGCACTAAATCTATTCCTTCCATAAAGGATTGTTGCCGCACCACTGTCCAATTGTGGATGTAGTTGCGAGTGGGTCACTGCTTGGCAAATTCTTTGATGAGGCATTCCAACTGCTTGAAGAATTAGCCGCAAATAACTACCAGTGGCCATCCATAAGAAATACTCCAAATAAGGTAGCTAGAGTGCATGGTAATGATGCAATTACATCACTTTCTACTCAAGTGGTTACAATTACTAGCAAGTTGGATAGTTTGGGAGCGAGTCCTCATTTGAGCCCTTTTGTGCTTTGTGATCGAAGTGGTGATAATCATGCAACTGATAGGTGCCCTTCCACCTTGGAGAGTGCATAATATGTTCAGAACTATCAGCCACCACAGAACTATTCTTATTCGCATCAGTATAACCCTGGGTTGAGAAATTATCCAAACTTCTCTTGGAGAGACAATCAAGGTGCATCATCTTCATTAGCTGGTAATGAAAGACCACCTTATCCTCCTAGTTTCTCTTCACAGTCAAGACCTCCTATACAAGACAAGAAACCATCTCTTGAGGGCATGTTCATGCAGTTCATGGTCAAGTCTGATTCTTATATGTCGAAGACAGATGCTCATTTGGCCAAGAACGATACCATAATTCAAAGTCAAACTTCAATGAGAGCACTGGAGACCCAAGTGGGTCACTTAGTGAATGCTATAAACAGTAGGCCCCTGGGAACTTTTCCAAGTGACATTGTCAGCAATCCAAGAGGTGACCCCAAGGATTCACCAACCTGTAAAGCTATTAACCTTAGAAGTAGAAAAGACATAGAAGGGAATCCTAAGACCAAACTACTTGTGGATGATACTGAGGTGACACAAAATGAGGAGATTGTGTACAAGGAGGACCAAATGAGTAAGATAATTGAAAAGAAAAGAATGAGGAAAATAAGAAGGATGAAAAACCTTACACATTACCTCTACCTTTCCCTAACAGATTGGCTAAACAAAAGCTGGATGCCCAATTCCAAAAGTTTCAGGAAGTCTTCAGGAAACTTCACATAAACATTCCATTTGCAAAGGCATTAGAACAAATTCCAAGTTACGTGAAGTTCATGAAGGATATTCTATCCAAGAAGAGAAGATTGGGAGACTATGAAACAGTGGCACTCACAAAGGAATGCAGTGCCATCTTGCAGAACAATCTACCCCCAAAGTTGAAAGATCCAGGGATACCATCCCATGCACAATTGGGAGAGACTTCAATGGTAAAGCTTTGTGTGATTTAGGGGCGAGTATTAACTTGATGCCTCTTTCAATCTTTCAACGGTTTGAATTGGGTAAAATGAAGCTAACCTCTATGACCTTGCAATTAGTTGACAGGATTCTCACATATCCTAAGGGGGTCATTGAGGATTTTTTGGGTAAAGGTGGACAAGCTCATTTTCCTTGATGACTTTTGTATCCTTGATATGAAAGAAGACCGCAATGTGCTGTTAATTCTAAGGAAACCTTTCTTGGCAACTGGCAAGACCAAGATAGATGTGCAAAAAGGTGAGCTTACCATGCAAGTGAGTGATGAAAAGGTAACTTTTAACATTTATAAGGCCATGAAATTCCCTGATAATTAAGAAGAATGTTCCTATGTAGGTATGATTGATCAAGTAGTAAATGTTGTATTTCATACTAATTTTCCTGATGATTCCCTTGTTTTAACTTTGACATCTCATGATGAGCATGTTGATAAGGATGACATTAGGGAATGTATTAAACTACTTGATTCTTCTGCTAAGTTTTACAGGAAACCAAGCTTTGAGCCATCGCAGATCTCCTCTAACAACCCTATTCTTCAACCTTCCATCATCTCTCTTGTAATGCCCTTTTTTCTTATCTCACAAAGAAGGAACGTCATACCATAGTGAAGTGAAAACGAAATAAATTATGAAAAATAATAATTATTTTAAACATCATAGACCCGGTTCATTTTATAGATGTATAAGTTCCTTTCTAAATGGCATTACATTTTTTTGTTTAAATTATATTATTAACAAGTAGTGTCAAAAGAATAAATTTAGAGATTCTCTTCGTAGCGAGATAATAGTTCGAACGGTCGTTGTAAAACCAACGTAAAGTAAACCATACATCCATACATAACATATTTATATATATATTTATGCATCAGCCTGTTTAGCTACATCACAAAATATACAAAAAAATATATATATAAGGCTTTACCCACCCCAGATGATTACAAATATGCACCTATCAAAAACAACAAAATGTTAGGCTTCCCTAATAAGATAAATGGTCAGCCATCAGTAGGCACCGACAGTATCAGCCCCTAAGACTGACGAGAAAGGACCGCAGTCAGGTCCTCCTCAGGGTCCTCTTCATCCAATGAAATTGCCATCAGAGCGACTAAATTTCGGGCAGAAGCTCGAGCACTGGAGAGGAAAGAGTCCTCTTATGGGGTATAGTAAAGGTCATCCCACAGATCTCTAACAAGCAAGTAAAATTCAAAGTGAACAAAAGTGGTAAAGTAAAAAATAGGCGGGTCATAGCAGCCCTACACCAAAGACACAGTCAGCTCCCCGTGATAGATGCAACGGTCCGTGCTCAAGTTAATGTGCCAACAATCGAGTCCTTCCTGAAAGGTCATCCTAGCATACCCCAAAAATCGGCACGGATGCAAAGACATCTTCAGCAAACTCTAGTCGTAGTATGACCAAAAACTCGAAAACTCAAGCGTTTCCTTTTCTTCCTCATGAACGTCTTCTCAGAAGTACATAAATAAATAGGAATATCGAAATACAGAAAAGAGGTGAGATACCCAGCTTTCATTACCAAAATGGTAGCAAGAAAATAGAACGGCGCTAGACACCCATATAACGACACAGTCCATGTGTTCAATCACAGTAATAATAAAATTGACAGTAAAAGCATAACAACGGTAAATAATAGTAAGAATTATAATAACAGGCAGATAGCAACAATATCCCCAGCAGTCAATAATTTATAGAATAGATAATTATTGTAGTAGTAAGAACAGATATTTTCACAGTTATAAATGCTCATGCTCAATGGAATTGTGAGACTGACAATAGACAATGCATAATGCATTATGGTACCAAAAATCCTATTCCACGAAGCTAGACATAAACATTTTCGGAGAGAATGATCAAGGAGTTATGCCAGTATCTCGTTAGCCTTAAAAATAGTGTGCTTCATCTCATAAAAATATTTGCGCAATTGGCTTATACATGGCACCTCAACAGTTGATCGCGATATAGGACAGCGTCTTAGTCTGGATTGTCGGTGTGTTTGCATCGGTCTATCCTACGGTCCCAGTGGAGCTACCACTGTCTATTGTGAGACACCTGTACCCTGACGCCCCCAGGGTCAACCATTATAACCCTACGCTTAGTCTATTCGCACCCGTACATAGGTGTTATTCAATCTCCTAGGCATACATCGCCTTTCCAATAATGTCCAACGGACAACACATATACATGACGATGCAATGTACATCGTGTATGTTTATCAATGATACATTTATCATAAGGCATACCACAATGGCATATGATCATTTCTCAATATCAACATGTCATAATTTTATCAAGTACTTAGTCCCACATAGGGACTCACAATAACATAGAACCAATTCTTAACATCAACATATATACTTACAGTTCATCAATTATCACAATTTCATGTTATGGAATCCAACATTTCCAATGTCTTAAATCTTGATCAATTATGAGAATTTTAGGTTAAAGAACCCTTAACAACCGTGGCTCTCCTAAGAGTTATTACTCAATTTAATTCTTCCATCTCATTATGGATTATTTATACCTCTAAGTCCTTAATTTCCAAAAAATGCACCAAGGCATCATTTGAACCAAAATTTTCTCTAAAAATTGTGGCCTCCCTAGGTCTTCAAAGTTTCAATTTCTTTCCATTTTATGCATTAATCACTTGATACCTAATCACTCAAATCTTATTTCACACAAAATCAATCCAATCCCTTTAAGTTCAAAGCCAAAACTGTGACCTCACTTTAGTGTAGGAAACCCTCAAATTTTCTATTTATTAAACCTATCATTATTAAATATTCCAACACCACCAATGCATTCAAAATCATCATTCAATCATCAACCTCAATCAAGAACACATAAACATGCAAAACCATCAAACAAAGTAAGCATTCAAATATGGATTTCCCCACCAACAACCACACAAAGGTCTCCTCACTACCAATAATAGTTGAAGTGAGTAATCTCCCTCTTTCCTAAAGGAAGAACACAAAAATGGCCTCCTAGTTGCTTCTTGGTGGTTTCGGTTTTGGGGTCCAAAAACCCTAGAAATTTCAAAAATAAAGAATCAACACCAAGCTTGGTAAAAGATGGATCTTTGGTCTCCAATGAAACCATGGAATACGAAAATGGAGAGAAAGAAAAGAAAAAATGAAAACTTTACCTTAAAATTTGAAGCTTGGTCTTGGAAGACAATGGAGGAGATGATGGATTTTGAAGAAACTTTCCAAAGAGAAAGTGCAGAGGAGAATGGAAGGAGTGCAGAAATGGTGTTAATGAAGTTGGAAGATGAAGGGAATGGTCACATTTAGGGGCTGCAAACCGTGGGTGAAGGAGAGAAAGAAGAGAGAAGAAGGAGAGAAATGGAAGAGAAGCTTGAAGAGAGAGAAAGTGTTGATGAAAAATGAGAGATATTTTGAGTGAAAATGTATTAAGTGTGGGAGCAAAATTTTGCTCCCCATAGGCAAGCAATGCTGCGGCAATAGGAGAGAAAGGGAGGGGTGGAGAGGCTTCTCCAACAAGCCAAGGGCATACTAGTCTTTTGGTAGTCAAAGCTTCTCAAAGCAGCTTTGATTAAAATATAATATATTTGAATTAAAGTGGATTTGATTAGACATAAAGTGAATTACATTAAGATAATGTGATAGGATTTTTAATACATGTTATTATCCAATGGACAATTGTTACAATTGACAGAAGTCAGTATTAATTGATCAACGGATAAAATTACATAGTGATTTATTATTCTGTCAAATAAAATTTCTTGAAAAATATTAAACCTCGTAAATCGTGTCTGTGGTGTTCTGGGGCCGACGAGGGTGTGGAGTGGACGTCGGTGTAAGAGAAGCACGTATAAGGAGCGACTCCTGGCAAGCTTCTAGGCGAAGGGTCCCATGAATGAACTGAATACGTGTAACACCCCAAACTTTAGGATAAATGACCGTTGTATCCCGAATTGCACTGTTTGTTATTTTTCTATGTGATACAGTATTATATTTTACTGTTTGTAATTTTATTGGACTTTTTGTGTGATTTGCTTCGAGTCAGGAAAATAATAATTTTCGGGCCGGGGAACTCTTATTTTAATTATTCGGAGCTGGGGGATCTTACTAAACCCAATTCTGAATGATACTGTTATTAATCTTTTAATTTTTAGGATTTTACTGTGAAATAAAATAATTTTATATTATTATAATATTATTTTATTAGGTAGTATAAATAGATGACAACGGATCCAAAAATGTTTTGCGGGACCCACGTTTAGAGAAATAGTCAACGATTTTGGCTAGAGAAATTTCTAAGCCAATGAGAGCAAGTCAACGAAGTAGGCTTAAAATTTCTAACCAATAGGATGAGGTCAACAAAAGTGGTTAGACTAATTAGTTTATAACTAGAAAACCTAAGCTAGTTAGTTTGAAACCTAATTAAATTATTTTAGAAGACTTGTTAAGTAACTAAGTGATAGTAAATTATTTAACTATTTAGTTGGTTTCTAAGTTAGTAAAAATCTATTAGTACCAAGTTAACTAAGTTAACCTTAGTAACTAACTACTTAGATAAGTAATTAGATTGTTTCACCTAGGTGTAACTAAATAGCTAAGGAGAAGCAAACTTGGTTAGTTGCCTAAGGAGGCCACACGACCAAGAGCTTTTGGAAGCTCCAAGAAGTGCATAGTCATGCAATGACTAGGTTAGTATCAACCAATGAGAGCTAAGCTTGGAGGCCAATGGTTTATGTTAGCCTTTGATCATTTCTAAGGCTTGGATGAAGCCAACCAAAGTGGACACCTCTCCAAGTGACTCCACGGCTACAAGGGGGAGAAAAGGATTAGGTTTGTTAAGTTTTCTATCACTTTTCTCTCTTGCAAAAACAAAACTCCACTGAAGCTCTCTTTGTGCTCTATTCGGCCAAGCCACCCAAATCAACATCCATTCACCCAAAATTTTATCTGCCTCACTTTTCTAAACCTAAACACAATTCTAAGATCATCTCTAGTTGAGAGTTCTTTCAAAATCCATCACTTTGAGCTTGAAAAACTACTTTGGAGATTCTACCTAGAAGGTGAAAATCCTTGTTTTTCATTTTCTAATCTTATTTTTAAGGTCATAAGCCATGATTGATCCATGGTATATGGTTTTCTCTTATAGTAGTAACTCTTTAAAATTTTGTTTAAGATCCTTAGGTTCTTGGAGGGTGAAACCAAAATCTATAGGAAGGAGAGGAGAAGAGTTTGTCTTCATTTAAGGTAAGAGGAAGACTTGAATCTTATCATCCTTGGGTGGTGATAAGAAAATGGAATTGTTTGTAATTGTAGAATCCATAAGGATTCATTTGTGTGCTTGTTGTAATAGCTTTCTTAATTGTGATTTGTATTGATATGCATGTCTACAAGCTTTGAATATATTGTATGTGTTAGTAATGCATGAATAATTAGTAGGATGTGAATAATATGCATGGTTTGCATGTGTGTTCCAAAGAGCACAAATCCAAGGCTCACGGCCTCAACACAAAATGGGAACTAAAATGTTTTCAACTATTTTCTAAAAGAGTGATTTAATTAACTTAGGTAAATTGACAAGATACAAATTGATTTAGAGCAAGAAAAACAAATCTATGGATCAAATGACAAGTTTATGGATTTCGGCCAACATGCCAAAGTTAAGTGTTTTTAGTTTCTAAAATTGTTTTCAATCAAGGTTAAGTAATAATGTCAAAAAGATTTTAGTACAATGAGTTTTAAGGAATAAAAGTGATTGGATTAAGTTTAAAAAGCTAAAACTAATGATTTTACTGTTTAGGAGAAAATACAGTAGCTTTTGTAAAATTTCTAACGTAGAGCTCACTTTATGTTTTGAAGCCCGTTAGTAGTTTTCAAAAGTGTAATTAGATGGTTGTAATATAATCAAAAGAAATTTTAACAGAAAAATTTAGAAAACCATTGTTATAGATTTTCAAAGCAAAATACTATCAATTTTTGTTAAAAATAGACAAATAAGATAGAAAAGATATCCAATATATTGTATATGGTATGGAAAATATTCTACGTAACTCAAACATATTAAATATTATTTTTTGTTTATTTAAATAGTGATTTTTAAAGGATTCGGACAAGAAAATAATTTAAAAATCTTACGCGATCGAGAAAATGATTTAAAAATAATATGCGATTTCAAAAACAGTAAAATATATTTACGCGATTTAAAAACGTTTGTAAAAATGATGAAATTGTGAAAACGCGATAAAATTTTTATGTGATTGATGAAAACAGTAAGTTTTACTGTCGGGCCAAAGTGGTGGACCCGGACAGATTGAGAAACAATACTGTCAAGTGGGACGTACTGCGTTTGATGTTTGAGGGTGTTTTAGTAATTATTTGAGATTTGAAGGGTATTTTGGTAATTATAGTTCTGTTCATATTTTTAGAGTTAAGTCGATTCGGTGTGGAATTGGCGATTGATTGACGAGGTGAATTACATCGTATTGTCGGTGTGATAAGCGTAGTGTGGTTCATTTCTTTATGGACTTGGAGGCATTAGTGTGCAGATTATTCCACATATGGACAGTTGGTCGCTACTCTGGGCCGTGGTAACTGGTAACACACTAGTGGTCTTGACACGCACTATTCTTAATCAAGATCTTGTAAGAACTATGTTAGTACAATGTCTGTAGTTACACAATGTTTGGATTGTGTACTACACCACGATGTTTTGGACAGTGGGCTATAGACACAATGTGAGACAGTGCAATAGTTGGTTGGGCAGCCTAAGGTACTAATAGAACTTGCAGGTCATTCTCTCTGATGTCTGTGGTTGTAGTTCCATGGACTAGGGTTGAGTCGCATTACATATGATTTATGTGTTGTGCATTATAATATTATTATTTGTACCATTTTATCTGTGACATTATGTGATACTGTTATACTTAATTTCTGTGTTATTTTATATGCTGTTAAGGTATGCTATACTGTATGAACTGTTATAACTGTTGTATTATCATTTTCTTATTTACCATATTTGTGGCGATATAGATTGTCTTACCTCTTTGTACGTATTGTTTCCTGTATTTTAAATTATGTTTTAAAAGAAGAGTTTGAGGAAGAGGAACAACCTCTTGATTGTGTATACCCCGAGGACGAAGAACAGCAACAAGCCGAGGATCAGTTCGACGACTAAGAACCATTCGATCATCCTTATCCCCTAGATTGATTGAGTGAGTATGACGCTACCAGGATTCTTTAGTTTCATGAGGTTGGATTTTCACGAAGGCTCGGAAGCCTGGCGACTGCGAGAGGACAGAGATTCGGTTACGTACGTAGGGCGTCTGACTGTGACCATACGTACAGAGTTTGATGGAGAGCCTATCTTTTCTACTGTGTTATATTTACATGTAGAGCTACTGCTATCTCTTAGGCATCATTGGGGTGGTATGTTTGATGGCCTAGTTGTAACACCCTCCATAGGACATCACATTTTTAAAATAAAAACTTAAAACCTGAAAATCATTTTATAAAAGCCTTGAGTTCTAAAAGATGAATTTTAAAATTTCATTTCGCGGAATTATAAACTTACCAAAATTATAAGAAAACAGAAATTAAATTGAATTGATTAATACACATATTATAAATACCACAAAATATTCAATATAGAAATAAAACATGTAACTTATAGACTCAGAGAAATAGTAGCAAACCCAATGACGGGTACTACTAATAGCACGGTAACAACACTAACGAGAAAACCCTACATACATGCTTCGTTTCTCCACCAACTGCATCACGTTGAAACTGAGAAGATTACTCCTTGACGCCGTCACCATCTTCAGAATCTTGCCTCCAATGGGTCTAAGGAACTTGCTTCGTCTACTATTCGAATTTAAATAAAATAAACACAACAAAACAATACAGTAAAGAGGTGAGATCCCCTTTCACCAATACCAGTACGGTAGCAAAGAATAATACGAATGACAAAGTCATTCCATACACACAGATATCACAATTATAATCATGTTATCAATTTACAAATAATTCAAATAAACACATGTTATAATAAAATGAATAGCAATAACATTACCGTGATAGATATAATAATGGATACAATAAAATCATATAGTCACAACATACATCATATCTCAACAGTGAATATAAATAACCACATAAAGATGCAGATCACATATGTAAATATAATGGTACTGATAGATAAAATGATACAGATAGATAAAATAGAACAAATAAATAACATTAAAATGTATAAAACATAAATATATGAAATGTGACTCAACCCTACACCATCGAGCTAAAAATACAGACATCAGAGAGAACGACCCGCAAAATCTATTAGTACCATCGACCGCCCAATAATTATTCCGCTGTCTCACGTTGCGTCTATAGCCCACTGAAATAGCATAGTGGTGTAGCACACTGTCATACGTCGTGTCACTACAGGCTTGCACTAATAGATTTCACAAGATCTTGATTAAGTATGGTGTATGTCGAGTCCATTAGTGTGTTACCAGTTACCACGGCCCAAAAGAGCAACCAACTGTCCACATATGGAATTATGCACACTAATGTCTCCAAGTTCATTCAAGTTGAACCACACTATGCTTATCACACCGACAACACGATGTTATTCATCTCGTCAATCAATCCACCAATTATCAACCAAATTGGCACAAATGCATGATAAAAATTCCAGATATACCCTCACTGGCAAAAATTATGAAAATGCCATCACTGGCAAATCGCATATATATACAGTACGCACCCACCTGGCAATACTGTTTCACCATATGCCCTCACTGGAAAAAATTATGAAAATGCCCTTATTGGCAAATATTACGAATATGCCCTCACTGGCAAATTGCATATAAATACAGTACGCACCCACCTGGCAATACTGTTTCACCATTTGTCCGGGTCCACCACTTTGGCCCGACAGTAAAAACTTGCTGTTTTCGTCAATTGCGTAGAAATTTTATCGCATTTTTAAAATCTCATCGTTTTTACAAACGTTTTTAAATCGCGTAAATATATTTTACTATTTTTAAAATCGCGTAGGGTTTTTAATATGTTTTCTCAATCGCGTAAGATTTTTAAATCATTTTCTTGTCCGAATTTCTTAAAAATTACTGTTTAAATAAACAAAAATAATATTTAATACATTTGAACTACGTAGAATATTTTTCATACCGTATATAATATAATAGATATCTTTTCCATCTTATTTGTCTGTTTTTAACAAAACTTAACAGTATTTTGTTTAGAAAATTTATAACAATGGTTTTCTAAGTTTTCTGTTAAAAATCCTTTTATTTATATTATAACCAATTAATTATACTTTTGAAAACTACTAACATGCTTCAAAATATAAAATGAGCTCTACGTTAGAAATTTTACAAAAGCTACTGTATTTTCCTTCAAATGGTAAAATCCTTAGTTTTAACTCTTTAAACTTAATCTAATCATTTTTATTCCTCAAAACTCATTGTAATAAAATTCTTTTTAGTATTTATTACTTCTCTTTGTTTAAAAACAACTTTAGAAATCATAAACACTTGGCTTTGGCATGTTGGCCGAACTACACTAAATTTTACCATTTGATCTTTAAATTCATTTTCTTGTTCTAAATCAATTTGTATCTTGTCAATTTTTCCTAAGTTAATTAAATTGCTCTTTTAAAAAATTGTTGAGAACATTTTGGTTCCCTTTTTGTATTGAGGCCGTGAGCCTTGGATTTGTGCTCTTTGGAACACTCATACAAACCTTACATACTATTCACATTTTATAACAATTATCATGCATCTATGAACACATACCATATATTAAAGCAATTACAAAACACATACAAAATATCAAAGCAATCATAAAACACATACTATATATTTTAAAATTACAGACATGCTTGCACACAAAATCAAACACAATTAGGAAAAACAATAACCAACCAAGTGAATGAATCCTTATGGATTCTTCACTACAAACACATTCATTCCTCACCACCAACACATGGCTGATGAGGGTAATCTCCCTCTTACCTCTTGAAAAACCTCCAAAGCTCCTTGTATGCCTCCTTCAAGTAAACTTTCTCCACCAAGAGTTTCTTGAAAATCAAAGAAAACATGCAATATTAATACCTAAGGCTCTAAACTAAAATAATCATGGATTAAAATCATGATTAGAACTTTGAAATGGATAGAAACATGAAGATTAAAGAATCCTACCTTCAAGGCTTCAAACTTGAGCTTTGAAGAACGAAAATGAAAATGGACGATTTAGAGAAAATCTCCAACATGAAAGTGTCTTGGATTGATGAAAGGATTCAAGAAATGATATTGGCAGGAATTATAGAAATTTGGAGAAGGTTTCTTGGTGTTTGGCCGAAATCATAGGGAAGAGAAAATGAGAGAATTTTGGTTGCTTGTTCTTGGTTCTTTGGAGAAAAGGATATGTAAAAGAGAAGTGAGATAAATGGATGAAGGTTGCCTCCATTTGGGAGCTATAGCCGTGGAAGACCATAGGAGAGAAAGGGTGAGAGCTTCTTGCCAAAGTTGAAAATGAGCCAAGACCCTCCTATTTATAGACTCCAAGAAAAAGATGAAGGCTTTAGGATATTTTTCGGTATACTATAAGCAATGAACAATAATTACTGCTTATAAAGTCGGTATCTATTGTTAAATAGGTAATAAAATATACCTAGATTTTTCTCTTATTTTTAACTGGGTAGCAATTATTATTGATCATTTTTCTACTGATTGCCCTTGATGAGTCATAGAGCGAGTCATCAAAGAGAAATTTCTAGAATATGTGACTCACTACGATGAGTCAACATGATGAGTCAGCGTAGATATTTTCTAAAACGGCTGAGTCAGCATGGTGAGTCATCATAGAAGCTTCTGGAACAGGTGACTCAAGACGATGAGTCACAAGGCGAGTCACCGCTTCTGGAACCTTCCGAAATCTGCTGAGTCATGAGTGCTAAGGTGTCACGCCTTGTGTTGAGTTTCTATTGGCCCGTTGCGATGAGTCATCGTCTAGAATCATCCACTAGATATTTTTCTAGAAAAATATCATCCAATAGATAATAAAAACATACCCCGATTTTATTTGTCAGATAAAATCGCAGGAAAATAAAACTTCAAAAACTGTTTCCGGTTTCGGGTTTAGTAAGTTCCCCCGGCTTCGAATCAACAGTACAAACTTTCTGGCTAATAAAAATTTTTATTTTTTCGGCCAGTCCCGGGCCCACATACAGCCCAAAATATCAGAAATATATTAAATATTCAAAATATATCAAAATATCAAAAATATAATATAATATTCAAAATATCTCAAAATATCTCAAAATATCCTAAAATATCTCAAAATATCTGAAATATAATAAAATATTCAAAATATCTTAAAATATCTAAAATATATTAAAATATTCAAAATATCTTAAAATATCTAAAATATATTAAAATATTCAAAATATCTAAAATATCATAAAAATTCACAAAAATCATATTAATTGTGAAACTCATGAAAATCAAATCAGTTAGTAAAAATAATTAAGGATTGAGAGAAAGAAATAAAATACGAAGCTTATTATATACACAAATTTCAAAAAAATAATATTAAAATAATCAAAAACGTAAAAACTCCAAAAATTGCTAAAAATCACATAAATCATAAAATTCACAGAAGTCGAGTCAGATTATTCAAAATAATTCGGAATCGACGAAAACAAATAAAATACTAATTCTCGGGGTGTGACAATACTCCCCTCCTAAAAAGAATTTCGCCCCCGAAATTCGTAGTAGTCTTATAACAATTATGGTACTACTCCTCCATCTTTTCGTCCAATTCTCACGTTGCATCACTGCTTCTCCTTTAGAACTTGGAGAATTATTCTGAGTTGTTCAGCATGTTCCTCACGATTTCGAGAATAGATCAGAATGTCGTTAATAAAGATAATGACAATTCTGTCTAAATAAGGACGAAAGATTTTATCCACATAATCTACGATTATTGCGAAAACATTCTCCACCTTGAACAGCACCACTTGAAATTTTATTGCCTTTGTACCACTTCACTCTCCTGCCTTTTGCTTTTAACAGGAAGTGTCTCACAAATCAAGTTCTCTTTTTCAACAGTACTGTATCTGATATTATGACATGATTTTGATTAAGAATATCCTTTCTTGCAATTGCAATACATAAAAGAACATTATAAAAATTTAGAAAGACAAGGTAGAGAAACTATCTGAATTGTTACCAGACATGTCCAACAAAGAATTTGACATTGCCCGATTTTAAGAATGAGTTTTCTAGGACACCAAAGTTTTACTGAAACAATTTACAGGATATGATTAAAGATAACCAATCCATATATAAGATCACATCTATCTCGTGAAAGAGGTAGATAGTTTAGATTAACAGAAAAGATTGTTTAAGGAATTGAATAGTAATAATGGATTTGGTAATAAAAGATAGAAATAGATAAGTCAAAAGGTAACAAAGATATTGATAGCACTAATCAAACCACAAAGTCAATTAGTCATAAAAGAATGGGTTAGACCAAAAGTACATTTCGCAATTGCGACATATGAAAGATATCATGAAGGCATAGAAAGGAGAGATGATAAAGTCATCTATACCACCGGATCTATCCAATGGGGAAATTAATATGATCCGATAAATTTTAGGAGTGAGCTTTTTAAGTTGAACAATTCAACCAATAGGTCTAACAGAGCATGGATGGTTGGAAAAATACCCAATCCATATTTTTAGAGCACGTCTGTTTTTGAAAAAGAGATACACCAATTGAACCAACAGAAAAGATTCAATTATTTAACAGACTTAGGATGGTTTAAGTAACTCAAGTCCTCAACCACATGTTTTAGCAATACATGCAGAAACAACCAGGTCAAAAGATAATGAAGACACAGATAACTCTAATTGACCCACACAATTATATGCCATAGAGAAATGGGTTACCCTCGGAATTATACAGTATAGTTAAAGAATCACCTTTTGTAACACAACCTTCTTTATTTAGGTCTTCAATCTAAGATGTTTTTGCTCCAATTGAAGAATCAATACTCCATTCTACTTAAGATGTCGAAGCACGTTTATTTCTAACAGATGATTTCGTCTTCGGTGGAATACACTTTCCAGCAAATGTCCGGCATCCTACACTTGAAACATATGATTCCTTTGATTGTACAGTCCCTTGTTAGATAATCTTCCCCACACTTCTGACATGTTGGTGCAAATGTCACAGTCTGACTAAACCTGCTACCACTCGCACTTTCTCCACGAGATTGTTGTTTGTTGACTTCCCAATGATCGCGAATACGGTTTCCACTGGAATCGCCTGGCCTTACGGTTTTTCCTCTTTCGGAACCAATATGATCTAACGTTACGAAATCTTGTATTTTGAGATTCATCCAACTTTGTCCGATTCTAAATCTTGGCTATCGTTCCTTGCTGCTGAGCAATCCTCAAATCATGTTGTACTGTTCCTTCAGCTGTTCTTTGCACCACTTCCATAGTTGCAGTCATATCGCCGCTAACACTTCCTGCTTTCTCATGTGCACGTTTACCACGAGTCATCGCCTTTCTTCAAAGACGGACAACCAAACCACAATGGAAACCAGAGTAACCATTTCAAAGAAACCTTGTCTCCTTTCGGAGTCCAAGCACAGAGAGTCACACAGCACAAACAAGACAAACCTAACCACAAACCCCAAAAAGACTCTAACCGTGCTCTGATACCAACTAATGTAACACCCTCCATAGGACATCACATTTTTAAAATAAAAACTTAAAACCTGAAAATCATTTTATAAAAGCCTTGAGTTCTAAAAGATGAATTTTAAAATTTCATTTCGCGGAATTATAAACTTACCAAAATTATAAGAAAACAGAAATTAAATTGAATTGATTAATACACATATTATAAATACCACAAAATATTCAATATAGAAATAAAACATGTAACTTACAGACT
Source organism: Ormosia emarginata (assembly GCA_029884605.1). Taxonomy (NCBI): domain Eukaryota; kingdom Viridiplantae; phylum Streptophyta; class Magnoliopsida; order Fabales; family Fabaceae; genus Ormosia; species Ormosia emarginata. The sequence continues at coordinate 18,317,666 of JAQQTP010000078.1, read as the reverse complement.
CAGAGAAACAGTAGCAAACCCAATGACGGGTACTACTAATAGCACGGTAACAACACTAACGAGAAAACCCTACATACATGCTTTGTTTCTCCACCAACTGCATCACGTTGAAACTGAGAAGATTACTCCTCGACGCCGTCACCATCTTCAGAATCTTGCCTCCAATGGGTCTAAGGAACTTGCTTCGTCTACTATTCGAATTTAAATAAAATAAACACAACAAAATAATACAGTAAAGAGGTGAGATCCCCTTTCACCAATATCAGTACGGTAGCAAAGAATAATACGAATGACAAAGTCATTCCATACACACAGATATCACAATTATAATCATGTTATCAATTTACAAATAATTCTAATAAACACATGTTATAATAAAATGAATAGCAATAACATTACCGTGATAGATATAATAATGGATACAATTAAATCATCTAGTCACAACATATATAATATCTCAGCAGTGAATATAAATAACCACATAAAGATGCAGATCACATATGTAAATGTAATGGTACCGATAGATAAAATGATACAGATAGATAAAATAGAACAAATAAATAACATTAAAATGTATAAAATATAAATATATGAAATGTGACTCAACCCTACTCCATGGAGCTAAAAATACAGACATCAGAGAGAACGACCCGCAAAATCTATTAGTACCGTCGACCGCCCAATAACTATTCCGCTGTCTCACGTTGCGTCTATAGCCCACTGAAATAGCATAGTGGTGTAGCACACTGTCATACGTCGTGTCACTACAGGCTTGCACTAATAGATTTCACAAGATCTTGATTAAGTATAGTGTGTGTCGAGTCCATTAGCGTGTTACCAGTTACCACGACCCAGAAGAGCAACCAACTGTCCACATATAGAATTATGCACACTAATGTCTCCAAGTTCATTCAAGTTGAACCACACTATGCTTATCACACCGACAACACGATGTTATTCATCTCGTCAATCAATCCACCAATTATCAACCAAATTGGCACAAATGCATGATAAAAATTCCAGATATGCCCTCACTGGCAAAAATTACAAAAATGCCATCACTGGCAAATAACATATATATACAGTACGCACCCACCTGGCAATACTGCATATATATACAGTACGCACCCACCTGGCAATACTGTTTCACCATATGCCCTCACTGGCAAAAATTATGAATATGCCCTCACTGGCAAATCGCATATAAATACAGTACGCACCCACCTGACAATACTGTTTCACCATCTGTCCGGGTCCACCACTTTGACCTCACAGTAAAAACTTGCTGTTTTCGTCAATTGCGTAGAAATTTTATCGCGTTTTTAAAATCTCATCGTTTTTACAAACGTTTTTAAATCGCGTAAATATATTTTACTGTTTTTAAAATCGCGTAGGGTTTTTAATACGTTTTCTCAATCGCGTAAGATTTTTAAATCATTTTCTTGTCCGAATTCCTTAAAAATTACAGTTTAAATAAACAAAAATAATATTTAATACATTTGAACTACGTAGAATATTTTTCATACCGTATATAATATAATAGATATCTTTTCTATCTTATTTGTCTGTTTTTAACAAAACTTAGCGAAGATTTTGTTTAGAAAATTTATAACAATGGTTTTCTAAGTTTTCTGTTAAAATTCCTTTTATTTATATTATAACCAATTAATTATACTTTTGAAAACTACTAACGTGCTTCAAAATATAAAATGAGCTCTACGTTAGAAATTTTACAAAAGCTACTGTATTTTCTTTCAAATGGTAAAATCCTTAGTTTTAACTCTTTAAACTTAATCTAATCATTTTTATTCCTCAAAACTCATTGTAATAAAATTCTTTTTAGTATTTATTACTTCTCTTTGTTTAAAAACAACTTTAGAAATCATAAACACTTGGCTTTGGCATATTGGCCGAACTACACTAAATTTTACCATTTGATCTTTAAATTCATTTTCTTGTTCTAAATCAATTTGTATCTTGTCAATTTTTCCTAAGTTAATTAAATTGCTCTTTTAAAAAATTGTTGAGAACATTTTGGTTCCCTTTTTTTATTGAGGCCGTGAGCCTTGGATTTGTGTTCTTTGGAACACTCATACAAACCTTACATACTATTCACATTTTATAACAATTATCATGCATCTATGAACACATACCATATATTAAAGCAATTACAAAACACATACAAAATATCAAAGCAATCATAAAACACATACTATATATTTTAAAACTATAGACATGCTTGCACACAAAATCAAACACAATTAGGAAAAACAATAACCAACCAAGTGAATGAATCCTTATGGATTCTTCACTACAAACACATTCATTCCTCACCACCAACACATGGCTGATGAGGGTAATCTCCCTCTTACCTCTTGAAAAACCTCCAAAGCTCCTTGTATGCCTCCTTCAAGTAAACTTTCTCCACCAAGAGTTTCTTGAAAATCAAAGAAAACATGCAATATTAATACCTAAGGCTCTAAACTAAAATAATCATGGATTAAAATCATGATTAGAACTTTGAAATGGATAGAAACATGAAGATTAAAGAATCCTACCTTCAAGGCTTCAAACTTGAGCTTTGAAGAATGAAAATGAAAATGGACGATTTAGAGAAAATCTCCAATATGAAAGTGTCTTGAATTGATGAAAGGATTCAAGAAATGATATTGGTAGGAATTATAGAAATTTGGAGAAGGTTTCTTGGTGTTTGGCCGAAATCATAGGGAAGAGAAAAGGAGAGAATTTTGGTTGCTTGTTCTTGGTTCTTTGGAGAAAAGGATATGTAAAAGAGTAAGTGAGATAAATGGATGAAGGTTGCCTCCAGTTGGGAGCTATAGCCGTGGAAGACCATAGGAGAGAAAGGGTGAGAGCTTCTTGCCAAAGTTGAAAATGAGCCAAGACCCTCCTATTTATAGACTCCAAGAAAAAGATGAAGGCTTTAGGATATTTTTCGGTATACTATAAGCAATGAACAATAATTACTGCTTATAAAGTCGGTATCTATTGTTAAATAGGTAATAAAATATACCTAGATTTTTCTCTTATTTTTAACTGGGTAGCAATTATTATTGATCATTTTTCTACTGATTGCCCTTGATGAGTCATAGAGCGAGTCATCAAAGAGAAATTTCTAGAATATGTGACTCACTACGATGAGTCAACATGATGAGTCAGCGTAGATATTTTCTAAAACGGCTGAGTCAGCATGGTGAGTCATCATAGAAGCTTCTGGAACAGGTGACTCACTACGATGTGTCACAGGGCGAGTCATTGCTTCTGGAACCTTCCGAAATCTGCTGAGTCATGAGTGCTAAGGTGTCACACCATGTGTTGAGTTTCTATTGGCCCGTTGCGATGAGTCATCGTCTAGAATCATCCACTAGATATTTTTCAAGAAAAATATCATCCAATAGATAATAAAAACATACCCCGATTTTATTTGTCAGATAAAATCGCAGGAAAATAAAACTTCAAAAACTGTTTCCGGTTTCGGGTTTAGTAAGTTCCCAGAATTCAATCAACAAGACAAAACTTTCTCGCTAATAAAAATTTTTATTTTTTCGGGCCCTACCGCCCACATACAACCCAAAATATCAGAAATATATTAAATATTCAAAATATATCAAAATATCAAAAATATAATATAATATTCAAAATATCTTAAAATATCTCAAAATATTTGAAATATAATAAAATATTCAAAATATCTTAAAATATCTAAAATATATTAAAATATTCAAAATATCTTAAAATATCTAAAATATATTAAAATATTCAAAATATCTAAAATATCATAAAAATTCACAAAAATCATATTAGTTGTGAAACTCATGAAAATCAAATCAGATTAGTAAAAATAATTAAGGATTGAGAGAAAGAAATAAAATACGAATGCTTATTGTATACACAGCCCAAAAATAATATTAAAATAATCAAAAACGTAAAAACTCCCAAAAATTCCTAAAAATCACATAAATCATAAAATTCACAGAAGTCGAGTCGGATTATTCAAAATAATTTAGAATCGACAAAAACAAATAAAATACTAATTCTCGGGGTATGACACTAGTGATATTAGCAGCGTATCGACAGCACGGACTAGGGTCCGTAGAGGGTCGAGGCATCCTGGATACTTATCACCTGAAGTTTCATCCGAGAGTGATCCTTCAGAGAGTTAGAATTCTGTGATGTGTACTTGGGCGTGTCTGTGATTTGTATATATAGACTTCTTACTGCTTTGCTTACTGTTTTGGTTTAAATATTTGTAGTTGTAAATTATTTGTACTACTTGAAACAAAAACATATGTATATTATGTGTGATAATAGTTTGTTATGTTATGTTCTATGTTATTTTATTTCGTAATATTCTGTTTAACCGAAAAAATTTTACAACCCGTATTACTAAGTAACAAATGTTTTACAACTTAGGTAGAATTTTATTTATCTTTATTTTATTTTATTTTATTCATAAATGTGACATCCTCACAAGGGTGTTACAATACGCACCGGAATAAGAGGGATTTAGAGATTGTGCAGGTATGAAACTGCATAGTTGAGGATGACTTAAAGGAATTGATTAGGCGTAGCCATATCAACAAGTTGCAACTTCTTTTCGGGAGCCTAGAACATAAGAACTTTGTGGTTAAGCGTGTTTGACTTGGAGCAATTGTGGGATGGGTGACCTCCTGGGAAGTTTCCTATGATGCGTGTGAATGAAGACAAAGCACGCTGAAAAGACCCGTGTTAGTTTGTAGAGACACTCGTCAATCCTGCAGGTAGTCTCGGGATGTTACAGTGTCCAGTCTCGGGTTTAGTAAGATCCCCCGTTGACATTTTCACAGATCAAGGTTCTCGGGAAAAACATCTCATTTTCCCGGCTCCGCTCAATTTGCACGTAAAATGAAAAATAATATTAAAATATTTTACATTCTAAAAAAAATCCAATTTTTTTTTCAAAAATAAAAAATATTATAAAATGAATATTTATAATAAAATATATAAATTTTGGGGTGTTACATCTCCACCCAAGTTGGAACTCAAACCATTGCCTAATCACTTGAGATATTCATACTTGGGAGAATCATCCACATTATCGGTCATCATTTCCTCACTATTATCAGAAGAGCAAGAGTCCAAGTTGTTGAGACTGCCAAGGTAGTGCAAGAAGGCGTTGGGATGGACTATTACAGACATTAAAAGCATTAGTCCTACTATATGCATGCACAAAATTCTGCTAGAAGATGATGTCAAACCATTCGCTGAGTACCAAAGGCATCTGAACCCCATTATGAAGGAGATGGTAAAAAAAGAGATCATCAAATGTTGGACGGAGGCATCATATACCCAATTTCAGACAGTACATGGGTGAGCCATGTCTAGTGTGTGCCTAAAAAGGGTAGAATGGCAGTTGTTGCCAATGAAAACAATGACTTAATTCCGACCAGAACAGTCACGAGGTGGAGTATTTGCATGGACTATAGGAAGCTGAACACCACAATCAGAAAGGATCATTTCCCTCTGCCATTCATTAATCAGATGATGGACAGGTTGGTTGGGTGTGATTTTTACTGCTTTCTGGATGGTTACTCAGGGTACAATCAGATCGCTATAGTCCTTGATGATTAAGAGAAGACAACATTCACTTGCCCCTATGGCACATACGCTTTTAGGATGATGCCATTTGGTTTGTGTAATGTGCCTGCAACCTTCCAGAAATGTATGATGGCAATCTTTACAGATATGGTAGAGAAGTTCTTGGAGGTCTTCATAGATGACTTCTCAGTCTTCGGTGATTCTTTTGATGATTGTCAGAATAACCTGGCTTTGATTCTACAAAGATGTAAAGAGACCAATTTGGTGCTTAATTGAGAGAATGTCACTTCATGGTCCAAGAAGGCATAGTTCTTGGCCATAGAGTGTCATGCAAAGAAATGGAGGTGGATAAAGTAAAAATAGAAGTGATTGAGAAACTTCTGTCACTAATCTCAGTGAAGGGAATTAGAAGTTTCATAGGGCATGTAGGTTTCTACCGGAGATTCATAAAGGACTTCTCTAAGATTTCTAAGCCTCTTTGCATCTTATTGGAGAAGGACGTCCAATTTAACTTTGATAAATCTTGCCATGAGGCATTTGTGGAATTGAAAAAGAGACTTGTATCAGCTCCGGTGATTACCACCCCTGATTGGGAGTTGCCCTTTGAACTAAAGTATGATGCAAGTGACTATGTTGTTGGTGTAGTGTTAGGGCAGAGGAAGGACAAGGTCTTTTGCTCCATATACTATGCAAGCAAAACTCTTAATGATGCACAACTAAATTACACCACAACAGAAAAGGAACTTCTTGTAGTTGTTTTTGCGTTTGACAAGTTTCAGGCATATTTAGTGGGTGCTAAGATGATTGTCTATATGGACCACTCCGCGATTAAATACATAGTGGCCAAGAAGGACATAAAACCATGATTGATTCAGTGGGTTTTACTTTTGCAAGAATTTGACTTAGAAATTCATGACAAGAAATGGGCTGAGAATCAAGTTGCTGACCACCTCTCTAGATTGGAAAATGAGGAATATCAAGTTGAACCAATCACAATCAGAGAGACATTCCCTGATGAGCAACTCTTTATTGTTGTTGCTCAATCGTGTAACATCCTGAATTTAATAACCATAGTATATAACCACAATCATTAGATTCAAACTTGCTACTTCACAGTTATGCGATTTTTAATATAACATAATAGTATTATATAGAAAATATGAGCCACGAATAAATATATAAATAGTACACCACAACTGTATTTCTCATAAATACAATATGTACATAATAACAAAAAATCTACCTAGCTACACTAAGCTAAGAACTCAAGCTCCTGCTTCTCTTTTTGAAGAACTCGCACTTGGATTTACATGGCAACACAATCGGTATGAGAAATCACATCTCAACAGAAGTATTCCAAAACTAGCAGTTTATACATTCATAAAGAATTTATAATTACCAAACTAACACTTCAATCACGGAAGTATAATAACATCTCCATCTTAGAGAGACACAATTGCCCATATAATTGTCATGCTATGCCAAATTATGTCTAGTGTTTATGTCTATGGAAATCCTAAGTATGAAATGAGTAATATTATTAAACCAAGTCCTTGGTAATGTCATGAATGTATGAATCCTGAACAAAACGAAGGAAGTCCATCACAAGTCTCGAACAAGCACTGGAAATCTATCCAGAAATCAACACTCCGGGTAGTGAAATCCATCAAATATGCAGTCTCAACATCGAAGTGGAAGTCCATCCTCAAATCTCTATAATAGGAAGGATACCATCCACCTTGCTTAATATAGATTACCCTCATCTGTGGGGCTCACACCTTTCAACAAAGGCAAAACTACAATCATGTATATAATCATGTCTAATTATTCTCCTTAATTAACATCACACAAGGAGTAAGGATATTACTCACCTTCACTACTCAAGAAACATAGAGAGGATATTACTTACCTCAATATGATTCAATCAACATTAAGAGGATATTACTCACATCAATATGTTTCACAAACATCACATGCAATACAATTACTAATTACTTCTCATAATTAGCCCACAATTGATTTACATGCATCTCAAGTTTATTTTCCACACAATTCATCTAAATACTTCTAAAAGTACTTCAACACTCTTAAAAGAGTACACATGAGTGATTCCAACTCCTAGGAAAACTCATTTTCTCAATATCACAATCTATGTATATATACATATCCATGCCTAATTATCTCATATAATTAGCATTATAAATCACTTTGATTCATCACTTTTTTACTTCATTAAATACTCCTATTAGAGCCTCAATACTCATTAAGAAGCATAAAAGAAGGAACTACTCCATCAGAAGGCTCCATTGCATCAAATAAAATACCTTGTTTCTACCAAACATCCATGTCTATGTGCACCTCTGGCACGCCTAGGCGTTATGCTCTCTGCACACAAACTGAAAATAGACCAACCCACGCTTAGACGTGGTTCAGTCATGCCCAGGAGTGACCTTGCGACTGGAAGTTTTCTACAGAAAAATATTGTTCCATTGAGGAACAATGGTGATTCACACCTTCAAACATCAAAACCACATGGTCTCTCACCTCAAGTAAGATCCATAAACACACTATAACTCTTAAACCACCTCAATTTCACTCCATCAAACCACTTTGTGCATCAAAATTCACATTTAACTTAAATCCCCAAATTCTCATCTCAAATGGAAATCAAGGTATACAAGGGCTGGAAATCCATTTCCATGCACTCCATAACCCATAATCATGCCACTCTCAAGTTCTCAAACAAGATTCAAGCCAAACAACTAAAGGAAAACACTTGCTAAGATAGGGAGTGAACTTATCACATCTTGGTTCTACCTAATGTAACGCCCCAATTTTTAGAAAATATTCTTAATGTACTGTTTTCTGTTTTTCATGCTTTTGTATGAATGACCGCTGTGTCCCTATTTTTCTGTTCTCGATTTCTGTATGAAAACAATTACGATAATACTGGCTCAAATTTTATTTGATCGTTTTACGTAATTTGTTTCGAGACAGTAAAATAAAAATTTTTCTGAGCTACTGTATTAATTTTTCTGAAAGATATACAGCTGAATAATACTGCTGGATATTTTATTTGAACGTTTTGGACGATTACCTACGTTGTGGGAAAAAAATGGGAAAATGACCGTTACGTCCCGAACGTACTGTTTTCGCTGTTTTTGTCTGTTTTTAATTGTTTTCTTCTTGATTTAATGCCTGAAAATACTGTCTGTGAATTTTTATGGACTTTTTGTGTGATTTGCTCCGAGGCAGGAAAATAATATTTTTCCGGGCCGGGGAAATCTTATTTTATTATTTAGAATTGGGGGATCTTACTTAACCCGATTCTGAATGAGACTAAAAATAATCTTTTAATTTTTAGGATTTAACCAAATAAAATAATTTTATATTATTATAATATTATTTTATTAGTCGATATAATTTAGTGACAAGTGGACCCGAAAATATTTTACGGGACCCACAATTAGCCGAACGGTTAGATCGGTAGCTTAATTAATCACCGTAAAATTCGTAGAACTTTCCGAATGTGTGACTCACTAGTGACTCAAGAGCATTTATTACACCGTGTGACTAAGCAAGGTGAGTCACCATGAGCAACCAATAGAATTAAAGCTTGTTAAGCAAGATTTGATCTTGACCTTTGATGTGTTCAATGGCTTGGATGAAGCCAAATCCATGCACATCCTTACACATGAAGGCTACGGCCATTTGGAGAGAAAAGCCAAAAATCACCTTCCATCTTCATCACTTTTCTCTCTTCTCTCTCTTCAAAACCCTAGCCACCATTGTTGTCCATTTTCTTCACCATATTCGGCCAAGCTAGTTTCCTAACACTCCAACCATCCAAAAATTTTTCTAACCAAGTTTCCTTAACCTAAACACCATTCTAAGAACCTTTGTAGTTGGAAGTTTCTTCAAATTCTTCCATTTAGGGCTTGAAACCAACTTTGAAAGTTTTACCTAGAAGGTAAAATTTCATGCTTTTCTTTTCTCTCTTCTTTTTCAAAAGTTCTAAGCCATGATTTTTCCATGGTTTAGCTTCTTTTTCATGGTTAGTAACATGTAGGTTTTGTTTGAGATTTTTAGGTGTTTGGTGGAGTGAAAACCGTGACCTAGGAGGTGAGAAAGCAAGCTTTTTGTCTTCATTTAAGGTAAGAGGAAGACAATTCTTATCATCCCTTGATGGTGGTAAGAAGATGGATTGTTTGTAGAATCCATAAGGATTCGGTTGTGGTGTGTTTATTGATGTGTATTTGTTAATTTTTGTGGTTGCTAGTAGCTTAAGTGTTATGTGTTAGTAGCTTTCTTATTTGGTAATTGTAATAATTTTGCATGTCTAATAGCTTTTGATTGTATGTCTATAAGCTTTAAATTAGGTTTTATGTGTTAGAAATATTTTGCATGTGTTAGAAATATTTTGCATGTGTTAGAGATATAAATGCATGTGTTAGAATTGTATGATAAGGTTTAGGATGTGAATAACATGTGTAAATTTGCATGAGTGTTCCAAAGAACACATTCCTTAGCTCACGGCAATGCCAAAATGTGAGGACCAAAATGTTCTCTTCATTTTTCCTAAAGTGCAACTTAATTGATTAGGAGAAATAAGAAAGTTTTAAATGGTTTTGATCAAAGAAAAGGAATTTATAAATCAAATGGTAAAAATTTAGTACATTTTGGGCCAACATGCCTAAAAGATTTATTTAATTCAAAATCATTACTTTATAACATGATTCAATGAATTTAGATAAGATAATACCTTTGACATGATTTAGAAATCAAATGAAAAAGTTTTAACAAAATTCGCCAACATGCCACTATAGGTAATTATGATTTCTAAAAATTGATTTCAAACCTTTTTCAATCAAAAAGAGACAATACAAGTTAACAAGAAATTTTCTATAATGATTTTTGAAGAAACAAATTGAGTAGAATTAAGTTAAAGGATTAAAACTAGTGATTTTATCATTAGGAAGTAAAATACAGAAATTTTGAGAAATTTTCTAACATATAGCTCACTTTAGGTTTTGAAGCATGTTAGAGATTTCAAAAGAGAATTAAATGATATGGATAAAAAAATTAGGTAAATAGAAAATTTTATGGAAAATTTAGAAAACCATTATTATAAGTTTATAAACAAAATGCTGTCAATTTTTAGTAAAAATGAACCTATAGAATAGTCAAAATATCCTAATGACAGTATGCGGTATGAAAAATTATTCTACGTAGTTTAAATGTACTAAATACTATTTCTATCTGTTTAAACAGTAATTTTAAGGGCATTCGAATAAGAAAATGATTTAAAAATCCTACGCGATTGAGAAAACGTATTAAAAATGCTACGCGATTTTAAAAACAGAAAAATATCTTTACCCGATTTTAAACGTTTGTAAAAACGACGGAATTATGAAAATGCGATAAAATTTCTACGCGATTGACCGTTACTATGTCTATTTTATGCTGTCGGGAAAATGTGAACCCGTACAGGCTTTTAAAAATTTATTTTATGCTGTCGGGAAAATGTGAACCCGTACAGGCTTTTGAAAATTTATTTTATGCTGTCGGGAAAATGTGAACCCGTACAGGCTTTTTGATAATCTATTTGCTGTCGGGAAAATGTGAACCCGTACAGGCTTTCCATCTATCTGTTATGTGTGCCATATATTTGGTGGATTTGTTGACGAGACGAATCACATCGTGTTGTCGATGCGATAAACGTAGTGTGGTTCATTGTTCTAATGAACTTGGAGACTTTAGTGTACGGGATCCCACATGTGGACAGTTGGTCGCTCCGCTGGGCCGTGGTAAACCGATAGCACACTATGGTACTCGACATACACTATATTTAATCGAGATTGGTGAAATCTAGTAGTACATTTACCTGTAGTGCCACAACGTGAGACCGTGAACTACACCACGCCTGGATTGATGGATTCCTGTGTCGTGGGGCTATAGACGCAACGTGTGACAATGATGCAATAGTTGGTGGGGCAGCCGTGGTACTATTAGGTTTTGCGAATCATTCCTCTCTCGATACATGTGTGTTTTGTTTAGCTCCATGGAGTAGGATTTTGTTATATTATTTATCTCTATATCTATTTGTTTCCATCTTATCTATTTATTTTTATCGTATTTTATTTATTTATTTTATATGGTTACTGTTATTATTGATTATTATATCTTGTTTGTTTATTTATAATTCTTATTTTATCTGTGAGGTTTTATCTGTGAAGTGACATATTGTGATGGTACTTAAATTTTACTACAATTAATTATTATAATTGTTAAAGCTTTATGTATTGCATGAACTGTATGTATATATTGTTTGTCATCTTTTTATTGGTCATGTTGTGATGATTTTATGTTGTCTTACCTCTTTGTTATATGCATTTTCTGTTTATTTATTTTACGCGGTAAAGACTTCGAGGAAGAGGAACAGCCTCTTGAGATCGTGTACCCTGAAGAGGAGGAAGATCGGCAAGCAGACGACCAGTTTGACGATCAAGAACCATCCGATCATCCATATCCTCTGGATTGATTGTGAGGGATGGCGACGCCAGGATTTTTGGGATTCATAGAGCTGGTATTTCATGGAGGTGCTCTGGCTTGGCATCTACGAGGAGACCGTGACTCTGTGACGTATGCAGGACGTGTGACCGTGATCCTACGTCATCGTTTTGATGATGAGCCTGTCATGACGACGACGTTATTTCTGCACTTAGAGTTGCCCTTATCCATTAGGCGTTATTGGGGTGCTGAAAACCCTGAGCCTAGTGAGATAAGCATCGTATCGACTGCGCGATCCCGTTATCGCCGTGTGTCGAGGCATCCGGGATATTTATCCCCGATGATCATTTTCAGGCTGATAGTGATCCATCAGAGGATTAGATAACCATGATTTTTTTTTTTAGGGCGCGTCGTGTAATACGTATATATTAACTCTTTTATTGCTTTCTTTCTTGTTTTTGTTTAAATATTTGTAGTCTTAGTTGTAAATTATTTGTACAACTTATAACTTAACCATATGTATATTATCGGTGATGATGTTTTTTTTTTATTTCGTATTTTCCGCATTATCTTTTTATATCATATTTCGTCTATCGGGAATTATTTTACAACCCGTAATAATATTTAACAAATATTTCACAACTTGGGTAGATTTTATTTCTATTTCTTTTATTTTCTTTTATGTGTGACATCCTCCAAAGGGGTGTTACATTAGTTAATATCGAGCCCAAGTTAGAGTCTTTTGGGGTTGTGGTTGGAGTCTGTTTTTGTTTGTCTTTGTGTGATTCTCTGTGATCTTTGTGATTTATATCCTTTCGGAAATATCTAGAAGGATGTATCTAACTTTGTTTTGTTATGTTTGAAGAAAGAAGATGGTGGTAGAGGTAGAGGACGTGCTAACGTAAATCGTGAGGAGGACCCGATGTTGGTTGCTGCTGAAGCTATGCGGCGGATGGTGAAGTGATTACTCGAAAAATTTGAGAGCAGCCCAACAAAGAAAAGATGCTACAACATGTACCGATGCCCTAAATTTATCTGAATTTGCGCCATAATCCGCCACAATTTAGAGGCGAGGTGGATCCGGAGAAAGCGAGTCAATGGATGCAAGATTTAGAAAGAATCTTTGAGGGGATGAGATGTACAGATGAAAAGAAAGTAACTTATGCTGTTTTCATGTTGAGAGGAGATGCGGAACATTGGTGGAGAGGAGTCCGCCGAGTGTTGCAAGTGAAGGGACTGAGATCACATAGGAAGTATTTTCTAATGCTTTTCTGGATAAGTATTTTCCTGCGAGTGCTAGGCATGCCAAGGAGATGGAATTTCTTGGGTTGCGACAGGGAAATATGACAGTGAATGAATACGCTACAAGATTTGAAAGTCTGTCTCAATTTTCGGATTATGCTCAAAATCGACAAGATGAGGTATGGAAATGTCGGAAGTTTGAGTCTGGATTGAGAGTAGAATTGAAGCGGGAGTGATATCTCGAGGATGAATCATTTTCATACTTTGGTAGACGCGTGTGCACGGCTTTGAGGAGCTTGAACCGTCGCGAGATCAAAGGAGTCGGAACTTTGGGCCGACAAGGTTTCAAAGAGGTGGAGGTAGCAATACAAATCGGTTTCTGCGTAAGCCGTATGCTAGACCACAAGGGAGTCAGACTCAGCGACCGCCAGTTGGAGGGAGTGTACCTAGTGGTGGAGCAGGACAGAGAGTGGTGTTTACACCGACATGTTTTAAGTGCGGTAAGAAGGGCCATCTATCTCCGAATGTGGGACATTTTGTACGATCAAGGGAACTGTCTGTTTTAACTGTGGACAGCCTGGGCATATGTCAAAGGATTGTACTCGACCAGAGAAGAAAATGTGAACCCGTACAGGCTTTTAAAAATTTATTTTATGCTGTCGGGAAAATGTGAACCCGTACAGGCTTTTGAAAATTTATTTTATGCTGTCGGGAAAATGTGAACCCGTACAGGCTTTTTGATAATCTATTTGCTGTCGGGAAAATGTGAACCCGTACAGGCTTTCCATCTATCTGTTATGTGTGCCATATATTTGGTGGATTTGTTGACGAGACGAATCACATCGTGTTGTCGATGCGATAAACGTAGTGTGGTTCATTGTTCTAATGAACTTGGAGACTTTAGTGTACGGGATCCCACATGTGGACAGTTGGTCGCTCCGCTGGGCCGTGGTAAACCGATAGCACACTATGGTACTCGACATACACTATATTTAATCGAGATTGGTGAAATCTAGTAGTACATTTACCTGTAGTGCCACAACGTGAGACCGTGAACTACACCACGCTGGATTGATGGATTCTGTGTCGTGGGGCTATAGACGCAACGTGTGACAGCGCAATAGTTGGTGGGGCAGCCGTGGTACTATTAGGTTTTGCGAATCATTCCTCTCTCTGATACATGTGTGTTTTGTTTAGCTCCATGGAGTAGGATTTTGTTATATTATTTATCTCTATATCTATTTGTTTCCATCTTATCTATTTATTTTTATCTCTTATGATTTATGTAATAATTTTGCATTACGTATTTTATTTATTTATTTTATATATGGTTCTTGTTATTATTGATTATTATATCTTGTTTTTATTTATAATTCTTATTTTATCTGTGAGGTTTTATCTGTGAAGTGACATATTGTGATGGTACTTAAATTTTACTACAATTAATTATTATAATTGTTAAAGCTTTATGTATTGCATGAACTTATGTATATATTGTTTGTCATCTTTTTATTGGCCATGTTGTGATGATTTTATGTTGTCTTACCTCTTTGTTATATGCATTTTCTGTTTATTTATTTTACGCGGTAAAGACTTCGAGGAAGAGGAACACCTCTTGAGATCGTGTACCACGAAGAGGAGGAAGATCGGCAAGCGCGACGACGGTTGACGATCAAGAACCATCCGATCATCCATATCCTCTGGATTGATTGTGAGGGATGGCGACGCCTTGAGATTTTGGGATTCATAGAGCTGGTATTTCATGGAGGTGCTCGGCTTGGCATCTACGAGGAGACCGTGACTCGTGACGTATGCGGGACGTGTGGCCGTGATCCTACGTCATCGTTTTGATGATGAGCTGTCATGACGACGACGTTTATTTACGCACTTAGAGTTGCCCTTATCCATTAGGCGTTATTGGGGTGCTTTGAAAACCCCGAGCCTAGTGAGATAAGCATCGTATCGATCCGCGCGATCCCGTTATCGCCGTGTGTCGAGGCATCCGGATATTTATCCCGATGATCATTTTCGGTGATAGTGATCCATCGGAGGATTAGATAACCATGATTTTTTTTTTGGGCGTCAGTATGTACGTATATATTAACTCTTTTATTGCTTTCTTTCTTGTTTTTGTTTAAATATTTGTAGTCTTAGTTGTAAATTATTTGTACAACTTATAACTTAACCATATGTATATTATCGGTGATGATGTTTTTTTTTTTATTTCGTATTTTCCGCATTATCTTTTTATATCATATTTAAATCTATCGGGAATTATTTTACAACCCGTAATAATATTTAACAAATATTTCACAACTTGGGTAGATTTTATTTCTATTTCTTTTATTTTCTTTTATGTGTGACATCCTCCAAAGGGGTGTTACATTAGTTAATATCGAGCCCAAGTTAGAGTCTTTTGGGGTTGTGGTTGGGTCTGTTTTTGTTTGTCTTTGTGTGATTCTCTGTGATCTTTGTGATTTATATCCTTTCGGAAATATCTAGAAGGATGTATCTAACTTTGTTTTGTTATGTTTGAAGAAAGAAGATGGCTGGTAGAGGTAGAGGACGTGCTAACGTAAATCGTGATGAGGACCCGATGTTGGTTGCTGCTGAAGCTATGCGGCAGATGGCTGAAGTGATTACTCAGCAAAATTTGAGAGCAGCCCAACAACAAGATGCTACAGCTGATGCCCTAAATTTATCTGAATTTAGGCGCCATAATCCGCCACAATTTAGAGGCGAGGTGGATCCGGAGAAAGCGAGTCAATGGATGCAAGATTTAGAAAGAATCTTTGAGGGGATGAGATGTACAGATGAAAAGAAAGTAACTTATGCTGTTTTCATGTTGAGAGGAGATGCAGAACATTGGTGGAGAGGAGTCCGCCGAGTGTTGCAAGTGAAGGGACTGAGATCACCTGGGAAGTATTTTCTAATGCTTTTCTCGATAAGTATTTTCCTGCGAGTGCTAGGCATGCCAAGGAGATGGAATTTCTTGGGTTGCGACAGGGAAATATGACAGTGAATGAATACGCTACAAGATTTGAAAGTCTGTCTCAATTTTCGGATTATGCTCAAAATCGACAAGATGAGGTATGGAAATGTCGGAAGTTTGAGTCTGGATTGAGAGTAGAATTGAAGCGGGGAGTGATATCTCTGAGGATGAATCATTTTCATACTTTGGTAGACGCGTGTGCACGGCTTGAGGAGCTTGAACCGTCGCGAGATCAAAGGAGTCGGAACTTTGGGCCGACAAGGTTTCAAAGAGGTGGAGGTAGCAATACAAATCGGTTTCTGCGTAGAGCCGTATGCTAGACCACAAGGAGTCGGACTCGGCGACCGCCGGTTGGAGGGAGTGTACCTAGTGGTGGAGCGGGACGAGAGAGTGGTGTTTACAGGACATGTTTTAAGTGCGGTAAGAAGGGCCATCTATCTCCATTGTACGATCAAGGGAACTGTCTGTTTTAACTGTGGACAGCCTGGGCATATGTCAAAGGATTGTACTCGACCAGAGAAGAAACCTGCTGTTCGTCATGTTAAAACTAATCAGCAAAAATCTGGAAATACTCAACAGAGATCTGGAGGGCGAGTGTACACAATGATGGGATCTGAAGTTTCCCAATCTGATGACCTTATTCAAGGAGAGGGTGAAATCGGAGGTAACCTTCTGACTGTATTGTATGACTCGGGTGCTACACACTCGTTTATTGCCTATGATTGTGTGGAAAGACTGAAGTTGCCTGTGTCTTCTCTGAATGTTAAGTTGAGTGTATCTACGCCAACTGCTAAACCTGTAGTTACTTCTAAGATCTGTTTGGATTGTCCTATTGTTGTGAAGGGCCGTTTGTTTTTGGTCAATTTGATTTGTTTGCCTCTTATTGAGATAGATGTAATCTTAGGGATGGACTGGTTATGTTCTAACCATATCCTTATAGATTGTGCAAAGAAAACTATAGTTTTTCCTAAGGAAGAAGAGTCTGGATTCTTAACTTCTTTGTTAAGGTCAAGTCTTTGTTGAGAGATGGAGCGCGAGGGATATACGGTATTGTCTTCTCTAGAAGTTAAGAATGAGAAGGATGTGAATACTATTCCTGTTGTCAACGATTTTCCGGATGTTTTTCTGACGATGTACCTGGTTTACCGCCGGAGCGGGAGATCGAATTCTCAATTGATTTAGTACCGGGAACAGGTCCTATCTCAATTGCACCATACCGTATGTCGCCAGTAGAGTTGGAGGAGCTGAAGAAGCAATTGGTGGAACTGTTGGAGAAAGAATTTGTACGACCTAGCGTTTCCCCATGGGGTGCGCCAGTGCTTTTGGTCAAGAAGAAGGATGGAACTTCACGACTTTGTGTGGATTATCGGCAGTTGAACAAGGTGACTATCAAGAATAAATATCCGCTTCCAAGAATCGACGATTTGATGGATCAATTAAGAGGAGCTGTGATATTTTCCAAGATTGATTTGCGATCAGGTTATCACCAGATTCGTGTAAGAGGGGAAGATGTGCCGAAGACTGCTTTTCGAACTCGTTATGGACATTATGAGTATCAAGTAATGCCATTCGGGGTGACGAATGCTCCTGCCATATTTATGGATTATATGAACAGGATATTTCGTCCATATCTAGACAGATTTGTCGTTGTCTTTATCGATGACATTCTGATCTATTCTCGATCGAAGGAAGAGCATGCTGAACATCTAAAAGTTGTTCTTCAGATTTTGAGAGAGAGGCAGTTGTATGCGAAGTTGGCTAAGTGTGAGTTCTGGTTGGAAGAAGTCCAATTTCTTGGTCACGTAATTTCTAAAGAAGGTATTGCGGTGGACCCATCGAAGGTGGAGACTGTTTTACAGTGGGAAAGACCTAAGACGATAATGAAGTTCGAAGTTTTGTTGGACTTGCTTGGTTATTATCGGAGATTTATCGAAGGTTTTTCCAAGATTGCTTTGGGACCACTTACACAATCGACGAGGAAAAGTCAAGCTTTTGAATGGACGGAAGAGCGTGAAGCCGAGTTTTCAAGAGTTGAAGAAGAGATTAACAAGCACCGGTGTTGATCCTACCGGTTCGACGAAATCTTTCGATGTGTATTGTGACGCTTCTTATCAAGGACTAGGATGCGTGTTGATGCAAGATCGGAACGTGGTGGCATATGCTTCTCGACAATTGAAGGTTCATGAAAAGAATTATCCTACGCATGATTTGGAATTGGCTGCGGTAGTTTTTGCTTTGAAGATATGGAGGCATTTTCTCTATGGAGCAACGTTCAACATCTTCAGTGATCACAAGAGTTTGAAGTACTTGTACGACCAGAAGGAGCTGAATATGAGGCAGCGAAGATGGTTAGAATTTCTGAACGACTACGATTTTCAACTTTTGTACCACCCTGGTAAGGCGAATGTCGTGGCCGATGCCTTGAGCAGAAAGATTATCAGTGTCTCTGCTCTGATGATTAAAGAAAAGGAGCTCATTGAACAGTTTAGAGATGAGTGGTCATTTGTTGAGTTGGAAACGGGAAAGATCTGTATGAATATGGTTACTATCTCAAGCGAGCTGATGGAAGATATAAGGGAAAAGCAAAATGCCGATAAATTTTTACAAGGAATAAGGGAGCAGATGAAGCAAAATGAGGCAGTAGAGTTCAAAGAAGGAACTGATGGAATTCTGAGGTTTCGGGGTAGAATCTGTATTCCTCGTGACCGAGAACTGAGGCGATATATTGTGGAACATGCCCATACTAGTCTATTAAGTATGCATCCAGGCATAACAAAAATGTACCAAGACTTGAAGAAGTTATTCTGGTGGCATGGAATGAAAGGTGATGTAGTTAGATGCGTGTCAACTTGTCTAGTTTGTCAAAAATCGAAAGTTGAACACCAAAGGCCAGCTGGGATGTTGCAACCATTATCGATTCCAGAATGGAAATGGGATAGCATTTCTATGGATTTTGTTACTGGTTTGCCAAAGACGAGGAAAGGTCATGATGCAATATGGGTTATAGTCGATAGACTTACGAAATCAGCTCATTTCTTACCAATCAATATTAAATATTCATTGGAAAGATTAACCCAGTTGTACATCAATGAGATTGTCAGATTACATGGAGTGCCTACATGTATAGTTTCTGACAGAGATCCGAGGTTTACGTCAAGATTTTGGCGAAGTCTGCAAGAAGCTATGGGAACCAAGTTACGATTGAGTTCACCTATCATCCATGGTGACGGTCGGTGAGAGAGAAACTATACGATCTTTGGAGGATTTGTTACGGGCTTGTGTTTTGGAACAACGGGGAAGTTGGGATGAATTTTTATCTTTGATAGAATTCACCTACAACAATAGTTTTCACGCAAGCATCGGAATGGCACCTTATGAAGCATTGTATGGAAGACGATGTCGAACGCCGCTATCTTTGG
The DNA here is from genome assembly GCA_029884605.1 of Ormosia emarginata. Taxonomy (NCBI): domain Eukaryota; kingdom Viridiplantae; phylum Streptophyta; class Magnoliopsida; order Fabales; family Fabaceae; genus Ormosia; species Ormosia emarginata. The sequence continues at coordinate 18,297,908 of JAQQTP010000078.1, read as the reverse complement.
TATCAAGATGGAGAGAGTATGGTATTTGGACCGGAACTTGTACAACGGACTACGGATAAAGTCAAGATGATACAAGAGAAGATGAGGACGGCACAAAGCAGACGAGAAGAGTTATGCGGACAAACGAAGACGATCTCTTGAGTTTAAGGAGGGTGAGCATGTATTTCTAAGAGTTACTCCTACGACCGGGTGTCGGAAGAGTAATTAAGTCGAAGAAGCTTACTCCTAAATTCATTGGACCATATCGGATTATCCGACGTATAGGTCTGTAGCATATCGATTGCTTTGCCGCCTTTTCTATCCAATTTGCATGACGTGTTTCATGTGTCTCAATTACGGAAGTATATACCGGATCCGACACATGTTATACGACCGGATGACGTGCGGTTAAAGGAGAATTTGACTTACGAAACTTTACTGTCGAGAATAGAGGACGAGAAAGGTAAAGCGACTTCGAGGAAAGATGATTGAGCTAGTGAAAGTCATATGGAATGATGTGACGGGTGAGGCTACTTGGGAATCTGGAAGATAAAATGAAGGATCGGTATCCTCATTTGTTTGAATGAACATCGAATTTCGAGGACGAAATTTTTATTTGTTGGGGAGAGTTGTAACGCCCCAATTTTTAGAAAATATTCTTAATGTCCTGTTTTACTTTTTCATGCTTTTGTATGAATGACCGCTGTGTCCCTATTTTTCTGTTCTCGATTTACGTATGAAAACAATTACGATAATCTTGGCTCAAATTTTATTTGATCGTTTTACGTAATTTGTTTCGAGACGATAAAATAAAAATTTTTCTAGAGCTCTTGTATTAATTTTTCTCGAAAGATATACAAATGAATGAATAATCTTCTTTGGATATTTTATTTGAACGTTTTGGACGATTACCTACGTTGTGGGAAAAAAAAATGGGAAAATGACCGTTACGTCCCGAACGTCTTGTTTTATTTTTTTGTATGTTTTTAATTGTTTTCTTCTTGATTTAATGCACGAAAATACCGTGTCTGTGAATTTTTATGGACTTTTTGTGTGATTTACTCCGAGGCGGGGAAAATAATATTTTTCCGGGCCGGGAAATCTTATTTTATTATTTAGAATTGGGGGATCTTACTTAACCCGATTCTGAATGAGACTAAAAATAATCTTTTAATTTTTAGGATTTAAGCACAAAATAAAATAATTTTATATTATTATAATATTATTTTATTAGTCGAGTATAATTTAGTGACATGGACCCTAAATATTTTACGGGACCCACAATTAGCCGAACGGTTAGATCGGTAGCAATTAATCACCGTAAGTTGTAGAACTTTCCGAAACAGTGACTCGACTAGGTGACTCAATGAGCATTTATTACAACGTGTGACTAAGCAAGGTGAGTCACCATGAGCAACCAATAGAATTAAAGCTTGTTAAGCAAGATTTGATCTTGACCTTTGATGTGTTCAATGGCTTGGATGAAGCCAAATCCATGCACATCCTTACACATGAAGGCTACGGCCATTTGGAGAGAAAGCCAAAAATCACCTTCCATCTTCATCACTTTTCTCTCTTCTCTCTCTTCAAAACCCTAGCCACCATTGTTGTCCATTTTCTTCACCATATTCGGCCAAGCTAGTTTCCTAACACTCCAACCATCCAAAAATTTTTCTAACCAAGTTTCCTTAACCTAAACACCATTCTAAGAACCTTTGTAGTTGGAAGTTTCTTCAAATTCTTCCATTTAGGGCTTGAAACCAACTTTGAAAGTTTTACCTAGAAGGTAAAATTTCATGCTTTTTCTTTTCTCTCTTCTTTTTCAAAGTTCTAAGCCATGATTTTTCCATGGTTTAGCTTCTTTTTCATGGTTAGTAACATGTAGGTTTTGTTTGAGATTTTTAGGTGTTTGGTGGAGTGAAAACCGTGACCTAGGAGGTGAGAAAGCAAGCTTTTTGTCTTCATTTAAGGTAAGAGGAAGACAATTCTTATCATCCCTTGATGGTGGTAAGAAGATGGATTGTTTGTAGAATCCATAAGGATTCGGTTGTGGTGTGTTTATTGATGTGTATTTGTTAATTTTTGTGGTTGCTAGTAGCTTAAGTGTTATGTGTTAGTAGCTTTCTTATTTGGTAATTGTAATAATTTTGCATGTCTAATAGCTTTTGATTGTATGTCTATAAGCTTTAAATTAGGTTTTATGTGTTAGAAATATTTTGCATGTGTTAGAAATATTTTGCATGTGTTAGAGATATAAATGCATGTGTTAGAATTGTATGATAAGGTTTAGGATGTGAATAACATGTGTAAATTTGCATGAGTGTTCCAAAGAACACATTCCTTAGCTCACGGCAATGCCAAAATGTGAGGACCAAAATGTTCTCTTCATTTTTCCTAAAGTGCAACTTAATTGATTAGGAGAAATAAGAAAGTTTTAAATGGTTTTGATCAAAGAAAAGGAATTTATAAATCAAATGGTAAAAATTTAGTACATTTTGGGCCAACATGCCTAAAAGATTTATTTAATTCAAAATCATTACTTTATAACATGATTCAATGAATTTAGATAAGATAATACCTTTGACATGATTTAGAAATCAAATGAAAAAGTTTTAACAAAATTCGGCCAACATGCCACTATAGGTAATTATGATTTCTAAAAATTGATTTCAAACCTTTTTCAATCAAAAAGAGACAATACAAGTTAACAAGAAATTTTCTATAATGATTTTTGAAGAAACAAATTGAGTAGAATTAAGTTAAAGGATTAAAACTAGTGATTTTATCATTAGGAAGTAAAATACAGAAATTTTGAGAAATTTTCTAACATATAGCTCACTTTAGGTTTTGAAGCATGTTAGAGATTTCAAAAGAGAATTAAATGATATGGATAAAAAAAATTAGGTAAATAGAAAATTTTATGGAAAATTTAGAAAACCATTATTATAAGTTTATAAACAAAATGCTGTCAATTTTTAGTAAAAATGAACCTATAGAATAGTCAAAATATCCTAATGACAGTATGCGGTATGAAAAATTATTCTACGTAGTTTAAATGTACTAAATACTATCTCTATCTGTTTAAACAGTAATTTTAAGGGCATTCGAATAAGAAAATGATTTAAAAATCCTACGCGATTGAGAAAACGTATTAAAAATGCTACGCGATTTTAAAAACAGAAAAATATCTTTACCCGATTTTAAACGTTTGTAAAAACGACGGAATTATGAAAATGCGATAAAATTTCTACGCGATTGACCGTTACTATGTCTATTTTATGCTGTCGGGAAAATGTGAACCCGTACAGGCTTTTAAAAATTTATTTTATGCTGTCGGGAAAATGTGAACCCGTACAGGCTTTTGAAAATTTATTTTATGCTGTCGGGAAAATGTGAACCCGTACAGGCTTTTTGATAATCTATTTCTGTCGGGAAAATGTGAACCCGTCGTGCTTTCCATCTATCTCATTATGTGTGCCATATATTTGGTGGATTTGTTGACGAGACGAATCACATCGTGTTGTCGATGCGATAAACGTAGTGTGGTTCATTGTTCTAATGAACTTGGAGACTTTAGTGTACGGGATCCCACATGTGGACGGTTGGTCGCTCCATTTGGGCCGTGGTAAACCGATAGCACACTATGGTACTCGACATACACTATATTTAATCGAGATTGGTGAAATCTAGTAGTACATTTGCACTGTAGTGCCACAACGTGAGACCGTGAACTACACCACGCCTGGATTGATGGATTCTGTGTCGTGGGGCTATAGACGCAACGTGTGACAGCGCAATAGTTGGTGGGGCAGCCGTGGTACTATTAGGTTTTGCGAATCATTCCTCTCTCTGATACATGTGTGTTTTGTTTAGCTCCATGGAGTAGGATTTTGTTATATTATTTATCTCTATATCTATTTGTTTCCATCTTATCTATTTATTTTTATCTCGTATTTTATTTATTTATTTTATATGTTCTTGTTATTATTGATTATTATATCTTGTTTGTTTATTTATAATTCTTATTTTATCTGTGAGGTTTTATCTGTGAAGTGACATATTGTGATGGTACTTAAATTTTACTACAATTAATTATTATAATTGTTAAAGCTTTATGTATTGCATGAACTGTATGTATATATTGTTTGTCATCTTTTTATTGGCCATGTTGTGATGATTTTATGTTGTCTTACCTCTTTGTTATATGCATTTTCTGTTTATTTATTTTACGCGGTAAAGACTTCGAGGAAGAGGAACGACCTCTTGAGATCGTGTACCACGAAGAGGAGGAAGATCGGCAAGCGGGGCGACGACCGGTTGACGATCAAGAACCATCCGATCATCCATATCCTCTGGATTGATTGTGAGGATGGCGACGCCGAGATTTTGGGATTCATAGAGCTGGTATTTTCATGGAGGTGCTCGGCTTGGCATCTACGAGGAGACCGTGACTCGTGACGTATGCGGGACGTGTGGCCGTGATCCTACGTCATCGTTTTGATGATGAGCTGTCATGACGACGACGTTATTTACGCACTTAGAGTTGCCCTTATCCATTAGGCGTTATTGGGGTCTTGAAAACCCCGAGCCTAGTGAGATAAGCATCGTATCGATTGCGCGATCCCGTTATCGCCGTGTGTCGAGGCATCCGGATATTTATCCCCGATGATCATTTTCGGTGATAGTGATCCATCGAGGATTAGATAACCATGATGTTTTTTTTTTTAGCGTCGGCGTATATACTACGTATATATTAACTCTTTTATTGCTTTCTTTCTTGTTTTTGTTTAAATATTTGTAGTCTTAGTTGTAAATTATTTGTACAACTTATAACTTAACCATATGTATATTATCAGTGATGATGTTTTTTTTTATTTCGTATTTTCCGCATTATCTTTTTATATCATATTTCTGTCTATCAGGAATTATTTTACAACCCGTAATAATATTTAACAAATATTTCACAACTTGGGTAGATTTTATTTCTATTTCTTTTATTTTCTTTTATGTGTGACATCCTCCAAAGGGGTGTTACACCTAAGACAAAGGAAAATTGTATTCCTTACTAACTATAAACTTGCCTATAAACTCAACTCATCCTTGTGAAAGAGTCTATTTTAACTAGTGCATCATTTTGAACCAACTTATGGAGCCAAATGAGCACTTCTCTGTTCTTTGCACACTTAACTTAACTCTACTGCAAGTGAGTAATTTGTGCATCTAAATAAGTGAACCACACATCTCTTATTTGTATCTGGCTTTCCTTGCTATTGCACTACCTGTAGTGACCTGTGTCACGCTAGAGTGCTCAAGGTTCCAAATACCTATTTTAGGTAACTCCTAACTCTTGGAATACCTAACTACTTGATCTTCCATACTTAACTTAGTATTCAAGGAAGTAACTCTTTTCCTACATGCATCTATAACTCAACTATACTACTCAAAAAGTTAAGCATGTTTATGCTATACTTAATGAATATGACAAGATTTCGAGTCATAGTTCATCATATTATGTATTAAACAATGCATGAGATCTCACTTAACTAGAGAACTTAGTACACAACCGTTCCTGCTTAGGAACTAAACACATAAAATTAACTCCACTTGAGTGAAACTAACTCATGAGTAGTTAGTACTTGCAACACTTTGTTGCTTAAGGTTCTAGGTACCCTTCCAAAGTAATCCACTACTCTTGGATATCCTAAGTGTAACGCCCCCTTCCCCATTGGAAGGAGGAGAACGTCACAACTTTACGAATCCAAAGTCAATCAATTAAAGCAGAATATGAAACAAACTCAACCCAAGTTATAAAATCGGTAATTATTAAAACCATAATATTTGATGTAAAATACTTTTTTACTTGCGGATAACAGATCAAACAAGAAGATATATCATAAAACATCATTGATAAGTATATATACATATTGCATATACATAAGTATTCATATCAGCTGGTTCGTATGGATCACATACATATTTGTACCTCCAAAATACTTACAAAAAGAAAGGCGCTTAAAATACATACGCCCACTCAAAAAATGTATAGATGATTAGGAAAGACTGACTAGCAAAAGACACAACCAGCCCAAGTTCTACATACCTAAACCATAGGGTCCTCAGATGGATCCTTTTCCGATTCCTCAGAAGAAATGATCATAGTAGGAGGTACACCCTAATGGATAGGCGTCCGCCCAAAGGACACTACGCTATTCTCATGAGGAGTATAGTGAAAGTTACTCCACCATTCCCAGATAGGTATATTAAACACTAACTGAACAGATATAGAGAAAGACAAAATAGAGGCCTCACGAAGATCCCCACGAAAAGTTAATGTCAGCTCCCCAGTGTTGGTAACCCTCTCTTTAGCCAAGTTGACTGACCAAGCATCTGCTCTACCATGAAAGTACACGTGGACATAACCCAAAATACGCAGCCTTGTCGTCATCTTCGTACAACAGCTATCACCAATCAAAGAGGGGGTAGTTCCTCTTCAATTCCTCCTTGGTCTTTAATTAATCAAAACATACAGTAAAATAACACAACACAACTAAGAGGTAAGAAATCTGACATCATTCCTAACAGGCAGTGTAGAGACAGTACAGATAGAAATACCATCCAAATACAGGAATCAGTAATATCAAATATCAATCGCAGGGATAACATTAGTAATCTAACAGTTTAATAAGTCATTCAATAGCAAATGATCAAACATATATGAAATGTCATGAGGGTATGCAGACTCCCTATGCATGTACACAATGTACTCAATTCCTACTCCATGGAGCTGGACAAATATTTCAGAGAGAATTTTCAGGAGACATGTCTGTATCTCGTCAGCTTGAAATCAAGTGCAGGGGAGCTACCAGCTGACCATTGTAGAAACCCTATACCCCGACATCCCCAAGGTCAATAAAGACCTACACTAGGCCCATCGCACCCGCACGAAGGTGTAATTCAACTCCTTGGCTCATACAGCTATAACAACAGACCACATGACTTTACAAGGTATGATGAATGCCTCAATGCACATATACATACATAATATCATCAATGTCATGCAATCTATGATCATATACCATCATAATTCATAGCAATTATTAATAATTCAAGATTCCACTTACGGGTGTGATAATAGCATTATCATTTAATCTCAACCGCTTAGCTTCCAATATCATTCCAAATTCTTGTTTCTCTATTCCAATTAACGCTTCTCTTTATCATTAATAATTTTCACTTTCTTAAAGTCTTATGAGTCTCAAAGCCTCACTTACACTCCTTTTTCCTTCAAAAGTCATAAGTCATCATGGTTTTATGTTAAAGTTCTCATTTCTTTTATTTTTCCATCTTAGGAAGTCCTAATCAATCTTCTAGTCATAAAATCTTTAAAATTTCACTTTTGATACAAAATGGTTTCAGGGTTACCCTAAATGGCCGAAACCCTAACATTCTTAGGTTCCAAAAATTTCTCTTATTGCTTACTTATTTTGTAACACCCCAAATTTTAGCTATTTGATAGTAATAATAGAATTTTACTAATTTGTAGTTTCTGTATACTGTAAAATTATTTTGACTGTTTCGTGGCTGTATTTGATCATTTTGTGTGATTTACTTTGAATCAGGAAAATAATAATTTTCGGACTAGGGAAAATCTTTACGTATTTTAATTATTTTCATTGATTCTTAACTATTTTTACTAATCTGATTTGATTTCCATAGGTTTTATAATTTTTATGATTTTTATGGATTATTGTGAGATTTTGTATTTTTTTATTATTTTAATATTATTCTTGGGCTGTATGTGGGCCCGGAGCGGGTCTGGAAAAATAAAATTTTTCTGTGGCCAAAAAATTTTGTACTGTTAAGACGGGGCCGAAGGATCTTACTAAACCCGAAACTGGAAACAACTTTTGAAATTTTTTTTGCTGTATTTTGTACTGTTTTATTTATCGGGCAATAAAAATATAGTAATTTTGTTCGTAGGGTAATAGCAGCTAGAAAAATATTATACTAGTTAGTCAAATTAAGTGGTTATGACAACTTTATGGAGGACCAATAGGAAGCAAGCTTGGTGATGAAGGCTTTAGATATCCACCATTGATTTAATCTATGGTGGAGATTGGTCTCATAAAGTGGCAAGAACTTTTTGTGACCCTTGGATGGCAAGTATGAAGAGAAGTTGTAACACCCTAACTTTTGAGTGAATGACCGTTGTGTCCTGATTATACTGTTTCTTGATTTTCTGTATGAAATACAGATATATTTTACAGTCTATGATTTTATTTGGTCGTTTTGCATTTTTTGCTTCGAGACAGTAAAATAATAATTTTGTCGAATTTACTTTTTTTAAATTTTTCTGTGTGATATACTGATATATTTTACTGTCTATAATTTTATTTGAGCGTTTTGAATGATTTGCTTCGTGGTGGGGAAAAATAAAAAAATGACCATTACGTCCCGAATGTACTGTTTTCAAATTTTCTATATGATACGGTGTTTAATATTACTGTCTGTGATTTTATTTGGACTTTTTGTGTGATTTGCTCCGGGACAGAAAAATATTATTTTTCGGGCCGGGAAAATCTTGTTTTTAATTATTCAGAGCTGATGAATCTTACTAAACCCAATTCTGAATGATGCTATAATTAATCTTTTAATTTTTAGGATTTTATCTTGTAAAATAAAATAATTTTATATTATTATAATATTATTTTATCTGTCAGTATAAATTAAGGACAGTGGACCTGAAAATGTCTTGCGGGACCCACGTTTAACAAAATAGTAAACGTTTTTGAGTTAGAGCAGATAATTAATGACAAGGCTAGGTGACTAGCCTAGTGACTCACAGGTTCCAGTCTGTTCTAGAAAAATTCTAGAAGACGCATCGTCAGTGCGCCTAGTCATCAAGTGTTTTACACGTGGACCAATCGGGAGCTGGTCAATATTGGTGGCTGTGACTCATCGCTAAGGACCAATGGAAGCGCGACACATGGCGTGACACCTCAACACTAGTGACTCAGTAGATTCTAGAAGGTTCCAGAAGCGGTGACTCGCCCTGTGACTCACCGTAGTGAGTCACCTGTTCCAGAAGCTTCTTTGATGACTCACCATGCTGACTCAGCGCTGTGACTCACCATTGGTGACTCAGCTAATGACTCGTCATGCTGACTCAGCCAGTGACTCAACACTGTGACTCGCCATACTGACTCACCCGCTTCATAAAATATTTACGCTGACTCATCATGTTGACTCATCGTAGTGAGTCACATGTTCTAGAAACTTCTCTTTGATGACTCGCTCTATGACTCATCAAGGGTAATAGTAGAAAATGATCAGCAATAGTTGCTACTCAGTTAAGATAAGAGAAAAATCTAGGTATATTTTATTATCCATTAGATAATAAACACTGACTTTATAAATAGTAATTATTGTTTATTGGTTAAAGTATACTAGAAAATATATAGTGTGCACCAATAGAAATTAGTCAACAAAAATAGCAACTAATAGGAATTAAGTTAGTAAATATTCAACCAATAGAAATTGGTCAAGAATAATGGCTTGAATTTTTAGGACCAATAGGAAACAAGCTATTAAACAAAATTGGACTTCTTGAAGTTTATTGATTCTACAGTGAAGGAAAGGAGCAAATTGCTCTAATAGCCAATTTACTTGGTGAAATTCACGTAGAAAGCCTAAGTTAAGTGAAATGAAGACTAGTCAATGTTGGTAGTTTTCTTTGTTGTGTCCTACGGCCAAGCAAGAAATTTTGTGAAGTAAATATTACAATTTAATTCTTACCATCTTTCATTAATTAACCAAGTGAGACAAAGTCAACATTGGTGGCTTCTCTTCATGTTTCTACGGCAAATGCATGCCTTTAGGAAGGCAATATTCAACAATTCAATTCATTCTTATTTCTCTATGCATTTACGACCATGCATAGTAAAAGGAAACAAGTTTAATTTCAATTTCATAAAGCTAGTCAATTTTGGTGGCTCTTCACTTGGCTTCTACGACTATTCACATTTGGTGAAAGGAATTATCCTACATTTAGCTATCATTTAAAGAAGCAAAACAACAAATAATTCTCACTTTCTCTCAAAGTGGTTTACGGCCATGCATAGTCAAAGCCTGCATCTTTCTCCAAACCTTTCCAAATAGCAAAAGCTCATAAATTTCCTTCTCCTTTTCTTCTCCAACCTCACGGCCTCCCCACCTAATCTCCTTATTCTCTCTTCTATAATTCTAAACTACCTTATATCTTGCTTCCTTAATTCATTTCAAGATACTTTGTAGTTGAAACCTAAGCTTGAATCATCCATTTTCTATCTTGTTCTTCAAAACTCAAGTTTGAAGCCTTAAAGTAGGATTCTTTGATCTTCATGTTTCTATCCATTTCAAAGTTCTAATCATGATTTTAATCCATGATTATTTTAGTTTAGAGCCTTAGGTATTAATGTTGTATGTTTTCTTTGATTTTCAAGAAGCTCTTGGTGGTTGAAGTTCTTCTTGAAGGAGACAACAAGAGGACATACAAGGAACTTTGGAGGTTTCTTCAAGAGGTAAGAGGGAGATTACCCTCATCAGCCATGTGTTGCTGGTGAGGAATGAATGTGTTTGCGGTGAAGAGTCCATAAGGATTCATTCACTTGGTTGTTTATTGTTTTTCCTAATTGTGTTTGATTTTGGGTGCAAGCATGTCTATAGCTTTAAAAAATATAGTATGTGTTTTATAATTGCTTTAATATTTTGTATGTGTTTTATGATTGCTTAAACATATAGTATGTGTTCATATATGCATGATTATTATTGAAAGTCATGAATAATATGTAAAGGATTGCATGAGTGTTCCAAAGAACACAATAGGGGCTCACTGATAATCACATATTTTATTCATTAAGAAACCCTTATGTTTAGTTATTTACACTCTTCATGTACTTAATTGACTGAATTTGATTATGTTTTGTAAGTTTGAACTCGAATCGGACTTAATTGATTTTTTCAGCATTATTCGGGTCTTACACTGTTTCTGTATTTTAGCCATATCTTGAGTTCTAAATGTCTGATAATTATGAATTTTACCTTGTAGGAAAGATAAGAGATAGCTCTACAACTTTGATGAAGAGCTCAAAGTCAATTTCAGACATCTAGTGGAGCTAATTGGGCATGGAAATCAGAATACGGGATTTGTGACTGGAACCCGAACAGTGTGTAGTAACCAGAACATAATTCGAGTTTGGGTTTATAGAATGGGCTGAAAATTTGTAATCTGAAAGTTAAGACCCATATGTATAACTTTCATGACAAACACAAAACTTGATTCGGGCTCCTTGATGGAGATATTGGGTCTGAAAGTCAAAACAGAGGTGCTGAAACTGGTCCTGAATAGTCTGTAGTAATTGGGTCATATCTTGGGCTGTGGGACGAATTTTTGGGTGCTTCCAGAGCCATTGGAAAGCTTAGACAATTTCCTAGAACTTTCATGAAGACCACTTGGCTCAGAAATGACGAAATCAATGAGTTCAGCAATGAATACTTTTGGAGACAAGGAAGCTCACCTACCAAGTTCACCTACCAATCTCACCTACCAAGCTCACCTACTAATTCCACCTACTAATCTCATCTACCCATCTACTACTACTCTGAATCCTCTATAAAAGGAAGCATGTGGAGAGCTCTAAATACAACACACACTTGGTGTTAGAAATAGCTTTTCATAGTTCTTGTATATTTTTCCTTCATTGTAATGGAGAGCTAAGTCACTTCTAGTCAATTCGGGACTCTTGAAGAGATTGTGGCTTGGATTCTTGAGACCTTGGTTATGTAATGTATTTGATTTATATTTGAATTCCTCTTCTCTTCTTCTTCTGTTCTCTTGATCTTGAATGCATGAATGGTGATTCTGTTTATGTTTGATCTGATTTGATCTTGGTTTAAGATTAAGTATTGTGATGAAATTTAGAACTGATTGATCTGAACTAATCACGTAATTGAAGAGGTTAGGTTACTTGATTGGTGCCTAGGTTAATTGAATTCGGTGCTTAAATTGATATATATCTACATGAATGGTGCGATTGCAGATTTATGTTTATTACTTGTCAATTGAATTCTGGACGATTATCTAGTATGAATTCTGGATCTAATGCTGAGATCTCGGTTAGATCCAAGTTAACCATTCAAATGTGCTTCAAATGTTTGTTGAAAGGTCTATGATTGAATCCACCCAATCTCGGATAGATTTCTGAATTGACTGTTCTTTTAATTGTTATTTCTCTTTAAATCCTATCACTGCGATCCTTGAACCATCAAAACCCCCCTTTTTCTAACTTTCACTTGATTTGATCAAATTGCATCTACGATCCTTGAGGAGACGATCCGGTGTTGTTCACTATACTACAAGTTTAGGTAATAACTTCGGTTATAATTTTGACTGAGTTCGGCGCTCGTCAAAATTTTGTGCCGTTCTTGGGAACTCGTAGGTGTAATCTTTTTATTTTGAGTAACCTTACTAATTTTTGTTCTTTCTTACCTATTCTAACAGTTATTTTTCATTTACTAACATTGTTCATACCATACTAACGTTTTTATCTTAGCTTTTGAATTTTTCTGATTTAGGAAAGACGGAAAACAGGTGATTACGGGTAACTATTGCAAATTTCGAACTGCAACATGCCCAGAATGAGCTGAACTTGGTCGGTTGAAGGAAAATAGCCTGATAAACAAGACTCACAGTAAACTGTGAGGTCACCCCTGGTTTTTCGAAATTCTATCATTTAGACCACTTTTTCAATTTTTTAATATTTTTTATTGCATTTTCTAGTTCATTTTTATGTAGATTTTGTTCTGTGTTGATTCCATAATTTTTAAAAATGTTTAGACATATTAACTAGATTTATTTTTGCATATTTTGAGTGTTGTTTAGTGTATTTTGCTTAGTTGCAGTTTTTGTGCTTTAGTTGATGCATGACTAGGTCCAATCCTGATATCTTGCTTGATCTTGATCCTGAGATTGATAGGACCTTGCATAGATTAATTAGATCTCGTGTGATAAATTCTAGAGTTAATTCTGAACCTAATTTTGGGAGTGAACCTGATAACTTAAGTAATCCTGAAATCATGGCTGATAACATGCATAATAGAACCCTTAAGGAACTTGCTGCTCCTGATGTATCTTACCAATCTTTGTGCATTCAATATCCTGATCTTGATGCAGATTTTGAGTTGAAATCTGGTTTGATACACTTGTTACCAAAGTTTCATGGTCTTGCGGGTGAAGATCCTCATAAGCACCTGAAAGAGTTCCATGTTGTGTGTTCAACCATGAAGCCACAAGGCATCTCGAGGAACACATCAGGTTAAGGGCATTTCCCTTCTCACTTGTCGATGCAGCCAAAGATTGGTTGTTTTATCTTTCACCAGGTTCAGTCAGAAGTTGGAATGACATGAAGAGGTTGTTCCTGGAGAGATTCTTCCCTGCCTCGAGAGCTGCTGCAATTAGGAAGGATATATGTGGCATCGACAGATGTCTGGTGAGACTTTGCATGAATACTTGGGAGAGATTCAAGAAGTTGTGTTCGAGCCGCCCTCATCACCAAATTAGTGACCAACTCTTGATTCAATACTTTTATGAGGGCTTGCTTTGCCAAATGATAGAAGCATGATCGATCCTCTGGAGGAGCCTTAGTAGACAAAACTCCTACCGCCGCAAGAGATCGATAGCAAACATGGCAGCCAATACCCAATGATTTGGCTCGCGGATCATCACCGCAACCAGAGGAGTTAATAAAATTCAAGCATCTCATATGGACCAACAAAGAATGGAACACGTGAGACTAGATGAATTGACTTTTTGGTAAGACAGATAGATAGCGTGGGTCAACAACCACCCATGCAGATGACTGCATCAGTGTGTGGAATTTGCTCTAATTCATCTCATCCTACTGATTCATGCCCTACACTTCAGGAAGATGGTTCCGCTTTTCCAGATCAATGTGTTGCTGCAGCTGGTGTTTTTCCTGGTAGACCCCAATATCAGCAACAACAGCAACAATCTAGATATGATCCATTTTCTAGTACTTATAATCCTGGTTGGCGAGACCATCCCAATTTGAGATATGGGAATTCTAACCAGCAACAACAGCCCCACCAGCAGCAACAACAGCCCCACCAGCAGCAACAACAATTTAGATACCAAGCTGCAGGTCCAAGCAACAAATACCAACAAATACCCCCTGCATTCAGACAACAGCAACCTGTTCAGCAGTCTGTCCAATCCACTCCAGCTGAGCCATCATTGGAAGACCTGATGAAACAAATGGCCACAAATAACATTCAGTTCCAGCAGAACGTCAGTGCCAACATTCAGAATTTACAAACTCAAATTGGGCAGCAACCACTGTGAGCGAGCTAAAGAGTCAGGTTCTAGCCAATTGCCTTCACAAACAAATCAACAATCCAAGAGGCAACGTAAGTGCAATTACCTTGAGAAGTGGCAAAGAAGTTGATGTTCCAACTTTACAAAGAATCGAAATTGACCAAAAACGGCAGAAATGGATAATTCAGGTCAAAAATCTGTACCACTTGAAGAAAATTGCGAGAGAATTCAGATGTTACCATTCCATTACCTTTTCCAAATAGGATCACACAATCCAAGAGAACAATGCAAGCAGAAATGGAAAAAGAAGTCATGGAGACATTCAGGAAAGTGGAAATCAATATTCCCCTCCTAGATGCAATCAAGCAAATTCCAAAATATGCTAAATTTCTCAAGGAGTTGTGCACTCATAAGAGAAGGTTGAAAGGGGATGAGAAGATCAGCATGGGTAGAAATATTTTTGCAATGATTTTGCCAAGCATGCCACAGAAATGCAAAGATCCTGGAACTTTCACAATTTCTTGCACAATTGGAAACTCTAGATTTGAGCATGCAATGCTAGATTTGGGTGCTTCGATCAATGTCATGCCCATGTCAGTGTATAAGTGTTTAAACATTGGTACTTTGCAACCCACTGGTATCGTGATTCAGTTGGCAAATAGAGCCACTGCTCATCCTGCAGGTGTGCTGGAAGATGTGTTAGTTCGGGTGAATGAGTTGATTTTTCCAGCAGATTTCTACATTCTGGACATGGAAGATGAGTCTCCAACAAACCATGCTCCATTGATTCTAGGCAGACCATTCCTCAAGACCGCCAAGACCAAGATAGACGTGCATGCTGGCACCCTTTCTATGGAGTTTGGTGACAATTTGGTACAATTTAACATTTTTGATGCCATGAGACACCCCCTAGAGGAGCATTCTGTTTTCCATGTTGATATGATTGAGATGCTGGTTGATGATGTCTATACTGATTTATATGCTGAATTCCCTGATATTGTTGGCTATCTTGGTTCTGTTTCTTGTGATACATGTGCCACTAATCTGATAATCACATATTTTATTCATTAAGAAACCCTTATGTTTAGTTATTTACACTCTTCATGTACTTAATTGACTGAATTTGATTATGTTTTGTAAGTTTGAACTCGAATCAGACTTAATTGATTTTTTCAGCATTATTCGGGTCTTACACTGTTTCTGTATTTTAGCCATATCTTGAGTTCTAAATGTCTGATAATTATGAATTTTACCTTGTAGGAAAGATAAGAGAGAGCTCTACAACTTTGATGAAGAGCTCAAAGTCAATTTCAGACATCTAGTGGAGCTAATTGGGCATGGAAATCAGAATACGGGATTTGTGATTGGAACCCGAATAGTGTGTAGTAACCAGAACATAATTCGAGTTTGGGTTTATAGAATGGGCTGAAAATTTGTAATCTGAAAGTTAAGACCCATATGTACAACTTTCATGACAAACACAAAACTTGATTCGGGCTCCTTAATGGAGATATTGGGTCTGAAAGTCAAAACAGAGGTGCTGAAACTGGTCCTGAATAGTCTGTAGTAATTGAGTCATATCTTGGGCTGTAGGACGAATTTTTGGGTGCTTCTAGAGCCATTGGAAAGCTTAGACAATTTCCTAGAACTTTCATGAAGACCACTTGGCTCAGAAATGACGAAATCAATAAGTTCAGCAATGAATACTTTCAGAGACAAGGAAGCTCACCTACCAAGCTCACCTACCAATCTCACCTACCAAGCTCACCTACCAATCTCACCTACCAAGCTCACCTACTAATTCCACCTACTAATCTCATCTACCCATCTACTACTACTCTGAATCCTCTATAAAAGGAAGCATATGGAGAGCTCTAAACACAACATACACTTGGTGTTAAAAATAGCTTTTCATAGTTCTTGTATATTTTTCCTTCATTGTAATGGAGAGCTAAGTCACTTCTAGTCAATTCGGGACTCTTGAAGAGATTGTGGCTTAGATTCTTGAGACCTTGGTTATGTAATGTATTTGATTTATATTTGAATTCCTCTTCTCTTCTTCTTCTGTTCTTTTGATCTTGAATGCATGAATGGTGATTCTATTTATGTTTGATCTGATTTGATCTTGGTTTAAGATTAAGTATTGTGATGAAATTTAGAACTGATTGATCTGAACTAATCATGTAATTGAAGAGGTTAGGTTACTGATTGGTGCCTAGGTTAATTGAATTCGGTGCTTAAATTGATATATATCTACATGAATGGTGCGATTGCAGATTTATGTTTATTACTTGTCAATTGAATTCTGGACGATTGTCTAGTATGAATTCTGGATCTAATGCTGAGATCTCGGTTAGATCCAAGTTAACCATTCAAATGTGCTTCAAATGTTTGTTGAAAGGTCTATGATTGAATCCACCCAATCTCGGATAGATTTCTGAATTGACTGTTCTTTTAATTGTTATTTCTCTTTAAATCCTGTCACTGCGATCCTTGAACCATCAAAACCCCCCTTTTTCTAACTTTCACTTGATTTGATCAAATTGCATCTACGATCCTTGAGGAGACGATCCGGTGTTGTTCACTATACTACAAGTTTAGGTAATAACTTCGGTTATAATTTTGACTGAGTTCGGCGCTCGTCAAAATTTTGGCGCCGTTGTCGGGGAATAGTAAGTGTAATCTTTTCATTTGAAGTGTTTTTACTAACCTTTGCTTTTTATTAACTTTTCTAACAATGGACCATGCATAATGGAGTCAAAACTTGAGGAGTTGACTTCTTTGGTAAGACATATAGTAGTGAGACAACAATTACCATGCAGAAGCTACACTTGTGTGTAACATTTGTTTTTGTTCATCTCACCCCACATATGCATGCCCTACACTTCAAGATGGTAGTTCTGTTTTTCTAGATCAATTTGTTGCAAAGAATCGGTTATTTTCCGATGAACCACAGTTCCAAGCAGCGGCAGAAGAACAGAGTTATGACCCCTTCTTCAACACATACAACCCTAGCCGGGAATACTATCCTGGATCTGGGATATGGCAATGCGGCATCACTACAAAGAATAATCATTTCAATATGAGCACCATTCTAGCGTATAACAAGTCCATCAACCACAAAACTTGAACCTTCATGGGAGGACTTGATGAAAACCCAAATTGAGTTCCAAATAGAATTTCACTTGCCACTATTCAGATTTAACAACCCAAATTGACCAATTGACAACCACTGTTAATGAACTGAGATGTCAAGAGTCAGGCCAACTCTTTCCCCAAATAATTCCCAACTCCCTGCATTCTAATTGTCATATTGATTTACATGCAGACTTAGTTGAGGAAACTCATGATGAGTTGTATGCTGAATTTCCTGATTTAATTAGTTTTGATGATTCTATCAATTGCAACTCATGTGCTGATCATGATGGTGATATAAAATGTGTTGTGTGTGCTGAAATTTCTGCATATTTGAAAACTAATGATTCTGTTTACGCAGGATCTAATGATATAGAAGGGTCTATCAACAATGTAGTTGTAGAATCTGAAACATATAAGGAGGTGGAGTTGAAGGCCATTGAGGAATTTAAAAAGAAAGAGGAAAGTCAGCAGATGCTAGTAACTACTGAAGTGGATTTTGTTTTTAGGCCATGGTCCAGCATTATCAATGAAAGCAGGATTGCAAAATTACACGTATTGCATGCCATTGGTGAAGTCAAGGAAGACCAATGGGACCCCAATGTGAACCCTCATGCTTCAAGCTTAACTTGGTCATTACACTTCAACCAATGGGACCCTAGTGAAAGCTATCATGTTGTGTCAACCATAACTTGGTCATCACGTTTCAACCAATGGGATCCTGGTGGAGTCTTTTCACCAACCTCACTTAATAAGACCAATGGACACCATCTCAAGCCAAAAAATGTGGAAGTGAAAGTGATGGGCTTTTACCATCCACATTATAAAGATCACTAATAAGTGTCCTAACGTCGAGCTAACGACGTTAAACAAGCGCTTATTGGGAGGCAACCCAACTAGATTTGTTTTCAAGATCTTTGGGGATGGTTTTCACAATCTGAGAAGATAAAAACATACTTCACTTTAAATGGCTGAGTAAGGAGTCAGTAAGTTATACCTTATTGACTCTTGAGACGCATTCTTGTGGCCTGGTATATCATGAACTTCTTAATTGTGGAATCTCTTCAGAGATGAACAGAAGTGTTACAGTCTTGGGAATTTGACTCTAAAAGACCTGCATTTCCTCTTTAATTTTATATTATTCCAGTCATGTTAATTTAGTTTTACATTTTACTCATTTGTTTTGTGAGTTTTCAGGTTCTGTTGCAGCTTTGATTCTTACGCATCTTTTCTGCTTGTCATTATCTCGCCCCTCATCAGGTTGTGTTGCTCTTTTCTTTCCATTTTATTTATCACTTTCACATTGAGGACAATGTCTATATTAAGTGTGGGGGAGAGATTTTAGCATGTTTTTTTTTTGTTAAAAAAAATTAAAAAAAAAGGAGTTCATTGCATGATTGAATAACTTTTCTCCCTTCTTGAACTGATATGCTTGGTGATGGATGATTGAATTGATGAATTGAGTTTGATGGATGCATACCTTGTGAGATTTTGAGCCTAATGGATGGATTCAACATTTATGCCATTCTCTTCTTTCTTGTGTGATTTTCACTCATGTTAATGACCACTCTAGAACTTGCTTTGATTCTTTTTGAGGCTACATTTCACTTGCATGCATGAACACGATTGAGGCCCTCTTTGTTAATTAGCTAGTTTAACCAAATAGCCAACCTTCCTTTCAATATGATATCAAGCACTCTTTTGACTTCTTGAAAATTCTCTGATTCCTGCCAACCTTGTATATTTTCCTTTGCTTAACCCCTTTGAGCTTATTTGACCATTCCTTGTTTCTAGCTCATTATGTGCCTTAAATGAAAAATCGTGTTCTTACTTTACCTTAGGGAATAAAAGAACACTAGCGTGGTTAATGGATGAGTTTTTGAACAAGTGTGGGGGTGTGTGTACAAAATGGTTGTTGAAAAAGGAAAGAGTGCCTAAAAGAAAAAAAAAAGAAAAAAAAAGTATGTTTATAGTTATGTTCATATATATATATATAAAAAAAAAAAAAAAAAAAAAAAAAAAAAAAAAAAAAAAGGATTGGGAAATGAATATGTAAAGGGATATACATTAGAGTTGGGATGAACTTTTATGCTTGTTATTTGAACTCAGCTCTCATTTACTTTTATTCTCTTTGGTATTTATCCTCTCATATCCATTTTATCCTCTTCTGTTTCCTTGACCTCACTACAACCTTGAATAAAGTCCTCATGATTTGTGTGTGCATCTGTTTTGAGTAGTGGAGAAGTAGAAGATAAGTAAGCTTATGGTAGTATAATTTTCATGGGTTGAATTGAGTGAAATACCTACCTTTTAAACACTTGAGAGATTAAGAGGGAATCTTGTGAGGATATATCATTCTTAATTCATTCTTTTCAACGGAAGTTTCCTTGCTTCTTGGTTTGAGATGTAAAGAAATGTTACCTCATTTATGCTTTGATCCCTTGAATTTCTTGTTGCTCTTCTTGCTTCACTGAGTCCTTTAGAGTTTTTAGCTTTTAAGTTTGTGTCGTTTGTCTTTGTCTTCTAACTTTAGTTTTATATGTTTTGCCCAGGAGTGCAAAAAGCTAAGTGTGGGGGAATTTAATAATCACATATTTTATTCATTAAGAAACCCTTATGTTTAGTTATTTACACTCTTCATGTACTTAATTGACTGAATTTGATTATGTTTTGTAAGTTTGAACTCGAATCGGACTTAATTGATTTTTTCAGCATTATTCGGGTCTTACACTGTTTCTGTATTTTAGCCATATCTTGAGTTCTAAATGTCTGATAATTATGAATTTTACCTTGTAGGAAAGATAAGAGAGAGCTCTACAACTTTGATGAAGAGCTTAAAGTCAATTTCAGACATCTAGTGGAGCTAATTGGGCATGGAAATCAGAATACGAGATTTGTGACTGGAACCCGAACAGTGTGTAGTAACCAGAACATAATTCGAGTTTGGGTTTATAGAATGGGCTGAAAATTTGTAATATGAAAGTTAAGACCCATATGTACAACTTTCATGACAAACACAAAACTTGATTCGGGCTCCTTAATGGAGATATTGGGTCTGAAAGTCAAAATAGAGGTGCTGAAACTGGTCCTGAATAGTCTGTAGTAATTGAGTCATATCTTGGGCTGTAGGACGAATTTTTGGGTGCTTCCAGAGCCATTGGAAAGCTTAGACAATTTCCTAGAACTTTCATGAAGACCACTTGGCTCAGAAATGACGAAATCAATGAGTTCAGCAATGAATACTTTCGGAGACAAGGAAGCTCACCTACCAAGCTCACCTACCAATCTCACCTACCAAGCTCACCTACCAAGCTCACCTACCAAGCTCACCTACTAATTCCACCTACTAATCTCATCTACCCATCTACTACTACTCTGAATCCTCTATAAAAGGAAGCATATGGAGAGCTTTAAACACAACACACATTTGGTGTTAGAAATAGCTTTTCATAGTTCTTGTATATTTTTCCTTCATTGTAATGGAGAGCTAAGTCACTTCTAGTCAATTCGGGACTCTTGAAGAGATTGTGGCTTGGATTCTTGAGACCTTGGTTATGTAATGTATTTGATTTATATTTGAATTCCTCTTCTCTTCTTCTTCTGTTCTCTTGATCTTGAATGCATGAATGGTGATTCTGTTTATGTTTGATCTGATTTGATCTTGGTTTAAGATTAAGTATTGTGATGAAATTTAGAACTGATTGATCTGAACTAATCACGTAATTGAAGAGGTTAGGTTACTGATTGGTGCCTAGGTTAATTGAATTCGGTGCTTAAATTGATATATATCTACATGAATGGTGCGATTGCAGATTTATGTTTATTACTTGTCAATTGAATTACGACGATTGTCTAGTATGAATTACGGATCTAATGTTTGAGATCTCGGTTAGATCCAAGTTAACCATTCAAATGTGCTTCAAATGTTTGTTGAAAGGTCTATGATTGAATCCACCCAATCTCGGATAGATTTCTGAATTGATTTGTTCTTTTAATTGTTATTTCTCTTTAAATCCACATCACTGCGATCCTTGAACCATCAAAACCCCCTTTTTCTAACTTTCACTTGATTTGATCAAATTGCATCTACGATCCTTGAGGAGACGATCCGGTGTTGTTCACTATACTACAAGTTTAGGTAATAACTTCGGTTATAATTTTGACTGAGTTCGGCGCTCGTCAAAATTTTGGTGTTAAAGATAGTTTTTCATAGTTCTTGTATATTTATCCTTCATTGTAATGGAGAGCTAAGTCACTTCTAGTCAATTCGGGACTCTTGAAGAGATTGTGGCTTGGATTCTTGAGACCTTGGTTATGTAATGTATTTGATTTATATTTGAATTCCTCTTCTCTTCTTCTTTTGTTATCTTGATCTTGAATGCATGAATGGTAATTCTGTTTATGTTTGATCTGATTTGATCTTGGTTTAAGATTAAGTATTGTGATGAAATTTAGAACTGATTGATCTGAACTAATCACGTAATTGAAGAGGTTAGGTTACTGATTGATGCCTAGGTTAATTGAATTCGGTGCTTAAATTGATATATATCTACATGAATGGTGCGATTGCAGATTTATGTTTATTACTTGTCAATTGAATTAAGACGATTGTCTAGTATGAATTACGGATCTCGATCTTTGAGATCTCGGTTAGATCCAAGTTAACCATTCAAATTTGCTTCAAATGTTTGTTGAAAGGTCTATGATTGAATCCACCCAATCTCGGATAGATTTCTGAATTGACTATTTTTTTTCTAATTGTTATTTCTCTTTAAATCTTGTCACTGCGATCCTTGAACCATCAAAACCCCCATTTTTCTAACTTTCACTTGATTTGATCAAATTGCATCTACGATCCTTGAGGAGACGATCCGGTGTTGTTCACTATACTACAAGTTTAGGTAATAACTTCGGTTATAATTTTGACTGAGTTCGGCGCTTGTCAAAATTTAGGTCTATGATTGTCAAAATTCGGCAAGACAACTTCTTATCTCTGCCTCCACTATTGATGAGCTCATTGATAAATTAGAAGCTTTTGAGTATGTACCTGATCAGGTATTAGCTCGGATAGATTGGTCAACAGGAACCAACGAATGAAGTAACAAGAAACAAAAGCCGATCTGCGACTTCATCTTTAATGGGTTTGATTTTATTGTACTTTGTTTCTTTTAAATTTGTGTCGACTTTCTCTAACAGTAATATCTTCTATCCTTTACTCATCTATATTTTAACATTGAGGACAATGTTGTGATCTAGTTGGGGGGAAGGATAGTTGATCCAAAAAAAATATAAAAAAAAATATAAAAAATAAAATATAAAAAAAATAAAAAAATATAATAAATTTGTTGTTTTTGTTTGAAAAGTATGATATGATTGTCATGTACTTATTAAATCAATTAGCGATGGTAGAGTAAGAAGTAAATTTACTCTTGAGACGCATCTTAATTGGTGGCAGAGTAAGGAGTTTTTTAGGTAGTAACTAATTAGTACTAAAGTTTTTGATTTCTTTTCAGGGTCTGATGCGGTACTGACAGTGTGTTTCTTTTCTTCTTGGCGTTGATTCACTTCTTATCAGGTTGTGTTGCTCTTTTCTATATCTCTCTTTCTCTTTAAAGGCAATGTTATATTAAGCGTGGGGGAGAGATTTCAGCATGTTTTTTTTTAAAAAAAAATCAAAAAAAAAAAGAGGTTCATTGCATGATTGAATAACTTTTCTCCCTTCTTGAACTGATATGCTTGGTGATGGATGA
Organism: Ormosia emarginata; assembly: GCA_029884605.1. Classification (NCBI taxonomy): domain Eukaryota; kingdom Viridiplantae; phylum Streptophyta; class Magnoliopsida; order Fabales; family Fabaceae; genus Ormosia; species Ormosia emarginata. Next base: position 18,274,673 of record JAQQTP010000078.1, on the reverse strand, counting down.
TTGAATTGATGAATTGAGTTTGATGGATGCATACCTTGTGAGATTTTGAGCCTAATGGATGGATTCAACATTTATGCCATTCTCTTCTTTCTTGTGTGATTTTCACTCATGTTAATGACCACTCTAGAACTTGCTTTGATTCTTTTTTAGGCTACATTTCACTTGCATGCATGAACATGATTGAGGCCCTCTTTCTTAGCTAGTTTAACCAAATAGCCAACCTTGTTTTCAATATGATATCAAGCACTCTTTTGACCTCTCGAAAATTCTCTGATTCCTGCCAACCTTGTATATTTTCCTTTGCTTAACCCCTTTGAGCTTATTTAACCATTCCTTGTTTCTAGCTCATTATGTGCCTTAAATGAAAAATCGTGTTCTTACTTTACCTTAGGGAATAAAAGAACATTAGCCTGGTTAATGGATGAGTTTTTGAACAAGTGTGGGGGTGTGTGTACAAAATGGTTGTTGAAAAAAAAAAGAAAAAGAAAAGAAAGAGTGCCTAAAAAAAAATGTATGTATATAGTTATGTTCATATATATATATAAAAAAAGAGAGAGAGAGAGCAAAGGATTGGGAAATGAATATGTAAAGGGATATACATTAGAGTTGAGATGAACTTTTATGCTCGTTATTTGAACTCAGCTCTCATTCGCTTTTATTCTCTTTGGTATTTATCTTCTCATATCCATTTTATCCTCTTCTGTTACCTTGACCTCACTACAACCTTGAATAAAGTCCTCATGATTTGTGTGTGCATGTGTTTTGAGTAGTGGAGAAGTAGAAGATAAGCAAGCTTATGGTAGTGCAATTTTCATGGGTTGAATTGAGTGAAATACCTACTTTTTAAACACTTGAGAGATTGAGAGGGAATCTTGTGAAGATCCATCATTCTTAATTCATTCTTTTCAACGGAAGTTTCCTTGCTTGTTGGTTTGAGATGTGAAGAAATGTTACCTCATTTATGCTTTGATCCCTTGAATTTCTTGTTGCTCTTCTTGCTTCATTGAGTCCTTTAGAGTTTTTAACTTTTAAGTTTGTGTCGTTTGTCTTTGTCTTCTAACTTTAGTTTTATATGTTTTACCCAGGAGTGCAAAAAGCTAAGTGTGGGGGAATTTGATAATCACATATTTTATTCATTAAGAAACCCTTATGTTTAGTTATTTACACTCTTCATGTACTTAATTGACAGAATTTGATTATGTTTTGTAAGTTTGAACTCAAATCGGACTTAATTGATTTTTTCAGCATTATTCTGGTCTTACACTATTTCTGTATTTTAGCCATATCTTGAGTTCTAAATGTCTGATAATTATGAATTTTACCTTGTAGGAAAGATAAGAGAGAGCTCTACAACTTTGATGAAGAGCTCAAGTCAATTTCAGACATCTAGTGGAGCTAATTGGGCATGGAAATCAGAATACGGGATTTGTGACTGGAACCCGAACAGTGTGTAGTAACCAGAACATAATTCGAGTTTGGGTTTATAGAATGGGCTGAAAATTTGTAATCTGAAAGTTAAGACCCATATGTACAACTTTCATGACAAACACAAAACTTGATTCGGGCTCCTTGATGGAGATATTGGGTCTGAAAGTCAAAACAGAGGTGCTGAAACTGGTCCTGAACAGTCTGTAGTAATTGGGTCATATCTTGGGTTGTAGGACGAATTTTTGGGTGCTTCTAGAGCCATTGGAAAGCTTAGACAATTTCCTAGAACTTTCATGAAGACCACTTGGCTCAGAAATGACGAAATCAATGAGTTCAGCAATGAATACTTTCGGAGACAAGGAAGCTCACCTACCAAGTTCACCTACCAATCTCACCTACCAAGCTCACCTACTAATTCCACCTACTAATCTCATCTACCCATCTACTACTACTCTGAATCCTCTATAAAAGGAAGCATGTGGAGAGCTCTAAATACAACACACACTTGGTGTTAGAAATAGCTTTTCATAGTTCTTGTATATTTTTCCTTCATTGTAATGGAGAGCTAAGTCACTTCTAGTCAATTCGGGACTCTTGAAGAGATTGTGGCTTGGATTCTTGAGACCTTGGTTATGTAATGTATTTGATTTATATTTGAATTCCTCTTCTCTTCTTCTTCTGTTCTCTTGATCTTGAATGCATGAATGGTGATTCTGTTTATGTTTGATCTGATTTGATCTTGGTTTAAGATTAAGTATTGTGATGAAATTTAGAACTGATTGATCTGAACTAATCACGTAATTGAAGAGGTTAGGTTACTGATTGGTGCCTAGGTTAATTGAATTCGGTGCTTAAATTGATATATATCTACATGAATGGTGCGATTGCAGATTTATGTTTATTACTTGTCAATTGAATTCTGGACGATTGTCTAGTATGAATTCTGGATCTAATGCTGAGATCTCGGTTAGATCCAAGTTAACCATTCAAATGTGCTTCAAATGTTTGTTGAAAGGTCTATGATTGAATCCACCCAATCTCGGATAGATTTCTGAATTGACTGTTCTTTTAATTGTTATTTCTCTTTAAATCCTGTCACTGCGATCCTTGAACCATCAAAACCCCTTTTTTCTAACTTTCACTTGATTTGATCAAATTGCATCTACGATCCTTGAGGAGACGATCCGGTGTTGTTCACTATACTACAAGTTTAGGTAATAACTTCGGTTATAATTTTGACTGAGTTCGGCGCTCGTCACTCACGGCCTCAACACAAAAAAGAGAACCAAAATGTTCTCATCAATTTTCTAAGAGTATACTTTAATTAATCTAGGGAAATTAACAAGATGCAAAATTGTTTAGAGCAAGAAAAATGAATGTAGAGATCAAAGAGCAATTTTATGTAATTCGGCCAACATGCCAAAGCCAAGGATTTATGATTTCTAAAATCATTTCCAAACTATTTTCAATCAAAAAGAAGCAATGCATGTTAAAAGGAATTTTTCTACAATGAGTTTAGAAGAAATAAATTGATTAGAATTAAGTTGAAGAAGTTAAAACTAATGATTTTACTGTTAGAAGAAAATACAGTAGCTTTTGTAAAATTTCTAACATATAGCTCATATTATATTTTGAAGCATGTTAGTGATTTTCATAAAGTTAAATTATACGGTTAAAAATTAAGTAAAAGGAATTTTTTTCAGAAAAATTAGGAAACTATTATTATAAATTTCTAAACAAAATACTGTCAAATTTTTATTAAAAACGGACAAATAAGATAGAAAAGATATCCAAACGACAGTATACGGTATGAAAAATTATTCTACGTAGTTTAAACATATTAAATATTATTTCTGTTTATTTAAACAGTAATTTTTAAGGAAGTCGGACAAGAAAATGATTTAAAAATCTTTCGCGATTGAGAAAACGTTTGAAAAACTCTACGCGATTTTAAAACGTTTGTAAAAATGACAGGATTTTGAAAACGCGATAAAATTTCTACGCGATTGATGAAAACAGTAAGTTTTTACTGTCGGGTCAAAGTGGTGGATCCGGACAGATGGTGAAACAGTATTGTCAGGTGGGTGCGTACTGTCTTTTTATATGATTTGCCAGTGGGGGCATATTTATAATTTTGTTGCAGTATTGCCAGGTGGGTGCGTACTGTATACATTTAGAATTTTTCTCATATATTGAGTTATGCCAATTTTGGCGATTTGATTAACGAGGTGAACAACATCGTGTTGTCGATGTGATAGGCGTAGTGTAGTTTGTTGGGAATTTGCGGATCAAAGTCTCGCAGCGGAATAACAGAATTCCCTCACAGGATCCATGCGAAAAATCCATAATCCGAGGTTTTTAAAATTTTACCTCTTGAAGCGTGACAGACACAAGCGAGGTGAATCACCAACACCGTAATAGCGACGATGTTTCTGCGGTATCCACACGAACAGACTTGCAAAAGGAGTCACGCCTCTGTTTCGTAGTGCTAGCTGCGAAGAGAGGAGAAGAAGACCTCACTATCTCTCACTCACTTTCTATAGGTGCGGCTAGGGTTGTGATGTAACCTAGTAGCAGCCCCCTTAGCAGTACTATTTATAATAGTGGCTGCCTTAAGTGAGTGTGAGCAGTAGCAAGGTAAGTGGTGCAACCCTAAACCCATCTGTCATGAGTTAGGCCCACAATTGAATCCGAGTCCAACTTGGATTCTGATTACTCCAATTTAGTCTGTTCTAAGTGTGCGACCTGCAGGTTCTCATGACGCTTGGTAGTAATATTAAAATCTCATTTTAATATTACAAACAGTGAGCGGTATCTAGCAACACATCACTGCTACCCAAGTAATGAGAATGTCAGTGATTTGACATAACCTATCTGTGACCAATGTTTCCGTAGTTTTAGTCCCTTTGTCCAGATATCCAAATTGAACACAAGGCATGGAACGTGTCACCCTTGTTTAGTTCAATCTTCGGTTTCCTGATTCCCGAGTAGACATAGTAATGACAAATGAGATCAATATCTCATATTGACTCATTTGAGCATGGCCATGCATTTCATAGTCTCACTCAATCAGGGGGCCCGAAGATATCACTCCTGTTATGTAGGAGGGACAAATCCCATCTAGGTCACTCACATCCCTCCACATGTATCGCGGTATGTCTAATAACCAACTTTATAATCATCTTGTTACGAGATGACGTTTGATGGCATTAAAACACACAACTCCTCATGTAGGAATCGTAGTGATTTCGGTCAAAGGACCACATACACCATTATCACTATGAGAATTGCTTATGACACTCACGTAACGATCCACGTAGCGTTCTCATGGCGGGTCTGTCCAATACATCATTACTCTAATATGTATCCATGTGTAGACTTGATATCTCATATCCATGACCCGTGAGATGTGGTCATCAGTCTACGCACATACTAGTCTCAAAGCATTATTGTTGTCCTAATTAACAATAATACTTGACTAGGGACATTTAAGAATAGTGTTTTATCCAATAGGATCTCACGATCAAGTCATCCACTTGATGTCCTATGGTATCAAATTTACTATTCTAAGGACTTTATCATGTTTACCAAAAAAAAGAACATAATAAATGAAATGCCTCATATAAAATAGCATAATATAATGTATGTAAATACAAACAAAACGTATTGGCCACTAGGGCATACACCAACATAGTTCAAATTGAATGAACTTGGAGACGTTAGTGTGCAGAATTCTATATATGGACAGTTGGTCGCTCCTCTGGGTCGTGGTGACTGGTAACACACTAATGGACTCGACAAGCACTATACTCAATCAAGATCTTGTGAACTCTATTAGTACAAGCCTGTAGTGACACGACGTATGACAGTGTGCTACACCACTATATTTTTTTTAGTGGGCTATAGACGCAACGTGTGACAGCGGAATAGTTATTGGGTGGTCGACGGTGCTAATAGATTTTGCGGATCGTTCTCTCTGATGTTTGTATTCTTCTTTAGCTTCATGGAGTAGGATTGAGTCGCATTTCATATATTTATGTTTTTTTTATACATTTCAATGTTATCTATCTGTACGATTTTATCTATCTGAACCATTACGTTTGCATATGTGATCTGTATCTTTATGTAGTTATTTATATTCCCTGTTGAGATTTGTATGTTGTGACTATATGATTTAATTGTATCCATTATTATATCTATCACGGTAATGTTATTGCTATTCATTTTATTATAATATATGTTTATTTGAATTATTTGTAAATTGATAACATGATTATAATTGTGATATCTGTGTGTATGGAATGACTTTGTCATTCGTATTATTCTTTGCTACCGTACTGGTATTGGTGAAAAGGGATCTCACCTCTTTGCTATATTGTTTTGTTGTGTTTGTTTTTATTTAAATTCGTATAGTGGGCAAAGCGAGTTTCTTAGACCCATTGGAGGCAATGTTCTGAAGTTGGTGACGACATGGAGGAGTGATCTTCCAATTTTCAACGTGATGCAGTTGGTGGAGAAACGAGGCCTGTATGTTGGGTTTTTCTCGTTAGTGTTGTTACCGTGCTATTAGTAGTACCCGTCATTGGATTGGCTACTGTTTCTTTGAGTCTGTAAGTTACATGTTTTATTTCTTTATTGAATATTTTGTGGTATATATAATATGTGTATTAATCAATTTAATTTAATTTCTGTTTTCTTGAAATTTTTGGTAAGTTTATGTTTCCATGAAAAGAAAGTTAAAAATTCATCTTTTAGAACTCAAAGCTTTTATAAAAATGATTTTCAAATTTTAAGTTTTCTTTAAAAATGTGATGCCCTATGGAGGGTGTTACAGAAGTTCTTAACCCTCCTTTTTGGAGTTGCATCTGACGGCTAAGGCTTCTTGGAGGAGGGATCCAATGGATCAAATTCAATCTTATCACTTGAAAGCTCCACAAAGATCCACCATTGATTCAATCAATGGCTATTGAAGTCTCAAAAAGTGGCTAGATGAATTTAGACACTTCCTTAGTGTTCAAGGGGGGAGGCTTATGGTTTTAAGGCTTAAAAGCTATAGGAAAATTTTTAATTCATTTTTATCACTCATCTTCATCATTTCCTAAAAGCCAAGCTTCACAAAATTTTTCTCTCCTTTTCTCTCAACACAACCCCACGGCTAAGACCCCTAAATCATACCTTCACTCTCCAATAATTTCAACCAACCTTATTTCTTCAATCCTTACCTAAATATAAGACACTTTGTAGTTGAAGTCTTGACAAAAATCATTCATCTTCAAGGAGTTTTCCAAGACTCAAGTTCTAGGGTGTTAAGGTGGAGTTTATGGAAACTTCACTATTTATTTCATCTTCATGTTCTAGGCCATGTTTTGATCCATGGTCTTTCTTGTTCAAGCTTTAGATGCTAATAAACTTGTGTTTGTTTTGTGTTCAAGAAGCTCTTGGTGGTGAAGGACAAGTACAAGAAGCAAAGCAAGGAGCTTTGGAGGTTTCACCACAAGGTAAGAGGGAGATCTATCTCACCAACCAAGTATGGTGGTGAGAGATGAACTTGTATTTGATGGATGGTGAATCCATGTGAGGATTCATATCCATGGTTGTGTAATTTATTTGTGGTGTTTATGTGCTTGAAATTTATCTGTTTATGATTTTATGCTTTACATGATTTTATTGCTTTCATGATATGCTTGATGTATGTTATAGTATGATATATATTGGAAAGGAAAATTATTTTGGGTTCCAATGGCCTAGGAGGCTCACGGCCTCAACACCTCAAAATAGGTGTTTCCAAGTTAATATTTTCTTGAATGATAAAATTGGATGTTTCGAAGAGAAAGGAAAAGAAAAAATATTTTGGTTTCAAAGACCATATACCTCACGGCCATGGAGGCTTGAATGGTTTTGTTTTGTGTAAGAATATGATTTATACATGGTAACTTAGTTGATTTGGTGCAAGGAATTTAATACAAGAACCTAAGAAATAAAAATGGAGACAAAACAATTTATTACTTGAAAAAGGGAGATTTTGTTCATAAAGAAAAGAATGAGGTTGAAAGTGTTTGAACCTCAAAATATTTTATAAGGTGAATTAATTTTTTGATTAATCACGTTATAATGAGCAATATATTAGTGACTAGAAATTTACTAATGTATAGCTCACTCTTTGGGTTTTGGAGCGCGTTAGGGAATTTTAAGCTAGAAGCATTAATTTAAATCAATAAAAAGGTTATTTGGTGGAATATATTGCGAAAAGGATTTCTTAAGTAAGAAAATGTGGAAAAATGCAGTAGAAGTCATGTTAATTTTTAGAAAAACCAAAATAATGTTTAGAATATTGAGAAATATTTTACGCAGTTGAAAAATGATCAAAAATGTGTTTCGCTACTTAAAAATGTGATTTTCAAGCTACGCGATTTCAAAAACATTGAAAAATCGCTATGCAATTTGGAAAACGTTTAAATATTTTTACGCGATTGAGAAAATGTTGAAAAATCAATATGCGATTTGAAAATGCAACAGAAAAGTTGCGCAATTGTGAAAACACAGTAAAATACTTACGCAATTGAAAATATAGTAAAATTACTGTTGGGCCAAAGTGTGGACCCATATATGTGAAATATGACTGTAGCCTGTGATTGGCTTGTATGCATTGAACATGCATTTGGAAAAGTCCGATGGACTATGTTAAGGCCGATGGCCTAGGAGAGAATTACACATTTGTGTGGTGTGATATGCATAGTGTAAATCACTTGTTGATCTTGGGGGCATTGGGGTGCGAGTTTTCTACAATGAGCAGTTGGTAGCTCTTCTGTATCGTGTATCGGACTGATGCAACGCACCGACAATCCGGATCTAGACACTATTTTTAATCAAGATCTAGTGTAGATTGTCGTGTATAATGCTAGATGTGCAAAATTGATGAGAGTTGTAGCACGTGGTCTGAGGTAATTGTGGTACTGACAGATCTTCTAGATCAATCTCTCTGACTTGAGTTAGCTCCATAGAGTAGGAAATTGAGTCTATGTGCACATGCATAATCTGAACATTTATATCCGTGTGATATTTGAATTGTCGAATAATTGGATAATGTTGAGGGCATGATTGTAATTATTATTTGTTATATTTGTAACATTGTTTGTTATACTTGTATTACTGTTTATTATATTTGTATGACATTACTGTCATTCCTATCTTTAAACTGCCATGTTGGTACTAGTGTTGGTAATCTCACCTCTTTATATGTTGTTCTTGTATTGTAATTGTAATTGGTAAAGACGGTGAGCAAGGGTTTGAGCAAGAAGGTGAGGAGTTGATTCCTGCTGAGGAAGTTGAATTCTGAGTCAATGGTGATGCCAAGTTTTCTTGGGTACATGAGGCTACAATTCCGAGGAGGTTCAGAGGCTTGGCGTGTTCATTTGGATAGAGGATGTGTTATCTACATGGGAGATCTTATTGTTTCCCTGCGTAGGGTGTATCATGGGAACCCTTATTTCAGTGTCAATATATACGTACACTTAGAGTTTCTGTTATCCATTATGTAGTATTGGGGAGCTTACTACCATACTCCTAGTGAGATTACCATTGTGTTGTTTGCTCGGACACCTATCCGTAGGAATACGCGTCATGCAGGATTCCTATCTTTTGAGGAGTCTGAGGAGGATCTGTCTGAGGGTTCTGCTTGTACTTGGGCTAGTATAGTAGTTCTGATAATGTTTAAATACTTTTGAGAACTCTGTCTGTATATATTTAAATATGTCAGTATTGAGATTATGTATATGATATAAATTATTTGTGATATTGTTTAGTATTTTATTTATATTCTGCTAAGTTTATCTTATTAATATTAAGAAATTTTACAACTCATATTTATATTATACAATATTATTTTATAACTTGGGGTAATTCAGTAATAATAACATTAAAATGTGATACCCTACAGTGGGTGTTACATAAGTTAGTATCAGAACCCAAGTTAGAGTCTTTTGGGTTTATGGTTAAGTCTATCTTGTTTGTATTGTGTGATTCTCTGTGCTTGGTTTCCAAAAAGAAATAATATTGTTTGAAGTAATTGTACTTGACTATTGTCTTGTATTGTTTAGTTTGATTTTGAGAATTACGATGGTTGGACGAGGAAGAAGACGTGTGAATACTAGAGTTGGACGCATGAATGTTGAAGATGACAATCAAGGCATGGCTACAACTGTAGTAGCAATGCAAAGGATGGCAGATGTCATCGTCCAACAAAACCAACGGGCAAATGAAGAAACTTAGAATTTGTCAGAGTTTTGTAGGAATAATCCGCCATAGTTCAACGAAGAATTTAACCTAGAGAAGGCTAATCTTTGGATTAAAGAGCTCGAGAAAATATTTGATGGTATAGGTTGTACTGATGAGAAGAAGGTCACTTATGTGACCTTTGTGATGATAGGTGATGGTGAAGACTGGTGGGCAGGAGCTCGGAGGTTAATACAAGCTGAAGGGAGAGTTGTAACTTGGGAACTCTTCAAGCAAAGATTCTTGGGAAAGTATTTCCCAACTAACGTTAGGCATGCTAAGGAGATGGAATTCCTTGGTTTGCGACATAGGGGGATGTAAGTAAGTGAATATGTTGCAAAGCTCGAAAGCTTGTCTAAGTTTTTGAGATATTTTCATATGCAACCAGATGAAGAATGGAAGTGTAGGAAGTTTGAAGAAGGGTTGAGACATGATATAAAGCGAGCAGTGGTAACCTTAGAAATTGATCAGTTTCTGGCATTGTTAGATAAATGTTGTAATGTTAAGGAGATATATCATGAACGTGATGTGAGGAACTGGAACTTTGGACCTACTCGGTTCCAAAGAGGAAAGGGTAGCGGTGGCAACCGTTATCAACAGAAACCTTATGCTAGACCATCAGGGGGTTAGACTCAACAACAATCCTTTAGAGGAGTTTCGGGTGGAAACAAGTTTGGTCAAGCTAGAACTCCTACATCCAAATGTTTCAAGTGTGGAAAGGTCCACTTAACTAAGGACTGTCCACACAAAGGAATCATATGCTTCAGATGTGAGAAACCTAGACATTTTTCAAAGGACTATAATCAACCGAAGGCGGAAACCTCTGTAGGGAACGTCCGTACTGCTAGACCACAGGTGGATGGTTGGGTGTATACTATGAGCGGGGAGGAAGCCGCAAAGTCAGAGGATCTAATTATAGAGGAGTGTGCCATTAAAGGTAATCCTTTAACCGTATTATATAATTCGGGAGCAACCCACTCTTTCATTGCCTGTGATTGTGTAGAGCGTTTGGGATTGTCTGTGACTGTAACACCCTCCATAGGGCGTCACATTTTTAAATAAAACATAAAACCAAATGAAATCATTTTATAAAAGCTTTGAGTTTTAAAAGATGAATTTGAAAATTTCTTTTAGCGAAAATATAAACTTACCAAAAATTATAAGAAAAACAGAAATTAAATTGAATTGATTAATACACATATTATATATGCCACAAAAAAAAATATTCAACAACAATTTAAAACATAACATTTGCAGACTCAGAGAAACAGTAGCAAACCCAAAGAAGGTTACTACTAATAGCACGGTAACAACACTAACGAGAAAAACCCAACCTACAAGTTCCATCTCTCCACCAAACTGCATCCTGTTGAAACTTGGAAGATTACACCTTGACGTCGTCACCAACTTCCGAATATTGCCTCCAATAAGTTTGAGAAACTTCCTTCGTCTACTATACGAATTTAACAAATACAACACAACAAAGCAATACAGTAAAGAGGTGAGATCCCCTTTCACCAATACCAGTACGGTAGCAAAGAATAATACAAATGACAAGGTCATTCCATACGCACAGATAATACAAATATAGTCATGTTATCAATTTTCAATTAATTTGAATAAGCATATATCATAATAAAATAAACTACAATAACATTACCAGGATAGATATAACAATTCATACAATATAAAATGCCATAACAGTAAATCATAACAATATAAAAGAAAGATTAAAGGTAACAACAACATATAATATCACAAATAAAAGATAACAATGTACAGACAAAATACAACATATAAACATATAATATCATAGATAAAAGATCACAGATAAAAATCATAGATAAAAATATAATCAATAACAACACAGATACATGTGCAATATGACATAATCCTACTCCATGGAGCTAAAAACATACAGACATCAGAGAGAATGACCCGCAAAATCTATTAGTACCATGGCTGCCCAACCAAACTATTGCGCTGTCACACGTTGCGTCTATAGCCCCATGTCACATGGAACCCATTGTCCAAGGCATGGTGTAGTTCACGGTCTCACGTTGTGGCACTATAGGCAATGTACTATTAGACTTTACAAGATCTCGATTAAAAATAGTGCGTGTCGAGTCCATTAGTATGTTGCCAATTACCACGGCCCAGAAGAGCAACCTTACTGTCCACAAATAGAATTTTGCACACTAATGTCTCGAAGTTCATTCAAAATTGAACCACACTGCGTTTGTCGCACCGACAACACGATGTTATTCACCTCATCAATCAATCCACCAAAAATGGCATTAACTCAATGCATGATAAAAAAAATAAGAAATTACCAAAATACCCTCAATGGTATAAAAAAATATATGCCCTCAATGGTAAAAATATACAGTAAGTCCCACCAGACAAATACTGTTTCAAAGCATGTATGGGTTCACCTCATAGCCCGACAGCGAAAAATATACAGAATACCCTCAACGGTATAAAATATACAGTTTCGGTCAATCGCATAGAAATTTTATCGCGTTTTCACAATCTCGTCGTTTTTATAAACGTTTTTAAATCGCGTAAATATATTTTACTATTTTTAAAATCACGTAGAGTTTTTAACACGTTTTCTCAATCGCGTAAGATTTTTAAATTATTTTCTTGTCTGAATTCCTTAAAATTTATTGTTTAAAACAAACAGAAATAATATTTAATATGTTTAAATTACGTAGAATATTTTTCATACAGGATACTGTCTTTTGGACATCTTTTCTATCTTATTTGTCCGTTTTTCATATAAATTGACAGTATTATGTTTAGAAAACTTATAATAATGGTTTCCTAACTTTTCTGTAAAAATTCTATTTACTTAATTTTTAACCGTATAATTTAACTTTTTGAAAACCACTAACATGCTTCAAAATATAATATGAGCCATATGTTAGCAATTTACAAAAGTTATTGTATTTTCTTCTAACAGTAAAAATCATTAGTTTAAATTTCTTAAACTTAATTCTAATCAATTTATTTTTTCAAAACTCATTGTAATAAAATCCTTTTGGCATTTATTACTTAACCTTAGTTGAAAACAATTCTATAAATCAAAAACATTTAAATTTGGCATATTGGCCGAAAATCATTCTATGCTTTATAATTCATTCCTAATTATTTTCATACATTTAATCTCTTATAAAATTCTTGATCTAATTTATTATTATTACATTATCTAGTCAATAGTTAGAAAATAAATTTGGATCAAAGGTATGTGGCATGTTGGCCAAATTTTAACAAAGTCTTTGCATTTGATCTTTAAATTATTTTTCATTTTCTAAATAAATTTCAAATTATTATATTACCTAAATTCATTAAATCATTTCTTTAGAAAATGGTTTGGAAACGATTTTAGAAATCATAATTGCTTGGCTTTGGCATGTTGGCCGAAATACATAATTTCATTCATTGATCCATAAATTCATTTTTTCTTACTCTAAACAAATTGGTAACTTGTCAATTTTCCTAGGTTAATTAAATCACACTTTTAGAAAATTTAAGAGAACATTTTGGTTCTCCTCTTTGCCTTGAGGCCGTGAGCTTGGATTTGTGTTCTTTGGAATACTCATGCAAATCCTTGTATGTTATTTACATGTTACAATAATCATCATGCATATATGTACACATACCATATATTAAAACAACCATAAAACACATACAAAATATTAAAGCTATTAGACATGCTTTCACATATAATCAATCACAATTAGGAAAGACTATAAACAATCAAGTGAATGAATCCTTATGGATTCTTCACCACAAACACATACATTCCTCACCACCAACACATGGTTGATGAGGGTAATCTCCCTCTTACCTCTTGAAGAACCTCCAAAGCTCCTTGTATGTCTCCTTCAAGCAAACTTTCTCCACCAAGAGCTTCTTGAAAATCAAAGAAAACATGCAATATTAATACCTAAGGCTCTAAACTAAAATAATCATGGATTAAAATCATGATTAGAACTTTGAAATGAATAGAAACATGAAGATTAAAGAATTCTACCTTCAAGGCTTCAAACTTGAGCTTTGAAGAACGAAAATGAAGATGGATGATTTAGGGAAAATCTCCAACATGAAAGTTCCTTAGAATTGCATGGAGATTCAAGATCTATGGTTGTTTAGAATTATTGAAGCTTGGAAGGTGACTTTTGAGGGGTTGGCCGTGAGCTTGAAGAAAGGGAGAGATATGAGCTTTTGTGGTTTTTGCTTGATAGGAAGATGAAGATGAAGGAATCTTGAGAAATTCCTTACATGAAAGTGTCTTGGTTTGATGAAAGGATTCAAGAAATGATATTGGTAGGAATTATAGAAATTTGGAGAAGGTTTCTTGGTGCTTTGGCCGAAATCAAGGGGGAGAGAAAATGAGAGAGTTTTGGTTGTTTGATCTTGGTTCTTTGGAGAAAAGGATGTGTAGGAGAGTAAGCGAGATGAATGGATGAAGGTTGCCCTCCACTTGGAAGCTATGGCCGTAGAAGACCATGGGAGAGGAAGGGTGAGAACTTCTTGCTAAAATTGAAAATGAGCCAAGGCCCTCCTATTTATAGACTCCAGGAAAAAGATGAAGGCTTAGGATATTTTTTGGTATATTATAAGCAATGAACAATAATTACTACTTATAAAGTCAATGTCTATTGTCTAGTGGGTAATAAAATATACATAGATTTTTATCTTACACTAACAGAGTAGCAATTATTATTGATCATTTTGTTTCTACTCATTGCCCTTGATGAGTCATAAAGCGAGTCATCAAAGAGAAATTTCTAGAACATGTGACTCACTACGATGAGTCAGTATGATGAGTCATCGTGGAACTGTCTAGAACGGGTGAGTCAGCATGGCGAGTCAGCGTAGATATTTTCTAGAGCAGGTGAGTCAGCATGGCGAGTCAGCGTGCTGAGTCACTGACTGAGTCATCAACTGCATCATCAATGGTGAGTCACAGCGCTGAGTCATCAGCTGAGTCATCAATGATGAGTCACAGCGCTGAGTCAGCATGGTGAGTCATCATAGAAGCTTCTGGAACAGGTGACTCACTACGGTGAGTCACAGGGCGAGTCACCGCTTCTGGAACCTTCCGGAATCTGCTGAGTCATGGTGCTGAGGTGTCACGCCACGTGTCGAATTTCTATTGGCCTGTTGCGATGAGTCACAGCCACCAATTTTAACCAGCTCCTCATTAGTCCACGCGTAAAGCACTTGATGACTAAACGTGGGTCCCGCAAACATTTTCGGGTTCGTTGTCACTTATGTGTACTGACTAATAAAATAATATTATAATAATATAAAATTATTTTATTTGACAGTTTAATCCTAAAAATTAAAAGATTCACAACAGTATCATTCAGAATTGGGTTTAGTAAGATCCCCCAGCTCCGAATAATTAAAACAAGATTTTTTCGGTCAAGAAAATTATTATTTTCCTGCCCCGAAGCAAATCGCACAAAAAGTCCAAACAAAATCACAGACAGTAATATTGCACACTGTATCGTATAGAAAAATTGAAAACAGTACATTCAAGACGTAATGGTCATTTTTCCATTTTTCCCCATCACAAAGCAAATCACTCAAAACGCTCAAATAAAATTACAGACAGTATTATATATCTGTATTTCACACAGAAAAATTTAAAACAGTAGTTTGACAAAATTTTTATTTTACAGCCTCGAAGCAAATTACACAAAATGACCAAATAAAATTAGAGCCTGTAAAATATACTTGTATTTCATGCAGAAAAACAAGAAACAGTAAAATCAGGACACAACGGTCATTCATCCAAAAGTTGGGGTGTTACAGTGACTACATTGCCTTATGACTTGAGTGTTGCTAATCCTACTGATGAGCTTGTGATTATTGCAAACGTATGCTTGAATTGTCCTGTTTGTGTTAGGGATAGAATCTTTCATGTTGACTTGATATGTTTGCCTCTTTCCAATATTATTGTAACCTTAGGAATGGATTGGTTATCTTCTAACCATATCCTGATAGACTGTTCCAGTAAAACATTAGTTTTTCCTGAGGCTAAGGATTCTAGATTCCTAACGGCCACTCAAGTAAAAGTTTATTTAAAGAAATGAGCTTAAGGATACTTATTGCTATCTTCTTTGGAAGTACAAAGCGAAGATGCTATGAAAGACATTTTTGTAGTCAACGAGTTTTCAGAAGTCTTTCCTGAAGATATACTAGGACTACCACCAGTAAGAGAAATCGAGTTTGCTATTGATCTAGTATCAGGAGTTGAACCTATATCTATGGCGCCCTACAGGATGTCGCTAACAGAATTAGCAGAGCTTAAGAAACAGCTGGAGGAATTGTTGGCGAAACAATTCGTGAGACCTAGTGTGTCACCATGGGGAGTGTAACACCCCTTGATTTAATAACCACAACACAATCGTCACTATGCCACAGTCACTAGATCAAGACGTGCTACAATTTAACAACAAGTTTGAAAATTTAATCATTGTGCATATGTAGAAAATACGAGCCACGACATGAAATACATATATACATATATATATACTTACTCGCAATCATAATACAACATCAGCTTAGCATAAAGTTACATTCCACAATCCATGCATTAAAGTAACATACTACAATATTAAACATAAGTGTTACGTAGAATAACTACCATATAAAAGTTTGACCTCTCCTAAAGTTATACACCTGGAGAGAAGGGTCTTGCACTTGATCCTCCTCCAGATCTCCAACAGATAAACTCCCCCTTGAGACACGTCATGATGCACTGGAACCTGAATAGGTGACATAATCGAAACTTCTCTAGGGAAGAAGTGGTGATCATCCCACAACTACCCAATGGGTATAGGGAATTCCACATGTATAAAAGTATGGAAGATGCTCGTAGCAGCTCCAGGATAATTACCGCTCCAAATTATTATCACATCCCCAATGTATGTAAAATGCTCTGCATCACGATCGAAATGTTAGGCTTCCAAGCCTCCATGGAACTGTATCCACATGCAACTGAAGAAAGCTTGTCCAGATGCCATCATGAAGAGACAAAAGTCAATCCAAAACTAAACTAAGCTAATTCAACTTGCCTTCTTCACAGTCTTTATTCAAACATAGCATAAGACAGAGTAATATAACAAAGAGGTGAGACATCCTACTTACATTACCAATTATGGTAGTAAAGAAACATAACGGCACAGAACGCCCACATAGCATGGCAACAATATTAAACAGAAATAGTGACAAACAATAAAAGAAAACAGCAACAGAGTCTTAGATAACAAACAATAAATCAGTTCAAATAATCATAACATCATTTAAAACAACAGTCAAATCATCATATGAGTGAGTGCTAAATAATATGATATGAATGAGTGCCAAATGATATGCTGACTCATTATGCCGACTCACAATGCATGTGCACTTGGTACCAAGAATTCCCACTCCATGGAGCTATATCAATTTCAAAGATGAACGTTCCAGAAGATCTGCCCCCCTCAATGACAGTGTATGGGACCACGAAGATAATAGTGCTTGTTGATTCCTCGTCAGTGTGTTACAATCGGTTTTTTGGCTAGGGGTATATAAGGTGATAACATCATCACTAGAGGGATCACCGCGCCCTGACACACCCAGAGATCCATCAGGGATTACACTATTCAATTCTCATTCATTCACCACAAAAAGAATAGCGATTTGTCAGGCCCGTAATGCGTGCAATCGACTTTCACCGTGCCTTACGCCCCCCATAGATCCATCATAGATCACATTATTCAATTCTCATTCATTCGCCACGTAAAGAATAGTGATTTGTTTGGCCCGTAATGCGTGTAATCGGCTTTCATTGCGCCTTGCGTCCCCCCATAGATCCATCATAGATCACACTATTCAATTCTCATTCATAGGCTCATTCAATGCATGATAACTCAATGCATCATCATGGGCTCATACAGCCTTTTAATAGTCATAGACTAAGCAATTATTCAATGCATGTTAACTCAATGCATAATCATGTACATTCAACAATGATGATATACTTTTCAAAACATGCCACAATTAGGCCAAGTTAAACATCAATAGAATTCTAGTCCCAAACACGGACCCACAATAGCATAGTATCAAGTTCTCAAGAATGACAACACACTTTTAAGGTTTATTTCGGGTTTTACTTTAATACAACAATTCTTATGAGATCATTACAAAGTTTTGCTTTAGGTAACATCTATTATGAAAATCATTATGAGATTACACTTTAATTAACATCTTTCATGAATTCATTTTTTAGAGGGATTCTCTTCAAGTCCTTGTTCAATCTTCACTCCTTTAGATTAGTCAAGTTCTTTAATCTAATCAAATTATGCTTACTTAAAACTACTCTAAGGTTTTACAAGTCTTACAAACTGTCTTGTTCTTCCCTTATGTTCAAAACCATTCTAATCCATAAGATAAAGTTTTTTCCTTTATTCTTTTCATTTTATGAACTCCTAAGGAATCTAAGATTTTCCAATCATCTAAGCCTCCATTTAGCACTACATTTTCTGGTATTTTGCCTTAAGAGACCGTGGGCCTCATTATAAAAAAAGTTCAACCCTTTTTTCTCTCACCACATTATTGATCACTTATCACTTAATTACTAAAATCCCAAGGTTGCACAAAAATCATAACTTGGACCATTAAATCCCCTAGAGGCTGTGAGCCTCCCAAGGTGAGAAGTCCCAAAATTTTCCATTACAATCATCAATTCTTTAACACCTAATCACCTAAGTTCTAATGTCTCTAAAATCAAACTTGAATCTCCAAAATTTTTCTATAAGGTCGTGACCCCCAAAGTGGTAGGAAAACCCTACATTTTCCATATATTAATCCAAACAAGATATATATACAATCCATAACCATTAAGACATGCAAAGACAACCAATAACTCATACAAGTCCAAATAAATACAAAATCATGAAAACAACACAACAAAGAGAGCAATCCACACATGGATTCCTTATCAACACCACCAAAAACGTTTCCTCACCAACAAGATAGGTTGAAGAGGATTACCTCTCTCTTACCTATGGAAGACATCTCAAGAAAGCAAGCTTCTTGATCTTCTTTTTGAAATTTCGTCCTAAAGCTCCAAGAACCCTAAAATGAACAAACTTTTAGGATCAACCACCAAGCTTTGAAAAGATGAATCCTTGATCACAAAGGTGGCCAAGGAACACAAAAATGAGAAGAGAAAGAAAGAAAGTTGAGAGCTTTACCTCAAAGCTTCAAGCTTTGATCTTGAAGAAAAGTGATGAAAATGATGAATTTAGAAGATGGTCACCAAGGAAGAAAAGTTTAGAATGGTGAGAGGAAGTAACAAATGTGATTGATAGAAATTTTTGTGATAGGGGAGGTGAAGAATGGTGTGGAGCCGTGGAGGGAGGAAAAGGAGAAGAAAGGAGAATGCTTGAAGAAGAATGAGAGAAAAGAGAAAATGGAGAGAGAAAGTATCTTGGAAACTTTTGAAATTAAGAATGAAAGTGATAAAAGGAAGAAGCAAATTTTGGCTCCCTTAAAGTGAAGCATTGCCGTGGAACAAGGAGAGAGAGGAGGGAAAAGTGAGCTCCTTGCATGCATAGGAAATTGGTAGGAAGTTTTCTTAAGATGCTTTTTGATTAATTTAATCATTCTTTTGAATAAAGGTGATTGGATGTGACATAAAGTGGATTTCATTTGGATAAGGTGATAGGATTTCTACAGCGATTTCTATTTTTATATGATAAAAATCTTAAAAAATATGAAACCTCATAAAACGTGTCTAGCCTTGGGTTTAGTAAGATCCCCCGTCGACGTTTCCGCAGTTCAAGGTTCTCAAAAAAAATATCTCATTTTTCCGGCTCTGCTCAGTGTGCTTGTAAAATGAGGAATAATATTAAAATATTTCACGTTTCCGAAAAAAATCCTGAAAAATTCACAAAAATCACAAATATTATAAAATGACTATTTATCATGAAATTATTAATTTTCGGGGTGTTACAACTCTCCCCTTCAAATAGAAATTTTGTCCTCAAAATTTTCATTTCTTAGAATAAACATGGATGTTGTTTCTTCATCTGATCTTCTAACTCTCACGTTGCGCCTCTAGTCACGTCAATTCAAATCACCCTTGTCAATGTAATCTCTTTGCCTCTGCATTGCTTTGTTCTCCTACCCTCGACCTTCACTAAAAGTATTTCATAAATCAAACCTTCTTTTAATTGTACTGTGTCCAGTTCGATGACATGGGCTGGATCGGGGATATACTTTCGCAACTTTGACATACGGAAGATATTATGAAAATTAGAAAGAAAGAGTGGCAAAACTAGTTGGTAGGCTACTGGACCAATCTAAAATAGAATTTGATATGGTCCGTAGAATTTAATAGTGAGTTTGTTGGCAACTCAAACAAGATGACACTTATTTAGCAACGTCTCTCTTCATTCCTTGCTACCAATATATCTATTTTAGGTCTTGAGACATCTTGGTCGTTCCGGTGTGTGTACTCAATTTACCGCCTAGGCTCCATCGAAGGTTTACTCCTTAAGTTCTGAATCATCTGGTATATAGACCTTACCCGTGAACATCAGGATTCTGTCGAGTTCCTTCCTCACAATCTGACGTCATGCCTTGTTTTACTAGCTCCTTTTCGTCTTGTAGAAATTGGTCACTTTCCTACTTCTCTCGAATCTCTCTAAACAAAGCATTCGAAATAGTAACTATATCTAGACATACCTTATCCAGTGTCATTTCCAATGACAATCACTTGTCCTTGAATTACTTTATTAATTTCTTCTTCTTGACTATCATAATAAAGATATCAAGTAGCTTCCGGTTCAAAGCACCTTTTATGGCATTTGCTTTTCCTAAATAATACTGAATCTAAAAGTCATAATCCTTCAAAATTTCCAGTCACCTTCTCTATCTCATGTTCAACTCCTTTTTAGTCAAACAGATACTTCAGACTCTTGTGATTGCTAAAGGCTTTGAATGTTACTCCATATATAAATTATTTCCATATTCTCAGATCAAATACAACTGCAGCTAACCCAAGTCATGAGTGGGTAATTCTTCTCATGCACCCTCAACTACCTTGAGGTGTAAATCTCAACTTCCCAACTTTGCATGAACACACATCCTAAACCTTGATGTGAAGCATCACAAAACGCTTCAAACGGTTCCTTGGGATCAAGTAGAACCAAAACAAGCGAGTAGTCGAATACCTCCTCAATCTTTTGAAAACTTTCTTTACATGTGTTGGTCCATAGAAAAGATTGATTCTCTTCTTGTAAGCTGAGTAAGACGTCCTACAATCCTGGAGAATTCAGCGATGCTCCTTCGATAGAAACCAACTAACCTTGCAAGTTACTAGGGTATTATGGTCTCTAGTCTTTCCAATTGTAAAACTGCTTCAACTTTTGACGTACTCACGGCAATTCCCTTCCTTCGTAATTTCATGACCTAAAGTTTAACCTCCTCAACTAGCACTTATACTTTGATAATTTGGCGTACACTTCTTTTCCTTTATAGTCTAAAAAACTATATCGAGATATCCAACATGTCCCTTTATATCTTTGAGAATAGATCAGAATGTCATTGGTAAAGACAACAACATATCTATCTAGATGAGGATGAAAGATTTGATTCATGCCATCTATGAATATGATAGGAGCATTTGTCACTTTGAACGGCATCACGAGATACCCACAATGCCCATAATGCATTCGAAAAACCATTGTGGGAACATCCTCAAATCCCCACGAATTTAAGGATGACCAGGACGTACATTTATCTTGGAGAAAACAATGACTCCCTTCTCGCCGATTCATTGAATCATTTATCTTATTCCGAGAATACTCATCCTTGATCGTAATCTTATTCAACTGGCAACAATCCTCATTTCACCGAGAAGTTCCATTCTTCTCCTTAACTGATAGCACTGTAGTTCATCACGCGAAACTCACTGACTACTAGAGTAGCATTTATATTCCCCTTGCTTTTGTCCTTCACAAGAGATAACATGTATTCTTGGATTCCTTTTCCTTGCAAAGCTTCAATTTTGTTGACCGTTATGAATTCAAAAGTCTTAGTTTTGGGAATCACTAAGGTTTTCATTGGAATGATCTAGCAAAATATAACTAGAAAATAACCAATCTATTCCTAAAATCATGAACTCTAATAGGAGTAATTTTAGGTATGTAAATCGAATCAACAAAAGATTCGATCTTTAGTAGAAATAGGATAAGTTAAACAAATTTAAGTATCAACGACAAGCCTTAGTAACAGAAGTAGAAACAATTCAAAGATAATTGAAGACAGAGATGAATCCAAATGATCCATACGGTCATACGCTATAAAGAAATGGGTTGCCCCCAGAATTGTATAGCACAATCAAGGGATCATATCTTGTGGCTCAATTTCTACTATTTAGATCTTCAATCTGGGAAACTTACGCTCCATCCAGAGTATAAACTTTCCCTTCAGCTTGAGGTCTTGAGACACGTAGATCATTAACAGAAGACTTCTTCTTTGGTGGATCACAGTATCTAGAAATGTGTCCGAGCTTTCCGCACTTAAAACAAATTATGCCCTTGATCTTATACTCCCTCATTAAGTGGTTCTTTCCACACTTCTTACATCTTGGTAAAGATGTCACAATCTGGCTGGAACTATGGTCACTAACACTTCCTCCATTAGCTGGACATTGCTATTGCTTTCCTGATAATCGTGAATATGATTTCTGTAATGCCCCTTTTTGGGAGGGAACGTCACATTGTCAAATAAAATAAAATATAGAAATTAAATAATTAGTCAATTAAGACCCGATTCAGTTAATTAGATTTTAACCAACTTGATACTTTAATACGTGAGAAAAATGGCAGTATAATTTTTCCTTGTTAAATTAATAATGCGGAATGTGAATAAAAGTAAAGAATAAAACAGTAAACAGAATTCATACCTAAATAACACATACACTTATATATATATCAACATTTAAACACAACTGTAATTTAGATACAAGCCTGAATACCTCCAAAAAGCAAAAACTATACCTGCCCCAAGGAAATCATGCATATATAACCATCATGCATATACAAAATATACAGCCCACCAAAATAAATACATCAGGCCCCCAAAATAAAAGCACTGGCAACCATCAGTAGCCACCAATAAAATCAATCCCTCAGATGAGGAGGAACCGTGTCAGGATCCTCAGCGGGATCCTCCTCTTCCGAGGAAACCTCCATTGGGACCACAGAAGCACGGGACGGGGCCCGAGCGGTGGAATCAAAGGAGTCCTCCCGTGGAGTGTAGTAGCGGTCGCCCCACATTTCACGGATGGGCAAGTAAAACTCTAGGCGTAGGCTGATGTGGCAGGTGAAGACATGTGCCTTATGTTGTCTCCAGGCCAAGGCGATGGACACATCCCCCAAGTAGATACATCGATCGGAGTTCAGGTTGATGTGCCAGCACTTTGGCCCTCCAAGGAAGGTCAGACGCACATTTCCCAGAAATCCTCGCATACGCGTCCCCATCGTCAGCAGTGAAAGCTAATCTCTGTCGGGCCAGAAGCCGGGGAAGTCAGGGGCTTCTAACTCGTTGCCGTCGTCTTCGGTAGATACAATACATATATACAGACAACAAATAATGGAAACACAGAAAGAGGTAAGACACCCTACCATCATTACCAATTATAGCAGCCAGGAATAATACGGTGCATCGCGCCCACATAACAATCCCAAAAATAACGACAATAGTAATAATCAGACAGCACATCTGTAAGCAGATAAACAGTTCTAGGCAGGCAATCATCATAATAATAATACAAACATGTTCAAACTCACATAGGGTAGAAGTCATTAATAGTAAAACATCTCATGATGCACATGTATACGGTATTCAAATTCCCTACTCCATGGAGCTAGACTCAAACAGTCGGAGAGAAAGATCAGGAGATGTGTCTGTAACTCGGCTGCCGCGACCAAGGCGCTAAAACTCAACAGTTTTCTACGTGCACATCAGGCATTGTACAGACAGTCCATGCTCGATCACGACATAGGACAGTGTCTCGGTCCGAATCGTCGGTGCGTTTGCATCGGTCTACCCCACGGGCAGGAGAGCTACCAACCTCCCATTGCGAGGAACCCACACGCCGACACCCGTAAAGTCATCACACGATCTACACTTGTCTATTCGCACCCGCACCAAGGTGTGTTCAATCTCCTAGGCAACTCGACCTTACAACAGTCCACAGGACATTCACACTGCATATGGCTCTATGCATGAGCATGTATGATCAACATCCTATACTATTCCATAATATGCCACACTTGGCTCAATTAAGCATTTACACAACTTTGGTCACTCATACAGATCTACAATATCATAATAATGAAATCGATTAAGGTAATACACTTTAAGGTCCATCATACACTTTTATTCATGATTTGCCATTCATACAAGAAATCTATCACTAGGTAAGTTTAGAATCATTTCACAAACATACAATTGATTCTGCTACGGGCGCCTAGGCGCCATATCTGTAGCGCCTGAGCGCTGTACTAGCGCCTAAGCGCTTAGCTCGAAGCGCCTGAGCGCTATCCAAGCCGCGTTATAGGAAAAATTCTCTGGGCAATGAGCGCCTAAGCGCTCTATGCATAACGCCTAGGCGCTGGTGCATCTTCAAGGTTTCTGCAGATTTCAGTTCTACAAAACCGTGGCCCAACCAATCCCAAGGTATTCCAATTATTTTAACAAAAATACAAAGCATGGTTTATGTCAACAAAACAAACATTATAAACCTATATAATCACACAATTTAAACAACTACAAAATCATGAAAATAACACAATGTGACAAGGGAGTGACCCAACATGGGTTTCCCCCATTCACAGCAACACACACACAAGACATTCCCTTAACCAAGATTGGTTGAGGAGGATCATCTTCCTCTTACCTATGTGTAGAAATCAAGAGAAACACCAAGAAATCTTCTTGTGGATTTTCGGATTTGAGCTCCACCAAACCCTAAAAATGGTGACTTGATTAGAATGGCACATGGACATGAAAAATGAAATGTGAATGGTTATTAGAAGACCCTTGTAACTGAAAATGAAGAAGAGAGAGAAGAGGTCTTGAAACTTACACAAAATCTCAAAGCTTGAAGCTTGAAGGAGATGATGAAAATGGTGAAATTTTGCACTGCTCCAAGCAAGAAAGATGTTTAGGAGAGGGTGGGGATTAAGGAAATGTATTTGGATGGAAATTTTGTGAATGTTGAGTGGGGAGAAGGAGAGCTGCCGTAGCACACCAGAAAAAGAGGGAGGAGAAGAAGAAAATGGAGAAAGAAGAAGAAGAGTAAAAAGAAAGGCTTGAAATGTGTTAATGAATTAATGAAAAGCTAATGTTTCCCCCCTTCCAAGGGCTGCTGCCAAAGTGAAGAGAGAGAGAAATGAGGGAGAGTTGGCTTCCAAAGGAAGCCAAGGGCACATAGGTCATTGACTTGGTCAAAGCTTCTCAAAGAAGTTTTGGCTATTTTAACCATTAAATTTTGAATCTAAGTGGATAGATTAGACATAAAGTAGGTTGCCTTAGGATAATGTGATAGTATTTTTATTACACACTATTATCCAATGGATAATAGTTACAGTTCACAGAAATCAGTATTTAATTAGTTTGACAGATGAATTTTTCTTTTCGCTGTATCGATTTATTTTATCTATTAAGATTTCTCGAAAATTTGCGAAACCTCGTAAACTGTGTCAAGTCCCGGGTTTAGTAAGATCCTCCGTCGACTTATCCATAGTGCAAGGATCGCAGAGAAAACATCGCGTTTTCCCAGTTCCGTTTAGTGCACACGCAAAACGAGGAATATATTAAAATATTTGACATTTTCGTAAAATTCTAGAAAAATTCCTAAAAATCAAGAATAATATAAAATGACTATTTATTCATAAACAGGCATTTTTCAAGACGTTACAATTTCTGCTTCAACCGATTATGTAATGCCCATTTTTGAGAGGGAACGTCACATTGTCAAATAAAAATACGAAAAATAAAATTTTTCTAAATTAAGACCCGGTTCATTTTAGTCCAGATTAATTTGTTCGATTCATTATTACATGGGTAAAATGACGGCATATATATATATATATATATATATATATATATATATATATATATATATATATATATATATATATATTTATATCTTATATATTACTCTTTTTATTGTTACTTACATTTCGTCACAATATATATATAATAACATCAAATATATATATATATATATCAAATATATTTTAGATATAAGCCTGGAACTTCCAAAAAGGAAAACTATACCTGTTCAAAGGATCATACATATACATCCCCAAGATATCAGAATATACAGCCCACCAAAAATAAAACATCAGGCCCCCAAAATAAAATACTGGTAGCCATCAACAGCTACCAGTAATGTCAGTCTCTCAGATGAGGAGGGATCGTGTCAGGATCCTCCACTGGGTCCTCCTCCTCCGAGGAAACCTCCATAGGGACCACAGAGCCACGGGCAAGAGCCCGAGCAGTGGAATCAAAAGAATCCTCCTGTGGGGTGTAGTAGCAATCACCCCACATCTCTCGGATGGGTAGATAAAACTTCAAACACAGGCTGATGCTACAGGTAAGAATCGGTGGCTCATGACGTCTCCAGGCCAGCGAGATCGATACGTCTCCCAAGTAGACACAGCGGTCGGAACTCAGGTTAATGTGCCAGCACTCTGGCCCCCCAAGGAAGGTCAGACGCACATCTCCCAGAAATCTGCACATGCGTGCCTCCATGCTCCACAGTTGGTGGTAATCGCGAGCAGCCCAGAAGCCAGGGAAATCGGGAGCTCCAACTTCCTTGCCGTCGTCTTCGATAGACACAACATACGCATAGGCAGCAAATAACAGGAATACAGGAAAGAGGTAAGACATCCTACCATCATTACTAATTATAGCAGCAAGAAACCAAACGGCGCATCGCGCCCAGATAGCATTTCAAGAACAATAATAATAATGATAAACAGTAGATACATCAGTAAACAGGTAAGCAGTTCAAGGCAATCGTTCATCATAATGATAAATAAACAGTTCAAATCCACATAAAGCAGTAAGTATCAGATGGTATGACATCTCTTGATGCATATGCACACAGTACTCAATTTCCTACTCTATGGAGCTAGACACAAACAGTCAGAGAGAAAGATCAGGAGACAAGTCTGCAACTCGGCTGCCGAGGCCAAAGTGCTATAACTCAACAGTTTTTCACGTGCACATCCAGGCATTGTACAGACAGTCTACACTAGATCACGATATAAGATAGTGTCTCGGTCCGGATCTTCGGTGCATTTGCATCGGTCTACCCCACAGACAGGAGAGCTACCAACCACCCATTGCGAGGAACCCACACCCCGACGCCCCCAAGGTCATAACATGACCTACACTAGTCTACTCGCACCCGCACTAAGATGTGTTCAATCTCCTAGGCAACTTGGCCTTAACAACAGTCCAAAGGACATTCACAATGCATAAGACTCTATGCATGAACATGTATGGTCATCATTACATACTATTCTATAATATGCCATAATTGGCCAAAGTGAACATCAACACATCATTGGTCATTCACATGGACCCACAATATCATATTATTGAAATTAAATAAAGTAATACATTTTTTTGAGGTCCATTATGAATTCTTATTTAAAATTTACCTTTCTTACAAAGTTCGTCTCTAATTGAATTCTTATAATTTGATAAATTTTCCTAATGTAATTTATTCTCCTACACTTATAAGGTTATTCTAAGGTCTCAAAGTCTCATACTCTCTTGTTTTTGCCCTTGTAAAATTACCTAAAGATTTATGACAAGTTTCATTCTTAGTTCTTTAAAATTTATGAATCTCCAAGTATATCTAGTTCTTCCAATTTGCTAATCTTCTAACCTATTACTTATGATTTAATCATTTAATTATCCAAGTTCCAAGGTTACCAAAATTTCATGATCAAGCCCTAAAAAGGCCCTAGAGGCCGTGGCCTCCCTAGGGAATTATGTTCCCAATTTTTCCATTCCATTGATTGTATATTACACACTTGATTAATTAAGTCATCCACTTGTTTTAATTTGTTCACAAAGAACTCATACTTTTAGCCCCAAAACCGTGGCCACCCAAGAGAAAATCCTACATTAATTTCTTCCATTTCATGTCTTCTAATCCATTCCAATATACCAATATACATCAACAATCAATCCAATAACATAAACCAAGTACAAACAACATGCACACATACTAATCATGCAATAAAAAATAACTCTCATTAGGGTTTTCTCACAATCAACCACAAACAAGGTTCCTAGATGCTAATAGAGGTTGAGGAGGAGTGTCTTCCTCTTACCAAAGTGAAGAAAACAAGAGGAACCTCCAAGAACTTCTTGTAATTTTCGGATTGGGCACCACCAAAAACCCTAGAAATTCAACTTCATGAAAATAGCACCAATGCTTGAAAAATAAAGCATGGATGGTCACCAAGAGGACCATAAAAATGAAAATGAGAAAAGAAAGTGAAGAATGAAGAAGCTTACTCAAAAAACCCTAAGCTTGAAGCTTGAAGAAGATGGTGAAAATGGTGGATTTTCAAAGAGCCACAAGCAAGAAAAGTGTTTAGGAGATGGAGAGGATTAAGAAAATGGGGTTGGATGGAAATTTTATGATGGATGAGGGGGGAGAGGGCTGCTGGCCATGGAGCTCCTAGAGAGAAGGAGGAGAAAATCTAAAATGAAGAAGAAGTGAAAGTAGAGAGAGAAGGTACATTAGGTGAAATTTTGAAATTATGTATTATGGTTAATTAAGTGAAACAAAACAATTTCCCCCCCCCCCAAATTGGTGCTCCAGCCATGCATGAAGAGAGAGAAGAGGGAGATGGCTTCTTGCATTGGGAAAGAGGGAAAGGAAATTTCCTAGAAGCTTCCTCCAAGCTTACAAGGGAGGTTTTGCACGTTTCACGATAAAGTGAAAGTAAGTTTATCTCCTAATTAGGCACACTAACACAAATGAATATGTACACTGTCAGTATTATTTTTCCCCCAATGTAGAAGAGTTACAGATGATGAAAATAATATTTTATTGTCCATCAGATGATTTTACGGTTCCACGACTTCATTTAGCGGGTAAAAACCTCAAACAACATAAACTTCGTAAATTGTGCCCAGCTTCGGGTTTAGTAAGATCCTCCGTTGGCATGCCCATAATTTAGAGTTTACCAGCCACAGGGAAAGTATTGCATCTTCCCGGCTCTGCTCAGCGTGCATGCAAAATGAGAAATATATTAAAATATTCGTCGTTTCTGAAAAATTCTGAAAGAATTCACATAAATCACAAATATTAGAAAATGACTATCCATGATAAAATAAATGATTTCTGGAGCGTTACACTGACATCTGCAGGTCTCTGCTTAGTGTGCACGTAAAACGAAGAATATACTAAAATATTCAACGTGTCCAGAAAATTTCAGAAAAATTCCTAAAAATCAAGAATATTATAAAATGAACATTTATAATTAAACAAACACTTTTTGGGGTGTTACAGATTAACCTTTCTATTAATCCTCGTTCGGGATTTAGGTAGTCCAAAGTCACCCCAAAATTGACTTTCCTCCAACAGATTCGGAACCTCAACTTCTAATTCTCGCTATTGTGCGGCCCTCTGATCTTGGTGGGATGTTACGTCAGCTATCCTTTGCATTTTTTCTGCAATCGTAGTCATACTTCCATCATCTTGTCCTGCGCTCACATGCGTATGTCCACCACGGGCCATTGCCCTTGTATCTCTACTGTAAGCTGGTGACTTTCTTCGAAGGCAGACAAAACATGACACAACAAAGCAAATGTAATTATTTCAAACAACATTGTCTCCTTTTGGAAACCAAACACAAAAAATCACACAATCCAAAGAAGATAAGTCCAATCCACGAACCCTAACAATCTCCAACTCGAGCTTCTTCATTCTGCCTTCTATGGTGTAACCTCTTGCAAGTCGTCAACCCCCAAACAACTTCTCAAACCAAACTTACACCAGTTATTCTTTTCCCCAAAAGATCGGCTTTCCAAAACTTCTTGATCTTCTTATTAAAAGAATTCCTATTCTCCTAATACGCCTAGGTGAAGTCATAGTTTCCTGTCCACACAGAACATTACATATTGAGTAGGTCAGTCCTCAATATCATACAACTATGTAACAGTAGCTACTAACATTCAACCTATGGCAAGCCATGCATTCTTTTCCCATCATCTCAATTAAGAGACAAGGAAGTGCACAACATTCAAGAATTCTAATATGCCTAAACATAGCAAGTCCATACCCCGGCTCAACAGGATGAACTACACTGATACCACCTAGTGTAACACCCCTTGATTTAATAACCACGACACAGTCGTTACTATGCCACGATCACTAGATCAAGACGTGCGACAATTTAATAACGAGCCTGAAAATTTAATCATTGTGCATATGTAGAAAATACGAGCCACGATATGAAATACATATATACATATATATATACTTACTCGCAATTAGAATACAACATCAGCTTAGCATAAAGTTACATTCCATAATCCATGCATTAAAGTAACATACTACAATATTAAACATAAGTGTTACGTAGAATAACTGCCATATAAAAGTTCGACCTCTCCCAAAGTTATACACCTGGAGAGAAAGGTCTTGCACTTGATCCTCCTTCGGATCTCTAACAGATAAACTTCCCCCTTGAGACACGTCATGATGCATTGGAACCTGAATAGGTGACATAACTGAAACCTCTCTAAGGAAGAGGTGGCGATCATCCCACAACTCCTCATGGGTATAGGGAACTCCATATGCATAAAAGTATAGAAGATGCTCGTAGCAGCTCCAGGATAATTACCGCTCCAAATTATTATCACATCCCCAATGTACGTAAAACGCTCCGTAACACGATCAGAATGCCAGGCTTCCAAGCCTCCATGGAACTATATCCACACGCAACTGAAGAAAGCTTGTCCAGATGCCATCGTGAAGAGACAAACGTCGATCCAAAACTAAACTAAGCTAATTCAACTTGCCCTCTTCACAGTCTTTATTCAAACATAGCATAAGACAGAGTAATACAACAAAGAGTTGAGACATCCTACTTACATTACCAATTATGGCAGTAAAGAAACATAACGGCACAGAACGCCCACATAGCATGGCAACAATATTAAATAGAAATAGTGATATACAATAAAAGAAAACAACAACAGAGTCTCAGATAACAAACAATAAAACAGTTCAAATAATCATAACATCATTTAAAACAATAGTCAAATCATCATATGAGTGAGTGCTAAATAATATGATATGAATAAGTGCCAAATGATATGCTAACTCATTATGCCAACTCACAATGCATGTGCACTTGGTACCAAGAATTCTCACTCCATGGAGCTATATCAATTTCAAAGAAGAACATTCCAGAAGATCTGGCCCCCTCAATGACAGTCTACGGGACCACGAAGAGAATAGTGCTAGTCGGTTCCTCGTCAGTGCGTTGCAATCGATTTTTCGGCCAGAGGTATATAAGGTGATAACATTATCACTAGAGGGATTACTATGCCCTGACGCACCCAGAGATCTATCAAGGATCACACTATCCAATTATCGTTCATTCACCACAAAAAGAATAGTGATTTTTGGGCCCGTAATACGTGCAATCGGCTTTCATCGCGCCTTACGCCCCATCATAAATCCATCATGGATCACACTATTCAATTCTCATTCATTCACCACGTAAAGAATAGTGATTTATTGGGCTCGTAATGCATGCAATCTGCTTTCACCACGCCTTATGCTCCCCCATAGATCCCTCATAGATCACACTATTCAATTCTTATTCCTAGGCTCATTCAATGCATGTTAACTCAATGCATGTTCAATACATGTTAACTCATACAGCCTTTTAACAGTCATAGACTAAGCAATTGTTCAATGCATGTTAACTCAATGCATAATCATGTACATTCAACAATGATGATATACTTTTCAAAACATGCCACAATTAGGCCAAGTTAAACATTAATAGAATTTTAGTCCCAAACATAGACCCACAATAGCATAATATCAAGTTCTCAAGAATGACAACACACTTTTAAAGTTTATTTCGGGTTTTACTTTAATACAACAATTCTTATGAGATCATTACAAAGTTTCGCTTTAGGTAACGTCTATTATGAAAATCATTATGAGATTACACTCTAATTAACATCTCTCATGAATTCATTTTTTAGAGGGATTCTCTTCAAGTCCTTGTTCAATCTTCACTCCTTTAGATTAGTCAAGTTCTTTAATCTAATCAAATTATACTTACTTAAAACTACTTTAAGTTTTTGCAAGTCTTACAAACTGTCTTGTTCTTCCCTTATGTTCAAAACCATTCTAATCCATAAGATAAAGTCTTTTCCTTTATTCTTTCCATTTTATGAACTCCTAAGGAATCTAAGATTTTCCAATCATCTAAGCCTCCATTTAGCACTACATTTTGTGGCATTTTGCCTTAAGAGACTGTGGGCTTCATTATAATAAAAGTCCAACCCTTTTCTCTCACCATATTATTGATCATTTATCACTTAATTACTAAAATCTCAAGGTTGCACAAAAATCATAACTTGGACCATTAAATCCTTTAGAGGCCGTGAGCCTTCCAAGGTGAGAAGTCCCAAAATTTTCCATTACAATCATCAATTCTTTAACACCTAATCACCTAAGTTCAAATGTCTGTAAAATCAAATTTGAATCTCCAAAATTTTTCTCTAAGGTCGTGACCCCCAAAGTGATAGGAAAACCCTACATTTTCCATATATTAATCCAAACAAGATATATATACAATCCATAACCATCAAGACATGTAAAGACAACCAATAACTCATACAAGTCCAAATAAATTCAAAATCATGAAAAACAACACAACAAAGAGAGCAATCCACACATGAATTCCTCATCAACAACACCAAAAATGTTTCCTCACCACCAAGATAGGTTGAATAGGATTATTTCTCTCTTACCTATGGAAGACAACTCAAGAAAGCAAGCTTCTTGATCTTCTTTTTGAAATTTCGTCCTAAAGCTCCAAGAACCAAGGAAGAAAGGTTTAGAATGGTGAGAGGAAGTAACAAATGTGATTGATAGAAATTTTTGTGATGGTGGAGGTGAAGAATGGTGTGGAGCCGTGGAGGGAGGAAAAGGAGAAGAAAGTAGACTGCTTGAAGAAGAATGAGAGAAGAGAGAAAATAAAGAGAGAAAGTGTCTTAGAAACTTTTGAAAGTAAGAATGAAAGTGATAAAAGGAAGAAGCAAATTTTGGCTCCCCTAAAGTGAAGCATTGCTATGGAGCAAGGAGAAAGAGGAGGGAAAAGTGAGCTCCTTACATGCATAGGAAATTGCTAGGAAGTTTCCTTAAGATGCTTTTGGATTAATTTAATCATTCTTTTGAATAAAGGTGATTACATGTGACATAAAGTGGATTTCATTTGGATAAGGTGATAGGATTTCTACTACAAGCTGTTACCCAATGAACAATTGTTATAGATTGCAAAGGCAGTATTAATTGTCCAATAGATAATAAAATGTATAGCGATGTCTATTTTTATCTGATAAAAATCTCGAAAAATATGAAATCTCGTAAACTGTGTCTGACCTCGGGTTTAGTAAGATCCCCCATCATCGTTTCCACAATTCAAGGTTCTAAAAAAATATCTTATTTTTCTGGCTCCGCTCAGCGCGCACGTAAAATGAGGAATAATATTAAAATATTCCACATTTCCAAAAAAATCCAAAAAATTTACAAAAATCACAAATATTATAAAACGACTATTTATCATGAAATTATTAATTTTCGGGGTGTTACAGGGAGCTCCAGTATTGTTAGTCAAAAAGAAGGATGAGACTTCTCGTCTATGTGTAGACTACCGGCAGTTGAGCAAGATTACGATTAAGAATAAATATCCACTTCCAAGGATAGATGATCTGATGGATCAACTACGGGGAGCCGCGATATTTTCCAAGATTGATTTACGTTCTAGATATCACCAGATTCGTGTAAAGGTGGAAGATATTCGCAAGACATTATTTCGAATGTCTTATGGGCATTACGAGTATCAAGTGATGTCGTTCGGGGTGACGAATGCACTTGTCATATTCATGGACTTCATGAATAGAAATTTTTGTTCTTACTTGGACAAGTTTGTAGTTGTCTTTATAGACGACATTCTAATCTACTCTCGAAGTCAGGAGGAACATGTTGAACATCTCAGAGTGGTTCTCTAGATTTTAAGGAGAATAAACTATATGCAAAGTTATCCAAATGTGAATTCTCAGATTTTGGGACACGTGATATCGGAGGAAGGAATTGAAGTAGATGCTTCAAAGGTGGAGACGATTCTTGAATGGGAAAGGCCAAAGATTGTATCGGAGATCCGTAGTTTCATCGGATTAGCCAGTTACTATCGACAGTTTATTGAGGGGTTTTCCAAGATAGCAGGACCTTTTACCTAACTTACACAAAAGAATCAACCACTTGCATGGATTGATGCATGCGAAGAAAGTTTTCAAGAGTTGAAAAGACAATTGACAACTTCACCGGTATTGATTCTACTTGATCCGAATGAACCTTTTGAAGTATATTGTGATGCTTCATACCAAGGATTGGGTTGTGTACTTATGCAAAATCGAAATGTTGTGGCATATGCTTCAAGGTAGTTAAAGGGACACGAGAGGAATTATCCTACTCATGATTTGGAGTTGGCAACAGTGGTGTTCGTATTGAAGGCTTGGAGACATTTTCTCTACGGAGCAGTGTTCATTATTTTTAGTGATCATAAAAGTTTGAAGTATCTGTTTGACCAAAAAGAGTTGAACATGAGGCAGAGGCGTTGGCTAGAGTTTCTGAAGGACTATGATTTTCAGTTACAGTATCATCCTAGAAAGGCAAATGTCATAGCAGACGCTTTAAGTAGAAAAATGCTTAGTGCTTCTGTTATGATGATCAAGGAGAAGGAATTAATCGAAGAATTTCAGGATATGTGGTTATTCGTGAAGTTGACACCGGGAAAGATGTGTAACACTCCAAAATTTATTTTTTTATTATAAATATTCATTTTATAATATTTGTGATTTTCTGGAATTTTTTTGGATTTTTCTGAGAAAGCAGAATATTTTAATATTATTCTTCGTTTTGCGTGTAAACTGAGCGAAGCCGAAAAAATGAAATATTTTTCCTGAGAACCTTAATCTGTGGAAACATCGACGGGGGATCTTACTAAACCCAAGGCTTGACACAGTTTACGAGATTTTATATTTTTCGAGAAAATTTAACAGACAAAATAATAAAACGCTGTGTAAAATTTATCTGTCAGATAAATTAATACTGACTTCTGTCAACTATAGTAATTGTCCATTGGATAATTACATGTGTCAAAAACCATATCACATTATCCTAATGCAATCTACTTTATTTCTAATCAAGCTCACTTTAATTCAAATTTTGTACTTTAATTAAGAAGCTTCTTTGAGAAGCTTTGGCCAAAAGACAACTTCACCCTTGGCTTGCATGGGAAGCTAAAATTTTATCCCTCTTCCCTCTCCAATTGCCGCGGCTACCATGCCTTTGGGAGGCAAAAATTTTGCCTCCCCACTTAACTAAACACTCCCAAAATATCTCATTCTAACACCCCTCCTTCTCTCTCTAACTTCATCTTCTTCAAAGTTTCTCCTCCTTCTCTCTACTCCTCCTCCATAGCTACAAAAATTCAGCCCCCATCTCCACCCATTTTTCTTCACCTTTCTCTTCACAAATATCATTTCTACACTCACCTCCATCTCCTCTACACTTTCTCTTTTGGAAATTTCTCTAAAAATCCAACATTTCTCCATTATCTTCCAAAACAAAGCTCTTAACTTTGAGGTAAAGCTTCCACCTTTCTTCTCCTTTCTCTTCATTTTCGGACTCTAGGGTCTCATTGGAGACCAAAGATCCATTCTTTTCCATGCTTAATATTGATTCTTGATTTTTAAAAAATTAGGGTTCTTGGAGCCCTTGAAACTGAATCTTCAAGGAGCTTGAAGGAGATCATTTTCGTTGTTCTTCCTTAGGTAAGAGGGAGATTACTCACTTCAACTAATAATGGTGGTGAGGGAACCCTTGTATGTTCATGTTATTTTATGATTTTTGCTTATTCATGTGTTCTTGGATTTGATCAATGATTGATTAGTAACCTTGAGTAAATTGGAAGTGTTAAATGTGCTTGATCATGTTAGGGTTGCTAAATGAAAATTTTGGAGTTTCCTATCCTAACATGATGGTCACAGTTTTGGGGGAAATTTTGGGTTAGAAATTGTTTTTGTGAACAAATAAATAATGCTTATGTAATTAAATGTTGAATAAGAACATTGAGGTTAATAAATGGAAAATTTTAAGGGTTGAACACCTTAAAAGGGAGCCACGGTTTTGGCTTGAAACCATAAGGGTTTGGATTGTTCTTGGTGAATTAAAAGTTAAGTAAATTGATATTATGAAACTAATACATAAAATGGAATGAAAAATTGGACTTTGAAGACCATTGAAGGCTACGGTTTTAGAGAGAAAACCTTGAGGTTAAATGATGCCTTGGTGCATCTTCGGAAATCTAAGACTTAGAGACATGTATAATTCTTAATGAAGTAGAAGAATTAAAATAGATAATAACACTTAGAAGGCCACGGTTTTGAAGGGTTAAATTAACCTAAAATTGTCATAATTAATCAAAGCTTAAGACTTTGAAAATGTGGATCCATAATGTGGACTTGTGATATTGGATGGATACTTGAAATATGTATTGACATGGAAATTGATTCTATGCTATTGTGGACCCCTATGTGGGGCAAGTGATAATCACATATTTTATTCATTAAGAAACCCTTATGTTTAGTTATTTATACTCTTCATGTACTTAATTGACTGAATTTGATTATGTTTTGTAAGTTTGAACTCGAATCGGACTTAATTGATTTTTTCAGCATTATTCGGGTTTTACACTGTTTCTGTATTTTAGCCATATCTTGAGTTCTAAATGTCTGATAATTATGAATTTTACCTTGTAGGAAAGATAAGAGAGAGCTCTACAACTTTGATGAAGAGCTCAAAGTCAATTTCAGACATCTAGTGGAGCTAATTGGGCATGGAAATCAGAATACGGGATTTGTGACTGGAACCCGAACAGTGTGTAGTAACCAGAACATAATTCGAGTTTGAGTTTATAGAATGGGCTGAAAATTTGTAATCTGAAAGTTAAGACCCATATGTACAACTTTCATGACAAACACAAAACTTGATTCGGGCTCCTTGATGGAGATATTGGGTCTGAAAGTCAAAACAGAGGTGCTGAACTGGTCCTGAACAGTCTGTAGTAATTGAGTCATATCTTGGGCTGTAGGACGAATTTTTGGGTGCTTCCAGAGCCATTGGAAAGCTTAGACAATTTCCTAGAACTTTCATGAAGACCACTTGGCTCAGAAATGACGAAATCAATGAGTTCAGCAATGAATACTTTCGGAGACAAGGAAGCTCACCTACCAAGCTCACCTACCAATCTCACCTAGCAAGCTCACCTACTAATTCCACCTACTAATCTCATCTACCCATCTACTACTACTCTGAATCCTCTATAAAAGGAAGCATGTGGAGAGCTCTAAACACAACACACACTTGGTGTTAGAGATAGCTTTTCATAGTTCTTGTATATTTTTCCTTCATTGTAATGGAGAGCTAAGTCACTTCTAGTCAATTCGGGACTCTTGAAGAGATTGTGGCTTGGATTCTTGAGACCTTAGTTATGTAATGTATTTGATTTATATTTGAATTCCTCTTCTCTTTCTTCTTCTTCTCTTGATCTTGAATGCATGAATGGTGATTCTGTTTATGTTTGATCTGATTTGATCTTGGTTTAAGATTAAGTATTGTGATGAAATTTAGAACTGATTGATCTAAACTAATCACATAATTGAAGAGGTTAGGTTACTGATTTGTGCCTAGGTTAATTGAATTCGGTGCTAAAATTGTCATATATTTACATGAATGATGCGATTGCAGATTTATGTTTATCACTTGTCAATTGAATTCTGGACGATTGTCTAGTATGAATTCTGGATCTGATGCAGAGATCTCGGTTAGATCCAAGTTAACCATTCAAATGTATTTCAAGTGTTTGTTGAAAGGTCTATGATTGAATCCACCCAATCTCGGATAGATTTCTGAATTGACTGTTCTTTTAATTGTTATTTTTCTTCAGATCTTGTCATTGTAATCCTTGAACAATCAAAACCCCCCTTTCTAACTTAACTTAATTTGATAAAATTGCATTTACGATCCTTGAGGAGACGATCCGATGTTGTTCACTATACTACAAGTTTAGGTAATAACTTTGGTTATAATTTTGACTGAGTTCGGCGCTCGTCAAAATTTTGGCGCCGTTGCCGGGGAACTCGTAGGTGTAATCTTTTCATTTTGAGTAACCTTACTAATTTTTGTTCTTTCTTACCTATTCTAACAGTTTTTTTTCATTTACTAACATTGTTCATACCATACTAATGT
Source organism: Ormosia emarginata (assembly GCA_029884605.1). Classification (NCBI taxonomy): domain Eukaryota; kingdom Viridiplantae; phylum Streptophyta; class Magnoliopsida; order Fabales; family Fabaceae; genus Ormosia; species Ormosia emarginata. The sequence goes on along the minus strand of JAQQTP010000078.1, from coordinate 18,236,299 downwards.
TTTTATCTTAGCTTTTGAATTTTTCTCGATTTAGGAAAGACGGAAAACAATTGATTACGGGTAACTATTGCAGCTTTTTGAATCGAAACATGCCCAGAATGAGCTGAAACTTGGTCGGTTGAAGGAAAACAGCCTGATAAATAAGACTCACAATAAACTGTGAGGTCACACCTGGTTTTTCGAAATTCTATCATTTAGACCACTTTTTTAATTTTTTTTTTATTTTTTATTGCATTTTCTAGTTTCATTTTTATGTAGATTTTGTCCTGTGTTGCTCCCATAAATTTTAAAAATGTTTAGATACATTAACTTGATTTATTTTTGCATATTGATCCCATACTAACTCTTTCTTTTTAATGTTTTCTTTTTCTTTCATTATCATTTTGTTGCATTCTGTTGCATTTTAAGGATACAATGGACCATGCATAATGGAGTCAAAACTTGAGGAGTTGACTTCTTTAGTAAGACATATAGTAGTGAGACAACAATCACCTGTGCAGGAAGCTACACTTGTGTGTAACATTTGTTTTTGTTCATCTCACCCCACATATGCATGCCCTACACTTCAGTATGGTAGTTCTGTTTTTCCAGATCAATTTGTTGCAGCAGTTGGTTATTTTCCTGATGAACCACAGTTCCAGCAGCAACAACAGAGTTATGACCCCTTCTTCAACACATACAACCCTAGTTGGGAATACTATCCGGATCTGGGATATGGCAATACGGCATCACTACAGCAACAATCATTTCAATATGAGCAGCCATTCCAGCAGATAACAAGTCCATCAACCACAAAACTCGAGCCTTCATGGGAGGACTTGATGAAAATCCAAATTGAGTTCCAACAGAATTTCACTGCCACTATTCAGGATTTAACAACCCAAATTGAGCAGTTGACAATCACTGTTAATGAATTGAGAAGTCAAGAGTCAGACCAACTCTCTTCCCAAACAATTCCTAACTCCCTGCATTCTAATTGTCATATTGATTTACTGCAGATTTAGTTGAGGAAACTCATGATGAATTGTGTGTTGAATTTCCTGATTTTATTGGTTTTAATGATTCTATCAATTGCAACTCATGTACTGATTGTGACGGTGATATAGAATGTGTTACGTGTGCTGAGATTTCTGCATATTTGAAAGTTGATGATTCTGTTTATGCAGCATCTAATGATATTGAAGGGTCTATCAGCAATGCAGTTGCAGAGTCTACAACACATAGGGAGGTGGAGTTGAAGGCCACTGAGGAATTTTCAAAGAAAGAGGAAAGTCAGCAGATGCTAGTAACTACTGAAGTGGATTTTGTTTTTAGGCGATGGTCCAGCATTATCAATGAAAGCAGGATTGCAAAATTACTCGTGTTGCATGCCATTGGTGAAGTCAAGGAAATTAAGAAAGACCAATGGGACCCCAATGGGAGCCCTCATGCTTCAAGCTTAACTTGGTCATTACACTTCAACCAATGGGACCCTAGTGAAAGCTATCATATTGTGTCAACCATAACTTGGTAATCATGTTTCAACCAATGGGATCCTGGTGGAGTCTTTTCACCAACCTCACTTAATAAGACCAATGGACACCATCTCAAGCCGAAAAATATGGAAGTGAAAGTGATGGGCTTTTACCATCCACATTATAAAGATCACTAAGAAGTGTCCCAACGTCGAGCTAATGACGTTAAACAAGCGCTGATCGGGAGGCAACCCAACTAGATTTGTTTTCAAGATCTTTGGGGATGGTTTTCGCAATCCGAGAAGATAAAAACATACTTCACTTTAAATGGTGAGTAAGGAGTCGATAAGTTATACCTTATTGACTCTTGAGACGCATTCTTGTGGCTGGTACATCATGAACTTCTTAATTGTGGAATCTCTTCGAGAGATGAACATAAAGTATTACTGATCTTGGGAATCGACTCTAAAAGACCCGCATTTCCTCTTTAATTTTATATTATTCCAGTCATGTTATTTTGGTTTTACATTTTACTCATTTGTTTTGTGAGTTTTCGGGTTCTGTTGCAGACTTTGATTCTTACGCATCTTTTACTCGCTTGCCATTATCTCGCCCTCATCAGGTTGTGTTGCTCTTTTCTTTCCGTTTTATTTATCACTTTCACATTGAAGACAATGTTTATATTAAGTGTGGGGAGAGATTTTAGCATGTTTCTTTTTGTTAAAAAAAATAATAAAAAAAGGTTCATTGCATGATTGAATAACTTTTCTCCCTTCTTGATCCGATATGCTTGGTGATGAATGATTGAACTGATGAATTAAGTTTGATGGATGCATACCTTGTGAGATTTTGAGCCTAATGGATGGATTCAACATTTATGCATTCTCTTTCTTTCTTGTGTGATTTTCACTCATGTTAATAACCACTCTAGAACTTGCTTTGATTCTTTTTGAAGCTACATTTCACTTGCATGCATAAACATGATTGAGGCCCTCTTAATTAGCTAGTTTAACCAAATAGCCAACCTTCCTTTCAATATGATATCAAGCACTCTTTTGACTTCTTGAAAATTCTCTGATTCCTGCCAACCTTGTATATTTTCCTTTGCTTAACCCCTTTGAGCTTATTTGACCATTCCTTGTTTCTAGCTCATTATGTGCCTTAAATGAAAAATCGTGTTCTTACTTTACCCTAGGGAATAAAAGAACATTGGCCTGGTTAATGGATGAGTTTTTGAACAAGTGTGGGGGTGTGTGTACAAAATGGTTGTTGAAAAAGGAAAGAGTGCCTAAAAAAAAAAAAAAAAAAAAAAAAAAACAACAAAAAACAAAAAAAAAACAAAAAGAGAAAAGGATTGGGAAATGAATATGTAAAGGGATATACATTAGAGTTGAGATGAATTTTTATACTTGTTATTTGAACTCAGCTCTCATTTGCTTTTATTCTCTTTGGTATTTATCTTCTCATATCCATTTTATCATCTTCTGTTACCTTGACCTCACTACAACCTTGAATAAAGTTCTCATGATTTATGTGTACATGTGTTTTGAGTAGTGGAGAAGTAGAAGATAAGCAAGCTTATGGTAGTACAATTTTCATGGGTTGAATTGAGTGAAATACCTACCTTTTAAACACTTGAGAGATTGAGAGGGAATCTTGTGAAGATCCATCATTCTTAATTCATTCTTTTCAACGGAAGTTTCCTTGCTTGTTAGTTTGAGATGTGAAGAAATGTTACCTCATTTATGCTTTGATCCCTTGAATTTCTTGTTGCTCTTCTTGCTTCATTGAGTTCTTTAGAGTTTTTAGCTTTTAAGTTTGTGTCGTTTGTCTTTGTCTTCTAACTTTAGTTTTATATGTTTTGCCCAGGAGTGCAAAAAGCTAAGTGTGGGGAAATTTGATAATCACATATTTTATTCATTAAGAAACCTTTATGTTTAGTTATTTACACTCTTCATGTACTTAATTGACTGAATTTGATTATGTTTTGTAAGTTTGAACTCGAATCAGACTTAATTGATTTTTTTCAGCATTATTTGGGTCTTACATTGTTTCTGTATTTTAGTCATATCTTGAGTTCTAAATGTCTGATAATTATGAATTTTACCTTGTAGGAAAGATAAGAGAGAGCTCTACAACTTTGATGAAGAGCTCAAAGTCAATTTCAGACATCTAGTGGAGCTAATTGGGCATGGAAATCAGAATACGGGATTTGTGACTGGAACCCGAACAGTGTGTAGTAACCAGAACATAATTCGAGTTTGAGTTTATAGAATGGGCTGTAAATTTGTAATCTGAAAGTTAAGACCCATATGTACAACTTTCATGAAAACACAAAACTTGATTCGAGCTCCTTGATGGAGATATTGGGTCTGAAAGTCAAAACAGAGGTGCTGAAATTGGTCCTGAATAGTCTGTAGTAATTGAGTCATATCTTGGGCTGTAGGACGAATTTTTGGGTGCTTCCAGAGCCATTGGAAAGCTTAGACAATTTCCTAGAACTTTCATGAAGACCACTTGGCTCAGAAATGACGAAATCAATGAGTTCAGCAATGAATACTTTCGGAGACAAGGAAGCTCACCTACCAAGCTCACCTACCAATCTCACCTACCAAGCTCACCTACCAAGCTCACCTACTAATTCCACCTACTAATCTCATCTACCCATCTACTACTACTCTGAATCCTCTATAAAAGGAAGCATGTGGAGAGCTCTAAACACAACACACACTTGGTGTTAGAGATAGCTTTTCATAGTTCTTGTATATTTTTCCTTCATTGTAATGGAGAGCTAAGTCACTTCTAGTCAATTCGGGACTCTTGAAGAGATTGTGGCTTGGATTCTTGAGACCTTAGTTATGTAATGTATTTGATTTATATTTGAATTCCTCTTCTCTTCTTCTTCTGTTCTCTTGATCTTGAATGCATGAATGGTGATTCTGTTTATGTTTGATCTGATTTGATCTTGGTTTAAGATTAAGTATTGTGATGAAATTTAGAACTGATTGATCTAAACTAATCACGTAATTGAAGAGGTTAGGTTACTGATTTGTGCCTAGGTTAATTGAATTCGGTGCTAAAATTGACATATATTTACATGAATGATGCGATTGCAGATTTGTGTTTATCACTTGTCAATTGAATTACGACGATTGTCTAGTATGAATTTTGGATCGATGCAGATCTCGGTTAGATCCAAGTTAACCATTCAAATGTATTTCAGGTGTTTGTTGAAAGGTCTATGATTGAATCCACCCAATCTCGGATAGATTTCTGAATTGACTGTCTTTTTAATTGTTATTTTTCTTCGATCTTGTCATTGTAATCCTTGAACAATCAAAACCCCCCTTTCTAACTTAACTTAATTTGATAAAATTGCATTTACGATCCTTGAGGAGACGATCCGATGTTGTTCACTATACTACAAGTTTAGGTAATAACTTCGGTTATAATTTTGACTGAGTTCGGCGCTCGTCAAAATTTTGGCACCGTTGCCGGGGAACTCGTAGGTGTAATCTTTTCATTTTGAGTAACCTTACTAATTTTTGTTCTTTCTTACCTATTCTAACAGTTTTTTTTTCATTTACTAACATTGTTCATACCATACTAATGTTTTATCTTAGCTTTTGAATTTTTCTGATTTAGGAAAGACGGAAAACAGGTGATTACGGGTAACTATTGCAGTTTTCGAACTGAAACATGCCCAGAATGAGCTGAAACTTGGTCGGTTGAAGAAAAACATCCTGATAAACAAGACTCACAGCGTACTGTGAGGTCACACCTGGTTTTTCGAAATTCTATCATTTATACCACTTTTTTAATTTTTTATTATTTTTTATTGCATTTTCTAGTTTCATTTTTATGTAGATTTTGTCCTGTGTTGCTCCCATAAATTTTAAAAATGTTTAGATACATTAACTTGATTTATTTTTGCATATTGATCCCATACTAACTCTTTCTTTTTAATGTTTTCTTTTTCTTTCATTATCATTTTGTTGCATTCTGTTGCATTTTAAGGATACAATGGACCATGCATAATGGAGTCAAAACTTGAGGAGTTGACTTCTTTAGTAAGACATATAGTAGTGAGACAACAATCACACTGTGCAGGAAGCTACACTTGTGTGTAACATTTGTTTTTGTTCATCTCACCCCACATATGCATGCCCTACACTTCGAAGATGGTAGTTCTGTTTTTCCAGATCAATTTGTTGCGGCGAAATTGGTTATTTTCCCGATGAACCACAGGTTCCAACAAGAAGAACAGAGTTATGACCCCTTCTTCAACACATACAACCCTAGCCGGGAATACTATCCGGATCTGGGATATGGCAATACGGCATCACTACAGCAACAATCATTTCAATATGAGCAGCCATTCCAAAGAGATAACAAGTCCATCAACCACAAAACTCGAGCCTTCATGGGAGGACTTGATGAAAATCCAAATTGAGTTCCAACAATTTCACTGCCACTATTCAGGATTTAACAACCCAAATTGAGCAGTTGACAGTCACTGTTAAAGAATTGAGAAGTCAAGAGTCAGACCAACTCTCTTCCCAAACAATTCCTAACTCCCTGCATTCTAATTGTCATATTGATTTACATGCAGATTTAGTTGAGGAAACTCATGATGAATTATGTGCTGAATTTCCTGATTTATTGGTTTTAATGATTCTATCAATTGCAACTCATGTACTGATTGTGACGGTGATATAGAATGTGTTACGTGTGCTGAGATTTCTACATATTTGAAAGTTGATGATTCTGTTTATGCAGCATCTAATGATATTGAAGGGTCTATCAACAATGCAGTTGCGAGTCTACAACACATAGGGAGGTGGAGTTGAAGGCCACTGAGGAATTTTCAAAGAAAGAGGAAAGTCAGCAGATGCTGCTAGTAACTACTGAAGTGGATTTTGTTTTTAGGCGATGGTCCAGCATTATCAATGAAAGCAGGATTGCAAAATTACTCGTGTTGCATGCCATTGGTGAAGTCAAGGAAATTAAGAAAGACCAATGGGACCCCAATGGGAGCCCTCATGCTTCAAGCTTAACTTGGTCATTACACTTCAACCAATGGGACCCTAGTGAAAGCTATCATATTGTGTCAACCATAACTTGGTAATCATGTTTCAACCAATGGGATCCTGGTGGAGTCTTTTCACCAACCTCACTTAATAAGACCAATGGACACCATCTCAAGCCGAAAAATATGGAAGTGAAAGTGATGGGCTTTTACCATCCACATTATAAAGATCACTAAGAAGTGTCCCAACGTCGAGCTAATGACGTTAAACAAGCGCTGATCGGGAGGCAACCCAACTAGATTTGTTTTCAAGATCTTTGGGGATGGTTTTCGCAATCTGAGAAGATAAAAACATACTTCACTTTAAATGGCTGAGTAAGGAGTCAGTAAGTTATACCTTATTGACTCTTGAGACGCATTCTTGTGGCCTGGTACATCATGAACTTCTTAATTGTGGAATCTCTTCGAGAGATGAACAAGTATTACTGATCTTGGGAATCGACTCTAAAAGACCCGCATTTCCTCTTTAATTTTATATTATTCCAGTCATGTTATTTTGGTTTTACATTTTACTCATTTGTTTTGTGAGTTTTCGGGTTCTCACATTGCGACTTTGATTCTTACGCATCTTTTCTGCTTGCCATTATCTCGCCCCTCATCAGGTTGTGTTGCTCTTTTCTTTCCGTTTTATTTATCACTTTCACATTGAAGACAATGTTTATATTAAGTGTGGGGGAGAGATTTTAGCATGTTTCTTTTTTGTTAAAAAAAATAATAAAAAAAAGGTTCATTGCATGATTGAATAACTTTTCTCCCTTCTTGATCTGATATGCTTGGTGATGAATGATTGAACTGATGAATTGAGTTTGATGGATGCATACCTTGTGAGATTTTGAGCCTAATGGATGGATTCAACATTTATGCCATTCTCTTCTTTCTTGTGTGATTTTCACTCATGTTAATAACCACTCTAGAACTTGCTTTGATTCTTTTTGAAGCTACATTTCACTTGCATGCATAAACATGATTGAGGCCCTCTTAATTAGCTAGTTTAACCAAATAGCCAACCTTCCTTTCAATATGATATCAAGCACTCTTTTGACTTCTTGAAAATTCTCTGATTCCTGCCAACCTTGTATATTTTCCTTTGCTTAACCCCTTTGAGCTTATTTGACCATTCCTTGTTTCTAGCTCATTATGTGCCTTAAATGAAAAATCGTGTTCTTACTTTACCCTAGGGAATAAAAGAACATTGGCCTGGTTAATGGATGAGTTTTTGAACAAGTGTGGGGTGTGTGTACAAAATGGTTGTTGAAAAAGGAAAGAGTGCCTAAAAAAAAACAAAAACAAAAACAACAAAAAACAAAAAACAACAAAAAACAAAAAAAAACAAAAAGAGAAAAGGATTGGGAAATGAATATGTAAAGGGATATACATTAGAGTTGAGATGAATTTTTATGCTTGTTATTTGAACTCAGCTCTCATTTGCTTTTATTCTCTTTGGTATTTATCTTCTCATATCCATTTTATCCTCTTCTGTTACCTTGACCTCACTACAACCTTGAATAAAGTTCTCATGATTTGTGTGTACATGTGTTTTGAGTAGTGGAGAAGTAGAAGATAAGCAAGCTTATGGTAGTGCAATTTTCATGGGTTGAATTGAGTGAAATACCTACCTTTTAAACACTTGAGAGATTGAGAGGGAATCTTGTGAAGATCCATCATTCTTAATTCATTCTTTTCAACGGAAGTTTCCTTGCTTGTTAGTTTGAGATGTGAAGAAATGTTACCTCATTTATGCTTTGATCCCTTGAATTTCTTGTTACTCTTCTTGCTTCATTGAGTTCTTTAGAGTTTTTAGCTTTTAAGTTTGTGTCGTTTGTCTTTGTCTTCTAACTTTAGTTTTATATGTTTTGCCCAGGAGTGCAAAAAGCTAAGTGTGGGAGAATTTGATAATCACATATTTTATTCATTAAGAAACCTTTATGTTTAGTTATTTACACTCTTCATGTACTTAATTGACTGAATTTGATTATGTTTTGTAAGTTTGAACTCGAATCGGACTTAATTGATTTTTTTCAGCATTATTCGGGTCTTACACTGTTTCTGTATTTTAGCCATATCTTGAGTTCTAAATGTCTGATAATTATGAATTTTACCTTGTAGGAAAGATAAGAGAGAGCTCTACAACTTTGATGAAGAGCTCAAAGTCAATTTCAGACATCTAGTGGAGCTAATTGGGCATGGAAATCAGAATACGGGATTTGTGACTGGAACCCGAACAGTGTGTAGTAACCAGAACATAATTCGAGTTTGAGTTTATAGAATGGGCTGAAAATTTGTAATCTGAAAGTTAAGACCCATATGTACAACTTTCATGACAAACACAAAACTTGATTCGGGCTCCTTGATGGAGATATTGGGTCTGAAAGTCAAAACAGAGGTGCTGAAACTGGTCCTGAACAGTCTGTAGTAATTGAGTCATATCTTGGGCTGTAGGACGAATTTTTGGGTGCTTCCAGAGCCATTGGAAAGCTTAGACAATTTCCTAGAACTTTCATGAAGACCACTTGGCTCAGAAATGACGAAATCAATGAGTTCAGTAATGAATACTTTCGGAGACAAGGAAGCTCACCTACCAAGCTCACCTACCAATCTCACCTACCAAGCTCACCTACCAAGCTCACCTACTAATTCCACCTACTAATCTCATCTACCCATCTACTACTACTCTGAATCCTCTATAAAAGGAAGCATGTGGAGAGCTCTAAACACAACACACACTTGGTGTTAGAGATAGCTTTTCATAGTTCTTGTATATTTTTCCTTCATTGTAATGGAGAGCTAAGTCACTTCTAGTCAATTCGGGACTCTTGAAAAGATTGTGGCTTGGATTCTTGAGACCTTGGTTATGTAATGTATTTGATTTATATTTGAATTCCTCTTCTCTTCTTCTTCTTCTGTTCTCTTGATCTTGAATGCATGAATGGTGATTCTGTTTATGTTTGATCTGATTTGATCTTGGTTTAAGATTAAGTATTGTGATGAAATTTAGAACTGATTGATCTAAACTAATCACGTAATTGAAGAGGTTAGGTTATTGATTTGTGCCTAGGTTAATTGAATTCGGTGCTAAAATTGACATATATTTACATGAATGATGCGATTGCAGATTTGTGTTTATCACTTGTCAATTGAATTCTGGACGATTGTCTAGTATGAATTCTGGATCTGATGCAGAGATCTCGGTTAGTTCCAAGTTAACCATTCAAATGTATTTCAGGTGTTTGTTGAAAGGTCTATGATTGAATCCACCCAATCTCGGATAGATTTCTGAATTGACTGTTCTTTTAATTGTTATTTTTCTTCAGATCTTGTCATTGTAATCCTTGAACAATCAAAACCCCTCTTTCTAACTTAACTTAATTTGATAAAATTGCATTTACGATCCTTGAGGAGACAATCCGGTGTTGTTCACTATACTACAAGTTTAGGTAATAACTTCGGTTATAATTTTGACTGAGTTCGGTGCTCGTCAGCAAGCACTTGTTGATTTTGTACTTGAGAATATCATGATGTGATGATGTTGAGAAGTGAATATGTATGTGTATATATATATTTATACACCATTGTGGTGTGCTTATGATGAATGCATCATTGATGAACATGCGTGATTGAAATTGAATCATCATGCATATGTGTTGTCCGTTGGACATTGTTGTAAAGGCTATGTGTGCCTAGGAGTTTGAATAACACCCATGTGCAGGTGCGAGTAGACTAAGCGTAGGGTCATAGTGGTTGGCCCTGCGGGTGTCGGGGTGTGGGTGTCTCACAATAGACAGTGGTAGCTCCACTGGGGCCGTGGGATAGACCGATGCTACACACTGATGGTCTTAACTGGGACACTGTCCTATATCATGTTCAACTATTGAGGTGCCATGTATAAGCCATTTGCACAAACATTTTTATGAGATAAAGCACACTATATTTTAAGGCTAACGATATATTGGCATTACTCCTTGATCATTCACTCCAAAAAATGTTAATGTTTAGCTCCATGGAGTAGGAATTTTGGTACCCTTTTGCATTGTAAATTGTCCATCACATGATTCATTGAGCATGAATATTTATAACTATAAGAATATCTACTTTTATTTCTATAATGATTGTTTGAATACTTGAACTGTTGACTGCTAGTAGTATTACTGTTGTTTACTTGTTGTTGAGGACTTTATTACTATCTGTTGTTATTCTGCTTTTGCTGATAAATTTATTATTACTGCGGTTAGATGTTTAAACTATGTTATGTGTGGGCGTCCAGTACCGTTTTGTTTCCTTACTATCATTTTGATAATGAAAGCTGGGTGTCTCACCTCTTTCTGTGTTTTCTATATTTCTGTCGGTCTGTTTACTTTTGAGAAGACACGTGTGAAGAAGAGGAAGCTTCTGAGTTTCCAGGGTTTTAGCCAGACTGAGATTGAAGCTTGCTGAGGATGACGTCTCACCCTCGTGGATTTTTGGGCTACACACGGATCACTTTTCACGGAGGTCCCGACTGCTGGCACATTAATGTGTAAACAGATCGTTGCGTGTACCATGGAGAGCTGACAGTGTCCTTGGCATGGGGTCGTTATGACGCTCTTATTTTTTTTTCATGCTTTTGTTTGGCTAGAGTTTTATATGCCTGTTAGGGATATGTGGGCTGACATGTATTACACCCCACGTGATGACTCTTTCCTTTCTACTGCTCGGGCTCCTACTCGTTGCTCTATCACTCTGATGGATGTTTCATCGGACGAAGAGGACCCTGAGAAGAACCCTTCTACGGTCCTTTCTCGTCAGTCTTAAGGACTGATTCTGTCAGTGACTACTGATGGCTATCCGTTATCTTTTTGGGGGAGCCTCATGTTTTGCTAGATTGATGGATGTAAATTTGTAACTACCTTGGGTGGGTAAAGCTTTTACTCTTTTTGTATATTTTGGAATGTAACTAAACAGGCTTATGCATATGGATATGAATATATATTGTGTATGGTTTAACTTACGTCGGATTCTTTTATTGCAACGGTTCTAGTTATTATCTCTATGCGTAATGGATTTTCAAATTAACTCTTTTGACTCTACTTGGGAACGATACGATTTATTGAAAAAAAAAAATATAGTGACATTTGTAAAGGAACTCAAATAACCATAGAATGAACCGAGTCCGTGAGTTAAAATGCAATTACTATTTTCCATAGTTTAATTTATTTCGTTTCATGTTTCGCTTTACTACTGTGTGACGTTCTTTCTTCGCGGGTATTGAGAAAAAGGGGCATTACACTGTCTTGGTATCAGAGCTCTCGGTTTGAGTTTTCTTTTGGGTCATGTGGTTTTGGATTATCTTGTTTGTGTTGTGTGATTCTCTGTGTTTGGTATTCCGCAAGGATACATCTAACTTTTCTCTGTGTTTTGTGTAGTTCGATTTGAAAGAAAGTATGGCTCGCAAAGGAGATATGGCTGCTGCTATTGAAGCAATACAGAAGATGGCTGAAGCAATGCTGTGCAGTTAATTAAAAGGCAAGCCGCTTTCAACAAGAGTGAGGTGGACGCACAACAACTGGAAGCTATAGCTGATGCCCAGAATTTAGCGGAATTTCGTCGCACGAACCTTCCGCAATTCAAAAGAGAGTTTGATCTTGAGAAATCTACTCTCTGGATCAAAGAGCTGGAGAACTGGCATGAATTGTGCCGATAACAAGAAGGTGACCTATGCGGCGTTTATACTAATTGGAGATGCTAAGGACTGGTGGACAAGAGAGCAAAGGTTGTTGCAAGCTGAGAATCGGGTAATTACTTGGGAAGTGTTCAGAGAGAGGTTCTTGAATAAGTATTTCCCTGAAAGTGCCAGACACCCAAAGGAAATGGAATTTATGGGTTTGCGACAAGGAAATATGATTGTGGGCGAGTACGTTGCTAAGTTTGAGAGCTTGTCAAGGTTCTCAACTTACTTTCAACACCAACCCAATGAAGCATAGAAGTGTCAAAAAATTGAAGAAAGTCTGAGACATGACGAGAAGAAAGCCGTCATAACCTTGAAAATTACTCAATTTTCTAAGTTGCTTGATACATGCTATAGGGTGGAAGGCTTGGACCAGGCGCGTGAGGTGAGAAACATAAACTTTGGGCTAATTCGGTCTCAAAGAGGAGGAAACAATGGTGCTGGCCGTTACCAGAAGAAGCCCTATTCCAGACCACCTGGAAATCAACAACAAAGACCACAGGGTGGAAGTCCTAGTGGAAGCCCGGGAAGGACAAGTCAGACTGCGGCATCTACGTCGAGGTGCATGAAGTGCGGGAAGGAGCACTATACAAGAGACTGCACTATCAATGGGATCATTTGCTTCAGGTGTGGGAAACCTGGACACGTTTCCCATGACTGCAGTCAGACCAAGGCGAAACCTTCCGTCAATGCTGCTAGGACCACTAAACCACAGGCTGGAGGTCGGGTTTACACACTGAGTGGTGCTGAAGCCTCTGAATCCAAAGATCTTATACAAGGGGAATGTCTCATTGAAGGTAATCTTTTAATTGTACTGTATGATTCTGGTGCAACTCATTCTTTCATTTCATATGACTGTGTGAAAGGCTTGGTTTACCTGTGTCTTCTTTGCCATTTAATTTGACTGTTTCAACTCCAACTGCTAAACCTGTTGTCACTGCCAAAGTCTGTTTAAATTGTCTATTAATTGTCGAAGGTCGAACCTTTTCTGTTGATTTGATCTGTTGCCCTTATCTCAATTAGATGTGATCTTAGGAATGGATTGGCTATCTGCTAACCATATCCTTTTAGATTGTTCTAGAAAAACCATAGTTTTCCCTTTGGATGAGAATTCTAGATTTCTGATGGCTAACCAAGCGAAAGCTTTCTTGAAAGAAGGAGCTCGAGAATACATGTTGTTGTCTTCTTTGAAGGTCGAGAATGAGGTAGAAGTGGACGTGATCTCCGTGGTTCAAGAGTTTTCTGAAGTTTTTCCTAAAAATATACTTGGTTTACCACTGGAGTGGGAGATTGAATTTACCATTGATCTTGTACTTGGAGCTGGCACTATTTCTACAGTGCCTTACCGAATGTCGCCTACAGAGCTAGTTGAGCTCAAGAAGCAATTGGAAGAGCTTCTGGAGAAACAATTCGTGAGACCCAGTGTATCACCTTGGGGAGCGCCAGTGTTGCTGGTTAAGAAGAAGGACGGTACTTCGAGGTTATGTGTGGATTATCGTCAACTAAATAAGGTCACGATCAAGAACAAGTATCCATTACCGAAGATAGAAGACCTAATGGACCAATTGAAGGGAGCGGCTGTGTTTTCCAAGATTGATTTGTGATTGGGTTACCACCAGATCTGAGTAAAAGTAGAAGACATCCCTAAAACGGCTTTTCGTACTTGTTATGGACACTATGAGTATTTGGTAATGTCTTTTGGTGTGACTAATGCACTTGTTGTCTTCATGGACTATATGTAACACCCCAACTTTTGGATAAATGACAGTATTGTCCTAAATGTACTGTTTTGTATTTTTTTGTATGTTATAAAATTTATTTGACTGTTTCATAATTGTATTTGAGTGTTTTGTGTGATTTACTCTATGTCAAGAAAATAATAAATTTTCGGGCCAGGGAAATCTTATTTTAATTATTCGGAGCTGGGGGATCTTACTAACCCAATTCCGAGTGATACGAAAATTAATCTTTTAATTTTTAGGATTTAACTGTGTAATAAAATAATTTTATATTATTATAATATTATTTTATTTGACAGTACATACTGTCTCAAAAACAGTAGAAATCTGCTCCAAAATGACCATGGACCCAGAAAAGTCTGTGGGACTCACGTTTAGTGAACCAATCATCGTTTCTGCCTAGATTAAATCCTAAGCCAGGAAGCTTGTTAAGTAACTAAGTGAAGTAAATCTAGTTAGCTATCTAGTTAAGTTCTAGTTAGAAAATGTTCTCAAAATATCAAGACAAATCTAGTTAACCTAAGTAACTATATAGTTAAGCTAGTAACTAAACAAACTAATCAATTTCACCTAAGTGTAACTAGAAAACCAAATGAAGCACAAACTTAGTTTGTTTCTCTTTAGGCCCATTAGGCCAAGAGCTTTCAAGAACCATCAAGAAGAGCTTAGTCACTTGCATGACTAGATTTCCTACACCAATTAGAGACAAGCTTGGAGCCAAAGCCTTTGTTCTCCACCCTTGATCAAATCTAGGGCCATTAGGTGATAGGAGGAGTCAACAAAGGAGGCCACCTCCTTTGGAGAAGCTCACGGCCAAGTAGAGCTTTGGAGAGCATTTTACTTCATTCTTCATCTTTGCTATCACTAAACTTACTCTTTTCTCTCTTCAAGAACAAAGATCACCATTGTTGTTCCTTTGAGGAGCCATTCGGCCAACACCTATACACTATACCTCCACCCTTCTAAAATTTTATCCAACCTTATTTCTCAAACCCAAATAACATTCTAAGAACATCTCTAGTTGGAGATTTCGTCAAAAAAAAATTCATCTTAAGCTTGGAAAATCATTTTGGAGATTTTTCCTACAAGGTGAAGATTCTTGTTTTTCATTTCTAGCTTGATTTCTAAGGTTCTAAGCCATGATTGATCCATGGTTTATGTTTTTCTCCTATGGTTATAACTCTTTAAAATATGTTTAAGGTTGCTAGGATTTCTTTGGAGAGCTACACAAAATTCATAGGAAGGAGAGTTAGAAGGTGTTGTCTTCCTTTAAGGTAATTAAGACGGAGATTTAATCTCATCAACCTTGTGTGGTGATGAGAAAATGGATTGTATGTGTGAGAAGAATCCATAAGGATTCATTTGTGTGGTTGTTTAAATGCTTTCATTATTTGTGATTGATTTTGCTTGTATGTATGTTTATAGCTTTAAAATATATTGCATGTGTATATAAATACATAATTATTAATTAGGATGTGATTAACATGTAAGGATTGCATGAGTGTTCCAAAGAACACAACATGGAGCTCACGGCTTGCCCAAGAAAAAGAGAATCAAAATGTTCTCAACCATTTTCTAAAGGAAGGATTTAATGGAATTAAGTAAATTAATGAATTCCAAAATGATTTAGAAGATGGAAAATGACCCAAAGATCAAATGCAAAGATTTTGTTAAATTTGGCCAACATGCCTTTTTAATGTGTAATTAATCTAAAATTTGTTTTCTAAGTGTAGACTAGTTGTTTAACCAAAAAGAATACATTTGCAATGGATTTTCAAGAACTAAAGAAGTAAACAAATTTTTATTAGAAATATGGTATCAAAGAGAAATAAAGTATAATGGTAATTTTCAAAGTGTATTTTGTAGTTATAAACTAAACAAAGGAATTTTTAAAGGAAAACATAGAAAATATATTTTTATAGATTTTCTAGACAAAATGCTGTCAAAATTTACTAAAAATGGACGAATAAAGGAAAGAATTTCACAAAATATTTATAACATAAGGAAAATATTCTACGTAGTTTAAAAGTACTAAAAATAGATTACGCAGTTTTAAAATAATGATTTTTAAGCTTTACGGTTAAGAAAATGATTTAAAAATCTTGCGCGATTGAGAAAACGATTTAAAGACACTACGCAATTTTAAAAACAACAAAATATATTTACACGATTTAAAAACGTTTGTAAAAGTGACGCGATTGTGAAAACACAATAAAATTTCTACGCGATTAATTGGAACAGTGAGTTTTGCTGTC
Source organism: Ormosia emarginata (assembly GCA_029884605.1). Lineage (NCBI taxonomy): Eukaryota > Viridiplantae > Streptophyta > Magnoliopsida > Fabales > Fabaceae > Ormosia > Ormosia emarginata. Next base: position 18,220,061 of record JAQQTP010000078.1, on the reverse strand, counting down.
GGGCCAAAGTGGTGGACCCGGACATGTTAAGATATGGTACTATCAAGTGGAGATGTACTACATTTGAGAATCTTGAGATTAAGGGCATTTTTGTAATTATGGTAATATTTTGAGACTAAGGGTAATTTTGTAATTATATTCATGCATCAAGAGTTGTACCAATTTGGTTGATATTGGCGATTGATTGACGAGACGAATTACACCGTGTTGTCGGTGTGATAAGCGTAGTGTGGTTCATTGAGTAGACTTGGAGGCATTAGTGTGCAGAGTATTCCACATGTGGACAGTTGGTCGCTCCTCTGGGTCGTGGTAACTGACAACACACTAATGATCTCGACACGCACTATTCGTAATCAAGATCTTATGGAGACTGTTTAGTACAATGCCTGTAGTGCACGATGTGTTTAGACTGTGTACTACACACTATGTTGGATAGTGGGCTATAGACACGACGTTGGACAATGTAATAGTTTGGTTGGGCAGCCTGAGGTACTGATAGTTCTTTACGAGTCATTCTCTCTGATGTCTGTGTCTAGCTCCATGGAGTAGGAATGAGTCATATACCTTTGCATTTGTGGCATGCATCATATCATTATTATTTGTGATATTATATGATGTGTTAATTTGTGTTATTATTTATGATATTGTGGTATGCATTATTGTGTTAAAATGTGTTATTATTCATGATACTGCGTTATGTATTCTTGTAATAAACTACGATATCTGTTGTATTGTCATTTTCTTATTTGCCATACTGGTATTGATGTTGATTGTCTCACCTCTTCATTTGTATGTGTTTCTGTATTATTATTTCATTTCTGTAAAGAGTTTGAGGAAGAGGTAGAGGAACAGCCTCTTGAGATTCTATACACCGAGGATCAGCAGACGGGCGACCAGTTTGACGAAGGTCAACCGTCAGATCACCCATACCATCTAGATTGATCTTGTGGTTATGGCGTTGCTGGGATTCTTAGGTTTTGTGAGACTGGAGTTTCACGGAGGTTCGGAGGCCTGGCGATTGCGGGAGGATAGAGGATCTGTAGTCTACGTGGGGCGTTTGACTGTGTCCCTGCGTGGAGAGTTTTATGGGGAGCCTATTTTTACTACTACTCTGTATTTACATTTGGAGTTGCATTTAGCACTGAGATATCACTAGGGAGGACTGTTTCATACACCCAGTGAGATCAGTATTGTATCGACAGCCCAAACTCCTGTTCGTAGAGCTGCGAGACATCCTAGATTTCTATCATCCGAGAGTGATCCTTCGGAGGGTTAGAAACCTATTATGTGCACTTGGACACTTTATGTTTCTAGTACTGTTATGCTAACTCTTTACTGCTTTATTTAAATACTTGTAGTTGTAAATTATTTGTACAACTTAAAACAAAATCATATGTATATTATGGAATGTAATAATAGTTAGTTTTATTTTATGTTCTGTGTTATTTTATTTAACGTTATTATGTATAAAAAGGAAAAAATTTACAACTTATATTAATTATGTATCAAATGTTTTGTAACTTGAGTAGATTTTATTTTATTGCATCATAAATGTGACATCCCCACAAGGGTGTTACATTAGTTGGTATCATAGCCCAAGTTAGAGTCTTTTGGGGTTGTGGTTGGGTCTGTTTTTGCTTGTGTTGTGTGATTATCTGAGATTTACTTCTGAAAGGATACATCTAACTTTGTTTTGTTATGATTGAAGAAAGAGATGTCTGGCGGAAGGGGAACGCGTGCAAACGTGAATCATAATGTAGACCCAGTGATTGCAGCTGCTGAGGCTATGCAGCAAATGACGGAAGTAATTACTCAGCAAAATCAAAGAGCAGCTCAACAGCAAGATGCGACTGTTGACGCTCTGAATTTATCTGAGTTCAGGCGCAACAACCCACCGCAGTTTAGAGGCGAGTTTGACCCTGAGAAGGCAAGTTTGTGGATACAAGACTTGGAAAGAGTATTTGAAGGAATGGGATGCGCCTACAATAGAAAGGTGACGTATGCTACCTTTATGCTTAGAGGAGATAGCAAGAATTGGTGGAGAGGAACCTGCCGATTATTGCAAGCTGAACGAACTGAGATTACGTGGGAAGTGTTTAGTGAGGTATTTTTGGAGAAGTACTTTCCTGCAAGTGCACGACATGCCAAGGAGATGAAATTTCTTGGTTTGCGACAGGGTAACATGATTGTTGGGGAATATGCTGCTAAGTTTGAGAGCTTGTCACAGTTCTCAAGATACTTTCAAATTCAACCTGATAAGGCATGGAAGTACCGTAAGTTTGAGGAAGGACTAAGGGTAGAACTAAAGCGAGGAGTGCTACCCATGAGAATGATTGAGTTTCCTACCTTAATGGATACTTGTCGATGACTCAAGGAATTGGAGTCGTCAAGGGATCCTAGAAATCGTAACTATGGACCGACTAGGTTCCAAAGAGGAGGTAACAGCAATAACAGCCGATTTCAGCGCAAGCCTTATGCGAGACCATCGGGAAGTCAACCTTAACGTCCACCTGTTGGGGGAAGTTCTAGTGGTAATAGAGCTGGTCAGAATGTGGCGTTTACGCCAAGGTGTTTTAAATGTGGAAAGAGTGGGCATATATTTAAGGATTGTTCAATTAGAAGAACAATTTGTTTTAATTGCAGACAACCTGGACATGTTTCTAGGGATTGTACTCAGCCAGAGAGGAAGCCTGCTGTGAGTAATGTTCGTGCTACTTAGCCGCGGTCTGGAGGACGAGTATATACGATGACTGGAACTGAAACTTCTCAGTCTGAGGATCTTATTCAGGGGGAAGGTGCCAATGAAGGTAATCTTCTGACTGTGTTATATGATTCGGGTGCAACACATTCATTTATTGCATATGATTGTGTGGAACGATTGAAAATGCTTGTGTCTTCTCTGAGTTTTCAATTGATTGTTTCTACACCGACTACTAAGCCTATTGTTACATCCAAGATATATTTGAATTGTCCTATTATTATAAAGGATCGTGTATTTTCTGTTAATTTGATTTGTCTACCTTTTGTTGAGATAGATGTAATATTAGGAATGGATTAGTTATCTTCTAACCATATCCTTATAGACTGTGCAAACAAAATCATAGTTTTTCCTAAGGAAGAAAGTTCTGGATTTTTTTACTGCTGTTAAAGTCAAGTCCTTATTGAGAGATGGAGCTCAGGGATGTATATTAATATCTTCTCTAGAATTCAAGTGTGAGAAAGATGTAAATGCTATTCTTGTCATCAATGAGTTTCCAGATATTTTTCTTGATGATGTACCCAGTTTGCCACCGAAGAGGGAGATCGAGTTCTCTATCTATTTGGTACTAGGAGTAGGTTCTATTTTGATTGCACTGTATCGGATGTCGCCAGCGGAATTGGTAAAGTTGAAGAAGCAATTGGAGGAACTGCTAGAGAAACAATTTGTGCGACCTAGTGTTTCACCGTGGGGAGCGCCAGTGCTTCTAGTCAATAAGAAGGACAGAACTTCTCATCTTTGTGTAGACTATCGTTAGTTGAACAAGGTTACTATAAAGAATAAGTATCCACTTCCAAGAATTGATAATTTAATGGATCAGTTGAAGGGAGCAGCTGTTTTCTCTAAGATAGATATGCGATCAGGATATCATCAAATTCGTGTCAAGGTAGATGATGTACCTAAGACAGCTTTCCGAACTCGTTATGGACATTATGAGTATCAAGTGATGCCGATCGGAGTGACGAATGCTCCGGCAATATTCATGGACTATATGAATTGGATTTTTCGTCCGTATCTAGACAGATTTGTTGTTGTCTTTATCGATGACATTCTAATCTATTCTCAATCTAAGGAAGAGCATGGTGAACATCTCGGTATAGTTCTTCAGATTCTGAAAGAAAAGAAGTTATATGCAAAGTTAGCAAAGTGTGAATGTAACGCACCTAAATATACCAACTGCAGCGCAATCGTCATTACACCACAGTTACTAAATCCAGGCATGTCACAATCATGATAACAGTAGTTTCAAAAAAATTAACGAGTTTATTTCTTCGCATTTATGCATAAGTAGAAAATACGAGCCATGAATGAATTATAGATGTATTCAACCCTTAATACAACCATTGAAATAAAATCACATTCTTTATATACATATATTTTATGGCCAACTTACACGAATCACTGATAACATAGAATATAATAATTACAGAGTCAAGTAAAATACAGTGGGAATAAAAACATAAAAGGGGAGAAGTAGTGACCCAGGGATGGGTACTACCAACAGTCAAGTCCGCAACCCCATATGCGCATGACATTCAGCGTCCTGGTTGACACAGCAGGCATCAATGCCTCCACGCAGCTGCACTCCTACAAAATCGAAGAAATCTTGTCCAAATTCCCAATTCCTTCGGCAAGGGGTGATTCCTCATCATCTTCTTCCAGGTCTTTTATCAAATATGAATATAAAACAGAGAACGCAGAAATATAGGAAAGAGGTAAGACACCCGTCATTCATTACCACTATTGGCAGTAAGAAAATAGCACGGCGCAAAGCGCCCACCGAGCAATACAGTTCATATATGCATCAATAGCAACAGCGAAAATTATAATAAAAGCAGTTCAATTCTAAGCAATAATCAGAGTCAATAACAACAGTGATATTTATGGTAAAGGTAGAACAACAGTAAGTAATAGCAGGCAGATCATAATAGTATTTCTGGAAATCAACACAACAATCAGATAATCATTTACAGGTATTCATGCTCAACAGTTTATAAGACCAGTAATGAACGATGCACAATGCATGCTTTCCCAATTCCTACTCCATGGAGCTAGACTCAAACAGTCGGAGAGAAAGATCAAGAGACGTGTCTGCAACTCGGCTGCCGCGGCCAGGTGCTAAAACTCAACAGTTTTCTACGTGCACATCAGGCATTGTACTGACAGTCCACGCTCGATCACGACATAGGACAGTGTCAAGTCCGCATCGTCGGTATGTTTGCATCGGTTTGCCCCATGGCACAGAGGAGCTCTAAACTGTCCATATGAGGGACCCGCACCCTGACGCCCCCGAGGTCATAACACGACCCACACTAGTCTATTCGCACCCGCACCCAGGGTGTGTTCAATCTCCTAGGCAACTCGGCCTTAAAATAGTCCACAGGACATTCACAATGCATAAGACTCTATGCATGAACATGTATGGTCCATATCACATACCATTCCATAATATGCCACAATTGGCTCAAATAAGCATCAATACAACATTGGTCACTCATATGGACCCACAATATCATAATATTGAATTCAAATAAGGTAATACATTTTTAAGGTTCATTATGCATTCTTATTCAAGATTTACCACTCTTACAAGAATCCATCACTAAGTAAGTTTCCATCTCACGTTATGCTCAAGTCTCTCGATACCAATCACTTAGTTTTTATTCTACATAGGATTAATCCAATTCCTAAAATCCATGATCAAAATCGTGGCTTCCTAAAGTCCACTACTAACCTCAATTTCTCCCATTTTATGCATTGATTTCTTAATATCCTTTACTTAAGTTTTTGTTCACTAAGTTCATTCTAATCCCTTATAGTCTTAATCTAATATCCTGGCTTCAAATTGAGTTAAATAACCCTTTAAGCTCTCCATCTCACATCCCAACATTAGCATTTATATTTCCAATTACATAGGCTTCATCTCACAGCTTCTCTATCGGTTCATCATGGGCGCCAGGCGCCATATCCGTAGCGCCCGGGCGCCGGTGTAGCGCCCGGCGCCGGTGTAGCGCCCAGACGCCGACCACGGCGCCCGAGCGCTCACCGGCCGCGTCACGGGGAAAACTTCCCGGGCACAGGCGCTGGCGCTCATGAACAAATACCGGGTGCTAGTGCATTAACAGGGGTTCTGCGTAAATTCATTTCTGCAGCCCCACCCATTCACTATCCAAAATCCCTCATCAATTTTCAACCATTCCAAAATGTGATACATGACATATAATTACAAAATAGCAACATATGAGTTCTTAATCATCAAGGCACACAATATACATTCATACATCCATACAAATCAAACAACTTCATCATGGAAATAACCCAACATAACAAAGAGTGAAATCCAACATGGATTCTCTTATCAACAACAACACACAAGACATTTCCTTACTACCAAGATTAGTTGAAGAGGATTATCTCCCTCTTACCTAAATGAAGACAATCACAAGAATGTTTTCCCCCTTTTGCTCTTGATTTTCGTTTTCCCCTTCAAGAAAAACCCTCAAAAGCTCCAAGCTTTAGCTTCAATGGTGAAAAATGGGGGAAGGAGAAGGAAAAGAAGAAGAACCAAGGATGGCCACTAGAAAATGGTCTTGAAATGATGGAAGAAAGCTAGATATGGAGGTGGTGAAGCAAGGAAATGAAAATGGTGAGTGGAGAGGGTGGACAGTGGAGGAGGAGGAAGAAGAAGAAAAGAAGAAGAGAAGAAGAAGAAAAGAAACGTAGAAGAGAAGAAGCGAAGGAGGGATAAATGAAATGTGATTATTGGGCCCTTAAGGCCATCTGCCGTGCAAGAAGGGTGGAGAGGGGAGAGAGAGAAAAGTGAAATGGGAGGAAGCTTCCTAGAAGTTTCCCAAATAAGCTTTTGAATTCATTTAACTTTTATCTTGAAAATAAAGTTAAAGGGGCTTGACACCAGGTAAATTTTGAACAGTGTGATAAGATTTTTTTTATTACATGTTATTATTTATTGGACAATAATCATAGCTGGCAGAAGTCAGCATTAATAAATCTGACAGATTAATTCTTCGTAGTATTTTATTATTTCATCTGTTAAAATTTCTCGAAAGACGTAAAACTTTGTAAACTGTGTCTGGCCTCGGGTTTAGTAAGATATCCCGTCGACGTTTCCATAGTTCAAGGTTCTCGGGAAAAATATTTCATTTTCCCGGTTTGACTCAGTGTGCACACAAAACGAGGAATATATTAAAATATTCGTCGTTTCTGAAAAATTCTGAAAGAATTCACATAAATCACGAATATTAGAAAATGACTATTCGTAATAAAATTCTCCAACTTTGGAAGCATTACAGTCGTTTTGCCAATCCTGCCCAACGTGCACGCAAAATGAGAAATAATATTAAAATATTCCGCATTCCCAGAAAAATCCAGAAAAATTCCTAAAAATTCTTAAATATTGTAAAATGACCATTTATCCTAAAATTATAAATTTTTAGGATGTTACAACACTCCCCTTCAAATAGAAATTTCGTCCTCGAAATTTTCATTCCTTAGGATAAATATCGACGTTGTTTCTTCACCTTATCTTCCGACCTCCATGTCGCTTTGCTATTCTATTCTCGATCTCACAGGAAGCATTCCATGGGTTAAACTCTCTTTCAATCGTACTGTGTTCCGTTCGATGACACGGCTGAGTCCAAGGATATACTTTCGTGATCATGACATACCGAAGATTTCATGAAGATTCGAAAAGAAATGATAGTAAAGATTAGTTATGGATACCGAACCAGTCCGAAAAAGAATTTAGGATAGTCCATAGAATTTAAGAGTGAGTTTGTTGGCAACTTAAATAAGATTACACACATTTAGCAACGCCTTTCTTCATCCCTTGTTACCATTACTTCTGTTTTAGATTTTGATATACCTTGATCGCTCCGATGTGTATAAACTCGGTTTACTCTCGTGAGTTTCATTGGGAATAAACTCCTTAAGTTCTGAATCATCTGGTATGCAACCTTCACTCATGAACACTAAGATTTTGTCGAGTTCCTTCCTCACATTCTGACACCAAGCCTTGTCTTAATAGCTTTTTCTTGTCTTGTAGAAATTGGTCACTGTTTCTACTCCTCTCGAATTCTTCCTAACAGATCATTCGAAATAATGATTATATCTAGACATACCTCATCTGGTGTCATTTCCAATGACAGCCACCTGTCCCCGAATTACTCTACTAATTCCTTCTTCTCGACCATCATAATGAAGGTACTAGGCAGTTTCTGGTTCAAAAAGTTCGCCATGGCGTTTTCTTTTCCAAGATGACTCTAAAATTAGAGATCATGTTCCTCCAAAATCTTTAGTCACTTTCTCTACCTCATGTTTGGTTCCTTCTCGTCGATTAAGTACTTCAGGTTCTTGTGACAGCTAAGGACATTGAATTTTGCTCCATATAGAAAGTGTCTCTATATTCTCAGAGCGGATACAGCAGTGGTCAATTACAAATCACGGATCGGGTAACACTTCTCACGCACCCTCAACTACCTTGAGGCGTAAGCCTCAACTTCCCAGCCTTGCATGAGTACACATCCTAAACTTTAATGCGAAGTATCACAAGGTATTTCAAACGGTTTCTCGAGATTAGGTAGGAGCAAAACTAATGAGCATCTGAATATCTCCTCAATCCTTGGAAAAACCTTCTTTACCTGTGTTAGCTCGTAGAAATTTGATCCTCTTCTTGTAAGCTACGTAAGAGATTCTGCCATCTTGGAGAACTCATCAGTGCTTCTTCGATAAAATCAACTGATTCCATTAGCTACAAGTCTCCTTTATGGTTTCCGATCTTTCCCTTTGAAGAACTACTCCAACCTTTGGTGAATTCATAACAATTACTCCATTTGGAATTTCACAACCCAAAAACTGAATCTCTTCAAACGGGAAATTGTACTTTGATACTTTAACATTTACTTCATCTTCTTTAAAGTTAGGAAAATTATACCGAGATGTCCGACGTATCTCCCCATATCTTCGAAATAGACCAGAATGTCATCATTAATGACAACGACAATCCTGTTCTAGGTAAGGATAGAAAATACAATTCATGTTATCCATGAATACAATAGGAGTATTTGTCACCCCGATTGACATCACGGGATACCCATAATGTTGAAAGCACACTCGAAAGAATTATTTTGGGAACATTCTCAATTTCCACGAATCCATCGATGACCAGGTCATACATCGATCTTGGAGAGAACAACAACTCTTTCCTCACCAGCCTATTGAATCGCTCATCTTTCCCCGAGGACACTCATCCTTGATCGAAGCCTTGTTTATTTTGTGACGGTCCTCGTCTCACCGAGAAATTTCATTCTTCTCCTTAACTAACAGCATCGTAACTTGACATGTGACTCCCTTCGACTACAAGAGCGGCATCTATATTCCCTTTACTCTTGGTCCTCTATGGAGAACATTAACATATACCCTCAAGCTCCTTTCCCTTATGAAGCTTAGACTTTGTTGGTTGTCACGAATTCAAAAGTCTTAGTTTTAAAAATCACTAAGGTTTTTATCGGAACGACCTAGCAGATAATAATCAGAAAACGACCGATCACTTTCTAAAATCATGAACTCGAACAGATATGATTTAAGGTAAGCAAGATAGGTTAACAAAAGACTCGATCTTTAGTAGAAATAGGATAGATTACACAACTTAGGTGTCCACAACAAGTCTTAATAACATAAATGGAAATAACTTAAGTTAAAGATGAGAAGGATACAGATGAATCCAAATGAATCATACAGTTACAAATTGTAAAAGGAGGGGTTACCCCCAGAATTATACAGCACGATTATAGGATCATCATTTGAGGCGTAATTTCCCTTGTTTAGATCTCCAAATGTCAAGGTCTCAACACCACCCAAGGTATAAATTCTGGCTTCTGCTTGTGGTTCCACAACCCTTACAACATTGATTGAAGAATTTGCCTTTACTTGGTCGCAGTTGCGGGAGACGTGTCCAGGCTTTCCGCATTTAAAACAGATTATCCCTTCGATTTTACACTCCCTCGTGAAGTGGTTCTTTCTGCATTTCCTACATCTTGGTGAAGATGTCGAGGTCTGACTGGATACACCACCACTAGTACTTTGTCTAGGAGTTGGTTGTTGTTGTTGTTGTTTCTCTGATACCCGTGCGTATGGTTTCCGCTTAAACTGGTTAACTTTTCTATTATTCCTCTTTTGGAATCTAGGCAATCCGGGGTTGCCCCAAAGCCGACTTTCCTCCAACAGATTCTGAACCTCAACTTCCAATTCTCGTTGTTGTGTGGCCCTCTGATCTTGGTAAGTTGTCATCTCAACCATCCTTTGCATTTCTTCTACAGTCGCAGCCATACCTCTATTGTCTTGTCCCGCGCTCACATGTATGCGTCTGTCACGAGCCATCGCCCTTGCATGTCTACTGCGAGCCATTGAATTTCTCTGAAGACGGATATAAATACAACAAACACAAAATTACTTCAAACAGCGTTATCTCCCTACGAAAACCAAATACAGAGAGTCAGACAATTCACATAATTCAAACAAGACAAGTTCAATTCACGAACCCTAACGATCTCTAGCTCGAACTTCTTCGTTATGCTTCCACAGCGTAATTCCTCGCAAGCCGTCAACTTCCAAACTACTTCTCGAATCTAGTTTACACCTACTATTTCTTTCTCCAGAAGATTGGTTTTCCAAAACCCTTTGATCTCCTCACAAAAGAATTCCTATTTTCCTAACACAATACGCCTAGGTGAAGTCATAGTTTCCTGTACACACAGAATATTACATATTGAGTAGGTCAGTCCTCAATATCATGCAACTGTATAACAGTAGCCATCAACATTCAACCTATGGTAAGCCATGCATTCCTTTCCCATCATCTCAATCAAGAGACAAGGAAGTGCACAACAGACCAATTTCTAATATGCCTAAACATAACAAGTCCATACCCCGGCTCAATAGGATGAACTGCTCTGATACCACTTAATGTAACACACCTAAATATACCAACTGCAGCGCAATCGTCATTACACCACAGTTACTAAATCCAGGCGTGTCACAGTCATGATAACAGTAGTTTCAAAAAAATTAACGAGTTTATTTCTTCGCATTTATGTATAAGTAGAAAATACGAGCCATGAATGAATTATAGATGTATTTAACCCTTAATACAACCATTGAAATAAAATCACATTCTTTATATACATATATTTTATGGCCAACTTACACGAATCACTGATAACATAGAATATAATAATTACAGAGTCAAGTAAAATACAGTGGGAATAAAAACATAAAAGGGGAGAAGTAGTGACCCAGGGATGGGTACTACCAGTAGTCAAGTCCGTAACCCCATATGCGCATGACATTCAGCGTCCCGGTTGACACAGCAGGCATCAATGCCTCCACGCAGCTGCACTCCTACAAAATCGAAGAAATCTTGTCCAAATTCCCAATCCCTTCGGCAAGGCGTGATTCCTCATCATCTTCTTCCAGGTCTTTTATCAAATATGAATATAAAACAGAGAACGCAGAAATATAGGAAAGAGGTGAGACACCCGTCATTCATTACCACTATTGGCAGTAAGAAAATAGCACGACGCAAAGCGCCCACCGAGCAATACAGTTCATATATGCATCAATAGCAATAGCGAAAATTATAATAAAAGCAGTTCAATTCTAAGCAATAATCAGAGTCAATAACAACAGTGATATTTATGGTAAAGGTAGAACAACAGTAAGCAATAGCAGGCAGATCACAATAGTATTTCCGGAAATCAGCACAACAATCAGATAATCATTTACAGGTATTCATGCTCAACAGTTTATAAGACCAGTAATGAACGATGCACAATGCATGCTTTCCCAATTCCTACTCCATGGAGCTAGACTCAAACAGTCGGAGAGAAAGATCAAGAGACGTGTCTGCAACTCGGCTGCCGCGGCCAGGTGCTAAAACTCAACAGTTTTCTACGTGCACATCAGGCATTATACAGACAGTCCATGCTCGATCACGACATAGGACAGTGTCAAGTCCGGATCGTCGGTGTGTTTGCATCAGTTTGCCCCACGGCACAGAGGAGCTCTAAACTATCCATGTGAGAGACCCGCACCCCGACGCCCCCGAGGTCATAACACGACCCACATTCACAATGCATAAGACTCTATGCATGAACATGTATGGTCCATATCACATACCATTCCATAATATGCCACAATTGGCTCAAATAAGCATCAATACAACATTGGTCACTCATATGGACCCACAATATCATAATATTGAATTCAAATAAGGTAATACATTTTTAAGGTTCATTATGCATTCTTATTCAAGATTTGCCACTCTTACAAGAATCCATCACTAAGTAAGTTTCCATCTCGCGTTATGCTCAAGTCTCTCGATACCAATCACTTAGTTTTTATTCTACATGGGATTAATCCAATTCCTAAAATCCATGATCAAAATCGTGGCTTCCTAAAATCCACTACTAACCTCAATTTCTCCCATTTTATGCATTGATTTCTTGATATCCTTTACTTAAGTTTTTGTTCACCAAGTTCATTCTAATCCCTTATAGTCTTAATCTAATATCCTGGCTTCAAATTGAGTTAAATAACCCTTTAAGCTCTCCATCTCACATCCCAACATTAGCATTTATATTTCCAATTACATAGGCTTCATCTCACAGTTCTCTACTGGTTCTGTCATGGGCGCCTAGGCGCCATATCTGTAGCGCCTGGGCGCTGGTGTAACGCCTAGACGCTGACCACGAAGCGCCTGAGCGCTCACCGGGCCGCGTCACAGGGAAAACTTCCTGGGCACAAAGCGCCTAGGCGCTTTATGAACAGCGCCTGGGCGCTAGTGCATTAACAGGGGTTCTGTAGAATTCATTTCTGCAGAGCCCTGGCCCATTCACTATCCAAAATCCCTCATCAATTTTCAACCATTCCAAAATATGATACATGACATAATTACAAAATAGCAACATATGAGTTCTTAATCATCAAGGCACACAATATACATTCATACATCCATACAAATCAAACAACTTCATCATGGAAATAACCCAACATAACAAAGAGTGAAATCCAACATGGATTCTCTCATCAACAACAACACACAAGACATTTCCTTACTACCAAGATTGGTTGAAGAGGATTATCTCCCTCTTACCTAAATGAAGACAATCACAAGAATGTTTTCCCCCTTTTACTCTTGATTTTCGTTTTCCCCTTCAAGAAAAACCCTCAAAAGCTCCAAGCTTTAGCTTCAATGGTGAAAAATGGGGGAAGGAGAAGGAAAAGAAGAAGAACCAAGGATGGCCACCAGAAAATGGTCTTGAAATGATGGAAGAAAGCTAGATATGGAGGTGGTGAAGCAAGGAAATGAAAATGGTGAGTGGAGAGGGTGGACAGTGGAGGAGGAGGAAGAAGAAGAAAAGAAGAAGAAAGAAGAAGAAAAGAAATATAGAAGAGAAGAAGAGAATGAGGGATAAATGAAATGTGATTATTGGGCCCTTAAGGCCATCTGCCGAGCAAGAAGGGTGGTGAGGGGAGAGAGAGAAAAACGAAATGGGAGGAAGCTTCCTAGAAGTTTCCCAAATAAGCTTTTGAATTAATTTAACTTTTATCTTGAAAATAAAGCTAAAGGGGCTTGACACCAGATAAATTTTGAACAGTGTGATAAGATTTTTTTTATTACATGTTATTATTTATTGGACAATAATCATAGCTGGCAGAAGTCAGCATTAATAAATCTGACAGATTAATTCTTCGTAGTATTTTATTATTTCATCTATTAAAATTTCTCGAAAGACGTAAAACTTTGTAAACTGTGTCTGGCCTCGGGTTTAGTAAGATCCCCCGTCGACGTTTCCATAGTTCAAGGTTCTCGGGAAAAATATTTCATTTTCCCGGTTCGACTCAGTGTGCACGCAAAACGAGGAATATATCAAAATATTCGTCGTTTCCGAAAAATTCTGAAAGAATTTACATAAATCACGAATATTAGAAAATGACTATTCGTAATAAAATTTTCCAACTTTGGAAGCGTTACAGTCATTTTGCCAATCCTGCCCAATGTGCACGCAAAATGAGAAATAATATTAAAATATTCTGTGTTCCCAGAAAAATTCAGAAAAATTCCTAAAAATCCTAAATATTGTAAAATGACCATTTATCCTAAAATTATAAATTTTTGAGATGTTACAGTGAATATTAGTTGGAGGAAGTTCAATTTCTAGGTCACGTGATTTCCAAGGAAGGTATTGCGGTAGACCCATAGAAGGTGGAGACCATTTTGCAATGGGAAAGGCCTAAGACAGTGACGGAAGTCCGAAGTTTTGTTGGAATGGCTGGATATTACTAAAGGTTCAAAGAAGGTTTTTCCAAGATAGCTGGACTGCTTACGCAGCTTACGAGGAAGAGTCAAGCTTTTGATTGGATGAAGGAACGTGAAGCAAGTTTCCAAGAGTTGAAGAAAAGATTGACGACTGCACCAGTGCTAATTTTACTGGATCCTAACAAATCTTTTGAAGTATATTGTGACGCTTCTTACCAGGGATTAGGATGCATGTTGATGTAGAACAGGAATGTGGTGGCTTATGCTTCAAGACAATTGAAAGTTCATGAGAGGAACTATCCAACGCATGATTTGGAACTAGCCACCATGGTTTTTGCATTGAAAGTGTGGAGGCATTTTCTGTATGGAGCTATGTTCAATGTCTTTAGCGATCACAATAGTTTGAAATACTTGTTTGATCAAAAGGAATTAAACATGAGGTAGAGGCGATGGTTGGAATTCTTGAAGGACTATGATTTTCAACTTCAATATCATCTAGGAAAGGTGAATGTGGTGGCGGATGCCTTGAGTAGAAAGGTGATCAGTGTTTCTGCCATGATGATAAAGGAGGAGAAATTGATTAACCAATTTAGAGATCTATGGCTGTCAGTGGAATTGGTACCAGGAAAGATTCGTCTAGGTAAGGTTGTAATCTTGAATGACTTGCTGGATGTGATTCGAGACAAACAGGATGAAGATTCGTTTTTGCAAAATGAAAAGGAATTTTTGAAACAAGGTCATAAGGCGATGGTGGAGGAAGGATTTGATGCAATCTTAAGATTTGAGGGAAGAATTTGTATACTTGATGATCCCGATCTTAAGAAAACAATTTTGGATGAAACTCATACTAGTGATTTGAGTATGCATTCGGGAATGACTAAGATGTATCAAGACTTGAAACAGATGTTTTTGTGGCCAAGGATGAAAAAAGATGTAGCTGAATGTGTGGCGTCTTATCTGGTGTGTCAGAAGGCAAAAGTGGAACATCAAATGTAACACCCCTTTGGAGGATGTCACACATAAAAGAAAATAAAAGAAATAGAAATAAAATCTACCCAAGTTGTGAAATATTTGTTAAATATTATTACGGGTTGTAAAATAATTCCTGATAGACAGAAATATGATATAAAAAGATAATGCGGAAAATACGAAATAAAAAAAAACATCATCACCGATAATATACATATGTTATATAAGTTGTACAAATAATTTACAACTAAGACTACAAATATTTAAACAAAAACAAGAAAGAAAGCAATAAAAGAGTTAATATATACGTACATACTGCCGACGCGCCCAAAAAAAAAAAAACATCATGGTTATCTAATCCTCTCGATGGATCACTATCACCGAAAATGATCATCGGGGGATAAATATCCCGATGCCTCGACACACGGCGATAACGGGATCGCGCAGTCGATACGATGCTTATCTCACTAGGCTCAGGGTTTTCAGTACCCCAATAACGCCTAATGGATAAGGGCAACTCTAAGTGCAGAAATAACGTCGTCGTCATGACAGGCTCATCATCAAAACGATGACGTAGGATCACGGTCACACGTCCTGCGCATACGTCACGAGTCACGGTCTCCTCGTAGATGCCAAGCCAGAGCACCTCCATGAAATACCAGCTCTATGAATCCCAAAAATCCTGGCGTCGCCATCCCTCACAATCAATCCAGAGGATATGGATGATCGGATGGTTCTTGATCGTCAAACTGGTCGTCTGCTTGCCGATCTTCCTCCTCTTCAGGGTACACGATCTCAAGAGGTTGTTCCTCTTCCTCGAAGTCTTTACCGCGTAAAATAAATAAATAGAAAATACATATAACAAAGAGGTAAGACAACATAAAATCATCACAACATGGCCAATAAAAAGATGACAAACAATATATACATACAGTTCATGCAATACATAAAGCTTTAACAATTATAATAATTAATTGTAGTAAAATTTAAGTACCATCACAATATGTAACTTCAAGATAAAACCTCACAGATAAAATAAGAATTATAAATAAACAAACAAGATATAATAATCAATAATAACAAGAACTGGATAAAATAAATAAATAAAATACGTATAAAAATAAATAGATAAGATGGAAACAAATAGATATAGAGATAAATAATATAACAAAATCCTACTCCATGGAGCTAAACAAAACACACATGTATCGAGAGAGGAATGATTCGCAAAACCTAATAGTACCACGGCTGCCCCACCAACTATTGCTTGTTGTCACACGTTGCATCTATAGCCCCACGACACGGAATCCATCAATCCAGGCGTGGTGTAGTTCACGGTCTCACGTTGTGGCACTACAGGCAAATGTACTACTAGATTTCACCAATCTCGATTAAATATAGTGTATGTCGAGTACCATAGTGTGCTATCGGTTTACCACGGCCCAAAGGAGCGACCAACTCGTCCACATGTGGGATCCCGTACACTAAAGTCTCCAAGTTCATTAGAACAATGAACCACACTACGTTTATCGCATCAACAACACGATGTGATTCGTCTCGTCAACAAATCCACCAAATATATGGCACACATAACGATAGATGGAAAGCAAACGGGTTCACATTTTCCCGACAAAAATAGATTATCAAAAAGCACATGCGGGTTCACATTTTCCCGACAAAGATAAAATAAATTTTCAAAAGCCCATGCGGGTTCACATTTTCCCGACAAAGATAAAATAAATTTTTAAAAGCCTGTAGACATTTTCCCGACAAAGATATAAAATAGACATAGTAACGGTCAATCGCGTAGAAATTTTATCGCATTTTCATAATTCCGTTTTTTACAAACGTTTAAAATCGGGTAAAGATATTTTTCTGTTTTTAAAATCGCGTAGCATTTTTAATACGTTTTCTCAATCGCGTAGGATTTTTAAATCATTTTCTTATTCGAATGCCCTTAAAATTACTTGTTTAAACAGATAGAAATAGTATTTAGTACATTTAAACTACGTAGAATAATTTTTCATACCGCATACTGTCATTAGGATATTTTGACTATTCTATAGGTTCATTTTTACTAAAAATTGACAGCATTTTGTTTATAAACTTATAATAATGGTTTTCTAAATTTTCCATAAAATTTTCTATTTACCTAATTTTTTTATCCATATCATTTAATTCTCTTTTGAAATCTCTAACATGCTTCAAAACCTAAAGTGAGCTATATGTTAGAAAATTTCTCAAAATTTCTGTATTTTACTTCCTAATGATAAAATCACTAGTTTTAATCCTTTAACTTAATTCTACTCAATTTGTTTCTTCAAAAATCATTATAGAAAATTTCTTGTTAACTTGTATTGTCTCTTTTTGATTGAAAAAGGTTTGAAATCAATTTTTAGAAATCATAATTACCTATAGTGGCATGTTGGTCGATTTTGTTAAAACTTTTTCATTTGATTTCTAAATCATGTCAAAGGTATTATCTTATCTAAATTCATTGAATCATGTTATAAAGTAATGATTTTGAATTAAATAAATCTTTTAGGCATGTTGGCCCAAAATGTACTAAATTTTTACCATTTGATTTATAAATTCCTTTTCTTTGATCAAAACCATTTAAAACTTTCTTATTTCTCCTAATCAATTAAGTTGCACTTTAGGAAAAATGAAGAGAACATTTTGGTCCTCACATTTTGGCATTGCCGTGAGCTAAGGAATGTGTTCTTTGGAACACTCATGCAAATTTACACATGTTATTCACATCCTAAACCTTATCATACAATTCTAACACATGCATTTATATCTCTAACACATGCAAAATATTTCTAACACATGCAAAATATTTCTAACACATAAAACCTAATTTAAAGCTTATAGACATACAATCAAAAGCTATTAGACATGCAAAATTATTACAATTACCAAATAAGAAAGCTACTAACACATAACACTTAAGCTACTAGCAACCACAAAAATTAACAAATACACATCAATAAACACACCACAACCGAATCCTTATGGATTCTACAAACAATCCATCTTCTTACCACCATCAAGGGATGATAAGAATTGTCTTCCTCTTACCTTAAATGAAGACAAAAAGCTTGCTTTCTCACCTCCTAGGTCACGGTTTTCACTCCACCAAACACCTAAAAATCTCAAACAAAACCTACATGTTACTAACCATGAAAAAGAAGCTAAACCATGGAAAAATCATGGCTTAGAACTTTGAAAAAGAAGAGAGAAAAGAAAAGCATGAAATTTTACCTTCTAGGTAAAACTTTCAAAGTTGGTTTCAAGCCCTAAATGGAAGAATTTGAAGAAACTTCCAACTACAAAGGTTCTTAGAATGGTGTTTAGGTTAAGGAAACTTGGTTAGAAAAATTTTTGGATGGTTGGAGTGTTAGGAAACTAGCTTGGCCGAATATGGTGAAGAAAATGGACAACAATGGTGGCTAGGGTTTTGAAGAGAGAGAAGAGAGAAAAGTGATGAAGATGGAAGGTGATTTTTAGCTTTCTCTCCAAATGGCCGTAGCCTTCATGTGTAAGGATGTGCATGGATTTGGCTTCATCCAAGCCATTGAACACATCAAAGGTCAAGATCAAATTTTGCTTAACAAGCTTTAATTCTATTGGTTGCTCATGGTGACTCACCTTGCTTAGTCACACAAAGTGTAATAAATGCTCTGTGAGTCGACTAGTGAGTCACTGTTCTGAAAGTTCTACAACTTTTACGGTGATTAATTAAGCTACCGATCTAACCGTTCGGCTAATTGTGGGTCCCGCAAAATATTTCCGGTCCATTGTCACTAAATTATACTTGACTAATAAAATAATATTATAATAATATAAAATTATTTTATTTGTGATTAAATCCTAAAAATTAAAAGATTATTTTTAGTCTCATTCAGAATCGGGTTAAGTAAGATCCCCCAATTCTAAATAATAAAATAAGATTTCCCTAGCCCTAAAAATATTATTTTCCCGCCTCGGAGCAAATCACACAAAAAGTCCATAAAAATTCACAGACAGTATTTTCGGGCATTAAATCAAGAAGAAAACAATTAAAAATGCAGACAAAAATAGCGAAACAAGATGCGTTCGGGACGTAACGGTCATTTTCCCATTTTTTCCCACAACGTAGGTAATCGTCCAAAACGTTCAAATAAAATATCCAAGCAAGTATTATTCAGTTGTATATCTTTCAGAAAAATTAATACAAAGATGGCTCGAGAAAAATTTTTATTTTATCGTCTCGAAACAAATTACGTAAAACGATCAAATAAAATTTGAGCCAAGATTATCGTAATTGTTTTCATACGTAAATCGAGAACGAGAAAAATAGGGACACAATGGTCATTCATACAAAAGCATGAAAAACAGAAAAACAAGACATTAAGAATATTTTCTAAAAATTGGGCGTTACAACTCTCCCCAACAAATAAAAATTTCGTCCTCGAAATTGATGTTCATTCAAACAAATGAGGATACTTGATCCTTCATTTTATCTTCCAGTTCCCAAGTAGCCTCACCCGTCACATCATTCCATATGACTTTCACTAGCTCAATCATCTTTCCTCGAAGCTGCTTTACCTTTCTGTCCTCTATTCTGACAGGTAAAGTTTCGTAAGTCAAATTCTCCTTTAACTGCACGTCATCTGGCTGTATAACATGTGTCGGATCTGGTATATACTTCCGTAACTGAGACACATGAAACACGTCATGCAAATTGGATAGAAAAGGCGGCAAAGCAATCTGATATGCTACAGGACCTATACGTCGGATAATCTGATATGGTCCAATGAATTTAGGAGTAAGCTTCTTCGACTTAATTACTCTTCCGACACCCGTCGTAGGAGTAACTCTTAGAAATACATGCTCACCCTCCTTAAACTCAAGAGATCGTCTTCGTTTGTCCGCATAACTCTTCTGTCTGCTTTGTGCCGTCCTCATCTTCTCTTGTATCATCTTGACTTTATCCGTAGTCTGTTGTACAAGTTCCTATCCAACACCATACTCTCTCCATCTTGATACCAGCATAGCGGCGTTCGACATCGTCTTCCATACAATGCTTCATAAGGTGCCATTCCGATGCTTGCGTGAAAACTATTGTTGTAGGTGAATTCTATCAAAGATAAAAATTCATCCCAACTTCCCCGTTGTTCCAAAACACAAGCCCGTAACAAATCCTCCAAAGACTGTATAGTTCTCTCTGTCTGACCGTCAGTCTGCGGATGATAGGCTGAACTCAATCGTAACTTGGTTCCCATAGCTTCTTGCAGACTTCGCCAAAATCTTGACGTAAACCTCGGATCTCTGTCAGAAACTATACATGTAGGCACTCCATGTAATCTGACAATCTCATTGATGTACAACTGGGTTAATCTTTCCAATGAATATTTAATATTGATTGGTAAGAAATGAGCTGATTTCGTAAGTCTATCGACTATAACCCATATTGCATCATGACCTTTCCTCGTCTTTGGCAAACCAGTAACGAAATCCATAGAAATGCTATCCCATTTCCATTCTGGAATCGATAATGGTTGCAACATCCCAGCTGGCCTTTGGTGTTCAACTTTCGATTTTTGACAAACTAGACAAGTTGACACGCATCTAACTACATCACCTTTCATTCCATGCCACCAGAATAACTTCTTCAAGTCTTGGTACATTTTTGTTATGCCTGGATGCATACTTAATAGACTAGTATGGGCATGTTCCACAATATATCGCCTCAGTTCTCGGTCACGAGGAATACAGATTCTACCCCGAAACCTCAGAATTCCATCAGTTCCTTCTTTGAACTCTACTGCCTCATTTTGCTTCATCTGCTCCCTTATTCCTTGTAAAAATTTATCGGCATTTTGCTTTTCCTTTATATCTTCCATCAACTCGCTTGAGATAGTAACCATATTCATACAGATCTTTCCCGTTTCCAACTCAACAAATGACCACTCATCTCTAAACTGTTCAATGAGCTCCTTTTCTTTAATCATCAGAGCAGAGACACTAATAATCTTTCTGCTCAAGGCATCGGCCACGACATTCGCCTTACCAGGGTGGTACAAAAGTTGAAAATCGTAGTCGTTCAGAAATTCTAACCATCTTCGCTGCCTCATATTCAGCTCATTTCCAGTCGTACAAGTACTTCAAACTCTTGTGATCACTGAAGATGTTGAACGTTGCTCCATAGAGAAAATGCCTCCATATCTTCAAAGCAAAAACTATCGCAGCCAATTCCAAATCATGCGTAGGATAATTCTTTTCATGAACCTTCAATTGTCGAGAAGCATATGCCACCACGTTCCGATCTTGCATCAACACGCATCCTAGTCCTTGATAAGAAGCGTCACAATACACATCGAAAGATTTCGTCGAATCCGGTAGGATCAACACCGTGCGATTGTTAATCTCTTCTTCAACTCTTGAAAACTCGGCTTCACGCTCTTCCGTCCATTCAAAAGCTTGACTTTTCCTCGTCGATTGTGTAAGTGGTCCAAAGCAATCTTGGAAAAACCTTCGATAAATCTCCGATAATAACCAAAGAAGTCCAACAAAACTTCGAACTTCTGTTACTGTCTTAGGTCTTTCCCACTGTAAAACAGTCTCCACCTTCGATGGGTCCACCGCAATACCTTCTTTAGAAATTACGTGACCAAGAAATTGGACTTATTCCAACCAGAACTCACACTTAGCCAACTTCGCATACAACTGCCTCTCTCTCAAAATCTGAAGAACAACTTTCAGATGTTCAGCATGCTCTTCCTTCGATCGAGAATAGATCAGAATGTCATCGATAAAGACAACGACAAATCTGTCTAGATATGGATGAAATATCCTGTTCATATAATCCATAAATATGGCAGGAGCATTCGTCACCCCGAATGGCATTACTTGATACTCATAATGTCCATAACGAGTTCGAAAAGCAGTCTTCGGCACATCTTCCCCTCTTACACGAATCTGGTGATAACCTGATCGCAAATCAATCTTGGAAAATATCACAGCTCCTCTTAATTGATCCATCAAATCGTCGATTCTTGGAAGCGGATATTTATTCTTGATAGTCACCTTGTTCAACTAGATAATCCACACAAAGTCGTGAAGTTCCATCCTTCTTCTTGACCAAAAGCACTGGCGCACCCCATGGGGAAACGCTAGGTCGTACAAATTCTTTCTCCAACAGTTCCACCAATTGCTTCTTCAGCTCCTCCAACTCTACTGGCGACATACGGTATGGTGCAATTGAGATAGGACCTGTTCCCGGTACTAAATCAATTGAGAATTCGATCTCCCGCTCCGGCGGTAAACCAGGTACATCGTCAGGAAAAACATCCGGAAAGTCGTTGACAACAGGAATAGTATTCACATCCTTCTCATTCTTAACTTCTAGAGAAGACAATACCAGATATCCCTGCGCTCCATCTCTCAACAAAGACTTGACCTTAACAGCAGTTAAGAATCCAGACTCTTCTTCCTTAGGAAAAACTATAGTTTTCTTTGCACAATCTATAAGGATATGGTTAGAACATAACCAGTCCATCCCTAAGATTACATCTATCTCAATAAGAGGCAAACAAATCAAATTGACCAAAAACAAACGGCCCTTCACAACAATAGGACAATCCAAACAGATCTTAGAAGTAACTACGGTTTAGCGGTTAGGCGTAGATACACTCAACTTAACATTCGAGAAGACACAGTGCAACTTCGGTCTTTCCACACAATCATAGGCAATAAACGAGTGTGTAGCACCCGAGTCATACAATACGGTCGAAGGGTTACCTCCGATTTCACCCTCTCCTTGAATAAGGTCATCGATTGGGAAACTTCAGATCCCATCATTGTGTACACTCGCCCTCCAGATCTCTGTTGAGTATTTCCGATTTTTGCTGATTAGTTTTAACATGACGAACAGCAGGTTTCTTCTCTGGTCGAGTACAATCCTTTGACATATGCCCAGGCTGTCCACAGTTAAAACAGACAGTTCCCTTGATCGTACAATCTGGAGATAGATGGCCCTTCTTACCGCACTTAAAACATGTCGGTGTAAACACCACTCTCTGTCCTGCTCCACCACTAGGTACACTCCCTCCAACTGGCGGTCGCTGAGTCTGACTCCCTTGTGGTCTAGCATACGGCTTACGCAGAAACCGATTTGTATTGCTACCTCCACCTCTTTGAAACCTTGTCGGCCCAAAGTTCCGACTCCTTTGATCTCGCGACGGTTCAAGCTCCTCAAGCCGTGCACACGCGTCTACCAAAGTATGAAAATGATTCATCCTCGAGAGATCACTCCCCCGCTTCAATTCTACTCTCAATCCAGACTCAAACTTCCGACATTTCCATACCTCATCTTGTCGATTTTGAGCATAATCCGAAAATTGAGACAGACTTTCAAATCTTGTAGCGTATTCATTCACTGTCATATTTCCCTGTCGCAACCCAAGAAATTCCATCTCCTTGGCATGCCTAGCACTCGCAGGAAAATACTTATCCAGAAAAGCATTAGAAAATACTTCCCAGGTGATCTCAGTCCCTTCAGCTTGCAACACTCGGCGGACTCCTCTCCACCAATGTTCTGCATCTCCTCTCAACATGAAAACAGCATAAGTTACTTTCTTTTCATCTGTACATCTCATCCCCTCAAAGATTCTTTCTAAATCTTGCATCCATTGACTCGCTTTCTCCGGATCCACCTCGCCTCTAAATTGTGGCGGATTATGGCGCCTAAATTCAATAAATTTAGGGCATCAGCAGTAGCATCTTCTTCATTGGGCGCTCTCAAATTTTGTTTGAGTAATCACTTCACCATCTCACATAGCTTCAAGAAGAACCAACATCGGGTCCTCCTCACGATTTACGTTAGCACGTCCTCTACCTCTACCAGCCATCTTCTTTCTTCAAACATAACAAAACAAAGTTAGATACATCCTTCTAGATATTTTCGAAAGGATATAAATCACAAAGATCACAGAGAATCACACAGCACAAACAAAAACAGACCCAACCACAACCCCAAAAGACTCTAACTTGGGCTCTGATACCAACTAATGTAACACCCCTTTGGAGGATGTCACACATAAAAGAAAATAAAAGAAATAGAAATAAAATCTACCCAAGTTGTGAAATATTTGTTAAATATTATTACGGGTTGTAAAATAATTCCTGATAGACAGAAATATGATATAAAAAGATAATGCGGAAAATACGAAATAAAAAAAAACATCATCACTGATAATATACATATGGTTAAGTTATAAGTTGTACAAATAATTTACAACTAAGACTACAAATATTTAAACAAAAATAGTAAAGAAAGCAATAAAAGAGTTAATATATACAGACATACGCTGACGCGCCCAAAAAAAACATCATGGTTATCTAATCCTCTGATGGATCACTATCAGCCTGAAAATGATCATCAGGGGATAAATATCCCGGATGCCTCGACACACGGCGATAACGGGATCGCGCAGTCGATATGATGCTTATCTCACTAGGCTCAGGGTTTTCAGCACCCCAATAACGCCTAATGGATAAGGGCAACTCTAAGTGCAGAAATAACGTCATCGTCATGACAGGCTCATCATCAAAACGATGACGTAGGATCACGGTCACACGTCCTGCATACGTCACAGAGTCACGGTCTCCTCGTAGATGCCAAGCCGGAGCACCTCCATGAAATACCAGCTCTATGAATCCCAAAAATCCTCGGCGTCGCCATCCTCACAATCAATCCAGAGGATATGGATGATCGGATGGTTCTTGATCGTCAAACTGGTCGTCTGCTTGCCGATCTTCCTCCTCTTCAGGGTACACGATTTCAAGAGGCTGTTCCTCTTCCTCGAAGTCTTTACCACGTAAAATAAATAAATAGAAAATACATATAACAAAGAGGTAAGACAACATAAAATCATCACAACATGGCCAATAAAAAGATGACAAACAATATATACATACAGTTCATGCAATACATAAAGCTTTAACAATTATAATAATTAATTGTAGTAAAATTTAAGTACCATCACAATATGTCACTTCACGATAAAACCTCACGATAAAATAAGAATTATAAATAAACAAACAAGATATAATAATCAATAATAACAGTAACCAGATAAAATAAATAAATAAAATACAGATAAAAATAAATAGATAAGATGGAAACAAATAGATATAGAGATAAATAATATAACAAAATCCTACTCCATGGAGCTAAACAAAACACACATGTATCAGAGAGAGGAATGATTCGCAAAACCTAATAGTACCACGGCTGCCCCACCAACTATTGCGCTGTCACACGTTGCGTCTATAGCCCCACGACACAGGAATCCATCAATCCAGGCGTGGTGTAGTTCACGGTCTCACGTTGTGGCACTACAGGCAAATGTACTACTAGATTTCACCAATCTCGATTAAATATAGTGTATGTCGAGTACCATAGTGTGCTATCGGTTTACCACGGCCCAGCGGAGCGACCAACTGTCCACATGTGGGATCCCGTACACTAAAGTCTCCAAGTTCATTAGAACAATGAACCACACTACGTTTATCGCATCAACAACACGATGTGATTCGTCTCGTCAACAAATCCACCAAATATATGGCACACATAACAGATAGATGGAAAGCCTGTGCGGGTTCACATTTTCCCGACAGCAAATAGATTATCAAAAAGCCTGTACGGGTTCACATTTTCCCGACAGCATAAAATAAATTTTCAAAAGCCTGTACGGGTTCACATTTTCCCGACAGCATAAAATAAATTTTTAAAAGCCTGTACGGGTTCACATTTTCCCGACAGCATAAAATAGACATAGTAACGGTCAATCGCGTAGAAATTTTATCGCATTTTCATAATTCCGTTTTTTACAAACGTTTAAAATCGGGTAAAGATATTTTTCTGTTTTTAAAATCGCGTAGCATTTTTAATACGTTTTCTTAATCGCGTAGGATTTTTAAATCATTTTCTTATTCGAATGCCCTTAAAATTACTGTTTAAACAGATAGAAATAGTATTTAGTACATTTAAACTACGTAGAATAATTTTTCATACCGCATACTGTCATTAGGATATTTTGACTATTCTATAGGTTCATTTTTACTAAAAATTGACAGCATTTTGTTTATAAACTTATAATAATGGTTTTCTAAATTTTCCATAAAATTTTCTATTTACCTAATTTTTTTATCCATATCATTTAATTCTCTTTTGAAATCTCTAACATGCTTCAAAACCTAAAGTGAGCTATATGTTAGAAAATTTCTCAAAATTTCTGTATTTTACTTCCTAATGATAAAATCACTAGTTTTAATCCTTTAACTTAATTCTACTCAATTTGTTTCTTCAAAAATCATTATAGAAAATTTCTTGTTAACTTGTATTGTCTCTTTTTGATTGAAAAAGGTTTGAAATCAATTTTTAGAAATCATAATTACCTATAGTGGCATGTTGGTCGAATTTTGTTAAAACTTTTTCATTTGATTTCTAAATCATGTCAAAGGTATTATCTTATCTAAATTCATTGAATCATGTTATAAAGTAATGATTTTGAATTAAATAAATCTTTTAGGCATGTTGGCCCAAAATGTACTAAATTTTTACCATTTGATTTATAAATTCCTTTTCTTTGATCAAAACCATTTAAAACTTTCTTATTTCTCCTAATCAATTAAGTTGCACTTTAGGAAAAATGAAGAGAACATTTTGGTCCTCACATTTTGGCATTGCCGTGAGCTAAGGAATGTGTTCTTTGGAACACTCATGCAAATTTACACATGTTATTCACATCCTAAACCTTATCATACAATTCTAACACATGCATTTATATCTCTAACACATGCAAAATATTTCTAACACATGCAAAATATTTCTAACACATAAAACCTAATTTAAAGCTTATAGACATACAATCAAAAGCTATTAGACATGCAAAATTATTACAATTACCAAATAAGAAAGCTACTAACACATAACACTTAAGCTACTAGCAACCACAAAAATTAACAAATACACATCAATAAACACACCACAACCGAATCCTTATGGATTCTACAAACAATCCATCTTCTTACCACCATCAAGGGATGATAAGAATTGTCTTCCTCTTACCTTAAATGAAGACAAAAAGCTTGCTTTCTCACCTCCTAGGTCACGGTTTTCACTCCACCAAACACCTAAAAATCTCAAACAAAACCTACATGTTACTAACCATGAAAAAGAAGCTAAACCATGGAAAAATCATGGCTTAGAACTTTGAAAAAGAAGAGAGAAAAGAAAAGCATGAAATTTTACCTTCTAGGTAAAACTTTCAAAGTTGGTTTCAAGCCCTAAATGGAAGAATTTGAAGAAACTTCCAACTACAAAGGTTCTTAGAATGGTGTTTAGGTTAAGGAAACTTGGTTAGAAAAATTTTTGGATGGTTGGAGTGTTAGGAAACTAGCTTGGCCGAATATGGTGAAGAAAATGGACAACAATGGTGGCTAGGGTTTTGAAGAGAGAGAAGAGAGAAAAGTAATGAAGATGGAAGGTGATTTTTGGCTTTCTCTCTCCAAATGGCCGTAGCCTTCATGTGTAAGGATGTGCATGGATTTGGCTTCATCCAAGCCATTGAACACATCAAAGGTCAAGATCAAATCTTGCTTAACAAGCTTTAATTCTATTGGTTGCTCATGGTGACTCACCTTGCTTAGTCACACAGTGTAATAAATGCTCTGCTGAGTCACTAGCTGAGTCACTGCTGTTCGAAAGTTCTACGACTTACGGTGATTAATTAAGCTACCGATCTAACCGTTCGGCTAATTGTGGGTCCCGCAAAATATTTCCTGTCCACTTGTCACTAAATTATACTTGACTAATAAAATAATATTATAATAATATAAAATTATTTTATTTGACAATTAAATCCTAAAAATTAAAAGATTATTTTTAGTCTCATTCAGAATCGGGTTAAGTAAGATCCCCCATTCTAAATAATAAAATAAGATTTCCCGGCCCGGAAAAATATTATTTTCCTGCCTCGAGCAAATCACACAAAAAGTCCATAAAAATTCACAGACGGTATTTTCGTGCATTAAATCAAGAAGAAAACAATTAAAAACAGACAAAAACAAAAAAACAAGACGTTCGGGACGTAACGGTCATTTTCCCATTTTTTTCCCACAACGTAGGTAATCGTCCAAAACGTTCAAATAAAATATCCAAAGAAGATTATTCAGTTTGTATATCTTTCGAAAAATTAATACAAGAGCTTCGAAAAAATTTTTATTTTATCGTCTCAAACAAATTACGTAAAACGATCAAATAAAATTTGAGCCAGTATTATCGTAATTGTTTTCATACAAAAATCGAGAACAGAAAAATAGGGACACAGCGGTCATTCATACAAAAGCATGAAAAACAGAAAACAGTACATTAAGAATATTTTCTAAAAATTGGGGCGTTACATCAAAGACCTGTCGATATGTTACAACCATTAGTTATTCAAGAATGGAAACAGGATAGTATCTCAATGGATTTTGTTACCGGATTGCCAAGAATGAGGAAAGGTCATGATTCTATATGGGTAATAGTTGATAGGCTTACGAAGTCAGCACACTTCTTGCCGATCAATATTAAGTATTCATCGGAGAGGTTAACCCAAATGCACATCAGCAAAATTGTTAGACTTCATGGTGTACCCATGTGTATAGTTTCTGACAGAAATCCAAGGTTTACGTCAAGGTTCTGGCAGAGTTTGCAAGAAGCCATGGGAACCAAATTGCGATTGAGTTCTGCTTATCATCCGCAAATTGATGGTCAGACGGAGATGACGATAAAGTCATTGGAAGATTTGTTGCGTGCTTGTGTGTTGGAACGATAAGGGAGTTAGGATGAATTTTTATCTTTGATAGAATTTACCTACAACAATAGTTTTCATTCAAGTATAGGGATGGCACCCTATGAAGCGTTATATGGACGACGATGCCAAACACCTTTGTGTTGGTATCAAGATGGGGAGAGTATGACCATTGGGCCAGATCTTATGCAACAGACTACGGAGAAAGTGAAGATGATATGAGAAAAGATGTGGACGACTTAAAGTAGACAGAAGAGCTATGCGGATAAGCGAAGGCGACCTCTTGAATTTGAGGAAGGTGAATATGTGTTCTTAAGAGTAACACCCACGACTGGTGTTGGAAGGGTTATTAAATCCAAGAAGCTCACTCCTAAGTTCATTGGACCTTATCAGATTATTCGTCGGATAGGTCCTGTAGCTTATCAGATAGCTTTACCACCTTTTCTTTTCAATCTGCATAATGTATTCCATGTGTCTCAATTGAGGAAATATATTTCCGATCCGATGCATGTTATACAGCTCGACGAAGTGCAACTGAAGGATAATTTAACGTATGAAACACTTCCTATTAAGATTGAGGACAAGAGAGTGAAACAGCTTCGAGGGAAGATGATTGAGCTGGTAAAGGTAATATGGAATGACGTAACGGGAGACGGTACATGGGAGCTGGAGGATAAGATGAGGGAGCAATACCCTCAACTGTTCTGAGGTACGATAAATTTTGGGGACAAAATTTTTATTTGTGGGGGAGAATTGTAATACCCCAACTTTTGGATAAATAACAGTATTGTCCTAAATATACCGTTTTGTGTTTTTCTACATGTTATAAAATTTATTTGACTATTTCGTGATTGTATTTGAGTGTTTTGTGTGATTTACTCCAAGTCAAGAAAATAATAAATTTTTGGGCCGGGGAAATCTTATTTTAATTATTCGGAGCTGGGGGATCTTACCAAACCCAATTCCGAGTGATACGAATATTAATCTTTTAATTTTTAAGATTTAACTGTGCAATAAAATAATTTTATATTATTATAATATTATTTTATTTAACAATACCTACTGTCTCAAAAATAGTAAAAATCTGCTCCAAAACGGTCATGGACCCAGAAAAGTCTGTGGGACTAGCGTTTAGTGAACCAGTCAACATTTCTTGCTAGATTAAATCCTAAGCCAATGAAGAGTGGTCAAAGAAAGTGGCTTGAAAGTTTTAGACCAATAAGATTCAAGTCCACAAAAGTGGTTGGACTTATTAGGATGAAACTAGAAAGCTTAACCAAGTTAGCTTAAAACCTAACTAAGTTAGCATAGGAAGCTTGTTAAGTAAATAAGTGAAGTAAATCTAGTTAGCTATCTAGTTAAGTTCTAGTTAGAGAATGTTCTCAAAATATCAAGACAAACCTAGTTAACCTAAGTAACTATATAGTTAAGCTAGTAACTAAACAAACTAATCAATTTCACCTAAGTGTAACTAGAAAACCAAATGAAGCACAAACTTGAATTGCTTATCTTTAGGGCCATTCGGCCAAGAGCTTCCAAGAACCATCAAGAAGAGCTTAGTCACTTGCAGGACTAGATTTCCTACACCAATTAGAGACAAGCTTTGAGCCAAAGCCTTTGTTCTCCACCCTTGATCAAATCTAGGGCCATTAGGTGATAAGAGGAGTCAACAAAGGAGGCCATCTCCTTTGGAGAAGCTCACGGCCAAGTAGAGCTTTGGAGAGCATTTTACTTCATTCTTCATCTTTGCTATCACTAAACTTACTCTTTTCTCTCTTCAAGAACAAAGATCACCATTGTTGTTCCTTTGAGGAGCCATTCGGACAACACCTACACCATACCTCCACCCTTCTAAAATTTTATCCAACCTTATTTCTCAAACCCAAATAACATTCTAAGAACATCTCTAGTTGGAGATTTCTTCAAAAAAATTCATTTTGAGCTTGGAAAATCACTTTGGAGATTTTTCCTACAAGGTGAAGATTCTTGTTTTTCATTTCTAGCTTGATTTCTAAGGTTCTAAGCCATGATTGATCCTTGGTTTATGTTTTTCTCTTATGGTTATAACTCTTTAAAATATGTTTAAGGTTGCTAGGATTTCTTTGGAGAGTTACATGAAATTCATAGGAAGGAGAGTTAGAAGGTGTTGTCTTCCTTTAAGGTAAGAGGGAGATTTAATCTTATCAACCTTGTGTGGTTATGAGAAAATGGATTGTATGTGTGTGAAGAATCCATAAGGATTCATTTGTGTGGTTGTTTAAATGTTTTCATTATTTGTGATTGATTTTGCTTGTATGTATGTTTATAGCTTTAAAATATATTGCATGTGTATATAAATGCATGATTATTAATTAGGATGTGATTAACATGTAAGGATTGCATGAGTGTTCCAAAGAACACAACATGGAGCTCACGGCTTCACCATGAAAAAGAGAACCAAAATGTTCTCAACCATTTTCTAAAGGAAGGATTTAATGGAATTAGGTAAATTAATGAATTCCAAAATGATTTAGAAAATGGAAAATGATCCAAAGATCAAATGCAAAGATTTTGTTAAATTCGACCAACATGCCTTTTAATGTGTAATTAATCTAAAATTTATTTTCTAAGTGTAGACTAGTTATTTAACCTAAAAAGAATACATTTGCAATGGATTTTCAAGAACTAAAGAAGTAAACAAATTTTTATTAGAAATATGGTATCAAAGAGAAATAAACAAAACTCTTGAAAAATACTTACCTTTGAGTTTTACAGTATAATGGTAATTTTCAAAGTGTATTTTGCAGTTATAAACAAAACAAAAGAATTTTTAAAGGAAAACGTAGAAAATATATTTTTATAGATTTTCTAGACAAAATGCTGTCAAAATTTACTAAAAATGGACGAATAAAGGAAAGAATTTCACAAAATATTTATAACATAAGGAAAATATTCTACGTAGTTTAAAAGTACTAAAAATAGCTTATGCAGTTTTAAAATAATGATTTTTAAGCTTTACGGTTAAGAAAATGATTTAAAAATCTTACGCGATTGAGAAAATGATTTAAAGACACTACGTGATTTTAAAAACAGTAAAATATATTTACAGGATTTAAAAATGTTTGTAAAAGTGACGCAATTGTGAAAACGCGATAAAATTTCTATGCGATTAATTAGAATAGTGAGTTTTACTGTCAGGCCAAAGTGGTGGACCCAGACATTTTGAGATATGGTACTGTCAAGTGGAGACGTACTATATTTGAGAATCTTGAGATTAAGGGAATTTTTTGTAAATATGGTAATATTTTGAAACTAAGGGTAATTTTGTAATTATATTCGTGCATCAAGAGTTGTGCCAATTTGGTTGATATTGGCGATTGATTGACGAGACGAATTACACCGTGTTGTCAGTGTGATAAGTGTAGTGTGGTTTATTGAGTGGACTTGGAGGCATTAGTGTGCAGAGTATTCCACATGTGGACAGTTGGTCGCTCCTCTGGGTCGTGGTAACTGGCAACACACTAATGATCTCGACACGCACTATTCTTAATCGAGATCTTGTGGAGACTGTTTAGTACAATGTCTGTAGTGCACGACGTGTTTGGACTGTGTACTACTACACTATGTTGGACTGTGGGCTATAGACACGACGTTGGACAATGTAATAGTTTGGTTGGGCAGCCTGAGGTACTGATAGTTCTTTACGAGTCATTCTCTCTGATGTCTATGTCTAGCTCCATGGAGTAGGAATGAGTCATATGCATTTGCATTTGTGGCATGCATCGTAACATTATTATTTGTGATATTATATGATGTGTTAATTTGTGTTATTATTTATGATATTGTGGTATGCATTATTGTGTTAAAATGTGTTATTATTCATGATACTGTATTATGCATTATTGTAATAAACTGCGATATCTGTTGTATTGTCATTTTCTTATTTGCCATGCTGGTATTGATGTAGATTGTCTCACCTCTTTATTTGTATGCGTTTTTGTATTATTATTTCATTTTTGTAAAGAGTTTGAGGAAGAGGTAGAGGAACAGCCTCTTGAGATTCTGTACCCCGAGGATCAGTAGACGGGCGACTAGTTTGACGAGGGCGAGCCGTCAGATCACCCATACCATCTAGATTGATCTTGTGGTTATGGCGTTGCCGAGATTCTTAGGTTTTGTGAGACTGGAGTTTCACGGAGGTTCAGAGGCCTGGCAATTGCGGGAGGACAGAGGATCTGTAGTCTACGTGGGGCGTCTAACTGTGTCCCTGCATGAAGAGTTTGATGGGGAGCCTGTTTTTACTACTACTCTGTATTTACATTTGGAGTTGCCTTTAGTGCTGAGACGTCACTAGGGAGGACTGTTTCATACACCCAATGAGATAAGTATTGTATCGACAGTCCGAACTCCTATATGTAGAGCTGCGAGACATCCTGGATTTCTATCATCCGAGAGTGATCATTTGGAGGGTTAGAAACCTATGATATGTGATGCACACTTTTCTTGACCAAGTTTAAAAACTTGATGCAGGATTAATTGTTGCATTGCAAACCCAAGTGCAGGTTGTCTCAAGTAATAAATTTCTCAAGAGTCCGAGGTCGATCCACAGAGAATTGATGAAGAAAAATTAAGGTGAAGTAAATATTTTGTTACTAAAATAAAAAAAAATATTTACTTGGATAAAAAGGTCCAGTCTTGGTAAATAAAGTAAATGTAAGATTAATTTCTTTTATAACTCAACTAAAATTCTCACATAATGGAGTTTCAATTGGAAAATATAACATTAAAAGTCTATTACGTAATTATATTATGTTTTCTTTAATTATTACCACCACTTGTAAATGGGTTAAAGCATTCACTGTGTCAATCCTATTATCTACAACATCAAGAACTCCTCTTTACAAGGGTAGTTTCTAAATTATCAAAAATAACATATAACACGTATAATAGTTACTAGAAAATAAATCATTAAAGCACAAGAGAGAAATAAATCTAACCTTATTTTATTACCAAGAGCTTCACACTTTAACCCAAGTAGACTGGAATTTATTTACCATAGACTAGAGAGAAGAAACAGAGAAAAGAAAAGAAAAAGAAAAATGAAGGGAGCCTGAAGAGAGGAGGCTGGGCACTGCCCAGAACCTCAACCCTCTCTCTCCCTAAATATCTCTTGAATTGTGAATTCAATTGCCTATTTATAGGCAAAGTTTAGTTACTATTTAATGCACAGTAACCAAACTTAATGATTAAGTCTTAAACGTCATCAATGACATTTTTTTATTTTTATTTTTTATTTTTTAATAATAATTGAGCAAACGTGTACAACCGTGTCTCCTATTTTTTTTCATTTTTCAGAAAAGTGGTCTTCATGAAAGTTGTAGGCCTGGATATTTGCTTTAAAATGGCTTTGGTCTGAGTCCAAAATCATGCCTAGAACTCAAGATATGGTCCAATTATTGTAGAGTATTTAGGCCCGGTTTCAGCTCCTCTATTTTGACTTCAAAGCCCAATATCACCCATTAGACCTCAGAATCTGAAAAAGTGTTCAACATAAAAGTTGTAGAGAATTGTCTTAGTTTTCCTATAAGACCAAAATCATATCAATCAGATATTTGTGACTCAAGTTATAGCTAATTTACTAAATACTACCAAAGAGATAATTAAGGTTAATTTGAGCAATAATTTGTTTAATGATCCAATATGTAACGCCCCTTTTTGGAGAGGGAACGTCACATCATTAAACATAAATGAAAAGAAGGAAATGTGGAAAATAAATTTTAAAACAATTAAGACCCAGTTCATTTAGTTCAAAATTAACTTGCTTAGTACTTTATTACGTGAGTAAAATTGGCGGTATATTTTTTTTCCTTTTTAACAATGCGGAATATGAATAACGATAAGAACAAAACAGTAAACAGAAACCCACATCTGAATAACATACATATACATATATATTTAGATGCCAAATATATTTTAGATACAACCTAGAAATTTCCAAAAAGCAAAACTATACTTGCCTATGGATTTTACATATACATCCACCAGAAATATCAAAATACACAGCCCACCAAAAATAATACATCAAGCCCCCAAAATAAAACACTGGCAGCCATCAGCAGCTACCAGTAACATCAGTCCCTCAGAGGAGGAGGGACCGTATCCGGATCCTCAGCAGGATCCTCCTCTTCAGAGGAAACCTCCATGGGAACCACGGAACCACAGGCAGAAGCCCGAGCAGTAGAATCAAAAGAGTACTACCAAGGGGTGTAGTAACAGTCACCCCACATCTCTCGGATGGGTAAGTAGAACTCCAGCAGCAAGCTGACATGGCAGGTGAGGATCGGTGCCTCATGACATCTCCAAGCAAGGGAAATCGATACAACTCCCATATAGACACAGCGGTCAGAGCTCAGGTTGATGTATCAGTACTCTGGCCCTCCAAGGAAGGTCAGACGCACGTCGCCCAGAAATTCGCGCATGCGTGCCTCCATGCTCCACAATAGATACTAGTCTTGCTCGGGCCAGAAGCCAGGAAAATCGGGAGCTTCAGCTTCCATGCCGTCGTCTTCAGTAGATACAGTATACGCACAAGCAGCAAATAATGGAAACACAAAAAAGAGGTGAGACATCCTACCATCATTACCAATTATAGCAGCCAGGAATAATACGGCGCATAGCGCCCATATAACAATCCCAAAAATAATAACAACAATAATATACAGATAGTACATCTGTAAGTAAGTAAACAGTTCCAGGTAGGCATTTTTTCATAATAATAATACAACAGTTCAAATTCACATAGAGTAGTAGTCATTAACAGTAAAATATCTCGCGATGCACATGTATACGGTATTCAAATTTCCTACTCCATGGAGCTAGACTCAAACAGTCGGAGAGAAAGGTCAGGAGACGTGTCTGTAACGCGACTGCCGAGGCCAAGGTGCTAAAACTCAATAGTTTTCTACGTGTATATACAGGCATTGTACAGACAGTCCATGCTCGATCACGATATAGGACAGTGTCTCAGTCCGGATCGTCGGTGTGTTTGCATCGTTTTGCCCCACGGACAGAAGAGCTACCAACTGCCCACTGTGAAGGACCCGCACCCTGACGCCCCCAAGGTCATAACACGACCTACACTAGCCTATTCGCACCCACACCAAGGTGTGTTCAATCTCCTAGGCAACTCGGCCTTACAACAGTCCACAGGACATTCACAATGCATAAGACTCTATGCATGAACATGTATGGTCAACATCACATACTATTCCATAATATGCCATAATTGGCTCAAATAAGCATCAATACAACATTGGTCATTCATATGATCCCACAATATCATAATATTGAAATCAAATAAGGTAATACATTTTCAAGGTCCATTATGCATTCTTATTCAAGATTTGCCATTCTTACAAGTATCCATCACTAAGTAAGTTTCCATAATCGATTGAATTTCCTAACGTAGTCTATTCTCATAAAATTTCTCTTTCTAGAGGAATTCCCTTAGCAAATCCAGTTCCTTACTTTATTTTATTATTTACCCTTTTTTTTGTAATATCATTATATGGAAGTCTTAGTATCACTTCACAATTATCAAGCTGATTCTGCTATGGGCGCCTAGGCGCCATATCTGTAGCGCCTGGGCGCTGGTTGAGCGCCTAAGCACTGAACACGAAGCGCCTGAGCGCTAACCAAGCCGCGTTACAGGAAAAATTCTCTGGGTAATGAGCGCCTAGACGCTCTATGCACAGTGCCTGAGCGCTAGTGCATTTACAAGGGTTCTGCAGAATCTATTTCTGCAGAACTGTGACCCATCCAATGCCAAGGTTTTACAATCATTTACCAACAATCCAAAGCATGGTTTATGTCATCAAAACACACATTACAAATCCATATAATCACACAAATCAAACAACTACAAAATCATGGAAATAACACAATATGACAAAGAGAGTAATCCAACATGGATTCCCTCATCTACAACAACACACAAGACATTCCCTTAACCAAGATTGGCTGAGGAAGATCATCTTCCTCTTACCCAAATGAAGAAATCAATAGAAACCTCCAAGAATCTCCTTGCAAATTTCAGATTTGTGCCACCCAAAACCCTAGAAATTTTAACTTCATTAGAATGGCACAATATCTTGAAAAATGGAGTGTAGGTGGTTACAAGAACACCCTTGAAACAGAGAATGAAGAAAAGAGAAGAAGAGTCTTGAAGCTTACCCAAAAACCCTAACTTTGAAGCTTGAAGAAAGTGATGAAAATGGTGGAATCTCAAGATGCTCCAAGCAAGAAAGATGTTTAGGAGAGGGAGAGGATTAAGGAAATGTGGTTGGTTTGGATTTTTGTGATGGATGAGGGGGAAAGAAGAGGGGCTGCCGTAGCTATGGTAGAGAGAAGGAGGAGAAGAAGAAAATGGAGAAAGAAGAAGAAAGGTAGTGAGAGAAAGTGTTTTGGTAAATTATGAAATAAAATATGTTAATGAATTAATGAAAAGTAAACTAATTCTCCCCCCAAATGGCTTGTTCCAGCCATGAAAATGGAGAGAGAAGATCGCATGGGCTGCACTTGCATGGGGAAGGAGGAAGAGGAAATTTCCAAGAAGCTTCCTCCAAGCTTACATGAGAAGCTTCGCACGTTTCTCGATAAAGTGAAAGTAAGGTTGTCTCCTAATTAGGCACACTAAGACAGTTGAATATTTACACTGTCAATATTATTTTTCCCCCAGTGTAAAAGAGTCACAGATGATGAAAATAATATTTTACTATTCATCAGATGATTTTAAGGTACCGCGATTTCATTTATCGGGTAGAAACCTCGTAAGACGTAAACCTCGTAAATTGTGCCTGGTCTCGGGCTTAGTAAGATTGCCCGTCGACAAGTCCATAATTTAGAGTTTACCAGCCACAGGGAAAACATTGCATGTTCTCGGGTCTGCACAGCTTACACGTAAAACAAGGAATACATTAAAATATTCGACGTTTCCGGAAAAATCCAGAAAATTTTCCAAAAATCTAGAATATTATAAAATGATCATTTGTAATTAAATAAACACTTTTCGGGATGTTACAACACTCCCCAACTAAAAAGGAATTTCGTCCTCGAAATTTATGTACCTTAGAAAAGATATGGATGTTGCTCCTTCATCTTGTCCTCCAGTTCCCAGGTTGTGTCACCAGTCGTCTCATTCCAGATCACCTTTACTAATGGAATCTCCTTGCCTCTAAGTTGCTTTATTCGTCAATCCTCGATTCTTGTAGGAGGTGCCTCATAGGTTAGGTTATCTTTTAACTGTACTGTGTTCGGTGTTATGACATGACTTGGATCAGGTAAATACTTGCGAAGTTGTGACACATGGAAGACAATGTGTATGTTGGAAAAAAAATGGGGTAAGGCTATCTGGTAGGCTACTGGACCTATCTGGCGAAAAATTTAGTAAGGTCCAAGGAATTTTGGAGTGAGTTTCCTAGATTTCAAAGCCCGGCTGACCCCAGTCGTGGGTGTGACTTTCAAGAATACATGTTCACCTTCCTCAAACTCAAGAGGCTTTCTCCTTTTATTCGCATAACTCTTTTGTTGGCTCTGAGCAGTTCTCATCTTCTCTTGAATCATCTTGACCTTCTCAGTCGTCTGTTGAATGATATCTGGTCTAATCGTGAGACGTTCGCCATCTTGGTACCAACACAAGGGTGTCTGACACCGTCGTCCATACAGAGCTTCATAGGGTGCCATTCCAATACTCGAATGGTAACTGTTGTTGTAGGTGAATTCTATCAATGGTAGAACTTCATCCCAACTTTCAGTTTGTTCTATAGTATAAGCTCTAAGCAAATCTTCTAGAGATTGGATCGTTCTTTTAGATTGACCATCGGTTTGTGGGTGGTACACTGAACTTAGACGTAACTTTGTTCCCAACGATGCCTGTAGACTCTGCCAAAATTTTGAAGTAAACCTTGGATCCATATCCGAAACAATACTCGTAGGCACACCATGCAGTCTAACGATCTCTCCAATGTACAGTTGGGTTAACTTCTCTAGACTGTACCTTATGTTGATCGGAAGGAAATGAGTTGACTTTGTGAGTCGATCCACTATTACCCAAATCGAGTCATGTCCTTTCTTTGTCCTTGGCAAACCCACAACAAAATCCATTGCAATGCTGTCCCATTTCTATTCAGGAATAGACAATGGTTGCAGCAATCCTGCAGGTCTTTGATGTTCCACTTTAGCTTTTTGACAAACTAGACAAGTCGATATGCATCTAGTGACATCGCTCTTCATCCTATGCCACCAGAACAACTTCTTCAAGTCTTGGTACATCTTTGTTATGCCCGGGTGCATATTCAGCTTGCTGGTGTGAGCATGGTCCACAATATATCTTTTAAGCTCTTGGTCACAGGGAATACAGACTCTACTCCAGAATCTCAAAATCCCATCCGTTCCTTCCTCGAATTCCGTCTCCTTGCCTTGCTTCATTTGCTCTCTCACTTCTTGCAAGAATTTGTCAACTTTCTACTTTTCTCGTATGTCCCCCATTAGCTCACTTGAGATGGTGACCATATTCATACAAATCCTTCCGAGTTCCAACTTAAAAAATGACCAAGTATCTCTAAACTGTTCGATAAGCTCTCTTTCCTTGATCATCAGGGCAGAAACACTGACAGCCTTTCTACTCAAGGCGTCAGCCACGACATTTGCCTTGCCAGGGTGGTACAACAACTGAAAATCGTAGTCCTTTAGGAATTCTAACCATCTTCGTTGCCTCATGTTAAGCTCCTTCTGGTCATACAAGTACTTCAAACTTTTGTGGTCACTGAAAATGCTGAACGTTGCTCCATAGAGAAAATGTCTCCATATCTTCAGGGCAAAAACCACAGCTGCTAGTTCTAAATCATGTGTCGGATAGTTCTTCTCATGCACTCGCAACTGTCGCAAAACATAAGCTACCACTCTTCTGTGTTGCATAAGAACAAACCCCAATCCTTGGTATGAAACATCACAGTACACCTCGAATGGTTCATTCGGATCAGGCAGTACCAATACTGGTGAGGTGGTTAGCCGTTTCTTCAACTCTTGGAAACTTTGCTCATAGCTATCAGTCCATTCAAAAGCTTGATTCTTCTTTGTCAGCTGAGTGAGCGGTCCAGCAATTTTGGAAAATCCTTCTATGAACCTTCGGTAATACCCAGCTAAACCCACGAAGCTACGAATCTCCGTCACTGACTTCAGTTGTTCCCACTGTAACACTGCCTTCACTTTTGATGGATCCACCGCAATCCCTTCCTTTGAGATCACATGGCCTAAAAACTTAACCTCATCAAGCCAAAACTCATATTTTGACAGTTTGGCATACAGTTCTTTCTCCCTCAGAGTCTGGAGAACTATACTGAGGTGCTCGGTATGATCCTTCTTATTCTGGGAATATATCAGGATGTCTGATAAACACATATTTTATTCATTAAGAAACCCTTATATTTAGTCATTTACACTCTCCATATTCTTAATTGATTGAGTTTGACATGATTTTGTGAGTTTGAGCTCAAATTGGTCCTAATTGAATATTTTCAGCATTATTGAGATTTTACACTGTTTCTGTATTTTGGTCATAACTTGAGTTCCTGATATCTGAAAATCATGAATTTTATCTTGTAGGAAAGCTAAGAGGAAGCTCTACAACTTTAATGAAGAGCTCGAAGTCCGATTCAGATGTCTAAGGGACCTAAGTTTACATGGAAGTCAGAATACGGGTTTTGTCAGTAGAATCCGAACAGTGTGCACTCATAAAATCATATCTCAAGATGTAATAATGGAGATGGGCTGAAATTTGGACAGTGGATATTCAAGATCCAAATAAACAACTTTCATGAAGAACACATTTTGAGAAAAAGAAGTCTAGTAGGTCATTTTGAGCTTGCAAGTTGGAACAGAGGAGCTGAAGTTGGGTTTGAGCAACCTACGGTATTTGGGACATATCTTAGGCTTAAGGAAGCCAAATTGGACGAACCAGCTATCCATTTTATAGCCAAGACAAGGATCTACAACTTTCATGAAGAACACTTTTCGTGGTTCTGAAGTATAGTGGGTCGTTTTTGGCTTCCAAGTCAGACACGAAATTTTCGTCCTCAACCACCCACTCATCCATCCACTAATCCACTCATCCATCCACTAATCCACTCATCCACTCATCCACTAACTCACCCATTCATCCACTCATACACTAATCCAACCACTTAACCACTCCACCCACTCATCCACTAATCCATCCACTCATCCATCCACTCACCCATTCATGTCCATAATTTCCCACTCACCAAAAGTCCTTTGGCATTTTTCACTAATTCAACCACTCAACCATTCCACTCACTCATCCACTAAACCAATCCACTAAACCAACCCACTAATCCATCCACTCAAACACTCCACTCACTCACCCACTTATCCACCCACTTCCCTTTGTCATTTTGTTACCTTAGACTTCTATAAAAGGCACCATTTATCATGAACAAGATGTAACTCTCCTTCATTTTCTCTCTTAGTTTCTTGTTTCTTCATAGTTTCTTCTTGTTTCTTCATAGTTTTTCTTGTGATTTCTTTCTAGCTATGTGTAACTAAACCTCCCTTGGTTAAGGGGGTGATGAAACCGCTAGTATTAATGTTGTAAACTTTGCATATTTGATTATTTCAACACGCTTATGTTTTTATTCATATATTTCTCGAATCTATTGTTGGTATGAAGGTTTTTGTACTTGTTCCTACTTTCAAAGTAGTAGATCTAGGTTTATTATGCGCGGTTGCGGTAGTAGATCTAGTGGGATGTATGATGTTCATGTGGGTATAATTATCTTTGTGCTATTTGCCGCTTATAAAAGTGGTAGATCTGGGTTTATTATGCGATTACGGTATTAGATCTAGAGAAATATATGTTCTAAGTAATTTAATCCCGGTGTGTGATTAGACCTTAGTGTAATTGGTTTTCTAAATCTTAATGCAATTGTTGGATAGTTGTAAGAACGGTTGCTTTATGACTAATCAGTAATTAGGAGTTGATTTGAGCGGTTGCTAAATTGGCCAACACATAAGGAAAACAGAGATTTAATATCACAATTGCATAAAAACATAATTGAGCATGTTGGAATAAAAAGGATATGTGGATTTACATTATCATATAAATCTAGTGGTGGATTCAATCTCTTAACCAATTTTCTTATATTGTTGATTTCAGTTTGTTTATTGTTATCTTTGAAGTCGTTCATTGTTCATCAAAACTCCAAAACCCCCTTTTACTTGTTTATTGTTAATCGAGTCTAAATTGGGAATTGTTTAATAGTGTTAATTGAATTAGTTCTCGTGGATCGACCCTTACTAACTACAACTAGTTGTAAGGTTTTTATTTTCTCGGTGGGCCTGACAACCGATTTTTATCTTAATTTTAATCACTACATCCGCACGCATCGAATTTTTAGGCGCCGTTCTTGCAGGAACCAATTTTTTCAATTACACTATTAAT
This sequence comes from Ormosia emarginata, assembly GCA_029884605.1. Lineage (NCBI taxonomy): Eukaryota > Viridiplantae > Streptophyta > Magnoliopsida > Fabales > Fabaceae > Ormosia > Ormosia emarginata. Next base: position 18,177,657 of record JAQQTP010000078.1, on the reverse strand, counting down.
TTATTTCCTATTTTTATTCTGTTTTTATTTTATTTTATTTTATTTTATTTTATTTTTAATCTTTCTTTCTGAGTGTTTTGTAGGTGTTGATGTCCTTTGAAGGAGTAGACGAAGGATTGCTAAATTTGAGGAACTATATTGATCAACTCACTTCACATCCTCAATTTCCCTTCCATCCCAGGCTAACTTCCAACTCACACTGCCGACATTGAAGTCCCGTTACATTGATCTATCAAGTTCGGAGACATTTGAGCCATCCGAAATATCCGAAGAAGTGACAATGGCGAAAAACACTTTAAGGGCATTGGGTGCTCCAGATCTAGATCAACACCTCTTTGCATAGACATTCTTGAAAATGAAGAGGCATTTGAATTGAAATCGGTTTAATCCATCTCTTGCCATCTTTCAATGGATTACCCTGAGAGGACCCCAACAAGCACTTGAAGGAAATCCATGTGGTATGTTCTAGCATGAAACCCGAATTCATGTAGAGCAAGTCAAGTTGAGAGCTTTTCCATTCTCATTGAAAGACTCGGCTAAGGAGTGGCTTTACTACTTGCCACCCGGATCCATCCAATCATGGCGGGACATGGCCCGAACTTTCCTAGATAGATACTTCCCCGCCTCAAAAGCTGCAACAATCGAAAAGAAATCAGGGTATTCAACAAAGGCATGGGAATCACTCCATGACTACTTGGGAGAGATTTAAGAAGCTATGTTTCACCGCCCTCATCATCAAATAAGTGAGCACTTTTAATTCAAGATTTCTATGAAGGCTTACAAGTGATGGATCGCAACATGATTGATCTTTGCTAGCGGAGGAGCATTGATTGATAAAACTCCTCAAGAAGCTAGAAACTTGATCTCAAGAATGGCTGCCAATATTCAACAATTCTACTCTAGAAATGACACCGGAGTAAGAGCGATGAAAGAAGTAGAGACAACCAAGATACAAAGAAGAAAATGACTCAATTGACTGCTATGGTTCAAATGGTTAATGGATTCGGGTAAAGCACCGAGTTCATGCTTGTGGGATTTGTTGTTCATCCGGACATCCCAACGATATGTGTCCCACTCTCCAAGAAGACACAAATGAGGAGCTAAGAGCAAGTGGGGGATATGCTTTGGACTTTCAAAAATTACAACCCCTACTCAAATACATATAATCCGGGTTGGAGGGATCATCCAAATTTCAGCTATGCAAAGCAACCTCAAAATCAACCTCCAACTTATGGACCTCCAGATTCCAACAAAGGCAAGTACCTTTCCCTCGAGACAAGCAGCAAGTTCAAGCTCCTAAGCAATCTGAGCCTTCATTAGAGGAGCTAGTAAAACAAATGGCCACTAATAATTTGCGCTCCAACAAGAAACAAATGCAACTATACAAAGTTTCAAACAAGAAACAAGGATCGCAATCAATAACTTGCAGAATCGGATAGGACAGGTTGTCCACAGAATTCAACAAGTTTCAAAGCCAAGCTTCAGGAAACTACCCTCACAAATGTAAGTGAATCCGAGGGAAAATGCTAGTCTTTGTCACATTGAGAAGCGGAAAGACGATGGATGAGCCTACCTCTCTTCCACCAATCATTCAAGAGAAAGATGAACCACCCAAAGAAGCAAATGATAAGGGGCAAACTTCCAAAACCCCTAAGGTAAGTATTTCTGAACCCTTCCTAAATATGTCACTAAAGCTCCTTTTCCTAGTAGGTTGGTTAAAACCAAGAAAGAAGAAGCGAAAAAGAAATACTTGAGACTTTTAGGAAGGTAGAGGTTAATATCCCTTTGTTAGATGCCATTAAGCAAGTACTTAGATATGCAAAATTTCGAAAGAATTATGCACTAACAAGAGGAAGTTAAAAGGAAATGAAAAGGTCCAAGTGGGAGAAAATGTTTCAAATTTAATTAAAAAGAAACTCCCAACCAAATGTAAGGACCCCGCACATTCACCATTCCATGCACTATAGGTAACACAAGGTTTGAAAGGGCAATGCTTGATTTAGGTGCATCTATAAATGTCATGCCATATTCTATTTATGCATCTTTATACTTGGGTCCTTTGGAACCTACTGGTGTTGTTATTCAATTGGCTGATAGATCTAATGCATACCCTAAGGGTGTGGTTGAAGATGTTTTGGTACAGTGAATGAATTAGTGTTTCCTATGGACTTCTATGTTTTGGACATGGAAGAGGATGAGTCTCCCAAATCTGCTCCTATCTTGCTAGGAAGACCATTTTTGAAGACCGCACGGACAAAAATTGATGTGCACTCATGAATTCTAACAATGGAATTTGATGGAGAATTAATTAGATTCAATATTTTTGAAGCTATGAGATACCCAAGTGATGTGCACTCGCTTGTTTAATTGATTCTTTTGATCCTTTTGATTCTTTAATTTCTGCAGCTTTTGATACTGACCATTTTGATGCTCTTGATACAATTCTAACTCATAGCTTAGATGTACAGGAGGAAAAGAAGAAGAGTGAAGAAGAGCCATGGAGTGAAGACATTGATGAAATTGTTGCTGCCTTACAAGAGCTCTCTTCCACTCTAGAAGAGCATGAGGTAACTTTTGTTGATTTACCTGTTACTACTGATATACCTCAACCTTCTGTTGTGCAGGCACCTGAATTGGAACTGAAAGCACTACCTGATCATCTTAAATACATTTTCTTGGGGAGAAGGACACCCTTCCAGGAATAATTGCAAAGTCACTCACCCAAGAGCAAGAAGAGAAACTGGTAGTCGTTTTTGCAGAACATAAGACAGTCATTGGTTGGTCAATAGCTGATATCAAGGGTATTAGTCCCTCCGTTTGTATGCACGGGATATTAATGGAGGAGGATACTAAACCTGTGAGAGAACCTCACGGAGATTGAATCCTCCCATGATGGAGGTTGTGAAAAAGGAGATACTGAAGCTCCTAAGTGTGGGGGTGATCTACCCCATTTCTGACAGCAAGTGGGTAAGCCCAGTCTAGGTAGTACCAAAGAAATCTGGAATTACTGTGGTAAGAAATGCTGAAAATGAGCTTATTCCCACTAGGTTACTGCAGACGGTGGCGTGTTTGTATTGATTACAGGAAGTTGAATGCCGCCACGAGAAAAGACCACTTTCCTTTACCTTTCATTGATCAAATGTTAGAAAGATTAGCTGGTCATTCTTATTATTGTTTTCTGGATGGTTTTTCAGGTTACAATCAGATTGCCATAGCTCCAGAAGACCAAGACAAGACTACATTCACTTGTCCATTTGGTACCTTTGCATATAGGCGAATGCCTTTTGGACTCTGCAATGCACCAGGAACTTTCCAAAGATGCATGATGAGTATATTTTCTGATTACATTGAAAACATCATTGAGGTTTTTATGGATGACTTTAGTGTCTTTGGAAATGATTTTGAAAATTGTTTGGAACATTTAACTTTGGTGCTTAAAAGATGCATTGACACTAACCTGGTACTGAATTGGGAAAAATGTCATTTCATGGTGAATGAAGGTATTGTGTTAGGTCATGTAATTTCTGCTAGGGGAATTGAAGTAGATAAAGCTAAGGTAGAACTCATGCATTCTTTGCCACCACCCACTAGTGTGCGGGAGATTCGTTCTTTTATTGGTCATGCATGTTTCTACCGGAGATTCATTAAAGACTTTTCTAAAGTCTCATTGCCCCTTTGCAGACTTCTTCAAAAAGATGTTAATTTTAACTTTGATGAGAAATGTATGGAAGCTTTCAATAAACTCAAGAAGTTGTTAACTCGTTGCACCTATCATCATGCCACCCAACTGGGAGTTACCTTTTGAACTAATGTGTGATGCCGTGACTTTGCGGTAGGAGTCTGTCTTGGGACAACGAGTTGATAGAGTTCCTTATGCCATTTACTATGCATCAAGGACTCTAAATGATGCTCAACTTAATTACTCAACCACGTAAAAGGAACTTCTAGTTTGTATTTGCTTTAGAAAAATTTAGATCATATCTAATTGGTTCTAAAGTGATTGTGTTTTCAGATCATGCAGCCTTGAAGTATCTTCTAACAAAGAAAGAAGCAAAGCCTAGATTGCTCCGATGGATTTTATTGCTCCAGAATTTGACTTGGAGATTAAAGACAAGAAAGGGAGCGAAAACTTGGTGGCCGATCACTTGAGTAGATTGGTAACTCAAGAGGAAGAAATGCCTATCATGGAGACTTTTCCTGATGAATATTTGATGGTTGTCAACACCATAATCCCTTGGTATGCTTGACATTGTTAACTACCTGGTTACTAAGGACTTTCCTGAGGGTTTGAACAAGGCCCAAAGAGATAAATTAAGGAGTGATCAGAATACTATATCCGGGATGACCCGTACTTATGGAAGCATTGTGCAAATCAAGTCATTAGGAGGTGCATTCCCGATTCTCGAGACACACTCCATCCTCTCCTTTTGCCACACCTATGCATGTGGAGGACACTTTGGCGAAAAAGGACAGCCAATAAAGTGCTTGACAAAGGTGGTTTCTATTGGCCTTCAATTTTCAAAGACGCTTACAACTTCGTAAGTCTTGTGACCGCTGTCAGAGAACAGGTAATATTGGTCCTCGTAATCAAATGCCTCAGACTCCGATCATTTTTGTGGAACTCTTTGATGTGTGGGGTATTGATTTCATGGGACCATTCCCTCCTTCATTTGGTTTCACATACATTCTTTTATCTGTTGATTATGTGTCTAAATGGGTGGAAGCAAAAGCCACTCGATCTGATGATTCTAAAACTGTTGCAGATTTTGTTAAGTCACATATTTTCTCCAGGTTCGGGACCCCAAGGGCTATCATCAGTGACCAAGGGACCCATTTCTGCAACAAAACCTTTGATGCTCTATTGAAGAGATATGGAGTAATGCACAAAATTTCCACTCCTTACCATCCACAGACAAATGGGCAAACTGAAGTGTCCAACCGGGAGATTAAGTCAATCCTTGAAAAGACAGTGAATCCCTCAAGAAAGGATTGGAGCACTCGACTTGAAGATGCTTTATGGGCTTATAGGACTGCCTATAAGACTCCCATCGGCATGTCACCATTTCGGTTGGTGTATGGAAAGCCCTGTCATTTGCCCGTTGAGTTGCAACATCGATCTTACTGGGCCATTAAACAAGTTAATATGGAATTGGAAGGTGCTGGAAAGCAAAGGAGTTCCAATTACGGAATTAGAAGAACTAAGAAATGAGGCCTTTGAGAATGCCCCGATTTATAAGACTAAAGCTAAGGCATTCCACGACCAATTAATTTCCGAAAAGAAATTTCACAGAGGACAAAAAGTCCCGCTATTCCAATCAAGACTCAAATTATTTCCAGGTAAACTGCGTTCTAAGTGGATTGGGCCGTTTGTGGTAACTAATGTTTTTCCTTTTGGTGCAGTTGAGATCAGGAGTGAAAATTCTAGCAAAGCATTTAAGGTCAATGGTCATCGTCTCAAACCATATCATGAACTTCCTAACAGTGCAGAGATGGAAGTGATGACCCTCATCCTTCCACAATATGAGGAGCATTGAAAGTATCATCATGTCGGGCTGAGGACAATAAACTAAGCGCTCATTGGGAGGCAACCCAACCAGATTTGCTCTCTTTATCCCTTTTTATTTTGTGTTTTCATTAGTTCCTTAGATTATGTTTTTATCTGTTTGTTGGTTGTAAGCATTTGAATCTCTAAAAAAAAAAAAAAAAAAAGCAACTGTGTGCCCGACAATAAGGTAGGTAGTGCCATTAAATTTTGTCACTCGGAAGCATGTGAAGGTCACTTTTCTTCAGCGACAACAACTGTGAAAATCTTGCAGTATGGATTTTATTGGCCTACTTTATTCAAGGTCTGTTACACCTTTCGCAAAAGTTGCGGAAATTGATCAAAAAGGTTCTGCTTTGAGATTATCATCTGCACCTACTCCTTGAAAAATTGAGATCTAGGTGGCGCGGTTCTTTTGCTGTCAAACACGTGTATCCTCTGGGGCCATAAATATTAAGGATCCTAGGAATGGTAATGCGCGTAAAGTTAATGGACAAAGACTCAACCATTCCTGGAAAATCAAGTTCTTGAGTTCTTTGTGTTGCCTGGTTAAGTGGCGGATACGGTACTCGTGACTCTCAAGTCGGTTTATTTTTCGGTTTCCCAAAATAACCGAATCCTTCTTCTCCTTCAAAATGGATGTCATTCTTTCAAACCCGAGAAAACATTTTCCTTCTTTTCCTCAAAATGCTCGAGAAAAATCTACAAAGTTCGATGTGAAAGATTGAGACCGTTAATGCACAAAGGTATGCCGAAGATGTACTGTTGGATAATTGAAGCAAAGGTTCGATTAGCGGTGAGTCCTCAATTTCATTTGACTCATATATGCCCTGGTCTTGGAAGAAGTTCATATTCTAAAAGGAGAAGAGCAAAAAGGTTACAAGTCCGTTACAAATGTGGACGATGGAACTGTAACAAGCGATGTCATACTTTGGGGATGGTTTCCGCAAATAGAGAAGATAAAATTTTCTTCATTAAGAATGGACTGAGTAAGGAGTCATTAGATGATATCTTATTGACTCTTGAGACGCATTCTTGTGGATTGGTGCATCGTGAAATTCTTAAATTGTGGAATCTCTTCAAGGATGAAGAAAAACGCTACGCTTCTAATCGACTCTAAAAGACCCTGTTTGCCAGTTTATAAGAAAATTGGATGGGAAGCCTATCCCCGACTCATAGAAGGCGTTTAAGCCGTTTCTGGACGTAAAACCAGAGGAAGATGTGAGCCACAATCACAACAATCTGTACATATCATCATCTTCTTCTTCTTCTTCCATCGGTTTATTGCTGACTTCCCGTTGGTCGGGAATAGGGCTTCTTTTGGAAGCGGTTTGAACCACTGCCTCCACCTCTTTGGAACCTCGCAGGCCCAAAGTTCTTGCTCCTCGAGTCTCTAGCCTATTCCAAGGCCTCAACTTCACAGCACGTATCCAACAATTCCGAAAACACTTTCATTTTTAGGGTAATCACGGCCTTCCTCACTTCGCATCTTAGTCCCTCAGTAAACTTCCAGCACTTCCAAACTTCATCGGTTTGATGCTAATAATGCGTCGAAAACTTCTCCAAGTTCTCAAACTTGGCCGCATACTCACTAACGGTCATGTTTCCCTATTTCAGGTTGAGAAACTCCGTCTCTTTCGTATGTCTCGCATTTGCAGGAAAGTATTTGTCCAAGAATTTGTTCTTGAACACGTTCCACGTGACGTCAATTCCTTCGGCTTCCAGTGCTCTCTGAGCTCCGTTCCACTAGTCTTCGGCGTTACCCACAAGCATGAAGGTAGCATAGTTCACCTTCTTATCTTCAACGCAATTCATACCATGAAAGACTTTCTCCAGCTCTTTGATCCACAGACTAGCCTTGTCCGGATCAAATTCTCCCTTGAATTGTTGAGGGTTGTGGCGACGAAACTCTGCTAAGTTCTGTGCATCGGCAGTCGCCTCGAGCTGTTGAGCTGCTCTCTCTTGTTGCTGAGCAGCACGTTCATTTTGTTGCGCGATGACTTCCGCCATCCTCTGCATCGCTTCTATAGCGGCTGCTATTTCTTCACCTCTTGCCATCTTGCTTTTCTCTTAAATCAGATTACTGAAAAACATAAGGAAAGTCAGAGGGATTCATTCAGAATACCATTCACAGAGTTTCACATAGCACAAACAAAACAGACTCACACACAAGACCCCAAGAAACATAAACCGGGGCTCTGATACCAACTTAAATGTAATGCCCCTTTTTGGAGAGGGAACGTCACATCATTAAACATAAATGAAAAGAAGGAAATGCAGAAAATAAATTTTTAAACAATTAAGACCCGGTTCATTTAGTTCAAAATTAACTTGCTTAGTACTTTATTACGTGAGTAAAATTGGTGGTATATTTTTTTTTCCTTTTTAACAATGCGGAATATGAATAACGGTAAGAACAAAACAGTAAACAAAAACCCATATCTGAATAATATACATATACATAAATATTTAGATGCCAAATATATTTTAGATACAGCCTGGAAATTTCCAAAAAGCAAAACTATACCTACCTATGGATTTTACATATACATCCACCAGAAATATCAAAATACACAGCCCATCAAAAATAATACATCAGGCCCCCCAAAATAAAACAATGGCAGCCATCAGCAGCTACCAGTAACATCAGTCTCTCAGAGGAGGAGGAACCGTGTCCGGATCCTCAGCAGGATCCTCCTCTTCAGAGGAAACCTCCATGGGAACCACGGAACCACGGGCAGGAGCCCGAGCAGTAGAATCAAAAGAGTCCTCCCAAGGGGTGTAGTAACGGTCACCCCACATCTCTCGGATGGGTAAGTAGAACTCCAGCCGCAAGCTGACATGGCAGGTGAGGATCGGCGCCTCATGACATCTCCAGGCAAGGGAAATCGATACATCTCCCATATAGACACAGCGGTCAGAGCTCAGGTTGATGTGCCAGCACTGTGGCCCTCTGAGGAAGGTCAGATGCACGTCGCCCAGAAATCCGCGCATGCATGCCTCCATGCTCCACAATAGATACTAGTCTTGCTCGGGCCAGAAGCCAGGAAAATCGGGAGCTTCAGCTTCCGTGCCGTCGTCTTCGGTAGATACAGTATACGCACAGGCAACAAATAATGGAAACACAGAAAAGAGGTAAGACATCCTACCATCATTACTAATTATGGCAGCCAGGAATAATACGGCGCATAGCGCCCATATAACAGTCCCAAAAATAATAACAACAATAATAGGCAGATAGTACATCTGTAAGCAAGTAAATAGTTCCAGGCAGGCATTTTTTCATAATAATAATACAACAGTTCAAATTCACATAGGGTAGTAGTCATTAACAGTAAAATATCTCGCGATGCACATGCATACAGTATTCAAATTTCCTACTCCATGGAGCTAGACTCAAACAGTTGGAAAGAAAGATCAGGAGACGTGTTTGTAACGCGGCTGCTGAGGCCAAGGTGCTAAAACTCAATAGTTTTCTACGTGCACATACAGGCATTGTACAGATAGTCCACGCTCGATCACGACATAGGACAGTGTCTCGGTTCGGATCGTCGGTGCATTTGCATCGGTTTACCCCACTGTGAAGTACCCGCACCCCGACGCCCCCAAGGTCATAACATGACCTACACTAGTCTATTCGCACCCGCACCAAGGTGTGTTCAATCTCCTAGGCAACTCGGCCTTACAACAGTCCACAGGACATTCACAATGCATAAGACTCTATGCATGAACATGTATGGTCAACATCACATACTATTCCATAATATGCCACAATTGGCTTAAATAAGCATCAACACAACATTGGTCATTCATATGGTCCCACAATATCATAATATTGAAATCAAATAAGGTAATACATTTTCAAGGTCCATTATACATTCTTATTCAAGATTTGTCATTCTTACAAGTATCCATCACTAAGTAAGTTTCCATAATCGATTGAATTTCCTAACGTAGTCTATTCTCATAAAATTTCTCTTTCTAGAGGAATTCCCTTAGCAAATCCAGTTCCTTACTTTATTTTATTATTTACCCTTTTTTTTATAATATCATCATATGGAAGTTTTAGTATCTTTTCACAATTATCCAGCTGATTCTGCTATGGGTGCCTAGGCGCCATATCTGTAGCGCTTGGGCGCTGGTTGAGCGCCTAAGCACTGAACACGAAGCGCCTGAGCGCTAACCAAGCCGCGTTACAAGAAAAATTCTCTAGGCAATGAGCGCCTAGACGCTCTATGCACAGCGCCTAGACGCTCTATGCACAGCGCCTGAGCGCTAGTGCATTTACAAAGGTTCTGCAGAAACCATTTTTGCAGAACCATGGCCCATCCAATCCCAAGGTTTTACAATCATTTACCAACAATCCAAAGCATGGTTTATGTCATCAAAACACACATTACAAATCCATATAATCACACAAATCAAACAACTACAAAATCATCGAAATAACATAATATGATAAAGAGAGTAATCCAACATGGATTCCCTCATCTACAACAACACACAAGACATTCCCTTAACCAAGATTGGTTGAGGAGGATCATCTTCCTCTTACCCAAATGAAGAAATCAAGAGAAACCTCCAAGATTCTCCTTGCAAATTTCGGATTTGTGCCACCCAAAACCCTAGAAATTTCAACTTCATTAGAATGGCACAATAGCTTGAAAAATGGAGTGTAGATGGTTACAAGAACACCCTTGAAACAGAGAATGAAGAAAAGAGAAGAAGAGTCTTGAAGCTTACCCAAAAACCCTAACTTTGAAGCTTGAAGAAAGTGATGAAAATGGTAGAATCTCAAGATGCTCCAAGCAAGAAAGATGTTTAGGAGAGGGAGAGGATTAAGGAAATGTGGTTGGTTTGGATTTTTGTGATGGATGAGGGGGAAAGAAGAAGGGCTGCCATAGCTATGGTAGAGAGAAGGAGGAGAAGAAGAAAATGGAGAAAGAAGAAGAAAGGTAGTGAGAGAAAGTGTTTTGGTAAATTATGAAATAAAATATGTTAATGAATTAATGAAAAGTAAACTAATTCTTCCCCCAAATGGCTTGTTCCAGCCGTGAAAATGGAGAGAGAAGATGGCATGGGCTGCACTTGCATGGGGAAGGAGGAAGAGGAAATTTCCAAGAAGCTTCCTCCAAGCTTACATGAGAAGCTTCGCACATTTCTCGATAAAGTGAAAGTAAGGTTGTCTCCTAATTGGGCACACTAAGACAGTTGAATATTTACACTGTCAGTATTATTTTTTCCCTAGTGTAAAAGAGTCACAGATGATGAAAATAATGTTTTACTATTCATCGGATGATTTTACAGTACCGCGATTTCATTTATCGGGTAGAAACCTCGTAAGATGTAAACCTCGTGAATTGTGTCCGGTCTCGGGTTTAGTAAGATCCCCCATCGACAAGTCCACAATTTAGAGTTTACCAGCCACATGGAAGACATTGCATCTTCCTGGGTCTGCACAGCTCGCACGTAAAACGAGAAATACATTAAAATATTTGACGTTTCCGAAAAAATCCAGAAAAATTTTCAAAAATCTAGAATATTATAAAATGATCATTTGTAATTAAATAAACACTTTTCGGGATGTTACACAATAAGGTTCAATATCATAAAATGTGTCAAAATTAACTTAATTAAGCATAATTGAACCTTAAAAAGCCTAGCGAGATGATTATAAAATGTATAAAATACAGTATTATCAAATTCTCCTACACTTAACTTTTGCACTTTTGGGCAAAACACAAAAGACAAAAACCAAAGAAAAATGACACAGACTCAAAAGCTAAAAACTCTAAAGGATTTAATGACTCAAGAAGAGCAACCAAACATTCAAGGGATCAAAACAGTCATGAGGTAACATTTCTTCACATCTCAAACCAACAAGCAAAGAAACTTCAGCTGAAAAGAATGAATCAAGAATGATAGATCCTCACAGAATTCACTCTCAATCTCTCAAGTGTTTGAAAAGGTAAGTATTTCGCTCTATTCAACTCATGAATAATTGCACTACCATATGCTTGCTTATCTTCTACTTCTCCGCTACTAAAAAAAAAAACATATATACACAAATCATGAGGACTTTATTCAAGGTTATAATGGGGTAAAGGTAAAGGAGGAAGTAATATAGATAAGACAAGTTAAATACCAAAGAGAATAAAAGAGCATTATGTTACAGTTAGAGTAGAGAAGATGTTTGAGAACATTCAGTCTAACTTTCCCCAGATTTTCTTAATTCCTTCTCTATTTGTTTTTTTTTCTCATAAAGGGCATTGACCAATATTTGACTAATATTTCGTTAAAGATCAATTAGTAGGTTGAATTCATTGTTAGGCTAGGGTGACCTCCTGGGAAGTTTCCTAGGATGCGTGTGAGTGAGGACAAAGCACGCTGAAAAGACTCGTGTTGGTTTGTGGAGACATTTGTCAATCCTACAGGCAGTCCCGGGATGTTACAGATGGTATCAGAGATGAGATCTCTTCCAGTACAGTGTGGTTCGGGGATGAACCAAGCAGAAGTTGGTGGGCATGTGGTGTCTCGGGGCTGACGAGGGCGAGGAGTGGACGCCGGTGTAAGAGAAACACGAACAAGGAGCAGCTCCTGGCAGGCTTTTAGGCGAAGGGTCCCATGAATGAACTGAATATGCACCAGAATGAGAGGGATTCAGAGACTGTGCAGGTATGGGACTGCATAGTTAATGATGGCTTAAAGGAATTGATTAGGCATAACCATATCAACAAGTTACAACTTTTTTTCGAGAGCCTAGAACATAAGAACTCCATGTTTAAGCGTGCTTGACTTGGAGCAATTATGGGATGGGTGACCTCTTGGGAAGTTTCCTAGGATGTGTGTGAGTGAGGACAAAGCATGCTGAAAAGACTCATGTTGGTTTGTAGAGACAGTTGTCAATCCTGCAGGCAGTCCCGAGATGTTACATGTTCAAGAACTCATCAAATAACAAAGTCAATGCTCTCTTATTCCCTAAGGCTGGGTTAGAACATGATTTTTCATTTAAGACACATAATGAGTTAGAAACAAAGAATGGTCAAATAAGTTCAAAGGGGTTAAGCAAGGGAAAATATGCAAGGTTGGCTATTTGGTCAAAGTAGTTAATTAAAAAAAAATGCCTCAATCATGTTTATGTATACATGTGAAAATGTAGCTTCAAAAATAATCAAAACAAGTTCTAGAATAACAATTCCATGAGAAAAAAACACACAAGAAAGAAGAGAATGGTACAGATGTTCAATCCATTCATCGATAGGCTCAAAATCTCACAAGGCATAATTCTATCATTCTCAATCCAAAAAAATTCAACATCCATAACCAAGCATGTGATGTTTAAGAAAGAAGACAATTTACTCAATTATGCAAATTTCCATGAATTAAAATTGCTACTTCTACACAAACTAGTTATCTACCTCAATCTAGATGTGTCTCAAGAGTAAAATTACCTTCACAGCAAAATTTACTCCTTACTCTGCCATCCTTAATTGGTTTAAGTTAGAAAATTGCTAACAAACATATAAACACATTAATAAACACACTTTATAATTTTTTTCTTCAAACAATTTTTTTTAAACAATTTTTTTTTACACAATTGTTCACACAATAATTATTCACACTATCCTTCCCCCCAACCAGATCACAACATTGTCTTCAATGTTAAAATAAAATAGATAGGTAAAGGAAAGAAGATAGTACATGTTACTGCAATTACTAAAAAGAGAAACCTCACACAAATATAAACAGAAACAAAGTATGACCAAAGATTGAAATTATTTAAACAGATAGAGTGTCTTGACTGGCTTCCTTTTCTTACTGCTTCTCGCAACATTTCCTTCGGACCACTTCTTGCTTTTTTTTAAAAAATATATACAAGAAAATATACATATGTAGTTGTGATTGTGGCTCACATCTTCCTCTGGTTTTACGTCCAGTAACGGCTTAAACGCCTTCTATGAGTCGAGGATAAGCTTCCCATCCAATTTTCTTATAAATTGGCAAACAGAGTCTTTTTGAGTCAGATTCCTAAGACTATAGTGCACTTACTAGTCCCTGAAGAGATTCTTTGATAGGTGGGATATCAAAAGATGAGCCTAAGTATGGACAAATGATCTGTAGTAACCTTTTGATTTTTTTTTTAAAGCAACAAAATCCACCATATCAACTTAAGTTTGCAAAAACTTGTTGAGAAAATCGACAAGTGCACCGAATTGTCAAAGTGATTAAAGAGAAAAAGAAAAGAAAAAAAATAAACAAACACTAAGACACAAGAAATTAAAACACTAAGGATCGAACTTCACTTGATTCAACAATCAATCATAGACAATAGAGTAGCTTTGGAACCTTCCTTCTAATCAATTCTTAATCATTCAATTGATGGGGAGAATCAGTAATTAATTTTCATTTAATTCTTTGGTCTAAACCTTAATTCTTAAAGGCATGACTTTTACTCTTGTGATTCTCATGGAAAATACCACAATTCTCCCACACAACCTAAGACCTTCATTCCTAGACAATTATAAATCATGGCACTTTATTATTTATGGCCTAGGTTATATGCAAACCTTCCGATTCTACATACACCTAGTAGATCAATTTATGAGTGGCCAATTCATAAAAGCAGTATGAACCATAATAAGCACTCAAATTGAATAAAAAAGAGTTAATTAGAATTCCAGTCTTAATACATGTCGATTGAATCAAGTTACATTTTCACCCTAAAAACACACAAATTTAATTACACATGACAAAAGAGAAAAAAAAATAAGAAGAAAAAATATATACATAGCTCAACCTTTTTTTTAAAAAAAAATATTTACAAGTAGGCGGTAAACCTGCCATGATAAAAAAAATAATATTAAAAAGTAGGTGGTATAAACCTGCCATGATTAAAAAAATAATATTAAAAAGTAGGTGGTATAAACCTGCCATGGTAACTAAAAATAATAATATTAATAAGTAGGCAGTATAAACTTGCCATTAAATATTAACAAAGATGTGGTATAAACCAACCACCAAATATATATTAATACGTAGTAAATAATTATTTACAAGGGTGTAGAATAAACCAACCACCAAATAAAAATTAAAAATGATGTGGTAGAAACCAACCACCAAATATATATATATATATATATATATATATATATATATATATATATATAACAAAGGTGGGGTAATAAACCAACCACAAAAAAAATGCAAAAAGTAAATTACAGAAAAGTAAAAAGGAGAGTTTCCCCCACTAAGTTAGTGTGTAAAATAAAAGGGAGAGTTACCTTCACTGAGTTAATATATACAAAAATTAAAAGGGAGAGTTTCCCCCACTGTACAAGAAAATAAAAAGGAGAATTACCCCCACTGTTAGTATGTACAAAAAGTAAAAGGGAGAGTTTCTCCTACTGTTAGTATGTGCAAGAAAATAAAAGGGAGAGTTTCCCTCACTATTAGTATGTAGAAAGAAAATAAAAGGGAGAATTACCCCTACTGTATAGAAATTCAAGCTAGTTTTTTTTCATTTTTTTATTTTATTTTCTTTTATTATTATTATTATTATTATTTTTTCTTTTTTATTTTTTTACTATTCATATACTATCCACATTACTATTTACATACTATTCATATTACTATTTACATTACTATTCATATACTATTCACATTACTATTCACACTATTCACATTACTATTCACACTATTTACAAAAATAAAATTTCGTTAGTATGTACAAAAATATTTACACCAGAAATTTGTTCTTCAAATCAAGTCCCTAGCAACAGCGCCAAAAACTTGATGCAGGATTAATTGTTGCATTGTGAACCCAAGTGCAGATTGTCTCAAGTAAGTAAAAAAAATATTTACTTAGATAAAAAGATCCACTCTTGGTAAATAAAGTAAAGGTAAGATTAATTCCTTTTATAACTCAATTAGAATTCTCACATAATAGAGATTCCAATCGGAAAATATAACAAGTCCATTACGTAATTATATTATGTTTTCTTTAATTATTACCACCACTTGTAAATGGGTTAAAGCATTCACTGTGCCAATCCTATTGTCTATAACAAATCAAGAACTCCTCTTTACAATGGTAGTTTCTAAATTATCAAAAACAACATATAACACGTATAATAGTTACTAGAAAATAAATCATTAAAGCACAAGAGAGAAATAAATCTAACCTTATTTTATTACCAAGAGCTTCACACTTTGACCTAAGTAGACTGGAATTTATTTACACATAGACTAGAAAGAAGAAAAAGAGAAAAGGAAAGAAAAAGAAAATTGAAGGGAGACTGAAGAGAAGAGACTGGGCACTGCCCAGAACCTCAACCCTCTCTCTCCCTGAATGTCTCTTGAATTGTGAATTCAATTGCCTATTTATAGGCAAAGTTTGGTTACTGTGCAATGTACAGTAACCAAACTTAATGATTAAGTCTTAAACGTCATCAATGACATTTTTTTATTTTTATTTTTTATTTTTTAATAATAATTAAGCAAACGTGTACAATCGTGTCTCCTATTTTTTTTCATTTTTTAGAAAAGTGGTCTTCATGAAAGTTGTAGGCCTAGATATTTGCTTTAACATGGCTTTGGTCTGAGTCCAAAATCATGCCTAGAACTCAAGATATGGTCCAATTATTGTAGAGTATTTAGGCTCAGTTTCTGCTCCTCTATTTTGACTTCAAAGCCCAATATCACCCATTAGACCTTAGAATCTGAAAAAGTGTTCAACATAAAAGTTGTAGAGAATTGTCTTAGTTTTCATACAAGACCAAAATCATATAATCAGATATTTGCAACTCAAGTTATAGCCAGTTTACTAAACACTGCCAAAGAGATAATTAAGGTTAATTTATGCAATAATTTGTTTAATGATCCAATAAGGTTCAATATCATAAAATGTGTCAAAATCAACTTAATTAAGCATAATTGAACCTTAAGAAGCCTAGTGAGAGGATTATAAAATGTATAAAATACAGTGTTATCAATGTGCACTTGGGCACTTTATGTTTCTAGTACTATTATGCTAACTCTTTACTGCTTTATTTAAATACTTGTAATTGTAAATTATTTGTACCACTTAAAACAAAATCATATGTATATTATGGAATGTAATAATAGTTTATTTTATTTTATGTTCCGTGTTATTTTATTTAACGTTATTGTGTATAAAAAGGAAAAATTTTATAACTCATATTAATTATGCATCAAATGTTTTGTAACTTGGGTAGATTTTATTTTATTTTCGTCATAAATGTGACATCCCCACAAGGGTGTTACATTAGTTGGTATCAGAGCCCAAGTTAGAGTCTTTTGGGGTTGTGGTTGGGTCTGTTTTTGCTTGTGTTGTGTGATTCTCTGAGATTTACTTCTGAAAGGATACATCTAACTTTGTTTTGTTATGATTGAAGAAAGAGATGTCTGGCGGAAGGGGAATGCGTGCGAACGTGAATCGTAATGTAGACCCAATGATTGTAGCTACTGAGGCTATGCAGCGAATGGCGGAAGTAATTACTTAGCAAAATCAAAGAGCAGCTCAACAGCAAGATGCGACTGCTGATGCTCTGAATTTATTTGAGTTCAGGTGCAACAACCCGCTGCAGTTTAGAGGCGAGTTTGACCTTGAGAAGGCAAGTTTGTGGATACAAGACTTGGAAAGAGTATTTGAAGGAATGGGATGCACCGATAATAGAAAGGTGACGTATGCTACCTTTATGCTGAGAGGAGATGGCGAGAATTTGTGGAGAGGAACCTGCCGATTATTGCAAGCTGAAGGAACTAAGATTACGTGGGAAGTGTTTAGTGAGATATTTCTAGAGAAGTACTTTCCTGCAAGTGCACTACATGCCAAGGAGATGGAATTTCTTGGTTTACGAAAGGGTAACATGATTGTTGGGGAATATACTGCTAAGTTTGAGAGCTTGTCACAATTCTCAAGATACTTTCAAATTCAACCTGATGAGGCATGGAAGGGCCGTAAGTTTGAGGAAGGACTAAGGGTAGAACTGAAGCGAGGAGTGCTACCCATGAGAATGAGTGAGTTTCCTGCCTTAATGGATACTTCTCTACGACTCGAGGAATTGGAGCCGTCAAGGGATCCTAGAAATCATAACTTTGGACCGACTAGGTTCCAAAGAGGAGGTAACAACAATAACAGCCGATTTCAGTGCAAGTGTAACACCCCAATTTTTGACTAATTATGATTTTGCCCTTATTGCGCTATTTTTCTATTTTCTGTGTGTTATGCAATGAATTTGACTGTTCTGTGACTGTATTTGATTGTTTTGTGTGATTTGCTCCGGGCCAAGAAAAATAATAATTTTCGGGCCGGGGAAAACCTTGTTTGAATTATTTGGAGCTGGGCGATCTTACTAAACCCAATCCGAATAATGCGTATATCAATCTTTTATTTTTGCGGATTTTTCGGTGTAATAAAATATTTACCATACCGAAAAATCTGTGGGACCCACGTTTGTCTTGTGGGACCCACTTTTGTTTTGTGGGACCCACTTTTAGGAAAAGTTTACCAACGTAAAAATGCTTGTAAATTTTTAAATTATCTAATCAATTAAATATTATTTTTACTTAATGGATTTTCCTATAGCAATTTTGTCCTAATACATTAATTATTATTTTTTTTACTTAATGGATTTTCCTATAGCAATTTTGTCCTAATGTATTATGCATCCACTAAACTTAGCACTAGGTTATTATTAATATTATTATGCATCCACTAAATTTAGCACTAGGTTATTATTATTATTATTATGCATCCATTAATTAAGCACTAAACTATTATTAATATTATTATGCATCCACTAAATTTAGCACTAAGTTATTATTATTATTATGCATCCATTAATTAAGCACTAAACTATTATTAATATTATTATGCATCCACTAAATTTAGCACTAAGTTATTATTATTATTATTATTATTATTATGCATCCATTAATTAAGCACTAAACTATTATATATTTTATTATGTATCCACTAAATTAGCACTAAGAGAAATGTCAAAAGGAGGGCTTCTTTTCATTAGTATTCTATGGCCATAATGCATGCTTATGCAAACCATTAAGCAATTAATAGATGTTTTATTACTTAACTAATGTATCATGCAAATTACCAAACCCATAATGGAACAAAAACATAAAAAATGGGGGCTGCACTTGGAAGGAGAGCTATTTAAGTCTTAAGGCCATCATTCACTCCTAAATCAATGATTCTATCACTCTAAACTTTCATTCTTCTCTCTTCCTAACAAGAAACCAAAGAAAATTTCCTAAGTCCACAAAAAATCACCCATTCGGCCAAGTACCACCAATCCTACTTCCACCCATTTATCCAACCTACTTTTCTAAACCTAAACCATATTCTAAGAACATCTCTAGTTGTGAGTTTTTGCAAAATCATCCATTTGGAGCTTGGAAAATCACTTTGAAGTTTCTTTCCTATAAGGTGAAAATTCTTCTTTCTTGTTTCTAATTTGATTTTTGATGTTCTAAACCATGATTGATCCATGGTTTATCTTTTTCATCCATAGTTCATAACTTTAAAATTTGTTTAAGCTTATTAGGATTTTTGTTGAAGCTACACAAGAATTTCTAAGGAGGAGTTCAAGGAGATTTTGTCATCTAAATCGGTAAGAGGGAGATTTAATCTCATCAACCATGTGTGGTGGTGGGAGAATGGAATTTGTTTATGGTGAAGAATCCATAAGGATTCATCCATTTGATTGCTTGATGTCTTTTTATTTGTGATTAATTTTGTGTGTATGTTTATTCTCTTGTTTATTGCAAGTATGTCTATTGCTTTATTATATGGTATGTGTTCATAAATATATGTATGTGTTTATGAGTTTATGATAATTGGTTGGATATGAATATTATGTTGAGATTTGTAAAAGTGTTCCAAAGAGCACAAGATGATGAGTTTATGGTTTTATTATGAAAAAGAGAACCAATGTGTTCTCAATCTTTTTTTTTAAAGAATGACCTAATTTATCTAATTAAGTTAAAGGATTTTACAATGATTTTATAGATGAAAAATAATTTGAATAATGATTTTTAAGGAAAGGTGATTTTCGGCCATCATAGAATTTTTGGAGTTTAATTGATTCAAAAAAATTGTTTTCTAAGTGTAAATGACTTTGTTAACCTAAAAAGAATTCAATTTTTAATAAATTTTCAAGAATCAAGTAAGTAAATGAATTTTTGTAGAAGTCTAGTATATAAAAGAAATGAATTTTTGACTCCTAAAAAAAATATTTACTTTTGAGTTATAAAGTATGTTCATAATTTTTGAAGGGTATTTTATGGATATAACCAAACAAATGAATTTTATACAGTGAAAAAAAAAACAGTAGAAATAACTTACACGTATTTAAAACAGTAATTTTTGAAATACGCAATTGAGAAAACGTTTGAAAATATTTACGCGATTGAAAAACGTTTGTAAAAGGTAACATATTTATGAAAAAGCGATAAATTATTTATGTGATTTATGAAAACAACGGGTTTTTACTGTCGGGCCAAAGTGGTGGACCCGGACGTATTGAGAAATGGTACTGTCAAGTGAAAACGTACTGTATTTGGAAATTATCAATACCAAGGGTATTTTTTGTAATTATGAGTTATGGTGGATATGAACGTATTTTGGAGATTTTGATTCATTACGTATTTTTGAACATGCCAATTTGGTTGCAAAAGGCATTTGACTGATGAGATGAATGACACTGTGTTACGGTGTGATAAGCAGAGTTGTTCGTGTGTTTGAACTTGGAGGCGTTAGTGTGCAGTATATTCCACATGTGGACAGATGGTAGCTCCTCTGGGCCGTGGTAACTGATCACACACTGACGATATCGACAAATACTCGTCTTAATCAGAATCCATGGGGACCGCCTGTGCGCATTGCCTGGGTCGTACACGACGTATTTGATGTGTACCATCTACACGACGTATTTGACGTGTGTCTTTGTTTACACGACGTATTTGGTATGTATAACAGCTGGTTGAGGCAGCCATTGTTTTTGATGTGCAGACATGTCTATCCGGATTATTCTCTCAGATGTTGATGTCAATGTTGATGTTATGGTTATGTTTAGCTCCATGGAGTAGGTATGTGTCCGTGTGTATTTGCATATGTAGTCTGCATTATAACATGATTGAGTTTATTTATGTTTGATATTATGTATGATCTGATAATATGAATTGTTATATTAATTGTTATATCTGTTTGTGTTTCTTATCTGTTTGTATTGTCGTTTTCTTTATGCCATCTTTGGTAATGATGTAGATTGTCTCACCTCTTTTGTGTATATTTTCTGTTTATTATTTATGTTCTTTAAAATAGTTGAGAAAGTAGAAGAGGAACAACCGCTGGATTTTCGGTCGAAGGAGAGCAACAACCGAACGAGCAGTTTGAGGAGGGTGAGCCTCGAGATCACCCATATTATATGGATTGATTTCGACGTGGGATAACATTGACCGAGGTTTTCTGTATTATAATGATTTTTCCGAGGAAGATCCTTTGGAGAATCAAAACTTTTAGTGTTATGCTTGGGCTAGTTTATGGTTTGCTTTAAACCAGACAGTTTACTATTTATTTAAATATTTTATATTATGTGAATTATTTGTACCTATTAAAAACATAATCATATGTATAATTATGGTGTGTATGTAATAGTTGTTTTATTTTATGTTCCGTGTATTTTATAATATAATGTTTTACACAAAAAAAAATTATTTATTACGAAATGATTTATAACTTGGGTAAGGGTTTATATTTTAATTATTGTTTTTGATAAATGTGACATCCTCTAGGAGGGTGTTACAGCAAGCCTTATGTGAGACCACCGGGAAGTCAACCTCAACGTCCACCTGTTGGGGGAAGTTCTAGTGGTAATAGAGCTGGTCAGAATGTGGCGTTTACACCAAGGTGTTTTAAATGTGGAAAGAGTGGGCATATATCTAAGGATTGTTCAATCAGAGGAACAATCTATTTTAATTGCAGACAACCTGGACATGTTTCTAGGGATTGTACTCAGCCAGAGAGGAAGCCTGCTGTGAGTAATGTTCGTGCTACTCAGCCGCGGTCTGGAGGGCGAGTATATACGATGACTGGAACTGAAGCTTCTCAGTCTGAGGATCTTATTCAAGGGGAAGGTGCCATTGAAGGTAATCTTCTGACTGTGTTATATGATTCGGGTGCAACACATTCATTTATTGCATATAATTATGTGGAACGATTGAAAATGCATGTGTCTTCTCTGAGTTTTCAATTGATTGTTTCTACACCGACTGCTAAGTCTATTGTTACATCCAAGATATGTTTGAATTGTCCTATTATTATAAAGGATCGTGTATTTTCGATTAATTTGATTTGTCTACCTCTTGTTGAGATAGATGAAATATTAGGAATGGATTGGTTATCTTCTAACCATATCCTTATAGACTGTGTAAACAAAACCATAGTTTTTTCTAAGGAAGAAAGTTCTGAATTTTTTACTACTGTTAAAGTTAAGTCCTTATTGAGAGATGGAGCTCAGGGATATATGTCACTATCTTCTCTAGAACTCAAGTGTGAGAAAGATGTAAATGCTATTCTTGTCGTCAATGAGTTTCCAGAGATTTTTCCTAATGATGTAGTCAGTTTGCCACCGGGGAGGGAGATCGAGTTCTCTATCGATTTGGTACCAGGAGTAGGTCCTATTTCGATTGCACTGTATCGGATGTCGCCAGCGGAATTGGTAGAGTAGAAGAAGCAATTGGAGGAACTGTTGGAGAAACAATTTGTGTGACCTAGTGTTTCACCGTGGGGAGCGCCAATGCTTCTAGTCAAGAAGAAGGATGGAACTTCTCATCTTTGTGTAGACTATCTTCAGTTGATCAAGGCTACTATAAAGAATAAGTATCCATTTCCAAGAATTGATGATTTGATGGATCAATTGAAGGGAGTAGCTATTTTCTTTAAGATAGATCTGCGATCAGGATGTCATCAGATTCGTGTCAAGGTAGATGATGTACCTAAGACAGCTTTCCGAACTTGTTATGTACATTATGAGTATCAAGTGATGTCGTTCAGAGTGACAAATGCTCCGGCAATATTCATGGACTATATAAATAGGATTTTTGTCCGTATCTAGACAAATTTGTTGTTGTCTTTATCAATGACATTTTGATCTATTCTCAATTTAAGGAAGAGCATGGTGAACATCTCGGTATAGTTCTTCAGATTCTGAAAGAAAAGAAGTTGTATGCAAAGTTAGCAAAGTGTGAATTTTGCCTGGAGGAAGTTCAATTTCTAGGTCACGTGATTTCCAAGGAAGGTATTGCGGTAGACCCATCGAAGTGAAGACCATTTTGCAATGGGAAAGGCCTAAGACAGTGACAGAAGTCTGAAACTTTGTTGGAATGGCTGGATATTACCGAAGGTTCATAGAAGGTTTTTCTAAGATAGTTGGACCTCTTACACAGCTCACAAGGAAGAGTCAAGCTTTTGATTGGACGGAGGAACGTGAAGCAAGTTTCCAAGAGTTGAAGAAAAGATTGACGACTGCACTAGTGCTAATTTTACCGGATCCTAACAAATCTTTTGAAGTGTATGATGACGCTTCTTATTAGGGATTAGGATGCGTGTTGATGCAGAACAGGAATGTGGTGGCTTATGCTTCAAGACAGTTGAAGATTCATGAGAGGAACTATCCAATGCATGATTTGGAACTAGCCGCCATGGTTTTTGCATTGAAAGTGTAGAGGCATTTTCTATATGGAGCTATGTTCAATGTCTTTAGTGATCACAATAGTTTGAAATACTTGTTTGATCAAAAGGAATTGAACATGAGGCAGAGGCGATAGTTGGAATTATTGAAGGACTATGATTTTCAACTTCAATATCATCCAGGAAAGGCGAACGTGGTGGTGGATGGCTTGAGTAGAAAGGTGATCCGTGTTTCTGCCATGATGATAAAGGAGGAGGAATTGATCAACCAATTCAGAGATCTATGGTTATCAGTGGAATTGGTACTAGGAAAGATTCGTCTAGGTAAGGTTGTAATCTTGAATGACTTGCTGTATGTGATTCGAGACAAACAGGATGAGGATTCATTTTTGCAAAACGAAAAGGAATTTTTGAAACAAGGTCATAAGGTGACGGTGGAGGAAGGATCTGATGGAATCTTAAGAAAGTAATTTTGGATGAAGCTCATACTAGTGATTTAAGTATGCATCTGGGAATGACTAAGATGTATCAAGACTTGAAACGGATGTTTTGGTAGCCAAGGATGAAAAGAGATGTAGCTGAATGTGTGGCATCTTGTCTGGTGTGTCAGAAGGCAAAAGTGGAACATCAAAGACCTGCCGATATGTTACAACCATTAGCTATTCCGGAATGGAAATGGGATAGTATCTCAATGGATTTTGTTACCGGATTGCCAAGAACGAGGAAAGGTCATGATTCTATATGGGTAATAGTTGATAGGCTTATGAAGTCAGCACAGTTCTTGCCGATCAATATTAAGTATTCATTGGAGAGGTTAACCCAAATGTACATAAGTGAAATTGTTAGACTTCATGGTGTACCTACGTGTATAGTTTCTGACAGAGATCCAAGGTTTACGTCAAGGTTCTGGTGGACTTTGCAAGAAGCCATGGGAACCAAATTACGATTGAGTTATGCTTATCATCCGCAAACAGATGGTCAGACGGAGAGGACGATACAGTCGTTGGAAGATTTGTTGCATGCTTGTGTGTTGGAACGACAAGGGAGTTGAGATGAATTTTTATCTTTGATAGAATTTACTTACAACAATAGTTTTCACTGAAGTATAGGGATGGCACCCTATGAAGCGCTATATGGACAATGATGCTGAACACCTTTGTGTTGGTATCAAGATGGGGAGAGTATGATCATTGGGCCAGATCTTGTGTGACAGACTATAGAGAAAGTGAAGAAAGAAAAGATGAGGATGACTCAAAGTAGACAGAAGAGCTATACGGATAAGTGAAGACGACCTCTTGAATTTGAGGAAGGTGAACATGTGTTCTTAAGAGTAACACCCATGACTGGTGTTGGAAGGGTTATTAAATCCAAGAAGCTCACTCCTAAGTTCATTGGACCTTATCAGATTATTCGTCGGATAGGTCATGTAGCCTATCAGATAGCTTTACCACCTTTTTTATACAATCTGCATAATGTATTCCATGTGTCTCAATTGAGGAAATATATTTTCGATCCGACACATGTTATACAGCCCAACGAAGTGCAACTGAAGGATAATTTGACGTATGAAACACTTCCTGTTAAGATTGAGGATAGGAGAGTGAAACAACTTTGAGGGAAGATGATTGAGCTGGTAAAGGTAATATGGAATGACGTAACGGGAGATGCTATATGGGAGCTGAAGGATAAGATGAGGGAGCAATACCCTCAACTATTCTGAGGTACAATAAATTTCAGGGACGAAATTTTTATTTGTGGGGGAAAGTTGTAACACCTTAACTTTTGGATAAATTACAGTATTGTCCTAAATGTACTGTTTGGTGTTTTTCTGTATGTTATAAAATTTATTTGACTATTTCGTGATTATATTTGAGTGTTTTGTGTGATTTACTCCGAGTCAAGAAAATAATAAATTTTTGGGGCGGAGAAATCTTATTTTAATTATTCGGAGCTAGGGGATCTTACTAAACCTAATTCCGAGTGATACGAATATTAATATTTTAATTTTTAGGATTTAACTGTGCAATAAAATAATTTTATATTATTATAATATTATTTTATTTAACAGTACCTACTGTCTCAAAAACAGTAGAAATCTGCTCCAAAATGACCATGAACCTGGAAAAGTCTGTAGGACTAGCGTTTAGTGAACCAGTCAACGTTTCTGGCTAGATTAAATCTTAAGCCAATGAAGAGTGGTCAACGAAAGTGGCTTGAAGGTTTTAGACCAATAAGATTCAAGTCCACAAAAGTGGTTGGACTTGTTAGGATGAAACTAGAAAGCTTAACCAAGTTAGCTTAAAACCTAACTAAGTTATCATAGGAAGCTTGTTAAGTAACTAAATGAAGTAAATCTAGTTAGCTGTCTAGTTAAGTTCTAGTTAGAGAATGTTCTCAAAATATCAAGACAAACCTAGTTAACCTAAGTAACTATATAGTTAAGCTAGTAACTAAACAAACTAATCAATTTCACCTAAGTGTAACTAGAAAACCAAATGAAGCACAAACTTAGTTTGCTTCTCTTTAGGGCCATTCGGCCAAGAGCTTCCAAGAACCATCAAGAAGAGCTTAGTCACTTGCATGACTAGATTTCCTACACCAATTAGAGACAAGCTTGGAGCCAAAGCCTTTGTTCTCCACCCGTGATCAAATCTAGGGCCATTAGGTGATAGGAGGAGTCAACAAAAGGGGCCACCTCCTTTGGAGAAGCTCACGGCCAAGTAGAGCTTTAGAGAGCATTTTACTTCATTCTTCATCTTTGCTATCACTAAACTTACTCTTTTCTCTCTTCAAGAACAAAGATCACCATTGTTGTTCCTTTGAGGAGCCATTCGGCCAACACCTATACACCATACCTCCACCCTTCTAAAATTTTATCCAACCTTATTTCTCAAACCCAAATAACATTCTAAGAACATCTCTAGTTGGAGATTTCTTCAAAAAAATTCATTTTGAGCTTGGAAAATCACTTTGGAGATTTTTCCTACAAGGTGAAGATTCTTGTTTTTCATTTCTAGCTTGATTTCTAAGGTTCTAAGCCATGATTGATCCATGGTTTATGTTTTTCTCCTATGGTTATAACTCTTTAAAATATGTTTAAGGTTGCTAGGATTTCTTTGGAGAGTTACACGAAATTCATAGGAAGCAGAGTTAGAAGGTGTTGTCTTCCTTTAAGGTAAGAGGGAGATTTAATCTCATCAACCTTGTGTGGTGATGAGAAAATGAATTGTATGTGTGTGAAGAATCCATAAGGATTCATTTGTGTGGTTGTTTAAATGCTTTCATTATTTGTGATTGATTTTGCTTGTATGTATGTTTATAGCTTTAAAATATATTGCATGTGTATATAAATGCATGATTATTAATTAGGATGTGATTAACATGTAAGGATTGCATGAGTGTTCCAAAGAACACAACATGGAGCTCACGGCTTCACCATGAAAAAGAGAACCAAAATGTTCTCAACCATTTTCTAAAGGAATGATTTAATGGAATTAGGTAAATTAACGAATTCCAAAATGATTTAGAAGATGGAAAATGATCCAAAGATCAAATGCAAAGATTTTGTTAAATTCGGCCAACATGCCTTTTTAATGTGTAATTAATCTAAAATTTGTTTTCTAAGTGTAAACTAGTTGTTTAACCTAAAAAGAATACATTTGCAATGGATTTTCAAGAACTAAAGAAGTAAACAAATTTTTATTAGAAATACGGTATCAAAGAGAAATAAACAAAACTCTTGAAAAATACTTACCTTTGAGTTTTAAAGTATAATGGTAATTTTCAAAGTGTATTTTGTAGTTATAAACTAAACAATGGAATTTTTAAAGGAAGACGTAGAAAATATATTTTTATAGATTTTCTAGACAAAATGCTGTCAAAATTTACTAAAATTGGATGAATAAAGGAAAGAATTTCACAAAATATTTATAACATAAGGAAAATATTCTACGTAGTTTAAAAGTAGTAAAAATAGCTTATGCAATTTTAAAATAATGATTTTTAAGCTTTACAGTTAAGAAAATGATTTAAAATCTTATGCGATTGAGAAAACGATTTAAAGACACTACACAATTTTAAAAACAACAAAATATATTTATGTGATTTAAAAACGTTTGTAAAAGTGACGCGATTGTGAAAACGCGATAAAATCTCTACGCGATTAATTGGAACAGTGAGTTTTGCTGTCGAGCCAAAGTGGTGGACCCGGACATGTTGAGATATGGTACTGTCAAGTGGAGACGTACTATATTTGAGAATCTTGAGATTAAGGGCATTTTTATAAATATGATAATATTTTGAGACTAAGGGTAATTTTGTAATTATATTCATGCATCAAGAGTTGTGCCAATTTGGTTGATATTGGTGATTGATTGACGAGACGAAGTACACCGTGTTGTCAGTGTGATAAGCGTATTGTGGTTCATTGAGTGGACTTAGAGGCATTAGTGTGCGGAGTATTCCACATGTGGACAGTTGGTCGCTCCTCTGGGTCATGGTAACTGATAACACACTAATGATCTCGACACGCACTATTCTTAATCGAGATCTTGTGGAGACTGTTTAGTACAATGCCTGTAGTGCACAACGTGTTTGGACTATGTACTACTACACTATGTTGGACTGTGGGCTATAGACACGACGTTGGACAGTGTAATAGTTTGGTTGGGTAGTGATGAGCGCCGAACTCAGTCAAAATTATAACCGAAGTTATTACCTAAACTTGTAGTATAGTGAACAACACCGGATCGTCTCCTCAAGGATCGTAAATGCAATTTAATCAAATTAAGTGAAAGTTAGCAAAAAGGGGGGTTTGACAGTTTAAGATCGCACTTAACAAAATTAAAGGAAGAAATAACAATTAAAGAAGCGATCAATTTAGAAACCTATCCAAGATTGGGTGGATTCAATCATAGACCCTTCATAGAACACTTGAAGCGCAATTGAATTGTTAATTTGGATCTAACCGAGATCTCTGCATCAAATCCAGAATTCATACTAGACGATCGTCTAGAATTCAATTAACAAGTGATAAACACAAATCCGCAATCGCACCATTCATGAAGATCTATGTTAATTTCAAGTATCGAATTCAATTACCTTAGGCACAAATCAGTAACCTAACCTTTTCAATTCTGTGATTAATTTAGATCAATCAGTTCTAAGTTTCATCACAAATCTCAATCTTCATTTATGTGATTAGTTTAGATCAATCAGTTCTAAGTTTCATCACAAATCTCAATCTTAAACCAAGATCAATCAGATCAACATAAATAGAATCACCATTCATGCATTCAAGATCAAGAAGAAGAAAAAGAAGAAGAAAGGAGGAATTCAATTACAAATCAAATACAATACATAACCAAGGTCTCAAGAATCCAAACCACAATCTCTTCAAGAGTTCTAAATTGACCCAAAGTAGCTTAGCCCTCCATTACCATGAAGGGGAGCATTAAAATATACAAAACTATGAGAAACTATGAAGAAGCAAGAAGAAACTTAGAGAGAAATGAAAGAGAATTACATGTTGTTCATGATAAATGGTGCCTTTTATAGAAGTGTAAGGTAACAAAATGACAAAGGGAAGTGGGTGGATGAGTAGATGAGTGAGTGGAGTGTTTGAGTGGATGGATTAGTGGGTTGGTTTAGTGGATTGGTTTAGTGGATGAGTGAGTGGAATGGTTGAGTGGTTGAATTAGTGAAAAATGCCAAAGGACTTTTGGTGAGTGGGAAATTATGGACATGAATGGGTGAGTGGATGGATTAGTGGATGAGTGGGTGGAGTGGTTAAGTGGTTGGATTAGTGTATGAGTGGATGAGTGGGTGAGTTAGTGGATGAGTGGATGAGTGGATTAGTGGATGGATTAGTGGATTAGTGGATGGATGAGTGGGTGGTTGAGGACGAAAATTTCGTGTCTGACTTGGAAGCCAAAAATGACCCACTATACTTCAGAACCACGAAAAGTGTTCTTCATGAAAGTTGTAGATCCTTGTCTTGGCTATAAAATTGATAGCTGGTTCGTCCAATTTGGCTTCCTTAAGCCCAAGATATGTCCCAAATACCGTAGGTTGCTCAAACCCAACTTCAGCTCCTCTGTTCCGACTTGCAAGCTCAAAATGACCTACTAGACTTCTTTTTCTCAAAATGTGTTCTTCATGAAAGTTGTTTATTTGGATCTTGACTATCCACTATCCAAATTTCAGCCCATCTCCATTATTACATCTTGATATATGATTTTATGAGTGCACACTGTTTGGATTCTACTGACAGAACCCGTATTCTGACTTCCATGTAAACTTAGGTCCCTTAGACATCTGAATCAGACTTCGAGCTCTTCATCAAAGTTGTAGAGCTTCCTCTTAGCTTTCCTACAAGGTAAAATTCATGTTCATCAGATATTAGGAACTCAAGTTATGGCCAAAATACAGAAACAGTGTCAAATCTCAATAATGCTGAAAATATTCAATTAGGACCAATTTGAGCTCAAACTCACAAAATCATACCAAACTCAATCAATTAAGAATATGGAGAGTGTAAATGACTAAACATAAGGGTTTCTTAATGAATAAAATATGTGATTATCAGGTAGCCTGAGGTACTGATAGTTCTTTACGAGTCATTCTCTCTGATGTATGTGTCTAGCTCCATGGAGTAGGAATGAGTCATATGCATTTGCATTTGTGGCATGCATCATAACATTATTATTTGTGATATTATATGATGTGTTAATTTATGTTATTTTTTATGATATTATGGTATGCATTATTGTGTTAAAATGTGTTATTATTCATGATACTGTATTATGTATTATTGTAATAAACTGCGATATCTGTTGTATTGTCGTTTTCTTATTTGCCATGCTGGTATTGATGTAGATTGTCTCATCTCTTTATTTGTATGTGTTTCTGTATTATTATTTCATTTATGTAAAGAGTTTGTGGAAGAGGTAGAGGAACGGCCTCTTGAGATTCTGTACCCCGAGGATCAGCAGACGGGCAACCAGTTTGACGAGGGCGAGCCGTCAGATCACCCATACCATCTAGATTGATCTTGTGATTATGGCGTTGCCGGGATTCTTAGGTTTTGTGAGATTGGAGTTTCATGGAGGTTTGGAGGCCTGACGATTGCAAGAGGACAGAGGATCTGTAGCCTACGTGGGGTGTCTGACTGTGTTCCTGCGTGGAGAGTTTGATGGGGAGCCTGTTTTTACTATTACTCTATATTTACATTTGGAGTTGCCTTTAGCGCTGAGACGTCACTGGGGAGGACTGTTTCATACACCCAGTGAGATTAGTATTGTATCGATAGCCTGGACTCCTGTCTGTAGAGCTGTGAGACATCTTAGATTTTTATCATCTGAAAGTGATCCTTCGGAGGGTTAGAAACCTATGATGTGCACTTGGGCACTTTATGTTTCTAGTACTGTTATGCTAACTTTTTACTGCTTTATTTAAATACTTGTAGTTGTAAATTATTTGTATAACTTAAAACAAAATCATATGTATATTATGGAATGTAATAATAGTTTGTTTTATTTTAGGTTCCGTGTTATTTTATTTAACGTTATTATGTATAAAAAAGAAAAATTTTATAACTCATATTAATTATGTATAACATGTTTTGTAACTTGAGTAGATTTTATTTTATTGCATCATAAATGTGACATCTCCACAAGGGTGTTACACTATATGAATAGGATCTTTTGTCCTTATTTGGACAGATTCGTCGTTGTTTTCATCGATGACATCTTGAACTATTCACAAAATCAGGAGGATCATGTTGAACATCTCAGTATAGTTCTTCAGATTTTGAAGGAGAAAAAGTTGTACGCTAAATTGTCTAAGTGCGAATTCTGGTTGGATGAAATGAAATTCTTGGGCCATGTGATTTCAAGGGAAGGAATTGCTATAGATCCTTCGAAGGTTGAAGTTGTACTACAATGGAAAAGGCTAAAGACGGTAACGGAGATCCGAAGCTTTGTTGGATTAGCTAGATATTACCGGAGGTTCATTGAAGGATTTTCTAAGATTGCCGAACCTTTTACTCAACTCACCAGGAAGAATCAGGCTTTTGAATGGACAGATGCTTGCGAGGGAAGTTTCTAAGAGCTGAAAAGGATACTAACTACTTCACCAGTGTTAGTTCTGCCTAATCCAAGTGAACCATTTGAAGTGTATTGTAATGCTTCATACTAAGGATTGGGATGCGTCCTTATACAAGGCGGAAAAGTGGTGGCTTATGCCTCAAGACAATTACGAGTGCATGAAAAGAACTACCCAATGCACGACTTGGAGTTAGTTGCAGTGGTGTTTGCTTTGAAGATATGGAGACATTATCTGTATGGGGCAACATTCAACGTCTTCAGTGACCATAAGAGCTTGAAGCATCTGTACGATCAGAAAGAGTTGAACATGAGACAGCGAAGATGGTTGGAATTCATGAAAAACTATGACTTCCAACTTCAATATCACCCTGGAAAGGCGAATGTGGTGGCGATGCTTTAAGTAGGAAGACAATCAGTGTTTCTACCATGATGATCAGAGAGAAAGACTTGATAGAACAATTCAGAGACATATGGTTTTTTGTGGAGCTAATGCTGGGAAAAATCTGTATGAATATGTTCACTATTTCGAATAACTTGCTGGAAGACATCCGAGAAAATCAGAAAGATGATAAGTTTTTGTAAAAGGAAAGAGAGTTAATAAAGTAGGGTGGTGTATCAACATTTGAAGAAAGAAGTGATGGAATTTTAAGATTTCAAGGTAGAGTCTGTGTGCCTAAAGCTGAGGAACTCAGGAAGTACATACTTGAACATGCTCATACGAGTCAGTTGAGTATGCATCCTGGAATGACTAAAATGTACTAAGATTTAAAGAATTTATTTTGGTGGCATTGAATGAAAAGAGATACGCCAGATGCGTATCATCTTGTTTGGTTTGTCAGAAGACAAAGATTGAACATCAAAGACCGTTAGGATTTTTGCAATCCTTGACTATTCCAGAATGGAAATGGGATAGCATTGCCATAGACTTTGGTATTGGATTGCCAAGAACAAAAAGAGGTCATGATTCAATATGGGTAATTATAGATCAACTTACCAAGTCAGCACACTTTTTGCCGATCAACATATGATATCCATTGGAGAAGTTAACTCAATTGTACATCGGTGAAATTGTCAGACTACATGGAGTGCCTACAAGTATTGTTTCTGACCGAGAACCCAGATTTACATCGAAGTTTTGGCAGAGTCTTCAAGAAGCAATGGGGACAAAGCTACGATTGAGTTTTGCATATCATCCTCAAACGGACGGTCAATCAGAAAGAACAATCCAATCGCTGGAGGATTTGTTGAGAGCTTGTGCTATAGAACAGACTGGAGGTTGGGATGAAATCTTACCATTGGTAGAATTCACCTATAATAACAGTTATCATTCAAGTATAGGGATGGCACCCTATGAAGTTCTATATGGATGAAGGTGTCGAACACCTTTATGTTAGTATCAAGATAGAGAGCGGCTTACAGTCGGACCTGATCTTATTCAACAGACAAATGAAAAAGTCAAAATGATTCAGGAGAAGATGAGAACAACTCAGAGTCGACAAAAGAGTTATGCGGACAAAAGAAGAAAACCTCTTGAATTTGAAGAAGGAGAGTATGTGTTCTTGAAAGTCACGCCTACGACTGGGGTCAGTCGGGTTCTCAAATCTAGAAAGCTCACTCTAAAATTTCTTGGACCTTACCAAATTCTTCATCGGGTGGGTCCTGTTGCTTATCAAATAGCCTTACTGTAACACCCCAAAATTTACTTTTCTACTATCAGAATTTATTCTAAAATATTTGTGATTTTCTGGAATTTTTCTGGAATTTTCTGAGAACGCAGAATATTTTAATATATTTCTCGTTTTACGTATGTACTGAGCGGAACCAGAGAAATGAGATATTTTCTCCGAAAGCCTTGAACTATGGAAACGTCGACAGGGGATCTTACTAAACCCGAGACCGAACACAGTTTACAAGGTTTTATGTTTTTCGAGAAATTTTAATAGATAAAATAATAAAACATTGCGAAGAAACTATCTGTCAGATTTGTTAATGCTAACTTCTGCCAACTGTAATTATTATCCAATAAATAATAACATGTAAGGAAAAAAAAATCTTATCACATTATCTAAAAATTTCCTTGTGTCAAACCCCTTTAGCCTTATTTTCAAAATAAAAAAAAATTTAGCTAATTAAAAGCCCATGTAGGAAGCTTCCAAGAAGTTTCCTAATTGACACAATTTCTCTCTCTTCCCTCCTCACTCCTTGTCCACGGCAGATGACCCATTTGGGGGAAGTCCAAATTGTTTTCCTCATTTTACCATTTCACTCTCGTTTCTTTAGACTCCAAAATACCTATTCTCCTCTTCTCTTCTTTTCTCCACCGTGCACCCATTTCTGGAGACACTCACCATTTCTTACTTCATCATCAAAGATTTCTTGCTTCTTGCACCATTCCAAGACCATTCTCTTTGGTGGTCATTCTCTTGGTTCTTCTTCTTCTTCTTCCACTATCCACCATTGAAGCTAAAGCTTTGAGCTTGGAGGTAAAGTCTTCACCTTTCTTTCACTTTCTTCTCATTTTCGTTTTTCTTGGTCACCTATGTGATCAAGAACTCATTTTTTCATGGTTTGAGTGGACATTATGGAAATCACTCACATTGGTGTTCTTCTTGAAGGGGAAAACGAAAATCTAGGGCAAGAAGAGGTAACACCTTGTGTTGTCTTCCAAATAGGTAAGAGGGAGATGATCCTCTTCAACTAATCTTGGTAGTAAGGGAATGTCTTGTATATGTGTTGTTATTGATTTCTGAATCCATGTACAAAGTTCTCTCATTTTTATGTTGTTCTTCATGATAGTGCATTTTGTTGGGTTTGTATGATTTATTGATACCTCTTACATGATTTGAAGATATATTTGAGTAACTTGTTGATTAAATATGATAATGATTGGTTTGGTTTGAGTTAAAGGACCTGGAGAACTCTGTTTTCTGCAAGTTTACGCGCGGTAATCGATTACATGGGGTTTGTAATCGATTACCAAGCTCTTAAGGGTACGAAATCGGGATTTTGGAAATCTGGTAATCGATTACGTCTTGTGTGTAATCGATTACAGAGATTCTGTCTAGCTTGTAATCGATTACTAGAGTGGTGTAATCGATTACCAAGCCTCTGATGTCACGAAATGGTGCTTCTGGGAATCACGTAATCGATTACAACTTGTGGGTAATCGATTACGGAGGTTCTGTCCAATTGGTAATCGATTACTAGGGCTATGTAATCGATTACCAGGTCCTTGAAGTTACGAATCGTGGTTCTGGGAATCACGTAATCAATTACAATGAGATTGTAATCGATTACGAGAGATTACATTACTGTAATCGATTACCAGGGTGATGTAATCGATTACAAGACCCAAAAATGAGATTTTTGAGTGGAAATGATTGAAATTATGGTTCTTTGCCCTTTGTAACTCAAACATAACCTAAAAACCCTGGATTCAAGGATTTTACTTTACTTAAATGCGATAGGAATATGTATTCATACCGATAGAGAAGAAATGATTTTGAAAATGGAATTCTTGGATCCATGACATGGAAATTATGGTATGTGTGTAATAAGGAACATATATTGATACTGAGAATTATTGATGCAAGTGTGATTCCTTATGTGGGTTGTGCACTTATTAATTTAGTGCTCAATGAGATAAGAATGATGATATGCCATTGAGGCAATGTTTTAGTAAATGTATTGTTGATATGTCATGTTAGACATTGACTAATGCTTATGTGCCATTGAGGCAATGCTTATGTTAAATGCATCATTGATGAACATATATGATTGGACATTGTGTCATCATGCATGTGTGTTGTCCATTGGACATTGTTGAGAAGGCCATGTTGCCTAGGAGTTTGAATAATACCTTTGTGCGGGTGCGAGTAGACTAAGCGTAGGTGTCATATGTTGTTGACCCTGGGGGCGTTGGGGTGTGGGTGTCTCACAATAGACAGTGGTAGCTCCACTGGGGCCGTGGGATAGACCAATGCGACACACCAACGATCCTGTCTGAGACGCTGTCCTATATCGCGATCAACTGTTGAGGTACCATGTATGAGCCATTGCGCAAACAATTTTATGAAAGAAAGCACACTGTATTTTAAGGCTACTGATATACTGGTATTACTCCTTGATCATTCACTCCGAAAATGTTTACGTCTAGCTCCATGGAGTAGGAACTTTGGTACCCCTTATTGCATTGTGAGTTGTCAATCACATGGTCCATTGAGCATTCATAATTGGATAATGTGTTTACTATCATGACTGCGATATTTATTTGACTCTTGGTAATGCTAATGTTGCTAGCTGGCTATGGATAATGTTAACTATTGTTCTTTGCTGCTTTACTCTCGTTAATTGCTTTCGGGTATTACTGCACTTGTATGTATTAACTATGTCTTATGTGGGCGTTCGACGCCATTTATTTTCTTGCTGCCATGTTGGTACTGAAAGCTGGGAATCTCACCTCTTTCGGTAATTTCTCTATTTTGTATTTTGGTTGGATAATGTGCTCTCAAGAATATGCTCGTGAGGAGGACAAGGAAACCACTGAGTTTCAGGGTTTCTGGCCTTATCTCGACTGAGATCGAAGTTGTTGAGGATGTCATTTTGGACTGCTGGCATATCAATGTGCAGACCGATCGATGTGTATACCATGGCGATGTGACGGTGTCCTTAGCGTGGAGACGTTATGACGCTCCTATTCTAGATTTTCATGCTTTTGTATGGATGGAGTTCTATATGCCCGTGAGGGACATGTGGGGTGAAATGTATTATACCCCTCGTGAGGATTCCTTTTTGTCTACTGCCCGGGCTCCTGCCCGTTGTTCTGTCGTCCCGATGGATGTCTCGTCGGACGACGAGGACCATGAGGAGGATCCATCTACGGTTCCTTCTCGTTCTAGGCTGTCTTAGGGTTGGTTTTAATTGATGGCTACTGATGGCTGTCCGTTTATTTTGAGGGAGCCTGACGTACTACTGGATTAGTGGGTATATATTTGTATCTCTTGGGGTAGGTACACATTTTGCCTTTTGTATATTTTTGGAAATGTAATTTAAACAGGCTTGTATTTTTGGTACAAAGTATATAATTATCCATATTGTGAATAGTCGTATGTTTCATTCCACGTTGATTTCTCTTTGACCTTTTTGACAGAAGTTTTATTTGAAAGAGGAACTTTTAATTTTAACTCAATCACGCGATATATTCATAAACAGGTGTATATGTACATTAAATGGAAGTTTTAATCGGATTCATGTTAAGCAAAAAAAAATATTCAAATTTTCCGTAATCATTTGTATGTCGTTTCACTATAGTGCAACGTTCCTTCTTCTTACCCATTATGACTAAGGGAGAAAAAGGGGCGTTACACTTACCCCCTTTCCTTTCAAATCTCCATAATGTCTTTCATGTGTCACAACTCTGAAAATACATTCCAAGTCCTGATCATGTCATAGCACCTGATTCGGTACAATTAAAGGAGAACTTGACTTATCAAACAACTCCAGTAAGGATTGAGGATAAGAGAATGAAGCAACTCAGGGGGAAGGACATTTCATTGGTGAAAGTGATCTAGAACGAGACAACCGGAGATGCGACTTGAGAACTAGAGGACAAAATAAAAGAGCAATACCCAGAGTTGTTTTAAGGTATGAAAATTTTGAGGATGAAATTCTTATTTGTTGGGGAGAGTTGTAACACCCCAAAATTTATTTATTTTATTATAAATATTCATTTTATAATATTTGTGATTTTCTAGAATTTTTCTGGATTTTTTTTAGAGCATGGAATATTTTAATATTATTCTTCGTTTTACGTGTAAACTGAGCGAAGCCTGAAAAATGAAATATTTTTTCCGAGAACCTTGATCTGTGGAAACGTCGACGGGGGATCTTACTAAACCCGAGGTTGGACACAGTTTACGAGATTTTACGTTTTTTGAGAAAAGTTAACAGATAAAATAATAAAACACTGTGTAAAATTTATTTGTCAGATAAATGACTACTGACTTCTGTCGACTGTAGTAATTGTCCATTAGATAATAACATGTGTCAAAAACCCTATCACATTATCCTAATGCAATCTACTTTATGTCTAATCAAGCTCACTTTAATTCAAATTTTGTATCTTAATTAAGAAACTTCTTTGAGAAGCTTTGGCCAAAAGACAACTTCACCCTTGGCTTGCATCAGAAGCTAAATTTTTTCCCCTCTTCCCTCTCCAATTGCCGCCGCTACCATGCCCTTGGGAGGCAAAAATTTTGCCTCCCCACTTAACCAAACACTCCCAAAATATCTCATTTCTAACACCACTCCTTCTCTCTCTAACTTCATCTTCTTCAAAATTTCTCCTCCTTCTCTCTACTCCTCCATAGCTACGAAAATTCAGCCCCCATCTCCACCCATTTTTCTTCACCTTTCTCTTCACAAATACCATTTCTACACTCACCTCCATCTCCTCTACACTTTCTCTTTTGGAAATTTCTCCAAAAATCTAACCTTTCTCCATTGTCTTCCAAGACAAAGCTCCTAACTTTGAGGTAAAGCTTCCACCTTTCTTCTCATTACTCTTCATTTTTGGACTCTAGGGTTGCATTGGAGGCTAAAGATCCATTCTTTTCCATGCTTAATATTGATTCTTGATGATTGAAAAATTAGGGTTCTTGGAGCCCTTGAAACCGAATCTTCAAGGAGCTTGAAGGAGATCATTTTCATTGTTCTTCCTTAGGTAAGAGGGAGATTACTCACTTCAACCAATAATAGTGGTGAGAGAACCCTTGTATGTTCATGTTGTTTTGTGATTTTTGCTTGTTCATGTGTTCTTGGATTTGATCAATGATTGATTGGTAACCTTGAGTAAATTGGAAGTGTTAAATGTGCTTGATCATGTTAGGGTTGCTAAATGGAAAATTTAGAGTTTCCTACCCTAACATGATGGCCACGGTTTTAGGGGAAATTTTGGGTTGGAAATTATTTTTGTGAACAAATAAATAATGCTTATGTAATTAAATGTTGAATAAGAACAATGAGGTTAATAAATGGAAAATTTTAAGGGTTGAACACCTTAAAAGAGAGCCACAGTTTTGGCTTGAAACCATAAGAGTTTGGATTGTTCTCGGTGAATTAAAAGTTAAGTAAATTGATATTAAGAAACTAATATATAAAATGGAATGAAAAATTGGACTTTGAAGACCATTGAAGGCTATGATTTTAAAGAGAAAACCTTGAGGTTAAATGATGCCTTGGTACATCTTTGGAAATCTAAGACTTAGAGACATGCATAATTCTTAATGAAGTGGAAGAATTAAAATGAATAATAACACTTAGAAGGCCACGGTTTTGAAGGGTTAAATTAACCTAAAATTGTCATAATTAATCAAAGCTTAAGACTTTGAAAATGTGGATCCATAATGTGGACTTGTGATATTGGATGGATACTTGAAATACGTATTGACATGAAAATTGATTCTATGCTATTGTGGACCCCTATGTGGGCCAAGCACTTGTTGATTTTGTACTTGAGAATATCATGATATGATGATGTTGAGAAGTGAATATGTATGTGTATATATATATTTATACACCATTGTGGTGTGCTTATGATGAATGCATCATTGATGAACATGCATGATTGAAATTCAGTCGTCATACATATGTGTTGTCCGTTGGACATTGTTGTAAAGGCTATGTGTGCCTAGGAGTTTGAATAACACCCATGTGTGGGTGTGAGTAGACTAAGCGTAGGGTCATAGTGGTTGGCCCTTAGGGCGTCGGGGTACGGGTGTCTCACAATAGACAGTGGTAGCTTCACTAGGGCCATGGGATAGACTAATGTGACACATCGACGGTCCTGACTGGGACGCTGTCCTATATCATGATCAACTGTCGAGGTGCCATGTATATGTTAATTGCGCAAACATTTTTATGAGATAAAGCACACTATATTTTAAGGCTAACGATATACTGGCATTACTCCTTGATCATTAACTCCGAAAAATGTTAATGTCTAACTCCATGGAGTTGGAATTTTGGTACCCTTTTGCATTGTAAATTGTCCGTCACATGATTCATTGAGCATGAACATTTTTAACTATGAGACTATGTGCTTTTATTTCTATAATGATTATTTGAATACTTGAATTGTTGACTGCTAGTAGTATTACTGTTGTTTACCTGTTGTTAAGGACTTTATTACTATTTGTTGTTATTTTGCTTTTGCTGATAAATTTATTATTACTGCGGTTAGATGTTTAAACTGTGCTATGTGTGGGCATCCAATGTCGTTTTGTTTCCTTACTATCATTTTGGTAATGAAAGCTGGGTGTCTCACCTCTTTCTGTGTTTTCTATATTTCTGTCGATCTGTTTACTTCTGAGAAGACACGTGTGAAGAAGAGGAAGCTTCTGAGTTTCCAGGCTTTTGGTCAAATTGAGATTGAAGCTTGCTGAGGATGACGTCTCGCCCTCGTGGATTTTTGAGCTACACATGGATCACTTTTCACAGAGGTTCCAACTACTGGCACATTAATGCGCAGACGGGTCGTTGCGTGTACCATGGAGCACTGATGGTGTCCTTGGCATAGGGTCATTATGACGCTCCTATTTTTGATTTTCATGCTTTTGTTTGGCTAAAGTTTTATATGCCCGTTAGGGATATATGGGCTGACATGTATTACACCTCACGCGATGACTCTTTCCTTTCTACTGCTCGGGCTCCTGCCCGTTGCTCTGTCGCTCCGATGGTTGTTTCATCGGTCGAAGAGGACCCTGAGGAGGACCCTTCTACGGTCCCTTCTCTTCAGTCTTAGGGACTGATTCTGTCGGTGGCTACTAATGGCTATCCGTTATCTTTTTGGGGGAGCCTGATGTTTTGTTAGATTGATGGATGTAAATTTGTAACTACCTTGGGTGGGTAAAGCTTTTGCTCTTTTTGTATATTTTGGAATGTAACTAAACAGGCTTATGCATATGGATATGAATCTATATTGTGTATGGTTTAACTTATGTCGGATTCTTTTATTGCGACCATTCTAGTTATTATCTCTATGCGTAATGGATTTTCAAATTAACTCTTTTGACTCTACTTGGTAACGATACGATTTATTGAAAAAAAAATATAGTGATATTTGTAAAGGAACTCAAATAACCATAGAATGAATCGGGTCCGTGAGTTAAAATGCAATTACTATTTTTCACAGTTTAATTTATTTCATTTCATGTTTCGCTTTACTATGGTATGACGTTCCTTCTTCACGGGTATTGAGAAAAAGGGGCGTTACAAGATGTGTTTGAATATGATCACTATCTCAAATAGTTTAATAGATAGAATCTGAGAGGGGCAGAACGATGACCAATACTTGCAAAAAGCGAAGGAAGCAAGGAACCAAGGCACGATGTTGGAATTCCAAGAAGGAACTGATGGAATTTTGAAATTCAAAAGAAGGATTTGTGTGCCCAATGATCAAGGACTTAGGAGATTAATTTTGGATGAAACTCATAGGAGTAAATTGAGTATGCATCCAAGAGCCACAAAAATGTACCAAGATTTGAATCAGTTGTATTAGTGGCAAGGAAAGAAGAAAGACATCGCTGATTATGTATCATCCTACTTAGTCTGTCAGAAGGCTAAGGTTGAACACCAAAGACCTTCTAGAATGTTGTAACCTTTGCCTATTCCTGAATGGAAATGGGATGATATAGCAATATATTTTGTGATTGGACTACCGAAGACTCGAAAAGGTCATAATTCTATATGGGTAGTTATTGATTGGCTTACGAAGTCAGCGCACTTCTTGCCAATTAATATTAAGTACTCAATGGAGAGGTTAACCCAAGTGTACATCGGTGAAATCGTTAGACTTCATGGTGTACCTTCCAATATTATTTCGGATCAAGATTCGAGATTCACATCGAGATTTTGGCATAGTCTGCAAGAAGCGATGGGAACGAAGCTATGTTTAAGTTCTGCTTACCATCTACAAATAGATGGTTAGTCAGAAAGAATGATTCAGTCATTAGAAGATTTGTTAAAGGCTTGTGTGCTAGAACAATCTGGATGTTGGGATGAATTCTTACCATTGATAGAGTTCACCTACAACAACAGTTTTATTCGAGCATAGGGATGGCATCCTACGAGGCATTGTATGGGAGACGATGTAGAACACCGTTGTGTTGGTATCATGATGGTGAAAGTGCTATTTTAGGACCAGAATTTGTGCAACAGACTATAGAAAAAGTGAAGATGATTCAAGACAAGATGAGGACAACTCAGACTCGGCAAAAGAGCTATGCTGATAAAAGGAGAAGACGACTTAAGTTTGAAGAAGGTGGCCATGTATTTTTGCGAGTGACACCTACAACCAGAGTTAGACGAGTG
Source organism: Ormosia emarginata (assembly GCA_029884605.1). Taxonomy (NCBI): domain Eukaryota; kingdom Viridiplantae; phylum Streptophyta; class Magnoliopsida; order Fabales; family Fabaceae; genus Ormosia; species Ormosia emarginata. Next base: position 18,135,914 of record JAQQTP010000078.1, on the reverse strand, counting down.
ATTAAGTAAAGAAAGCTCACTCTAAAGTTTATCGAGTCGTATCAGATTTTATATCGAATAGGTCCAGTAGCTTATCAAATTGTATTACTGCCTTTTCTATCAAATCTTCACAATGTGTTTCATGTATCGCAATTGCGGAAGTACATTCCTGATCCCACTCATGTTATCGAATCGGATGCGGTACAACTGAAGGAGAATTTAACCTATGAAACATTTCCAGTCAAGATCGAGGATCATAAGATGAAGCAACTCCGAGGTAAAGAGATTTCATTAGTTAAAGTAGTCTGGAGTGACGTAAGTGGAGAAGCAATGTGGGAGTTAGAGGATCAAATAAAAGAACAATATTCGTATTTGTTTTGAGTATGTGTTTAAGTTTCGAGGACGAAACTTCTTTTTAGAGGGGGAGAATTGTAACACCCCAAATTTTAGCTATTTGACAGTAATAACAGAATTTTACTATTTTGTGATTTCTGTATACTGTAAAATTATTTTGATTGTTTCGTGGCTGTACTTGATCATTTTGTGTGATTTACTCTGAGTCAGGAAAATAATAATTTTCGGGCCAGGGAAAATCTTTATGTATTTTAATTATTTTCGTTGATTCTTAACTATTTTTACTAATCTGATTTGATTTCCATAGGTTTTATAATTTTTTTGATTTTTATGGATTATTGTGAGATTTTATATTTTTTTTATTATTTTAATATTATTCTTGGGCTATATGTGGGCTCGGGGCAGGTCTGGAAAAATAAAATTTTGTGGCTAGAAAATTTTGTACTGTTGAGACGGGACCGGGAGATCTTACTAAACTCGAAACCAGAAATAGTTTTTGAAATTTTCTTTTATTGTGTTTTGTACTATCTTATTTATCGGGCTATAAAAATATAGTAATTTTGTCCGTGGGGTAATAACAGCTAGAAAAATATTATACTGGTTAATCAAATTAAGTGTTTATGACAACTTTATGGAGGACCAATAGGAAGCAAACTTGGTGATAAATGCTTTGGATATCCACCATTGATTTAATCTATGGTGGAGATTGGTCTCACAAAGTGGCAAGGACCTTTTGTGACCCTTTGATGGCAAGTATGAAGAGAAGTTCTTGACCCTCCATTTTAGAGATGCATCTCACGGCTAAGGCTTCTTGGAGGAGGGATCCAATGGATCAAATTCAATCTTATCACTTGAAAGCTCCACAAAGATCCACCATTGATTCAATCAATGGTTATTGAAGTCTCAAAAAGTGGCTAGATGAATTTAGACACTTCCTTAGTGTTCAAGGGGGGAGGCTCATGGTTTTAAGGCTTAAAAGCTATAGGAAAATTTTTAATTCATTTTTATCACTCATCTTCATCATTTCCTAAAGCCAAGCTTCACAAAATTTTTCTCTCCTTTTGTCTCAACACAACCCCACGACCAAGACCCCTAAATCATACCTTCACTCTCCAATAATTTCAATTAACCTTATTTCTTGAATCCTTATCTAAATACAAGACACTTTGTAGTTGAAGTCTTGACGAAATTCATTCATCTTCAAGGAGTTTTCCAAGACTCAAGTTCTAGGGTGTTAAGGTGGAGTTTGTAACACCCCAAAATTTATCTTCTTTTATCATAAATGTTCATTTTATAATATTTGAGATTTTCTGAAATTTTTTTGAATTTTTTTGAGAACGCGAAATATTTTAATGTTATTTCTCGTTTTGCATATGAACTGAGCAGGGTTGAGAAAATGAAATATTTTTCCCGAGAACCTTGATCTATGCAAATGTCGACGGAGGATCTTACTAAACCTGAGACTGGACACGGTTTACAAAGTTTCACATTTTTTTAAAAAATTTAACAGATAAATAATGAAACGCTCTATAAAATTCATCTGTCAAATAAATTAATACTGACTTCTGTCGACTGTAGCAATTATCCATTGGATAATAGCATGTAATAAAAATCTTATCACATTTTCCCAATGCAATCTACTTTATATCTAATCAAGCTCACTTTAATTCAAATTTATGTACCCTAATTAAGAAGCTTCTTCAAGAAGCTTTGGCCAAATGACCACCTTGCCGTTAGCTTACATGAGAAGCTAAATTTTCCCCCGTCTTCTCTCCTCAATGCTGCAGCTAACCATGCACTTAACCTAACACCCACCAAATGTCATCACTTTAACCTAATCACTTATCTCTCTAAAATTTCATCTTTTTTATTTCTCTTCCTTCTCTCTACACTCCTCCATTGCTATGGTTTTTGCAGCCCCTTCTCCTCCTATTTTTCTTCTCCTTTCTCTTCACAAATACCATTTCCTTACTCCTCTCCATCTTCTCTATACCTTTCCTTTAGAAAATTTCTTCAAAAACTCAACCTTTCTCCATTGTCTTCCAAGGTAAAGTCTCTAACTTTGAGGTCAAGCTTCAACCTTTCTTCCCTTTTCTCTTCATTTTCGTACTCCATGGTTTCTTTGATGACTATGGATCCATTCTTTTTCATGTCTAACATTGATTTTTGATGGTTGAAAAATTAGGGTTCTTGGAGCCCTTGAAACTGAAATCTTCAAGAGCTTGAAGGAGACCATTTTCGTTTGTTCTTCCTTAGGTAAGAGGGAGACTACTCACTTCACCCAACATTGGTGGTGAGGGAACCCTTGTATGTTCATGTATTTTGTGAGTTTTGTTTGTTCATGTGTTCTTAGATTTGACTAATGTTTGATTTGTAATCTTGAATGGATTAGAAGTGTTAAATGAGCTTGATCATGTTAGGGTTGTTAAATGGAAATTTTGGAGGTTCCTACCCTAACATGGAGGCCACGATTTTGAAGAGATTTTTGATGGGAAAATTTGTTTTGTACACTAACACATAACACCTATGAAATTAAATGTTGAATGAAGATAATAAAATTTATGGATGGAAAATTCTAAGGGTTCATTACCCTAACTAATGCGACGATTTTGGCTTGAACAATAAAGGATTGGAATGATCATGGTGAAGTAAAAATTTAATTAAATTGATGCTAAGAAACTAATACATAAAATGGAAAGAAAAATTAAAACTTAGAAGACCTATGATGCCATGGTTTTGACACTTGAAATTAGGGAATTGGATTGGTCTTGTGAGAAATGGAAATTGAGAAATTAAGTATCAAGTAACTAATACATAATGTGGTAGAAAAATTGAGACTTTGATGACCTACAATGGCCATGGTTTTATAGTGAAAAATTGGGATCAAGTGATGCCTTGGTGCATCCTTGGGGATTGAGAAATTAAAGATTTGCATAATTCCTAATTAAGTGAAAGAATTAAAGTGGAGACTAGCATTTAGAGCGCCACGGTTTTGGAGGGTAGTTCACCTTATAATTTTCATAATTGTCCAAAGTTTAAGACTTTGAAAATGTGAAAATTGACAAGCTATATATGATTACATATTGACATTGAGAATTGATTATATGTTGTTATGAATTCCTATGTGGGTTAAATACTTGTTGACTATGTACTTGAGAATGTCATGATGTGACGATGTTGAAAAATGAATATGTATGTGTATATATATATGGCTATATGCCATTGTGATATGCTTATGATGAATGCATCATTGATGAACATGCATGATTGAAATTGAGTCATCATGCACACGTGTTGTCCGTTGGACATTATTAGAAAGGCTATGTGTGCCTATGAGTTTGAATAACACCCTTGTGCGGGTGCAAGTAGACTAAGCGTAGGGTCATATGTTGTCGGCCTTGGGGGCGTCGGGGTGTGGGTGTCTCACAATAGACAGTGGTAGCTCCACTGGGGCTGTGGGATAGACTAATACGACACACCGATGATCCTGACTGGGACGCTGTCTTATATCGTGATCAACTGTCGATGTGCCATGTATAAGCCAATTGCGTAAACATTTTTATGAGATAAAGCACACTATATTTTAAGGCTAACGATATACTGGCATTACTCCTTGATCATTCACTCTGAAAAATGTTTACGTCTATCTCCATGGAGTAGGAATTTTTGGTACCTTGTGCATTGTGAGTTGTTAGTCCCATAGTACGTTGATCATGAGCATTTATAATTGTTCTTATTTCCGTGATAATTGTTTGAATATCTGAACTATTGACTGCTAGTAGTATTACTGTTATTTATCTGTTGCTAGTGACTTTATTGCTATCTGCAGTTATTCTGTCCTTACTGTTAATTTTATTGTTATTGTGATTAAATGTTTGAAATGTGTTATATGTGGGCGTCCATCGCCGTTTATTTTCTCACTGCCAATTTGGTACTAAAAGCTGAGTGTCTCACCTTTTTCTGTATTTCTATATTCTCTGTCTATTTGTGTACTTCCGAGAAGACGTTCGTGAGGAAGACAAGGAAGCCCCTGAGTTTCCAAGTTTTTGGCCAGACTACAATTGAGGTGATCGAGGATGACGTCGCGCCCCCGCGGATTTTTGGGCTACACTCGGATCGTTTTTCACGGAGGATCTGACTGCTGGCACATTAATGTGCAGACGGACCGATGCGTATACCATGGGGAGCTGACGGTGTCCTTAGCATGGGGTCGTTATGACGCCCCTGTTTTAGATTTTCATGCTTTTGTTTGGCTAGAGTTTTACATGCCCGTTAGGGACATGTGGGCTGATATGTACTACACCCCACGTTTCCTCAGACGAATAGGAACCTAAGTAGGACCTGGCTACGGTCCTTTCTCGTCAGTCTTAGGAGCTGATACTATTTGTAGCTACTGATGGCTAACCATCTATCTTTTTGGGAAGCCTGACGTTTTGCTGTACATGCTGGGGTATATTTGTATAACTTTGGGTGGGTACATATTTTGCTTTTTGTACATTTTGGAATGTAACTAAACAGGCTTATTCATATATATATATATATATATATATATATATATATATATATATATATATATATATATGTTGTGTATTGTTTATTTTACGTTGTTAAATTTCGTTTATTGCGACCATTTCAATTATTACCTCTATACATCATGGATTTTTAAATAAGCCTTTTTGACTCTGCCTGATAATGATATGACTTAACAATTCAAAAAATAATAATAGTGATAATTGCAAAGGAAATTGAATAACTATAAAAAAATAACTGGGTTTATGAATATAAAAACAATTACTATTTTCCGCATTTCAATTCATTTTATTTCGCTTTATGTTTCATATTATTATTATTATAGTGTGACGTTCCTTCTTTGTGGATGTATTTAGAAAAAAAAAGGGCCTTACAGAGTTTATGGAAACTTCACTATTTATTTCATCTTCATGTTCTAGGCCATGTTTTGATCCATGGTCTTTCTTGTTCAAGCTTTAGGTGCTAATAAACTTGTGTTTGTTTTATGTTCAAGAAGCTCTTAGTGGTGAAGGACAAGTACAAGAAGCAAAGCAAGGAGCTTTGGAGGTTTCACCACAAGGTAAGAGGGAGATCTATCTCATCAACCAAGTGTAGTGGTGAGAGATGAACTTGTATTTGATGGATGGTGAATCCATGTGAGGATTCATATCCATGGTTATGTAATTTATTTGTGGTGTTTATGTGCTTGAAATTTATTTGTTTATGATTTTATGCTTTACATGATTTTATTGCTTTCATGATATGCTTGATGTATGTTATAGTATGATATATGATTATATGTCATGATATATATTGGAAAGGAAAATTATTTTGGGTTCCAATGGCCTAGGAGGCTCATGACCTCAACACCTCAAAATAGGTGTTTCCAAGTTAATATTTTCTTGAATGATAAAATTGGATGTTTCGAAGAGAAAGGAAAAGAAAAAATATATTGGTTTCAAAGACCATATACCTCACGGCCATGAAGGCTTGAATGGTTTTGTTGTGTAAAAATATGATTTATACATGGTAAATTAGTTGATTTGGTGCATGGAATTTAATACAAGAACCTAAGAAATAAAAATGGAGACAAAACAATTTATTACTTGAAAAAGGGAGATTTTGTTCATAAAGAAAAGAATGAGGTTGAAAGTATTTGAACCTCAAAATATTTTATAAGGTGAATTAATTTTTTATTAATCACGTTATAATGAGCAATATATTAGTGACTAGAAATTTACTAATGTATAGCTCACTCTTTGGGTTTTGGAGCGCGTTAGGGAATTTTAAGCTAGAAGCATTAATTTAAATCAATAAAAAGGTCCTTACCAAAAAAAAATCAATAAAAAGGTGATTTGGTGGAATATATTGCGAAAAGGATTTCTTAAGTAAAAAAAGTGGAAAAATGCAGTAGAAGTCGTGTTAATTTTTAGAAAAACTAAAATAATGTTTAGAATATTGAGAAATATTTTACGCAGTTGAAAAATGATGAAAAATGTGTTTCGCTACTTAAAATGTGATTTTCAAGCTACGTAATTTCAAAAACGTTGAAAAATCGCTATACAATTTGGAAAACGTTTAACTATTTTTACGCGATTAAGAAAATGTTGAAAAATCAATACGCGATTTGAAAATGCAACAAAAAAGTTACGCAATTGTGAAAATGCAGTAAAATACTTATGCGATTGAAAATATAGTAAAATTACTGTTGGGCCAAAGTGTGGACCGGTATATGTGAAATATGATTGTAGCTTGTGATTGGCTTGTATGCATTGAACATGCATTTGGAAAAGTCCGATGGACTATGTTAAGGCCGATGGCCTAGGAGAGAATTACACATTTGTGTGGTGTAATATGCATAGTGTAAATCACTTGTTGATCTTGGGGGCATCGGGGTGCGAGTTTTTCACAATGGGCAGTTGGTAGCTCTTCTGTATCCTGTATCGGACCGATGCAATGCACCGACGATCCGGACTGAGACACTATTCTTAATCAAGATCTGGCGTAGACTGTCGTGTATAATGCTAGATGTGCAAAACTGATGAGAGTTGTAGCACGTGGTTTGAGGCAATTGTGGTACCGACAAATCTTCTAGATCAATCTTTCCGACTTGAGTTAGCTCCATGGAGTAGGAAATTGAGTCTATGTGCACATGCATAATCTGAACATTTATATCCGTGTGATATTTGAATTGTCGAATAATTGGATAATGTTGAGGGCATGATTATAATTATTGTTTGTTATATTTGTAACATTGTTTGTTCTACCTGTATTACTGTTTATTATATCTGTATGACATTACTGTCATTCCTATCTTTAAACTGCCAAGTTGGTACTAGTGTTGGTAATCTCACCTCTTTGTATGTTGTTCTTGTATTGTAATTGTAATTGGTAAAGACGGTGAGCAGGGGTTTGAGCAATAAGGTGATAAGTTGATTCCTGCTGAGGAAGCTGAATTCTGAGTCAATGGTGACGCCAAGTTTTCTTGGGTACATAAGGCTACAATTCCGAGGAGGTTCAAAGGCTTAGCGTGTTCATTTGGATAGAGGATATGTTATCTACATGGGAAATCTTATTTTTCCGGCTCTGCTTAGTTTGCACGCAAAATGAGAAATAATATTAAAATATTTCATATTCTCAGAAAAATTCAGAAAAATTTTCAAAAATCACAAATATTATAAAATGAATATTTATAAAAAAATAAATAAATTTTGGGGTGTTACATCTCCACCCAAGTTGGAACTCAAACCATTGCCCAATCACTTAAGATATTCATACTTGGGAGAATCATCCACATTATCGATCATCATTTCCTCACTATTATCAGAAGAGCAAGAGTCCAAGTTGTTGAGAGTGCGGAGGCAGTGCAAGAAGGCATTGGGATGGACTATTGCAGACATTAAAAGCATTAGTCCTACTATATGCATGCATAAAATTCTGCTAGAAGATGATGTCAAACCAGTCGCTGAGTACCAAAGGCGTCTAAACGCCTTCATGAAGGAGGTGGTAAAAAAAGAGATCATCAAATATTGGATGAGGGCATCATATACCCAATTTCAGACAGTACATGGGTGAGCCATGTCTAGTGTGTGCCTAAAAAGGGTAGAATGGCAATTGTTGCCAATGAAAACAATGGCTTAATTCCGACCAGAATAGTCACGGGGTGGAGTATTTGCATGGACTATAGGAAGCTGAATACCACAATCAGAAAGGATCATTTCCCTTTGCCATTCATTAATCAGATGATGGACAGGTTGGCTGGGCATGCTTTTTACTGCTTTTTGGATGGTTACTCATGGTACAATCAAATTGCTATAGTCCCTGATGATCAAGAGAAGACAACATTCACTTGCCCCTATGGCACATACACTTTTAGGAGAATGCCATTTGGTTTATGTAATGCACCTGCAACCTTCTAGAGATGCATGATGGCAATCTTTACAGATATGGTAGAGAAGTTCTTGGAGGTCTTCATAGATGACTTCTTAGTCTTCGGTGATTCTTTTGATGATTGCCAGAATAACCTGGCTTTGATTCTACAAAGATGTGAAGTGACCAATTTGGTGCTTAATTGAGAGAATGTCACTTCATGGTCCAAGAAAGCATAGTTCTTGGCCATAGAGTGTTGTGCAAAGAAATGGAGGTGGATAAAGTAAAAATAGAAGTGATTGAGAAACTTCTGTCACTAATCTCAGTGAAGGGAATTAGAAGTTTCAAAGGGCATGTAGGTTTTTACCGGAGATTCATAAAGGACTTCTCTAAGATTTCTAAGCCTCTTTGCATCTTATTGGAGAAGGACGTCCAATTTAACTTTGATAAATCTTGTCATGAGGCATTTGTGGAATTGAAAAAGAGACTTGTATCAACTCCGGTGATTACCACCCCTGATTGGGAGTTGCCCTTTGAACTAAAGTGTGATGCAAGTGACTATGTTGTTGGTGCAGTGTTAGGGCAGAGGAAGGACAAGGTCTTTCACTCCATATACTATGCAAGCAAAACTCTTAATGATGCACAGCTAAATTACACCACAACAGAAAAGGAATTTCTTGTAGTTGTTTTTGCGTTTGACAAGTTTCAGGCATATTTGGTGGGTGCTAAGATGATTGTCTTTATGGACCACTCCGCGATTAAATACATAATGGCCAAGAAGGACACAAAACCATGATTGATTCGGTGGGATTTACTTTTGTAAGAATTTGACTTAGAAATTCATGATAAGAAAGGGGCTGAGAATCAAGTTGCTGACCACCTCTCTAGATTGGAAAATAAGGAATATCAAGTTGAACCAATCACAATCAGAGAGACATTCCCTAATGAGCAACTCTTTGTTGTTGTTGCTCAATTGTGTAACATCTTGAATTTAATAACCATAGTATATAACCACAATCATTATATTCAGACTTGCTACTTCATAATTATGCGATTTTCAATATAACATAATAGCATTATATAGAAAATATGAGCCATGAATAAATATATAAATAGTACACCACAACTGTATTTCTCATAAATACAATATGTACATAATAACAAAAAAAACTACCTAGCTACACTAAGCTAAGCACTCCAAGCTCCTACTTCTCTTTTTGAAGAACTCGCACCTAGATTTACATGGCAACACAATCGGTATGAGAAATCACATATCAACAGAAGTATTCCAAAACTAGCAGTTTATACATTCATAAAGACTTTATGATTACCAAACTAACACTTTAATCACAGAAGTACACGATAATAACATCTCCATCTCAGAGACACACAATTGTCCATACAATTGTCATGCTATGCCAAATTATGTCTAGTATTTATGTCTATGCAAATCCTAAGTATGAAATGAGTAATGTTATTAAACCAAGTCCTTGGTAATGTCATGAATGCATGAATCCTGAACAAAATGAAGGAAGTCCATCCCAAGTATCGAACAAGCACTGGAAATCTATCCAGAAATCAACACTCAGGGTAGTGAAATCTATCAAATATGCAGTCTCAACATCGAAGAGGAAGTCCATCCTCAAATCTCTATAATAGGAAGGATACCGTCCACCTTGCTTAATATAGATTACCCTTATCTATGGGGCTCACACCTTTTAACAAAGGCAAAACTACAATCATGTATATAATCATGTCTAATTATTTTCCTTAATTAACATCACACAAGTAGTAAGGATATTACTCACCTTCACTACTCAAGAAACATAGAGAGAATATTACTTACCTCAATATGATTCAATCAACATTAAGAGGATATTACTCTCATCAATATGTTTCACAAACATCACATGCAATATAATTACTAATTACTTCCCATAATTAGCCCACAATTGATTTACATGCATCTCAAGTTTATTTTCTACACAATTTAGCTAAATACTTCTAAAAGTACTTCAACACTCTTAAAAGAGTACACATGAGTGATTCCAACTCCTAGGAAAACTCATTTTCTCAATATCACAATCTATGTATATATACATATCCATGCCTAATTATCTCACATAATTAGCATTACAAATCACTTTGATTCACCACCTTTTTACTTCATTAAATACTCCTATTAGAGCCTCAATACTCATTAAGAAGCATAAAATAAGGAACTACACCATCAGAAGGCTCCAGTGCATCAAATAAAATACCCTGTTTTTGCCAAACATCCATGTATATGTGCACCTCTGGCACGCCTAGGCGTTATGCTCTCTGCACACAGACTGAAAATAGACCAACCCACGCTTAGACGTGGTTTAGTCATGCCTAGGAGTGACCTTGCGACTGGAAGTTTTCTACAGAAAAATATTGTTCCATTGAGGAACAATGGTGATTCACACCTTCAAACATCAAAACCACATGGTCTTTCACCTCAAGTAAGATCCATAAACACACTATAACTTTTAAATCACTTCAATTTCACTCCATCAAACCACTTTGTGCATCAAAATTCACATTTAACTTAAACCCCCAAATTCTCATCTCAAATGGAAATCAAGGTATACAAGGGCTGGAAATCCATTTCCATGCACTCCATAACCCATAATCATGCCACTCTCAAGTTCTCAAACAAGATTCAAGCCAAACAACCAAAGGAAAACACTTTCTAAGATAGGGAGTGAACTTATCACACCCTGGTTCTACCTGAGACAAAGGAAAATTGTATTCCTTACTAACTATAAACTTGTCTATAAACTCAACTCATCCTTGTGAAAGAGTCTATTTTAACTAGTGCATCATTTTGAACAAACTTATGGATCCAAATGAGCACTTCTCTATTCTTTGCACACTTAACTCAACTCTACTGTAAGTGAGTAATTTGTGCATCTAAATAAGTAAACCATACATCTCTTATTTGTATCTAGCTCTCCTTGCTATTGCACTACCTATAGTGACCTGTGTCAAGCTAGAGTGCTCAAGGTTCCAAATACCTATTTTAGGTAACTTCTAACTCTTGGAATACCTAACTACTTGATCTTCCATACTTAACTTAGTATTCAAGGAAGTAACTCTTTTCCTACATGCATCTATAACTCAACTATACTACTCAAAAAGTTAAGCATGTTTATGCTATACTTAATGAATATGACAAGCTTTCGAGTCATAGTTCATCCTATTATGTATTAAACAATGCACGAGATCTCACTTAACTAGAGAACTTAGTACACAACCGTTCCCGCTTAGGAACTAAACACATAAAATTAACTCCACTTGAGTGAAACTAACTCATGAGTAGTTAGTACTTGCAACACTTTGTTGCTTAAGGTTCTAGGTACCCGTCCAAAGTAATCCACTACTCTTGGATATCCTAAGTGTAACGCCCCCTTCCCCATTGGAAGGAGGAGAACGTCACAACTTTACGAATCCAAAGTCAATCAATTAAAGCAGAATATGAAACAAAGTCAACCCAAGTTATAAAATCGGTAATTATTAAAACCATAATATTTGATGTAAAATACTCTTTTACTTGCGGATAACAGATCAAACAAGCAGATAGATCATAAAACATCATTGATAAGTATATATACATATTGCATATACATAAGTATTCATATAAGTTGGTTCGTATGGATCACATACATATTTGTACCTCCAAAATACTTACAAAAAGAAAGGCGCCTAAAATACATACGCCCACTCAAAAAATGTATAGATGATCAAGAAAAACTGACTAGCAAAAGACACAACCAGCCCAAGTTCTACATACCTAAACCATAGGGTCCTCAGATGGATCCTTTTCGATTCCTCGGAAGAAATGATCATAGTAGGAGGTACACCCTGATGGACAGGCGTCCGCCTAGAGGACACTACACTATCCTCGTGAGGAGTATAGTGGAAGTTACTCCACCATTCCCAGATAGGTATGTTAAACACTAACTGAACAGATATAGAGAAAGACAAAATAGAGGCCTCACGAAGATCCCCACAAAAAGTCAATGTCAGCTCCCTAGTGTAGGTAACTCTCTCTTTAGCTAAATTGACTGACCAAGCGTCTGCTCTACCATAAAAGTACACGCGGACATAACCCAAAATACACAACCTTGACGTCATCTTGGTATAGCAACTATCACCAATCAAAGAGGGGGTAGTTCCTCTTCAATTCCTCCTTGGTCTTTAATTAATCAGAACATACAGTAAAATAACACAACACAATTAAGAGGTGAGAAATCTGGCATCATTCCCAATAGGCAATGTAGAGACAGTACGGACAGAAATACCATCCAAATACAGGAATCGGTAATATCAAATATCAACAACAGGGATAACATTAGTAATCTACCAGTTCAATAAGTCATTCAATATCAAATGATCAAACATATATGAAATGTCATGAGGGTATGCAGACTCCCTATGCATGTACACAATGTACTCAATTCCTACTCCATGGAGCTAGACAAATATTTCGGAGAGAATTTTCAGGAGACATGTCTGTATCTCATCAGCTTGAAATCAAGTGCTTTTAATAAAATCAATATGTTTGTGCAACAAGGCTTTATACAAGACATTCTACACCAGATCCTGATTAGGGTGAGTGTCTCAGTCCAGATCATCGGTGTGTTTGCATTGGTCTGATCCACGGCACAAGGGAGCTACCAGCTGGCCATTGTGGACATCCCATACCCCGACATCCCCAAGGTCAATAAAGACCTACACTAGGCCCATCGCACCCACACGAAGGTGTAATTCAACTCCTAGGCTCATACAGCCATAACAACAGACCACATGACTTTACAAGGTATGATGAATGCCTCAATGCACATATTCATACATGATATCATCAATGTCATGCAATCCATGATCATATACCATCATAATTCATAGCAATTATTAATAATTCAAGATTCCACTTACGGGTGCGATAATAACATTATCATTTAATCTCAACCGCTTAGCTTCCACTATCATTCCAAATTCTTGTTTCTCTATTGCAATTAACACTTCTCTTTATCATTAATAAATTTCACTTACTTAAAGTCTTATGAGTCTCAAAGCCTCACTTACACTCCTTTTTCCTTCAAAAGTCATAAGTCATCATGGTTTTATGTTAAAGTTCTCATTTCTTTTATTTTTCCATCTTAGGAAGTCCTAATCAATCTTCTAGTCATAAAATCTTTAAAATTCCACTTTTGATACAAAATGGTTTCAGGGTTACCCTAAATGGCCGAAACCCTAACATTCGTAGGTTCCAAAAATTTCTCTTCTTGCTTACTTATTTTGTAACACCCCAAATTTTAGCTATTTGACAGTAATAATAGAATTTTACTATTTTGTGATTTTTGTATACTGTAAAATTATTTTGACTGTTTCGTGGTTGTACTTGATCGTTTTGTGTAATTTACTTCGAGTCAGAAAAATAATAATTTTCGGGTCGGGAAAAATCTTTACGTATTTTAATTATTTTTGTTGATTCTTAACTATTTTTACTAATCTGATTTAATTTCCATATGTTTTATAATTTTTATGATTTTTGTGAATTATTGTGAGATTTTATATTTTTTTTATTTTAATATTATTCTTGGGTTGTATGCAGGCCCGGGACGGGTCTGAAAAAATAAAATTTTTCTGTGGCCAAAAAATTTTGCACTGTTGAGATGGGGCTGAGGGATCTTACTAAACCCGAAATTGGAAATAGTTTTTGAAATTTTCTTTTGTTGTATTTTGTACTGTCTTATTTATCGGGCAATAAAAATACAGTACTTTTGTTCGTAGGGTAATAGCAGCTAGAAAAATATTATACTGGTTAGTCAAATTAAGTGGTTATGACAACTTTATAGAGGACCAATAGGAAGCAAACTTGGTGATAAAGGCTTTGGATATCCACCATTGATTTAATCTATGGTGGAGATTGGTCTCACAAAGTGGCAAGGACCTTTTGTGACCCTTGAATGGCAAGTATGAAGAGAAGTTCTTGACCCTCAATTTTAGAGATGCATCTCACGGCTAAGGCTTCTTGGAGAAGGGATCCAATGGATCAAATTCAATCTTATCACTTGAAAGCTCCACAAAGATCCACCATTGATTCAATCAATGGCTATTGAAGTCTCAAAAAGTGGCTAGATGAATTTAGACACTTCCTTAGTGTTCAAGGGGGGAGGCTCATGGTTTTAAGGCTTAAAAGCTATAGGAAAATTTTTAATTCATTTTTATCACTCATCTTCATCATTTCCTAAAGCCAAGCTTCACAAAATTTTTCTCTCATTTTCTCTCAACACAACCCCATGGCCAAGACCCCTAAATCATACCTTCACTCTCCAATAATTTCAACCAACCTTATTTCTTGAATCCTTTCCTAAATACAAGACACTTTGTAGTTGAAGTCTTGAGAAAAATCATTCATCTTCAAGGAGTTTTCCAAGACGCAAGTTCTAGGGTGTTAAGGTGGAGTTTATGAAAACTTCACTATTTATTTCATCTTCATGTTCTATGTAACACCCTCCCTAGGGTATCACATGTCTGACTTCCGACTCATAATCTGAAAATGTTTTCATAAAAGGTTTGAGTTAAAAACGTTAGTTTAAAAAAAATCTTTCTTGCGGAATTATAAACTTACTATAATCCATAAGTATTACTGAAAAATATATTACACAGGTTCATATACAATATTGACACCAATTAATATTTAATAATTTAAAAATCAATATAAAACTAACAGACTCTTCTTTTTTTTAACAGTAGCAAACCCCATGACGGGTCCTACTTAATAGCACGGTACAACACTAACGTTAAAACTTAACATACTTATTCTGTTGTGTATCCATCTTGTTGCATCAGACATCTGTTCTACATCTGTTCTTTGTCAACACTGCACACCTTCGAGTCCTGAATGTCCACTCCTTATTGTTGTCACCAATCTCAGAGTATCCATCGCTCGTTATGTCTAAGACAACTCGATCCTTCTATTATTTTATTTTAACAAGATGATTACAAAGAAACAATATAACAAAGAGGTGAGATCACCTACGCCAATACCAACATGGCGACGTAGATAACACAAACAAAGAATATCATACGATATGTCATACCGTAATTTCAATAATGCACTCAACATTAATCAACTATCATCATCATACTATTAACATTATTATCATCACACAATAATCACAATAATGCCATCAACATGATTATCATTTTCATCATCCAAGTATTTCAAAACAATTGTCATAGCCAATATTCCTCAATTAATATATATCATGCAGATATGGATACTCAAATTTATGCATATGTTATGCATATGCACATAGACTCAGTTTTTCAAAAACAACTCCATGGAGGTTTTCACAATTTCGAGGAGAATGCTCTGTCAATTGTCAGCCTTAGCCCAAAGACAATCTTCCAGTTGTTGAAAAGAATCGTGTTCTTGTCGGGTATCGTCAATGCGTTGCAATGGACTGCATCGCCAAGTGACACAGGGTACTCGCCAGCTGTCCACTTGGTCGACCGCCGCGCCTATGACGCCCAAGATCCATCATAGACCTCACTATCAATTCTCATTCCTCTTCAACCACAAGGGCCATATACAATGCACGAATATATCAGTGCAAGTCCAACCCCAAAGGGCCAAATCTTTTCAATTCCATTTGTTCAATGTATCATATGCCTCAACGCATATTTTTTCCCAATGCATGTATAATGCACCAAATTATACTGTATTTTCAACAGCAAAAATCATGTTATCACATTTTCATAGTTATAAAACAATTTCGTCGTGTTTTCAAAATTGCGTAATATTTCCATTTCATTTTCACAATTCCAAAACGTTTCTGTTACGTTTTCACAATTCCAAAATGTTTATATTACGTTTTCAAACTATCGTAACACTAATGTTACGTTTTCAAAATTCTGAAACATTTATGTTATATTTTCACAATACCGTGACACTTCTGTTACGTTTTCACAATACAGTAACATTTCTGTTACGTTTTCAAAATACCGCAACTCTTCTGTTGCACTTTTAAAACACGTACTAATTTTTTAACGTTTTTCTTAATCGCGTAAAAATATACGTTTCTCAAAATCGCATAGTATTTTTTCACTGTTTCAAAATCGCGTAACTTAAAAATCATTCTTTTAAGTCGCATAAATCATTTTCTGTCATTCTCAAAATATTTAAAACACTTTTCAAATCACATAACGATTTTCCGCTATTTTCACAATCACGTAAAAATAATTCATCACTTTTCCATCACGTAGTGATTTTTCAATAATAATTCAGATTACGTAAAATATTTAAACGTAATTCAAATCGCGTAGAAATATTTTAACGTATTTAAAATCGCGTAGAAATATTTTACTGTATTTCAAATTGTTTTTAAGATACGTAAAATATTTTTCAACATTTTTCAATTACATAAAAATATTCCTCAATATTCCAAACATTATTTTGGACTTAAATAAATCAATATCATTTTTAACACATTTTTCAAAATTGCGTAGCTTAAAAATCATATTTTTAAGATACGTATAACATTTTTCATCACAATTTCATTACCGAAAATATTTCTTAACCTTCAAAAATTCCTTTTCAACTTTTCTCAAAATAATATAACTTTGTATTTCATTTTTCACATTTCTTTACTCAAGAAAATCTTTTCCAAAATATAATCCACAAAAATCACTTTTCCAATGATATAAATCAACGTTTCAAAACTTTAAGAATTTCCTAACGTACTTCAAAACTCGAAAATCAATTATACGTTAGTAAATTTTCAAAACACCATTATATTCTCCATTTTTCTCAAATCAATTTTAAAATCAATTCTTCAAAATAAATTGAAGTTCAAACATGTTCAACCTCTCTTTGTCTTTTGTTTACAAAATTCTCTCAAGTGATAAAAACACTCTGATTCCCTTTCCAAATTCCTTGTATTAAATCAAGTTACATTTTCACTTTTAAAAAATCACTTTGTTCATAAAAATCAAGACATTACAAGCCTTTAAAAAAAACGTGGACTTGACTATTGAAACCATCAAATATTTTTCCTTTTAAATTGATATGGTTTTACACAAACAAAACCATTAAAAATCCTTTACAAAAACGTAAGACTCATAGTCTTTGAAAATCAAATCATTTGTTCATTTTCAATTTTTCACTTTCTTTGCAAATCCACTTTCACTTTCTTTACAAATCCTTTTTCACTTTCTTTGCAAATTCTTAAAATCATCATTGCTATTTTCATTTAAATCTCATGTTTAGTAAAACACTTAGAAACTTTTTACACAAAATAAATCAATAAAAATTCCTCAAAAACCATGTTCTTGTTCTTCTTGAAAAACAAACCCTTTGTTTATTTTCCATGCTTTTCAAATCAATCCAATTTTATTCTTCCATGAAAATATTAAGTTATAAACACCTATGTTGAGGTGTCTTGGCCGAAAATTCCATAGCCTTTAGAACCAAGAAAATTCATTTTTCTCCACTTCATAATTTTCATTAAACAAATCAATTTCCTTATTCTTGAAAAATTTTCAACATGAACCCTAATCAAGGGCATCAAAACCGTAGCTCTTCCTTGGCTTTTGGAGCCAAAAATCAATTTCCTTTCCACCATCAAGTCATGGCATATACATACATATTTCATCATAAATAATATAAGCATACCATCAAAGCCATAAAAGCATGTATAGCATATCAAGCATATCATCAAAGCTATAAAATCATGCAAAGCATATCAAGCATAGAAAATTAATCAAAGCTCAATAACACCCACAAATTAATTACATGACCATGGATATGAATCCTCACATGGATTCCACATCCATCAAATAAAATACCATCTCTCACCACCATGCTTGGTTGGTGAGATGGATCTCCCTCTTACCTCTTGAAGATCCTCAAAAACTTCTTGTTTTGCTTCTTTTTCCAAGTCCTTCATCACCAAGAGCTTCTCAAATACAAAACAAAATACATAGAAATTAGTATACTAAGCTTGATTAAGAGGAACCATGGATCAAACATGGTTTAGATCATGAAAAAGAGAGAAGAAATGAAGTTTTCTTATACTTCACCTCAAAAACCCAATAACATGGATCTTGAAGAAACTCCTTGAAGATGAATGATTTAGAGAAAATCTCCAACATAAAAGTTGCTTAGAACATCATGTAGATTCAAGATCTATGGTTGGATGAAATTAAAAGAGATTGGACGGTGATTTTAGGGTAGATAACCGAATGGTTTCTCTTGAAGCACAAAGATGAAATTTTTGATTTTTGATAGAAACCTGAAGCTTGGATTTGAAGATCAAGATGAATGATTTTGGAAAAACTCATAACTAGAGATGTTCTTAGAATGATGTTTAGGTTTAGAAAATCAAGTTGGATGAAATTTTTGAGTGATGGAAGGCATTCCAAGGTGCTTGGCCGAATGGTGTTTGGAGAAGAGAGATGGAGAGAAAATTTGCTAAGTTTCCTTCTTGAAAATGTTCAATGAAGACCAAGGAAGACAATAATGACTAAAGCATGCAATTATGGTCTTCCAAAGCTCCTAATGCAGCACCAACCGTCCCCCCTCTTCATGCTTCTCATTGATGTGCAAGTTATCAATATTGGTCAATATAATACCTAATTGATCAAGACATGCAAAAAGCTTGTCCCTTTGTCTTCTAAACAAGCCAAAACCATCCCTTTCCTCTTCATTATGCATTCAAAATGTGACAATTTTCAAGCCACCATTATTTGTGCATTCCTAGCCATTGATTAATTCAATGGTTAGGATTTAGGTAGATTTTTAATTTTAGAAGACTAAATCTAGGCCATTGGATTCTTCTCCTTTAAACTCCAGCCCTTAGATGTGTCTCCAAAATTAAGGGTCAAGATTGCTCCTTCAAACTTTAAATCCAAGGGTCCTAATTAGTCTTTGCTACTTTAGAAGACCAAATCTCTACCATTGATTGATTCTTCATCCAATGATCATAAATGGTCTTTGTTACTTTTTAAGATTAAATCTCCACCCTTGATTTAATCTAAATCCAATGGTTATAAATGGTCTTTGTCATTTTTCAAGACCAATTCTACACATTTGATTACATCTATGGTTGATATCAAAGCCTTCCTAACTAAGCTTATTCTCACACCATTGATTAAATCAATGGTTATTATCCAAGGTTTCTTTATTAAGTTTGTTTCTTAACCTTTGATTAAATCAATGGTTAATATTCAAACTAAGTATTCTCATCCAAGGGTATAAATCAAGTCAAGCTCTCTTTATTGACTATGCAGTATAATATTTATTCTTGTATCCTACAAATAATATTTTTACTACATTTTTATCATTCGATAATTAAATACAGTATAAAATACAGTACAAGAAATTTTCTAAAACTATTTTCGGATTCAGGTTTAGTAAGATCCCCTGTCTCCGTCTAAACAGTACAAATTTTTCTATGCGTAGAAAATTTTTTTCACTTTGTGGGACCCACCTGGGCTCACGTATGGCCACCTGAGCCCACATACCCCTTGCGGGGCCCACAGACAGGAAAAATTTCAAAATCATCCATAAAATTACAAAAATTATAAAATACACAAATATCAAATCAGATTACGTAAAATAATTACCTAACGGTAAAAATTAAATTACGTAAAGATTTCTCCGGCCCGAAAATTTTTATTTTCCTGACACGGAGTAAATCACTCAAAACGATCAAATACGTTGACGGAATAAACAAAATAATTTTACAGTGCTCAGAAATCACTAAACAGTGAAATTCTGTTAACTGTCAAAATTATTGTTTAAGAGATTGGAAATTTTGGGGTGTTACATTCTAGGTCATGTTTTGATCCATGGTCTTTCTTGTTCAAGCTTTAGGTGCTAATAAACTTGTGTTTGTTTTATGTTCAACAAGCTCTTGGTGGTGAAGGACAAGTACAAGAAGCAAAGCAAGGAGCTTTGGAGGTTTCACCACAAGGTAAGAGGGAGATCTATCTCACCAACCAAGTATAGTGGTGAGAGATGAACTTGTATTTGATGGATGGTGAATCCATGTGAGGATTCATATCCATGGTTGTGTAATTTATTTGTGGTGTTTATGTGCCTGAAATTTATTTCTTTATGATTTTATGTTACATGATTTTATTGCTTTCATGATATGCTTGATGTATGTTATAGCATGATATATGATTATATGTCATGATATATGTTGGAAAGGAAAATTATTTTGGGTTCCAATGGCCTAAGAGGCCCACGGCCTCAACACCTCAAAATAAGTGTTTCCAAGTTAATATTTTCTTGAATGATAAAATTGGATGTTTCGAAGAGAAAGGAAAAGAAAAAATACTTTGGTTTCAAAGACCATATACCTCACGGCCATGGAGGCTTGAATGGTTTTGTTTTGTGTAAAAATATGATTTATACATGGTAACTTAGTTGATTTAGTGCAAGCAATTTAATACAAGAACCTAAGAAATAAAAATGGAGACAAAACAATTTATTACTTGAAAAAGAGAGATTTTGTTCATAAAGAAAAGAATGAGGTTGAAAGTGTTTGAACTTCAAAATATTTTATAAGGTGAATTAATTTTTTGATTAATCACGTTATAATGAGCAATATATTAGTGACTAGACATTTACTAACGTATAGCTCACTCTTTGGGTTTTGGAGCATGTTAAGTAATTTTAAGCTAGAAGCATTAATTTAAATCAATAAAAAGGTGATTTGGTGGAATATATTGCGAAAAAGATTTCTTAAGTAAGAAAATGTAGAAAAATGCAGTAGAAGTCATGTTAATTTTTAGAAAAATTAGAATAATTTTTAGAATATTGAGAAATATTTTATGCAGTTGAAAAATGATGAAAAATGTGTTTCGCTACTTAAAATGTGATTTTCAAGCTACGTGATTTCAAAAATGTTGAAAAATCGCTAATGCAATTTGAAAAACGTTTAAATATTTTTACGCGATTGAGAAAATGTTAAAAAATCAATACGCAATTTGAAAATGTAACAGAAAAGTTGCTCAATTGTGAAAATGCAGTAAAATACTTATGCCATTAAAAATACAGTAAAATTACTGTTGGGCCAAAGTGTGGACCCGTGTATGTGAAATATGACTGTAGCTTGTGATTGGCTTGTATGCATTGAACATGCATTTGGAAAAGTCCGATGGACTATGTTAAGGCCGATGGCCTAGGAGAGAATTACACATTTGTGTGGTGTGATGTGCGTAGTGTAGATCACTTGTTGATCTTGGGGGTATCGGGGTGCGGGTTTTCCACAATGGGTTGTTGGTAGCTCTTCTGTATCATGTATCGGACTGATGCAACACACCGACAATCCGGATTGAGACACTATTCTTAATCAAGATCTAGCGTAGACTGTCATGTATAATGCTAAATGTGCAAAACTAATGAGAGTTGTAACACGTGGTCTGAGACAATTGTGGTACCGACAGATCTTCTAGATCAATCTCTCCGACTTGAGTTAGCTCCATGGAGTAGGAAATTGAGTCTATGTGCACATGACTAATCTGAACATTTATATCCGTGTGATATTTGAATTGTCGAATAATTGGATAATGTTGAGGGCATGATTATAATTATTATTTGTTATATTTGTAACATTGTTTGTTATACCTGTATTACTGTTTATTATATTTGTATGACATTACTGCCATTCCTATCTTTAAACTACCATGTTTGTACTAGTGTTGGTAATCTCACCTCTTTGTATGTTGTTCTTGTATTGTAATTGTAATTAGTAAAGACGGTGAGCAAGGGTTTGAGCAAGAAGGTGGGGAGTTGATTCCTGCTGAGGAAGCTGAATTCTGAGTCAATGGCGATGCCAAGTTTTCTTGGGTACATGAGGCTACAATTCCGAGGAGGTTCGGAGGCTTGGCGTGTTCATTTGGCTAAAGGATGTGTTATCTATATGGGGGATCTTACGTTTTCCTTTAGTAGGGTGTATCATGGGAACCCTTATTTCAGTGTCAATATATACGTACACTTAGAGTTTCCGTTATCCATTAGGCAGTATTGGGGAGCTTACTACTATACTCCTAGTGAGATTAGCATTGTGTCGTCTACTCGGACACTTATCCGTAGGACTACACGTCATGCATGATTCCTATCTTCTGAGAAGTCTGAGGAGGATCTGTCTGAGGGTTTTGCTCCATAAACGTGTACTTGGACTAGCATAGTAGTTCTGATAATGTTTAAATACTTTTGAGAACTCTGTCTGTATATATTTAAATATGTCAGTACTAAGATTATGTATATGATGTAAATTATTTGTGATACTATTTAATATTTTATTTATATTCTTCTAAGTTTATCTTATCAATATTAAGAAATTTTATAACTCATATTTATATTATACAATATTATTTTATAACTTGGGGTAATTCGGTAATAATAACATTAAAATGTGATACCCTACGGTGGGTGTTACATTTTAGCTACTCCAATTCAATTTCTAGGTGATTTAAGGTTCCTAACAAGTTTACTAACCTATAGGAAACATAAAACACCAATTGATTTTATCAAAAATGGATCCAAACATAAAATCACCCATCAAAACTCCAAAATCTACATTTCAAGCATTTTAGGTCCAAATGGATAGATTTTAGTTTCTATTCTAAACCCTTAGCATAAACAAGTCATAAACAATACTTATAACTCATCCAAGCAAGAATATCACATAAAACACTTCTAGATCTAAATTTGACCTTTTCAGCACCAAAGTGCATCAATGGTGAAAAGAGTGGAAGAAGATGAATAAGGACATAAAACCCCTACCTCTTGAAAACATGTTGATCCTCAAGCTTTTCCCTTTAATCTTCTTGCTCCCCATGGTTTTTGCTTCTTCTTTTTTCTCTTTCTCCCCCACGGTTCCCTCTTCCTTTTTTTTTTTGTTTTTTGTTTTTGCCTTGTTCTAGAACATGAGAAGAAGAAGGAGAATAAGAAGAACAATCATACTTTTCCACTTAAGTCCTATACTGGTACTTTATATCTGCTAAGGACACTTGAATTTATCTAAATCAAGTTTTCTAACTTCTAACAACTTTGAAATAAATACTGGGATTCATCAAAATTATTGTTTCACTATTATCTTATTTTTCTATATTTGATGGGGGCCAATCCGGCATTAAAACGCACAACTAGTATGCCTAAAAATACCAAACTAATTCTGATTGTTTTCAAATTTTAACTACACCTTATCCACCCTATTTGTGACTTAGAAACAAACTCTCTAGGTTTATTTCCCTCAACTTAGCAATTTATGCTATTATCTGAGTTATTTTTAGCTATTTGTCAACTTCTGGGTTGCAACTAAGTGCCTAAACGAACTCAGTTTATCACAAAACTTAACAAACATGTTATACAAGTATAATAGTACCTCTGAGACTATATACAAGCTTAACATGTTTTCTCGGGATGTTACACATTTAATGATTTAACCAGTTAGACTGTTTTTATAGGTGGTGGAGACTTTTGGGTAGCAGAGGTAGCTGCCAAATGTTTTTTGCTACAGAATTTTGCAGGTTGGCTCCTCACGCCACAGCGCACTAAGCCTATGTCGCAGCTTTCTAGGCTCTGTCTTATCAGGGTTTCAAACCCGAGAGCTTACCACTGCGGCGCACTAATGTCATGCCGTAGCATTCTGCTCTCAAGTGATCAAGGTAAGAAGGTTGCGTGTACAACGCCGCGACACATCAAATGCCTCGCCACGGCATGTGGTTTTGATAAAAAAGAAAAGAAAAGAAAAGAAAAGGTTTTAACTAGAACTCGCACCGTGGCTTGGAAAGCTATATGTCGTGGTGTGGTGCTCCTTGCTTAAATAATAGGGGAATAGGGTTTGCGTTAAAACACAAATCTTTTTTCGCTCTTTTTGTTTGTTCCTTCTTTTCCCACACATTTTCTCTCACTTTCATTTTTTATTCCCTATATTTCTTCAAATCGCCACCCTTATTTTCTCTCCAGGTAACCCATTATCTCACTTACTCTCTTTTATTTTGCAACCTATTTTTCACTAAATCTAATTTTGCTTCCTTTAGAAGCTTACTTGGGTTGATTTATGTGAGATCATGTACTTTTTGGGTTACTTTTTGTTTGTATTTTGTGGGCTTTGAATGCTCTGGGGGGTAGCATTGTTGAGTGCATAAATTTCTATTCAGAAAATTCATGCGCATCGCGACGTGCCTTATTGGTGCTGCAGTGTATCTGGATTAGTTTCAATGTCGTAGCGCTCAAGGTGCACGCCATGGACCCCTTCTTATTTGCTTATTCTTGCATACTTTTAATCATGTTCCTCTTTTTGCCTTAGTGGCTATACCTTTTTGCTCTTTTTACCATGCTTTACATATGCCATCATGCTTTGTATATAATTTAAATGATTTGTATTTTGTTCATATATTTCTTTTGTTTTCACTGTGGTATCGTTTTTATAGAACTAGGTATACTAGACCTGCTACCACCATGCCTCTGAAGCGCCAAAAGGGTGAGAGTAGCCAGCGTCGCAGGGAGCCTTCTCCCCTTACTGAGTTTGATAAAAGGAAATTCATTTCAACAGCTGCCCAAGAAAGATACTTCAAACTGGTCTCTAAGCTAGTAATTTTCGAGAGGGGGTTTATCTTCAAGAAGGCTATTCACCAAGAGCTCGAGCGGACCATACAACACTACAAATGGAAGACATTTGTCAAACAAGTAGTCTCTGCCATTCTACCTAGTGTTCGCGAGTTCTATGCCAACGCTACATTTTCTGACCCCCAGACTTCAAAAGTCACAGTAAGCGGTCGTTAGGTCTTCTTCTCTGTTGAGAACATTAGAGCAACCTTGGCCTTATCCGCCCTAGCGGTAATGTGCAAATACACTAATTTCCTCTATGTGGGGCTGGAGGATGGAATTGACCTTAGTGTTGTCACCGCTTGAATCTGCACCCCGTAAGCACAACCTGTGATGTGGACCCTCGGTGTTTAAGATCAGTGGCCAAGGTACTTCTCTCGTTGATACTTGACTTCAGAGGCTCGTGTGTGTTATCACTTCATTAGCACCTGAATCATCCCTTTTGCTAACATGTCTGAGGTGAGTAAAGATTAGGCCATCCTGATTTATTTCATTCTTGAGCATCGATCCAATGATGTTGCCCTGATCATCTATCAACAAATTAAGAAGTCAATAAGGGAGTCTAAGAGCCTCTTCTTCCCTTTTCTCATCCACATGCTTTGTAGCTGGCATCAGGTACAGTGGGGCCCTCACGAGGAGCTTGTTGATGTTAAACAACCTCTTAATGATATAATACTTCAGAGGCTGAAAGAAGCTCCAACTGCGACACATGCTAGGCAGCAACAAGTTGGGAGTGCACCCAGGGCAGCCCATACTCCCCTAGATGATGACTTGCGCGGTGAGATTGCACCCTTGGCTGCCATGGAGGCATACACCGTGGAAACCATCAAGTGGCTAGCGGAGCACCTATAAGTTTTCACAGATGACTTCCCCATCCCGCACGTCCCTCCTCACAATTATACTAGGTCGTCACAGCAACAACGGGATCTAATTAATGATAAAGATGATGTACTGATGACTGTTGCTAAGGAGGGTAATGATGAGGAGGAGGAGACTGCCACTGATGAGAATGATGTGTAATTGTGATGCATACATGGCATCTTTCTGTTATTTTGACTACTTTTTCTATCTTTTGTACAGTGAGGGCA
Organism: Ormosia emarginata; assembly: GCA_029884605.1. Classification (NCBI taxonomy): domain Eukaryota; kingdom Viridiplantae; phylum Streptophyta; class Magnoliopsida; order Fabales; family Fabaceae; genus Ormosia; species Ormosia emarginata. Next base: position 18,109,955 of record JAQQTP010000078.1, on the reverse strand, counting down.
CTATTTCCCTCAAGTTTGGGGGGTGTCTAGTTGCTTTTGTCTAATCACTTATGTTATGTATCTAATACTAATCTTTTGATAGCTGACTTTTATGTTAATGCTTTGTTTTGGTACATAGTGTTGTTGTGGTTGCCCAATGATGAATATGGATGCATATTTGCCTCATGTTTTCTGTGAATCCATATATGATCTTGGATGCATGCTAAAACAATCTAGATTCTTTTTATACATGATGAATTTCCCACTTGCATGCTTATGTAACTTTGGAAATGATTTGAGTGCTTGTTTAGAGAATGTTTATGGGTTGTACATGTGAATAATGACTTATTTTATCTTTGAAATTGTTTTGCAACTCTCTTGAAGCAAAATCCTAGATTGTGTATGACTGAAGAAATTATTAGGATATTGTTTGGACCGATTGAGCCTTTCAAGCTTACCCTTACATGATGATATCCATAGGTCCCATTTGAAGCTTTTTAATTGTTTGGCCTTATATGTTTTTCATCACCTTCATTTTCCTAACCCCATGTAACCATTCTAATGCATGTGAAAACATTGCATTCTTTCGCCTACCATTATTGTTTGTTGAGTGCATGATATGATATTTCTTGACTTGAGTTCTATGATTGAAGGGTATGAGTGCTTGTGTCAGTATAGAAGTCATTTAAAGGAACCATGTGTTTGAAAGAAATTGGTTAAGGAAAAGAGAAAAAGAAAAAGAATGAAAAAAGAAAAGAAAAAATCCAAATCCAAAAGGAAAAACAAATGAAAGAGTGGCTCTAGAGATTTTGGTTATTTCATTCTGCACGCCCTTCTTGCACCAATTAGTGACTCGAGTCTTGAAATTGCTTGTTTATGTTTCTTAATGTTTGTTTGTTATCCTTTCCCCTTTGTTCTTTACCCCTAACCATGGCCTTACATTACAAGCTGTTTAAGTCCCTTTTGATCCTCAGTTGTGCATGATTTACATTAGTGGAGAGATAGTTGAAGTACAATCTTTTGGATTCTTTGATTCATATCCATATGTATGCCCATAAACTTATCCGAATGAGTGCAATTTGAATTAATGAAGTCTTGTTTGCTTGATGGTGGGAAGTTTGTTATGCATGTTAGAAGCTTTGATTGTCAGCATGATAAGGATTGTGCATGTGTGAATCAGAGTGTGAGGCATAGGCATTCTTTGAGGCCATATGCAATCATTGCATGCTAGTTTTAAAATAATTGAAGTTGGAATCCATTTTTATTGTTGAATATGTGTTGAAGTATGTTGTGCCAATACAAGTGTAATCATACTCTATTTTGCTCGAGGACTAGCAAAAATCTAGGTTTGGGGGTGTGATAACTCCATAAGATGTCATTATTTGCGCCCTATATTGGTGGTATATTGATTCCTTAGTCCTTGTGCTTAGGCATGATTGGAAGACTTTTGCCTCACTTTTTATTCAAATTCATGTTGATTTCTTCCTTTCTAATCTTGATAAAATCCTTTCTAATCTTGGTTGGATTAAGTTGATTTACACTTGTAATTAATTAGGTGACTTCTCTATTGCAGGAAGGGCTCTAAAATTGATAAAATGAAATAAGCCAAGGCTTTGCATTAGAGAGAAAGCTTAGTGTGCATTCCAGCTTATTACGTCGCGGTGCAAGGTGTAGCACACCGCGGCGTCTTGCTCTCAGCCTATTGCGCACTTAACCACCTGGCATTCACGCCGAGGCGCAACAATGGTCATGCCACAGTGCCAATTCACCTGGCTTCGTCTATAAATACTGTTGCATCAGATATTTTGGGAGAGTTATGTGGGACAAGGCAGAAAACGCAGCAAGAACTAGTTTTTCATCATTTTAAAGAGCTTTGAAGGGATTTAGAGAGGAAACCACCATCATCCAAGGAGGATCAAGCATCCCAAGTTCACATTATAGTATTTTCTCTCTTTTCTCTTTAATCTCTTTATCTCTAGGTCATGGGCATGGAATCTCTCGTGAGGTTTTCATGTTCCATGGATAACTAAGCTATTTTTAGAGATTCCTTTGGATCCTTCTATGTACATTGGTGACTTTGTAACCTTTTAAGTTTATAATGATGATTGGTTTTGTTCATCCATGTTTCTCTTAATGCTTATTTATGTTTGGCCAACATTTATTGTGTTTTGATAAAATCTTTTGAACTAGACATAGGAATCTAGATTTTAAATCATGGATGTAGGTGATGCATGTTTAATTTCATTCTAATAGTGGGGTGAATTAATTCGTTAATAGGATAGACATATACCTATCGGTCATGTATAGCATTTGTTAAGAATCAACTTTAATGCATGGAGTTTGCTCTAGTTCTCATGAACACATAGTGAGTTAGGTAAATGATATATGGTTAAATGACCTAGATATAGGCTTTTAGCTAATGTAGTTTCTTAAGCTAAGAAAACTAGTCATCATTGTTGTTTAAAATGGTTACGTGTTACTAAGTAAAGTAGTTGGTGAAGAAGGAGTCCCTATGCTCTTATTATTATCTTTTACTCCTGGTTTAATTCCTTTTAGTCTTTAAATTGGCTACACACAATCTTCCTAATTTTTATATACTTGAATAGAATTCAGTAAGCTATTGATTAATATTTGGCATTAGATATTATTCATTATCCCTGTAGAAACGATCTTTCTCATCATTGTATTACTTTCGCGACCCGTGCACTTGTCGTGCACAAAAGGTCCAACAAGTTTTTGGCGCCGTTGCCGGGGATAATAACTAATTTCTGATTTTCGTCAATATTGACAATGAGTTTAATTAGTTTTAATTCAAGTTTTCTTTTGATTCATTTTAATCCAAGTTTCATTCTTTCATTGTTTTAGATACAAATACCATGACTGGTAACAATGATCATACGAGGCCCTTGAGGGATTTTGCAACTCCTCAAATAGATAATCTACAATCAAGTATAAGGTGGCCTCCTATTCGAGCTAATAATTTCAAAATTAAACTGGTCATCATTCAAATGATACAGACTTCGGTGCAATTTGGTGGTTTGCCTAGTGAATATCCAAATGCCCACTTGTCAAATTTTTTGGAGATTTGTAACACATTCAAGCATAATGGAGTCTCTAAAGAGCCAAGAGTTAGTTACACTCTCTACTAGCTAGATCTATAAGTACTTGGAGTGATGTCTGTGGCAAATTTCTAAACAAATATTTCCCACCTGCCAAGACTATTGAGATGGTGAATGGCATTACTTCATTCACTCAAGATGATTCTGAATCCTTGTATGAAGCATGAGAGAGATACAAGGATCTTTTGAGAAGGTGCCCTCACCACGAGATTCCTCCATGGCACCAAATATATTCCTTCTATAAAGGATTGTTGCTGCACCACCTCCCAATTATGGATGTAGTTGCGGGTGGGTTACTGCTTGGCAAATCCTTTGATGAGGCATTCCAACTGCTTGAAGAATTAGCCTCAAATAGATAAGATGTACCAGTTTTTCATAATAAGGCTTCATGTGGTAAAAATTTCAGAATTATAAGACAAGTCAGTCAGTATCAGTTTTTGTTTGAATTCGAGAAAAATTCTACAAAAAAAGGCATTCTGGCTGTTAGTAAACTAGATTACATAATTTCTTGCTTTGATGTTGTATTGACATGAGACCAGTGGAATTTTAAAGCTACGATGTAAGGTTTCCTGCTTGTAAAATTTCAAAATTTTACCACTTATAGTTTGTTCCCAGTTTCAGTTCAAAGTCAGGTCAGATTTTAGAAAAACAGTGAATGCACTGTTTTAGCCTCTGCAAAATGTCGCATAAGTTTGGTTATACTTAGCCAAATGAAGTGAAGTTTGTGGCATTTGAAAGATATGAGAGAAAGATATTTGCTCACAAAATTTCAGAATTTCAAAAGTTAAGGTGTACATTTGGTGTATTCTTGAAAATCAACCTTTCTAGGCGCCTTGAGTAGTTGCCTAAAAAGTTTCTTTTGAGAAAGAGGATTTCCCTACTTGCTAGAATCCCTTATACATGCCTAGTAAAGTGTGTTGAGACACTAGTAGGGGTATTTCATTAAGAAAATGATTACCTTGCATATATGGGAAAGTTTGAGGCTTTAAACATTCCATAAGTTAGAAATTGCCTAAAGTAGGTATCTAGGACCTTGAGTACACTAAGGTGGCATAGTTTACCACTTGTGGTGTGATAATGAGGCAAGCTAGATGCAATTATCATAAGTATAATTTCTTAACTAGAAACATGGAATATGCTCCTTTATGAGTTAGAAGTGAGTTGAGAGTACATATTTGCTAGAGTTTAGTTCTTCACTTGGTTAGAGAGAATCATGTGATGAGTTAATGTAGTAGTTTTGCATGAGTTAGACATAACACTGCATAGTTTCCCATTACTTACTAATTCCAAAGTAGAGTAATCTTTAATGATGTACAATCATATGACCAAAGGAGATAAATGGAAAGTCCAAAAGTCTCTTTGAGTGAGGATTTAGCCCTAGTTGCTCGTTAGTGCCAAGATTACTAGTTTTATATAGTGGAATCAATACTCTCACTAGTGTGAGTAGGAACCAGTCCACTCATTATCCAGTAGTCTGAAGAGTCAGTCTTCATATCTGCAAGTTTAACGAGAGTTTGGAATAAGCTAGTGACATACACACACGATCATGTACATTTCTTGTTCCTTGGAAATTGTATGGGCAGTTGTCTAAGATAGATGATATTGCACAATTGTATGGGCAGTTGTTCAATATCATTGATGGTATGTTTATGAATGAACTAGTTGTGATATGTTACAACTGTGTAGATAGTTGTTCTTATCATACAAGTAAGGGACTTAGGCTTATAGATTATGTGTTGTATTAGTGAACCTTTACATAACAGTAGCATGTGATTTTCTAGAGATATTGAATAGAGATTTGATATCCAGTAGCAACCATGATCTATTATGTTTAAGTTCGAGTGTTGTAAGATTAAGTAGATATGAGACAGATTGGATATGTTATACAATTGTATAGGCGATTGTATAATGTTGAAATAGTTTATAATAATACGTATGCAGTCTACATTGTATAATGCCATGAAATGTATGAATATTATTGAGAATTGTATGTTCTCACCCCTTTCTATGTTTCCATGGTAAAAGCAGGTCAAGACCTTTTAGAGAGTAAGGAGACAAAGAAACAGAAGGACTAGCTTAGATTAGTTTTATTTGTTTCTTTTATAGATAGTGTTAATGTATTTGTTTATATTAGCTTTGAGGATGTATAAGTTGTATGTATAACACTTTGCCCTTGGGGTTAATCTTGTATATGTGTACGATTTTTTAGTTATGGCTCTCCATAATTATTTGTAAATGTTATGGATTAGTTGATGTTCAAGTTAGAAGTAGCATAATTATTACTATTTATCCATATATTTGTTAGTTATACTATAATAACAGTATTGTGGTGTTACATTTGAGCCTCAACAACCAGGGATACTTCACCCTTACAATTCCTTGAGGGATGTCTCACCCTCTTTACAATTCCTTGAGGGATACCTCACTCTCTTTACAATTCCTTGAGGGATACCTCATCATCTGTACAAAGAATCAAAGTGTAAAAAAAGATGAAACTCTCACAAGAGTATGTAGTACAAGTTGAAGCCCTATGAAGCTTTTTCAAGAATATCTCAAAATCTCTCAAAAACGTAGCATACAAAGGAAAAAGATGAAACTCAAATTAAACCCAATAGAAGGATGTTTTTCAATGTTTGTTATCTGTAAAAGATGACCCAAGAATGTCTATTTATAGTGTTCTGAGAAAAAGAGTCATTGGGGGTATTAAATCTATGCATTAAATGCTCAAAACTAGTCATTACAGACTTTCAGACTCATGGTAATTGATTACATGGATGTTGTAATCGATTACATTGCTCTTAGAACACGTTCTAGGCTTTCTAGAAAGGATGTAATCGATTACAAGCCTCATGTAATCGATTACATGGCCTCTTCCAGAGTTGTAATCGATTACAACTTATTATAGCATTCTGATGCTTGAAAAATGACTTTAAACACCTATAACTTCTTCATTTCTCATCCGTTTAAGCAAATGACCATTCATTGGAAAGATATTTGAGTCTATTTTCAAATGAAATAATTTTTAGAACAAAAATCAAAGAATTTTGAAAGTTATGATCAAAATAGTAACCAAAGGTCAGCTTTTTAAAACTCAAACTTGACTATTTTTCATAGTTTAAAGCAAATGGTCATAACTTCTTCATTTCTTATCCGTTTAAAGGAAATGACTACTAATTAGAAAGATCTTTAAGTCTATTTTAAAATGAAAAAGGTTTTAGGTTGAAACTCAAAGTATTGTGAAATTTATTATTAAAAGAGTAACCAAAAGTCAACTTTTCAAAACTCAAACTTGAATATTTTTCATAGTTTTGAACTACTACCATGACTAGCTTTTCAAAACATGTTTCTTGGGCATTTTAGCATGTAAAAACCATTTGTAAAGATTTAAAAACATATTTGAGTTCTTTCAAAAACATTATAAAACATTTTGAGATATATTGAGAGCTTCTCACATAAAAGACTCTAAGTCCTATAAACTATACCATTTAAGCTTCCTTTAGACTTGGCCTTTGACATGGCTTTGTTGTTATCAAGTTGTAACACCCCAAAATTAGCTATTTGACAGTAATAACAGAATTCTAGTATTTTGTGATTTCTGTATACTATAAAATTATTTTGACTGTTTCGTGACTGTATTTGATCATTTTGTGTGATTTGCTCCGAGTCAAGAAGATAATAATTTTCGGGTCAGGGAAAATCTTTACGTATTTATTTGAAGCCTGGGGATCTTACTAAACTCAATTCCGAGTGATACATGACACAATCTTTTAATTTTTAGTAATTATTTGTGAAATAAAAATATACTGTATTTTTATTTTACAGCGGATAAATAATTACTGACTTGTGAGCAATAATGTTTTGTTCATTAAGTAATAATTTCTGTAGCCATTGTCTAAAAAATATCTATTGTGCACCAATAGGAAGAAAACTTCAAGACTAAGTAAAGTGCTAGTGCAATTTAGTGGCTATGACTTCTTCTAACTAATAGGAAGCAAGCTTAGAGGTGAAGGCTTTGGATATTCACCATTGATTTAATCTATGGTGGAGATTAGTCTCACAAAATGGCTAGGACTCTTTGTGACCCTTGGATGGCAAGAATGGAAGAGAAGCTCTTGAATCTCCATTTTGAAGATGAATCTCACAGCTAGGGCTTCATGGAGGAGGGATCCAATGGTTCAAATTCAATCCTATCACTTGGAAGCTTCTATAAAGATCTACATTAGAGATTAACACAAATTTTTCACTCTGATCTCCATCATTCCACAGCAATGCACTCTTTTAGAAGATAAAGTTTGCATTTTTATCATATTACTCATTCTCTCTAAAACAGCAAAGAAGTTATCACCAAAAACTCTCAAAATTTCTTTCTCCTTTTGTCTCAACACAACCCCATAGCCAAAACCCCTACACCACATCTCCACTCTCCAATAATTTTAACCAACCTTATTTCTTGAATCCTTACCTAAATACAAGACACTTTGTAGTTGAAGTCTTGACCAAAATCATTCATCTTCAAGGAGTTTTCCAAGACTCAAGTTCTAGGGTGTTAAGGTGGAGTTTATGGAAACTTCACTATTTATTTCATCTTCATGTTCTAGGCCATGTTTTGATCCATGGTCTTTCTTGTTCAAGCTTTAGATGCTAATAAACTTGTGTTTGTTTTATGTTCAAGAAGCTTGTTACCCAAGTGGCTTCAGTACTCAAGAGGGGGGTGAATTGAGTAATTAAAAATTTTTGTAAACTCTTATAAAAGCAATTTTCTTCGAAGCTATATGTTAAAAAGGATATGAAAATGAAGAAAATAATTGAAAGCCTTAAGCGCAACAATTTAACAGATAGGTAATGATAAATAAATTGCAGAAAAATAAAGAGATAAAGATGAGAAGAGCAGGCACGATATTTGTCCTGGTTCGACCACCAACCACTTGTGGCCTACGTCCAATCCTCGAAACACAGTTCGAGATTTGTTACTATTCAATACAAGCTTAAAATAGGTGCTTGCAACCTTTACACAACATGGATACCTCACCCTATTCACTAGAGGGATACCTCACCCCCTTTGAAGGATACCTCACCTTCTTTACAATAAGGGATACCTCATCCTTTTCACTAGAGGGATACCTCACCCCCTTTGAAGGATACATCACCTTCTTTACAACAAGGGATACCTCACCTTTTTTACAGAAGTAGAAAATAGATGAAGAGAAACTCTCAGAAAGAGCAAATATTACAAATTGAAGCATTAGGAAGCTCTCTTAGGATATCTCGAAGTTTTGGTGAAAAGAGCACAGGAAATATGAGAAAATAAGGAATCACGTTTTTAACACAAGTAACAAATAATTCAAATGGTTTTTTTCAACCTTCAGAAGAGACCCAAGGTCTCTATTTATAGAGTAATGAAGAAGAGAGCCGTTGGGTGCCATTAAAGCCATATTAAATGTAGAGACGTTGGCTGCCTTTTTCAAAATCTAAAACAGAGCCTCGTGGTTTATTCGAATACCATTAGGGTTATTCAAATACCACTGATTTAAAAGGCTTGTGAAAAGCAGTTATGAATGAGGTTATTCGAATACCTTTTATGTTATTTGAATACCTCTATTAAAAGAAGTTTTCTGTGAAATATATCTATTCGAATACCTTATGATCTATTCGAATAGATCATTTTGGAAATCAGATTTTAGAGAGCTCTATTCGAATACCAAGTATAATTATTTGAATATCATTTTGAAAAACAAAAAACGTATGAACTTTAAAACATGATTATTCGAATACCATGGGGTATATTTGAATACCCCTGAGACAAAAATAGTTTTAACACTTTCAAATATATAGAAAATGAATTTGTGGATTTTGGAAACTTATTTTGAGAACCATTTTAATCTTTTCTTCCAATACCAATGAGATATCCAAAAAGGTCTCCTTACAAAGATCCTAAGTCCTAAAGCTAATCTTTGAAGATCTTTTGACTTGGTCTTCTCATCATCTTCATGTTTGTTATCATCAAAATTATTGTCTAGCCAATTACAAAGCTCTTGGTGGTGAAGGCCTAGTACAAGAAGCAAAGCAAGGAGCTTTGGAGGCTTCACCACAAGGTAAGAGGGAGATCTATCTCACCAATCAAGTATGGTGGTGAGAGATGAACTTATATTTGATGGATGATGCATCCATGTGATGATTCATATCCATGGTTATGTAATTTATTTGTGGTGTTTATGTGCTTTAAATTTATTTGTTTATGCTTTTATGCCTTATATGATTTTTATTGCTTTTATGGTATGCTTGTGATATAGTATGATAATTATATGCCATGTATGCCATGATTAATGTTAGAAAGGAAAATAATTTTGGTTCCAAAGACCATGAGGCTCACGGCCTCAACACCTCAAAATAGGTGTTTCCAAGTTAATATTTTCTTGAATGATAAAATTGGATGTTTAGAAGAGAAAGGAAAAGAAAAGATATTTTGGTTTCAAAGACCATATACCTCACGGCCATGGAGGCTTGAATGGTTTGGTTTTGTGTAAAAAAATATGATTTTTAAATGGTAACTTAGTTGATTAGAAGGACCTAAGAAATAAAAATGGAAACAAAACAATTTATTATTTGTAGAAAGGAGATTTCGTTTTATGAAAAGAAAAGTGAGGTTGATAGTGTTTGAACCTCAAATTATTTGTACAGTAAACAAATCTTTTAAAATTAATACAGTTATGATGAGAAATATATTGGTGACTTCAAATTTACTAACGTAAAGCTCACTCTTTGGGTTTTGGAGCGCGTTAGGAAATTTTAAGCTAGAAACATTGATTTAATTCAATGAAAAGGTGATTTAGTGGAAAATATTGTGGAAAGGATTTCTTAAGTGAGAAAATGTGGAAAAAATGAAGTTAGAAGCTATATTAATTTTTAGAAAGGCTAAAATGATGTTTAAAATATTGAACAATATTTTACGCAGTTGAAAAATGATGAAAAATGCTTTACACAACTTTAAAATGTGATTTTTTAAGTTAAACGATTTCAAAAACGTTGAAAAATCGTTACGCGATTTGGGAAACGTTTAAATATTTTTACTCGATTGAGAAAACGTTAAAAAATCAATACGCAATTTGAAAACGCGACAAAAATGTTGCACGGTTATGAAAACACAGTAAAATAATTACGCGATTGAAAATACAGTAGAATTACTGTTGGGCTAAAGTGTGGACTCATATATGTGGAATATGACTGTAGCATGTGATTGGCTTGTATGCATTGAACATGCATTTGAAAAAGTCCGATGGACTATGTTAAGGCCGATGGCCTAGGAGAGAATTACACCTTTGTGTGGTGTGATATGCATAATGTAGGTCACTTGTTGATCTTAGGGGCGTCGAGGTGTGAGTTTTCCACAATTGGCAGTTGGTAGCTCTTTTGTACTGTGGATCGGACCGATGCAATGCACCGACGATCCGGACCGAGACACTATTCATAATCAAGATTTGACGTAGACTGTCGTGTATAATGCTAGATGTGCAAAACTAATGAAAGTTGTGGCACGCAGTCTGAGGTAATTATGATACCAACAGGTCTTCTAGATCAATCTCTCTGACTTGAGTTAACTCCATGGAGTAGGAAATTGAGTCTATGTGCATATGCATAATTTGTACATCTATATATGTGTCATTTTGAATTGTCGAATATTGGATAATGTTGAGGGCATGATTATAATTATTATTTGATATATCTGTATTATTCTTTATTATATCTGTATGACATTGTTGTCATTTATATCTCTTTACTGTTATGTTGGTACTGGTGTTGGTAATCTCACCTCTTTGTATGTTGTTCTTGTATTGTAATTATAATTGGTAAAGACGGTGAGCAAGGGTTTGAGCAAGGTGAGGAGTTGATTCCTGCTGATGAAGCTGAATTCTGAGTCAATGGCAACGCCAAGTTTTCTTGCATACATGAGGCTACAATTCCGAGGAGGTTCAGAGGCTTGGCGTGTTCATTTAGATAAAGGGTGCATTGTCTACATGGGAGATCTGACTGTTTCCCTAAGTAGGGTGTAGCATAGGACCCCTTATTTCAATGTTGATATTTACGTACATTTAGAATTTCGGTTATCCATTAGACAGTATTGGGGAGCTTACTAACACACTCGTAGTGAGATTAGCATTGTGTCATCTGCTCAGACACCTCTCCGTAGGACTACGCGTCATGCAGGATTCCTATCTTCTGAGGAGGATCCGTCTGAGGGTTCTACTCCATAAACGTGTACTTGGGCTAGTGTGATAGTATAATAATGTTTAATTACTTTTGAGAACTCTGTTTGTATATATTTTTAAGTATGTCAGTACTGAGATTATGTATATGATGTAAATAATTTATGATACTGTTTAGTATTTTTTATATTCTACTAAGTTTATCTTATCAATATCAAGAAATTTTATAACTCGTAATATTATATTAAATATTATTTTATAACTTGGGTTAATTCAGTAATAATAACATTAAAATGTGATACCCTAGGTAGGTGTTACAAAAACCTTTCTGAAATAGGCATTCACATTCTCCTTGAATTGAGCATAATTATAATATTTTGCTTTCTCATTGCAATACTCACTCTTGGTACTTGGACTATCCTACAAAGTATTACTCACTTAAGACAAACATAGTTAGTCCAAATTCATAATTCAATATCTTCATATGCATGATTCATAACTATATAAATCTAGTTAGTCTAACATGCATATAATAATTTCATAGACACATCTAAATAAGACATTTATCAATTACTAATAAATATGTTCTATATAGGATACAACAAAGAATACTTTGCATATTTTCATTTAAATAGATCCAAATCTAATATTAATTCATTATAACTCATATAAAGCATTATTGGATATATTATATAAAGAATGCTACACATATCTCATTGCATGATTATTAAGTGAAATATAAATAGATAAAGTATATAATCATGCATGATACAATATAATCTATTAAGCACATCTATGTAGCATAGACATCATTTTTTTGTCTTGTATTTGTCATCATCAAAACTTAACATATTAAACTATCGGGGTAAACTTATTTCTACAAAGACCAGAGTAATAAAGTAGTGAGCATCTATAAAAGTAGGAGATGAGTGTTAACTTATTATGTTCATTCTAATAAATATATTACATTAAATATATTAATAAATATGTTATTTCTATTCTAACTTACTAACTTAGGTTTTAGTTACTTGACTTTTATTAAAATTTAATTAAAAGATATATTAATATATTATAATAAATTAATAATTATATTTATAATTTATAATTATTATAATAATATATTATATTATATATAGTTAAACAAGTCAGTCGACCGACTGTCGGCTTTTAAAAGGCCTATTAGATGGTCTGAAGCTTAGCCTTTTTAGTTAAACAAGCTTTTAAAAAAGTCTTGGTCTAACTTGTTTAGTAAACAGGTCAGGCCAGGTCATAGACCCTTGACGGGCTGCATGACCTATTTCCACTCCTAACAACAGCTTTACTGTGAGATTTACGCAATGGATAAATCCTAATAATATATGTTATTGTCAATCATGATTTTGCGAGATAATAGCACCCATAAGCACCTCTAAATGTTCATAATTGCAGTATCTATATTCCGATAATATAGGAATCCTCAGCAACTAAATAAAGAACATATCTTTTTCTGCTACTATTACAGGAACGTATCACTCCAATCTCTATAAATACCAGGCTAACTCACTCCCCCGAGTAACTTATCACTCATTGCATAAATCTTACTTATGCACAATCTAACTTGAGCGTTAGAGTCCCTTTGCAAGTACCAACCCTCATTGGTTCAACACGCTCTGTTGCTACTGCGTAAGGAGGAAACCACCATGACATATCTATCTCAGGCACACCTCTAAATTTACTTCAGAACATGCACCATTTCACGAAGCATGTTTTGTGACATTAAGTAGTACTCTTTTTCAAAATGCTCTAGATACTTGTCATTTTATTTTTTAATTAAAAGTTGTTAACTTAGCAAATTTTTTATTTAATATAAAAATGTAAGGAGACCAAAAATAAAAAAATTGAGAGTATTAATTATTAAATATAAATTAAACAAATTTTCGTATACTATCTACAATCTACATTTACAATCTACAATTTATATAATTTAAAGTTTTAGCTATAAGACAATAATTACATATGTCTCTTTCTCATTAAAAGGGAACACATGTCATTTTTTTCATTCAAATGATCATATGTTATTTTTTCATATAAAGGGTTATTACTATTAATTTCACTTGTCAAGTACTTATAAAATGTTTTCCCTTTCACATGTGTAGCATGCGTAGATAAAGAAATAATTTAAAAAATAATTTCATTATAAAAACATTGAATAATTTAAAAATTATTTTAATAAAAATATTTATATTTTATAAAATATTTTAATATGAAGATATTGAATAGTTAATAATTAATATTTAATAAAAATATTTAATAATAAATACATTTATTAGTATTTAATATTTAATAATTAGATAAAAATATTTAATAGTTAAATACATTGTCATTTTCATAAAATATTATAATATTTTAATATTAAAACATTTATATTTTAATATTAAATATTATATATTTTATTATTTATATTTTCTTTTATAAGTACATTTTTGTTATTCTTTTATAAGCACTTCAATACATTTAATGACGAAAATATTATTATTGTTGCATATCTAAAATAAGTTTATTAATAGAACAAAATAGGATTAGTCTACATTATTCATCCCACAAGTCCACAAGCAACTTTTAGGCATTCATATATGTGTTACGTGTGAATGAATAAAGAGTGTGGGAGAAGCCTATTATATCGGTAGGTGATTTCAATGCAACAATTTTTATTGTTAAATAATCATTTTATTATCAAATAAAATAGTAGTTCTGTTAATATTCACAAGGCTTTGTTAAGTGATAAATTATTAATACTCAAATCATATTATTATATCATAAGTTGATATTATTAGTGGTATATTTTAGACAAAATAAAAAAGAAAGTAACTATAAAATTTTTGCATTAGTGATAAGTTTGGTATAATCTCTAAAAGAAGATGAAAATTGAAAAGATGATTATTTATTTTTGTGATAGTATATGTATCTTATTTGTGGGTGTATATATATATTTTTATATATGTACTTTAATTGCTAAATAATTATTTTTTTATCACTAAAAATAGAGATGCCAAAACGGGTTAGATCTAACCAATCAACCTGTTTAACCTATAAAAAATAGTCGATTGAGTTGCATTTTGCAACTATTTCTTTTAGGTGGGTAATTTTAACCTAACTCGTATAATCTGCAAGATATAACGGAACAGGTTGACTCATCGAGCCACTTTTTTGTTTTTCCTTTTTCTTTTGTTTTTAGTAGCGAATCAAGCGGGTCAACCTGTGTTTTGACTTGTCTAAACCACATTTATGTGCACTTTCTAGCATATTGACCTGTCTAAGTTGTCACTTTTTTTATTATTTAATTTTTGCCAAATTGACCCATTAACTCACCATAAAATAGGGTGGAAACGAAAAATATTAAAACATATTACCTTGTATTTTTTCTAAAATTGTAAAAAAGATATTTGCGTTTAATTAAAAAATGATGTTATTACTTAAAATGGTACTAATTCTAGAGTTGATAATATTTTCTTATTTTATTTTTCAAAGAAAGAATGATTATGACTAATTTAAAGAAATATTTGATGTATAATTTTTTTATTTTCTGAATTAAATAATTAATTAAATTAAAAAAGCTCAAATCGAATAAAACTTCATTAGTGTTGTGCTTTATTCTTTATTATTGGATAAATGTTAAATTATGTTTTTATATTTTTTATTTGGAATTAATTTTTTCAAAAATGAATGAAGCTACATTAGAAACTTATTGAATATTTAAATTTCGAATAAATAATTTGTAGTTATAGTTATAAAATTAAAACAACCATTGGAATGAATGAGAAAGAGATTTTGAGTAATAAACACTATAATTGTTAAATACATTTTAAAAATTTTCTTTCATTAAATTTTTATAATTTATTAGTTTTTATTTAGTAGTTATATTCTTTAAATTTTTAGTATTATTAGATATTAGATATTAATAAATCACACTAAAGATTCGTTTAGATAAGGTTTGAATAAAAGTAATTTTACGATATTATAAAAAGTAATTTATTTTGTTAGATTTTTTTTTTTTTAAAAACCCTATTTTATCATTTGATACAATTACAAAAATCATTTTTTTGAAATATATCAACATAACATTTGTCATTTTGAAATGATGTCAAGATATTTTTTAAATGAATTTCCTCCTTCCTTTACATATTTAGTATTTTTTAGAAGTTACTCATTATAACTTTTCAAAATAATTAAAAAACTTTGGGCATTTGTTCGCCATGTTGTTTACAAAAGAAAATAAAAATTTGATTCTTTTTTATTTTAATTATTTTAAAATGCTTAAAATACTTAAACAAACACAATTTATTTGTTTATATAATAATTTAGACTCTAAATAAGATTTTTTATTTTTGGATAAAGTAATAAATATATATATAAATAAATAAATTTATATAATGAGCTTAAATTAAATTGTTATATATAAAAATAATAATTTGGTTCAAATTATTACCCTGTGATGCATGGGTTGAAAATGTTACTTAGTAAAATAATTTTTATATTCTTATATCAAATAGTATATATATTTATTTTTATACTTTATTTAATATTATTTATTATACATATTTTTTTATGACTTTTTCTCACTCAATCATATTTTTAAAAAAAATATGAATAATACATACTATTAAAAGTGATATATAACTATTTTTTTTCTTAATAAAAATATTGAAACATGCGAAAGATCAGGGTCCCACTGACATCATCTAAACGACGTAGTGGAGCGCCGTTTTCCCCCTGAGCTTTATTAGAATTTCATGTGACCGTGAGCGTATAGTATATTCCAGCGGAATATTTGCTTCGAGTTTCCTTACAAATCCTAGGTAATATTATTGAGCATAACACATGTCCTCTCTCTCCCTCCTTTGTGTTGTGTGTGCCTGGTGTCTGGTGAACTTGCTTTTTCCAAGCTCCCCAAGCCAAGATGACCTTAATCATCTCTGTCTCAGAAACTCAAACTAAGTGCCAATTACGTTTTCTCTTACTCTATTTTTCATTTTGGATGAATAAACCACGTAAATATATTATGGATGTACGAAGTTATTTCATCATGATGCAAATTCCTACTTGTTATGTATGGTACAATGGGAAAATCTTTTTCGTTTCTTCTGAAGTTGTTCTAATTCGAAAGTGAAAATAACATTTACGTAAGACAGGGCGGTATTACCGTTTATTCTTTTTTTTTTTTGGTACATAAAATGATAAAGTTTAGGGAAATGGAAAGTTACCCTATTCCAAGTCAGGTGGTGACACAAAGTGAGAATAGCATTTATTCTTTTTTATTTGTTTATTATAATGTGTTTTATTCTTTGTTGTTGTGGATAAGATGTTGTCTTTTCGTCATCTCACATAGGCTTTGCTTCGGTGCTTTAGACTTTAATTTATGTTTTCTCCCTCCACGTTTGAGTTGTTTATAATGTTTATGTTAAGTACAATTAATCAAGCTAAAATGGTTATGACTTGATTGTTCAGCAATTTCGTTGTTTGTTTATGTTCTAATTGTGTCCATGAAATGGTCCTGCTCATTGCAATTGCTTCCTCCTGCTAACGTTTTGCAAGCCTAATTAAATTTGTTAGACTTGGACCCAAATTCTTGATAACTATCAATAGTTTTTTTTTATTGTGATTTACTCCCTCAATTTCATAATTGTAACTATCAATAGTTTCTTATCGTGATTTACTTTCTCAATTTTATAATATCTGTTATTTAAAGTTTTTTATATAAATTAAAAGTTATTTAATATTTTCAATTATAGGAAAATATAATTACATTTGACTAAATTATTATTTTTTCTATTAATCTCTATTAATGTTCTTTCTCATTCTAATTAGTGGAGATATCAAAAAATAAATATAAAGTTGAAAAAAAAAAATTAATACCTTCTTGATTTTTAAAAGTAATAAATAAAATAAAACAAAATTTACTATCGAAAATAATAGTTATTTTGAAACAGAAGGAGTATATTGTTACTAGAATGTTTATTATTTGGTAGGAAGTTATAATTTTTTGAATTATGAGAATGAAAATGAAAAAGATAGCTTTGCGATCCTGTAATTTGTTTAAATAGTGGGTTTGATTTTTTATTTTCTTTTCATCCTCATATGTAAACATGTATGCTGAATCATGTTAAATGTTTTTCGTGTGATTTGGTTTTGATATTTTTTTCTTTACAAGTATTACTTATGGTACGTGAATAAGGGATTTTCCCAACACTATTTGCTCAAGTTTTTAAGACAAAAAATAACATTGGTTAAGTTTTGGTTTTTATATTTTTTATTTATTTTTAATTTTTTCTTTATAAATTTTTTTTTTTTTTAAATCAATTCTCACATTTTTAAACATTTTCAAAATAATTCTACTGTTAACTTTCGTTATAACACCGTTAGTTGATTAACTTAATAAGTATTTATTTATTTAGTAGGTACACTTTTAGATGTTTCTTAATAAGTGTTTATTTATTTAGTAGGTACACTTTTAGATATTTCTTTGTATGTAAAGCATCTAATAAATGTTCCTGTATTTCTTTGTATGAAAAAAATTATAATGACTAAATTAAAAATAGATGTAAAGTATAGTAGCTAAAATTTTAATTTAACCGAGAACAAATATTCTATTCTGAGGTCATAACATTCATCGTGTGGTTTTCCAGAGTTGCAATCTGTTCAATATATAAAATTAGTGTACAGAAGGAAGGTGTGGATCATCCATCCTCTCCTCTTTCTCTTTTGCTTTATTGGCCATATAGAGCCCATGGAATTCATCTCGTCAATGAAGGGATATATATGTTAGCGTCATGCCTCACAGCAAAAATCAAGGGCAGGAGAGAGATCCTCTCGTGTTTTTTGGCTGGTTGAGAGAGCCCCTCGTTCCCACCTGAGAAAACAAAAGGAGTAAACATTGCCGCATACATGAGCTTCATCTTGATGAATACGTGCTTTGATCTCTCACATTGAGGGTTTACCAAATTATATATCAACCACCTGCAATGAGAGGGAGTTAAGGATTGCCGGGGCCCGCTCTGCCAATCTTTATAAAATTTAAAAAAAAAAGAAAAAAGTATTCTAATCAATGATTATTATGCAGAAAAAATAATCATAATTACCTATTAAAAAAGAAGGGGTTATTGACTTTCAACATATGAGGGCGAACTTCCAACTCGAACTGGTTTTAAGTTTCGTAGAAGCTTTCTTGCAGATTCAAATGCTAAAACAAGGAGACCAAAGAAGTATAATAGACAGAGATGCAGTTTTTCTAATAAGCAAAACTTAAGGGAGACATGACTTCCACCCTGAATGTTTCTTCTGACAAATAACACCCTTTTCTCTTTCCACCCTGCACAAGATCAGTGTATAGTAGATCTTATCAGAAAAAAGGTGTGCACCTGTTAATAAATAAGCAAACTAATGACTGCCTCCAATAACACATCTTTATTCTCCATAATCATCCAGATAGATTATTGCAACTTCAGCCCCATGAGCCTAAGTCTAGATTCATTAGAACATATTGCAGTTAGGATTAGTTGACGTTTTATATTTCAAATAGGGATTTAAGAGATATCAGAGTATGGCAACTTTGGCCCCATAGGCCTAGGACTAGATTCATTAGATATATTGCAGTTAGAATTAATTGATACTTTATATTTCAAATAAGGATGCATGTGGTATCAGACCATATGTTTAAGCTCACTTGGAGCCAGTGACAGACCCAGAAATTTTGGGTAGTGGCCTAGTGGGGGCAAACCTTTTGGTCAACCTGCTCGGTTTTCAAGTTGTGATATCTGTTGCAATTTTTCATGGCAGACAATGTTAATGTGACTATCATTTTTCTTTTGGTGTGTACAAGAGCTAGTTCATCTTTTAGGAATTCACCTGTGAATCCATCTGGGACCAGGTATGCACTGAAACATGGCTCTGTGATCTGTGACTGTGGAGACTTGGGCTGTTGGGTGCTAATTAAATCATCTAACCAAGTAGGAAACCAATTAACAGTTTAACACTAGGTGAATGAAATTAGGTTTGCTGCTGAGAAGAGAGGAATTGGGTTAAGTCCGAAAGAGAGGAATTGGCTATGGTTCATGAAAATTAAAATTTACCCAATCAACAGTGGGGGCGAACCTTCTGAGGTTGTGGGGACAAAAACGGAAAATCACATATATAGTGGTAGAAAATTTTGAGTGGGGACATTTGCCCCAACACCCACCAACGTGGGTCCGTCTCTGCTTGGAGCGTAGACATTACTACCAAACGTTGACAACCCACCAAGCTACAGAAAACAGTCATGGCATGTGTCATGCGTGAGCTCATGCTGAATTGCAGAGTGCAAGAAAAATTATTTCCTTCAATGTGGAATACTTACAAGACTGTTTCTTTGGCAAATTAGTCCAATCATGTGGGCTCATCTTCACTTCTGATGCCTTTATCAAGTCAAAAAGTGCTTGATTAACCTGAATTTTGAAATGTTTCCAATGTCAAGCTTTACGAATATTACAAATATCAATCTGGAGAGGCAAAGTACAACATGCTAATTTCACAGCCAATATGCGATAACTCGAGTTTTCAGGTATTTATTACATATTTTACATGCAAATTATACCTCTTCTGGCCGCTCATGACTCACTAAGTGACCTCCATGAAGATCTACCATTCTAGCCATTGGTTGAAGCCTCTCAGCAAGCCTTTTTGCATAATATATCTGAGCAATTATATCATGCCTGAATGTGCAGTAAATGTCTAATCAATCTCAAGTTAAAACTATAAAGTAGATAAATTATGTGTTTGTGTGCAGTGTATATTTCATGCATAATTTGCCTTCTATGAGTGAATAATCCGTGCATGACTCAGTGTCAAGTTTCATTTATATTTTGAAACTGACATTCCTATTAAGCAGCATTACATAAATGTCTCCAGAGTACGAACCTGCCATGAATGACTGAAACTAGAAAACCTGCAGATTTGATCACCTCAATCTCTGTTCGAGTCATTTTATGTGTCCAACATGCATTGAGTTGACCTTCAAAACCATAGTTAGATTGCATGCCAGTTGCTGATATTCCTTTAACATATTGCTGAAAGAGACAGTGGCATTGAATTAGGAACACTCTAAGGAAAAAAAAATCAAATACTTGATCAAGCACAGCATAATGGTTAGTACTAATTGGTAATCCTCATATAGGGTGTCTAGGAGTTGAGAGGGAAATGAAAGGGAAGGGAATGACATTTATTAAACTCAAGCTAAAGTCAAGTGAATTTTACTATATATAGATATAGATATAGATATGGATAGGTAGATTTGAAATTATTAATATCTGTATAATAGTAAATAAGTTAATTTCCCCTCCAAAATTCCCCAAATTGAGAAAACTCAGAAAGGTGAATGCTAGAGGATTTTGGAGGGTTAACTGAAAATCCCTCATTTCCCTTTTCTTCTTACAAAAATCTCCCAAATGTCCCTTCCTTCCCCTACCTTCTTCTCTACCCAAGCATATACCCTTATACACTGCGAAAATAATCTTGAGACTTAAATTTGGGAGAATAATCGCTTTTTACCAAAAGCTCTCTCAATAAGCTTTTGATTTTATAAATTGTTTTAAACACATAATAAGCTAATTCAAACACACACTTATTGTTAAACTTGGACATTCTTAATGAATTATAGCAAACAATTAGAGACATGTTTTAAAAGGTAAAAGTATGATACTTTTGCGCATTTTTAGTCATAGCGGTGTATGCCTTTGTATCATTTAATTATAGGGAAGTAGCTGCAACTACCTGCATGAGTTTCATTTTTCTCTATAAATGCTTCTGGTACATTGCTACTCAACTATTATAGAAACAAACACTCAATTACAGCACAAAAGTAATAACCTCCAAGCAGACTTAACATCACCACCTGCTTAACTTAATTAAGATTAAGCTTATTTAACATATCATACCTGATATAAGATCGTTCTCCTCTTATCGATTCCGACATATTCCTCAAGATATTCCTGCATGTCATATATAAATTGTTTTTAAGACTCATCCTAAGGACAGCATGAACATAGATCTGTAGGCATTAAACTGTAGATCACAGTTGTTACAAGACGGGAAAAACATGACAACATTAAGCTTAATGTTAATATTCACTACAAGAGCCTGTCTTGACATGATGTGAGTACAGCCTGAGGTTATTTAATTTTTTTTAAATCCCCACTTACTTTTCTAATAATTGGGGCTCAATACACTTTGTGGAATGGGGGGTGTGAAAGAAGCTGGGGAGAGAGGCAAGGGAGAAATCTTGTTAACAGGAAATAATCAACAAAACTAAGAACATGTTTTACTTGTGAGTAGTGGGTGTCCAAGTCAACAGCAGCCCTTTGTTCAGGAGTCTTCGCTTTTAAGAAACGGTAAGCAACAGAGAATGTTTGTCGGTCAAACTGCAAAAATAGAACAAATGAACCATCTCATTAGCACTCGTCATTGACCTTAAATTCCAAATCAGGGTAATGGCCATATATAATATATGGGAAACCGTGGATCAGAGAGATCAGAGTTGCAACATAATATATCTAACAGCAAATACATTTCAGTTTAATTATATATTAAGCATGAAAACAGCTACAAGATTGTATATAGGAATATTTGACGGCTAATATCACATGGCTGCATCTTGAGTCTAAGAATTACCATTTCTTTTCCTAATGCTAAGGTTTCTTTTTTTCTTGTTTCCAATGTCAAAGAAATTTATTATAGTTAATGAACCTTTTTTTGTTCAATTTGTTTTTTTGTTCAACATAACTCTGCCTATGTGTGAGCTTTCTTGCAAATCCCTTTACATAGCCGGTCCCAAGCCCGGAAAAAAGAGGAGGGTTGTGTTAGGCAGTCGACAGCCAACATAAAACGTTGTCGAATCTTTATGATATAGATCAAAGATGTGATTGTGTTAATGCTAGGTCGTTGCCCCTAAGCAACGCGCTGTATGGCTCGAGTTCAGTATCAAATGAGCTAGAGTCGCTGCATCGCCGCCTGGGTGCAGTGAAAAATAAGCAAGGGTTCCCACATTTTTGTGAACGGGTGTGGGTAAAGAAGCTAGTTCACAAGAGTAGGATGCATTTTGGTATTTGGAATATAAGCACTCTTACATGTAAATCTATGGAAATAGTTGATACCATGATTAGGAAGAGGATTAATTTTATGTGCCCACAAGAAACTAAGTGGGTGGGAGAAAAGACAAAGGAACTCGACATTTCAGGATTTAAGCTTTGGTACACCGGCAAGGTAAAATCTAGAAATGGGGTAGGTATAATAGTAGATAAGAATTGGAAGAAAAATGTTGTCGATGTGAGAAGGCTCGGAGATAGGATCATAGCTTTGAAGTTTGTTGAGGAACAAGAGACTTTTAATGTTATCAGTGCGTATGCACCCCAAGTAGGTTTAGACGAGCACTACGAGATAAAATTTTGGGAGGATTTCGAAGGTTTAATTCAGGGAATACCTTTAGGAGAAAAGATTGTTCTAGGAGGAGACCTAAATGGTCATGTGGGGAGTGAATCTAGGGGATTTGAGGGTTTGCATGGAGGGTATGGTCTAGGAGTAGCTAATGCAGAGGGCAAAGCAATTCTAAATTTTTCGGTAGCTTTTGATTTTATAATAGCTAACACTTGTTTTAGGAAGCGGGAAGAACATCTTATCACGTACAGAAGCGGGAGTTCTTGCTCTCAAATTGATTATTTTCTTATAAGAAAATCAGATAGAAAACTTTGCATGGATTGCAAAGTCATCCTTGGAGAGAGCTTGACTACCTAACACAGGGTTTTGGTTATGGATGCACGGGTTAATATGAGAGTAAGGAGAAATTGTCGAGACAGAGTCCCAAGGATCAAATGGTGGCAACTAAAGGGAGGAAAACATATGTTCTTTCAGAGGAGGATTATGGAGGAAGAGATTTGGGAGGTACAAGGGAATGCAAATGATATGTGGGACGAAGTGGCTAAAGGGATTAGGAAGGTAGCAAAAGAGTCACTCAGTGAATCAAGAGGCTTTGGACCCAAGGATAAAGAATCTTGGTGGTGGGATGCAAGTGTACAAGATAAGGTTAAGGTTAAAAAGGAATGTTATAAAGCTTGGCACGTGTGTAAAAACGTTTAAAATTGGGAAAAATATAAGGCATCTAAAAAAGATACTAAGAAGGCGGTGAGCGAGGCGAAAGCTAAAGCATTCAATGGGTTATATCAATCTTTGGGCACCAAAGACGGAAAAAGGAATATTTATAGGCTTGCTAAAAGTAGGGAAAAAAAGACAAGAGACTTGGATCAAGTGAAATGCATTAAGGATGAAGAGGATAAAGTCTTGGGTACGAAACAAGACATCAAGGATCGATGGAAGAGTTATTTTCAAAAACTATTTAATGAGGGACATGGGACGTTAGGGGACTCGGACATTCTAAACACTATAGAGGAGGACCAAAACAAAACCTTTTATCGTAGAATTCGGGAGTTCGAGGTAAAAGAAGCTTTGAAGAGGATGAAAAATGGAAAAGCGGTCGGACCAGATAATATACCTATCGAGGTGTGGAAGTGCCTAGGAGAGAAATGTATAAATTGGCTCACAAAGCTATTTAACGAGATAATGAGATCTAAGAAAATGCCAAATGAATAGAGGAGAAACACTTTAATTCCTATTTATAAGAACACGGGAGATATACAAAACTGTGCAAATTACAGAGGAATTAAGCTCATGAGTCATACCATGAAGTTATGGGAAAGAGTAATTAAATGGAGATTAAGACAAGAGACACATATTTCAGAGAATCAATTCGGTTTTATGCCTGGGAGGTCAACCATGGAAGCAATCTATCTTCTACGAAGATTGATAGAGAGGTATTGGAAGAAGCAAAAAGACTTACACATGGTTTTCATTGATTTGGAAAAAGCCTACGATAGGGTATCGAGAGAGGTCTTGCGGAAGGCTCTGGAGAAGAAAGGAGTTTGTATCACTTATATTTGAGCAATCCAAGATATGTATGATGAGGCTAAAATTTGTGTGAGAACACAAGGAGGGGTTACAGAAGATTTTCCTGTAACTATAGGACTGCACCAAGGGTCAACTTTGAGTCTATATCTTTTTATCTTGGTCTTGGATGTGCTTACTGCGCATATCCAAGAGCCGGTGTCACAATGCATGCTTTTTGCAGATCATATAGTCTTAGTTGGAGAGTCGAGAGAGGAAACAAATGGAAAGCTAGAGTTATGGAAACGAGCTTTGAAAGAACATGGTTTTCGTATAAGCAGGAGTAAGACAGAGTATATGGAATGTAAGTTCAGTAAGAAACGTGCTAATACTAGCTTAGCGGTGAAAATTAAGGATCACACCATACCACAAGTCACACGTTTTAGGTATCTTGGATCTATCATACAAAATGACGGAGAGATAGAGAGAGATGTAAATCATAGGATTCAAGCTGGATGGATGAAATGGAGGAGTGCTTCAGGAGTGATTTGTGATAGAAAAGTATCTCTCAAGCTTAAGGGTAAATTTTACCGCACAGCTATAAGACCCGCGATGTTGTATGGTACCGAATGTTAGACGATAAAAAGTCAGCAAGAACATAAGATCAGTGTCGCGGAAATGAGGATGTTGCGCTGGATGTGTGGCCATACAAGACAAGATAGGATTAGGAATAAATGCATTAGAGAGAAAGCAGGGGTAGCACCTATTGTGGAAAAAATGGTAGAATCTCGTCTTAGGTGGTTTGAACATGTAAGGAGAAGACCCTTAGAAGCCCCGATAAGAAGAGTAGACAAAGTGGAGGATAATCCAATAGCTAGAAGTAGAGGGAGACCAAGAAAGACTATAGGTGAAACTATTAAAAAAGATTTAGATTTGAATGACATTTCTGAAGACTTGGTTTATGATAGGGCACAATGGCATCGTTTGATCCATGTAGCCGACCCCACCTAGTGGGAAAAGGCTTGGTTGCTGTTGTTGTTGTTATGTTTTTCAATTGCTGTGTCTTATTTTTAGTGATTATTAAGAATGGTTGTTTTGATAGTAACATTGACAACTATGAAACCGAAAAAGGAAGAATCTCGATACTGGTTACATCATGTATAAATGCACTCTATACTCATTTAAAACCCATTGTACGAAAAGAGAAGTTCTCAAGTACATTTCTCCTAAAGGAATCACCTAAATGTAAGTTCCCGCATCCTAAACTGGGTGGATGATTAGATTTGTGGGTACATAACTTCTTGATATTTGTACCCCTTGCATTACTCCTTTAGGGGGATGCTGCAGAAATGCATCATCAATGCTCTAATCGGATATTTGTAATTATATTACAGAACTAACATCCGTATTAGTGCAGTAAATACAAATCAAAACATTTATAGATTTATAGAAGCGCAGAAAGATATACAATACCTTTGGAAAACATTCAAAACCTCCACCCGTTACATTGAGCAATGCCAAGGAGAGGACTCTATCAGGAACCATTGCTGCTACTTTACAAGCTATCATAGCTCCTGTTTTGACAGGGAAAGATAATTTTTTTTTTTAAAAAAAAAGAGGAGTGCTAAGAACATATTGCACTCATTTCAACACACTCTCTTCTATTAGGTCACGTCATACACTAAAGCATAAATTCAAATTTGATTACATGCTAATCAAGTTAATTATATATTAATCGAGTTGATTATATGCTAATCGAGGTTGAATATGTACTTTAGTGTGTGACATGACCAAATAGAAGAGAGTGTGCTGAAAAGAGTGTGATAAAGAATGTGTTCTTAGTATTTCTCAAAAATTAAACCTAACCCAAATGTATGTCTGTTATAAAAAGTAGTCATTCTGTTCTACAAAATCAAGTCACAACCAAATCTGTTAGAAATTAAAATGATGTTTAGAGCATGATTTTAAATTACAATTGTGGTTGCATTGCATTTACTGCAATTGTCGATAATTGCAAGAAAATACAGTCACAATTGCTGTTGCGTTGCAGTTGTGGAGACTGCAAAAATTACAATATTATGGCTGCAATTGTAGTTGTAGACTGCAATTTAAAACCATAGTTCAAAGCAATATGTTTATCTTCATGAACATAAACATATTTACTTCAAAGCTTGGAGCATCCCAAAAACAGAGACCTGAAAAAAGCTAGTCAAGAAATCCCGAATAAATTCGGGATAAAACACTCAGTACTCACCCATTGAATGCCCAAAAACATGGGCTTTTTTCCAACCTAGACGATCTAATAAAGCAATTGCATCCTTTGCCATGATCTCCGTTCTGCAGGCAATACCAACAATCGTAAGTTAAAATTCATTTCATTAAGCAATTAAAATTTCATTTCATTTTTTGAAAAAGTGTGCACAATTAAGTAAGACGTAGGAGAATAATAATATGTTAAAACGCAAGCGTGGCTTCAACAGTACCACTCAACTAAAAACAAGAGAAAAGTCAAAAAGTCAACCGAGACACCAAAAAATGAAAAAGAAAAAGAAAAAAAGACATGATCACGCTTCCAGAATGAATGCACAGACAAGCACAACCAAATTCAAATGACAAATAAGAATGAACGAATATTGTAAAATTGCCCAAACAATGGAACCCAGAACTCACGAGTATTCGGACTTTTCGACGGGCACGGAGCTCCGACCCACGCCCCGATTATCAAACGCGCAGACCTCGATGCCACCACCGTCCTCATTGTCATCTCCGCCCCAAATGTCGTCGTTGGGGACGGTGGTTTCAGTCAAACCCTTGAGTTGTGGGCCCCACGAGTCGTGCGTCGCGGCCAATCCTGACCGTTGGATCTAAATAAAATCAGCGAGAGCCAGCGAAAATTTTGGAACTAAAAACAATAATTGCAAAAAAAGAAAAAAACCGAAAATGAAGATAAAGAAGGTAGCGATGAAGGACCTATGATGAGGAGCACTTTGGTGGGACCGCGACCGTAAGTTCTATAAAATAGCTTAATGTCATTGTTGAGGTGCGCGTCGGCTGGGGCAACGGCGGCGGAGGCGGCGGAGGCGGCGGAGGGGGAAGATTGATGTGTTCCGACGTCACAATAAGGCATCGTTGAGGCGGCGCGTGAGGGAAAATGGAATTGAATTGAATTAAATTGCAGAGGAGAATAAGGAGGAGGAGAGAATGAAATGTGTGTTTGGGGCGGTTATTATAGGGTAGGGAGGGAGGGAGGAAGGGGCGTTGGGCGGGAACACGTGGCAGATAAGAAGTGGCTGATGCCACGTTGGATATCGGTTCGGCTAGGCTCGACGCGGATAGTGTCAAAGTCAAAATGCCAACGCCAACATTGAAAAGAAGCAGAGGCCAAGGGATGCATATGACTTGCGACTGTCCCAATATTCATAAAACGTGCTTATTTTAACTGATTATTATAGAAGGCTTGCTCGCCGTAGCTGGAAGAAAGTGTTTATAAATTGTTACTTTTTGAAGAATTCGTATGGGCCCTTTATCCCGTTGGTTCTATTTTTCTTCTCTCTTTTTCAAAAGATGTCAAAGTTGAAAGTAAAAGTAGGTGGATTACGAAGTTGACTCTTAATTCTTTGAAGTGGCATGAATTTGGTTTTTTTTTTTTTTACAAAATATATGTATAATAATTGCATATGTAATACAATAACAGAAAGGGCAAACTTTAGAGTTTGTTTTTATTTATTTTTAATGTAAAAGTCTTTATTTATATTATTATTAAATTAAATATTATTTTTTGATCTGGTATTAAATTAAATTATGTATTGATATATTATATTTATACATAAAGGTATTTTTTCACTTTACTATTTAACTTTGATTTTTTAAAGGAAAATGTTTATCTTCTGCGTCAGATCTAACACTATTTTTAACATCTGTTACTATTCATGGAGCCACATATTGATAAAATCAAGACTTCACTGTTTTTTTTTTTTTTAAGTATATGTCCCATTAATAGCTAACTTCTACCTGCGTGGTTAACTACTTTTTGTTCTTCGTTAACCAACTTTTTTCACGAACATAGAAAGCTACGTGGTAAAATCTTGTGTTATTAACTAAGCTTTTATCGTAATTAACCACTTTTTTGTTCTTCATTAACCAACTTTGTTTCTATCGCCGTGAAAAAGTTAGTTAATGAAGAACAAAAAAATGGTTAATTACGTATAAAAGTTGGTTAATGACACAAGATTTTTACTACATGATTTTTATGTTCGTGAAATAAGTTGGTTAACGAAGAACAAAAAAGTGGTTAATCACGTAGAGAAGTTGGTTAATGGACATATACTAAAAAAAAAAAAAGACGGAAAGCATGATTTGATCGTTTCACTTGGTGGGCAAGAACCGATGAGTGAAAAAAAGGTGTGATTCTGTCTAGATAGGATTATCGGGGTTGTTTTTTAAAATCTATTACTAATACAAAGGCGATAGCTACTTTTAGTGTCAACTTTTTTTTTCATATTTATCATTACCTTTTATTTTTTCACATCTTTATATTAGGATAAATTTGTAAATATTTACAGCATTTTTTTACGTTTTAAAACAATTTCTTTGTCTCCTTAATGCAGCTTCAAACCCAGGTCTACATGCATGATAAAACTTTTAATAACTTCTACAAAATTGATAAAGACAAATAAAAAGTACAAATTAATAGGCACATTCACTAATAAATATAAAAAATGATAAAATTATAAATACTTCTTACCCTTTATGCATTTAAATGTTTCTTAATTTATCACTATATAGTTATAATCTACTTGTGATACTATTCTGTTATGGATTGTGATTCGGGATCCCATCCGAAAAGATCGACCCGACACACAAACCATTGGACTCCGCCTTTAACACTCTGGTCTAGGCCTTACGATCTCGGTCCACGGCATCGAACTATAACGATCACCGAACGCATGCGGATTCTCACAACTACCGACCAAAACTCTATATGTGGGGACCATAACAGCCTACAATGTAACACCCTTCTTAGGACATCACATTTCTGGCTACCAACTCCCAATCTGAAAATGATTTCATAAAAGGTTTGAGTTATAAAAGGGTGAGTTTTAAAATTTCTTATTACAGAAATATAAACTTACTGAAATCTATAAGTATTACTAATATACAATATTGACACTAATTAATATTTAACAATTTAAAGAGAAATATAAAATTAACAGACTCTTTTTTTTAACAGTAGCAAACCCCATCATGGGTCCTACTTAATAGCACGGTACAACATTAACGAAAAAACTTAACATACTTATTTCTTCTTGTATCCATCTTGATGCATCAGACATCTGTTCCTTGTCAACCCTTCACACTATCGAATCTGGAATGGTCATTCTCTAATGTTGTCTCTGATCTCAGAGTATTTATCACTCGTATGTCTAAGACAACTCGTTCTATCTATTATATAATTTTTACCAATACAAGCACAATAACACAATATAACAAAGAGGTGAGATCACCTACGCCAATACCAACATCGTAACATAGAGATAACACAACAACATATCATACAGATATATCATACCATAATTCTAATAATGAACTCAACATTAATCAACTATTATCATCCAATCATTTATCAGTTCAAATATCATTCAATATTCACGATGATGTCCTCAATTATTATCCAAGTATTCAACAGTTCAATTATCACACTGATAATTATGATAATGCCATCAACATATTTCAAATATTCAACAGTTCAATTATCATAACTAATGCTCAATAATGATGCATATATTATGCATGTAGACTCAATGTCCTACTCTATGGAAGTTTTCACAATTTCGAGAAGAATGCTCTATTAATTGTCAGCCTTAGCCCAAAGACAATCTTCCAAATTAGCCCACAGACAATGCCCCAGCCTTAGCCCACAGACAAATGTCCAGCTTTTGAAAAGAATAGTGTTCTTGTCGGGTATCGTCAATGCGTTGCAACGGACTGCATCACCAAGTGGCATATGGTCCACCAGTAGCCACGACAGATATCCACCGGTCGATCGCCGCTACGCCTTGACGCACCCCAAGATCCATCATAAACCTCACTATCAATTCACATTCCCTCTTCAACCACAAGGGTCCCAATAGCATCAGCTATCAATTTTTATTCAATTCAAAATCATCATATGCCTCAATGCATATCTTTTCAATGCATGCTCAATGCACCAATGCCAATCATAGGCAAAATTCACACTTTCTTATTTCAGGGTCCACACATTGGCTCATTCTCAGTTTTAAATTCATTATCTCATAATCAAGGTCCACACACTGGCCCAACAGTAATCGTACTGTATTTTCAACAGCGAAATCATATTATCGCGTTTTTATAGTCACAAAACACTTTTGTCGTGTTTTCACAATTACGTAACATTTCTATTACGTTTTCACAATTTCGCAACACTTCTGTTGCATTTTCAAATTACGTATTGATTTTTCAACGTTTTCTCAATCACATAAAAATATTTCATCACTTTTCAATCACGTAGTGATTTTTCAATAATATTTCAATCGCGTAAAATATTTAAACATTTTTCAAATCGCGTAGCAATATTTAAACGTATTTCAAATCGCATAACTTAAAAATCACGTTTTTAAATTACGTAAATCATTTTTACCATAATTCTATTACGAAAAATATTTCTCAACCTTAAAAAATTTCATTTCAACCCTTCTCAAAGTAATATGATTACTCACATTATTTTCCACATTTTCTTACTTAAGAAAATCCTTTTTGCAACAAATTCCACAAATTCACAATTTCATTGAATTAAATCAATGTTTCTCATATAAAAAAATTACTAACGCTCTCCAAAACCCAAAGGATGAGTTACACGTTAGAAAATATCAAATCGCTATTATATTCTCCATTTTCCTCAAATCAATTCTCTTCAAAATAAATTGAGGTTCAAACACTTTCAACCTCTCTTTTCCATTCATATACAAAAAATTCCATTTTCTCAAGTGATAAAACACTTTCGATTCTCTTTCCAAATTCCTTATACTAAATCAATTATATTTCCATTTTGTTTCCATAAAATCAAGGCATTACAAGCCTTTAAAAACGTGGACATGACTATTAAAATCATCAAAATATTTTTTCTTCTAAGTCAATATGGTTTACACAAACAAAACCATTAAAAATCATTTACAAAAACCGTGAGCACTTGGTCTTTGAAATCAAATCATTTGTTCATTTTTCATTTTCACTTTCTTTGTAAATCCATTTTCACTTTCTTTGCAAATCCTTAAAATCAACATTGCCATTTTCATTTAAAACTCATGTTTAGTAAAATGCTTAGAAACTTTTTACACAAAATAAATCAATAAAAATTCTTCTCAAAACCGTGACCACTTCTTCTTTAAAAACAAACCCTTTGTTTATTTTCCATGATTTTCTTATTATCCAATTTTACCATTCATAAAAATATTAATTTGTGAACACCTATTTTGAGGTGTCTTGGTCGAAATCCTCTTGGTCTTTGGAACCAAAAATCAATTTCCTTTCCATCATCAAATCATGTCATACAAATACATATTCAACATATATATCACAAGCATGTCATAATCAAAGCAATAAATCATACCAAGCATAGGCAAATAATCAAAGCATATAAACACCCACAAATTATTACATGACCATGGATATGAATCCTCACATGGATTCACCATCCATCAAATACACAAACCATCTCTCACCACCATACTTGGTTAGTGAGATGAATCTCCCTCTTACCTCTTGAAGATCCTCAAAAACTTCTTGTTTTGCTTCTTTTTCCAAGTCCTTCACCACCAAGGGCTTCTCAAATACAAAACAAAACATATATTTATTAGTAAATCAAGCTTAAATAAGATAAACCATGGATCAAACATGGCTTAGAGCCTTGAAAATCAAAAGAAAAGTGAAGATTAATAAACTTCACCAATAAAGCTTCAATCTTTAGCTTGATGAACAAGGTTGAAGATGAATGATTTAGAGAAAGTCTCTAACATGAAAGTTGCTTAGAATATCATGTAAATTCAAGATCTATGGTTGGATGAAATTAAAAGAGATTGGATGGTGATTTTGGGTGAATGGCCGAATGGTTCCTCTTGAAGAACAAAGATGGAGTTTTTGATTTTTGTGAAAGAAAGGCTTCTTAGACTTGGTTAAGATAAAGAATGAAGTGAAAACACTTAGTTTTCCTTCTACCAATTTCGTAGAGCTCCTTGGAAAAATTCCTAAAAATCATAAACAAATCTTAAAATCAATAACAAGCAAAAGAATAGATAAACCATAGTTCAAGCATGACTTAGAAAATTAAAACTAAAAGATTGGTGAAGAAATATGAACTTTACCCTTTTTGATAGAAACTTGAAGCTTGGATTTGAAGCTCAAAATGAATGATTTGGTGAAAACTCATAATTAGAGATGTTCTTAGAATAAGGTAAGGATTCAAGAAATAAGGTTGGTTGAAATTAAAGAGTGATGGAAGGCATTCTTGGGTGCTTTGGCCGAAACATGCATGGAGAAAGAAGGAGAGAAAATATTTGATGAAGTCTTGGCTTTTTGGAGAAGACAAAGATGAATTATGATAACAATAATGTGGTCTTCAACCTTGCTAAGCTCTTAAGCTCCTCCAAAACCGTCCCCCCCTCTTCATGCTTCTCTTTATGCATTCAATAAATGACCATAATAATTAGCCACCATTTTAAGCATTTCTAGCAATTGATTAATTCAATGGTTAGGATTAAGGTAGACTTTTGATTAGAAGACTTAATATAGGCCATTAGATCTTTCCTCCTTGAAATCTTAGCCATTAGATGCATCTTCAATATGAAGAGTCAAGATTACTCCTTCTTACTTTTAATCCAAGGGTCATAATTAGTGATAGCCATTTTAGAAGACCAAATCTCCACCATTGATTAAATCCACATCCAATGGTCCTAAATGATCCATCTCCACCGTTGATTTAATCCGAATCCAATAGTCACAAATGATCCTAGCCACTTTATAAGATCAAATCTCTACCCTTGATTAATTCTTCATCCAATGGTTATAAAAGGTCATAGCCATTTTCTTAGACTAATCCTACACCGTTGATTAAATCGACGGTTGATATTAAAGTCTTCAATATTAGACTTGCTTCCTATTGGTCCGTCAAAAGAATTAAACTTGTTTCCTATTGGTCCGTCAAAAGTTGTCATAACCACTATTGTTGACTTAAGCAGTATAATTTGTATTTTTATCTGCAATAACCCCACGAAAGAATATATTTGCTGCATTTTTATCGTCCGATAATTAAATACAGTACAAAACACAGTACAATAAAATTTTAGAAACTGTTTCTGGATTCAGGTTTAGTAAGATCCCCTGTATCCGTCTAAACAATACAAATTTTTCTATACGTAGAAAAATTTTCACATTTTAGGACTCACCCCGGGCCCACGTAGGACCACTGGGGCCCACTAACAACCCAAAACAATCAGATAACAATAAAAATTTATAATCATCTATAAAAATCACAAATATTAGATAACGTATGAAAATCAAATCAGATTGTTAAAAATAATAAACAATCAAGAGAAATAAATACATAAAGATTTTTCCCCGCCCGAAAATTATTATTTTCCTGACACGGAGTAAATCACTCAAAATGATCAAATACGCTGATGGAATACTCAAAATAATTTTACAGTACACAGAAATCACTAAACAGTAGAATTCTGTTAACTGTCAAAATTACTGTCAACTATTTAGGAAATTTGGGGTGTTACAATACTCCCCCTCTAAAAAGAAATTTCGTCCTCGAAATTTGTTAAACATGATTTCACATTCTCAAAATAAATATAGATATTGCTCTTTTATCTTGTTTTCCAATTCCCATATTACATCTTCACTTATATCGTTCCAAACGATTTTAACCAATGAAATCTCTTTGTTTCTCAATCAATTTCTCCCGATCAAGCAGATATCTCAGACTCTTATAATTACTGAAGATGTTAAATTTTACACCATAAAGAAAGTATATCCATACTTCTAATACAAACACAGCATCTACCAACCTCCATTCATGCGTAGAATAGCTTTTCTCAAGTGACTTCAATTTCCTAAAATCATACCCTACAACTCTTCTGTTTTACGTAAGCACACATCTTAAACTTTGATGTAATACATAATAGTATACCTCCAATGGTTTACTAAAATTAGACAAAACTAATACCAGAAAAGTACTCAAACATATTTCAACTCCTAAAAATTCTCCTTGTATGCATCAGTCTATACAAATACTTAATTCTTTCTAGTAAGCTAGGTAAGAAGTCCTACGATCTTAGAAAATATCTCAATAAATTTTCTATGGATTGTCGTTACCATTTTTAACTTTTGAAGAATCCACCACGTTTCCGCTACGTCACTCAGATACTATGACATGGATGTAAACAAGAACCTCCTTTCTTGCAATTTCAATATATGAAAGAAAACTATGGAGGTTTAGAAAGAAGAAAATAGCGAAGCTATCTGATATGATACCAGATATATCTAACAAGAATTTTATGTTGCCTGATTTTCAGGAACGAATTTTCTGGACTATTAACACTTTATTGAGACAATCTCATCGGATATGGTTGGAAAATAACCAGTCCGTTTCAAAGATCATATCTATTTATGAAACAGATCAAACTAACACAAAAATTTGATCTATAACAATGATTTGAATAACATGAATGCACGATAGACTAGTAATAGAAACAGAAGTAAATAAGTTAGAAGATAACAAAGACATGGATAACTGTAATTGATCTACACGATCACATGCCATAGAGAAATGGGTTACCTCCAGAATTATACAGTATAATCAAAGGATCACTTTCTGTGACACAATCTTCTTTACTTAGGTCATCAGTCTGGGGTACTTTTGCTCCACTTGGAGAATCGACGCTCCATCCTACTTGAGATATCGAAGCACGTTTATTATTAACGGATGACTTTGTCTTTGATGGAACACAATCTCTGAAAATGTGTCTAAGCTTTCTGCACTTGAAACAAATTTTTTCCTTGAATGTACAATCCTTTGTCAGATGATCTTTCCCACACTTCCGACATTTCGATGCAGATGTCGCAGTCAGACAAACCTGCTACTACTAGTACTTCCTCCAAAAGATTGCTGTTGTCGTTGACTTCCTAGAGATTTCGAGTACGTTTTCTGCTGGAATCGCTTGACCTTACGATTTCTCCTTCTTCGTAACCAATATGGTCCAATGTTACAGGGTCTCTCATCCTGAAATTGATTCAACTCTAACAAAATCTTAGCTTCAGCTATCAATTCTTGTCGCTGAACAGTCTTATGAGTTTGTTGTATATTTACATCAGTCGCTTTTCGTATCACTTCCAAAGTTACCGTCATATCACCATCATTATGTCTCGCTTCCACACGCGTACGTCTATTACGAGCCATCGTCCTCTCTTCAAAGACACACGAATCAAAATACAATAGAAACCAGATGTAACCATTTCAAATAACATTGTTTCCTTTCGGAAATCAAACACACAGAGAACACAACATAAGCAAAATAGACCTAACCACAAACCCCAACAGACTCAAATCGTGCTCTGATACCAACTAATGTAACACCCTCCTTAGGGCATCACATTTCTGACTACCAACTCCCAATCTGAAAATGATTTCATAAAAGGTTTGAGTTATAAAATGGTGAGTTTTAAAATTTCTTATTACAGAAATATAAACTTACTGAAATCCATAAGTATTACTAATATACAATATTGACACTAATTAATATTTAATAATTTAAAGAGAAATATAAAACTAACAGATTTTTTTTTTAACAGTAGCAAACCCCATCACGGGTCCTACTTAATAGCATGGTACAACACTAACGAGAAAACTTAACATACTTATTTCTTCTTATATCCATCTTGATGCATCAGACATCTGTTCCTTGTCAACCCTTCACACTATCGAATCTGGAATGGTCATTCTCTGATGTTGTCTCTGATCTCAAAGTATTTATCACCCGTATGTCTAAGACAACTCATTCCATCTATTATATAATTTTTACCAATACAAGCACAACAACACAATATAACAAAGAGGTGAGATCACCTACGCCAATACCAACATGGTAGCATAGAGATAACACAACAACATATCATACAGATATATCATACCATAATTCCAATAATGCACTCAACATTAATCAACTATCATCATCCAATCATTTATCAGTTCAAATATCATTCAATATTCACGATGATGTCCTCAATTATTATCCAAGTATTCAACAGTTCAATTATCACACCGATAATTACGATAATGCCATCAACATATTCCAAATATTCAACAGTTCAATTATCATAACTAATGCTCAATAATGATGCATATGTTATGCATGTAGACTCAATGTCCTACTCCATGGAGGTTTTCACAATTTCAAGAAGAATACTCTGTTAATTGTCAGCCTTAGCCCAAAGACAATCTTCCAGATTAGCCCACAGACAATGCTCAGCCTTAGCCCACAGACAAATGTCCAGCTTTTGAAAAGAATCGTGTTCTTGTCGGGTATCGTCAATGCGTTGCAACGGACTGCATCGCCAAGTGGCATATGGTCCAACCGTAGCCCACAAACAGATATCCACTGGTCGACCGCCATGCCTTGACGCACCCCAAGATCCATCATAGACCTCACTATCAATTCACATTCCCTCTTCAACCACAAGGGTCCCAATAGCATCAGCTATCAATTTTTGTTCAATTCAAAATCATCATATGTCTCAATGCATATCTTTTCAATACATGTGCACCAATGCCAATCACAGGCAAAATTCACACTTTCTTATTTCAAGGTCCACACATTGGCCCATTCTCAGTTTTAAATTTATTATCTCATAATCAAGGTCCACACACTGGCCCACAGTAATCATACTGTATTTTCAACAGCAAAATCATATTATCGCGTTTTTATAGTCACAAAACACTTTCGTCGTGTTTTCACAATTACGCAACATTTCTGTTACGTTTTCACAATTCCGCAACACTTCTGTTGTATTTTCAAATTACGTATTGATTTTTCAACGTTTTCTCAATCACATAAAAATATTTCATCACTTTTCAATCACGTAGTGATTTTTCAATAATATTTCAATCGCGTAAAATATTTAAACATTTTTCAAATCGCGTAGCAATATTTAAACGTATTTCAAATCGCATAACTTAAAAATCACGTTTTTAAATTACGTAAATCATTTTTACCATAATTCTATTACGAAAAATATTTCTCAACCTTAAAAAATTTCATTTCAACCCTTCTCAAAGTAATATGATTACTCACATTATTTTCCACATTTTCTTACTCAAGAAAATCCTTTTTGCAACAAATTCCACAAATTCACAATTTCATTGAATTAAATCAATGTTTCTCATATAAAAAAATTACTAACGCTCTCCAAAACCCAAAGGATGAGTTACACGTTAGAAAATATCAAATCGCTATTATATTCTCCATTTTCCTCAAATCAATTCTCTTCAAAATAAATTGAGGTTCAAACACTTTCAACCTCTCTTTTCCATTCATATACAAAAAAATTCCATTTTCTCAAGTGATAAAACACTCTGATTCCCTTTCCAAATTCCTTATACTAAATCAATTATATTTCCATTTTGTTTCCATAAAATCAAGGCATTACAAGCCTTTAAAAACGTGGACATGACTATTAAAATCATCAAAATATTTTTTCTTCTAAGTCAATATGGTTTTACACAAACAAAACCATTAAAAATCATTTACAAAAACCGTGAGCACTTGGTCTTTGAAATCAAATCATTTGTTCATTTTTCATTTTCACTTTCTTTGTAAATCCATTTTCACTTTCTTTGCAAATCCTTAAAATCAACATTGCCATTTTCATTTAAAACTCATGTTTAGTAAAATGCTTAGAAACTTTTTACACAAAATAAATCAATAAAAATTCTTCTCAAAACCGTGACCACTTCTTCTTTAAAAACAAACCCTTTGTTTATTTTCCATGATTTTCTTATTATCCAATTTTACCATTCATAAAAATATTAATTTGTGAACACCTATTTTGAGGTGTCTTGGCTGAAATCCTCTTGGTCTTTGGAACCAAAAATCAATTTCCTTTCCATCATCATATCATAGCATACAAATACATATTCAACATATATATCACAAGCATGCCATAATCAAAGCAATAAATCATGCAAATCATACCAAGCATAGACAAATAATCAAAGCATATAAACACCCACAAATTATTACATGACCATTGATATGAATCCTCACACAGATTCACCATCCATCAAAGACACAAACCATCTCTCACCACCATACTTGGTTGGTGAGATGAATCTCCCTCTTACCTCTTGAAGATCCTCAAAAGCTCCTTGTTTTGCTTCTTTTTCCAAGTCCTTCATCACCAAGGGCTTCTCAAATACAAAAAAAAAACTTATATTTATTAGTAAATCAAGCTTAAACAATATAAACCATGGATCAAACATGGCTTAGAACCTTGAAAATCAAAAGAAAAGTGAAGATTAATAAACTTCACCAATAAAGCTTCAATCTTTAGCTTGATGAACAAGGTTGAAGATGAATGATTTAGAGAAAGTCTCCAACATAAAAGTTGCTTAGAATATCATGTAGATTCAAGATCTATGGTTGGATGAAATTAAAAGAGATTGGATGGTGATTTTGGGTGAATGGCCGAATGGTTCCTCTTGAAGAACAAAGATGGAGTTTTTGATTTTTGTGAAAGAAAGGCTTCTTAGACTTGGTTAAGATAAAGAATGAAGTGAAAACACTTAGTTTTCCTTCCACCAATTTCGTAGAGCTCCTTGGAAAAATCCCTAAAAATCATAAACAAATCTTAAAATCAATAACAAGCAAAAGAATAAATAAACCATGGTTCAAGCATGGCTTAGAAAATTAAAACTAAAAGATTGGTGAAGAAATATGAACTTTACCCTTTTTGATAGAAACTTGAAGCTTGGGTTTGAAGCTCAAGATGAATGATTTGGTGAAAACACATAACTAGAGATGTTCTTAGAATAAGGTAAGGATTCAAGAAATAAGGTTGGTTGAAATTAAAGAGTGATGGAAGGCATTCTTGGGTGCTTTGGCCGAAACATGCATGGAGAAAGAATGAGAGAAAATATTTGATGAAGTCTTGGCTTTTTGGAGAAGACAAAGATGAATTATGATAACAATAATATGGTCTTCAACCTTGCTAAGCTCTTAAGCTCCTCCAAAACCGTCCCCCCTCTTCATGCTTCTCTTTATGCATTCAATAAATGACCATAATAATTAGCCACCATTTTAAGCATTTCTAGCCATTGATTAATTCAATGGTTAGGATTAAGGTAGACTTTTGATTAGAAGACTTAATCTAGGCCATTAGATCTTTCCTCCTTGAAATCTTAGCCATTAGATGCATCTCCAAAATGAAGGGTTAAGATTACTCCTTCTTACTTTTAATCCAAGGGTTATAATTAGTCATAGCCATTTTAGAAGACCAAATCGCCACCATTGATTAAATCCACATCCAATGGTCATAAATGATCCATCTCCACCGTTGATTTAATCCGAATCCAACGGTCACAAATGGTCCTAGCCACTTTATAAGATCAAATCTCTACCCTTGATTAATTCTTCATTTAATGGTTATAAATGGTCATAACCATTTTCTTAGACTAATCCTACATCGTTGATTAAATCGACGGTTGATATTAAAGTCTTCAATATTAGACTTGCTTCATATTGGTCTGTTAAAAGAATTAAACTTGTTTCCTATTGGTCCGTCAAAAGTTGTCATAACTACTATTGTTGACTTAAGCAGTATAATTTATATTTTTATCTGCTATAACCCCATGAAAGAATATATTTGCTGTACTTTTATCGTCCGATAATTAAATACAGTACAAAACACAGTACAATAAAATTTTAGAAACTGTTTCTGGATTCAGGTTTAGTAAGATCCCCTATCTCCATCTAAACAGTACAAATTTTTCTATACGTAGAAAAATTTTCACGTTTTAGGGCTCACCCCGGGCCCACGTAGGACCATTGGGGCCCACTAACAGCCCAAAACAATCAGATAACAATAAAAATTTATAATCATCCACAAAAATTACAAATATTAGAAAACGTATGAAAATGAAATCAGATTGTTAAAAATAATAAACAATAAAGAGAAATAAATATGTAAAGATTTTTCCTGGCCCGAAAATTATTATTTTCTTGACACGGAGTAAATCACTCAAAACGATCAAATACGTTGACGGAATATTCAAAATAATTTTACAGTACACAGAAATCACTAAACAGTAGAATTCTGTTAACTGTCAAAATTACTGTAAACTATTT
Source organism: Ormosia emarginata (assembly GCA_029884605.1). Taxonomy (NCBI): domain Eukaryota; kingdom Viridiplantae; phylum Streptophyta; class Magnoliopsida; order Fabales; family Fabaceae; genus Ormosia; species Ormosia emarginata. The sequence goes on along the minus strand of JAQQTP010000078.1, from coordinate 18,069,299 downwards.
AAGAAATTTAGGGTGTTACATACAATAAGGATTGACCATTAAGGAGACAGTCCTGACAGGTCAGAGACGGACCTCAACGATCGTGGGACAATTCTGATAGGTCAGAGACGAACCTCAACGATCGTGGACTGAGACTTCTGCCAAGACACGATCCTAATGTACCTTTGTCCTATACGGATTGTATAAGGATTCCAGTCACGCTCTACATATACCAGGCCAAGTTAACCTAATAAGGTATCTGCTATTCCGTTGCATGAATCCTACTTGTGCACTGTCTGACTTGAGCGTTGGAGTCCCTTTGCAGGTACCCATCCCCCTGGTTCGATACGCTTTGTAACGCCCCTTTTTCCTTGTCTCACAAAGAAGGAACGTCACACCATAAGGAGATTAAAACGAAAATGCGAAAAACAATAATTGCATTGATTAATTAAGACCTTGTTCATTTTTAACATGTGATTAAGTAGTTTGCGTTCTTGGATTGTAAAGTAATTCGAGTATTGAAATATGTGTACATTTTTTTTGAAATGATGGTAAAAAGATAATAATAATTATAGATACAATGGAAACAACACAAAATTGAAAGTCATACATTCACAATTCATATATAATATTATATGCATCAGTCTGTTTAATTACATCATGATTTACACAAAAAGCAAAAGATGTACCCACCCAAAATGATATAAACATACATCCATCAAGTACAGCAAAACGTCAGGCTTCTCCAAAAAGATAAACGGTTAGCCATCAGTAGCCACCGACAGTATCAGTCCCTAAGACTGACGAGAATAGACCATAGCCGGGTCCTCCTCAAGGTCCTCTTCATCCGATGAAATTGCCATCGGAGCGACCAAATTTCAGGCAGAAGCTCAAGCAGTGGAGAGGAAAGAGTCCTCTTGTGGGGTGTAGTAAAGGTCATCCCACAAATATCTAACAGGTAGGTAAAATTCCAAGTGGACAAAAGTAGTAAAATAAAAAATAGGTGAGTTATAGCAACCCCATGCCAAAGAGACAGTCAGCTCCCCGTGATAGATGCAACGGTCCGTGCTTAAGTTGATGTGCCAACAATTGGGTCCTCCATTAAAGATCATCTTAGCATACCCCAAAAATCGGCGTAGACACGAAGACATCTCTGATCAGCCCTAATCGTAGTCGGTCCAAAAGCCAGGAAACTCAGGCGCTTCCTTTTCTTCCTCATGAATGACTTCTCAGTAGTGCATAATTTAAAATAAAAATGCAGATACATAGGAAAAGAAGTGAGACACCCAGCTTTCATTACCAATATGGTAGCAAGAAAACAGAACGGCGCTGGATGCCCACATAACATTACAGTACATATATTCATCAACAGAATAATTAAAAATAACAGTAATATCAATTAAGCAATAAAAGAGAAATAACAGCAGAATCTCATGTAGTGACAGTTTATCATCCAGATAATTATATTGACAGTAAGAACAGATATTTCAACAGTCAAAAGTGCTCATGTTCAACGAAATATGAAACTGACAATGGGCAATGACAATACATTATAGTACCCAAAATCCTACTCCATGGAGCTAGACATAAACATTTTCGGAGTGAATGATCAAGGAGTTATGCCAGTATCTCGTTAGCCTTAAAAATAGTGTGCTCATCTCAAAAATATATTTGTGCAATACGGCTTATACATGGCACCTCAACAGTTGATCGCGATATAGGACAGCGTCTCAGTCCGGATCGTTGGTGTGTTTGTATCGGTCTATCCCACGGCCCCAGTGGAGCTACCACTGTCTATTGTGAAACACCCGCACCCCAACGCCCCTAGGGCCAACCACTATGACCCTACGCTTAGTCTACTTGCACCCGCACATAGGTTTTATTCAAAGTCCTAGGCATACATCGCCTTTCCAATAATGTCCAACGGACAACACATATGCATGATGATGCAATGTACATCATGTATGTTTATCAATGATACATTTATCATAAAGCATACCACAATGGCATATGATCATTTCTCAATATCAACATGTCATAATTTTATCAAGTACTTAATCCCACATAGGAACTCACAATAACATAGAACTAATTCTCAACATCAACACTTATTTATACATGGTCCATCAATTATCACAATCACATGTTATGGAATACAACATCTTAAAAACCGTGGCCTCCCTAGGTCTTCAAAGTTCCAATTTCTTTCCATTTTATACACTAATCACTTGATACTTAATCACTTAAGTTTTATTTTACACAAAATCAATCCAATTTCTTTAAATTTAAGGCCAAAACCGTGGCCACACATTAGTGTAGGAAACCCTCAAAATTTTCATTTCATGCCTTAATCATCTTATAATCAATCACATAAATTTTTATCTTACACAATTCAATTCCAACCCTAAGAATTTCAAGCCAAAATCGTGGCCTCCAATGGGGTAGTAAACCCTCAAAATTTTTCATTTATTAATTCTATCATTATCAAATATATATTCCAACACCACCAATGCATTCAAAATCATTATTCAATTATCAACATCAATCAATAACACATAAACATACAAAATCATCAAACAAAGTAAGCATACCAATATGGATTTCTCCATCAAACAATCCACAAGGTCTCCTCACTACCAATAATGGTTGAAGTGAGTAATCTCCTTTTTACCTAAAGGAAAAACACAAAAATGGTCTCCTATTTGCTCCTTGGTGGATTCAGTTTTGGGGTCCAAAAACCCTAGAAATTTCAACCACAAAGAATCAACATTAAGCTTGGTAAAAGGATAGATCTTTGTTCTCCAATGAAACCATAGAACGTGAAAATGAAGGAAAAGGAAAGAAAAAAAATGAAAACTTTACCTTAAAGTTTGAAGTTTGGTCTTGGAAGACAATGGAGGAAGTGATGGATTTTGAAGAAACTTTCTAAATAGGAAGTGTAGAGGAAGTTGAAGGGAGTGTAGAAATGGTGTTAATGAAAAGAAAAATGAGAAGAAGTGGTCACTCAAGGGGGCTGCAAACCGTGGTGAAGGAGAAGAGAAGAAGAGAGAAAGAGGAGAAAAATGGAAGAGAAGCTTGAAGAGAGAGAAAGTGTTAAGTGAAATGTGATATTTTTGAGTGAAAATTAGTTAAGTGTGGGAAACAAAATTGCTTCCCCTTGGGCACCAACAAGCCACGACAATGAGAGGGGAGAGAGGGGTGGAGAGGCTTCTCCAACAAGCCAAGGGTATACTAGTCTTTTGGTGGTCAAAGCTTCTCAAAGAAGCTTTGATTAAAATACACTAAATTTAAATTAAAGTAGATTTGATTAGACATAAAGTGGATCACATTAGGATAATGTGATAGGGTTTTTAATACATACTATTATCTAATGGATAATTGTTACAGTTGACAGAAGTCAGTATTAATTATCCAGCAGATAAAAATTACACAGTGATTTATTATTTTATCAGATAAAATTTCTCAAAAAACATGAAACCTCGTAAACTGTATCTGGTCTCGGGTTTAGTAAGATCTCTCATTAACGTTTCGACAAATCAAGGTTCTCAGGAAAAATATCTTATTTTTCCGACTCCGCTCAATTTGTACGCAAAACAAGAAATAATATTAAAATATTTTACGTTACAATGAATAATGAAATAAATAAATTTTGGGGTATTATAACTCTCCCCAACAAATAAGAATTTCGCCCTTGAAATTTTCATATCTTAGAATAATTCTGGGTATTGCTCGTTTATCTTGTCCTCCAGTTCCCATGTCGCATCTCCAGTTGTCTCGTTCCAAATCACTTTCCCCAATGGAATGTTTTTCCCTCTGAGTTGCTTCATTCTCCTATCCTTAATCCTTACAAGAGTTGTTTCATAAGTCAAGTTTTCCTTTAATTGTACTGAATCAGGTGTTATGACATGATCAGGACTTGGAATGTATTTTCGAAGTTGTGACACATGAAAAACATTGTGGAGATTTGAAAGAAAAGGTAGTAAGGCTATCTGATAAGCAATAGGACCTATCCGATGAAGAATTTGATAAGGTCCAAGGAATTTTGGAGTGAGCTTTCTAGATTTGAGAATCCGACCGACCCCAGTCATAGGCGTGACTTTCAAGAACACATGCTCTCTTTCCTCAAATTCAAGAGGTTTCCTCCTTTTGTCCGTATAGCTCTTTTGTCGACTTTGAGTTGTTCTCATCTTCTCTTGAATCATTTTGACATTCTCAGTTGTCTGTTGAATAAGATCAGGTCCAATTGTGAGTCGCTCTTCATCCTGATACCAATATAAAGGTGTTCTGCACCTTCGTCCATATGAGTCTCATAGGGTGCCATCCCTATACTCGAATGGTAATTGTTGTTGTAGGTAAATTCTACCAATGGTAAAAATTCATCCCAACTTCCAGTCTACTCTATGGCACAAGCTCTCAGCAAATCTTCCAATGATTAAATTGTTCTCTCTGATTGGCCATCGGTCTGAGGGTGATATGCAGAACTCAAACGTAGCTTTGTCCCCATTGCTTCTTGAAGACTTTGCCAAAACTTCGATATAAATCTGGGGTCTTTGTCAGAAATGATACTTGTAGGCACACCATGTAGTTTGATAATTTCACTGATGTACAACTGAGTCAACTTCTCCAATGGATATCTTATATTGATCAGCAAGAAATGTGTTGACTTCGTAAGTCGATCCATAATTACCCATATTGAATCATATCCTCTTCTAGTCTTTAGAAATCCGACAACAAAGTCCATGGCAATACTATCCCATTTCCATTCGGGAATAGTCAGGGGTTGTAACAATCTTGACAGTCTTTGATGTTCAATCTTTGTTTTCTGATAAACTAGACAGGAAGATACGTATCTAGCAATGTCTCTTTTCATTCCATGCCACCAAAATAACTTCTTCAAATATTGGTACATTTTGGTCATTCCGGGATATATATTCAACCGACTCTTATGAGCATGTTCGTGTATATACTTCCTGAGTTCTTCATCCTTGGGCACACAGACTCTACCTTGAAATCTTAAAATTCATCGCTTCCTTCCTCTAATATTGATATACTGCCTTGCTTCATCAACTCTTTTTCCTCTTGCAAGAACTTGTCAACTTTCTGCTTTTCTCTGATATCTTCCATTAAATCATTCGAAATAGTGACCATGTTCATGCAGATTTTTCCTGGCATTAATTCCACAAAAGACCGTACATCTATGAATTGTTCTATCAAATCATGTTCTCTGATCATCATGGTAGAAACGTTGATTGTTTTCCTACTTAAGGCATCGGCCACAACATTGGCCTTCCCAAGGTGATACTGAAGTTGGAAATCATAATCTTTCAGAAATTCTAACCACCTCCGCTGCCTCATATTCAACTCTTTTTGATCATACAAATACTTCAAGCTCTTGTGATCACTAAAGACGTTGAATGTTGCTCCATAGAGAAAATGCCTCCATATCTTTAAAGCAAATACAACAGCAGCTAACTCCAAGTCATGCGTTGGGTAGTTCTTCTCATGCACTTGCAATTGCCTCGAAGCATAAGCCACCATTTTTCCACCTTGCATAAGGACACAACCCAATCCTTGATATGAAGTGTCACAGTACACTTCGAATGGTTCATTTGTATCAGGTAGAACTAACACTGGTGAAGTAGTTAGTCTCCTTTTCAACTCTTGAAAACTTCCTTTGCAAGCATCCGTCCATTCAAAAGCTTGATTCTTCCTTGTGAGTTGGGTGAGAGGTCCGGCAATCTTATAAAATCCTTTGATGAACCTCCTATAATATCTGGCTAATCCAACAAAGCTTCAGATTTCTATCACCGTCTTTGGCCTTTCCCACTGTAGAACAGCTTCAACCTTTGATGGATCTATAGCAATTCCTTCCTTCAAAATCACATGGCCCAAGAATTTGACTTCGTTCAACCAAAACTCACACTTCGATAACTTGACATATAATTCTTTCTCCTTCAAAATCTAAAGAACTATACTAAGATGTTCAGCATGATCCTCCTGATTTTTCGAATAGATCAAGATATCGTCGATGAAGACAATGATGAATCTGTCCAAATAAGGATGGAAGATTCTATTCATATAATCCATGAAAATAGTAGGTGCATTAGTCACACCAAAAGGTATCACCAGGTACTCATAGTATCCATAACAAGTATGAAAAGTTGTTTTAGGAATATTTTCCACTTATACTCTGATCTGATGGTAGCCTGATCGCAAATCGATTTTAGAAAACACTGCCGCTCCTTTCAGTTAATCCATTAGGTCATCTATCCTCGGCAATAGATACTTATTCTTGATTGTGACTACACACAATCTCAAAGTATTGTCTTTCTTCTTAACTAGCAGTGCCGGCGCTCCCCAAGGTGATACGCTAAGTCTAACAAATTGTTTCTCCAAAAGTTCTTCTAATTGCTTCTTGAGCTCAACTAGCTCTATTGGCGACATTCTATAAGGTGCTATGGAAATAGAATAAGCTCCAAGTACAAGGTCAATGATAAACTCGATCTCTCGCTCCGGTGGTAAACCAGGTATATCTTCAAGAAAAACTTTAGGAAATTCTCTAACCACTAGAAGTGTGTTCACGTCCACTTCATTCTCGATTTTCAAAGAAGACAACAACATGTATCCCCGAGCTCCTTCTTTCAAGAAAGCTTTCACTTAGTTGGCCCGTCAAAAATCTAGAATTCTCATCCAAAGGAAAAACTATGGTTTTTCTAGAACAATCTAACAGGACATGGTTAGAAGATAACTAATCCATTCATAAGATCACATCTAATTGAGATAGTGGAAAACAGATTAAATCAACAGAAAAGATTCGACCTTCAACAATCAAGGGATAATCTAAACTGACTTTGGTAGTGACAATAGGTTTAGTAGTAGGAGTTGAAACAGTCAAATCAAAAGGCAAAGAAGACACAGGTAAACTAAGTCTTTTCACATAGTCATAGGAAATGAAAGAATGAGTTGCACTAGAGTCATATAGTACAGTTAAAAGATTACCTTCTATCAGACCTTCCCCCTTGTATAAGATCTTAGGATTGAGAGGCTTCAACACCACTCAGGGTATAAACCCGACCTCTAGCCTGTGGTTTAGCAATTCTAGCAGCATTAACGGAAGGTTCCACCTTAGGTTGATTGCATTCACAAGAAACCTGTCCAGGTTTCCCGCATCTAAAATAGATAACTCCTTTAATATTGCAGTCCCTCGTGTAGTGTTCCTTCCCGCACTTCATGCATCTCCGCATAGACATTGTTGCTTGACCAGTTCTACCTGGACTTCCTCTAGGACTTCCATCTTGTGGTCTCTGTTGTTAATTTCCAAGTGGTCTAGAATAAGGCTTCTTTTGGTAACCGTTAGCATTACTGCTTCCTCCTCTTTGGGACCGAAAAGGTCCAAAGTTGTGGTTTCTTGCATCACGCGCCTGGTCTAAGTCTTCCACCCGGCGACACGTATCAAGCAGCTTAGAAAACTGGTTAATCTTCAAAGTGATAACCGCCATCTTCACATCGTGTCTTAGGCCTTCCTCGAACTTTCGACATTTCCATGCTTCATTCGGTTGGTGTTGAAAGTAGGTTGAGAATTTGGATAAGCTCTTAAATTTAGCAGCATACTCATTTACAGTCATATTTCCTTGCTGTAAACCAAGAAACTCCATTTCCTTAGCATGCCTAGTACTTTCTGGAAAATATTTATTCAAGAATCTCTCTTTGAACAATTCCTAATTAATTGCTCAATTTTCAGCTTCCAATAACCTCTGCTCTCCGGTCCACCAATCCTCTGGGTCTCCAACAAGCATAAACGTAGCATACGTCACCTTCTTGTCGTTGGCACAGTTCATGCCCGTGAATATCTTTTCCAATTCCTTGATCCACAGAGTAGCCTTCTCAGGATCATATTCTCCCTTAAATTATGGAGGGTTAGTGCGGCGAAATTTCGCTAGATTCTAGGCATCATCAGTAGCCTCCAATTGTTGTGCAGTCCTTTCTTATTGTTGAGTTGTTTGCTAGTTTTGTTGTAGCATAGCTTCAGCCATCTTCTGAATTGCCTCAATTGCAGCAGTCATGTCTCCTCTACGAGCCATAATCCTCTTTCAAGTCAAGCTATACAAAACACAAGAAAAAGTCAGATGTATCCTTTTGGAATACTAAGCACAGGGAATCACACAATACAAACAAGACAGTCCAAAACCACAAGACCCAAAAGAAAACTTAAACCGGGGCTTTGATATTAAGACAGTGAAACACCCATTTTCCTTGTCTCATGAAGAAGGAACATCACACCATAAGGAGATTAAAACGCAAATACAGAAAATAGTAATTATATTGATTAATTAAGACCCGGTTCGTTTTTAACATGTGATTAAATAGTTTACATTCTTGGATTGTAAAGTAATTCAAGTATTGAAATATGTGTACTTTTTTTTTGAAATGACGGTAAAGAGATAATAATAATTATATATACAATGGAATCAACACAAAATTAAAAGTTATACATTCACAATTCATATATAATATTATATGCATCAGCATGTTTAATTACATCATGATTTACACAAAAAGCAAATGATGTACCCACCCAAAATGATACAAACATACACCCATCAAGTACGACAAAACGTCAGGCTTCCCCAAAAAGATAAACGACCAGCCATCAGTAGCCACCGACAGTATCAACTCCTAAGATTGACGAGAAAGGACCGTAGTCGGGTCCTCCTTAGGGTCCTCTTCATCCGATGAAATTGCCATCGGAGCTACTAAATTTCTAGCAGAAGCCCGAACAGTGGAGAGGAAAGAGTCCTCTTGTGGGGTGTAGTAAAGGCTATCCTACAAATATCTAACAGACAGGTAAAATTCCAAGTGGACAAAAGTAGTAAAATAAAAAAAAACGAGTCGTGGCGGCCCCACGCCAAAGAGACAGTCAACTCCCTATGATAGATGCAATGGTCTGTGCTCAAGTTGATGTGCCAGCAATTGGGTCCTCCATGAAAGGTTATCCTAGCATACCCCAAAAATCGGCGCGGACACGAAGACATATCTGATCAGCACTAATTGTAGTCAGGCCAAAAGCCAAGAAACTCAGGCGCTTTCTTTTCTTCCTCGCGAACGTCTTCTCGGTAGGACATAATTTAAAATAGAAATGCAAATACATAGGAAAAGAGGTGAGACACCCAGCTTTCATTACCAATATGGTAGCAAGAAAATAGAACGACGTTGGACACCCACATAACATTACAGTACATATATTCATCAACAGAATAATTAAAAATAACAGTAATATCAATTAAGCAATAAAAGAGAAATAACAGCAGAATCTCATACAGTGACAGTTTATCATCCAAATAATTATATTGATAGTAAGAACAGATATTTCAACAGTCAAAAGTGTTCATGCTCAATCAAATATGAGACTGACAATGGGCAATGCACAATGCATTTTGGTACAAAAAATCCTACTCCATGGAGCTAGACATAAACATTTTCGGAGTGAATGATCAAGGAGTTATGCCAATATCTCGTTAACCTTAAAAATAATGTGCTCATCTCATAAAAATATTTGCGCAATACGGCTTATACATGGCATCTCAACAGTTGATCACAATATAGGACAACGTCTCAGTCCGGATCGTCGGTGTGTTTGCATCGATCTATCCCACGACCCCAGTGGAGCTACCCCTATCTATTGTGAGATACCCACACCCCGACGCCCCCAGGGCCAACCACTATGACCCTACGCTTAGTCTACTCGCACCCACACATAAGTGTTATTCAAACTCCTAGGCATACATCGCCTTTCCAACAATGTCCAATGGACAACACATATGCATGACGACACAATGTACATCATGCATGTTTATCAATGATACATTTATCATAAAGCATACCATAATGACATATGATCATTTCTCAATATCAACATGTCATAACTTTATCAAGTACTTAATCCTATATAGGAACTCACAATAACATAGAACTAATTCTCAACATCAACACTTATTTATACATGGTCCATCAATTATCACAATCACATGTTATGGAATCCAATATCTTAGATCTTAGTCAATTATGAGAAGTTTAGGTTCAACAACCCTTAAAAACCGTGCCCTCCCTAGGTCTTCAAAGTTCTAATTTCTTTCCATTTTATACACTAATCACTTGATACCTAATCTAAGTTTTATTTTACACAAAATCAATCCAATTTCTTAAAATTTAAGGCCAAAACCTTGGCCACACATTAGTGTAGGAAACCCTCAAAATTTTCATTTCATGCCTTAATCATCTTATAATCAATCACATAAATTTTTATCTTACACAATTCAATTCTAACCCTAAGAATTTCAAGCCAAAACCGTGGCCTCCAATGGGGTAGTAAACCCTCAAAATTTTTCATTCATTAATTCTATCATTATCAAATATTCCAACACCACCAATGCATTCAAAATCATTATTCAGTCATCAACATCAATCAATAACACATAAACATACAAAATCATCAAACAAAGTAAGCATACCAATATAGATTTCTCCATCAAACAATCACACAAGGTCTCCTCACCACTAATAATGATTGAAGTGTGTAATCTCCCTCTTACCTAAAGGAAGAACATGAAAATGGTCTCCTATTTGCTCCTTGGTGGATTTAGTTTTGGGGTCCAAAAATTCTAAAAATTTCAACCACAAAGAATCAACATTAACTTAGTAAAAGATAGATCTTTGGTCTCCAATGAAACCATAGAACACGAAAATAAAGGAAAAGGAATGAAAAAAATGAAAACTTTACCTTAAAGTTTGAAGCTTGGTCTTAGAAGACAATGGAGGAAGTGATGGATTTTGAAGAAACTTTCTAAATAGGAAGTGTAGAGGAAGTTGAGGGGAGTGCAGAAATAGTGTTAATGAAGAGAAAAATGAGAAGAAGTGGTCACTCAAGGGGGCTGCAAACCGTGGTGAAGGAGAAGAGAAGAAGAGAGAAGGAGGAGAAAAATGGAAGAAAAGCTTGAAGAGAGAAAGTGTTAAGTGAAATATGATATTTTTGAGTGAAAATTGGTTAAGTGTGGGAAGCAAAATTGCTTTCCCTTGGGCATCAACAAGCCGTGACAATGACAGGGGAGAGAGGGGTGGAGAGGCTTCTCCAACAAGCCAAGGGTATACTAGTCTTTTGGTGGTCAAAGCTTCTCAAAGAAGCTTTGATTAAAGTACACTAAATTTGAATTAAGGTGGATTTGATTAGACATAAAGTGGATTACATTAAGTGATAGGGTTTTTAATACATACTATTATCCAATGGATAATTGTTACAGTTGACAGAAGTCAGTATTAATTATCTAGCGGATAAAAATTACACAGCGATTTACTATTTTATCAGATAAAATTTCTCGAAAAATGTAAAATCTCGTAAATCGTGTCCGATCTCAGGATTAGTAAGATCTCCCGTTGACGTTTCCACAGATCAAGGTTCTCGAGAAAAATATCTCATTTTCCTGGTTCCGCTCAATTTGCACGCAAAATGAAGAATAATATTAAAATATTTTACGTTCTAAAAAAATATTCAGAAAAATTCTCAAAAATCACAAATGTTATAAAACGATTATTTATAATGAAATAAATAAATTTTAGGGTGTTACACGCTTGGCAGCAGCTGCACAAGGAGGAAACCACCATACACGTGCCTATCTCAGATACCTTCTGAATCCACTTCAAAACATTGGCACCATCTGTGGGAAACTGATAAACTTCCATTCCCGCGTTAACCATGGTGAGCACAAGACACAACCATAGGAAGGGAAGCACTGCACATGCTGTCCTTGGCCAAATACAGGGCCCAGCTGCATAGTGCAACCCTCCTTCCATCACACTACCAGAAACCTCCGCCACTAGAAGTAGATCTGTTATGGTGGAAACTCTCAACGATGAGCATGAGACTTCAGCTTCTGTTGAAAGCCCCGCTCCATCTCGAAGGGTTTCAATCTATAATAGGCTTGTCTTTCCTCATGGTGGAGTCAACAATACAAACCATGGAGTTAGGATCCCTGTGCATACTCGCTTGGGAACCTTCCATAACGATGTAGACCATGCGTCTCACTATGAGGACAATGTCTAATCCGAAATGATGAAGAATGACCTTTGAGAGTTGTTGCGCCAACAAACAGCGCTCATCGAGGGTCAACGACGTCAGCTGGAAGAATAACGTCGTCGGTTAGAGAATCTTGAAAGATCAGTGAAGATGGACAACGACAGTGGAGAACGGGATGTAGTTCGTAATGAGTAAGCAGCCCAGCGCGCTGGGGCTGGGGTTTTTGGAAACCATAACTCGGTCTCCAGCCGTCAATAATAATTCTCAGATGCTCTAATGGCATATAGGGTCTCGAGGAACTTCAAGCCTTTGAGTAATTTGGAGGCTTATAACGGGACGACAGATCCCCAAGAGCACTTGGACGCTTACAGTCAGTCCATGCAGCTCTACGGGTACACCCCAGAACTGCTATGCCGAGCTTTTCCCCTATTTCTGAAGAAGAACACCCTCCGTTGGTTTGTCACCTTACGAATAAAGATCACAGGATGGGAAGTTCTATGACTCCCTTTCCAGAATTCGCCAGGGAAGTTCTGAATCCTTGCGCGAATATATCAAAAGGTTCAATCAGGCCTGTGTGGGCATTGAAAACTTGGATGACAGGATAGTCCTCCATTATGCCAGAAACGGATTCTGAACTGACTCGTGCTTCTTCATGTTGTTGGTAAAAAAGAAACTGGCGAGTCTAGATGAGTTCCACCTATGGACGGATAAGTACGTTGAGCTAGAGGAAGTTACCAGAGCCAAAGAGAATTTGGAGAAAGGTGAACCAGTCCACCAAAAAAAGGACCAAAACTCCAACCAACCCCGTGACTCCTCCAAGAGCGAATGGTATCGGCCCAAGGATTCTGAGTATACTCTTTTGAACACCCCTCAAGAGACAATCTTGAAGGAGGTCCTTCAAACCGAGTTCCAGGATATCAAGAGGCCACCACCCATAAAGAAGTAATTTTAGAGGGACCATTCGAAACATTGCAGGTGGCACAAGAGCCATGGCCACAAGATAGAAGATTATTACCAACTCTGGGATGTTATCGAGTCTTTGATCAAAGAGGGACGGTTGCAAAAGTACATCAGTAGTTTCCGAGAAGGCGAGGACCGTGGAAGACAATGGGATCGGAGACGAAGCCGCAGCCCCCGGCGAAGTCCAAACTAATGTCCAAGAAGAAGCTAGAGTCCTGCCAGAAGATCCTGGACCCCACCATGCCGCAATGTTGAAAATAGGCAAGATTAGGATCGGGATACTCAAGGTGGGGGTAACAAGAAAGACAAACTCATCAGTACCATCTCATGAGGGTTTGCAGGGGGTGGTCCATCTAACAATTCTCGGAAAAAGGCACTCCAGACAGCGGTCTTAAGCGTATCTAGTTCCTCGCGAAGACCCCATGTTGAAAACAAGGACGCACAGTCCATTTCCTTCTCCGACAAGGACTACAACAACATTATCCCAGATCATGACGACCCTCTGGTCATATCCGGAATAATATCTAACGCTGAAGTCCGTCGTATCTTTGTGGATCAGGGGAGTTCAACGGATATCATGTTCATGGATGCCTTCGAAAGACTAGAGTTCCCTCTATTTGCACTCACACCGTATGAAGGTGAACTGATTGGTTTCTCTGGAGAAAAAGTTACCCCGGTCGGCTACTTTGAAACTTTCTTGACCCTGGGTAACGACAACACGTACAAAATGATTAAGGTGAGATTTTTGGTCGTGGATTGCCCCTCAGCTTACAACATCATCCTGGGCTGTCCTACGCTAAATGGCATTACCGCTGTAGTCTCTACCACCCATCGGGCCATGAAGTTCCTCAATAGGAACAATGAAGTGGTCACGATCAAGGGCGACCAGATTGCAGCCCGCAAGTGCTATAATGAGAGCTTAAAGATCAGTAGGGCTTCTAGGAAAATAAAGGCATGGACATCCAGCCACGCCTGCAATCAAGTCAACATTCTGATGACCGAGTTGGATGTCTGTGAGGAAATCTGAGACACAAGACCCCAACCTAAAGGAGAATTGATCCCACTCCAGCTGGGTGATAAACCCAACCAAGTCACTAAGATAGGAGCAAACCTTGAAGAGCAGGAAAAAATCCAGTTAATAGAGCTCTTACAGAAAAATAAGGATATTTTCGCCTGAACATCCGCTGACATGCCTGGGATCGACTCCGCTTTCATCTGCCATCATTTATCTATTAAATAGAATGTAAAGTCGGTCGTCCAAAAGAAAAGAAAAGTTAGCCCCAAGAGACAACAGGCCATTAAGGAGCAAGTCAAGGAATTACTAAACGCTGACTCCATCAGGGAGATCTTGTACACCACTTGGCTCTCAAATGTTGTTTTGGTAAAAAAGTCAAACGGAAAATGGAGGATGTGTGTGGACTACACCGACCTGAACAAGGCGTGTCCTAAAGATCTATACCTCTTCCCAAACGTTGACAAGCTAGTTGATAGCTCCTCCGGCTTTCAGCTACTGTCCTTCATGGATGCTTACTCTGGGTACAATCAGATTCCGATGTACCCCAGAGACCAAGATAAAACAACCTTCATCACCGAAAGGACAAGTTACTACTACAAAGTAATGCCCTTCGGATTAAAAAATGCCAGGGCCACCTATCAGAGGATGATGAACAAGGTCTTTGAAGAACAGATGGGGAGAATGCTAGAGGTCTACATCGACGATATGATAGTTAAGACCCCATCGTCAGAATCACACACCTCGGACCTCGAGGAAGTGTTTGCACAGTTAAGAAAGCACGACATGAGAATTAATCCAGAAAAATGAGCATTCAGAGTCCAAGCTAGAAAATTCTTGGGGTTCATGTTGACTCACCATGGCATTGAGGCAAACCCCGACAAATGCAAGGTGGTGCTCGATATGCATAGTCCCCAGAGCATGAAAGAGGTACAACAGTTAACTGGACGGATTGCGGCTCTCACCAGATTCCTAGCCAAAGCCGCTCACAAATTTCTCCCTCTCTTCAAGCTATTGAAAAAAGGGACATGATTCGAGTGGAAACAAGAATGTGAAGATTCTTTCGCATCTCTAAAGAACATTCTAGCATCCCCTCCCATTCTTACAAGGCCAAAGTCAGGTGAAACACTTTACGTGTACCTCTCCGTCCACGAGGAGGCTATGAGTTCGGTACTCATAAGAGAAACACCAGAAGGCCAGAAACTGGTTTATTTTGTGAGCAAAGTATTGTAAGGCCCCGAACTCCGATATCAAAAGATAGAGAAGGTTGCTTTTGCACTCATCATCATGGCCAGGAGACTAAGACAATACTTCCAGTGCCATCCCATGGTAGTAAGGACATATTAACCCATCTGATAGATACTACATAAACCAAACTTAGCAGGGAGGATGATTGCCTAGTCCATTGAGCTCTCCAAGTTCGGGATAGCCTACAAACCCAGAGTAGCAATCAAGGCACAGGCGCTCTCGAATTTCCTAGTCGAACTCACTTCAAACTTCAGTTATACCGAGGAGATATCCTAGATCGTGTTCGTTGATGGGTCTTCAAGCTCGAAAGGAAGCAGTGCCGGGGTAATCTTGGAAAACTCCAAAGGGGTGACTATTGAGAATTCACTAAGGTTCGAATTTCCCACCTCGAACAACTAGGCAGAATCTGAAGCATGCATCGCCAGATTGGTAATGGCCAGAGACTTGGGGGCCACAAAGATTCGACTTTGTAGTGACTCCCAGCTCGTGACCTCCTAGATCCGAGGTGAATATCAGGCCAAAGAGCTCCTCCTGTAGAAATACCTGGCGAGAGTACAAGAACTCCTCACAAACTTCCAGCTAGTTAAAGTGGAGCATATAACCCAGGAACAAAACTCCAGGACCGACCTCTTATCCATGTTGGCTAGCACCAAGAGTCCAGGCAACAACCGTTCGGTGATCCAGGAAACCCTCTCACACCCCGCAGTCTTCGGCATAGCTGTCTTCCAGGTCGATGGGCAAGAACGTACCTGGATCACGCCACTATTGGAATACTTACAGTCTGGTAGTCCCCCCAAAGATTCAAAGGAAGTTGCTAAGTTAAAGAAGCCGCAGTTAGATACCATCTTCGATGGACAATTATGCCGGCGTGGATTTTCTTCACCTCTCCTCAAATGCCTCGCGCCAAAAGAAGCCAAGTACGTCCTGGCCGAAGTCCACGAAGGAAGTTGTGGGCACCATCTAGGAGATAAGGCTTTAGCATTAAAGGTACTCAGGGCAGGCTACTACTGGCCCACGATGGAGGTAGACTCCCTTGCGCATGTCCAACTATGTGACAAATTCCAATGACATTCTAACCACTACCATGCCCCGCCAAAAGAAGTGTCCATGACATCCATACCCTAGTCATTCTATCAATAGGGCATGGATATCTTGGAACCTTTCCCACAAGCTCTCGGACAGTTGAAGTTTTTAGTTGTAGTCATGGACTACTTTACTAAGTGGATAAAAGCAGAGTCCTTGGTCACCATCACTTTGGCTCGGATTCAAAGGTTCACTTGGTGCCACATCATTACCAGATTCGGAGTCCCAGAATCAATCGTGACAGATAATGGAACGTAGTTCAAAGACAAGGGGTTCGAATAACTACTCGACGGGTTGAAGATAAAACACCACTGTAGTGCCATAGAAAACCCTCGTACAAATGGGCAAGCTGAGGCAGCAAACCGTGTAATCATCAGGGGGTTAAAGAGAAGACTGGACAAAGCCAAAGGAAATTGGGCCGAGCAGTTAGACCATGTCCTTTGGGCCTACTGAACCACTCCTCACTCCACAACGGGTGAAACCCCATTCAAGCTAACTTATGGATGTGAAGCAATGATCCCGGTGGACATAGGGGAACCGAGATGGCATCTCCAGAACTTTTCATCTAATAATAGCCCCAGATTGATCAGGGAAGACTTAGATCTGTTAGAGAAAAGAAGGTGCATTGCACACATATGTGATGTCGCGATCAAGCAAAGAATAACAGCCCGGTACAGCCTGAAGGTCATTCCTAGAAGGTTCTAGCCAGGCGATCTAGTACTCTGCAGGGCTGACATCAGCGAAAAGAATGCCTCCCAAGGGAAATTAGCCCTTAATTGGGAGGGGCCCTACTGTATCGTGATCAATACCGGCAAAGGAGCTTATGCTCTAGAAACATTGACAGGCAAACCAGTGAAGAATTTTTGGAACACATACAAACTTAGAAAGTATTATAGCTAAGTGCCTTTTAAGGCCTAGTCTCCTAGTTTACTTTATGTTTGATTTGCCCCAATTGTTATATGGACCTTAGTCCTTCAAGATATTTAATGAAACAAGCATCACGGAGTTAGTGCATTTTGTTAAACGAAATTTTCAAAGACCCACCATGACATCCCAAGATGCCATGGTACCAACCGTGAAGTTGTCTTATGCTAGATAGGTCATGCAATAGAAAAATTCCGACTTGAAAAAATTCTCGCACCAAACCATAAGCACGAAAGACCTCGACAAGGACCAGTCTCTTAAACCAAAGTCACGCGGCATCCTAAATACCAAAGCGATTGGTGATGGATCCCGGACAAGGTTTCTATACCAAAGTCATGAGGCATCCTGAATACCAAAGCAGATGGTAATAGACCCCGGACAAGGTTTTTTACCTTAGGCATTGATCCCAAATGCCAATCCATTTTGGACATCGGATCCTAAGCCAAGGTTTCTAAATTTTTTATCATGCGAAGTCTTAAAGGGAACCATAAGTGCTCAACAGTAATGGGCGTTGGACCCGGACCGCGGTCTTTCCTCATCAAATTCACAAAGTCAAAACAACACGAAGGGTGTTAGACCCCGAAATAGACAAAGGGATGCAACAAAACTAACTTGATTAAAGCCCTGAAAATCAGAGTAACACTATTGTCCATACAAAAATAAAACCCCACGCAAGGGGCAAGAATAAAAATCAGAATTACTCCACGGCGGGATCTGGACCGCAGACCTCGGCAAAAGATCCTTCAGCATTTGGACCCTCAGCAGTGAGACGAGGAAGCACAAGATGGCCATCTCGGACTACCTTCCCGGAGTCCAGGGAATCCAAAACCAAATCAACCCCGTGATTGAAGAGCTGAACTTGGTTGATGGCATTTTGGAACTACTCCTCCTTGATATCGATGCAAACAGTAATAAGCTGCTTGACATCATCTCGCAAGGAAGTAACTTGGGCATCTAGTCATTTGTTCTCGGCCCGAAGACCTTCATTCTCAGTTTTCAGTTTGGCCACACACTTTCTAGCCTTTGTCAAGTTGGCCTCCTTTTCCTTTGCCACATCCTTCAAGGCAGCCACTTCACTCTCCAGCTCTCGGGCCCAGGCCTCAGCATTGTTTTTTGCCTTTACAGCCTCTTCCTTTGCTCTGAGAGCTTGGTTTTCACCCCGCTCCATGGCAGCAGCCTTTTTTCACAAACTTCCGCTCATGGTCTTCAACCATATGCTCCAAGTACCGAGTCTCTAAGGCAAGACGGAGCCCAAGAGTCTGAATCAGGAGAAGGTATCCTTCTTGCCATGCGGGGCTAGATGAGTTTCAACTTCTTCATTTAGGAGTTAGAAGTCGATGAACTCACGGGGGTCCGGATCCTCACGGTATAGGTTGATTGGCCCGGTGCTGATTGGACCAGTGTCTTCTTCAACCGCAGCCTTTTTACCCCGGTCGTTTGACTGGCCCTCGCCAGCCGCTTTTCTCTTACGCCTCCCAAGCACTGGGGGGAATCCTCCACATGGATTGGTTCCCTCTCCGTGATCGGGACTTCAGTCGAATGGGGTGAGGAGACTAGCACAACGTCAGCGGTAAGGTCTGACGATCTCGGTTCACTTCTGGCCTTCAAAGCTTCAAGAATGGCCAACACGTTTCCATCCGGAGACATCTCGACCAAGCTCTCTGAAAAACCAACATAGGCAATTAGATCTATATAACGGCAAAGGAAAAGAGAATAAGGGTGAACAACGACCTATACTACCTAGCATAACCCAAAGCTCCACATCGTCCACGACATCCAATATATCTTTAAGCCAGATTTTGCCGACCTCGCCAACCCACATTTCGAAGAAATTGATATACTCAATCTCCTCATCGGTTAGGTGGCCGATCTCCCTCTCGAATGATTGGGGGGATGCTCTATGCTATCGGATTCCAGTATAGGCTAAATGTTGGCTCCCCGTCGCTCCCTAACTAGAAAGGACGAGTGCCGCTGGTTGCCATCAACTTAAAGAACTTTTCCTTAAAGTCCTTATAACTTTCCAAGTATGGAAAGAAGACCGTTCTTCCTTGCTGAGATCACACTAATAGCCAAGATTGTTAATGAGCGCGGGCACCATGAACGGAATACCTCGTGTGGAAATAGAAAAATGCTTCGTTGGAGTATCGCAACCCCACCAACCGGCATATTCTCTCAAAAGCAAGGATATTTGCCTAACCATTGGGGTGGATTTGACTGGGGGCAGCATGAAGAGTGCGGAGGACGCCAATGTAGAAGTCGTTGAAGAGGAGGCGAAGCCCAAACCTCGTGAAAAAGTCCTCATAGAAAAACATGAAGTGTAGCCCCGCTTGACTGGTCAAACACACCGGTTCTCTCCCCGGGGACACGATCAAGAACTTGTCATCCCAGGCTTCTCCCTCGGTAAGTTCCAAATATTCTTTTAGTTTGTCCAACTCCGCCCCAGACTCATAGCGAGAGATCCTATCGAAGGCATCATCTGTGACCCAGGTGTAAGCCAATCCCTGACCTCAGCGAATACGAATTGCCTCCTCCTCAGCCTCTTGATTCTCTGGTTCCCGAGCGTCAAGAACCGGGACAAGCGCTCTCCTTCTGGCCATTTGAATTCATGGAAGACACACAGAGGCGTAGGGTCAGAACCAGTCAGGTTCAAAAGTCCAAACATGGCAATAGGCAAGTAGAAGAAGATTGAATACACCCATGCACAGGCCTCCGCACCCACCAAGGTTAAAACCTTGGAAGGACACCTCGGTCACACGCAGTGCGATGGATGAGGTGCTCCGTAGGGTAACACCATCAGAAGATAGGAGAAACAGTTTTCCCCACCCTTGTTCGCAGTAAAGAAAAGGTGCGTAACCGTTTACGAAACGAAAATAAGCAGAATCAAAGTCAAGAAAAAGGAAATACCTTGAAGAAAATGGAAGTAGAAGGAAGAAATCAAGCTCTGGGAAGTCCAAAAATTCTAGAACCACTTCGCATCATTGCAACGCTTGTCGGAAATCACCTCAGGCCACCAGTTTTGATGAAAATCAGCGAAATGAAACAAAAAGGCTAAAACCCTACTTATAGGGGTTATAGTTAGGGGGCAATTCTGTTCAAGAATTTCAGATTTGAAAAAATATTAATTATGGCACGCGAAGCACTATACACGTCTACTCAACCCAAGCACGCCACGTGGCCCACAGAGCCATCATGGCAGTCGAGAGGACAATTATCTAGCAGACTAAAAGACACGCAACCTCAGGGTCCAAGAGCTCAGAAAGCTTGTTCAGACCTTGGAGGCTTGACTACCTCGGTAAAGTTCCCCTAAGGTACAAAGACCCTAGATCCAAGTATTTAAACTTGGCACTTCGTCGGTCTCGACTAAGTACCAAGCTGGGGGCAACTTAACATATCGTGTCATCAATGTGAGCGTTGGACTCACCCCGGTATAATATAAATACCACGAATAACAGAAGAGAGAAAAATAGAAGACACAAGACTCAAAGCAAAAGAAAATTTTTATTAATTTCTCATTCCATACATCGTCAGAAATCAAAAAGAGAAGGAAGTGGAAACATTTGAGACATGGAATTTATAAACAAAGAGTAGCCCGGAGAAAGAAGAGAACACCACCAGCATCCTCGGCCATGTCGCATCCACATTTCCTCCAGAACCAGCACCGATCTCCTCTCTGTGAAGCAGCCTCTTGAAAAAGTGGATTGGCTTCACAACCTGGAACAAAACACTGCTGCGAACTCCAGAGCTCTGCCACATTCTTCTTCACTGCCTCTTTCGCCAGGATAGTAGAGATCGAGGTGCACTCTCCTTTGTTGGACGGGGCACAGTTTTTCATAGGACGATCGTTCCACCGGAACCATGATCACCCCAAGCCACTTCAAATTGTAACACCCCTTTTCTCGCTAGAAGAAGGAACGTCACACCATAATAAAACGAGTGAAACAAAATGCAAAAAAGTATAATTTCAAATCATATATTAAGACCCGGTTCATTGTTAACCTCTAAATAATCATTTCCAGTCACAAGTATGTATTAATCGGGTATTAAAATAAATGTATGTATTAGATTTTTTTGAATTATTTGAAAAGATAATGATAAATATAAATACAATGGAATTCGGCATGAAATTAAAAATCATAGATTCACATTATATATAATTATATATGCATCAAGCCTGTTTAGTTACATTATCAAAATATACAAAAAGTAAAAGGCTTTACCCACCTAAGATGATTACAAATTTACATCCCATCAAATTAGCAAAACGTCAGGCTTCCCAAAAAAATATACGGTTAGACATTAGTAACTACCGATAGTATCAAGCCCTAAGACTGACGAGAAGGAACCATAGTAGGGTCCTCCTCAGGGTCCTCCTCATCCGATGAGATCATCATCGGAGCAACTAAATTTTGGGCAGAAGCCTGAGCAATGGAGAGAAATGAATCATCTCGTGGGGTGTAGTAAAGGTCATCCCACAAATCTCTAACAGGCAGGTAAAACTCTAAATGGACAAAAGTAGTAAAATCAAAGACAGGCAAGTCATAGCGACCCCAAGCTAAAGACACAGTTAGCTCCCCATGATAGATGCATCGGTCTGTGCTCAAGTTAATGTGCCAGCAGTCTGGACCACCGTGAAAGGTCATCCTTGCGTAACCCAAAAAACGGCGCGGACGTGAAGACATCTTCAATCAGCTCTAGTCGTAATCGGGCCAAAAGCCAGGAAAATCAGTGCCTCCTTTTCTTCCTCGCGAGTGTCTTCTTAGTAGTACATAATTTATAACAGAAGTACAGATATATAGAATAGAGGTGAGACACCCAGCATTCAATACTAATATGACAGTAAGAAAACAGACAGTGTTGGGCGCCCACATAGCATTACAACATATGTATTTATCAACAGTAGCAAATAAATTAACAGTAAGAGAAAACAACAGTAAGCAATAATAAAATAAGCAAATGAAATTTAAACAGTATTAATATCTCAAGCAGTCAATAGTTCAACCATCCTATAATTATTGCAGTATCAAAAGTAGACAATTTAATGGTCATAAGTACTCATGCTTAATGAAATATGAGATTGACAATGCACAATGCACAGGGTACCAAAAATCCTACTCCATGGAGCTAGACATCAACATTTCGGAGAGAATAATCAAAGAGTCATGCTAGTATCTCATTAGCCTAAAAACTAAAGTGCTTCATCTCATAAAAATATTTGCGTAATATGGCTTATACATGGTACCTCAACAATTGATCACGATATAGGACAGCATCTCAGTCTAGATCATCGGTGTGTTTGCATCGGTCTATCCCACGGCCCCAGTAGAGCTACCACTGTCTACTGTGAGACACTCGCACCTCGACGCCCCCAAGGTCAACCACTATGACCCTACGCTTAGTCTACTCGCACCCGCACAAAGGTGTAATTCAATCTCCTAGGCACATATTGCCTTTCCAACAAAGTCCAATGAATATCACATATGCATGACGACTCAATTTACATCATGTATGTGTATCGTTTGCATGTTCCTCATAACGCAATGCATATCATACATATTCATCAACAATATATTTTCTCATGGAACATGTCACAATGGCATATAGTCAATCATCAACAACATCATGCCTCAATTTAATCAAATACGCATCAACAAGTACTTAGTCCTACACATGGACTTACAATATCATATAATCCATTCTCAATATCAACAATTTCATATACATGGTTCAACACATATCATAATTCCATATTATGAATCCAACATCTTTAGTTTCTTAAGTCTTGGTCAATTATGAAAATTTTGGGCTAAAGAACCCTTGAAAAATCGTGGCCCCTCTAAATGTTCATCACTCAATTAATTTCTTCTATCTCATTATGAATTATATATCTCTAAATCCTTAATTCCCAAAGATGTACAAAAGCATCATTTGGACTCAAAATTTCCTTTAGAGGCCATGGCCTCCCTAAGGCATCAAAGTTTCAATTTTTCCATTCTTTCCATCCATCCTTTAATAACTAATTACATAGATTTCATTTTACACAAAAATCAATTCAAACCCTTAAGATTTTGGGCCAAAACCGTGGCCTCTCAATAGGGTAGTAAACCCTTAAATTTTTCATTTATCAAATCCAACATTACCAAAGCAATCCAACATCCTTAATGCATTCAAAACAACCAATCATTATTAACCTCAATCAAGAACACACAAAACATGAAAAACCAACAAACAAAGCAAGCATCCATTATGGATTTCTCCATCAACAACCACACAAAAGTCTTCTCACCACCAATAATGGTTAAAGTAAGTAAATCTCCCTCTTACCTAAAGGAAGAACACGAAAATGGCCTCCTAGTTGGCTTCTTGGTGGTTCGGTTTTGGGGCTCCAAAAACCCTAAAAATCAAGCTCAAAGAATCAACACCAATGGTTGAAAAAGAAGAGATCCATGGTCATAAATATGGCCATAGAAACGAAAAATAGGAAGAGAAGGTGAAGAATCAAATATTTACCTTCAAAGTCTCAAACTTTGTTCTTGAGAGAAAGTGAAGAAGATGATGGATTTTGAAGAAGATCTTCAAAGAAGAAATGTCGAGAGTGAGAAGGAGTGTGTAGAAATGATGATAGTTGTTACCAAGTGGCTTCCAGTACTCAAGAGGGAGGTGGATTGAGTATTAAATTCTTTTTGCAAAAGCGTAAACAAATTAAATATGCTAAAATTAAAATGTTAAAATGGCGTAAAAATAAAGGAAGAGAAGAAGGACAGCTAATAAATAAATTGCAAGAGATAATAAAATAATGCCGATAAATAAAAGATTAAGGATAAGAAAAAGCAAGCACGATATTTATCCTGCTTCGATCACCAACCACTTGTGGCCTATGTCCAGTCCTCGAAACACAGTTCAAGATTTTTTACTATTCAAGACAAGCTTAAAACAAGTGCTTGCGACCTTTACAATCAAGAGCACTTTTCACACATAGGGAAACTCTACCCTTGTTCTAAAGTCTCAAACTGTCAAGGATACCTCACCATTACACAAACCTTCAAGGGATACCTCACCCTTGTTACCAAGCCTTTAAGAGATACCTCACCCTCTCAGAAATGTAGCAGAAAATAAATGAAAAATAAACTCTCACAAAGAGTAAATATCACAAGTTGAAGTGTAACATCCCGATTTTTGTTTTTTCAACACAAATATTAATTTTTTAATTTTTGTGATTTTTGAGAATTTTTCTGAGATTAAAAATATTTTAGTATTATTTTAGGCTATCTGTGGGCCCACAGTGGGCCTGGAAACACTAAAAATTTTTATTAGTCAGAAAATTTTGTAATGTTGATGCGGGGCCGGGAGATCTTACTAAACCCAAAACCAGATACAATTACTAATTTTTGTTATACTATGATTTTTTATTCACTGTATAATAATTACCGGTTTGTGAGCCGTAATTTTATTCTGTGAGTAATAAATTTTTATAGCTTTAGCTAGGTACTAGTCATGTGATGGTCATGTGCCACTAGATAGTAGAAGTCAAATTTGGTGGCTAGTCATAAAAATTAACCAATGGTAATAAGTCAATAAAAATGACTTGTTTAAATTAGTTACTAAGCTAGATGAATTAGTAAGCTAACCTAATCTTAAATGATCACAAATTGAAACAATTATTGGATAGTAATTTGCATGGACTTCCACGGCAATGAAAGAGTTTCTAGGACATTCAAAAGTTAGTGAGTCATCAAATGTTGACTAAAGCATGACTATGTGATGACTTGAACCATGTGTTGATTTGCACTTTGATTGACCATGCAATTAATTCCCTACATGTTAGGAACTCCACGGCAACAAGCTCTAGGATAGACTATCTATCATAATTATATCACCTTTGTCTCCTAAGCCATTCTCTTTATTTCTTCATTTTCTACACTTAGCCAAAACTTCATTTCTCTCCTCCAAGACACCATTCGGCCATCACCCAAAGACCAACCTTCCAAGCTTCTAAAATTTTATCCAAGCTTATTTCCTACACCTAAGCATCATTCTAAGACACTTCTATGTTGAAGACTTAAGCAAAATCCTTCATCTACTACCTTTTCTACAAGTTAGTGTTCTTGAGATTTCAAGGTAAAAGTTCTTCTTCTTTGTTTCTAAGTTGGTTTTTGAGTTTCTAAACCATGATTGTTCTATGGTTTCTCTTTTTTCAGCTTTGTTTGTGACTTTGGTTTAGTTTAAGCTTGTTAGGGTTTTCCTTTGAGTTTCACGAAATCCATAGAAGACCAAGCAAGAAGGAGTTTTGTCTTCCTTGAGGTAAGAGGGAGATTACCCTCATCAACCATATGTTGGTGGTGAGGAGATGACCTTGTTTGTGGTGAAAAATTCATAAGGATTTATTCACTTGTATGGTTTAAGCTTGCTTTATTTATGGTTGGTTTATTTTTAAGCCTTGATTATATGCTTGTTTAAGTAGATTATATGCTTATGTGCTTGTTTATATGCTTATGGTAGCATGATGAATATTGTGTAAAGTAGAATATGAGTTATATAACGAGAAAAATTGTATGAAGGTTCCAAAGAACCTAGGGGAGGCTCACGATTTTGACTACAACAAAGGGAACAAGATGTTTCAAATTAATTCCTAAGTTATGGATTAATGATTTTAAGGATAAAAATTGGATTAAAGGTTTTGGTAAAGGATTTTGATGATGGAAAATGGTTTTGTAAAGGATTTTAGTAATGAAAAATGATTAAATATAAATAGAAACCCTAAACCTAATTTTCGGCCAACACACCAAAGTGTGTTATTTTAAACCCTAAATTATTTCACCTAGTGTGGATTTTGATAATTAGTTACAAGAATTGGAATTAAGGAATTTTTAGTAGGAAAAGAAAAATGGATTTAAGGGTAGGAATTAAATTAGTATGTAAGCTATATTATTTAAGTAAATCAAAGAAATCAAATTTTTGGAAAGAACCATAGAAAATATTATGTAAAGAATTTTTAGAAAGAAAATATTTTCAGGAAGGCCAATATATATATATATATATATATATATATATATATAAATAAGGATTTTATAAAATAAATTTAGTAAGTTGAGAAAAATATTTTACGTAAGTGAAAAATGCTAGAAAACCATTACTTGATTTAAAATTATTATTTTTAAGCTATGTGATTGATTTTTAAGTTACGCGATTGAGAAAATAATTTTAAATTATTACACGATTGAGAAAATGTTTAAAAACCTCTACGCGATTTAAAAATGTTTGAAAATATTTACGCGATTTAGGAAACATTTGAAATTATTTATGTGATTTACAAAATGTTTAAAAATATTTATGTAATTAATTACGTGTTTGCAAAAACGTTGAAAAATATTACGTAATTTGAAAATGTAAGAAAAACATCACGCTGTTTCAAAAATGTGATAAAATGTTTACGCAATTGAAAATTACAGTAGTTGGCTATCGGGCTGTTGTGATGGGCCCCGTTATGTTGGAAAGTGATACTGTTAAGAAATGACGCGTATTTGTGAAATACCGTAAAATAATGGTTGTATGTATTTTTGAATCATACATCATGCATGAAAAAGCATGTCAAGTAAGGCAATAGGCCTAGGAGATAGAAATTACACCTTTGTGCGGGTGAGAATCACGTAGTTACGATCTTCAGTGATCTTGGAGACGTTGGGTGTAGAATGTCATAAGTGGCCAGTTGGTAGCACCACTGCGTCATGGTATCCTTTGCAAACAAATCGGCGATCTTGACAGAGTTACTACTCTTTTTGTGATATGGTTGAGAGTGTCTTGTATTAGTCATGTTGCGCACCATGATATGATAAATGAGACATGATTTGAGGCTAACAGTATACAGACATGTACTCCCTATCATTTTCTTCGGAATTGTGTTTAGCTCCATGGAGTAGGAATTTGGTCGTTGTACACATGTATAATGGGTCAGCATATTGATGTGACAATTATGCCTATTTAACATGTTTTCTATGATATAATATGATATGACTGTATATGATATATTATATCTGTATCTTTTACTGTCATTTTCTATACTACCTCATTGGTATTGATGAAAGGGGATCTCACCTCTTTATTATATTGTATTTGTGTATTGTATGTATTTGATGAAGACCGAGGAGGCGAGGAGACTGATAAGTCTTTTTACTATCAGTAGCTAATTTTCTGTATTTGCTTAGTATGGCAGCGAGACGTCAAGTTTTAGGGTTTGTCATGGTTCGATTCCATGGTTGGATTGATGCGTGGCGGGTTAACTTAGACAGGAAAAAGTTTGTGTATACCGGGGATCTGACTCTGACTTTAAGTGGTACTAGGGATGGTACTCCTGTCATGACACAACATGTGTCTGTGCGTTTAGAGTTTTATATGCCTATACGTGAGATTTGGAGTAGGAATAATAATACTTATACTCCACATGAGGAATCCATGATGTCGACTGCCAGGACACCAACCAGGCGTGTGCTGTATCCGCCAGGTTTCTTTGATGACAACACTGAGGAGGAGGAGGATCCCAATGAGAGCCTCAACCTTTAGTATGATGGAGTTCTAGTTTAGTAGTTTTATTTTGGTTTGTATTATATATATAACTTTTGGGGGTGTAATTATGTAAATTATTTGTGAACAAGGTTTGTAATATGTAATATAATATGTGTTAGTTTTAATTTCATTTTATGTTTTAAAGTTTTTATTTATTATCTGTTATTCCGCAAAAGAAATTTTAAAATCAGTGTTTTTACAAGATTAATTCTTTTACAACTTGGGTAAGTTATATTAGGATTAGTCTTAAATGTGATACCTTACGGTAGGTGTTGCATAAAGCACTATAGAGCTCTCTAAGGATATCTCAGAATTTTGGCAAAAGAGCACAGAAGGTAAGAGAGAAAATTACAAATCACGTTTTTAGCACAAACAAAAAATAGTTCAGATTATTCGAGACTTGCAGAAGTGACCCAAGGCCTCTATTTACAGAGCCTTTGATCATAAATGCCCGTTGGAAGAATCAAATTCGTCTTTGATTTTAAAATATGTCTGTTTCTTTCTAAAACAGGATTCGAGGGTTATTCGAATACCCATATGGCTTATTCGAGTACCACTGAATTAAAATCTTTGTGAAAAGTAGTTTAAAGAAGGTTATTCGAATACCTTGTGTAGTTATTCGAATACCTCTACAAAAAGAGCTTTCTGGGAAAATATGTCTATTCAAATAGCCATTGAGGTATTCGAATAGCTTATAACAAGAAGCTTTTTCTAGAAATAGGTCTATTCGAATACCTTGATGGTTATTCGAATAGAGCATTTAGAAAACTAGGTTTTTGAAAGACAGAAACGTATAAAAGGCTGGTTTATTCGAATACCCATAGGGTTATTCGAATACCCCTGTATCAAAAACAATTTTATTAACACTTTGATATTTTCCAAACGAGTCTTTCAAAAACTTTAAGATCTTTCTTCGGATTTTGAATATCATCTTGAAAACATTTTTATATTTTTGTGCAAAGGACAATGAAATATCCAAAGGTTTTCGTACAATAGATCCTAAGTCCTAGATCTACTCTTGAGCTTGGTCTTCTTATCATCTTCATGTATGACTTTATATTTGTTATCATCAAAACCAATCTTCAAGGATTGCATAGATAATCATATTTTCCCTTTTTTTGATGTTGAAAAACTATCATTTGAGAAAAATATTAGTTCTGATAAATTAGAATTCACAAAATTGAAAGTAAGAGATTTACTCTCCTCTTTTTCAAAAGAGGTAATTTAATATCAGAGACAAGCACAACTCCCCCTTTCTTTTGGAATCCAATAGCCAGTGTTTATCCAGTATATCTAGTTTTTAACTTGTCTTTTCTCAAGTAATATTGGTTAATTTTCTCTCCCTTTTGGCATGATAAAAAAGGATTCACAGATTGAATAATATTCATGTAATAGAGAAGCAGAGAAGCATGTAATAGCAGTTCTAAAATAGAATCAAAATACTCATTGTATTAAATATAATTTGCCAAGTATATATACAAAAATAACTAATACAATAAACAATAAACAGCCAAAACTAGAACTAAGCAACAGATCCTAAGGCAAAGCGAGTCCTAGAAATAGGCATCTGGTGGCGAAGGAGGAGAGGCAGGTTCGTTGCCAGATAGCAGAGCTCAAAATGCAGCTTGTTCACGCTCAACACTAGTTATTCAGTCAAATAGAATGGTGAAGGTGTTCTCCATGTAAGCTCTGTTATCCAACAGAGAAGCCAGAATTTGCTCATTTATGACAGGAGTAGGAGCAGGAATATCAGTAGTAGGGGCAGGAATATCAGTAGCAGGGGCAGCAGGAGTAGCAGGATCAACTGGTTCACCTTGAGGGTCGTCCTCATCATCTTCAACTTCAACTGGGAACACCCAGCCTTCATCGGTCTTGATCATCTTCATTTTGTTCAGAGTGAAGGACCCAAACACATGATGATGGGTCAGCGAAGTCGCTTGCTCGATTTCCAAAATCTGAGGGTACTTGCCTAGGAAGGCAGTGATGATCACTCCATAAGGTAGCTCAGACCACTCTTTACCTTTTGCCCTCATCATATGCTTCATGATGAAGATGGGCCAGTTAATCTGGTATCCACTCTTTAGGATCCACAGTATGAACACATCATCTTCGCTCAAGTAGGCGTAGTTCCCACCTCTAGGAGCTAGGGGCATAAGCATAATGTAGGAGCTTGTCCTAACTCTTCATCATGCCTCCTTTGACTCCCTTTTGAGTCGAAGGTAATGCCAACCCAGGTCTCAGAACATCTTCAATTGCTCTATTCTTGTTGAAATGCTAGAGAAGCAATTCTTCATTTTCTTCACTGTTACGTCTAGTTGACTGCAACCCAAACAACTGAACCCAATCCTCTGATGTGATCACAATGTGTTGGTCACAGACATCGGAGTGTAGCTCCTGACCTTCAATCTTCAAGTTGTAGTAGAACATCTTAACTAGGTCGGGGTAAAGAACAACTTTGTAAGAGCAGAACCGAAGTATGCCTTGATGGTTTAGCTGGTTCAGAAAATCAAATCCTCCTTCTTTTTTCAAAGAACCCCAAGTCGAGGTACTTTGGTTACACCAGGTTACGCTCCCGGAAATGGGTAATGAAGCGACCAAGTTCTTGCTCGTTGGATGAGAGCCTTCGAAGGTCCAACAGGTTGTTGCATGAAGCCATCTTCGTGCGAGGACGTTTAGGGTGAGAAGAGGAGGAAGCCATTGCTGAAAGGAGGTGGAGGGAGAGATGGTAGAGGTTTGAAAGATGGTGGAAGAAGAGGGGAGAGGTTTAATGTATTTTGGGGAGACGAAGATGGTTTTTGAGAGAAAACAAAGAGAAAAGAACAAGAGACAAAGCAAATGGTAACGGAAAGGACAGTGGGGTATATATAGAAAGCCCAAGAATCTATCGAATAGCACCAGATCTATTCGAATAGATATGCTGGGAAAACCAAGAGACGTAGCGTTCTTGATGAAGGTATTCGAATAACTATTTAGTTATTCGAATAGACTGGCCAATTTGGCTTGGCTTCCAGCCAATGGTATTCGAATACCTATTCCTGTATTCGAATACCCACCACAAAAAAATAAGCAAGGCAAGAGCAAGTATTCAAATACCTTGGAAGCTATTTGAATACTCTAGAGGCAAGTGAGAAACACTGATATTGATAAGTCTCAGGTTATTCGAATAACTACTTAGTTATTCGAATACACCAGCTTATAAAAACACAAGAATACTATACTGATGTATGGTATTCAAATAGCCATAGGTCTATTCTAATAGACTTATCAGAAAACCATAGATACACACGTATAAAAGCAATGGTATTCGAATACCATATGGAGGTATTCGAATAACTTAAATAAGAAAGCATGTATATTATGTCTAGAAATATATTTTGAGAGACGAAAACTTACCTTTTGATGGAGTACTTGCAAAAAAGATTTCGGGATATCTCCGACGCTCAAGTCAGTAAAAATTCAAGAGGGATAAATTCTTAATTAAGCAAATAATTACAAGCACTTATATGTTGGATTGATCAATTATGCCCAATTCTCTTTGAATGTAAAAAAATGCTTTTTTTGCTAGGGGTTTAGTGAAAATATCTATAAGTTGCTTAGATGTTTCAACAAATTCAAGAATACAGTCCCCTTTCTGTACATGATCTCTGATAAAATGATGTTTTATCTCTATATGCTTTATTCTAGAATGCAAAATGGGATTCCTAGAGAGGTTTATTGCACTAATGTTGTCACATCTTATCCGGATATGATCAAGCTGAAGACCATAGTCTAGATGTTGTTGCTTCATCCATAGAATTTGAGCACAACAACTCCTGGCTGCAACATATTCAGCCTCAATGGTAGATAAAGCCATACTATTTTGTTTCTTGCTATGCCAAGAAACTAAAGAGCTACAGAGCAAGTGGCATGTCCCATTAGTACTTTTCCTATCCATTTTGTATCTCGCAAAATCAGAATTGGAATATCCTATTAGGCTACATGAGGCACCCTTAGGGTACCACAAACCCATTTGTGAAGTGCCTACTAGGTATTTCATTATTCTTTTAACAACACTTAAATGAGATTCCTTAAGGTTAGCTTGATCTCTAGTACACATGCAAACACTAAACATAATATCTGGCCTACTAGCAGTAAGATAAAGAAGAGATCCAATCATACCTCTGTATTTTGTTATTTCTACGGATTTACCTCCTTCATCTTTGTCCAAATAGCAAGAAGTGCCCATTGGTATAGCCATGTGCTTAGCATTGTCCATTTTGAATCTTTTGAGCACTTCCTTGCAGTATTTGGTTTGACTTATGAATGTCCCTTCTTTGTTTGTTTAATTTGAAGCCCAAGGAAGAAATTAAGTTCTCCCATCATTGACATTTTGAACTCATTCTGCATTGACTTAGCAAAATCTTTGCAAAGGGATTCATTAGTAGCACCAAAGATAATGTCATCCATATATATTTGTACAAGGAGAATATCATGGTTTTTGTTTTTGATAAAAAGGGTAGTATCAACTTTTCCTCTTGAAAAACCATTTTCTAAAAGAAACTTACTCAACCTTTCATACCAAGCTCTAGGAGCTTGTTTCAAGCTGTACAAGGCCTTTTTGAGTTTAAAAACATGGTTAGGTAGTTCATGATTTTCAAAACCCGGAAGTTGTTCAACATACACCTCTTCTAGAATAAAACCATTTAGAAAAGCACTTTTAACATCTATTTGATATAACTTGAAATCCATGATGTAAGCATATGCAAGTAACATTCTAATGGCTTCTAATCTAGCTATAGGTGCATAGGTTTCTTCATATTCTATTCCTTCTTCTTGATTATAACCTTTTGTAACTAATCTAGCTTTATTTCTTGTTATCAAGCTATTTTCATCAAGTTTTTTTTCTAAAAACCCATTTAGTGCCAATTATAGGGTGATTATGAGGCCTAGGAACTAATTCCCAGACTTGGTTTCTTTCAAATTAATTTAATTCCTCTTGCATAGCTAAGATCCAATGTTCATCATCAAAAGCTTCAATTATATCCATAGGTTCAATTTGAGAAACAAAGGCTAAGTGATTACATGCATTTCTAAGATAGTTTCTAGTAATTATCCCTTTTGAGATATCATCTATCACGGAGTCAAGAGGGTGGTGTCTTGATGTCCTCCATTCTTTAGAAAGGTCCATGACTTATGATTCTTCTTGATTTGGAGGTTCCTCTTCTTGTTTCCTTTCTTCCTTGTTGTTCAAACGTGATTTCACCAAAGCTTCTACAACATCATCAACAACAAACTCCTTTCTCGACCCATTTGGATTAGTTTCATCAAATACAACATAAATGGATTCTCCCATTGTCATAGTTCTTTTATTATAAATTCTAAAAGCTTTGCTATGAATAGAATAACCTAGAAATATACCTTCATCAGACTTAGCATCAAACTTTCCTAAGTTATCCTTTCCATTATTCAAAACAAAACATTTATATCCAAAAACATGAAAATGTGAGACATTTGGCTTTCTTCCCTTGTATAACTCATATGAGATTTTTTTTTAAAATCGGCCTTATAAAGGCTCTATTCATTACATTACACGCGACATTTACCGCATCCGCCCAAAAATACCTAGGAAGAGAAGCCTCATTGAGCATAGTTCTTACAATTTCTTCCAAAGATCGATTTTTCCTTTCTACAACTCCATTTTGTTGTGGAGTTCTAGGGGCAAAAAAATTATGCTCAATGCCATGTTCATCACAGAAAGTTTCAAAAACAATATTTTCAAACTCACCACCATGGTCAGTTCTTATGGATGTAATTGAAAAATCTTTTTCATTTTGAATAACTTTGGCAGGTTTCTTAAAAGCTAGAAATGCATCATTTTTGTGAGAAAGAAATAAAGTCCATATAAATCTAAAAAAATCATCCACAATCACTAACGCATAGTAATTCCCACCAAAGCTCATAGTTCTAGATGGTCCAAAAAGATCCATGTGCAAAAGTTGCAAAGGTCTAGTAGTTGAAACAATGTTTTTGGCTTTAAAAGAGACCTTTACTTGTTTTCCCTTTTGACATACATCATATTATTTATCTTTTTCAAAATTGAGCTTGGGTAGTCCAATTACTAGTTCTTTAGAAACTAACTTTTTTAAGTGGTCCATGTGAATGTGAGCAATTCTCCTATGCCATAACCAAGACTCATCTTCCTTACTTAAAAAGCATTTCGCATCATTTGAAGATATATCATCAAGACTAATCATATAAATGTTATTAACTCTATGACCAATAAACTTAACATGATTGTCATTTTTATCTTCAATTATGCAACAATTTGAATTAAATATAACTCTATTACCTTTATCACATAATTGACTAATACTAAGTAAGTTATGTTTCAAACCTTCAACAAGCAATACATTATCAATAGAGGAGTTAGGACTCTTACCGACTTTGTCGACTCCAAGAATCTTTCCTTTGTTGTTATCTCCATAGGTTACATGTCCATGAGTTTTGGGAACAAGGAAAGAGAACTTTGAGTTATCTCCAATCATGTGCTTGGAGCATCCACTATCGAGGTACCAATTTGAGCTCTTTGCTTTCAAGCACACCAACAACACAAATTTAATTTTTAACCTTTGGTACCCAAATTTTCTTGGGTCCTTGTATGTTAGTTGTGGGTATTGTTCCCTTAGGAACCCAAACTATTTTTGTTCCAACTTTTGTATTAATATTTTTTCTTGCATTGCAAGTTGATGCACTGTGACCCTTCTTCCCACAATAGAAACATTTAATAAATGGGCTACTAGAAGTACTTGAATAAACAAAGAAATTTTTATAAGATTTGTGCTGATTTTTTTGGTTGTAACCAATTCCAGCCTTTTGAAAAACAACTCTTTGTTTTTCTAATATGATATTTAAATTATCTCTTCCAAAAGTGAATTTTGCAAGGGTGTTCTTTAAATCTTCAATTTCTTTTTCGAGTATATGACATGAAGAATAAGAAGAAGAAGTAGAAGCATGTGAAGGACAAGTTATGCATGCATCAATTAATCCTAAAGTTTCATTTTCAATTTGTAATTCTTCAATTATTTTATTTAAACTCAGAATTTGATTTTCTAAAGAAGAAATTGTTTTCTTAGAAGAAGAGATTAATTTAGTGAGCCTTAGTGATTCATCATGTAGTTCTTCAAAGGCATCTTGTAATTCATTATAAGAAGTTCTTCTTCTTCTTCACCTTTGGCCATAAGACATAGATGGGCTTCTTCGCTCTCTGAACTATCAGTTGAGTTCATATCGTTATCATCCCATGCTATGTAGGCTCTTCTTCCATTTCTTTCCTTGAAGAGTTTCTTTTCAAATTTCTCCATCTTCTTTTAGTAAATTGGACACTCTATTTTTATGTGTCCAGATTTTCCACACTCGTAGCAAGTTGGAGTTGAAGTCGTTCATTCCCCCTCATGATGAGATTTCTTTGGGGGAAAAGGTGGTCTTCTTTGGTTTCCCTTCTTTCTGAGAAACTTACCGAATTTCTTCACCATAAGGCTAAGGTTTTCTTCATTTAGCTCAATATTTTTCGGTGCTTTCTCCATCCTTATCATCATCTTCATCAATTGCTGAGGCAGTGGCTTTGAAAGTTATGCCCTTTTTCTTCTTATCACTTTCTTCACTTTGGCTTAGTCTATTTAGCTCCAGTTCGTGTTCATGGAGTTTTCCAAAAAGAGTAGCTAATGTCATAGTCGACAAGTCCCTTGATTCTGATATGGATGTAACCTTGGATTGCCAAATCTTACTCAAACATCGTAGCACTTTGTTAATTAAATCTTCATTAGAAAAATTCTTTCCTAAAGATGCAAGATGATTTACGATGTGGGTGAACCTCTTTTGTGTTTCTTGAATACTTTCTCCTTGGTTCATTCTAAATAATTCATATTCACGAGTAAGAGAATTAATTCTCGACCTCTTAACTTCACTAGTACCCTAATGGGTAACTTGTAAAGTGTCCCACATCTCTTTTGCAGTTTTGTAGTTTGAAATCCAGAAAATTTCATCATACCCCAAGGCAGTGGTAATGATGTTTTTGGCTTTTAAATTATGTTGAACTTTCATTTTATTATCATGAAACCATTCACTCCTTGGAGTTTCAGTCTTTCCACCATCGATCGTTTTTATAGGTATAAATGTGCCGTTTTCGACAGCATCCCACACATCTAGATCAATAGCTTCGATGAAGATTTTAATTCTTTCCTTCCAATATGCATAACCATCCCCATTGAAAAGGGGTGGTCGGTTTATGGAAGATCCCTTTGAAAAGCCATTTGAGGAAGCCATGTACTCTTGAAGCGGCTAAGCTCTTTATACAAGAGTCTAGCTCTGATATCACTTGTTACTAAGTGGCTTCCAGTACTCAAGAGGGAGGTGAATTGAGTATTATGTTCTTTTCACAAAAGTGTAAACAAATTAAATATGCTAAAATTAAAATGTTAAAATGGCGTAAAAATAAAGGAAGAGAAGAAGAATAACCGATAAATAAATTGCAAGAGATAATAAAACAAATGCAGATAAATAAAAGATTAAGGATAAGAAAAATCAGCCACGATATTTATCCTGGTTCGACCACCAACCACTTGTAGCCTACGTCCAGTCCTCGAAACATAGTTCAAGATTTTTTACTATTCAAGACAAGCTTAAAACAGGTGCTTGCGACCTTTACAATCAAGAGCACTTTTCACACACAGGGAAACTCCATCCTTGTGCTAAAGCCTCAAACTATTAAGGATATCTCACCCTTACATAAACCTTCAAGGGATACCTCACCCTTGTTACAACGCCTTTGAGGGATACCTCATGATAGCAATGTATTTTATGCATTTTATAATCCTCTAACTAGGCTTCTTAAGGTTCAATTTGGCTTAATTAAGTTGATTTTGTCACATTTTATGAAATTAAGCTTAATTGGATCATTGAAGAAATTATTGCTTGAATTATCATTAATTTGGGTAATTACATTCTTAAGTAAAGTGGCCATAACTTGAGTTATAATTATCTGATTAATGTGATTCTGGTCTTGTTGGAAAGTTAAGATAATTCTCTAATAACTATTCACTTGATAGTAAGAGCCACATTAATAGCAATATATTTCATTCATTGTATAACTTTCTCACTTGGCTTTTTCAGTAAACTGGCTATAATTCGAGTTACAAATATCCAATGGATGTGATTTTGGTCTTGTTTTTAAGCTAAGATAAATTTCTACAACTTTCATGAAGGCCTCAAGACTAGAAACACATGTTTGGATAACTCAAATTGGCGTTGAAGCAAAATCTAGCATTTTGAACCTGACAGCTTGACCTTCATGCACCCATTCGGCTACATCTCGGGCTATAGGAGTTTAATAATTCTGAACTTTTGACAGTGGAAGGTTAAGACCCATATCTACAACTTTCATGAAGAACACAAAAGCTAATTCAGACTCCTTGAAAGTGATATTGGGCTTGGAAGTCAGAACAGAGGTGCTGGATTTGGGCCTGACCCATGAGTAGTAATTGGGCCATATCTCGGGCTGTGGTTATTGGATTTGGCTAAACTTGGTGTCTCTGGAAAGCTGAGACAATTTCCTAGAACTTTCATGATGACTACTTGGCTCAATTCTGATGCATGCCATGAGCTAAGAGCAGAGACATTTCGGAGCCAAGAAAGTCCATAATTTTAGCTCATTCATCATCTATTTTGATTTTACTTCTTATCATTAAACAACTCTATTGTCTTCTTACACTCCTTGAACTCTATAAAAGGAGGCAAAGGCTGAACATTTGAGGGTGTTAGTTAGCTTAGAGTTTAGTTTATGCTATTGTGTTATTAGTTTTCCTTTGTGTAGTTTTCTATTGTTCTTAATTGAAGTTATGTTCATCATCTTCTTCTTCTCTCTTTCTTTCTTCTTATCTATGAGTAACTAAATCTTCATCTTGCTTGGGTGAAAAGGTGAAGCTCTTAGTAATAAGTTAAGGTTAGATTAATTTCTTTCTTGTACTTTAAATGATATATTTTTATGTGATCTTTATATGAGTTGTATGTTGTTTCCAATTAATTTAGAAACTCTTCTTGTATAATGAATATCTTGATCCATTGTAGACAATAGGATTGGCACAGTGGATGCTTTTGACGATTTACAAGTATTGGTAGATAATTATTAGAACCATAATATGATTACATGATTGAACTTTGAATGTTAAATCTTCCGATTGGAATCTTCATTATGCATGATTTCAATTGAGTTATAAAACGAAATAATCTTGTTTTTAATTTATTACCAAGAATGGATCTCCTAACCCAAGCAAATCATTTTCATCTGTGAATAACTTATATCATTTTTAATATTGTGACAAATCTTCTCCGTACCTCAAATAATTTTCTTTTCATCAATTCCCTATGGATCGACCTCGGACTCCCGAGAATTTACTACTTGAAATAACCTGCACTTGGGATTGAAACTTTTAATTTTCCCATCAAGTTTTTGGTGCCGTTGCCGGGGACTTGATTTGAAGTTCTGATATATTGAGGTTCTCTTTCTATAAGTAAACTTCATTATCAAGTATATTTTTCCTCTACTCTTTTCATTTTTATTTATCTATTTACTAATTTACTAACTAACTTAATAACTAACTTTTATATTTATGTCATTTATTTACGTTTTTTATTTATTTTTGTTTTTATTTTTTATTTTATTTTTTTATTTATTTACGCTTTCTCATTATTATTATTATTATTATTATTATTATTATTATTATTATTATTTACGTTTATGCTTACTAACTTTCTAACTTTTAATTTCTCATATTTATTTTACTAAATCTAACTTTTAAATTGTCATTTATTTTTCTGTCATCTAACTTAATGAAATAATATTTCTTCTTCTCTTCTCTTTACGCCCGGCTCTGTGGGAATTCTGTCACTCTCCTGGTTTTCATATTTTAAATTTATTTTCTGCACTTTATTTTTTGTATTTTAATTTTTGTATTTTATTTTATTTTATTATTTTTGGGTAGCTGGTTTATACCACATCTTTCTTAATATTTAACGGCCGGTGTCTACCGCCTACTTGTACTTTATTTTTATTTTATGTCACTTATTTATGCTTAATTGGTATCGTGATTCAAATTCTAGACGTTTGGTTAAAATTAATCCTAGTAATTTATATATTGATTTATTTGAATCACAATCACACACAATTAACACAATGACTGAATTTAAAGGTGCACATGTTGAACATGATAATCAAACACAACGAGCTGAAAATGAAAGTATACATGATGAACAAGGAAATCAACCATTGCGAACTATGCGTACATATTTGCAACCACCTCGAAATTCTAGTCCATCATGTTTTATCTTTCCACTTACTGCTAATAATTTTAGATTTAAGCCGGGTATGATTTCTTTACTTCCTAATTTTCATGGTTTAGAAAATGAAAGCCCATATTTACATCTAAAAGAATTTGAGGAAGTCTGTATTGCTTTCAATGATAAAAATTGCACTGAAGAGATTGTTAAGCTTAAATTGTTTCCTTTTTCTTTGAAAGATAAAGCCAAGACTTGGCTTAACGCTTTGAAACCAAGATCAATTGACACATGGTAAGAAATGCAAGGTAAGTTTTTAAAGAAATTTTTTCCAACACATAAAACCAATGCTTTGAAAAGATAAATCCAAAATTTTTCCCAAAATTCAAATGAAGCGTATTTTCAAAGTTGGGAACGTTTTAAAGATTTGTTAAATTCTTGTCCACATCATGGTTTTGAAAAATGGTGGACTATAAGCTTCTTTTATGAAGGTTTAACACCTGAAACTAAACAATTTGTGGAAACGATGTGTAATGGTGAGTTCTTGATAAAGAACCCGAAGAAGCTTTAGATTATTTAAACCATTTGGCTGAAAATTCTCAATCTTGGCATAATACTAATCTTTCTAAAAATTCAATTAGATATAACCTTGCAAATGCAGGAAAAGGAAAATACCATCTTAGTCAAGAAGAAGATCTAAATGCAAGGTGTTCAGAAATGGATTTAGAAAGTACCTGAAATAGGCACGTATATGGTGGTTTCCTCCTTGTGCAGCTGCGGTCAAGAGCACGAAGTCTAGGGGGTGGGTACTTGCAATGGGACTCCAACGCTCAAGTCAGGCAGGGCACAAGTAAGTTTAAGCTAATGGAATAGTAGAAAATCCAGATCCTCCCTTAGGTTAACTTAGCTTGGTATATATTGAGAGCGTGATTGGAATCCTCCTGTAATCCTCGTAGGATAAGGGTACATTAGGATCGTGCCTGGGCAGGGATTTCAGCCCATGATCGTTGAGGTCCGTTTCTGACTTTGTCGGGACTGTCCCACGATTGTTGAGGTCCGTCTCTGACTTTGTCGGGACTTTCCCACGATCGTGGAGGCTCGTCTCTGATCTGTTGGGGCTGTTTCCCTTAATGGCCAATCCTTGCTCGCAAGCAGTCATGGTCCCCATTACTGAGAATGGGGAAATGACTGCTATGGTCTGACGACAGGGTTCAAGGTCGCAAGGCCGAAGTGGGAGTGTTGTCAGCAGAGTCCGGTGGTCCGTGTGTCGGGTCGATCCTTCCGGATGGGATCCCGGACCACGGTCCAGAACACAAGGTATGCTAGTTTGGCTAGAAAGGTTGAATCCATGGAATTAGGAAAAGTAAAAGAAGTCAAATCTGTGCAAAATGAAGAAATTTGTAGCATTTGTGATGAATTAGGACACTCGACAAATGAATGTCCTAATATTCCTATTTTTAAAGAAGTTGTACATGAGCAAGTAAATGCAATGAACAATTTTAAAAAGCCATTCACCTCTTCTTTTTCAAATTCTTACAATCCAGGATGGAGAAATCACCCAAACTTCAGTTAGAGGAATAATAATCAAGCACAATTTATGCAACCACCTCCTCCTCAGGAACAACAGGATTCTCAAAATTCTCAAGAATATGCACCTTATGTCCCACCATATAGGAAAAATCTTGAAGGAACATTGAGTGCATTCATAGAAAAAAAAGAGGCCATCAATAAACAAAACACTCAAACCATGATAGACATAAAAGACACTCTTTCCAAACTTACTTCTGCGCTCACCATTCACAAGAAAGGAAACTTTCCTTCTCAACCTCAACCAAATCTCAAAGGTCAATATAGTCTAAATGAGGATAGTTTAGAAAATCAATAAATAAATCAAGTCAATTTTGTGATAACTCTTAGAAGTGAAAAAGTTGTTGAAAAAGAAATTTCTGAACCTTGTGAGAAAGATGGTGAATCAATTCTCCAAGATAAGGAAGAGGTTGATAAGTCATTTGGCCAAAATGAGACCAAACTCTCGTCTCCTCCACTCCCATTTCCTCAAGCATTAAGCAAACCAAGGAAATTGGACCACCAAACTAAAATTTTTGAAATTCTTAAACAAGTGAAGGTCAATATTCTATTGTTAGATACTATCAAACACTTTCCTTCTTATGCCAAATTTTTGAAAGACTTATGCACTATCAAAAGGAAATTAAAAATGAAAAAGAATGCCTTTTTAACTGAACAAGTAAGTTCCATTTTTCAAAGCAATAATGTTTTAAAACATAACAACCCTGGTTGTCCTACGGTTTCATGCATTATTGGAGAACATATGATTGAACAAGCTTTACTTGATCGTGGTGCTAGTGTTAATTTGCTTCCATATTTAGTTTATCAACAACTCAATCTGGGTGAGTTAAAACTAACTTTTGTAACTCTTCTACTTGCTGATAGATCAATTAAAATTCCAAAAAGAATAGTGGAAGATGTGTTAGTACAAGTTGATAAATTCATTTATCTGGTGGATTTTATTGTCTTGGAAACTGAACCTATGATTAATTGTTCCAAGTCAATTCCTATTATTTTAGGTCGTCCATTTTTAGCAACATCCTATGCTTTGATAAATTGTAGAAATGGATTGATGAAGCTAACATTTGGAAACATGACACTTGAGCTTAATGTTTTCAACTTATGCAAGCAACCACATGAAGCTAATGATAAAAATGAGGAAGCTGACGAGATTGAGGCCATTATAGATGACCATCTTCTAAAAGGGAGTTCTTCTGATCCATTAGAAGTTTCTTTAATTAATTCATTTGATTCAGATATGCAAGTAGATAATGATATTTCTGAAATATGCTCTTTGTTTGATTATACACAAGCAATGGAATACAAAGGATGGAAGCCGAGATTCGAAGAGCTCCAACCCATGAATGATAATATTCATGAAGAAGTACCCACATTGGAACTAAAGTCATTACCTTCTGGGTTGAAGTACACATTTTTGGGAAAAGACCAAAGTTTTCCAGTAGTAATTTTATCAATCATCACTGAAGAACAAGAAGGTATGTTAATAGAAGTACTTAAAAGGCATAAAAGTGCAATTGGATGGACATTAACAGATATAAAAGGCATTAATCCATTAATTTGTACACATAGAATACATTTAGAGGATAATGCTAAAACATCACAACAACCTCAAAGAAGATTAAATTCACACATGAAAGAGGTAGTTAGGGCTGAAGTTCTTAAATTACTTGATGTTAGAATTATTTATCCTATTTTCGATAGCCAGTGGGTAAGCCCTACACAAGTTGTGCCTAAAAAATTTAGAATAACAGTGGTTGAAAATGAAAAAGGTGAGTTAATACCTACGCGAGTTTCATCTAGTTGGCGTATGTGTATTGATTTTAGAAAATTAAATACAGCCACTAAGAAAGATCATTTCCCCTTACCATTTCTTGATCAAATTCTAGAAAGAGTAGCAGGACGTCCCTACTATTGTTTTCTTGATGGTTATTCGGGGTATAATCAAATATCAATTGTATTAGAGGATCAAGAAAAGACTACTTTTACGTGCCCTTTTGGCACTTTTGCATATAGAAGAATGTCTTTCGGTCTTTGTAATGCTCTGGCAACTTTTCAAAGATGCATGCTAAGTATTTTTAGTGACATGATTGAGCATTATTTAAAGGTTTTTATGGATGATCTGATAGTTTTTAGAAATTCTTTTGAAAATTGTCTTGATAATTTGGATAAAGTTCTTAAAAGATGTGAAGAAAAAAGATTTGTTTTAAATTGGGAAAAATGTCATTATATGGTTACTTCAGGAATTGTGTTAGGTCATGTGATATCTTCTGAAGGAATTGAAGTTGATAAGGCCAAAGTTGAATTAATTGCTCATTTGCCTTCCCCAAAAATAGTCAAAGAAGTTCATTCCTTTTTAGGACATGCAGGATTTTATCGAAGATTCATTAAGGACTTTAGTGTCATATCTAGATCATTATGCAATCTTCTGATAAAAGATGCACCATTTGATTGGACTCAAGAATGCCAAAAATCTTTTGAAAAATTAATTGGTCTTCTAACGCT
Organism: Ormosia emarginata; assembly: GCA_029884605.1. Taxonomy (NCBI): domain Eukaryota; kingdom Viridiplantae; phylum Streptophyta; class Magnoliopsida; order Fabales; family Fabaceae; genus Ormosia; species Ormosia emarginata. The sequence continues at coordinate 18,026,073 of JAQQTP010000078.1, read as the reverse complement.
GGCTCCTATCATGCAATCTCCTGATTGGTTTTTGCCTTTTGAATTAATGTGTGATGCAAGTGATTTTGCTGTTGGCACTATTTTAGGCCAAAGAAAGGAAGGTAAGCCTCATGTAATTTGTTACGTAAGTAGAACTTTAAATAGTGCACAAATGAATTACACCACTACTGAAAAAGAACTACTTGCTGTAATTTTTACATTGGATAAATTTCGAGCTCATTTAATTAGTTCTTCTACTATTGTTTTCACTGATCATGCTGCTGTTAGATATTTAATGTCTAAGCAGGATGCCAAACCTAGGTTGATACGGTGCATCTTGTTGCTTCAAGAATTCACATCACAATAAAAGATAAGAAAAGAGCCAAAAATGTTGTTGTAGATCATTTGTCCAGACTTACAACAGGCTCATCTTTTGATAGCATAGCTATCAATGATTCTTTTCCTGATGAGTTTTTATTTTCTGTCAATTCCATGCCTTGGTTTGGGAACATAGTCAATTTTCTTGTAACAGGAAAGATGCTGCCTCAATGGTCACATCTAGACAGAAAAATTTTTTAACTGAGGTGAAAAATTTTTATTGGGATGACCCATATTTGTTCAAATATTCTCCTGAATAAATCTTTCGGAGATGTGTACCCGACAATGAGGTAGGTAGTGTCATTAAATTTAGTCACTCAGAAGCATGTGGAGGTCATTTTTCTTCAAAGAAAACAGCTGCAAAAATCTTGCAGTGTGGATTTTATTGGCCCACTTTATTTAAAGACAACCATACCTTTTGTAAAAGTTACGAAAATTGTCAGAAAGTAGGGTCCATTTCTAAAAGAAATATGATGCCTCTGAACCTTATCCTTGTCATTGAAATTTTTGATTGTTGGGGAATTGATTTCATGGGTCAATTTCAATCCTCATTGGGATATGTGTATATTTTGGTTGTAGTTGATTATGTCTCAAAATGGATTGAGGCGATTCCATGTCAACAAAATGATCATAAAACTGTTCTTAAATTTTTAAAAGAAAATGTCTTAAGTCGATTTAGAATCCCTCGAGCTATCATTAGTGATGAGGGAACACATTTTTGTAATAAACCATTTGAATCTTTAATGAAGAAATATGGTATTACCCATAAAGTTACTACCCTTTATCACCCTCAGACAAGTGGATAAGTAGAATTAGCAAATAGAAAAATTAAATAAATTTTAGAAAAAACGGTTAACCCAAATCGTAAAGATTAGTCTTTAAGACTAAATGATGCACTTTGGGCTTACTGTACTACTTTTAAAACATCTTTAGGCATGTCACCCTATCGGTTAGTCTATGGAAAACCTTGTCACTTGCTTGTAGAACTGGAGCATAAAGCATTTTGGGCCATTAAAGCTTTCAATTTAAATCTTGATGATGCTTGCAAGTTACGTAAATTGCAAATAAATGAACTTGAGGAATTGAGAAATGATACATATGAAAACTCAAAAATTTATAAAGAAAGAACAAAAGCTTTTCATAACAAATCTATTTTGAGGAAATCTTTTGAAATTGGTCAAAAAGTTCTGCTTTATAATTCTCGTCTTCACCTATTCCCTGGAAAATTGAGATCTAAGTGGATTGGTCCTTTTATTGTCAAACATGTATATCCTTATGGGGCCATAGACATTGAGAATCCTAGGAATGGTAATGTGTCTAAGGTCAATGGACAAAGACTTAAACCATTTCTAGAAAATCAAGCTGCTGAGGTAGAATTCATTTCCCTTTCTGATCCTTGTTATGTGAATAATTTACTCTAATTTTGTAGCTTTATTTTGTTTTGTAGCTCTTTAGCTCCCCGGTAAAATGGCGGATGACGGTACTCCATGACTCTCAAGTTGGTTTGCTCTCTTTCAGTTTCCCAAAATAATTGATTTCTTCTTCTTCAAAATGGATATCATTCTCTCAAACCTGAGAAAACATTTTCCTTCTCTTCCTCAAAATGCTCTAACAAAAATTTTCAAGGCTAGATGTGAAAGATTGAGATTGTTAATGCACAAAAGTATACCAGAAGATATACGTTGGATAATCGAAGCAAAGGTCCGATTAACAGGTGAGTCTTCAATTTCATTTAACTCATACATGCCAGGTCTTGGTGGAAGTTCATATTCTAAAAGGAGAAGAGCAAAAAGATTACAAGTCTGTCACATATGTGGACGATAGAATTGTAACAAGCGATGTCGTTCTTTGGGGATGGTTTCCAAAAACAGAGAAGATAAAATTTTCTTCATTAAGAATTGACTGAGTAAGGAGTCATTAGATGATATCTTATTGACTCTTGATACGTATTCTTGTGATCTTGTGCATCGTGAACTTCTTAATTTGTGGAATCTCTTCAAGGATGAACAAAAGCAATACAGTTTTGGGAATCTGACTCTAAAAGACCCTGTTTGCCAATTTATAAGAAAATTGGATGGGAAGCTTATCCTCGACTCATAGAAGGCGTTTAAGCCATTTCTGGACGTGAAACCAGAGGTAGATATGAGCAACATCCACAACAACATGTACATATTTTCTTTTTCTTCTTCTTCTTCTTTATGTTCAAAAAAAAGAAAAAAAATTAAAAAAAAGAAAAAAAAGTATGTATACATCTTGGGTTTGGCTTTGGTAACACAAAACGTGAATGGGAAAATGCATGCATCCTGATCCAGCCTTCTTAATTGAAAAACAAAGAAGGTAGATTGTATCCCACATGTGAGGCAACCAATCGTATTATGACCACTTGTCCCTTTTGGGAGCCCTATGTTGCGCTGGTCTTGAATGGGTCTAATACTGGTCAACAATGCTTTGGCACAAAGCCAAAAGAGTAGACTACCTCCATCCCAATCTCAAGTGAGTATATACCCATCTTTCATCAGGTTTCTAACAACTTGAAAAAAAATAGAGGGCGAAACTACGGTTGCACTTGGTCTTTAATTAGATTAGGAGCCCCGAGCAGATACCCGTCCTGTCATAGACTCAGGAGGAGACCTTCACACGCCAGTATGTAAATAAAGTTCGTGTGTCATGCTCTGTAGAGAGCCATGTGCTATATTCCCAGTTCTTGGAACTAAGGCTCTGTAGCGTTGATGGACAGAAAGAAGCATCCCATCTTTACAGTGAATGGAAACTGTTAACTGAGTTGTATACTTACTTTAATTAGTAGGTCTCTATGGCGAGTTCTGACTGGTTGCGGTCAGGTACCATCTTCTTAGAATACAGGCTTTTAATTAGGTTTGCAGGAAGATAGAGGGCTGTTCTTTCGTAAGCAGAACGGAAAGGATTCAAAGGTTCTTGTTGTCAGTTCGGCAATCCTTGTGGAATTCATATGTTGCACTGGTGACACGCAACTCAAATACATGCCATTACTGCATTCATGACACGCAGTATAAAGATACGCCATGAAAACTGTACATACAGGTATGTCCTCATTTATTATTATATTTCTTTTATCTTTGTATGATTTTATTGTATTTTGGTTTTTGGACAAACGATCCTTTGAACAGGGTCCTTTAGGGGTTTCTAGACTTCTTTACCCTGATGGTTTTCTTGAAGTTAAAAAAAAAACAAACAAAAACAAAAATAGTAAAAAATCAAAAAAAAAAGGAAGAAAAAGAAGAAAAAAAAGATTCTTTTTTTTTTTATTTTCAAACTTTTCTGGCAACAGCCAACCTACCCATATAGGTGCTATGATTACTTTTTCCCTTCTTTTCCCTATTTAAACTCTCCATTCTCTTCACTTTCCTCCAATTCATAATCATTCAGAGGGAAAGTGAAATTATGGGACCTCCTGTTCGTAACCTTAAAAATGTCTGTGTTTTTTGTAGGTCAAGTTATGGGAAGGGTTTAGAGTTTGTAAATGTAGCAAGCGTTCTTGGTCGAACACTTGCTACAAGAAATATTCATGTTGTATATGGGGGTGGTTATCGTGGGTTAATGAGGGCTATATCACTCTCTGCATTTGTAGGAGACAGTCAGGTTTTAGGTGTCATTCCTAAACTTTTAGCTCAAAATAACATTACTGGAAAGACAGTTGGAGAAGAAATTCAGGTAACATCTATGCATGAACGAATGAAAACAATGCTTGACAACTCTGATGCATTCATTACCTTACCAGGTGGGTTTGGTACTTTGGAAGAAATTTTTTAAATTGTCTCTTAGGCCCAACTGAACATCCACCATACACCCATTGGCTTGTTGAATGTTAATAATTTCTTTGATCTTTTGTTATTTTTTCTTGATAAAGCTGTGGAACAGAAATTTATCACTCCTTCGACAAGAAAACTTCTTATCTCTGCCTCCATTATTGATGAGCTGGTTAATAAATTAGAAGCTTTTGTTTATGAACCTGATAAAGTCCTAGCTCAGATAGATTGGTCATCAGGAAGCAGTGCGGGAAGCAGTATGCAAAGAAAGTCAGATCTGACACTTCATCTTTAACTTTCCTTTACCTTTGATTTTATTTATCATACTTTATTTCTGTTTAAATTTGTGTCAGATTTCTCCAGCAGGTAATATCTTCTATCCTTTACTCATCTATATTTTAATATTGTGGACAATGTTGTGATCTGGTTGGGGAGGAAGGATAGTTTTTTTTTTAAAAAAAATAGGGAAGTATGATATGATTTTCATGAACTTGCTAAAAAAATGAATATTGACAGAGTAAGGAGTAATTTTACTCTTGAGACGCATCTTAGTTGAGGAAATAACTGTTTTAGAAGTAGCAAAAAGCATATCTTAGGTCATCGCATAAATTTTCTTCTTTCTTATAAATCACATGCTTGGATATGAATATTGAAGTGATGGATTGAGAATGATAGAAATATGCCTTATGAGATTTTGAGCCTATTGATGAATGGATTGAACATTTGTACCATTCTCTTCTTTCTTGTGTGATTTTCACTCATGAAATTATTACTCTAGAACTTGCTTTGATTCTTTTTAAGGCTACATTTTCACATGCATACTTAAATATGATTGAGGCATTTTAAAATAGCTACTTTGACCAAATAGCCATTCTTGTATATTTTCCCTTGTGTAACCCCTTTGATCTTATTTGGCTAGTTCTTGTTTTAAGCTTATTACGTGCCTTTAAAAAAAAAGGAACATGTTTTTACCTGACCTTAGGGAATAAGAGAGCATTGACTTTGTTCTTAAACAAGTGTGGGGGTGTGTGTGTAAAAAAAAAAAAGGGAAACATAAAAAAAGAAGAAAAAAGAAAAAAAAAAAGAAAAGAAAAGAAAAGAAAAGAAAAGAAAGAGTTAACCATCTGATACACTATGTGATATATCCATATCTAGAATAAAGATTGATGCTTTGAAACAACAGGAAGAGAAGGAGAAGGTTTATGCCTAATAATGAATTCAACTCATCAATTTGGGATTGATCTTCAACAAAACATTAGTCAAATATTGGTCATTATCCTTATTGATGAATGTTCTCAAATATCTTTTCCACTCTAACTGTACCATAATGCTCTTTTATTCTCTTTGGTATTTATCTTCTTATATCCATATTATCCTTCCTTCTTTACCATAACCCCGTTACAACCTTGAATAAAGTCCTCTTGATTTTTGTGTGCATGTGTTTTGAGTAGTGGAGAAGTAGAAGATAAGCAAGCTTATGGTAGTGCAATTTTTCATGGGTTGAATTGAGTGAAATATCTACCATTTTAAACACTAGAGGGATTGAGAGTGAATCATGTGAGGATCTTTCATTCTTGATTTGTTCTTTTTAACTGAAGTTTTCTTGTTTGATAGTTTGAGATATAAAGAAATATTACCTAAAAAAAATGCTTTGTTCCCTTGAATGATGGTTGCTCTTCTTGTTTCATTAAATCTTTTAGAGTTTTTAGCTTTTAAGTCTGTGTCATTTTTCTTTGTTCCTTAGGTTTTGTTCTTATGTGTTTTGCCCGGGAGTGCAAAAGTTTAGTGTAGGAGAATTTGATAATAATGTATTTTATGCATTTTATAATCCTCTAACTAGGCTTTTTAAGGTTCAATTTAGCTTAATTAAGTTGATTTTGTCACATTTTATGAAATTAAGCTTAATTGGATCATTGAAGAAATTATTGCTTGAATTATCATTAATTTGGGTGATTGCATTCTTAAGTAAAGTGGCCACAACTTGAGTTGTAATTATCTGATTAATGTGATTCTGGTCTTGTTAGAAAGTTAAGATAATTCTCTAATAACTATTCACTTGATAGCAAGAGCCACATTAATAGCAATATATTTCATTCATTGTATAACTTTCTCACTTAGCTTTTTCAGTAAACTGGCTATAATTCGAGTTACAAATATCCGATGGATGTAATTTTAGTCTTGTTTTTAAGCTAAGATAAATTTCTACAACTTTCATGAGGTCTCAAGACCAGAAACGCATGTTTGGATAACTCAAATTGGAGTTGAAGCAAAATCTAGCATTTTGAACCTGATAGCTTGACCTTCATGCACTCATTCGGCTATATCTCGGGCTATAGGAGTTCAATAATTCTGAAATTTTGACAGTAGAAGGTTAAGACCCATATCTACAACTTTCATGAAGAACACAAAAGCTAATTCGGATTCCTTGATGGTGATATTGGGCTTGGAAGTCAAAATAGAGGTACTGGATTTGGGCCTGACCCATGAGCAGTAATTGAGTCATATCTCGGGATGTAGTTATTGGATTGGGATAAACTTGGTGTCTCTGGAAAGCTGAGACAATTTCCTAGAACTTTCATAAAGACACTTAACTCAATTCTGACGCATGCCATGAGTTAAGAGCAGAGACATTTTGGAGCCAAGAAAGTCCATAATTTCAGCTCATTCATCATCTATTTTGATTTTACTTCTTATCATCAAACAACTCCATTGTCTTCTTACACTCCTTGAACTCTATAAAAGGAGGCAAAGGCTGAACATTTGAGGGTGTTAGTTAGCTTAGAGTTTAGTTTATGCTATTGTGTTATTAGTTTTCCGTTGTGTAGTTTTCTATTGTTCTTAATTGAAGTTATGTTCATCATCTTCTTCTTTTCTCTTTCTTTCTTCTTGTCTATGAGTAACTAAATCTTCATCTTGCTTAGGTGAAAAGGTGAAGCTCTTAGTAATAAGTTAAGGTTAGATTAATTTCTTTCTTGTGCTTTAAATGATATATTTTTATGTGATCTTTATATGAGTTGTATATTGTTTCCAATTAATTTAGAAACTCTTCTTGTATAATGAATATCTTGATCCATTGTAGACAATAGGATTGGCACAGTGGATGCTTTTGATGATTTATAATAGATAATTATTGGAACCATAATATGATTACATGATTGAACTTTGAATGTTAAATCTTCTGATTGGAATCTTCATTATGCATGATTTCAATTGAGTTATAAAACGAAATAATCTTGTTTTTAATTTATTACCAAGAGTGGATCTCCTAACCCAAGCAAATCTTTTTCATCTGTGAACAACTTATATCATTTTTAGTATTGTGACAAATCTTCTCCGTACCTCAAATAATTTTCTCTTCATCAATTCCCTATGGATCGACCTCGGACTCCCGAGAATTTACTACTTGAAACAACCTACACTTGGGTTTGAAACTTTGAATTTTCTCATCACCTCACCCTCTAAAAAATATAGCAGAAAATAGATGAAAAATAAACTCTCACAAAGAGTAAATATCACAAGTTGAAGCACTATAGAGCTCTCTAAGGATATCTCAGAATTTTGGCAAAAGAGCACATAAGGTAAGAAAGAAAATTGCAAATCATGTTTTTAGCACAAGCAAAAAATAGTTCAGATTATTCGGGACTTGGAGAAGTGACCCAAGGCCTCTATTTATAGAGCCTTTGATCAGAAATGCCCGTTGGAAGAATTAAATTCGTCTTTGATTTTGAGATATGACTGTTTCTTTCTAAAACAGGATTCGTGGGTTATTCGAATACTTATATGGGTTATTCGAATACCACTAAATTAAAATCTTCATGAAAAGCAGTTTAAAGAAGGTTATTCGAATACCTTGTGTAGTTATTTGAATACCTCTACAAAAAGAGCATTTTGGGAAAATATGTCTATTTGAATAGCCATTGAGGTATTCGAATAGCTTATAACAAGAAGCTTTTTCTAGAAATAGGTCTATTTGAATACCTTGATGGTTATTCAAATAGAGCATTTAGAAAACCAACTTTTTGAAAGACAGAAACATATAAAAGGCTAGTTTATTCGAATACCCATAGGGTTATTCGAATACCCCTGTATCAAAAATAGTTTTATTAACACTTTGATATTTTCCAAACGAGGCTTTCAAAAACTTTAAGATCTTTTTTGGATTTTGAACATCATCTTGAAAACATTTTTATCTTTTTGTGCAAAGGACAATGAGATATCCAAAGGTCTCTGTACAATAAATCCTAAGTCCTAGATCTACTCTTGAACTTGGTCTTCTTATCATCTTCATGTATGACTCCATGTTAGTTATCATCAAAACTAATCTTCAAGGATTGCATAGATAATCACAATGATGAAGTGAGAAAATGAAAATGGTCACTCAAGGTAAAGCTGCAAAACCGTGAGGGTGAAGGAGAAGAAGAGGAGGAAAGTTAGAGAAAAATGGAGATGAAAGTTGAAGAGAGATAAAGTGATAGTAGAATGAGTGATATTTTGGGTAAAATGTGATAAGTGTGGGAAACAAAATTTTGCTTCCCCAAGGGCCACATTTACCGTGGCAATAGCAGATAGAAGGAGAAGGATGCGTGGCTTCTCCTACAAGATTGGGCACTTTGGTCATTTGTGGCCAAAGCTTCTTAAATTTTTTTTGATTAAAATACAATATTTTTAAATTAAAGTGAATTTAATTAGAAATAAAGTGGATTACATTAGGATAATGTGATATGATTTCTAACACATGCTATTATCCAATGGACAATTGTTACAGTTGACAGAAGTCAGTATTAATTGTCCAACAGATAAAATTTACACAGTGATTATTATTTTATCTGATAAAATTCTCAAAAAACATGAAACCTCGTAAACTGTGTCCAACCTCGGGTTTAGTAAGATCCCCCATTGATGTTTCCACAAATCAAGGTTCTCGAAAAAAATATTGCATTTTCCCGGTTTCGTTCAGTTTGTACGCAAAACGAAAAATAATATTAAAATATTTTGCATTCTCAAAAAAATCTAGAAAAAATCACAAAAATCACAAATATTAGAAAATGACTATTTATAATAAAATAAATAAATTTTAGGGTGTTACAACTCTCTTATTCAAAATAGAAATTTCGTTCTCGAAATTTTCATACCTCAGAAAAATTATGGGTATTGCTCTTTCATTTTGTCTTCAAGCTCCCAAGTTGCATCTCCGGTTGTCTCGTTCCAGTTTACCTTTACCAATGGAATATCTTTTCCTCTAAGTTGCTTTATTCTCTTATCCCAAATCCTCACAGGAGTTGTTTCATAAGTTAAGTTTTCCTTTAATTGTACTGAGTCAGGTGCTATGACATGATCAGGGCTAGGAATGTATTTTTGAAGTTGTGACACATGAAAGACATTGTGGAGATTTGAAAGAAAAGTTGGTAAGGCCATTTGGTAAGCAACTGAACTTACCCGATGAAGAATTTGGTAAGGTTCAAGGAATTTTGGAGTAAGTTTTCTAGACTTGAGAACTCGACCGACCCCAATCGTGCGCGTGACTTTCAAAAACACATACTCTCCTTCCTCAAATTCAAGAGGTTTTCTTCTTTTGTCCGCATAGCTCTTTTGTCGACTTTGAGTCGTCTACATCTTCTCCTGAATCATCTTGACTTTCTCAGTCATCTGTTGTATGAGATCAGGTCCAACTGTAAGTTGCTCTCCATCTTGATACCAACATAAAGGTGTTCTACACCTTCACCCATATATAGCCTCATAGGGCACCATCCCTATGCTTGAATGATAACTATTGTTGTAGGTGAACTCTACCAATGGTTAAACTTCATCTCAACTTCCAGTTTGCTCCAAGGCACAAGCTCTAAGTAAATCTTCCAACAATTGAATTATTCTCTCTGATTGACCATCGGTCTGAGGATGATATACAGAATTCAAACGTAGCTTTGTTCCCATTGCTTCTTGAAGACTTTTCCAAAACTTTGACGTAAATCTTGGGTCTCTATCAGAAATAATACTTGTAGGTACACCATGCAGTCTGACAATTTCACCGATGTACAACTGAGTCAACTTCTCCAATGAATACCTTATATTGATCGGCAAGAAATGTGTTGACTTCGTGAGTCAATCCACAATTATATTTTCTAGCTATTTGACAATAATAACAGAATTCTACTATTTAGTGATTTATGTGTACTGTAAAATTATTTTGAGTATTCCGTGAAGGCATTTGATTGTTTTGTGTGATTTACTCTGTGTCAAGAAAATAATAATTTTCAAGCCGGAAAAAATCTTACATATTTTATTTATATATGTTGATTCTTAATTAATTTTTCAAATCTGATTTGATTTCCATGAATTTCATAATATTTATGATTTTTGTGAATTTTTGTGAGATTTTATATTTTCTTGATTATTTTAATATTATTCTCGGGTTGTATGCGCCTGGGGTAGATTTGAAAAAATGACAATTTTTCTATGGCCAGAAAATTTTGTACTGTTGAGACGGGGACATGGGATCTTACTAAACCCAAATTGAAATTTTATTTTACCATGTTTTGTACTGTATTTAATTATCGGACAATAAAAACTATAGTAAATAATTGTCCATAGGGTAATAGCAGATAAAAAAAATATTATACTGCTTAGTCAACTTTAGTGGTTATGATAACTTGATGACGGACCAATAGGAAACAAGCTTGGTGAGGAAGGCTTTGGATATGCACCATTGATTGAATCAAGGATGGAGATTGGTCTCACAAAGTGACTAGAACCATTTGTGACCATTGAATGGAAAGTATGAAGAATAAATCTTGACCCTTCATTTTAGAGATACATCTAATGGCTAGGATTTCAAGGAGGAAAGATCCAATGGCTTAGATTTAGTCTTATCATTTCGGAGCTATAACCTAGAAGCTACATCAATATCAACCATTGATTTAATCAATGGCTAATAATGCCCAAAATGGTAGCTAATGAACTTGGACACAACCCTAGAGATCAAGGGGGGTTCGGTTTTGGTGATGGCTTAAGGCCATAGCAAAGTTTCAAGACCATTTCATTACTTATCTTTATCATTTCCAAAACCTAAAGCTTTTACAAAAATTTTCTCTCCTTTCCCTTTAAGCTAGCTCACGGCCAAGCACCCAACACCACTTTCCATCACTCTATAATTTTAAACAACCACATAGCTTGCATCCTTACCTCAATCCAAGAACCTTTGTAGTTTAGTCCAAGCTCTAAATCTTTCATCTTCAAGGACTTTCTTCAAGAGCAAGTTCTAGGGTTTTTAAGGTGAAGTTATGGAAACTTCACTCTTTATCTCTTTTTCATGTTCTAGGCCATGATTTGATCCATGGTCTTTTTTGTTCAAGCTTAATATGCTAATGAACTTGTGTTTTGTTTTGTGTTTAAGAAGTTTTTGGTGGTGAATCAATTGTTCAAGAAGCAAACCAAGGAGCTTTGGAGGTTTCTCCAAGAGGTAAGAGGGAGATTCATCTCACCAACAAAGTATGGTGGTGAGAGGTGAACTTGTATTTGATGGATAGTGAATCCATGTAAGGATTCATATCCATGGTTATGTAATTATTTGTTGGTGTTGTTGTGGTTTATGTGCTTTGCATGATTTATTTATGCTTATATGTTTGGTATGATTTTTATTGCTTTTATGGTATGCTTGAAATATAATATGTTGATTATATGTTATGTATGCCATAATAATTGTTGGAAAGGAAAACAATTTTTGGTTCCAAAGACCATGAGGATTTCGGCCTTAACACCTCAAAATAGGTGTTTCCAAGTTAATATTTTCATGAATGGTAAAATTGGATGTTTAGAAGAGTAAGGAAAATGAACAAATGTTTTGGTTTCAAGGACCAAGTACCTCACGGCCATGGAGGCTTAAAAGGAGTGGTTTTGTGTAAAAATATGGTATATGAATGGAAATTTAATTAATTAGGTACAAGGATTAAAGAAATGGAAACAAAGCATTTTGTCACTTGAAAAAGGGAAATTTAGTATATGAATGGAAAAGAGAGGTTGAAAGTGTTTGAACCTCAACTTATTTTGAAGAGGATTAATTTTTAGAATTGAATTAGAATTATGAAGAATACATTGGTGATTTAAAATTGACTAATGTATAACTCACTCATTGGGTTTTGAGCGCGATAGGAAATTTTAAAGTCAGAAAATATGGAAAAGAAAAGCAAGAAATGGTATGAAAGTTAGAAAGGTCAAAATGGAATTTTGAAGGTTGAAAAATATTTTAAATAGTGGAAAAATGGTGGAAAATACTTTTCGTAACTTAAAAACATGATTTTTAAGCTACGCGATTGTAAAAAACGATGAAAAATCGCTACTCGATTTGAAAAAATGTTTAAATATTTCTATGCAATTTGGAAAGTGTTTAAATATTTTACGTGATTGAGAAAACGTTGAAAAATCAATACGTGATTTGAAAACGCGACAAAACTGTTGCGCGATTGAGAAAATGCAATAATATGGTTTCGCAATTGAAAATACAGTAAAAATACTGTTGGGCCAGTGTGTGGACCCTAAATATGAAATTATGAATTTGAACTGAGAATGATGCATTGTACATGCATTGGAAAGGTCCGATGGACTGGATAAGGCTAATTACCTAGGAGAGAATACACCTATTGAGTGGGTGCGATATGCGTATTGTAAGTCACTCGTTGACTTTGGGGACATCAGGGTGCGGGTTGCCTACAGTGGGCAGTTGGTAGCTCTTCTGTACCATGGGTTAGACTAATGCAACGCATTGATGATCCTGACCGAGACACTATTCTTAATCAAGATCTAATAAAGATTGTCGTGTATATGCTAGATGTGCAAACACTTATGAGAATTGTGGCACGTGGTCTGAGGCATGTTGGTACAGACAGATCTTTTTGATCAATCTCTCTTACCTGAGTTTTAGCTCCATGGAGTAGGAAATTAATTCTATGTGCACATGCATAATTATTGAGCATTGATATTGGTGTGATATTTGAACTGTTGAATATTTGGAAAATGTTGAGGGCATTATCGTAATTATTGTTTATGGTAATTGCATTGTTGAATATTTGAATAATGTTGAGGGCATAATTGTAATTACTGTTTATTACATCTGTTGTAATGGTAAATAATGTTGAGGGCATTATTATAATTATGGTATGATATATCTGTATGATATATTGAATGTGTTATCTCCATGCTACCATATTGGTATTGGTGTAAGTGATCTCACCTCTTTGTATGTCTATTTTGTACTGTATTTATATTTGTAAAGACGCTGAGCAAGGGATTGAACAAGAAGGCGAAGAGGAACAAATTCCTGTGGAGAAAGCTGAGTTTTGATCGGATGACAGCCCGGTCAAGTTTCTTTGGGTACGTGCGACTACAGTTCCACGACAGAGCTGGCACTTGAAGGCTTAGTCCTAATAAGGAGGGACTAATTTATCAGGGACAGTTAACGATCATCATGAGCAGGATTTTTCATGGAGATTCATTCTTTTCTGTAACTATATATGTACATGTTGAATTTCCACTGTCAATTAGATAGTATTGGGGTGGTAGGTTTCACATCCTAACGGAGATTAGTATAGTGCCGTCTACGCGGACACCTGTCCGTAGGACTTCGCGTTAAGTCGGATTCCAGCCTGCTGTGGAATCTAAGGAGGACCCGTCTAAGGGTTCTGCTGTCTAGTAATACTTGGGCAGTATGTTAGTTTTAAATAATGTTCCAATACTTTGAGGATTATGTCTGTATATAAATAATTATGACAGTACTTTTGTAATGTATATGATGTAAATTATTTGTGATGATGTTTAATATTTTTATTCTCTACTAAGTTTATCTTATTGATATTAGGAAATTTTACAACTCGAATTTAGATTACAAAGCATATTTTATAACGGAAGGGGTAATTTAGTAATTAAGTAACATAAATGTGATACCCTACGGTGGGTGTTACAATTGTAATACTATCCCACTTCTACTCGACAATAGTTAAGGGTTATAACATTCCAAATGGTATTTGATGTTCAACCTTCGCTTTCTGGCATACCAAACAAGAAGACACACATCTAGCGATATCTCTTTTCATTCCATGCCACCAAAATAACTTCTTCAAATCTTGGTACATCTTGGTTATTCCAAGGTGCATACTCAACTGACTCGTGTGAGCATGTTCAAGAATGTACTTCCTAAGCTCTTGATCCTTAGACACACAGACTCTGCCTCTGAATCTTAAAATTCCATCGTTTCCTTCATCTAAGGTCGTTGCATCGCCTTACCTCATCTGTTCCCTTTCTTCTTGGAAGAACTTGTCAACTCTCTGGTTTTTTCTGATATCTTCCATTAAGTCGTTCGAGATTGTGACCATGTTCATACAAATTTTTCCAGGCTTCAACTCCACAAAAGACCATACATCTCTGAAATGTTCTATCAAATCCTTTTCTTTGATCATCATAGTAGAAACACTGATCGTTTTCCTAATTAAAGCATCAGTCGCAACATTCGCCTTTCCAGGGTGATACTGAAGTTGGAAATCATAATCTTTTAGGAATTCAACCATCTTTGCTGTCTTATGTTGAACTATTTCTGATCATATAAATACTTCAAGTTCTTGTGATCACTAAAGACGTTGAATGTTGCTCCATAAAGAAAATGTCTCCATATCTTCAAAGCAAATACAACAGCAACTAGTTCCAAATCGTGAGTTGGGTAGTTCTTCTCATGCACTCACAATTGTCTCGAAGCATAAGCCACCACTTTTCCACCTTGCATAAGGACACACCCTAATCCTTGGTATGAAGCAATACAATATACTTCGAATGGTTCACTTAGATCAGGCAGAACTAACACAGGTGAAGTAGTTAGTCTCCTTTTCAGCTTTTGAAAACTCTCTTTGCAAGCGTCCCTCCATTCAAAGGCTTGATTTTTCCTTGTGAGTTGAGTGAAAGGTCTGACAATCTTTGAGAATCCTTCAATAAACCTCCGGTAATATCAGGCTATTCCAATAAAGCTCCGAATCTCTGTCACTATTTTTGGCCTTTCTCATTGCAAAATAGCTTCCACTTTTGATGGGTCTACTGCAATTCCTTCTTTTTAAATCACATAGCCTAAGAATTTAACCTCATCCAACCAGAACTCACACTTTGACAATTTGAAGTACAGCCTCTTTTCTTTCAGAACCTGAAGAATTATGCTAAGGTGTTGAGCATGATCTTCCTGATTTTGAGAGTAGATCAGGATATCGTCGATGAAGACAATAACAAACTTGTCCAAATAGGGACGAAAGATCCTATTCATATAGTCCATGAATATAGCAGGTGCATTCGTCACACCAAAAGGCATTACCAAGTACTCGTAGTGTCCATAACGAGTACGAAAAGTTATTTTGGGAATGTTTTCCACCTTTACTCGGATCTAATGGTAACCTGATCGTAGATCGATCTTAGAAAACACCGCTGCTCCCCTCAGTTGATCCATTAGGTCATCTATCCTTGGTAGTGGATACTTGTTCTTGATCGTAACTTTATTCAATTAACAGTAGTCCACACATAATCACGAAGTACCATCCTTCTTCTTGACTAGTAATACTGGTGCTCCCTAAGGTGATATGCTAGGTCTGACAAATTGTTTCTCCAAAAGTTCCTCCAATTGCTTCTTGAGTTCAATTAGCTCTGCTGGCGACATTCTGTGGGGCACTATAGAAATAGGACCAGCTCTTGGCACAAGGTCAATGGCAAACTCTATCTCCTGCTCCGGCGGTAAACCAGGTACATCTTCAGGAAAGACTTCGAGAAATTCTCTAACCACTGGAATTGAGTCTACATCTACCTCATTCTCGACTTTTAAAGAAGACAACAACATGTATCCTTGAGCTCCTTCTTTCAAGAAAGCTTTCACTTGGTTGGCCGTCAAAAATCTAGAATTCTCATCCAAAGGAAAAACTATAGTTTTACTAGAACAATCTAACAGGATATGGTTAGAAGATAACCAATCCATTCCTATGATTATGTCTAACTGGGAAAGAGGCAAACATATCAAATCAATAGAAAATATTCGACCTTCAACAACCAATGGACAATTCAAACAGACTTTGGTAGTAACAACAAGTTTAGTAGTAGGAGTTGAGACAGTCAAGTCAAAAGGCAAAGAAGACACAGGCAAACCAAGTCTTTTCACACAGTTATAGGAAATAAAAGAATGGGTTGCCCCAGAGTCATACGGTACAGTTAAAAGATTACCCTCTATGAGACCTTCTCCTTGTATAAGATCTTCGGATTGAGAGGCCTCGGCACCGCTCAGGGTGTAAACTCTACCTCTCGCCTGCGGTTTCACAGTTCTTGCAGCATTAACCGAAGGCTTCGCCTTAGTCTGATTGCAGTTGCGAGAAACATGTTCAGCCTTCCTGTATCTGAAACAAATGATCCCTTTGATTGTGCAATCCCTCGTGAAATGCTCTTTCCCGCACTTCATGCACCTTGGCGTAAAAGCTGTAGTTTGACCAGTCCTACCAGGACTTCCACCTTGTGGTCGTTGCTGCTGATTTCTTGGTGGTCTCGAATAAGGCTTTTTCTGATAATGACTAGCACTGCTGTTTCCTCCCCTCTGAGACCGAAAAGGTCCAAAGTTGTGGTTCCTCGTGTCCTACGCTTAGTCGAAGTCCTCTACCCGGCGACACGTATCAAGCAATTCCAAAAACTGGTTGATCTTTAATGTTATAACAACTCTTTTCACATCATGCCTCAAACCTTCCTCGAACTTTCGACATTTCTATGCTTCGTTCGGTTGGTGTTGAAAATAAGTTGAGAACCTCGACAAGCTCTCAATTTTTGTAGCATACTTACTTACAGTCATATTCCCTTGTTGCAGACTAAGAAACTCCATCTCCTTAGCATGTCTAGCACTTTCCGAGAAATATTTATCCAAGAATTTCTCCTTGAATATCTCCTACGTAATTGCTTATCCCTCAGTCTCCAACAATCGTTGGGCTCCTGTCCACCAATCTTCTGCATCCTTGACCAACATGAACGTAGCATAGGTCACCTTCTTGTCATTAGCACAATTTATACCTGTGAATTTCTTCTCCAACTCTTTGATCCACAGACTAGCCTTCTCTGGGTCAAATTCTCCTTTAAATTGTGGAGGATTAGTGCGACAAAATTCAGCTAAGTTTTGAGCATCAACAGTGGCTTCCAGCTATTGTGTAGTCCTCTCTTGTTGTTGAGTAGTCTGCCGGTTTTGTTGTAGCATAGCCTCAGCCATCTTTTGAATTGCCTCAATCGCTATAGTCATGTCTCCTCTACGAGCCATAATTCTCTTTTATAAACTATACAAAATATAGGAAAAAGTCAAATGTATCCTTTTGGAATACCAAACACAGAGAATCACACAATACAAACAAAACTGTCCAAAAAAAAAACCACAAGACCTAAAAGAAAACTTAAATCGGGGCTCTGATACCAAGACAGTGTAACGCCCCTTTTCCGGCTAGAAGAAAGAACGTCACACCATAATAAAATGAGTGAAACAAATGCAGAAAATTATAATTTGAAATCATATATTAAGACCCAGTTCATTGTTAACCTTTAAATAACCATTTCCAGTCGCAAGTATGTATTAATAGGGTATTAAAATAAATGTATGTATTAATTTTTTTTTTGAATTATTTGAAGAGATAATGATAAATATAGATACAATGGAATTCGACATGAAATTAAAAATCATACATTCACATTATATATAATTATATATGCATCAAGCCTGTTTAGTTACATCATCAAAATATACAAAAAGTAAAAGGCTTTACCCACCCAAGATGATTACAAATTTACATCCCATCAAATCAGCAAAACGTCAAGCTTCCCAAAAAGATATACAGTTAGCCATCAGTAGCCACCGACAGTATCAGCCCCTAAGACTGATGAGAAGGAACCATAGCAGGGTCTTCCTCATCCGATGAGATCATCATCGGAGCGACCGAATTCTGGGAAGAAGCCTCGCAGTGGAGAGAAATGAATCATCTCGTGGGGTGTAGTAAAGATCATCCCACAAATCTCTAACAGGCAGGTAAAACTCTAAATGGACAAAAGCAGTAAAATCAAAGACATGCAGGTCATAGCGACTCCAAGCTAAAGACACAGTCAGCTCCCCATGATAGATGCATCGGTCCGTGCTCAAGTTTATGTGCCAGCAGTCTAGACCACCGTGAAAGGTTATCCTTTCGTAACCTAAAAATCGGCGCAGACGTGAAGACATCTTCAATCAACACTAGTCGTAATCAGGCCAAAAGCCAGGAAAATCAGGCGCCTCCTTTTCTTCCTCGCGAGTGTCTTCTCGGTAGTACATAATTTATAACAGAAGTACAGATATATAGAAAAGAGGTGAGACACCCAGCATTCAATACCAATATGACAGTAAGAAAACAGATGGCACTGGGTGCCCACATAGCGTTACAACACATGTATTTATTAACAGTAGCAAATAAATTAATAATAAGAGAAAACAACAGTAAGCAATAATAAAATAAGCAAATGAAATTTATATCTCAAGCAGTCAATAGTTCAACCATCCAACAATTATTGCAGTATCAAAAGCAGACAATTTAATGGTCATAAGTACTCATGTTCAATGAAATATGAGACTGACAATGCATAATGCACATGGTACCAAAAATCCTACTCCATGGAGCTAGACATCAATATTTCAGAGAGAATAATCAAGGAGTCATGTCAGTATCTCGTTAGCCTAAAAAATAAAGTGCTTCATCTCATAAAAATGTTTGCACAATATGGCTTATACATGGCACCTCAAAAGTTGATCGCGATATAGGACAATGTCTCGGTCCGGATCGTCGGTGTGTTTGCATCAGTCTATCCCACAGCCCCAGTGGAGCTACCACTATCTATTGTGAGGCACCCGTACCCCGACGCCCCCAAGGTCAACTACTATGACCCTACGCTTAGTCTACTCGCACCCGCACAAAGGTGTAATTTAATCTCCTAGGCACACATTGCCTTTCCAACAAAGTCCAACGGACATCACATATGCATGACGACTCAATCTACATCATGTATGTGTATCATTTGCATGTTCCTCATAACGCAATGCATATCATGCATATTCATCAACAATATATTTTCTCATGGAACATGTCACAATGGCATATAGTCAATCATCAACAACATCATGCCTCAATTTAATCAAATACGCATCGACAAGTACTTAGTCCCACACATGGACTCATAATATCATATAATTCATTCTCAATATCACCAATTTCATATACATGGTTCAACACATATCGTAATTCCATATTATGAATCCAACATCCTTAGTTTCCTAAGTTTTGGTCAATTATGAAAATTTTGGGCTAAAGAACCCTTGAAAAACCGTGGCCCCTCTAAATCCTTAATTCCCAAAGATGCACAAAAGCATCATTTGGACTCAAAATTACCTTTAGAGGCCGTGGCCTCCCTAAGGTATCAAAGTTCCAATTTTTCTATTCTTTCCATCCATCCTTTAATAACTAATTACATAGATTTCATTTTACATAAAAATCAATTCAAACCCTTAAGATTTTGGGCCAAAACCGTGGCCTCTCAATAGGGTAGTAAACCCTTAAATTTTTCATTTATCAAATCCAACATTACCAAAGCAATCCAACATCCTTAATGCATTCAAAACAACCAATCATTATTAACCTCAATCAAGAACATACAAAACATGAAAAACTAATAAACAAAGTAAGCTTCCATTATGGATTTCTCCATCAACAACCACACAAAAGTCTTCTCACCACCAATAATGGTTGAAGTGAGTAAATCTCCCTCTTACCTAAAGGAAGAACATGAAAATGGCCTCCTAGTTGGCTTCTTGGTGGTTCGGTTTTGGGGCTCCAAAAACCCTAAAAATCAAGCTCAAAGAATCAACACCAATGGTTGAAAAAGAAAAGATCCATGGTCATAAATATGGCCATAGAAACGAAAAATAGGAAGAGAAGGTGAAGAATCAAAGATTTACCTTCAAAGTCTCAAACTTTGTTCTTGAGTGAAAGTGAAGAAGATGATAGATTTTGAAGAAGATCTTCAAAGAAGAAATGTTGAGAGTGAGAAGGAGTGTGTAGAAATGGTGATGGTGAAGTGAGAAAATGAAAATGGTCACTCAAGGTGGGGCTGCAAAACCGTGGGGGTGAAGGAGAAGAAGAAGAGAGAAGTTAGAGAAAAATGGAGATAAAAGTTGAAGAGAGATAAAGTGATAGTAGAATGAGTGATATTTTGGGTGAAATGTGATGAGTGTGGGAAGCAAAATTTTACTTCCCCAAGGGCCATATTGTCGCGGCAATAGGAGAGAGAAGGAGTGTAACACCCTTGTGGGGATGTCACATATATAAAGAAAATAAAAGAAAGATAAATAAAATCTACCCAAGTTGTAAAACATTTGTTACGTACTAATACGGGTTGTAAAATATTTCCTATTAAACAGAATATTATTAAATAAAATAACGCGAAAACATAAAACCAACAGAACAACATCACTCATAATATACATATGGTCCAAGTTATAAGTTATACAAATAATTTACAATTATATCTACAAATATTTAAACAGAAACAGTAAAGAGAAACAGTAAAGAGTCAATATATACATACGCAGACGCGCCCAAAAATACTCATCCTAAACATTTAATCTTCTGATGGATCACTCTAAGAAAACTCATCAGAAGATAAATATCCAGGATGCCTGGACACTCGACGGAAACGAGACCGCGCAGTCGACACGATAGTCATCTCACTAGGCTCAGTGGATACACCACCCCAATGTCGCCTAAGAGATAACGGTAACTCTAAGTGCAAAAACACAGTAGTCGTCATCACTGGCTCTCCATCAAACATATGTCGTAGGGACACAGTCAGCCGTCCCACGTAAGTCACTGAGTCTCTATCTCCCCGCAGATGCCAAGCTAACGATCCACCGTGAAACTCGAGTGTCACAAAACCCAAAAATCCTGGTATCGCCATACCCTAACAAATCAGTCCAATGGATATGGATGATCAGATGGTTCTTGGTCATCGTACTGATCTTCAGTTTGCTGCTCCTCTTCCTCCTCAGGATACAAAATCTCAAGAGGCTGTTCCTCTTCCTCAAACTCTTTATCACATAAATAAATGTACAGAAAACACATACAATAAATAGGTAAGACAAACTAAAATCATCACAAACATGGCGAATAAGAAAACGACAAACAGCAGATATACAGTTTATGCAATATGAATAACTATAACATTAATTAGTAACAGAATAGTGTCATAACAACACATAATATCACAAATAAAACAATATCACAGATAAAATAATATCACGAGATAAAATAGTATCACGATAAAATAGTATCACGATAAAATAATATCACGTATAAAATAAAATAAGAATTAGACAATTTAACATAATAATAACCAAATAAAATAAATAGATATAATAAAATAATATCCAAGATATAACCATATACAATATGACACGACCCTACTCCATGGAGCTAAACACATACAGATATCAGAGAGAGAATGATCCGTAAAATCTATTAGTACCACGGCTGCCCAACCAAACTATTCCGCGGTCTCACGTTGCGTCTATAGCCCCACGTCACATGGAATCCACTATCCAAGGCATGGTGTAGTTCACGGTCTCACGTTGTGGCACTACAGGCAATGTACTATTAGACTTTACAAAATCTCGATTAAATATAGTGCATGTCGAGTCTATTAGTGTGCTATCAGTTACCACGGCCCAGCGGAGCGACCGACTGTCCCATATATGGGATCCCGTACACTAACGTCTCCAAGTTCATAAGGACAATGAACCACACTACGTTTATTGCATCGACAACACGATGTGATTCACCTCGTCAACCAATCTACCAAAAACTGGCATAAACTCAATATATGAGAAATTACTAAAATACCCTCATTAAAATATATCCTCAAAGATAAAAAGATACAGTAAGTCCCACCAGACAAATACTATTCCAAAGCCTGTACGGGTTCACCTCATAGCCCGACAGCAGAAAAATACAGAAAAATACCGTTTTGGTCAATCGCGTAGAAATTTTATCGCATTTTCACAATCTCGTCGTTTTTACAAACGTTTTTAAATCGCGTAAATTTATTTTTTTCTATTTTTTTTTTAAAATCGCGTAGAGTTTTTAACACGTTTTCTCAATCGCGTAAGATTTTTAAATCATTTTATTGTCCAAATCCCTTAAAAATTACTGTTTAAATAAACAGAAATAATAAATAATATGTTTAAACTACGTAAAATATTTTTCATATCGTATACTGTCTTTTGGACATCTTTTCTATCTTATTTGCCCGTTTTTACTAAAAATTGACAGTATTTTGTTTAGAAAATTATATTAATGGTTTCCTAATTTTTTCGTAAAAATTCTGTTTACTAAATTTTTAGACCATATAATTTAATCCTTTTGAAAACCACTAACATGCTTCAAAATATAGTATGAGCCATATGTTAGAAATTCTCAAAAGTTACTGTATTTCATTTCTAACAGTAAAATTATTAATTTTAATCCTTAAACTTAATTCTAATCAATTTGTTTCTTTAAAACTCATTGTAGAAAAATTCCTTTTTAACATATCTTACATCTTTTTACTTGAAAATGGTTTGGAATTGATTTTAGAAATCATGGATCTTTGGTTTGGCATGTTGGCGAAATATGCACTTGTGTTATTTGATTTCTAAATTCATTTTCCTTGATCTAAACTATTCTATCTCTTGTTAATTTTCCTAGGTTAATTAAATTACACTTTAGGAAAATAATGAGAACATTTTGGTTCTCCTTTTGGTCAATGGCCGTGAGCCTTGGTGTGGTGTTCTTTGGAACACTCATACATTCCTTAGCATGTTATTCACATCCTATACATTATCATGCATTTCTAACACATACAAATTATCAAAGCTTGTAGACATGCAAATCAAAGCTTGTAGACATGCAACATCATACAAATTATTACAAACATCGAATAGGAAAACTACTAACAACCACACAAATAAGCTACTAACAACCACAAACAAAGGAATCCTTATGGATTCTACAATCACAACAATCAATCTCCATCTTCTTACCACCACCCATGGATGATAAGATTTGTCTTCCTCTTACCTTAAATGAAGACAAAAATACTCTTTCACACCTCCTCTAGGTTTCGGTTTTCACTCCACCAAGTCACCTAACAAGCTTAAACAAAACTACAAGTTACTAACCATAAAAGAAAGCTTAAACCATGGAGAAATCATGGCTTAGGAGAAATCATGGCTTAGAACTTTGAAAAAGAATTTAGAAATGGAAAACTAGAAATTTCACCTTCTAGGTAAAATTTTCCAAGTAGGTTTCCAAGCTTCAAATGAAAGATTTTGCAAGAACTCTCAACTAGAGATGTTCTTAGGATTGTGCTTAGGTTTAGAAAACTTGATTGGATAAATTTTTGAGTGATTGGATGGTGTAGGTTTGTGTTTGGCCGAAACTAGCTTCAAGAAAGCTTCAATGGAGTTTAGGGTTTTTGGAAGAGAGAGAAGAGAGAAAATTGCATGAAGAAAAAGTGATTATGGCCTTCCAAAAGCCATATGGCCGTGGACTTCAATGGCATGCAAGGTGTCATGGGCTTGGCTTCGTCCAAGCCTTAGAATGAATCAAAGGTCAAGATTAAAACTTGGTTAGCAAGCTTAGCTCTCATTGGTTCATCCTTGCCTTGTCACCAACCTTAGTCACTAACCTAGTCATTAGCTTAGTCATTAACCTAGTCATTAGCTAGCTTAGTCACTTGTTCTAGAGAATTCCTTCACTAATGGTGTTTAATTAAGCTACTAAGTTAACTGTTTTAACTAAACGTGGGTCCCGCAAAACATTTCCTGTCTCATCATCATTTTATTATACTTGACTAATAAAATAATATTATAATAATACAAAATTATTTTATTTGACATTAAATCCTAAAAATTAAAAGATTAAATACGATCATTCAGAATCGGGTTAAGTAAGATCCCCCAGTTCTGAATAATTAAAACAAGATTTCCCCGACCCGGAAAATATCATTTTCCTGTCCCGGAGCAAATCGCACAAAAAGTCCAAATAAAATCACAGACAGTAATATTAAGCATTGTAACATATAGAAAAATTAAAAACAGTACAATCGGGACGTAATGGTCATTTTTTCATTTTTCCCCACAACGAAGCAAATAATCCAAAACGTTCAAATAAAATTACAGACAGTATTAATTGTCTGTATATCTCCCAGAAAAATTAAAATAGTAGCTTGAGAAAACTTTTATTTTACCGTCTCGAAACATATTACGTAAAACGACCAAATAAAATTTTAGCCTATAAAACATATTTGTATTTCATACAGAAAATAAGAAACAATAAAATAGGGACACAACGGTCTTTTACACAAAAGCTTGAAAAACAGCAAACAAAACATTCGGGACATTTTTCTAAAAATTGGAGTGTTACAAGGAGAGGGATGAGTGGCTTCTCCTACAAGATTGGGCACTTTGGTCATTTGTGGCCAAAGCTTCTCAAAGAAGCTTTGATTAAAATACAATATTTTTTAATTAAAGTAGATTTTGTAACACCCTCCTTAGGGTATCACATGTCTGACTCCCGACTCATATTCTGAAAAGAAGTTCACACAAAGTTTGAGTTATAAAAGGTGGGTTTTAAAATTTCTTTTTTTTTTTACTGAAACATAAACTTACCGAAGTTCATAGGTAATACCAAAAATATATTTATACTAATTAATATACAATATTGACACTAATTAATATTTAACAATTTAAAGAGAAATATTTAACTAACAGACTCTTTTTTTTAACAGTAGCAAACCCTATGACGGGTCCTACTTAATAGCACGGTACAACACTAACGATAAAAATAACTCTACATACGTATTCTG
The DNA here is from genome assembly GCA_029884605.1 of Ormosia emarginata. Lineage (NCBI taxonomy): Eukaryota > Viridiplantae > Streptophyta > Magnoliopsida > Fabales > Fabaceae > Ormosia > Ormosia emarginata. Next base: position 18,000,979 of record JAQQTP010000078.1, on the reverse strand, counting down.
TTGTGTATCCATCTTGAAGCATCAGGCATCTGTTCTACATCTGTACTTTGTCCTCAGACATCTCTTCTTTGGCAACACTGTAAGCTATCCAATCTGGAAAGGTCATTCTCTGATGTTGTTTCCAAAGGCAGAGGTATTTGTCACCCGTTATGTCTAAGACAACTTGTTCCTTCTACTATATAATTTTTACAATACAAACACAGCAAAACAATATAACAGAGAGGTGAGATCACCTACACCAATACCAACATGGCAGCACAGAGATAACACAAGTAGCATATCATACAGATAGATCATACCACAGTTATGATCATGTCATCAACATTAATCAACTATCATCATCCAATCATTTATCAGTTCAATTATCATAAACAATAATTACGATAATGCCCTCAGCATTATCATCATCATCATCCAGGTATTCAAAACAATTGTCATAGCCAATATTTCTCAATTAATATATCACACAGATATAAATGTACTCATATAATGCATGTGCATTTAGACTCAATGTTCCTACTCCATGGAGCTAAACTCAGGTTCAGAGAAAATGATCGAAAAGACCTACCGGTACCATGTGCCTCAGACCACGTGCTTTAATTCTCATTTCAATTTTTGCACATCTAGCACATACACGACAGTCTTTATCAGATCTTGATTATGGATAGTGTCTCGGTCAGGATCATCGGTATGTTGCATCGATCTAATCTACGGATACAGTAGAGCGACTCACTACCCACTGTAGGCAACCCGCACCCCGATGCCCCCAAGGTCAATGAGTGACTTACACAACGCATATCGCACCCACTCAAGAGGTGTGTTTCTCCTAGGCAATCAGCCATATCCAGTCCTCATCGGACCATTCCAATGCATGCATAATGCACCAAATACCAATCACAGGTATATCTCATAATTTCTTAGATATAGTTTATACAATGCACGAATATATCAGTGCAAGTCCAACCACAAGGGCCATTCTTTTCAAATTCGTTTGTTCAATTAAATCATATGCCTCAATGCATATTTTTTTCAATGGATCTAAAATGCACCATGTGCCAATAACAGGCAAAACTCGTTGTTTTCACAAACAGTGTCCATACACTGGTTTTATAGTAATCATACTATATTTTTCAATAACAAAATCATGTTATCATGTTTTCATAGTTATAAAATACTTTTACTGTATTTTCACAATCGCGTAACATTTACATTCGTTTTCACAATCCAAAATGTTTCGTTATATTTTCACAATACCATAACATTTCTTTTACATTTTCACAATATCGTAACACTTTTGTTACGTTTTTAAAATTCCAAAACGTTTTTATTACATTTTCACAATACCGTAACACTACTGTTACGTTTACAAAATTTCATAACATTTCTGTTACATTTTCAAAATACCGCAACTCTTCTGTTGCACTTTTAAACCACGTACAAATTTTTTAACGTTTTTCTCAATCGCATAAAAACATACGTTTCTCAAATCACATAGTATTTTTCCACTGTTTCAAAATCGCGTAACTTAAAAATCATTCTTTTAAGTTGCATAAATTATTTTCCATCATTCTCAAAATATTTAAAACACTTTCCAAATCACATAACGATTTTTTTGCCACTTTTCACAATCACGTAAAAATAATTCATCACTTTTCAATCACGTAGTGATTTTTCAATAGTAGTTCAAATTACGTAAAATATTTAAACGTAATTCAAATTGCGTAGAAATATTTCAACGTATTTAAAATCATGTAGAAATATTTTTTTTGTAGTTCAAATCGTGTAGCTTAAAAATCACGTTTTTAAGATACGTAAATAATTTTTCACCACAATTCCATTATAGAAAATATTTCTTGACCTTCAAAAATTCTTTTTCAACTTTTCTCAAAATAATATAACTTAGTATTTCATTTTTCACATTTTCTTACTCAAGAAAATCTTTTTCCAAAATATAATCCACAAAAATCACTTTTCCATTAATATAAATCAACGTTTCAAAACTTAACATTTTCTAACGTATTTCAAAACTCAGAAATCAGTTATACGTTAGTAAATTTTCAAAACACCATTATATTCTTCATTTTTCCCAAATCATTTCCAAACACAACCTTCTTCAAAATAAATTGAAGTTCGAAAACATTTTCGTTTACAAAAACTTAATTTCTCAAGTAATAAACACTCTAATTCCCTTTCCAAATTCTTGTGCGAAAATCATTTTGTTATAAAATCAAGGTATCCATAAGTCTTCAAAAACCGTGAACGTGTTCATTGAAAACTGTCAAATCTTTCGAGTGACAAAACACTTCGTTTTATAAAATATCACTTTGTTCCATAAAAATCAAGGCATTACAAGCCCTCAAAAACCATGGTACTTAGCCATTGAAACCATCAAATATCTTTCCTTCTAAATTGATATGGTTTTACACAAACAAAACCATTAAATCTTTGTTTTCAAAACCGAAATACCGATGGTCATAAAAATCAAACCCATTTGTTCAAATTCATTTTTACTTTCTTTACAAATCCTTTTTCACTTTCTTTGTAAATCCTTTTTCACTTTCTTTGCAAATCCTTAAAATCCACGTTGCCCGTTTCATTTTTCGAAATCAAGTTTAATAAACACTTAGAAACTTTTTACACAAAATAAATCAATAAAATCCCTTTAAAAAAAACGTGTTCTTGTTCTCTTGAAAAACATATCCTTTGTTCATTTTCCATGCTTTTCAAATCAATCCAATTTTATTCTTCCATAAAAATATTAAGTTATAAACACCTATGTTGAGGTGTTTTGGCCGAAAATTCCATAGCCTTTAGAACCAAGGAAATTCATTTTCTCCACTTCATAATTTTCATTTAAACAAATCCACTTCATAATTTTCTTAAACAAATCAATCCAACATGAAACTCTAATTATGGGCATCAAAACTGTAGCCCTTCCTTGGCTATTGGAGCCAAAAATTGATTTCCTTTCCATCAACACATCATGGCATACACATACATATTTCATCATAAATACTATAAGCATGCCATATACTCATCATGCATAATATAAGCATACCATCAAAGCCATAAAATCATGCATAGTATATCAAGCATAGGCAAATAATTAAAACACATAAACACCCACAAATAAATTACAAGACCATGGATATGAATCCTCACATGGATTTACTATTCATCAAATATAAGATCATCTCTCACCACTATACTTGGTTGGTGAGATGGATCTCCTTCTTACCTCTTGAAGATCCTCAAAAGCTCTTTGTTTTGCTTCTTTTTCCAAGTCCTTCACCACCAAGGGTTTCTTAAACACAAAACAACACATATATTTATTAGTATCTTAAGCTTGAATAAGAAAACCATGGATGTGCATCACGGTTAGAACCTTGAAAATCAAAAGAAAAGTGAAGAGTAACAAACTTCACCATTAAAGCTTCAATCTTTAGCTTGAAGAACAAGGTTGAAGATAGATGATTTAGAGAAAATCTCCAACATGAAAATTGCTTAGAATATCATGTAGATTCAAGATCTATAGTTGGATGAAATTAAAAAGGATTGAATGGTGATTTTGGATGGTATGGCCGAAATTCCTCTTGAAGAACAAAGATGGAATTTTTTATTTTTGTGAGAGAAAAGCTTCTTAGACTTGGTTAAGACAAAGGATGAAGTGAAAACACTTAGTTTTTCCTTCCACAAATTTCGTGAAGCTCCTTGGGAAAATTCCTAAAAATCATAAACAAATGTTATAATCAATAACAAGTGTAGAAATAGGTAAACCATGGTTCAATCATGGCTTAGAAAATCAAAACTAGAAGATTAGAAGAAGAAATATGAAATTTACCATTTTTGGTAGAATCTTGAAGCTTGGATTTGAAGATCAAGATGAATGATTTAGAGAAAACTCATAACTAGGGATGTTCTTAGAATAAGGTAAGGATTCAAGAAACTAGATTGGATGAAATTTTTGAGTGATGGAGGGTAGATTATGGTGCCATGGCCATGAGCTTAGAGAAGGAGAAGGAGAGAAATTTTTCTAAGAGTTTTGCTTGAAGGAAAGTTCAAGAATGATGAAGTATGGTCAGTAATGACCAAGGTGACAAATTATTGCCTTCAAAATTTGCTTTAGCTTCTAAAGCAATCACAAAAACCGTCCCCCCCCTCCATGCTTCTTCAAAGAGTGCAAATAATTCAACAATGATGCATAATTGACCAAGACCACTTAACAATGACATAAAGTTTTCCTTTACTCCAAAATGCTTCACAAAACCGTCCCCCCTCATGCATTATGCATGCAATAATGTTGTCATCTCTTTCAAGCCACCATTTAGAGCATTTTAGACCATTGATTAATTCAATGGTTAGGATTTAGGTAGACTTTTGATTAAGACTTAATCTAGGCCATTGGATCTTTCTCCTCAAATCTTAGCCATTAGATGCATCTCCAAAAATGAAAGGTTAAGATTACTCCTTCTTACTTTTAATCCAAGGGTCATAATTAGTCTTTGTCACTTTTTAAGACTAAATCTCCACCATAGATTAAATTAACATCCAATGGTTATAAATGGTCCTTGTTACTTTACAAGGCCAAATCTTCACCCTTGATTAATTATCCATCCAATGGTCATAAATGGTCTTTGTCACTTTTTGAGACCAAATCTCTACCATTGATTAAATCCATATCCAATGGTCATAATTGATCCATCTCCACCGTTGATTAAATCAAGATCAAGTCTTTACTGTCGATTAAATCAATGGTTAATATCAAAGTCTTCAATATTAGACTTGTTTCCTATTGGTCCATCAAAAATTATCACAATCACTAATATTGACTTAATAGTATAATTTCTATTTTTATCTGCTAAAACCCCACGAAAGAATATATTTACTATATTTTTATCACCCGATAAATAAATACAGTACAAAACACAGTACAAAAAATTTTCTAAAACTGTTTCTGGATTCAGGTTTAGTGAAATCCCATGTCTCCGTCTAAATAGTACAAATTTTTCTATGCGTAAAAAAATTTTCATTTTACGGGACCCACCTGGGCCCACGTATGGCCACCTGGGCCCACATACACCCCCTAGGCCCACAAACAGTAAAAAAATTTCATAATCATCCACAAAAATCACAAATATTAGAAAATGCACAAATATCAAATCAGATTATGTAAAATAATTAAAACTTAACAGTAATAATTAAATTACGTAAAATTTTCCCCAACCCGAAAATTTTTATTTTCCTGACATGGAGTAAATCACTCAAAATGATCAAATACGCTGACGGAATAATCAAAATAATTTTACAGTATCCAGAAATTACTAAATAGTAAAATTTTGTTAACTGTCAAAATTACTGTTTAAGAGATACGAAATTTTTAGGGTGTTACAGATTTGATTAGACATAAAGTGGATTATATTAGGATAATGTGATAGAATTTCTAACACATGCTATTATCCAATGGACAATTGTTACAGTTAACAAAAGTCAGTATTAATTGTCTTGCGGATAAAATTTACACAGTGATTAATATTTTATCCGATAAAATTCTCGAAAAACGTAAAATCTCGTAAATTATGTCCAGCCTCGAATTTAGTAAGATTCCTCGTCGACGTTTCCACATATCAAGGTTCTCGGGAAAAACATTGCATTTCCCCAACTCCGTTCAGTTTGCACGTAAAATGAGAAATAATATTAAAATATTCTGCATTCTCAGAAAAATCTAAAAAAAATTCACAAAAATCACAAATATTAGAAAATGACTATTTATAATAAAATAAATAAATTTTAGGGCGTTACACAAATCATAAAGCAGTCTCAATAGTTCCTCCTGCATATCCAAATGTCCTTGGAGGATTTGCCGGGAAGGAGAATGACTTTGGGCTCTATTTCTCCAATTGCCTCCGTCCAACACAACATATATCACGAGCCTCCCCAACGACAGAGCGTAAATCAAATACACCCTCCTATGCTGGGAAAATGAGACATCTACCGATAATACGTTGAAAAAGTGAGATATCTAGTAGAAGAACCGTTTACGAAGACATGACAAAGTTTCAGAGATTTGGGGAAGAACAAGAAGAAAACCCCCGCAAGAGGCAAAACTCTCCAGAAATGCACAGGGAAAGAAGGAACCATTTCCCTGGGAAAAGTTACTTCCAAATGGAGACGCAGAAAGGAAAAAGGGAATGCCAAAGTCGAACGCAAACATCCCTTATTTATGAAGAGAATGGAACGCTCTGATTGGTTCCTAGGAAGGAAGAGCCTGTCAAACCATAAAATATGCATTTAATGCTCTCCCGTTCCCATTAGCTATAAGAGCAGCGGACGGTTGGAAACTACGCGAAGCTGACGTTTCCTATTAAAGGCTCCTTAATTCTTGAGGAAATCAAAGCAATGGTTTCCAAAGAATCCAAGACCAACAAAGGATGCTGCTGCAAATTAAATGACCCCGTGAACCACACTCGGGGGCAACAGGAGGAAAACCTCGGAACAAGGAATGATGATGTAGACAAGGACCCACCTCGGTCTCTAACGATATCCCGAACTCCGGGGTACCCCGTACTCAACGATGGACCTTGGCCCCAATACGAGACACCACGAAACCTAGCTATAAAGCTAGGGCATAGTTCGTTGCGAGTCTGATGATCCTATACCTTGACACTTAGGTCTTATCCAAGCACCAAGCTGGAGGCAACTATTCTGGACCATGGTCCGGGATCCCATCCGAAAGGATCGACCCAACACACGAACCATTGGACTCCGCCATTAACACCCCGGCCTAGGCCTTACAACCTCGGTCCATGACATTGGACTATCATGATCGTCGGACCCATGCGGATTCCCACAACTGCCTACCACAACCCTATATGTGGGGACCATAACTGCCTATAATAAGGATTGACCACTAAGGAGATAACCCTGACAGGTCAGAGACGGACCTCAACGATCGTGGGACAACCTTGACAGATCAGAGACGGACCTCAATAATCATGGGCTGAGACCTCTGCCAAGGCACGATCCTAATGTACCTTTGTCCTATATGGATTGCATGAGGATTCCAGTCATGCTCTACATATACCAGACCAAGTTAACCAAATAAAGTATCTGCTATTCCATTGCATGAATCCTACTTGTGCATTGTCTGACTTGAGCGTTTAAGTCCCTTTGCAGGTACCCACCCCCTGGTTCAATAAGCTTGGCAGTAGCTGCGTAAGGAGGAAACCACCATACACGTGCCTATCTCAGGTACCTTCTGAATTGACTTCAGAACATATTCTTTATTATTTTTTTATCTTAACAAAAATTAGATACCAAAATAAAGAATCCCTTTTATCTAATAGCATAGATATATAATATATAATATACATTTTTTTTAAATTGTCCGGGAAGGTGCCTTAATAACTAGTCGTGACAATACTTGAGGGAGTCTCATTACAATATATATGAGAATACCCGATTAAAGACAAAAAAAAAAAGGACTATCTTTCTCCCATAATAGCCACCACAGGACCTAAAAAACAAATATCATCACCCCCAACAATTTATGTTTAAACAAAATATTATAACTTTAACAAAATGCCAATTGACATGTTTCATGTTTTCTTAGATTCTGTTTGTAACAATAATGTAACACTTCTAAGAATATTAACCTACAAGAATCTCAAATAAATTGCATATAAGAAGATTTAATATATAGATTATTATTAGTATTATTTTAATGGGAATGTACATTTTGTACGTTAAGATTAAAATGAAATGATAGTTGACTTATTAATCAACATTTTATTCATGACAATGGTATGATTTAGGTTTGAATTTATTTAGAAGCAATTGTGATTTCAAAGTAAAGAATATTTATAATTTTATCATTCTTTTGTATTTGTGTTTGTTTGGTTACAATTTAAACTTAAAACTAAACAAAATATTTAAAAAAATAAAATTGTAAATACAATTTATTTTGCAGTTATACCTCTTTAAAACGTCCTCAACCTCCCACACCGTCATTATATAACTTTTTTTTTTTTCAAAACTTTGTACTTATAATAGACTCTTCATTAATTTTAACTAAAAATAGAAAGTACAGATTGAGGGGTATGTAGTGCATATCAAATCGTTAATAGCTAGGTATAACAGTTATGTTTTTTTAATCTTAATTTAAAATAAAAAAATGGGAACAAATTTTAAATAAAGCAAATGCACAAACAAATTTATTTAAACAAAATTTTTTTGAACTGGTTTATTTAAACAAAATTTTTTGAACTGGTTTATTTAAACAAATTTAAATAAATTATTAAGCAAAGCAAAAATTCCTTATTGAAAAAAATAAATAAATCAGCAATTGCACAAAAAGTTCACTACAGCTCATATCATTGCCCGAATGAGAGAGCTCATTTATTTATTTTTTATTGAATGGCGGATTTTTTTTTTTGTTCTTTAATGAAAAAAAGGAAGCTACATTTTAATAGTGTTGAGAACTTGTGGCGTAGGCATTCGTACCACTCTCCTATTCTCCTTCGTGGCAAAGTCGTGGTTGCTGATAAGAGTGCCATACCTTTTCGCTTCCAAGCTGCGTGGACCACCCATAAAGACTTTCCTTCTGTGGTTCGCAATGCTTGGATGCAGGGAGATTGTGCTGTGCCTGCTAGTCTTCAGAGGGTTAGGGAGGATTCTATTGTTTTCAACAATCAAGTTTTTGGGAATATTTTCAGGAGAAAGCGCACCTTGGAAGCTCGTTTACGAGGTATACAGCGCACCCTTGAGACAGCTGATGTTCTTAGTTTGCAATTACTTGAAGCGGATTAACAGCGTGAATATAATGATGTCCTTAAACAAGAGGAGCTGCTTTGGTTCCAAAAATCGAGAGAGAATTAGGTGCGGTTTGGGGATCGTAACACTAAGTTCTTTCACACCCAAACTATTATTCGGTGAAAGAGGAATAAAATTCATGGTTTGTTCTTAGAGGATGGTAATTGGAGCACAGATGATGGTATCCTTAAAGCTGAGGCTTTGGCTTTTTTCAAGACTTTCTTCTCGCCTAGTTTGAGCTCTACCCCTCAGTATTTGCATACCCCTTATGTTCCCAAGTTAAATGCTATTGGTGTTACTTCTATGACTGATTTTGTGCGTAAGGAGGAGGTGTTCATGGCGGTCTTTAGCTTGAAATCTTTCAAGTCTCCTAGTCCTGATGGATTTCAACCATTGTTTTTCAAACATTTTTGGGAGGTGATTGGTGATGACCTCTGGTACCAAGTGAGGGATGCTTTCTGTAAAGAGTTTTCGGATGATCTTCTGGCCGAAACTCTTATAGTGCTCAATCCAAAGATTGATAACCCTGTCTATTTTAAGCATTTTCGCCCGATTAGCTTATGCAATGTGGCTAATAAAGTTATCATGAAAGTGTTGGTCCAAAGGCTTCGTCCTTTCCTAGATGACTTGATTGGCCCTCTTTAAAGCAGTTTTATCCCGGGTCGAGGCACTAAGGATAACACTATCCTGGCTCAGGAGGTTGTTCACTTCATGCATCATTCTAAGTCAGAAAAGGGTGTGATTGCCTTCAAAGTTGATTTAGAAAAAGCCTATGACAGAGTTAGTTGGGATTTTCTTGAGCTTACTCTCCAGGAGTTTGGGTTCCCTACTATTACTATTGCTCTTATTATATGGTGTGTGTCGTCTGCTAGTCTTTTCGTTCTTTGGAATGGAGCTCAGTTGGATAGTTTCAAGCCCTCAAGGGGTCTTCGTCAAGGGGACCATTTGACTCCCTACCTCTTTGTTTTGTGCATGGAGAAGTTAGCTCTTAAGATTCATGACTTGGTTAGTAGTGGAACTTGGCTCCCAGTCCACGTGTCTAAAGGAGGATCGGGGATATCCCATTTATTCTTTGCTGATGATGTCTTGCTTTTCTGCCAAGCTAGTAATTTGCAGGTTCATTTGGTTACGGATACTCTTCAGCAATTCTGTAAAGCCTCTGGTTTAAAGATTAATCTTGAGAAATCTCGGACTATGTGTTCCTCAAAGGTTTCTCGTATCCGAAGGGAGAATTTTACTAGTATCTCTGGCATTCGTTCTGTTAGCGACTTGGGTTCTTATTTGGGTTTCCCTTTGGTCCATGGTCGAGTTAATCGCAGTGTCTATAACAAGATCATTGAGAAGGTTCAAACTCGGGTGGCCACGTGGAAGGGGAAAGTTCTCAATAAGGCATGTAAGGTTTGTCTCGCCAAGTCAGTGGCTTCTGCTACTCCTGTTTATGCCATGCAGACTCGCTACCTTCCTACTAGTGTCTATAACAAGGTTGATAGCATGATTAGAGCCTTCATTTAGGGTTCAAAAGATGGTCTTTGTAGTTAGAATTTTGTTAATTGGGAGACCATCACCTTGCCTAGGAAATTTGGTGCTTTGGGTCTTCGTGATACTAGACTCTCTAATCTGGCTTTATTGGGCTATCTTGTCTGGAGTTTATTGAATGATGACACTACGCTTTGGGTCCAAGTCCTTAAGCACAAATATTGTCGTAATGGTTCTATTTGGAAGCCCTCTTATAAAAGTCCTGTGTCTGCTAACTGGTCTAGCATCACTAAGGTTATTGATGCACTTAAAGAGGGTCTTCAGATACGTTTAGGCTCAGGCACATCTTCGGTTTGGTATAGCGACTGGTTGGGTGTTAGTCCACTTTGTACGTTGCTTGACTTTATCCATGTTTCGGATGTTGATCTCTCTATGAAGGACCTTTGGGTCGATGGGTGTTGGTGTTTAGACAGGTTGGCTTCATCTATTCGTTCTCCTCTCAGGGATGCTATTATGAATACTCTGATTCCTAGTTGTGTGGATGATAATTTGTTGGATTGCTAGGTCTAGAAAGGTAGCAGAGATGGTGTGTACCGGGCGAATACGGGCTATAGTTGGTTACTTGAGAACGCTCACGGGTGGGACGCAAACCAGAATTAGTATTAGGTATGGCAACTTCCTACTCCTGCCAAGGTCCAGTACTTAGTTTGGCAATCTTTACACCATGCCCTCCCTACAAATGAGCTTCGTCATCACCGTGGGTTGGCGTCCTCGCCTAACTGGCAGCGTTGCTCAGGCAGGGTGGAAAGCATGATGCACTGTCTGAGGGATTGCCCTCACTCTAGAGAAATTTGGCATCAGTTGGGGTTGGTTAACCACTCTCATTTTCTTGCCAATACTAATGTTGCTTGCTGGATCACAACTCAGGTTTCTAGCGATGTTTCTGTTCTGTTCCTTGTGGGCCTTTGGGGGACTTGGTGTTGGAGGAACAACATGGTAATGGGTGATGATGTTTGGACTATTGGAACGGTGCTGAGCAGGATCATGTTGTCTCGTGATGAATTCCTTGCCTTTCTCTTGACTGATCGTACGCGTCAAAGATAGAAGAGCAGGGTTATTCGTTGGGTTCCCCCGCCCGAGGATTATGTTAAAGTGAATGTAGATGGAAGCTACTTGGAATCTTCTTCTTCTATAGGTTCGGGTGGGCTCCTTCGGAACCATGCTGGTCATTGACAAGCTGGCTTCTCCAATGGGGACGAAGTTGGCGATATCCTTCATGCCGAGCTTCTTACCGTGAAACATGGACTTCAACTTGCCTGGTCTATGGGTTATAGAAATGTTTTTTACGAGTCAGATTGCCTTGATGCTGTTAACTTGTTGCGTGATGTTTCTAATCAGCAGTTTCACCTGCTGGCAGCTCTTGTGATGCAAATCGGTGACTTACTACAACGCGATTGGTGGGTTTAAGTTGATCATATCTACCGTGAAGCCAACTTTGTGGCTGATTGCTTGGCTAAGCTGGGTGTTAAAGGCAACTTAGGTTGGAAGCTTTGGAATTCTCCTTCGCGAGAAATGGGGTCATTCTGCTTCAGGATGAGCTTGGCTTTATTTTGTTATTTTAGCTTGTTTTGTTCGTTTTCATTTTTTACCTTTATCACCAAAAAAAAAAATCCAAATTCTAGACACCCAACAGTATCTGGAGGTGTTTGGAAGGCAAAGTGCATCCTTTGATCCATTTACTTAACTAGTTGTTCTGGACCATGGTCCAGGATCCCATCTGGAAGGATCAATCCGACACACGTATCACCAGACTCCGCCATAAACACTTCGGCCAAAGCTCTACGACCTCTGACTATGGCATTGGATTATAACAACCGCTAGATCTGCGTAGATACCCATAACTGCCAATCATGATCTTACGAGAATATAGGATCCATAACTACCTCTAACAGTGGATAATCACCATATCTACATTCCTACATTATAGGGATATTCTCCAGTGATAAACGGAAGACAATCCTTGACAGGATACTAATCCTATATACTTGCATTCAGTACTGATCTTATTACGATTCCAGTCACGCTCTATATATACCAGGCTAAGTTAACCTAATTAGGTATCTACTATCTAATTGCATAAGCCCTACTTGTATACTACCTGACTTGAGCGTTGGAGTCCCTTTGCAGGTATCCACCCCCTAGTTCAACACGCTTAGCAGTAGCTACACAAGGAGGAAACCACCATACACGTGCTTATCTCAGGTACCCTCTGAATCCACTTCAGAACATTGGCGCTGTCTGTGGGAAGCTTTAAACTCCTATTCCCACGTCAGCCATGGTGAGTACAAGACAAAGGAACAGAAGCGCTGCACGCATTGTCCTTGGCCAAGCACAAGGCCCAATGGTACAACGCGACCCTCCTTCCATTGCACCACCAGAAACCTCCGCAGCTAGGAGCAGGCCTGTTGTCGTGGAAACCCTTAATGAGGGACACGAGACTTCAACTTCTGCTGAAAGTCCCGCTCCATCTCGAAGGGTCTCTATCTGGGACAAGCTTGTTTTTCCTCAGGGTAAAGCTAACAATAGAAATCATGGAGCGAGGATCCCCGTGCACGCTCGCTTGGGGGTCCCCAACGATGATGCAGACCACACATCTCACTATGAAGACAATGTCCAATCCGAGATGACGAGGAATGGCCTTCGGGAGTTGTTGCGTCAACAAATAGCGCTGATCAAAGATCAGCGACGTCAGCTGGAAGAACAACGTCATCGGTTAGAAGACCTTGAAAGGTCTGTGAGGGCGGACAATGACAACAGAGAGCGGGAGGTAATCCATAACGGTCAGGGGCCACGACATGTTGGCGCCGCGGTTGTAGCAAACAACACCTTGGCCCCCAGCCACCAGCAACAATTCTCGGACGCTTTGATGGCATACAGGGTTCCAAGGAACTTCAAGCCTTCGAGCAATTTGGAGCCTTATGATGAGATGACAGACCCTCAAGAGTATTTGGTCGCCTACACTTAGTCGATACAACTCTACGGACATACCCCAGAACTATTGTGTCGGGCCTTCCCTCTCTTTTTGAAGAAGGACACCCTCTGATGATTCGTCACTCTATAGACAAAAATTATAGGATGGGACGACCTCACACAGTGTTTCCTGCTGCACTACACCACCACCAAGGAACGCCCAAAGTCGATTGATTCTCTTTCTGGAATTTGCCAAGGGAATAGTGAATCCCAGCGTGAGTACATTAAGAGGTTTAGTCATGCTTGTGTCGGGATAGAAAACCTAGATGACAGGATAGCCCTCCACTATGCTAGGAACGGGGTCCAAACTGACTCAGGCTTCTTCTGATCGTTAGCAAAAAAAAAGTAGACCAGTCTGGATGAATTCTACCTCTGGGCGGACAAATACGTCGAATTAGAGGAGATCACCAAGGCTAAGGAGAGCTTGGAGAAAAATGAACTCGTCCAATAGAAAAAGACCCAGAACTCTAACCAACCCTGTGATTCCTCTAAGAGCGAAAGGTACCGACCCAAATATTCTGAGTACACTCTTTTGAACACCCCTTGAGAGATGATCTTGAAAAAAGTCCTTCAAACCGAGTTCTAGAATATCGAAAGGCCACCACCCCTGAAAAGGCAATCCTAGAAAGACCATTCAAAACATTGCAGGTGGTACAAGAGTTACGGCCATGAGACAGAAGACTGTTACCAACTCTGGGATGTTGTTGAGTCCCTGATCAAAGAGGGACGGCTGCAAAAGTACATTAGTGTTTTATGAGGAAATAAGGACTGCGGAAGATGCAAAGACTAGAGACGAAGTCGTAGCCCACGGCGGAGTCTGGACCAGTTTCAAAGAAGTAGAACCCAGAGTCCTGCTAGAAGATCCTAAACCCCGCCACACCGTGATATTGAAAACAAGCAAGATCAGGATTGGGATACTCAAGGTGGGGGGAACAGAAAAGACAGACTTATCAACACCATTTTCAGAGGATTTATAGGCAGCAGTTTGTCTAGTAATTCCCAGAAGAAAGCATTCTGGATAGCGGTCTTGAGCATATCCGGTTCTTCATAAAGACCTCATAGCGAAGACAAGGACGCACCACCCATTTCCTTCTCTGACAAAGACTACGACAATATTATTTGAGATCATGACGACCCACTAGTCATATCTGGAATAATATCTAACGCCAAAGTCTGCCACATCTTTGTGGATCAGGGGAGCTCGACGGATATCATGTTCATAGATACCTTCGAAAGGCTGGAGTTCCCTCTGTCTGCGCTCACACCTTATGAAGGTGAACTAACTGAATTCTCCAGAGAAAAGGTTACTTCAGTGGGATGTTTTGAAACATTTTTAATCCTGGGTAACGGCAGCACGTATAGAATTGTCAAAGTAAGGTTTTTGATTGTGGATTGCCCCTCGGCTTATAGCATCATTCTGGGCTGTCCTATATTGAATGACATTGACATTGTAGTCTCAATAGCCCACTAGGCCATGAAATTCCTTAAAAGGAATAATGAAGTGGTCACAGTCAAAGGCGACCAGATTGCAACCCACAAGTGTTATAACGAGAGTTTGAAAATTAATAGGGCTTCTAGGAAGACAAAGGCATGAACATCCAGCCCAGCCTGGGATCAAATCAACATCCTGATGACCGAGCTGGATGTACATGAGGAAATCTGAGGCACCAGACCCCAGCCTGAAAGTGAATTGATCCCGTTTCAGC
Source organism: Ormosia emarginata (assembly GCA_029884605.1). NCBI lineage: Eukaryota > Viridiplantae > Streptophyta > Magnoliopsida > Fabales > Fabaceae > Ormosia > Ormosia emarginata. The sequence goes on along the minus strand of JAQQTP010000078.1, from coordinate 17,985,959 downwards.
TTAGTGATAAGCCCGAACAAATCACCAAGATAGGTGCAAACCTCGAAGAACAAGAGAAAACCCAGTTAATAGAACTCCTATAGAAAACAAGGATCTTTTCACTTGGACATCCGCTGACATGCCTGGGCTCGACCTCGCTTTTATCTGCCATCGTTTATCTATTAAACGGGATGCGAAGCCGGTCTCCCAGAAGAAAAGAAAGGTTGGCCCAGAGAGGCAACATGTTATTGAGGAGCAAGTCAAGGAATTACTAAGTGCCGACTTCATCAGGGAGATCTCGTATACCACATGGCTCTCGAATGTCGTCCTAGTAAAAAAGTCAAACGGGAAATGGAGGATGTGTGTGGACTACATCGACCTGAATAAGGCATGTCCCAAAGATCTATACTCTCTCCCAAAAGTTGAGAAGCTAGTTGACAGCTCCTCCAGTTTTTGGTTACTGTCTTTCATGGACGCTTACTCCGGGTACAATCAGATTCCAATGTACCCCGCAGACTAAGATAAAACTGCCTTCATCACTGAAAGGGCGAGTTACTGTTACAAGGTAATGCCTTTCGGGTTAAAAAATACTGGAGCCACCTACCAGAGAATGATCAACAGGGTTTTTAAAGAACATATAAGGAGAATGATAGAAGTCTACATTGACTATATGATAGTCAAAACCCCGTCATCAGGGTCGCACACCTCAGGCCTCGAAGAAGTATTTGCGCAGTTAAGAAAGCACGACATGAGACTTAACCCGGAAAAATGCGTATTCGGGGTCTAAGCAGGCAAGTTTTTGGGGTTCATACTGACTTACTGTGGCATTGAGGCAAACCTCGACAAATGCAAAGCGGTGCTTGACATGCATAGTCCCTAAAGCGTGAAAGAAATACAACAGCTAACCGGACGGATCGTAACTCTCACATGATTCCTAGCCAAAGCCGCCCACAAATCCCTCATACTCTTCAAGTTATTGAAAAAGGGGACAAGATTCGAGTGGATGCAGGAATGCGAAGACGTTTTCACATCTTTGAAGAGCATTCTGGCATCCCTTCCCATTCTTACAAGACCGGAGCCATGTGAAACACTTTACATGTACCTCTCCGTCCACGAGAAGGTTGTGAGTTCAGTACTCATCAGAGAAATACTGGAAGGTCAAAAGCTAGTTTATTTCATGAGTAAGATGTTGCAAGGCCCTGAACTCTGATATCCAAAAATCGAGAAGGTTGCATTCGCACTCATCATCACGGCTAGAAGGCTGAGACAGTACTTTCAGTGTCATCCCATGGTGGTAAGGACAAATCAACCCATCCAACAAATATTGCACAAGCCGGACTTAGCAAGAAGAATGATTGCATGGTCCATCGAGCTTTCTGAATTTAGGATCACCTACGAACCTAGAGTAGCCATCAAGGCACAGGCACTTTCGGACTTTGTAGCCGAACTCACTTCAGACCTCGGTGATCCTAAGGAAGTCTTGGACCATATTCGTGGATGGATCCTCAAACCCGAAGGGAAGCAAAGCCGGGGTAATTATAGAGAATCTCGAGGGGGTGACTGTAGAGAACTCCCTCAAGTTCTAGTTCCCCACCTCAAACAACTAGGCAGAATATGAAGCATGCATCGTTAGACTGCTAATGGCCAGAGACTTGGGGGCCACAAAGATCAGACTTTGCAGTGACTCCCAACTTGTGACCTCCTAGATCCGAAGTGACTATCAGGCCAAAGAGCCCCTCCTGCAGAAATACCTGGCACAGGTACAAGAACTTCTCTCGGGCTTCCGAGTGGTAAAGGTGGAGCATATACCTCTGGAGCAAAATTCTAGGGTTGACCTCCTGTACAAATTGGCCAGCACCAAGAGTCCAGGCAACAACCATTCGGTGATCCAAGAGACCCTCCCACAACCCTCCGTCATTGATGTGTCTGTCTTCTAGGTTGAAGGGCAAGAACCTACTTGGATCACGCCATTGATGGAGTACTTACAATCCGGTGGCCTCCCCGAGGATCCAAAAGAAGCTTCTAAATTAAAGAAAGTCACGGTCATGTATACCATCTATGATGGACAATTATACTGTTGTGGGTTTTTTCTACCCCTCTTTAAATGCCTCGCACCGAAAGAAGCCAACTATGTCTTGGCCGAGGTTCATGAAGGAAGTTGTGGACATCATCTAGGTGGCAAAGCCCTAGCATTGAAGGCACTTAGGGCGGGCTACTATTGGCTTACGATGGAAGCAAACTCCCATGCGCACGTCTAGACATGCGACAAGTACCAACGACACTCCAACCATTATCATGCCCTGCTAGAGGAACTATCCACGACGTCTATACCCTGACCATTCTATCAATGGGGTATAAACATCCTAGGTTCGTTCCCTCAAGCGCTCGGGTAGCTGAAGTTTTTGGTAGTAGTCGTGGACTACTTCACTAAGCGGATTGAGGCAGAACCCCTAGTCACCATCACTTTGGCCCGAATTTAGAAATTCACATGGCATCATATTATCACCATGTTTGGAGTCCCATAATCCATTGTTACGGACAATGGGACATAGTTCAAAGACAAGGGATTCAAAGAGTTACTTGCCGGGCTGAAAATAAAACATCATTGCAGTGTCGTGGAAAACTAGCCGCACAAACGGGCAAGCTGAAGCAGCAAACCGTATTATTATTAGGGGGTTGAAGAGAAGACTGAACGAAGCCAAAGAAAATTAGGCCGAGCAGTTAGACCATGTCCTATGGGCCTACCGAACCACTCTTCACTCCACAATAGGTGAAACTCCGTTCAAACTAACCTATGGATGTGAGGCAATGATCCTAGTAGAGATAGGAGAACCAAGTTGGCGTCTTCAGAATTTCTCACCTGATAACAATCACGGTTTGATAAGAGAAGATTTGGATTTACTTGGAGAAAGAAGACGTGTCGCCCACATATGCGACGCCGCAATTAAACAGAGAACAGCAGCTCGGTATAACCTGAAGGTCATCCCCAGGAAATTTCAGCCAGATGACCTAGTACTCCACAGGGCTGACATCGGCGGAATGAATACCTCCAGGGAAAACTAGCCCCTAACTGGGAAGGCCCCTATCGTATCGTGGTCAACACTGGAAAATGAGCTTACACTCTCGAGACATTAACAGACAAGCCGATGAAGAACTACTGGAACACAGACAAACTTAGAAAGTACTACAGCTAAGCGCCTTCTAAGGCCTAGTCTCCTAATTTACTTCATGTTTGTTCTGTCCCAATTGTTACGGGTGTACATTGTATGGACTTTAGTCCTCTCATCTACTCAATAAAATAAGTATTGCAGTACAGTATTGATACATGAGTCTTGAGTTTTGATACACTGAAGCTTTCAAAGACTTTCAAAGGCTATTATGACATCCCAAGTCATCATGGTACCCACCGCGAGTTGTCTTGTGCTAGATAGGTCATGCAATAGAAAAATCTTGTCTTGGGAAAATTCTCGCACTAAGCCATAAGCACGAAATACCCCAACAAGAACCAATGCTTCAAACCAAAGTCACGTGGCATCCTAAATACTAGTGCAAAAAGTAATGGACCCCAGACAAGGTTTCTTACCTTAGGCTTGGTTCTCAAATGCCAATCGACTTTGGACATCGGATCCTAAGCCAAGGTTTCTAATTTTTTATCACGCTTAATCCTAAAAGGGAACCCTAAGCACTTAACGATAATAGGCGTTGGACCCGGATCGCGGTATACTCTTTTAGCCAAATTCCTAAGTCTATAGCTGTTGTTCTAAATAACACGATAGGCGTTGGACCCCGAAACAGACAAAGAGATACTAGAAAATAAAAAAGAATTGATTAAAACCACGAAAATCGGGGTAGTACCATTGTTCATATAAAAATAAAACCCCACGTAGGGGGCAAGAATAAACATCCAGAATTACTCCGCGGCAGGATCCGGATTACGTATCACGGTAGAAGGACCTTCAACACTTGGACCCTCAATAGCGAGACGAGGAAGCACACAAAGACCGTCCCAGACTACCTTCTTGGAGTCCATGGAGTCCAGAACTAGAGCAACCCCGGGATTGAAGAGCTGGACTTGGTTGATAGCATTTTGGAACTGTTCCTCCTTGATGTCAATACAAACGACAATAAGCTAGCCGACATTGCCTCACAAGGAAGTAACTTTGGCGTCAAGTTACCAGTTGTTGACCCGAAGATCTTCATTCTCGGTCTTCAGTTCGGCCACACACCTTTTGACCTCTGTTAAACTAGCCTCCTATTCCTTTACTGCATCTTTCAGGACGACCACCTCACTTTCCAGCTCTCAGGCCCGAGTTTTAATGCCATTTTTGGCCTTTACTGCCTCTTCCTTTGCCCTAAGAGCTTGGTTTTCACCACGCTTGCAGCAGCAGCCCTTTCCATCAACTTTTGCCATGATCTTCGACCATATGCTCCAAGTATCAAGTCTCTACAGTAAGACGAAGCCTGAAAGTCTCGAACTAGGAGAAGGTATCCTTCTTGCCACGCAGGGCTAGATGAGCTTCAACTTCTTCATCCAGGAGCTGGAAGTCGATGAACTCACGAGGATTCGAGTCCTCATGGTACAGATTGATTGGCCTAGTGTTGATTGGCCCGGTGTCTTCTTCAACCGCGGCCCTCTTACCCTAGTTGTCTGACTAACCCTTGTAGGCCATTTTTCTCTTACACCTCGTAATCGCGGAGGGGGGGAATCCTCCACGTGGATCTATTCCCTCTCCGTGGTCAGGACCTCGGTTGGATGGGGTAGTGAGATCGGCACAACATCAGCAGTGGGGTCTGATGGCCCCAGTTCACTTCTGGCCTTCAAGGCTTCAAGGATTGCCAACGCATTCCCATTTTGAGACATCTCGGCCAAGCTCTCTGAAAAACCAACATAGGCAATTAGAGTCATATAATGGAAAAGGAAAAGAAAATAAGCATGACCAACAGCCTATACTACCTAGCACGACCCAAAGCTCCTCATTGTACGGGGCATCTAATATATCTTTAGGCTGGATTTTACTGACCTCGTCAACCTACATTTCAAAGAAATTGACACACTCAATCTCCTCGTTATTCAAGTGACCTACTTCCATCTCGAATGATTGGGGGGGATGCTCCATGCCGTCGGGTTCCAGTATAGGCTAAATGTTGGCTCCCCATCGCTCCCCAACCAAAAAGGATGAGTGCTATCGACCGCCATCAACTTAAAGAACTTTTCTTTAAAGTCCTTGTAACTTTCCAAGTACGGAAAAAAGACAGTTCTTCCTTGCCGTGATCGTACCAACAACCAAGATTGTTGACAAATGCAGGCACTATGAACGGAATACCTCGTATGGAAGTAGAAAAATGCCCCATCGGAGCATCGCAACCCCACCAACCGGCATATTCTTTCGAAGGCCAGGATATTTGCCCAGCCATTAGGATGGATTTGACTAGGGGCAACATGAAGAGTCCGAAGGATGGCAATGTGGAAGTAGTTGAAGGGGAGGCGAAGTCCAAACTTCGTGAAGAAGTCTTCATAGAGAAACATGAAGTGTTCCCCTGCTTGTCGGGTCGAACACACATGTTCTCTCCCTGGGGACACGATCAAGAATTCGTGATCCTTTCCACCCTCCTTAGTAAGCTCCAAGTAATCTTCTAGCTTATCCAATTTTGCCCCGGACTCATAACGGGAGATCCTATCAAAGGCATCATCTATAACCCATGTGTAGGGTAATCCTGGACCTCGGCAAATACGAAGCGCCTTCTCCTCGGCATCTAGATTCTCCGGTTCCTGAGCTTCTAGAACCAGGGCAGGCGCTTTAAGAACGAGCGCTCTCCTTATGGCCATTCGAATTCCTGGAAGATACACAGAGGCTAGGGTCAGAACTAGTTAAGTTCAAAGATCCAAACATGGTAATGGGCGAATAGAGAAGATTGAATGCATCCATGCACTGGCCTCCGCACTAACCAAGGTTAAAGCCCTGGCAGGACACCTCCACCGCACGCAGTGCAATGGAAAGGGTGCTCCGTAGGGCAACGCCATTTGAAGATGGGGGAAATAGCTTTCTTCCACCCTTGCTCGCAGTAAAGAAAGGGAAGCGCACACCATCAAAAAGGGTGTGCAACCACTAACGAAACGAAGATAAACAAAATCAAAGTCAAGGGAAAGGGAATACCTTGAAGAAAATGAAAGAAAAGGGAAGAAATCGAGCTTTCAGAAGTTCAAAAATATCAGAACCACTTTGCGCTGCTGTAAAGTTTATTGAAAATCTCCTTAGGCTACCACTTTTTAATGAAAAACAACAAAATGAAACAAAAAGGCTAAAAACCCTATTTATAGGGGTTACAATTAGGGGGTAACTCCATCTGAGCATTTCAGATTTGAAAAGATATTCATCATGGCGCACGAAGCACAATGCACGTCTACTCAACCTGAGCGCGCCACGTGGCCCACGTAGCCGTCATGGCAGTCGAGAGGACAGTTACCCAGTAGACTAAGAGACACGCAACTGGGTCCAAGAGTTTAGAAAACTTATTCAGACCCCAGAGAATTGACTACCCCGGAGAGTTCCCCTGAGGCATATAGACCCCGGATTCAAATATTTAAACTTGGCACTTCGCTGGTCTCAACTAAGTACCAAGCTGGGCGCAACCTAGTATATCACATCGTCAAGGTGAGCATTGGACTCACCCCAGTATAATATAAATACCATGGTTTGCAGAAGACAGGAAAATAGAAGACAAAAGATTCAAAGTAAAGGAAAAATTTTATTATTTATTTCACATTCCATACATCGTCATACATCAAAAAGAGGGAAGTGAAAACATTTGAAATATGGATTTTATAAAGAAAGAATAGCCTGGAGAAAGATGAGAACACCACTGCCTCTGATATCTTTGACCATGTCACATCCACATTTCGTCTGGAACCAGCACCGGTCTCCTCCACGTGAAGCGGCCTCTTGAAAAAGTGGATTGACTTTGCAACCCAGAACAGAACACTGCTGCCGAACTCCGGGACTCCGCCAAATCCTTCTTCCCTGGCTCCTTCACCAGAATAATAAAGACCGGGGTGCACTCTCCTTTGTTGGACGGGGCATAGTTTTTCATAAAGAGATCGTTCCACCGGAACCCTGGCCAGCTTCTTGATCTCCCTAAGCTGCTTCAAATCATGGAGCAGTCTCAATAGTTCCCCTTGCATATCCAAATGCTCTTAGAGGATTTACAGGGAAGGAGAACGACTTTGTGTTGGGAATTACAGATCAAAAGTCATGCAGCAGAATAATAAAATTCCCTCACATGATCCATGCGAAAAGGCCATAATCTGAGTTTTTAAAAGTTTACCTCTTGAAGTGTGATAAACACAAGCAAGGTGAATCACCAACACCATAATAGTGACGATGTCTCTGCAGTATCCACACGAACAGACTTGCAAAAAAGAGTCACGCCTCTGTTTCGCAGTGCTAGATGCGAAAAGAAGAGAAGAAAACCTTCCACTGTCTCTTACTCACTTTCTTAGGTGCGGCTAGGGTTGTAATATTACGTACGTAGCATCCCCCTTAGCAGTACTATTTATAATAGAGGCTGCCTTAAGTGAGTGTGAGCAGTAGCAAGGTAAGCTATGCAACCCTAAACCCATCTGTAAGGAGTTAGGCCCACAATTGAATCCGAGTCTAACTTAGATCCTTATTGCTCTAATTTAGTCTGCTCTAAGTGTGCGACCCTACAGGTTCTCATGACGTTGGTAGTAATATTAAAATCTCATTTTAATATTACAAACAGTGAGTGGTATCTAGCAACACATAACTGTTACCCAAGTAATGAGAATGTCAGTGATTTGACATAACCTATCCGTGACCAATGTTTCCGTGTAGTTTAGTCTCTTTGTCCAGATATCTAGATTGAACACAAGGCATGGAATGTGTCACCCTTGTTTAGTTCAATGTTCAGTTTCCTGATTCTTGAGTAGACATAGTAATAACAAATGAGATCAATATCTCATATTGACTCATTTGAGCATGACCATGCATTTCGTAGTCTCACTCAATCAGGGGACCCGAAGATATCACTCCTGTTATGTAGGAGGGACAAATCCCATCTAGGTCACTCACATCCGTACACATGAATCGCGGTATGTCTAATAACCAACTTTATAATCATCTTATTACAGATGACGTTTGATAGCATTAAAAACACACAACTCCTCATGTAGGAATCGTAGTGATTTTAGGTCAAAGGACCACATACACCATTATCACTATGAAAATCGTTTATGACACTCACGTAACGATCCACGTAGTGTTCTCATGGCGGGTCTGTCCAATACATCATGACTCTAATATGTACCCATGTGAAGACTTGATATCTCATATCCCTGACCCGTGAGATGTGGTCATCAGTCTACGTACATACTAGTCTCAATGCATTATTGTTATCCTAATTAACAATAATACTTGACTAGGGACATTTAAGAATAGTATTTTATCCAATAGGATCTCACGATTAAGTCATCCACTTGATGTCCTATAGTATCAAACTTACTATTCTAAGGACTTTATTATGTCTATCAAAAAGAACACAATAAATGAAATGCCTTATATATTAAAAATAGCATAATACAATGTATGTAAATACAAATAGAATGTATTGGCCTCTAGGGCATACACCAACACTTTAGGCTCTATTTATCCGATTGTCTTCGTCTAACACGACAGATATTAGAACACCCCCCAATGATAGAGAGCAGGTCTAATACACCCTCATACGTTGTGAGAGTGAGATATCTGTCGTTAATATGGTGAGAATGTAAGATATCTAGTAGAAGAAATGTTTACGAAGACTAGGATAATTTTTTAGAAACTTGGGGAAGAACAAGAAGAAAGTCTCAATGAGAGGCAAAACTCTCCAAGAATGCATAGGGAAAGAAGAAGGAACCATTTCTCTGAGGAAAGGTCACTTCCAGGTAGAAACACAAAAGGGAATGCCAACATTAAGCACAAACATTCCCTATTTATAAAGGGAATGGAATGCTCTGATTGGTTCCTAGGAAAGAGAACCCGTCAAACTATAAAATATGCGTTTAATGCTCTCCCTTTCCTATTGGTCACGAGAGCAGCGGATGGCTGGGAAATTACGTGAAGCTGATGTTCCCCATTAAAGGCTCCCTGATACTCGAGGAAATCAAAGCAATGGATTCCAAGGAATCCAAGACCAATAAAGGACACTCCTGTAAATCAAAAGACCCCGTGAGCCACACTTGGGGGCAACAGGAGGTAACCCCAGAATAAAGAATGATGATATAGGCAAGGACCCATTGTAACATCCTAATATCTATACCCTAGTATATCTGACATATACCTGGATAAACAGTATTAGACATGCTACTTCTAACTTAATCATTAACTAATCCATAACATTTAAACAAATCATTATGGAGAGTCATATCTAAAAGTCATATACAAATATACAACTTTTTACATTTTCAAAGCAAATATAAATTAATACATAAGTTTTGAATTAAAAACATAAAACTAAACTCTTCTAATTCTTCTGATTTCTCTATCTTCTTACCCTCTTGTAGGGTCTTGACCTGCTAACCATGAAACATAATGGGGTGAGAATATAAAATTCTCAGTAAGAACATATATCTCATGGTATTAAAACTAAATATATACAAAGATATATTTCTAAATTGAAACTCATATATGTAACTTAATTATACTTAGGAATAATATTCCTTTATTTGGCATTAAGCTTGCTTATCTTTAGCCTGACCTAGGATATGTTCATCCTTAGTTTGGCATAGGATATAATAATCCTCAGCTTGGCATAGGATTTCTCATCCACAGCCTAGCGTATGATATACTGATCCACAGCCTGACATAGTATTTCTCATCCACAGCCTAGCGTAGGATATACTAATCCATAGCCTGGCATGGGATATAACATCCTTGGCCTAGCCTTGGAAAACTAGTCCTTTCATGAAACACTCCGGTGTCACCACTTTACTAGGCTTGCCCGGAAATATCCACTACTAAGATAACTAATCCTTTTATGAAATACTCTAGTGTCACCACTTTACTAGGCTTGCCCGGCAATATCCATAAGGGATCCAATTCTTACTAGGGTTCAACCTTATTGTATAAGGGATCCAATTCTTGATAGGGTTCAACCTTATTGCACAAGGGATCCAATTCTTGCTAGGGTTCAACTTTATTGCATAAGGGATCTAATTTACTAGGGTTCAACCTTATTGCATAAGGGATCCAATTCTTGCTAGGGTTCAACCCATAGGGGAGCCACTTGCTAGGTTCAACCCATAGGAGAGCCACCTGCTAGGTTCAACCCATAGGGGAATCATTTGCTAGGTTCAACCCATAGAGGAACCATCTCGTGCAAACTAGGTCCTATGACACTTAAATATTGCCAATTAAGTCATATGGTTCTCATCTACTGCCAACTAAGCCTTATGGCACTCAACTATTGTCAACTAGGCCTTATGACACTCAACTCTAACTCTTAAAAGAGTTACTAGTGTTCATAGGGTTCAAACCATACCCAAAATACCTCAAATCTTGCCTAAAAAGACTGATTTTCAAGATTACACCAATTATGCATCATAATTCAAAAATTCTGAAATTTTATGAGCATATAGCTCTTTCTCATATCTTTCAAATGCCATAAACCTTGCTTCATTTGGCTAAGTGTAGCCAAAGTTATGCGACATTTTGCAGAGGCCAAAATAGAGCATTCTCTAATTTACCCGTTTCTGACCTAACTTTAAATTGAAATTGGGAACAAACTACATGTGGGAAAATTCTAAAATTTTTACCACATGAAGCCTTATGTCTTAACTTTCAAATGGAACTAGTTTCATGTCCATACGACATCGAAGCAAGAAATTATGTAATCTGTTTTACTGGCTGCCAGAATGCCTTTTTCTACAGAATCTGCCTTGGATTAAAACAAAAACTGGTATTGATTGGCTTGCTCAAAAATTCTGAAATTTTTATCACATGAAGCCTTATGTCTTAACTTTCAAATTGCACTGGAATCAAGTGATTCCGATATCTATAGCTCGAGTTATGCAACAAACATCACAGGCTGTCAGGATGCCATGTTCTATTTCTGATTCTTTAAACAGCATAACCGATTATGAGCTCTTCATAATCGGTTATTCATCAACTCAGAACCGAAAATACTAGTTGATCAAGCTCCATAACCGATTATTAACTCATGGTAATTAGTTATATGGTGGTTTTCTACAGAAAAACACCATTTTTCACGTTATAACTCCTCCAAAAGAGTTCCTAGGTGATTTCCAAACCAACCATGATTTCTAATCATGTTGAGGTCCACATAAAACATTTCAACTTATCTAGCATGGATTTCATGAACCTAAACATCACTTTCTCTACTCATATTCCAACTATCTACTTAAGTTATCAATGGAAGTTCCTAGATTCATGAACTACATCCAAGCATAGGTTAGATCATGAATCAACCAAACCTAGTCATTGGAAGCCATAACCAACCAAGAACATCTTTTGCATCTTAAACTCGCTTTCTATTCATCAAGTAAAACTAAGAAAACAAGATGAAAATGAGTGGGAAAAGATGAAATAAACCCCCTATCTCTTGCATGGAAGATGATCTTGAAGTCTTGACCTTGATCCTTGAGCTTTGCTCCTTATTCTTGCCTTTGATCCTCTTCCTATTCTTTCTTCCCCTTCCTCTCTTCTCTCCTTTTTCTCTTTTCTTTCTTTCTTTTCTATTTTTCTGATGGGGATTTTGTGAGAGGGAGAGAAAATAAAGGGTTGGGACATGAAGGAAATTTAGAAGTCTAACTTAAGTTTCTTTACTGAAACTTATATCTGCTAAGGACACTTGAATTATACTAATTCAAGTTTTTTAGCTTCCAACAACTTTAGAATAAATCTTAGGATTCATCTAAATTGTTATTTCACCTTTATTCTATTTTTCCATATCTGCTGGGGGTCAATCGGGCATTAAAAGCACAACCAGTATGCCTAAAAATATCAAACTGACTCCGATTGTTCCCAAATTTTAACTGCACCTTACTTAACTCATTTGTGACCTAGAAATAAGTTATTCATACTTGTTTCCCTCAACTTAGCAATTTATGTTATTATTTGAGTCATTTTAGGCCACTTTTCAACTTCTAGGTTCCAACTAAATATCTAAATGAACTCAGTTCGTCACAAAACTTAACTGACATATTATACAAGTATAATAGTACCTCTAAGACCATATACAAGCCTAACATGTTTTCTCAGGATGTTACATTTTCCCCTCCTTTTTAAAATTTTATCCTCAAAATTGTTCACCTCATGTAAACAACTGGGATAAACTTTCTAAACATGGACTTTCTAACTATTATGCAGTCATTTTCAACACTAGATTTTTGGCCAACCACACTTTCTCTAGAGGAGATCAACTTACTTCAAAACATTTGATTCCTCTGCTTGTGGATGGTAATCTGTACTAAAACTCAACTTAACTTTAAGCTACTTATGCAAAGCTTCCCAAAAACTGACTGTGAACATAGAATCTCTCTCTCAGATTCTATATTCTCTGGGACTCCATGCATCTAAACTATTTCCTTCAAAAGTAGCTAAACTACTTTTTTTAGAAAATGGCTAACTTCGCTTGGAAAAAGGTAGGTAGATTACTTACCCTTACTTGTAGCTTAACATATTCTGCCATGTTTTTTAACATACTAGGCTACCAAAACATCTTCCTTAACTCTTGAAGAACCTTAGTAGCCTCTAGATAGATGGTATTCTTTCTCTTGTGAGCCTTCTCTGGGATCCCTTTCTTGGTTTTTGACCCTCTAGGAATGCAAAGTCTATTTATAAACTTTACCATTTCCTTATTGGCCATAATCAAGATCTTCTATGGTTTCTTAGAAGTCTTGCTCACTCTTGTCCTAGAGTTTCATTCTTCTTCTGAGCTTCAAAGAAATTTGAGTTCTTAGGCCTCTTACTATGTCCACCTTGCTCACTGTGAGACTCTCTGGAATCATAGTCACTACTAAACTCAAATTCTCGAAACTCTTCAAGAATGTCACTCTCTCTTGGACTATTATCTGGGACACTTGTAGGATTCTCTTACCTAGTGCATCGACCACTACTCTGGCCTTACCCAAATGATATCATAACTCAAGGTTATAAATCTTGAAAAACTTTATCCATCTATCTATACTGTCTCATGTTCAACTTTCTCTGATCAACAAGCATTCTTAAGCTATCATGATCACTGAATATCTCTAGCTAGACTCCTTATGAGTATCATCTCCAAAACTATAAGGTAATCACTACTGTGGCTAATTCTAAATCACACCTAGGGTAGTCCTTTTCTTACAGATTTAACTGCCTAGATGCATAGGTATCTACTTACCTCTTTTGCATTAGAACAAACCCCAGTACTATCTTCGAAGTATAACTGACTACTTCGAAGTTCTCATAGAAATCTGGAATTACCAATACTAACGTAGTGTTCAACCTTCTCTTTATTACTCTTAGTAATAAGCTTTTCTCACTTTATTACTCTTGGGTGAGCTTAACTCATTATTTTATCTTTGGTAGTGTGCTTGCCTTACTCTTCTACCAAGCTTGGCAAGATTTACTTGCTTTTACTTACTTGCCGATCATCTTTTCTAGACAACGACATTTAGTCTTGATAGTTCCTTCGTTTGGCTGCCTAACATGAGCACAGTCTCACCCTTAAACTAAAACAAGAACTATCATCACTTGTCTCTCTTAGTAACTAAACCATTCCAACTAGGTAAGCAAACTAGATTCACAAAGTAAACCAACATGACTTACAAAGTAAATCCATACTCTCCTTATACACACCTTAAAAGATTTCTCTTTACATGTGCTCTTACCTTATACCAAGTTGGAAGATTTTGTCGCCTCCGCTGCGCACTCTGATCTACATTCTGCTTGCGCATCTTGGTACCTTGGAGTCTGAGTTACCTTATTCTTTAAGATTGCTCATCTCAAAAGCATCCTACTCATACTTATCATTCCCTAAGTTACCACTTGAATCGGTATTCCTTTTTCCTGATAACTATTGAGACCAAGAAGCACCCTCCCTAATCTCAATATCTAATCTTTTCCCACTTTAGGAAACTTTCTAACTCTTGTTCCATTGTGGCCCTGAGATTCTCTACTTCTCTAACTTTACACTCACTAACTAGAACGGAGAAGTCCTTAACCTACTCTTTAGCTTTGCATACTAATCTTCAGTGATATCCCCTTGCTCCAAATTTAGGAATTCCAATTCCTCTGCTTTCTATAACTCAAGGGAATAATACTTATCTAGGAAAGTTGTAACACCCTAACTTTTGAGTTAAGTACGATATTGTCCTAAATGTACTGTTTTATGTTTTCTGTGAGTTATAAATTGAATTTGACTGTTTCGTTATTGTATTTGATCATTGTGTGTGATTTGCTCCGAGTCAAGGAAATATTAATTTTCTGGTCGGAAAAATTTTATTTTAATTATTCAGAGCTGGGGGATCTTATTAAACTCAATTATGAATTATACATGTATTAATTTTTTAATTTTTAGAATTTAACTGTGCAGTAAAATAATTTTATATTATTATACTATTATTTTATTTGACAGTACCTACTATCTTAAAAATAGTAGAAATCTACTCTAAAATGACTATGGACCCGAAAAAGTCTGTGGGACTCACGTTTAGAGAACCAGTCAACATTTCTAGTTAGATTAAATCCTAAGCCAATGAGAGCTAGTCAACATTAGTGGCTTGAAAGTTTTAAACTAATAGGAAGCAAGTCCACAAAAATGGTTAGACTTGTTAGTTTATGACTAGAAGGCTTAACTAAGTTAGCTTAAACCTAACTAAGTTAGTATAGGAAGCTTATGTAGTCACTAAATAAAGTAAATCTAGTTAGCTACCTATTTAAGTTCTAGTTAGAGAAGGTTCTAAAAATATCAAGACAAAGCTTAGTTATCCTAAGTAACTAGATAATTAGGCAAGTAACTAAGCAAACTAATCAAATGCACCTAAGTGTAACTAGATTACATAAATGAGCACAAACTTGGTTTGCTTCTTATTAGTGCCATTCGGTCAAGCAAGGTTCAAGAAGGATCAAGAAGGCTTAGTCACTTGATGACTTGGTTTTTCTACACTAATTAGAAACAAGCTTGGAGCCAAAGCCTTTGTTATCATCCATTGATCTAATCTAAGGTTGTTAGGAAGTCTTGGAAGGTCAACAAAGGAGGCCACCTCCTTTGGAGCTCCACGGCCAAGTGGGGATTAGGAGAGATAGAAAGCATTTTCACTTAGTTATTTTTCATCTTCAACCTTTCTTTTCTCCAAGAACACCAAGAACAACTCTCTAGCTTTCTTCATTGAGCCATTCGGCCAACACCATAAACTCACACCTCTACTCTTCTAAATTTTCATCTAACCCAACTTCTCAAATCCAAATACCATTCTAAGAACATCTCTAGTTAGGAGTTTCTCCAAAATCTTTCATTTTAAGCTTGGAAAACCACTTTGAGGATTCTTTCCTACAAGGTACCAATCCTTGTTTTTCTTTTCTAACATGATTTTTGAGGTTCTAAGCCATGATTGATCCATGGTTTGTTATTTTCAACTATATTATTTGATTCTTTAAAATTATTTAAGATTTTTAGGGTTTCTTTGGAGAGCTACACGAAATCAACTAGGAATGGTTAGAAGGATTTGTCTTCCTTTAAGGTAAGAGGGAGATTTAATCTCATCAACCTTGTGTGGTGATGAGAAAATGGATTGTATGTGTGGTGAAGAATTCATAAGGATTCATTCATTTGGTTGTTTAAAGCTTTCCTATTTATGGTTGATTTTATTTGTAAGCATGTCTATAGCTTTAAAAATATATTGCATGTGTTTATAGATGTATGAATATTATTGCAGGATGTGAATAACATGTAAGGATTGCATGAGTGTACCAAAGAACACAAAAGGAGCTCACGGCTTCTCCAAGAAAAAGAGAACCAAAATGTTCTCAACCGTTTTCTAAAACAATGATTTAATGGATTTAGGTAAAACAATGAATTTGAAAATGATTTAGAAGATAGAAAATGATTTAAAGACCATTCATAAAGGATATGTTGAATTCGGTCAATATGCCATTCAATGTATATTTGAATTCCAAAATTATTTTCTAAGGTAGGTTAAATAGTTAACTACAAAAGAATTTAATTTCAATGAATCTTTGGGGAATAAAATGAATGAACTTAGTTTTAGAATCTTAAATTAGAAGAATTTGTTATAAGTAAGAAATACAGTAAACACTTGAAAAATACTAACGTAGAGCTCACTTTTTGAGTTTTGAAGCACGTTAGCAAGTTTCAAGGTGTAAATAATCGTTAAGGTTAAAATATATAGTATTTAAAGAAAAACGTAGAAAATATCATTTAATAAATTTTCTAGACAAAATACTGTCAAAATTTACTAAAGATGGACAAATAAAAGAGAAAGTTCCATAATATATTTATAACGTAAGGAAAATATTCTACGAAGTTTAAAAGTACTAGAAATAGCTACGCTTATTTAAAATAATAATTTTTAAGATATGCGGTTAAGAAAACGATTTAAAAATCTTACGCAATTGAGAAAATGATTTAAAAACATTACGTGACATTTAAAAATGTCAAAATATATTTATGCGATTTAAAAACGTTTGTAAAAGTGACGCGATTGTGAAAACGCAATAAAATTTCTATGCGACTAAATGGAACAGTGAGTTTTACTGTTGGGCCAAAGTGGTGGACCCGGACATGTTAAGCTATAGTACTGTCAAGAAGAGACATACTATATTTATGAATATTGAGACTGAGAGTGTTTATGTAATTATGGTTCTTATTCATGCATTGAGACTTGTGTCAATTGGGTTGAAATTGGCGATTGATTGACGAGATGAATTACACCGTGTTGTGGGTGTGATAGGCGTAGTGTGGTTCATTTATTGAACTTGGAGGTGTTAGTGTGCGGAGGATTCTACATGTGGACAGTTGGTAGCTCCTCTATGCCGTGGTAATGGGCAACACACTAATGATCTCGATAAGTACTATTCTTAATCAAGATCTTGTGGAGACTATCTGGTATAATGCCTGTAGTACATGGCGTATTTGGACTGTGTACTACTACATGATATTTTGGACTATAGGCTATAAACACGACGTTGGACAGTGCAATAGTTTGGTTGGGCAACCTGAGGTACTGGTAGTTCTTTTCGGATCATTCTCTCTAATGTCTGTGTTTAGCTCCATGGAGTAGGAATAAGTCGGTATACATTAGTATTTATGGTCTGCATCTTAATGTTTACTGTAACTTGTGATATTACGTATGATGTGTTATTTTGAGGTACTGTATATAATGTGATGGTATGCATTATTGTGTTAAATTGTGATATCTATTTGTGTTGTCATTTTCTTTATTGTCATATTGGTAATGATGTAGATTGTCTCACCTCTTTATATGTATTTCTCTGTATTATTACTATATTCTGTAAAGAGTTTGAGGAAGAAGAAGAGGAGTAGCCTCTTGATATTCAGTATCTTAAGGAATACCAGCCGAGTGATCAGTTCGAGGAAGGCGAGCCATTAGATCACCCATACCATCTGGATTGATCTTATAGTCATGACGTTGCCTGGATTCTTTGGTTTTGTGAGACTTGAGTTTCACAGAGGCTCGGAGGCCTGGCGACTGCGTGAGGATAGAGGATCGATAGTCTACGTGGGGCGTCTGACTGTGTCCCTGCGTAGAGAGTTTGATGGGAAGCCTATTTTTACTACTACTCTGTATTTACATCTTGAGATGCCTTTGACTCGTAAGCGTTATTGGGGAGGACTTTTCCATGCACCTAGTGAGATCAGTAGCGTGTCGATAGCACGGACTCCTGTCCGTAGAGCTGCGAGACATCCTGGATTTCTATCATCCGATGATCCATCTGAGAGTGATCCTTCGGAGGGTTTGAAATCTTTGATGTGCACTTGGGCATGTTATGTTTTAGTATTATGTTGACTCTTTACTGCTTTGTTAAATATTCATAGTTGTAAATTATTTGTATACTTAAGACAAAATCATATGTACATTATGGTGTGTGATAATAGTTTGTTTTATTTTATGTTCCGTGTTACTTTATTTAATGATATCCAGTACAAAAAGAAAAATTTTACAACTCATATTATTTACATACCAAACGTTTTATAACTTAGGTAAGGTTTTATTTTATTGCATCGAAAATGTGACATCCCCACAAGGGTGTTACATATAGACTTCACAGTCAAGGATAGGATATTATAAATCCTTTGTTGACTTTAAATGTATTGATTTTTTACTTGGAATCATTATGGTTGTTGTTGATTTTATGGATGATGTTGAATATATCACGGCTGGTTAAACCATTGATGACTTTAGAGTTTTGTTATTTTGAGCATGATATTACTACCAAGCCTAGAGAAGATAGAAAACTTGATGTGTGAATATACTTGGGTAATTATTCATCTTATTGACTTTGGTGTCTTATTTTACACGGCTAGACTGAACTGTGTGTTCCATGTATGATTTTATAAAAAGGATGCAACTACTCATACGGTTTTCACATAGTGTGTTCACACTTTTGTTGTTCAATTAGTGTGATCTTAAGTATAAAAAGGGAAGAAACCATGTGGATGAAATTGTTGAAAAGTAAGGTTTGATTTGATGTTGGTTCCACTCTATAGTTCTCATTAAAGTGTGATACTTTGATTTATTTATATGTTAGTTAGTGAATGACTGTGAGCCTCCCTTGATGAGTTCACCATTGATAAATTTATTTTATTGGCCATTAAAAGGGAATTTAGCTATGACATTTTTATTTATTCTGTGTGCTTGACATTAAGACACATACTTGGTTACTTATGTGTTCGTATTGATTTAATTGAGGTGCTATGAATTTATGGATAAACCCTAGTACTAGAATAAGTGAGCTTGTTCATGCTCAATTTGATTAATTATTGGTTGGTTTTAATTCTTACTTGTATGAAGTTATTTTCTTGATGAATTATTGAACAAAAGACTTGAGAATTGGTTGAGTTTTTAATCATGTGGCTCACGGTCACAAGAAGAATTATATCTTTAAAATTATATTTCACTTTCTAGTAGTCGTTGTGTTGTCTTTGTGATTGAGTTAGTGAAGTTCATAGTTAAACCTTGCATGGATGTTGAACACGGTTAAATGCCCTATTTAGGGCTGATTTTGTGATACTTTATCGATGGAAATTAAGGTTGAAACTATGATGTAAAATGAGAGCTGAATTTGATTTTAATTATGGTTGTATTTAGTGGTTTTTGTGCTTGAACAGGAATATTTGATGATAGCTCAAAACAAGGGTTGTGTGTTGCCTTGTTCTTGACGTAAAAATGAAGGCTTTAATGTGTGAAGTTATAAATTAAATTATGTAATGTCATGACAGAGTTGGTTTTGTTTAACACTACTTTTCTATTTATTATTTATGTAACTTGTTTTTAACTATAGTAACTAGATTTATTATAATGTTATGTTTTTTAAACTCACTAGTGAGAATTTCAAATTCTCACCTCAATTTCTTATTTCCATGGTAAATCCAGTAACTGACCAAAGCAGGAGCCAAAGAAGACATTGGAGACTTGACATAGTTATTTTGTATTTATGTGTGTGTGTGTCTAAATATATATATATATATATATATATATATATATATATATATATATATATATATATATATATATATATATCAGGCATATGTTATAAATTAGTAGTAAAGAACAAGTTGCCATTTGTATATAATTATTTTGTTCTCTGTTACTTTTTGTCAAAGGCTTTATATATTTATGTGTTATTAGGTTTTATACAGGTTTTATATTCACGTTTATGTTTAGAAGTGACTAACTTATTACTACTTCTTAAGTATATTAATAATATGCACATTAACAGTTTTAGGGTGTTATAATGAGGGTCAAGTTGGTATGAATGAACTCGCTTAGGAATTGTTTGCATCTGCACCTTTTTTAATGGTACCTCTAGAGTTAGTAGAGCCCATGGGTTAGATAAAGGGTTGTTGGATAAGACTTGCAAGGATTATGGACATTGGAGTCCAAGAGTTTTGTGGAAGACAGATTTCTTAGGTGAAGAATATCTGGCGTAAGTTTGGCTTGAGAGGCTACTGAGGAGCTAGAGGCCCACATGAGACAGGATTGTCTAAAGCTGTTGATGAGAGATAGACAAGTTTTAGGAACATCTAAGTTTTGTTAGGAATTAAGATAAATGAATTAGATATCACTATGGAAGGTGAGATTTCTTTGAGTGTGACATCTGATGGAGATATTAGAACTTTAGTATTGAGAGACTAAGTGTTGATGGCGAGCAAATTTTGGGGGGAAAAATTCTAAAAAGGTGGGAAGAAACGTAACACCTGTGAAAATATGTGATGGGATATAATTATATAGTTTCAAACTCAAGTGCAGGTTGTTTCAAGTAGTAAATTCTCGGGAGTCCGAGGTCGATCCACAGGGAATTGATGAAGAGAAAATTATTTGAGGTACAGAGAATATTTGTCACAATACTAAAAATAATATAAGTTGTTCACAGATGAAAAAGATTTGCTTGGGTTAGGAGATCCACTCTTGGTAATAAATTAAAAACAAGATTATTTCGTTTTATAACTCAATTGAAATCATGCATAATGAAGATTCCAATCGGAAGATTTAACATTCAAAGTTCAATCATGTAATCATATAATGGTTCCAATAACTATCTACCAATACTTGTAAATCGTCAAAAGCATCCACTGTGTCAATCCTATTGTCTACAATGGATCAAGATATTCATTATACAAGAAGAGTTTCTAAATTAATTGGAAACAACATACAACTCATATAAAGATCACATAAAAATATATCATTTAAAGCACAAGAAAGAAATTAATCTAACCTTAACTTATTACCAAGAGCTTCACCTTTTCACCCAAGCAAGATGAAAATTTAGTTACTCGTAGACAAGAAGAAAGAAAGAGAGAAGAAGAGAAAGATGAACATAACTTCACTTAAGAACAAGAGAAAATTACAACAAAGGAAGCAATTAACATACAAACATTAAAGTAAAATCTAGACTAACACTAAGCTAACACCCTCAAATGATCAGCCATTGCCTCTTTTTATAGAATTAGAAGAGTACAAATAGCCAAAAGAGATGATGGATGATGAGAACAAAATGATAAAAGAGATGAATGGTGGGTGGATTCTTGTCTCCGAAATGTTTTCCTTCTGAACTCATGGCATACGTCATTTTTGAGTCAAGTGGTCTTCATGAAAGTTCTAGCACATTGTCTCAGCTTTCCAGAGACACCAAGTTTAGCCAAATCCAATAACCAAAGCCCAAGATATGGCCTAATTACTGCTCATGGGTCAGGCCCAACGTCAGCACCTCTGTTCTGACTTCTAAGCCCAATATCACCTTCAAGGAATCCGAACTAGCTTTTGTGTTCTTCATGAAAGTTGTAGATATAGGTCTTAACCTTCCACTATCAAAATTTCAGAATTATTTAACTCCAATAGCCCGAGATATAGTCTAATGAGTGCATAAAGGTCAAGCTGTCAGGTTCAAAACACTAGATTTTGCTTCAACTCCAATTTGAGTTATCCAAACATGTGTTTCTGGTCTTGAGGCCTTCATGAAAGTTGTAGAAATTTATCTTAGCTTAAAAACAAGACCAAAATCACATCCATCGGATATTTGTAACTCAAATTATAGCCAGTTTACTGAAAAAGTCAAGTAAGAAGGTTATACAATGAATGAAATATATTCTTATTAATGTGGTTCTTCTTTATCAAGTGAATAGTTATTAGAGAATTATCTTAACTTTCCAACAAGACCAGAATCACATTAATCATATAATTACAAGTCAAGTTGTGGCCACTTTACTTAAGAATGCAATCACCCAAATTAATGATAATTCAAGCAATAATTTCTTCAATGATCCAATTAAGCTTAATTTCATAAAATGTGACAAAATCAACTTAATTAAGCCAAATTGAACCTTAAGAAGCCTAGTTAGAGGATTATAAAATGCATAAAATACATTGTTATCAAATTCCCCCACATTAAACTTTTGCACTCCCGAGCAAAACACATAAGAACAAAAAACTAAGGAACAAAGAAAAAAAAATGACACAGACTCAAAAGCTAAAAATTCTAAAAGATTTAATGAAACAAGAAGAGCAACCAGTCATTCAAGGGAACAAAGCATTTTTTTTTTGAGGTAATATTTCTTCACATCTCAAACCAACAAGCAAGGAAACTTCAGTTAAAAAGAACGAATCAAGAATGATAGATCCTCTCAAGATTCACTCTTAATCTTTCAAGCATTAAAAAGGTAAGTATTTCACTCAATTCAACCCATGAAAAATTACACTACCATAAGCTTGCTTATCTTCTAATTCTCCACTACTCAGAACACATGCACACAAAAATCAAGAGGACTTTATTCAAGGTTGTAACGGGGTCAAGGTAAAGAAGGAGGGATAATATGGACATAAGAAGATAAATACCAAAGAGAATAAAAGAACATTATGGTATAATTAGAGTGGAAAAGATATTTGAGAACATTCATCAATAAGGACAATGACCAATATTTGACTAATGTTTTGTTGAAGATTAATCCCAAATTAATGAGTTGAATTCATTGTTAGGCATAAACCTTCTCCTTCTCTTCCTGTTGTTTCCAAGCATCCATCTTTATTCTAGATATGGATATGTCACATAGTGTATCAGATGGTCAGCTCTTTCTTTCTTTTCTTTTCTTTTTCTTTTTTTTTCATTTTTTTCATTTTTTTTTTACTTTTTCCCTTTTTTTTTACACACACACACCCCCACACTTGTTTAAGAACAAAGTCAATGCTCTCTTATTCCCTAAGGTCAGGTAAAAACATATTCCTTTTTTTTTAAAGGCACGTAATAAGCTAAAAACAAGAACTAGTCAAATAAGCTCAAATGGGTTACACAAGGAAAAATATACAAGGATGACTATTTGGTCAAAGTAACTATTTTAAAATGCCTCAATCATATTTATGTATGCATGTGAAAATGTAACCTCAAAAAGAATCAAAGCAAGTTCTAGAGTAACATTTTCACAGGTGAAAATCACACAAGAAAGAAGAGAATGGTAAAAATGTTCAATCCATTCATCAATAGGCTCAAAATCTCACAAGGCATATTTCTATCATTCTCAATCCATCAATTCAACATTCATATCCAAGCATGTGATTTATAAGAAAGAAGAAAATTTATGCTATGACCTAAGATATGCTTTTTGCTACTTCTAAAATGGTTTTTTTTTCTCAACTATGATGCGTCTCAAAAGTAAAATTACCTTAAGGGCAAAATTTACTCCTTACTCTGTCATCCTTAATTGGTTTTGTTGTAGGTTTCTGACAGTCATCTCACTAAACATACTTTCTTCAACTAAAATGCGTCTCAGGAGTAAAATTACTCCTTACTCTGCCAATATTCATTGGTTTAGTAAGTTCATGAAAATCATATCATACTTCCCTACTTTTTTTTTTAAACTATCCTTATCCTTCCCCTAACTAGATCACAACATTGTCCGCAATGTTAAAATATAGATGAGTAAAGGATAGAAGATATTACCTGCTGGAGAAATCTGACACAAATTTAAACCAGAAACAAATGACGATAAATAAAATCAAACCCATTAAAGATGAAGTGTCGATCTGCTTTTTTTTTCTTCTTGTTGCTTCCTCACCGCTTCGATGACCAATTTATCCGAGCTAGGACTTTATCGTGTTCATACTCAAAAGCTTCTAATTTATCAAAGAGCTCATCAATAGTGGAGGCGAGAGATAAGAAGTTTTCTTGCTTAAGGAGTGATAAATTTACTGTTTCACGACTTTATCAAGAAAAAATAACAAAAGATCAAAGAAATTATTAACATTTAACAAACCAATGGGCTTATGGTGGATGTTCAGTTGGGCCCAAGAGACAATTTGAAAAATTTCTTCCAAAGTACCAAAACCACCTGGTAAGGCAATGAATGCATCAGAGTTGTCAAGCATTGTTTTCATTCGGCCATGCATAAATGATACCTGAATTTCTTCTCCAACTGTCTTGCCAGTGATGTTATTTTGAGCTAAAGGTTTAGGAATGACACCTAAAACCCGATCGCCTCCTAGAAATGCAGAGAGTGATACTGACCCTCATTAACCCACGAACCAACCCCCCATATACAACATAAATATTCCTTGCAGACAAGTGTTCGACCAAGAGCGCTTGCTACACTTACAAACTCTAAACCCTTCCCATAACTTGACCCACAAAAAACACAGACATTTTTAATGTTACGAACAGGAGGTCCCATAATTTCACCTTCCCTCTGAATGATTATGAGTTGGAGGAAAGTGAAGAGAATGAAGTGTTTAAATAGGGAAAAGAAGGGAAAAAATAATCATAGCACCTATATGGGTAGGTTGGCTGTTGTCAGAAAAGTTTGAAAATAAAAAATAGAATTTTTTTTTCTCTTTTTTTTTTTCACTATTTGATTTTTTTTTTAACTTCAAGAAAACCATCAGGGTAAAGAAGTCTAGAAACCCCTGAAGGACCCTGCTCAAAGGATCGTCTGTCCAAAAATCAAAATACAACAAAATCATACAAAGATAAAAGAAATATAATAATAAACGAAGACATACCTGTATGTATAGTTTTCATGGCGTATCTTTATACTGCGTGTCATGAATGCAGTAGTGGCATGTATTTGAGTTGCGTGTCACCAGTGCAACATATGAATTCCACAAGGATTGCCGAACCGACAACAAGAACCTTTGAATCCTTTCCATCTTGCTTACGGAAGAACAACCCTCTATCTTCCTGCAAACCTAATTAAAGGCCTGTATTCTAAGAAGATGGTACCTGACCGCAGCCAGTCAGAACTCGCCATAGAGACCTACTAATTAAAGTAAGTATACAACTCAGATAACAGTTTCCGTTCACTGTAAAGACGGGACGCTTCTTTCGTCCATCAGCCTTCTGAGCCTTGGTTCCAAGAACTGGGAATGTAGCACACGGCTCTCTACGAGCATGGCACACGAACTTTATTTACATACCGGCCTGTGAAGGTCTCCTCCCGAGTCTATGACAGACGGGCATCCCGGGCTCCTAATCTAATTAAAGACCAAGTACAACCGTAGTTTCGCCTCTATTTTTTTTTTTAAGTTGTTAGAAACCCGATGAAAGATGGGTGTATACTCACTCGAGATTGGGATGGAGGTAGTCTGCTCTTTTTCGGCTTTGTGCCAAAGCATTGTTGACCAAGATTAGACCCATTCAAGACCAAATAACATAGGGCTCCCAAAAGGGACAAGTGGCCATAATATGACTGGCCGCCTCACATGTGGAATACAATCTACCTTCTTTGTTTTTCAATTAAGAAGGTTTGGATCGGATGCATGCATTTCCCCATTCACGTTGTGTGTTACCAAAGCCAAACCCAAGATGTATACATACTTTTTCTTTTTTCTTTTTTTTTTTTTTTTTTTTTTTTTTCTTTTTTATTTTTTTCTTTCTTTTTTTTTTTTTTTTTTTTTTTCTCTTTTTTTTTTTTTTAAACATGAAGAAGAAGAAGAAGAAGAAGAAGAAGAAGAAGAAGAAGAAGAAGAAGAAAATATGTACATGTTGTTGTGGATGTGGCTCACATCTGCCTCTGGTTTCACGTTCAGAAACGGCTTAAACGCCTTCTATGAGTCGAGGATAAGCTTCCTATCTAATTTTCTTATAAATTGGCAAACAGGGTCTTTTAGAGTCAGATTCCCAAGACTGTATTGCTTTTGTTCATCCTTGAAGAGATTCCACAAATTAAGAAGTTCACGATGCACCAAACCACAAGAATGCGTATCAAGAGTCAATAAGATATCATCTAATGACTCTTTACTCAGTCTATTCTTAATGAAGAAAATTTTATCTTCTCTATTTTTGGAAACCATCCCCAAAGAACAACATCGCTTATTACAATTCCATCGTCCACATATGTGACAGACTTGTAATCTTTTTGCTCTTCTCCTTTTAGAATATGAACTTCTACCAAGACCTGGCATGTATGAGTCAAATGAGATTGAAGACTCACCTGCTAATCGGACCTTTGCTTCGATTATCCAACGTACATCTTCTGGTATACCTTTGTGCATTAACAATCTCAATCTTTCACATCTAGCCTTGTAAATTTTTGTTAGAACATTTTGAGGAAGAGAAGGAAAATGTTTTCTCAGGTTTGAGAGAATGATATCCATTTTGAAGAAGAAGAAATCAGTTATTTTGAGAAACTGAAAGAGAGCAAACCGACTTGAGAGTCACGGAGTACCGTCATCCGCAATTTTACCGGGGAGTTAAAGAGCTACACAACAAAATAAAGCTACAAAATTAGAGTAAATTTTTCACATAATAAGGATCAGAAAGGGAAATGAATTCTACCTCAGCAGCTTGATTTTCTAGAAATGGTTTAAGTCTTTGTCCATTGACCTTAGACACATTACCATTCCTAGGATTCTCAATGTCTATGGCCCCATAAGGATATACATGTTTGACAATAAAAGGACCAGTCCACCTAGATCTCAATTTTCCAGGGAATAGGTGAAGACGGGAATTATAAAGCAGAACTTTTTCACCAATTTCAAAAGATTTCCTCAAAATAGATTTGTCATGAAAAGCTTTTGTTCTTTCTTTATAAATTTTTGAGTTTTCATATGCATCATTTCTCAATTCCTCAAGTTCATTTATTTGCAATTTACGTAACTTGCAAGCATCATCAAGATTTAAATTGAAAGCTTTAATGGCCCAAAATGCTTTATGCTCCAGTTCTACAGGCAAGTGATAAGGTTTTCCATAGACTAACCGATAGGGTGACATACCTAAAGATGTTTTAAAAGCAGTACGGTAAGCCCAAAGTGCATCGTTTAGTTTTAAAGACCAATCTTTATGATTTGGGTTAACTGTTTTTTCTAAAATTTGTTTAATTTCCCTATTTGCTAATTCTACTTGTCCACTTGTCTGAGGGTGATAAGGGGTAGCAACTTTATGGGTAATACCATATTTCTTCATTAAAGATTCAAATGGTTTATTACAAAAATGTGTTCCCCATCACTGATGATAGCTCGAGGATTCCAAATCGACTTAAGACATTTTCTTTTAAAAATTTGAGAACAGTTTTATGATCATTTTGTCGACATGGAATTGTCTCAATCCATTTTGAGACATAATCAACTGTAACCAGAATATACAAATATCCAAATGAGGATGGAAATTGACCCATGAAATCAATTCCCCAACAATCAAAAATTTCAATGACAAGGATCGGGTTCAGAGGCATCATATTTCTTTTAGAAATGGACCCTAATTTTTTACAATTTTCGAAACTTTTGCAAAAGGTATGGCTATCTTTAAATAAAGTGGGCCAATAAAATCCACACTGCAAGATTTTCGCAGCTATTTTCTTTGAAGAAAAATGACCTCCATATGCTTCTGAGTGACTAAATTTAATGACACTACCTACCTCATTGTCGGGTACACATCTCCAAAAGATTTGATCAGGAGAATATTTGAACAAATATGGGTCATCCTAATAAAAAATTTTCACCTCAGTCAAAAACTTTTTTCTGTCTTGATATGACCATTGAGGCGGCATCTTTCTTGTTACAAGAAAATTAACTATATTCGCAAACCAAGGCATAGAATTGACATAAAATAAAAACTCATCAAGAAAAGAATCATTGATAGGTGTGCTATCAAAAGATGAGCCTATTGTAAGTCTGGACAAATGATCTGCGACAACATTTTCAGCTCCTTTCTTATCTTTTATTGTGATGTTGAATTCTTGAAGCAACAAGATCCACCGTATCAACCTAGGTTTGGCATCCTGCTTAGACATTAAATATCTAACAGCAGCATGATCAGTGAAAACAACAGTAGAAGAACCAATTAAATGAGCTCGAAATTTGTCCAATGTAAAAATTACAGCAAGTAGTTCTTTTTCAAGAGTGGTGTAATTCATTTGTGCACTATTTAAAGTTCTACTTGCGTAACAAATCACATGAGGCTTACCTTCCTTTCTTTGGCCTAAAACAAGACCAACAAAGAAAAATCACTTGCATCACACATTAATTCAAAAGGCAAAGACCAAATGTGGGATTGCATGATAGGAGCCGATGTTAGAAGACTAATTAATTTTTCAAAAGATTTTTGGCATTCTTGAGTCCAATCAAATAGTGCATCTTTTGTCAGAAGATTGCATAATGGTGTAGATATGACACTAAAGTCCTTAATGAATCTTCGATAAAATCCTGCATGTCCTAAAAAGGAACAAACTTCTCTGACTGTTTTTGGGGAAGGCAAATGAGCAATTAATTCAACTTTGGCCTTATCAACTTCAACTCCTTCAGAAGATATCACATGACCTAACACGATTCCTGAAGTAACCATATAATGACATTTTTTCCAATTTAAAACAAATCCTTTTTCTTCACATCTTTTAAGAACTTTATCCAAATTATCAAGACAATTTTCAAAAGAATTTCCAAAAATTGTCAGATCATCCATGAAAACCTTTAAATAATGCTCAATCATATCACTAAAAATACTTAGCATGCAGCTTTGAAAAGTTGCCGGAGCATTACAAAGACCGAAAGGCATTCGTTTATATGCAAAAGTGCCAAAGAGGCACGTAAAAGTAGTCTTTTCTTGATCCTCTAATGCAATTGGTATTTGATTATACCCCGAATAACTATCAAGAAAACAATAGTATGGATGTCCTGCTACTCTTTCTAGAATTTGATCAAGAAATGGTAAGGGGAAATGATCTTTCCTAGTGGCTGCATTCAATTTTCTAAAATCAATACACATACGCGCAACTAGATGAAACTCGCATAGGTATTGACTCACCTTTTTCATTTTCAACAACTATTATTCCAGATTTCTTAGGCACAACTTGTGTAGGGCTTACCCACTGGCTATCGGAAATAGGGTAAATAATTCCAACATCAAGTAATTTAAGAACTTCAGCCCTAACTACCTCTTTCATATGTGGATTTAATCTTCTTTGAGGTTGTTGTGATGTTTTAGCATTATCCTCTAAATGTATTCTATGTGTACAAATTAATGGATTAATGCCTTTTATATCTGTTAATGTCCATCCAATTGCACTTTTATGCCTTTTAAGTACTTCTATCAACATACCTTCTTGTTCTTCAGTAAGGATTGATGAAATTACTACTGGAAAGCTTTGGCTTCTCCCAAAAATGTGTACTTCAACCCAGAAGGTAATGGCTTTAGTTCCAGTGTGGGTACTTCTTCATGAATATTATCCTTCATGGGTTGTAACTCTTCAAATCTTGGCTTCCATCCTTTGTATTCCATTGCTTGTGTACAATCAAGCAAAGAGCATATTTCAGAAATATCACCATCTACTTGCATATCTGAATCAAATGAATTAATTAAACAAACTTCTAATGGGTCAGAAGAACTCCCTTTTAGAAGATGATCATCTACAATGGTCTCAATCCCGTCAGCTTCCTCATTTTCATCATTGACTTCATGTGGTTACTTGCATAAGTTGAAAACATTAAGCTCAAGTGTCATGTTTCCAAATGTTAACTTCATCAATCCATTTCTACAATTTATCAAAGCATTGGATGTTGCTAAAAATGGACGACCTAAAATAATAGGAATTGACTTGGAATAATTAATCATAGGTTCAGTTTCCAAGACAATAAAATCCACAGGATAAATGAATTTATCAACTTGTACCAACACATCTTCCACTATTCCTTTTGGAATTTTAATTGATCTATCAGCAAGTAGAAGAGTTACAGAAGTTGGTTTTAACTCACCTAGATTGAGTTGTTGATAAATTGAATATGGAAGCAAATTAACACTAGCACCAAGATCAAGTAAAGCTTGTTCAATTATATGTTCTCCAATAATGCATGAAACCGTAGGACAACCAGGGTCTTTATGTTTCAAAACATTATTGCTTTGAATAATGGAACTTACCTGTTCGGTCAAAAAGGCTTTCTTTTTCACATTTAATTTTCTTTTAACAGTGCATAAGTCCTTCAAAAATTTGGCATAAGAAGGAAAGTGTTTGATAGTATCTAACAACGGAATATTGACCTTCACTTGTTTAAGAATTTCAAAAATTTCAGTTTGGTGGTCCAATTTCTTTGGTTTGCTTAATGCTTGAGGAAATGGAAGTGAAGGAGACGAGTTTGGTTTCATTTTGGCCAGATGACATATCAACCTCTTCCTTATCTTGGGGAATTGATTCACCATCTTTCTCACAAGGTTCAGAAATTTCTTTTTCAACAACTTTCCCACTCCTAAGAGTTATCACAGAATTGACTTGATTTATTTGTTGGTTTTCTGAACCACCCTCATTTAGACTATATTGACCTTTGGGATTTGGTTGAGGTTGAGAAGGAAATTTTCCTTTCTCGTGAATGGTGAGTGCAGAAGTAAGTTTGGAAAGAGTGTCTTTTATGTCAATCATAGTTTGAGTGTTTTGTTTATTGATGGTCTCTTGCTTTTCTATGAATGCACTCAATGTTCCTTCAAGGTTTTTCCTATATGGTGGGATATAAGGTGCATATCCTTGAGAATTTTGAGAATCTTGTTGTTCCTGAGGAGGCGGTGGTTGCATAAATTGTACTTGATTATTATTCCTCCAACTGAAGTTCGGGTGATTTCTCCATCCTGGATTGTAAGAATTTGAAAATGAAGAGGTGAATGGCTTTTGAAAATTGTTCATTGCATTTACTTGCTCATGCACAACTTCTTTAAAAACAGGAATATTAGGACATTAATTTGTCGAGTGTCCTAATTCATCACAAATGCTACAAATTTCTTCATTTTGAACAGATTTGACTTCTTTTACTTTGCCTAATTCCATGGATTCAACCTTTCTAGCCAAACTAGCATACTTTGCATTTAGATCTTCTTCTTGACTAAGATGGTATTTTCCTTTTCCTGCATTTGCAAGGTTATATCTAATTGAATTTTCGAAAGATTAGTACCATGCCAAGATTGAGAATTTTCACTAAATGGTTTAAATAATCTAAAGCTTCTTCGGGTTCTTTATCAAGAAACTCGCCATTACACATCGTTTCCACAAATTGTTTAGTTTAGGTGTTAAACCTTCATAAAAGAAGCTTATAGTCCGCCATTTTTCAAAACCATGATGTGGGCAAGAATTTAACAAATCTTTAAAACGTTCCCAACTTTGAAAATACGCTTCATTTGAATTTTGGGAAAAATTTTGGATTTGTCTTTTCAAAGCATTGGTTTTATGTGTTGGAAAAAATTTCTTTAAAAACTCACTTTGCATTTCTTGCCATGTGCCAATTGATCTTGGTTTCAAAGCGTTAAGCCAAGTTTTTGCTTTATCTTTCAAAGAAAAAGGAAACAATTTAAGCTTGACAATCTCTTCACTGCAATTTTGATCATTGAAAGCAATACAAACTTCCTCAAATTCTTTTAGATGTAAATATGGACTTTCATTTTCTAAACCATGAAAATTAGGAAGTAAAGAAATCATACCCTACTTAAATCTAAAATTATTAGCGATAAGTAGAAAGATAAAACATGATGGACTAGAATTTCGAGGTGGTTGCAAATATGCACGCATGTTCGCAATGGTTGATTTCCTTGTTCATCATGTATACTTTCATTTTCAATTTCGTTGTGTTTGATTATCATGTTCAATATGTGCACCTTCAAATTCAGTCATTGTGTTAATTGTGTGTGTTTGTGATTCAAATAAAACAATATATAAGTTACTTGGATTAATTTTAACCAAACGACCATAAATTTGAATCACGATACTGAGTTAAGCATAAATAAGTGACATAAAATAAAAATAATATACAAGTAGGCGGTATACATCGGTCGTTAAATATTAAGTAGGATATGGTATAAACCAGCCACCCAAAAATAAAAATAAAAATAAAAATACAGAAAATAAAGTGCGAAAAATAAAATAAAAAAATAAAAATACGAAAATAAAAATACGGAAAATAAAGTACGAAAAAATAAAATACAAAAAATAAAGTGCAGAAAATAAAGTACAAAAAGTAAATTTAAATATGAAAAGCGGAGAGTGGCGAGCCCCACAGAGCCGTGAAAGAGAAGAGAAGAAGAAATATTATTTCATTAAGTTAGAGGGTAGAAAAATAAATAACAGAATTTAAAAGTTAGATTGCAAAAAATAAATGACAAAATTTAAAAGTTAGATTGTTAGTAAGCAGAAAGCGTAAATAATAATAATAATAATAATAATAATAATAATAATAATAATAATAATAATAATAATAATAATAATAAGCAGAAAATGGAAATAAAAAAAACAAAAATAAAAAAAAACGTAAATAAATGACAAAAATATAAAAGTTAGTTAATAAGTTAGTAAGTAGTAAGTTAATTAGTAAGTTAGTTAGTAAATTAGAAATTGAAAAGTGTAGAGGAAGAATATACCTGTTGGTGAAGTTTTCTTACAAAGAAGGAACCTTAATATATTAGAACTTCAAATCAAGTTCACGAAGAACGCGCAAAAACTTGATGGGATATAATTATATAGTTTCAAACCCAAGTACAGGTTGTTTCAAGTAGTAAATTATCGGGAGTCCGAGGTCGATCCATAGGGAATTGATGAAGAGAAAATTATTCGAGGTACAGAGAATATTTGTCACAATACTAAAAATAATATAAGTTGTTCACAGATGAAAAAGATTTGCTTGGGTTAGGAGATCCACTCTTGGTAATAAATTAAAAACAAGATTATTTCGTTTTATAACTCAATTGAAATCATGCATAATGAAGATTCCAATCGGAAGATTTAACATTCAAAGTTCAATCATGTAATCATATAATGGTTCCAATAACTATCTACCAATACTTGTAAATCGTCAAAAGCATCCACTGTGCCAATCCTATTGTCTACAATGGATCAAGATATTCATTATACAAGAAGAGTTTCTAAATTAATTGGAAACAACATACAACTCATATAAAGATCACATAAAAATATATCATTTGAAGCACAAGAAAAAAATTAATCTAACCTTAACTTATTATCAAGAGCTTCACATTTTCACCCAAGCAAGATGAAAATTTAGTTACTCATAGACAAAAAGAAAGAAAGAGAGAAGAAGAGAAAGATGAACATAACTTCACTTAAGAACAAGAGAAAATTAAAACAAAGGAAGCAATTAACATACAAACATTAAAGTAAAATCTAGACTAACACTAAGCTAACACCCTCAAATGATCAGCCATTGCCTCTTTTTATAGAATTAGAAGAGTACAAATAGCCAAAAGAGATGATGGATGGTGAGAACAAAATGATAAAAGAGATGAATGGTGGGTAGATTCTTGTCTCCGAAATGTTTCCCTTCTGAACTCATGGCATGCGTCATTTTTGAGTCAAGTAGTCTTCATGAAAGTTCTATCACATTGTCTCAGCTTTCCAGAAACACCAAGTTTAGCCAAATCCAATAACAACAGCCCAAGATATGGCTCAATTACTGCTCATGGGTCAGGCCCAACGTCAGCACCTCTGTTCTAAATTCTAAGCCCAATATCACCTTCAAGGAATCCGAACTAGCTTTTGTGTTCTTCATGAAAGTTGTAGATATGAGTCTTAACCTTCCACTGTCAAAATTTCAGAATTATTGAACTCTAATAGCCCGAGATATAGCCTAATGAGTGCATAAAGGTCAAGCTGTCAGGTTCAAAACACTAGATTTTGCTTCAACTCCAATTTGAGTTATCCAAACATGTGTTTCTGGTCTTGAGGCCTTCATGAAAGTTGTAGAAATTTATCTTAGCTTAAAAACAAGACTAAAATCACATCCATCGGATATTTGTAACTCAAATTATAGCCAGTTCTTGAAAAAGCCAAGTAAGAAGGTTATATAATGAATGAAATATATTCTTATTAATGTGGTTCTTGCTATCAAGTGAATAGTTATTAGAGAATTATCTTAACTTTCCAACAAGACCAGAATCACATTAATCAGATAATTACAACTCAAGTTGTGGCCACTTTACTTAAGAATGCAATCACCCAAATTAATGATAATTCAAGCAATAATTTCTTCAATGATCCAATTAAGCTTAATTTCATAAAATGTGACAAAATCAACTTAATTAAGCCAAATTGAACCTTAAGAAGCCTAGTTAGAGGATTATAAAATGCATAAAATACATTGTTATCAATATGATAGACTTGTATATGTTATGGAGGTAGCCTAATACCTGTTTATCATGTCTGTTAAGTTTTGTAACTATCTGAGCACATGTAGGCACTTTGTTGTAGCACCATGTGTGGAAAATAGTTGTTATTAGCTTCAGAAGTGGCTTAAACTGCTTAGTTAATGAAAATAAATTTGAAGGATTTGTTTCTAGGTCACAAATGTGTTGAGGTTGGTGTGGTTAAAATTTGAGGTTAATCGGAGTTAGTTTGACATTTTTAAGCATATTGGTTGTGTGTTTTAATGTCGGATTGACTACCATGAGATATGAAAAAATGTGAAAATGGTGAAATCAGATTGTTAATGAATCTTAGGATTTATTTTAAGTCTGTTGGAGGTTAGAGAACTGAATGTGGTGAAATATGAGTATTCTTAATAAATCAAGGTTTTAGTACCTATCTTATGAGAAGCCAAAGTTGACTTCTCTATATAAATATCCCACGGTTGGGGAAAACACAAACAAAAGAAAGAAAAGGAAACCGTGAAGGGGAAAGAAGAAAGAGAAAGAGGAAGAAAGGGAAAGAAGAAGGGAGAGATTAGACCTTTCATGGCCCATCCGTGGCTTCATCTGTAACACCTTGAATTTTATTTTTTCTGAATATATATGAGTTTTATAGTTTTTATGATTTTTGTGAATTTTTATATAATTTTTTGGATTTTTAATTATTTTAATATTATTTCGGGCTATATATGTGGGTGTGGGGCAGGCCCGGAAAAATAAAAATTTTTCGGGACCAAAAAATTCCGGGGGAGTTTACTAAACCAGAAACCGAAAACAGTTTTTGAAATTTTCTTTTATAGTGATTTTGTTCTATTTTATTATTTATTGGATAATGTTATTATCCATTGGGTAAAGATATTATCCATTAGATAATAGACACTGATTTTATAAGCAGTAGTTATTATTTATTGGTTAATATCTACCAGAAAATATCTTGATGAATAGATATCCCTAAGCCTAAATATCTTGGAGCTAATCATGATTAATCATGACAAGCTTTATGTTTGATCATATAGGAAACAAGCTTGGAGAGCAAGTTTGTTGAAGAGTCAAGTTTAATGGCTTGACTTAAGTGGAGGACCAATAGGAACCAAGCTTGCTAGTCCAAGCTTGCTTAACAAGCATGGTGAAAATCCAACAAAATGGCTTTGACTCCATGTGAGGACCAATAGGAGAATTGCTTGCATGCTAAGTTTGGAGGCTTGGAAGGAAATCTTGGACACTCCTTTGGCAAGGAAGCCCACAACCAAGTGCTTCTAGGAGGAGCCAAAGATGACACTTAGTCAGTCAACACATTTCTATCATCTTTCCTATAGCAAGGTTATCAAAATTCTCTCTCATTTTCTCTCCACCAAAGCTCACGGCCAACCCACCATTAACCACCCTCCAACCTTCAACAATTCAAGCCAACCTTACATCTTGTATCCTTATACCATTCTAAGATACTTTACCTTGTTCTTCAAACTCAAGATTAAGGGTTTTTAGGTGAAGTTTTCTATTCTTCATCTTTCTTTTCATTTTCAAGATTCTAAGACTATACTTTGGTTCATGGTCATCTTTGATGAACCTTGGATGTTAATATTGTATGTTTTCTTTGTTTTTAAGTTCAACTTGGTGGAGAAAATCTACTTGGAGGAGGCATACTAGGAGTTTTGGAGGATAATCCAGGGTAAGAGGGAGATTTACCTCATCAACCAAGTATGGTGGTGAGGAACGAATTTGTGCTTGCAAAGTGAAGAATCCGTGTGAGGGTTATTAACTTGTTTGTATAAATTTAGTGATTTGTGTTTATTTACCTTATATGATTTTATAGCTTTGAAATTATGCATGAACTTGTTATAGTAGGATTATGTTGATTTAAGTATGTTGTATGCTATGATTGATGCTTGAAAGGAAAGAATTTTGGTCCCTAATGGACTATGAGACTTTTTGTAACATCTCGGAACTGCCTGCAGGATTGATGAGTGTTCCTACAAACCAACATGGGTCTTTTCAGCATGCTTTGTCCTCAGTCACACGCATCCTAGGAAACTTCCCAAGAGGTCACTCATCCCACAAGTGCTTCAAGTCAAGCACGCTTAACCATGAAGTACTTATGTTCTTGGCCCCGGAAAAGAAGATGCATCTTGTTGATATGAGTGGTGTTAATTAATTCATTTAAGTCATCCTCAACTATGTAGTCTCATACCTGCACAGTCTCTGAATCCCTCTCATTCCAGTATGTATTCAGTTCATTCATGCGTCCCTTCTTCTAAAAGCCTGCCAGGAGCCGCTCCTTGTCCGTGCTTCATTTTGCATCGGTGACCACTCCCCACCCTCGTCGGCCGCCGGTGTCACATGCCTACCAGCTTCCGCATGGTTCGTCCCCGAACCACACCGTACTTGGAGAGGTCTCCCTTTGATACCATTTGTAACGTCACGGGATTGCCTGCAGGATTGATGAGTGTCCCCATAAACCAACACGGGTCTTTTCAGCATGCTTTGTCCTTACTCACACGCATCCTAGGAAACTTCCCAGGAGGTCACCCATCCCACAAGTACTCCAAGTCAAGTACACTTAACCATGGAGTACTTATGTTCTTGACTCCCGAAAAAAAGATGCATCTTATTGATATGGGTGGTGCTAATCAATTCCTTTAAGTCATCCTCAACTATGCAGTCCCATACCTGCACAGTCTCTGAATCCCTCTCATTCCGACGTGTATTCAGATCATTCATGCGTCCCTGCGCCTAGAAGCCTGCCACAAGCCGCTCCTTGTCCGTGCTTTATTTTGCATCGGCGACTACTCCCTGCCCTCATCAGCACCCGGTGTCACATCCATCACTTTGGACATGGCTGGTGTATTGATCAAGTTGTCCTACCCTAATTAAGGACTCAATAGAGTCACAGAGTTGGAAGCAGTCTTCTATTTCATTTTTGTCTCTTTTGTGCCATGAGCAATGTTTTGTGCGATCTTTTTATGAATGCTTTTTCAATGGAGTCAGCCTCTTTATATCCCGGAACTCATTTTGTAACAATTCCTCAAAATTGTTTCAGGTGGAGTGTTCATGGGAGTGTAATTTGAGTACCTAAGCCGGGATGAATCGTTCTTGGAAGAGTTCCGATGCTGCAAGTTCTGGTTACCTTTACAGTGGGAAGACTCACCTTTTTCTGAGCTCTTCTTAGCCTTAGTAGCCTCCTCCAAGTTAATATACATCAGGGACCGAGCTTGAAATTCTTCCATATTCTCTAGCTTCTTTTTTGCCTGAGATTGGAAAAACTAAAAGTTAGTCCAGAGGTCACTCCTGATGTAGTGGAGAGCAATATTTTCGTCAAAAATCTCCATATTGATGCACGTCGTGTTGAATCTCTTGAGGTATTCACGAAGGGCTCGTCGCACCCATGGAGAATCTCAGAAAAAGACTCCATAGACCTAGGTTACTCCTTGCTAGTAGTGTAGTGTAGCAAGAAACATTATCTAAGGTCCAAAAAATTGACGATGGATCCTTATGGCAAGGTCACGAACCATCTGAGGGCACCCTTCTTCAAGGAAATGGGAAAAGCTCGACATAACAGTAGAGAGGATCCCCCATGAAAGCACATAGATTGGACGTAGACGTCTATGTGTTCCTGAGGGTTCGTAGTCCTGTCATAGAGCTCCACGTTGGCGAGAAACTTAAAGTTTCTTGGAACTCTATACTCTATGAGTTAGGCAAAAAAGGGTTATTCTTGATCGCCGAGGTTTCGGTTGTTATTAACAACATTGAACATTTCGATGACAGCGTGCGATATTCCCCTTTGGTTATTACCCACACTCTGCCATCTGTCGTTACAGTGAGATCTGGACTGACTATCATGCATAGACTGCTTTAGATCTTCCAATCTGCATCGTTGTTCTTCGAGTTGTCATCACAATAAGTCTAGACGATGATTTTTGGACAAATCATGTGGGACTGTGCCCTCCGGATGGGACATGCAATCTTTTGCATTGTCATTCATGGGTCCCAAGAGCTGATGAACTAGGATTCTAGGTCCTTGAACGTTAGGATTAGCTCATTGCACAAGGGTACTAAGTCTATCCCTCACTGAGACCCAAAGCGATGGGTGTGGGCTTTCGTCAGAAAGCAAAGTTTCGTACTCATCGCGTAGATGTTCAGCGTTGGGTGCCTAGTTCCTCGCGGCAAAGGTCTCAACAACTAGTGGTGGAATAGGGTGAGGAGGAAGGTGTGCCATTGGTCCTCGCCTTTGGCCTGTAAAGGTTTGCACAACCTCTTCTTTCCTCGAGTTCTGTCTCTTGTTCACCATGGTTGAATGAGAATAGAAGTTTATGATTTCTCATAGACAACGCCTATGTTCAGTAGTGGATACTGAGAGGTACCTAAGATAGGCACGTTCTGGTGGTTTTCAGCACTCCAGTCAGGCTATGCACAAGTAGGGTTATGTTGTAAGTGATAAGTTACCTATAGAAAGTAATGGTGCCTGGTATTTATAGACTGCAATTAGGGTTTGGTCGCCCTTAATTGTAGCAAAAAATTCCTATAAGATTGAAACATCAATACTGCAGTTATGAGCAGCTTGAGGTGGTTATGGGTGCTATAATCTTGTAAGATTATGATTGGTAGTTACAGATACTTCGAGATTTATCTTATGTGCTAATCTCGTAATCCTAAGATACTTGTCCAATGTCGCAGTCTTATATACGCAATACCAAAGTCCTTGACAATGTCCAATGCTTCACTAAGATGTTCTTGACAAATTCTGGTGATACACGTCTTGGATTAGTCCACTTAACGATAGTCCAGATCATAGTCTAGAACAGAACTCTGTATCAACATAAAATTTGGGATATCATTCGTTTAATGCTTTGGGTCATATTTTCGTCCAAATGACAACCCACCATAACCAAAATCACTGCTATATCCTCTATGGGGTATTTTTATTTTTTTTTTCTGTTTATTGGCTGCAAATAGAATAAAATATGGGTTAAAAAGAAAGAACGAAGCAAACTTGACGCATTACCTCATTATTCAATCATTCCGTAAGAACCATTCCATCATTGCTACACTGATATGAATTGTAAAAACTACGACTTTTCAGTAATCTTCAAGCCTAAACTTAACCTAACATTAAACAATGATAGCCCCTCTCTTTTTCTCCCAACTGCAATGACTTTTAGCTTAAATGTTTATTACACACGCCATTTATATACGTGCTTATTTGCTTCCCACATATCCTTCTTTTTTAATTTACCATATAACCCTCTGCCGCTCTTCTTGAGTAAAATAGGGAGAGTATAAAAGATGCTTTTTTTTTGGTAAGCAAAGTAATGATAAGTACACAATAAGGACTAATCCCATAAACAAGTAAACAAAGCAAAATTTATCATGTTACACAATATGAATATGATGTAACTTCAAAATAATGTGATATCTATCTCAGATAAATTAGGCTTTTGCAAATGATTTAAATTAGAAATTACCACAATCGAATTATGCACAATTACTAATACTAGCGTATTGACATAGGTTACAAAAACTAACATGCATGCTAGTATGTCCTGTATTTATTTTTATTTTTTTGTAACAATGTGTCTTTTATTTTATTTATTTTAACTTAAAAAGATTATGATTGATCACGATTGATTTTAATATGATTATAATTAATTTAGTACAAAATTAAATTAATTTATTATATAATTATTTTTTTGTACAGTAGTCTTTTTTTATAAAAATAAATTAATTCTCTTATATACATTCATTTAGAAATATATACAAATTATCAATATTTGTCTCTTTGTTTTTATTTCTAACATGATATCAGAGTTATGATATCCACCTTCAGGAAAATTTCTAACTTAGTATCAAAGAGTCTAGGCTCTCGATTTAAACCGTCATTGCTCCGTTCAGACACCGCTCCAAATCTCCGTTCAGACACTGTTTCAGACCTTCGTTCATACTTTGTTTTAGACTCTGTTCTAGATTCCAGACTCTGTTCTGATGTTAAACTTCGTCCTAAATTTCATATTCTGCTTTGATGTTAAACTTCGTCCTAAATTTCTTCTATAAATAAAGATTAATTCTCTTGTATATATTCATTCAAAAATATATACAAATTATTAATATTTGATAGCTATTTCTGTTTTTAACATACACAATTACTAATACTTGCGTATGTCAATACGTTGTAGACACTAACATGCGTGCTAGTATGTCTTTTATTTTATTTATTTAAAAATTAAAAGAATTTTAAATTAAATAATTAAATAATTATATGATTGTCAATCTATTTTGTTCTTTATTCAAAAACTAAATATGAAAAACTATCTCATTGTAACTTTCTATACTAAACACAAATTAAATTTCATACATAATATTAGTATAGCTGAATATCTGAACAACCCAATATCTCTAAAGGTCTCTTTAATTTTTTTATATGTCAAATTATATTAGATGCAGTCACATAACAATTTTAAGAGACTCAACTGAGACAACTTGTGCAAGTGATAGTCTTCTAAGAGTAATCTTTATTTAAATTACACACAAATTCATTGCACGACTATTTTTAAGTTGAACAAAAACTTTTAATATTTAAGTTATTAATTTGTGAATAATAATAATAAATAATGTAAATTAGCCTTTTATCAAATATTTTTATCATTTTTTTTATTTTTTGAGATTTCCCATGTTCTAGCATAAAGTTAATATCTTAGAAGACAAACTGCATGTTGGCTTTTATTATTTTATTCAACAAATCTTTTTAGTTAAAATTTCTCTCTTTGAATTTGATTTTAAGTTTTTTTTAAAATAAACTTATTGAAGCACACATTAAGCACTATAATATTAAAAAAATTAAAATTAAATTTATTATTAGTGTAAGACTTTTTATAATATTATTATGTATTCATATATTATCATATCATTAAATTATTTTTTAGATAGATTTTATTATAATCAAACTATTCTAATAATGTTGTAACGTATGATTAAATAATAACATAGAACATTTTCTAGATAGAAAATAGAGTT
This sequence comes from Ormosia emarginata, assembly GCA_029884605.1. Classification (NCBI taxonomy): domain Eukaryota; kingdom Viridiplantae; phylum Streptophyta; class Magnoliopsida; order Fabales; family Fabaceae; genus Ormosia; species Ormosia emarginata. The sequence goes on along the minus strand of JAQQTP010000078.1, from coordinate 17,944,629 downwards.
AACCCCATTTTCATTTTTTAAAGATTTGTGTCATTATTTTAATCTCTTAAAGATTGAAAGTGTCACTATGTTAGCCTTTTTGTTACCATTCATCAAAAAAACTCATTAACGAAGTCTGACGTGACACATTAAATGCTTATATAGCTCATTAAATGTTACCTAAGTATCTATGTAGCAGCGCCACCTAAACAACTACATGACCCACATGTTGGCAGAACGACTAATCTAATGACATATTAATAATTGAGGGACTAAAGTGATAACACATGAATCTTTGAAGGACTAGAGTGATGAGACGTGAATATTTGAAATACAAAAATATGGACTAACTCTTTTATTTTTTTTACTTGCAATTCTAATATACAGTGTCATGGTGGTTGTGGTAGGGATTTTGTGTTTGTGGTCTCTGGGTGCTAATGTGAGTGACTCATGAGTTTTGTATTTTGGGGATTGGGTCTCTATCATACGGGTGTGTGAGTTTGGGTGACTTTTAGGTTTGATTGTTCATGCACAACGGTGAAGGGTGGTTCGTGGTGATACTACAAAGTGGTGAAGGGTGGTTCGTGGTGGTACTACATGGTTTGGGTGGTTAATTTGCTCTACTTGCAGGACATGCACTTTGTGGTTGTTTTCAAGTTACTATGTTGAAGTTTGACTTGAAAGAGGTGTTGTGTTTGTGTTTGCTTGAAAACAAGTAGGGTCTTATTTGCTTTTGGGGATTAAAGGCTTGCTCTTCTAGTCATGATACTAATCACAAAAAAAAAATTAAGCACAAAATTCGTGTACACACATGATACTAACCAATAGAAAAAAAATCACAAAATCACTCTTAATTACTCGTAAAGTAAAGCAGTTATATTATTTTTTGCTTTTTTTAGATAAAAGCAGTTATATTATTATTGGGCCAAATTAATAAGAGTGGCCACGAGTGTATTAGCCTATTAGGTGGCCTCCTCCAACTGTATAATAATTTATGCTGCGGGCTCCACCCGTGAATTTGATAAATACCAACGATGGTTGCGCGGGCTTACAGTTACTAATCTCACACTCACTTCTGTCTCTCTCTCTCCTTCACTATCACTCTTTCTCTCTCTAAATTCTGCATCACAATTCACAACTCTCTGACACTGCCAAATGACCAAACATTTCCTTGCCATGAATCTGAAAAATGCTTGGCACAATATGTAATGTGATCCAAAACAGCAATATTTGTCTCACCAGGTTTGTTTTATATAGCGCACTATCTTGTCAGTCTGAAACTTAGAACACTTGGATTTATGTCTTGGTCACTAGCTAATGTGTTTAGAGAGGTTTTGTGTATGGAAATAATTAAATTATTGTAAGTTTCTGACATGGCTGAATTGGTAATATATTGATGATGGTGGTCGTGGTGGTAATGAGAAGCAGATCCTTTCATAATAGATGGGGAAGAAAGGAGGTAGCTGGTTCTCGTCGGTGAAGAAAGTTTTCAAGTCATCTTCTAAAGACTCGCTGGTGCCGGTGCTGGAGAAGAAGGTGATCCATTCCCTTGTTCTTATCTTGTTTTGAAATGTTTTAGTAACTGATTTACAGGGTGCTCTGTTATAATTCTTCTTCTTCTTTTGTTTTCTTTTTTTTTTTTTAGAATTACTAGGAGCTATTAATATATTTAATTACGGTCTTTATACTTTTTCTCATCAGGTAAATCTGTTTTCTAAATTATAATTTTCATTTTTATTGAAGTTCCAAAATATAACCAAATGCTCATACAACTCGGGTCAAATGTTTTGAAATATAACCAAATGATCCATTCCCTTGTTCTTATCTTGTTTTGAAATGTTTTAGTAACTGATTTACAGGGTGCTCTGTTATAATTCTTCCTCTTCTTTTGTTTTTTTTTTTTTTAGAATTACTAGGAGCTATTAATTTATTTAATTACGGTCTTTATACTTTTTTCTCATCAGGTAAATCTGTTTTCTAGATTATAATTTTCATTTTTATTGAAGTTCCAAAATATAACCAAATGCTCATACAACTCGGGTCAAATTCTTCATTTGTTATTTATTAATATGTCTAATGATTGCTAATAAGAGATGTTGGGATCTGCTTGGTTTTCACTTTCAGAAGGACAACAAAGAGAAACTGCAGCATGAAGCACCAGTGGTGGTGTCTTTTGAGCTTTTTCCAGCAGAGAGTTCTCCTGATGTCACCAATGAGGACAGTAGTCACAGTACCACATCAACACCTGTGACTGAAGATAGAAATCATGCCATTACAGTTGCTGCAGCAACTGCCGCAGCTGCCGAAGCTGCAGTGGCAGCTGCTCAAGCAGCCGCTAAAGTTGTGAGATTGGCAGGTTATGGACGCCATACCAAGGAAGAAAGAGCAGCAACACTCATTCAATCATACTACAGAGGCTACCTAGTAAGACCTCATTAACTTCATCAATTATTCTTGAACTTTTTTTATTTTTCTATTTTTTATTTATTTTGCTAAAAAATAAATTTAACAGAAGAATTCTTTGGTTCGGTATGGGCCATAAATATGCTACCCACTCCCAAAGTTTTACATTTATTTGTCTTAATAATGTAGAGTACCAGTTACTTGCAGTGCCATATGGTCGCCTTTATCTTCGTCAGACATTAAAATTTACATTTCAAAGCCAATGAACTTGTAGCTCAATTGGTACCTGCCAATCTTTTAAGACTTTGTGATGATGATGATATATGCTGGTCTGCCAAGCTACCTATCTTCTCATCCTCGCAACCAAAAAAAAAAAAAAAATTACATTTTATATATATGTAAACTTAAGTGAAAAATATTTGTATTCGGATTCCAAGTGTAATGAGTAGCTCAAAACTAGCCTGAACACAGGGACTTTCCTTGTATTATTAGGATGGGATAATAAAGGGAGAGGGGTCCCATTAACGGTAAGTACAAGCTCCATGAAAGTTAATTATTGTTAATTACTTAATAAATTGGTTTGTTTGTGGTTACTCGTCAATTAGTTGTACCGACTTGTACACATCTTACTCAGGTGTCCTTTATAAACTGATATTAGTATCATTGCCTTCAAACCTGCATGCAATTTTTTGGCCTTTGCTTCAAGGCTGCATTGTGAATGTGTTCTTTTTGTAGTGTGCAGTACTGTGCACACCCGCATCCTTTGAAATGCGATTCTGATTATGTTGAAACAAATATGACTTTAAAATAAATGATTCCAAATGGCCAATTTTATTTGTTATTGGGTGTTTAATTCTGTATGTAGGCTCGACGTGCACTGCGTGCATTGAAGGGTTTAGTGAGGCTGCAAGCACTAGTGAGGGGTCATAATGTGCGCAAGCAAGCGCAGATGACAATGCGCTGTATGCAAGCATTAGTCCGGGTACAGGCAAGAGTAAGAGCTCGTAGACTCCAGTTGACTCAGGAGAAGCTTCACAAGACTGTGGAGGAGCAAGAGCAAAGAGAACTTGAGAAGCAAGAGCCTAAGCCTATGAGCCCCATGAAAAGGTTAGACATTAATGGTTGGGACAATAGGCGTCAAAGTAGCCAGAAAATTAAGGAAAACGATTTGAGGAAACATGAAGCTGCAATGAAGAGGGAGAGAGCTCTTGCATACGCTTTCAACTACCAGCAGGTTAGTCACTTGTCTTTAGAATGAGTGCTGCTAACATACCCTGTTTTTCCATTTGTGATGTCAAATATTTATTAATTATTACTTTACACAATGAATGTTTATGATAAATTCTTAAGTATACATGATGTAAGAAATTCTTCTTATATTGTACCATTTACCGTGTATCACAAAAGCTATTTTTAATGTTAATCATTGTTAGTGTTTGAATGGTAAATGACAATAACAGCACACATTACTAATGTGACACTAACACTGCCAAATGGTGCAATGTAAGAATTATTTTCCACGGAATGTACCTAAGAATCTCTCATTGCGTATTGTTCATTAAATATAATTAGCAATAAATAAATGTTTAATAATTAATCAAAGTACTGGTCCCTAAAAAAGAAAAAATGATGTGTACATAGTAATTACCTTTTGTTACTTTTTATAACACTTTAATTAATGTTTTAAAAATTAAATCAGATCAATTGATTGAATCAATCGGATCATGAATTGTCTATATCTTCGATTCAAATATTTTTTTGTTTAACTATAGTTTAATTATAGTTTAATTATAAATTTAACTAATCAAAGTAATCGAATCATGACTTAAAAATCTCATTAGTTCAATTGGCTTGTTCGGTATTTAAAACAATAACTTTAATCCTGTATAAATATTTGTTTCAATTCCTGCATAGTAACCCACGTACACACGCTAGTTCACAGTCCAAAATAACATGCAAGAATCATTATGGAAAAAAGTAAACATTGTCTTCATTTTCATTCTGAACCATTTTGTTTGCAGCAACAGCAGAAGCAATTCATGCAGACAGTCCCAAATGACGATGATATAGGAACTTATTATCCGAATGAGCGAGAAAAAGCACAATGGGGTTGGAACTGGTTGGAGCGATGGATGTCATCACAGCCATACAATGTTAGGCACTTGGGGTCACGTGAGATCTCTCATATGACTCTTGCTTCTACAACCTCTACTACCACAGATAACATGTCTGAGAAGACCGTAGAAATGGACATGGCTGGAACCCCTGGCCCCAGCAACGTCAACATGGGCTTTAAGAACCAAGATCTTCTTGATTCCCCAATTTCCAATAGGCACTATCAGAGACCACCCAGCCCAAGTAGACCTAGCTATATGGCCCCAACCCAGTCTGCTAAGGCCAAGGTTCGCGGTCAAGGCCCAGCCAAACCACAAGTTTCATGTGGGCCTCAGTGGAACTTATCGACAAAGGGAAGCTCTGTTATTGGGTCGGGCTGTGACTCTTCAAGCTCAGGTGCAGGAACTGCAACCTACCAATTTCCAAGGAGCCCAAGCCCAAAAATTAATGAGTTTCGTGCACAGTCTAGACGGATTGTGGGTAGCAGCCCAGATTTCGTTGAGGATTGGGCCCTTCCACTTGGAGCCCATGGTTGGGCATAATTTAATTAATTTGCTTTAAACAATATCAATATCAAAATCAAAACATTATAAGGCAGATTGATCATATGGCATGAATTGGTATTTATGGACAGTTTATTAATGTTGTTGATGTCATGAACAAAATTTTGAGATTGCTATATCTAATAAGGCAGATTTTATATTCTGTTTTCTGTAATAAAAAAAAGTTTTTATATTCTGTTTTCGATGTAAGAAAATAAGTTTTTGAGTTATTTTCTTTTTCCATGAAAATTGTACCATTATGAATTGTCGTGTGCAATATTAGTGCATCATAGGTCCACAAGATCAACAATCATTAACATATGGAAATGAAAATAATCGTCCCAAAAAAATAACCACAATTATATTAACCTAAAAATAAAGATTGGGATAATTAACGCTTCATGTCTATTCACACTATTTTATTAATTATTTTTTAAATAAAATATTAATTATTATATTCTTATTTATTTAACTAATGATTATTTTAAAAATCAAATTAAAAGTAGTTAGAACTAAATAAATATGAAGAGATAATTGAAAGTGATTCTACCCAATTATAAAACCTTTTCAAAGTAGTACCTAGTATATGTGAGTATGAAATTGGTTCCTCATGAAGCGAATAATTCATTTTAAAGGAGAAAGTGAGGCAATCTCCACTGTCAGAGAATAAACAGTAGAGATGGTGACACTTCATTAAAAATTATTATTTAAAAAAAAACTCTTTCTTCGTCTCCTTTTTCTTTGTACCTCTATCCATAACTCGGTGAAGGAATGTGACGTGAGTGGCCAAACCCGAATACTAGTCCTGGTTCACTTGCCTTTGACATTGGCTGAAATCGAAGCTTTAAACATGGCTGGGTGGAAACAAGGTTTCTCGACTCAGGTTCTTTCACTGCAAGACCCTTTCTCTTTCTCATATGACAACAACGAAATCCAAAAAGGAATCCTCCACAATCTGCGATAGCCACTCTAAGTGAGACACATCATCCGCCACTAAAAATTGCAACTTTCATCAACTACCAACAAAGCTAAGGCCACCACTTTATTAATTTGTGACAATACTTCATAAAGCAACTAACAAAAGTACTAAGTAACACCATCAAGTTTTTTTTTTTAAAAAAAAGAAGTAACGCCATCACTTTATTAAACAACTTTTTAAAAAGATATATAACCAACTTATGTAACATCATGTCAGCATCCAAAAAATTTAAAAGGAAAAAATTGGGAAACGACCTGAAATAACACTCTTTTTATTTAGTGTTAACTTTTGTTAGCCTAATTGCAAAACATTTACACTATGCACACTTCAAATTAAAAGTTTTTTGGTCTATCTAAAACGCAACCTTATCTCCCTTCTTTAAAAAATCTTAACTCACATCTATAGGAGAGAGAGAGTGATCACCGCATAGGGTTATAATAAGAAAGGTAGAGGCTGAAAAAAATTCTAAAAACGGATCCATAAACCAATTAATGAGGGGCCTAAAATCATGAGTCAAGAATGAAGGTATTTAAACAAAAAAATATGGAAAACAAAACTAAAAAAGATATAATTTATACTTCTAATGTTTTTTCACTTCTGCTTTTAAATTAGATTGCTCCTTCTTTTTAAGTTCACACTTCACTTTGACAAACCAACTCTAAAAAATGAAGAACAAAAAATTATAAATAAAAAATAATAATCAAAATATAGATAATAAATAAAAATTGAAAATTGAAGAAAACTACCAGATGCAACGTTGTAGACAAGACAATCACAAGATTTTCATAGCTCTTATGTGATAATTTTAGTCTTCAACTTCAGTGTCTTCTTGCTCCAAGCCTTCAACATCCAAAGCAAATAACCAAATATTCAAAGTTGGTTTTTCTTCATAGAAAGGAAAGGAAGAGCAGAGCACCAACCGATTTTACTACAAATGTGGTGTCGCCGCGTAGCCTCTTCGAGTTTTGTCTTTTTACTTTAAGTATTTAAGTTAATATGTTTTAATTTTACTATTAGGTAAAAAAAATTAGTTACTTGCAATGCATTATTGGACTAGCCCATCTCATAGCTAGTCCAATTACTCATTAAATTTTTTTTTTCGTAACAAGTCATAACATGGGCCAGTAAAAAATACCAGCTATATCAAAGCCCATTTTTTTACATTTAAATAATGCGACATATACTTTAAAAAATTGTACAAAAGTCACGGGACAAACGTCACTGTTTATTAGGGGTGTCAAAATAGGGCAAGTCCGATAGGTCGGTCCGAATAGCCCGACAAAATGGACGTGAAACTTACATGATCCGAATAAGCTGAACCTAAATGAGCCGAGCCTGAATGAGTCAGGTCAACCTGCTCTTTTAACACTACATAAAGCTAAATATGCTAGGTTGGGTTGGCAAAATACCAGCCAAAAATTTATAAGGCCCAAATGGGCAGGCCCATCTGAGCCCGAATGGGCTAGCTTGAATAGGTCGGACCGGCCCATTTTGACACCCCTACTGCTTATCCTCCCTATATTTGTCCTCGATGGCAATGGAGCCAAAGCAGAGAAGAAAGGAGTAGAGGAGAGACACGCAATGCTCCTACTACTTCAACAAAGTTGTAGTTTATGTATCAAACTGTCATGGTTAGTGTTTGAAATTGGATGTTTTGCCTTATTGCTCAAAAACTCTCTTCACTTAAGAAAATAAATGAGTAATACTAGTTGGTGTAACTCAGATAACTTATATAAAGTGAGATGCGCATTGGTAGTAAGAAATAAAAAAGAGGAGAGAGATAAAGAAAAAGATAAATGAATGGTGGACCAATTATTTCGGTACCCATCTTTTTTTCAATAGGACTAGTACCCAAAGTTAACAATAAATAATTAATTGCTTATTAATTATATTTATTGAGTTTTCATACATTTATAGTTAAATCAAAAACCAACAATTATTTTACAACTCACTATGGCACTCTTATGCCATTCTTATGCCATGACTAGAATTCTGAAATTCTATCAATGCTCAATTTTGACACAAAGTGTCTATTCATAAATTTAATTATTAATTATAGTAAAATCATTTGAAATCATATCAAATATTATACTTGAATAACTAACATTATTATTAAACCAATCATATTTTCAATACAACTATTATATATATATATATATATATATATATATATATATATATATTCTCTCATTAACAATTCGTATAATAGGTTATTTGAATAGCTAGTATGCTATTTGACTAATGATGTACAAAGTCACCATTTCATTGTTTCAAATAATCACCTACATACCATATACTTAATTCATAAAACTTACTACTAGATTTATTCTTTCTCCACCGTCAAACTAAAATAATTGCACATATATATATATATATATAGGATCTTACTCTGGTGAGAGGAGTATTTATTGTAAGAGGTGAGAGGAGTAAATATTGACCATTAGATCTTACATGAATGGTCAATGTAACACCCTCCTTAGGATGTCACATTTACGATAAATTAAATAAACCCTTACCCTTGTTATAAATCATTTATTAACATATAATAATATAAGTTGTAAAAATTTTCTTTTTTGTATATTATATCATTAAATAAAATAAACAGAATATGAAACATAACAAACTATTAAATACACATCATAATTATACATATGATTTTTGTCTTTAAAGATACAAATATTTACATACCATAAACTATTTTATAAAACAGTAAACAGTTTGAGTTATACAAAACATAAACAGCCCAAGTGCACATCTAGAAGTTCTGATCCTCTGCTTCTCAGGGAGATCATCAGAAGACAGAAATCCCAGATGCCGTGAAGCTCTACGGACAGGAGTCTGTGCTGTCGACACACTACTAAGCTTAGTTGGGGCATGGAAACATCCATCCCAATAGTGCCTAATAGAAAAGGGCAACTCAAGATGCACATATACAGTAGTAGAGAACATTGGAACACCCTCATATTCTCTACTAAGAGACAGGGTCACTCGTCCCACATAAGCCACAAACTCTCTATCCACTTGCAGACGCTAAGCTTCAGGGCCTCCATGAAACTCCAATTTCATGAACCCCAAAAAATCCGGCACAACCATAACAACGAAAATCAATCCAAATGGTATGGATGATCTAGAGGCTCGCCCTCCTCGCATTGATCGCTCGGATGCTGCTCCTCCTCGTACTTACAATCTAGAGGCTGCTCCTCTTCTTCTTCCTCAAAGTCTTTACGGAACATAAATAATAATACAAAAAATGTATACAAGGAGGTGAGACAATCTACATCATTATCAACATGGCAGTACAGAAAACAATAGTACATACAGATATAACAATTGATACAACAATTCATATTATCACATCATACATAATATCTCAGATCAAATACACATAATCACATTATGATGCAGACCACATATGCTGTAATGCCCCTTTTTCTGGGAGAAGAAGGAACGTCACACTATAGTAAAGTGGAACTAAAAATGTGAAAAATATAAATAAAATCATACATTAAGACCCAGTTCTTTTTTAATATATGAATAGATATCTTAAATCGAGAATATGTAGTAGTCGGGTATTGAAATATAGGTATATTATATATATATATATATATATATATATATATATATATATATATATATATATATATATATATATATATATATATATATATATATATATATATATATTTGTTGTGAGAAAATAATAAAACATAGCTATAGTAAACAAAATCAACATGAAAGGAAACATACATCTATACATTATATATAATTACATCAGCCTGTTTAATTACATCATCAAATTTACAAAAAGTAAAGGCTTTACCCACCCCCAAGATGTTTACAATTTTACATCCCATCAAAATAGCAAAACGTCAAGCTTCCCAAAAAGATATACGGATAGCCATCAGTAGCAACTGACAGTATCAGCCCCTAAGACTGACGAAAAGGAACCGTAGCAAGATCCTCCTCAAGGTATTCCTCGTCAGATGAGATCATCATCGGAGCGACCAAATTTCTAGCAGTGGAAAGAAATGAGTCCTCCTGTAGGGTGTAATAAAGATCATCCCACAAATCCCTAAGGGGTAGGTAAAACTCTAAGTGGACAAAAGCAGTAAAATCAAAGACAGGCGGGTCATAGTGACCCCAAGCTAAAGACACAGTCAGTTCCCCATGATAGATGCATTAGTCCGTGCACAAATTTATATGCCAACAGTCAAGTCCTCCATGAATGGTCATCCTCGCATATCCCAAAAATCGGCGCAGACGTGACGATATCTTCAAACAGCACTAATCGTAATCCAGCCAGAAACTAGGAAATTCAGGTGCTTCCTTTTCTTCATGCATGTCTTCTCAGAAGCATATATATAAACAGAAATATAGAGGTACATAAAAGAGGTGAGACACCTAGCATTCATTACCAATATGACAGTAAGAAAACGGAACGACGTTGGACACCCACATAACATCACAACACATACATTTATCAACAATAATTATAAAATAAGCAGTAAGAGAAGAAAAACAATAAGTAATAGTAAAAGTAAGCAATAAAAGATAAACAACACTGATATCCCAAGCAGTCGACAGTTTAACAATCAGATAATAATTACGACAGTAAAGAAAAGATGATTCAACAGTTATAAATACTCATGTCAGATGAAATATGAGACTGACAATGCATAATGCATATGGTACCAAAATCCTACTACATGGAGCTAGACATCAACATTCAGAGAGAATGATCAAGGAGTCATGTCAGTATCTCGTTATCCTTAAAATAAAGTGTTTTCTCATAAAATAATATTTTGCGCAATATGGCTTATACATGACACCTCAACAATTGATCGCGATATAGGACAGCGTCTCGGTCCGAATCGTTGGTGTGTTTATATCGGTCTATCCCACAATCCCAATGGAGCTACCACTGTCTATTGTGAGACACCCGCACCCTGACGCCCCCAAGGTCAACCACTGTGACCTATGCTTAGTCTACTCACACCCACACTAAGGTGTAATTCAATCTCCTAGGCACACATCGCATTTCCATCAAAGTCCAACGGACATTCACATGTGCATGACGACTCAATGTATATCATGTATGTTCATCAATTGTACGTTCCTCATAACACAATGCATATCATGCATATTCATTAACAATATATATTTCTCATGGAACATACCACAATGGCATATAATCAATCCTCAATAACTTCATGCCACAATTTAGTCAAGTACACATCAACAAGTACTTAGTCCCACACATGGACTCACAATTTCATACAATCCATTCTCAATATCAACATTTCATATACATGGTTCAACACATACCATAATTTCACATTATGTATCTATCATTCTTAATTTCCTAAGTCTTGATTTATTTCACAAATTTTAGGTCAAGGAAACCCTTCAAAATCGTGGCTTCTCAAGGACCATTACTAAATCAATTTCTTCCATTACAAGCATCAATCCTTTAATGTCTAATTACATAGGTTTCATTTCACACAAAATAAATTCAAACCTTTAAATTTTTTTTTTTGGCTAAAACTGTGGCCTCCTCAATAGGGTAATAAACCCTCAAATTTTTCATTCATTAACTCCAAGCATTCCAACATCATTAATACATTCAAAATAACCAACGTTTTAGTCTCAATCAAGAACACACAAACATGAGAAACAATCAAACAAAGTGAGCAATCCATTATGGATTCCTCCATCAACAACCACATAAAAGTCTTCTCACCACCAATAATGGTTGAAGTGAGTAAATCTCCCTCTTACCTAAAGGAAGAACACGAAAATGGCCTCCTTGGATGCTCCTTGGTGGTTCGGTTTTGGGCTCCCAAAAACCCTAGAAAACCAAACTTAAAGAATCAACAACCAAGCTTTGAGAAAGATGAATCCTTGGTCACTAAAGTGGCCAAGGAACATGAAAATAATGAGAGAAAGAAAGAAAGATGGAAGCTTTACCTCAAAGCTTCAAGCTTTGTTCTTGGAAGAGGATGAAGAAGATGATGGATTAAGAAGAAAGTCACCAAAGAGAAAATGTTGAGAATGGGAAGAGAAGTGTAGGAATGGTGATGATGAAATAAGAAAACAAAAATGGTCTCCAATGGGGGCTGCAAACCGTGGAGAGAAAAGGAAGAAGAAGAAGAAGAGAGAAAATGTGAGAAGAGAAAATGAAGAGAAAAAATGTGATAGGTTTTTGTGTATTAGATATTTGGAGTAAAATGGATAAGTGAAATTTTAATTTTTTTGGACTCCCCACTAAGCTCTAAGCCGCGGCAATGAGAGAGAGAAGGAGAGGGATGAGTGGCTTCTTCTACAAGCTTTGGGCATTTTAGTCTTTTGTGGTCAAAGCTTCCATGAGAAGCTTGATTAAAATACATTATTTTTGAGATAAAAGTGATTTGATTAGACATAAAGTAGATTATATTAGGATAAGGTGATAAGATTTTTAACGCATGCTATTATCCAATGGACAATAGTTACAATTAATAGTAGTCAATATTAATTGTCCAGCGGATAATAAAATACACAACAATTTTTATTTGTCATATTAAAATCTCGAAAAATATGAAACCTCGCAAACCATGTCCAGTCTCGGGTTTAGTAAGATCCCCCATCGACGTTTTCACAGATCAAGGTTCTCGAGAAAATATCTCGTTTTCTCGACTCCGCTCAGTTTGCACGTAAAATGAAGAATAATATTAAAATATTTTGCGTTCTCAAAAAAATCTAAAAAAATTCACAAAAATCACAAATATTATAAAATGACTATTTATAATAAAATAAATAAATTTTGGGGTGTTACAACTCTTCCTTTCAAAATAGAAATTTCGTCCTCGAAATTTTCATACCTTATAACAGTTGTGGGTGTAGCTCCTTCATCTTGTCATCTAACTCCCATGTTGCATCTCCGGTTACTTCGTTCCAGATTACTTTTACTAATGGGATGTCTTTCCCTTTGAGTTGCTTCACCTTCTAGTCCTCAATCCTTACAGGTGACGTCTCATAAGTTAAGTTTTCCTTTAATTGCACCGTATCAGGTACTATGACATGATCAGGGCTTGGAACATATTTTCGAAGTTGTGACCTGTGAAAGACATTGTGGAGATTTGAAAGAAAAGTTGGTAAAGCTATTTAATAAGCAACTGGACCTACCCGACAAAGAATTCGGTAAGGTCTAGGGAATTTATGAGTAAGCTTTCTAGACTTAAGAACTCAGTCGACCCCAGTTGTAGGCGTGACTTTCAAAAACACATGTTCTCCTTCTTCAAATTCAAGAGGCTTTCTCTTTTTGTCCACATAACTCTTTTGTCGACTTTGAGTCGTCCTCATCTTCTCCTGAATCATCTTGACTTTCTCAGTCATTTGTTGTATGAGATCAGGTCCAACAATAAGTCGTTCTCCATCCTGGTACCAACATAAAGGTGGTCTGCACCTTCGTCCATATAGAGCCTTATAGGGTGCCATCCTTATGCTCGAATGATAACTGTTGTTGTAGGTAAACTCTACCAACGGTAAGACCTCATCCCAACTTCCAAATTGTTCCAAAGCACAAGCTCTGAGCAAATCTTCCAATGATTGAATCGTCCTCTCTGATTGACCATCGGTTTGAGGGTGATATGAAGAACTCAAACGTAGCTTCGTTCCTATTGCTTCTTGAAGACTTTGTCAAAACTTTGATGTGAATATTGGATCTCTATCAGAAATAATACTGGTAGGCACACCATGTAGTCTGATAATTTCACCGATATATAACTGAGTCAACTTCTCCAATGAATACCTTATGTTGATCGGCAAGAAATATGCTGATTTTGTGAATCGATCCACAATTACCCATATCGAATCGTAACCTTTTTTGGTCTTTGGTAATCCAATAACAAAGTTCATTGCAATATTATCCCACTTCCATTTGGGAATAGTTATAGGTTGTAACATTCCAGATGGTCTTTGATGTTTAACCTTCGCTTTCTAACAAACTAGACAGGAAGACACGTATCTAGCAATATCTCTTTCCATCCCGTGCCAGCAGAATAACTTCTTTAAATATTGGTACATCTTGGTTATCCCTGGGTGCATACTCAGCTAACTCGTGTGAGCATGTTCGAGTATATACTTTCTGAGTTCTTGATCCTTAGGTATACATACTCTACCTCTGAATCTTAAAATTCTATCATTTCCTTCCTCCAAGGTTATTGCACGGCCTTGCTTTATCAATTCCCTTTCTTCTTGTAAGAACTTGTCAACTTTCTGCTTTTCTCGAATATCTTCCATTAAGTCATTTAAGATTGTGACCATGTTCATACGAATCTTTCCAGGTACTGTAACACCCCGTGATGTAGCAACCGGAGCATAATCGTCATTACACCACAGTTACTAAATCTAAGTATGTCACAACCATGATAACAGTAACTTCTAAACCTCAAGTGTATATATATTTATTTATTATTATTTTTTTGACAATTATGCATAAGTGAAAAATACGAGCCTCGAATGAAATATATTTGTATTAACCCGTATCCAAATACAACATCATCTTATACACAACCACCAAAATAAAATCCTATGCCTTATATATATTTTATAGTCAATTAACATAAATCACTGATAACATAGGATATAATAATTACAGAGTCAAATGAAATACAGCGTGAATAAAAACACTAAAGGGGGGAGAAGTAATAACCCAGGGATGGGTACTACCCGCAGACAAAGCCGCAACCCCATAAATACATGACGCACGATGTCCCAGTTGACACGATAGGCATCAATGCCTCCACGTGGCTGCACTCTAACGTAGACGAAGTAATCTTGTGCAGACGCTCGAGCCAATCAACCAAGGTGTGGTCCCTCTTTATCTTCCTCACGATCTTTTATCGAATATAAACATAAAATAGAAATGCATAAATATAGGAAAGAGGTGAGACACCCGTCTTTCATTACCACTATTGGCAGTAAGAAAACAGCACGGCGCAAAGCGCCCACCAAGCAATACAGATTATATATTCATCAATAACAACAGCGGAATTCATAATAAAAGCAATTCAATTCTAAGCAATAATCAGAGTCAATAATAACAGTGATATTTATAGTAAAGGTAGGACAATAGTAAGCAATAGCAGGCAAATCACAATAGTATTTCCAGGAATCAGCACAACAATCAGATAATCATTTACAGAAGTACAACAGTTATCTTCACGTTCACAGGCGTTCATGCTCAACAGTTTATGAGACCGACAATGAACAATGCACAATGCATTATGATACCACAATTCCTACTCCATGGAGCTAGACATAAACAGTCGGAGAGAAAGATCAGGAGATATGTCTGTAACTCGGCTGCCGAGGCCAGTGCTATCAATAATTTTTCTCGTGCACAATCATGGCATTGTACAGACATTCTACACTAGATCACGATATAGGACAGTGTCAAGTCCGGATCGTCGGTGCGTTTGCATCGGTTTGCCTCACGGCACAGAGGAGCTCATAACTGTCCATGTGAGGGACCCGCACCCCGATGCCCCCAAGGTCATAACACGACCCACACTAGTCTATTCGCACCCGCACTAAGGTGTGTTCAATCTCCTAGGCAACTTGGCCTTACAACAGTCCACAAGGACATTCACAATGCATAATACTCTATGCATGAACAAGTATGATCATCAATCTCATACAATTCCGTAATATGCCACAATTGGCCAATATAAGCATCAATATACAAATGGTCACTCACATGGACCCATAACATTATAATATAAAGATCAAGTCAATTAATACATTCTTAGGTTCATTATGAATCCTAAATTAGAATTTGTCTCCCTTTTCAAGGTTCACGTCTAATCCAATTCGTACAATTAATCAAATCTCCCAAGGTAATTTAAATTTCTTACATCTTGTAAATTATTCAAGTTCTTAGGCCTCACACTCTCTTGTTCTTCACTCACTTGTATTTACCTTAAGTCTTATGACAATCTCGCTTTTAACCTTTTAAAATTTATATAACCTTTGATTATATTAAATTCTTCCCATTTATTAATTATCCATTTTATTACATAGGTTTCTAATTGCAAAATTACTTATGCTCCCAAATTACCAAAGTTACATACTTACACCTAAAAATGCCTTAGAGGCCGTGGCCTCACAATGGTTTCAATTCCAAATCCTTTCAAGTCATCAAACTACATGCCATTTTCTTAATTCATTTTATTGTTCACTTACTAAATTAGCTCACCAAGAACCCCAATTTTGGGCTCAAAAATCGTGACCTTCCTAAATCCTCAAAATTTCGCTCTTTCACATATCATGTGTTAGTTACTTGATACTTAATTACTCAATTTCCATTTCTCACAAGGTTAATTTAATTGCCTAAGATCCATGCCAAAGCTATGGCTTCATGATGTCCATTATCCATTTTTTCTTTTCATTTTTATGCATTAGTTTTCTTAACACTAATTCACTTAAATTTACTTCATCAAAATTAATCCATTTGTCTCTTTACCATGACCAAAACCGTGGCACCCCTCTTGGATATTAAACTCTCAAAGTCCTCCCTTCATTTGTGTTAATACTATCATTCAACCTTTGATTACATAAGTCTTATTTCACTTGTATACAAAACCAATTTTCACCATTAATTTCTTAGTCAAAACCGTGGCACCATGTTGAGGTAGGAAACTCCAAATTTTCCATTTAGCAACCCCAACATGATCAAGCACAATTAATATATCAAACATATTCAAGAGCATAATCAAGTATCAATCAAATTCAAGAATACTAAATCATACAAAATTTATAATTCAAGCAAGCATACAAAGAACATATAAGGATGGATTTCTCCATCAACACACATACAAAGTCTCCTCACCACCATAAGTGGTTGAAGTGAGTAGTCTCCGTCTTACCTAGAGGAGACAATGCCAGAAAACAACTCCTTGGTTCCTTGATTTGCAATTTTCGGATTCCACCTTCAAGAGAACCATAAAGTGGTCAAATTCTCATATTTACAAACTAAGGATTGGAAAGAATGATCCTTGGTCACATGGGTGACCAAGGAAAACGAAAATGATAAGGAAATAGGAGAGAACCAAGAATATTTACCTAGATCTCCAAGGTTAGGGTTTGTGGATAGGAGATATAAATGGAAGAACACAAAATAGCTTCCTTGGGTGTCTTCAAGGTGGATTCGGTTTTGGCCCTCCAAGAACCCTAAAAATCCAACATCATAAATCAACACCAAGGCTTGATAAAGACATGTTCCATGGTTACAAAAATGGCCATGGAAACGAAAATGAAGAAGAGAAGTGAAAAATCTAAAAGTTTACCTTCAAAAGCTTCAAGCTTTGTCCTCTAATGGTGGAAAATGAAATAGAGGTTTTTAGGAGATGGATCCAAAAGGAAAAGTGTTTAGAATGATGAGGTGAATATAGAAATGAGCTTGGAGAAGAGAAAAGATGAAGAGAAATGGTGGAAGAAGGGGCTGCAATTTCGGGTTGGAGAGGAGGAGGAAGAAAGGTTGGATTTTTGAAGAAACTTTCTAAAGAGAAAGTGTAAAGGAGATGGAGGGGAGTAAGAAAATGGACTTGGTGAAGCAAAAAGATGAAGAGAAATAGTCATGGGAGAGCTGCCATTTTCGTGGTGGAGGTGGAGGTAGAGAGATGGAGGAGAAAAAGATGAAGAAAGAAGAAGAAGAAAGAGAAAGTGCATAGGAAAAATTTTGAATTAAGATGGTGTAATGAATTAATTGAAGTCAAACCAATTCTCCCCCCCCCCAAATGGCTTGTTCCAGCCGTGAAAATGGAGAAAGAAGAGGGCATGGGCTGCATTTGCATGGGGAAGGAGGAAGAGGAAATTTCCAAGAAGCTTCCTCCAAGCGTACATGAGAAGCTTCACACGTTTCTCGATAAAGTGAAAGTAAGGTTATCTCCTAATTGGGCACACTAATACAGATAAATATTTACACTGTCAGTATTATTTTTCCTCCAGTGTAGAAGAGTCACAGATGATAGAAGAGTCATAGATGATGAAAATAATATTTTATTGTTCATCGGATGATTTTACAGTACCGCGATCTCATTTGTCGAGTAAAATTCTTGAAAAATGTAAACTTCGTAAATTGTGTCCGGCCTCGGGTTTAGTAAGATCCCCCGTCGACAAGTCCACAATTTAGAGTTTATCAGCCACAAGGAAGACATTGCATCTTCCCGGGTCCGTTCAGTGCGCACGCAAAACGAGAAATATACTAAAATATTCGACGTTCCCGGAAAATTCTCAGAAAATTTTCAAAAATTGCAAATATTATAAAACGACTATTCGTCACATAATTTTCCAATTTTGAAGCATTACAGTCATTTTCCCGACTCTGCTCAATACGCACGTAAAACGAAGAATATATTAAAATATTCGACGTTTCCGAAAAATTCTGAAAGAATTCACATAAATCACAAATATTAAAAAATGACTATTCGTAATAAAATTTTCTAACTTTGGGAGCGTTACAGTCGTTTTGCCAATTCTGCCCAATGTGCATACAAAATAAGAAATATATTAAAATATTCCACGTTCTCAGAAAAATCCAGAAAAATTCCTAAAAATCCCAAATATTGTAAAATGACTATTTATCCTGAAATTATTAATTTTCGGGATGTTACAGGTACTAATTCCATAACAAACCATACATTTTTGAATTATTCTATCAAATCCTTTTCTCTGATCATCATAGTAGAAACACTGATCGTTTTCCTACTTAAGGCATCGGCCACAACGTTTGCCTTCCTAGGGTGATACTGAAGTTGAAAATCATAATCTTTTAGGAATTCCAACCATCTTCGCTGCCTCATATTCAACTCCTTTTGATCATACAAATACTTCAAGCTATTGTGGTCATTAAAGACGTTGAACGTTGCTCTATAAAGAAAATGCCTTCATATCTTCAAAGCAAATACTACAGCAGCTAATTCTAAGTCGTGTGTTGGGTAGTTCTTCTCATGCACTCATAACTGTCTCGAAGCATAAGCCACCACTCTTCCACTTTGCATAAGCACACACCCCAATCCTTGGTATGAAGCATCGCAATATACTTCAAATGGCTCACTTGGATTAGTAGAACTAACACTGGTGAAGTAATTAGTCTCCTTTTCAGCTCTTGAAAACTTTCTTCACAAGCGTCTGTCCACTCAAAAGCTTGATTCTTGCGTGTGAGTTGAGTGAGAGGTCCAACTATCTTAGAGAATCCTTCAATGAATCTCTGGTGATAGCCAGCTAATCCCACAAAGTTCCGAATCTCTGTCACTGTTTTTGGCCTTTCCTATTGCAGAACAGTTTACATTTTTGACGGGTCTACTACAATTCCTTCCTTCGAGATCACATGGCCTAAAAACTTAACCTCGTCCAACCAGAACTCACACTTTAACACTTTGGCGTACAACTTCTTTTCTTTCAGAGTATGAAGGACTATGCTAAAGTGTTCAGCATGATCCTCCTGATTTTGAGAGTAGATCAAGATATTGTCGATGAAGACAACAACAAATTTGTCCAAATAAGGACAAAAGATTCTGTTCATATAGTCCATGAATATAACAGGTGCATTTGTCACACCAAAAGGCATCGCCAGGTACTCATAGTGTCTATAACGAGTACGAAAAGCTGTTTTGGGAATATTTTCCACCTTTACTCTGATCTGATGATAGCCCGATTACAGATCGATCTTAGAAAACGCCACTGCTCCTTTCAGTTAATCCATCAAGTCATCTATCCTTGGAAGTGGATACTTATTCTTGATCATGACTTTGTTCAACTGGCGATAATCCACACACAATCACGAAGTACCATCCTTCTTCTTGACTAGCAATACCGGTGCTCCTCAAGGCGATACGCTAGGTCTAACAAATTGCTTCTCCAAGAGTTCTTCTAATTGCTTCTTGAGTTCAACAAACTCTGCTGGTGACATTCTATAAGACGCTATAGAAATAGGACTAGCTCAAGGCACCAGGTCAATGGAAAACTCTATCTCCTGCTTCGGCGGTAAACCAGGTACATTTTCATGAAAAACTTTGGGAAACTCTCTAACCACTGGAATTGCGTTCACATCTACCTCGTTCTTGATATTCAAAGAAGACAATAGCATGTATCCTTAAGCTCCTTCTTTCAAGAAAGCTTTCATTTGGTTGGCCGTAAAAAATCTAGAATTCTCATCCAAAGGGAAAACTACAATTTTTTTAGAATAATCTAACAGGACATGATTAGAAGATAACCAATCTATTCCTAAGATTATATCTAGTTGGGAAAGTGGTAAACAGATCAAATCAACAGAAAAGATTCGACCTTCAACAATCAAAGGACAATCTAAATAGACTTTGGTGGTAACAATAGGTTTAGCAGTAGGGGTTGAAACAGTCAAGTCAAAAGGCAAAGAAGACACAGGCAAACAAAGTCTTTTCACACAGTCATAGGAAATAAAAGAATGGGTTGTCCCAGAGTCATACAGTACAGTTAAAAGATTACCTTCTATGACACCTTCTCCTTGTATAAGATCTTCAGATTTCAAGACTTCAGCTCCACTTAGGGTGTAAACTCTACCTCCTGTCTATGGTTTCGCAGTTCTAGCAGCATTGACTGAAGGTTCAGCCTTAGTCTGGTTACAATCACGAGAAACATGTCCAGCCTTCCCGCATCTGAAGCAAATGATTCCTTTAATTGTACAATCCCTCGTGTAGTACTCCTTCCCACACTTTATGGATCTTGGCGTAAACGCCATAGTTTGGCTAGTTCTACCCAGACTTCCACTAGGACTTCCACCTTATGATCGTTGTTGCTGATTTCCAGGTGGTCTCGAGTAAGATTTTTTCTGATAACAATTAGCATTACTGCTTCCTCCTCTCTGGGATTGAAAAAGTCCAAAGTTGCAGTTCCTCATGTCCCGCGCTTGGTCTAGGTCTTCTACCGAGTGACACATGCCAAGCACCTCCGAAAATTGGTTTATCTTCAATGTTATAACAACTCTCTTCACATCATGCTTCAACCCTTCTTCAAACTTCTGACATATCCATACCTCGTTCGGCTGGTGTTGAAAATAAGTTGAGAATCTCGACAAGCTCACAAACTTTGCAGCATACTCACTTACAGTCATATTACCTTGTCGCAGACTAAGAAACTCCATCTCTTTAGCATGTCTGGCACTAGCAGGGAAATATTTCTCCAAGAATTTTTCTTTGAATACCTCCCAAGTAATTGCTCAGCCTTTAGTTTCCAACAATCTCTGTTCTTCTGTCCACCAATCTTCTGCGTCTCCAACCAACATAAACGCAGCATAAGTCACCTTCTTGTCATTAGCACAATTCATACCTGTGAATATCTTCTCTAGCTCCTTGATCCAAAAAGTAGCCTTCTCTGGATCAAATTCTCCCTTGAATTGTGAAGAGTTAGTGCAACGAAATTTCACCAAGTTTTGAGCATCAGCAGTAGTTTCCAACTGTTGTGCAATTCTTTCTTTTTGTTGAGCAGTCTACTAGTTCTGTTGCAGCATTGCCTCAGCTATCTTTTGAATCGTCTCAATAGCTGCAGTCATATCTCCTCTACGAGCCATAACTCTTTTCAAGTTAAACTATACAAAACACAGGAAAAAGTCAGATGTATCCTTTCGGAATACCAAACACAGAGAATCACACAGCATAAACAAGACAGTCCAAAACTGCAAAACCCAAAAGAAAACTTAAACCGGGGCTCTGATACTAAGACAATGTAATGCCCCTTTTTTTGGGAGAAGAAGGAACGTCTCACCATAGTAAAGTGGAACTAAAAATGCGAAAAATATAGATAAAATCATACATTAAGACCCGGTTCATTTTTAATATATGAATAGATATCTTAAATCGAGATTATGTAGTAGTCGGGTATTGAAATATAGGTATTATATATATATATATATATATATATATATATATATATATATATATATATATATATATTGTTATGAGAAAATAATAAAACATAGCTATAGTAAACAAAATCAACATGAAAGGAAAACATACATCCATATATATAATTACATTAGCCTGTTTAATTACATCATCAAATTTACAAAAAGTAAAGGCTTTACCCACCCCCAAGATGTTTACAATTTTACATCCCATCAAAATAGCAAAATGTCAGGCTTCCCAAAAAGATATACGGATAGCCATCAGTAGCCACCAACAATATTAGCCCCTAAGACTGACGAGAAGGAACCGTAGCAGGATCCTCCTTAGGGTCTTCCTGGTCAGATGAGATCATCATCAGAGCGACCAAATTTCGAGCAGAGGCTCGAGTAGTGGAAAGAAATGAGTCCTCCTGTGGGGTGTAATAAAGATCATCCCACAAATTCCTAACGGGTAGGTAAAACTCTAAGTGGACAAAAGCAGTAAAATCAAAAACAGGCGAGTCATAGCGACCCTAAGCTAAAGACGCAGTCAGTTCCCCATGATAGATGTATCAGTCTGCGCGCAAATTTATATGCCAACAGTCAGGTCCTCCATGAAAGGTTATCCTCGCATATCCCAAAAATCGGCGTGGACATGACGACATCTTCAAACAGCACTAATCGTAATCCTACCAGAAACTAGGAAATTCAGGTGCTTCCTTTTCTTCACACACGTCTTCTTAGAAGCATATATATAAACAAAAATATAGAGGTACAGAAAAAAGGTGAGATACCCAGTATTCATTACCAATATGGCAGTAATAAAACGGAACGGCGCTGGACGCCCGCATAATATCGTAACAAATACATTTAACAACAATAATTATAAAATAAGCAGTAAGAGAAGAATAACAATAAGTAATAGTAAAAGTAAGCAATAAAAGATAAACAACACTGATATCCCAAGCAGTCGACCATTTAACAATCAGATAATAATTACGACAGTAAAGAGAAGATGATTCAACAGTTATAAATACTGATGTCAGATGAAATATGAGAATGACAATGCATAATGCATATGGTACCAAAATCCTACTCCATAGAGCTAGACATCAACATTCGGAGAGAATGATCAAGGAGTCATGACAGTATCTTGTTAGCCTTAAAATAAAGTGTTTTCTCATAAAATAATATTTTGCGCAACATGGCTTTTACATGGCACCTCAACAATTGATCGTGATATAGGACAACGTCTCAGTCCGGATCATCGGTGTGTTTGCATCGGTCTATCCCATGGCCCTAGTGGAGTTACCACTGTCTATTGTGAGACACCCGCACCCCGACGCCCCTGAGGTCAACTACTATGACCCACGCTTAGTCTACTCGCACCCACACTAAGGTGTAATTCAATCTCCTAAGCACACATCGCCTTTCCAACAAAGTCCAACGGACATTCACATGTGCATGACTACTCAATGTACATCATGTATGTTCATCAATTGTATGTTCCTCATAACACAATGCATATCATGCATATTAATTAACAATATATATTTCTCATAGAACATACCATAATGGTATATAATCAATCCTCAATAACTTCATGCCACAATTTAGTCAAGTACACATTAACAAGTACTTAGTCCCACACATGGACTCACAATTTCATATAATCCATTCTCAATATCAACATTTCATATACATGGTTCAACACATACCATAATTTCATATTATGTATCCATCATTCTTAATTTTCTAAATCTTGATTTATTTCAAAAATTTTAGGTCAAGGAAACCCTTCAAAACCGTGGCCTCTCTAGGACCATTACTGACTAAATATAAGGGTTTCTTAATGAATAAAATATGTGTTTATCAAATTCCCCCACACTTAGCTTTTTGCACTCTTGGGCAAAACTCAAGACCAAAATTTTACAATCAAGAAGAACAACCAAAGGTTCAAGGGATCAAAACATTCATGAGTTAACAATTCTCCACATCTCAAACCATCAAACAAGGTATCTTCAACATGAATCGAGAATGATAGATCTTCACAAGATTCCCTCTCAATCTCTCAAGTGTTTAAAGGGTAGGTATTTCACTCAATTCAACCCATGAAAATTGCACTACCATAAGCTTGCTTATCTTCTACTTCTCCACTACTCAAAACACATGCACACACAAATCATGAGGACTTTATTCAAGGTTGTAGTGAGGTCAAGGTAACAGAGAGGATAAAATGGATATGAGAAGATAAATACCAAAGAGAATAAAAGCAAATGAGAGCTGAGTTCAAATAATAAGCATAAAAGTTCATCCCAACTCTAGTGTATATCCCTTTACATATTCATTTCCCAATCCTTTTCTTTTTTTGAACACTTGGTTTTTTTTTTTTTTTTTTTTTTCTTTCTTTTTATATATATGAACATAACTATATACATACATTTTTTTTCTTTTTGGGCACTCTTTCCTTTTTCAACAACCATTTTGTACACACACCCCCACACTTGTTCAAAAACTCATCCATTAACCAAGCTAATGTTCTTTTATTCCCTAAGGTAAAGTAAGAACATGATTTCTCATTTAAGGCACATGATGAGCTAGAAACAAGGAATGGTCAAATAAGCTCAAAGGGGTTAAGCAAAGGAAAATATACAAGGTTGGCAGGAATCAGAGAATTTTCAAGAAATAAAAAGAGTGCTTGATATCATATTAAAAACAAGGTTGGCTATTTGGTTAAACTAGCTAATTAAGAAAGAAGGCCTCAATCATGTTCATGCATGCAAGTGAAATGTAGCCTCAAAAAGAATCAAAGCAAGTTCTAGAGTGATCATTAACATGAGTGAAAATCACACAAGAAAGAAGAGAATGGCATAAATGTTGAATCCATCCATTAGGCTCAAAATCTCACAAGGTATGCATCCATCAAACTCAATTCATCAATTTAATCATCCATCACCAAGCATATCAGTTCAAGAAGGGAGAAAAGTTATTCAATCATGCAATGAACCCCTTTTTTTTTTTTTTCTTTTCTTTTTTTTTTTTGAATTTTTTTTTTTACAAAAAGAACATGCTGAAATCTCTCCCCCACGCTTAATATAACATTGCCTTCAATGTGAAAGAGAGATATAGAAAAGAGCAACACAACCTGATAAGAAGTGAATCAACGCCAAGCAGAAAAGAAACACACTGTCAGTACCGCATCAGACCCTGAAAAGAAATCAAACAATAAAACTTTAGTACTAATTAGTTACTACCTAAAAAAAACTCCTTACTCTGCCACCAATTAAGATGCGTCTCAAGAGTAAAATTACTCCTTACTCTGCCATCACTAATTGATTTAATAAGTACATGACAATCATATCATACTTTCCAAACAACACAACAATTTTTTTTTTTTTTTATATATATATATATATATATATATATATATATATATATATTTTTTGGGTCAACTATCCTTCCCCCCAACTAAATCACAACATTGTCCTAATGTTAAAATATAGATGAGTAAAGGACGAAAGATATTACCTGTTAGAGAAAGTGACACAAATTTAAACGAAAACAAGGTACAATAAAATCAAACCCATTAAAGATGAAGTCGCAGATCCGGCTTTTGTTTCTTGTTACTTCCTTCGCCGCTTCTTCTGTTGACCATTCTATTTGAGCTAATACCGGATCGGTACATACTCAAAAGCTTCTAATTTATCAATGAGCTCATCAATAGTGGAGGCAGAGATAAGAAGTTGTCTTCTTTGAAGGAGTGATAAATTTACGTTCCACTGACTTTGTCAAGAAAAGATAACAAAAGATCAAAGAAATTATTAACATTCAACAAACCAATGGGTCTATGGTGGATGTTTAGTTCGACCAAGAGACAATTTGAAAAATTTTTCTAAAGTACCAAATCCACCTAGTAAGACAATAAATGCATCGAATTGTCAACCATTGTTTTCATTCGTCCATGCATAGATGTTACACAATTTCTTCTCCAACTGTCTTTCCAAAGTGATGTTATTTTCACCAAAGGTTTAGGAATAACACCTAAAACCTGATCGCCTCCTATAGAAGCGACAAGTGATACAGCCCCCATTAACCCACGACAACCTCCCCCATATACAAGATGAATATTCCTCGCACAAGTGATCGACCAAGAGTGCTAGCTGCGTTTACAAACTCTAATCCCTTCCCATAACTCGACCCACAAAAAAACACGGACATTTTTGAGGTTACGAATAGAAGGCCCCATTCTATACTCTTCCTCCCTTCGAGTGTTTTTGAGTTAAAGGAAAATGGAGAAAATGGAGTGTTTAAGTAGGAAAAAGAATGGAAAGGGGAATAATTGCACCTATGAGGGTAGGTTGGCTGTTGTCGAAAAAGGTTGAAATTAAGAAACACGAGAATCTTTTCTCCTTTTTTTTTTTTTTTTTTTTTTTATTTTTCTTTATTTATTTTTTTTATTTTTTTTTTTTGTTTTTGAGAGATGACATGAAGAAGAAGAAGAAGAAGAAGAAGATGATGATATGTACAGATTGTTGTGATTGTGGCTCACATCTTCCTCTGGTTTTACGTCCAGAAACGGCTTAAACGCCTTCTATAAGTCGGGGATAGGCTTCCCATCCAATTTTCTTATAAACTGGCAAACAGGGTCTTTTAGAGTCAGATTCCCAAGACTGAAGCGTTTTTCTTCATCTTTGAAGAGATTCCACAATTTAAGAATTTCACGATGCACCAATCCACAAGAATGCGTCTCAAGAGTCGATAAGATATCATCTAATGACTCCTTACTCAGTCCATTCTTAATGAAGAAAATTTTATCTTCTCTATTTGCGGAAACCATCCCCAAAGTATGACATCGCTTGTTACAGTTCCATCGTCCACATTTGTAACAAACTTGTAACCTTTTTGCTCTTCTCCTTTTAGAATATGAACTTCTTCCAAGACCGGGCATATATGAGTCAAATGAAATTGAGGACTCACCTGCTAATCGAACCTTTGCTTCAATTATCCAGCGTACATCTTCTGGCATACCTTTGTGCATTAACAGTCTCAATCTTTCACATCGAACTTTGTAGATTTTTCTCGAGAGCATTTTGAGGAAAAGAAGGAAAATGTTTTCTCGGGTTTGAAAGAATGACATCCATTTTGAAGGAGAAGAAGGATTCGGTTATTTTGGGAAACCGAAAAATAAACCAACTTGAGAGTCACGAGTACCGTATCCGCCACTTAACCCAAGCAACACAAAGAACTCAAGAACTTGATTTTCCAGGAATGGTTGAGTCTTTGTCCATTAACTTTACGCGCATTACCATTCCTAGGATCCTCAATATTTACGGCCCCGAGAGGATACACGTGTTTGACAAAAAAAAAAACCGCGCCACCTAGATCTCAATTTTTCAAGGAGTAGGTGCAAATGATAATCTCAAAGCGAGAACCTTTTGACCAATTTCCGCAACTTTTGCAAAAGGTGTAACAAACCTTGAATAAAGTAGGCCAATAAAATCCATACTGCAAGATTTTCGCAGTTGTTGTCGCTGAAGAAAAGTGACCTTCACATGCTTCCGAGTGACAAAATTTAATGGCACTACCTACCTTATTGTCGGGCACACAGCTGCTTTTTTTTTTTTTTTTTTTTAGAGATTCAAATGCTTACAACCAACAAACAGATAAAAACATAATCTAAGGAACTAATGAAAACACAAAATAAAAAGGGATAAAGAGAGCAAATCTGGTTGGGTTGCCTCCCAATGAGCGCTTAGTTTATTGTCCTCAGCCCGACATGATGATACTTTCACTGCTCCTCATATTGTGGAAGGATGAGGGTCATCACTTCCATCTCTGCACTGTCAGGAAGTTCATGATATGGTTTGAGACGATGACCATTGACCTTAAATGCTTTGCCAGAATTTTCACTCCTGATCTCAACTGCACCAAAAGGAAAAACATTAGTTACCACAAACGGCCCAATCCACTTAGAACGCAGTTTACCTGGAAATAATTTGAGTCTTGATTGGAATAGCAGGACTTTTTGTCCTCTGTGAAATTTCTTTCTGGAAATCAATTGGTCGTGGAATGCCTTAGCTTTAGTCTTATAAATCAGGGCATTCTCAAAGGCCTCATTTCTTAGTTCTTCTAATGAATGGATTAGTGAGTGGATGAATGGGTGAGTTAGTGAAAAATGCCAAAGGACTTTTGGTGAGTGGGAAATTATGGACATGAATGGGTGAGTGGATGGATTAGTGGATGAGTGGGTGGAGTGGTTAAGTGGTTGGATTAGTGTATGAGTGGATGAATGGGTGAGTTAGTGGATGAGTGGATTAGTGGATGGATGAGTGGATTAGTGGATGGATGAGTGGATGGTTGAGGACGAAAATTTCGTGTCTGACTTGGAAGCCAAAAACGACCCACTATACTTCAGAATCACGAAAAGTGTTCTTCATGAAAGTTGTAGATCCTTGTCTTGGCTATAAAATGGATAGCTGGTTCGTCCAATTTGGCTTCCTTAAGCCTAAGATATGTCCCAAATACCGTAGGTTGCTCAAACCCAACTTTAGCTCCTCTGTTCCGACTTGCAAGCTCAAAATGACCTACTAGACTTATTTTTCTCAAAATGTGTTCTCCATGAAAGTTGTTTATTTGGATCTTGACTATCCAATGTCCAAATTTCAGCCCATCTCCATTATTACATCTTGAGATATGATTTTTTTGAGTGCACACTGTTCGGATTCTACTGACAGAACCCGTATTCTGACTTCCATGTCAACTTAGGTCCCTTAGACATCTGAATCAGACTTCGAGCTCTTCATCAAAGTTGTAGAGCTTCCTCTTAGCTTTCCTACAAGATAAAATTCATGATTTTTAGATATCAAGAACTCAAGTTATGACTAAAATACAAAAACAGTGTAAAATCTCAATAATGCTGAAAATATTCAATTAGGACCAATTTGAGCTCAAACTCACAAAATCATGTCAAACTCAATCAATTAAGAAAATGGAGAGTGTAAATGACTAAATATAAGGGTTTCTTAATGAATAAAATATGTGTTTATCAATTACTAAATCAATTTCTTCTATTACAAACATCAATCCTTTAATGTCTAATTACATAGGCTTCATTTCACACAAAATCAATTCAAACCCTTAAAATTTTTTTTTGGGCCAAAACCGTGGCGTCCTCAATAGGGTAGTAAACCCTTAAATTTTTCATTCATTAACTCCAAGCATTCCAACATCATTAATACATTCAAAACAACCAACATTTTAGTCTCAATTAAGAACACACAAACATGAGAAACAATCAAACAAAGTGAGCAATCCATTATGGATTCCTCCATCAACAACCACATAAAAGTCTTCTCACCACTAATAATGGTTAAAGTGAGTAAATCTCCCTCTTACCTAAAGGAAGAACACGAAAATGGCCTCCTTGGATGCTCCTTAATGGTTCGGTTTTGGGCTCCCAAAATCCCTAGAAAACCAAACTTAAAGAATCAACAACCAAACTTTAAGAAAGATGAATCCTTGGTCACTAAAGTGGCCAAGGAACACGAAAATAAGAAGAGAAAGAAAGAAAGATGGAAGCTTTACCTCAAAGCTTCAAGCTTTGTTCTTGGAAGAGGATGATGAAGATGATGGATTGAGAAAAAAGTCACCAAAAAGAAAATGTTGAGAATGGGAAGAGAAGTGTAGGAATGGTGATGATGCAACAAGAAAACGAAAATGGTCTCCAACGGGGGCTGCAAACCGTGGAGAGAAAAGGAAGAAGAAGAAGAAGAAGAGAGAAAATGTGAGAAGAGAAAATGAAGAAAAAAAGTGTGATAGGTTTTTGTGTATTAGATATTTGGAGTAAAATGGATAAGTGAAATTTTAACTTTTTTGGACTCCCCCCTAAGCCCTAAGCCGCGGCAATGAGAGAGAGAAGGAGAGGGATGAGTGGCTTCTTCTACAAGCTTTGGACATTTTAGTCTTTTGTGGTCAAAGCTTCCATGAGAATCTTGATTAAAATATATTATTTTTGAGATAAAAATGATTTGATTAGACATAAAGTGAATTACATTAGGATAATATGATAGGATTTCTAACACATGCTATTATCCAATGGAAAATGGTTACAGTTGACAGTAGTCAGTATTAATTATCTAGCGGATAATAAAATACATAGTGATTTTTATTTGTCAGATAAAAATCTCAAAAAACGTGTAACCTCATAAACCATGTCTAGTCTCGAGTTTAGTAAGATCCTTCGTCGGCGTTTCCATAGATCAAGGTTCTCGGGAAAATATCTCGTTTTTCCGACTCCGCTCAGTTTGCACGTAAAATTAAGAATAATATTAAAATATTTTACATTCTCATAAAAATCTAGAAAAATTCACAAAATTCACAAATATTATAAAATGATAATTTATAATAAAATAAATAAATTTTGGGGTGTTACATATGCAAATGTACACAGACTCATTCCTACTCCATGGAGCTAACTACGAAGATAAGAGAGAATGATCTAGGAGACCTGTCCGTAGCTCCAGTTGCCTAGCCAAATATTATGTAACGCCCCGGGACTGCCTGTAGGATTGATGAGTGTCTGCACAAACCAACACGAGTCTTTTCAACGTGTTTTGTCTTCACTTACATGCATCTTAGGAAACTTCCCAGGAGGTCACCCATCCCACAATTGCTCCAAGTCAAGCACACTTAATCATGAAGTTCTTATGTTCTAGACTCCCGAAAAGAAGTTACAACTTGTTGATATGGCTACGCCAAATCAATTCCTTTAAGCCATCCTCAACTATGCAGTCCCATACCTACATAGTCTCTGAATCCCTCTCATTCCGGTGTGAATTCAGTTCATTCATATGTCCCTTCGCCTAGAAGCCTGCCAGAGTCGCTCATTGTCCATGCTTCTCTTACACCGGCGTCCATTCTCTGCCCTTGTCGGCCTCGGGTGTCATATGCCCACCAACTTCCGCCTGGTTCGTCCCCGAATCATACCGTACTAGGAGAGGTCCCACTCTGATACCATTTGTAATACCCCGGGACTACCTGCAGGATTGATAAGTGTTTCCATAAACTAACATGAGTCTTTTCAGCGTACTTTGTCCTCACTCACATGCATCCTAAGAAACTTCCCAGGAGGTCATCCATCCCACAATTGCTCCAAGTCAAGCACGCTTAACCATGAAATTCTTATGTTCTAGGCTCCCAAAAAGAAGTTGCAATGCCAAATCAATTCCTTTAAGCCATCCTCATCAACTATGCAGTCCCATACCTGCATAGTCTCTAAATCCCTCTTATTTCTGTGTGAATTCAATTCATTCATGTGTCCCTTCGCCTAGAAGCCCACCAGGAGCCGCTCCTTGTCTGTGCTTCTCTTACATTGGCATCCACTCCCTGCCCTTGTCGGCCTCGGGTGTCACATGTCGGGACTGCCTGCAGGATTGACGAGTGTCTCCACAAACCAACATGGGTCTTTTCAGCGTGCTTTGTCCTCACTCACACACATCCTAGAAAACTTCCCAGGAGGTCACCCATCCCACAATTGCTCCAAGTCAAGCACACTTAATCATGAAGTTCTTATGTTCTAGACTCCCGAAAAGAAGTTACAACTTGTTGATATGGCTACGCCAAATCAATTCCTTTAAGCCATCCTCAACTATGCAGTCCCATACCTACATAGTCTCTGAATCCCTCTCATTCCGGTGTGAATTCAGTTCATTCATATGTCCCTTCGCCTAGAAGCCTGCCAGAGTCGCTCATTGTCCGTGCTTCTCTTACACCGGCGTCCATTCTCTGCCCTTGTCGGCCTCGGGTGTCATATGCCCACCAACTTCCGCCTGGTTCGTCCCCGAATCATACCGTACTAGGAGAGGTCCCACTCTGATACCATTTGTAATACCCCGGGACTACCTGCAGGATTGATAAGTGTTTCCATAAACTAACACGAGTCTTTTCAGCGTACTTTGTCCTCACTCACATGCATCCTAAGAAACTTCCCAGGAGGTCATCCATCCCACAATTGCTCCAAGTCAAGCACGCTTAACCATGAAATTCTTATGTTCTAGGCTCCCAAAAAGAAGTTGCAATGCCAAATCAATTCCTTTAAGCCATCCTCATCAACTATGCAGTCCCATACCTGCATAGTCTCTAAATCCCTCTTATTTCTGTGTGAATTCAATTCATTCATGTGTCCCTTCGCCTAGAAGCCCACCAGGAGCCGCTCCTTGTCTGTGCTTCTCTTACATTGGCATCCACTCCCTGCCCTTGTCGGCCTCGGGTGTCACATGTCGGGACTGCCTGCAGGATTGACGAGTGTCTCCACAAACCAACATGGGTCTTTTCAGCGTGCTTTGTCCTCACTCACACACATTCTAGAAAACTTCCCAAGAGGTCACCCATCCCACAATTGCTCTAGGTCAAGCACGCTTAACCATAGAGTTCTTATGTTCTAGGCTCCTGAAAAGAAGTTGCAACTTGTTGATATGGCTACACCTAATCAATTCCTTTAAGCCATCTTCAACTATGCAATCCCATTCCTGCATAGTCTATGAATCCCTCTCATTCTGGTGCGTATTCAGTTCATTCATGGGACCCTTCGCCTAGAAGCCTGCCAGGAGCCGCTTATTGATGCTTTCACTTTAGCACCGGCGACCACTCCCCGCCCTCGTCGGCCCCAGGACGCCACATGCCCACCAATTTCCGCTTGGTTCGTCCCCGAACCACACTGTACTGGGAGAGGTCCCGTCTTTGATACCATCTGTAAATTAATAATTCTCTGTAGTAAATTTGAAATCGTGACATCATGATAAATCCAGTTAAGGATCAAAGCAAGCTCAAGGCAGGATGATGAAGATTTAGTTAAGTTGTTTATTTATTTATTTTGGTCTGTAAATTATATTAATGGTTCTGTAATTAAGTTTATATATGTAGTTTGTAAAAGGTTGTAATCTCAGACATATCAGATAGTTTTGCAGTAAAGAGCAAGTTGCCAAATGCGTATAATGTCTTGCTCTCTTACTTTGTCAAGGCTTTATATATGTATGTGTTATATATTTGTTATACAGGTTATGATTATGTTTTAAGCTTTACGTTTCGAATCTAGAAGTGACATACTTAATTCTATTTACTTAGTATATTTAGGTATGCTACAATACCTAGAGTTAGGGTGTTACATATTACACAATCAAATGTCGTGTAAATAATACACAGTCAAAACGTCGTGTACAACAGGCATTGTACCAGATAGTCTCCACTAGATCCTGATTAAGAATAGTGCTTGTCGAGATCGCTAGTGCGTTGCCTGTTACCACGGCCCAGAGGAGCTACAACTGTCCACATGTAGAATCCTCTGCACACTAACACCTCTAAGTTCACTCAATGAACTACACTACGCCTATTGCATCTGCACTACGGTGTAATTCATCTCATCAGTCACTTGTCAATTTTAACCAAATTGACATATTCCTCTATGTATGTGCATGAGCCAAAATACAAAAATAACCACATTATCAGTATTTTCCATAATAGTACGCCACCACTTGACAGTACCATTTTTCAACATATTTAGGTCCACCACTTTAACTTGATAGCAAAACTACTGTTCCTTTCAGTCACGTAAATATTTTATCGCGTTTTCACAATCGCGCCACCTTTTACCAACATTTTCAAATCGTGTAAATATTTTTTGATGTTTTTGAAATCGCGTAGTATTTTTCAATCATTTTCTCAATTGCGTAATATTTTTAAATC
Source organism: Ormosia emarginata (assembly GCA_029884605.1). Lineage (NCBI taxonomy): Eukaryota > Viridiplantae > Streptophyta > Magnoliopsida > Fabales > Fabaceae > Ormosia > Ormosia emarginata. Next base: position 17,910,977 of record JAQQTP010000078.1, on the reverse strand, counting down.
GTTTTCTCAATCGTGTAGCATTTTTAAATCGTTTTCTCAATCGCGTAGTTTAAAAATCATTATTTAAAATATGCGTAAGGTATTTCTAATATTTTTCAACTGCGTAAAATATTTCTTTATGTTCTAAATTATATTTTGAAACTTTCTCCATTATATATTTATTTCTAACTTTATTTACAACATTTCCTTTTGAAAATCCTTCAAGTAATATTTTCTACTGTTTCCATTAAAATTACCTTTCTTGTACATAACCAATATTTACATCTCGAAACTTGCTAACGCGCTTCAAAACCCAAAGGGTGAGCTATACGTTAGTAATTTTCAAGTGTTCATTTTATTTCTCATCCATACTTAATTTCTCTAATTAAGTTTCTAAAATAATTTCATTTATTTTGTTCTCTAAAATCCATTGAAATTGAGTTCTCTTTAATTTAATTACATAGTCCACACTTAGAAAATAATTTTAAATCAAAGGTATCTTAAGCAACATGTTGGCCGAAATTCACTATGTCTTCTATAAATCATCTTTAAATTATTTTTTGCTATCTAAATCCTTGTAAAAACCATTAATCCAATTAAATTAATTAATTCATGCTTTAGAAAATAGTTGACGACATTTTGGTTCTCTTTGTGGTGGTGAAGCCGTGAGCTTGATGTGTTCTTTAGAATACTCATGCAAATCCTCAACATATTATTCACATCCTACAATAACTATCATACATCCATAAACATATACCAAATATATTAAAGCTATAAACATACTTGCAAACAAAATCAATCACAAATAGGAAAAACTTTAAACAACCAAGTGAATGAATCGTTATGGATTCTTCACCACAATACACCCATTTTCTCACCACTATACATGGTTGATGAGATTAAATCTCCGTCTTATCTCTAAGGAAGACAAACTCCTCTTAGACTTGCTCCTAGTGATTTCGTATGTGTAACACCCTAAAATTTATTTATTTTATTATAAATATTCATTTTATAATATTATAATTTTTTGAAATTTTTTTAGATTTTTCTGAGAATGCGAAATATTTTAATATTATTTCTCGTTTTGTGTGCAAATTGAGCGGAACCGAGAAAATGAGATTTTTTTTCCGAGAATCTTGATTTGTGGAAACGTTGATGGGAGATCTTACTAAACCCGAAGCTGGACGCAGTTTACTAGATTTCACATTTTTCGAGAAAATTTAACAGACAAAATAATAAAATGCTGTATAAATTTCATTCGTCAAATAAATTAATATTGACTTCTGTCGACTGTAGTAATTGTCCATTGGATAATAGCATGTAATAAAAACCCTATCACATTATCCTAATGTAATCTACTTTATGTCTAATCAAGTTCACTTTAATTCAAAATTTTGTACCTTAATTAAGAAGCTTCAACCAAATGACCACCTTGTCCTTGGCTTGTTGGGGAAGCCAAAAAACTTCCCCTCTCTCCTCCAAATGCCGCGGCAATGCCCTTCATGGGAGGCAAGAATTTGCCTCCCCACTTAACCCAATGCTCCCAAAAGATCTCATTTCTAACACCACTCTTTCTCTCTCCTACTTCATCTTCTTCAAAGTTTCTCCTCCTTCTCTCTTCTTCCCTCTCAAAACCGAAAATTGCAGCCCCTATCTCCACCCATTTTTCTTTACCTTTCTCTTCATCAAGACCATTTCCATACTCACCTCTATCTCTTCTACACTTTCTCTTTTGAAAATTTCTTCAAAAATCCAACATTTTCTTCATTGTCTTCCAAGGTAAAGCTTCTAACTTTGAGGTAAAGCTTCCATCTTTCTTCCTTTTTCTCTTCATTTTCATGCTCTAGGTTCTCAATGGAGACCAAAGATCCATTCTTTTCCATACTTAATGTTGATTCTTAAATGATTGAAAAATTAGGGTTCTTGGAGCCTTGAAACTGAATCTTCAAGAAGCTTGAAGGAGACCATTTTCATGATTCTTCCTTAGGTAAGAGGGAGATTACTCACTTCAACCAATCTTGGTGGTGAGGGAACCTTTGTATGTTCATGTTGTTTTGTGATTTTTGCTTGTTCATGTACCCTTGGATTTGATTAATGTTTGATTGGTGTTCTTGAGTAAATTGGAAGTGTTAAATATGCTTGATCATGTTAGGGTTGCTAAATGGAAAATTTGGAGTTTCCTACCCTAACATGGTGGCCACAGTTTTGGATGGAAATTTTGGGTTGTGAATTTGTTTTGTATACAAATACATAAAGCTTATGAAATTAGATGTTGAATGATAACATTAAATTTATGAAAGGATAATTTTAAGGGTTTATTACCCCAAATTGATGCCACGGTTTTGGCATTGGAATTTAAAGAATTAGATTGATTTTGTGTGAAATAAAATTTGAGTGATTAGATATCAATTAACTAATGCATAATGTGGTGGAAAATTTAAACTTTGAAGACCATTGAAGGTCATGGTTTTAGAGAGAAAACCTTGAGGCTAAATGATGCCTTGGTGCATCTTTGGAAATCTAAGACCTAGGGACATGTATAATTCTTAATGAAGTGAAAGAATTAAAGTGGATAATAATACTTAGAAGGCCACGATTTTGAAGGTTAATTAACCTAAAATTGTCATAATTAATCAAAGCTTAAGACTTTGAAAAAATGTGGACTTAGGATAATGGATGAACACTAGAAAAATATATTGAAATGGAAATTGACTCTATACTATTATGGACCCCTAGGTGGGCTAAGCACTTATTGATTATGTACTTGAGAATATCATGATTTGATGATGTTGAGAAATGAATATGTATGTATGTATATATATATATATATATATATATATATATATATATATATATATATATATATATATATATATATATATACCATTGTGGTATGCATCATTGATGAACATGCATGATTGAAATTGAGTCGTCATGCATATGTGTTGTCCGTTGGACATTGTTAGAAAGGCGATGTATGCCTAGGAGTTTGAATAACACTTATGTGCGGGTGCAAGTAGACTAAGCGTAAGGTCATAGTGGTTGGCCTTGGGGGTGTCGGGGTGTGAGTGTCTCACAATAGACAGTGGTAGCTCCACTGGGGCCGTGGGATAGACCGATGTGACACACTGACGATCCTGACTGAGACGCTGTCCTATATCACGATCAATTGTCGAGGTGCCATGTATAAGCCAATTGTGCAAACATTTTTCTGAGATGAAGCACACTACAATTTTTAAGGCTAACGATATACTGGTATTACTCCTTGATCATTCACTCTGAAAAATGTTAATGTCTAGCTCCATGGAGTAGGATTTTTGGTACCTTGTGCATTATGAACTGTCAGTCTCATAATTCATTGAGCATGAACATTATAACTGTGAATATAACTGTCCTTATTACTGCAATAATTGTCTAATTATCTAAACTGTTGACTGTTGGGAATATTACTGTGGTTATCCTGTTATTACAATTGTCATAATTTTATTATTGTTTCTCTGTTTTTACAATTAATTTAACATTGTTGTGATCAAATGTATAAATTGTGTTATCTATGGGTGTCCAGTGCCGTTCTGTTTTCTTACTTCCATATTGGTAATGAAAGTTGGGTGTCCCGCCTCTTTCTGTGTTTCCTTTATTTCTATCAGTCTGTTTACTTTTGAGAAGACATGTGTGAAGAAGGGGAAGCTCCTGAGTTTCCCGGTTTTTGGCCAGACTGAGATTGAAGCTTGCTGAGGATGACGTCCCGCCCTCATGGATTTTTAGGCTACATACGGATCACTTTTCACGGAGGTCCCGACTGTTGGCACATAAATGTGCAGACGGACCGTTGCGAGTGTCCTTGGCATGGGGTCGTTATGACGCTCCTATTTTTGATTTTCATGCTTCTGTTTGGCTAGAGTTTTATATGCCCGTTAGGGATATGTGGGCTGACATGTATTACACCCCATGTGATGACTCTTTTCTTTCTACTGCTCGGGCTCCTGCCCGTTGCTCTGTCAGAGGATCTTGAGGAGGACTCGTCTATGGTCCCTTCTCGTCAGTCTTAGGGACTGATTCTGTCTGTGGCTACTGATGGCTATCTGTTATCTTTTTGGGGGAGCCTGACTTTTGCTAGATTGATGGATGTAAATTTGTAACTACCTTGGGTGGGTAAAACTTTTGCTTTTTGTATATTTTGAAATGTAATTAAACAGCTTATGCATATATGTATGAATATATACATATATATATATATACATATATATATATATATATATATATATATATATACATATATATATATATATATATATATATATATATATATATATATATATATAGTGTATGGTTTAACTTATGTCGGTTTTTATTGCGACTGTTCTAATTATTATCTCTATACGTAATGGATTCTTAAATTAACTCTTTTGACTCTACTTGGTAACGATATGATTTAACAACAAAAAAAATAGTGACATTTGTAAAGGAATTTAAATAACCATAAAATGAACTGGGTCCGTGAGTTTAAAAACAATTACTATTTTTAGCGGTTTAATTTATTTCGTTTCATGTTTTGCTTTACTATGGTGTGACGTTCCTTCTTTACGAGTATTGAGAAAAAGAGGCATTACAGTATGGCTCCAAAGAAACCCTAACAAACTTAAACAATTTTAAAAAGTCATAAACTATGGTTGAAAAAGAAAAATCATGGATCAATCATGGCTTAGAACTTCAAGAATCAAGTTAGAAGTAAGAAACAAGGATTTTTACCTTGTAGGAAAGAAACTTCAAGGTTGGTTTCCAAGCTTCAAATGAATGATTTTGAATAAACTCTCAAGATGAAAGATGTTTAGGATGATGTTTAGATTTGAGAAGACATGTGTGAAGAAGGGGAAGCTCCTGAGTTTCCCGGTTTTTGGCCAGACTGAGATTGAAGCTTGCTGAGGATGACGTCCCGCCCTCATGGATTTTTAGGCTACATACGGATCACTTTTCACGGAGGTCCCGACTGTTGGCACATAAATGTGTAGACGGACCGTTGCGAGTGTCCTTGGCATAGGGTCGTTATGACGCTCCTATTTTTGATTTTCATGCTTCTGTTTGGCTAGAGTTTTATATGCCCGTTAGGGATATGTGGGCTGACATGTATTACACCCCATGTGATGACTCTTTTCTTTCTACTGCTCGGGCTCCTGCCCGTTGCTCTGTCAGAGGATCTTGAGGAGGACTCGTCTATGGTCCCTTCTCGTCAGTCTTAGGGACTGATTCTGTCTGTGGCTACTGATGGCTATCTGTTATCTTTTTGGGGGAGCCTGACGTTTTGCTAGATTGATGGATGTAAATTTGTAACTACCTTGGGTGGGTAAAACTTTTGCTTTTTGTATATTTTGAAATGTAATTAAACAGGCTTATGCATATATGTATGAATATATACATACATACATATATATATATATATATATATATATATATATATATATATATATATATATATATATATATATATATATATATATATATGTATGGTTTAACTTATGTCGGTTTTTATTGCGACTGTTCTAATTATTATCTCTATACGTAATGGATTCTTAAATTAACTCTTTTGACTCTACTTGGTAACGATATGATTTAACAACAACAAAAATAGTGACATTTGTAAAGGAATTTAAATAACCATAAAATGAACTGGGTCCGTGAGTTTAAAAACAATTACTATTTTTAGCGATTTAATTTATTTCGTTTCATGTTTTGCTTTACTATGGTGTGACGTTCCTTCTTTACGAGTATTGAGAAAAAGAGGCATTACAGTATGGCTCCAAAGAAACCCTAACAAACTTAAACAATTTTAAAAAGTCATAAACTATGGTTGAAAAAGAAAAATCATGGATCAATCATGGCTTAGAACTTCAAGAATCAAGTTAGAAGTAAGAAACAAGGATTTTTACCTTGTAGGAAAGAAACTTCAAGGTTGGTTTCCAAGCTTCAAATGAATGATTTTGAATAAACTCTCAAGATGAAAGATGTTTAGGATGATGTTTAGATTTGAGAAGACATGTGTGAAGAAGGGGAAGCTCCTGAGTTTCCCGGTTTTTGGCCAGACTGAGATTGAAGCTTGCTGAGGATGACGTCCCGCCCTCATGGATTTTTAGGGTACATACGGATCACTTTTCACGGAGGTCCCAACTGTTGGCACATAAATGTGCAGACGGACCGTTGCGAGTGTCCTTGGCATAGGGTCGTTATGACGCTCCTATTTTTGATTTTCATGCTTCTGTTTGGCTAGAGTTTTATATGCCCGTTAGGGATATGTGGGCTGACATGTATTACACCCCATGTGATGACTCTTTTCTTTCTACTGCTCGGGCTCCTGCCCGTTGCTCTGTCAGAGGATCTTGAGGAGGACTCGTCTATGGTCCCTTCTCGTCAGTCTTAGGGACCGATTCATGCTGCACGTGCTACCGATGGCTATCTCATATCTTTTTGGGAGAGCTGACGTTTTGCTAGATTGATGGATGTAAATTTGTAACTACCTTGGGTGGGTAAAACTTTTGCTTTTTGTATATTTTGAAATGTAATTAAACAGGCTTATGCATATATGTATGAATATATACATATATATATATATATATATATATATATATATATATATATATATATATATATATATATATATATATATAGTGTATGGTTTAACTTATGTCGGTTTTTATTGTGACTGTTCTAACTATTATCTCTATACGTAATGGATTCTTAAATTAACTCTTTTGACTCTACTTGGTAACGATATGATTTAACAACAAAAAAAATAGTGACATTTGTAAAGGAATTTAAATAACCATAAAATGAACTGGGTCCGTGAGTTTAAAAACAATTACTATTTTTAGCGGTTTAATTTATTTCGTTTCATGTTTTGCTTTACTATGGTGTGACGTTCCTTCTTTATGAGTATTGAGAAAAAGAGGCATTACAGTATGGCTCCAAAGAAACCCTAACAAACTTAAACAATTTTAAAAAGTCATAAACTATGGTTGAAAAAGAAAAATCATGGATCAATCATGGCTTAGAACTTCAAGAATCAAGTTAGAAGTAAGAAACAAGGATTTTTACCTTGTAGGAAAGAAACTTCAAGGTTGGTTTCCAAGCTTCAAATGAATGATTTTGAATAAACTCTCAAGATGAAAGATGTTTAGGATGATGTTTAGATTTGAGAAGACATGTGTGAAGAAGGGGAAGCTCCTGAGTTTCCCGGTTTTTGGCCAGACTGAGATTGAAGCTTGCTGAGGATGACGTCCCGCCCTCATGGATTTTTAGGCTACATACGGATCACTTTTCACGGAGGTCCCGACTGTTGGCACATAAATGTGTAGACGGACCGTTGCGAGTGTCCTTGGCATAGGGTCGTTATGACGCTCCTATTTTTGATTTTCATGCTTCTGTTTGGCTAGAGTTTTATATGCCCGTTAGGGATATGTGGGCTGACATGTATTACACCCCATGTGATGACTCTTTTCTTTCTACTGCTCGGGCTCCTGCCCGTTGCTCTGTCAGAGGATCTTGAGGAGGACTCGTCTATGGTCCCTTCTCGTCAGTCTTAGGGACTGATTCTGTTTGTGGCTACTGATGGCTATCTGTTATCTTTTTGGGGGAGCCTGACTTTTTGCTAGATTGATGGATGTAAATTTGTAACTACCTTGGGTGGGTAAAACTTTTGCTTTTTGTATATTTTGAAATGTAATTAAACAGGCTTATGCATATATGTATGAATATATACATATATATATATATATATATATATATATATATAGTGTATGGTTTAACTTATGTCGGTTTTTTATTGCGACTGTTCTAACTATTATCTCTATACGTAATGGATTCTTAAATTAACTCTTTTGACTCTACTTGGTAACGATATGATTTAACAACAAAAAAAAGTGACATTTGTAAAGGAATTTAAATAACCATAAAATGAATGGTCCGTGAGTTTAAAAACAATTACTATTTTTAGCGGTTTAATTTATTTCGTTTCATGTTTTGCTTTACTATGGTGTGACGTTCCTTCTTTATGAGTATTGAGAAAAAGAGGCATTACAGTATGGCTCCAAAGAAACCCTAACAAACTTAAACAATTTTAAAAAGTCATAAACTATGGTTGAAAAAGAAAAATCATGGATCAATCATGGCTTAGAACTTCAAGAATCAAGTTAGAAGTAAGAAACAAAGATTTTTACCTTGTAGGAAAGAAACTTCAAGGTTGGTTTCCAAGCTTCAAATGAATGATTTTGAATAAACTCTCAAGATGAAAGATGTTTAGGATGATGTTTAGATTTGAGAAGTGGTGTTGGATGAAATTTTAGAAGAGTGGAGGTAGAGTTTGGAGATGGTGGCCGTGAGCTTCACAAAGAGAAGCAATGGTGTTTTCTTTGGTTCTTGGAAGAAAGAGAAAGGAGAGAATAAGTTTGTGTGATAGAAAGGATGATGATGAAATGAAAATGATCTCCTCCCCTTAAGCATTGCCGTGGAGCTTCAAAGGAGGTGGTCGCCTTAGTTGACCACTCAAGACCTCCTAATAGCCTTAAATGAGATCAAGGGTTGATCTTCAAAGCTTTGTCTTCGAGTTTGCTTACTATTGGCTTAGAGAATCAAGTCACCAAGCTTCTTGATGCTTCTTGAAAGTGCTTGGCCGAATTACTCCAAGGGAGAGCAAACCAAGTTTTGATCCATTTGGTTTCCTTGTTAGGTTTAGGTAAATCTAGTTAGCTTTCTTAGTTACTTGGCTAACCATCTAGTTACTTAGGATGACTAACCACCTTCTTGATTATGCTAGAACACTATCTAACTAAAGCTTTAATGAATAGCTAACTAGGTTTGTTCCATTTAGTTACTACTTAAGCACTTTGGATTAACTTAATTAGGTTTTCTAGTTACTAACTAACTAGTCTAACCATTATTGTTGACTACCTTCCTATTGGTTTAGAAATTCAAGCCATTTTCATTGACTGACTCTCATTGGCTTAGAAATAATTCAAGCAAGAAACGTTGACCAATTTCTATTGGTTCACTTAACTGTAAGTCACAAAGACTTTACCAATTCATATTGTTCACCGGACATAAGCTACTGCTCTTAAGTCAGTAGGTACTGTCCACCATATAATAAAATAATATTAAAATATAAAATATTTTTATTTTACAGATAAATTCTAAAAATTAAAAGATTAATACACGTATCACTCAAAATTGGGTTTAGTAAGATCCCCCAGCTCCGAATAATCAGATAAAATTTTTTCCTGACCTGAAAATTATTATTTTCTTGACTTGAAGTAAATCACAAACAATAATCAAATACAATCACGAAACAGTCAAAATAAAATTACAGCACACAGAAAATATAAAACAGTACAATTTAGACAATATCGTAATTTAGCAAAATTTGGGGTGTTATAACTCTCCCCCACTAGTAGAAATTTCGTCTTTGAAATTTATCATACCTTAGAAAAGATATGGGTATTGCTCTCTCATTTTATCCTCCAGCTCCCAAGTAGCATCTCCCCTTACCTCATTCCATATTACCTTTATCAATACAATCATCTTGCCTCGAAGCTGCTTCACTCTTGTAACACCCCAAAATTTTCGTATCTCTTAAACAATAATTTTGACAGTTAACAGAATTTTACTGTTTAGTAATTTCTGTGCACTGTAAAATTATTTTGTTTATTCTGTCAGCGTATTTGATCGTTTTGAGTGATTTACTCCGCGTCAAGAAAATAATAATTTTCGGGCCAGAGAAAATCTTTAAATATTTATTTCTCTTTAGTAATCTGACTTGATTTTCATATATTTTCTAATATTTGTGATTTTTGTGGATGATTATGAATTTTTTTGACTGTATATAGACCCAGGTGGTCCTATGTGAGCCCAGGTGACCTTACGTGGGCCTAAGTGGGTCCCACAAAGTAAACATTTTTCTACGCATAGAAAAATTTGTACTGTTTAGACGGAGACAGGGGATCTTACTAAACCTGAATCCGAAAACAATTTTAGAAATTTTCTTGTACTGTGTTTTGTACTGTATTTATTTATCGGACAATAAAAATACAGTAAATATATTCTTTTGTGGGGTTTTAGCAGATAAAAATAGAAATTAAACTATTAAGTCAATATTAGTGATTGTGACAATTTTTGATGGACCAATAGGAAACAAGTTTAATATTGAAGACTTTAATATCAACCGTCGATTTAATCAATGGTCTAGGATAAGTTTAATAAAATGGCTATGACCATTTATAACCATTGGATTTGGATTTAATCAATGGTAGAGATTTGGTCTCAAAAAGTGACAAAGACCATTTATGACCATTGGATGAAGAATTAATCAAGGGTGGAGATTTGGTCTTGTAAAGTAACAAGGACCATTTATGACCATTGGATGTAAATTTAATTAATGGTGGAGATTTGGTCTTAAAAAGTAGCAAAGACTAATTATGACCCTTGGATTAAAAGTAAGAAGGAGTAATCTTTGACCCTTCATTTTTGGAGACACATTTAAGGGCTAGGATTTAAAGGAGGAAAGATCCAATGGCCTATATTAAGTCTTCTACCTAAAGCTAGATCTAAAGCCTACATTAATCCTAACCATTGATCTAATCAATGGATAGAAATGCTTAAGATAGTGACAAGTAAAATTGGTCACATTTTGGAATGCATATAAAGAGGGGGGACGATTTTGATGGTTTAATGCAAGAGCAAAGTTGAAGACCACATTATTTCTATCATTATTAATCTTTGTCTCCTCCAAAAAGTCAAGTCTTAATCAAGCTTTTCTCTCCACTCATTCTCCAAGCATAGCTACGGCCATGCACTCTAAAGGGAACCAAAATTGTTGGTTTCTATTATTTGTATCATAATTGTCTTTCTATTCATCATTCTTGAACTTTCCTTCAAGCAAAACTCTTAGAAAATTTTCTCTCCTTCTCCTTCTAGCATGTTTTGGCCAAGCACCATAGAATTGCCTTCCACCACTCTTTAATTTCAAACAACCTTATTTCTTAAATCCTTACCTTATTCTAAACAACTTTCATGTTGGAGATTTCCTCTAAATCATTCATATTCATGGACTTTCTTCAAGATCAAAGTTATGAGGTATTTATGGTGAAGTGTAAGGAAACTTCATTTCTTCTCTTCTTTTTCATGATCTAAACCATGTTTGATCCATGGTTCCTCTTAATCAAGCTTAATATACTAATTTTTATGTATTTTATTTTGTATTTGAGAAGCCCTTGGTGGTGAAGGACTTGGAAAAAGAAGCAAAACAAAGAGTTTTTGAGGATTTTCAAGAGGTAAGAGGGAGATCCATCTCACCAACCAAGTATGGTGGTGAGAGATGGTCTTATATTTGATGGATGGTGAATCCATGTGAGGATTCATATCCATGGTCTTGTAATTATTTGTGGGTGTTTATGTGTTTGATTTATTTGTTGATGCTTTGTATAATTTGCATGATTTATTACTTTTGATTATGGTATGCTTATGGTAGCTTATGGTATATATGATGAAATATGTATGTGTATGCCATGATGTGATGATGGAAAGGAAATCAATTTTTGGCTCCAATGGCCAAAGGAAGAGTGGTCACGGTTTTGACACTCATGATTAGAGTTTATGTTGAAAATTTTCAAGAACAAGAGAATTAATTTTTGGTCCCTAGAACATGGTGACTTTCGGCCAAGACACCTCAAGATAGGTGTTCACAAATTAATATTTTCATGGATGATGAAATGAGATGTTTAGAAAAACAAGGAAAATAAACAAAGGATTTATTTTTCAAAGAGTACATGAACACAGTTTTAGAAGGATTTTTATTGATTTATTTTGTGTAAAAAGTTTCTAAGTATTTTACTAAACATGAGTTTTAAATGAAAATAGCAATGTTGATTTTAAAGATTTGCAAAGAAAGTGAAAAAGGATTTGTAAAGAAAGTAAAAATGGATTTGCAAAGAAAGTGAAAAATGAAAATGAACAAATATCTTGATTTCAAAGACCAAGTGTTCACGGTTTTTGTAAAGGATTTTTAATGGTTTTGTTTGTGTAAAACCATATCAATTTAGAAGGAAAAATATTTGATGGTTTCAATAGTCATGTCCACGTTTTTGAAGGCTTGCAATGCCTAAATTTTTATGGAACAAAGTGATATTTTATAAAACGAAGTGTTTTGTCTCTTGAAAGATTTGATAGTTTTCAATGAACACGTTCATAGTTTTTGAAGACTTGTGAATACCTCAATTTTATAGCAAAATGATTTTCGCACAAGAATTTGGAAAGGGAATTAGAGCATTTATCACGTGAGAAAATCAAGTTTTTGTAAACGAAAATATTTTCGAACTTCAATTTATTTTGAAGAAGGTTGTGTTTGGAAATGATTTGGGAAAAATGAAGAATATGATGGTGTTTTAAAAATTTACTAACGTATAATTGATTTTCGAGTTTTGAAATACGTTAGAAAATGTTAAGTTTTGAAACGTTGATTTATATTAATGGAAAAGTGATTTTTTTTTTTGTGGATTATATTTTGGAAAAGGATTTCTTGAGTAAAGAAATGTGGAACAAGATTTTCTTGAGTAAGAAAATGTGAAAAAATGAAGTACTAAGTCATATTATTTTGAGAAAGGTTGAAAAGGAATTTTTGAAGGTTAAGAAATATTTTATGTAATGAAATGGTGATGAAAAATGTTTTACATCTCTTAAAACTGTGATTTTTAAGCTACGCAATTTGAAAAATGTGTTGAAAATGATATTGATTTATTTAAGTCCAAAATAATGTTGAGGAATATTTTACGTGATTGTTAAATGTTGAAAAATATTTTATGTATCTTAAAAACGATTTGAAATACAGTAAAATATTTCTATGCGATTTGAATTATGTTTAAATATTTTACGTAATTTGAACTACTATTGAAAAATCAATATGTGATTTAAAGGTGATAGAATATTTTTACGTGATTGTGAAAATGACAGAAAATCGTTATGTAATTTGGAAAGTGTTTGAAATATTTTGAGAATGATAGAAAATGATTTACGCGATTTAAAAGAATGATTTTTAAGTTATGCGATTTTGAAACAGTGGAAAAATACTATGCGATTTGAGAAACGTATATTTTTACGCGATTGAGAAAAATGTTGAAAAATTAGTAGGTGGTTTAAAAGTGCAACAGAAGAGTTACAACATTTTGAAAACGTAACAGAAATGTTACGAATTTTTGTAAACGTAACAGTAGTGTTACGGTATTGTGAAAACATAATAAAAATATTTTGGAATTTTAAAACGTAACAAAAGTGTTACGGTATTTTGAGAATGCAACAGAAGTGTTGTGGCATTGTGAAAACGTAACAGAAGTGTTAGGTATTGTGAAAATATAACTAAAATGTTTTGGAATTGTGAAAACGTAACAGAAATGTTACGCGGTTGTGAAAACACGACAAAAGTGTTTTATGACTATAAAAACATAATAACATGATGATTACTGTTGAACTAGTGTCCATACACTGTATGAGAAAATGATGAGTTTTGTCTGTGATTGGTATTTGGTGCATTTTATATGCATTGGAAAGATATGCCTGTGATTGGTATTGGTGCATTATACATGCATTGGAAAAATATGCATTGAGGCATATGATTAAATTGAACAAATAAAATTGAAAAGATTTGGCCCATGTGGTTGGACTTGCACTGATATATTCGTGTATTGTACAAAGTATAGCTAATAAGCTATTTTGGCCCTTGTGGTTGGACTTGCACTGATATATTCGTGCATTGTATAAAGTATAGCTAATAAGCTATTTTGGCCCTTGTGGTTGAAGAGGGAATGGGAATTGATAGTGAGATCTATGATGGATCTTGGGGTGCGTCAAGGCGCGGCGGTCAACCAGTGGATATCTATCTGTGGGCTAAGGTTGGACCATATGCCACTTGGCGATGCAGTCCGTTGCAACGCATTGACGATACCCGACAAGAACATGATTCTTTTCTACGACTGGGAGATTGTCTTTGGGCTAAGGCTGACAATTAACCAAAGCATTCTCCTCAAAATTGTGAAAACCCCCATGGAGTTGTTTTTGAAAAACTGAGTCTATGTGCGCATGCATGAAACTGAGCATTTAAATCTATGTGATATATTAATTGAGGAATATTGGCTATGACAACTGTTTTGAATACTTGGATTGATATATGATTGGATGATGATAGTTGATTAATATTGAATATATTATTGGAAGTCTAGTATGATATCCCTGTATGATATTACTGTTTGTGTTATCTCTGTGCTGCCATGTTGGTATTGGTGTAGATGATCTCACCTCTTTGCTATGTGGTTTTGCTGAGTTTGTGTTGTAAAAACTATATAGTAGAAGGAATGAGTTGTCTTAGACATAACGGGTGACAAATACCTCTGCGTTTGGAAACAACATCTGAGAATGACCTTTCTAGATTGGATAGCTTACAGTGTTGACAAAGAAGAGATGTCTGAAGACAAAGAACAGATGTAGAACAGATATCTGATGCATCAAGATGGATACACAACAGAATACGTATGTAGAGTTATTTTTCTTGTTAGTGTTGTACCGTGCTATTAAGCAGGACCCGTTATAGGGTTTGCTACTGTTAAAAAAAAGAGTCTGTTAGTTTTATATTTCTCTTTAAATTGTTAAATATTAATTGGTGTCAATATTGTATATTAATCAGTTTAAATATATTTTCAGTAATACTTTTGGATTTCAGTAAGTTTATGTTTCAGTAAGAAAGAAATTTTAAAACCCATCTTTTATAACTCAAACTTTGTGCAAACTTCTTTTCAGATTAAGAGTCGGGAGTCAGACATGTGATGCCCTAGGGAGGGTGTTATATTAGTTGGTATTAGAGCACGGTTTGAGTCTTTTGGGGTTTGTGGTTAGGTCTATTTTGCTTGTATTGTGTTCTCTGTGTTGTTGTTTTCTAAAAGGAAACAATGTTGTTTATAATGGATATCAGATTCATTGTATTTCGATTCGCTCATCTCTGAAGGAAAAGAAAAAAAAAAGGAAATGGCTTGGGATAGTTGTACTTGTGTGGAAGTGGAACATGTTACTAGTAATGCAGTTGCAGCTACGGAAGCAACGGGAGCAATGTGGAAAGACAACTGCACGAACAGCGGATCGCTGAACAGCGGAAATTGAAAGTTGAAGTTCAGGAGCTGATGGAAGAGAATCAGTCTTGGAATATAAGATTTCGTAATTTTGGAACCTGGTATTTTTTTTTTAGGATATTGAGAAAGTAATTAATTTCGACAGAAAATGTATTTACGACCATTGAGAAACTGACTGCGGGATTTAAGGATGCAAACCCAAATGCAGGTTGTCTCAAGTAGTAAATTTCTTAGGAGTCTGAGGTCAATCCACAGGGAATTGATGAAGAAAAATTAATTGAGGTAAGAATAGGATTTGTCACAACACCAAAAGTAATAAAACAAGTTCACAAATAAATTTAAGGGCTTGCTTGGGTTAGGAGATCCACTCTTGGTAATAAATTAAAGGTAAGATTATTTCTCTTTTTAACTCAATTGAAATCCACATACAACGGAGGTTCCAATCGGAAAATATAACATTCAAAGTTCAATTATATATGTAATCATATTATGATTCCTTTAATTATCTACCAACATTTGTAAATGAGTTCAAGCATTCACTGTGCCAATCCTATTGTCTACAATAAATCAAGATCTCCATTAACAAAGAAGGTTTCTAAATTGATTAGAAACAAAATACAACACATATAATGTTCATTTAATAATATATCATTTAAGCACAAGAAATAAAATAATATAACCTTATTTCATTACCAAGAGCTTCACTCTTTCACCCAAGCAAGATGAAGATTTAGTTACTCATGGATAAGAAGAAAGAAAGAGAGAAGAAGAGAAAGATGAACATGACTTCAATTTAGAACAAGAGAAAATTACAACAAAGGAAAATAATAAACAAGCATAACCTTAACTTGTACAAACTAAGCCTAACACCAAGTGCTTCAAATGGTCAGCCAATGGTGCCTTTTATAGAGGATTAGGGATACAAAATGACAAAGGGGCTGATTAGGGGTAGGTGGGATGAGTGGAGAATGCCAAATGATGAGGATAAGAGTGAAAAATCATTGAGATTTCTTGTCTCCGAAATCATTCATTACTTAAGTCATTGATTTCGTCATTTTCGAGCCAAGTGGTTTTCATGAAAGTTCTAGAAATTGTCTAAGCTTTCTAATGGCTCTAGAATCACCCAAAAATTCGTCTTACAGCCCAAGATATGATCCAATTACTACAAACTGTTCAGGCCCAGTTTCAGTACCTCTGTTTTGACTTTCAGACCCAATATCACCATCAAGGAGCCCGAATCAAGTTTTGTGTTCAACATAAAAGTTTTAGATCTGGGTCTTAACTTTCAAATATCCAAATTTCAGTCCAAGATAATTCTTGCAGCCCGAGTTATGCTCTGATTACTATACACTGTTCAGGTTTCAGACACAAAACTCGTGTTCTGTCTTCCAAGCCCAATTAGCTCTACTAGATGTCTGATTGAGACTTTGAGCTCTCATCAAAGTTGTAGAGCTCTCTCTTATCTTTCCTACAAGGTAAAATTCATAATTATCAGACATTTAGAACTTAAGATATGGCCGAAATACAGAAACAACGTAAGACCAAAATAGTACTGAAAAAATCAATTAAGTCCAATTTGAGTCCAAACTTACAAAACATAACTAGACTTAATCAATTAAGTACATAGAGAGTGTAAATGACTAAAAATGAGAGTTTATTAATGTATAAAATATGTGATCATCAAATTCCCCCACACTTAGCTTTTTGCACTCCTGGGTAAAACACATAAGACCAAAGTTAGGAGACAAAGAAAAATGACACAAACTCAAAAGCTAAAAACTCTAAAAAGACTTGATGAAGCAAGAAGAGCAACAAGAAATTCAAGGGATCAAAGCATTAATGAGGTAACATTTCTTCACATCTCAAACCAACAAGCAAGGAAACTTCAGTTGAAAAGAATGAATCGAGAATGATAGATCCTCACAGAATTCACTCTCAATCTCTCAAGTGTTTAAAAGGTAAGTATTTCACTCTATTCAACCCATGAACAATTGCACTACCATAAGCTTGCTTATCTTCTACTTCTCCGCTACTCAAAACACATGCATACAAAAATCAAGAGGACTTTATTCAAGGTTGTAATGGGGTCATGGTAAAGGAGAAGGGATAATATGGATATGAAAAGATAAATACCGAAGAGAATAAAAGAGCATTATGGTGCAGTTAGAGTGGAGAAAATGTTTGAGAACATTCATCATAAAGGACAATCACCAACATTTGACTAATGTTTTGTTGAAGATCAATCCCAAATTGGTGAATTGAATTCATTGTTAGACTTGAACATTATCCTTTTCTTCCTGTTGTTTCCAAGCATCCACCTTTATTCTGATAATCCTTTGATTGCAACGGTGTTCAATTTTTTTTTTGGATCATTTTGCACACACCCCCCCACTTGTTCAAGAACAAGGTCAATGCTCTCTTATTCCCTAAGGTTGGGTAAAAACATGTTTTTTTTTTTAAGGATGAGATGAGCTAAAAACAAGGAATGGTCAAACAAGTTCAAAGGGGTTACACAATGGAAAATATACAAGGATGGCTATTTGGTCAAAGTAGCTATTTTAAAATGCCTCAATCATATTAATGTATGCATGTGAAAATGTAGCCTCAAAAAGAATCAAAGCAAGTTCTAGAGTAACAATTCCATGAGTGAAAATCACACAAGAAAGAAGAGAATGGTACAAATATTCAATCCATTCATCAATAGGCTCAAAATCTCACAAGGCATATTTCTATCATTCTCTATCCACCAATTCAACATCCATAACCAAGCATGTGAAATTTAAGAAAGAAGATAATTTATTCAATCATGCTATGATTCCTGAATTTCAATTGCTTCCAAGGATGTGAGAGTGCATTCGCTTGAATCTTTCAAAGGAAATCAAAAGACAAAAACTTTGTTACTTCCACAAATCAATACTAATTAATTACTACCTAAAAAAATTCCTTACTCTGCCACCAATTAAGATGCGTCTCAGAAGTAAAATTACTCCTTACTCTGTCATCATTCATTGGTTTAATAAGTCCATGACAATCATATCATACTTCTAAAAAAAAAAAATTTTTTTTGTCAACTATCCTCTCCCCTAACTAGATCACAACATTGTCCTCAATGTTAAAATATAGATGAGTAAAGGATAGAAGATATTACCTGTTGGAGAAATCTAACACAAATTTAAACAGAAACAAAGTACGATAAATAAAATCAAAGGTAAAGGAGAGTTATAAACGAAGTGTCAAATCTGGCTGTCTTTTCATCCTGCTTCCTTCACTGCCTCCTGATGACCAATCTATCTGAGCTATTACTGGATCAGGATCAAAGATCAAAGGTAAAGGAATTTTTTTTTTTTGTGACTTCAAGAAAACCATCAGGGTAAAGAAGTCTAGAAACCCTTGAAGGACCCTGCTCAAAGGATCGTCTGTCCAAAACCAAAATCCAGTAAAATCATACAAAGATAAAAGAGATGTAATAGCAAATGATGACATACCTGTATGTACAGCTTTCATGGCGTATCTTTATACTGCGCGTCATGAGTGCAGTAGTGGCATATCTTTATACTACGTGTCACCAGTACAGTAGACACTCATAAACTTTTTTTAAGGACTAGCGTGCAAAGGTCCACCCGAGTCAATGACGAGTTAACCAAAGGCTGGGGCTCCACAACTAATTAAAGCCATAGTACTCCTTCCGGATCGCCCTTGTTCAAATAATTTTTTTTTGAATTTTTTTCTCTCTTTTTTTTTTAAAGATGACATGAAGAAGAAGAAGATGATATGTACAGATTGTTGTGGATATGACTCACATCTTCCTCTGGTTTAACGTTCAGTAACAGCTTAAATGCCTTCTATGAGTCGAGGATAAGCTTCCTATCCAATTTTCTTATAAATTGGCAAACAGGGTCTTTTAGAGTCAGATTCCCAAGATTGTAGCATTTTTCTTCATCCTTGAAGAGATTCCACAAATTAAGAATTTCACGCTGCATCAATCCATAAGAACGCGTCTCAAGAGTCAATAAGATATCATCTAATAACTCCTTACTCAGTCCATTCTTAATGAAGAATCTATTTACATAAATCATCCCTAAAGAACGACATTGCATGTTACAATTCCATCGTCCACATTTGTAATAGACTTGTAACCTTTTTGCTCTTCTCCTTTTAGAATATAAACTTCTTCCAAGACCTGGCATGTATGAGTCAAATGAAATTGAAGACTCACCTGCTAGTCGAACCTTTGCTTCAATTATCCAACACACATCTTCTGGCATACCTTTGTGCATTAACAGTCTCAATCTTTCACATCGAACTTTGTAGATTTTTTTCAGAGCATTTTGAGGGAGAGAAGGAAAATGTTTTCTCAGGTTTGAAAGAATGACATCCATTTTAAAGGAGAAGAAGGATTCAGTTATTTTGGGAAACTGAAAACAAACCGACTTGAGAGTCACGAAGTACCGTATCCGCCACTTAACCGGCAACACAAAGAACTCATCAACTTGATTTTTTCAGAAATGGTTTAAGCCTTTGTCCATTGACTTTAAACATATTACCATTCCTAGGATTCGCAATATCTACAGCCCCATGAGGATACACGTGTTTGACAACAAAAGGACCACTCTACCTAGATCTCAATTTTTCAAGGAATAGGTGCAGGCGAGAATCATAAAGCAGAACTTTTTTACTAATTTCAAAAGATTTTCTCAAAATTGTCTTGACTGTGGATTTTATTGGATTTGTCTTTTGACAATTTTCACAACTTTTGCAAAAAGTATAGTAGTCCTTAAATAAAGTGGGCCAATAAAATCTGTACTGTAAGATTTTTGCATCTATTTTCTTTGAAGAAGAGTGACCTCCACATGCTTATGAGTGACAAAATTTAATGACACTACCTATCTCACTGTCGGGTACGCATCTCTGAAAAATTTGGTCAAGACAATATTTGAACAAGTATGGGTTATCCCAATAAAAGTTTTTCACCTCTGTTAAAAATTTCTTCCTATCTTGGTGCATCCATTGAGGCGACATCTTTCCTTCTTGTTCTTCAGTAAGAGACAAGGAAATTACTACAAGAAAACTTTGCTTTTCTCCCAAAAATGTGTACTTCAACCCAACATGTAATGACTTTAGTTCCGGTGTGGGTACTTCTTCATAGGCATTATCATTCATGGGTTTTAGCTCTTCGAATTTTGGCTTTCTTCCTTTGTATTCTATTTCCTCTGTACAATCAAGCAAATCAAATGAATTAATTAAACAAACTTCTAATGGGTCAGAAGAACTCCCTTTTTGAAGATGATCATCTATAATGGTTTCAATTCCTTCAACTTTCTCATTTTCATCAAGGACTTCTTGTGGTTGCTTGCACATGTTAAAAACATTGAGATCCAGTGTCATGTTTCCAAATGTTAGCTTCACCACTCCATTTCTGCAATTTATCAAAGCATTAGATGTTGCTAAAAATGGACGGCCTAAAATAATAGGAATTGACTTGCAACTATCAACCATAGGTTCAGTATCCAAGACAATAAAATCCACAGGATATATGAATTTATCAACTTGAACCAACACATCTTTCACTATTCCTCTTAGAATTTTAATTGATCTATCGGCAAGTAGAAGAGTTACAGAAGTTGGTTTTAACTCACCCAAGTTGAGTTACTGATAAACTGAATATGGAAGCAAATTGACACTAGCACCAAGATCAAGTAAAGCTTTTTCAATTTTATGTTCTCCAATAATGCATGAAACTATAGGACAACCAGGGTCTTTATATTTCAACGCATTATTATTCTGAAGAATGGAGCTTACCTGTTCTCACCAAAAATGCTTTCTTTTTCACATTTAATTTCCTTTTAACAGTGCATAAGTCCTTCAAATATTTGGCATAAGAAGGAATCTGTTTGATAGCATCTAATAGAGGAATATTGATTTTCACTTGTTTCAAAATTTCAAAAATTCCAGTGTTATGGTCTAATTTCTTTGGATTTTTCAATGCTTAAGGAAATAGGAGAGAAGGCGAGAGTTTGGTCTCCTTTTGGTCAACTTCTTCATTTTCTTGGGGAATTGGTTCATCTTCTTTCTCACAAGATTCGAGGATTTGTTTTTCAACAACTTTTCCACTCCTAACAGTTATCACTGACTGGACTTAGTCCATTTGTTGGTTTTCTGAACTCCCCTCATTTAGACTGTATTGACCTTTGGGATTTGGTTGAGGTTGAGAAGGAAATTTTCCTTTCTCATGAATGGTGAGAGCAGAAGTAAGTTTGACAAGAGTTTCTTTTATGTCAATCATGGTTTGATTGTTTTGTTTATTAATGGCCTCTTGCTTTTCTATGAATGCATGCAGTGTTTCTTCAAGGTTTTTCCTATATGGTGGGACATAAGGTGCATATCTTTGAGAATTTTGAGAGTCTTGTTGTGCTTGAGGAAGTGGTGGTTGCACGAATTGTGACTGAGTACTATTCCTCTAGCTGAAGTTCGGGTGATTTCTCCATCCCGGATTGTATGTATCTGAAAAAGAAGAAGTAAATGGTTTTTTAAAATTATTCATTGCATTTACTTGCTCATGTACAACTTCTTTAAAAACAAGAATGTTAGGACATTCATGTGTTGAGTGTCCTAAGTCATCACAAATGCCACAAATTTCTTCATTTTGCACATATTTGATTTCTTTTGCTTTTCTTAATTCCATGGCTTCAACCTTTCTAGCCAAACTGGCAAATCTAGCATTTAGATCTTCCTCTTGACTAAGGTGATATTTTCTTTTATTAGCACTTGCAAGATTAGATCTAATTGAATTTTCAGAAATATTAGTACTATGCCAAGATTGAGAATTTTCAGCCAAGTGGTTCAAATAGTCTAAAGCTTCATCAGGTTCTTTATCAAGAAACTCACCATTGCACATTGTTTCCACAAATTGTTTAGTTTCAGGAGTTAAACCTTCATAAAAGAAGCTTATAGTGCGCCATTTTTCAAAACCATGATGTGGGCAAGAATTTAACAAATCTTTAAATCGTTCCCAACATTGAAAATATGCTTTATTTGAATTTTGGGAAAAATTTTGGATTTGTCTTTTCATAGCATTAGTTTTATGTGTTGGAAAAAATTTCTTTAAGAACTCACCTTGCATTTCTTGCCATGTACCAATTGATCTTGGATTCAAAGTGTTAAGCCAGGATTTTGCTTTATCTTTTAAAGAAAAAGGAAACAATTTAAGCTTAACAATCTCTTGAGTGCAATTTTGATCGTTGAAGGCAATACTTACTTCCTCAAATTCTTTCAGATGTAAATATGGACTTTCAGATTCTAAACCATGAAAATTAGGAAGTAAAGAAATCATACCTGGTTTGAATCTAAAATTATTGGCATTGAGTGGAAAGATAAAACATGATGGAGTAGAATTTCGAGGTGGTTGCAAATATTCACGCATGGTTCGCAACGATTAATTTTAACTATACGACCAGAATTTAAATCACGATACCAATTAAGCATAAATACATAAATAACTAAAAATAAATAAACAAAAAATAATGTACAAGCCGGCGGTGTCACCCACCATTAAATATTAACAGGGATGGGGTAATAAACCAACCACCCAAAAATAAAAATAAAAATAAAGTACAGAAAGTAAATTTAAATATAAAAACCGGAGAGTGACAGAGCCCCACAGAGCCGGCGAAAGAGAAGAGAAGAAGAAATATTATTTTATTAAGTTAGATTGCGGAAAAATAAATAACAGAAAAGTAAAAGGGAGAGTTTCCCCCACTAAGTTATGCGTAAAATAAAAGGGAGAGTTACCCCCGCTGATAAAAAAATGACGAAAATAAATAAATAAAATTAAAAAACAAAAATAAATGACATAAATATAAAAGTTAGAAAGTTAGTATGTTAGCAAGTTAGTAAGTTAGAGTTAGATAGTTAGAAAGTTAGAGAGTTAGTAAAGAAACCGAAGGATCGGCAAGCCATCGGCAAGCCGATCCTTTGCTCCGGTGAGGGAGAAGAGAGAATAGATTTTATTAAAGAAAACAAACCTAAATAAATCAAAACTTCAAATTAAGTCCCTGGCAACGGCGCCAAAAACTTGACTGCGGGATTTAAGGATGCAAACCCAAGTGTAGGTTGTCTTAAGTAGTAAATTTCTCAAGTGTCCGAGGTCGATCCACAGGGAATTGATGAAGAAAAATTAATTGACGTAAGAAGATGATTTGTCACAACACCAAAAGTAATAAAACAAGTTCACAAATGAATTTAACGGCTTGCTTGGGTTAGGTGATCCACTCTTGGTAATAAATTAAAGGTAAGATTATTTCTCTTTTTAACTCAATTGAAATCCACACACAACGGAGGTTCCAATCGAAAAATATAACATTCAAAGTTCAATTATATATGTAATCATATTATGATTCCTTTAATTATCTACCAACATTTGTAAATGAGTTCAAGCATTCACTGTGCCAATCCTATTGTCTACAATAAATCAAGATCTCCATTAACAAAGAAGGTTTCTAAATTGATTATAAACAAAATACAACACATATAATGTTCATTTAATAATATATCATTTAAGCACAAGAAATAAAATAATATAACCTTATTTCATTACCAAGAGCTTCACTCTTTCACCCAAGCAAGATGAAGATTTAGTTACTCATGGATAAGAAGAAAGAAAGAGAGAAGAAGAGAAAGATGAACATGACTTCAATTTAGAACAAGAGAAAATTACAACAAAGGAAAATAATAAACAAACATAACCTTAACTTGTACAAACTAAGCCTAACACCAAGTGCTTCAAATGGTCAGCCAATGGTGCCTTTTATAGAGGATTAGGGATACAAAATGAAAAGGGGCTGATTAGGGGTAGGTGGGATGAGTGGATGAATGAGTGGAGAATGCCAAATGGTGAGGATAAGAGTGAAAAATTATTGAGATTTCTTGTCTCCAAAATCATTCATTGCTTAAGTCATTGATTTCGTCATTTTCGAGCCAAGTGGTCTTCATGAAAGTTCTAGGAAATTGTCTTAGCTTTCCAATGGCTCTAGAATCACCCAAAAATTCGTCCTACAACCCAAGATATGACCCAATTACTACAAACTGTTCAGGCCCAGTTTCAGCACCTCTATTTTGAGTTTCAGACCCAATATCACCATCAAGGAGCCCGAATCAAGTTTTGTGTTCAACATGAAAGTTTTAGATCTGGGTCTTAACTTTCAAATGTCCAAATTTTAGCCCAAAATAATTCTTGCAGCCCGAGTTATGCTCTGATTACTGTACACTATTTAGGTTTTAGACACAAAACTTGTGTTCTGTCTTCCAAGCCCAATTAGCTCTACTAGATGTCTGATTGAGACTTTGAGCTCTTCATCAAAGTTGTAGAGCTCTCTCTTATCTTTCCTACAAGGTAAAATTCATAATTATCAGACATTTAAAACTCAAGATATGGCTGAAATACAGAAACAGCGTAAGACCAAAATAGTGCTGAAAAAATCAATTAAGTCCAATTTGAGTCCAAACTTACAAAACATAACTAGACTTAATCAATTAAGTACATAGAGAGTGTAAATGACTAAAAATGAGGGTTTATTAATGTATAAAATATGTGATCATCAGAAACCAGAAGCAGTACGTGATGTGGAGAGGGGCACTTAGCGAAGGATTGTACGTCCAAGAAAACAATTTGCGAAAAGTTTGGACACACTTCCAGAAATACAAAGTTTTCTATTAGTAAAAATCTCTGATAGTAGGGAAAGTTATTACTCTGAACGGAACGGGAGTGTTCTGAGCTAAAGACTTATATAAGGGAGACTGTATTACAAAAGGTGATTCTTTGACCATGCTGTATATCTCTGAGAAACAACTTATTCTGTGTGGCATATGATTGAGTAGATCAATTATATGTTAGAGTTATTTGTTATCCTCTGATTTGTTTCTTTCTGTTTCTATTCTTAGCCGATCGAGCTACTTGTGTTATTCAATTTATTGTTATAGATCAAATCTTTGTGTTAGTTTGATCTGTCGTTCAAAATTTTTGTGTTAGTTTGATCTATTTTATAAGTAGACGTGATCTTTGAAAAATGGATTGGTTATTTTTCAACCATATCCTATGAGATTGTCTCAATAAGGTGTTAATAATTCAAAAAAAAATCATTCTTGAAAATCAGGCAAAATCAAATTCTTGTTGAATATGTTTGGTAACATATCAGATCATTTCGCTACCTTTTCTTCCTAAACCTCTATAATGTTCTTTCATATATTGCATTTGCAAGAAAGAATATTTTGCAAGAAAGGATATTCCTATTTATATCCATGTCATAGTATCGGAGTGGCGCAGCATGAGCGTGGTGGATCCTTCAAAGTTTGAAAACAGTTTTTCAGTGGGAAAGTCAAAAAGACAATAATGGAAATCCTGCAAAATTTTTGGATCATAGGACTTCTCATCCAGCTTATCAGAAAGGATTAAGCGTTTGTATAGACTGATGCATATAAGAAAAATTTTTAGGAATTGAAATATGTTTGAAGTACTTCTCTAGTATTAGTTTTATCTAATCCTAGTGAACCATTAGAGGTGAACAGTGACGTATTACATCGGAGCTTAAGATATGTGCTTATGCAGAATAGAAGAGTTGTAAGGTATGATTTTAGGAAATTGAAGTCATTTGAGAAAAACTATTCTAGGCATGAATGAAGGTTGGTAGCCGCTGTATTGGTATCAGAGATATGGAGATACTTTCTTTCTAGAGTAACATTCAATATCTTCAGTAACTAGGAGTTTGAGATATCTATTTGATCAGGAGGAGTTGAATGAGAAACAAAGAGATTTCATTGGTTAAAATCGTTTGGAATGACGTAAGAGGTGAAATTACGAGGGAACTGGAAGAAAAGATGGAAGAGGAATAGTTGTATTTATTCCGAGGAAGTGAAATCATAACTACCAAAATTTCAAGGACGAAATTTCTGTATAGAGGGGGAGTATTGTAACACCCCAAAATTTCCATATCTCTTAAATAATAATTTTGACAGTTAACAGAATTTTACTGTTTAGTAATTTCTGTGCACTGTAAAATTATTTTGTTTATTCCGTCAGCGTATTTGATCATTTTGAGTGATTTACTCCGTATCAGGAAAATAATAATTTTCAGGCCGGAGAAAATCTTTAAATATTTATTTCTCTTGACTGTTAATTATTTTTAGTAATCTGACTTAATTTTCATACGTTTTCTAATATTTGTGATTTTTGTGGTTGATTATGAATTTTTTTGACTGTATGTGGGCCCAGGTGGTCCTATGTGGGCCCAGGTGACCTTATGTGGGCCCAGGTGGGTCCCGCAAAGTAAACATTTTTCTACGCATAGAAAAATTTGTACTGTTTAGACAGAGACAGGGGATCTTACTAAACCTGAATCCGGAAACAGTTTTAGAAATTTTCTTGTACTGTGTTTTGTACTGTATTTATTTATCGGACGATAAAAATATAGTAAATATATTCTTTCATGAGGTTTTAGCAGATAAAAATAGAAATTATACTATTAAGTCAATATTAGTGATTGTGATAATTTTTGATGAACCAATAGGAAACAAGTTTAATATTGAAGACTTTAATATCAACCGTTTTAATCAACGGTCTAGGATAAGTTTAATAAAATGGCTATGACCATTTATAACCATTGGATTTGGATTTAATCAATGGTAGAGATTTGGTCTCAAAAAGTGACAAAGATCATTTATGACCATTGGATGAAGAATTAATCAAGGGTGGAGATTTGGTCTTGTAAAGTAACAAGGACCATTTATGACCATTGGATGTAAATTTAATTAATGGTGGAGATTTGGTCTTAAAATGTAGCAAAGACTAATTATGACCCTTGGATTAAAAGTAAGAAAGAGTAATCTTGACCCTTCATTTTTTGAGACACATTTAAGGGCTAGGATTTAAAGGAGGAAAGATCCAATGGCCTATATTAAGTCTTCTACCTAAAGCTAGATCTAAAGCCCACATTAATCCTAACCATTGATCTAATCAATGGTTAGAAATGCTTAAGATAGTGACAAGTGAAATTGGTCACATTTTGGAATGCATATGAAGAGGGGGGGACGGTTTTGATGGTTTAATGCAAGAGCAAAGTTGAAGACCACATTATTTCTATCATTATTCATCTTTGTCTCCTCCAAAAAGCCAAGTCTTAATCAAGCTTTTCTCTCCACTCATTCTCCAAGCATAGCTACAGCCATGCACTCTAAAGGGAGCCAAAATTGTTAGTTTCTATTATTTGTATCATAATTGTCTTTCTATTCATCATTCTTGAACTTTCCTTCAAGCAAAACTCTTAGAAAATTTTCTCTCCTTCTCCTTCTAGCATGTTTCGGCCAAGCACCATAGAATTGCCTTCCACCACTCTTTAATTTCAAACAACCTTATTTCTTGAATCCTTACCTTATTCTAAACAACTTTCATGGACTTTCTTCAAGATCGAAGTTATGGGGTATTTATGGTGAAGTGTAAGGAAACTTCATTTCTTCTCTTCTTTTTCATGATCTAAACCATGTTTGATCCATGGTTCCTCTTAATCAAGCTTAGTATACTAATTTTTATGTATTTTGTTTTGTATTTGAGAAGCCCTTGGTGGTGAAGGACTTAGAAAAAGAAGCAAAACAAAGAGTTTTTGAGGATCTTCAAGAGGTAAGAGGGAGATCCATCTCACCAACCAAGTATGATGGTGAGAGATGGTCATATATTTGATGGATGGTGAATCCATGTGAGGATTCATATCCATGGTCTTGTAATTATTTGTGGATGTTTATGTGTTTGATTTATTTGTTCATGTTTTGTATAATTTGCATGATTTATTGCTTTTGATTATGGCATGCTTATGGTAGCTTATGGTATATGTGATGAAATATGTATTTGTATGCCATGATGTGATGATGGAAAGGAAATCAATTTTTGGCTCCAATGGCCAAAGGAAGAGTGGTCACGGTTTTGACACTCATGATTAGAGTTTATGTTAAAATTTTTCAAGAACAAGAGAATTAATTTTTGATCCCTAGAACATGGTGAATTTCGGCCATGACACCTCAAGATAGGTGTTCACAAATTAATATTTTCATGAATGATGAAGTGAGATGTTTAGAAAAACAAGGAAAATAAACAAAGGATTTATTTTTCAAAGAGTACATGAACACGATTTTAGAAGGATTTTTATTGATTTATTTTGTGTAAAAAGTTTCTAAGTGTTTTGCTAAACATGAGTTTTAAATGAAAATAACAATGTTGATTTTAAGGATTTGCAAAGAAAGTGAAAAAGGATTTGTAAAGAAAGTGAAAATGGATTTGCAAAGAAAGTGAAAAATGAAAATGAACAAATGACTTGATTTCAAAGACCAAGTATTCACAGTTTTTGTAAAGGATTTTTAATGGTTTTGTTTGTGTAAAACCATATCAATTTAGAAGGAAAAATATTTGATGGTTTCAATAGTCATGTCCACGTTTTTGAAGGCTTGCAATGCCTAAATTTTTATGGAACAAAGTGATATTTTATAAAACGAAGTGTTTTGCCTCTCGAAAGATTTGACAGTTTTCAATGAACACGTTCATGGTTTTTGAAGACTTATGGATACCTTGATTTTATAGCAAAATGATTTTTGCACAAGAATTTGGAAAGGGAATTAGAACGTTTATCACATGAGAAAATCAAGTTTTTGTAAATGAAAATATTTTCGAACTTCAATTTATTTTGAAGAAGGTTGTGTTTGGAAATGATTTGGGAAAAATGAAGAATATAATGGTGTTTTAAAAATTTACTAACGTATAACTGATTTTTGAGTTTTGAAATACGTTAGAAAATGTTGGGTTTTGAAACGTTGATTTATATCAATGGAAAAGTGATTTTTTTTTTGTGGATTATATTTTGGAAAAGGATTTCTTGAGTAAAGAAATGTGGAAAAAGATTTTCTTGAGTAAGAAAATGTGAAAAATGAAATACAAAGTCATATTATTTTGAGAAAGGTTGAAAAGGAATTTTTGAAGGTTAAGAAATATTTTCTGTAATGAAATGGTGATGAAAAATGTTTTACGTATCTTAAAAACGTGATTTTTAAGCTACGCAATTTGAAAAATGTGTTGAAAATGATATTGATTTATTTAAGTCCAAAATAATGTTGAGGAATATTTTATGTGATTATAAAATGTTGAAAAATATTTTACGTATCTTAAAAATGATTTGAAATACAGTAAAATATTTCTACGTGATTTGAATTATGTTTAAATATTTTACGTAATTTGAACTACTATTGAAAAATCAATATGTGATTTAAAGGTGATAGAATATTTTTACGTGATTGTGAAAATGACAGAAAATCGTTATGTGATTTGGAAAGTGTTTTAAATATTTTGAGAATGATAGAAAATGATTTATGTGATTTAAAAGAATGATTTTTAAGTTACGCGATTTTGAAACAGTGGAAAAATACTATGCAATTTGAGAAACGTATATTTTTACGCGATTGAGAAAAACGTTGAAACATTAGTACGTGGTTTAAAAGTGCAACAGAAGAGTTGCAACATTTTGAAAACGTAACAAAAATGTTACAAAATTTTGTAAACATAACAGTAGTGTTACGGTATTGTGAAAACGTAATAAAAACATTTTGGAATTTTAAAACGTAACAAAAGTGTTACGGTATTTTGAAAATGCAACAGAAGTGTTGTGGTATTGTGAAAACGTAACAGAAGTGTTACGATATTGTGAAAATATAACTAAAATGTTTTGGAATTGTGAAAACGTAACAGAAATGTTACGCGGTTGTGAAAACACGACAAAAGTGTTTTATGACTATAAAAACATAATAACATGATGATTACTGTTGAACTAGTGTCCATACACTGTATGAGAAAATGACGAGTTTTACCTGTGATTGGTATTTAGTGCATTTTATATGCATTGGAAAGATATGCCTGTGATTGGTATTGGTGCATTATACATGCATTGGAAAAATATGCATTGAGGCATATGATTAAATTGAACAAATGAAATTGAAAAGATTTGGCCCATGTGATTGGACTTGCACTGATATATTCGTGCATTGTATAAAGTATAGCTAATAAGCTATTTTGGCCCTTGCAGTTGGACTTACATTGATATATTCGTGCATTGTATAAAGTATAGCTAATAAGCTATTTTGGCCCTTGTGGTTGAAGAGGGAATAAGAATTGATAGTGAGATCTATGATGGATCTTGGGGTGCGTCAAGGCGCGGTGGTCGACCAGTGGATATCTGTCTATGGGCTAAGGCTGGACCATATGCCACTTGGCGATGCAGTCCGTTGCAACGCTGTCGCGACCGGGATCGCGGCGAAATACAGCAACTCGCGTATGATTTTAAAAAAATGATTAAAATATGGAGTCGCCACCAATTTTATTTGAATTTAGGAAAAATTGGAAAACCTTTTTAGAAAATGGTCTTTGGAACCAAATCGGATTCGGGAGTCGGTTATGGATAGGGAAGGGTGGAAACTTAATCCCACCGCACCCCTATCACACCCGTCTGAGATTCGTACCTTAAGTTAATTGTGCAAAAATTTGATAATCTCAAATTTATTTATTTTACCCCTTTTTTAAAAAGACTTTGCAAATATTTTATTTTTTATTTTTTTATTTTTTTTATTTTTTATTTTAAGAAAATAAAAACCAAATTGTAAAAATTTAATTTTAACTTGACAGAATTGAAATTAACGCTCTACGTACACTTTCAGTGTGCAATGAGGAACTCAAAGTTACGTAGTTCTTAAAAAATAAGTGTGAGTTGATTAATTTTAATTTAAAAAAAAAATTTGGAAAGAAAATTTTTTATTTTAACAACAAAATCATTCTTACACAGAGATTCAAGAAGACTAGACTACTCAACAAACCCTTATGATCCAAATGACATCAAGATAGCATCTCGCTATTCAATCACCGCCGTCGATCATTGCAAATGATTAATTTATTATTTTTATTTTTCATTTTTTTAAAATTTTATATTTGTATTTTTTTTACTTTTCATTAGTCACAAAACACAACATAAAATACACTATCAAATAAAATAAACACTCTCAAACAGAATAGATCCTAAAAAAAGGAAAAAAAAAATAAACTCAAATCACAAGCTTTCATTATTATTATTACTTTTACAATCAATAAATTAACCCAAAAAAAATTTATTTATATATATATTAAAAGCCAACGAGAAAAGGGGTGGGGGATTAAACCAACCCACGTAAAAGTATATATATTTTTTAAAAAAAAAAAAAAAGCTACCTACTGAGAACCCTTCATTTCACGTTTTCATGCAAGTTTACTTTTTAAAACAAAAGAGAGGCAATAGCACGTTAAAAAAAAAAAAAACTCACCTCCTGTTAAACAGAGAAAACTAACAAAGAAGAATATCTTCTTGCTCTAGAGAGGAAAAACGATGGGAGCTCTGCAGTGCGGTGGGCGCGGTGTTGGATGATTGTGGTGGTGCTCGGTGTTGATGGGTGTTGGTTGCTTGAGTTAACTCGGTTGGTTCACGGTGGAGGCGCTGCTACCATGACGTGCTTGGAGGTTTGGAGAAGATGAAGATGGTGGTGGATGGGTTCACGTGGAGAAGGCTGAGGGTGTTGAAGGCTTAGTGATGGTGAAGGTGGAGTGTTGTAAAGGCTTGGTGATGGTGAAGGTTGTTTGGTGGGGCTAGGTGGAGTTGAAAGGAAGATGGTGAGAAGGGTGCTGCTGGATGTTTACAGTTGGTTTGCAGGTTATGTGCGGGGAGCTGATCTTGGAGGTTTTACGTGGTGGAGGGTGATGAGGTGAAGTAAAGGTGGTGGAGGTGATGAGGGTGACTTTTGTTGGAGGTTAAAGATGGCTATGGAGTTCAAAGAGATGGCCACGGTTTGGGTTCTTTGGTCTTCACGTAGAGCTGGTGATGGAAGAAAATGAAGGTGGTGAAGAATGGTGAAGGAGTTTGGGAAGCTATGGAGAATGGAAAATGATCACGGTTCTTCTTTGGCCGGTGAAGTGAACATGATGAAAAATGGATCCTTCCCTGGTTGCTCTACGTGAGTCTTACGTGTAAGAGTGAAAGTTGGTTTTGGCTGCTACTTGTTGATGGTGATGGGCAAGGATGAAGATGAAGGATGAAGTTGATGGCTTGGGGAGAATGAAGGTGGCAGCGGGAAGGTGGTTTGAAGGGTGCTTTGCTTGAGATTGATGATGTAGAAAATGGTTATGTTGGAAGGTTATGGGTGACAGGGTTTTGGGGCAAGTTTTCGAGTCACGGTTGGAAGTGAAGGCTTGGAGGTTTGATGGATGATGGATGGAGATGAGGAGGAGATGGTGGTTGGGAAGGCGTGGCGCGCAGTTGGATGGAGGTTTGATGGAAGTTTGAGGAGTCATGTTGGAAAGCTTGGTGGGTGGATAATGGGGTTGCTAGAAAAATGGTGCATGGGGTGATGGTGGCTACGGGTGATGGAATGGCTTGCTGTTATGGATGCTAACGTTGGTGAAGGTGGTAGCATCTAGGTGGAAGAAGGAAGCTTGGTGGAGTGCTACGGGAAAGTGAGTTAGAGGTGGAGTTTGGTTTCACGTGGGGAAGTGAAGCTGGTGTTTGGAAGAAGATGGTGATGCTTTGGTGGTGAGTGGAGCTGCGTGGAGTTGGCTTCTTGTTATGGAAAATGGAAGATGGAAGGTGGGTGAGGGTGGAGCTACGGTTGAGTTGCTGAAAATGGTTGAGCTTGGTGAAGAAGGGTGATGGTGAAGGAGTGAAAATGAAGGAGAGGAGTAGGGGGCTGTGAATGGAGGTGTGGTGCGAATGAAGGAAAAGAAATCCCCCCCTCTGTGCTTGCGTGAAACCGTGAGGAAGAAGGAGGAAAAAAAAAAAAAACTTGTGTGCTTCCCTCCCTCCTTGCTCTACGTGAGAAGAAAGAAAATGGCCAGAAACTGTGTAATCTTGCCCCCTCTGTGTTGCCTCTCTTGTAATGTGCCCCTGTTATTGCTTGCGTGAGTGAATATATAGGAAAGAAAAAAGTGCCGTGAGTGGAGTGGGTGCAATTAGTGAGTGCCATTGAGTGCAATTGTGAGTGCAGAGTGTGAGTGGAAATTGAGTGCAATTTGGAGTGTTGTGAGTGTAGAGTGGAGTGCAATTGAGTGCATGGTGAGTGCGTGGGAAAAAAAACGAAAGTGAGTGCAGAGTGGGTGAGTGCTGTAAAGTGAGGAAATTGAGTGCTAAGTGATTGTGTGCAGCACTGCAGAGTAGTGATAGTGGGTATATGTGGGGACGTGAGAATAGGTGAAGGTGGTTATGGAAGGAAGAAAAAATGGAATGGTGGGTATGGGATGAAGAAATGGAAGTCCCCCCATTTATTGTGCGTGTGTCTTGTGCCTTCTTTTTTTTTTATTATACCTTTTTTATTTTTTTATTTTTTTATTTTATTTTATTTTTTTTTTTTTTTTTTTATTTTTTATTTTTATTTTCATTTTTTTATATTATTATTATTATTTTTAAGACTAAGATGAGCTTAATCTGTTTAAACTAAAAAAAGGCTAGGTAAAATGGGCTAAAAGGTGGGCCATAAATTTTTATTTTTTTTTTTTAAATTTCCTCTTTTTTTTTTTTATATATATTTTATTTTTTAGTCCGGTCAAAATTGAGTGTTCATTTTTCTCTTACTTGTTTTTTATTAGATAATAAGAATAACCGTAGTTTTTCTAATTATCGTCATAAGAAATGAGTAAAGATATGAACTTCAATTTTGTCCGGCAAAACAAAACAAGGCAAGAAATTGAAATGCATGGAGTCGATGCACTCAACAAAAAATTTAAAAGAATAGAGCCAATGCGCTCAACAGAAATTAAAATGAACAGAAATTAAGAATGAATGGAGCCAATACGCTCAACAGAAACTAAAATGCAAAGAGCCAATGCGCTCAACAGAAATTAAATATGCAAGGAGCCGATGCGCTCAACAGGAAATTCAATATGCAAGGAGCCGATGCGCTCAACAGAAATTAAAATGCATGGAGCCGATCGCGCAACAGAAAATTAAAATGCATGGAGCCGATGCGCTCAAAATTAAATGGCAATGGGCAAACTGCGTCCCGAAAATTAAATGGCAATGGGCAAACTGTGTCCCGAAAATTTAAATGACAATGGGCAAACTGTGTCCCGAAAATTTAAATGACAATGCAATGAGTGATGCACTCAAAAATTTAAAATGCATGGAGCCGATGCGCTCAAAGAATAAATGACAGAGGCCGATGCGCTCAAAAATTAAATGACAGAATTTAAAATGCATGGTGCATGATGCGTTCAAAGAAATATGGAATTAAAATTTTTCTTTTTTCTCTTTTTATTTTCCCTTTTTCTTCAGAAAACCAATACGAACCAACAGCGGCCATGGAAAGCTTTGACCAATCAAACCCTTTGCCCACATATTTTTTCTTCATCAGATCCTTTGTCAGCTGAGACTCCCTTAGATTTTCTCTTTTCCTTTTTCATTTTTCTGACCACCTTGTTTTCCTTAGCAACACATCACAACCTGTTTCTTGAATTATTGAGATCCTTTAATCTGAATTAATCATTGATGGATTGCTGCAAAATTGTCAGATCAAATTGTTGACCTTAAGTTTATTTTATTTGAGACATAAATTAATGAGTAAGCATGCATTCATGAATGGACAAATTTGTTGAATGAACAAACTTCCCTTTTATTATTTTGGTAATGTAATCGTACATGACTTTTGACAAGACACATACTTGAAAGACAAAAGAAAGATTGCAAGAAAAATAAAAACTTTGCCCCAGTGTTGGTTCCTTGTTCCTCATTCAATTAATTCATTGCAAATGCTTGACAACTCAATCACTGCTTCTGCTGATACCTCCTTCAACATGAATTCTCTTTAATTTCCTCAAAAATTTTGCCCCAGATTGCCAATTCAATGCGAACAACTTGCCCACGTGTAATCGATTGGACACACATCAAAAATTGCCCCGATTTGGTGAATCCCTCGAAGAGTTTCGACTCACTTCCTTTGAGATTTTGCCTATTTATTTGTCCTAACTTTTGCTTAGACTGCTTTTTCAGTTTTCGACCTAACGGACTCTCTCTTTTTTCATTTTTTTTTTAATTGCTCTAACTTTTGCTTAGGTTGCCTTTTCGGGTTTTCAACCTAACGAGCTTTTTCTCTTCTTTTTAGGCATAGAATTTCTTGACAACATCAGTATTCACGGGCCTTGGCAATTCTTCTCCATCCATATTCTGCAAAATTAACGCTCCTCCAGAAAATGTCTCGCTTGACTATGTACGGGCCTTCATAATTCGAGCCCATTTTCCTCTGGCGTCTTCCTGGTTAGGGAGAATCTTTTTCAAAACCAGATCCCCTGAATAGAATTCCTTGGGACGAACTTTCTTGTTGAAGGTTCTGGCCATTCTGCTTTGATACAATTGCCCATGACAAATAGCTGTCAATCTCTTCTCTTCTATCATATTCAATTGCTCATATCGAGTCTTCACCCATTCAGATTCTTCTAACTCCGCTTCCACTAGAACTCTTAGAGAAGGGATCTCGATTTCTATTGGAGAGAACTCCCATCCCATATACCAAAGAGAAAGGCGTTGCCCCGGTGCTTGATCGTATATTAGTACGATATGCATGCAAAGCATAGGGTAACATTTCATGCCGCCTTTGTAGTTCACCACCATCTTAGCAACAATTTTCTTAACATTCTTATTTGCTTTGCTTCTTCATTTGCTCCGTTCATCGAGGCCTGTATGGAGCTGAATTATGATGCTTAATTTTGAAATTCTCACGAACTTTTTAATCTCAAACACCATTGAGATTGGTACCATTATCTGTGATTATCCTTTCTGGAATTCCATATCTGCAGACAATATCCCTTTTGAGGAATCTCAAAAACACCTTTTGAGTGATCTTTGGCATAAGAGGAAGCTTCTACCCACTTGGTGAAATAGTCAATCGCCACTAGGATGAAGCGATGACCATTGGAAGCTTTGGGATTAATGGGCCCAATGACATCTATTCCCCACATTGAGAAAGGCCGGGGAGACACCAAATTATGCAAAGGGAAAGGAGGTGTGTTGACTCGATCTGCGCATACATCCGGCATTTTTGACACTTCCGTACATGATTTATGCGATCTGTTTCCATTGTGGACCAATAATAACCACTCCTTAGAATTTTCCGAGCCATCATATGACCATTAGCATGAGTTCCACAGATTCCTTCATGAACCTCACCATGATTACACGAGCTTCACAAGCATTCACGCATCTAAGTAAAGTACCATCGTGACTTCTTTTATACAAAACCTCTCCATTCAAGAAAAAGGTCACCGCTAACCGGCGGATAGTCTTCTTATTCACCTCACTTGCTCCCGTTGGGTATTCTCTATGCTGAATATACTGCTTGATATCATAATACCAAGGTTTACCATCTGGCTCGCTTTCCACATTAGCGCAATATGCAGGCTCACTGTGCATCTTCACTTGGATGGGTTGAACATTATTATGAATATCCAACTTGGTCATTACAGCTAAAGTGGCCAAGGCATCTGCAAACTGATTCTGGTCTCGGGTCAAATGGGAGAAGGTCACCTCCTCAAACTTCTCAACCAACTGGATTAAATACTTTTGATAAGGTATCAACTTCGGATCCTTGGTTTGCCATTCACCATTCACCTGATAAATGACGAGTGCTGAGTCTCCAAATACTTTTAACTGCTTGATCCCCAAGTCAATTGCAACTTGTAAACCATTAGCACAGGCCTCATACTCGCAACATTATTGGTGCATTCAAAATCCAAATTGATAGCAACTGGGTATTGCTTTCCTGTTGGTGAAACAACCACGGCTCCTATGCCACTACCATGCATGTTAACTGCTCCATCAAAATACATCTTCCAGCCAGGTTCTTCTTCTTCTTTTCCTTCTTCCGCCATCAGTATTTCTTCATCAGGAAATTCAGATATCACTAGTTGTCCACCCTCAAGAGGGTTTTCAGCCAGATGATCAGCAATCACACTTCCTTTGATGGATTTCCGAGTCATGTACTTGATATCAAATTCTGATAGCATCACTTGCCACTTTGAAACTCTTAATGAAATATGAGGACTTTCAAATATGTATTTTATGGGGTCTATTCGAGAGATCAACCATGTGGTGTAATAGAGCATATACTGTCGTAGCCGTTTTGAGGTCCATACCAAAGCACAACAAGTTTTCTCAATAGCCATGTAACGAGCTTCACAATCATTAAACTTCTTACTCAGATAGTAAATTGCTTGCTCTTTCTTTCCCGATTCATCATGTTGTCCCAAAGATTGCCCCCATTGAGGTCGGTAATACAGTTAGGTACAAAATTAAGGGACGACCCGGCGTAGGGGGTACCAAAATAGGAGGATTCATTAAATAAGCCTTTATCTTGTCAAAAGCTTCGACATTCTTCATCCCATTTGCCTGGTTGATGCTTCTTCAATAACTTGAATATAGGCTCACAAGTCTTTGGTTAAGTTAGCAATGAATCTGGCAATGTAATTGAGTCTCCCGAGAAAACTTCGCACCTCACGCTCCGTCTTAGGGGCAGACATCTCTTGTATTGCTTTTGCTTTATCTGGATTCACCTTTATTCCTTCTCTGCTAACAATGAATCCAAGCAATTTCCCAGCAGATGCTCCAAAAACACATTTGGCAGGATTCAACCTCAACTTGTACTTTCTGAGTCTTTCAAACAGCTTACGCAGGACTGCCACATGACTTTCTCCTTCTTTAGATTTGGCCACTATATCATCCACGTACACCTCAATCTCCCTGTGCATCATGTCATGAAACAATGCTACCATAGCACGTTGGTAAGTTGCCCCAGCGTTCCTTAATCCGAACGGCATCACCGTGTAACAAAACGTTCCCCAAGGAGTAATGAAAGTGGTCTTTTCTTTGTCATTGACATCCATGGGAATTTGGTTGTACCACAGTATCCATCCATGAATGAGAACCTGTGATTCTTAGCAGTGTTATCAACCAGAACATCAATGTGAGGGAGTGGAAAATCATCCTTCGGGCTGGCCTTATTCAGATCTCTATAGTCCACACACATTCTGACTTTTCCATCTTTCTTAGGTACTGGCACGATATTAGCTACCCACTTTGGGTGTCTTGACACTTCCACAAAGCTTCCAACTGCTTAGTCACCTCTTCCTTGATCTTCAGAGACATATCAGGATGCATCCTTCTCAATTTTTGTTTCTTTGCCTCAATATTCGGGTATAGTGGAATTTTATGCGATGCTATATCTGGGTCTAACCCTGGCATATCCCGATAAGACCAAGCAAAAACATCCATATACTCTTTGAACAGCGTGATCATTTCTTCAAATTCCGGGTTTCCCACTATCTTCAATTCTTTTTTCTCTTCCTCTGTCCCCATGTTGACCACCTCTGCTTCTTCGCCATTCAAGTTAAATCCCTCTCGAGTACTCCAGTAATTTTGAAAAATTTTCAACAATTTCCTCATCTTTCTCAGATTCGGGGTCTTCTTCATCAATCATTGCGGGAGAATCAATTGATGAGTTTTCGAAGTCCCTTTCATGAGGCAAACTTTCTACGAAACTCAAATCCTGGAAAGCCATTTTGTGTGGAGTTGGAAAAGCGAGAATAAAGCAGGAATGACAAAGAAAGAACACGATATGGTACGAAAATGTAAAAGAAAAAATGCAAAAGGATAAATCGAAAAAGTGCAACGAAGGGAAATGCTTGAATATTCATGCAAGTTCATTTAATTAATGTCTCAAATAACATAAACCATAAGTTCGAACAAACTTAAACAGAAATTACTTTGAAACAATCACATCAATAATTGGTTCGATTTCCAGTTCTTTAGCGGCTCCTCATCAAACGAGGACGGATTGCCTTGTGCTCTTCTTGGCTTTCTTCATGCAAAGCATTGATAGTGAGGCGGTATTGAGGGTGAATGACCTCATCAGGCATAATCACCTCAGCCGGTGCTTTGGGAATGTTTCTCTCAGATGGGGAATATACTTCGCTTTGCCCTTGTCATTCTTTCTTCCAAGAGTCATGCTCCTCATATGCTCCTCCGGAGATACTTCGTACCTATCCCAAACTTGTCGACTTTCCGGGAGTGACACTTGCGGCGAAAGTACCTTGCAGCTTTTGAACCCAAACCCTTTCCTTCCTGGTATCCACTACTAGCCATGATCCGAGCAACCACCTGATTCACACTTAGTGTGAGAGATTCATCTTTACCGAGTTCAGTTTCAACTATTTCGAAACTATGCCACATATTCTCCTCTTCTTTTTCTGCACTTTCCACATACGGCACTGAAACCGGTTTTGACAGCATAATCTCTTCCTCTCCATGTATGGTGATGACCGACCCATTCTCAATATATTTAACACTTTGATGCAGGGTGGAAGGAACAGCCCCGGCGGTATGGATCCATGGCCTCCCTAGTAACATGGTATAGCCAGGCTCCATATCCATGACTTGGAACAGTACTTGAAAATTGCTTGGACCAATCTCTAGCGGCAACATTATCTCTCCCACAATGCCTCTCTTGTTTCCATCAAAGGCTCGTACCACCATCTCCCGTGGCAACAACGTTCATCCTCACTTATTGCCAATGAGGTTAGAGTAGACCTTGGTAGGATATTCGGCAGACCCTCCATCGATCGGAACCTTTGCAACTATATACCCTTTGCATCTTAGGGTTATATGTAAAGCCCGTGGGTTTTTCTCGACCGAGAGGTGATCTCTTCATCCATAAATACAATCATGTTGACACGCTTTCTTGGATCCACCATGCCGACAACATTCTCGGAGGGTAACATCGGGTTTGACATAAGCTTCACTTAGTACTCTTAGCAATGCTTTCCGATGCAATTCCGATGTCAATACGAGTGACAAAGAGATATCCTTGTTTGAGTCTTCTTCAATTGTTCCATCACGTCGTATTCACTTTGTTTCATGATCTTGAAATTCTTCTTCACCTTCTTTCTCTCTCTCTCTCGTCTTCTTTTGACATTTCCTCTCTGCTCCCTTCCTTAACAATTTTCTCCTTTTCCAACTCTCCCGGGGCCATAGAATCGCCCACTCACGGTAATTCCTCCTACCTTGACTATATTAGTCACCAACTCCTCATCTTTGTGTGCTTCAACAATTTGAGCCTTCAAGTCTCTTCCCGACTCCTTTTGTCTCTACCTTGGTTTCATAATTCCATGGTACTTGAATGAGTGTCATTATAAACAAATGGCACCGGCTTCTTGATTGTCACCACTACTTTACCCTGTCGGAGACTGATTGAGAGGTGGTACCTTGAGCACAAAACGTTCAACCACATTAACCTCTTCGGAGGAAGCTACCCCTTGCCTGGCTGTATTATTCCCAAAGTGAGTAAACCTTGGACTCGAACTTTAAAGTCCCAGCAATTTTCAATATCGTGTCCTATTCCCCCACAATGGTAAACACAATTCAACTCTGCATCATATTTTTCCTCTTCTTTCATCGTGGCGGCTGGTGCAGCGATATTGTAGCCAGCTTTCTTCAACCCTTCGAATATCCTTGTCATCGGTGTACGCAAGCTCATGACACTTCTTATGGATGACCCTTCCACCTCTAAAGCATTCACCATATTCCTTCCACCATGATTAGGAATGGGTTGTTAACAATATTTGGGTCCACCTCCTCCTGGATATCAAGCTTCCCATAAGCAATTAACTTTCTTACTGCAGCCTTAAAGGACTCGCAGCCTTTCAATTGAATGCCCCGGGATATCCATGTGATACTTGCAGGTTGAGTTCGGGTTATACCATGATGGAAATGGTGGCTCTAATGGGCGCACAGGAATTCTGAAATAAGATGAGCATCAAACACCTTTGGAATAGGTCTCGCATTTGAAATGGACAACCTTGGAAAAGGGGGAAGGTTTTGAGGACGAAAGCGGCTTTGGTTTTGGGGGTTCGGGCGAGGTTGTGAGTGGTTTAGGTAATTTTGCGGAGGTGCGGTGGGTATCGGGCATAGGTTGGGCGAGTTGGTGTATATGGTTGTGGCGAGGGACATTGTTAACTTGGAATTGTGGTGTTGGGATGAAGTTTGTGGCCGGTATAATTTGGTGGGATGGATAATGAGGCGGGGCGTGTCTGGTATGGAAAATGAGGGTTGGGGTTGTATGATGGGCGATGACTTGGGCTATATCGAGGTCTGAAATTCTGTTGAGGCCGGATATAATTCACTTCGTGTTCTTTTTCTTTGGCTGGAATCCTTTCTTGAAAATAGTATTCTCTGTACTACTCATGGGCAACTTCCCGGTTTGGCCAATATTTCAATTCTTTCTCCGTAAGTTATTAAATCGCAAAATCCTTATAAGTTTGCTCCACCATCGTCCCAATAAAAGGGTTTCCTAGGGTCCCCAAGAAATACGAGCACATCTCGGACAATGTTAATGGGGTTGGACTTGAGTGCGCAAGGCTCTCCACCTCTGCGCATATTGCTTGAATGGTTCATCATTTCCTTTCGCATCGAGCTCAATTGTTCCTAGGGTTGGGGCTGCGTCCAAGTTGAATTTGTACTTGGTCCATAAATAAGTCAGCCAATTATGTCAAATGAGAGATCTTTGAGCGATCCAACTGAAGGTACCATTCTAGGGCGGGACCTGTAAGACTCTCATGGAAGAAACTGATGAGGAACTTATCATCCCTAGACCAAACAGCCATCTTAGTCCCATAACTGATCAAATGGAAACGAGGATTGCCGCTCCCGTCATACTTCACAAAATCCGGAATCTTGAAGTTGTTGGGGATTACTACATCTGTGGTAGGACACAACTCCTCTATCCTCAAGGGTCCATAAGCATTGGGGCCCTTTATCGCCTTAATCTGTTCCTCCATTTTCTCCATCCAATCTTCTTTCATTTTATCCTTCTCAGTTATGACATGACTATTCCCAGAACAAGGCATGGTCACGTGTCCCGGAATGGACACATGAGGTGGTTCCCAAGTAGGGCCTGCATAACCAGGGATTTCATTATGAGCGCCTTCTAAAGCATGATACCCCTCCCCGAATGGGCGTGACTATTGATGTTGTTTGAGGTGGTTGCTCGCGGATTCCCTGCAGCGATGCTTGAGGTTACTGACGCCGAGTAGATTGGAGCAAGCATTCGGTGGCACGTTTGCATACATTTCAACCCCATTTGCATTCCCGTTTCCACCGATTAAGTGGAGAGACTCCCTTATATCTTGCAATATTGCTTCCAACCTCGCTTGGTTCTCGACACCTCGTTTATCCTCCCTCGTCACTTCGTCGACCTCCCTACTCAAGTTTCTTCCCGTCTCGAAATTATCGCCAGCCATTCTAGTCCGAGATCTTGTATTGTGAACTCGGGTTAGATTGGTCTCTTCTTTCCTAGGTCGCGCAATGATTCCCGAACCAATTTGATTTATTAACAAAGACCGAGATGAAATGAATGAGATGCATGAGAAGCATAAAATGAAATGAATGAAATGCACGGGATGCATAAGGTGAAATGAATGAACTTTGGAAACATTTTTTTCTCTTTTTTCTTTTCTTTTTTTTTTATTTTTTTTTTAAAAGATGCGATCAATGCCATGGAAATGTAAAATGTACATTTTTCTTTTTTTTTTTTTTTTTTACAATTATGAATGACATGAAAATGCATGATTTTAAATTTTTTTAGAATGCTATGAAAATGAAATGTATATTTTTATTTTATTTTATTTTTTTTATGCAAGGAAATGACAAGAAAATGCAAGATGAAACATTCCCCTTTTTATGATTTTTTTTTTAACAAAGAATGAATGGTATGAGAAATGAACAGATAAAGAAAAAGCACGCTCCCTTGTGTCCTAATCGGTGAAACTTAAAGGTTGGATTTTCCTTAAAGTCACGACTCTAATTTTGATCAAATACTACGTTCAATCTATCAAAGGTGCAAGATTTTCGAGACGATCTAAACTTCTAAAAAGTCATGGTCCCAGATTGTCCCTTACTTGTCACCAACACTTTGGCTAGTAAGAGTCCTCAATCCTCACCCATGATAGGCTACAAGCGGAAAGAGTTCAATCTGAGTGAGGAGGGATTTTCATGTGCACGTACGGAGACCAAAGGTCTCTCAAAGCAACACTACTTCACCCTCTATTTAATCCTACAAGGTACGAGCCGGGTATAGAGCTTGTGTGTGAGGTAAGTGATAGTGACGTGTGTGAGGGAGCATACAAACCTGTACAACAAAATTTAAAAGACAAAAGATTACCCCCCAACCTACAAAACATATATACAAAAGCCAGCCAGCAATCATCTACCCTAGGGTTTCAACAAATAAGTACAAAAATATATACAAGTTAAAAATATACACAAAATAATGTTATCAAGTATTTACATAAAAGCATTAATCAAAAACTATTTACGAACAAATAAGAAAACAAAAAAATAAAACAAGAAAATGGGTAAAATAAATACATAGAGATTATTAAAATTTTACACAATTAACTACAACAGGCTGACTCTCCAAGTGTCCCCAGATGGAGTCGCCATCTGTCGCGACCGGGATCGCGGCGAAATACAAGAAACTCGCGTATGATTTTAAAAAAATGATTAAAATATGGAGTCGCCACCAATTTTATTTGAATTTAGGAAAAATTGGAAAACCTTTTTAGAAAATGGTCTTTGGAACCAAATCGGATTCGGGAGTCGGTTATGGATAGGGAAGGGTGGAAACTTAATCCCACTTTCCCTATCACACCCGAATCCGAGACGGTACCTTAAGTTAATTGTGCAAAAATTTGATAATCTCAAATTTATTTATTTTACCCCTTTTTTAAAAAGACTTTGCAAATATTTTATTTTTTATTTTTTTTATTTTTTTTATTTTTTATTTTAAGAAAATAAAAACCAAATTGTAAAAATTTAATTTTAACTTGACAGAATTGAAATTCTGCTCCTACGTACCCTCAGGTGCAATGAGGAACTCAAAGTTACGTAGTTCTTAAAAAATAAGTGTGAGTTGATTAATTTTAATTAAAAAAAAAATTTGGAAAGAAAATTTTTTATTTTAACAACAAAATCATTCTTACACAGGATTCAAGGTAGCACTAGACTACTCAACAAACCCTTATGATCCAAATGACACTGAAGATAGCATCTGCTATTCAATCACCGCCGTCGATCATTGCAAATGATTAATTTATTATTTTTATTTTTCATTTTTTTAAAATTTTATATTTGTATTTTTTTTTTTTTACTTTTCATTAGTCACAAAACACAACATAAAATACACTATCAAATAAAATAAACACTCTCAAACAGAATAGATCCTAAAAAAAGGAAAAAAAAAAAATAAACTCAAATCACAAGCTTTCATTATTATTATTACTTTTACAATCAATAAATTAACCCAAAAAAAAAAAAA
This sequence comes from Ormosia emarginata, assembly GCA_029884605.1. Lineage (NCBI taxonomy): Eukaryota > Viridiplantae > Streptophyta > Magnoliopsida > Fabales > Fabaceae > Ormosia > Ormosia emarginata. The sequence continues at coordinate 17,866,401 of JAQQTP010000078.1, read as the reverse complement.
TTTATTTATATATATATTAAAAGCCAACGAGAAAAGGGGTGGGGGATTAAACCAACCCACGTAAAAGTATATATATTTTTTAAAAAAAAATAAAAAGCTACCTACAGAACCCTTCATTTCACGTTTTCATGCAAGTTTACTTTTTAAAACAAAAGAGAGGCAATAGCACGTTAAAAAAAAAACTCACCTCCTGTTAAACGAGAGAAAACTAACAAAGAAGATCTTCTTGCTCTAGAGAGGAAAAACGATGGGAGCTCTGCAGGTGCAGTGGGCTGCGGTGTTGGATGATTGTGGTGGTGCTCGGTGTTGATGGGTGTTGGTTCTTGAGTTAACTCGGTTGGTTCACGGTGGAGGCGCTTTGCTACCATGACGTGCTTGGAGGTTTGGAGAAGATGAAGATGGTGGTGGATGGGTTCACGTGGAGAAGGCCGAGGGTGTTGAAGGCTTAGTGATGGTGAAGGTGGAGTGTTGTAAAGGCTTGGTGATGGTGAAGGTTGTTTGGTGGGGCTAGGTGGAGTTGAAAGGAAGATGGTGAGAAGGGTCTTCTTGGATGTTTACTGATTGGTTTGCGGGTTATGTGCGGGAGCTGATCTTGGAGGTTTTACGTGGTGGAGGGTGATGAGGTCAAGTAAAGGTGGTGGAGGTGATGAGGGTGACTTTTGTCTTTGGAGGTTAAAGATGGCTATGGAGTTCAAAGAGATGGCCACGGTTTGGGTTCTTTGTCGTCTTCACGTAGAGCTGGTGATGGAAGAAAATGAAGGTGGTGAAGAATGGTGAAGGAGTTTGGGAAGCTATGGAGAATGGAAAATGATCACGGTTCTTCTTGGTGAAGTGAACATGATGAAAAATGGATCCTTCCCCTGGTTGCTCTACGTGAGTCTTCGTGTAAGAGTGAAAGTTGGTTTTGGCTGCTACTTGTTGATGGTGATGGGCAAGGATGAAGATGAAGGATGAAGTTGATGGCTTGGGGAGAATGAAGGTGGCAGCGGGAAGGTGGTTTGAAGGGTGCTTTGCTTGAGATTGATGATGTAGAAAATGGTTATGTTGGAAGGTTATGGGTGACAAAGTTCTTTGGGGCAAGTTTTACGAGTCACGGTTGGAAGTGAAGGCTTGGAGGTTTGATGGATGATGGATGGAGATGAGGAGGGAGATGGTGGTTGGGAAGGCGTGGCGCAGGTTGGATGGAGGTTTGATGGAAGTTTGAGGAGCTGTTGGAAAGCTTGGTGGGTGGATAATGGGGTTGCTAGAAAAATGGTGCATGGGGTGATGGTGGCTACGGGTGATGGAATGGCTTGCTGTTATGGATGCTAACGTTGGTGAAGGTGGTAGCATCTAGGTGGAAGAAGGAAGCTTGGTGGAGTGCTACGGGAAAGTGAGTTAGAGGTGGAGTTTGGTTTCACGTGGGGAAGTGAAGCTGGTGTTTGGAAGAAGATGGTGATGCTGGTGGTGAGTGGAGCTGCGTGGAGTTGGCTTCTGTTATGGAAAATGGAAGATGGAAGGTGGGTGAGGGTGGAGCTACGGTTGAGTTGCTGAAAATGGTTGAGCTTGGTGAAGAAGGGTGATGGTGAAGGAGTGAAAATGAAGGAGAGGAGTAGGGGGCTGTGAATGGAGGTGTGGTGCGAATGAAGGAAAAGAAATCCCCCCCTCTGTGCTTGCGTGAAACCGTGAGGAAGAAGGAGGAAAAAAAAAAAACTTGTGTGCTTCCCTCCTCCTTGCTCTACGTGAGAAGAAAGAAAATGGCCGAAAACGTGTGTAATCTTGCCCCTCTGTGTTGCCTCTCTTGTAATGTGCCCCGTTATTGCTTGCGTGAGTGAATATATAGGAAAGAAAAAAGTGCCGTGAGTGGAGTGGGTGCAATTAGTGAGTGCCATTGAGTGCAATTGTGAGTGCAGAGTGTGAGTGGAAATTGAGTGCAATTTGGAGTGTTGTGAGTGTAGAGTGGAGTGCAATTGAGTGCATGGTGAGTGCGTGGGAAAAAAAACGAAAGTGAGTGCGAGTGGGTGAGTCTTTGTAAAGTGAGGAAATTGAGTGCTAAGTGATTGTGTGCGGCTGCAGAGTAGTGATAGTGGGTATATGTGGGGACGTGAGAATAGGTGAAGGTGGTTATGGAAGGAAGAAAATGGAATGGTGGGTATGGGATGAAGAAATGGAAGTCCCCCTGTTATTGTGCGTGTGTCTTTGTGCCTTCTTTTTTTTTTATATTATACCTTTTTTATTTTTTTATTTTATTTTATTTTATTTTTTTTATTTTTTTTATTTTTTATTTTTATTTTCATTTTTTTATATTATTATTATTATTTTTAAGACTAAGATGAGCTTAATCTGTTTAAACTAAAAAAAGGCTAGGTAAAATGGGCTAAAAGGTGGGCCATAAATTTTTATTTTTTTTTTTAAATTTCCTCTTTTTTTTTTTTTTTATATATATTTTATTTTTTAGTCCCACAAAATTGAGTGTTCACAAACGCATTGATGATACCCGACAAGAACACGATTCTTTTCTACAACCTGGGAGATTGTCTTTGGGCTAAGGTGACAATTAACAGAGCATTCTCCTCGAAATTGTGAAAACCTCCATGGAGTTGTTTTTGAAAAACTGAGTCTATGTGCGCATGCATGAAACTGAGCATTTAAATCTATGTGATATATTAATTGAGGAATATTGGCTATGACAACTGTTTTGAATACTTGGATTGATATATGATTGGATGATGATAGTTGATTAATATTGAATATATTATTGGAAGTCTGGTATGATATCCCTGTATGATATTGCTATTTGTGTTATCTCTGTGCTGCCATGTTGGTACTGGTGTAGATGATCTCACCTCTTTGTTATGTGGTTTTTTCGTGTTTGTGTTGTAAAAACTATATAGTAGAAGGAATGAGTTGTCTTAGACATAATGGGTGACAAATACATCTGCGTTTGGAAACAACATTAGAGAATGACCTTTCCAGATTGGATAGCTTACAGTGTTGACAAAGAAGAGATGTCTGAGGACAAAGAATAGATGTAGAACAGATGTCTGATGCATCAAGATGGATACATAACAGAATACGTATGTAGAGTTATTTTTCTCGTTAGTGTTGTACCGTGCTATTAAGTAGGACCCGTTATAAGATTTGCTACTGTTAAAAAAAAAGAGTCTGTTAGCTTTATATTTCTCTTTAAATTGTTAAATATTAATTGGTGTCAATATTGTATATTAATCAGTTTAAATATATTTTCAGTAATACTTATAGATTTCAGTAAGTTTATGTTTCAGTAAGAAAGAAATTTTAAAACCCATCTTTTATACCTCAAACTTTGTGCGATCTTCTTTTCAGATTATGAGTCGAGAGTCAGACATGTGATGCCCTAGGGAGGGTGTTATGTAACATCCCGAAAAATACATATTTGATCATAAATCATCGTTTTATAATATTCTTGATTTTTAGGAATTTTTCTGGAATTTTTCGGAAACGACGAATATTTTAATATATTCCTCGTTTTGCGTGCACACTGGGCTGAGAATTGCTGAGACCAGTGTAACACTCCGGAAATTGATTATTTCACCATGAATAGTCATTTTCTAATATTTGTGATTTATGAGAATTTTTCTGGAATTTTTCAGAAACGATGAATATTTTAATATATTTCTCGTTTTGCGTAAAACTCGAGCAGAGTCTGGAAACGACTATAGCGCTTAAAAAATTGGAAAATTATATGACGAATGGTCGTTTTATAATATTTGTAATTTTTGGGAATTTTCTGGGAATTTTCCGGAACCGTCGAATATTTTAATATATTCCTCGTTTTGCGTCAAGATGAAGCGAGAACCGGAGAAACGCGATGTTTTCTCTCGAGAACCTTGGACTATGGACATGTCGACGGGGATCTTACTAAACCCGAGACTTGACACAGCTTTACGAGGTTTCATAATTTTCGAGAAATCTTAACGGATACAATTAAATCAATACAACAAAAAATTCATCTGTCGATTAATTAAATACGACTCTCGTCAAACTCAGTAACTATTATCTATTGGATAATAGTGTGTAATAAAAATCCTATCACATTATCCTAATGTAATCTGCTTTATGTCAAATCTATCTATTTTAATTCAAATTTATTGATTAAATAATCAAAGCTTCCTTAATAAGCTTTGACCCAAGCTTTGACCATCAATATCTTGGCTTCCTTTGGAAGCCAAATTTCTCACCCACTCGTCTCTCTCTTTTACGTATTCTGCAGCCACTCAAGGAGAATGAATTGATTCATTTATCATAATATTTCATTTAACTCATTATCACCAAAAACACTTTCTTCCTCTTCATTTACGTTCTTCTTCTTCTTTTCCTTCTTCAAATATTTCTTTTCTTCCCACCCACACACCTCACGGCCAGCCACCCCCCAAGAACCCCAACCTTCATAAAAATTTACACCAACCATGTTTTCTTAATCTCCTACTCCTTCTCATCATCTTTTGTGCTTGGAGTTTTCAAGAAAGCTTCCATCTTCAACCATTTTTCAAGCTTTGAAGGTGAGCTTCCATGGCTGAAAAAATTTCAGACCTTCACTTCCATTTTCGTTTCTGGTTTCCTCTTGATTTAATGGTCATTTTCTTCTTCTTTTTCACATCATTACATTGTTCTAACTTGGACCACATTTTCTAGGGTTTTTGAGCTTCAAATCCGAAAATCAAGAGTGCTTCTTGGAATTTTCTTGGTTCTTCATCTTGGTAAGAGGAAGACACTCCTCTTCAACCATTTTTAGCATCTAGGAACCTTGGTTGTGTTGGTTTGTGAAGAACCCTAATAAGGGTTGTTCTTGATTTTAATGATTAATTATGTTATATGTTGATTTTGACTAATTTATGTTATTGGTTTGATTAGTTGTATATAATGGATTGTTGAAATGGATTGAGTGATTTAAAATGGAAGAAAAATGATTGAACACCCACCAAGGAGTGTCACGGTTTTAGGCTAGAAATTTAGGGGAATTTGTGTTGAAGTTGTAAATGGTATAAGACTTAAATTAATCAATGTATGAGATGAAATTCAATGGAAGGAAAATTTGAAATAGAAACCACCATGAGGGCTACGGTTTTGGGAGCCAAGAACCTAGGGTTTTTGGTGAGTTAATTGGACAAGTGAACAACTTAAATAATTAAGGGAATGATGTACATGATTAGGACTTGAAAAGATTTGAAATTGGACTAATAGGAGGCCACGGCCTCTAGGGTAATTTTAGGTGGAAAGTGTGATTTTAATGAATTGGAAGCATAATTAATTAGGTAATTGTAAACCTAAGCAATGAAATGGATGATTAAGAAATTAAAAGAATTTACTAAAGCTAAGACTTCATAAATTTTCAAAGAACCAAGAGTGAAAGTATCATAAGAATTAAGGAGATTCTAGGTGAGGGAAAAACATGAGAGTGTGAGGCCTAAGAGCTCAAATAAAATGTAAGTTATGGGGAATTGAGTTGTCTTGGATATTAAGTTGGCTATAAGAATTGATTTTTGAACACGAACCTTAAAAAGGGGACAAAGTTTAATTTAGAATTCATAATGAACCTAATGATGCATTAATGGGCTTGATACTTATATTATGTGATTATGGGTCCATGTGAGTGACCAATTATATAATGATGCTTATGTTGGCCTAATGTGGCATATTATGAATTTGTATGAGATTGTGGATCATACATGAGCATGCATAGTGTCTTATGCATTGTGATGTCCTTGTGGACCGTTGTAAGGCCAAGTTGCCTAGGAGATTGAACACACCTTAGTGCGGGTGCGAGTAGACAAGTGTGGGTCTTGTTATGCCCTTGGGGGCGTCGGGGTGCGGGTCCTCCACAATGGGTAGTTGGTAGCTCCTTTGCCCGTGGGGCAAACCGATGCAAACGCACCGACGATCCGGACTTGACACTGTCCTATATCTTGATCTAGTGTAGAATGTCTGTGCAATGCCATGATTGTGCACGAGAAAATTTAGTGATAGCACTGGCCTCGGCAGCCGAGTCACAGACATGTCTCCTGATCTTTCTCTCCGACTGATTGAGTCTAGCTCCATGGAGTAGGAAATTGGGAATGCATGCATACGAGTCATGATATACACTGTCATCATTAATTCTTATTTCTGTAACTATACTTGATTTAACTGTCATTATAATAATTATATGCCTGGAGCTGTTTAGTTACTTATTGTTATGTCTACTGCTCATTAATTGAATATGATGTGTTGAATTGCTATTTGGGCGCGTGGCGCCGTTTTGTTTCTAGCATGCTATAACTGGTAATGATGTAGGATGTCTTACCTCTTTCCCTGTGCTTCTATTATTTGCTGTTTATGTGCACCCTGTACTGATCGAAGACGACGGTGAAGAGACAGAAGATCCTGCCTTCCCCGGCTTCTGGCCTGCACAAGATTGATCTCTACTGCGACGATGTCTGCACGTATGCGCGGATTCTTGGGAGATGTGCGTCTGACCTTCCTTGGGGGGCCAGAGTGCTGGCACATCAACCTGAACTCCGACCGCTGCGTGTATTTGGGAGACGTGTCGATAGCACTTGCCTGGAGACGTCATGAGGCTCCTGTCCTCACCTTGCTACCTCAGCTTGCGTCTGGAGTTTTACCCGCCCATTAGGGAGATGTGGGGTGCCCGTTACTACACTCCGCGCGGAGGATTCTTTTGATTCCACCGCTCGGGCTCCGTCCCGCGCCTCGTGGTTCCTATGGATGAGTCCTCGGATGAGGAAGATCCCGATGAGGTCCTCCCGAGGATCCCGAATCGGTCCCTTTTATTTGAGGGGTCGATGATCATTGGTGGCTACTGATGGCTGCCGTGTTTTTGTTTTGGGGGCCTGATGTATCTTTCTTTTTGGTTGGGCTGTATATTTTGTATATGCATGAGGGTATATATGCATGTTTCCCTTGGGGTGGGTATAGTTTTGTTTTTTTTGATGATGGCCAGGCTTGTATCTACAAAACAGTTGTATCAAATTTTATATATATATATATATATATATGCTATTCAAGTGCAATTTCTGTGTATTGTTTTATTCGTCACTTTTATCCGCATTCCGTATTATCATTATTATTATTATTATAAATATATATATATATATATATATATATATATATTGCCAATTTTGCTCACATGGTTAAACATCAATCAATTAAAATGAACCGGGTCTTAATCGCTTGTTTATTCAATTTTCCGCATTTTATTTTATTTGACAATGTGACGTTCCCTCCTAAAAAGGGGCGTTACATTAAGTTGGTATCAGAGCCCCGGTTTATGTTTTCTTTGGGTCTTGAGTGTGAGTCTGTCTTGTTTGTGCTGTGTGAATCTCTGTGATGGGTGTCTTGAGTGGATTCCTCTGACTTTTCTTATGTTTTCAGTAATCTAATTTGAGAGAAAAGCAAGATGGCAAGAGGTGGAGAAATGGCAGCTGCTATTGAAGCGATGCAGAGAATGGCCGAAGTCATCGCCCAACAAAATGAACGCACTGCTCAACAACAAGAAAGAGTTGCTCAACAACTTGAGGCGATCCGCCGACGCGCAAAACTTAGCAGAGTTTCGTCGTCATAACCCTCCGCAATTCAAGGGGGAGTTTGATCCCGACAAGGCTAATCTATGGATCAAGGAGCTGGAAAAAGTCTTTCGTGGCATGAATTGTGCGGAAGACAAGAAGGTGAATTATGCGACTTTTATGCTTGTCGGAAATGCCGAAGACTGGTGGAATGGAGCTCAAAGGGCATTAGAAGCCGAAGGAACAGAGGTCACTTGGGAATTGTTCAAGGAGAAATTCTTGGGCAAATACTTTCCTGCGAATGCGAGACACGCAAAGGAGATGGAGTTCCTCAACCTGAGACAGGGGAACATGACTGTCAGCGAATACGCAGCCAAGTTTGAAAACTTGGAGAAATTTTCAACACATTACCAGCATCAAACTGATGAAGCCTGGAAATGCTTGGAAATTCACCGAAGGACTGAGGTACGAGGTAAAGAAAGCCGTGATTACCTTGAAAATGAAGGTATTCTCGAAGCGTTAGACACTTGTTGTGAAGTTGAAGCCTTGGAGCAGGCTAGAGACGCGAGAAACAGGAACTTTGGGCCTGTACGGTCCCAAAGAGGTGGAGGCAGTGGTTTAAACCGCTTTCAGAAGAAGCCCTATTCCCGACCAACAGGGAGTCATCAACCAATCGGTGGAAATTCTGGTGGAGGTTCTTCTGGGAACCGAACTGGTCAGAATACGACCTACCCATCCAGATGCCTAAAGTGTGGGAAGGATCATCTCACAAGAGACTGCACGATAAAAGGAATCATATGCTTCAGATGTGGCAAACCGGGCCATATGTCCAGAGACTGCAACCAAGCAAAGGCTGAGCCTTCAATCAATGCAACCCGAGCCAAGAAATCGCAAGCCGGAGGTCGAGTTTATACTATGAGTGGAGCTGAAGCTCCTGAATCCGAAGACTTGATTCAAGGAGAAGGCGCCATAGAAGGTAATCTTTTAAAAGTACTGTATGACTCTGGGGAAACCCATTCTTTCATATCATATGACTGTGTGCTATGACTTGGTTTACCTGTGTCTGAGCTACCTTTTGAATTGACTGTTTCAACCCCCACTGATAAACCGGTAGTTACTACCAAAGTCTGTTTGAAGTGTCCTTTGATTATTGAAGGTCGAATCTTTTCTGTCGATTTGATCTGTTTACCTCTTTCACAGTTAGATATAATCCTAGGGATGGACTGGTTATCTTCCAACCATGTTCTGTTAGATTGTTCTAGTAAGACCATAGTCTTTCCTGTGAATGAGAATTCTAGATACTTGACAGCCAACCAAGCACGAGCTTTCTTGAAAGAAGGAGCTCAGGGGTACATGCTATTATCTTCTTTGAAAGTTGAGAGTGAGGCTGATTTGAGTACTATTCCGGTAGTGAAGGAATTTCCCGAGATCTTCCCTGAAGAAGTACCCGGTTTACCACCGGCACGTGAGATCGAGTTTGCTATTGATCTAGTACGGGAGCTGGTCCCGTGTCTATAGCACCTTACCGAATGTCACCGACGCAATTAGCCGAACTTAAGAAGCGGCTAGAAGAGCTTTTGGAGAAGCAATTAGTTAGACCGAGTGTGTCCCCGTGGGGAGCACCTGTGTTACTAGTTCGAAAGAAGGACGGTACCTCGAGATTGTGTGTGGACTACAGGCAATTGAACAAGTTGACAATCAAGAACAAATATCCTCTCCCGAGAATTGACGACTTGATGGACCAACTGAAGGGGGCAGCAGTATTCTCGAAGATTGACTTGAGATCTGGGTATCATCAGATAAGAGTGAAGACGGAGGATATACCCAAGACTGCTTTTCATACGCGATACGGTCATTACGAGTATCTTGTGATGCCATTTGGTGTGACGAATGCGCCTGCTATTTTCATGGACTATATGAACCGCATTTTTCGTCTGTACTTGGATAAGTTTGTTGTCGTCTTCATTGATGACATCCTGATATATTCCCAGAATCAGGAGGATCATGCTGAGCACCTCAGCTTAATTCTTCAGATTTTGAAGGAAAAGGAACTGTATGCCAAGCTGTCGAAGTGCGAGTTTTGGCTAGATGAGGTGAAGTTTTTGGGTCATGTGATCTCAAAAGAAGGAATTGCAGTGGATCCATGCAAAGTAGAAGCAGTACTGTAGTGGGAACAACCGAAGTCAGTGACGGAAGTCCGTAGTTTCGTTGGTTTAGCCGGATATTACCGGAGGTTCATAGAAGGGTTTTCCAAGATTGCCGGACCGCTCACTCAATTGACGAAGAAGAATCAAGCTTTCGAATGGACTGATAGATATGAGCAGAGTTTTCAAGAGTTGAAGAAACGACTGACTACCTCACCTGTATTAGTGTTACCTGATCCGAATGAACCGTTCGAGGTGTATTGTGACACTTCGTATCAAGGATTGGGATCTGTCCTTATGCAACACCGAAAGGTGGTAGCCTATGCTTCGCGACAGTTGCGAGTGCATGAAAAGAATTACCCGACTCATGATTTGGAGTTGGCAGCTGTGATTTTTGCTCTGAAGATATGGAGGCATTTCCTTTATGGAGCGACATTCAACATCTTCAGTGACCACAAGAGCTTGAAGTACTTGTACGATCAGAAAGAGCTGAATATGAGACAGCGGAGATGGCTGGAGTTTTTAAAGGATTATGATTTTCAGTTGTTGTACCACCCTGGCAAGGCGAACGTTGTGGCTGACGCCTTAAGTAGAAAGACTATCAGTGTTTCTGCCTTGATGATTAAGGAAAGAGATCTCATCGAACAATTTAGAGATGTATGGTCATTTGTTAAGTTGGAACCCGGAAAAATTTGCATGAGTATGGTTACCATCTCAAGCGAGTTGATGGAAGACATACGAGAAAAACAGAAGACCGATGAATTCTTGCAAGGAGTAAGAGAACAAATGAAACAAGGCGAGAAAACAGAGTTCGAAGAAGGAACAGATGAAATTCTGAGATTCCGAGGTAGAGTTTGTATTCCTCGTGACCAAGAGCTTAGACGATATATTGTGGATCATGCCCACACTAGCAAGCTGAGTATGCACCCTGGTATAACGAAGATGTACCAAGACTTGAAGAAGTTGTTCTGGTGGCATGGACTAAAAAGTGATGTCACTAGATGTGTATCGACTTGTCTAGTCTGTCAAAAAGCCAAAGTGGAACATCAGCGACCTGCAGGGTTGCTGCAACCATTGTCTATTCCTGAATGGAAGTGGGACAGCATCGCAATGGACTTTGTTGTGGGATTGCCAAGGACAAGGATGGGGCATGACTCGATTTGGGTAATAGTTGATCGACTTACAAAATCGGCTCATTTCCTCCCGATTAACATAAGGTACAGTTTGGAAAAGCTGACCCGCCTGTATATTGGGGAAATTGTCAGATTACATGGTGTGCCTACGAGTATAGTCTCGGATAGAGATCCGAGGTTTACCTCAAAGTTTTGGCAAAGTTTACAAGCTTCGTTGGGAACGAGATTGCGCCTGAGTTCGGCGTATCATCCGCAAACCGATGGTCAATCGGAAAGGACGATCCAATCTCTAGAGGACCTACTTAGAGCTTGTTCTATGGAACAAACTAGAAGTTGGGATGAAGTTCTACCACTGTGGAGTTCACCTACAACAACAGTTATCATTCGAGTATAGGGATGGCACCCTATGAAGCTCTATATGGAAGACGGTGTCGAACACCATTATGTTGGTACCAAGACGGCGAGCGTCTTACGATTGGACCGTACATTATCCAGCGAGACGACGGCGAGAAGGTTAAGATGATTCAAGAGAAGATGAGAACTGCTCAGAGCCGACAAAAGAGCTATGCGGATAAGAGAAGAAAGCCTCTTGAGTTTGAAGAAGGTGAGCATGTGTTCCTGAAAGTCACACCCACGACTGGGGTCGGCCGGGCCTTGAAATCTAGAAAACTCACTCCAAAATTTCTTGGACCTTACCAAATTCTTCGCCGGATAGGTCCAGTAGCTTACCAGATAGCCTTACCCCCTATCCTTTCAAACATACACAATGTCTTCCATGTGTCACAACTTCGTAAATATTTACCTGATCCAAGTCATGTCATAGCACCGGACACAGTACAGTTAAAAGAGAACCTGACCTATGAAACGTCTCCTGCGAGAATCGAGGATCGACGGATAAAGCAACTACGAGGCAAGGAGATTCCATTGGTAAAGGTGATTTGGAATGAAGCAACTGGTGATGCGACTTGGGAATTGGAAGATAAGATGAAGGAGCAACATCCAGAATTGTTTTAAGGTATGTAAATTTCGAGGACGAAATTCCTTTTAGTAGGGGAGTGTTGTAACAACCCGAAAAATACATATTTGATCATAAATCATCGTTTTATAATATTCTTGATTTTTAGGAATTTTTCTGGAATTTTTCGGAAACGACGAATATTTTAATATATTCCTCGTTTTGCGTGCACACTGGGCTGAGAATTGCTGAGACCAGTGTAACACTCCGGAAATTGATTATTTCACCATGAATAGTCATTTTCTAATATTTGTGATTTATGAGAATTTTTCTGGAATTTTTCAGAAACGACGAATATTTTAATATATTTCTCGTTTTGCGTGAAACTCGAGCAGTCGGAAACGACTGTAGCGCTTCAAAAATTGGAAAATTATATGACGAATGGTCGTTTTATAATATTTGTAATTTTTGGGAATTTTCTCGGGAATTTTTCTAACCGTCGAATATTTTAATATATTCCTCGTTTTGCGTCTGTGTGAAAGAGAACCAGAGAAACGCGATGTTTTCTCGAGAACCTTGGACTATGGACATGTCGACGGGGATCTTACGAAACCCGAGACTTGACACGATTTACGAGGTTTCATAATTTTCGAAAATCTTAACGGATACAATTAAATCAATACAAATAAAATTCATCATCGGATTAATTAAATACGACTCATCAACCGTAACTATTATCTATTGGATAATAGTGTGTAATAAAAATCTATCACATTATCCTAATGTAATCTGCTTTATGTCAAATCTATCTATTTTAATTCAAATTTATTGATTAAATAATCAAAGCTTCCTTAATAAGCTTTGACCCAAGCTTTGACCATCAATATCTTGGCTTCCTTTGGAAGCCAAATTTCTCACCCACTCGTCTCTCTCTTTTACGTATTCTGCAGCCACTCAAGGAGAATGAATTGATTCATTTATCATAATATTTCATTTAACTCATTATCACCAAAAACACTTTCTTCCTCTTCATTTACGTTCTTCTTCTTCTTTTCCTTCTTCAAATATTTCTTTTCTTCCCACCCACACACCTCACGGCCAGCCACCCCAAGAACCCCAACCTTCATAAAAATTTACACCAACCATGTTTTCTTAATCTCCTACTCCTTCTCATCATCTTTTGTGCTTGGAGTTTTCAAGAAAGCTTCCATCTTCAACCATTTTTCAAGCTTTGAAGGTGAGCTTCCATGGCTGAAAAAATTTCAGACCTTCACTTCCATTTTCGTTTCTGGTTTCCTCTTGATTTAATGGTCATTTTCTTCTTCTTTTTCACATCATTACATTGTTCTAACTTGGACCACATTTTCTAGGGTTTTTGAGCTTCAAATCCGAAAATCAAGAGTGCTTCTTGGAATTTTCTTGGTTCTTCATCTTGGTAAGAGGAAGACACTCCTCTTCAACCATTTTTAGCATCTAGGAACCTTGGTTGTGTTGGTTTGTGAAGAACCCTAATAAGGGTTGTTCTTGATTTTAATGATTAATTATGTTATATGTTGATTTTGACTAATTTATGTTATTGGTTTGATTAGTTGTATATAATGGATTGTTGAAATGGATTGAGTGATTTAAAATGGAAGAAAAATGATTGAACACCCACCAAGGAGTGTCACGGTTTTAGGCTAGAAATTTAGGGGAATTTGTGTTGAAGTTGTAAATGGTATAAGACTTAAATTAATCAATGTATGAGATGAAATTCAATGGAAGGAAAATTTGAAATAGAAACCACCATGAGGGCTACGGTTTTGGGAGCCAAGAACCTAGGGTTTTTGGTGAGTTAATTGGACAAGTGAACAACTTAAATAATTAAGGGAATGATGTACATGATTAGGACTTGAAAAGATTTGAAATTGACTAATAGGAGGCCACGGCCTCTAGGGTAATTTTAGGTGGAAAGTGTGATTTTAATGAATTGGAAGCATAATTAATTAGGTAATTGTAAACCTAAGCAATGAAATGGATGATTAAGAAATTAAAAGAATTTACTAAAGCTAAGACTTCATAAATTTTCAAAGAACCAAGAGTGAAAGTATCATAAGAATTAAGGAGATTCTAGGTGAGGGAAAAACATGAGAGTGTGAGGCCTAAGAGCTCAAATAAAATGTAAGTTATGGGGAATTGAGTTGTCTTGGATATTAAGTTGGCTATAAGAATTGATTTTTGAACACGAACCTTAAAAAGGGGGACAAAGTTTAATTTAGAATTCATAATGAACCTAATGATGCATTAATGGGCTTGATACTTATATTATGTGATTATGGGTCCATGTGAGTGACCAATTATATAATGATGCTTATGTTGGCCTAATGTGGCATATTATGAATTTGTATGAGATTGTGGATCATACATGAGCATGCATAGTGTCTTATGCATTGTGATGTCCTTGTGGACCGTTGTAAGGCCAAGTTGCCTAGGAGATTGAACACACCTTAGTGCGGGTGCGAGTAGACAAGTGTGGGTCTTGTTATGCCCTTGGGGGCGTCGGGGTGCGGGTCCTCCACAATGGGTAGTTGGTAGCTCCTTTGCCCGTGGGGCAAACCGATGCAAACGCACCGACGATCCGGACTTGACACTGTCCTATATCTTGATCTAGTGTAGAATGTCTGTGCAATGCCATGATTGTGCACGAGAAAATTTAGTGATAGCACTGGCCTCGGCGGTAGGAGTCACGAGTCACGTACATGTCTCCTGATCTTTCTCTCCGACTGATTGAGTCTAGCTCCATGGAGTAGGAAATTGGGAATGCATGCATACGAGTCATGATATACACTGTCATCATTAATTCTTATTTATGTAACTATACTTGATTTAACTGTCATTATAATAATTATGTGCCTGGAGCTGTTTAGTTACTTATTGTTATGTCTACTGCTCATTAATTGAATATGATGTGTTGAATTGCTATTTGGGCGCGTGGCGCCGTTTTGTTTCTAGCATGCTATAACTGGTAATGATGTAGGATGTCTTACCTCTTTCCCTGTGCTTCTATTATTTGCTGTTTATGTGCACCCTGTGCGATCGAAGACGACGGTGAAGAGACAGAAGATCCTGCCTTCCCCGGCTTCTGGCCTGCACAAGATTGATCTCTACTGCGACGATGTCTGCACGTATGCGCGGATTCTTGGGAGATGTGCGTCTGACCTTCCTTGGGGGGCCAGAGTGCTGGCACATCAACCTGAACTCCGACCGCTGCGTGTATTTGGGAGACGTGTCGATAGCACTTGCCTGGAGACGTCATGAGGCTCCTGTCCTCACCTGCTACCTCAGCTTGCGTCTGGAGTTTTACCTGCCCATTAGGGAGATGTGGGGTGCCCGTTACTACACTCCGCAGGAGGATTCTTTTGATTCCACCGCTCGGGCTCCGTCCCGCGCCTCTGTGGTTCCTATGGATGAGTCCTCGGATGGGGAAGATCCTGATGAGGGTCCTCCTGAGGATCCTGAATCGGTCCCTTTTTATCTGAGGGGTCGATGATCATTGGTGGCTACTGATGGCTGCCAGTGTTTTTGTTTTGGGGGCCTGATGTATCTTTCTTTTTGGTTGGGCTGTATATTTTGTATATGCATGAGGGTATATATGCATGTTTCCCTTGGGGTGGGTATAGTTTTGTTTTTTTGATGATGGCCAGGCTTGTATCTACAAAACAGTTGTATCAAATTATATATATATATATATATATATATATATATATATAT
Organism: Ormosia emarginata; assembly: GCA_029884605.1. NCBI lineage: Eukaryota > Viridiplantae > Streptophyta > Magnoliopsida > Fabales > Fabaceae > Ormosia > Ormosia emarginata. The sequence continues at coordinate 17,850,899 of JAQQTP010000078.1, read as the reverse complement.
ATATATATTCAGTGCAATTTCGTGTATTGTTTTATTCGTCACTTTTATCCGCATTCCGTATTATCATTATTATTATTATTATAAAATATATATATATATATATATATATATATATATATATAATTTATATATATATATATATATATATATATATATATATATATATATATTGCCACTCATGGTTAAACATCAATCAATTAAAATGAACCGGGTCTTAATCGCTTGTTTATTCAATTTTCTGCATTTTATTTTATTTGACAATGTGACGTTCCCTCCTAAAAAGGGGTGTTACATGTTACAACTCTCATGTCCTCAATGTTAACAGGAAATGCCTCATACGTCAAATTATCTTTCAGTTGTATGTCATCGAGCTGAATGACATGCGTTGGATCAGGAATATATTTTCTCAATTGAGACACATGGAATACATTATGGAGATTGAAAAGAAAAGGTGGCAAAGCTATTTGGTAGGCTACGGGACCTATCCGACGAATGATTTGGTAAGGTCCAATGAATTTAGGAGTGAGTTTTCTAGATTTGATAACCCTTCCGACACCAGTCGTAGGTGTTACTCGCAAGAACTCATGTTCACCTTCTTCAAATTCAAGAGGTCTCCTTCGCTTATCTGCATAGCTTTTATATCGGCTCTGAGTCATCGTCATTTTCGCCTGAATCATTTTCACCTTTTTCATAGTTTGTTGCACAAGATCAGGCTTTATGGTCATACTTTCCCTATCCTGATGCTAACACAAAGGTGTTCGACATCGTCGCCCATATAGTGCTTCATAGGGTGCTATCCCTATACTTGAGTGAAAACTATTGTTGTAGGTGAATTCTATCGGAGACAAGAATTCATCCCAACTCCCTTGTTGTTCTAACACACAAGCTCGCAACAAATCCTCCAACAAGTGGATAGTCTTCTTGGTTTAACCATCAGTCTGCGGATGATAAGTAAAACTCAGACGTTGCTTAGTTCCCATGGCTTCTTGTAAACTTCGCCAAAACCTCGACGTAAACCTCAGATCTCTATCAGATACGATACTAGAGGGTACACTGTGAAGTCTAACAATTTCACTAATGTACATCTGGGTCAATCGTTCTAACAGGTACTTGATATTGATCGGCAAGAAGTCCGCTGACTTCGTAAGCATGTCAACTATAACCCATATAGAATCATGACCCTTCCTAGTTCTTCGCAATCCGGTAACAAAATCCGTCAAGATACTATCCTATTTCTATTCTGGAATAGTTAAAGGTTGTAACATACCGGCAGGTCTTTGATGTTCAACTTTTGTCTTTTAACAAACTAGGCAAGATGCCATGCGTTCCGCAATATCTCTCTTCATTCTTAGCCACCAAAACATCTGCTTTAGATCTTGACACATCTTAGTCATCCTCGAATGCATACTTAACCTACTAGTATGAGCTTCGTCCAAAATTGCTTGCTTAAGATCGAGATCATCAGGTATACAAATTCTTCCTTCAAATCTTAAGATCTCATCAGATCCTTCCTCAACTGTTGCCTTATGACCTTGCTTCAAAAATTCTTTCTTATTCTGCAAAAACGGATCATCTTCCTGTCATTCTCGGATTTCCTCCAACAAGTCATTCAAAATAATCACCATATTTAAACAAATCCTTCCTGGTGCCAATTCCATGGACAACCACAAATCTCTAAACTGATTTATCAACTCTTCTTCCTTTATCATCATGGTAGAAACACTTGTCACCTTCCTACTTAAGGCATCTGCCATTATATTTGCCTTTCTTGGATGGTATTGAAGCTGAAAATCATAATCCTTTAAAAATTCTAGCCACCGCCTTTGCCTTATGTTCAATTCCTTTTAATCAAACAAGTATTTCAAACTCTTGTGATCACTGAAGACATTGAACGTGGCCCCATACAGAAAATGTCTCCATACTTTTATAGCAAAAACCACTGCGGCTAGTTCCAAATCGTGCGTTGGGTAGTTCCTTTTATGTACCTTCAACTGTCTTGAAGTATAGGCTACCATATTTCTGTTCTGCATCAACACACATCCTAACCCCTGGTAAGAAGCTTCATAATACACCTCGAAAGTCTCGTTTGGATCTAGCAAAATCAGCACTGGTGCAGTCGTCAGTCTCTTTTTCAACTCTTGGAAACTTGCTTCACATTCTTCTATCCAATCAAAAGCTTGACTCTTCCTCGTGAACTGTGTAAGAGGTCCTACTATCTTAGAGAAGCCTTCAATAAACCTTCGGTAATATTCGACCAATCCAATAAGACTCCAGATCTCTGTCACCGTCTTTGGCCTTTCCCATTATAGAATGGTTTCCACTTTCGATGGGTCCACCGCAATACCTGCCTTGGAAATCACGTGACCCAGAAATTGAACTTCTTCCAACCAAAACTCACACTTCGATAACTTTGCATATAGCTTCTTTTCTTTCAAAATTTGGAGAACTATGCTGAGATATTTAGCATGCTCCTCTTGATTTTGAGAGTAGATCAGAATGTCATCGATAAAAACAACGACAAATCTGTCTAGGTATGGACGAAAAATCCTGTTCATGTAATCCATGAATATAGAAGGAGCATTCATCACTCCGAACGACATCACTTGATACTCATAATGCCCATAACGAGTTCAAAAAGCTGTCTTAGGTATATCTTTTACCTTAACACGAATTTGATGATAACCTGATCGCAGATCTATCTTAGAGAAAATAGTTGCTCCTTTCAATTGGTCCATCAAATCAATCCTTAGAAGTGGATACTTATTCTTTATCGTGACCTTGTTTAGTTGGCGATAGTCCATACAAAGAGGAGAAGTTCTATCCTTCTTCTTGACTAGCAGTAATGGTGCTCCCCACGGTGAAACACTTGGTCTCACAAACTGTTTTTCCAACAACTCCTCCAATTGCTTCTTTAACTCTACTAGTTCCGATGGTGACATCCGATATAGTGCAATCGAAATAGGACCTACTCCTGGTATAAAATTGATCTTCAAAGCTTTGTCTCCAAGTTTGCTTCCTATTGGCTTAGAGAATTAAGTCACCAAGCTTCTTGATGCTTCTTGAAAGTGCTTGGCCGAATTGCTCCAAGGGAGAGCAAACCAAGTCTTCATCCATTTGGTTTCCTAGTTAGGTTTAGGTAAATCAAGTTAGGTTTCTTAGTTATTTGGCTAACCATCTAGTTACTTAGGATGACTAACCACCTTCTTGTTTATGCTGGAACATTCTATAACTAAAGCTTTAATGAATAGCTAACTAGGTTTGTTCCATTTAGTTACTACTTAAGCACTTTGGATTAACTTAGTTAGGTTTAAGCTAACTTAGTTAGGTTTTCTAGTTACTAACTAACTAGTCCAACCATTATTGTTGACTACCTTCCTATTGGTTTAGAAATTCAAGCCATTTTCGTTGACTGACTCTCATTGACTTAGAAATAATTCAAGCCAGAAATGTTGACAAATTTCTATTGATTCACTTAACTGTAAGTCACAAAGACTTTACCGGTTCCTATTATTGACTGGGCAGTAGCTACTGCTCTTAAGTCAGTAGGTACTGTCCATCATATAATAAAATAATATTAAAATATAAAATATTTTTATGTTACAAATAAATTCTAAAAATTAAAAGATTGATACACGTATCACTCGGAATTGGGTTTAGTAAGATCTCCAAGCTTCGAATAATTAGATAAAGATTTTCCCCGATCCGAAAATTATTATTTTCTTGACTCGGAGTAAATCACACACAAGAATCAAATACAGTCACGAAATAGTCAAAATAAAATTACAGCACACAAAAAACATAAAACAGTACAATTTAGGCAATATCGTAATTTAGCAAAATTTGGGGTGTTACAGTCAAGATTAGAATATAAATGCATGTGACTCCTCTCACCTTCTCATAATAAAAACTCCTCTCACTAAATTTGTCCTATATATATATATATATATATGTGTGTGTGTGTGTGTGTGTGTGTGTGTGTGTGTGTGTGTTCTTGTAAATTATCACACCATACTTAACAATGACTATTTACTTAAAAATTCTTGTTTAAGCAACCATAAGAAAGTATAAGTAGTAAAGGAAGAAGAAGTTTAATAAGAATAATCTCAAAATCCCCTACCTATTTTCACGTTTCTACTTCTTCTTCCTTTCTCTATTTCCTTTTTGCTGTTCACGTTTCACATTTCCTTTTCTTTTATTTTCATGGTTCAGCTCCCCTGTTTCTATACCACATTCTTTTTCTTTTTCTTTTTTTTTTCTCGACTGCTATAGCCAAGAACCGTGTAGAAGAATGATTAGTTCTTGGGTGAATTTTTCATACCCAAAAACCGTGTAGAGGAGAGTTAAGAATAAAAGTCAAGCTTGAACTCCAGAACCGTAGAAGAAATAAAAATGATAAGTCAAACATGAGATAAATATGAAGAGGGGATACGGTGAAGAATGGAAGAAAAGATAAACATAGAATATTATATAAATATAGAATATTAGCTGAAACTTTTGTGTCTTTTAGAAATATTTTAATTTTTTAAAGTTAAATTTTTAAATTTTATAAGTGTTATAGAAAATTTTAAGACTCATCTTAGTCCTCAGATTTATTTTTCATAACTTTCTGTATACTATTATTTATCAGTTAAATTTTATTATTTGATCCCAAGTTGAATTAAATTGCGGATTGAATTATTATGCTTACTGATACTTATTTTAGTTAGTTATTCATACCAAAATATTCTCTATATTTTATTTATCATTTTCATCAAATTTTGTAATTTTCAGAGATAGTGAACTGTTCCATAACTGTTCTCTTAATTATTTTTCGGTATCTTTAAAAATATCAGACTTACTCAGTTAATTCTCCAAAATTTTTTACAACTCTTATCAATTATTTATAGTTAGGAAATAAATTTTTCATATTTATTTTCATCATATCAACTGATTCAGCAGATACTTTAATTATTCTTTTGTATTCAGTGTTATACAATTACGCTCAAACTGGTTCAGAAAATTACCCGAATTAACAGATAACTCTTACCAGTCATACTGAGCTTCTATAACCCTGATTAAGATAATTAGATTAGGGAGAATATTACAGTCTTCATTGTTGGGAGGGGCATCCTCTATAGGTGTAACACCTTCCGTAGGGCGTCACATTTTAAATAAAACATAAAACCAAATGAAGTCATTTTATAAAAACTTTGAATTCTAAAAGATGAATTTTTAAAATTTCTTTTTGCGGAAACATAAACTTACCAAAAATTATAAGAAAAACAGAAATTTAAGTTGAATTGATTAATACACATATTATATATGCTACAAATATTCAACAACAATTTAAAACATAACATTTACAGACTCAGAGAAACAGTAGCAAACCCAAAGAAGGTTACTACTAATAGCACGGTAACAACACTAACGAGAAAAACCCAACCTACAAGTTCCGTTTCTCCACCAACTGTATCTTGTTGAAACTTGGGAAAATTACTCCTCGACGTCGCCACCAACTTCCGAATATTGCCTCCAATAAGTTTGAGAAACTTCCTTCGTCTACTATACGAATTTAACAAATACAACACAACAAAACAATACAATAAAGAGGTGAGATCCCCTTTCACCAATACCAGTACGGTAGCAAAGAATAATACGAATGACAAGGTCATTCCATACTCATAGATAATACAAATATAGTCATGTTATCAATTTTCAATTAATTTGAATAAGCATATATCATAATAAAATAAACTACAATAACATTACCAGGATAGATATAACAATTCATACAATATAAAATACCATAACAGTAAATCATAACAATATAAAATAACTATTAAATGCAATAACAACATATAATATCACGATAAAAGATAACAATGTATAGACAAAATACAACATATAAACATATAATATCACAGATAAAAGATCACAGATAAAAGATCACAGATAAAAGATCACAGATAAAAGATCACAGATAAAAGATCACAAATAAAAATCACGATAAAAGATCACAGATAAAAGATCACAGATAAAGAAATAATAATGTACAAAGATATAAACATATGCAATAGGACTCAACCCTACTCCATGGAGCTAAACACATACAGATATCAGAGAGAATGACCCGCAAAATCTATTAGTACCACGGCTGCCCAACCAAACTATTGCGCTGTCTCACGTTGCGTCTATAGCCCCACGTCACATGGAACCCATTGTCCAAGGCGTGGTGTAGTTCACGGTCTCACGTTGTGGCACTACAGGCAATGTACTATTAGACTTTACAAGATCTTGATTAAATATAGTGCGTGTCGAGTCCACTAGTGTGCTATCGGTTACCACGGCCCAGCGGAGCTACCAACTGTCCATATGTGGGATACCGTACACTAACGTCTCCAAGTTCAAAAAGAAAATGAACCGCACTACGTTTATCGCATCGACAACACGATGTGATTCACCTCGTCAACCAATCCACCAAAAATTGGCATTAACTCAATGCAAGATCCAAAATAAGAAATTATCAAAATACCCTCAATAAAAATATATCCTCAAAGATAAAAAAAATATACAGTAAGTCCTGCCGGACAAATACTGTTCCAAAGCCTGTATGGGTTCACCTCATAGCCCAACAGCGAAAATATACAGAATACCCTCAATGGTATAAAATATACAGTTTCAGTCAATCACGTAGAAATTTTATCACGTTTTCACAATCTCGTCATTTTTATAAACGTTTTTAAATCGCGTAAATTTATTTTTCTGTTTTTAAAATCTCGTAGAGTTTTTAATACGTTTTCTCAATCGCGTAAGATTTTTAAATCATTTTCTTGTCCGAATTCCTTAAAAATTACTGTTTAAAACAAACAGAAATAATATTTAATATGTTTAAACTACGTAGAATATTTTTCATACCGTATACTGTCTTTTGGACATCTTTTCTATCTTATTTGTCCGTTTTTAATATAAATTGACAGTATTATGTTTAAAAAATTTATAATAATGGTTTCCTAATTTTTCTGTAAAAATTCTTTTACTTAATTTTTAACCGTATAATTTAACTTTTTGAAAACCACTAACATGCTTCAAAATATAATATGAGCCATATGTTAGCAATTTACAAAAGTTACTGTATTTTCTTCTAACAGTAAAAATCATTTGTTTAAACTTCTTAAACTTAATTTTTAATCAATTTATTTCTTCAAAACTCATTGTAATAAAATCCTTTTGGCATTTATTACTTAACCTTAGTTGCAAACAATTCTATAAATCAAAAACATTTAAATTTGGTATATTGGCCGAAAATCATTCTATGCTTTATAATTCATTCCTAATTATTTCCATACATTTAATCTCTTATAAAACTCTTGATCTAATTTATTTTTATAAATTATCTAGTCAATAGTTAGAAAATATTTTTGGATCAAAGGTATGTGGCATGTTGGCCAGATTTTAACAACGTCTTTGCATTTGATCTTTAAATTATTTTTCATCTTCTAAATAAATGTCAAATTATTGTATTACCTAAATTCATTAAATCATTGCTTTAGAAAATGGTTTGGAAATGATTTTAGAAATCATAATTGCTTGGCTTTGGCATGTTGGCCGAAATACATAATTTCATCCATTGATCCATAAATTCATTTTTCTTACTCTAAACAAATTGGTAACTTATCAATTTTTCCTAGATTAATTAAATTCCACTTTTAGAAAATTGATGAGAACATTTTGGTTCTCCTCTTTGCCTTGAGGCCGTGAGCTTGGATTTGTGTTCTTTGGAACACTCATGCAAATCCTTGTATGTTATTTACATGTTACAATAATTATCATGCATATAAGTACATATACCATATATGAAAACAACCATAAAACACATATAAAATATTAAAGCTATTAGACATGCTTTCACATATAATCAATCACAATTAGGAAAGACTATAAACAATCAAGTGAATGAATCCTTATGGATCCTTCACCACAAACACATACATTCCTCACCACCAACACATGGTTGATGAGGGTAATCTCCCTCTTACCTCTTGAAGAACCTCCAAAGTTCCTTGTATGTCTCCTTCAAGCAAACTTTCTCCACCAAGAGCTTCTTGAAAATCAAAGAAAACATGAAATATTAATACCTAAGGCTCTAAACTAAAATAATCATGGATTAAAATCATGATTAGAACTTCAAAATGGATAGAAATATGAAGATTAAAGAACCCTACCTTCAAGGCTTCAAACTTAAGCTTTGAAGAACAAGATAGAAAAAGGATGATTTAAGCTTAGGTTTCAACTACAAAGTGTCTTGAAATGAAGTAAGGAAGTAAGAAATAAGGTAGTTTAGAATTATAGAAGAGTGAGTGATGGAAAAGGATGGGTAGGCCGTGAGGTTGGAGAAGAAAGGGAGAAGAAAAATTTGAGAGCTTTTCTTGTTTGATAGCTTTGAAGAAAAGTGAAGACTTTGATTAAATGAAAACAAAGTCTCCTATTTACTATACATGGCCGTGAATTACTTTGAGAGAAGGTGAGAATTATATTTGGTTTTGCTTCCTCCAAATGCATGGTCGTAAATGCATAGGAATAAGAATGAAATGAAATGTAAGAATTGTCTCCCTAAAGCATGCATTGTCGTAGAAGCACATGCAAAAAGCCACTAAAATTGACTTTGTCTTACTTGGTTAATTAAATGTAAGATAGTAAGAATTGAATGGTAATATTTGCTTCACAAATTTAGCTTGGCCGTAGACTTCAACAAAGAAAAGCCATCAATATTGACTAGTCTTCCTTTTATTCAATTTGGCTTTCTACATGCATTTCACCAAGTCTTTCTACGTGAATTCACTTTGTGAATTGGCTAATAGAGCAAATTACTCTTCTCCTTCACCGTAGAACCAACTAATTTCAAGGAGTCCAAATTTGTTTAATAGCTTGCTTTCTATTGGTTCTTAAAGAGTCAAGCCATTATTCTTGACCAATTTCTATTAGTTGAATATTTACTAACTTGATTCCTATTAGTTGCTATTTTTGTTGACCAATTTCTATTGGTGCACACTGTATATTTTATAGTATATTTGAACCAATGAACAATAATTACTGTTTATAAAATCAGTATTTATTGTCTAATGGATAATAAAATATACATAGATTTTTATCTTAAATTAACAAAGTAGCAATTATTATTGATCATTTTTTTTCTACTGATTGCCCTTGATGAGTCATAGAGCGAGTCATCACAGAGAAATTTTCTAGAATATGTGACTCACTACGATAAGTCAGTATGATGAGTCATCGTGGAACTATCTAGAATGGGTGAGTCAACATAGATATTTTCCAAAACAGGTGAGTCAGCATGGCGAGTCAGCATGTCGAGTCACTGACTGTGTCACAACTGCATCACTGCCTATGTCATTAATGGTGAGTCACAACGCTGAGTCATCAGCTGAGTCATCATAGAAGCTTCTAGAACAGGTGACTCACTGCGGTGAGTCACAGGCCGAGTCACCGCTTCTGGAACCTTCCGAGAATCTGCTGAGTCATGGTGCTGAGGTGTCACGCCACGTGTCGAGTTTCTATTGGCCCGTTGCGATGAGTCACAGCCACCAATTTTGACCAGCTCCCCATTGGTCCACGTGTAAAGCACTTGATGACTAAAAGTGGGTCCCGCAAATATTTTCGGGTTCGCTGTCACTTATTTGTACTGACTAATAAAATAATATTATAATAATAATACAAAATTATTTTATTGTACAGTCAAATCCTAAAAATTAAAAGATTCACAACAGTATCATTCAGAATTGGGTTTAGTAAGATCCCCCAGCTCCGAATAATTAAAACAAGATTTCCCCGGTCCGAAAAATTATTATTTTCCTGCCCCGAAGCAAATCGCACAAAAAGTCCAAATAAAATCACAGACAGTAATATTGCACACTGTATCATATAGAAAAATTGAAAACAGTACATTCGGGACGTAATGGTCATTTTTCTATTTTTTCCCATCACAAAGCAAATCATTCAAAACGCTCAAATAAAATTACAGACAGTATTATATATCTGTATTTCACACAGAAAAATTTAAAATAGTAAATTTGACAAAATTTTTATTTTACGGGCTCGAAGCAAATTACGCAAAACGACCGAATAAAATTATAGACTGTAAAATATATCTGTATTTCGTACAAAAAAAAAATAAGAAACAGTAAAATCAGGACACAACGGTCATTCACCCAAAAGTTAGGGTATTACAATAGGAATATCAGAACCTTTATAACATCATCTTTTTAGCATGTTAGACTTGTATATGATCATAGAGGCACCATAATACTTGTTTAACATATCTGCTAAATTTTGTGACATTTTGAGTTAATTTAGGTACTTTGCTGCAACACAGAACATGCAAAATGACTAATTTAACTCAGGAAAAATAACATAAATACAAGGAAATAAATATGAAAAATTTATTTCTAAGTCAAAAATGTATGAAAGATGATGGAGTTAAATTTGAGGTCAAACAGAGTCAGTTTGGTATTTTTAAGGACATTGAGTGAGTGTTTAAATACCGGATTGAGGTGCAACAAATATGAAAAATTATGAAAATGATGAAACAAGAATTTAGATGAATCCTAAGATTTATTCTAAGGTTGTTAGAAGTTAGGAAACCTGATTTAGTAAAATCAAAGTGTTCTTAACAGATACGAAGTTTCAGCAACAGACTAAATTGCCCCTAGTATTTATCTATTAAGTGAGATTTGATGTCACTTTTCTCTCTTCTCACACACGATGGTCTATTGTTGAGAAAAGAGTAATAGAAACGAAAAACAAAGAAAGAAAAGAGGAAGAGAAGAAGGGAGAAAAAGATGAGAAAGCAAGGAAACAAGAGGCAAAATTCAAGGTTGAGGTAGGGGAAAACACCTTCATAGCTCTATCCTTATTTCTTTCATGTTTTTCATGAGTTGATGGCCAAAAACGAAAATGGGTTTTGAGGATTAACCATAATTTCTATGCTTGTTTTTCTTCCTTTTGAGCTTGTTAAAGGTTTGGTTTGATTGTGAATGATGCTTGGATCATGAATATGGTCTTAATTTTCCTTAGTTTGTGGTATAAATCGAAAATGGGTTTTAATAGGGATTTACATTTTCTATGTTCGATTCTTATGTGTTTGAGCTTAATGATACGTTGAGAGCATGAATATGTTTTTTGTTTTTTCATGGATATTGAAGATTCAAAAATTGGTTTTTCCTCTTGGTTTATGATTGATGTTTGATCCAAGTTTGATGGACTAGAAATGTGACTAGAGGTTATTGAATTAATGAGGTGCTGGAAATTAGTTGGGAATATGATTTATAATGTTATGCAAGGATGCTTTATGATACTTAGAGAAAGATAAGCCTTAATAATGCTATGTAAAGTATGAATATACATGAGTTTATTATGATATTTTCTTGGTTGATCCTCATTTCTATAACTTGCATTGTGGTAATTGTGGTTTAATTGAAGTATGATTGTGGCCAAGAGCTAGGTGGTGGCTTTTTTTCTTCACAATTCTAAGAGTTTCAAAAATAGGTATTTTGAGGTTATGGTTTGGTTCCAAAAATCATGTTTAGTTGAGGTATAATAGGTCAAAATGGGATTTTGAGGTATTTTAAGTGTTTCCTTGCTTGAATGTGTTTTCAATAGTTGTTTATGACTTGTTCATGATAGGAGTTTAAGTTAGAATCTTGGAACTCTTCATTTGGACCTTTGATGCACAAAGTGAGAAAAATGATATTTTCCTTGCTTGATTGAGTTTAAATCAATGATTGATGAGTTGAACTTAGTTTTGAATGATCCTAACATGATTAGAGACCATTATTAGGGTTGAGGAACACTTAGAATCCATGATTTGAAGGTTAGAGCTTGGTTAGGAACCAAGACTTTATAGAACCCGAATTTGCAGAAACATAGTAGTATCCGAATAACTTTTGATGTTTGTTTCATAACTTAAGCTACAGACATCGAAATGACTTGCTTCTTATTGTATTTGAAAGCTGATACATAAGGCTTCATGTAGTGAAAATTTTAGAATTTTAGAGCAACCCAATTAGTCCTAGTTTTTATTTCAAATCGAGCCAAATTCTGCAGAAAAAATAATCTGGAACCTGTTAAACCAGATTGCATAATTTCTTACTCCGAAGTCATATTTGCATGAAAATAGTGGCATTTGAAAGCTAACATATAAGGCTATTTGACTGTTAAATTTAAGAATTTTTGAGTTCTTATTTTGTTCCCAGTTTCATTTTAAAGTCAGGTCATTTTTGAGTAAAATAGAGAATGTCCTGTTTTGACTTCTACATAATATGGCATAAATTTGGCTACACTTAGCCAAATGAAATGAGGTTTATGGCATATGAAAGATATGAGGGAAGGCTATTTGCTTAAAAAAATTCAGAATTTTTGTTATTAGGATGCACATTTGGCGCACTCATGAAAAATAACTTTTTTAGGCAAAAATTGAGGTGGTTTTGAGAAAATTTAGACCCTAGAAACTTTAGTAGCTTCTTTAATAATTAAAGTTGAATTATGAAAATGTAGTAGAAATGTGTTTGCCTATTTATGGGTTAAACTTTAATGAAATGCTCCTTTATTGAGCTAGAAATGAAATGTATGCATGATATTGATGTATGAATGTAATGGATTGAATCACTTATGAAGCAAATCATTATATGTACTTAGTATGGAATGCATGATATATATGAATGATGTTGATGAATGGTATATATATATATAATGATGTTTAGTTTTAAATGATATGTTGTGATTCCCTAATATACGAATGATGAAAAATGATGCATTGAGTCCTGATATGATATGAGGATGAGAAATATCATAGTGTATAATTGATGAATGTATTATGTTTTAATATGTCAAGTTGAAATATTTACGATGTGAATTATCATTTATGCTTTGCATGAAATGACTGGTAACCAAGATGAATAAGAGGTTGAATGATGTTGAAAAGCATATTGATATATGCATGATAATGGATAATATTGACAAACATAATATTGGGATGCAAAATAAAGAAAGGATAAAAGTAGATTGAGGTTGAGTAAGTTATTCCCTCTCTTCTTGAAATATGAAAAGATTGAATAATCATGTAAATGATATAAAGTATGAATGAGGTCTTGCTCCTTTATTATGCAAGGAAAATCAAGATTAAGAGCAAAGTTAATGGAAAAATGATTTTTAAGTACTTATGCATATTTTGTTTTCAAACTTGTTGCTTGCTAATTTCCTTGTATGAATGACTCTATGGCTTGGGCAAAAGGAGCTCCTAGTGCTAGGGTTCTGGGTATTAAAGAGTGTGAGGCAAGTAGCCCATTGATACTAAGTAGTATTAAGTGGTTGATGCCCTACTACTTAGAGAGGAGATACCCAGTATGGTATTAAAAGTGGTAAAAGGTAACCTCATTGTTACCACTCATACCAAGGCGGTGCAAGGTGGACAAGGAACAAAGGTTTTCATATCCCTTCCTACTTGAGGATATACAAGGATCAAAAAGACTTCTTTGGAACAAAGGTTTTCTTGGAAGAAAGGGATTCTTGGACATATGCAAGTAACATGTGTTTTCTAAAATAAAATCTTTTAAAATCATTTCATAAGCATACTTTAGGACTTTCATTGGGCATAATCATGCATTATCATGCATTGCATAAAATTGGAAATTGTATGTGCAATTGTCTTATTTTCATTAAATGTGAAGATTAAGGTTAAAAGTTACTTAGAAAAGGCTGGGAATAATACTTAAAGTGAGTTAGGTATTGTTCCTAATAAGATGATAAACGTATAAAGTACATGTTGTTTAAATTGATTGTTTAATTAAATTATTTGTTATTAAATGAACTATCTATGTCGGGAAGGGAAAAGACAGAGTTTTTGGCTTATGCCACCTTTCTAGATATTATGTTAAAAAAATATTGGTTTTTCCCCGAAGCAGCTGGATTTACCATGATGTCACGATTTTAAATTTATTATTAAGTATTATTAATTCTCACCCCAGTTCTTTTTATGTTTTCTATGATAAATCTAAAGGAAGATCCAAGCAAATGCAAGGCAAGATGATGAAGACTTAATAAAGTATTCATATATATATATATATTGAGTTTGTACTTAAATTTATGGTTCTGTTATTAAACTATTATGGTTAGCTCTTTGTAAAAGTTTGTAATCTTAGATATATCAGATAGATGTTTAGTAAAGAGTAAGTTTCTGAAGGTGTAAAATATCTTGCTTTCTTACTTTTAGCAAAGGCTCTATATAATTACTAGTTAATAGTTATTATACAGGTTATGTATTTACGTTTTAAGATTAAAGTGACATACTTAATTCTACTTACTTAGTATACTTAGGGTATACTACGGTATATAGAATTAGGGTGTTATATTTTGGTATCATAGCAGTTCATCCTGTCGGGCCAAGGAATGGACTGACTATGCTTTTGAACATGTTTAGATGTTTTTGTTTGTGTCGGGCATTCTTTTATCTCACTGTGAGATATGTGAATAGAATTGCATGACAACCTTAGGATTGGATGTTAATAATTACTAGCACACTATTACATGATATCGAGTCTAGCCAACTTAATATATAATGTTCTGTGTGAATAGGAAATTATAACACCTCCTAGGCGAATATAGGAGAATAGGAAAGTTTTCAAAGAAGGGTAATAATGATATGTCTGAGATAGTTAGACCGTTGATGAAAGTGATGAGAGAACAAAGCATTGTCACTGGGGAATAGATAGAAGTTACTAATAGAACGATGTGGGAGCAGACTAAGGCTATCTATATCATGATGAAGAGAAGGAGACCAAATCCATAAGTTGGGGAAGTAGTAATAGTAAGGAGTCAGCACCTCAATGACTTTTCAGAATTTAGAGAACTGAACCCTCTGTCGTTTCGAGGTGAGTTCGACTCAATAAAAACAGAAGAGAGGTTAATGAAAGGAAGAAGATATGCGAGGTAATGAGTTATCCAGACGATCAAAAAGTGTCATTCATTTCTTTTATGTTGAAAGGAGAAGTGGAGCATTGATGAATGAGTTATAGACAATTAATGAAAGTTGTTGGTACATAGATGAACTAGAAAAGAATTAGAATGATCTCTTTGGGTAAATATTTCTTGAAGAATAAGCGAGATGAAAAGAGAGTGAAATTTCTTGAGTTACAGGAAGGTAGTATGTTTATAAGGCAATATGAAACAAAAGTTTGGTGAATAGTAATGAGTTTACCACAATACTTGAAGTGAAATTACAATTTAATGAAGTTGAGTTGTGAGTAATGAAGTTCACTAGAGATGGTATTAGTAATATGCTTGAAAGAATTAAGATGGTGACAACTACTATGAAGGAATGGGTTGTTGTTGTTGATAAGATTTTTGTCAGGATGGAAGCCAATCCACCTCAACAACTAGGATTAGAATTCCCATGATTATTTAGAGCTTAAAAAGATGAATTTGTTATCAATTAGAAAAAGATATAATATATTGATAGTCAAGGAATAGAGTGAATCAGTAAAGTCTCTAAAAGAGTAAAAGGTTAGATATTAAGGGTAGATATCAAATTCTATAATATAAAGGAAAGTAAGTTCGAGTTGGAATATGGAGTGAAAGTGCACAAGATGTAGAAAGTAATATGGAAGTAAACCAAGTTTGATAGGTCAGTTAGTATCTTATACATGCAGTAAAATCATAGTGTTATAAATGTGGAAATGCTCATCAGAGTTTGTTGTTGAGTTCCAAATCTTTTCTATATGAGATGCGGTGTCGCTAGATACTGTAGAATTAAGATATTGATGTAGAAGTTAAAGAGTAAGAAAGTGGTCATTTCAAAGTTTTTAGCTGGTCTTTTTATATCATTCTTTTCGAATGAGGTCAAGTGGTAACTTGAATAGAATAGTATAGAAAGCTGTAGATGTGAAGCATCAATTGGATGAATGTACAAGTTTTCAAAGATACATTAACTATGAAAGGGAACGACATTTGTATTTTGAAAAAATTCTCATGAGCCATAGGTATATTACTATTATGTTTCTTCATATGGGAGCTTAAGGTTCAAAGGCCTTATTTTATATAACACATGGACATTCTTACATCAATCTCTAAGTGATGACAATGTTTTAGTTGTTAAATTTGCTGAGGAGAGGAATGTAAGGAATTCTAGGACCAGTGTTCGAGAAGCTGATGCTCTCTATAGAAAGTTTGGAAAAGAAGAAGGACTCAATAACCTTTTTTTGTGAAATGTTATTTTGTTAGAATGGAATTGTATTCTTCTGGAGATGAAAGGCATCTTACATTTTGTCAAATAAGACAATGTTTGAAGCTAGATCTTTATTCATGCATGTTTATATGTTAGCTAATGTGGAGAAGTATATGGCTAGGGGTTTTCCCATTCTATCAAGACCTTAACATTCAAAATTGACTTGATAACTATAAAGGTTTAAACTATTGAAGATGGATACCGACAGGATGAAAATTGCAACATTGTACATGATAGGGAGAAACCATGTATTCACACAGATAGAATTAGGTTCGTCTTAGAAGATTTGGTAATGTTTTGCTCTTGCAATGTGTCTGAAGGAAGAGACTCAAAGAATAAAATAAATAAATTAAGAAAATTCCTAATTTGGTTGAACTTTTAAGGCAATGGACAAAGCAGAGAATTGGACTTTAGTCAAGAAGTGTAAAAATTATGGAGACTACTGAATCGAAGTTTCACATTGAGCAGATCATCACGAATCTTCAAAAGAGGAAAAGGATAAACAGTGAGGATGAGGAATGAGATTTTACACCCAGCGATTCACAAAATAGAAATGAGCTAAAATTAAATGGAAACTGTGAAACCTAAATGCTCTAAGTGTGGAAGAAGACAACATGGCGACAAACTTAGTTTGGTATACTATGTCAGTAGGTGTTAGTTGTAACACCCCGAAAATTGCTAATTTCTTGATAAATAATCATTTTATAAAATTTGTGATTTTTGTGAATTTTTATAGATTTTTCCAGAAACGTTGAATATTTTAATATATTCCTCATTTTGTGTGCGCATTGAGCAGAGCCAGGAAAATAAAATAATTTTCCCGAGGCTAGTAAACCTTGAACTATGGAAACATCAATGAGGGATCTTACTAAACTTGAGGCTGGGCACAGTTTGCGAGGTTTGTATTTTTTGAGATTATTATCTGATAAATAAAAATTATTGTACGATTTATTATCTATTGGACAATAAATACTGATTTCTATTAACTATAACTTTTGTCCATTGGATAATAGCCTTAGTAGAGTGTTGGTCATCTTTTAGAGAGCACTTTAATGATATCACAAGATGATCTCATTTGATGACATCACCTTTGACTTTTCAAAAAGTGAGTTTTTGGTTTCTTGGAGAAGGTTTGGAGGAAGCTTCCAAGCAATTTCCTATTGGCTTGCTTGATAAGCCAATTTTTCCCTCCTTTCCCTCTCACCTCTCCACGGCAATGGGCATTTTGGAGCCAAGAAAATTGCTTTTCACTTTATCATTTTCATTTCTAATTTTGAATCACCAAAAACTATTATCACTTTTCTAATACTTTCTCTCTCTACACTTTTTCTCTCAAGCTTTTTCTCTTCCTTCTCTCTTCTTCTTCCACGGCACCCACACCTTCTTCCTCCTCCATTGTTACTTGATTTCAAGCAACCATCTTGCTTGAATCCATTTCTCCTTTGAAGCTTTTCATTCTTATTGGAAGGCATCTTCAAAAACTCAACCTTTTCCTCTCCATTCTCTTCCTCTCTACCCTATGGCCACCACACCATTTCCCCACCTCCACATTTGCAAAAATCCAAGCCACCATGTTTTCTTAAACTACATCATATTCTAAGCTTCTTTCTTGTTAGAATCTATCCAAAAAGCTCACACCTTTATCATCTTCTTCAAGCCTCAAAGTTTGAAGCTTTAAGATAATGTTCTTGATTCTTTATTTTCTCCCCTTCTTTTTCGTTTCCATGGTCACCACCATGGCCATTGATCTTTTCTTCCTCAAGCCTTGGTGTTGATTTGATGAGTTGTGATTCTTAAGGTTTTTAGAGGAGCTTGGCTGAAATTCCAAGGAGCAACCAAGAAGGTTTCTTTTCTTGCTTTTTCTTAGGTAAGAGGGAGACTATCCACTTCAACCTCTATTAGTAGTGGGAAGCTTGTTTGTGTGCTGATATTGAGAAATCCATGTTAGGGTTGCTCTCTTGATTATATGGTTTTTCTAATGATCTTTGTATTAATGTCCTTTTATGTGGTTTTATTGGTTGTAATTGTGTATGTTGATGATCTTGGATTGATTGGAAATATGAATTTGAAGCAAAAGTTGCTTGCTTTCCCTATGGAGGCTCACGGCCATAACCCCTTTAATAGGGTGTTCATGGTTAAAATTTTGTAACAAGTTAGAAAGATAACTAATCAAGTGAATAATAATCAATGGAGAAATAAAAATCTAGAACCCCTAATTTCCTTGAGGCTCATGATCTCTTAAGGTGAAAATGCCAAAAATGTAATGTTAAAGTGGAGCTTAGTTGATTAGAAAATTAGAGATTTATTAGAAGTTCATAAAATGGGAAGAATAAAGAATAAGACTTTATCCTATAACTTAGAACAATTTTGGACTTAAGAAAATAACAAGAGAGTGTGTGAGACTTGGAGAACCTTAGAATAATTTTCTAAGTGAGTATGAATAAACTTAAAGTAGAGAACTTAACTAATCATGAGAATTCCTCTAGAGAAAGATTCCATAAGAAATGCTAATTAAAGTGAGACTTCATAATAAACCTTAAAAGTGTATTATCACATTTGCGAATTTGATGATATGTTATTGTGGGTCCATGAGTGGGACCAATAATATGTTGATGTTTATCTTGGCCAAATTGTGGCATGTCATGGAAAAGTATATTATTGTTCAATATACATGTATATGCATTAAGTCATCATGCATTGTGAAAGTCCGGTGGACTCTGTTGTAAGGCTGTATACCTAGGAGATTGAGTCACACCTTAGTGCAGGTGCGAATACACTAGTGTAGGTCATATCGTTGACCTTGGGGGCATCGGGGTGCGGGTGTCTCACGAATGGACAGTTGGTAGCTCTTCTGGGCTGTGGGATAGACCGATGCAAACGCACCGAAGATCCGGACCGAGACACTGTCCTATATCGTGATCCTGTGTGGATGTCGCTGTATAAAGCCTTGTTGCGCAAATGATTGATTTTTTTTCTAGAAAGCACTTGATTTTAGGCTGACGAGATACTGACATGTCTCCCTGATCATTCTCTCTAATGTTTGTGTCTAGCTCTATGGAGTAGGATTTTTGGTATCGAATGTTGGATTTTGGTACCATGTGCACGTGCATAGTGAGTCAACATATTATTTGGCATTTACTTGTATGATGATGGAACTGCTGTTTTATTGATGTTATAACTACCTGAATTTGTTAAGTTGTCTATTATTTGAATCTGGATGCTGATTATTATTTCTGCTATGCTATGTGGCGTCTTGCGTCATGTTGTTCCTCTACTGCCATAATTGGTACTGAATGTAGGATGTCTCATATCTTTTCTATATCTCCATTATTCTATTTATTTATGCATTTCTCTGAAGACGTTGGTGAAGAAGGGGAACTGCACGAGTTCCCTGGCTTTTGGATTGACTTTGATTAGTACTTGTTTGGAACATGACATCCCGTCCACATGGCTTTTTGGGATATGCGAGATTGACTTTTCACGAAGGTCTGGACTACTGGCATATCAACTTGAGTACGGATCGCTGCGTCTACCACGGATATGCGACAGTGTCTCTGGCATGGGGTCGTTATGATCCACCTGTCTTTAATTTCAATGCACATGTTTATTTAAAGTTTTACTTGCCCATTCGTGATATGTGGAGTGATCTTGACTACACTCCAAGAGAGGATTCGTTTTTATCCTCTGCACGAGCCCTCGCTCGTAACTCGGTTGCTCCGATAAGGATTTCCTTTGACGAGGAAAACCCCGAGGAGGATCTAGCCATGGTTCCTTCTCTTTAGTTTTAGGGACTGATACTATTGGTAGCTACTGATGGCTATCTATAAATCTTTTTGGGAGGCCTGATATTTTGTCTTTTTTGGTGGGCTGTATATATGTGTAATCATTTTGGGGCAGGTAAAACTTTTGCTTATTTTGTATATCTGTTAATGTAACTAAACAAGTATGACATATATATATATATATATATATATATATATATATATATATATATATATATAATGTACGAATGTATGGTTTACTTCTCGTGTTAACTTCTGCTATAATTATGTTTTAGCTTCTTTTACAACAAAAAAAAAAAAGAATTCACTAAATCATAATACGTTTACAAATGAATAGGCTTATCTATATTATAATGAACCAGGTCTTAGTTTATAACTTATTTTCTGCATTGTGGTTTTTGGTGTGATGTTGCCTTCTCAAAAAGGGGCGTTACACTAGTTTGGTATCAGAGCCTCGGTTTAAGTTTTCTTTTGGGTTTTGTGGTTAGGTTTGTCTTGTTTGTGCTGTATGACTCTTTGTGTTTGGTATTCCAAAAGGATACATCTAATTCTTCCTTGTGTTTTATTCAGTTTTCTCTGAAAAAGCATAATGGCACGCGGTGGAGGTATTGCTGCAGCTATTGATGCCATGCAATGAATGGCGGACGTTATTGCACAACAAACTGAAAGAGCTGCTCAACAACAGGAAAGGGTTGCTCAACAGTTAGAAGCATATGCTGATGCTCAAAATCTGTTAGAGTTCTATCGTAACAACCCTCCACAGTTTAAGGGGGAATTCGATCCGGAGAAGGCTAGTCTTTGGATCAAAGAGCTGGAGAAAATTTTCAAGGACGTGAATTGTGTTGATGACAAGAAGGTAACGTATGCTACTTTCATGCTGTTTAGAGATGCAGAGGATTGGTGGAACGGAGCAGAGACTACTACAAGCTGAAGGTCAAGTAATCACCTGGGAGGTATTCAAGGATAGATTCTTGGAGAAGTATTTCCCTGCAAGTGCAAGACATGCAAAAGAGATGGAGTTCCTTAGTTTGAGGCAAGGGAATATGACTGTCAGCGAGTATGCTGCGAGGTTCGAGAGCTTGTCCAAATTTTCAATGTATTTCCAACACCAGCCAGACGAGGTATGGAAGTGTCATAATTTTGAAGAAGGATTGAGGCATGACGTAAAAAGGGTGGTCATAACCTTGAGGATCAACTAGTTTTCTAAGCTATTGGACACATGTCGCTGAGTGGAAGATCTGGATTAGACGCGGGACACGAGGAACCATAACTTTGGACCTACTAGGTTCCAAAGAGGAGGTGGTAACAATGCAAACTGCTTTCAGAAGAAACCTTATTCCCGACCACCGGGAGGTCACCAACAAGCACCTGGTGGAGGCACCAGTGGAGGTTTTGGTGGAAATCGAACTGGTCAGAATGTGGCATCTATGCTAAAGTGTATGAAGTGTGGAAAGGATCACCTAACGAGGGATTGCACCATCAAAGGAATCATCTATTTTGAAAGCGGGAAGCCTAGGCATATCTCTCGTGACTGCAACCAAGCCAAGGCAGAGCCTTCGGTCAACACTGCAAGAGCTGCAAAATCGCAAGTAAGAGATCGAGTCTATACTATGAGTGGAGCGGAAGCTTCTAAATCTGAAGATCTGATACAAGGAGAGGGTACCATAGGAGGTAATCTTTTGACTGTACTGTATGACTCTGGGGCAACCCATTCTTTCATTTCTTATGACTATGTGCGACGACTTAGTTTACCTGTGTCTTCTTTACCTTTTGACTTGACTATTTCTACCCCTACAGCTAAACATGTTGTTACCACCAAAGTTTGTTTAGATTGTCCTTTAATTATTGAAGGTCGAATCTTTTTTATTGATTTGATCTGTTTACCCCTTTCCCAATTAGACGTAATTTTAGGAATGGATTGGTTGTCTTCTAACCATATCTTGTTCGACTGTTCTAGTAAGGCCATAGTTTTCCTTATGGATGAAGTTCCTAGATTTCTGATGACCAACCAAGTTCAAGCTTTCTTAAAAGAAGGAGCTCAGGGATATGTGCTATTGTCCTCTTTAAAAGTTGAGGGCGAGGCAGATGTGAATGCAATTCCAGTGGTTAACAAGTTTCCCGAAGTCTTTCCTAATGATGTACTTGGTCTACCGCCGGAGTGGGAGATAGAGTTCACCATTGATCTTGTGCCTGGATCTAGTCCTGTTTCTATAGCACCCTACAGGATGTCACCATCAGAGTTATTTAAGCTCAAGAAGTAGTTAGAAGAACTCTTGGAAAAACAGTTTGTTAGACCCAGTGTATCGCGATGGGGAGCACCAGTGTTGCTAGTCAAAAAGAAGGACGGGACTTTGCGATTGTGTGTAGACTATCACCAGTTGAATAAAGTCACTATCAAGAATAAGTATCCATTTCCAAGGATAGACGACTTGATGGATCAACTGAAAGGAGCAGCAGTGTTCTCAAAGATCGATCTGCAATCGGGCTACCATCAAATTCGAGTAAAGGTGGAAGATATTCCTAAGATGGCTTTTCGTACCCGTTACAGTCATTACGAATATCTTGTGATGCCGTTTGGTGTGACAAATGCACCTGCCATATTCATGGATTATATGAATAGAATCTTTCTTCCTTACTTGGACAGATTTGTTGTTGTCTTCATTGACGACATTTTGATCTACTCTCAAAATCAGGAGGATCATGTTGAACGCCTCAGTATAGTTTTTCAGATTCTGAAGGAGAAGAAGCTATACGCCAAGCTGTCGAAGTGTGAATTCTAGCTAAAAGAGGTCAAGTTTTTAGGCCATGTAATCTTGAAAAAAGGGATTGCAGTAGACCCGTCAAAGGTGGAAGCGATTCTGCAATAGGAAAGACAAAGACAGTGATAGAAATTCAGAGCTTTGTGGGATTAGTTGGATATTATCAGAGATTCATTGAGGGATTCTCTAAGATAGTAGGGCCTCTCACTCAGCTCACGAGAAAGAATCAAGCCTTTGAGTGGACTAATACTTGTGAAGAAAGTTTCTAAGAATTGAAGAAACGACTAACTACTTCACCAGTGTTAGTTCTACCTGATCCGAGTGAACTCTTCGAAGTGTATTGTGATACTTCATACCAAGGATTAGGATGTGTGCTTATACAAAATAGAAAAGTGGTAGCTTACGCTTCGAGACAGTTGTGAGTGCATAAGAAGAACTACCCAACACATGACCTAGAATTAGCGACTGTGGTATTCACTTTGAAGATATGGAGGCACTTTCATTATGGGGCAACCTTCAACGTCTTTAGCGACCACAAGAGCTTGAAGTACCTGTACGACCAAAAGGAGTTGAATATGAGACAACGAAGGTGGTTGAAATTTCTAAAAGATTATGATTTTCAACTTTAGTATCACCTTGGAAAGGCAAATGTCGTGGCAGATGCTTTAAGTAGAAAGATGCTCAGTATCTCTGCTATGATGGTCAAGGAAAAGAATTTAATAGAACAATTCAGGGATGTATGGTCCTTTGTGGAATTAGCACTAGGGAAGATTTGTATGAACATGGTCACTATTTCAAATGACTTAATGGAAGACATTCAAGAGAAATAAAAAGTTGATAAGTTTTTATAAGAAAAAATGGAGTTGATGAAGCAAGGCGGTGTGACAACATCAGAGGAAGGAACTGATAGAATTCTAAGGTTCAGAGGCAGAGTTTGTGTACCTAAGGATCAAGAACTTAGGAAGTATATTCTCAAACACGCTCACACGAGCTAGTTGAGTATGCATCCAGGAATAACCAAGATGTACCAAGATTTGAAACGGTTATTTTGGTGGCACGAAATAAAGAATGATATTTTCAGATGTGTGTCGTCTTGTCTGGTTTGTCAGAAAGCAAAAGTTGAACACCAGAGACCGTCAGGAATGTTACAACCCTTAGCTATTCCCACATGGAAGTGGGATAGTATTACGATGGACTTTGTGGTTGGATTGCCAAAGACCAGAAAGGGTTACGATTCAATATGGGTAATAATTGATCGACTCACGAAGTCAGCACATTTCTTACCAATCAACATAGGGTAGAACATGGAAAAGTTGACTCAGCTGTATATTGGTGAGATTGTCAAGCTGCATGGTATGCCTACTAGTATTATTTCTGATAGAGATCCAAGGTTCACATCAAAGTTTTGGAAAAGTTTGCAAGAAGTGTTGGGGACTAAACTTCGGTTGAGTTCTGCTTATCATCCTCAAACAGATGGTCAATCGAAAAAGACGATTCAATCATTGGAAGATTTGCTTAGAGCTTGTACTTTGGAACAGACTGAAAGTTGGGATGAAGTTCTGCCATTGGTAGAGTTCACCTACAACAACAGTTTTCATTCAAGTATAGGGATGGCGCCCTATGAGGCTCTATATGGATGATGGTACAGAACACCTATGTGTTGGTACCAAGATGGCGAGCGCCTTACTATTGGACTTGATCTCATACAGCAAACGATTGAGAAGGTCAAGATCATTCAGGAAAAGATGAGGACGGCTCAGAGTCGACAGAAGAGCTATGCCGACAAAAGAAGAAAGTTTCTTGAGTTTGAGGAAGGCGAGCATGTGTTTTTGAAAGTCACGCCTACGACTGGGGCCGGTCGAGTTCTGAAATCTAGAAAACATACTCCCAAATTCCTTGGACCTTACCAAATTCTTCGCCGGATAGGTCCAATAGCTTACCAAATAGCTTTACCACATTTTCTTTCTAACCTTCACATTGTTTTTCATATGTCACAACTACGAAAATATATTCATGACCCGAGCCATGTCATAGTACCGGACATAGTACAATTGAAAGAGAACTTAACCTATGAGACACCTCCTATAAGGATTGAGGATAAGAAGGTAAAATAACTTAGAGGAAAGGAGATCTCGTTAGTAAAAGTAATCTGGAATGACACAACCGGAGATGCAACGTGGGAGTTAGAAAACAAGATGAAGGAGCAACATCCATAACTATTCTAATGTATGAAAATTTCAAGGACAAAATTTCTTTTTAGAAGGGGAGAGTTGTAACACCCCAAAATTGCTAATTTCATGATAAATAGTCATTTTATAATATTTGTAATTTTTGTAAATTTTTATGGATTTTTCCAAAAATGTTAAATATTTTAATATATTCTTCGTTTTGTGTGCGCACTGAGCGTAGCTGGGAAAATGAAATATTTTCCTCGAGGCTGAAAAATCTTGAATTATGGAAACGTTGATGGGGAATCTTACTAAACCCAAGGCTAGGCACAGTTTGCAAGGTTTGCGTTTTTCAAGATTTTTATCTGATAAATAAAAATCGCTGTACGATTTATTATCCATTAGACAATGCACTTTAATGACATCACAAGATGAACTCATTTGATGACATCACCTTTGACTTTTCAAAAAGTGAGTTTTGGCTTCTTGGAGAAGTTTTGGAGGAAGCTTCCAAGCAATTTCCTATTGGCTTGCTTGATAAGCCAATTTTTCCCTCCTCTCCCTCTCACCTCTCCATGGCAATGGCCATTTTGGAGCCAAGAAAATTGCTTTTCACTTTATCATTTTCATTTCTAATTTTGAATCACCAAAAACTATCATCACTTTTCTAATACTTTCTCTCTCTACACTTTTTCTCTCAAGCATTTTCTCTTCCTTCTCTCTTCTTCTTCCACGGTACCCATACCTTTTTCCTCCTCCATTGTTGCTTGATTTCAAGCAACCATCTTGCTTGAATCCATTTCTCCTTTGAAGCTTTTCATTCTTGCTGGAAGGCATCTTCAAAAACTTAACTTTTTCCTCTCCATTCTCTTCCTCTCTACCCTACGACCACTATTTCCCCACCTCCACACTTGCAAAAAGCCAAGCCACCATATTTTCTTAAACTACATCACATTCTAAGCTTCTTTCTTGTTGGAATCTATCCAAAAAGCTTACACCTTTATCATTTTTTTCAAGCCTCAAAGTTTGAAGCTTTAAGATAATGTTCTTGATTCTTTATTTTCTCTCCTTTTTTGTTTCCATGGTCACCACCATGGCCATTAATATTTTCTTCTGCAAGCCTTAGTGTTGATTTGATGAGTTGTGATTCTTAGGGTTTTTGGAGGAGCTTGGCCAAAATTCCAAGGAGCAACCAAGAAGGTTTCTTTTCTTGCTTTCTCTTAGGTAAAAGGGAGACTATCCACTTCAACCTCTATTGGTAGTGGGAAGCTTGTTTGTGTGTTGATATTGAGAAACCCATGTTAGGGTTGCTCTCTTGATTATATGGTTTTTCTAATGATCTTTGTATTAATGTCCTTTTATGTGATTTTATTGGTTGTGTTTGTGTATGTTGATGATCTTGGATTGATTGTGATGGATTAGAAATATGAATTTGAAGCAAAAGTTCCTTGCTTTCCCTATGGAGGCTCACGGCCATAACCCCTTTAATAGGGTGTTCATGGTTAAAATTTTGTATCAAGTTGGAAAGATAACTAATCAAGTGAATAATAATCAATGGAGAAATAAAAATCTAGAACCTCTAATTTCCTTGAGGCTCACGACCTCTTAAGGTGAAAATGCCAAAAATGTAATGTTAAAGTGGAGACTTAGTTGATTAGAAAATTAGAGATTTATTAGAAGTTCATAAAATAGGAAGAATAAAGAATAAGACTTTATCCTATAACTTAGAACAATTTTGGACTTAAGAAAAGAGCAAGAGAGTGTGTGAGACTTGGAGAACCTTAGAATAATTTTCTATGTGAGTATGAATAAACTTAAAGTAGAGAACTTAGCTAATCAAGAGAATTCCTCTAGAGAAAGATTCCATAAGAAATGTTAATTAAAGTGAAACTTCATAATAAACCTTAAAAGTGTATTATCACATTTGAGAATTTGATGATATGTTATTGTGGGTCCATGAGTGGGACCAATAATGTGTTGATGTTTATCTTGGCCAAATTGTGGCATGTCATGGAAAAGTATATTATTGTTCAATATACATGTATATGCATTAAGTCATCATATATTGTGAAAGTCCGGTGGACTCTATTGTAAGGTTGTATGCCTAGGAGATTGAATCACAACTTAGTGCGGGTGCGAATAGACTAGTGTAAGTCATCTCGTTGACCTTGGGGGCGTTGGGTGTAACGCCCTTTTTTCTAGTTGAAGAAGGAAGGTCACACTATAGTAAAATGAATGAAACGAAAATGCAGAAAATATAAATACATTGATTAATTAAGACCCGATTCATATTTGTTATCTGAATAAACAATTTCTATCTTAATAGCATAGTAATCGGGTATTGAAAAATGTGTACATTTTTTTTTAAGAGATAATGATAAATATAGTTACAATAAAAATTGACATGAAATGAAACCATACATTCACAATATATATATATATATATATATATATATATATAAAATAGCATCAAGCCTATTTTAATTACATCAACATGTTTACAAAAAGCAAAAAGCTTTACCCACCGCCAAGATGTTTACAACATATACCGCCCATTACAATAGCAAAACGTCAGGCTTTCCAAAAAGATATGCGAATAGTCATCAGTAGCCACCAACAGTATCAGCCACTAAGACTGACAAGAAGGAACTGTAGCAGGATCCTCCTCAGGGTCCTCCTTATTCGATGAAATCAACACCGGAGCGACCGAATCTCGAGTAGAAGCTCGAGCAGTGGAGAGGAATGAATCATCTCATGGGGTGTAATAAAGATCATCCCACAAATCCCTAACGGGTAGGTAAAACTCCAAATGGACAAAAACAGTAAAGTCAAAAATAGGCAGGTCATAATGACCCCAAGCCAATGACACCGTCAGCTCCCCATGATAGATGCATCGGTCCGTGCGCAAGTTTATGTGCTAACAGTCGGGACCTCCATGAAAGGTCATCCTCCCATACCCCAAAAATCGACGCAGACGTGAAGACATTTCCAAGCAATCTTTAATCGTAATCGGGCCAAAAGCTAGGAAATTCAGGCGCTTCCTCTTCTTCGCGAACATCTTCTCAGAAGTACATAATTTAAAACAGGAGTACAAATATACAGGAAAGAGGTAAAACACCTAACATTCAACACTAATGTAGCAGTAAGAAAACAGAACGATGCTGGACGCCCACATAGCATTACAACACAAATATTCATCAACAGTAATAATAAAATTAACAGTAAGAGAAGGACAACTGTAAGCAATAATAAAATAGGCAATGAAAGTGAAACGGTATTGATATCTCAAGCAGTCAACAGTTCAGCCATCAGACAATTATTGCAATATCAAAAGCAGATAGTTTAACAGTTATAAATACTCATGCTCAATGAAATATGAGACTGACAATATACAATGTACATGGTACCAAAAATCATACTCCATGGAGCTAGACATCAACATTTCGGAGAGAATGATCAAGAAGTCATGCTAGTATCTCATTAGCCTTAAAATAAAGTGCTTTCACATAAAAATAGCATTTTGAGCAATATGGCTTATACATGGTACCTTAATAGTTGATCGTGATATAGGACAATGTCTCAGTCCGGATCATCGGTGTGTTTGCATCGGTCTATCCCACGGCTCTAATAGAGCTACCACTGTCTATTGTGAGACACCCGCACCCTGACGCCCCCAAGGTCAACCACTATGACCCACGCTTAGTCTTCTCGCACCCGCACTAAGGTGTAATGCAATCTCCTAGGCACACATCGTCTTTCCAACAAAGTCCAATGGACATTCACATATGCATGATGACTCAATTTTCATCATGTATGTTCATCAATTGCATGTTCCTCATAGCACAATGCATATCATGCGTATTCATTAACAATATATTTCTCATGGAACATACCACAATGACATATAGTCAATCCTCAACAACATCATTGCCATAATTTAATCAAGTACACATCAACAAGTACTTGGTCCTACATGGACTCATAATTCCATACAATCCATTCTCAATATCAACAATTTCATATACATGGTTCAACACATATCATAATTCCATATTATGAATCCAACATCCTTAGTTTCCTAAGTCTTGATCAATTATGCAAATTTTGGGTCAAAAACCCTTAAAAACCGTGACCTTCAAGAGCTATTACTCAAACAATTTCTTCTATCACATCATAAATTACTTATGTCTAAATTGTTTAATTCCCAAGGATGCACAAAACACCACTTGGATTCCAAAAATCCTTTAGAGGCTGTGAGCCTCCCTAAGACATCAATATTCCAAATTTTCCATTTCATACATTAATTCTTTAATACCTAATTACATAAGCTTTATTTTATACAAAAATCAAATCCAAATCCTTAAAATTGGGTCAAAACCGTGGCCTCCCTAAAGTAATAGGAAACCCTAAAATTTCTATTCATCCAATCCAACATTATCAAAGCATTTATAACAACTAAACTTTAGTCTCAGTTAAGAATACACAAAACATGAAAAACAATGAAACAAAGTGAGCATCCATTATGGATTTCTCCATCAACAATCACACAAAAGTCTTCTCACCACCAATAATGATTGAAGTGAGTAAATCTCCCTCTTACCTAAAGGAAGAACACGAAAATGGCCTCCTTGATAGCTTCTTGGTGGTTCGGTTTTTGGCTCTCCAAGAACCCTAGAAATCCATCTCAAAGAATCAACACCAAGCTTTGAAAAAGATGAATCCTTAGTCACCAATGTGATCAAGGGTCATGAAAATAAAGATAAGAAGAAAGAAAAATGGAAGCTTTACCTCAAAGCTTCAAGCTTTGTTCTTGGAAGAAGATGATGGAGATGATGGATTTGAGAGAAAATCTTCAAAGAGAAAATATTGAGAATGAAGTGAGGAGTGTAGAAATGGTGATGATGAAACAAGAAAATGAAAATAGTGATGGTCACCTCTTAGGGCTGCAACCATGGAGAGAAATGGAAGAGGAAGAAGAAGAGACAAAAATGTGAGAAGAGAAAATGAAGAGAGAGAAAGTGATAGTGGAAAATGAGTGAAACTTTGGGTGAGGACCCTATCCGCGGCAATGAGAGAGAGAAAGGGAGGTGAGTGGCTTCTCCTACAAGCTTTGGGTAGTTTGGTCATTTGTGGACTAAGCTTTCATGAGAAGCTTGATTAAAATATAGTATTTTTGAATTAAAGTGGATTTGATTAGACATAAAGTAGATTACGTTAGGATAAGGTGATAGGATTTCTAACACATGCTATTATCCAATGGACGATTACAATTGACAAAAGTCAATATTAGTTGTCCAGCGGATAATAAAATACGCAGCGATTATTATTTTATTTGATGAAATTCTTGAAAAATGTGAAACTTCGTAAACCGTGTTCAGCCTCAGGTTTAGTAAGATCCCCCGTTGATGTTTTCACAGATTAAGATTCTCGAGAAAAATATCTCATTTCCCCGGCTCTGCTCAATTTGCACATAAAACGAGAAATAATATTAAAATATTTCGCGTTCTTAGAAAAATTCAGAAAAATTTACAAAAATCACAAATATTATAAAAATGACTATTTATGATAAAATAAATAAATTTTGGGATGTTACATCGGGGTGCGGGTGTCTCACGAATGGACAGTTGGTAGCTCCTCTAGGCCATAGGATAGACCGATGCAAACGCATCAATGATTCGGAATGAGACACTGTCTTATATCATGATCCTGTGAGAATGTCATTGTATAAAGCCTTGTTTCGCAAATGATTGATTTTTTTCTAGAAAGCACTTGATTTTAGGCTGACGAGATACTGGCATGTCTCCCTAATTATTCTCTCTGATGTTTCTGTCTAGCTCCATAGAGTAGGATTTTTGGTATCGAATGTTGGATTTTGCTACCATGTGCACGTGCATAGTAAGTCAACATATTATTTGACATTTACTTGTATGATGATGGAACTGCTGTTTTATTGATGTTATAACTACCTGAATTTGTTAAGTTGTCTATTATTTGAATCTGAATGCTGATTATTATTTCTGCTATGCTATGTCGCGTCTTGCGCCGTTTTGTTTCTCTACTGCCATAATTGGTACTGAATGTAGGATGTCTCACCTTTTTTCTGTATCTCTATTATTATGTTTATTTATGCGTTTCTCTGAAGACGTTGGTGAAGAAGGGGAAGTGCACGAGTTCCCTAGCTTTTGACCTGACTTTGATTAGTACCTATTTGGAACACGACATCCCATCCACGTGGCTTGTTGGGATATGCAAGATTGACTTTTCACGGAGGTCCGGACTGCTGGCATATCAACTTTAGTATGGATCGTTGCGTCTACCACGGAGACGTGACAGTGTCTCTGGCATGGGGTCTTTATGATCCACTTGTCTTTAATTTCAATACACATGTTTATTTAGGAGTTTTACTTGCCCATTCGAGATATGTGGGGTGATCCTGACTACATTACATGAGAGGATTCGTTTTTATCCTCTGTATGAGCCCCTGCTCGTTACTCAGTTGCTCCGATGAGGATTTCCTCTGACGAGGAAGACCCCGAGGAGGATCCAGCCACGGTTCCTTCTCATTAGTTTTAGGGGCTGATATTGTTAGTAGCTACTGATAGCTATCTGTAAATCTTTTTGGGAGGCCTGATGTTTTGTCTTTTTGGTGGGCTGTATATATATGTAATTATTTTGGGGCGGGTAAAGCTTTTACTTATTTTGTATATCTATTGATGTAACTAAACAAGTATGACATAAAATATGTATATATATGATGTATGAATGTATGATTTACTTCTCGTGTTAACTTCTGCTATAATTATATTTTCACTTTTCTTACAACAAACAAAAAAAAAAGCAAATTCACCAAATCATTATACGTTTACAAATGAACAGGCTTATCTATATTATAATGAACTGGTTCTTAGTTTATGATTTATTTTCCGCATTGTGGTTTTTGGTATGACGTTCCCTCCTCAAAAAACAGGTGTTACATCAGCAGAGGCAGAAAGTTAAACCCAATCCTAGATTACAAGCACCAAGAAGGATATATACTTTAAGAAGGCAAAAGGAAGCTCAATCTTTTGACTCTTAACAAGATAACTCCGGTTAGGATAAAAGAATTTAAAGGTTTGAATGGATGAGATGGATACAATTAAGGATAACTATTAAAGGTCTCAAAACTTTTAGTATAAGCAGCTAAATTTTGGAGACAATTTTTTTAAAAAGGAGGAGAGAATTATAACGTCCTCTTTTTAGCATGTTAGACTTGTATATGGTCATAAAGGCACCATAATACTTGTTTAACATATCTGTTAAATTTTGTGACATTTTGAGTTAATTTAGGTACTTTCTGTAACACCCTAAACAATTTTAGTAAAATAAATAGAATATTTCAAGACAAATCACATTAAACGTGTCACTTATAAAAATGCATAAAAATAAAACTCATAATAACCTTTATAGCCATTATAGAAAGTCTCGAATGATAAAAATATTATATGTACATACATCACTGGCTAACAAGCCATACTGTATACATAAGCTTTTATATACAACCAGAAAGGTACTAATATACAAACTGGTTCAACAAGAAGTAAAACTGCTAAATTAAGCCTTCTGCTTCTTCTTTTTCTTGCCCTTTCCCATTAGAGGGTTATCACCTGGATTTACATGTAACACAAAGGGGTGAGAAATCACAATTTCTCAGTATTCACATACCAAGATGATGCAGGATTTTAGGATGCAAACCCAAGTACAGGTTATCTCAAGTAATAAATTCTCGGGAGTCCGAGGTCGATCCACATGGAATTGATGAAGAGAAATTATTTGAGGTAAGAAAAGGATTTGTCACAAAAATTAATAAAACTTGTTCACAATTAAATTTAAGAACTTGCTTGGGTTAGGAGATCCACTTTTGGTAATAAATTAAAGGTAAGATTATTTCTCTTTATAACTCAATTGAAATCCACATACAACGGAGGTTCCAATCGGAAAATATAACATTCAAAGTTCAACTATATATGCAATCATATTATGATTCCTTTAATTATCTACCAACATTTGTAAATGAGTTCAAGCATTCACTGTGCCAATCTTATTTTCTACAATAAATCAAGATCTCCATTATACAAAGAATGTTTCTAAATTGATTGGAAACAAAATACAACACATATAATGTCCACTTTATAATATATCATTTAAGCACAAGAAATAGAATAATCTAATCTTATTTCATTACCAAGAGCTTCACTCTTTCACCCAAGCAAGATGAAGATTTAGTTACTCATAGACAAGAAGAAAGAAAGCGAGAAGAAGAGAAAGATGAATATAGCTTCAATTTAAAGCAAGAGAAAATTACAACAAAGGAAAACAATAAACAAGCATGACCTTAACTTCTCAAAACTAAGCCTAACACCAAAATCTCCTCAATGATTAGCCAATGGAGCCTTTTATAGAGGATTAGAGATACAAAATGACAAGGGGGCTGATTAAGAGTAGGTGAGGAGTAGGTGGATGAGTGGAAAATGCTAAATGGTGAG
This sequence comes from Ormosia emarginata, assembly GCA_029884605.1. NCBI lineage: Eukaryota > Viridiplantae > Streptophyta > Magnoliopsida > Fabales > Fabaceae > Ormosia > Ormosia emarginata. The sequence continues at coordinate 17,817,401 of JAQQTP010000078.1, read as the reverse complement.
TGGAAAATTATTGAGATTCTTTGTCTTTGAAATCATTCAGTGCTGATCTCATGAATGCCATCAAAATGAAGCAAAGTGGTCTTCATGAAAGTTTAGCATTTTGTCTCAGCTTTCCAATGCCATCAAAATCATCCAAAAATTTATCCTACAGCCCAAGATATGACCCAATTACTGCAAACTATTCAGGCCCAATTTCAGCACCTCTATTTTGACTTCCAGACTCAATATCACCTCCAAACTGTCCAAATGAGCTCTTATATTCTACATGAAAGTTGTAGATATGGGTCTTAACTTTCATGTACCCAAAGTTTAGCCCAGGAAAGTTCCTACAGCCTGAGGTATGATCTGATTACTGCACACTGTTCAGGTTCTAGTCACAAAACCCATGTTCTGACTTCTAAGCCCATTTAGCTCCTCTAGATGTCCATATTTTACCTGGAGCTCTCATGAAAGTTGTAGAGCTCTCTCTTATCTTTCCTACAAAGTAAGATAAATAATTATAAAACATCTAGAACTCAAGACATAGCGAAAATACAGAAACAGTGTAAGACCCAAATAATGTTAGAAAAATCAATTAAGTCCAATTTGAGTCCAAACTTACAAAACATAACCAAACTCAATCAATTAAGTACATAGAGAGTGTAAATGACTAAAAATAAGTGTTTATTAATGTATAAAATATGTGATTATCAAATTTCCCCATACTTAACTTTTTGCACTCCTGGGCAAAACACATAAGACCAAAGCTAGGAAACAAAGAAAAACGACATAGACTCAAAAGTAAAAACTCTAAAAGACTCGATGAAGCAAGAAGAGCAACCAGAAATTCAAGGAATCAAAGCATTAATGTGATAACATTTCTTCATATCTCAAACCAACAAGCAAGGAAACTTCAGTTGAGAAGAATGAATTAAGAATGATAGATCGTCACTGAATTCACTCTCAATCTCTCAAGTATTTAAAAGGTAAGTATTTCACTCTATTCAACCCATGAACAATTGCACTACCATAAGCTTGCTTATCTTTTACTTCTCCGCTACTCAAACCACACGCATACAAAAATCAAGAGGACTTTATTCAAGGTTGTAATTGGGTCATGGTAAAAGAGAGGGGATAATATGGATATGAGAAGGTAAATACCAAAGAGAATAAAAGAGCATTATGGTACAGTTTGAGTGGAGAAAATGTTTGAGAATATTCATCATAAAGGACAATCACCAATATTTGACTAATGTTTTGTTGAAGATCAATCCCAAATTGGTGAATTGAATTCATTGTTAGACCTGAACCTTCTCCTTTTCTTCCTGTTATTTCCAAGCATCCACATTTATTTTAGACTCTGATAATCCTTTGATTGCATTGTGGTCAGTTCTTTCTTTTTGTTTTGTTTTGTTTTTTTTAATTATTTTGCACACACACCCCTACACTTATTCAAGAACAAGCCTAATGCTCTCTTATTCCCTAAGGTTGGGTAAAACATGTTTTTTTTCTTTTTTTTGAAGGCACGTAATGAGCTAAAAACAATGAATGGTCAAATAAGCTCAGAGGGGTTACACCAAGGAAAATATACAAGGATGGCTATTTGGTCAAAGTAGCTATTTCAAAATGCCTCAATCATATTTAAGTATGCATATGAAAATATAGCCTAAAAAAGAATCAAAGTAAGTTCTAGAGTAACAATTCCATGAGTGAAAATCACACAAAAAAGAAGAGAATGGTACAGATATTCAATCCATTCATCAATAGGCTCAAAATCTCATAAGGCATATTTCTATCATTCTCAATCCACCATATCAACATTCATATCTAAGCTTGTGTTTTTTAAGAAAGAAGACAATTTATGCTAAGATCCAAGAATCCATTTGTTACTTCTGCACAAAATAATTATCTCCTCAACTAAGATACATCTCAAGAGTAAACTTACCTCCAAGACAAAATTTACTCCTTACTCTGCCATCCTTAATTGGTTTTACTACGAATAGATTTCTGACAGTCATATCACTAAACATACTTCCCAATTTAGATGCGTCTCAGGAGTAAAATTACTCCTTACTTTTCCATCATTCATTGGTTTAGTAAGTCCATGACAATCATATCATACTTCCCAAAAATGAATTTTTTTTTGGTCAACTATCCTTCCCCCCAACCAGATCGCAACATTGTCCTCGATGTTAAAATACAGATAAGTAAAGGATAAAAGATATTACCTATTGGAAAAATATGGCTTTCTTTTCATCCTGCTTCCTTCACTGCTTCCTGCTGACCAATCTATCTGAGCTATTGCTAGATCAGGTTTATGAACAAAAGCTTCTAATTTATCAATCAACTCATTAATAGTAGAAGCAGAGATAAGAAGTTATCTTGCCGAAGGTGTGATAAATTTCTATTCCACAGCATGGTCAAGAAAAAGTAACAAAATATCAAAGAAATTATTTACATTCAACAAACCTATAGGTTTATGGCGGATGTTCAGTTGGGCCCAAGAGACAATTTGAAAAACTTCTTCTAAGGTACCAAAATCACCTGGTAAGGAAATGAATGCATCAGAGTTTTCAAGCATTATTTTTATTTGTTCATGCATTGATAATACCTTAAGTTCCTCTCCAATTATCTTTCTAGTAATATTCTATTGAGCTAAAGGTCCAGGAATGACACTTAAAACCTGACTGCCTCCTATATATGCAGCAAGTGATATAGCTCCTATGAACCCACGGCAACCTCTCCCATATACAAGATGAATATTCCTCGCAGCAAGTGATCGACCATGAGTGGTAGCTGCGTTTACAAACTTTAAACCCTTTCCATACTTAGACTCACAAAATACGCAAATATTTTTAAGTCGACGAACAGAAACACCTTCCATTTCTATACTCACTTTTCTCTGTGAATGATTCTGAGTTGGAGGAAAGTAGATAAAATGAAGTATTTAAATAGGAAAAAGAATGGAAAGGATAATAATAGCACTTATAAGGGTAGGTTGGTTGTTGTCAGAAAAGTTTGAAATTAAGAAACACAGAATCTTTTTTTTTTTTACTTCAAGAAAACCATCAGGGTAAAGAGGTCTAGAAACCCCTGAAGGACCCTGCTTAAAGGATCGTCTATCCAAAACCAAAATATAGCAAAATCATACAAAGATAAAAGAAATATAATGGCAAATAATGACATACCTTTATGTATAATTTTCATGGCGTATCTTTATACTGCGCGTCATGAGTGTAGTAGTGACATATCTTTATACTGCATGTCACCAGTGCAGTAGACACTCACGTCCGTTTATTTGAAGAAAAGAGAAAGAAGAAACCATTGTGGGTTTCCATCTTAGGTCTAGAACCTAGAGAGCTCACACTTGGGCTCGTAACATTAACAAAGATGCTAAAATCTGAAACCCGTAATGTCCAAGATCCAGAACGTCCCATCCTAGGGCGCTTAGAGCTCCTTCTAATAAAAGAGAGGATCAAGCTCAGATGCCTCATACGCTTTGGCAGCCGCGGGTTACTTCTCACCAATAACAAGAGTGGGACACTTCTGCCTGTCCATCAACTCCATAGTGCCTAGATGGTAAACATTAGGTTATGGAGTGCGGCTCTCTACAGAGCATGGTACATGAACTTTTTTAAGGACTAACATGCAAAGGTCCACCCGAGTCAATTACGGGTCTGCCAAAGGCTGGGGCTCCACAACTAATTAAAGCCATGGTACTCTTTCCGAATCGCCCTTGTTCAGTCATTTTTTTTCTTTTTTTTAAAGAAAACATGAAGAAGAAGAAGAAGATAATACGTACAAATTTTTGTGGATATGACTCACATCTACCTCTGGTTTCACGTCCAGTAACGGCTTAAACGCCTTCTATGAGTCGAGGATAAGTTTCCCATCTAATTTTCTTATAAATTGGCAAACAGGGTCTTTTAGAGTCAGATTGTCACATCCCAAAAATTAACAATTTCATGACAAATAATCATTTTATAATATTTGAGAATTATGGGAATTTTTCTAGATTTTTCTGAGAATGCGAAATATTTTAATATTATCTCTCGTTTTACATGCACACTGAGCGGAGCTGGGAAAATGAGATATTTTTCTCAAGAACCTTGAATTATGAAAATGTCGATGGGGGATCTTACTAAACCCGAGACCAGACATGGTTTATGAGATTTCACATTTTTCGCGAAATTTCATCTGATAGGATGAAAAATCACTGTGTAAAATTTTATCTGCTAGATAAGTAATACTGACTTATATCAACTGTAACAATTATCCATTGGATAATACCATGTATTAGAAGCCCTATCACCTTATCCTAATGTAATCTACTTTATATCAAATTAAATCCACTTTAATTCAAATTAGTGTACTTTCATCAAAGCTTATTTGAAAAGCTTTGACCACCAAATAACCAAGCTGCCCTTGGCTTGTTGGGGAAGCTAATTTCTCCCTCATTTTCTGTCTCATTGCCATAGCACTCATAGCCAAGGGGAGCAAATTTTTGCTCCCCCACTTAACACACTTTGCCAAAAATATTTCATTTTAACCTAACACTTTCTCTCTCTAGCATTTCTCTTCCATTTTCTCTCTTCCTTCTCTCTTCTTCTCCCTCCTTCTCTACGAAAATCTAGCCACCATTAGAGACCATTCTCCTCACTTTTCTCTTCATTAACTCCATTTCTACATTCACCTTAACCTCTTCTACACTTCCTATTTGAAGGGTTTTCTTCAAAACCCAACTTTTTCTCCATTGCCATCCAAGACCAAGCTTTCAAATTTGAGGTAAAGCTTCCATTTTTCTTCTTCTTTCTCTTCATTTTCGTGCTCTAGGGTCTCATTGGAGACCAAAGATCCATTCTTTACCATTTTAATGTTGGTTCTTGATGAATGAAATTCTAGGGTTTTGGGAAGCTCAAAACCGAATCTCCAAGGAGGAAGTAGGAGCCTATTTTTGTGTTCTTCCTTTAGGTAAGAGGGAGATTTACTCACTTCACCCATTATTGGTGGTGAGGAGACTTTTGTGTGGTTGTTGATGGAGAAATCCATCTTCGTATGTTTACTTTGTTGGGTGATTTTTCATGTTTAAGTATTCTTAATTGAGATTAATACTTGTATAATGATCTTGAATATATTGGATGTGTTGAAAATGCTTGATCATGTTAGGGTTGTTAAATAGAAAATTTGGAGTTTCCTACCCTAATATTAGGCTACGGTTTTGACTAGGAATTTGAGGCATGAATTGGTTTTTGTACACAAATAAAAAGAAGCTTATGTAATTAAAGGTTGAATGATAATGTTGGAAATTAATGGATGGAGATTTTTGAGGGTTTCCTAACCTAATGTGAGGCTACAGTTTTGGCTTGGAATTTAGGGAAATAAGAATGATTTTGTATGAACTAAAATTTGAGTGATTATATATATCAAGAAATTAATGCATAAAAAGGAAATTTAGAACCTTGAAGGCTTGTGAGGCCACGGTTTTAAGGGTTATTTAACCTAGGGAATTCAGAATTGATCAAGACTTAAGTTATTGGAAACGTTGGACCCTTAATGGGGAATGGTGATAATTGATAAACCATAAACATATCTTGATGTTGGAAATTGGTTCTATGTTATTGTGAGTCCCTATGAGGGGCTATGTACTTGTTGATTTAGTACTTGATGAGATATGATGTATTGATATTGAGAAATGATGATATGCCATTATGGTATACTTATGATAAATGTATCATTGATAAACATACATGATGTACATTAAGTCGTCATGCATATGTGTTGTCCATTGGACATATTTAAGAAAGGCGGTGTATGCCTAGGAGTTTGAATAACACCTATGTGCCGGAGCGAATAGACTAAGCATAGGGTCATAGTGGTTGGCCCTAGGGGCGTTGGGGTGCAGGTGCCTCACATGGATAGTTATGAGCTCCTTTGTGCCATGGGATAGATCCATGCAAACACACTGACGATCCGGACTGAGACGCTGTCCTATATCACGATTAACTATTGAGGTACCATGTATAAGCCATTGTTGTGCAAAAATTTTTATGAGATGAAGCACATTATTTTTAAGGCTAACGATATACTGGCATTACTCCTTGATCATTCACTTCGAAAATGTTGATGTCCAGCTCCATGGAGTAGGATTTTGGTACCATGATGCATTGTGCATTGTTCATTGTCGGTCTCATAAATTATTGAGCATGAACACTTGGGACTGTGAAAATATCTGTTTTATTTCTGTAATAATTATTTGGATATTATGCTGATTGCTTAAGATATCATTGCTTATAATTGTACTACTTTGCTATAAATTCTACTATTACTGTTAATGAATATGTGGACTGTGTTGCTATGTAGGCGCTCTGCGCCGTGTTATCTTCTTACTGCTATAATGGTAATGAAAGTTGGGTATCTCACCTCTTTATTGTATTACCCTATTTTATGCTGTATTGGATAAAGACAGTGAAGAGTGCGAATTGAGTCCAATTAGTTAGGTTTTAAGGATCGAATTCTGTTTCTGTGTAATGGCATCTGCACAACCTCCTCTGTTTCGCACGTGGATATAGTTTTATAGTGGCTTGGAAGCCTGGCATTTTGACCGTAAAGCGGAGCGTGTTACTTATATTGGGGATGTGACCCTAGTTCAGTGCGGTAATGAACCTGGAGCTGGTATGAACATATCTTATGTTCCTATACTTGTGGAGTTCCCTATACCCATTGGGGAGATGTGGCATAACTGCCGCTTCTTCCCTAGAGAGGTTTTGATTATAACACATGTTCGTGCTCCCATCCATCTGGAAGTGTCACAAGGATGAGTATTCCCTATTGGAAACACTGAAGAAGATCAGGTGCAAGACCCTTCCTTACATGTGTTAGACTTCGGGGAAGGTCGAACTTTTATATGGTAGTTATGTTATACTATGTAAAACCTATATTTTATATTTTTATACGTTAATTTATGTAGGGATGATGGATGTGTACTCTGTATTAAGCTAATGATGTATTTTGTGTTACGAGACAATATAATTATATTTTATATCATGGCTCATATGATCTATTTATGCATAATGGAAATATCTCTAATTATCTTATAAATCTAAATTTGAAAATATTGGATATTTGATACTGTGACACGCCTGGACCTAGTGACTGTGGTATAATGACGATTGTGTTGCGGTGGCTAGATCTAGGTGCGTTACACAGATTCCCAAGACTGTAGCATTTTTCTTCATCCTTGAAGAGATTCCACAAATTAAGAAGTTTACAATGCACAATTCCATAAGAATACGTCTAAAGAGTCAATAAAATATCATCTAATGACTCCTTACTCAGTCCATTCTTAATGAAGAAAATTTTATCTTCTCTGTTTGCGGAAACCATCCCCAAAGAATGACATCGCTTGTTACAATTCCATCGTGCATATTTGTGACAGACTTGTAACCTTTTTGTTCTTCTCCTTTTAGAATATGAACTTCTTCTAAGACCTGACATGTATGAGTCAAATGAAATTGAAGACTAACCTGCTAGTTGGACCTTTGCTTCAATTATCCAACGTACATCTTCTGGCATACCCTTGTGCATTAACAGTCTCAATCTTTCACATCTAGCTTTGTAGATTTTTGTCAGAGCATTTTGAGGGAGGGAAGGAAAATGTTTTCTCAGGTTAGAAAGAATGACATCCATTTTAAAGGAGAAGGATTCAGTTATTTTGGGAAACTGAAAAACAAACCGACTTGAGAGCCATGGAGTACCGTTATTTGCCACTTAACCGGTAACACAAAGGACTGCAAAAACAAAGCAACAAAGTTAGAATAAATTCTATTCATAACAAGGATCAGAAAGAGAGATGAATTCTACCTCATCAACTTGGTTTTCCAGAAATGGTTTAAGTCTTTGTCCATTGACTTTAAACACATTACCATTCCTTGGATTCTCAATATCTATGGCCCTATGAGGATACACATGTTTGACAACAAAAGGACTACTCCAACTAGATCTCAATTTTCCAAGGAATAGGTGCAGATGAGAATTATAAAGCAGAACTTTTTGACCAATTTCAAAAGATTTTCTCAAAATTGTCTTGTCATGAAAAGCTTTTGTTCTGACTTTATAAATCTGTGAGTTTTCATATGCTTCAATTCTCAATTCCTCCAATTCATTTAATTGCAATTTGCGTATCTTGCAAGCATCATCAAGGTTTAGATTGAAAGCTTTAATAGCCCAAAATGCTATATGTTCCAATTTTATAGGCAAGTGACAAGGTTTTCCATAGACTAACCGATAGGATGACATGTCCAAAGATGTTTTGAAAGCAGTACAGTAAGCCCAAAGTGCATCGTTTAGTCTTAAAGACCAATCTTTACGATTTGGGTTAACTATTTTTTCCAAAATTTGTTTAATCTCCCTATTTGCCAATTCAACTTGTCCACTTATCGGAGGGTGATAAGGGGTGGCAATTTTGTGTGTAATACCATATTTCTTCATTAAAGATTCAAATGGTTTATTGCAAAAATGTGTTCCCCCATCACTGATGATAGCTCGAGGGATTCCACATTGACACAAGATATTTTCTTTTAAAAATTTGAGAATAGTTTTATGATCATTGTGTCGGCATGAAATCGCCTCAATCCATTTTGAGACATAATCAACTGCAACTAATATATACACAAATCCAAATAAGGATGGAAATGGAGTTATGAAATCAATTCCCCAACAATAAAAAATGTCAATGACAAGGATGGGGTCCAGCGGCATCATGTTTCTTTTTGAAATTGAGCATAATTTTTGATAATTTTCACAACTTTTGCAAAAAAGTATAGCAGTTCTTAAATAAAGTGGGCCAATAAAATCCACACTACAAGATTTTTGCAGCTGTTTTCTTTGAAGAAAAGTGACCTCCACATGCTTCTAAGTGACAAAATTTAATGACATTACCTACCTCACTGTCGGGCACACATCTCCGAAAGATTTGGTCAGGACAATATTTGAACAAGTGTGGGTCATCCCAATAAAACATTTTCACCTCTGTCAAAAATTTCTTTCTATCTTGGTGCGTCCATTGAGGCGGCATCTTTCCTATTACAAGAAAGTTGACTATGTTAGCAAACCAAGGCATGGAATTGACATAAAATAAAAATTCATCAGGAAAAGAATTATTGATGGGTGTGCTAACAAAAGGTGAGCCTATTGTAAGTCTGGACAAATGATCAGTGACAACATTTTCAACTCATTTTTTATCTTTTATTGTGATGTTGAATTCTTGAAGCAACAAGATCCACCGTATCAATCTTGGTTTGGCATCCTGCTTAGACATCAAATATCTAATAGCAGCATGATCGGTGAAAATCACAATAGAAGAACTAATTAAGTAAGATCGAAATTTGTCCAGTGTAAAAATTACAGCAAGTAGTTCTTTTTCAGTAGTGGTGTAATTCATTTGTGTACTATTTAAAGTTCTACTTGCGTAACAAATCATATGAGGCTTACCTTCCTTTCTTTGGCCTAAAACAGCACCCACAACAAAATCACTAGCATCACTCATCAACTCAAAAGGCAAAGACCAGTCAGGAGATTGTATGATAAGAGTAGATGTCAGAAGACCAATTAATTTTTCAAAAGATTTTTGACATTCTTGAGTCCAATCAAATGGTGCATCTTTCAACAGAAGATTACATAATGGTCTAGATATGGCACTAAAATCCTTTATGAATCTTCTGTAAAATCCTACATGTCCTAAAAAAGAATGAACTTTTCTGACTATTTTTGGGGAAGACAAATGAGTAATTAATTCAACTTTGGCCTTATCAACTTCAATTGCTTTAGAAGATATCACATAACCTAACACTATTCCTGAGGTAACCATGTAATGACATTTTTCCCAATTTAACATAAATCCTTTTTCTTCACATCTTTTAACAACTTTTTCCAAATTATCAAGACAATTTTCAAAAGAATTTCTAAAAACAGTCAGGTCATCCATGAAAACCTCTAAATAATGTTCAATCATGTCACTGAAAATGCTCAACATGCATCTTTGGAATGTTACCGGAGCATTACAAAGGCCAAAAGACATTCTTCTATATGCAAAAGTACGAAATGGATATGTAAAAGTGGTCTTTTCTTAATTTTCCAATGTAATTGGTATTTGATTATAACCTGAATAACCATCAAGAAAACAGTAGTATGGATGTCCTGCTACCCTTTCTAGAATTTGATCAAGAAATGGCAAGGGGAAATGATTTTTCCTAGTAGTAGCATTTAATTTTCTAAAATCAATACACATACGCCAACTAGATGAGACTCGCGTAAGTATTAATTCACCCTTATCATTTTCAACCACTGTTATTCCAGATTTCTTAGGCACAACTTGTGTAGGGCTTACCCATTGGCTATCAGAGATAGGATAGATAATTCCAATATTAAGCAATTTAAGGACTTCAGTTCTAACTACCTCTTTCATGTGTGGATTTAATCTTCTTTGAGGTTGTTGAGAAGTTTTAGCATTATCCTCTAAATGTATTCTATGTGTACAAATTAATGGATTAATATCTTTTATGTCCTTTAATGTCTATTCAATTGCACTTTTATGCCTTTTAAGTACTTCTGTTAACATATCTTCTTGTTCAACAGTAAGAGACGAGGAAATTACCACTGGAAAGTTTTGTTCTTCTCCCAAAAATGTGTATTTCAACCCAGCAGGTAATGGCTTTAGTTCCGGGGTGGGTACTTCTTCATGAGCATTATCATTCATGGGTTTTAGCTCTTCAAATCTTGGCTTCCATCCCTTGTACTCCATTACCTGTGTACAATAAAGCAAAGAGCATATTTTAGAGATATCATCTTCTAATTGCATGCCTGACTCAAATGAATTGACTAAACAAATTTCTAATGGGTCAGAAGAACTCCTTGTTTGAAGGTGATCATCTATAATGGCTTCAATTCCTTCAACTTCCTCCTTTTCATCAAGGACTTCTTGTGGTTGCTTGCACATGTTAAAAACATTGAACTCCAGTGTCATGTTTCCAAATGTTAACTTCACCACTCCATTTCAGCAATTTATCAAAGTATTAGATGTTACTAAAAATGGACAACCTAAAATAACAGGAATTGACCTGCAACTATCAACCATAGGTTCAGTATCCAAGACAATGAAATTCACAGGATATATGAATTTATTAACTTGTACCAACACATCTTCCACTATTCCTCTTAGAATTTTAGTTGATCTATCGGCAAGTAGAAGAGTTACAGAAGTTGGTTTTAACTCACCCAAGTTGAGTTGCTGATAAACTGAATATGGAAGCAAATTGACACTAGCACCAAGATCAAGTAAAGCTTTTTCAATTTTATGTTCTCCAATAATGCATGAAACTGTAGGACAACCAAGGTCTTTATGTTTCAACGCATTATTATTCTGAAGAATTGAGCGTACCTATTCAGCCAAAAATACTTTCTTTTTCACATTTAGTTTCCTTTTAACAATGTACAAGTCCTTCAAATATTTAGCATAACAAGGAATCTGTTTGTGAATATTGATCTTCACTTGTTTCAAAATTTCAAAAATTTCAGTGTGGTGGTCCAATTTCTTGAGATTATTCAATGCTTGAGGAAATAGGGGTGAAAGCGAGAGTTTGGTCTCCTTTTGGGGAATTTCTTCATTTTCTTGGGGAATTGGTTCATCTTCTTTCTCACAAGGTTCGAGAATTTGTTTTTCAACAACCTTTCCACTTCTGAGAGTTATCACTGACTTGACTTGATCTATTTGTTGGTTTTCTGAACTCCCCTCATTTAGACTGTACTGACCCTTGGGATTTGGTTGAGGTTGAGAAGGAAATTTTCCTTTCTCGTGAATGGTGAGTGCAGAAGCAAGTTTAGCAAGAGTTTCTTTTATGTCAGTCATGGTTTGATTGTTTTGTTTATTAATGGCCTCTTGCTTTTCTATGAATGCGTGCAGTGTTTCTTCAAGGTTTTTCCTATATGGTGGGACATAAGGTGCATATCCTTGAGAATTTTGAGAGTCCCGTTGTACCTGAGGAGGTGGTGGTTGCACGAATTGTGACTGATTATTATTCCTCCAGCTAAAATTTGGGTGATTTCTCCATCTCGGATTGTATGTATCTAAAAACGAAGAAGTAAATGGTTTTTTAAAATTATTCATTGCATTTACTTGCTCATGTACAACTTCTTTAAAAACAAGAATCTTAGGGCATTCATGTGTTGAGTGTCCTAAGTCATCACAAATGCCACAAATTTCTTCATTTTGCACAGATTTGATTTCTTTTACTTTTCTTAATTCCATAGCTTCAATCTAGCCAAACTGACAAACCTAGCATTTAGATCTTCCTCTTGACTAAGGTGATATTTTCCTTTATTAGCACTTGCAAGGTTAGATCTAATTGAATTTTCAGAAGGGTTAGTACTATGCCAAGATTGAGAATTTTCAGCAAGCTGGTTTAAATAGTCTAAAGTTTCATCAGGTTCTTTATCAAGAAACTCACCATTGCACATTGTTTCCATAAATTGTTTAGTTTCAAGTGTTAAACCTTCATAAAAGAAGCTTATAGTGCGCCATTTTTCAAAACCATGATGTGGGCAAGAATTTAACAAATCTTTAAACCGTTCCCAACATTGAAAATATGCTTCATTTGAATTTTGGAAAAAAAATTGAATTTGTCTTTTCATAGCATTGGTTTTATGTGTTGAAAAAAATTTCTTTAAAAACTCACCTTGCATTTCTTGTCATGTGCCAATTGATCTAAGTTTAAAAGTGTTAAGCCAAGATTTTGCTTTATATTTTAAAGAAAAAGGAAACAATTTAAACTTAACAATCTCTTCAGTGCAATTTTAATCATTGAAAGCAATATATACTTCCTCAAATTCTTTCAGATGTAAATATGGGCTTTCAGATTGTAAACCATGAAAATTAGGAAGTAAAGAAATCATACCTGACTTGAATATAAAATTATTGGCATTGAGTGGAAAGATAAAGCATGATGGACTAGAATTTCGAGGTGGTTGCAAATATTCGAGCATGGTTCGCAACGGTTAATTTTCATGTTCATCATGTACACTTTCATTTTCAGCCATTGTGTCAATTGTGTGTGATTGTGATTCAAACAAATTAATATATCAAGTACCAGGATTAATTTTAACTAAACGACCAGAATTTAAATCACGATACCAATTAAGCACAAATAAATGACTTAAAATAGAAAAAATAATGTACAAGTCGACAGTTTACATCGGCCATTAAATATTAATAAGGATGTGGTATAAATCAACCACCTAATAAATATTAACAAGTAAAAAGTTAGATTGTTAGATAGTTAATAAAGTTAGAAAGTTAGAAATAAAACACAGAAAATAAAGTGCAGAAAGTAAAATACAGAAAATAAAATATGGAAAGTAAAATACAAAAAATAAAGTGTGAAAAGTAAATTTAAAATATGAAAACTAGAGAGAGGCAGAGCCCCACCAGAGCCGGCGAAAGAGAAGAGAAGAAGAAAGATTATTTCATTATATTAGAAAGCATAAATAAATGACAAATTAAAAAGTTAAAGAAATAGAAAATAAATGACGTAAATTAAAAGTTAGAAAGCGAGAATATAAAAATTAGTAAGCAAAAATAAATTATATAAATTAAAAGTTAGTAAACATAAATAAATGACATAAATATAAAAGTTAGAAAGTTAATATGTTAGCAAGTTAGTAGGTTAGCAAGTTAGTAAGTTAGTAAATTAAAAGAGTAGAGATAGAATATACAAAATGATGAATATACAAGATGATAAAATTTATTTAAAGAAAGAGAATCTCAATAAATTAAAACTTCAAATCAAGTCCCTGACAACAGTGTCAAAAACTTGATGCGGGATTTAAGGATGCAAACTCAAGTGCAGGTTGTCTCAAGTAATAAATTCTTGGGATTCCGAGGTCGATCCACAGGGAATTGATGAAGAGAAATTATTTGAGGTAAGAAAAAGATTTGTCACAAAAATTAATAAAACTTGTTCACAATTAAATTTAAGAACTTGCTTCGGTTAGGAGATCCATTCTTGGTAATAAATTAAAGGTAAGATTATTTCTCTTTATAACTCAATTGAAATCCACACACAACGGAGGTTCCAATCGGAAAATATAACATTCAAAGTTCAATTATATATGCAATCATATTATGATTCCTTTAATTATCTACCAATATTTATAAATGAGTTCAAGCATTCATTGTGCCAATCCTATTGTCTACAATAAATCAAGATCTCCATTATACAAAGAAGGTTTCTAAATTGATTGGAAACAAAATACAACACATATAATGTCCACTTTATAATATATCATTTAAGCATAAGAAATAGAATAATCTAACCTTATTTCATTACCAAGAGCTTCACTCTTTCACCCAAGCAAGATGACAATTTAGTTACTCATAGACAAGAAGAAAGAAAGAGAGAAGAAGAGAAAAATGAACATAGCTTCAATTTAGAGCAAGAGAAAATTACAACAAAGGAAAACAATAAACAAACATGACCATAACTTCTTAAAACTAGGCCTAACACCAAAGTCTCCTCAATGATCAACCAATGGAGCCTTTTATAGAGGATTAGAGATACAAAATGATAATGGGGCTGATTAAGAGTAGGTGAGGAGTAGGTGGATGAGTGGAAAATGTCAAATGGTGAGTTGGTGAGTGGAAAATTATTAAGATTCTTTGTCTTTAAAATCATTCAGTACTGATCTCATAGATGCCATTAGAATGAAGCAACGTGGTCTTTATGAAAGTTTAGCATTTTGTCTCAGCTTTCCAATGCCACCAAAATCATCCAAAAATTTGTCCTACAGCTCAAGATATAACCCAATTACTGTAGACTGTTCAGGTCTAGTTTCAGCACCTCTGTTTTGACTTCCAGACCCAATATCACCTCTAAGCTGTCCGAATGAGCTCTTATGTTCTTTATGAAAGTTGTAGACATGGGTCTTAACTTTCACGTATCCAAAGTTCAGCCCAAGAAAGTTCTTACAGCCCGAGTTATGCTCTGATTACTGCACAATGTTCAGGTTCTAGCCACAAAACCTATGTTCTGACTTCCAAGCCTATTTAACTCCTCTAGAAGTCCATATTTTACCTGGAGCTCTCATGAAAGTTGTAGAGCTCTCTCTTATCTTTACTACAAGGTAAGATACATAATTATAAGATATCTAGAACTCAAGATATGGTGGAAATACAGAAACAGTGTAAGACCCAAATAATGTTGAAATAATCAATTAAGTCCAATTTGAGTCTAAACTTACAAAACATAACCAAACTCAATCAATTAAGTACACAGAGAATGTAAATGACTAAAAATGAGGGTTTATTAATGTATAAAATATATGATTATCACAAGATTAGTGGTTAATCATTTACAATAAATAATTTATCTGAACATAATCAAACATTCTATGAAAAGGAATATTTGATAAGCAACAGTACTAAAGAATCACCCATACAATCCTACGATACTATTGAACAAACAATCAATCAATCAACCGATCAAGCGATGACAACTACCCATACAATTGTCAAACATGCAATGCTTTATGTTATGATGTATGATTATGCTCAAACAAAGTCCTAATATAATGTTTGTACAATGCTAATGCAGGTTTTAAATTTTGAAAACACAAGTTACTTACTATTTCCCTAGGAACCTCTATTCCCTTGTATATACTGGGTAGCGTAGGCAATTAAGCCATGACACTACCTAGTGATTTGTGGACTTGTTTTCCCTCACAAGATAAGAGTACTAATACCAACCCCCAAACACCGATAACCCTGACCATAATAGCAATGCCTGCTACGAGAATTTCAGATCCCCTATCTCCTCAAGGTCATTTCCTACAATTCTCTGGCCAAATGGTTGTGCACACCATATAAGGTTACAACACATAGGAAATAGAAATAACAAGATTAAAAACTAAATATTCAAGAACTATCTCAATTCATAATTAAGATAACCCAATACTAATACATATAAGTCCTAGCCTCATTTATCCAACAAAGTAGCAAGAACTATATAACTAGAATTTCCATACCTAAAACCTTTCACCATCACTTCACAAGTGATTTTCAAGTCAACCTTATGTTGATCAAGGCTTTAGTTAATCCTTAAGGTATCCTTGTTACCAAGTGGCTTCCAGTACTCAAGAGGGGGGTGAATTGAGTATTAAAAACTTTTCACAAAAGCGTAAACAAATTAAATATACTCAGAATAAAATGTTAAAATGGCGTGAAAATAACAAAAGAGAAGAAGAATACCCAATAAGTAAATTGCAAGAGATAATAAAATAAATGTAGACAAACAAAAGATTAAGGATAAGAAAAGCAGACACAATATTTATCCTGGTTCAACTACTAACCACTTGTGGTCTACGTCCAGTCCTTGAAACACAGTTCAAGATTTTTCACTATTCAAGATAAGCTTAAAGCAAGTGCTTGCGACCTTTACAATCTAGAGTACTTTTCACACACAAGGAAACTCTACCCTTGTGCTAAAGCCTCAAACTGTTAGGGATACCTCACCCTTACGCAAACCTTCAAGGGATATCTCACCCTTGTTATAAAGCCTTTGAGGGATACCTTACCCTCTCAGAAATGCAGTAGAAAATAGATGAAAAATAAACTATCACAAAGAGTAAATATCACAAGTTGAAACACTGTAGAACTCTCTCCAAGGATATCTCAGAATTTTGCCAAAAGAACACAGAGAATAAGAGAGAAATTTGTAAACCACGTTTTAGCACAAGCAATATGATTTCAGAATGTCTGGGGTCTGCAAAAGTGACCCAAGGTCTCTATTTATAGAGCCTTTAAGCAAAAATGCCCATTGGGTGCATTTAATATGATAATTAATGCTGGAACGTTTACGTATGAATTCAAAATTCGGAACAAGGTCTCATGGGTTATTTGAATACCATCATGGGGTATTCGAATACCACTGTTTTCATTTCTTATAAAAAATAGTTCAGAAGCAAGTTATTTGAATACCACAAGGGTGTATTCGAATACCTCTATTTTAAGCACATTGTAAAAGCTGTTTAGAAGGATATTATTCGAATACCTACAAGGTTATTCAAATACCTCTGTTTAAAAATAGTATTCTGTAATCAGGTATATTCGAATACCACATGAGTTATTCGAATACCTCTTACAAAAACATGAAAACGTATTGAAATAGAAGTAGGTTATTCAAATACCTTAATAGGTTATTCGAATACCTCTGTTGAAAATCATTTAAAAACACTTTAGAAAACAAATCAGGTGATTTCTAAAATTCCACAAACTTTTTGATTTTTCAAAGCCATGTTAAAACTTTAATTTAGTTTGTAAGAAAACATGTTTTTAGATCTTTTAAGTCAAACAATGAGATATCCTATAAAAGCTCTGTACAAGAGAGATCCTAAGTCATAAAGCTAATCTTGAAGATCTTGGACTCGGTCTTCTTATCATCTTCATGTTTGTTATCATCAAAACTCATCTTCATTGTCGCATGGTAATCACATTCTCCCCCTTTTTGATGATGATAAACTATCATTGAGAAAAACATTAGTTCATATAAATTGGAATTCAAAGAAGCAGGTTAAGAGACTTACTCTCCTCTTTTAAAAGAGGTATTTTAATATCAAAGATAAGCACATTCTCCCCCTTTCTTTTGGAATCCAATAGCCAGTTGTTATCCAGTTTTAACATGTCCAGTTGTTATCCAGTTTTAACATGTCTTTTCTTAAGTAATATTGGTTAATTTTCTCCTCTTTTTGGCATGATAAAAAAGGATGCACATAAACAATTGGCATGTAATGAACAATAAACAATTTAATTGGCAACAAATTAATCAAAGTACTCATTGCATTAAAGATAATTGGCCAAGTACATATACAATTCCATAAAAAAAAATAGCCAATACAATAAACAGCCAAAAAAAAAACTAAAACTAAGCAACAGATCCAAAGCGAGTCCTAGAAATAGGCATCTGGTGGCGGAGGAGGAGAGGCAAGTTCGTTGCTAGACAACAGAGCTCGAAGTGCAGCCTGTTGACGCTCAACACCAGCTATTTTATCAAACAGAATGGTGAAGGTGTTCTACATGTAAGCTCTGTTATCCAACAGAGAAGCTAGGATTTGCTCATTGGTGACAGGAGCAGGAGCAGGAATATCTACAGCAAGGGCAGCAAGATCAGTTGGTGGGTCGTCCTCATCATCTTCAACTTCAATTGGGAACACCCAACCTTCATCGATCTTGATCATCTTCATTTTGTTGAGGGTAAAGGACCCAAACATGTGATGATGAGTTAGCGAAGTCGCTTGCTCGGTTTCTAGAATCTGAGGGTACTTGCCTAGGAAGGCAGTGATTATCAGACCATAGGGCAGCTCAGATCTCTCTTTCCCTTTTGCCCTCATCATATGCTTCATGATGAAGACGGGCCAGTTCAGCTGGTATCTTCTCTTTAGGATCCACAACATGAACACATCATCTTCGCTCAGGTAGGCATAGTTCCCACCTCTAGGAGCTAGGATGTGGGCATAAGCATAATGTAGGAGCCTGTCCTGGCTCTTCATCATGCCTCATTTGACTCCCTTTTAAGTCGAAGGTAATGCCAACCCAGGTCTCAGAACATCTTCAATTGCTCTGTTCTTGTTGAAGTGCTGGAGAAGTGTTTCTTCATCTTCTTCAATGTTGCGGCCAGTTGACTGCAACCCAAACATCTGAACCCAATCATCGGATGTGATCACAATGTGTTAGTCGCAGACATTGGAGTATTGCTCCTGACCTTCAATCCTCAAGTTGCAGTAGAACATCTTGACCAGGTCGCGGTAAAGAATAACTTTGTAGGAACAAAACCGAAGTACACCTTGATGGTTTAGCTGGTTCAGAAAATCAATACCACCTTATCTTTTGAAGAACCCCAAGTCGAGGTACTTTGGTTGCACTAGGTTGTGCTCCCGAAAGTGTGTAATGAAGCACCTAAGCTCTTGCTCGTTGGAGGAGAGCCTTCGAAGGTCCAACAGATTATTGCATAGAGTTGTCTTCATGTGAGGACGTTTGGAGTGAGAAAAAAAGGAAGCCATTGTTGGAAGTGAGATGGAGGAGATGGTACAAAAGGTAGGGATAGAACGAAGGTGAGATACAAGAGGAAATAGGGTAAGGAGAGAAGAGGGAAACCAGAGGGTTTTGAAAACGGAGAGAATTGAGAGAAGCCTATTCGGATACGAAGAGGGGTATATAAAGAATACCCAAAGTCTATTCGAATACCATGAGATGTATTTGAATAGAACAGTTGGGAAAGACCAAAGGGCGCACCCTTCTGATATAAGGTATTCGAATAACTACCCAGTTATTCGAATAGCTAGGCCAATTTAGCTTGGCTGCCAGCCATGGGTTATTTGAATACCTCTTACTGTATTCGAATACCCATCACAGAATTATGAACAAAACAGGAGCAAGTATTCGAATACCTTAGAAGCTATTCGAATACCTTAGAAGCTATTCGAATACTCCAGAGAGCATGTGAGAAACACTGATAAAAATATGTCTTGGGTTATTCGAATAACTACTTAGTTATTTGAATACACCAGCCTAAAAAAAAACATAAGAATACTGTACTGATGTATGGTATTCGAATAGTCATAGGTCTATTCGAATAGACCTATCAGAAAATCATAAATTCATACGTATAAAGGCAATGATATTCGAATACCATAGGGTGGTATTCGAATAACTTAAACAAGAAAGCATATATATTATGTCCAGAATTGCATTTTGAGAGACGAAAACTTATCTTTTGATGGAGTACCTGAAAAAAAAATTCAGGATATCTACGACGCTCAAGTCAATAAATTCAAGAAGGATTAAATCATAATTAAGCAAATAATTATAAGCAATTATATGTTAGATTGATCAATTAAGCCCAATTCTCCTCTAATATAAAAGAATGCTTCTTTTGCTAGGGGTTTAGTGAAAATATCTGCAAGTTGCTTAGATGTTTCAACAAATTCAAGAATGCAGTCCTCTTTTTGTACATGATCTCTAATAAAATGATGTCTTATCTCTATATGTTTTGTTCTAGAATGCAAAATGGGATTCTTAGAGAGGTTTATTGCACTAGTATTATTACATCTTATCGGAATGTGATCAAGCTGAAGACCATAGTCTAGAAGTTGTTGCTTCATCCATAGAATTTGAGCACAACAACTCTCGACTGCAACATATTCAGCCTCAGCGGTAAACAAAGCTACACTATTTCGTTTCTTGCTATGCCAAAAAACTAAAGAGCTACCAAGCAAGTGGCATGTCCCACTAGTACTCTTCCTATCCATTTTGCATCCCGCAAAATCAGAATCGGAATATCCTATTAGGCTACATAAGGCACCCTTAGGGTACCACAAACCCATTTGTGAAGTGCCTACTAGGTATTTCATTATTCTTTTAACAACACTTAAATGAGATTCCTTAGGATTAGCCTGATATCTAACACACATACAAACACTAAACATAATATTTAGGCTACTAGCAGTAAGATAAAGAAGAGATCTAATCATACCTCTGTATTTTGTTATTTCTACAGATTTACCTCCTTCATCTTTATCCAAATAGGAAGAAGTGCGCATTGGTGTAGCCATGCTCTTAGCATTGTCCATTTCGAATCTTTTGAGCAGTTCCTTATAGCATTTCGTTTGACTTATGAATGTCCCTTCTTTTGTTTGTTTAATTTGAAGCCCAAGGAAGAAATTAAGTTCTCCCATCATTGACATTTCGAACTCATTCTGCATTGACTTAGCAAAATCTTTGCAAAGGGATTCATTAGTAGCACCAAAGATAATGTCATCCACATATATTTGTACAAGAAGAATATCATGCTTTTTGTTTTTGATAAAAAGAGTAGTATCGACTTTTCCTCTTGAAAAACCATTTTCTAAAAGAAACTTACTCAACCTTTCATACCAAGCTCTAGGAGCTTGTTTTAAGCCGTACAAGGCCTTTTTGAGTTTAAAAACATGGTTGGGTAGTTCATGATTTTCAAAACCCGGAGGTTGTTCAACATATACCTCCTCTTGAATAAAACCATTTAGAAAAGCACTTTTAACATCCATTTGATATAGCTTGAAATCCATGATGCAAGCATATGCAAGTAACATTCTAATGGCTTCTAATCTAGCTACAAGTGCATAGGTCTTTTCATAGTCTATTCCTTCTTCTTGATTTTAACCTTTTACAACTAATCTAGCTTTATTTCTTGTTATCAAGCCATTTTCATCAAGTTTGTTTCTAAAAACCCATTTAGTACCAATTATAGGATGATTATTAGGCCTAGGAACTAATTCTCAGGCTTGGTTTCTTTTAAATTGATTTAATTCCTCTTGCATAGCTAAGATCCAATGTTCATCATCAAAAGTTTCAATGATATCCTTAGGTTCAATTTGAGAAACAAAGGCTAAGTGATTACATGCATTTCTAAGATAGTTTCTAGTAATTACCCCTTTTGAGATATCATCTATCACGGAGTCAATAGAGTGGTGTCTTGATGTCCTCCATTCTTTAGGAAGGTCCATGACTTCTGATTCTTCTTGATTTGGAGATTCCTTTTCTTGTTTCCTTTCTTCCTTGTTGTCCAAATGTGATTTCTCCAAAGCTTCTGCAACATCATCAACAACAAACTCCTTTCTTGATCCATTTGGATTAGTTTCATCAAATGCAACATGAATGGATTCTTCAATTGTCATAGTTCTTTTATTATAAATTCTAAAAGCTTTGCTATGAATAGAATAACCTAGAAATATACCTTCATCAGACTTAGCATCAAACTTTCCTAAGTTATCCTTTCCATTATTCAAAACAAAATATTTACATCCAAAAACGTGAAAATGTGATACATTTGGCTTTCTTCCCTTGTATAACTCATATAGGGTTTTCGTTAAAATCGGCCTTATAATGACTCTATTCATTACATAACACGCAGTATTTACTGCATCTGCCCAAAAATACTTTGGAAGAGAAGCCTCATTGAGCATAGTTCTTGCCATTTCTTCCAAAGATTGATTTTTCCTTTCTACAACTCCATTTTGTTGTGGAGTTCTAGGGGCAGAAAAATTATGCTCAAAGCCATGTTCATCACAGAAAGGTTCAAAAACATGATTTTCAAACTCACCACCATGGTCAGTTCTTGTGGATGTAATTGAAAAACCTTTTTCATTTGGATAACTTTGGCAAGTTTCTTAAAAGCTAGAAATGCATCATTTTTGTGAGAAAGAAATAGAGTCCGTGTAAATCTAGAAAAATTGTCCATAATCAATAACACATAGTAATTTCCACCAAAGCTCATAGTTCTAGATGGTCTAAAAAGATCCATATGCAAAAGTTACAAAGGTCTAGTAGTTGAAACAATATTTTTGGCTTTAAAAGAGACCTTTACTTGTTTTCCCTTTTGACATGCATCACATAATTTATCTTTTTCAAAATTGAGCTTGGGTAGTCCAATTACTAGTTCTTTAGAAACTAATTTTTTTAAGTGATCCATGTGAATGTGAGCAATTCTCCTATGCTATAACCAAGACTCATCTTCCTTACTTAAAAAGCATTTCGCATCATTTGAAGATATATCATCAAGACTAATCATATAAATGTTATTAACTCTATGACCAATAAACTTAACATGCTTGTCATTTTTATCTTCAATTATGCAACAATTTGAATAAAAAATAACTCTATTTCCTTTATCATATAATTGACTAATACTAAGCAAGTTATGTTTTAAACCTTCAACAAGTAATACATTATCAATAGAGGAGTTAGGACTCCTACCGACTTTGTCGACTCCAAGAATCTTTCCTTTGTTATTATCTCCATAGGTTACATGTCCATAAGTTTTGGGAATAAGGAAAGAGAATTTTGAGTTGTCTCTGGTCATGTGCTTGGAGCATCCACTATCGAGGTACCAATTTGAGCTCTTTGCCTTCAAGCACTCCTACAACACAAATTTAATTTTTAACCTTTGGTACCCAAATTTTCTTGGGTCCTTGAATGTTAGTTGTGGGTATTGTTCCCTTAGAAACCCAAACCATTTTTGTTCCATCCTTTGTATTAATATTTTTCCTTGCATTGCAAGTTGATGCACTGTGACCCTTCTTCCCATAATAGAAACATTTAATAAATGGGCTACTAGAAGAACTTGAATAAACAAAGAAATTTTTATAAGATTTGTGCTGATTTTTCGGGTTATAACCAATTCTAGCTTTTTCAAAAATAACCCTTTATTTTCTTAATATGATATTTAAATTATCTCTTCCAAATGTGAATTTTGCAAGGGTGTTCTTTAAATCTTCAATTTCTTTTTCGAGTATATGACATGAAGAACAAGAAGAAGAAGTAGAAGCATGTGAAGAATAAGATGTGCATGCATTAATAATTCCCAACGTTTCATTTTTAATTTTTAATTCTTCAATTTCTTTATTTAAAATAAGAATTCAATTTTTTAGAGAAGAAATTATTTTCTTAGAAGAAGAGATTAATTTAGTGAGCCTTAGTGATTCATCATGTAGTTCTTCAAAAGTATCTTGTAATTCATTATAAGAAGGCAATAAATCAGAATTTACCTCATTGTCACCTTCTTCTTCTTCTCCTTTGGCCATAAGACATAAATGAGCTTTTTCGCTATCTGAACTATCAGTTGAGTCTATGTCGTTGTCATCCCATACTATGTAGGCTCTTCTTCCCTTTCTTTCCTTGAAGAGTTTCTTTTCAAATTTCTCCATCTTCTTTTGGTAAATAGGACACTCTATTTTCATGTGTCCAGATTTTCCACACTTGTAGCAAGTTGGAGTTGAAGTCGTTCCTTCCCCCTTATGATGAGTTTTCTTTGGTGGAAAGGGTGGTCTTCTTTGGTTTCCCTTCTTTCTGAGAAATTTACCGAATTTCTTAACCATAAGGCTAAGGTTTTCTTCATTTAGTTCAATATTTTCGGTGTTTTCTCCATCCTCATCATCATCTTCATCAATTGCCGAGGCAGTGGCTTTGAGAGCTATGCCTTTTTTCTTTTTATCACTTTCTTCACTTTGGCTTAGTCTATTCAGCTCCAGTTCATGTTCATGGAGTTTTCCAAAAAGGGTAGCTAATGTCATAGTCAACAAGTCCCTTG
Organism: Ormosia emarginata; assembly: GCA_029884605.1. Classification (NCBI taxonomy): domain Eukaryota; kingdom Viridiplantae; phylum Streptophyta; class Magnoliopsida; order Fabales; family Fabaceae; genus Ormosia; species Ormosia emarginata. The sequence goes on along the minus strand of JAQQTP010000078.1, from coordinate 17,793,258 downwards.
ATTCTGATATGGCTTTAACCTTCGGTTGCCAAATCCTGCTCAAACATCTTAGCACTTTGTTAATTAAATCTTCATTAGAAAAATTCTTTCCTAAAGATGCAAGATGATTTACGATGTGGGTGAACCTCTTTTGTATTTCTTGAATGCTTTCTCCTTAGTTTATTCTAAATAATTCATATTCACGAGTAAGAGAATTAATTCTCGACCTCTTAACTTCACTAGTACCCTCATGGGTAACTTGTAAAGTGTCCCACATCTCTTTTACAGTTTTGTAGTTTGAAATCCGAAAAAATTCAACATAACCCAAGGCAGTGGTAATGATGTTTTTGGCTTTTAAATTATGTTGAATTTTCCTTTTATCATCATCAGACCATTCACTCCTTGGAGTTTCAATCTTTACACCATCAATCGTTTTTGTAGGTATAAATGCGTCGTTTTCGACAGCATCCCACACTTCTAGATCAATAGCTTCGATGAAAATTTTCATTCTTTCCTTCCAATATGCATAACCATCCCCATTGAAAAAGAGTGGTCGATTTATAGAAGATCCCTCTGAAAAGCCATTTGAGAAAGCCATGTTCTCTTGAAGCGGCTAAGCTCTTTATACAAGAGTCTAGCTCTGATACCACTTGTTACCAAGTGGCTTCCAGTACTCAAGAGAGGGGTGAATTGAGTATTAAAAACTTTTTGCAAAAGCGTAAACAAATTAAATATGCTCAGAATAAAATGTTAAAATGGCGTGAAAATAAAAGAAGAGAAGAAGAATACCCAATAAGAAAATTGCAAGAGATAATAAAATAAATGCAAATAAACAAAAGATTAAGGATAAGAAAAGCAAGCACGATATTTATCCTGGTTCAACCACCAACCACTTATGACCTACGTCCAGTCCTTGAAACACAGTTCAAGATTTTTCACTATTCAAGACAAGCTTAAAGCAGGTGCTTATGACCTTTACAATCTAGAGCACTTTTCACACACAGGAAAACTCTACCCTTGTACGAAAGCCTTAAACTGTTAGGGATACCTCACCCTTACACAAACCTTCAAGAGACACCTCACCCTTGTTATAAAGCCTTTGAGGGATACCTCACCCTCTCAGAAATACAGCAGAAAATAGATGAAAAATAAACTCTCACAAAGAGTAAATATCGTAAGTTGAAGCACTATAGAACTCTCTAAGGATATCTCAAAATTTTACCAAAAGAACACAGAGAATAAGAGAAATTTGTAAACCACGTTTTAGCACAAGCAATATGATTTTAGAATGTCCGAGGTCTGCAGAAGTGACCCAAGGTCTCTATTTATAGAACCTTTAAGCAAAAATGTCCGTTGGATGCATTTAATATGATAATTAATGCTGAAATGTTTACGTATGAATTCAAAATTCAGAACAGAGTCTCGTGGGTTATTCGAATACCATCATGGGGTATTCGAATACCACTGTTTTCATTTCTTATAAAAAATAGTTCAGAAGCAGGTTATTCGAATACCACAAGGGTGTATTCGAATACCTCTATTTTAAACACATTGTAAAAGCTATTTAGAAGGATGTTATTCGAATACCTACAAGGTTATTCGAATACCTTTGTTTAAAAACAGTATTCTGTAATCAGGTATATTCGAATACCACATGGGTTATTTGAATACCTCTTACGAAAACATGAAAACGTATTGAAATAGAAGCAGGTTATTCGAATACCTTAATAGGTTATTCGAATACCTCTGTTGAAAATAATTTAAAAACACTTTAGAAAACAGATCAAGTGATTTCTAAAATTCCACAAACTTTTTGATTTTTCAAAGCCATGTTAAAACTTTAATTTAGTTTGTAAGAAAACATGTTTTTAGATCTTTTAAGTCAAATAATGAGATATCCTATAAAAGCCCTATACAAGAGAGATCCTAAGTCCTAAAGCTAATCTTGAAGATCTTGGACTCGGTCTTCTTATCATCTTCATGTTTGTTATCTTCAAAACTCATCTTCATTGTCGCATGGTAATCACAATCCTATCTTTCAAAGAACACCTAAGGTTTTTCACAAATTCTCATATATGGTAGGAGGTCAATCTCTCTAAAAAATATCTCCATTAGTGTCTTAACACTCTTAAAAAGGCATATATGAGTAATCATATCACTTAAGGAAATCCAAAACCTCAAGAACACAATCCTGAAAAATTCTAGTACTCACGCCTAGGCGTGACCCTCTCTGTCTCACCTGGACTGAGAAAACAGAACACCCATGCCTAGGCGTGGTTTAGTCACGCCTAGGAGTGACCTCAAGATAGTAGCTTATGCAGAATTCTGCAAAAGTGTGGCACTGTTCCATTGCTACCACACACGAAATTTGATAATCTCAAATCTGTTTCTTGGTGATTTTAAGTCTCAAACAAGTTTACAAACATGAGGGAAACATAAAACACCAATTGATTTCACCAAAAATGGATCAAAACACCAAATCACTCATCCAAACCCTAAATCCTACACTTCGAGCATTTTAGGTCTAAAATGGATAGTTTTGGTTTCTAATCCAAATTCTTTGCATAAACAAGTCATAAACAACACTTATAACTCATCCAAGCAAGAAAATCACATAAAACACCTCTAGAACTCAAATTGACATAGTAAACCTCAGATAGGCCTTACATAGAAAAATGAGGAAAAAATGAAGTTGAGCTCAAGAACCCCTACCTTTAAGCTCCACAACTTGCTGAAGTGATGGAGATGATGAAGGAAATGATCACAAGTCTTCAAGCTTTCCTTTCCCCTTAGATTCCCTCTTCTTCCTTTCCTCTTTTTCTCCTTTTTTTTCCTTCTCTGTTGGTCCTATTTTTAGCCATGGGAGAAAGTGAGAAACAAGTAAATACTTAGTTGAAATATCACAAAAAGGGGTCAAGAATGAGGGCTACCATCCGTGGATGACTTATGGCCATTAGTCATAACACTAATACTGCTCGATTTGCTAAAAACACTAAACTTTAGCTAAATCAAGTTTTCCAAGTTCCAATAACTTTAAAATAAATAATAGGATTCATCAAAAATATTGTTGTACCAAAACCATCATTTTTCATATCTGCGACTAGTCATTTCGCCTAAAAATACCAAACTGACTCCGAAAATTCTCCACATCCTAAAATACACTTTTGTGATTTAAAAATAAATTATTCACATATATTTCCATTAGCTAAACCATTTATGCTAATATTTGGGTCATTTTAAGCTACTTTTCACTTTTTGGACTGTAACAAAGTGCCTAAACTAACTCAGATTGTCACAAAATCAAACAAGCATGTTAAGCAAGTATTAAGCTACCTCTGTAACCATTTATAAGTCTAATATGTTAAAGAGGATGTTATATTTTTCCCCTTCTATTTAAAATTTTGCCCCCAAAATTACTTACCTCATATAAACAACTGCGGGTAGTCTTGTTGCATATGGGACTCCAACTCCCAAGTCACCTCCTCAAAACCAGCACAATCCCAAAGCACCTTCACCAGAGAAATCCGCTTACCTCTAAGCTCTTTGACTCCTCTGTCCACAATCCTTATCAATTTCATAGCATAATACAAATCCTTTCTTAACTGCATAGATTCATTTCTCATGACATGTGAAGGATCTGGATTGTACTTCCTCAGTTGTGACACATGAAAAACATCATGAAGGTTAGACAAGATGGGTAGAAGGGCAATTTGGTAGGCTACAAGTCTAATTTTCTATAGGAGTTGGTAGGGACCAATGAAACGAGGGTTCAATTTTCGTGTTCTCAATGCTCTACCAATCCCAGTTGCAGGAATGACTCTTAAGAATACATGATCTCCTTTACTGAACTCTAGAGGTTTTCTCCTCTAATCAATATAGCTTTTTTGCCTATTATGAGCCCTAACAAATCTATCCTGGATCATTTTAATCTGATTTGTGGTCTATTGCACCAACTCAAGACCTAGAATGGTTCCCTCTCCAACCTCATACCAACACAAATAGGACCTACACTTTCTACCATAAAGTGCTTTATACGGTGCCATGCCTATGCTAGCATGAAAACTGTTGTTGTAGGCAAACTCCACTAAAAGAAAGAACTTATCCCAACTCTCTTTCTGCTCTAGCACACATGCTTTTAGCTTATCCTTTATGGTTTAAATAATCCTTTTTGACTGACCGTTAGTCTGTGGAAGGTATGTTGTGCTTAAACTAAGCTTTGTCCAAAAAGATTTCTATAAGGTTCCCCAAAATCTAGATCTAAATCTAGGGTCTCTATAAAAAACTATAGAAAGGGGAATACCGTGCAATTTAACTATCTCCTGAAGGTATAACTGAGCTAGTCTATCCAAGGAGTAGTTAACCTTATAGGAAATAACATGGGCAGACTTGGTTAATCTATCCACTACAACCTATATAGTATCAAAACCTAACTGAGTTCTGGGCAAAACCCATCATGAAATCCATTGTGATGTTATCCCAGTTCCACTCAGGGATTACCAAAGATTGAAGAGGTCCAAAGGGTTTCTGGTGTTCTATCTTGACTTTCTCACAAGTTAGGCACCTAGACACAAACTCAGTTATGTCCCTCTTCAATCCAGATCACCAAAACAACTTATTCAAGTCTTGATACATCTTCGTTGCCCCCGGATGTATAGAGTACTAACTACAGTGAGCTTATTCAAGGATCCTTTCCTTGATCACGGATTCACGAGCAATGCAAAATTTACCTTTAAACTTAATCATCTTATTATCCTCTATATAAAAAATTCTAGGATTACCTAAAAAGATCTGCTCACTTAGATCACTAAGAGTTTCATCTTCTTTCTGAGCTTCTAAGATCTGAGTCCTAAAGTCACTTACTATGTCCACTCGACTCACACTGAGACTATGTGGCAACACAGTTACTGAAAGGCTCAAGTCTCTAAAACTCTCCAGAAGTTCACTCTCTTGGATCATCATATGGGATACATGTAGGGATTTCCTTCTCAGTGCATTAGCCACCAGATTGGCTTTACTCGGATGATACTTTAACTCAAAATCTTAGTCTTTCAAAAACTCTATCCATCTCTGTTGTCTCATGTTCAGTTCTTTTTTATCAAATAAATACTTCAAACTCTTATGATCAATGAACACCTCAAATTGAACTCCATATAAGTAATGTCTCCAAGTTTTCAAGGCTAACACTACTGCAGCTAACACCAGATCATGAGTAGGGTAGTTCTCCTCATGAGGTCTCAACTACCTTAATGCATAGGTAACAACTCTTCTATGTTGCATCAAAATACAACCCAAACCCATCTTTGAAGCATCACAGTACACCTCAAAGTTCTCCAAAGGATCTGAAATTACCAACACCAGTTTAGTAATCAACCTCACCTTTAGCTCTTGGAAACTATTCTCACAGTCCTAAGTCCAATCAAAAGAACTACCTTTCCTAGTTAATCTAGTCAAGGGTAATGCTGATTGAGAAAACCCCTTTATGAATTTTCTATAGTACCTCGCTAGGCCTGTGAAGCTTCTAATCTCTATCACAGTGGTGGATCTCTCCCACTACAACACTACATCAATCTTGCTTGGGTCCACAAAAATCCCTCCCTGAGATATCACATGTCCCAAAAACTGAACTTGTGAAAGTCAAAACTCACACTTAGATATGTTTGGCAAACAACCTATTCTCCTTAAGCATTTCCAACACTATCCTCAAATGTTGCTCATGCTCCTCCATTGTCTTAGAATAGATTAAGATATCATCTATAAACACCACAACAAACTAATATAGGTAGGGTCTAAAGATCCTGTTTATGTAATCCATTAACACTAGCGGTGCATTTGCCAACCCAAAGGACATCACGAGGTACTTATAATCCCCATACCTAGTTTTGAAAGCAGTCTTAGGATATCATCTTCCTTAACTCTTATCTAATGATAACTAGACCTAAGATCAATCTTTGAGAAAATCGCAACTCCTCTTAGTTGATCTGTTAGATCGTCTATCCTAGGCAATGTATACTTATTCTTAATAGTCACCTTATTCAGCTGTCTGTAATCCACACAGAGCCTCATGGTACCATCCTTTTTCTTCACTAGTAACACAGGTACTCCCCACAGAGAAATACTCGACCTAATGAATTGCTTATCCATCAAATCCTTGATTTGCTTCTTGAGTTCCACTAACTCTAGTGGTGCCATTCTATAGGGTGCTATAGAGATAAGTCCCATTCTAGACACTAAGTTTATATTAAACTCTATATCTCGCTCAGGTGGCAATTCCACTATATCACTTGGGAAAACTTCAGGATATTTGCTCATCACAGATATTTCACTTATGCTTTGCTCAACCTCAGCACTTAGTGAAAACAAGAGAACATATCCTAGCGATCCCTCCTTCAAACAAAGATTGACCTGATTAGCATTGAGATACACAGATTCAGATGAAACAACTCTGGCAGGTATATCTAACAAGAAAATCAGGGATTTTTCTGAACAATTCAACACTACATGGTTGGAGGATAACCAATCCATGCCAAGGATGGCATCAATATCTACTAGAGACAAATAGATAAGGTTTACACAGAAAATCCTATCTTCTACCTTTACACAACAATCAAGATACACTCTGGATGTTGTAATTGGTTTACCAGTAGATGTAGATACAAATAAGTCATAAGAAAGTTTAGACACAGGCAAATCCAACACCTTCACACAATCATTAGAATCAAAGGAGTGAGATGTTCCCAAATCATACAACACAATTAAAAATTAATTGTGAATAATGCATTTACCTTCAATAAGATCGGAAAACTGAGTCACCACTTCACCACCTAGGATGTAGACTCTTCCTCTAGCTTGTGGTTTTTGGGTAGGCGCATTTTCCTTTCGTAATAGGCACTCCTTAGCAAAATACCCAAGTTGTCCACAAACAAAGTACACCAAGCAAGGCCGGTCTCTATGTTGTCTCCCACACTTGGAACATTTAGGTCCCACCATCTCATGCTTAACCCGTTTTCCCTTTCCCTGAGCAATGCTAGGTTTAAAAGATCCCTTCTTGAACTATTCATCACCCTGCTTTCTCTTTTGAAAGCTTTGTGATTTCTGCTCAACTGAAGGCTTACAATCATGACCCTCTATTATCCTGCACTTGTTTACCAAGGTGGCAAAATCTCAAATCTCCAATGGCCTGGCAAACTTTTGGACCTCATCTCTCAATCCCTCCTCAAATTTTACACATTTTCAACACTCATCAGTGTTAAATTTGATGTGGGATGAGAATTTAGATAACTCACTAAACTTAGCCACATACTGACCAATAGACATGTTGCCCTGCTCTAACCTCAGAAACTCCATCTCTTTTGCATTTTGCAAATTTTACAGAAAGTGCTTCTCTAGAAAAGAACCTTTGAAGATTTCCGACGTTATCAGAGTCCCTAATGCAACAAACAATCTCTTGGCGTCTGTCCACCAATCCTCTGCCTCCCCCTCCAATAAAAAGGAAGTAAAGAGCACCTTCTGTTCATCCGAACAAACCATCACATTAAAGATCTTTTCCATCTCCTTTAGCCACTACCCAGCTCTAACTGGGTTGTACTATCCCTTAAAAACAGACGGGTTGAACCTCTTGAATTCTGAAATATCTAGGAAGTTTTGACTCCTTCCCACTTGTGCCCCTGGAATTGGTTGGACTGGTGGTGGTGGTACAGGTTGTGGTTGATTGGCCTCCAGCCTCTCAATCACCCTTGCACTTGCAGTTGCTTGCTCCTTCATTTCCATAGCATTTGCAGTCATTTGCTCATGCATCGCTTTGGCCATTGCCATCATGGCTTCAATCATATTCGGACCCTCGCTAGGTGAGTTCCTTGTCTCACGAGTTCACTGTTTTGGTGCCATAGTTTTCTCCACACACAGAACAATACATATTGAGTTGATCAGTCCTCAATGTCATGTAATCGTGTAACAGTAGCTATTGACAATCCAATACTCAAACAAGAGACAAAGAAATGCATAACATAAACAAAGAAACTCATCATTACAAAAAAAGGGTTTAAAACGATAGTTATTTTTGTATATTACGGCGGTTTCAACCGTCGTTTTTTGCCTAAATGGAAGTTTCCAAAATTAACGTAATTGCATCCGCCGTTCAGTATAATACGGCGATTTATACGGTGATTTTTATTAACCGCCACAATTTTATCATATATAAAGTGGCGGTTCATTTTTGAAAAATACGGTTGTTTATAACTGTTGTAATTCACAAAAAAATTGGTTTTTGTTGTGCATAATACGGCGGTTGGAATTGCCATAATTTACTTGAAAATTTTGGTATAAAATGGCAATTTTGAACTGCTGTAATTTATAGATAAAATGGCAGTTTTGAACCACCATAATTTAAGGCATAAAATGGTGGTTATGAACTATCGTAATTGACGTAAGAATATGTTATAAAAACCGTCGTAATTGACGTAAAAATATGTTATAAAATAACAGTTTGAACTGCCATAATTTATAAATACAACTATTGCACATTTTTATTTAATTTTTTTCTTTATTCTTCATCCCACTATTGCCCATTTTTTACAATAATTACGAATTTCTTATTCATCAAAACCCACAAATATACATATAATAATTTTGCTTAATGAAATGTAAAAGGAAATACTCATTAATTTAATTAACCAAGTATCCAATTTAACATGAGTACATTAGTTCAATAACTACAAATTTTAAGTCATCAAAGTTTTAAGAAATAACATCCTAAACAGTAACATGAGTACACAAGTCAAATAACTCCAAATTATAGATAGGTCTTAAAAGTTTTGAGAAATAACATCCTAAATAGTAATTCCTTTGGCAAAAATTAGTAAATTTATTAATGAGGACTCGAAATATGCACTGATTGTTAAGTGTTACTTCTATCCCATGATCTTCTTGGGTCATTAGGCGATAGAGCCCCACTACCTTCATCTGGTACCTACAAGAAGGACAAAATTATGCTTGAGATTCTCTAAACATAGCATTATGGTTATGCAACACTACAGGCAACATATTATTAAGAAGGAAATAGCTTAATTGAATCACAAATCTGTAAAAATTCAACATCATTTAGGCAATATATTATAATCCTTAATAATTTCACATTTGAATTTGTTAGATGAAATACCTTACAATGAAATCCAATTGAACAATCAAAGATACTATTAAGGTGTCAAATAGGACTGTATGTTACAAAACCAAAAGAAATAAGAAGCAAACAACAATAACCTTACAATGGGTGAGAACGATTGGCTATTTTTAAAATAAAATGAATTGCCTAATGCTAATAGGAGGCTTACAACAGTATCATAGAGCAAAAGGAAATAAGCAACCTAAAGTGTGAAAATGCTACACAAATGAAAGCAGCCACCATTAAGTCTTTCAACAGCTAAGCAATATAACAACTATGCAGTGGGTGGAAGAAACCACTCAAAGGTCATGACACAAGGACATTATATTGTGACCTAAGCATTAAGCAACACAAAGATGCAACTTCTCTACATAATAACTAGATATGGATATGGATGACTTTTTTTCCTTAAAGAATAACTTGCATAAAAGAAATTAGATATTTACCTTTCAATTGGATACATCCATCGATAATGTACTAGGCCTCCATGTTTTGCCTCACTAACTAGAAGACAAGTTAAATGAACCATGACTGTAAATAATGATGGAGGGAATAACATTTCTAAGTGACAAAGGGTGAGAATGATTCGAGACTGGATCTTGTCAAGATCTAATAGACTTAAGCTTTTGGCACATAATTATCGGAAGAATGAACACAACTCTATTAACACCGCAACCACTTTGTCTGGCAAAACATTACGTATGGCAAGTGGTAATAACTGCTCCATAAGAATATGATAATCATGACTCTTCATTCCAAAGAGCTTTCATTGTTTCAAGTCAATGCACCTCAAAATGTTGCTTGAGTACCCATTTGGCACTATGACATTCTTTAAAGTCTGCAAAATACATCTTTCTTTGCATTTGACATTGTAAACAAAGATGGATGATATCTTCCATTCTCATCTGGACAAAGATCCTCCCTTATACTAACTTCTCTAAGATCCTTCTAAGCTTTAAGATTGTCTTTTGATTTACCAGTCTCATTGAGCAAAGTGTACACCATATTGTCACATACATTTTTTTCAATGTGCATAACATCTAGATTGTGACGCAACAAGTTAGTCTCCCAATAAGGAAGATAAAAAAAATATGCTTTTCTTCCTCTATTGTCTCGATCCATCTTGAACAATGGTTTTCCCTCGAGTTCTTTTACCTTTGTCATTTGATTCTAGAAGTTTCCCAAATATAACATTAATGTCCTCAAGTTGTTTCAATATATCTGATCTGAATAGTGTTATTAGTGGATCCCTTTTCTTAATTGTCCTATTAAAATGATCTCGATTCAATCTAAATTTATGTCCCTTTTCTAGAAAACAACGATGACCCATAAAACAGCATTTTATATTATGCTTCAGTCTACAAGAATCTGTGTCAAAGTTACACGCAGGGCAAGCAAGGACAGTGTATGTGTTCCACCTAGATAAGGTACCAAGCCTAGGAAAATCACTAATTGTCCACATCAGAGCTCCTCGTATTCTAAACATTTCATTCTTTGAACAATATAATGTTTGTACTCCATCATACCACAAATCCCTCAAATATTTGATAAGAGGTTATGAGTACACATCTATGTTATTCCCTGGCCTTTGTTTTCCAGGAATGATCATTAAGAGAATGAATGAAGTTTGCTTCATACACTCCCAAGGAGGGCGATTGTATGGGATAAGAACTATTGGCCAAATGCTATGGCTTGTACTCATGGTTCTAAAAGGGTTGAAACCATCACTAGCTAAGCCAAGCCGTACATTTCAAGGATCAGCGACAAATTCAGAATGAATAAAGTCGAATCTTTTCCAAGCCTTCGAATCTCTAGGATGCCTCATCAATCCATCTTGGTTATCCTCTAACACATGCTAGGTCATGGACTTAGCAGTCTTAGAACACATAAACAATCTTTGTAACCTTGGCTTTATTGGAAAGTAATGCAAAATCTTTGCAGGTTGCTTCTTCTTATTATCCTTCCACTTAGATTCCTTGCATCTTTTGCATTCTTCTAAGTGTTCATCATCCCCCCAATATAACATACAATCATTTAGGCAAGCAGGTATCTTGGTATAATTAAGACCAAGTTTGTTGATGATTTTCTTGGCCTCATAGAATGAAACAGGAATCTTGGCATCTTCAAATGCATCTTTTAACAATTCCAGAATCATAATCATCGCTTTGTCACGCATTCTGCACAAACATTTAATATGATACAATTTTACTAGAAAAGACAATTTCGAATACTTCGTACACCCTTCATACAATTCTTGATTACCGTCTTTGAGCAACTCGTAAAACTCTACATTGTCTTCATTATGCACCTCATTATGCCCTTCATTTAATGTCTCTTCTCTATTAACAGGCTCAAAAGACACACCAGGTTCATTAAGATTGTACCTAGCAAACCCAAATGCATCATTGATCATGGTTTCCATTGATTTCCAAGTTGAAAAGTGTCCTCCAAGACATGTGTGCCTTCAAAAGCCTCAGACTCAGTTACATTTGATTCTTCACCATGTCAATACCAAACTTTGTAATTTTCTAGAAAAGGCCGTAAAGTTAGGTGTTCTTGAACTACTTATCTTGTTTGCCACTTCTAAAAACCACACTTTGAACATGGACACTTAATTTTACGCCCCTCAATAGACTGATGTTGAAATGCAAAATCCAAAAACTTGCTTAACCCAATCGCATATTCAGTTGTGTTCCATGGTTTACTAATCTAAGACTTATCCATTAGCATGACTAGAAAGGAAAATATAAAATTACAATTTAAAATTAATACAATGTTGCAAATTTAAATGGTGATATATGAGAAAAGAATATAACAATATAACATATAAGTAGTGTATCAAAATTATAGCAAACAAAAAAAATAGTATGCACATAAAGTAAAATTAGCACCTCATAATAATATACTTCAAGTCGCCAAGGCCACCTGACTTTTTATCTGTTTGAATCCAAGCAAGGTCCGAGAACTACAACTGTAACACCCCTTGATTTAATAACCATGGCATAATCGTCATTATGCCATAGTCACTAACATCTAGACGTGCTACAACTTAACCACAAGTTTGAAAATTTAACCATTGTGCATATATAGAAAATACGAGCCTCGATATGAAATATATGTATATTTACTCGAATCCAAAACATAACGTCAGCTTAGATGAAGATACATTTCCACAATCCATGCATAAAAGTAACATATAACAATGTTAAACATAAGTTTACATAGAGTAGCTACTATATAAAAGTTCGACCTCTCCCAAAATTAAACACCTGAAGAGAGGGGTCCGACACTTGATCCTCCTCCGAGTCTCCAACAGATGAGCCTCCTTCCTGAGATCCGTCATGATGGGTAGAAGCCTGAACAAGCAATACAACCGAAACCTCTCTGGGAAAGAGGTGGTGATTCTCCCACAACTCCCCAATGGGCATAGGGAACTCTATATGCATAAAAGCACGAAGGGTGCTCGTGGCAGCCCTAGGGTAAGTACCACTTTGAATTAGGGTCACATCCCTTATTTACACAAAAAACTCCGCATCTTGGTCGGTATGCCAGGCATCAATGCCCCCGTGAAACTGTATCCACATACGACTGAAGGAAGCTTGTCCAGATGCCATCACAAAGAGACAAAAATCGACCCTTAATTAAACTAAGCGAATCCAACTCGCTCTCTTCACAGTCTTTATCCAAATATAAGCATGAGACAAAGTAATATAACAAAGAGGTGAGAACTCCTACACCAATACCATCATGGCAGTAAAGAAACAGAACGGCGCAAGACACCTACATAGCATAGCAGGAATAATAATTTAGCATCAAGATCCACATAATAAAAAAATTAACAATTCCAGGCAGTTATACATCAATAAACAACAGTTCCATCCATATATGAATAAATAAATGACAAATGATATGTTGACTCACTATGCACGTGCACATGGTACCAAATCTAACATTTGGCACTACAATTCCTACTTTATAGAGCTAGACATAAACAATCGGAGAGAATGATCAAGGAGACATGTCAGTATCTCGTCAGCCATAAAATAAAGTGCTTTCCAGAAAAATTAATCATTTGCGCAACAAGGTTTTATACAACAGCATTCTCACAGGATGGCGATATAAGACAGTGTCTCGGTCCGGATCGTTGGTGTACTTGCATTGGTCTATCCTACGACCCAAAGAAGCTACCTTTTGTCCATACGTGAGATACCCCCACCCCGACGCCCCCAAGTTCAACAATATGACCTACACTAGTTTATTCACACCCGCACTAAGGTGTGATTCAACTCCAAGGCCAGCGGCCTTTTAACAGTCATCGACTGAGCAATTGTTCAATGCATGTTGACTCAATGCATACCATTTCATGTAATCATCGATAATATGATTTCTTCATAATTCATTGCCACAAAAGGGCTTAGTCCACATTAATCAATTCTTAGTCCCATATATGGACCTACCAAAACACATCATCAAGTTTTCAAGAATAATACATAGTTGTCACAATTCAACCCAAAGTTACATTTCCATTTCAAGACTTTTATCACTAAGCCTCTCTAGAGGAATTCTCTTGTAATTCTCATCCAATCTTTATTTCTCTTAATTAGCCAAGTTCTTCACTTTAATTAATTATTCTTATTGAGTAAATTAATCCAAGGTTCACTAAACCTCACACATTGTTGTTCTTTCTTTAAGTCTGAACTCACCTTAGGTCATCAAGTGACTTTCTTTCTTGCATTCCTTCCATATTATGTATCCGTATTATTTTTATGTTACCTAATCACCTAAGCCTTAGTTTGATACACAAATTTCTAACCAACAAGGCCCTTGAGGCCGTGACCTCCCAATGACATGAATCCAACCAATTTTTTCACCACATTATTAGTTACTTCCATTTAATTACTTAAGTTTCCAAGGTTACTCACGATTTTAAGTCTTGAATCCCAAAAATACCTTAGAGGCCATAAGCCTCCCAAAAGGGGTAAGAATCCAAAGTTTTCCATTACATTAGTTTTCTCTTTAACCCTTAGTCATCTAAGTTCCCATTTTTTTTTTACAAAATTAAATTTTGATTAACCAAAAACATGGCCTCTTAGCCGTGAATCCATAGGGGTAGAGAACCTTAAAATCATTGGATTCAATATTCATTTTGTTATTCCATCATTCTAATTCCTCAATCAATTCATTTTCAACCTAAACTCCTAAGTTCTAATACTCCACAATTTTTACTCATTTGTTCCCCATTTTACTACCACTTGGCCGAAACCCTCACCAAAGACCTCTAGACCCAAAATTTATCCAACTCATCAAGTGATTGCTTGAGTTCCATTTTAGTACAAGGTTTGATCTCAAATCATCATTTTAGACCACAAGGTCGTGAAACACACCTCAAAGGAAAACAAAGTCCTTGTCTTTTCTTACATGTTTTTAAGCATACAAATATCACAAATTATCAATATTACAAAATAGCAATCATACAAGAATAACATCATACAACACATAGTCACAATCCATCAAGATCAAACAATAAAGTGAAGGGATCCACACATGGATCCTCCACTTTTCAAACCAAGATTTTTGTCCCTCACCACCATGAGTGGTTGATGAGGATATTCCTCTTACCTATGGAAGACAACTCAAGAAAGCAAACCTCTTGGTCCTCTCCTTGAAATTTCGTCCAAAAATCTCCAAGAAACCCTAGAATAAGCAAACTTTCACAATCACAAACCAAAGCTTGAAAAGAGGAGTCATTAGTCACAAAGGTGGCCAAGGAACACGAAAAAAAGAAGAGAAAATAGAAAAAGTCATGAACTTTACCTTGAAGCTTCAAAGCTTAAAGCTTTAATGGTGGATGATGGAAGAGGAAGAACTAGTGAATGACCAGCAAATATGATTGAATAAATAATGGAAGGAAGCTAGAAATATGATTGATTGATTGAAATTTTTTGGGATGGTGGAGGTGGAGAGTGGTGTGGTGCCATGGAGGGAGAGGAAGAGAAGAAAAGAGAATGGCTTGAAGAAGAATAAGAGAAGAGAGAAAATGGAGAGAGAAAGTGTCTTGGAAACTTTTGAAAGTAAAAATGAAGGTGATAAAATGAGGAAACAAATTTTTGTCCCAAAAAATGTGCATCAACTCTGGAACAAGAGAGAGAGGAGGGGAGAGAGAGAAATGTTATGTTTGGGAAATTTTTAGGAAGTTTCCTTAAGAAGTTTTTTTATTAAATTAATCATTCTTTTGAAATAAAGTTAAAGGATGTGACATAAAGTGGATTTCCTTTAGATAAGGTGATAAGATTTCTATTATAAGTTATTACTCAATGGACAATTGTTACAATCAACAGAATCAGTATTTATCGTCCATTGGATAATAAGTCGTACAATAATTTTTATTTATCTGATAAAAATTTCAAAAAATGTAAAATCTCATAAACTGTGTCTGGTGTCGGGTTGAGTAAGATCCCCCAATACCGCTCTCACAGTTCAAGGTTCTCGAGGAAAATATTTCATTTTCCCGGCTCCACTTAGCGCGCATGAAAATGAGGAATATATTAAAATATTCAACGTTTCCGAAAAAATCTAGAAAAATTCACAAAAATCACAAATATTATAAAATGACTATTTATCACAAAATTATCAATTTCGGGGTGTTATAACTCTCCCATTCTAACAAGAAATTTCGTCCTCGAAATTTTCATACATTAGAATAGATACGGATGTTGTGCCTCTAGTCTCGTCAATTTAGATCATCCTTACTAATGTAATCTCTTTGCCTCTGCGTTGCTTTGCTCTCCTACCCTCAACCTTCATAGGAAGTATTTCATAGATCAAACCTTCTTTTATTTGTACTGTGTCCGGTTCGATGACATGGGCTGGATCGGGGATATACTTTCGCAATTACGACATATGGAAGATATTATGAAGATTAGAAAGAAAGGGTGGTAAAACTAGTTGGTAGGCTATCAGACCAATCCGAAGAGGAATTTGATATAATCCGCAGAATTTAGGAGTTAGTTTGCTAGCAACTCAGACAAGGTGACACATATTTAGTAACATCTCTCTTCATTCCTTGCTACCAATACATCTGTTTTAGGTCTTTATACATCTTGGTCGTTCCGGTGTGTATACTCAACTTACTCGCATGAGCTTCATCGAAAATTAACTCCTTAAATTCTGAATCATCCATTATACAGACCTTACCCGTGAACATCAGGATTTCGTCAAACCCTTCCTCAAAATCTGACGTCATGCCTTGCTTTAATAGTTCCCTCTTGTCTTGTAGAAATTGGTCAGTTTTCTACTTCTCTCGAATCTCTCCCAACAGATCATTCGAAATAGTAGCTATACCTAGACATACCTCATCCGGTGTCATTTCCAATGACAACCACCTGTCCCTGAATTACTTTATTAATTCCTTCTTCTTAACCATCATAATGGAGATATTAAGTAGCTTCCAATTCAAAGCGTAGGTTATGACGTTTACTTTTCCAAGATGGCACTAAAGTTAGAAGTCATAATCCTTCAAAAATTCTAGTCATCTTCCCTGTCTTATGTTCAGCTCCTTTCAGTTAAACAGATACTTCAGGCCCTTGTGGTTGCTAAAAGCGTTGAACGTTGCTCCATACAGATAGTGCCTCCATATCCTCAGAGCAAACCTAACTGCGGCTAATTCCAAGTCATGAGTTAGGTAATTCTCTTCATGCACCCTTAACTGCCTTGAGGCGTAAGCCACAACTTCCCAACGCTTCATGAGCACACATCCTAGACCTTGATGTGAAGCATCACAAAACACTTCAAACGCTTCCAAACACTAGCGGAGTAATCGAATATCTCCTCAACCTTTGAAACTTTCCTTACCTGCATCGATCTATAAAATGACTTGATTCTTTCTTGTAAGCTGAGTGAGAGGTCCTGCTATTTTGGAGAATCCATCAATGCTTCTTCAATAAAACCAACTAACCTCACAAGCTACTAGGGTATTATGGTCTTCAGTCTTTTCCATTGTAAAACCGCTTCAACTTTTGATGAATTCACAACAATTCCTTCCTTTGAAATCATCAGGACCCAAAAGTCTAACCTCCTCCAACCAGAATTCATATTCTGATAATTTGGCGTACAACTTCTTATCCTTCAGACTTTAAAGATCCACACTGAGATGTTCAGCATGTTGTCCCCGATTTTCGAGAATAGATCAGATTGTCATCGATAATAACAACGAAAAATCTGTCTAGGTAAGAACGAAAAATTTGTTTCATGCAATCCATGGATATGACAAGAACATTTGTCACTCCGAACGACATCACGAGATACTCATAATGCTCATAGCGCATTCGAAAAACCATTTTGGGAACATCCTCAACTTCCCACGAATTTAATGATGACTAGAACGTACATCTATCTTGAAGAAAACAACGACTCTCTTTTCGCTGATCCATCGAATCATTTGTCTTCTTTCGAGGATAATCATCCTTGATCGTAATCTTGTTCAATTGGCAACAATCCTCATCTCACCGAGAAGTTCCATCCTTCTCCTTAACTGTCAGCATTGTAGTTCATCATAAGAAACTCATCGACTACAAGAGTGACATTCATATTCCCCTTGCTTTTGTCCTCCACAAAAGATAACATGTATCCTTGGATTCCTTTTCCTCACAAAGCTTCAACTTTGTTAGCCGTTACAAATTCAAAAATCTTAGTTTCAAGAAACACTAAGGTTTTCATTGGAACGATCTAGTAGGATATAATTAGAAAATAACCAATCTACTCCTAAAATCGCATCTAGTCGAGGATAGGGTAAACAATTCAAATCAATAGAAAAGATTTGGTCTTTAACACAAATAGGATAGTTTGAACAACTGGATAATAATAGTAGGCTTAGTAACAAAAGCATAAATGAACAATTCAAAAGGTAACGAGGACATTGATGACCCTAATCAATCCATATAGTCATAAGTCGTAAAGAAGCAGGTTGCCCCCAGAATTTATACAGCATAATTAAGGGGTCATCTCTTGTGGTACAATCTCTGCTGTTTAGATTTTCAGTTTGGGAAACTTTTGTTCTACCCAGAGTATAATCTTCCCCTTCAGCTTGAGGTCTTGAAGTACGTACGTCACTAACATAAGACTTCTTTGGTGGAGCTCAGTCTCTAGAAATGTGTCCGAACTTCCCGCACTTGAAACAGATTACCCCCTTGATCTTACACTCCCTCGTTGAGTGGTTCTTTCCACATTTCTTACATGTTGGTAAAGATGTCACAGTTCAGTTGGAACTACGACCACTATCACTTGCTCTATAAGTTGGATGTTGTTGTTGCTTCCCTGATAATTGTGAATACGATTTTCGCTTAAACTGATTAACCTTTCTATTATTCCTCCTTTGGAACCTAGGCAATCTAAGGTTACCCCAAAACTGGCTTTCCTCTAACAGATTCTGAACCTCAACTTCTGGTTCTCACTGCTGTGCAGCCCTCTGATTCTGTTGCATCGTTACATCAGTCACTCTCTGCATTACTTCTGCCACTGTGGTCATATGACCATTGTCACTTTCTGTACTCACACGTGCACGTCTACCACGAGTCATTGATTGTCTTCAAAGGCGGACAAAACATGACACAACAAAAGCAAATGTAATTATTTCAAACAACATTGTCTCCTTTTGGAAGTGCAGAGTGGAGAGTGGTGTGGTGCCGTGGAGGGAGAGGAAGAGAAGAAAAAAGAATGGCTTGAAGAAGAATGAGAGAAGAGAGAAAATGGAGAGAGAAAGTGTCTTGAAAACTTTTGAAAGTAAAAGTGAAGGTGATAAAAGGGAGAAGCAAATTTTGGCCCCACAAAATGTGCATCAACCGTGGAACAAGAGAGAGAGGAGGGAAGAGAGAGAGGAGGGAAGAGAGAGAAATGTCATGTTTGGGAAATTTCTAGGAAGTTTCCTTAAGAAGCTTTTTTATTAAATTAATCATTCTTTTAAAATAAAGTTAAATGATGTGACATAAAGTAGATTTCTTTTAGATAAGGTGATAAGATTTCTATTACAAGCTATTACTTAATAGACAATTGTTACAGTTAATGGAATCAATATTTATCGTCCATTGGATAATAAGTCATACAACGATTTTTATTTATCTGATAAAAATTTCAAAAAACATGAAATCTCATAAACTGTGTCCGGTATCGGGTTGAGTAAGATCCCTCAATACCGCTTTCACAGTTCAAGGTTCTCGGAAAAAATATTTCATTTCCCCAGCTCCACTTAGCGCGCATACAAAACGAGGAATATATTAAAATTTTTAACGTTTTCGGAAAATTCCAAAAAAATTCACAAAAATCACAAATATTAAAAAATGACTATTTATCACAAAATTATCAATTTTTGAAGTGTTACAACAATAATAATAAAAGCATCTCTAATCAATAAGAAAAAAACTCTGGACTCTGGCACAATACAAGAGAAAATAGAGAATTTGTTAGATTCTAACATAAAGAAATTGGGTACATAATTTGGCCTTCTTCTATGGATTGGAAGCTCTTTTATTGAACCCTTTAATCATCAACATTAGGGGGAAAATGTAACGCCCCTTTTTCTTTATACTGCGAAGAAGAAGCGTCGTACCATAGTACTAAGAAACGAAATAAAAATTTGTGGAAATAATGATTACTTTAATTAATTTAGACCCGGTTCATTGTTAACACATGATTAAATAATTTGTGTTCTTGTATTGCAAAGTGATCAAATATCGAATTATGCGTACATTTTTTTTATTAAATAACGGTAAAAAGTAGCAATAATTACAAATGCAGTAAAATCGACATAGTGTTGAAATTCATACATTCACATTATATATATTATATGCATCAGCCTGTTTACTTACATCATGATTTACAAAAAAACAAAATAGATGTACCCACCCCAAGAGATACAAATATACACCCATTAAACAACAAAACATCAGGCTTCCCCAAAAGATAAACGAGTAGCCATCAGTAGCCACCAACAGTATCAGCCCCTACGACTGACGAGAAGGGACCGTAGCCGGGTCCTCCTCAGGGTCCTCATCATCCGACGAAATTGCCATCGAAGCGACCGAGTTTCGGGCAGAAGCCCAAGCAGTGGAGAGGAAAGAATCCTCTTGAGGGGTGTAGAACATATCGGTCCACATATCCCTCACGGGTAGGTGAAACTCCAAAATAACAAAAGCTGAAAAATCAAACACAGGGGTGTCGTAATGACCCCAAGACAAGGACACCATCAGCTCCCCGCGGTAGACATAGCGGTCCGTCTCCACATGTAAGTGCCAGCAGTCTGATCCTCTATGGAAGGTCAACTTCACATATCCCAAAAAGTGGTGTGGGCGTGATGACATCCTCAACAACTCTAGTCGTAATGTGGCTAGAAACCCGGAAACTCAGGGGTTTCCTTGTCTTCCTCACGAACGTCTTCTCAGAAGTACACAATCCGACAGAAATACAAAAATAGAGAAAATACAGAAAGAGGTGAGATACCCAACTTTCAGTAGCAAAATGGCAGCAAGAAAACAGAACGGCGTTGGACGCCTACATATAAACACAGTGATAATTAAAATTAACAGTAAAAGTAAATAATATTAAACAGTAGTAAGGATCATCAACAGTAAATAAGTCAAATAATTTTTACAGTAATAAGAACGGATATTATTTCACAGTTATAATGTTCATGATCAATGAATTATGAGACTGACAATTAACAATGCAAATGGTACCAAAATTCCTACTCCATGGAGATAGACGTAAACATTTTCGGAGTGAATGATCAAGGAGTAATGCCAATATACCATCGGCCTTAAAAATAGTGTGCTTATCACATAAAAATATTTGCGCAAAAATGGCTCATACATGGTACCTCAACAGTTGATCACGATATAGGACAACGTCTCAGTCCGGATCGTTGGTACGTTTGCATCGATCTATCCCACTGTCTTAGTGGAGCTACCACTGTCCATTGTGAGAAACGCGTACCTCGACGTCCCCAGGGCGAACCACTATAACCCTACACTAGTCTATTCGCACCCGCACATAGGTGTTATTCAAACTCCTAGGCAACATGGCCTTTCCAACAATGTCCAATGGACAACACATATGCATGATGACACCATGTACATCACACATGTTCATCAATGATGCATTCATCATGAGCATACCATAATGGCATATATAATCATTTCTCAAGTACACAGTCAACAAGTACTTAGCCCACATAGGGTCCATAATAACATCAAATCAATTCCCCACATCAATTTATATCAATGGTTTATCAATTACCATAAGTTCATATTATGGATCCTCACATTTCAAAGTCTTAAGCTTTGGTCAATTATGAAAGTTTTAGGTTAAACAACCCTTCAAAACTGTGGTCCTCTTAAGTGTTATTATTCAATTTAATTCTTCCACTTTATTATAGATTATGCATGTCTCTACATTCTTAAATCTCCAAAGATGCATCAAAGCATCATTTTACCTCAAAATTTTCTCTTTAAAACCGTGACCTCCATAAGCCACCAAGGTTCCAATTTCTTTCTATTTTATGCTTTAACCAATCAACATCTAATCACTCAAATTTTATTTTACACAAAGCCAATTCAATCTCTCAATTCTCAAGGTCAAAACTGTGGCCTCTCCCTAGGGTATTAAACCCTTAAAATTTTCCATTCATTAACTTCAATCCTATCATTTAACATTTAATTACCTAAGCTTTATTTATTGGTGTACAAAACAATTTTACACCCCTAAATTCTAGTCAAAATCGTGGCACCATATTAGGGTAGGAAACTCCAAATTTTCCATTTAGCAACTCCAATTTGATCAAGTATATTCAACACATCCAATATGTCCAAGATTACCAATCAATTATCAATCCAATTCAAGAATATATGAACATGCAAAATTACTAAACAAAGTGAGCATACAAAGATGTATTTCTCCATCAACAAGCACACAAGGTTCCCTCACCACCAAAAATTGGTTGAAGTGAATAATCTCCCTCTTACCTAAGGAAGAATCACGAAAATGGTTTCCTTCTAGCTCCTTGGTGATTTCGGTTTTGAGCCTTCAAAACCCTAGAATTTTCAAGACAATGAGTCAACACCAATGGTAGAAAAAGAATGGATCCATGGTCATCAAAGAGACCATGGAGCACGAAAATGAAGAGAAAAGAGAAGAAAAATGAAAACTTTACCTCAAAGTAAGAAGCTTTGCCTTGGAAGACAATGGAGGAAATGTTGAATTTTGGAGAAACTTTCTAAATGAAAGATGTAGAGAAGGTGAAGGTGAGTGTAGAAATGAGCTTGGTGAAGAGAAAAATGAAGAAAAATGGGTGGAGATAGGGGCTGAAATTTTGTAGCCAAGAAGGAGAGGTAGAGAGAAGATGGAGAGAAATGAAGAAGATGGAGTTAGAGAGAGAAAGGGTTATGATAGAAATGAATAAAATTTGATTAAGTGTATTAAGTGGGAGAGCAAAATTTTGCCCTCCAAAGCCATGCATTGCCGCGGCAAATGGGGAGAGAGAAGCGGGAAATTTTGGCGTCCCCAACAAGCCAAAGGTAGCTTGGTCATTAGTTGGTCAAAGCTTCTCAAAGAAGCTTTGATTATAATACTATAAATTTGAATTAAAGTAGGTTTGATTATACTTAAAGTAAATTACATTAGGATAATGTGATAAGATTTTTATTACATGTTATTGATTAAGAGGCAATTGTTATAGTTGACAGAAATCAGTATTAATTAATCTGACAGATAAATTTTACACAGCGTTTTATTATTTTATCTGTTAAAATTTTTCAAAAAACGTGAAACTTTATAAACCGTGTCCAGCCTCGAGTTTAGTAAGATCTCCTGTCAATGTTTTCACAGATCAAGGTTCTCGGGAAAAATATCTTATTTTCCTGGCTCCGCTCAGTTTATACGTAAAACGAAAAATAATATTAAAATATTTCACGTCTTCAGAAAAATTTAAAAAAATTCTCAAAAATCACAAATATTAGAAAATGAATATTTATCACAAAATAAATAAAATTTGGGGTGTTGTAGAAAAAAGTAGACAAACTTTAAATTTACTCCTAAAATGCAGATTTATACCAAAAACTACCTATTGATGAAGAGAACAGAATCCATAAGGGTGCTACCTCACCATTGTTTTCCTATGTCTTTTACAAACGGTTTTCGTCTGGGCATACTGTAATAACTATTTTCTCTTTTTACATGGAGAAACACAGTAGAAAGAAGAAGGATCAGGATTCTGTGGCTCGAAATAAACTGGAAAGGATCTCAGCCCTCAAAAATTTATTTATTTTTCTATAATAAAATATTAAGACAAATACGAGTTATGAATTTTCAGCCGTTGGATTAGGAACTGCACCAGCTGCAATTCCTTTTTGGAGTGCAGGAGATCCAGTTCCGTAGAAAGAAAGACATATAGACGCAAAGAGATAAAGGCATGTAACACAAAATTTAGTAATTCTAGAAAGATATGTATTTAGAGTGGCTAAATAGATTTCTAAAGGACTATATGCATCCGTGAGTTACTTCTTTATTTTGTTCTGCTGAGTTGCTGACTTATTGGAGTAAGACACGAGCACATTGGATATGGTATTCTTTTCACTTACATATCTATTTTTTTTATAATAACTCTGCTCTTTTTATTATTATATTTATTTTAAGATTTATACAGTATTATATTTGTTTGCAAACACAATTTAATGATTCTTCACAAATACAAAAAATAAATATAAAGCATTTTATAAGACAATCATTTTCTTACGCTCCTTTTTCTTTATTTGTTTTTAGTTTAGTTTGTTCTTTCCCTCATTTCTTTGTTTCCAAAAGGCAAACAAGCTTGGAACTACAAATGTTTGAGACCTTTCCAAACCTAACACTACTAAAATAAAGAAAAGAACAAAATATTGGAACTATACTAGTAACTTATTGATTTCCACTAAGAATTGTCCTGGTTTTTACAATTTGAATTGGTTGTAACATAGGACCCTGATCAGTGGTTAACAAGGGCGATATTGGAATGTAATGTTGAGAAGCATCTCCCTTAAATGGCTTTAATAGTGAAGAGTGAAATACTGGATATACCTTAGTTGTAGCTGGTAACAGAAGCTTGTATGCTACAAGACCAAGCTTGTCTATAATTCGAAAGGGACCAAATATTTCATCCCTAGCTTTTGATTTCTTCTCAGTGCCACTGATTGTTTTCTGTATAGTTGTTAATCAAATACTTAGTTAATCAAGGAACTCTGCTCAAGAAATCAAACATTGGTCAACCACTACAATAAACTTTGTACGTTTTGATCCTTGTCTCTTCTTTACTCGCAGAACCAGTATGGGTTTATTGGTGAGTTTGCTCCCTCTGTTTTTCATCTCAACTCATATCTCCAACGATAGGGATCTTGGTCTGATTGGTGTTGCTGGTTAAATAAACATTGGTCATGCTCTCAACTAAAGGGCCAAGACTGACCCATTTGTTATTTGCAGACGAAACCATTCTTTTCTCAAGAGCTAAGAAATAGGAAGTTTATCATATTGTTAAAATTCTGAATATGTTGTCAAATGCTTCTGGACAGAGGGTGAACACTGATAAATTGGCAATTATTTTTGGAAAATACATTCCAGGAAATATAAGACAGCAGATAGCCAAAGTGTGGGATTCCCTTGGCAAATACCTTGGTCTCCCAGCTAAGTGGGGAAGATCTAGGGGAAGGACTCTAACATGGATTAATGATAGAATCATGGCGAGATTGGAAGGATAGAAAGAAAAACTGCTAAACTAGGCTGGCAAAGAAATTCTGATTATGGCAGTAATCCAAGCTATTCCTGCATATGCTATGTCAATAGTGAGGTTTTCCAAGAACTTGTGCTCATCCCTTTGTGCTAGTGTTGCAAAATTTTGGTGAATGAGGCAAGGAAAGGAAAGGGGAATACATTGGCGAAGCTAGAATGCTTTAACCCTAAGAATGAAGAAGGTATGGGATTCAAAGAGCTTATCCATATGAATACAACCCTCTTAGCCAAATAGGATTAGAGAATCCTGAATAACCCTCAAGGTGTATAAATTGATTACATAGGTGTAGGTAGACAAGCAAATTATATTAATGAAGAGCATCCTTTGTTGAACTACATATGTAAATCTAGGATTACAAAAGTGACCTATTGAGCCATATTAAAACCTACTCTACTCTATCTAAAATAAGAAAAACATTTGTAAAAATCAAGGATAATTATTAAGGTTTGCACTAAGAATACTTAATGCAACTTTTGCAGGTAAACATAATCAGAGTGTACAGACAGCTAGAGTATTTTCAAGAGTACCCAAACCGAGTGCTCAAATTGGAGCTTCACAGGCTAAAAGTCTCGTGAATCAAGCACTAGTTCTTATCACTGTGGGTGGCAATGATTTTGTAAACAACTACTACTTGGTGCCCTATTCTGCAAGGTCCCGCCAGTATCCACTGTAACACCCTAATACCATTATCTCAATATAACTACTTATATAAAGATATACAAAGTGTTAACCGTGTCACTTCTACTTACTATGTTCTTAATCCCATATAACTAAATTTATTATGGAGAGTCACGATAAAAGTAGGTTATACATATATACATCAAAAGCCTCTAAGGACATAACGTTATATATACAACACGCTATAACTCAAATGTAAAATAATCAGGAGTTGTTCATAAAACAAAAATTAAAAAAACTATCTAGTCTTGTTTCTTTATCTTCATCAGCTTAACCCCCTTGGAAGGGTTTTGACCTGCTTTTACCATAGAAACACGAAAAGGGTGAGAACATAAAATTTCTCAGTAAATAAACATGTATTTCATGGCAATCCATAATATAAATCACTTATGAGTATAATTAATAATCACATTATACTGTCACCCACACAACTGTATATTGTATAAAAATCTAATATATTTCGATATTACACAATCACCCATACAACTGTATAATATCAACTAAACTTGGTGAATTGCTTAACTTGCTTCAATGCCTAACTTAGGACTTAGCTCATCCCAAGACTCGTGTTAGTAAGTTTAACTCACTTTACTATACTTACATAAGGTTGATCATATTCCTCATGTTACTTGACAAATAGTTTAACTCACTACTTTGTCTTAGGTAGAGTGTTGTACGGACACTTCTCCTCTCACAATCGCCTCCTAATTAAAAAGTTTAACTCACTTCTTTAATAAGGATAATTGTACCATGGCTCCATGTAAACTAGGTATAGGAACCAACTCTTAACTAATGTTCATTTTCAAGCAATTCTTAACTCTAGAAAGGCTTAAAACTATTACTTGTTTTTATATGCTAAGTGGTCAATTCCTTTGGGGAATTTCCCTAAAAGTGTCTTAATACACTTAAGATATCATATACTAATGCTCTTCTCAATTTAGGAAACTCAAAGTGTCCAAGAAATCAAGTTTTTCACCCTTGGAACTAGTGCCTAAGCGCTCATTCGCCAGCGCCTAAGTGTTGGATTGAAAGAGCAATGCTCTATTCTGTTCTAGCCCTGGGCGCTTGAGCGCTTAACACTCAACGCTTAAGCGCTGAATGCCCTACTATGCGCATCAGCTCTCTGGGCTACCCGCGCCTGGGCATTCAAATAACAGCGCTTGAGCACTGGCTGTATATCAAAAAATTATGCAAAATTGGTTACTGTTCCATTGGAACATAACTGAAATTCAACCATTCAAAAATGTTTCCTAAGTGATTTTTAACATCGCCTACAACCTCTAATCATGTTGTAACACTCAATTTAATTATTAACTCTCTTAGGCATGGATTAATGACAAAAAATCGTAATCTCACTAACCTAATCATCTATGTCCAACTTGAGGAACTATCTCACTTTGTCCAAAGACAATTTCTATTCTCATGCATCCAATAAAGCATAAACATTCTAATTTAACACTTGGAATTAAAAACCAAGATCAAAACTAGATTTTGCTCATCAAATCCACCTTTTACAAGTATGTAACCTAACTCCAACCATAAAGAGAATAGAAGATGAGGGATGAAGATTTAGGTTAGAATCCCCTACCTCAATTCCTTTATGATGGTGGTTGTTCAATCTTTGCTTTGCCTTTAGTTTTCTTGCTTTTTTCCTCTACTTCTTCCTTGGTTTTCTCCTCTTTTCTTCCTTGGTTCTCTGCTTCCCTTTTGTTTTATGTTTTCGTGAAGAAAAAATGAATCAAGTGAAATGAAATATCATGGAGGCTTAAGTCAAGTATAAGGCTATTCCTGTATGCCTCTTATTTCACTTAACCAAAACATTGATACTTCCTGATCTGCTAAAAATATTTAAATTTAGCTAAATCAAGTTTTTCAGCTTCCAACAATTTTGAAATAAATACTGGGATTCATCAAAATTATTGTTTCACTATTATCTTATTTGTCCATATCTGCTGGGGGGTCAATCTGGTCTTAAAAACACAACCAATATGCCTAAAAATACCAAACTGACTCTGATTGTTCTCAAATTTTTACGACACCTTACTTAGCTTATTTGTGACTTAGAAACAAACTCTCTAGGTTTATTTCCCTCAACTCAACAATTTATGCTACTATCTGAGTTATTTTAAGCTACTTTTCAATTTCTGGGTTGCAATTAAGTGCATAAACTAATTCAGTTTATCACAAAAATAGACACACAAGTAAAACAAGTATTGTGCTACCTTTTGTAACTATAAACTAGTCTAAGATGCTAAAAAGAGGCTATTACATCCACTACCTGAATATGTCAAGTATCTCATCTCTAAGTACCAAAAGCTTTTGCAGGTAAAACCCCATTAAACACAAGTACTGAATACTAAGGTAAAATCATCATTAAAGTTACAACAACCAACGATTAAAGAAGACTCTCACTGCAAATCTATGACTTATTTTAAAAATTACAATACTTGATGCTTAAAAGTTAAAACCCCCAAAGATTAAGGGTCAAGAATACCCGTACAATAATGTAGTGGATCAGTTTAACATCAACTACCATATCTATCGATAAGCTCAACAATGCTACAAATTCAACCATCAAAATTTCCACAATCATCAACCTAGTTCATCTTCAATCACAGATAAAGGTCCATAAAATTTACCAGAACCCATACCTATAGCAAACCCTCGCACAACCAATACTCACAGCAAACCCACATTTGGAGGAGAGAAGAGTGTTACAAAGATGAGAGAATAGTGTACTCAGAAAAAAGAGGCGTTGAGTAGTGCTACCTTGGAGTTGAGGAGCCATCGTGGAAACGTCATAAGATGAGATGAGATGCACCGCTATTGGAGGAGAGCCACCACCGTCAATGCGTCGCTGTTGGAGGAGAGTCACCGCTGTTGGAGGAGAGTAGTCACCGATGTGAAGAATAGAAGAATATTTCGTCTAAGAGAGGGAAAGGAAAGAGAGGGAAAGGATAGGGAAAGAGAAGGAAGGAACCGTGTAAAAGAAGGAAAGGGAAAAGAGAAAAGTAAAAATAAAAGTGTATGGATTAAGAAATAAATTGGATACAACGGCAGGCTAAAATGGCAGGCTAAGTAACTGCCATATTATTCACTAAAAAATGGTTAAAAATGGCGGTTCCTACTAACCGCAGTAAATTCTCTTATTTCTTGTAGTGACTACATGCCAAGCATAGTCAGTCCATACTCCGGTTCAACAAGATGAACTACTCTGATACCATAATGTAACACCCTAATACAATTATTGTAAAATAAATAGAATATTTCAAGATAAATCACATTAAACTCACTTCTAAAAATGCATAAAAATAAAACTCATAATAACCTTTATAGCCATTATAGAAAGCCTCAAATGATAAAAAAAAATTATATATACATACATCATTGGATAACAAGTCATACTGTATACATAAACTTTTACATACAACCAAAAAGGTTCTAATATACAAACTAATTCAACAAGAAGTAAAACTGCTAACACTACTAGAAATTTGACTTTTAGAGACCGAAAAATTGGTCTCTGAATCAAGAAAATCACTCTCTAAAATAGTTAGAGACCGATTTAAATCGGTCTCTAAAAGCGTCGTTGCTAAATATTAGAGACCGATTTAGAGACCGATTTTAAAGAGACCGATTTTTTCGGTCTCTAAATCGGTTGCTAATTTTTCAGTCAATATTGGTCAATTATATTTCAAAAAAGTATATTATAGACTGATTTAGAGGCCGATTTTTTAGAGATCAATTTTTCGTTCTCTAAATTAGTCTCTAAATTGGTCTCTAAATCGGTCTCTAAAAGCATAAAAATATTATATATTTTATAAAATCAGTCGCTAGCGCAATCTCTAAACTAGAGACAGATTTATCAGTCTGTAAATCAGTCTCTAAATCGATCTCTAAAACTTTGAATATATTATATATTTTATAAAATCGGTCACTAAATCGGTCTCTAAACTAGAGATCGATTTATCAGTCTCTAAATCGGTCTCTAAAGTCTCTAAATGTCTTTTTTAATAATTACTAAAAGATCCATCTGTAATACCCAAACTTTAATTTAATCTATATTATTATTCTTTTTGTTACTTTTTAGAGAAGAAAACTTTGAATTTTTCTTATTTTAATTGACTGTAAAATACAGAGAAATATATAAGAGAAAATATGACTACATAAAATTTACTTATAGTCGATGAGATGGAATCATATCCGCGATAAAATTTGCTTGCTTTTGTATATAGATTAGATTGGTACTGTTACAAAGAGGACCACTCTCTTTAGCTCTATATGGACATCACATATTATCCTCAATATAGTAGGACAATACATGAGAGAACTAAACATCAAGTCACTCAATAGCAGATTTTAAGAGTACAGATGTACCATAAAGTCAGATTTTCTATTCTTTAGATAGTGTATATTTGCTAGCTATATTCTTATCATCGAGGTGTCATTTCAACAAATGTAGATGAGAGGCTTGCAATATTTTATATCTACACTTATCAACCATGCAGGGTAACAAAGTTGGATACATATTACAGTCAATCACCAAAAAACAAGTCCAATATCAGTTGTAAATTAGTTCTTTATAAAACACACTGTGAATCAGTGGACTACTAAAAATAACATCAATTTAAAATGGAAAACATGAATTATCGATAATAAATAAAATTACTGCAAACAAAATCTTTGATAAAGACACACCACACCACAAGATGACTAAGTAACCTTGAGGCCACTCAGCAAGTAGCCTTTGCTTAGGGGGTACCAACTGTTGTTGACAATGAATATGTAGCGTGGGCTATACTAGTTCATCAAATATGCGGAATTTAAGCTCAATAAGCTCCTCTCCTTTAGCCATGATAGCCCGTACCCACTTTTGCCAGCCTTATGTAACTGCCAAACAACACTCTCTCCTCTCAACGGCTTTGGTCTCACCTTGGTCACCTACAGCAAATGAATTCCCATAACTTGATAAAGAATGGTATGGCAGAGTTGAAGCTTTTGCAACTCCTGGCAAGGCAAGACAACTATAGAATATTTTTAGTAACCAAAAACTAATAATTTTGAAACATAAACACAAACAATATAGTATAGAAACAATCAAACTGTATAGGAAATTTGGTTATGATAGCAAAATTGTAATAAATGCACATCTAAGATGAGAGCTGGAGAACCAATAATACATCCAAGTGAACACCTCATATGATCCAATTGCTTCTCCAAACATCTTTACGAGAGAATAGATGTCTCTGCGTCGAGAAAGGGAAATTTTAAAACCAAGAAGAAGAAGAAGAAGATTAGATTCCTAGTGAGAGAAAGATAGATCACATTGAATTTACATTAGAATTGATTAGCAGGTAAATGTTAGATTGGGTACAATCTCGACCAGCAGAATGTGATTCTAATGTTTTTCTAAAACAAATATTAGTAATAATCATCATCATCTTGACTTACCCTTAGTGAATGTCGATAAGTTAGGAAGTGTCTAGAGTTGGGAAATTCTTTAACCATCTGTATGTTTTTCTCATCTCGATTTACACCTTTGATTTGAATATCCTAACACAAACCATATGCATATCAAAATTGCATAAAGCTTGTTTCAAAATAAATGGATAATTTTTTTCTTTTGTGGGAGAGAGGGGGACAATGTGTTTCAGTTATAGGACATACATGTGGATCTGCATCAAAATCAAGTTCCAGTTGACCTTGGTCATCCTCCCAAAGATTGAATATAATTACTCGTGTACCATGATCTTTCATCAAATTGAACTGAATTGAGTAAGAGTAAGACAACAAAGTTTAACATACACACATATATAACCTGATGATTTACTTGTAAAATTAGGCAATAAGCACCCAGATAAGGAAAATTCAAAAAAGAAAAAGATGAGATATGATTTACTGGGTGCAAAGGTAATGTTGCTCTCTTGTAACCATAAATGGGTTCTAATCATGGAAACAACCTCTCTGCTCATTGGGGAGGGGGTAAGGTTGCACATACATCCTCAAAGTAACATCTTGTTGAATTTTAGGCATTTAACAATTTTATTTAATTAAGATGTGAAAAGTGGAATGTGGCAGGAAGAAAAGAAAAAGATAATAGGTATGAGTATCCAGTCATATAGCATTCAAGGAGAACATTACTATCTGCTTTGCTTTGTGTGGCTGTTGGAGAATCAAGACGGCCACACATTACAGCCTCAGTTGTTTTCCTGTAATTTCGGAGGCCAGAGCCGTATGAATTTGAAATGTCCTTTGGCTTAAAGAAGCTTAATCTGGATAACAAAACCTGCACCAAGAAGGCAGATTTATTAAAGGAAATATATATATGAAAACAAAGGCAGCTTTGTAATATAAATAGAAGCATCATTCAGAATAAGTGGAAGACACAAGACTCTAGATTTAGCTCAACTCTGTTCATAAATGCAATTTCTAACTGGAAAAAGGTGCAGTTGCAATTGTACTTTAGATATCAATTTAAAGAAAGAAAACATACTATTGCCAATCTTATTCTATCATTTATTTGTTTAAGACAAGTTGGGTCTCAGTAATCTTTAACTATTTATACAAGAATTTCTAAACGGACTAGAAATTTAAACTTACACTTGTTTTCTTCATGGAGGAATAGAAGCCACATATTTCTAAAAAATCATACTAGACATTCTTGCACAAAGTGGAACTTCTTTTTCCCCACCTTTTTATTACTAAACCCAATCATCACAACTATCAATCTGCTTCATTTTTCTCATCTTTCTATAGCTCTATTAAGTAAACAATTGACAAATGAAAATACCTTCAATCAGCAACATCTTGGAGTCATCTTTCTTACTTATAAGCATATCTACATTAACATATGTAGCCCTATTATAAACTTGAAGTCAAATTCAAAAAGTAAGTAAAGAAGGGAAATAATCATAACCAGTGCATTAATCAAAACAAGTGAAGTGAAGCATAGCATTACCTCCAAGAGCCCACTTATGACTTGTGGCATTAGAGCGTAGAAACTTAGTGTGAACTCTAACATGATCCATACCAACTGTAGATTTTACAAGAAATATCAGGCTATGGTTGCTTTGTCAAGAAAACTGGCTAACTCAAAGAACCTAAGGTTTAATAGCCATACAAAATGTATATAAGAACAAAAAAAAATGACTAGAAAATTATTTACAAAAATTCATGAGCTGCTTGGACTCATCTAATGTGTAATTAAAGTTCAAAAAGATTCTATATTGATGCTTCATTGCACTAACATATGCAAATCAAATACATGTATCAACGACTATCTAAAGTTAATTAGTTCATCAAAATGATCCATGATTAGCCTAGTCCTAAGATATCAGTATCAATTTATCCGGAGGCAACACCATATTTCAAAAGTGATAAATAAAGGTTACCAAAATTATACTATTGAAAATAGAAATATAACTTTCAATATAACAAACCAAAACCATGCTTAAGTACACAGATCAATTTTTAATACAACAAAATGGAATGGCATGATTAGTTTGAAAGAAAAATGAATTTAGTCACATTACAACAAACCAAAATAACTGTCACTCTGGACTTCCATCAAACAGATCGTGTGTGTCCTAATATATGTAATGATAACACCAAAACCTTACCACCAGATATCACTATATATCCTAGGACTTCAAACTATCACCCAATTAACAATATCACCATACTTACATTATACTCACAAGACTGCAAAATCAAAAAATGAAATAAATAAGAGAAGAAAAATTTGGTTACCGCCACGAGTTCCCAATATATATATATACAATCTATAGGAATTAGGAACTGATGATATAGAGACCAAGCTTCAACAACAATTACAGTAGCTATTGAAGGTGACCATGAAAATCAAAAGCAAAAATATGATATTTGAAAAAAAAAATCAAGGGTTCCAGTTATAGAAGGAAATCGATGAAAACGTAGATCAAGGGCTCTCACCAAATGAAGATACAACACTACAGCAGAATCATTATATTATCCTAGGACTTCAAACTATCACCCAATTAACAATATCACCATACTTACATTATACTCACAAGACTGCAAAATCAAAATCAACTTACAATCTATAGGAATTAGGAACTGATGATATAGAGACCAAGCTTTAGCAACAATTACAGTTGTTGTTGAAGGTGACCATGAAAATCAAAAGCAAAAACATGATATTCGAAAAAAAAATCAAGGGTTCAGGTTGAAGAAGGAAATCAATGAAAACATAGATCAAAGGCTCTCACCAGATGAAGACGCAACAATGCAGCAAAAGGCAATCAATGACCACACAACGATTTCGTCGCAATGGCAAGCGAGGAGCAAAGTGTAATAATTTTCTCACCTTGGAGATGTTAAGAGCAACGTACAAGCGAGGAGCAACAATTTGGGGTTAGGGTTCTGATGGAGACCAAGGAAACTCAAGTGCAAGCCCAACGGGCCCAATGCCCAAAGATGCACTGCAAGGATTTGGAGGCCTAATGACAAGGTCAAGAGCTAAGAAGGCTAAGGAGGATTTGGACAAAGAAGTCAACCACTTTCTCTCACTCAAGCCCACTCCAAAAGAAGGAGCACTCAAGATAGTCCAAATGATCCAAGTTGATGAAGGGCCCAATGTCGGGGCATGATTTCTTCTTAGTCAATTTTATTTAATTATGTATTTGAACTTTTTAATTTTCTCAGTTTTGCTTTTATTTTCTTTTTGGGATAATTTTGTAATAAGGGCCTATTGTTTGAGCTTAACTTACGCATAGTAGAGCTAGGGATAGGTGTTGCCTTCTAATTGGGCCTGGGCCACATTTGTGCTAAACATGTGCTACCTTGCTGCCTCCTTTAGCTAGACCTAGCCGCATACCTAATGCCTATAAATAGGCTTATGTTTACTACATTTGTCACTTTTGAATTTGAGAATATTATTACACTCCTTTGTGAGTTTTGAGAGCTTAGTTCTCTTGGGGTTCTTTGTAACGCCCCAATTTTTAGAAAATATTCTGAATGTACTGTTTGCTGGTTTTCATGCTTTTGTGTGAATGACCGCTGTGTCCCTATTTTACTGTTCTCGATTTCTGTATGAAAACAATTACGATAATACAGGCTTAAATTTTATTTGATCGTTTTACGTAATTTGCTTCGAGATAGTAAAATAAAAATTTTCTCGAAATATCTTGTTTTAATTTTTCTCGAAAGATATACACTATATAATACTTCTTGGATATTTTATTTGAACGTTTTGGACGATAACCTACGTTGTGGGAAAAAACAAGAAAATGACCGTTACGTCCCGAACGCATCTTTTTTGTCTTGTTTTTGCTTTTTTTCTTGTTTTTTTAATTGTTTTCTTCTTGATTTAATGTCCGATAATACTTGTCTGTGATTTTATATGGACTTTTTGGGTGATTTGCTCGAGGCGGAAAATGATATTTTCCGGGCCGGAGAAAATCTTATTTTATTATTTAGAATTGGGGGATCTTACTTAACCCGATTCTGAATGAGACTAAAAATAATCTTTTAATTTTTAGGATTTAATCACAAATAAAATAATTTTATATTATTATAATATTATTTTATTAGTCAAGATAATTTAGTGACAAGTGGACCCGAGAAAATTTTGCGGGACCCACAATTAGCGAACGGTTAGATCGGTAGCTTAATTAATCACCGTTAGCGGTAGAACTTTCCGAAACAGTGACTCAGCTAGCTGACTCAAGAGAATTAAATGCATTGTGTGACTCAGCGTGTGAGTCATCAAGGAGAACCAATAGGAATCAAGCTTGTTAAGCAAGATTTAATCCTAGCCTTTGATGCATTCAATGGCTTGGATGAAGCCAAATCCATGCACATCCTTGACCACTTGAAGGCTACGGCCATTAGGAGAAGGAAGGCCAAAATAACACTTTATCTTCATCACTTTTCTCTCTTCTCTCTCTTCCAAGAACCCTAGCCACCATTGTTGTTCTTTTCTCCTACCATTCGGCCAAGAGCCATTCTTGACCATCCAACCATCCAAAAATTTTTCTAACCAAGTTTTCTTAACCTAAACACTATTCTAAGAACCTTTCTAGTTGGGAGTTTCTTCAAAATCTTCCATTTAGGGCTTGGAAATCAACCTTGAAAGTTTTACCTAGAAGGTGAAATTTCATGCTTTTCTTTCCTCTCTTCTTTTTCAAAGTTCTAAGCCATGATTTCTCCATGGTTTAGCTTCTTTTTCATGGTTAGTAACATGTAAATTTTGTTTGAGATTTCTAGGTATTTTTGAAGGTGAAAACCGTGACCTAGGAGGTGTGAAAGCAAACCTTTTGTCTTCATTTAAGGTAAGAGGAAGACAATTCTTATCATCCCTTGGTGGTGGTAAGAAGATGGAATGACTTGTAATGTTTGAAGAATCCATAAGGATTCGGTGGTGTTGTCTTTGTTTGGTGTGTATGTGTTAATTTTTATGTTTGCTAGTAGTTTATGTGGTATTTGTTAGTAGCTTATTTGTTTGGTGATTGTAATAATTTTGCATGTCTATTAGCTTTTGATTGCATGTCTACAAGCTTTAATTTAGGTTATATGTGTTAGAAAATATATTGCATGTGTTAGAAATATAATGCATGTGTTAGAATTGTATGATAAGGTATAGGATGTGAATAACATGTTTAAATTTGCATGAGTGTTCCAAAGAGCACAATCCAATAGCTCACGGCAATGACAAATGTGGAGGACCAAAATGTTCTCTTGATTTTTCCTAAAGTGTAACTTAATTAACCTAGGAGAATCAAGAAAGTTTCAAATTGATTTGATCAAAGAAAATGAATTTAGAAATCAAATGGTAAAGACTTAGTATTTTGGGCCAACATGCCTAAAGGATTAAATTGATTCTTGCTAACTATTTTCTAATATGATTTAATGAACTTAGACAATATAATACATTTGATATGATTTGAAAGGTGAAAGACATTTTAGAAATCAAATGAAAGGGTTTTACGAAATTTGGCCAACATGCCACTATAGGTAATCACGATTTCTAAAACTTGATTCCAAACCTTTTTCAATCAAAAAGAGACAATACAAGTTAAGAAGAAATTTTCTATAATGGTTTTTGAAGAAACAAATTGAGCAGAATTAAGCTTAAAGGATTAAAACTAATAATTTTATCATTAGAAGTAAAATACAAGTAATTTTGAGAAATTTTCTAACATATAGCTCACTTTAGATTTTGAAGCATGTTAGAGATTTCAAAGAGAATTAAATGATATGGTTAAAAAAATTAGGTAAATGGAAATTTTATGGAAAAATTTAGTAAACCATTATTATGATTTTTAAACAAAATATTGTCAATTTTTAGTAAAAATGAACCAATAAGATAGCAAAAATATTCAAAAGACAAGATGCGGTATGAAAAATTATTCTACGTAGTTTAAATGTACTAAGTACTATTTCGTTTGTTTAAACAAGTAATTTTAAAGGCATTCGAATAAGAAAATGATTTGAAAATCCTACGCGATTGAGAAAACGTATTAAAAATGCTACGCGATTTTAAAAACAGAAAAATATCTTTACCCGATTTTTAAACGTTTGTAAAAATGACGAATTACGAAAACGCGATAAAATTTCTACGCGATTGACCGTTACTATATTTATTTTATCTTTGTCGGGAAAATGTGAACCCGTCATGATTATTTTGAGGATCTTTATCTGTCGGGAAAATGTGAACCCGTCATGTGCTTTTGAGAGTTTATCTGCTGTCGGGAAAATGTGAACCCGTACAGGCTTTCTATTTATGTGTGCCGAGTTTTTGGTGGATTGGTTGACGAGACGAATCACATCGTGTTGTCGATGCGATAAACGTAGTGTGGTTCATTGTTCTAATGAACTTGGAGACTTTAGTGTACGGGATCCCACATGTGGACAGTTGGTAGCTCCGCTGGGCCGTGGTAAACCGATAGCACACTATGGTACTCGACACGCACTATATTTAATCGAGATTTGTGAAATCTAGTAGTACATTTGCCTGTAGTTCCACAACGTGAGACCGTGAACTACACCACGCCTGGATGATGGATTCCTGTGTCGTGGGGCTATAGACGCAACGTGTGACCGCGCAATAGTTGGTTGGGCAGCCGTAGTACTAATAGATTTTACGAGTCATTCCGCTCTCTGATACTTGTGTTTTCTTTAGCTCCATGGAGTAGGGTTTTGTCATATTGGTATTTATCTCTATGTTTATTTATTTCCATCGTATCTATTTCTTGTTTATCTATATTTTATTTGTTTATTTTAACTGTTACTTGTTACTATATTTGGTTATTATATCTTATCTGTTTATTCTTATCTTTCTTATTTTATCTCGTGATGTTTTATCTGTGGTGTGATATATTGTTATGATATCTAAATCTTACTCTAATTTGTTATTCTTTCTGTTATAGTATTTTGTAATGTATGAACTGTATATATATTGTTTGTCGTCTTCTTATTGACCATGTTGTGATGATTTTATGTTGTCTTACCTCTTTGTTATATGTATTTTCTGTTTATTTATTTTACGCGGTAAAGACTTCGAGGAAGAGGATCAACCCCTTGAGATCTTGTACCCTGAGGAGGAGGAAGATCAGCAAGCGGACGATCAGTTTGACGATCAAGAACCATCCGATCATCCATATCCTCTGGATTGATTGTGAGGGATGGCAGCGCCAGGATTTTTGGGGTTCGTAGAGCTAGTATTTCATGGGAGTTCGCTAGCTTGGCATCTACGAGGCGATCGTGAATCTGTGACGTATGCAGAACGTGTGACCGTGATTCTACGTCAACATTTTGATGGAGAGCCTGTCATGACCACAACACTTTTTCTGCATTTAGAGTTACCCTTATCCATTAGGCGTCACTGGGGTCTTGAAAACCCTGAGCCTAGTGAGATAAGCATCGCATCGACTGCGCGATCCCGTTATCGCCGTGTGTCGAGACATCCGGATATCTATCTCCCGATGATCATTTTCATGCTTTGAGAGTGATCCATCAGAGGATTAGATAACCATGATGTTTTTTTTGGGCGCGTCAGCGTATGTCTGTATATATTAACTCTTTTATTGCTTTCCTTGCTGTTTTTGTTTAAATATTTGTAGTCTTTGTTGTAAATTATTTGTACGGCTTATAACTTCATCATATGTATATTATTAGTGATGATGTTTTTTTTTATTTCGTATTTTCCGCATTATCTTTTTATATCATATTTCTGTCTATCAGGAATTATTTTACAACCCGTAATAATATTTAACAAATGTTTCGCAACTTGGGTAGATTTTATTTCTATTTCTTTTATGTGTGACATCCTCCAAAGGGGTTTTACATTAGTTGGTATCAGAGCCCAAGTTAGAGTCTTTTGGGGTTGTGGTTGGGTCTATTTTTGTTTGTGCTGTGTGATCCTCTGTGATCTTTGTGATTTATATCCTTTCGGAAATATCTAGAAGGATGTATCTAACTTTGTTTTGTTATGTTTGAAGAAAGAAGATGGCTGGTAGAGGCAGAGGACGTGCTAACGTGAATCGTGTTGAGGACCCGATGTTGGTTGCTTCTTGAAGCTATGCGGCGATGGTGAAGTGATTACTCGAAGAAAATTTGAGAGCACTCAACAACAAGATGCTACGGTGATGCCCTAAATTTATCGAATTTAGGCGCCATAATCCGCCACGCTTTAGAGGCGAGGTGGATTTGGAGAAAGCGAGTCGATGGATGCAAGATTTAGAGAGAATCTTTGAGGGGATGAGATGCACGAGATGAAAAGAAAGTAACTTATGTTGTCTTTATCTTTGAGAGGAGATGCGAGAACATTGGTGGAGAGGAATCCGCCGAGTGTTGCAAGCTAAAGGGACTGAGATCACACTGGGAAGTGTTTTCTAATACTTTTCTGGATAAGTATTTTCCTGCAAGTGCTAGGCATGCCAAGGAGATGGAATTTCTTGGGTTGCGACAGGGAAATATGACAGTGAATGAGTACGCCACAAAATTTGAAGGTTTGTCTCAATTTTCGGATTATGCTCAAAATCGACAAGATGAGGTATGGAAATGTCGGAAGTTTGAGTCCGGATTGAGAGTGGAATTGAAGCGAGGAGTAATATCTCTAAATATGAATCATTTTCATACTTTGGTAGACACATCTGCGCGACTTGAGGAGCTTGAACCGTCGCGAGATCAGAGGAATCAGAATTTTGGGCCGACAAGGTTTCAAAGAGGTGGAGGTAGCAATACAAATCGGTTTCTGCGTAAGCCGTATTTTAGACCACAAGGAAGTCAGACTCAACGACTGCCAGTTGGAGGGAGTGTACCTAGTGGTGGAGCAGGGCAGAGAGTGGTGTTTACGCCGACGTGTTTTAAATGTGGTAAGAAGGGCCATATATCTCCAGATTGTACAGTCAAGGGAACTGTATGTTTTAACTGTGGACAGCCTGGACATATGTCAAAGGATTGTACTCGACCAGAGAAGAAACCTGTTGTTCGTCATGTTAGAGCTAATCAGCAAAAATCTGAAAATACTCAACCGAGATCTGGAGGGCGAGTGTATACAATGATGGGATCTGAAGTTTCTCAATCGATGACCTTATTCAAGGAGAAGGTGACATTGGAGGTAACCTTCGACCGTATTGTATGACTCGGGTGCTACACACTCGTTTATTGCCTATGATTGTGTGGAAAGACTGAAGTTGCTGTGTCTTCTCTGAATGTTAAGTTGAGTGTATCTACGCCAACTGCTAAACCTGTAGTTACTTCTAAGATCTGTTTGGATTGTCCTATTGTTGTGAAGGGCCGTTTGTTTTTGGTCAATTTGATTTGTTTGCCTCTTATTGAGATAGATGTAATCTTAGGGATGGACTGGCTATGTTCTAACCATATCCTTATAGATTGTGCAAAGAAAACTATAGTTTTTCCTAAGGAAGAAGAGTATGGATTCTTAACTGCTGTTAAGGTCAAGTCTTTGTTGAGAGATGGAGCGCAGGGATATCTGGTATTGTCTTCTCTAGAAGTTAAGAATGAGAAGGATGTGAATACTATTCCTGTTGTCAACGATTTTCCGAATGTTTTTCCTGACGATGTACCTGGTTTACCGCCTGAGCGGGAGATCGAGTTCTCCATTGATTTAGTACCGGGAACAGGTCCTATCTCAATTGCACCGTATCGTATGTCGCCAGTAGAGTTGGGGGAGCTGAAAAAGCAATTGGTGGAACTATTGGAGAAAGAATTTGTACGACCTAGCGTTTCCCCATGGGGTGCGCCAGTGCTTTTGGTCAAGAAGAAGGATGGAACTTCACGACTTTGTGTGGACTATCGGCAGTTGAACAAGGTGACTATCAAGAATAAATATCCACTTCCAAGAATCGACGATTTGATGGATCAATTGAGAGGAGTTGTGATATTTTCCAAGATAGATCTGCGATCGGGTTATCACCAGATTCGTGTAAGGGGGGAAGATGTGTCGAAAACTGCTTTTCGAACTCGTTATGGACATTATGAGTATCAGGTAATGCCATTTGGGGTGACGAATGCTCCTGCCATATTTATGGATTATATGAACAGGATATTTCGTCCATATCTAGACAGATTTGTCGTTGTCTTTATCGATGACATTCTGATCTATTCTCGATCGAAGGAAGAGCATCTTTGAACATCCGAATGTTGTTCTTCAGATTTTGAGGGAGAAGCAGCTGTATGCGAAATTGGCTAAGTGTGAGTTCTGGTTAAAGAAGTCTAATTTCTTGGTCACGTAATTTCTAAAGAAGGTATTGCGGTGGACCCATCGAAAGTGGAGACCGTTTTTACGGTGGGAAAGACCTAAGACAAGAATGTGAAGTTCGAAGTTTTGTTGGACTTGCTGGTTATTATCGGAGATTTATCGAAGGCTTTTCAAAGATTGCTGGACCACTTACACAACTGACGAGGAAAAGTCAAGCTTTTGAATGGACGGAAGAGCGTGAAGCCAGTTTTCAAGAGTTGAAAAAGAGGTTAACAACTGCACCGGTGTTGATCCTACTAGATTCGAAGAAATCTTTCGATGTGTATTGTGACGCTTCTTATCAAGGACTAGGATGCGTGTTGATGCAAGACCGGAATGTGGTGGCATATACTTCTCGACAATTGAAGGTTCATGAGAAGAATTATCCTACGCATGATTTGGAATTGGCCGCGGTGGTTTTTGCTTTGAAGATATGGAGGCATTTTCTCTATGGAGCAACGTTCAACATCTTCAGTGATCACAAGAGTTTGAAGTACTTGTACGACCAGAAGGAGCTGAATATGAGGCAGCGAAGATGGTTAGAGTTTCTGAACGACTACGATTTTCAACTTTTGTACCACCCTGGTAAGGCGAATGTCGTGGCCGATGCCTTGAGTAGAAAGATTATCAGTGTTTCTGCGCTGATGATCAAAGAAAAGGAGCTCATTGAACAATTTAGAGATGAGTGGTCATTTGTTGAGTTGAAACCGGGAAAGATCTGTATGAATATGGTTACTATCTCAAGCGAGCTGATGGAAGACATAAGGGAAAAGCAAAATGCCGATAAATTTTTGCAAGGAATAAGGGAGCAAATGAAGCAAGACGAGACAGTAGAGTTCAAAGAAGGAACTGATGGAATTTTGAGGTTTCGGGGTAGAATCTGTATTCCTCGTGACCGAGAACTGAGGCAATATATTGTGGAACATGCCCATACTAGTCTATTAAGTATGCATCCAGGCATAACAAAGATGTACCAAGACTTGAAGAAGTTATTCTGGTGGCATGGGATGAAGGGTGATGTGGTTAGATGCGTGTCAACTTGCCTAGTTTGTCAAAAATCGAAAGTTGAACACCAAAGACCAGCTGGGATGTTGCAACCATTATCGATTCCAGAATGGAAATGGGACAACATTTCTATGGATTTCATTACTGGTTTGCCAAAGACAAGGAAAGGTCATGATTCGATATGGGTTATAGTTGATAGACTTACGAAATCGGCTCATTTCTTACCAATCAATATTAAATATTCATTGGAAAGATTAACCCAGTTGTACATCAGTGAGATTGTCAGATTACATGGAGTGCCTACATGTATAGTTTCTGACAGAGATCTGAGGTTTACGTCAAGATTTTGGCGAAGTCTGCAAGAAGCTATGGGAACCAAGTTACGATTGAGTTCAGCATATCATCCGCAGACAGATGGTTAGACAGAGAGAACTATACAGTCTTTGGAGGATTTATTGCGTGCTTGTGTTTTGGAACAACGAGGAAGTTGGGATGAATTTTTATCTTTGATAGAATTCACCTACAACAATAGTTTTCACGCAAGCATCGGAATGGCACCTTATGAAGCATTGTATGGAAGGCGATGTCGAACACCGTTGTGTTGGTATCAAGATGGGGAGAGTATGACTGTTGGACCGGAACTTGTACAACAGACTACGGATAAGGTCAAGATGATACAGGAAAAGATGAGGACGGCGCAAAGCAGACAAAAGAGTTACGCAGACAAACGAAGACGACCTCTTGAATTTAAGGAGGGTGAGCATGTATTTTTAAGAGTTACTCCTACGACTGGTGTCGGAAGAGTGATTAAGTCTAAGAAGCTTACTCCTAAATTCATTGGACCATATCAGATTATCCGACGTATAGGTCCTGTAGCATATCAGATTGCTTTGCCGCCTTTTCTATCCAATTTGCATGACGTGTTTCATGTGTCTCAGTTACGGAAGTATATACCAGATCCGACACATGTTATACAACCAGATGACGTGCAGTTAAAGGAGAATCTGACTTACGAAACTTTACCTGTCGGATTGGGGACGAAAGGTAAAGCAACTTCGAGGAAAGATGATTGAGCTAGTGAAAGTCATATGGAATGATGTGACGGGTGAAGCTACCTGGGAGTGGAAGATAAAATGAAGGATCAATATCCTCATTTGTTTTGATGAACAACGAATTTCGAGGACGAAATTTTTATTTGTTGGGAGTGTTGTAATGCCCCAATTTTTAGAAAATATTCGAATGTACTATTTGTTTGTTTTTCATGCTTTTGTGTGAATGACCGTTTGTGTCCCTATTTTTTGTTCTCGATTTCTGTATGAAAACAATTACGATAATACAGGCTCAAATTTTATTTGATCGTTTTACGTAATTTGCTTCGAGACGGTAAAATAAAAATTTTTCTGAGCTACTGTTTTAATTTTTCTGAAAGATATACAGCTATATAATACTGCTGGATATTTTATTTGAACGTTTTGGACGATTACCTACGTTGTGGGAAAAAATGGGAAAATGACCGTTACGTCCCGAACGTACTGTTTTTGTTGTTTTTGCTGTTTTTAATTGTTTTCTTCTTGATTTAATGTCCGATAATACTGTCTGTGATTTTATATGGACTTTTTGGGTGATTTGCTCCGAGGCAGGAAAATAATATTTTCCGGGCCGGAGAAAATCTTATTTTATTATTTAGAATTGGGGGATCTTACTTAACCCGATTCTGAATGAGACTAAAAATAATCTTTTAATTTTTAGGATTTAATCACAAATAAAATAATTTTATATTATTATAATATTATTTTATTAGTCAGTATAATTTAGTGACAGTGGACCCAGAAATATTTTGCGGGACCCACAATTAGCAGAACGGTTAGATCGGTAGCTTAATTAATCACCGTTAGCAGTAGAACTTTCCAGAACAGGCTGACTCAGCTAGCTGACTCAGCAGAGAATTAAATGCACTGTGTGACTCAGCGTGTGAGTCATCAAGGAGAACCAATAGGAATCAAGCTTGTTAAGCAAGATTTAATCCTAGCCTTTGATGCATTCAATGGCTTGGATGAAGCCAAATCCATGCACATCCTTGACCACTTGAAGGCTACGGCCATTAGGAGAAGGAAGGCCAAAATAACACTTCATCTTCATCACTTTTCTCTCTTCTCTCTCTTCCAAGAACCCTAGCCACCATTGTTGTTCTTTTCTCCTACCATTCGGCCAAGAGCCATTCTTGACCATCCAACCATCCAAAAATTTTTCTAACCAAGTTTTCTTAACCTAAACACTATTCTAAGAACCTTTCTAGTTGGGAGTTTCTTCAAAATCTTCCATTTAGGGCTTGGAAATCAACCTTGAAAGTTTTACCTAGAAGGTGAAATTTCATGCTTTTCTTTCCTCTCTTCTTTTTCAAAGTTCTAAGCCATGATTTCTCCATGGTTTAGCTTCTTTTTC
Source organism: Ormosia emarginata (assembly GCA_029884605.1). Lineage (NCBI taxonomy): Eukaryota > Viridiplantae > Streptophyta > Magnoliopsida > Fabales > Fabaceae > Ormosia > Ormosia emarginata. The sequence continues at coordinate 17,748,450 of JAQQTP010000078.1, read as the reverse complement.
ATGGTTAGTAACATGTAAATTTTGTTTGAGATTTCTAGGTATTTTTGAAGGTGAAAACCGTGACCTAGGAGGTGTGAAAGCAAACCTTTTGTCTTCATTTAAGGTAAGAGGAAGACAATTCTTATCATCCCTTGGTGGTGGTAAGAAGATGGAATGACTTGTAATGTTTGAAGAATCCATAAGGATTCGGTGGTGTTGTCTTTGTTTGGTGTGTATGTGTTAATTTTTATGTTTGCTAGTAGTTTATGTGGTATTTGTTAGTAGCTTATTTGTTTGGTGATTGTAATAATTTTGCATGTCTATTAGCTTTTGATTGCATGTCTACAAGCTTTAATTTAGGTTATATGTGTTAGAAAATATATTGCATGTGTTAGAAATATAATGCATGTGTTAGAATTGTATGATAAGGTATAGGATGTGAATAACATGTTTAAATTTGCATGAGTGTTCCAAAGAGCACAATCCAATAGCTCACGGCAATGACAAATGTGGAGGACCAAAATGTTCTCTTGATTTTTCCTAAAGTGACTTAATTAACCTAGGAGAATCAAGAAAGTTTCAAATTGATTTGATCAAAGAAAATGAATTTAGAAATCAAATGGTAAAGACTTAGTATTTTGGGCCAACATGCCTAAAGGATTAAATTGATTCTTGCTAACTATTTTCTAATATGATTTAATGAACTTAGACAATATAATACATTTGATATGATTTGAAAGGTGAAAGACATTTTAGAAATCAAATGAAAGGGTTTTACGAAATTTGGCCAACATGCCACTATAGGTAATCACGATTTCTAAAACTTGATTCCAAACCTTTTTCAATCAAAAAGAGACAATACAAGTTAAGAAGAAATTTTCTATAATGGTTTTTGAAGAAACAAATTGAGCAGAATTAAGCTTAAAGGATTAAAACTAATAATTTTATCATTAGGAAGTAAAATACAGTAATTTTGAGAAATTTTCTAACATATAGCTCACTTTAGATTTTGAAGCATGTTAGAGATTTCAAAGAGAATTAAATGATATGGTTAAAAAAATTAGGTAAATGGAAATTTTATGGAAAAATTTAGTAAACCATTATTATGATTTTTAAACAAAATACTGTCAATTTTTAGTAAAAATGAACCAATAAGATAGCAAAAATATTCAAAAGACAGTATGCGGTATGAAAAATTATTCTACGTAGTTTAAATGTACTAAGTACTATTTCTGTTTGTTTAAACAGTAATTTTAAAGGCATTCGAATAAGAAAATGATTTGAAAATCCTACGCGATTGAGAAAACGTATTAAAAATGCTACGCGATTTTAAAAACAAAAAAATATCTTTACCCGATTTTTAAACGTTTGTAAAAATGACGGAATTATGAAAACGCGATAAAATTTCTACGCGATTGACCGTTACTATATTTATTTTATGTTTGTCGGGAAAATGTGAACCGGACAGATTATTTTGAGGATCTTTTCTTTGTCGGGAAAATGTGAACCCGTACGGCTTTTGAGAGTTTATTTGCTGTCGGGAAAATGTGAACCCGTACATGGGCTTTCTATTTATGTGTGCCGAGTTTTTGGTGGATTGGTTGATTGAGAGACGAATCACATCGTGTTGTCGATGCGATAAACGTAGTGTGGTTCATTGTTCTAATGAACTTGGAGACTTTAGTGTACGGGATCCCACATGTGGACGGTTGGTAGCTCACGGGGCCGTGGTAAACCGATAGCAGCACACTATGGTACTCGACACGCACTATATTTAATCGAGATTTGTGAAATCTAGTAGTACATTTGCCTGTAGTGCCACAACGTGAGACCGTGAACTACACCACGCCCGGATGATGGATTCTGTGTCGTGGGGCTATAGACGCAACGTGTGACCGCGCAATAGTTGGTTGGGCAGCCGTAGTACTAATAGATTTTACGAGTCATTCCTTCTCTCGATACTTGTGTTTTCTTTAGCTCCATGGAGTAGGGTTTTGTCATATTGGTATTTATCTCTATGTTTATTTATTTCCATCGTATCTATTTCTTGTTTATCTATATTTTATTTGTTTATTTTAATGGTTCTTGTTACTATATTTGGTTATTATATCTTATCTGTTTATTCTTATCTTTCTTATTTTATCTGTGATGTTTTATCTGTGATGTGATATATTGTTATGATATCTAAATCTTACTCTAATTTGTTATTCTTTCTGTTATAGTATTTTGTAATGCATGAACTGTATATATGTTGTTTGTCGTCTTCTTATTGACCATGTTGTGATGATTTTATGTTGTCTTACCTCTTTGTTATATGTATTTTCTGTTTATTTATTTTACGCGGTAAAGACTTCGAGGAAGAGGATCAACCCCTTGAGATCTTGTACCCTGAGGAGGAGGAAGATCGCCAGCGGACGATCGGTTGACGATCAAGAACCATCCGATCATCCATATCCTCTGGATTGATTGTGAGGATGGCGGCGCTGTGATTTTTTGGGGTTCGTAGAGCTAGTATTTCATGGGAGTTCGCTAGCTTGGCATCTACGAGGCGATCGTGAATCTGTGACGTATGCAGGACGTGTGACCGTGATTCTACGTCAACGTTTTGATGGAGAGCCTGTCATGACCACAACACTTTTTCTGCATTTAGAGTTACCCTTATCCATTAGGCGTCACTGGGGTGCTGAAAACCCTGAGCCTAGTGAGATAAGCATCGCATCGACTGCGCGATCCCGTTATCGCCGTGTGTCGAGACATCCGGGATATCTATCTCCTGATGATCATTTTCATGCTGAGAGTGATCCATCAGAGGATTAGATAACCATGATGTTTTTTTTGGGCGCGTCAGCGTATGTCTGTATATATTAACTCTTTTATTGCTTTCCTTGCTGTTTTTGTTTAAATATTTGTAGTCTTTGTTGTAAATTATTTGTACGGCTTATAACTTAATCATATGTATATTATTAGTGATGATGTTTTTTTTTTTATTTCGTATTTTCCGCATTATCTTTTTATATCATATTTACTCGTCTATCAGGAATTATTTTACAACCCGTAATAATATTTAACAAATGTTTCACAACTTGGGTAGATTTTATTTCTATTTCTTTTATGTGTGACATCCTCCAAAGGGGTGTTACATTCTTGGAAGAACCATTTTGGTTCTTATCAAAGGTTTCTTTACCTTTGTGGTGAATCTTCACTTAACTTATCACTCTCCAAGAGTGTGGCGTCTTCTTCCTTCTATTCCTTATCTTTTTCTATCTTTTTTTTTTTATTTTTTACTGTTCACGGTACTGTGCACACACTGTTCACACATTACTGTTTATCATTCATCATTTAATTCTTTAAAATATGAAATCAACTCAAGAACGATCCGTAAGAACAATATGCATCCAACTTGGATCATATCATGTGGTATCTAGAGCTCGGATCCTAGAGTTGATAGAGTTCTTGTATTTTTTGTACTTGTTCTTATTGTTTTCCAAACATCAAGCACCATTGCTTGAATGTCATAATTGTACACAACCTGGATCATCGTTGATCTCTGTCATTCCTAAGAATTGGCAACATTCTTTACTTTTCGTTCTTTACTTTTTGCCATTTAAATTCTAGTCCTTTTATTTTCTACCTTGAGTTTCTGTTCTTTAATTTCTGTGTAATATTTACAGCTTTGATCTTATCAACTCTATATCCATTGTTGTTATATGTTTTATAGCATCTTAATTTGAAATGAAGCTCCTAAATACACAATTCGGCATAACATTTAGAACTAAATTGCAAGAACCAATTTTTTTAAGTGCAAAAAGAGAACAAGGGCGTGAAAAATAGTATAAAAAAAAGAGAAAAAAAAGTTTATTCCAAAAAAAAGGAGACTGCCCTTGCACTTAAGCAAGATTAAGTTTGAATGCCTTGTGAATTTCATTAAGTGGTGCTATTCTACATACCTTGCGCATTTCTTTTTCTTCTTATTTATTTTGTGTTCTACCTTTCTTTTTAATTAACTTTTCTTGCTTGTCTTTTAAATTTCTTTGAGTTTTGTCTAGAGTTTCATCATTTCTTCAACTTCTGAGTGCTTACTCTTGTGAGGACCGCTACTTTTGTAAGAGCTTTTGGCAATTGAAATGTGAGAGGGTTCGTTTAAGAACTTGCAAAGAGAACTTGAGTGGTAAAAGGCAAGAGCGTTTTCATTCAACAAAAGCCTAATTGTGTGAAGCACAAGTGGAATCAATCTAAGAGTGTATACACGTGAGAATAGTGGTAAAGGCCTTTCAATATTGAATTATTCTTATTACTTGTGCAAAGATGAGTGGAGGAAGTACACCCCCATCCCCTAGGACTGCAAACCTTATGCAAGCCTTAGCTAAAGAACTTGAGAAATTTAGGGTGGAAATAAACACAAAGCTCAATAATGAAAGGAGGAGAGACTCTCAACATGAAGTCTCGCATGAGGATGAAGATACCTATGATTTGGGTAGGGAAATGAGGACTAGGAGGAACCAAGATAGGAGAATGAGGCATGAGAGGAGTGAAAGGAGTTATGAAAGGAGGAATAAGAGGCATAGAAGTGATGAAAGAGGAGGAGTAAAGACCCAAGTACCTTCTTTCCAAGGAAAGAATGACCCCGAAGCCTACTTAGAATGGGAAACCAAGATATAACAAATCTTTTCCTATCACCATTACAATGAAGAAAGGAAGGTGAAGGTGGTTGACATAGAATTTTTCGACTATGCCCTAATTTGGTAGGACCAAGTACAAAAATAGAGGGAAAGGAATAGGGAGTACCCCATAGATACTTGGGAAGAGATGAAAAGTTTGATGAGGAGGAGGTTTATCCCTTCATGGTACCATAAGGAATTACACAATAAACTCCAATGACTTACCCAAGGAAGTAGGAGTGTGCATGAGTACTACAAGGAGATGGAGATGACAATGATAAGGGCCAATGTCATTGAAGATAGGGAGCCTATCATGTCACGTTTTCTTCATGGTTTAAACCATGAGATAGGAGACATTGTGGAGTTGTACAATTATGAAGAGCTTGATGAGTTACTCCACCAGGCCATAAAGATGGAACAACAACTCAAAAGAAAGGGTGCATGAAAGAAGCCTTCTTCTAACCTCAAACCTCCCACTTGGAAGGACAAGGTGTAACGCACCTAGATCTAACAACCGCGGCACAATCGTCATTACACCACAATTACTAAATCCAAGTGTGTCACAGTCATGATAACAGTAGTTTCCAAAATTGACGAGTTTATTTTTTTTTCCTTTTTTGCATTTATGCGTAAGTAGAAAATACGAGCCATGAATGAAATATAAATGTATTCAACCCTTAATACAACCATTGGAATGAAATCACGTTCCACATATATATATAGTTTATAGCCAATTTACACGAATCACTTATAACATAGAATATAATAATTATAGAGTCAAATAAAAATACAGCGGGAATAAAAACAATTAAAGGGGAGGAGTAGTAACCCAGGGATGGGTACTACTAGTAGACAAGGCCGCAACCCCATATGCACATGACGCACGACGTCCCAATTGACACGACAGGCATCAATGCCACCACGCGGCTGCACTCTTACGTAGCTGACGAAATCTTGTCCAAATGCTCAAGTCAATCAACCAATGGTATGGTCCCTCTTTACCTTCCTCACGATCTTTTATCAAACATAAATGTAAAACAGAAATACACAAATATAGGAAAGAGGTGAGATTCTCAGCTTTCAGTACCAACATGGCAGCAAGAAAATAAATGGCGTCAAACGCCCACATAAGACACAGTTAATACATACAAGTACAGTAATACATGAAAGCAATTAACGAGAATAAAGCAGCAAAGAACAATAGATAACATTATCCATAGCCAGCTAGCAACATTAGCATTACCAAGAGTCAAATAAATATCGCAGTCATAATAGTAAACACATTATCCAATTATGAATGTTCAATGGACCATGTGACTGACAACTCACAATGCAACAAGGGTACCAAAGTTCCTACTCCATGGAGCTAGACATAAACATCTTCGGAGTGAATAATCAAGGAGTAATGCTAGTGTATCGTTAGCCTTAAAAATATAGTGTGCTCATCTCATAAAAACATTTGCGCAAAATGGCTCACACATGGCACCTCAACAGTTGATCGCGACATAGGACAGCGTCTCAGGCCGGATCGTTGGTGTGTTGCATTGGTCTATCCCACGGCCCCAGCGGAGCTACCACTGTCTATTGTGAGACACCCACACCCCAACGCCCCCAGGGTCAACAACATATGACACCTACGCTTAGTCTATTCGCACCCGCACATAGGTGTTATTCAAACTCCTAGGCAACATAGCCTTCTCAACAATGTCCCACGGACAATACGCATGCATGATGACACAATGTCCAATCATGTATGTTCATCAATGATGCATTCAACATCAGCATTGCCTCAATGGCACATAAGCATTATTCAATGATCAACATGACATATCAACAATATATCTATTAAAAACATTGCCTCAATGGCATATCATCATTTCTTATCTCATTGATTATACTGAATCAATAACTGCATAACCCACATAGGGAATCGTACTTACATCAATAATTCTCACTAGGAAAATATGTTCCTACATACCACAATTTCCATGTCATGGATCCAAGAATTCCATTTTCAAAATCATTTCTTCTCTATTGGTATGAATACACATTCTTATCGCATTTAAGCAAAGTAAAATCCTTGAATCCAGGGTTTTTAGGTTATGTTTGAGTTACAAAGGACAAAGAATCATAACCTCAATTATTTCCAGCTCAAAAATCTCATTTTTGGGTCTTGGTAATCGATTACATCACCCTGGTAATCGATTACACAACAGAATAGAATCTCTGTATCGATTACAATCTCATTGTAATCGATTACATGATCCCCAGAACCACAATTCGTAACTTCAAGGCCCTGGTAATCGATTACACAGTCGTGGTAATCGATTACTAATTGGACATAACCCCCGTAATCGATTTCCCACAAGTTGTAATCGATTACGTGATTCCCAGAAGCACCATTTCGTAACATCATAGGCTTGGTAATCGATTACACCATTCTTGTAATCGATTACAAAGCTAACAAATCTCATGTCGATTACACACAAGATGTAATCGATTACACGTATTTCCATAATCACGATTTCGTACACTTAAGAGCTTGGTAATCGATTACAAGCCCCGTGTAATCGATTACCACGCGTAAACTTGCAGAAAACAGAGTTCTCCAGGTCCTCTAACTCAAACTAAACCAATAATTATCATATTTAATCAACAAGTTATTCAAATATACCTTCAAATCATGTAAGAGGCATCAATAAATCATACAAACCCAACAAAAATGCACTATCATCAAGAACAACATAAAAATAAGAGAACTTTATACATGGATTCAGAAATCAATAACAACACACATACAAGACATTCCCTTACTACTAAGATTGGTTGAAAAGAATCATCTCCCTCTTACTTATTTGGAAGACAACACAAGGTGTTACCTCTTCTTGCCCTAGATTTTCGTTTTCCCTTCAAGAAGAACACCAATGTGAGTGATTTCCATAATGTTCACTCAAACCATGGAAAATAGGTTCTTGGTCACCAAGGTGGCCAAGAGAAACGAAAATAGCAAGAAAGATGGAAGAAAGTTGAAGGCTTTACCTTAAAGCTCCAAGCTTTAGCTTCAATGGTGAAAAATGGAGGAAGAAGAAGAAGAACCAAGGATGGCCACAAGGAAAATGGTCTTAGAATGATGGAAGAAAGCTAGATGTGGAATTGGGGAAGAAAAGAAATGAAGATGGTGTACGGTGGAGGAGGAAGAAGAAGAAGAGAAGAAGAAGGAGAAGAAGAAAATGTGATTATTGGCTCCCAAAAAGCCATCTGCCGTGTAGGAGGATGGGGAGAGGGAAGAGAGAGAAATGGGAAATGGGAGGAAATTTCCTAGAAGCTTCCCAATGAGTTTTTGAATTAATTTAACTTCTATTTTGAAAATAAGGCTAAAGGAGCTTGACACAAGGTAGATTTTTGAATATTGTGGTAAGATTTTTATTACATGTTATTATTTATTGGACAATAGTTATAGTTGGCAGAAGTCAGCATTAGCAAATCTGACAGATCAATTCTTCGCGTTGTTTTATTATTCCATCTGTTAAAATTTCTCGAAGGACGTGAAATCTTGTAAACTGTGTCCGGCCTCGGGTTTAGTAAGATCCCCCGTCGATGTTTTCATAGTCCAAGGTTCTCGGGAAAAATATTTTATTTTCCCGACTCTGCTCAATACGCACGCAAAACAAGGAATATATTAAAATATTCGTCATTTTCAAAAAATTCTGAAAGAATTCATATAAATCACAAACGTTAGAAAATGACTATTCGTAATAAAATTTTCCAACTTTGGGAGCGTTACAATCGTTTTGCCAATTCTGTCCAACGTGCACGCGAAACGAGAAATAATATTAAAATATTCTACGTTCTCCGAAAAATTCAGAAAAATTCCTAAAAATCTCAAATATTGTAAAATGATCATTTATTCTAAAATTATAAATTTTTGGGATGTTACAACTCTCCCCTTCAAATAGAAATTTCGTCTTCGAAATTTTCATTCCTTAGGATAAATATCGACGTTGTCTCTTCACCTTATCTCTTGACCTCCATATCGCACTTCTAATCACGTCAATTCAATTTGTTATTACAAATGTGATCTCCCTGCCTCCATGTGGTTTTGCTCTATCGCACAAGCTCTTAGCAGATCCTCTAATGACTGAATTGTCCTCTCTGATTGGCCATCAGTCTGTGGATGGTATGCCGAACTCAATCGCAACTTCGTTCCCATAACTTCTTGAAGACTCTTCCAAAACATAGACGTAAATCTTGGTTCTCTGTCGGAAATGATACTTGTGGGCACACCATGAAATCTGACAATTTCACCAGCGTATATCTGACTCAACTTTTCCAATGGATATCTTATGTTGATTGGCAAAAAGTGGGCTTATTTTGTAAGCCGATCCATAATTACCCATATTGAGTCATTTCCTTTCTTAGTCCTTGGCAACCCGACAACAAAGTCCATGGCAATACTATCACATTTCCATTCGGGGATAGTCAAGGGTTGTAACAGTCCAACTGGTCTTTGATGTTCAATCTTCGTTTTCTGGCAGACCAAACAAGATGACACGCATTTAGCAACGTCTTTCTTCATCCATTGTTACCATCACTTCTGTTTTAGATTTTGATGTACCTTGATCACTCTGGTGTGTAAACTCGGTTTACTCTCGTGGGTTTCATTGGGAATGAACTCCTTAAGTTCTAAATCATCTGGGATTGCAACCTTCACATGCGAACATTAAGATTCTATCGAGTTCCTTCCTCGCATTCTGACACCATGCTTTGTCTTAATAGCTTCTTCTTGTCTTGTAGAAATTGGTCACTATTCTACTTCTCTTGAATCCTTCCCAATAGATCATTCGAGATAGTGACTATATCTAGACATACCCCATCGAGTGTCATTTCTAATGACAGCCACCTGTCCTCGAAATACTCTACTAATTCCTTCTTCTCAACCATCATAATGAAGGTATTAGGCAGTTTTCGGTTCAAAGCGTCCGCCATGGCGTTTTCTTTTCCAAGATGTCTCTAAAGTTAGAGATCATGTTCCTTCAAAATCTTTAGTCACTTCTCTGCCTTATGTTTGGTTCCTTCCCATCGAATAAATACTTCAGGTTCTTGTGACAACGAAGGGCATTGAATATTGCTCCATATAGAAAGTGTCTCCATATTCCCAGAGCCGATATAACTGCGGCTAACACCCGTTCTTGAGTCGGTAATTCCCAACGCACCTTCAACAACCTCGAGGCATAAGTTATAACTTCTCAACTTTGCATGAACACTCATCCTAAACCTTGATGTGAAGCATCCCAAAAACACTTCGAATGTTTCACTAGGATCGGGCAGTATCGAAATCGAAATATTTCCTCAATCTTTGGAAGACTTTCTCCGCCTGTGATGGTCCGTAAAAGTTTTGATTCTCTTTTCGTAATCGGAGCAAGTTGTTCTACTATCTTTGAGAATCTGTCGATACTCCTTCGATAAAACCAACTGATCTCACTAGCTATGAATCCCTCTCACGGTTTCTGATCTTTCCTTTTGAGGAACTGCTTCAACCTTTTTTGTGAATCCACACGATTCCTCCATTTGAAATTTCATGGTCCAAAACGAAACCTCCTTAAACGAGAGTCCGCACTATGATACTTTGGGACTGAATCCCCCTTCTCTAAAGTTAGGAAAACTATATCGAGATGTCCAACATATCTCCCCATATCTTCGAGAATAGATCAGAATGTCATCATTAATGACAACGACGATTCCGTTCTAGGTAAGGATAGAAAATACAATTCATGTTGTTCAAGAATACGACAGGAGCGTTTGTCACTCCGGTTGACATCACGGGATACCCATAACGTCGAAAGCACGCTCGAAAAATTATCTTGGGGACATTCTCTATTTCCATGAATCCATCGGTGACCAGGACATATATATATCTTGGAGAGAACAATGATTTCCTCCTCGTTGATCCATCAAATCATTTACCTTCCTCTGAGAATACTCATCTTTGATCATAATCTTGTTTAATTGGCGATAGTCCTTGTATCACCGACAAATTTTATTCTTCTCCTTAACCAACAGCATCTTAGCTCAACATGCGGAACTCTTTGGCTATTAGAGTGGCATTCATATTCCCTTTACTCTTGGTCCTCCACGGAAAACATTACATGTACCCTCAGGCTCCTTTCTTTTGTGAGGCTTAGACCATGTTGGCCGTTACGAGTTTAAAAGTCTTAGCTTCAAAAATCTCTAAGGTTTTTTTTTTATCGGAACGACCTAGCCGACAATAATCAGAAAACTACCGATCAATTTCTAAAATCATAAACTCTAACTGGTACGATCTTAGGTAAGCACGATAGATCAACAAAAGATTCAATCTTTGGTAGAAAGAGGATAGATTAAACAAACGTAGGCATTAACGACAGGTCTTAACAACAGAAATGGAAACAACTAAGCCAAAGATAATAAAGATAAGGATGGATCCAAGTGATCCATACGGTCACAAATTGTAAAAGGAGGGGTTACCCCCAGAATCATACAGCACGATTATGGGATCATCATTTGAGGTATAACTTACACGGTTTAGATCTCCAAATTTTGAAGTCTCAGCACCTCCCAGGGTATAAGTTCTGGTTTCTGCTTGTGGTTCTACAGTCCTTACAGCATTGACTGAAGAATTTGCCTTTGCGTGGTCGTAGTTGCGGGAGACGTGTCTAGGCTTTCCACATTTAAAACAGATTATCCCTTTGATTTTACACTCCCTCGTGAAGTGCTGTTCCTTTCCGTATTTCATACATCTTGGCGAAGATGTCGGGGTCTGACTGGATACACCACCACTAGTACTTTGTCTAGAAGTTGGTTGTTGTTGTTGTTTCCATGATACCCATGCGTATGGTTTCCGCTTAAACTGGTTAACTTTTCTATTATTTCTCTTTTGGAATCTAGGCAGTCGAAGGTTGCCCCAAAGCTAACTTTCCTCCAACAGATTCTGGACCTCAACTTCCAATTCTCGTTGTTGTGTGGCCCTCCGATCCTGGCGAGTTATCACCTCAGTTATCATTTGCCTTTCTTCTGCAGTCGTAGCCATACTCCTATTGTCTTGTCCCGCGCTCACATGTATACGTCTGTTACGAGCCATCGCCCTTGCATGTCTATTGCGAGCCATTGAATCTCTCTGAAGACGGACATAAATACAACAAACACAAAATTACTTCAAACAGTGTTATCTCCCTATGAAAACCAAATACAAAAAGTCATACAATTCATACAATTCAAGTAAGACAAGTTCAATTCCATACATCCTAACAATCTCCAGCTCGAACTTCTTCATTCTGCTTCCACAGCGTGATCCCTCGTAAGCCGTCAACTTCCAAACTGCTTCTCGAATCTAGTTTACACCAACTATTTCTTTCTCCAGAAGATCGGTTTTCCAAAACTTTTTGATCTCCTCACAAAAGAAATCCTATTTTCCTAACACAGTACGCCTAGGTGAAGTCATAGTTTCTTGTACACACAGAACATTACATATTGAGTAGGCCAATCCTCAATATCATGCAACTGTATAACAGTAGCCATCAACATTCAACCTACGGCAAGCCATGCCTTCCTTTCCCATCATCTCAATCAAGAGACAAGAAAGTGCACAACAGACCAAATTCTAATATGCCTAAACATAGCAAGTCCATACCCCGGCTCAACAGGATGAACTGCTCTGATACCACCTTAGTGTAACGCACCTAGATCTAACAACCGCGACACAATCGTCATTACACCACAGTTACTAAATCCAGGTGTGTCATAATCATGATAACAGTAGTTTCCAAAATTGATGAGTTTATTTTTTTTTCCTTTTTCACATTTATGCGTAAGTAGAAAATACGAGCCATGAATGAAATATAAATGTATTCAACCCTTAATACAACCATTGGAATGAAATCATGTTCCACATATATATATAGTTTATAGCCAATTTACACGAATCACTGATAACATAGAATACAATAATTACAGAGTCAAATAAAAATACAGCGGGAATAAAAACAATTAAAGGGGAGGAGTAGTAACCCAGGGATGGGTACTACCAGCAGACAAGGCCGCAACCCCATATGCACATGACGCACGATGTCCCAATTGACAAGACAGGCATCAATGCCACCACGCGGCTGCACTCTTATGTAGCTGACGAAATCTTGTCCAAATGCTCAAGTCAATCAACCAATGGTATGGTCCCTCTTTACCTTCCTCACGATCTTTTATCAAACATAAATGTAAAACAGAAATACACAAATATAGGAAAGAGGTGAAATTCCCAACTTTCAGTACCAACATGGCAGCAAGAAAATAAACGACGTTGAACGCCCACATAAGACACAGTTAATACATACAAGTACAATAATACATGAAAGCAATTAACGAGAGTAAAGCAGCAAAGAACAATAGATAACATTATCCATAGCCAGCTAGCAACATTAGCATTACCAAGAGTCAAATAAATATCGCAGTCATAATAGTAAACACATTATCCAATTATGAATGCTCAATGGACCATGTGACTGACAACTCACAATGCAACAAGGGTACCAAAGTTCCTACTCCATGGAGCTAGACATAAACATCTTCGGAGTGAATGATCAAGGAGTAATGCCAGTGTATCGTTTGCCTTAAAAATGTAGTGTGCTCATATCATAAAAACATTTGCGCAAAATGGCTCACACATGGTACCTCAACAGTTGATCGCGACATAGGACAGCGTCTCAGGCCGGATCGTTGGTGTGTTGCATTGGTCTATCCCACGGCCCCAGCGGAGCTACCACTGCCTATTGTGAGACACCCATACCCCAACGCCCCCAGGGTCAACAACATATGACACCTACGCTTAGTCTATTTGCACCCGCACATAGGTGTTATTCAAACTCCTAGGCAACATAGCCTTCTCAACAATGTCCCACGGACAATACGCATGCATGATGACACAATGTCCAATCATGTATGTTCATCAATAATGCATTCAACATCAGCATTGCCTCAATGGCACATAAGCATTATTCAATGATCAACATGACATATCAACAATATATCTATTAAAAATATTGCCTCAATGGCATATCATCATTTCTTATCTCATTGAATACTGAATCAATAACTGCATAACCCACATAGGGAATCATACTTGCGTCAATAATTCTCACTAGGAAAATATGTTCCTACATACCACAATTTCCATGTCATGGATCCAAGAATTCCATTTTCAAAATCATTTCTTCTCTATTGGTATGAATACACATTCTTATCGCATTTAAGCAAAGTAAAATCCTTGAATCCAAGGTTTTTAGGTTATGTTTGAGTTACAAAGGACAAAGAACCATAACCTCAATTATTTCCAGCTCAAAAATCTCATTTTTGGGTCTTGGTAATCGATTACATCACCCTGGTAATCGATTACAACAGAATAATATGAATCTCATGTCGATTACAATCTCATTGTAATCGATTACATGATTCCCAGAACCACAATTCGTAACTTCAAGGCCACAGTAATCGATTACACTCGTGGTAATCGATTACAATTGAGACAACCCCCGTGTCGATTACCCACAAGTTGTAATCGATTACGTGATTCCCAGAAGCACCATTTCGTAACATCATAGGCTTGGTAATCGATTACACCATTCTTGTAATCGATTACAAGCTAGACAGAATCTCTGTAATCAATTACACACAAGATGTAATCGATTACCAGATTTCCATAATCACGATTTCGTACACTTAAGAGCTTGGTAATCGATTACAAGCCCCGTGTAATCGATTACCACGCGTAAACTTGCAGAAAACAGAGTTCTCCAGGTCCTCTAACTCAAACTAAACCAATAATTATCATATTTAATCAACAAGTTATTCAAATATACCTTCAAATCATGTAAGAGGCATCAATAAATCATACAAACCCAACAAAAATGCACTATCATCAAGAACAACATAAAAATAAGAGAACTTTATACATGGATTCAGAAATCAATAACAACACACATACAAGACATTCCCTTACTACCAAGATTGGTTGAAAAGGATCATCTCCCTCTTACTTATTTGGAAGACAACACAAGGTGTTACCTCTTCTTGCCCTAGATTTTCGTTTTCCCTTCAAGAAGAACACCAATGTGAGTGATTTCCATAATGTTCACTCAAACCATGAAAAATAGGTTCTTGGTCACCAAGGTGGCCAAGAGAAACGAAAATAGCAAGAAAGATGGAAGAAAGTTGAAGGCTTTACCTTAAAGCTCCAAGCTTTAGCTTCAATGGTGAAAAATGGAGGAAGAAGAAGAAGAACCAAGGATGGCCACAAGGAAAATGGTCTTAGAATGATGGAAGAAAGCTAGATGTGGAATTGGGGAAGAAAAGAAATAAAGATGGTGAACGGTGAGGGTGTACGGTGGAGGAGGAAGAAGAAGAAGAGAAGAAGAAGGAGAAGAAGAAAATGTGATTATTGGCTCCCAAAAAGCCATCTGCCGTGTAGGAGGATGGGGAGAGGGAAGAGAGAGAAATGGGAAATGGGAGGAAATTTCCTCGAAGCTTCCCAATGAGTTTTTGAATTAATTTAACTTCTATTTTGAAAATATGGCTAAAGGAGCTTGACACAAGGTAGATTTTTAAATAGTGTGGTAAGATTTTTATTACATGTTATTATTTATTGGACAATAGTTATAGTTGGCAGAAGTCAGCATTAGCAAATCTGACAGATCAATTCTTCCCATTGTTTTATTATTCCATTTGTTAAAATTTCTTGAAGGACGTGAAACTTTGTAAACTGTGTCCGGCCTCGGGTTTAGTAAGATCCCCCGTCGACGTTTTCATAGTCCAAGGTTCTCGAGAAAAATATTTCATTTTCCCGACTCTGCTCAATACGCACGCAAAACAAGGAATATATTAAAATATTCGTCGATTCTGAAAAAATCTGAAAGAATTCATATAAATCACAAACGTTAGAAAATGACTATTCGTAATAAAATTTTTTAACTTTGGGAGCGTTACAATCGTTTTGCCAATTCTGTCCAATGTGTATGCGAAACGAGAAATAATATTAAAATATTCCGCATTCTCCGAAAAATCCAGAAAATTGCTAAAAATTCCAAATATTGTAAAATGATCATTTATTCTAAAATTATAAATTTTCGGGATGTTACACAAGGAACCAAAGGAAGACTCTTCTACATAACCCAAGGGAGGTATGACTTCTAAAAACTCTAATGCTTTCCGTTCCCCTAATGCTTCTTCCTCTTCTTCTTCTAAAAATAGGAACATCAAGTGCTTCAAATGCTTGGGGAGTAGGCATATAGCCTTTCAATGCCCAAATAAAAGGGCAATGGTGATAAGAGAGGGACACCTCTCTAGTGATTCATGTCCAAATTCCCCTCCCTCAAGTGAAGGAGAAGAAGAATGTGAGACCTATGCTCATGATGGCGACTTGCTAATGATAAGGAGACTCTTGGGTAGCCAAGTTATGGCGAGGGACCAAGACCAAAGGGAAAACATCTTCCATACAAGATGTGTCATCCAAGGCAAAGTGTGCTCATTAATCATTGATGGGGGAAGTTGCACCAATGTGGCAAGCACTCGCTTGGTAAGAAAACTTGACCTTAAAACTATTCTTCATCCCCAACCATAAGGGCTTCAATGACTAAGTGAGAATGGAGAGTTGATAATGAATCAACAAGTGTTAGTAAGTTTGCCAATTGGTAAGTATAATGATGATGTTTTGTGTGATGTTGTTCCCATAGAGGCCGGCCATATTTTGCTTGGAAGGCCTTGGCAATTTGATAAGTATGCTATTTATGATGGTTTCACCAACAAGTACTCCTTTGTTCATAATTCCTTAAAGGTAACCCTTATACCCTTTACTCCTAAACAGGTTTGTGAAGACCAAGTGGCCTTGAAGCTAAGAAGTGAGCTAAAGAAGAAAGACGTAAAAGTAAAATCAAAGGAGGAAGCAAAGAATAAGGACCAAGAACTTGTAAATGAGAAAAAAAAAGAATGTTTAATTGCTAGGGAGAGTGAGAATAAGAGGGCTTGCTTTGTAAAGCAAGAGATGTACATTTGTGTATACAAGGACTTGTACTTGTTGGGAATTTGCGGATCAAAGTCTCGCAGCGGAATAACAGAATTCCCTCACAGGATCCATGCGAAAAATCCATAATCCGAGGTTTTAAAATTTTACCTCTTGAAGCGTGACAGACACAAGCGAGGTGAATCACCAACACCGTAATAGCGACGATGTTTCTGCGGTATCCACACGAACAGACTTGCAAAAGGAGTCACGCCTCTGTTTCGTAGTGCTAGCTGCGAAGAGAGGAGAAGAAGACCTCACTATCTCTCACTCACTTTCTGTAG
The DNA here is from genome assembly GCA_029884605.1 of Ormosia emarginata. Classification (NCBI taxonomy): domain Eukaryota; kingdom Viridiplantae; phylum Streptophyta; class Magnoliopsida; order Fabales; family Fabaceae; genus Ormosia; species Ormosia emarginata. The sequence goes on along the minus strand of JAQQTP010000078.1, from coordinate 17,731,450 downwards.
GTGCGGCTAGGGTTGTGATGTAACCTAGTAGCAGCCCCCTTAGCAGTACTATTTATAATAGTGGCTGCCTTAAGTGAGTGTGAGCAGTAGTAAGCAAGGTAAGTGGTGCAACCCTAAACCCATCTGTCATGAGTTAGGCCCACAATTGAATCCGAGTCCAACTTGGATTCTATTACTCCAATTTAGTCTGTTCTAAGTGTGCGACCTGCGGGTTCTCATGACGTTGGTAGTAATATTAAAATCTCATTTTAATATTACAAACGATGTGAGCGGTATCTAGCAACACATCACTTTTTACCCAAGTAATGAGAATGTCGGTGATTTGACATAACCTATCCGTGACCAATGTTTCCGTGTAGTTTAGTCCCTTTGTCCGGATATCCAAATTGAACACAAGGCATGGAACGTGTCACCCTTGTTTAGTTCAATCTTCACTTTCCTGATTCCCGAGTAGACATAGTAATGACAAATGAGATCAATATCTCATATTGACTCATTTGAGCATGGCCATGCATTTCATAGTCTCACTCAATCGGGGGCCCGAAGATATCACTCCTGTTATGTAGGAGGGACAAATCCCATCTAGGTCACTCACATCCCTCCACATGTATCGCGGTATGTCTAATAACCAACTTTATAATCATCTTGTTACAGATGACGTTTGATGGCATTAAAACACACAACTCCTCATGTAGGAATCGTAGTGATTTCGGTCAAAGGACCACATACACCATTATCACTATGAGAATTGCTTATGACACTCACGTAACGATCCACGTAGCGTTCTCATGGCGGGTCTGTCCAATACATCATTACTCTAATATGTATCCATGTGTAGACTTGATATCTCATATCCATGACCCGTGAGATGTGGTCATCAGTCTACGCACATACTAGTCTCAAAGCATTATTGTTGTCCTAATTAACAATAATACTTGACTAGGGACATTTAAGAATAGTGTTTTATCCATAGGATCTCACGATCAAGTCATCCACTTGATGTCCTATGGTATCAAATTTACTATTCTAAGGACTTTATCATGTTTACCAAAAAAAAGAACATAATAAATGAAATGCCTCATATAAAATAGCATAATATAATGTATGTAAATACAAACAAAACGTATTGGCCACTAGGGCATACACCAACAATCTCCCACTTGCACTAGAGCCAATCAGGCATATTTCTAATGCCTAAAGACCTAGTGTGACCCTCATGCTTCTGCTGTGCAAGAGGCTTCGTCAGTGGATCAGCAATGTTATCATCTGTTGGTACTCTGCATATCTTCACATCTCCTCTATCAATGATTTCTCGAATGAGATGGAAGCGCCTAAGTATATGTTTGGATCGGCCGGTGTGATCTGGGCTCCTTAGCTTGTGCAATGGCTCCATTATTATCACAATAGAGGTCCACTTTGGGTCCACAATGCTAGGAACTACACCAAGCTCAATAATGAACTTTCTAATCCAAACGGCCTCCTTTCTTTGCATTGGAGGCAACAATATACTCGGCCTACGTGGTAGAATCACCGTCTCTCCTTTTGAACTCTTCCACTCACGGCCCCACCATTCAGGCAATAAACAAAACCCGATTGCGATCTGGAGTCGTCCTTATCGGTTTGGAAGCTAGCATCGGTGTAACCCTTTACTACTAGTTCCTCTTCGGCTCCATATACCAAAAACGAATCCTTAGTTCTTCTCAAGTACTTAAGGATGTTTTTGACAATAGACTCCAGTGACTCTCACCGGGATCGATCGGTACACGCTCGTCATGCTCAAAGCATACGAGATATCCGGTCGAGTACATAACATGGCATACATGATAGATCCAATTGCGGATGCATATGGAATCTTACTCATGCGATCCCTCTCATCCCGGTGGAAGGGGATTGAGCCTTAGATAGGCTTATACCATGCGACATAGGCAAGAGTCCTTTCTTGGATTCATGCATGTTAAATCGTCTTAACACTTTGTCTATGTATGTACTCTGACTTAGGCCAAGCAATCTCTGCGACCTATCTCTATAGATCCTGATACCTAATACATAGGTGGCTTCGCCTAAGTCCTTCATAGAAAAGCACTTCCCTAACCAAGTCTTTACGGACTGTAGGGTAGGGATGTCATTTCCAATTAGTAGTATGTCATCTACATACAATACTAGAAAGACAACTGTGCTCCCACTAACCTTCTTGTAGACACAAGATTCTTCTTCATTTTTGATGAAACCAAACTGTTTGATTGTATCATCAAAACGAAGATTCCAGCTTCTGGAAGCTTGCTTCAATCCATAAATAGATCGTTGCAACTTGCATACCTTTGTAGCATCCTGTGGAGTGGCAAAACCCTCAGGTTGTGTCATGTACACATCCTCGAGAAGATTTCCATTAAGGAAAGCAGTTTTGACATCCATTTGCCAGATTTCATAATCATGGTATGCTGCAATAGCAAGCAAGATCCGAACAGATTTAAGCATCGCAACTGGGGAAAAAGTCTCATCATAGTCTACACCATGAATTTGCTTGAAACCTTTAGCCACCAATCGCGCCTTAAAGGTATGCACATTACCATCCATGTCGGTTTTCTTCTTAAAAACCCACTTGCACCCAATGGGTTTTATCCCTTCAGGTGGTCAACCAAGGTCCATACCGGTTGGTATACATGGATTCCATTTCGAGATCTCATGGCCTCAAGCCATTTTTCAGATTCTGGGCCAATAATGGCTTCCTGGTAAGTCACAGGCTCATCTTGATCCATGAGTAATACGTCACCTTGTTGAGTCATGAGAAATCCATATCTCTCTCGGTTGACGACGTATCTGTTAGACCTACGCGGGTCTTGTGCTACTAGAGCAGATTGTGGTTCCACAACGACTTGTGGAGGCTGCTCTATTTCCACCATTGGTTCGTTGCTACTTTGTGAACTTTGAATTTCTTCAAGTTCTACTTTCCTCCCACTGATTCCTTTGGAGATAAACTCCTTTTCTAGGAATACAAGCAGTCCGTGCGACAAACACTTTGCCCTCGGTAGGATTATAGAAATAGTATCCCTTGGTTTCCTTAGGATACCCCACAAAGAAGCATTTATCGATTTTGGGCCAAGCTTATCAGAAACTTGACGTTTCACATAAGCTTCGCAACCCCAAATCTTCATAAAAGACATACTGGGTCGTCTCCCAGTCCACATCTCATATGGTGTCTGTTGAACCGTCTTAGATGGAACACGGTTAAGTGTGAAAGTTGCTGTTAATACAGCATGTCCCCGAAGGAGCCTGGAAGGTCTGCGCATGACTCATCATAGATCGGACCATGTCCAACAAGGTCCGGTTCCTCCTTTCAGAAACACCATTCCATTGTGGTGTTCCAGGAGGAGTGAGTTGAGATATTATCCCACACTCTTTCAGATGATCATCAAACTGTTGGCTTAAGTATTCACCTCCTCGATCGATCGAAGGATTTTAATACTCTTGCCAAGTTGGTTTTGTACTTCATTCTTGAACTCTTTGAACTTTTCAAAGGATTCGATTTGTGCTTCATAAGATATACAAATCCATATCTACTGAAATCATCGGTAAATGTAATGAAGTACTTGAAAACCGCCTCTAGCTAGTGTGTTTAGTGGCCCACATACATCACTATGTATGAGGCCCAAAAGATCACTAGCCCTTTCACCTTGTCCAAAGTGAATGGGGCCTTAGTCATCTTTCCCAATAAACAAGATTCACATGTCTCATATGATTCGTAATCAAACGAGTCCAAGAATCCATCTTTATGGAGTTTGGAAATGCGTTTCTCATTTATATGGCCCAAACGACAATGCCGAGATAAGTCGGGTTCATATCATTTGACTTGAACCTCTTTGTATTTACGTTATAAATGGGCGTTTCGAGATCAAGGACATAAAGTCCATTACTCAAATGTGCACTACCATAGAAAATATCATTCAAATAAAGAGAACAACTTTTGTTCTTAATTATAAAAGTAAAACCCTTCTTGTCCAAACAAGAAACAGAAATGATATTCTGCTAATAGCAGGCACAAAATAACAATTATCCAATTCAATTACAAGCCCAGTTGGCAAAGCTAATAAATAAGTCCCTACGGCTAGTGCAACAACCTTTGCTCCATTTCCCACTCGTAGGTCGACTTCGCCCTTAGTCAATGGTCTCTGCTCTTTAGATCTGCACATTTACACAAATGTGAGATCCACATCCAGTATCTAATACCCATGATGCAGAAGTAGATAAATTGACTTCTATAACAAAAATACCTGAAGTGGAAGTCTCACTTCCCTTCTTCTTCTTGAGCTCCTCTAGGTACTTGGCACAGTTCCTCTTCCAATGTCCGGTCTGACCGCGGTGGAAGCATGTACCTTCCTTAGCCACTCCACCCACTTTGGTTTCAAGCCGAAGTACTAGGCTTGGACTTTTCCTTGCCCTTACCCTTCCACTTGTCCTGGGGCTTTTACCTGTTGTTTCTTGCCCTTATTCTTTTGGACCATCATTATGGCCTTTCCTTTGCCTTTGTTTATGTTCTGCTCAATAGTTCTCAACATGCTTAGCAGCTCTGGTAATGATTTGTCAATTTCATTCATGTTGTAGTTCATGACAAATTGACTAAAACTCTCCGGCAACGATTGCAGGACTAAGTCAGTGGCCAACTCTTGGCCCATAGGAAAACCGAGTCTCTCAAGGTTTTCAATGTACCCAATCATCTTGAGTACATGAGCACCAACAGGGCTTCCTTCTACCACTTGCACTTTGAAAGAGTGCTTTGGAGACCTCATATCTCTCATGTCTAGCCCGCTCTTGATAGAGCTTTTTGAGGTGTACGATCATATCGTAGGCTTCCATGTTCTCGTGTTGCTTTTGGAGCTCGAGTTCATGGTGGCTAGCATTAGACATCCAATGTCCAAGGCATCATCTTGATGCTTCTTATAAGCATCTCTTTCACTCTAGGGGCATTAGCGTAGGTGGTTCAGAATAGGTTGTTCTAAAACATACAACTTTTTTCTCTTGCTTGAGGACAATCCTCAAGTTCTGTACTGATCTAGGAAATTTGTCCTGCACAACTTGTCCTTCTCAAGGACCGATCGCAATGATAAGTTACTTGATGTGTTTGTTGCCATGGTAATCTATCAACAGAAATATGCAAAATATAAGTATTATGCTATAAACATATTTAACAAGGTCTTTTAATTAAATACGTCTCCCACTATTTTATTCAAATCAATGACCCTCAGCATTGACTTGGAAAATCCCATTGGAAGATTTCCTAGTGGGCCAAGATCCATATTTCACCTAGTTTTGAGTCAGCTTTGGCTGATCGCCCAAAATTCAGTTATTTAGGTAGGAAACTCTTTCCAATTACATCACATGCAACTCTTGGATAGTTGGGTGAATAACACTTATTCTAATCCATCTAATGGACTAAAGCCCAACTTCATGCCTCTAAGCCTTCAATCCTATTGAAATGGCCTAGTTAAGTCAAACCCAATGGTTGACAATTGATATTACTATTATCCTATCGCATCTTACTAATATAGATAAAGGCACCCCCTACTTTGGCAGACCTACACTTGATCGATATTAGTCTTGACGAGTGCCACGCATTGGAAGGCATCACATAATGACTTAATATTTTCTTTGAGGGAATTTTATTATTAGATCTCACCATTTATTAAACTTGTTAATCATACCATAAACATTATCCATGCATCTCATACATATAAAGCATATAATAAATGTGACATGGTTATGGCCTCTAAGAGAGTAACATTAATAAATGTCACTTCACCAAGCGTCTCCCACCAACGTTCTCACTTGATGTCGTCTCCTTGTCTCCACATGAAGATTACATTATAGAAACCTCTTTTACATTCGAGGGGAGTTAGATGAGAAGAGAATGTACAATCGAATGTAGAGAGAAAGGCACGACACGCAGTCGTCGTATTTAAAATAACCAAAATAACATAAAATAAAGACTAAGGCCATAACCATGCACCACCATGCATCTCTAATAATACATAAACACAAAGCAATAACACATTATTATTTTGTGAATTATAAAAAATAGTTTTGAATATAGCACTTTCGAATATCACACACCACGAAACGGGGTTCGGGGCAGCGCCCCGACGGGGGCAACAACACTTGAACCCTAAGGCCCGCAACACTTGAACAAAAATTCGAGTTGGACCCCTCCTGCCTCTATGACGGCTAGGGCAACAACACTTGAACCCTAAGGCCCGCAAACACATGAACGCTTCATGTGCCGCAGGGGTTCCTCACAGCCGTCATCGCCTATCCAGAAACAAGGTTTCCAAAATGCGTGAAGACATGAACACTTCATGTCATGAGGAAGCTTCATGGCCGTCGCAAAACGGAAACAAGGTTTCCAAAACCTTGTGTCGCGCTGCTGTGTATATCGCATTCATACATAAAATATGCAGAAATAGAAAGCATTCAAAACAGTTTTCATAGAAACATACATATCACATATGTATATACAAGAAAAACACAAAAACAGAAAGCATTCAAAACGATTTTCATTCATACATATCACATATATATATACTAAAAAAATGCAAAACAGAAAGCTTTCAACACGGTTTTTCACAAAAAACATATGAACATCTTCACGGTTTTTTGAAATAACATATAAAGATCATATCTTTTATAAAAAAAAAAGAAGTAACGAATCATGTTATCGCATATAACAAGAAAAGCGAAAAACCGAATCATGGTTTCGCAAGTGGCTCGATACCACTTGTTGGGAATTTGCGGATCAAAGTCTCGCAATGAATAACGAATAATTCCCTCACAGGGATCCATGCGAAAAATCCATAATCCGAGGTTTTAAAATTTTACCTCTTGAAGCGTGACAGACACAAGCGAGGTGAATCACCAACACCGTAATAGCGACGATGTTTCTGCGGTATCCACACGAAACAGGACTTGCAAAAGGAGTCACGCCTCTTTTCGTAGTGCTAGTGCGAAGAGAGAGAGAGAAGAAGACCTCATTATCTCTCACTCACTTTCGTAGGTGCGGCTAGGGTTGTGATGTAACCTAGTAGCAGCCCCCTTAGCAAAGATATTATTTATAATAGTGGTTGCCTTAAGTGAGTGTGAGCGAGTAGCAAGGTAAGTGGTGCAACCCTAAACCCATCCGTCATGAGTTAGGCCCACAATTGAATCCGAGTCCAACTTGGATTCGATTACTCCAATTTAGTCTGTTCTAAGTGTGCGACCACAGGTTCTCATGACGTTGGTAGTAATATTAAAATCTCATTTTAATATTACAAACAGTGAGCGGTATCTAGCAACACATCACTGCTACCCAAGTAATGAGAATGTCAATGATTTGACATAACCTATCCGTGACCAATGTTTCCGTGTAGTTTAGTCCCTTTGTCCAGATATCCAGATTGAACACAAGGCATGGAACGTGTCACCCTTGTTTAGTTCAATCTTCAGTTTCCTGATTCCCGAGTAGACATAGTAATGACAAATGAGATCAATATCTCATATTGACTCATTTGAGCATGGCCATGCATTTCATAGTCTCACTCAATCGTGGGGCCCGAAGATATCACTCTGTTATGTAGGAGGGACAAATCCCATCTAGGTCACTCACATCCCTCCACATGTATCGCGGTATGTCTAATAACCAACTTTATAATCATCTTGTTACGATGACGTTTGATGGCATTAAAACACACAACTCCTCATGTAGGAATCGTAGTGATTTCAGGTCAAAGGACCACATACACCATTATCACTATGAGAATTGCTTATGACACTCACGTAACGATCCACGTAGCGTTCTCATGGCGGGTCTGTCCAATACATCATTACTCTAATATGTATCCATGTGTAGACTTGATATCTCATATCCATGACCCGTGAGATGTGGTCATCAGTCTACGCACATACTAGTCTCAAAGCATTATTGTTGTCCTAATTAACAATAATACTTGACTAGGGACATTTAAGAATAGTGTTTTATCCAATAGGATCTCACGATCAAGTCATCCACTTGATGTCCTATGGTATCAAATTTACTATTCTAAGGACTTTATCATGTTTACCAAAAAAAAAAACATAATAAATGAAATGCCTCATATAAAATAGCATAATATAATGTATGTAAATACAAACAAAACGTATTGGCCACTAGGGCATACACCAACATCAAATACGTCTTTAAATCATGCAAAGAAAATCAATAAGTCATGCAAATCCAACAAAATACACTATCATGAAAAACGACATAACAAAGAGAGAAATCCATACATGGATTCATAAATCAACAACAACACACACAAGACATTTCCTTACTACCAAGATTGGTTGAAGAGGATCATCTCCCTCTTACCTAAATGAAGTCAATCACAAGGATGCTAGCTCCTTTTTGTTCTTGATTTTCGTTTTCACCTTCAAGAAAACCCTAGGGTGAGCAACTCTCAAGGTGTTCACTCAAATCATGGAAAAATAACTTCTTGGCCACATAGGTGACCAAGAAAATGAAAATGAGAAGAAAATAGAAGAAAGGTGAAGACTTTACCTCAAAAGCTTCAAGCTTTAGCTTCAGTGGTGGAAAATAGAAGAAAAAGAACTCGAGGATGACCACCAAAGAGAGTAACCTTGAAATGGTGGGAGGAAACAAGGAAAGTGATTGGTTTAGAAAACAATGGAGATGGTCTCCAATAGGTGTGTGTCGTGGAGAAGGAAGAACAAAGAAAAAAAATTGGAAGAGGTGAATAAAATGGTGGAGAGTGTTGTGCGCGATTGGAAATGAGGGAGTGATGTAATAAAACCTGAGAAGACCACTTTTGACTCCCCAAGGAGTGTTCTTATGGAGAAGAGTGGAAAGGGAAGAGAGAGATGAGTTTAATCCCTGATGGAAGGAAATTTCTTGGAAGCTTCCTATAATGAGCTAAAAATTAATTTTATCTTTATTTTGAAAATAAAGCTAAAGGATCTGACACAAGGTAGATTTTTAGATAATGTGATAAGGATTTTTAGCACATGTTATTATCCAATGGATAATTACTACAGTAGGCAGAAGTCAGAATTTTTTTATCTGGCAGATGAAATTTACACAACGTTTTGTTATTTACCCGTTAAATTTTCTCAAAAAATGTGAAACCTTGTAAATTGTGTCCAGCCTCGGGTTTAGTAAGATCCTCCATCGACGTTTCCACATATCAAGGTTCTTTGGGAAAAATATCTCATTTTTCTTGCTCCGCTCAATTTGTACGTAAAACGAAGAATAATATTAAAATATTCTGCATTCTCAGAAAAATTCAGAAAAATTCATAAAAATTTCAAATATTATAAAATGACTATTTATCCTAGGATTATCAATTTTCGGGATGTTACACCCACACCCAATCTCTTGGTTCAAAAATAACTTGCCTCCTTCCCTTGTTTGCTTGCCTAGCATATTGCTCCATCTTCCTTCCAATTTGAGCCTTGACTTGTTCATGGAGCTTCCTCATGTATTCAGCTTTTTCCTGTTCATCCCTATGAATTAAAGAAGAGACATTAGGTAGAGGCAGTAAATCAAGGGGGGTGAGGGGATTAAAACCATATACAATCTCAGAAGGAGAAAAGCTAGTAGTAGCATGCACAGTCCTATTATAAGCAAATTCAATAAGAGCTAAGTATTCTTCCTAGGTTTTGATGTTCCTCTTGATGATTAATCGCAACAAGGTCGATAAGGTTCTATTCACCACCTCAATTTGTCGATTGGTTTGTGGGTGGCAAGTGGTGAAGAAGAATAACTTAGTCCTAAGCTTGTTCTAAAGGGTTCTCCAAAAATGGCTTAGGAACTTTGAGTCCCTATCTGAGACTATGCTTTTGGGCATTCCATGAAGCCTTACAACTTCTTTGAAGAACAAGTCCGCCATATGAATGGCGTCATCCACCTTATGGCAAGGGATGAAGTGAGCCATCTTGGAGAATCTGTCCACCACCACTAAAATGGAGTCTCTTCCTTTTTTTGAGCAGGGCAAACCCATCCTTTTTGTATGAAATCCTCCACTTGTTTTTGAATTTCCTTAGTTTCCTTAGGATTTGTCCTATAGACGGGCCTATTGGGCAAAGAGGCTCCCAGGATGAAGTCCATTTGATGTTCAATCCCCCCCAAGGGTGGTAGTCCGAGAGAGACACTCTTTGGAAAGACATCTTCAAAGTCTTGCAAAAGAGAATCAACTTCACTAGGTAGAAGGTTAGAGTTTCAATTTAAGTACTGTTGGTGTATGCCCTAGTGGCCAATACGTTTTGTTTGTATTTACATACATTATATTATGCTATTTTATATGAGGCATTTCATTTATTATGTTTTTTTTTTTGGTAAACATGATAAAGTCCTTAGAATAGTAAATTTGATACCATAGGACATCAAGTGGATGACTTGATCGTGAGATCCTATTGGATAAAACACTATTCTTAAATGTCCCTAGTCAAGTATTATTGTTAATTAGACAACAATAATGCTTTGAGACTAGTATGTGCGTAGATCGATGACCACATCTCACGGGTCATGGATATGAGATATCAAGTCTACACATAGATACATATTAGAGTAATGATGTATTATGTATTGACATCCCGCCATGAGAACGCTACGTGGATCGTTACGTGAGTGTCATAAGCAATTCTCATAGTGATAATGGTGTATGTGGTCCTTTGACCAAATCACTACGATTCCTACATGAGGAGTTGTGTGTTTTAATGCCATCAAACGTCATCTCGTAACAAGATGATTATAAAGTTGGTTATTAGACATACCGCGATACATGTGGAGGGATGTGAGTGACCTAGATGGGATTTGTCCCTCCTACATAACAGAGTGATATCTTCGGGCCCCCGATTGAGTGAGACTATGAAATGCATGGCCATGCTCAAATGAGTCAATATGAGATATTGATCTCATTTGTCATTACTATGTCTACTCGGGAATCGTAAAAGAAGATTGAACTAAACAAGGGTGACACGTTCCATGCCTTGTGTTCAATTTGGATATCCGGACAAAGGGACTAAACTACACTAAAAACATTGGTCACGATAGGTTATGTCAAATCACCGACATTCTCATTACTTGGGTAGCAAAGTGATGTGTTGCTAGATACCGCATCATCGTTTGTAATATTAAAATGAGATTTTAATATTACTACCAACGTCATGAGAACCTCGTAGGTCGCACACTTAGAACAGTACTAAATTGGAGTAATCGAATCCAAGTTGGACCCTGGATTCAATTGTGGGCCTAACTCATGACAGATGGGTTTAGGGTTGCACCACTTACCTTGCTACATCGCACACTCACTTAAGGCAGCCACTATTATAAATAATACAGCTAAGGGGGCTGCTACTAGGTTACATCACAACCCTAGCCGCACCTACGAAAAGTGAGTGAGAGATAATGAGGTCTTCTTCTCCTCTCTTCGCAGCTAGCACTACGAAACGAGGCGCTCCTTTTGCAAGTCTGTTCGTGTGGATACCGCAGAAACATCGTCGCTATTACGGTGTTGGTGATTCACCTCGCTTGTGTCTGTCACGCTTCAAGAGGTAAAATTTTAAAACCTCGGATTATGGATTTTTCGCATGGATCCTGTGAGGGAATTCTCATTATTCCGCTGCGAGACTTTGATCCGCAAATTCCCAACAGTGGTATCAGAGACACTTGCGAAACCATGATTCGGTTTTCTGCTTTTCTTGTTATATGCGATAACATGATTCGTTACTTCTTTTTTTTTTTATAAAAGATATGATCTTTATATGTTATTTCTGAAACCGTGAAGATGTTCATATGTTTTTGCGAAAACTGTTCTGAAAGCTTTCTGTTTCTGCATTTTTCTGGTATATATATATGTGATATGTATGAATGAAAATCGTTTTGAATGCTTTCTATTTTTATGCGTTTTTTCGGTATATACATATGTGATATGTATGTTTCTACGAAAACTTTTTGAATGCTTTCATTTCTGCATATTTTATGTATGAATGCGATATACACAAGTAGCGCAATACACACAAGGTTTTGGAAACCTTGTTTCCGTTTTGCGACGGCCATGAAGCTTCCTCATGACATGAAGTGTTCATGTATTCACGCATTCTGGAAACCTTGTTTCTGGATAGGCGATGACGGCTGTGAGGAACCCCGCGGCACATGAAGCGTTCATGTGTTTGCGGGCCTTAGGGTTCAAGTGTTGTTGCCCTAGCCGTCATAGAGTGTTGGGGTCCAACTCGAATTTTTGTTCAAGTGTTGCGGGCCTTAGGGTTCAAGTGTTGTTGCCCCCCCCTTCGCCCCTCCCGTTTCGTGGTGTGTGATATTTGAAAGTGCAATATTCAAAACTATTTTTTTTTTAAATTCACAAAATAATAATGTGTTATTGCTTTGTGTTTATGTATTATTAGAGATGCATGGTGCATGGTTATGGCCTTAGTCTTTATTTTATGTTATTTTGGTTATTTTAAATACGACCTCGCGTGTCGTGCCTTTCTCTCTACATTCGATTGTACATTCTCTTCTCATCTAACTCCCCTCGAATGTAAAAGAGGTTTCTATAATGTAATCTTCATGTGGAGACAAGGAGACGACATCAAGTGAGAACGTTGGTGGGAGACGCTTGGTGAAGCTGACATTTATTAATGTTACTCTCTTAGAGGCCATAACCATGTCACATTTATTATATGCTTTATATGTATGAGATGCATGGATAATGTTTATGGTATGATTAACAAGTTTAATAAATGGTGAGATCTAATAATAAAATTCCCTCAAAGAAAATATTAAGTCATTATGTGATGCCTTCCAATGCGTGGCACTCGTCAAGACTAATATCGATCAAGTGTAGGTCTCCACCAAAGCAGGTGCCTTTATCTATATTAGTAAGATGCGATAGGATAATAGTAATATCCAATTGTCAACCATTGGGTTTGACTTAACTAGGCCATTTCAATAGGATTGAAGGCTTGAGGCATGAAGTTGGGCTTTAGTCCATTAGATGGATTAGAATAAGTGTTATTCACCCAACTATCCAAGAGTTGCATGTGATGTAATTGGAAAGAGTTTCCTACCTAAATAACTCGAATTTTGGGCGATCACCAAAGCCGACTCAAAACTAGGTGAAATATGGATCTTGGCCCACTAGGAAATCTTCCAATGGGATTTTCCAAGTCAATGCCGAGGGTCATTGATTTGAATAAAATAAAGTGGGAGACGTATTTAATTAAAAGACCTTGTTAAATATGTTTATAGCATAATACTTATATTTTGCATATTTCTCGTTGATAGATTACCATGGCAACAAACACATCAAGTAACTTATCATTGCGATCGGTCCTTGAGAAGGACAAGTTGTCTGGGACAAATTTCCTAGATCTGGTACAGAACTTGAGGATTGTCCTCAAGCAAGAGAAAAAGTCGTATGTTTTAGAACAACCTATTCTGAACCACCCTTTGCTAATGCCCCAGAGCCGAAAGAGATGCTTATAAGAAGCATCAAGATGATGCCTTGGACATTGGATGTCTAATGCTAGCCACCATGAACTCGAGCTCCAAAAGCAACACGAGAACATGGAAGCCTACGATATGATCGTACACCTCAAAAAGCTCTATCAAGAGCAGGCTAGACATGAGAGATATGAGGTCTCCAAAGCACTCTTTCAAAGTGTAAGTCGGTAGAAGGAAGCCCCGTTGGTGCTCATGTACTCAAGATGATTGGGTACATTGAAAACCTTGAGAGACTCGGTTTTCCTATGGGCCAAGAGTTGGCCACTGACTTAGTCCCGCAATCGTTGCTTGGAGAGTTTTAGTCAATTTGTCATGAACTACAACATGAATGAAATTGACAAATCACTACCAGAGCTGCTAAGCATGTTGAGAACTCACCGAGCGTAACATAAACAAAGGCAAAGGAAAGGCCATAATGATGGTCCATAAGAATAAGGGCAAGAAACAAAGAAAAGCCCGGACAAGTGGAAGGGTTAAGGGCAAGGAAAAGTCCAAGCCTAGTACTTCTAGGCTTGAAACCAAGGGGTGGAGTGGCTAAGGAAGGTACATGCTTCCACCGCGGTCGACCGGACATTGGAAGAGGAACTGTGCAAGTACCTAGAGGAGCTCAAGAAGAAGAAGGGAAGTGAGACTTCCACTTCGGTATTTTTGTTATAGAAGTCAATTTATCTACTTCGCATCATGGGTATTAGATACTTTGGATGTGGATCTCACATTTGTGTAAATGTGCAGGATCTAAAGAGCAGTAGACCATTGACTAAGGGCGAAGTCGACCTACGAGTGGGAAATGGAGCAAAGGTTGCTGCACTAGCCGTAGGGACTTATTTATTAGCTTTGCCAACTGGGCTTGTAATTGAATTGGATAATTGTTATTTTGTGCCTGCTATTAGCAGGAATATCATTTCTGTTTCTTGTTTGGACAAGAAGGGTTTTACTTTTATAATTAAGAACAAAAGTTGTTCTCTTTATTTGAATGATATTTTCTATGGTAGTGCACATTTGAGTAATGGACTTTATGTCCTTGATCTCGAAACGCCCATTTATAACGTAAATACAAAGAGGTTCAAGTCAAATGATATGAACCCGACTTATCTCTAGCATTGTCGTTTGGGCCATATAAATGAGAAACGCATTTCCAAACTCCATAAAGATGGATTCTTGGACTCGTTTGATTACGAATCATATGAGACATGTGAATCTTGTTTATTGGGAAAGATGACTAAGGCCCCATTCACTGGACAAGGTGAAAGGGCTAGTGATCTTTTGGGCCTCATACATAGTGATGTATGTGGGCCACTAAACACACTAGCTAGAGGCGGTTTTCGATTTCATTACATTTACCGATGATTTCAGTAGATATGGATTTGTATATCTTATGAAGCACAAATCGAATCCTTTGAAAAGTTCAAAGAGTTCAAGAATGAAGTACAAAACCAACTTGGCAAGAGTATTAAAAATCCTTCGATCGATCGAGGAGGTGAATACTTAAGCCAACGATTTGATGATCATCCGAAAGAGTGTGGGATAATATCTCAACTCACTCCTCCCGGAACACCACAATGGAATGGTGTTTCGAAAGGAGGAACCGGACCTTGTTGGACATGGTCCGATCTATGATGAGTCATGCGACCTTCCAGGCTCCTTCGGGGGGACATGCTCTGTTAACAAACAGCTTTCACACTTAACCGTGTTCCATCTAAGACGGTTCAACGTACACCATATGAGATGTGGACTGGGAGACAATCCAATATGTCTTTCATGAAGATTTGGGGTTGCGAAGCTTATGTGAAACGTCAAGTTTCTGATAAGCTTGGCCCTAAATCAGATAAATGCTTCTTTATGGGGTATCCTAAGGAAACCAAGGGATACTATTTCTATAATCCTACCGAGGGCAAAGTGTTTGTCGCACGACCGCGGTATTCCTAGAAAAGGAGTTTATCTCCAAAGGAATCAGTGGGAGGAAAGTAGAACTTGAAGAAATTCAAAGTTCACAAAGTAGCAAATAACCAATGGTGGAAATAGAGCAGCCTCCACAAGTCGTTGTGGAACCACAATCTGCTCTAGTAGCACAAGACCCGCGTAGGTCTAACAGATACGTCATCAACCGAGAGATATGGATTTCTCATGACTCAACAAGGTGACGTATTACTCATGGATCAAGATGAGCCTGTGACTTACCAGAAGCCATTATTGGCCCAGAATCGAAAAATGGCTTGAGGCCATGAGATCTGAAATGGAATCCATGTATACCAACCAGGTATGGACCTTGGTTGACCCACTTGAAGGGATAAAACCCATTGGGTGCAAGTGGGTTTTTAAGAAGAAAACCGACATGGATGGTAATGTGCATACCTTTAAGGCGCGATTGGTGGCTAAAGGTTTCAAGCAAATTCATGGTGTAGACTATGATGAGACTTTTTCCCCGCCATTGCGATGCTTAAATGCTTCGGATCTTGCTTGCTATTGCAAAGCATACCATGATTATGAAATCGGCAAATGGATGTCAAAACTGCTTTCCTTAATGGAAATCTTCTCGAGGATGTGTACATGACACAACCCGAGGGTTTTGCCACTCCACAGATGCTACAAAGGTATGCAAGTTGCAACGATCTATTTATGGATTGAAGCAAGCTTCCGTAAGCTGGAATCTTCGTTTTGATGATACAATCAAACAGCTTTGGTTTCATCAAAAATGAAGAAGAATCTTGTGTCTACAAGAAGGTTAGTGGGAGCACGCTTGTCTTTCTAGTATTGTATGTAGATGACATACTACTAATTGGAAATGACATCCCTACCCTACAAATCAGTAAAGACTTGGTTAGGGAAGTGCTTTTCTATGAAGGACTTAGGCGAAGCCACCTATGTATTAGGTATCGGGATCTATAGAGATAGGTCGCAGAGATTGCTTGGCCTAAGTCGAGTACATACATAGACAAAGTGTTAAGACGATTTAACATGCATGAATCCAAGAAAGGACTCTTGCCTATGTCGCATGGTATAAGCCTATCTAAGGCTCAATCCCCTTCCACCCGGGATGAGAGGGATCGCATGAGTAAGATTCCATATGCATCCGCAATTGGATCTATCATGTATGCCATGTTATGTACTCGACCGATATCTCGTATGCTTTGAGCATGACGAGCAGGTGTACCGATCCCGATCCCTAGTGAGAGTCACTGGAGTCTTGTCAAAAACATCCTTAAGTACTTGAGAAGAACTAAGGATTCGTTTTTGGTATATGGAGCCGAAGAGGAACTAGTAGTAAAGGGTTACACTGATGCTAGCTTCCAAACCGATAAGGACGACTCCAGATCGCAATCGGGTTTTGTTTATTGCCTGAATGGTGGGGCTGTGAGCTGGAAGAGTTCAAAGCAGGAGACAATCCGCTGATTCTACCACAGAGGCTGAGTATATTGCTGCCTCCAATGCAAAGAAAGGAGGCCGTTTGGATTAGAAAGTTCATTATTGAGCTTGGTGTAGTTCCTAGCATTGTGGACCCAATGGACCTCTATTGTGATAATAATGGAGCCATTGCACAAGCTAAGGAGCCCAGATCACACCAGCGATCCAAACATATACTTAGGCGCTTCCATCTCATTCGAGAAATCATTGATAGAGGAGATGTGAAGATATGCAGAGTACCAACAGATGATAACATTGCTGATCCACTGACGAAGCCTCTTGCACAGCAGAAGCATGAGGGTCACACTAGGTCTTTAGGCATTAGAAATATGCCTGATTGGCTCTAGTGCAAGTGGGAGATTGTTGGTGTATGCCCTAGTGGCCAATACGTTTTGTTTGTATTTACATACATTATATTATGCTATTTTATATGAGGCATTTCATTTATTATGTTCTTTTTTTGGTAAACATGATAAAGTCCTTAGAATAGTAAATTTGATACCATAGGACATCAAGTGGATGACTTGATCGTGAGATCCTATTGGATAAAACACTATTCTTAAATGTCCCTAGTCAAGTATTATTGTTAATTAGGACAACAATAATGCTTTGAGACTAGTATGTGCGTAGACTGATGACCACATCTCACGGGTCATGGATATGAGATATCAAGTCTACACATGGATACATATTAGAGTAATGATGTATTGGACAGACCCGCCATGAGAACGCTACGTGGATCGTTACGTGAGTGTCATAAGCAATTCTCATAGTGATAATGGTGTATGTGGTCCTTTGACCCGAAATCACTACGATTCCTACATGAGGAGTTGTGTGTTTTAATGCCATCAAACGTCATCTGTAACAAGATGATTATAAAGTTGGTTATTAGACATACCGCGATACATGTGGAGGGATGTGAGTGACCTAGATGGGATTTGTCCCTCCTACATAACAGGAGTGATATCTTCGGGCCCCCTGATTGAGTGAGACTATGAAATGCATGGCCATGCTCAAATGAGTCAATATGAGATATTGATCTCATTTGTCATTACTATGTCTACTCGGGAATCAGGAAAGTGAAGATTAAACTAAACAAGGGTGACACGTTCCATGCCTTGTGTTCAATTTGGATATCTGGACAAAGGGACTAAACTACACGGAAACATTGGTCACAGATAGGTTATGTCAAATCACTGACATTCTCATTACTTGGGTAGCAGTGATGTGTTGCTAGATACCGCTCACTGTTTGTAATATTAAAATGAGATTTTAATATTACTACCAACGTCATGAGAACCTGCAGGGTCGCACACTTAGAACAGACTAAATTGAGTAATCGAATCCAAGTTGGACTCGGATTCAATCAGTGGGCCTAACTCATGACAGATGGGTTTAGGGTTGCACCACTTACCTTGCTACTCGCTCACACTCACTTAAGGCAGCCACTATTATAAATAGTACTTGCTAAGGGGGGCTGCTACTAGGCTACATCACAACCCTAGCCGCACCTACGAGAAAGTGAGTGAGAGATAGTAAGGTCTTCTTCTCCTCTCTTCCAGCTAGCACTACGAAAACAGAGGCGTGACTCCTTTTGCAAGTCTGTTCGTGTGGATACCGCAGAAACATCGTCGCTATTACGGTGTTGGTGATTCACCTCGCTTGTGTCTGTCACGCTTCAAGAGGTAAAATTTTAAAAACCTCGGATTATGGATTTTTCGCATGGATCCTGTGAGGGAATTCTGTTATTCCGCTGCGAGACTTTGATCCGCAAATTCCCAACATTTGAGTTAACTTGATGTTAAAAATGATATTGATTAGTTTGGTTTGAGTTAAAATGACCTAAAGACTCTGTTTTTATGCAAATTCGTGCGTGGGAATTGATTACACGTCATGTGTAATCGATTACCAAGCTTCTGAATTACAAAATCATGTTTTTAGGAATCACGTAATCGATTACATTATGTCTGTAATCGATTACGGAGGTTTTGTCCAGTTGGTAATCGATTACCAGAGTTGTGTAATCGATTACCAGGTTCTTAGAGTTACAACCGGGTTTCTGGGAAGCTGTGTAATCGATTACATTCTTTATGTAATCGATTACCGAGGTTCTGCCAAGCTGGTAATCAATTACCAAATCCATGTAATCGATTACCAGGACCCAAAAATAAGATTTTTGAGCTGAAAATGATGAAAACATGGTTTCTTATCCCTTGTAACTCAAACATAAATCTTAAACCCTAGATTCAAGGATTTTATATCACTTAAATGTGACAGGATTATATATCCAAACCCATAATGGGAAATGATTTTGAAAATGGAGTTTTTGGATCCATGACATGGAAAATTGTGGTATATGTGGAACGAGGGACATGTATATGTATTGATACCGAGAATTGTTAATTGAAATTGTGAATTCCTATGTGGAACTTAGTTCTTGATGGATTATGACATGTTAATGTTAAGAATGAATATATATACTATTGAGGTATGCTTATAATGAATGCATAATTAATAGACATACATGATTGGACATTGAGTTGTCATGCATAAGAGTTGTTCATTGGATGTTGTTGAGAAAGGCTGGATAAGCCTATGATTATGAATTAAGTTAACGCATTGAACAATTTGCTCAGTCTATGACTGTTTAAAAAGGCTGGACGAAGCCATGATTATGCATTAAATCAGTATGCATTGAACAAATTACTCAGTCACTGACCATTAAAACAATATTTGCTCAGTCGATGACTGTTAAAGGGCTATATGAGCCTATGAACGATAATTGAATAGTGTGACCCCATGGGAAGGGTCTAGGGGCATCAGGGTGTGGTGATTCGCTTTGAAATGAATACCCCTGTGTTTGTGGCCGTGAAGAACCTTTGCAACGCTGTGCGGATGGCTCGATAAACATTATTCATTTCGTGGTCCGACATAGACTGTTTAAGGGGGCAGAGACTTCCAGAATGTTCATGTTTAAAATTGAAAATCTTGGTACCAAGTGCACATGCATTGTGAGTCAGCATTGTGAGTCGGCACATTGAGTCTGCATACCATATGACATTCTTTTATATGATGATTATACTAATGTGATATTGATGCCATGATTATCTGAGATGCTTTAATTATTCATTATTTGGGATTTATGTTGACTATTTGGGATATTATTGATGTTTACCTATCATTGTTGTCCTGCTCATACTATTCATTCTATTGTCACTATTGATGAATATATGTGTTGAAACGCTATGTGGGCGCTCTGCGCCATTCTGTTTCTTTACTGCCATAATTGATAATGTAAGTAGGGTGTCTCACCTCTTTCTTGTATTCTTATACCTACGTATTATATATATATATATATATATATATATATATATTGATATATATATATATATATATATATATATATATTTGAATGATCGTGAGGAAGACGACGAAGGGCCACCCCTTTGCTGATTGGATTGGGATGATTCATTACCCTCGATTTGGCGTCTATATGAGATCCCTTCGGTTACGCATTATTACAATTTTCTGGGGGCATTGATACCTGTCGTGTCGACTGGGATGCCGAGCGTCATGTACATATGGGGTTGTGGCTTTGTCTGCTAGTAGCACCTCTCCTAAGGATTACTACTTTTCCCCTTTTTGTGTTTTAGTTCCTGCTGTATTTTATTTGACTCTGTAAGTATTATATTTTGTGTTATCAGTGATTTGTATTAAGGATGACTATATATGTATAGAATATGATTTTATTTCAGTGGTTGTGTATAAAAGGATGGGGTACTAATTATGTTTCATTCGAGGCTACTATTTTCTATTCATGTAAAAATGGAAATAACTTAAATTTTGAAATTACTGTTGTTGAGTCTGTGACACGCCTGGATTTAGTAACTGTGGTGTAATGACGATTGTGTCGTAGTTATTATATCAAGGGGTGTTACACTTAGGTAGTATCAGAGCAGTTCATCCTGTTGAGTCGGGGTATGGACTTGCTATGTTAGGCATATTAGAACTTTTGTATGTTGTGCACTTCCTTGTCTCTTGATTGAGATGATGGGAAAGGAATGCATGGCTTGTCATAGGATGAATGTTAGTAGCTACTGTTATACAGTTGCATGATATTGAGGACTGACCTACTCAATATGTAATGTTCTGTGTGTACAGGAAACTATGACTTCACCTAGGCATACTGTATTAGGAGGATAGGAATTCTTTAGTAAGGAGATCATAAGGTTTTGGAAAAACAATCTTCTGGAGAAAGGAATAACTGGTGTAAGTTTGGTTTGAAAGGTTGTTTGGAGGTTGACGACTTGCAAGAGGTTACACCATAAGAGGCTGAATGAAGAAGTTCGAGCTGGAGATTGTTAAGATTCGTGAATTGAGCTTGTCTTGTTTGAATTGTGTGATTCTGCATGCTTAGTTTTCGAAAGGAGACAACATTGTTTAAACCAATTATATTTGTTTTGTTGTGTTATATTTTGTCCGTCTTCGAAGAAAGTCAATGGCTCGTGGCAGACGTACGCATGTGAGCGCATGATAAGGCAATAGGAGTATGGCTGCGACTGCAGAAGAAATGCAAATGATAATTAAGGTGACAACTCGCCAAGGTCAAAAGGACACGCAGCAACGAGAATTGGAAGCTGAGGTTTAGAATCTGTTTGAGGAAAATCGGATGCGGGGCAACCATGGACTGCCTAGATTCCAAAGGAGGAATAATAGAAAGACAAATCAGTTTAAACGGAAACCATATTCACGGGTATCAGGAAAGCAACAACAACACCCAACTTCTGGAGGAAGTGCTAGTGGTGGTAGATCCAGTCAGACCCCGACATCTTCGCTGAGATGTATGAAATGCAGAAAGAACCACTTCACGAGGGAGTGCAAGATCACAGGGATAATTTGTTTTAGGTGTGGAAAGCCTGAACATGTTTCCCGCAGCTGCAACCAAGCAAAGGCAAAGCCTTCAATCGATGTTGCAAGGGCTGTGAAACCACAAGCAGAAGCCAGAACTTATACCTTGGGTGGTGCTGAGACCTCTAAATTTGGAGATCTAGACAATGGAAGTTACGCCTTAAATGATGATCCCGTAATCGTACTGTATAATTCTGGGGGTAACCCCTCCTTTTACAATTTGTAAATGTATGGATCATTTCGATTCATCTGTATCTTTATTATCTTCGACTTAGTTGTTTCCATTTCTGTTGCTAAGACTTATCGTTGATACCTAAGTTTGTTTAATCTACCCTATTTCTACTAAAGATTGAATCTTTTGTTAATCTATCTTGCTTACCTAAAATCATACCAGTTAGAGTTCATGATTTTAGAAATTGATCAGTCATTTTCTGGTTATTATTTGCTAGAGCATTCCAATCAGAACCTTAGTGATTTTCGAAACTAAGGCTTTGAATTCATAACGACCAACAAAGTTGAAGCTTCGTGAGGAAAAGAAATCCAAGGATACGTGTTACCTTTTTGCGGAGAACAAAAGTAGCAGGAATATGAATGTCGCATTAGCAAGGATTCTGTGGAATTTGTTTCTGCAGAACTTTAGTCCATCCATTATCAAGGTTTTTCAGTCATCTTCCCACAATCCAAAATATGATTCATATCATCAAGATACCAAATAACAATCAATAGGTTCCTTACGATACACTACAGTGCCGACAATTAGGGAGAAAAATAGAACTTCTCGGTGAGACGAGGGCTATCGCCAATTGGACAAGATTACGATCAAGGATGCGTATCCTTAGAAGAAGATGAACGATTCGATGGGTTATCGAGAAGGGAGTTATCGTTCTCTCCATGATAGATGTATACCCTGGTCGTCATCAAGTTCGTGGGAGAATGGGAATGTCCCTGAAATGATTTTTCGAGCGTGCTTTGGACATTATGGGTACCTCGTGATGCCGATCAGAGTGACAAATGCTCCTATCGTATTCATGGATTGCATAAATTGGATCTTCCGTTCTTACCTAGAACAGAATTGTCGTTGTCATTAATGAGGACATTCTAATCTATTCTCGAAGATATGGAGAGACACATTGGACATCTCGGTATAGTTTTCCTAACGTTAAAGGAGAGGAAGTAAATGCCAAGGTATCAGAGTACAAATTCCGTTTAAGGAGATTCAGTTTTGAATCATGAAATTCCAAATGGAGGAATTGTTGTGGATTCACAAAGGGTTGAAACAGTTCTTCAAAAGGAAAGATCGGAGACCATAAAAGAGACACATAGCTGGTGGAATTAGTTAGTTTTTATCAAAGGAGTATCGATGGATTCTCCAAGATGGTGGGAAATCTTACTCAGCTTACAAGAAGAGAATCAAAACTTTTATGGACTAACACAAGTGAAGAAAGTTTTCAAAGGTTGAGGAGGTATTTCGATTTTGGTACTACCCGATCCCGATGAAACATACAAAGTGTTTCGTGATGCTTCACATCAAGGTCTAGGATGTGTATTCATGCAAAGTTGGGAAGTTGTGACTTATGCCTCGAGGTAGTTGAGGGTGCCTTGAGAATTACCCAACACATGACTTGGGGTTAGCCGCAGTTGTATTTGCCCTGAGAATAAAGAGACACTTTCTGTATGGGACAATGTTCAATGCCTATAGCAATCGCAAGAGGCTGAAGTATCTGTTCAACAAAAAGGAAATAGACATGAGACAAAAAAAGTGACTAGGAATTTTGAAAGAGCATAATTTCTAACTTTAGTGTCATCTTGGAAAAGTAAAACATCATGGCAGATGCTTTGAATCAGAAACTACCTAATATCTTCATTATGATGGTCAAGAAGAAGAAGGAATTAATAGAGTAATTCAAGGGCAAGTGGTTGTCATCGGATATGACACTGGATGAGGTATGTCTAGAAATAGTCACTATTTCGAATGATCTGTTGGGAAAGATTCAAGGGAATGGAAAAGTGACCAATTTATACAAGATATGAAGGAGCCATTAAAACGAGGTACGACGTCAGATTGCGGTGAAGGAATTCGATGGAGTCCTGATGTTCACAAGTAAGGTTTGTATGCCAGATGGGTCAGAACTTAAGAAGTTAATTTTCAATAGAGCTCACGGGAGAAAAGCGGGTATACACTCCGGAGCGACCAAGATATATCAAGGTCTAAAACAGAGGTAATGGTAATAAGGGACGAAGAAAGACATTGCTAAATGCGTATCATCTTTTCTAAGTTGCCAACAAACTCACTCCTCAATTCTTCGGGCTATATCAAATTCTTTTTCAGATTAGTCCAATAGCCTATAACTAATTTTTGTCATCCTTTCTTTCTAAATCTTCATAATATCTTTCATGTGTCATAATTACGAAAGTGTATTCCTGATCCAACCCATATCATGAAATTTGATGCAGTACAATTAAAAGAGGGTCTGATCTATGGAATACTACTTGTAAAGGCCAAGGCTAGAAGAGCAAGGCAATGCTGAGGCGAAAAGAGATCACAATGGCAAGGGTGATCTAAATTGACATGACTAGAGATGTGACGTGAAAGTTAGAAGACAAGATGAAGGAATTACATCCATGTTATTCTAAGGCATGAAAATTTTGAGGACGAAATTCCTATTTGAAGGGGAGTGTTGTAACATCTCGAAAATTGATAATTCTAGGATAAATAGTCATTTTATAATATTTGAAATTTTTGTGAATATTTTTGGATTTTTTTAGAATGCGAAATATTTTAATATTATTCATCGTTTTACATACAAACTGAGCGGAGCTAGGAAAATGAGATATTTTTCCTAAAGAACCTTGATCTGTGGAAACATCGACGGGGGATCTTACTAAACCAGAGGCTGGACATGATTTATGAGGTTTCATGTTTTTCGAAAAAATTTAACAAGTAAATAACAAAACGCTGTGTAAATTTCATCCTCCAGATAAATAAATTCTGACTTCTGCCAACTGTAGTAATTATCCATTGGATAATAACATGTGCTAAAAATCCTTATCACATTATCTAAAAATCTACCTTGTGTCAGATCCATTAGCTTTATTTTCAAAATAAAGATAAAATTCATTTTTAGCTCATTATAGGAAGCTTCCAAGAAATTTCCTTCCATCACACTTTTCTCTCTTTTCCCTCTCCACTTTTCTCCACGGCAGAACACTCCTTGGGGAGTCAAAAGTGGTCTTCTCACTTTTATTACATCACTCCCTTATTTCCAACACACAACACTCTCCACCATTTTTCTCACTTCTCATTTTTCCTCTTTTCTTCTTCCTTCTCCACGACACACACACACCTATTGGCGACCATCTCCATTATTTTCTAAACCAATCACTTTCCTTGTTTCCTCCTACCATTTCAAGGTTACTACTCTCTTTGGTGGTCATCCTCAAGTTCTTCTTCTTCCATTTTCCATCATTGAAGCTAAAGTTTGAAGCTTTTGAGGTAAAGTCTTCACCTTTCTTCTATTTTCTTCTCATTTTCATTTTCTTGGTCACCTATATGGCCAAGAAGTCATTTTTCCATGATTTGAGTGAACACCTTGAGAGTTGCTCACCATAGGGTTTTCTTGAAGGTGAAAACGAAAATCAAGAACAAAAAAGAGCTAGCATCCTTGTGATTGACTTCATTTAGGTAAGAGGGAGATGATTCTCTTTAACCAATCTTGGTAGTAAGGAAATGTTTTGTGTGTGTTGTTGTTGATTTATGAATCCATGTATGGATTTCTCTCTTTGTTATGTCGTTTTTCATTATAGTGTATTTTGTTGGATTTGTATGACTTATTGATTTCCTTTGCATGATTTGAAGACGTATTTGAGTTAACTTGATGTTAAAAATGATATTGATTGGTTTGGTTTGAGTTAAAATGACCTAAAGACTTTGTTTTTATGCAAATTCGTGTGTGGTAATTGATTACACGCCATCTGTAATCGATTACCAAGCTTCTGAATTACAAAATCATGTTTCTGGGAATCACGTAATCGATTACATTCTATCTGTAATCGATTACGGAGGTTCAGTCCTGTTGGTAATCGATTACCAGAGTTGTGTAATCAATTACCAAGTTTCTGGAGTTACAACTGGGTTTCTGGGAAGCGGTGTGATCGATTACATTCTTTATGTAAACGATTACAGAGGTTCTGCTAAGCTGGTAATCGATTACCAGATCCATGTAATCGATTACTAGGACCCAAAAATGAGATTTTTGAGCTTAAAATGATGAAAACATGGTTTCTTATCCCCTGTAACTCAAACATAAATCTTAAACCCCAGATTCAAGGATTTTATTTCACTTAAATGTGAGAGGATTATATATCCAAACCCATATTGGGAAATGATTTTGAAAATGGAGCTTTTGGATCCATCACATGGAAAATTGTGGTATATGTGGAACGAGGGACATGTATATGTATTGATACCGAAAATTGCTAATTGAAATTGTGAATTCCTATGTGGAACTTAGTTCTTGATGGATTATGACATGTTAATGTTGAGAATGAATATATATGCTATTGAGGTATGCTTATGGTGAATGCATAAGTGATAGACATACATAATTGGACATTGAGTCGTCATGCATAAGAGTTGTTCATTGGATGTTGTTGAGAAAGGCTGGATGAGCCTATGATTATGAATTAAGTTAATGCATTGAACAATTTGCTCAGTCTATGACTGTTTAAAAAGGCTGGACGAAGCCATGATTATGCATTAAATCAGTATGCATTGAACAAATTACTCAGTCGCTGACCATTAAAACAATATTTACTCAGTCGATGACTGTTAAAGGGCTATATGAGCCTATGAACGAGAATTGAATAGTGTGACCCCGTGGGAAGGGTCTAAGGGCATCAGGGTGTGGTGATTCACTTTGAAATGAATATCCCTGTGTTTGTGGCTGTGAAGAACCTTTGCAACGCTGTGCAGATGGCTCGACAAACACTATTCTTTTTGTGGTCCGGCATAGACTGTTTAAGGGGGCAGAGACTACCAGAACGTTTATGTTTAAAATAGAAAATCTTGGTACCAAGTGCACATGCATTGTGAGTCAGCATATTGAGTCAGCATACCATATGGCACTTTTTTATATGATGATTATACTAATGTGATATTGATGCCATGATTATCTGAGATGCTTTAATTATTCATTATTTGGGATTTATGTTGACTATTTGGGATATTATTGATGTTTACCTATCATTGTTGTCCTGCTCTTACTATTCATTCTATTGTCACTATTGATGAATATATGTGCTGAAACGCTATGTGGGTGCTCTGCGCTATTTTGTTTCTTTACTGCCATAATTGGTAATGTAAGTGGGGTATCTCACCTCTTTCTTGTATTCTTGTACCTCTGTATTATATATACATATTTGATGAAAGATCGTGAGGAAGACGACGAAGGGCCACCCCTTTGCTGATTGGATTGGGATGATTCATTACCCTCGATTTGGCGTCTGGACGAGATCCCTTCGATTACGCACGATTACAACTTTCTGGGGGCATTGATGCCTGTCGTGTCGACTGGGATGTCGAGCGTCATGTACATATGGGGTTGCGGCTTTGTCTGCTAGTAGTACCTCTCCCAAGGATTACTACTTTTCCTCCTTTTGTGTTTTAGTTCCCGCTACATTTTATTTGACCCAGTAAGTATTACATTTTATGTTATCAGTGATTTGTATTAAGGATGACTATAATGTATATGTATAGAATATGATTTTATTTTAGTGGTTGTGTATAAAAGGATAGGGTACTAATTAAATTTCATTCGAGGCTCTTATTTTCTATTCATGTAAAAATGGAAATAACTTAATTTTTGAAATTACTATTATTGAGTCTGTGACACACCTGGATTTAGTATCTGTGGTGTAATGACGATTGTGCCGTGGTTATTATATCAAGGGGTGTTACAGTGGGTGCACATGTGAAAAGAAATGTTTCCTTTGCAAAGGAAATCTAAGCTCTTACCTAGAGGAGATGGACCATTCCAAATCTTAGAAAGAATCTATGACAATGCCTACAAAGTTGACCTACCAGGTTAGTATGGGGTTAGTGCAACATTTAATGTGGCTGACTTAAGTCCTTTTGATGTCGTTGATGAAGGATCAAATTCGAGGACAAATTCATTCGAAGGGGGAGGGCATGATGGAAACCAAGGAAGCTCAAGTGGAAGCCCAACGAGCCCAATGCCCAAAGATGCACTGCGAGGACTTGGAGGCCCAATGACAAGGTCAAGAGCTAAGAAGGCTAAGGAGGATTTGGACAAAGAAGTCAACCACTTTCTCTTACTCAAGTCCATTCCAGAAGAAGGAGCACTCAAGATGGTCTAAATGATCCAAGTTGATGAAGGGCCTAATGTGGGGGCATGATTTCTTCTCAGTTAATTTTATTTAATTATGTATTTGAACCTTTTAATTTTCTCAGTTTTGATTCTTATTTTCTTTTTGGGATAATTTTTTAATAAGGGCCCATTGTTTGGGCTTAACTTGCGCATAGCAAAGCTAGGGTTAGGTGTTGCCTTCTAATTGGGCCTGGGCCACATTTATGCTAGGATTAGGATTAAAAATGTGTTAGCTTGCTGCCTCTTTTAGCTAGACCTAGCCGCATAGGATTTGGACAAAGAAGTCAACCACTTTCTCTTACTCAAGCCCATTCCAAAAGAAAGAGCACTAAAGATAGACCAAATGATCCAAGTTGATGAAGGGCCCAATGTGGGGGCATGATTTCTTCTTAGTGAATTTTATTTAATTATGTATTTGAACTTTTTAATTTTCTCAGTTCTGATTCTTATTTTCTTTTTGGGAACGGCCTATTGTTTGGGCTTAACTTGCGCATAGCAGAGCTAGGGTTAGGTGTTGCCTTCTAATTGGGTCTGGGCTTCATTTATGCTAAGATTAGGATTAAAAATGTGCTAGTTTACTATCTCCTTTAGCTAGACCTAGCTACATACCTAATGCCTATAAATAGGCTTGTGTTTACTACATTTGTCATTTTTGAATTTGAGAATATTATTGCACTCATTTGTGAGTTTTGAGAGCTTAGTTCTCTTGCGGTTCTCGGAAGAACCATCTTGGTTCTTATGAAATGTTTCCTTACCTTTGTGGCGAATCTTCACTTAACTTGTCACTCTCCAAGAGTGTGGCGTCTTCTTCCATCCATTCCTTGTCTTTTTCCATTTTTTTTTATTTTTTTAATGTTCACGTTACTGTACATCCTTCATCGTTTAATTCTTTAAAACACGAAATCAACTCAAAGACGATCCGTAAAAATAATATGCATCCAGTCTCTGATACCACCACATGATATGATCCAACTTAGATGCATATTATTTTTACAGATCATCCTTGAGTTGATTTCATGTTTTAAAGAATTAAACGATGAAGGGTGAACAGTAATGTGAAACAGTGTATGAACAGTAAAAAAAGAAAAAGATGGAAAAAGACAAGGAATGGAAGGAAGAAGACGCCACACTCTTAGAGAGTGATAAGTCAAGCGAAGATTCGCCACAAAGGTAAAGAAACCTTTGATAAGAACCAATATGGTTCTTCCAAGAACCCCAAGAGAACTAAGCTCTCAAAACTCACAAAGGAATGCAATAATATTCTCAAATTCAAAAGTGACAAATGCAGTAAACACAAGCCTATTTATAGGCATTAGGTATGCGGCTAGGTCTAGCTAAAGGAGGCAGCAAGCTAGCATATTTTTAATCCTAATCCTAAAGCAAATGTGGCCTAGGCCCAATTAGAAGGCAACATCTATCCCTAGCTCTGCTATGCGCAAGTTAAGCTCAAACAATAGGCCTTTATTACAAAATTATCCCAAAAAGAAAATAAGAACCAAAATTGAGAAAATTAAAAGGTTTAAATATATAATTAAATAAAATTGACTAAGAAGAAATCATGCCCCTACATTGGGCCCTTCATCAACTTGGATCATTTGGACCATATTGAGTGCTCCTTGTAACACCCTAATGAGGATGTCACATTTTCAATATAATGATAATAAAACCTTACCCTAGTTATAAAACGTTTAGTACATAATTTATATGAGTTACAAAATTTTTCTTTTTATACATGATATCATTAAATAAAATAAAACGAATTACAAAACGAAACAACTATTATTACACATCATAATATACATATGATTTTTGTCTTAAGTATACAAATAATTTATAACTACAAATATTTAATAAAGTAGTAAAAAGTTAGCATAACACTAAAACATAAACATGCCCAAGTGCACATCGACGATTTCTAACCCTTCAAAGGATCCTCCTTAGATGGATTGTCGGATGACAGAAATCCTAGATGTCTCGCAGCTCTACGGACAGGAGTTTGTGTTGTCGATACGCTACTAAGCTCACTGGGTGCATGAAAACGTCTTCCCCAGTAACACCTAATAGACAAAGGCATCTCTAAATGTAAATAAAAAGTAGTAGTAAACATCGGTGCTCCGTCAAACTCTTTACGCAGGGACACAATCAGACGCCCCACATACACAACCGACCCTCTCTCAGCTAGCAGACGCCAGGCCTCTGAGCCTCTGTGAAACTCAAGTCTCACAAAACCCAAGAACTCAGGCAAAGCCATAACCATAAGATCAATCCAAATGATAGGGGTGATCCAATGGCTCGTCTTCCTCAAACTGGTCGCTTGGTTGCTGCTCCTCAGGGTACTGAATATCTAGAGGCTGCTCCTCTTCCTCTTCCTCAAACTCTTTACATAACATAAATAATAATACAGAAAATGCATACAGAGAGGTGAGACAATCTACATCATTACCAACATGGCAGTACAGAAAACGACAATACATACAGATATCACAATTGATTCAAAAATCCATATCATCTTATTATGCACAATATCTCACATTAACACATCAAACATAATATCACAAATTAAATATGAATAATCACAAATAATCACATGATGAAAACCCCAAATGCAAATGTACATCGACTCATTTCTTACTTCATGGAGCTAAACACAGACATCAAAGAGAATGATCCGGAAGACCTGTCCGTACCTCAGGCTGCCTATCAAACTATTAATAGTCCAACGTCGTGTAAATATCACATAGTCAAAATCATCGTGTAGTTAGTACACAGTCCAAACGTCATGCACAACAGGCATTGTACTAGACAGTCTCCATAAGATCTTGATTAAGAATAGTGCTTGTCGAGATCGTTAGTATGTTGCCCGTTACCACGGCCCAAAAGAGCTATCAACTGTCCACATGTGGAATCCTCCGCACACTAACGCCTCCAAGTTCACTCAATGAACCACACTACGCCTATCACACCCACAATACGGTGTAATTCATCTCGTCAGCCAATTGCCAATTTCAACCAAATTGACACATCTCTCAATGTATGTAAATGAACCATAATTACACAAATGCCCTTATTATCACTATAAACCGTAACTACACAAATGCCCTCAGTATCGACATAAACCAAATATAGTATGTCTCCACTTGATAGTACTATTTCTCAACATGTCCAGGTCCACCACTTTGGCCCGATAGTAAAACTTACTATTCCTTTTAGTCGCGTAAAGATTTTATCGCGTTTTCACAATTACGTCACCTTTTTCAAACGTTTTCAAATCATGTAAATACATTTTGATGTTTTTAAAATTGCGTAATGTTTAAAAATTGTTTTCTCAATCGTGTAAGATTTTTAAATCGTTTTCTCAATCGCGTAAGATTTTTTAATCGTTTTCTCAATCGCGTAGCTTAAAATTCTTCATTTTAAATACGCGTAAGCTATTTTTAATATTTTTCAACTACGTAAAATATTTTATTTATGTTCTAATTATACTTTGAAACTTTCCCCATTATTTGTCCATTTTTAATTAATTTTGATAGCGTTTTGTCTAGAAAATTCATTAAATGATATTTTCTACGTTTTCTTTCAAAGATTGCCTTTTTAAATCATAACCATTATTTACACTTCGAAACTCGCTAACGTGCTTCAAAAGCCAAAGGTAAGCTCTACGTTAACATTTTTCGAGTGTTCAATTTATTTCTTATTTATAATTAATTTCTCTAATTTAGGTTTCTAAAACTAAGTTCATTTATTTTGTTCTCCAAAAATTCATTGAAATTGAATTCTCTTTAACTACTTAATCTACTTTAGAAAATAATTTTGGAATCAAATATACATTGAATGGCAGTTTGGCCGAATTCAACATATTCTTTACAAATGATCTTTAAATCATTTTCCATCTTCTAAATCATTATCAAATTCATTAATTCACTTAAATCAATTAAGTCATTCTTTTAGAAAATGGTTGAGAACATTTTGGTTCTCTTTTTCTTGGTGAAGCCATGAGCTTCCTTGTGTTCTTTGGAACACTCATGCAAAACCTCACATGTTATTCGCATCCTACAATATTTATCATACATCTATGAACACATGCCATATATTTTAAAGTTATAAACATGCTTGCACACAAAATTAATCACAAATAGAAAAGACATTAAACAACCAAGTGAATGAATCCTTATGGATTCTTCACCACAAATACATCCATTTTCTCACTACCATACAAGGTTGATGAGATTAAATCTCCCTCTTACCTTAAGGGAAGACAAACTCCTTCTAACTCCTCCTAGAAATAAGAAACAAGGATTTTCACCTTGTAGGAAAGAATCTCCAAGGTGGTTTTCCAAGCTCAAGATAAACTTTTTTGAAGAAACTTTCAACTAGAGAAGTTCTTAGAATGATGTTTAGATTTGAGAAGTAGGGTTAGGTGAAATTTTAGAATAGTGGAGGTGTTCGTTTAGGGTGTTGGCCGTGAGCTCTCAAGGAGTAACAATGGTGTTCTTAGCTTTTGGTAGAAAGAGAAGAGAGGTTTTGAGTGATAGTAAAATGAAGATGAAGATGAAATGAAAATTGTCTCCTAACACCAAGCACTTGGCCATGGAGCTCCAAAGGAGGTGGCCATCATTGTTGACCTTCCAAGACCTCCTAACAACCTTAGATGTGATCTAGGATGGATATCAAAGGCTTTGCTCTTAAGCTAGCTTCCTATTGGTGTAGGAAATCAAGTCACCAAGCTTCTTGATCCTTCTTGAATGTGCCATAACTGAATGGCCTAGGGGAGAGCAAACTAGGTTTGTGTTCACTTATGCCATCTAGTTAGACTTAGGTGCATTTGGTTAAGTTTCTTAGTTACTTGCATAACTATCTAGTTACTTAGGATTACTAACCTTACTCTTGAAATTACTAGAACCTTCTCTAACTAGAACTCTAAGATGTAGCTAACTAGGCTTACTTCATTTAGTTATTACATTAAATTAACTTAGTTTAGTTAGCTTAGCTTAGTTTAGTTTTTCTAGTTACTTACTAACTAGTCTAACCACTTTTGTAGACTTGTTTCCTATTGGCTTAGAAACTTTCAAGCCACTATTGTTGACCACATCCCATTGGCTTAGAATTAAATCAAGCCAGAAATGTTGACTGATTCTCTAAATGTGGGTCCCATAGACTTTTCTGGGTCTATGGTCCATTTGGAGCAGAATTCTACTGCTTTTAAGACAGTAGGTACTGTCCAATAAAATAATATTATAAAAATATAAAATATTTTTATTGCAGAATTAAATTCTAAAAATTAAAAGATTAATACACGTATCACTCGAAATTGGGTTTAGTAAGATCTCCCAACTCCGAATAATTAAATTAAGATTTTCCAGGCCAAAAAATTATTATTTTCTTGACTCAGAGTAAATCACACACAACAGTCAAATACAATCACAAAACAGTCAAATTCATTTTATAACTCACAGAAAACATAAAACAGTACATTTAGGATAACATCGTAATTTAACCAAAAGTTGAGGTGTTACACTCCTTATTCTGGAATGGGCTTGAGTAAGAGAAAGTGGTTGACTTCTTTATCAAAATCCTCCTTAGCCTTCTTAGCTCTTGACCTTGTCATTGGGCCTCCAATTCCTTGTAGTGCATCTTTGGGCTTTAGGCCCGTTGGGCTTCCACTTGAGCTTCCTTGGTCTCCATCAGGTTCACTAATTTGGGGGCTAGGGTTCATAAGCTTGGATGGAGATGGTGATGGATTTCTAAAATCTCAGTGGAAATGAAAAGTGAGATATGGTTTCGTAAGTTTCAACATCATCAAGGGGTTGTTCGTTAGGGAAGGAGGAGGAGGAAGAGGGGTGGGAGGCGATGGAGGTGGCAAGGGCTTCCTCTATCTGGAGGTGGAAAGCAAAGTCGAGGTCGGAGTCTATGACTTCTGCCGCAACAAGCTCGCAGCGTTGCTTCGATAGCAAGCATTGCAAGTCTTGGGTAGAGGAAGTTGCGGTGCAGCGAGAGGGAGAGGGAGAGGGTGAGAGACTAAGAATGAGAGCTCAAGATAGAGAGGGTGAGAGAGTGAGAAGAAATTCCAAATTGAGTTTTTTGGTTATCAGATCATTTTTTTAACGACTGCATGTTCGGTCGCTTCATATTTTTTTTATAAATTGTTTTATTTAGAGACCAAAAATTCGGTCTCTAAAACCTTCTATTTTTTTTTTTTTTAGCGACCGAAAATTCGGTCGCTATTTATGTTTTTGTAAATTTTTTTTATTTAGAGACCAAAATATCGGTCTCTAAAAATAAGACATATTTTTATTTTTTAGCAACCGAATTTGTCTTTGTAGCTACCTATTTATTATTATTTTTTTGTAATTTTTTTTTATTTAGAGACTGAAATATCAGTCTCTAATAATAAGACACATTTTTATTTTATTTTTTATTTCTTTAGCGACCAAATTTGCTGTCGCTATTTATTTATTTAATTAATTTGTAATTTTTTTATTTAGAAACTAAAATATAGGTCTCTAATTCGGTCTCTAAAAAATTTAGAGACCGAATTAGAGACCAATTTTATTTCGATAGCAAATTAAGTTTTTGTTTCTTAATCGGTGTCTATTTCGGTCTCTACAGAGACCGAAATAAATCGATCTCTAAATCGGTTTCTAATACCCAAATTTCTAGTAGTGTAAATTAAGCCTTCTACTTCTTCTTTTTCTTGCCCTTTCCCTTTGAAGGGTCGTCATCTGGATTTACATAGAACATGTAACACCCTAATCCTATACATTGTAGTATACCTTGAGTATACTAAGTAAATAGAATTAGTATGTCACTTTCTAACGTAAACGTAAAATTTTAACTTGTAACAGCCTAATACTAATATCTCAATACAATTACTTATTTTAAGATATAATGTATTAGATATGTCACTTCTACTAACTACAATATTCTTAATACCATATAGCTAAGAAATTCTTAAAATTAAACCATGATAAAAGTAAGTCATATACATACACATCAAAAGCCTTTGTGGGCTTAACGTCATATATACAACAAAATTCCAACCTTCTAGTAAATTATACAAAAGTTGTACATAAAACAAAAACTAATATCTATCTAATCTTGTCATCGTTTCTTCAATAGCTTATCCCTTTTAAAAGGGTCTTGACCTGCTTTTACCATGGAAACACGTAAAGGGGTGAGAACATAAAATTTCTCAGTAAATAAACATGTATTTCATGGCATTCCATAATATAAATCACTTATAAATATAATTAATAATCATATTATATTATCGCCCATACAACTATATAATGTATAGAAATCTAATATGTTTCGATATTACACAATCGCCTATACAACTGTATAATACCAACTAAACTTGGCAATTTGCTTGTCTCGCTTCAATGCCTAACTTAGGACTTGACTCATCCCAAGACTCGTATTAGTAAGTTTGACTCATTTTACTACACCTACATAAGGTTGATCATAATCCTTATGTGTTTGACAAATAGTTTAGCTCACCAGTTTGCCATAGGTAAAGTGTTGTACTGACACTTACCTTTCTTAATTATCTTCTAAGCAAAACGTTTAACTCACTAAGTTGCAAAGTTAAGGAGTTTGGCTCACTTCCTTAGTTATGATAATTGTGCTATGGTTTAAGCTCAAACATATAATAAACCTAACTCTAGCTCATATTTTACTTACATCATATTAATGATATGATAAAATAACTTATCTATCAACTTGAACTTTTATACTAGGGGATTATTTCCTTTGTGAATTATCCCAAAAAGTACCTCAATGCACTTAGGGAAACAAATAAGAATGAATTCAAGTGGTAAGAAACTTCAATACAACAAGAAAAATAATGTTGAGAAATCCTGGAACTCACACCTAGGCATGACATTCCCACGCCTAGGCTTGGATCTCTCAGTCTCGCCAGAGAAATAGGATAACTCACGCCTAGGTGTGGTTTAGTCATGCCTAGGCATGATGTCACGATTGCAGAATTCTGCAGAATTCTTCAGAATAGGTTACTGTTCTATTACCCAAAAATATCATTCCAATCACTCAAATTTTGATTCTAAGTTATCATAAACCCCAAACATGATCCATTAACATGTTGTAATATTTATACAACCTTAAATGTACTTAATCATGGATTAGTGAAAATTAAACCACCTAAAACCTAAAATCACCATTTTTGTCTCCAATGGAGATTAATGGTTCTCAAGAGTTAAGAACTCAAAATCATGTATCTAATAAGATATAAACACTATACTTTAAAACTTGAACACTATAACCAAGCTCAAATCTAGATTTGTTCTTCAAATCCATCTTTTATAAATATGTAACCTAACTTCAACCTTAAATAAAATAGAAGAACATAGAAGAAGATTTAGGTTAGAACCCTTACCTCAAGTCCTTCTCTGATGGTGGTTGTTCAACCTTTGCCTTGCCCTTAGTTTTCTTGCTCTTTTCCTCTTATTCTCCCTTGGTTTTCTCCTCTTTGCTTCCTAGTTTCTCTACTCTACAGTGGAATTCTATTTTTGTTACAAGAAGATAAGTGAAAAAGTGATGAAAGATTAAGGAAATATCAAGTATATAGGTTGCCTCTGTCGTATGCCATTATTTCACTTATCCTTAACATTGATACTTTATGATCTGCTAAAAACACTTAAATTGAGCTAAATCAAGTTTTTCAACTTCCAACAACTTTGAAATAAATACTAGGATTTATAAAAATTATTACTTCACTATTATCTTATTTTTTCATATCTGCTGGGGGTCAATCCGACATTAAAAGCACAACCAGTATGCCTAAAAATACCAAACTGATTTTGATCGTTCTCAAATTTTTATTACACCTTACTTAGCTTATTTATGACTTAGAAACAAACCCTCTAGGTTTATTTCCTTCAAATTACCAATTTATACTATTATCTGAGTCATTTTAAGCTACTTTTCAACTTCAATGTTGCAACTAAGTGCCTAAACTAACTCAGTTTATCAAAAAAATAGCCACACATGTAAAACAAGTATTATGCTACCTTTTGTAACCATAAACTAGTCTAACATGCTAAAAAGGGGCTATTACACAACCTATTCAATAACTATTAACAAGAGAGCAAGACATTTTACACCTCAAGAAACTTGCTCTTTACCAAAACTCTATCTGATATGTCTGAGATTACAACCCATTATAATACTAATTATAAAAAAACTTGATTACAAAACTATTAATATAATACATAATCAAAATAATTACATTACTAACTTAATTAAATCTTCATCGCCTTACCTTGCACTTGCTCTGGTACTCCTCTGGATTGATCATGAAAAATATAGAAAGAATTGGGGTGAGAATTAATAATTCTTAGTAATAAAATTTAAATCATGACATCATGGTAAATCCAGCTACTTTGGATAAAACACAAATTGTACTTAATAATTTAAAAAGGTGGCATAAGCCAAAAACTCATTTCCTTTCCATTCCCAAGGTAGACAATTCATTTAATAAAGAAAATAGTTCAATCATTAAATAGAAACTCAATATTAGTCAACATATATTTACTATAACAGTTATAGAGGCTAGCAAACATACTCATTCCATCCGTTACACACCTTTAAGCTACACTTTGATCTTCAACCTTTTATAACCAACTTTTATCCTCAAACTTCATATTTAATAAAAACAAGACAATTGCCCATACAATTGCCAATTTTATGCAATGCATGTTGATGTATGATTATGTCTAATGAAACCTTAAAGTATGCCCATGCAATGATATTAAGAAGATTTTGTTTTAGAAAAACTCATGTTATTTGTATATTTTCAGGAAGTCCTTTTGTTCTTGAAAGCCCTTTTGTTCCTTGTATTATTTTCTGGGTAGGTAGGATGCCCTGTTGTTCCTTGCACTACCAAACATGACACTTGGAGCCCTTTTGTCCAAGTTGCTTGGCGCCTTTTTGTCCAAGCAATAGATTTACAATACATGGAAATATCAAATAACAAGTTTGAAAGCAAAACATGCATAATATTAAAACATTTCTTTCTTTAACTTTTACTTAATCATGTCTTCCATTACATAATAGGGAAGCAATACCATAATCATTAAATTTTCTCTTTTACATTATCATACATGCTTGTAGAGAGGGACTTACTCAACCTCATCTGCCTTTACCTTCCTTTTATATTGCATCCCAATATCGTGATCATCAACATTATTCGATAACATGTATAAATCAACATATTTCTTTACATTACACTATATCATGGCTCAATGCCTCATTTTCATCATCCTTTATGTACTAAATACACATCATAGTCTACTTCATAAGTCATTCTTACATCAACTATCATGTATTTGTTCTATCTCAACACTCAATAAATAATTATCTATTCTTAATTCAAAACTTTTATAGATAATTTCATAACCATCTATATTTTACTTGAGATATTCATGCTTGTCTCCATTTAACAACACCATAACTTTCATGTAATGCTTCCTAATAATTTACTTGTATATAATCACTTTCTTTAGTGGCCATAACCACTTTCTTTTTAGTGTCTATAACCACTTTCTTACTAGCAGCTGCTACAACTTTCTCATTATGCTTTTCAACATCATCCACATACAACTTAAATTGTATAATACATGAATTTAATGTACATTTCTATGCCTAATTCTTTTCTCTAAATTCATAATCATATACAATCCATTCCATTTCATAATCATTGGCATTCATAGCTAATCTCATGCATAAACACATTTTATATAACTCCAAATATACTTATCTTTCATTCTATACAAGTATATACAATGATTTGTATCACGCATAAACCAATGCATTATATATACATATTTTTCCAATTTCCATACATGCCTTTCAAATTCAATGTTCATAAATAAATTCAAGTTTAACTTATTACTTTACTTTCTTCAGGACAACATTGTAAAGCACTAAAATACCATTATTTTTCCTCACCCAACAGCTAGGCAGCCAGCTGTACATACTGTTCATGGATGAACAGTAACACGTGCTATTGTTCACGGTTGATAACAGCCCAACAGCAGATTCACGACTGCCTCATCATCCCATTCCAACCATTTTTCTTTCATTTAATCAAGCATTCAAGTAATTTCTAACATCATAAATATATTAAATCATCAAAACACCTACTTGGCACAACAACTCAGATAAAAAACACAGCCCCTTTACCCTAAGAAAAATCATTTTTCAAT
Organism: Ormosia emarginata; assembly: GCA_029884605.1. NCBI lineage: Eukaryota > Viridiplantae > Streptophyta > Magnoliopsida > Fabales > Fabaceae > Ormosia > Ormosia emarginata. Next base: position 17,692,010 of record JAQQTP010000078.1, on the reverse strand, counting down.
CATTAAAATCCATGAAAATCAAAGACATATTCTGAATCTAGGCAATAACCACATTCAACTAAGCCATTAACAAGCTCAAAAGGAGAGGAATCAAGCATAGAAATCATGAAAAATACTCAAAATGCCTTCACATTTTTTCTCCAAAAATGTGTAGCAAAGTGTGAGAAAAGAAAGATCAAGTTATGGAAGCTAACCCCTACCTCATATGGAGTGCTTGGCCTTCAAGCCTTGGTCCTTAATTTTCTTTCTTTCCCCTCAATTTTCTCCTCCTTCCTCTCCCCCTTTTCTTCCCCTATTTTTTACCCCCATTTTTCGCTGCTGGAGCATGCGTATGAGAGAGAAGGAAGAGAGAAATCTCACTTTAAAAGAATGAGCATTTAAGGGCAATTTTGTCTTTTCACAAAACTCATCTCTTAGAAATACTTTGATCTTAATATTTCAAGCTTTCTAACCTCCATAAGGATTAAAATAAATTCTAAGATTTACCTTAATAGTTATTTCACAGTTTCCTTAATTTTTCATATTTGCGTTGGGTCCATTTGGTATTAAAACATGTAATCTGTATGCTTAAAAATACCAAACGAGCTCAGTTTACCTTCAAATTTTAACTACAGCTTCCTTAACTCATTTATGACTTACAAAAAATTATCCATAATTATTTCTCTTGTCTAGGCAATTTATGCCATTTTCTGGGTCATTTTAGCCACTTTTCACGTTCTGTGTTGCAGCAAAGTGCCTAAACTAACTCAGTTTGTCATGAAACTTTACAGGCATGTAAAACTAGTATTAGGCATTTCGGATCATAACATTACCAACTACGAGAATTTTGGATCCCCTATCTCCTCATGGTCATTTCCTATAATTCTCTGGTCAAATGGTTGTACACACCATATAAGGTTACAACATATAGGAAATAATAATAACAAGTTTGAAAACTAAATATTCAAGAACTATCTCAATTCACAATTAAGACAACCTAATACTAATACATATAAGTCCTAGCATCACTTATCCAACAAGGTAGCAAGAACTATGTAACTAGCATTTCTATACCTAAAACCTCTCACCATCACTTCACAAGTGATTTTCAAATCAACCTCATGTTGATCAAGGTTTTAGTTAATCCTTAAAGTATCCTATCTTTCAAAGAACACCTATGGTTTTTCACTAATTCTCATATATGGTAGGAGGTCAATCTCTCCAAGAAATATCTCCATTAGTGTCTTAACACACTTAAAAAGACATATATGAGTAATCTTATCACTTAAGGAATTCCAAAACCTCAAGAACACAGTCCTAAATAATTCTGGTACTTACGCCTAGGCGTGATCCTCTCTGTCTTGCTTGGACTGAGAAAACAGAACACCCACGCCTAGGTGTGACCCCGGGATAGTAGCTTTTGTAGAATTCTGCAAAAGTGTGGCACTGTTCCATTAGTGCCACACACAAAATTTGATCATCTCAAATGTGTTTCTCGGTGATTTTAAGTCCCAAACAAGTTTACAGACATGAGGGAAACATAAAACACTAATTAATTTCACCAAAAATGGATCAAAACACCAAATTACTCATCCAAACCCCAAATCCTACACTTTGAGCATGTTAGGTTTAAAATGGATAGTTTTGGTTTATAATCCAAATTCTTTGCATAAATAAGTCATAAACAACGCTTACTACTCATCCAAGCAAGAAAATCACATAAAAACACCTCTAGAACTCAAATTGGCATATTAAATCTCACATAGGCTAAGAAAGGTAAGAAATATTTTATAAATAAGTTCAAAAAGCTAAGAAATATTTTATGCAAGTGAAAAATATTATAAAAATGTTATGCAATTTAAAAACGTAACTAGATTGTTATGCGATTGTGAAAATGCAATAAAAATATTATGTGATTGAGATTTGCAACAGTTTGCTGTAGGGTAGATGTACTGGACCCGGATGCATGAGTGATATTATGTAATTGTATGGGTGGTTATTGAATATTATTGTTTCTAATGGCATTTGACAATTGTATGGGTAGTTGTTTTAATATCATTGGGGATAGTCAACGGTGGTTTGATTTCATGACATTGAGCATGCATAAAAAGTCGTGAAGACTATATTTGGTGACACAGAGTTGAATATTACACCTTCAGTGAGGGTGTGATATGTGTGGTGTTGGTCATTAGTTGATCTTTGGAGACGTCGGGGCTTGGAGATCCACGGTGGTCAAATGACTATTCACTGTCTCGTGGAAATTCGTTGCAACGCACTAACTATCTCGACAAAACATTGTTCATACTCCTGGTCCAGCGTAGAATGTATAGTATAGCCATGTTGCGTATATTATATTTTTAAAAGCACTTCATTTAAGGCTAAGACATGTCTTCTGGATCATTCTCTCTTATGTTGATGTTGGTTTAGCTCCATGGAGCAGGGGTTGTCCATTGTGGATGTGGCATGATCATTATTGCATTTGTTGTGCATGGTCAGTACACATATGCATAGTCAGCATTTATATTATTGTGATATGATATTATTCTGGTATTATCGTTATACCAGTAATTGTGAAGCATGTTCTTGCATTGCAAGTTCATTAGATTATTTATTTACTGATATCATAAATGTATCTGCTAATTTATGTTATTCTAAGTTGTTTTTTGTATTGAACTAAAATGTTGTATTATCGTTTCTTTGCTGCCATATTGGTATACGATGTAGGGGATCTCACCTCTTTGTTATATTATTTGTTTGTTATGTTTTTATGTTTACGTTTGATAAAGACCGTAAGAAGGAGATGAGATTGGATCGCCTGTGGTTGCGTTGGATTGGTATTCTACGATGACGACAAGTCAAGGTTTCTTCGAGTACGTGCAAGCGCAGTTATTATATGTCTCAACTAGATAATGTGTCTGTAGAGAATTCAGGAGAGAATAAGGTTCAGGACCTTTCTCTTAAGGTTTTTGGACTTGGGCAAGGTCGAGTTTTGTTTGGTAGTTGTATAATAAGTTAGAAATTTGTAAAGTCTATGTATATATGATGTTGATGACTCTGTTGTATTTATGTATTGTGTATTAATCAGTTAATTATATTTTATAATTTCTAAAGGTTTAGTAAATTTACATTATCCATGAATAGTAATTTTGGAATTCATGTCATACAAGGTTAAAGCTTTTATAATTTGTGATAAGTTGTAGAAGTTTTAATCTTAAATGTGATACCCTAAGGAGGGTGTTACATTACTTGGTATCGAAGCCCAAGTTTGAGTCTGTTAGGGTTTATGGTTAGGTCTGTCTTGTTTATGCTGTGTGATTCTCTGTGTTTGGTTTTTGAAAGGAGATAATATTGTTTGAAATAGTTACATTTGGTTTTTATTGTGTTTGATTTGATTGTCTTTGGAGAAAGACAATGGATCGTGGTAAACGTAAGCATGTGGATGCGAGGCATGACGCTGATCATGTGGCTGCAGCTGGAGGAGTAATGCAAAGATTGAATAATGTAGTGGTACAACAAAATCAAAAGATTACTCAGCAGTAGGAACTGATAACCGAACTTCAGAACTTGTTAGAGTCGGATTAGTCTCAGGATGCGAAAAGCTATAACTTTGGACCATCGATAATCCAAAAAGGGAGGAAATGTAAGATTAATCGATTTCAGCAAAAGTCGTATACACGAACGATAGGGAATCAATAATAACGATATGGAGAAAGTGCTAGTGGTAATGGATCCAACTAGACTATGTCACCAATACGAATATGTAAGAAATGTATAGGAAATCACTTAACAAAGGAGTGTACGAAAAATGAAAAGGTCTGCTACAAGTGCGGTAAACCTGGACACGTTTATAGAGATTGTTCTCAACTAAAGACGAAGCCTTTCGTTAGTATTGCACGTGTTCTAAGATCTCAAGTAGGAGGAAGAGTCAATATAAGGAGTGAAGTAGAAATATTCAAATATAAAGATATAAGCAACAGGAAGTTGTACCATAGAGGGTAATTTTATATCTGTGTCATATAACTTAGGGTCAATTCTTTCTTTTATGGCCTATGACTGAGTAAATCGATTTGAGTTATCTGTGTCTTCATTATCTTTTGATCCGAGTATTCCTACTCTTGTTGCTAAACTTGTTGTTGCTACTCAAGTTTGCTTAATCTATCTTATTTCCTTTAAAGATCGAATCTTTTCTGTTGATTCGATTTGTTCACCTAAAATCACATCTATTTGAGTTCATGATTTTATAAATGGATTGGTTATCTTCCAACCATATCCTGTTAGATTGTTTCAATAAAACCTTAGTTTTCTTTGAGACTAAGATCTCTGGATTTCTAACAGCCAACAAAGTTGAAGCTTTGTCGAAGGAAGGAGTTCAAGGATGCATGTTACTGTATTCCTTGGAGGTCAAGAATGAGAATGATGTGGATGTCTTTCCTATGGTTTATAAGTTTCCCAAAGTTTTTCTGATGATGTACTTGGAATATCATAGAAAAGAGAGATAGAGTTTTCTATTGATCTTATACTAGGATTTAATCCTAAATTTGTGTTACTATATCGAATGTCACTGTCAGAATTAGCTGAACTCTAGAAGCAGTTGGTAGAATGATTGGGAAGCAGTTCTTTAATGAGAAAGATTGAAGACCGTAGCAGATGTTTGTAACTTAGTTAAAGTTAGCTACCGTGGTGTTTGTATTGAAAATCTAGAAGTATTTTTCTGTGTGGAGCAATATTCAACGTCTACAAGGATTGCAAAGGTCTGAAGTACCTGTTCGGTTAGAAGGAGTTGAGTTTGAAACCTTATGTAGATAACAATGTGGAACATCTTTGTACTCGCAAAAGATGGGGGAAATTTTGGCATTAGGATTTGAGCTTATGCAACGAACGACGGGAAGAATTATGGCAATTTGGAACGATGTAACTGAAGATACAACGTAGAAGCTAGAAGACAAAATTAGGGAACAACATCCGCAATTGTTCTAAGGTATGATGAATTTCGTGGATGAAATTCTTTTTAGAGGGAGAGTATTGTAACACCTCGAAAATTCTTGTTTTTCAATAAAATGTGATTTTACTGATTTTGTAATTTTTTGTGCACTGTAAAATAATTTTGATTGTTCTGTGACTATTTTTGATCTTTTTGTGTGATTTGCTTCGGGCTGGGAAAATAAAAATTTTCGGGCTGGGCAAAATCTTCGATGGTTTATTCAGAACCAGTAGAGCTTACTAAACCTGAATCCGAGAGATACGTTACCCAATCTTTTAATTTTTAGAATTTATCTGGCCAATAAAAAAATTTTGTATTTTATTATCCCTTGTACAGTAACCGCTGGTATTTTAGCAGTATACTCTATCTATTAGATAATAGTTTCTAAAAATATCTAGTGGATGGTTATCTATAAGCCAAAATATCTTAGAGCTCATCATGAGTAATCATGATAAGCTTTTGTGTTGCACTAATAGGAGAGCTTGCTTGCTTAGCAAGTTATTTGAAAAGTCAACAAAGGTGTCTTGCTAAAAGGTGGACCAATGGAGAGGTTGCTTGGTGGCTAAGTTTGGAGGCTATAGTGGAGAAGTTGGGTACTCCTTCTTTGGAAAATATCTTCTTGAAAATATCTCTTTGTAAATATATCTTTGTAAATATCTGGTATGATAGTTCTAGATACAAGCCTAGTCACTCACTCTAGGATGTTCTAGAATGATGACTCATCGTGTAATGACTCACCTTGTATGCACCAATGAGGAGCTAGTCAAACTTGGCGGCTGTGACTCATCGTGGAGGACCAATAGAAGCTAGACACCTTACATGACACTTCAGCACCTGTGACTCAGCACGTTCTAGAAGCTTGTACAAACGATGACTCACTATGTTCTAGAATGGTAACTCGCCACATTCTAGAAGGATGTAGAACGATGACTCACCCTGTGACTCGCTACAGTGAGTCACATGTTCCAGGAGTTTCTCTTGATGACTCAGCTGGTGACTCAACACTACACTCACTATGCTGACTCAGCTGTTCTGGAAATTTCTCTCTAATGACTCGTTTTGTGACTCATCAAGGGTAACTAGTAGAAAATGATCAATAATAACTGCTACCCAAATAAGAACAAGTCAATAATACTAGCTAGTCTTGTAACACCCCAAACTTCCTATGTATTAAACAATAATCTTGACAGTTGACAGAATTCTACTGTTTAGTGATTTCTGTGTACTGTAAAGCTATTTTGAATATTCTGTCTGCATATTTGATCGTTTTGAGTAATTTGCTCCGTGTCAAGAAAATAATAATTTTCGGTAGGAAAAATCTACGTAAATTAATTTTTACTTGTTTAGTCTTAATTAATTTACGAATCGATTTGATATTTGTGAGTTTTGTAATTTTTATGATTTTATGTGTGATTTTGGAATTTTTACTTGTTTGTGGGCCCCACGAGGTATATGTGGGCCCAGTGGCCATACATGGGCCCAGGTGGGTCCTTAAAAATGAAAAATTTTTCTACGCGTGTGTAGAAAAATTTGAACGGAGACACTAAACCCGAATCCGGAAACGCTTTTAGAAAATTTCCTTTATCAGATTTTGTCTTTATTTAATTATCGACGATAAAAATACGATAATTATACTTTGAGGTTATAATGGATAAAAATAAAATTCTATATTATTAAAATATTATTAAGATAACATTAGTGGTTTGGATATCCACTATTAATTCAATTACAGCTAGACATTCATCTTGATTTAATTAACGGTGGAGATTTGATCTTAAAAGTAAATAGGATCAATTATAACCGTTGGATTGAAATTAAATCAAGGGTAGGGATTTAATCTTCTAAATGGCTATGACCATTATCAACCCTTGGATGTAAATTTAATCAATGGTGGAAAATGGATCATTAATGACCATTGGATTTGGATTTAGATCAATGGTGGAGATTTAGTCATCAAAAATGATTACAACCATTTTGGATCCTTGGATGTAAAGTTTGAAGGTGTAATCTTGACCCTTCATTTTTGGAGACACATCTAAGGGATGGGGTTTAAAGTGAAGTGATCCAATGGTCCATAAGAAGTCTTCTACCTAGACTACTTTTAATTAATACCTATTTTACCTATAATGCTTTAAATTAATAACTAAAATGACTAAAAACAAAAATGGATATTAATTTGTCATATTTAGCATGCATGAAGAGGGGGGGACGGTTTGGAGAGCAAGGATGAAGGGAGACCAAGATAGAATAGGCTTTTTAGGCCAAAGAAAAAGGATAGAAAAGGTTAAGGAAAATTGCCAAGTGTTAAGACAAAATACTATTGATCATAAATGCTATGTTTTCTTCAAATTCCACTTTGTGTTTCTCTAAGGCAATGCTACGGCAATGCCAATTTGAAGACCACTCCATATTTCATTTATCACCTCTTCACTTTATCATTTCAACTTCAAAGAAACCAAACCAAGAAAAACTCCATTTCTCTCCTAAAAACATACCATTCGCCAAGCACTCCAAGCACCTCTTCCATCACTTTTTAATTTCATACAACCTAGTTTCTTGAATCCTTTCATCATTCTAAGAACCTTTGTAGTTCACACCAAGTTCTAATTCTTCCATTTTGAAGGACTTTTACCAAGATCAAGTTCTAGAGCTTTTGTTGGTGAAGTGTAAGAAAACTTCATTTATTCTTTTCTTTTTCATGTTCTAAACCATGTTTGATCCATGGTTCTTCTTGTTCAAGCTTGATATACTAATTTTCTTGTATTTGTTTCATGTTTAAGAACTTGTATTGGTGGAGATCTTGCTCCAAAGACAAAGCAACAAGCTCTTTGGTGGTTCTTCAAGAGGTAGAGGGAGATTCATCTCACCAACCAAGCATGGTGGTGAGGAAGGTTTTATATTTGATGGATGGTGAATCCATGTGAGGATTCCTATCCATGGTCATGTAATAATTTGTGTGTGTGTTATGTGTTTTAAATTATTTTTGCCTATGCTTGATATGTTTGATATGCTTTGCATGATTTACTTGTGTATGCATGCTTAGTATAATTTTTATTTGTTTAGATGGTATGCTTAAAATTTGCATGATGATATATGTTGAATATATTATGATGGAAGCATGATGATATATGTTGAAATAAACAAAATTTTGGCTCCAAAGGCCATGGAGGAGGTCACGGTTTTGAGCTTCCAAGTTTAGGGTTTTTATTGAAATTTTTCAAGAACAATGAAGTTGATTTTTAGTCCTTGAACTAAATAAATTTCAGCCAAGACACCAATTAAATTAGTGTTCACAAAAATGATATTTTCATAAATGGTAAAATTGAAAGATTAGAGAAGTAAAGAAAATAAACAAGAGGGTTTGTTTTCTAAAATGAGTGTACACGGTTTTTAAGTAGTATTTTCATGAATTTATTTTGTGTAGAAACAAGAATGAAATTTGTTTAAGTTAGAAGAAAAATATTTCATGGTTCCAATGACCATCTATAAGGTTTTGATAATTTAGAAAAAAAAAAAATGTTTTGATGCAACAAAATATAAGAATTTTCAAATAAGGATTTTGGAAAGGAATTTAAGTGTTGAACTTTAAATTATCTTAAGAAGAATTAATTTTTTAGAAATGATTTAGAAATATAAAAGGAAACGTTGTAACTTAAAATTTCTAACGTAGAATTTAAGTATTGGGTTTTGAAAAATGTTAGGAAATTTAAATAGTAATTAAATCAATTAAATATGATTTGGTAAGATTAAATCAATAAAAAGTGATTTTTAGAAAATATAGTACTTTAGAATAGAAAGAGAATAACGTAAGAAATTATATTTTTATGGGAAATGTTCAAAATAATATTTTTAAAGTTAAGAAATATTTTGTGAAGGGTGAAAATGGTGAAAAAGCGATTTACGTAACTCAAAAACGTAATTTTTAAGTTACGCGATTTAAAAAAAAAAGCGTTAAACTATTCCTACGCGATTTGTAAGCGTTTAAATATTTTACACGATCTAAATATTGTGGAAACATTGCTATACATTTTAAAAATAAAAGATCATTTTTACGCAATTTAGAATACAATAGAAAATAGTTTTGCGATTTTTAAACATAACAAAATGTTACAAATCATTACTGTACGTAAAAACGTAACAAAAATATTTTGCGAATGAGAAAAACACAAGAATGTGATTTAACCGTTAATTATACAAGAATCATACAGTTAAAAGTAGTATATGAATACTACAAAAAATTGAGAAGTTTGCACTGTAATTGGCATTAATCCATTTTACGAACGAAAAACAAGATTCTCTGAATGAGAAATTATGTGATTTACCTTTGGTTGGTAATTGGTGCATTACACATGCATTGAAAATGGTCCAACGGACTGAATATAGCTAATTGCCTAGGAGAAACGTACACCTCTTGAGTGGGTGCGATATGCGTAGTGTAGGTTACTAGTTGACCTTGGGGGCATCGGGGTGCGGGTTGCTCGCAATGGGCACTTGGTAGCTCTTCTGCACCGTGAGTTAGACCGATGCAACACACCGATGATCCGACCGAGACATTATTCTTAATCGAGATCTGACAAAGACTGTCGTGTATGTGCTAGATGTGCAAGATATAATTATAGCACTTGGTGAGAGCACGAGATACCGGATCTTTTCGATCAATTTCTCCGACTTGAGTATTAGCTCCATGGAGTAGGACATTGAGTCTATGTTCACATGCATGAATTTAACATATACATATGTGGTAGTATTACCGTAATTAATTGTGGTTTGAGCAAAGATGATGGCATGATGGTAATTATTTTTACACTATGATGATGCCATAATTGTGATCATGATATGATATTTTTGCATAATATGATTATCTCGTGCTATCATCTTGGTATTGGTGTAGGTGATCTCACCTCTTTGTATGTATATCTGTTTATTGTATTTATATTGGGTGAAGACGTTGAGAAAGATACGGTACTAGAAGGAGAAGAGGAATTACTTCTCACATCGTGAACCGCAGAGTTCGACAACATGTCATCGGGAGCTAGTTTCTTCGGATATGTACGTTTACGCTTTCATGGAGGAGCTAGAGAGTGGAGGACAAGTCCGGATGAGCGAGGACTTATTTATGAGGGTACCGACCGTTAGTATTAGTAGGCTATATCGTGGGGATCCGTTTTTACGTGTGACGATCTTTGTTCATGTTGAATTTCCGTTGCATATCGGCGACATTGGGACACTAGAAATTATGTCCCAACGGAAATCAAGGATAGTGTCATCAGCCGGACACCGCCCGTAGGGCTAATCGTCACAATGGATTCCTACCGCCGAGGAACCCGAGGAGGACCCGTCTCTTCTCGCTTAGTTAAGCTGGGCGAGTGTGAACTCGATATAAGTTATGTCTCGTAATTATTTAAGTGTGTTTATTGTTTCAATAAATGGTTTGTAATAAATAAACTAGTGAAATATGTATATGATGTAATTTATGTGTGAGATTGTTGTATCATAGTTTTATTTTCCGCTAAGTTTATTTTATTGTTATTGTTAAAAAAAAAATTTACAACTCATATTTTTATCACAATATCACACTTTATGACTATTGAGGGTATTTGGGTAATTAAAGTAACATAAATGTGACATCCTACGGTGGGTGTTACAAGTCTCGCTTTGTGTGAACTAATTAGGAAGTAGTTATCTAAGGAAAAATATCTAGGCTAAATATCTTAAGTATAATCATGAACCATCATTACATAGCTTTATGACCAACTAATTAGAATCAAGCTTGTTTGTTGAAAATTCAATAAAAATGGCTAAACTAGTTAGCCATGAAACTAGATGACCTAACTAAGTTAGCCTAAAAGCCTAAGAAGTAACTAAATGGAAGTAACTTAGTTTGCCACTCCTTTTTGCTCCACGGTTTCAAGGAGTTCTTGAACCTTCTAGAATGCATGATTCACCTAAGTAACTAAATGGTTAGCCATGAAACTAGATGAACAAACTAAGTTAACTTAAGTCTAACTAGAAGTTAATTGAAACAAACTTAGTTAGCCTAATCCTTTGCACCTCACGGCCACATGGTGGTTCTAGGATGTTCATGAACAAATGATTCATCAAGGGTGACCAAAGCATGATCACTTGATGACCTTAACCATGTGCTTGTTCACAAAACTTGGAAGCTAAGTTTTGATCTCTTTTGAGAGCAACTCCACGGCCAAGCACCATTTGATGGCCAAAATTCTACACTTGGCTATTCTTCCATCATTCTTATAATCTTTTCAAGAAACCAAGAGATTACCCACAAAAAATTCTCTCTCACCCTTTTCTCTCAAGTGTCTCGCGACCAAGCTTGCTTGTAGAGGCCCAGTTTGTGACTTAGTTAATCTTTCTATCAATTCCATCAAAGAGAACCAAAAGCTATCACAAAAGTCTCTCATCTTTTCTCTCCAAGAACCCCACGGCCAAATCACCCAAATTACCATCCAAGCTAGTTTAATTTCATCTTACCATAGTCTCGCATCAAAATATCAATTCAAGATACTTTGGTGTTGTGATCATCTTCATCTCTCTCTTAAAAACCAAAAAGCTCTCTCCTGTCACTCTTTGAGAAACTCACAGCCATACCCTCTCAAATCACCATCCATCCTGTTTAGTTCTAAACAACCTTAGATCTAGAATCTACATACAATTCTAAGACTTTTTCATGTTTGCATCTTTTCCAAAATCATCCATCTTCAACATTGTTCTTCAAACTAAAGATTGAAGCTTTATAGGTGAAGTCTCTAGTATCTACTTCTAAATTCATTTTAAAAGTTCTAAACCATGTTTTGGTCCATGGTTTTCTAGTTTCAAGCTTTATTTATGATGTTTGTGCATTTGAAGTTTTTATAGGATTTTGTGTGGTGGGGGCCGAAATCTTCAAGAAAGACAACCAAGAGGAGTTTTGATCTTCCTTTGAGGTAAGAGGGAGATTAACTTCATTGGCCATATGTGGTGGTGAGGGAATGGATTTGTTGTGTTTGTTAGTGAAAAATCCTTTTAAGAATTTATTCACTTGATTGTGTATGTTTATGTGTTCTATGTTCTGCTCTATGTGATTTTGTTGTTTATTAATTATGCATGATTTTATTGATTGATTATTATATGAGATGGTATGATGTTGATTAATTTATGATTAGTTGCTTAATATGATTTTATTGTTTTCATAGTAAGCATGAACATGTGATAGTGGAAAGATCATGAGTGATATGTTATATGATGAGAATCATGTAGAAAGGAAAACTGTTTTGGTTCCAAAGAACCTTGAGGCTCACGGCCTTCATGCTTGATATGGAACAAATCACTTAAAATTATTTTACTAATCATGAATTTTAAATGAGTAGGTAATAAGTCAATGATTTAAGGATTTGCAAAGAAAGTGGACATGCAAATGAATAAATATTTGCTTATGAGGTACAAATTGATTTTTGGCCAACATGCCAAGAATTAGTATTCTAAATCAAAAATATTTTATTAAGCATAGTCTTAGATGATTAGTTAACAAGAATGCAATTTAATGGTAAAAAGGAAGTAAACAAATTTTTAGAATGAATTTAGTGAAAATAGGTTATAATGAGAAATAAAATTAAAACTTGAAATTCGCTAACATATAGCTCACCCTTTGGGTTTTGAAGCGCATTAGAAAATTTTGAGCTGTAATATCTAATTAAACAAAAAAAGTACATTTTTTGTAAGAAATAGTAGAAAATATTACTTTAAGAATTTTTAGTGGGAAAATATTCTAAATAATGTCAAAATGCCTACATTATGTAGAGAATTTTATAAATAAGTTTAGAAGCTAAGAAATATTTTACGCAAGTGAAAAATATTATAAAAATGTTACACGATTTAAAAACGTAACTAGATTGTTATGCGATTGTGAAAACGCGATAAAAATGTTATGCGATTAAGATTTGCAACAGTTTGCTGTAAGACCGATGTACTGGACCCGAATGCATCAGTGATATTATGTAATTGTATGAGCGGTTATCGAATATCATTAATTCTAATGGCATTAGACAATTGTATGGGCAATTGTTTTAATATCATTGGGGATAGTCAACAGTGGTTTGATTTCATGACATTGAGTATGCATAGAAAGTCGTGAAGACTATATTTGGTGACACAGAGTTGAATATTACACCTTCAGTGCGGGTGCGATATGTGTGGTGTCGGTCACTAGTTGATCTTTGGAGACGTCGGGGCACGGAGATCCACGGTGGTCAAATGACTATTCATTGTCTCGTGGAAATTCGTTGCAACACATTGACTATCTCGACAAAACATTGTTCATACTCTTGGTCTGGCGTAGAATGTCTGGTATAGCCATGTTGCGCATATTATATTTTTAAAAGCACTTGATTTGAGGCTAAGACATGTCTTCTGGATCATTCTCTCTGGCGTTGATATTGGTTTAGCTCCATGGAGTAGGGGTTGTCCATTGTGGATGTGGCATGATCATTATTGCATTTGTTGTGCGTGGTTAGTATACATATGCATAATCAGCATTTATATTATTATGATATGATACTATTGTGGTATTATCGTTATGCTAGTAATTGTGAAGCATGTTCTTGTATTGCAAGTTCATTAGATTATTTATTTACTGATATCATAAATGTATCTGCTGATTTATGTTATTCTAAGTTATTTTCTGCATTGAACTGAAATGTTGTATTATCGTTTCTTTGCTGCCATGTTAGTATGCGATGTATGGGATCTCACCTCTTTGTTGTATTATTTGTTTGTTATGTTTTTATGTTTAGGTTTGATAAAGACCGTAAGAAGGAGACGAGATTGGATCGCCTGTGGTTGCGTTGGATTGGTATTCTACGATGACGACAAGTCAAGGTTTCATCAAGTACGTGCAAGCACAGTTATTATATATCTCGACTAGAAAATGTGTTTGTCAAGAATTCAGGAGAGAATAAGGTTCATGACCTTTCTCTTAAGGTTTTTAGACTTAGGCAAGGTCGAGTTTTGTTTGGTAGTTGTATAATAAGTTGGAAGTTTGTAAAGTCTATGTATATATGATGTTCATGACTATGTTGTATTTATGTATTGTGTATTAATCAGTTAATTATATTTTATAATTTCTAAAGGTTTGGTAAGTTTACATTATCCACAAAAAGTAATTTTGGAATTCGTGTCGTACAAGGTTAAAGCTTTTATAATTTGGGATAAGTTGTAGAAGTTTTAATCTTAAATGTGATACCCTAAGGAGGGTGTTACACAATGGCCGAAAATCACCCTTTGTGAAATGATAAAATTTATTTGTTTCTTATTTCCATCTTATAAATCTTTAATTAATTTCTTTTCACTTAATCATCTAGGTTTTCCATTAATAAACTATTTTTACACTAGATTGCCTTATTCAAGCCTTATGGCTGAGAGTTATGTGGTCTTTGAAACCAAAATTCATTTATTCATTTCCTTACTTCCTAATCATCTAACTTCACTATTCATAAAATAATTTTGACTTGGAACACCCATGTTGGGGGTATGGAAGCCAAGAGCCTCAAAGGTCTTTGGGGACCAAAATTCTTTCCTTTCAAGCATCAATCATAGCATACAACATACTTAAATCAAAATAATACTACCATAACAAGTTCATGCATAATATTAGAGCAATAACAACATATAAGGTAAATAAACACAAATCACTAAATTTATACAAACAAGTAAATAACTCTCACATGGATTCTTCACTTTATAAGCACAAATTCTTTCCTCACCACCATACTTGGTTGATGATGTAAATCTTGTAACACCCACTGTAGGGTATCACATTTATGTTACTTAATTACCAAATTACCCCTTTATTTTAAAATATGATTTGTAATAGAAATATGAATTCTAAAATTTTTGGAATGGTAATAAAATAAACTTAACAGAATATAAAATCCTAAACAGCATCACAAATAATTTACATTATATACATAAGTTCCAGTACTGACATACTTAAATATTTATAGACATAGTTCTCAAGAGTATTTGACATTATTTAAACTAACATACTTGCACAAGTATGACTAGACAATAGAACCCTCAAACGGGTCCTCCTCAGATTTCTCAGCAGGCAGGAATCCAACTTGACATGAAGTCCTACGGACCAGTGTCCGTGCAGACAACGCTATATTGATCTCCTTTGGGATGTGATACCTACCACCCCAATACCGTCTAATTGATAGTAGAAATTCGACATGTACATAAATAGTGACAGAAAAGAGCGGATCTCCATGAAATATGCTGCTCATGTTAACTGTCAAATGTCCCTGATATATTAGTCCCTCCTCATTAGGACTAATCCTCCATGCACCAGCACCCCCATGGAACTACAGTCTGACGTACCCAAAGAAACTCGACCGGGTTGCCATCCGATCCAAACTCAGCTTCCTCAAGAGGAATCTGTTCCTCTTCACCTTCTTGCTTGGTACCTCGCTCAATGTCTTTATCAAAATATAAATACAATCCAAAATAATATACGAAGAGGTGAGATCACCTACACCAGTACCAACAAGGCAGTATAGAGATAATACAAATAGCATATCATACAGATAAATCATACAATGATATAGATATAGTAAATAATAAACATCAGCGTTTCAATTCCATAATTTATCGACACTTAACAAATAAAATGTCACCAAAATATTCAACATGTCCAAAATTATGCATATGCTCACTGACTCATTTTCCTACTCCATGGAGCTAACTCAGGTCAGAGAAATTGATCTGAAAGATCTGTCTATACCAATATGCCTCAAATCACGTGCCATAATTCCCATAAGTGCTTGCACATCTAGCATATACACGACAGTCTTTACTAGATCTTGATTAAGAATAGTGTCTTGGTCTGGATCATCGGTGTATTGCATCGATCTAACCCACAGTACAGAAGAGTTACCAATTGCCCATTGTAAGCAACCCGTACCCCGATGTCCTCAAGGTCAACAAATGACTTACACTATGCATATCGCACCCACTCAAGAGGTGTATTCTCTCCTAGGCAATTAGCCTTATCCAGTCCATCGGACCTTTCCAATGCATGTTTAATGCACCAAAGCCAACCACAGGCAAAACTCATTATTTCTCATACAGGGTCCATATATTGGTCCAATAGTAATCTTACTGTATATTCAATCGCATAATCATATTATCGCTTTTTCTCAATCACGCAACACTTTTGTCGCGTTTTTCCAATCACGTAGTGATTTTTCATCGTTTTCTCAATCGCGTAAAAATATTTCATCGTTTTTCAATCGCATAGCGATTTTTCAACGTTTTTGAAATCGAGTAGCTTAAAAATCACGTTTTTAAGTTATGAAAAGCATTTTTCACCATTTTTCGACTACGTAAAATATTTCTCAACCTTCCAAACCTTATTTTGGCCTTTCTAAAAATTATACCATCTCTTACTTTATTTTTCCATACTTTCTAACTTTAAAATTTCCTAATGCACTCAAAAGCCCAAAGAGTGAGCTATACGTCAGTAAATTTCAAGATACCAATGTACTCACCATAATTCTAAATTAATTCTAAAACTCAATTCTCTTTAAAATAAGTTGAGGTTCAAACACTTTCAACCTCTTTTTTTATTTCATAAACGAAATTTCTATTTCTCAAGTGACAAAACACTTTGTTTCTATTTCTAAAATCCTTGTCTTATTTTCTTTAAACCAATTTCCTTCCATGTTCCAAATCATAATTTACATGAAGTAAAACCTTTTTCAACCCATCAAACCCGTAATTACATGGTCATTGGAACCATATCTTTTCTTTTCCTTTTCCTTATATCCATTCAATTTTATCATTCATGAAAATCTTAATTTGGAAACACCTATCTTGAGGTGTTGAGGCCGTGAGCCTCTTGGTCATTGAAACTAAAATTATTTTCCATGTTCATTTCCATTATGGCATATTCAATATATTTCATATCATATATATATCACAAGCATGCCATAAATAAAACAATAAATCATGCAAAACATACAAAGCATAAACAATAAATCAAAGCACATCAACACTCAAAAATAATTACACAACCATAGATAATGATGGATTCGTCATCCCTAACAAACAACTACATCTCTCACCACTATACTTGGTTAGTGAGATAAATCTCCCTCTTACCTTAAAGAGGAGACAAATACTTCAAGTTTTTCCTCCTATGCTTTTCGTGAAGCTCCTTGTAAAAACCCTAAAAATCTTAAACAAATTTTAAAATCAACAATAAGCTTAGAAATAAGTAAACCATGGATCAATCATGGCTTAGAAAATCAAAACTAAAAGATTGGGTTAAGAAACAAGAAGTTTACCCTTTTTGGTAGAAACTTTAAGCTTGGATTTCAAGCTCAAGATGGATGATTTTGAGAAAACTCAACTAAAAATGTTCTTAGAATATGGTTTAGGTTTAGGGAATGGTATTGGATAAAATTATAGGTGAGTGGAAGTGGGTGGATGGTGTGGCTACCGAGAGCTCTCCAAGGAAACAACAATGGAGTTCTTGATTTTTGGTAAGAGAAAAACTAGAGAGAAAAGGCTTTCTTAGACTTGGTGAAGATGAAGAATGAAGTGAAAACACTTGGTTTCACTTAGTTATGGCCATAGAACTTACCCAAAGGAGGTGGCCACTTTCTTTGACTCTCCAAGATTCCATCCTAGCCTTAGCTTGCATCAAGGGTGGAGGTTTCAAGTCTTTCCCACCAAGCTTGCTCTTGAAGGTCCTAGAACCACCAAGTGGCCGTGGGACTCCAAGGGGAGGCAAACCAAGTTCTTGGTTCAATTGACTTCTTGGTTAATTTCAAGTGAATCTAGTTAGTTTACTTAATTCATTAGCTAACTATTTAGTTACTTTGCTAAGTATCTAGTTACATTTGAAGTTAGTCTTCAATTCAAGAACATAGTAGAACATTCTTGTAACTAGGCTTCAAAAAGTAACTAACTATGTTTACTTCCATTTAGTTACTTCCTAATCTTCTTCGAATAACCTAATTAGATTTAAGCTAACTTAGTTAGGTTTTCTAGTTTCTAAGTAACTAGTCCAACCATCAAAATTGACTACATCTTATTGGTTTAGAAATTCAAGCCTATCTTTTTAACATATTCTTATTGGTTTAGAGATTTTCCAAGTCAGAAATGTTGACTTGCTTCCTATTGGTCCATTTTCAGTAAGCCTCAAGACTTTATCGGCTCCTATTGTCCATTGGACAAAGGCTACTACTCATAATTCAGTAGGTATCGTCCACGGGATAACAAAATAATAAAAAAATAATAATAAAAATATAAAATAATTTTATTACACAGATAAATTCTAAAAATTAAAAGATTAGGACACGCATCTCTCTAATTGGGTTTAGTAAGATCCCCCAACTCCGAATAAATGCGTAAAGATTTTTCTCGGTCAAAAAATTATTATTTTACTGACACGTAGCAAATCTCTCAAAACAATCAAATACAATCACGGAATAGTCAAAATAATTTTATAACACTCAGAAATCACAAAACAGTACAATTTCATTGTTACTGTGATAATGGCTAAATTTTCGGGGTGTTACAAATCTCCCTCTTACCTTGGATGATCCTCCAAAACTCCTAGTATGCCTCCTTCAAGTAGATTTTCTCCACCAGGTTGAACTTAAAAACAAAGAAAACATATAATATTAACATCCAAGGTTTATCAAAGATGACTATGAACCAAAGTATGGTCTTAGAATCTTGAAAATGAAAAGAAAGATGAAGAATAGAAAACTTCACCTAAAAATCCTTGATCTTGAGCTTGAAGAACAAGGTTAAAGATGGAAGATTTAGGCTAAGATCTCAGCTACAAAGTATCTTAGAATAGTATAAGGATGCAAGATGTAAGGTTGACTTGAATTATTGAAGGTTGGAGGGTGGTTAATGGTGGGTTGGCCGTGAGCTTTGGAGGAGAGAAAATGAGAGAGAATTTTGATAACTTTGCTATAGGAAAGATGATAGAAATGTGTTGAATGACTAAGTATCATCTTTGGCTCCTCCTAGAAGCACTTGGTCGTGGGCTTCCTTGCCAAAAAGAGTGTCCAAGTTCTTTTCATAACCTCCAAACTTAGCTAGCAAGCTAACTTCCCATTGGTTCTTCACTTAAGTCAAAGCCATTAAACTTGACTATCACAAACTTGCTAAACAAGCTTGTTTCCTATAGGTGCTAACATAAAGCTTGTCATGATTGATCATTATTAGCTCCAAGATATTTAGGCTTATGGATAACCATCCATCAAGATATTTTCGGATAGATATTAACCAATGGATAATAGCTTTACCCGAGAGATTTACCCAACTAGTGTAAAGGAAAAAAATTATCAGATTGGTGCAAGTCAGAAAAAAATTATCGAATTGGTGCAAAATGAATAGTAATTATAGCAAGTCATGGCTGAGAGCCACGACTTACCTATTTTTACACGAAGTTGTGCCTGCCAAGCACGACTTTTTTTTTTTTTAGTGAAATCGTGCCTGCCAAGCATGGCTTCTTTTTTTTTTAAATTTCAGTGAAGTCATGTATAACATACTATTAAGAACACTTAGATTTCTCCAAATCAAGTTTCTTAACTTTCATCAAGTTTAAAATAAATCTTAGGATTCATCAAAAATATTGTTTCACCATTTTTATATTTTTTTATATTTGCTGCTAGTCAATCCGGCATTAAAACACACACTCAGTATGCTTAAAAATACCAAACTAACTCTGATTAACCTCAAAATTTAACCACACCATCTTTCACATATTTGTGACCTAGAAACAAATTTCTCACATTTATTTCCATTAACTAAATAGTTTAAGCTAATTCCAGGGCTAATATCAGTTATTTTCCACACATAGCATTATAGCAAAGTGACTAAACATGCTCATAAAGTCACAAAATTCAACAGACATGTTAATCAAGTATTAGACATTGAACGTTGTCCCACAAAGAAAATGTCTCCAAATCTTCAATGCAAACACAACAGTTGCCAACTCAAAATCATGAGTAAGATAACTCCTCTCGTGTACCTTTAATTGCCTCGAAGCATATGCCACAACCTTTCGATTTTGCATAAGCACACAACCTAAACCCTGATACGAAGCATCACAATACATCTCAAAAGGTTCATTGGCATCAGGTAGAATCAGCACTGGTGAAGTAGTCAATCGTCTTTTCTAACTCTTGAAAACTCTCATCGCATGCATCAGTCTATGCAAAAGGTTGATTTTTTCATGTAAGCTGGGTGAGAGGTCCTACTACCTTGGAAAATCCCTCAATAAACCTTCAATAGTAACCCGCTAATCCGATAAAACTATAGATCTTTGATTCAGTCTTCAACCTTTCCCATTGAAGAACTATTTCAACTTTTGATGCATCCACTTCAATTCCTTCCTCTAAAATTATGTGACCCAAAAATTGAACTTCACTCAACCAGAACTCATATTTGGATAGCTTAGCGTATAACTTATTCTCCTTCAAAATCTGGAGAACCACTCTGAGATGTTCTGTATGTTCCTCCGGGCTTTGAGAATAGATCAGAATGTCGTCAATAAAGACAATAACAAATTTGTCAAGATAAGAACGAAAGATCCTATTCATGAAATCTATGAATATTGCAGGAGCATTCGTTACCTCGAACATCAACACTAGATACTCGTAATGTCCATATCGCGTCCGAAAAGCTGTCTTGGGAATATCTTCTATTTTCACTCGAATCGGGTGATAACCAAAACGTAAGTCAACCTTGGAGAATACAACAGCTCCCCTCAATTGATCCATCAAATCATCTATCCTCGGAAGAGGATATTTATTCTTGATCGTGATTTTATTCAACTGGCGATAGTCTACGCATAAACGAGAAGTTTCATCCTTCTTCTTAACCAACAGTATTGGGACTTCCCACGGTGATACACTGGGTCTCACGAACTACTTTTCCAACAGTTCCTCCAACTATTTCTTGAGCTCTGCTAACTCTAATGGCGACATCTGGTATAGTGCCATTGATATAGGTCTAGCTCTTGGTACAAGATCAATAGAAAACTTTATTTCTCTTTCTAGTGGTAATCCATGTATATCGTCAGGAAAAACTTTAGGAAACTCATTGACTACAAAATAGCTTTCACATCCTCTTCACTCTTGACCTCCAAGGAAGATAATAACATATACCCTTGAGCTCCTTCCCTCAAGAAAACTTTGATTTGGTTGGTCGTTAGAAATCCATAATTCTTAGTCTAGGGAAAAACTAAAGTCTTATTGGAACAATCTAATAGAATATGGTTAGAAGACAAACAATCCATTCCTAAAATTATATTTATAGTTGAAAGAGGCAAACAAATCAAATCAACATAAAATATTTAATCCTTAACACAAACAGAGCAATTTAAATAAACTTTTGTAGTAACTACAGGCTTATCAGTAGGAGTAGAAACAATCAAGTCAAAAGACAATGTAGACACAGATAATCCTAAACGACCCACACAGTCATAAGCAATGAAAGAATGGGTTGCTCCTGAATCATATAGCACAGTTAAAGGATTACCTTTTATAGCACATTCATCCATAATCAGATCCTCAGATTTGGAGGCTTCCTCTCCACTCATTGTATACATTCTTCCTCCCACCTAGGGTCTTGCAGCACGTACATTGCTCACAGAGGGTTCCGCCTTGGGTTGATTGTAATCCTTTGAAATGTGTCCAAGCTTCCTGCATCTAAAACATATAACCCTCTTGATTGTACAATCCTTTGTCAAGTGGTCCTTCCCACACTCGAAGCATTTTGATGAAGATGTCTTCGCCTGACTAAATTTATTGTTACCAGAACCCGCTCCATACGATTATTGTTGAGGCTAACTCCCCGGTGGTTTAGAATATGGTTTTTGGTAATAACGGTTACCACCACCACTCCTTCCCTTTTGGAATCGAGCAGGTCCAAAGTTTTGGTTACTTGTGTCTCGATGTTGATCCAACTCTTTGATCTGACAACACTTATCTAACAAGGCTGGGAATTGCTCTATTCCCAGGGGTAACATTGCTCTCTTCAGATCATGCCTTAGACCTTCCTCAAACTTCTAGCACTTCCACTCCTCGTCCGGCTATAGTTGAAAGTACCTCGAGAATTTTGCTAGACTCTAAAACCTTGCAGCGTACTCACTGACCGACATTCCCCCTTGTCTCAAGCCAAGGAATTCCATTTCCTTAGCATGTCTGGTATTGGCTAGAAAGTACTTTTCCAGGAACTTATTCTTGAAAACTTCCAAAGTAATCATTCTTCCTTCCGCTTCCAACAGTCTTTGTCTTCCGGCCCACCAATCTTCGTTGTCCCCGACAAGCATAAAGGTAGCGTAAGTTACCTTCCTCTCGTCGGTACAGCCCATTCCTCTGAATATCTTTTCCAACTCTTTGATCCAAAGATTTGCTTTCTCATGATCAAATTCTTTTTTGAACTGTGGTGGATAGTTACGACAAAACTCGGACAGATTCTGAGTTTCAGCAGTCGCTTCTTGTTGTTGGGTAGCTCTCTGGTTCTGTTGTATAATGACGTCGGCCCACATTTGCATAGCTTCAGCAATTGCAGCCATACTTTCGTTGTCCCATCTAGTATTCACACGTCCACCTCTACCACCAGCCATCGCTTTTCTTCAAAATCAGACTAAACAGAACACTATGAAAGTCAAGTACAATTATCTTAAACAATATTGTTTCCTTTCGAAAATCAAACACAGAGAATCACACAACACAAATAGACAAACCTAACCACAAACCCAAAAGACTCAAACTTGGGCTCTGATACCAACTAATGTAACACCCAACGAATGGTATCACATTTCAGACTTATAATTATAAAACTAAACCCTAAGTTATAAATCACTTATTAATATAATAATATGAGTTGTGAAATTTTGCGGATAACATAATTAAATATAATGAAAAGAACATAAGCAATATAAGCTGAATAGTACACACTATACATATACATACGATTTTGTTCTCAAAAGAAATATATAAATACAAACTGTTTGACAAAATATAAACTAGCCCAAGCCCATGCCTACGGAGTAGGGCCCTCTGATGGATCCTCCTCCTCGGATTCCTCGCTAGACAAATCCCTCAGACGGGGTAAGCCTGGAAGAACGAGAGTTCGAGCCGATGAAACCTCGAAGTCCTCCCTCGGGATATAATGAACATCATCCCAGAAATCTCTGAGAAGCATGTTAAACTTTAAACATACACTAACACCAAAGGTAAAATCAGCAACCTCCTGTCGGGTCCTACTGACAAACACAGACACGTCTCCACGGTACGTCACACGCTCTGTGTCCAAACTGAAGTTCCATGCCTTGGTGCCACCATGAAATTGCACTATTACAAAACCAAACAGATCGCGTCTCGATGCCATCACGATGATGCAATATATCAACCCAAACAAAAAGGATGCAGCTCTTCTTCACCTTCCTCACCGTCTTTACCAAACATAAATATAACACATAAATAACATATAGAGAGGTGAGATCTCCTACATTAATACCAACATAGCAGTATCGAAACAGTAAAGACAGTAATATCACTTAGACACAAAAAACAATAAATATAGTCATGGCATTGAGTATGAGATAATTCTTAATGTTAACAGACATAATATATCACAATGTTATGTAGACAGACTATGTACTTGCACAATGAACTAGTTTCCTACTCCATGGAGCTAAAACACAAATTAGAGGTAATGATCTAGAAGATCTCTCTGTATCTCGGCCGCCTCAGACCAAGTGCTATAATTTTATCAACGTGCACATCAGGCATTATACAAGACAGTCTATGCCAGATCGTGAATAAAATAGTGTCTGGTCGAGATCGTCGATGCGTTGCTCGGTCACCACGGCCCAATGGTGTAATGCCCATTTTTCTTATCTCACGAAGAAGGAACGCTACACCATAATAATGAAAAATGAAATGAGAATAAGGAAAATATAAATACATTGATTGATTAAGACCCAGTTCATATTCGTTATGTGAATAAATAATTTGTATCTTGATTGTATAATAATCAGGTACTGAAATATGTGTACATTTCTTTTCTTTTTTTTAGAAGAAAAGATAATGATAAATATAGATACAATAAAAATCAACGAGAAATGGAACCATACATTCATTATATATATATATGCGTCGAGCTTGTTTAGTTACATCATCAAATTTACAAAAGTAAAGGCTTTACCCACCCAAGATGATTATAAATTTACATCCCATCAAATTAGCAAAACGTCAGGCTTCCTAAAAAGATATACGGATATCCATCAGTAGCCACCGACAGTATCAGTCCCTAAGATTGATGAGAAGGAACAATAGCAAGGTCCTCCTCATCTGATGAGATCATCATCGAAGCAACCGAATTTCGGGCAGAAGCTCGAGCAGTGGAGAGAAATGAATCATCTCGTGGGGTGTAATAAAGGTCATCCCACAAATCTCTAACAGGCAGGTAAAACTCTAAATGGACAAAAGCTGTGAAATCAAAAACAGGCAGGTCGTAGCGACCCCAAGCTAAAGACACAGTTAGCTCCCCGTGATAGATGCAACAGTCCGTGCTCAAGTTTATGTGCCAACAGTCTGGACCACCGTGAAAGGTCATCCTTTCATAACCCAAAAATCGGCGTGGACGTGAAGACATGTTCAGACAGTCTCAAATCGTAATCGGGCCAGAAACCAGGAAAGTCAAGTGCTTCCTTTTCTTCCTCGCGAACATCTTCTCAAAAGTACATAATTTAAAATAGAAGTACAGATATACAGAAAAGAGGTGAGACACCCAACATTCAATACCAATATGGCAGTAAGAAAATAGAACGGCACTGGACACCCACATAGCATTACAACACATATAGTTATCCACAGTAATAGCCAAGTAGGCAATAAAAGAAAGATAATAATAACAAAGTCTTAGGCAGTAAATAGTTTATCAATCAAATAATTATTGCAGTATAAAAAATAGATAGTTAAATAGTCATAGGTACTCATGCTCAATGAAATATGAGACTGACAATGCACAGTGCACATGGTACCAAAAATCCTACTCCATGGAGTTAGACATTAACATTTCAGAGAAAATGATCAAGGAGTCATGCCAGTATCTCGTTAGCCTTAAAAATAAAGTGCTTCATCTCATAAAATATTTGTGCAAAATGGCTTATACATGGCACCTCAATAGTTAATCGCGACATAGGACAGTATCTCGATTCGGATCGTCAATGTGTTTGCATCGGTCTATCCCACGGCCTCAATGGAGCTACCATTGTCTATTGTGAGACACCCGCACCCTGACGCCCCCAAGGTCAACCACTATGACCCTACGCTTAGTCTACTTGCACCCGCACTAAGGTGTTATTCAATCTCCTTTGCACATATCACCTTTCCAACAAAATCCAATGGACATCACATATGCATGACGACTCAATTTATATCATGTATATGTATCAATTGCATGTTCCTCATAACACAATGTATATCATGTATACTCATCAATAATATATTTTTCATGGAACATACCACAATGGCATGCAATCGATCCTCAACAATATCATTTCCATAATTTAATCAAGTACACATCAATAAGTACTCGGTCCCGCATGGACTCACAATTCCATACAATCCATTCTCAATATCAACAATTTCGTATACATGGTTCAACACATATCATAATTCCATATTATGAATCCAACATCCATAGTTTCCTCTTGATCAATTATGAAAATTTTGGGCTAAAGAACCCTTGAACAACCATGGCCCCTCTAAATGTTCATCACTTAATTAATTTCTTCCATCTCATTATGAAGTACATATCTCTAAATCCTTAATTCCCAAAGATGTACAAAAGCATCACTTGGACACAAAAAAAATCCTTTAGAGGCTGTGGCCTCCCTAAGGCATCAAGGTTCCAATTTTTCCATTCCTTTCATCCATCCTTTAATAACTAATTACATAGATTTTATTTTACACAAAAATCAATTCAAACCCTTAAGATTTTAGGCCAAAACCGTGGCCTCTCAATAGGGTAGTAAACCCTCAAATTTTCCATTTATCAAATCTAACATTATCAAAGCATTCCAACATCCTTAATGTATTCAAACCAATCAATCATTATTAATCTCAATCAAGAACACACAAACATGCAAAAACAATCAAACAAAGTAAGCATCCATTATGGATATCTCCATCAACAATCACACAAAGGTCTCCTCACCACCAATAATGGTTGAAGTGAGTAAATCTCCCTCTTACCCAAAGGAAGAACACGAAATCACCTCCTTGGTATGCTCTTGGTGGTTCGGTTTTGGGGCTCCCAAAAACTCTAGAAATCAAGCTCAAAGAATCAACACCAATGGTTGAAAAAGAAGAGATCCATGGTCATAAATATGGCCATAGAAACGAAAAATAGGAAGAGAAGGTAAAGAATCAAAGATTTACCTTCAAAGTCTCAAACTTTGTTCTTGAGAAAAAGTGAAGAGGATGATGGATTTGAGAGAAACTCTTCAAAGATAAAAGCTTTAGAATGATGAGAGGAATGTAGAAATGGTGATGGTGAAGTAAGAAATTGAAAATGGCCACCCAATAGGGCTACAAAACCGTGGAGAGGTGAGGGAGAAGAAGAGAGAAATTGGAGAAAATGGAAGATGAAACTTGAAAAGAGAGAAAGTGATAGTATAGATGAGTGATATTTTTGGGTGAAGAGTGTTAAGGGTGGGAAGCAAAAAAGTGTCACGGCAATGAAAGAGAGAAGGAGTGGGATGAGTGGCTTCTCCTACAAGATTGTGCAATTTGGTCATTTGTGGTCAAAGCTTCTCAAAGAAGCTTTGATTAAAATATAGTATTTTTGAATTAAAGTGGATTTGAATAGACATAAAGTGGATTACATTAGGATAATGTGATAGGATTTTCTAATACATGCTATTATCCAATGGACAATTGTTACAGTTGACAGAAGTCAGTATTAATTGCCTAGCAGATAAAAATTATACAGCGATTTATTTTATCTGATAAAATTCTCAAAAAATGTGAAACCTCGTAAATCATGTCCAGCCTCGGGTTTAGTAAGATCTCCCGTTGATGTTTCCACAGATCAAGGTTCTTGAAAAAAATATCTCATTTTCCCGGCTCCTCTCAGTTTACACGTAAAATGAGAAATAATATTAAAATATTCTACATTCTCAGAAAAATTTAAAAATTTTTTCAAAAATCACAAATATTGTAAAATGACTATTTATGGTAAAATAAATAAATTTTGGGATGTTACAACTCTCCTCCTCAAATAGAAATTGCGTCCTCGAAATTTTTATACCTTAGAATAGTTGTGGGTATTGCACCTTCATCTTGTCCTCCAATTCCCACATTGCATCTCCAGTTGTCTCGTTCCAGATTACCTTTACCAATGGGATGTCTTTCCTCCTGAGTTGCTTCATTCTCCTATCCTCAATCCTTACAGAAGTTGTTTCATAAGTCAAGTTTTCCTTTAATTGTACTAAGTCAGGTGCCATGACATGATCAGGGCTAGGAATATATTTTCGAAGTTGTGACACATGGAAAACATTATGGAGATTTGAAAGAAAAATTGGTAAGGTTATTTGATAAGCAACTGGACCTACCAGACAAAGAATTTGGTAAGGTCTAAGGAATTTTGGAGTAAGTTTTCTAGACTTAAGAACTCGACCGACCCTAGTGGTAGGCGTGATTTTCAAAAACACATGCTCTCCTTCCTCAAATTCAAGAGGTTTTCTCCTTTTGTTCGCGTAGCTCTTTTGTCGACTTTGAGCCGTCCGCATCTTCTCCTGAATCATCTTGACTGTCTTAGTTGTTTGTTGTATGAGATTAGGTCCAACGGCAAGTCGCTCTCCGTCTTGATACCAACATAAAGGTGTTCTGCACCTTCGCCCATATAGAGCCTCATAGGGTGCCATCCCTATAATCGAATGGTAACTGTTGTTGTAGGTGAACTCTACCAACGGTAAAACTTCATCCTAACTTCCAGTCTGTTCCAAATGACACGTTCTAAGCAAATCTTCCAATGATTGAATTGTTCTTTCTGATTGACCATCGGTTTGTAGATGATATGCAGAACTTAAGCGTAACTTCATTCCCATTGCTTGTTGAAGACTTTGCCAAAACTTTAACGTGAATCTTGGATCTCTGTCAGAAATAATACTTGTAGGTACACCATGCAGTCAGACAATTTCACCGATATACAACTGAGTCAACTTCTCCAATGAATACCTTATGTCGATCGGTAAGAAATATGCTGACTTCGTAAGTCAATCCACTATTACCCATATTGAATCATGACCCTTTTTAGTCCTTGGCAATCCAACCACAAAGTCCATTGTAATACTATCCTATTTCCATTCGGAAATAGTTAAGGGTTGTAACATTCCAGATGATCTTTGATGTTCAACCTACACTTTCTGGAATACTAAACAAGAAGACATACATCTAGTAATATCTCTTTTCATCCCATGCCACCAAAATAGCTTTTTCAAATCTTGATACATCTTGGTTATTCTTGGGTGCATACTCAACTGACTCGTGTGAGCATGTTCAAGAATGTACTTCCTGAGTTCTTGATCCTTAGGCATGCATACTCTACCTCTGAATCTTAAAATTTCATCGTTTCCTTCCTCTAAGGTCGTTGCATCACCTTGTCTCATATGTTCCCTTTCTTCCTGTAAGAACTTGTCAACTCTCTGCTTTTCTCGAATATCTTCCATTAAGTCATTTGAAATAGTGACCATGTTTATACAAATCTTTCCAGGTGTCAACTCCACAAAAGACTATATATCTCTAAATTGTTCTATCAAATCCTTTTCTCTAATCATCATAGTAGAAACACTGACCATTTTCCTACTTAAAGCATCGGCCACAACATTCGCCTTTCCAGGGTGATACTGAAGTTGGAAATCATAATCTTTTAGGAATTCAAACCATCTTCGTTGCCTCATATTCAACTCTTTTTTATCATACAGATACTTCAAGCTCTTGTGATCACTAAAAATATTGAACGTTGCTTCATAAAGAAAATGCCTCCATATCTTCAAAGCAAAGACAACAGTAGCTAATTCTAAGTCATGGGTTGGGTAGTTCTTTTCATGCGTCCGCAATTGTCTTGAAGCATAAGCCACCACTTTTTCACTTTGCATAAGCACACACCCCAATCCTTAGTATGAAGCATCACAATATACTTCGAATGGTTCACTTGGATCAGGCAGAACTAATACTGGTGAAGTAGTTAGTCTCCTTTTCAGCTCTTGAAAACTCCCCTCGCAAGCGTTCATCTACTTAAAAGCTTGATTCTTCCTTGTGAGTTGGGTGAGAGGTCCAGCTATCTTAGAGAATCCTTCAATGAATCTCGGATAATAGCCAGCTAATCTGACATAGCTTCTAATTTTTGTCACCGTTTTCAGCCTTTCCCATTGCAGAACAGCTTCTACCTTTGATGGGTCTACGATAATTCCTTCCTTTAAAATCAGATGGCCTAAAAATTTGACTTCGTCTAGCCAGAATTCACACCTTGAGAGCTTGGCGTACAACTTTTTCTTTTTCAGAATCTGAAGGACTAAGCTGAGGTGTTCAGCATGATCCTCCTGACTTTGAGAGTAGATCTGGATATCATCAATGAAGACAACAACAAACCTGTCCAAATAAGGACGAAAGATCCTGTTCATATAGTCCATAAATATAGTAGGTGCTTTTGTCACACCAAATGGCATTACCAGGTACTCATAGTGTCCATAACGAGTACGAAAAGCTGTTTTGGGAATGTCTTCCACCTTCACTCGAATTTGATGATAATTAGAAAACACCGTTGCTCCCTTCAACTGATCCATTAAGTCATCTATCCTTGGAAGTGGATACTTATTCTTGATTATGACATTGTTCAACTGATGATAATCCACACATAATCGTGAAGTACCATCCTTCTTCTTGACTAGTGGTACCGGCACTCCCCAAGGTGATACGCTAGGTCTAACAAATTATTTCTCCAATAGTTCTTCTAATTGCTTCTTGAGTTCAACTAGCTCTGTTGGCAACATTCTGTAGGGTGCTATAGAAATAGAACCTGTAACACCCTTATGGGGATGTCACATTTATAAAGAAAATAAAATAAAGATAAATAAAATCTACCCAAGTTATAAAATATTTGTTATATACCAATGCGGGTTGTAAAATTTTTCCGGTTAAATAGAATATTACTAGATAAAACAACACAGAACATAAAATAAGCACACTATTATCACACATAATATACATATGGTTCCATCATAGGTTATACAAATAATGTACAACTACAAATATTTAAAAACCAGAATAGTAAACAAAGCAGTAAAAGGTCAATATATACAAACGCAGACACGCCCAAGTACACATCTTAAATATCTAACCCTATGAATGATCACTCTCAGATGAAACTTCAGGTGATAGATATCCAAGATGTCTTGACCCTCTACGGACACGAGTCCGTGCAGTCGATACGCTGCTGATCTCGCTAGGCGTATCAAACATACCACCCCAATGACGCCTAAGAGATAGCGGCAACTCCACAGGTAAATATAACAAAGTAAAAAAGATCGGCACTCCATCAAACTCCGTACGTATGGTCACAGTCAGACGCCCTACGTACGTCACCGAGTCTCTATCCTATCGCAGATGCCAGACTTCAGAGCTTCCATGAAACTCAAGTTGCACGAATCCAAAGAATCCTGGTAGTGTCATACTCACACAATCAATCCAATGGATATGGATGATCTGATGGTTCTTGCTCGTAGAACTGATCTTCGGCTTGCTGCTCTTCCTCCTCCTATGAATACTCACACTCAAGAGGCTATTCCTCTTCCTCAAACTCTTTATCACATAATTTAAAATATACAGATAGCACATACAAGAAAGAGGTAAGATAATCTATATCACCACAAACATGGTAAAATAAGAAAATGACAATACAACAAGTATAACAGTTCATACAATATAGCATACTATAATAGCATAAATAAAAATACAAGATAACACGGACGTAATATAACACAGAACTCAACGTAACAATAACATATAGTGGTACAGATAGATAAAATGGTACCGATGGATAAAATGTTATAGATAAATAGCATTAAAATGTATAACATAAAAGTATATGAAATGTGACTCAACCCTACTCCATGGAGCTAAAAACACAGACATCAGAGAGAATGACCCGCAAAATCTATTAGTACCATCGACCGCCAAGCTATTCCGCTGTCTCACGTTGCGTCTATAGCCCACTGTCATAACGTCGTGGTATAGCACATTGTCAAAATGTCATGTCACTATAGGCTTGTACTAAATAGATTTCACAAGATCTTGATTAAGTATAGTGCGTGTCGAGTACATTTGTGTGTTGTCAGTTACCACGGCCCAGAGGAGCGACCAACTGTCCACAAATGGAATAATCCGCACACTAATGTCTCCAAGTTCATTCAGGTTGAACCACACTACGCTTATCACACCGACAACACGATGTAATTCACCTCGTCAATCAATCCACCAATTATCAACCAAACTGGCACAACTCAATGCATGATAAAAATTACCAGAATACTCTCAATGGTATAAATATGCATATTTACGCAAATGCCCTCAATGGCAAAAATCTCAGATATGCCCCCAATGGCAAAAATTCCAAATATGCCCTCAATGGCAAAAATTATGAAAATGCCCTCAATGGCAAATCTCATATATATACAGTATGTCCCACTTGACAGTACTGTTTCACAATCTGTCCGGGTCCATCACTTTGGCCCGACAATAAAATCTGCTGTTTTCGTCAATCGCGTAGAAATTTTATCGCGTTTTCAAAATTTCATCGTTTTTACAAACGTTTTTAAATCGCATAAATATATTTTACTGTTTTTGAAATCGTATACTATTTTTCAAATGTTTTCTCAATCGAGTAAGATTTTTAAATCATTTTCTTGTCCGAATTCCTTAAAAATTACTGTTTAAATAAACAAAAAATAATATTTAATATGTTTGAATTATGTAGAATATTTTTCATACCATATATGATATAATAGATATCTTTTCTATCTTATTTGTCTGTTTTTAACAAAAATTGACAGTATTTTGCTTAGAAAATGTATGATAATGGTTTTCTAAGTTTTCTGTAAAAATTCCTTTTATTTATATTATAATCATTTAGTTATACTCTTGAAAACCACTAATGTGCTTCAAAACATAAAATGAGCTCTACGTTAGAAATTTTACAAAAGCTATTGTATTTCCTTCTAAACATTAAAATCATTAGTTTTAACTTCTTAAACTTAATCTAATCATTTTTATTCCTCAAAATTCATTGTAATAAAATTCCTTTTTGCATTATTACCTAACCTTTGTTGAAAAACAATTTTAGAAATAAAAACATTCATATTTGGCACGTTGGCCGAAATATATAAAATTAACATTTAATCTTTAAATTTGTTTTTCTTATTCTAAAACAACTTATATCTTACTAATTCCCCTAAGTTAATTAAATTACACTTTTGGAAAATTGATGAGAACATTTTGGTTCTCCTTTGATGTTGAGGCCGTGAGCCTTCACTAGTGTTCTTTGGAACACTCATACAATCCTTGACATGTTATTCATATCCTATTAATTATACATGCATTTCTAACACATACAATATATTTAAAGCTTGTAGACATGCAATTTAATACAATTCACAAATAGGAAAGCTAATAACAAATAACACAAATGAATCCTTATGGATTCTACAATCACAAACAATTTTCATCTTCTTACCACCACCCAAGGATGATAAGATTTAAGTCTTCCTCTTACCTTAAGTGAAGACAAACACTCTTTCACTCCTTTCTAGGGTTTCGGTTTTCATCCCTCCAAGACACCTATCAAGCTCAAACAAATTTCTACAAGTTATTAACATGAAAGAAAGCTTAAACCATGGATCAACCATGGCTTAGAACTTTGAAAAAGAATTTAGAAATGAAAAACAAGGATTTTCACCTTCTAGGTAGAATCTATCAAGTAGTTTTTCAAGCTCAAGATGATGGATTTTGCAAGAACTCTCAACTAGAGATGTTCTTAGAATTGTGTTTAGGTTTAGAAAAGTTAGTTGGATAAAATTTTAGGTGGTTGGATGTTGGAGTAAGGTGGCTGGCCGAATGGTGCTTCAAGGTAGCATCAATGAAGTTTGGTATTTTTGGAAGAGAGAGAAGAGAGAAAGTGTTAGAGAATTAAGTGAATAATGGCCTTCCAAGAGTGAATGGCCGTAGACTTCAAATGCAAAGAGGTGTCCATTTGGTTGGCTCCATCCAAGCCTTAGAAATGATCAATGGTGAGGATTAAAACTTGATCACCAAGCTTAGCTCTCATTGGCTATTCCAAGCCTTGTCACTAACCTTGTCATTAACTTAGTCATTAGCTTAGTCATTAGCCTAGTCATTAGCTTTTAAAATATCTCACCACTAATGATGTTTAATTAAGCTACTACTCCAAAACGTTAACTGTTTCACTAAACGTGAGTCCCGCAAAATATTTCCGGGTCCATTACCGCTTATTTGTACTGACTAATAAAATAATATTATAATAATATAAAATTATTTTATTACACGCTTAAATCCTAAAAATTAAAAGATTACTAGTCATTTGTATCATTCAAATTGGGTTTAGTAAGATCCCCAAACTCAGAATAATTAAAATAAGATTTCCCAAATAGAAAAATATTATTTTTCTGTCCCGGAGCAAATCACACAAAAAGTTCAAATAAAATCACAGACAGTAAAATAAAACAATATTTCATACAGAAAAACAACAAACAGTACAAAAAGGACATAATGATCATTTATCCTAAAGTTAAAAAATAGAAAACAGTACATTCGGGACACAACGATAATTCACCCAAAAGTTTAGGGTGTTCAACTCTCCCCAACAAACAAAAATTTCGTCCTCGAAATTCGTTATTCCTCAGAACAAATGAGGATATTGTTCCCTCATCTTGTCTTCCAACTCCCAGGTAACATCACCTGTCACATCGTTCCATATGACCTTCACCAGCTCGATCATTTTCCCTCGAAGCTGCTTTACTTTTCTGTCCTCTATTCTAACAGGTAAAGTCTCGTAAGTCATATTCTCTTTCAGCTATACTTCATCTGGTTGTATAACATGCATCGGATCCGGAACATACTTCCTTAACTGTGATACATGAAATACATCATGCAGATTGGATAGAAAAGGCGGCAAAGCAATTTGATATGCTACAGGACCTATACGTCGGATAATCTGATACGGTCCAATGAACTTAGGAGTAAGCTTCTTGGATTTAATAACTCTTCCGACACCGGTCGTAGGAGTCACTTTTAGAAATACATGATCACCCTCCTCAAATTCAAGAGGTCTTCTTCGCTTATTAGCATAACTCTTTTGTCTGCTTTGCGTCGTCTTCATCTTCTCTTGTATCATCTTTACCTTCTCTGTAGTCTGTTGTACAAGATCTGGTCCAATAGTCATACTTTCCCCATCTTGATACCAACACAATGGTGTTCGACAACGCCTTCCATACAATGCCTCATAGGGTGCCATCCCTATGCTTGAGTGAAAACTATTGTTGTAGATGAATTCTATCAAAGATAAAAATTCATCCCAACTTCCTCGTTGCTCTAAAACATAAGCTCGCAACAGATCTTCCAAAGACTGTATAGTTCTCTCCGTTTGACCATCAATTTGCGGATGATAAGCTGAACTCAACCGCAACTTAGTTCCCATGGCTTCTTGTAAACTTCGCCAGAACCTCGATGTAAACCTTGGATCTCTGTCAGAAATTATACATGTAGGCACACCATGCAGTCTAACAATCTCATTGATGTATAACTGGGTTAATCTTTCCAATGAATATTTAATATTAATTGGCAAGAAATGAGCCGACTTCGTAAGCCTATCGACTATAACCCATATCGAATCATGACTTTTCCTCGTCTTCGGCAATCCAGTAACGAAATCCATTGAGATACTATCCCACTTCCACTCTGGAATAGCTAACGGTTGCAACATACCAGCTGGTCTCTGATGTTCCACTTTCGCCTTCTGACAAACCAGACAAGACTCCACACGTTCCGCTACGTCTCTTTTCATCCTTGGCCACCAAAACAACTTCTTTAAGTCTTGGTACATTTTGGTCATTCCTGGATGCAAACTCAAATCACTAGTATGAGCTTCATCTAGGATCCCCTTCTTCAGTTCAGAATCATCAAGCATACAGATTCTTCCTTTGAACCTTAAAATTCCGTCTGCTCCTTCCTCTACCGTCGACTTATGACCTTGCTTTAACAATTCCTTCTCATTTTGTAAAAATGGGTCCTCCTTTTGTTTATCTCGGACTACATCAAGAAATTCATTTATGATCACAACCTTACATAGGCGAACTTTTCCAAGCAGAAACTCCACTGACAACCATAAATCTCAGAATTTGTTAATCAATTCCTCCTCCTTTATCATTATTGCCGAAACACTAAGCACCTTCCTACTTAAGGCATCAGCTACCACATTATCTTTTCCTGGATGGTACTGGAGTTGAAAATCATAATCCTTTAAGAATTCCAACCATCGCCTTTGCCTCATATTCAATTCTTTTTTATCAAACAAGTACTTCAGACTCTTGTGATCACTAAAGACATTGAACATCGCTCCATACAGAAAATGCCTCCACACTTTCAGAGCAAAAACCACTGCGGCCAATTCCAAATCATGTGTTGGATAGTTCCTCTCATGAACCTTCAACTGTCGAGAAGCATACGCCACAACATTCTGATTTTGCATCAATACGCTTCCTAACCCTTGGTAAGAAACGTCACAATACACATCAAAAGTTCCCTTAGAATCCGGTAAAATTAACACTGGTGCAGTTGTTAACTTCTTCTTCAATTCTTGGAAACTGGCTTCACGTTCTTCCGTCCACTCAAAAACTTGACTTTTCCTCGTGAGCTGCGTAAGCGGTCCAGCAATCTTAGAAAAACCCTCGATAAACCTCCGATAATATCCAGCAAGTCCTACAAAACTTCTAACTTCTGTTACCATCTTAGGTCTTTCTCACTGTAAAACAGTCTCCACTTTCGATGGGTCTACCGCAATACCTTCTTTGGAGATCACGTGACTGAGAAATTGGACTTCCTCCAACCAGAATTCACACTTCGCTAACTTCGCATACAGCTGCTTTTCCTTCAAAATTTGAAGAACAATACTGAGATGTTCAGCATACTCTTCCTTAGATTGAGAATAGATCAGAATGTCATCGATAAAAACAACGACAAATCTGTCTAAATACGGACAAAAAATCCTGTTCATATAGTCCATGAATATGGCAGGAGCATTCGTCACCCCGAATGGCATTACTTGATACTCATAATATCCATAACGAGTTCAAAAAGTTGTTTTGGGTACATCCTCCCCCTTAACACGAATCTGGTGATAACCCGATCTCAAATCTATTTTAGAAAATACCACTGCTCCCTTCAACTGATCCATCAAATCATCAATTCTTGGAAGCGAATATTTATTCTTGATAGTCACCTTGTTCAACTGACGATAGTCCACGCAAAGTCGAGATGTTCCGTCCTTCTTCTTGACCAAAAGCACTGGTGCTCCCCATGGTGAAACACTAGGTCGCACAAACTGTTTCTCCAACAAATCCACTAATTGTTGTTTCAGCTCCACCAACTCTGCTGGCGACATTCGGTATGGCGCAATTGAGATAGGACCTGCTCCTGGTACTAAATCAATTGAAAACTCGATCTCCCTCTCAGGTGGCAAACCAGGTATGTCATCAGGAAAAATTTCTGGAAACTCATTAACAATAAGAATAGTATTCACATCTTTCTCGTTCTTGACTTCTAGAGAAAACAATAACATATATCCCTGTGCTCCCTCTCTTAACAATGACTTGACTTTAACAACAGTCAAGAATCCAGACTTTTCTTCCTTAGGAAAAACTATAGTTTTTCTTGCACAGTCTATAAGGATATGGTTAGAAGATAACTAATCCATCCCTAAGATTACATCTATCTCAACAAGAGGCAAACAAATCAAGTTGACCGAAAACATACGGTCCTTGATAACAACAGGACAATCCAAACATATCTTAGATGTAACTACAGGTTTAGCAGTCGGTGTAGAAACACTCAATTTAACATTCAGAGAAGACACAGGCAACTTCAATCTTTCCACACAATCATATGCAATAAATGAATGTGTTGCACCAGAATCATATAACACAGTCAGAAGATTACCTCCAATGACACCTTCTCCCTGAATAAGGTCATCAGACTGAGAAATTTCCGTTCTAGTCATAGTATATACTCGCCCTCCTGACCTCAATTGAGTACTTCCTGACCTTGGCTGAGTAGCACGAACACTTCTCATAGTTGGTTTCCTTTCTGGCTGAGTACAATCCCTAGATATGTGCCCAAGCTGTTTGCAATTAAAACAAACTGTTCCTCTGATAGAGCATTCAGTAGAAAGATGGCCCTTATTTCCATACTTAAAACATATTGGCGTGAACGCCACCCCCTGTCCTGCTCTATTACCACTAGCACTTCCCCCAACTGACGGTCGTTGAGGTTGATTCCCTGGTGGTCTAGAATACGGCTTGCGCTGAAATCGACTATTATTACTGCTACCACCCCTCTGAAACCTTGTTGGTCCAAAGTTACGATTCCTCTGAGTTAAATTCCTCGAGTCGTGCACAAGCATCAACTAAAGCATGAAACTGATTCATTCTCAAGGATAACACTCCTCGCTTCAGTTCCACTCTCAACCTCGACTCAAACTTCTGACATCTCCACGCATCATCTAGTCGAGTTTGAGCATAATCTGAGAACTGAGACAAGCTCTCAAATTTAGTAGCATACTCATTCACCGTCATATTACCCTGATGTAAACCAAGAAATTCCATCTCCTTGGCATGTCTAGCACTCGCAGGAAAATACTTTTCTAGAAATGCATTAGAAAATACCTCCCAGGTAATTTCTGTTCCTTCAGTCTGCAATAATCGGCGGGTTCCTCTCCACCAATGTTCTCCGTCTCCTCTTAACATAAA
This sequence comes from Ormosia emarginata, assembly GCA_029884605.1. NCBI lineage: Eukaryota > Viridiplantae > Streptophyta > Magnoliopsida > Fabales > Fabaceae > Ormosia > Ormosia emarginata. The sequence goes on along the minus strand of JAQQTP010000078.1, from coordinate 17,653,917 downwards.
CGCTGCATACATTACCTTCTTCTCATCGGAGCATCTCATTCCTTCAAAAATTCTCTCCAAGTCTTGTATCCATTGACTCGCTTTCCCAGGATCAACCTCGCCTCTAAACTGCGGCGGATTGTTATGCCTAAATTCAGATAAATTTAGGGCATCAGCAGTAGCATCTTGTTGTTGAGCTGCTCTCAGGTTCTGTTGAGTAATTACTTCAGCCATTCGCTGCATAGCTTCAGCAGTTGCAATCATTGGATCCACTGCCCGATTTACATTCGCACGTCCTCCTCTTCCGCCAGACATCTTCTTTCTTCAATCATAACAAAACAAAGTTAGATACGTCCTTTCGGAAGTAGATCACAGAGAATCACACAGCACAAACAAAAACAGACCCAACCACAACCCCAAAAGACTCTAACTTGGGCTCTGATACCAACTAATGTAACACCCTTATGGGGATGTCACATTTATAAAGAAAATAAAATAAAGATAAAACAAATCTACCCAAGTTGTAAAATATTTGTTATATACCAATGCGGGTTGTAAAATTTTTCCGGTTAAACAGAATATTACTAGATAAAACAACACGGAACATAAAATAAGCACACTATTATCACACATAATATACATATGGTTCCATCATAGGTTGTACAAATAATGTACAACTACAAATATTTAAAAACCAGAATAGTAAACAAAGCAGTAAAAAGTCAATATATACAAACGCAGACGCGCCCAAGTACACATCTTAAATATCTAACCCTCTAAAGGATCACTCTCAGATGAAACTTCAGGTGCTAGATATCCAGGATGCCTCGACCCTATACGGACACGAGTCCGTGCAGTCGATACGCTGCTGATCTCACTAGGCGCATCAAACATACCACCCCAATGACGCCTAAGAGATAGCGGCAACTCCACATGTAAATACAACAAAGTAGAAAAGATCGGCACTCCATCAAACTCCGTACGTATAGTCACAGTCAGACGCCCTACGTACGTCATCGAGTCTCTATCCTCTCGCAGACGCCAGGCTTCAGAGCCTCCATGAAACTCAAGTTGCACGAATCCAAAGAATCCTGGTATTGTCATGCTCACACAATCAATCCAAGGGATATGGATGATCGGATCGTTCTTGCTCGTAGAACTGATCTTCGGCTTGCTGCTCTTCCTCCTCCTCTGAATACTCACACTCAAGAGGCTGTTTCTCTTCCTCAAACTCTTTATCACATAATTTAAAATATACAGATAGCACATACAAGAAAGAGGTAAGACAATCTATATCACCACAAACATGGTAAAATAAGAAAACGACAATACAACAAGTATAACAGTTTATACAATATAGCATACTATAATAGCATAAATAAAAATACAAGATAACACAGACGTAATATAACACAGAACTCAACGTAACAATAACATATAGTGGTACAAATAGATAAAATGGTACCGATGGATAAAATGTTATAGATAAATAGCATTAAAATGTATGACATAAAAGTATATGAAATGTGACTCAACCTTACTCCATGGAGCTAAAAACACAGACATCAGAGAGAATGACCCGCAAAATCTATTAGTACCATCGACCGCCAAGCTATTCCACTGTCTCACGTTGCGTCTATAGCCCACTGTCATAACGTCGTGGTATAGCACACTGTCAAAACGTCATGTCACTATAGGCTTGTACTAAATAGATTTCACAAGATCTTGATCAAGTATAGTGTGTGTCGAGTCCATTAGTGTGTTGTCAGTTACCACGGCCCAGAGGAGCGACCAACTGTCCACAAATGGAATAATCCGCACACTAATGTCTCCAAGTTCATTCAGGTTGAACCACACTATACTTATCACACCGACAACACGATGTATTTCACCTCGTTAATCAATCCACCAATTATCAACCAAACTGGCACAACTCAGTGCATGATGAAAATTACCAGAATACCCTCAATGGTATAAATATGCGTATTTACGCAAATGCCCTGATTAGTAAAAATCTCAGATATGCCCTTAATGGTAAAAATCTCAGATATGCCCTCAATGGCAAAAATTCCAAATATGCCCTCAATGGCAAAAATTCCAAATATGCCCTCAATGGCAAAAATTACAAAAATGCCCTCAATGGCAAATCTCATATATATGCAGTATGTCCCACTTGACAGTACTGTTTCACAATCTGTCCGGGTCCACCACTTTGGCCTGACAATAAAATCTGTTGTTTTCGTCAATCGCGTAGAAATTTTATCGTGTTTTCAAAATTTCATCGTTTTTATAAATGCTTTTAAATCGCGTAAATATATTTTATTATTTTTGAAATCGCGTACTATTTTTCAAACGTTTTCTCAATCGCGTAAGATTTTTAAATCATTTTCTTGTCCGAATTCCTTAAAAATTACTGTTTAAATAAACAGAAAATAATATTTAATATGTTTGAATTACGTAGAATATTTTTCATACCGTATATGATATAATAGATATCTTTTCTATCTTATTTGTCTGTTTTTAACAAAAATTGATAGTATTTTGCTTAGAAAATGTATGATAATGGTTTTCTAAGTTTTGTGTAAAAATTTCTTTTATTTATATTATAATCATTTATTTATACTCTTGAAAACCACTAATGTGCTTCAAAAATAAAATGAGCTCTACGTTAGAAATTTTACAAAAGCTACTGTATTTCCTTCTAAACATTAAAATCATTAGTTTTAACTTCTTAAACTTAATCTAATCATTTTTATTCCTCAAAATTCATTGTAATAAAATTCCTTTTTGCATTATTACCTAACCTTTGTTGAAAAACAATTTTAGAAATAAAAACATTCATATTTGGCACGTTGGCCGAAATATATAAAATTAACATTTAATCTTTAAATTTGTTTTTCTTATTCTAAAACAACTTATATCTTACCAATTCCCCTAAGTTAATTAAATTACACTTTTGGAAAATTGATGAGAACATTTTGGTTCTCCTTTGATGTTGAGGCCGTGAGCCTTCATTGGTGTTCTTTGGAACACTCATACAATCCTTGACATGTTATTCACATCCTATTAATTATACATGCATTTCTAACACATACAATATATTTAAAGCTTGTAGACATGCAATTTAATACAATTCACAAATAGGAAAGCTAATAACAAATAACACAAATGAATCCTTATGGATTCTACAATCACAAACAATTTCCATCTTCTTACCACCACCCAAGGATGATAAGATTTAAGTCTTCCTCTTACCTTAAGTGAAGACAAACACTCTTTCACTCCTTTCTAGGGTTTCGGTTTTCACCCCTCCAAGACACCTATCAAGCTCAAACAAATTTCTAGTGGGTCCCGCAAAACATTTTCGGGTCCATTACCGCTTATTTGTACTGACTAATAAAATAATATTATAATAATGTAAAATTATTTTATTGCACAGTTAAATCCTAAAAATTAAAAGATTACTAACCGTATCATTCAGAATTGGGTTTAGTAAGATCCCCAGCTCCGAATAATTAAAATAAGATTTCCCCGGCCCAGAAAATATTATTTTCCTGTCCCGAAAGCAAATCACACAAAAAGTTCAAATAAAATCACAGACAGTAAAATAAAACAGTATTTCATACAGAAAAATAACAAACAGTACAAAAAGGACATAACGGTCATTTATCCTAAAGTTAAAAAATAGAAAACAGTACATTCGGGACACAACGGTAATTCACCCAAAAGTTTAGGGTGTTACAGGACCAGCTCCAAGCACAAGATCAATGGCAAACTCGATCTCCCGCTCTGACGGTAAACCAGGTACATCTTTAGGAAAGACTTTGAGAAGTTCTCTAACCACTAGAATTGCATTCACATCAGCCTCATTCTTGACTTTTAAAGAAGACAACAACATGTATCCCTGAGCTCTTTCTTTCAAGAAAGCTTTCACTTGGTTGGTCGTCAAAAATCTAGAATTCTCATCCAAAGGGAAAACTATGATTTTTCTAGAACAATCTAACAGGACATGGTTAGAAGATAACTAATCCATTCCTAAAATTATGTCAATTAGGAAAGAGGTAAATAGATAAAATCAACAGAAAAGATCGACCTTCAACAATCAATGGACAATCCAAACAGACTTTGGTGGTAACAACAGGTTTAGCAGTAGAAGTTGAGACAGTCAAGTCAAAAGGCAAAGAAGACGTAGGCAAACCAAGTCTTTTCACACAGTCATAGGAAATAAAGGATGGGTTGCCCTAGAGTCATACAGTACAATTAAAAGATTACCCTCTATGAGACCTTCTCCTTGTATAAGATCTTTAGATTTAGAGGCTTCAGCACCACTCAGGGTGTAAACTCTACCTCCTGCCTGCAGTTTCGCAGTTCTTGCAGTATTAACTGAAGGCTCCGCCTTTGTCTGATTGCAGTCACGAGAAACATGTCCAGCTTTCCCACATCCGAAGCAAATGATTCCTTTAATAGTGCAATCCCTCGTGTAGTGCTCCTTTCCGCACTTCATACATCTTAGTGTAAAAGTCGTAGTTTAACCAGTCCTACCAGGACTTCCACTAGGACTTCCACTAGGACTACCAAGACTTCCACTAGGACTTCCAAGTGATCTTGAATAAGGCTTTTTCTGATAGCGATTAGCATTACTACTTCCTCCTCTTTAGGACCGAAAACGTCTGAAGTTGCGGTTCCTCGTGTCCCGCGCTTGGTCTAGGTCTTCCATCCAGCGACACGTGTCAAGTAGTTCCGAAAACTAGTTGATCTTCAATGTTATAACAGTTCTTTTCACATCATGCCTCAAACCTTCCTCAAACTTTCGACATTTCCATGCATTGTTCGGTTAGTGTTAAAAATAAGTTGAGAATCTCGACAAGCTCTCAAATTTTGCAGCATACTCACTTACAGTTATATTCCCTTATCGCAAACCGAGAAACTCTATCTCCTTAGCATGTCTAGCACTTTCCAGGAAATATTTATCCAAGAATTTCTCCTTGAATACCTCCTAAGTAATTGCTTGGCCTTCAATTTCCAGCAATCTCTGTTTTTCGGTCCACCAATCTTCTGCATCTCTGACCAACATAAACGCAGCATAAGTCACCTTCTTATCATTAGCACAGTTCATACCTATGAATATCTTCTCCAGCTCCTTGATCCACAGACTAACTTTCTCTAGATCAAATTCCCCTTTGAATTGTGGAGGATTAGTGCGATAAAATTCTGCCAAGTTTTGAGCATCTGCAGTAGCCTCCAATTGTTATGCAGTCTTCTCTAACAGGCAGGTAAAACTCTAAATGGACAAAAGCTGTGAAATAAAAAACAGGCAGGTCGTAGCGACCCCAAGCTAAAGACACAGTCAGCTTCCCGTGATAGATGCAACGGTCCGTGCTCAAGTTTATGTGCCAATAGTCTGGACCACCGTGAAAGGTCATCCTTTCATAACCCAAAAATCGGCATAGACGTGAAGACATGTTCAATCAATCTCTAATCATAATCGGGCCAGAAACCAGGAAAGTCAAGTGCTTCATTTTCTTCCTCATGAGCTTCTTCTCAGAAGTACATAATTTAAAACAAAAGTACAGATATACAGAAAAGAGGTGAGACACCTAACATTCAATACTAATATAGCAGTAAGAAAATAGAACAGCGTTGGACGCTCATATAGCATTACAACACATATAGTTATCCACAGTAATAGTCAAGTAGGCAATAAAAGAAAGATAATAATAACAGAGTCTCAAGCAGTAAACAATTTATCAATCAAATAATTATTGCCGTATCAAAAATAGACAGTTAAATAGTCATAAGTACTCATGCTCAATGAAATATGAGACTGACAATGCACAGTGCACATGGTACTAAAAATTCTACTCCATGGAGCTAGACATCAACATTTCAGAGAGAATGATCAAGAAGTCATGCCAGTATCTCGTTAACCTTAAAAATAAAGTGCTTCATCTCATAAAATATTTGCGCAAAATGGCTTATACATGGCACCTCAATAGTTGATCACGATATAGGACAGCGTCTCCATCCGGATCGTCGATGTGTTTGCATCAGTCTATCCCACAGCCCCAGTGGAGCTACCATTGTCTATTGTGAGACACCCACACCCCGACGCCCCCAAGGTCAACCACTATGACCCTACGCTTAGTCTACTCGCACTCGCACTAATGTATTATTCAATCTTCTAGGCATACATCGCCTTTCCAACAAAGTCCAACGGACATCACATATGCATGACGACTCAATTTACATCATGTATGTATATCAATGGCATGTTCCTCATAACACAATGCATATCATACATACTTATCAATAATATATTTTTCATAGAACATACCATAATAGCATACAGTCAATCCTCAACAATATCATTGCCACAATTTAATCAAGTACACATCAACAAGTACTAGGTCTCGCATGGACTAACAATTCCATACAATCCATTCTTAATATCAATAATTTCGTATACATGGTTCAACATATATCATAATTCCATATTATGAATCCGACATCCTTAGTTTCTTAAGTCTTGATCAATTATGAAAATTTTGGGCTAAAGAACCCTTGAAAAATTGTGGCCCCTCTAAATGTTCATCACTCAATTAATTTCTTCAATCTCATTATGAAGTACATATCTCCAAATCCTTAATTCCAAAGATGCACAAAAGCATCACTTGGACTCAAAAAAAAAATCCTTTAGAGGTCGTGGCCTCCCTAAGGCATCAAGGTTCTAATTTTTCCATTCCTTCCATCCATCCTTTAATAACTAATTACGTAGATTTCATTTTACACAAAAATCAATTCAAACCCTTAAGATTTTGGGCCAAAACTGTGGCCTCTCAATAGGGTAGTAAACCCTCAAATTTTTCATTTATCAAATCCAACATTATCAAAGCATTCCAACATCCTTAATGTATTCAAACTAACCAATCATTATTAATCTCAATCAAGAACACACAAACATGCAAAAGCAATCAAACAAAGTAAGCATCCATTATGGATATCTCCATCAACAATCACACAAAGGTCTCCTCACCACCAATAATGGTTGAAGTGCGTAAATCTCCCTCTTACCTAAAGGAAAAACACGAAATTACCTCTTTGGTATGCACTTGGTGGTTCGGTTTTGGGGCTCCCAAAAATCTTAGAAATTAAGCTCAAAGAATAAACACCAATGGTTGAAAAAGAAGAGATCCATGGTCATAAATATGGCCATAGAAATGAAAAATAGGAAGAGAAGGTGAAGAATCAAAGATTTGCCTTCAATGTCTCAAACTTTGTTCTTAAGAAAAAGTGAAGAAGATGATGGATTTAAGAGAAACTCTTCAAAGATAAAAGCTTTAGAATGATGAGAGGTATGTAGAAATGGTGATGGTGAAGTGAGAAATTGAAAATGGCCACCCAATTGGGCTGCAAAACCGTGGAGAGGTGAGGGAGAAGAAGAGAGAAGTTGGAGAAAATGGAAGATGAAACTTGAAGAGAGAGAAAGTGAGAGTAGAAATGAGTGATATTTTTAGGTGAAGAGTGTTAAGTGTGGGAAGCAAATTTTTGCTTCCCCAAAGGCATTAAGTGTCGCGGCAATGAGTGGCTTCTCCTACAAGATTGGGCAATTTGGTCATTTATGGTCAAAGCTTCTCAAAAAAGCTTTGATTAAAATATAGTATTTTTGAATTAAAGTGGATTTGAGTAGACATAAATTGGATTACATTAGGATAATGTGATAGAATTTTCTAATACATGCTATTATCCAATGGATAATTGTTACAATTGACAGAAGTCAGTATTAATTGCCCAGCGGATAAAAATTATACGGTGATTTATTTTATCTGATAAAATTCTCAAAAATGCAAAACTTCGTAAACCGTGTCCAGCCTTAGGTTTAGTAAGATCCCCCGTTGACGTTTCGACAGATCAAGGTTCTCGGAAAAAATATCTCATTTTTCGAACTCTGCTCAATTTACATGTAAAATGAGGAATAATATGAAAATATTCCGCGTTCTCAGATAAATCCAGAAAATTCATAAAAATTACAAATATTATAAAATGACAATTTATGGTAGAATAAATAAATTTTGGGATGTTACAAGTGGAGCTACCTACTATCCACTTGTGGAATACCCGTGCTCCGACACCTCCAAGTTCAACAAGTAAACCATACTACGTAATTCGCACCCACACTTAAGTGTCATTCAACTCCTAGGCATACAGCCTCAACTGACATTGCCGGTATAATGCAGATCGACACTGCCAGTATAATGCATGATCAATGATCCAATGCACAACAATAAGCCACTACGGCAAAAAATCACAACTTTATATTTTTGGGTCCAATACGTCGGCCCGACAGTATTTCTACTGTATTGTCAATTGCGTAGTGTAACACCCTAATACAGATATCTAGATATATCTTAGATAGACAGAGATATATAAAGATAACCAGTACTAGAGACGTCACTTCTATACTACATACTCACATATATCCATAATCACAACTGAGTAATTATAGAAAGCCTTGAGAGATTACGAAAAAACTTAAACTTCATACATATATATATACAAACTTAGCCACAAGAGGGGTTGTTATAATACATATAACATAAAACTTACAGAACAAATATAAACTGATTACATAAGTTCTGTCTACTTAAAGCAATAAAACTACTCTAGTCTTCATGCTTTATCTTCTCACCCTTAACAGGGTCTGTACCTCTGTACCTGTGCCTTTGCCTGCATCTAGATTTACATGGAATAACAACTGGGGTGAGAATTAACATTCTCAGTAAAAGCAATTCTAATACCATCTAACTATAACATTGTAAATAACAATTATATAACAGATGCTATAACTCTAACTTAGGAGTTTCCTCCTCTTTTCTCATATCTGCACACTTTCTTATAGTGTGATATCAACTGATAACCTACATACTGTTAATATATACAACGCCCATACAACTGTAATACTAACAGTGACGGACAATGCCCATACAACTGTCCGTGTATGCAATGAGGATGATATGTAATATGAATATGCCTAAGAAATCCTAAGAGTATGTGGATGAAATGCAAATGCAGAGTTTTGTTTTTAAATATATGCAGAAGTTTATTTTGAAAACAAGAAAGTTTGCTAGGAACTAGTCAACATATCATCCAGTGGTAATTAGAGGGAAAGCCCATCCTTGCATTAAACATATCCTAGCATGCTGAGAAATTCGGGCTTCATCCTTGTTCAAAGAGCGTCTTTGGATTTCTCACTTATCTCCCTTGACCTTGGCACTATCGAGACATTAGGGTTATGTCCTTCTCAAAAGTCCTTCGGACACCCATCTATCTCCTTTTGCCTCCATGAAAGAGCATCAAAGGATATTCACCAAGATCGATACTACTTGACTAATTCGTAGACTTATATACGTACTTATATACTTAGTTCCTTTACAAGCTAAGCATATTCTACTAGGAACTTTGGCTTCTTATGTTTACCCTTTGTAATGAGGAGAATCTGTAACCTCATACTACTTGTAACCTTAGCATTTCGTTAGAAATACTTGTCCCTTTAGGAACTTCTCTGATTTCTTACCTTCTTAGCTAAATGATCTTGCGTCATATAACGTTACATTCTCAGGTAAACATTACCAGATCATTTCTCATACTTGTACCTAAACTCCACCTCATCATTCATATCTTTTAAGTGATTTCTAATGCAACACTATGTTGTTGAGGTGTTAGGTACTTACCTATGGCAAACCACTTTTCTTGGTTGCACTAACGTTCTATTTCTTCACATACATATTAGATTAACTAACTAGTGTGTGAAAATCTTAGTGTTATGTTTATCTCTTACACAACCACTATCTTAACTTTCCTATAGACTCAACTCATCTTAGTGAAAGAGTCTATCTTAACTACTGCCTCCACTACCCTTGCTTAAGGAAATAAATGAGTATTTCTCTAAAACTTTGCATAATTAACTCGACTTTAACTAAACCGAGTAAGTCATGCATCTAGATAAGTATAACATACTTATTCTAGTTGTATCTAGCTTTCCCTTCTATCACACTTCTGGTAGTAACTTATACTACACTTGTGTGCTTAAGGTTCTAGATACCTCTTTAATTATTCCAAACTCATGGAATGCTTAAGACCTTAACCTCCATACTTTCATTTGTGTCTAAGGAAGTAAATTCCCTTTATCTTACACTTCTAACTCATCTTTGCTAATACATGAGTTATTGCACCTTTCTACTATACCTTATGATTATGACATCTTCTTAGTCACAATTCATCTTATTGTGTATTTAGCAATGCACAAAGTCCTACTTAACTAGAGACTTAGTACCTAAACATTCCCTCCTTGGAACTAATACACAATCTTGTCTCCACTCAAGTATATCTAATGCAAGAGTGGTTCTTACTTGCAACTCTTTGTTGCTTAAGGTTCTAGGTACCTTCCTAAGGTAATCCACTACTCTTGGATATCCTAAGGTTCATACCTTTCTCATTCTCTACTAGAGTGAATACTATTATTCATCCTAGTATACTTATCTCCATTACACTATCTCATCACATCTTGAGTGATATCTATTGCAACGTAAGTTGCCTAAGGTGCAATGTCATTACCTAAAGCAAACCTTTCCTTTAGGATGCTTAAAAGCCTATGCTTTTTCATACTTGATAGGTAAATATTTTCCACTTGAAAATATCTCCATTTGTGCCTTAACACACTTTAGGAAACATATATAAATGATTCCCTAACTATAAAACTTCAAAACATACAAAATCAACATTTTGGAGCTTCAGGGTCTCACGCCGCGGCACGACGTTGGCACGTCGCGGCGCCTTGCTCTCGGGTGCTAATACTAGGCTGATTTTTGGTCTCACGCCGCGGCATGCACCATCTACGCTACGGTGTGCATAGCAGAAACCAGATTCTGCAGAATTCTGCAGAAACGTGGTACTTTTCTATTGGTCAAATTCTTGAATTTTGGCCATTTCAATCCAAATTCTAAGTGATTCTAAGTTCCTAACTAGTTCCTTAACACTTAGGAAACATTAATCACTATCCTAAACCTCTTAATTTGGATTATGGACCACAATCTCTAATTCTTTGACCTAAGGCTCACTTTGTAAATCAAGGGTCTAAATGAGTTGTTCTAAGTTTCTAACTTAAACTTATGCTATGAACAAGTCATAAGTGACCAAAGAAACACGTCTATGCAAGCCAAACACATCAAACTCATCTAAAACTCAATTTAGCATATTAGGTTGTTTATATGCATACATAGAGAATCTATAGAGAGAATAGATGAGTTGAAGTCTTAAACCCCTACCTCTTAAAGACTTGAAGCCTTGAACTTGATCATTGATCTTCTTCCTCTTCTTCTTCCCTTCTTCCCCTTTCTCCTTCTTCTTCTCCCTTTTCTCCCTTTTCTTTCTTTTCTTTTCCTGTTTTTTGGTTCTATGCCGAGGGAGAAGAGAGAAATAAGGGGGTGAGATGTGGAGGGAAATAAGGGAAAAAATTAACTTAAGTTCTACACTGAAACTTATATCTGCTAAGGATACTCAAATTGTGCTAATTCAAGTTTTCCAGCTTCCAACAACTTTAGAATAAATCATAGGATTCATCTAAATTGTTATTTCACCATTCTCATCATTTTCTATATTTGCTACTAGTCATTCGGTATTAAAACGCACAACCAGTATGCCTAAAAATACCAATCTGACTCTGATTCTCTTGAAACTTTTACCACATCTTACTTGGCTTGTTTGTGACCTATAAATAAACTCTCTATGTTTATTTCTCTTAACTTAGCAACTAATGCTATTATCTGAGTCATTTTAAGCTACTTTTCAACTTGTGTGTTGCAACTAAGTGCCTAAATGAACTCAGTTTGTCACAAAACTTTACTGACATGCTAAACAAGTCAAATGCTATCCTTGGTAACCATTTACCAATCTAACATGTGTTTAAGGACATTACACGTAGCGCTTTTGCCATATTTTCACAATCGCACAACATTTTTGTCACATTTTCAAATCGCATAAATATTTTCAACATTTTCTCAATCGTGTAAAAATATTTAAACATTTTCTAAATCGCATAACACAAAAATCCACGTTTTTGAAACGCGTAAGGTTTTTCTACTGTTTTTCAGCCATATAAAATATTTCTTGACGTTCTAAATTCAATTTTGAAACTTTCAAACTTTAAACATAATTTGGACTTCAAATTCCCATTTTTCTCATTAAAAATACCTCTATGTAATATTTTCTTACGTTTTTCTCAAAATCGGTATTATTTTAATTTAATAAAATCTTCTTTATCTACTTTACTAAAAATCTTTTTTTAAAAAAATATACTTTAAGTTACAACTGCATTTCTCATCCCTAATTTCTAACACCATGGCCGAAAATCACCCTTTGTGAAATGATAAAATTTATTTTTTTCTTATTTCCATCTTATAAATCTTTAATTAATTTCTTTTCACCTAATCATCTAGGTTTTCCATTAATAAACTATTTCTGCACTGGATTATCCTATTCGAGCCTTATGGCCAAGAGTTATGTGGTCTTTGGAACCAAAATTTATTGATTCATTTCCTTATTTCCTATTCATCTAACTTCACCATTCATAAAATAAATTTGACTTGGAACACCCATGTTGGGGTATGGAGGCCGAGAGCCTCAAGGGTCTTTGGGGACCAAAATTCTTTCCTTTCAAGCATCAATCATAGCATATAACATACTTAAATCAACATAATACTACCATAACAAGTTCATGCATAATATCAAAGCTATAATATCATATAAGGTAAATAAACACAAATCACTAAATTTATACAAACAAGTGAATAACCTTCACATGGATTCTTCACTTTACAAGCACAAATTCGTTCATCACCACCATACTTGGTTGATGAGGTAAATCTCCCTCTTACCTTGGATGATCCTCCAAAACTCCTAGTATGCCTCCTTCAAGTAGATTTTCTCCACCAAGTTGAACTTAAAAACAAAGAAAACATACAATATTAACATCCAAGGTTTATCAAAGATGACCATGAACCAAACTATGGTCTTAGAATCTTGAAAATGAAAAGAAAGATGAAGAATAGAAAACTTCACCTAAAAACCCTTGATCTTGAGCTTGAAGAACAAGGTTAAAGATGGAAGATTTAGGCTAAGATCTCAACTACAAAGTATTTTAGAATGGTATAAGGATGTAAAATGTAAGGTTGGCTTGAATTATTAAAGGTTGGAGGGTGGTTAATGGTGGGTTGGCCGTGAGCTTTGGTGGAGAGAAAATGAGAGAGAATTTTGATAACTTTGCTATAGGAAAGATGATAGAAGTGTGTTGAATGACTAAGTGTCATCTTTGGCTCCTCCTACAAGCACTTGGCCATGGGCTTCCTTGCCAAAAGTAGTGTCCAAGTTCTCTTAATAGCCTCCAAACTTAGCTAGCAAGCTAACTTCCCATCGGTTCTTCACTTAAGTCAAAGCAATAAAACTTGACTATCACAAACTTGCTAAACAAGCTTGTTTCCTATAGGTGCTAACATAAAGCTTGTCATGATTGATCATTATTAGATCCAAGATATTTAGGCTTATGGATAACCATTCATCAAGATATTTTTCGGTAGATATTAATTAATGGATAATAGCTACTGTTATAAAATCAATGTCTATTGTCCAATGAATAATAGCTTTACTCAATGGATAATAAAATTAAACAAAATCACTGTAAAAGAAAATTTTAAAAATTGTTTTCAGTTTCGGGTTTGGTAAGCTCCCTCGGCCCCGAATCAACAATTCAAAATTTTCTCGCCTCAAAAATTTTTATTTTTTTGGGCCCACCCCTAGGGTTATTTGCTCCTTGTAGCTTTCAAAACTAGGAATTCTTCAATAATTAGCCCTTGAAACAAAATCTTATGCCACCTTAGCTTGGTTTCAATTCAATCCACTCTTAACACCATGAATGTAGTCTAAACTCAGAATTTTCTTCTTCAAAGACACTAGAAACCATTTTTCGCAGTAGGGACATAAGATAGAGATTTGGGGGACTTGAACATGGATCAAGCACCTGCAAAGCAAATTTGGGGGAAACTCCGACGCCCAAGTCAGTATTGAATTCAATGTAAAAGATCAAAGTAAATTTATGCAGCAAATTTATTATATCATAAAGCACAGGATGGCATCATGCAGCAAAATGATTTTAAATAACTTGATTTAAATGCATGATAGATCCAATATGTCAAGTTCTCTTCTTATATAAAAGAATGCTTCTTTATTTAATGGTTTAGTGAAGATGTCAGCTAGTTGCTTAGCGGTTTCAACAAATTCAAGTATGCAATCATCTTTTTAAATATGATCCCTTATGAAGTGATGCCTAATCTCAATATGTTTAGTTCTATAGTGCATAATGGAATTTTTAGACAAATTGATTGTACTAGTGTTATCACACCTTATAGGGATGTGATCAAGCTCAAGACCATAGTCTTGAAGTTATTGCTTCATCCAAAGGATTTGAGCACAATAACTCTCAGTTGCAACATATTCAGCTTTAGCTATTAACAATGCCACACTATTTTGTTTCTTGCTATGCCAAAAAACTAGTGAGCTTCCAAGCAAGTGGCATGTCCTACTAGTGCTCTTCCTATCCAATTTGCATCTAGCAAAATCAGAATCGAAATAACCAATTAGGTTACATAAGGCACCCTTAGGGTACCATAAACCCATTTGTGAAGTGCCTATTAAATATTTCATAATTTGTTTTACAACATATAAGTGTGATTCTTTATGATTTGCTTGATATCTAGCATACATGCACATATTAAACATAATATAAGGCCTACTTGTTGTAAGATAAAGGAGTGAGCCAATCATACCTCTATATTTTGAGATTTCTATTAATTTACCTCATTCATCCTTGTTCAAATGACAAGAAGTGCCTATAGGTGTAGCCATATGCTTGCCATTGTCCATTCCAAACTTTTTGAGCAGCTCCTTGCAATACTTGGATTAACTTATGAAAGTCCTATCCCTTGTTTACTTGATTTGGAGTCCAAGGAAGAAGTTGAGCTCACCTATCATAGACATCTCAAACTTACTTTGCATAATGTTAGCAAACTCCTTGCAAAGGGACTCATTAGTAGTATCAAATATAATATCATCAACATATATTTGAAAAAAAAATATATCATGCTTTTTATGCTAGATGAAAAGAGTCGTGTCAACCTTTCTTCTAGAGAACCCATTTTCCAAAAAGAATTTGCTCAACCTTTCATACCAAGCTCTAGGAGCTTGTTTTAAGCCATACAAGGCCTTTTTCAGTTTAAAAACATGGTTGGGTAGTTCAAAGTCTTCAAAACTAGGAGGTTGTTCCATATACACCTCTTCTTGTAAGAAACCATTTAAAAAGACACTTTTAACATCCATTTGATAAAGCTTGAAATGCATGATGCATGCATATGCAAGTAGCATTCTCATGGCCTCTAATCTAGCTATGGGAGCTTATGTTTCATCATAATCTATTCCTTGTTCTTGATTATAATCTTTAGCAATAAGCCTACCTTTGTTTCTTATTATTAAGCCTGTTTCATCAAGTTTGTTCCTAAAGACCCATTTGGTGTCAATTATGGGATGATCATTGGGCTTCGAAACTAACTCCCAAACTTGATTTCTCTCAAATTAGTTTAGTTCATCTTGCATGGCCAAGATCCAATGTTCATCATTAATGGCCTCATTTATGTCTTTAGGTTCAACTTGAGAGACAAAAGCCAAATGATTACATATATCTCTAAGAAAGTTTCGAGTGATTACCCCTTTTGTTATATCACCTATCACTTTGTCAAGAGGATGATATCTTGATGTCCTCCATTCCTTAGGTAGGTCCATGATTTCTGACTCCTCTTGCCTTGGGGCACCAAAGGGTCTCTCCTTTTGCTTTTGGCCTCTTTCTCTTGATTCTCCAAATGATTCTGCAACATCATCGACAAAATCCTTTCTCGGCTTATTTGGGTTAGGTTCATCAAAAGTAACATGTATTAATTCTTTAATAGTCATCGTTCTCTTATTATAAATTCAAAAAGATTTACTACTAAGTGAGTAACCAAGAAATATTCCCTTATCTGATTTAGCATCACACTTGCCTAGGTTATCTTTTCCATTGTTTATAACAAAGCATTTGCAACCAAAGACATGAAAGTGAGAAATGTTTGGTTTCCTTCCTTTGTATAGTTCATAGGGGATTTTCTTTAAAAAAGGCCTTATTAGAACCCTATTCATAACATAGCAAGCGATACTTACCGCATCTGCTCAGAAATACTTAGGAATGCTTGTTTCATTGAGCATATTTCTTGCTAACTCTTCTAAAGATCAATTTTTACTTTCAACCACTCCATTTTGTTGTGGAGTTCTAAAGGCAGAAAAATTATGCTCAATGTCATTTTCATTGCAAAACATTTCAAATTCATGATTTTCAAATTCCCCACCATGATCACTTCTTATGGATACAATGCTATAATTCTTTTCATTTTGAATAACATTTGCAATTTTTCTAAATGCATGAAAGACATCACTCTTATGAGCAAGGAAAAGAATCCATATAAATCTAGAGTAATCATCCACAATCATAAAAGCAAAGTAGTTGCCCCCAAAGCTCATAGTTCTTGATGGTCTATAAAGATCCATATGCAAAAGTTATAAAGGTCTAGTAGAAGTAACAACATTTTTAGCTTTAAAAGAAACCTTTACTTGTTTACCCTTTTGACATACATCATAAATATTTTTCTCAAATTTGAGCTTCGGAAGACCAATCACCAAATCTTTAGAAATAGTTTGTTTAAGTGATCCATATGACTATGGACAATTCTCTTATGTCATAGCCATGAATCACTCTCTCTACTCATAAGACATCTTGCATTTTGAGAGGTAATATCATTGAGGTTAATCATATATATGTTATCGATTCTATGACCAACAAACTTAACTTGCTTGTCATCCTTACCCTTAATTATGCAACAATCAGAATCAAATATAACTTTATTACCTTTATCATATAATTGACTATTGCTTAGCAAATTGTGTTTGAGTCCTTCTACATACAAGACATTATCAATTGAAGTGGAGAAATTCTTACCAATTTTTCTAACTCCAAGGATCCTTCCTTTAGTATTGTCCCCATATGTGACATAACCATGCTTCTTTAGTGCAAGAAAGGAGAACTTGGAGCCATCACCCGTCATATGCTTGGAGCAACTACTATCAAGATACCAACTTGAGTTTTTAGTCTTCAAGCACACCTACAACACACATTCAAGTGTTAACCTTTGGTACCCAAATTCTCTTAGGTCCTTGTGTGTTAGCATTAGGCAAGGTGCCCTTAGGGACCCAAACCTTCTTAGCTCCAACCTTGGTGTTGATATTTTTTCTTACATTACATGTTGATGCATTATGCCCTTTCCTTCCACAATGAAAACATTTGATAAAGGGGCTACTTGATGTGCTTGAGGAAACAAAGAAATTCTTATAAGACATTTGTTGGTTATTTGAATTATACCCCAAAGCGACTTTTTGAAAAACACATCTTTGCTTCGCTATTAACACATTTAAATTGTCTCTTCCAAAGGTAAATTTTGCAAGAGTATTTTTCAAATCCTCAACCTCCCTTTCAAGTGATTTACATGATGAGTACGGTAATTGAATGGATGCATTGTCATGTGAGGAACATGTTATGCATGATGAGTTAGCATCAATAAGTCCTAGAGTCTTGTTCTCAATTTTGAGTTTGTTAATCTCCTTATTTAAAATAGAAACTTTGTTTATTAATAAAGAGATTGTTTTGTTGGAAGATAAAACCATTTGTGTGAGACTCAAGGATTCATCGTGCAATTCTTGAAAAGTATCTTGTAATTCACTATAGGAAGGTGAAGAGTCTAGGTTAGAACAAGTTACCTCGGTGTCACTCTTCTCTCCTTCTTCTCCTTAAGCCATGAGACATAAATGAGCTTCCTCATTTTCTGAGCTATCGGTGGAATCCATGTCATTGTCCTCCCATACTATGTAAGCCCTTCTTCCTTTCCTTTCTTTAGAAGGTCTCATCTCAAACTTCTCTATCTTCTTTAGATTCACGGGACATTCATTTTCATATATCCCAGTTTTCCACATTCATAACATGTTGGAGTTGATGAGGCTCATTTCCCTTTATGAAAAGTCTTCTTAGGAGGGAAAAGTAGCCTTCTTTGAAATCCTTTCTTCTTAAGAAATCTTCCAAACTTTCTCACAAGAAGACTAAAATTTTTTTCATTTAGCTCAAGGTTTCCTACTCCATCTTCATCACCATCTCTAATTGTGGAGGATGTGGCTTTGAGTGCAATCCCATTTTTCTTCTTGTCATGCTTCTCATTTTGATTGAGCCCATTTAGCTCCAATTCATACTCTTGGAGCTTTCCAACATTGTTGATAAATCCCTTGATTCCACAATAGTCATTACTTTGGGTTGCCAATTTCTACTCAAACATCTCAAAACTTTGCTAATAAGATCTTCATTAGGAAATGTCTTTCCTAATGAAATAAGATGATTTACAATGTGTGTGAATCTCTTTTGTATTTCTTGAATACTTTCTCCTTGATTCGTTCTAAACAATTTGTATTCATGAATGAGAGTGTTTATCCTTGATCGTTTTACTTCATGTAACACCCCTTGATTTAATAACCACAGCACAATCGTCATTATTGCCATAGTCACTAAATCAAGATGCGCGACAATTTAACAAAAAGTCTGAAAAATTTAATCATTGTGCATATATAGAAAATACGAGCCACGACATGAAATATATATATATATATATATATATATATATATATATATATATATATATATATATATATATATATTTACTCGCATCCAGAATATAATGTCAGCTTAATATAAAGTTACAATTCCATAATCCATACATAGAAGTAAAATACAACATAATCAAACATAAGTTTTGCATAGCATAACTACCATATAAAAGATCGACCTCCCCCGAAGTCAAACACATGGAGAGAAAGGTCCTACATTTGATCCTCCTCTGAATCCTTAATAGATGATCTTCCCCCTTGCGACACGTCATGATGGATGGGAGCCTGAACATGTGTTATAACTGAAACCTCTCAAGGAAAAAGGTGGCGGTTATCCCATATCTCCCCAATGGGTATAGGAAACTCCACATGCATAAAAACATAAGAGATGCTCGTACCAGCTCCAGGGTCATTACCACACTGAACTAGGGTTACATCCCCTATGTAAGTAAAACGCTCCGCATCACGGTCGAGATGCCAGGCTTCCAAGCCTCCATGAAATTGTATCCACATACGACTGAGGAAAGCTTGTCCAGATGCCATCACAAGCAAACAAAAGTCGATCCCCAAAACTAAACTAAACGAATTCAACTCGCACTCTTCACAGTCTTTATCCAACACAACATAAGACAGAGTAATACAATAAAGAGGTGAGAAATCCTACTTACATTACCAATTATGGCAGTAAAGAAACATAATGGCGCAAAACGCCCACATAGCAGAGCAACAACATTAAATAGTAATAATCATATACAATAAAAGAAACAGCAACAGAGTCTCAGATAATGAACAATTAAAACATTTCAGATAATCATGACATCAATAACACAATAGTATAATCATCATATAAATGAGTGCCAAATGATATGCTGATTCACAATACTGACTTATAATGTCGACTCACAATGCCGACTCGCAATTCTGACTCATAATATCGACTCACAATGCATGTGGACTTGGTACTAAGATTTTCTATTCCATTTCAAAGATGAACGCTCCAGAAGATCTGTCCCCCTCAATGACAGTCTACGGGACCACGAAGAATAGTGCTTGTTAGGCTCATGATGCATTGCAATGGTTTATCATGGCCAGGGGTATAATAATGTGATAACATCATCACGAAATAAACCACTGCACCTCACGGTCCTCTAAGATCCTTCCACAGGATCACACTATTCAATTCTCATTCATTCACCACAAAAAGAATAGTGATTTGTCGGGCCCGTAATGCATGCAATCGGTTTTCACTGTGCCTTACGTCCCCCTCAGATCCATCATAGATCACATTATTCAATTCTCATTAATTCACCATATAAAGAATAGTGATTTGGCGGGCCCGTAATGCATGCAATCGGCTTTCACCACGCCTCATGCCCCCCTCAAATCCATCATTGATCACATTATTCAGTTCGCATTCATAGGCTCATACAGCCTTTTAACAGTCGTCGACTGAGCAAATATTCAATACATGTTGACTCAATGCATAATCATAGGCTCATCCATCTTTTTAACAATCATTGACTGAGCAAATGTTCAATGCATATTGACTCAATGCATAATCATGTATATTTCACAATAACACTTTTCAAAATATACCACAATTAGGCCAAGTTAAACATCAATAAAATTTTAGTCCTAAATACAGATCCACAATAGCATAGTATCAATGTCCTCAAGAGTGACAACACAATTTAATTAATATCTCTTATTAATTCACCTTCTAGAAGGAGTCTTTTGAAGTCCTTATTCAATCTTCATTCTTTTAGGTTGATCAAGTTCCTTAATCTAGTCAATCATGCTCATTTAAAATTTACTCTAAGGTTTTGCAAGTCTTACAAACTCTCTTGTTCTTCCCTTATGTTCAAAATCATTCTGATCCATAAGATAAGGTCTTGTTCTCCATTCTTTCCATTTTATGAACTCCTATGGAATCTAAAGTTTTCCAATCATCTAAGTTTCCACTTTAGCACTACATTTTGTGGCATTTTGCCTTGAGAGACCGCGGGCCTCATTATAACAAAAGTTCAACCCTTTTTCTTTCACCACAATGTTGATCATTTATGACTTAATTACTAAAATCCCAAGGTTGCACAAAATCACCACTTGGACCATTAAATCTCCTAGAGGCTGTGAGCCTCCCTAGGTGAGAACTCCCAAAAGTTTTCCATTACAGTCATTAATTCTTCATCACCTAATCACCTAAATTCCAATGTCTCTAAAATCAAACTTAAATCCTCAAAATTTTGCCTTAAGGCCGTGACCTCCAAAATGGTAAGTAAACCCTACATTTCTTCATACATCAATCCAAACATTCCAAGATACAATCCATAGCCATAAAAGCATGCAAAGACAACCAATAGCTCATACAAGTCCAAATAAATACACAATCATGAAAGCAACACAACAAAGAGAGCAATCCACACATAGATTCCTCATCAACAACATCAAAAATGTTTCCTCACCACCAAGATAGGTTGAAGAGGATTATCTCTTACCTATTGAAGACAACACAAGAAAGCAAGCCTTTTGGTCCCTTGTGGAGATTTTCGTCCTACACCTTCAAGAAAACCCTAAGGACATCAAAACTCACCAAAATCATCATCAAAGCTTAGAAAAGGAACCCTTGATCACCTAAGAGATCAAGAATCATGAAAATGAGGAGAGGGAATGAAAAGATCAAAACTTTACCTCAAAAGTTCTAAGCTTTGATCTTGAAGAAAGATGATAAAGATGGAGGCTTTTGGAAATGGTTCTAACTAGAAAGGTGTTTAGAATGTGATAGAGATCAATAAAATGTGATTGGATGAATTTTTTGTGAAGATGGAGGGCACAAAAGTGGTCCAGCCGTGAGGTAGAAGGAGTAGGGAGGAAGAGAGAAAATGATGAAGAGAGAAATAATGGAGAGAGAAAGTAATAGCTTTTGTGTATTTTGAAATTGGAATGAAGATGGTAAAGTGAGAGACACAAATTTTTGGCTCTCAAAATGGGTATTGTCATGGAGTTAGAGAGAAGGAGGAGAAAATGGTTGAGAGAAAAGATGAAGATGGAAAGTAGATGGAGAAAGTGATAGCAAAGTGAAATGAAATGAAATGTGTAATTAGGTATATTTTGTGTCAATGCATGGAACAAAATGAGTGGCCATAAAGAGCCCCCAAAATTGTGTGGTGGAGAAGAAGAGAGAGGAAATGTGGCTTCTTTAAGAAGCCAATAGGAAAGTGCAAGGAAGCTTCCTCTAAGCTTCTTCAACAAGCTAAGCTTCTACTTTTGAAAAGTCAAAGTGATGTCATGGTGATAATATCATCATTGTGATATCATTAAAGTGTTCTCTAAAATATGACTAACATTGTGTCAGATTTATTATTAGTGGACAGAAGTTACAGTTAATAAAATTTGGTATTTATTGTCCAATGGATAATAAAATAATTCTGCGATTTTTATTTATCAGATAAAAATCTCAAAAATGTGAAATCTTGTAAATCATGTCTAGCCTCGGGTTTAGTAAGATCCCTCATCGATATTTCCACAGTTCAAGGTTCTCGAGGAAAATATTCTCAGCTCCGCTTAGTGTACACGTAAAACGAAAAATAATATTAAAATATTTCATGCTCTAAACAAATTCAAAAAAATTCACAAAAATCACAAATATTATAAAACGACTATTTATCATGAAATTATTAATTTTCGGTGTGTTACACTTCACTTGTACCCTTATGAGTTACTTATAGAGTATCTCACATTTCTTTGGCAGTCTTACAATTTGACATCCTAAAGAAATCATCATACCCCAAGGAAGTGGTGATGATGTTTTTGGCTCTCAAATTGTATTGAACCTTCTTTTTGTCCTCATCTGTCCATTCACTTTTTGGTGTATTAGTTCTTACACCATCAATAGTACATGTGGGAACAAAAGCACTATTTTGAACAGCATCCCACACATCTAAGTCAATAACTTCAATAAAAAATTTTATCTTTTCTTTCCAGTAGGCATAATCATCCCCATTGAAATAGGGAGGTCTATTTATAGAAGAACTTTTGGAAGAAAAACCATTTGAAGCCATCACTTCTCTTGAAGCTGCTAAGCTCTTTACACAAGAGTTTAGCTTTAATACCACTTGTTACTAAGTGGCCTCAACACT
Source organism: Ormosia emarginata (assembly GCA_029884605.1). Lineage (NCBI taxonomy): Eukaryota > Viridiplantae > Streptophyta > Magnoliopsida > Fabales > Fabaceae > Ormosia > Ormosia emarginata. The sequence goes on along the minus strand of JAQQTP010000078.1, from coordinate 17,630,971 downwards.
CAAGAAGGGGGTGAATTGAGTTTGTAAGATAATTTCGTAAATCTTTTGTAAAACACCTGATTATCAATTTTCGTTGAAGCTATTGTTTATCAAAGTTGAATGGATAGAGAAGATAGAGGGCTTTCACTTAAGTAAATCAATCATGCAAGATAGCGATAATCACATATTTTATACATTAATAAACCCTCATTTTTAGTCATTTACACTCTCCATATACTTAATTGATTGAGCTTGGTTATGTTTTGTAAGTTTGGACTCAAAATGGACTTAATTGATTTTTTTAGCATTATTTAGGTCTTACATTGTTTCTATATTTCAGTCATATCTTGAGTTCTAGATGTGTGATAATTATGTATCTTACCTTGTAGGAAAGATAAAAGAGAGCTCTACAACTTTCATGCAGAGCTCCAGGGCTCAATCGAACATTTAGTGGAGCTAAATGGACTTGGAAGTTAGAACACAAGTTTTGTGACTGGAATCTGAACAGTGTGCAGTAATCATAGCATAACTCGGGTTGTAGGAATTACCATGGGCTGAAATTTGGATAGTTGAAAGTTAATACCCATATCTACAACTTTCATGAAGAATACAAAACTCAGATCAGACTTCTTGAAGATCATATTGGGCTTTGAAGTCAAAACAAAGGTGTTGTACTTGGGCCTGAACACTGTTAAGTAATTGGGTCATATCTCGGGCTGTAGGTGGCCTTTGGAGCTGAAATGGTGTCATTAGAAAGATAAGACAAAATGCTACAACTTTCATGAAGACCATTTTGCCATTTTTTGTAACACCCCAAATTTTATTTATTTTGTGATAAATATTCATTTTCTAATATTTGTGATTTTTGAGAATTTTTCTGGATTTTTATGATAACGTAAAATATTTTAATATTATTTTTTGTTTTACGTGTAAACTGAGCGGAGTCGAGAAAATGAGATATTTTTCTCGAGAACCTTGATCTGTGGAAACATCCACGGGAGATCTTACTAAACCCGAGATTAGACACGATTTACGAAGTTTTATATTTTTCGAGAAATTTTATCAGATAAAATAATAATCGTTGTGTAAATTTTATCTATCAGATAAATTAATACTAACTTCTGTCGACTGTAGCAATTGTCTATTAGATAATAACATGTATTAAAAATCCTATCACATTATCCTAATGTAATCTACTTTAAGTCTAATCAAACTCACTTTAATTCAAATTTATTGTATTTTAATCAAAGCTTCTTTGAGAAGCTTTGACCACCAAAGGTCAAGAATGCCCTTGGCTTGTTGGGGAAGCCAAAATTTGCCCCTTCTCTCTCTCCATTGCCGCGGCAATGCTTGCCTTGGGGAGGCAAAAATTTGCCTCCACACTTAACCAATAATCACCAAAAACATTATTTCTCCTACAACACTTTCTCTTTCTAGTTCTTCTTCTTCATTTTTCTCTCTTCCTTTGCTCTTCTTCTCCCCTCTCCACATGGTTTTGCAGCCCCCATCGTGACCATCATTTTTCATCTTTTCTCTTCATTAACACCATTTTCATACTCACCTCAACCTCATCTACATTTCCTATTTAGAAAATTTCTTCAAAATCCATCTTTACCTCCATTGTCTTCCAAGACAAAGCTTCTAACTTTGAGGTAAAGTTTCCATATTCCTCTTCCTTTCTCTTCATTTTCGTGATCTATGGTCTCATTGGAGACCAAAGATCCATCTTTTACCATGCTTGATGTTGATTCTTGATGATGGAAATTTCTAGGGTTTTGGAAGCTCAAAATCGAAACCACCAAGGAGCCAATAGGAGACCATTTTCGTGTTCTTCCTTTAGGAAAGATGGAGATTTACTCACTTCTACCAATATTGGTGGTGAGGAGACTTTGTGTGTTTGTTTGATGGAGAAATTCATATTTCTAGGCTTACTTTGTTTGATGATTTTGCATGTGTATATGTTCGAAATTGATGTTGATGATTGAATAATGATTTTGATTGTATTGGTGTTGTTAGAATACTTGAAATGTTAGAATTAATGAATAGAAATTTTTGAGGGTTTCCTACCCTAATGTGAGGCCACGGTTTTGGCTTGAATTTTGAGGGATTGGATTAGTTTGGTGTGAACTAAAATTTGAGAGATTAGATATCAAAAGGCTAATGCATAACATGGAAAGAAATTGGAACCTTGAAGACTTAGTGAGGCCACAGTTCTTAGAGAAAAGTTAGGTTTAAATGATGCCTTGGTGCATCTTTAGAAATTAGGAATTTAGAGACATGCATAATCCATAATAAAGTGGAAGAATTGGATTGAATAATAACACGTAAGAAGGACACGGTTTTGAAGGGCTATTTAACCTAAAATTGTCATAATTGACCAAAGCTTAAGACTTTGAGAATGTGAATCCATAATGTGGACTTGAGATAATGGATGAACCCTAAATACATATTGATGTTGAGAATTGATTCTATGTTATTGTGGATCCCCATGTGGGTTAAGTACTTGTTAACTGTGTACATGAGGAAATTATGACATGTTAATGTTGAGAAATGAATATATATATATATATACAATTGTGGTATACTTCATGATGAATGCATCATTGATAAACATACATGATGTACATTGCATCGTTATGCATATATGTTGTCCATTGGACATTGTTGAAAATGCGATGTATGCCTAGGAGTTTGAATAATATTTATGTGCGGGTGCAAGTCGACTAAGCGTAGGGTCATAGTGGTTGGCCCTAGGGGCGTCGGGGTACGGGTGTCTCACAATAGTGGTAGCTCCACTGGGGCTGTGGGATAGACCAATGCAAAAACGATCCAGACTGAGACGCTGTCCTATATCGCGATCAACTGTTGAGGTGCCATGTATAAGCCGTAATTACGTAAATGTTTTTATGAGATGAGCACACTATTTTTAAGGCTGATGAGATACTGGCATAACTCATTAATCATTCACTCCAAAAATATTTATGTCTAGCTCCATGGAGTAGGAATTTGGTACCATTTGCATTGTGAATTGTCAGTCTCATAATTCATTGAGCATGAGAATTTATAATTGTGAAAAATATCTGTTATTATTACCGTAATACTTACTTGATTGCTTGAACTATTGACTGTTGAAAATATTGATGTCATATGTCTGTTGCTGATAATCTTTATTGCTATTTATTATTATTCTGCCTTTACTGTTAATTTTAATTATTACTATGACTGAATGTATGAACTGTGTTGATATGTGGGCGTCCAGCGTCGTTCTATTTTCTTGCTGCCATTTTGGTACTGAAAGCTAGGTGTCTCACCTCTTTCTATATTTTCGATATTCTTGTTTAATCTGTATACTTCTGAGAAGATGTTCGTGAGGAAGAGAAGGAAACACCTGAGTTTTCGGGTTTCTGGCCATACTTAGACTAGGGCTTGCTGAGGATGTCGTCGCGTCCACGTCGATTTTTAGGGTACCCCCGTATGACCTTTCATGGAGGGCTCGATTGCTGGAACATCAACTTGAGAACTGACCGGTGCATCTACCACGGGGAGCTGACTGTCTCTTTGGAGGCAAATGATTTAAGTAGATCTTGATTTAAAATGGATATCATTCTCTCAAATTTAAGAAAACATTTTCCTTTCCTCCCTCAAAATGCTTTGACAAAAATCTACAAAGGTAGATGTGAAAGATTGAGACTGTTAATGCACAAGGGTATTCTAAAAGATATACACTAGATAATCGAAGCAAAGGTCTAACTAGCAGGTGAGTATTCAATTTCATTTTACTCATACATGTCAGATCTTGGAAGAAGTTCATATTCTAAAAGGAGAAGAGCAAAAATGTTACAACTCTGTCACAAATGTGCACGATAGAATTGTAACAAACGATGTCATTCTTTGGAAATGGTTTCCACAAACAGAGAAGATAAAATTTTCTTCATTAAGAATGGACTGAGTAAGGAGTCATTAGATGATATCTTATTTACTCTTAAGATGCATTCTTATGGATTTATGCATCGTGAACTTCTTAATTTGTGGAATCTCTTCAACGATGAAGAAAAACATTACAATCTTGGGAATCTAACTTTAAAAGACCCTGTTTGCTAATTTATAAGAAAATTGGATAGGAAGCTTATCCTCGACTCATAGAAGACGTTTAAGTTGTTAATGGACGTGAAACTAGAGGTAGATGTGAGCTATATCCACAATAATCTGTATATATTATCTTCTTCTTTTTCATGTTTTCTTTAAAAAAAAGAGAAAAAAATGTTTGAACAAGGGCGATTCAGAAGGAGTACCATGACTTTAATTAGTTGTGGAGCCCCAACCTTTGGCTGACCCGTCATTGACTCGGGTGGACCTTTGCACACTAGTCCTTAAAAAAGGTTCGTGTACCATGCTCTATAGAGAGCTGCACTCCATAACCCAATGTTTACTATCTAGGAACTGTGGAGTTGATGGACAGGCAGAAGCGTCCCACTATGGTTATTAGTGAAAAGTAACCCGCGGCTGTCAAAGTGTATGAGGCATCTGAGCTTGATCCTCTTTTTTATTAGAAGGGGCTCTCAGCGCCCTGGGATGGGACGTTCTAGATCTTGGACATTACGGGTTTCAAATTTTAGCATCTTTGTTGATGTTATGAGCCCAAGTGTGAGCTCTCTAGGTTCCAGACCCAAGATAGAAACCCATGATGGTTTCTTCTTTCTCTTTTCTTTGAATAAACGGATATGAGTGTCTACTGCACTAATGACACGCAATATAAAGATACGTCATGAAAACTATACATAAATGTATGTCATCATTTGCTATTATATTTCTTTTATCTTTGTATGATTTTGTTGTATTTTTGTTTTGGACAGACGATCCCTTGAGTAGGGTCCTTTAGGGGTTTCTAGATTTCTTTACCCTGATGGTTTTCTAGAAGTAAAAAAAAACCCAAAAAAAAAGATTTTGTGTTTTTTAATTTTAAACTTTTCTAACAACAACCAACTTACCCTTATAGGTGCTATTATTATCCTTTCCATTCTTTTTCCTATTTAAACACTTAATTTTCTCCACTTTCCTCTAACTCAGAATCATTCAAAGGGAAGGTGAGTATAAAAATGGAAGGTGTTTCTGTTCATCGACTTAAAAATATATGTGTATTTTGTGGGTCTAAGTATAGGAAGGGTTTAGAGTTTGTAAACGCAGCTACCATTCTTGGTCGATCACTTACTGTGAGGAATATTCATCTTGTATATGGGGGAGGTTGTCGTGGGTTAATGGGGGCTATATCACTTATTGCATATATAGGAGGCAGTCAGGTTTTAGGTGTCATTCCTGAACCTTTAGCTCAACAGAACATCACTAGAAAGACAATTGGGGAGGAACTTAAGGTATCATCTATGCTTGAACGAATGAAGATAATGCTTGACAACTCTGATGCATTCATTGCCTTACCAGGTGATTTTAGTACTTTGGAAGAAGTTTTTCAAATTATCTCTTAGGCCTTACTGAACATCCACCATGAACCCATAGGTTTGTTGAATGTAAATAATTTCTTTGATATTTGTTACTTTTTCTTGACCATGCTGTGAAACAGAAATTTATCACACCTTCGGCAAGACAACTTCTTATCTCTGCTTTCACTATTGATGAGTTGATTGATAAATTAGAAACTTTTGTTTATAAATCTAACCTAGCAATAGCTCAGATAGATTGGTTAGCAGGAAGCAATGAGAGAAGCAGGATAAAAAGAAAGCCAGATTTGACACTTTGTTTATAACTTTTCTTTACCTTTAATTTTATTTATCGTACTTTGTTACTGTTTAAATTTGTGTCAGATTTCTCCAACAGGTAATATCTTCTATCCTTTACTCAACTATATTTTAACATTGAGGACAATGTTATGATCTGGTTGGGGGGGAAGGATAGTTAAGCAATATTTTTTTTTCTTTTTTGGAAAGTATGATATAATTGTCATGGACTTACTAAACCAATGAATAATGGCAGAGTGTAACACCCATCGTAGGATATCACATTTATGTTACTTAATTACCAAATTACCCAAATAATTATAAAATATGATTTGTAATGTAAATATAAGTTATAAAATTTCGAATATTAATAAAATAAACTTAGCAGAATATAAAATTTTAAACAACATCACAAATAATTTACATCATATAAATAAGTCTTAGTACTAACACACTTAAATATTTACAAACATAGTTCTTAAAATTATTTGAACATTATTTAAGACAAACATACTTGCCCAAGTATGACTAGACAGTAGAACCCTCAGACGACTCCTTTTCAGATTCCTCAGCAGGAAGGAATCCAACTTGCCGCGAAGTTCTACCGATCGGTGTCTGTGCAGATGACACTATACTGATCTCTGTTGGGATGTGGTACCTACCACCCCAATATTGCCTAATTGATAGCAGAAATTCTACATGTACATAAATAGTGAAAGAAAAGAACGGATCTCCATGAAATATCCAGCTCATGTTGACCGTCAAATGTCCCTGATATATTAGTCCCTCCTCATTGAGACTAATATGCCACACACTAGCTCCACCATGAAACTGTAGTCTCACATATCCAAAGAAACTTGACCGGGTTGCCATCTAATTAGAACTCAGTTTCCTCAGTAGGAATCTGTTCCTCTCCACCTTCTTGCTCAGTACCTCACTCAGCGTCTTTACCAAATATAAATATCATACAAGAATAGGCATACAAAGAGGTGAGATTATCTACGTTAATACCAACATGGTAGGACAGAGATAACACAAGCAATACATCATACAGATATATCATTTCGCAATATAGATATAGTAAATAGTAATATAATCATTCCATACAACATTTTATCAACGCTCGACAGACAATGTATCATTAAATATTCAAACATGTCCATATTATGCATATGCTAACTGACTCATTTTCCTACTCCATGGAGCTAAACTCAGGTCAGAGAGATTGATACAAAAGATCTGTCCGTACCAACATACCTCAGACCACATGCCACAATTCTCATATGTGTTTGCACATCTAACATATACATGACAATCTTTACCAGATCTTGATTAAGAATAGTGTCTCCGTCCGGATCATCGGTGTATTGCATCAGTCTAATCCATGGTACGGAAGAGCTACCAACTACCCATTGTGGACAACCCGCACCCCAATGCCCCCAAGGTGAATAAGTGACCTATACTATGCATATCGCACCCGCTCAAGAGGTGTATTCTCTCCTAGGCCAATGGCCTTATCTAGTCCATCGGACCTTTTCATTGCATGTTTAATGCACCAAAGCTAATCACAGGCAAAACTCGTCATTTCTCATACAGCGTCATACATTGATCCAATAGTAATTCTATTGTATATTCAATCGCGTAATCATATTATTGCGTTTTCTCATTCACGCAACACTTTTGTCATTTTTTTCCAATCGCGTAGTGATTTTTCATCATTTTCTCAATTGCGTAAAAATATTTCATCGTTTTTCAATCGCGTAGCGATTTTTCAACGTTTTTGAAATCGCGTAGCTTAAAAATCATATTTTTAAGTTACGAAAAGCATTTTTCACCATTTTTCCACTACGTAAAATATTTCTCAACCTTCTAAATTTCATTTCAACCTTTCTAAAAAGTCATACCATTTCTTGCTTTACTTTTCCATATTTTCTCACTTAAAATTTCCTAACGCGCTCAAAAACCCAATGAGTGAGCTATACGTTAATAAATTTCAAGTCACCAATGCATTCATCATAATTTGTAAATCAATTCTAAAACTCATTTCTTTTTAAAATATGTTGAGGTTCAAACACTTTCAACCTCTCTTTTTCTCTTATAAACGAAATCTTCATCTTTCAAGTGACAAAGTATTTCTCTTCCATTTCTTAAGTCCTTTTATTAATTTCTTATACTAAATCGATTAACTTTTCATTTCTAAATCATAATTTTACATAAAGTAAACTATTTCAAACCTTCAAACCGTAACTACATGGTCATTGGAACCATCATATCTTTTCTTTTCCTTTTCCTTCTAATCATTCAATTTTATCATTCATAAAAATCTTAATTTGAAAACACCTATTTTGAGGTGTTGAGGCGGTGAGCCTCTTGGTCATTGAAACCAAAATTATTTTCCTTGTTCACTACTATCATAACAATCCATAATATATTCTCATCATACATATCATAAGCATACCATAAAGAAAACAATAAAGCATGCAAAACATACAAAGCATAAACAAATAAATCAAAGCACATAAACATCCACAAATAAGTTACACAACCATGGATAATGAACCCTCACATGGATTCACCATCCTTCACAAACAAATATATCTCTCACCACCATACTTGATTGGTGAGATAAATCTCCCTCTTACCTTAAAGAGGAGACAAATCCTTCAAGTTTTCCCTCCTATGATTTTCGTGAAGCTCCTTGGAAAAACCCTAAAATCTTAAACAAATTTTAAAATCAACAATAAGCTTAGAAATAGATAAACCATGGATCAATCATGGCTTAGAAAATCAAAACTAAAAGATTAGGTCAAGAAATAAGAAGTTTACCCTTTTTGGTAGAAACTTTAAGCTTGGATTTCAAGCTCAAGATGGTTGATTTTGTGAAAACTCACAACAAGAAAGTTGTTTAGAATATGATTTAGGTTTAGGAAATGATATTGGATACAATTAAAGGTGAGTAAAAGTTGGTTAATGGTGTGGTTGCCGAGAGCTGTCCAAAGAAGAACAATGGAGTTTTTGATTTTTGTAAGAAAAAGATTAGAAAGAAAACGCTTCTTAGACTTGGTGAAGAGGAAGAATAAAGTGAAAACACTTGGTTTCACTTGATGATAGCCGTGGAACTCACCGAAGGAGGTGGCCACTTTCTTTGACTCTCCAAGACTCTATCCTAGCCTTACCTTGTATCAAAGGTTCACATGCAAAGCTTCTCCCCTAAGCTTGCTTCTAATTGGCTTAATCAAGCCTTAGTCACATGTTCATGAAGGTTCTAACCTAATGGTGGTCATAGGATGCTAACTAAGTTACTAACCCCATTTAGTTTCTATGTACACTTAAGCTAACTTAGTTAGGATAATTAGTTACATTGCTAACTAAATAGTTTTCTATGCTTGAATCAAATATTCTAGAAAACCCTAGACTCAACCAAAACCGTGTGGTACTTAGGGAACTAACTAGGTTTGGTTCATTTAGTTTTCCACACAAACTTAAGCTTAAATTCTAGTTAGGTTTTCCTAATTCTATCAAGCTAACTTAGTTAAGCTTCCTAGTTACATTACTAACTAGTTAGTTACCTTGATGTTAGTCATCCATTCTTGAACATTGTAGAAGCTTCTTGTAACTAGAAACCCTAAGGAATAACAAACTAAGTTTCCATCCTATTTGGTTACTACATAGAACATAAACTAACCTAGTTAAGTCATTTAGTTACCAAGTAACTTGTCCAACCACTTAATTTGACTAAATCTCATTGGTTTATAAATTCAATCCTATTTTATTGATCTATTCTTATTGGTTTAGAGATTTCCAAGTCAGAAACATTGACTTGATTCCTATTAGTCCATTATCAGTAATTCTTAAAGGCTTTACGGGTTCTTATTATCCACTGGATAGAGGTTACTGCTCATAAGTCAGTAGGTATCGTCCACTGGATAATAAAATAATAATAATATAAAATATTTTTATTCCACAGATAAATTTTAAAAATGAAAAGATTATGACATGCATCTCTCGGAATTAGGTTTAGTAAGATCCCTCGACTTAGAATAAAAGCATAAAGATTTTCCCCAACCAGAATATTATTATTTTGCTGACACGGAGCAAATATCTCAAAACAATCAAATACAATCACGAAACAATCAAAATAATTTTATAACACTCAGAAATCACAAAACAGTACAATTTCATTGTTACTGTGACGGTGGCTAATTTTTAGGGTGTTACAACTCTCCCCCTCTAAAAAGAAGTTTCGTCCTCGAAACTTAACATACATTCAAAACAAATACGGATATTGTTCCTTTATTCTATCTTCCATTTCCCATGTAGCTTCATAGCTTACTTCGTTCTATACTACTTTAACCAATGAAATCTCCTTACCTTGAAGTTGCTTTGTCCTTCGATCCTCAATCTTGACTAGAAATGTTTCATAGGTTAAGTTCTCCTTTAGTTGTACTGTGTCTAGTTCGATAACATTAAAATACATAACCAGTATGTCTAAAAATATCAAACTAACTTTGATTATTCTCAAATTTTAACTACACTATATTCAACCAATTTGTAACTTAGAAACAAACCCTCTAGGCTTATTTTCCTCAACTTAGCAACATATGCTACTATCTGAGTCATTTTAAGCTACTTTTCAACTTCTGAGTTGCAACTAAGTACCTAAATGAACTTAGTTTGTCACAAAACTTAACTGGCATGTTATACAAGTATAATAGTATCTTTGAGACTACATACAAGCCTAACATATTTTCTTGGGATGTTACATGTAGGTTGTGTGGTCTTTCTCCTTATTCCTTTATTTTTTTATAAAGTATTCTCTATTTGGGATTAATATTAAGGGGTTAGTACACCCACAGTAGTGTGAAAAAGATTAATATACCAATGGATTGAATATTGATTAATTTTGAGAATTTAATCATGAATCATGAAATAGAACTTAGTTAAACTAATCTTTGAATTTGCATAAAACGAGTTCAAGTGAAGTCTGAGCCATAATATTTTAATATTATTATCTTTCATCCTTTGTCTAATTGATTAATTTTACTCTTATTAATTTTGAATACTTTCTTGTTAGTATTTTTAAATTTAGATTTATTTTTATGTTATTTACAATCTTATTAAATCTCAATTTTTGATAGTCTAAATAGTATTGATTTAACGAATTTAGTAATTGACAAAATAATTTCTGTAGGACGATACTCTTACTTATCATTTTATTACTTTTACAATTTAGTACACTTGTCAATATCATAACAGTTATGTTTAGTTGTTTTGTAAGAGGGCTATAAATCCCTATCAACACTTTATGGAAAACTTTTTGATCATTGAGTTTATTATGAAATATATTTATGTTTATTGAGATCGAGTTTCTTGACACCAAGTGTGTTATCCTTTGATTCTACATCATTATATATTTCAAATTTTAAGTTATGACATTTTGTCAAATAATAAATTATCAAATTTATTCTATAATTTTGATTAAATATGTTAAATATTTTAATTATATATGTTAAATAAAAATGATTACAAAATAAACCAAATACTAAACTAAACTTTTAGCCCATTTGTTTTGAAAACGTTAGTATATTTAACATGATACCATTTATAAGGAGAATTTGTAAGCATGATGAAATGAAAAGAGGATTGATTCCAATATATTTCATGGGCCACACTACAAGACTTCATATACATAAACAAAAGAATTTTAATTGAATTATCTGTCTGGCGTGATGTAAGGAGAAACGAAACTTAATTCTTCAATACACTAAATAGGGGTGTTCGTTGTTTGGTTTAGATCGATTTTGAGTTAAAAAATTAATTATTTCAAATGATATTATTTATATAGGTTTGGATTGGATTAGATTGATTATATTTTAAAAATCGATGTAGTCCAAAGTAATTAAATTAGTTTGGATTGGATTGGTTTAATTAATTTTTTAACAAAATCTTTTTAAGCCTAGAATATTGTGTATTAAAAGAAATTTAATTTATTAAAAATAAAAAATAAGAAATTAAAGAAATAAAAAAATAGAAATAACTCATTTACATGCTTAAAATAATATTTGATGATATAAAATAAAAAATATATAAGAAATTAAAATTATTATAAATAAAAATATAAATTAAATAACAAATAAATATATTATATACAATGTTAATTAGTTTGGATTGATTTGATTCGTTTTGGAAATCAAAATCGAAAACTGACCCATTCCAATCAGTTTTCAAATAATCAAACAAAAAATAATAAAATTTATTTAGTTTTGATTGGATTTCAATTTTTTGTTCAATTTTCATTTTGTTTTTCGATTTATATTACATTTGAACATCCTTAACACCAAATAATTAAAATCATCTGAAAGAAAATAATTAAAATAGCGTTTAATTAGAGAAATATTAATAATATATTCTTTTAAATATATTTTTTAATATTTATTTTATTATTTATCTAAAATTAAATAATATTAACATTTTTCTATTAATAATCTTTTTAAATATATAAAATAAATTAATAAAAAAATAAATATTAAAAAATATTTAAAATAATGTATTGCTAATATTTTTTATCTAATTAATGTGAGTTGGACTTGTGAACTAGTGACTCACACGAGGTCCATTGTAGTATCTAATTAATGTCAACAATAGTGTCATTAATCCTTTCAAATATATAAAATGAGTTAATAAAAAAATAAATATTAAAAAATATTTAAATAATGTATTATTAATATTTTTCATCTAATTAATGTGGGTTGAACTTGTGAACTAGTGACTCACACGAGGTGCATTGTAGTGTCTAATTAATGTCAACAATAGTGGCACCACCAAAACAAAAAACAATAGTGGTCACTTTCCATTTCTTAGATGGTCTTCCGACACGTTGGTTCCTCCTAACAACTACCAACGCCATACAAAGAGGATTAACAAATCTGAGCCTCAAGGCTCTTAAAAAAGAGAGAAAGAGAAGGACACGACACAACCCACTTGTCACATGATGCGAGTAGGCCAAGTGGGACACAGTCCATACGCTGAAACTGTAATGGTACATTGGTAATTTGCTGCTCTTGCTTTCTTATTTCTTTTCTTTTATCAATGAAATGAAAATGCTACTAAAACTTTGAGTCAACTATAACGACTTTGATTTTGAGGCGGATTAAAAAAAAAAAAAAAAGAGAGCTAGTACATAAAGCACTGTTTACAACTTATAATTATACTTTTTTTTATCTGAAACTTATAATTATTCTTATTATTAGCATCATAGGGAAAAAAATTAGGCCCAGAAAAGTATATTTTTGGCACAATTAAAATAAAATATCAACTTTAAAAATAGAAGCCAATTCCCCAATTGGGTAGGTCTGGACTTTGTAACAATGTCAAACCTCCCTATATACCTGCAGTGGAAATCAGGTGGATAAACCGGCCAAAAACGCCACTCCAGTGGACGGCAACCATGCCGACCCGGATATGAATTGGTCCACCGTGAATCTGTTCGCCTCCACGGTGGATGTGATGACCCGGTATCCGAGCCATTTAACCCGTTGCCCGATGGCTGCACCCGGCCCATAATTCATGTACTCACCGTAATACAATGTATCCAATGCAAAGTCTCCATTCCACTCCAACCAGCCACGAGGATGAATGTGATCACCCATGTAGGATAATAAGTACACGGTTCTGGAGTATAATTTCCATGGACGGCCCAGGTAGGTGGGGATACTGCCCTTCACTGCCGCAAGATCCGGTGCGGGTAGGATCCGACAGTTGTGGATGGATATACCCGTGTTCTGATTCGGATCTTTCCTGTTTTGGGCCGTGATGGTGTTCTTCTGTTGGGCCATGGGTTTGCGAGCATAAAGGTTGCACTTTTGGAAAACTACGGCAGCGTTGCCAAATATGAAGTCCACAGTACCGTAAATGTCGCATTCGCGGAAGAACTGACGGTTGGAGTGCACATAGCATGCGTCTTGGTAACCGATGATGCAGCAGCGGTACACCACCGCGTGGTCAGCTCCGACACGGAGCGCCACCGCTTGGTGCTTTGCTGGTCCTGCATAGTTCTCAAACGTGATGTCTCGTGCAATGAAACCAGCACCACTAGCAGCTGCGAGACAAGTCCAGTGAGAAGTATGAACTAAAATGGAATAAGTTAAGTTAGGAAAATTATGTTAATTCTGGACATGAAGAATATGGTTTTGTTAATAATTTTGGCTTGCAATACATGATTGAGTCACAAACAATAATTTGATTTTGACTTGGAGTCAATCATTAACATTGGGGTGTCTAGAATAATTCTAAATTTTCTTACTAAATTATCATATTAATCCTCTAATTAATAATTGAAGAAAGTATTAAATATTTTTTACGTTTCTGATAAATTAGATGCATTTATTTTTTGATTTAATATTTTTTTATTTAATATTAAGATAATTATTAAAAAGAACTTATAAAAAATATAGCAAAACTATGTATTCTATTATACTTTGAAATATAGAGGATAAGTTATCCACCAATAATTGTGAACATGGTATGATGATATAAAAGTCAAGAAGTGGATGATCATTTAGGTTATGTTTGGATATTTAGTAATTGATAGAATAAAATGGAATGGAATAGAATGAAATGTGATAGAATGAAATGAGATAAAAATATTATTTTATTATTTGAATATTTTAAGATAAAATAGAGTAAAGTTATTATTCCATTATTTGAGAAGTGAATAAAATGATAAGAATTATAATTTTATTTTTTGTGAGAAAGAAAGTTACAATTTCATTCCATCTCATACCCTCAAATTGGAAAGAAAAAAAATTGATAATTTTTTGTGAGATGTGATGAAATTCATTACACTTATTTCTATCTTATTCTATTCTTTTTTAACATAACTAAATAATAAAACTTATTTCTATTCTATTATATTTCTCTCTATTCCAATTAATCTCACCATTCCAAACATACTCTTGATGAAGGCAGAGAATTCGTAAGACTCCTGCCGTGACACGCTTTAATTAAAGTTTAACATAAGAAACACTGATGGCTGTTGAGTCAGGTTTCTTTAAACACCAACAATCAACTACCACTTCTCTGATCACTTATATTTCAAACAATAATAAAATAGCTCGGAAGTTAATTAGTGAAATAAGGTTAGTGAAAAGTGTATGGCTTGAACTGTCGTTAGCTGAATTAATCAAAAAAACTTCCCCAAGTCTCTTTTTTTTTTATGCTAGAATTCACGAGTACTTTTTACTTTTGTAATTTCGAAAGTTTGTAGTTTGTAAAGATTGGACTTGCGTGTGCAAAACACATTATACGGCACAATAATGCATGCAGCAATGACATACATATCACGATCAATATGCTGTTTTTGTTTTTGTTTTTATTATTTTTTTTTTTAAAAGGGTGTCGTGTATGGTTCCATCGTAAAAACAGAACGGTGGGGGTAATTTGGTCCAAGTAAACACTGACTAGGACTTGGAATAGACATGCGACCAGACAGCTAGCAATATTAAAATATGACAACCTAGAATAGCATGCCACGTGCTACTTGCGCTGTGCATGCTTTTGGTTCATGTTTTTTTTTTTTCATGATTTTTACTCCTACTTTCTACAAAAGAAAATGCCATAATTAAAAAAAAAATTACCAAATTTGTTGTAATTAGACAAGGGCACACACAAGCAATAAGCAAGCAGGTGAAAAGGAATTTACCGAAGGATGCTGTGTGGAATGTCGTCATGCCATCCACAACATTTTTTCGCCCTGTGATGACCGTTTTGCCCTTCCCGTCCCCTATGAACATTAGATTGGTTTTCTTTCTCCCTACCTTTAAATTATTCTCTTCATACCTGAAAATTCCATCATATCCAAAAGTCAGTGCGCATGCATGTTATAGCTTTTATCTATTGCAATCATACATCAGCATTAAACATGATTAATTTTTGTTTATTTGATTTAAAAAATCAACAAAACTTGTTTTTCTATAAGCAATATAATTAATTAATCTATTTCTATCACTTGAGGAACAAAAAGATGCTACAATATTGTCGAAAAAGGGCTCAAGATAATTTTATTTAATGTCAAAATAAATTATCGGGGGTGGAGGCATAAAATCTGTATAGAAATTATGGCAGAAAAGAAAATTCACCATCAATACATTCACATGATTACAGTTGTGAATACATACAGAAACAAACCTTTTTTAAACGACAATAACTCATCACCAACCCTGTTTCCTTTTTCTTGGTACAAATCATATCACCGTCACTTCAATTATGCAGTCAGTTAAATATAAACAATAACATGATTAAAAAGTGCGATGTTCGTTATCTCGAAAAAGAACATAAAAAGTAACCTTTCCTTAAAGAAAGCATATATATATTTAAATTACCAAAACAAGACTAAAAAATTTACTTATTTACCGTCCTGCCCTCACGTAGATTATGAACCGTCGGCTACTATGCTCTGGCGCCTTCCTAATCGCCTCAGTTATTGTCTTCGCCGTTCCGTTACCGTTGTTGGACACGACTATATCGGCTTGTATCGCCGAAACAGGTAAACTCAACAATCTCCTATCTCGTTTATTCAACCATCTCGGAAAATTGCCCGAGATATCGCCATTTACATTCTCTCCCTCTCCCATTAATCGTCTCTTGTTCTGTATGGGGACACCGGAGAAGTCATCACTTCCGCTCGCCGAGAATATCGCCAGACAGTTGCTCACGAGTTCAGACAAGTCCTTCAAATTATTAACCATCTGGTCCTTAACGGTCCCGCTCGTGTCCTCGAACCCCTCCGCACACGTGTCTTGGTTCGTGAGCGCGGCGCTGAGCCAGGTCAGCACGTCCTCGGTCAATCCCGCCGCGGCGGGCTTCATCACCCCGTCACCATCTGAGGACGGAGCAAGGGAGGTGAGGGCCCGCGAGAGCGCGTCGACGGACTCTTCAAGGAGCTCGAGGCAGTCATCATAGGCGGCGCGCACGCGCGGGTCAGTTTCGAAATAGGAGATGCCGGTGGAGGCGTAGAATGCTCTGCTGAGGTGACGCAGGGTCATGTTGAAGGAAATGTGGACAAGGTCCTTCTCCGAGGCGGTGGTGGAGCCCGGGAAGTCGAGGAGGGAGTTTATGCAGAGTGTGGGGAATAGGGTCTTGCTGCAGGTTTTGGAGATTGCTTGAGTGGGTTTGCTGCGGAGGTTTTGTGCGTTTTGATTGCCGACTGAAGCGCGGGAGCGGATGGCGGTGACGAGGGCGGCGGATACGGCCGCGGCGACGATTAAGACGGCAGCGAGGACGGAGAGCATGATGAGCTTCTTCTTATTGCTTGCTGAGGAGGAAGTGGAGGTTGGTTTAGTCAGCGGGGTGGTGGAGCGCCGGGAGGAGCCGCCTGGGTCGGAGGGTCCCAGCCTTTCGAAGTCCATTGTGTTTGTGAGGTTGGCAGTTAATGAATGTGTGTGTGTGAGAGAGAGGGTAGTTAGTAGTTTTTATTGATGAGGAAGGGTACACTTTATATAAATGGCGGTGCTTAGAAAAGTGCAGAGAGAGAGTGTGTGTGTGTGAGAGAGTGAGTTGAGTTTTGTAAATAAGTGTGTCCATGTGATGTTTTCTTGTTGTAAAAAATGGGAGGTTGGTGTGAAGTCGACGTCGCAGGAATTAGTTGGCTGCTACTTCCAGCATTGCCCACTGGATAGGAAGGGAACAGAAGGATGGCTTCTGCATCTAGTTTCTAATCCTTTTTCCTCTCCTTTGTCTCTTCATTTCTCTACATTATTGTTCAATGTTATGGTGTGTTTTTCTATGTTAATCATTATGTAATGGAGTTATTATGTCACAAAGAAAGGTTAGTAATATATTTTTTGATATTTTTTTAATATTTATTTTATTATTAATTTAAAAGTAAATATTATTAATATTTTTTAATAATGTTTTTAAATATATGAAATGAACAAATAATAAAATAAAAATTAAAAGAAATATCTAAAAAAATATGTTACTAATATTCACCTATACAAAATTATGAAATTATGGATACTAATACTGTGTTGATTTAGACAAATAAAATAATTACACATGAAGTTAAGGCAGGCCATTTATATTCTCCAACACTAATGGCATACTTGCAAATGATGCTAATGGCAAGTAAAGTTTTTATTACCTAAATGTCATTACTCATTTATATTCTCCGGCCCTAATGGCATACTTAACAACCATTGAAATATCTGCAAATGCGTTTGACGACTTGTTAATTAGCTAATGATATCCCTAAAATTCATTTTTTTTTTAATAAGGATAAGATTCATCTCATGCAAATTTAATCTTCTAAAAGATTATTTTGCAAAATTAATTATTAAAATAAAAATATTGTACATGTTAACACTACTATTTTACATGTTTATCTTTTATATATATATATATATATATATATATATATATATATATATATATATATATATATATATATATATATATATATGGGTTTTGGAGCCCAAACTTTTACCCAGTTCCTTGGATTTTCCCTTCACCATAAAACTATAATTATAATTATATAATGTATAAGTCTGTAATATTAATTGAGATAATGAATAACAAATGCAATTTAATTATTAAATTACTTTGTATACTTTTATTAGTACAATGGTAGAAATGAAGTTTAAACTTAAGATCGCAGATTATCTAAATTAAAAATAATTTTTAAATTATTTTGTATACTCTTGTATAATATAATTATTTTGTATAATAATAAATATAAAATAATATAGAAGGCCTAATAATGAAGAAATACGTGAAAATTTCCTTCGTTGGTGAAAAATGGAACGTGCATGAGTTTCTTAACTATTAAGTTAACTCTCCATCGACAACGACATCCTTGTCGTCTAAATTCCTTCTCCTTTCTACTATATAATCATATCCAACAGTTACCACTAATTCTCCTTATTATACTGTATTTGATTTAACCTTAGAATTCGCTCTCTTTTTAATCTTTTATTAGATATATTATCATGGGTTATTTTTATGTAGTTCAACATAAAAGATCAAAAGTTGAGTCAGCTAATAAAACAATTGACACAGCAAATGAAGTCAACTGCTTACCAATTTCAAGAACATGGAAATATTGATATTAGTCTATACAGAACTTCAAAATTCAAACATAACATAAGATGTACCAAAAAAATAACTTCAAAGTTTGTCATAACTCCCTACTAAGATAATTTTTAGGATAATAATTAATTATATGAAGAAGGAAAAAAAGTTATGTTTTAAAGTGGATTCAGAGGGATACTTGAGGTAGGTATGTGTTTATGTGGAATTTTGGTTTAAAGATTTAGAATTAATTCCAACAAACAAATAAATATATCAAAACGAATATGAGTTCAAAATTATGTGATAATCTCGTTATAAAAATAGTTTTAACAGTAAACAAGAGATTTAAGAAATTTGAAGTAAAATAAGCATGAAAATGCAGAAAGGAAACTTTGAAAAGATTAAGGAAATTTAAAGAAACTGAGCAAGAATTTTAAAATACAGAAAATTAATTGAAAGCATGTAAATGACGCAAAATTAAAGTGCAGAATTTAAATGGAAAAACAGTAAAGAAAAGCAAATAAAAGTGTGAAGAACTGTAAAGAAAATTTAAGAGACAAGACTGAAAAGTAAAGAATTTCTAAAAGAACATTGCATTAATTTAAATGACATGAAATGGAAAAAGAAGGCATACTTGGATAAAAATCCTTTAATCTGCTTGAGTTGAGATGTTAGGATTTTGTATCAGCAAATAACCTCCTCTTTTACATTGTGACTACTGATATTTATAGACAATATAAAAAATAACTGACACCCTAAAAAGACCAACACGTTCAAGCGGTTTCTTCCTTCAGCAAGTATCCGCTTTTCGACGAAACCAGCACTCAACTATTCTTAACTAATTTTCGTCGACTTGATGTAATCTTCCTGTCGGATAATTCTTCTTAAAAACATCAATATCTCAGCCACATTAGAATCTCCTCTTTATTCAATGCTACTCATGTCGATTTCTCTTTTAGCATTTCTGTCGATTCAATACTTCAGAAAATTTCCTCAAAACCACCATCAACCGACGAACTGCCAAATCTTTATTTTTTACCTCTAACAGATGCCCCCAAAAAAATTTTCTTAATCAAAGGTCCTTTATATATATATATATATATATATATATATATATATATATATATATATATCCAATCGAACCTTTCATCAAGATGCACGAACGCCATAATCAATCTTATCATAGCAAACAATAAATAGCCATTCCTAATAAATAGGGCTCATAATTATCCCTATTTTCTCGCAAAAACTACTTTTTCAAATTCACATGACTCTTCACCTTTTTACCACTGTTTACTGTCTTCAACCTCTCACTTCTCTTTTCTATTCATCATCTTCAACCTTACCATCGCTCATTTTCTCTGCAAACTCTTACCTTCTCCAATGGTGTTTGACTCTCAAACTCCCAACATGCCAACAAAAAACTTGGGTAATCATGCGGTCTTCAACGACCCAGTTCTACAAAAATCTGAACTTTGGCATTTTTCGAAGGTAATACTCCCTATTAACGACTCCTCATTATCCTTAGATCCTCTGGCTGCTTTCTTGGGCCCAGTTCTTCCCAAGGAATCTTTTACGGATGAAATAAATTCCTTTTTTCCTTGTAAAAGTCCTCAAGAAGCAATCTTGGCTTCCCTTCCTTCCATTCCTATCAGCTACTTTGGGAAATCTGAAAGGTTGTTTAGGACTCCCCCTACCCATATCAATGGGTATTTTGAATGGCTTGACAGAGTTCAAGCTTCCAAAGAAAGTTTATGGAGAGAAATAGGGATTTTTTATTGTATTCAGCTTTCTCGTTATCCCATAAAAATGGATTCTTGCATGCTAGGTGCTTCTTTCTTCTTCTGGAACAAAACTACCAACTCCTTCCAATTTCCCTATGGCATGATGGGTCCAACACTTTTCGACGTATCTGCCATAACTGGTCTTCGACCAGATGGGGAAATCATTACGCCCGTTCTACAGCCTTCAAACACTATTGACGTATATTCAAAAGCCCCAACTTCCTTTTCCAACTTCATTAATTTTTATTCCTCTGAATCGGGTCCTGTGTCCGATGAAGAACATATAGCTTTTCTTCTACTCTGGCTTTCAGCTTATGCTATAGGTTCTAAATCAGTTCAGGTATCCAAATCCTTTCTTCAGCTTGCCAACCTTCTTCATGAAGGTCGACCACTAGCTCTTGGTCAATTTCTCCTAGCCAATCTCTATTTGAATATAGGTGAAATTGTCCAGAGCATCAGAGTTCAAGTAAAGAAAACCAACTCTGGTGGTCCAATGTGGTTACTTCAACTTTGGTTGAATGCCATACTTGGAGATTACTTAGTCGACTTTTCTCCTCCGACAGTCTCTCTTGCTACATATGGCATTAGACTTTGCCATGTAAAACATGAGAAGACTCACAAAGCAAGCTTGGAAAATTTCATGTACTTCTTCAATATTTTTCATTCCATTTCCTTTAATACTGAAGACATATATTTTGCTCCTTTTGCCGACCGCTCTTATGGTCCTGAATGGTTCACTCAACCAATTTGTTCCGACGATCTTGTTACTCATGCCGACAACATTTCTGTCTGGTCAAACTTTCTTTGCCGACAAGTTCTGGTGGCTGGTCTCCCTGGTTCGACAGGCAAATCTTTAGAGTTGTATTTGCCAAACTCAATAGCTCGACAATTGGGATTTTGTCAAGCTATTCCAGCACCTTTCTCTCATAAGGCCATAGAACACTTCATCAATGGCCACCTACCAAGCATGTCGGATCTTGTTCGAGTAGCTTCAAAAAATGAAAGGCACAAGTTTCACTTCAAGATCTCTGCATTCACCCCCTACAGAGGAGTTTCAAAAGATTTTGTCGATTGGTGGACTAAATATTATAGTCCTTATCATATCGACATTGACATTTGTCGAAGCCGTATTACTGAAACTCTGATTCCTGTGCAGGGTCAAGATTCTTCATCAAAAGCTAAAGGTACACATATTCAAGATATCAAGGCTTTTGAAAAATATTACAAAATCAAGTGGGACTTCAGGTTTCCTTGCTTAATTGTTCGACATTGTGAAGAAGTCGTAGCTGAACTAAAACCAGCACACAAGGAAAAATGTTCTACCAATTTTCTCTCTGTTTCTATAAAAAACCCTTTAGCACAGCTTGAACTTTTTCAAATCCCTTTTCCAAAGCCAGTGCTTTTTCCTTGTGCTTGTTTCGGATTGGCCTACGAATTCCCAAGTAAACCTACAAGGGCTGGTAACTTCCCTATTTTAGATAGGACATATTCTGTGAGTAATATCTTTCTTACAAGAACTCCAGAAGTCATGTTTACTCGTCGGTTTGCCTTGTCGTACGAACAATTTTCCTGGAACACCCGAGTCATCACTAAAATACCTGAAGGTATTTTTCTCTTTACATTCTGTTACTTTTAATTTTACCCCTCATTTACTGAATAAACCTTCCCTCTTGCAGCACTCCCATTTAAAAGACCTTTAGAATATAAACAGCCTCAAGGAAGTGATGATGATGAAGAAGATGAAACTACTTCTTTGAAGAAGAAGAAAAGCAAAAAGGGCCAAAAACCTCCTGTTCCCAAGGCTTCAAAGGCCAAATCAGCCGCATCAATGCCGACAAAAAGTCCTTTGAAACAAGACGCCGCCAAATCAAAAACCCTTAAGGTATATACTTTTCCGACTATATATTAAGACTTGAGTTTTTTTTTTAACTTTGTTCTAGTCTAAATTAATGTCGAATTCAGATTAGCGAATCTGCTCCAGCTACTTTGGTTTCTCATGTCGAATCTTCAATCCCATCTCCAGAACATCCTCCAAAGGTATGCCTCATATTATTGTACATTCTTTAATACCATGCAACAATATCTCACTCTTATCTTCACAAAAAAAGAAAAAGAAGACTCGAACCACCATTTCTACTTCAAAGCCTCTTGTCGAAGAAACAGATACCATTTTTGTTTCATCTGAGGTAAATTAACATACTTCTTTTCCTTAAATTCTTGGTTCTTACTACTCATCTAACACTCAATTTTATCATTTCAGGATCTAGAAGATGAACAATCCGCAGATCATCCTCTTGAACCAGCTGTCGAATCAAGAACTGAAGATCCAATTCAACAATCTCCCGAAGTAATGTATCTTACCTCATTCAAGTATTTTCAATGTATTATTTATTCTGAAATTTCTTCTGTTCATCTTCAGGATTCGACAAATTTGGTTATATCCAACAGCCCCCAAAAGCTAGGAACCAAGAATCCTTTAGAATCTCACACTCCCTTGATCCTTGCTACATCTACCATTTCTTCACCACTTTCGATAGAATCCCAAACTATCGAAGCCTTAGAACAAATTCCAATCCCCCCAGGTATTGAAGGTCCTTCTCATTCAGGGCAAACCAATCCCGCTCAAATCATCCCAGAAGAATTCAACATGGATACCCTGCTGGCAGAATTTGCCCTAATTGATCCACCTTGTAACATCCCGAAAATTAATAATTTTAGGATAAATGATCATTTTACAATATTTGGGATTTTCTTGAATTTTCTCTGGATTTTCTGAGAAC
This sequence comes from Ormosia emarginata, assembly GCA_029884605.1. Lineage (NCBI taxonomy): Eukaryota > Viridiplantae > Streptophyta > Magnoliopsida > Fabales > Fabaceae > Ormosia > Ormosia emarginata. The sequence goes on along the minus strand of JAQQTP010000078.1, from coordinate 17,607,634 downwards.
GCGGAATATTTTAATATATTCTTCGTTTTGCGTACACATTGGGCAGAGTTGGCAAAACAACTGTAATGCTCCCAAAGTTAGAAAATTTTATTACGAATAGTTATTTTCTAATATTTGTGATTTACGTGAATTCTTTCAGAATTTTTCGGAAACGATGAATATTTTAATATATTCTTCGTTTTGCGTTCGTATTGAGCAGAGTCGGGAAAACGACTGTAATGCTTCAAAAAATTGAAAAATGATAAGACAAATAGTCGTTTTATAATATTTGTGATTTTTGGAAATTTTTTGAAAATTTTTCGGAAACGTTGAATATTTTAATATATTCCTCGTTTTACGTGCGCACTAAGCGGAACCGGGAAAATAAAATATTTTTCTCGAGAACCTTGAACTATGAAAACGTCGACGGAGGATCTTACTAAATCCGAGGCCAGACACAGTTTACGAGGTTTCACATTTTTTGAGAAATTTAACAGACGAAATAATAAAACGCTGTGTAAATTTCATCTGTCAGATAAATTAATACTAACTTCTGTCGACTGTAACTATTATCCATTGGATAATAGCATGTAATAAAAATTCTATCACTTTATCCTAATGCAATCCACTTTATGTCACATCAAATTAACTTTAATTCAAATTTGTGTACCTTTTCAAAGCTTCTTTGAGAAGCTTTGATTACCAAATGACCAAAACACCCTTGGCTTGTTAGAGAAACCTCTCAACCCTCCCTCACACTCTCATTGCCGTGGACATTGGGGCATGATGGGGAAGCAATTTTGCTTCCCACACTTAACCATACACACCCAAAAATATCTCACTTTCATCTACCATTTTCTCTCTCTAAAACTTCATCTTCTTCCTTTTCTCCTCCTTCTCTCTACACCTCCTCCTCAACCACGAAAATGCAGCCCCTCCCTCACCATTTTCCTTCATCTTTTCTCTTCACCAAGCTCATTTCTTCACTTGTCTCCATCTCCTCTACACTTTTTCTTTAGGAAGTTTCTTCATTTTCTATCTTCACCTCCATTTTTCTCTTCCTTCTCTCTTCTTCCTCCTCTTCACCACGAAAATTCCAGCCACCACCACCATTATTTCTCTTCACTTTTCTCTTCATAAATACCATTTCTAGACTCCTCCCAACCTCCTCTACAACTTCTATTTGAAGGGTTTTCTTCAAAAGCTCATTTTTCCTCCATGGTCATACAAGGCAAAGCTTCTAACTTTGAGGTAAAGCTTTCACTTCTCTTCCTCTTTCTCCTTAATTTCGTGATCTAGGGTCTCAATGGAGACTGATGAGACCACAGCAAGTGTACCGGATCGTCAAGTAATAAAAACGGTGAGAAACCGGATATCGTTCTCAGGGATCGATGGTCAAGTACCAGTTCATGAAGTTAGCTACTATTTAAACCGAGATTTGGATCAAAGTGAGCTCTAGTAGCAAAACAAGAAAAACACATAAATTTATGCAGAGACAATATTTTTGGATTTTTTTTTTATGAGGCAATTCAACGAACACTTAGTATGCAATATGAAAGATAACCAATTAATGAAGGAGTTGGGATCAAGTTTCATTTGATTTCATTTGCTGCAGATTAAATTGGGATTAGAACAAATTTTTACTTCTATTTTGTTATCGAATTCACTTAAATATCCAAGTCCTAATTCCTTAGGCACAAGAACCTTAAATCCTAATCAAAACCCCTAATTCCTTAGGTGATTCTAATAGGGACAAAGCATTAAGATTGAGAATTCAACAAGATAACAAGCATTCATCTACTATTCCTAGCATGATGAATCACAAGGTTTATAATCTTAAACGAAATTCACACATCAAATTTCCATCCAATGCATAAACCCAAAAAGTATTCTAAGGGTTATCAAACCTTATAAAGCTTTAAGAACAAAGATTATAAACTCAAAATAGAAGAATCCATTAAGCATATCAAATCCCAAGTCAATTACAAGCAAAATCCATCAAAATCCACTCAATCCCAACAAAGGGAAATTTAGCTACACATGACAACTATTGTAAAAACTGAAATAAGAGAAGAGAAAAGGGGAACTCCATAGGTAGGTGAAGATCTGATTCGTTTCCACGCTTTCTTCTCTTCGAACACCTCCGAAGGCCCCGGAATAGCAATGATCCGTGCTCCTCCTTCCTATTCTCCGCGCACACCCCAAATTAGGTCAGCAAAATTTAACTTATATTCTGTCTTGAGCGCCTAGGCGCTGCGTCTGTAGCGTCTAGGCGCTATATGTCCAGCACGCATCCTCTTCATGATTCACGGGCGCCTAAGCGCTTCGTCTTGAGCGCCTAGGCACTGTATGCCCAGTGGATTTCCTCTGAAGTCTTCAAGGGCGCTTAGGCGCTCATTCTGTAGCGCTTGGGCGCCCTGTGATCAGCAAAATTGCTTATAGTCTTCCTTGGAGACTTCAAATCCGTTCTTCTTCGGTGTTTTCCTGCAAAGACACAGTAAAAGAATGAGAATTCACCATCTTTTTGATTGACTAAGTTAAATCACAATCTCACAATCAATTTTTGCAATTATCGGGCAATGAGCGGTAAAAAGGGTAAAATCAAGGGAATTATACTAGAATTAGTAGGCATATAACCATGCCTTTGGCGTGGTTATCAAACTCCCCCAAACTTAACATTTGCCACGTCCTCGGGCAAAGAAACAAAACCATAGGTACGGCAACCAACCAAGCATTCCCACGATTATAACCCACAACTGTGCAAACTGAAGTTCAACTGGAAATTAGACGTTGGAGTCATACCAACATTACATTGCTCAATCATCACTTGGAAGTTAATGGATCTGGCAACCAATACATGCAAGATGATTTCAAGTGAATGCTCACTCAATCCCTCCTGTGTTTAGGCTTGTGTTTCTCTCAGTCAACACACTTTGTGAGCCCACCCCCATGAATTTGATCTTCTTCTCAAAATGCAAGCTCATGATTCACACCATGTAACCCTCAGAAGGCTAAAATTCAAAACTTCATTGGTGCCAAGGTACAAGGTAAAGAGATGAACATGTAAAACAACTACCTTGGAGAGCAAATGAGCATTGGTATTTCTAACAATTTATCTATTCAGAAATCTCAAACCTTCCAAATTTTTATTTTTTATTTTTTATTTTTTGAATTTTCCCAGTAACCTACCTGGTCTCAAAGGGGTACTTGATCATTGTCAAGTATCACCCAGTAACCCATCGGCCTCAAAGGGATAGCGATTCAGTAAATCCATTCTCCTCCTTTTTTTTTTAACTCAAATTTTCTCCTCTTTTCAACTTCCAATGCTCACTTAGTCTCTTAGGATGTCACTCATAAGGCTAGGTCAAATAGGAGGGTTCAACCAAGAAAGAGACTCATTAAGCTCAAAGGTCATGCAAAAGATGTGGTCATGGGGTTTGTTTTTGGGGGCTGGCTCAGCAATCAAAATGGCTTAATTCAGATCACATACTGTGTAAATCATGAGTGCATCAGAGAATCAAGCAAATGTAGGAGAGTAAAGCCTCACACGTGTCCACTCACGAATAAAATCATGTTGGAGGCTCAATACTCATTCCCAGGATAATGAATGCAAATTATTTACCAAAACCCATTAACAGCCAAGCAACTAGATTCATGTAAGGGTGGTATGAAACCATTCCTAATGAACTGCAAACAACAAGATCACACAGCTGCCATGCATCTTTTTTTTTTTCATTTTTTCAATTTTTTTTTGAAAGGGATTAGCAAAAATGGGAAAAATGGGGTAGTCCAATCATAACAAAGATTAAATTTTCTAACTAAACTTAACTCCCCCAAACTTACTCTCGTGCTTGTCCCCAAGCGCTCGAGTATTGACTTCAAACAGCATGAATAACAACAAAAGCAAAAAGAAAATAAAAACTGGAAATGCAAAACAAATAAAGGAAAAAGAAAATAGAAACTCCCCCTTGAAGATCAGTCATCGCTGCTCTCATTGTCTTCCCCACCAGCATCAGCTCCATCTTCACTCTCTGACTCCTCTGCTGGAAGTGGGATGCCGCCTAGGGCATCTGGATCGACATTTAACTGAACCGCCAAGTTCCTCAGCATCATCTCTATTGCTTGGCTCGACTGAACCATATAGGTCTCAAGGCGTTGGAGACGACGTTCACCTCCACTAGATGAAGTCTCTGGACGGGGACGAGGTGGCCTGGCTGCCCGGGCTCTAGCTGCTGGAGGAATCTGGTTGGGGTCATCGTCTTGTAAGTACCGGTTGATCATGGCCACGTCCACAGCTGGAGCTGGCCTGATTGAGACATCACCAGTGATCTCCACCCCCTGCCGCCTGACATAACTGGGTGATGAGGCCGGGGTACCATAAACGGGACCGCCGGGTCTGCTTTGTGCCAATGTTTGCATGTTACGGGAGATCGGCAAGCCCACATCCACCGATCACCCGGTCACATAGCAAAAATCAAGAGCGCCCGATCCTCGTCACCTCTTGATGGTGAGAGTTGGGGAAGAATCCGCCGGAGAACGTGCACCAGGCTTTTGGAATGGGTAGCAAATCGACTTCTTCGTAAACTTCGGGTAGCCGCCCGAGTCCGGTTCCCACTGTGCCCCCTGTTTGCGAGATGGTTCAAGCACTAAGTCGGGGTTCAATGCTTCTTTCTTTAGCTTGGTGTACCCACAATCACCAACTTCTTCGGGTGTCTCCAAGAATCGGTCCAAAGTTCGGGCATCAAATAGAATGCGACGCCCCCTGACGTAGGATTCAAATTTGTTGCGGGCATCATCCTCTGACCGAAATGCATTTGCGTAAAATTCACGGACGATGGAAGCAGACCCATCGACCGGTAATTTGCAGAGCTTTGACCAGTTCCTCCTCAAGATTTGGTTGAAAATTTCATCGCACTCCCCATTGTTCAAAAATATCCCTCATTCTGGGACAAATCCCCAGTTGCATAGAAATTCATTCAGGCGTTTCTCATGCTCCGCCGACAAGAAGAGATCAGCATTAAACGCAGCTTGTTGGCATGAGCTCTCACCCTGAGTCTTGCGTTTGCGTGTGGGCTGCATCTTGGGTGCCATGAATCTGTAAAGTAAACAGAGACAATATGAGTGTATAATTCAGAATGCCAGAATCTATGAAAATCTGTACACATGCAATGTGTTTTCTCTCAAGACAGGTATATCGAATCAGATTATGCACACCACATCCATAATGAATTATTTCACTTTTGGGCAGCAATTCACAACATGTATATGTCACCCAGACCAAAGATTACCCCATTAAAGTAGACTCATATGCAAATTACCTAAAACCTTGGAAATGCCCACTAACCCAAAATCACTCATACACATTTAGTGTGTCAAACAATTCAACCGTGGAAATAGGCATATTCTAGCATTGGGAACCCTTAATCCAAAATTATGAAATGTAAGGGAAAACCATACGGGGAATAACACACCCAAATAACTCAAGCATTTGCATAACAAACAATAAAATAAAATAAAAATAATGCATACAAATTAAAAATAGAGAAAGGAGAAAAACGCACCTGGGGGCAAGGAATCACGAGAAAAAACAACGAGAATGCACACGAAAAAGGGAAATGAGGAAGGGGTTGATGGGTAGTGAAGAAAAGAGAGGGAAAAGGAGAAGGGAGAACGGTAAAAGGGAGTGAGGAAGAGAGGGAAAATGAAAGAGAGAGAGAGAGAGAGAGAGAGAGAGAGAGAGAGAGAGAGAGAGACAGATAGGGTTCAAATGAGAGTGGGGTGTGAGAAGGGAAGGGAAGATTAGGGGAACAAAATGAAGGGGAAGGGAAGGGTTCGCGTTTTAAAACGCAGAAATCGATATGAGCGCCTAGGCGCTATGTACGAAGCTCCTAGGCGCTTGTTATTTTTTTTTTTTTTTTTTTTTATTTTTATTTATTTATTTATTTTTTTATTTTTTTATTTTTTAGTTTTTGTTTTTTTTTTTTATTATTTTTTTTAAAAAATTTTTTTATGAAAACACAGCGTCTAGACGTTGAAATTACAGCGTCTGGACGCTGATGTTCCAGGGATAGCATGGCACAGGCGCCTAGGCGCCTGTTTTTTAAACGCCTGGGCGCTATATAGGCAGAGTAGAATTTAACAAAACAAAAACGCCTAGGCGCTGTGCTACACCGTCTAGACGCTTCCATGCCAGGGGAGACGTGACATTGGCGCCTAGGCGCCCTGTTTACAGCGCCTAGGCGCTGTACAAGCAGTGAACACCAAACATTTCCTTGATATAAGCGCCTGGGCGCTATATATAAGAGCGCCTGGGCGCTATCATTGGAAGCTTAACACTCATGCAAACCTGTTTCTGCCCCCTGATTCTCATTAGAACTTCCCCAACCCAGCTCTTCTTCACCTGTTTTCCACTCTGAACAATTTCAACCATCATCAATTAATAATAATAATAATAAAAAAACAGGGAACAAATTAAAACCACATCCAACCCAAAACAATTAATCAAAAGCAGAACTGTGAACTGTAACAAGAATGAAAGAAAACAAAATCGAGCTTGGGTTGCCTCCCAAGAGCGCTTGTTTAACGTCCCGAGCCTGACGTTTGATTGCTTTAAGTGGAGATCAAGTTGATGGACTCCCTTCTTCGCTCAACATCTCCCCCAAAGTAGGGTTTGAGCCTTTGCCCATTCACCTTGAAGCTTCTATCTGAATTCGAGTCTTTCACCTCCACCACACCATTAGGAAACACTTGCTTGATCTCAAACGGGCCAGACCACCTAGACTTGAGCTTTCCTGGAAACAACCTCAATCTTGAATTGAATAAGAGTACTAGTTGGCCTTTCTGGAATTCTTTGTGAACGATCCTTTTGTCATGCCATTTCTTGGTATTCTCCTTGTAAATCTTGGCATTCTCATAGGCTGAGTTCCGGAATTCCTCAAGTTCATGGAGCTGCAATATCCTTGACTCTCCTGCTTTTGTCAAATCAAAGTTCAAGAACTTTGTTGCCCATAGTGCCCTATGCTCCAATTCAAGAGGTAAATGGCATGCCTTGTCATAAACCAATTGGAATGGAGACATGCCAATTGGAGTCTTGAAGGCGGTTCTATATGCCCAGAGAGCATCATCTAGCTTCATTGCCCAATCCTTCCTAGAAGAATTTACTGTTTTCTCCAAGATTAGCTTCAATTGTCGGTTGGACACTTCAACTTGACCGCTTGCTTGAGGGTGATAGGGAGTAGCAATTCTATGATGAACATTATATTTTCTCAGAAAAGTTTCAAGCTTCCTGTTGCAGAAATGGGTACCCTCATCACTTATTAAGGCCCGGGGCACCCCAAAACTTGAGAAAATTTGCTTCTTCACGAACCCAATCACAACATTGGCATCATTGGTCTGGACAGCTGCGGCTTCCACCCATTTTGAAACATAATCCACAGCCACCAAGATGTATACCTTAGAATATGAAGAAGGAAAAGGGCCCATGAAGTCGATACCCCAAACATCAAATACTTCAACTTCTAAGATGGGATTTTGGGGCATCTCATTCCTCTTTGAGATATTTCCGGTTCTTTGGCACCTATCACACCTCTTGACATATGCAAACGCATCCTTGAAAAGTGATGGCCAAAATAACCCCGATTGTAGGACCTTAGCTGCTGTCCTATCTCCACTAAAATGTCCACCATACCCAGAATTATGACAATGCCACAAAATTTGTTCTTGCTCTTCTTCAGGCACACATCTTCTCAACAGACCATCAACACCTCTCTTGTACAGAAATGGTTCGTCCCACACATAGAACTTGGCTTCATAGAAGAATCTTTTCCGCTGTTGTGAATTAAAATCCACAGGAATCACTTTGCCAACCTTGTAGTTTGCTATATCGGCATACCATGGTAAGCTCACCACAGTCAATAACTGCTCATCAGAAAACTGATCATTGATTGGTCTTTTCTCCTCATTTTCATCTGCACTTTCCAACCAAGATAAATGGTCAGCCACTGAATTCTCAGTTCCCTTCTTATCTTTTATCTCCAGATCGAACTCTTGCAGCAATAGAATCCATCGGATAAGCCTTGGTTTCGAATCTTACTTAGCGAAAAGGTACCGGACAGCTGCATGATCTGTATACACAATCACTTTGGAACCCACCAAGTAAGAACGAAACTTGTCAAATGCATAAACAATAGCTAATAACTCTTTTTCTGTAGTAGCATAATTAAGTTGTGCAGCATTTAAGACATGACTCGCATAATAAATCACATGCAGCAACTTATCTTTCCTTTGACCTAGAACAGCACCTACAGCAGTGTCGCTTGCATCACACATAATTTCAAATGGCAGACCCCAATCAGGTGCAATTATAATTGGTGCAGTGGTCAGTTTATGCTTCAAAGTGTTAAAAGCTAACATGCATGTCTCATTAAAATTGAATGGAGCATCTTTTACTAGGAGATCACTGAGAGGTTTAGCAATTTTCAAAAAATCTTTTATGAATCTCCTATAAAAGCCAACATGCCCCAAAAAACTACGAATGCCTTTTACATTAGTGGGAGAGGGAAGTTTTTCAATAACTTCAACTTTGGCACGATCAACTGCAATCCCTTGGTTAGAGATGCGGTGCCCTAAAACAATTCCCTCTCTCACCATGAAATGGCATTTTTCCCAGTTTAAAACCAAGTTTGTTTCTTCACATCTTTTTAAAACTAAAGACAGGTTATGCAAGCATATATCAAATGAAGAACCAAACACAGAGAAATCATCCATGAATACTTCGATATGTTTTTCAATCATATCAGAGAAGATGGACATCATACACCTTTGGAATGTGGCTGGTGCGTTGCAAAGTCCGAAGGGCATTCTTCTGTAAACAAACACTCTATAAGGGCATGTAAATGCTGTTTTCTCCTGATCCTCTGGAGCCACAGCAATCTGGTTATAGCCGGAATATCCATCCAAAAAGCAATAGTATTCATGCCCGGCCAACCGCTCTAACATCTGATCAATAAAAGGAAGTGGAAAATGATCCTTCCTTGTTGCATCATTCAACCTTCGGTAGTCAATACATACCCTCCATCCCGTAACCGTCCGAGTGGGTATCAATTCATTGTTTTCATTCATAACCACTGTTGTCCCACCCTTTTTAGGCACAACCTGGATGGAACTAACCCAAGGGCTGTCTGAGATGGGGTAGATAAGCCCAGCATCAAGAAGCTTGAAGACCTCCTTACGAACCACTTCTTTCATGACCGGATTAAGCCTCCTTTGTGGCTGCACTACTGTTTTGTGATTTTCTTCCATGAGAATTTTGTGCATACACAAAGAAGGACTTATTCCTTTCAAATCACTGATCGACCATCCGATGGCTCTCTTATGATCCCGTAACACCTTCAACAATTTTTCTTCTTCCATTTGGCTCAATTCAGCATTGATGATGATAAGATAAGAATTGTGCTCACCAAGAAAGGAATATTTTAAGTGTGTGGGTAGTGGTTTGAGCTCAACCTTTGGCACTTCATCTCCTTTTTGTTGGGTTTCATCTTCTCCTCTCACCAATTCCTCCCATTCTTGTTGTTCATCTTTAGGATCGGGGGATGAGTTTTCCAACAAGCTAAGTATTTCTCTAACTGTCAGATCATCATCATCATCAGCTTTCACTTTTGATTCAACAAGCACTTTTTCAAGAAGTGAAGAGAGGCTGCCTTCCCTATAAGAATTGGAGGTGCAGGAGTCACATACGTCAATGCTAAAGCATGCTTCTCGATCTCCCGGGTGCTTCATAGCTTCAAAGACATTAAAAGTGATGGCTTCCTCTTGGACCTTTAATGTTAAAGTCCCATCCGCCACATCAATGAGAGCTCTACCAGTTGCAAGGAACGGCCGCCCCAAAATCAAAGGAATGTCTCTATCTTCTTCCATGTCAAGAACAACGAAGTCCACCGGGAAGATGAACTTGTCTACTTTCACTAATACGTCTTCAATAACTCCATGAGGATGCTTCATAGACCTATCCGCAAATTGAAGAGTTACCATGGTGGGCTTTATTTGGCCGATCCCCAATTGCTTGAAAATAGACAAAGGCATGAGACTAATGCTTGCACCAAGATCACATAAAGCTTTTCCAAATGTTCTATCCCCAATAGTGCATGGAATTGAGAAGCTTCCAGGATCCTTAAGCTTAGGAGGAAGCTTCTTTTGAAGGATTGCACTGCATTCCTCCGTAAGCATAATGGTCTCTTCGTGTCCAATCCTTCTCTTCTTAGACAACATCTCCTTCATGAATTTCACATATGAGGGCATTTGTTCCGAGCTTCAAAGAAACGGTATATTGATTTGTAGCTTGTTAAAGACCTCCGAAACTTCCCAAACTGTTTTTATCATTCTCCTTCTTGAGTCGTTGAGGAAAGGGCAACTTAATAATTGGCGGTGGAATCTTCACTGTTTGCTCTTTTTGTGACTCCTTTTCATTAGAGTCATTGGGCAAAGGATCTTGAGATACTTCAACTTCTTCATGAGGCACTTCTTCACCAAGTTTCTCAACTTTTCCTTCACTGATCTTCTCCTTTCCTGATTGTGGTTCAATAACCTTCCCACTCCTAGTTGTTATAGCTTTCACATGTTCATTTTCTCTAGGGTTTGGGACTGTGTCGCTTGGCAATGAACCTGGAGGTCTCTCTGCAAGTTGTTTTGTGAGCTGGCCCACCTGGGTCTCTAGATTACAGATTGCAGAATCCTGATTTCTAAATCCCGCTCTTGTCTCCTCCATAAAATCAGTGGTGGTTTTAACAAAGGACGAAGTTTGTGTAGCCAATTTCTCTAAGGCTAACTCCCATGAAGCCTTCTTCTCATTAGACTGAGGTTGGGATGATGAAGGACCTTGATACGACTGTTGAGAGTGTCCTTGATATCCCATCTGTTGTCTCGGTTGAGCTTGATTTCCTTGATTACTCCATGAAAAATTAGGGTGATTCCTCCACCCCGGGTTGTACGTGTTGGAGTAAGGATTATTCTCATTGTCTTGGAGGGTTGTTCATGAAGTTCACTTATTCTTGAGCTGGAGGTCCAAACATGTTTCTGGACAATCCACACTCCCATGTTCACCTCCACAGAAGTCACAAGCCATAGGGGCATTGCTCACCGCATTCACACTAAGGGTGTCGACCTTTTTGGTGAGATTCTCAAGTTGTTGAGTCAAAATTTTGTTTTGAGCCAACAGTGCATTCATAGAATCAATCTCCAAATACCCTTTCTTCGTTACAGCTCTTTCTCCAGCTCGTTGGTAATCGTTATTGGCCATCATTTCAAACAACTCCCATGCTTCCTCTGGGGTTTTATAATTCAATGCCCCACCTGCTGCAGCATCAACCATGGCTCTAATTTGAGGTAGCATGCCATTATAGAAACTCTGGACTTGAATCCAAAAGTCAAAACAGTGATGTGGGCACTTCCTCAGTATTTCATTGTATCTCTCCCACGCTTCACTGAGAGATTCCCCATCAAGCTGTCTGAATGAAGTGATCTCGCTTCTCAACTTTGCAGCTTTGGAAGGAGGAAAGTATCTAGTGAGGAATTTCTGGACTAAGACAGCCCATGTGGTAATGCTTCCCCGAGCCAATGAGTCCAACCAGTTCTTAGCTCGTCCTCACGGAGAAAGGGAACAATCTCAAACGAATAGCATCCTCACTCACCCCGTTCAGCTTCACAGTATCACAAATTTGAAGGAACCCTTGTGTATGTGCATGTGGATCTTCATTGTCAAGGCCTCCAAATTGATTGTGCTGAACCAAATGAAGAAGGGTTGGCTTCAATTCAAAATTATTTGCCTGAACTGGCGGTCTCGTTATGCTGGCTCCACACCCATCCATGTTAGGAATAGAGTAATCCATAAGAGTCCTAACAGTGGTTGTGGTGGTGGAGGATCTACATTCTCTCCATTGTCTGCCATGTCTTCAACAACTGGTTGAATGCCACCCAAATTCCTTCTCCGTTCTCTGCTTTGCTTTCTCAAAGCTTTTGCGGTCTTTTCAATTTCAGAGTCAAAAAGAAGGTTGTCTGGATGAATGGTACCTCGCATACACTTAACACACAATATCAGAGCAAAAATAACTCAATGAAATAAGTAACTAAAGAAATTAAAAACTACAATGAATAAATAAAAAAGAAAGAGAGAAGAAAAAAATGTTTAAACTAGTGGCTGCCTTCGATATTACCGATATTGGTAAAATCGATCCCCGGCAACGGCGCCAAAAACTTGATGAGACCACGGCAAGTGTACCGGATCGTCAAGTAATAAAAACGGTGAGAAACCTGGATATCGTTCTCAGGGATCGATGGTCAAGTACCGTTCACGAAGTTAGCTACTATTTAAACCGAGATTTGGATCAAAGTGAGCTCTAGTAGCAAAACAAGAAAAACACATAAATTTATGCAGAGACAATATTTTTGGATTTTTTTTTTATATGAGGCAATTCAACGAACACTTAGTATGCAATATGAAAGATAACCAATTAATGAAGGAGTTGGGATCAAGTTTCATTTGATTTCATTTGTTTGCATAGATTAAATTGGGATTAGAACAAATTTTTACTTCTATTTTGTTATCGAATTCACTTAAATATCCAAGTCCTAATTCCTTAGGCACAAGAACCTTAAATCCTAATCAAAACCCCTAATTCCTTAGGTGATTCTAATAGGGACAAAGCATTAAGATTGAGAATTCAACAAGATAACAAGCATTCATCTACTATTCCTAGCATGATGAATCACAAGGTTTATAATCTTAAACGAAATTCACACATCAAATTTCCATCCAATGCATAAACCCAAAAAGTATTCTAAGGGTTATCAAACCTTATAAAGCTTTAAGAACAAAGATTATAAACTCAAAATAGAAGAATCCATTAAGCATACCAAATCCCAAGTCAATTACAAGCAAAATCCATCAAAATCCACTCAATCCCAACAAAGGGAAATTTAGCTACACATGACAACTATTGTAAAAACTGAAATAAGAGAAGAGAAAAGGGGGAACTCCATAGGTAGGTGAAGATCTGATTCGTTTCCACGCTTTCTTCTCTTCAGAACACCTCAGAATGCCCCGGAATAGCAATGATCCGTGCTCCTCCTTCCTATTCTCCGCGCCCACCCCAAATTAGGTCAGCAAAATTTAACTTATATTCTGTCTTGAGCGCCTAGGCGCTGCGTCTGTAGCGCCTAGGCGCTATATGTCCAGCACGCATCCTCTTCATGATTCACGGGCGCCTAGGCGCTTCGTCTTGAGCGCCTAGGCGCTGTATGCCCAGTGGATTTCCTCTGAAGTCTTCAAGGGCGCTTAGGCGCTCATTCTGTAGCGCCTGGGCGCCCTGTGATCAGCAGAATTGCTTATAGTCTTCCTTGGAGACTTCAAATCCGTTCTTCTTCGGTGTTTTCCTGCAAAGACACAGTAAAAGAATGAGAATTCACCATCTTTTTGATTGACTAAGTTAAATCACAATCTCACAATCAATTTTTGCAATTTATCAGGGCAATGAGCAGTAAAAAGGGTAAAATCAAGGGAATTATACTAGAATTAGTAGGCATATAACCATGCCTTTGGCGTGGTTATCAGGGACCAAAGATCCATTCTTTTCAACTATTAATGTTGATTTTTGATGCTTGAAAAATTAGGGTCCTTGAAGACCCAAAACCGAAATTCACCAAGAAGCCAAAGGAGATTGTTTTTGTGTTCTTCCTTTAGGTAAGAGGGAGACTACTCACTTCAACCACTTATAGTGGTGAGGGGACTTTGTATGTGTGTTGATGGAGAAATCCATCCTTGTATGCTCTTTGTATGCTTGCTTGAATTATAAATTTTGTATGATTTAGTATTCTTGAATTTGATTGATACTTGATTATGCTCTTGAATATGTTTGATATATTAATTGTGCTTGATCATGTTGGGGTTGCTAAATGGAAAATTTGGAGTTTCCTACCTCAACATGGTGCCACGGTTTTGATTAGAAGTTAGGAGTGAATATTGGTTTTTGTATGCAAGTGAAATAAGACTTATGTAATCAAAGATTGAATGATAGTATTAACACAAATGAATGGAGGACCTTGAGATTTTAATACCCAAGAGGGGTGCCACGGTTTTGGTCTTGGTAAAGTGACAAATGGATTAATCTTGATGAACTAGATTTAAGTGAATTAGTGTTAAGAAAACTAATGCATAAAAGTGGAAAGAAAAATTGGATAATGGACATCATGAAGCCACGGTTTTGGCATTGAATCTTGGGCACTTGGATTGATCTTAATGAACTAAAAACTTAAGTGAATTAATAACAAGAAGTTAATACCTAAAAGAGAAGGAAAGAATGGATTTGAAGACTTGAAATGGAAGAAAATGATTTGGGATTCACCATTGGGAGGTCACGGTTTTGGGCCCAAGAAATGGGTCTCTTGGTAAACAATTTGCATCAAATGCAAGACTTAAACTAATTGAATGTATAAAGTAAAATTAATGGAAGAAAAACAGATTGGGAGTGCCTCTTGAGAGGTCACGGTTTTTGGGCCAAAAAGGATGGTCTTTTTGTGATCAATTTGTAATGAGTGCAAGCCATAATGTAATCAAGTGAGTAGAATAAAAATTGATGGAAGGAAAATTTGGAATTGGGACCCTTAGTGAGGCCACGGTCTCTAGGGTAAATTAGGCTTAATTAGGAAATTTTGGTAACTTTGAAATTCAAGAAATCAAGCGGCTAAAATCCTAGGTAATGAAATAGAAATATTATCAAGTGAAAGAATTGAAGACAATTTGAGATTTCATAAATTTGAAGAACCAAGAATAAAACTTCCATAAGACTTAGGGTAAATTCAAGAGAGCAAGAACAAGAGAGTGTGAGTCTTTAAGAGTTTAGAATGATTATCAAGTGTAAAAGAACGAATTACAATATGAAGATTAAATTAATCATGAGAATTTAATTGGAAATGGACCATGTAGGAAAGACAAATTCTAAGTTAGGATTCATAATGGACCTAAGAATGTACCATTTGGCTTGATCTCAATATTATGATATTGTGGGTCTGTATGAGTGACCAATGTTGTATTGATGCTTATTGGAGCCAATTGTGGCATGTTATGGAATAGTATGTGATGTTGATTATACATGTTCATGCATAGAGTCTTATGCATTGTGAATGTCCTGTGAACTGTTGTAAGGCCAAGTTGCCTAGGAGATTGAACACACCTTGGTGCGGATGCGAATAGACTAGTGTGGGTCGTTTTATGACCTTAGGGGCGCCGGGGTGCGGGTCCCTCACATGGACAGTTTTGAGCTCCTTTGTGCCGTGGGGCAAACCGATGCAAACACACCGACGATCCGGACCAGACATTGTCCTATATCGTGATCTAGTGTGGAATGTCTGTACAATGCCTGGATGTGCACATGGAAATTATTGATTATAGCACTTTGGCTGCGGCAGCCGAGTTGCGGACATGTCCCCTGATCTTTCTCTCCGACTGTTTGAGTCTAGCTCCATGGAGTAGGATTTGGTACCATAATGCATTGTGCATCGTTCATTATTGGTCTTATACACTGTTGAGCATGAACACCTGTGAATGTGAAAATAACTGTTGTATTTGTGTAAATGATTATCTGATTGTTGTGCTGATTCCTGAAAATACTATTGTTATATGCCTGCTATTGCTTACTATTGTTCTACCCTTACTATAAATATCACTGTTATTATTGACTCTGATTATTGCTCAGAATTGAATTACTTTTATTATAAATTCCGTTGTTGTTATTGATGAATACATAAACTGTATTGCTTGGTGGGCGCTTTGCGCCGCGCTGTTCTCTTACTGCCTTAGTGGTAATGAAGGATGGGTATCTCACCTCTTTCTTGTATTACCCTGTTCTATGTCAAATTGGATAAAGACAGTGAAAAGTGCGAGTGGACTCAATTAGTTGTACTTGAGGATCGATTTCTACTTCCTGGTGATGACGTCCCCAACACCCTATATGTTCCGCACATGGATACAGTTTCTCCAAGGCCCGGAAGCCTGGCACTTCGAACGTGAAGCGAGACTCATTGTATACGTGGGAGATGTAACCCTGGCGCAGTGCGGAGATGAACCCGGCGATGGGACTAACATCGCCTATGTTCCGTTACGTGTGGAGTTCCCTATACCCATTGGGGAAATGTGGGATAACCGTCATCTCTTCCCAAGGGAGGTTTTAATTATATCACAGGTTTGTACTCCTTTTCCTTTGGAGATATCGCAAGGGCGAATCTTATCTGTCCGAGATGTCGAGGAAGATCAAGTGCAGGATCTTTCCATTTACGTGTTTAACTTCGGCGAAGGCCGAACCTTTATTTGGTAGTTTATGTTATGTAAGGAAAGGTTTAAATTTGATATTATGTAATTCTACTTTATGCATCAATTTTGGATATGTATAATTTTGTATCAAAAGATGTTGTATCCATTGATGAGTCAATATACTTATATCTCATTTGGGGCTCGTATTTTCTACTTATACATAACTGAAAAAAAAATGAACTTGTAAATTTTGAAATTACTGTTATCATGGCTGTGACACGCCTGGATCTAGTAACTGTGGTGTAATGACGATTGCGCTCCAGTTGCTACATCAAGGGGTGTTACATTAGGTGGTATCAGAGCAGTTCATCTTGTTGAGCCGGGGTATGGACTTGCTATGTTAGGCATGTTAGAGTTTTATCTGTTGTGCACTTCCTTGTCTCTTGATTGAGATGATGGGAAAGGAATGCATAGCTTGTTGTAGGTTAAATGTTGATAGCTACTGTTATACAGTTGCATGATATTGAGGACTGGCCTACTCAATGTGTAATGTTCTGTATGTACAGGAAACTATGACTTCACCTAGGCGTACTGTGTTAGGAAAATAGGAATTCTTTTGTGAGGAGATCAAAAGGTTTTGGAAAACTGATCTTCTGGAGAAAGAAATAGTTGGTGTAAACTAGGTTCGAGAAGCAGTTTGGAAGTTGACGGCTTACGAGGGATTAAGCTGTGGAAGCAGAATGAGGAAGTTCGAGCTAGAGATTGTTAGGATGTATGGAATTGAACTTGTCTTGCTTGAATTGTGTGACTCTCTGTATGTGGTTTTCATAGGGAGATAACGTTGTTTGAAGTAATTTTGTATTTGTTGTATTTGTGTCCATCTTTAGAGCAATTCAATGGCTTGTAGTAGACATGCAAGGGCGATGGCTCGTGACAGATGTACGCATGTGAGCGCAAGACAAGACAATAGGAGTATGGCTGCGACTACAGAAGAAAGGCAAATGATAGCTGAGGTGACAACTTACCAGGATCAGAGGGCCACGTAACAACGAGAATTGGAAGTTGAGGTTCAGGATCTGTTGGAGGAAAGTCAGCTTTGGGGCAAACTTGGGCTACCTAGATTTCAAAAGAGGAATAATAGAAAAGTTAACCAGTTTAAGCGGAAACCATATGCATGGGTATCAGGGAAACAACAACAACAACCGACTCCTGGACAAAGTGCTAGTAGTGGTATATCCAGTCAGACCCCGACATCTTCACCAAGATGTATGAAATGCAAAAGGGAACACTTCACGAAGGAGTGTAAGATCAAAGGTATAATCTGTTTTAAATGTGGAAAGCCTGGACACGTTTCCTGTAACTGCAACCCAACAAAGGCAAAGTCTTCAACCGATGCTGCACAGGCTGTGAAACCACAAGCAGGAGCCAAAACTTATACCTTGGGTGGCGCTGAGACCTCAACATTTGGAGATCTAAACAAAGGAAGTTATGCCTCAAATGACGACCCTGTAATCGTACTGTATAATTCTGGGGGTAACCCCTCCTTTTACAATTTGTAACCATATGGATCATTTGGATTCATCTATATCTTTCATATCTTCAACTTAAGTTACTTCCATTTCTATCACTAAGACTTGTCGTTGACACCTAAGTTGTGTAATCTATCCTGTTTCTACTAAAGGTTGAATCTTTTGTTGATCTATCGTGCTTACCTAAAATCATATCTGTTCGAGTTCATGATTTTAGAAATTGATCGATCATTTTCTGATTATTATCTGCTTGAGCGTTCTGATAAAAAACCTCTGTAATTTTTGAAAATTTAGACTTTTGGGTTCATAACGGCTGACAAAAATGAAACTTCGTGAGGAAAGAAGCCTGAAGATACACGTTAATGCCTTCCATAGAGGACTAAAAGTAAGGAGAATATAAATGCCACTTAATAGCCAAAGGGTTTCGTGTGTTGAGCTACGATGCTATCAGTTAAGGGAAGGAATGGAACTTCTCAGTGAGTCGAGGACTGTTACAAATGAACAAGACTTCTATCAAGGATGAATGTTCTCGAGGAAAGATGAACAATCCAATGAATTGGTGAGAAAGGAGTCGTTGTTCTCTCCAAGATAGACGTACCCTATTATCATTGTTAAATTCGTGAGAGATTTTGAATATTCCCAAAACGATTTTTCGAACACGCTCTGGACATTAAGGGCATCTCGCGATGTCACTCGGAGTAACAATTATTTTTGTCGTGTTCGTGAATAACACGAATCACATCTTTCGTCCTTACCTAGACAGATTTGTTGTTGTCCTTACCAATGACATTCTGATCTTTTCTCGAATGAGTGGGAAAGTGTGTTGGACATTTTGATCCAGTTTTTCCAGACTTTAAAGGAGAAGAAGTTAGCGGAGTAATTTGAGAACTTGTGGTTATCATTGGGAGTGATACCGGATGAAGTATGTCTCGATACGGTTGCTATTTCGAATGGTCTGTTGGGAGAAACTCAAGGGAAATGGAAAAGTAACCAAAATATATCAAACATTAAAGCGGAAGTGTCAGTTGTCGAGGATGGAGAGGGAATATAATCTGTGAAAAAGTTTGTTATGGAAGTCAAGGATAAGAAAGCAAAGCGAAAAGTGGACAAAGGGATCACATTGGTAAGGGTGATCTAAACTGATGCGATTAGAAGCGCGACATGAAAAGTTAGAACGTGGAGTGAAGAAAAACATTAATGTGTAGTCTAAGGGATGAAAATTTCGAGGACGAAATTTCTATTTGAATGGGAGTGTTGTAACATCTCGAAAATTAATAATTTTAGGATAAATGATCATTTTACAATATTTGGAATTTTCTGGAATTTTCTCTAGATTTTTTGAAAACGCGGAATATTTTAATATATTCTTCGTTTTGCGTACACATTGGGCAGAGTTGGCAAAACAACTGTAATGCTCCCAAAGTTAGAAAATTTTATTACGAATAGTTATTTTCTAATATTTGTGATTTACGTGAATTCTTTCAGAATTTTTCGGAAATGATGAATATTTTAATATATTCATCGTTTTGCGTTCGTATTGAGCAGAGTCGGGAAAACGATTGTAATGCTTCAAAAAATTCAAAAATGATAAGACAAATAGTCATTTTATAATATTTGTGATTTTTGGGAATTTTCTGGAAATTTTTCGGAAACGTTGAATATTTTAATATATTTCTCGCTTTGCGTGCGTACTGAGCGGAATCGAGAAAATGAAATATTTTTCTCGAGAACCTTGAACTATGAAAACGTCGATGGGGGATCTTACTAAACCCGAGGACAGACACAGTTTACGAGATTTTACATTTTTCGAGAAATTTAACAGACAAAATAATAAAACGCTGTGTAAATTTCATCTGTCAGATAAATTAATACTGACTTCTGTTGACTGTAACTATTATCCATTGGATAATAGCATGTAATAAAAATCTTATCACCTTATCCTAATACAATCCACTTTATGTCACATCAAATCCACTTTAATTCAAATTTGTGTACTTTTTCAAAGCTTCTTTGAGAAGCTTTGACTACCAAATGACCAAAACACCCTTGGCTTGTTGGAGAAACCTCTCAACCCTCCCTCACACTCTCATTGCCGTGGACATTGGGGCATGATGGGGAAGCAATTTTGCTTCCCACCCTTAACCATACACACCCAAAAATATCTCACTTTCATCTACCATTTTCTCTCTCTAAAACTTCATCTTCTTCCTTTTCTCCTCCTTCTCTCTACACCTCCTCCTCAACCACGAAAATGCAGCCCCTCCCTCACCATTTTCCTTCATCTTTTCTCTTCACCAAGCTCATTTCTTCACTTGTCTCCATCTCCTCTACACTTTCTCTTTAGGAAGTTTCTTCATTTTCTATCTTCACCTCCATTTTTCTCTTCCTTCTCTCTTCTTCCTCCTCTTCACCACGAAAATTCCAGCCACCACCACCATTATTTCTCTTCACTTTTCTCTTCATAAACACCATTTCTAGACTCCTCCCAACCTCCTCTACAACTTCTATTTGAAGGGTTTTCTTCAAAAGCTCATTTTTCCTCCATTGTCATACAAGGCAAAGCTTCTAACTTTGAGGTAAAGCTTTCACTTCTCTTCCTCTTTCTCCTTAATTTCGTGATCTAGGGTCTCAATGGAGACCAAAGATCCATTCTTTTAAACTATTAATGTTGATTTTTGATGCTTGAAAAATTAGGGTCCTTGAAGACCCAAAACCGAAATTCACCAAGAAGCCATATGAGATTGTTTTTGTGTTCTTCCTTTAGGTAAGAGGGAGACTACTCACTTCAACCACTTATAGTGGTGAGGGGACTTTGTATGTATGTTGATGGAGAAATCCATCCTTGTATGCTCTTTGTATGCTTGCTTGAATTATAAATTTTGTATGATTTAGTATTCTTGAATTTGATTGATACTTGATTATGCTCTTGAATATGTTTGATATATTAATTGTGCTTGATCATGTTGGGGTTGCTAAATGGAAAATTTGGAGTTTCCTACCTCAACATGGTGCCACGGTTTTGATTAGAAATTAGGAGTGAATATTGATTTTTGTATGCAAGTGAAATAAGACTTATGTAATCAAAGATTGAATGATAGTATTAACACAAATGAATGGAGGACCTTGAGATTTTAATACCCAAGAGGGGTGCCACGGTTTTGGTCTTGGTAAAGTGACAAATGGATTAATCTTGATGAACTAGATTTAAGTGAATTAGTGTTAAGAAAACTAATGCATAAAAGTGGAAAGAAAAATTGGATAATGGACATCATGAAGCCACGGTTTTGGCATTGAATCTTGGGCACTTGGATTGATCTTAATGAACTAAAAACTTAAGTGAATTAATAACAAGAAGTTAATACCTAAAAGAGAAGGAAAGAATGGATTTGAAGACTTGAAATGGAAGAAAATGATTTGGGATTCACCATTGGGAGGTCACGGTTTTGGGCCCAAGAAATGGGTCTCTTGGTAAACAATTTGCATCAAATGCAAGATTAAACTAATTGAATGTATAAAGTAAAATTAATGGAAGAAAAATAGATTGGGAGTACCTCTTGAGAGGTCACGGTTTTTGGGCCAAAAAGGATGGTCTTTTTGTGATCAATTTGTAATGAGTGCAAGCCATAATGTAATCAAGTGAGTAGAATAAAAATTGATGGAAGGAAAATTTGGAATTGGGACCCTTAGTGAGGCCACGGTCTCTAGGGTAAATTAGGCTTAATTAGGAAATTTTGGTAACTTTGAAATTCAAGAAATCAAGCGGCTAAAATCTTAGGTAATAAAATAGAAATATTATCAAGTGAAAGAATTGAAGACAATTTGAGATTTCATAAATTTGAAGAACCAAGAATAAAACTTCCATAAGACTTAGGGTAAATTCAAGAGAGCAAGAACAAGAGAGTGTGAGTCTTTAAGAGTTTAGAATGATTATCAAGTGTAAAAGAACAAATTACAATATGAAGATTAAATTAATGATGAGAATTTAATTGGAATTGGACCATGTAGGAAAGACAAATTCTAAGTTAGGATTCATAATGGACCTAAGAATGAACCAATTAGCTTAATCTCAATATTATGATATTGTGGGTCCGTATGAGTGACCAATGTTGTATTGATGCTTATTGGAGCCAATTATGGCATGTTATGGAATAGTATGTGATGTTGATCATACATGTTCATGCATAGAGTCTTATGCATTGTGAATGTCCTGTGGACTGTTGTAAGGCCAAGTTGCCTAGGAGATTGAACACACCTTGGTGCGGGTGCGAATAGACTAGTGTGGGTCATTTTATGACCTTGGGGGCGTCGGGGTGTGGGTCCCTGACATGGACAGTTTTGAGCTCCTCTGTGCCGTGGGGCAAACCGATGCAAACACACCGACGATCCGGACCAGACACTATGCTATATCGTGATCTAGTGTGGAATGTCTGTACAATGCCTGGATGTGCAGGTGAAAATTATTGATTATAGCACTTTGACCGCGGCAGCCGAGTTACGGACATGTCCCCTGATCTTTCTCTCCGACTGTTTAAGTCTAGCTCCATGGAGTAGGATTTGGTACCATAATGCATTGTGCATCGTTCATTATTGGTCTTATACACTGTTAAGCATGAACACCCGTGAATGTGAAAATAACTGTTGTATTTGTGTAAATGATTATCTGATTGTTGTGTTGATTCCTGGAAACACTATTGTTATATGCCTGCTATTGCTTACTATTGTTCTATCCTTACTATAAATATCACTGTTATTATTGACTCTGATTATTGCTCAGAATTGAATTGCTTTTATTATAAATTCCGTTGTTGTTATTGATGAATACATGAACTGTATTGCTTGGTGGGCGCTTTGCGTTGCGCTGTTCTCTTACTGCCTTAGTGGTAATGAAGGATGGGTGTCTCACCTCTTTCTTGTATTACCCTGTTCTATGTCAAATTGGATAAAAACAGTGAAAAGTGCGAGTGGACTCAATTAGTTGTACTTGAGGATCGATTTCTACTTCCTGGTGATGATGTCCCCAACACCCTATATGTTCTGCACATGGATACAGTTTCTCCAAGGCCCGGAAGCCTGGCACTTTGAACGTGAAGCGGGACTCGTCGTATACGTGGGAGATGTAACCCTGGCGCAGTGCGGAGATGAACCCGGCGATGGGACTAACATCGCCTATGTTCCGTTACGTGTGGAGTTCTCTATACCCATTGGGGAAATGTGGGATAACCGTCATCTCTTCCTGAGGGAGGTTTCGATTATGTCACAGGTTCGTACTCCTTTTCCTTTGGAGATATCGCAAGGGCGAATCTTATCTGTCCGAGATGTCGAGGAAGATCAAGTGCAGGATCTTTCCATTTATGTGTTTGACTTCGGCGAAGGCCGAACCTTTATTTGGTAGTTTATGTTATGTAAGGAAAGGTTTAAATTTGATATTATGTAATTCTACTTTATGCATCAATTTTGGATATGTATAATTTTGTATCAAAAGATGTTGTATCCGTTGATGAGTCAATATACTTATATCTCATTCGGGACTCGTATTTTCTACTTATGCATAACTGAAAAAAAAATGAACTTGTAAATTTTGAAATTACTGTTATCATGGTTGTGACAGAAGTTCTCCTCAATCGGCTCGCTCTTCGACTCAACTCGGACAAGATTCCAGTGATTCCCATATTACTGGACTCTTAACTGAGTTGAAAAATGCCTTCACCTATTCTTTTGAGCACTTTATTTCTTACCAACCTCTACAAGAAAGAATGATGATAGTCATAACTGAGCTTGAGCCTCTTGCTCAGCAATTACCCATAACCAGTCGAGCTCTTCCCACGACTGTCAAAGATTTTCTTCAAAGTTTAACAGCAAAAATACCAATCATTCCTCGAGTCATCCCTGCTTACACACAAGAGAAAAGGCAGAGCTCGACCAGGAGATTGAAAACCTAGAGAAAAAACTCGAAGCCGCTTGTCGTCGCAACCAAAAACTTGAAACAACATTACAACAAGGGGTTGCCAGACAACAGAGTATTGCTAATAATACCAAACAATGGGCTGTTGAAGCCAAAACTGTGTTGGCAAAAATCAATTCTCTTGAAGCGGAATATGAAACTGCCTGCTCCAACAAGCAATCTTTAGAGGATTCCTGAGGGGTTCTTCAAAAATTCTAATTAGTTTTTTTTTTACATACATTGTCGGTCTATCAATCCAACGGAATTTGTATGGCCTTCTAGGCCAATACTTAATATTCCTTTTGATCAATTTCCAATACATTTTTTTTTATAATTCTATACATTTAAATGCTCTTATATTCTGTTTCTTTTCAATGCATCTCGTAACTATACATCATAATTAATTTAATTAATTATAATGAAAGTTACAAGACGTTATTTAATGACCTATTCTGCAAAAATCCCCTATAAATAGTGTCCTCCGAGACACTAAGATTCAAAAGAGTATAATCCAACCATTTCCTTCTTCCCTTTCAATGAAATTTACCATGTCGTCAGATAATTTCCTCTTCTCTCAATGGGAAAGATGGAAGAAGGTTTCTGTATTAATGGTGATGCTTATTTTGAGCTTCAGTAAGAATCGTAATATCCTTGATGAGCTTCAGTAATCATCGTAACAACCTAATGTTTTTAAAACATGGTTATTACGATGAGAATGACTCATCAGGGAGTAGACGGCCATCCAACCTTTCATCCAAGACAAGTTAATGGTCGTCTACTTCTTCCTCTTCCTTAGTTCCTACGAGCTCAAACCGAACACATTCAGCTGGGGAGAAGCTTCTGGTTTATTTAGAACAAGTTTATTTCTCTGTTATCTTCCTTGACCATCTAAACCAAATGTAACATCAATATGTAATTTGTATTTGTCGAATATATGAATGAAATTTCATTTTTACTCAATTTCTATCTTTACTTCATACATTGTCGGTTTATATGGCTTTAAATATTTGCCATTAATTGATTTAATCCTCAAACTAGATTTAACTTCAACAAGTGCATAAGCATTCCCAGAAAATACTTGAGTAATTTTAAATGGTCCTTCCTATTTTGGAGACCATTTTCTATATTCTCAACAATTTTTATCTATGGGCAGAATGACTTTCCAAACCAAGTCATCAATCTCAAAGGATTTATACTTAACTCGACTGTCGTAAAACTTTGCAATTCTTTCTTTCTGTCGAATCAAGTTTTCTAGAGCTACTAATCTTTCATCACTTAATTCGTTTAACTCATCAAACATCAAGTTCCAATAATGTTCAATTGGTAACTCGTCTTGTTTTTGAATTCGAATGGATTGAAGATTGATCTCAACTGGTAACACTACATCATGACCATTAACTAACTTATATGGTGAAGTGCCCGTCGATTCTCTGGGTGAATTTCTTTATGCCCATAGAATTTGATTAAGTGTATTATGCCAGTTTCTAGGTTGTCGACCAATATGCTTTTTAATCAAATTTGTGATTATTTTGTTCATGGCCTCTACTTGGCCATTCGCCTAAGCATAATATGGTGTCGACATGAGCATTTTAATCTTCCTTGAACTGGCATATTCGACAACTTTCTTTCCAATGAATACTGATCCTTGGTCGGTTGTCAAAGTTTGTGGTATTCCAAACCGATAAACTATATTATCTTCCATAAAGTTAATCACATCCTGCTAAGTTACATCCTTCAAGGCTACAGCCTCAACCCATTTGGTGAAGTAATCGACTCCTACTAGAATGTATTTGTGTCCTTTCGACGAGACATGATGAATTTGGCCAATTAAATCTAAAGCCCACCCTCTGAAAGGCCAAGGTTTAACTAGCGAGAACATTTGTATATGGCCATGTCTTTGACACTCTTCACAAGACTTGGCAAACATTATACAATCCTTAACTAGTGTTGGCCAATAATACCTTTGACGTCGAAGGACCCATTTCATTTTTTCACCTGCCTGATGAGCTCCACAAATGCCTTCGTGGACTTCTGCCAAGGCAACATAAGCCTCTGTTTCACCCAGGCAAACTTCTAAGTTTCCATCGACAGACTTTCTATACAGGGCTCCCCTTAATACCACAAACTTTGATGCTCTATACTTGAGCTTTCTATGCACATCTTGACTGGGATTTTTCAAATAACTCAATATTGGTTGTCTCCAGTCATTAATCGTCGAAATGTCATTTTGTAGTATATCTCTTTCCTCTAATGGATATAAAAGTTCCTTTATTTCCATTAGATTTGTAAGAACCTTGGATGAAAGTCTATAACCAGAGGCTACTTGTGCTAATTCATTAGCCTCTTCATTTAAATCTCTGGAAATGTGTTCGACAGTTACCTCGTCGAATTGTTTCATTAACTTACTTGCCACAATATAATATTTCATTAGATTTTCACTAACACATTTATATTCTTGGGTAAGTTGCTTAATGACCAACTGTGAATCACTAAATATATGCACATTACGTGCTTTCTGTAACACCCTCCGTAGGGCGTCACATTTTAAATAAAACATAAAACCAAATGAAACTATTTTATAAAAGCTTTGAATTCTAAAAGATGAATTTTAAAATTTCATTTCGCGGAAATATAGACTTACCAAAACTTATAAGAAAACCCGAAATTAAATTGAATTGACTAATATACATAATCTAAATACCATCAAATATTCATTATGGAAGTAAAACATGTAATTTACAGACTCAGAAAAACAGTAGAAAACCCAATGAAGGTTACTACTAATAGCACGGTAACAACACTAACGAGAAAAACCCAACCTACATAGTCTGTTTCTTCACCAACTGCATCCTGTTGAAATCTGAAAGACCACTCATTGACGCCGTCACCATCTTCAGAATATTATCTCTCATAGGTTTAAGAATGTGCTCCGCCTACTATACGAATTCAAATAATACAAACCAAACAAAATAACACAGGAAAGAGGTGAGATCCCCTTTCACCAATACCAGTACTATAGCAAAGAATAATTTGAATGACAAAGTCATTCCATACACACAGATATCACAATTATAGTCATGTTATCAATTTACAAATATTTCTAATATGCATATAACTTAATAAAATAAACAGCAATAACATTATCAGGATAGATGTAACAATTCATACCATATAAAATATCATAACAGTACAATATAAAAGAAAGATCAAATGTCATAACAACAGAAATATCACAAATGAAAGGTCACAGATAAAAATCACAGATAGAAATCACAAATAAAAATCACAAATAAAAATATAATAGATAAAAGATAACAAATAAAAGATAATGAATAAAAGATAACAGATAAAAATAACAAATAAAAGAATTAACAAATAAAAGATAATAGATAATAATAACAAATAAAAGATAACAATGCACCACATATCAACATATACACTAAGACACAATCCTACTCCATGGAGCTAAAAACATACAGACATCGAGAGAGAATGATCCGCAAAATCTATTAGTACCACGGCTGCCCAACCAAACTATTGCGCTGTCACACGTTGCGTCTATAGCCCCACGACACTGGGAATCCACCATCCAGGTGTGGTGTAGTTCACTGTCTCCCGTTGTGACACTACAGGCAATGTACTATTAGACTTCACAAGATCTCGATTAAACATAGTGTGTGTCGAGTCCACTAGTGTGTTGTCATTTACCACGGCCCAGAAGAGCAACCAACTGTCCACATATGGATTTATGCACACTAATGCCTCCAAGTCCATTCAAAATCGAACCACACTACGCTTATCGCACCGACAATACGATGTGATTCACCTCGTCAATCAATCCACCAAAATACCCTCGAGAAAATATATCCTCAAAGATAAAAATATATAAAGCCTGTACGGGTTCACATTTTCCCGACAGCGAAAGCTTGCCCTTATTGGCAACAAATATATATATAAAGAAAACCTGTACGGGTTCACATTTTCCCGACAGCGAAAAATACAGTAACGTTCAATCGCGTAGAAATTTTATCGCATTTTCACAATTCCGTCATTTTTACAAACATTTATAAATCGCGTAAATATATTTTACTGTTTTCAAAATCGCGTAGAATTTTTAATACGTTTTCTCAATCGCGTAAGATTTTTAAATCGTTTTCTTGTCCAACTTCCTTAAAATAACTGTTTAGAACAAACAGAAATAATATTTAGTACTTTTAAATTACGTAGAATATTTTTCATAGCGTATACTGTCTTTTGCTCATCTTTTCTCTTATTTGTCTGTTTTTAATAAAAATTGACAGTATTTGATTTAGAAAAAAATTATAATAATGGTTTTCTAGGTTTACTGTCAAAACTCCTTTTATTTTTATTACAACCAATTAATTACACTTTTGAAAATTACTAACGTGCTTCAAAACACATGGGGAGCTATACGTTAGAAATTTTATAAAGCTACTGTATTTCTTTTTACAGTAAAAATCATTAGTATTAACCTCTTAAACTTAATTCTAACCACTTTATTTCTTTAAAACTCATTGTAGAAAATTTACTTTAACTTGTATTGCTTCTTCTTGATTGAAAATAGCTTGGAATTAATTTTAGAAATCATGAATATCTAATTTGGCATGTTGGCCGAATTTAATAAAAACTTTGCATTTGATTTTCAAATTATTTTTCACCTTCTAAATACATGTTAAATCTCTTGTATTGTCTACATTGATTAAATCATTACCCTAGAAAATAATTTTAGAAATCAAAGTGTTGAAGTTAGACATGTTGGCCGAAAATGTAAGGTTATGCCATTTGATTTCTAAATTCATTTTTCTTGATCTAAACAAATGGATATCTTACCAATTCTCCTAGGTTAATTAAATCATATTTTAAGAAAATTAAGAGAACATTTTGGTTCTCCATTTGGATCATGGTCGTGAGCCTTGTTAGTGTGTTCTTTGGAACACTCATACAATCCTTGACATATTATTCACATCCTATATTTTATCATGCATTTCTAACACATGCAATATTATCAAAGCTTGTAGACATGCAAATTAAAGCTTGTAGACATGCAATTTATTACAAACATCAAATAAGAAGGCTACTAACAAATACACAACAACCTACTAACAAACACAAAATTAACAAACACACAAATAATAAACACATAAATAATTTACACACATAATCAATCAAAATTAGGAAAAACTATAAACAATCAAGTGAGTGAATCCTTATGGATTCTTCACCACAACCCCAAACATTCCTCACCACCAACACATGGTTGATGAGGGTAATCTCCCTCTTACCTCTTGAAGAACCTCCAAGCTCCTTGTATGTCTCCTTCAAGCTAATCTTCTTCATCAAGAGCTTCTTGAAAATCAAAGAAAACATACAATATTAATACCTAAGGCTCTAAACTACAATAATCATGGATTAAAATCATGATTAAAATTTTGAAATGGATAGAAACATGAAAATTAAATAACCCTACCTTCAAGGCTTCAAACTTAAGCTTTGAAGAACATGATAGAAAATGGAAGATTTAGGCTTAGGTTTCAATTACAAAGGGTCTTGAAATGAAGTAAAGAAGCAAGAAATAAGGTGGTTTAGAATTATAGAAGAATGATTGATATACTTAGTGTGGAGGCCATAAGGTTTGAAGAAGAAAAAGAGAAAGAAAAGTTGAGAGCTTTTGCTTTATTTGATGTATTTGGAGAAAGATGAAGACTTTGAGTAATAAAAACAAGTCTCCTTTGGCTTTTCTAAGCTTTGGCCGTGAGATGATTTAGAATATAGGAAAAAATGAAGACAAGGTGAGATAGTTAATTATAGGATATTTTCCTTCCACTAAGCATGACTTGTCGTGGATCACTTTGAGAGTAGGTGAGAATGATATTTGGTTTTGTTTCCTCCAAATGCATGGTTGTAAATGCACAGGAATAAGAATGAAACAAAATATAATATTTGTAACGCCCCAATTTTTAGAAAATATTCTTAATGTACTGTTTTCTGTTTTTCATGCTTTTGTATGAATGACCGCTGTGTCCCTATTTTTCTGTTCTCGATTTCTGTATGAAAACAATTACGATAATACTGGCTCAAATTTTATTTGATCGTTTTACGTAATTTGTTTTGAAGACGATAAAATAAAAATTTTTAGGATTTAACTGTCAAATAAAATAATTTTATATTATTATAATATTATTTTATTAGTCAGTATAATTTAGTGACAGTGGACCCTAAAATTTTTGCGGGACCCACAATTAGCCGAACGGTTAGATCGGTAGCTTAATTAATCACCGTAAGCTGTAGAACTTTCCAGAACAGGCTGACTCAGCTAGCTGACTCAGCAGAGCATTTATTACACTGTGTGACTAAGCAAGGTGAGTCACCATGAGCAACCAATAGAATTAAAGCTTGTTAAGCAAGATTTGATCTTGACCTTTGATGTGTTCAATGGCTTGGATGAAGCCAAATCCATGCACATCCTTACACATGAAGGCTACGGCCATTTGGAGAGAAAGCCAAAAATCACCTTCCATCTTCATCACTTTTCTCTCTTCTCTCTCTTCAAAACCCTAGCCACCATTGTTGTCCATTTTCTTCACCATATTCGGCCAAGCTAGTTTCCTAACACTCCAACCATCCAAAAATTTTTCTAACCAAGTTTCCTTAACCTAAACACCATTCTAAGAACCTTTGTAGTTGGAAGTTTCTTCAAATTCTTCCATTTAGGGCTTGGAAACCAACTTTGAAAGTTTTACCTAGAAGGTAAAATTTCATGCTTTTCTTTTCTCTCTTCTTTTTCAAAATTCTAAGCCATGATTTTTCCATGGTTTAGCTTCTTTTTCATGGTTAGTAACATGTAGGTTTTGTTTGAGATTTTTAGGTGTTTGGTGGAGTGAAAACCGTGACCTAGGAGGTGAGAAAGCAAGCTTTTTGTCTTCATTTAAGGTAAGAGGAAGACAATTCTTATCATCCCTTGATGGTGGTAAGAAGATGGATTGTTTGTAGAATCCATAAGGATTCGGTTGTGGTGTGTTTATTGATGTGTATTTGTTAATTTTTGTGGTTGCTAGTAGCTTAAGTGTTATGTGTTAGTAGCTTTCTTATTTGGTAATTGTAATAATTTTGCATGTCTAATAGCTTTTGATTGTATGTCTATAAGCTTTAAATTAGGTTTTATGTGTTAGAAATATTTTGCATGTGTTAGAGATATAAATGCATGTGTTAGAATTGTATGATAAGGTTTAGGATGTGAATAACATGTGTAAATTTGCATGAGTGTTCCAAAGAACACATTCCTTAGCTCACGGCAATGCCAAAATGTGAGGACCAAAATGTTCTCTTCATTTTTCCTAAAGTGCAACTTAATTGATTAGGAGAAATAAGAAAGTTTTAAATGGTTTTGATCAAAGAAAAGGAATTTATAAATCAAATGGTAAAAATTTAGTACATTTTGGGCCAACATGCCTAAAAGATTTATTTAATTCAAAATCATTACTTTATAACATGATTCAATGAATTTAGATAAGATAATACCTTTGACATGATTTAGAAATCAAAAAAAGTTTTAACAAAATTCGCCAACATGCCACTATAGGTAATTATGATTTCTAAAAATTGATTTCAAACCTTTTTTCAATCAAAAAGAGACAATACAAGTTAACAAGAAATTTTCTATAATGATTTTTGAAGAAACAAATTGAGTAGAATTAAGTTAAAGGATTAAAACTAGTGATTTTATCATTAGGAAGTAAAATACAGAAATTTTGAGAAATTTTCTAACATATAGCTCACTTTAGGTTTTGAAGCATGTTAGAGATTTCAAAAGAGAATTAAATGATATGGATAAAAAAATTAGGTAAATAGAAAATTTTATGGAAAATTTAGAAAACCATTATTATAAGTTTATAAACAAAATGCTGTCAAATTTTAGTAAAAATGAACCTATAGAATAGTCAAAATATCCTAATGACAAGATGCGGTATGAAAAATTATTCTACGTAGTTTAAATGTACTAAATACTATTTCTATCTGTTTAAACAAACAGAAATTTTAAGGGCATTCGAATAAGAAAATGATTTAAAAATCCTACGCGATTGAGAAAACGTATTAAAATGCTACGCGATTTTAAAAACAGAAAAATATCTTTACCCGATTTTAAACGTTTGTAAAAACGATGGAATTATGAAAATGCGATAAAATTTCTACGCGATTGACCGTTACTATGTCTATTTTATGCTGTCGGGAAAATGTGAACCCGCATGTGCTTTTAAAAATTTATTTTATCTTTGTCGGGAAAATGTGAACCCGTACATGTGCTTTTAAAAATTTATTTTATCTTTGTCGGAAAATGTGAACCCGTGTGCTTTTGAAAATTTATTTTATCTTTGTCGGGAAAATGTGAACCCGTGCGTGCTTTTTGATAATCTATTTGTCTTTGTCGGGAAAATGTGAACCCGTCATGGCTTTCCATCTATCTCATTATGTGTGCCATATATTTGGTGGATTTGTTGACGAGACGAATCACATCGTGTTGTCGATGCGATAAACGTAGTGTGGTTCATTGTTCTAATGAACTTGGAGACTTTAGTGTACGGGATCCCACATGTGGACAGTTGGTCGCTCCGCTGGGCCGTGGTAAACCGATAGCACACTATGGTACTCGACATACACTATATTTAATCGAGATTGGTGAAATCTAGTAGTACATTTGCCTGTAATGCCACAAAGTGAGACCGTGAACTACACCACGCCTGGATTGATGGATTCCTGTGTCGTGGGGCTATAGACGCAACGTGTGACAGCGCAATAGTTGGTGGGGCAGCCGTGGTACTATTAGGTTTTGCGAATCATTCCTCTCTCTGATACATGTGTGTTTTGTTTAGCTCCATGGAGTAGGATTTTGTTATATTATTTATCTCTATATCTATTTGTTTCCATCTTATCTATTTATTTTTATCTCGTATTTTATTTATTTATTTTATCCGTTATTGTTATTATTGATTATTATATCTTGTTTGTTTATTTATAATTCTTATTTTATCTGTGAGGTTTTATCTGTGAAGTGACATATTGTGATGGTACTTAAATTTTACTACAATTAATTATTATAATTGTTAAAGCTTTATGTATTGCATGAACTGTATGTATATATTGTTTGTCATCTTTTTATTGGCCATGTTGTGATGATTTTATGTTGTCTTACCTCTTTGTTATATGTATTTTCTGTTTATTTATTTTACGCGGTAAAGACTTCGAGGAAGAGGAACAGCCTCTTGAGATCGTGTACCCTGAAGAGGAGGAAGATCGGCAAGCAGACGACCAGTTTGACGATCAAGAACCATCCGATCATCCATATCCTCTGGATTGATTGATTGTGAGGATGGCGACGCCAAGATTTTTGGGATTCATAGAGCTGGTATTTCATGGAGGTGCTCTGGCTTGGCATCTACGAGGAGACCGTGACTCTGTGACGTATGCAGGACGTGTGACCGTGATCCTACGTCATCGTTTTGATGATGAGCCTGTCATGACGACGACGTTATTTCGCACTTAGAGTTGCCCTTACCATTAGGCGTTATTGGGGTGCTTGAAAACCCCGAGCCTAGTGAGATAAGCATCGTATCGACCGCGCGATCCCGTTATCGCCGTGTGTCGAGGCATCCGGATATTTATCCCCGATTATCATTTTCGGTGATAGTGATCCATCGAGGATTAGATAACCATGATGTTTTTTTTGGGCGCGTCAGCGTATGTCTGTATATATTAACTCTTTTATTGCTTTCTTTACTGTTTTTGTTTAAATATTTGTAGTCTTAGTTGTAAATTATTTGTACAACTTATAACTTAACCATATGTATATTATCAGTGATGATGTTTTTTTTTTATTTCGTATTTTCCGCATTATCTTTTTATATCATATTTCTGTCTATCAGGAATTATTTTACAACCCGTAATAATATTTAACAAATATTTCACAACTTGGGTAGATTTTATTTCTATTTCTTTTATTTTCTTTTATGTGTGACATCCTCCAAAGGGGTGTTACAATATTTGTCTCCCTAAATCATGCATTGCCGTAGAAGCATGAAGAGAAGAATGAATTGAAATGCAATAATTGCTTTCCCAAAGCATGCAATTGCCGTAGATACAAGTGAAGAGAAGCCATCAAAATTGACTTGGTCTCACTTGATTAATTTAATTGAAAGATAGGAAGAATTGAATTTGTAATATTTGCTTTACAAAAGCTTTGCTTCACCGTAGACTTCAACCAAGAAAAGCCATCAATATTGACTATTCTTCATTTGTTTAATTTGGCTTTCTAAATGAATTTCCTAAAGCTTTCTACGTGAATTCACTTTGGTGAATTTGGCTATTAGAGCAAATTGCCCTGTCCTCCTTTACGTAGAACCATTCAAATTCAAGAAGTCCAAACTCATTTGATAGCTTGCTTCCTATTGGTCCTTAAAGAGTCAAGCCATTTTTATTGACTAAATTACATTGGTTAAATATTTACTACTTGATTCTTATTGGTTGCTATTTTTGTTGACCAATTCCTATTGGTGTACATTGTATATTTTCTAACATACTTTAACCAATAAACAATAATTATACAATAATTACTGTTTATAAAGTCAGTGTTTATTGTCTAATGGGTAATAAAATATACATAGATTTTTATTTTATACTAGCAGAGTAAAAATTATTATTGATCATTTTTCTACTGATTGCCCTTGATGAGTCATAAAGCGAGTCATCAAAAAGAAATTTCTAGAATATGTGACTTATTACGATGAGTCAGTGATGAGTCATCGTGGAATTTTCTAGAACGGGTGAGTCAACATGGCGAGTCGGCGTAGATATTTTTCTAGAGCGGATGAGTCGGCGATAGATATTTTCCAAAACAGGTGAGTCGGCATGGCGAGTCGAAGCATCTTGAGTCACTGATCGCATCACAATCGCATCATTAATCACGTCATCAATGGTGAGTCACGGCGGCGAGTCATCGAGAGAAGCTTCGAACTGGCGAGTCACTACGGTGAGTCACAGTTTACGAGTCGGACTTCTAGAACCTTCTAGAAGCTGCGAGTCATGATGTCGAGGTGTCACGCCACGTGTCATCGTCCCTATTGGCCCGTTGCGATGAGTCATAGCCATCAATTTTGACCAACTCCTCATTGGTCCACGTGTACAAAGACTTGATGACTAAACGTGGGTCCCGCAAAATATTTCCGGTCCGCCGTCACTTATTTATATTGACTAATAAAATAATATTATAATAATATAAAATTATTTTATTTGACATTAAATCCTAAAAATTAAAAGATTAATTTTAGGCTCATTCAATTGGGTTTAGTAAGATCCCCCGCCTCTGAATAATTAAAAACAGATTTTCCCGGTCCGGAAAATATTATTTTCCTACCCCGGAGCAAATCACACAAAAAGTCCAAATAAAATCACAGACAGTAATATTGAGCACTGTATTAAGTAGAAAATAATTAAAAACAGCAAAAACAGCACATTCGTGACGTAATGGTCATTTTCCCATTTTTTCCCACAATGTAGCTAATCATCCAAAACATTCAAATAAAATATCTAGCAGTATTATATAGCTGTATATTACATAGAAAATTTAAAACAGTAGATTCAAGAAAAATTTTATTTCACTGTCTTGAAAAAAAATACGTAAAACGATTATATAAAATACCAGACAGTATTATACATCTGTTTTTCATACAGAAAAATTTAAAACAGTAATTTGATAAAATTTTTATTTTACTGTATCGGAACAAATTATGTAAAACGACCAAATAAAATAACAAACAGTATTATTTTTCTGTATTTCATACAGAAAAATAAGAAACAGTAAATAAGGACACAACGATCATTTACACAAAAGTTTGAAAAACAACAAACAGGACATTCGGAATATTTTTCCAAAATTTGGGGTGTTACAACTCTCCCCTCCTAAAAAGAATTTCGCCCCCGAAATTCGTAGCAGTCTCTGATCAATCATGGATACTACTCTTCCATCTTGTCTTTTAGTTCCCACGTTGCATATCCATTTACGCCATTCCAGATTTCCTCAACCAACGAAAATTCCTTGCATCGCGTAAAACGATTCCTCATGATTTCAAGAATAGATCAGAATGTCGTTAATAAAGATAATGACAATTCTGTCTAGATAAAGACGAAAGACACTATCCACTACGCTTCCGCTGCGTCAGTCTAATCAGTACCACTTGAAATTATCCCTGCCTTTGTACCGCTTCACTCTTCTGCTTTTGCTTTTAGCTGGAAGTGCCTCACAATTCAAGTTCTCTTTTTGAACAATACTGTATCTGATACTTATGACATAATTTTAACTAAAAATATCCCTTCTTTTGCAATTGCAATACATAAAAGGACATTATAAAAATTTAGAAAGAGAAGGTAGAGAAACTATCTGAATTGTTACCAGACATGTCCAACAAAGAATCTGACATTGCCCGATTTTTAAGAATGAGTTTTCTGGGACACCAAAGTTTTACTGAAACAATCTACAGGATATGATTAAAGATAACCAATCCCTGTATAAGATCACATCTATCTCGTGAAAGAGGTAGAAAGTTTAGATTAACAGAAAAGATTGTTTAAGCAACTGGATAATAACAATAGGTTTGGTAACAAAAGCAGAAATAGATAAATCAAAAGGTAACAAAGGTATTGATAGCTCTAATCAACCCAAATAGTCAATTAGTCATAAAAGAATGAATTAGACCAAAAGTACATTTTTCGCAATTGCGGTATATGAAAGATGTCATGAAGACATAGAAATAAAAGATGATAGAATCATCCATACCACCGAACATATCCAATAGAGAAATTGATATGGTACGATGAATTTAAAAGTAAGCTTTTTAACTTGAACAATTCAACTGATAAGTCTAACAGAGTATGGATGGTTGGAAAAATACCCAATCCATATTTTTAGATCACGTCTGTTTTGAGAAAGAAGTATACAAATTGAATCAACAGAAAAGATTCAATTATTCAATAGACTTAGGATGGTTTAAGCAACTCAAGTCCTCAACCACATGTTCTAGTATCAGAAGTAGAAACAATCAGGCCAAAAGAATAATGAAAGCACAGATAACTCTAATTGACCCACATAATTATATGCCATAGAGAAATAGGTTACTCTCGGAATTATACAGTATGGTTAAAGGATCACCTTTTTGTGACACAATCTTCTTTGTTTAGGTCCTCAGTCTAAGACGCTTTTACTTCACTTGAAGAATCGTTGCTCCATTCTACTTAAGATGTCGAAGCACGTACGTTACTAACAGATGACTTCGTTTTTAGCAAGATACACTGTTCAGCAAAACGTCCGGGCATCCTACACTTGAAAACAAATGATTTTCCTTTGATTGTACAGTCCCTTGTTAGATGATCTTCCCCGCACTTTCAACATTTTGGTGCAGATGTCACAGTCTAACCAAACCTGCTACCGCTAGCTCTTCCTCCACAAGATTGTTGTTGTTGTTGACTTCCCGATGATCACGAATACGTTTTTCCACTGGACTTGCTTAGCCTCACGATTTCTCCTCCTTCAGAACTAATACGGTCTAACGTTACGAAATTGCGTATTCTAAGATTTATTTCAACTTTGTCTGCTTCTAATCCTCGGCTATCGTTCCTCGCTGCTGAGTAATCCTCAAATCATATTGTACTGTTCCTTCAACTATTCTTTACCTTGCTTTCATAGTTACAGTCATATCGCCGCTATCGCGTCCTGCTTCCTCACGTGCACGTTTACCACGAATCATCGTCTTTCTTCAAAGACAGACGAATCATAGTACAATGGATACCAAAGTAACCATTCCAAAGAAACATTGTCTCCTTTCGGAGTCCAAGCACAGAGAGTCACACAACAAAAACAAGACAGACCTAACCACAAACCCCAAAAAGACTCTAACCGTGCTCTGATACCAACTAATGTAACACCCTCCGTAGGGCGTCACATTTTAAATAAAACATAAAACCAAATGAAACTATTTTATAAAAGCTTTGAATTCTAAAAGATGAATTTTAAAATTTCATTTCGCGGAAATATAGACTTACCAAAAATTATAAGAAAACCCGAAATTAAATTGAATTGACTAATATACATAATCTAAATACCATCAAATATTCATTATGGAAGTAAAACATGTAATTTACAGACTCAGA
The DNA here is from genome assembly GCA_029884605.1 of Ormosia emarginata. NCBI lineage: Eukaryota > Viridiplantae > Streptophyta > Magnoliopsida > Fabales > Fabaceae > Ormosia > Ormosia emarginata. The sequence continues at coordinate 17,569,671 of JAQQTP010000078.1, read as the reverse complement.
AAAACAGTAGCAAACCCAATGAAGGTTACTACTAATAGCACGGTAACAACACTAACGAGAAAAACCCAACCTACATAGTCTGTTTCTTCACCAACTGCATCCTGTTGAAATCTGAAAGACCACTCATTGACGCCGTCACCATCTTCAGAATATTATCTCTCATAGGTTTAAGAATGTGCTCCGCCTACTATACGAATTCAAATAATACAAACCAAACAAAACAACACAGGAAAGAGGTGAGATCCCCTTTCACCAATACCAGTACTGTAGCAAAGAATAATTCGAATGACAAAGTCATTCCATACACACAGATATCACAATTATAGTCATGTTATCAATTTACAAATATTTCTAATATGCATATAACTTAATAAAATAAACAGCAATAACATTATCAGGATAGATGTAACAATTCATACCATATAAAATATCATAACAAGACAATATAAAAGAAAGATCAAATGTCATAACAACATAAATATCACAAATGAAAGGTCATAGATAAAAATCACAGATAGAAATCACAAATAAAAATCACAAATAAAAATATAATAGATAAAAGATAACAAATAAAAGATAATGAATAAAAGATAACAGATAAAAATAACAAATAAAAGAATTAACAAATAAAAGATAATAGATAATAATAACAAATAAAAGATAACAATGCACCACATATCAACATATACACCAAGACACAATCCTACTCCATGGAGCTAAAAACATATAGACATCAGAGAGCGAATGATCCGCAAAATCTATTAGTACCACGGCTGCCCAACCAAACTATTACGTTGTCACACGTTGCGTCTATAGCCCCACGATACTGGGAATCCACCATCCAGGTGTGGTGTAGTTCACTGTCTCCCGTTGTGACACTACAGGCAATGTACTATTAGACTTCACAAGATCTTGATTAAACATAGTGTGTGTCGAGTTCACTAGTGTGTTGTCATTTACCACGGCCCAGAAGAGCAACCAACTGTCCACATATGGATTTATGCACACTAATGCCTCCAAGTCCATTCAAAATCGAACCACACTACGCTTATCGCACCGACAATACGATGTGATTCACCTCGTCAATCAATCCACCAAAATACCCTCGAGAAAATATATCCTCAAAGATAAAAATATATAAAGCCTGTACGGGTTCACATTTTCCCGACAGCTAAAAGCTTGCCCTTATTGGCAACAAATATATATATAAAGAAAACCTATACGGGTTCACATTTTTCCGACAGCGAAAAATACAGTAACGTTCAATCGCGTAGAAATTTTATCGCATTTTCACAATTCCGTCATTTTTACAAACATTTATAAATCGCGTAAATATATTTTACTGTTTTCAAAATCGCGTAGAATTTTTAATACGTTTTCTCAATCGCGTAAGATTTTTAAATCGTTTTCTTGTCCAACTTCCTTAAAATAACTGTTTAGAACAAACAGAAATAATATTTAGTACTTTTAAATTACGTAGAATATTTTTCATAGCGTATACTGTCTTTTGCTCATCTTTTCTGCCTTATTTGTCTGTTTTTAATAAAAATTGACAGTATTTGATTTAGAAAAAAATTATAATAATGGTTTTCTAGGTTTACTGTCAAAACTCCTTTTATTTTTATTACAACCAATTAATTACACTTTTGAAAATTACTAACGTGCTTCAAAACACATGGGGAGCTATACGTTAGAAATTTTATAAAGCTACTGTATTTCTTTTTACAGTAAAAATCATTAGTATGAACCTCTTAAACTTAATTCTAACCACTTTATTTCTTTAAAACTCATTGTAGAAAATTTACTTTAACTTGTATTGCTTCTTCTTGATTGAAAATAGTTGGAATTAATTTTAGAAATCATGAATATCTAATTTGGCATGTTGGCCGAATTTAATAAAAACTTTGCATTTGATTTTCAAATTATTTTTCACCTTCTAAATACATGTTAAATCTCTTGTATTGTCTACATTGATTAAATCATTACCCTAGAAAATAATTTTAGAAATCAAAGTGTTGAAGTTAGACATGTTGGCCGAAAATGTAAGGTTATGCCATTTGATTTCCAAATTCGTTTTTCTTGATCTAAACAAATGGATATCTTACCAATTCTCCTAGGGTAATTAAATCATATTTTAAGAAAATTAAGAGAACATTTTGGTTCTCCATTTGGATCATGGCCGTGAGCCTTGTAAGTGTGTTCTTTGGAACACTCATACAATCCTTGACATATTATTCACATCCTATATTTTATCATGCATTTCTAACACATGCAATATTATCAAAGCTTGTAGACATGCAAATTAAAGCTTGTAGACATGCAATTTATTACAAACATCAAATAAGAAGGCTACTAACAAATACACAACAACCTACTAACAAACACAAAATTAACAAACACACAAATAATAAACACATAAATAATTTACACACATAATCAATCAAAATTAGGAAAAACTATAAACAATCAAGTGAGTGAATCCTTATGGATTCTTCACCACAACCCCAAACATTCCTCACCACCAACATATGGTTGATGAGGGTAATCTCCCTCTTGCCTCTTGAAGAACCTCCAAGCTCCTTGTATGTCTCCTTCAAGCCAATCTTCTTCATCAAGAGCTTCTTGAAAATCAAAGAAAACATACAATATTAATACCTAAGGCTCTAAACTACAATAATCATGGATTAAAATCATGATTAAAATTTTGAAATGGATAGAAACATGAAAATTAAATAACCCTACCTTCAAGGCTTCAAACTTAAGCTTTGAAGAACATGATAGAAAATGGAAGATTTAGGCTTAGGTTTCAATTACAAAGGGTCTTGAAATGAAGTAAAGAAGCAAGAAATAAGGTGGTTTTATAGAAGAATGATTGATATACTTAGTGTGGAGGCCGTAAGGTTTGAAGAAGAAAAAGAGAAAGAAAAGTTGAGAGCTTTTGCTTTATTTGATGTATTTGGAGAAAGATGAAGACTTTGAGTAATAAAAACAAGTCTCCTTTGGCTTTTCTAAGCTTTGGCCGTGAGATGATTTAGAATATAGGAAAAAATGAAGACAAGGTGAGATAGTTAATTATAGGATATTTTCCTTCCACTAAGCATGACTTGCCGTGGATCACTTTGAGAGTAGGTGAGAATGATATTTGGTTTTGTTTCCTCCAAATGCATGGTTGTAAATGCATAGGAATAAGAATGAAACAAAATATAATATTTGTCTCCCTAAATCACGCATTGCCGTAGAAGCATGAAGAGAAGAATGAATTGAAATGCAATAATTGCTTTCCCAAAGCATGCAATTGCCGTAGATACAAGTGAAGAGAAGCCATCAAAATTGACTTGGTCTCACTTGATTAATTTAATTGAAAGATAGGAAGAATTGAATTTGTAATATTTGCTTTACAAAAGCTTTGCTTCACCGTAGACTTCAACCAAGAAAAGCCATCAATATTGACTATTCTTCATTTGTTTAATTTGGCTTTCTAAATGAATTTCCTAAAGCTTTCTACGTGAATTCACTTTGGTGAATTTGGTTATTAGAGCAAATTGCTCTTTCCTCCTTTACGTAGAACCATTCAAATTCAAGAAGTCCAAACTCATTTGATAGCTTGCTTCCTATTGGTCCTTAAAGAGTCAAGCCATTTTTATTGACTAAATTACATTGGTTAAATATTTACTACTTGATTCTTATTGGTTGCTATTTTTGTTGACCAATTCCTATTGATGTACATTGTATATTTTCTAACATACTTTAACCAATAAACAATAATTATACAATAATTACTGTTTATAAAGTCAGTGTTTATTGTCTAATGGGTAATAAAATATACATAGATTTTTATTTTATACTAGCAGAGTAAAAATTATTATTGATCATTTTTCTACTGATTGCCCTTGATGAGTCATAAAGCGAGTCATCAAAAAGAAATTTCTAGAATATGTGACTTATTACGATGAGTCAGTATGATGAGTCATCGTGGAATTTTCTAGAACGGGTGAGTCAACATGGCGAGTCAGCGTAGATATTTTTCTAGAGCAGATGAGTCAGCATAGATATTTTCCAAAACAGGTGAGTCAGCATGGCGAGTCAGCATGCTGAGTCACTGACTGCATCACAACTGCATCATTAGCTGCGTCATCAATGGTGAGTCACAGCGCTAAGTCATCAGAGAAGCTTCTAGAACTGGCGAGTCACTGCGGTGAGTCACAGGCTGAGTCAGCACTTCTGGAACCTTCTAGAAGCTGCTGAGTCATGATGCTGAGGTATCACGCCACGTGTCATCGTCCTATTGGCCCGTTGCGATGAGTCATAGCCATCAATTTTGACCAGCTCCTCATTGGTCCACGTGTACAGCACTTGATGACTAAACATGGGTCCCACAAAATATTTTCGGGTCCGCCGTCACTTATTTATACTGACTAATAAAATAATATTATAATAATATAAAATTATTTTATTTGACAGTTAAATCCTAAAAATTAAAAGATTAATTTTAGGCTCATTCAGAATTGGGTTTAGTAAGATCCCCCGCCTCTGAATAATTAAAAACAAATTTTCCCGGTCCGAAAAATATTATTTTCCTACCCCGGAGCAAATCACACAAAAAGTCCAAATAAAATCATAGACAGTAATATTGAGCACTGTATCAAGTAGAAAACAATTAAAAACTGCAAAAACAGCAAAAACAGCACATTCGGGATGTAATGGTCATTTTTCTATTTTTTCTCACAATGTAGCTAATCATCCAAAACATTCAAATAAAATATCCAGCAGTATTATATAGCTGTATATTACATAGAAAATTTAAAACAGCAGATTCAAGAAAAATTTTATTTCACTGTCTTGAAGAAAAATACGTAAAACGATTATATAAAATACCAAACAATATTATACATCTGTTTTTCATACAGAAAAATTTAAAACAATAATTTGATAAAATTTTTATTTTACTGTATCGGAACAAATTATGTAAAACGACCAAATAAAATAACAAACAGTATTATTTTTCTGTATTTCATACAGAAAAATAAGAAACAGTAAATAAGGACACAACGATCATTTACACAAAAGTTTGAAAAACAGCAAACAGGACATTCGGAATATTTTTCCATAATTTGGGGTGTTACACTTTCATTTCCACTAGTATCTCCAATCCGACAATTAAGGCTTTATATTCAGCCTCGTTGTTAGAACAAGTATATTTAAGTTCAAACATGAACTTAGTTGGAGTACCTTGAGGGGAAACAATTAAAATCCCTACTCCAATTCCATTTTGATGCCTTGAACCATCAAAATATAAACTCCAAGGTTTTAAACTAATAATATTTATATTTTCTACATCCAGACAAGGATGATCGGCCAAGAAATCGGCAATTGCTTGGCTTTTTACTGCTCTCATTGGTACATATTGTAAAGAAAATTCTGACAAAGCTATAGTCCATTTTCCAATACAACCATTTAACACAGGTTTTGATAACATATATTTTATTATATCAATTTTTGACATAACCAGTACATTACAAGGCATCAGGTAATATTTAAGCTTAGTACACGAGAAATACAATGCTAAACAAAGTTTCTCTATTGCACTATATCTTCTCTCGACATCATTTAAAACCCGACTAAGATAATACACGACCCTTTCGACGCCATTTACATCTTGAGCCAGCATACTTCCTATGGTTTCTTCTGATGCTGATATATACAATTTCAACGGTCGACGGGGCACTGGAGGCATCATGACCGGTGGTTTTGTCAAATACTGCTTTATCTGATCGAAGGCTTCTTGGTGGCAAGGTTCCCACACAAAATCCTTTTCAGCCTTCAACTTGATCAATGGAGCAAAAACTCTGGTTCTTCCCGACAAATTGGATATAAATCTTCTTAGGAAGTTAACTTTTCCTAAAAAAGATTGCAATTCTTTCTTGTTTGTCGGTGGTGTGGCCTCCAAAACTGCCTTGGCTTTATTCTTGTCCACCTCTATACCTTTTTTATGGACTAGGAAACTCAAGAATTTGGCAGCCGACACTCCAAAACCGTATTTTTTTGGATTCATCTTAAGGCTGTGCTTCCTCATTCTGTCGAATGCCTGCCTTAAGTTTGTCAAATTGCTTTCCTTCGTTTCCGACTTGACAATGACATCATCGATGTAGACTTCCATAAATTTTCCAATGACATCATAGAAAATTGTATTCATTGCTCTCTAATAAGTGGCCCTTGCATTCTTTAAACCAAAAGGCATGACTACCCATTCAAATGTCCCAATAGCTCCTGGACATCTGAAAGCAGTTTTCGACACATCCTCCTCGGCTATAAAAATTTGATTATAACCTACATGGCCATCCATAAAACTTAATAATTCATGTCCAGATGCGACATCAGCTAACATGTCCGTAATTGGCATAAGATACTCATCTTTCAACTTGCCACTTTTCTTAACTACAGGAACAATATTAGAAAGCCATTCGACATACCTGGTTGTTCTGATGAATTTGGCTTTGAGCAATCTTTCAACCTCTTCTTTTATCTTTAATATCACCTCAGGTGCAAATCTCCTATTAGCTTGTCTGACAGGTCTGCATCCTTCTTTCAAAGGCAATCTATGCTCGACAAGATCTCTACTCAATCCAAACAATTCATCATAATCCCAGGAAAAACAATCTTTGTATTCCATAATTAACTCGACAAGCTTTTCTTTGAAATCCTTCGGCAGAAATGAACTCACGAAAATGGGCCTTCTATCTGCTTTAGTGCCCAAGTTTATTTCTTCCAAAGGATCTTCCACTTCCACACTTTGCTTTTCATCAGGCCCTTTTTCAAATCCTAAAGGACTGTCATCAATTATACAATCCGACAGCATGCTTTCAGCAGTGAATACTGCTTTGTCGGCTAAATAAGCCGATAATTTTTATGAGTAATCCTTAACACTCATAACTAGTGCTTGGCCGATCTTCTTCGGCCTTCTTCACCAGTCGTACACCAAACTGATCCTTCAAGCAAACTTCGAGTGCGTCGTTATTAATCACTCCACCACTTGCTGTCACTGGTTTAACATTTGGAGCATATATTTTGAAATCGACATGAAGCTGCTGGAGATAGCAAGGACTGTCATCTGCTTCTATTACTTCAGCTTGGTCATCTTCATTCTAAAGAATGAGCTTCTGATGAACTGTTGATGGTATTGCTCCGACGGCATGAATCCAATCTCTCCCTAGCAAAAGATTGTAACTTGACTTCATCGGTATTACCACAAATAATGTTTGCCTTGCAACGGATCCGACTTGTACTTTCAACATCACCACTCCGTCTGATGGAGAGGTTTTACCACTGAAATCTGTGACTATCATGTTTGTCGATATCAAATCTGACTCATCTTTCCCAAGTATTTTGATCATGGCCCTTGGGATTAAATTGATTGCTGCCCTCCCCCCCCCCGGTCGATCAAAACTCTATTGGTGGGTTTTCCTTCTAATAGAGCCTTGATATGTAACGGTCGTAAATGAGCCTTCTGATCTTCTGTCAGTTTTTCAAGCTGAGCTGTATTGTCAAAGACTGTGATCATATTGTCCTGGAAAAGAAGCCAATGATCGTCGAGGTCATCAACATCTTCTTCATTCTCCCCAGTGTATTCAATTTCGTAATACCCTTCAAAATCTGTAGGTAACACCGAGACTAAATTAACACTCATTGACTTCAAGAATTCCTCTTCGTCAGATGGCTCTTCATCACTTAGATGCCTTCTAATCCTTAAGTAATCTTCCGACGGCAAATTACTATCCATAGCCGTCAAGATATCATCCAGACTATCTTCCATGTTGATATCCATGTCGAATTGCTCCTCATCACCAAGGCCTAAAGGATCCTCTGGATCATTCAAGACCTCAATAACTTCATCAATCATTGAGTCCACATTTTGGTAGTCAAGCTTTGCCAATCTTTCTCTTTCTTTTCTTATGTCGAGCACTTTATTCCTCCACTCAACATCTTGATCTGGGTCTTCTAAAACTCTCCTGATTTCTTCGTTTGACCAGTCTTCAATATTACTATTTTCAATTCCAGAGTCTTTAATCTGCTCTTTTCCTATTGCCGAGCTGATCAACTCCTTGTCCTTTTCTACTGGTACACTGTTCTTTCTTGCCTCTTTTTCTGCCGCTATCAATCTAATTGGCCATTTCCTCCTTGTTTTATTTGGAATTGACCTTCGAACTTACTTACCCCTTCTTATTTTTTCCAGCCTTTCTTGTCGAGATTTATCATCAGTATCAAGCTGTCTAACTGCATTTATTGTCGGCTCCCCTGGGAATTATCCCTTGGTAATAACACTTTTTATCTTTCTACCATCCTTATCCTGATCAGACATTGATTTCTTTTCGACCACCAAATAACCTGTTTCTGCAGGCTGCTCCTTGATCACTAATCCTTCAGCCATATCTCTTCTCTTTTGTGCTTGTCTTAATCTCTGTAATCTCCTTTTCTTACTCTTCGACATTGGAAGAACCTTTGATGGCCCTACTTCATCTTGGCCAATTAAGGTTTTTCCTAGATTGATCCTTCCATTCTTGTAGTCTTCGTTCCAAAAAGGTTGATTCCTTTGAAAATTACTCCTCCTGGCAGACACATTCCATCGAAAATACGTATGTCCATCCATTACGGAATTCTTCATCCACTTATTCACAGTAACATTAGCAGGTGGCACCCTAGTCTTAAAGGGTCTGACATGAGCTTTGTTTCCCATAAACCCCTGTGGTTCGACTAACCAACCATTCATGTTAGGCCTAGACATGTAAATTGGCTTTGGCCTTGGAGCATGAAAAGTCTTCTGTGGTCTCCAGGTTTTTCTGTCAAGAATTTTTTCCTTACCCTGCTGGATACTTGGTTGTTCTTCAGCAGCTTTCTTCGCAGCAAGCTCATCATATACTGCATTACACCTTGGGCACAACCTTACCTTGCTCTCATCTTTCTTTCTTTCAAGAAATGCCTTAAGAGACTCACCTGACTTAGGATATACGTCGGTTGCATCCTTTGTATCCACGTTGAACTCTTGCAACTTCCTTATGTTGAGCATCCCAACATTTAAAAGAACTTGTTAGTCAACACAAGATACTTCAGCCTGAAACAGATCTGTGTCAACTTTCATATCCGCTTTAAGCTTGTCGGCAAACTTCAGACGCCTATCCATTATTGCTTTTTGAATTAAGTCTCTGAAACGAACACATTCATTAGTAACATGACCGAAACTATTATGAAACTTATAGTATTTTTGGTCTTTAATTTCATCCAACTTTAACAACCTATGACCTTCCGACAGTTTAATCTGTTTGTCTTTTAGTAACAAATCAAAAATCTTGTCGGCTTTGTTTACGTCGAATGTATATGTTTTTCTATTAACGTAACCCATTTTCTCCTTATTTCTAGTAGGTCAATGCTTGACAAACATAAGGAGGACCGTTCTGAAGTTCAACAATGTTAACTTCGAACTCATCATCGCTGCCTTCAAACTCATTGTCAGATTCATTTAATCCGACAAATGCCACCTTTTCTCTTTTAAGAAATCTTTTTTGTTTTTGAATCTTTTCAACTTTTAGTTGTTCTATTTGCCTAACTTTTTCACCTAGCTGGGCAAGATCAATCAAATGTTGATTCACCAACTTCTTCCTTATATAATAATCTAAACCGCCTGCAGCTATCTTTACTATTTCGACCTCAGGTATAGGAGTAAAACAACTACTCCTCATTTATCGAAACCTAGCAAGATAGTCATCCACAGTTTCATTATACATCCTTTTGATGTTGAAAAGATCTGTAAGTCCCACTTTCAAATCCCCTCTAAAAAATTGATCATGAAAGGTTCTTTCCAATTGAGCCCAAGAGTGGACTGAATTTGGTCTCAATGTCAAAAACCAGGAAAAAACATTTTTTATGAGGGAACTTGGGAAGAATCTCATTTTAAGGCCTTCAACAGTGGCCAACTCCCCCATCTCTATTGTAAACTGTGCAATATGTTCGACAGTCGATTCCCCACTTTCTCCTGCAAACTTAGAAAGTTTTGGAATCTTAATTCCTCTACGCAACTCTGCTTGTTGGACCCATTCAGGAAATGCTGATACAAAATATGGTTGGTTGGCGTAGCCAACGTTAAAACCAAACTTATTCAGCACTTGTTCCACCACTTGGTTTACATTTTGTTCAACCACTTGGTGCCCCCTAAGATTTTGTCGAAGCAATCTCATGGCCACATCATTTCTGACCATTTGATCCTCATTTCCTCGACAGAGCACATGGACATTTTCATATTCCAAACGGGGCTGATCATTTTGGCCTGGTTGATCTAAGTTTTGTGGATTTTGTCTCACATTTTCCTGAGATGCGACCATTTCTCTATTTACCCTAGGCTGGACTCCCTAAATATTATCATTGGCTACATCACCTACTCCCAAGGCTTAGTTTAGCCTTGCCATTTGCTGAGCCAATGCACTGTAAACATTATTTGTATTTTCCATGATTGGCGTAATCACAGCACCCATTTACTGAGTGAACATATGCACCATATCATGATTACTCTCATCCATCTGTTGTCGAAAACTGGCCAAAGAATTCATAGTTGGCCCTGTTATATTTTAGGGATTATCTCTCGACATGTTTGGGAAGACTAGTACCAAATTCAATCTCTCTTGTCGAAAGGGAGTTGGATTGCTTGTACTTGCAACCCCTACTCTTTGGCTACCAAAACTTGCCAAGGCCAAACTTATCTGTGGTTGGCCTTGTGAAGCTACTGATTGACCGACAGTATTAGTTAAAGAAGAGCCAAGTCCCGTTTGGGCCATAATAGGAGGTACATAATTCGGTGGCAACTCATATTGAGGCACAAACCTCGAATTTGAATTTATTATGCTTTGGTTACTTGGCTGACTCGGCGATAGCTGAGTCATTCCAAGCAACACTTGTTCCACTACTGGATTACTTCGAAGAGCACCAGTTGCTATAACATCCTCTATCAAACCAGTATTAACGACAGTTGAGGGTGGCGCAGTAACGGCTGTCGAAGGTATATCCGAAGCCTGACTACTTACATTACTCATGGTTTGCGTATTCTGAGAAGAGTAGATAAATCTTCCACTCCTTAAACGCAAAAAACCATTTCCTATGACACTACGAGTTACTCTAAACTCGTCCCACCGGGCATGCCAATTTGTTTATGTGGAATTTTGGTTTAAAGATTCAGAATTAATTCTAACAAACAAATAAATGTATCAAAACGAATGTGAGTTCAAAGTTATGTGGTAATCTCGTTATAAAAATGGTTTTAACAGTAAACAAGAGATTTAAGAAATTTGAAGTAAAATAAGCATGAAAATGCAGAAAGGAAACTTTGAAAAGATTAAGGAAATTTAAAGAAACTGAGCAGGAATTTTAAAATACAGAAAATTAATTGAAAGCATGTAAATGGCGCAAAATTAAAGTGCAGAATTTAAATGGAAAAATAGTAAAGAAAAGCAAATAAAAGTGCGAAGAACTGTAAAGAAAATTTAAGAGACAAGACTGAAAAGTAAAGAATTTCTAAAAGAACATTGCATTAATTTAAATGACATGAAATGGAAAAGGAAGGCATACTTGGATAAAAATCCTTTAATCTGCTTGAGTTGAGATGTTAGGATTTTGTATCAGCAAATAACCTCCTCTTTTACATTGTGACTATTGATATTTATAGACAATATAAAAAATAACTGACACCCTAAAAAGACCAACACGTTCGAGCGGTTTCTTCCTTCAGCAAGTATCCGCTTTTCGACGAAACAAGCACTCAACTATTCTTAACCAATTTTTGTCGACTTGATGTAATCTTGCTGTCGAATAATTCTTCTTAAAAACATCAGTATCTCAGCCACATTAGAATCTCCCTCTTTATTCAATGCTACTGTCGATTTTTCTGTTTAGCATTTCTGTCGGTTTGATACTTCAGAAAATTTTCTCAAAACCACCATCAACCGACGAACTGCCAAATCTTTATTTTTTACCTCCAACAGTATGTTACGGTAGTTTCTTTCTTGCACAGCTACAGCAGAGCGTATCGAACTAAGAGCTAGGGTGGGTACCTGCAAATGGACTCCAACACTTAAGTCAGACAGTGCACAAGTATGGTTTATGCAGTGAGATAACAGATACCTGATTAAAGTGACTTAACATGGTATTTATAAAACATAACTAAAATCGTAATGCAATCTGTATTGATTGCAGGTATTTAAAATTGATATCCTAGTAAAGATTATCATCTTATTATAGTTGGGTAAATCTCTATAAGTTAGGAACTTGAATATGGAAGCTACTTAGCAATCTGAGGCAATTATGGTTCTATAATATCGAATGATGATGATTTGCAGTTATGGGTATATAGGGATATACCATATGCACAAGTCTATCAGTTTTGATACTATGGCCTAATGCTACTTGATGTGCATGACTTTGGAGTCTGAACTAGAGCTGCCAAATAGGGTGGAGTCTGGTGGTACGCGTGCCGGGTTGATCTACCAGAGGGGATCCCGGATCATGGTCCAGAACAGTTGCCTCCAGCTTGATGCTTAAGTGGGACAATTAAATATCAACCTAGCAAATTTGAGAACACACGACACGCAGTAGATATAAAAATCAAAAAGGGCCTGGGTCCGTCATCGTGGAGTACCTCCGGGGTTGACAAATGTTGCCATTTCTTTATCCGTGGTATATCATTTTGATGCCTCCATGTGTAGTTCATGGAGTTTTTGTCTTTATAGCAGCCTTAATCTATGACTCGTAACAATCTAAGCCTTCCTAGGAAACTGTTGCTTTGACTTTATTGGAAATTACGGACCCCTTAAGGGAGGACATCAGCTTCATGTTGTTTCCCAATTGCCCGTTGCTCTCGTAACCAATAGAAAAGAGATTGTTGGGAATTTGTGGATCAAAGTCTCGCAGCGGAATAACAGAATTCCCTCACAGGATCCATGCGAAAAATCCATAATCCGAGGTTTTAAAATTTTACCTTTTGAAGCGTGACAGACACAAGCGAGGTGAATCACCAACACCGTAATAGCGACGATGTTTCTGCGGTATCCACACGAACAGACTTGCAAAGGAGTCACGCCTCTTTTCGTAGTGCTAGGCTGCGAAGAGAGGAGAAGAAGACCTCACTATCTCTCACTCACTTTCGTAGGTGCGGCTAGGGTTGTGATGTAACACAGTAGCAGCCCCCTTAGCGGTACTATTTATAATAGTGGGCTGCCTTAAGTGAGTGTGAGCGATAGCAAGGTAAGTGGTGCAACCCTAAACCCATCTGTCATGAGTTAGGCCCACAATTGAATCCGAGTCCAACTTGGATTACGATTACTCAATTTAGTCCTGTTCTAAGTGTGCGACCTGCGAGGTTCTCATGACGTTGGTAGTAATATTAAAATCTCATTTTAATATTACAAACGATGTGAGCGGTATCTAGCAACACATCACTTTGCTACCCAAGTAATGAGAATGTCGGTGATTTGACATAACCTATCTGTGACCAATGTTTCAGTGTAGTTTAGTCCCTTTGTCCGGATATCCAAATTGAACACAAGGCATGGAACGTGTCACCCTTGTTTAGTTCAATCTTCGGTTTCTGATTCCCGAGTAGACATAGTAATGACAAATGAGATCAATATCTCATATTGACTCATTTGAGCATGGCCATGCATTTCATAGTCTCACTCAATCGGGGGCCCGAAGATATCACTCCTGTTATGTAGGAGGGACAAATCCCATCTAGGTCACTCACATCCCTCCACATGTATCGCGGTATGTCTAATAACCAACTTTATAATCATCTTGTTACAGATGACGTTTGATGACATTAAAACACACAACTCCTCATGTAGGAATCGTAGTGATTTCAGGTCAAAGGACCACATACACCATTATCACTATGAGAATTGCTTATGACACTCACGTAACGATCCACGTAGCGTTCTCATGGCGGGTCTGTCCAATACATCATTACTCTAATATGTATCTATGTGTAGACTTGATATCTCATATCCATGACCCGTGAGATGTGGTCATCAGTCTACGCACATACTAGTCTCAAAGCATTATTGTTGTCCTAATTAACAATAATACTTGACTAGGGACATTTAAGAATAGTGTTTTATCAATAGGATCTCACGATCAAGTCATCCACTTGATGTCCTATGGTATCAAATTTACTATTCTAAGGACTTTATCATGTTTACCAAAAAAAAGAACATAATAAATGAAATGCCTCATATAAAATAGCATAATATAATGTATGTAAATACAAACAAAACGTATTGGCCACTAGGGCATACACCAACAGAGATAGCATTAAATACGGTTTATATCGTGCGATCGGTTCTTCTTTCTAGAAGCCAATTAGAATGCTTCATTCCCTTTATAAATGTAACAACCCAAAGTTTAGCTATTTGACAATAATGATAGAAATGTACTATTTTGTGATTTCTGTATGCTGTAAAATTATTTTGACTGTTCCGTGATTGTATTTGATCATTTTGTGTGATTTGCTCTGAGTCAGAAAAATAATAATTTTCAGGCCGGAGAAAATATTTACGTATTTATTTGGAACCGGGGGATCTTACTAAACCCAATTCCGAGATATACGTGACATAATCTTTTAATTTTTAGAAACTATCTGTGAAATAAAAATATACTATATTTTTATTTTACAACGGACATATATTTACTGTTTTGTAAGTAGTAATATTCTGTTCATTGAGTAATAATTTCTGTAGCTATTGTCTGGAAAATATTTTATGTGAATCAATAGGATTTAGTCAAAATAGGTGGCTTGAATTTCTAAACCAATAAGAAGAAGTCAATAAAAATGGTTAGACTAGTTAGTTAGAAACTAGATGACTTAAACTATGTTAGCCTAAACCTAACTAAGTTAATCTAAAAAGCCTAAGTAGTAACTAAATGGAACAAACTTAGTTTGCTACTCTTTAGAGCCATAGTTACTAGAGTTGTTTAGCATCTTCTAGAAAGGATGAGTAGTGCTTAATGTAACTAGATAGTTAGAAAGTAACTAAGTAGTTAGCAAAGAAGCTAGAAAACCTAGCTAAGTTAGCTTAATTTGGTTATGATACAATTAAATTAGAAACTTAGTTAGTTTTATATTGATGTCTGTTGGTGTATGCCCGAGTGGCCAATACATTTTATTTGTATTTACATACATTATATTATGTTATTTTATATGAGGCATTTCATTTATTGTGTTCTTTTTAGTAGACATAATAAAGTCCTTAGAATAGTAAGTTTGATACCATAGGACATCAAGTGGATGACTTGATCGTGAGATCCTATTTGATAAAACACTATTCTTAAATGTCCCTAGTCAAGTATTATTGTTAATTAGGACAACAATAATGCATTGAGACTAGTATGTGCGTAGACTGATGACCACATCTCACGGGTCATGGATATGAGATATCAAGTCTACACTTAGATACATGTTAAAGTAATGATGTATTGGACAAACCCGCCATGAGAACGCTACGTGGATCGTTACGTGAGTGTCATAAGCGATTCTCATAGTGATAATGGTGTATGTGGTCCTTTGACCTGAAGTCACTACGATTCCTACATGAGGAGTTGTGTGTTTTAATGCCATCAAACGTCATCTGTAACAAGATGATTATAAAGTTGGTTATTAGACATACCGCGATACATGTGGAGGGATGTGAGTGACCAAGATGGGATTTGTCCCTCCTACATAACAGGAGTGATATCTTCGGGCCACCTGATTAAGTGAGACTACGAAATGCATGGCCATGCTCAAATGAGTCAATATGCGATATTGATCTCATTCGTTATTACTATGTCTTCTCGGGAATCAGGAAACTAAAGATTGAACTAAACAAGGGTGACACATTCCATGCCTTGTGTTCAATCTGGATATCCGGACAAAGAGACTAAACTACACTTGGACATTGGTCACGGATAGGTTATGTCAAATCACTGACATTCTCATTACTTGGGTAGCAGTGATGATGTTGCTAGATACCGCTCATTGTTTGTAATATTAAAATGAGATTTTAATATTACTACTAACGTCATGAGAACCTGCAGGGTCGCACACTTAGAACAGATTATATTGGAGTAATCAGAATCCAAGTTGGACTCGGATTCAATTGTGGGCCTAACTCATGACAAATGAGTTTAGGGTTGCACCACTTACCTTGCTACTGCTCACACTCACTTAAGGCAGCCACTGTTATAAATAATACTGCTAAGGGGGCTGCTACTAGGTTACATCACAACCCTAGCCGCACCTACAGAAAGTGAGTGAGAGATAGTGAGGTTTTCTTCTCCTCTCTTCGCAGCTAGCACTACGAAACAGAGGCGTGACTCCTTTTTGCAAGTCTGTTCGTGTGGATACCGCAGAGACATCGTCACTATTACGGTGTTGGTGATTCACCTCGCTTGTGATTATCACGCTTCAAGAGGTAAATGTTTAAAAACTCGGATTATGGACTTTTTCGCATGGATCCTGTGAGGGAATTATATTATTCCGCTGCAAGACTTTTGATCCGCAATTCCCAACAATGTCATAGTTAGGAAACTTGAAGAACTTGATGACTTGATTTTCTAAGCCTATAGGAAACAAGCTTGGAGGCAAAGGCTTTGAAGATCAACCATTGATTCAATCTATGGCTCTTGAAGCCTCAAAAAGTGGCTAGATGAATTTAGACACTCTTTTGGTGTCCAAGGGGGGGCTCATGGTTTTAGGCTTTAGGAGAAGCAAAGTAAGACTCTCCATTCATTTCATTTCATCTTCATCATCTTCCTAAAGCCAAGCTTCACAAAATTCTCTCCATTTCTCTCAAGAATACCTCACGACCATACCACTCAATACCATCACCCAACCTTCAATAATTTACACCAACCATATTTCTTGAATCCTTACCTTATTTCAAGAAACTTTGTAGTTGAAGTCTTGATCAAAATCATCCATCTTCAAGGAGTTGTTTCAAAGCCAAAACTATACACAAAAACTCTCATCTTTTCCTTTATTTTGATACCACATGGCCAAAGTGCCCAAATACCATATCCAACCTTCTATAATACCATCCAAGCATAGATCTTGAATCTAGATGCAAATCCAAGGAACTTTCATGTTGAGACTTTCTTCTAAATCCATCATCTTCAAGTATTTTTCCTAAGCTCAAGTTTGAAGGCTTTTGAGGTGAAGTTCTTGATCTTCATCTTTAATCTTGTTTTAAAGTTCTAAACCATGATTTGAATCCATGGTTACCTTAGTTAAGCTTTAGATATTAATATTCCATGTTTTCTTTGTTTAAAGTTCTACTTGGTGGAGAACATTAACTTGAAAGGAGACATACAAGGAGCTTAGGAGCATCACCAAAAGATAAGAGGGAGAATAACCTCATTAACCATTCATGGTGGTGAGGAACGAAATTTGTATGTGTGAGTGAAGAATCCATGTGAGGATTAATTCATCCGATTGTGTATGCTTACTTGTATATGTGTTTATTTCTTTTTATGTGATTTTAGTATGTTAATAATATGCATGAAATTGGTATGATTATTTATTGTTCATATGTGATGTTTTAATTATGATATTATGTATGGGTTTGATGTGATATAAGTTTGATGATTTAAACATGTTATATGCTATGAATGTATATTGGAAAGGAAAGAATTTTGGTCCCAATGACCATAGAGGCTCACGGCCTTCACACTAATTTTGGGTGTGTCAAGTTGAAAATATTTTATAAAGGATGGACATAGAAAAGTAGGTGATGAAGAATTGAATTAATAATTTATAAAGTGGAAAAAGGGTATGAATTAAGATTTTTCAAGTTGAGAAAGTAAGTGAACAAAGTTTTATTATGGGAAAAGAGTGAATTTTTTAGTCATGAGAAGGAAAATGAATTTAAAGGGTGATTTGAGACGTTTAAGTATTTTATTTTAAAGTGGTTTAGTGAAGGTCAATGGATAATAAATTTTGAAGATTGTGATTTAACCAAAGTAACGAAGTTTTATGAGCAATGTTAGAAAATAAATTTATAATTTGAAGTTACAAATGTATAGCTCACCCATTTGGGTTTTGAAGCGCGTTGGAGGACTTTGATCTATACAATTTGATTAAATTAAAAGTAATGTAAATTCTTGTGAAGAAAATATTAAAAGATTTTATTAAATTTAAATAATACAAATTTTGAGAAAAACATCAGAAATTATTATTTAGAGAAGTTTTATGAGAAAAATGGGAAATGACATTTGAATAATATTTTTAAACATGGAGAGTGTCAGAATTGAATTTGGAATGTTAAGGAATATTTTGTACAGTGAAAAACAATAGAAAAATCTTACACGTTTCAAAAATAATGATTTTTGAGCTACGCGATTTAGAAAATGTTTAAATATTTTTACGCGATTGGAAAAATGTTAAAAAATATTTACGTGATTGGAAAATGTGACAAAAGCGTCACACAATTGTGAAAATACGGTAAAAGTGCTACGCGATTGAGAAAATAGTGGTTTGCTGTCGGGCCGACGTATTGGACCCAAAAGTGTTGGAGAATGAATTTTACCCGTGGTGGCTTGTTTGAGAATGGATTTTGCCTATGGTGGCTTGTTTGATGCTTCGAATAATTGATCATGCATTGTGTAAGTCAAGTGGACTTTGTTAAGGCTAGTGGCCTAGGAGATTGAATTTACACCTTAGGCTGGTGGTCTTTGATGGATCTTGGAGACGTCAGGATACGGAATGCCATTGAAGGCCAGTTGGTTGCTCAACTGCATCTTGATAACTGATGCAAACACACCGATGATCTCGACATGACACTATACTATTTATGATTTGGTGAGAGTGTCTTGTATAAGCCATGACGCGCGAATTGAGAAAATGTGGCACTTGAATTAAGGCTGACGAGATGTAGACATGTTCTCCCTCATCATTCTCTTAAAAATTTTTTAGATCTGTGGAGTAAGAAACAATGTATTGTGCATATGCATAGTCGGTACAAATACTATTGTGGCATAGTCAGTACACATGTCATTTGAGGACATATTCAGTAGATCTTATTGTGATATTACTGATGTTCCTATTTATTATGATATATGTTTATTGAATTATTTACTAGTTGATGACATGACTATAATTATGATTCTGTCTATTTATGTATTGAATGACTCTACTATCTGTACTGTTTCTCTATTGCCATGATGGTATTGATGTAGGGGTTCTCACCTTTTTGTGTTATTGTTTGGTCTGCTTTCTATTTTATGTTAATGTATGTGAAGACGAAAATGGCTACCACAAGGGATTCGTGAGGTTTCGTTAGTCTACAGTTTCTCAAAGGCGCTGACGCTTAGTGTGTCCATTGGGATACGGGACATATAGAGTATTGTGGAGACATTACTCTATCCACAAGTAGGACCCGCCAAGGGGCCACTACTTTTACTGTTGCAGTTGGATACGTAGAATTTGTTATGCCTATCAAGGAGTTATGGAGTGATCTTCACTATACTCCTAGGGAGGAATCCGTAGTATTTTCTACTCAGATTTCTGTTCGTCGAGGTACTCTCTAGTTAGAGAATTTGGATACGGAGGAGAACTTTCCCTTTAGTTGTCTTGAACTTGGGCAAGTTTAGGTTTGATTATATTGCTTGTAAGTATATTGTGAGAACATAAGTTTTATGTGTTTTATGCTATTATTGATTTATGAGATGGAAAATAAATAATTTAATATGTTTGTATTTTCCTTATTTAGTTAAGTTTAAGTTATCAATAAAAAGGGAAAATTTCCAACTCACATTTTATAAAGATAAAATATATATGAACTTGGGGTTTAGTTTCAAACATTTTTGTCGAAAATGTAATGCCCTACGAAGGGTGTCACAATAAATAAGGAATGTTTGCATTTGATGTTGGTATTCCTTTTGCTTTGCACTTTATACATTTCAATATTTTATTTTCTTCTTCCCTTGATGTATGATGATGTATGAAATGAGAACAGATAAATAAAAATTCTTTTCTTTTAAATTATGTCTTTATCTTCTTCTTTCTCTTACTTTTTTTTCGCTATTCATGTTGTTTATACTTTACCGAGGTGAGTCTAATGCTCACCTTGTAGTAATAGTTGCTCCCAACTTGGTACTTAGTTGAAATTGGCAAAGTGACAAGCTTAAATACTTGGCTCCGGGGTCTTTGTATTGTGCGGGAACTTTCCAAGATAGCCGATGTCCAGATTGATTTTTTGTGTCATTAGAACACACCATATGTAACCGGGGTCTGTAGAAAATTTTTGGACTCTTATTTGCTGAGGTTGCATGTCTTTTGGTTTGATACGCAATCGTTTGTCCAACTGTCATGACAGCTACGAAGGCTACGTGGCACGCTTCAATTGGGTAGTCATGTTTAGTGCTTCGCGCACCATCTTGGATAGTTTTTTGAAAACTGGAGAGGTTGACAGACAAATCCTCTAACCGTCTTATCATTATAAATAAGGATTGGAGGTTTATTGTCTTATTTTTACTGTTTTTGCATTTTCTGGTGGTTCAAAGGTTTCTTGGAGAGATTTCACGCAATGCAGAGCCACGGAGAGAAGCTTCCAAACTATTTTGGCTACCTTTCTTCGTCCAATCTTACCTTTTTCATACAAGGTTTGTCTTCTTCTAACTCTTATTTCCCCTTTTTGTTTTTCTTTCATCTACTTGTACTATGTGAGTTAGAGAGTCGTTGTGCATTCCAAAAATGGAATGCATTTCTTCTTTCCTCTTTTTCACTAGTTATTTGCCCCTTTGGAGTACCTCTTATATCGTGCAAAGCACGGTGGAGGTGCCCTTCTAAAGCTTAGACTTTAGAAGGCATAGAGGCCAGTATATGGGCATACACCATTCTTTCTGTTTGCCCTCTTTCATGTCTGAATCTTTAAAATAATTGATTCTGACAGTTGCTCACTGGCCTTTGTGGGTGTTACCAGGGACTCGATGGCCAGAGGAAGGAAAAATGGTAGAGTCCAAGTGTCGATTCCCGAAGTTCAGGATCTGGTTGATAAAGACCCTATTCAGATTCGTCGCGGTCTTGCGTTAATATACCCATGGGTTGGGGATGATGCTTATGACCGGATATCCGCCTTTTAACCGGGGAGGCACTTGATAAACTTAAGGGTTATTTGGTGTTGACTGAGGAAGGTAGAACGGGGCACAAATTCCAGATTCTCTAGCCGGAGAACGAGAGGGTGTGCTTGAGTCGACAGGACAGAGCACATTTTATGTTCCTGTATGAAGACTTCTTCACTTGGTTTGGACTCCGGCTTCCTTTTAACGATTTTCAGCATGTTGTCCTTCGCACTCTTCACACTACTCTGTCGCAAATTCATCCCAATGGTTAGGCAAACATTCTCACATTCGAGAGAATTTATAGGTTACTCGGGTTGCGATGCTCAGAGAGAGCATTCTTCTACTTTCATATCGGTATAGTTTAGTAGGTGCAAGTGCCTTTCAGCAGACCTAGCTCTCAGTTCGATCAAGGCAAGGTCGGAAGGTTTTTCTTCTATATCATGAAAGTTATAAGGAATTTAAAGAGAAATTCTTTAAATTAATGGCAGTTTCTGACACTCATACCTTCTGGCTCAATGACAATAGGGAAACAACGAAATTTAGCATGCATTGAAATCAGAGGCCATGGAGCATCCCTCTTGAGCTCATTTAGAAAGAAAAGCATTATCTCGATGCTGATGAGATTGACTACATTGAATTCTTCGAAATGTGGGTTAACCAAGTCGGTTTGATTCCTCTGAGAGATATACTAGAAACCACTCATGACCAGACTCTTTTGGCTATTCTAGGTAACGTGGTCTGTCGTCCGCATTTGATTGATGCTTTTAATGTTGCATTCTTACATGTTTTCTGAGTTCTGACTTTTTCATTCTTTTGTAGTAAGTTTGGCTTCAATGGAGTCTGCAAGTGCTTTAGCGGTTCTTGAAACTCTAATGACCAAGAATGCTGTCGGCTTTTTGAATGCCCTTGCGGTGATCACCCCAAATCTTCCATCCCCACCAATCGAAATTCGAGTTATTGAGAGAGAGCTCGTTCACCTAGAAGATTTTCCCCAATAGCCCCTCAAGAGGTGAAAGAGAAGAGCTAAAGAGGGTGGAAGGCTGAATGACTGGGGCAAGAGGATTGTTGTAGAGTCAAGGTCAACTGGACCGATTACCTTGTACTCCGACCACTCGGATCCCAGGGGCTTCATAGATTGCAACATTCTTGACGACTGAGTGGTGGGCCACATTGCTCAATTTGATACAAAAGAGATCTTGTCTTCATTTCAAACATGTGCTCTTCGTATTGGTGCTGAGTCTCGTTTCCAAAGAGATGCTACGATGACTATAGCTGACAAGGCCGAGAAGGTATCGACGGCTGAGCAGGGTGCAAACTTGCCCCTAAAGGCCAAGGAAGAGGCTTTGAGGGCCAAGAGTGATGCTAAGGCTTGGGCTCAAGAGCTGGAGAGAGAGATGGCCGCTTTGAAGGACAACTTGAAGTAGAAAAAAGTTAGCTTGGTGGGAAGGGAGAAGGAGGTCGCCGTGGTCCGGGCAGATAACGAGAACTTTTGTGCTCGGAACCAACAACTTCAAGCCAGTGCAGCTTCTCTACAAAGTGACTTCTAGCAACTCATCAGTGTCTCCTTGAAGATTAGCAGGGAGCAATTTCAAAATGTCGTCGACCAAGTCCAACTCTTTAATCCAGGGATGGTTTTTGTCTTGGATGAGTTGGACTTAAGGAAGATAATTCGGGATGGCCATCTCGTGAATCCCGGTGTTGCTCCTGAAGGTCGAAGTGTTGTTGAGGCTTCACCCACCACTGCTCAAGATCCGAATGTTGCTGAGTCTTCGGCCAATGCTTCTTAGTTTCTAGCTTTTGCCCCTTGCGCGAGGTTTATTATTTTTGTTGAAACAATTACTCCAGTCTCCATGGTTTTAAATTTATTTTGCTAGTTTCCCATTTTTCATGATCTTTATTGGGTCCAACGCCCGTTGTGTTGCTTTTCACAACCATGTTATACTTAGGAATTGTCCTGATCGAAAGAGAGTCATAGTCTGGGTCCAACACCCATTATAGTTGAGCGCTTTAGTGTTCCCTTTGAGACTAGGGCATAATTTGAAAATTAGCACCTTAGCTTGGGGTCCAATGTCTAAAATGTGTTGGCATTTGGGACCCTACTGGCCTTAGGTTATCATAAAAAACCTTGTCTGGGGTCCGATACTAATTGCTTTGGTACTTAGGATCCCTCGTGACTTTGGTATGATAAGAACCTTGTTAGGGTCCATTACCAATTGTTTTGGTAGTTAGGATTTCTCGTGACTTGGGTATAAGAAACCTTGTATGAGGTCCGTTACCAATCGTTTTGGCAGAGGATCCCATACGACTTTGGTTTAAGTGGTCCTTACTGGGGTCTTTCATGTTTACAGTTTAGTGTGTGAATTTTCCTAGGACTTAGGATTTTTCTACCGCACAACCTGTTTTAACATAAGACAACTCGCGGTTGCTACTATAGTGGCTTATCCATGCTACCTATAATTGCATAATGAAGTAAAATTTTGTTTTATTGATTCAACAGGACTAAGGTCCATACAAAGTGCTCCTGTAGTAATTTGGGGTAGTTCAAACATGAAGTAAACTGAGTCTAGGCCTTAGAAGGCACTTAGCTATAGTGCTTTCTAAGTTTGTCCGCGTTCCAAAAGTTCTTCACTGGCTTGCCTGATAGTGTCTCTAATGTATAGGCTCATTTGCTAGTACTGATCGCGATACGGTAGAGGCCTTCTCAGTTAGGGGCTAACTTCCCTTGGGAAGCGTTCCTACCTCCGATGTTAGCCCTGTGAAGGACTAAGTCGCTTGACTGAAATTTCCTTGGGATGATTTTTAGGTTATACCGAGCTGCCATCCTCTACTTGATGGCAATGTCGCGTATGTGGGCTATGCGTCTTCGTTCTTCCAAAAAATCTAAGTCTTCCCTAATCAATCTAGGGTAACTGTCAGGTGAGAAGTTCTGAAGATGCCAGCTAGGTTCCTTTATCTCTACCGAGATCATAGCCTTACATCCATAAGTAAGCTTAAAGGGAGTTTCTCCTGTCGTAGAGTGGGGTGTAGTCTGGTAGGCCTATAGGACATGGTCTAATTGCTCAGCCTAGTTTCCTTTGGATTCGTGCAGTCTTCTCTTTAGCCCACAGATGATAACTCAGTTGGCGGCTTCGACTTGTCCATTTGTCTGGGGGTTTTCCACGGTGCTGTAGTGGTGTTTAATTTTCAATCCAGCAAGCAACTCCTTAAACCCCTTATCTTTGAATTATGTCCCATTATCAGTCACAATGGATTATGGGACTCCAAACCTGGTTATAATATGCCGCCAAGTGAATTTCTGAATTTGGGCAGAGGTGATGGTGACTAGGGACTCTGCTTTAATTCATTTAGTAAAGTAATCTATGACTACCACCAAGAATTTGAGTTGTCTAGGTGCTTGAGGGAACGGACCCAGGATATCCATACCCCATTGATAGAATGACCAGGGTACAAACGTCATGGATAGTTCCTTAGGTGGAGCATGATAATGGTCGGAATACCGTTGGCATTTGTTGCATGTTTGGACATGCACAAGAGAGTTTACTTCCATTATTGGTCAGTAGTACCCCACCCTGACTGCCTTTAAGGCTAAAGCTTTGCCTCCCAAATAGTGTCCACAACTCCCTTCATGGACTTCAGCCAACACATATTCAGCTTCTTTTAGCATGAGGCATTTAAGGAGAAGTGAAGAAAACCTGCACCAATACAATTGTCCATTATAGATGGTATACCAAACTGCAGTTTTAACTAACTTAGAGGCTTTCTTTGGGTCCTCAGGAAGGGCACCGAACTGTAAGTACTTCATTATTGGCGTAATCCAAGTACGTTCTTGCCATTCTACCTAGAAAACAGACATGTCCAAGATGAAGGGCTGTGAGAGGGTCTCTTGGATCACTAAACGATTATTACCTGGGCTCTTGGTGTTGGCCAACTTGGACAAGAGGTTGGCCTTTGAATTTTGTTCTCGGGGTATATGTTCCACCTTTACCACTTGGAAGCTCATGAGGAGTCTTTGTACCATCACCAGGTATTTCTGAAGGAAAGGCTCTTTGGCCTGATAGTCACCTTGGATCTGGGAGGTCATGAGCTTGGAGTCACTACAAAGTTTGATCTTCGTTGCCCCTAAGTCCCTAGCCATTACCAGTCTGGTGATGCATGCTTCATACTCTGCCTGATTGTTTGAAGTAGGAAATTCAAACCTCAGGGAGTTCTTAATGGTTACTCCTTCAGAGTTTTCAAGGATTATTTCAGCGCTACTCCCTTTGGGGTTAGAGGACCCATCTACGAACACAGTCCAAGATATTTCCTTGGGACCACTGGGGTCTGAGGTGAGTTTGGCAACGAAGTCTGAGACTGCCTGTGCCTTAATTGCTACCCTAGGCTCATAAGCAATTCTAAACTTGGAAAACTCAATGGACCAGACAATCATTCTCCCTACTAAGTCCGACTTATGCAGTATCTATCGGATAGGATGATCTGTCCTTACCACCATAGGATGACACTAGAAGTATTGTCTAAGTCTTCTAGTTGTGATGATGAGTACGAATGCAACCTTATCTATTTTTTAATACCGGAAGCACCTTGCTTACGAAATAAATCAGCTTCTAACCTTCGACCGTTTCTAAGTACTGAACTCATGGCCTCCTCGTGGATAGAGGGGTATACTTAAAGTGTTTCGTGTAATAGCCTAATACCGATACCCTAGTATATCTGACATATACCTGGATAAGCAGTATCAGTCATGCTACTTCTAACTTAATTATCAACTAATCCATAACATTTAAACAAATAATTATGGAGAGTCATATCTAAAAGTTATACATACATATAACTTTTTACATCCTCAAAGCAAATATAAATAATTACATAAGCTTTGAACTGAAAACATTAAACTAAACTTTACTAATTCTTCTGTTATCTTCATATTCTTACCCTCTTGTTGGGTCTTTACTTGGAATTACATGGAAACACAGCGGGGTGAGAAATATAATTCTCAGTATAAGTAACCAATACCAACATTTAAACATTTATACTGAATAAATGAAATCTGAAACTGAACATATTATCGATATTAAACAAATGTCTACACAAATGTAAAATATCAAAAGTTTTCTTATGCTTCAACTTTACTACTAATTAAAGTGGGCATACTATACTAACTTCTCTGGTCTAGTTATTTATCAATATGATATAAGTACTAAGCAAATATCAATTCACAATGAATAACTCTACTAGCATTAGAACATTCACATTGAGGCTCTATGTGATTATTCATCTAGCCACTTCATAATCTAATATTAATCTCATACTTATAACTTAACTATTCTTAGGAACTACATTCCCTTATACTTATAGGCATAGAATAGGCTAAATAGCCTTTAGACTATCTAGTATTAAGTGGACTGTTCCACCACATAATAGTGAGTGTACTGTAACACCCTGTAAATTGTTTATTTTATGATATATATAATTTTTATAATATTTGTGATTTTTGGAGAGTTTTGTTAATTTTTTGGATGATTGTGATTATTTTAATATTTTTTTTTATTTGCATGCGCATTGAGTGGGGCCAGAATAATTAAATATTCTGCTGAGGCCGAAAAACCATGAACTATGGAAAAGGTGATGGGGAATCTTACAAAACCCGAAGCTGAACACAGTTTATGAAGTTTTCATTTTTCGAGATTTTATCTGATAAATAAAATCTCGGTATGCTTTATTATCCATTGGACAATGGAATGCCAATTTTGTCAACTGCAACCTTTGTTCATTGGATAATAGCTTATAGTAAAGTATTAGTGTTCTAGGATGTTCACATTACATGAGATCATTAAGGTGACATCACTTTGATGACATCACTGATTTTTTCAAAAAGTTAAGGATTGGCTTCTTGAAAAAGCTTTGTTTTTGGCTTGTTGAAGAAGCCAATTCCACCAAGCTTCTAGGAGAAGCTTCCCTCTCTCTCTCTTAGGCAACCCCACAGTTTGGGGGGGGAGGTGTAATACCCCAAAATTTATTTTTCTATTATTATCAGAATTCATTCTAAAAATATTTGTGATTTTCTGGAATTTTCTTTGAATTTTCTGAAAACGCGAAATATTTTAATATATTTCTCGTTTTACGTGTGTACTGAGCGGAACCGGAGAGATGAGATATTTTCTCCGAGGACCTTGAACTATGGAAACGTCGACGGGGGATCTTACTAAACCCGAGGCCGGACACAGTTTACAAGGTTTTACATTTTTCGAGAAACTCTAACAGCTACAATAATAAAACACTATAAAGGATTTATCTGTCAGATTTGTTAATGTCGACTTCTACCAACTATAACTATTGACCAATAAATAATAACATGTATTAATAATATTATCACATTATTAAAAATATAAATTTTTGTATCACACCTATTAGTTTAATTTCAAAAGAAAGATTAAATCTAATCCAAGCTTAGTATGGGAAGCTTCCTAGCAATTTCCCCTTGCAATATATTTTTCTCTCTCCTTTCTCCACTCTTATACGGCAGAACTACAGGGGGAAGCCCAAATATTACCCCTCCATTACCTCAATATTCATTCCCATTTCTCTACACCCAAATACCCATTTCTCTTTTTTTCTCTCTTCTTCTTCCTCTCCACCGAACACACACACACACCATCACATTGGAAGACCAACTTCCTCATTTTCCAAACCAATCACATTTTCTTGTTCCTTCCACCATTCCAAGACTACTCTCCTTGGTGGTTATCCCTTGGTTCTTCTTCTTCTTCTTCCATTTCTCTTCCACCATTAAAGCTAAAGCTTGGAACTTTGAGGTAAAGTCTTCAACTTTCTTCCATTTCCTTGCTACTTTCGTTTTCTCTTGGCCACCTTGGTGACCAAGAACCTATTTTTCATGGTTGAGTGAACATTGTGGTGATCACTCACATTGGAGTTTTTCTTGAAGGAGGAGAAACGAAAATCTAAGACAAGAAGGAGTAGTACATTGTGTTGTTTTCCATATAGGTAAGAGGGAGATGATCCTCTTCAACCAACCTTGGTAGTAAGGGAATGTCTTGTATGTGTTTTGTTGTTGATTTTTGAATCCATGTATAAAGTTCTCTCATTTTTATGTTGTTCTTGATGATAATGTATTTTGTTGGGTTTGTATGATTTATTGATGTCTCTTGCATGATTTGAAGGTGTATTTGAGCATTTCATTGATTAAATATGATGAGGAATGGTTTGGTTGAGTTAGAGGGCCTGAGAACTCTGTTTTTCTGCAAGTTTACGCGTGGTAATCGATTACACGGGGCTTGTAATCGATTACCAAGCTCTTAAAGATACAAAATCGTGATTCTGGAAACCTGGTAATCGATTACATTTGGTGTGTAATCGATTACAGAGGTTCTGTTTAGCTTGTAATCGATTACAAGAGGAGTGTAATCGATTACCAAGCCTCTGATGTCACGAAATGGTGCTGCTGGGAATCACATAATCAATTACAACTCGTGGGTAATCGATTACGAAGGTTCTGCCCAATTGGTAATCGATTACCATGGTTGTGTAATCGATTACCAGTGCCTTGAAGTTACGAAACGTGATTCTGGGAATCACGTAATCGATTACAATGAGATTGTAATCGATTACAGAGGTTCTGTTTCTCGGGTAATCGATTACAAAGGTGCTGTAATCGATTACCATGACAAAAAATGAGGTTTCTGAGCTGGAAATGATTGAGATGGTGGTTCTTTGTCCTTTGTAACTCAAACATAACCTAAAAACCCTGGATTCAAGGATTTTACTTTATTAATTTATGATAGGAAGATGCATTCACCCCATTAGGGAAGAAATGATTTTTGAATATGGAATCCTTGGATCCATGATATAGAAATCGTGGTATGTGTGTAATGAGGAATGCATGTTGATGCTGAAATTATTGATGTAGTACTCAATGAAATAAGAATCATGATGTGCCATTGAGGCAATGTTTTAAATAAATGTATTGTTGATATGTCATGTTGGACATGGAATAATGCTTATGTGCCATTGAGGAAATGTTTTAAATAAATGTATTGTTGATATGTCATGTTGGACATCGAATATTGCATATGTGCCATTGAGGAAAGGCTTATGCCGAATGCATCATTGATGAACATACATATTGGACATTGTGTCATCATGCATGTGTATTATCCGTGGGACATTGTTGAGAAGGCTATGTTGCCTAGGAGTTTGAATAACACCTATGTGCGGGTGCGAATAGACTAAGCATAGGTGTCATATGTTGTTGACCCTGGCGGCGTCGGGGTGTGGGTGTCTCACAATAGACAGTGGTAGCTCCATTGGGGCCGTGGGATAAACCAGTGCAACACACCGACGATCCTGCCTGAGATGCTGTCCTATGTCGCGATCAACTGTCGAGGTGCCATGTGTGAGCCATTTTGCGCAAATGTTTTTATGTGATGAGCACACTATATTTTTGAGGCTAACGATACACTGGCATTACTCCTTGATCATTCACTCCGAAAATGTTTATGTCTAGCTCCATGGAGTAGGAACTTTGGTACCCTTGTTGCATTGTGAGTTGTCAGTCACATGGTCCATTAAGCATTCATGATTGGATAATGTACTTATTATTATGACTGTAATATGTATCTGATTCTTGGAAATACTGATGTTGCTAGTTGGCTATGGATGATGTTAATTACTGTTACTTGTTGCTTTAATCTCATTGATTGCTTTCGTGTATTACTGTGCTTGTACATATTGATTGTGTCTTATGTGGGCGTTCGACACCGTTTATTTTCTTGCTGCCTTATTGGTACTGAAAGCTGGGAATCTCACCTCTTTCGGTACTTTTCTCTATTTTGTATCTTGGTTGAATCGTATGCTCTATAGAAGACGCTCGTGAGGAGGACAAGGAAGCTACCGAGTTTCAAGGTTTCTGGCCTTATCTCGATTAATACCGAAGTTGTTGAGAATGTCTTTTCGCCCCCGTGGATTTTTTGGTTACGTGCGGATCAACTTTCATGGTGGTTCGGATTGCTGGCACATCAACGTGCAGACTGACCGCTGTGTGTACCACGGCGAATTGACGGTGTCCTTGGCATGGGGACGCTACACTGCTTCTATTTTCGATTTTCATGCTTTTGTATGGCTGGAGTTCTATATGCCCGTGAGGGACATGTGGGGTGATATGTACTATACCCCACGTGACGACTCTTTCCTATCTACTGCTCGGGCTCCTGCCCGCTGTTCTGTCATCCCGATGGATGTCTCATCGGACGACGAGGACCCTGAGGAGGATCCATCTACAGTTCCTTCTCATTCCAGGCAGTCTTAGGGTTGGTTGTAAGTTGATGGCTACTGATGGTTGTCCGTTTATTTTTTTGAGGGAGCTTGACGTACTACTGGATTGTGGGTAGATATATTTGTATCTCTTGGGGTAGGTACACATTTTTCTTTTTTTGTATATCTTTTGGAAATGTGATTTAAACAGGCTTGTAATTATGGTACAAAGTATGTAACTATTTACATTGTATATGATTGTATGTTTCATTACATGTTGATTTCTCTTTAACGTTTTTGATAAGAAGCTTATATGAAAGATGGAACTTTTGATTTTAACTCAATCACGCGATATATTTACAAACAGGTATATGTACAATAATGGAAGTTCTAACCGAATTTATGTTAAACAAAAAAGAAAAAAAAAGGGGTGTTCAAATTTTCCGTAGTCATTATTGTGTTGTTTCGCTATAGTGCGACGTTCCTTCTTCTCACCCGTCATGATACAAGGGGGAAAAAGGGGTGTTACAGGGGGCGGAGGGGAATGACAAGGAGATGGTCATTTTTCACTTAAGGCATTTCACTTTTCATTCAAAAGTTTTCTATCACTTTCTCTCTCTACATTTCCTTTCTCTTACTTTTTCTCTCATCTCTATTTTCTCTCTTCACCTCCACAACCTCTCACCATTTTTGCACCTCCATGCTTGCAAAAATTCAAGCAACCATATTTCATACACTACATCACATTCTAAGACCTTTTCTAGTTGGAACCTACCCAAAAAGCTTACATCTTCATCATTCTTCTTCAAGCCCTAACTTGAAGTTCTTAAGGTAAAGTTCTTGTTCTTCATTTCCTCTCCTCATTTTCATGATCAAGGCCATCTTACTGGTCATTGATTTTCTCTTTTAAGCTCTTGATGTTGATTCATATAAGTTTAAATTCCTAGGGTTTTGTTGGTGGTGGTGGCCGAAACTTCAAGGAAGCTTCAGACTTCCTTTTGATTTTCTCTTGTAAGAAGGAGAATATCCTCATCAACCACTCATGGTGGTGAGGGATAAAAATCTTGGGTTGAAAGTGGAGGATCCATGTGTGGATCTCCTCACTTTATTGTTTGATTTTAATGATTTGTAACTATGTGTTGGTTTAATGTTATTGTTTATTATGATGCTATTATGTGATAATAATAATTTGTGATATTTGTATGCTTGAAAACATGTGACCAAAGACAAGAACTTTGTGTCCCTTTGAGGTGTGGCTCACGGCCTTATGGCCTAGGATGATGATTCAAGATCAAACCTTATATTAAAAATGAAACTCAAGCAATCACTTGATGAGTTGATGGAAATTTCGGGGCCTTGAGACTTTTGGTGAGGACCTCAGCCAAGAGGAGGTAAAATGGGGAAAATTATGATTAAATTGGTGGTGAATTGGAATTTAGAAGGTTCAGTTGAAAATGGATTGATTGAAGATTAAAATGATGGAATAAGAAGATGAATATTGGTTCCAATGACCTTAGGGTTCACAGATATTGAGGTTATCCAAGATAAAACTTCATATCAAAATGGAACTTTGGACACTTAAGTGATTAGATATTTAATTAGGAACTTATAAGATGAAAAGAGAAAAGAAAATGCAATTTTACCCTAAACACCAAGAATGAATCTCGGCCAATTAAGGAAAATGAGTAAAAGTGAGGTTTTGAGAATCATAAGACATTTAATTAAATAAATTGTATTAAGAACAAAGAGAAGGACTAATTGAATTAGAAAAACAAGAATTAGGAGTGTAAGGGAGGTTTGAGAAACATAAAATGTTCATTTTAAGTGAATTTTATTAAAGACAAAGAAAAGAACTCTTTGAAGTAGAGTGATAAGGATTAGGTGAAGGATAGGAGGATATATTCCCTAGTGAAGCTCAATAGGAGAAGTGTTGAAGTTGGGGTGTAATTCTTACATGAACTTTTGAAGGTTCAACGTCTATTTTAAAATGGTAATAGAAGTGTTCCTCGATTGAAAAACAATAATAAAACCTTATGAGACAATGATATGTCCAAAATTGAAAATGAATGACAATTTTGTTATCAGGCCCACGAGTGGGACCCAAAATTATTAATGATTGTTGTGGCCAATGATGGCTTATGATCATGAATTGCATGGCATTGATAATTATGTATGTATGTGTGCATTGAGGTATTCATCATACTTTGTGAAAGTTCGATGGACTATTGATTAAGGCTATATGAGCCTAGGAGATGAATTATACCTCAGTGCGGGTGCGATGGGCCTAGTGTAGGTCATTTGTTGACCTTGGGGGCGTCGGGGTTCGGTTTTTCCATAATGGTTAATTGGTAGCTCCACTGCGCCGTGGATCAGACTGATGCCACACACTGGCGATCTAGATCGAGACACTCATCCCAATCACGATCTGATGTAGACTGTCTCGTAGTAAGCTTGATGTATATATTGAGAAAATTATGATTTTTAGCACTTGGGCCAAGGTTACCAAGATACAGACATGTTCTTCTGGATCATTCTCTTTGAAATATTTGTCTAGCTCCATGGAGTAGGAAATTGGTACATTGTGTACATTTGCATAGTCAGTCTGCATATTATTATGACATTTCATACTTGTTTAATTATCTGATATTTGATGAAATGATTATCTATTGAATTATCTCTTGAATGATGTATTAAGTTAATAATTGATTGATAGTATTAATTTTCCTGTTAATAATTGTGCTTGTTGCTTGCTGTATTTCGATGGTATTTCTGTCCGTATTGTCTCCATGCTGCCATGATGGTATTGATTATAAGAGTTCTCACCTCTTTATTGTGTCATTCTATCTTATATTTATACTTAATAAAAGATCATGAGGAAGAAGAGGAGGGACCACACCCTCATCGTTTGGGCTGATTTACTGTATTTGCTATGGCGTCTGGATGAGAATTCTTTGGTTATGTATGGGTGCAGTTTCATGGGGGCATTGATATCTGGCGCGTCGACTGGGACACTGAGCGCATTACTTATGGAGGGGAGTTGACTTTGATAAGGAGTAGTACCCATCTTGGGGTTACTACTCTCACCCTCAATGCTTTTGTGCATGTGGAATTCTCTATGCCCATTTGAGAACGTGGGGTAATCAACATCGTATCCCTACAGAGGATTCTGTGGAGTTGACTGCACTGACTCCCGTTCATCGTGACTTGCCCCAACAAGGGGACCTGCCCGCATTGGTTCTCGAGGAAGATAAAGTGGGGGACCTTACCCTCCAGGTGTTTAAGGTTTCGCCAGGTCAATTCTTCATATGGTAGTGCATATGTTTTCCTTCATTGGGTATGTAAACAATATGTTTGTGATAATAATACCTTATGTTAGGAATATATATATATATATATGTAGAATGTATCTTTACTTCAGTGGTTGTAATATTGGGAGTTGTGTACTAACTATATTTCATTCGAGGCTCATATTTTATATCTATGCATAATGGAATATTTTTGGAAATCTATTGTTGTCATGTAGCATGCCTGAATTTGATAACTGTGGTGTAATAACGATTATGCTACGGTTGTTTAAATTTTAAGGGTGTTACATTTAGGTGGTATCAGAGCAGTTCATCCTGTTGAGTCAGGGTATGGACTGACTAGGCTTAGACATGTTAGAAGTTTCTCTGTGTGTTGTGCATTTCCTTGTATCTTGGTTGAGATGTTGGGTAAGGAATGCATGGCTTGCCATAGGTTGAATATTAGTAGCTACTGTTATACAATTACATGATATTGAGGACTAATCAACTCGATATGTAATGTTCTGTGTGGACAGGAAACTATAACTTCACCTAAGAGTATTAGCGAAATAAGATTTCTTCTAGTAAGAAGTCTAGCTAGTAAGATTGAACTTGTTTAGGGTTTGTTCACATCTACACCTTTTGTTGTGATACCTCTAGAGTTCCCGAGTTCAAGTCCTTTGGGTTGTGGCTAAGTTGTCTTGTTTGAGTGGTGTGATCCTTTGTGTTTGGATTCCGAATGGGGGCCATGTTTTTTGAAAGGGGTGTGATTTACTTTCGTTGTGTGTTGAGTTGTCCGTTTTTGAAGAAAGGCAATGACTCGTGGTAGATGTACACGTGTGAAGGCAAGACGTGACAACGAAGGAATGGTTGTGACTACCGAAACAATGCAAAGGATGGCTGACGCAACAGTATAGCAAAATCAGAAGACCGCTTAGCAGCAAGAAACGACAGCCAAGGTGCAGAATCTGTCAAGGTTGGACCTATCTCAGAATACTAGACCCCGTGATTTTGGACCATCTCGATTCCAAAAAGGGAGGAAGCGTAAGGCCAACCGATTCCAACGAAAAATGTATTCACGGCCACCGGAGAAGCAATAACGACAACGAACATGTGAAAGGAGTGCTTGTAGCAGTAGACCCAGTTAGACCGTGACAACTTTAAAATTATGTAAGAAGTGCAGAGGCGATCACGCAACAAAGGAGTAATTGGTTTCAAGTGCAGGAAAAATCAGACACGTCTTCAGAAATTGTACCCCATAAAAAACGAAGCCTTCCGTTTGTGATGCACGTGCTTCAAGACCTCAAGTTGAAGGGAAAGTTTACGCCTTGAGTGGAGCGGAAGTCTCCCAAACCGAAGATTTGACCAAGGGAGATTGTGCTACAAGAGGTGACCCTTTGACTATGTTGTATAGCTCAGGAGGCAACCCGTTCCTTTATGACTTATGACTGTGTGGGTTGATTAGAGTTATCGATGTCTTCATTACCTTTTGACTTATTTATTTATGCTCCTATTACTAAACCTATTGTTACTATCTAGTTGCTTAAACCATCCTATTTCTGTTAAAGACTGGATCTTTTCTGTTAATTTAATATGTTTACCTCTTTCTCGAATAGATGTGATTTTAGGAATGGATTGGTTATTTCTAATCATATCCTATTAGATCGTTCCAATAAAACCTTAGTGTTTCCTGAAACTGAGATTTCTGGATTTTAATGACCAACCAATTAAAACTCTAGTGAAGGAAGGAACCCAAGGATACATGTTATTATCTTCCTTGGAGGTCAAAAGTGAGGAGAATGTGAATGTTATTCTTGTAGTCAATGAGTTCCTCATGACGAGCTCTAGCGCTATTAGTTAAGGAGAGGAATGGAACTTCTCGATGATGTGTGGACTATTGCTAGTTGAACAAGATTACGATCGAGAATGAGTAATCTCGGAAGAAGATGGGTGATTTGATGGACCGGCTGAGGGGAGCCGCTGTACACTCTAAGATTGATCTACGATCTGATTATCATCAGATTCGTGTAAAAGTAGAGGATGTTCCCAAGATGACTTTTCGAATGCGTTATAGGCATTATGAACATCTCGTGATGTCGTTCGGAGTAACAAATGCTCCTGTCGTATTCATGGACTATATGAATCGGGTCTTTGGTTCTTATTTAGATAGATTTGTCATTGCCTTCATCAATGACATTCTAATCTATTCTCGAAGTTGGGAGGAACATGCTGAATATCTCAGTATAGTTCTCCAGATTTTGAAGGAGAAGAAGTTGTACGCCAAATTATTAGAGTACAAATTCTGGTTGGAGGAGGTTAAGTTTTTAGGTCATGTAATTTCGAAGGAAGGAATTGTTGTGGATCCATTGAAAGTTGAAGCGGTTCTTCAATGGGAAAGACCAAGGACCATAATGAAAATTTGTGGGACTAAACAGATACTACCAAAGATTCATCAAAGGATTCTCCAAGATAGCTGGACCTCTCACCCAACTTACGAAGAAGAATCAAGCCTTCGTGTGGATGGATGCATGTAGAGAAAGTTTCTAAGAATTGAAAAGATGACTGACTTCTTCGCCAGTGTTAGTTCTGCCTGATCCCAAGGAACCGTTTGAAGTGTTCTGCGATGCTTCACACCAAGGTCTAGGATGTGTGCTCATGCAGAGTTAGAAAGTTGTGGCTTACACATCGAGGCAATTAAGGGTGCATGAGGAGAATTACCCAACTCATGACTTGGAGTTAGCTGCAGTTGTATTCGCACTGAGGATATGGAGACACTTTCTGTATGGAGCAACGTTCAACATCTTTAGCAATCACAAGAGCCTGAAGTATCTGTTTGGCTAAAAGGAGTTGGACATGAGACAGGGAAGGTGGCTAGAATTTTTAAAGGATTATGACTTCTAGCTTCAGTATCATCCTAGAAAAGTAAATGTCGTAGCAGATGCTTTGAGCCAGAAGCTACTTAATATCTCTGTTATGATAGTCAAGGGGAAGGAATTAATAGAGAAATTCAGGGACATATGGTTATCCTTGGAAATGACACTGGAGGAGGTATGTCTAGGTATGGTTACTATTTCGAATGATCTATTGGGAGAGATTCGAGAGAAACAAAAAAGTGATGGATTTCTACAAGACGAGAGGAAGCTATTAACGCAAGGCATGGCGTCAGAATTTGAGGAAGGGTTCGACGAAATCCTAACATTCACAGGTAAGGTTTGTATACTAGATGATTCAGAACTTAAGAAGTTAATTTTCGATGAAGCTCACACGAGTAAGTTGAGTATACACACTATAATGACCAAGATGTATCAAGACCTAAAACAGATGTATTGGTAGCAAGGAGTGAAGAGAGACATTGCCAAGTATGTGTCATCTTGTCTGAGTTACCAGCAAACTCACTCCTAAATTCTTTGGTCCTAATCAAATTCCTCTTCGGATAGGTTTGGTAGCCTACCAACTAGTTTTACCACCCTTTCTTTCTAATCTTCATAATATCTTCCATATGTTGTAATTGTGAAAGTGTATTCCTGATCCAGCCCATGCCATCGAACCGGATACAGTACAATTAAAAGAGGGTTTGACTGATGAAATACTTCCTGTAAAGATAGAGGATAGGAGAGCAAAGCAACTCAGAGGCAAAAAGATTACATTAGTAAGGGTGATCTAAATTGACGGACTAAAGGCGCGATGTGGGAGCTAGAGGATAAGGTGAAGGAGCTGTATCCACATCCATTCTAAGGAATGACAAATTTCGAGGACGAAATTCATTTTAGAAGGGGAGAGTTGTAACACCCCGTAAATTGTTTATTTTGTGAAATATCTGATTTTTATAATATTTGTGATTTTTAGAAATTTTTGCTAATTTTTCAGATGATTGTGATTATTTTAATATTTTTTTCGATTTACGTACACGTTGAGTGAGGCCAGAATAATTAAATATTCTACTGAGGCTGAAAAACCTTGGACTGTAGAAAGGGTGACGGGGGATCTTACTAAATCCGAAGTCGGACACAGTTTACGAAGTTTTCATTTTTTGAGATTTTATTTGATAAATAAAATCCCGGTACACTTTATTATCCTTAGGGAAATGGAATACCAGTTTTGTCAACTGCGACCATTATCCATTGGATAATAGCTTATAGTAAAGTATTAGTGTTCTAGGATGTTCACTTTATGTGACATCATCAAGGTGACATCACTTTGATGACATCACTTTGACTTTTTCAAAAAGTTAAGGATTGGCTTCTTGAAGAAGCTTTGTTTTTGGCTTGTAGAAGAAGCCAATTCTACCAAGCTTCTAAGAGAAGCTTCCCCCTCTCTCTCTTAGGCAACCCCATGGTTTGGGGGGGGGGGAATGACAAGGAGATGGTCATTTTTCACTTAAGGCATTCCACTTTTCATTCAAATGTTTTCTATCACTTTCTCTCTCTACATTTCATTTCTCTCACTTTTTCTCTCATCTCCATTTTCTCTCTTCACCTCCACGGCCTCACACTATTTTTGCACCTCCATGCTTGCAAAAATTCAAGCAACCACATTTCCATACACTACATCACATTCTAAGACCTTTTCTAGTTGGAACCTACCCAAAAGGCTTACATCTTCATCATTCTTCTTCAAGCCCTAACTTGAAGTTCTTAAGGTAATGTTCTTGTTCTTCATTTCCTCTCCTCATTTTCGTGATCAAGGCTATCCTATTGGTCATTGATCTTCTCTTTTAAGTTCTAGATGTTGATTCTTATAAGTTTGAAATTCCTAGGGTTTTGTTAGTGGTGGTGGCCGAAACTTCATGGGAGCTTCAAGGGACTTCCTTTTGATTTTCTCTTTAGGTAAGAGGGAGAATATCCTCATCAACTACTCATGGTAGTGAGGGACAAAAATCTTGGGTTGAAAGTGAAGGATGCATGTGTGGATCTCCTCACTTTATTGTTTGATTTTAATGATTTGTAACTATGTGTTGGTTTAATGTTATTGTTTATTATGATGCTATTATGTGATATTAATAATTTGTGATATTTGTATACTTGAAAACATGTGACAAAAGACTAGGACTTTGTGTCCTTTTGAGGTGTGGCTCACGGCCTTATGGCCTAGGATGATGATTCAAGATCAAACCTTGTATTAAAATTGAAACTCAGGTAATCACTTGATGAGTTGATGGAAATTTCGGGGCCTTGAGACTTTTGGTGAGGGTATCAGCCAAGAGGAGGTAAAATAGGAAAATTATGATTAAATTGGTGGTGAATTGGAATTTAGAAGGTTTGGTTAAAAATAGATTGATTGAGACTTAAAATGATGGAATAAGAAGATGAATATTGGGTCCAATGACCTTAGGGTTCACAGCTATTGAGGTTATCCAAGATAAAACTTTGTATCAAAATGGAACTTTGGACACTTAAGTGATTAGATATTTAATTAGGAACTTATAAGATGGAAAGAGAAAAGAAAATGTGATTTTACACTAAACACTAACAGTGAATCTCGGCCAATTAAGGAAAATGAGTGAAAGTGAGGTTTTGAGAATCATAAGACATTTAATTAAATAAATTGTATTAAGAACAAAAAGAAAGACTAATTGAATTAGAGAAACATGAATTAGGAGTGTAAGGGAGGTTTTGAGAAACATAAAGTGTTCATTTTAAGTGAATTTTATTAAAGACAAAGAAAAGAACTTTTTGAAGTAGAGTGATAAGGATTAGGTGAAGGATAAGAGGATATATTCCCTAGTGAAGTTCAATAGGAGAAGTGTTGAAGTTGGGGTGTAATTCTTACATGAACTTTGAACGTTCAACGTTTATTTTAAAATGGTAAAAGAAGTGTTCCTCAATTGAAAAACAATAATAAAACCTTATGAGACAATCGTATGTCTAAAATTGAAAATGAATGACAATTTTGTTATCGAGCCCACGAGTGGGACCCAAAATTATTGATGACTGTTGTGGTCAATGATGGCTTATGATCATGAATTGCATGGCATTGATAATTATGTATGTATGTGTGCATTGAGGCATTCATCATACTTTGTGAAAGTCCGATGGACTATTGATTAAGGTTGTATGAGCCTAGGAGATGAATTACACTCAGTGCAAGTGCGATGGGCTTAGTGTAGGTCATTTGTTGACCTTGGGGGCGTCGGGGTGCGAATTTTTCATAATGGTCAGTTGGTAGCTCCACTGCACAGTGGATTAGACCAATGCCACACTCCGACGATCCAGGTCGGGACACTCACCCCAATCACGATCCGGCGTAGACTGTCTCGTATTAAGCCTGATGTATATATTGAGAAAATTATGATTTTTAACACTTAGGCCAAGGTTGTCGAGATACAGAGATGTTCTTCTGGATCATTCTCTCTGAAATATTTGTTTAGCTCCATAGAGTAGGAAATTGGTACATTGCGTACATTTGCATAGTCGGTCTGTATATCATTGTGACATTTCATACTTGTTTAATTATTTGATATTTGATGAAATGATTATTTATTGAATTATCTCTTGAATGATGTATTAAGTTAATGATTGACTGATAGTATTAATTTTCCTGTTAATAATTGTGCTTGTTGCTTGCTGTATTTGGATAGTATTTCTGTTCGTATTGTTTCTATGCTGCCATAATTGTTGGTTTATGCCCTAGTAGCCAATACATTTTGTTTGTATTTATATACATTATATTATGTTATTTTATATGAGGCATTTCATTTATTGTGTTCTTTTTGGTACACATAATAAAGTCCTTAGAATAGTAAGTTTGATACCATAGGACATCAAGTGGATGACTTGATCGTGAGATCCTATTGGATAAAATACTATTCTTAAATGTCCCTAGTCAAGTATTATTGTTAATTAGGACAACAATAATACATTGAGGCTAGTATGTGCGTAGACTGATGACCACATCTCACGGGTCATGGATATGAGATATCAAGTCTACACATTGATACATATTAGAGTAATGATATATTGGACAGACCCGCCATGAGAATGCTACGTGGATCGTTACGTGAGTGTCATAAGCGATTCTCATAGTGATAATGGTGTATGTGGTCCTTTGACCTAAAATCACTACGATTCCTACATGAGAAGTTGTGTGTTTTAATGCCATCAAACGTCATCTATAACAAGATGATTATAACGTTGGTTATTAGACATGCCACAATACATGTGGAGGAATGTGAGTGACCTAGATGGGATTTGTCCCTCCTACATAACAGGAGCGATATCTTCGGGCCCCCTGATTGAGTGAGACTACGAAATGCATGGCCATGCTCAAATGAGTCAATATGAGATATTGATCTTATTTGCTATTACTATGTCTACTCGGGAATCAGGAAACTGAAGATTGAACTAAACAAGGGTGACACATTCCATGCCTTATGTTCAATCTGGATATCTGAACAAAGGGACTAAACTACACGGAAACATTGGTCACAGATAGGTTATGTCAAATCACTGACATTCTCATTCACTTTCTGTAGGTAGCAGTGATGTGTTGCTAGATACCGCTCACTGTTTGTAATATTAAAATGAGATTTTAATATTACTACCAACGTCATGAGAACCTGCAGGGTCGCACACTTAGAACAGACTAAATTGGAGTAATCAGAATCCAAGTTGGACTCGGATTCAACTGTGGGCCTAACTCATGACAGATGGGTTTAGGGTTGCACCACTTACCTTGCTACTGCTCACACTCACTTAAGGCAGCCTTTGTTATAAATAATACTGCTAAGGGGGCTGCTACTAGGTTACATCACAACCCTAGCCGCACCTACAAAAAGTGAGTGAGAGATAGTGAGGTCTTCTTCTCCTCTCTTCGCAGCTAGCACTACGAAAACAGAGGCGTGACTCCTTTTGCAAGTCTGTTCGTGTGGATACCGCAGAAACATCGTCGCTATTACGGTGTTGGTGATTCACCTCGCTTGTGTCTATCACGCTTCAAGAGGTAAAATTTTTTTTTTAAAAAAAACTCGGATTATGGATTTTTCGCGTGGATCCTGTGAAGGAATTCTGTTATTCCGCTGCGAGACTTTTGATCCGCAAATTCCCAACAATAATGGTATTGATTGTAGGAGTTCTCACCTCTTTATTGTGTCATTTTGTCTTATATTTATACTTGATAAAAGATTGTGAGGAAGAAGAGGAGGGACCAGACCCTCATCGTTTGGGCCGATTTACTGTATTCGCTATAGCGTCTGGACGAGAAGTGCTTGGTTACGTGCGGGTGCAGCTTCATGGGGGCATTGATGCATGGCGCGTCGACTGGGACATCGAGCGCCTTACTTATCGAGGGGAGGCGACTTTGATAAGGAATCGTAGCTATCTTGGGGTTACTACGCTCAATGCTTTTGTGCATGTGGAATTCGTTATGCCCATTAAAGAACTGTGGGGTAATCAGCATTGTACTGTGGAGTTGACTGCATGGACTCCTGTTCATCGTGACTTGCCCCGACAAGGGGACCTGCCCGCGTTGGTTCCCGAGGAAGATAAAGTGGGGGGCCTTAGCCTCCAGGTGTTTAAGGTTGGGCCAGGTCAATTCTTTATATGGCAGTGCATATGTTTTCTTTAATCGGGTATGTAAACACTATGTTTGTGATAATAGTACCTTATGTTAGGAATATATATATATATATATATATATATATATATATATATATATATATATATATATATATATATATTTTACTTCATTGGTTGTAATATTGGGAGTTGTGTACTAACTATATTTCATTTAAGGATCATATTTTATATCTATGCATAATGGAATATTTTTTGTAATCCATTGTTGTCATGTAGCACGCCTGAATTTTGTAACTGTGGTGTAATGACGATTATGCTACGGTTGTTTAAATTTTAAGGGTGTTACATGTACTACTTCCATAACTTGTCTCAACTAGTTATTTCTTAACTAATCCATAGCTCGGCTTAAGATATAACTCATTATAAGCCTAAGTTAGGATATCTCTTATGGATAAACCTCATGGCATAAGGGTTCCATCTCTTATGGATTAACCTCATTACATAAGGGTTCCAATTACTAGGTTTAACCCATAGGGAACCGCTAGGTTCAACCCTAAGTGAACCACTAGGTTCAACCCCAAGGGAACCGCTAGGATCAACCCTAAGGGAACCGCTAAGTTCAACCTTGAGGGAATTGCTAAGTTCAACCCCAAGGGAACCACTAGGTTCAAAAATCAGCTTAACTCTAATCCATTTCTCAAGTTCCTCATGAACCAAAAATGGTTTGGCTTAAGCCATAAATTACCATATAACACTTTCTAAGCTAAAATTTCCTAACTTAGTCCTTGGAATCAAGAACCAAGCCAAGAATATGAATTTGACTATCCCATTATCTAGGTTCAACCAATAAGGGAACCAATGTTGGGCCACTTATTAAGTGTAAACTTATGCCATTCTATGTTACTTAATGTTCTAGATACTTAACCAAGGCATAACATAGCTTGGATAGGCATAAAAACATCAAAATGGAGAAAAACACACTAGTGCTGCGACACTAGACTTAGGGTGTCGCGACATCACTGTCTCAAGTTCATTGTCCTGTGCAGCTGAAAACTGGGTGTACTCATACCCTTAGTGCCGCGACACCCGTGCAAAATTCTGGTTTTTTCCAAAATTTCACCAGACTTCATCTCTTCTCTTTTTAACCTATTCCTTTCATCATTCAATCATCAATAGCACTAACAAACAATTCAGTAACATCATATGCTTGAGATTTAAGCACTTAAACCTTTTACTCCATAACTAAACACTATGAAAACTATGGATTCCATGGATAGAAATCTATGGATCCTTAAATTTTAACTTTCTTAATCAAACATCAACTAGACTATAACTCTTTATTCTCACCCAAAGACCATTAATCTCCACTAAATCAAAACAAAAATAGGATGAAGATTAAGGAAGAAAGGTGAGAAATCAAGAATCCCCTACCTCTTGGTGTTGATGAAGATCTCCAAGCCTTGATCTTGTTCTTAATCTTCCTCTTTGGTCCTTCTTCCTCCCTTTCTTCCTTTCTTCTCCTTTCTCTCTTTCTTCCTTTCCCTTCTTTCTTTTTCTTTTCTATTTCTGTTATGCTGAGGGTCGTGAGAGAGGAGAGAAAAATGAGAAGGAAAGGGCAAACTTGTTATTTTGATATTTTTATTGTAACTTCTTGATCTGTTATTAAGAACACTTAGATCTTACCAAATCAAGTTTTCTAACTTCAAACATATTTGAAATAAATCCTAAGATTCATTAAAAATCATGTTTCACCATAATTCTATTTTTTCATATCTGTTGGGGGTTAATCGGGCATTAAAAGTATAATCAGTATGCCTAAAAATGCCAAACTGACTCCGATTGTTCTTAAATTTTAATTGTACCTTATTTAACTCATTTGTGACTTAGAAACAAATTATCCATACTTGTTTCCCTCAACTTAGCAATTTATGCTACTATTTGAGTCATTTTAAGCTACTTTTCAACTTCTGTGTTGCAGCAAAGTGCCTAAACTGACTCAGTTTGTCACAAAACTGAACTGGTATGTTAAGCAAGTATAATAGTACCTCTGAGACCATATACAAGCCTAACATGTTTCTTGGGATGTTACATTTTGCTTGGTTCTGGTCTTGTTAGAATGGAAGGAGAAGACATGAGATTCTTCAAAGACGTGAAGACGTCCTCTGTCCCCTATTTTTTAACAACTTGAAGAGGGGGAGGGATTTATGAGTAGTTTCAATGAGGAATCGTGTGAGAGTTGCGATCCATCATGTCAGTTGTTGTACTTCTTTCACGCTTTGAAGGCTACACATGTTGAGCACTTTGTATTTATCTGGATTTGCCTCGATTCTGCGATGAGTTAACATGACGCCCAAGAATTTGCTGGCCTGA
This sequence comes from Ormosia emarginata, assembly GCA_029884605.1. Taxonomy (NCBI): domain Eukaryota; kingdom Viridiplantae; phylum Streptophyta; class Magnoliopsida; order Fabales; family Fabaceae; genus Ormosia; species Ormosia emarginata. Next base: position 17,525,114 of record JAQQTP010000078.1, on the reverse strand, counting down.
ACCCCAAATGCACATTTTTCTGGATTAAGCATCATATCGTGCTTTCTCAATTGTGCGAACACTTCTTTGAGGTCCGAGGTGTGTGATCCGGATAGCGGGGTTTTTACTATCATGTCGTCAATGTAGTCTTCAAGTATTCTCCCCACGTGATTTTTAAATATTTTGTTCATCATTCTCTGATAGGTGGCTCTTGCATTTTTCAAATCGAAGGGCATTACTCCATAGCAGTAGCTCGCATTCTCAGTAATGAAAGCGATTTTATCTTCATATCTGGGGTACATCGGGATCTAATTGTTCCCAGAGTAAGCGTCCATAAAAGATAGTAGCCAGAAGCTGGAAGAGTTGTCAACCAGCTTGTCAACATTAGGGAGGGGGGTATGGATCTTTAGGACAAGCCTTGTTCAGGTCAGTGTAGTCCATACACATCCTCCACTTTCGGTTTGACTTTTTCACCATGACCACATTCGAGAGCCACGTGGTATATGAAATCTCCCTAATGAAACTGACACTAAGTGGTTCTTTGACTTGCTCCTCGATGATTTGTTGCCTCTCAGGGCTAACTTTTCTTTTCTTTTGGGAGACTGCTTTGCATCCCGTTTAATAGATAAACGATGACAGATGAAAGTGGGGTCAAGCCCAGGCATATCGGAGGACGTCTATGCAAATAGGTCCTTATTTTTCTGCGAGAGCTCTATAAGTTGGAGCCTCTCCTGTTCTTCTAGATTCATGCCTATTTTGGTGACTTGATCAGGCCTGTCACTGAGCTGGAATGGAACCAATTCTTTGTCTGGCTGGGGTATGGTACCTTGAATTTCCTCATGCACATCTAGCTCGGTCATAAGGATATTAACTTGATCTCAGGTCAGGCTAGATGTGCTTGCTTTTGTTTTCCTGGGGGTCCTACAGATCTTTAAACTTTCATTATAACATTTGAAGGATGCAATATGATCGCCCTTGACCGTGACCACCTCATTATTCTTATTGAGGAATTTCATGGCTTGGTGATCGATAGATACTACAGCGGCAATGTCATTCAATGTAGGATGACCTAGAATAATGTTGTAAGCCGAAGGGCAGTCTATGACCAGGAATCTCACCTTAACAGTTTTGTAGATGCTGTCATCACCCAGTGTTAAGAGGGTTTCAAAATAACCTACTGGGGTAACCTTCTCTTCGGAGAAACTAGTGAGTTCACCCTCATAAGGTGTTAGCATGGATAGGGGGAACGCTAGCCTTTTGAAAGCGTCCATGAACATAAGTATCCCTTGGTCTACAAAGATATACTGGACTTCGACATTAGATATTACTCTGGATATGACCAGTGGGTCATCTTGATCTCGTATAATATCGTTATAGTATTTGTCTGAAAAGGTAATGAGTGGTTCGTCCTTGTCTTCAACGTAGGGTCTCTGTGAAGAACTAGAGACACTCAAGACCGTAGTTCGGAGTACTTTCTTCCTAGAGTTATTAGACAATCTCCCACCTATAAATCCTCCAAAGATGGTACTAATAAGCCTGTCCTTCCTATTGCCCCCACCTGGGGCCTCTTTGTTTTGATCCTGCCAATTTTCAAAATAGTGTTATAGTATGATCCTGAAAAGGTAATGAGCGGTTCGTCCTTGTCTTCAACATAGGGTCTCTGTGATGAACTAGAGACACTCAAGACCGTAGTTCAGAGTGATTTCTTCCTAGAATTATTAGATAATCTCCCACCTACAAATCCTCCAAAGATGGTACTAATAAGCATGTCCTTCTTGTTACCCCCGCCTGGGGCCTCCTTGTTTTGAACCTGCCAATTTTCAGAATACGGATGGGTGGAGTTCGAGATTTTCTCGCGGGGCTGCAGGTTCTTCTCTATTGATGAGGAATTGAACTTCGCCTCGGATTGCAACTTCGTCTACGATCCCTTCACTTCCGTGACTCTCATTATTTCAGAAGCAATTTATATATTTTTACAAATGTTCCCCCTTGATCAGGGACTCAATAGCATCCTAGAGTTGGTAGCAATCTTCTGTCTTATGGTCATAGCTTTGATGCCATTTACAGTGTTTCGACTGGTCCTTTTGGTACTGTTTCTTCAAAGAGAGTGGCCTCTTAATATCTCAAAACTTGATTTGAAGCACCTCCTTCAAGATCGTCTCTTATGGGGTGTTTCTAAAGAGTGTAGTCTGAATATATGGGCTGATAACGTTCGCTCTCAGAAGAGCCATAAGGTTGGTTGGAGTTCTGGTTATTTTTCTAGTGAAGGGATTCACCTTTTTCTAGACTCTTTTTATTCTTAGTGAACTCCTCGAGTTCAACATACTTATCAAAGCGAGAGTAAAGCTCATCCAAAGTCGCTAGTTTCTTTTTCGCCAGAGACCGGAAGAAGTCCAAATCAGTTCAGAAGTCGTTCTTAGCATAATGAAGGGTTATCATGTTATCTATGTTTTCTATACTGGCATAGACGTTATTGAATCTCTTAATGTACTTGCGTAGGGATTCGTCACTCACTTGGTGAATTCCAAAAAGAGAATCAATCGACTTTGGGAGCTCCTTAGCAGTGGTGTAATGTAGCAAAAAATGTTGTCTGAGATTGTCTCATCCTGTAATAGATTTTGCCAGTAAAGTAACGAACCAACGGAGGGTGCCCTTCTTTAAAAAGAGAGGAAATGCCCAGCACAACAATTATGGGGAATCCTTATGGAGCTGCATGGACTAAGTGTAGGCGTCCAAGTGTTCCAGAGGATTCGTTGTCCCATCATATGGTTCCAAGTTGCTCAGAGATTTGAAGTTCCTTGGGACCCTGTATACCATTAACGCATCTGAGAACTATTGTTACTGGCAGTTGGGGGCTAGGTTATTGTTCCCAACAACCTCGACGCCGATATGTTAGGTTCCCTATTCGTTGTGGGCCACGTTTCGCCCTCTGCCATTATTCTCCACCTACACAAATCTTTCGAGATCTTCTAGCCGACAATGCTATTCATTCAATTGACGTCATTGGGTATTGATCAATGTTATTTGTTTGTGCAATAGTTCTCGAAGACTATTCCTTGTCATTTTAGATTAGACATTGTCCTTATAGTGGGACCCATCATTTGCATCATTATTCGAAGGTCCCAGGCGAGCATGCACAAGAATACTGGGCCCTTGATAAGCATTATTAGTTTTCTCATTAGGAGGAAAAACAAGTCTGTCGACAGAGACCCTCCATGAAGGATTCAGGCTTTTGGCATAGACCAAAATTTCGTGGCCCTCATCAAGAGTCTTAACGACAATAGGCTGACTCCTAGCAGTAGAGGTTTCAACATGTGCTGATGGTGCAATAGATGGAGGATTGCACTGAGCCTCCAGGCCTTGTCCTTAAAGAGGGGCGGCGTGTGCAATGCTTCCTCTCCTTGGGTTTTGTCTTGTGCTCACCATGGTTGACATGGGAATAAACGTTTATGGTTTTCTACAGATGGCGCCAATGTTCTGAAGTGGATTTAGAGTGATACCCGAGGCAGAGCTGTTAGTCATGACAACCATCACCCAACATGGAGGGTGAATAGGGTGTTTACAAATTTTTAAAACAAATTTGAGAAATTATGCATTTTGATATTTTCAATCAACATATGCAGCAGAATAAGTCAAAGGTACAACTATTAGAGATTTCTCTTAAACTACTTGGGTTATAGAATAAATCAAGCAAATAAATTAGATATCAAATTCATCTCAAACATATATAATTAAAGCACAAATGTAAAGAGATAGAGTTGAGAAGAGCAAACACAAAGATTTATCTTAGTTCAGCCACTAACCACTTGTGGCTTACGTCCAGTCCTCAAGTAATCACCCGAGATTTTCCATTATCTTCAAGCTTCAACAAGTGCTTGACAACCTTTACACACTAGAGCACTCACCACACCTTGGGATGCCTCACCCTTTGTGCTTGAGCCTCAAAACAGGGATACCTCATCCTTTACAACCTTTGAGGGATGCCTCACCCTCTTTACATTCAAGGGATATCTCACCATTTTCTCTTTTGAGGGATACCTCACTCTCTTATAATGATTTCAAGATGAAGAGAAAGATTATAAACTCTCACAAGAGTAGATATACAACTTCAAGAACAAATGAGTAGAAGGATTTTGCAATAAAGAGCTCAAAATATGATTTTAATTATTCAAGGATCAAATCAAGTGCTTAAGAGGTTCTTAAAGATGTAAATGCTTCAATATATGCAACACCCTCTATAGGGTATCACATTCAAGGACAAAAACTTCAAAAGCGTAACACAAGATGTAAAAGGTTTAATATTGTAAAATACAGATTTTCAAATTTTCTTTCTCGAAAACATAAATTTAAATATAACAAAAACAACACATAATGTAATACTGAATAATTACACATCAAAATATACATCTGACTTGTGCTCAAAAGGCTTATATACAAACTTTTTTAAAAAAAACATAAACTAGCCCAAGTCTATGAGCTTAGGGAGTAGGGTCCTCCATTGGATCCTCCTCCTCGGATTCCCTGCCAGACAAAACCCTCAGCCAGGGTAAGATCTCATGGGTAGGTGTCCAAACAGATGACACCACAGAGTCCTGATCTTCCCTAGGGGTGTAATGTAGATCACCCCACAACTCGCTAATAGGCATAACAAACTCCAAATGTACTGAGACATCAAGAGAGAAAGTAGGAACCCCATCGTGGGTCTTACGCACAGATAGGTTCACATCCCTTACATATCTAACACACTCAGTATCCCAGTCAATATGCCAGGCATCTATACCTCTCCGGAACTAGACTCTGACAAAACCAACAAAATCTCTTCTCACTGCCGTCGCAGAGGATCAACACGAACGGAAAAGATATGATCCTTATTTGTCTTCCCCACAGTCTTTATCAAATACAAACATAAAACAAAATAACATAACAGAGAGGTGAGATTCCCTACATCAATACCAACATGGCAACATGGAAACAACACTGACAAATAATGTCATTCAAATACAGTTGTCAATCAACAAAATCATGATACCAATAAATAATCAATTCAATAAATGATGCGAGAAATAATTCAATAAATACATATTGCACCAACTAGTCAAATAATTATGCATATGCACAATGGACCAATTTCCTACTCCATGGAGCTGAACACAATTTCGGAGAGAATGATCTAGAAGATATGTCTGTATCTTGTCAGCCTCAATTCAAGTGCTATAATTTCTCAATTGCATCTTGGCTTGTACAAGACAGTCTACACTAGATCGTGAATAGAATAGTGCTTGGTCGAGATCGTCGGTGCGTTGCACAGTCATCATGGCCAGTGGAGCTACCAACTGGCCACTTATGGGATACCCGCACCCTGACGCCTCCAAGTTCAACAAGTGAACCACACTACGCAATTCACACCCACACTAAGGGGTAATTCAACTCCTAGGCATATAGCTTTACAACAAGTCTATCAAACTTTTACTATGCATGATCAATGACTCAGTGCATACATATATTAATATTATGATTTCCATAAAAATAAGCTACTATTGAGCCAAACAGTCACTAACACCTCTGGGTCCCATTTAAGAGCCCGACAGCACACTGTTATTATTTCCAATCGTGAAGATAAAAAATCATCATACTTAAATTACGTAAAACTTTTATTACACTATTAAGCTTAATTTTAGAACTTTCAAAGTTTATTATAGAATTTAACCTTAGTTTCAATATTTTCTAACTAGGCTCCTCTAGGTAATACTTCCCAATATTTTCACAAAGAACACAAAAAGGAAATTCGCATTATGTTAATTTAATAAATTCTTTTCCTTTGCCTTTAATAAAAATACCTTAAGTTTTCAATTTCTCTTTCAAGCTTATTTTCCACTCAATAGCTGAAATCCCTCTCTTATTACATGACCAAATTTTGTTCTATTTTTCTTTCGTTATTATAAATCCTTAATCCAATTCTTTTTTACCTAAGCATCTAAGTTCCAAATCAATACAAAAGTTTGCCTTGGATACCCTATTTAGAGTCATTTGGCTGTGACCCCTAAGGCCTTTACATTCCAAAATTTTTATTCTCATCAACAAGAGTCCAAAACATACTTCAATTGTAACACCCCCAAGTTTATTTATTTTATTATAAATAATTATTTTATAATATTTGAGATTTTTGTGAATTTATTTTTATTTTTCTGAAAACCATGAATATTTTAATATTATTCTTCGTTTTACTTGCAAATTGAGCTGAGCCGGGAAAACAAGATATTTTTCTGAGAACCTTGATATGTGAAAATGTCGATGAGGGATCTGACTAAACCCGAGACTCGACACGGTTTACGAAGTTTCACGTTTGTTGAGATTTTTATCTGACAAATAAAAATCGCTGTGTATTTTATTATCCGCTGGACAATTAATACTGACTATTGTCAATTGTAACCATTATCCATTGGATAATAGCATGTGTTAGAAATCCTATCACCTTATCATAATGTAATCTACTTTATGTCTAATCAAATCACTTTTTTCTCAAAAATAATATATTTTAATCAAGCTTCTCATGGAAGCTTTGACCACAAAAGACTAAAATGCCCAAAGCTTGTAGAAGAAGCCACTCATCCCTCTGTTTCTCTCTCACATTGCTGCGGCTTAGGGCTTAGGGGGAGTCCAAAAAAATTAAAATTTCACTTATCCATTTTACTCCAAATATCTAATACACAAAAACTTATCACACTTTTTCTCTTCTTCTTCTTCTTCTTCCTTTTCTCTCCACGGTTTGCAGCCCCCATTAGAGACCAATTTCGTTTCTTGTTTCATCATCACCATTCCTACACTTCTCTTCCCATTCTCAACATTTTCTCTTTGGTGATTTTCTCTCAAATCCATCATCTTCTTCACTTTTTCTCAAGAACAAAGCTTGAAGCTTTGAAGGTAAAGCTTCCATCTTTCTTTCTTTCTCTCCTTATTTTCATGTTCTTTGGCCACTTTAGTGACCAAGGATTCATCTTTCTCAAAGCTTGGTTGTTGATTCTTTAAGTTTGGTTTTTTAGGGTTTTTGGGAGCCTAAAACCGAACCACCAAGGAGCATCCCAGGAGGCCATTTTCGTGTTCTTCCTTTAGGTAAGAGGGAGATTTACTCACTTCAACCATTATTAGTAGTGAGAAGACTTTTGTGTGGTTGTTGATGGAGGAATCTATAATGGATTGCTCACTTTGTTTGATTGTTTCTCATGTTTGTGTGTTCTTGATTGAGACTAAAATGTTAGTTGTTTTGAATGTATTAATGATGTTGGAATGCTTGGAGTTAATGAATGGAAAATTTGAGGGCTTACTACCCTATTGAGGACGCCACGGTTTTAGCCAAAAAAAAATTTAAGGGTTTGAATTGATTTTGCGTGAAATGAAACCTATGTAATTAGACATTAAAGAATTGATGCTTGTAATGGAAGAAATTGATTTAGTAATGGTCCTTGAGAGGCCACGGTTTTGAAGGGTTTCCTTGGCCTAAAATTTGTGAAATAAATCAAGACTTAGGAAATTAAGAATGATGGATGCATAATGTGAAATTATGGTATGTGTTGAATCATGTATATGAAATGTTGATATTGAGAATGGATTGTTTGAAATTGTGAGTCCATGTGTGGGACTAAGTACTTGTTGATGTGTACTTGACTAAACAGTGGCATGAAGTTATTGAGGATTGATTATATGTCATTGTGGTATGTTCTATGAGAAATATATATTGTTAATGAATATGCATGATATGCATTGTGTTATATGGAACATACAATTGATGAACATACATGATGTACATTGAGTTGTCATGTACATGTGAATGTCCATTGGACTTTGTTGGAAAGGCTGTGTGCCTAGGAGATTGAATTACACCTTAGTGCGGGTGCGAGTAGACTAAGTGTGGGTCATAATGGTTGACTTTGGGGGCATCGGGGTGCAGATGTCTCATAATAGACAGTGGTAGCTCCACTGGCGCCGTGGGATAGACCGATACAAACACACCGACGATCCGGACCAAGACGCTGTCCTATATCACGATCAATTTTTGAGGTACTATGTATAAGCCATGTTGTGCAAAAGTATGATTTTTATGAGAAAGTACTTTATTTTAAGGCTAACGAAATACTGACATGACTCCTTGATCATTCTCTCTGAATGTTGATGTCTAGCTCTATAGAGTAGGATTTTGGTACCATATACATTATGCATTATCAGTCTCATATTTCATCGGGCATGAGTACTTATGATTGTCGAATTATCTATTTTTATTGTTGAAATAATTATCTGATTAATAAATTGTTTACTGCTTGAGATTATGTTGTTATTTCTCTTTTATTGCTTACTTGATTATTGTTGTCGATAACTATATGAGTTGTAATGTTACGGGGGCGCCTAGCGTCGTTCGGTTTTCTTGCTGCCGTATTGGTATTGAATGTTGGGTGTCTTACCTCTTTCCTATATTTCTATATTTCTGTTTTATTTATGTGTTTCTGAGAAGACGTTCGCGAGGAAGAGGAAGCGCCTGAGTTTCCTGGTTTCTAGTTGGATTACGATTAGTGCTGTTTGGAGATGTCGTCACGTCCGCGCCGATTTTTGGGATATGCGAGGATGACCTTTCATGGAGGACCTGACTGTTGGCATAAAAATTTGCTCACAGACCGATGCATCTATCACGGGGAACTGACTGTGTCTTTAGCTTGGGTTTGCTATGACCCACTTGTCTTTGATTTTACTACTTTTGTCCACTTAGAGTTTTACCTACCCGTTAGGATTTATGGGATGATCTTTATTACACCCCACATGAGGACTCATTTCTTTCTACTACTCGAGCCTCTGCTCAAAATTCGGTCACTCCGATGATGATATCATCTGATGAGGAAGACCTTGAGGAGGATCCTACTACGGTTCATTCTCGTCAGTCTTAGGGGCTGATACTGTCGGTAGCTATTGATGGTTATTTGTATATCTTTTTGGGAAGCCTGACATTTTGCTATTTTGATAGGATGTAAATTTGTAAACATCTTGGGGGTGGGTAAAGCCTTTACTTTTTGTAAATTTGATGATGTAATTAATCAAGATGATGTAATTATATATAATGTGTGGATGTATGTTTTCCTTTCATGTTGATTTTGTTTACTGAAGCTATGTTTTTTTATTTTCTCACAACAAATATATATATATATATATATATATATATATATATATATATATATATATATAATACCTATATTTCAATACCTGACTACTACATAATCTCGATTTAAGATATCTATTCATATATTAAAAATGAACCAGGTCTTAATGTTTGATTTTATTTATATTTTTCACATTTTTAGTTCCATTTTACTATAGTGTGACGTTCTTCTTCTCCCAGAAAAAAGGACATTACACTGTCTTGGTATCAGAGCCACAATTTAAGTTTTCTTTTGGGTCTTGTGATTTTGGACTGTCTTGTTTGTGCTGTGTGATTCTCTATGTTTGGTATTCCGAAAGGATAAATCTGACTTTTCCCTGTGTTTTGTATAGTTTAACTTAAAAAGAGTTATGGCTCGTAGAGGAGATATGACTGCAGCGATTGAGGCGATTCAGAAGATGGCTGAGGCAATGCTGTAACAGAACCAACAGACTGCTCAACAGCAAGAGAGAACTGCACAATAGTTGAAAGCTACTGTTGATGCTCAAAACTTGGCTGAATTTCGTCACATTAACCCTGTAACACCCTTTTGGGGATGCCACATTTATAATGCAATATAATAAAACCTTACCCAAGTAATAAAACTTTTGATACATAATTAATATGAGTTGTAAATTTTTTTCCTTTTATACTGGATATCCTTAAATAAAATAACGTAAAACATAAAATAAGCAAACTTATTATCTCACACATAATATATATAGGAGTTTGTCTTAAGTTGTACAAATAATTTACAACTACAAAATATTTAAATAAAGTAGTAAAGAGTTAGTATAATACAAAACATAGATATGCCCAAGTGCACATCAAAGTTTTCTAACCCTCCGAAGGATCACTCTCAGATGAAACCTTGGGTGATAGAAATCCAGGATGTCTCACAGCTCTACGGACAGGAGTCCGTGCTATTGACACTATACTGATCTCACTAAGGGTATGGAAAAGCCCTCCTCAGTAACGCCTCAGATCCAAAGGCATCTCCAGATGTAGGTACAAAGTAGTAAAGCCTGACTCTACATCAAATTCTTCACATAGGGACACAATCAGACGTCTTAAGTAAATCACTGATCCTCGATCCTCTCATAATCGTCAGGCCTCTGAGCCTCCATGAAACTCCAATCTCACAAAACCTAGGAATCCGGGCAATGCCATGATCACAGAATCAGTCTAAAGGATATGGATGATCGGACGGCTCGCACTAGTCAAACTAATCACTCGTCTGTTGTTGCTCTTCCTCAGGGTACACAATCTCTAGAGGCTGTTCCTCTACCTCTTCCACAAACTCTTTACAGAAATAAAATAATAATACAGAAACATATACAAATAAAGAGGTGAGATAATCTTACATCAATACCAGCATGACAAATAAGAAAACGATAATACAACAGATATCACATTTTAAATACAATAAAGCATACCATAACAGCACAGATAATAACACAATTTAATACAAGAATTGCATACCACAGTATCATAGATAACAATACAATTCAACATATCATATAATATCACAAATAATAATGTTATGATGCATGACACAAATGCAAATGCAATATGACTCATTCTTACTCCATGGAGCTAGACACAGACATCTGAGAGAATGACCCGAAAAGAACTATCAGTACCTCAGGCTGCCCAATAAAACTATTACACTATCAAACATCGTGGCTATAGCCCACTGTCCAACGTAGTATAGTAGTACATAGTCCAAACATGTCATGCACTATAGGCATTGTACTAAACAGTCTTCCCAAGATCTCGATTAAGTATAGTGCGTATCGAGATCATTAGTGTGTTGGCAGTTACCACGACCCAGAGGAGCGACCAATTGTTCACATGTGGAATACTCCGCACACTAATGCCTCCATGTCCACACAAGATGAACCACACTACGCTTATCACACCAACAACACGGTGTAATTCGTCTCATCAATTAATCGCCAATATCAACCAAATTAGTCCATCTCTTGATGCATGAATAAGAACTATAATTACCAAATTACCCTTAGTTTCAAAATATTATCATATTTATAAAAATGCCCTCAATCTCAAAATTCCAATATATAGTACGTCTCTACTTTACAGTACCATATCTCAACATGTTCGGGTCCACTACTTTGGCCCAACAGCAAAACTCACTGTTCCAATTAATCGCGTAGAAAATTTATCGCGTTTTCACAATCGCATCGCTTTTACAAACGTTTTTAAATCTCGTAAATATATTTTGTTGTTTTTAAAATCGCGTAGTGTTTTTAAATCGTTTTCTCAATTGCGTAAGATTTTTAAATCATTTTCTTAACCGTAAAGCTTTAAACTCTCCATTTTAAAACTGCGTAAGCTATTTCTTATACTTTTAAACTATGTAGAATATTTTTCTTACGTTATAAATATATTATGAAACGTTCACTTTTATTTGTCTGTTTCTAACAAATTTTGACAGCATTTTGTCTATAAAATCTATTAAAATTGTATTTTCTACTTTTTTCCTTTAAAAATTCTTTTGTTCAGTTTATTATTACAAAATACACTTTGAAAATTATCATTATACTTTAAAACTCAAAGGTAAGTATTTTTCAAGAGTTTTGTTTATTTCTCTTCTATACCATGTTTCTAATAAAAATTAGTTTACTTCTTTAAGTCTTGAAAATCTATTATAAATGTGTTCTTTTTAGGTTAAACATCTAATCTATACTTAAAAAATAAATTTTTAATTGATTATACATTAAAAAGGCATGTTGGCCGAATTTAATAAAACCTTGGCATTTGATCTTTGGATCATTTCTCATCTTCTAAATCATTTTGGAAATCATTAATTTACCTAATTCCATTAAATCCTTCCTTTAGAAAATGGTTGAGAACATTTTGGTTCTCTTTTTCTTGTTGAGGCCGTGAGCCCCTTTGGTGTTCTTTGAAACACTCATACAATCCTTACATGTTATTCACATCCTAAATAATAATCATGCATATATCAACACATGTATTATATTTTAAAGCTATAGACATGCATACAAACAATATCAAAAACAAGTAGGAAAGCATTTAAACAACCAAATAAATGAATCCTTATGGATTCTTCACACACATACAATCCATTTCCTCATCACCGCACTTGGTTGATGAGATTAAATCTCCCTCTTACCTTAAAGGAAGATAACTCCTTCTACTTTCCTTCCTAGTTGATTTCGTGACCCTCCAAGAAACCTAAAAGATCTTAAACAAAAATTTAGAGAGTTATAACTATAGGAGAAAAGCATAAACCATGGATCAATCATGGCTTAGAACCTTAGAAATCAAGTTAAAAATGAAAAATAAGAATCTTCACCTTGTAGGAAAAATCTCCAAAGAAAATTTCCAAGCTTAAGATGAAGGATTTTGGAAGAACTCCCAACTAGAGATGTTCTTAAAATAGTGTTTAGGTTTGAGAAAGTAGGTTAGATAAAATTTTTTAAGGTTGGATGATGGTGTATGGGTGTTTGGCCGAATGGTCTTCAAAGAAGAAAACAAGAGAATTGTTCTTGATGTTCTTGGAGAAAAGAAAGATTAGAGATGAAAAATGACTAAGTTGATGTTCTCCTCACTATGCATGGCTGTGCACTTCATCAAGGGAGATGGCCTCCTTTGTTGACTCCTCTCATCACCTAATAGCCTTAGATTTGATCAAGGGTGGACATGCAAAGCTTTGCCTCCAAGCTTGTCTCTCATTGGTGCACGAAAACCTAGTCATGCAAGTGACTAAGCCCTTCTTGAATGCTCTTGAAGCTTCGTGGCCGAATGGCCCTAAGGAGAACAAACCAAGTTTGTGATCCATTTGGTCTTCTAGTTACATTTAGGTGCATTTGATTAATTTGTTTGGTTACTTTCCTAACTATATAGTTACTTAGGTTAACTAAGTTAGTCTTGATATTTTGAGACCATTATCTAACTAGAACTTAACTAGATAGCTAACTAGGTTTACTTCACTTAGTTACTATATAAGCTTTCTATATTAACTTAGTTAGGTTTTAAGCTAACTTGGTTAAGCTTTCTAGTTTGATTTCAACAAGTCTAACCATTTTTGTGGACTTGTTTTCTATTGGTCTAGAAATTTCAAGCCTACATTGTTGACTTGATCCTATTGGCTTAGAATTTAGTCTAGCCAGAAATGTTGACTGGTTCACTAAACGCGAGTCCTATAGACTTTTTTGAGTCCATGGTTATTTTGGAGCAGATTTCTACTATTTTTGAGACAGTAGGTACTGTCAAATAAAATAATATTATAATAATATAAAATTATTTTATTGCACAGTTAAATCTTAAAAATTAAAAGATTAACAACTATATCACTCGGAATTGGGTTTAGTAAGATCCCTCAGCTCTGAATAATTAAAATAAGATTTTCCCAGCCTGAAAATTTTTATTTTCTTGACTCGGAGTAAATCACACAAAACACTCAAATATGAACATGAAACAGTCAAATAAATTTCATAACATACAGAAAAACATAAAACAGTACAATCAGGACAAAACGGTTATTTATCCAAAAGTTAGGGTGTTACAAACCCTCCATAATTCAAGGGAGAATTTGATCTGGAGAAGGCTACTCTTTGGATCAAGGAGTTGGAGAAGATATTCACAGGTATGAACTGTGCTAATGACAAGAAGGTGACTTATGCTGCATTTATGTTGGTTGGAGACACAGAAGATTGGTGGACTAGAGAACAGAGATTGCTTGAAACTGAAGGCTGAGAATTACTTGGGAGGTATTCAAAGAGAAATTCTTGGAGAAATATTTCTCTGCCAGTGCCAGACATGCTAAAGAGATGGAGTTTCTTGGTCTGCGACAAGGGAATATGACTGTAAGTGAGTATGCTGCAAAGTTTGAGAGCTTGTCGAGATTCTCAACTTATTTTCAACACCAGCCGAACGAGGTGTAGAAATGTCAAAAGTTTGAAGAAGGGTTGAATCTTGATGTGAAGAGAGTTGTTATAACATTGAAGATAAACTAATTTTCGGAGTTGCTTGACACGTGTCGCTGGGTAGAAGACCTAGACCAAGTGCAGGACACGAGGAATCGTAACTTTGGACCTTTTCGGTCCTAGAGAAGAGGAAGTAGTAATGCTAATCGTTATCAGAAAAAGCCTTACTCGAGACCACCTGGAAATCAGCAACAACAATCACAAGGTGGAAGTCTTAGTGGAAGTCCAGGTAGAACTGGCCAAACTACGACGTTTACGCCAAGATGCATAATGTACGGGAAAGAGCACTACACGAGGGATTGCACAATTAAAGGAATCATTTGCTTCAGATGCAGGAAAACTGGACATGTTTCTCGTGATTGTAACCAGACTAAGGCTGAACCTTCAAACAATGCTGCTAGAACTGCGAAACCGCAGGCAGGAGGTAGAGTTTACACCTTGAGTGGAGTTGAAGCCTCTAAATCTGAAGATCTTATACAAGGAGAAGGTCTCATAGAGGGTAATCTTTTAACTATACTGTATGACTCTAGGGTAACCCATTCTTTTATTTCCTATGACTATGTGAAAAGACTTGGTTTACCTGTGTCTTCTTTGCCTTTTGACTTGACTGTTTCAACCCCTACTACTAAACCTGTTGTTACCACCAAAGTCTGTTTAGATTGTCCTTTGATTGTTGAAGGTCAAATCTTTTCTGTTAATTTGATCTGTTTACCACTTTCCCAACTAGATATAATCTTAGGAATAGATTGGTTATCTTCTAACCATGTCTTGCTAGATTGTTCTAGTAAAACCATAGTTTTCCCTTTGGATGAGAATTCTAGATTTTTGACGGCCAACCAGGTAAAAGCTTTCTTAAAAGAAGGAGCTCAGGGATACATGTTATTGTCTTCTTTAAAAGTCGAGAATGAGGCAGATGTGAACTCAATTATAGTGGTTAGAGAGTTTCTTGAAGTTTTTCCTGAAGATGTACTTGGTTTACCACCGGAGCAAGAGAACGAGTTTACCATTGGCCTTGTGCTTGGAGTTGGTCCTATTTCTATAGTGCCTTATAGAATGTCACCAGCAGAGCTAGTTGAACTCAAGAAGCAATTGGAAGAACTCTTGGGGAAGCAATTTGTTAGACCTAGTGTATCGCCTTGGGGAGCACCAGTATTGCTAGTCAAGAAGAAGGATGGTACTTCGCGATTGTGTGTGGACTATCGCCAGTTGAATAAAGTCACGATCAAGAATAAGTATTCACTTCCAAGGATAGATGACTTGATGGATCAACTGAAGGGAGGAGCGGTGTTTTCTAAGATCGATCTACGATCAGGCTATCATCATATCAGAGTAAAGGTGGAAGATATTCCCAAAATAATTTTTCGTACTCGTTATGGACACTACGAGTACCTGGTGATGCCTTTTGGTGTGACGAATGTACCTGCTATATTCATGGACATATGAATAGAATCTTTTGTCCTTACCTGGACCAGTTTGTCATTGTCTTCATTGAAGACATTCTAATCTATTCTCAAAATCAAGATAATCATGTTGAACACCTCGATATAGTTCTCCAGATCTTGAAGGAGAATGAGTTGTACGCCAAATTGTCAAAGTGTGAATTCTGGCTAGAAGAAGTCAAATTTTTAGGCCATGTAATTTCAAAGGAAGGAATCGCGATAGATCCATCAAAAGTGGAAGCTATTATGCAATGGGAAAGGCCAAAAATAGTGATGAAAATTCAAAGCTTTGTGCGATTAGATGGATATTACTAGAGATTCATTGAAGGATTCTCTAAGATAGCTGGACCTCTCACTCAACTCACAAGGAAGAATCAAGCTTTTGAGTGGACGGACGCTTGTGAAGAAAGTTTTCAAGAGCTGAAAAGGAGACTAACTACTTCACTAGTGTTAGTTCTGCCTAATCCAAGTGAGCCATTTGAAGTATATTGTGATGCTTCATACCAAGGATTGGGGTGTGTGCTAATGCAAAGCAAAAAAGTGGTAGCTTATGTTTCGAGACAGTTATGAGTGCATGAGAAGAACTACCCAACACACGACTTGGAATTAGCTGCAGTGGTATTTGCTTTGAAGATATGGAGACATTTTCTTTATGGAGTAACGTTCGACATCTTTAGCGATCACAAGAGCTTGAAGTATTTGTATGATAAAAAAGAGTTGAATATGAGGCAACGAAGGTAGTTGGAATTCCTAAAGCTATGATTTCCAACTTCAGTATCACCCTGAAAAGGCAAATGTTGTGGCAGATGCCTTAAGTAGGAAAATGATTAGCGTTTCTGCTATGATGATCAGAGAAAAGGATTTGATAAAATAATTCAAAGATGTATGGTATTTTATGGAATTGATACCTGGAAATATTTGTATGAACATGATCACAATCTCAAATGACTTAATGGAAGATATTCGAGAAAAGCATAAAGTTGACAAGTTCTTACAAGAAAAAAAGGGAATTGATAAAGCAAGACAGTGCAACAACCTTGGAGGAAGGAAACGATGGAATTTTAAGATTCAGAGGTAGAGTATGTGTGCCTATGGATCAAGAACTTAGGAAGTATATACTCAAACATGCTCACACGAGTCAGTTGAGTAAGCACCCAGGGATAACCAAGATGTACCAAGATTTAAAGAAGTTATTCTGGTGGCACGGGATGAAAAGAGATATTTCCAGATGCATGTCTTCCTATCTAGTTTTTTAGAAAGTGAAGGTTGAACATCAAAGACTGTCTGGAATATTACAACCCATATCTGTTCTCGAATGGAAGTGGGATAGTATTGCAATGGACTTTGTTGTTGGATTGCCAAAGACTAAAAAAGGTCATGATTCGATATAAGTAATTATGGATCGACTCACGAAGTCAGCACATTTCTTACCGATCAACATAAGGTATTCATTGGAGAAGTTGACTCAGTTATATATAAGTGAAATTGTCAAACTACATGGTGTGCCTACCAGTATTATTTCTGATAGAGATCCAAGATTCACATCAAAGTTTTGGCAAAGTCTTCAAGAAGCAATGGGAATGAAGCTGCGTTTAAGTTCTGCATATCATCCTCAAACCGATGGTCAATCTGAGAGGACAATTCAATCATTGGAAGATTTGCTTAGAGCTTGTGCTTTGGAACAAACTGGAAGTTAGGATGAAGTCTTACCATTAGTAGAGTTCACCTACAACAACAGTTATCATTCGAGCATAGGGATGGCATCCTATGAGGCTCTATATGGACGAAGGTGCAGAACACCTTTATGTTGGTACCAGGATGGAGAGCGACTTATTGTTGGACCTGATCTCATACAACAAACGACTGAGAAAGTTAATATGATTCAGGAGAAGATGAGGATGACTCAAAGTCGACAAAAGAGTTATGCGGACAAAAGGAGAAAACCTCTTGAATTGGAAGAAGGAGAGTATGTGTTTTTGAAAGTCATGCCTACGACTGGGGTCAGTCGAGTTCTTAAGTCTAAAAAGCTTATTCCTAAATTCCTTGGGCCTTATTAAATTTTTTGTCAAGTAGGTCTAGTTGCTTATCAAACAGCTTTACTAACTTTTCTTTCAAATCTCCACAATGTCTTTCATGTGTCACAACTTCGAAAGTATATTCCAAGTCCTAATCATGTCATAGCACCTGATATGGTGCAATTAAAGGAAAACTTAACTTTTGAGACATCACCTGTAAGGATTAGGGATTGGAAGATGAAGTAACTTAGAGGGAAAGACATCCCATTGGTAAAGGTAATCTGGAACGAAGCAACCAGAGATGCAACATGGGAATTAGAAGACAAGATGAATGAGCAATACCCATAACTATTCTAAGGTATGAAAATTTCGAGGACGAAATTTCTATTTGAAGGAGAGAGTTGTAACACCCTAAAATTTATTTATTTTATTATAAATAGTCATTTTATAATATTTGTTATTTTTGTGAATTTTTATGAATTTTTATGAATTTTTCTGAGAATATGGAATATTTTAATATTATTCTTCATTTTGCGTTTAAATTGAGCGGAGTCTGGAAAACAATATATTTTCCCGAGAACCTTGATTTGTGGAAACGTCGACAGGGGATCTTACTAAACTCGAGACTGCACACGATTTATGAAGTTTCATATTTGTTGAGATTTTTATCTGACAAATAAAAATCGTTGTATATTTTATTATCCGTTGGATAATTAATACTGACTACTGTCAACTGTAATCATTATCCATTGGATAATAACATGTGTTAGAAATCCTATCACCTTATCCTAATGTAATCCACTTTATGTCTAATCAAATCACTTTTATCTCAAAAATAATGTATTTTAATTAAGCTTCTCGTGGAAGCTTTGACCATAAAAGACTAAAATGCCCAAAGCTTGTAGAAGAAGCCACTCATCCCTCTCCTTCTCTCTCTCATTGCAGCGGCTTAGGGCTTAGGGGGGAGTCCAAAAAAATTAAAATTTCACTTATCCATTTTACTCCAAATATCTAATACACAAAAACCTATCACACTTTTTCTCTTCATTTTCTCTTCTCACATTTTCTCCTTCTTCTTCTTCTTCCTTTTCTCTCCATGGTTTGTAGCCCCTATTGGAGACCATTTTTGTTTTTTTCTTTTATCATCACCATTTGTACACTTCTCTTCTCATTCTCAACATTTTCTCTTTGGTGATTTTCTCTCAAATCCATCATCTTCTTCACTTTTTCTCAAGAACAAAGCTTGAAGCTTTGAAGGTAAAGCTCCCATCTTTCTTTCTTTCTCTCCTTATTTTCATGTTCCTTGGCCACTTTAGTGACCAAGGATTCTTCTTTCTCAAAGCTTGGTTGTTGATTCTTTAAGTTTAGTTTTTTAGGGTTTTTGGGAGCCCAAAATCGAACCACCAAAGAGCATCCAAGGAGGCCATTTTCGTGTTCTTCCTTTTGGTAAGAAGGAGATTTGCTCACTTCAACCATTATTGGTGGTGAGAAGACTTTTGTGTGGTTGTTGATGGAGGAATCCATAATGGATTGCTCACTTTGTTTGATTGTTTCTCATATTTATGTGTTCTTGATTAAGACTAAAATGTTGGTTTTTCTGAATGTATTAATGATGTTGGAATGCTTGGAGTTAATGAATGGAAAATTTGAGGGTTTACTACCCTATTGAGGATGCCACGGTTTTGGGCAAAATAAAAAAAATTTAAGGCTTTGAATTGATTTTGTGCGAAATGAAATCTATGTAATTAGACATTAAAGGATTGATGCTTATAATGAAAGAAATTGATTTAGCAATGGTCCTTGAGAGGCCACGGTTTTGAAGGGTTTCCTTGACCTAAAATTTGTTAAATAAATCAAGACTTAGGAAATTAAGAATGGTGGATACATAATGTGAAATTATGGTATGTGTTGAACCATGTATATGAAATGTTGATATTGAGAATGGATTGTATGAAATTGTGAGTCCATGTGTGGGACTAAGTACTTGTTGATGTGTACTTGACTAAATAGTGACATGAAGTTATTGAGGATTGATTATATGTCATTGTGATATGTTCCATAAGAAATATATATTGTTAATGAATATGCATGATATGCATTGTGTTATGAGGAACATACAATTGATGAACATACATAATGTACATTGAGTCGTCATGCACATGTGAATGTCCGTTGGACTTTGTTGGAAAGGCGATGTGTGCCTAGGAGATTGAATTACACCTTAGTGCTGGTGCGAGTAGACTAAGCGTGGGTCATAGTGGTTGACCTTGGGGACGTTAGGGTGCGGGTGTCTCACAATAGATAGTGGTAGCTCCACTGGGGCTGTGGGATAGACCGATGCAAACACACCGATGATCCGGAGCAAGACGTTGTCCTATATCGCGATCAATTGTTGAGGTGCCATGTATAAGTGATGTTGCGCAAAAATATGATTTTTATGATAAAGCACTTTATTTTAAGGCTAATCAGATACTAACATGACTCCTTGAACTTTCTCTCCGAATATTGATGTCTAGCTCCATGGAGTAAGATTTTAGTACCATATGCATTATGCATTGTCAGTCTCATATTTTATTGGGCATGAGTACTTATGATTGTCGAATTATCTATTTTTACTGTTGAAATAATGATCTGATTGATAAACTGTTTACTGCCTGAGATTCTGTTGTTATTTCTCTTTTATTGCTTACTTGATTATTACTGTTGATAACTATATGAGTTGTAATCTTATGTGGGCACCCAACGCTGTTCTGTTTTCTTGCTACCATATTGGTATTGAATGTTGGGTGTCTCACCTCTTTCCTATATTTTTAAATTTTTGTTTTATTTATGTGTTTCTGAGAAGACGTTTGCCGGGAAGAGGAAGCGCCTGAGTTTCTTGGTTTCTGGCCAAATTACGATTAGTGCTGTTTGAAGATGTCTACGCCGAGTTTTGGTGTTGTTGTATGCCCTAGTGGCCAATACATTTTGTTTGTATTTACATACATTATATTATGTTATTTTATATGAGGCATTTCATTTATTGTGTTCTTTTTGGTAGACATAATAAAGTCCTTAGAATAGTAAGTTTGATACCATAGGACATCAAGTGGATGACTTGATCGTGAGATCCTATTGGATAAAATACTATTCTTAAATGTCCCTAGTCAAGTATTATTGTTAATTAGGACAACAATAATACATTGAGGCTAGTATGTGCGTGGGCGATGACCACATCTCACGGGTCATGGATATGAGATATCAAGTCTACACATGGATACATATTAGAGTAATGATGTATTGGACTGACCTGCCATGAGAATGCTACGTGGATCGTTACGTGAGTGTCATAAGCAATTCTCATAGTGATAATGGTGTATGTGGTCCTTTGACCTGAAATCACTATGATTCCTACATGAGGAGTTGTGTGTTTTAATGCCATCAAACGTCATCTGTAACAAGATGATCATAACGTTGGTTATTAGACATGCCGCAATATGTAATACCCTCAATAGCATGTTAGACTTTTATATGCATACAAGGGTAACATATGACTTGTTTAACTTGTCTGTTGTTTTTGGTGGTGAACTGAGTTCAGTTAGACACTTTGTTGCAGCTCTAAAGGTAAAAAGTAGCCTAAAATGACTCGATTATTTGCATAAACTGCTTAAATAAGGGTTTTAAGTATGGATACTTTACTCTTAAGTCACAAATGTATGTCATAAGTTGTGATTAAAATTTGAGATAAATCGAGTCGGTTTGGTATTTTTGGGCATCTTGGTTTTGTTTATTTAATACCGAAGTAACCCCAAAGAGATATGGAAAATTAAGATTTCAGGAGAACAATAATTTTGATGAAACTTAGTATTTATTTCAAAGTTGTTGGAAGCTGGAAATCTTATTTTAGCTAAAGTTGAATGTTTTTAACAGATAGGGGTTTATCAGTGTAAATTCCAAGGCTAATATTTACCCACAGTTGATAGCCCTTATTTTTGACTATTGTTAGCTATTATTAAGTGTGCAATTTACGGCTGGTTTCATTGGAAAACAGAAACAGAAAATGAAAGAACCCTAAGGGAAGGAGAAGAAGAAAAGACTAAGGAAGAGGAAGAGATAAAGAGGAAGGCTAAGGGCAAAGTTGAAGCTTGAGTTTCAATCAAGTTTGGTTTCATTTTTGCAGCTGGAAACCTTGAAGGTAGGGGGTAGAACTTCTCTTCTTCTAGTTTTTTTTCTATTCTTTTCATATTTGCTCTAAACAACCTAATAGGCTAAATTGAATTCTAAGAGAGTAGGATGTATAGGGGTTACATGGTTATGTTTGTCTGTTGGTTTATGACTTGTTCAAAGTAAAAACCTGAATTTAGAAGCTTAAGATACCTCTTTTAGCTCATTGATACTTACTTTAGAGTTTTACACCAAGTATGGGTGTTATTGGGTCATAGGTCCAAATCAAGATGTGTTTGATGGTAATTAAGGTCTCCTATATACTTATAAACTAGTTAGGGACATCCAATGACCAAGAAAGGAACTGAAAATGGCCAAAATCAAGAAAACTTGACCATTGGAACAGTACCACGCATCTTTGGTTCTGCGAGAATCCTGTTTACTGTGTGGCGCTGCATGACATGGGGCTGGCGCCGCGGCATTCCACCCCAGAAACGTGAAAAATGGTCCTTTTGAAGAATTTGAGATGCAGCCCCTTGAGAAATCATTTATGCATGTTATTACATGTGTTAGGGCTTTAATTAAGGCATATTTCCATGGAGAAATCGTCATACAAGTTGTTGGTTATCCAATAACAAAAGAATGATAAAAGTAGGACATGGAGTATGATAGACATGATAGTTGAGAAAATGAAATAAAAAGGGTAATTCCTTCAGTATACATAGATTAGAATGGACTCTATAACAACCAAGAGTAGTGGTTTACTAGAGAAAAATATATATATATCCCTAATGATAACCTATTACTAATTAGCTTCACTATAGATGTGAAGAGAATTAATATTAGATCAAATTAAGCAGAATATATTGACATGGTTTATCGAGAAGTGTAACTTATATGACGTAAGGTCATTTGGCCAAGAAGGTAAGGAATTCAAAGAAGTTCCTAAAGGAACAAATTATTCTTAACCAAGTGCCATTGTTACAAGTAGTGTGGATATACTTAGTTTTGCCATCTACAAAAGATAAACTTAGAAGTCAAGATTTTATTAAAATATACCTAATTTGTCAGTGAATTAAGTATATAAGAATGATGAGATGTACCTCCAACTTGATATCTTTACTCTAGAAAATATATTCTAGTTGATGTTATAAATGTGATTTACTTTTCTTTATAAGTTAAATCATGTTTATTATGTTGTTTATGACTAGTTTTGATAACTTATACTTGAGAAATATTATTTCTCACCCCGTTGTATATCATGTAATTCCAGGTGAAGTTTCCTCCAAGAGTAAGGTGAAGAAAGAGACTAAAGATTAGTTATTTTATAGTTGTTTGTACATAGGTTATACTTCCTAAGATCTTTTGGTAATGTAATTAAATATGTAATATTTCAAGCCTTTGTTAAGGCTAGTCTTGTATATGTATGAATACTTGTACAAAGAGTATATCTTTTTACACATCATAAGGCTCTCTATGATGACTTACTCAAGTGATTATAGATATATTTATTAAGATAGTAAGTTTACAGTAACGTTTTAGTATTATCAGCTTTGTGTAATTATATGAATTGTGATTTTAGTGTTAGGACGTTACATTATGGTATCAGAGCAGTTCATCCTGTTGAGCCGGGGTATGGACTGACTATGCTTAGGCATATTTAAGAATTTCTGGTTGTAATTTGTGTTTCTTGCTCATATATAAAATGTGATTATAAAATCGCATGTTTTGCTTAATTTGGTTTGTTATTAGTTACTGTTGCACGGTTACATAGTATTGAGACTGCAGCTCAATATATGTTGTCTCTGTGTACACAGGAATCTATGGCACCCAAAAAGCAAACTAGAAGTGCAGGGAATTCAAATCCACCAGGTCCAGATATGACTGAAGCTTTTGTGAATATGACTAATATCATGGCAAGAGTGCTTGAAAGGATGGAAGCAGCAAACCCACCTCAGCAACCTTCACATCCTGAACAGCCAATTCAGGAAGTTCAACAAGTCGGAAGAAATTAGAATTTTCTAGACTTATCTTTCGTTCGTCAGATGAATCCTCCACCGTTTAAAGGCGAGTTTAATCCCATCAAAGCGGAGGAGTGGCTTAAAGATATGGAAAAGATTTTCAATGTGATGGCTTGTTCGGATGAACAAAAAGTGACTTTTGCCTCTTATATGTTGAAAGGAGAAGCGGAGTTTTGGTGGGAAAACACAAAAAGGGTACAAGAAGCGGCTGGACATCAGATATCTTGGGAGTTCTTCAAAACAGTCTTTTTGGAGAAGTTCTTCCCGCAAACTCTACATGATGAAAAGGAGGTGGAGTTTATGCAGTTGGTACAAGGAAACATGTCAGTAGGTCAGTATGTAGCTAAGTTTGAAGAATTATCAAAGTTTTCTTCACAGTTCCATTATCATCCAGATGAGAAATGGAGATGCTTGAAATTTGAGACCGGGTTGAGAAATGAAATCAAGAGTATGGTGAGACCTATGGAGATTAGGGACTTTCCTTCCTTGGTTAATAAGTGTAGAATTGTGGAGTCGAGTATTCATAGCCCTCAAGTGGAGGAAAGGATGCAGGATGTTCCAAAGAGAAAACGGGAGGACGATAAGAATAAGCAAGTGGCTAACAAGTCAAGTAATCCTAAAGGAAAAGACAAGAAGAGTTCTAAAATACCAAGGTGCCTTAAATGTAAGAAAGTTCATGGAGGCAAGTGTTTGGCGAGGCGATCACATGTGTTATACATGTGAGCAACCGGGACATTTCTCCAAAGATTGTCCTCGAATAAGGAGATTGTGTCTACCCCAAAGCCACTAGCTAAGGGACGAGTTTACACTCTAAGCGGAAAGGTGGGGGCCGTCTCCAAATCTTATACAAGGTAAATGCATAATTTGTAATCACCTTTTAAATGTTATGTATGATTCGGGAGCATCCCACTCCTTTGTTTCTTATGATTGTGTAAGGATGTTGGATTTACCTTTGTCAGAACTACCATATGACTTGTCTGTTTCTACACCTGCCGGTAAACCAGTCATAACTTCCAAAGTATGTCATGATTGTAAAATAAAAATTGAAGGAAGAGTCTTCTTTGTAACCCTTGTTTGTTTACCTCTTATGGATATAGATGTCATCCTTGGTATGGATTGGTTGTCTTCCAACCATGTGATCTTAAATTGTTCAGATAAGACCTTAGTCTTTATGTCTGATGTTCTTACCAGTGGTGTTTCTTCAGAGAATGTTTATCTCAATGCTAACCAAGTTAATCACTGTTTGGTAGAAGGAGCTCTAGGATATGTTCTTCTTTTTTCTCTAGATGTAGAAGTTAAGCAAACCCTAGATAGAATACTGTAGTAAGGGAATACCCCGAGGTATTTCCCAGTGATATAGCGAGTTGCCACCGAGAGAGAAAATAGAATTTACTATAGATTTAGTGCTCTGGATACAGGACCTATATCCATAGCACCATATAGGATGGCACCGCTTGAGCTAGCAGAACTGAAGAAACAAATAGAAGATTTGCTAAACAAGAAATTCATTAGGCCTAGTGTTTCTCCGTGGGGAGCCCCAGTGTTGCTTGTGAAGAAGAAAGATGGTACCATGAGGTTATGTGTAGATTACAGACAACTAAATAAGGTAACCATCAAGAATAAGTATCCATTGCCTAGAATAGATGATCTGATGGATCAACTAAGAGGAGCTTCAGTGTTTTCAAAAATTGATCTAAGATCTGGATATCATCAAATTCGAGTTAGGGATGAAGATATCCCTAAGACCGCCTTTAGAACTAGATATGGACATTATGAGTATCTTGTGATGTCCTTTGGGCTAACTAATGCTCCAGCAGTGTTTATGGACTATATGAACAGAGTTTTCAGGCCCTATCTAGACAAGTTTGTTGTGGTATTCATTGATGACATCCTTATCTATTCTAAGACAAGAGAAGAACATGAGCAACATGTTAGGACAGTGTTAAATATTCTTAAGGAGAAAAAGTTGTTTGCCAAATTATCCAAGTGTGAATTTTGGCTAACAGAAGTACAATTTTTGGGCCATGTTATTTCAAAAGAAGGAATCTCAGTGGATCCTAGTAAAGTAGAAGTTGTAGTACAATGGGAGAGACCTACCTCTGTGACTGAAATTAGAAGTTTTATAGGTCTAGCTGGTTATTATAGAAAGTTCATTAAGGGCTTTTCTCAATTAGCACTACCTTTAACTAGGTTAACTAGAAAAGGGTAGTAGTTTTGAGTGGACTCAAGATTGTGAGAATAGTTTCCAAGAGTTAAAGAAGAGATTGACCACTACACCTGTGTTGGTAATTCCAAATCCTTATGAAAACTTTGAAGTATTTTGTGATGCTTCAAAGATGGGACTAGGGTGTGTTTTGATGCAAAATAGGAGAGTTGTTGCCTATGCATCCAGGCAGTTAAGGCCACATGAGGAAAATTACCCTACCCATGATTTGGAATTAGCAGATGATAGTGTTTGCCTTAAAGATTTGGGGGCATTATCTCTATGGGGTTAAATTTGAGGTGTTCAGTGACCATAAAAGTTTAAAATACTTGTTTGATCAAAAGGAGCTGAACATGAGACAAAGAAGATGGATGGAATTCTTAAAGGATTATGATTTTGAATTGAATTATCATCCGGGTAAAGCCAATGTAGTGGCTGATGCATTAAGTAGGAAATTCCTACATGTGTCTCGAATGATGGTCCAAGAGAGTAAACTTCTTGAGAGGTTCAGAGATTTGAGTCTCGAGGTGACTGTAATGCCACATAGTCTATTTGCAAGTAAAGTAGACATAGTAAATGATTTAAGAACTCAAATTTTAGAAGCCCAAAAGGAGGATGAAATCTTAAGGAACATTAGTGAGCAGATCCTTGTAGGAACTCAAGAGGATTTTGATATGTCGATGATGGAATCATAAAGTTTAGAAACAGACTTGTGTATTCCAAGAGAATCAGAAGTCAAAGAAAGAATCCTTGAAGAAGCTCATAAGAGTAAGTATACCATCCATCCCGGATCCAGTAAAATGTATCAAGAGTTAAGGAAAATATTTTGGTGGCCTGGAATGAAAAGAGACATAGCTGACTATGTCTCAAGGTGTTTAGTTTGTCAAAGGTGAAAATTGAACATCGAAACTGCGGGACCTTTACGGTCATTGGAAATCCCCGAGTGGAAATGGGATAAAATCTCCATGGACTTTGTAATGGGTTTACCTAGAACCCAGTGGGTTTTGATGCAATTTGGGTTATTGTGGATAGATTAACCAAATCGCCCACTTTTTACCAATAAAAGCTAACTATTCTCTAGAGAAATATGCTCAGTTGTATTTGAGAGAAATAGTTAGATTGCATGGAGTCCCCATAAGCATAGTATCTGATAGAGATCCTAGATTCACCTCTAGATTTTGGGGAGCCTTGCAGAAGGCATTTGGGACTAAGTTGAATCTTAGCACATCTTATCACCCTCAAACAGATGGACAAACAGAGAGAACAATCCAGACCCTAGAAGATATGCTCAGGGCATGTATTTTAGAACAACAGGGTAGTTGGGATAAATTTTTACCATTAGTGGAGTTTGCCTACAATAACAGTTATCATTCCAGCATAGGTATGGCACCTTATGAAGCTTTATATGGGAGAAAGTGTCGATCACCTTTGTGTTGGTATGAGGTAGGTGAGAGAACCATCCTAGGTCCCGAGTTGGTCCAACAGACCACTGAACAAATTAAAATGATTAAAGATAGGTTGGTTACTGCTTATAGTAGGCAAAAGAGTTACGCTGATAGAAGAAGAAGACCTCTTGAGTTTGATGAGGGAGAACATGTTTTTTTAAGAGTTACTCCTACTTCAGGGATTGGCAGAGCATTGAAAACTAAGAAGTTACATCCACGTTTTCTTGGTCCTTATCAAATCCTAAAGAAAGTTGGACCTGTAGCCTACCAAATAGCCCTTCCCCCCAGTTTGTCAAACCTTCATAATGTTTTTCATGTATCTCAATTAAGAAAGTATAATCTAGATCCTTTACATGTCATAGAAATTAAATCTGTACAGTTAAAAGATGATTTGTCTTATGTTGTACACCCAGTAAAGATCATGGACAGAGGGGTCAAAGAGCTTAGAGGTAAGCAGATTCCTCTAGTGAAGGTTTTATGGGGAAACCAGAACACCGAAGAGGCTACTTAGGAGCTAGAGTCCTTTATACAACAGAATTATCCAGAGTTACTCTTATCAGGTAAGCAATTTTGAGGTCAAAATTTTAAAAAAGGAGGGGAGAAATGTAATACCCTCAATAGCATGTTAGACTTTTATATGCATACAAGGGTAACATATGACTTGTTTAACTTGTCATTGTTTTTGGTGGCGAACGAGTTCAGTTAGACACTTTGTTGCAACTCTAAAGGTAAAAAGTAGCCTAAAATGACTCAGTTATTTGCATAAACTGCTTAAATAAGGGTTTTAAGTATGGATACTTTACTCTTAAGTCACAAATGTATGTCATAAGTTGTGATTAAAATTTGAGATAAATCGAGTCAGTTTGGTATTTTTGGGCATCTTGGTTTTGTTTATTTAATACCAGAAGTAACCCCAAGATATGGAAAATTAAGATTTCGGTAGAACAATAATTTTGATGAAACTTAGTATTTATTTCAAAGTTGTTGGAAGTTTGGAAATCTTATTTTAGCTAAAGTTGAATGTTTTTAACAGAGATAGGGTTTATCGGTGTAAATTCCATGGCTAATATTTACCCACGGTTGATAGCCCTTATTTTTTACTATTGTTAGCTATTATTAAGTGTGCAATTTACTTGGTTTCATTGGAAAACAGCAGAAACGAAAGAACCCTAAGGGAAGGAGAAGAAGAAAAGACTAAGGAAGAGGAAGAGATAAAGAGGAAGGCTAAGGGCAAAGTTGAAGCTTGAGTTTCAATCAAGTTTGGTTTCATTTTTGCAGCTGGAAACCTTGAAGGTAGGGGGTAGAACTTCTCTTCTTCTAGTTTTTTTCTATTCTTTTCATATTTGCTCTAAACAACCTAATAGGCTAAATTGAATTCTAAGAGAGTAGGATGTATAGGGGTTACATGGTTATGTTTGTCTGTTGGTTTATGACTTGTTCAAAGTAAAAACCTGAATTTAGAAGCTTAAGATACCTCTTTTAGCTCATTGATACTTACTTTAGAGTTTTACACCAAGTATGGGTGTTATTGGGTCATAGGTCCAAATCAAGATGTGTTTGATGGTAATTAAGGTCTCCTATATACTTATAAACTAGTTAGGGACATCCAATGACCAAGAAAGGAACTGAAAATGGCCAAAATCA
This sequence comes from Ormosia emarginata, assembly GCA_029884605.1. Lineage (NCBI taxonomy): Eukaryota > Viridiplantae > Streptophyta > Magnoliopsida > Fabales > Fabaceae > Ormosia > Ormosia emarginata. The sequence goes on along the minus strand of JAQQTP010000078.1, from coordinate 17,496,074 downwards.
AGAAAACTTGACCATTGGAACAGATACCACGCATCTTTGGTTCTGCGAGAATCCTGTTTCTGTGGCCTTGCCGCCATGGCACATGGGAGGGTGGCGCCGCGGCATTCCACCCCAAAAACGTGAAAAATGGTCCTTTTGAAGAATTTGAGATGCAGCCCCTTGAGAAATCATTTATGCATGTTATTACATGTGTTAGGGCTTTAATTAAGGCATATTTCCATGGAGAAATCGTCATACAAGTTGTTGGTTATCCAATAACAAAAGAATGATAAAAGTAGGACATGGAGTATGATAGACATGATAGTTGAGAAAATGAAATAAAAAGGGTAATTCCTTCAATATACATAGATTAGAATGGACTCTATAACAACCAAGAGTAGTGGTTTACTAGAGAAAAATATATATATATCCCTAATGATAACCTATTACTAATTAGCTTCACTATAGATGTGAAGAGAATTAATATTAGATCAAATTAAGCGAGAATATATTGACATGGTTTATCGAGAAGTGTAACTTATATGACGTAAGGTCATTTGGCCAAGAAGGTAAGGAATTCAAAGAAGTTCCTAAAGGAACAAATTATTCTTAACCAAGTGCCATTGTTACAAGTAGTGTGGATATACTTAGTTTTGCCATCTACAAAAGATAAACTTAGAAGTCAAGATTTTATTAAAATATACCTAATTTGTCGCTGAATTAAGTATATAAGAATGATGAGATGTACCTCCAACTTGATATCTTTACTCTAGAAAATATATTCTAGTTGATGTTATAAATGTGATTTACTTTTCTTTATAAGTTAAATCATGTTTATTATGTTGTTTATGACTAGTTTTGATAACTTATACTTGAGAAATATTATTTCTCACCCCGTTGTATATCATGTAATTCCAGGTGAAGTTTCCTCCAAGAGTAAGGTGAAGAAAGAGACTAAAGATTAGTTATTTTATAGTTGTTTGTACATAGGTTATACTTCCTAAGATCTTTTGGTAATGTAATTAAATATGTAATATTTCAAGCCTTTGTTAAGGCTAGTACTGTATATGTATGAATACTTGTACAAAGAGTATATCTTTTTACACATCATAAGGCTCTCTATGATGACTTACTCAAGTGATTATAGATATATTTATTAAGATAGTAAGTTTACAGTAACGTTTTAGTATTATCAGCTTTGTGTAATTATATGAATTGTGATTTTAGTGTTAGGACGTTACACAATACATGTGGAGGAATGTGAGTGACCTAGATGGGATTTGTCCCTCCTACATAACAGGAGCGATATCTTCGGGCCCCCTGATTGAGTGAGACTACGAAATGCATGGCTATGCTCAAATAAGTCAATATGAGATATTGATCTTATTTGCTATTACTATGTCTACTCGGGAATCAGGAAACTGAAGATTGAACTAAACAAGGGTGACACATTCCATGCCTTGTGTTCAATCTGGATATCTGGACAAAGGGACTAAACTACACGGAAACATTAGTCACAGATAGGTTATGTCAAATCACTGACATTCTCATTACTTGGGTAGCAGTGATGTGTTGCTAGATACCGCTCACTGTTTGTAATATTAAAATGAGATTTTAATATTACTACCAACGTCATGAGAACTGCTGGGGTCGCACACTTAGAACAGACTAAATTGGAGTAATCAGAATCCAAGTTGGACTCGGATTCAACTGTGGGCCTAACTCATGACAGATGGGTTTAGGGTTGCACCACTTACCTTGCTACTGCTTACACTTACTTAAGGCAGCCTTTGTTATAAATAATACTGCTAAGGGGGCTGCTACTAGGTTACATCACAACCCTAGCCGCACCTACAGAAAGTGAGTGAGAGATAGTGAGGTCTTCTTCTCCTCTCTTCGCAGCTAGCACTACGAAAACAGAGGCGTGACTCCTTTTGCAAGTCTATTCGTGTGGATACCGCAGAAACATCGTCGCTATTACGGTGTTGGTGATTCACCTCGCTTGTGTCTATCACGCTTCAAGAGGTAAAAAATTTAAAAACTCGGATTATGGATTTTTCGCATGGATCCTGTAAGGGAATTCTGTTATTCCGCTGCGAGACTTTTGATCCGCAAATTCCCAACATTTGGGATTTGCGAGGATGACCTTTCATGGAGGACCTGACTGTTGGCATACAAATTTGCTCACAGACCGATGCATCTATCACAGGGAACTGACTGTGTCTTTAGCTTGGGTTTGCTATGACCCACCTTCTTTGATTTTACTACTTTTGTCCACTTAGAGTTTTACCTACCCGTTAGGGATTTATGGGATGATCCTTATTACACCCCACATGAGGACTCATTTCTTTCCACTACTCGAGCCTCTGCTCGAAATTCGGTCACTCTAATGATGATATCATTTGATGAGGAAGACCCTGAGGAGGATCCTACTATGGTTCATTCTCATGACTCTTAAGGGTTGATACTGTCGGTGGCTACTGATGGCTATCTGTATATCTTTTTGGGAAGCATGCCGTTTTGTTATTTTGATGGGATGTAAATTTGTAAACATCTTGGGGGTGGGTAAAGCCTTTACTTTTTGTAAATTTGATGATGTAATTAAACAGGCTAATGTAGTTATATATATTGTATAGGTGTATGTTTTCCTTTCATGTTGATTTTGTTTACTGTAGCTATGTTTTATTATTTTCTCACAACAAAAAATAATATATATATATATATATATATATATATATATATATATATATATATATATATATATATATATATATATATAATATACCTATATTTCAATACCCGACTACTACATAATCTCTATTTAAGATATCTATTCATATATTAAAAATGAACCAGGTCTTAATGTTTGATTTTATTTATATTTTCTGTATTTTTAGTTCTACTTTACTATGGTGTGATGTTCCTTCTTCTCCCAATAAAAGGGGCGTTACATCAATCTTTAAAATTTATACTCAACCAAGGTTATGCATAATATTAAGCCATAAAATCATATAGGACAAATAATCACAAAATCACCAAAAATTCATACAACCAGGTGAATGAATCCTCACATGGATCCTTCACTTAGAATATACAAATTCATTCCTCACCACCATGATAAGTTGATGAGGTTAATATCCCTCTTACCTTAGAGGATGACCAAGAACTCCTTGGGTGTTTTCTTGAATCAAACTTCCACTTCCAAGATGCTCTTGAAAATGAAAACAACGTACAAAAAAATCAATATTTAAGGCTTGGAATAAGATGACCATGGATCAAAATCATGGTCTCAAACTTGAAAATAAAAGAGAAGTGAAGATGGAGGAATTTCACCTTAAAGGCTTTCAAAACCCTAGCTTGAGGAAGTACTTGAAAATGGATGAACTAGATGGTGGTCACAACATGGAAGTATCTTCAAATGAGGTTTGGATTCAAGAAATATAGTTAGTTAAAATTAAAGAAGATGGGAAGGTGGATTTTGGGGTGGTAGCCGTGAGCCTCCAAGAGAGCAAAATAAGAGAAAAAGTGAAAGAGAAAGTGTGTAGCCTTTTTGGTTCATGAAAGATGAAATGGAAATAAAGGATGAAAGATGGAAAATGAGTTAAGTGGAAACTTACTCTAGAAGCCTCCTTGGAGCCTCCTTTGCCGTGAGCCTCTCCTAGGGAAGGTGTCCAAAGCTTCTCCTACAAGCTTGTCTCAAAACTTGCTTAGGAAGCTTTCTTCCTACATGGTGGGCCATGGCCACTTAACAGCTAATGGTCCCACCGTAAAGCAAACATCAAAGAGAGTAACTAGACATTAACTGGTAGTTATTAACTAATTGACAAAAGTTATAGTTAATAAAATTAGTATTTATTATCCAATGGATAATAGAACATACCTAGATTTTATTTACAAATAAAATCTCAAAAAATGAAATCTTCAAAAACTGTCTCCAGTCTTGGGTTTAGTATGCTCCCTCGGTCCCGCTTCAACAATCCAAATTTTTTCGAAGATAATATTAAAATAATCAAAATATGTCAAATAATTCATAAAAATCACAAAAATCATAAAAATCACAGATAAGAAAAATTGGGGTGTTACAATTCTCCTATTCTAAAAAGAATTTCGTCCTCAAAATTCATCATACCTTAGAACAAATACGAATATTGCTTTTTCATTTTGCCTTCTAGTTCCCATGTTGCATCTTCAGTCTCCTCGTTCCAGATCACTTTTACCGATACAATTTCTTTGCCTCTGAGTTACTTCACTCTCCTATCTTCAATCTTAACAGGAAGTGTTTCATAGGTCAAGTTCTTTTTTAGTTGTACTATATCCGGTTCTATGACATGGGCTGGATTAGGAATATACTTTCGCAATTGTGACACATGGAAGACATTATGAAGGTTGGAAAGGAAATATGGTAAAGCTATTTGGTAGGCTATCAGACCTATCTGACAAAGAATTTGATATGGTCCGATGAATTTAGGAGTGAGTTTTCTGGATTTAAGAACCCTTCCGAAACCAGTCGTGGGGGTAACTCTCAAAAACATATGCTCATCTTTTTCAAATTCAAGAGGTCTCAATCTCTTGTCAACATAGCTCTTCTGTCAACTCTAAGTTGTCCTCATTCTTTCCTGAATCATCTTAACTTTTTCAGTTGTTTGTTGTACAAGCTCAGGCCCTATCGTAAAACTTTTGCCATATTGATACCAACACAAAGGTGTTCTACATCGTCACCCATACAATGCCTTATAGGGTGTCATCCCAATGCTTGCGTGAAAACTATTATTATAGGTGAATTCTTTCAAACGTAAGAATTCATCCCAACTCCTAGTCTGTTCCAAGACACAAGCTCTGAATAGATCTTCCAATGATTAGATTGTCCTCTCTGATTGACCATCTGTTTGTGGATGGTATGCAAAACTTAAATGAAGCTTTGTTCCCATTGCTTCTTTCAAACTCTGCTAAAATCTTGATGTAAACCTTGGGTCTCTATCAGAAATAATACTCGAGGGTACACCATATAGTCTAACAATCTCACCGATATACACTTGGGTCAATTTCTCTAGCAGGTACCTTATGTTAATTGGAAAAAAGTGCGCTGACTTCATAAGTCGATCAATAATTACCCATATTGAATCAAACCCTTTTCTAGTCTTTGGCAGTCCAACCACGAAATCCATTGCAATGCTATCCCATTTCTATTCTGGAATAATCAGAGGTTGTAGCATTCTTGAAGGCTTTTGGTGTTCTACTTTAGCTTTTTGACAAACTAAACAAGACGACACATACTTGGCAATATCCCTCTTCATTCCTTGCCACCAATATAATCATTTCAGATCCTGGTATAACTTAGTAGTTCTTGGGTGCATACTCAACTTGCTCTTATAGGTTTCATCAAGAATCAACCTCCTAAGCTCGGGGTCACTCGGTACACAAATCCTATCTTTGAATCTTAGGATTCCATCCGGTCTTTCCCTAAATTTTGATACGGTGCCTTGCTTTACCAACTCCCTCTCATTCTGTAAGTATGGGTCACCTCCTTGCTTCTCTCGAATTTCTTCCATTCATCCACTCGAAATAGTGATCATATTCAAGCACATTCTTCCCAGTGTCAACTCCACAGACAACTGCATCTCCCTAAACTGTACTATTAGCTCACTTTCTTTGAGTATTATAGCATAAACACTAAGCATCTTTCTACTTAAAGCATCTGCTACGATGTTCGCCTTTCTAGGATGATATTGACGTTGAAAATCATAGTCTTTCAAAAATTCCAACCACCTCCTTTGTCTCATGCTAAGTCGGAAACCAACCGCTCTTTTGCTAGCCGCGAGTGCACGAGTCGCTCAAGTAATAAAAATGATAAGTAAGATCGTCTTTACAGGGATCATGGTAACTTTCAAAGCTAAATATTAATCTATAGTTTAATTAATTCTATTCAAGCAAATGTAAATTGGAAAAGGGATTGATAAATAAATTACAATGCATAAAGAAAGGTAAAGATAGATTGAGAACATAGAGGATCCTTTTTCAACTCCTATTTCAACTGATAACATACAATCCTTTCAAGTAAACAAACGATTATATTAGGTTAGCCTGAGAAACTAACTTAGTTAAAAGCTTATGTCTTGTACGATTAACCATATGCTATTTACCTAGTCCACTATGCGCCCATTAGAACCAGAACAAACAACAAGTATTAAGATCGATTCTCAACTAAGACTATACACGACTAATAGGTATATGTGTATCCTATTAACGAATTAAACCACTCCGCCATTGGAATGAAGTCGAACGTGCATCTACCATATAAATGATCTAAAACCTAATGTCCTATGTCTAGGCACAATAGATTTTACTAAATCACCCACAAGTTGATCAGACAAATAAAAGCATTAAGTACAATATGATAGAACAAAACCCAAATCTTTCATATAAACTCAAGGGGGTACAAATCAATCAATATTCAAAGGAAGATTCAAAGAAAGCTATAAACATAGCTAGCTACACAATGAATACGAAAATGTGACACAAAATCCATATTCAAGATAAATGGAAGAGAGAGAAGAAGAAACTGAAGAAGAAGCCCCAATGTATTGAACCTTTGAAGCTTGGATCTTGGTTCCTTCAACCCTCTTTCAACCTCACAATGCCTTCCTAGCTATTGGATTCTCCAATGGGCGAAAGCCCCAAAATGTAATATGAGAGACAGAAGGGAGAGAAAGAGAAGAAAAATAGAAAAACCTAGCAGAAAAATGAGAGAGTGCATCAAAATCTGTGTTCCACGTATTTATAGATGCATAGATTTAGTGCATCACACCGTGGCGTTACACAACACGCGTCGAGGCATGCAAAACTTAGGGCACCAGCACCGTGACATTCACTTCCTTGTGCCGCAGCGTGAAAGCCTCGAGTTGACAGGGTGCATTGGCAGAAAGTAGGATGCCGCGATGTGTAGTTCCTTGCACTGCGACGTGATGTACTAGACATTGCCTTGTGATTTCTCTTTCATTGCTGTACCTTTGCTTGCTTCAAGTTAGTTCTTTTGGGACCATCCTGCAATTGAGAAATCAACCAGTCAAATATAAATGCAATCAAACTCAATCCAATCAAAGATTAGGAAGGATTTAAACAAGATTGATAAGGAAGACCTCAACATGGATTTTACATGAAAATAAGGCTAAAGCCTTCCAACAATGCATCACAACAAGGACAAAGCCATCAATAATACCTAGAGATGGGGCACAAATAACTACATTCTATGGAGTTATCATCTCATATTCTACTCTTTCTGATCAAACAGGTATTTTAGACTCTTGTGGTCGCTGTAGATGTTGAATGTTGCTCCATATAGAAAATATCTCCAGATCTTTAACGCAAACACAACAGCAGCTAATTCCAAGTCATGTGTAGGATAGTTCTTCTCATGTACTCTCAATTGCCTTGAAGCATATGCTACCACTCTTCTATTCTGCATATGGACACATCCTAAACCTTGATATGAAGCATCACAATACACCTCAAAAGGTTCATTTGGATCGGGCATGATCAACACTAGCGACATAGTCAATCGTCTCTTTAACTCTTGAAAACTCTATTCACATGCATTTGTCCATGCGAAAGATTGATTCTTTCTTGTAAGCTGAGTGAGAGGTCCTACTATCTTAGAGAATCCCTCGATGAACCTTCGATAATAACTAGCTAATCCCACAAAGCTACGGATTTCTATTACAGTCTTTGGTCTCTCCCATTGAAGAACTACCTCCCCTTTCGATGGGTCCACCGCAATTCCCTCCTTTGAAATCACGTGACCTAGAAACTAAACCTCCCCCAACCAAAACTCACATTTTGACAGCTTAGCATATAACTTCTTCTGCTTCAGAATATGAAGAACCATACTGAGATGTTCACCATGTTCCTCCTGACTTCGAGAATAGATCAAAATGTCATCAATAAAGACAATAACAAATCTATATAGATAAGGATGAAAGATTCGATTCATATAATCCATGAATACAGGAGGAGCATTTGTTACTCCGAACGGCATCACAAGATACTCATAATGCCCGTAACGCATTCGAAAAGCCGTCTTAGGAACATCCTCTACTTTCACACGAATCTGATGATAGCCAGAACGTAAATTAATCTTGGAGAAAACAACAACTCCCTTCAGCTGATCCATCAAATCATCTATCCGCGGAAATAGATACTTGTTCTTGATTGTGATCTTGTTCAACTGATGATAGTTCACACATAACTGGGAAGTTCCATCCTTCTTCTTAACCAACAACACTGGAGCTCCCCATGAAGAAACACTAGGTCTCACAAATTTCTTCCCTAATAGTTCCTTTAACTACTTCTTTAGTTCAGCTAACTTTGATGGTGACATCCGATATGGTGCCATAGATATAAAACCAAATCCTGGTACAAGATCGATAAAAAATTCTACATCTCTTTCCAGTGGTAATCCAAGTATATCATCAGAAAAAAAAAACTTTAGGAAACTCATTGACCATAGGAATAACATTCACATCATTCTCACCCTTGACTTCCAAGGAAGACAAAAGCATGTATCCTTGAGCTCCTTCCCTCAAGAAAGTTTTGACTTGGTTGGCAGTTACAAATCCAGAAATCTCAGGATCAAGAAATACTAAAGTTTTATTGGAACAGTCTAATAGGATATGGCTAGAAGATAACCAATCCATTCCTAGAATCACGTCTATTTGAGAAAGAGGCAAACAAATTAGATCGACCGAAAAGATCCAATCTTCCACAGAAATAGGACAATTCAAGCAAACTTAAGTAGTAACAATAGGTTTAGTAGTAGGAGTAAAAATAATCAAATCAAAAGGTAAAGAAGACATAGATAATCCTAATTGGTGCACACAGTCATATGCAATAAAAGAATAGGTCACCCCTGAGTCATACAGTATAGTTAAAAGATTAGCTCCTATGGCGCAATCTCCCTTAATCAGATCTTCAGATTGGGAGGCTTTCACTCCACTCATAGTATACATTCTTCCTCATGCCTGAGGTCTTGCAACACGTACATTGTTAACAGAGGGCTCCGCCTTGGGTTGAGTGCAATCCTTTGAGATGTGTCTGGGCTTCTCGCATCTGAAACAAATGATCCCCTTGATTGTACACTCCTTTGTCAAGTGGTTCTTTCCACACTTGAAGCATTTTGGCAAAAGATGCCATAGTCTGACCAAACTTGTTACTACCAGAACCTCCTCCATATGTTTGTTGTCGATGTTGATTCCTCGGCAGTCGAGAATACGGATTTCATTGAGAATGATTCACATTGCTACTATTTCCCCTTTGGAACCGAGAGGGTCCAAAGTTACGGTTTCTTGTGTCTCGTGATTGGTCCAACTCCTCAATCCTGCGATACTTGTCCAATAGAGGTGGGAACTGCTCAATTCCCAAAGACAATACTGCTTTCTTCAAGTCATGCCTCAATCTTTCTTCAAACTTGCGGCACTTCCACTCATCATCAGGCTGTAGTTGGAAATACCTTGAGAACTTCGACAAGCTTTCAAACTTAGTAGCATATTTACTGACTATCATGCTCCCTTGTTTTAGACCTAGAAACTCTTTCGCGTGTCTCGTACTGCCTTGAAAGTATTTCTCCAGGAACTTGTTCTTAAAAACTTCCCAGGTGATCACTCTTCCTTCATCTTCCAACAATCTCTGAGTTCCAGCCCACCAGTCTTCATTGTCTCTGACAAGCATAAAGGTAGCATAAGTTACATTTCTCTCATTAGTACATCCCATTCCTCTGAAAATCTTCTCTAACTCTTTGATCCAAAGATCTGCTTTCTCCGAATCAAATTCTCCTTTGAATTATGGTGGATTGTTGCTGCGAAATTCTGATAAATTTTGAGTTTCAACGGTCGCTTCTTGTTGTTGGGCAGCTCTTTGGTTCTGTTGCACTATAACATCTGCCATCCTTTGCATAGCTTCAGCTACTGTAGCTATACTCTCGTTGTCTCGTCCAGTATCCATACGTACACCTCTATCACGAGTCATTGCATTCCTTCGAAGTCAGACTAAACAATACACAATGAAAGTCAGATGTAACGTTTCAGAAACCAAACACAGAGAATCATACAACACAAGCAAGACAGACCTAAACACAAACCCCAAAAGATTTAACTTGGGCTCTGATACCAACTAATGCAACACCCTCTATAGGGTATCACATTCAAGGACAAAAAACTTCAAAAGCTTAACACAAGATGTAAAGGGTTTAATCTTGTAAAATACAGATTTTTAAATTTTCTTTCTCGAAAACATAAATTTAAATATATCAAAAACAACACAGGATGTAATACTGAATAATTACACATCAAAATATACATCAGACTTGTGCTCAAAAAGCTTATATACAAATTGTTTAACAAAACATAAACTAGCCCAAGTCTATGAGCCTAGGGAGTAGGGTCCTCCATTGGATCCTTCTCCTCGAATTCCTTGCCAAACAAAACCCTCAGCCAGGGTAACATCTCACAGGCAGGTGTTCAAGCAGATGACACCACAGAGTCCTGATCTTCCCTAGGGGTGTAATGCAAATCACTCCACAACTCCCTAATGGGCATAACAAACTCCAAATGTACTGAGGCGTCAAGAGAGAAAGTAGGAAGCCCATCGTGGGTCCTACGCACAGATAGGGTCACATCCTTTACATATTTAACACGCTCAGTATCCCAGTCGATACGCCAGGCATCAGTAGCTCCATGGAATTGAACGCTAACAAAACCAACAAAATCTCTTCTCGCCGCCATCGCAGAGGATCAACACGAACGGAAAAGATGTTCTCCTTCTTCGTCTTCCCCACAGTCTTTATCAAATACAAACATAAAACAAAATAATATAATAGAGAGGTGAAATCCCCTACATCAATACCAGCATGGTAGCATGGAAACAGCGCTGACAAATAATGTCATTCAAATATAGTTGTTAATCAACAAAATCATGATACCAATAAATAATCAATTCAATAAATGATTCGAGAAATAATTCAATAAATACATATTGCACCAACAGGTCAAATAACTATGCATATGCATAATGGACCAATTTCCTACTCTATAGAGCTAAACACAATTTCGGAGAGAATGATCCAAAAGACATGTCTGTATCTCGTCTATAACACCCTAATGAGGATGTCACATTTCCAATACAATAATAATAAAACCTTACCCAAGTTATAAAATGTTTAGTGCATAATTAATATGAGTTGTAAAATTTTTATTTTTATACATGATATCATTAAATAAAATAAAACGAATCACAAAACAAAACAAACTATTATTACACACCATAATATACATATGATTTTTGTCTTAAGTATACAAATAATTTACAACTACAAATATTTCATAAAGCAGTAAAAAGTTAGCATAACACTAAAACATAACCATGCCCAAGTGCACATCATAGATTTCTAACCCTCCGAAGGATCATCCTCAGATGGATCATCGAATGACAAAAATCCTAGATGTCTCGCAGCTCTACGGATAGGAGTCCATGCTGTCAATACACTACTGATCTTACTGGGTGCATGAAAACGTCCTCCCCAGTAACGCATAAGAGTCAAAAGCATCTCAAGATGTAAATACAGAGTAGTGATAAATATTGGTGCTCCATCAAACTCTCTACGTAAGGTCACAGTCAGACGACCCACATAAGCCACTGATCCTCTATCTTCACGCAGTCGCCAGGCCTCAGAGCCTCCGTGAAAATCAAGTCTCACAAAACCAAAGAAATCAGGCAAAGCCATAACCACAAGATCAATCCAAATGATATGGGTGACGTAATGGCTTGCCTTCCTCGAACTGATTACTCGGTTGCTGGTCCTCCGGGTACTGAATCTCTAGAGGCTGCTCCTCTTCCTCTTCCTCAAACTCTTTACAGAATATAAAAATAATACAGAAAATACATACAAAGAGGTGAGACAATCTACATCATTACCAGCATGGCAGTACAGAAAATGACAATACATACAGATATCACAGTTGATTAAAAAATCCATATTGTCACATCATGCACAATATCTCACATTAACACATCAAACATAATATCTCAAATTAAATATAAATAGTCACATTATGATGCAGACCACAAATGCAAATGTACACCGACTCATTCTTACTCCATGGAGCTAAATACAGACATCAGATAGAATCATCCGAAAGACCTGTCTGTACCTCAGGCTGCCCAACCAACTATTACACAGTTAAACGTCGTGTAAATAGCCCACAGTCAAAACATCGTGTAAGTAGTACACAGTCAAATACGTCGTGCATCACAGGCATTGTACTAGGCAGTCTCCACAAGATCTTGATTAAGAATAATGTTTGTCGAGATCATTAATGCGTTGCCCGTTACCACCGCCCAAAGGAGCTACCAACTGTCCATATGTGGAATCCTCCGCACACTAATGCCTCCAAGTTCAATCAATGAACCGCACTACACCTATCACACCCACAACACGATGTAATTCATCTCGTCAGCCAATCACCAATTTCAACCAAATTGACACATCTCTCAATGTACGAACATAAACTAAAATTACACAAATACCCTTATTATCATTATAAGCCATAATTACAACAATACCCTCAGTATCGGTATTAACCAAATATAGTATGTCTCTACTTTACAGTACTATTTTTCAACATGTCCAGGTCCACCACTTTGGCCCGACAGTAAAACTCACTGTTCCTTTTAGTCGCGTAAAGATTTTATCTCATTTTCACAATCACGTCGCTTTTTCAAATGTTTTCGAATTGCGTAAATATATTTTGACGTTTTTTAAATATCGCGCAATGTTTTTAAATTATTTTCTCAGTCGCGTAAGATTTTTAAATCGTTTTCTCAATCGCGTAACTTAAAAATCATTATTTTAAATACGTGTAAGCTATTTCTAGTATTTTTCAACTATGTATAATATTTTCTTTACGCTCTAATTATACTTTGAAACTTTCCCCATTATTTGTCCACTTTTAATTACTTTTGACAATATTTTGTCTAGAAAATTCATTAAATGATATTTTTTACGTTTTTCTTTAAAAATTACCTTACTTTAACTATAACTATTATTTACACTTTGAAACTCATTAACGTGCTTCAAAACCCAAAGGTGAGCTCTACGTTAACATTTTTCAAGTGTTCACTTTATTTCTTATTTATAATTAATTCCTCTAATTTGGGTTTCTAAAACGAAATTCATTTATTTCGTTCTCTAAAAATTCATTAAAATTGAATTCTTATTAAGTTAACTACTTAGTCTACATTAGAAAATAATTTTGGAAATCAAATATACATTATGTGGCATTGATGCCTGTGGGATTGATGAGTGTCTCCACAAACCAACACGGGTCTTTTCAGCGTGCTTTGTCCTCACTCACACGCATCCTAGGAAATTTCTCAGAAGGTCACCCATCCCACAATTGCTCCAGGTCAAGCACGCTTAACCATGAAGTTCTTATGTTCTAGGCTCCAGAAAAGAAGTTACAACTTTTTGATATGGCTACGCCTAATCAATTCCTTTAAGACATCCTAAACTATGCAGTCCCATACCTGCACAGTCTCTGAATCCCTCTCATTCCGGTGTGTATTTAGTTCATTCATGGGACCCTTCACCTAGAAGCCTGCCAAGAGCCGCTCCTTGTACGTGCTTCTCTTACACTAGCGTCCACTCCCCGCCCTCGTCGGCCCCGGGACACCTCATGTGGTAGTTGTAACACCCCAAAAATTAATAATTTTATGATAAATAGTTGTTTTATAATATTTGTGAATTTTTCTGTATTTTTCTATGAACGCGGAATATTTTGATATTATTCCTTGTTTTGCATGCGCGCTGAGCGGAGTCAGAAAAATGAGATATTTTTTTCAAGAACCTTGAACTGTGGAAATGTCGACGGGGGATCTTACTAAACCCGAGGCCAGATGCGATTTACGAGGTTTCACATTTTTTGAGATTTTTATCTGATAAATAAAAATTACTGAATAATTTTATTATCCGTTGGACAATAAATATCAGTTTTTGTTAACTGTAATTTCTATCCACTGGTAATAAATCCGATATAGTGTTAGTCATATTTTAGAGAATGCTTTAATGACATCATCATGGTGACATTATCACCATGACATCACTTTAACTTTTCAAAAGGAGGAAGCTTCCTAGCACATTCCTTTTGACTTATTGGAGAAGCTAGGAGGAAGCTTCCTTGCACTTTCCTATTGGCTTCTTCAAGAAGCCATATTTCTTCTCTCTTCCTCTCCACCATACATTTTGAGGGCTCTTTGTGACCACACATTTTAATTCACATACTTATACAAAATACACCTAATTACACATTTAACTTCAAATCAATTTACTATCACTTTCTCTCTCTAATATTTTCTCTCCTCTCATTTTCTCTCAAACTTCATCTTCTCCATCTTCTCTCTACTCCACGGCAAAGCTCCATGGTTAGGGGAGCCAAGGTTTGCTGCATTTTACCACTTCCATTCTTACTTTCAAAAGCTTCCAAGACACTTTCTCTCTCCATTTTCTCTCTTCTCTCATTCTTCTTCAAGTTTTCTCTTCTCTCCTTTCCTTCACCCTCTCCATGGCACCACCATCTCCACCCACCTCTACCATGGCAAAAATTTCAAGTAACCACATTTCCTTGATCTCTATTACATTCTAAACACTTTTCTAGTTGGAGTCATCTTTAAAAACTCAACCTTTACTCTCCATTTTCTCCCCTCTTCCATGGCCAAAACCACCATTGTTGGCCATCCAAGCTTTTTTGTTAAACCAACCCTTAATCTTGAATCTAGACATCATTCTAAGCTTTGGATCTTTCAAGCTTCAAAGTTGGAAACTTTAAGGTAAAGTTCATAACTTTTCCACCCTTTTCTCCTCACTTTCGTAATCCTTGATCTCTTTGGTGATCAAGGGTTCCTTTTATAAGCTTTGATGATGATTTTGATGAGTTTTGATGTCCTTAGGGTTTCCTTGAAGGTGTAGTACGAAAATCCCCACAAGGGACTAAGAGGCTTGTTTCCTTGTGTTGTCTTCAGGAGGTAAGAGGGAGATAATCCTCTTCAACCTATCTTGGTGGTGAAGAGACCTTGTGTGATTGTTTGATGGAGAAATCCATATCTGTATGCTTACTTTGTTTGGTGATTTTGCATATTTATGTATTCTTGATTTGGATTAATGATTGAATGATGATCTTGAATGTGTTGGATGTGTTGAAAATGCTTGATCATGTTAGGGTTGTTAAATGAAAAATTTGGAGTGTCCTACCCTAATGTGAGGCCACGGTTTTGATTAGGGTTTTAGGATATAAATTGGTTTTGTGTACAAATATAATGAAGCTTATGTAAGTAAATGTTAGAATTAATGGATGGAAAATTTTAAGGGTTTAATACCCTAAAGTGAGGTCATGGTTTTGGTCATGGATCCTAAGGGATTGGATTAAATTGTTGTGAAATAAAATTTAAGTGATTAGGTATCAAGAGACTAGTGCATGAAATGGAAAGGATTTGGGACTTCTACCTTAGGGAGGCTCACGGCCTCTAAGAAGATTAATGGTCCAAGTTGTGATTCTTGGTGCAACATTGGGAAATTTTAGATTCCTTTGGAGTTCATAAAATGGAAAAAAAATAAAGGAAAAGACTTTATCCTATGGATTGGAGTGATTTTGAACATAAGGGAAGGACAAGAGAGTGGTGAGGCTTGTAAAACCTTCGAGTAATTTTTAAGTGAGCATCATTGATTAAATTAAGGAATTTAATCAACCTAAAGGAATGAAGATTGAATAAGGACTTCAAGGGAATCCCTCTAGGAAATGAATCCATAATAGATGTTAATTAAAGTGAAACTTTATAATGATCTCATAAGACTTGTTGAGCTAGGATGAAACCCCGAAATGAACTTCTAAAAGTGTGTTATCACTCTTGAGAATTTAATACTAGGCTATTGTGGGTCCGTGTTTGGGACTAAAACTCTGTTAATGCTTAAATTGGCCAAATTGTGGCATATTATGGCAAATATATCATTATTGTTGGATATACATGGCTGTGCATGGAGTCAACATGCATTGAGCATTATACACTATTAGTTATTGTGCCGATATGCTGAAACCGGGTGGATCAGTGTTATTATATAATTGCATAGGTGGTTATGTAATAGTGGTGATACTAATGGTATTAGACAATTGTATGGGCGATTGTTTAATATCATTGGGGACAGTACCATGATGGCTTGAGTTATGCATAATCGCATTGAACAATTTGCTCAGTCAATGACTGTTAAAAGGCTGGATGAGCCTATGATTAGACATTGAATTAGTATGCATTGAACAAATTACTCAGTCGATGACTGTTAAAAGGCTGTATGAGCCTATAGATGAGAATTGAATAAGTGAGATCCAGTGAAGGACCTATGGGGGGCGTAAGGCGCGGAGTATACCGATTAGACGCATTACGGGCCTATAAATTACTATTCTTTACTCGGTGAATCAATGAGAATTGATAGTGTGGTCTATGATGGATCTATGGAGGGGAGTAAGGCGCGGTGAAAACTGATTGCACGTATTACAGGCCAGATAAATCACTATCCTTTTGTGGAGAATGAGCGAGAATTGAATAGTGTGATCTCGTGGAAGGATCTGATTGAGGACCGTGAGGCGTGGTGGTTCATTTCATGATGATGTTATCACCTTATTATACCCTTGGCCATGATAAACCGATTGCAACGCATCACGCACCTGACAAGCATTATTCTCTTCGTGGTCCGACATAGACTGTCATTGAGGGGGACAGATCTTCTGGAACATTCATCTTTTGAAATGGAATAGAAAATCTTGGTACCAAGTACACATACATTGTGAGTCGGCATTGTGAGTCCACATGTCATATGACACTCATTTATATCATATCTTTTGGCACTCATTCATATGATGATTATACTACTGTGTTATTGATGTCATGATTATCTGAAATGTTTTAACTGTTCATTATCTGAGATTCTGTTGTTGTTTTCCCTTATCGTATGTGATTACTGCTGCTTAAATGTTATTGCTCTGCTAAGTGGGCGCCCTGCCCTATTCTGTTTCTTTACTGCCATAATGGGTAATGTAAGTAGGATGTCTTACCTCTTTCCTGTATCCTTGTATTTTCTGTTTTATATTTATATTTGATAAAAGATTGTGAGGATGAAGATGAGGGACCACACCTTTACTGATCAGATTGGACTGATTCATTACTTTCGATATGATGTCTGGACGAGATTTCTTCGATTACGCACGGGTGCAACTTCATGGAGGCATTGATGCCTGTCGTATCGACTGGGACATCGAGCATCATATATATATGGGATAACGGCTTTGTCTGCTAGTAATACCTTTCCCAATGGTTACTACCTTTCCTCTTTTGTGCTTTAGTATCCGCTATATTTTATTTGAATATATAAGTACTATATTTAGTGTTGTTAATGCTTTGTGTTAAGGATGAATATGTTATATATGAAATATGTTTTTTTTCAGTGGTTGTACATTAATGGTTGAATACTAAATATGCATTCATTTGGGGCTTATACTTTCTATTTATGTATAAATGAAATAATTTTTTTGTAAATACTATTTTTGAGACTGTGACATGCCTGGATTTAATGACATGATGTGATGACGATTGTGCCATAGCTATTAGATCTAGGGGTGTTACATTCCTTGTGTTCTTTGGAACACTCATGCAAATCCTCACATGTTATTCATATTCTATCATAATTATCATACATATATGAACACATACAATATATTTTAAAGCTATAGACATGCATACACACATAATCAATCACAAAATAGAAAAAACATTAAACAACCAAGTGAATGAATCCTTATGGATTCTTCACCACAAATACATCCATTTTCTCACCACCACACAAGGTTGATGTGATTAAATCTCCCTCTTACCTTAAGGGAAGACAAACTCCTCTTAGACTCCTCCTAGTGATTTCGTGTAACCTTAAAAGAATCCGTAACAAGCTCAAACAAATTTTAAAGAGTCATAACTATAGGTGAAAAATATAAACCATGGATCAATCATGGCTTAGAACCTAAGAAATCAAGTTAGAAATAAGAAACAAGGATTTTCACCTTGTAGGAAAAATCTTCAAGATGGTTTTCCAAGCTCAAGATGAAATGTTTTGAAGAAACTTTCAAGATGAAAAATGCTTAGAATAGTGTTTGGATTTGAGAAGTAGGGTTAGGTGAAATTTTAGAAGAGTGGAGGTGTTGGTTTAGGGTGTTGGCCGTGAGCTCTCAAGGAGAAAGACTATGGAGTTGTTCTTAGTGTTCTTGGCTTTTGGTAGAAAGAGAAGAAAGGTTTTGAGTGATAGTAAAATGAAGATGAAGATGAAATGAAAATTTTCTCCTAACACCAAGCACTTGGCCGTGGAGCTCCTTCAAAGGAGGTGGCCACTTTAGTTGACTCTTAAGACTCCTAATGGCCTTAGATGTGATCAATGGATGATATTCAAGGATTTGTCTCCAAGCTTGCTTCTCATTGGTGTAGATAATCAAGTCATCAAGTGACTAAGCCCTTCTTGAATGTGCCATAACCGAATGGCCTTAGGAGAAGCAAACTAGGTTTTAGTTCATTTGGTTTCCTAGTCTAAGTTAATTTAGTTAAGTTTCTTAGTCACTTAGTTAGCCATTTAGTTAGCTAGGATGACTAACCCTTTTCTTGATTCTTCTAGAACCTTCTCAAACTAAAACTTAAATGACTAGTTAACTAGGTTTGTTCCATTTAGTTACTACTTAGACACCTTAATTTAACTTAGTTTAGTTAGATCAACTTAGTTAGGTTTTTCTAGTTACTTACTAACTAGTCTAACCACTTTTGTGGACTTGTTTCCTATTGGCTTAGAAACCTTCAAGCCACTATTGTTGACCATATCTCATTGGCTTAGAAATAAATTAAGCTAGAAAAGTTGACTGATTCTTCAAATGCGGGTCCCATAGACTTTTCAGGTCTATGGTCCATTTGGAGCAGAATTCTACTATTTTTAAGACAGTAGGTACTGTCTAATAAAATAATATTATAATAATATAAAATATTTTTATTACACAGTTAAATCTTAAAAATTAAAAGATTAACACACGTATCACTTGAAATTGGGTTTAGTAAGATCCCAAAGCTCCGAATAATTAAATTAAGATTTTTTCGGTCAGAAAATTATTATTTTCTTAACTCGGAGTAAATCACACACAACAGTCAAATACAGTCACGAAACAGTCAAATTCATTTTATAACTCACAGAAAACATAAAACAATACATTAAGATAATATTGTAATTCAACCAAAAGTTGGGGTGTTACATCGTCAGCCTCAATTCAAGTGCTATAATTTCTCAATTTGCGCATCTTGTCTTATATAAGACAGTCCACGCTAGATCGAGAATAGAATAGTGTCTAGTCGAGATCGTCAGTGCGTTGCACAATCACCACGGCCCAGTGGAGCTACCAACTGGCCACTTGTGGGATACCCGTGCCCTGACACCTCCAAGTTCAACAAGTGAACCACATTACGTAATTCGCACCTACATTAAGGTGTAATTCAACTCCTATGCATATAGCCTTACAACAAGTCTATCAGACTTTTACCATGCATGATCAATGACTTAATGCATACACATATATTAATATCATGATTTCCATAAACATAAGCTACTATTGAGCCAAAATGTCACTAACACCTCTGGGTCCCATTTAAGAGCCCGACAACACACTGTTGTTATTTCTAATCACGAAGATAAAAAATTGTCATACTTAAATTTCATAAAACTTTTTATTACACTATTAAGCTTAATTTTGGAACTTTCAAAGTTTATTGTAGAATTTAACCTTAGTTTCAATATTTTCTAACTAGGCTCCTCTAGGTAATACTTCCCAATATTTTCACAAAGAAGACAAAAAGGAAATCCGCATTATGTTAATTTAATAAATTCTTTTCTTTTGCCTTTAATAAAAATACCTTAACTTTTCAATTTCTCTTTCAAGCTTATTTTCCACCCAATAGCTGAAATCCCTCTCTTATTAAATGACCAAATTGTATTCTATCTCTCTTTCATTATTATAAATCCTTAACCCAATTCATTTTCACCTAAGCATCTAAGTTCCAAATCAACACAAAAGTTTACCTTGGATACCCTATTTAGAGTCACTTGGCCGTGACCCCTAAGGCCTTTAAATTCCAAAATTTTTATTCTCATAAAAAAGAGTCCAATGATAAAATATACTTCAATCATCAAAATTTCTACTCAACCAAGGTTATGCATAATATTAAGCCATAAAATCATATAGGGCAAATAATCACAAAATCACCAAAAATTCTTACAACCAAGTGAATGAATCCTCACATGGATCATTCACTTACAACATACAAATTCGTTCCTCACCACCATGATAAGTTGATGAGGTTAATCTCCCTCTTACCTTAGAGGATGACCAAGAACTCCTTGGGTGTTTTCTTGAATCAAACTTCCACTTCCAATATGCTTTTGAAAACGAAAACAACATACAAAAAAATCAACATCTAGGGCTTGGAATATGATGACCATAGATCAAAATCACAGTCTAGAACTTGAAAATAAAAGAGAAGTGAAGATAGAGAAATTTCACCTTAAAAGCTTTCAAAATCCCAGCTTGAGGAAGTACTTGAAAATGGATGAACTAGATGATGGTCACAATATGGAAGTGTCTTCAAATGAGGTTTGGATTCAAGAAATATAGTTTGTAGAAATTAAAGAAGATGGGGAGGGTGGATTTTGGGGTGGTAGTCGTGAGCCTCCAAGAGAGAAAATGAGAGAAAAAGTGAGAGAGAAAGTGTGTAGCCTTTTTGGTTCATGAAAGATGAAACGGAAACAAAGGATGAAAGATAGAAAATGAGTTAAGTGGAAACTTACTTTGGAAGCCTCCTTGGCCATGAGCCTCTCCTAGGGAAGGTGTCCAAAGCTTCTCCTATAAGCTTGTTTCAAAACTTGCTTAGGAAGCTTTCTTTCTATTGGTCCAAAAAGAGATGAGTCATATGGTGGGCCATGGTCACTTAATGGCTAATGGTCCCGCCATAAAGCAAACATCAAACAGAGTAACTAGATATTAATCGGTAGTTATTAATCAATTGACAAAAGTTATAGTTAAGAAAATCAGTATTTATTGTCCAATGGATAATAGAACGTACCTAGTTACAAATAAAATCTCAGAATATGAAAACTTTGAAAACTGTCTCCGGTCTCGGGTTTAGTAAGCTCCCCCAGTCCCGCTTCAACAATCCAAAATTTTTCAAAAATAATATTAAAATAATTAAAATTTGTCAAATAATTCATAAAAATCACAAAAATTATAAAAATCACAGAAAAGAAAAATTAGGGTGTTACAATATATACTTATTTATAGAGCCCAAGTGATAAAATAGTCATTGATAGTGTTTAGAAATGATTTTTTTTATGAAAACTAGTTGTTTTATAGCCGTTAGGAATGCTTCTGGGCACTTGATAATGGATTACATGGATGTTGTAATCGATTACATGGCCTCTTCCAGAGTTGTAATCGATTACAAGACTTGTGTAATCGATTACATTGCCTCTGGTTTTGAAAACTAACTTTACAAGATCATAACTTCTTCATTTCTTATTTGATTAAAGCAAATAACCACTCATTGGAAAGATCTTTGAGTCTATTTTCAAAAGAAATAATTTCACAACAAAAATCAAAGTATTTTGAAAGTTATGATCAAAAGAGTGTCCAAAGGTTAGCTTTTCAAAACTCAAACTTGACTAGTTTACATAGTTTAAAGCAAATGGTCATAACTTCTTCATTTCTTATACGTTTAAAGGAAATAACCACTCATTGAAAAGATCTTTGAGTCTATTTTCAAATGAAACAAGTTTCATAACAAAAATCAAAGTATTTTGAAAGTTATGATCAAAATAGTAACCAAAGGTCAATTTTTCAAAACTCAAACTTAACTATTTTTCATAGTTTTTAACTACCACCATGACTAGCTTTCCAAAACATGTTTGTTGAGCATTTTAGCATGTAACAACCATTTTTAAATATTTAAAAGTATATTTGAACTCTTTTCATGTAAAACCTCTATTTTTACATTGGAGAAAGCCTAAAAGGAAATATACCAATTCTATTCCTTAGGCTTCTTCATGTAATCCAAACTTCCAAAAATTTCTTCTCTTTAAATTTTGCAAATACTTGGAATATCTTATCATTCTCATTCTTCTTGAGTTTAGCATAATTGTGATATTTCGCTTTTTTGTTGCAATGCTCACTCTTGGTACTTAAACTATTCTACAAAGTATTACTCACTTAAATAAACATAGTTAATCCAAATTCATAATTCAATATCTTCATATGCAGGATTCATAAATGTATAACTCTAGGTAATCTAACATGCATATAATACTTTCATAGGCACATCCAAATAAGACATTTATTAATTACTAATAGATATGTTCTATATAGGATGCAACAAAGAACACTTTATACATTTTCATTTAAATAGAGCCAAATCCAATATTAATTCATTGTAACTCACATAAAGCATTATTGGATATATTAGATAAAGAATGCTACACATATCTCATTGCATAATTATTATATGAAATACAACCAGATGGAGTATATGATCATGTATAATCAATATAATCTATTAAGCACATCTATGTAGCATAAACAACATTCTTTTTATCTTGTATTTGTCATCATCAAAACTTAACATATTAAACCATTGGAGAAAACTTATTTCTACAAGAGCGTATCAAACCAAAATGGCTGGTACCTATAAAGGGACTTCAACGCTCAAGTCAAGTAGTGAACAAGTTTGGTTTATGCAGTGAGATAGTAGATACTTGATTAGTGTGGCTTAGCTTGGTATTTATACAACGTGACTAGAATCGTAATACAATCTGTATTGAATGTAGATATTTAAGATTGATATTCTGGTAAAGATTATCATCCCATTATTATTGGGTAAATCTCTATAAGTTAAGCACTTGAATATGGAAGCTATTTAGTAATCTGAGGCAGTTATGGTCCTATAATATTGTATGATGATTGGCAGTTACGGATATTTAGGGATATACCCTCTGCACAAGTCTATTAGTTTTGATACTATGGCCCAATGTTACTCGATGTGCATGGCTTCGAAGTCTGGACTAGAGCTGCCAACCAGGGCAGAGTTCGGTGGTACGCGTGCTGGGTTGTTCCACTAGAGGGGATCCTGGATTACAATCCAGAACTTGAGGTAGGTATGTTACGGTGGTTTCCTCCTTGTGCAGCTGTAGCAGTAGAGCGTATCGAACTAGGGGGTGGGTACCTGCAAAGTGATTCCAATGCTCAAGTTAAGCAGTGTATAAGTATGGTTTATATAATGAGATAATAGATACCTGATTAAGGTGGCTTAGTGATCTATCGATTATATATATATCTTGAGTGCCTTATGTTTAGTCCAATTGGATTATATATGTGCTTAATTGTTAACTTTTAGCTAAGTTTCTGGATATGAAGCTTAATCTGAACTTTATTGTGAAACTATGCTCAAGTGTGTTTATAAGCACTAATAATTGCATTGTGTTTTTCAAAAGATCTTTGAGTGTTTGAGTCCATTAGCATCAAACCAAGCTTGCTATCCATTTGAGGAGAGAGCTAAAGACTCAAGGAGATCACTATCACCCCTAGAAGTAAAGAAAGAAGAGTATATGTGAAGAATTAAGGCTGAATATGAAGAGATTAAGTGACACGACCTATGTCCCCAAACACCGGGAGGGTGTCCTTCTCTAACATCACAAATTAGATCCAGTTTTGAGTGTGACCTAAGATATGACTCGTGTCCTCAGACACGGGGTAGGTTGTGTTCCTCTCTGACTTCCAATCCTGTGGAAGTTGTGCTGATAGACTCAGACACAGGGGGGTGTCATCAGACACGACCCGTGTCTGCGAATCAAGAAATCAGTTTCGAATTTTAATGAGGAGTTAGGTATCTAAAGGTATAAATAGGATTGCTTAGGGTTCCAAAAGGGACTCTTCTGCACTACAACCTGCCAAGGAACTGAGAGAGGGAGATTCGATTAAAGATTGGAAATTTGGGTTCAAACTATCAGAGATCAACAAACCTTGATCATTAGAAACTAGTTTGATTTTCAGTTTTCTTTTGCACTTGTGTTCTTGATGATGACTTTCTTTAGTTTTTCTTTTGAATTTGAATTCGTCATGTGTGACTAAGTTTCTTATTTGGTTAAAGGAAGATGAAACCTTAGTTTTGATCATGTGAATCCTCTATATTCCTTTATATATAATACAATTATGTTTTTATTCATATGTTTCTGATCTTAATTCGGTATAAAGGTTTTTATACTCTTTGCTATTCTCAAAAATGGTAAAACTATGATTGCTATGCGCAATTGTGATAGTAGAACTAGTGAAACATATGATCTAAGTAATTCAATCCTGGTGTGTGATTGGTTTTCTAAATCTTAATACTATCATTAGGTAGGTGCAAGAGTGGTTGCTTTACAATTAACTAATGATTAGGACTTGATTTGAGCGGTTACTAAATTAACTAAAACTTAAAGAAAACAGAGAATTAATCTCATAATCACATGAAAACATAATTGACTATGTTAGTATAAAGGATATGTAGGTCAGTATTATCATTCAAATCTAGTGGTTGATTCCATCTCTTAACCAATATCTCTTAATTGATAATTCAAATCGTGTTTATTGTTGTTGCCTTAGATTTAATTTCTTTTTTTAGTTTTAATAAACAAAATTCACTTTTTACTATTTATTGTTTTTAGAGTTTAAATTAGGAATCGATTTATAGTGTTAATTGAATTGATTCTCTATGGATCGACCCTTACTAACTATAACTAGTTGTAAGGTTTTTATATTTTTGGTAGAACTTGACAACTTATATTTTTAATCACAATCCAAACAACACCACTTAACCTGGTATTTATAGAGAGTGACTAAAACCATAATGCAATCTGTATTGAATGTAGGTATTTTGGATTGATATCCTGCTAAAGATGATCATCCCATTATTGTTAGGTAAATCCCTATAAGTTAGGAACTTTAATATGGAAGCTATGGTCCTATAATATCATATGATAATGATTAGCAGTTATGGATATTTAGGGATATACCCTCTGCACAAGTTTATCAGTTTTGATATTATGACCCAATGCTACTCAATGTGCATGGCTTTCGAGTCCAGACTAGAGTTGCCAAATAGGACAAAGTGTAACACCCTCTGTAGGACATTATATTTATGACGAATTATAAATAAACCTTACCCAAGTTACAAATCATTTATTAAATAATAATAATATGAGTTATAAAAAAATTTCTTTTTGTACATTATATCATTAAATAAAATAAACAGATATGAAATAAAACAAACTACTAAATACACACCATAATTATACATATAAATTTTTTTTTGGTGGATACAAATAATTACATACTAAAAACTGTTTAGTAAAGTAGTAAACTATTTGACTCAAAATAAACCATAAAATAGACCAAGTACACAACTAAAAGTTCTGATCCATTGAAGGATCCTCCTCTGGTAGATCATTAGAAGACAGAAACCCTGGATGTCGTATAACCCTACGGACAGGAGTCCGTGCGGTCGACACACTACTAAGCTCACTAGGGGCATGGAAACAACCACCCCAATAGCGCCTAATAGACAAGGGTAACTCTAGATCTACATAAACAGTAGTAGAGAACATAGGAGCTCTATCATATTCCCTACTAAGGGACACAGTCAATCGTCCCGCATAAACAACAGTCTCCCTATCCGCTTGTAAACGCCAGGCTTCGGAGCCCCCTTGGAACTCCAATCTCACGAATCCCAAAAAGCTCGGTAGTGCCATGACATGTCAAAATCAATTCACACAATAGGGATGATCTGAAGCTCGCCCTCTTCGCACTGATCACCAGGATGTTGTTCTACCTCGTACTGACAATCCAAAGGTTGATCCTCTTCTCATTCCTCAAAATCTTTACCGAACATAATAATAATACAGAAATGAATACAAAGAGGTGAGACAATCTATATCACTACCAACATGGCAGTATAGAAAACGACAGTACATATAGATATAACGTTCAAATCATGTTATCACATCATACATAATATCTCAGATCAATAAAATTATCACATCATGATGCAGACCAAATATGCAGATGTACACAGACTCGTTCCTACTCTATAGAGCTAACCACAATTTTTAGAGAGAATGATCTAGAAGATCTGTTTGTAGCTCCAGTTGCCCCGGCCAAGTACTACACAGTTTATTCATCGTGTACAACAAGATTGTACTAGACAGTCTACACCAGATCGTGATAAAGAATTGTGCTTTGTCGATATCGCTAGTGCGTTGCCCTGTACCACAACCCAGAAGAGCTTCCAACTATCTATATGTGGAATCCTCCTCACACTAACGCCTCCAAGTTCACTCAATGAACAATACTATGCCTATCACACTCGCACTACGGTGTAATTCATTTCTTAGGCAACTTGCCAATATTAACCAAATTGACACGTTTCTCTATGCATGGTGTATGATAAAAAAAATACACATATAACAATATTATCATCGTTTCTCACAATTATACGTCATCACTTAGCAGTACCATTTTCCAATGTAACCGGGTCCACCACGTTAACTCGACAATAAACTACTGTTATTTTCAATCGCGTAAATATTTTATCGCGTTTTCACAATCGCGTAACCTTTTCCCAGCGTTTTCAAATCGCACAAATATTTTTCAACATTTTTACAATCGCGTAGCGTTTTAAAATTATTTTCTCAATCGCGTAACATTTTTAAATCATTTTATCAATCGCGTAGTTTAAAAATTATTATTTTAAATACGCATATGGTTTTTCTAATATTTTTTAACTGCGTAAAATATTTCTCTGCTTTCTAAATTAAATTTTGAATCTTTCTCCATTATATATTTATTTTTAGCCTCATTTTCCAATATTTCCTCTTGAAAATCCTTTAAGTAGTATTTTCTACTATTTCCTTTAAAAAATTACCCTTCTTGGATTTAACCAATATTTACAGCTCGAAACTTGCTAACACACTTCAAAACCCAATGGGTGAGCTATACGTTAGTATTTTTCAAGTATTTATTTTGTTTCTCATCCTTACTTAATTTCCCTAATTAATCTCTGAAATAAATTCACTTCATTTCATTCTCTAAAATTCATTAAATTAAGTCCTCATTAATTTACATCATTCCATGCTTAGAAAATAATTTTGAATTTAAAACATCATAAGTAGGCATGTTAGTCGAAAATCATTATATGTTTTATAAATCATCTTTAATTATTTTCTATCATCTACTTCCTTGTAAGAATTCTTAATCCAATTTATTATTATTAAATCACTTAATCCATGATTAGAAAAATAATTTAGAACACTTTATCCTCTTTGTGGTGGTGTAGGCCGTGAGCCTCATGGGTTCTTTGAAATCCTCATGCAATTCCTTATCTTGTTATTCACATCCTACTACATACAATAACTATCCTACCTTCACTAAAACATATAATCAAAGTTATAAACATGCTTGCATAAAAAATCATCACAAATAAGAAAAGCTTTGAACAATCAAGTGAATAAATCCTTATGGATCTTCACCACAAACAAATCCATTTTCTCACCACCAAGACATGGTTGATGAGATTAAATATCCCTCTCACCTTTAAGGAAGACAAAAATCCTTCTTGCTTGATCCTATGGATTTCATGTAGCTCTGAAGAAATCCCTAACAAACTTTGAAGCAAACCAAAGTCACAAACAAAGCTTAAAAAAAGAAAACCATGGATCAATCATGGCTTAGAACTTTAAGAATCAATTTAGAAACAAGAAATAAGGATTTTTACCTTGTAGAATAGAAACTTCAAACTTGATTTCCAAGCACTAGATGATTGATTTTGATGAAACTTATACATGAAAGATGTTTAGAATGGTGTTTAGGTTTAAGAAGTGGTGTTGGATAAAATTATAGAAGTATGGATGTAGGCTTGGAAGGGTGGAGGCCGAGAGCTCCAAAATAGAGAGAAATGGAGTCTTTTGTGTTCTTGGAGGAGAGAGAAAAGAGAGAATAGCTTTTTGTGATAGAAATGATGAAGATGAAATGAAATGAAATAAGATCCTATCTCCTTATGTGCTAGCCGTGGAAGTGCATGGAGAGAGAGGTAAAACATTTGCTTGATATTTTTACCATTTAGATAACAATGGATGCTAGATGTTTATCTTAAGTGATAGGCTTTAAAAATTTAAGCCTTGAACCTTCGTGGGCTTAAGAAGATCTCCTGTATCCAATAATTATTAAATATTTTTCCCCTAGTTCAAAAATTATTCTTGACCTCAGACGTGAATCACACACAAAAAATAAAAACAATCACTTAAAATAATGCGTAATAAATTTAAATACGTAAATCAAGGGACTACAATTCAAACATGCAGAATTAAAGAATTTGGGGTGTTACATTTATCCATGCTTTGCTTGAAGATGTCTTGGCCGTGAAATGCTAAAGGGAAAAGCAAACCAAGTTTGTTTCTTTTAGTTGCCTAGTTAAGCTTAAGCTATCCTAGTTTCTAATTCCATTGCTTCTAATTAAATTAAGCTAACTTAGTTAGATTTCCAAGTTACTTAGGTGTGACTAACAAGCTTCTAGAATATGCTAGAACATCTTGTAACAAGAATCCCTAAAGAATAGCAAACTAAGTTTCATTCCATTTAGTTACTACATATAATCTAGACTAACTTAGTTAGGTTTTCTAACTAGTCCAACCATTATTGTTGACTAGATCCTATTGGCTTAGAAAAATATCAAGTGTTGGTGTATGCCCTAGAGGCCAATATATTTTGTCTGTGTTTACATACATTATATTATGCTATTTTTTGATATATGAGGCATTTCATTTATTATGTTATTTTTGGTACACATAATAAAGTCCTTAGAATAGTAAGTTTGATACCATAGGACATCAAGTGGATGACTTGATCACGAGATCCTATTGGATAGAGCACTATTCTTAAAATGTCCCTAGTCAAGTATTATTGTCAAATAGGACAACGATAATGCATTGAGACTAGTACGTGCGTAGACTGATGACCACATCTCACGGGTCATAGATATGAGATATCAAGTCTACACATGGATACATATTAGAGTAATGATGTATTGGACAGACCCGCCATGAGAACGCTACGTGGATCGTTACGTGAGTGTCATAAGCGATTCTCATAGTGATAATGGTGTATGTGGTCCTTTGACCTGAAATCACTACGATTCCTACATGAGGAGTTGTGTGTTTTAATGTCATCAAACGTCATCTGTAACAAGATGATTATAAAGTTGGTTATTAGACATACCGTGATACATGTGGAGGGATGTGAGTGACCTAGATGGGATTTGTCCCTCCTACATAACAGGAGTGATATCTTCGGGCCCCCTGATTGAGTGAGACTACGAAATGCATAGCCATGCTCAAATGAGTCAGTATGAGATATTGATCTCATTTGTTATTACTATGTCTACTCGAGAATCAGGAAACTGAAGATTGAACTAAACAAGGGTGACACATTTCATGCCTTGTGTTCAATCTGGATATCTGGACAAAGGGACTAAACTACACGGAAACATTGGTCACGGATAGGTTATGTCAAATCACTGAAATTCTCATTACTTGGGTAGCAGTGATGTGTTGCTAGATACCGCTCACTGTTTGTAATATTAAAATGAGATTTTAATATTACTACCAACATCATGAGAACCTGCAGGGTCGCACACTTAGAAACAGCTTGATTAGAGTAATAAGGATCCAAGTTGGACTCGGATTCAATTGTGGGCCTAACTCATGACAGATGGGTTTAGGGTCGCACACCTTACCTTACTACTACTCACACTCACTTAAGGCAGCCACTATTATAAATAGTACTGCTAAGGGGGGTGCTACTAGGTTACAACACAACCCTAGCCGCACCTACGTAGAAGTGAGTGAGAGATAGTGAGGTCTTCTTCTCCTCTCTTCGCAGCTAGCACTACGAAAACAGAGGCGTGACTCCCTTTTGCAAGTCTGTTCGTGTGGATACTGCAGAGACTTCGTCACTATTATGGTGTTGGTGATTCACCTCGCTTGTGATTATCACGCTTCAAGAGGTAATTTTTAAAAACTCAGATTATGGACTTTTTCACATGGATCCTGTGAGGGAATTCTATTATTCCGTTGCGAGACTTTTGATCCGCAATTCCCAACAGTGGTATCAGAGCCACTTGCAAAACCATGATTCGTTTTTCTACTTTTCTTGTTATATGCGATAACATGATTCGTTGCTTTCTTTTGATAAAAGATATGATCTTTATATGTTATTTCTGAAATCAAAATAATGATGTATGAAACCGTGTTCTGTTTTATTTGTTGTTTATGAAACATGTTGATGTTTCTAAAACCATGAAGATGTTCATATGTTTCTGCGAAAACTATTTTGAAAGCTTTCTGTTTCTGCGTTTTTCTGATATATATGTGTGATATGTATGAATGAAAATTGTTTTGAATGCTTTCTGTTTTTGCGTTTATCTGGTATATATATATGTGATATGTATGATTCTGCGAAAACTATTTTGAATGCTTTCTGTTTCTGCATATTTTCTGTATGAATGCGATATACACAGCAGCGCGACACAAGGTTTTGGAAACCTTGTTTCCGTTTTGCGGCGGCTATGAAGCTTCCTCATGACATGAAGTGTTCATGTCTTCACGCATTCTGGAAACCTTGTTTCTGGATAGGTGATGACGGCTGTGAGGAACCCCTGCGGCACATGAAGCGTTCATGTGTTTGCGGGCCTTAGGGTTCAAGTGTTGTTGCCCTAGCCGTCATAGAGGCGAAGGGGTCTGACTCGAATTTTTGTTCAAGTAACCAGTGGTGGTATATGAATGAAAATTTTGGACCGGGCGCCGCCCTCGCACCCGCAAAGGGCGGCCTCCCTTGACCCCCTCGCCGCCGACCGGCAATGGATCCCCTGCTGGGCGCCGCCCGAACCCCGTTTCGTGGTGTGTGATATTCGAAAGTGCAATATTCAAAACTGTTTTTATAATTCACAAAATAATAATGTGTTATTGCTTTGTGTTTATGTATTCTTAGAGATGCATGGTGCATGGTTATGGCCTTAGTCTTTATTTTATACTATTTTGGTTATTTTAAATACGACCTGTGTGTCGTGCCTTTCTCTCTACATTCGATTGTACATTCTCTTCTCATCTAACTCCCCTCGAATGTAAAAGAGGTTTCTATAATGTAATCTTCATGTGGAGACAAGGAGACGACATCAAGTGAGGACGTTGGTGGGAGACACTTGGTGAAGCTGGCATTAATTAATGCTACTCTCTTAGAGGCCATAACCATGTCACATTTATTATATGCTTTATATGTATGACATGCATGGATGATGTTTATGGTATGTTAAACAAGTTTAATAAATGGTGAGATCTAATAATAAAATTCCTCAAAGAAAATATTAAGTCATTATGTGATGCCTTCCAATGCGTGGCACTCGTCAAGACTAATATCGATCAAGTGTAGGTCTCCCAAAGCAAGGTGCCTTTATCTATATTAGTAAGATGTGATAGGATAATAGTAATATCCAAATGTCAACCATTGGGTTTGACTTAACTAGGCCATTTCAATAGGATTGAAGGCTTAGAGGCATGAAGTTGGGTTTTAGTCCATTAGATGGATTAGAATAAGTGTTATTCACCCAACCATCCAAGAGTTGCATGTGATGCAATTGGAAAGAGTTTCCTACCTAAATAACTAAATTTTGGGCGATCAGCCAAAGCTGACTCAAAACTAGGTGAAATATGGATCTTGGCCCACTAGGAAATCTTTCAATGGGATTTTCCGAGTCAATGTTGAGGTCATTGATTTGAATAAAATAGTGGGAGGCGTATTTAATTAAAAGACCTTGTTAAATATGTTTATAGCATAATACTTATATTTTGCATATTTCTGTTGATAGATTACCATGGCAATAAACACATCAAGTAGCTTATCATTGCGATCGGTCCTTGAGAAGGACAAGTTGTCTGGGACAAATTTCCTAGACTGGTACAGGAACTTGAGGATTGTCCTCAAGCAAGAGAAAAAGCTGTATGTTTTAGAACAGCCTATTCCTGAGCCACCTGCTGCTAATGCCCCTAGAGCTGAAAGAGATGCTTATAAGAAGCATCAAGATGATGCCTTGGACATTGGATGTCTAATGCTAGCCACCATGAACTCTGAGCTCCAAAAGCAACACGAGAACATGGAAGCCTACGATATGATCGTACACCTTAAAAAGCTTTATCAAGAGCAGGCTAGACATGAGAGATATGAGGTCTCCAAAGCACTCTTTCAGTGCAAGCTGGTAGAGGGAAGCCCTGTTGGTGCTCATGTACTCAAGATGATTGGGTACATTGAAAACCTTGAGAGACTCAATTTTCCTATGGGCCAAGAGTTGGCCACTGACTTAGTCCTGCAATCATTGTCAGAGAGTTTTAGTCAATTTGTCATGAACTACAACATAAATGAAATTGACAAATCACTACCAGAGCTGCTAAGCATGTTGAGAACTGCTGAGCAGAACATAAACAAAGGCAAAGGAAAGGCCATAATGATGGTCCATAAGAATAAGGGCAAGAAACAGCAGAAAAAGTCCCAGGACAAGTGGTAGGGTAAGAGCAAGGAAAAGTCCAAGCCTAGCACTTCTAGCTTGAAACCAGTGGGCGGAGTGGCTAAGGAAGGTACATGCTTCCATTGCGGTTAGACCGGACATTGGAAGAGGAACTGTGCCAAGTACCTAGAGGAGTCAAGAAGAAGAAGAAGGGAAGTGAGACTTCCACTTCAGGTATTTTTGTTATAGAAGTCAATTTATCTACTTCTGCATCATGGGTATTAGATACTGGATGTGGATCTCACATTTGTGTAAATGTGCAGGATCTAAAGAGCAGTAGACCATTGACCAAGGGCGAAGTCGACCTACGAGTGGGAAATGGAGCAAAGGTTGCTGCATTAGCCGTAGGGACTTATTTATTAGCTTTGCCCACTGGGCTTGTAATTGAATTGGATAATTGTTATTTTGTGCCTGCTATTAGCAGGAATATCATTTCTGTTTCTTGTTTGGACAAGAAAGGTTTTACTTTTATAATAAAGAACAAATGTTGTTCTATTTATATTAATGATATTTTCTATGGTAGTGCACATTTGAGTAATGGACTTTATGTCCTTGATCTCGAAATGCCCATTTATAACGTAAATACAAAGAGGTTCAAGTCAAATGATATGAACCCGACTTATCTCTGGCATTGTCGTTTGGGCCACATAAATAAGAACCGCATTTCCAAACTCCATAAAGATGGATTCTTGGACTCGTTTGATTACGAATCATATGAGACATGTGAATCTTGTTTATTGGGAAAGATGACTAAGGCCCCATTCACTGGACAAGGTGAAAGGGCTAGTGATCTTTTAGGCCTTATACATAGTGATGTATGTGGGCCACTAAACACACTAGCTAGAGGCGATTTTCAGTATTTCATTACATTTATTGATGATTTCAGTAGATATAGATTTGTATATCTTATGAAACATAAATCAGAATCCTTTGAAAAGTTCAAAGAGTTCAAGAATGAAGTACAAAACCAACTTGGAAAGAGTATTAAAATCCTTCGATCAGATCGAGGAGGTGAATACTTAAGCCAACAGTTTGATGATCATCTGAAAGAGTGTGGGATAATATCTCAACTCACTCCTCCTGGAACACCACAATGGAATGGTGTTTCTGAAAGGAGGAACCAGACCTTGTTGGACATGGTCCGATCCATGATGAGTCATGCACACCTTCCAGTGCTCTTTCCGGGGACATGCTCTCGTTAATAAAGCCTTCACACTTAACCGTGTTCCATCTAAGACGGCTTCAACAGACATCATATGAGATGTGGACCGGGAGACGACCCAAGATGTCTTTTATGAAGATTTGGGGTTGCGAAGCTTATGTGAAACGTCAAGTTTCGACAAGCTTGGCCCAAAATCGATATAAATGCTTCTTTGTGGGGTATCCTAAGGAAACCAAGGGATACTATTTCTATAATCCTACCGAGGGCAAAGTGTTTGTCGCATGGACTGCGCGTATTCCTAGAAAAGGAGTTTATCTCCAAAGGAATCAATGGGAGGAAAGTAGAACTTGAAGAAATTCAAAGTTCACAGAGTAGCAAATAAACCAATGGTGGAAATAAAGCAGCCTCCACAAATCGTTGTGGAACCACAATCTGCTCTAGTAGCACAAGACCCGCGTAGGTCTAACAGGATACGTCGTCAACCAGAGAGATATAGATTTCTCATGACTCAACAAGGTGACGTATTGCTCATGGATCAAGATGAGCCTGTGACTTACCAGGAAGCCATTATTGGCCTAGAATTTGAAAAATGGCTTGAGGCCATGAGATCTGAAATGGAATCCATGTATGCCAACCAGGTATGGACCTTGGTTGACCCACCTGAAAGGGTAAAACCCATTGGGTGAAAGTGGGTTTTTAAGAAGAAAACCGACATGGATGGTAATGTGCATACCTTTAAGGCGCGATTAGTGGCTAAAGGTTTCAAGCAAATTCATGGTGTAGACTATGATGAAACTTTTTCCCCAGTTGCGATGCTTAAATCTATTCAGATCTTGCTTGCTATTGCAGCATACCATGATTATAAAATCTAGCAAATGGATGTCAAAACTGCTTTCCTTAATGGAAATCTTCTCGAGGATGTGTACATGACACAACCTGAGGGTTTTGCCACTCCACAGGATACTAGAAAGATGTGCAAGTTACAACGATCTATTTATGTATTGAAGCAAGCTTCCGAAGTCGGAATCTTCGTTTTGATGATACAATCAAATAGTTTGGTTTCATCAAGAATGAAGAAGAATCTTGTGTCTACAAGAAGGTTAGTGGGAGCACAGTTGTCTTTTAGTATTGTATGTAGATGACATACTACTAATTGGAAATGACATCCCTACCCTACAGTCTGTAAAGACTTGGTTAGGGAAGTGCTTTTCTATGAAGGACTTAGGCGAAGCCACCTATGTATTAGGTATAAGGATCTATAGAGATAGATCGTAGAGATTGCTTGGCCTAAGTCAGAGTACATACATAGACAAAGTGTTAAGACAATTTAACATGCATGAATCCAAGAAAGGACTCTTGCCTATGTCGCATGGTATAAGCCTATCTAAGGCTCAATCCCCTTCCACCCAGGATGAGAGGGATCACATGAGTAAGATTCCATATGCATCTGTAATTGGATCTATCGTGTATGCCATGTTATGTACTCAACCAGATATCTCGTATGCTTTGAGCATGACGAGCAGGTACCAATCTGATCCCGGTGAGAGTCACTGGAGTGCTGTCAAGAACATCCTTAAGTACTTGAGAAAGACTAAGGATTTGTTCTTGGTATATAGAGCTGAGGAAGAACTAGTTGTAAAGGGTTACACTGATGCTAGCTTCCAAACTGATAAAGACGACTCCAGATCGAAATCGGGTTTTGTTTATTGTATGAATGGTGGGGCTGTGAGCTGGAAGAGTTCAAAGCAGAGACAAATCGGCCGCGATTCTACCACGTAGGCCGAGTATATTGTCGCCTCCAATGCAAAGAAAGGAGGCCGTTTGGATTAGAAAGTTCATTATTGAGCTTGGTGTAGTTCCTAGCATTGTGGACCCAGTGGACCTCTATTGTGATAATAATGGAGCCATTGCACAAGCTAAGGAGCCCAGATCTCACCAGCGATCCAAACATATACTTAGGCGCTTCCATCTCATTCGAGAAATCATCGATAGAGGAGATGTGAAAATATGCAGAGTACCGACAGATAATAACATTACTGATCCACTAACGAAGCCTCTTGCACAACAGAAGCATAAAGGTCACACTAGGTCTTTAGGCATTAGAAATATGCCTGATTGGCTCTAGTACAAGTGAGAGATTGTTAGTGTATGCCCTAGAGGTCAATACATTTTGTCTGTGTTTACATACATTATATTATGCTATTTTTTGATATATGAGGCATTTCATTTATTGTGTTATTTTTGGTACACATAATAAAGTCCTTAGAATAGTAAGTTTGATACCATAGGACATCAAGTGGATGACTTGATCGTGAGATCCTATTGGATAGAGCACTATTCTTAAAATGTCCCTAGTCAAGTATTATTGTCAAATAGGACAACGATAATGCATTGAGACTAGTACGTGCGTGGATTGATGACCACATCTCACGGGTCATGATATGAGATATCAAGTCTACACATGGATACATATTAGAGTAATGATGTATTGGACAGACCCGCCATGAGAATGCTACGTGGATCGTTACGTGAGTGTCATAAGCGATTCTCATAGTGATAATGGTGTATGTGGTCCTTTGACCTAAAATCACTACGATTCCTACATGAGGAGTTGTGTGTTTTAATGCCATCAAACGTCATCTATAACAAGATGATTATAAAGTTAGTTATTAGACATACCGTGATACATGTGGAGGGATGTGAGTGACCTAGATGGGATTTGTCCCTCCTACATAACAGGAGTGATATCTTCGGGCCCCCTGATTGAGTGAGACTACGAAATGCATGGCCATGCTCAAATGAGTCAGTATGAGATATTGATCTCATTTGTTATTACTATGTCTACTCGGGAATCAGGAAACTGAAGATTGAACTAAACAAGGGTGACACATTCCATGCCTTGTGTTCAATCTGGATATCTGGACAAAGGGACTAAACTACACGGAAACATTGGTCACGAATAGGTTATGTCAAATCACTGACATTCTCATTACTTGGGTAGCAGTGATGTGTTACTAGATACTGCTCACTGTTTGTAATATTAAAATGAGATTTTAATATTACTACCAACATCATGAGAACCTGCAGGGTCGCACACTTAGAACAGACTTGATTGGAATAATAAAGATCCAAGTTGGACTCGGATTCAATTGTGGGCCTAATTCATGACAGATGGGTTTAGGGTTGCACAACTTACCTTGCTACTACTCACACTCACTTAAGGCAACTACTATTATAAATAGTATTACTAAGGGGGCTGCTACTAGGTTACAACACAACCCTAGCCGCACCTACAGAAAGTGAGTGAGAGATAGTGAGGTCTTCTTCTCCTCTCTTTGCACCTAGCACTACGAAAACAGAGGCGTGACTCCCTTTTGCAAGTCTGTTCGTGTGGATACTGCAGAGACATCGTCACTATTACGGTGTTGGTGATTCACCTCGCTTGTGATTATCACGCTTCAAGAGGTAATTTTTAAAAACTCGAATTATGGAATTTTTCGAATGGATCTTGTGAGGGTATTCTATTATTCCGCTGCGAGACTTTTGATCCACAATTTCCAACATCAAGCCACTAACGTTGACTAGGTTTACCAAGCTGTAAGTCACAAAGACTTTTTCAGTTCCTATTGTCCATCAAGTAGGAAAATTTCTTATTTTTAAGTCAATAGATATTGTCCATTAGATAATAAAATAATATTAAAATATAAAATATTTTTATTTCATAGATAAATTCTAAAAATTAAAAGATCGGTATACGTATCACTCGGAATTGAATTTAGTAAGATCTCCTAATTCCGAATAATCAAATAAAGATTTTTTTCGATCAAAAAATTATTATTTTCTTGACTAGGAGTAAATCACACACACAGATTAAATACAATCACAGAATAGTCAAAATAAATTTACAGTACATAGAAAGTACAAAACAGTACAATTCAGACATTATTGTAAATTAACAAATTTTGAAGTATTACACAGAGTCGTACAATACGTGTGTTGGGTTGATCTACTAGAGGAAATCTTGGATCACAGTCCAAAACATGTTAAAAAGTCAAAGTTTTCTTTACCAAAATTTTTCACAAAATAATTTGACATGCTTGTTGACTTTTGCATGAGTGAGTGATTTTTACTAATTTATTCTATCTAACATCCAACCTTGAATTAAGGAATTCTTTCTAAATTTTAACTATTTTTTTCTGACTATATAGCATAGTTATGGAGAAAGGATGTATCAACTCAACACATTAAATTTTCATTATAAATGGGTCTTTTACTCCTTTGGTTCAAAAATAAATTTCATTATAATTTTTTCAAGAAAAATTTGTATTAGTATATAAATAAATAAATTTAATTTCTATTTTAAAATTATAAAAAACAATTCTATAAAAATATGGTTTAATTTCTTAAGAATCCAATATTTGTTCAATTACTCAAATTTTTAATGAATGAAAAAGAAAATAATCGACTAAACCCAAATTCAGTACTTCAATTCAACTAGCAAAAAGAGAATGAAGGTGCATGACCGAGGAGGAATTAAAAAAAGGTAGAATTAAAATGATGCGTCTCGACCCTTGCAGAGGGTTTTAATTGCTCACCTACCTTATCTATAGTAATTCCAATTTTTATTTTTTTTAACGAGATAGTAATTCCAGATTTCATGAACAAACAAACGTAGTATTTAATTCTAACGTATATATTATCAAATGTAATTAATTGCCTTCCATAAAACTTCTGATGCTTTATAAAAACTTTTCACAAAAATGAAAGTAATAATTGAGCTAAAGGACATGTTTTACATTTCTCTTAATAAATTATTTACATTCTTTTTTGTACGGATCTGACATGGTTTGCAAAAGTGGTTCTTCCGAAGATTTGTCTTTTGATAAGTGGCAACCACCCAAAGACCTTTCCCTTTGTAGATTCTTGTATATGAATTAGCCTAAAGGGTGACTTTTCACTTTTCGTTAAGGGAAATTATCATTTTATCGCGTATAGTATTTATATTTATTTTAATATTAGATATTATTTATGAGATTTATTTATGAATAGTATTAAATTATATATATATTTTTTTAATATATATTTATTAATTAATTTTTTATGTTATTAATTATTTTTTATTTTTTATTAATTAACTTATATCATGAATATAAAAATTATGTGATAAAATCTTATGTCATTAATTAACTTTTATAGGTCATTAACTATATTTTTATTATTCATTAACTAATTTTATTTTTATATTCATAAAAAAGTTAGTTAATGAAAAATAAAAAATAATTAATTACATATAAAAATTAGTTAATGACATAAAATTTTATCATATAATTTTATCTTCGTGAAATAAATTAGTTAACGAATAATAAAAAAAAATTAACGATGTAGAAAAATTAGTTAATGAATATATATTAAAAAAATATAATTTAATATTATTTACAGGTGAATCTCATGAACAATATCTAATATTAAAATAAATATGAATACTATACGTAATAAAATTATCGGAATTGCTTCAATAATCCAAAACGTATCCAATCAAATACATACAAAAAAGCGATTAAGAAAGAAAAGAAGGTTATTGAAGAATTAGTTATTAATATCTCCTATATACGAAGAAACTAAAGATATCTACATGGATCTGTATTTACGGTACGTTCAATCAGGTACAGAAGTGGCTTCATTTGACTTTTAATGCATGAATTTACTTAAATATACTTTTTTTTATTTGAACTCAAATTTACCTTTTTATTTATCTGCTTAAATTTACTATTTTTTTTAAACATTTGAAGTTAATTATTTATAATGATGACATTACATAATGTACATACATATATAAATATTTGCACAAACTTCATTTTCACACATATATAGGTAGACTCATCTGAATTATTAAAAAAAAGTTATAAATACACAAAAGTTAAAAAAAAAAGTAACAATCAGGACTATATAAAGTGAAGATGATATATATTATAGATTAATGATTTTTGCATATGAAAAATTTTACATTATTTTTATATTATTTTTAAATAATAAAACAAGAAAAACATATATTTCAATACCCACTCTTTACCTGTATTTTTTAAATAAGTATGATGCAAAATTAACGTATAATTTTTTATAGATAAATATCATTACTTTATATTATAATAAAGAAATGTTATTTGCACATTAAAGTAATTATATCTTACTTGTTGGAGAAATAGAAAATAGAGAAAGTGCGTATTGAGATTTATGTTTATCTTGTTTTATTACTAAAAAAGGAAGTGATGTATAAATGATGTAAACAAAATGATGTGTAAATATGATTCCTCGTTATAACAAACCAAAAGTGGACAATGACTGTCTGCCGACATACATAAAGTTGTAACCACGCAAAACATTAATTAATGCGGAAAACATTATATTATAAAGTTTTGTTATATTCTCATAAATAAAAAAATAAATATATTTAATATGTTGTGAATATAAAAAATATTTAATATTTTTTATTTAATAATTAAAAAAATTAATAAAAAATTAATTAAAAAATTTAGAATTATTCAATATTATACAGTATATATAGTCCTTGCTATATACACATTATTGGAACAAATGTACATGAAGAATTTAGTGAAAATCGCAATGTTAAACAAGACATGATTAGACTGATAACAAATAAGATAAACAGTTCTGTTCGCAAATTAACAACTATTAAGTACTCATAGCTCGCAGGCACTTGACAAATCCAGTGAACACTAATGGTGCTTTGGCTTCTCAACATAATCTTGTGGCCTATTTTGGTGGTGATACACCTATGTGGCAGTCTACTATTGATGTTTACACTCCTTATTAGTCTTCTACTT
Organism: Ormosia emarginata; assembly: GCA_029884605.1. Classification (NCBI taxonomy): domain Eukaryota; kingdom Viridiplantae; phylum Streptophyta; class Magnoliopsida; order Fabales; family Fabaceae; genus Ormosia; species Ormosia emarginata. The sequence goes on along the minus strand of JAQQTP010000078.1, from coordinate 17,455,295 downwards.
AGTCATACACTCACACTTAACCTTTTGCTACACCTCATCCATAGGAGACACCTAGTGCAGGGCCTTATGGTCCAATGGTTGTACAAGGGTATAACTAAACACCTTATTATGCTCTGGCTCCTATAGTAGGACCAAGTCAGTAGCCTTACTATCCCTAGGCCTCTGAAGCAAGCCCGTCTTTGAATATTGACCCAAATCAAATAGTTGATATATTGAAAAGACACTTTGGGGTCAGTCTAAAGCTGAATGAGAGGCTTGTCTACAAGGAGCCATATCCCGAGTGAATTGACTGAATGACCCCTCTTCCAAAGGATTACAAGTACTAGGAGTTCTCTACATTCTCCGAGGAAGACGATTAGATTACCTTGGAGCATATCACCCGATTCACTACTCAATGTGGTGAGCTCGACCATAATGACTTCTATCGGTTGCAGTTATTCCTATTGTTCTTGACTAAATCATCTCGTCGGTGGTACATTAATGTTCCGCTTGGCTCTGTCCATAGTTAGAATAAGATGGAACGATTGTTCTATGATTATTTATACAAGACTTAGCCTTAATTCTCAATAACTGATCTTACAATGATCAACCAATGACTGAATCAACTTGTAGTTAAGTACATAGAAAGGTTTAGGAAGTTAAAGCCTTGTGCCATCCTCCCTTGCTAGAGAGTGAACATGCAAAAGCTAGCTATTAAAGGTAATGCTTGATTTCTTAAAAGCGAGACTATTCCTTACTGGTTTTGCAGATATGTCTTAGTTAACTTTGAGAGCAATCTAGTATGAAATAAGAATTAAGGATAAGGAAATGAAGAGATACTTGAGAGCTGATAGGGGTCCTCATGCTATTTCATTGGCTAGTTGCTCTGGCTATCTCATTGATGAAGAATACATGCTCGATGAGGAAGGAGAGATTAGTGCAGATGAAATCCTCAAAGGTTTGGCCTATACTTGCCCAACACTAAGAGCTTCTAAACGTATTAGAATTAGTTTATGGTTATAGATTTATATTAATAATAGTATGAGTTAGTTGGGTATTTTTGACTAACATAGAGGACTAAAATGTCTAAAGAGGTGTAAACTACCCAAAGTCAATTGACCTTATCCTTTTTATATTTCTTTCCACTATCTTTGACCTTAGGGCATAAATATCCCACCTTCTCTCATTTCACATGGCTCTTAGCAACAAAAAAGAGAGAAAAGGATAGAGATAAAAAGGAAACGAGAAAACAAAATAAGAGATAAGAAAGAGAGAAACAGAGAACATGAAATAAAGAAAGGAAAGTAGAAAAAGAAAGAAAGAAGCGGCGGGAAGAAAGAGAAAGTAGAATGTGAGAAAGAAAGAAGAGGAAGAAGAACCAAAGGAAGAACTAGAAAAAAGAATCAAACACAATTTTTAGGGAGTTGAGGTAGGGGGTTGTTGTGTTTGTTGTTATGCTATATCATTTTCTACCTGTCAAAATCTGGCAAGGAATGAACAACATGGAGTTTTTTTAAGATACTCGAAGAAAATCATGATTCTATGTATTAAGTTCTATATTTCGATGGGACTTGATTCTGTGTGTTGATTTGTTAGTGTGATGAGATTTTAGCATACATGTGTATGAACATGCATAATCATGAATACATCCACAAGAACTTGATGATTTTTCACAGTTTTACATGATTTATGCGTATAACGTGATGTTCTAATACAGCAAAAATCATTTCTGTTGTGTTCTATTCGAATAGACCAAGAGGCTACTCAAATAGAACATTACAGAATGTTCCATTTTGGTGTATCAGCTATTCAAGATTGCATGATTTCGATGTTAAACTAAGTATACTAGTGAATAATTCAAATAACATGATTTTCGAGGCTGGTCGAATAAATTGGGTGAGCTATTCGATCGGTATATTTCAGAAGAGCACTATTAGAGCTAATCGAGTAGACATAGTGTGCTATTCGATTAGTACGATTTTGATGTTAATAAAAAGATTATGATAGTTATTTGAACTGATATTTTCGATGATAATCGAATAAGCTAAGAGAGCTATTTGAGAAGACTATTCCAGAATGTTTTTAAGGCTAATCAAATAAACTAAGAGAGTTATGCGAATGTCATGTTTTCAATTCTAATTGAAAGAGAATGAACTATTTTTAAAGGTATGATGAATTGTTTTTCGATGTTATTCAAAAAAGGACTTAGAGAGTTGATCGAACAACAAAATTCAAAATGACTTTTGCATTTCATAACATTAATGCATGACTAAAGAGTGAGAAAGCACTCAGCCCGAGTCAAAGTTGCGTACGGGCACTTTGTTGAAGAACATGACATCATAAGCATATAACTTAAGTTGCGGACGGGCACTTGGTCAGAGGTCAAAGTTGTGTATGGGCACTTTGTTGAAATCATGACATTCCATAAGCATGTCGATGTAGCGTATGGGGCACTTTGACAAAAGACATGACATTTCATGAGCTTTAACATAATACATTTCATAAACATCATCATAATGCATTTCATAATGATCAATATTGATAATTTCATGAGCATCAAAACATAATTGCATATGAAATGCTATCTTTATGTATGGAATTGTATTGAATTATCACTAATTATGTTATGCTACTGAGAATTTTTGAATTCTCACCCCTTTGTTTGTAGATTAATTTACATATTGAAATCTTTCCAAGGAGGAGAAGTGAAGTTATAGTTTCAAATATAACTTTTACCTTCAACTTGTATATATTGTATATATGCCCTGAAGGCCTAGTTTGTATTCAAGCACTTTATGAACTATTATGTATAAATTTGATATTCTAGTAAAGAATCGAAATTATGTTCTATAAAGAATCAAAATTCTCAATTATGTATTTATGTTGTATAATCGAATGATGTTTACTTCAGTTACTTTCCTTCGAGGCTCTATTTTTCGACTCTATTCGAAATTATATTTTCAATACGTATAGTTATACAAAGCTTTTATGATGTTTAAAAGTTAGAAGTAACAAGTCTAATCCTGTTTACTAAGTATATTTCGAATATATTATAGTAACTCGAATTAAGACGTTATATTATGGTATCAAAATAGTTTATCCTATTGAGCCGGGGTATGAACTGACTATGCTTTTGGGAATATTTAGTTGTTTCTGTTTTGTGTTATGCGTTGTAGTTTTCTTGTCTTTGATGGAGAAATGTATAATTAGTTTAGATATACATAACTACCTTAGGTGTGATTGTTAGAGGTTATTGTCACACAATTTACATGATATTAAGAATGATTAACTCAGTATGTATGGTTATGAGTGCCAGAAGCCAATAGCATCCACCATGTGTACTTCTGCTAATAGTGAAATGGCTAAACTCATGGGAACTCTTAGGGAAGTGGTTACAATCTATAGGCATGAAAGAGTAATGTGCATTTGTCAAATTTGCTTAAACATGTATTATGATGGTTTATAAAATTGTGGTCGTAGGTTATGATGAATTCTTGCACCAAGGAATTGATGTTATGAAGTTATCTTGTTATTGATGATTAATTTCAAGAAATTGAGTTAGTATGATGATTAATTGGATGAATGGTTTGAGATGGAAGTTATGAGTTCATAGGAGAATTATAGTAAAGTGCAACTGAGTTTTGTTTTTAAGGTATCCTTCTGTATGTACCAATAGTTGGAAACTCACTAGGATATTTGATTATGCCCAAAGAATAATGCGATAGTTATAACACAACTTTGGGATATCGATTCCACAAAGAGACAAATTAAAAGAATAGCTAAAGGAACAAAGAAACTAAAGAAAAATATTAAATGATTAATAATAAATAAAGATTAATTTTAAATACAAATTAAAGTAAAACAAAGTGACTAACAAAAAAAATACTCAAATTTGATGAATAGTAAAGCATCGAAATCCCTTGCACAAATCCAGTATTTTAGTTATTCTTAATTCAATGAATAACTCAATTAGGAACTCAATTTCTAAAATTCTTAATCGAAAAGTATAAATTTATAAACTAAAATTTAATCAAATGTAACCCTTTGAAAAATCATTCACCACTTTTAGAATACATAAATTATTATCCTTATCAAGAAAATTCAACGACGACAATATACTCAGGGAGCGATATTGTGGCAAAGAAGTAAATCAATATAGATAAATAATTAATCCAAACATAATCAAAGAATTAAACCATTCAATAGAAAAAGCACTGAATCCATAAACAAAATAAATTCTATGATTATTCAAAGAAGAAAATATCAACAATGAATTGAGAATGATAAAACAAAGGAGTTCTAGTACCTGAAAATTAAATAAATAAATTAAAAATAAATTAAAAATACCATATAGTGTGTAAGTTCATCCCTATCTGTTCTGAAGTGGATTCAGAGAGTACTTGAGATAGGCACGTATACGGTGGTTTCCTCCTTGCACAGCTCTTGCCAAGCGTATTGAACTAAGGGGGTGGGTACCTGCAAAGGGACTCCAATGCTCAAGTCAGGTAGTACACAAGTAGGGTTTATGCAATTAGATAGCAGATACTTGTTAAAGTTGACTTAGCCTAGTATATATAGAGCATGACTAGAATTGTAATAAGATTAGTATTAAATGCAGGTATTTAGGATTGATATCCTATTAAGGATCGTTTTCCTTTTGTCATTGGACAGCATCCCTATAATGTAGTAACGTAGATATGATGATAGTCCACAATTAGAGACAATTATGGATCCTATGATCTCGCAAGATCATGATTGGCAACTATGAGTATCTGCACAGACCTAGTGATCCATTATGATCCAACGTCGTATTCTGTTGTCTTAAGCTTTGACCGAAGTATTGATGGCGGAGTCCAGTAGCATACGTGCCAGGTCGATCCTATTGGATGGGATCTCTGATCACAGCCCAGAATAATTGCCCCCAGCTTGGCGCTTAAGCAGAATCTGAGTGTCAATGTAAGTTTTGTTAGAATCACTGGGCACGTGGTGGACCGAGCCCTAACTTTTGGTGCCAGGTTTCGCGATGTTTCACACTGATGCCGAGGTTCATAATAAAATGAAAAATACCTCCGAGGTTGGAATATGGTTGGAAACCACGATGGGTTCTTGCCAACATTTCCAATCCTTAATCTGAGGTTCAATTCCAGTTGCCTCTGTGAGTGATTCACGAGGTCTTCTGTTATTCAGTAACGTCCTTTGTGACTTGAACTCTTTAGAAACTGTTGCTTTAACCTCATTGGGAATTAAGGATCCTTTAATGGAGGACGTCAACTTCATCTTGTTTCCCAACCACCCGCTGCTCTCGTAACTAATGGGAAATGGAGAGCATAAAATGCAGATTTTATGGTTTGACAAGTTCTCCTTTCTAGGAGCTAATCAAAATGCTTTATTTCTTTTATAAATGAGGAATGTTTGTGTTTGACATTAGCATTCCCTTCTGTGTTTCTGTCTGGAAATGACATTTTCTCAAAGAATGGTTTCTCCTTCCCTCTCTATGCATTCTTGGAGAACTTTGTCTATTGCGGAGACCTTCTTCTTGTTGACGTTGGCATTCCCTTCTGTGTTTCTGTCTGGAAATGACATTTTCTCAAAGAATGGTTTCTCCTTCCCTCTCTATGCATTCCTGGAGAACTTTGCCTATTGCGGAGACCTTCTTCTTGTTCTTCCCCAAGTTTTTAAAAGTTTTTTATTACCTTCGTAAACGATTCTTCTGCTAGATATCTTTCTTTCTCAGCATATTAACGACAAATATCTCTCTTTCCTAACGTACAAGGGTATGTTTGATCTACGCTCTGTCGTTGGGAAGATCTATGATACATGTTGTGTTGGACGGAGACAATTGGAGAAATAGGGCCCCTAATCCTCCTCCTATCTGGCAAATCCTCTAAGAGCATTTGCATATGCAGGGGGGATTATTGGGATTGCTCTGTGAATTGAAATAGATTGGGGTAATCATGAAACAAGTTAGGGCTCCGGTAGAATGATTTCTTCATAAAAACTATGCCCCGTTCAACAAAGGAGAGTGGACCCTAGTCTTTATTATCACTGTGAAGGAGGCAGGAAAGAAGAATTTGTTACCAAGTGACCTCAATACTCAAAAGGGGGTGAATTGAGTATGTAAAATAATTTCGCAATTCATTCGCAAAATGATTGATTATCAATTTTTGTTGAAGCTATTTGTAACATCCCGAAAAATACATATTTGATTATAAATCATCATTTTATAATATTCTTGATTTTTAGGAATTTTTCTAGAATTTTTCGGAAACGACGAATATTTTAATATATTTTTCGTTTTACGTGCACACTGGGCTGAGAATTGCTGAGACCAGTGTAACACTCCGGAAATTGATTATTTCACCATGAATAGTCATTTTATAATATTTGTGATTTATGAGAATTTTTCTGGAATTTTTCGGAAACGATGAATATTTTAATATATTCCTCGTTTTGCGTGAAACTTCGAGCAGAGTCGTGAGAACGATCAGTAGTGCTTCAAAAATTGGAAAATTATATGACGGATAGTCGTTTTATAATATTTGCAATTTTTGGGAATTTTCTGGGAATTTTCCTAGAATCACAAATATTTTAATATATTCCTCATTTTGCGTGCGTCTTGAGTAAATCGAGAGAAACGCGATGTTTTCTCGAGAACCTTGGACTATGGACATGTCGACGGGGGATCTTACTAAACCCGAGACTTGACACAGATTTACGAGGTTTCACAATTTTTGAGAAATCTTTACTGAGATACAATTAAATCAAGATCTGAAAAAAAATTTATCTGTCCAGATTAATTAAATACTTGACTTACATCACTCATAACTATTATCTATTGGATAATAGTGTGTAATAAAAATACTATCACATTATCCTAATGTAATCCGCTTTATGTCTAATCAAATCACTTTAATTCAAATTTAATGGTTAAATATTCAAGCTTCCTTAAGAAGCTTTGCCCCCAAGCTTTGACCACATGAATTAGCTTCCAAGGGAAGCCAATTTTTGTCACCCATTTCTCTCTCTCATTTATGTAATCTGCAGCCCACTCAAGAGAAAGAATTAATTCTAATATCCTAATATTACATCTAAAGGCATTATCACCAAAAGCACCATTTCTTCTTCCTTTTTACGTTTCTTCTTCTTCTTTCTCTCTTCAAACTTTTCTTTCTTCCTCTTCCAGCACCCTACGTCCAGCCACCCTCCAAAAACTCCAACATTCATAAAAATTTACTTCAACCATGTTTTCTTAATCTCCTACTCCTTCTCATCATCTTTTGTGCTTGGAGTTTTCAAGAAAGCTTCCATCTTCAACCATTTCTCAAGCTTTGAAGGTGAGCTTCCATGGCTGAAAAATTTCAGACCTCCCCTCCCATTTTCGTTTCTGGTTTCCTCTTGATTTAATGGTCATTTTCTTCTTCTTTCTCACATCATTACATTGTTCTAACTTGGACCACATTTTCTAGGGTTTTTGAGCTTCAAATCCGAAAATCAAGTGCTTCTTGGAATTTTCTTGGTTCTTCATCTTGGTAAGAGGAAGATTAATCCTCCTCAACCTCTTTAGCAACTAGGAATCTTGTATTTGATTTTTGGAAGAAAAACCACATGGTGGTTGTTCTTGAAATTGCTTGAAATTGATTTCTTGAATGTTATCTTAATTTAGCTTTGAGTAGTTGATTGAGTGGTTAATTATTCATGTAATTTTGTGATTGAAATCCATGTTTGCTTGCTTTGGAAATTCTGGTTCTTGGACCCCTGAATGTGCCACGGTTTTGGGGCTGTTTTTGGGGCTGTTTTTGGGCTGGAAAATGAATGGAAATGATGCTTAAATTTTGACCAATGCAAGGCTAATTAAATCAAGTAGTTAAGGTTGATCAAAGTGGACAAAATTCTGGTTGTTGGACCTTGGTGAGTGCCACGGTTTTGGGCTGTTTTAGGAGCAGAATCTTGGTTAACATTGTGTCAAGAATAATGCTAGGCAAATTAGGTAAAGGAAGACTAAACTAGTGAGAAGAAAATTGCTAACCTAGGACCCTATGGAGTGCCACAGTTTTGAGGGCTTGAATGAGGGAAAAGATAACAAATTTAAGGTGTCAAGACTTGAATTAATCAAGTAACCCAACGTAGATTAAATAGTAGGAGACTTGCAACAATAATTTTCATGATGGATTGTGGTTAAGACCTAGGAGATAAGCTAAATTTGGAAGGTGATTATAAGAATCAAATAACTTGGATCAAAACAACAAGTAAATGGACCTAATGATGTGAACATGATTTATTTGAAATCTTGGAAAGGCCACGACCTCTAGGTGAAAATTTGGGATGAGATTCCATAACCCATTACTCGGATTACAAGTAATCAAAGAATACAAAGATTAAGGATTTCATAAACCTTAATGAACCAATGAGATGATTTTCATAAGACTTGGAGATTTTAGAAATCCATAATGGACCTAAAATATGTTCCTTGAATTATAAATTGATATTATGTTGATATTGGGTTCTTTTTGGATGTAAATTTGCTTATTGCACTCTCTTGATCAAATGTGGTATATTATGAATTTGTATGAGATTGTGGATCATACATGAGCATGCATAGTGTCTTATGCATTGTGATGTCCTTGTGGACTGTTGTAAGGCCAAGTTGCCTAGGAGATTGAACACACCTTTGTGCGGGTGCGAGTAGACAAGTGTAGGTCTTGTTATGACCTTGGGGGCGTCGGGGTGCGGGTCCTCCACAATAGGTAGTTGGTAGCTCCTTTGCCCGTGGGGCAAACCGATGCAAACGCACCGACGATCCGGACTTGACACTGTCCTATATCGTGATCTAGTGTAGAATGTCTGTGCAATGCCATGATTGTGCACGAGAAAATTTATTGATAGCACTGGCCTCGGCAGCCGAGTCACAGACATGTCTCCTGATCTTTCTCTCCGACTGTTTGAGTCTAGCTCCATGGAGTAGGAAATTGAACATGGTGTCCATACATCGTGAAATATTCTGTCATCTAAAAATTATTGTTTATCCGATATTTAACTGTCTGAATTTAACTGCCTGGATATTATGAATTATTCATTACCTTTATTAATGATTGCCTGACTGGTTATCTGTTAAAAGATTATTTATTGCCTTTACATGCTACGTGGGCGCTATGCGCCGTTCGGTTCTTAGTTGCTGTATTGGTATTGATGGTAAGATGTCTTACCTCTTTCCCTGTGCTTCTATTATTTGTTGTTTATGTGCACCCTGTACTGATCGAAGACGACGGTGAAGAGACAGAAGATCCTGCCTTCCCCGGCTTCTGGCCTGCACAGGATTGACTTCTACTGCGACGATGTCTGCACGTATGCGTGGGTTCTTGGGAGATGTGCGTCTGACCTTTCTTGGAGGGCCAGAGTGCTGGCACATCAACCTGAACTCCGATCGCTGCGTGTATGTGGGAGACGTGTCGATAGCACTTGCCTGGAGACGTCATGAGGCACCTGTCCTCACTTGCTACCTCAGCTTACGCCTGGAGTTTTACCTGCCTATCAGGGAGATGTGGGGTTCCCGTTATTACACTCCGCAGGAGGATTCTTTCGATTCCACCGCTCGGGCCCCGTCCCGTGCATCTGTGGTTCCTATGGATGAGTCCTCGGATGAGGAAGATCCTGATGAGGGTCCTCCTGAGGATCCTGAATCGGTCCCTTTTTATTTGAGGGGTCGATGATCATTGGTGGCTACTGATGGCTGCCAGTGTTTTATTTTTGGGGGCCTGATGTACTTTTCTTTTTGGTTGGGCTGTACATTTTGTATATGCATGTTTCCCTTGGGGTGGGTATAGTTTTGCTTTTTGATGATGGCCAGGCTTGTATTTATAAAACAGTTGTATTAAATTCTATATATATATATATATGCATGCTATTCAGGTGCAAATTTCTATGTATTGTTTTATTCGTTACTTTTATCCGCACTCCGTAGTATCCTTATTGTTCTTATTATAAAAAAAATATATTGCCAAGTTTGCTCAAATGGTTGAACATTAATTAATTAAAATGAACCGGGTCTTAATCGTTTATTTATTTAATTTCCGCATTTTATTTATTTGACAATGTGACGTTCCCTCCCAAAAAGGGGCGTTACACTATTGATTGATTAAAGTGAATAGATAGATGAGATCGAATAAATCACTCCTAAACAAGCTAAGATAGAAAGTATTCAAGCAAAACTAAATATCAAACTCAACTCAAGCATATATAATTAAAGCACAAAGTAAAGAGATAGAGTTGAGAGAATCAAACACAAGGATTTATCCTAGTTCAGCCACCCCTTGTGACCTACATCCAGTCCTCAAGTGAACCACCCGAGATTTTCTACTAAACTTCAAGCTTGAATGGGTGCTTGAAAACCTTTACAGATTCGAGCACTCAACAACACCTTGGGATACCTCACCCTTGTGCTTGAAGCCTCAAAACAGGGATACCTCACCCTTTATAACCTTTGAAGGATACTTCACTCTCTTTACACCTTTGAGGATACCTCACCTTCTTTTCAACAAGGGATACCTCACCCATTTTCACTAGAGGGATACCTCACCCTTTTTACAGAATAAACAAAGTGTTTGAATGATAGAAACTCTCTCAAAGAGTAGATAACACAAATTGAAGCTCTATGGGTATCAAGGAATCATACTTTGAAGCTCAAAACAGAGTTTTGGAGAAAGAGATGATGAAATACAAATTTAATGCTTAAGAATGATTTTCAGATTGTTCTCCAACATTTCTTTGATGCCCAACAACTTAGATTTATACCCAAAACAAATTAAGAGCCGTTGGGAGTAGGTTGGGTTCAATAAATGATCCAATAGAGCAGTTGGAAATTATTTCTGATTTGCTAGATAACCGATTAGAGAGAAGTTCTAATCGGTTAGGCCATTTAGTAAATGAGTTTTAGGTCTCTTTTAAAAGGAGTAACCAATTAGCAGTTTTGCCTAATCGGTTAGGCCCTCTCACAATTCATTTCCCGAGACTTTTTAAAAACACACTAACCAATTAGGCAAAACACCTAATCGGTTAGGACCTCTTACATTTCATTTCATGTGACTCTTTAAAAACACACTAACCAATTAGGTAAAACACCTAATCGGTTAGGACCTCTTAAAAATAGCTTTTGAGTTCACAAATAATCAATTAGATGGACATCCTAATCGGTTAGGATATTATAACGAATCAGTTTACGTTCTTTCCAAAAGCCACACTAACCAATTAGCCCAAAGCTCTAATCGGTTAGCATCATTATAAATGAAGAGGCAATGCCTCTGTCTTGACAAATAACCAATTAGCCAATGTTAGAATTTAATTAGGACATTTGTAAAAATAGGTTCTGACTTAATGAATAACCAATTGAATAGCATTGGGTTTTTTGCTCTTGATCAAGTCACTAACATGTTATCCCATTAAAAACATTTTGGCTCAAACATAATCACAATTTCACAGGTATAAATCATGATTTTGCAAAGTCATTTAAGTTGAGTAAGAAAACTAATGAATGAGCTTAGTGTGAATCCTAAAATACCTTTACACAAGATCTAATACCTATATGCTAAACTTGAAGAACCTTTGGACTTGATCTTTGCACAACCATCACTTCTCTTGTTTGTTATCATCAAAACCATTGCATTGCCAATGCTAATTACATTGTCCCCCCTTTTTGATGATGATAAACAACTATTGAGAAAAGAGTTAGTTCAAATAAATTGGAACTCACAAAAAGGTGTTAGAGACTTACTTCCCATCTATTTTTCAAGAGGTGATTTGTTCAGAGATGCGCAACTCCCCCTTAATTTTGGAATCCCAAGATCATTGAATTTGCACCTTGTAATAAAAAGAATAAGAAAGAACACACAAGAAAGTATAGTGGTTCAGAGTTATAGTGTGCAAACTCTTACATCCACTCTTCAAATGCTTTCGGGTCTAGTTTTATTGATCAAAGCCAATACAAGAATTTTCCAGATCAAGATGATCTCTCACTTGCACTTTATGCTCTCAATCACAACATTTCACCATGAGATATTCTCTCTGTGTCTCTGTTTCTCTTTTTATACAAACACCTAGCTAAGGCTTTATATAGATGGCTTAGATCATAAGAAGGGGAGTTAGTTACAACTAGTTTCAACAAACTAACTATCTATACAACAAATCATCTATCATTTAGCTAATAGTAACTAACCTAACCAATTTGAGATCCACAGAGCATAACAATTCTACACCTTGGATCTTCAAATCCAAGACCATAGTTAAAAGTTCTTCAAGCCTTCAAAAGAATTCACTTGGAACAATTTCCCACTTTTGCCAAATTCAAGCAGTGACTAAACTTGGAAGTAGGAACCATCTTTGTCAACATATCAGCAGGGTTGTCTTTACTTGCTACCTTTTTCACCTCAACTATTCCTTGAGCAATAATGTCTCAGATGAAGTGTAGTCTAGTGTCTATGTACTTTGTCCTTTCATGGAACACTTGATTTTTGGACAAGCATATAGCACTTTGGCTGTCACATAGGACTGAAATAGGAGCAACCGTGCCTTCTAGCTCATTCACAACGCCCTTCAACCAGATTGCCTCTTTAATTGCTTCTGTAAGAGCAATGTATTCTGACTCAGTAGTAGAGAGAGCTACAATTGGCTATAGATTTGCTTTCCAACTGACCAAGTTACCATACAAGGTGAATAAGTAACTTGTCAATGATCTTCTCTTATCAAGATCACCAGCAAAGTTTGCATCTACATATCCAATTACCTCACTGACTTAAGAATTGGATTTGCAGAATTTCAAGCCAACTTGTTTAGTGCCATTAAGGTATCTGAAAATCCACTTTACTGCCATCCAATGCTCCTTGCCAGGATTTCCCATAAATCTGCTTACCAAGCTAGCAGCATATGCAAGATCTGGCCTGGTGCAGATCATTGCATACATTAAGCTAACAGTGGCATTTGAGTAGGGTATTGTCCTCATCAAGTTACATTCCTCATCTGTTTTTGGTGACTGACTTGATGACAATTTAAAATGACCAGCAATTGGTGTAGTTATATGTTTGACATCCACCATGTTGAACCTCTTGAGTACTTTCTGAACATAATTCAATTAAGTGAGAAATAAAGTTCCTTCTGACCTCTTTCTAATTATTTCTATACCAAGTATTTTCTTTGTGGCTCATAGATCCTTCATTTTGAATTCTAAGCTCAACAGTTGTTTCAGCTTGCTAATAGCTTCCATATCATCACTAGCAATTAACATATCATTTACATAAAGAAGTAGATATATGTACTGACCAGTTTCTTCCCTTTTGAAGTAGACACAACTATCATAAGAGCTTCTATGATATCCATTTGCCATCACAAAGCTGTCAAACCTTTTATACTATTGTCTTGGGGATTGCTTGAGTCCATACAATGATCTTTTCAACAAACAAACCAATTACTCTTTGCCCTCTACCATATAACCTTCAGGCTAATTCATATAAATCTTCTCATCCAAATTACCATGCAAAAAAGTTGTCTTAACATCCATTTGTTCAAGGTCAAGATTATATACAGTAACTAGAGAAAGAATTACTCTAATGCTGGAGTGTTTCACCATAGGAGAGAAGATTTCATTGAAATCTATCCCTTCATTTTGGGAAAAACCTTTGGATCCCTTCACCTCCTGGAACCTCATATTTCTTCTTAAAAATCCATTTGCAACCTATGGTTCTCTGACCAGTAGGCTTCTCTACCAGTTCCTAGGTGTTGTTCTTCATAAGTGAATCAAACTCTTCCTTCATTGCTACTTTCCAGTTTTCACTATCAGTCCCAGAAACAGCTTCTTTGAAACTAATTGGATCTATGCCTTGATCTTCAATTTCTATGTTGAGAGCATATGCTATGAAATCAGGAAGGGGAAGAATTTGATTCAAAATTTGAGGATGTTACCTCCATGTCATCTTCATCTTTCTCTTCTCCTCTAGCCATGAAACATAGATTGGCTTTCTCATTGTCCGAGCTATCAGTTGACTCCATGTCATTATCATCCTAAGCTATGTAGGCTCTTCTTTCCTTTCTCTCTTTTGAGGACTTCTTCTCATACTTTTCCATTTTATTTTGATAGATTGGGCATTCCATCTTCATGTGACCCAATTCTCCACATTCATAGCATTTAGGAGTGGATGAGGTTCCTTCCCCTTTGTGATAGAAATTCTTTTGGGAAAAGGGAGGTCTTCTTTGAGCTCCATTCTTCTTGAAGAATTTTCCAAATTTCTGAACTAGTAGGCCAAGATTCTCTTCACTAATTTCCAAGCCATCTCCATCATCTTCATCATCATCATTGACTATGGAGGAGGTGGCTTTGAGAGCTATTCCCTTCTTTTTCTTTTCAATCTCCTCATTTTGGTTGAGTCTACTCAACTCTAATTCATGTTCTTGGAGCTTGCCAAAAAGTGTGGATAGGGTCATGGTTGAGAGATTTCTTGATTCCGCAATAGCCGTCACTTTAGGTTGCCAATGCCTGGGCAAACATCTCAACACTTTACTAATAAGATCTTCATTAGGAAAAGTCTTTCCCAATGAAGCAAGATGATTTATAATATGTGTGAATCATTTTTGCATTTCTTGAATGCTTTCACCTTGGTTTATTCTAAAAAGTTCATATTCAGAAGTGAGAGTATTTATCCTTGATCTTTTCACTTCACCAGTACCCTCATGAGTTATTTGTAAGGTGTCCCACATTTCTTGGGCAGATTTACAATTTGAGACTTTAAAGAACTCATCATACCCCAAAGCTGTGGTAATGATATTTTTGGTTCTCAAATTATATTGGACATTCTTTTTATCATCATCCGTCCATTCACTTCTTGGTGTATTAATTTTTACACCATTTACAACTTGTGTGTGGACAAAAGGACCATTTTCAATAGCATCCCACACATCTAAGTCAATAGCTTAAATAAAAATTTTTATTCTTTCTTTCCAATAAGCATACTCATCCCCATTGAAAAAGGGAGGCCTATAAAGAGAAGAACTTTTAGAAAAACCATTTGAAGAGACCATCACTTACTCTTGAAGCTGCTAAACTCTTTACACAAGAGCCTAGCTCCGATACTACTTGTTACCAAGTGGCCTCAATACTCAAGAGGGGGGTGAATTGAGTATGTAAAATAATTTCGCAATTCTTTCACAAAATGATTTATTATCAATTTTTGTTGAAGCTATCGATTGATTAAAGTGAATAGATAGATGAGATCGAATAAATCACTCACAAATAAACAAACCAAGATAGAAAGTATTCAAGCAAAGCTAAATATCAAAATCAACTCAAGCATATATAATTAAAGCACAAAGTAAAGAGATAAAGTTGAGAGAATCAAACACAAGGATTTATCCTGGTTCAGCCACCCCTTGTGACCTACATCCAGTCCTTAAGCGAACTACTCGAGATTTTCTACTAAACTTCAAGCTTGAATGGGTGCTTAAAAACCTTTACAGATTAGAGCACTCAACAACACCTTGGGATACCTCACCCTTGTGCTTTGAGTCTCAAAATAAGAATACCTCACCCTTTACAACCTTTGAGGGATACCTCATCCTCTTTACACCTTTGAAGGATACGTCACCTTCTTTTTCAACAAGGGATACCTCACCCTTTTTCATTAGAGGGATACCTCAACCTTTTACAAAATAAACAAAGTGTTTGAATGATAGAAACTTTCTTAAAGAGTAGATAATACAAATTGAAGCTCTGTGGGTATCACAGAATCACACTTTGAAGCTCAAAATAGAGTTTTGGAGAAAGAGATGATGAAATACGAATTTAATACTCAAGAATGATTTTTAGATTATTCTCCAACATTTCTTTGATGCCCAACAACTTAGATTTATACCTAAAACAAATTAAGAGCCGTTGGGAGGAGGTTGGGTTCAATAAATGATCCAATAGAGCCATTGGAAATGATTTCTGATTTGCCAGGTAACCGATTAGAGAGAAGTCTTAATCGGTTAGGCCATTTAGTAAATGAGTTTCAAGCCTCTTTTAAAATGAATAACCAATTAGCAGTTTTGCCTAATCAGTTAGGCCCTCTCACAATTCATTTCCTGAGACTTTTTAAAAACACACTAACCAATTGGGCAAAATACCTAATCAATTAGGACCTCTTAAATTTCATTTCACGTGACTCTTTAAAAACACACTAACCAATTAGGAAAAACACCTAATCGGTTAGGACCTCTAAAAAATAGCTTCTGAGTTCACAAATAATCAATTAGATGGACATCCTAATCGGTTAGGATATTATAAAGAATTAATTTACGTTCTTTCCAAAAGCCACACTAACCAATTAGCCCAAAGCTCTAATCGGTTAGCATCATTATAAATGAAGAGGCAATGCCTCTGTCTTGACAAATAACCAATCAGCCAATGTTCCTAATTGATTATGACATTTATAAAAATAGGTTCTGACTTGATGAATAACCAATTAGGTGGAGTCCCTAATTGGTTAGGAGCTCCTGAAAAGCATTGAGTATTTTGCTCTTGATCAAGTCACTAACATGTTATCCCATTAAAAACATTTTGGCTCAAACATAAACACAATTTCATAGGTATAAATCATGATTTTGCAAAGTCATTTAAGTTGAGTAAGAAAACCAATGAATGAGCTTAGTGTGACTAAAATACCTTTACACAAGATCTAATACCTATATGCTAAACTTGAAGAACCTTTGGACTTGATCTTTGCACAATCATCACTTCTCTTGTTTGTTATCATCAAAACCATTCAATTGCCAATTCTAATTACAGAATTTGGTAGGAATTTTGGGATGCGACAACAATGCTCTATTCCGGATTGCTGGGGTTTTTCAAAGCTAATCCACTTTTTCAAGAGATCGCTTCATAGGGAAGAGACCAGTCTTAGTTCCAGAGGAAATGTGGATGTGACATGATCTAGGATGTTGGTGATGATGTTTGCTCCTTCTTCCGACCTCTTTAGTGGCTGCTCTTTTCTTATAAATTCTATGTTTCAATGTTTTATTTTTCCTCTGTTCTTTAATGTTTCCTTTGTTCTTGATGTACGATGATGTTTGAAATGAGAATATTTAATAAATTTTCTTTTACTTTGGACTATTCTCTTTTCTCTTTTACCTTCTGTGCTGTTTATCTTTTTCCGAGGTGAGTCCAACGCTCACCTTGATGTAATATGATAAGTTGCCCCCAACTTGGTACTTAGTCAAGACTAACAAAGTGCCAAGTTTAAATACTTGGCTCCAGGGTCTTTGTATCTGTTAGGGGCTCTCCGGGGTGTTCGGTTCTCTAACAAACTTTTCCTTATTGAGTGAATACCTCAGTTTTGTCCGGGGTCTAAACGATACTTCCAGACTCTTATATACTGAGGTTGCGTGTCTCTTGATCTACTGGGTAATCGTCCTCTGAACTACCATAATAGCTATGAGGGCCACGTGGTGCGCTATGGTTGAGCGGACGTGCATAGTGCTTCGTGTAACAACCTAATACTAATATCTCAATTCAGTGAATTATTGTAAGATATAATGTATTAGACATGTCACTTCTACTAACTACAATATTCTTAATACCATATAACTAAAAATTCTTAAAATAAAACCACAATGAAAGTAAGTCATATACATATACATCAAAAGCCTTTGTGGGCTTAACGTCATATATACAACAAAATTCCAACATTCTAGTAAATTATACAAACGTTGTACATAAAACAAAAACTAATATCTATCTAATCTTGTCATCGTTTCTTCAACAACTTATCCCTTTTAAAAGGGTCTTAACCTACTTTTACGATGGAAACACGTAAAGGGGTGAGAACATAAAATTTCTCAGCAAATAAACATGTATTTCATGGCATTCCATAATATAAATCACTTATAAATATAATTAATAATCATATTATACTGTCGCCCAAACGATATAATGTATAGAAATCTAATATGTTTCGATATTACACAATCACTCATACAACTGTATAATACCAACTAAACTTAGCAATTTGCTTGTCTCGCTTCAATACCTAACTTAAGACTTGACCCATCCCAAGACTTGTATTAGTAAGTTTGTCTCACTTTACTACACCTACAGTAGGTTGATCATAATCCTCATGTGCTTGAAAAATAGTTTAGCTCACTAGTTTGCCCTAGGTAAAGTGTTGTACCGACACTTACCTTTCTCAATTATCTTCTAAGCAAAACGTTTAACTCACTAAGTTGCAAAGTTAAGGAGTTTGGTTCAGTTCCTTAATTATGATAATTGTGCTATAGTTCAAGCTCAAACATATAATAAAACCAACTCTAGATCATATTTTACTTCCATCACATTAATGATATGATAAAATAACTTATCTATCAACTTGAACTTTTATACTAAGGGATTATTTCCTTTGTGAATTATCCTAAAAAGTGCCTCAATGCATTTAGGGAAATAAACAAGAATGAATTCAAATGGTAAGAAACTTCAATATAATAAGAAAAACAATGTTGAGAAATCCTGGAACTCACGCCTAGGCGTGACATTCCCACGCCTAGGCGTGGACCTCTCTGTCTCGCCAAATTGAGAAACAGGACAACCCAAGCCTAGGCGTGGTTTAGTCATGTCTAAGCGTGACTTCACGACTGTAGAATTCTGCAGAATTCTGCAAAATAGGTTACTGTTCCATTACCCATAAATATCATTCCAATCACTCAAATTTTGATTCTAAGCTATTATAAACCCCAAACATGATCCATTAACATGTTGTAATACTTATACAACCTTAAATGTACTTAATCATGGATTAGTGAAAATTACACCACCTAAAACCTAAAATCACCATTTTTGTCTCCAATGGAGATTAATGGTTCTCAAGTGTTAAGAACTCAAAATCATGCATCTAATAAGATATAAACACTATACTTTAACACTTGAACACTAAAACCAAGCTCAAATCTAGATTTGCTCTTCAAATCCTTTTTTTGTAAATATGTAACCTAACTTCAAACTTAAAGAAAATAGAAGAAAATAGAAGAAGATTTAGGTTAGAACCCTTACCTCAAGTCCTCTATGATGGTGGTTGTTCAACCTTTGCCTTGCCCTTAGTTTTCTTCCTCTTTTCCTCTTCTTCTCCCTTGGTTTTCTCCTTTTTGCTTTCTTGTTTCTCTGTTCTATGTTGGAAATTTGATTTTGTTAGAAGAAGATAAGTGAAAAAGTGATAAAAGGTTAAGGAAATATTAAGTATATGGGTTACCTCTCCAGTATGCCACTATTTCACTTATCCTTAACATTAATACTTCCTAATTTGCTAAAAATACTTAAATTTAGCTAAATCAAGTTTTTGGAGGGTGAAACCGAAATCCATAGAAAGGAGAGGAGAATAGTTTGTCTTCACTTAAGGTAAGAAGAAGACTTAAATCTTATCATCCTTGGGTGGTGATAAGAAAATGGACTTGTTTGTGATTGTAGAATCCATAAAGATTCATTTGTGTGTTTGTTGTAATAGCTTTCTTAGTTGTGATTTGTATTAATATGTATGTCTACAAGCTTTGAATATATTGTATGTGCTAGTAATACATGTCTACAAGCTTTGAATATATTGTATGTGTTAGTAATGCATGAATAAGTAGTAGGATGTGAATAATATGCAAGGTTTGCATGAGTGTTCCAAAGAACACAAATCCAAGGCTCACGGCCTCAACAAAAAATGGGAATCAAAATGTTCTCAACCATTTTTTTAAAAGAGTAATTTAATTGACTTAGGTAAATTGACAAGATACAAATTGATTTAGAACAAGAAAAATGAATTTAAAGATCAAATGGAAGATTATGTAGATTTCGGCCAACATGCCAAAGTTAAGTGTTTTGGTTTCTAAAAATTGTTTTTAATCAAGGATTGATAATAATGTCAAAAAGATTTTTAGTACAATGAGTCTTGAGGAATAAAAATGATTAGATTAAGTTTAAAGAGCTAAAACTAAGAATTTTACTGATTATGAGAAAATACAGTAGCTTTAGTGAAATTTCTAACATAGAGCTCACTTTATGTTTTGAAGCACGTTAGTGGTTTTCAAAAGTGTAATTAATTGGTCGTAATATAAATGAAAGGAATTTTTTAGAAAACTTAGAAAACCATTATCATAGATTTTCTAAGCAGAATACTGTCAATTTTTGTTAAAAACATACAAATAAGATAAAAAAGATATCCAATATATTGTATACGGTATGAAAAATATTCTACGTAACTTAAATATATTAAATATTATTTCTGTTTATTTAAATAGTGATTTTTAAGGAATTCAGACAAGAAAACGATTTAAAAATTTACGCGATTGAGAAAACGATTTAAAAATAGTACGCGATTTCAAAAACACTAAAATATATTTACGCAATTTAAAAATATTTGTAAAAACGATAAAATTATGAAAACGCGATAAAATTTCTATGCGATTGATGGAAACAGTAAGTTTTACTGTCGGGCCAAAGCGGTGGACCCGGATAGGTTGAGAAACAGTACTGTCAAGTGGGACGTACTGGATTTGAGATTTGATTGCATTTTTGTAATTATTTAAGATTTGAGGGTGTTTTAGTAATTATTTGAAATTGAAGGGTATTTTGGTAATTATAATCTTGTTCATATTTTTAGAGTCAAGTCGATTCGTTTTGGAATTGGCGATTGATTGACGAGAAGAATTACACTGTGTTATCAGCGTGATAAGCGTAGTGTGGTTCAACTTGTGTGAACTTGGACACATTAGTGTGCGGATTATTCCATATGTGGACAGTTGGTCGCTCCTCTAGGCCGTGGTAACTGGTAACACACTAGAGGTCTCGACACGCACTATACTTAATCGAGATCTTGTAAGGACTAGTTTAGTACAATGCTTGTAGTTACATGATGTTTGAACTGTGTACTACACCACGATGTTTTAGACAGTGGGCTATAGACACAATGTGAGACAGTGCAATAGTTGGTTGGGCAGCCTAAGGTACTAATAGAACTTGTAGGTCATTCTCTCTGATGTCTATGGTTGTAGCTCCATGGAGTAGGGTTGAGTCACATTACATATGATTATGTGTTGTACATTATAATATTTTTATTTGTAACATTTTATCTGTAACGTTATGATGCTATTGCATTTAATTTTTGTGTTATATTATATTATCATTTATGCTGTTGTGGTATGCTATATTGTAGGATATATTATATGAAGTGTTATATTTGTTGTATTGGCGTTTTCTTATTTACCATGTTCGCGGTGATATAGATTGTCTTACCTCTTTATTGTACGTGTTTTTTGTATTTTAAATTGTATTATAAAAGAGTTTGAGGAAGAGGAACAACCTTTTGATTGTGTATATCCTGAGGAGGAAGAGCAGCAAACTGAAGACCAGTTTGACGAGGGAGAACCATCCGACCATCCATATCCCCTGGATTGATTGTGGGAGTATGGCGCAGCCGGGATTCTTTGGATTCGTGAGGCTTAAGTTTCATGGAAGCTCTGAAGCCTGGCGTCTGCGAGAGGACAGAGATTCGGTTACGTATGTAGGGCGCCTGACTGTGACCATACGTACAGAGTTTGATGGAGTGCCTATCTTTTCTACTATGTTGTATTTACATGTGGAGCTACTGCTATCTCTTAGGTGTCATTGGGGTGGTATGTTTGATGCGCCTAGTGAGATTAGCAGCGTGTCGACAGCACGGACTAGGGTCCGTAGAGGGTCGAGGCATCCTGGATACTTATCACTTGAAATTTCATCCGAGAGTGATCCTTCAGAGGGTTAGAGTTCTGTGATGTGTACTTAGGCGCGTCTGCGTTTTGTATATGTAGACTTCTTACTGCTTAGTAGTTTTTGTTAAATATTTTATAGTTGTAAATTATTTGTATAACTTATGACAAAAAACATATGTATGTTATGTGTGATGATAGTTTACTAATTTTATGTTCTGTGTTATTTTATTTCATAATATTCTGTTTAACCAGAAAAATTTTACAACCAGTATTACTATGTAACAAATGTTTTACAACTTGGGTAGAATTTTATTTATCTTTATTTTATTTTAATAATAAATGTGACATCCCCACAAGGGTGTTACAACTAGCAGCATAGGTGCTCCCCAAGGAGAAACACTTGGCCTGATGAATTGTTTCTCTAACAACTCCTTTATTTGCTTCTTAAGCTCTACTAGTTCTAAAGGTGCCATTCTATAAAGTGCTATTGAGATAGGTCTCGTTCTCGGTACTAAATCTATAGAAAATTCTATTTCTCTCTTGGGTGGCAACTCCACTATATCACTTGGAAACACTTTAGGATACTCCTTTACTATTGGGATATTACTCAAACTCTGCTTAACCTCTCTGTTGAGAGAGAAAAGAAGAACATACCCTTGAGCTCCCTGCTCCAAACAGTGATTTACTTGGTTTGCATTGAGATACACTGACTCGGAAGGAACAACTTCAATAGATATATTTGACATAAACACAAGGGTTTTATCTGTACAATTTAAAACTACATGGTTGGAGGACAACCAATCCATGCCAATAATAACATCAATATCTACTAAAGGTAAATAGATAAGATTCACAATAAATGTTCTATCCTCTAACTTAATACAACAATCTAAACAAACTTTAGATGTTGTAACTGATTTACTAGTGGGAGTGGAAACTGATAAATCAAAAGGGAAATCTGTCATAGGTAACTTAAGCATCTTCACACAATCACAAGAAATAAAGAAGTAGGATGCTCCTGAATCAGATAAAACAATTAAAAAGTGATCATGGATTATGCATTTACCTTGGATTAAATCTGATGACTAGGTCACCTCTTTACCGCTCAAAGTATAAACTCTTCATGCCGCTTGCGGTCTAGGAGTGAATACAACTCTCTACTTCTCTGGACACTCCCTAGACATATGCCCCGGCTAACCACAGGCATAGCAAACTGACTGCCTCGCCAAGCAAGGTCTAACCCCATGCTGTCTCCCACACTTAGGACATTTAAGTCCCCTTGTTCCTCATTGAACCTGCTTACCTTTGGCTTGTGGGTAGTTGGATCTAGGAGTACTCTTCTTGTCATTAAACCTCTTTCTCTTTTGAAAGTTTTGTGATGTCTGCTCAGGTTGGGATTGCAAACTACTAGCTTCTATTATCTGACACTTGTTCACCAATGATGAAAAATCTCGGATCTCTAAGGGTCTAATAGCCCTCTAAATATCCCCTCTAAGTCCTTCCTCAAATTTCGCACACCTCCACTTCTCATCTGTGTGAAGTTTAGAGTAGGACGAGAACTTTGACAACTCATTAAATTTGGCCACATACTGACCAATAGACATGCTTCCCTGTTCTAGCTTTAAGAACTCTATCTCTTTTGAATTATGCAAATTCTGAGGAAAGAACTTCTCTAGAAAAGATCCTTTGAAGATCTCCTATGTAACTTGAGTTCCTGATGTATCAAATGCTCTTTTTACATCCATCCACCAATCCTCTACTTCCCCCTCTAACATAAATGTGAAGATCTTCATTTCCTTGAGCCAACCCTCAACTTCAACTGAGGCATACTTGTAACATCCCGGGACTGCCTGCAGGATTGATGAGTGTCCTTACAAATTAACACGGGTCTTTTCAGCGTACTTTGTCCTCACTCACACGCATCCTAGGAAACTTCTTAGGAGGTTACCCATCCCACAAGTGCTCCAAGTCAAGCACGCTTAACCATGGAGTACTTATGTTCTTGGCTCTCGAAAAGAAGATGCATCTTGTTGATATGGGTGGTGCTAATCAATTCTTTTAAGCCATCCTTAACTATGTAGTCCTATACTTGCACAGTCTCTAATCCCTCTTAGAGTTAAGAAAGATGTTTTGGTAGCCTAGTATGTTAAAGAAGATGACAAAATATATTAAACTGTAGGTAATGATGGAAAGGGTAAGTAATCTACCTACCTTTTTCCAAGCAAAGTTAGATATTTTCTAAAAAAGGTAGTTTAACTACTTTTGAAGGAAATAGTCTAGATGCATGGAGTCCCAGAGAATATAGTATCTGAGAGAGATCCTATGTTCACAGCCAGTTATTACGAAGCCTTGCATAAGTAGTTCAAAGCTAAGTTGAGTTTTAGTACAACTTACTATCCACAAACAGAGGGATCAAGAGTTTTGAGATGAACAGATTTCCTTTAGAGAAAATGCAATTGAGGAAAAGCTAGTACTGAAAAGGACTACTTAGTAGTCATAAGGTCCATGTTAAGAAAGTTTACCCAAGTGGTTTACATGAGGTGAACAATTTTGAAGGCAAAATTTTAAAAAGGAGGGGAGAAATGTAACACCCTCAGTAACATGTTAGGTTGGTAAACAGGTTACAAAGGTAGCTTAATACTTCCTTAACATGCCAGTTCAATTTTTGTGACAAACTGAGACAGTTTTGGCACTTTGTTGCAACACAAAAGTTGAAAAGTAGCTTAAAATGACTCAAATAGTAGCATAAATTGTTAAATTGAAGGAAACAACTATGGATAACTTGTTTCTAGATCACAAATGAGTTAAGTAAAGTGCAGTTAAAATTTGAGAATAATCGGAGTCAGTTTGGTATTTTTAGGCATACTGGTTGTGCTTTTAATGTCGGATTAATCCCTAGCAGATATGAAAAAATAGAATTATGGTAAAACAATAGTTTAGATGAATCCTAGTATTTATTCTAAAGTTGTTGGAAGCTGAAAAACTTAAATTAGCATAATTCAAATGCTATTAGCAGATATAAGTTTTAGTGTAGAAACTTAAGTTAAAATTTTTTCTTAATTCCCTCCATGTCCCACCCCTATTTCTCTCTTCTCTATTGGTAAAATGAAGGAAAAAACAAAAAAAGAAAGAAAGGGGAGAAGAAGAAGAAAGGAAGGGGAAAAAAGGAAGATCAAGGATCAAGGCTCAATCTTGAAGATCTTCATCCAATCAAAAAGTAAAGGGTTTTCTATTCATCTTTCCTCTTTAATTCTCATTTGATGGGGTTTAGGGATTTTGAATATAAATAGGGGTTTGGATGGCCAAATCCATGTTCTTAACTTGGTTCTTGATTCCAAGGATTAGGTTAGGATAATTTAAGCCTAGTAAATGCTAGATGGCCATTTATGGCCTAAGATAAACCCTTTTGGTTCATGAATGGGGAATTAGGAAATGGTTTGGAGTTATGTGATTTGGACTTAGATCTATGCCCCAAGAGAATTCTTAGGTTGTAAAAGAGTTACAACAAGTTTAGGGGCCTAGATTGGTGTTAGAAATCACTTGGAATCCATGATTGAAGGGTTGGAAATTGGTTTTTCAACCAATTATGCAGAATTCGTGTTCTGTAAAATTTTCTGTAGAATGGCCATGCCTAGGCACAATATTTCCACGCCTAGGCATGGCTTGATCAGATTTCAGCCTTGCGAGACAAAGAGCACCACGCCTAGGCGTGGTAAAACCAAGCCTAGGCATGGACAAAGCAACATCTAGACAGCCTATATTGTTTGTTGCATAACTTGAGTTGTAGATATCAGAATCACTTGATTCTAGTGTCATTTGAAAGCTAAGACATAAGACTTCATGTTGTAAGAATTTCAGAATTATTGAGCAAGCCAAGTAGTACCAATTTTTGTTTGAATCTATGGCAGTTTCTGTAGAAAAATGCATTATTACAGTCAGTGAACCAGATTGCATAATTTCTTGCTCCGATGTCGTATCGACATGGGACTAGTGGAATTTGAAGCTAAGATGTAAGGCTTATTGCCTGTAAGATTTCAGAATTTCCTCACTTGTATTTTGTTCCCAGTTTCAATTTAAAGTCAGGTCAGTATCGGGTAAATAAGTGAATGTCCTGTTTTGGCCTCTGCAAAATGTCACATAACTTTGGGTACACTTAGCCAAATGAGATAAGGTTTGTGGAATTTGAAAGATACGAGAGAAATTTATTTGCTTATAGAATTCCATAATTTTACAAGTTATGATACATGTTTGGTGCAATCTTGAAAATCAGTCTTTTTAGGCAATATTTGAGATATTTTAAGGATGATTTGAGCCCTATAAACTCTAGTAGCTCTTTTAATAGTTAAAGTTGAGTCAAATAAACAAGTTTTCCAATAAATACTCTATTCTCTCATTAAGTTGGGATTGAGTGGAGTGTTTAGTAAGAATGGTTCCTTCATTATCAAAGTTGAACCAAGTAAGTAGCTCCCATATGGGTTGAACCAAGTAAGTGGCTCCCATATGGGTTGAACTCTAGTAAATTAGTTCCCTTATGCAATAAAGTTGAACCCTAGTAATTTGACTTCCTTATGCAATATGGTTGAACCCTAGTAAATTGGTTCCATTATGCAATAAGGTGGAACCCTAGTAAATTGGCTCCTTTATGTAATAAGGTTGAACCCTAGTAATTTGGCTTCCTTATGCAATAAGGTTGAACCCTAGTAAATTGGTTCCCTCATGTAAGTGAGGTTGAGCCTTAGCAATGGTTCCCTCATGCAAGTGAGGTTGAGCCCTAGTAATGGATTCCTTATGCTAGATATATCCTAATAAGGTTGATCCATAGAAACAAGGTATATCCTACGCTAGGTTGTGGATGATAAATCCTATGCCAGGCTATGGATTAGTATATCCTACGCTAGGTTGTTGATGAAAAATCTTATGGCAGGCTATTAATGAGAAATCTTCTTTCCTCTGTGAATGATCCCAAACAGTTCCTCAATGCACTTAGGGAAACAAATAAGAATGAATTCAAGTGGTAAGAAACTACAATACAACAAGAAAAACAATGTTAAGAAATCCTATAACTCACGCCTAGGCATGGACCTCTCTGTCTTGCTAGATTGAGAAACAGGACAACCCACACCTAGGTGTGGTTTAGTCATGCCTAGGCATGACTTCATGACCGTAGAATTCTGCAGAACAGGTTATTGTTCCATTACCCAAAAATATCATTCCAATCACTCAAATTTTGATTCTAAGCTATTATTGTAACACCCCTTGATGTAGCAACCGGAGCATAATCGTCATTACACCATAGTTACTAAATCCAAGTGTGTCACAGTCATGATAACAGTAAATAAAATTCTCAAGAGTCTATATTTTTTTTTTCCTTTTTCACAATTTGCATAGGTAGAAAATATGAGCCTCGAATGAAATATAATTATATTCAAGCCATGATACAACCACTGAAATAAAATCATATCTCTTATACATATATATACGAATCATTTACACAAATCATTGGTGACATAGAACATAACAATTACGAGTCCAATAAAATACAAGAATAAAACACTAAAAGGGGAAAAGTAGTGACCCGGGGATAGGTACTACTAGCAGACAAAGCCGCAACCCCATATACCCAGACGACGCTCGGAGTCCCAGTCAACAAGTCAGGCATCAATGCCTCCACGCAACTGCACTCGTACGTAGCCGAAGGAACCTTGTCCAAACGCCCAATCCAATCAACCAGGGTGTGATCCCTCTTTATCTTCCTCATGATCTTTTATCATTATAAACATAAAACAGAAATACAAAAATATAGAAAACACAGGAAGAGGTAAGATATCCTACCATCAATACCAATACAGCAACCAAGAACCGAACGGCGCATAACGCCCACATAGCACGTAGAAACAGTAAATAAGCTTTTAACAGATAACCAGTCAGACAATCATTAATAAATACAATGAATAATTCATAATATCCAGGCAGATGAATTCAGACAGTTGAATATCATGTAAACAGTAATTCTCAGATGACAAAATATTCCATGATGCATGGACACAACAATCGATTTCCTACTCCATGGAGCTAGACTCAAACGGTCGGAGAGAAAGATCAGGAGACATGTCAGTGACTCGGCTGCCGAGGCCAATGTGCTATTCATCAATAATTTCCACGTGCACGATCATGGCATTGCACCGCACACCCGCGCTCGATCACGACATAGGACAGTGTCAAGTCCGGATCGTCGGTGTGTTTGCATCGGTTTGCCCCACGGTGCAGAGGAGCTCTAGCCTGCCCATGTGGAGGACCCGCACCCCGACGCCCCCGAGGTCATCACACGACCCACACTTGTCTATTCGCACCCGCACAAAGGTGTGTTCAATCTCCTAGGCAACTTGGCCTTATAACAGTCCACACGGACATTCACAATGCATAGGACTCTATGCATAAACATGTATGATCACAATCCATACAATGGCATAACATACCACAATTTCACAATGCATAGGACTCTATGCATAAACATGTATGATCACAATCCATACAATGGCATAACATACCACATTTGATCAAGAGAGTGCGATAAGCATATTTGCATCCAAAAAGAACCCAATATCAACATAATATCAATTTATAATTCAAGGAACACATTTTAGGTCCATTATGGATTTCCAAAGTCTCCAAGTCTTATGAAATTTATCTCATTGGTTCATTTACTTGTTATTTTGATTCTTATAATTACCTTCCAACTTTAGCTCATTTCCTAAGCCTTAACCACAATCCATCATGACGATTAGTGTTGCAAGTTTCTGCTATCAATCTACGTTCTTAATTACTTGATTAATTCAAGTCTTGACACCTCAAATTTATCATCTTTCCCCTCCTTCAAACTCTCAAAACCGTGGCACTCAAGAGGGTTTTAGGTTACAATTTTCTTCTCACTAGTTGAGTCTTCCTTTACTTAATTTACCTAGCATTATTCTTGACACAATGACAACCAAAATTCTGCCCTCAAAACAGCCCCAAAACCGTGGCACTCACCAAGGTCCAACAACCAGAATTTTGTCCACTTAAATCACCCTTAACTACTTGATTTAATTAGCCTTGCATTGATCAAAAATTAAGCATCAATTCACTCCATTTTCCAGCCCCAAAACAGCCCCAAAACAGAGCCAAACCGTGGCACATGTGATGGTCTGCAACCAGAATTTTCAGCACTTTAATCTCCCTTAACTACTTGATTTAATTAACCTTACATTGATCAAAATTTAAGCATCAATTCACTCCATTTTCCAGCCCCAAAACAGCCCCAAAAACAGAGCCAAAACCGTGACTCACTCAAGGTTCCAACAACCAGAATTTTATCCATTTAAATCAACCTTAACTACTTGATTAAATTAACCATGCATTGATCAAAAATTAAGCATCACTTCCACTCATTTTCCAGCACAAAAACAGCCCCAAAAACAGAGCCAAAACCGTGACTCACTCAAGGTTCCAACATCCAGAATTTTATCCATTTAAACCAACCTTAACTACTTGATTAAATTAGCCATGCATTGATCAAAAATTAAGCATCACTTCCACTCATTTTCCAGCACAAAAACAGCCCCAAAAACAAGCCAAAAACCGTGGCACACATAGTAGTCCAAAGAACCAGAAAATTTCCAAAACAATATTCATGCATGAATTTCAATCACAAGATTACTTAATCAATCAACTACTCAAAGCCAAATTAAAATCACATTCAAGAAATCAATTTCAAGCACTTTCAAGAACAACCACCATGTGGTTCTTCTTCCAAAAATTAAATACAAGATTCCTAGTTGCTAAAGAGGTTGAGGAGGATTAATCTTCCTCTTACCAAGTTGATGAACCAAGAAAACTCCAAGAATCACCCTTGATTTTCGGATTTGAAGCTCAAAAACCCTAGAAAATTTGGTCCAAGTTAGAACAATGAAATGATGTGTAAAAGAAGAAGAAAATGGCCATTAAACCAAGGAAAAACAGAAACGAAAATGGAAGGAGAAGGCTGGAATTTTTCAGCCATGGGAGCTCACCTTCAAGGCTTGAGAAGTGGTTGAAGATGGAAGCTTTCTTGAAAACTCCAAGCACAAAAGATGAAGAGGAGGAGTAGGAGATCAAGAAAATGTGAATGGTTTAAATTTTTATGAAGGTTTGGGATTTAATGGGGTGGCTGGACGTATGGTGTAGGAAGAGGAGAAAAGAAATATTAGAAGAAGAAAGGAAGAAGAAGGATACGTAAATGAAGAAGAAAATGTGTTTTGGGTGAAAATGAGTTAATGATTTATTTGGATAATTAGAACCAATTCTTTCTTCTTTTGTGGGCTGCAGATACGTAAAGAGAGAGGGAGAAATGTGAGTGAAAAGTGGCTTCCTTTGGAAGCTAAGCATGTGGTCAAAGTTTGGGGGTCAAAGCTTCTTAAGGAAGCTTTGATTAAAATACTCTTAAATTTGAATTAAAGTGGTTTGATTGGACATAAGGGGATTACATTAGGATAATGTGATAGTATTTTTATTACACACTATTATCCATTAGATAATAGTTACATTGATCAAGATATTTAATTAATATTTTATATAAATTTTCGCCCTTTGTATTGATTTAATTGTATCTGTAAAGATTTCTCGGAAATTTGTGAAACTCGAAAGCTCTCATGTCAAGTCCCGGGTTTAGTAAGATCCCCGTTGACTTATCCATAGTTCCAGGTTCGCAGAGAAAACATCGCGTTTTCCCGATTCCTCATGCAATAAGCAAGCCGCAAAACGAGGAATATACGGTAATATTCGACGTTTCGAGAAAAATCCCGTAAAATTCTCAAAAATTGCAAATATTATAAAACGACTATCTGTCATATAAATTTCCAATTTTTAAAGCATTACAATGGTCGTTTTCACAAGCTGACTCTGCTCAATATTAACGCAAAACGAGGAATATATTAAAATATATTCGTTCTCCTAAAAATTCTGAAAGAATTCCCATAAATCACAAATATTGGAAAATGACTACTCATGGTGAAAAAATCAATTTCCGGAATGTTACACTTCCTCAATGTCTTAGCAATTCCCAGCCCGAATTGTACACGTAAAACGAGGAATAATATTAAAATATTCCGCGTTCTCAGAAAAATCCAGAAAAATTCCAGAAAATCCCAAATATTGAAAAATGATCATTTATCTGGAAATTATAAATTTTCGGGATGTTACAATTATAAACCCCAAACATGATCCATTAACATGTTGTAATACTTATACAACCTTAAATGTACTTAATCATGGATTAGTGAAAATTACACCACCTAAAACCTAAAATCACTATTTTTGTCTCCAATGGAGATTAATGGTTCTCAAGAGTTAAGAACTCAAAATCATGCATCTAATAAGATATAAACACTATACTTTAGCACTTGAACACTAAAACCAAGCTCAAATCTAGATTTGCTCTTTAAATCCATCTTTTGTAAATATGTAACCTAACTTTAACCTTAAAGAAAATAGAAGAAGATTTAGGTTAGAACCCTTACCTCAAGTCCTCTATGATGGTGGTTGTTCAACCTTTGCCTTGCCCTTAGTTTTCTTACTCTTTTCCTCTTCTTCTCCCTTGGTTTTCTCCTCTTTGCTTTCTTGTTTCTCTACTCTACGGTGGAAATCTGATTTTGTTATAAGAGGATAAGTGAAAACGTGATAAAAGGTTAAGGAAATATCAAGTATATGGGCTGCCTCTCCCGTATGCCACTATTTCACTTATCCTTAACATTGATGCTTCCTGATCTACGAAAAACACTTAAATTTAGCTAAATCAAGTTTTCCAACTTCCAAATACTTTGAAATAAATACTAGGATTCATAAAAATTATTGTTTCACTATTATCTTATTTTTTCATATCTGCTGAGGGTCAATCTGATACTAAAAGCATAACCAGTATGCCTAAAAATATCAAACTGGCTCCGATCATTCTCAAATTTTTACTACACCTTACTTAGCTTATTTGTGACTTATAAACAAACCCTCTAGGTTTATTTCCTTCAAATTAACAATTTATACTATTATCTGAGTCATTTTAAGCTACTTTTCAACTTCAAGGTTGCAACTAAGTGGCTAAACTAATTCAGTTTGTCACAAAAATAACCACACATGTAAAACAAGTATTATGCTACCTTTTGTAACCATAAACTAGTCTAACACGCTAAAAAGGGGCTGTTACACTTTGCACGCCATAATGAATATCTTTTCAAATCCGGATTATTCGGACAGAATTACCGCTTAACTGTAGTCTTTATAAATAGAGTTTTAGCCTTTCTGTGTTGCATTTCGCTATTTCTCATTTGAAACTGCTGGTCTAAGGAGAATTCCGGCGAGCTTTTACAGTGACGAAAGGTGGTTCTAATACTTTGGAGTTGCAGAGACCTAATTTCTTCTGTTTTCTTCTACTCTCTTCAAGGTATTCCCTTCCCCTTGACTCGACTTGTGTTTATTTTTGCTTCGTGAGTGGTTGTGTACTCTTTTAATGGAGTGCACTCCTCCTTTCTCACTGTGAATAAGGGTGGAAATACAATTTCCCCTTCATTTAACGGCGTTGCCCAATAGAGCACCTCATCCACCATATTGCGTATGGCAGGGGTGTCCTTCTAAGGCTTTAGCCTTAGTGGGTGTGGAGGCCAGTGCGTGGGTGCGATCAACCTTCTCTATTTTTCCTTTGCCATATTTGGATCTTTGAACTTAATTAGTTTTGATCCTCGGCCTCTGTGTGTCTTCCAGGAATTCAAATGACCAGAAGGAGAGCGGTAAGAGTAGAAGCGCTCATCCTAGTCCCAAAAGCTCGAGAACCGGACAATCAAGAGGCCCTATAGGAGGTGATTCATATTTGCTGAGGGCTGAGGTTGTCATACCCATATATTGTCGACGATTCTTTTGACCGTATATCCCGTTAGCAGTCCAGGATGAAGTTGGATGAACTGAAGGATTACTTGGAGCTCACTGAAGGTGTGAAAAGGAACACGAGTTCCAGATTTTGTGCCCAGGGAACGAACGGGTGTGTTCGACCCGACAAGCGGGGGAACACTTCATGTATTTATTTGAGGACTTCTTTACGAGGTTGGACTTCGGCTCCCCTTCAACGATTTCCACATTTCCATCTTCAGACTCTTCATGCCGCCTCTACCCAGATTCACCCGAACAGTTGGGCAAATATTATAGCTTTTGAAAAAACATGTCGGTTGGTGGGGTTACGACACTCAAATAGGGCATTTTTCTACTTCCATATGCGTTATTCTGTCCATGGCGCCCGCACTCTTCAGTAATCTTGGCTTTCTGTCCAATCACGGCAAGGGAGGACAGTCTTTTTTCCATACTTGGAAAGTTACAAGGATTTTAAGGAAAAGTTTTTTAAACTGATGGCGGTTGGAGGCATTCATCCTTTCTGGTTAGGGAGTGATGGGGAGTCGATATTTAGTCTATACTGGAACCCGACTACGTGGAGTATTCTCACTCAATCGTTTGAGAGGGAAATTGGTCAACTGAATGACGAAGAAATTGAATGTGTTGATTTCTTCGAGATGTGGATTGATGAGGTCGGCAAGATCCGACCTAAAGAAATACTAGATACCCTGGACGACGAGACCCTTTGAGCCGTGTTAGGTAGTATAGGTTGTTGTCCATGCTTATTTACATGTCTTCTTATCTTGTGCTGTTTCACGACTGTTTCTCATTGCCTTTGTTGATTTTGTAGCTAGCTTGGCCGAGATGGCTCAAAATGGAAATGCTCTGCCAATCCTTGAAGCTTTGAGGGCTAGAAATGTACTGAGGCCATCAAATGCCCCTGTCGATGTTGTTCCGGTCTCCCCACCCTATCCAACTGAGTTTCCTATGATGGAGAGGGAACCTACCTAGGTGGAGGACTCCCCCCCCTTACTTGAAAGATGTAAGAGAAAAGCGGTGGAGGAGGGTTAGTCAGATGACCGGGGTAAGAAGGCCACGGTTGAAGATATCACTGGGTCGATCAATTTGTATCACGAGGAGTTGGACCCTCGTGAGTTCATCAATTTCAACCTTCTGGATAATGAAGTTCCTAATCTGTTGGGAATTGCGAATATATCGCACAATGAAAAAAACAAAATTACCATTAAGGATCCATGCGAAATAGACTATAATCCGAGTTTTTAAATGAATTTACCTCTTGAAGCATGATAAACATAAGCGACGTGAATCACCAACACCGTAATAGAAACGATGTCTCTGCGGTATCCACACAAACAGACTCATAAATGTCCAACGTGCAAAAGGAATCTCATGTCTCTAACACAATTCTAGCTGCGAAGAGTAGAAAACCTATCACTCTCTCTCTCATTTTCTGTAGGTTCGGCTAAGGTTCTATAATGCATGCCTCGTAGCCACCTTAGCAGTACTATTTATAATAATGACTACCTTAAGTGAGTATGAGCAGTAGTAAGGTAAATTGTGCAACCCTAGACTCATCTATTATGTGTCCAGCCCATGATTGAATCCCTATCCAACTTGGATTCTAATTTCTCTAATTTAGTCTGCTTTATGTGTGCGACCCTACAGGTTCTCATGATATTGGAAATAATATTAAAATCTCATTTTAATATTACAAGTAGTAAGTGGTATTTGGCAACACATCTCTACTACCCAAGTAATGAGAATGAGAGTGATTTGACATAACCTATTTGTGATCAATGTTATCGTGCAGTTTAGTCCATTTGTCTAGATATCTAGATTGAACACAAGGCATGGAACGTGTCACCATTGTATAGTTCAATCTTTCGTTTCCTGATACTCGAATAAAAAATGAGATCAATATCTCACATTGACTCATTTGAGCATGACCATGCATTTCGTAGTGTCACTCAATCATGGGGCCCGAAGATATCACTCCTGTTATGTAGGAAGGACAAATCTCATCTAGGTCACTCACATCCCTCCACATGATTCGTGGTATGTCCAATAACCAACTTTATAATCACCTTGTTACAGGTGACATTTGATGGCATTAAAACATACAACTCCTCATGTAGGAATCGTAGTGATTTTAGGTCAAAAGACCACATACACCATTATCACTATAAGAATCGCTTATGACACTCACGTAATGATCCACGTAGTGTTCTCATGGCGAGTCTGCCTAATACATCATTACTCTAATATGTATCCATATGAAGACTTGATATCTCATATCTATGACCCGTGAGATCTGGCCATCAATCTACGCACATACTAGTCTCAAAGCATTATTGTTGTCTTGATTAACAATAATACTTGACTAGGGATATTTAAGAATATGGTTCTGTTTCTATTCGATAGGATCTCACGATCAAGTCATCCACTTGATGTCCTATGGCATCGAACTTACTATTCTAAGGATTTTATTATGTATATCATAAATAACACAATAAATGAAATGTCTCATATATTAAATAAATAGCATAATACAATGTATGTAAGATGGTCAAAATAAATTTGCCTCTAAGGCATACACTATCAATCTCCTAGTTGCACTAGAGCCAATCAGGCATATGTCAATGCGTAAAGATCTAGTGTGACTCTCATGCTTTTGTTGTGCAAGAGGCTTCGTTAGTGGATCTGCGATGTTATTATCTATTGGTACTCTGCATATCTTCACATCTCCTCTATCGATGATCTCTCATATGAGAAGGAAGCGCCTAAGTATATGTTTAGATCGCTGGTGAGATATGGACTCCTTAGCTTGAGCAATGACTCCATTATTATCACAATAAAGGTCCACTGGGTCCACAATGCTAGGAACTACACTAAGCTCAATAATGAACTTCCTGATCCAAACAGCCTTCTTTGCTGCATTGGAGGTAGCAATATACTCAACCTCTGTGGTAGAATCGACGACTATTTCCTGCTTTGAACTCTTCCAGCTCACAGCTCCACCATTCAGGCAATAAACATAACCCAATTATGATCTGGAGTCTTCCTTATCGGTCTAGAAGCTAGCATCGGTATAACCCTTTATAGCTAGCACTTCCTCGGCTCCATATACCAACAATGAATTCTTAGTTCTTCTCAAGTACTTAAGGATGTTCTTGACAGCAGTCCAATGACTGTCACTGGGATCAGATTGGTACCTATTCGTCATGCTCAAAGCATACGAGATGTCTGGTCGAGTACATAACATGACATACATGATAGATCCAATTGCATATGCATATGGAATCTTGCTCATACGATCCCTCTTGTCCTGGGTGGAAGAGAATTGAGCCTTAGATTGGCTTACACCATGTGATATAGACAATAGTCCTTTCTTGGATTCATACATGTTAAACTGTCTTAATACTTTGTCTATGTTTGTACTCTAACTTAGGCCAAGTAATCTTTGTGATCTATCTCTATAGATCCTGATACCTAATAAATAGATGGCTTCGCCCAAGTTCTTCATAGCAAAGCACTTCCCTAACCAAGTCTTTACTGACTATAGGGTAAGGATGTCATTTTCAATGAGTAGTAAGTCATCTACACACAATACCAGAAAGACAATTTTGCTCTGACTAACTTTCTTGTAGACACAAGATTCTTCCTCATTCTTGATGAAAGCAAACTATTTGATTGTATCATCAAAACGAAGATTCCAACTTCTGGAAGCTTGCTTCAACCCATAAATAGATCGTTACAACTTGCACACATTTTCAGTATCCTGTGGAGTGGTAAAACCCTCAGGTTGTATCATGTACACATCCTCGAGAAGATTTCTATTAAGGAAAGCAGTTTTGACATCCATTTGACAAATTTCATAATCATGGTATGCTGCAATAGCAAGCAAGATTCGAACAGATTTAAGCATCGCAACTAGGGAAAAAGTCTCATCATAGTCTACACCATGAATTTGCTTGAAACCTGTAGCCACCAATCATGCCTTAAAGGTATGCACATTACCATCTATGTTAGTTTTCTTTTTGAAAACCCACTTGCACCTAATGGGTTTTACCCCTTCAGGTGGGACAACAAGGTCCGCACACTCCCCAACAAATAAGAATTTTATCCTTGAAATTTTTATACCTTAAAATAATTCTGGGTACTGCTCCTTTATTTTGTCCTCGAGTTCCCAAGTCACATCTCCGGTCGTCTCGTTCTAGATTACTTTCACAAATGAAATGTCTTTCCCCCCGAGTTGCTTCATTCTCCTATCCTCAATCCTTACAGGAGTTGTCTCATAAGTCAAGTTTTCCCTTAGTTGTACCGAATCAGGTGCAATGACATGATCAGGACTTGGAATGTATTTTCAGTGTTGTGACACATGAAAAACATTATGGAGATTTGAAAGGAAAGGGGGTAAGGCTATTTGGTAAGTAACAGGACCTACCCAATGAAGAATTTGGTAAGGTCCAAGGAATGTAGGAGTGAGCTTTCTAGATTTGAGAACCTGACTAACCCCAGTCGTAGGCGTGACTTTTAGAAATACATACTCACCTTCTTTGAACTCAAGAGGTTTTCTTATTTTGTCCGCATAGCTCTTTTGTCAACTCTGAGCTGTTCTCATCTTCTCCTGAATCATCTTGACCTTCTCGGTTGTCTGTTGAATGAGATCAGGTTCGACTGTAAGCCGCTCTCCATCTTGATACCAACATAGAGGTGTTCGACACCTTCTCCCATATAGAGCTTCATAGGGGGCCATCCCTATACTTGAGTGATAACTATTGTTGTAGGTGAATTCTACCAATGGTAAGATTTCATCCCAACATCCAGTCTGTTCTATAGCACAAGCTCTCAGCAGATCCTCCAACGATCGAATTGTTCTTTCCGATTGACCGTCCGTCTAAGGATGGTATGCAGAACTCAACCGTAGCTTTGTCCCCATTGCTTCTTGAAGACTCTGCCAAAACTTTGATGTAAATCGAGGATCTCAGTCAGAAATGATACTTGTGAGTACTCCATGTAGCCTGACAATTTCACCGATGTACAACTGAGTCAACTTCTCCAAAGGATATCTTATGTTGATTGGCAAAAATTACGCTGATTTGGTAAGTCTATCCACAATTACCCATATTGAATCATGATCTCTCTTCGTTCTTGGAAATCCAACAACAAAGTCCATGGCAATGCTATCCCATTTCCATTCGGGAATAGTCAAGGGTTGCAAAAATCCTGACGGTCTTTGATGTTCAATTTTTGTCTTCTGACAAACTAAACAAGATGATACGCACTAGCGATATCTCTTTTCATTCCATGCCACCAACAAAGTTTCTTCAAATCTTGATACATTTTGGTCATTCCAAGATGCATACTTAACTGACTCGTATGAGCATGTTCAAGTATATACTTCCTGAGTTCCTCATCTTTAGCCACACAGACTCTACCTTGGAAGCTTAAAATTCTATCACTTCCTTCTTTTAATGTTGAAACACTGCCCTGCTTTATCAACTCTCTTTCCTCTTACAAGAATTTGTCAACCTTCTGCTTCTCTCGAATGTCATCCATTAAATCATTCGAGATAGTGACCATATTCATGCAGATTTTTCCCAGCATTAGCTCTACAAAAGACCATATGTCTCTAAATTGTTCTATCAAGTCTTTCTCTCTGATCATCATGGTAGAAACACTGATTGTCTTCTTACTTAAGGCATCAGCCACCACATTCGCCTTCCCAGGGTGATACTGAAGTTGGAAGTCATAGTCTTTCAGGGATTCTAACCATCTCCGATGTCTCATTGACGAGCGCCGAACTCAGTCAAAATTATAACCGAAGTTATTACCTAAGCTTGTAGCACAGTGACAACACCGGATCGTCTCCTCAAGGATCGTAAATGCAATTTGATCAAATCAAGTGAAAGTTAGCAAAAAGGGGGGTTTGACAGTTTAAGATCGCACTTAACAAAATTAAAAGAAGAAATAACAATTAAAGAGCAGTCAATTTAGAAACCTATCCAAGATTGGGTGGATTCAATCATAGACCCTTCATAGAACACTTGAAGCGCAATTGAATTGTTAATTTGGATCTAACCGAGATCTCTCGCATCAAATCCAGAATTCATACTAGACGATCGTCTAGAATTCAATTAACAAGTGATAAACACAAATCCGCAATCGCACCATTCATGAAAATCTATGTTAATTTCAAGTACCGAATTCAATTAACTTAGGCACAAATCAAGAACCTAACCTCTTCAATTACGTGATTAATTTAGATCAATCAGCTCTAAGTTTCATCACAAATCTCAATCTTCATTTATGTGATTAGTTTAGATCAATTAGTTCTAAGTTTCATCACAAATCTCAATCTTAAACTAAGATCAAATTAGATCAACATAAATAGAATCACCATTCATGCATTCAAGATCAAGAAGAAGAAGAAAGAATAAGAAAAGAAGAAGAAAAGAGGAATTCAATTACAAATCAAATACAATGCATAACCAAGGTCTCAAGAATCCAAACCACAATCTCTTCAAGAGTTCTAAATTGACCCAAAGTAGCTTAGCCCTCCATTACCATGAAAGGGAGCATCAAAATATACAAAACTATGAGAAACTATGAAGAAGCAAGAAGAAACTTAGAGAGAAATGAAGGAGAATTTTCATCTTGTTCATGATAAATGGTGCCTTTTATAGAAGTCTAAGGTAACAAAATGACAAAGGGAAGTGGGTGGATGAGTGGGTGAGTGAGTGAAGTGTTTGAGTGGATGGATTAGTGGGTTGGTTTAGTGGATTGGTTTAGTGGATGAGTGAGTGGAATGGTTGAGTGGTTGAATTAGTGAAAAATGCCAAAGGACTTTTGGTGAGTGGGAAATTATGGACATGAATGGGTGAGTGGATGGATGAGTGGATGGATTAGTGGATGAGTGGGTGGAGTGGTTAAGTGGTTGGATTAGTGTATGAGTGGATGAGTGGGTGAGTTAGTGGATGAGTGGATGAGTGGATTAGTGGATGGATGAGTGGATTAGTGGATGGATGAGTGGATGGTTGAGGACGAAAATTTCGTGTCTGACTTGGAAGCCAAAAACGACCCACTATACTTCAGAACCACGAAAAGTGTTCTTCATGAAAGTTGTAGATCCTTGTCTTGGCTATAAATTGGATACTGGTTCGTCCAATTTGGCTTCCTTAAGCCCAAGATATGTCCCAAATACCGTAGGTTGCTCAAACCCAACTTCAGCACCTCTGTTCCGACTTGCAAGCTCAAAATGACCTACTATACTTCTTTTTCTCAAAATGTGTTCTTCATGAAAGTTGTTTATTGGATCTTGACTATCCAATGTACAAATTTCAGCCCATCTCCATTATTACATCTTGAGATATGATTTTATGAGTGTACACTGTTCGGATTCTACTGACAGAACCCGTATTCTGACTTCCATGTTAACTTAGGTCCCTTAGACATCTGAATCAGACTTCGAGCTCTTCATCAAAGTTGAAGAGCTTCCTCTTAGCTTTCCTACAAGGTAAAATTCATGTTCATCAGATATTAGGAACTCAAGTTATGGCCAAAATACAGAAACAGTATCAAATCTCAATAATGCTGGAAATATTCAATTAGGACCAATTTGAGCTCAAACTCACAAAATCATACCAAACTCAATCAATTAAGAATATGGAGAGTGTAAATGACTAAACATAAGGGTTTCTTAATGAATAAAATATGTGATTATCAAATTCCCCACACTTAGCTTTTTGCACTCTGGGCAAAACTCAAGACCAAAATTTTACAATCAAGAAGAACAACCAAAGGTTCAAGGATCAAAACATTCATGTGTTAACAATTCTCCACATCTCAAACCAACAAGCAAGGTATCTTCAACATGAATCGAGAATGATAGATCTTCACAAGATTCCCTCTCAATCTCTCAAGTGTTTAAAGGGTAGGTATTTCACTCAATTCAACCCATGAAAATTGCACTACCATAAGCTTGCTTATCTTCTACTTCTCCACTACTCAAAACACATGCACACACAAATCATGAGGACTTTATTCAAGGTTGTAGTGAGGTCAAGGTAACAGGAGAGGATAAAATGGATATGAGAAGATAAATACTAAAGAGAATAAAAGCAAATGAGCTGAGTTCAAATAACAAGCATAAAAGTTCATCCCAACTCTAGTGTGTATCCCTTTACATATTCATTTCCCAATCCCTTTTTTTTTTTTTTTAAACACTTGGTTTTTTTTTTCTCTTTTTTTTTTTTTTTTTTTTATATATATATGAACATAACTATATACATACATTTTTTTTTTTCTTTTTGGGCACTCTTTTCTTTTTCAACAACCATTTTGTACACACACCCCACACACTTGTTCAAAAACTCATCCATTAACCAAGCTAATGTTCTTTTATTCCCTAAGGTAAAGTAAGAACACGATTTCTCATTTAAGGCACATAATGAGCTAGAAACAAGGAATGGTCAAATAAGCTCAAAGGGGTTAAGCAAAGGAAAATATACAAGGTTGGCAGGAATCAGAGAACTTTCAAGAAGTCAAAAGAGTGCTTGATATCATATTGAAAACAAGGTTGGCTATTTGGTTAAACTAGCTAATTAAGAAAGAGGGCCTCAATCATGTTCATGCATGCAAGTGAAATGTAGCCTCAAAAAGAATCAAAGCAAGTTCTAGAGTGGTCATTAACATGAGTGAAAATCACACAAGAAAGAAGAGAATGGCATAAATGTTAAATCCATCCATTAGGCTCAAAATCTCACAAGGTATGCATCCATCAAACTCAATTCATCAATTCAATCATCCATCTCCAAGCATATCAGTTCAAGAAGGGAGAAAAGTTATTCAATCATGCAATGAACCCTCTTTTTTTTTTACAAAAAAGAACATGCTGAAATCTCTCCTCCACACTTAATATAGACATTGTCCTCAATGTGAAAGTGATAAATAAAACGGAAAGAAAAGAGCAACACAACCTGATGAGGGGCGAGATAATGGCAAGCAGAAAAGATGCACAAGAATCAAAGCTGCAGTAGAACCTGAAAACTCACAAAACACATGAGTAGCATTTGAAACTAAAATACAAAAACAGCTAGAAGAAGAAAAATAAGGAAGAATTTCCACAAAGTTCTTAAAAGCAAATCTAGTTGGGTTGCCTCCCAATAAGCGCTTGTTTAACGTCGTTAGCTCGACATTGGGACACTTCTTAGTGATCTTTATAATGTGGATGGTAAAAGCCCATCACTTTCACTTCCACATTTTCCAGCTTGAGATGGTGTCCATTGGTCTTATTAATTGAGGTTGGTGAAAAGACTCCACCAGGATCCCATTGGTTGAAACGTGATGACCAAGTTATGGTTGACACAACATGATAGCTTTCACTAGGGTCCCATTGGTTGAAGTGTAATGACCAAGTTAAACTTGAAGCATGAGGGCTCCCATTGGGTTCCCATTGGTCTTTCTTAATTTCCTTGACTTCACCAATGGCATGCAACACGTGTAATTTGGCAATTCTGCTTTCATTGATTATATTGGACCATGGCCCAAAAACAAAATCCACTTCAGTAGTTACTATCATATGCTGTCTTTCCTCCTTCTTTGAAAATTCCTCAATGGCCTTCAACTCCACCTCCCTATGTGTTTCAGATTCTGCAACTGCATTGTTGATAGACCCTTCAATATCATTAGATGCTGGCGTAAACAGAATCATCAGCTTTCAAATATGCAGAAATCTCAGCACACATAACACATTTTATATCACCGTCACAATCAGTACATGAGTTGCAATTGATAGAATCATCAAAACCAATTAAATCAGGAAATTCAGCACACAACTCATCATGAGTTTCCTCAACTAAGTCTGCATGTAAATCAATATGACAATTAGAATGCAAGGAGTTGGGAATTATTTGGGGAAAGAGTTGGTCTGACTCTTGACTTCTCAGTTCATTAATAGTGGTTGTCATCAGCTCAATTTGGGTTGTTAAATCTGAATAGTGGCAGTGAAACTCTGGAACTCAATTTGGGTTTTCATCAAGTCCTCCCATGAAGGCTTAAGTGTTGTGGTTGATGGACTTGTTATCTGGAATGGAATGGCTGCTCATATTGAAATGATTGTTCTTTGTAGTGATGCCGTATTGCCATATCCCAGATCCGGATAGTATTCCCGGCTAGGATTGTATGTGTTGAAGAAGGGGTCATAACTCTTGTCTTCTTCTTTGAACTGTGGTTCATCGGAAAATAACCATTCTTTGCAACAAATTGATCTGGAAAAACAGAACTACCATATTGAAGTGTAGGACATGCATATGTGGGGTGAGATGAACAAAAACAAATGTTACACACAAGTGTAGCTTCTGCACAGAGTGATTGTTGTCTCACAACTATATGTCTTACCAAAGAAGTCAACTCCTCAAGTTTTGACTCCATTATGCATGGTCCATTGTTAGAAAAGTTAATAAAAAGCAAAGGTTAGTTAAAACACTTAAAATGAAAAGATTACACTTACTAGTCCCCGGCAACGGCGCCAAAATTTTGACGAGCGCCGAACTCAGTCAAAATTATAACCGAAGTTATTACCTAAGCTTGTAGCACAGTGACAACACCGGATCGTCTCCTCAAGGATCGTAAATGCAATTTGATCAAATCAAGTGAAAGTTAGCAAAAAGGGGGTTTGATTTTAAGATCGCACTTAACAAAATTAAAAGAAGAAATAACAATTAAAGAGCAGTCAATTTAGAAACCTATCCAAGATTGGGTGGATTCAATCATAGACCCTTCATAGAACACTTGAAGCGCAATTGAATTGTTAATTTGGATCTAACGAGATCTCTCGCATCAAATCCAGAATTCATACTAGACGATCGTCTAGAATTCAATTAACAAGTGATAAACACAAATCCGCAATCGCACCATTCATGAAAATCTATGTTAATTTCAAGTACCGAATTCAATTAACTTAGGCACAAATCGTTAAACCTAACCTCTTCAATTACGTGATTAATTTAGATCAATCAGTTCTAAGTTTCATCACAAATCTCAATCTTCATTTATGTGATTAGTTTAGATCAATTAGTTCTAAGTTTCATCACAAATCTCAATCTTAAACTAAGATCAAATTAGATCAACATAAATAGAATCACCATTCATGCATTCAAGATCAAGAAGAAGAAGAAAGAAGAAGAAGAAAGAAGAAAAGAGGAATTCAATTACAAATCAAATACAATGCATAACCAAGGTCTCAAGAATCCAAACCACAATCTCTTCAAGAGTTCTAAATTGACCCAAAGTAGCTTAGCCCTCCATTACCATGAAAGGGAGCATCAAAATATACAAAACTATGAGAAACTATGAAGAAGCAAGAAGAAACTTAGAGAGAAATGAAGGAGAATTTTCATCTTGTTCATGATAAATGGTGCCTTTTATAGAAGTCTAAGGTAACAAAATGACAAAGGGAAGTGGGTGGATGAGTGGGTGAGTGAGTGGAGTGTTTGAGTGGATGGATTAGTGGGTTGGTTTAGTGGATTGGTTTAGTGGATGAGTGAGTGGAATGGTTGAGTGGTTGAATTAGTGAAAAATGCCAAAGGACTTTTGGTGAGTGGGAAATTATGGACATGAATGGGTGAGTGGATGGATGAGTGGATGGATTAGTGGATGAGTGGGTGGAGTGGTTAAGTGGTTGGATTAGTGTATGAGTGGATGAGTGGGTGAGTTAGTGGATGAGTGGATGAGTGGATTAGTGGATGGATGAGTGGATTAGTGGATGGATGAGTGGATGGTTGAGGACGAAAATTTCGTGTCTGACTTGGAAGCCAAAAACGACCCACTATACTTCAGAACCACGAAAAGTGTTATTCATGAAAGTTGTAGATCCTTGTCTTGGCTATAAATTGGATGGCTGGTTCGTCCAATTTGGCTTCCTTAAGCCCAAGATATGTCCCAAATACCGTAGGTTGCTCAAACCCAACTTCAGCACCTCTGTTCCGACTTGCAAGCTCAAAATGACCTACTATACTTCTTTTTCTCAAAATGTGTTCTTCATGAAAGTTGTTTATTTGGATCTTGACTATCCAAT
This sequence comes from Ormosia emarginata, assembly GCA_029884605.1. NCBI lineage: Eukaryota > Viridiplantae > Streptophyta > Magnoliopsida > Fabales > Fabaceae > Ormosia > Ormosia emarginata. Next base: position 17,410,603 of record JAQQTP010000078.1, on the reverse strand, counting down.
GTACAAATTTCAGCCCATCTCCATTATTACATCTTGAGATATGATTTTATGAGTGTACACTGTTCGGATTCTACTGACAGAACCCGTATTCTGACTTCCATGTCAACTTAGGTCCCTTAGACATCTGAATCAGACTTCGAGCTCTTCATCAAAGTTGAAGAGCTTCCTCTTAGCTTTCCTACAAGGTAAAATTCATGTTCATCAGATATTAGGAACTCAAGTTATGGCCAAAATACAGAAACAGTATCAAATCTCAATAATGCTGGAAATATTCAATTAGGACCAATTTGAGCTCAAACTCACAAAATCATACCAAACTCAATCAATTAAGAATATGGAGAGTGTAAATGACTAAACATAAGGGTTTCTTAATGAATAAAATATGTGATTATCAAATTCCCCACACTTAGCTTTTTGCACTCCTGGGCAAAACTCAAGACCAAAATTTTACAATCAAGAAGAACAACCAAAGGTTCAAGGATCAAAACATTCATGAGTTAACAATTCTCCACATCTCAAACCAACAAGCAAGGTATCTTCAACATGAATCGAGAATGATAGATCTTCACAAGATTCCCTCTCAATCTCTCAAGTGTTTAAAGGGTAGGTATTTCACTCAATTCAACCCATGAAAATTGCACTACCATAAGCTTGCTTATCTTCTACTTCTCCACTACTCAAAACACATGCACACACAAATCATGAGGACTTTATTCAAGGTTGTAGTGAGGTCAAGGTAACAGGAGAGGATAAAATGGATATGAGAAGATAAATACTAAAGAGAATAAAAGCAAATGAGAGCTGAGTTCAAATAACAAGCATAAAAGTTCATCCCAACTCTAGTGTGTATCCCTTTACATATTCATTTCCCAATCCCTTTTTTTTTTTTTTTAAACACTTGGTTTTTTTTTTTTTTTTTTTTTTTTTTCTTTTTTTTTTTATATATATGAACATAACTATATACATACATTTTTTTTTTTTTTTTGGGCACTCTTTTCTTTTTCAACAACCATTTTGTACACACACCCCACACTTGTTCAAAAACTCATCCATTAACCAAGCTAATGTTCTTTTATTCCCTAAGGTAAAGTAAGAACACGATTTCTCATTTAAGGCACATAATGAGCTAGAAACAAGGAATGGTCAAATAAGCTCAAAGGGGTTAAGCAAAGGAAAATATACAAGGTTGGCAGGAATCAGAGAACTTTCAAGAAGTCAAAAGAGTGCTTGATATCATATTGAAAACAAGGTTGGCTATTTGGTTAAACTAGCTAATTAAGAAAGAGGGCCTCAATCATGTTCATGCATGCAAGTGAAATGTAGCCTCAAAAAGAATCAAAGCAAGTTCTAGAGTGGTCATTAACATGAGTGAAAATCACACAAGAAAGAAGAGAATGGCATAAATGTTAAATCCATCCATTAGGCTCAAAATCTCACAAGGTATGCATCCATCAAACTCAATTCATCAATTCAATCATCCATCTCCAAGCATATCGGTTCAAGAAGGGAGAAAAGTTATTCAATCATGCAATGAACCCTCTTTTTTTTTTTTTTTTTACAAAAAGAACATGCTGAAATCTCTCCTCCACACTTAATATAGACATTGTCCTCAATGTGAAAGTGATAAATAAAACGGAAAGAAAAGAGCAACACAACCTGATGAGGGGCGAGATAATGGCAAGCAGAAAAGATGCACAAGAATCAAAGCTGCAGTAGAACTTGAAAACTCACAAAACACATGAGTAGCATTTGAAACTAAAATACAAAAACAGCTAGAAGAAGAAAAATAAGGAAGAATTTCCACAAAGTTCTTAAAAGCAAATCTAGTTGGGTTGCCTCCCAATAAGCGCTTGTTTAACGTCGTTAGCTCGACATTGGGACACTTCTTAGTGATCTTTATAATGTGGATGGTAAAAGCCCATCACTTTCACTTCCACATTTTTCAGCTTGAGATGGTGTCCATTGGTCTTATTAATTGAGGTTGGTGAAAAGACTCCACCAGGATCCCATTGGTTGAAACATGATGACCAAGTTATGGTTGACACAACATGATAGCTTTCACTAGGGTCCCATTGGTTGAAGTGTAATGACCAAGTTAAACTTGAAGCATGAGGGCTCCCATTGGGTTCCCATTGGTCTTTCTTAATTTCCTTGACTTCACCAATGGCATGCAACACGTGTAATTTGGCAATTCTGCTTTCATTGATTATATTGGACCATGGCCCAAAAACAAAATCCACTTCAAGTAGTTACTATCATATGTCTTTGTCTTTCCTCCTTCTTTGAAAATTCCTCAATGGCCTTCAACTCCACCTCCTATGTGTTTCGATTCTGCAACCGCATTGTTGATAGACCCTTCAATATCATTAGATCTTTGCGTAAACGGAATCATCGACTTTCAAATATGCGAGAAATCTCAAGCACACATAACACATTTTATATCACCGTCACAATCAAGACACATGAGTTACAATTGATAGAATCATCAAAACCAATTAAATCGGGAAATTCAAGACACAACTCATCATGAGTTTCCTCAACTAAGTCTGCATGTAAATCAATATGACAATTAGAATGCAAGGAGTTGGGAATTATTTGGGAAAGAGTTGGTCGACTCTTGACTTCTCGGTTCATTAATAGTGGTTGTCATCACTCAATTTGGGTTGTTAAATCCTGAATAGTGGCAGTGAAACTCTGCTGGAACTCAATTTGGGTTTTCATCAAGTCCTCCCATGAAGGCTTAAGTGTTGTGGTTGATGGACTTGTTATCTGCTGGAATGGTGCGCTCATATTGAAATGATTGTTGCTTTGTAGTGATGCCGTATTGCCATATCCCAGATCCGGATAGTATTCCCACTAGGATTGTATGTGTTGAAGAAGGGGTCATAACTCATTGTTTTCTTCTTTGGAACTGCGTGGTTCATCGGAAAATAACCATTCTTTGCAACAAATTGATCTGGAAAAACAGAACTACCATATTGAAGTGTAGGACATGCATATGTGGGGTGAGATGAACAAAAACAAATGTTACACACAAGTGTAGCTTCTGCGCACAGTGATTGTTGTCTCACACTATATGTCTTACCAAAGAAGTCAACTCCTCAAGTTTTGACTCCATTATGCATGGTCCATTGTTAGAAAAGTTAATAAAAAGCAAAGGTTAGTTAAAACACTTAAAATGAAAAGATTACACTTACTAGTCCCCGGCAACGGCGCCAAAATTTTGACGAGCGCCGAACTCAGTCAAAATTATAACCGAAGTTATTACCTAAGCTTGTAGCACAGTGACAACACCGGATCGTCTCCTCAAGGATCGTAAATGCAATTTGATCAAATCAAGTGAAAGTTAGCAAAAAGGGGGGTTTGACAGTTTAAGATCGCACTTAACAAAATTAAAAGAAGAAATAACAATTAAAGAGCAGTCAATTTAGAAACCTATCCAAGATTGGGTGGATTCAATCATAGACCCTTCATAGAACACTTGAAGCGCAATTGAATTGTTAATTTGGATCTAACCGAGATCTCTCGCATCAAATCCAGAATTCATACTAGACGATCGTCTAGAATTCAATTAACAAGTGATAAACACAAATCCGCAATCGCACCATTCATGAAAATCTATGTTAATTTCAAGTACCGAATTCAATTAACTTAGGCACAAATCAAGAACCTAACCTCTTCAATTCTGTGATTAATTTAGATCAATCAGGTTCTAAGTTTCATCACAAATCTCAATCTTCATTTATGTGATTAGTTTAGATCAATTAGTTCTAAGTTTCATCACAAATCTCAATCTTAAACTAAGATCAAATTAGATCAACATAAATAGAATCACCATTCATGCATTCAAGATCAAGAAGAAGAAGAAAGAAGAAGGAAGAAGAAAAGAGGAATTCAATTACAAATCAAATACAATGCATAACCAAGGTCTCAAGAATCCAAACCACAATCTCTTCAAGAGTTCTAAATTGACCCAAAGTAGCTTAGCCCTCCATTACCATGAAAGGGAGCATCAAAATATACAAAACTATGAGAAACTATGAAGAAGCAAGAAGAAACTTAGAGAGAAATGAAGGAGAATTTTCATCTTGTTCATGATAAATGGTGCCTTTTATAGAAGTCTAAGGTAACAAAATGACAAAGGGAAGTGGGTGGATGAGTGGGTGAGTGAGTGGAGTGTTTGAGTGGATGGATTAGTGGGTTGGTTTAGTGGATTGGTTTAGTGGATGAGTGAGTGGAATGGTTGAGTGGTTGAATTAGTGAAAAATGCCAAAGGACTTTTGGTGAGTGGGAAATTATGGACATGAATGGGTGAGTGGATGGATGAGTGGATGGATTAGTGGATGAGTGGGTGGAGTGGTTAAGTGGTTGGATTAGTGTATGAGTGGATGAGTGGGTGAGTTAGTGGATGAGTGGATGAGTGGATTAGTGGATGGATGAGTGGATTAGTGGATGGATGAGTGGATGGTTGAGGACGAAAATTTCGTGTCTGACTTGGAAGCCAAAAACGACCCACTATACTTCAGAACCACGAAAAGTGTTATTCATGAAAGTTGTAGATCCTTGTCTTGGCTATAAATTGGATAGCTGGTTCGTCCAATTTGGCTTCCTTAAGCCCAAGATATGTCCCAAATACCGTAGGTTGCTCAAACCCAACTTCAGCACCTCTGTTCCGACTTGCAAGCTCAAAATGACCTACTATACTTCTTTTTCTCAAAATGTGTTCTTCATGAAAGTTGTTTATTTGGATCTTGACTATCCAATGTACAAATTTCAGCCCATCTCCATTATTACATCTTGAGATATGATTTTATGAGTGTACACTGTTCGGATTCTACTGACAGAACCCGTATTCTGACTTCCATGTCAACTTAGGTCCCTTAGACATCTGAATCAGACTTCGAGCTCTTCATCAAAGTTGAAGAGCTTCCTCTTAGCTTTCCTACAAGGTAAAATTCATGTTCATCAGATATTAGGAACTCAAGTTATGGCCAAAATACAGAAACAGTATCAAATCTCAATAATGCTGGAAATATTCAATTAGGACCAATTTGAGCTCAAACTCACAAAATCATACCAAACTCAATCAATTAAGAATATGGAGAGTGTAAATGACTAAACATAAGGGTTTCTTAATGAATAAAATATGTGATTATCAAATTCCCCCACACTTAGCTTTTTGCACTCCCAGCAAAACTCAAGACCAAAATTTTACAATCAAGAAGAACAACCAAAGGTTCAAGGATCAAAACATTCATGAGTTAACAATTCTCCACATCTCAAACCAACAAGCAAGGTATCTTCAACATGAATCGAGAATGATAGATCTTCACAAGATTCCCTCTCAATCTCTCAAGTGTTTAAAGGGTAGGTATTTCACTCAATTCAACCCATGAAAATTGCACTACCATAAGCTTGCTTATCTTCTACTTCTCCACTACTCAAAACACATGCACACACAAATCATGAGGACTTTATTCAAGGTTGTAGTGAGGTCAAGGTAACAGGAGAGGATAAAATGGATATGAGAAGATAAATACTAAAGAGAATAAAAGCAAATGAGAGCTGAGTTCAAATAACAAGCATAAAAGTTCATCCCAACTCTAGTGTGTATCCCTTTACATATTCATTTCCCAATCCCTTTTTTTTTTTTTTTTAAACACTTGGTTTTTTTTTTTTTTTTTTTTTTTTTTTTTTATATATATGAACATAACTATATACATACATTTTTTTTTCTTTTTGGGCACTCTTTTCTTTTCAACAACCATTTTGTACACACACCCCCACACTTGTTCAAAAACTCATCCATTAACCAAGCTAATGTTCTTTTATTCCCTAAGGTAAAGTAAGAACACGATTTCTCATTTAAGGCACATAATGAGCTAGAAACAAGGAATGGTCAAATAAGCTCAAAGGGGTTAAGCAAAGGAAAATATACAAGGTTGGCAGAATCGAGAGAACTTTCAAGAAGTCAAAAGAGTGCTTGATATCATATTGAAAACAAGGTTGGCTATTTGGTTAAACTAGCTAATTAAGAAAGAGGGCCTCAATCATGTTCATGCATGCAAGTGAAATGTAGCCTCAAAAAGAATCAAAGCAAGTTCTAGAGTGGTCATTAACATGAGTGAAAATCACACAAGAAAGAAGAGAATGGCATAAATGTTAAATCCATCCATTAGGCTCAAAATCTCACAAGGTATGCATCCATCAAACTCAATTCATCAATTCAATCATCCATCTCCAAGCATATCAGTTCAAGAAGGGAGAAAAGTTATTCAATCATGCAATGAACCCTCTTTTTTTTTTTTTTTACAAAAAAGAACATGCTGAAATCTCTCCCCCACACTTAATATAGACATTGTCCTCAATGTGAAAGTGATAAATAAAACGGAAAGAAAAGAGCAACACAACCTGATGAGGGGCGAGATAATGGCAAGCAGAAAAGATGCACAAGAATCAAAGCTGCAGCAGAACCTGAAAACTCACAAAACACATGAGTAGCATTTGAAACTAAAATACAAAAACAGCTAGAAGAAGAAAAATAAGGAAGAATTTCCACAAAGTTCTTAAAAGCAAATCTTAAAAGCAAATCTAGTTGGGTTGCCTCCCAATAAGCGCTTGTTTAACGTCGTTAGCTCGACATTGGGACACTTCTTAGTGATCTTTATAATGTGGATGGTAAAAGCCCATCACTTTCACTTCCACATTTTTCAGCTTGAGATGGTGTCCATTGGTCTTATTAATTGAGGTTGGTGAAAAGACTCCACCAGGATCCCATTGGTTGAAACATGATGACCAAGTTATGGTTGACACAACATGATAGCTTTCACTAGGGTCCCATTGGTTGAAGTGTAATGACCAAGTTAAACTTGAAGCATGAGGGCTCCCATTGGGTTCCCATTGGTCTTTCTTAATTTCCTTGACTTCACCAATGGCATGCAACACGTGTAATTTGGCAATTCTGCTTTCATTGATTATATTGGACCATGGCCCAAAAACAAAATCCACTTCAGTAGTTACTGTCATATGCTGTCTTTCCTCCTTCTTTGAAAATTCCTCAATGGCCTTCAACTCCACCTCCCTATGTGTTTCAGATTCTGCAACTGCATTGTTGATAGACCCTTCAATATCATTAGATGCTGCGTAAACAGAATCATCACTTTTCAAATATGCAGAAATCTCAAAGACACATAACACATTTTATATCACCGTCACAATCAAGTACATGAGTTACAATTGATAGAATCATCAAAACCAATTAAATCGAAATTCAAAGACACAACTCATCATGAGTTTCCTCAACTAAGTCCGCATGTAAATCAATATGACAATTAGAATGCAAGGAGTTGGGAATTATTTGGGGAAAGAGTTGGTCTGACTCTTGACTTCTCAGTTCATTAATAGTGGTTGTCATCAGCTCAATTTGGGTTGTTAAATCCTGAATAGTGGCAGTGAAACTCTCTTTGGAACTCAATTTGGGTTTTCATCAAGTCCTCCCATGAAGGCTTAAGTGTTGTGGTTGATGGACTTGTTATCTGCTGGAATGGCTGCTCATATTGAAATGATTGTTGCTGTAGTGATGCCGTATTGCCATATCCCAGATCCGGATAGTATTCCCAGCTAGGATTGTATGTGTTGAAGAAGGGGTCATAACTCTGTTGCTGCTGCTGGAACTGTGGTTCATCAGGAAAATAACCAGTTGCTGCAACAAATTGATCTGGAAAAACAGAACTACCATATTGAAGTGTAGGACATGCATATGTGGGGTGAGATGAACAAAAACAAATGTTACACACAAGTGTAGCTTCCTGCACAGGTGATTGTTGTCTCACAACTATATGTCTTACCAAAGAAGTCAACTCCTCAAGTTTTGACTCCATTATGCATGGTCCATTGTTAGAAAAGTTAATAAAAAGCAAAGGTTAGTTAAAACACTTAAAATGAAAAGATTACACTTACTAGTCCCCGGCAACGGCGCCAAAATTTTGACGAGCGCCGAACTCAGTCAAAATTATAACCGAAGTTATTACCTAAGCTTGTAGCACAGTGACAACACCGGATCGTCTCCTCAAGGATCGTAAATGCAATTTGATCAAATCAAGTGAAAGTTAGCAAAAAGGGGGTTTGATAGTTTAAGATCGCACTTAACAAAATTAAAAGAAGAAATAACAATTAAAGAGCAAATAATTTAGAAACCTATCCAAGATTGGGTGGATTCAATCATAGACCCTTCATAGAACACTTGAAGCGCAATTGAATTGTTAATTTGGATCTAACCGAGATCTCTGCATCAAATCCAGAATTCATACTAGACGATCGTCTAGAATTCAATTAACAAGTGATAAACACAAATCCGCAATCGCACCATTCATGAAAATCTATGTTAATTTCAAGTACCGAATTCAATTAACTTAGGCACAAATCAAGTAACCTAACCTCTTCAATTCTCGTGATTAATTTAGATCAATCAGTTCTAAGTTTCATCACAAATCTCAATCTTCATTTATGTGATTAGTTTAGATCAATTAGTTCTAAGTTTCATCACAAATCTCAATCTTAAACTAAGATCAAATTAGATCAACATAAATAGAATCACCATTCATGCATTCAAGATCAAGAAGAAGAAGAAAGAAGAAGAAGAAGAAGAAAAAAGAGGAATTCAATTACAAATCAAATACAATGCATAACCAAGGTCTCAAGAATCCAAACCACAATCTCTTCAAGAGTTCTAAATTGACCCAAAGTAGCTTAGCCCTCCATTACCATGAAAGGGAGCATCAAAATATACAAAACTATGAGAAACTATGAAGAAGCAAGAAGAAACTTAGAGAGAAATGAAGGAGAATTTTCATCTTGTTCATGATAAATGGTGCCTTTTATAGAAGTCTAAGGTAACAAAATGACAAAGGGAAGTGGGTGGATGAGTGGGTGAGTGAGTGGAGTGTTTGAGTGGATGGATTAGTGGGTTGGTTTAGTGGATTGGTTTAGTGGATGAGTGAGTGGAATGGTTGAGTGGTTGAATTAGTGAAAAATGCCAAAGGACTTTTGGTGAGTGGGAAATTATGGACATGAATGGGTGAGTGGATGGATGAGAGGATGGATTAGTGGATGAGTGGGTGGAGTGGTTAAGTGGTTGGATTAGTGTATGAGTGGATGAGTGGGTGAGTTAGTGGATGAGTGGATGAGTGGATTAGTGGATGGATGAGTGGATTAGTGGATGGATGAGTGGATGGTTGAGGACGAAAATTTCGTGTCTGACTTGGAAGCCAAAAACGACCCACTATACTTCAGAACCACGAAAAGTGTTCTTCATGAAAGTTGTAGATCCTTGTCTTGGCTATAAATTGGATGGCTGGTTCGTCCAATTTGGCTTCCTTAAGCCCAAGATATGTCCCAAATACCGTAGGTTGCTCAAACCCAACTTCAGCACCTCTGTTCCGACTTGCAAGCTCAAAATGACCTACTATACTTCTTTTTCTCAAAATGTGTTCTTCATGAAAGTTGTTTATTTGGATCTTGACTATCCAATGTACAAATTTCAGCCCATCTCCATTATTACATCTTGAGATATGATTTTATGAGTGTACACTGTTCGGATTCTACTGACAGAACCCGTATTCTGACTTCCATGTCAACTTAGGTCCCTTAGACATCTGAATCAGACTTCGAGCTCTTCATCAAAGTTGAAGAGCTTCCTCTTAGCTTTCCTACAAGGTAAAATTCATGTTCATCAGATATTAGGAACTCAAGTTATGGCCAAAATACAGAAACAGTATCAAATCTCAATAATGCTGGAAATATTCAATTAGGACCAATTTGAGCTCAAACTCACAAAATCATACCAAACTCAATCAATTAAGAATATGGAGAGTGTAAATGACTAAACATAAGGGTTTCTTAATGAATAAAATATGTGATTATCAAATTCCCCCACACTTAGCTTTTTGCACTCCTGGGCAAAACTCAAGACCAAAATTTTACAATCAAGAAGAACAACCAAAGGTTCAAGGGATCAAAACATTCATGAGTTAACAATTCTCCACATCTCAAACCAACAAGCAAGGTATCTTCAACATGAATCGAGAATGATAGATCTTCACAAGATTCCCTCTCAATCTCTCAAGTGTTTAAAGGGTAGGTATTTCACTCAATTCAACCCATGAAAATTGCACTACCATAAGCTTGCTTATCTTCTACTTCTCCACTACTCAAAACACATGCACACACAAATCATGAGGACTTTATTCAAGGTTGTAGTGAGGTCAAGGTAACAGGAGAGGATAAAATGGATATGAGAAGATAAATACTAAAGAGAATAAAAGCAAATGAGAGTGAGTTCAAATAACAAGCATAAAAGTTCATCCCAACTCTAGTGTGTATCCCTTTACATATTCATTTCCCAATCCCTTTTTTTTTTTTAAACACTTGGTTTTTTTTTCTCTTTTTTTTTTTTTTTTTTTTTTTTTATATATATGAACATAACTATATACATACATTTTTTTTCTTTTTGGGCACTCTTTTCTTTTTCAACAACCATTTTGTACACACACCCCCCCACACTTGTTCAAAAACTCATCCATTAACCAAGCTAATGTTCTTTTATTCCCTAAGGTAAAGTAAGAACACGATTTCTCATTTAAGGCACATAATGAGCTAGAAACAAGGAATGGTCAAATAAGCTCAAAGGGGTTAAGCAAAGGAAAATATACAAGGTTGGCGGAATCGAGAGAACTTTCAAGAAGTCAAAAGAGTGCTTGATATCATATTGAAAACAAGGTTGGCTATTTGGTTAAACTAGCTAATTAAGAAAGAGGGCCTCAATCATGTTCATGCATGCAAGTGAAATGTAGCCTCAAAAAGAATCAAAGCAAGTTCTAGAGTGGTCATTAACATGAGTGAAAATCACACAAGAAAGAAGAGAATGGCATAAATGTTAAATCCATCCATTAGGCTCAAAATCTCACAAGGTATGCATCCATCAAACTCAATTCATCAATTCAATCATCCATCTCCAAGCATATCAGTTCAAGAAGGGAGAAAAGTTATTCAATCATGCAATGAACCCTCTTTTTTTTTTTTTTTTACAAAAAAGAACATGCTGAAATCTCTCCTCCACACTTAATATAGACATTGTCCTCAATGTGAAAGTGATAAATAAAACGGAAAGAAAAGAGCAACACAACCTGATGAGGGGCGAGATAATGGCAAGCAGAAAAGATGCACAAGAATCAAAGCTGCAGTAGAACCTGAAAACTCACAAAACACATGAGTAGCATTTGAAACTAAAATACAAAAACAGCTAGAAGAAGAAAAATAAGGAAGAATTTCCACAAAGTTCTTAAAAGCAAATCTAGTTGGGTTGCCTCCCAATAAGCGCTTGTTTAACGTCGTTAGCTCGACATTGGGACACTTCTTAGTGATCTTTATAATGTGGATGGTAAAAGCCCATCACTTTCACTTCCACATTTTCCAACTTGAGATGGTGTCCATTGGTCTTATTAATTGAGGTTGGTGAAAAGACTCCACCAGGATCCCATTGGTTGAAACGTGATGACCAAGTTATGGTTGACACAACATGATAGCTTTCACTAGGGTCCCATTGGTTGAAGTGTAATGACCAAGTTAAACTTGAAGCATGAGGGCTCCCATTGGGTTCCCATTGGTCTTTCTTAATTTCCTTGACTTCACCAATGGCATGCAACACGTGTAATTTGGCAATTCTGCTTTCATTGATTATATTGGACCATGGCCCAAAAACAAAATCCACTTCAGTAGTTACTATCATATGCTGTCTTTCCTCCTTCTTTGAAAATTCCTCAATGGCCTTCAACTCCACCTCCCTATGTGTTTCAGATTCTGCAACTGCATTGTTGATAGACCCTTCAATATCATTAGATGCTGCGTAAACAGAATCATCAGCTTTCAAATATGCAGAAATCTCAGCACACATAACACATTTTATATCACCGTCACAATCAGTACATGAGTTACAATTGATAGAATCATCAAAACCAATTAAATCAGGAAATTCAGCACACAACTCATCATGAGTTTCCTCAACTAAGTCTGCATGTAAATCAATATGACAATTAGAATGCAAGGAGTTGGGAATTATTTGGGGAAAGAGTTGGTCTGACTCTTGACTTCTCAGTTCATTAATAGTGGTTGTCATCTGCTCAATTTGGGTTGTTAAATCCTGAATAGTGGCAGTGAAACTCTGCTGGAACTCAATTTGGGTTTTCATCAAGTCCTCCCATGAAGGCTTAAGTGTTGTGGTTGATGGACTTGTTATCTGCTGGAATGGCTGCTCATATTGAAATGATTGTTGCTGTAGTGATGCCGTATTGCCATATCCCAGATCCGGATAGTATTCCCAGCTAGGATTGTATGTGTTGAAGAAGGGGTCATAACTCTGTTCTTCTTCTTTGAACCGTGGTTCATCGGAAAATAACCGATTCTTTGCAACAAATTGATCTGGAAAAACAGAACTACCATATTGAAGTGTAGGACATGCATATGTGGGGTGAGATGAACAAAAACAAATGTTACACACAAGTGTAGCTTCCTGCACAGGTGATTGTTGTCTCACAACTATATGTCTTACCAAAGAAGTCAACTCCTCAAGTTTTGACTCCATTATGCATGGTCCATTGTTAGAAAAGTTAATAAAAAGCAAAGGTTAGTTAAAACACTTAAAATGAAAAGATTACACTTACTAGTCCCCTAAGACATGGCGCCAAAATTTTGACGAGCGCCGAACTCACTCAAAATTATAACCGAAGTTATTACCTAAGCTTGTAGCACAAATGACAACACCGGATCGTCTCCTCAAGGATCGTAAATGCAATTTGATCAAATCAAGTGAAAGTTAGCAAAAAGGGGGTTTGACAGTTTAAGATCGCACTTAACAAAATTAAAAGAAGAAATAACAATTAAAGAGCAGATCAATTTAGAAACCTATCCAAGATTGGGTGGATTCAATCATAGACCCTTCATAGAACACTTGAAGCGCAATTGAATTGTTAATTTGGATCTAACCGAGATCTCTGCATCAAATCCAGAATTCATACTAGACGATCGTCTAGAATTCAATTAACAAGTGATAAACACAAATCCGCAATCACACCATTCATGAAAATCTATGTTAATTTCAAGTACCGAATTCAATTAACTTAGGCACAAATCAGGAACCTAACCTCTTCAATTCTCGTGATTAATTTAGATCAATCAGTTCTAAGTTTCATCACAAATCTCAATCTTCATTTATGTGATTAGTTTAGATCAATTAGTTCTAAGTTTCATCACAAATCTCAATCTTAAACTAAGATCAAATTAGATCAACATAAATAGAATCACCATTCATGCATTCAAGATCAAGAAGAAGAAGAAAGAAGAAGAAAAGAAGAAGAAAAGAGGAATTCAATTACAAATCAAATACAATGCATAACCAAGGTCTCAAGAATCCAAACCACAATCTCTTCAAGAGTTCTAAATTGACCCAAAGTAGCTTAGCCCTCCATTACCATGAAAGGGAGCATCAAAATATACAAAACTATGAGAAACTATGAAGAAGCAAGAAGAAACTTAGAGAGAAATGAAGGAGAATTTTCATCTTGTTCATGATAAATGGTGCCTTTTATAGAAGTCTAAGGTAACAAAATGACAAAGGGAAGTGGGTGGATGAGTGGGTGAGTGAGTGGAGTGTTTGAGTGGATGGATTAGTGGGTTGGTTTAGTGGATTGGTTTAGTGGATGAGTGAGTGGAATGGTTGAGTGGTTGAATTAGTGAAAAATGCCAAAGGACTTTTGGTGAGTGGGAAATTATGGACATGAATGGGTGAGTGGATGGATGAGTGGATGGATTAGTGGATGAGTGGGTGGAGTGGTTAAGTGGTTGGATTAGTGTATGAGTGGATGAGTGGGTGAGTTAGTGGATGAGTGGATGAGTGGATTAGTGGATGGATGAGTGGATTAGTGGATGGATGAGTGGATGGTTGAGGACGAAAATTTCGTGTCTGACTTGGAAGCCAAAAACGACCCACTATACTTCAGAACCACGAAAAGTGTTCTTCATGAAAGTTGTAGATCCTTGTCTTGGCTATAAATTGGATAGCTGGTTCGTCCAATTTGGCTTCCTTAAGCCCAAGATATGTCCCAAATACCGTAGGTTGCTCAAACCCAACTTCAGCACCTCTGTTCCGACTTGCAAGCTCAAAATGACCTACTATACTTCTTTTTCTCAAAATGTGTTCTTCATGAAAGTTGTTTATTTGGATCTTGACTATCCAATGTCCAAATTTCAGCCTATCTCCATTATTACATCTTGAGATATGATTTTATGAGTGCACACTGTTCGGATTCTACTGACAGAACCCGTATTCTGACTTCCATGTCAACTTAGGTCCCTTAGACATCTGAATCAGACTTCGAGCTCTTCATCAAAGTTGTAGAGCTTCCTCTTAGCTTTCCTACAAGGTAAAATTCATGTTCATCAGATATTAGGAACTCAAGTTATGGCCAAAATACAGAAACAGTGTCAAATCTCAATAATGCTGGAAATATTCAATTAGGACCAATTTGAGCTCAAACTCACAAAATCATACCAAACTCAATCAATTAAGAATATGGAGAGTGTAAATGACTAAACATAAGGGTTTCTTAATGAATAAAATATGTGATTATCACTCATGTTCAACTCTTTCTGATCGTACAGATACTTCAAGCTCTTGTGGTCACTGAAGACATTGAATGTTGCCCCATACAGATAATGTCTCCATATCTTCAAAGCAAACACCACTACAGCTAACTCCAAATCATGCGTCGGGTAGTTCTTTTTATGCACTCGTAATTGTCTTGAGGCATAAGCCACCACTTTTCCATCTTGCATAAGGACACATCCCAATCCTTGATATGAAGTATCACAGTACACTTCAAAAGGCTCACTTGGATTAGGCAGAACTAACATAGGTGAAGTAGTTAGTCTCCTTTTCAGCTCTTGGAAACTTCCTTCGCAAGCATTTGTCCATTCAAAAGCCTGATTTTTCCTGGTGAGTTGAGTGAGTGGTCTGGTAATCTTAGAAAATCCTTCAATGAACCTCCGGTAATATCTGGCTAATCCAACAAAGCTTCTGATTTCCATCACCATCTTTGGCCTTTCCCATTGTAGTACAGCTTCAACCTTCGATGGATCTACAGCAATCCCTTCTTTTGAAATCACATGGCCCAAGAATTTCACTCCATCCAACCAAAACTCACACTTGGATAGATTAGCATACAACTTTTTCTCCTTTAAAATTTGAATAACTATACTAAGATGTTCAGCATGATCCTCCTGATTTTGTGAATAGATCAAGATGTTGTCAATGAAAACAATGATGAATTTGTCCAAATAAGGACTAAAGATCCTATTCATATAGTCCATGAAGCCAGCAGGTGCATTAGTCACACCAAAAGGCATTACTAAATACTCGTAGTATCTATAACGAGTACGAAAAGCCGTTTTAGGAATGTCCTCCACTTTTACTCAGATCTGATGGTAACCCGATCGGAAATCGATCTTGGAAAACATAGTCGCTCCTTTCAGTTAGTCCATCAGGTCATCTATCCTCGGCAATGGATACTTGTTCTTGATCGTGACCTTGTTTAATTGATGATAATCCACACATAACCTCGAAGTACCGTCCTTCTTCTTAACCAGCAACACTAGTGCTCCCCAAGGTGATACACTGGGTCTTACGAATTGTTTTTCCAAAAGCTCCTCTAATTGCTTCTTGAGCTCAACTAGCTCTGCAGGTTACATTCAGTAAGGCGCTATGGAAATAGGGCCAGCTCCAGGCACAAGGTCAATAGTAAACTTGACTTCCCTTTCTGGTGGCAAACCAGGTACATCTTCAGGGAAAACTTCAGGAAATTTTTGAACTACAGAGATCGCATCCACATCTACCTCATTCTCGACTTTCAAAGAAGACATCAACATATATCCCCGAGCTCCTTCTTTCAAGAAAGCTTTCGCTTGGTTGGCTGTCACAAATCCAGAATTCTCATCCAAAGGAAAAACTATGATTTTTCTGGAACAATCTAATAGGACATGGTTAGTAGATAACCAATCCATTCCTAAGATCACATCTAATTGAGATAAGGGTAAACAGATCAAATCGACAGAAAAGATTCGACCTTCAATAATCAATGGGCAATTTAAACTGACTTTAGCAGTGACAACAGGCTTAGCAGTTGGAAATGAAACAGTCAAATCAAATGGCAAAGAAGACATAGGTAGACCAAGTCTTTTCACATAGTCATATGAAATGAAAGAATGAGTTGTACCAGAATCATACAGTACAATTAAAAGATTACCTTTAATGAGACCTTTCCCTTGTATAAGATCTTTGGATTCGGAGGCTTCGGCACCACTCAGGGTGTAAACCCGACCTCCAACCTATGGAAAAATAGTGATTGTTTTTAAATTCATTGACCCGGTTCATTTTATGGTTATTTAAGTTCCTTTACAATTGTCACAATATTTTTTTTGTTTAAATTATTATAATAAATTATTGTCATTACCAAGTAGAGTAAAAAAGGCTTATTTAAAAAAAATCCATTACGTATAGAGATAATAATTAAAATGGTCGCCAATAAATAAAATTTGACAATGTAAGATAAACCATACACAATATATATATATATATATATATATATATATATATATATATATATATATATATATATATATATATATATATATATATATATATATATATATATATGCATAAGCCTGTTTAGTTACATTCCAAAATGTACAAAAAGAAAAATATGTACCCACCCAAAGTTATACAAATATACCCCAGCATGTACAACAAAATGTCAGGCTTCCCAAAAAGATAGATGGTTAGCCATCAGTAGCTACCAGTAGTATCAACTCCTAAGACTGACGAGAAGGGACCGTAGAAGGGTCCTCATCCTCGATCACTTCAATTGTAGTCTGACCAGAAGCCTGGAAACTCAGGAGCTTCCTTGTCTTCCTCACGAACGTCTTCTCAAAAGTATACAAATAAATAGAAAATATAGAAATACAGAAAGAGGTGAGACACCCAACTTTTACTACCAAATTGGCAGCGAGAAAACAAAATGGTGCTAGACGCCCACATATAACACAATTCAAACCTTTAATCATAGTAATAATAAAATTAATAGTAAGGGCAGAATAACCACAGATAGCAATAAAGTCACTAACAATAGATAAATAACAGTAATACTACCAGTAGTCAACAGTTCAGATATTCAAACAATTATTACAGAAATAAGAACAATTATAAATGCTCATGATCAATGTACTATGGGACTGGCAACTCACAATGCATAAGGTACGAAAAATTCCTGCTCCATGGAGCTAGACATAAATATTTTTCGGAGTGAATGATCAAGGAGTAATGCCAGTATATTGTTAGCCTTAAAATATAGTGTGCCTTATCTTATAAAAATGTTTGTGTAAATGGCTTATACATGGTACCTCGATAGTTAATCGTGATATAGGACAGCATCCCAGTCAGGATCGTCGGTGTGTCGCATCGGTCTATCCCACGGCCCCAGTGGAGCTACCACTGTCTATTGTGAGACACTCGCACCCCGATGCCCCCAGGGCCAACAACATATGAGCCTACACTTAGTCTACTCGCACCCGCACATAGGTGTTATTCAAACTCCTAGGCACACATAGCCTTTCTAACAGTGTCCAACGGACAACACGTATGCATGACGACTCAATTCCAATCATACATGTTCATCAATAATGCATTCATCATAAGCATATCACAATGGTATGCACATACACATATATATATACACACATATATATATATATATATATATTCATTTCTCAACATCATCACATCATGATATTTTTAAGTACGAGATCAACAAGTGTTTAGCCCACATAGGGGTCCACAATAACATAGAATCTATTTCTATGTTAATACATATTTCAAGTATTCATCCACTATCACAAGTCCTCATTATGGATCTACATTTTCAAAGTCTTATGCTTTGATTAATTATGACAAATTTTAGGTTAATGAGTCCATTCAAAACCGTGGCCCTCTAAGAGTTTTTATCCAATTTAATTCTACCACTTATTAAAGATTATGCAAGTCTTTAATTTCTCAATCTTCCAAGGATGCACCAAGCCATCACTTGATCCTAATTTTTCACTATAAAACCGTGGCCATTATAGGTCATCAAAGTGTCAATTTTTCTACCACATTATGTATTAGTTAGTTGATACTTAATTACTCAAATTCCATTTCTCACAAGACTAATCCAATTCCCTAATTTCAAGTGTCAAAACCATGGCTTCATAGGTCTTCTAAGTTTTAATTTTTCTTTCTATTTTATGTATTAGTTTTTTTTGTATCAATTTAATTTAATTTTTAGTTCACCATGATCATTCCAATCCCTTATTGTTTAAGCCAAAACCGTGGCATTAGTTGGAGTAATGAACCCTTAGAATTTTCCATTCATAATTTTTTATTATCATCATTCAACCTTTAATCTCATAAGTGTTATGTATTAGTGTACAAAACAAATTTTCCCATAAAAAATCTCCTCAAAACCATGGCCTCCATGTTAGGGTAGGAAACTCCACATTTTTTATTTAGCAACCCTAATATGATCAAGCTCATTTAACACTTCCAATCCATTTAAGATTACAAATCAAACATTAGTTAAATCTAAGAACACATGAACAAACAAAACTCATAAAATACATGAACATACAAGGGTTCCCTCACCACCAATGTTAGGTGAAATGAGTAGTCTCCCTCTTACCTAAAGAGAAATAACGAAAATGGTCTCCCTTAAGCCTCTTGAAGATTCGGTTTGAAGGCTCCAAAAACCCTAGGATTTTCAATCATCAAGAATCAATATTAGACATGAAAAAGAATGGATCCATGGTCATCAAAGAGACCATGGAGCACGAAAATGAAGAAAAGGGAAGAAAGGTTGAAGTTTGACCTCAAAGTTAGAGACTTTACCTTGGAAGGCAATGGAGAAAGGTTGAATTTTTGAAGGAACTTTGTAAATGAAAGTTGTAGAAGAGATGAAGGTGAGTAGGGAAATGATATTTGTGAAGAGAAAAGTGAAAGAAAATGGTGGAGGATAGGGGCTGCAAACCATAGCTATAGAGGAGGTAGAGAGAAGGAAGAGGAAATGTGAAGAAGATGAAACTTTAGAGAGAGAAATGAATAGGTAAAATGAGATTTTTTTTTGGAAGGTTTAGGGTAACTGTGTAAGTCACAAATTTTCCCTCCTTTGGGCTTGGTTAGCCACGACATTGAGAGAGAGAAGGGAGAGGATTTTTGGCTTCCTTGACAAGCCAAGGGCATCATGGTCTTTTGGGCCAAAGCTTCTTAAAGAAACTTCTAAATTAGGGTACAAAATTTGAATTAAAGTGACTTGATTAGACATAAAGTAGATTGCATTAAGATAATGCGATAAGATTTTTATTACATGCTATTATCCAATGGACAATAGTTATAATCAACAGAAGTCAGTATTAATTAATCTGACAGATGAAATTTACACAGCGTTTTATTATTTTATTTGTTAAAATTTCTCGAAAAATATGAAACATCGTAAACTGTGTCCAGTCTCGGGTTTAGTAAGATCCCCCGTTAATATTTCCACAGATCAAGGTTCTCGAGAAAAAATATCTCATTTTTCTGACTCCACTTAGTTTGCACGCAAAACAAGAAATAATATTAAAATATTTCACATTCTCAGAAAAATTCAAAAAAATTCTAGAAAATCACAAATATTATAAAATGAATATTTATAACAAAATAAATAAATTTTGGGGTGTTACAGTTGGCATACATGGATTCCATTTTAGATCTCATGGCCTTAAGCCATTTATCAGATTCTGGGCCAATAATGGCTTCCTAGTAAGTCACAGATTATCTTGATTCATGAGCAATACGTCACCTTGTTGAGTAATGAGAAATCCATATCTCTCTAGTTGATGACGTATCCTATTAGACCTACATGGGTCTTGTGCTATTAGAGCAGATTGTGGTTCCACAATGACTTATGGAGGCTGCTCTATTTCCACCATCGGTTTGCTGCTACTATGTGAGCCTTGAATTTCTTCAAGTTCTACTTTCCTCCCACTAGTTCCTTTGGAGATAAACTCCTTTTCTAAGAACACTGCAGTCCGTGCGATAAACACTTTGCCCTTGGTAAGATTATAGAAATAGTATCCCTTGGTTTCTTTAGGATACCCCATAAAGAAGCATTTATCGGATTTAGGTCCAAGCTTATAAAAAATTTGTTATTTCACATAAGCTTTGTAACCCCAAATCTTCATAAAAGACATACTAGGTCATCTCCTACTCTATATCTCATATGGTGTCTTTTGAATCGTCTTTGATGGAACATGGTTAAGTGTAAAAGTTGTTGTTAATAAAGCATGTCCCTAGAAGGAGCCTGAAAGGTCTACATGACTCATCATAGATCAGACCATGTCTAATAGGGTCCGGTTCCTCCTTTCAGAAATGCCATTCCATTGTGTTGCTCCAGGAGGAGTGAATTGAAATATTATCCCACACTCTTTTAGATGATCATCAAATTGTTGGCTTAAGTATTCACCATCTTGATCTGATCAAAAGATTTTAATACTCTTGCTAAGTTAGTTTTGTACTTCATTGTTGAATTCCTTGAACTTTTCAAAGGATTCTGATTTGTGTTTCATGAGATACATAAACCAATATTTACTCAAATCATCAGTAAATGTAATGAAGTATTGAAAACCACCTCTACCCAGTGTGTTTAGGGGTTCACATACATCACTATGTATGAGGCCCAAAAGATCACTAGCCCTTTCACCTTGTCCAGTGAATGGGGTCTTTGTCATCTTCCCCAATAAACAAGACTCGCATATCTCCTATGATTCAAAATCAAATGAGTCCAAGAATCTATCTTTATAGAGTTTGGAGATGCGTTTCTCATTTATGTGGCCCAAACGACAATTCTAGAGATAAGTTGGGTTTGATTCGAACCTCTTTATACTTATATTATAAACAGGCATTTCGAGATCAAGGACATAAAGTCTATTACTCAGTTGTGCACTACCATAGAAAATATCATTCAAATGAATAGAACAATTTTTTTCTTTATTATAAAAGTAAAAGGCACAAAATAACAGTTCTCTAACTCAATTACAAGCCCAGTGGGTAAAGATAATAAATAAGTCCTTATGGCTAAAGCAGCAACTTTTGCTCGATTTCCAAATCGTAGGTTGACTTCGCCCTTAGCCAATGGTCTACTATTCTTTAGATCCTGTACATTTACACAAATGTGAGACTCACATCCAGTATCTAATACCCAAGATGCAGAAGTAGATAAATTGACTTCTATAAAAAAAAAAATACCTGAAATAGAAGTCTCACGTCCCTTATTCTTCTTAAGCTCCTCCAAGTATTTGGCACAGTTCCTCTTCCAATGTCCGGTTTGACCACAGTAGAAGCAAGTACCATCCTTAGCCACTCCACCCGTAGGTTTCAAGCAAGAAGTGTTGTCCTTGGGCTTTTTCAACTAGTTTTTGCCCTTAGCCTTTTTCACCATCATAATGGCCTTTTCTTTTCCCTTGTTAATGTTCTGCTCAGCAGTTCTCAATATGCATAGCAACTCAAGTAGAGATTTGTCAATTTCATTCATGTTGTTGTTCATGACAAATTGACTGAAACTTCTGGCAACGATTGCAAGACAAGATCAGTGGCCAACTCTTGGCCCAAAGGGAACCAAGTCTCTCTAGGTTTTCAATGTACCAAATCATCTTGAGCACATGAGCACCGATAAGGCTACCCTCTACCAGTTTTGCACTGAAAAAGTGCCTTAGAGACTTCGAATCTCTTATGCCCAGCTTGCTTTTGATAGAGCTTCTTTAAGTGTATGATCATATCGTATGCATCCATGTTTTCTTGTTGCTTTTGTAGCTCAGAGTTCATGGTGGCTAACATGAGACAACCAATTTCTATGGCATCATCTTTATGCTTCTTATAAGCATCCCTTTCAGCTATAGGGACATTAGTAGCTGGTGGCTCAGGAATAGGCTGCTCTAGAACATACAATTTCTTTTCATGCTTGAGGACAATCCTTATATTTCTGTACCAGTCTAGGAAATTTGTGCCAGACAATTTGTCCTTCTCAAGGACAGATCGCAATGATAAGTTACTAGTAGTGTTTGTTGCCATGGTAATCTATCAACAAAAAATATGCAAAATATAAGTATCATGCCATAAACATATCTAACAAGGTCTTTAATTAAATATGTCTTCCACTATTTTACTCAAATCAATGACCCTCAACATTGATTTGGAAAATCCCATTGAAAGATTTCCTACTGGATCAAGATCCATATTTCACCTAGCTTTGAGTTAGCTTTGGTTGATCACCCAAAATTCGGCTATTTAGGTAGGAAACTCTTTCCAATTACATCTCATGAAACTCTTGGATAGTTGGGTGAATAACACTTAATCTAATCCAT
This sequence comes from Ormosia emarginata, assembly GCA_029884605.1. Classification (NCBI taxonomy): domain Eukaryota; kingdom Viridiplantae; phylum Streptophyta; class Magnoliopsida; order Fabales; family Fabaceae; genus Ormosia; species Ormosia emarginata. The sequence continues at coordinate 17,388,070 of JAQQTP010000078.1, read as the reverse complement.
CTAATGGACTAAAGCCCAACTCCATGCCTCTAAGCCTTCAATCCTATTGAAATGGCCTAGTTAAGTCAAACCCAATGGTTGGCAGTTGGATATTGCTTTTATCCCATTGTTCTTACTAATATAGATAAAGGTATCCTGCTTTGGCAAACCTACACTTAATCGATACTAGTCTTGACGAGTGTCATGCATTGGAAGACATCACATAATGACTTAATATTTGTTTTGAGGTAATTTTATTATTAGAATTAGATCTCACCATTTATTAAACTGTTTAACATACCATAAACATCCATGCATATTGATAACAATGTATTTTATGTATTTTATAATCCTCTCACTAGGCTTCTTAAGGTTCAATTTGGCTTAATTAAGTTGATTTTGTCACATTTTATGAAATTAAGCTTAATTGGATCATTGAATAAATTATTGCTTGAATTATCATTAATTTGGGTGATTGCATTCTTAAATAAAGTAGCCACAACTTGAGTTGCAATTATTTGATTAATGAGATTTTGGTCTTGTTGGAAAGTTAAGATAATTCTCTAATAACTATTCACTTGATAGCAAGAGTCACATTGATAACAATATATTTCATTCATTGTATAACCTTCTCACTTGACTTTTTCAGTAAACTAGCTATAATTTGAGTTACAAATATCCGATGGATGTGATTTTGGTCTTGTTTTTAAGCTAAGATAAATTTCTACAACTTTTATGAAGGCCTCAAGACTAGAAACACATGTTTGGATAACTCAAATTGGAGTTGAAGCAAAATCTAGCATTTTGAACCTGACAGCTTGACCTTTATGCACTCATTAGGCTATATCTCGGGGTATAGGAGTTCAACAATTCTGAAATTTTGACAATGGAAGGTAAGACCTATATCTACAACTTTCATGAAGAATACAAAAGCTAATTCGGATTCCTTGAAGGTGATATTGGGCTTGGAAGTCAGAACCGAGGTGCTGGATTTGGGCCTGACTCATGAGCAGTAATTGGGCCATATCTCGAGCTGTGGTTATTGGATTTGGCTAAACTTTGTGCCTCTGGAAAGATGAGACAATTTCCTAGAACTTTCATGAAAACCACTTGGCTCAATTCTGATGCATGCCATAAGCTAAGAGCAGAGACATTTCGGAGCCAAGAAAGTCCATAATTTCAGCTCATTCATCATCTATTTTGATTTTACTTCTCATCATCAAACAACTCCATTGTCTTCTTGCACTCCTTGAACTCTATAAAAGAAGGCAAAGGCTGATCATTTAAGGGTGTTAGTTAACTTAGAGTTTAGTTTATGCTATTGTGTTATTAGTTTTCCTTTGTGTAGTTTTCTATTGTTTTGACTTGAAGTTATGTTTATCATCTTCTTCTTCTCTCTTTCTTTCTTCTTGTCTGTGAGTAACTAAATCTTCATCTTTCTTGGGTAAAAAGGTGAAGCTCTTGGTAATAAGTTAAGGTTAGATTAATTTCTTTCTTGTGCTTTAAATGATATATTTTTATGTGATCTTTATACGAGTTGTATGTTGTTTTCAATTAATTTAGAAACTCTTCTTGTATAATGAATATCTTGATCCATTGTAGACAATAGGATTGGCATAGTGGATGCTTTTGATGATTTACAAGTATTGGTAGATAATTATTGGAACCATAATATGATTACATGATTGAACTTTGAATGTTAAATCTTCCGATTGGAATCTTCATTATGCATGATTTCAATTGAGTTATAAAATGAAATAATCTTGTTTTTACTTTATTACCAAGAGTGGATCTCCTAACCCAAGCAAATCTTTTTCATCTGTGAACAACTTATATCATTTTTAGTATTGTGACAAATCTTCTCCGTACCTTAAATAATTTTCTCTTCGTCAATTCCCTGTGGATCGACCTCGGACTCATGAGAATTTACTACTTGAAACAACCTGCACTTGGGTTTGAAACTTTTAATTATCCCATCAAGTTTTTGGTGCCGTTGCCGGGGACTTGATTTGAAGTTCTAATATATTGAGGTTCTCTTTCTGTAAGTAAACTTTACTATCAGGTATATTCTTCCTCTACTCTTTTCATTTTTATTTATCTATTTACTAATTTACTAACTAACTTTTTTTAATTTACGTCATTTATTTATGTTTTTTTATTTTTATTTTATTTTTGTTTTTATTTTATTTTTTTATTTACGCTTTCTTTTTATTATTATTAGTATTATTATTATTATTATTATTATTATTATTATTATTATTATTATTATTATTATTATTATTTACGCTTTACGCTTACTAACTATCTAACTTTTAAATTTAGTCATTTATTTTCCGCATCTAACTTTTAAATTTTGTCATTTATTTTTCTACCCTCAAACTTAATGAAATAATATTTCTTCTTCTCTTCTATTTCGCCGGCTCTGTGGGGCTCTGCCACTCTCTGGTTTTCATATTTTAAATTTACTTTCTGCACTTTATTTTTTATATTTTATTTTTTGCACTTTATTTTTCGCATTTTATTTTCTGTATATTATTAACTCTCTAACTATCTAACTTTTTATTTTATCGGTTATTTAACTTTTTAATTGTTAATATATATATATATATATATATATATATATATATATATATATATATATATTTTGGGTGGTTGGTTTATACCACATCCTTCTTAATATTTAACAACCAGTTTATACTGCTTACTTGTCCATTATTTTTATTTTGTGTCACTTATTTATGCTTAACTGGTATCGTGATTCAAATTCTAGACGTTTGGTTAAAATTAATCCTAGTAATTTATATATTGATTTATTTGAATCACAATCACACACAAATAACACAATGGCTGAATTTGAAGGTGCACATGTTGAACATGATAATCAAACACAACGAGCTGAAAATGAAAGTATACATGTTAAACAAGGAAATCAACCATTGTGAACTATGCGTGCATATTTGCAACCACCTCGAAATTCTAGTCCATCATGTTTTATCTTTCCACTCACTGCTAATAATTTTATATTTAAGCCGGGTATGATTTCTTTACTTCCTAATTTTCATGGTTTAGAAAATGAAAGCCCGTATTTACATCTAAAAGAATTTGAAAAAGTCTGTATTGCTTTCAATGATCAAAATTGCACTGAAGAGATTATTAAGCTTAAATTGTTTCCTTTTTCTTTGAAAGATAAAGCAAAAACTTGGCTTAACGCTTTGAAACTAAGATCAATTAGCACATGGCAAGAAATGCAAAGTGAGTTTTTAAAGAAATTTTTTCCAACACATAAAACCAATGCTTTGGAAAGACAAATCCAAAATTTATCCCAAAATTCAAATGAAGCGTATTTTCAAAGTTGGGAACGTTTTAAAGATTTGTTAAATTCTTGCCCACATCATGGTTTTGAAAAATGACAGACTATAAGCTTCTTTTATGAATGTTTAACACTTGAAACTAAACAATTTGTGGAAACGATGTGTAATGGTGAGTTTCTTGATAAAGAACCCGAAGAAGCTTTAGATTATTTAAACCATTTGGCTGAAAATTCTTAATCTTGGCATGGTACTAATCCTTCTGAAAATTCAATTAGATATAGCCTTGCAAATGCAGGAAAAGGAAAATACCATCTTAGTCAAGAAGAAGATCTTAATGCAAGGTATGCTAGTTTGGCTAGAAAGGTTGAATCCATGGAATTAGGAAGTCAAATATGTGCAAAATGAAGAAATTTGTGACATTTGTGATGAATTAGGACACTCGACAAATGAATGTCCTAATATTCCTATTTTTAAAGAAGTTGTGCATGAGCAAGTAAATGCAATGAACAATTTTAAAAAGTCATTCACCTCTTCTTTTTCAAATTCTTATAATCCAGGATGGAGAAATCACCCGAACTTTAGTTGAAGGAATAATAATCAAACACAATTTATGCAACTACCACCTCCTCAGGAACAACAAGATTCTCAAATTTCTCAAGGATATGCACCTTATGTCCCACCATATAGGAAAAATCTTGAAGGAACATTGAGTGCATTCATAGAAAAGTAAGAGGCCATAAATAAACAAAACACTCAAACCATGATAGACATAAAAGACACTCTTTCCAAACTTACTTTTGCACTCACCATTCACGAGAAAAAAAAAATTTCCTTCTCAACCTCAATCGAATCCTAAAGGTCAATATAGTCTAAATGAGGGTAGTTCAAAAAACCAACAAATAAATCAAGTCAATTCTGTGATAACTCTTAGGAGTGGAAAAGTTGTTGAAAAAGAAATTTCTGAACCTTGTGAGAAAGATAGTGAATCAATTCCCCAAGATAAGGAAGAGGTTGATAAGTCATTTGGCCAAAATGAGACCAAACTCTCGTCTCCTCCACTCCCATTTCCTCAAGCATTAAGCAAACCAAGGAAATCGAACCACCAAATTGAAATTTTTGAAATTCTTAAACAAGTGAAGGTCAATATTCCGTTGTTAGATACTATCAAACACTTTCCTTCTTATGCCAAATTTTTGAAAGACTTATGCACTATTAAAAGGAAATTAAATGTGAAAAAGAGTGCCTTTTTGACCGAACAGGTAAGTTCTATTATTCAAAGCAATAATGTTTTGAAACATAAAGACCCTGGTTGTCCTACGATTTCATGCATTATTGGAGAACATATGATTGAACAAGCTTTACTTGATCTTGGTGCTAGTGTTAATTTGCTTCCATATTCAGTTTATCAACAATTCAATCTAGGTGAGTTAAAACCAACTTTTGTAACTCTTCTACTTGTTGATAGATCAATTAAAATTCCAAAAAGAATAGTGAAAGATGTGTTGGTACAAGTTGATAAATTCATTTATCCTGTGAATTTTATTGTCTTAGAAACTAAACCTATGATTAATTATTCCAAGTCAATTCCTATTATTTTAGGTTGTTCATTTTTAGTAACATCTAATGCTTTGATAAATTGTAGAAATGGATTGATGAAGCTAACATTTAGAAACATGACACTTGAGCTTAATGTTTTCAACCTATGCAAGCAACCACATGAAGTCAATGATGAAAATGAGGAAGCTGACGGGATTGAGGCCATTGTAGATGACCATCTTCTAAAAGGGAGTTCTTCTAACCCATTAGAAGTTTGTTTAATTAATTCATTTGATTCAGATATGCAAGTAGATAATGATATTTCTGAAGTATGCTCTTTGCTTGATTATACACAAGCAATGGAATACAAAGGATGGAAGTCAAGATTCGAAGAGCTCTAACCTATGAATGATAATATTCATGAAGAAGTACCCACATTGGAACTAAAATCATTACCTTCTGGGTTGAAGTACACATTTTTGGGAGAAAACCAAAGCTTTCCAGTAGTAATTTCATTAATCCTTACTGAAGAACAAGAAGGTATGTTGATAGAAGTACTTAAAAGGCATAAAAGTGCAATTGGATGGACATTAACAGATATAAAAGGCATTAATCCATTAATTTGTACACATAGAATACATTTAGAGAATAATGTTAAAACATCACAACAGCCTCAAAGAAGATTAAATCCAGACATGAAAGAGATAGTTAGGGCTGAAGTTCTTAAATTACTTGATGTTGGAATTATTTACCCTATTTCCGATAGCTAGTGGGTAAGCCATACACAAGTTGTGCCTAAGAAATCTGGAATAACAGTGGTTGAAAATGAAAAAGGTGAGTTAATACCTACGCGAGTTTCATCTAGTTGGCATATGTGTATTGATTTTAGAAAATTGAATACAACCACTAAGAAAGATCATTTTTGTAACACCCCAAATTTCTTAAATAGTTGACAGTAATTTTGACAGTTAACAGAATTCTACTGTTTAGTGATTTCTGTGTACTGTAAAATTATTTTGAGTATTCCGTCAGCGTATTTGATCATTTTGAGTGATTTACTCCGTGTTAGAAAAATGATAATTTTCGGGCTGGGAAAAATCTTTATGTATTTATTTCTCTTGACTGTTAATTATTTTTAATAATCTGATTTGATTTTTATATATTTTCTAATATTTGTGATTTTTGTGGATGATTATAAATTTTTATGGTTATCTGGTTGTTTTTGGGTTGTTTGTGGGTCCTAGTGGTCCTACGTGGGCCGGGGTGAGTCCCAAAACATGAAAATTTTGCTACGTATAGAAAAATATGTACTGTTTAGACGGAGACAGGGGATCTTACTAAACCTGAATCTGGAAACAATTTTTAAAAATTTTCTTGTACTGTGTTTTGTACTGTATTTAATTATCGGACGATAAAAATACAGTAAATATATTCTTTCGTGGGGTTTTAGCAGATAAAAATAGAAATTATACTGCTTAAGTCAACGATAGTGGTTATGACAACTTTTGACGGACCAATAGGAAACAAGTTTAATTCTTTTGACGGACCAATAGGAAGCAAGTCTAATATTGAAGACTTTGATATTAACCATCGATTTAATCAACGGTGTAGGATTAGTCTAATAAAATGGCTATGACCATTTACAACCATTGGATGAAGAATTAAATCAAGGGTGGAGATTTGATCTTATAAAGTGGCTAGGACCATTCATGACCGTTGGATTTGGATTTAATCAATGGTGGAGATTTGGTCTTCTAAAATGGCTATGACTAAGTATGACCCTTGGATTAAAAGTAAGAAGGAGTAATCTTGACCCTTTATTTTTGGAGATGGATCTAATGGCTAGAATTTTAAGGAGAAAGATCTAATGGCCTAGATTAAGTCTTCTAATCAAAAGTCTACCTTAATCCTAACCATTGATCTAATCAATGGCTTAAAATGCTCTAAATGGTGGCTTGAAAAAGATGACAACATTATGGAATGCATGCATGGAGGGGGGACGATTTTGTGCTTCATTTTGGAGCTAAAGAAAAGCTTTATGACCATTATTAGATGCCTTGGTCAATTATGGATCATTATTGATCATTTTCCTAAAGCAAAAATATTCTCTTCTTTCTCTCCAAGCATAGCTACGGCCATGCACTCTAAAGGGGGCCAAAATTGTTGGTTTCTATTATTTGTATCATTATTGTCATTCTTGATCATTCCAAAGTCTAAGCTCATCAAAAATTTTCTCTCCATTTCTCTTCTCCTCTAGTTTCAGCCAAGCACTCTAAGAATACCCTCCATCACTCAAAAATTTTATCCAACCTAGTTTCTTGAATCCTTACCTTATTCTAAGAACATCTCTAGTTATGAGTTTTCATCAAATCATTCATTTTGAGCTTCAAATCCAAGCTTCAAGTTTCTACCAAAAATGGTAAAGTTCATATTTCTTCACCCAATCTTTTAGTTTTGATTTTCTAAGCCATGCTTGAATCATGGTTTATCTATTCTTTCACTTATTATTGATTTTAAGATTTGTTTATGATTTTTAGGGATTTTTTCAATGAGCTCCACGAAATTGATAGGAAGGGAAACCAAGTGTTTTCACTTCATTCTTTACCTTAACCAAGTTTAAGAAACCTTTCCCTCACAAAAATCAAAAACTTCATCTTTGTTCTTCAAGAGGAACCATTCGGCCATACCACTCAAAATTACCATCCAAGCTCTTTTAATTTCATCCAACCATAGATCTTAAATCTACATGATTTTCTAAGCAACTTTCATGTTAGAGACTTTCTCTAAATCATTCATCTTCAACCTTGTTCTTCAACCTAAAGATTGGAGCTTTATTGGTGAAGTTTATTAATCTTCACTTTTCTTTTGATTTTCAAGGTTCTAAGCCATGTTTGATCCATGATTTATCTTGTTCAAGCTTGATTTACTAATAAATATATGTTTTGTTTTATATTTGAGAAGCCTTTGGTGGTGAAGGACTTGGAGAAAGAAGCAAAACAAGGAGCTTTTGAGGATCTTCAAGAGGTAAGAGGGAGATTCATCTCACCAACCAAGTATGGTGGTGGGAGATGGTTTTGTATTTGATGGATGGTGAATCCATGTGAGGATTCATATCCATGGTCATGTAATAATTTGTGGGTGTTTATGTGCTTTGATTATTTGTCTATACTTGATATGCTTTGCATGATTTTATGGCTTATATGGTATGCTTATAACATGCATGATGATAATATGGTATGCTTATAATATGCATGATAAAAATATGTTGAAATTATATATATGTATGCCATGATGAGATGATGGAAAAAAATATAATTTTTGGCTCCAATGGCCAAAAGAAGAGGGTTACAGTTTTGATACCCATGATGAGGGTTTATGTTGAAATTTTTCAGGAACAAGGGAATTAATTTTTGGTCCCTAGAAAATGGTGAATTTTGGCCAAGACACTTCAAGATAGGTGTCACAAATTAATATTTCCATGAATGATGAAATGAGATGTTTAGAAAAACAAGGAAAATAAACAAAGGGTTTAGTTTTCAAAGAGTACATGAACACGGTTTTAGAAGGATTTTTATTGATTTATTTTGTGTAAAATGTTTCTAAATGTTTTACTAATCAAGAGTTTTAGATGAAAGGAGCAAGGTTGATTTTAAGGATTTGCAAAGAAAGTGAAAAATGAAAATGAACAAATGATTTGATTTCAAAGACCGAGTGCTCACGGTTTTTGTTAAAGAATTTTTAATGGTTTTGTTTGTGTAAAACCATATCAATTTAGAAGGAAAAATATTTGATGGTTTTAATGACTATGTACCACAGTTTTGAAAGCTTGTGAATGCCTTGGTTTTATGAAACAGAGTGGTTTTCCAAGTGGAAATGTAAATTGAATTAGTACAAGGAATTCGAAAAGGGAATCAGAGTATTTTATCACTTGAGAAATAAATTTCAGTATGTAAATGGAAAAGAGAGGTTCAAACACACCTCAATTTATTTTGAAGAGAATTGATTTTAGAATTGATTTGAGAAAAATGGAGAATATAATAGTGATTTGATATTTTTTAACGTGTAACTCATTCTTTGGGTTTTGGAGAGCGTTAGTAAAATTTTAAGATTTGAAACATTGATTTATATCAATGGAAAAGTGATTTTGTGGATATTTTGGAAAAGGATTTTCTTTTGTGGATCATATTGTGGAAAAAGACTTCTTCAGTAAAGAAATGTGAAAAAAGATTTTCTTGTGTAAGAAAATGTGGAAAATAAAGTACGAAGTCATATTATTTTGAGAAAGGTTGAAATGAAATTTTTGAAGGTTGAGAAATATTTTTCGTAATGGAAAAATGATGTTAGAAATGATATTGATTTGTAAGGAAGTCCAAAATAATGTTTGGAATATTGAGGAATATTTTACGGGGTTGTAAAATGATGAAAAATGTTTTACGTTTCTTAAAAACGTGAATTTTAAGCTACGCAATTTAAAAAACGTTGAAATATTTCTACGCGATTTGGAAAGCGTTTGAATATTTTGAAAATGATGGAAAATGGTTTACGCGACTTAAAAGAATGATTTTTAAGTTACGCGATTGTGAAAATGGTGGAAAATCGCTACGCGATTTGAGTAACGTGTAAATGATTTTACGTGATTGTGAAAACATTGAAAAACCATTACGTAATTTGAAAACGCAACAGAAACGTTGCAAAATTGTGAAAACGTAACAGAAATGTTGCGCGATTGTGAAAACACGACAAAAGTGTTTTGTGACTATGAAAACGGGATAATATGATTTCACTGTTGAAAATACAGTATTATTACTGTTGGGCCAGTGTGTGGACCCTGATTTTGAGATTATGAAATTAAACCAAGGATGGGCCAATGTGTGGACCCTGAATATGAAATGGTGAATTTTGCCTGGAATCGGAATTGGTGCATTTTATATGCATGAACTAGTGTATGGACACTATATGAGAAAATGATAAATTTTGCCTATGATTGGCATCGGTGCATTGAACATGCATTGGAAAGGTCCAAGGGACTGTATGAGGCTATTTGCCTAGGAGAGACATACACCTCTTGAGTGGGTGCGATATGCGTAGTGTAAGTCACTTGTTGACCTTGGGGGCATCAGGGTGCAGGTTGCTTACACTGGTGGTTGGTCGCGCTTCTTCCCGTAGGTTAGACCGATGCAACACACCGATGATCCTGACCAAGACACTATTCTTAATCATGATCTTGTAAAGACTGTCGTGTATATGCTAGATGTGCAAAAATCAAAATGAGGATTATAGCACTTGGTCTGAAGCATTTTGGTACAGACAGATCTTTCGAATCGACTTCTCCGAACTGAGTATTAGCTCCATGGAGTAGGACATTGAGTCTATGTGCGCATGCATGAATCTGAGCATTTATATATGTATGATATATTAATTAAGGAATATTGGCTATGACAATTGTTTTGAATACTTGGATAATGATGATGATAATTGGATAATGATGAGGGCATCACCATAGATGTTAAATGATAATTGAATTGATAAATGATTTGATGATGATAATTAATTAATGTTGATAGCATGATATATCTGTATGATATGTTATTGTGTTATCTCTGTGCTGCCATGTTGGTATTGGTGTAGGTGATCTCACCTCTTTGTTATATTGTTTTGTTGTGTTTGTATTATTAAAAATTATATAATAGATGGAACGAGTTGTCTTAGATATAACGGATGACAGATATTCTGAAATTGGTGACAACATCAGAAAATAACCATTCCAGATTTGATAGCGTGCAGTGTTGACATAGAACAGATGTCTGATGCTTCCAGATGGATACAAGAAGGAATAAGTATGTTAAGTTTTCTCGATTAGTGTTGTACCGTGCTATTAAGTAGGACCTGTCGTAGGGTTTGCTACTGTTAAAGAGAGAGAGTTTTCTGTTAGTTTTATATTTCTCTTTAAATTGTTAAATATTAATTGGTGTCAATATTGTATATTAAATATATTTTCAGTAATACTTATGGATATCAGTAAGTTTATGTTTCCGTCTTTGATGAAAAGAAATTTTAAAACCCATCTTTTATAACTCAAACCATTTATGAAATCATTTTCAGATTGAGAGTTGGTAGTCAGAAATGTGATGCCCTAAGGAGGATGTTACAATTTCTCCTTTCCATTTCTTGATCAAATTCTAGAAAGAGTAGCAGAACATCCCTACTATTGTTTTCTTGATGGTTATTCGGGGTATAATCAAATACCAATTGCATTAGAGGATTAAGAAAAGACTACTTTTACGTGCCCCTTTGGCACTTTTGCATATAGAAGAATGTCTTTCGGTCTTTGTAATGCTCTGGCAAATTTTCAAAGATGCATGCTAAGTATTTTTAGTGACTTGATTGAGCATTATTTAGAGGTTTTCATGGATGATCTGATAGTTTTTGGAAATTCTTTTGAAAATTGTCTTGATAATTTGGATAAAGTTCTTAAAAGATGTGAAGAAAAATGATTTGTTTTAAATTGGGAAAAATGTCATTATATGGTTACTTCAGAAATCGTGTTAGGTCATGTGATATCTTCTGAAGGAATTGAAGTTGATAAGGCCAAAGTTGAATTAATTACTCATTTGCCTTTCCCAAAAATAGTCAAAGAAGTTCGTTCTTTTTTAGGACATACAGGATTTTATTGAAGATTCATTAAGGACTTTAGTGTCATATCTAGACGATTATGCAATCTTCTGATAAAAGATGCACCATTTGATTGAACTCAAGAATGCCAAAAATCTTTTGAAAAATTAATTGGTCTTCTAACATCGGCTCCTATCATGCAATCCCCTGACTGGTCTTTTGTAACACCCCAATTTTTGACTAATTATGATTTTGCCCTTATTGTGCTATTTTTCTGTTTTCTGTGTGTTATGCAATGAATTTGACTGTTCTGTGACTGTATTTGATTGTTTTGTGTGATTTGCTCCGGGTCAAGAAAATAATAATTTTCGGGCCGGGGGAAAACCTTGTTTGAATTATTTGGAGCTGGGCGATCTTACTAAACCCAATCCGAATAATGCGTATATCAATCTTTTATTTTTGCGGATTTTTCGGTGTAATAAAATATTTACCATACCAGAAAATCTGTGGGACCCACGTTTGTCTTGTGGGACCCACTTTTAGGAAAAGTTTATCAACGTAAAAATGCTTGTAAATTTCTAAATTATCTAATCAATTAATTATTATTTTTTACTTAATGAATTTCCTATAGCAATTTTGTCCTAATGCATTAATTATTATTTTACTTAATGGATTTCCTATAGCAATTTTTGTCCTAATGTATTATGCATCCACTAAACTTAGCACTAGGTTATTATTAATATTATTATGCATTCCACTAAATTTAGCACTAGGTTATTATTATTATTATTATGCATCCATTAATTAAGCACTAAACTATTATATATTTTATTATGCATCCACTAAATTAGCACCAAGAGAAATGTCAAAAGGAAGGCTTCTTTTCATTAGTATTCTATGGCCATAATGCATGCTTATGCAAGCCACTAAGCAATCAATAGATGTTTTATTACTTAACTAATGTATCATGCAAATTACCAAACCCATAATGGAACAAAAACATAAAAAATGGGGGCTGCACTTGGAAGGAGAGCTCACGACCATGCTTAAGTCTTAAGGCCATCATTCACTCCTAAATCAATGATTCTATCACTCTAAACTTTCATTCTTCTCTCTTCCTAACAAGAAACCAAAGAAAATTTCCTAAGTCCACAAAAAAACTACCCATTCGGCCAAGCACCACCAATCCTACTTCCACCCATCAAAAAATTTATCCAACCTACTTTTCTAAATCTAAACCATATTCTAAGAACATCTCTAGTTGTGAGTTTTTGCAAAATCATCCATTTGGAGCTTGGAAAATCACTTTGAAGTTTCTTTCCTATAAGGTGAAAATTCTTCTTTCTTGTTTCTAATTTGATTTTTGATGTTCTAAACCATGATTGATCCATGGTTTATCTTTTTCATCCATAGTTCATAACTTTAAAATTTGTTTAAGCTTATTAGGATTTTTGTTGAAGCTACACAAGAATTTCTAAGGAGGAGTTCAAGGAGATTTTGTCATCTAAATCGGTAAGAGGGGGATTTAATCTCATCAACCATGTGTGGTGGTGGGAGACTGGAATTTGTTTATGGTGAAGAATCCATAAGGATTCATCCATTTGATTACTTGATGTCTTTTTATTTGTGATTGATTTTGTGTGTATGTTTATTCTCTTGTTTATTGCAAGTATATCTATTGCTTTATTATATGGTATGTGTTCATAAATATATGTATGTGTTTATGAGTTTATGATAATTGGTTGGATATGAATATTATGTTGAGATTTGTAAAAGTGTTCCAAAGAACATAAGATGATGAGTTTATGGTTTTATTATGAAAAAGAGAACCAATGTGTTCTCAATCATTTTTTTTAAGGATGACCTAATTTATCTAATTAAGTTAAAGGATTTTACAATGAATTTATAGATGAAAAATAATTTGAATAATGATTTTTAAGGAAAGGTGATTTTCGGCCATCATAGAATTTTTGGAGTTTAATTGATTCAAAAATTGTTTTCTAAGTGTAAATGACTTTGTTAACCTAAAAAGAATTCAATTTTTAATAAATTTTCAAGAATCAAGTAAGTAAATGAATTTTTGTAGAAGTCTAGTATATAAAAGAAATGAATTTTTGACTCTTGAAAAATATTTACTTTTGAGTTATAAAGTATGTTCATAATTTTTGAAGGGTATTTTATGGATATAACCAAACAAATGAATTTTATACGATGAAAAACAAGAGAAATAACTTACACGTATTTAAAACAAGTAATTTTTGAAATACGCAATTGAGAAAATGTTTGAAAATATTTACGCGATTGAAAAACGTTTGTAAAAGGCAACATATTTATGAAAAGGCGATAAATTATTTATGTGACTTATGAAAACAAATGAGTTTTTTGTCGGGCCAAAGTGGTGGACCCGGACGTATTGAAAAATGGTACTGTCAAGTGAAAACGTACCGTATTTGGAAATTATCAATACCAAGGGTATTTTTGTAATTATGAGTTATGGTGGATATGAACGTATTTTGGAGATTTTGGTTCATTACGTATTTTTGAACATGTCAACTTGGTTGTAAAAGGCATTTGACTGATGAGATGAATGACAATGTGTTACGGTGTGATAAGCGGAGTTGTTCGTGTGTTTGAACTTGGAGGCGTTAGTGTGCGGTATATTCCACATGTGGACGGATGGTAGCTCCTCCGGGCCGTGGTAACGATCACACGCTGACGATCTCGACAAATACTCGTCTTAATCAGAATCCATGGGGACTGCTCTGGTGCGCATTGCCTGGGTCGTACACGACGTATTTGACTGTGTACCATCTACACGACGATTTTGACAGTGTGCTATTGACATGACAGACTGTGTAATAGTTGGTTGAGGCAACCATTGTTTTTGATGTGCATACATGTCTATCCTGGATTATTCTCTCGGATGTTGATGTCAATGTTGATGTTATGGTTATGTTTAGCTCCATGGAGCGGTATGTGTCTGTGTGTATTTGCATATGTAGTCTCGCATTATAACATGATTGAGTTTATTTATGTTTGATATTATGTATGATCGATAATATGAATTGTTATATTAATTGTTATATCTGTTTGTGTTTCTTATCCGTTTGTATTGTCGTTTTCTTTACTTGCCATGTTGGTAATGATGTAGATTGTCTCACCTCTTTTGTGTATATTTTTGTGTTATTATTTATGTTCGTAAAATAGTTGAGAAAGTAGAAGAGGAACAACCGCTGGATTTTCGACGAAGGAGAGCAACAACCGAACGAGCGGTTTGAGGAGGGTGAGCCTCGAGATCACCCATATTATATGGATTGATTTGGACGTGGGATAACATTGACCGAGGTTTTCTGTATTATAATGATTTTTCCGAGGAAGATCCTTTGGAGAATCAAAACTTTTAGTGTTATGCTTGGGCTAGTTTATGGTTTGCTTTAAACCAGACAGTTTACTATTTTATTAAATATTTTATATTATGTGAATTATTTGTACCTATTAAAAACATAATCATATGTATAATTATGGTGTGTATGTAATAGTTGTTTTATTTTATGTTCCGTGTATTTTATAATATAATGTTTCAGAAAAAAAAATATTTATTACGAAATGATTTATAACTTGGGTAAGGGTTTATATTTTAATTATTGTTTTCGAGAAATGTGACATCCTCTAGGAAGGTGTTACATCTTTGCCTTTTGAATTAATATGTGATGCAAGTGATTTTGTTGTTGACACTGTTTTAGGCCAAAGAAAGGAAGGTAAGCCTCATATGATTTGTTATGCAAGTAGAACTTTATATAGTGCACAAATGAATTACACCACTACTGAAAAAGAACTCCTTGTTGTAATTTTTGCATTGGACAAATTTCGAGCTCATTTAATTAGTTCTTCTACTGTTGTTTTCACTGATCATACTGCTGTTAGATATTTAATGTCTAAGCAGGATGCCAAACCTAGGTTGATACGGTGGATCTTGTTGCTTCAAGAATTTAACATCACAATAAAAGATAAGAAAGGAGCCGAAAATGTTGTCGCAGATCATTTGTCTAGACTTACAATAGGCTCATCTTTTGATAGCACACCTATTAATGATTCTTTTCTTGATGAGTTTTTATTTTCTGTCAATTCCATGCCTTAGTTTGCGAACATAGTCAATTTTCTTGTAACAAGAAAGATGCCACCTCAATGGTCACATCTAGACAAAAAAAGTTTTTAACTAAGGTAAAAAAATTTTATTGGGATGACCCATATTTGTTCAAATATTCTCCTGATCAAATCTTTCGGAGATGTGTACCCAACAATGAGGTATGTAGTGTCATTAAATTTAGTCACTTAGAAGCATGTGGAGGTCATTTTTCTTCAAAGAAAACAGCTGCAAAAATCTTGCAGTGTGGATTTTATTAGCCCACTTTATTTAAAGACAGCCATACCTTTTGCAAACTTTACGAAAATTGTCAGAAATTAGAGTCCATTTCTAAAAGAAATATGATGCCTCTGAACCCTATCCTTGTCATTGAAATTTTTGATTGCTGGAGAATTGATTTCATGGGTCCATTTCCATCCTTATTTGGATATGTGTATATTTTGGTTGCAGTTGATTATGTCTCAAAATGGATTGAGGCAATTCCATGTCGACAAAATGATCATAAAATTGTTCTCAAATTTTTAAAAGAAAATGTCTTAAGTCGATTTGGAATCCCTCGAGCTATCATCAGTGATGGGGGAACACATTTTTGTAATAAATTACTTGAATCTTTAATGAAGAAATATGGTATTACCCATAAAGTTACTACCCCTTATCACCCTCAGACAAGTGGACAAGTAGAATTAGTAAATAGAGAAATTAAACAAATTTTAGAAAAAACGGTTAACCCAAATTGTAAAGATTAGTCTTTAAGGCTAAACGATGCACTTTGGGCTTACTGTACTGCTTTTAAAACACTTTAGGTATGTCACCCTATCGGTTAGTCTATGGAAAACCTTGTCACTTGCCTGTAGAATTGGAACATAAAGCATTTTGGGACATTAAAGCTTTCAATTTAAATCTTGATGATGCTTGCAAGTTATGCAAATTACAAATAAATGAACTTGAAGAATTGAGAAATGATGCATATGAAAACTCAAAAATTTATAAAGAAAGAACAAAAGCTTTTCATGACAAATCTATTTTAAGGAAATCTTTTGAAATTGGTCAAAAAGTTCTGCTTTATAATTCTCGTCTTCACCTATTCCCTGGAAAATTGAGATCTAGGTGGACTGGTCCTTTTATTGTCAAACGTGTATATCCTTATGGGGCCATAGACATTAAGAATCCTAGGAATGGTAATGTGTCTAAGGTTAATGGACAAAGACTTAAACCATTTCTGGAAAATCAAGTTGCTGAGGTAGAATTCATTTCCCTTTTTGATCCTTGTTATGTGAAAAATTTACTCTAATTTTGTGGCTTTATTTTGTTTTGCAGTTCTTTAGCTCCCTGGTAAAATTGCGGATGACGGTACTCCGTGACTCTCAAGTCAGTTTGCTCTCTTTTAGTTTCCCAAAATAACAGTTTTCTTCTTCTTCAAAATGGATATCATTCTCTCAAACCTGAGAAAACATTTTCCTTCTTTTCCTCAAAATGCTCTAACAAAAATTTACAAGGCTAGATGTGAAAGATTGAGATTGTTAATGCACAAAGGTATACCAGAAGATGCATGTTGGATAATCGAAGCAAAGGTCCAATTAGTAGGTGAGTCTTCAATTTCATTTGACTCATACATGCCAGGTCTTGGTAGAAGTTCATATTCTAAAAAGAGAAGAGCAAAAAGATTACAAGTCTGTCACATATGTAGATGATGGAATTGTAACAAGCGATGTCGTTCTTTGGGGATGGTTTCCAAAAATAGAGAAGATAAAATTTTCTTCATTAAGAATGGACTGAGTAAGGAGTTATTAGATGATATCTTATTGACTCTTGATACGCATTCTTGTGGTCTTGTGCATCGTGAACTTCTTAACTTGTGGAATCTTTTCAAGGATGAACAAAAGCAATACAGTCTTGGGAATCTGACTCTAAAAGACGCTGTTTGCCAATTTATAAGAAAATTGGATGGGAAGTTTATCTTCGACTCATAGAAGACCTTTGAGCCGTTTCTGGACGTGAAACCAGAGGCAGATGTGAGCAACATCAACAACAACATGTACATATTTTCTTCTTCTTCTTCTTCATGTTCAAAAAAAAATGTATGTATACATCTTGGGTTTGGCTTTGATAACACAAAACGTGAATGGGGAAATGCATGCATCCTGATCCAGCCTTCTTAATTGAAAAACAAAGAAGGTAGATTGTATCCCACATGTGAGGCAGCCAGTTGTATTATGGCCACTTGTCCCTTTTGGGAGCCCTATGTTGTGCTGGTCTTGAATGCGTCTAATACTGGTCAACAATGCTGTGGCACAAAGCCAAAAGAGCAGACTACCTCCATCCCAATCTCAAGTGAGTATGCACCTATCTTTCATCAGGTTTCTGACAGCTTGAAAAAAAAATAGAATAGAGGGCGAAACTACGGTTGTACTTGGTCTTTAATTAGATTAGGAGCCCCGGGCGGATGCCTGTCCTGTCATAGACTCAGGAGGAGACCTTCACACGCCAGTATGTAAATAAAGTTCGTGTGCCATGCTCTATAGAGAGCCATGTGCTACATTCCCAATTCTTGGAACTAAGGCTCTGTAGCACTGATAGACAGAAAGAAGTGTCCTGTATTTATAGTGAACGAAAACTGTTAACTGAGCTGTATACTTACTTTAATTAGTAGGTCTCTATGGCGAGTTCTGACTGGTTGCGATCAGGTACCATCTTCTTAAAATACAGGCCTTTAATTAGGTTTGCAAGAAGATAGAGGACTGTTCTTCCGTAAGTAGGACGAAAATGATTCAAAGGTTCTTGTTGTCGGTTCGGCAATCCTTGTGGAATTCATATGTTGCACTGGTGACACGTAACTCAAAAACATGCCACTACTGCATTCATGACACGCAGTATAAAGATATGCCATGAAAATTGTACATATAGGTATGTCCTCATTTATTATTATATTTCTTTTATCTTTGTATGATTTTGTTGTATTTTGGTTTTTGGATAGACGATCCTTTGAGCAGGGTCCTTCAGGGATTTCTAGACTTCTTTATCCTGATGGTTTTCTTGAAGTTAAAAAAAAATCAAATAGTGAAAGACAAAACAAAAAAAAATCAAAAAAAAGAAAAAAAAAGATTCTATTTTTTTATTTTCAAACTTTTCTGACAACAGCCAACCTACCCATACAGGTGCTATGATTACTTTTTCCTATTTAAACACTCTATTCTCTTCACTTTCCTCCAACTTATAATCATTCAGAGGGAAGTAAAATTATGGGACCTTCTGTTCGTAACCTTAAAAATGTTTGTGTTTTTTTGTGGGTCAAGTTATGGGAAGGGTTTAGAGTTTGTAAATGTAGCAAGTGCTCTTGGTCGAACACTTGCTGCGAGGAATATTCATATTGTATATGGGGGAGGTTATCGTGGGTTAATGGGGGTTGTATCACTCTCTGCATTTGTAGGAGGCAGTTAGGTTTTAGGTGTCATTCCTAGACCTTTAGCTTAAAATAACATTACTGGAAAAATAGTTGGAGAATAAATTCAGGTATCATCTATGCATAGAAGAATGAAAACAATGCTTGACAACTCTGATGCATTCATGGCCTTACCAGGAGGTTTTGGTACTTTGGAAGAAATTTTTCAAATTGTCTCTTGGGCACAACTGAATATCCACCATAAACCCATTGATTTGTTGAATGTTAATAATTTCTTTGATCTTTTGTTATTTTTTCTTGATAAAGCTATGGAACAAAAATTTATCACTCCTTCGACAAGAAAACTTCTTATCTATGCCTCCACTATTGATGAACTGATTGATAAATTAGAAGCTTTTGTTTATGAACCTGATAAAGTCCTAGTTCAGATAGATTGGTCATCGAAGCAAGCAATGCGGAAGAAACATGCAAAGAAAGCCAGATCTGACACTTCATCTTTAACTTTCCTTTACCTTTGATTTTATTTATCGTACTTTATTTCTGTTTAAATTTGTGTCAGATTTCTCCAATAGGTATTATCTTCTATCCTTTACTCATTTATATTTTTACATTGCGGATAATGTTTTGATCTAGTTGGGGGGAAGAATAGTTGATATAAAAAAAATATATAAATCAAAAGATAAAAAAAAATTGCAGCTGTGGAATGTTTGATATAATTGTCAGTAACTTACTAAACTAATGAAGGGTGGTAGAGTAAGGAGTAGTTTTGCCCTTGCGGTTATTTACTCTTAAGACGCATCTTAATTGGTAGCAGAGTAAGGAGTTTTTAGTTAGTAATTAATTAGTGTTGTTTTGTGGTAGTAACAAAGTTTTTGTCTTTTAAATTCCTTTAAAAAAAAATCAAGTGAATGCACTTTCACATCCTTTTAAGTAATTGAAATTCAGGGATCATACCATGATTGAATAAATTTTCTTCTTTCTTAAAAATCACATGCTTGGATATGAATGTTGAATTGTTAGATTGAGAATGATAGAAATATGCCTTGTGAGATTGTGAGCCTATTGATGAATGGATTGAACATTTGTACCATTCTCTTCTTTCTTGTGTGATTTTCACTTGTGAAATTTTTACTTTAGAACTTGCTTTGATTCTTTTTGAGGCTACATTTTCACATGCATAGATAATATGATTGAGGCATTTTAAAAATGGCTACTTTGACCAAATAGCCGTCCTTGTATATTTTTCCTTGTGTATCTCCTTTGAGCTCATTTGACCATTTCTTGTTTTTAGCTCATTACGTGCCTTTAAAAAAAGACTATGTTCTTACCTGACCTTAGGGAATAAGAGAGTATTGGCCTTGTTCTTAAACAAGTGAGGGGGTGTGTGTTCATCAAAAAAAAAGAAAAAAAAGAAAAGAAAATAAAAAAAGAGTTGACCACCTAATGCACTATGTGACATATCTATACCTAGAATAAAGATGGATGCTGGGAAACAACAAGAAGAGAAGGAGAAAGTTTATGCCTAACAATGAATTCAACTCATCAATTTGGGATTGATCTTCAACAAAATATTGTCAAATATTGGTCATTGTCCTTTATGATGAATGTTCTCAAATATCTTTTCTACTCTAAATGAACCATAATGCTCTTTTATTCTCTTTGGTATTTATCTTCTTATATCCATATTATCCCTCCTTCTTTACCATGACCCCGTTACAACCTTGAATAAAGTCCTCTTAATTTTTGTGTGCATGTGTTCTGAGTAGTAGAGAAGTAGAAGATAAGCAAACTTATAGTAGTGTAATTTTTCATGGGTTGAATTGAGTGAAATATCTACCATTTTAAACAGTTGAGGGATTGAGAGTGAATCCTGTGAGGATCTTTCATTCTTGATTCGTTATTTTTAACTGAAGTTTCCTTGCTTGATGGTTTGAGATGTGAAGAAATATTACCTTAAAAATGTTTTGTTCCCTTGAATGACTGGTTGCTCTTCTTGTTTCATTAAATCTTTTAGAGTTTTTAGCTTTTGAGTCTGTGTCATTTTTCTTTGTTCCTTAGTTTTTTTTTCTTATGTGTTTTGCCTGGGAGTGCAAAAGTTTAGTCTGGGGGAACTTAATAACAATGTATTTTATGCATTCTATAATCCTCTCACTAGGCTTCTTAAGGTTCAATTTGGCTTGATTAAGTTGATTTTGTCACATTTTATGAAATTAAGCTTAATTGGATCATTGAAGAAATTATTGTTTGAATTATCATTAATTTGAGTGATTGCATTCTTAAGTAAAGTGGCCACAACTTGAGTTGCAATTATCTGATTAATGAGATTTTGGTCTTGTTGGAAAATTAAGATAATTCTCTAATAACTATTCACTTGATAGCAAGAGCCACATTGATAGTAATATATTTCATTCATTGTATAACCTTCTCACATGGCTTTTTCAGTAAACTGGTTATAATTTGAGTTACAAATATCCAATGGATGTGATTTTGGTCTTGTTTTTAAGGTAAGATAAATTTCTACAACTTTCATGAAGGTCTCAAGACCAGAAACACATGTTTGGATAACTCAAATTGGAGTTGAAGCAAAATCTAGCGTTTTGAACCTATCAGCTTGACCTTTATGCACTCATTAGGCTATATCTCGGGCTATAGAAGTTCAAAACTTCTAAAATTTTGACAATGAAAGGTTGAGACCTATATCTACAACTTTTATGAAGAACACAAAAACTAATTCGGATTCCTTGAAGGTGATATTGGGCTTGGAAGTCAGAATAGAGGTGCTGGATTTGGGCCTGATCCATGAGCAGTAATTGGGCTATATCTCAGGCTATGGTTATTGGATTTGGCTAAACTTGGTGTCTCTGGAAAGCTGAGACAATTTCCTATAATTTTCATGAAGATCACTTGGCTTAATTCTGACGCATGCCATAAGCTAAGAGCAGAGACATTTCAGAGCCAAGAAAGTCCATAATTTCAGCTCATTCATAATCTATTTTGATTTTACTTCTCATCATCAAACAACTCCATTGTCTTCTTGCACTCCTTGAACTCTATAAAAGGAGGCAAAGGCTGATCATTTAAGGGTGTTAGTTAGCTTAGAGTTTAGTTTATGCTATTGTATTATTAGTTTTCCTTTGTGTAGTTTTCTATTGTTCTTAATTGAAGTTATGTTTATCATCTTCTTCTTCTCTCTTTCTTTCTTCTTGTCTATGAGTAACTAAATCTTCATCTTCCTTGGGTGAAAAGGTGAAGCTCTTGGTAATAAGTTAAGGTTAGATTAATTTCTTTCTTGTGCTTTAAATGATATATTTTTATGTGATCTTTATATGAGTTGTATGTTGTTTCCAATTAATTTAGAAACTTTTCTTGTATAATGAATATCTTGATCCATTGTAGACAATAGGATTGGCACAATGAATGCTTTTGATGATTTACAAGTATTGGTAGATAATTATTGGAACCATAATATGATTACATGATTGAACTTTGAATGTTAAATCTTCCGATTGGAATCTTCATTATACATGATGTCAATTGAGTTATAAAATGAAATATTCTTGTTTTTAATTTATTACCAAGAGTGGATCTCCTAATCCAAGCAAATCTTTTTCATCTGTGAACCACTTATATCATTTTTAGTATTGTGACAAATCTTCTCCGTATCTCAAATAATTTTCTCTTCATCAATTCCCTATGGATCGACCTCGGACTCCTGAGAATTTACTACTTGAAACAACCTGCACTTGGGTTTGAAACTTTTAATTATCCCATCACATATCATACATATAAAGCATATAAATAATGTAACATGGTTATAGCCCTTAATGCATTGATTCTTCCAGCTTCACCAAGCGTCTCCCACCAACGTCCTCATTGGATGCCATCTTCTTGCCTCCACACCTAGATTACATAATATAGAAAACTCGTTTTACATACGAAGGAGTTAGGTGAGAAGAGAATATATAACTAGAATGTAGAGAGAAAGGCATGACACGCAGGCCGTATTTTAAAATAACCAAAAGAGCATAAAAAAGGACTAAGGCCATAACCATGCACCATGCATCACATAAACACAAAACAATAATACAATATTAATATTTGTGAGTTATAAAATAGATTTGAATATCGCGCCTTAGAAAAGATGCGCTATGCAGAGATAGCATGGTGTTCGATAGCGCAAACACATGAACGCCTCATGTGTCACAGGGAACCCTCATAGCTGCCATCACCTATCCAGAAAGAGGGTTTCCAGAACGCGTGAGGATATGAACACTTCATATCACGAGGAAGCCTCATAGCAGCCGCAAACCAAGAACAAGGTTTCCAAAACATTGCACCATGCTGCTGTGTAGAAACAAGGATTCTAGAACCCTTGCGCCTCTGCCCAGAATGCTATCCAAAATGACGCTTGCTAGACATCAACACTTGATGCCATTACAACCAGGTTTCCAGAATGTGTCCATAACGCTGTACATATCACTTATATACCGAAAAAACATCGCAAAAACATACATACACATAAAACAAATTCATTGTTTTGAAAACATCATCATGGTTTCGCATTCAAAAGATGAAACATAATATGTTTTCGCAAAGGGTTTCACTCATTTTCTGAAATAACATATCTTTTACCAAGAACAAAATAAGAAATCATGCTATTTCATATAAATGAAAATAGAAAAACCAAATAATGGTTTTGCAAGAGGCTCGAATACCACTGTTGGAAATTGCAGATACATTCCATAATGAAAAAAAAAATTCCTACCAAGGATCCATGCGGAATAGACCATAATTTGAGTTTTTAAATGAATTTACCTCTTGAAGCATGATAAACACAAGCGACGTGAATCACCAACACCGTAATAGTGACAATGTCTCTGCGGTATCTACACAAATAGACTCACGAGTGTCCAACGTCCACAAAAGGAGTCTCACGTCTCTGACACAGTGCTAGCTACGAAGAGAAAAGTAGGAAACCTGTCACTCTCTTACCCTTTCACTCACTTTATGTAAGTGCGGATAGGGTTCTGTAATGCATACCTCACAGCCCCCTTAGTAGTACTATTTATAATAGTGACTGTCTTAAGTGAGTGTGAGCAGTAGTGAGGTAAGTTGTGCAACCCTAGACTCATTTATTATGAGTCTGGCCCACGATTGAATCCTAATCCAACTTGGATTCTAATTACTCCAATTTAGTCTGCTCTATGTGTGCGACCCTACAGGTTGTCATGACATTGACAATAATATTAAAATCTCATTTTAATATTATAAGCAGTGAGTGGTATCTAGCAACACATCGTTGCTACCTAAGTAATGAGAATGCTAGTGATTTGACATAACCTTTTCGTGATCAATGTTATCGTGTAGTTTAGTCCCTTTGTCCAGATATCTAGATTAAACACAAGGCATAGAACATGTCACCCTTGTATAGTTCAATCTTCTGTTTCTTGATACTCGAGTAGACGTAGTAATAACAAATGAGATTAATATATCATATTGACTTATTTGAGTATGGTCATGCATTTCGTAGCCTCACTCAATCAGGGCCCCTGAAGATATTTCTCCTGTTATGTAGGAGGGACAAATCTCATCTACGTCACCCACATCCCTCCACATGATTTGTGGTATGTCCAATAATCAACTTTATAATCACCTTGTTACAGGTGACATTTGATGGCATTAAAACATACAACTCCTCATGTAAGAATCATAGTGATTTCAAGTCAAAGGACCACAAACACCATTATCACTATGAGAATTGCTTACGACACTCACATAATGATCCATGTAGCATTCTCATGGCGGATCTATCTAATACATCATTATTCTAATATGTATCAATGTGAAGACTTGATATCTCATATCTATGACCCGTGAAATCTGGCCATCAGTCTATGCACATACTAGTCTCAAAGCATTTTTGTTGTCCAGATTAACAATAATACTTAACTAGGGGACATTTAAGAATAGTGTTCTGTTTCTATCCGATAGGATCTCACGATCAAGTCATCCACTTGATGTTTGATGGCATCGAACTTACTATTCTAAGTACTTTATTATGTATATCAAAAATAACACAATAAATGAAATGTCTCATATATTAAATAAATAGCATAATACATTATATGTAAGATGGTCAAAATAAATTGGCCTCTAGGGCATACACCAACATACTCATCTGGCCCAACGTAGCAAAAAGGCTACCTTCTCCTGGTTTGAGACTTTTGGACTCCGTCTTGCTGTGGAGACTCGATACCTTGAGCAAATAGTTGAAGAGCATGAGTAGAAGATGACAGAAAGGGTTGCTGCCACCGAGCGGGGTGAAAACCAAGCTCTTAGGGCAATGGAAAAGGCCGTAAAGGCCAAAAACGATGCTAAAACTCAGGCGCGAGAGCTGGACAGTGAGGTGGCCACCCTGAAGGATGCCAGGAAGCAAAAAGAGGCTAGCTTGGCAGAGGTCAAGAGGTATATAGCCATACTAAAGACTGAGAATGAAGGCCTTCATGCTAACAACCAGCAGCTTGAAGGCAAGGTTACTTCCTTGCAAGGTGATATCGAACAGCTTCTTACTATTTGCACCGATATCAAGGGGAAGTAGTTCCAAAATGCCATTAACCAAGTTTAGCTCTTTAATCCTGGGGTCGCCTTGGTTTTGGATTCCAGGAAGGTGGTCCGGGATGGGGATCTCGCGCACCTTAGCATCGCTCTAGGAAATTCGAGTGCTAAAGGTTCCTCTACTGCTGTCCGTAGTCCGAATCCTATCGCGGAGTAGTTTTATTTCTATTTTTGCCCCTAATGTGGGGTTCTATTCTGTTTTGTTTACTTGCGTTCCATTGTCAATTTTGGGGTCCAACGCTCATCGTGTTGCTTAAAACAACTGTTATAGACTTAGGAATTTGATTAAAAGAGTATGCCGTGATCCAGGTCCAGCGCCCATTATCATTGAATGTTTAGGATTCCTTTTAGGACTTGGGCACAAATTAAAAATTAGAACCTTGGCATAGGAACCGATGTCCAAAACATTTTTGGAATTTGAGAACCGTGCTTAAGGTAAAAACCTTGTGTGAGGTCCATTACTAATTGTTTAGTATTTAGGATCCTCCGACTTCGTTGTAATAGAACTTGTCTGGGGTTTATACCATTTGTCTTGGTATCTAGGATCCCTCGTAACTTTGTTTTATTTCTAGCAGTTCTTGGCTGGGGTCTTTTAATGCTTACGACTTGGTGCCAGAATTTTCTCGAGATAGGATTTTTCCTTTGCACAACCTATTTAACACAAGATAACTCACAGCGGGTACCATAACAATTTAGGATATCATAATAACCTTTGAAGGCCTTTGAAAGCTTCAGTATAATCATATGTATCAAAACCACAATACTTGTTTTATTGAGTAGATAAAGGACTAAGGTCCATACAATGTGCTCCCGTAACAATTGGGGCTGATCAAACATAAAGTAAACTAGGAGACTAGGCCTTAGAAGGCACTTAGCTGTAGTACTTTCTAAGTTTGTCTGCATTCCAAAAATTCTTCACC
The DNA here is from genome assembly GCA_029884605.1 of Ormosia emarginata. Taxonomy (NCBI): domain Eukaryota; kingdom Viridiplantae; phylum Streptophyta; class Magnoliopsida; order Fabales; family Fabaceae; genus Ormosia; species Ormosia emarginata. The sequence continues at coordinate 17,361,553 of JAQQTP010000078.1, read as the reverse complement.
GGCTTACCTGTCAATGTCTCTAGAGTGTAAGCTCCTTTGCCGGTGCTGATCACGATATGGTAAGGGTCTTCCTAGTTAGGGGCTAGTTTCCCTTGGGAGGCATTCTTTCCCCCGATGTCAGACCTGCGAAGTACTAAGTCGCCTGTCTGGAATCTTCTAGGAATAACCTTCGAGTTATACCAAGCTTCCATTCTCTGCTTGATTGTAGCAATGCGTATGTGAGCGACGCGTCTTCTTTCTTCTAGCAGATCCAAGTCTTCCCTGATTAACTAGGGGTTATTGTCAGGTAAAAAGTGATGAAGACGCTAGCTTGGTTCTCCTATCTTCACTGGGATCATTGCCTCGTATCCATAGGTTAGCTTGAAAGGAGTTCACCTATCGTGGAGTGGCATGTAGTCTGGTAGGCCCATAGGATGTGGTCTAACTGTTCAGCCTAATTTCCTTTGGCTTTATCCAGTCTTCTCTTTAATCCCCTGATGATAATATGGTTTGCTGCCTCAGCTTGTCCGTTTGTTCGAGGGTTTTCCATGGTACTGCAATAATGTTTTATTTTCAGCCCAACAAGAAGTTCTTCGAATCCATTGTCTTTGAACTATGTCCTATTATCCGTAACAATGGATTCAAGGATTCTGAACCTGGTAATGATGTGGCGCCAATTGAATTTATGAATTCGAGCTAAAGCGATGATGACTAGGGGCTCCGCCTCAATCCACTTAATAAAGTAATCTATGACCACTACCAAAAACTTCAGTTGCCTGGGCGCTTGAGGGAACAGACCTCGGATGTCCATATCCCATTGATGGAATGGCCAAGGTATAAACGTCGTGGATAGTTCCTTTGACGGAGTATGATAATAGTCAGAGTGCCGTTGGCATTTGTCACATACTTGGATATGCACAAGAGAGTATGCTTCCATTGTAGGCCAATAGTAGCCCACCCTAAGCGCCTTCAACGCAAGGGCTTTGCCTCCCAAATGGTGTCCACAACTTCCTTCATGAACCTTGGCCAGGACATACTCAGCTTCTTTTGGCACAAGGAATTTTAGGAGAGGTAAGGAAAACCTATGTCGGTATAACTTCCTGTCATAGATGGTATACCTGATCACTACTTTATTTAATTTGGAAGCTTCCTTCGGATCCTCGGAGAGGCTACCGGACTATAGGTACTCCATCAATGGTGTGATCTAAGTATGTTTTTGCCTTTCAATCTGGAAGACAGACATGTCAGGAATAGAGGGTTGTGAGAGGGTTTCTTGAATCACTGAACAGTTGTTACCTAGGCTTTTGGTTTTGACCAACTTGGATAATAGATTGGCCCTAGAATTTTGTTGCTGGGGTATATGCTCCACCTTTACCACTTGGAAGCTTGTGAGGAGTTGTTGTACTCTTGCCAGGTATTTCTGTAGGAAGGGCTCTTTGGCCTGATAATCGCCTTAGATCTGGGAGCTCACGAGCTGAGAGTCACTACAAAGTCTGATCTTTGTGGCCCTCAAGTCTCTGGCCATTACCAGTCTGACGATGCATGCATCATATTTTGCCTGGTTGTTTGAGGTAGGAAATTCAAACTTAAGGGAGTTCTCAACAGTCACCCCCTCAGAATTCTCTAAGATTACCTCAGTAGGTTTGAGGACCCATCAATGAACATGGTCTAGGATATTTTCTCGGTATCACCGGGGTCTAAAGTGAGTTCGGCTAAGAAGTCTGAGAGTGCTTGTGCCTTGATGGCTACTCTAGGTTTGTAGGTGATTCCAAACTTGGAAAGGTCAATAGATCAGGCAATCATCCTTCTTGCTAAGTCTAGCTTGTGCAATATATGTCAGATAAACTAATCTGTTCTTACCACCACTGGATGACACTGGAAGTATTATCTTAGTCTTCTAGCCGTGATGAAGAATGCAAACGCAACCTTTTTGATTTTTTTATATCGGAGCTCGGGGCCTTATAGCACCTTGCTCACGAAATAAAATGACTTTTGACCTTTGACTATTTCCCTGACAAGTACTAAACTTATAGCTTCCTCGTGGACGGAGAAGTACATGTAAAGTTTTTCACTTGGCTCCGGCCTTGTAAGAATGGGAGGGGATGACATAATATTCTTCAAAGATGTGAAAGTGTCCTCATATTCTTGAGTCTACTCGAATCCTGTCCCTTTTTTCAATAATTTGAAGAGAGGGAGGGATTTGTAAGCGGCTTTGGCTAGGAATCAGGTGAGAGCCGTATCCATCCAATTAGCTGTTGTACTTCTTTCATACTTTGGGGACTATGCATGTCGAGCATCGCCTTGCATTTATTGGGGTTTGCCTCAATTCCTTGGTGAGTTAGCATGAAACCTAAGAACTTGCTAGCCTAGACCCCGAATGTGCATTTTTCTAGGTTAAGCCTCATGTCATGCTTTCTCAACTGCACAAACACTTCCTCGAGGTCTGAGGTGTGCGATCCTAGCGACGAGGTTTTGACTATCATATCATCAATGTAGACCTCTAACATTTTGCTCATCTGCCTTTCGAATACCTTATTCATCATTCTCTGATAAGTGGCTCTGACATTTTTTAATCCAAAAGGCATTACCTTGTAGCAATAACTCACCCTTTCAGTGATAAAGACAATTTTATCCTCGTCTCCGGGATACATTGGGATTTGATTGTATCCGGAGTAAGCATCCAAGAAAGACAACAGATAGAAATCGAAAGAGCTGTCAACCAGTTTGTCAACATTAGGGAGGGGTATGGATCTTTAGGACATGCCTTATTCAGGTCTGTATAGTCCACACATATCCTCCACTTGCTGTTAGACTTTTTTATGAGGGCTATATTTGAGAGCCATGTGGTGTATGAAATTTCCCTACTGAAGCCAGCACTCAGTAATTCTTTGACTTGCTCCTTAATAATCTATTGTATCTCAGGGCCAACTTTCCTTTTCTTCTAGGAGACTAGCTTTGCATTCCGTTTAATAGATAAATGATGGCAGATGAAAGCGAGGTCAAGGCTAGGCATATCGAAGGATGTCCAAGCGAATAAGTCCTTGTTTTTATGCAAAAGCTCTGCAAGTTGGATCCTCTCATGTTCTTCAAGATTTGCATTTATCTTGGTGACTTGGTCTGGCCTATCACCGAGCTGAAGTGGGGCCAGTTCCCTTTCTGGCTGGGGTTTGGTACCTCGAATTTCCTCACGTACATCCAACTCAGTCATTAGGATGTTGACTTGATCATGGGCCAGGCTGGATGTGTGTGCCTTTGTTTTCCTGGAAGCCCTGTTGATTTTCAAATTTTTGTTATAGCATTTGTGGGCTACAATCTGATCGCTCTTGATCGTGACCACTTCATTATTCTTGTTAAGGAATTTCATGGCTTGATGGGTGGTAGAGACTACTGCGGCAATGCTATTCAATGTAGGACAACCCAGAATGATGTTGTAAGCCGAAGGACAATCCACAACCTGGAATCTCACCTTGATACTTCTATACAAACTGTCGTCACCTAGGGTTAAAAAAGTTTCAAAATACCTTACTGGGGTAACCTTTTCTCTGGAAAAACCATTGAGTTCATCTTCAAATGGTGTGAGCGCAGACAGAGGGAACTCTAGCCTTTCAAAGCCATCTATGAATATGATATCCGATGAACTTCTTTAGTCCATAAAGATACGACGGACTTTAGCGTTAGATATTATCCCCGATATGACTAGTAGGTCGTCATGATCTCATATAATATTGTCATAGTCTTTGCCAGAGAATGAAATGGCAGTGTGTCCTTGTCTTCGGCATGGGGTCTGCATGAAGAGCTAGAGATACTCAAGACTGCTATCCAGAATGCTTTCTTTCAGGAGTTATTAGATAAGCCCTCACCTGCAAACCTTCGAAAAATGGTACTGACAAGCCTATCCTTCATATTATCCCAAGCTTGGGCATCCTGGTTTTGGTCTTGCTTGCTTTCAGTATCTCGGCGTGGCGATGTCCAGGATCTCCTGGTTGGACTTTGGGTTCTTCTCCTTTAACGTTGGTTCAGACTCTGCCGGGACTACGGCTTCATCTTTGATCCTTATGTCTTCTACGATCCTCATTTCCTCGAAAACTGCTAATGTACTTTTACAGGCACCCCTCCTTGATTAGAGATTCAAAAACATCCCGAAGTTAATAACAGTCTTCTGTCTCATGACCATAGCTTTTATGCCACCTATAGTGTCTCGAATGTCCTTCTGGGACTACTTCTTCAGAGGTGGTGGCCTTTTGATATCCTAGAACTCAGTTTGAAGGACCTCCTTCAAGATTGTCTCTTGAGGCATGTTCAAAGGTGTGTACTCGAAATACTTGGGCCAGTATCGTTCACTCTTAGAGGAATCGGGGGGCTGGTTAGAGTTCTGGTTCTTTTTCAGATGTATGGGTTTGCCTTTTTCCATGCTCTCTTTAGCCTTGGTAATCTCCTCTAGTTCGACGTATTTATCCGCCATAGGTAGAATTCATCTATAGTTGTGGGCTTCTTTTTTGCCAATGATCGGAAGAAACTTAAGTCAATTCAGAGATCGTTCCTGGCATAATAGAGGGCTATTATGTCATCCAAATTTTCTATGTGCACGCAGGCGTGACTGAACCTCTTATTGTATTCATGCAAGGATTCACTACTCCCTTGGTGAATTCCAGAAAGAGAATCAATTAATTTTGGCCGTTCCTTGGCAGTGGTGTAGTGTAGCAGGAAACACTATATAAGATCTTCCTAACCTATAATTTTTGTTCGTAAGGTGACAAACCATCGAAGGGCGTCCTTTTTCAAAAAGAGAGGGAAGGCTCGACACAGCAATTCTGAGGTATGTCCATAGAGTTGCATGGACTGAGTGTAGGCGTCCAAGTCCTCTTGAGGATTTGTCGTCCCATCATAAGACTCCAAATTACTCGGATGTTTGAAGTTCCTTGGGATCCTGTACGCCATCATAGTATATGAGAATTGTTGATGGCAGCCGGGGGCCGAGGTATTGTTTCCAACAACCTCGGTGCCAGCATGCTGGACTTCTTATTCATTATGGATTACATCTCGCTCTCTATTGTCATTATCCGCCCTCACGGATCTATTGAGATCTTCCAACCGATGACGTTGTCCTTCCAATTGATGTCGTTGATCTTCGATCAACACTGTTTATTGGCGCAATAACTCTCGAAGGCTATTCTTCATCATCTCAGACTGGATGTTATCCTCGTAGTAGGATGCATGGTCGGCATTATTATTAGAGATCTCTAGACATGCATGCACGAGGATTCTCGCTGCTTCGTTTGCATTGTTGGCTCCCCCACCAGGAAAAATAAGCCTGTCCTAGGTGGAGACCCTTCGCAATGGGGTGGGGCTTTCAACAGAAGCCGAAGTTTTATACCCCTCGTTAAGAGTTTCCATGACAACAGGCCTGCTTCTAGTGGCAAAGGTTTCTGGTGGTGCAATGGAAGGAGGGTCGCGTTGTGCTGCTAGGCCCTATGCTTAGCCAGGGGCAGTGTGTGCAGCGCTTCCCTTCAAGTTTATAGTTGACGTGGGAATAGAAGTTTATAGTTCTCACAGACGGCGCCAATGCTCTGAAGTGGATTCAGAGGGTACCTGAGATAGGCACGTATACATTGGTTTTCTCCTTGCACAACTACTACCAAGCGTATTGAACCAGGGGGTAGGTACCTGCAAAGGAACTCCAATGCTTAAGTCAGGCAGTACACAAGTAGGGTTTATGCAATTAGATAGTAGATACCTGTTAAGGTTGACTTACCTTGGTATATATAGAGCATGATTGGAATTGTAATAAGATCAGTATTAAATGCAGGTATTTAGGATTGGCGTCCTATTAAGGATCGTCTTCTTTTTGTCATTGGAGAGCATCCCTATATTGTAGGAATGTAGATATGATGATTGTCCATAATTATAGGCAGTTATAGATCCTATGATCTTGCAAGATCATGATTGGCAGTTAAGAGTATCTGCGCGGATCTAGTGATCCGTTATGATCTGATGTTGTATTCTGTTGTCTTAGGCTTTGACCAGGGTATTGATGGCGGAGTCCGGTGGCATGCGTGCAGGGTTGATCCTATTGGATGGGATCCCGGATCACAATCCAGAACAATATCCTTACTTGAGAATTTAGTTCTTCATACTATGATGATAGACAAATAAATTCTAGAGAAAAAGCCTTTAAGTCTGCCGTCTCTACACGTCCTCTCCTCTTCCTCCTCTACAAGCTCCCTTCTCCTTGTCTATTAATAAGAGATTTTACCTAATATGAGTGTATCTTGCACAAAATCTCCTTAATTGGTTCCCAAATAATAAAAAGATATAGATTGGACTTAGGAAATTAAATTTAGGAAACTTAATATCCTTAATTGGTCTCCAAATAATAAAAAGATATTGATTGGATTTAGGAAACTAATTTTAGGAAACTTAATCTCCTTTTATTGAAGGCTGCCAGATTTTCGTCTTTTTTTCTCTTTATTTATTGTGGGCCCAAGTATTGATTTCTTCCTTCAATTAAACTTGCTATCAAATTGCCATTATTTTATCCATGATTTTTTAATAGATTCCCTACAATTGTCACAATTATTAAATTAATGACTAATTTAAATAAATAAATCAATAATATTATAAAGTCACTAAAATCAAATATAATGAGATATAATAATGCCTATTTTTATAAGAAAAAATAGATAAAAAGTAGGCATTATCATAACCTCCAATCATCTTATTGCTTGTCCCTAAGAATGAAAGTGACTTAAAACAAAGCTTAAAATAAACAATATCTCTAACCAATTTAATCAAATCTAATTTATCTCAACTCAAGAGTATCAATCATGCATCATAATACCACAATTTCCACAAAAATTATATTATAATCAAACTCAAAGTGTGTGAATAATATAGCTATTACGACATATACCCAATGTCTCCAAATATCTCAACTAGAATCCCCATCAGAAAACATCTTTCAACCATATACAATCCTCACAAGAGTTGCACTCATCGATGAAAATTACTCAGAGGTATGGTGTCTCTCATAACAAGTATATGTGAGTTGAGTAGTAAGCATAAATCAAAACAAATATATCACACATAAAATGATAGAAAGAACGTTGAAAAAATAGAACAAATATCATTTCATCAAAAAATGCCAAGTAAAGACTTTACATCACACCTTAAGATTAATCATGTACCTTGGATGAACCATGCAATCTCTTCAGATCAAATAGGACTTTATTAAGCTTGTACTATAGGTAAAGGAAAAATATAAAGGCTAAAAAAAACAATGAAAATAAAAAGTGTTTCAAGAATATTTAGAAGCTTGATTTCTACACTTTCAACACAAATTTTTTACCTTCTTTAAATTACTTTTTTTTTTAATTCTCAAACCAGACATTTTTTTTTTACTTTTCTCAATTTTTTTTAACTTTGTAGCTTTTCAAATTTTTTTCTTTTATTTTTCTCTTGCACTTTCACTTTGCCTTCTTTTTTTATTTTTATTTTTTCATTTTTCTCTTTTTTTCCCTTATACTTTTCCATATTACAATGATATTGCTTCTTTCCTGAAACACTTTGGGAAAGAGTTAAGAAAGAAAAGTTCAATAAATAGGCTCAAATGGGTGACTAATGACAATATGTGATAGAATAAAAATATTATTCGAAGGCTCAAAATAAGAAACATGGCCTAATATCATCTCTCAATGAAACACACAATTCTACTAAATTCTATGACATCAGATTAAATACAAGTATGATATAAAATTTCTTTTTAGCCGAAACAATAATGAAAGGATTTAGCAAAAAAAAAAATCATGAGCATTACAATAAACAATGGATGACCAAGAAAACACTCTCACAATAAAAATGAAAGGCTCAATCCAATTCTAATTTCACGTGTTCAACTTTCTCATTATTAGATGAGATTATTTGAATAATAGGTATCAAATAACATATATAATCATGTTTTAACCAATCATATAGTTAAACAATTATTATTTATCCATTCTTTCAACTCTTAAGCTATTTGAATAACTTGCATATTTCCTTCAATGTAAAATCAAGTTATCCGAATAACATTTAGATATTCCAATAACCTACATTTCATCTTCAGTATGATATCACGTTTTCATTTAAATGAAGTCAAGTTATTCGAATAATATATAGTTATTCGAATGACCTATATTTCCTCCTAATTCTGCCTTTGCATTTTCTTTCTATTTCACATGGTTATTCGAATAGCTAATATGCTGATTGAATAATGCCTTTTCAATTCGTCAATTTTGATACAATTCTATTTGAATAGCTTAAATGCTATTTGAATAACTTATAGCAGAATTAAATCTGCTGCCATGTTTCATTCAGCTCCTGTTTATCAAAATATTTGGGTTATGATAAACCCTTTGTATATGTACAATGTTTGATTCTTGATCTCAATTTGGAGAAGGGAATCACTTCCTGTTGAGATTCTTGTCTAATGTTAGTTTCTTAATGGGATGCAAATGATGATTTTGAATACAAGACAAATTTGTGTAGGTTCAAAATCGAATGTTTACACGTGGTATTTAACTTGATGAACAAGTAGAAAATAAGAAAAAAAGGCCTTGTTTTTCGAGAAACAAAATATTTCAATGCAAATGAAAAACAAACAAGTGAAATGTGAATGACAAAAATGAAAGTGTTGTAATCGAAAATGACAAGTAAATGAATCAAAGCACATATATAAATTAAACTTGCAACAAGATAAACTTGATTGGAAAGTAATAAAAGCTAGTAAATGAAAGCATATAAATTGCAAGAAAATAAATTTGCAAAAAGAGTAAAGAAAGCAATAAATAAAAGTAGTAAAAGAACTCAAATGATCCTTAAAAAGAATCACTTAATCAAGATGTAGAGGAGAGAGTTTTGCAGTAAAGTAAAATGACTTAAACTAAATGGACTGAAATTAAACTTGCATTGAATTTGTAAATTGTACAGAAATGAAAGTGGATGGAAACATACTGAGCTAGGCTTGCACTATTTTGCTCGAAAAGTCAAGGACATGAGAGATTAACAAGTGTTTACAAGTATTGAATTTATAACCCTTAAATGTTTCCATCCTCTTGGTATTTATAGACATCCTAAGTAACTACCCTTTTTACAAGATCTTGACATGTGTCTAAAACAAAGATAACTATTTAAATGATTGATAATCTTTTTCTAGTAACCACCAGATCTTTGTCAGCAATCCTCGCACTACAAGTAACTGCTCAATCTTTGTCAGCAATCCTCACATTATCTTGATCTAACATCTACAACTGCTACTAACTTCCAATTGAAATTCAAAAAATCCTTTTGAATTTAAACTTGAATCTTCTATCATTTATTGGTTTTCTAGTCGAGATCTCCTACTTTCCTTCTCTAAAATTTGCTATGTGTAGCTACTTCTTCAAACCTTGATTTCAATATAGAATCTAAAGTACAATACCTTTTATAAAGTCAAAATGACCTTACTTGATTTCGTATTTAAACTATCATTTTATTATTTTCAAGCTCTTACTATCACTTTAACTCCAATAACCACTGAAGTTCTAAATTTGCAAGATTCACTCGAGGTCCCTTTCTGATAGTAATGAAATTAAAGGTACCATTTTAGGCACAAATTTGAAACTAACACCTTAGTTTCATAATTCTCCATTTCGATTCGAACCACCACTTCTCGATGGTAGATCAAAACCATTATTTAGACAATTCCAAAATTGAACAACGTCATCTAGATGACTTCATTACCTTTGATTCTAATCAGGATAATATAAAGTCACAAAATAACCTCTTGACATGTAGTCGAAATACCTTAAATCGAAAAGTGTTATTTTTATACCAACAGATACCCCTCAATATTTATTCTCAAAAAAATTGAGAGATAAATATTGTATTTTTTTCTGAGCATTCCTTTTCGATCATAACTGACTGAATTTTAATATATCTTGTCAGTTTTGAGTAATACAAGCAAATGAAAGGTCAGATGGCAAAATCTATAATTTTACCCAAAATCTCCATTAATTTGTTTAAGTACTACGTGGCCACTCCCCCATTAACCAACTGCCTCCACTTTTTGGGGAAATATAAAGCCAATGATGGCTTTTACTGGATAAAATGGTTTCAACCATATCCTCATCATGTCAACATTTAATAGGACATACGCACGTTTTCCTTTTTCCTCTCTCTTCAGTTTTTTTTAAAATCCCTATTTAAAGAGTCTTTTCTTGCATTCTCTCAATCTTCTCTATGTAGCTTTTCTGCCATTACTGATCTCCAAATCTTTCTTGCAAACTTTTTGCCTTCTTTCCTCCTAAAAACTCCATACTCCCTGAAATTTTCACAAAACAATGGCCTCATCTTCTTCCAAAACACCCTATACTCAAGTTTCTCTCCTAAACTCTGAGATAGAAGAAATCATGGAGCTACCCAATGCTGCCACAGTAACCACTCCATTGAAGAAGCATGGAATCTCTTATGCTCTAGACCCTTCAACTGATAACTCTGAGCTCTAGAAAACTCAGGTAATGATTCCCTTCACTGTAGGTCAACAAAAGCTAGCATTTCTAGGACCTACCCTTCCCCTAAAAGATTATGAGTCTATCCAGCCTTCTTCCCTTGTATCAAAGAAGAATCAATCTTAGCTTTTCATCTTTCCTTAAAGATCGATTTCTTCAACTATTTCCCAAAGATCTTGCGAAGTTCACCAGCTACTAGTTCTCATACTAGATCTTTGTATCTTAGGTGGTTGAATCAAATCGAAGGTGCTAAACAAGCTACTTGGAAAGGAACTAACATGTTCGATTTCATCCAACTGAGTAGGGAGCGTTTGGAATATAATGCCCCTATGTTGACTAGTTCCTTATTTTTTTGGAACAGGTCTACCAACTTTTTCCATGTTCCTTATAGGATGCTGACCCCTACCCTTTTCGACTTAGTTGTCATTGCTAGCATTAAGCCTCTTGGTAGGATAATTACTAGCACCATGAGTCCTACCATAATGATTAAGCCCAATTTCTCAAAGCTAACCTATACTGCCATTATCGAGAACAATTATCTCGAGACTGATGAAGTATCTGATGAAGAACATGTAGCCTTCTTTATGTTTTGGCTTAGTGCTTTTGTCTTCTACACAAGGTCTCTCCAAATTCTAAAATCTCTTCTTCCTTTAGCCATCCTTCTTCAAGAGGGCTCTCCTCGTTGCCTGAACAAATTGATTCTTGCCCAACTTTATGCTTCGATGTCAAAAGCCATCAATTTACTCAAATCAGAAACTAAAACGCTCAATAACCTTGGAAGACAGTACTGGTTGCTGTAGCTTTGGCTGAACACCATTTTCAAACCTTATCTTCAAAGTTCAGCTACCTCAACCACTCTCAAAATAATCGAAGGTCCTTGATTGTCCCAACTTTATTATGCCTCAAAATCAAGTAGAGAAGTTAAGGATTTCAAATTCTTCTTTTCATTATTCTTAAATATGAAGTGTTACTCAGACAAATTCAGTTTTTGTCCTTCACTCTTCGGAAATGTGGCTTTGCATGGTTTTGACAATCATATCTATGCTCAACTCCTGGAACATAGGTTGAAAACCATAACATTTGGAGCAACATTTTCACCACTTCGATCCTTTCTCCTAGTTATCCAAAATTGAAAGACTACACCCTCCAAATCTACTTACCCTTTTGTGTCTTTAGACAACTTAGGTTTTCTCAATGCATTCCTTCTCCCATCTCACTTAAACACAAGCATCAGATTTGCGAGTCAAAAGCTAAAGATTTCGAACAATACAAACACTTTATGAAGAAGAACACTGCCATGAGAGAATGGTTTAATCCTTTTGAGTGTGAGCCTTCATTCTTCTCGACACTAGGATTCAAAAATTAGTGGGAACAATATTACTCCCCACAGAAACAATCATTCGCAGATTGCCTTCGACGATTTACTAATGCAGGCTCCTCTATATAGATTGTAGTTGTTTCAAAGAAAACAAATTGTATGCACCTTAAAGAAATTTCAAAATTTGAGAAATTCTTTAAAGTCAAATACAATCCTCAAAACTTAAGACTAGTGATTCAAGAAGCCGAGCAAGTCTTAAAACAAAAGAAAGTAGAGCATCACCAATTGTGTTATGCTCGTTTCATTGGTGTGTTAGTTTCAAATCTTTTGGCTTCGTTCAAATGATTCAAAACTCCACTATAGTTTCCTCCACTTTCCAATGCTCCTTTTAGTATGGGCAACCGTTATCCAGATCCCAAAAGTGGAGCGTTGGGTGATAGTAAGGATTTGAAGAAAAGAAAGGTAACTTTTACCAACTGCCATGTTCCAATTTATGGATACACTTGAGTAATAAAATATCCACCACATGGTAAAGTCTTAAGTCTTTAATCTTTATTTCCTCATTTTTTATTTTAGTACTAATTATGTACGTTGTTTTTTGTAGTCTCGAAAAGGACAAAAGTAATGGAGGATGCTCATGAAGATAAAGACTCAGAGGATGAACCTTCAAGGCCAAGAAAAATCCAAAAAACTAAATCAACAACCTCGGTGAAAACAACCTCTTCATCTTATCCTTCAAAGAAACCTGCCCCAACACCTTCGAAAGCGAAACTTGCTGAGAAAAAGAAAAAGGTAATCGAAGAAGCTACACATGCTACTCCCCCTTAATTAAAGGTAAAAGTATTATTTGAACCTTATTTTCCCTTATTAACCTTTCTTATCTTTCTGATTTCTATTTCTTTTCATCTTTTTGGGAAAAGACAATTGCAGAAAGCCCAATGAAAACTAGGCACGTAAAGCATTGAGTGTCAAAACTGGCACAAATCATTCTTTCTGAAAGCTCTGATGAATCCCCTACAGAGGAGGAAGAGCCAGTCTCTTCGAGGAGTACTAAGTCAGTTTCAGCCAGTAGAAGGACTAAACTTGTACTAGTAATTTATTTAATTCCCTATATTCGAAGTCTTCTTACTATATGCTTAATCATTTTGATTTTGAATAGGAATCCTCCCCTTTAGTGCAAAGGGAAACTACTTCTGTATCCTTGAAAGGATTCAAGACACCAATAATCCTTTCTTTTCCAAGGGATTCGAATCTCCTCCCAAGTGAATTTACACCTGGACTACAATTAACCTCAGCCTTAAGTTCTCGTTTGGATGAACTGTTTGATGCTGAGGCCCAAACTGAAAAAGAAACTAGCATTGGGGCTCAAAACATCCACATCAAAGCTATTATTGAGGTTTGATATTTTCATATTTATTCAGTCTTTTACTTGTCTTGAATGATTCTTGTAAGACCCCAAAATTTGCTATATTACAGTAATAATAGAATTGTACTATTTTGTGATTTTTGTGTGCTGTAAAATTATTTTGAGAGTTTCGTGATTGTATTTAATTGTTTTGTGTGATTTACTCTGGGAAAGGAAAATGATAATTTTTTGGCCGGGGAAAATTTTTACGCATTTATTAGGAGCTGGGGGAGCTTACTAAACCTAATTCTGAGAGATGCATGACATAATCTTTTATTTTTTTGAATTTATCTGTGAAATAGAAATATTTTATATTTTTATTATTATTTTATTATCCAGTGGACAATACCTACTGACTTATGAGCAGTAGCCTCTATCCAGTGGACAATAGGAAATGGTAAAGTCTTGAGACTTACTGATAGTAAACCAATAGGAATGAAGTCAATGAAAGTGGCTTGACATTTTTTAAACCAATGGAAAATGGTCAAATTTAGTGGTTGGACTAGTTACTTAGAAACTAGAAAATTTAACTAAGTTAACCTAAATCTAACTAAGTTATTCTAAAAGCTTAGGAAGTAACTAAATGGAAGTAAACCTAGTTAGCTATTCTTTGAAGCCTAGTTACAAGAAGGTTCTACCATGTCCTAGAATAGATGACTAACATCAATGTAACTAGATACTTAGCAAAGTAACTAAATAGTTAGTTAATGAACTAAGTAAACCAACTAGATTCACTTACAACTAACTAAGAAACCAATTGAACCAAGAACTTGGTTTGCTTCTCCTTGGAGTCCCACGGGCACTCGGTGGTTCTAGGACCTTCATGGGCAAGCTTGGTAGTTAAGGCTTGAAACCTCCACCCTAGATTCAATCTAAGGCCATTAGGAAGTCTTGGATGGTCAAATAAGGTGGCCACCTACTTTGGTGAGTTCCACGACCACCACTAAAGGGAAACCAAGTGTTTTCACTTCATTCTTCACCTTAACCAAGTGTAAGATGTCTATTCTCTCTAATCTTTCTTTTACAAAAATCAAAAACTCCATTGTTGCTCTTTGGAGAGCTCTCGGCAGCCACACCATTTATCAATCTCCACTCACCTATAATTTTATCTAACATCATTTCCTAAACCTAAATACGATTCTAAACATCTTTTATGTTGTGAGTTTTTTTTTTAAATCATTCATCTTGAGCTTGGAAAACAAGCTTGAAGTTTCTATTCAAAGAGGTAAAGACTTTTGTTTTTGACTCAAAGTTTGGTTCTTACTTTCTCTAAGCCATGATTGATCCATGGTTCTTCTTGTTTAAAGCTTAGTTAATGATTTGTGCTTTGTTTAAGCTTGATAGGATTTTCTTGGAGCTATACGAAATCCCTAGGAGAAGGATCCAAGAAGAGTTTGATCTTCCTTAAGGTAAGAGGGAGATTTATCTCACCAACCAAGTATGGTGATGAGAGGTGAAATTGTTTGTGATGGATGGTGGATCCATATGAGGATTCATATCCATGGTTGTGTAACTTATTTGTGGATGTTTATATGCTTTGATTTATTTATTTATGCTTTGTATGCTTTGCATGATTTATTATTTTTTATGGTATGCTTATGATATGTATGATGAGAATATATTATGTATGCTATGATAGTTGTGAACAAGGAAAATAATTTTAGTTCCAAAGACCATGAGGCTCATGGCCTCAATACCTCAAAATAGGTGTTTCCAAATTATGATTTTCATGAATGGTAAAAATTGGATGATTAGAAGGAAAAGGAAAAGAAAAAATATGATGGTTCCATTGACCATGTAGCTATGGTTTTTGAAGGTTGAAATGGTTTTACTTTATGTAAAACTATGATTTAGAAATGGAAAGTTAATTGGTTTAGTACAAGAAATTAATAAAAAGGGTTTAAGAAATGGAAACAAAATACTTTGTCACTTGAGAGATGAAAATTTCATTATGAAAGGAATAGAGAGGTTGAAAGTGTTTGAACCTCAACTTATTTTAAAGAGGACTGATGTTTAGAATTAATTTGAGAATTATGGAGAATAAGTTAGTGACTTGAAATTTACTAACGTATAGCTCACTCATTGGGTTTTTGAGCGCGTTAGGAAATTTTAAGTAAGAAAAATATGGAAAAGCAAAGTAAGAAATGATATAAATTTTTAGAAAGGCCAACATGTGGTTTAGAAAGTTGAGAAATATTTCACGTAGTGGAAAATAGAGAAAAATACTTTTCGTAACTTAAAAACGTGATTTTTAAGCTACACGATTTCAAAAATGTTGAAAAATCGCTATGCGATTGGGAAAACGTTTGAATATTTTTATGCCATTGAGAAAGTGTTGAAAAATCAATAAGCGATTTGAAAACGGAACAAAAATGTTGCGTGATGGTGAAAATGCAGTAAAATGTTTATGCGATTAAAAATATAGTAAAGATACTGTTGGACTAGTGTGTGGACCCTGTATATGAAATTATGAGTTTGGACTGAGAATGGTTTGTATGCATTGGAAAAAGTCCGATGGACTATGTTAAGCCTAATGGCCTAAGAGAGACTTACACCTCTTGACTAGGTGCGATATACGTAGTGTAGGTCACTTGTTGACCTTGGGGGCGTCAAGGTGTGGGTTTTCCATAATGGACAGTTGTTAGCTCTTCTGTACTGTGGATCGGACAGATGTAGCGCACCGACGATCCAGACCGAGACATTATTCTTAATCAAGATCTGGTAAAGACTGTCGTGTATATACTAGATGTGCAAACACTTATGAGAATTGTGGCACGTTATCTGAGACATGTTGATATAAACAGTTCTTTTATATCAATCACTCCGACCTGAGTTTTGCTCCATGGAGTAGGAAAATGAGTCAATGAGTATATGCATAACTTGAACATATTTGTATATCTTTTAAGATATTTTATTTGTCGAACATTGAGGAATGTTGAATGAAATGATTATATTTATTGTTTATTATATATGTACTATTGTGTGATATATCTGTATGGTATGTTGTACTTGCTATCTCCATGCTACCATGTTGGTATTGGCGTAGATAATCTCACCTCTTTGTATGCCTATTTTTGTACTGTATTTATATTTGGTAAAGTCGCTGAGCAAGGTATTGAGCAAGAAGGCGGAGAAAAATAGATTCCTTCTGAGGAAGTTGAGTTCTGATTTGATGGCAACCCGATCAAGTTTCTTTGGGTATGTGAGTCTGCAGTTTCATAGAGGAGCTGGTACGTGGCGTATTAGTCCCAATGAGGAGGGACTTATCTATTAGGGACATTTGATTATTAATATGAGTAGGATCTTTCATGGAGATCCTTTCTTTTCTGTTACCATATATGTACATATAGAATTTCCTTTATCTATTCGGCAATATTGGGGCGGTCATTACCAAGTCCCATATGAGATCAGCATTGTATCATCTGCTCGGACATCTGTCCATAGGATGACACGTGAACCAGGATTCCTACCTTCTGAGGAATATGAGGCTGATGTCGAGCAGGACTCGTCTGAGGGTTCTGCTGTCTAGGTGTACTTGGGGAAGTATGGTAATGTATAAATGTCTAAATACTTTTGAGAACTTGGTCTGTACATAAATAAATTTGACAATACTTATGTGATGTATATGATGTAAATCATTTGTAATGATGTTTAATATTTTTATTTTTTGCTAAGTTTATCTTATCGATATCAAGAAATTTTACAACTCGTATTTTATTAAACAATATTATTTAATAACTTGGAAAGTAAATTGGTAATAATTAATATAAAATGTGATACCCTACGGTGAGTGTTACATTAGTTGGTATCAGAGCCCAGGTTAGAGTCTTTTGGGTTTGTGGTTATTTATCCTATTTGTGTTATGTGAATTCTCTGTGATTGGTTTCCGAAAGGAAACAATGTTGTTTGAAATAATGATTCTTGACTTTTGTCTTGTATTGTTTAGTTAGATTTTAGAAGAAAATGGCAGGCAGAGGAGGAGGACGTATGAATACAAGAGCTGGACACACGAATGCTGGAGATAACAATCAAACTATGACTGAAGCTGTGATAGCCATACAAAGGATGGCTGATGTCCTTGTGCAACAGTATCGAAGGGCAAACGAGGACGCATAGAAGTTGTCGGAATTTCATAGGAACAATCCGCCACAGTTCAATGGAGAGTTTAAACCAGAGAAAACCAATCTTTGGATTAAAGAACTAGAGAAAATATTCAATGGTATGGGTTGTACCGACGAAAGGAAGGTCACTTATGTGACCTTTATGCTGACTGGTGATGGCGAGGATTAGTGGACAAGAGCCAAAAGATTATTGGTAGCTGAGGGAAGAGTTATAACTTGGGAACTCTTCAAGCAAAAGTTTTTGGGAAAGTATTTCCCAGCCAGTGCTAGGCATGCTAAGGAGATGGAATTCCTTGGTCTACGGCAAGGAACGATGACAGTAAGTGAATATGTGACAAAGTTCAAAAGCTTGTCTAAGTTTTCGAGATATTTCCAGATGCAGCCAGATGAAGAATGGAAATGTAGGAAGTTTGAAGAGAGGCTGAGATATGACATAAAACGAGCAGTTGTAACTTTAGAAATTGATCAATTTCCAGTGCTGTTGGACAAATGTTGGAAAGTTGAGGACATAGATCATCAGCGAGATGTTAGGAACAAGATCTTTGGACCTACACAGTTCCAAAAGGGAATGGGTAGCGGTAGCAACCATTATCAGCAGAAGCCATATGCTAGACTGACAGGGGGTCAGAACTGACAATAATCTTTTGGAGGAGCTTCTGGTGGAAATAAGATTGGTCAGGCAGGAACTTCTACACTCAAATGCTTTAAGTGTGGAAAGGATCATTTAACTAAAGATTGAGCACACAAAGGAGTCATATGTTACAGATGTGGAAAGCCTGGACATTTCTCTAGAGAATGTGATCAAATGAAGGCAGAACCCACAGTGGGAAATGTTTGTACTGCGATACCACAGGCGGGTGGTCGTGTATATACCATGAGCGGGGGGGAAGCCGCAAAGTCAGAGGACTTGATTATGGAGGAGTGTGCCATTGAAGGTAATTCTTTAATCGCATTATATGATTCGGAAGCAACCCATTCTTTCATTGCTTGTGATTGTGTAGAGTGTTTGGGATTATTTGTGACTACAATGCCTTATGACTTGAATGTTGCTACTTCTACTGATAAGCCTGTGATTACTACAAAAGTATGCTTGAATTGCCCTGTTTGTGTTAAGGATAAAATCATTAATGTTGACTTAATATGTTTGCATCTTTCTAAAATTAATGTAATCTTAAGAATGGATTGGTTGTCTTCTAACCATATCCTAATAGATTATTCT
The DNA here is from genome assembly GCA_029884605.1 of Ormosia emarginata. NCBI lineage: Eukaryota > Viridiplantae > Streptophyta > Magnoliopsida > Fabales > Fabaceae > Ormosia > Ormosia emarginata. The sequence goes on along the minus strand of JAQQTP010000078.1, from coordinate 17,342,988 downwards.
ACTAAGACACTAGTTTTTCCTGAGGCTAAGGATTCTAGATTCCTAACAGCTACTCAAGTAGAAGATTGTTTGAAGGAAGGAGATCAGGGGTATTTATTGATGTCTTCTTTAGAGGTTCAGTGTGAAGATGTCTTAAAAGAAATTTTTGTAGTCAATGAGTTTCTTGAAGTATTTCCTGAAGATATACCTGGACTACCGCTAATAAGAGAAATTGAGTTTGCTATTGATTTAGTACCTAGAGCTGGACCAATATCTATGGCACTTTACAGGATGTCGCCGATAGAGTTAGCAGAGCTTAAGAAACAGCTGAAGGAGTTGTTGGAGAAGTAATTCGTGAGACCTAGTATGTCACCTTGGGGAGCTCTAGTATTGTTGGTTAAGAAGAAGGATGAAACTTCTCGTCTATGCATAGACTACTATCAGTTAAATAGAATTACGATCAAGAATATATATCCACTTCTAAGAATTGATGATCTGATGGATCAGCTGCGAGGAGCAGTAACATTTTTAAAGATTGATTTACGTTTTGGTTATCACCAGATTCGTGTGAAGGTGGAAGATATTCCTAAAACTGCATTCCGGATGCGTTATGGGCGTTACGAGTATCAAGTGATGTCGTTTGGTGTGACGAATGCACCTACCATATTCATGGATTTCATGAATAGAATTTTCTGTTCGTACTTGGACAAGTTTGTTGTTGTCTTTATTGATGATATTTTAATCTATTTTCGAAGTTAGGAGGAACATGTTGAGCATCTCAGAGTGGTTCTCCATATATTGAAAGAGAATAAGCTATATGCAAAGTTGTCCAAATGTGAATTTTGGTTATGCGACGTTCAATTTTTGGGACACGTGATATCAGAGGAAGGAATTGAAGTTGATGCTTCAAAGGTGGAGACGATTCTTGAATGGAAAAGACCGAAGACTGTATCGAAGATCCGTAGTTTTATCGAATTAGCCGATTACTATCGACTATTTATTGAGGGGTTTTCCAAGATAGTAGAACCTCTTACCCAACACATGAAAGAATTAACTATTTGCATGGACTGATGCATGTGAAGAAAGTTTTCAGGAGTTGAAAAGGCGATTGACTACTTCACCGGTATTGATTCTACCTGATCCAAACGAATCCTTCGAATTATATTGTGATGTATCATACCGGGGATTAGGCTATGTATTTATGCAAAATCGGAAGGTTGTGGCATATGCTTCAAGGTAGCTAAAGGTACATAAGAGGAATTATCCTACTCACGATTTGGAATTGACAGTAGTAGTGTTTGCATTGAAAGTGTGGAGACATTTTCTATATGGTGCGACTTTTAATGTCTTTAGTGATCATAAAAGCTTGAAGTATTTGTTCGACCAGAAAGAGTTGAACATGAGGCAAAGACGTTGGCTGGAATTTTTAAAGGAGTACGATTTCCAATTACAGTATCATCCCAGAAAGGCGAATGTCGTAGCAGATTCTTTAAGTAGGAACATGCTTATTGCTTCTGTTATGATGATTAAGGAGAGAGAACTGATAGAAGAATTTTGGGATATGTAGTTATCTGTGAAGTTGACACCAGGGAAGATGTGTTTAAACATGATCACTATTTTAAATAATTTGATGGATAAAATCCAAGAAGGACAGAATAATGATCAGTATTTACAAGAAGCGAAGGAAGCAAGGAGCCAAGGCGCGGTGTTGGAACTTTGTGAAGGAGCTGATGGAATGTTGAAATTTAAAGGAAGAATTTGTGTGCCTAATAATCAAGGACTTAGGAGATTGATTTTGGATAAAGCTCATAGAAGTAAGTTGAGTATGCATCCAGGAGCCACAAAGATGTATCAAGATTTGAAGTAGTTATATTGATGGCAAGGAATGAAGAAAAACGTCACTGAATATGTATCATCCTGTTCAGTCAGTCAGAAGGCTAAGGTTGAACATCAAAGACTATCTGGAATGTTACAACCTTTGCCTATTCTTGAATTGAAATGGGATGATATATCAATGGATTTTGTGACGGGACTACCAAAGACTTGAAAAGGTCATGATGCTATTTGGGTAGTTATTGATCGGCTTACAAAGTCAGCGCACTTTTTACTGATTAATATCAAGTACTCAATGGAGAGGTTGACCCAAGTGTACATCGGTGAAATTATTAAACTTCATGGTGTACCTTCTAGTATTATTTCGGATCGAGATCCAAGATTTATGTTGAGGTTTTGGAATAGTTTGCAAGAAGCGATGGGAACAAAGCTACGTCTAAGTTCTGTTTACCATCCATAAACTGATGGTCAGTCAGAAAGGACGATTCAGTCATTAGAAGACTTATTGAGAGCATGTGTTTTGGAACAGACTAGATGTTGCGATGAATTCTTACCACTGATAGAGTCACTTACAACAACAGTTTTCATTCGAGCATAGGAATGACACCCTATGAGGCATTGTATGGGAGATGATGCAGAACGCCATTGTGTTGGTATCAGGACGGGGAAAGTGTTGTTTTAGGACCAGAGCTTGTCCAAAACAGACTACAGAAAAAGTGAAGATGATTCAAGACAAGATAAGGACAACTCAAACTCGGCAAAATAACTATTCTGATAAAAGGAGACCATTAAAGTTTGAATAAGGTGACCATGTATTTTTGCAAGTGACACCTACAACTGGAGTCGGACGAGTGATTAAGTCTAAGAAGCTCACTACAAAGTTTATCGGGTCGTACCAGATTCTTTGACGAATAGGTCCGGTAGCTTATCAGATTGCATTACCACTTTTTTTTATCGAATCTTCATAATGTATTTCACGTATCATGACTACGGAAGTACATTGCTGATCCTACCTATGTTATTGAACCAGACACAGTATAGCTGAAGGAAAACTTAACCTATGAAACGTTTCCAGTTAAGATCGAGGATCGAAGGACGAAGCAACTTCGAGGTAAAGAGATTTCATTAGTTAAAGTGGTTTGGAATGACGTAAGTGGTGAAGCAAAATGGGAAATGGAAGATAAGATAAAAGAACAATATCGGTATTTGTTTTGATTGTGTGTTTAAGTTTTGAGGCCGAAACTTCTTTTTAGAGGGGGAGAGTTGTAACACCCTGAAATTTGTTATTTTACAGTAATAACAAAATTGTACTATTTTATGATTTCTGTGTATTGTAAAATTATTTTGACAGTTTTGTTACTGTATTTGATTGTTTTGTGTGATTTACTTTGGGATAGGAAAATGATAATTTTTTGGCCAGAGAAAATCTTTACGCATTTATTAGGAGCTGGGGGATCTTACTAAACCCAATTTTGAGAGATGCGCGACATAATCTTTTAATTTTTAGAATTTATCTGTGAAATAAAATATTTATATTTTTATTATTATTTTATTATCCAGTGAACGATACCTACTAACATATGAGCAGTAACCTCTGTCCAATGGACAATAGGAATCGGTAAAGTCTTGAGACTTACTGATAGTAAACCAATAGGAACAAAGTCAATGAAAGTGGCTTGACATTTTCTAAACCAATGGAAAATGGTCAAATTTAGTCGTTGGACTAGTTACTTAGAAACTAGAAAATTTAACTAAGTTAACCTAAATCTAACTAAGTTATTCTAAAAGCTTAGGAAGTAACTAAATGGAAGTAAACCTAGTTAGCTATTCTTTGAAGCCTAGTTACAAGAAGGTTCTATCATGTCCTAGAATAGATGACTAATATCAATGAAACTAGATACTTAGCAAAGTAACTAAATAGTTAGTTAATGAACTAAGCAAACTAACTAGATTCACTTAAAACTAACTAAGAAACCAATTGAACCAAGAACTTGGTTTGCTTCTCCTTGGAGTTCCATGGCCACTTGGTGGTTCTAGGACCTTCATGAGCAAGCTTGGTAGTTAAGGCTTGAAACCTCCACCCAAGATTCAATCTAAGGCCATTAGGAAGTCTTGGGTGGTCAAATAAGGCGGCCACCTCCTTTAGTGAGTTCCACGACCATCACTAAAGGAAACCAAGTGTTTTCACTTCATTCTTCACCTTAACCAAGTCTAAGAAGCCTATTCTCTTTAATCTTTCTCTTGCAAAAATCAAAAACTCCATTGTTGCTCTTTGGAGAGCCCTCGGCAGCCACACCATTTATCAACCTCCACTCACCTATAATTTTATCCAACATCATTTCCTAAACCTAAATACCATTCTAAATGTAACATCCTAAAATTTCGTATCTCGTAAATAGTAATTTTAACAGTTAACAGAATTTTACTATTTAGTAATTTCTGAGCGCTGTAAAATTATTTTAATTATTTCGTCAGCATATTTGATCGTTTTGAGTGATTTACTCTGTGTCAGGAAAATAAAAATTTTCGGGCCGGGGAAAACTTCACGTAATTTAATTTTTACAGTTAGGTTTTAAGTATTTTACGTAATCTGATTTGATATTTGTGCGTTTTCTAATTTTTGTGATGTTATGGGTGATTATGAAGTTTTTATGATACTCCGACCATTTTTGGACTGTTTGTGGGTTCCAGTGGTCTTACGTAGGCCCGAGATGAGTCCCAAAACGTGAAAAATTTTTTACGCATAGAAAAATTTGTACTGTTGAGACAAAGACAGGGGATCTTACTAAACCTGAATCCGGAGACAGTTTTAGAAAATTTCTTGTACTGTGTTTTGTGCTATATTAATTATCGGGCGATAAAAATATAGTAAATATAATCTTTCGTGGGGTTTTCACAGATAAAAATAGAAATTATACTGTTAAGTCCATAATTAGTGGTTATGATAATTTTGATGGACCAATAGGAAACAAGTCTAATATTGAAGACTTTGATATCAACCATCGATTTAATCAACGGTGTAGGACAAGTCTAATATAATGGCTATGACCATTTACAACCATTGGATTTAGAATTGATCAAGGGTGGAGATTTGGCCTTACAAAGTGGCTAGGACCATTTGTGACCATTGGATGTGGATTTAATTAATGGTGGAGATTGGTCCAACTTAATGGCTTAGACTTTCCAAAAACTAATAGAAATTAGTCAAGAATAATGGCTTGACTCTCTAAGGACCAATAGGAAATAAGCTATTGAATAAATATTTGGACTCCTTAGAATTATTGCTTCTACGGTGGAGGAAGAGCAAATTGCTCTAATAATCAATTCACTTTGTGATATTAGAATCTAATTCAAGTAAAACAAAGTGAGACCAAGTCAAATAAAATGGCTTCTTTATTTGCGAAGCTCCACGGCAATGCAGGGAAAAAGGGGGCCAAAATCTTTTTATATATTTGTTATATCACTTCATCACTTTTTTTATCAAATAATATAGTACCAATTATTTGCTCAAATAATTCATTCTTTTCTCTCTTCACTATACGACCATGCACTCTTTTATGGCCAAAATAATACACTTAATTCTTCTTTTCTTCAATTATATCAAATATCAATGAAAATAGTCAAATATAATGGCCCTCCATTATGTTTTCTACGGCCATTCATTTTGAAGGAGACAAGATTTGTGTAATTAATTCATTTGGCTATTGTTTTTATACCTACAAGAAGCTAAATAAAAGTAAGTCAATTTTTGATGACTTAGCACATGTATCATACGGCCATGCACTTCTTTTTGGAGACAAACTACCCATAATTGATTCATTTTTCTCCTACTCACCTATGGTCATGCAATGAATAATGCATGACAATTTCTACACTTAATCTTTCCTATCAACTTTTCTTTCATTCTTATAAAAGAAAAACAAAAAGCTACACACACAATATTACCTTTCTCTCCATGCACTCCACGGCAACTACTAGGTGGGAAGATTTTTCATTTCTATCTTCATTTTCTACCAAAGACTAAAAACAACTCTTTCCATTCTCTTTCTTACAAGATCAAGAACAAAAGAAAACTCCATTCTCTCTTCCTAAGAAGGCCATTCGGCAAAACACCAAATTAATGGTTATGATAATTAGTGGTTATGATAATTTTGATGGACCAATAGGAAACAAGTCTAATATTGAAGACTTTGATATCAACCATCGATTTAATCAACGGTGTAGGATAAGTCTAATATAATGGCTATGACCATTTACAACCATTGGATTTAGAATTGATCAAGGGTAGAGATTTGGCCTTACAAAGTGGCTAGGACCATTTGTGACCATTGGATGTGGATTTAATTAATGGTGGAGATTGGTCCAACTTAATGGCTTAGACTTTCCAAAAACTAATAGAAATTAGTCAAGAATAATGGCTTGACTCTCTAAGGACCAATAGGAAATAAGCTATTGAATAAATATTTGGACTCCTTAGAATTATTGCTTCTACGGTGGAGGAAGAGCAAATTGCTCTAATAATCAATTCACTTTGTGATATTAGAATCTAATTCAAGTAAAACAAAGTGAGACCAAGTCAAATAAAATGGCTTCTTTATTTGCGAAGCTCCACGGCAATGCAGGGAAAAAGGGGGCCAAAATCTTTTTATATATTTGCTATATCACTTCATCACTTTTTTTATCAAATAATATAGTACCAATTATTTGCTCAAATAATTCATTCTTTTCTCTCTTCACTATACAACCATGCACTCTTTTATGGCCAAAATAATACACTTAATTCTTCTTTTCTTCAATTATATCAAATATCAATGAAAATAGTCAAATATAATGGCCCTCCATTTTGTTTTCTACGGCCATTCATTTTGAAGGAGACAAGATTTGTGTAATTAATTCATTTGGCTATTGTTTTTATACCTACAAGAAGCTAAATAAAAGTAAGTCAATTTTTGATGACTTAGCACATGTATCATACGGCCATGCACTTCTTTTTGGAGACAAACTACCCATAATTGATTCATTTTTCTCCTACTCACCTATGGTCATGCAATGAATAATGCATGACAATTTCTACACTTAATCTTTCCTATCAACTTTTCTTTCATTCTTATCAAAGAAAAACAAAAAGCTACACACACAATATTACCTTTCTCTCCATGCACTCCACGGCAACTACTAGGTGGGAAGATTTTTCATTTCTATCTTCATTTTCTACCAAAGACTAAAAACAACTCTTTCCATTCTCTTTCTTATAAGATCAAGAACAAAAGAAAACTCCATTCTCTCTTCCTAAGAAGGCCATTCGGCAAAACACCAAAACCACCATCCAATCTCTTTTAATTTCATCCAACCATAGATCTTGAATCTACATGATATTCTAAGCAATTTTCATGTTGGAGACTTTCTCTAAATCATTCATCTTCAACCTTATTCTTCAAGCTAAAGATTGAAGCTCTAATGGTGAAGTTTACTAATCTTCACTTTTCTTTTGATTTTCAAAGTTCTAACCATGATTCTAATCCATGGTTTTCTTATTCAAGCCTTGTATATAATAATTATGTGTGCTTTGTTTTGTATTTGAGAAGCCCTTGGTGGGGAAGGACTTAGAAAGAGAAGCAAAACAAAGAGCTTTTGAGGATCTTCAAGAGGTAAGAGGGAAATCCACCTCACCAACCAAGTATGGTGGTGAGAGATGGTTTTATATTTGGTGGATGGTGAATCCATATGAGGATTCATATCCATGGTCTTGTAATTTATTTGTGGGTGTTTATGTGTTGGGAATTTGCGGATCAAAGTCTCGCAGTGGAATAACAGAATTCCCTCACAGGATCCATGCGAAAAATCCATAATCCGAGTTTTTAAATTTCTTTACCTCTTGAAGCGTGATAGACACAAGCGAGGTGAATCACCAACACCATAATAGCGACGATGTTTCTGCGGTATCCACACAAACAGACTTGCAAAATGAGTCACGCCTCTGTTTTCGTAGTGCTAGTTGCGAAGAGAGGAGAAGAAGACCTCACTATCTCTCACTCACTTTCTGTAGGTGCGGCTAGGGTTGTGATGTAACCTAGTAGCAGCCCCCTTAGCAGTATTATTTATAACAAAGGCTGCCTTAAGTGAGTGTGAGCAGTAGCAAGGTAAGTGGTGCAACCCTAAACCCATCTGTCATGAGTTAGGCCCACAGTTGAATCCGAGTCCAACTTGGATTCTGATTACTCCAATTTAGTCTGTTCTAAGTGTGCGACCCTGCAGGTTCTCATGACGTTGGTAGTAATATTAAAATCTCATTTTAATATTACAAACAGTGAGCGGTATCTAGCAACACATCACTGCTACCCAAGTAATGAGAATGTCAGTGATTTGACATAACCTATCTGTGACCAATGTTTCCGTGTAGTTTAGTCCCTTTGTCCAGATATCCAGATTGAACACAAGGCATGGAATGTGTCACCCTTGTTTAGTTTAATCTTCAGTTTCTTGATTCCCGAGTAGACATAGTAATAACAAATAAGATCAATATCTCATATTGACTCATTTGAGCATGGCCATGCATTTCGTAGTCTCACTCAATCAGGGGCCCCGAAGATATCGCTCCTGTTATGTAGGAGGGACAAATCCCATCTAGGTCACTCACATTCCTCCACATGTATTGCGGCATGTCTAATAACCAACGTTATAATCATCTTGTTACAGATGACGTTTGATGGCATTAAAACACACAACTCCTCATGTAGGAATAGTAGTGATTTCAGGTCAAAGGACCATATACACCATTATCACTATGAGAATCGCTTATGACACTCACGTAACGATCCACGTAGCATTCTCATGGGTTCTGTCCAATACATCATTACTCTAATATGTATCCATGTGTAGACTTGATATCTCATATCCATGACCCGTGAGATGTGGTCATCAGTCTACGCACATACTAGCTTCAATGTATTATTGTTGTCCTAATTAACAATAATACTTGACTAGGGACATTTAAGAATAGTGTTTTATCCAATAGGATCTCACGATCAAGTCATCCACTTGATGTCCTATGGTATCAAACTTACTATTCTAAGGACTTTATTATGTCTACCAAAAAGAACACAATAAATGAAATGCCTCATATAAAATAACATAATATAATGTATGTAAATACAAACAAAATGTATTGGCCACTAGGGCATACACCAACAATGAACAATCTCCCACTTGCACTAGAGCCAATCAAGCATATTTCTAATGCCTAAAGACCTAGTGTGACCCTCATGCTTCATTGTGCAAGAGGCTTCGTCGATGGATCAAAGAATGTTATCATCTGTTGGTACTCTACATATCTTCACATCTCCTCTATCGATGATTTCTCGAATGAGATGGAAGCGCCTAAGTATATGTTTGGATCGCATTGGTGAGATCTGGGCTCCTTAGCTTGTGCAATGGCTCCATTATTATCACAATAGAGGTCCACCGGGTCCACAATGCTAGGAACTACACCAAGCTCAATAATGAACTTTCTAATCCAAACGGCCTCCTTTCTTTGCATTGGAGGCACAATATACTCACCTACGTGGTAGAATCGACGACGTCTCCCTGCTTTGAACTCTTCCACTCACAAATTTCACCATTCGGGCAATAAACAAAACCCGATTGCGATCTGGAGTCGTCCTTATCGGTTTGGAAGCTAGCATCGTGTAACCCTTTACTACTAGTTCCTCTTCGGCTCCATATACCAAAAACGAATCCTTAGTTCTTCTCAAGTACTTAAGGATGTTCTTGACAAAGACTCAGGTGACTCTCACCTGGATCGATTGGTACACTCGTCATGCTCAAAGCATACGAGATATCCGGTCGAGTACATAACATGGCATACATGATAGATTCAATTGCGGATGCATATGGAATCTTACTCATGCGATCCCTCTCATCCCGGGTGGAAGGGATTGAGCCTTAGATAGGCTTATACCATCCGACATAGGCAAGAGTCCTTTCTTGGATTCATGCATGTTAAAACGTCTTAACACTTTGTCTATGTATGTACTCTGACTTAGGCCAAGCAATCTCTGCGACCTATCTCTATAGATCCTGATACCTAATACATAGGTGGCTTCGCCTAAGTCCTTCATAGAAAAGCACTTCCCTAACCAAGTCTTTACAGACTGTAGGGTAGGGATGTCATTTCCAATTAGTAGTATGTCATCTACATACAATACTAGAAAGACAACTGTGCTCCCACTAACCTTCTTGTAGACACAAGATTCTTCTTCATTTTTGATAAAACCAAACTGTTTGATTGTATCATCAAAACGAAGATTCCAAATTTTCGGAAGCTTGCTTCAATCCATAAATAGATCGTTGCAACTTGCATACCTTTGTAGCATCCTGTGGAGTGGCAAAACCCTCATGTTGTGTCATGTACACATCCTCGAGAAGATTTCCATTAAGGAAAGCAGTTTTGACATTCATTTGCCAGATTTCATAATCATGGTATGTTGCAATAGCAAGCAAGATCCGAATGTATTTAAGCATCGCAACCGGGGAAAAAGTCTCATCATAGTCTACACCATGAATTTGCTTGAAACCTTTAGCCACCAATCGCGCCTTAAAGGTATGCACATTACCATCCATGTCGGTTTTCTTCTTAAAAACCCACTTGCACCCAATGGGTTTTATCCTTCAAAGGGTCAACCAAGGTCCATACCTGGTTGGTATACATGGATTCCATTTCGATCTCATGGCCTCAAGCCATTTTTTAGATTCTCGGCCAATAATGGCTTCCTGGTAAGTCACAGGCTCATCTTGATCCATGAGTAATACGTCACCTTGTTGAGTCATGAGAAATCCATATCTCTCTGGTTGACGATGTATCCTGTTAGACCTACGCGGGTCTTATGCTACTAGAGCAGATTGTGGTTCCACAACGATTTGTGGAGGCTACTCTATTTCCACCATTGGTTCGCTGCAACTTTGTGAACTTTGAATTTCTTCAAGTTCTACTTTCCTCCCACTGATTCCTTTGGAGATAAACTCCTTTTCTAGGAATACAACAGTCCGTGCGACAAACACTTTGCCCTCGGTAGGATTATAGAAATAGTATCCCTTGGTTTCCTTAGGATACCCCACAAAGAAGCATTTATCTGATTTTGGGCCAAGCTTATCAGAAACTTGACGTTTCACATAAGCTTCGCAACCCCAAATCTTCATAAAAGACATACTGGGTCTTCTCCCAGTCCACATCTCATATGGTGTCTGTTGAACCGTCTTAGATGGAACACGGTTAAGTGTGAAAGCTGCTGTTAACAGAGCATGTCCCCAGAAGGAGCTTGGAAGGTCTGCATGACTTATCATGGATCGGACCATGTCCAACAAGGTCCGGTTCCTCCTTTCAGAAACACCATTCCATTGTGGTGTTCCAGGAGGAGTGAGTTGGGATATTATCCCACACTCTTTCAGATGATCATCAAACTATTGGCTTAAGTATTCACCTCCTCGATCTGATCGAAGGATTTTAATACTCTTGCCAAGTTGGTTTTGTACTTCATTCTTGAACTCTTTGAACTTTTCAAAGGATTCTGATTTGTGCTTCATAAGATATACAAATCCATATCTACTGAAATCATCAAGTAAATGTAATGAAGTATCTTGAAAAATGCCTCTAGCTAGTGTGTTTAGTGGCCCACATACATCACTATGTATGAGGCCCAAAAGATCACTAGCCCTTTCACCTTGTCCAAAGTGAATGGGGCCTTAGTCATCTTTCCCAATAAACAAGATTCACATGTCTCATATGATTCGTAATCAAACGAGTCCAAGAATCCATCTTTATGGAGTTTGGAAATGCGTTTCTCATTTATATGGCCCAAACGACAATGCCAGAGATAAGTCGGGTTCATATCATTTGACTTGAACCTCTTTGTATTTACGTTATAAATGGGCGTTTCGAGATCAAGGACATAAAGTCCATTACTCAAATGTGCACTACCATAGAAAATATCATTCAAATAAAGAGAACAACTTTTGTTCTTAATTATAAAAGTAAAACCCTTCTTGTCCAAACAAGAAACAGAAATGATATTCCTGCTAATAGCAGGTACAAAATAACAATTATCCAATTCAATTACAAGCCCAGTTGGCAAAGCTAATAAATAAGTCCCTACGGCTAGTGCAGCAACCTTTGCTCCATTTCCCACTCGTAGGTCGACTTTGCCCTTAGTCAATGGTCTACTGCTCTTTAGATCCTGCACATTTACACAAATGTGAGATCCACATCCAGTATCTAATACCCATGATGCAGAAGTAGATAAATTGACTTCTATAACAAAAATACCTGAAGTGGAAGTCTCACTTTCCTTCTTCTTCTTGAGCTCCTCTAGGTACTTGGCACAGTTCCTCTTCCAATGTCCGGTCGACCGCAAAGTGGAAGCATGTACCTTCCTTAGCCACTCCACCCACTGGTTTCAAGCTAGAAGTGCTAGGCTTGGACTTTTCCTTGCCCTTACCCTTCCACTTGTCCTGGGGCTTTTTCTGCTGTTTCTTGCCCTTATTCTAATGGACCATCATTATGGCCTTTCCTTTGCCTTTGTTTATGTTCTGCTTAGCAGTTCTCAACATGCTTAGCAACTCTGGTAGTGGTTTGTCAATTTCATTCATGTTGTAGTTCATGACAAATTGACTAAAACTATCCCAAGAACGATTGCAGGACTAAGTCAGTGGCCAACTCTTGGCCCATAGGAAAACCGAGTCTCTCAAGGTTTTTAATGTACCCAATCATCTTGAGTACATGAGCACCAACAGGGCTTCCTCTACCACTTACACCGAAAAGTGCTTTGGAGACCTCATATCTCTCATGTCTAGCCTCGCTCTTGATAAAGCTTTTTGAGGTGTACGATCATATCGTATGCTTCCATGTTCTCGTGTTGCTTTTGGAGCTCAGAGTTCATGGTGGCTAGCATTAGACATCCAATGTCCAAGGCATCATCTTGATGCTTCTTATAAGCATCTCTTTCAGCTCTAGGGGCATTAGCAGCAGGTGGTTCAGGAATAGGTTGTTCTAAAACATACAGTTTTTTCTCTTGCTTGAGGACAATCCTCAAGTTCCTGTACCAGTCTAGGAAATTTGTCCCAGACAACTTGTCCTTCTCAAGGACCGATCGCAATGATAAGTTACTTGATGTGTTTGTTGCCATGGTAATCTATCAACAGAAATATGCAAAATATAAGTATTATGCTATAAACATATTTAACAAGGTCTTTTAATTAAATACGTCTCCCACTATTTTATTCAAATCAATGACCCTCAGCATTGACTTGGAAAATCCCATTGGAAGATTTCCTAGTGGGCCAAGATCCATATTTCACCTAGTTTTGAGTCGGCTTTGGTGATCGCCCAAAATTCGTTATTTAGGTAGGAAACTCTTTCCAATTACATCACATGCAACTCTTGGATAGTTGGGTGAATAACACTTATTCTAATCCATCTAATGGACTAAAGCCCAACTTCATGCCTCTAAGCCTTCAATCCTATTGAAATGGCCTAGTTAAGTCAAACCCAATGGTTGACAATTGGATATTACTATTATCCTATCGCATCTTACTAATATAGATAAAGGCACCACCTTTGGCAGACCTACACTTGATCGATATTAGTCTTGACGAGTGTCACGCATTGGAAGGCATCACATAATGACTTAATATTTTCTTTGAGGGAATTTTATTATTAGATCTCTCCATTTATTAAACTTGTTTAACATACCATAAACATAATCCATGCATCTCATACATATAAAGCATATAATAAATGTGACATGGTTATGGCCTCTAAGAGAGTAGCATTAATTAATGCCAGCTTCACCAAGCGTCTCCCACCAACGTCCTCACTTGATGTCGTCTCCTTGTCTCCACATGAAGATTACATTATAGAAACCTCTTTTACATTCGAGGGAGTTAGATGAGAAGAGAATGTACAATCAGAATGTAGAGAGAAAGGCACGACACGCAGGTCGTATTTAAAATAACCAAAAAGCATAAAATAAAGACTAAGGCCATAACCATGCACCATGCATCTCTAAGAATACATAAACACAAAGCAATAACACATTATTATTTTGCGAATTATAAAAACAGTTTTGAATATTGCACTTTCGAATATCACACACCACGAAACGGGGTTCGGGGCAGCGCCCCGACGGGGGTCCCGCTGGTTACTTGAACAAAAATTCGAGTTGGACCCCTCCTGCCTCTATGACGGCTAGGGCAACAACACTTGAACCCTAAGGCCCGCAAACACATGAACGCTTCATGTGCCGCAGGGGTTCCTCACAGCCGTCATCGCCTATCCAGAAACAAGGTTTCCAGAATGCGTGAAGACATGAACACTTCATGTCATGAGGAAGCTTCATGGCCGTTGAAAACGGTAACAAGGTTTCCAAAACCTTGTGTCGCGCTGCTGTGTATATCGCATTCATACAGAAAATATGCAGAAATAGAAAGCATTCAAAACAGTTTTCGTAGAATCATACATATCACATATGTATATACCAGAAAAACGCAAAAATAGAAAGCATTCAAAACGATTTTCATTCATACATATCATATATATATACCAGAAAAACGCAGAAACATAAAGCTTTCAAAATAGTTTTCGCAAAAACATATGAACATCTTCATGGTTTCAGAAACAACATATAAAGATCATATCTTTTATCAAAAGAAAGCAACGAATCATGTTATCACATATAACAAGAAAAGCAAAAAACCGAATCATGGTTTCGCAAGTGGCTCTGATACCACTGTTGGGAATTTGCGGATCAAAGTCTCGCAGCGGAATAACAGAATTCCCTCACAGGATCCATGCGAAAAATCCATAATCCGAGTTTTTAAATTTTTTTACCTCTTGAAGCGTGATAGACATAAGCGAGGTGAATCACCAACACCGTAATAGCGACGATGTTTCTGCAGTATCCACACAAACAGACTTGCAAAAGGAGTCACGCCTCTGTTTTTGTAGTGATAGCTGCGAAGAGAGGAGAAGAAGACCTCACTATCTCTCACTCACTTTTTGTAGGTGCGGCTAGGGATGTGATGTAACCTAGTAGCAACCCCCTTAGTAGTATTATTTATAACAAAGGCTGCCTTAAGTGAGTGTGAGCAGTAGCAAGGTAAGTGGTGCAACCCTAAACCCATCTGTCATGAGTTAGGCCCACAGTTGAATCCGAGTCCAACTTGGATTATGATTACTCCAATTTAGTCTGTTCTAAGTGTGCGACCCTGCAAGTTCTCATGATGTTGGTAGTAATATTAAAATCTCATTTTAATATTACAAACAGTGAGCGGTATCTAGCAACACATCACTGCTACCCAAGTAATGAGAATGTCAGTGATTTGACATAACCTATCTGTGACCAATGTTTCCGTGTAGTTTAGTCCCTTTGTCTAGATATCCAGATTGAACACAAGGCATGGAATGTGTCACCCTTGTTTAGTTCAATCTTCAGTTTCCTGATTCCCGAGTAGACATAGTAATAACAAATAAGATCAATATCTCATATTGACTCATTTGAGCATGGCTATGCATTTCGTAGTCTCACTCAATCAGGGGGCCCGAAGATATCGCTCCTGTTATGTAGGAGGGACAAATCCCATCTAGGTCACTCACATTCCTCCACATGTATTACGGCATGTCTAATAACCAACGTTATAATCATCTTGTTACAGATGACGTTTGATGGCATTAAAACACACAACTCCTCATGTAGGAATCGTAGTGATTTCAGGTCAAAGGACCATATACACCATTATCACTATGAGAATCGCTTATGACACTCACGTAACGATCCACGTAGCGTTCTCATGGCGGGTCTGTCCAATACATCATTACTCTAATATGTATCCATGTGTAGACTTGATATCTCATATCCATGACCCGTGAGATGTGGTCATCAGTCTACGCACATACTAGCCTCAATGTATTATTGTTGTCCTAATTAACAATAATACTTGACTAGGGACATTTAAGAATAGTATTTTATCCAATAGGATCTCACGATCAAGTCATCCACTTGATGTCCTATGGTATCAAACTTACTATTCTAAGGACTTTATTATGTCTACCAAAAAGAACACAATAAATGAAATGCCTCATATAAAATAACATAATATAATGTATGTAAATACAAACAAAATGTATTGGCCACTAGGGCATACACCAACATTATGTGTTTGATTTAATTGTTTATGCTTTGTATGATTTGCATGATTTATTGCTTTTGATTATGACATGCTTATGGTAGCTTATGGTATATATGATGAAATATGTATGTGTATGCCATGATATGATGATGGAAAGGAAATCAATTTTTGGCTCCAATGGCCAAAGGAAGGGGCCACGGTTTTGATACCCATGATTAGGGTATATGTTGAAATTTTTCAAGAACAAGGGAACTAATTTTTGTGTCTCTAGAACCTTGAGAATTTCGGCCAAGACACCTCAACATAGGTGTTTACAAATTAATATTTTCATGGAAGAATAAAATTGGATTGATTAGAAAAGCATGGAAAATAAACAAAGGTTTATTTTTCAAAGAGTACATGAACATGATTTTTAGAAGGATTTTTATTGATTTATTTTGTGTAAAAAGTTTCTAAGTGTTTTACTAAACATGAGTTTTAAATGAAAATAGCAATATTGATTTTAAGGATTTGCAAAGAATGTGAAAAAGGATTTGTAAAGAATGTAAAAATGAATTTGAACAAATGGGTTTGGTTTTTATGACCATCGGTATTTCAATTTTGAAAACAAAGATTTTAATGGTTTTGTTTGTGTGAAAATAGAAATGATAAATAACTGAGTTAGAAGGAAAAATGTTTGATGGCTTCAATGGCCAAATACCTTACAGTTTTGAAAAACTGGTTATGCCTAAATTTTTATGGAACAAAGTGATATTTTATAAAATGAAGTGTTTTGTCACTCGAAAGATATGACAGTTTTCAATGAACACGTTCATGGTTTTTGAAGACTTGCGGATACCTTGATTTTATAACGAAATGATTTTCGCACAAGAATTTGGAAAGGGAATTAGAGCGTTTATGACTTGAGAAAATCAAGTTTTTGTAAACAAAAATGTTTTCGAACTTCAATTTATTTTGAAGAAGGTTGTGTTTGGAAATGATTTGGGAAAAATGAATAATATAATGGTGTTTTGAAAATTTACTAATGTATAACTGATTTTCGAGTTTTGAAGTACGTTAAGAAATTCTTAAAGTTTGAAACATTGATCTATATCAATGAAAAGTGATTTTGTGGGTTATATTTGGAAAAGGATTTTTTTTTTTTTTGAGTATAGAATCGTGGAAAAAGATTTTCTTGAGTAAGAAAAAGTATTAAATGAAGTATAAAGTTATATTATTTTGAGAAAAGTTGAAAAAGAATATTTGAAGGTTGAAAAATATTTTCTATAATGAAATTGTGGTGAAAAATTATTTACATATCTTAAAAACGTAATTTTTAAACTACGCGATTGGAAATATGGTAGAATATTTCTACGCAATTCTGAATTATGTTAAAATATTTTTACGTGATTTGAACTACTGTGAAAAGATCACTATGTGATTTAAAAGTGATAGAATATTTTTACGTGAATGTGAAAATGATGGAAAATCATTATGTGATTTGAAAAGTGTTTTAAATATTTTGAGAATGATGAAAAATGAAATACGCGACTTAAAAGAATCATTTTTAGGTTACGCGATTTTGAAACAGTGGAAAAATACTATGTGATTTGAGAAACGTATATTTTTACGAGATTGAGAAAAACGTTAAAAAATTAGTACGTGGTTTAAAAGTGCAACAAAAGAGTTGCGGTATTTTAAAAACGTAACAGAAATGTTACTGTATTGTGAAAACATAACAAAAATGTTACTGTATTGTGAAAACGTAACAGAAGTATTACGGTTTTGTAAAAATATAACTAAAATGTTTTGGAATTGTGAAAACGTAACAGAAATGTTACGCGATTGTGAAAACACGACAAAAGTGTTTTGTAACACCCTCCTTAGGGCATCACATTTCCGACTCCCGACTCATAATCTGAAAATCAATTCGTAAAAGGTTTGAGTTATGAAAATATGGGTTTCAAAATTTCCTTCTTGTCGAAATATAAACTTACTGAAATTTATATGTAATACTGAAAAACATATATTGAAACAGATTCACATACAATATTGATACTAATTAATATTTCATAATTTAAAGAGAAATATAAAACTAACAGACTCTTTTTTTTTTAACAGTAGCAAACCCTATGACGGGTCCTACTTAATAGCACGGTACAACACTAACGTTAAAACTTAACATACTTATTCTGTTGTGTATCCATCTTGTTGCATCAGATATTTGTTCTACATTTGTTCTTTATCAACACTGCACACCTTCGAGTCCTGAATGTCCACTCCTTATTGTTGTCACCCATCTCAGAGTATTCATTGCCCGTTATGTCTAAGACAACTCGATCCTTCTATTATTTGATTTTAACAAAGATGATACACAACAAAACAACATAACAAAGAGGTGAGATCACCTACGCCAATACCAACATGGTAGCACAGAGATAACACAAACAACATATCATACAAATATATCATGCCATCAACATTAATCAACTATCATCATCCAATCATTTATCAGTTCAATTATCATAAACAACAATTATGATAATGCCCTCAACATTGTCTAATTATCATCATCATCATCCAAGTATTCAAAATAATTGTCATAGCCAATATTCCTCAATTAATATATCACACAGATATAAATGTCAGATTGTGCATGTGCACAAAAACTCAGTTTTTCAAAAATAACTCCATGGAGGTTTTCACAATTTCGAGGAGAATGCTCTGTCAATTGTCAGCCTTAGCCCAAAGATAATCTTCCAGTTGTTGAAAAGAATCATGCTCTTGTCGGGTATCATCAATGCGTTGCAACAGACTGCATCGCCAAGTGGCACAGGGTACTCGCTGTCGCGACCGGGATCGCGGCGGGAAATATAGCAACTCGCGTGAATTTAAAAATGAAAATATGGAGTCGCCACCAATTTTATTTAAATTAGGAAAAATTAGAAAACCTTGTTAGAAAAATGGTCTTTGATAACCGGATTGGATTCGGGAGTCGGTTATGGATAGGGAAGGGTGGAAACTTAATCCCACTGCACCCCTAACACACTCGTCTTGAGACGGTACCTTAAGTCAATTGTGCAAACACTTGATAATCTCGAATTTATTTATTTTACCCTTTTTAAAGGACTTTGCAATTATTTTATTTTTTAATATTTTTTTTGTTTAGAGAAAGAAAAACTAAATCATGAAAATTTAATTTTTGGCTTGACAGAATGAAAATTCTGCTCCTACGTACCCTCAGGTGCAATGAGGAACTCAAAGTCACGTAGTTCTGTAAAAAATGAGTGTGGGTTGATTGATTTTATTTAAGGAAAAGATTTTTTCAGAAAGAAAATTTTATTGTTTGAAACAAAAATCATTCTTGCATAGGGTTCAAATCAGCACTAGGCTACTCAATAAACCCTTATGATCCAAACGACATTGAAGACAGCATCCGCTATTCAATTACCATCGTTGATCATTGCAAATGATTAATTTATTATCTTTATTTTCATTTTTTTTTAAAAAAATTATTTTTATTTATTTTTACTTTTCATTAGTCACAACACAATATAAAATACACTATAAATAAAATAAACACTCTCAAACAGAATAAATCCTAAAAGAAAAAAAAAAAAACTCAAAACACAAACTTTCATTATTATTATTATTTTTACAATCAATAAATTAACCAAAAATTTTTTATATATATATTTTAAAAGCCAACGAAAAAGGGGTGGGGGAGAAACCACCCACGTAAAAGTGGGTTGGTGCTATATTTCAAAACATGCATTATTTATTTATTTATTTTTTTTTTTTAAAAAAAACCACAGAACCCCCCATTTCACATTATTAACGCAAATAACAAAAAGGAAGGAAGTCTGCATGGGAATAAACACAAAAAAGGAAAGCAAAAAAAAAAAAAAAACAAGTGAGAATCAGAAGAAATATTGAAGCAGGAAAACGTAAGGGAACCTGGGCTCAGCGGAGAGGGAGTCACAGTTGCAGCACGGAGGACAGAGACGCTGAATGTGGCTGCTGGGAGGTGGTGGCTGCTGCTACGATTTGTGGAGCTACTGCTTGGACGTATGGCTGCTTGAACGTAGGGCTGCTGGACGTGCGACGGCTAGTGCTGGGCGGAGAACGTGCATGGGAGGATGACAGCGCGGCTTGGAGGAGTGGTGGCTGTGAGGGTGCTAGTGTGAGTGAAGCTTGGAGGGTGAGGTTGGAAGGTGTGAGTCAACTCGGTGGGTGTGGTTTCACGTGGGGAAGTGAAGATGGAAAACGGTGGAGATGGGTTACAGTGGAGAGTGAAGCTGCTGGTGTGAGTTTGTCTGGAGAGAAAATGGTGAAGAGGATGGGTGGAAGTTACGGGTCTGGTGGAGAGTGAAGCTGCTGGTGTGAGTTTGAGGGTGAGGGTGAAGATGGTGGGTTGATGGAAGTGAAGAATGATGGATGGTGATGGATTGTTACTGGAGGCCACGGTTGAGGGAGATGATGAACAGGAGTGGGCTGTATGGAGGGGCAGCTACGGTTGGAAGTTGAGAGTGAAAATGAAAAGGAAATGGCTTTGTGGAGGGGATGGAGGTCTGCTGGGTTCTACGTGGTTGCTACGATGGTTATGAAGGTGGCTTTGCGTGGGTGTGCTGGACGGAGGCTGAGTGGTTCAGTGATGAGGGGTTGCGTGGTATTGTTGGTGGGTAATGGTTGTTCTTGTGGTGAAGGTAGGCCGGTGTTTGGAGGTGGTGGTTGGGAAGGCGTGGTGCAGGTTGGATGGAGGTTTGATGGAAGGAAGAGATGGGTGGAGCTGCTGAGTTTGTTGGAGAAAAATGAATGGAAGTTCCCCCCCTGTGCTACGGTGGAGGAAGAGTTACGGTGGAGCTGGTTTGGTGGATGGAGGTGAGGGATGAAGGGAAGGGAAGTGGGAACGGTGCTACGGTGAGTTGTGGTTATGGTTGCTTTGGAAAATGGTGGAGTGAAGGTGATAAGGTTGCCACGGGTTGGAAGTGGATGGAGGTGAGGGTGAAGGGAAGTGGGAGGTGAAGACAAGGTGATGGAGGGTGGAAGAGATGATGGGAGATGGTGGCTACGGGTTGCTGAATACGAAGATAGGTGGAGTTTGTTACGGTTTGCACTTGGGAGGTGAAGAAGAAGGTGATGAAGGGTGCTGTTTGTGTGAAAAATGGAAGTGGTATGGAGGGGTAGCTACGGAGAAGATGGTTACGAAGGTGAAGCAAAGTTGGTGATGAGGAGATGGTGGTGAGGACCGTGAGTATGGAGTGTGAAGTTTGGAAGATGAGGGGAAGAAGATGAAGCAAAGGAAAAAAAATGGAATTTTCTCTTGGTTGCTCTACGTATCCAAAAAAATGAGTTCCCCCCCTCCTCCTGTGTCTGCTCTGTTTTTTCTTTCAAAAACCCCAAGAAAATGCTTCCCCCTGTGCTTGCCTGAAACACCGTGAGGAAAGAAAAACTTGTGAAAATGGGAGTATGAGTGAAAAATGAAAGTTCCCCCCTGCTCTGTGCCTGCGTGAGTGAATATATAAGAAAGAAAAAGTGCCGTGTGTGTAGTTTGGTGAGTGAGTGCAGAGTGGTTATCTAATTTAGTGAGTGAGTGCAGAGTGGGTGAGTGCAATTGAGTGCAATTTGGAGAATTGTGAGTGTAGAGTGGAGTGCAATTGAGTGCATGGTGAGTGCGTGGGAAAAAAAATGAAAGTGAGTGCAGAGTGGGTGAGTGCAATTGAGTGCCGTGAGTGGTGCAATTTGGAGTGTAGTGTAAGTGCAAAATGAGAGTGCCAAAAAAAAAAATGATTAGTGCAGAGTGAATTGTGAGTGAGTGCAGAGTGCAATTGTGCTGGTGAGTGCCATGTGTAGAGGAAATAAAAAAAAAAGTGATTAGTGAGTGGGTTGTCTTGAGTGTGATTTTTTTTTTTTTTTTTTTTTTATTTTTTTTATACCCCTTTTTTATTTTTTTTTATTATACCCCTTTTTTTTTTATGTTTTTTTTTTTTTTGTTTTTTTTATTATTATTTTTTTAAGACTAAGATGAGCTTAATCTGTTTAGGCTAAAAAAAAAGCTAAGTAAAATGGGCTAAAAGGTGGGCCATAATTTTTGATTTTTTTTTAATTTTCCTCTTTTTTTTATATTTTATTT
This sequence comes from Ormosia emarginata, assembly GCA_029884605.1. Taxonomy (NCBI): domain Eukaryota; kingdom Viridiplantae; phylum Streptophyta; class Magnoliopsida; order Fabales; family Fabaceae; genus Ormosia; species Ormosia emarginata. The sequence goes on along the minus strand of JAQQTP010000078.1, from coordinate 17,320,886 downwards.
TTAGTCCGGTCAAAATTGAGTGTTCACAGTTGCCCCTCTTTACTTGTTTCTTATTAGATAATAAGAATAACCGTAGTTTTTCAAATTATCGTCGTAAGAAATGAGTAAAGATATGAACTTCAATTTTGTCCGACAATGCAAAACAAAGCAAGAAATTGAAATGCATGAAGTCGATGCACTCAACAAAAATTTTAAAAAAAAGAATGGAGCCAATGCGCTCAACAGAAAATTAAATATGCAAGGAGCCGATGCGCTCAACAGAAATTAAAATGCATGGAGCCGATGCGCTTTCTGAAAATTAAATATGCAAGGAGCCGATGCGCTCAACAGAAATTAAAATGCATGGAGCCGATGCGCTCAACAGAAAATAAAATGTATGGAGCCGATGCGCTCAAAATTAAATGACAATGGGCAAACCTGTGTCCCGAAATTTAAATGACAGAATTTAAATGACAATGGGCAAACCAACAGAAATTAAATGTCCCGAAAATTAAATGACAATGGGCAAACTCAGCGTGTCCCGAAAATTAAAATGACAATGGGCAAACTGTGTCCCGAAATTTAAATGACAATGGGCAAACCTGTGTCCCAAAATTTAAATGACAGAATTTAAATGACAATGGGCAAACCTGTGTCCCGAAAATTTAAATGACAGGATTTAAATGACAATGGACAAACCTGTGTCCCGAATATTAAATGACAATGGGCAAACCTGTGTCCCGAAATTTAAATGACAAATTTAAATGACAATGGGCAAACTGTGTCCCGAAATTTAAATGACAATGGGCAAACTGTGTCCCGAAATTTAAATGACAAATTTAAATGACAATGGGCAAACCTGTGTCCCGAAAATTTAAATGACAATGGGCAAACCTGTGTCCCGAAATTTAAATGACAGAATTTAAATGACAATGGGCAAACCTGTGTCCCGAAAATTTAAATGACAATGGGCAAACCTGTGTCCCGAAATTTAAATGACAATGGGCAAACCTAAAATTAAATGACAATGGGCAAACCTGTGTCCCGAAAGTTTAAATGACAATGGGCAAACCTGTGTCCCGAAATTTAAATGACAGAATTTAAATGACAATGGGCAAACCTGTGTCCCGAAAATTTAAATGACAATGCAATGAGCTGATGCACTCAAAAATTTAAAATGTATGGAGCCGATGCGCTCAAAGAATAAATGACAGGAGCTGATGCGCTCAAAATTAATGACAATGAATTTAAAATGCATGGAGCCGATGCGCTCAAACAAAAAATGGAATTAAAATTTTTCTTTTCTCTCTTTTTATCTTCCCTTTTTCTTCAGAAAACCATATGAACCAATGGCGGCCATGGAAAGCTTTGACCAATCAAATCCTTTATTGACGTGCTTTTCTTTATCAGACCCTTTGTCGGCTGAGACTCCCTTAGATTTTCTCATTTCCTTTTTCATTTTTTTGACCACCTTGTTTCCTTGGCAACACATCACAACCTGTATCTTGAATTATTGAGATCCTTTAATCTGAATTAATCATTGATGGATTGCTGCAAAATTGTCAGATCAAATTGTTGATCTTAAGTTTATTTTATTTGAGACATAAATTAATGGGTAAACATGCATTCATGAAGGGACAGAAATTTGTTGAATGAACAAACTTCCTTTTTATTATTTTGGTAATGTAATCGTACATGAACTTTTGACAAGACACATACTTGAAAGACAAAAGAAAGATTGCAAGAAAAATAAAAACTTTGCCCCAGTATTGGTTCCTTGTTCCTCATTCAATTGATTCACTGCAAATGCTTGACAACTCAATCACTGCTTCTGCTGATACCTCCTTCAACATGAATTCTCTTTAATTCCTCAAAAATTTAGCCCCAATATAGCCAATTCAATGCGAACAACTTGCCCACGTGTAACGATTGGACGCACATCAAAAATTGCCCCAGGTTTGGTGAATCCCTCGAAGAGTTTCGACCCACTTCCTTTGAGATTTTGCCTATTTATTTGTCCTAACTTTTGCTTAAACTCGCCTTTTCGGGATTTCAGCCTAACGGACTTTTTTTTTTTCTTTTTTTTTTTCTCGTTTTTTTCAATTGCTCTAACTTTTGCTTAGGTCGCCCTTTCGGGTTTTCAACCTAACGAGCTTTTTCCTCTTTTTTAGGCATAGAATTTCTTGATAACATCAGTATTCACGGGCCTTGGCAATTCTTCTCCATCCATATTCTGCAAAATTAACGCTCCTCCAGAAAATGCCTGCTTGACTATGTACGGGCCTTCATAATTCGGAGCCCATTTTCCTCTGGCGTCCTCTTGGTTAGGGAGAATTTTTTTCAAAACCAAATCCCCTGAACAGAATTCCCTGGGACGAACTTTCTTGTTGAAGGTTCTGGCCATTCTGCTTTGATACAATTGCCCATGACAAATAGCTGCCAATCTCTTCTCTTCTATCATATTCAATTGCTCATACCGAGTCTTCACCCATTCAGATTCTTCTAACTCCGCTTCCATTAGAACTCTTAGAGAAGGGATCTCGATTTCTATTGGAGAGACAGCCTCCATCCCATATACCAAAGAGAAAGGCGTTGCCCCAGTGCTTGATCGTATATTTGTACGATATGCATGCGAGCATAGGGTAACATTTCATGCCGCCTTTGTAGTTTACCACCATCTTAGCAACAATTTTCTTAACATTCTTATTTGTTGCTTCAACCGCTCCGTTCATCCGAGGCCCGTAAGGAGCTGAATTATGGTGCTTGATTTTGAAATTTTCACAAAACTTTTTAATCTCAAAGCACCATTGAGATTGGTACCATTATCTGTGATTATCCTTTCTGGAATTCCATATCTGCAGACAATATCCCTTTTGAGGAATCTCAAAAACACCTTTTGAGTGATGCTGGCATAAGAGGAAGCTTCTACCCACTTGGTGAAATAGTCAATCGCCACTAGGATGAAGCGATGACCATTGGAAGCTTTAGGATTAATGGGCCCGATGACATCTATTCCCCACATTGAGAAAGGCCAGGGAGACACCAAATTATGCAAAGGGAAAGGAGGTGTGTTGACTCGATCTGCATACATCTGGCATTTTTGACACTTCCGTACATAATCTATGCAGTCTGTTTCCATTGTGGACCAATAATAACCACTCCTTAAAATTTTCCGAGCCATCATATGACCATTGGCATGAGTTCCACAGATTCCTTCATGAACCTCAGTCATTATTAGACGAGCTTCACAAGCATCCACGCATCTAAGTAAAGTACCATCGTGACTCCTTTTATACAAAACCTCTCCATTCAAGAAAAAGGTTATCGCCAACCGACGGATAGTCTTCTTATTCACCTCACTTGCCTCTGTTGGGTATTCTCTATGCTGAATATACTGTTTGATATCATGATACCAAGGTTTACCATCTGGCTCGCTTTCAACATTAGCACAATACGCAGGCTCACTGTGCATCTTCACTTGGATGGGTTGAACATTATTATGAATATCCAACTTGGTCATTACACTAAAGTGGCCAAGGCATCTCGCAAACTGATTCTCGGTCTCGGGTCAAATGGGAGAAGGTCACCTCCTCAAACTTCTCAACCAACTGGATTAAATACTTTTGATAAGGTATCAACTTCGGATCCTTGGTTTGCCATTCACCATTCACCTGATAAATGATGAGTGCTGAGTCTCCAAATACCTTTAACCGTTTGATCCCCAAGTCAATTGCAACTTGTAAACCCTTAGCACAGGCCTCATACTCTGCAACATTATTGGTGCATTCAAAATCCAGCTTGATAGCAACTGGGTATTGCTTTCCTATTGGTGAAACAACCACGGCTCCTATGCCACTACCATGCATGTTAACTGCTCCATCAAAATACATCTTCCAGCCAGGTTCTTCTTCTCCTTTTCCTTCTTTCGCCATCAGTATTTCTCCATCAGGGAACTCAGATGTCACTAGTTGTCCACCCTCAAGAGGGTTTTCAGCCAAATGGTCCGCAATTGTACTTCTTTTGATGGATTTTCGAGTCATGTACTTGATATCGAATTCTGATAGCATCAATTGCCACTTTGAAACCCTTAGTGAAACATGGGGACTTTCAAATATGTACTTTAGAGGATCTATTCGGGAGATCAACCACGTGGTGTAATAGAGCATGTACTGTCGTAGCCGCTTTGAGGTCCATACCAGAGCACAACAAGTCTTCTCAATAGCCATGTAACGAGCTTCACAATCATTAAACTTCTTACTCAGATAGTAAATTGCTTGCTCCTTCTTTCCCGATTCATCATGTTGTCCCAGCATTGCCCCCATCGAGGTTGGTAATACAGTTAGGTACAAAATTAAAGGGCGACCCGGCGTAGGGGGTACCAAAATAGGAGGATTCATTAAATAAGCCTTTATCTTGTCAAAAGCTTCCTGACATTCTTCATCCCATTTGCCTGGTTGATGCTTCTTCAATAACTTGAATATAGGCTCACAAGTGCTGGTTAAGTTAGCAATGAATCTAGCAATGTAATTGAGTCTCCCGAGAAAACTTCGCACTTCACGCTCTGTCTTAGGGCGGACATCTCTTGTATTGCTTTTGCTTTATCTGGATCCACCTTTATTCCTTCTCTGCTAACAATGAATCCAAGTAATTTCCCAGTAAATGCTCCAAACACGCACTTGGCAGGATTCAACCTCAACTTGTACTTTCTGAGCCTTTCAAACAACTTACGCAAGACCGCCACATGACTTTCTCCTTCTTTAGACTTGGCCACTATATCATCTACGTACACTTCAATCTCCCTGTGCATCATGTCATGAAACAGTGCCACCATAGCACGTTGGTAAGTAGCCCCAGCATTCCTTAATCCAAATGGCATCACCGTGTAACAAAACGTTCCCCAAGGAGTAATGAAAGTAGTCTTTTCCTTGTCATTAACGTCCATGGGAATTTGATTGTACCCTGAGTATCCATCCATGAATGAGAACCTGTGATTCTTAGCAGTGTTATCAACCAGAACATCAATGTGAGGGAGTGGGAAATCATCCTTCGGGCTGGCCTTATTCAGATCTCTATAGTCCACACACATTCTGACTTTTCCATCTTTCTTAGGCACTGGCACGATATTGGCTACCCACTCTGGGTGTCTTGACACTTCCACAAACCCTGCTTCTAATTGCTTAGTCACCTCTTCCTTGATCTTCAAAGACATATCAGGATGCATTCTTCTTAACTTCTGCTTATTTGCCTCAATATTCGGGTAGAGTGGGATTTTGTGCGATGCTATTTCTGGGTCTAACCCTGGCATATCCCGATAAGACCAAGCAAAAACATCCATATACTCTTTGAATAACATGATCATTTCTTCAAACTCTGGGTTTTCCACTATTTTCAATTCCTTTTTCTCTTCCTCTGTCCCCATGTTGACCACCTCTGCTTCCTCACCATTCAAGACAAATCCCTTCTCTGAGTACTCCAGTAATTTTGCAAAATTTTCAACAATTTCCTCCTCTTCTCCAGATTCAGGGTCTTCTTCATCAAACATCGCAAGAGAATCAATTGATGAGTTTTCGAAGTCCCTTTCATGAGGCAAACTTTCTATGAAACTCAGATCCCTGGAAAGCCATTTTGTGTGGAGTTGGAAAAGCAGAATAAAGCAGGAATGACAAAGAAAAAAAACACGATATGGTACAGAAATGTAAAAAGAAAAATGGTAAATGCAAAAGGATAAATCAGAAAGTGCAACGAAGGGAAATGCTGAATATTCATGCAAGTTCATTTAATTAATGTCTCAAATAACATAAACCATAAGTTCAGAACAACTTAAACAGGAAATTACTTTGAAACAATCACATCAATAATTGGTTCAGATTTCCAGCTCTTTAGCGGCTCCTCATCAACAACAGGACGGATTGCCTTGTGCTCTTCTTGGCTCTCTTTATGCAAAGCATTGATAGTGAGGCGGTATCGAGGGTGGATGACCTCATCAGGCATAATCACCTCAGCCGGTGCTGGGAATGTTTCCCTCAGATGGGGAATATACTTCGCTTTGCCCTTGTCATTCTTTCTTCCCAGAGTCATGCTCCTCATATGCTCCTCCAGAGATACTTCGTACCCTATCCCAAACTTGTCTGACTTTCCTGGGAGTGACACTGGCGACCGAGTACCTTGCAGCTTTGAACCCAAACCCTTTCCTTCTTGGTATCCACTACTAGTCATGATCCGGGCAACCACCTGATTTACACTTGGTGTGAGAGATTCATCTTTACCAAGTCCGGTCTCAACTATTTCGAAACTGTGCCATAGGTTCTCCTCTTCCTTTTCTGCACTCTCCACATATGGTACTGAAACTGGTTTTGACAGCATAATTTCTTCCTCTCCATGTATGGTGATGACCGACCCATTCTCAATGTATTTAACACTTTGATGCAGGGTGGAAGGAACAGCCCCGGCGGTATGGATCCATGGCCTCCCTAACAGCATGGTGTAGCCAGGGCTCCATATCCATGACTTGGAACAAGACTTGAAAATTGCTTGGACCAATCTCTAGCGGCAACACTATCTCTCCCATGATGCCTCTTCTATTTCCATCAAAAGCTCGTACCACCATCTCCCGTGGCGACAGCTCATCCTCACTTATTGATAATGAGGTTAGGGTCGACACAGGAATAATATTCAATGCCCCCCCCAAATCAAAACCTTTGCAACTATGTACCCTTTGCATTTGAGGGTTATGTGCAAGGCTCGCGGTTCTTCTCGGATTGAGAAATGATCTCTTCATCAGTAAATGTGATCATGTTAATGCGTTTCACGGGGTCCACCATGTTAACTACACTTTCGGGAGTAACATCGGGCTTCACGTAAGCTTCATTTAGAATTTTTAGCAATGCCTTCCGATGCATCTCAGATGTCAAGATGAGTGACAAAAGAGATATCCTGGCGGAGTCTTTTTTAACTGTTCCATCACATCATATTTACTCTGCTTCATTATCTTCAGAACTCCTCTTCACCTTCTTTCTCTCTCTCGTCTTCTTTTGACATTTCCTCTCTGCTCCCTTCCTTAACAATTTTCTCCTTTTCTAACTCTCCTGGGCCGTAACATCGCCCACTCCTTGTAATTCCCCCTACCCTGACTATATTAGTCACATATTCCTCATCCTTGTGTACTTCAGCAATTCGGGCCTTCGTAGTCTCTTCCCCAACTCCTTTTGTCTCTACCTTGGTTTCATAATTCCATGGCACTGAATGAGTGTCATTATAAACAAATGGCACTGGCTTCTTGATTGTTACCACTACTTTCTCTGATGTTGAGACTTGGTTGAGCGGTGGCACCTTAAGCACAAAGCGTTCGATCACATTAACCTCTTCGGAGGAAGCTAATCCTTGTCTCACATGTATTACTCCCAAAGTAAGCAACCCTTGGACTCAAACCTTGAAGTCCCAACAATTCTCAATATCATGTCCCATTTCTCCACAATGATAAGCACAATTCGACTCTGCATCATATTTTTCCTCTTCTTTCATCGTGGCGGCTGGTGCAGCGATATTGTAGCCAGCTTTCTTCAGCCCTTCGAATATCCTTGTCATCGGTGTACCAAGCTCATGGCCTTTCTTATGGATGACCCTACCACCTCTACAGCATTCACCACATTCTTTCCGCCATGATTAGGAATTGGGTTATTAATGATACTAGGTCCAGCCTCTTCCTGGATATCAAGCTTCCCATAGGCAATTAACTTCCTTACTGCAGTCTTAAAAGACTCGCAGTCTTCAATTGAATGCCCTGGGATATCCATGTGATACTTGCAGGTTGAGTTCGGGTTATACCATGATGGAAATGGTGGTTCTAAAGGACGCACAGGAATTCCCGAAATAAGATGAGCATCAAACAACCTTTGGAATAGGTCTGCATTTGAAATGGATAACCTTGGAAAGGGGGGAAGGTTTTGAGGACGAAAACGGCTTTGGTTTTGGAGGTCCGGGCGAGGTTGTGAGTGGTTTGGGTAATTCTGCGGAGGTGAGGGTGGGTATCGGGTATAAGTTGGGCGAGTTGGTATATATGGTTATGGCGAGGGGACATTGTTAACTTGGAATTGTGGTGTTGGGGTGAAGTTTGTGGCTGGTATAACTTGGTGGGATGGATAATGAGGCAGTGGCAGTGTTTGGGTATGGAAAATGAGGGTTGGGGTTGTATGATGGCTGATGACTTGGGCTATATCGCGGCCTGAAATTTTGTTGAGGTTGGATATAATTTACCTCAGGTTCCTTTTTCTTCGGCTGAAATCCTTTCTTGAAAGTAGTATTCTCTGTGCTACTCATGGGCAACTTCCTAGTTTTGGCTAATATTTCAATTCTTTCTCCAGAGGTTATTAAATCTGTGAAATCCTTATAGGCTGCCCCAGCCATCGCCCCAATAAAAGGGTTTCCTAGGGTCCCCAAGAAATATGAACACATCTCAGACAATGTTAATGGGGGCTGGACTTGAGCCGCCAAGGCTCTCCACCTCTGCGCATATTGCTTGAACGGTTCTTCATTACCCTTCTGCATTGAACTCAACTGTTCTCGGGTTGGGGCTGCGTCCAGATTGAATTTGTACTGGTCCATAAATAAGTCAGCCAATTCTGTCCAACGAGAGATCTTTGAGCGATCCAACTGAAGGTACCATTCTAGGGCGGGACCTGTAAGACTCTCATGGAAGAAACTGATGAGGAACTTATCATCCCTAGACCAAACAGCCATCTTAGTCCCATAACTGATCAAATGGAAACGAGGATTGCCGCTCCCGTCATACTTCACAAAATCAGGAATCTTGAAGTTGTTGGGGATTACTACATCCGTAGTAGGACACAACTCCTCTATCCTCAGAGGTCCATAAGCATTTGGGCCCTTTATTGCCTTGATTTGTTCCTCCATTTTCTCCATCCAAGCTTCTTTCATTTTATCCTTCTCAGTTATGACATGACTATTCCCAGAATAAGGCATAGTCACGTGTCCTGGAATGGACACATGAGGTGGTTCCCAAGTAGGGCCTGCATAACCAGGGACTTCATTATGAGCGCCTTCCAGAGCATGATACCCCTCCCAAATGGGCGTGACTATTGATGTTGTTTGAGGTGGTTGCTCGCGGATTCCTGCAGCGATGCTTGAGGTTACGGCCGAGTAGATTGGAGCAGTTACTGATGACATGTTTGCATACGTTCCAACCCCACTTGCATTTCTATTTCCACTTATTAACTGGAGAGATTCCCTTATATCTTGCAATATCGCTTCCAACCTCGCTTGATTTTCTGACACCTCATTTATTCTTCCTGTTACCTCGTCGACCTCCCTACTCAAGTTCCTTCCTGTCTCAGAATTATCAGCAGCCATTCTGGTCCGAGATCTTGTATTGTGAACTCGGGTTAGATTGGTCTCTTCTTTCCTAGGTCGCGCAATGATTCCTGGACCAGTTTGATTTATTAACAAAAACTGAGATGAAATGAATGAGATGCATGAGAAGCATAAAATGAAATGAATGAAATGCATGGGATGCATAAGGTGAAATGAATGAACTTTGGAAACATTGTTTCTCTTTTTTTTTTCTTTTCTTTTTTTTTTTTTTAAAAGATGCGATCAATGCCATGGAAATGTAAGATGTATATGTTTTTTCTTTTTTCTCAAAAATTATGAATGACATGAAAATGCATGATTTTAAATTTTTTTTTTGAATGCTATGAAAATGAAATGTATATTTTTTATTTTATTTTTTTTTATGCAAGGAAATGACAAGAAAATGCAAGATGAGGTATTTTTTTGATTTTTTTTTTGAATGTCATGCAAATGCAAGATAATGCATGTTTTTTTTCTCTTTTGTTTAAAAAAAAGCTACGAATGTCATGCAAATGATATGAAAATGCAAGATGAAACATTCCCCTTTTTATGATTTTTTAACAAAGAACGAATGGTATGAGAAATGAACAGATAAAGAAATAGCACGCTCCCTTTGTGTCCTAATCAGGTGAAACTTAAAGGTTGGATTTTCCTTAAAGTCACGACTCTAATTTTGACAGTCACTATGTTCAATCTATCAGTGCAAGATTTTCAGGACAGATCTAAACTTCTAAAAAGTCATGGTCCCAGTTGTCTCTTCTTCACACCAACACTTTGGCTAGCAAGAGTCCTCAATCCTCACCCATGATAGGTTACAAGCGGAAAGAGTTCAATTTGAGTGAGGGATTTTCATGTGCCTGTTCGGAGACCAAAGGTCTCTCAAAGCAACACTACTTCACCCTCTATTTAATCCTACAAGGTATTGAGCCCGGGTATAGAGCTTGTGTGTGAGGTAAGTGATAGTGACGTGTGTGAGGGAGCATACAAACCTGTACAACCAAATTTAAAAAGACCAAAAAAACTACCCCCCAACCTGCAAAACATATATACAACAACCAGCCAGCAATCATCTACCCTAGGGTTTCAACAAATAAGTACAAAAATATATACAAGTTAAAAATATACACAAAATAATGCTAGCAAATATTTACACCAAAACATCAAACAAAAATTATTTACAAACAAATATGGAAACAAAAAAAAAATAAAAAGGGTGAAATAAATAAATAGAGATTATTAAAAATTTGCACAACTAACCACAACAGGCCTGACTCTCCAAGTATTCCCCAGTGGAGTCGCCATCTGTCGCGACCGGGATCGCGGTGGGAAATATAGCAACTCGCGTGAATTTAAAAATGAAAATATGGAGTCGCCACCAATTTTATTTAAATTAGGAAAAATTGGAAAACCTTGTTAGAAAAATGGTCTTTGATAATCGGATTGGATTCGGGAGTCGGTTATGGATAGGGAAGGGTGGAAACTTAATCCCACTGCACCCCTAACACACCCGTCCTGAGACGGTACCTTAAGTCAATTGTGCAAACACTTGATAATCTCGAATTTATTTATTTTACCCTTTTTAAAGGACTTTGCTAATTATTTTATTTTATTTTTTAATATTTTTTGTTTAGAGAAAGAAAAACTAAATCATGAAAATTTAATTTTTGGCTTGACAGAATGAAAATTCTGCTCCTACGTACCCTCAGGTGCAATGAGGAACTCAAAGTCACGTAGTTCTGTAAAAAATGAGTGTGGGTTGATTGATTTTATTTAAGGAAAAGATTTTTTCGGAAAGAAAATTTTATTGTTTGAAACAAAAATCATTCTTGCACAGGGTTCAAATCAGCACTAGGCTACTCAATAAACCCTTATGATCCAAACGACATTGAAGACAGCATCCGCTATTCAATTACCATCGTTGATCATTGCAAATGATTAATTTATTATCTTTATTTTCATTTTTTTTTTAAAAAAAAATTATTTTTATTTTTTTTTACTTTTCATTAGTCACAAAACACAATATAAAATACACTATAAATAAAATAAACACTCTCAAACAGGAATAAATCCTAAAAGAAAAAAAAAATAAACTCAAAACACAAGCTTTCATTATTATTATTATTTTTACAATCAATAAATTAACCAAAAATTTTTTATATATATATTTTAAAAGCCAACAGAAAAGGGGTGGGGGGAGAAACCAGCCCACGTAAAAGTGGGCTGGTGCTATATTTCAAAACATGCATTATTTATTTATTTATTTATTTTTAAAAAAGGGGCCACCTGCAGAACCCCCCCCATTTCACATTATTAACGCAAATAACAAAAAGGAAGGAAGTCTGCATGGGAATAAACACAAAAAAGGAAAGCAAAAAAAAAAAAAAAAACAAGTGAGAATCAGAAGAAATATTGAAGCAGGAAAACGTAAGGGAACCTGGGCTCAGCGGAGAGGGAGTCACAGTTGCAGCACGGAGGACAGAGACGCTGAATGTGGCTGCTGGGAGGTGGTGGCTGCTGCTACGATTTGTGGAGCTGCTGCTTGGACGTATGGCTGCTTGAACGTAGGGCTGCTGGACGTGCGACGGCTAGTGCTGGGCGGAGAACGTGCATGGGAGGATGACAGCGCGGCTTGGAGGAGTGGTGGCTGTGAGGGTGCTAGTGTGAGTGAAGCTTGGAGGGTGAGGTTGGAAGGTGTGAGTCAACTCGGTGGGTGTGGTTTCACGTGGGGAAGTGAAGATGGAAAACGGTGGAGATGGGTTACAGTGGAGAGTGAAGGCTGCTGGTGTGAGTTTGTCTGGAGAGAAAATGGTGAAGAGGATGGGTGGAAGTTACGGGTCTGGTGGAGAGTGAAGCTGCTGGTGTGAGTTTGAGGGTGAGGGTGAAGATGGTGGGTTGATGGAAGTGAAGAATGATGGATGGTGATGGATTGTTACTGGAGGCCACGGTTGAGGGAGATGATGAACAGGAGTGGGCTGTATGGAGGGGCAGCTACGGTTGGAAGTTGAGAGTGAAAATGAAAAGGAAATGGCTTTGTGGAGGGGATGGAGGTCTGCTGGGTTCTACGTGGTTGCTACGATGGTTATGAAGGTGGCTTTGCGTGGGTGTGTGTTTGACGGAGGCCGAGTGGTTCGGTGATGAGGGGTTGCGTGGTATTGTTGGTGGGTAATGGTTGATCTTGTGGTGAAGGTAGGCGGGTGTTTGGAGGTGGTGGTTGGGAAGGCGTGGTGCGGGTTGGATGGAGGTTTGATGGAAGGAAGAGATGGGTGGAGCTGCTGAGTTTGTTGGAGAAAAATGAATGGAAGTTCCCCCCACATGTGCTACGGTGGAGGAAGAGTTACGGTGGAGCTGGTTTGGTGGATGGAGGTGAGGGTGAAGGGAAGTGGGAACGGTTGCTACGGTGAGTTGTGGTTATGGTTCTTTGGAAAATGGTGGAGTGAAGGTGATAAGGTTGCCACGGGTTGGAAGTGGATGGAGGTGAGGGTGAAGGGAAGTGGGAGGTGAAGACAAGGTGATGGAGGGTGGAAGAGATGATGGGAGATGGTGGCTACGGGTTGCTGAATACGAAGATAGGTGGAGTTTGTTACGGTTTGCACTTGGGAGGTGAAGAAGAAGGTGATGAAGGGTGCTGTTTGTGTGAAAAATGGAAGTGGTATGGAGGGGTAGCTACGGAGAAGATGGTTACGAAGGTGAAGCAAAGTTGGTGATGAGGAGATGGTGGTGAGGACCGTGAGTATGGAGTGTGAAGTTTGGAAGATGAGGGGAAGAAGATGAAGCAAAGGAAAAAAAAATGGAATTTTCTCTTGGTTGCTCTACGTATCCAAAAAAATGAGTTCCCCCCCCTCCTGTGTCTGCTCTGTTTTTTCTTTCAAAAACCCCAAGAAAATGCTTCCCCCTGTGCTTGCCTGAAACACCGTGAGGAAAGAAAAACTTGTGAAAATGGGAGTATGAGTGAAGAAATGAAAGTTCCCCCCTGCTCTGTGCCTGCGTGAGTGAATATATAAGAAAGAAAAAGTGTCGTGTATGTAGTTTGGTGAGTGAGTGCAAAGTGGTTATCTAATTTAGTGAGTGAGTGCAGAGTGGGTGAGTGCAATTGAGTGCAATTTGGAGAATTGTGAGTGTAGAGTGGAGTGCAATTGAGTGCATGGTGAGTGCGTGGGAAAAAAAATGAAAGTGAGTGCAGAGTGGGTGAGTGCAATTGAGTGCCGTGAGTGGTGCAATTTGGAGTGTAGTGTAAGTGCAAAATGAGAGTGCCAAAAAAAAAAATGATTAGTGCAGAGTGAATTGTGAGTGAGTGCAGAGTGCAATTGTGCTGGTGAGTGCCGTGTGTAGAGGAAATAAAAAAAAAGAGTGATCAGTGAGTGGGTTGTGCTGAGTGTGATTTTTTTTTTTTATATTTTATTTTTTTATTTTTTTTTATTTTTATATTATACCCCTTTTTTTTTATTATGTTTTTATTTTTTTTTTTGTTTTTTTTATTATTATTTTTAAGACTAAGATGAGCTTAATCTGTTTAAGCTAAAAAAAAGACTAAGTAAAATGGGCTAAAAGGTGGGCCATAATTTTTGATTTTTTTTTTATTTTCCTCTTTTTTTTATATTTTATTTTTTAGTCCGGTCAAAATTGAGTGTTCACACAGTTGTCCACTAGTCGACCGCCGCGCCTCGACACCCCCAAGATCCATCATAGACCTCACTATCAATTCTCATTCCCTCTTCAACCACAAGGACCATATACAATGCATGAATATATCAGTGCAAGTCCAACCCCAAAGGGCCAAATCTTTTCCATTTCATTAGTTCAATGTATCATATGCCTCAACGCATGTTTTTCCAATGCATGTATAATGCGCCAAATCCAATCACAGGCATCTCTTTCCAATGCATATAAATTGTACCAAATTATACTGTATTTTCAACAGCAAAATCATGTTATCACATTTTCATAATTATAAAATACTTTCATCGTGGTTTCACAAAATTGTGCAACATTTTCGTTATGTTTTCACAATTCCAAAACGTTTTTGTTACGTTTTCAAAATATCGTAACACTTCTGTTACGTTTTCAAAATACCGCAACTCTTCTGTTGCACTTTTAAATCACGTACTAATTTTTTCAACATTTTTTTCAATCGCGTAAAAATATATGTTCTTAAATCCCATAATATTTTTCCACTGTTTCAAAATCGCGTAACTTAAAAATCATCCTTTTAAGTCGCGTAAATTATTTTCAAAATATTTAAAAACACTTTTCAAATCACATAATGATTTTTTGCTATTTTCACAATCACGTAAAAATAATTCATCACTTTTCCATCATGTAGTGATTTTTCAATAGTAATTCAAATTACTTAAAATATTTAAACGTAATTCAAATCGCGTAGAAATATTTTAACGTATTTAAAATCGCATAGAAATATTTTACTGTATTTCCAAACACTTAGAAATATTTTACTATATTTCAAACCACGTTCTTTAAAATTATGTTTTTAAGATACGTAAATAATTTTTTTACCACAATTTCATTACAGAAAATATTTCTCAACCTTCAAATATTCCTTTTTCAACTTTTCTTAAAATAATATAACTTTATACTTCATGTAATATATTTTCTTACTCAAGAAAATCTTTTTCCACATTTCTTTACTCAAGAAATCCTTTTCCAAAATATAATTCATAAAATCACTTTTCCATTGATATAAATCAACATTTCAAAACTTAACATTTTCTAAAGTACTTTCAAAACTCAAAAATCAGTTATACGTTAGTAAATTTTCAAAACACCATTATATTTTTCATTTTTCCCAAATCATTTCCAAACACAACCTTCTTCAAAATAAATTGAAGTTTGAAAACATTTTCGTTTACAAAAAACTTGATTTTCTCAAGTGATAAACGCTCTAATTCTCTTTCCAAATTCTTGTGCGAAAATCATTTTGTTATAAAATCAAGGTATCCATAAGTCTTCAAAAACCGTGAACATGTTCATTGAAAACTGTCAAATCTTTCGAGAGACAAAACACTTCGTTTTATAAAATATCACTTTGTTCCATAAAAATTTAGGCATTACAAGCCTTCAAAAACGTGGACATGACTATTGAAACCATCAAATATTTTTCCTTCTAAATTGATATGGTTTTACACAAACAAAACCATTAAAAATCCTTTACAAAAACCGCGAACACTTGGTCTTTGAAATCAAGTCATTTGTTCATTTTCATTTTTCACTTTCTTTGCAAATCCATTTTCACTTTCTTTACAAATCCTTTTTCACTTTCTTTGCAAATCCTTAAAATCAACATTGCTATTTTCATTTAAAACTCATGTTTAGTCTTAGAAACTTTTTACACAAAATAAATCAATACAAATCCCTTCAAAAATTGTGTTCATGTACTCTTTGAAAAATAAATCCTTTGTTTATTTTCCTTATTTTTCTAAACATCTCATTTCATCATCCATGAAAATATTAATTTGTGAACACCTATCTTGAGGTGTCTTAACCGAAATTCACCATGTTCTAGGGACCAAAAATTAATTCCCTTGTTCTTGAAAAATTTCAACATGAACCCTAATCAAGGGCATCAAAACCGTAGCTCTTTCTTGGCCATTAGGACCAAAATTAATTTTCTTTCTATCATCAAATGATGGCATACACATACATATACATACATATATATATATATATATATATATATATATATAAAATATATATATATATATATATATATATATATATATATCAAAAGCATGACATATTATAATCATGCATAGTATAAGCATACCATCAAAATCATAAACTCATGCAAAGCATATTAAGCATAGGCAATTAATCAAAGCTCATAAACACATATAAATTATTACATGACCATGGGTATGAATCCTCACATGGATTCAACACCCATCAAATATAAGACCATCTCTCACCACCATGCTTGGTTGGTAAGATGGATCTCCCTCTTACCTCTTGAAGATCCTCAAAAACTCCTTGTTTTGCTTCTTTTTCCAAGTCCTTCATCACCAAGGGCTTCTCAAATACAAAACAAAATACATAAAAATTAGTATACTAAGCTTGATTAAGAGGAACCATGGATCAAACATGGTTTAGATCATGAAAAAGAAAAAAGAAATGAAGTTTCCTTATACTTCACCTCAAATACCCAATAGCTTTGATCTTGAAGAAAGTCCATGAAGATGAATGATTTAGAGAAAATCTCCAACATGAAAATTGCTTAGAATATCATGTAGATTCAAGATCTATGGTTGGATGAAATTAAAAGAGATTGGATGGTGGTTTTGGGTGTCTTGGCCGAACCATGCTAGAAGGAGAAGGAGAGAAATTTTTCTAAGAGTTTTGCTTGAAGGAAAGTTCAAGAATGATGAATAGAAAGACAATTATGATACAAATATTAGAAACCAATAATTTTGGCCTCCTTTGGAGTACATGGTCGTAGCTATGCTTGGAGAAAAGGTGAAGAGAAAAGTTTGATGAAGACTTGGCTTTTTGGAGGAGACAAAGGTGAATTATAATCAATAATGACCAAAGGTGATCGATATGGTCTTCAAATGTTGCTTTAATTTCCAATGCACCACAAAAATTGTCCCCCCCCTCCAAGTAGTCTTCTAAGAATGCAAACAAAATAATAAAGAAACATAATTGACTAAAGCATCAAATAATTGTCATAAAGTCTCCTTTAGCTCCAAATTCATTACAAAAACCGTCCCCCCTCCTTCATGATGCATTTAATAATTTGTCATCTTTTCATGCCATTATTTAGAGCATTCTAAGCCATTGATTTATTCAATGGATAGGATTTAGGTAGACTTTTGATTAGAAGACTTAATTTAGGCCATTGGATCTTTCCTCCTTTAAATTCTAGTCATTGGATGTGTCTCCAAAATTAAGGGTCAAGATTACTCCTTCTTACTTTTAATCTAAGGGTCATAATTAGTCTTTGTCACTTTTTAAGACTAAATCTTCACCACTGATTAAATCTAAATCCAATGGTCATAAATGGTCCTTGTTACTTTACAAGACCAAATCTCCACCCTTAATCAATTCTATATCCAATGGTTACAAATGGTCATAGTCACTTTATATGACCAAATCTCTACCCTTGATTTAATTTCCATCTAATGGTTATAAATGATCTTATTCACTTTTAAGATCAAATCTCCACCGTTGATTAAATCAAGATCAAGTCTCCATCGTTAATTAAATTAATGGTGGATATCCAAACCACCAAGGTTGACTTAAGCAATTTAATTTATATTTTTATCTGCTAAAACCCCACGAAAGAATATATTTACTGTATTTCTTTTATCGCCCGATAAATTAAATACAGTACAAAACACAGTATAATAAAATTTTTAAACTGTTTTCAGATTCAGGTTTAGTAAGATCCCCTGTCTCCGTCTAAACAGTATAAATTTTTCTATGCGTAGAAAAATTTTCACTTTGCGGGACCCACCTAGGCCCACGTATGGCCACCTGGGCCCACATAAGACCACCTGGGCCCATATACAGTTAAAAAAATTTCATAATCATCTACAAAAATCACAAATATTAGAAAACATATGAAAATCAAGTCAGATTATTAAAAATAATTAACAGTCAAGATAAATAAATATTTAAAGATTTTCTCCGGTCCAAAAATTATTATTTTCCTAACACGGAGTAAATCACTCAAAACGATCAAATACGCTGACGGAATAAACAAAATAATTTTACAGTGCACAAAAATTACTAAATAGTAAAATTCTGTTAACTGTCAAAATTATTGTTTAAGAGATAGGAAATTCAGGGTGTTACATGTTTTATGACTATAAAAAAAAACATAATAATATGATGATTACTGTTAAAACAGTGTCCATACACTATATGAGAAAATGACGTGTTTTACATGTGATTGGCATTTGGTGCATTTTATATGCATTAGAAAGATATGCCTGTGATTGGCATTGGTGCATTGTACATGCATTGGAAAAATATACGTTAAGGCATATGATTAAATTGAACGAATGAAATTGAAAAAAATTGGCCCTTGTGGTTGGACTTGCACTGATATATTCGTGCATTGTATAAAGTATAGCTAATAAGCTATTTTGGCCCTTATGGTTGAAGAGGGAATGAGAATTGATAGTGAGATCTATGATGGATCTTGGGGGCATCAAGGCGCGGCGGTCGACCAGTGGATATCTATCTGTGGGCTAAGGCTGGACCATATGCCACTTGGCGATACAGTCCATTGCAATGCATTGACGATACCCGATAATAACACGATTCTTTTCAACTACTGGAAGATTGTCTTTGGGCTAAGGCTGACAATTAACAGAGCATTCTCCTCGAAATTATGAAAACCTCCATGGAGTTATTTTTGAAAACTGAGTCTATGTGCGCATGCATGAATCTGAGCATTTATACCAGTATGATATATTAATTGAGGAATATTGGCTACGACAACTGTTTGGAATACTTGGATGATGATGATGATAATTAGACAATGTTGAGGGCATTATCATAATTGTTGTTTATGATAATTGAATTGATATATGATTGCATGATGATAGTTGATTAATATTGAATATATTATTGGAAGTCTAGTATGATATCCCTATATGATATTGTTGTTTGTGTTATGTCTGTGCTGCCATGTTGGTATTGGTGTAGGTGATCTCACCTCTTTGCTATGTTGTCTTGTTGTGTCTGTTTTGTTAAAATTATACAGTAGAAGGAACGAGTTGTCTTAGACATAACGGGTGGTAGATATTCTGAGTTTTGGTGACAATATGGAGGAGTGGTCATTCAGGACTCATTGGTGTGCAGTGTTAACAAGGAGCAGATATCTGATGCATCAAGATGGATACAAGAAGGAATAAGTATGTTAAGTTTTCTCATTAGTGTTGTACCGTGCTATTAAGTAGGACCCGTCATAGGGTTTGCTACTGTTAAAAAGAGAGAGTTTTTTGTTAGTTTTATATTTCTCTTTAAATTGTTAAACATTAATTGGTGTCAATATTGTATATTAAATATATTTTCAGTATTACTTATGGATTTCAGTAAGTTTATGTTTCTGTAATAAGAAGAAATTTTAAAACTCATCTTTTTATAACTCAAACCTTGTGCGAACTTCTTTTTGATTATGAGTCGGGAGTCAGACATGTGATACCCTAGGGAGGGTGTTACACTAAACATCTTTCATGTCTTGAGTTTCTTCAAAATCATCCATCTTGAGCTTGAAAAACAAGCTTGAAGTTTCTATTCAAAGAGGTAAAGACTTTTGTTTTTGACTTAAAGTTTGGTTCTTACTTTCTCTAAGCCATGATTGATCCATGGTTCTTCTTGTTTAAAGCTTAGTTTATGATTTGTGCTTTGTTTAAGCTTGATAGGATTTTCTTGGAGCTATACGAAATCCCTAGGATAAGGATCCAAGAAGAGTTTGATCTTCCTTAAGGTAAGAGGGAGATTTATCTCACTAACCAAGTATGGTGGTGAGAGGTGAAATTGTTTGTGATGGATGGTGGATCGATGCGAGGATTCATATCCATGGTTGTGTAACTTATTTGTGGATGTTTATCCATGGTTCCAATGACCATGTAGCTACGGTTTTTGAAGGTTTGAAATAGTTTTACTTTATGTAAAATTATGATTTAGAAATGGAAAGTTATTTGATTTAGTACAAGGAATTAATAAAAGGGTTTAAGAAATGGAAACAAAATACTTTGTCACTTGAGAGATGAAAATTTCATTATGAAAGGAATAAAGAGGTTGAAAGTATTTGAACCTCAACTTATTTTAAAGAGGACTAATTTTTAGAATTGATTTGAGAATTATGGAGAATACATTGGTGACTTGAAATTTACTAACGTATAGCTCACTCATTGGGTTTTTGAGCGCGGTAGAAAATTTTAAGTAAGAAAAATATGGAAAAGCAAAGTAAGAAATGATATAAATTTTTATAAAGGCCAAAATGTGGTTTAGAAAGTTGAGAAATATTTCACGTAGTGGAAAAATGGTGAAAAAAGTTTTTCGTAACTTAAAAATGTGATTTTTAAGCTACACGATTTCAAAAACGTTGAAAAATCGCTACGCGTTTAGGAAAAGGTTTGAATATTTTTGCGCGATTGAGAAAGTGTTGAAAAATCAATACGCGATTTGAAAACACGACAAAAGATACTATTGGGCTAGTGTGTGGACCCTGTATATAAAATTATGAGTTTGGACTAAGAATGGTTTGTATGCATTGAGCATGCATTGGAAAAAGTTCGATGGAAGGCTAATGGCCTAGGAGAGACTTACACCTCTTGAGTGGGTGTGATATGTGTGGTGTAGGTCACTTGTTGACCTTGGGGGCGTCGGGGTGTGGGTTTTCCACAATGGGCAGTTGGTAGCTTTTCTGTACCATGGATCAGACCGATGCAACACATCTACGATCAAGACCGAGACACTATTCTTAATCAAGATCTAGTAAAGACTGTCATGTATATGCTAGATGTGCAAACACTTATGAGAATTGTGGCATGTGGTCTGAGGCATGTTGGTACAAACAGATCTTTTAGATCAATCTCTCCGACCTAAGTTTAGCTCCATAGAGTAGGAAAATGAGTCAATGAGCATATGTATAACTTGAACATATTTGTATATCTTTTGAGATATTTTATCTGTCAAACATTGAGGAATGTTGAATGAAATGATTATATTTATTGTTTATTATATCTGTACTATTGTGTGATGTATCTGTATGGTATGCTGCACTTGCTATCTCCATGCTACCATGTGAGTATTGGCATAGATAATCTCACATCTTTGTATGCCTATTGTTGTACTGTATTTATATTTGGTAAAGACGCTGAGCAAGGTATTGAGCAAGAAGGCGGAGAGGAACAGATTCCTACTGAGGAAGCTAAGTTCTGATTTGATGGCAAACCGATCAAGTTTCTTTGGGTATGTGAGGCTGTAGTTTCATGGAGGAGTTGGTGCGTGGCATGTTAGTCCTAATGAGGAGGGACTTATCTATCAGGGACATCTGACTGTTAATATGAGTAGGATCTTTCATGGAGATCCTTTCTTTTCTGTTACCATATATATACATGTAGAATTTCTTTTATCTATTCGGCAATATTGGGGTGGTCGTTACTAAGTCCCATTTGAGATCAGCATTGTATCATCTGCTCGGACACCTGTCTGTAGGATGACACGTCAACTAGGATTCCTACCTTCTGAGGAATCTGAGGCTGATGCCGAGGAGGACCCGTTTGAGGGTTCTACTGTCTAGGTGTACTTGGGCAAGTATGGTAATGTATAAATGTCTAAATCCTTTTGAGAACTTGGTCTGTACATAAATAAGTTTGACAATACTTATGTGATGTATATGATGTAAATCATTTGTAATGATGTTTATTATTTTTATTTTCTGCTAAGTTTATCTTATCGATATCAAGAAATTTTACAACTCGTATTTTATTAAATAATATTATTTTATAACTTGGGAAGTAATTCGATAATAATTAATATAAAATGTGATACTCTACTATGGGTGTTACAATTCTAACTTTATTTCTCACTTCTTCTCAAGAAAACATAGTTCCTGAAGCTGGACCCACCTTAGAGGTCCCTATTATCGGGACTGATGTTCAAGTTTGTCATCTTCATCTTAAACCATTAAACATCATTCGACTATAATGTTTTCCCTAAGAAACCCATCATTTTTTTTTATTTTAATGATGCAGGCAAACATCAGTCTTCTACATGAAATAAGCATCCATGCTGAATTCAAAGTCCCTATCTCGATTAAGACCATTTAGACTTCTAAGACTTCACCTTCAACTTCTGCTAAAGTCCAACTAGTACAAATTGAAACCACTTTCGAAAAAGAAGCAGACACTATGTGTATTGAAGATGACGAGGATGATGATGAGGTCATGAGATGCCTTGAATACATTCTGTCTAAATGGTCTCTATCCTCGAAATCTCATCACTCCACAACTCACTCAGAAGTGGAGGTCCAAAGCATATCTGCCCCCCAAGTATTGAAAGAGCTGACTGATCTTTTAAGCCTCGGGGTAGATCAAGTCATGACTGCTGAGGGATAGGAAATAGAAACTATTGAGCCTGCTTGATCAATTGAATCGAAACAAGCATCTTCTGGCTTCGAATGCTCAGTTAGTTGTTGAAGAATTGCTAAGCTTAACAAAGGACCTACCAACCAAGCTCCCCAGCATTGATCAAGTCATCATCAATAACCATCAATTGCTTGATAAAAAGAGCCAACTGATGATAAACGTTGCAAAGGCCAAAAGAAAATGTTCAAAGCTCACTGCTGTTCTTTCAACGACTCAGCAAAACATTAATCAGAATAAAGGGAAAATTGTCGGGCTTAAACAAGAACTGCAAGTACTTGAAGAACAACAAAGTGAACTTTGAGCCCTTGCTGGGGATTGTGCACATCAAGAACAAAGCCTTACAGAAGACTGCCAACGGTGGACTGTTGAAGGCAACCAAGTGAGGCAAGCAATTTAGGATTTAGCTCCACCCTTCAAAATAGCTTCAACGGAAAAGAAAAAAGATTGTAGATGCTTGGGGGTCTTTGTGTTCAAGATTTCAATAAACATTCTTGATTGTTTATTTTGTAATAACGTTTTAAATTTCAATTACTTTTGAATCAAAATTATGACATTTATAATGAGATTTTGATTTCATGAATGGTTGGTCTATACAATTTTAAGTACTTCCTGTATATCAAAGTAATTCTTTTGTTAGAATTAATATTAATAATCTAATAGGCATTTCCTGAGAAAACACTTTCGATTCGATATGGTCCTTTCCGATTTAGGGACCATTTTCCAAATGACTTCGATTTTTTCTCCATAGGTAAAATAACCTTCTAAACTAGATCTCCTAAGTTAAACTCTTTTTTCTTGACTCGAAGATCATAGAATTTCACAATTCTTTCATTTTGTCGAATCAAATTTTCAAGAGCAATTAACCTTTTTTCATCTAAGTGGTTTAATTCATCAAACATCAAATCCCAATAATCCTGCATAGGGATTTCATTTCATCATTGCAATCTAACCGATTGAAGATTAATTTCGATTGGTAATGCAATGTTATGACCATAAACCATATGATATAGCGTAGTACCAATAGCTTCCTTAGGAGAATTTTGATAAGCCCATAGAACTTGGCTCAAAGTTTCATGCCAACTTCTTGGCTTCTAACCAATATGTTTCTTAATCAAACCAATCAAAATCTTATTGGCTACTTCGACTTGCCCATTAGCTTGAGTGTAATAAGGAGTCGAAGTAAACAACTTGATTTTCCTTGACTTAGCAAACTCAATAATGTAACGACCAGTAAATACAATACCTTGGTCAGTAGTTAAAGTTTGAGGAATACCAAATCTGTATATGATATTTTCTTCAACAAAATTAATAATATCTTGTTGAGTAATATCCTTCAAAGGGATTGCCTTGATCCACTTCGTAAAATAATCGATAGCAACTAATATATACTTGTGCCCCTTTGAAGATGGTGGATGAATCTGTCCTATCAGATCAAGAGCCCATCCTCGAAATGGCCAAGGTTTTATAATTGAATGCAAATCACTCATAGGAACATGTTGAATGTTTCTATGCTTTTGACATTCTTCACAAGACTTAGCATATGAATGACAATCTTTAGCCATTGTAGGCTAATAGACCCTTTGATTATGCAATACCCATTTCATCTTCTTACTAGTTTGTTGAACACCACAAATACCTTCATGCAGTTCTGCTAAGGCTATGAATGCTTCCTTCTTACTTAAACATGTCAATAAATTTTCATCTACTGACTTTTTGTAAAGTGAATCCCCCATTATAACATAATGCATGGCTCAATATTTTAATTTCCTCATGACTGCTATACTTGAATTTTGTAAATATTCAACAATCGATTTTCTCTAATCAGAATCATCTATGTCATTGATTAGACATACTTCTAAATTCTCGATTGGGTATAACTTTTCTTTGATTTCGATTAATTTAGACAAAGTTAAACTCGAAATCTTATAACCTGAAGCTATTTGAGCAAGCTCATTGGCTTCATAATTTTATTCTCTCGGAATATGTTACAATATAACATCATTGAATTCATATAACAACCTTGCTGCAAAAGTAAAGTATCTAAAAAGGTTTTGACTAATGCATTTATATTCTCGAGTTAATTGTTTAATGACTAGTTGGGAGTCACCTAAAACTTTAATATTTTTGGCCTTGAGCGAAATTAACGCCTGTAAGCCAGCATTCAAAGCTTCATATTTAGCTTCATTATTCGAACACTCTTATTTTAATTCGAACAAGAATTTTGTTGGAGTTCCAATAGGTGAAACAATTAAAACTCCAAGACTAACTCCCACACTATGTCTCAAGCCATTGAAATATAACTTCCACAGTTTTAAACCCATATAGTTAATACTAGACTCTTTGATATCAACACAAGATGGTCAGTCGAAAAATCTGCCAACACTTGGCCTTTCATAGCCTTTAATGTAACACCCTCGATAACATGTTAGGCTTGTAATGGGTTACAGGAGTAACCTAATACTTCTTAACATGGCAGTGAAGTTTTATGGTGAACTGAGTTAATTTAGGTACTTTGCCGCAACTAGAAGGTGGAAAGTGGCCTAAAATGACTCAGAAAATAGTTTTAAATGTTAAGTGGAGGGAAACAAATATGGATAATTTGTTTCTAAGTCATAAATGAGTTTAGTAAGCTACAATTAAAGTTTGAAGGTAAACTGAGTTTGTTTGATATTTTAAAGCACATGAGTAAGTATTTTAATACCAAATTGACTTAGTGTAGATATGAAAATTAATAGAAATGAAGAATTTGGTAATTAGATAAATCTTAGGATTTATTCTAATACTTATGAAGGTGATAAAACTTGAAATAATAAGATCAAAGTGTTCCTAAGAGATAAGAAGTTTATTAAAAAGACCAAATTACCCCTAAGTCATGTCTTTTAAAAGTGAGATATTTCTCACTTTCTCTCATCTCTTTCACACTAGTTTTCTAGCATAAATGAGAGAGAGAAACGGAGCAGAAGAGTAGTGGAAGAGAAGAAGAAGAAGAAGAAGGAAAGATCAAAGGCCAAGGGATCAACCAAGGTAGGGGTGCTTGTTTTCTCTTCCTTTTCCCTTTTATCTCCATCTTTTCTTAGTTTAGGGTTTGATGGGGAAAAGGGGGGTTGGGTGAGAAAAGTGAGATTCGATGTTAGTTTTATATATTTTAAGGATGAAGTGAGATAGTAAATAGATTAATTGATGCTTGGAATTCAGTTTTTGGTTACTTAGAACCATAGTTTTTGAGTGAGATTAAAGAAGAGGAAAAAGGGATTTTAATTTGAGATTTGTGTTTCGATTATTCGAGAGTGAGTTTGAGGTTTACAACATAATTAGGGGCTATAATTGGTGATAGAAATCACATAGAAACTGATCTTGAATGATTGGAAGTGAGTATTGTTCCAGTGGAACAATTCTTGGATTCTACAGAATCCAGTGAGCATCCTATGATGTTTGCTGCATAGATTGAGCTACGGACATTGGATTGACCTGATTCATGTGGCATTTGAAAGTTAAGACATAAGACTTCATGTAGTAAAAATAACAAAATTTTAGAACAAGCCAATTAGTACAAGTTTCTGTTTGAATCTGAGACAGATTCTACAGAAAAAGCATTCTGGAAGCTAGTAAACCAGATTGCATAATTTCTTGCAAAGGTATCGTATTTGTATGAAACTAGTGGAATTTGAAAGCTAACATGTACAGCTTCTTACCTGTAAATATTTATAATTTTAGCACTCGTACTTCGTTCGTAGTTTTAGTTCAAAGTTAGGTCAGATTCCAGCAAAATAGTGAATGCCCTATTTTAGCTGTAGCATTATGTTGCATAACTTTGGCTACACTTAGCCTAATGAAGTGAGGTTTATGTTATTTGAAAGATATGAGGGAAGGCTATTTGCCCATAAAATTTCAGAACTTTAGAAGTTAGGATGCACATTTGGCGCATTCATGAAAACTAGCCTTTTTAGGCAAAATTTGAGGTGTTTTGTGATGGTTTGAGCTCTAGGAACACTAGTAGCTCCTTTAATAGTTAAAGTTGAGTTATAAAAGTGTAGTAAGAGTGTCATAGTGCCTAGTTGGCAAGAGATGAGTGGTATAGTACCTAGCTAGCAAAAGTAAGGGCCACAATGCTTAAATGACAAAAGTGAGGGCCCTAGTGCCTAGTTAATAAAAATTGAGGATTACAGTGCATGAAAACTCTCATAGAGTTAAGGAAGAGTTAGTAATTGATAACTCCACTATGTGTAGTTATTTATGCCCTATACTTGTACTCTTTTGATAGCCTAGTCCTTGATTGCTATGCATATTGGGAAACTTTTAAGCTTATATTTATCATATTCCATTTGCATATCTTCCTTGATGCTTTTGTGAAAATATTTCCTATTCTTTGTCGGATTAAGTGGACTTGCACTTGTATTTGATTTGGTGAATTTTATAATGCATGATAGGCTCAAAAGAGATTAATTGAATCAAGCCATGGCCCAACATTGGAAGAGAAAGCCTAAGGTGCATTCCAGCAGAGCACGCTGTGGTGCAAGGAGAAGCACGTTGCGGTGTTGTGATCTCAGCCCTGCTGCTCAGTTTTGTACCTGAGGCTAATATGCTGCGGCGTAGGAGGATTGAATGTCGTTGCGTTATGTCCTAATTTCAACACGTGCCGCGACGCCACTTGTGTAATGCCGCGGCGTGATGCGGGGAGCTGAGCCTATAAATACATTTTCATTAGTTTTCTTGCAGAGCTTTTTCTTAGTTTAGGTTTTCTGCCATCCTAGGGTTAGAAAGGCGTGGCTGGGTCTTCATTTGGAGGTGGAGAAGAGGCTTGGGGAACCAAGGATGGAGGCCATCTTCCTCTTGGAGGAAGATTCAAGCTTCAAAGACCAAATCCAAGAGCTTTTTCCTTCTCCCTTTGCTTTTCTCTCCTCCCTTTATCTTGAGCATGTATTTTGTATGCTATTTTCATGTTCAATGTATAACCAAGCTGTATTTAGGGAATACTTTGGATTTTTTGTGAATATTAATGATTATACATTTCCTTTGAGTTTATATGGATGTTTGGTTTTGTTCAATCATATTATTCTTAATGTTCTTGAGTGCATGGCCAACATTTAAGTGATTTGTTGAAATCTGATGAGCCTAGACATAAGGATTTGGATTTGTGATCATATGTATAGTTGATGCATGTTTGGCTTCATTCTCATCGCGGGGATAAGTTGATTCGCTAATGGGATAGAAATATACCTCTTAGCCATGCATAACGTGTGTTTGAGAATAGATCGTTCATGAGTGGAGTTTGCACTGGTTCTCATGGAAACATAGTGAGCTAGGTGAATGAATTAACTGACCTAGACATAGGCTTTTAGCTAATGTAGATTTTCAAGCTAACCTAATCATTGCATTCATGTGGATGAAAAGGATTGCATGCTGTTGATTAAAGTAGGAGGTGAAAAAGGATTTCCTAAACTCTAGCCATTATCTTTATTGCTTTCTAGTCTTTAGTTTATATCCATGTTCTCTATTTTTATGTCCTTGAATAGAATTACTTAAACTATCGGTTAATACTTAGCATTGAAAATAAACTTATCCTCGTGAGAACGATACTTTACTCTTCACTTTATTACAAGTGCGATCCATGCACTTGCGGTAAGCAAAAGAGCGAATAAGTTTTTAGCGCCATTGCCGGGGATAAGGCTTTATTTCTATAGTGCTAATATTGACAATGAGTTTATTTAGTTCTAATTCAAGTTTTAATGTTTTTGTTATTATTTTGTATAAATATGTAGTAAGTTTGGTTTTTATCCTTATATTGTTTCTAAGTCTTTAAATATGTTAGTAGCTTGATTTTCGGGTTTTATTATGTTTTTATTGTACATACCATAATTTAACCTTCTAGCCAAATTTTGCAAGTGCTGGAGGCCATTATGAAGCAAAAGTGGAGGCTAAGTTGAGTCTGCTGCAAAATTATGCAGCTTGACCTCTCATGCTGCGACACAAGGACCATCATGCCGCGGCACAAGCCCAATTTTTCAGCAGAAGAGACTCACATCGTGGCGCAACTTTGTCAACGCTGCAGCACTATAGCCTCTACCGTATCAGGATTTGCACCTGAGGGCTCCACGTCACGGGGCACCTTTTGCATCCTGCAACATTCCACCCTATTTTGTGCATATTTTTCCATTTTTCTTGTTTTCCTTATTTTTCTTTATTTGTTAATGTTCAGGTCTAATGTGGCTGCTATTTTGACTGGCTCAAGTACCCTTTATCCCATGTGCAACAAGGACACACTTTCAATTTGGTTTGGGAGAGTATTATTACATATTTTTTCCACCTTAATGCTTATTATATAACATGTTTTGATATTTAAAGTATGCAGTAGCAATAGTCACCATATTACCCTGATCACACATTGTTTTGGCTATTACTGATAGGCTGTTGATGAATATTTTCAATTTTTAATACTCTGCACACGATGTGAAACTATTTGAATGCATGATATATTGCCATTTGCTAGTGTTGCAATGGTTGTCCAATGATAAATATAGATGCTTATTATCCTCAATTCTTATGTGAATCCATATGCGGCCTCTGATGCATGCTGGTGCAATCTTATTTCTTTTTATGCATGATGTGTTTCCCACTTAGATGCTTGTTTAACTTTGGAAAAGATTTGAGTGCTTGTCTAGAGAATGTTTATGAATTGTGTATGTGGAAACTTCTTTTATCCTTGAAATTATTTTTCAACTCTCTTGAAGTGACATCCTAGACTATGCATGACTGAAGAAATGATTAGGGCATTGTTTGGACCAATTGAGCCTTAAAAAGCCTACCTTCACATGATCATATCCCTAGGTCCCCATTTAAAGCTTTACAAATGTTTGGCCTTATATGTTTTTCATCACCCTCATCTTCCCTACCATGTAACCCTTCATATGCATGTGAAAGTATTGCATTCTTTTCCTTCCCATCATTGTTTATTGAGTGCATAATGTGTTACTTCTTCATTTGAGTCCAATGAGTAAGGTATTTATGTTTGTGTCAATACAGAAGTGGCTTGAAAGAACCATATGCACAAAAAAGAAATTGGTTTAGAAAGAGAAAAAGAAAAAGAGAAGAAAAGAAAATCAAGATAATAAAAAGAAAAGAAAAAAGCAAAAAGCAAATATGCATTAAATGGTTTTGGAGAGTCTTATTAGTTTATTTTATATACCATCATTGTATCATTTAGTGACTCAAGTCTTGAAATCATATGTTATGTTTCTCAAAGTTTGTATGTTATCCTTTTCCCTTTTGTTCTTCACCCCATAACCAATGGCCTTGCATTACAAGCTATTAAAGACCCTTTTGATATTCATTCGTGTGTGATTTATGTAACACCCTAACTTTTGAATAAATAACAGTTATGTCTTGATTGTACTGTTTTATATTTTTTTGTATGCTACAAAAATTTATTCGACTATTTTGTGTTCATATTTGAGTGTTTGGTGTGATTTACTCTGAGTCAGGAAAATAATAATTTTCGGGCCGGGATTTCTTGGTTTCGTGAGACTTGCGAGGATCGAGGATCGGTGATCTACTTGGGACGTCTGATTGTGTCCCTATGAGGAGAGTTTGATGCTGAGCCTGTCTTTACTACGACTTTGTACTTACATCTGGAGATGCCATTGGATCTGAGGCATCACTGGGGAGGACTCTTTCGTGTTTCCAGTGAGATTAGCATAGTATCAACAACACGGACTCCTGTTTGTGGAACTGTGAGACATCCTGGATTTCTATCACCCGAGGTTTCATCTAAGAGTGATCCTTCGGAGGGTTAGGAATCTATGATGTGCACTTGGGCATTTTATGATGTTGTATTGTATATTAACGCTTTACTGCTTCATTCAAATATTTTGTAGTTGTAAATTATTTGTACAACTTAAGACAAAATTATATGTATATTATGTGTGTGATAACAGGTTACTATATTTTATGTTCCGTGTTATTTTATTTAATGATATCTTGTATAAAAGGAAAAATTTTACAACTCACATTAATTATGTATCAAATGTTTTATAACTTGGGTAATATTTTATTTATTTTATTTTATTGCATTCATAAATATGACATCCCCACAAGGGTGTTACATTAGTTGGTATCAAAGCCCAAGTTAGAGTCTTTTGGGGTTGTGGTTGGGTCTATTTTTGCTTGTGTTGTGTGATTCTCTGTAATTTAATTCCGAAAGGACACATCTAACTCTGTTTTGTTATGATTGAAGAAAGAAGATGTATGGAGGAAGAGGAACGCGCGCGAATGCGAATCGTACTGTGGACCCAATGATTGCAGCTGCTGAGGCTAAACAGCGAATGGCAGAGGTGATAACTCAATAAAATCAGAGAGCATCTCAACAACAAGATGCTACTGCTGATGCTTTAAATTTGTTTGAGTTTAGGTGTAACAATCCACCGTAATTCAGAGGCGAGTTTAACCCTGAGAAGGCATGTCTGTGGATACAAGACTTGGAAAGATATTCGAAAGAATGGGATGCGCCGATGATAAGAAGGTGACATATGCTACCTTTATGTTAAGAGGGGATGGTGAAAATTGGTGGAAAGGAACCCGCCAATTATTACAGACTGAAGGAACTGAAATCACCTGGGAGGTATTTTCTAAAGTGTTTCTAGATAAGTACTTTCCTGCCAGTGCTAGACATGCAAAGGAGATGAAATTTCTTGGTTTACATCAAGGCAATATGACTGTCAATGAGTTTGCTTCTAAATTTGAGAGTTTATCTCAGTTCTCAAACTATGTTTAAACTCAACCAAATGGTGCGTGGAGATGTCAAAAATTTGAGGAAGGGTTGAGGGTAGAATAGCGACGAGGAGTGCTAACCTTGAAGATGAACCAATTTCATGCTTTGGTGGATACTTATGGATGACTCGAGGAGTTGGAGCCGTCACGGGATTCAAGGAACCATAATTTTAGACCAACTAGGTTTCAGAGAGAAGGTAACAGCAACAATAGCCGGTTTTAACACAAACCGTATTCGAGACCACCAGGAAATCAACCTCAACGACCACCAGTTGGGGGAAGTTCTAGTGGTAATAGAGCTGGTTAGAAAGTGGCGTTTACGCCAACATGTTTTAAGTGTGGAAAGAGTGGTCATATCTCTAAGGATTGCTCAATCAGAGGGACAATATGTTTTAATTGTCGACAACCTGGACATGTTTTTAGGGACTATACTCAGCCATAGAGGAAGCCTACTATGAGCAATGTTCGTGCTAATCAGCCGAGGTCTGGAGGGCGAGTATATACAATGATTGGAACTGAAGTTTCTCAGTCTGAGGATCTTATTTAGGGGGAAGGTGCCATTGAAGGTAATCTTCTGACTGTGTTATATGATTCAGGTGCAACACATTTATTTATTGCGTATGATTGTATGGAATGATTGAAACTACCTGTGTCTTCTCCGAGTTTTCAATTGGTCGTTTCTACACCAACTGCCAAGCCTATAGTTACATCTAAGATATATCTGGATTGTCCTGTTATTATACAGGATCATATGTTTTCCGTCAATTTGATTTGTTTACCTTTTGTAGAGATAGATGTAATATTAGGAATGGATTAGTTATCTTCTAACCATATCCTTATAGACTGTGCAAACAAAACCATAGTTTTTCCTAAGGAAGAAAGTTCTGGATTTCTGACTGCTGTTAAAGTCAAATCATTGTTGAGAGATAGAGCTCAAGAATATATGTTATTATCTTTTCTAGAAGTCAAGAGTGAGAAAGACGTGAATGCTATTCCTGTCGTCAATGAGTTTCCAGAGATTTTTTCTGATGACATACCTAGTTTGCCACCGGAAAGGGAGATCGAATTTTCTATCGATTTGGTACCAGGAGCAGGTCCTATATCGATTGCACCGTATCGGATGTCACCAGTGGAATTGGTAGAGTTGAAGAAGCAATTGGAGAAACTGTTGGAGAAACAGTTTATGCGACCTAGTGTTTCACCATGGGGAGCACCAGTGCTGTTAGTCAGGAAGAAGGATGGAACTTCTCGTCTTTGCGTAGATTATCGTCAACTAAACAAGGTTACCATAAAGAATAAATATCCTCTTCCAAGAATTGATGATTTGATGGACTAGTTGAAGAGAGCAGTTATTTTCTCTAAGATAGATTTGATATCAGGTTATCATCAGATTTGTGTCAAGGTAGATGATGTGCCTAAGACAACTTTCCGAACTCATTACGGACATTATGAGTATCAAGTGATGTCGTTCGGAGTGACGAATGCTCCTGCAATATTCATGGACTATATGAATAGGATTTTTCGTCCGTATCTAGATAGATTTGTCGTTGTCTTTATCGATGACATTCTGATTTATTCTCAATCTAAGGAAGAACATGTTGAACATCTCAGTATAGTTCTTCAGATTTCAAAGGAAAAGAAGCTGTATGCAAAATTAGCAAAGTGTGAATTTTGGTTGGAGGAGGTTCAATTTCTAGGTCACGTGATTTCCAAGGAAGGTATTGCGGTAGACCAATCGAAGGTGGAGATTATTATACAATGGGAAAAGCCTAAGACAGTAACGGAAGTCCGAAGTTTTGTTGGGTTGGCTGGATATTACTGAAGGTTTATTGAAGGTTTCTCCAAGATAGCTGGACTGCTTACGCAGCTCACGAGGAAGAGTCAAGCTTTTGATTGGATGGAGGAACGTGAAGCAAGTTTCCAAGAGTTGAAGAAAAGACTGACGACTGCACCAGTGCTGATTTTATCGGATCCTAACAAATCCTTTGAAGTGTATTATGATGCTTCTTACCAGGGGTTAGGGTGCGTATTGATGCAAGACCGGAATGTAGTGGCTTATGCTTCTAGACAGTTGAAGGTTCATGAGAGGAAATATCCAACGCATGATTTGGAATTAGCCGTAGTGGTTTTTGCCTTGAAAGTGTGGAGGCATTTTCTGTATGGAGCTATGTTCAATGTCTTTAGTGATCACAAGAGTTTGAAGTACTTGTTTGATCAAAAGGAATTGAATATGAGGCAGAGGCAATGGTTGGAATTCTTGAAGGACTATGACTTTCAACTTCAATACCATCCAGGAAAGGCGAACGTGGTGGCAGATGTCTTAAGTAGAAAGGTGATCAGTGTTTCTACGATGATGATAAAGGAGGTGGAATTGATCAACAAATTCAGAGATCTATGGTTATCAGTGGAATTGGTACCTGGAAGGATTCATCTAGGTAAGGTTGTGATTTTGAATGAACTGCTTTATGTAATTCGAGATGAACAGGATGAGGATGCGTTTTTTCAAAACAAAAAGGAATTTTTGAAGCAAGGTCATAAGGCGACGGTAGAGGAAGGATCAGATGGAATCTTGAGATTTGAAGAAAGAATTTGTATACCTGATGACCCTGAACTTAAGAAAGCAATTTTGGATGAGGCCCATACTAGTGATCTGAGTCTGCATCCAGGGATGACTAAGATGTATCAAGACTTGAAAAGGTTATTTTGGTGGCCAAGGATGAAAAGAGACGTAGCAAAACGTGTGGCATCTTGTCTCATTTGTCAAAAGGCAAAGGTGGAACATCAAAGACCTACCAGTATGTTACAACCGTTAGCTATTCCAAAATGGAAATGGGATAGTATCTCAATGGATTTTGTTACCGGATTGCCGAAGACAAGAAAAGGACATGATTCTGTATGGGTTATAGTTGATATGCTTACGAAGTCAGCACACTTCTTGCCAATCAATATTAAGTATTCATTGGAAAGATTAACCTATATGTACATCAGCGAAATTGTTAGACTGCATGGTGTACCTACATGTATAGTTTCTGACAGAGATCCAAGGTTTACGTCAAGGTTCTGGCGAAGTTTGCAAGAAACCATGGGAACAAAGCTGCGATTGAGTTCTGCTTATCACCCGCAGACTGATGGTCATACAAAAAGGACGATACAGTCTTTGGAAGACTTGTTGCGCGCTTGTGTGTTGGAGCAACGAGGAAGTTGGGATGAATTTTTATCTTTGATAGAATTCACCTATAACAATAGTTTTCACTCAAGTATAGGGATGACACCTTATGAAGCGCTGTATGGACGACGATGCGGAACACCTTTGTGTTGGTATCAAGATAGAGAGAGTATGACTATTAGACCAGATCTTATGCAACAGACTACGAAAAAGGTGAAGATGATACAAGAAAAGATGAAGATGACTCAAAGCAGACAAATGAGCTATGCTGATAAGCGAAGGCGACCTCTTGAATTTGAGGAGGGTGAGTATGTATTCTTGCGAGTAACACCTACGACTGGTGTCGTAAGGGTTATCAAATCCAAGAAGCTTACTCCTAAGTTCATTGGACCTTATCAAATTATTCGACGGATAGGTCCTGTAGCCTACCAGATAGCTTTACCGCCTTTTCTATCCAATCTGCATAACGTATTCCATGTGTCTCAACTAAGGAAGTATATTCCTGATCCGACGCATGTTATACAGCCCGACAAAGTGCAACTAAAGGATAACTTGACGTATGAGATACTTCCTATTAGAATTGAAGACAGGAAAGTGAAGCAGCTTCGAGGGAAAATGATCGAGCTGGTAAAGGTGATATGGAATGACGTAACAGGTGATACTACCTGGGAATTGGAAAACAAAATGAGGGAGCAATATCCTCAGTTATTTTGATGTACGATAAATTTCGGGGACGAAATTTTTATTAGTGGGGGAGAGTTGTAACACCCCAACTTTTGAATAAATGACAGTTATGTCATAATTGTACTGTTTTATGTTTTTCTGTATGCTACAAAAATGTATTCGACTATTTCGTGTTCATATTTGAGTGTTTAGTGTGATTTACTCTGGGTCAGGAAAATAATAATTTCTGGGCTGAGATTTCTTGGTTTCGTGAGACTTGAGTTTCACAGAGGTTCGGAGGCTTGGCGATTACGCGAGGATCGAGGATCGAGGATCGGTGATCTACTTGGGACGTTTGACTGTGTCCATACGAGGAAAGTTTGATGCTGAGACTGTCTTTACTACGACTTTGTACTTACATCTGGAGATGCCATTGGATCTGAGGCGTCACTGGGGAGGACTCTTTCGTGTTCCTAGTGAGATTAGCATAGTGTCAACAACACGGACTCCTATCTGTGGAACTGTGAGACATCCTGGATTTCTATTACCCGAGGTTTCATCTGAGAGTGATCCTTCGGAGGGTTAGGAATCTATGATGTGTACTTGGGCATTTTATGATGTTGTATTGTATATTAACTCTTTACTGCTTTATTTAAATATTTTTTAGTTGTAAATTATTTGTACAACTTAAGACAAAATCATATGTATATTATGTGTGTGATAACAGGTTGCTATATTTTATATTCTGTGTCATTTTATTTAATGATATCCTGTATAAAAGGAAAAATTTTACAACTCACATTAATTATGTATCAAATGTTTTATAACTTTGGTAATATTTTATTTATTTTATTTTATTGCATTCATAAATGTGATATCTCCACAAGGGTGTTACAATTTACATTAGTGGAAAGAGAGTTGAATTTCAATTTTGTGGATTCCTTGATGCATATCTATGTGTAAGTTCATAAACTTATTCGGATGAGCATGATTTGAAAAAGATAAGTTTAGCTTGCATATTTGAGGGAAATGTAAGTGCATGATAGGAAGCTTGATTGATGGCATGATAAGGATTGTATATGTGTTATGCTAATTATGAGGCATATGCATTCTTTGAGGGCTGATACAATAATTGTGCACTAGTTTTGGTTAAGAAAAAATTGAATTCATAAATAGTTGCTAAATGCATGTGAGCATGATTTGTCAATACAAGTGTATTTGTGCTTTGTTTTGCTCGAAGACTAGCAAAAACATAAGTTTGGGGGTATGATAACTCCACTATATGTAGTTATTTATGCCCTATATTTGTACTCTTTTGATAGCCTAGTCCTTGCTTGCGATGCATATTTAGAAGGTTTTAGGCTTATATTTGTCATATTCCATTTGGGTATCTTCCTTGATGCTTTTGTGATAATATTTCCTATTCTTTGTTGGATTAAGTAGATTTGCACTTGTATTTGATTTGGTGACTTTTCTAATACAGGATAGGCTCAAAAGAGATGAATTGAAGCAAGCTAAGGCCCAACATTGGAAGAGAAAGCTCAAGATGAATTCCAGCAGAGCACACTGCGGTGCAAGGAGAAGCACGCTATGGCGTTATGAACTCATCCTTGCTGTTCAGTTTGGTACCTAAGGCTGGTATGCCACGACATATGGGGATTGAACGCCGCTGCGTTATGCCCTAATTTCAACACGCGTCGCGGCATGATGCACAGAGCTGAGCCTATAAATAAGTTTTCATTAGTTTTCTTGGAGAGCTTTTTCTTAGTTTAGGTTTTCCTCCATCCTAGCGTTAGAAAGGTGCGGCTGAGTCTTCATTTAGAGGTGGAGAGGAGGCTTGGGGAGCCAAGGATGGAGGCCATCTTCCTCTTAGAGGAAGATTCAAGCTTTAAAGACCAAATCCATGAGCTTTCTCCTTCTCCCTTTGCTTTTCTCTCCTCCCTTTATCTTGAGCATGTATTTTGTATGCTATTTTCATCTTCAATGTATAGCCAAGCTGTATTTAGGGAATACTTTGGATCTTTTTATGAATATTAATGATTATGTATTTCCTTTGAGTTTATATGGATGTTTGGTTTTGTTCAATCATATTGTTCTTAATGCTCTTGAGTGTTTGACCAATATTTAAGTGATTTGTTGAAACACTACAAGAATTTCTTCATTTAGCAATGAAATTTTGAGAGGGAAAATTTCCCTCGCAATTTCCTCTCTAATTTGCAAAGGAATTGCGAGGGATTAGCAAGGGAAATATGAACCCTCGCTAAATTTCATAATTAATTTCCAATAGAAAAACATTGATTGAATAGCGAGGGAATTGCAAGGGATATTTTCTATCTCTAAAATTAGCGAGGTAATTAAGATGGAATATTTTCCCTCGCTAAAATTAGCATGGGAATTGAGAGGGAATTTGTTCCTTCGCTAATTTTAGCGAGGGAATTGAGAGGAAATTTGTTCCCTTACTAAATTCCCTCCCTAAAAAAGCCCAACCCACTCAGTAAATTCAAAGCCAAAACAATCTAGGTTAGATGAAATCATTTCCCTCCACAGCCACAGCTCCTTCCCACCCTCAGCACCCGAGCACTACGACCTTCCCCTCCACCACCCACGCTCTTCCCCTCCTTCTGAGCACGACAGCCACGCGACGCGGGTGACGAGCAACCACACAGCCACAGCGACGCGACCACTAGTAAGCCTTCTTCTTTTTTTCTTCTTTAGTTTTCTTCTTTCTCCCACTCATTCCCTCACACTGGAACCACTGGAAATTGAGCTAAAATAATACTTCGTGACAGAGACCAAAGAACTGGAACAATGTTGTTTGTCAGCATTTGGGTTTGTTCTTTCTTTGCCCAATTTCTGTAACGTTGAAATTTCGAAAGCCTTAACATGTGAGCATTTCTTCATTTCTTAGGATTATCGTTTTTCGCTACAAAGGAGCAGCGAAAGATATTGTTTTCTCCATTCGAGGTAGTTAAAGAAGGTGTGTCGTGTTTTCTTTTCTCTTCACAAATATTGCTTTTTCCCCATCACTCTGTGCTGTGGGTTGTTTCAAATCTTTATTTGCAGCTACTCTAGTTGTGGACTCAAGAACTCAAAGGCCCAAAGGGTTTGGTTTGATTTGTGGTGCCAAGGACAAGCAGGTCAAGGTCAAGGGGCCTGTGAGGATTCCCACTAAGGTTTGCATCACTACCCGAAAGCTGCCTTGTGGTGAAGGCATTTATTTTTAATTCAAAATTGCTCCTTGCTCAATAATATTATGTGGTTAACTTTAAATTTCTACCTTATGTTATGTGCTTCCTTATGTGTCTATTATTATGTTCATTTTGCAATTACACACATGTAGAGACAGTGTTTCTAAATTGTGTTTGCCCTTTTTCCTTATGTCCTTACATCTTTGATTATTAGGTGTTTTAAATGTAAATTTTGTTGTCCTTCTATTTGAAGTCAAAGCAAATTGTCTAGGTTATATATATATATATAAAATAATTTACTATTCTCCTCTCATCCCTTCGCCGGATCTCGACGTCTTTCACGCACTTCCGGTTTTAACTTTAATGTTTTAATTTCTTTATTTATTTTAGCATTTCATTTACATGTAAGCAGTCCGTTTGCATCCAACTTCTCTCTATCCTGCTCTCTTTCTCCCCCTCCGTTTTCCTATGATCTTCTCCCTATAACTCTGGTATCAGAGCCTGATGGGGAAGTAGGAAAGTAAATGAACGGAGTTTAAGTTGCCTTTATCTTATTGAACTGGATATTAACGTTGTTATATTATAATACTTTGATATTTATCTGATCTGGTTATTTCTTTGTTAAATCATGTTATAACCTGTTAAAATTGGAAATTATTACTAGATCTGGAAAGTACGCAGTTTATGTTACCCTATCTTGGACTGGACGGTACATAATACCCGTGTTGGATCTTTGCTGTGAGGCTGTAGCAGTAAGTCCCAGAGGTGAAGGGCAGTAAGTCTAATTCGACGATGCTTTCATAGGAAGTGATAGTTTGGGTACGGTGGTGACCTTGGACCAAGATCTGGTAAATATTTGCGGTGGCTGTAGATCTGGACATAATTAAGGACTTAAAAGGTTAAAATATGATTTAATAATTGATAATCATCTCAGATCTAAATCAAAGTATAAAATAATCTGGTTCTCTTAAAATCTAGTTCAAAAGATAAATCTAACTTAAATTTCCTCATTTCTGCTTCTATGGAACTGTATGATGGCAATGATATCGGGGGTCTATACATCTTATCTGCTTCTGATCTTTAATTTTTGCGTTTATATTTCTATTCTTATATTTGTTCTTGCTTTTCTCTTTGCTGTTTCTTGCTTTTCTGTAACTATGTTACGATCTTTGTCTTCTGCTTTCTCCAAACTGACAATCAAGTCATCCCAACCATCATCTTCTTCTCTTTCTGAAGATCAAACAAGGCAAACTAAAACTGACATCTTTAATGAAGAAATTCATTTTGAAGATATAAATCAAGATTTTGACAACTGGGAAATTCTTAGAATCTCCACAAACAATCTCTATAAACCTGACGGAAGTTTCTTTAGGAGTTCTGATTATGTTATTAGGACTGTAGAGAAAACAATCATAATTGAATCTGATGATGAAGAATTTTACTTACTGTCAGAAGAATCAATTAAAAAACACAAGTCAAAATACAACTTTCTGCATGTTGCTTGTGTGCAGGTTGCTGTCAAGCCTTTAATCTGCGACGGATTAAATGTGTCTATCCTTCTCTGTCTAAGAGATGTTCATCATAACGAATTCCACGACTCACTGCTTGGAACCATAGAAACAAGCTTAGGTCATGGCCCAATCTACTTCAATTGCTACCCGGATAAAACAATTAGTCTCCAAGACAAAAACATCTTAGACTGTCTCTTCTTAAATCTAAAGGTCTGCGGCTTAAACATGAAGCTTGGATCTGTCCCTTTGTCTTTAATCTATAGGATTCAATATAAAGTAATGAATTCTTCCATCTCTAAAGCCTTAAAATCCAAAGAAAAAGGCGTTACAACCTTATTTTTGACTGATACATCTAAGACCAACGTAGTTGTCCCAAAAATGATCCGATGGGAGGATGTAGTTCTCCCTCAAAAGTGGACTATGGATGAAGCTGCACCAGCTTTGCCCAGAGAATCTCCTGAGATTCAAGAAATTGTCCAACACCAATCTGGAAAAGTTGAACTAACGTTTGACCAAAGAAACTCTTTTAGCTCATCTAGATCATTTAGATCTACCTCAACTAGATCTGATAATTTTAGGTCTGCTGTGTCTAAAAAATCTTTCTCAACTGT
Organism: Ormosia emarginata; assembly: GCA_029884605.1. Classification (NCBI taxonomy): domain Eukaryota; kingdom Viridiplantae; phylum Streptophyta; class Magnoliopsida; order Fabales; family Fabaceae; genus Ormosia; species Ormosia emarginata. The sequence goes on along the minus strand of JAQQTP010000078.1, from coordinate 17,280,524 downwards.
AGGATCTTCTTCTACAATTCATCTGTAGGGTTTAGACACATCGTCGACCCTTCCTAAACCTATCTACCAGCAGGAAGATAACCAAGACCAGAGATCTATTCTCTCTCCAACTTTCTCAGATATGAATGATGTCTATGATTAGTACACCATTCGTAATTGATAAACCAACCCTTAAAAAAGACTTCTTTTCCGAGGCATGGACGCCTCAACGGGAATGGTTTTTTACTAATTATAAGGGTGAAAAGAAAACTGAAATCCAAAATAAATGGTATACATTTATGGAAAACGTTCAAACTAATGTTCCTTTCTTTGATTGGTTTCATGCCTATCTTACTAGGAAAGAAATTCCCTATCCTTAGAGCATCGGTCTAATGGAGGATCTGTCTGTTAACGTCTTAATAGTTTGGCATCGCAAGGACGAAGCCCTTGTTAAATCCATTCTTCCTCCTCAAAGTTCTTATTTTCTGGATAAGAAAGATAAAAATAATAAACCTGTTGTTGCCTCAGCTGACGATGAACCCATAGGATCCCATGATATTAAAAGTCTTATGGAACAAAACAATTATACAAACAAATATCTTCAAGTCTTAGGTGAAAAAATCTTAAACAAAGAACCTAAGAATAAAGAAAAACAATCTGAAGATAAACCTTCAATTTTAGGAACTAAAACTGTAGTCGAAAAACCCATCTTCAAACCGTTTAGAGTTTCTAAACAAGTAAAAGAATCTATCAAACTTCTTAAAAACAAGAATTTAGGTAATCCTAATTCTAATCCAAATATTGATTTAGTCAGTGAAATTGTCTCTAAATTGAATCGTATTCCACCTGTTGACGCAGTCATCCCGAATACACCTCAATCTGAAACCTCCAGAACTTCCAAACCTTTGATTATCAACACACTCAAACAATCTGATTCCCACTCTGAACCAGATTGTCATTCTAAACAAAATTCTGAAATCAAAATCAATCTGGTTATTAGCAAAGTTCTTAATTGGAAAAATCCTTCTAAACTTTACTATCAGCGAGCAACCTCTCCTGATCTATTGCTTGAAGAACGTGACCCAACGTTTAAATCTTTTAGCGCCAACAATGTCTATGTCTGGGATATAGATGGAAAGACTGAGTATCAAATCCTTAATACTCTTCAAGAAATGACGATGGTTTCTACAGCTTATCAAATCTCTTACGACTGTAGCGATCAAATTATCTGTGAAGTTCTTGTTTTCGGCTTCACTGGTCAACTCAAAGGTTGGTGGGATCATTATCTCACTAATACCCAGCATAACGACATTCAAATTGCCATTAAAAATGACCCTGATGGCTATCCTATCCTTAGTGATGGCAAACCAATCCTTGATTCTGTAAACGCGTTAATCTTCACCATTGTTCAACATTTCATTGGTGATACAACTATCTGGCATGATAGATCTGCTAAGCTTCTATCCAATCTCAAATGTAAAACCTTACCTGACTTTAGGTGGTATCGTCATACCTTCTTCACTAGGGTTTATACTCGTGAAGACTGTTAACAACCTTTCTGGAAGGAGAAATTCCTTGTAGGTCTTCCCAAATCTCTTGGCTATAAAGTCAGAGATAAAATCTGAGGTCAATCTCTTATTGGAGAAATCCCTTATGAGCAGTTGAGTTACGGACAACTCATTGCTTTCGTTCAGAAAGTAGTCCTAAAAATCTATCAAGATGATAACATCCAATCTCAACTTGCCAGAGAGAAGGCTCAAACTAAGCGGGAGCTTGGAAACTTCTGCGAACAATTCGGTCTTCCTTATGCTAGGAAGAAGAAAACTAAACCTAAACAGATTCATCCCCAGAATAAAAAATCTAAATATTTTAAACATAAAGCTTCAACCAAACCTAGAAGACTTAAGTAAGAGTTTAAGTCGAAACCTCCTATTGACAATGTCAATGTCCCGACGAAACCTGTAATCTGCTATAACTGTGGTAAACCTGGCCACATTAGCAAATACTGTCGGCTTAAGCAAAAGATAAAAGCATTAAATCTTGATCAAGCAGTTGAAGAACAACTTAACAATCTTCTTATCGAATCATCTGAAGAAGATTCTGAAAAAGAATTTTTTGAAGATCTAAACCAAATCCAAGATGATGACATCTCATCATCTGATGGAGATTCAGATTCTCCAATAGTTAATGTTTTAACTAAAGAACAAGATCTTTTGTTTGAAGTTCTTAATTCCATCAAAAACTCTGAAGAACGAAGCGTCTTCTTACAAAAATTCAAATCAATCATTGAAGAATCCTCTTCTAAAACCCTTAAGAATCCAATTCTTAGGAATAAGTATGATCTTAAATAAACTATAAAGAAGCTTGAAAAATCTTCTTCTAAAAAACCTGTCACTCTTCAAGATCTTCAGTTTGAAATTAACCAACTTAAGATTGAAGTTAAAAAACTTAAAGAAGAGCAACAACGTCATTCGCTTATCATCTCCTAGTTAGGTGATACGCAATCAGATTCAGAATCTGAGATATCTGAAAAAATTCTTGATTCTTCAATCATGGTTAAATCTAATTTACCACCTGATAATGATGTATTCTATGACATTATCAATTAACTAAGAAATCAAAAATCGATGATTTTGTTCTTAATACTGTTGCACTATTTGATACCGGTGCAGATTCAAACTGTAATTTGGAGGGAATGGTTCCGACAAAATATTTTGAGAAAACTACTGAGCGACTCAGTACTGCTAGTGGTTCAAAACTTAAAATACAGTACAAACTTTCATCCGCAATCATTGAAAATCAAGGTTTCCAGGTTGAAACCTCTTTTCTGCTCGTCAAGAATCTCAAAGGTGAGGTTATCCTTGGAACTACTTTCATAAGGTCTCTCTTCCCTTTGCAAATCACTGAAGAAGGTATTATTACCTAGCATCTTGGCAAAACTATCTGTTTTTCGTTTCTCAAAAAATCGATTCTTAAAACTCTTAATCCAATTGTTAATCTAATTAACAATAAACAAAAACAGATTAAATTAAAGAAGAAATTTCTTATAAGAATATTGAAACTCAGCTTTCTTAACCTCAGGTTAAGAAACACATTCAATCTCTTCATCTCCAAATTCAAGACTCTATCTGTTCTGTTCTTCCAAACGCGTTTTGGGAAAGAAAAAGGCATATGGTTGATCTTCCATATGAAAAGGATTTCAACGATCGTTTGATCCCAACCAAAGCTCGTCCTATCCAGATGAGTCATGAACTTCTCGATTTCTGCAAAGTCGAGATTAAAGATCTTTTATCCAAAGGTCTCATCCGAAAGAGTAAGTCTCCTTGGTCTTGTTCTGCCTTTTATGTCAACAAAGCCGCTGAGATCGAAAGAGGAGCTCTGTGCCTTGTCATAAACTACAAACTGCTTAATCAAGCCCTTCAATGGATTAGGTATCCTATTCCCAACAAAAAAGACCTTCTCAAACGTCTCCATTCTGCTAAAATCTTTTTTCTAAGTTCGACATGAAGTTCGGATTTTGGCAAATTCAACTCAAGGAGTGTGATCGCTACAAGACGGCTTTCACTGTTCCTTTTGGGTAGTACGAATGGAATGTAATGCCCTTTGGTCTGAAGAATGCTCCTTTGGAGTTTCAGAGGATCATGAATGAGATCTTCAACTCATATTCAAACTTCACAATTGTATACATTGATGATGTTCTTGTATACTCCTAATCTGTAGATCAACACTTTAAACACATTAATATTTTCATTAATGTAACTAAGAAAAATGGTTTGGCTGTATCTTAATCAAAGATCAACTTTTTCCAAACTCAAATTCGGTTTCTTGGCCATAATATTTATCAAGGAACTATCAATCCTATTAATCAGGTTATTGAATTTGCTGATAAATTCCCCAATCAAATTATTGACAAAAATCAACTTCAAAGGTTTCTTGGCTGTTTAAACTATGTTGCTGACTTCTTCCCTCAGCTAAGTAATCTTATTAAACCTCTGCGTCGTCTGAAAACTAATCCACCTCCATGGTCAGACATCCATATAGGTATTGTTAAACAGATTAAGTCTTAGGTGAAGTCTCTTCCATGTCTTTACCTTCCCAATCTTGAAGCTTTCAAAATTGTCGAAATTGATGCCTCAGACATTGGTTATGGTGGCATTCTCAAACAGCGTGTCACAGACAAAGAGCATGTCATTGCATATGCATCAAAACATTGGAATTCTGCTCAACAGAATTATTCAACTGTGAAAAAAGAAATTTTGGCAATTGTTTTATGCATTACAAAATTTCAATCTGACATATTAAATCAAAAGTTTTTGGTTCGTGTTGACTGTAAATCTGCTAAAGGCATTTTGTTAAAAGATGTTAAAAATTTAGCCTCAAAACAGATTTTTGCAAGATGGCAAGCCATCCTTTCTGTCTTTATTTTGATATTGAATATATCAAGGGAACCTCAAACACTTTACCTGATTACCTTACTCGTGAATATCTTCAGGGAAAGTAGCAGAATGCCTCGAGGAGGCTCTTCATCCTCATCATTCCCTTCCTGTGGAAGGGGGTAACAAAGGAAAAGGTGAGTTGGTTCTAACCGTATCAGCTATTAATCAATCTTCTGAGTCTTCTACTCTTCCAGAGTCAGCTACTCAGATTCAAACCTCTCAATCTGGTACCCGTAAGCAAACGTTTGATGATTACCCCATCCAAACACTACAAGCCTTCCAACAACAGGGACTTACCAAACTCCCTAGAGAATCGTGGGCCGACATAGCCTCCCAAGATGATCTTGACACCCTCATCCAAAAACAGAAAACCAAGGAAATTGTTGTCAATTCCCCCAGCAAACAAATTGTTGTGTCTCAACCTTCCCCGGTTCAGTCCCAAACAGGGTACGTCACCAAAACTGATTTCACCTTTGCAGCCATACAAATGGAAAGAGATTTCTGGGATGTTAATCCTAGAATCGCTGTTGAAAGAATCTTCCCCAGAGGATTCTTATTTAGACCATTATCCCTCATAAAAGACCAAAAGTTTTATGAATGTGTCCTTCTGGCTACTGGTTCTGTTGCCTTAAAACATTTCAAAGAAAATGGAATTATCCATTACTCAACTTGTCAAATTTTGAAATTCGTTTCTCCTTCTAACTAGGGTCAAGCCTTCCACTTGACTAAAAAAATTCCAAAAATTTATAACCCGATTGGTTATGATTACTTTGACTATCTCCAGGCTTGGTATAACATGTTCTGGATCAAAACCGAAGCTGATAGTCATTCCTGGCTTATCTATTTCAAAAGAAATGTCAAGTATGACTTCCCAAACTGGTTCGCGGCTTAGTGGGCTTTCTTTGGTCCCATCCCTGACATCTTTCCAGCTGATGTTCTTGAAGGATTCAAATATTTTAAGAAGCGTTTTGATCGCTCTGACTCCTGGCCGATCGAATTACACTTCTTCTCCAAGTTCTCCATCTCATGGGTTTGCTCATGGCATTTTATCTACTCGAAGGGATTCCCTGGATTCCTGCCTTCCATGGATAGACAAGCTACTGTTAAATGGTGGAAGAAATTTGATGGTTCTCATGCCACTATTGACGGCGTCAAGCAATGGTTTTCCCAAAACCAGAAGTCTCTGAAGCTTGCTGACCCCAAGGTTAGCATCTTCCTCAACTAGAGAGCTCATGCTACTGCGGCTGTCAGTGCATCAACTTCAAAAGAAGAATTTGAAGAAAATATTAGGATCATTCTCCAGAATATTGAAGAGGAGAAATCTGAATCTAAATCCAAAAGCAACTCAGAATCTGGCCTTCAGAACAAATCAGATTCTGGTTCTTACAATCAAAATGAAAACGACTGTTATGGGAAAGATCTTGATAGTCAAAGTGTCAATCTCAGCGATGATGAATAGTCATCCTTGCGGCTGGTTACTGTAGCAGGGTCGCTGTACACTATTTACTGTAGCTGAAGCGGCAGAAGACTGTTTGCTACTGTTCACTGTAGCGGGATTTCATTTTACTGTTTGTAATAGTAAAATTTTGTCTATTTAACATTCTGTCTTTAGACATGTAAGGCATTCAAAATTTTAGTCTTTCTTTAGTGTCTCTAAGCCTTACAGAGCGATCAGAGAGAGTGAGTTCTCCTCCCTCTTCCCTCATCTCCCAAACTTGTAATCCTTAGTTTATTAATAAAGTTTCGATCTTTTCTACTTATGTAATTTACTCTTCTCCTCTCATCCCTTTGCCTGATCTTGACGTCTTTGACGTACTTCCGATTTTAACTTTAATGTTTTAATTTTAGTCTGTCTGCATCCTACTTCTCTCTATCCTGCTCTCTTTCTCCTCCTCCATTATATATATATATATATATATATATATATATATATATATATATATATAACTCTTTTTTTTGTTAAATGGTATTTGGTACTTAAATCAGAATGTTCATCAACAAATTGTAATTGCTATCAAATTATGTGTGGTGGGTTTTTTTTGTTTTGTGTGGTCTGGATTTTGCTTGTTAATGCGGTAGATTTTAGGGATGTTTCTGGGTTGGGTTAGTTCTGATTTGAGGGAATGGTGTTTATTGTATTGGTGATGATGCTTGTTTATATCTTGACACTCTCTAGCTATTAGCGATACTATTTTGTTAGATTATATTGAAAAGAGTAAAGAGTCATTTTGGTCCTCGAAAGATGCACCTGACATCAATTTAGTCCTCTAAGAATACATGACATCAAAATGGTCCCCAATCATCATTCCATCCACCAATTTAATCCAAAGGTTAACACCTGTTAAACCCATGTTACTATCTCTCCTAAGTGTGCTATTATGTGCACACCTAGACCATTTTGTGCACATGTGGTGACTATATTGTCACTCTAGATGTCCTACTTGTCCATAACTTATTAATTGACCCTAAAATAAAGAAGTGAGAGTTCCAAAGAGAGGCAGAACTACTCTGCCACTACTCTGAAATTTCAGAACGCACATTGGGAGAATATGCACATTAGGAAAACTCCTTTTGCCGCCATTGAAGGATTTTAGAGCGGATAGAATCGAGGCATAACTAGCAAGTTTTCACTAGATATATTAAGATTATGATCTTGTTTAATTAATATTGGTTGTCAAGTTACTGTTATAATATTGGAATTATCTTGTTTTTACATTGATATTGGTAGTAGGAGCTCTTTGTACATACTTTCTAATGGTAGTAACTGTTACAGGTTGTTATCAGTATTTAGAAATTGGTCATGTTATCTATCTGCTCCTTCTCTTAATACTGCCTGTATGTAGAAATGCTAGTATCTCAAACTCACCCTGTCCTTTATACAGACTTTTATGCCCATTGTATTTTTAGATTAATTGACACAATACATGCTCAAGTTCATTCTCGCCATCATTATTTAATGTTATTGTCATTAAATTATGCTAGAGCTTGAAGCTACAAGTTGTTAGAATTTTTGCTTAGACTAATGACAGGTGGATTTGTGATCATTAGCATGGATCCTATAACTTGCACACTAATAACTGATAACCACTAAAGAAAAGTAGTCGGTGTTGGTTTTTTAGCTGTATAGACATGAAAAAATTTGACAGTGTGGTGTCAAGCAAGCCTTTTAGCTATGAACATGCTGATAAAGATGCAGGATAAACCAAAAAATATTAATTTTTTAAATCTGGCCACCCCCAACCTATAATTTTCAATATAGCCTAGGTCTGCCCCTTCCTGCACAGATTGTTAATGACCTTATGTCAATGTTGGTTACTACATTGTAATATGAATTTGATGTGATTTCTACATAGAGCCATTGACAGCCTTCTTTAGGTGTATTGTCTGTTTTTTATTTGACGTGGTTTGTACATAGAGCCATTATTTTGACATGAGTGTAAACATTGCTATCAAGAGTTTACCACAGCTTGATTGTGGTAAACATTGCTATATTGTATGTTTTAATTTTAGTTTGTGTTTTCCATCTTTGCGTAATTTTGCTTTAAAAAAAAACTATCATGACATATAGTTCAGTTTTCTAAAGATCTTCATGAATCTAAGATGGTTGTTAAGCTTTGATACTGTTTCTGGACATATAAGGCCTTGATTTGTCCCATTTCAAATGCCTAGTGGTTAACTTGCTTGTATGATACTCATAAATACTATTTGGTAGATGTGTTGAAGTCAAATGTTTTGTCTTTCTGACTTGTATATGTTGGTGCAGCTGCTGATAGTGACAGTTCCTCAGCATCTGGATCTGAGGTAGGGTTGTAAAGGACTTGATTATACTCTGTCAGGTAGATTTACAACCTCCGACATTTTATCTTGTTGTATGCTCTGTGATTGCTTATTGTTTAGTATGCCTTCTGCATTATATTGTTAGTGTACCTCTACTTTTTCATTCCAAAAAGGGATACATGTAGCTATCAAGTGAATATATATATATATATATATATATATATATATATATATATATATATATATATATAAATATATATATATATATATATATATATATATTTAAAAGTATTACAAATGATTTTGTTGCTTATACATGTAGCCATTCATTGTTGATTGAGTCTTTGTTAGCTCTGATGCTATGACACTAAAATGTTTGCAAGTTATTGGTGGAAAAGGTTAACAAAACTAGAGGCATTCCCCTTTTTGTCTTTTACATCCTCTCTGTCTCCCTTTGTGTGTGTGTGTATGTGTGTTTTAACTTATTCAATCTCTAATATGAACACCCATTAAGTATCCTAGTTTTAGTGCATGTTTAAGCTTGACATGTTCTTGGATGTCTTGATGAGTTAGACTGGGTATTGATCTGTTAATTGATTTAATTTTTTTACAGTGCTTTAATATTTTTGTTGTTTAATCAATGAGTTGGACTGGCCTTTGTAGCTGATTTGATTTATGTCATAATAGTGGCTAGGCCTTTGTCCCTTTAAGCACCTTTTCTATGAAAGCTTGACTGCCTTCAAACAATTAGGTGGCCTTCAAGCATTGTCTCATCTTTCTTATGTTAAGTTTAATTAATTTCAATAGCTTAATTTCACAATATTTTTTTGAGATAATTAAAGCCTCTATATATCAGTGAAAATCTAATACATGGTTAACCTTCTCAGAATACCACTCTAATTCTTTGTCTTTAACTGCATAAGATAAATTAACTGTCAAAAGGCTCAAAACTAATCAATTCATCAAGCTTTCAGATACACACAACTAGTAAAGAGAAAGAAAGAGAAAAATATGTTTATTATAATATGGGCATAATGAGTTTAAATTGGACTTTGAATGATTTGTCCACAAATTAGGTTAAATAGAATTTCTTTGTCTGTGTCAATGAGATAGGAAGAAGATGATAAGAAAAGGTTAAGAGAAATTGAGGGGATTACTCATATAAGACAACACCAAGATGACCCATCAATTGTTCCTCGTGGCACTGCTTTATGATAACAATAATCCTTGAAATAAGGTCCGCTGCTTGTTGTATCACCTTTGCACTCTTGTTGTTTAACCGCCACTTGACGGTACCACAAATCTGAGGAAGAGATGGTTTCACCCTCTGCCTAAGAGTTCACAACTACACCAAACCCGTTAAGCTTCACATTAGCATCGTCGCTGGGAAGCTCTTGGAAGGCATAACAATACCATTAATCAAAAGCTCTTCCAAAAGAGCATCTATATGAGATGCTCCCAAGTTAGTGACCACCTTCTCAATCGTTTCCATAACCATTTGCCTATAAGGTTCACTATCATCTTTAAGATCCTTAACAATTCTCTCGATAATATTGACAATGCCAACTTTGTTTGCTATCTCTACAGTAGTCTCCACAAGCTGCTTATAGTTTCTTCTATCCAAAGCCATCCTCCTATCCCAAATGTAATGCCCCTTTTTGGGAGAGAACGTCACATTGTCAAATAAAAGAAAATGCGGAAAAGTAAAGTTTTAACATTTCAAGACCCAGTTCATTCGTTTAAGTTTAACTTGTTCAATTCTTAAATACGCGAGCAGAGTAGCAGAAATATACATTTTTTTTTTGTTTTGATAATCATTTTAACCATGCAGAATATAAATGACGGTGAAGGATAAAATAGTAAACAAAATTCTCATCTGAATAATATGCATATAAATATATATATAAAATGTACTGATATCATTTATACTTAGATACAAGCCTGAATTACCCAAAAACAAAACTATACCTGCCCCAAAGGATTATACAAATATGCCCCCGAGATACCAAAATATACAGCCCACACAAAAAAAATACATCAAGCCCCAAAATAAAATACTGGTAGCCATCAGTAGCTACCAATAAACTCAGTCTCTCAGATGAGGAGGGACCGTATCCGGGTCCTCAGTAGGATCCTCCTCTTCAGAGGAAACCTCCATGGGAACCACAGAACCACGGGCAGGAGCTCGAGTAGTAGAATCAAAAGAGTCCTCCCAAGGGGTGTAGTAACGGTCACCCCACATCTCTCTGATGGGCAAGTAAAACTCCAGTCGAAGGCTGATGTGGCAGGTGAGGACAGGTGCCTCATGACGTCTCCAGGCTAGGGCGATCGACACATCTCCCAAGTAGACGCAGCGATCGGAACTCAAGTTGATATGCCAACACTCCGGCCCTCCGAGGAAGGTCAGACGCACATCACCAAGAAATCCGCGCATACATGCCACCATCGTCTCCGTAGAAGCTAGTCTCGTTCGAGCCAGAAGCCAGGAAACTTGGGATCTTCCGCCTCCTTACCATCGTCTTCGATCAATACAGTATACACACATATAGCAAGTAACAGAGATACAAGAAAGAGGTAAGACATCCTACCATCATTACCAATTATAGCAGCTAGAAACAGTACAGCGCCACGCGCCCAAATAGCAATTCAGAATATCACATTCAATTAATAAGCAGAAATTCCAACAGTAAGCAAATAAACAATTCCAGGCAAATAGTCATCTCAGTAATAACCAAATCAGTCATAGATATGGAAAAATAAATATTAACAATGACAATGTATATCATGACTCACATGCATGCCTTCCCAAATTCCTACTCCATGGAGCTAGACTCAAACAGTCGGAGAGAAAGATCAGGAGACATGTCTGTAACTCCTACCGCCAAGGCCGTGCTATCAATAAATGTTCTCGTGCACAATCATGGCATTGTACAGACATTCTACACTAGATCACGATATAGGACAGTGTCAAGTCCGGATCGTCAGTGCGTTTGCATCGGTTTGCCCCACAGGCAAAGGAGCTACCAACTACCCATTGTGGAGGACCCGCACCCCGACACCCCCAAGGTCATAACAAGACCCACACTTGTCTACTCGCACCCGCACTAAGGTGTGTTCAATCTCCTAGGCAACTTGGCCTTACAACAGTCCACAAGGACATTCACAATGCATATGATACTATGCATGGACATGTATGATTCACAATCTCATACCATTACATAACATGCCACAATAGACCAATATAAGCATCAATATATGTTCCTTATCACACACATGCCACAATTTCCATGTCATGGATCCAAGAATTCCATTTTCAAAATCATTTCTTCTCTATCGGTATGAATACATATTCCTATCACTTTTAAGTAAAGTAAAATCCTTGAATCCAGGGTTTTTAGGTTATGTTTGAGTTACAAAGGACAAAGAACCATAATTTCAATCATTTCCAGCTCAAAATCTCATTTTTTTGGTCTTGGTAATCGATTACATCACTCTGGTAATCGATTACAAATAACAGATCCCATGTCGATTACAATCCCATTGTAATCGATTACACGATTTCCAGAACTACGATTCGTAACTTCAAGGACCTGGTAATCGATTACACAGCCGTGGTAATCGATTACCAATCGGACAGAACCTCTATAATCGATTACCCACAGGTTGTAATCGATTACGTGATTCCCAGAAGCATCATTTCGTGACATCAGAGGCTTGGTAATCAATTACACCATTCTTGTAATTGATTACAAGCTAGACAGAATCTCTGTAATCGATTACACACAAGATGTAATCGATTACCAGATTTCCAGAATCACGATTTAGTACCCTTAAGAGCTTGGTAATCGATTACAAGCCCCGTGTAATCGATTACCACACGTAAACTTGCAGAAAACAGAGTTCTCAAGTCCTTTAACTCAAACCAAACCAATCATTATCATATTTAATTAACAAGTTACTCAAATATACCTTCAAATCATGCAAGAGGCATCAATCAATCATATAACAAATCAATCCAATAGCATAAATCAATTAAAATCAACACATAGACATAGTAATCACAAAATCAAAGGATAACCCTCATTAGGGTTTTTCTACCAACAACACAATCAAGGTTCCTAGATACTAAGAGAGGTTGAGGAGGAGTGTCTTCCTCTTACCTAAGTGAAGAAAACAAAAGAAGAACACCAAGAACCTCCTTTGAATTTCAGATTTGAGCTCCAAGAACCCTAAAAATGGTGACTTTGTTAGAATCAATACCAAGGCTTAAAAAATAAGCCATGGATGGCCAACATGAAAACCATGACCATGAAAATGGAGGAGAAAGAAGAGAAGTCTTGAGTCTTACCCAAAAGCTCAAAGCTTGGAGCTTGAAGAAAATGGTGAGAATGGTGGAATCTCAAGATGCTCCAAACAAGAAGGATGTCTAGGAGAAGAAGAGGGTTAAAAGAGTGTGGTTGGAAGAAATTTGGTGATGAATGAGGAGGAAAAGGGCTGCTGGTGCCGTGGGATTTCTGGAGAGGGGGAGGAGAAAATATCATGAGGAAAAAGAAGAAAGAAGCAGAAGAAAGAAGAGTAAAGGAAATGCTTTAGGAAATAAAATCAATTCCCCCCCCCCAAAATGTTGTCTAGCCGTGCATGAAGGAGAGAGAGGAGGGAATGGGCTGCTTTTGCATGGGGAAGGAGGAAGAGGAAATTTCCAAGAAGCTTCCTCCAAGCTTCCATGAGAAGCTTCGCACGTTTCTCGATAAAATGAAAGTAAAGTTATTTCCTAATCGGGCACACTAACACAGATGAATATTTACACTGTCAGTATTATTTTTCCTCCAGTGTAGAAAGGTTACTGATGATGAAAATAATATTTCATTATTCATCAGATGATTTTTACAATACCGCGATTTCATTCATCGGGTAAAACCTCGTAAAACATAAACTTCGTAAATTATGCCCGGCCTCGGGTTTAGTAAGATCTCCCATCGACAAGTCCACAATTTAGAGTTTACCAGCCACAGGGAAGACATCGCATCTTCTTGGGTCTGCACAGCGCACACGCAAAATGAGGAATATATTAAAATATTCAACGTTCTCGAAAAAATTCTAAAAGAGTTCACATAAATCACAAATATTAGAAAATGACCATTGGTGGTGAAATAATTAATTTTTGGAGCGTTACACTGACCTCAGCAATTTTCAGCTTAGTGTGCACGTAAAATGAAAAATATATTAAAATATTCGTCGTTTCCAAAAAATTCTAGAAAAATTCTTAAAAATTAAGAATAATATAAAATGATCATTTATACTTAAACAGATATTTTTTGGGATGTTACACCAAAAGTTCTTGAGAAAGTCTGGGAGAATATCATTTCTAATATAATCAGCTTCCACACTCTCAATGCTTACACACTGCTTCCCCACTTTTAGAACAAATTTATTCATTTCTTCATGATGCAACTGAAATTCACGAATCAGAATGATCATGACTTCCTTAGTATAGTAACTGGCATATAAGGCTTCCATCAACGGAATTATAAAACCAACTGCCTTTAAGAATGCAGCCAAGACCTTCCCACGGTGTTTCCTAATACCCTTCCTTAGTAGCTTCAAGACAAAATCAAAACTTCCAATGTCATAAGGAGCAACAGCCTCGGCAAGAGTAGCAAGAGACAACACGGTGATGGTTCTCACCTTCTGATTCTCATCATTCAGACCATGCTTTATAATTTCCACAAAAGATCTCAAATGTGGCAATACAGCGCAACTAATTAAAATGGCAATCTGTTGTACAATCTTAATCCCAGTGTGCCGAGCTTGCCATGATTTCTTACTTTGACAAACGACCTTCAAGAATGGTAAGAGTACAAGTATACCCAGAGCAGAGGCAACAACACTGAAAGCTCTAGCAGTAGTGTTTCCTAACATATTCATCAATGTTGTCTATGTTAGGTCGCATATCAGCAATCATTGTGGCCAGTGAAAACTTAGATTTTCTTTATGCTTTTCTCTCCTATCCCGGTACATTTATGACTCTCTAAATATGACATCAAATCTTGGATGCTGAAAATAAAAGTTATGAATTTCTAACGACTTATGTGTTAAGAATATTGGTTTGATTTAACATTTGATTGTGCTTTAGCATATGCTTAAAGTTTTTCTTTTCTTATTCGAGTTAAAATTTGAGCAAAATCTTAGTTTCCCGTTTGAGATTCAATATTAATGAGCACGCATACCTTTTCAAGGTACTGCTCATTGTATTGAATCTTGAATTGTCCAAGTGGGATAGTTTGGTAAGAAATTTTTTCTTCACTTGGTTAATAGTTATTCTTTAAATCTCATATCTTACACTTGTTGAATTTTTGGTCTGCTACATTTCCTTTTGTTCTCTGGGTGTATACTTAAATGCAGTAGATCTCACTGCATTAAAGTCATGCACTTGGAGACCAATGAGAAATGTTGCCGAAATTTTGTCAAGTATAAAATATGAGATTTAAGGAATAACTATGAACCAAGCATTGAAAAAGTTTCTTATCGAATGGGATAGGGCCATACCATGTTAAGAAGGAGATGGCGATATAAAGTTTGTATTAATGTGCTCAACCAATTTCAACAATCATGAGACCCGATCGAAGTTGGATGTTACGAAGAAATGATCCTACTGGCTATGTAAGTGAAGAATTCAAGGATGAAGTTGATGATTTCATTAGGGTTGCTCAAGGAGACCTGACAGTTACTGATGCATTAAATCGCATCATTTGTCCATGTGCTAGATGTAAGAATTGTGTTTGGAGGGAGGTATTTGGGGTAGAACTACATCTATATAAGTACGGATTTGTGAATGGTTATGTAAATTAGACTATTCATGCTAAGGACAGATGGGGGGATAGTGGCTCAACATCCATTGTCTATGATGATAAAGTGGAGGCTAGGAATCCATACGTGGATATGGTTATGGATGTCGCTGGTGATAAATTAAATCTAGAAGCTCAAGATTTAGAAGAGGATCCAAATCCGTCAGTTTCGAAGTTTTATGACTTGCTAAGAGACGCTGACGAACCTTTATAGGATGGTTGCCATAAGCACATGGAATTGTTAGCTGTAACTCAACTTTTGAACTTGAAGTCAGAGTTTAACATGAGTGAGAGTTGTTATGATAGAATGATTGTCATAATTAAGAGCATGCTTCCAGAGCCTGAAAGGTCACCCGAAAACATTTACAAATCGAAGAAAATAGTTCATGAGTTGGGATTAGGATATGAGAAGATAGATGCATGTCCTAATCAGTGTATGTTGTATTACAAAGAATACAATGACAAGAGACTCTACTCAGTTTGCTTAGTATGTGGTCACCCACGATTCAAACCAAAGGTGAGACGTTCATCGAATGAGAAGGATGTGCCACACTCAGTGTTACAATATTTTCCCATTATGCCTAGACTCCAACGTTTGTTTATGTCCAAAAACACTACACAATATATGAGTTGGCATATGGATGGAGCATCAAGATGAATTAGTGATCAGGCATCCAGCTGATGTTGAGACTTGGAAATGATTTGATGCTACCCATTCAACATTTGTGCTAGACGCTCGAAATGTTAGGCTTGGCCTTTGTACAAACAGTTTTAATCCATTCAGTGGTTTAGCCACACCATATTCATGTTGGCCTATTTTTGCCATACCGTACAATTTACCCCCAAGTATGTGTATGAGAAGGGAGTACATATTCCTCACTCTTGTGATTCCTGGACCAAAGTCACCAGGTAAAAGTTTAGATGTCTATCTTAGACCCCTAATTGACGATCTAAAGATATTATGGGATGATGGGGTGCAAACTTATGATGCTTAGAAGAAGCAAAATTTCGATATGAAAGTGGCTTTGTTGTGGACAATAAGTGACTTTCCAGCCTATGGAATGCTGTCTGGGTGGAGCACTCTTGGAAAACTTTCTTGTTCACTTTGTATGAATCACAATAAGTCATTTGTATTGAAGCACGGTAAGAAATATTGTTGGTTTGATTGCTATCACCAATTTCTGCCTTTTGATCATCCATTTCGCCGTGATCGAAATTCTTTTAAGAAATCAACAGTGGAAAAATCTAATCCACCGCAATAGCTGAGTGGGACAGATGTCTTGAATAGAGTGACTCAACTTAAGGAAGTCTCTTTTGACTTGAATTCAGGTAAACAAAAACAAGATGGCTTTGGTATACACCACAACTAAGTGAAGAAGAGCATATTCTAGGAATTGTCTTATTAGTCCACTAATCTAATACGACATAATTTAGATATTATGCATGTCAAGAAGAACGTGTTTGACAATATCTTCAACACTGTCATGGACATAAAGGGCAAGACAAAAGACAATGCAAATGCAAGAGAAGATTTGAAGATAATATACAACTGTCCCACCTTGGAGCTAATAGTTGACAATGGCAAGTGCAGAAAACCAAAGACGACATATGTCTTGGATGCCAATTAAAGGAGGATGGTGTGTGAGTGGATAAAACAATTGAAATTTCTTGATGGGTATGCGTTGAATATCGCACGTTGCACCAATGTAGACAACGGGAAGATATATAGAATGAAAAGTCACGATTGTCATGTTTTTATGCAAAGGTTAATTCTTCTAGCATTTCGTGATATCTTTCCAAAACCTATATGGGGACCATTAACAGAACTCAACTTGTTCTTTAAAGAACTATATGCAACTGAAATTCGTGCTTCCACCATGGACAATGCATAGCTTTCCATTATTGAAACAATTTACAAGTTAGAGAAGATTTTCCCTCTCGTATTCTTTGACGTGATGGAACATCTAGTCATGCATCTCCTCTATGAAGCTAAGGTTAGAGGACTAGTGCATTACAGGTGGATGTACCTCTTTGAGAGATGTATGTTGTACTTAAAAAGGAAGATCCGAAATAAGGCAAAAGTTGAAGGATCTATTTGTGAAGTGTATCTTTTAGAATTTTGGTTCCATGTATTTTGATCCCCACCTACAAACCAGGCGCACTCAAGTTCCTTGAAATGACGACGATGGAGAAGATACAATTAATAAATGGTTGTTTATTTTTAAACATCCATGTTGTCCTATCGGGAGAGGTCGAAATAGATTCTTGATGGATGTGGAACTTCAGATTGCTGAGACATACGTGATTGTAAATTGTGGAGAAGTAGAACCTTATCTCCAGTAAGTCTACTCCCTATGTAATGAATTTGTTTATTTTTCGCTAAATTTATGCTAAATTTTAATTATTATATTGATTAGACAATTCGAGGATTTATTAAGGGAAACATATCCCAATATCACTAATGGTCAAATATTGGAAGCTCTAAATAAGGACTTCAGTAGGTGGCTAAAACATCTAGTGAGTCTTTTTATCCATAATCACATCTATCATGTTAAATTCAATGTTCTTTTTGCTAAATGTTACAACTATCTACTATCTATGTAATGATACAGGTTAATATAGGTCAAGTTGAGGATCAAATGATATGGCAGATAAGTTATGGCTCATCCAAGTCCGTGACTTCTTACTGTGGCCTAATAGTTAATAGGTATAGATTTCATACTAAGGAGTACAGACAAAATAAAGCTACCATGAATAGTGGTGTATGTGTTAGAGGTAGTATATATAGTGAGAATGACTTCGACTATTATGGCATCGTTGAAGATATATTGGAATTGTCATATATAGGAAATTAGAACAAAGTATTTCTTTCACAATGTCATTGGTTTAATCTGATTAATGGAGTCAATGTTGATGAGAGATATGGTTTGGTTGACATCAAACATAAATCAAGACTTCACTCAAATGAGCCATTCGTCTTAGCTGAACAAGCACAACAAGTGTACTATACAAGATACCCACAAAGCGGGAATAGAGCTAATGGTGAATGGTGGACAACTTGCTAGGTTCGAGCAAAACTCTTCATGGATGAGACATTGAATGATGAAGGTGATGAATTAAATGACCTAGCTGATACTGATTATTACTAAGATGATGGATCCCTTGGAACACACAATATTGTTTTAGACGATGAAGCAGTTTCCTTGTTTGATACACATGCCCAAATGGAAGAAGTGAACATACATGATATACATTATCTAATGGACATTTTGGTTGTAACACCCTCCTTAGGATGTCACATTTATGACTAATTAAAATAAAACCTTACCCAAGTTTTAAATCATTTGTTAACATATAATAATATAAGTTGTAAAAATTTTCTTTTTGTACATTATATCATTAAATAAAATAAACAGAACATGAAATAAAACAAACTACTAAATACATACCATAATTATACATATGATTTTGTTTTTAAAGATACAAATAATTACACACTACAAACTGTTTAATAAAGCAGCAAACTGTTTGATTCATAACAAACCATAAACTAGCCCAAGTACACAACTAAAAGTTTTGATCCTCTGAAGGATCCTTCTCTGGTAGATCATAGGAAGACAGAAACCTTGGATGTCGTGTAGCCCTATGGACAGGAGTCCGTGCAGTCGACACACTACTAAGCTCACTAGGGGTATGGAAACGACCACCCCAATAGCACCTAATATACAAGGGTAACTCCAAATGTACATAAATAGTAGTAGAGAACATAGGAACTCCGTCATATTCCCTACTAAGGGACACAGTCAACCATCATACATACACAATCGTCTCCCTCTCCACTTGTAGACGCCAAGCTTCAGAGCCCCTATGGAACTCCAGTCTCACGAATCCCAGAAAACTCGGTAATGCCATAAAGAGTCAAATTCAATCCAAACGATAAGGATGATCTAGAGGCTCGCCCTCTTCGCACTGATCACTAAGATGTTGTTCCTCCTCGTACTAACAACCCAAAGGTTGCTCCTCTTCTCATTCCTCAAAGTCTTTACCGAACATAAATAATGATACAGAAATGCATACAAAGAGGTGAGATAATCTATTTCACTACCAGTATGACAGTATAGAAAATGGCAGTATATTCAAATATAGCATTCAATACATCAAATCATGTTATCACAATATACACAATATCTCAGACCAATATAATTATCACATCATGATGCAGACCAAATATGCAGATGTACACAGACTCGTTCCTACTCCATGGAGCTAACCACAGTTTTTCAGAGAGAATGATCTAGAAGATCTATTTGTAGCTCTGGCTGCCTCAGCCAAGTACTACATAATCTAATCGTCGTGTACAACATGTATTGTACCAGACAGTCTACGCTAGATCGTGATAAAGAATAGTGCTTTGTCGAGATCGCTAGTGCATTGCCCGGTACCACGGCCCAGAGGAGTTACCAATTGTCCACATGTGAAATCCTCCGCACACCAACGCCTCCAAGTTCACTCAATGAACAACACTATGCCTATCGCACCTGTACTATAGTGTAATTCAGCTCTTAGGCAACATTGCTAATATCAACCAAATTGACAAATTTCTTTATGCATGGTGTATGAGCCAAAATACACAAATCACAATACTATGATTTTTCACCGCCACACACCATCACTTGGCAGTACCATTTTTCAACATAACCGGGTCCACCACTTTAACCCGATAGCAAACTGCTGTTATTCTCAATCGCGTAAATATTTTATTGCATTTTCACAATCGCGCAACCTTTTTCTAACATTTTCAAATCGCGTAAATATTTTTTGATGTTTTTATAATCGCATAGCATTTTTAAATCATTTTCTCAATTGCGTAACGTTTTTAAATCGTTTTCTCAATCGCGTACTTTAAAAATCATTATTTTAAATATGCGTAGGGTTTTTCTAATATTTTTCAACTGCGTAAAATATTTCTTTATTTTCTAAATTAAATTTTGAAACTTTCTCCATTATATATTTATTTTTAGCTTTATTTACAGCATTTCCTCTTGAAAATCCTTTAAGTAGTATTTTCTATTGTTTCCTTTAAAAATTACCATTTATGGATTTAACCAAGATTTACAGCTCGAAACTTGCTAACACGCTTCAAAACCCAAAGGGTGAGCTATACATTAGTACTTTTCAAGTATTTATTTTATTTCTTATCCTTACTTAATTCCTCTAATTAAGCTCTAAAATAACTTTACTTTCTTTTATTCTCTAAAATTCATTAAATTGAGTTCTCATTTAAATTAATTACATACTCCACACTTAGAAAATGACTTTGGATTAAAGATATCATAAATGGCATGTTGGCCAAAATTCACTATGTGTTTTATATATCATCTTTAATTATTTTCTATTATCTAAGTCCACGTAAAAATCCTTAATCCAATTAAATTAATTAATCCATGATTAGGAAAATAATTTAGAACACTTTGTCCTCTTTGTGGTGGTGTAGGCCGTGAGCCTCATGGGTTCTTTGGAACCCTCATGCAATTCCTTTTCATGTTTTTCACATCCTACTACATACCATAACTATCATGCCTTCATAAACACATATTATAACATATAATCAAAGCTATAAACATGCTTGCATAAAAAATCATCACAAATGAGAAAACTTTAAACAATCAAGTGAATGAATCCTTATGGATTCTTCACCACAAACAAATCCATTTTCTCACCTCCAATACATGATTGATGAGATTAAATCTCCCTCTTACCTTAAGGAATATAAACTCTTGGATTTCCTCCTAGGGATTCCATGTAACCTTCAAGAGAATCCTAACAAACTTAAACAAATTACAAAATCATAAACTAAGCTTTGAAAAAGGAAAAACATGGATCAATCATGGCTTAGGAACTCTAGAATCAATTTAGAAACAAGAAACAACGATTTTCACCTTATATAGACGAAACTTCAAGCTTGTTTTCCAAGCACTAGATGGATGATTTTGAAGAAACTTACAACATGAAAAGTGTTTAGAATAATGTTTAGGTTTAAGAAGTGGTGTTGGATGAAATTATAGAAGAGTAGAAGTATGAATATGGTGCAGAGGCTGTGAGATGCTCTAGAGAGAAAATGAGAGAATTTGTGAAACTTGCTTTAGGAAATGGATGAAGATGAAATGAAATAAACAAAGTGTCATCATTAGTGTAACACCCCTTGATGTAGCAACCGAAGCATAATCGTCATTACACCACAGTTCCTAAATCCAAGTGTGTCACAGTCATGATAACAGTAACTTAAATTCTCAAGAGTCTATATATTTTTTTTTGACAATTTGCATAGGTAGAAAATATGAGCCTCGAATGAAATATAAATGTATTCAAGCCATGATACAACCATTGAAATAATATCATATCTCTTATACATATATATATATAGTCAATTTACACAAATCACTGATGACATAGAATATAATAATTACAGAGTTCAATAAGATACAGCGGGAATAAAACACTAAAAGGGGGAAAAGTAGTGACCCAGGGATAGGTACTACTAGCAGACAAAGCCGCAACCCAATATACACGTACGACGCTCGGAGTCCCAGTCAACAAGTCAGGCATCAATGCCTCCACGCAACCGCACTCGTACGTAGCCGAAGAAACCTTGTCCAAATGCCCAATCCAATCGACCAAAGTGTGGTCCCTCCTTATCTTCCTCACGATCTTTTATCAATATAAGTATGAAACAGACATACAAGGATATAGGAAAGAGGTGAAACACCCATCCTTCATTACCATTGCGGCAGTAAGAAAACGACACGGCGCAGAGCGCCCATAAAACAATACAGTTCATATATCTATTAACGACAACAGCATAATTTATAATAAAAGCAATTCAATTGTAAGCAATAATAAGAATTAATAATAACAACGACATTTACAGTAAGGTAGAACAACAACAAACAATAGCAGACAGATCACAATAGTATTTCCAAGAATCAGCACAATAATCAGATAATCATTTTCAGAAGTGCAATAGTTATCTTCACATTCACAGGTGTTCATGCTCAACAATTTATGAGACCGACAATGGACGATGCACGATGCATTATGATACCACAATTCCTACTCCATGGAGCTAGACTCAATCAAGCGGAGAGAAAGATCAGGAGACATGTCTGTAACTCGGCTGCCGAGGCCAGTGCTATCAATAAATTTTCTCATGCGCAAATCATGGCATTGTACAGACATTCTACACTAGATCACGATATAGGACAGTGTCAAGTCCGGATCATCGATGTGTTTGCATCGGTTTGTCCTACGGTACAGAGGAGCTCTAAACTGTCCATGTGGAGGACCCGCACCCCGACGCCCCCGAGGTCATAACACGACCCACACTTGTCTATTCGCATCCGCACTAAGGTGTGTTCAATCTCCTAGGCAACTAGGCCTTACAACAGTCCACAAGGACAATCACAATGCATAAGATACTATGCATGCACATGTATGATCCACAATTTCATACAATCTCATAATATGCCACATTTAGGCCAATATAAGCATCAATGTATACATGGTCACTCACATGGACCCATAACAACATAATATCAATATCAAGTAAATCAATGCATCATTAGGTTCATTATGAATCCTAACTTAGAATTTATTCCTCTTTTCAAGTTTCATGACCAAATCCAATTCTTGCAAACTAGCTTAATATTCCAAGGCAACTCGATTTCCTATAACTTGTAAATTAATTAAGCTATTAAGCCTCACACTCTCTTGTTCTTCACTCACTTAGAATCACCTTAAGTTTTACAATGGTCTCACTCTTAGTCTTCTAAAATTTATGAAGTCTTGACTATACTAAATTCTTCCAATTTATTAGTTGTCCATTTATTACATAGGTTTCTAATTACCTAATCACTTATGCTTCCAAATTATCCAAACCACATACTTACCTAAAACTTGCCCTAGAGGCCGTGGCCTCACAATGGTTACAATCCCAAATTCTCTCAAGTCATCATACTACATGTCATTCCCTTAATTCATTTAAGTGTTCACTTATCAAATTAGCTCACCAAGAACCCTAATCTTTATGCCTCAAAACCGTAGCCATCATTTAGGCTTCAATCTCAAACTTTTCTTCCATTAAATTCTATTTTGTCACTTGATTAATTCTAGTCTAATGCTTGTTACACATTAACCATAATTTATCCAATTTTCACCCTAAAAACCGTAGCCCTCCAAGAGAGATTCCCAAATATTTTTCTTCCATTTCCAATCACATAATCCAATCCAACATACCATTATATACAACAAATCAATCTAAGGTCACAATTATCACATTATATGTTACACTCTTAATTCACTTAAATTTAGATCATCAAAATCAATCCATTTGTCTCTTTACCAAGACCAAAACCGTGGCACCCCTCTTGGATATTAAACCCTCAAAGTCTTCCATTCGTTAGTGTTAATATTATCATTCAATCTTTGATTAGATAAGTCTTATTTCACTTGTATACAAAACCAATATTCACCCCTAATTTCTAATCAAAACCGTGGCACCATGTTGAGGTAGGAAACTCCAAATTTTTCATTTAACAACCCCAACATGATCAAGCACAATTAATATATCAAACATATTCAATAGCATAATCAAGTATCAATCAAATTCAAGAATACTAAATCATACGAAATTTATAGTTCAAGCAAGCAAACAAAGAGCATACAAGGATGGATTCCTCCATCAACACACATATAAGTCTCCTCACCACCATAAGTGGTTGAAGTGAGTAGTCTCCCTCTTACCTAGAGGAGACAATGCAAGAAAACAACTCCTTGGTTCCTTGATTTGTAATTTTCGGATTCCACCTTCAAGAGAACCATAAAGTGGTCAAATTCTCATATTTACAAATTTAAAGCTTGAAAAGAATGATCCTTGGTCACATAGGTAACCAAGGAAAACGAAAATGAGAAGAAAATGGGGAGAAATCAAGAATCTTTACCTTGGAAGACAATGGAGACATGGTTGGATTTTGAGTAAACCTTCCAAACGAAACTTGTAGAGAAGATGAAGATGAGTGTATAAATGTGTTTAGTGGAGAGAAAAATTAAAAAGCTTGGCCATCCATGGAGGAGTGATTTGGATTTGAAGAAGGAGGGGTAGAAAAGTTGGATTTTTGAATAGATTTTCTAAAGAGAAAGTGTAGAGGAGGTTAAGAGAAGTCTAGAAATGGTGTTTATGGAGAGAAAAGTGAAGAAGAGACTCTCTAATGGTGGCTGGAATTTTCGGATCCAAGAGGAGGAAGAAGAGAAGAGGTGGAGAGAAAATGGAGATAGAAATGGAAAATGGAGAAACTTTCTACACAAAGAAGGTAGAGGAGGTGAAGGCAAGTGTAGAAATGGGCTTGGAGAGGAGAAAAGATGAACAAAAATGGAGGAAGGAGGGGCTGCAATTTCGTGCTCATGGTGGAGGTAGAGAGAAGGAGGAGAAAAGATGAAGAAGATGAAGTGAAGAGAGAGAAAGTGATAGGTAAAGTGAATTAGGGTTTGGTGGTTTTAGGTTAAGTGTGGATAAGTTACGTTTTTGCCCTCCTTGGCATGAGTGGGC
The DNA here is from genome assembly GCA_029884605.1 of Ormosia emarginata. NCBI lineage: Eukaryota > Viridiplantae > Streptophyta > Magnoliopsida > Fabales > Fabaceae > Ormosia > Ormosia emarginata. The sequence continues at coordinate 17,255,886 of JAQQTP010000078.1, read as the reverse complement.
TGCTGAATAGAGAAGAGAGTGAGGAGAAAAAATTGGCTTCTCATGCAAGCCAAGGGTAATTGGGTCATTTGGCGGTCAAAGCTTCTCAAAGAAGCTTTGAAAAAGTACACAAATTTGAATTAAAGTGAGATTGATTTAACATAAAGTGGATTGCATTGGGATAATGTGATAGGGTTTCTAATGCATGCTATTATCCAATGGATAATAGTTACAGTTGACAGAAGTCAATATTTAATTTATTTGACAGATGAATTTTTCGCAGTATTGATTTGTTTTATCTGTTAAGATTTTTCGAAAATTATGAAACCTCGTAAACTGTGTCAAGCCTCGGGTTTAGTAAGATCCCCCGTCGACATGTCCATAGTTCAAGGTTCGCAGAGAAAACATCGCGTTTCTCTGGTTCTGCTCAGCGCGCACGTAAAACGAGAATATATTAAAATATTCGACGGTTCCGGAGAATTCCCAGAAAATTCCCAAAAATTGCAAATATTATAAAACGACTATTCGTCATATAATTTTCCAATTTTTGAAACACTACAGTCGTTTTCATGACTCTGCTCGAGTTTCACGCAAAACGAGAAATATATTAAAATATTCGTCGTTTCCGAAAAATTTCAGAAAAATTCACATAAATCACAAATATTAGAAAATGACTATTGGTGGCGAAATAATTAGTTTCCGGAGCGTTACACTGACCTCAGCAATTCTCAGCTTAGTGCGCATGCAAAACGAGGAATATATTAAAATATTCTGCGTTCTCAGAAAAATCCAGAAAAATTCTAAAAAATCCCAAATATTGTAAAATGATCATTTATTCTGAAATTACTAATTTTCGGGATGTTACAACACTCCCCTTCAAATAGAAATTTCGTCCTCGAAATTTTCATCCCTTAGATCAAACATTAACGTGTTTCTTCATCTTATTTCCTTACCCTCAGATTATGTCTCTAGTCACGTCAGTTTAGATCACCCTTACCAACGCTATCTCTATATCTTTGCGTTGCTTTATTCTTCTATTCTCAATCTTCACGAGAAGTTTCTCATAAATCAGACTCTCTCTGAATTACACCGGGTTTAGTTTGATGACGTGGCTGGATCGGTGGCATACTTTCGCGATCGTGACATATGGAAGATATCATGGAGATTTAGAAAGAAAGGATGACAGAATTTGTTGACAAGCTATTGCACCAAACCCGAAACGAAATTTGATTTAGTCCAAAGAATTTTGGAATGGGTTTATTAGTAACCCAGACAGGACGACACTGAAACTAGACGTCATACTCCTTCAAAACTCTAATCACCTTTCCTGTCTCATGTTCAACCCCTTTTTATCGAATGTATACTTCAGGCCCTTGTGATTGCTAAAGGCGTTGATCGTAGCAAGTGTCTCCATATTCTCAGAGCAATTTTTAACTACGGCTAGCACCAAACTGTGAGTTGGGCAATTCTCAACGCGTCCTCAACTACCTTGAGGTGTAAGTCATAACTTTCCCAACCATGCATGAACACACATCCTGGATTTTAATGTGAAGCATAAAATTCTCCAAACAGTTCCCTGGGATTAGGTAGAACCAAATCTGACAAGTATCTGAATGTCTCCTCGACCTTTAAAATCTTTCTTCACACGCGTTAGTCCATAGAAGTTTTGATTCTCTTCTCGTAAACTGAGCAAAATATCCAGCTATCTTGGAGGATCCATTGATACTCTTTCAACCTATGTGTCTCCTTCGATAAAACTAACTAATTCCACCAGTTATGTGTCTATTTTACGGTCTCCGATCTTTCCTTTTGAAGAACTGCTTCAATCTCTTAGGAATCCACAACAATTCCTCCATTTGGAATTTCATGATCCAAAACTGAACCTTCTCAATTAAGAATCCGTACTCTGATACTTTGGCATTTACTCTCTCTCCTTTAAAGTCAGGAAAACTATGCCGAGATGTCCAACGTGTATCTCCATATTCTCGAGAATAGATCAGAATGTCATCATTAATGACAATGACAATTCTGTCCTAGGTAAGGACAAAAGATACAATTCATGTCACTCATGAATGCGACAAGAGGATTTGTTACTCCGGACGGCATCACGAGACACCCATAATGCCCACAGTGCATTCGAAATCATTTCGGGGACATTCTCAATCTCCCGCGAATTTGATGATGACCAGGACGTACATCTTTCTCCGAGGATACTCACCCTTGATCATAATCTCATTCGTTTGACGATGGTGTTCATCTCACTGAGATGTCCCATTCTTCTCCTTAACTGACAGCACTGTAGTTCATCACAAGAAACTTACTGACTACAATGGTGACAGTCATATTCCCTTTTCTTCTGTCCTCTGCAAAAGGTAACACGTATCCTTGGATTTCTTTTCCCTCGCAAAGCTTCAACTTTGTTGGCCGTTATGAATATCATGAGTCTTAATTCTGAAAACTAACAGGGTTCTCATTGGAATGGTTTAGCAGGATATAGCTAGAAAATGATCAATCAGTTCCTAAATCATGAACTTTAATCAATGCGATTTTAGGTAAGCAAGATAGATCAATAGAAAGTTCAATCTTTATGGGAAGTATGATAGATCAAATAAACTCAAGTATCAAGATAAGTCTTAACGACGGAAATGGAAATAACTAAGTCGAAGATATGAAAGATACGGATGAATCCAAATGATTCATGCAGCTACGGATTGAAAAAGGAAGGGTTACCCCCCCAGAATTCATACAACATGATTACAGGGTCACCATTTGAGGCATAACTTCCCTTGTTGAGATCTCCAGATGTTGAGGTCCGATTGGATCTACCACTACTAGCACTTTCTCTACGGGTTGGGCGTTGTTGTTACTTTCTCGGTACCCGTGAACGTAGTTCCCGTTTAACTTGTTAGCTTTTCCATTATTCCTCCTTTGGAATCTAGGTAGTCCATGGTTATCCCAAGTTTGACTTTCCTCCAATAGATTTTGAATCTTAACCTTCAATTCTCTTTATTATGCGGTCCTCTGATCTTGGTGAATCGTCACATCAACTATCCTTCATATTTCTCCTGCGATCGCAACCATACTTCGATGGCCTTATCCTACGCCATATGTGTACGTCTACCACGAGCCGGTGTCTTTCTCCGAAGACAGACCAAACATAACACAATAAAACAAACGTAATTATTTCAAACAATCTTGCCTCCCTTCGGAAGCCAAACACAAAGAGTCACACAATGCACACCATTCAAGCAAGACAAGCTAATTTATGAATCTTAACAGCTTCCATCCCGAACTTCTTCATTCTGCCTCCACAGTGTAATCTCTCGTAAGTTGTCCGCTTCCAAACTGCTTCACGAACCTAACTTACACCAGCTATTTCTTTCTCCAGAAGATCGATTTTCCAAAATCCTTTGATCTCCTCACAAAAGAATTCCTATTTTCCTAACATAGTACGCCTAGGAGAAGTCATAGTTTCCTGTACACACGAACATTACATATTGAGTAGGCCAGTCCTCAACATCATGTAACTGCATAACAGTAGCTATCAACATTCAACCTACAGCAAGTCATGCATTCCTTTCCCATCATCTCAATCAAGAGACAAGGAAGTGCACAACAGACCAAATTCTAATATGCCTAAACATAGCAAGTCCATACCCCGGCTCAACAGGATGAACTGCTCTGATACCACCTAATGTAACACCCCTTGATGTAGCAACCGAAGCATAATCGTCATTACACCACAGTTCCTAAATCCAAGTGTGTCACAGTCATGATAACAGTAACTTAAATTCTCAAGAGTCTATATATTTTTTTTTGACAATTTGCATAGGTAGAAAATATGAGCCTCGAATGAAATATAAATGTATTCAAGCCATGATACAACCACTGAAATAATATCATATCTCTTATACATATATATATATATAGTCAATTTACACAAATCACTGATGACATAGAATATAATAATTACAGAGTCCAATAAGATACAGCGGGAATAAAACACTAAAAGGGAGAAAAGTAGTGACCCAGGGATAGGTACTACTAGCAGACAAAGCCGCAACCCCATATACACGTACGACGCTCGGAGTCCCAGTCAACAAGTCGCATCAATGCCTCCACGCAACCGCACTCGTACGTAGCCGAAGAAACCTTGTCCAAATGCCCAATCCAATCGACCAAAGTGTGGTCCCTCTTTATCTTCCTCACGATCTTTTATCAATATAAGTATGAAACAGACATACAAGGATATAGGAAAGAGGTGAGACACCCATCCTTCATTACCATTGCGGCAGTAAGAAAACGACACGCGCAGAGCGCCCATAAAACAATACAGTTCATATATCTATTAACTAAGAACAACATAATTTATAATAAAAGCAATTCAATTGTAAGCAATAATAAGAATTAATAATAACAACGACATTTACAAGTAAGGTAGAACAACAACAAACAATAGCGAGACGAGATCACAATAGTATTTCCAAGAATCAAGACACATAGTCGATAATCATTTTCAGAAGTGCAACAGTTATCTTCACATTCACAGGTGTTCATGCTCAACAATTTATGAGACCGACAATGGACGATGCACGATGCATTATGATACCACAATTCCTACTCCATGGAGCTAGACTCAATCAAGCGGAGAGAAAGATCAGGAGACATGTCTGTAACTCGGCTGCCGAGGCCAGTGCTATCAATAAATTTTCTCATGCGCAAATCATGGCATTGTACAGACATTCTACACTAGATCACGATATAGGACAGTGTCAAGTCCGGATCGTCGATGTGTTTGCATCGGTTTGCCCCACGGTACAGAGGAGCTCTAAACTGTCCATGTGGAGGACCCGCACCCCGACGCCCCGAGGTCATAACACGACCCACACTTGTCTATTCGCACCCGCACTAAGGTGTGTTCAATCTCCTAGGCAACTAGGCCTTACAACAGTCCACAAGGACAATCACAATGCATAAGACACTATGCATGCACATGTATGATCCACAATTTCATACAATCTCATAATATGCCACATTTAGGCCAATATAAGCATCAATGTATACATGGTCACTCACATGGACCCATAACAACATAATATCAATATCAAGTAAATCAATGCATCATTAGGTTCATTATGAATCCTAACTTAGAATTTATTCCTCTTTTCAAGGTTCATGACCAAATCCAATTCTTGCAAACTAGCTTAATATTCCAAGGCAACTCGATTTCCTATAACTTGTAAATTAATTAAGCTATTAAGCCTCACACTCTCTTGTTCTTCACTCACTTAAAATCACCTTAAGTTTTACAATGGTCTCACTCTTAGTCTTCTAAAATTTATGAAGTCTTGACTATACTAAATTCTTCCAATTTATTAGTTGTCCATTTATTACATAGGTTTCTAATTACCTAATCACTTATGCTTCCAAATTATCCAAACCACATACTTACCTAAAACTTGCCCTAGAGGCCGTGGCCTCACAATGGTTACAATCCCAAATTCTCTCAAGTCATCATACTACATGTCATTCCCTTAATTCATTTAAGTGTTCACTTATCAAATTAGCTCACCAAGAACCCTAATCTTTATGCCTCAAAACCATAGCCATCATTTAGGCTTCAATCTCAAACTTTTCTTCCATTAAATTCTATTTTGTCACTTGATTAATTCTAGTCTAATGCTTGTTACACATTAACCATAATTTATCCAATTTTCACCCTAAAAACCGTAGCCCTCCAAGAGAGATTCCCAAATATTTTTCTTCCATTTCCAATCACATAATCCAATCCAACATACCATTATATACAACAAATCAATCTAAGGTCACAATTATCACATTATATGTTACACTCTTAATTCACTTAAATTTAGATCATCAAAATCAATCCATTTGTCTCTTTACCAAGACCAAAACCGTGGCACCCCTCTTGGATATTAAACCCTCAAAGTCTTCCATTCGTTAGTGTTAATACTATCATTCAATCTTTGATTAGATAAGTCTTATTTCACTTGTATACAAAACCAATATTCACCCCTAATTTCTAATCAAAACCGTGGCACCATGTTGAGGTAGGAAACTCCAAATTTTTCATTTAACAACCCCAACATGATCAAGCACAATTAATATATCAAACATATTCAATAGCATAATCAAGTATCAATCAAATTCAAGAATACTAAATCATACAAAATTTATAATTCAAGCAAGCATACAAAGAGCATACAAGGATGGATTCCTCCATCAACACACATACAAGTCTCCTCACCACCATAAGTGGTTGAAGTGAGTAGTCTCCCTCTTACCTAGAGGAGACAATGCAAGAAAACAACTCCTTGGTTCCTTGATTTGTAATTTTCGGATTCCACCTTCAAGAGAACCATAAAGTGGTCAAATTCTCATATTTACAAATTTAAAGCTTGAAAAGAATGATCCTTGGTCACATAGGTAACCAAGGAAAACGAAAATGAGAAGAAAATGGGGAGAAATCAAGAATCTTTACCTTGGAAGACAATGGAGACATGGTTGGATTTTGAGCAAACCTTCCAAACGAAACTCGTAGAGAAGATGAAGATGAGTGTATAAATGTGTTTAGTGGAGAGAAAAATTAAAAAGCTTGGCCATCCATGGAGGAGTGATTTTCGGATTTGAAGAAGGAGGGTAGAAAAGTTGGATTTTTGAAGAGATTTTCTAAAGAGAAAGTGTAGAGGAGGTTAAGAGAAGTCTAGAAATGGTGTTTATGGAGAGAAAAGTGAAGAAGAGACTCTCTAATGGTGGCTGGAATTTTTGGATCCAAGAGGAGGAAGAAGAGAAGAGGTGGAGAGAAAATGGAGATAGAAATGGAAAATGGAGAAACTTTCTACACAAAGAAGGTAGAGGAGGTGAAGGCAAGTGTAGAAATGGGCTTGGAGAGGAGAAAAGATGAACAAAAATGGAGGAAGGAGGGGCTGCAATTTCGTGCTCATGGTGGAGGTAGAGAGAAGGAGGAGAAAAGATGAAGAAGATGAAGTGAAGAGAGAGAAAGTGATAGGTAAAGTGAATTAGGGTTTGGTGGTTTTAGGTTAAGTGTGGATGAGTTACATTTTTGCCCTCCTTGGCATGAGTGGGCTGCTGAATAGAGAAGAGAGTGAGGAGAAAAAAATTGGCTTCTCATGCAAGCCAAGGGTAATTGGGTCATTTACGGTCAAAGCTTCTCAAAGCAGCTTTGAAAAAGTACACAAATTTGAATTAAAGTGAGATTGATTTGACATAAAGTGGATTGCATTGGGATAATGTGATAAGGTTTCTAATGCATGCTATTATCCAATGGATAATAGTTACAGTTGACAGAAGTCAGTATTTAATTTATCTGACAGATGAATTTTTCGCAGTATTGATTTGTTTTATCTGTTAAGATTTCTCGAAAATTATGAAACCTCGTAAACTGTGTCAAGCCTCAGGTTTAGTAAGATCCCCCGTCGACATGTCCATAGTTCAAGGTTCGCAGAGAAAACATCGCGTTTCTCTGGTTTTGCTCAGCGCACACGCAAAACGAGGAATATATTAAAATATTCAACGGTTTCGGAGAATTCCCAGAAAATTCTCAAAAATTGCAAATATTATAAAACGACTATTCGTCATATAATTTTCCAATTTTTGAAACACTACAGTCGTTTTCATGACTCTGCTCGAGTTTCACGCAAAACGAGAAATATATTAAAATATTCGTCGTTTCCGAAAAATTTCAGAAAAATTCACATAAATCACAAATATTAGAAAATGACTATTGGTGGCGAAATAATTAGTTTCCAGAGCGTTACACTAACCTCAGCAATTCTCAGCTCAGTGCGCATGCAAAACGAGAAATATATTAAAATATTCTACGTTCTCAGAAAAATCCAGAAAAATTCTAGAAAATCCCAAATATTGTAAAATGATCATTTATTCTGAAATTACTAATTTTCGAGATGTTACAATTAGCTCCTCCTAAAGCCTTATGGCCGTGGAACTCACCAAAGGAGGTGGCCACTTTGCTTGACCACTCAAGACCTCCTAATGACCTTAGATGGAATCAATGGTTGATCTTCAAAGCATTTGCCTCTAAGCTTGTTTTCTATAGGCTTAGACAACTTAAGTCATCTAGTTCTTGAAGCTACCAAACTATGGAATCAATAGAAAACTAACTAAGTTTCTAATTCAATTGTGTCATAACCAAATTAAACTAACTTAGTTAGGTTTTCTAGCTTCTTTGCTAACTACTTAGTTACTTACTAACTATCTAGTTACATTAGGCATTAATCATTCTTTCTAGAAGGTTCTAGACAACTCTAGTAACTATGGACTCTAAAGAGTAGCAAACTATGTTTCATTCCATTTAGTTACTACATAGAATATAGGCTAACTTAGTTAGCTTTTCTAGTTACTAAGCTAACTAGTCCAACCACTAATATTGGCCACATTCTATTGGCTTAGAAAATCAAGCCACTAACGTTGACTGATTTCTATTGGTTCACCAAGTTGTAAGTCATAAAGACTTTTTCTGTTCTTATTGTCCACTGGGCAAAAACTACTGCTTTTAAGTTAGTAGGTACTGTCCAACAGATAATAAAATAATATTAAAATATAAATATTTTTATTTCACATATAAATTCTAAAAATTAAAAGATCAGTACACGTATTACTCAGAATTGGGTTTATTAAGATCCCTCAACTCCGAATAATCAAATAAAGATTTTCTCCGGCCTGAAAATTATTATTTTCCTAACTCGGAGTAAATCACACACAAAGATCAAAAACAGTCACGAAACAATCAAAATAAATTTACAGCACACAGAAATAACAAAATAGTACATTTTAGACATTACTATAAAATAGCAAAATTTGGGGTGTTACACTGGTTAATGATGAGTTCATTGATGATAACGAAGATAATGAAAATAATGAATTATCATATGAAGATGAAGAATCTTTTGCTTCAGACTCAAGTAGTAAAAATTGAATCTTGTTCAATAAATTTCGTTAATGGTATTTATGCTAAGATATCATTGTTATATTATATTAAGGTTTTTATTGACATATAGTATATTAACTCATCATGTTTCATTATGTTTCCTTATGCAGATATTCAGCATGATCATTGTAACATCCCAAAATTTATTTATTTTATTATAAATATTCATTTTATAATATTTGTGATTTTTTGAAATTTTTTTGGATTTTTTTGAGAATGCAGAATATTTTAATATTATTCTTCGTTTTACGTGCAAACTGAGCGGAGCCAGAAAAATGAGATATTTTTTCTGAGAATCTTGATCTGTGGAAACGTCGACGGGAGATCTTACTAAACCTGAGGCTGGACACGATTTACGATATTTCACGTTTTTTAAGAAAATTTAACAGACAAAATAATAAAACGCTATGTGTAACGCCCCTTTTTGGGTGGGAACGTCACATTGTCAAATAAATAAAATGCGGAAATTAATTGAACAACGATTAAGACCCGGTTCATTTTAATTAATTAATATTTAACCATGTGAACAAACTTGGCAATATTTTTTTTTTTTTTTTATAAAAATAATAATGATACTACAGAGTGCGGATAAAAATAACGAATAAAACAATACAAAGAAAATTTGCACCTGAATAGCACATATATATATATATCTGGAGTTTAATACAACTGTTTCATAAATACAAGCCTGGCCATCATCAAAAAGCAAAACTATACCCACCCCAAGGGAACATGCATATACAAAATATACAGCCCAAATCAAAAAGAAAGATACATCAGGCCCCCAAAAACAAAAACACTGCAAGTCCATCAGTAGCCACCAATGATCATCGACCCCTCAAATAGAAAGGGACCGATTCAGATCATCGGAGGACCCTCATCAGGATCTTCCTCATCCGAGGACTCATCCATAGGAACCACAGAGGCGCGGGACGGAGCCCGAGCGGTGGAATCAAACGAATCCTCCTGCGGGGTGTAGTAACGGGGACCCCACATCTCCCTGATAGGCAGGTAAAACTCCAAGCGTAAGCTGATGTAGCAAGTGAGGACCGGTGCCTCATGGCGTCTCCAGTGCAAGTGATACGTACACGTCTCCCACATACACACAACGGTCGGAGTTTAGGTTGATGTGCCAACACTCCGGCCCTCCGAGGAAGGTCGACGCACATCTCCCAAAAATCCGCGCGTGCACCGTGCGCACATCGTCGCGCAGCCAAGGTCAATCCCGTGCGGGCCGAAGCCGGGAAGGTGTGCTCTTCTCGTCTCTTCACCGTCGTTTTCAATCAAAGCACAAGGTGCACACAAACAAGAAAGTAATAGAAGCACAGGGAAAGAGGTAAGATATCCTACACTCAATACCAATACAAAGAACCAAGAACCGAACGGCGCATAACGCCCACGTAGCATGTAAGGGCAATAAACAAGCTTTTAAACAGATAACCACCAAGCAATCATTAATAGAGGCAATGAATAATTCATAATATCCAGTGCAGTAAATATCATGTGAACAATAATTTTCGATGTCGAATATTCCATGATGCATGGACACAACATTCAATTTCCTACTCCATGGAGCTAGACTCAAACAATGGAGAGAAAGATCGGAGACATGTCTCGTGACTCCTACTGCGAGAGGCCGCTGCTATCAATAATTTTCCACGTGCACAATCATGGCATTACACGTACATTCTACACTAGATCACGATATAGGACAGTGTCAAGTCCGGATCGTCGGTGCGTTTGCACGGTTTGCCCCACGGCAAAGGAGCTACCAACTACCCATTGTGGAGGACCCGCACCCCGACGCCCCAAGGTCATAACAAGACCCACACTTGTCTACTCGCACCCGCACTAAGGTGTGTTCAATCTCCTAGGCAACTTGGCCTTACAACAGTCCACACGGACATCACAATGCATAAGACACTATGCATGCTCATGTATGATCCACAATCTCATACGAATTCATAATATACCATAATTGATCAAGAGAGTGCAATAAGCAAATTTGCATCCAAGAAGAACCCAATATCCACATAATATCAATTTATAATTCAAGGAACACATTATGGGTCCATTATGGATTTCTAAAATCTCCAAGTCTTATGAAATTCATCTCATTGGTTCATTTACTTGTCATTTGATTCAAGTTACTTGATTCTTATAATTACCTTCCAAGCTTAGCTCATTTCCTAAGTCTCCACCACAATCCATCATGAATTTATTGTTACAAGTTTCCTATTATCAATCTACATTTTTAATCGCTTGATTAACTCAAGTCTTGACATCTCAAATTTGTTAATCTTTTCCTCATTCAAGCCCTCAAAACCGTGGCACTCAAGAGAGTCTTAGATCACAATTTTCTTCTCACTAATTTAGTCTTCCTTTACTTAACCTAGCATTATTCTTGGCACCATGACAACCAAAATTCTGCTCCTAAAACAACCCAAAACCGTGGCACTTACCAAGGTTTAACAACCAGAATTTTGTCCATTTAAACCAACCTTAACTACTTGATTTTATTAGCCATGCATTGATCAAAAATTAAGCATTACTTCCACTCATTTTCCAAAGACACAAAAACAGCCCCAAAAACAAGCCAAAAACCGTGACTCACTCAAGGTTCCAACAACCAGAATTTTATCCATTCAAATCAACCTTAACTACTTGATTAAATTAGCCATGCATTGATCACAAATTAAGCTTCATTTCCATTCAATTTCCAGCACACAACCAGCCCAAAACAGAGCCAAAAACCGTGACACTCCAAGGGTCCAGCAAACCAGAATTTTGCTCACTTCAATCTCACTCAACTACTTGATTAAATTAACCATGCATTGATCAAAAATTAAGCACCACTTCCATTGAATTTCCAGCACAAAGACAGCCCCAAAAACAAGCCAAAAACCGTGGCACTCCAAGGGTCCAAAGAAACCAGAATTTTTCAGCATTCATACATGGTTTCCAATCACAAAATTACACAATCAATCAACCACTCAAAGCTAAATCAAAATCACATTCAAGAAACCAATTTCAAGCAAGTTCAAGAACAACCACCATGTGGTTCTTCTTCCAAAAATTAAATACAAGATTCCTAGTTGCTAAAGAGGTTGAGGAGGATTAATCTTCCTCTTACCAAGTTGATGAACCAAGAAACTCCAAGAATCACCCTTGATTTTCGGATTTGGAGCACCAAAAACCCTAGAAAATTTGGTCCAAGTTAGAACAATGAAATGGTGTGTAAAAGAAGAAGAAAATGGTCATTAAACCAAGGAAAAACAGAAACGAAAATGGAAGGAGAAGGCTGGAATTTTTCAGCCATGGGAGCTCACCTTCAAGGCTTGAGGAATGGTTGAAGATGGAAGCTTTTCTTGAAACTCCAAGCACCAAAGATGAAGAGGAGGAGTAGGAGATCAAGAAAATGTGAATGGTTTAAATTTTTATGAAGGTTTGGGATTTAATGGGGTGGCTGGACGTATGGTGTAGGAAGAGGAGAAAAGAAATATTAGAAGAAGAAAGGAAGAAGAAGGATACGTAAATGAAGAAGAAAATGTGTTTTGGGTGAAAATGAGTTAATGATTTATTTGGATAATTAGAACCAATTCTTTCTTCTTTTGTGGGCTGCAGATACGTAAAGAGAGAGGGAGAAATGTGAGTGAAAAGTGGCTTCCTTTGGAAGCTAAACATGTGGTCAAAGTTTGGGGTCAAAGCTTCTTAAGGAAGCTTTGATTAAAATACTCTTAAATTTGAATTAAAGTGGATAGATTTGACATAAAGTAGATTACATTAGGATAATGTGATAGTATTTTTATTACACACTATTATCCAATAGATAATAGTTACAATGATTAAATCGATTTTAATTAATCTGACAGATGAATTTTTCACAGACTTGATTTAATTGTATCAAGAAGATTTCCTAAAATTGCGAAACCTCGTAAACTATGTCAAGCCTCGGGTTTAGTAAGATCCCCCGTCGACTTATCCATAGTCCAAGGTTCTCGAGAGAATACATCGCGTTTCCCCGATTCTCGCTCACAAGACGCAAAACGAGGAATATTAAAATATTCGACGGTTCGGAAAATTCCCAGAAAATTCTCAAAAATTGCAAATATTATAAAACGACTATTCGTCATATAATTTTCCAATTTTTGAAGCACTACATCGTTTTCACGACTCGTCCGAGTTTCACGCAAAACGAGAAATATATTAAAATATTCGTCGTTTCCGAAAAAATTCCAGAAAAATTCACATAAATCACAAATATTGGAAAATGACTATTCATGGTGAAATAATCAATTTCCGGGTGTTACACTGGTCTCAAGAATTCCCACTTAGTGTGCACGCAAAACGAGGAATATATTAAAATATTCGTCGTTTCCGAAAAATTCCAAAAAATTCCTAAAAATCAAGAATATTATAAAACGATGATTCATGATCAAATATGTATTTTTCTAATGTTACAACACTCCCTACTAAAAGGAATTTCGTCCTCGAAATTTTCATACCTTAAAATAATTCTCGATGTTGCTCCTTCATCTTGTCTTCCAATTCCCAAGTCGCATCACCAAATGTTGCTTCATTCCAAATCACCTTTACCAATGGAATCTCCTTGCCTCGTAGTTGCTTTATCCGTCGATCCTCGATTCTCGCAGAGACGTTTCATAGGTCGTTCTCTTTTAACTCGTATTGTGTCCTGCTATGACATGACTTGGATCGTAAATATTTACGAAGTTGTGACACATGGAATACATTATGTATGTTTGCAAGAATAGGGGTAAGGCTATCTCGGTAAGCTACCGGACCTATCCGACGAAGAATTTGGTAAGGTCCAAGAAATTTTGGAGTGAGTTTTCTAGATTTCAAGGCCCGGCCGACCCTCAAATGTGGGTGTGACTTTCAGGAACACATGCTCACCTTCTTCAAACTCAAGAGGCTTTCTTCTCTTATCCGCGTAGCTCTTCCGTCGGCTCGAGCGGTTCTCATCTTCTCTTGAATCATTTTAACCTTCTCGCCGTCTCCGCTGAATAATGTCTGGTCCAATCGTAAGACGCTCGCGTCTTGGTACCAACATAATGGTGTTCGACACCGTCTTCCATACGAGCTTCATAGGGTGCCATCCCTATACTCGAATGATAACCGTTATTGTAGGTGAACTCCACCAAGTGGTAGAACTTCATCCCAACTTCCACCGTTCCATAGAACAAGCTCTAAGTAGGTCTTCTAGAGATTGGATCGTTCTTTCCGATTGACCATCGGTTTGTGGGTGGTACGCCGAACTCGTACGTAACTTTGTTCCCAGCCGATGCCCGTAGACTTTGCCGAATTTTGAAGTAAATCTCGGATCCCTATCCGAAACTATACTCGTAGGCACACCATGCGGTCCGACAATCTCTCCAATATACGGTCGCCTTTTCCAAACCGTACCTTATATTAATCGGGAGGAAATGAGCCGATTTTGTAAGCCGATCGACTATTACCCAAATCGAGTCATGTCCTATCCTCGTCCTTGGCAATCCTACAACGAAATCCATTGCGATGTTTGTCCCACTTCCATTCAGAATAGACAATGGTTGCAAAGAACCCAAAGAGGTCGCCGATGTTCCACTTTGGCTTTTTGACGACTAGACAAGTCGATACACATCTAGTGACATCACTTTTTAGTCCATGCCACCGAACAACTTCTTCAAGTCTTGGTACATCTTTGTTATACCAGGGTGCATACTTAGCTTGCTAGTGTGGGCATGGTCCACAATATATCGTCTAAGCTCTTGGTCACGAGGAATACAAACTCTACCTCGAATCTCGAAATTCCATCCGTTCCTTCTTCGAACTCTGTTTTCTCGCCTTGTTTCATTTGTTCTCTTATTTCTTGCAAGAATTCATCGGTCTTCTCTCTTTTTCCCGTATGTCTTCCATCAACTCGCTTGAGATGGTAACCATATTCATGCAAATTCTTCCGGTTCCAACTTAACAAATGACCATACATCTCTAAATTGTTCGATGAGATCTCTTTCCTTAATCATCAAGGCGTAAACACCGATAGTCTTTCTACTTAAGGCGTCACCACAACGTTCGCCTTGCCAGTGGTGGTACAACAACCGGAAATCATAATCCTTTAAAAACTCCACCATCTTCGCCGCCTCATATTCAGCTCTTTTCGATCGTACAAGTACTTCAAGCTCTTGTGGTCACCGAAGATGTTGAATGTCGCTCCATAAAGGAAATGTCTCCATATCTTCGCAGCAAAACCACACCGCCAACTCCAAATCATGAGTCTGGGTAATTCTTTTCATGCACTCGCAACTGTCGCGAAGCATAGGCTACCACCTTTCGGTGTTGCATAAGGACAGATCCCAAACCTTGATACGAAGCGTCACAATACACCTCGAACGGTTCATTCGGATCGTAGCACTAATACAGTGAGGTAGTCACCGTTTCTTCAACTCTTGAAAACTCTGCTCACATTTATCACCATTCGAAAGCTTGATTCTTCTTTGTCAATTGAGTGAGCGGTCCGGCAATCTTGGAGAACCCTTCTATGAACCTCCGGTAATATCCGGCTAAACCAACGAAACTACGGACTTCCGTCACTGACTTCGGTTGTTCCCACTGCAATACTGCTTCCACTTTGCATGGATCCACTGCGACTCCTTCTTTTGAGATTACGTGACCCAAAAACTTTACCTCATCAAGCCAAAACTCGCACTTCGACAGCTTGGCATACAGTTCCTTTTCCTTCAAAATCTGAAGAACTATGCTGAGGTGCTCAGCATGATCCTCCTGATCCTGAGAATATATCAGGATGTCATCAATGAAGACGACAACAAACTTATCCAAGTACGGACGAAAGATGCGGTTCATATAGTCCATGAAAATAGCAGGCGCATTCGTCACACCAAACGGCATCACAAGATACTCGTAATGGCCGTATCGCGTAGGGGGCGCCTTGGGTATATCCTCCGTCTTCACTCTTATCCGATGATACCCGGATCTCAAGTCAATCTTCGAAAATACCGCTGCCCCTTCAAATTGGTCCATCAAGTCATCAATCTCGGTAGAGGATATTTGTTCTTGATTGTCAACTTGTTCAATTGCCTGTAATCCACACACAATCTCGAGGTACCGTCCTTCTTTCGAACTAGTAACACAGCGCTCCCCACGGAGACACACTTGGTCTAACGAATCGCTTCTCCAAAAGCTCTTCTAGCCGCTTCTTAAGTTCGGCTAATTACGTGGTGACATTCGGTGACGGTGCTATAGACACGGGACCAGCTCCCTAAGACTAGATCAATAGCAAACTCGATTTCACGTGCCGGCGGTAAACCAGTACTTCTTCGTGGAAGATCTCGTGAAATTCCTTCACTACCGAATAGTACTCAAATCACCTCACTCTCAACTTTCAGAGAAGATAATAGCATGTACCCCTGAGCTCCTTCTTTCAAGAAAGCTCGTGCTTGGTTGGCCGTCAAGTATCTAGAATTCTCATCCATAGGAAAGACTATGGTCCTACTAGAACAATCTAACAGAACATGGTTGGAAGATAACCAGTCCATCCCTAGGATTATATCTAACTGTGAAAGAGGTAAACAGATCAAATCGACAGAAAAGATTCGACCTTCAACAATCAAAGGACACTTCAAACAGACTTTGGTAGTAACTACCGGTTTATCAGTGGGGGTTGAAACAGTCAATTCAAAAGGTAGTTCAGACACGAGTAAACCAAGTCGTAGCACACAACATATGATATGAATGAATGGGTTGCCCCAGAGTCATACAAGACTTTTAAAAGATTACCTTCTATGGAGCCTTCTCCTTGAATCAAGTCTTCGATTCGTGAAGCTTCACTCCACTCATAGTATAAACTCGACCTCCTGGCTTGCGGTTTCTTGGCTCGAGTTGCATTGACCGAAGGTTCACCTTTGCTTGGTTGCGCCTCTCGACATATGGCCCGGTTTGCCACATCCGAAGCAAATGATTCCCTTTATCGTGCGCTCTTGTGAGATGATCCTTCCCACACTTCGGCATTTGGACGGGTAGGTCGTATTCGACCAGCTTCGGTTCCCGAAGAACCTCCACCCGAACTTCCACCGATTTGTTGTTGACTCCTGTTGGTCGGGAATGGGTTTCTTCCGAAAGCGGTTTGAACCACTCGCCTCCACCTCTTTGGGACCGTATAGGCCCAAAGTTCCTGTTTCTCGCGTCTCTAGCCGCACCAAGGTCTCAACTTCACAAAGACGTATCCAAAAGCTCCGAGAACACCTTCATCTTCGCGTGATCACAAATTTCTTCACCTCATACCTCGGTCCTTCGGTGAATTTCCAAGCATTTCCGTGCTTCATCGGTTTGATGCCGGTAATGTGTCGAAAATCTCTCCAAGTTCTCAAACTTGGTCGCGTATTCGCCGACAAATCATGTTCCCCGTGTCTCGTGTTGAGGAACTCCATCTCCTTTGCGTGTCTCGCATTCGCAGGAAAGTATTTGCCCAAGAATTTCTCCTTGAACAGTTCCCAAGTGACCTCTGCTCCTTCGGCTTCTAATGCCCTTTGAGCACCATTCCACCAGTCTTCAGCATTTCCGACGAGCATAAAAGTCGCATAATTTACTTTCTTGTCTTCCGCACAATTCATGCCACGAAAGACTTTTTCTAGCTCCTTGATCCATAGATTAGCCTTGTCGGGATCAAACTCCCCCTTGAACTGCGGAGGAGGGTTATGACGACGAAATTCTCGCTAAGTTTTGCGCATCGGCTAGCCCTCAAGCCGTTGAGCGCTCTCTTTCTTGTTGTTGAGCAACGTTGCTTGTTTTGTTGCGCAATGAGTTCCGCCATCCGCTGCATTGCTTCCACAAGAAATGCAATATCTCCACCTCTTGCCATTTTGCCTTTCTCTTAAATTAGATTACGAAAACATAAGAAAAGTCGAGGAATCCACTCAAGACACTCACCACAGATTCACACAAAGACAAACAAGACAGACTCACACTCAAGACCCAAAGAAAACATAAACCGGGGCTCTGATACCAACTTAATGTAACGCCCCTTTTTGGGTGGGAACGTCACATTGTCAAATAAATAAAATGCGGAAATTAATTGAACAACGATTAAGACCCGGTTCATTTTAATTAATTAATATTTAACCATGTGAACAAACTTGGCAATATTTTTTTTTTTTTTTATAATAATAATAATGATACTACAGAGTGCGGATAAAAATAACGAATAAAACAATACAAAGAAAATTTGCACCTGAATAGCACATATATATATATATCTGGAGTTTAATACAACTGTTTCATAAATACAAGCCTGGCCATCATCAAAAAGCAAAACTATACCCACCCCAAGGGAACATGCATATACAAAATATACAATCCCAAATCAAAAGAAAGATACATCAGCCCCCAAAACAAAAACACACGGCACCATCGAGTAGCCACCAATGATCATCGACCCTCAAATAGAAAGTGGACCGATTCAGATCATCGGGAGGACCCTCATCGGATCTTCCTCATCCGAGGACTCATCCATAGGAACCACAGGGCGCGGGACGGAGCCCGAGCGGTGGAATCAAACGAATCCTCCCGCGGGGTGTAGTAACGGGGACCCCACATCTCCCGATAGGCGTAAAAAAACTCCAAGCGTAAGCGATGTAGCAAGTGAGGACCGGTGCCTCATGGCGTCTCCAGGCAAGTGATACGAGACACGTCTCCCACATACACACAACGGTCGGAGTTTAGGTTGATGTGCCAACACTCCGGCCCTCCGAGGAAGGTCGACGCACATCTCCCAAAAATCCGCGCGTGCGTGCGTACATCGTCGCAGCCAAGGTCAATCCCGTGCGGGCCGAAGCGGGAAGGCAGCTCTTCTATCTCTTCACCGTCGTTTTCAATCAGCACAAGGTGCACACAAACAAAGAAGTAATAGAAGCACAGGAAAGAGGTAAGATATCCTACACTCAATACCAATACAAAGAACTAAGAACCGAACGGCGCATAACGCCCACGTAGCATGTAAGGGCAATAAACAAGCTTTTAAACGATAACCAACCAAGCAATCATTAATAGAGGCAATGAATAATTCATAATATCCAGCAGTTAAATATCATGTGAACAATAATTTTCGATGTCGAATATTCCATGATGCATGGACACAACATTCAATTTCCTACTCCATGGAGCTAGACTCAAACAATGGAGAGAAAGATCGGGAGACATGTACGTGACTCGGTCCGCCGAGGCCGTGCTATCAATAATTTTCCACGTGCACAATCATGGCATTGCACGTACATTCTACACTAGATCACGATATAGGACAAAGGTGTCAAGTCCGGATCGTCGGTGCGTTTGCATCGGTTTGCCCCACGGCAAAGGAGCTACCAACTACCCATTGTGGAGGACCCGCACCCCGACGCCCCAAGGTCATAACAAGACCCACACTTGTCTACTCGCACCCGCACTAAGGTGTGTTCAATCTCCTAGGCAACTTGGCCTTACAACAGTCCACACGGACATCACAATGCATAAGACACTATGCATGCTCATGTATGATCCACAATCTCATACGAATTCATAATATACCATAATTGATCAAGAGAGTGCAATAAGCAAATTTGCATCCAAGAAGAACCCAATATCCACATAATATCAATTTATAATTCAAGGAACACATTATGGGTCCATTATGGATTTCTAAAATCTCCAAGTCTTATGAAATTCATCTCATTGGTTCATTTACTTGTCATTTGATTCAAGTTACTTGATTCTTATAATTACCTTCCAAGCTTAGCTCATTTCCTAAGTCTCCACCACAATCCATCATGAATTTATTGTTACAAGTTTCCTATTATCAATCTACATTTTTAATCGCTTGATTAACTCAAGTCTTGACATCTCAAATTTGTTAATCTTTTCCCTCATTCAAGCCCTCAAAACCGTGGCACTCAAGAGAGTCTTAGATCACAATTTTCTTCTCACTAATTTAGTCTTCCTTTACTTAACCTAGCATTATTCTTGGCACCATGACAACCAAAATTCTGCTCCTAAAACAACCCAAAAACCGTGGCACTTACCAAGGTTTAACAACCAGAATTTTGTCCGTTTAAACCAACCTTAACTACTTGATTTTATTAGCCATGCATTGATCAAAAATTAAGCATTACTTCCACTCATTTTCCAGCACAAAAACAGCCCCAAAAACAAGCCAAAAACCGTGACTCACTCAAGGTTCCAACAACCAGAATTTTATCCATTCAAATCAACCTTAACTACTTGATTAAATTAGCCATGCATTGATCACAAATTAAGCTTCATTTCCATTCAATTTCCAGCACACAACCAGCCCAAAACAGAGCCAAAAACCGTGACACTCCAAGGGTCCAGCAAACCAGAATTTTGCTCACTTCAATCTCACTCAACTACTTGATTAAATTAACCATGCATTGATCAAAAATTAAGCACCACTTCCATTGAATTTCCAGCACAAAGACAGCCCCAAAAACAAGCCAAAAACCGTGGCACTCCAAGGGTCCAGCAAACCAGAATTTTTCAGCATTCATACATGGTTTCCAATCACAAAATTACACAATCAATCAACCACTCAAAGCTAAATCAAAATCACATTCAAGAAACCAATTTCAAGCAAGTTCAAGAACAACCACCATGTGGTTCTTCTTCCAAAAATTAAATACAAGATTCCTAGTTGCTAAAGAGGTTGAGGAGGATTAATCTTCCTCTTACCAAGTTGATGAACCAAGAAACTCCAAGAATCACCCTTGATTTTCGGATTTGGAGCACCAAAAACCCTAGAAAATTTGGTCCAAGTTAGAACAATGAAATGGTGTGTAAAAGAAGAAGAAAATGGTCATTAAACTAAGGAAAAACAGAAACGAAAATGGAAGGAGAAGGCTGGAATTTTTCAGCCATGGGAGCTCACCTTCAAGGCTTGAGGAATGGTTGAAGATGGAAGCTTTTCTTGAAACTCCAAGCACCAAAGATGAAGAGGAGGAGTAGGAGATCAAGAAAATGTGAATGGTTTAAATTTTTATGAAGGTTTGGGATTTAATGGGGTGGCTGGACGTATGGTGTAGGAAGAGGAGAAAAGAAATATTAGAAGAAGAAAGGAAGAAGAAGGATACGTAAATGAAGAAGAAAATGTGTTTTGGGTGAAAATGAGTTAATGATTTATTTGGATAATTAGAACCAATTCTTTCTTCTTTTGTGGGCTGCAGATACGTAAAGAGAGAGGGAGAAATGTGAGTGAAAAGTGGCTTCCTTTGGAAGCTAAACATGTGGTCAAAGTTTGGGGTCAAAGCTTCTTAAGGAAGCTTTGATTAAAATACTCTTAAATTTGAATTAAAGTGGATAGATTTGACATAAAGTAGATTACATTAGGATAATGTGATAGTATTTTTATTACACACTATTATCCAATAGATAATAGTTACAAATGACAGAATCGCATTTAATTAATCAGATTGATGAATTTTTCATTTAGACTTGATTTAATTGTATCAAGAAAGATTTCCTAAAATTGCGAAACCTCGTAAACTGTGTCAAGCCTCGGGTTTAGTAAGATCCCCGTCGACTTATCCATAGTCCAAGGTTCTCGAGAGAATACATCGCGTTTCCCGATTCTGCTTTCACAATACAGACGCAAAACGAGAAATATATTAAAATATTCGACGGTTCCGGAAAATTCCCAGAAAATTCTCAAAAATTGCAAATATTATAAAACGACTATTCGTCATATAATTTTCCAATTTTTGAAGCACTACAGTCGTTTTCACGACTCTGCTCGAGTTTCACGCAAAACGAGAAATATATTAAAATATTCGTCGTTTCCGAAAAATTCCAGAAAAATTCACATAAATCACAAATATTGGAAAATGACTATTCATGGTGAAATAATCAATTTCCGGGGTGTTACACTGGTCTCAGCAATTCCCAGCCTAGTGTGCACGCAAAACGAGGAATATATTAAAATATTCGTCGTTTCCGAAAAATTCCAGAAAAATTCCTAAAAATCAAGAATATTATAAAACGATGATTCATGATCAAATATGTATTTTTCGGAATGTTACACTATGTAAATTTCATCCATCAAATAAATTAATACTGACTTCTGTTGACTATAGTAATTGTCCATTGGATAATCGCATGTAATAAAAATCCTATCACATTATCCTAATGTAATCTACTTTATGTCTAATCAAGTTCACTTTAATTCAAAATTTTGTACCTTAATTAAGAAGCTTCTTTGAGAAGCTTCAACCAAATGACCACCTTGCCCTTGGCTTGTTGGGGAAGCCAAAAAGCTTCCCCTCTCTCCTCCAAATGCCGCGGCAATGCCCTTCATTGGAGGCAAAAATTTGCCTCCCCACTTAACCCAATACTCCCAAAATATCTCATTTCTAACACCACTCTTTCTCTCTCCTACTTCATCTTCTTCAAAGTTTCTCCTCCTTCTCTCTTCTTCCCTCTCAAAACAGAACATTGCATCCCCGATCTCCACCCATTTTTCTTCACCTTCCTCTTCATCAAGACCATTTCCATACTCACCTCCATCTCCTCTACATTTTCTCTTTTGAAAATTTCTTCAAAAATCCAACATTTTCTCCATTGTCTTCCAAGGTAAAGCTTCTAACTTTAAGGTAACCATCTTTCTTCCTTTTTCTCTTCATTTTCGTGCTCTAGGGTCTCAATGGAGACCAAAGATCCATTCTTTTCCATACTTAATGTTCATTCTTAAATGATTGAAAAATTAGGGTTCTTGGAGCCTTGAAACTGAATCTTCAAGGAGCTTGAAGAAGACCATTTTCGTGATTCTTCCTTAGGTAAGAGGGAGATTACTCACTTCAACCAATCTTGGTGGTGAGGGAACCTTTGTATATCCATGTTGTTTTGTGATTTTTGCTTGTTCATGTACCCTTGGATTTGATTAATGTTCGATTGGTGTTCTTGAGTAAATTTGAAGTGTTAAATATGCTTGATCATGTTAGGGTTGCTAAACGGAAAATTTGGAGTTTCCTATCCTAACATGGTGGCCACGGTTTTGGATGGAAATTTTGGGTTGTGAATTTGTTTTGTATACAAATACACAAAGCTTATGAAATTAGATGTTGAATGATAACATTAAAATTTATGAAAGAAAAATTTTAAGGGTTTATTACCCCAAATTAATGCCATGGTTTTGGCATTGGAATTTAAGGAATTAGATTGATTTTCTGTGAAATGAAATTTGAGTAATTAGATATCAATTAACTAATGCATAATGTGGTGGAAAATTTAAACTTTGAAGACCATTGAAGGTCACGGTTTTAGAGAGAAAACCTTGAGGCTAAATGATGCCTTGGTGCATCTTTGGAAATCTAAGACCTAGGGACACGTATAATTCTTAATGAAGTGAAAGAATTAAAGTGGATAATAACACTTAGAAGGCCACGGTTTTGAAGGGTTAAGTAACCTAAAATTGTCATAATTAATCAAAGCTTAAGACTTTGAAAAATGTAGACTTAGGATAGTGGATGAACACTAGAAAAATATATTGACATGGAAATTGACTCTATGCTATTATGGACCCCTCTGTGGGCTAAGCACTTATTGATTATGTACTTGAGAATATCATGATGTGATGATGTTAAGAAATGAATATGTATATGTATATATATATATATATATGTATATATATATATATATGTATATATATATATATGTATATATATATATATGTATATAAATACCATTGTGGTATGCTTACGATGAATTCATCATTGATGAACATACATGACTGAAATTGAGTCGTCATGCATATGTGTTATCCGTTGAATATTGTTTGAAAGGCGATGTATGCCTAGGAGTTTGAATAACACCTATGTACGGGTGCGAGTAAACTAAGCGCAGGGTCATAGTGGTTGGCCCTGGGGGCGTCGGGGTGCGGGTGTCTCACAATAGACAGTGGTAGCTCCACTGGGGCCATGGGATAGACCGATGCAACACACCGATGATCCTGACTGAGACGCTATCCTATATCGCGATCAACTGTCGAGGTGCCATGTATAAGCCAATTGAGCAAACGTTTTTATGAGATGAAGCACACCATAATTTTTAAGGCTAACGATATACTGACATTACTCCTTGATCATTCACTCCAAAAAATATTAATGTCTAGCTCCATGGAGTAGGATTTTTGGTATCTTGTGCATTGTGAACTGTCAGTCTCATAATTCATTGAGCATGAACATTTATAACTGTGAATATAACTGTCCTTATTACTGCAATAATTGTCTGATTATCTGAACTATTGACTGCTGGGAATATTACTGTGGTTAGCCTGTTATAACAATTATCATAATTTTATTATTGTTTCTCTGCTTTTACAATTAATTTAATATTACTGTGATCAAATGTATAAATTGTGTTATCTGTGGGCGTCCAACGACATTCTGTTTTCTTACTGCCATATTGGTAATGAAAGCTGGGTGTCTCACCTCTTTCTGTGTTTCCTTTATTTCTATCGGTCTGTTTACTTTTGAGAAGACACGTGTGAAGAAGGGAAAGCTCCTGAGTTTCTCGGTTTTTGGCCAGACTGAGATTGAAGCTTGCTGAGGATGACGTCCCACCCTCATGGATTTTTGGGCTACACACGGATCACTTTTCACGAAGATCCCGATTGCTGGCACATAAATGTGCAGACGGACCATTGTGTGTACCATGGAGAGCTGACAGTGTCCTTGGCATGGGGTCGTTATGACGCTCCTATTTTTTATTTTTATGCTTTTGTTTGGCTAGAGTTTTATATGCTCGTTAGGGATATGTGGGCTGACATGTATTACACCCCATGTAATGACTCTTTTCTTTCTACTGCTCGGGCTCCTACCCATTGCTCTGTCGCTTTGATGGATGTTTCATCGGACGAAGAGGATCCTAAGGAGGACCCTTCTACGATCCCTTCTCGTCAGTCTTAGGGACTGATTCTGTCGGTGGCTACTGATGGCTATCCATTATCTTTTTGGGGGAGCCTGACATTTTGCTAGATTGATGGATGTAAATTTGTAACTACCTTGGGTGGGTAAAGCTTTTGCTTTTTGTATATTTTGAAATGTAATTAAACAGGCTTATGCATATATATATATATATACATATATATATATATATGTACATATATACATATATATATATATATGTATATATATATATAGTATATATGTATATGTATATATGTATATGTATGTATATGTATATATGTATATGTATATATATGTATATATACATGTATATATACATATATATACATGTATATATATGTATATATACATGTATATATGTATATATGTATATATATATGTATATATGTATATATATATATATGGTTTAACTTACGTCGGTTTCTTTATTGCGCCTGTTCTAATTATTATCTCTATACGTAATAGATTCTTAAATTAACACTTTTGACTCTACTTGGTAACGATATGATTTAACAACAACAAAAAAAATAGTGACATTTGTAAAGGAATTTAAATAACCATAAAATGAACCGGGTCCGTGAGTTTAAAAACAATTACTATTTTCTGCCGTTTAATTTATTTCATTTCATGTTTCACTTTACTATGGTGTGACGTTCCTTCTTCGCGAGTGTTGAGAAAAAGGGGCATTACAACCATTCGAGGTTGTAACACCTTTGTGGGGATGTCACATTTCTGATGCAATAAAATAAAATTACCCAAGTTTTAAAACGTTTGGTACATAAATAATATGAGTTGTAAATTTTTTCCTTTTATACATAATAACGTTAAATAAAATAACACGGAACATAAAATAGAACAAATCATTAGCACACACCATAATATACATATGATTTTATTTTAAGTTGTACAAATAATTTACAACTACAAATATTTAATAAAGCAGTAAAAAGTCAGTACAGTACTAAAACATAAAGTGTCCAAGTGAACATCAAAGATTTCTAAACCTCCGAAGGATCACTCTCAGATGGATCATCAGATAACAGAAATCCTGGATGTCTCGCAGCTCTACAGACAGGAGTCTGTGCTGTCGACACACTACTGATCTCACTAGGCGCTTGGAAAAGTCCTCCCTAATAACGTCTAAGAGTCAGCGACATCTCAAGATGTAAATACAGAGTAGTAGTAAAAATAGGCTCCCCATCAAACTCTCCACGCAGGGTCACAGTCAGACACCCCACGTAGACTACCAATCCTCTATCCTCTCGCAGTCGCCAGGCCTCAGAGCCTCCGTGAAACTCAAGTCTCACAAAGCCAAGGAATCCAGGCAACGCCATAACCATAAGATCAATCTAGATGGTATGGGTGGTCTAACGGCTCGCCTTCCTCAAACTGATAGCCCCGCTGTTACTCCTCAGGGTACTGAATATCAAGAGGCTGCTTCTCTTCTTTTTCCTCAAACTCTTTACAGAATATAAGAATAATACAGAAAATGCATACAAATAAAGAGGTGAGATGACCTACATCATTACCAGCATGGCAATAAAGAAAATGACAATGCAAACATATATCACAGTTTAACACAATAATGCATTCTATTACATCGTATACAGTACCTTAAATTAACACATCATACATGCTCTCACAAGATACAGTAAACATTAAAATGCAGATCATAGATGCAAATGTATACAGACTCGTTCCTACTCAATGGAGCTAAACACATACATCAGAGAGAATGATCCGAAAGAACAATCAGTACCTCAGGCTGCCTAACCAAACTATTACACTGTCGAACGTCATATAAATAGGCCACAGTCCAAACATCGCGTAAGTAGTACACAGTCAAATATGTCATGCACCACAGGCATTGTACTAGACAATCTCCCCTAAGATCTTGATTAACAATAGTGTTTGTCGAGATCATTAGTGTGTTGCCCGTTACCACGGCCCAGAGGAGCTAACAACTGTCCACATGTGGAATCCTCCGCACACTAACGCCTCCAAGATTCAATAAATGAATCACACTACGCCTATCACACCCACAACACGGTGTAATTCATCTCATCAATCAATCGCCAATTTCAACCAAATTGACACAACTCTTAATGCATGAACAAAACCACAATTACAAAAATATCCTCTGTCTCAATATGTCACCATATTTATATAAATGCCCTCAATCTCAACATTTCTAAATATAGTACATCTCCACTTGACAGTACTATATCTCAACATGTCCAGGTCCACCACTTTGGCCCGACAGTAAAACTCACTGTTCCATTTAGTCGCATAGAAATTTTAGCACATTTTCACAATCGCGTCACTTTTACAAACATTTTTAAATTGCGTAAATATATTTTAACATTTTTTTAAAAAATCGCGTAACATTTTTAAATTATTTTCTCACTCGCGTAATATTTTTAAATCGTTTTCTCAATCGCGTAGCTTAAAAATTACTATTTTAAATGCGTGTAAGCTATTTCTAGTATTTTTCAACTACGTAGAATATTTTCCTTACGTTATAAATATGTTATGTAACTTTCTCTCTTATTTACCCATTTTTAGTAAATTTTGACAGCATTTTGTCTAGAAAATTCATTAAATGAGATTTTCTACGTTTTTCTCTAAATACTACATATTTTAACTTTAACCATTAGTTACACTTTGAAACTTGCTAACGTGCTTCAAAACTCAATGAGTGAGGTCTACGTTAGTATTTTTCAAGTGTCTGTTTTATTTCTTATTTATAACAAATTCTTCTAATTTAAGATTCTAAAATTAAGTTCATTCATTTTATTTCCCAAAGATTCATTGAAATTGAATTCTTTTGTAGATTAGTTACTTAACCTACCTTAGAAAATAATTTTGGAAATCAAATACACATTGAATGGCATGTTGGCCGAATTCAAGATATCCTTTACAAATGGTCATTAAATCATTTTCTACCTTCTAAACCATTTTCGAATTCATTATTTTACCTAAATTTATTAAATCTTTGTTTTAGAAAATGGTTGAGAACATTTTGGTTCTCTTTTTCGTGGAGAAGTCGTGAGCTCCTTTTGTGTTCTTTGGAACACTCATGCAATCTTTACATGGTATTCACATCCTACATTAATAATCATACTTCTATAAACACATGCAATATATTTTAAAGCTATAAACATACATGCAAACAAAATCAATCACAAATAAGGAAAGCATTTAAACAAACAAGTGAAGGAATCCTTATGGATTCTTCACCACAAATACAACCACTTTCTCATCACCACACATGGTTGATGAGATCAAATCTCCCTCTTACCTTAAAGGAAGACAAACCCCTTCTACTCTCCTCCTATGGTTTTCGTGTGACCTCCAAAAGAAACCTAACATGC
Source organism: Ormosia emarginata (assembly GCA_029884605.1). NCBI lineage: Eukaryota > Viridiplantae > Streptophyta > Magnoliopsida > Fabales > Fabaceae > Ormosia > Ormosia emarginata. The sequence goes on along the minus strand of JAQQTP010000078.1, from coordinate 17,227,585 downwards.
TCAAACAAATTTTAAAGAGTCATAATTATAGGAGAAAAACATAAACGATGAATCAATCATGGCTTAGAACCTAAGAAATAAAGTTAGAAATAAGAAACAAGAATCTTCACCTTGTAGGAAAAATCTCCAAAGTGATTTTCTAAGCTCAAGATGATTTTTTTTGGAAGAACTTTCAACTAGAGATGTTCTTAGAATGGTGTTTGGATTTGGATTTGAGAAGTTGGGTTAGATGAAAATTTAGAAGGTTGGATGATGGTGTTTAGAGGGTTGGCCGAATGGCTCTAAGAGAAAGACTTAGGAATTTTTCTTGGTGTTCTTGAAGAAAAGAGAGGTTGAAGATGAAAAATGAAATGAACTTGGTCTCCTAACCTTGCTTATGGCAGTGAGCTTCATCAAGGGAGGTGGCCACTTTGTTTGACTTCTCCTAACACCTAATGGCCTTAGATGTGATCTAGGGTTGATATTTAAGGCTTTGGCTCTAAGCTTGTTCCTAATTGGTGTAAAGAATCAAGTCATCAAGTGTCTAGTACCTTCTTGCATGTGCTTGGCTGAATGGCCCTAATGGAGAGCAAACCAAGTTTGTGCTTCATTCATGCAATCTAGTTACACTTAGGTGATTTAGTTAGCTAGCTTAGTTACTTGTTTAACTATCTAGTTACATAGGGTAACTAAGCTTTGTCTTGATTTTATTAGAACCTTCTCTAACTAAAACCTAAATAGATAGCAAACTAGGTTTCCTTCATTTAGTTATTAAACAAGCTTCCTATGCTAACTTAGTTAGGTTTAAGCTAACTTGGTTAAGCTTTCTAGTCTTAATTCAACAAGTCCAACCACTTTTGTGGACTTGCTTCCTATTGGTTTAGAAATTTTAAGCCAATATTGTTGACTAGCTCTCATTGGCTTAGGATTTAATCTAGCTAGAAACGTTGACTGGCTCTCTAGACGCGGGTCCCACTGTAACACCCCCCTCAGGGTATCATATTTCTGACTCCTAACTCATAATCTGTAAAGAAGTTCATAAACAAGGTTTGAGTTATAAAAGATGGGTTTTAAAATTTCCTTTTCTTGCTGAAGATGGAAACATAAACTTACTGAGATCCATAAATGTTACTGAAAATATATTTAAGATACAATATTGACACCAATTAATATTTAATAATTTAAAGAGAAATATAAAACTAACAGAAAACTCTCTCTTTTTTTTAACAGTAGCAAATCCTATGACGGGTCCTACTTAATAGCATGGTACAACACTAACGAGAAAACTAAATATACTTATTCCTTCTTGTATCCATCTGGATGCATCAGACATCTGTTCTTTGTCAACACTGCACGCTATCAAATCTGGAATGGTCATTCTCTGATGTTGTCACCAATTTCAGAATATCTGTCACCCGTTATGTCTAAGACGACTCGTTCTATCTATTATTTAATTTTAATAATACAAACACGGCAAAACAATATAATAAAGAGGTGAGATCATCTATGCCAATACTAACATGGTAGCATAGAGATAACACAAACAACATACCATACAGATATGTCATACCATAATTCCAATAATGCACTCAACATTAATCAACTATCATCATCCAAATATTCATCAGTTCAAATATCATTCCATATTCATGATGATGTCCTCAACAATATCCAAATATTCATCAATTCAAATCATACGATAATAACAATAATGGCATCAATATTATTTATCATCATCATCATCTAGTATTTCTCAACAAAACAATTGTCATAGCCAATATTCCTCAATTAATATATCACATTGATATAAATGCTCAGTTTCATGCATGCACACATAGACTCAATGTCCTACTCCATGGAGCTAATACTCAGTTCGGAGAAGTCGATCCGAAAGATCCAAAACTATACCAAAATGCCTCAGACCAAGTGCTATAATCCTCATTTTGAGTTTTGCACATCTAGCATATACATGACAGTCTTTACGAGATCATGATTAAGAATAGTATCTCGGTCAGGATCATCGGTGTGTTGCATCGGTCTAACCTACGGGAAGAAGCGCGACCAACCACCCATGTAAGCAACCCGCACCCCGATGCCCCCAAGGTCAACAAGTTACTTACACTACGCATATCGCACCCACTCAAGAGGTGTACGTCTCTCCTAGGCAAATAGCCTCATACAGTCCCTTGGACCTTTCCAATGCATGTTCAATGCACCAATGCCAATCATAGGTAAAAATTCATCATTTTCTCATATAGTGTTCATACACTAGTTCATGCATATAAAATGCACCAATGCCAATCATAGGCAAAATTCACCATTTCCAATGCATGTTCAATGCAACATTGCCAATCATAGGTGAAAATTCATCATTTCATATTCAGGGTCCACACATTAGCCCATTCTCAGTTTAATTTCATAATCTCATAATCAGGGTCCACATACTGGCCCAATAGTAATCATACTATATTTTCAACAGCGAAGTCATATTATCGCATTTTCATAGTCATAAAACACTTTTGTCGTGTTTTCACAATCGCATAACATTTCTGTTACATTTTCACAATTTTACAACATTTCCATTGCATTTTCAAATCATGTAGTGATTTTTCAACGTTTTCTCAATCGCGTAAAAATATTCCACCATTTATAAATCGCATAGCGATTTTTTAAAAATATCTCAAACGTGTAAAAATATTTAAATGTTTTCCAAATTATATAGAAATATTTCAACATTTTTCAAATTGCGTAGCTTAAAAATTACCTTTTTAAGATACGTAAAACATTGTTCACCATTTTACAACCACGTAAAATATTCCTCAATATTCTAAACATTATTTTGGACTTCTAAACAAATTAATATCATTTCTAACATCATTTTTCCATTACGAAAAATATTTCTCAACCTTCAAAAATTCCATCTCAACCTTTCTCAAAATAATATGACTACTCACATTATTTTTCACATTTTCTTACTCAAGAAAATTCTTTTCGCAATTTATTCCACAAATTCACAATTCCATTTAATTAAATCAATGTTTCTAACTTTAAAAATTATTAATGCTTTCCAAAACCCAAAGGATGAGTTACACGTTAGAAAATATCAAATCACTATTATATTCTCTATTTTTCTCCATTTTTCTCAAATCAATTCTCTTCAAAATAAATTGAGGCTCAAACACTTTCAACCTCTTTTTGTCTTTCGTAAACGAAATTCCATTTTTCAAGAAACAAAACATCTTGTTTCCATTTTCTTTAATGCTTGTACTAAAACATTTTGTTCAAACACTTTGTTTCCACTTTGAAATCACTTTGTTCCATAAAACCAAAACTATTCCAATCTCCCAAACACCGTGGAGTCTTTGGCCATTGAAGTCATTAAATACTTTTCCTTTATAAAATCAAGGTATTCACAAACCTTCAAAACCGTGGTACTTGTTTTCAAATGGCAATCAAATATTTTTCCTTCTAAATTGATATGATTTTACACAAATAAAACCATTAAAAATTCCTTAACAAAAACCGTGAGCACTTGGTCTTTGAAATCAAATCATTTGTTCATTTTCATTTTCAATTTCTTTGCAAATCCTTAAAATCATCAACTCATTGCTCTTTTCATTTAAAACTCATGATTAATAAAATACTTAGAATCTTTTTATTCAAAAATCACCCTTGAGACCGTGTGCCTCTATGGTTCTTTGGAACCAAAAATTGTTTTCCTTTTCATCATCAAATCATGGCATACACATACATATTTTATCATAAATACCATAAGCATGCCATAATCAAAGCAATAGATCATGCAAATCATACCAAGCATAGGCAAATAATCAAAGCTCATAAACATACACAAATAATTACATGACCATGGATATGAATCCTCACATGGATTCACCATCCATCAAATATAAGACCATCTCTCACCACCATACTTGGTTGGTGAGATGAATCTCCCTCTTACCTCTTGAAGATCCTCAAAAGTTCCTTATTTTGCTTCTTTTTCCAAGTCCTTCACCACCAAAAGTTTCTTAAATACACAACAAAACACAAGTTTATTAGTATATTACGTTTGAACTAGGGGAACCATGGATCAAACATGGCTTAGAACCTTGAAAATCAAAAGAAAAATGAAGATTAACAAACTTCACCAATAAAGCTCCAATCTTTAGCTTGAAGAACAAGGTTGAAGATGAATGATTTAGAGAAAGTCTCCAACATGAAAATTGCTTAGAATATCATGTAGATTTAAGATCTATGGTTGGATGAAATTAAAAGAGATTAGAGAGTGGTTTTGGGAGTCTTGGCCGAATGGTTCTTCTTGAAGAACAAAGATGGAATTTTTGATTTTTTTTGTGAGGGAAAGGTTTCTTAGACTTGGTTAAGGTAAAGAATGAAGTGAAAACACTTAGTTTTCCTTCCACCAATTTCGTAGAGCTCCTTGGAAAAATCCCTAAAAAATCATAAACAAATCTTAAAATTAATAACAAGTAAAAGAATAAGTAAACCATGGTTCAAGCATGGCTTAGAAAATCAAAACTAAAAGATTAGGTGAAGAAATATGAACTCTACCATTTTTGATAGAAACTTGAATCTTGGATTTGAAGCTCTAGATGAAGGATTTTGTGAAAACTCATAACTAGAGATGTTCTTAGAATGATGTAAGGATTCAAGAAACTAGGTTAGATAAAATTTTTTAGTGATGGAAGGCATTCTTGGGTGCTTTGGCCGAATGGTGTTTCTTGAAGAAGAGAATGGAGTTTTTGTGTTTTGTTTTGGAGAAGATGATGAATAGAAAGACAATTATGATACAAATGATAGAAACCAACAATTTTGGCCCCCTTTAGAGTGCATGGCCGTAGCCATGCTAGAAGAGAAAGAAGAGAATATTTTTTTTTGCTTTAGGAAAATGATCAATAATGATATATAATGACAATAATGTGGTCTTCAAATTTTCCTACACACTTAAGCCACCAAAAACCGTCCCCCCTCCATGCATTATGCATTCATAAAGTTGTCATCTTTTCTAGCCACCATTTAGAGCATTTTAGGCCATTGATTAATTCAATGGTTATGATTAAGGTAGACTTTTGATTAGAAGACTTAATCTAAGCCATTAGATCTTTCTTCTTGAAATCCTAGCCATTAGATGCATCTCAAAAAAATGAAGGGTCAAGATTACTCCTTCGTACTTTTAATCCAAGGGTCATAATTAGTCATAGTCATTTTAGAAGACCAAATCTCCACCATTGATTAAATCCAAATCCAATGGTTATAAATGATCTATCTCCACCGTTGATTAAATCCAAATCCAAAGGTCACAAATGGTCCTAGCCACTTTATAAGATCAAATCTCCACCCTTGATTTAAATTTAAATCCAACGGTTATAAATGGTCATAGCCATTTTATTAGACTAATCCTACACTGTTGATTAAATCGACGGTTGATATCAAAGTCTTCAATATTAGACTTGCTTCCTATTGGTCCGTCAAAAGAATTAAACTTGTTTCTTATTGGTCCATCAAAAGTTGCCATAACCACTATTATTGACTTAGGCAATATAATTTCTAATTTTATCTACTATAACCCCACGAAAGAATACATTTACTATATTTTTATCGCTCGATAATTAAATACAGCACAAAACACAATAAAAGAAAATTTCTAAAACTGTTTCCGGATTCAAGTTTAGTAAGATCCCCTGTCTCCATCTAAACAGTACAAATTTTTTTATGCGTAGAAAAATTTTTACTTTTTGAGACTCACCCCAGGCCCACGTAGGACCACTGGGGCCTACAAACAGTCCAAAAACGATCAGAGAAATATAAAAATTTATAATCATCCACAAAATCACAAATATTAGAAAACGTATGAAAATCAAATCAGATTACATAAAATAATTGAGACTTAACAGTAATAATTAAATTACGTAAAATTTTTCCCGGCCCGAAAATTATTATTTTCTTGACAGGGAGTAAATCATTCAAAACGATCAAATATGCTGACGGAATACTCAAAATAATTTTACAGTACACAGAAATCACTAAACGGTAAAATTCTGTTAACTGTCAAAATTACTGTCAACTATTTTGGAAATTTGGGGTGTTACAATACTCCCCCTCTAAAAAGAAATTTCATCCTCGAAATTTGATAAACATGATTTCACAACCTTAGAATAAATATGAACAATGCTCTTTTATCTTTTCCTCTAACTCACATATTGCTTCATGCTTGTATCGTTCCAAATGATTCTAACCAATGAAATCTCTTTGCCCTCATTCAATTTCTCTTGATCAAACAAATATCTCAGACTCTTATAATTACTGAAGATGTTAAATGTTACTCTATAAAGAAAGTATATCCTTACTTCTAATACAACACAACATCTACTAGCCTCCATTCATGCGTAGAATAGCTTTTCTCAAGTAACTTCAATTTCCTAAAATCCTACCCTACAACTCTTCTATTCTACATAAGCACATATCCTAAGCTCTGATGTAATACATCATAGTACACCTCCAATGGTTTACTGAGATTAGACAAAACTAATACCAGAAAAGTACTCAAACATATTTCAACTCCTAAAAATTCTCCTTATATACCTCAGTCCATACAAACACTTATTTCTTTCTGATAAGCTAGATGAAAAGTCCTACGATCTTAGAAAATATCTCAATAAATTTTCTACAGATTGCCATTATCATTTTTAACTTTTGAAGAATTCACCACGTTTCCGCTGCATCACTCTGATACTATAACATGGATATAAATAGGAATATCCTTTCTTGCAAAATATTCTTTCTTGCAAATTGTGATACATGAATAACATTATGGAAGATAGCAAACAATTTGATATGTTACTGGACATATCCAACAAAGAATTTAATATTGCCCGATTTTCAGGAATGAATTTTCTAGAAGACTAACACTTTATCATGATAATCTCATAGGATATGGTCGGAAAATAACCAATCCGTTTTTAAAGATCAAATCTATTTATGACAGAAATAAACAGATCAAACTAACACAAAAATTTGATCTATAACAATAATTTTGAATAACTTGAATAGCTCAATTGGCTAAGAATAGAAACTGAAGTAAACAAATCAGAGGATAACGAATAACTCTAACATATAATTGATCTACACAATCATATGCTATAAAGAATAGGTTAAAGAATCACCTTCTGCAATACAGTTTCCTTTATTTAGGTCTTCAGTTTAGAACACTCCCGTTCAATTTAGAGTAACAACTTTCTCTATTATTTGAGATTTTACTAACAGAAAACTCTATTTTCAATGGAACACCATCTCTGGAAATGTGTCCAAATTTTCTACAAATTGTTTCCTTGACATACAGTCCTTCATTAAGTACCTTCTTTCACATCACTTACTACTTCTGGTTTCTTAATGGTCGTAAATACATTTCCCGTTGAAATCAATTACTTTCCTAATATCCCTAAGAAGAAATACCAGGTTCCAAAATTATGAAATCTTATATTCTAAGACTAATTCTCTTCCATCAGATCCTGAACTTTAAATTCCAGTTCCCGCTATTCAGCGATTCTCTGTTCCTGCAGTCACCATTCCATATTGCTTTCGTAGTTGCAACTGCATTACTAGTAACATGTTTCGCTTCCACACGCATACATCTACCACAAGCCATTCCTTTCTTCAAAGACGAACAAATCAAAATAAAATGGATTTGGTATCCATTTTTAAACAACCTTGTTTCCTTTCGGAAAACAAACACACAGAGAACACAACACAAGCAAAATAGACCTGACCACAAACCCCAAAAGACTCAAATCGTGCTCTGATACCAACTAATTGTAACACCCCCCTCAGGGTATCACATTTCTGACTCCTAACTCATAATCTGTAAAGAAGTTCGTAAACAAGGTTTGAGTTATAAAAGATGGGTTTTAAAATTTCCTTTTCTTGATGAAGACGGAAACATGAACTTACTGAGATCCATAAATGTTACTCAAATATATTTAAGATACAATATTGACACCAATTAATATTTAACAATTTAAAGAGAAATATAAAACTAACATAAAACTCTCTCTTTTTTTTAACAGTAGCAAATCCTATGACGGGTCCTACTTAATAGCATGGTACAACACTAACGAGAAAACTAAATATACTTATTCCTTCTTGTATCCATCTGGATGCATCAGACATCTGTTCTTTGTCAACACTGCACGCTATCAAATCTGGAATGGTCATTCTCTGATGTTGTCACCCATTTCAGATTATCTGTCACCCGTTATGTCTAAGACGACTCATTCCATCTATTATTTAATTTTAATAATATAAACACAACAAAATAATATAATAAAGAGGTGAGATCACCTACACCAATACAAACATGGTAGCATAGAGATAATACAAATAGCATACCATACAGATATGTCATACCATAATTCTAATAATACACTCAACATTAATCAACTATCATCATCCAAATATTTATCAACTCAAATATCATTCCATATTCATGATGATGTCCTCAACAATATCCAAATATTCATCAATTCAAATCATACGATAATAACAATAATGGCATCAACATTATCTATCATCATCATCATCCAGTATTTCTCAACAAAACAATTGTCATAGCTCATATTCCTCAATTAATATATCACATTGATATAAATGCTCAGTTTCATACATGCGCACATAGACTCAATGTCCTACTCCATGGATCTAATACTCAGTTCGGAGAAGTCGATCCGAAAGATCTGTCTATACCAAAATTCCTCAAACTAAGTGCTATAATCCTCATTTTGAGTTTTGCACATCTAGTATATACACGACAGTATTTACGAGATCATGATTAAGAATAGTGTCTCGGTCAGGATCATCGGTGCGTTGCATCGGTCTCACCTACGGGAAGAAGCGCGTCTAACCACCCATGTAAGCAACCCGCACCCCGATGCCCCCAAGGTCAACAAGTGACTTATGTAACATCCCAAAAATTTATAATTTCAGGATAAATGATCATTTTACAATATTTGGGATTTTTAGGAATTTTTCTGGATTTTTCTGAGAACGCGGAATATTTTAATATTATTCCTCATTCTACGCGCACATTGGGCATAATTGGCAAAAACGACTGTAACGCTCCCAAAGTTAGAAAATTTTCTTACGAATAGTCATTTTCTAATATTTGTAATTTATGAGAATTCTTTCAGAATTTTTCGGAAATGACGAATATTTTAATATATTTCTCGTTTTACGTGCACACTGAGTCGAACCGGGAAAATGAAATATTTTTCCCGAGAACCTTGAACTATGGAAACGTCGACGGGGAACTTACTAAAACCGAGGGCGGGTACGCTTTACAAGGTTTCATATATTTTTCGAGAAATATTTTAACAGATAAAATTATAATCGCTGTATAAATTTTATCTCGTCAGTAAATTAATACTAACTTCGGCCACCAGTAACGATTGTCCATTGAATAATAACATGTAATAAAAATCTTATTACACTGTTCAAAATTTACCTGTGTCAAGCCCCTTTAGCTTTATTTTCAAAATAAAAGTTAAATTAATTCAAAAGCTTATTTGGGAAACTTCTAGGAAACTTCCCCCATTTCACATTTTCTCTCTCTCCCTCTCCACTCTTCTTACACTACAGATGGCCCTTGAAAGCCCATAACCACATTTTTCATTTTTATCTCTTCTTCTCTCTCTTTCTCTTCTTCTCTTCTACGTTTCTTTTTCTTTTTCTTCTTTCTTCTTCTTCTTCTTCTTCTTCTTCTTCTTCTTCTTCTTCTTCTTCTTCTTCTTCTTCTTCTTCTTCCTTCTCCACCGTCCACCCTCACCATTCACCATCTTCATGATTTGCTAAATCAAACCCATATCTAGCTTCTTCCATCATTCCAAGACCATTTTCCTTGTGGCCTTCCTTGATTCTTCTTCTTCTTCTTCCTCCATTTTTCACCATTGAAGCTAAAGCTTGGAGCTTTTGAGGTAAAGTCTTCAGCTTTCTTCTATCTTTTTCTCATTTTCGTTTTATTGGTCACCTATGTGGCCAATGAGTCATTTTTCTATGATTGGAGTGAACACATTGGGAATTTCTCACCCTAGGGTTTTTCTCGAAAGGCAAAACGAAAATCAAGAGCAAAAAGGGGAAAGCATTCTTGTGATTGTCTTCATTTAGGTAAGAGAGAGATAATCCTCTTCACCCATGGATGTATGGATCTACATTGTGTGATTTGATGATTATGAACTCATATGTTGCTATTTTGTAATTATATGTCATGTATCACATTTTGGAATGGTTGAAAATGAATGAGGGATTTTGGATAGTGAATGGGCCAGGGCTCTGCAGAAACGAATTCTGCAGAACCCCTGTTAATGCACTAGCACCCAGGCGTTGTGCATAGAGCGCCTAGGCACTCTGTGCCCAGGAAGTTTTCTCTGTGACGCGGCCTGGTGAGCACTCAGGCGCTTCGTGGTCAACGCCTAGGCGCTCCATCAGCGCTCAGGCACTCCAGATGTGGCGCCTAGGCACCCATAGCAGAACCAGCTAGGTAACTGCGAGATGCAGCTATGTAATTGGAGATTTGAAGGTTAAGGTTGGGATTTGAGATGGAAAGTTTTAAGGGTTTATTAACTCAACTTTAAGCCACGGTTTTAGATTGGGACTACAAGGAATTAGAATGAACTTGGTGAACTAAAGTTTAAGTAAAAGAATATCAAGAAATCGATATATAAAATGGGAGAAATTGATGTTAGTAGTGGACTTTGAGAAGCCATGGTTTTGATCACGGATTTTTGGAAGTTTGGCCGATTTAGGGTAAAATAGAAGTTAAGTAATTTTGAACATAGAGGAAGAACAAGAGAGTTGTGAGACTTATAAAACCCGCGAGTGAATTTTAAGTGAGCATAATTGACTAGGTTAAGGGACTTGATCAACCCTAAGGAATGAAGCTTGGATAAGGACTTCAAGAGAAGTTTCTCTAGAAAATGAATTTATAAGGGATGATAACTTGAGTAAGACTTTATGATAATCCCATAAGACTTATTAATGGATGAATTGACCTAATTGTGGCATATTATGGAAGACTGTGTATTGTGAAATATTTGTGAACATGTTTATGCACGGAGTCAACATGCATTAGATGTTTGCTCAGTCAATGACTGTTAAAGGGCTGAATGAGCTTAGGATCATGCATTGAGTTAGCATGTATTTTATAAACTGTTCAGTCGAGGACTGTTAAAAGACTGGATGAGCCTCTGATTTTGAATTACGTTAACGTATTGAACAATTTGCTCAGTCTATGATTGTTAAAAGGCTAGATTAGCCTATGATTATGCATTTAACCAGCATGCATTGAATAAATTGCTCAATCGGTGACTGTTAAAGGGCTGTATGGGCCTATGAATGCGAATCGAATGATGTGGTTGACGATGGACCTATGAGGGGCTGTAAGGCGCGGTGTGTGCCGATTGCACGCATTATGGGCCTGACAAATCATCATTCTTTACGCAGTGAATTAATGAGAATTGAATGGTGAGGTCTGTGATGGATCTTAGAGGGGCGTAAGGCGCAGTGTATGCCGATTGCACGTATTACGAGCCTGACAAATCACTATTCTTTTTATGGTAAATGAACGAGGATTGGATAGTGTGGTCTATGATGGATCTCTGGGTGCGTCAGGGTGCGGTGATCCTTTTGGTGATGATGATATCACATTGTGAAATACCTCTGGCCGGAAAGCCAATTGCAACGCACTGACGAGGAATCGACAAGCACTATTCTTTTTGTGGTCCGGTATAGACTGTTTAGGGGGGTAGAGACTACCGGAACGTTCATGTTTTAAAATGGAAAATCTTGGTACCAAGTGCACAAGCATTGTGAGTCAGCATTGTGAGTTGGCATTGAGAGCCAGCATTGTGAGTCCACATGTCATGTGTCACTCTTTTATATGATGAATAGACTATTAGGATCCTGATGCTATGATTACCTGAAGTGTTTTAACTGTTCAGTATCTGAGACCTTGTTGACTGCCTAGAGTATTGTTATTATTGATTCTTATTATTGTTTGTAACTTGACTGCTTGTGTTGTAAATTCCATGGCTGTTGTTGATGAATCTTTGAACTGCATTTCTTCATGGGCGCTTTGCGCCGTGTTATTTTCTTACTGCCATAGTGGTAATGAAAGACGGGTGTCTCACCTCTTTCCTATATTTCTGTATTGCTGTTTTATATTCATACTTGTTAAGAGACCTGGACGAAGATGATATGGAACCACGCCTTGCCGATGGGGTTGGGAATCTGGACAAGATTCCTTCGATTTCGCAGGAGTGCAGCAGCGTGGGGGCATTGATGCCGCTGTGTCAACTAGGGCGCTGAGTGTCATGTGCATATGGGGTTGCGGCCTTGTCTGCTGGTAGTACCCATCCCTGGGTTACTACTTCTCCCCTTTTATGTTTTATTTCCCGCTGTATCTTATTTGACTCTGTAATCATTATATTTTATGTTGTTAGTGATTCGTGTAAATTGGCTATGAGATATATATATATATATATATATATATATATATATATATATATATATATATATATATATATATATATATATATATATATATATATAAGGAATGTGATTTTATTTCGATGGTTGTATTAAGGGTTGAATATATTTATATTTCATTCATGGCTCGTATTTTCTACTTATGCATAAATGCGAAAAACAAAAATAAACTCGTTAATTTTGAAACTACTGTTATCATGACTGTGACACGCCTAGATTTAGCAACTGTGGTGTAGTGACGATTGCGCTGCAGTTGGTATATTTAGGTGCATTACATTAGGTGGTATCAGAGTAGTTCATCCTGTTGAGCCGGGGTATGGACTTGCTATGTTTAGGCATATTAGAATTTGGTCTGTTGTGCACTTCCTTGTCTCTTGATTGAGATGATGGGAAATGAATGCATGGCTTGCTGTAGGTTGAATGTTAGTGGCTACTGTTATACAGTTGCATGATATTGAAGACTGGCCTACTCAATATGTAATGTTCTGTGTGTACAGGAAACTATGACTTCACCTAGGCGTACTGTGTTAGGAAAATAGAAATTCTTTTGTGAGGAGATCAAAAGGTTTTGGAAAACCGATCTTCTGGAGAAAGAAATAGTTGGTGTAAACTAGGTTCGAGAAGCAGTTTGGAAGTTGACGGCTTACGAAGGATTACGCTGTGGAAGCAGAATGAAGAAGTTCGAGCTGGAGATTGTTAGGATGTATGGAATTGAACTTATCTTGCTTGAATTGTGTGAATTGTGTGACTCTCTGTATTTGGTTTTCATAGGGAGATAACGCTGTTTGAAGTAATTTTGTATTTGTTGTATTTGTGTCCATCTTCAGAGCAATTCAATGGCTCGTAGAAGACATGCAAGGGTGATGGCTCGTGACAGACGTACACATGTGAGCGCAGGACAAGACAGTAGGAGTATGGCTGCGACTGCAGAAGAAAGGCAAATGATAGCTGAGGTGACAACTTACCAGGATCAAAGGGCCACGCAACAACGAGAATTGAAACTTGAGGTTCAAAATCTGTCGGAGGAAAGTTGGCTTTGGGGCAACCTTGGACTGCCTAGATTCCAAAAGAGGAATAATCGAAAGGTTAACCAGTTTAAGCGGAAACCATACGCACGGGTATCAGGGAAACCACAACAACAACCAACTCCTGGACAAAGTACTAGTGGTGGTGTATCCAACCAGACCCCGACGTCTTCACCAAGATGTAAGAAATGTGGAAAGGAACACTTCACAAGGGAGTGTAAGATCAAAGGGATAATTTGTTTTAAATGTGGAAAGCCCGGACACGTTTCCCGTAACTGCAACCCAACAAAGGCAAAGTCTTCAATCGATGCTGCAAGGACTGTGAAACCACAGGCAGAAGCCAAAACTTATACCTTGGGTGGTGCTGAGACCTCAACATTTGGAGATCTAAACAAGGGAAGTTACGCCTCAAATGACGATCCTGTAATCGTGCTGTATAATTCTGGGGGGTAACCCTTCCTTTTTCAATTTGTAACCTTATGGATCATTGTGATTCATCTGTATCTTTCTTATCTTCAACTTAAGTTATTTCCATTTCTATTACTACAACTTATCGTTGACACCTAAGTTTATGTAATTTGTTCTATTTCTACTAAAGACTGAATCTTTCGTTGATTTATCTTGCCACCTCAAATCATGTCTATTAGGGTTCATGATTTTAGAAACTGACCGGTCGTTTTCTGGTTGTTATCTTCTTGAGCATCCTGATAAAAACCCCAGCAATTTGTGAAAGTTAAGACTCTTAGGTTCGTAATGGCCAACAAAATGAAACTTCGTGAGGAAAGAAGCTTAAGGGTACATGTTGGTGTCTTCCGTAAAGGACCAAAAGTAAGGAGAATATAAATGCCACTCTAATAGCCAAAGAGTTCCACATGTCAAGCTACGATGCTGTTAGTTAAGGAGAAGAATAAAATTTCTCTGTGAGACAAGGACCGTCACAAAATAAATAAGGCTTCGATCAAGGATGAGTGTCCTCAGAGAAAGATGAGTGATTCAATGGGCTGGTGAGGAAAGAGTCGTTGTTCTCTCCAAGATAGATGTACGTCCTAGTCATCGATGAACTCGTGGAAATTGAGAATGTTCCCAAAATGATTCTTTCGAGCGTGTTTTCGACGTTATGAGTATTCCGTGATGTCAATCGGAGTGACAAACGCCCCTATTGTATTCATGGACAACACGAATTGTATTTTCTATCCTTACTTAGAACAGAATTATCGTTGTCATTAATTATAACATTCTGATCTATTCTCGAAGATATGGGGAGATACGTCGGACATCTCGGTATAGTTTTCCTGACTTTAAAGAAGAGGAAATAAATGCCAAAGTATCAGAGGGCGAATTCTCATTTAAGGAGGTTCCGTTTTGGATCATGGAATTCCAAATGGAGGAATTGTCGTGAATTCACCAAAGGTTGGAGTAGTTCTTCAAAGGGAAAGACCAGAAACCGTAAAGGAGACTCATAGCTGATGGAATTAGTTGGTTTTTATCGAAGGAGCGCTGATGAGTTCTCCAAGATGGCAGAATCTTTTACGTAGCTTACAAGAAGAGGATCAAATTTCTACGAGCGGACACAGGTAAAGAAGGTTTTTCCAAGGATTGAGGAGATATTCAGATGCTCACTAGTCTTGCTTCTACCTAATCTCGAGAAACCATTTGAAATACCTTGTGATACTTCGCATTAAGGTTTAGGATGTGTACTCGTGCAAGGCTGGGAAGTTATGGCTTACGCCTCAAGGTAGTTGAGGGTGCGTGAGAAGAATTACCCGACCTGTGACTTGTAATTAACCGCTGTCGTATCCGCTCTGAGAATATAGAGACGCTTTCTATATGGAGCAAAATTCAATGCCCTTAGCAGTCACAAGAACCTGAAGTACTTATTTGACGAGAAGGAACCAAACATGAGGCAGCGAAAGTGACCAAAGATTTTGAAGGAATATGATCTCTAACTTTAGAGTCATCTTGGAAAAGAAAACACCATGGCGGACGCTTTGAATCAAAAACTACCCAATACCTTCATTATGATGGTCAGAGGATAAGGTGAAGAAACAATGAGGATGTTTATCCTAAGGAATGAAAATTTCGAGGATGAAATTTCTATTTGAAGGGGAGTGTTGTAACATCCCGAAAATTTATAATTTCAGGATAAATGATCATTTTACAATATTTGGGATTTTTAGGAATTTTTTTGGATTTTTCTAAGAACGCGAAATATTTTAATATTATTCCTCATTCTGCGCGCACATTGGGCAGAATTGGCAAAAACGTCTGTAACGCTCCCAAAGTTGGAAAATTTATTACGAATAGTCATTTTCTAATATTTGTAATTTATGAGAATTCTTTCAGAATTTTTCGGAAACGACGAATATTTTAATATATTCCTCATTTTGCGTGCACACTGAGTCGAACCGGGAAAATGAAATATTTTTCCCGAGAACCTTGAACTATGGAAACGTCGACGGGGGATCTTACTAAACCCGAGGCCAGACACAGTTTACAAGGTTTCACATTTTTTTTCGAGAAATTTTAACAGATAAAATTATAATCGCTGTATAAATTTTATCTGTCAGGTAAATTAATACTAACTTCGGTCAGCTGTAACGATTGTCCGCTGAATAATAACATGTAATAAAAATCTTATTACACTGTTCAAAATTTACCTGGTGTCAAGCCCCTTTAGCTTTATTTTCAAAATAAAAGTTAAATTAATTCAAAAGCTTATTTGGGAAACTTCTAGGAAACTTCCTCCCATTTCACATTTTCTCTCTCTCCCCTCTCCACTCTTCTTACACGGCAGATGGCCCTTGAAAGCCCATAACCACATTTTCATTTTTATCTCTTCTTCTCCTCTTTCTCTTCTTCTCTTCTCTTCACGTTTCTTTTTCTTCTTCTTCTTCTTCTTCTTCTTCTTCCTTCTCCACCGTCCACCCTCACCATTCACCATCTTCATGATTTGCTAAATCAAACCCATATCTAGCTTCTTCCATCATTCCAAGACCATTTTCCTTGTGGCCTTCCTTGATTCTTCTTCTTCTTCTTCCTCCATTTTTCACCATTGAAGCTAAAGCTTAGAACTTTTGAGGTAAAGTCTTCAGCTTTCTTCTATCTTCTTCTCATTTTCGTTTTATTGGTCACCTATGTGGCCAAGGAGTCATTTTTCTATGATTGGAGTGAACACATTAGGAATTTCTCACCCTAGGGTTTTTCTTGAAAGGGGAAACAAAAATCAAGAGCAAAAAGGGGAAAGCATTCTTGTGATTGTCTTCATTTAGGTAAGAGAGAGATAATCCTCTTCAACCAATCTTGGTAGTAAGGGAATGTCTTGTGTGTTGTTGTTGATAAGAGAATCCATATTGGATTTCCCTCTTTGTTAAATTGGGTTATTTCCATGATGTTGTAGTTATTTGATTTGCATGGATGTATGGATGTACATTGTGTGATTTGATGATTATGAACTCATAAGTTGCTATTTTGTAATTATATGTCATATATCACATTTTGGAATGGTTGAAAATGAATGAGGGATTTTGGATAGTGAATGGGCCAGGGCTCTGCAGAAACGAATTCTGCAGAACCCCTGTTAATGCACTAGCGCCCAGGCGCTCTGTGCCCAGGAAGTTTTCTCCGTGACACGGCCTGGTGAGCGCTCAGGCGCTTCGTGGTCAGCGCCCAGGCGCTCCATCAGCGCCCAGGCGCTCCAGATGTGGCGCCTAGACGCCCATAGCAGAACCAGCTAGGTAACTGCGAGATGCATCTATGTAATTGGAGATTTGAAGGTTAAGGTTGGGATTTGAGATGGAAAGTTTTAAGGGTTTATTAACTCAACTTTAAGCCACGGTTTTAGATTGGGACTACAAGGAATTAGAATGAACTTGGTGAACTAAAGTTTAAGTAAAAGAATATCAAGAAATTGATATATAAAATGGGAGAAATTGATGTTAGTAGTGGACTTTGGGAAGCCATGGTTTTGATCACGGATTTTAGGAAGTTTGGCCGATTTAGGGTAAAATAGAAGTTAAGTAATTTTGAACATAGAGGAAGAACAAGAGAGTTATGAGACTTATAAAACCCGTAAGTGAATTTTAAGTGAGCATAATTGACTAGGTTAAGGGACTTGATCAACCCTAAGGAATGAAGCTTGGATAAGGACTTCAAGAGAAGTTTCTCTAGAAAATGAATTTATAAGGGATGATAACTTGAGTAAGACTTTATGATAATCCCATAAGACTTATTAATGGATGAATTGACCTAATTGTGGCATATTATAGAGGACTGTGTATTGTGAAATATTTGTGAACATGTTTATGCACGGAGTCAACATGCATTAGATGTTTGCTCAGTCAATGACTGTTAAAGGGCTAAATGAGCCTAGGATCATGCATTGAGTTAGCATGTATTTTATAAACTGATCAGTCGAGGACTGTTAAAAGGCTGGATGAACCTCTGATTTTGAATTAAGTTAACGTATTGAACAATTTGCTCAGTCTATGACTGTTAAAAGGCTAGATGAATGCGAACCGAATGATGTGTGGTGACGATGGACCTATGGGGGGCGTAAGGTGCGGTGTATGCCGATTGCACGCATTACGGGCCCGACAAATCATCATTCTTTACGCAGTGAATTAATGAGAATTGAATGGTGAGGTCTGTGATGGATCTTAGAGGGGCGTAAGGCGCGGTGTATGCCAATTGCACGCATTACGAGCCTGACAAATCACTATTCTTTTTATGGTAAATGAACGAGGATTGGATAGTGTGGTCTATGATGGATCTCTGGGTGCGTCAGGGTGCGGTGATCCTTTTGGTGATGATGATATCATATTGTGAAATACCTCTGGCCGAAAAGCCAATTGTAACACACTGACGAGGAACTGATAAGCACTATTCTTTTCGTGGTCCGGTATAGACTGTTTAGGGGGGCAGAGACTACCAGAACGTTCATGTTTTAAAATAGAAAATCTTGGTACCAAGTGCACAAGCATTGTGAGTCAGCATTGTGAGTTGGCATTGAGAGTCAGCATTGTGAGTCCACATGTCATGTGTCACTCTTTTATATGATGAATAAACTATTAGGATCCTGATGCTATGATTACCTGAAGTGTTTTAACTGTTCAGTATCTGAGACTTGTTGACTGCCTAGAGTATTGTTATTATTGATTCTTATTATTGTTTGTAACTTGACTGCTTGTGTTGTAAATTCCATGGCTGTTGTTGATGAATCTATGGACTGCATTTCTTCATGGGCGCTTTGCACCGTGTTATTTTCTTACTGCCATAGTGGTAATGAAAGACGGGTGTCTCACCTCTTTCCTATATTTCTGTATTGCTGTTTTATATTCATACTTGTTAAGAGACCTGGACGAAGATGATATGGAACCACGCCTTGCCGATGGGGTTGGGAATCTGGACAAGATTCCTTTGATTTCGCAGGAGTGCAACAGCGTGGGGGTATTGATGCCACTGTGTCAATTGGGACGCTGAGTGTCATGTACATATGGGGTTGCGGCCTTGTCTGCTGGTAGTACCCATCCCTGGGTTACTACTTCTCCCCTTTTATGTTTTATTTCCCGCTGTATCTTATTTGACTCTGTAATCATTATATTTTATGTTGTTAGTGATTCGTGTAAATTGGCTATGAGATATATATATAAGGAATGTGATTTTATTTCAATGGTTGTATTAAGGGTTGAATATATTTATATTTCATTCATGGCTCGTATTTTCTACTTATGCATAAATGCGAAAAACAAAAATAAACTCGTTAATTTTGAAACTACTGTTATCATGACTGTGACACGCCTGAATTTAGCAACTGTGGTGTAGTGACGATTGCGTTGCAGTTGGTATATTTAGGTGCGTTACAACTTACACTACGCATATCGCACCAACTCAAGAGGTGTATGTCTCTCCTAGGCAAATAGCCTCATACAGTCCCTTGGACCTTTCCAATGCATGTTCAATGCACCAATGCCAATCATAGGCAAAAATTCATCATTTTCTCATATAGTGTTCATATACTAGTTCATGCATATAAAATGCTCCAATGTCAATCACAGGCAAAATTCACCATTTCCAATGCATGTTTAGTGCACCATTGCCAATCACAGGCAAAATGCATCATTTCATATTCAGGGTCCACACATTGACCCAGTCTCAATTTAATTTCTTAATCTCATAATCAAGGTCCACACACTGGCCCAACAGTAATCATACTATATTTTCAACAGTGAAATCATATTATCGCGTTTTCATAGTCATAAAACACTTTTGTCATATTTTCACAATTGCGTAACATTTCTGTTA
This sequence comes from Ormosia emarginata, assembly GCA_029884605.1. Taxonomy (NCBI): domain Eukaryota; kingdom Viridiplantae; phylum Streptophyta; class Magnoliopsida; order Fabales; family Fabaceae; genus Ormosia; species Ormosia emarginata. The sequence continues at coordinate 17,207,729 of JAQQTP010000078.1, read as the reverse complement.
CGTTTTCACAATTTTACAACATTTCTGTTGCATTTTTAAATCATGTAGTGATTTTTCAATGTTCTCTCAATCGCATAAAAATATTTCACCATTTATAAATTGCGTAGCGATTTTTCAATAATATCTCAAAAGTGTAAAAATATTTAAACGCTTTCCAAATTGCGTAGAAATATTTCAACGTTTTTCAAATCACGTAGCTTAAAAATCACGTTTTTAAGATACGTAAAACATTTTTCACCATTTTACAACCACGTAAAATATTCCTCAATATTCTAAACATTATTTTGGACTTCCAAACAAATTAATATCATTTCTAACATCATTTTTCCATTACGAAAAATCTTTCTTAACCTTCAAAAATTCCATTTCAACCTTTCTCAAAATAATATGACTACTCACATTATTTTCCACATTTTTTTACTCAAGAAAATTCTTTCCGCAATTTATTCCACAAATTCACAATTCCATTGAATTAAATCAATGTTTCTAACTTTAAAAATTACTAACGCTTTCCAAAACCCAAAGGATGAGTTACACGTTAGAAAATATCAAATCACTATTATTTTCTCCATTTTTCTCAAATCAATTCCAAAATCAATTCTCTTCAAAATAAATTGAGGCTCAAACACTTTCAACCTCTTTTTGTCTTTCATAAATGAAATTGCATTTTTCAAGAACCGAAGCATCTTGTTTCCATTTTCTTTAATCCTTGTACTAAAACATTTTGTTCAAACACTTTGTTTCCACTTTGAAATCGCTTTATTTCATAAAACCAAAACTATTCCAATCTCCCAAACACCGTGGAGTCTTTGGCCATTGAAGCCATCAAATACTTTTCCTTTATAAAATCAAGGTATTCACTAACCTTCAAAACCGTGGTACTTGTTTTCAAATGGCCATCAAATATTTTTCCTTCTAAATTGATATGGTTTTACACAAACAAAACCATTAAAAATTCCTTAACAAAAACCATGAGCACTTGGTCTTTGAAATCAAATCATTTGTTTATTTTCATTTTTCACTTTCTTTGCAAATCCTTAAAATCATCAACTCGTTGCTCTTTTCATTTAAAACTCATGATTAATAAAATACTTAGATTCTTTTTATTCAAAAATCACCCTTGAGGCCGTGTGCCTCTATGGTTCTTTAGAACCAAAAATTGTTTGCCTTTTCATCATCAAATCATGGCATACACATATATATTTCATCATAAATACCATAAGCATGCCATAATCAAAGCAATAGATCATGCAAATCATACCAAGCATAGGCAAATAATCAAAGCACATAAACATACACAAATAATTACATGACCATGGATATGAATCCTCACATGGATTCACCATCCATCAAATATAAGACCATCTCTCATCACCATACTGTGTTAGTGAGATGAATCTCCCTCTTACCTCTTGAAGATCCTCAAAAGTTCCTTGTTTTGCTTCTTTTTCTAAGTCCTTCACCACCAAAAGTTTCTTCAATACACAACAAAACACAAGTGTATTAGTATATTAAGTTTGAACTAGGGGAACCATGGATCAAACATGGCTTAGAACCTTGAAAATCAAAAGAAAAGTGAAGATTAACAAACTTCACCAATAAACCTCCAATCTTTATCTTGAAGAACAAGGTTGAAGATGAATGGTTTAGAGAAAGTCTCCAACATGAAAATTGCTTAGAATATCATGTAAATTTAAGATCTATGGTTGGATGAAATTAAAAGAGATTGGAGAGTGGTTTTGGGTGTCTTGGCCGAATGGTTCTTCTTGAAGAACAAAGATGGAATTTTTGATTTTTTTGTGAGGGAAAGGTTTCTTAGACTTGGTTAAGGTAAAGAATGAAGTGAAAACACTTAGTTTTCCTTCCACCAATTTCGTAGAGCTCCTTGGAAAAATCCCTAAAAAATCATAAACAAATCTTAAAATTAATAACAAGTAAAAGAATAAGTAAACCATGGTTCAAGCATGGCTTAGAAAATCAAAACTAAAAGATTAGGTGAAGAAATATGAACTCTACCATTTTTGATAGAAACTTGAATCTTGGATTTGAAGCTCTAGATGAAGGATTTTGTGAAAACTCATAACTAGAGATGTTCTTAGAATGATGTAAGGGTTCAAGAAACTAGGTTAGATAAAATTTTTTAGTGATGGAAGGCATTCTTGGGTGCTTTGGCCGAATGGTGTTTCTTGAAGAAGAGAACAGAGTTTTTGTGTTTTGTTTTGGAGAAGATGATGAATAGAAAGACAATTATGATACAAATGATAGAAACTAACAATGTTGGCCCCCTTTAGAGTGCATGGCCATAGCTATGCTTGCAGAGAAAGAAGAGAATATTTTTTTTTTTGCTTTAGGAAAATGATCAATAATGATCCATAATGACAATAATGTGGTCTTCAAATTTTCCTACACACTTAAGCCACCAAAAACCGTCCCCCCTCCATGCATTATGCATTCATAAAGTTGTCATCTTTTCTAGCCACCATTTAGAGCATTTTAGGGCATTGATTAATTCAATAGTTATGATTAAGGTAGACTTTTGATTAGAAGACTTAATCTAGGCCATTAGATCTTTCTCCTTGAAATCCTAGCCATTAGATGCATCTCAAAAAAATGAAGGGTCGAGATTACTCCTTCTTACTTTTAATCCAAGGGTCATAATTAGTTAGAGCCATTTTAGAAGACCAAATCTCCGCCATTGATTAAATCCAAATCCAATGGTTAGAAATGATCCATCTCCACCGTTGATTAAATCCAAATGCAACGGTCACAAATGGTCCTAGCCACTTTATAAGATCAAATCTCCACCCTTGATTTAAATCTAAATCCAACGGTTATAAATGGTCATAGCCATTTTATTAGACTAATCCTACACCGTTGATTAAATTGACGGTTGATATCAAAGTTTTCAATATTAGACTTGCTTTCCATTGGTCCGTCAAAAGAATTAAACTTGTTTCCTATTGGTCCGTCAAAAGTTGTCATAACCACTGTTGTTGACTTAAGCAGTATAATTTCTATTTTTATCTGCTATAACCCCACGAAAGAATACATTTACTGCATTTTTATCGCCTGATAATTAAATACAACATAAAATATAGTAAAATAAAATTTCTAAAACTGTTTCCGGATTCAAGTTTAGTAAGATCCCCTGTTTCCGTCTAAACAGTATAAATTTTTCTATGCGTAAAAAAATTTTCACGTTTTGGGACTCAGCCCGAGCCCACGTAGGACCACTAGGGCCCACAAACAGTCCAAAAACGATCAGAGAAATATAAAAATTTATAATCATCCACAAAAATCACAAATATTAGAAAACGTATGAAAATCAAATCAGATTACGTAAAATAATTAAGACTTAACAATAATAATTAAATTACATAAAATTTTCCTTGGCCAAAAAATTATTATTTTCTTGACATGGAGTAAATCATTCAAAACGATCAAATATGCTAACGGAATGCTCAAAATAATTTTATAATACACAGAAATCACTAAACGATAAAATTCTGTTAACTGTCAAAATTACTATCAACTATTTAGGAAATTTGGGGTGTTATACCCATGGACTTTTTCGGGTCTATGGTCATTTTAGAGCAAATTTCTACTATTTTTAAGACAGTAGATACTGTCAAATAAAATAATATTACAATAATATAAAATTATTTTATTGCACAGTTAAATCCTAAAAATTAAAAGATTAATACGCGTATCATTCAGAATTGGGTTTAGTAAGATCCCCTAGCTCTGAATAATTAAAATAAGATTTTTCCGGCCAGAAAATTATTATTTCCTATACTCGGTGTAATTCACACACAATAATCAAATACAATCACGAAACAATCAAATTCTATTTATAACTTACAGAAAACATAAAACAGTACATTTAGGACAATACCAAACTTAACTCAAAAGTTGGGGTGTTACAACTCTCCCTCACTAATAAAATTTCATCCCCAAAATTTATCGCACCTTAAAACAGTTGAGGGTATTGCTCCCTCATTTTGTCTTCCAACTCCCAAGTAGCATCACCTGTTATGTCGTTCCATATTACCTTTACCAGTTCAATTAACTTCCCTTGAAGCTGTTTCATTTTCCTGTCCTTAATCTTAACAGGAAGTGTTTCATACGTCAAATTATCTTTCAACTGTACTCCATCAAGCTGTATAACGTACGTTGGATCGGAAATATATTTCCTCAACTGAGACACATGAAATACATTATGGAGATTGGATAGAAAAGGCAGTAAAGCTATTTGGTAAGCTACGAGACCTATCCGACAAATAATCTGATAAGGTCCAATGAATTTAGGAGTGAGCTTTCTGGATTTAATAACCCTTCCGACACCAGTCGTAGGCGTTACTTGCAAAAACATATGCTCACCTTCCTCAAATTCGAGAGGTTGCCTTCGCTTATTAGCATAGCTCTTCTGTCTGCTTTGAGTCGTCATCATCTTCTCCTGAATCATTTTCACCTTTTCCGTAGTCTGTTGCATAAGATCGGGTCCAATAATCATACTTTCTCCATCTTGATACCAACACAAAGGTGTCCGACATCGTCTTCCATATAATGCTTCATAGGGTGCCATCCCTATACTTGAGTGAAAACTATTGTTATAGGTGAATTCTATCATAGACAAAAATTCATCCCAACTCCCTTGTTGTTCCAACACACAAGCACGCAACAAATCTTCCAACGACTGTATTGTTCTCTCCGTTTGATCATCAGTCTGCAGATGATAAGTAGAACTCAAACGCAACTTAGTTCCCATGACTTCTTGCAAGCTTCGCTAGAATCTTGACGTAAACCTCGAATCTCGATCAGAAACTATACTCGCAGGTACTCCATGAAGTCTGACAACTTCACTAATATACACTTGGGTTAATCGTTCCAATGAATACTTAATATTGATTAGCAAGAACTGGGCTGACTTCGTAAGCTTATCAACTATAACCCATATAGAATCATGACCCTTCCTCGTTCTTGGCAATCCAGTAACAAAATCCATCAAGATACTATCCCATTTCCATTCTAGAATAGTCAATGGCTGTAACATACCGGCAGGTCTTTGATGTTCCACCTTTGCCTTCTGACAAATGAGACAAGACGCTACATGTTCCGCCATATCTCTCTTCATTCTTGGCCACCAAAACATCCGCTTTAAATCTTGATACATCTTAGTCATTCCCGGATGCATACTTAAATTACTAGTATGTGCTTCATCCAAAATTACTTTCTTAAGATCAGGATCATCAGGTATACAAATTCTCCCTTCAAATCTTAAGATTCCATTAGTTCCTTCCTCCACCGTTACCTTATGACCTTGCTTTAAGAATTCATTTTCATTTTGTAAAAATGAATCCTCATCCTGTTTTTCTCGGATTACTTCCAGCAAGTCATTTAAAATCACCACCTTACTTAGACGAATCTTTCCTAGTACCAATTCCACTGACAATCATAAATCTCTAAATTGGTTGATCAATTCCTCCTCCTTTATCATCATAGTAGAAACACTGATCACCTTTCTACTCAAGGCATCCGCCACCACATTTGCCTTTCCTAGATGGTATTGAAGCTGAAAATCATAGTCGTTCAAGAATTCTAACCATCGCCTCTGCCTCATTTTCAATTCCTTCTGATTAAACAAGTATTTCAAACTCTTATGATCGCTAAAGACATTGAACATAGCTCTATACAGAAAATGCCTCCACACTTTCAATGCAAAAACCACGGCGGCTAGTTCCAAATCATGTGTTGGGTAGTTCCTCTCATGTACCTTCAATTGTCTTGAAGCATACGCTACCACATTCCTATTCTGCATCAACACGCACCCTAACCCCTGACAAGAAACATCACAATACACCTCAAAAGACTTGTTAGGATCCGGCAAAATTAGCACTGGTGCAGTCGTCAATCTCTTCTTCAACTCTTGGAAACTCACTTCACGTTCCTCCATCCAATCAAAAGCTTGACTCTTCCATGTGAGCTGCGTAAGTGGTCCAGCTATTTTAGAAAAACCCTCAATAAACCTCTTTTAATATCCGGCCATTCCAACAAAACTTCGGACTTCTGTTACTGTCTTTGGCCTTTCTCATTGCAAAATAGTCTCCACCTTTGACGGATCCACCGCAATACCTCCCTTGGAAATCACGTGACCTAGAAATTGAACTTCTTCCAACCAAAACTCACATTTTGCCAACTTTGCATACAACTTCTTGTCTTTCAAAATCTAAAGAACTATACTGAGATGTTCAACATGTTCTTCCTTAGTTTGAGAATAGATCAGAATGTCATCGATAAAGACAACGATAAATCTGTATAGGTATGGACGAAAGATCCTATTCATATAGTTCATGAATATTGCAGGGCCATTTGTCACTCCGAACGGCATCACTTGATACTCATAATGTCCATAACGAGTTCGGAAAGTTGTCTTGGGTATATCCTCCACCTTTACACGAATCTGATGATAACTTGATCGCAGATCTATCTTAGAGAAAATAGTTGCTCCTTTCAACTGGTCCATCAAATTGTCAATCCTCGGAAGTGGATACTTATTCTTTATCGTAACCTTGTTTAACTGGCGATAGTCTACACAAAGACGAGAAGTTCCATCCTTCTTCTTGACTAGTAATACTGGTGCTCCCCACGACGAAATACTAGGTCGTACAAACTGTTTCTCTAATAGTTCCTCCAATTACTTTTTTAACTCTACTAGTTCCACTGGCGACATTCGATATAGTGCAATTGATATAGGACCTGCTCCTGGTACCAAATCAATAGAAAACTCGATTTCTCTCTCCGGTGGCAAACTGGGTACATCATCAAGAAAAACTTCTGGAAATTCATTCACAACAGCAATAGTGTTCACATCTTTCTCGCTCTTAACCTCTATAGAAGATAGCAATATATATCCCTATGCTCCGTCCCTCAGCAATGATTTGACTTTAACAACAACCAAAAATCCAAAACTTTCTTCCCTAGGAAAAACTATGGTCTTGTTTGCATAGTCTATTAGGATATGGTTAGAAAATAACCAATCTATTCCTAATATTACATCTATCTCAACCAAAGGTAAACAAATCAAATTGACTGAAAATACACAATCATTTATGGTGATAGGACAATTCAAACATATTTTGGATGTAACAACAGGCTTGGCAGTTGGTGTAGAAACAATCAACTGGAAACTCAGAGAAGACACAGGCAGTTTCAACCGTTCCACACAATCATATGCAATGAATGAATGTGTTGCACTCGAATCATATACCACAGTTAGAAGATTACCTTCAATGACACCTTCCCCTAAAATAAGATCTTCAGACTGAGAAGCTTCAGCTCCTGTCATCGTATATACTCGACCTCCAGATTGCGGCTGAGTAGCACAAACATTCCTTTCCGGCTGAGTGCAATCCCTAGAAACATGTCCAGGCTTTCTGCAATTGAAGCAGATCATTCCTCTGATCGAACAATCCCTAGATATGTGGCCACTCTTTCCACACTTAAAGCATCTCGGCATAAACGCCACATTTGGACTAGCTCTGCTACCACTAGAACTCCCACCAACAGGTGGACGTTGAGGTTGATTTCCCAGTGGTCTTGAATAAGGTTTTCGCTAAAATCTGTTATTATTGTTGCCTTCTTTTTGGAACCTAGTCAGTCCAAAGTTACGATTCCTCAGGTCTCGTGATGGCTCCAACTCCTTGAGTCGTCAACACGTATCCATTAAAGCAAGAAATTCATTCATCCTCATGGGTAGCATTCCTCGCTTTAGCTCTACCCTTAGTCTTTCCTTAAATTTACGGCACTTCCACGCCTCATCAGGTTGAATTTGAAAGTACCTTGAGAACTGTGATAAGCTCTCAAATTTGGCAGCATACTCCCCAACAGTCATGTTACCCTAACGCAAACCAAGAAATTCCATCTCTTTGACATGTCGGGCACTAGCAGGGAAGTACTTCTCCAGAAATACTTCACTAAACACCTCCCAAGTAATTTCAGGTCCTTCAGCTTGTAATAATCGGCGGGTTCCCCTCCACTAATTTTCATCATCACCTCTCAACATAAAAGTAGCATATGTCACCTTCCGATTATCGGCACACCCCATTCCTTCAAATACTCTTTCCAAGTCTTGTATCCACAAACTCGCCTTCTCAAAGTCAAACTCGCCTCTGAACTGCGGCGGGCTATTACGCCTAGACTCAAACAAATTTAGAGCATTAGCAGTCGCATCTTGTTGTTGAGTTGCTCATTGATTTTGCTGAGTAATCATTTCCGCCATTTGCTGCATGGCCTCAGTAGCTGCAGTCATTGGGTCCACATTATGTTCCATGTTCGCACATATTCTTCTTCCGCCAGACATCTCTTTCTTCAATCATAACAAAACAAAGTTAGATGTATCCTTTTAGAAATAAATCACAGAGAATCACACAACACAAGCAAAAATAGACCCAACCACAACCCCAAAAGACTCTAACTTGGGCTCTGATACTAACTAATGTAACACCCTTATAGGGATGTCACATTTCTGATGCAATAAAATAAAATTACCCAAGTTTTAAAATGTTTGGTACATAAATAATATGAGTTGTAAAATTTTTCCTTTTATACATAATAATGTTAAATAAAATAACACGGAACATAAAATAGAACAAACCATTAGCACACACCATAATATACATATGATTTTGTTTTAAGTTGTACAAATAATTTATAACTACAAATATTTAATAAAGCAGTAAAAGGTCAGTACAGTACTAAAACATAAAGTGCCCAAGTGCACATCAAAGATTTCTAACCCTCTGAAGAATCACTCTCAAATGGATTATCGGATGACAAAAATCCAAGATGTCTTGCAGCTCTACGGACAAGAGTCCGTGCTGTCGACACACTACTGATCTCACTAGGCGCATGGAAAAGTCCTCCCCAATAACGCCTAAGAGTCAGCGGTATCTCAAGATGTCAATACAGAGTAGTAGTAAAAATAGGCTCCCCATCAAACTCTCTACACAGGGTCACAGTCAAATGCCCCACGTAGACTACCGATCCTCTATCCTCTCACAGTCGCCAGGCCTCAGAGCCTCCATGAAACTCAAGTCTCACAAAGCCAAGGAATCCAGGCAATGCCATAACCACAAGATCAATCCAGATGGTATGAGTGGTCTAATGGCTAGCCTTCCTCGAACTAATCGCCCGTCTGTTGCTCCTCAGGGTACTGAATATCAAGAGGCTACTCCTCTTCCTCTTCTTCAAACTCTTTACAGAATATAACAATAATACAGAAAATGCATATAAATAAAGAGGTGAGACGACCTACATCATTATCAGCATGGCAATAAAGAAAATGACAATACAAACAGATATCACAGTTTAACACAATAATGCATACCCTTACATCGTATACAGTACCTCAAATTAACACATCATACATGCTCTCACAAGATACAATAAACATTAAAATGCAGATCATAGATGCAAATGTATACAGACTCGTTCCTACTCAATGGAGCTAAACACATACATCGGAGAGAATGATCCGAAAGAATAATCAGTACCTCAGGTTGTCCAACCAAACTATTACACTGTCAAACGTCATGTAAATAGCCCATAGTCCAAACATCGCGTAAGTAGTACATAGTCAAATACGTCGTGCACCACAGGCATTGTACTAGACAGTCTCCCCAAGATCTTGATCAACAATAGTATTTGTCGAGATCATTAGTGTGTTGCCCGTTACCATGGCCCAGAAGAGTTACCAACTGTCCACATGTGGAATCCTCCGCACACTAACATCTCCAAGATTCAATAAATGAACCACACTACGCCTATCATACCCACAACACGGTGTAATTCATCTCGTCAATCCATCGCTAATTTCAACCAAATTGACACAACTCTTAATGCAAGAACAAAACCACAATTACAAAAATACCTTCTGTCTCAATATGTCACTATATTTACATAAATGTCCTCAGTCTCAACATTTCCAAATATAGTATGTCTCCACTTGACAGTACTATACCTCAACATGTCCGGGTCCACCACTTTGGCCCGACAGTAAAACTCGTTGTTCCATTTAGTCACATAGAAATTTTATCTCGTTTTCATAATCGCATCACTTTTACAAACATTTTTAAATCGCATAAATATATTTTAACACTTTTTTAAATCGTGTAACATTTTTAAATCGTTTTCTCACTCGCGTAAGATTTTTAAATCATTTTCTCAATCGTGTAGCTTAAAAATTACCGTTTTAAATGCGCGTAAGCTATTTCTAGTATTTTTTAACTGCGTATAATATTTTCCTTACGTTATAAATATGTTATGTAACTTTCTCTTTTATTTGCCCATTTTTAGTAAATTTTGACAGCATTTTGTCTAGAAAATTCATTAAATGAGATTTTCTACGTTTTTCTCTAAATACTACATATTTTAACTTTAACCATTAGTTACACTTTGAAACTTGCTAACGTGCTTTAAAACTCAATGAGTGAGCTCTGCGTTAGTATTTTTCAAGTGTTTGTTTTATTTCTTATTTATAACAAATTCTTCTAATTTAAGATTCTAAAACTAAGTTCATTCATTTTATTTCCCAAAGATTCATTGAAATTGAATTCTTTTATAGATTAGTTACTTAACCAACCTTAGAAAATAATTTTGGAAATCAAATACACATTGAATGGCATGTTGGCCGAATTCAAGATATCCTTTACAAATGGTCATTAAATCATTTTCTACATTCTAAACCATTTTTAAATTCATTATTTTACCTAAATTTATTAAATCATTGTTTTAGAAAATGGTTGAGAACATTTTGGTTATCTTTTTCTTGGAGAAGCCATGAGCTCCTTTTGTGTTCTTTGGATCACTCATGCAATTCTTACATGATATTCACATCCTACATTAATAATCATACATCTATAAATACATGCAATATATTTTAAAGCTATAAACATACATGCAAACAAAATCAATTACAAATAAGGAAAGCATTTAAACAAACAAGTGAAGGAATCCTTATGGATTCTTCACCACAAATACAACCACTTTCTCATCACTACACATGGTTGATGAGATCAAATCTCCCTCTTACTTTAAAGGAAGACAAATGCTTTCTACTCTCCTCCTATGGTTTTCGTGTGACCTCCAAGAGAAACCTAACATGCTCAAACAAATTTTAAAGAGTCATAACTATAGGAGAAGAACATAAACATGGATCAATCATGGGTTAGAACCTAAGAAATAAAGTTAGAAATAAGAAACAAGAATCTTCACCTTGTAGGAAAAATCTCCAAAGTGATTTTCCAAGCTCAAGATGATTTTTTTTGGAAGAACTCTCAACTAGAGATGTTCTTAGAATGGTGTTTGGATTTGAGAAGTTGGGTTAGATGAAAATTTAGAAGGTTGGATTATGGTGCTTAGAGGGTTGGTCGAATGGCTCTAGGAGAAAGACATAGGAATTTTTCTTGGTGTTCTTGAAGAAAAGAAAGGTTGAAGATGACAAATAAAATGAACTTGGTCTCCTAACCTAGCTTATGGCCGTGAGCTTCATCAAGGGAGGTGGCCACTTTGTTTGACTTCTCCTAACACCTAATGGCCTTAGATGTGATCTAGGGTTGATATTCAAGGCTTTGGCTCCAAGCTTGTTCCTAATTGGTGTAGAGAATCAAGTCATCAAGTGTCTAGCACCTTCTTGCATGTGCTTGGCCGAATGGTCCTAATGGAGAGCAAACCAAGTTTGTGCTTCATTCGTGCAATCTAGTTACACTTAGGTGCATTTAGTTAGCTAGCTTAGTTACTTGTTTAACTATCTAGTTACTTAGGGTAACTAAGCTTTGTCTTGATTTTATTAGAACCTTCTCTATCCAAAACCTAAATAGATAGCTAACTAGGTTTCCTTCATTTAGTTATTAAACAAGCTTCCTATGCTAACTTAGTTAGGTTTATGCTAACTTGGATAAGCTTTCTAGTCTTAATTCAACAAGTCCAACCACTTTTGTGGACTTGCTTCCTATTGGTCTAGAAATTTCAAGCCACTATTGTTGACTAGCTCTCATTGGCTTAGGATTTAATCTAGCCAGAAACGTTGACTGGCTCTCTAGATGCAGGTCCCATGGACTTTTCCGAGTCCATGGTCATTTTAAAGCAGATTTCTACTGTTTTTATGACAGTAGGTACTATCAAATAAAATAATATTATAATAATATAAAATTATTTTATTACACAGTTAAATCCTAAAAATTAAAAGATTAATACACGTATCATTTAGAATTAGGTTTAGTAAGATCTCCCAACTCTGAATAATTAAAATAAGATTTTTCTGGCCAAAAAATTATTATTTCCTAGACTCGGAGCAATTCACACACAATGATCAAATATAATCGCGAAACAGTCAAATTCTATTTATAACTTACAGAAAATATAAAACAGTACATTTAGGACAATACTGTACTTAACTCAAAAGTTGGGGTGTTACAAAGGTAGAGGCGCTGGACGCGGTTGTGGGAGAGGCAGTAATGTTTCATCCCAGCCTTCCCCATCTTGCCATATTTCTCCATCACTTGAGCCTACTCAGCCCTCCCCAAGTATACCTGTAGGATAATCTTTTTAATTATTATCAACGCGTAGTTTATATAAATGTAATATATATGTATTTTTTTGTTTATCTATAATTATGTTAGGTGCAACTTCAGCTACTAGCCCATTGACTAGTGCAGGCATACCAGTGTCTATCTCATTGACCATTGGAGGCACATTAGCTTCTATCCCACCCCGTACTAACCCAACGCTTTCTGTGCCACCCCCTGCTACCCAACCACTAGCGCCCCGAGTGTGGTGCCTTCGAGTGGAGAATCCCATATAGAAACTACTAGCAGGGAACTTATATATGTGGCGTCTCTCCCTGGACTGTAAGTAACAGTGATTGTCATCTTTTATTACATTTATTTACTTTTAGATCACTAACATTATCTTATTGTACTTACAGGAGGAGGTTTATCCCATTGAGAGTGACACGTGACATCATGCACAATGTCATAACAAGGATGCCTGTTTCGGCTAGTACGTGGAGAGATTATCCTTCTCACATGAAGGAAATACTATTTCAGGACTTCATGGTAAGTAATTGTGTTTATAGAATTATATATTATACGTTCATCGAAAAATAAATATACTTACATACATTTGTGTAGGCTAAGCATTGGCTTGCATCTGATTCTGATTGCGACATGGCGAGAACTGTCTGGGAACGAACTTGCATGGATCGTTATCCAGACCATTTGAACAAAGCACGGGAAAATACATTTAAAAAGGAAAATTCAAATAACTTGGCTGATGTTAAGGGCCATGGGCCCAAAGGAATGAGGACAAAAGTGTGGGATGACCTGGTTGACATTTGGATGACAAATAAATGGATGATGAGGTCTACAGCTGCTCAAAGAAACAGGGCAACCATGCTTGATGCCTTGAAGCATACAGCAGGGTCGATAAGCTTTGGTCAACACAAGAACAAGATGGTAATATAACTTGCTCATTTAAAGTTTTGATGGTGATCTGTTTATTAATCTGGCTGGAGTTTTCTGAGTTTTATTTTATTTTATTAATCTGTTTATTAACATGTTGTAATTACTTTAGTTATTTACCTATCTTGAGTATGACATAAAGGCATTGGTATTTTAGAGGGATTGCCTTACTTTTGATATGTGTTTATTTTATATTCTTTTCCATATATGGTTACAGGAGGCAGAGTTAAAGCATCTGGTTTCTTACAGAGATCTCTATTGCAAAGTTCATAAGAAGAAAGATGGAAGTTATGTTTCCGAGGGCTCGAGGAATTTTATTGTTGGTGTTTTAAAAATTCAAAAGTCATTTATATTTGTTAAGTTATTGATTTTTTTGTTAATGTTTTTCTTGTTTTGTTATTTTAGGAGTTATATGATAATTCAATGACAAAAAAATATGGAGAAAACTCTTCCTCTCATCCTATGGTTGACCCGGATGTCTAGTTGGATGCGGCGGGTCCCAACAAGAAGGGACGGGTGCATGACATAGGTAACAACTGGTACATTAGCATTAATAACACCATGCCAGTTTCAACCTCCTCGGTTGTGGGTCCTTCTCCCTCTACACCGTTGATACAAGACATAACTAGGACCATCAGTGAAGTTGTCAATAAAGCAGTGGCAATAACAATGGCTTCTTTTGTCCAGACTCAACTTGTCCCTATGTTGTCGCCCATCCTATCTATTATCGGATTAGCAAATGTTGCTCCACATACACCATCGCAAGGTGCAACTATTAGGGAAGGTCGAGAGGACGATGATGACGAAGATGAAGCCAACTTAGATTGATTGCCTATTATTTTTATTCTTGTTTTGTATGACATTTTATAAACTATTTGTATAATAACTTTGATATAACTAGTAGATTTATTTTGCATTATTTACACAATTTTGTTCCTCTTGTTCTGCTGTTGCTGGATTTCTGTTTGCTGGATTTCTATTTGATACAGGTTTTGGTAAGTCACTAAAATATAGTAATTTTTTTTAAAAAAAACTAATTAGCGAGGGATTAACGACGGAATAGCAAGGAGACCAGATATGTTATTAGTGACGGATTAGTGATGGTATAGTGAGGTATGATTAGTGAGAGATTAGCGACTAAATAGCAAGGGAATTTTGCAACGGATTTGCGACGTAATAGCGAGAAATATCAGGGACGGATTGGCAATGAAATAGCAAGGAAAATTGGCTGAAATCAAACCAAAATTGGTACGAATTTTTATTATATAGCGACAGAATAGCGACGGAATTGTCCTCGCTGATTTGAGAGGGAATACTGGCTTATATTTGTAATGGATTAGCGAGGGGTCAAACATTGATTAGCGAGTGAAATTATAATTCTAGCGACAAATTAGCGAGGCGACACGTTCCCTCGCTAATTAGCGATGAAAAAAAAGCGACTGACCTTTCCCTCGCTAGTCCGTCGTTGATCCCTCATAATTTATATTTGCGAGTGATCAATGACGAACTAGCGAGGGAAATTTCCCTTGCTAATTTGCTTATTTCTTGTAGTGAAATATGATGAGCTTAGATATAGGGATTTGGATTTGTGATCATATGTATGGTCGATGCATGTTAGGCTTCATTCTCATGGTGGGGATAAGTTGATTCGCTAATGGGATAGAAATATACCTCTTAGCCATGCATAACGTGTGTTTGAGAATAGATCGTTCATGAGTGGAATTTGCACTGGTTCTCATAGAAACATAGTGAGCTAGGTGAATGAAGTCATGGTTAACTGACCTAGACATAGGCTTTTAGCTAATGTAGATTCTCAAACTAACCTAATCATTGCATTCATATGGATTAAAAGGATTGGATGTTATTGATTGAAGTAGGAGGTGAAGAAAGATTTCCTAAACTCTAGCCATTATCTTTATTGATTTCTAGTCTTTAGTTTATATCCCATTTCTCTCTTTTTGTGTTCTTGAATAGAATTACTTAAACTATCAGTTAATACTTAGCATAGGAAATAAACTTATTCTCGTGGGAATGGTACTTTACTCTTCACTTTATTACAAGTGCGATCTGTGCACTTGCGGTAAGCAAAAGAGCAAACAGTAATACAAGAAAAGGAAGCATACTATGTTTGCATGGTAAAAGTGGCATGAATGCTCTAAAAGAGCTGAGGTAAGGTTAGTAGTGCAAGGACAAAGATCAGGTGGTGGTTATGCAACAGTTAGACATAACACCACATCATACATAAACACTCATACATATACACACTTGCTATTCACAAGAAAAGTTAAGACAAGGAAAATTGAGAAAAAGACCAGTTCACAGTTCAGAAGGTAGGTTAAGGAGGTAACATATTCCCTCCCCACTGCAGAAAGGAATAGAAAGTTCATGACATTCATGACATCCACAACATTGTATTCACATAATTACATTGCATCTCATTATCATACTCATACATCATAACATAACATAAACATGTTCAGGCAATTGTATGGGTCGTTGTCTTATCTTGCATTTACAGACATCTGTATGGACAATTACCTTATCCTTTGTATAAAATAGTTCAGTACAAGATAGCTAAGAGTGAAACAGATCAGATTATGTTTCCAGGGAACATTACATAGAGCAAGAATTTGATTATTCTTTAAATATTGAGTTGTTGTTAAAGTTTTATTTATAATATTTGATGAGTATTTTCTTGATAACTAGTTATAGTTTTACCTATGTTGATTATAGGATAATAGTTTGGCTACTAGACACAGTTTTACTTATGATGTTATTGGGTTGTATATATTCATTGTGAATATACGACTGTTGGTATTGGTACAGTACTATTGAAAATTATAAATTCTTACCCCGGCTATTCCATGTAAATCCAGGTGGAAGATTATCCAAGGCAAGAAGCAACAGAAGATTAAAGATTAGTTTAGTTTTATAGCTATTAGTTTAAATTTGTATATTTTGTATGTATGTTTATTTTAAGAAGTAAATAGTTGTATAAATAGCATTATGTAATTTTTGATAAAGTTATAGGTGTATAAGTGGATATTTATTTCCACAAGACTCTCCATAATAGTTTATTTATATAAGTGTTATGGATTAGATGAATGATTAAGTTATAAGTAATATAGCTAATACTGCTTATCTAGGTATAGGTTTGATATACTAGGATTTCAGTATTAAGATGTTACATTTTGGTATCAGAGCAGTTCATCTTGTGAGTTGGGGTATGGACTGACTAGGCTTAGGTAAGTTTAGTGTTTTCTAGTTAGGAGTTGTGCAATTCTTATCTCTTTTGTGAAATGTTTGCTTAGGATTGCATGACTTACCTTATGGTGGATTGTTCTTAGTTATTATTACACAGTTACATGATATTGAGTCTGGCCAAGTGAATATGTAATGTTCTGTGTGAACGAGAAAAAATGGCACCACCAAGGCATACCCGAAGAGATAAGAACTCAGTAAATGAAGGTTCAGATATGGCAGGAGCAGTCATAGCAACAACTAATGCAACGAGGGAGTAGACAGCTATCACAACAAATTCTAAGAGGACCCAGACAACTATTTTCGTTAGAGTGCTAAAGATGCACGGAGCTAGCCAACCTCAGTTACCAAAGTAGAATTGTGAAAACGAGATGTCTCTAACTCCAAATAGTGCAAAGAACACAAGATTTCTAGAAAAGATGAATGAGGATGACAAGTATAAGAAGAGCAAGATGAGCACTTTGAAAGTGGGTTTTCCTCAAAATGAAGATGAATGAACTCTGAAAGTGTCAAGGGGGCTCCAGTGGCCTAAGTATGAAAAGAGTAATGGTAACAAACCATGTCTAGTACGATGATCAGTGTGCTATCAATATGGGCAGCCATGGTATTATGCTATGGAGTATTCACCAAAGAAAAAAAGAAAAGTTAGATACTAGACCCACAACAGTGGGGGGAGTACGCAATTTTGCAAGTCAAGAAGATAGCACAACCTTCAGTTTTAGGAAAAAGAAAGTGTGAAATTTTGTTTCTCTAATATTTGGTTGAGACTACTTATAGTTGGAAAGCCAAATTTTGGGGATAAAATTTTATAAATGATGGGAGAAATATAACACCATCAATAACATGTTAGGCTTGTAATGGGTTACAAGAGTAGCCTAATACTTACTTAACATGCCAGAGAAGTTTTATAGTGAGTTGAGTTAGTTTAGGCACTTTGCCGCAATCCAGAGATGGAAAGTGACCTAAAATGACTTAGAAAATAGTTTTAAAGGTTAAGTGGAGGGAAACAAATATGGATAATTTGTTTCCAAGTCATAAATGAGTTTAGTAAGCTACAGTTAAAGTTTGAAGGTAAACTGAGTTCGTTTGGTATTTTTAAGCACATCGAGTAAGTGTTTTAATACCGAATGGACTTAGTGTAGATATGAAAATTAATATAAATGAAGAATTTGGTAATTAGATAAATCTTAGGATTTATTGTAATACTTATGAAGGTGAGACAACTTGAACTAATAAGATCAAAATGTTCTGATAACTTCATAGAATGTAGTTATTTGTGTCCTATCTTTGTGCATTATTGATGGATTTGTCCTTGTTGTTATGCATTGTTAGAAGACTTTCGCCCCATTTTCATGTGAAATCCATGTTGAGGTCTTCCTCTCTAATCTGGCCAAAATTCTTCCAAATCATTGATTTGATTTAGCTTGATTACATTTGTATTTGATTGGGTGATTTCTTAGCTGTAGGTTAATCCCAAAAGAACCATCTTGATGTAAGCAAAGGCCCTGTTTTGGAAGAGAAATCAAACGACAAGCTTCAGTACATCACGCTGTGGCGTTGGAATGCTTGCGTTGTGGTGTCCTGCTCTCTGTCTGTGCACCTTGTCAACTTGAGGCAGTCGCATTGCGGCGTAAGGAAGTGAATGTTGCGGCGCTGGTGCCCTAATTTTTTACGTGTTACGGCGCTTGCTGTGTAACTTTGCGGCGTGAGGTGCGAAATTTGTGGGCCTATAAATACCTTTTAAACATATTTCAGCTCCTCTCTCTTAGATTCTCTGAGTTTTCTCTCTTTTCTTGGAGAACCCAGCAACTAGATCTTCATTTATAGGCTGAAAGAGAGTTGAAGGAGCCAAGATCAGAGGTTCTATTCATCTTGGAAGGAGATTCAAGCTTCAAGGCTCACCCCATTGGGCTTCATCTTCTGTTCTTTCTTTTTTCTCTCTTCCGTTTATCTTGAATATGAATTTTTGTAATACATTTTGTATTCAATAAGTAACTAAGCTGTGTATAGGGTATTCTTTGGATACCCTTGTAATGCCCTTTTTCTAGGATAAGAAGGAACGTCACACCAAAATAAAGTGAAATAAAATACGAAAAATAAATAAATCGTAAATTAAGACCCGATTCATTCTTTATATTATAATAAGTAAACTCCTTCAAATAATAAATGTATAATAGTTAAGTAGCGTCGATACATATATTTTTTTTTTGTTAAGAACGAATAATAAATATAGTTACAGTAGAAATCGGCATGAAAGAAACCATCCATTCACATAATATATATATATATATATAAGATGTTTATAAATTTACAACCCATCTACATAGCAAAACGTCAGGCTTCCCAAAAAGATATACGGATAGCCATCAGTAGCCACTGACAGTACCAGTCCCCTAAGACTGATGAGATGGAACCATAGCAGGATCCTCCTTTGGGTCTTTCTCGTTAGATGAGATCATCATCAGAGCGACTAAATTTCGAGCAAAGGCTCGAGCAGTGGATATGATTGAATCCTCCTGTGGGGTGTAATAGAGATCATCCCACAAATCACGGATAGGTAGGTAAAACTCTACGTGAACAAAAGTAGTAAAGTTAAAGACAGGTGGGTCATAGCGACCCCAAGCTAACGACATCGTCAAGTCCCTATGATAAATGCAACGGTCCGTACGTAGGTTTATATGCCAACAATGAGGACCTCCGTGAAAGGTCATCTTTGCATATCCCAAAAATCTACGCAGACATGACAACATCTTCAAGCAAGCTCTACTCGTAGTCAGGCCAGAAACCAGGGAACTCAGGCACTTCCCCTTTTTCACGAACGTCTTCTGAAGAGCATATAAATAAAACAGAAATATAAAGATACAAGAAAGAGGTGAGACACCCAGCATTCAATACCAATATGGTAGTAAGAAAACAAAACGACGCTAGATGCCCACATAACATCACAGTACATATATACATCAGCAGTAATAAAGAGAGAAAGTTAGGAGCTTTACCAATATGACCAAGGACCACAAAAATGAAGAGAAAATGAGAGAAAGTTAGGAGCTTTACCTTCAAGCTCCAAGCTTAAATCTTGAAGGAAAATGGTAAAAGTGTGAACTTTATGGATGGATTCAAGAAGAATGGTGTCTAGGATGTGTAGTAGCTTAAGAAAAATGATGGTTTGAAATTTTTGCCATGGTGGAGGTGGGTGGAGATGGTGGTGTCATGGAGAGGATGAAGGAGAGGAAGAGAGAAGTTGGAGAAAATGGAGTAGAAAATTGAAGAGAGGGAAAGTGATAGTAGAAATGAGTTTGAATTTTTGGGTGAGGAAGTAATAAGTGTGGGAAGCAAATTCTTTCCTCCCATTAGGCACCAAGGTCGTAGCCCATAGAGAGAAAGATGGGGAGTATGGCTTGTTGGGAAAGCTAGTCAAGGTTGGTCAAAGCTTCCATGAGAAACTTTGATTAAAATAAGCATTGTTTTGAATTAAAGTGGATGGATGGGACATAAAGTGGATTACATTTGGATAAGGTGATAGGGTTTCTAACTTATGTTATTATCTAATGGACAATGGTTACAGTTGACAGAAGTCAATATTAATTATCCAGCAGATAATAAAATACACAGATTTTTATTTATCGGATAAAAATCTCAAAAAACGTGAAATCTCGTAAACCGTGTTCCAGCCTCGGGTTTAGTAAGATCCCCCAACAATGTTTTCACAGATCAAGGGTCTTGGGAAAAATATCTCATTTCCCCCGCTCCGCTCAGTATGCATGTAAAACGAGAAATAATATTAAAATATTCCATGTTCTTAGAAAAATCCAGAAAAATTCACAAAAATCATAAATATTATAAAATGACTTTTTATTGTAAAATTATAATTTTTCGGGGTGTTACACCCCTTATGAATATTGATTGATTTGTACTCTTTTGAGCTTATATGAATGATTTGGGTTTTGTTTTATCCTAATGTGCTTAATGCTCTTACTTGTTTGATCAGCATTTAGGTGATTTGATGAAATCTAATGAGCCTAGACATTGGACTATGAGTTTTAGATCATACATATGGTAAATGTTGTTGGGAATTGTGGATATATCACGCAGCAGAATAATAAAAATTCTCTCACAAGATCCATGCGAAAAACCCATAATCTGAGTTTTAAAATGTTTACCTCTTGAAGCATGATAAACACAACCGACGTGAATCACCAACACCATCATAACGATGACATCTCTGCAGTATCCACACGAACAGACTTGCAAAAAGGAGTCACACCTCTTTTTTTACGCAGTGCTAGCTGCGAAGAGAAGAGAAGAAGACCTTTCACTGTCTCTCACTCACTTTTTGTAGGTGCGGCTAGGGTTGTGATGATACGTACTTAGCAATACTATTTATAATAGTGGCTGCCTTAAGTGAGTGTGAGCAGTAGCAAGGTAAGCTGTACAACCTTAGACTCATCTGTTATGAGTTAGGCCCACAATTGAATATAAGTCCAACTTGGATCCTTATTACTCCAATTTAGTCTGCTTTATGTGTATGACCCTGCAGATTCTCATGACGTTGCTAGTAATATTAAAATCTCATTTTAATGTTATGAATAGTGAGTAGTATCTAACAACACATTGCTGCTACCCAAGTAATGAGAATGTCAGTGATTTGACATAACCTATCCGTGACCAATGTGACCAAGTAGCTTAGTCCCTTTGTCCAGATATCTAGATTGAACACAAGGCATGGAATGTGTCACCCTTGTTTAGTTCAATCTTCAATTTCTTGATTCTTGAGTAGACATAGTAATAACAAATGAGATCAATATCTCATATTGACTCATTTGAGCATGGTCATGCATTTCGTAGTCTCACTCAATCAGGGCCCCCGAAGATATCACTCCTGTTATGTATGAGGGACAAATCTCATCAAGGTCACTCACATCCCTCCACTTGACTCGCGGTATGTCTAATAACCAACTTTATAATCATCTTGTTACAGATGACATTTGATGGCATTAAAACACACAACTTTTCTTGTAGGAATCATAGTAATTTTAGGTCATAGGACCACATACACCATTATCACTATGAGAATCGCTTATGACACTCACGTAATGATCCACGTAGCGTTCTCATGGCGGGTCTGTCCAATACATCATTACTCTAATATGTATCCATGTAAAGACTTGATATCTCATATCCATGACCTGTGAGATGTGGTCATCAGTCTACATATATACTAGTCTCAATGCATTATTGTTGTCCTAATTAACAATAATACTTGACTAAGGGCAAGTCATCCATTTGATGTCCTATGGTATCAAACTTACTATTCTAAGCACTTTATTATGTTTATAAAAACAGAACACAATAAATGAAATGCCTCATATATTAAAAATAACATAATACAATGTATGTAAATACAGATAAAATGTATTGGCCTCTAGGGCATACACCAACAATCTCCCACTTGCACTAGAGCTAATCAGGCATATATCTAATGCCTAAAGACCTAGTGTGAACCTCATGCTTCTACTGTGTAAGAGGCTTCGTCAGTGGATCCGCAATGTTATCATTTGTTGGTACTCCACATATCTTCACATCTCCTCTATCAATGATCTCTCGAATGAGATGGAAGAGCCTAAGTATATGTTTGGATCGCTGGTGAGTTCTGGGCTCCTTACCTTGTGCAATGGCTCCATTATTATCACAATAGAGGTCCACTAGGTCCACAATGCTAGGAGCTACACCAAGTTTAATAATGAACTTCCTAATCCAAACGGCCTCCTTTGCTGCATTGGAGGCATCAATATACTTAGCCTCTATGGTAGAATCGGTGATTGTCTCTTGCTTTGAACGCTTCCAGCTCATAGCCCCACCATTCAGGTAATAAACAAAACCCGATTGCGAATCCTTAGTCCTTCTCAAGTACTTAAGAATGTTCTTGACAATACTCCAGTGACTCTCATCGGGATCAGACTGGTACTTACTCGTCATGCTCAAAGCATACGAGATGTCTAGTCGAGTATATAACATGGTATACATGATACATCCAATTATAGATGCATATGGAATCTTACTCATGCGATCCCTCTCATCCTGGGTGGAAGGGGATTGACCCTTAGATAGGCTTACACCATGCGACATAGGCAAGAGCCCTTTCTTGGATTCATGCATGTTAAACCGTCTTAACACTTTGTCTATGTATGTACTCTGAGTTAGACTAAACAATCTTTGCGATCTATCTCTATAGATCCTGATACCTAACACATAGGTGGCTTCGCCCAAGTCTTTCATAGAAAAGCACTTCCCTAACCAAGTCTTTACAAACTGTAGGGTAGGGATGTCATTTTCAATGAGTAAAATGTCATCTACATATAAAACCAGAAAAACAACTGTACTCCCACTAACCTTCTTGTAGACACAAGATTCTTCTTCATTCTTGATGAAACCAAACTGTTTGATTGTATCATCAAAATGAAGATTCCAGCTTCTAGAAGCTTGCTTCAATCCATAAATAGATCGTTAAAACTTGCACACTTTTCTAGCATCCTGTGGAGTGGCAAAACCCTCAAGTTGTATCATGTACACATCCTCGAGAAGATTTCCATTAAGGAAAGCAGTTTTGACATCCATTTGCCAGATTTCATAATCATGGTATGCTGTAATAGCAAGCAAGATCCGAACAGATTTAAGCATCGCAACCTGGGGAAAAAGTCTCATCATAGTCTACACCATGAATTTGCTTGAAACCTTTAGCCACCTATCGAGCCTTAAAGGTATGCACATTACCATCCATGTCAGTTTTCTTCTTGAAAACCCACTTGTACCCAATGGGTTTTACCCTTTCAGGTGGGTCAACTAAGGTCCATACCTGGTTGGCATACATGGATTCTATTTCAGATCTCATGGCCTTGAGCCATTTTTTATATTCTGGGCCAATAATAGCTTCTTGGTAAGTCACAGGCTCATCTTGATCCATAAGCAATACGTCACCTTACTGGATCATGAGAAATCCATATCTCTCTGGTTGATGACGTATCCTGTTAGACCTACGCGGGTCTTGTGCTACTAGAGCAGATTGTGGTTCCACAATGACTTGTGGAGGCTGCTCTATTTCCACCATCGGTTTGCTGCTACTCTATGAACTTTGAATTTCTTCAAGTTCTACTTTTCTTCTACTGGTTCCTTTGGAGATAAACTCCTTTTTTAGGAATACAGCAGTCCGTGCTACAAATACTTTGCCCTTGATAGGATTATAGAAATAGTATCACTTAGTTTCCTTGGGATACCCCACAAAAAAGTATTTATCTGATGTAGGGCCAAGCTTATCAGAAACTTGATGTTTCACATAAGCTTCGCAACCCCAAATCTTCATAAAAGACATACTGGGCCGTCTCCGAGTCCACATCTCATATGGTGTCTATTGAACCGTCTTAGATGGAATACGGTTAAGTGTGAAAGCTGTTGTTAATAGTGTATGTCCCTAGAAGGAGCCTAGAAGGTCTGCATGACTCATCATGGATCGGACCATGTCCAACAAGGATCGATTCCTCCTTTCAGAAACACCATTCCATTGTGGTGTTCTAGGAGGAGTGAGTTGAGATATTATCCTACACTCTTTCAGATGATCGTCAAACTATTGGCTTAAGTATTCAACTCCTCAATCTAATTGAAGGATTTTAATACTCTTGCCAAGTTGGTTTTGTACTTCATTCTTGAACTCTTTGAAATTTTCAAAGGATTTTGATTTGTGCTTTATAAGATATACAAATCTATATCTACTGAAATCATCAGTAAATGTAATGAAATATTAAATTTGCCTCTAGCCAGTGTGTTTAGTGGCCTACATACATCACTATGTATGAGGCCTAAAAGATCACTAGCCCTTTCACCTTGTCTAGTGAATGGGGCCTTAGTCATCTTCCCCAATAAACAAGATTCACATGTCTCATATGATTCAAAATCAAACGAGTCCAAGAATCCATCTTTATGGAGTTTGGAGATGCGTTTCTCATTTATGTGGCCCAAACGACAATACCAGAGATAAGTTAGGTTTATATCATTTGACTTGAACCTCTTTGTATTTACATTATAAATGGGCGTCTCGAGATCAAGGACATAAAGTCCATTACTTAGATGTGCACTACCATAGAAAATATCATTCCAATAAATAGAACAACTTTTGTTCTTTATTATAAAAGTAAAACCTTTCTTGTCCAAACAAGAAACAGAAATGATATTCCTGCTAATAGTAGGCACAAAATAATAATTATCCAATTCAATTACAAGCCTAGTGGGCAAAGCTAATAAATAAGTCCTTACGGCTAGTGCAACAACCTTTGCTCCATTTCTTACTCGTAGGTCGACTTCGCCCTTAGTCAATGGTCTACTGCTCTTTAGATCCTGCACATTTACACAAATGTGAGATCCACATCCAGTATCTAATACACATGATGCAGAAGTAGATAAATTGACTTCTATAACAAAAATACCTGAAGTGGAAGTCTCACTTCCCTTCTTCTTCTTGAGCTCCTCTAGGTACTTGGCACAGTTCCTCTTCCAATATCCAGTCTGACCATAGTGGAAGCATGTACCTTCCTTAGCTACTCCACCCACTGGTTTCAAGCTAGAAGTGTTGGCTTTGGACTTATCCTTGCCCTTGCCCTTGCCCTTCCACTTGTCCTTGGGCTTTTTCTGTTGTTTTTTGCCTTTATTCTTATGGACCATCATTATGGCATTTCCTTTGCCTAGTTCTCAACATACTTAGCGGCTCTGGTAGTGATTTGTCAATGTCATTCATGTTGTAGTTCATGACAAATTGACTAAAACTTCCAGGCAACGATTGCAGGACTAAGTCAGTGGCCAACTCTTGGCCCAAAGGAAAACCAAGTCTCTCTAGGTTTTCAATGAACCCAATCATCTTGAGTACATGAACACCAACAGGGCTTCCTTCTACCAGCTTGCACTGAAATAATGCTTTAGAGACCTCATATCTCTCATGTCTAGCCTGCTCTTGATAGAGCTTTTTGAGGTGTACGATCATATCGTAGGTATCCATGTTCTCGTGTTGCTTTTGGAGCTCAGAGTTCATAGTGGCTAGCATTAGACATCCGACGTCCAAGGCATCATCTTGATGCTTTTTATAAGCATCTTTTTCAGCTCTAGGGGCATTAGTAGCAGGTGGTTTAGGAATAGGTTGTTCTAAAACATATAGCTTTTTCTCTTACTTGAGGACAATCCTCAAGTTCCTATACCAGTCTAGGAAATTTCTCCTGGACAACTTGTCCTTCTCAAGGATTGATCGCAATGATAAGTTACTTGAAGTGTTTGTTGCCATGGTAATCTATCAACAGAAATATGCAAAATATAAGTATCATGCCATAAACATATTTAACAAGGTCTTTAATTAAATATGCCATCCACTAATTTATTCAAATCAATGACCCTCAACATTGACTCGGAAAATCCCATCGAAAGATTTCTTAGTGGGCCAAGATCTATATTTCACCTAGCTTTGAGTCAGCTTTGGCTGATCACCCAAAATTCGATTATGTAGGTAGGAAACTCTTTCCAATTACATCACATGCAACTCTTGGATAGTTAGGTGAATAACACTTATTCTAATTCATCTAATGGACTAAAGATAAACTCCATGCCTCTAAGCCTTCAATCCTATTGAAATGGCCTAGTTAAGTCAGACCCAATGGTTGGCAATTGGATATTACTCTTATCCCATCGCATCTTACTAATATAGATAAAGGCATCCTGCTTTGGCAAACCTACACTTGATCGATACTAGTCTTGACGAGTGCCACGCATTGGAAGGCATCACATACTGACTTAATATTTACTTTAAGGGAATTTTATTATTAGATCTCACCATTTATTAAACTTGTTTAACATACCATAAACATCATCCATGCATCTTGTAATACCCTTAAGTACATGTTAGACTGGTAAATGGTTACGAAAGGTAGCATTTAACTTGTTTAGCATGTCAGTCAAGTTTTGTGACAATCTGAGTTCATTTAGGCACTTAGTTGCAACATAAAAGTTGTAAAATGGCTTAAAATGACTCAGATAATAGCATAAGTTGCTAAGTTAAGAGAAATAAACATAGAGAGTTTATTTCTAGGTCACAAATAAGCCAAATAAGATGTGGTAAAAGTTTCAAGAGAATCAGAGTCAGTTTGGTATTTTTAGGCATACAGGTTGTGCTTTTAATGCCGATTGATCCCTAGCGAGATAGAAAATAATGAGAAAAGAGAAACAACAACTTAGATGAATCTTATGATTTATTCTAAGGTTGTTGGAAGCAGCTCGAATTAGCATGATTCGGGTATCCATAGAGAGATAGAAGTTTCGGTATTAATCTTTTCCGTAATTCCAATACGTCCCTTCCCCTTTATATTTGGTTCTCCTCGGCGAGAGAAGAAGAGAAATCGAAAACCAGAGAAGAAAAGAGAGAAAGGGGAGAGGAGAGAAGGAAGAAGAAGAAGGAAGAGGAAGATCAAGCTTCAAGATTCAAGGCTTCAATCTTCAAGAGGTAGGGGTTAGAGCTTTTATTCATCTCTATTCTCTATGTATGCATATAGATACATAATATGCTAATTTGAGTTTTAGAGATGTTAGAAGAGTTTGGCTTGCATAGAAGTGTTCCTTGGGTCATTTATGACTTGTCTATAACATCAACTTAAGAAAGAAGACCCTTGAATCACAAAGTGAGCCTTAAGTTAAAGAATGAAGAATTCTAGCCATAATCCAAATTAAGAGATTTAAGAGAGTAATTGATGTTCCTAAATGTTAAAGAATTGATTAGGGACTTAGAATTACTTAGAATTTGGATTGAGATGGCTTGGAATCAGAAAATGATCAATAGAGCAAAGAAACCCGCAGGCTGCAGAAAAATTTGTGAACCGGGTTACTGCGATGGCGCCGGGCGTGGAGATAGTCACGCCGCAGCGCGAGAGTTTTCGCCGGAATGCCGCGGCGTGGAGGAAGCATGCCGCGGCGTGAGGTTAAAAATTAACCCAGCGTAGCCCTCGAGAGAAGGGCGCGCGTAAAATGCAAATCTTGTGCCGCGGCATGAGATCCTGAAGCTCCAAAATGATGTTTTTGGATGCTTTGAGGTGCCATAGTTAAGGGAATCATTAAGACATGTTTCCTAAGTGTGTTAAGGCACAAGATGGGATATTTTCAAGTGGAAAATATCTATCCATCAAGTATGAGAAAGCATAGGCTTTTAAGCATCCTAAAGGAAAGGTTTGCTTTAAGTAATGATATTGCACTTTAGGCAACTTAATGTTGCAAGCGATATCACTTAAGATGTGATGAGATAGTGCAATAGAGATGAATAATAGTATTCACTCTAGTAGAGAATGATGAGAAAGGTATGAACCTTAGGAAATCCAAGAATAGTGGATTACCTTAGGAAGGTACCTAGAAGCTTAAGCAACAAAGAGTTGCAAGTAAGAGCCACTCTAGAGTTAGATTACATGAGTGGAGATAAGATTGTGTATGAGTTCCACAGAGGGGACGTTTAGGCACTTAGTCTCAAGTTAAGTGAGACTTAGTACATTGTTAAATACACAAGAAGAGGAATTATGACTAAGAAGATGTCATAAGCAGAAAGTAGAACAGAAATGTACAACAACTCAAGTATAAGTTAAGATGAGTTAGAAGTACAAGATAAAGAGAAGATACTTCCTTAGATGCAAGTAAAGCATGGAAGTTGAGTTTAGAATAAGTATGTTAGCACACAAGTGTAGTATACGCTACTACCGAAGTGTGATAGAAAAGGAAAGTTAGATGCATGAACTACTCTCTTTAGACAAAGTGGAGTTAATTATGCAAAGTTTTAGAGAAATGCTCTCAGTTCCTTAAGCAAGGTTAGATGAGGCATTAGTTAAGATAGACTCTTTCACTAGGATGAGTTGAGTCTATAGTAAAGAGTAAGATGGTGTTTATGTAATAGATAAACATAACACTGAGCTCTTCACACACTAGAGAGTTAAGCTAGTGTGAAGATGAAGAGAAAGGACCTTAGGGCAACCAAGATTAGTGGTTTGCCAAAGGTAAGTACCTAACACCTCAAAGCAACGTAAGGTTGCATTAGAGATCACTTAAGAGAAAGGAGTGATGAGGTGAAGTTTAGGTACAAGTAAGAGACATAGTTTAGTAACGTTTACCGAGAATGTAACGTTATATGACGTGAGGTCATTCAGCCGGGAGGTAAGGGATCGAGAAAGTTCCTAAGGGAACAAGTATTCCTAACCAAGTGCTAAGGTTACATATAGTATGAGGTTACGGATTCTCCTCATCACAAGGGGTAAACATAAGAAGACTAGAATATGCTTAGCTCGAGAGGAACTAAGTATATAAGTATGTACGAAAGTCTATGAATTAGTCAAGTAGGATCGATCTAGTGAGTATCCTTTGATGTTAATCATGAAGGCAAAAAGGAGATAGATGGGTGTCAGAAGGACTTTTGAGAAGGACATAACCACGATGTCTCGATGTGCCAAGGCCTAAGGAGATAAGTGGGAAATCCGAGACGCTCTTTGAGCAAGGATGAAGCCGAATTTCTCAATGAGCCGGGATACGTGTAAGGTGAGGATGAGGTTTCCTCTATTTACCACTAGATGATATACTTGACTAGTTCCTAGCAAATTCCTTCGCTCCAAATCAAAACTCTGCATTTGCATTTCATTCACATGCACTTAGGATTCTTTAGGCATATTCATTACATATCGGTAGCATTGCATTTACGGACGGTTGTATGGGCATTGTCCGTCACACAGTTGGTATGTACGGATGTATGGGCGCTGTATATATTAGCGATGTGTTCACTCTTGATTGTTATCACACTATTAGAAAGTGTTTAAGTTATGAGAAAAGAGGAGGCAACTCCTAAGTTATGAGAATAGAGGAGGAAACTCCTAAGTTATGAAAATAGAGGGGAAACTCCTAAGTTAGAAGTATAGCTTTTGTTATATATATTTGTTATATACAATGTTATAGAGAACTGGTATTGGAATTGCTTATACTTGAGAATGTTAATTCTCACCCCGATTCTATTCCATGTAAATCCGAAGATGCACAAAAGTGCCGATAAAGATAAAGGTGCGAAGTACGAGAGATGCAAACCTTGCCAAGGATAAGAAGATAAAGCATGAAGACTAGAATAGTTTTTATTGCTTTAAGTAAACAACTTATGTAATAAGTTTATGTTTGTTCTGTAAGTTTTATGTTATATGTATTACAATAAGCCTCGGTGGCTAAGTTTGTATATATATATGTATGAGTTTAAGTTTTTCCACAATCTCTCAAGGCTTTCTATAATTACTCGGTTGTGATTATAGATATATGTTAGTATGTAGTATAGAAGTGACATCTCTAGTCTTGGTTATCTTTATATATCTCTGTCTATCTAGGATATATCTGGATATCCTGTATTAGGGTGTTACATTTTGGTATCGAGCGATTCATCTGTTGAGCCGGGTATGGACCGACCGTGCTCGGGCATAAGTAGCGGGGATTTAGTAGAAAGTTAGCATTCTTTTATCTCTTTTTGAGATAAGCGGATGGAATTGCATGACTAGGAGGCTGTAAAGAAAGAGAATACCGAGCTTTTAGAGAAATGGCTCAACTTTGTGTTGAGAGAGCGGATGCCATTAGTAGAAGTCTATCGAAGCGATAGAATAGAACTCGCTTAGCTAGTAGCGAAGACGAGAGAGAACTTTTGAGGAATCGGTGTTTCTCAGAGTTCAAGAAAGATACTCCTTTGTTTTCAAGGGAGCGTTTAGTTCGACGAGTTAGAAGATGGTTTCATGTGATGGAAGAGATCCTTGAGACCATAGCAAGCGACGATGAATAGAAAGTGACCTTGCTTCGTAGGGTTAGTAGGTGAAGCCGAAAGGCGATGAGATGAAGCGAGAGAGGTTACTAGAGATGGTTAGTACTCGAACCACATGAGAGGTGTTTAGAGTTACTTTCCTAGATAAGTATTATTCCCTTGAGTTAGAGAAAGCAAAGGAAAGAAGAATTCCTAAATTTAGAGCAAGGGGATATTCTTGAAGATCGAAATGCAAAGCAATTCAAAGAATGTCAAGAGTTCTTTTCTTATTTTACGTCCAATCCAGATAAAGACTGGAAGTGAGTAAAATTTGAAGTAGAACTTGGAGAAGACATTAGAAGAATTGCGATGCAAAAGGAGGTTATAGACTTCGCGCTCTAGTTAGTGCATGCGAGTTGTAGAAGTAGCCTCGATGGAACAAGAGTTAGAAAGTTCCTAATGAGGAAAAGATCGGATGTTGAGGTCGGTGAGAGTGTCTTTTGATCTCAAGTTGTATCGAGTTGCACGGTGGAAGCTTGGAGTAATGATAAGTATAAGAAGAGTGCTTGTAGAGGAGCAACTCTAAGGAGAAAAGCAAATCAAGCTTCAAGGTAACTAAGATGTGCTAGATGTGGTAAGATACATGGATGTAGACCATTTTGATGGGTAATCCATGAGCTACATAAGTAAGTAACCAGGACATCGTAAGAGAGATGGTTCTTGGACAAAAGAAAGCGACGAAATCTTCCAACTTGGTATGAGATGAGAACACATGTAAAGAGAAATCTTTTAAGGTGTGTATAAGAAGAGAATAGATTTACTTTGTAGATCATGTTGATTTACTTTGTGAATCTAGTTGCTTACCTTGTTGGTATGGTTTGGTTGTTCGAGAGAGAAGGATGATCGGTAAGATCGGTTGAGAGAATCTTTGAATTTTCTCGGAGATGATCTAAGACTTGGTTATCATAGAAGCATAGTAAAGTAAAGCATTTTCGAGAGTTTTCCTAATTACGAAAGGACATGAAAAGTATGTCAAAGGTAGTTTTGGAAACTTTTGAAAAGAAGGGGTTAAGTACCAAGAAAACCGAAAGTCGATTTTGGATTACAAGTGGTACAGTTTAAGAGTTATGTAATTTCTTAAGACGAAAATTGCAGAGAACCCCAATGAGTTTAGCGGTGGTACAATGGGTAGAGTAACCATTGTATCCAAGAGCTGGAGAATCTATCGATGATTTTCTAAGTTAGTGCTACCTGGTTTAGGCCGTTAAGAGAGGTAGTACCCGGTAATGGACTCTAGATAGTGAGTTTGTTTTCCAAGAGTAGAAGAGAAGGTTGATTACTACGTTAGTTTTGGTAATTCCAAATTCCCGAGAGAACTTTGAAGTAGACAGTTATACTTCGAAGATGGGACTAGGGTATGTTAGATGCAATAGAGGTAGGTAGATGCCTACGCATCAAGGCGATCAGGCTGCAAGAAAAGGACTACCCTAGGTATGATTTGGAATTAGCCATAGTAATGATACCTTATAGTTTTGGAGACATAACTCATAAGGAGTCTAGTTAGAGATGTTCGGCGATCATGATAGCTTAAGATGCTTGTGGATCGAGAGGAAGGCTGGACATGAAGCGAAATAGATGGAAAGAGTTTTTCAAGGTTCATAACCTTGAGTTGAGATATCATTCGGGTAATGCCGGTGTAGTGGTTATCCTAGATGATAGTCCAAGAGAGAGTGAATTCTTGAGAGTTTTCGAGAATTTGAGTCTAGCGGTGACTATGATTCCGGATAGTCTCTCGGTGAGCAAGGTGGACATAGTAAGAGGCCTAAAGGCTCGAGATTTCTTTGAAGCTCGGAAGGAGAATGAAGCTCTAAGGGACAAGTGTGAGCAGATTTTCAAGGGAACCCTTAAGGATTTTGTTATGACTAAGAGGGAATGACGAAGTTTAGAGATAACTTTGTCTTCCAAGAGAGTCAAAAAATCAAGAAAAGGATTCCGCAGAGGAAGCTCACCGAGAAAGTGTACCATCTATCAAGAGGCTACTAAGGTTTTCCAAGAGTTAAGGAAGATGTATAGTAGCATAGTATGTTAAAGAACATAAGAGAATATGTTGAGCGGCGGAGATAAAGGTGGCAAGATTAAGTAATCCACCAATCTTTTGCTAAGAACAGATAGCTATTTTCTAGATAAGGTAGTTCAACTACTTTTGAAGGGAATAGTTAGGATTCATAGAGTTTCG
Source organism: Ormosia emarginata (assembly GCA_029884605.1). Classification (NCBI taxonomy): domain Eukaryota; kingdom Viridiplantae; phylum Streptophyta; class Magnoliopsida; order Fabales; family Fabaceae; genus Ormosia; species Ormosia emarginata. The sequence goes on along the minus strand of JAQQTP010000078.1, from coordinate 17,174,899 downwards.
GTGAATATAGTGTCCGAGAGAGATACTAGATTCACACTTGGTTTTGAAAGCCTTATAAGAAGGAGTTCAAAGCTAAGTTATGTTTTAGTACAGCTTACCATCCATAAGCATAGAGATCAAGAGCTTTGAGATAAGCGGATCTAGTCAAGAGAAAGTGGTTGGGAGAAGCCGGTACTAAAGAAGGATACGTATAGAAGCGAAGTTCCATGTAGAGTTTTGTTTAGCGGAGAATTGTTTACGTGAGGTGAACAATTTTGGGGACAAAATTTTAAAAAGGAGGGGAGAAATGTAATACCCTTAAGTACATGTTAGACTGGTAAATGGTTACGAAAGGTAGCATTTAACTTGTTTAGCATGTCAGTCAAGTTTTGTGACAATCTGAGTTCATTTAGGCACTTAGTTGCAACATAAAAGTTGTAAAATAGCTTAAAATGACTCAGATAATAGCATAAGTTGCTAAGTTAAGAGAAATAAACATAGAGAGTTTATTTCTAGGTCACAAATAAGCCAAATAAGATGTGGTAAAAGTTTCAAGAGAATCGAGTCGGTTTGGTATTTTTAGGCATACGAGTTGTGCTTTTAATGCCGATTGATCCCTAGCAGATATAGAAAATAATGAGAAAAGAGAAACAACAACTTAGATGAATCTTATGATTTATTCTAAGGTTGTTGGAAACGAGAAACTCGAATTAGCATGATTCGGGTATCCATAGAGATAGAAGTTTCGGTATTAATCTTTTCCCGTAATTCCCACGTCCCTTCCCCTTTATATTTGGTTCTCCTCGGCGAGAGAAGAAGAGAAATCGAAAACCAGAGAAGAAAAGAGAGAAAGGGAGAGGAGAGAAGGGAAGAAGAAGGGAAGAGGAAGATCAAGCTTCAAGATTCAAGGCTTCAATCTTCAAGAGGTAGGGGTTTAGAGCTTTTATTCATCTCTATTCTCTATGTATGCATATAGATACATAGAGAATAGAGATGTTAGAAGAGTTTGGCTTGCATAGAAGTGTTCCTTGGGTCATTTATGACTTGTCTATAACATCAACTTAAGAAAGAAGACCCTTGAATCACAAAGTGAGCCTTAAGTTAAAGAATGAAGAATTCTAGCCATAATCCAAATTAAGAGATTTAAGAGAGTAATTGATGTTCCTAAATGTTAAAGAATTGATTAGGGACTTAGAATTACTTAGAATTTGGATTGAGATGGCTTGGAATCGGCAGAATGATCAATAGAGCGACAAACCCGCAGTGCAGTAGAATTACAGAACCGGGGTTCTCACGATGGCGCCGCGGCGTGGAGATAGTCACGCCGCAAGCGCGAGAGTTTTCGCCGGGAATGCCGCGGCGTGGAGGAAGCATGCCGCGGCGTGAGGTTAAAAATTAACCCAGCAGTAGCCCTCGAGAGAAGGGCGCCGCGGCGTGCAAATCTTGTCCGCGGCATGAGATCCTGAAGCTCCAAAATGATGTTTTTGGATGCTTTGAGGTGCCATAGTTAAGGGAATCATTAAGACATGTTTCCTAAGTGTGTTAAGGCACAAGATGGGATATTTTCAAGTGGAAAATATCTATCCATCAAGTATGAGAAAGCATAGGCTTTTAAGCATCCTAAAGGAAAGGTTTGCTTTAAGTAATGATATTGCACTTTAGGCAACTTAATGTTGCAACTGATATCACTTAAGATGTGATGAGATAGTGCAATAGAGATGAATAATAGTATTCACTCTAGTAGAGAATGATGAGAAAGGTATGAACCTTAGGAAATCCAAGAATAGTGGATTACCTTAGGAAGGTACCTAGAAGCTTAAGCAACAAAGAGTTGCAAGTAAGAGCCACTCTAGAGTTAGATTACATGAGTGGAGATAAGATTGTGTATGAGTTCCACAGAGGGGACGTTTAGGCACTTAGTCTCAAGTTAAGTGAGACTTAGTACATTGTTAAATACACAAGAAGAGGAATTATGACTAAGAAGATGTCATAAGCGAGAAAGTAGAACAGAAATGTACAACAACTCAAGTATAAGTTAAGATGAGTTAGAAGTACAAGATAAAGAGAAGATACTTCCTTAGATGCAAGTAAAGCATGGAAGTTGAGTTTAGAATAAGTATGTTAGCACACAAGTGTAGTATACGCTACTACCGAAGTGTGATAGAAAAGGAAAGTTAGATGCATGAACTACTCTCTTTAGACAAAGTGGAGTTAATTATGCAAAGTTTTAGAGAAATGCTCTCGTTCCTTAAGCAAGGTTAGATGAGGCATTAGTTAAGATAGACTCTTTCACTAGGATGAGTTGAGTCTATAGTAAAGAGTAAGATGGTGTTTATGTAATAGATAAACATAACACTGAGCTCTTCACACACTAGAGAGTTAAGCTAGTGTGAAGATGAAGAGAAAGGACCTTAGGGCAACCAAGATTAGTGGTTTGCCAAAGGTAAGTACCTAACACCTCAGCAACGTAAGGTTGCATTAGAGATCACTTAAGAGAAAGGAGTGATGAGGTGAAGTTTAGGTACAAGTAAGAGACATAGTTTAGTAACGTTTACCTGAGAATGTAACGTTATATGACGTGAGGTCATTCAGCCAGGAGGTAAGGGATCAGAGAAGTTCCTAAGGGAACAAGTATTCCTAACCAAGTGCTAAGGTTACATATAGTATGAGGTTACGGATTCTCCTCATCACAAGGGGTAAACATAAGAAGACTAGAATATGCTTAGCTCTGAGAGGAACTAAGTATATAAGTATGTACGAAAGTCTATGAATTAGTCAAGTAGGATCGATCTAGTGAGTATCCTTTGATGTTAATCATGAAGGCAAAAAGGAGATAGATGGGTGTCCGAAGGACTTTTGAGAAGGACATAACCCTGATGTCTCGATGTGCCAAGGCCTAAGGAGATAAGTGGGAAATCCGAGACGCTCTTTGAGCAAGGATGAAGCCCGAATTTCTCAATGAGCCGGGATACGTGTAAGGTGAGGATGAGGTTTTCTCTATTTACCACTAGATGATATATTGACTAGTTCTAGCAAATTCCTTCGCTCCAAATCAAAACTCTGCATTTGCATTTCATTCACATGCACTTAGGATTCTTTAGGCATATTCATTACATATCATTAGCATTGCATTTACGGACAACTTGTATGGGCATTGTCCGTCACTTTGTTGGTATGTACGCCATGTATGGGCGCTCAGTATATATTAGCAAAATGTGTTCACTCTTGATTGTTATCACACTATTAGAAAGTGTTTAAGTTATGAGAAAAGAGGAGGCAACTCCTAAGTTATGAGAATAGAGGAGGAAACTCCTAAGTTATGAAAATAGAGGGGAAACTCCTAAGTTAGAAGTATAGCTTTTGTTATATATATTTGTTATATACAATGTTATAGAGAACTGGTATTGGAATTGCTTATACCGAGAATGTTAATTCTCACCCCAGATTGCTATTCCATGTAAATCCGGATGCGTGGTGCAGTGTACGATAGATAAAGATAAAGGTGCAGGTACGAGAGATGCAAACCTTGCCAAGGATGAGAAGATAAAGCATGAAGACTAGAATAGTTTTTATTGCTTTAAGTAGATGCAACTTATGTAATAAGTTTATGTTTGTTCTGTAAGTTTTATGTTATATGTATTACAATAAGCCTCGGTGGCTAAGTTTGTATATATATATGTATGAGTTTAAGTTTTTCCGCATCTCTCAAGGCTTTCTATAATTACTCGGTTGTGATTATAGATATATGTTAGTATGTAGTATAGAAGTGACATCTCTAGTACTGGTTATCTTTATATATCTCTGTCTATCTAGGATATATCTGGATATCTGTATTAGGGTGTTACACATCTCATACATATAAAGCATATAATAAATATGACATGGTTATGGCCTCTAAGAGAGTAGCATTAACTAAGCCAGCTTCACCAAGCTTCTCCCACCAACGTCCTCACTTGATGTCATCTTCTTGCCTCCACATCAAGATTATATTATATAGAAATCTCTTTTACATTCAAGGAGAGTAAGGTGAGAAGAGAATGTATAATCAGAATGTAGAGATAAAATAACCAAAATAGCATAAAAAAAAAAATAAGGCCATAACCATGCACCATGCATCACTAAGTACACATAAACACAAAGCAATAACACATTATTTTGTGAATTATAAAAATGGTTTTGAATATCGCACTATCGAATATCACACACCACGCAATGGGGTTCGGGGCAGTGCACCAATGGGGATCCCTCAAACACATGAACGCTTCATGTGCTGCAAGAGTTCCTCACAGCCGCCATCACCTATCCAGAAACAGGGTTTCCAAAACGCGTGAAGACATGAACACTTCATGTCATGAGGAAGCCTCATAGCCACTGCAAACCAAGAACAAGGTTTCCAAAACCTTGCACCGTGCCTCTGTGCAGAAACAAGGATTCGAGAACCCTTGCGTCTCTGTTGTTCTGTGAAGGCAGCCAAGGCTTGCTTCGATGCCGCCGCAAATCGAAAACAAGGTTTCCAAAACCTTGCGCCGCGCTGCTATGTATATATTGCATATATACCAGAAAAATGCAGAAACAGAAAACATTCAAAATGGTTTTCACATAATCATACATTTCACACACACACACACACACACACACACACATATATATATATATATATATATATATATATATATATAAAATATACGAAAAAATGCGTAAAAGAAAAGCATTCAAAATAGTTTTCACGAGAATCATACATATCACACACACACACACACACACACACACACACACACACACACACACACACATATATATATATACACCAAAAAAATGTAGAAATAGAAAGCTTTCAAAATGGTTTTTCACATAATCATATGAACATCTTCATGGTTTCAAAAACATCAACATGTTTCGTAAACAACAAATCAAACCGAACACAGTTTCAAAAAGTATTATTTCGATTTCAGAAATAACATATAAAGATCATATCTTTTACGAAAAGAAAGCAACGAATCATGTTATTTCATATAACAAGAAGAGCAGAAAAATTGAATCATGGTTTCACAAGTGGCTCTGATACCACTATTGGGTATTACAGATACATCACGTAGCAGAATAATAAAAATTCCCTCACAGGATCCATGCGAAAAAGCCATAATTCGAGTTTTAAAATGTTTACCTCCTGAAGCGTGATAAACACAAGCGACGTAAATCACCAACACCATAATAGCAATGATGTCTCTGTGGTATCCACACGAACTGACTTCCAAAAAGGAGTCACACCTCTTTTTTTCTACAGTGCTAGCTGCGAAGAGAAGAGAAGAAGACCTTTCACTATCTCTCACTCATTTTCTGTAGGTGTGGCTAGGGTTGTGATGATACGAACTTAGCAGCCCCCTTAGTAGTACTATTTATAATAGTAGCTACCTTAAGTGAGTGTGAGCAGTAGCAAGGTAAGTTGTGCAACCCTAGATTCATCTGTTATGAGTTAGGTCCACAATTGAATCCGAGTCCAACTTGGATCCTTATTGCTCCAATTTAGTCTACTCTAAGTGTGCGATACTGCAAGTTCTCATGACATTAGTAGTAATATTAAAATCTCATTTTAATATTACAAACAGTGAGTGGTATCTAGTAATACATTGCTGCTACCCAAGTAATGAGAATGTCAGTGATTTGACATAACCTATCCGTGACCAATGTTTCCATGAAGTTTAGTCCCTTTGTCTAGATATCTAGATTGAACACAAGGCATGGAAACATAAACTTATCGAAAATATAATTAATACAGAAAAATAGACTGAACTGATTAATACACATTTTACTTATACCACATAATATTCAACAACATTTTAAAACATAAAATTTACAGACTTAAGAAACAGTAGCAAACCCAATGACGGGTCCTACTTAATAGTACGGTAACAACACTAACGAGAAAACTCAACATACTTGTCCCATTCCTCCATCAAACTGCTTGCTGTTGAAACTTGGAAGATCACTCCTGGATGCCGTCACCGACCTCAGAACATTGCCTCTAATAAGTCTAAGAAACTCGTTTCACCTACTATACGAATTTAACAATACAAACACAACAAAGCAATACAGCAAAGAGGTGAGATCCCCTTTCACCAATACTAGTATGGTAGCAAAGAATAATACGAATGACAAAGTTATTCCATACACACAAATATCACAAGTATAATCATGTTATCAATTTACAAATAATTCCAATAAACATATATCGCAATAAAATGAATAGCAATAATTTTACCATAACATATATAACAATTAATACAATAATCCATGTTATCACATCATGCATAATATCTCACATTAACACATCATACATAATATCTCAAAAATTTAAATATAAATAATCACATTATAATGCAAACCACAAATACAAATGTAAACCAACTCATTCCTACTCCATGGAGCTAAACACAACTTTAGAGAGAATGATCCGGAAAACCTATCCGTACGTCAGGCTGCCTAACGAACTATTACACAGTCAAATCATCGTGTAAATAGCCCACAGTCAAATACGTCATGTAAGTAGTACACAGTCAAAGACGTCATGCACAATAGGCATTGTACCAGATAGTTTTCATAAGATCCTGATTAAGAATAGTGCTTGTCGAGATCGTTAGTGTGTTACCCATTACCACGACCCAGAGGAGCTACCAACTGTCTACATGTGGAATCTTCCGCACACTAACGCCTCCAAGTTCAACTCAATGAATCGCACTACGCCTATCACACCTACAACACGGTGTAATTCATCTTGTCAGCCAATCATCAATTTTAACTAAATTGACACAACTCTCAATGCATATGTACGAACCATAATTACACAAATACCTTTACTATCAATATTAACCATAATTACACAAATACCTTCACTATCAATATTTCCAAATATAGTATGTCTCCACTTGACAATACTATTTCTCAACATGTCCGAGTCCACCACTTTGGACCGACAGTAAAACTCATTGTTCCTTTTAGTCACGTAAAGATTTTATCATGTTTTCACAATCGCATCACCTTTTTCAAACGTTTTTAAATTGCATAAATATTTTTCGACGTTTTAAATATCGCGTAGTGTTTTTAAATCATTTTCTCAATTGCAGAACTTAAAATCATTATTTTAAACACGCGTAAGCTATTTCTAATATTTTTCAACTACGTAAAATATTTCTTTACGTTCTAAATTATATTTTAAATTTTTCTCCATTATATAATTATTTCTAACTTTATTTATAGTATTTCCTTTTAAAAATTCTTTAAGTACTATTTTCTACTATTTCCATCAAAATTTTACCTTTCTTAGTCATAACTAATATTTACATCTCGAAACTTGCTAACGCACTTCAAAACCCAATGGGTGAGCTCTACGTTAGTACTTTTCAAGTATTCAATTTATTTCTCCTCCATACTTAATTTCTCTAATTAAACTCTAAAATTAAATTACTTTCCATTGTTTATCCAAAAATCCATTTAATTAAGTTCTCATTAAATTAATAACATAAGTCCACACTTTTAAAATAGTTTTGGATTAAAAACATCATAAGTAGGCATGTTGGCCAAAAATCATTGTATGCATTAAAATCACATTTAATTGTTTCTCATCATTTAATCTATTATAAAAACTCTTAATCCAATTTATTATTATTAAATCACTTAATCCATAATTAGAAAAATATTTAGAACATCTTGGTTCCTTTTGTAGTGGTGAAGCCGTGAGCATCATGTGTTCTTTGGAGCACTCATACAAATCCTTAACATGTTATTCACATACTACAATAACTATCATGCATCTATAAACATATACCAAAATATATTAAAACTATAGACATGCTTGCAAACAAACTCAATTACAAATAGGAAAACTTTAAACAACCAAATAAATGAATCCTTATGGATTCTTTACTACAAACACATCTATTCCTCACCACCAACACATGGTTGATGAGGGTAATCTCCCTCTTACCTCTTGGTGAAACCTCCAAAGCTCCTTGCTCGTCCTCTTGAATAAATCCTTCTATCACCACCAAGTTACTCCTTTAAAACAAAACAACATATATATATTAGTACCTAAGGCTTGAATAAGAAAAACTATGGATCAAAATATGGTTTAGAAGGAAAGAATGAAATCAATGGTGAAGATTTCACAACTTCATCTTGAAACTCTAAACCTTGAGCTTGAAGAACAAGGATGAAAATGGATGATTTAGGGAAAGTCTCCAACATGAAAACTTCTTAGAATTGTATGGAGATTCAAAATCTATGGTTGTATAGAATTATAGAAGCTTGGAGAGTGGATTTAAAGAGTTAGGCCGTGAGCTTCTATAGAGAGGAAAGGTAAGAGCTTTTGTGTTTTTTGCTTGATAGGAAGATAGAGATGAATGAATCTTGAGAAATTCCTAACATGAAAGTGTCTTAGATTAATGAGAGGATTCAAGAAATGATATTGGTAGGAATTATAGAAGTTTAGAGAATGGATCTTTGGTGCTTGGCCGAAACTAGAGAAGATGGAAAATGAGAGAGTTTTTGTGTTTAATTCTCTTGGTTCTTGGTGAAATTGAGAAAAGGATGAACTAAGTATAGAACTTGGTCTCCCAAGGAGTCATAGCCGTGGGTTTAGTGAAGAGAAAGGATGAGAAAGTTTCTATAAAAGTGAGAGAGTTTGGTGTATAACTTTTGGCTTCTTGGATGGAGATGAATAAAAGATGAGCAAGTGTAGAATTTTGGCCTCCAAGGGTGTTTGGCCGTGGAACACAAGGAAAGAAAAGGGTAAGCTTCATGCAAAAGATGAAAATGAATCAAAGCCCTCCTATTTATAGACTTCATGAAAAAGATGAAGGCTTAGGATATTTTGATCAAGATATTTTCCAGTATACTTTAAACAATGAACAATAATTACTGCTTATAAAGTCAATGTCTATTGTCCAATGGATAATAAAATATACCTAGATTTTTCTCTTGTTCTAGTTGGGTAGCAATTATTGTTGATCATTTTTCTACTGATTGCCCTTGATGAGTCACAGAGCGAGTCATCAAAGAGAAGCTTCTAGAACATGCGACTCACTATAATGAGTCATCATGACGAGTCAGTATAGAGATTTCTAGAACAGATGAGTCAGCATGGTGAGTCATAGTGCTGAGTCACTAGCTGAGTCAGCATGGAACCTTCTAGAACGTGTGACTCACTGCGGTGAGTCATAGGGCGAGTCAGCGCTTCTACAAGCTTCCAAAACAAGTTGAGTCACAGGTGCTGAGGTGTCACGCCACGTGCTGAGCTTCTATTGGTCCTCCGCGATGAGTCATAGCTGCCAACTTTGATCGGCTCCTCATTGGTCCACGTGTAAAGTAAGTACTCAAGTACTTAATGACTAAGCGTGTGACGAGGCATTTTCTAGAATCTTCTAGAATAGCCTAGAACATATGAGTCACTAGGCTAGTCACCTAGGTGAGTCACCAAACGATAAGTCATTGTTTAGAACATTCTAGAGTGGGTGACTAGGCTTGCGTCTAGAATCATCCACTAGATATTTTTCTGAAAGATATTATCCAATGGATAATAAAACATACCTTGATTTTATTTGTCAGATAAAATCGTAAAAAAATAAAACTTCAAAAACTGTTTCCGGTTTCGGGTTTAGTAAGATTCTCCGGCTTCGAATCAACAGTACAAAATTTTCTGGCCAAAGAAAATTTTTATTTTTCTGGGCCCGTCTTGGGCCCACACATAGCCTAAAATATCTATAATATATTAAATATTCAAAATATAAAAAATATAATAAACTATTCAAAATATCTCAAATATATTAAAATATTCAAAATATCTTAAAATATCTAAAATATCAAGGATTGCCAGAAAGAAATAAAATACGAAGGCTTATGTACACCCACAAATAATATTAAAATAATAAAAAACGTAAAAACTCTAAAAAATTCCTAAAAATCACAAAAATTATAAAATTCACTGAAGTCGAGTCGAATTACTCAAAATAATTAAGAATCGACCAAAACAAATAAAATACGAATTCTCAGGGTGTTACAAGTTCAATCTTCAGTTTCTGATTCTCGAGTAGACATAGTAATAACAAATGAGATCAATATCTCATATTGACTCATTTGAGCATGGCCATGTATTTTGTAGTCTCACTCAATCAGGGGGCCCGAAGATATCACTCCTGTTATGTAGGAGGGACAAATCCTATCTAGGTCACTCACATCCCTCGACATGAATCGCGGTATGTCTAATAACCAACTTTATAATCATCTTGTTATAGATGACGTTTGATGGCATTAAAACAAACAACTCCTCATGTAGGAATCGTAGTGATTTCAGGTCAAAGGACCACATACACCATTATCACTATGAGAATCACTTATGACACTCATGTAATGATCCACGTAGCGTTCTCATGGTGGGTTTGTCCAATACATCATTACTCTAATATGTATCCATGTGAAGACTTGATATCTCATATCCATGACCCGTGAGATGTGGTCATTAGTCTACGCACGTACTAGTCTCAATGCATTATTGTTGTCTTAATTAACAATAATACTTGACTAGGGACATTTAAGAATAGTATTTTATCCAATAGGATCTCATGATCAAATTATCCACTTGATGTCCTATGGTATTATACTTACTATTTTAAGAACTTTATTATGTTTATCAAAAAAAGAACTTAATAAATGAAATGCCTCATATATTAAAAATAACATAATGCAATGTATGTAAATACAGACAAAATGTATTGGCCTCTAAGGCATACACCAACAAATGCAGGTTTGATTTCACACCAATGGCAGGGTAGATTGATTCGCTAATTGGATAGACATATATCTCTTAGCCATGTATAGTCATGGTTGAGAATCGATCTTAATGCTTGTTGTTTGCCCTGGACACATAGTGAACAAGGTAAATGACATAGGGTTAATCGACCTAGACATAGGCTTTTAACTAAGTTAATTTCTCAGACTAACCTGATCTAATCGTTTGTATTGCTTGAATGGATTCCATATTATTAATTGAAATAGGGGGTGAAAATGGATTCCCTATTCTCTCAACCATATCTCTATCTTTTCTTTATGCTTTGTAATTTATTTATCAACCTCTTTTCCACTTTACGTTTGCTTGAATAGAATTAAGTTATAGATTAATATTTAGCTTTGGAAGTTACCATAGTCCCTGTGGAGATGATCTTACTCATCATTTTTGTTACTTGAACGACCCGTGGACTTGCGGTACACAAAAGGTCATAACATGTTCCTAGGAGATAGGAAGTTTAATGAAAAGACCAAATTGCCCCTAAGTCATGTCTTTTAAAAGTGAGATATTTCTCACTTTCTCTCATCTCTTTCACACTGGTTCTCCAGCAGAAATAAGAGAAAGAGAAACATAGTAGAAGAGCAACAGAAGAGAAGAGAAGAAGAAGGAAAGATCAAAGGCCAAGGGATCAATCAAGGTAGGGGTGTTTGTTTTCTCTTCCTTTTCCCTTTTATCTCCATCTTTTCTTAGTTTTGGGTTTGATGGGGGGAAAAGGGGTTTGGTTGAGAAAAGTGAGATTTGATTTAGTTTTATGTTTTTAAGGATGAATGAAGATAGGAAATAGCTTAATTGATACTTGGAATTCAGTTTTTGGTTACTTCGAACCATAGTTTTTGAGTGAGATTAAAGAAGAGGAAAAATGGATTTTAATTTAAGATTTGTGTTTCGATTATTCAAGAGGTAGTTTGAGGTTTACAACATGATTAGGCGCTGTAATTGGTGTTAGAAATCACATAGAAAGTGATCTTGAATGATTGGAAGTGAGTATTGTTCCATTGGAACAATTCTTGGATTCTATAGAATTTTGTAGAATCTAGTGAGCATCATGTGATGTTTGCTGCATAGATTGAGCTATAAATATTGGATTGACCTGATTCTTGTGGAATTTGAAAGCTAAGACATAAAACTTATTGTAGTAAAAATAACAAGATTTTAGAACAAGCCAATCAGTACTAGTTTCTATTTGAATCGGAGACAGATTCTGCAGAAAAGGCATTCTGACATCCACTAAACCAGATTGCATAATTTCTTGCCCCGTTGTCGTATTTGCATGAAACTAGTGGCATTTGAAAGCTAACATGTAAGGCTTCTTGCCTGTAAAATTTCAGCTTTTTAGCACTCATACTTTGTTCCCAGTTTCAGTATAAAGTCAGGTCAGATTCTAGCAAAATAGTGAATGCCCTATTTTTGCTGCTGCATAATGTCATATAACTTTGGCTACACTTAGCCAAATGAAGGGAGGTTTATGGCATTTTAAAGATATGAGGTAGGCCTATTTGCCCATAAAATTTTAGAATTTTAGAAGTTAGGATACACATTTGGTACATTAATGAAAACCAGCCTTTTTAGGCAAAATTTGAGGTGTTCTGTCATGGTTTGAGCTCAAGGAACACAAGTAGCTCCTTTAATAGTTAAAGTTAAGTTATGAAAGTGTAGTAAGAGTGTCATAGTGCCTAGTTCGCAAGAGTTAAGGGACATAGTGCCTAGCTAGCAAAAGTAAGGGCCATAGTTCCTAGATGACAAGAGTGAGGGACCTAGTGCCTAGTTAATAAAAATTAAGGATTATGGTGTATGAAAGCTCTCATAGAGTTAAAGTAGAGTTAGTAATATAAGAAAATGAATTTTATTATGTTTGTATGGTAAGAGTGGCATAAATGCTCTCAAAGAGTTGACGTAAAGCTAGTCATGCAAGGACAAAGATCAGGTGGTGGTCATGCAAGAGTTGGGCATAACACCACATCATACACAGACACTCATGCATATACATGCTTGCTATTCCTAAGAAAATTTAAGACAAGGAAAATTGAGGAAAAGACTAGTTCACAGTTCAAAAGGTAGATTAAAGAGATAACATATTCCCTCCCTACCTGGTGGGTTAAGGAGGTAACATATTCACTCCCCACTGCAGAGAGGAATAGCAAGTTCTTGATATTCATGTCATCCCTGACATTGTATTCACATAATTATATTGCATCTCAGTATCATACTCATACATCATAACATAACATATGTATTTTTAGGCAACTATATAAGTAGTTGATTTATCTTGCATTTACAGACAGTTGTATGGGTGGTTTCCTTATCCTTTGTATAAAATAGTTCAGTACAAGACAACTAATAGTGAAATAGATAATATTATGTATCCAAGGAACATTACATAGAGCGAGAATGCAATTGATCTTTAAATATTAAGTTATTGTTACAGTTTTTTTTATAATATTTGATGAGTATTTTCTTGATTATAAGTTATAGTTTTACCTATGCTGATTATTGGATAATAGTTTGGTTACTAGATATAGTTTTACTTATGATGTTATTGGGTTGTATATATTCATTGTGTATATACGACTGTTGGTATTGGTACACTACTACTGAGAATTATAAATTCTCACCCCAGGTGTTCCATGTAAATCCAGGTGGAAGATTATCCAAGGCAAGAAGTAGTAGAAGATTGAAGATTAGTTTAGTTTTATAGTTATTAGTTTAAATTTGTATATCTTGTATATATGTTTATTTTAAGAAGTAAACAATTGTATAAATAGCATTATGTAATTTTTGATAAAGTTATAGGTGTATAAGTTGATATTTATTTCCACAAGGCTCTCCATAATAGTTTATTTATATAAATGTTATGGATTAGATGAATGATTAAGTTAGAAGTAGCATAGCTAATACTGTTTATCCAGGTATAGGTTTGATATACTAGGATTTCAGTATTAGGATGTAACATTTTGGTATCAGAATAGTTCATCCTATGAGCCGGGGTATGGACTAACTAGGCTTAGGTAAGTTTAGTGTTTTTTAGTTTGGAGTTGTGCAATTCTTATCTCTTTTGTGAAATGTTTACTTAGGATTGCATGACTTGCCTTGTGGTGGCCTATTCTTAGTTACTGTTACACAGTTACATGATATTAAGTCTGCCTAACTCAATGTGTAATGTTCTGTGTGAACGAAAAAATATGGCACTACCAAGGCATTCCCGAGGAGATAAGAACTCAGAAAATGAAGGTTCAGATTTGGCAGGAGCAATCATGGCAACAACCAATGCAATGAGGGAGTAGACAACTATCACAACAAATGCGAAGAGGAACTAAACAACTATTATGGTTATAGTGCTAAAGATGCAGGGAGCCAACCAACCTCAGTTACCAAAGTAGAATTGTGAAAATGATATGTCTCCAACTCCAAATATGTTAGACTAACTAGAGTTATACATTTGTGAATTATGAATATGAAGATATTAAATTATGAATTTAGACTAACTATGTTTGTTTAAGTGAGCAATACTTTGTAGGATAGTCCAAGTAGCAAGAGTGAGTATTGCAACAAGAATGCAAAAGATCACAATTATGCTCAATTCAAGAGGAATGAGAATGATAAGATGTTCTAAGTATTTGCAAGATTTGAAAAGAAGATTTTTTTTTGGAAGCTTGGATTATATCAAGAAGCCTAAGGACTAGAATTGATGACGGCAAGATCAAGTCCAAGATCTTCAAGAATAGCTTATAGGACTTAAATCTTGTGTAAAGGTAAATAAGAATCGTATTAAGCTCAAATATGTTTTTAAATCTTTACAAATGGTTCTTAGATGCTAAAATGCCCAACAAACATGTTTTGAAAAGTTGGTCATGGTGGTAGCTCAAAACTATGAAAAATAGTCAAGTTTGAGTTTTGAAAAGCTGACCTTTGGTTACTCTTTTGATCATATCTTTCAAATATTTTTTAGTCTTGTTCTGAAACTTATTTCATATAAAAGTAGACTTAATGATCTTTCCAATGAGTGGTCATTTGCTTAAAACAGATAAAAAATGAAGAAGTTATGACCATTTGCTTTAAACTATGAAAAATAGTCAAGATTGAGTTTTGAAAAACTGACCTTTGGTTACTCTTTTGATCATAACTATCAAAATACTTTGAGTTTTATTTTGAAACTTGCTGAATATGAAAATAGACTCAAATATGTT
Source organism: Ormosia emarginata (assembly GCA_029884605.1). Lineage (NCBI taxonomy): Eukaryota > Viridiplantae > Streptophyta > Magnoliopsida > Fabales > Fabaceae > Ormosia > Ormosia emarginata. Next base: position 17,159,899 of record JAQQTP010000078.1, on the reverse strand, counting down.
TCCAATGAGTGTCATTTGCTTTAAACGGATAAGAAATGAAGAAGTTATAACCATTTAAAGTTAGTTTTCAAAACTAGAGTACAATAACTGATTATGGAATATCCATAACTGATTATTCACCAAGTCAGGAGTGTTTTTCATGTTTTTAAAGCTCATAACCAATTATGGAATAGTCATAACTGATTATCTAGAAACCAGAAATAGTTTTTCAATAGCTATAATTGGCATTTAATGCCCCCCAACCACCACCAATGACTCTAAAATGCTTTGGGATATAAATGCAAGTGTTTGGGCATCAAAGACAAGTGGGGAATCAATCTATACAAGCCTCTTGATCATTAAAACGAGTTTTAACTATCTTTTCTCATAATACTCTATTTTGAGCTTCAAAGTATGAATCCTTGATACCCACTAAGCTTCAATTTGAATTATCCACTCTTGTGAGAGTTTCCTTTCATCTATACTTTGATTATTCTGTAAAAGAGATGAGGTATCCCTCAAAGGATTGCAAGGGTGAGGTATCTCTTGTTGTTAAGACTCAAGCACAAAGGGTGATGCATCCCAAGGTGTGTTGAGTGCTCTTGGTTGTAAAAGTTTTCATGCACTTGTTCAAGCTTGAAGGTTTAGTGGAAAATCTCTGGTAGTTCACTTGAGGACTGGACGTAGGTCACAAGGGGTGGCTGAACTAGGATAAATCCTTGTGTTTGCTTTTCTTAACTCTATCTCTTTATATTTGTGCTTTAAATATATACACTTGAGTTGAACTTGATATCTAGCTTATTTGCTTGATTTATCGTATACCCCAAGTTGTTTTGGAGTAATCTATAATAGTTGTACCTTTGTTAAGTGTAACACCCCGAAAATACATATTTTATTTGTTTTGGTCGATTTCGAATTATTTTGAGTAATCTGACTTGACTTCTATGAATTTTATGATTCTTGTGATTTTTAGGAATTTTTAGGAGTTTTTGCATTTTTAATTATTTTAATATTATTTTTGGGCTGAATATATAAGCCTTTGTATTTTATTTCTTTCTCTCAATTCTTAATTATTTTTACTAATCTGATTTGATTTTCATGAGTTTCACAATTAATATGATTTTTGTGAATTTTTGTGATATTTCGGATATTTTGAATATTTTAATATATTTTAGATATTTTAAGATATTTTGAATATTTTATTATATTTTAGATATTTTGGGATATTTTAAGATATTTTGAGATATTTTGAATATTATATTATATTTTTGATATTTTGGTATATTTTGAGTATTTAATATATTTCTGATATTTTGGGCTGTGTGTAGGCCTGAGGCGGGCCTGGAAAAATAAAAATTTTTATTAGCCAGAAAGCTTTGTATTGTTGATTCGGAGCCGGGGGATCTTACTAAACCCGAAACTGAAAACAGTTTTTGAAATTTTGTTTCCCTATGATTTTATCTGACAAATAAAATCGGGGTATGTTTTATTATCTATTAGATAATATCTTTCTTGGAAAATATCTAGTAGATGATTCTAGACGCAAGCCTAGTTACCCACTCTAGAATGTTCTAGACGATGACTCATCATTTGGTGACTCACCTAGGTGACTAGCCTAGTGACTCACATGTTCCAAACTGTTCTAGAAGACTCTAGAAAACACATCGTCATACGCCTAGTCATCAAGTGCTTTACACATGGACCAATGAGGAACTGGTCAAAGTTAGTGGCTGTGACTCATCGCAAAGGACCAATAGAAGTTGGACATGTGGCGCAACACCTCAGCACTTGTGACTCAGCATTTTTGGGAAGCTTCCAGAAGCGGTGACTCACCATGTTCCAGAAGCGGTGACTCGCCATGTTCCAAAAGTAGTGACTCACCATATTCTAGAAATGCTGACTCACCCTGTGACTCGCCGCAGTGAGTCACACATTCCAGAAGGTTCCCTGATAACTCACCATGCTGACTCAGCGCTATGACTCACCATTGCTGACTCAGCTAGTGACTCAGCGCTATGACTCGCCATGCTGACTCACCTGTTCTAGAAATTTCTACGCTGACTCATTGTGCTGACTCATCGTAGTGAGTCGCATGTTCTAGAAGTTTCTCTTTGATGACTCGCTCTGTGACTCATCAAGGGCAATCAGTAGAAAATGATCAACAATAGTTGCTACCCAGCTAGAACAAGAGAAAAATCTAGGTATATTTTGTTATCCATTGGACAATAGACACTGACTTTATAAGCAGTAATTATTATTCATTGCTTACAGTATACCAAAAAATATTTTAAGTCTTCATCTTTTTCATGAAGTATATAAATAGGAGGGCTTTGATTCATTTGTAATTTTTAGCAAGAAGCTCTCACCCCTTTTCTCTCCTTGTACTCCACGGCCATAACACCCAAATGGAAGACAACCTTCACCCATTTATCTCACTTGCTCTCTTACACATCCTTTTCTCCAAAGAACCAAGAACAAGCAACCAAAACTCTCTCATTTTCTCTCCTCCATGGATTCGGCCAAGCACTCAAGAACCACTCTCCAAACTTCTATAATTCCTACCAATATCATTTCTTGAATCCTCTCATTAATCCAAGACACTTTCATGTTAGGAATTTCTCAAGATTCATTCATTTCTATTTTCCTATCAAGCAAAGAACACAAAAACTCCTATCTTTTTCTTCTCCAAGCTCACGGCCAAGAGGCCATGGTTCTACCATCACTCTTCAATAATTTACACTAGCCATATATCTTGAATCCTTACCTTGTTTCAAGACACTTTGTAGTTGGAGTCTTGATCAAAATCACTTATTTTCAAGGAGTTCTTTCAAAGCCAAATGCATAACTCTCACATTTCCTCTCTATGGAAGCTCACGGCCAACCCCCACAAAATCACCTTTCAAGCTTCAATAATTCTAAACAACCATAGATCTTGAATCTCCATGCAATTCTAAGGAACTTTCATGTTAAGACCATCTTCCAAATCATCCATCTTCGAGCACTTTTTCTAAGATCTAAGTTTGAAGAATAAAGGGTGAAATTCTTGATATCCTCTTTTAATCATAGATTCAAAGTTCTAAACCACATTTTGATCCATGATTTTTCTTGTTTAAGCCTTAGATATTAATATTTCACATTTTCTTTGATTTTCAAGAAGCACTTGGTGGTTGAAGTTCATCTTGCAGGAGACAACAAGAGGACATCCAAGGAGCTTTGGAGGTTTCATCAAGAGGTAAGAGGGAGATTACCCTCATCAGCCATGTGTTGGTGGTGAGGAATGGATGTGTTTGTGGTGAAGAATCTATAAGGATTCATTCACTTGATTGTTTAAAGTTTTCCTATTTGTGTGCAAGCATGTCTATAGCTTTAAAATATATGGTATGTGTTTTATGATTGCTTTAATATATGGTATGTGCTCATAGATGCATGATAGTTATTGTAGGATATGAATAATATGTTGAAGATTTGCATGAGTGTTCCAAAGAACACATATAGCTCACGGTTTTCACTATCCCAAAGAGAACCAAAATGTTCTCAACTATTTTCTAAAGCAAGAATTAATAAATTTAATTAGTAATGATTTTCACAAGAACTTAATTAGTAAAAGATAAATTAAAAATGATTTAAACATAGTGAATTTCGGCCAACATGCCAATTTAAGACACTTTTGATCTAAATGATTTTCTAAGAGTAGATTATGTAATTTAATAAAGGAGAACTCAACTTAATAAATTTAGAAATATAAAGAGAATGATTTTAATGATAATAAATTGGATTAAAATTTTTTATAAGAGATTAAATGATGAGAAACAATTAAATAAGATTTTAATGCATAGAATGATTTTTGGGCCAACATGCCTACTTATGATGTTTTTAATCCAAAACTAGTTTAAAAGTGTGGACTTATGAAATCAATTTAATGAGAACTTAATTGAATGAATTTTACAATAATCTAGTGGATAGAAAATAATTTAAACATGATTTATACATGAAATGATGAATTCGACCAACATGTCTTTTTAATGTGTACTTAATCTGAAATTTGTTTTCTAAGTATAGACTAGTTGTTTAAACTAAAAAGAATATATTTGCAATGGATTTTCAAGACTTAAAGAAGTAAGCAAATTTTTATTAGTAATATGATGTCAAAGAGAAATAAACAAAACTCTTGAAAAATATTTACCTTTGAATTTAAAAGTATGATAGTAATTTTCAAAGTGTATTTTGTAATTATAAACTAAACAAAGGGATTTTTAAAAAGGAAAACGTAGAAAATATATTTTATAGATTTTTTAGACAAAATACTGTCATAATTTACTAAAAATGAACGAATAAAGGAAAGAATTTCACAATATATTTATAACGTAAGGAAATTATTCTACGTAGTTTTAAAGTATGAAAAATAGCTTACGCAATTTTGAAATGGAGATTTTAAAGCTTTTCGGTTAAGAAAACGATTTAAAAATCTTACGCGATTGAGAAAATGATTTAAAAATACTACGCGATTTTAACAACAGCAAAATATATATATGCGATTTAAAAACATTTGTAAAAATGATGTAATTGTGAAAATGCGATAAAATTTCTACGCAATTAATTGAAACAGCGAGTTTTATTGTCGGGCCAAAGTGGTAGACCCGGACATGTGGAAATATAGTATGTTAGGTGGGAACGTACTGTATTTTGGACATGTGGAAAACATGGTAAGCCAGGTGGGAGTGTACTGTATTTGAGATTATTGCCATTGAGGGCATTTGCGTAAATATGAGAATATTTTGAGGCTAAATTATGGTTCATATATATGCATTGAGTTGGCATGCATATTCGATGACTATGATGGCTTTTGTTATTTAGGAATGAAAATGAACTGAATAGGAGTGATCCAGGTGGGTGATCTACTGGGGACGTTAGGGCACGGTTATTCATAGTGACCTGTTTGTCACCTTATATGCCTGGCCATGATATACCGTTGCAACACACTGGCGTATTGTCCCGACAAGCACTATTTATGTCTCGCGTCTAGCTTAGACTGTCATTATGGGTGGCAGATCTTCTGGACCATTCATATCCGAAACTATTTAGCTCCATGGAGTAGGAATATGAGGCATTGTGCATATGCATAGTTTGTGTACATATTGTTGTAGCATTGTCGAGGTACATTTCATGGTGGCATAATCATTATTATGTTTATTATTGATATCTATTGTTGATATACTGTTGATGTTTATATTGTTGTGATATATGTTTTCTGAATATACGGATAATTTGTTAACATGATTATACTTGTGATATTTGTGTGTATGGAATGACTTTGTCATTCGTATCATTCTTTGCTGTCGTACTGGTATTGGTGAAAGGGGATCTCACCTCTTTACTGTATTGTTTTGTTGTGTTTGTATTATTTAAATTCGTATAGTAGGCGAAGCAAGTTTCTTAGACTTTTGGAGGCAATGTTCTGTGGTCGGTGACGGCGTCGAGGAGTGACCTTCTCAGTTTCAACATGATGCAGTTTGGTGGAGAAACGGAACATGTATGTTGGGTTTTTCTCGATTAGTGTTGTTACCGTGCTATTAGTAGTACCCGTCATTGGGTTTTGCTATTGTTCCTTGGGTCTGTAAATTATGTTTTAAATGTTGTTTAATATTATATGGTATAATTAACATGTGTATTATTAGTTCAGTCTATTTTCTGTATTATGTATATTTTCGGTAAGTTTATATTATCAGCAAAAAGAGATTTTAACAATCCAAATTTTTGAACTCAAAGCCTTTTGTTAAATGATTTTTAGGTTGTAAATATAAGTTTTTAGTCGGAAATGTGATGCCCTACGAAGGGTGTTACATTAAGTATGCTTCGTTACATTTATTAATTGAGTACTTCAAAATGGTTAAAGTTTTAATGATGTTATAAAATTTGTAATCACCCAATTCACCCTCCTTGGGTCTTGGTTGCCATGGCTAACAAAGTGAAATTTGTGGCATTTGAAAGACATAAGGGAAGGCTATTTACCCATAAAATTTCAGAATATTAGAAGTTAGGACGCACATTTGGCGCATTCATGAAAACCAACCTTTTTAGGTAAAATTTAAGGTGTTTGTGATGGTTTGAGCTCTAGGAATACTAGTAGCTCCTTTAATAGTTACAGTTGAGTTATGAAAGCATAGTAAGAGTGACATAGTACTTAGTTGGCAAGAGTTGAGTGGCATAGTGCCCAGCTAGCAAAAGTAAAGACCATAGTGCCTAGATGACAAGAGTGAGGGCCCTAGTGCATAGTTAATAAAAATTGAGGATTACAATGCATGAAAGCACTTATAGAGTTAAGGTAGAGCTAGTAATACAAGAAATGAAGTATAGTATGTTTGTATGGTAAGAGTGACATGAATGCTCTCAAAGAGTTAAGGTAAAGTTAGTAGTGCAAAGACAAAGATCAGGTAGTGGTTATACAAGAGTTGGGCATGACACCACATTATACACAGACACTCATGCATATACACACTTGCTATTCCTAAGAAAAGTTAAGACAAGGAAAATTGAGGAAAGGACCAGTTCACAGTTCAGAAGGTAGGTTAAAGAGGTAACATATTCCCTCCCCACTACAGAGAAGAATAACAAGTTCATGACATCCATGACATTGTATTCACATAATTACATTGCATCTCATTATCATACTCATACATCATAACATAACTATGCATGTTTAGGAAACTATATGGGCGGTTGTCTTATCTTACACTTACAGATACCCATATAGGTGGCTGCCTTATCCTTTATTTAAAATAGTTCAGTACAAGATTGCTAAGAGTGAAACAGATCAGATTATATTTCTTAAGAACATTATATAGAGCGAGAATGTAATTATTCTTTAAATATTAAGTTTTTGTTACAATTTTATTTATAATATTTGATGAGTATTTTCTTGATTACTAGTTATAGTTTTACCTATGTTGATTATTGGATAATAGTTTGGTTACAAATACAGTTTTACTTATGATGTTATTGGGTTGTATATATTCATTGTGAATATACGACTGCTGGTATTAGTACACTAATACTGAGAATTATATTCTCACTCTAGGTGTTCCATATAAATCTAGGTGGATAATTATCCAAGGCAAGAAGCAGCAGAAGATTGAAGATTAGTTTAGTTTTATAGTTATTAGTTTAAATTTGTATATCTTGTATATATGTTTATTTTAAGAAGTAAATAGTTGTATAAATAGCATTATATAATTTGGATAATGTTATAGGTGTATAAGTGGATGTTTATGTGCAGAAGGCTCTCCATAATATTTTATTTATATAAATATTATGGATTAGATGAATGATTAAGTTAGAAGTAACATACTTAATATTGTTTATCCAAGTATAGGTTTGATATTCTAGGATTTTCAGTATTCGGATGTTACATTTTGGTATGAGAGCAATTCATCCTGTGAGCCGAGGTATGGACTAACTAGGCTTAGGTAAGTTTAGTGTTTTCTAGTTAGGAGTTACGCAATTCTTATCTCTTTTGCGAAATGTTTGCTTAGGATAGTATGACTTGCCTTATGGTGGATTGTTCTTAGCTACTGTTACACAGTTACATGATATTGGGTTTGGCTAACTCAATATGCAATGTTCTGTGTGAATAGAAAAATATGGCACCCCCAAGGCATACCCGAGGAGATAAGAACTCAGTAAATGAAGGTTTAGATATGGTAGGAGCTGTCATGGCAACAACTAATGCAACGAGAGAGCAGACAACTATCACAACAAATGCTAAGAGGAACCAGACAACTCTTATGGTTAGAGTGCTAAAGATGCAGGGAGCCAACCAACCTCAGTTACCAAAGCAGAATTGTGAAAACGAGATGTCTCCAACTCTAAACAAAGCAAAGAACATAAGATTTCCAGGAAAGAAGAATGAGGATGACAAGTATAAGAAAAGCAAAAGAAGCACTTTGAAAGCGAGTTTTCCTCAAGATGAAGATGAATGAGTTCTGAAAAAGTCAAGGGGGCTCCAATGGCCTAAGTATGAAAAGAGTCATAGTAACAAACTATGTTTAGTAGGAAGATCAGTGTGCTATTAATATTGGCAGTCATGGCATTATGCTATGGAGTATTCACCAAAGGAAAAAGAAAAGTTGCATACTAGACCTACAGCACTGGGGAGAGTATTCAATTTTGTAAGTCAAGAAGATAACACAACCTTCAGTTTCAGAAAAGGAAAGTGTGAAATTTTGTTTCTCTGATATTTGGTTGAGACTACTTATAATAGGAAAACCAAATTTTAGGGAAAACACTCAACTTTAGCTAAATCAATTTTTCCAAGTTCCAACAACTTTAAAATAAACACTAAGATTCATTAAAAAAAATCCTTTCACTAGTATCAATATTTTCCATATCTGTGACTAGTCATTTCGACTTTAAATAGACAACCAGTATGCCTAAAAATACCAAACTGACTCCGAAAATTCTTAAACTTTCACCACATCACAGAATACACATTTGTGACCTAGAAATAAATTATTCACATCTATTTCCATTAGCTAAACCATTTATGATAATATTTGGGTCATTTTAGGCTACTTTTCACCTTTCGGCTTGCAACAAAGTGACTAAACTAACTCAAATTGTCACAAAATTAAACAGCCATATTAAGCAAGTATTAAGTTACCTCTATAACCTTTTACAAGTCTAACATGTTGAAGAGGATGTTCTCTAACTTCCAACAGAATTAAAATAAATCTTATGATTCATTAAAAATTTGATTTCACCATTTTCACAAATTTTCATATCTGCTGGGGGTCAATCTGGCATTAAAACACACACTAGTATGCTTAAAAATGTCAAACTAACTCCAATTAACCTCATACTTTAACCATAACTTCTTCAACACATTTGTGACCTAGAAAAAAGTTCTCCACACTTATTCTTATTAACTAAGTAATTTAAGTCAACTACGGGGCTAAAAACAACTATATTCCTCACATAGTGTTACAGCAAAATGACTAAACGTGCTCAGACGGACACCAAATTTTATAGGCATGACAAACTAGTATTAGGCTACCTTTGTATCCATTTACAAGTCTATCATGATTATCTAGGGCGTTACATTCTCCCCTCTTTTTTAGAATTTTGTCCCCAAAATTTAGTTTACCTAATGTAAGAAATCCTAATATCTGACATGCAAACACAGATACAACCAATTCTTAAGAAAACAATGTTACTAAACATGTACAACAATGTACTCACCTTTACCACAATCAGGAGACTGTGTTGTCACCTTACCCTCCAACTAGTAGACTCTTCCTGGTCTAACCTTTGACTTTGCCTTTTTCTTCTGAGGACAATTCTTGGCACAGTGTCCCAACTTGCCACACTGAAAACATTTTATCTGGTCATGTAACACCCTAACTTTTCCCAACTTTTTGCTAAATTATGATTTTGTCCTGATTGTACTATTTTTTATTTTCTGTGTATTATAAAATTAATTTGACTGCTTCGTGACTGTATTTGATTGTTTTGTGTGGTTTACTCTGAATCAAGAAAATAATAATTTTCGGGCTTGGGAAAAATCTTTGTATGATTATTTGGAGCTAGGGGATCTTACTAAACCCAATTCTGAATGATACGCGTATCAATCTTTTAAGTTTTAGAATTTATCTGTAAAATAAAAATATTTTATATTTTATATTATTATTTTATTGGTCAGTACAAACTAAAAGGACCATGGACCCAAAAAAGTCTGTGAGACCCACATTTGGTTTGCGTGACCCACATTTAGAAAATTAGTCAATATAAATGGCTTGATTACTTCTAAGCCAATAAGAAGGAGTCAATAAAAATGGCTTCAAAAATTCTAAACCAATAGGAGGAAAGTCCACAAAAATGGTTGGACTTAATAGATTAGTTAGTTTAAAACCTAATTAAGTTACTCTAAAGTGTTTAAGTGGTAATCAAATGGATTAAACCTAGTTAGTTATTTTTTAAAATTTTAGTTAGACAATGTATTACCATAATCAAGAATGTAGTTAGTGATTCTAAGTAACTAGATGATTTACTAAATAACTAAGAAAACTAACTAAATTTACCTAAACCTAACTAGAATGGCTTAAGCATAATTAGGAGACTAAAATGAATTAAGATTTGATTAGTTCTTCCTAAGTGCAATTAAGGCCAAGCACATCCAAGAGCATTCAAGAAGGTGCTAGACACTTGATGATATGATGAAGATCCACCCTTGATGCAAGCTAAGGCTAGGATGGAGTCTTAGGAGTCAACTAAAGTGGCCATCTCCTTTTGGTAAAGCTCACGGCCATGCATAAGGGGGGACACCATTTTCACTTCATCATCTTCATTTCAATCATTCTTACCTATTCTCTCCATTCTTTCTTTCAAGAACACAAAGAAAACTCCATAGTTTCTCCTTCTTGAGCAATTCGGCCACCATCACAAAACCATGCCTCCACTCTTCTAAAATTTCATCTAACACCATTTCTTAAACCTACACATCATTCTAAGAACTTCTCTAGTTGAGAGTTTCTTCAAAATCATCCATTTGAAGCTTGGAAACCAACCTTGAAATTTATTTCTTACAAGGTAAAAATCCTTGTTTCTTGTTTCTAACTTGATTCTTGCTGTTCTAAGCCATGATTGATCCATGGTTTATCTTTTTCAACCATAGTTATGACTTGTTAAAATTGTTTGAGCTTGTTAGGGTTTTTCTTGGAGCTAGACGAAATCCATAGGAGGAGATCCAAGAAGGTTTTGTCTTCCTTATAGGTAAGAAGGAGATTTAATCTCATCAACCATGTATGGTGGTGAGAAAATGGATGTGTTTGTGATGAAGAATCCATAAGGATATCATTCACTTGGTTATTTTAAAGTTGTTTCTATTTGTGATTGATTTTGTTTGCAAGCATGTCTATAGCTTTGATATATTTTGTATCTGTTTATAGATGCATGATAATTATTGTAGGATGTGAATAACATGTTGAGAATTTGCATGAGTGTTCCAAAGAACACATTAAACTCACGGTTTCATTACTAAAAAGAGAACCAAAATGTTCTCAAATATTTTCTAAAACAAGGATTAGTTAAATAAATGAATGAATGATTTTTATAAGGATTTAAAGAATGGAAAATAATTTAAAGAGGATTTGTTAAAGATTTAGTAAATTTTAGCCAAATGCCTTATAATATACCTTTGATCCAAAATTATTTTTCAAGTGTAGAGTAAGGAATTAATTCAAAGTAAACACAATTTCAATGAATTTTTGGAAAATAAAATAAATGAACTTTCATTAGGAATTTAATTAGAGGAATTAAGTATGAATGAGAAATTATTGAACACTTGAAAAATACTAACGTATAGCTCACCCTTTGAGTTTTGAAGCGCATTAGCAAGTTTCAATGTGTAAATATTAGTTAAAACTAAGAGAGGTAATTTTTAAAGGAAAACATAGGAAATACCATTTAATGGACTTTCTAGACAAAATGCTATCAAAATTAATTTAAAAAAAAACAAAGTCATGAAGGAAGTTTCAAAATATAATTTAGAATGTAGAGAAAATATTTACGTAGTTGAAAAATACTATAAATAGCTTACGCATATTTAAAATAATGATTTTTAAGTTACGCGATTAAGAAAACGATTTAAAAACATTTTGTGATTTTAAAAACGTTGAAAAATATTTACGTGATTTGAAAACGTTTGAAAAAGGTAACGCAATTGTGAAAATGCGATAAAATATTTACGCGACTAAAAGGAGCAGTAAGTTTACTGTCGGGCCAAAGTGGTGGACCTGGACATGTTGAAAAATAGTACTGTCAAGTGGAGACGTACTATATTTGGAAATGTTGAGACTGAGGGTATTTATGTAAATATGGTGATATATTGAGATTGAGGGTATTTACGTAATTATGGTTCATTATATTGGAAAATATTGATAATAAGGGTATTTTTATAATTATGACTCATTATATTTGGAAATTCGATATTGAGGGTATTTGCATAATTTTTGGTTCATGTTCATACATTGAGAGATGTGTCAATTTGGTTGAAATTAACGATTGACTGACGAGATGAATTACACCGTGTTGGGGGTGTGATAGGCGTAGTGTGGTTCAATGAGTGAACTTGGAGGCGTTAGTGTCGGAGGATTCCACATGTGGACAGTTAGTAGCTCCTCTAGGCTGTGGTAATGGGCAACACACTAGCGATCTCGACAAGCACTATTCTTAATCAAGATCTTGTGAAGACTGTTTGGTACAATGCCTGTTGTGCACGATGTTTTGACTGTGTACTAACTACACGACGATTTGACTATGTACTATTTACACGACGTTTAATTGTGTAATAGTTGGTTGGGGCAACCTGAGGTACTGATAGCTTTTCCGGGTTATTCTCTCTAATGTTATTGTGTTTAGCTCCATGGAGTAGGGATGAGTTTGTGTACATTTGCATTTGTGGTCAGCATCATTATGTGACATTTATATTTAGTTTGAGATATTTTGTATGCTGTGATAATATGATTTGTTATTTTTAATTGTTATATCTGTATATTTTGTCATTTTCTTTACTGCTATGCTGGTAATGATGTAGATTGTCTCACCTCTTTATATGCAATTTCTATATTATTTTTATGTTCTGTAAAGATTTTGAGGAAGAGGAAGTAGTAGAGGAGCAGCCTCTAGATTGTTTGACCTGGAGGAGGAACAGCAACCGAACAAGCAGTTTGAGGAGGGCGAGTGGTGTTGTTGTTTACTTAGGATTAAAATTTGAGATTAAATACAGTTGCGAAGGCCACCAAATATATAAAACCCTGCAACCAGTTGTAGTTAGTAAGGGTCAATCCACGGAAGACCAATTCAATCAACACTACAATTCAATCAACACTACAATTCAATTTCTGATTTAGACTCCAAAGATTAACAAGTAGTAAAAAGGAGGTTTTGGGGTTTTTAAGGATATTGAATTAAATCAACAACAATAACAGTAAATAAATGAGAATCAACAGATCAAAGAATTTGGTTAAGAGATCGAATCCACCACTAGATTTATATGATAATGTTAATCCACATATCCATTTATTCCAACATGACCAATTATATTTCTACGCAATCGTGAGATGGAATCTCTGTTTTCCTTAGGTTTTGGCCAATTTAGCAACTGCTCAAATAGACACCTAATCACCGAATAATCATAAAGCAACCGCTCTTACAACCATCCAATAATTGCATTAAGGTTTAGAAAACCAATCACACTAAAATCTAATCATACACCGGGATTAAATTACTTGGAACATATATTCCTCCAGATTCATTACCGCAACCGCGCATAACAAATCCAGATTTACCACTTTTAACATATGGCAAAGAGTATAAAGACATTTACATCATAAACATATAGTCCTCTAGTTTTATCACTGCAACCGCGCATAATAATCCTAGATTAGCCACTATGAAATTGGCAATAAGCATGAATACCTTCATACAACAACAAGATTCAGAAATATATGAATAAAAACATAACTGTGTTGAAATAAACGAATATGCAGAGTTCACAATATCAAAACTAGGGTTTTATCTCCCCTTAACCAAATAAGAAACTTAGCCACACATGGCTAAGACAAAATCAAAATAAAAACAGAATATAAACATAATCTGAAATGAAAATACAGAAAAACTAAAGAGCAAACTAGTTTCCAAAGGATGGGGATGATTGATTTTCGATTGCTTGAACCCGAGAATCTAATCTTCGATCCAATCTCCTTCTCCATTTGTTCTTGGTTGTTTCCTCAGCCTCCAAGCAGTTCCTAAGGGAAAGCTCTACTTGTTCAGACCCTAGCATGCTTATTTATAGGCCTCAAACCCTAATTCACTCATTTTCACGCGTTTTCCCCTCTGATACGATTACACGGGCCGTGTGGATTTACACTTCCCCCCCGTGTGAGCCTCTTCCACACTTTCCATAAGATTTGCATAAAAATAGTGAATTACACGGCCCCTGTAAATTTACACGACCCCCCGTGTAATCTTCTGTTTTCAGTTTTTCTTTATTTTGACCAAACAGCAAAGAACACCACCCCCCCATGTAATGGAACACGGGGTGTGTAACTTTGGTTCTTCATTTTCAGCCTAGATCTTCAACAAATACCCTTCTTTTCTTGCTTCAAGAAGTGGTATTGATCGTTATGAATCCTTGGTTCCATCTCCAAGTGGATAGTAAACCTCGATTGATGTTAATGGACTCCAACACTCAAAGGTTACCTGAAAGGTACAATTCGATTATGAGTGTTTATGAACACAATTAAGCTAAGTTTCATAATAAGGCTCCAAATAAGTTAAATATCAGAAACTTAGATAAATGGTAGCAATTAAGCACAATTGGAATCCAAAAAAATCAATTATAAGTTACTCAAGATAAGGGAATATTCGACGGATCAAATACCCCCACACTTAGCCTTTTGCACTCCTGGGCAAAAATATACAATCAAGCACAGTTTCCCAATAAGCCATGCAAGAACAGAACAATGAGCAAAGACCAAAATTCTTTAGTGTTTTAAAAGAATTAGAGCAATCAAGAAATTTCCTCTCTTTACATTCCAATTCAGCAAGCGAAATTAATCAAAAATCAAGGTTAAGTTAATGTGACAACTCCTCACTAATATGCATTTCACTCAAGTGATTTAGGCTTGTGTTTACTCTCAACCAACTCATGAAAACATGCTTTACCATAGGCTTGTCAAGCCTCTACTTCTCTACCACTTAAGCCACATGCATACAAAGATCAAAAGGTCTTCAATTAGGTTGTAATAGGGTCAAGGTCAAGGTAGGATACATCAAGGATAAGCAAAGCTAGACCATAGGAATTAGAAGAGCAAAATGGAAATTCAATCAATGCAACAAGAATTCCTATTAATCTTCAAATTCTACTTTTTTTCTATATCTTTTCCTTTTTCTGACCTTTCTTCATTTAATACTCAACTTTAGCCTTTTTCTTTGTCATTTCTTTCTTTCTTTTCTTTTTTTTTTAATGAATATACCCTGCATCATATTCAACATGATAGTTTGCCAACAATATATTTTTTATATACATGCATAGCAAAGCAAACATATCATTGTCCCCCCACACTTATTCAAAAACCAATTCCCAACATAATCATCAAGCTCTTCTATTCCCTAAGGCAGGGTATCAAAATTGTTTTTCACTTTTAGGCTTGAGTTGAGCTTTAATAGAGGAAAAGAGATCAATTCGGCTCAAAGGGGTAAACAATGGATAAAAATGCAAAGATGGCTATTTGGCCATTGGTTATTTGAAAGAAATGCCTTTTTCATTTCAATTGCATGCAATGGTCATTTGTAGCTTAAAAGAGAGTCACGACAAATTCTGAAAAACACATAACCATGAGTGGAATCTCATAATCAAGGAACCAAAAAGGCTTAAAATCAGCCATATACAACAAAGCCCAAAACTCACTAGGTTTCGATTCATCACTTTTTAATTAAACCCTTCAATTATCAAAATCTCACTCGACAAAATTGAAATCAAGAAAGTTCATTCCGCCAAGCTTAATATTTTAATGAAATTTTTTTTTTGGGTCATATGCTCACTATTCAAGTCACTTGTAAGCTCATTGGATACTGAAAGCCCATAGGAAAATATCCACAAGAAAATAATCAATTAAGGAAATGTCATTATTCACAAGATCATACACCCCCACATTTAAAGCAGGCATTGTCCTCATTGTCTAAACATACACCACAGAGAATATATCCAGAATAAAAATACGAGTGTAGTATAAAGACAAAAAGAAATGAGGGCGCAATAACATAAGTAAACAATAGACAATGAAGATCCACAATAGAAATATTCATCCACAACAAAAATATCCAGTGCCAAAATATCCATCCGAAACAATAATAAAGGAATACATCAGGACGGGGAAGGGGAAAATCGTTGAAGCAAAAGGTCAAGTTTGTTATCCATGCTGGCCATCCTCTGAGTGGAGGAATCCTCCAATGCCTGGAAGCGATCATCAAAGCACTGCAAACGGTCATCCATTCTCTGGAACTGAACAACATGGTCCATCTCCAGGCGATCAATGTGCTCCAGGATCTCATCGTATGAAGTAGCTCGAGAAGATGATGGTCCAACCCCTGCTGTGTACTGAGAATAATATTCTAGGGGTGCCGGATCTGCCTCGTGTGCCTATGGCTCAAGTGCCGTAACTGTACTAGGTACAATATGACCATCGTGGTCAACTAAATGCAAAATGCCATTTCGCAGCTCGCACATACCCATGGACACCAGAATGGTTCCATCAATAGTAGTGGAACTGTGGACATGGTCCTCCTCCAGTAAGTCTATATAGTTATAATACTCAGCAATAACAGAAACAAAACCCCCAAGCATGATGCTGCCTGCTAGAGCAGCTCCTTCATGCTTAAACTGCTTACACAGCCAACTGGGAATACAGTTGCGGCCAACTGGGAAACCAAAAATGGCACTGAATTGGTGGATATCGAAAGTGCAAGAGGAGCCTAAAAGCTTAAAAGTGATCTCACCTGGCCACTGAGCTTGGTCACTCAAGGGGTATAATTTGTAAGAAAAAGTGGAAATAACCTCCCTAGTTAGCTCATCATAAGTGGGTTTGTGCAATCGTGCAAATGTGACCTAACCAATCCTACCCAGTAATGTAAAAACTTCCTCATGTAACCCAATAGCCCGTAATGTATCTTCATCTAAGAATTTAGCAGCATCAATTTCCTTTCGATCAACAGGATTAATGGGTACCGGGGGTGGAGAGGGAGCATGTGGTGGAGGTGGAGGTGGAATTTGTTTTCTTGCTTGCGTCTTGATGCGCTTCCTTAGAGGCATTTTGAAAGGAGAGAAGATGGTGGCTCATGGGTACTGTTCACGGTGGTGGAGTGGAAGAATGGTGGTTAAGAAGAAATGGAGTGGGAATGGGATGGATATGGTGATAAATGAAGGAGTAAAGGGGAAATGGAGGTGTGGGTGATGATTTGGAGTAGGAAAAAAAGGTGGTTATGGAGGATGTGGTGTCTGCGTATAGAGGTGGGTTGGTGATGTGGGTGGTGAACTTGAAAGGAAAATGGGGGAAATGGGAGGAAATAAGTTGAATGAGGTTGGATAAAGGTGGAAATGGTGGAGTTTGGTGGTGGAAGGAGAAGAAAAAGAGGGAGGAGAGGTGGAGGGGTGGTGCGTCTGTGCAGGGGGAAAGGAAAGGTGGAGGAAGGAGATGACTCAAATTGCCCTAAAATGGCAATTTGGGGGTTCTGCCACGACCACACGGGCCGTGTGGATTTACATGGCCCACTCGTGTACCTTGCTATTTTTGAAAGATTTCCCTGATGCAATTTACACGGCCCTTGTAAATTTACATGGTCCCCCCTGTGTCCTTTGCTGCTAAAAACTCTAAAAAATACACAAAATGACCTCTTTTGCAAAGGAATAATAGGGGAAACCTAATTTAAGATCATGAATGGTGTTGTGCATTAGAAAACACTTAAGAAACACATGTTCACAACATAATTCATGTCATTAAACATGGCTCAGGGTCTTTTAAAGTCAGATTCCCAAGATGGTACACAATATTGTTCTTAAAGAGATTTCACATCCTTTGAAGTTCATAAAGCACAAAGCCATTAGAATACGTCTCAAAAGTCAATAAGGCATAACCTAATGACCCTTTACTCAGTCCATTCTCAATGAATGAAAAAGAAACTTCTCAGATTACGGCAATCATTCCAAAAGAACTTAACTCGATTACTCAGAAAAAAAAAACACAACAACACCACAAAACAATTTATTCTCAAAATTTCTATTCCACCATACTCTAATCAAAGCTTAATCAATCATCAATCAATCAAATAATGTACTCAAGCACACACCAAGCCATCTAAAACATAAAAATTTCCAGTGATTCAAGGACAATATCTCAGGAGACAGACCAAGATCTATTCTACCTAGGAAATTAATCAAGAAAACTATAGAGCAACACAAAATAAAAAGGGAAAAGAAAGCAAATCTGATTTTCTTGATGATGGGTTGCCTCCCATTAAGCGCTTAGTTTATTGTCCTCAGCCCGATATTGTGACATCTTCAATGTTCTTCAAGTTATGGAACGAGAAGGGTCATCTCATCCACTTTTGCACTTTCCAGAAGCTCATGGTAAGGCTTGAGATGGTGTCCATTGACTTTGAATGATTTACCAGATGTCTCACTCACGATTTCTACTGCACCAAAAGGAAAAACTTTAGTCACCACGAACAATCCAATCCATTTTGAGCGTAATTTACCTGGAAATAGTTTTAATCTGGATTGGTACAATAACACTTTCTACCCTTTGGTAAAGTTCTTCCTAGAGATCATGTGGTCATGGAATGCCTTTGTTTTTGTTTTATAAATGAGGGCATTTTCAAAGGCCTCATTTCTTAGTTCTTCCAACTCCTGTAACTGGAGTTTCCTCTGTTTCCCAGCACCTTCCAAGTCCAAGTTGACTTGCTTAACAACCCAATAAGAGCGATGTTGCAGCTCAACAAGCAAATGATAGGGCTTCCTAAATACCAACCGAAATGGCGACATGCCAATTGGAATCTTAAATGCAGTCCTGTAAGCCCATAATGCATCATCAAGTCTTAAACTCCAATCCTTGCGGGTTGGATTCACAGTCTTTTCAAGGATTGACTTGATTTTATGGTTGGACACTTCAGTTTGCCCATTTATCTGTAGATGATACGAACTGGAAATTCTGTGCATCACTCTATATTTCTTCAGAAGAGCATCAAATGATTTGTTACAGAAGTGTGCCCCTTGATCACTGATTATGGCTTTTGGAGTCCCAAACCTGGAGAAAATATGTGACTTCACAAAATTTACAATAGTTTTGGAATCATCAGATCTAGTGACTTTTGCTTCCACCCATTTAGATACATAATCAATAGACAAAAGAATATATGAAAAACCAAAAGAAGAGAGAAATGGTCCCATGAAGTCAATGCCCCACACATCAAATACCTCCACAAAGATGATCGGGGTTTGAGGCATTTGATTCCGAGGACCTATGTTACCTGTTCTTTGACAGTGATCACAAGGCTTACAGAAGTCGTAAGTATCCTTGAAGATTGTTGACCAATAAAAACCACTATCAAGAACCTTGTTGGCTGTCCTTTTTATGCCAAAATGTCCTCCACAAGCATATGTGTGGCAGAAGGAAAAAATGGAGTGAATATCTGAATCTAGAATGCACCTCCTGATTACTTGATCTGCACACTGTTTCCAGAGATAAGGGTCATCCCATATATAATATTTACAATCGCTCCGTAGCTTATCTTTTTGAGCTTTTTTCCAGCTTTATGGAAAGTCATTGGTGGCCAAAAAATTGACAATATCAGCATACCACGGAATTATGGCTTTGATGGCCATTAGATTCTCATCCGGAAAGCATTCAATGATTGGTATTTCCTCCTTTTCAGTTACTAATCTACTCAAATGGTTTGCTACCAAGTTTTCACTTCCCTTTTTGTCCTTAATTTCCAGGTCAAATTCCTGGAGTAGTAGAATCCATCGGAGCAATCTTGGTTTTGCTTCCTTTTTTGTGAGAAGATACTTCAAGGCTGCATGATCTGAAAAAATAATCAATTTAGAACCAATAAGATATGATCTAAATTTTTCTAAAGCAAATACCACAGCTAGAAGTTCTTTTTCAGTTGTAGAGTAATTCAATTGAGCATCATTTAGAGTCCTTGATGCATAATAGATAGCATAAGGTACTCTATCAACTCGTTATCCTAAGACAGCCCCTACCGCGAAGTCACTGGCATCACACATCAGCTCAAATGATAGTTCCCAATTTGGGGGTCTTATGACAGGCACAACAGTCATCAGTTTCTTGAGCTTAGTGAAAGCTCCTATACATTTCTCATCAAAATTAAAGGGAATATCTTTTTGGAGTAATTTACACAGGGGTAATAATATTTTGGAGAAATCCTTGATGAATCTCTAATAAAAACCTGCATGACCAATGAAAGAACGAATTTCCCACACACTAGTGGGTGGGAGTAAAGAATGAATGAATTCTACCTTAGCTTTATCTACCTCAATTCCCCTAGTAGAAATTACATGACCCAACACTATACCTTCCTCTACTATGAAATGGCATTTTTTCCCAATTCAGCATAAGGTTAGTGTCAATGCATCTTTTTAAAACCAAAGTTAGATGTTCTAAATAGTTTTCAAAACCATTTCCAAAAACACTAAAATCATCCATAAAGACCTCTATAATACTTTCAATATAATCAGAAAATATGCTCATCATGCATCTCTGAAAGGTCCCTGGTGCATTGCAAAGTCCAAAAGGCATTCGCCTATATGCAAAGGTACCAAATTGACAACTGAAAGTGATTTTGTCCTGGTCTTCTGGAGCAATAACAATTTGATTATAACCTGAAAATCCATCCAGAAAACAGTAGTGAGAATGACCAGCTAGTCTTTCCAACATTTGATTAATAAAAGGTAAAAGAAAGTGGCCTTCTCTAGTGACCGCATTAAGCTTCCTATAATCAATGCAAACACGCCACCCTGTTTGTAACCCAGTGGGGATAAGCTCATTTTCGGCATTTCTTACCACAGTAATTCCAAATTTCTTTGGTACTACCTGGACTAGGCTTACCCACTTGCTGTCAGAAATGGGGTAAATTACCCCCACACTTAGGAGCTTTAGTATCTCTTTTTTCACAACCTCCATCATAGGAGGGTTCAACCTCCTCTGGGGGTCTCTTACAGGTTTAGCACCCTCCTCCGTTAAGATTTTGTGCATGCAAATGGAGGGACTAATACCCTTGATGTCAGCTATTGACCAACCAATGGCCGTTTTGTGCTCTTGCAACATAGCTACCAATTTCTTTTCTTGTTCTTAGGTGAGTGACTTGGCAATTATCACTTTCTCCCAAGAATATGTATTTAAGATGATCAAGCAATGCTTTTAGTTCTAACTCAGGTGCCTGCACAACAAAAGGTTGAGGTACATCAGTAGTAATTGGTAATTCCACAAAAGAAACCTTATGTTCTTCTGAAGTGGATAAGAGCTCTTGCAAGGAGGCTACGACATCATCAATGTCTTCATCCCATGGCTCTCCTTCATCACCTTTCTTTTCTCCCTGTACATCTAAGCTTTGAGTCAAAATTGTATCAAGATCATTACAATGGTCAGACTCAAAAGTTGCATAAATTAAAGAATCAAAAGAATCAAGAGAATTAATTAAACAAGTTGATTGCACATCACTCGGGTATCTCATGGCCTCAAAGATGTTGAATCTGATCAGTTCCCCATCAAATTCCATCGTCAAAGTTCCGGAGTGCACATTAATTTTTGTCCGAGCAGTTTTCAAGTATGGTCTCCCTAACAAAATAGGAGCAGAGTTGAGGGATTTATTCTCTTCCATGTCCAACACATAGAAGTCTGCCGAAAATACTAATTCATTCACCTACACTAAAACATCTTCAACAACACCCTTTGGGTATGCATTAGATCGATTAGCCAATTGAATAATAACACCAGTAGGTTCTAAAGGACCCAAGTATAAAGATGCATAAATGGAATAAGGCATGACATTTATGGATGCACCTAAATCTAGCATTGCCCTTTCAAACCTAGTGTTACCTATAGTGCATGGTATGGTGAATGTGCCAGGATCCTTGCATTTTGTTAGGAGTTTCTTTTTAATTACAGCTGAAACATTCTCTCCCACTTGGACCCTTTCGTTCCCTTTTAATTTCCTTTTGTTAGTGCATAGTTCTTTTAAAAATTTTGCATATCTAGGTACTTGCTTAATGGCATCTAACAAAGGGATGTTAACTTCCACTTTCCTAAAAGTCTCTAAGATCTCTTTTTTTGCTTCTTTTTTCCTAGTCTTTACCAATCTACTAGGAAAAGGTGCTTTAGTGACATATTTAGGAAGTGGTTCAGGAATACTTACTTTAGGGGCTTTAGAACTTTGCTCCTTGTCATTTGCTTCCTTGGGTGATTCATCTCTTTCTTTAGTGACTGGTTGGAAAAGGTGTTGGTTCATCCAACGTCTTCCCACTTCTCAATGTGACAGCACTAGCATTTTCTCTCGAGTTTACTTCCGGTAGTGAGGGAAGTTTTCTCGAAAATTGGCTTTGAAGCTTGTTGAAATTTGTTGTAACACCCCTTTTGAGGATGTCACACATAAAAGAAAATAAAAGAAATAGAAATAAAATCTACCCAAGTTGTGAAATATTTGTTAAATATTATTACGGGTTGTAAAATAATTCCTGATAGACAGAAGTATGTAATAAAAAGATAATACGGAAAATACGAAATAAAAAAAAACATCATCACTGATAATATACATATGGTTAAGTTATAAGTTGTACAAATAATTTACAACTAAGACTACAAATATTTAAACAAAAACAAGAAAGAAAGCAATAAAAGAGTTAATATATACAGACATACTGTGTGACGCGCCCAAAAAAACATCATGGTTATCTAATCCTCTGATGGATCACTATCAGCCTGAAAATGATCATCAGGGGATAAATATCCCGGATGCCTCGACACACGGCGATAACGGGATCGCGCAGTCGATACGATGCTTATCTCACTAGGCTCAGGGTTTTCAGCACCCCAATAACGCCTAATGGATAAGGGTAACTCTAGATGTAGAAATAACGTCGTCGTCATAATCGGATCTCCATCAAACTGATGACGTAAAATCACGGTCATACGTCCAGCATAGGTAACAGAAGCACGATCTCCTCGTAAATGCCAAGCCAGATCACCTCCATGAAATACCAGCTCTATGAATCCCAAAAATGCGGCGTCGCCATCCCCCACACAATCAATCCGAGGGTATGGATGATCGGATGGTTCTTGCTCGTAAAACCGATCGTCGGCTTGCGACCTTCCTCTTCCTCGGGTACACGATCTCAAGAGGTTGTTCCTCTTCTTCTCTTCAAACTCTTTACCGTATAAAATAAATAGACAAGAGACACATACAATAAAGAGGTAAGACAACATAAAATCATCGCAACATGGCCAATAAGAAGACGACAAATAACAACTACACGGTTCATATAATACGAAAAAGCTATAACAAGAATGCATATTAGATATCCTAGTGTTTCGAACATCATAGATATAACGCAAATAAAAATCACACGATAAATCAATCTCACGGATAAAATAAGATAAGAAATGGACAACTAACATAAGAATTATCGATAAATATAAATAGAGAAAATATAAAAACATCCAAGATATTACCGGATAAAGAAAAATAGAGAAAAATGGAATATTATCCAAGATAAAATCAAATACACCAAAACACAACCCTACTCCATGGAGCTAAACCCAAACAGATATCGAGAGAATGACTTGCAAAATCTATTAGTACCACGGCTGCCCAACCAACTATTACGCGGTCATACGTTGCGTCAATAGCCTACGGCACTTTGACTGGAATCCACCATCCAGGCGTAGTATAGTTCACGGTCTCCGTTGTGGCACTATAGGCAATGTACTACTAGACTTTACAAACCTCGATTAAATATAGTGAATGTCGAGTACCTTAGTGTGCTATCGGTTTACCACGGCCCA
Source organism: Ormosia emarginata (assembly GCA_029884605.1). Classification (NCBI taxonomy): domain Eukaryota; kingdom Viridiplantae; phylum Streptophyta; class Magnoliopsida; order Fabales; family Fabaceae; genus Ormosia; species Ormosia emarginata. The sequence goes on along the minus strand of JAQQTP010000078.1, from coordinate 17,136,290 downwards.
AATGAGCTACCAACTATCCACATGTGGGATCCCGTACACTAAAGTCTCCAAGTTCATTAGAACAATGAACCACACTACATTTATCACATCGACAACACGATGTGATTCGTCTCGTCAATCGAAACACCAAAAATTGGTATAAAGACAAATACATAATTCCAAATATATGAAATTACGAAAATGCCCTCAAGATAAAAATATGCCCTCAATGGCGTAGAAAGCCCATGCGGGTTCACTTTTTCCCGACAAAGAAAATAACCTTAACAAACTTGTATGCGGGTTCACATTTTCCCGACAACGAAAATAGATATAGTAACGGTCAATTGCGTAGAAATTTTATCGCGTTTTTGAAATCTCGTTGTTTTTACAAACGTTTAAAAATCGGGTAAAGATATTTTTCTGTTTTTAAAATCGCGTAGCATTTTTAATACGTTTTCTCAATCGCGTAAGATTTTTAAATCATTTTCTTATTCGAATGCCCTTAAAATTACTGTTTAAACAGATAGAAATAGTACTTAGTACATTTAAACTACGTTGAATAATTTTTCATACCGCATACTGTCATTAGGATATTGTTACTATCTTATAGGTTCATTTTTACTAAAAATTAACAAGATATTTTGTTTATAAACTTATAATAATGGTTTTCTAAATTTTCCATAAAATTTCTATTTACCTAATTTTTAACCATTTCATTAAATTCTTTTTGAAATCTCTAACATGCTTCAAAACCAAAAGTGAGCTATATGTTAGAAAATTTCTTAATATCATTTGTATTTCCTTCCTAATGATAAAATCACTAATTTTAATCCTTTAAACTTATTTCTACTCAATTTGTTTCTTCAAAAATCATCATAGAAAATTTCCCTTTAACTTGTATTGTTTCTTTTTAATTGAAAGAGGTTTGGAATCAAGTTTTAGAAATCATAATTACCTATAGTGGCATGTTGGCCGAATTTTGTAAAACTTTTTCATTTGATCTCTAAATCATATCAAAGGTATTATCTTATCTAAGTTCATTAAATCATGTTATAAAGTAATGATTTTAAATCAAATAAATCCTTTAGGCATGTTGGCCCAAAATTTACTAAATCTTTACCAATTGATTTCTAAATTCCTTTTCTTGGATCAAAACAATTTGAAACCTTCTTATTTCTCCTAATCAATTAAGTTGCACTTTAGGAAAAATGAAGAGAACATTTTGGTCCTCACACTTTAGCATTGCCGTGAGCTATTGGATGTGTTCTTTGGAACACTCATGCAAATTTACACATGTTATTCACATCCTAAACCTTATCATACAATTCTAACACATGCATTTATATCTCTAACACATGCAAAATATTTCTAACACATGCAAAATATTTCTAACACATAAAACCTAATTTAAAGCTTATAGACATACAATCAAAAGCTATTAGACATGCAAAATTATTACAATTACCAAATAAGAAAGCTACTAACACATAACACTTAAGCTACTAGCAACCACAAAAATTAACAAATACACATCAATAAACACACCACAACCGAATCCTTATGGATTCTACAAACAACCCATCTTCTTACCACCATCAAGGGATGATAAGAATTGTCTTCCTCTTACCTTAAATGAAGACAAAAGCTTGCTTTCACACCTCCTAGGTCACGGTTTTCACCACCAAAAATACCTAGAAATCTCAAACAAAATCTACATGTTACTAACCATGAAAAAGAAGCTAAACCATGGAAAAATCATGGCTTAGAACTTTGAAAAAGAAGAGAGAAAAGAAAAGCATGAAATTTCACCTTCTAGGTAAAACTTTCAAGGTTGGTTTCCAAGCCCTAGATGGAAGAATTTGAAGAAACTTCCAACTACAAAGGTTCTTAGAATGGTGTTTAGGTTAAGGAAACTTGGTTAGAAAAATTTTTGGATGGTTGGAGTGTTAGGAAACTAGCTTGGCCGAATATGGTGAAGAAAATGGACAAGAATGGTGGCTAGGGTTCTTGATGAGAGAGAAGAGAGAAAAGTGATGAAGATGAAAGTGATTTTTGTCTCCTAAGGCCTCTTGGCCGTGAACATCAAGTGGGGTGCAAGGTGGGCACCTTGCTTGGCTTCATCCAAGCCATTGGATGAATCAAAGGCCAAGATCAAGCCTTGGTGAGCAAGCTTGATTCTCATTGGTTGGTTCCCGGTGACTCACATGCTGTGAGTCACACAACAGTATAAATGCTCTGTGAGTCACTAGTGAGTCGACTTGTTCTGAAAGTTCTACGACTTACGGTGATTAATTAAGCTACCGATCTAACTGTTACGCTAATCGTGGGTCCCGCAAAATATTTCCTGGGTCCACTTGTCACTAAAACATACGACTAATAAAATAATATTATAATAATATAAAATTATTTTATTTGTGATTAAATCTAAAAAATTAAAAGATTATTTTTAGTCTCATTCGAATCGGGTTAAGTAAGATCCCCCAATTCTAAATAATAAAATAAGATTTTCCCGGCCGGAAAATATTATTTTCTGCCTCGAGCAAATCACACAAAAAGTCCATATAAAATCACAGACGGTATTTTCGGGCATTAAATCAAGAAGAAAACAATTAAAAACAGACAAAAACAAATAAAACAAGATGCGTTCGGGACGTAACGGTCATTTTCCCATTTTTTCCCACAACGTAGGTAATTATTCAAAACGTTCAAATAAAATATCCAGCTGTATTATATAGCTGTATATCGTTCAGAAAAATTAATACAGTAGCTCAGAAAAATTTTTATTTTACTAGTCTCGAAACAATTTACGCAAAACGATCAAATAAAATTTGAGCCAGTATTATCGTATTTGTTTTCATACGAAAATTAAGCGAAAAACAGGGACACAATGGTCATTCATACAAAAGCATGAAAAACGAAAAGCAAGTACATTCGAATATTTTCTAAAAATTGGGGCGTTACAACTCTCCCCAACAAATAAAAATTTCGTCCTCGAAATTCGATGTTCATCCAAACAAATGAGGATACTTGATCCTTCATTTTATCTTCCAGACTCCCAAGTAGCTTCACCCGTCACCTCATTCCATATAACCTTCACCAGCTCGATCATCTTCCCTCGAAGCTGCTTTACCTTTCTGTCCTCTATCCTGACAGGTAAAGTTTCGTAAGTCAAATTCTCCTTTAATTGCACGCCATCTGGTTGTATAACATGTGTCGGATCTGGTATATACTTCCGTAACTGAGACACATGAAACACGTCATGCAAATTGGATAGAAAAGGCGGCAAAGCAATCTGATATGCTACAGGGCCAATACGTCGGATAATCTGATATGGTCCAATGAATTTAGGAGTAAGCTTTTTAGACTTAATCACTCTTCCGACACCAGTCGTAGGAGTAACTCTCAGAAACACATGCTCACCCTCCTCAAACTCAAGAGGTCGTCTTCGCTTATCCGCGTAACTCTTTTGTCTGCTTTGCGTCGTCCTCATCTTCTCTTGTATCATCTTGACTTTATCCGTAGTTTGTTGTACAAGCTCAGGTCCAACATCATACTCTCTCCATCTTGATACCAAAGATAGCGGCGTTCGACATCGTCTTCCATACAATGCTTCATAAGGTGCCATTCCGATGCTTGCGTGAAAACTATTGTTGTAGGTGAATTCTATCAAAGATAAAAATTCATCCCAACTTCCCCGTTGTTCCAAAACACAAGCACGCAATAAATCCTCCAAAGACTGTATAGTTCTTTCAGTCTGACCGTCAGTCTGCGGATGATACGCTGAACTCAGTCGTAACTTAGTTCCCATAGCTTCTTGTAGACTTCGCCAAAATCTTGACGTAAACCTCGGATCACGATCAGAAATTATACTTGTCGGTACACCATGTAGTCTGACAATTTCACTGATGTACAACTGGGTTAATCTTTCCAATGAATATTTAATATTAATTGGTAAGAAATGAGCTGATTTCGTAAGTTTATCAACTATAACCCATATTGCATCATGACCTTTCTTTGTCTTCGGCAAACCAGTAACGAAATCCATAGAAATGCTGTCCCATTTCCATTCTGGAATCGATAATGGTTGCAACATCCCAGCTGGTCTTTGGTGTTCAACTTTCGATTTTTGACAAACTAGGCAAGTTGACACGCATCTAACCACATCACCCTTCATTCGATGCCACCAGAATAACTTCTTCAAGTCTTGATACATCTTTGTTATGCCTGGATGCATACTCAATAGACTAGTATGGGCATGTTTCACAATATATCTTCTCAGTTCTCGGTTACGAGGAACACAGACTCTACCCCGAAATCTCAAAATTCCATCAGTTCCTTCCTTGAACTCTAGTGTCTCGCCTTGTTTCATTTGCTCCCTTATTCCTTGCAAAAATTTATCGGCATTTTGCTTTTCCCTTATGTCTTCCATCAACTCGCTCGAGATAGTAACCATGCTAATACGGATCTTCCCGGTTTAACTCAACAAATGACCACTCATCTCTAAACTGTTCAATGAGCTCCTTCTCTTTAATCATTAGCGCAGAAACACTAATAATCTTCCTGCTCAAGGCAACGGCCACGACATTCGCCTTATCAGGGTGGTACAAAAGTTGAAAATCGTAGTCGTTCAGAAATTCTAACCACCTTCGCTGCCTCATATTCAGCTCCTTCTGATCGTATAAGTACTTCAAACTTTTGTGATCACTGAAGATGTTGAACGTTGCTCCATAGAGAAAGTGTCTCCATATCTTCAAAGCAAAAACTACCGCACCAATTCTAAATCATGCGTAGGATAATTCTTCTCATGAATCTTCAATTGCCGAGAAGCATACGCCACCACATTCCGGTCTTGCATCAACACGCATCCTAGTCCTTGATAAGAAGCGTCACAATACACATCGAAAGATTTCGTCGAATCTGGTAGGATCAATACCGGTGCAGTTGTTAACCTCTTCTTCAACTCTTGAAAACTGGCTTCACGCTCTTCCGTCCATTCAAAAGTTTGACTTTTCCTCGTCAGTTGTGTAAGCGGTCCAGCAATCTTGGAAAAACCTTCGATAAATCTCCGATAATAACCAGCAAGTCCAACAAAACTTCGAACTTCTGTTACTGTCTTAGGTCTCTCCCACTGTAAAACAGTCTCCACTTTCGATGGGTCCACCGCTATACCTTCTTTAGAAATTACGTGACCAAGAAATTGGACTTCTTCTAACCAGAACTCACACTTAGACAACTTCGCATACAACTGCTTCTCCCTCAAAATCTGAAGAACAACACTCAGATGTTCAGCATGCTCTTCCTTCGATTGAGAATAGATCAGAATGTCATCAATAAAGACAACGACAAATCTGTCTAGATATGGACGAAATATCCTGTTCATATAATCCATAAATATGGCAGGAGCATTCGTCACCCCGAATGGCATTACCTGATACTCATAATGTCCGTAACGAGTTCGAAAAGCAGTTTTCGGCACATCTTCCCCTCTTACACGAATCTGGTGATAACTGATCGATCGCAGATCTATCTTGGAAAATATCACGGCTCCTCTCAATTGATCCATCAAATCGTCGATTCTTGGAAGCGGATATTTATTCTTGATAGTCACCTTGTTCAACCGCCGATAGTCCACACAAAGTCGTGACGTTCCATCCTTCTTCTTGACCAAAAGTCTTGGTGCACCCCATGGGGAAACGCTAGGTCGTACAAATTCTTTCTCCAACAGTTCCACCAATTGCTTTTTCAGCTCCTCCAACTCTACGGCGACATACGATATGGTGCAATTGAGATAGGACTGTTCCCTACTAAATCAATTGAGAATTCGATTTCCCGCTCGGGCGGTAAACCGTGTACATCTTCGGGAAAAACATCCTGGAAAATCGTTGACAACGGGAATAGTATTCACATCCTTCTCCTTCTTAACTTCTAGAGAAGACAATACCGAGATATCCGCGCTCCATCTCTCAACAAAGACTTGACCTTAACGGCGGTTAAGAATCCGGACTCTTCTTCCTTAGGAAAAACTATAGTTTTCTTCGCACAATCTATGAGGATATGGTTAGAACATAACCAAATCCATCCCTAAGATTACATCTATCTCAATGAGAGGTAAACAAATCAAATCGACCATAAATAAACGGTCCTTCACAACAATAGGACAATCCAAACAGACCTTAGAAGTAACTACAGGTTTAGCAGTTGGCGTAGATACATTCAACATAACATTCAGAGAAGATATGGGCAACTTCAACCTTGCTACACAATCATATGCAATAAACGAGTGTGTAGCACCCGAGTCATACAAGACAGTCGAAGGTTACCTCCAATGTCTCCTTCTCCTGAATAAGATCATCGGACTTAGAAATCTCGAGATCCCATCATTGTATACACTCGCCCTCCGGATCTCGGTGAGTACTTCCAGATTTCTGCGATTAGCTTTAACATACCGAATGGCAGGTTTTCTCTCCATTTGTGGACAATCCTTTGATATGTGCCCGGGTTGCTTACAATTGAAACAAACGTACCTTTAATCTGTACACTCGGGAGAAATATGACCTTTCTTCCCGCACTTAAAACATGTTGGCGTAAACGCCACCCTCATCGTCCACTCCACTACCACTTGCACTTCCACTAACGGATGGTCATTGAGATTGACTTCTGTTGGCTTGGTATACGGCTTACGCCGAAACCGATTGGCATTACTACCTCCACCTCTCTGGAACCTTGTCGGTCCAAAATTCCGATTCCTTTGATCTCTAGATGGCTCCAACTCTTCAAGTCGAGCACAAGCATCCACCAAAGCATGAAACGAGTCATCCTCAAAGATACTACTCCTCGTTTCAGTTCCACCCTTAAACCTGATTCAAACTTCCCGCATCTCCACACATCATCTTGTCGTGTCTGAGCATAATCGAGAATTGAGACAAACTCTCAAATTTTGTGGCATACTCATTCACCGTCATATTCCCCTGTCGCAAACCAAGAAATTCCATTTCCTTGGCATGCCTAGCACTTGCAGGAAAATATTTATCCAGAAAAGTATTAGAAAACACTTCCCAGGTAATCTCAGTCCCTTCAGCTTGCAACACTCGGCGGATTCCTCTCCACCAATGTTCTGCATCTCCTCTCAGCATGAAGACAGCATAAGTTACTTTCTTTTCATCTGTGCATCTCATCTCCACCAATGTTCTGCATCCACCTCGCCTCTAAATTGTGGCGGATTATGGCGCCTAAATTCAGATAAATTTAGGGCATCAGCTGTAGCGTCTTGCTGTTGGGCTGCTCTCAAATTTTGCTGAGTAATCACTTCAGCCATCTGCCGCATAGCCTCAGCAGCAACCAACATCGGGTCCTCATCACGATTTACGTTAGCACGTCCTCTACCTCTACCAGCCATCTTCTTTCTTCAATCATAACAAAACAAAATTAGATACATCCTTCTAGATATTTCCGAAAGGATATAAATCACAAACATCACAGAGAATCACACAGCACAAACAAAAACAGACCCAGCCACAACCCCAAAAGACTCTAACTTGGGCTCGATACCAACTAATGTAACACCCTTTTGAGGATGTCACACATAAAAGAAAATAAAAGAAATAGAAATAAAATCTACCCAAGTTGTGAAATATTTGTTAAATATTATTACGGGTTGTAAAATAATTCCCGATAGACAGTATGTAATAAAAAGATAATACGGAAAATACGAAATAAAAAAAAAACATCATCACCGATAATATACATATGGTTAAGTTATAAGTTGTACAAATAATTTACAACTAAGACTACAAATATTTAAACAAAAACAGTAAAGAAAGCAATAAAAGAGTTAATATATACAGACATACGCTGACGCGCCCAAAAAAACATCATGGTTATCTAATCCTCTGATGGATCACTATCAGCCTGAAAATGATCATCAGGGGATAAATATCCCGGATGCCTCGACACACGGCGATAACGGGTTTGCGCAGTCGATACGATGCTTATCTCACTAGGCTCAGGGTTTTCAGCACCCCAATAACGCCTAATGGATAAGGGTAACTCTAGATGTAGAAATAACGTCGTCGTCATAATCGGATCTCCATCAAACTGATGACGTAAAATCACGGTCATACGTCCAGCATAGGTAACAGAAGCACGATCTCCTCGTAAATGCCAAGCCAGATCACCTCCATGAAATACCAGCTCTATGAATCCCAAAAATGCAGGCGTCGCCATCCCCACACAATCAATCCAGGGTATGGATGATCGGATGGTTCTTGCTCGTAAAACGATCGTCGGCTTGTGACCTTCCTCTTCCTCGGGGTACACGATCTCAAGAGGTCATTTCTCTCTTCAAACTCTTTACCGTATAAAATAAATAGACAAGAGACACATACAATAAAGAGGTAAGACAACATAAAATCATCGCAACATGGCCAATAAGAAGACGACAAATAACAACTACACGGTTCATATAATACGAAAAAGCTATAACAAGAATGCATATTAGATATCCTAGTGTTTCGAACATCATAGATATAACGCAAATAAAAATCACACGATAAATCAATCTCACGGATAAAATAAGATAAGAAATGGACAACTAACATAAGAATTATCGGATAAATATAAATAGAGAAAATATAAAAACATCCAAGATATTACCGGATAAAGAAAAATAGAGAAAAATGGAATATTATCCAAGATAAAATCAAATACACCAAAACACAACCCTACTCCATGGAGCTAAACCCAAACAGATATCGAGAGAATGACTTGCAAAATCTATTAGTACCACGGCTGCCCAACCAACTATTACGCGGTCATACGTTGCGTCAATAGCCTACGACACTGGGAATCCACCATCCAGGGCGTAGTATAGTTCACGGTCTCCCGTTGTGGCACTATAGGCAACGTACTACTAGACTTTACAAACCTCGATTAAATATAGTGAATGTCGAGTACCTTAGTTAGTAGTGTGCTATCGGTTTACCACCCCCAATGAGCTACCAACTCCATCACGTGTGGGATCCCGTACACTAAAGTCTCCAAGTTCATTAGAACAATGAACCACACTACATTTATCACATCGACAACACGATGTGATTCGTCTCGTCAATCGAAACACCAAAAATTGGTATAAAGACAAATACATAATTCCAAATATATGAAATTACGAAAATGCCCTCAAGATAAAAATATGCCCTCAATGGCAGAAAGCCTGTACGGGTTCACTTTTTCCCGACAAAGAAAAATAACCTTAACAACTTGTACGGGTTCACATTTTCCCGACAACGAAAATAGATATAGTAACGGTCAATTGCGTAGAAATTTTATCGCGTTTTTGAAATCTCGTTGTTTTTACAAACGTTTAAAAATCGGGTAAAGATATTTTTCTGTTTTTAAAATCGCGTAGCATTTTTAATACGTTTTCTCAATCGCGTAAGATTTTAAATCATTTTCTTATTCGAATGCCCTTAAAATTACTGTTTAAACAGATAGAAATAGTACTTAGTACATTTAAACTACGTTGAATAATTTTTCATACCGCATACTGTCATTAGGATATTGTTACTATCTTATAGGTTCATTTTTACTAAAAATTAACAGTATTTTGTTTATAAACTTATAATAATGGTTTTCTAAATTTTCCATAAAATTTCTATTTACCTAATTTTTAACCATTTCATTAAATTCTTTTTGAAATCTCTAACATGCTTCAAAACCAAAAGTGAGCTATATGTTAGAAAATTTCTTAATATCACTGTATTTCCTTCCTAATGATAAAATCACTAATTTTAATCCTTTAAACTTATTTCTACTCAATTTGTTTCTTCAAAAATCATCATAGAAAATTTCCCTTTAACTTGTATTGTTTCTTTTTAATTGAAAGAGGTTTGGAATCAAGTTTTAGAAATCATAATTACCTATAGTGGCATGTTGGCCGAATTTTGTAAAACTTTTTCATTTGATCTCTAAATCATATCAAAGGTATTATCTTATCTAAGTTCATTAAATCATGTTATAAAGTAATGATTTTAAATCAAATAAATCCTTTAGGCATGTTGGCCCAAAATTTACTAAATCTTTACCAATTGATTTCTAAATTCCTTTTCTTGGATCAAAACAATTTGAAACCTTCTTATTTCTCCTAATCAATTAAGTTGCACTTTAGGAAAAATGAAGAGAACATTTTGGTCCTCACACTTTAGCATTGCCGTGAGCTATTGGATGTGTTCTTTGGAACACTCATGCAAATATACACATGTTATTCACATCCTAAACCTTATCATACAATTCTAACACATGCATTTATATCTCTAACACATGCAAAATATTTCTAACACATGCAAAATATTTCTAACACATAAAACCTAATTTAAAGCTTATAGACATACAATCAAAAGCTATTAGACATGCAAAATTATTACAATTACCAAATAAGAAAGCTACTAACACATAACACTTAAGCTACTAGCAACCACAAAAATTAACAAATACACATCAATAAACACACCACAACCGAATCCTTATGGATTCTACAAACAACCCATCTTCTTACCACCATCAAGGGATGATAAGAATTGTCTTCCTCTTACCTTAAATGAAGACAAAAGCTTGCTTTCACACCTCCTAGGTCACGGTTTTCACCACCAAAAATACCTAGAAATCTCAAACAAAATCTACATGTTACTAACCATGAAAAAGAAGCTAAACCATGGAAAAATCATGGCTTAGAACTTTGAAAAAGAAGAGAGAAAAGAAAAGCATGAAATTTCACCTTCTAGGTAAAACTTTCAAGGTTGGTTTCCAAGCCCTAGATGGAAGAATTTGAAGAAACTTCCAACTACAAAGGTTCTTAGAATGGTGTTTAGGTTAAGGAAACTTGGTTAGAAAAATTTTTGGATGGTTGGAGTGTTAGGAAACTAGCTTGGCGAATATGGTGAAGAAAATGGACAAGAATGGTGGCTAGGGTTCTTGATGAGAGAGAAGAGAGAAAAGTGATGAAGATGAAAGTGATTTTTGTCTCCTAAGGCCTCTTGGCCGTGAACATCAAGTGGGGTGCAAGGTGGGCACCTTGCTTGGCTTCATCCAAGCCATTGGATGAATCAAAGGCCAAGATCAAGCCTTGGTGAGCAAGCTTGATTCTCATTGGTTGGTTCCCGGTGACTCACATGCTGAGTCACACAGCGTATTAAATGCTCTGCTGAGTCAGCTTGTTCTGGAAAGTTCTACAGCTTACGGTGATTAATTAAGCTACCGATCTAACCGTTCTGCTAATCGTGGGTCCCGCAAAATATTTCCGGGTCCACTGTCACTAAAACATACTGACTAATAAAATAATATTATAATAATATAAAATTATTTTATTTGACAAGTTAAATCCTAAAAATTAAAAGATTATTTTTAGTCTCATTCGAGAATCGGGTTAAGTAAGATCCCCCAATTCTAAATAATAAAATAAGATTTTCCCCGGCCCGGAAAATATTATTTTCTGCCTCGAGCAAATCACACAAAAAGTCCATATAAAATCACAGACGGTATTTTCGGGCATTAAATTAAGAAGAAAACAATTAAAAACAGACAAAAACAGCCAAGCAGATGCGTTCGGGACGTAACGGTCATTTTTCCATTTTTTCCCACAACGTAGGTAATTATTCAAAACGTTCAAATAAAATATCCAACTGTATTATATAGCTGTATATCTTTCAGAAAAATTAATACAATAGCTCGAAAAAATTTTTATTTTACCGTCTCGAAACAATTTACGCAAAACGATCAAATAAAATTTGAGCCAGTATTATCGTAATTGTTTTCATACAGAAATTAAGAACTGAAAAATAGGGACACAATGGTCATTCATACAAAAGCATGAAAAACAGAAAACAGTACATTCAGAATATTTTCTAAAAATTGGGGCGTTACAACTTCCCCAACAAATAAAAATTTCGTCCTCGAAATTCGATGTTCATCCAAACAAATGAGGATACTTGATCCTTCATTTTATCTTCCACTTCCCAAGTAGCTTCACCCGTCACCTCATTCCATATAACCTTCACCACTCGATCATCTTCCCTCGAAGTTGCTTTACCTTTCTGTCCTCTATCCTGACAGGTAAAGTTTCGTAAGTCAAATTCTCCTTTAATTGCACGCCATCTGGTTGTATAACATGTGTCGGATCTGGTATATACTTCAAATCGAGACACATGAAACACGTCATGCAAATTGGATAGAAAAGGCGGCAAAGCAATCTGATATGCTACAGGGCCAATACGTCGGATAATCTGATATGGTCCAATGAATTTAGGAGTAAGCTTTTTAGACTTAATCACTCTTCCGACACCAGTCGTAGGAGTAACTCTCAGAAACACATGCTCACCCTCCTCAAACTCAAGAGGTCGTCTTCGCTTATCCGCGTAACTCTTTTGTCTGCTTTGCGTCGTCCTCATCTTCTCTTGTATCATCTTGACTTTATCCGTAGTTTGTTGTACAAGCTCCGGTCCAACAGTCATACTCTCTCCATCTTGATACCAGCATAGCGGCGTTCGACATCGTCTTCCATACAATGCTTCATAAGGTGCCATTCCGATGCTTGCGTGAAAACTATTGTTGTAGGTGAATTCTATCAAAGATAAAAATTCATCCCAACTTCCCCGTTGTTCCAAAACACAAGCACGCAATAAATCCTCCAAAGACTGTATAGTTCTTTCCTGTACGACCGTCGATCTGCTACGGGATGATACGCCGAACTCGATCGTAACTTAGTTCCCATAGCTTCTTGTAGACTTCGCCAAAATCTTGACGTAAACCTCGGATCACGATCGAAATTATACTTGTCGGTACACCATGTAGTCGACAATTTCAACGATGTACAATCAAGTTAATCTTTCCAATGAATATTTAATATTAATTGGTAAGAAATGAAATGATTTCGTAAGTCTATCAACTATAACCCATATTGCATCATGACCTTTCTTTGTCTTCGGCAAACCAAGAATCGAAATCCATAGAAATGCTGTCCCATTTCCATTCTGGAATCGATAATGGTTGCAACATCCCAAATGGTCTTTGGTGTTCAACTTTCGATTTTTGACAAACTAGGCAAGTTGACACGCATCTAACCACATCACCCTTCATTCGATGCCACCGAATAACTTCTTCAAGTCTTGATACATCTTTGTTATGCCTGGATGCATACTCAATAGACTAGTATGGGCATGTTTCACAATATATCTTCTCGGTTCTCGGTTACGAGGAACACAGACTCTACCCGAAATCTCGAAATTCCATCGCTCCTTCCTTGAACTCTAGTGTCTCGCCTTGTTTCATTTGCTCCCTTATTCCTTGCAAAAATTTATCGGCATTTTGCTTTTCCCTTATGTCTTCCATCAACTCGCTCGAGATAGTAACCATGCTAATACGGAGATCTTCCCTTTTAACTCAACAAATGACCACTCATCTCTAAACTGTTCAATGAGCTCCTTCTCTTTAATCATTAGCGCAGAAACACTAATAATCTTCCTGCTCAAGGCATCGGCCACGACATTCGCCTTATCAGGGTGGTACAAAAGTTGAAAATCGTAGTCGTTCAGAAATTCTAACCACCTTCGCTGCCTCATATTCAGCTCCTTCTGATCGTATAAGTACTTCAAACTTTTGTGATCACTGAAGATGTTGAACGTTGCTCCATAGAGAAAGTGTCTCCATATCTTCAAAGCAAAAACTACCGCAGCCAATTCTAAATCATGCGTAGGATAATTCTTCTCATGAATCTTCAATTGCCGAGAAGCATACGCCACCACATTCCGGTCTTGCATCAACACGCATCCTAGTCCTTGATAAGAAGCGTCACAATACACATCGAAAGATTTCGTCGAATCTGGTAGGATCAATACCGGTGCAGTTGTTAACCTCTTCTTCAACTCTTGAAAACTGGCTTCACGCTCTTCCGTCCATTCAAAAGTTTGACTTTTCCTCGTCAGTTGTGTAAGCGGTCCAGCAATCTTGGAAAAACCTTCGATAAATCTCCGATAATAACCAGCAAGTCCAACAAAACTTCGAACTTCTGTTACTGTCTTAGGTCTCTCCCACTGTAAAACAGTCTCCACTTTCGATGGGTCCACCGCTATACCTTCTTTAGAAATTACGTGACCAAGAAATTGGACTTCTTCTAACCAGAACTCACACTTAGACAACTTCGCATACAACTGCTTCTCCCTCAAAATCTGAAGAACAACACTCAGATGTTCAGCATGCTCTTCCTTCGATTGAGAATAGATCAGAATGTCATCAATAAAGACAACGACAAATCTGTCTAGATATGGACGAAATATCCTGTTCATATAATCCATAAATATGGCAGGAGCATTCGTCACCCCGAATGGCATTACCTGATACTCATAATGTCCGTAACGAGTTCGAAAAGCAGTTTTCGGCACATCTTCCCCTCTTACACGAATCTGGTGATAACCTGATCGCAGATCTATCTTGGAAAATATCACAGCTCCTCTCAATTGATCCATCAAATCGTCGATTCTTGGAAGCGGATATTTATTCTTGATAGTCACCTTGTTCAATCGCTAGATAGTCCACACAAAGTCGTGACGTTCCATCCTTCTTCTTGACCAAAAGTACTTGGTGCACCCCATGGGGAAACGCTAGGTCGTACAAATTCTTTCTCCAACAGTTCCACCAATTGCTTTTTCAGCTCCTCCAACTCTACTGGCGACATACGATATGGTGCAATTGAGATAGGACCTGTTCCCGGTACTAAATCAATTGAGAATTCGATTTCCCGCTCAGGCGGTAAACCAGGTACATCTTCAGGAAAAACATCCGGAAAATCGTTGACAACAGGAATAGTATTCACATCCTTCTCCTTCTTAACTTCTAGAGAAGACAATACCAGATATCCCTGCGCTCCATCTCTCAACAAAGACTTGACCTTAACAGTAGTTAAGAATCTAGACTCTTCTTCCTTAGGAAAAACTATAGTTTTCTTCGCACAATCTATGAGGATATGGTTAGAACATAACCAGTCCATCCCTAAGATTACATCTATCTCAATGAGAGGTAAACAAATCAAATCGACCAAAAACAAACGGTCCTTCACAACAATAGGACAATCCAAACAGACCTTAGAAGTAACTACAGGTTTAGCAGTTGGCGTAGATACATTCAACATAACATTCGAGAGAAGATATGGGCAACTTCAACCTTGCTACACAATCATATGCAATAAACGAGTGTGTAGCACCAGAATCATATAAGACAGTCGAAAGGTTACCTCCAATGTCTCCTTCTCCTGAATAAGATCATCGGACTTAGAAATCTCGGATCCCATCATTGTATACACTCGCCCTCCGGATCTCGGTGAGTACTTCCAGATTTCTGGCGATTAGCTTTAACATACCGAATGCGGTTTTCTCCTACTGTGGACAATCCTTTGATATGTGCCCAGGTTGCTTACAATTGAAACAAACTGTACCTTTAACTGTACACTCGGGAGAAATATGACCTTTCTTCCCGCACTTAAAACATGTTGGCGTAAACGCCACCCTCTGTCGCTCCACTACCACTTGCACTTCCACTAACAGATGGTCGTTGAGATTGACTTCCTGTTGGCCTGGTATACGGCTTACGCTGAAACCGATTGGCATTACTACCTCCACCTCTCTGGAACCTTGTCGGTCCAAAATTCCGATTCCTTTGATCTCTAGATGGCTCCAACTCTTCAAGTCGAGCACAAGCATCCACCAAAGCATGAAACTGAGTCATCCTCAAAGATACTACTCCTCGTTTCAGTTCCACCCTTAAACCTGATTCAAACTTCCTGCATCTCCACACATCATCTTGTCGTGTCTGAGCATAATCTGAGAATTGAGACAAACTCTCAAATTTTGTGGCATACTCATTCACCGTCATATTCCCCTGTCGCAAACCAAGAAATTCCATTTCCTTGGCATGCCTAGCACTTGCAGGAAAATATTTATCCAGAAAAGTATTAGAAAACACTTCCCGGTAATCTCAGTCCCTTCCACTTGCAACACTCGGCGGATTCCTCTCCACCAATGTTCTGCATCTCCTCTCAGCATGAAGACAGCATAAGTTACTTTCTTTTCATCTGTGCATCTCATCTCCACCAATGTTCTGTGTAATACTCTTAAGTACATGTTAGACTGGTAAATGGTTACGAAAGGTAGCATTTAACTTGTTTAGCATGTCAGTCAAGTTTTGTGACAATCTGAGTTCATTTAGGCACTTAGTTGCAACATAAAAGTTGTAAAATGGCTTAAAATGACTCAGATAATAGCATAAGTTGCTAAGTTAAGAGAAATAAACATAGAGAGTTTATTTCTAGGTCACAAATAAGCCAAATAAGATGTGGTAAAAGTTTCAAGAGAATCGAGTCGGTTTGGTATTTTTAGGCATACGGTTGTGCTTTTAATGCCGAGTTGATCCCTAGCAGATATAGAAAATAATGAGAAAAGAGAAACAACAACTTAGATGAATCTTATGATTTATTCTAAGGTTGTTGGAAGCAGGGAAACTCGAATTAGCATGATTCGGGTATCCATAGCAGATGGAAGTTTCAGTATTAATCTTTTCCCGTAATTCCCTGCACGTCCCTTCCCCCTTTATATTTGGTTCTCCTCGGCAGAGAAGAAGAGAAACCGAAAACCAGAGAAGAAAAGAGAGAAAGAGGAGAGGAGAGAAGGGAAGAAGAAGGGAAGAGGAAGATCAAGCTTCAAGATTCAAGGCTTCAATCTTCAAGAGGTAGGGGTTTAGAGCTTTTATTTATCTCTATTCTCTATGTATGCATATAGATACATAATATGCTAATTTGAGTTTTAGAGATGTTAGAAGAGTTTGGCTTGCATAGAAGTGTTCCTTGGGTCATTTATGACTTGTCTATAACATCAACTTAAGAAAGAAGAACGGAATCACAAAGTGAGCCTTAAGTTAAAGAATGGAGAATTTTAGCCATAATCCAAATTAAGAGATTTAAGAGAGTAATTGATGTTCCTAAATGTTAAAGAACTGATTAGGGACTTAGAATTACTTAGAATTTGGATTGAGATGGCTTGGAATCAGCAGAAATGATCAATAGAGCAAAGAAACCCGCAGTGCGAGTCAACGGCAGAACCGGGGTTACTGGCGATGGCGCCGTGGCGTGGAGATAGTCACGCCGCCGCAGCGCGAGAGTTTTCGCCGGGAATGCCGCGGCGTGGAGGAAGCATGCCGCGGCGTGAGGTTAAAAATTAGCCCAGCGGTAGCCCTCGAGAGAAGGGCGCGCGGCGTGCAAATCTTGTCTGCCGACGCGCATGAGATCCTGAAGCTCCAAAATGATGTTTTTGGATGCTTTGAGGTGCCATAGTTAAGGGAATCATTAAGACATGTTTCCTAAGTGTGTTAAGGCACAAGATGGGATATTTTCAAGTGGAAAATATCTATCCATCAAGTATGAGAAAGCATAGGCTTTTAAGCATCCTAAAGGAAAGGTTTGCTTTAAGTAATGATATTGCACTTTAGGCAACTTAATGTTGCAACGATATCACTTAAGATGTGATGAGATAGTGCAATAGAGATGAATAATAGTATTCACTCTAGTAGGGAATGATGAGAAAGGTATGAACCTTAGGAAATCCAAGAATAGTGGATTACCTTAGGAAGGTACCTAGAAGCTTAGGCAACAAAGAGTTGCAAGTAAGAGCCACTCTAGAGTTAGATTACATGAGTGGAGATAAGATTGTGTATGAGTTCCACGGAGGGGACGTTTAGGTACTTAGTCTCAAGTTAAGTGAGACTTAGTACATTGTTAAATACACAAGAAGAGGAATTATGACTAAGAAGATGTCATAAGCGAGAAAGTAGAACAAATGTACAACAACTCAAGTATAAGTTAAGATGAGTTAGAAGTACAAGATAAAGATAGCAGAAAGTAGAACAGAAATGTACAACAACTCAAGTATAAGTTAAGATGAGTTAGAAGTACAAGATAAAGAGAAGATACTTCCTTAGATGCAAGTAAAGCATGGAAGTTGAGTTTAGAATAAGTATGTTAGCACACAAGTGTAGTATACGCTACTACCGTAAGTGTGATAGAAAAGGAAAGTTAGATGCATGAACTACTCTCTTTAGACAAAGTGGAGTTAATTATGCAAAGTTTTAGAGAAATGCTCTCGGTTCCTTAAGCAAGGTTAGATGAGGCATTAGTTAAGATAGACTCTTTCACTAGGATGAGTTGAGTCTATAGAAAAGAGTAAGATGGTGTTTATGTAAGAGATAAACATAACACTTGAGCTCTTCACACACTAGAGAGTTAAGCTAGTGTGAAGATGAAGAGAAAGGACCTTAGGGCAACCAAGATTAGTGGTTCGCCAAAGGTAAGTACCTAACACCTCAGCAACGTAAGGTTGCATTAGAGATCACTTAAGAGAAAGGAGTGATGAGGTGAAGTTTAGGTACAAGTAAGAGACATAGTTTAGTAATGTTTACCGAGAATGTAACGTTATATGACGTGAGGTCATTCGGCCCGGGGTAAGGGATCGAGAGAAGTTCCTAAGGGAACAAGTATTCCTAACCAAGTGCTAAGGTTACATATAGTATGAGGTTCTGATTCTCCTCATCACAAGGGGTAAACATAAGAAGACTAGAATATGCTTAGCTCGAGAGGAACTAAGTATATAAGTATATACGAAAGTCTATGAATTAGTCAAGTAGGATCGATCTAGTGAGTATCCTTTGATGTTAATCATGAAGGCAAAAAGGAGATAGATGGGTGTCCGAAGGACTTTTGAGAAGGACATAACCCGATGTCTCGATGTGCCAAGGCCTAAGGAGATAAGTGGGAAATCCAGAGACGCTCTTTGAGCAAGGATGAAGCCCGAATTTCTCAATGAGCCGGGATACGTGTAAGGTGAGGATGAGGTTTCCTCATTTACCACTAGATGATATCTTGACTAGTTCCTAGCAAATTCCTTCGCTCCAAATCAAAACTCTGCATTTGCATTTCATTCACATGCACTTAGGATTCCTTAGGCATATTCATTACATATCATTAGCATTGCATTTACGGACGGTTGTATGGGCATTGTCCGTCACACATTGGTATGTACGGATGTATGGGCGCTTTGTATATATTAGCGGTGTGTTCACTCTTGATTGTTATCACACTATTAGAAAGTGTTTAAGTTATGAGAAAAGAGGAGGCAACTCCTAAGTTATGAGAAAAGAGGAGGCAACTCCTAAGTTATGAGAATAGAGGAGGAAACTCCTAAGTTATGAGAGTAGAGGAGGAAACTCCTAAGTTATGAAAATAGAGGGGGAAGCTCCTAAGTTAGAATTATAGCATTTGTTATATATTTTGTTATATACAATGTTATAGAGAACTGTATTGGAATTGCTTTTACCGAGAATGTTAATTCTCACCCCGATTGCTATTCCATGTAAATCCGGATGCGAGGTTCGGATGCAGTACCGATGCAGGGTCGTGTACGAGCAAAGGCTCCGTACGAGATGCAAACCTTGCCAAGGATGAGAAGATAAAGCATGAAGACTAGAATAGTTTTTATTGCTTTAAGTAGACAGAACTTATGTAATAAGTTTATGTTTGTTCTGTAAGTTTTATGTTATATGTATTACAATAAGCCTCGGTGGCTAAGTTTGTATATATATATGTATGAGTTTAAGTTTTTCCGCAATCTCTCAAGGCTTTCTATAATTACTCGGTTGTGATTATAGATATATGTTAGTATGTAGTATAGAAGTGACATCTCTAGTAATCTTGGTTATCTTTATATATCTCTGTCTATCTAGGATATATCTGGATATCTGTATTAGGGTGTTACATTCTGCATCCACCTCGCCTCTAAATTGTGGCGGATTATGGCGCCTAAATTCAGATAAATTTAGGGCATCAGCTGTAGCGTCTTGCTGTTGGGCTGCTCTCAAATTTTCTTTGAGTAATCACTTGACCATCCGCACATAGCCTCAAGGCGAAGAACCAACATCGGGTCCTCATCACGATTTACGTTAGCACGTCCTCTACCTCTACCAGCCATCTTCTTTCTTCAATCATAACAAAACAAAATTAGATACATCCTTCTAGATATTTCCGAAAGGATATAAATCACAAACATCACAGAGAATCACACAGCACAAACAAAAACAGACCCAGCCACAACCCCAAAAGACTCTAACTTGGGCTCTGATACCAACTAATGTAACACCCCTTTTGAGGATGTCACACATAAAAGAAAATAAAAGAAATAGAAATAAAATCTACCCAAGTTGTGAAATATTTGTTAAATATTATTACGGGTTGTAAAATAATTCCTGATAGACAGAAGTATGTAATAAAAAGATAATACGGAAAATACGAAATAAAAAAAACATCATCACTGATAATATACATATGGTTAAGTTATAAGTTGTACAAATAATTTACAACTAAGACTACAAATATTTAAACAAAAACAGTAAAGAAAGCAATAAAAGAGTTAATATATACAGACATACGCTGACGCGCCCAAAAAAAAACATCATGGTTATCTAATCCTCTGATGGATCACTATCAGCCTGAAAATGATCATCAGGGGATAAATATCCCGGATGCCTCGACACACGGCGATAACGGGATCGCGCAGTCGATACGATGCTTATCTCACTAGGCTCAGGGTTTTCAGCACCCCAATAACGCCTAATGGATAAGGGTAACTCTAGGTGTAGAAATAACGTCGTCGTCATAATCGGATCTCCATCAAACTGATGACGTAAAATCACGGTCATACGTCCAGCATAGGTAACAGAAGCACGATCTCCTCGTAAATGCCAAGCCAGATCACCTCCATGAAATACCAGCTCTATGAATCCCAAAAATGCTGGCGTCGCCATCCCCCACACAATCAATCCAGAGGGTATGGATGATCGGATGGTTCTTGCTCGTAAAACTGATCGTCGGCTTGCTGACCTTCCTCTTCCTCAGGGTACACGATCTCAAGAGGCTGTTCCTCTTCTTCCTCTTCAAACTCTTTACCGTATAAAATAAATAGACAAGAGACACATACAATAAAGAGGTAAGACAACATAAAATCATCGCAACATGGCCAATAAGAAGACGACAAATAACAACTACACAGTTCATATAATACGAAAAAGCTATAACAGTAATGCATATTAGATATCCTAGTGTTTCAGAACATCATAGATATAACGCAAATAAAAATCACACAGATAAATCAATCTCACAGATAAAATAAGATAAGAAATGGACAACTAACATAAGAATTATCAGATAAATATAAATAGAGAAAATATAAAAACATCCAAGATATTACCAGATAAAGAAAAATAGAGAAAAATGGAATATTATCCAAGATAAAATCAAATACACCAAAACACAACCCTACTCCATGGAGCTAAACCCAAACAGATATCGAGAGAATGACTTGCAAAATCTATTAGTACCACGGCTGCCCAACCAACTATTACGCGGTCATACGTTGCGTCGATAGCCTACGGCCTTTGACTGGAATCCACCATCCAGGTAGTATAGTTCACGGTCTCCGTTGTGGCACTATAGGCAATGTACTACTAGACTTTACAAACCTCGATTAAATATAGTGAATGTCGAGTACCTTAGTGTGCTATCGGTTTACCACGGCCCAGGAGCTACCAACTCGTCCACATGTGGGATCCCGTACACTAAAGTCTCCAAGTTCATTAGAACAATGAACCACACTACATTTATCACATCGACAACACGATGTGATTCGTCTCGTCAATCGAAACACCAAAAATTGGTATAAAGACAAATACATAATTCCAAATATATGAAATTACGAAAATGCCCTCAAGATAAAAATATGCCCTCAATGGCAGAAAGCCTGTACGGGTTCACTTTTTCCCGACAGCAAAATAACCTTAACAGCTTGTACGGGTTCACATTTTCCCGACAACGAAAATAGATATAGTAACGGTCAATTGCGTAGAAATTTTATCGCGTTTTTGAAATCTCGTTGTTTTTACAAACGTTTAAAAATCGGGTAAAGATATTTTTCTGTTTTTAAAATCGCGTAGCATTTTTAATACGTTTTCTCAATCGCGTAAGATTTTTAAATCATTTTCTTATTCGAATGCCCTTAAAATTACTGTTTAAACAGATAGAAATAGTACTTAGTACATTTAAACTACGTTGAATAATTTTTCATACCGCATACTGTCATTAGGATATTGTTACTATCTTATAGGTTCATTTTTACTAAAAATTGACAGTATTTTGTTTATAAACTTATAATAATGGTTTTCTAAATTTTCCATAAAATTTCTATTTACCTAATTTTTAACCATTTCATTAAATTCTTTTTGAAATCTCTAACATGCTTCAAAACCAAAAGTGAGCTATATGTTAGAAAATTTCTTAATATCATTTGTATTTCCTTCCTAATGATAAAATCACTAATTTTAATCCTTTAAACTTATTTCTACTCAATTTGTTTCTTCAAAAATCATCATAGAAAATTTCCCTTTAACTTGTATTGTTTCTTTTTAATTGAAAGAGGTTTGGAATCAAGTTTTAGAAATCATAATTACCTATAGTGGCATGTTGGCCGAATTTTGTAAAACTTTTTCATTTGATCTCTAAATCATATCAAAGGTATTATCTTATCTAAGTTCATTAAATCATGTTATAAAGTAATGATTTTAAATCAAATAAATCCTTTAGGCATGTTGGCCCAAAATTTACTAAATCTTT
The DNA here is from genome assembly GCA_029884605.1 of Ormosia emarginata. Lineage (NCBI taxonomy): Eukaryota > Viridiplantae > Streptophyta > Magnoliopsida > Fabales > Fabaceae > Ormosia > Ormosia emarginata. The sequence continues at coordinate 17,113,567 of JAQQTP010000078.1, read as the reverse complement.
ACCAATTGATTTCTAAATTCCTTTTCTTGGATCAAAACAATTTGAAACCTTCTTATTTCTCCTAATCAATTAAGTTGCACTTTAGGAAAAATGAAGAGAACATTTTGGTCCTCACACTTTAGCATTGCCGTGAGCTATTGGATGTGTTCTTTGGAACACTCATGCAAATTTACACATGTTATTCACATCCTAAACCTTATCATACAATTCTAACACATGCATTTATATCTCTAACACATGCAAAATATTTCTAACACATGCAAAATATTTCTAACACATAAAACCTAATTTAAAGCTTATAGACATACAATCAAAAGCTATTAGACATGCAAAATTATTACAATTACCAAATAAGAAAGCTACTAACACATAACACTTAAGCTACTAGCAACCACAAAAATTAACAAATACACATCAATAAACACACCACAACCGAATCCTTATGGATTCTACAAACAACCCATCTTCTTACCACCATCAAGGGATGATAAGAATTGTCTTCCTCTTACCTTAAATGAAGACAAAAGCTTGCTTTCACACCTCCTAGGTCACGGTTTTCACCACCAAAAATACCTAGAAATCTCAAACAAAATCTACATGTTACTAACCATGAAAAAGAAGCTAAACCATGGAAAAATCATGGCTTAGAACTTTGAAAAAGAAGAGAGAAAAGAAAAGCATGAAATTTCACCTTCTAGGTAAAACTTTCAAGGTTGGTTTCCAAGCCCTAGATGGAAGAATTTGAAGAAACTTCCAACTACAAAGGTTCTTAGAATGGTGTTTAGGTTAAGGAAACTTGGTTAGAAAAATTTTTGGATGGTTGGAGTGTTAGGAAACTAGCTTGGCCGAATATGGTGAAGAAAATGGACAAGAATGGTGGCTAGGGTTCTTGATGAGAGAGAAGAGAGAAAAGTGATGAAGATGAAAGTGATTTTTGTCTCCTAAGGCCTCTTGGCCGTGAACATCAAGTGGGGTGCAAGGTGGGCACCTTGCTTGGCTTCATCCAAGCCATTGGATGAATCAAAGGCCAAGATCAAGCCTTGGTGAGCAAGCTTGATTCTCATTGGTTGGTTCCCGGTGACTCACATCTTGCCGAGTCACACAACAGTATTAAATGCTCTGTTGAGTCACTAGTGAGTCGACTTGTTCTGAAAGTTCTACGACTTACGGTGATTAATTAAGCTACCGATCTAACTGTTTCGCTAATCGTGGGTCCCGCAAAATATTTCCTGGGTCCATCTTGTCACTAAAACATCTTGACTAATAAAATAATATTATAATAATATAAAATTATTTTATTTGTGATTAAATCCTAAAAATTAAAAGATTATTTTTAGTCTCATTCAGAATCGGGTTAAGTAAGATCCCCCAATTCTAAATAATAAAATAAGATTTTCCCGGCCCGGAAAATATTATTTTCCCTCGAGCAAATCACACAAAAAGTCCATATAAAATCACAGACAATATTTTCAGGCATTAAATCAAGAAGAAAACAATTAAAAACAGACAAAAACAATAAAACAATGACGTTCGGGACGTAACGGTCATTTTCCCATTTTTTCCCACAACGTAGGTAATTATCCAAAACGTTCAAATAAAATATCCAGCTGTATTATATAGCTGTATATCTTTCAGAAAAATTAATACAGTAGCTCAGAAAAATTTTTATTTTACCGTCTCGAAACAATTTACGCAAAACGATCAAATAAAATTTGAGCCAGTATTATCGTAATTGTTTTCATACAGAAATTAAGAACTGAAAAACAGGGACACAATGGTCATTCATACAAAAGCATGAAAAACAGAAAACAGTACATTCAGAATATTTTCTAAAAATTGGGGCGTTACATTTGTGGCTAATTGTCCCATTTGGATTTGCAAGTTGTTGATTGTGGCCTTTGTTTCTTGTTGAAACTGTATGTTATTAGTGGCCATTTGCTTAACTAAATCTTCTAATGAAGGTTCAGGTTGTCTTGGTGCTTGAGTTTGCTGTTGTCTTGGAGGAAAAGGTGCTTGTCTTTGCTGAAATCTTGGAGGTCCATAAGCTGGAGGTTGATTCTGGGGTTGCTTTGCATAGCTGAAGTTAGGATGATCCCTCCACCTTGGATTATATGTGTTGGAGTAGGGGTTGTAATTTTTGGAAGGTCCAGAATATCCCCCCACTACTTTTTCCTCCTCATTTGTGTCCTCTTGGAGTGTGGGACACATATTAGTATGATGTCCAGGTGAATAACAAATTCCACAGGCTTGGGCTGGTGTTTTTCCATTGTCAACTAACCACTTAACCAAAGTAGTTAATTGAGTCATTTGCTGCCGTAGACTGATTGTTTCTACCTCTTTAACTGCTCTCACTCTAGAGTTATTTTTAGTGTAGAATTGTTGAGTGTTTGCAGCCATTCTTGTAATCCAATTTCTAGTTTCTTGAGAAGTTTTTTCAACTAATGCTCCTCCGCTAGAGGCATCAATCATGTTGCGATCATTTACTTGTAAACCCTTATAGAAATACTGGATTAACAGTTACTCAGTGATTTGATGTTGAGGGTAGCTAGCACATAGTCTCTTAAATCTTTCCCAATAGTCATGAAATGATTCCCCGTGCCTTTGTTGTATGCCGCAGATTTCTTTTCTGATGGTTGCGGCTTTTGAGGCAGGGAAGTACCTGTCTAAAAAAGTTTGAGCCATGTCCTGCCATGTTTAGATGGATCCAGGTGGTAAATAGTAAAGCCACTCCTTAGTAGAATCCTTCAGAGAGAAAGGAAAAGCTCTGAGTTTGACTTGTTCTACCAGAACTCCTGCAGGTTTCATGCTAGAGCATACCACATGAATTTCCTTCACGTGCTTGTTAGGGTCTTCTCCGGGTAATCCATTGAAAGATGGCAAGAGATGAATTAGGCCAGACTTTAATTCAAATGCCTCTTCATTTTCTAGAGTGTCAATGCATAGAGGCTGTTGGTCTAAGTCTGGAGCACCCAATGCTCTTAAAGTATCTTCTGCCATTGTCACCTCTTTAGTTGCCTCAGATGTCTCTGAACTTGAAAGGTCAATGTGACAAGCAGCTTCAATGTCTGCAGGTGTGAAATGGAAATTAGATGGATGAAATGGAAATTGAGGATGTGAGTTAAGTTAATCAATGTAACTCCTCAAATTCTGCAAATGTTCATCCAATCCTTCAATGGACATCAACACCTACAGAACACTCAGAAATAATGAATCAAAACTTAAAAATAAAAATGAAAATAGAGTCAAAAATAGAAAATAAATTAATGGCGCAATTGAAAAATTGGTTCCCTGGCAACAACGCCAAAATTTGGTGTTGTTGTTTACTTGGGATTAAAATTTGAGATTAAATACAGTTGCTAAGGCCACCAAATATATAAGACCTTGCAACCAGTTGCAGTTAGCAATGGTTGATCCACAAAGAACCAATTCAATCAACACTACAATTCAGTTTCTGATTTAGACTCCAAAGATAAACAAGTAGTAAAAAGGAGGTTTTGGGGTTTTTAAGGATATTGAATTAAATCAACAACAATAACAGTAAATAAATGAGAATCAACATATCAAAGGATTTGGTTAAGAGATCGAATCCACTACTAGATTTATATGATAATGCTAATCCACATATCCATTTATTCCAACATGACCAATTATATTTCTACGCAATCGTGAGATGGAATCTCAGTTTTTCTTAGGTTTTGGCCAATTTAGCAACCGCTCAAATAAACACCTAATCACTGAATAATCATAAAGCAACCGCTCTTACAACCATCAAGTAATTGCATTAAGGTTTAGAAAACCAATCACACTAAGATCTAATCACACACTGGGATTAAATTACTTAGAATATATATTCCTCCAGATTCATTACCGCAATCGCGCATAACAAACCCAGATTTACCACTTTTAACATATGGCAAAGAGTATAAAGACATTTGCACCATAAACATACAGTCCTCTAGTTTTATCACCGCAACCGCGCATAATAATCCTAGATTAGCCAGTATGAAATTGGCAATAAGCTTGAATACTTTCATACAACAACAAGATTCATAAATATATGAATAAAAACATAACTGTGTTGAAATAAACGAATATGCAGAGTTCACAATATCAAAACTAGGGTTTCATCTCCTCTTAACCAAATAAGAAACTTAGCCACACATGGCTAAGACAAAATCAAAATAAAAACAGAATATAAACATAATCTGAAATGAAAATGCAGAAAAACTAAAGAGCAAACTAGTTTCCAAAGGATGGGGATGATTGATTTCCAATTGCTCGAACCCGAGAATCCTATCTTCGATCCAATCTCCTTCTCCCTTGTTCTTGGTTGTTTCCTCAGCCTCCAGGCAGTTCCCAAGGGGAAGCTCTACTTGTTCAGACCCTAGCATGCTTATTTATAGACCTCAAACCCTAATTCACTCATTTTCACACGTTTTCCCCTCTGATACGATTACACGGGCCATGTGGATTTACACTGCCCCCCTCCCCCGTGTGAGCCTCTGCCACACTTTCCATGAGATTTGCATAAAAACAGTGAATTACACGGCCCCCCGTGTAATCTTCTGTTTTTAGTTTTTCTTCATTTTGACCAAACAGCAAAGAACACCACCCCCATGTAATGGGACATGGGGTGTGTAACTTTGGTTCTTTATTTTCAGCATAGATCTTCAATAAATACCCTTCTTTTCTTGCTTCAAGGGGTGGTATTGATCGTTATGAATCCTTGGTTCCATCTCCAAGTGGATAATAAACCTTGATTGAGGTTAATGGACTCCAACACTTAAAGGTTACCTGAAAGGTACAATTCAATTATGAGTGTTTATGAACACAATTAAGCTAAGTTTCACAATAAGGTTCTAAACAAGTTAAATATCAGAAACTTAGATAAATGGTAGAAATTAAGCACAATTGGAATCCAAAAAAATCAATTATAAGACACTCAAGATAAGGGAATATTCAACAGATCAGCGAGCCTCGAGATCATCCATATCACATGGATTGATTACGATGTGGTATGGCATTACCGGAGTATTTCTGTCTTCCAATGATCTCTCCGAAGAGGATCCTTCGGAGGATCAGAACTTTTAGTGTTATGCTTGAGCTAGTTTATGGTTTGCTTTAAAACCAAACAGTTTACTGCTTTAATTAAATAGTTTGCAGTGTATAAATTATTTGTACCTACTAAAGACAAAATCCTATGTATAATTATGGTGTGTATGTAATAGTTGGTTTTATTTCATGTTTTATTTATTTTATTTTATGATGTAATGTTCAAAAAGAAAATTTTCACAACTTCTATTATTATATAATTAAGAAAAATGATTTATAACTTGGGTAAAGGTTTATTATATTTATCGTAAATGTGACATCCCCAATTGGGTGTTATAGGTCAACTATACAAACTTTGTCCCTGTGGTACCTACCACTCTTGGTACACTTCTCCTGTTGATCATCCATCTGAACTCGCTCACCTTTCTCTTGTGGGTGACTAGATTTAGAAATACCTTTTCCATATCCACCATCCACCTTTTTCTTCTTTTGAAGGTTTTGCAATCTTCGCTCTGTCTAAAGTTGGAGATTATCAGACTTCACAATTCTGCACTTATTCACCAAGGATGGAAAATCCCTGATTTCCAAAGGCCTCACTGCCCTTTTTATATTTCCCCTCAGTCCACATTCAAACCTAACACACTTCCAACTTTCATTTGGATTGAGTTCTAACTGAGAAGAAAACTTGGACAACTTATGAAATTTAGCCTCATACTGCCCAATGGTCATATCACCTTGTTGAAGACTAAGAAATTCCATTTCCTTATCCTCTTGTAGACTTCTTGGAAAGTATTTTTCCAAAAAGGTATCCTTGAACACTTCCCATGCGATCAGTGTCCTAGTTGCTACCAACAGTCTCCTAGCACTTTGCCACCACTGTTTCGTTTCTCCTCCCAACATAAAGGAAGCGAAGGAAACTCTTTGCTCATCTGAGCAAGCCATTACTTCAAAGATCTTTTCCAACTCGGCCAATCGCTCCTCAACTTTCATCATATCGTAGTCACCCTTAAACATTAGAGGATTCATCCTTCTGAATTCTAAAATATCCATAAAATTATGACTTCTCCCAATTGGTACCTCTTATGTTGGTGGTGGTACTGGTTGTTGAGGTCCCAACCTCTCTAGCACTCTTGCAGTTACTTCTGCTTGCTCTTTCATTGCATTGGCAGTAGCTGCTGCCTACTCTGTCTGCTGCGTCATGGCATTGGCTATTGCCACAAAAACTGCGGCCATATTGATGAACCTAAAAATTCATATTTTTACATTTCAATATTTTGGATTTTTCATTCTCTTTAATCTTTTTAATTGGGTTTGTTCTTGAGTTTTGTTATATTTTTAGTATTTTAATTATATGTTTTTTATGTATTTTTGTAGGTAATTGCATATGGAAAGAATAAAAATTGGAAGAAGCAAGAAAAAAAGTAGAAAAATCAATTTAAAAGCCCAGCGCTCAGCACTTGAGCGCACAATGCGCGCAGGAGATACCCTTTTAATAGGCCAGCGCTTGAGCACTAAAAACCTAGCGCTTAAGCGCTGAACGTGTGACAGAGCATGTTAATTCTTTATAAATACAAAAGTTACACTAAATTGAACACACGCTTACACGCTTGGATAGAACACAACAGTCGTCAAGAGGCACAAACCCTAAAGTGGTGTGGGCGTAATTAGGATTGAAGATTAAGAAATTTCTTCAATCTTTCCACCTTTCTACAATGGAGTTTGTCGTATTCTTCCATTTGTGTTCTTCTTTTTCCATGTGTAACTAAACCTCTTTTGTTAGGGGGATGATGGATCTTGATACTTTGATGATGTAACTTCTTTTATGGGTTTAATTAATGTTTCTATTTCATGATTTACGTGTTTATCTCTATTCTTAATGCTTTTCTAAACCTGATCAATTTGGGAATGATCTTTTGGGTTGATGTATAATTTGGAAAAATTTGCATGAACCTAGAACATATGATAAACACCATAATTTCTGCAATTGCTAAGAATAGACGTTGTGAGTTATGTGGTCTTTTCTTTAATTCCCTCGTTCTTGATAATGCATTTCTATTTGGGGTTAAACTAAGGGAGTAGTTAATTCCAAATAGTGTAAGAGGATTGATATACCAAAGGATTAGGTATTAATTAATTTTGGGAATTGACCATAAATCATTGAAATAGAACATAGTTAAACCAATATTTGAATGTGCATTTAAAGAGTTTAAGTAAAGTCTGAACCCTAACACTTTTTCATCATTGTTTTCAACCCTTGCTTATTTTAATTGTTTTACTTTAATTGTTTTATTCTTACTTTTGTCAACAATCTCCTTTTATGAAGTCTAAATAGTGTTAGTTTAATGAAATTTGTAATTGGCAATATAATCCTCATGGGACGATACTCTTTTCACTACTTTATTACTTGTTGCGATTCAATGCACTTGCCAATTTTACGCACCAAGTTTTTGGCGCCGTTGCCGGGGATTATTAATTGTCAATATTAAGTAGTTAAAAGAGCACTAATTTAGGCATTTATTTTTCCTTGTTTTTAATTTTAGTTGTTTAAATTTAATTTTAATTTGTTTTGTTTTATTTTAATTTTAGATAATTTATTCTTTTTTGTATTAATTGATTTCTTTTTCTCTTAATTTAATTTTCTTTTATTTTAATTCTTTTTATTTATTTTAGATTTTCTTAATTACTTATTTTTTATTTTCGTTTTAGTTTATTTTTCTTTTCTTTTCTTTACTTCACGCTGATATGCTTGTCTGTTTGTTTACGCAAGGTTCTTTGGAATCGAAAGTATTACTTTTTGATCCAGAGATAACAAAGATAGAAAGAGCGATCAGAAAGACAATCAGGGAAGCAAAGAGAATTGAAGAATCAAAGATGGTTGAGATTAATAATGCACAGAGAAGACACATTATGACTAACTATGCTACTCCATCTTCTGAAAGTGTCACAACTAGTATTGTGCGACCTGTCATCCAAGTGAACAACTTCGAGATTAAACCAGCACTTCTATAATTGATGCAGCAGAATCAATTTGGGGGGGGGGGTCAAGCAAAAGATCCTAATTTGCACATTGCCAATTTCTTATTGCTCTGTGATACTATTAAGTATAATGGAGCCAGTGATGATGGTATCCGGTTACGACTTTTCCCATTTTCTTTGAAGGATAAGGCCAAGAGCTGGCTACAAGCCCAGCCTCAAGGAAGTATATCCACTTAGGATGATCTGGTCAGTAAATTCCTCACTCAGTATTTTCCTCCATCGATGTTTGTGAAGATAAGGAGTGAGATTGCTTACTTCACTCAAAACCAAGGTGAATCTCTTTATGAAGCATGAGAAAGATTCAAGGAGCTGCTTAGAAAATGCCCTCATCATGCTTTCAATGTTTGGCAGCAGGTACAAATCTTTTATAATGGGTTGAGTCATTCTACTAGAGCAATGGTCGATGTGTCTGCAGGTGGGCCTATAAACACCAAAACTCTTGAAGAGGCCCAAGAATTATTTGAGACCATGGCTACTAATGAGTATCAGGTTCCCAGCAAAAGATCGACAGTCAAACAAGGAGTATTGGAGCTAGGCGTTGTTGATGCTATACTTGCACAAAATCAAACTTTGCTACAACACGTTGTCAACCTCACTAAGCAAGTGGGCACTTTACAAGTAAATTCAGTTAATCACCAAGGTCTGACTTGTAATTTTTGTGGAGGTAGCCATGTCAATGGTCAATGTGGAGTAGGGAATTCAGGTGTTGTTGTCCCAGAACAGGTGAACTACATGGGAAATCTTTCATGGCCATAGGGTAATCCTTATTCTAATACTTACAATCCAAGTTAGAGGAATCATCCCAATTTCTCTTGGAAGAATCAGGATGTTCCACTGAATGCCCAACTCGAATAGAAGTCTCCTGTTGAGATTGCAATGGGGAAACTTTCTCTACAGACCTCTGTTTTTGTGCAACAGACTTCAGCTTTCATGGAGGAATCGAGAACTAATTTCAAGAATCATGAGGCTGCTATCAAAGTTTTGAGAATCAAATGGGGCAATAGCCAAACAACGTCAAGAGAGACCTTAAGGCAATCTTCCAAGTGATACTTGTAACTCACCTAAATATAACAACCGGAGCGTAATCGTCATTACGCCACAGTTACTAAATCCAAGTGTATCACAGTCATGATAATAGTAATTTAAATTCTCAAGAGTCTATATTTTTTTTTTTACACAAATCAATTGATGACATAGAATATAATAATTACAATCTGCATAAGTAGAAAATACGAGCCTCGAATGAAATATAAATATATTCAACCCATAATACAACCACTTTGAAAAAAAGAAATGCACCAATATGGGAAAGAGGTCATATTCCTTATATATATATTTTTATAGTTAATTTACACAAATCAATTCCAGATGACATAGAATATAATAATTACGAGTTCAATAAAATACATGCACATTATGAAATAAAAACACTAAGGGGGAAAAAGTAGTAACCCGGGAAGGGTACTACCAGAACTCAGTCAAAATTATAACAGACATTAAGCCGCAACCCCATATGTACATGATGCACAAGTTAAGTTAGAAAATGGGGGTATTGATTGTTCAAGGATGAGAGATCGACAGAAAAATAACAATTAAAAAGCATCAATGCTTCCACGCGGCTTTCAACACTCTTCGTAGTCGAAGAAATCTTGTCCAATCAGTTCTAAGTTTCATGACGCTTTCAAGCCAATCAACCAAGGTGTGGCCCCTCTTTATCTTCCTCACGATCTTTTATCAAATATAAATATAGAATAGAAATGCACCAATATGGGAAAGAGGTAAGACATCCTACCATCATTACCAATTATAGCAGTCAGAAACCAAACCTCTGTTTTGAACAAATATCTCCATCAAGGAGCGCAAGCCCAAATAGTAATTCTTAACATCATTTCCAAATAATAAGCATAAGTCCAACAATCAAAGTTGTAGAGCAAATAAACAATTCCAGGTAGATGTCCATTACAATAATGATCGGACACAATTCACGAAATGAAAAATAAACCGACTTGAGAGTCACGAAAAAACTAATGATTTACAATGACAGATTATTTCATGATGCACATGCATGCTTTCCCAAATTCCTACTCCATGGAGCTAAACACAATAAAATCAACTTGCAAGATCGGAGAGAAAGATCGGGGTGACATGTACTCAGTAACTTTTTTTTTTTTTTTTTTTTCTTTTTTTTCTTTTTTTTTCTTTTTTTATTTTTTTTCTTTTTTTTTTATTCATAATGCGGATGGAGAAGGTTCATCGCATGACTTAATGACGAGCGCCGAACTCAATCAAAATTATAACCGAGTTATTAACTAAGCTTGCAAAAGATAGTGAACAACACCGGATCGTCTCCTCAAGGACCGTAAATGCAATTTTATCAAATTAAGTTAAGTTAGAAAATGGGGGTATTGATTGTTCAAGGATTACAATGACAAGATCTCAAGAAAAATAACAATTAAAAGAAATCAGTCAATTCAGAAATCTATCCGAGATTGGGTGGATTCAATCATAGACCTTTCAACAAACACACACAACACATTTTAAATACATTTGAATGGTTAACTTGGATCCGACCATGAGATCTCTGCGCATCGAATGCGAATCCGAGAATTCATACTAGACAATCGTCCATATTAAAATGATTAATTTAATTGACAAGTGATAAACACAAATCTGCAATCGCACCATTCATGTAAATATATGTCAATTTAAGCACCGAATTCAATTAACCTAGGCACAAATCAAAAGTAACCTAACCTCTTCAATTACGTGATTATTATATCAATTAGTTCTAAGTTTCATCACAAATCTCAATCTTCGCTTATGTGATTAATTCAGATCAATCAGGTTCTAAATTTCATCACAATACTTAATCTTAAACCAAGATCAAATCAGATCAAACATAAAAAATTCAGAATCACCATTCATGCATTCAAGATCAAGAGAACGGATCGTCTCCTCAAGAAGAAGAAGAAGAAGGAATTCAAATATAAATCAAATACATTACATAACCAAGGTCTCAAGAATCCAAGCCATAATCTCTTCAAGAGTCCCGAATTGACTAGAAGTGACTTAGCTCTCCATTACAATGAAGGAAAAATATACAAGAACTATGAAAAGCTATCTCTAACACCAAGTGTGTGTTCTCCTAGAGCTCTCCACATGCTTCCTTTTATAGAGGATTCAGAGTAGTAGTAGATGGGTACATGGGATGAGTAGGTGGATGAGTAGGTGGGTGAGTAGGTGAGCTACCTTGTCTCCGAAATTCTTTATTGCTGAACTCATTGATTTCGTCATTTCTGAGCCAAGTGGTCTTCATGAAAGCTTTCCAATGGCTCTGGAAACACCCAAAAATTCGTCCTACAGCCCAAGATATGACTCCATTACTATAGACTATTCAGGACCAATTTCAGCACCTCTATTTTGATTTTCAGACCCAATATCTCCATCAAGGAGCCCGAATCAAGTTTTGTGCTTGACATGAAAGTTGTACATATGGGTCTTAACTTCTAGATTACAAATTTTCAGCCCATTTTATATGCCCAAACTCGAATTATGTTCTGGTTACTACACACTGTTCGGGTTCCAGTCACAAATCCCGTATTCTGATTTCCATGCCCAATTAGCTCCACTAGATGTCTGAAATTGACTTTGAGCTCTTCATCAAAGTTGTAGAGCTCTCTCTTATCTTTCCTACAAGGTAAAATTCATAATTATCAGACATTTAGAACTCAAGATATGGCTAAAATACAAAAACAGTATAAGACCCGAATAATGCTGAAAAAATCAATTAAGTCCGATTCGAGTTCAAACTTACAAAACATAATCAAATTCAGTCAATTAAGTACATGAAGAGTGTAAATAACTAAACATAAGGGTTTCTTAATGAATAAAATATGTGATTATCACGGCCAAAGTGGTAAAATCAATAATTCTCATGTGCACATCTAGGCATTGTACAGACATTCCACGCTCGATCACGATATAGGACAGTGTCAAGTCCGGATCGTCGGTGCGTTTGCATCGATTTGGCCCACGGAAAGAGGAGCTACCAACTGCCCATTGTGAAGGACCCACACCCTGACGCCCCCAAGGTCATAACAAGACCCACACTAGTCTACTCGCACCCGCACAAAGGTGTGTTCAATCTCCTAAGCAACTTAGCCTTACAACAATTCATAGGACATTCACAATGCATAAGACTCTATGCATGAACATGTTTGATTCACAATTTCATACATATCCATAATATGCCACAATAGGCCAAAATAAGCATCAATATACAAATGGTCACTCACATGGACCCATAACATTATAATATAAAAATCAAATCATTTGGTACATTCTTAGGTCCATTATGAATCCTATCTTAGAATTTGTTTCCCTTTTCAAGGTTCATGTCCAATCCAATTTGTACAATTAACTAAATCTCCCAAGGCAATTTAATTTCTTACAACTTGTAAATTATTTAAGTCTTTAGACCTCACACTCTCTTGTTCTTTACTCACCTGCCATTACCTCAAGTCTTATGACTATCTCACTCTTAGTCTTTTAAGATTTATGAAACCCTTGATTATATTAAATTCTTCTAATTTATTAATTCCCTATCTCATTATATAGGCTTTTAATTGCATAATTACTTATGCTTCCAAGTTACCAAGGTTACATATTTACATCTAAAAGGCCTTAGAGGCCGTCGCCTCACAAGTGTTTCTATTCCAAATTCATTTAAGTCATCACATTACATGCCATTCTCTTAATTCATTTAATTGTCCACTTACTAAATTAGTTCACCAAGAACCCTAATTTCCTTGACTCAAAACCGTAGCCTCCCTAGGAATTCCCATTTCAAGTTTTTCTTCCATTGATTTCATTTTGTCACTCAATTAATTTAAGTCTTATGCTCATCGAAATTTGTTCACAAATTACCCCTTCTTCAAGCTCAAAACCGTAGCCCTCCAAGAGGGATTCTCAAATATTTTTCTTCCATTTTCAATCATCCAATCCCATCCAATATACCATTATATACAACAAATCAATCTAATAGCATAAACAACATAAAATCAATACACAAACATTCTAATTACAAAATCAAAGAATAACCCTTTTTAGGGTTTTTCCACAACCAACACAATCAAGGTTCCTAGATGCTAAGAGAGGTTGAGGAGGAGTGTCTTCCTCTTACTCAAATGAAGAAATCAAGAGAAATCCCAAGAAAGCTCCTTGAAATTTCGGATTGCTCCTCCAAGAAACCCTAGAAATTTCAACTTTGTTAAATCAACACCAATGCTTGAAAAAAGAAGCATGGATGGCCACCAAGGAGACCATGACCACGAAAATGAAGAGAAGAGAAGAGAAGTTTTGAAACTTACCCAAAAAGCTCAAAGCTTGAAGCTTGGAGAAAGTGATGAAGATAGTGGATTTTCAAGAAACTCCAAGAAGGAAAGATGTTTAGAATGATGAGAGGATTAAGAAAATGTGCTTGGTTAAAATTTTTGTGAAGATTGAGTGGGGGAAGGGGCTGCTGGCCGTAGCCTAGGGTAGAGAGAAGGAAGAGAAAACCAAAATGCAAAAGAAGGAAGAAAGGGTAGAGAGAGAAAGTGTTTTGGTTAATTATGAAAATTATATGATAAAAGAATAAATGAAACAAACTAATTTCCCTTGTTTTGGGCTGCATTCAGCCGTGCATAGAGAGAGAGAGAGGGAGAGTGTGTTGGCTTCTCATGGAAGCTAAGGGCATTTGGGTTATTATTTGGTCAAAGCTTCTCAAAGAAGCTTTGATTATTTTACATTAAATTTGAATTAAAGTGAATTGATTAGACATAAAGTAGATTTCATTTAGATAATGTGATAGGATTTTTATTACATGCTATTATCCAATGGATAATAGCTACAGTTGACAGAAGTCAGTATTTAATTAATCTGACAGATAAATTTTTTGCAGTATTATTTTATTTTATCTGTTTGAATTTCTCAAAAAACGTGAAACCTTGTAAACTGTGTCCAGCCTCGGGTTTAGTAAGATCCCCCGTCGACATGTCCATAGTCCAAGGTTCTCGGAGGAAACATCGCGTTTCTCCGGTTCTGCTCAGTGTACACGCAAAACGAGAAATACACTAAAATATTCAACGTTTCCGTAAAATTCTCAGAAAATTCTCAAAAATTACAAATATTATAAAACGACTATTCGTCATATAATTTTCCAATTTTTGAAGCATTACAGTCGTTTTTCCGACTCTGCCCAATATTTGCGCAAAACAATGAATATATTAAAATATTCATCATTTTCGAAAAATTTCAGAAAAATTCTCATAAATCACAAATATTAGAAAATGACTATTTGTGGTAAAACAAATGATTTTCGGAGCGTTACACCGACATCAGCAATTCTCAGCGCAGTGTGCACGCAAAACGAAGAATATATTAAAATATTCATCGTTTTCTGAAAAATTCCAATTTTTTTTTTAAAAATCAAGAATATTATAAAATGATGATTTATAATTAAACAGATATTTTTCGGGATGTTACAACACTCCCATACTAAAAGGAATTTCGTCCTTGAAATTTACATACCTCAAAATAGTTCTGGATGCTGCTCCTTCATCTTGTCTTTCAGTTCCCAGGTTGCATCACCAGTCGTCCCATTCCAGATCACCTTTACCGATGGAATCTCCTTTCCTCTAAGTTGTTTTATCCATCGATCCTCGATTCTTGCAGGAGGTGCCTCATAGGTTAAGTTCTCTTTTCACTGTACTGTGTCCGGTGCTATGACGTACTTGGATCAGGCAAATATTTACGAAGCTGTGACACATGGAAGACATTATGTATGTTGGAAAGAAAAGGGGGTAAGGCTACCTGGTAAGCTACTGGACCTATCCGGCGAAGAATTTGGTAAGGTCCAAGGAGTTTTGAGGTGAGTTTTCTAGATTTCAAAGCCCGGCCAACCCCAGTCGTGGGTGTGACTTTTAAGAACACATGCTCACCTTCTTCAAACTCAAGAGGCTTTCTCCTCTTGTCCGCATAACTCTTCTGCCGGCTCTGAGCAGTCTTCATCTTCTCTTGAATCATCTTGACTTTCTCAGTCGTCTGTTGAATGATATCCGGTCCAATCGTGAGACGTTCACCGTCTTGGTACCAACACAATGGTGTTCGACACTGTCGTCCATACAGAGCTTCATAGGGTGCCATCCCTATACTTGAATGGTAACTGTTGTTGTAGGTGAATTCTATCAGTGGTAGAACTTCATCTCAACATCCAGTCTGTTCCATAGTACAAGCTCTAAGCAAATCTTCTAAATATTGGATCGTTCTTTCCGATTGACCATCGGTTTATGGGTGGTACGCCGAACTTAGACGTAACTTTGTTCCCAACGATGCCTGTAGACTTTGCCAAAATTTTGAAGTAACCTCGGATCCCTATCCGAAACAATACTCGTAGGCACACCATGCAGTCTAACGATCTCTCCAATGTACAGTTAGGTCAACTTCTCCAGACTGTACTTTATGTTGATCGGAAGGAAATGAGCTGACTTTGTGAGTCGATCAACTATTACCCAAATCGAGTCGTGTCCTCTTCTCGTTCTTGGCAAACCCATAACAAAATCCATTGCAATGCTATCCCAGTTCCATTCAGGAATAGATAATGGTTGTAGCAGCCCTGCAGGTCTTTGATGTTCCATTTAGCTTTCTGACAAACTAAACAAGTCGATACGCATCTAGTAACGTCACTCTTCATTCCATGCCACCAAAATAACTTCTTCAAGTCTTGGTACATCTTTTCATGCACTCGCAACTGTCACGAAGCATAAGCCACCACTCTTCTATGCTGCATAAGAACAGACCCCAATCCTTGGTATGAAGCGTCACAGTACACCTCGAATGGCTCATTCGGATCATGTAGCACCAATACTAGTGAGGTGGTCAGCCGTTTCTTCAACTCTTGGAAACTCTGCTCGCAGCTATCAGTCCATTCAAAAGCTTGGTTCTTCTTTGTCAGCTGAGTGAGCGGTCCATCAATTTTGGAAAATCCTTCTATGAATCTCCTGTAATATCCGGCTAAACCCATGAAGCTACGAATTTTCGTCACTGACTTCAGTCGTTATGGATATCAGAAGTCTTAATTTTGAAAACTAATAAGGTTTACATTGAAATGGTTTAGTAGGATATGACTAGAAAATGATCAATCAGTCTCTAAATCATGAACTCTAACTGATGCGATTTCAAGTAAGCAAAATAGATCAACAAAAGGTTCAATCTTCATGAGAAGTAGGATAGATTAAACAAACTCAGGTGTCAAGACAAGTCTCAACAGCAGGAATGGGAACAACTAAGTCGAAGATAAGAAGGATATAGATGAATCCAAATGATCCATGCAGTTACGAATTGAAAGTGGAAGGGTTACCCCCAGAATTATATGGCACGATTACAGGGTCATCATTTGAGGCATAACTTCCCTTGTTGAGATCAACAAATGTTGAGGTCTGATTGGATCTACTACTACTAGCACTTTCCCCTACGGGTTGGGTGTTGTTGTTACTTCCTTGGTACCCATGAACATAGTTCTCGTTTAAACTTATTAGCTTTTCCATTATTCCTCCTTTGGAATCTAGGTAGTCCATGGTTATCCCAAGTCTAACTTTCTTTCAATAGATTTTGAATCTTAACCTCCAATTCTCGTTGTTGTGCGGTCCTCTGATCTTGGTGAATTGTCACATCAGTTATCCCTTGTATTTTCTCCTGCAGTCTCAACCATAATTTTACGGTCTTGTCCTGCGCTTATGTGAGTACATTTGCCACGAGCCATTGACTCTCTTCGAAGGCGGACCAAACATAACACGATAAAACAAATGTAATTATTTCAAACAACATTACCTCCATTCAGAAGTCAAACACAAAGAGTCACACAAAGCACACAATTCAAATAAAGCAAGTTCAATTCACAAATCCGAACGATCTCTAGCTCGAACTTCTTCGTTCTGTATCTTGTGGCATAATCTCTCATAAGTCCCCAATCTCCAAACAGCTTCTCAAACCAAATTTAAACTAGTCATTCTTTCTCCAGAAGATCGATTTTCCAAAACCTTTTGATCTCCGCACAAAAGACTTCCTATCTTCCTAACACAACACGCCTAGGAGAAGTCATAGTTTCTTGTACACACAGAACATTACATATTGAGTAGGTCAGTCCTCAATATCATGCAACTGCATAACAGTAACTATCAACATTCAACCTACAGCAAGTCATGCATTCCTTTCCCATCATCTCAATCAAGAGACAAGGAAGTGCACAACAGACCAAATTCTAATATGCCTAAACATAGCAAGTCCATACCCCGGCTCAATAGGATGAACTGCTCTGATACCACCTAATGTAACGCACCTAAATATAACAACTGGAGCGTAATCGTCATTACGCCACAGTTACTAAATCCAAGTGTGTCACAGTCATGATAATAGTAATTTAAATTCTCAAGAGTCTATATTTTTTTTTGACAATCTACATAAGTAGAAAATACGAGCCTCGAATGAAATATAAATATATTTAATCCATAATACAACCACTGAAATAAAATCATATTCCTTATATATATATTTTATAGTTAATTTACACAAATCACTGATGACATAGAATATAATAATTACAGAGTCCAATAAAATACAGCGGAAATAAAAACACTAAGAGGGGAAAAGTAGTAACCCAAGGAAGGGTACTACCAGCAGACAAAGCCGCAACCCCATATGTACATGATGCACGACGTCCCAGTGAGCACGACAGGCATCAATGCTTCCACGCGGCTGCACTCTTACGTAGTCGAAGAAATCTTGTCCAGACGCTCAAGCCAATCAACCAAGGTGTGGCCCCTCTTTATCTTCCTCACGATCTTTTATCAAATATAAATATAGAACAGAAATGCACAAATATGGGAAAGAGGTAAGACATCCTACCATCATTACTAATTATAGCAGTCAGAAACAAAACGGTGCAACGCGCCCAAATAGTAATTCAGAACATCATTTCCAAATAATAAGCAGTAAGTCCAACAGTAGCAAATAAACAATTCCAGGTAGATGTCCATTACAGTAATGATCAGACAATTCACAGTTACGAAAAATAATGATTTACAATGACAGATTATTTCATGATGCACATGCATGCTTTCCCAAATTCCTACTCCATGGAGCTAAACACAAACAGTCGGAGAGAAAGATCAGAGGACATGTCTGTAACTCGGCTACCGCGGCCAAAGTGCTAAAATCAATAATTCTTATGTGCACATACAGGCATTGTACAGACATTCCACGCTCGATCATGATATAGGACAGTGTCAAGTCCGGATCGTCGATGCGTTTGCATCGATTTGCCCCACGGGAAGAGGAGCTACCAACTGCCCATTGTGAAGGACCCGCACCCCGACGCCCCCAAGGTCATAACAAGACCCACATTAGTCTACTCGCACCCGCACAAAGGTGTGTTCAATCTCCTAAGCAACTTAGCCTTACAACAGTCCACAGGATATTCACAATGCATAAGACTCTATGCATGAACATGTTTGATTCACAATTTTATACAATTCCATAATATACCACAATAGGCCAAAATAAGCATCAATATACAAATGGTCACTCACATGGACCCATAACATTAATATAAAAATCAAATCATTTGGTACATTCTTAGGTCCATTATGAATCCTAACTTAGAATTTGTTTCCCTTTTCAAGGTTCATGTCCAATCCAATTTGTACAATTAACTAAATCTCCCAAGGCAATTTAATTTCTTACAACTTGTAAATTATTTAAGTCCTTAGACCTCACACTCTCTTGTTCTTTACTCACCTGCCATTACCTCAAGTCTTATGACTATCTCACTCTAAGTCTTTTAAGATTTATGAAACCCTTGATTATATTAAATTCTTCTAATTTATTAATTCCCTATCTCATTACATAGGCTTTTAATTGCATAATTACTTATGCTTCCAAGTTACCAAGGTTACATATTTACATCTAAAAGGGCTTAGAGGCCGTGGCCTCACAAGTGTTTCTATTCCAAATTCATTTAAGTCATCACATTACATGCCATTCTCTTAATTCATTTAATTGTCCACTTATTAAATTAGTTCACCAAGAATCCTAATTTCCTTGACTCAAAACCGTAGCTTCCCTAGGAATTACCATTTCATGTTTTTCTTCCATTGATTTCATTTTGTCACTCAATTAATTTAAGTCTTATGCTCATCGAAATTTGTTCACAAATTACCTCTTCTTCAAGCTCAAAACCGTAGCCTTCCAAGAGGGATTCTCAAATATTTTTCTTCCATTTTCAATCATCTAATCCCATCCAATATACCATTATATACAACAAATCAATCTAATAGCATAAACAACATAAAATCAATACACAAACATTCTAATTACAAAATCAAAGATTAACCCTCTTTAGGGTTTTTCCACAACCAACACAATCAAGGTTCCTAGATGCTAAGAGAGGTTGAGGAGGAGTGTCTTCCTCTTACTCAAATGAAGAAATCAAGAGAAATCCCAAGAAAGCTCCTTGAAATTTCGGATTGCTCCTCCAAGAAACCCTAGAAATTTCAACTTTGTTAAATCAACACCAATGCTTGAAAAAAGAAGCATGGATGGCCACCAAGGAGACCATGACCACGAAAATGAAGAGAAGAGAAGAGAAGTTTTGAAACTTACCCAAAAAGCTCAAAGCTTGAAGCTTGGAGAAAGTGATGAAGATAGTGGATTTTCAAGAAACTCCAAGAAGGAAAGATGTTTAGAATGATGAGAGGATTAAGAAAATGTGCTTGGTTAAAATTTTTGTGAAGATTGAGTGGGGGAAGGGGCTGCTGGCCGTAGCTTAGGGTAGAGAGAAGGAAGAGAAAACCAAAATGAAGAAGAAGGAAGAAAAAGGGTAGAGAGAGAAAGTGTTTTGGTTAATTATGGAAATTATGTGATAAAAGAATAAATGAAACAAACTAATTTCCCTTGTTTTGGGCTGCATTCAGCCGTGCATAGAGAGAGAGAGAGGGAGAGTGTGTTGGCTTCTCATGGAAGCTAAGGGCATTTGGGTCATTGTTTGGTCAAAGCTTCTCAAAGAAGCTTTGATTATTTTACATTAAATTTGAATTAAAGTGAATTGATTAGACATAAAGTGGATTTCATTTGGATAATGTGATAGGATTTTTATTACATGCTATTATCCAATGGATAATAGCTACAGTTGACAGAAGTCAGTATTTAATTAATCTGACAGATAAATTTTTTGCAAGGAAAGACCATATAATTCACAATGTCTATCCCTAGCGATTGCAGAAATTATGATGTTTATCACAGATCTAGACTCATGCAAATTTTCCCAAATCATACATCAGCCCAACAATTCATTTCCAAATTGATCAGGTTTAGAAAAACATTAAGGATAGAGATAAACACATAAATCATAAAATAGAAACATGAATTAAACTAATAAAAGAAATTACATCATCCAAGTATCAAGATCCATCATCCCCTAACAAAGGGAAATTAGTTATACATAGAGAGAGAACAAAATAAAAGGAAGAAAATAACAAACTCCATTGATAATTTGTGAAAGGAGTGCCTGGAGTCTCCTCTTGAGCAGCTCCCTTGAATCTCCTGTAAGCCTATAATTTTTGTCTGCTCCTCTTTCTAAACTTCCCTTAAGTTTTTATTTATAAACTTCAAAACCCTAGTTGTTTCGCGTCCAGCGCTTGAGCGCTAGATGACCAGTGCTCACCAGCGCTTAAGTGCTGGAATACTAGAGAACCATTTTTGCCTTGATGCACGTGCTTGAGCGCTAGCTTCCCAGTGCTTGAGCGCTAGCTTCCCAGTGCTTGAGCGCTAGCTTCCCAGCGCTTGAGCTCTGGGATCTACCAATTCAGCGCTTAAGCGTTGAACTCCCAACGCTTGAGCACTGGGATAGCTGAGAGACTCCTCATTCTGCCTATCTAGTGCTTGAGCGCTGGCCTTTGAGCGCTTGAGCGCTGGGTGTCCAGAGAGCTTTCCTCACAGCATTTCCAACTGTTCTTCCATGAAATCAAATCCAATCTTCATCCCCATACAATTCCTATAAAAAACATAAGAAAATACGAAATAAGAGATACAATTTAAAATAATAAAAACATAGTAAACTTAAGGACAAAACTCAATTAAACAGATTAAAAAGAATGAAAAACCTAAAATAATGAACCGTAAAAATATAAATTTATGCAGGTTCATCACTCTCCTAAACTTAAACTTTTGCTTGTCCTCAAGTAAAAAGAAAAAGAGAAAAGAAAAATCTTTTTGGTGGCCGACAACAATATACATCCCCTTACAAAGGCTCCGAACTCAGGGAGGCACTTAAGCCGACTCAACAAGCAAACCAAAACAAGACTTTGCCAAAGAATGAATATCATATAAATCCTCAGAAACTGTTCCAAAATTTCAATTTAAGGAATCACACATGAAGAATTCAATTATCACAAAATTCTCACGTGCAATTCTCTTACACAACTGACTTCCCAAAAATATGAATGAAAGACCACTTCACTGAGAAGTTCAAACCTGGATGGGATTATAGAAATGCTAGCATATATTAGACTTGCACCCATAAGATTGTTTTTCATCTCTCTCTCCACTAATATAAACAACACAAAACCAGGGATCATTAGGGTCTTCATAAGCTTGTAATGACAAGCTATGGGTATGGTTTTAAAAAGGAAAAGGATAAGAGAAATAAAACAAAGATTGAAATACATGCTATGCATATTCCACAATTCAAGCCTCAAAATTTAAATAAGTGCACAATGGATCACTATTCAAAAATTTGACTTGCAAAATTCCCTTTTTTTTCATAACATCGACCCCCAAACTTACTTCTTTGATATACTTTTGGTGGAGTTTTTCTTCTTCTTCTTCTTCTTTTTATTTTATTTATAGATCAAGCTTCTTTATATAACTAATGCACAAAAGGATTAAGGCTTGAAAAGTGAAATATTACAAAGTAAGCATTCAATAAAAGGGTGAGAAAAAGGATTTTTTTTTTTTTAAAGATGGGTATGGTGAAAGAATATGTGGGTAAAATCAAAGAAAAGAAGGCCAAATATATATAAGGCTGCAAAAAGGGACCTAGGTATACACTTGTATTAACAGGTTGGCTTGAAAGGTTCAAACGGTCCAAAGAAGGCCCTTATCATTTCCCTGGTCATGCATCATTTCTGATTTCACCTCAAGAGAGATTCTAACAACTTCTAGAAACAAGTCATCCATAAAACTGCAATCCTATAAGCTTTCTCTAAGTTTGACAAGCAATCATATTTCTAAGGTCTTTGCAATCATAAAGATGGGAAGTACAATCATGCATAATCAAAGCAGTAGATATCAAAATAATTATTGGATTCTCATGTGATATCCTAAAAATAAATTAATCCACAGTTTAATCAATCATCAGATACTCAATTCAAGGATACTGGCAAGCCACAAAACAAAAGTACAAAGTAAAAAATTAAAGAAAATTTGACTCAAAACAAAAAAGAAAATAAAAATAATAGAGTTACCCTCCCCTAAACTCAGAAATCAAGACAATGCCCTCATTGTTCAGTTCAAAAACAAATTCAATAATTAATCAAGATCATAAGGACAAAATAATAAAAGAGAGGGTAAAGAAAGCTCATTGTTTTGGAAGGAGATCAATTAAGCTCTTCATCATCATCATCATCATCATTCGCCTCTTCATTTTTCTCAGTGAAGTTAATGTTGGCCATGATCTCCTCATCAGTCATAGGGCCTAGAGGTGCAATGTCTAGGTTCAGGTGATCTGCAATGTCACGCAATAGCTGGATAGTGTAGTTGAATTTTCTCTGGTTCTGGCGCTGCACATGCTCTGACCTATCCATTCTTTGTGTTAGGGTAAGCACCCTACGAGGCGGCCTTGCCGCTTAGGCTAGTGAACTGGAGCTTGAGGTACTGGGGTTGCTGGAGCTGCTTGATCTTCTTCAAAATACCTCGCAATAATTGTTGCTGTGAGCGGAGGTGAAGGTTGAATTACTTGACCACCAAAGAGCGTAATACCCTTGTCAGAACATAGTCGGGAAATGAGCAACGGGTACAAAAGGCTTCCAGAAGTTTCTTGAGCCATCATCCATATGTTGAAGGCTATGACTCTTCCTATATCCACAGGTTCACCAGTCACAATAGCATATACAAGCAATGCCTTCTTGACCGGTATTTTAGACGTGTTGGAGCAAGGTAGGATGTTAGATTAGACAAATGTGCACCAAACTCGTGGAATTGGTTTGAAGTTAGCTTTCTTCAAAAACTTGGGTTGGTTTTTCATATCCAACTCCCATTATGCACCTTCCTTGCATAGAGTGTGGAGCACCAGATCTACTTCCAGGTGCGTCTTTAGCATGTAACAATAGCCATATTCACCTGGTAGGTCATACTCCAGGCTAAAGTAGTCATTCAGCACGTCCTTGTTAAATTTGATCTGGGTCCCTTGTAACACATTTTGAAATCTGGTTCCTTCATTGGGGATAGTGAAAGTGTTGGCGTAAAATTCATGGACCAACGTTTGTGACCCGAGCTCGGAGATCTGGCACAGTTTGCCCCAGCCTCTCTGCACCAGCTGAGAATAGATTTTTGGATATTCGCCTTCTTCTAATACAAATCCCCATTCCCCACCAAAATTCCTTTTGAGCAAGGCATTTGTGAAACATTTCTCATGCATCTCTGAGCGGAAACGGGTGGCATCAAATGATGAAGAATTAGAGCCTTCGCCAGAAGGAACTCTGCTCATCTTCTTGATTGACATGATGACTATCCTGAAAATCAAAAGGAAACATATGAGTATCCTTCATCAAAAACTCATAAATCAAAGCAACTAGAGGAAACAACCTAACTAATGCCTACCCAATATCAAAAAGTAACCTTAAGAACCAAAATCAATACATGTGCCCCTCAATAATCAGAATTAATGGAATGGCTTAATTCACTGAAATCTAATTGGCATACAGAATTCAAAACCAATAGCAGTCAACCTTACAACAATTATACTTCCAAATGCACTGAGCAATCAACCTCATAACAACCTAGTATTGTGTAACCCAATTAAATAAACACATGGCCAAGCAGCACTAAAATATTAACAGAATCAAATATACATAGTAATCAATCAATTTGCATCCTCAAAATGCACAGTAATTCAAGCATCTGCAGTTTCCAATCATTTTCAAACAATCAATTTGCAACATTTAAACCCAAAACCAATAGTAAATTAACCCAATTCGTGCCTAAATTCACCGTTATTCAGAAATTCCCAAAATTCCCAAATCAAGAACCTTAAAACCCCGATATATAGAATTCATCAAATTGACCAAATAGAGCACTAAATTGGGATTAAGGATAACTGAATATACCTGAATGAGAGAAAAAAATCAAAGCAAGAGAAGGAGAAAAATGGGGTGGGTCACGGTGAGAACACCCCACACACCTAGGGCTTTCGAAAATTATGAGATTCCCCTTTTTTATGCAAGCAGTTCCACAAAATGAAGATGTAGTGATGCTAGATGAAGAGAAAATGGCAAGCAATGTGCCTTGGATAAGTGATTTTGAGTGGATTTGAGAGGAAAATCTGAGAAATTGAGAGAAGAGGAACGTTTCAGCGCTTGAGTGCTAAAATGCATGCTTAAAATGGCTCTCTATCATTGCACGCTTGAGCACTGAGTTACTAGCGCCAGAGCACTAGTAGCACTTGAGCATAGGGTTTCCAGCGCTTGAGCACTAGTAGAAAAATTCCTGTATGCGTGCGCGCTTAAGCGCTAGGTTGTCAGCACCTGAGCGCTATGAAACCAGCGCTTAAGCGTTGGCCTCATTTTCATTTTTTTTAATCATAAATAAAACTAAAACTAGAAAAAAAATACTAAAATCTACTAAAACAAAGCAATAAAGAAAAAGGAAAGAATTTTTGGGTTGTCTAAAAAAAACACTTGTTTAACAATATGGACCAAAATCATCTTTGAACATATTCTACAAATTAAGAAGTTCATGATGCACAACTTCATAAGAATGCATCTCAAGAGTCAAAAAGATTTTATTAACTGACTCCTTACTCAGCCCATTCGTAATGAAGTAAATTTTTTTTCTTCTTGGTGTATGAAAATCATCCCTAGAGAAACTTCTTTACAGCATTTATGAAGTTCATAAGCCCATTAAAGCTGCAGAAATTCCATTAATAGTAAAAATGAGAAATAAGAACAAAGAAAAAAACTAAAAACACAAAAAAAGGAAAAAAAATTTCGGTTGCCTCCTAAAGAGCGCTTGTTTAACGTCGTTAGCTCAATGTTGTCTGTTCTCAATCAGGCTGACTGAGTGCCTGAGAAAATTTCTATCGATCAAATACAGTTCCCCAGTAGTGCTTAAGTCTAAGACCATTGACTTTAAAACTCCTTCCTGAATAGGGTTCTATGATTTCAATTGCTCCAAAAGGAGAAACTTCTTTAACTTGGAAAGGGCCTGACCACTTGGATTTCAGTTTACCTGGAAACAATTTTAATCTTGAGTTAAACAATAAAACTTGTTGACTTACTTCAAATTGTCTCCAAGTAATCTTTTATTATGCCAAATCTTTGTTCATTCCTTATATAGACGAGCATTGTCATAAGCTTCATTTCGAAACTCGTCTACCTCATTCATCTGTAATAACCTTTTTTCTCCTGCAAACTTCATATCAAAATTCAGAAATTTAATTGCCCAAAAAGCTTTATGTTCAAGTTCCATAGGGAGATGACATAATTTTCCAAATACCACCCTATATGGGGATATACCAATAGGAGTTGTAAATGCAGTCCTGTATGCCTATAATGCATCAGCTAACTTTAGTGACCAATCTTTCCTAGAAGTACTAACAGATTTTTCTAAGATGCTTTTCAATTCCTTGTTAGAAACCTCTACTTGACCACTTGACTGGGGGTGATAAGGAGTGGCTATCTTATGTTTAACACCAAATTTGCTCAAAATAGCCTCAAATTGCTTGTTACAAAAGTGCTTACCACCATCACTAATTATTGCCCTAGGGATGCCAAATCTAGTGAAAATGTTCTTTTTAACAAACCTGACAACCACCTTAGCATCATTAGTTTGTGTGGCAATGGCCTCCACCCATTTTGAAACATAATCAATAGCCACCAAAATGAATTGATTAGAAAATGAAGAAGGGAAAGGACCCATGAAATCAATGCCCCAAACATCAAACAGTTCCACTTCGAAAATATTGTTAAGAGACATCTCATGTTTTCTGGAAATTCCACTAAATCGTTGGCACTTGTCACAGCTTTCAACAAACTTATGAGCATCTTTAAGCAAGGTAGGCCAATAAAAACTAGATTGCAATACCTTTGTTGCAGTTCTATTACCTCCAAAGTGACCTCCATAATCAGAACTATGGCAGTGCCATAGAATGTTTGACACTTCTTCCTCTGGTATACACCTTCTCAAAATACCATCAGTACAAATTTTAAATAGGAAAGGTTCATCCCATACATAACACCTAGCATCATGAAAAACTTTTTCCGCTGTTGCGAAGAGAAATTTAATGGAATTATTCCAGTTGTCTTATGATTCGCAAAATCTACAAACCAAGGAGATATTTGCACAACAAAAAGTTGTTCATCTGGGAACTCTTCCTTAATAGGAACTTGTTCTTCTGACTCTCCTTCATGATTGATCCTTGACAAGTGGTCAGCCACCACATTCTCTGTTCCTTTCTTGTCCCGAATTTCTAAATCAAACTCCTGTAGAAGTAAAATCCACCTAATGAGTCTAGGTTTTGCATCCTGTTTAGTCAAGAGATATTTTAAAGCTGCATGGTCAGTATAAACAATAACCTTTGACCCAACCAAATAAGAATGAAATTTATCAAATGCAAAGACTACTGCAAGTAATTCTTTTTCTGTGGTGGCATAATTTAGCTGTGCTTCATTCAAAACTCTATTAGCATAATAAATGACATGTAAAGTTTTATCTTTTCTCTGTCCTAAAATAGCACCCACAACAAAATTACTTGTATCACACATTAATTCAAATGAAAAATTTTAATTAGGAGTAGAAATTATAGGAGCAGATACAAGTTTATTTTTCAAAAGATTGAATGCATGTAAACAATCATCAGTAAAGACAAATGATGCATCTTTAACAAGTAACTCGCACAAAGGCTTAGTAATCTTGGAGAAGTCTTTTATGAATCTCCTGTAGAAACCAGTATGCCCAAGGAAACTTCTTACTCCCTTGACATTAATAGGAGGGGGTAATTTTTCAATAACCTCAACCTTTGCTTGATTAATCTCAATACCCTTTGAAGAAATGTGATGACCTAAGACAATGCCTTCCTGCACCATAAAATGGCATTTCTCCCAATTTAAAACCAAGTTAGCTTCCTGGCATCTTTTCAAAACCAAAGAAAAGTTAGAAAGACAAGTATCAAAAGAAGAACCAAAAACAGAAAAATCATCCATAAAAATCTCAACAAACTTTTCAATCATGTCAGAAAAAATGGAAAACATATACCTCTGAAAGGTTGCAGGAGCATTGCATAATCCAAAAGGCATCCTCCTGTAAGCATAGATTCCGTATGGACAAGTAAAAGTTATCTTCTCCTGATCCTCGAGTGCCACCAAAATCTGATTGTAGCCAGAATAATGTAACACCCTAAATTTTATTTATTTTATGGTAAATATTCATTTTCTAATATTTGTGATTTTTGAAATTTTTTCTGAATTTTTCTGAGAACGCAAAATATTTTAATATTATTCCTCGTTTTTACGTGCAAACTAAGTGGAGCCGGGAAAATGAGATATTTTTCCCGAGAACCTTGATCTGTGGAAACGTCGACGGAGGATCTTACTAAACTCGAGGTTAGACACGATTTACGAGGTTTTACATTTTTCAAGAAAATTTTATCAAATAATAATCGTTGTGTAAATTTTATCTATCAGATAAATTAGTACTAATTTCTATTAACTGTAGTAATTGTCTATTAGATAATAACATGTATTAAAAATCTTATCACATTATCCTAATGTAATCTACTTTAAGTCTAATCAAACTCACTTTAATCCAAATTTATTGTGTTTTAATCAAAGCTTCGAAGCTTTGACCAAGATGCCCTTGGCTTGTTGGGGAAGCCATTCCCTCCCCTTCTCTCTCTCCATTGCCGCGGCACCCATTGTCCAATGAGGGCAAAATTTTTCTCTCCCACTTAATTAACTTAATCACATTTCATTCATTTTCCTACAACAATTTCTCTCTCTAACTTCTTCTTCATTTTCTCTTTCTTTCTCTCTTCTTCTCCTTCTTCCCTATGAAAATTGCAGCCCTATTAGAGACCATTTTTCTTTCATTTTTCTCTTCACCAAGAACATTTCCATACTCACCTCAACCTTCTCTACATTTCCTATTTAGAAATTTTCTTCAAAATCCATCATCACCTCCATTGTCTTCCAAGGCAAAGCTTCAAGCTTTAAGGTAAAGTCTTCATTTTTCTTCTTCTTTCCCCTCATTTTTGAGCTCCATGGTTTCTTTGATGACCATGGATCTCTTCTTTTTCAACCATTGATGTTGATTCCTTGTCTTGAAATTCCTAGGGTTTTGGAAGCTCAAAACCGAAACCTTCAAGGAGCAAGTAGCAGATCATTTTTGTGTTCTTCCTTTAGGTAAGAGGGAGATTAATCACTTCAACCATTATTGGTTGTGAGGGAACCTTTGTATGCTCACTTTGTTTGGTGATTTTGCATGTTTACATATTTTTGAATTGGATTAATGCTTGATTGATGATCTTGAATGTGTTGGATGTGTTGAAAATGCTTGATCATATTAGGGTTACTAAATGGAAAATTTGGAGTTTTCTACCCTAATGTGAGGCCACGGTTTTGACTAGAATTTAGGGATATAAATTGGTTTTTGTATACAATGAAATGAAGCTTAAGTGATTAAATGTTGAATGGTAATATTAAAATTAATGAATGGAAAATTTTAAGGGTTTAATACCCCAAAGTGAGGCCACAGTTTTGGCTTTGGATCCTAAGGGATTGGATTGATTTGGTGCAAGATAAAATCTAAGTAATTAGATATCAAGTAACTAATGTATAAAATGGAAAGAAATTGGAATCTTGATGACCTAGTGAGGCCACGGTTTTTAGAGAAAAATTAGGGGTTAAATGATGCCTTGATGCATCTTTAGAGATTAAGAATTTAGACACATGCATAATCCATAATCAAGTGGAAGAATTAAATTGAATAATAACTCTTGAGAGTGCCACGGTTTCGAAGGGTTATTCAACTTAAAATTTTTATAATTGACCAAAGCTTAAGACTTTGAAAATGAGGATCTATGATGAGGACTTGTGATAATTGATGGACCATGAATACACATTCATGTTGAAAATTGATTCTATATTATTGTGAGACCCTATGTGGGCTAAGTACTTGTTGGTTGTGTACTTGATGAAATTATGACATGTTAACATTGAACCATGTATATATATGCCATTACGGTATATGTTATGATAAATGTATCATTGATGAACATACATGATGTACATTGTGTCGTCATGGATATGTGTTGTCCATTGGACATTGTTGAAAAGGCGATGTATGCCTAGGAGTTTGAATAACACCTATGTGTAGGTGCGAGTAGACTAAGCGTAGGGTCATAGTGGTTGGCCCTGGGGGCGTCGGGGTGCAGGTGTCTCACAATAGACAGTGGTAGCTCCACTGGGGCCATGGGATAGACCGATGCAAACACACTGACGATCTGGACTAAGACGCTGTCCTATATTGCGATCAACTGTTGAGGTGCCATGTATAAGCCATTTGCGCAACTATTTTTATGAGATGAACACACTATTTTTTTTAAGGCTGATGAGATACTAGCATAACTCGTTGATCATTCACTCCGAAAAATATTTATGTCTAGCTCCATGGAGTAGGAATTTTGGTACCATTTGCATTATGAACTGTCAGTCTCATAGATCATTGAGCATGAGCATTTATAACTGTGGAAATTATCTGTTATTATTACCGTAATATTTATTTAATTGCTTGAACTATTGACTGTTGGAAATGTTGATGTTGTCTGCCTGTTATTAATGATATTTACTGTTATTCATTATTGTTCTGCCCTTGCTGTTAATTTTAATTATTACTGTAATTGGATGTATGAACTGTATTTATATATGGGTGTCCAGCGCCGTTTGTTTTCTTGCTGCCATTTTGGTACTAAAGGCTAGGTGTCTCACCTCTTTTTGTATTTCCTGTATTTTTTGTATTTCTGTTGGACTGTGTACTTCTGAGAAGACATTCATGAGGAAGGGAAGGAAACACCTAAGCTTCCAGGATTCTAGCCACATTACGACTAAAGCTTGCTGAGGATGTCGTTGCGTCCACGTCAATTTTTGGGGTACGCTCGCATGACCTTTCATGGAGGGCTCGACTGCTGCCATATTAACTTGAACACTGACCGGTGCATTTACCATGGGGAGCTGACTGTCTCTTTGGCATGGGGCTGCTACGACACGCCTGTTTTTGATTTTACTACTTTTGTCTACCTAGAGTTTTACTTGCCATTTAGAGATATGTGGGATGATCTATATTACACCCCACAGGAGGATTTGTTCCTCTCCACTACTCGGGCTTCTGCCCAAAATTCGATCGCTCCGATGGCAATTTCATCGAATGAAGAGGACCCTGAGGAAGACCCGACTACGGTCCCTTCTCGTCAGTCGTAGGGGCTGATACTGTCGGTGGCTACTGATGGCTAACCGTTTATCTTTTTGAGGTAGCTTGATGTTTGGCTGTATTTATTGGGTGTATATTTGTATCTTTCAGGTGGGTATATCTTTTGCTTTTTGTAACGTATTTCGATGTTTAATTATTTTGCTATCAAGATGGAAAATGTTTACTCTAATGACATATACAAACCGGGTCTAAATAAATTAACGAAATTACATCTTTCCGCATTTTTATTTTGTTCACATTTTACTTCACTATGGTGTGTCATTCCTTCTTCGCGAGTTAAGAAAAAGGAGCGTTACACTGTCTTGATATTAAAGCCCTGGTTTATGTTTTCTTTTGGGTCATATGATTTTAGACTGTCTTATTTGTGTTGTGCGATTCTCTATGTTTGGTATTCCGCAAGGATACATCTGACTTTTCCCTGTGTTTTGTATAGCTTGATTTAAAAAGGAATTATGGCTCGTCGAGGAGACATGACTGCTGCAATCGAAGCAATTCAGAAGATGGCTGAAGCAATGCTGCAACAAAACCAACAAACGGCTCAACAACAACAAAGGACTGCACAACAATTGGAGGCTACTGCTGATGTCCAGAATCTGACAGAATTTTGTCGCACTAACCCTCCATAATTTAAAGGAGAGTATGATCCTGAGAAGGCTACTCTGTGGATCAAAGAGCTAGAAAAGATATTCACTGGCATGAACTGTGCCAATGACAGAAAAATGACTTATGCTGCGTTCATGCTGATTGGGGACGCAGAAGATTAGTGGACCAGAGAGCAGAGGTTATTGGAGTCTCAGAATCAAGCAATTAATTGGGAGGTGATCAAAGAGAGATTCTTGAACAAGTATTTCCCAGAAAGTGCGAGGCATGCTAAGGAGATGGAATTTCTTAGTTTGCGGCAGGGAAATATGACTGCGAGCGAATATGCTGCTAAGTTCGAGAGCTTGTCGAGGTTCTCAACTTACTTTCAACACCAACCGAACAAAGCATGGAAGTGTCAAAAGTTCGAGGAAGGTCTAAGACATGACGTGAAGAGAGTCGTCATAACTTTGAAGATTACTCAGTTTTCGAAACTACTTGATAGCCGAATGGAAGACTTGGACCAGGCGCGTGATGCAAGAAATAGAAACTTTGGGCCTTTTCAGCCCCAAAGAGGAGGAAGCAGTAATGCTAACCATTACCAGAAGAAGCCTTATTCCAGACCACTTGGAAATCAACAACAGAAGCAATAAGGTGGAAGTCCTAGTGGAAGCCCTGGAAGGACTGATCAAATAACGGCGTCTACGCCGAGATGCATAAAGTGTGGGAAGGAGCACTATACGAGAGACTGCACTATCAAAGGGATCATCTGCTTTAGATGCGGGAAACCTGGACATGTTTCTCGTGATTGTAATCAACCTAAGGCGGAACCTTCCATCAATGCTTGTAGATATGTTAAACCGAAGGTTGGAGGTCGAGTTTACACCCTGAGTGGTGCTGAAGCCTCCGAATCCGAAGATCTTATATAAGGGGAAGGTCTCATAGAAGGTAATCTTTTAACTGTGCTATACGACTCAGGTGCAACTCATTCATTTATTTCCTATGATTGTGTGAAAAGACTTAGCTTACCTGTGTCTTCCTTACCTTTTGATTTGACTATTTCAACTCCCACTGCTAAACCTGTTCTTACCACCAAAGTCTGTTTGAGTTGTCCATTGATTGTTGAAGGTTGAGTCTTTTCTGTTGATTTGATTTGTTTACCATTATCTCAATTAGATGTGATCTTAGGAATAGATTGGTTATCTTCTAACCGTGTCCTATTAGATTGTTCTAGAAAAATCATAGTTTTCCCTTTGGATGAGAATTCTAGATTTTTGACGGCCAACCAAGTTCAAGCTTTCCTAAAAGAAGGGGCTCGGGGGTACATGTTGTTGTCTTCTTTGAAGGTTGAGAATGAGGTAGATGTGGACGCAATCTTGGTGGTCCGAGAGTTTCCTGAAGTTTTTCCTGAAGATGTACCTGGTTTACCACCAGAGCGAGAGATCGAATTTGCTATTGATCTTGTACCTGGAGCTGGTCCTATTTCCATTGTGCCTTACCAAATGTCACCTACAGAGCTAGTTAAGCTTAAGAAGCAACTGGAAGAGCTTTTGGAGAAGCAATTCGTGAGACCCAGTGTATCACCTTGGGGAGCACCAGTGTTGCTAGTCAAGAAGAAAGACGGTACTTTAAGATTGTGCATAGATTATCATCAGTTAAACAAGGTCACGATCAAGAACAAGTATCCATTGCCGAGGATAGATGATCTAATGGACCAAATGAAAGGAGCGACGGTATTTTCTAAGATCGATTTGCGATCAGGCTACCATCATATCAGAGTAAAAGTGGAAGACATTCCGAAAACGGCTTTTCGTACTCGTTATGGACATTACGAGTACCTGATGATGCCTTTTGGTGTGACTAATGCACCTGCCATTTTTATGGATTATATGAATAGAATCTTTCGTCCTTATTTGGATAGATTCGTGGTTGTTTTCATCGATGATATTTTGATCTATTCAAAAAATCAGGATGATCATGTCGAACATCTCAATATAGTTCTTCAGACTTTGAAGGAGAAAGAGTTGTATGCCAAGTTATCAAAGTGAGTTTTGGTTGGACGAAGTTAAATTCTTAGGCCATGTGATTTCAAGGGAAGGAATTGTTGTAGACCCATGGAAAGTGGAAGTTGTTCTTCAATAGGAAAGACTAAAGATGGTGATCAAAGTCTGAAGCTTTATTGGATTAGTCAGATATTACTGGAGATTTATTAAAGGGTTCTCTAAGATTGCCGGACCTCTCACTCAACTCACGAGGAAGAACCAAGCTTTTGAATGGACGGATGCTTGTGAAGAAAGTTTTCAAAAATTGAAAAGAAGACTAACTACTTCACCAATGTTGGTTCTACCTGATCCAAGTGAACCATTCGAGGTGTACTGTGACACTTCGTACCAAAGATTGGGTTGTGTTCTTATGCAAGGTGGGAAAGTGGTGGCTTATGCCTCGAGACAATTGCGAGTGCAAGAAAAAAACTACCCAACACATTACTTGGAGTTAGCTGTTTTGGTGTTTGCTTTGAAGATATGGAGACATTATCTCTACGGAGCAACATTCAACGTCTTCAGCTATCACAAGAGCTTGAAGTACTTGTATGATAAAAAAGAGTTGAACATGAGGCAACGAAGATGGTTAGAATTCCTAAAAGACTATGATTTCCAACTTCAATATCACCCTGGGTAGGCAAATGTTGTGACCGATGCCTTAAGTAAGAAAATGATCAGTGTTTCTACTATGATGATTAAAGAACAGAACTTGATAGAATAATTCAGAGATATATGGTCTTTCGTGGAACTAATGCTAGGAAAAATCTGCATGAACATGGTCACCATTTTGAATGATTTAATGGAAGATATCTGAGAAAAGTAGAAGGTCGACAAATTCCTGCAAGAAGAAAGAGAGCTGATGAAGCAAGGCGGTATGTCAACACTAGAAGAAAGAAACGATGGAATTTTGAGATTCCAAGGTAGAGTCTGTGTGCCTGAAGATGAAGAGCTTAGGAAATATATACTTGAACATGCTCATATGAGTCAGTTGGGTATGCATCCTGGAATGACAAAAATGTACCAAGATTTGAAGAAGTTATTTTGGTGGCATGGAATGAAGAGAGATATCGTTAGATGCGTATCTTCCTGTTTGGTTTGTCAAAAGACAAAGATTGAACATCAAAGACCATCAAGATTTTTACAACCCTTGACTATTCCCAAATGGAAGTGGGATAGTATTACCATGGACTTTGTTGTTGGATTGCCAAGGACAAAAAGAGGATATGATTCAATATGGGTAATTGTGGATTGACTTACGAAGTTAGCGCACTTCTTGCCAATCAACATAAGATATCCTTTGGAGAAGTTGACTCAGTTGTATATCGGTGAAATTGTCAGACTACATGGTGTGCCTACAAGTATCATTTCTGACAGAGATCCGAGATTTACATCAAAATTTTGGCAAAGTCTTCAAGAAGCGATAGGGACAAAGTTATGTCTGAGTTCTGCTTACCATCCGCAAACGGACGGTCAATAATAAAGAATGATACAATCATTGGAAGATTTGCTAAAGGCTTGTACTATAGAGCAGATTGGAAGTTGGGACCAAATTTTACCATTGGTGGAATTTACTTACAACAACAGTTACTATTCAAGCATAGGGATGGCACCTTATGAAGCTCTATATGGACGAAGGTGCCGAACACCCTTATGTTGGTATCAAGACGGAGAGCGACTTACCATCGGACCTGATCTTATTCAACAGATAATTGAGAAGGTTAAGATGATTCAGGAAAAGAAGAGAACGACTCAGAGTTGACAAAAGAGCTATGCGGACAAAAGGAGGAAACCTCTTGAATTTGAGGAAGGAGAGCATGTGTTCCTGAAAGTCACGCCTACCACTAGAAATCTAGAAAGCTCATTCAAAAATTCCTTGGACCTTATCAAATTCTTCGTCAGATAGGTCCTGTTGCTTACCAAATAGCTTTACCACCTTTTCTTTCAAATCTCTACAATGTTTTTCATGTGTCACAACTTCGAAAATACATTCCCAGTCCTAACCATGTCATAGTGCCCGATTTGGTACAATTAAAGGAAAACATGACTTATGAAACAACTCCTGTGAGGATTGAGGATAGGAGAATGAAGCAACTCAGAGGGAAAGACATACCATTGGTGGAAGTAATTTGGAACGAGACAACCAGAGATGCGACATGGGAGCTAGAGGACAAAATGAAGGAGTAATACCCAGAGTTATTTTAAGGTATAGAAAATTCGAGGACGAAATTCTTATTTGTTGGGGAGAGTTGTAATACCCCAAATTTTATTTATTTTATGATAAATATTCATTTTCTAATATTTGTGATTTTTGAGAATTTTTCTGAATTTTTCTGAGAATGCAGAATATTTTAATATTATTCTTCATTTTGCGTACAAACTGAGCGAAGCTAAGAAAATGAGATACTTTTCCCGAGAACCTTGATTTGTGAAAACGTCGACGGGGGATCTTACTAAACCCGAGGTTGGACATGATTTACGAGGTTTCACGTTTTTTGAAAAAAAATTTCAGATAAAATAATAATAGCTGTGTAAATTTTATCTGTCAGATAAATTAGTATTGACTTCCATTGATTGTAGTAATTGTCCATTAGATAATAACATGTATTAAAAATCCTATCATGTTATCCTAATATAATCTACCTTAAGTCTAATCAAACCCACTTTAATTCAAATTTATTGTATTTTAATCAAAGCTTCTTTGAGAAGCTTTGACCTCCAAAAGACCAAGATGCCCTTGGCTTGTTGGGGAAGCCATTTCCTCCCCTTCTCTCTCTCCATTGCCGCGGCACCCATTGTCCAAGGAGGGCAAAATTTTGCTCTCCCACTTCATTCACTTAATCACATTCACTCATTTTCCTACAACATTTTCTCTCTCTAACTTCTTCTTCATTTCCTCTTTCTTCTCTCTTCTTCTCCTTCTTCCCTACGAAAATTGCAGCCCCATTAGAGACTATTTTTCTTCCATTTTTCTCTTCACCAAGAACATTTCCATACTCACCTCAACCTTCTCTACATTTCCTAATTAGAAATTTTCTTCAAAATCTATCATCACCTCCATTGTCTTCCAAGGCAAAGCTTCTAGCTTTAAGGTAAAGTTTTTATTTTTCTTCTTCTTTCTCCTTATTTTCGTGCTCCATGGTCTCTTTGATGACCATGGATCTCTTCTTTTTCAACCATTGATATTGATTCCTTGTCTTGAAATTCCTAGGGTTTTGGAAGCTCAAAATCGAAACCTTCAAGGAGCAAGTAGGAGATCATTTTTGTGTTCTTCCTTTAGGTAAGAGGGAGATTACTCACATCAACCATTATTGGTGGTGAGGGAACCTTTGTATGCTCACTTTGTTTGGTGATTTTGCATGTTTACATATTTTTGAATTGGATTAATGCTTGATTGATGATCTTGAATATGTTAGATGTGTTGAAAATGCTTGATCATATTAGGGTTACTAAATGAAAAATTTGGAGTTTCCTACCCTAATGTGAGGCCACGGTTTTGACTAGAATTTAGGAATATAAATTGGTTTTTGTATACAATGAAATGAAGCTTAAGTGATTAAATGTTGAATGATAATATTAAAATTAATGAATGGAAAATTTTAAGGGTTTAATACCCTAAAGTGAGACCACAGTTTTGGCTTTGGATCCTAAGGGATTGGATTGATTTGGGGTGAGATAAAATCAAGTAATTAGGTATTAAGTTACTAATGCATAAAATTGAAAGAAATTAGAACCTTGATGACCTAGTGAGGCCACGATTTTTAGAGAAAAATTAGGGGTTAAATGATGCCTTGATGCTTCTTTGGAGATTAAGAATTTAGAGACATGCATAATCCATAATCAAGTGGAAGAATTAAATTGAGTAATAACTCTTGAGAGTGCCACAGTTTTGAAGGGTTATTCAACTTAAAATTTTCATAATTGACGAAAGCTTAAGACTTTGAAAATGAGGATCCATGATGAGGACTTGTGATAATTGATGAACCCCGAAT
The DNA here is from genome assembly GCA_029884605.1 of Ormosia emarginata. NCBI lineage: Eukaryota > Viridiplantae > Streptophyta > Magnoliopsida > Fabales > Fabaceae > Ormosia > Ormosia emarginata. The sequence goes on along the minus strand of JAQQTP010000078.1, from coordinate 17,076,078 downwards.
ACATATTGATGTTGAAAATTGATTCTATATTATTGTGAGACCCTATGTGGGCTAAGTACTTGTTGGTTGTGTACTTGATGAAATTATGACATGTTAACATTGAACCATATATATATATATATGCCATTGCGGTATATCTTATGATAAATGTATCATTGATGAACATACATGATGTACATTGTATCGTCATGCATATGTGTTGTCTGTTGGACATTGTTGAAAAAGTGATGTATGCCTAGGAGTTCGAATAACACCTATGTGCGGGTGCGAGTAGACTAAGCGTAGGGTCATGGTGGTTGGCCTTGGGGGCGTCAGGGTATGAGTGTCTCACAATAGACAGTGGTAGCTTCACTGGGGTTGTGGGATAGACCGATGCAAACATATCGACGATCTGGATTGAAATGTTGTCCTATATTGCGATCAACTGTTGAGGTGCCATGTATAAGCCATTTGCGCAACTATTTTTATGAGATGAGCACACTATTTTTTTAAGGCTGATGAGATACTGGCATAACTCCTTGATCATTCAATCTGAAAAATGTTTATGTCTAGTTCCATGGAGTAGGAATTTTGGTACCATTTGCATTGTGAACTGTCAGTCTCATAGATCATTGAGCATGAGCATTTATAACTGTGGAAATTATCTATTAATATTACCTTAATATTTATTTAATTGCTTGAACTGTTGGTTGTAGGAAATGTTGATGTTGTCTGCCTGTTATTAATGATATTTACTATTATTCATTATTGTTCTGCCCTTACTGCTAATTTTAATTATTACTGTAATTGGTTGTATGAGTTGTATTTATATATGGGCGTCCAACGCTATTTGTTTTCTTGCTGCCATTTTGGTACTGAAGGCTGGGTGTCTCACCTCTTTCTGTATTTCCTATATTTTATGTATTTCTATCGAACTGTGTACTTCTGAGAAAACTTTCGTGAGGAAGGGAAGGAAACACTTGAGTTTCCAGGATTCTGGCCACATTACGACTAGAGCTTGATGAGGATGTCGTCGCATCCCCGTCGATTTTTGGGGTATAGCGCATGACCTTTCATGGAGGGCCTGACTGCTAGTACATCAACTTGAGCACTAACTGATGCATTTACCAAGGGGAGCTGACTGTCTCTTTGTCATGGGGCAGCTACGACACGACTATTTTTGATTTTACTACTTTTGTCTACCTAGAGTTTTACTTGCCAGTTAGAGATCTATGAGTTGATCTATATTACACCCCATAGGAGGATTCATTCCTTTCCATTGCTCGGGCTTTTGCCCGAAATTCGATCACTCAGATGGCAATTTCATCGAATGAAGAAGACCCTAAAAAGGACCCGACTACGGTCCCTTCTCGTCAGTCGTAGGGGCTGATATTGTCGGTGGCTACTGATGGCTAATCGTTTATCTTTTTGGGGAAGCCTGATGTTTTGCCGTATTTACTGGGTGTATATTTGTATCTTTCGGGTGGGTACGTCTTTTGTTTTTTGTAATCAATGTTGTAATTAAATAAGCTGATGCATATAATATATATATATATATATATGAATTGTGAATGTATGACTTTAAATTCTGTGTCGATTTTATTGTATCTGTAATTATTGTTATCTTTTTACCGTTATTTAATAAAAAAAATGTAGCATGTATTTCGATGTTTAATTATTTCGCTATCAAGATGGAAACTGTTTACTCTAACGACATATACAAATCGGGTCTGAATAAATTAATGAAATTACATCTTTTCGCATTTTTATTTTGTTCACGTTTTACTTCACTATGGTGTGGCGTTCCTTCTTTGCAAGTTAAGAAAAAGGGGCGTTACAAATAACCATATAGAAAGCAATAATAGGTGTGACCCGCTAGTCTCTCTACCATCTGATCAATAAATGGGAGGGGGAAATGATCCTTCTGTGTTACACTGTTAAGCTTCTTATACTCAATGCACATTCTCCAGCCAGTGACTGTTCTTGTAGGGACGAGTTCATTCTTCTCATTGACTATCATTGTCATCCCTCCTTTCCTTGGAACAACTTGAACCGGACTGACCCATAAGCTATCTGATATAGGATAAATGATACCTGCATCATAAAGCTTCATTACTTCCTTCCTTACCAGTTCCTTCATGTTAGGATTCAGTCTCCTCTGTGGTTGCACAACTGGCTTGTAGTCAACCTCCATTAAGATCTTGTGCATGCAAATTGTAGAATTGATGCCTTTAAGATCATCAATGGTCCAACCAATAGCTGACTTATGTTGTCTTAAAACTCTCAAGAGCTTCTCTTCATTTTTAGAATTGAGTTCTGTATTTATAATCACTGGAAAAGTATTGTTCTCACCAAGAAATGCATATTTGAGATTAGAGGGAAGCTGCTTTAATTCTGTCTTGGGCGGCTCTTGTTTATCTTCAATTTCATTCTTCAGCTCTTCTTTCTGGAGGTCAGAACGAGATACGATTAGCTGAGCTTCTAAATTAGCTATGTAATGAGATATTTCTAGTGTTATCTCCACATCATCGTCCACTAAAACTTTAGAATTTACCAACACTGATTCAAGTGGAGACATAAGAATACTCTACTCAAATGTTTTTTCAACCAATGACTCAACTATGTCCACTCTAAGGCATTGTTCTTCCTCTGCAGGATGTTTCATTGCATCAAGGATACTGAATGTGACCTTCTCATCATGCACTCTCAACATAAGCTCTCCTTGTTGCACATCAATCAATGCTCTCCCAGTTGCTAAGAAGGGTCTGCCTAAAATTAGAGGGATGCCTGCATCTTCTTCCATATCGAGGACTACAAAATCAGCTGGAAAGATGAATTTATTCATTTTAACTAGCACATCATCAACTATACCATATGGATGCTTAATAGATCGATCTACTAGTTGAAGTGAGATCATTGTTGGCTTTAGTGATTCAATTCACAGCTTGTGCATGATGGAAATAGGCATGAGATTAATACTGGCTTCAAGATCACAAAGAGCTTTTCCAATGGTGAGTTTACCGATGGTGTAAGGAATGGTAAAACTACCTGGATCTTTCAATTTAGGAGGCAGTTTCCTCTGAATTATCGCACTACACTCCTCAGTAAACATCACTGTCTCATCCTCCTTCAACTTCATTTTCTTTGAAAGCACCTCATTCATGAATTTAGCATATGAGGGCATCTGCTCAAGTGCTTCAGCGAAAGGAATATTTATCTGCAACTTCTTGAAGACTTCTAAGAATTTGGAGAACTGTCTTTCTTCTCCTTCTTTGATCTTTGAGGGTATGGAAGTCTGGCATATAGTAAATGATCAATTGTGTTCTTCAGCTCTATGTCTTTCTTTTTTCTCAGCACTCTTGGTTGTTCTTCTTTTACTTCAGCCTCTTTATTAACATGCTGAGACAAGACCTCTTCAATTGAAGCATGATTGCTTCCACTCTGATTACCTGAAGAACTAGAGGTTTCTTTCTTGTCTTCTTCTACAGTTTTTCCACTTCTTAAGGTGATTGCCTTGCATTATTCCTTAGGGTTTACCAAATTATCATTGGGTAAAGTGCCTGAAGGTCTTTCTTGAAAATGTTTTGATAACTGCCCCTCTTTACAGGAGATTCATGGGTCTTATGATTGTTTTTTAATTCTTCCATGAAGGCTATAGTCTGTTGTACAAAAACAGAGGTTTGTAGAGAAAGTTTTTCCATTGCAACCTCAAGAGGAGACTTCTGTTTGGGCTGAGGATTTAATGGAATAGCTTGATTCTTCAAAGAAAAATATGATTCCTCCAGCCTAGATTGTAAGTATTAGAGTAAGGATTACCCTGTGGCCTTGAAGGATTTTCCATGTAGTTTACCTACTCTGGGATGTTGACACCAAATTCCCTACCTCACATTGACCATTAACATGGTTGCTTCCACAAAAATCGCAAGTCAGACTTTGATGATTAACTGCATTTACCTGTAAATTACTAACTTGCTTGGTAAGGTTGATAATATGTTGCATCATGGTCTGATTTTGTGCAAGTATAGTATCAACAACACCAAGCTCCAACACTCCTTGTTTAACTGTAGATCTTCCATTAGGAACCTGGCACTCATTCGTGGCCATTGTCTCAAGTAATGCTTAGGCCTCCTCTAGGGTCTTTGTGTTTATAGATCCACCAGTAGATGCATCCACCATAAGTCTTATGGAATGATTCAAACCATTATAAAAGATTTGTACTTGCTGTCAAACTTTGAAAGTATGATGAGGACATTTTCTCAAAAGCTCTATAATCTCTTCCATGCTTCATAGAGAGATTCTCTCTGACTTTGAGTAAAGCAAGTAATCTCACTCCTTATCTTCACGAACATTGACGGAGGAAAATACCGAGTGAGGAACTTACTAACCAGATCATCCTAAGTAGAAATGCTTCCTTGAGGCTGGGCTTGTAGCCAGCTCTTGGCTTTATCTCTCAATGAAATGGAAAAAGTTGTAACCATATAGCATCATCACTGGCCCCATTATACTTGATAGTATCACAAAGCTGTAAGAAATTGGCAATATGCTGATTAGGATCTTTTGTCTGGCCTCCACCAAACTGATTCTGTTGCACCAGCTGTAGAAAAGTTAGTTTAATTTCAAAATTGTTTGCTTGGATAGCCGGTCGCACAATACTGGTTATGACACTTTCAGAAGATGGAGTGGCATAGTCTGCCATAGTGCATCTTCTCTGTGCAACAACATTTTCAGCCATATTTTCTTCTTTAGTTTTCTTTCCTTCTCTGATTGCTCTTTCTGTTCTTGTTATTTTTGGATCAAAAATTAACATTTCTGAATCCAAAGTATCTTGTATAAACAACAAACAAGCAAACCAAAGTGAAGCAAAGAAAAAGAAATACAAATAAAAATAAAAATGAATAGAAATGAACCAAGAAAACAAAAATTGAATATAAAGAAATAAAATAAGAAAATTAATTGAAATAAAATTAAACAAACTAAAATAAATGCCCAAATTAGTGCTTTTTTAATTACTACTTAAAATTGACAATTAATAATCCCGGCAACGATGCAAAAAACTTGACGTGTGTGAAATCGGCAAGTGCACCAAATCGCATCAAGTAATAAAGTAGTGAGTAGAGTATCATCCCACGAGGATTATATTGTCAATCACCAAGTTCACTAAATTAACACTATCTAAGCTATCCAATTGATGAGAGTTGATAAAACCAAAATAAAAACACAATTAAAGAAAGTAATTAAAATTTAACAAAGTAAATTTAATAAATTTAACAGGAGTTGAAAAACAATAATAGGAAAATGTTAGGGTTCATACTTCACTTGAACTCTTTAAATACAAATTCAAATAATGGTTTAATCATGTTCTAAATAAATGATTTATGGTCAATTCCCAAAATTAATTAATATCCAATCCCTTGGATTACTAATTCTCTTACGTTATTTTAGAATTAATTAATCCCTTAGTCTAATTCCAAAATAGAAAGGCATTATCAGAAACAAGGGAATTACAAGAAAGATCACATAATTCACAATATTTATCCCTAGCGATTGCAGAAATTATGATGTTTATCGCAAATCTAGGCTCATGTAAATTTTTCCAAATCTTACATCAGCCCAACAATTCATTTCCAAATTGATCAGGTTTAGAAAAGCATTAAAGATAGAGATAAACACATAAATCATAGAATAGAAACATGAATTAAACTCATAAAAGAAATTACATCATCCAAGTATCAAGATCCATCATCTCCTGACAAAGGGAAATTAGTTATACATAGAGAGAGAACAAAACAAAAGGAAGAAATGACAAACTCCATTGATAATTTGTGAAAGGAGTGCCTGGAGTCTCCTCGTGAGCAGCTTCCTTGAATCTCCTGTAAGTGTTGGCTCTTTTACTTACTGTAAGTGCACGGATCGCACTTGTAGTGTAGTTAGGAGTCGGATATTGTTCCCACAAGGACAAATGTTAAATTTCGTACTAAATATAAATCAATAACTCAAGTATTTCTATTCAAGAACATATAAATTGGAAAGGTGTGTATTAAACTAATTAGAATAACTTAAAAACTATCATATTGAGTTTAGATAATGATTTAGAGAATAGGGCATCCTTTTTCGCCTCCTATATCAATTGTTAACAAGTAATCCTTACGAGTAATATAAATGCAATGGCTAGGTTAGCTTGGGAATCTGATTTAGCTAAAAGCCTATGTCTAGGTTAATCAACCCTGGTATCACTTACCTAATCCACTATGTTTCCATGAGAACTAGTGTAAGCTCCACTAATGAACGATTTATTCCCAATTAATTACTATGCATAGCTAATAGGTATATTTCTATCCTATTAACGAATCATTGCATCCAACCCAATTGAATGAAATAGAACATACATCAATCATACACAATATCTCAAATCCAAATTCCTATGTCTAGATTCATTAGATTTGAATAAATCAATTGAAAGCTGATCAAATATTCAAAGCATTAAGCATTATATGATTGAACAAAAACCAAATCATGTATATAACTCAAAGAATTACAAGATTAATCAATATTCATAGGAGGATTCAAAGAAAAATCCTATAAACAGCTTAGTTAGCCATGACAAACGAAAATATATCAAAAGCACTCATAGTCATGGAGATGGAGAAGAGAAAGAAGAAGAAAAAGGAAGAGCAAAGCTTAAGGGGATGATCCTCCAAGCTTCAATCCTCTACCAAGGTGAAGAGAGACTCCAAACTTGGTCACTTCTGCTTCTTATTGGTTTGAAATGCTAAAACCTGGCCACAGCTCTCTAAAATATGACCTAACTCATGTAAAAATTTAATGCAAATGTATTTATAGGGCTCAGAAAATAGGGCCACGCTGTGGCATTCAATTACTTGTGCCGCGGCGCATTACATTTTAGGTTAGAACACTGCGGCATTCACATGCCACGCCGCGGCGTGACAAGCTGATCCTTGCACTTAGCTTTCTCTTGCAATGCTGGTCCAAATCTGAAATGATTCACTTGGTTGGAACCTTAACTGCCATAAAGAAATTTCTAATTCAATAATCAGTGTAAATGTACTCAATATATCCAAGAATCAGACACATTTTCTCAGAATCGTGATGGAAGACGTTGAAATCAAATCACATGAGTATACAACTAAACTCTTCCATTCATGCATCAAAACAAGGACTAAGCAGATAATAAAGCACATATATAGGCCCAAATAACTACAATTTGTGGAGTTATTAGTAAGCCTACAATTTTTTAAACTTCCCTTAAGTTTCTATTTATAAACTTCAAAACCCAAGTTGTTTCGCGTCCAACGCTTGAGCGCTGGAATACCGAAGAACCATTTTTGCCTTGATACACGTGCTTGAGCGCTGGCTTCCCAGCGCTTAAGCGCTGGGATCTGCCAGTTCAGCGCTTAAGCGCTGAACTCCCAATGCTTGAGCACTGTGATAGTTGAGAGACTCCTCGTTTTGCCTATCCAGTGCTTAAGCACTGGCCTTTGAGCGCTTGAGTTCTAGGTGTCTAGAGAGCTTTCCTCACAGCATTTCTAACCGTTCTTCCATGAAATCAAATCCAATCTTCATCCCCATGCAAGTCCTATAAAAAAACATAAGAAAATATGAAATAAGAGATACAATTTAAAATAATAAAAAAATAATAAACTTAAGGACAAATTTTAATTAAACAAATTAAAAAGAATGAAAAACCTAAAATAGTGAACCGTAAAAATATGAATTTATGTAGGTTCATCATCAGTCGCCAAAAAAAGTTTTTCTTTTCCTTTCTTCCATATTTTATTTGTTCTTTTTATTTGTTTTTGTCATCATCACCCATTTTGTGTTTTGAGTCATTGTGTTGAAATTGTGCATGTCAATGTGCTAAATTGAATATCCACTGATTGAATAAATTTTGGATTGATTTAATTTAATTTCTTGGGATATCACATGAGAATCTGAGTTATGTTTATCTCTATTGTTTTAATTGTGTATGAATGTTCTTCTCATCTTTATGTTTGAAAGACCTTGGAATTTAATTGTATGTCAGGCTTAGAGAAAGTATATGGGAATGCATGTGTCTGGATGATTTGTATCTAGAAGTTATTTGATTCTCTCTTGAGGTGAAATCCTAGGCAGTGCATGATTAAGGAAATGATAAGGGCCTTCTTTGGACCATTTGAGCCTTTCAAGCCAACCTGTATACACAGTATATCCTTAAGTCCATTTTGCAGCCTTGTTTATGTTTGGCCTTTATTTCTTTTCTTTTACTCACATTTTCCTTTTCCCATACCCGTAAAAAAAAAATCCTCTCTTACACACCCTTTGTTAAGTGCATTTCTTGTATTATTTTATTATTCAAGCCTTTGTTATTTTTGTTTGCATGAAATATTTCAAGAACTGAAAAAAAAATGGAAGAAAAAGTCCAAAAGATAAAGTCTACCCAAAGTTTTGTAAAGAAATAAGTTTGGGGGTGGAAGTTGTTGAAAAAAAAATATGCAGATAAAGTGATGGACTTTTATGCTCTGAGTTGCACTTGTTCTTAATTTTGAGGCTTGGATTGTGGAATGTGCATGATGTGTACCTCAACTTTTGTTTTATTTATCCTATCACTTCTTTCTTAACCCTCACCCTTGGGCTTACATTACAAGCTTTTAAAGTCCCTTTTGATCCTTGGTTATGTGTTGTTTACATTAGTGGAGAGAGAACTGAAGAACAACTCTATGGATATGGGTTTGATGTGCATTTGCATTTTTATAAACCTATCTGGGCTTGTACTTTATGAGTAGATTTGGTCTTTCATTCATGTTTTTGGGAAATCATTTTTCATAAGAGTTGCATGTGAGAGACGATGTGATAAATGAATTGTTCATGTGTGATACTTTGAAATTAGATTGTGAAGTAGTTTCTGAGGATATGAATGATTTTCAATACCCGGTATTGCTATGTTTGATTCTGTGTGTTTTGAGTCTTTTTGTTTTATTTTGTTTTGTTTTTGTTTTTCTTTACTTGAGGACAAGCAAAAGCTTAAGTTTGGGGGAGTGATGAACCTGCAAAAAATCATAATTTTACGATTCATTATTTTGAGTTTTTCATTCTCTTTAATATTTTTAATTAGGTTTGTTCTTGAATTTTGTTATATTTTTAGTATTTTAAATTGTGTTTTAATTATGTGTTTTTTTATGTATTTTTGTAGGTAATTGCATATAGAAAGAATAAAATTAGAAAAAGCAAGAAAAGAAGCAGAAAATTCAATTTAAAAGCCAGCGCTTGAGCGTTGGGCCATAACCGCTTGAGCGCGCAACGTGCATAGGAGATACATTTTTAATGGGTCAGCGCTTAAGCACTGGAAACCTAGCGCTTAAGCGCTGAATGTGTAACAAAGTACATTAATTCTTTATAAATACAAAAGTTATGCCAAATTGAATACATGTAACATCCCTAGATCTAATAACTACAGTCCAATTGTCATTACACCACAGTCACTAAATCCAGGCGTGTCACAGTCTTAACAAGAATCTTTTCAAAAATTTTCATTATACATGAATAGAAAATATGAGCCCCAAATGAAGCATATTTAGTACCCAATGTAACATCCCAAAATTTATTTATTTTGTTATAATTAGTCATTTTATAACATTTGTGTTTCTTTTTTAAAAATTTTTTGGATTTTTTTTAGAACGTAAAATATTTTAATATTATTTCTCGTTTTGCGTACAAACTGAGCGGAGCCTGGAAAATGAGATATTTTTCCCGAGAACCTTGATCTATGGAAACGTCAATGGGGGATCTTACTAAACCTGAGGCTAGACATAGTTTACGATGTTTCACATTTTTAAAGATTTTTAACTGATAAATAAAATCACTGTGTAATTTTATCTGCTGGACAATTAATACTGACTCTGTCAACTGTAACCATTATCCATTGAATAATAGCATGTGTTAGAAATCCTATCACCTTACCCTAATGTAATCCACTACATGTCTAATTAAATCCACTTTAATTCAAAAATACTATATTTTAATCAAGCTTCTCATGGAAGCTTGGTCCACAAATGACCAAACTACCCAAAGCTTGTAGGAGAAGCCAATCGCTCTATCTCTCTCCTCCTTGCCGCGGCAATTGGTGCCCAAGGGGGAGCAAATTTTGCTTCCCACACTTATTACTCTTCACCCAAAATTTCACTCATTTTCTACTATCACTTTCTCTCTCTTCAATTTTCATTTCCATTTTCTCTAACCTCTCTCTTCTTCTCCTTCACCCTCTCCACGGTTTTGCAGCCCCACTTTGTGACCATTTTCATTTTCTTACCTCATCATCACCATTTCTACACTCCTCTTTGGTGATTTTCTCTCAAATCCATCATCTTCTTTCAAGAACAAAGCTTGAAGCTTTGAGATAAAACTTCTATCTTTCTTTCTTTCTCTCCTTATTTTCGTGTTCCTTGGCCACTTTGGTGACCAAGGACTCATCTTTTTCAAAGCTTGGTGTTGATTCTTTGAGTTTGGTTTTCTAGGTTTTGGGAGCCCAAAAATTGAACCACCAAGGAGCTATCAAGGAGGTGATTTTCATGTTCTTCCTTTAGGTAAGAGGGCGATTTACTCACTTCAACCATTATTGGTGGTGAGAAGACTTTTGTGTGGTTGTTGATGGAGGAATCCATAATGGATTGCTCACTTTGTTGGATTGTTTATTATGTTTGTGTGTTTTTGATTGAGACTAAAATGTTGGTTGGATTGGATGCATTAATGATATTGGAATGCTTGGATTTAATGAATGGAAAATTTGAACGTTTACTACCCTATTGAAAAGGCCACGGTTTTGGCCAAAAATTTTAAGGGTTTGAATTGACTTTGTATGAAATGAAACCTATGTAATTAGAAATTAAAGGATTGGTGCTTGCAATGGAAGAAATTGATTTAGTAATGGTCCTTGAGAGACCATGGTTTTGAATGATTTTCTTGGCCTAAAATTTGTAAAATAAATCAAGACTTAAGGAATTAAGAATGATGGATACATAATGTGAAATTGTGGTATATGTTGAACTACATATATGCAATGTTCATATTGAGAATGGATTGTATGATATTGTGAGTCCATGTGTGGTACTAAGTACTTGTTGATGTATACTTGACTAAATTGTGGCATGAAGTTATTGAGGATTGATTATATGCCGTTGCGGTATGATCCATGAGAAATACATATTGTTAATGAATATGCATGATATGCATTGTGTTATGAGGAACATACAATTGATGAACATACATGATGTACATTGAGTCGTCATGCATATGTGATGTCCGTTGGACTTTGTTGGAAAGGCTGTGTATGCCTAGGAGATTGAATTACACCTTAGTGCGGGTGGGAGTAGACTAAGCGTGGGTCATAGTGGTTGACCTTGGGGGCGTCGGGATGCAGGTGTCTCACAATAGACAGTGGTAGCTCCACTGGGGCCGTGGGATAGACCGATGCAAACACACCGACGATCCGGATCGAGACGCTGTCCTATATCGTGATCAATTGTTAAGGTGCCATGTATAAGCCATGTTGCACAAAATATTATTTTTATATGAAAGCATTTTATTTTAAGGCTAACGAGATACTGGCATGACTCCTTGATCATTCTCTCTGAAATGTTGATGTCTAGCTCCATGGAGTAGGATTTTGGTACCATATGCATTGTGCATTGTCAGTCTCATTTTCAACTAGCATGAGTACTTACACTGTTAAATTATCATCCCCATTATTGTAATAATGATCTGATTGTTGAGCTATTGACTGTTTGGAATATTTGTGTTGCTTATCTTTTATTGCTCATTTTCTTTAATATTACTTACTGTTGCTTTTCCTTTACTGCTTATTTTTATTATTACTATTAATGAATATTTGTGTTGTAATGCTAAGTGGGTGTCCAATGTCGTTCTGTTTTCTTATTGCCATATTGGTAATGAATGCTGGGTGTCTCACCTCTTTCCTATATTTCCATATCTCCATTTTATTTATGTGTTTCCGAGAAGACATTCGCGAAGAAGAGGAAGTGCCTGAGTTTCTTGGCTTCTGGCCCGATTACGATTAGTGCTGATTGAAGATGTCTTCACGTCTGCGCCGATTTTTGGGATATGCTAGGATGACCTCTCATGGAGGACCTGACTATTGGCACATGAATTTGAGCACAGACTACTGCATCTATCATGGGGAGCTGATTGTGTCGCTTGGGGTCATTATGACCCATCTTTTTTTGATTTCACTGCTTTCATTCACATAGAGTTTTACCTACCCGTTAGGGATTTGTGGGATGATCTTTATTATACCCCACGAGATGATTCATTTCTCTCTACTGCTCGAGCTTCTGCTTGAAATTCGGTCACTCTAATGGTGATTTCATCGGATGAGGAGGACCCTGAGGAGGATCCTGCTACGGTTCCTTCTCGTCAATCTTAGGGGGATGATACTATCGGTGGCTACTGATGGTTATCTGTATATCTTTTTGGGAAGCCTGACATTTTGCTATTATGATGAGATGTATATTTTTGTAAACATTTTGGGGGTGGGTAAAGCTTTTGCTTTTTGTACACATATTAATGTATTTAAAACAGGCTTGATGCTATTTTATATATATATATATATATATATATATATATATATATATATATATATATATTGTGGATGTATGATTTCATTTCATATTAATTTCTGCTATATTTTATTTATTATTTATTTTTAACACAAAGAAAAAAAACAAAATATAGTAGGTAATAATATACGTACATTTTCGATACCTGATTTAAGCGTACTTACAATTGAAAAAAAAGACGTTTAATTATAACCCATTGATGAATCGGATCTTAATTTATCAATGTATTTATATTTTTCGCATTTTCGTTTAACTTTACTATGGTGTGACGTTCCTTCTTCTCCCAGAAAAAGGGGCGTTACACCCAACCATGAAAATACAACCACATAATGAAAAACATTTTTCATATATAATATATTCGTCCTAAACACAAAAGCACTGATAACATGAAACATAGTACTTACATGCTCAAATAAAATACGACGGGAACAAAAGCACTAAAGGGGGAAAGTAGTAACCCTGGGATAGGTACTACTAGCAGACAAAGCTGCAACCCCCAAAATGTATGATGCTCGGTGTCCCAGTCGATACGTCAGGCATCAATTCCCCCATGAAGCTGCACCCGTACATAACCGAAGAAATCTCGTCCAGACGTCATATCGAAAACAATGGACCAGCCCATTCCAATTAGTAAGGGTGTGGTCCTTCTTCTTCTTCTTCACAATCTTTTATCACATATAAATATAAAACAAAAATACAGGAATACAGGAAAGAGGTGAGACACCCAGCATTCAATACCAATACGGCAGTAAGAAAACAGAATGACGCAGAACGTCCACATAGCACGGTAACAATATTAAACAGGAATAGTGACATACAATAAAAGAAACAGTCACAGAGTCTCAGATATTAAATAATGAGACAGTTCAAATAATCATAACGTCATTTAAGCAATAGTCCAATCATCATATAAATGAACAATAGTTTCATCATCATGAAAATGGGTAAATGTGTAAATGCCAGATGATATGCTGACTAACTATGCACGTGCACATGGTACCAAAATCCTGCTCCATGGAGCTAGATATCAACATTCGGAGAGAATGATCAAGGAGTCATGCCAGTATCTCGTTAGTCTTAAAATAAAGTGCTCATCATCATAAAAATAACATTTTGCGCAACATGGTTTATACATGACACCTCAACAATTGATCGTGATATAGGACAGCGTCTCAGTCCGGATCGTCGGTGTGTTTGCATCAGTCTATCCCACGGCCCTAGTGGAGCTACCACTGTCTATTGTGAGACACCCGCACCTAAATACCCCCAAGGTCAACACACATGACCCATGCTTAGTCTACTCGCACCCGCAATAAGGTGTAATTTAATCTCCTAGGCGTGCACCGCCTTTACAACATAGTCCAACGGACATTCATAAATGCATGATGACTCAATGTGCATCATGTATATTCATCAATAATATGTTTCTCATAAACATTGCATATCATGTATATTCATCCATAATACACTTCTCATGAAACAATACCACAATTTGGTCAAGTTAAATATCAACATATTCATGTATATTCACAGTGATATGCTTCCTCATAATCATGCCATAACTGGCCAATGCAATTATTAACAACATAACATATTTAAATCTTCAACCATAACACATAGTTATTAAAATTCAACCCTAGGTTACGTTTTTATTTCAAGACTTTCATCACTAATCCTCTCTAGGGGAATCCTCTTGTTCTTTTCTCAAGTCTAAAATCACTCCAAGTTATCAAGTAAATCTCTTTCTTTCATTTTTCCATCTTATGAATCCATAATAGATTATTGAATTACCTATTCTTCTAAATTTCATCTTGATATATAAATCTTAGCCAATAAAGCCCTAGAGGCCGTGAACCTCCCAAGGACAAGAATCCAATCAATTTCTCCATCACATTGTTAGCATGAACCCTAAGGATCATTGAACCCAAAATTTACATCTTATTTCATCATTATTTATTCTTAATCAATTCCTTTTTTTTTAACCTAAGTTTCTGAGTTTCAAATTATCACAAAACTTGTCTTGGATATCCCATTTTCTTTCCACTGGGCCGCGATCTCTCCCAAAGGTTTCTAATCCCAAAATTGTCATTATTTAATCAATTATCCATCACCTAATTTATTAAGTCCCAAATTAGTACACAAATTCCATCGTGGACCCATCATTGGGCGACTTAGCCGTGAGCCTCTAAGGTGAGAAATCCCAAAGTTTTTTCATTATAATCATCAATTCTTTAACACCTAATTACCTCAGTTTCAATTCCCACAAAAATCAATCTCAAACACCCAAAATGTGGTCCAAAACCGTGACCTCAACAAAGGGTAGGAAACCCTACATTTTTCCATTCATCAAATCCAAACAATCCATCATCATTACGACATTCAAAATAGCTAACACTTTCACATAAATCAAATATACACAAAAGTATGAAGAATAAGCATACAAAGTGAGCAATCCATTATGGATTCCTCCATCAATAACACACAAAGGTTCCCTTACTACCAGTAAAGGTTGAAGTGAGTAAATCTCCCTCTTACCAAAGAAAATGGCAAGAAAAATGCTTCTTTGATGGCCCTTGAAGATTTCGTCCAAAGTTCCACCAAAACCCTAAAAATTTCAACTCAAGAGATCAACATTCTATGCTTGAAAAAGAGTGAACCAATGGCCATAGAGAAGACCATGAATAGGAAAATGAGGAGAGGGAATGAAAAGATTAAAACTTTACCTCAAAAGCTCCAAGCTTTGATCTTGAAGAAACATGATAAAGGTGGAAGCTTTTGGAAATGGTTCCAACTAGAAAGGTGTTTAGAATGTGATGGAGATCAAGGAAATGTGATTGGATGAATTTTTTTGTGAAGATGGAGGGCACAAAAGGTGGTCCAGCTGTGAGGTAGAAGGAGTAGGGAGGAAGAGAGAAAATGATGAAGAGAGAGATAATAGAGAGAGAAAGTAATAGCTTTTATGTTTTGAAATTGGAAATGAGTGTGATAAAGTGAGATGCACAATTTTGGCTCTCCAAAATGTGTATTTCCATGGAAGAGGGGAGAAAGGAGGGAAAGTGAGCTTCTTGTATAGATAGGAATTTGCTAGGAAGTTTCCTTGAGATGTTTTTTGATTAATTTAATCATTCTTTTGAAATAAAGAAAATTTGATGTGACATAAAGTGAATTTCCTTTGGATAAGGTGATAGGATTTCTACTACAAGTTATTACCCAATGGACAATTGTTATAGATAGCAAAGCCAATATTAATTGTCCAGTATATAATAAAATGTACAGTGATTTTTATTTTTATCTGATAAAAATTTTGAAAAACATAAAACCTCGTAAACCATGTCTGGCCTCGAGTTTAGGAAGATCCCCCGTCGGTGTTTCCACCGATCAAGGTTCTCGAGGAAAATATGTCATTTCTCTGGCTCCGCTCAGTGTGCACATAAAACGAAGAATAATATTAAAATATTCAGCATTATCAGAAAAATTTAAAAAAAATAAAAAAAATCACAAATATTATAAAATGACTTTTTATCATTAAATTATAAATTTTCAAGGTGTTACAACTTTCCTCTTCAAATAGAAATTTCGTCCTCGAAATTTTCATTCCTTAGAATAAATATTGATATTGTTTCTTCATCATATCTTTTAACTTCTACGTCGCGCTTCTAGTCACATCATTTCAGATCACCCTTACCAATGCGATCTCTTTGTCTCTGTGTTGCTTTGTTTTCCTACCCTCGACCTTCACAAGAAGTATTTCATAGATCAAATCCTCTCTTAATTGTACTGTATCCAGTTCGATGACATGGCCAAATCGGGGATATACTTTCGCAATTATGACATATGGAAGACATTATGAAAATTAGAAAGAAAGGGTGGCAGAATTAGTTGATAGACTACTGGACCAATCCGAAGAGAAATTTAATATAGTCTGAAGAATTTAGGAGCGAGTTTGCTAGCAACTCAAACAAGATAACACACATTTAGCAACGTCTCTCTTCATTCCTTGCTACCAATACTCCTGTTTTAAATCTTGATATATCTTGGTCACTCCAGTGTGTATATTCAACTTACTTGCATGAGCTTCATCGAGGATTTAACTTCTTGAGTTCTGAATCATCTGGTATACAGACCTTACCTGTGAACATCAGGACTCTATCGAATTCTTTCCTCACACTCTGACGCCATGCCTTGCTTTAATAGTTCCTTCTTGTCTTATACAATTTGGTCTCTTTTCTACTTCTTTTGAATCTTTCCCAACGGAACATTCGAAATAGTAACCATACCTAGGCATACCTCATCCAGTGTCATTTCCAATGACAACCACTTGCCCTTGAATTACTCTTTTAATTTGTTCTTCTTGACCATCATAATGAAGATATTAAGCTGCTTTTGGTTCAAAGCGTCTGCTATGACATTTGCCTTTCTAGGGTGACATTAAGGCTAGAAGTCATTTTTTTTTCAGAATTCTAATCACCTTCCCATCTCATGTTTCGCTCCTTTTTGTCAAATAGATGCTTCAGGCTCTTGAGATTGCTAAAGGCGTTGAATGTTGCTTCATATAGAAAGCGTCTCTATATTCTCAGAGCAATTATAACTGCGGCTAACTCTAAGCCATGAGTTAGGCAATTTCTCCTCATGCACCTCAACTACCTCAAGGCGTAAGTCACAACTTCCCAACTTTGCATGAACATACATCCTAGACCTTGATGTGAAGCATCACAAAACACTTTAAACGGTTCCGTAGGATCAGGTAGAACTAAAACTGGCGAGTAGTCGAATACCTCCTCAATCCTTTGAAAACTTTCTTCACATGTGTTGGTCCATAGAAAAATTTGATTCTCTTCTTGTAAGCTGAGTAAGACGTTCTACTGTCTTAGAGAATCCATCGATGCTTCTTCAATAAAAAAATAAACTAACCTCGCAAGCTACTAGGTTATTATGGTCTTCAGTCTTTCCTATTGTAAAACTACTTTAACTTTTGACGGACTCTTAGTAATTCCTCCCTTTGAAATCTCATGACCTGAAAATTGAACCTCCCAAAACCAGAATTTGTACTCTGATAATTTGGCATTCACTTCTTCTCCTTTAAAGTCTAGAAAACTATATTGAGATATTCAACACGTTCCTCCATATTTTTAAGAATAGATCAGAATGTCATCGATAAAGGCAACAATATATCTGTTTAAATAAGGATGAAAGATCCAATTCATGTTATCCATGAATATGACAGGAGCATTTGTCACTCCGAACGGCATCACGAGATACCCATAATGTCCCAAGCGCGTTCAAAAAATCATTTTGGGAACATCCTTAACTTCCCACAAATTTAATGATGACTAGAACGTACATCTATCTTGGAGAAAATAACAACTCTCTTTTTGCTGATCCATCAAATCGTTTATCTTCTTCAGAGGATACCCATCCTTGATCGTAATCTTGTTCAATTGACGACAATTCACATCTCACCGAGAAGTACCATTCTTTTCCTTAACTAACAGCACTGTAGCTCATCGTGAGAAACTCATTGAATGCAATAGCAACATTCATATTCCCTTTACTTTTGTCTTCCATAAAAGATAACATGTATCCTTGGATTCCTTTTCCTCACAAAGCTTCAGCTTTGTTGGCCGTTACAAATTCAAAAATCTTAGTTTTAGGAAACACTAAGGTTTTTATTGGAACGATCTAGCAGATCATAATTAGAGAATAACCAATCTATTCCTAAAATCATGAACTCTAATAGGTGTGATTTTAGGTATACAGTCAAATCAATAAAAGATTCAATCTTTAGTAGAAATAGGATAGGTTAAGCAAACTTAAGTATCAACGACAAGTCTTAGTAACAGAAGTAGAAACAACTAGGTCAAAGATAATTAAAGACACAAATGAATCCAAATGATCTATACAGTCATAAGTCGTATAGGAATGGGTTGCTCCCAGAATTATACAACACAATCAAGGGATCATCGCTTGTGGCACAATTTCCATTGATTATATCTTCAGTCTGGGAAACCTTCGTTGTATCCAGTATATAAACTTTCCCTTTAGCTTGGGATCTTGAAGCACACGCATCATTAACAGAAGACTTCTTCTTTGGTGGAACATAGTCTCTAGAAATGTGTCCGAGCTTCCCGCACTTGAAACAGACTAGTCCCTTGATCTTACACTCTCTCGTTAAGTGGTTCTTTTCACACTTCTTACATGTTGGTAAAGATGTCGCAGTTTGGTTGGAACTATGGCCACTAACACCTTCTCCATAAGCTGGACATTGTTGTTGCTTTCCTGATAATCGTGAATATGGTTTTCGCTTAGGTCGATTAACCTTTCTATTAATCTTCTTTCGGGATCTAGGCAGTCCAAGGTTACCCCAAAGCCAACTTTCCTCCAACAGATCCTGAACTTCAACTTCCAATTCTCACTGTTGTGTAGCCCTCTGATCTTGGTGAGTTGTCAGGTTAGCTATTCTTTGCATTTCTTTTGCAGTCGCAGTCATGCTTCCATTATCTCGTCCTGCGCTCACATGCGTACGTTTACCACGAGCCATTGACTTTCTTCAAAGACAAACAAATCATGACACAACAAAGCAAACTTAATCATTTCAAACAACGTTGTCTCCTTTCGGAAACCAAACACAAGGAATCACATATTTCAAACAAGATAAGTCCAATCTACGAATCCTAATAGTCTCTAACTTGAGCTTCTTCATTCTGACTCCCATGGTGTAATGTAATATCTCGGGACTGCCTGTAGGATTGATGAGTGTCTCCACAAACCAACACAGGTCTTTTCAACATGCTTTGTCCTCACTCACACGCATCCTAAGAAACTTCCCAGGAGGTCACCCATCTCACAATTGCTCCAAGTCAAGCACGCTTAACCATGGAGTTCTTATGTTCTAGGCTCCCGAAAAGAAGATGTAACTTGTTGATATGACTATACCTAATATATTCCTTTAAGCCATCCTCAACTATGTAGTCCCATACCTGCACAGTTTCCGAATCCCTCTTATTCCGATGTATATTCAGTTCATTCATGGGACTCTTCGCCTAGAAGCCTGCCAGAAGCCGCTCCTTGTCCGTGCTTCTCTTGCACCGGCATCCACTCCCCGCCCTCGTCGGCCCCTAGACACCACATGCCCACCAACTTCTGCTTGGTTCATCCCCGAACCACACCGTACTGGGAGAGGTTCTGTCTCTGATACTATTTGTAACATCCCGGGACTGCCTGTAGGATTGAAGAGTGTCTCCACAAACCAACACGGGTCTTTTTAGCATGCTTTGTCCTCACTCACACACATCCTAAGAAACTTTCCAGGGGGTCACCCATCCCACAATTGCTCCAAGTCAAGCACGCTTAACCATGGAGTTCTTATGTTCTAGGCTCCTGAAAAGAAGTTGCAACTTGTTGATATGGCTATGTCTAATCAATTCCTTTAAGCCATCGATAACTATGCAGTCCCATACCTGCACAGTCTCTGAATTCCTCTCATTCCGGTGCGTATTCAGTTCATTCATGGGACCCTTCGCCTAGAAGCCTGCCAAGAGCTGCTCCTTATCCGTGCTTCTCTTGCACCGGCATCCACTCCCCGCCCTCGTCGGCCCCGGGACTCCACACGTAACCTCTTGCAAGTCGTCAACTCCCAAACAGCTTCTCAAACCAAACTTACACCAGTTATTCCTTTTTTCCAGAAGATCGGTTCTCCAAAACCTCTTGATCTCCTTACTAAGGAACTCCTATTCTCCTAATATACCTAAGCAAAGTCATAGTTTCCTATACACACAGAACATTACATATTGAGTAGGCCAATCCTCAATATCATGCAACTATATAACAGTAGCTACTAACATTCAACCTATGGCAAGCCATACATTCCTTTCCCATCATCTCAATCAAGAGACAAGGAAGTGCACAACATACAAAAGTTCTAATATGCTTAAACATAGCAAGTCTATACCCCGACTCAACAGGATGAACTGCTCTGATACCACCTAATATAACACCCCTAGATCTAATAACTACGGTCCAATCGTCATTACACCACAGTCATTAAATCCAGACATGTCATAGTCTCAACAAGAATCTTTTCAAAAATTTCCATTATACATGAATAGAAAATATGAGCCCCGAATGAAGCATATTTAGTACCCATCCATAAAAATACAACCACAGAATGAAAAACATTTTTCATATATAATATATTCGTCCTAACACAAAGCACTGATAACACGAAACGTAATACTTACATACTCAAATAAAATATAGCAGGAACAAAAGCACTAAAAGGGGAAAGTGGTAATCCTGAGATAGGTATTACTAGCAGACAAAGCCACAACCCCCAAAATGTATGATGCTCGGTGTCCCAGTCGATACGTCAGGCATTAACGCCCCCATGAAGCTATACCTATACGTTACCGAAGAAATCTCGTCCAGACGTCATATCGAAAACAATGGATCAGCCCAATCCGATAAGTAAAGGTGTGGTCCCTCTTCTTCTTCCTCACGATCTTTTATCACATATAAATATAAAACAGAAATACATGAATACAGGAAAGAGGTGAGACACCCAACATTCAATACCAATATGGCAATAAGAAAATAGAACGGCACAGAACGCCCACATAGCAAGGCAACAATATTAAACAAGAATAGTGACATACAATAAAAGAAACAGTCACAGAGTCTCAGATATTATACAATGAGACAATTCAAATAATCATAACCTCATTTAAGCAATAGTCCAATCATCATATAAATGAACAACAGTTTCATCATCATGAAAATGGGTAAATGTGTAAATGCCAGATGATATGCTGACTCACTATGCACGTGCCCATGGTACCAAAATCCTGCTCCATAGAGTTAGACATCAACATTCGGAGAGAATAATCAAGGAGTCATGCTAGTATCTCGTTAGCCTTAAAATAAAGTGCTCATCATCATAAAAATAATATTTTACGCAACATGGCTTATACATGACACCTCAACAATTGATCGCGATATAGGACAGCGTCTCGGTCCGGATCGTTGGTGTGTTTGCATCAGTCTATCCCATGGCCCTAGTGGAGCTACCACTATCTATTGTGAGACACCCCACCCCCAAGGTCAACACACATGACCCATGCTTAGTCTACTCGCACCCACACTACGGTGTAATTCAATCTCCTAGGCATGCACCGCCTTTACAACATAGTCCAACGAACATTCACAAATGCATGATGACTCAATGTGCATCATGTATATTCATCAATAATATGTTTCTCATAAACATTGCATATCATGTATATTAATCCATAATGCACTTCTCATGAAACAATACCACAGTTTGGTCAAGTTAAATATCAACATATTCATGTATATTCACAGTGATATGCTTTCTCATAATCATGCCATAATTGGCCAATGCAATTATCAACAACATAACATATTTAAATCTTAAACCATAACATATAGTTATTAAAATTCAACCCTAGGTTACGTTTTCATTTCAAGGCTTTCATCACTAATCCTCTCTAGGGGAATCCTCTTGTTCTTTTCTCAAGTCTAAAATCACTCCAAGTTATCAAGTAAATTTCTTTCCTTCATTTTTCCATCTTATGAATCCATAATAGCTTATTAAATTACCTATTCTTCTAAATTTCATCTTGATACATAAATCTTAGCCAATAAAGTCCTAGAGGCCGTGAACCTCCCAAGGACAAGAATCTAATCAATTTCTCCATCACATTGTTAGCATGAACCCTAAGGATCATTGAACCCAAAATTTACATCTAATTTCATCATTATTTATTCTTAATCAATTCCTTTTTTTTTAACCTGAGTTTCTGAGTTTCAAATTGTTACAAACTTGTCTTGGACATCCCATTTTCTTTCCTCTTGGCCGAGATCTCTCCCAAAGGTTTCTAATCCCAAAATTGTCATTATTTCATCAATTATCCATCACCTAATTTATTAAGTCCCAAATTAGTACACAAATTCCATCGTGGACCCATCATTGGGCGACTTAGCCGTGAGCCTCTAAGGTGAGAAATCCCAAAGATTTTTCATTATAATCATCAATTCTTTAACACCTAATTACCTCAATTTCAATTCCCACAAAAATCAATCTCAAACACCCAAAATGTGGTCCAAAACCGTGACCTCAACAAAGGGTAGGAAACCCTACATTTTTCCATTCATCAAATCCAAACAATCCATCATCATTACGACATTCAAAACAGCTAACACTTTCACATAAATCAAATATACACAAAAGCATGAAGAACAAGCATACAAAGTGAGCAATCCATTATGGATTCCTCCATCAACAACACACAAAGGTTCCCTTACTACTAATAAAGGTTGAAGTGAGTAAATCTCCTTCTTTCCAAAGAAAATGGCAAGAAAAATGCTTCCTTGATGGTCCTTCACCAAAAGCCTAAAAATTTCAACTCAAGAGATCAACATTCTAAGCTTGAAAAAGAGTGAACCAATGGCCATAGAGAAGACCATGAATACGAAAATGAGAAGAGGGAATGAAAAGATTAAAACTTTACCTCAAAAGCTTCAAGCTTTGATCTTGAAGAAAGATGATAAAGATAGAAGCTTTTGGAAATGGTTCCAACTAGGAAGGTGTTTAGAATGTGATAGAGATCAAGAAAATGTGATTGGATGAATTTTTTTGTGAAGATGGAGGGCACAAAAAGTGGTCCAGCTGTGAGGTAGAAGGAGTAGTGTAGCACTCACCTTAGGATATCATATTTCAGACCAACTTCTTAGATATTATTTACCCAAGTTAAAAAAAAATGTTTAAATATTATTCTAATATTGATTTCAAAATTTATTTTTCGCAGATAACATAAACTTTACTGAATTAGAAAACACAAGATATAAAGACTGGATAAAATACATTTTTCGTACATAACATAGATTTGTAATATCTTTATTACATCTTCATTACATAAACCATATAAAAACTTGACCTGGCCCAAGTTCACAATCTCTAAAGACAGATTCCCTAACTGAGAATGTCTCGACGGATAGAAATCCGAGCAAAAGATATCTCGGAGTCGTCCCTAGGAGTATAGTGAAGATCATTTCACAACTCCCTAATAGGTAAAATGAACTCTACATAAGCAATCGTAAAATAAGAAGTAATGAACCCATGGCAGGTCCTACTTACAGATAAAGTAATATCACCACAATACTCTATATACTCAGAGTCCCAATGGACACACCAAGCAGCAACGCCTTCAAGAAACTGTAGTCTAAAGAAACCTAGCTAATTCCTCCTTGTCGCCATCGCAGTCTTCACAGACATAGGCATAAAATAGAAACAGACAGAACAATATAGCAAAGAGGTGAGATTTCCTACATCGCATACCTATATGGCAGCAAGGAAACGACAAACATGCCAACACAGTTCAACATACATTCTATACAATAACATAAATCAGTAAATATTTTCATAATATTTAATAAGTAAGTAGTCTAATAAACTTGTATCACAATATCAGGCATAATGATAACACGACAATAATATTACATCACAATAGTGTAAATGCTGATTATGCATATGCACGATGTGTATGTTGACCATCCTTATGCATAATGCAACCAGTTCCTACTCCATGGAGTTAGACTCAAATTCAGAGATGAATGTTCCAAAAGATCTATCCCCCCTAAAAGATAGTCTATGCCGGATCATGAAAAGCAATAGTGTCTGTCGAGCTGTCAGTGCATTGCAATCAGTTCATCACGGCCAGGGGTATATATATATAAAGTGATAACAAAATCACTCGTGATAACATCATCACGAAGCGAATCATCGTGCCCTGACTTCCCTAGGATCTATCAAGATCCCACTATCCTGTAAGTTTTCGTCCACTCTTTAGGCATAAAACGCCACAACAGCCATCAACTGTATAATGCTCAAATGCATATTCAATGAAACCAACCCATCGTTGAACTATTCCCAATGATATTAAATCAACTGCGCATACAATTGTCTAATACCATTAATATCAAGGGTATTATATAACCACCCATACAACTACATAATACCAAAAGAACCACACAGATTCAGCACCTCGGTCCCACAAGCACAATGCTAAATCACAACTACTTAAATACAGTACGTTGGCTCTATAGCATAACTTGTTGTTCCTTTCAATCGCGTAGCAATATTATCGTATTTTCATATTCGCGTAACACTTTTGTTACTTTTTCAAATCGTGTACTGATTTCTCAATGTCTTCTCAATCGCGTAAATATTTTAAAATGTTTTCTTAATCGCGTAACTAAAAATCACTATTTTTACATCAAGTAAGAGTTTTTTTGTGTATTTTTAATCACGTAAAATATTTTAATCATATTCTAAGCTTAAATTAAATCTTTTCTCATTTATTATCAAAATTGGACTTTAATTCCAATATTTCCTTAATAAATCATGGTTAAGTAATATTTCCAACATTTTCTCACTAAACCTCCTTTAATAAATATTGCCAAACATTTTCCATAAAAACTTAACTTATTTAAATTAATTCAAAATATCTCAAAAATATTTGTTCATTACTCTCAATAACACTTTAAATAAAATACTTTAAGTTCTAACCATCGTCAAAAATCATTTTCTTGCTAAAACTTCTCTAAATAATATTTTCTATTACTTTCTTCACAAAATTTTACACTTCCATGATTTAATTAAATACTATGGTTCAAAGTTTCCTAACGCGCTCAAAACTTTAACTCATAAATTGATTTCCCATCATGACCTTAATTCGTTAATTTAATTAATTCTAAAAATTAGTTTACTTTCTTTTTACATCTCAAAATTCACTAAATTGAGTTCTTGTTAATAAATCCTTCAAGACTACCCTTAAGAAAATATTTTTGATCTAAAACACCAATTCTTAACATGTTGGCCGAAAACCAATTTATTTTCCATAACCAAATATTTATACATTTCCTATCTCATTTTCCTTTGTAAAAATCTTTAATCCAATTACTTCTTACTTAACCATCTAAAATCCACACTTAGTAAAATATTTCAAATGATTTGTTCCAAAGTTCCTCATGGAGGCCCTGTACCCCTTAGTTCTTAGAAAACAACATAGTTTTCCTTTCCACATGATTCTTATCATATGCCACATATCTCGTATGATATTTTCCACTATCACATATTCATGCTTGCTATTAAAGTAATAAAATCATATTAATCATCCAATAACAATCTAATCAAAATCATACCATCACACATATAAATCATACTTAATTATCAAAGTAATAGAATCACATATAATAAAAAAGCAATCATGGCAATTTTATGCATACAATCAATATCATATAATTATACACAATCAAATATGCATAAATCAATAACCACACAATTCAAGTGAATAAATCCTCACATGGATTTTTCACTCACAAACACAAACAATTCCATTCCCTCACCGCCACATATGACCGATGAGGTTAATCTCCCTCTTACCTTGATTGATGCCTCCTAACTCCTTGTAGAACTCTCTCTTTGTATCAAAATTTCACCACGAAGTAGATCTTAGAATCAAAACAAATATATAAAAATTAGTATTTAAGGCTTGATCAAGATGACCATAAATCAAACATGGTCTTAGGATTCCAAAAGTCAAGTAAGAAATCAAGTTTCAAGATCTTTACCTTGAAACCCTAGAACTTAAATACAAGAATCAAGCTGAAGATGATAGAATTAGGTCTTGATCACAACATGAAAGTTGCTTAGAATGAAGTTTAGGATCAAGTGATGTGATTAGATGGAATTATGAGTGATTGGAAGGAAAATTTAGAGAGTGAGGTCGTGAGCAACACAAGGAGAAAAAGGTAAGAGCTTTTGTGTTCTTTGCTTGTTGGCAAGGTGAAGATGAATGAATCTTGAGAAGTTCACAACATGAAAGTGTCTTGGATTGATGAGAGGATTCAAGATATGAAGTTAGATGAAATTATGGAAGATTGGATGTAGGTTTTGAGGGTAGTGGCTGAATGCTCCAAGAAGGAAGAAGATGGAGTTCTTGGTGTTCTTGGAGTTCTTGGAAGAGAAAGAAAAAGATGATAGTTTTATTTTGTCACAAAGTGTAGAAAATGAAATGAAATGTCCAATATTCAAGTGCATGGTTGTGTAGTGCATAGGAAAGGAAACTTAAGGCTTGTTTAGCAAGATAGAAACATTTGCACATGGCTTCACATGGTCTCACATGGCCTTGGTCATCATGTAGTCATCCTTTAGTCATTAGAAAATTCAAGAACATGCTAGAATAGCTAGGTGGCAGTGTGACTCAATGGAAAGACTAACTAAACTTTGTTTCAATTTAATTCTTAATTACACTTAACTTAGATAATTAATTCATTTAATTACTTTCAAGCTAACTTAGTTTGATTATTTAATTACATAATTAACAATCTAGTTACAAACTTATGTCATGCATTTGTCATTCCTTCTAGATAACTCTAGATATTTCCTTGTAACAATATATTACTAATTAGACTATTAGAGTAACTAAATTAGATTATTTAGTTTCTTAACTAATTAACCTACCCATTTTTGTTGACTTTAAGCTACTGGGTAATAACTTGTCAAGCCACTAAATTTGACTATCAATAAAAGCTAGTGTCACATGGCTAAAGGCTATAAGAATTATTACACAAATAATAGAAATTACTGCTCACAAACCAGTAGTTATTGTATAATGAATAATAAAATCACAGTAAAAGAAAATTTTAATACTGTGTCAGGTTTCGGGTTTAGAAAGATCCCCCGGTCCCGCATTAACAGTACAAATTTTTCTGACTCTTAAAAAAAAAATTTATTTTTCCAAGCATCACAGACAATCCAAAAAAATTCATAAAAATTCTTAAAAATCATAAAATTCATATTTATGCAGAAAAAATGGAATTCGAACATACAGTTCAAAAATAATATTAAAATAATTAAAATAATATTAAAATATTCAAAATAATTAAAATTTCCCAAAAATTTATAGATATTATAAAACGTATTTATTTCAAGAAAAATGAAAAATCGGGGTGTTACAAGTAGGGAGGAAGAGAGAAAATGCTGAAGAGAGAAATAGTAGAGAGAGAAAGTAGTAGCTTTTGTGTTTTGAAATTGGCAATGAGTGTGATAAAGTAAGATGCACAATTTAGGCTCTCCAAAATGTTTATTGCCGTGGAAGAGGGGAGAAAAGAGGAAAAGTGAACTCCTTGCATGGATAGGAAATTGCTAAGAAGTTTCCTTGATATGCTTTTTGATTAATTTAATCATTCTTTTGAAATAAAAGAGATTAGATGTGACATAAAGTGGATTTCCTTTGGATAAGGTGATAGGATTTCTACTACAAGCTATTACCCAATAGACAATTGTTATAGATAGCAAAGCCACTATTAATTGTCCAATGGATAATAAAATGTACAATGATTTTTATTTTTATCGGATGAAAATCTCAAAAAATATGAAACCTCGTAAATCGTGTCTGGCCTCGGGTTTAGTAAGATCCTCTCGTCAACGTTTCCACAGGTCGAGGTTCTCTGAAAAAATATGTCATTTCCCTGGCTCTGCTCAGAGCACACGTAAAATGAGAAATAATGTTGAAATATTTCGCATTCTCAGAAAAATCCAAAAAAATTAACAAAAATCACAAATATTATAAAACAACTATTTATCATTAAATTATAAATTTTCAGGGTGTTAAAATGCACGCTTACACGCTTGGATAGAACGCAGCAACCGTCAAGAGGCACAAACCCTAAAGTGGTGTAGTCGCAATTAGGGTTGAAGATTAAAAATTTTCTTCAACATTTTCACTTTTTTACAATGGAGTTTGTCGTATTTTTCCCTTTGTGTTCTTCTTTTTCCATGTGTAACTAAACCTCTTTTGTTAAGGGGATGATGGATCTTGATACTTTGATGATATCACTTCTTTTATGGGTTTAATTTATGTTTCTATTTCATGATTTACGTGTTTATCTCTATTCTTAATGCTTTTCTAAACCTTATCAATTTGGGAATGATCTTTTGGGTTGATGTATAATTTGGAAAGATTTGCATGAACCTAGAACATGTGATAAACACCATAATTTCTGGAATCGCTAGAAATAGACGTTGTAGGTTATGTTGTCTTTTCTTTAATTCCCTCGTTCTTGATAATGCATTTCTATTTGGGGTTAGACTAAGAGGATTGATATACCAAAAGATTGGGTATTAATTAATTTTGGGAATTGACCATAAATCATTGAAATAGAACATAGTTAAACCAATATTTGAATGTGCATTTAAAGAGTTCAAGTGAAGTCTGAACCTTAACACTTTTCCATCATTATTTTCAACCCTTGCTTATTTTAATTGTTTTCCTTTAATTAGTTTATTCTTTTTTTTGTCAACTATCTCCTTTTGTAAAGTCTAAATAGCGTTAGTTTAATAAAATTAGTAATTAACAATATAATCCTCGTGGGACGACACTTTTTTCACTACTTTATTACATGTTACGATTCGGTGCACTTGCCGATTTTACACATCACATATCGGTATCTTCACCAGGTGTGTTCATGGTTCCTCTAGTTTGCCTTTTAGGCGCCAAAGTTTCATGTACACACAGAAGCAACAAATATTGAGCTGCAGTCTCAACATCATATAATCGTGCAATAGTAGCTTACAACACACTACACAAGGCAAGTTATCCAATTTCACTCAGACATCACACGTAAGAGACAAGAAATACACAACCAACTCTAAATATGCATAAGCATAGTCAGTCCATACCCTGACTTAACAAGATGAATTGCTCTGATACATAATATAACATGCCAATTCTGATATCCCGTTAGACTTGATCTATACAAGACTATTTAGTATTGACTATGCTACCACTAACAGTCAATCCCATAATATTCATATAAATAAATAATTATGGAGAGTCACGATACTAACAGTTATATATATATATATACACACACACACACATCATAGCCACAAAAGAGTATACTGTTATACATAACTCAAAACAAACTAAGCAAATATAAACTATATACAAGCTCAGTCCAAAACAATAGCTAAACTATGCTAGTCCTTATACATCTTCTTCTTTCCTTTTGAAGAACTTATACCTAGATTTACTTGGCAACACAAACGGAGTGAGAAATCATAATTCTCAGTAGAAGTGTTTCAATACTAGCATTTTATATAATCATACAGATTACACAACCATTAAGTTAACACTTTAATCATAGAAGTACACAATTGTCCATACAATTGCAATGTCATGAGTTCATGTCATGGTGACAACCGCCCATACAATTGTCATGCTATGCCTAATTATGTCTAATGTTCATGTCTATGAAGTCCTAAAAGTGAATGCAATTAAGAATGTCATGAGCCCTCAGACGTATTGAGGATACTACCCACCTCAACTACTCTAGGATATGTTATAGTATGTCACGAATTATCAGCCATAGTAAGGATATGACTCACCTATACTACCCATCAACACATACCGAGGATATTACTCACCTCATTGTTCTTCAATTATAGGGAGGATATTACTCACCTCTACTAATCATCAATCATGATGAGGAATTACTTACCTCAACATAAAGAGGAATTACTTACCTCATTGTTCAATTAATATAAAGAGGATATTACTCACCTCCTTACTCAACAACATAGAGAGGATATTAATCACCTCAATATCATTCAATCTGTAACACCCACTGTAGGGTATCACATTTAAGACTAATCCTAATATAACTTACCCAAGTTATAAAAGAATTAATCTTGTAAAATACTGATTTTAAAATTCTTTTGCGGAATAATTGTAATTAAATAAAAACCTTTAAACATAAAATATAACTAAAATTAACCTTGCCATAACTTACATACGGAACATTGTTTGCAAATAATTTACATAATTACACACTCAAGTCCAAAAGTTAATATATACATTACACACGACGAAAATATAAACTACTAAACCATAACCTCCCAAACCAAACTAAGGATTCGGGCCCTCGGCAGGATCCTCCTCCTCTTCCTCGGTGTCATCATTAAAGAAACCTGGCAGATATAACATACGCCTAGTGGGTGTCCTAGCTGATATACCATCGAATCCTGTTGCGGAGTGTAAAACCACCCCAGAGTTCACGTATAGGCATCGTAAACTCAAGAAGCACAGAAACATGTTGCGTCAACACAGGAATTCCATTTCTAGTTCCACTAAGATTAAGAGTTAGATCCTCAGTATACACAAAACGCTCATTCTCATAGTCAAACCTCCAAGCGCCAGTCCCCCCATGGAACTGCAATGTGACAAAACCCAGAACTTGACGTCATGTCGCCATATAAAACAAACACAGCAAAAGATACACTACTGGTGGTACATAGAGTTACCAGTTCCTTCGTCTCTTTGGTCTTCATCAACCATATACAATAAAACAAATATAATATAGCAAAGAGGTGAGATCCCCTACATCAATAACAATGAGGTAGTATAGAAAATGACAGTAAATAGTACATACACAATATTATCTCATACAGTCATATTGTCACATCATAGATAACATATCAAATAACATAATTATCATGACAATATGCTGACCCATTATGCACATGTACCAAGACCAAATCCTACTTCATGGAGCTAATCACAATTTTGGAGAGAAAGATAGGGAGTACATGTCTGTATATCATTAGCCTCAAATCATGTGCCAATATATCATATCATGGTGCACAACATGACTAATACAAGACATTCTCAACAAATCACGAAAAGAGTAGCAACTCCGTCAAGACTATTGGTGTGTTTGCATAGGATACCACGGCGCAGAGGTGCTACTAACTGGCCACATATGACTTTCCACACCCCAACGTCTCCAAGATCACTGAAGATCGTAACTACGCAATTCTCACCCACACAAAGGTGTAATTTCCACCTCCAAGGTCCATTGCCTTAACTAAATAAACTGGCATACTTTTCTATGTATGATATTCGATTCAAAACACATACAAACCATATTTTATAGCATTTCACGTATGCACACCATTTCTTGGCGGTATCACTTTCCAACATAACTGGGCCCACCACTATAGCCCGACAACAAACTGCTATTATTTCCATTCGCGTAAACATTTTATCGCATTTTTGAAATTGCATAACATTTTTCTTACGTTTTCAAATCGCGTAAGTATTTTCTAACGTTTTCTCAATCACGTAGCTTAAAATCAATATTTTTTAATTGCGTAACATTTTTCTAGCATTTTTCACTTATGTAAAATATTTCATCGCTTTCTAAACTTATTTATAAAATTCTCTACATAATGTAGTCCTTTTTGGCTTTATTTAACATATTATCCTACTAAAAATCCTTACTTAAATATTTTCCACTATTCTTTACAGAAATATGACTTTCTTCATTTACTTAAATATTAATGCACAAAATTTTCTAACGCTCTTCAACACCCAGAGGGTGAGCTATACGTAACCAATTTCAAGTTTTAACTTTATTCCTTATCATAACTTAAATATGCTAATTTAATTCTAAATTTTAAATCCATTTTCCTTTTTCTACTATTAATTCACCAAATTGAATTCTTGTTAATTAATCACCTAAGTCTACACTTAGGAAAATAATTTTGGATCTAAAACACTAAACTTTGACATGTTGGCCAAAAATTCATTTATGCCTCATAAATCATATTTAATTATTCTACATCACATAATTCTTTACAAAACTCTTGAATCCAATTTCTTATCATTAAATCTTTTAATCCATGATTTAAGAAAATCATTTGAAACAGCTTGTTCTCTTGGTCATGTTCAAAATTGTGAGCCTCCATAGGTTCTTTGGAACTTTCATACAACTTATCACAAGTGAATCACATCCTACTTAATACAATAAATCAACATGCTTCAAAATCACATAACCAAGCATATAATCAAAGTTATAACACATACCAACCAAAAATTATCACAAACAAAGTAAGCTATAAATCACACAAGTGAATAAATCCTTATGGATTTTTCACCACAAACAAGTCATCTCCTTACCACCAACATATGGTTGATGAGGTTAATCTCCCTCTTTCCTCAAAGAAGACAAAATCCTCCATGTAGCTTTCTCCAATGAATTTCATGTAGCCTTCCAAGAACACCCTAACAAACTTAAACCAATACAAGTCACAAACTAAGCTTGACAAAGAGAAACCATGGATCAAACATGGCTTAGAGATTCAAGAACCAAACTTTGAACCAAGAAATAAAGTTTTTACCTTTAGAAGTAGAAAACTCAAGCTTGGTTTCCAAGCATAAGATGGATGAACTAGCTTAAGTTCACAACATGAAAAGTGTTTAGAATGGTGTTTGGGTATAGGAAATCAACTTGGATGAAATTTAGAAAACTTGGATGTTGGCTTTTGGTGTGCTAGCCGAGAGCTTCAAAATGGAGAGAATGGAGTTCTTTGTTGTTTTATGAGAGAAAGAGGATAGATAAGAAACTTATGTCTTCAAAGTGAGATGAAATGAAATAGATAGCCTATTTCCTAATGCATTGTTGTGGAATGCTTCTCCAAAGGAGTAAGATATTTAGCTTCCAAATTAATGAGTAGCACAGTGTTAATGTCACTAAATTGTCATGTAATGATCACCTAAGTTTCTATTGGCTTAAAACAAGTGAATCACCTAATTCTAGATGCTTTGTGAAGCTTCCTAATCGTGGAGCTCCAAGGAAAAGGTAACCAAGTTTCTATTTCAATTACTTCCTAACTAGATTAAGCTAACTTAGTTAGATTTCCTAGTTTCTTTGCTAACTATTTAGTGACTCAAGTGTGACCAACAAACCTTCTAGAAGACTCTAGAAAACTCTTGTAACTAGGAACTCTAATGAGTAGCAAACTAAGTTTATTCCATTTAGTTACTACTTATGCTTGAATCTAACTTAGTTTAAGTCATTTAGTTACATCTAGTTACATAGCTAACTAGTCTAGCCATTTTCATTGACTATTTACTATTGGTTCTCATCAAGCTTCAATTATTCTAATTGGTTCATAAAATAAATCATTAAAACTTTCTCTATAGACTATTATTCGATAAACAAAAGTTATAGAAATTATTACCTGATGGACAAAATATATTGTTCACAAGTCAGTAAATATTTGTCCAATGAATAACGAAATATAGAAGTTTTTTATTTCACAGATAAATTCAAAAAATTAAAAGATTGTGATACATATTTCTCGGATTTGGGTTTAGTAAGATCCCCCAACTCCGAATAAATTAGTAAAGATTTTTCCCAATCCGAAAATTATTATTTTCATGACTCGGAGTAAATCACACACAACAATCAAAAACAATCACAGAATAGTCAAAATAAATTTACAGCATATAGAAATCACAAAATAGTACAATTCAGTCATTATTGTAAAATAGCCAAATTTTGGGGTGTTACAACTCTCCCCCACTAAAAAAGAATTTTGTCCCCAAAACTACCATACCTTAGAAAAATTAAGGATATTGTTCTCTCATCCTATCTTCTAACTCTCACGTAGCATCTCCTATTGTTTTATTCCAGATCCCTTTTACTAATGGAATATTCTTCCTTCTGAGTCGTTTCATCCTCCTATCTTCAATCTTAACAGGAAGTGTTTCATACATCAAATTTTCTTTCAATTGTACCTCATCAGGCTGAATGATATGAGTTAGATCGGGAATGTACTTTATCAATTGGGACACATAGAAAACATTATGAAGGTTAGAAAGAAAAGGCAGTAAAGCTATTTGGTATGCGACTAGACCTATCCAACGAATAATTTGATAAGGTCCAATAAATTTAAGAGTGAGTTTTCTGGATTTTATAACCCTTCCAACACCAGTCATGGGTGTGACTCGCAAAAATACGTGCTCATCTTCCTCAAATTCAAGAGGTCTTCTTCTTTTATCCGTATCATTTTCCTGTCTATTCTGAGTCGCCCTCATTTTCTCTTGGATCATCTTGACCTTCTCAATCATTTATTATACCATTTTAGGTCCAAGGGTCATACTCTCACCATCTTGATACCAACATAAAGGTGTTTGGCATCATCGTTCGTATAGCGCTTCATAGGGTGCCATCCCTATCCTTGAATGGAAGCTATTATTGTAAGTGAATTCTACCAAAGGTAAGAATTCATCCCAACTTCCTTTTTATTCCAACACGTAAGCTCTTAATAGATCCTCCAGTGACTGTATCGTCCTCTCCGTTTGACCATCAGTCTGCGAATAGTAGGCAGAACTCAAACGAAGTTTAGTCCCCATTGCTTCTTGTAGGCTTCGCCAAAATCTTGACATGAACCTTGGATCTCTATCAGAAATGATACTAGTGGGTACACCATGAAGTCTAACAATTTCACCAATGTGCACCTGGGTTAACTTTTTCAATGAATGCCTGATATTGATTAGCAAGAAGTGAGCAGACTTCGTAAGCCTATCAAAAACAACCCATATAGAATCATATCATTTTCTAGTCTTTGGCAAACCCGTAACAAAATCCATAGCAATACTATCCTATTTCCATTCTGGAATAGTTAGGGGTTACAACATACCTACTGGTCTTTGATGTTCAACCTTCGCTTTTTGACACACCAAACATGATGACACATGTTCAGCCACATCTCTCTTCATCCCAGGCCACCAAAATAATCTTTTCATATCTTGATACATCTTGGTCATTCTGAGATGTATACTCAACCTACTATTGTGAGCTTCATCAAGAATCGCTTTTCTAAGATTGGGATCACTAGGCATACAAATCCTACCTTTGAACCTTAAGACCCCGTCAGATCCTTCCTCAACTGTTGCCACATGACCTTACTTCAAAAATTCTCTCTCTTTTTGCAAAAACTCATCATCTTCTTGGTTTTCTTGAATTTCTTCCAACAAATCATTTAGAATAGTGACCTTGTTCAAACGAATCCTTCCAAGTGCTAACTCTATAGATAACCACATATCTTGGAATTGTTCTATCAGTTGTTCCTATTTAATCATCTTAATAGAAACACTGAGCACTTTCCTACTCAAAGCATCTGCCACAACATTCACTTTTCAAGGATGATATTTTAGTTGAAAGTCATAATCCTTCAGAAATTCTAACAATCTTCTTTGTCTCATGTTTAATTCCTTATGTTCAAACAAATACTTCAAACTTTTGTGATCACTGAAGACATTAAATGTTGCCCCATATAGAAAATGTTTCCAAATTTTCAATGTGAAAACAACTGCAACTAACTCCAAATCATAGTTCAGATAATTCCTTTCATGCACTTTCAATTGTCTTGTAGCATATGCTACCACGTTTCTATTTTGCATCAAAACACATCCTAACCCTTGATAAGAAGCATCACAGTATACTTCAAAAGACTCATTTGGATCTGGTAGAATTAGCACAGGTGTAGTAGTCAGTCTTTTCTTTACCTCCTGGAAACTTTCTTCACACTCATCTATCCATATGAAAGCTTGATTCTTTCTTGTGAGTTGCGTAAGAGATCTGGCTATCTTGGAAAAACCTTCAATAAACCTTCGCTAATATCTGGCTAATCTAACAAAGCTTCATATCATAACCACTGTTGTTGGCCTTTCCCACTGAAGAACTGTCTCCACCTTTGCTGGATCCACAGCAATTCCATCCTTAGAAATTACATGACCCAAAAACTGAACTTCGTCCAAACAAAATTCACATTTTGACAACTTTGCATACAACTTTTTCTCCTTTAAAATCTGGAGAACTATACTGAGATGTTTAAGATGCTCTTCCAGACTTTGGGAATAGATCAGAATATCATCGATAAAAACAATGACAAATCTGTCTAGATATGGATGAAAGATCCTATTCATGTAATCCATGAATATCACAGGAGCATTCGTCACTCCAAATGGCATTACAAGATACTCATAATGACCGTAGCACGTTCGAAAAGCTATCTTAGGTATATCCTTTACCTTGACACGAATTTGATGATAACCTGATCGTAGGTCCATCTTAGAGAAAACAACTGCTCCTTTCAACTGGTCCATCAAATCATCAATCCTTGGAAGTGGATACTTGTTCTTGATTGTGACTTTGTTCAATTGGCGATAGTCCACACACAAATGCGAAGATCCATCCTTCTTTTTGACTAGCAGCCCTACAGCTCCCCATGGTAACATTTGGTCTCATAAACTGTTTTTCCAATTCCTCCAATTGCTTCTTTAGCTCAACTAATTCTGACAGTGAAATCTAGTACAGTGCAATCGAAATAGGATCTGCTCCTAGTACAAGATCGATAGAAAATTCTATCTCTCTTTCTGGTGGTAATCCAGGTACTTCGTCAGGAAAAACTTTAGGAAACTCATTTACGATAGAAATAACATTCACATCTTTTTCATTCTTGACTTCTAAAGAAGATAACAACATATATCCTTGTGCTCCATCCCTCAATAAAGATTCGACTTGATTGGTAGTCAAAAATCCAGAAATCTCATCCTCAGGAAATACTAAGGTCTTTTTAGAACAGTCTAACAGGATATGGTTAGAAGATAACTAATCCATTCCTAAGATTATATCTATATTGGTAAGAGGCAAACAAATTAAATTAACAGAAAAGACTCTATTATTGATAGTAACAAGGCAATTTAGACATACTTTAGAAGTACTAACAGGCTTGGCAGTAGGTGTAGAACCAATCAATTGAAAGTTCAAAGAAGACACAGGTAATTCCAACTGATCCATACAGTCATATGCAATAAATGAATGAGTTGCACCCGAATCCTATAGTACAGTTAAAAGATTACCTGATATGACACCCTCGCCCTTGATAAGATCATCAAACTGAGAAGCTTCAGCTCCACTCATCATATATACTCGTCCTCTAGCTTGGGGTTGGGTAGCACAAAAATTACTCACCGAAGGCTCCATCTTCGCTTGATTACAATCTCTAAAGAAGTGACCAGGCTTTCCACATCTAAAACAGATGATTCCCTTGATCGTACAACCCCTCGTCATATGGCCATTTCCACTCTTCATACACTTTGTTGGCGGTGCCACATTTTGAACAAAACAATTGCCACTAGGACTTCCTCCACGTGGTTGTTATTGTTGCTGACTACCTGATGGCCTTGAATATGGTTTCCGCTGAAACTTGTTGTTATTGTTATTTCCTCTTCTTTAGAACCTAGACGGTCCAAAGTTACGATTTTACGAATTACGCGATGACTCCAATTCCTCTAGCCTGCAACACATGTCCATCAGTACTGAGAGTTGGTTCATCCGCATTGGCAGTACTCCTCTCTTCAATTCAACCATAAAACTTCCTCAAACTTGCAGCATTTCCAAACCTCATCTGACTAGACCTGAAGATACTGTGAGAACATAGACAAGCTCTCAAATTTTGCAGCATACTCATTCACCGACATCCCACCTTGTCTTAATCCAAGGAATTCCATCTCCTTGGCGTGCCTCGCACTATCCGGAAAGTACTTTTCTAGAAATACATCACAAAATACCTCCCAAGTAATTTCTCGTCCTTCTGCTTGTAGCACTCTTCGGGTTGCTTTCCACTAAGTTTCTCCGTCACCCATTAACATGAAAGTGGCCTAAGTCACCTTACGATCATTTGCACACCATATTCCTTCGAAGATCTTCTCCAGCTCTTGTATCCATAAACTTGCCTTTTCCGAATCAAACTCACGACTAAACTGTGGCAGGTTATTACGACGGAATTCAGATAAATTCAGGACATCAACATTAGCTTCTTGTTGTTGTGCAACTCGTTGATTTTGTTGCACAATAACATCTACCATACGCTGCATTGCTATTGCTGCTGCTGTCATTGGATCCTCATTGCGTCCCACGTTCACACGTGCTCCTCTATTACAACATATAGCTTAAGCAAACACAGAGAATCACACAACTTAAGCAAAACAGACCTAACCACAAAAACCCAAAAAACTCTAACTAGGGCTCTGATACCAACTAATGTAATACCCACCGTAGGGTATCACATTTAAGACTAATCTTAATATAACTTACCCAAATTGTAAAAGAATTAATCTTGTAAAATACTGATTTTAAAATTCTTTTATGGAATAACTATGATTAAATAAAAACCTTTAAACATAAAACGTAACTGAAACTAACCTCGCCATAACTTACATACATAACAGAACATTGTTTGCAAATAATTTACATAATTACACACTCAAGCCCAAAAGTTAATATATACATTGCACAGGACGAAAATATAAACTACTAAACCATAACTTCCCAAACCAAACTAAGGATTCGGGCCCTTAGCAGGATCCTCTTCTTCTTCCTCGTTGTCATCATTAAAGAACCCCGGCGGATATAACATACGCCTAGTGAGTGTCCTAGCTGATGATACCATCGAATCCTCTTGCGGAGTGTAAAAACTACCACCCCAGAGTTCACGTATAGGCATTGTAAACTTAAGACGCACAGAAACATGCTGCGTCAACATAGGAATTCTATTTCTAGTTCCACTAAGATTAAAAGGTAGATCCCTGGTATACACAACTGCTCATTCCCATAGTCAAACCTCCAAGCGTCAGTCCCCCTATGGAACTGCACTATGACAAAACCCAAAACTTGACGTATTGTCGCCATATAAAACAAACACAACAAAAGATACACTACTGGTGGTAAATAGAGTTACCAGCTCCTTCGTCTCTTTGGTCTTCATCAAACATATACAATAAAATAATTATAATACAACAAAGAGGTGAGATCCCCTACATCAATACCAATGAGGCAATATAGAAAATGACTGTAAATAGTACAGACACAATATTATCTCATACAGTCATATTATCACATCAAAGATAACATATCAAATAACATAATTATCATGATAATATACTGACCCATTGTGCACATGTACCAAGACCAAATCCTACTCCATGGAGCTAATCACAATTTCAGAGAGAAAGATAGGGAGTACATGTCTGTATATTGCTAGCCTCAAATCATGTGCCAATATATCATATCATGGTGCATAACATGACTAATACAAGACACTCTCAACAAATCACAAAAAGAGTAGCAACTCCGTCAAGACCATTGGTGTGTTTGCACAGGATACCACGACGCAGAGGTGCTACCAACTGGCCACATTTGACTTTCCACACCCCAATGTCTCCAAGATCATTGAAGATCGTAACTACGTAATTCTCACCTGCATGAAGGTGTAATTTCCATCTCTTAGGCCCATTGCCTTAACTAAATAAACTGGCATGCTTTTCTATGCATGATGTATGATTCAAAACACATACAAATCATATTTTACAGCATTTCATGTATACACACCATTTCTTGGTGGTTCCACTTTCTAATATAACTGGGCCCACCACTATAGCTGACAGAAAACTGTTGTTATTTGTAACGCCCCTTTTTCTCATCTCACAAAGAAAGAACGCCACACCATAATAAAGAAAAATGAAAACGAAAATGCGAAAAATATAAATACATTGATTAATTAAGACCCGGTTCATATTTGTTATGTGAATAAATAATTTACATCTTAATTGTATAGTAATCGGATATTGAAAACGTGTGTGTATATATATATATATATATATATATATATATATATATATATATATATATATATATTTATGAAGAGATAATGATAATTATAGACACAATAAAAGTCAACATGAGATAAAACCATACATCCACATTATATATATATATATATATATATATAGCCTATTTAGTTATATCATCAAAATATACAAAAAGTAATAGGTTTCACCCACCCAAGATGATTATAAATTTACATCCCATCAAATTAGCAAAACGTTAGGCTTCCCAAAAAGATATACGGATAGTCATCAGTAGCCACCGACAGTATCAACCCCTAAGACTGACGAGAAGGAATCGTAGCAGGGTCCTCCTCATCCGATGATATCATCATCAGAGCGACCGAATTTCGGGCAGAAGCCCGAGCAGTGGAGAGAAATGAATCATCTCGTGGGGTGTAATAAAGGTCATCCCATAAATCTTTAATAGGCATGTAAAACTCTAAATGGACAAAAGCTGCAAAATCAAAAATAGGCGGGTCGTAGCGGCCCCAAGCTAAAGACACAGTCAGCTTCCCGTGATAAAAGCAATGGTCCGTGCTCAAGTTATGTGCCAGCAGTCTGGACCACCATGAAAGGTCATACTTGCATAACCCAAAATCGGCGCGGACGTGAAGACATCTTCAATCAATCTCTAATCGTAATCGGGCTAGAAATCAGGAAAATTAGGTGCTTCCTTTTCTTCCTCGCGAGCGTCTTCTTAGAAGTACATAATTTAAAACAGAAGTACAGATATACAGAAAAGAGGTGAGACACCTAGCATTCAATACCAACATGGCAGTAAGAAAACAAAATGGCACTGGACGCCCACATAGCATTACAACACATATAGTTATCCACAGTAATAGTTAAGGAAGCAATAAAAGAGAGATAATAATAACAGAGTCTTAGGCAGTAAATGGTTTATCAATCAAATAATTATTGCAGTATCAAAAACAGACAGTTAAACAGTCATAGGTACTCATGCTCAATGAAATATGAGACTGACAATGCACAATGCACATGGTACTAAAAATCCTACTCCATGGAGCTAGACATCAACATTTCGGAGAGAATGATCAAAGAGTCATGCTAGTATCTCGCTAGCCTCAAAAATAAAGTGCTTCATCTCATAAAATATTTGCGCAAAATGGCTTATACATGGCACCTCAACAGTTAATCATGATATAGGACAGCGTCTCGGTCCGAATCGTCGATGTGTTTACATCGGTCTATCCCATGGCCCTAGTGGAGCTACCACTGTCTATTGTGAGTCACCTGCACCCCGACGCCCCTAAGGTCAACCACTATGATCCTACGCTTAGTCTACTCGCACCCGCACTAAGGTGTTATTCAATCTCCTAGGCACACATCGTCTTTCCAACAAAGTCCAACAGACATCACTTATGCATGACGACTCAATTTACATCATGTATGTGTATCAATTGCATGTTCCTCATAACACAATGCATATCATGCATACTCATCAACAATATATTTTTCTTGGAACATACCACAATGGCATACAGTCAATTCTCAACAACATCACACAATTTAATCAAGTACACATCAATAAGTACTCGGTCCCACATGGACTCACAATTCTATACAATCCATTCTCAATATCAACAATTTCATATACATCGTTCAACACATATCATAATTCCATATTATGAATTCAACATCCTTAGTTTCTTAAGTCTTGATCAATTATGAAAATCTTGGGCTAAAGAACCCTTGAAAAACCATGACCCCTCTAAATGTTTATCACTCAATTAATTTCTTCTATCTCATTATGAAGTACATATCTCTAAATCCTTAATTCCCAAAGATGCACAAAAGCATCACTTGGACTCAAAAAAATTCCTTTAGAGGCTGTGGCCTCCTTATGGCATCAAGGTTCCAATTTTTCCATTCCTTCCATCCATCCTTTAATAACTAATTACATAGATTTCATTTTACACAAAAATCAATTTAAACCCTTAACATTTTGGGCCAAAACCGTGGCCTCTCGATAGGGCAGTAAACCCTCAAATTTTCCATTTATCAAATCCAACATTATCAAAGCATTCCAACATCCTTAATGTATTCAAACCAACTAATCATTATTAATCTCAATCAAGAACACACAAACATGCAAAAATAATCAAATAAAGTAAGCATCCATTATGGATATCTCCATCAACAATCACACAAAGGTCTCCTCACCACCAATAATGGTTGAAATGAGTAAATCTCCCTCTTACCTAAAGGAAGAACATGAAATCACCTCCTTGGTATGCTCTTGGTGGTTCGATTTTGGGGCTCCCAAAAACCCTAGAAATCAAGCTCAAAGAATCAACACCAATGGTTGAAAAAGATGAGATCCATGGTTATAAATATGGCCATAGAAACGAAAAATAGGAAGAGAAGGTGAAGAATCAAAGATTTACCTTCAAAGTCTCAAACTTTGTTCTTGAGAAAAAGTGAAGAAGATGATGGATTTGAGAAAAACTCTTCAAAGATAAAAGCTTTAGAATGATGAGAGGAATGTAGAAATGGTGATGGTGAAGTAAGAAATTGAAAATGGCCACTCAATAGGGCTGCAAAACCGTGGAGAGGTGAGGGAGAAGAAGAGAGAAGTTGGAGAAAATGGAAGATGAAACTTGAAGAGAGAGAAAGTGATAGTAGAAATGAGTGATATTTTTGGGTGAAGAGTGTTAAGTGTGGGAAGCAAATTTTTGCTTCCCCAAGGGCACTAAGTGCCGCGGCAATGAGAGAGAGAAGGAAAGGAATGAGTGGCTTCTCTTACAAGATTGGGCAATTTGGTCATTTGTGGTCAAAGCTTCTCAAAGAAGCTTTTATTAAAATATAATATTTTTGAATTAAAGTGAATTTGAATAGACATAAAGTAGATTACATTAGGATAATATGATAAGATTTTCTAATACATACTATTATCCAATGGATAATTGTTACAGTTGACAGAAGTTAGTATTAATTGTCCAGCGGATAAAAATTATACAATGATTTATTTTATCTGATAAAATTCTCGAAAAATGTAAAACTTCGTAAACTGTGTTCAGCCTCGAGTTTAGTAAGATCCCTCGTTGACGTTTCCACAGATCAAGGTTCTCGGAAAAAATATCTCATTTTTTCAGCTCCGCTCAGTTTGCACGTAAAATGAGAAATATTAAAATATTTCGCATTCTCAGAAAAATCCAAAAAAATTTACAAAAATCACAAATATTATAAAATGACTATTTATGATAAAATAAATAAATTTTGGAATGTTACATTATTTACATTCGCGTAAACATTTTATCGCATTTTTCAAATCGCATAACTTTTTTCTTACGTTTTCAAATCGCGTAAGTATTTTCTAACGTTTTTTCAATCGCATAGCTTAAAAATTACTATTTTTAAATTGCATAAGATTTTTCTAGCATTTCTCACTTATGTAAAATATTTCATAGCTTTCTAAACTTATTTATAAAATTCTCTACATAATGTAGTCCTTTTTGGCTTTATTTAACATATTATCCTACT
This sequence comes from Ormosia emarginata, assembly GCA_029884605.1. Lineage (NCBI taxonomy): Eukaryota > Viridiplantae > Streptophyta > Magnoliopsida > Fabales > Fabaceae > Ormosia > Ormosia emarginata. The sequence goes on along the minus strand of JAQQTP010000078.1, from coordinate 17,032,370 downwards.
AAAAATCCTTAACGTAATATTTTTCACTATTCTTTACAAAAATTTGACTTTCTTGATTTACTTAAATATTACAGCTCAAAATTTTCTAACACGCTTCAAAACCCAAAATGTGAGTTATATGTTAGCCAATTTCAAGTTTTAACTTTATTCCTCATCATAACTTAAATATGCTAATTTAATTCTAAATATTAAATCCATGTTCCTTTTTCTACTAAAAATTCACCAAATTGAATTCTTGTTAATTAATCACCTAAGTCTACACTTAGGAAAATAATTTTGGATCTAAAACATTAAACTTTAGCATGTTGGCCAAAAATTCATTTATGCCTCAAATCATATTTAATTATTCTACATCACATAATTCTTTACAAAACTCTTGAATCCAATTTCTTATCATTAAATCCTTTAATCCATGATTTAAGAAAATCATTTGAAACATTTTGTTCTCTTGGTGATGTTCAAAACCGTGAGCCTCCATAGGTTCTTTGGAACCTTCATACAACTTATCACATGTAAATCACATCCTACTTAATACAATAAATCACCATGCTTCAAAATTACATAACCAAGCATATAGTCAAAGTTATAACACATACCAACCAAAAATTATCACAAACAAAGTAAGGTATAAATCACACAAGTGAATAAATCCTTATGAATTTTTCACCACAAACAAGTCATTTCCTCACTACCAACATATGGTTGATGAGGTTAATCTCCCTCTTACCTCAAAGAAGACAAAATCCTCCAAGTAGCTTTCTCCAATGAACACCCTAACAAACTTAAACCAATACAAGTCACAAACTAAGCTTGACAAAGAGAAACCATAGATCAAACATGGCTTAGAGATTCAAGAACCAAACTTTGAACCAAGAAACAAAGTTTTTACCTTTAGAAGTAGAAAACTCAAGCTTGGTTTCCAAGCATAAGATGGATGAACTAGCTTAAGTTCACAACATGAAAAGTGTTTAGAATGATGTTTGGGTATAGGAAATCAACTTGGATGAAATTTAGAAAATTTGGATGTTGGCTTTTGGTGTGCTAGCTGAGAGCTTCAAAATGGAGAGAATGGTGTTCTTTGTTGTATTTTGAGAGAAAGAGAATAGATAAGAAACTTATGTCTTCAAAGTGAGATGACATGAAATAGATAGCCTATTTCCTAATGCATTGCTGTGGAATGCTTCTCCAAAGGAGTAAGATATTTAGCTTCCAAATTATTGAGTAGCATATGGTTAATGTCACTAAATTGTCATGCAATGGTCACCTAAGTTTCTAATGGCTTAAAACAAGTACCTAATTCTAGATGCTTTGTGAAGCTTCCTAGCTGTGGAGCTCCAAGGAAAAGGTAACCAAGTTTCTATTTCAATTACTTCCTAACTAGATTAAGCTAACTTAGTTAGATTTCCTAGTTTTTTTGCTAACTATTTAGTTACTCAAGTATGACTAACAAACCTTGTAGAAGACTCTAGAAAACTCTTGTAACTAGGAACTCTAATGAGTAGCAAACTAAGTTTATTCCATTTAGTTACTACTTATGCTTCAATCTAACTTAGTTGAAGTCATTTAGTTACATCTAGTTACATAGCTAACTAGTCTAGCCATTTTCGTTGACCATTTACCATTGGTTTCATCAAGCTTCAATTTTTCTAATTGGTCCATAAAATAAATCATTAAAACTTTCTTTACAGACTATTATTCAATAGACAAAAGTTACAGAAATTATTACTCATTGGATAGAATATACTGTTCATAAGTTAGTAAATATTTGTCCATTGAATAATAAAATACAGAATATTTTTCTTTCACAGATAAATTCTAAAAATTAAAAGATTGTGACACGTATTTCTCGAATTTGGGTTTAGTAAGATCCCCCAGCTCCGAATAAATCAATAAAGATTTTTCTCGACCTGAAAATTATTATTTTCCTGACCCGGAGTAATTGTTATGTTAATTACGAGAAATAATTAAGCATGGATATATCTATTTATGATTGGTGTGTTGTGATCCTAGGGATGAACTTCCTTATTGGTTGATTAAGATCGAGTAGTTGATAGACTTCACTACTTGAAGTGTTACTTTTCTGGATGGACTTCCAGTGCTTGTCCAAGGTTATGGATGGGACTTCCATTTTTTTGTTCAAGATACATGCATTCATAACATTGCCATGAACTTGGTATCATACATTATTCATTTCATCTTTAGGTTATTGCATAGGCATATTCACTAGGCATAACATGGTAATTGTATGGGCGATTGTCATCATTCATTAAAACATCATGTCATGCAATTGTATGGGCGATTGCGTACTTCTGAGAGGGAAGTGTTATGTGCTTCTATGATTAAAGTGTTGATTCTATAAATATGTAATATTTATGAATGTTTAAGTTATTGGTTTTAGAATACTTCTATTGAGATGTGATTTCTCACCTTATTGTGTTGCCTTGTAAATCCAGGTGCGAGTTCTTCTAAAAGAGAAAAGAAGTGGCGAGAAGACTAGTATAATGTTGTTTATGTTAAGTTTTGAACTAAAGTTTGTACTTATTAGACTTAATCTAGTGTGTAAAAGCTTATGTATAACAATATGCCCTTCTGAGGCAATGATGTATATATAATTTTTAGTGTATCGTGCCTCTTTATAAAAATTTGAATGATTTTTTTTATGGACTAAAATTGTGATTTAAGGTTAGAAGTGACATACCCAATATTGATTAGCCTTGTATGTGTAAGATATATTGGGACATCAATTTTGGGATGTTACAACTTTCTCAATGATATGATAAGAATAGAAAAGCTCAAGGTTTGAATAGTGAATATGATGAAAGAACTAAAGAACTGAAAAATCAGCAAGAAACATGTCTCAAGGTTTTAAAGGACACACAATTAGCTGAAATGCTGAAGTTTTAAAATAGAGAGACTAAGTGCAAGGAAGAAGATATTCGAGGTAACAAGTTTTCTAGATGAACAAAAGGTGTCGTTCGCTTCTTTTATGTTAAAGGGAGAAATTGAGCATTGGTGAATGAGTTTGAGATGATTAATGAAAGTTGTTGGTATATAGATGAAATAGAAGGTATTTAAAGAGATCTTTTGGATAACTCTTTTTTGAAGAATAAGTGAGAAGATAAGAAAGTGGAATGCTTGATTTGAAGTTAGGTAGTGTGTCCATAAGGTAATATGAAGCAGAAGTTTGGCGAATAGTAATAAGTGGTTTTCGACACTTGAAGTAAGATCATGATTTAGTGAAGTGAATTGTAAATTATGGAGTTTACTAGTGAAGTTATTAGAGATATGATTGAGATGGTTAGAATGACGGCAACCGCTAAGAAGAAACGGGTTGCTGTTATTAATAAGATTCTTGGGAGGATGGAATTAATCTGTATTAACCACTAGTTTTTTCTACATCACTAGTATCAGTTTGGAATAAGAAATCCCATGACTACCTGGAACTTAGAGAAACAAATCTGTTACTAATTGAAATTTAAATGTTGAAGTTAGAACTCAATTTTTACAATATTAAGAAAAGTAAACTCAAGTTGGAGCATAAGGTCAAAGGTTCATAAAATGTAGAAAGTAATAAGCAAGTAGTCAAGTTGGTAGCTCAGTGGGTATGCTATATGTAACACCCTAATACTGGTACTAATGACGTGCTCAGGATCATGCCTTAGTAACTAGCATTTACTAAATTTGTGAAAATAAATATAACATATATTAAAATATGAGCCTGTTGCAGATGTATTAACATACATATATCGAAAGGGGCTTAATACAAATACATTCATCATAATACAAATAATACATAAGATGCCTCCATAGCTCTACTTATATAGATTCTACTCTTCTGAACTTCCAACATTTATAGCTAAACTCTTTCTTTATATCTCTGATATTCTCTTCTACTTGTTAATGTCTTCTTCGTCCCTGGAAATAATACGGAAATACAAATATAAGGGGGTGAGAATTCAAAGAATTCTCAGTAGTTTTGTAAAAATGTGTCATCGTAATATTTCCAGCTGTTTAAGGGAAAAACTCATTCTTTGTTTTAAAAAATCTATCATAAATTAAGTATATGTAAGTTAGAGAGGTGGCAAACTGCCAAAACTGGTCCTCTCTCTTTTCGAAACAGAGGTTCAATTATTAACTTTTATAAAAATCATTTACACAAACAAATACTTCCATAGAATATCATATACCTCATTTATAATCATCAATATATTTCAACGCCATAAATATCTCAAGTGTAAATATCCACTTATTTAAATATCATCAAATTCTTCATAAGTAGTAACTCAAACATCATTAATTACTATTCATATTCAACATTCAATACAAATCATATCTTAAGTTATCAAATATCATTCATTCGGGATACTCTCATGCTCGAGGTTATATCCCATTCCATTCTAGATATTCTCATACTCGAGGTTATATCTAATTCTCATATACATGGTAAGTAAGAGAATATTTGTCCTTACAATACCATTCAATTTTCACAAATATTCAAGAATACTCCCTACTCGGAGTATATTCAAGATTACTTCCTGCCTGGAGTATATTCAAGATTACTCCCTGCCTGGAGTATATTCAATTCTCAATTCAAGAAACTCCCTACCCAGAGTATATTCAAGATTACTCCCTATCTGGAGTATATTCAATTCTCAATTCAAGCTCAAGCATAAATTACTATTCTAACTCAACCTTAAAGAATTAAGAGAACATTAACAATACAAAGCTTAGCTCAACTTGAGAAATCAAGGAGCATTATAATATCAAGTATACAATAACAAGAGTATAATTCCAATGTCAATTCACTCATCCAAATCAATACACATACATTAGTCACTTAATTACTCAAATAATTAAATCAATTCATGTAAGTATAATACAATATATATATATATATATATATATATATATATATATATATATATATATATATATATATTCCAAGAAAACTTCCTTACAATTAATAATTCAAACACACTTTAAGACTTAAACCATGAATACAACATGGAGAATTACACTACTCCTAGGTTTGGTCTATTTGGCCACTTGTTCATTCAAAACCACCAATTTCAAATATTAATTTCCAAGTATAAAATTGTTATAAACAACTAAGGATTAATTTAGATTCTTAGTGTTTCAATGATTTTCAACAAGCATAAATATCTTAACATAAGTCACGGCCAAGGTTTAATCTATAGGTCATTTTGTTCTTAATTGTTCAACAATCAAACATAAGAAACTTAGTGTAAGTTTTAGCATTTTCAATCATAATTTAGCACTACTACATGAGACAAATTCATGAAAATTATGGTCCAAGAGCAGGGCAGCAAGCTGCCTCTAACTATTAAAGCCAATACATGATATTTATGCACACAAATAATCAAATTCTATTTAGAAAACAGCAGTAGCAAAATTAAAACAGAAATAGCAGCAGCAAAATAAAGCAGAAACAGCAGTAGCAAAATTAAAATAGAAACAGCAGCAGCAAAATAAAACAGAAACAACAACAGCAAAATAAAACAGAAACAGCAGCAGCAAGATTAAAATAGAAACAGCAGCAGCAAAATAAAATAGAAACATCAGTAGCAAAATTAAAACAGAAACAGCAGCAAGAACACCACTAAAACAGAATTTCCATTCAAGAATCTATAAGAGAGAAATAACTAAGCATAAATAAGAAGCAAACACAAGAAATTTCTTCATCCATTTTCTAGGTCTGGCCGTAGCCTCCATGTCTCTCAAGACCAGAAACTTGAACTCAAAAACAATGGAAAAGAAACATAGGTTGATGACAAAGAACCCCTACCTCAATTCCTTGCCTTGGTTCTTGAATTTCTTCATTTTCTTCACCTTTTCCCTTGCTGTTTTTGGCTTCCTTTCTGCCCTGTTTCGCTGCTGTTAGTGGGGCTGTTTATCCGTGATAACAATGGAGAAGGAACAAGAAAAAAAAAAAACAAAGTTGGATGTAGGTGAATATCGAAGGTTGATGGGTGATGGTGTGTGTATAAAAGAGTGGTGAACATATGGCTTTTTGGTTGCTGGTGATGGAACGAATACAGGGAAGAGAAAGAGACGAAAATCAAGTAAGAAAGTAAGAGTGAAAAATATAGAAAGGTCTAGACACTTTTTGGGCGGTGGAACTAGGTGTTTATGACCAAAATTTTAGTTTGAACTTTTGTATCTGTAATGTACGTCTTAATCTTTCTAAAACTATGTTTTTAAGTGTCTATAAATATTAGGAAAAAATTTAAGACTAATCTTAGTTCTCAGGTCCATTTTTTCGTAATTTTTTATATACTATTATTTATCAGTAAAGTTTTATTATTCAGTCCTAAGTTAAGCTAAACTTAGGAATTAGGTAAATGTGCTTACTGATACTTATTTTAATTGGTATTTTATACCAAAATATTTTTCATATCTTACTGGTCATCTCCATAAAATTTTATAATTTTCTGAGATACTTAATTATACCGGCTATTTTTTAGTAGTATCCTTAAAAATATCAAACTTGCTCTGTTACTTCTCCAAAATTTTGTACAATTCTTATCAATGGTCCTTAGCTACGAAATAAAATTTTCATATTTATTTCTATCATATCAACTGATTTAGCAGATACCTTAATTATTCTCTTGCATTCAGTGTTACAGAATTACGCTCAAACTGGTTCAGAAAATTATCTGAATTAACAGATAACTATAATTAAGGAGAATGTTACACTATATATACAGTAAAACAATGTTATTGTGCGAGGGACTTCCAATGGAGAATTGTACACAAAGATAAAAAGTAGTATGATCTTCAAATTTGTTTTGAGATAATCGATTATCATGTTATGATAATTGGTAATTGTGTAATCCAAAGGACTTGGAACACGACAATAACCGACTAGCTGAGGTTGCTAACTGATTATTCTAAGCTAGCAAAGGATCACGAACTGTGTGATAACCGGTTAGTAGAATGTGCTAACCGATTATCCAGCACTCATAAGGTATGGAAAACAGGGCCTAACCGATTAGCAGGTGCAGCTAACCGGTTAGAAAATAGAATAGAAATAAAAATTAGAAGGTCATAACCGATTATCCAAGAGGGATAACTGGTTATGCACTTGAGGAAATAGAATTTCCGAGTTGCTGAGCTTAATCCAAAACTTGTTTAAGTTGTGTAATGGGTACCTAAGGACTAGTTGAGGTAATTAGCGATGGTATGAACCTTAGAAACATTAGTAATTCCTTTGTTGGTTAGAGTTGAGTCATGGAAGGGTGCTACAAAGGTGATGGCTCACTTATGTGACAAAGTTGAGCTAGTTACTCTTTTATGTAATAAGGTCGAGCTATAGCAAGTTTTGGAAATCATCATTAGAGTTCGTTGTTGAGTTACCTATTATTTTATACAAGAGATGCAGTGTTGTTAGATGCTTGCAAAATTAAGAAATTAGTATGGAATTGGAAGAGTAAGAAAGTTGTAATTTTGAAGCTTTCAGCTTATGTTTCTATAGTATTCTTTTCAACAGAGACCAAATGGTAACTTGAATAGAATAGTAGAGAGATGCAGGTGTGAGGCATCAATTGATTGAATTTACAAGTTTTCAATGGAACATCAATTGTGAAAAAGGAACGATAATTGTATCTTGAATGAAATTCGCATGAGTTACATATAAATCACTGCTATGTTTCTTCAAATGGGAGTTTGAAGTCCAAAAGTTCTATTTTACATAACACACAAACACTAGGTGATGACAATGTTGAGCTGTTAAATTTGTTAAAAAAAATTATAATATCCTGTAGACGAAAAGGCATCTTACATTTTGTTAAATAAAGGCAACGTTTGAAACTAGATCTTTCTTCATGCATGTTTACATGTTAGCCAATGTAGACAAGTATATAGCTAGGTATTCTCTTAATTTGTCAAAGACCTTAACATTCAAAATTAACTTGGCAACTATAAAGGTTTAAGTTATTGAAGATGTATATTCCAAAGATGAAAATAGTATATGATTATGAGAAATCACGTATTCACACGGTGAGAATTAAGTTCATTTTGAAAGAGTTGACAATGCTATGACATTGCAATGGATCAGAAAGAAGAGATTCAAAGAATAAATAGATTAAGGAAATTCCTAATCTAGTTAAACTTCTAAAACAAACGAAAAGTAGAGAGTTGGTGGAAAAGTTCAATAAGATTATTGGAAGTTACATGTATCTATGTAAAGTGGAAATTACGATGATGACTCTCAAATGAAGTAAAGATCACAAAGATCTTAATAGAGAAAATGAGAGAATGAATGATATAAGAAGGTAAATGGTGTCACATGTAACACCTTCCATAGGGTATCACATGTTTGCCTCCTGACTCATAATCTGAAAAGAAGTTCGCACAAGGTTTGAGTTATAAAATGTGAGTTTTAAAATTTTTTCTTTACTGAAAACATAAACTTACTGAAATTCATAAGTATTACTGAAAATATATTTACTGAGTAATATACAATATTGAAACCAATTAATATTTAATAATTTAAAGAGAAATATAAAACTAACAGACTCTCTTTTTTTAACAGTAGCAAACCCTATGACGGGTCCTACTTAATAGTACAGTACAACACTAATGAGAAAACTTAACATACTTATTTCTTTTTATATCCCTCTTGACGCATCATATATCTGCTCCTTGTTAACACTGCACACCAACGAGTCCTGAATGACCACTCCTCCATGTTGTCACCAAAACTCAGAATATCTGTCACCCGTTATGTCTAAGACAACTCGTTCCTTCTACTGTATAATTTTAACAATATAGACACAGCAAGACAACATAGCAAAGAGGTGAGATCACCTACACTAATACCAACATGGTAGCATAGAGATAACACAAACAATATATCATACAGATATATCATACCAGAATTCCAATAATGTACTCAACACTAATCAACTATCATCATCATGCTATTAACATTATTATTATCACACAATAATCACAATAATGCCATCAACATGATTATCATCATCATCATCCAAGTATTTCTCAACAGAACAATTGTCATAGCCAATATTCCTCAATTAATATATCATACAGATATAAATGCTCAGATTCATGCATGCGCACATAGACTTAGTTTTTCAAAAACAACTCCATGGAGATTTTCACAATTTCGAGAAGAATGCTCTGGTTAATTGCCGAGCCTAAGCCCACAGACAATCTCCCAATCGTTGAAAAGAATCGTGTTCTTGTCGGGTATCGTCAATGCATTGCAACGGACTGCATAACTAAGTGGCATATGGTCCAGCCTTAGCCCACAGGCAGATATCCACTGGTCGACCGTCGCGCCTTGACGCCCCCAAGATCTATCATAGATCTCACTATCAATTCTCATTCCCACTTCAACCACAAGGGCCAAAATAGCTTATTAGTTATACTCTATACAATGCACGAATATATCAGTGCAAGTCCAACCACAAGGGCCAAAATAGCTTATTAGCTATGCTTTATACAATGCACGAATATATCAGTGCAAGTCCAACCACAAGGGCCAAATCTTTTCAATTTTATTTGTTCAATTTAATCATATGCCTCAATGCATATTTTTCCAACGCATGTATAATGCACAAATACCAATCACAGGCATATCTTTCCAATGCATATAAAATGCACCAAATACCAATCATAGGCAAAACTCATCATTTTCTCATACAGTGCATGGACACTGGTTCAACAGTAATCATCATGCTATTATGTTTTTATAGTCATAAAGCACTTTTATCGTGTTTTCACAACTGCATAACATTTCTGTTATGTTTTCACAATTCCAAAACATTTTAGTTATATTTTCACAATACCGTAACACTTCTGTTACGTTTTCACAATACCACAACACTTCTGTTGCATTTTCAAAATACCGTAACACTTTTGTTACGTTTTAAAATTCCAAAGCATTTTTATTACGTTTTCACAATATCGTAACACTATTGTTACGTTTACAAAATTTTGTAACATTTCTGTTACATTTTTAAAATGCTGCAACTCTTTTGTTGCACTTTTAAATCACGTACTAATTTTTCAACGTTTTTCTCAATCGCATGAAAATATACGTTTCTCAAATCGCATAGTATTTTTCCACTGTTTCAAAATCGCGTAACTCAAAAATCATTCTTTTAAGTCGCGTAAATCATTTTCCATCATTCTCAAAATATTTAAAACACTTTCTAAATCTCATAGCAATTTTCCGTCATTTTCACAATCACGTAAAAATATTCCACTACTTTTCAATCACGTAGTGATTTTTCAACAGTAGTTCAAATCACGTAAAATATTTAAACGTAATTCAATTCGCATAGAAATATTTTAACACATTCCAAATCGTGTAGAAATATTTTACTATATGTCAAATCATTTTTAAGATACGTAAAATGTTTTTCAATATTTTACAATCACGTAAAATATTCCTCAATATTCCAAATATTATTTTGGACTTAAATAAATCAATATCATTTTCAACACATTTTTCAAATTGCGTAGCTTAAAAATCACGTTTTTAAGATACATAAAACATTTTTCATCACAATTTCATTACAGAAAATATTTCTTAACCTTCAAAATTTTTTTTCAACCTTTTCTCAAAATAATATGACTTTGTATTTCATTTTTCGTATTTTCTTACTCAAGAAAATCTTTTTCCACATTTCTTTACTCAAGAACTCTTTTTCCAAAATATAATCCACAAAAATCACTTTTCCATTGATATAAATCAACGTTTCAAAACTTAAGATTTTCTAACATATTTCAAAACTCGAAAATCAGTTATACTTTAGTAAATTTTCAAAACATCATTATATTCTTCATTTTTCCCAAATCATTTCCAAACACAACCTTCTTCAAAATAAATTGAAGTTCGAAAACATTTTCGTTTACAAAAACTTGATTTTCTCAAGTGATAAACGCTCTAATTCCCTTTCCAAATTCTTGTGCTAAAATCATTTTGTTATAAAATCAAGGTATCCGCAAGTCTTCAAAAACCGTGAACGTGTTCATTGAAAACTGTCAAATCTTTTGAGAGACAAAACATTTTGTTTTATAAAATATCACTTTGTTCTATAAAAATTTAGGCATTACAAGCCTTCAAAAATGTGGACATGACTATTGAAACCATCAAATAATTTTCCTTCTAAATTGATATGGTTTTACACAAACAAAACTATTAAAAATCCTTTACAAAAATCGTGAACACTTGGTCTTTAAAATCAAGTCATTTGTTTATTTTCATTTTTCACTTTCTTTGCAAATCCATTTTCACTTTCTTTACAAATCCTTTTTCACTTTCTTTGCAAATCCTTAAAATCAACATTGTTATTTTCATTTAAAACTCATGTTTAGTAAAATACTTAGAAACTTTTTACACAAAATAAATCAATAAAAATCCCTTCAAAACTGTGTTCTTGTTCTCTTGAAAAACAAACCCTTTGTTTATTTTTCTATATTCTTCAAATCATCCATTTTCATCATTCATGAAAATATTAATTTGTGAACACCAATTTTGAGGTGTCTTGGCTGAAATTCACCATGTTCTAGGGACCCAAAAATTAATTCCCTTGTTCTTGAAAAATTTTAACATGAACCCTAATTAAGGGCATAAAAAACCGTAGCCTTCTCCCTTGGCCATTGGAGCCAAAAATTATTTTCCTTTCCATCAACACATCATGGCACACACATATATATTTCATCATAAATACTACAAGCATGCCATATACTTATCATACATAATTTAAGCATACTATCAAAGCCATAAAATCATGCAAAGCATACCAAGCATAGACAAATAATTAAAGCACATAAACACCCACAAATAAATTACAAGACCATGGATATCAATCCTCACATGGATTCACCATCCACTAAATATAAAATCATCTCTCACCACCATACTTGGTTGGTGAGGTAGATCTCCCTCTTACCTCTTGAAGATCCTCAAAAAGCCCCTTGCTTTGCACTTTGAACAAGATTTCCACCAACAAAAGTTTCTTAAACACAAAACAAACACAAAGAAATTAGTATATTAAGCTTGATTAAGAGGAACCATGGATCAAACATGGTTTAGATCATGAAAAAGAAGAGAAGAAATGTAGTTTCCTTACACTTCACCATAAATACTCCAGAAAGTCCTTGAAGATGAATGATTTAGAGGAAATCTTCAACATGAAAGTTGTTTAGAATATCATGTAGATTCAAGATCTATGGTTGGATGAAATTAAAAGAGATTGGATGGTGGTTTTGAGTGATATGGCTGAATGGTGTGTTTAGGGAGAGAAATAGAGTTTTCTTTGGTTTTGCTTCTTGATACTTGAATGAAAAGATGAAGATGTAATAATATGGAGGATGGAAATGAATTCTTTGGTCTCCTTTAGGGTGCATGGTTGTAGCTTCACTTGGAGAGACAAGATAGAAAACTTTTGATAAAGTCTTGGCTTTTTGGAGGAGACAAAGATGAATGATGATAGCAATAATATGGTCTTCCATCCGATCCATGCTCTTAAGCTTCCAAAACCATCCCCCCTCCAAGCAATTTCCTAAGGATACAAACAAAGCAATAATAATCAAGAATGATGTAACATTGACCAAGACAAGTAATAATGGCCATAAAGTTTTTCTTTAGCTCCAAAATTCATCACAAAACCATCCCCCCTCCTTGCTTCTTCAAAATGTGACTAATCTCCAAGCCACCATTATTTGTGCATTCTTAGCCATTAATTAATTCAAGATTACTTCTTTAAACTTTACATCCAAGGGTCATAAATGGTCTTTGTCACCTTTTAAGACTAAATCTCCACCATAGATTAAATCCACATCCAATGGTCATAAATTGTCCTAGCCACTTTGTAAGATCAAATCTCCTCCCTTGATCAATTCTAAATCCAAAGGTTATATTAGACTTATCCTACACCGTTGATTAAATTGACAGTTGATATCAAAGCCTTCCTTATTAAGCTTATCTAGATTAAATCTCCACCATTGATTAAATCAATGGTGGATATCCAAACCACCAATGTTGACTTAAGTAGCATAATATTTATTTTTATATCTGCTATAACCCTACGAATAATATTTTTACTATATTTTTATCGCCCGATAATTAAATACAGTACAAAACACAGTACAAGAAATTTTCTAAAACTGTCTCCGAATTCAGGTTTAGTAAGATCCCCTGTCTTCGTCTACATAGTATAAATTTTTCTATGTGTAAAAAAATTTTTACTTTGCAGGACCCACCTGGGCCCACGTATGGCCACCTGGGCCCACATACACCCCCTGGGCCCACAAACAGTAAAAAATTTCATAATCATCCACAAAAATCACAAATATTAGAAAATGCACAAATATCAAATCAGATTACGTAAAATAATTAAAACCTAATGGTAAAAATTAAATTACGTAAAGTTTTCCCAAATTAAAAATTTTTATTTTCCGACACGAGTAAATCACCAAAATGATCAAATACGCTGACAGAATAATCAAAATAATTTTACTATATCTAGAAATTACTAAATAGTAAAATTCTGTTAACTGTCAAAATTACTGGTTAAGAGATACAGAATTTTTAGGATGTTACAATACTCCCTCTCTTATGGAAATTTCGTCCTCAAAATTTCATAACCATGATTTCACATTCTCGGAATAAATATAGATATTCTTCTTCCATCTTTTCTTCCAGTTTCCATGCAATTTCACCTCTTGCATCATTCTAAACGATTTAAACCAATGAAAGTCCTTTATCTCTTGTTCACTTCTACTGATCAAACAGACATCTCCATAAATTTTTTTACGATTTTCCATTATCGTCTTAACTTTTCACATAAAAGAATTGTTTTAACCTTTGAAGAATCCACCACGCTTTCGTTGCGCCACTTTGATACGATGACACGGATATAAATATAGGAATATCCTTCCTTGCAAGTTATTCCTTCAATTGCAGTAGATGAAAGAAAACATCATGGAAAATAACCAAACGAATCGAATCTTTTATCGAACATATCCAACAAAGAATTGGATGTAACTCGATTTTCAAAAATGAATTTTCATTGGATTACTCACACTCTATTGAAATAATCTCATAGGATATGGTTGAAAAATAACCAATCCATTTTCAAAGATCATGTCTGTTTATGAAAAAGATCAAACTAACACAAAAATATTGAACGACAGATCAAACTAACACAAAAATTTGATCTATAACAATAATTTGAATAACACCCGTCGCTCGATCGGCTAAGAATAGAAACAGAAATAAACAAATCAGAGGATTACGGATAACTCTAAAATATAATTGATCTACTCAATCATATTACACACAGAATAAGTTGCTCACAGAAATATTCAGTATGATTTATAGGATTAGCTCCAAAGACGCAATCTCCATTGTTTAAATCTTCCACTCAGAACACTCCCGTTCCATTTAGAGTAACAACTTCCCTTACTATCTAAAATTTTACTAACAGAAAACTCTATTTTCAAAGAGCATAATCTCTGGGAAAATGTGTCCAACTTTTCCGCAAATTGTTTCCTTGACATACATTCCTTCATTAAATACCTTCTTTCACATCACTTACTGCTTTTGGTTTCCTCAATGGTTGTAAATACATCTTCCGTCGAAATTAATTACTTTCCCAATATCCCTAAAAAAAAAATACCAGGTTCCGAGATTACGAAATCTTATATTCCAAGACTGATTCTCTTCCATCAGATCCTGAACTTCAACTTCCAGTTCCTGCCGTTTAGCGATTCTCTGTTCCTGCAGTCATCCTTCCACATTGTTCTCATAGTTGCAACTGCATTACTAGTAACATGTTTCGCTTCCTCACGCGTACATCCACCACGAGTCGTTTTTCTTTCTTCAAAGACGGACGAACCAAAGTACAATGGATCCGGTATCCATTGCAAACAACATTGTTTCCTTTCGGAAAACAAAAACACAGAGAACATAACACAAGCAAAATAGACCTAACCACAAACCCCAAAAGACTCAAATCGTGCTCTGATACTAACTAATGTAACACTTTCCTTAGGGTATCACATGTCTGACTCCTGACTCATAATCTGAAAAGAAGTTCGCACAAGGTTTGAGTTATAAAATGTGAGTTTTAAAATTTCTTCTTTACTGAAAACATAAACTTACTGAAATTCATAAGTATTACTGAAAATATATTTACTGAGTAATATACAATATTGACACTAATTAATATTTAACAATTTAAAGAGAAATATAAAACTAACAGACTCTCTTTTTTTAACAGTAGCAAACCCTATGACGGGTCCTACTTAATAGCACGGTACAACACTAACGAGAAAACTTAACATACTTATTTCTTTTTATATCCCTCTTGACACATCAGATATCTGCTCCTTGTTAACACTGCACACCAATGAGTCCTGAATGACCACTCCTCCAAGTTGTCACCAAAATCAGAATATCTACCACCCGTTATGTCTAAGACAACTCGTTCCTTCTATTGTATAATTTTAACAATATAGACACAGCAAGACAACATAGCAAAGAGGTCAGATCACCTACACCAATACCAACATGGTAGCACAGAGATAACACAAACAACATATCATACAGATATATCATACCAGAATTCCAATAATTCACTCAACACTAATCAACTATCATCATCATGCCATTAACATTATTATCATCACACAATAATCACAATAATGCCATCAACATGATTATCATCATCATCATCCAAGTATTTCTTAATAGAACAATTGTCATAGCTAATATTCCTCAATTAATATATCATACAGATATAAATGCTCAGATTCATGCATGCGCACATAGACTCAGTTTTCAAAAACAACTCCATGGAGGTTTTCACAATTTCGAGAAGAAT
Source organism: Ormosia emarginata (assembly GCA_029884605.1). Lineage (NCBI taxonomy): Eukaryota > Viridiplantae > Streptophyta > Magnoliopsida > Fabales > Fabaceae > Ormosia > Ormosia emarginata. Next base: position 17,016,489 of record JAQQTP010000078.1, on the reverse strand, counting down.
GCTCTAGTTAATTGCCGAGCCTAAGCCCACAGACAATCTCCCAATCGTTGAAAAGAATCGTGTTCTTGTTGGGTATCGTCAATGCATTGCAACGGACTGCATCGCCAAGTGGCATATGGTCCAGTCTTAGCCCACAGACAGATATCCACTGGTCGACCACCGCGCCTTGACGCCCCCAAGATCTATCATAGATCTCACTATCAATTCTCATTCCCTCTTTAACCACAAGGGCCAAAATAGCTTATTAGCTATACTTTATACAATGCACGAATATATCAGTGCAAGTCCAACCACAAGGGCCAAATCTTTTCAATTTCATTTGTTCAATTTAATCATATACCTCGATGCATATTTTTCTAATGCATGTATAATGCATCAATACCAATCACAGGCATATCTTTCCAATGCATATAAAATGCACCAAATACCAATCATAGGCAAAACTCGTCATTTTCTCATACAGTGTATGAACACTGGTTCAACAGTAATCATCATGTTATTATGTTTTTGTAGTCATAAAACACTTTTGTCATGTTTTCACAACCGCATAACATTTCTGTTATGTTTTCACAATTCCAAAACATTTTAGTTATATTTTCACAATACCGTAACACTTCTGTTACGTTTTCACAATACCGCAACACTTTTGTTGCATTTTCAAAATACTGTAACACTTTTGTTACGTTTTAAAATTCAAAATGTTTTTATTACGTTTTCACAATATCGTAACACTACTGTTACATTTACAAATTTTCATAACATTTCTGTTACGTTTTCAAAATGCGGCAACTCTTCTGTTGCACTTTTAAACCACGTACTAGTTTTTCAATGTTTTTCTTAATCGCGTAAAAATATACGTTTCTGAAATCGCATAGTATTTTTCCACTGTTTCAAAATCGCATAACTTAAAAATCATTCTTTTAAGTCGCGTAAATCATTTTCCATCATTCTCAAAATATTTAAAACACTTTCTAAATCTCATAGTAGTTTTCCATCATTTTCACAATCACGTAAAAATATTCCATTACTTTTCAATCACGTAGTGATTTTTCAACAGTAGTTCAAATCACGTAAAATATTTAAACGTAATTCAAATCGTAGAGAAATATTTTAATATATTCCAAATCGCGTAGAAATTGTAACACCCCTTTGGAGGATGTCACACATAAAAGAAAATAAAAGAAATAGAAATAAAATCTACCCAAGTTGTGAAACATTAGTTAAATATTATTACGGGTTGTAAAATAATTCCTGATAGACAGAAATATGATATAAAAAGATAATGCGGAAAATACGAAATAAAAAAAAAAACATCATTACGATAATATACATATGGTTAAGTTATAAGTTGTACAAATAATTTACAACTAAGACTACAAATATTTAAACAAAAACAAGAAAGAAAGCAATAAAAGAGTTAATATATACTACATACATACGTGGACGCGCCCAAAAAAAACATCATGGTTATCTAATCCTCGATGGATCACTATCACCGAAAATGATCATCGGGGGATAAATATCCCGGATGCCTCGACACACGGCGATAACGGGATCGCGCGGTCGATACGATGCTTATCTCACTAGGCTCGGGGTTTTCGGCACCCCAATAACGCCTAATGGATAAGGGCAACTCTAAGTGCGAAATAACGTCGTCGTCATGACAGCTCTTCATCAAAACGATGACGTAGGATCACGGTCACACGTCCCGCATACGTCACGAGTCACGGTCTCCTCGTAGATGCCAAGCCGAGCACCTCCATGAAATACCAGCTCTATGAATCCCAAAAATCTGGCGTTGCCATCCCTCACAATCAATCCAGAGGATATGGATGATCGGATGGTTCCCGATCTTCAAACGGTCGTCTGCTTGCCGATCTTCCTCCTCTTCGGGGTACACGATCTCAAGAGGCTGTTCCTCTTCCTCGAAGTCTTTACCGCGTAAAATAAATAAACAGAAAATACATATAACAAAGAGGTAAGACAACATAAAATCATCACAACATGGCCAATAAAAAGATGACAAACAATATATACATACGAGTTCATGCAATACATAAAGCTTTAACAATTATAATAATTAATTGAAGTAAAATTTAGGTATCATCACAATATGTCACTTCACGAGATAAAACCTCACGATAAAATAAGAAATATAAATAAACAGATAAGATATAATAATAAATAATAACAAGAACTCAGATAAAATAAATAAATAAAATACGAGATAAAAATAAATAGATAAGATGGAAACAAATAGACATAGAGATAAATAATATAACAAAATCCTACTCCATGGAGCTAAAAAAACACAAGTATCGAGAGAGGAATGATTCGCAAAACCTAATAGTACCACGGCTGCCCCACCAACTATTGCTTGTTGTCACACGTTGTTGTCTATAGCCCCACGACACAGAATCCATCAATCCAGGCGTGGTGTAGTTCACGGTCTCACGTTGTGGCACTACGAGTAAATGTACTACTAGATTTCACCAATCTTGATTAAATATAGTGTATGTCGAGTACCATAGTGTGCTATCGGTTTACCACGGCCCAAATGGAGCGACCAACTCATCCACATGTGGGATCCCGTACACTAAAGTCTCCAAGTTCATTAGAACAATGAACCACACTACGTTTATCGCATCGACAACACGATGTGATTCGTCTCACAACAAATCCACCAAATATATGGCACACATAACGGATAGATGGAAAGCACATGTACGGGTTCACATTTTCCGACGACAAATAAATTTTCAAAAAGCCTTTTTTCCCGAAAAGATAAAATAAATTTTCAAAAGCATGCGGGTTCACATTTTCCCGACAAAGATAAAATAAATTTTCAAAAGCACATGCGGGTTCACATTTTCCCGACAAAGATAAAAATAGACACGAGAACGGTCAATCGCGTAGAAATTTTATCGCATTTTCATAATTCCGTCGTTTTACAAACGTTTAAAAATCGGGTAAAGATATTTTTCTGTTTTTAAAATCGCGTAGCATTTTTAATACGTTTTCTCAATCGCGTAGGATTTTTAAATCATTTTCTTATTCGAATGCCCTTAAAATTACCGTTTAAACAGATAGAAATAGTATTTAGTACATTTAAACTACGTAGAATAATTTTTCATACCGCATACTGTCATTAGGATATTTTTACTATCTTATAGGTTCATTTTTACTAAAAATTGACAGCATTTTGTTTATAAACTTATAATAATGGTTTTCTAAATTTTCCATAAAATTTTCTATTTACCTAATTTTTAACCATATAATTTAATTCTTTTTGAAATCTCTAACATGCTTCAAAACCTAAAGTGAGCTATATGTTAGAAAATTTCTCAAAATTTCTGTATTTTACTTCCTAATGATAAAATCACTAGTTTTAATCCTTTAAGCTTAACTCTACTCAATTTGTTTCTTCAAAAATCATTATAGAAAATTTCTTGTTAACTTGTATTGTCTCTTTTTGATAAAAAAAATTTGAAATCAAGTTTTAGAAATTATAATTACCTATAGTGGCATGTTGGCCGAATTTTGTAAAACTTTTTCATTTGATTTCTAAATCATGTCAAAGGTATTATCTTATCTAAATTCATTAAATCATGTTATAAAGTAATGATTTTGAATCAAATAAATCTTTTAGGCATGTTGGCCCAAAATGTACTAAATCTTTACCATTTGATTTATAAATTCCTTTTCTTTGATCAAAACCATTTAAAACCTTCTTATTTCTCCTAATCAATTAAGTTGCACTTTAGGAAAAATAAAGAGAACATTTTGGTCCTCACATTTTGGCATTGTCGTGAGCTAGGGAATGTGTTCTTTGGAACACTCATGCAAATTTACACATGTTATTCACATCCTAAACCTTATCATACAATTCTAACACATGCATTTATATCTCTAACACATGCAAAATATTTCTAATACATGCAAAATATTTCTAACACATAAAACCTAATTTAAAGCTTATAGACATACAATCAAAAGCTATTAGACATGCAAAATTATTACAATTACCAAACAAGAAAGCTACTAACATACAACAATTAAGCTACTAGCAACCACAAAACTTAACAAATACACATCAATAAACACACCACAACCGAATCCTTATGGATTCTACAAACAATCCATCTTCTTACCACCATCAAGGGATGATAAGAATTGTCTTCCTCTTACCTTAAATGAAGACAAAAAGCTTGCTTTCACACCTACTAGGTCACGGTTTTCACTCCACCAAATACCTAAAAATCTCAAACAAAACCTACATGTTACTAACCATGAAAAAGAAGCTAAACCATGGAAAAATCATGGCTTAGAACTTTGAAAAAGAATAGAGAAAAGAAAAGCATGAAATTTTACCTTCTAGGTAAAACTTTCAAAGTTGGTTTCAAGCCCTAAATGGAAGAATTTGAAGAAACTCCCAACTACAAAGGTTCTTAGAATGGTGTTTAGGTTAAGGAAACTTGGTTAGAAAAATTTTTGGATGGTTGGAGTGTTAGGAAACTAGCTTGGCCGAATGGAAGGAGGAAAATGGACAACAATGGTGGCTAGGGTTTTGAAGAGAGAGAAGAGAGAAAAGTGATGAAGATGGAAGGTGATTTTTGGTCTCCTAAGGCCTCTTGGCCGTAGCACTAAGTGAGGTGCAAGGTGGGCACCTTGCTTGGCTTCATCCAAGCCATTGGATGAATCAAAGGCCAAGATCAAGCCTTGGTGAGCAAGCTTGAATCCCATTGGTTGGTTCCCGGTGACTCACATGCTGGAGTCACACAACAGAAATGCTCTGTTTGAGTCACTAGTAGTGAGTCACTGTTCTGAAAGTTCTACTGCTTACGGTGATTAATTAAGCTACCGATCTAACCGTTCGGCTAATTGTGGGTCCCGCAAAATATTTCCGGGTCCACTGTCACTAAATTATACTGACTAATAAAATAATATTATAATAATATAAAATTATTTTATTTGACAGTTAAATCCTAAAAATTAAAAGATTATTTTTAGTCTCATTCAGAATCGGGTTAAGTAAGATCCCCCAATTCTAAATAATAAAATAAGATTTCCCCGGCCCGGAAAAATATTATTTTCCTGCCTCGGAGCAAATCACACAAAAAGTCCATAAAAATTCACAGACAGTATTTTCAGGCATTAAATCAAGAAGAAAACAATTAAAAACAGACAAAAACAAATAAAACAAGACGTTCGGGACGTAACGATCATTTTCCATTTTTTCCCACAACGTAGTAATCGTCCAAAACGTTCAAATAAAATATCCAACAAGTATTATTTAGTGTATATCTTTCAGAAAAATTAATACAAGATGTCTCGAAAAAAATTTTTATTTCTTGTCTCTCGAAACAAATTACGTAAAACGATCAAATAAAATTTGAGCCAAGTATTATCGTAATTGTTTTCATACAGAAATCGAGAACAGAAAAATAGGGACACAGCGGTCATTCATACAAAAGCATGAAAAACAGAAAATAGTACATTCAGAATATTTTCTAAAAATTAGGGCGTTACAGAAATATTTTACTATATTTCAAATCGTTTTTAAGATAAGTAAAATATTTTTTAACATTTTACAATCACGTAAAATATTACTCAATATTCCAAACATTATTTTGGACTTAAATAAATCGATAACATTTTCAACACATTTTTCAAATTGCATAGCTTAAAAATCACTTTTTTAAGATACGAAAAATATTTTTCACCACAATTTCATTACAGAAAACATTTCTTAACCTTCAAAAATTCCTTTTCAACCTTTCTCAAAATAATATGACTTTGTATTTCATTTTTCACATTTTCTTACTCAAGAAAATCTTTTTCCACATTTCTTTACTCAAGAAATTCTTTTCCAAAATATAATCCACAAAAATCACTTTTCCATTGATATAAATCAATGTTTCAAAACTTAACATTTTTTAACGTATTTCAAAACTCGAAAATCAGTTATACGTTAGTAAATTTTCAAAACACCATTATATTCTTCATTTTTCCCAAATCATTTTCAAACACAACCTTCTTTAAAATAAATTGAAGTTCGAAAACATTTTTGTTTACAAAAACTTGATTTTCTCAAGTGATAAACGCTCTAATTCCCTTTCCAAATTCTTGTGCGAAAATCATTTTGTTATAAAATCAAGGTATCCGCAAGTCTTCAAAAATCGTGAACGTGTTCATTGAAAACTGTCAAATCTTTCGAGAGACAAAACACTTCGTTTTATAAAATATCACTTTGTTCTATAAAAATTTAGGCATTACAAGCCTTCAAAAACGTGGACATGACTATTGAAACCATCAAATATTTTTCATTCTAAATTGATATGGTTTTACACAAACAAAACCATTAAAAATCCTTTACAAAAACCGTGAACACTTGGTCTTTAAAATCAAGTCATTTGTTCATTTTCATTTTTCACTTTCTTTGCAAATCCATTTTCACTTTCTTTACAAATCCTTTTTCACTTTCTTTGCAAATTCTAAAAATCAACATTGCTATTTTCATTTAAAACTCATGTTTAGTAAAATACTTAGAAACTTTTTACACAAAATAAATCAATAAAAATCCCTTCAAAATCGTGTTCTTGTTCTCTTGAAAAACAAACCCTTTGTTTATTTTTCTATATTCTTCAAATCATCCATTTTCATCATTCATGAAAATATTAATTTGTGAACACCTATTTTGAGGTGTCTTGGCCGAAATTCACCATGTTCTAGGGACCCAAAAATCAATTCCCTTGTCCTTGAAAAATTTCAACATGAACCCTAATTAAAGGCATCAAAAATCGTAGCCTTCTCCCTTGGCCATTGGAGCCAAAAATTGTTTTCCTTTCCATCAACACATCATGGCACACACATATATATTTCATCATAAATACTACAAGCATGCCATATACTTATCATACATAATTTAAGCATACTATCAAAGCCATAAAATCATGCAAAGCATACCAAGCATAGACAAATAATTAAAGCACATAAACACCCACAAATAAATTACAAGATCATGGATATGAATCCTCACATGGATTCATTATCTACCAAATATAAAATCATCTCTCACCACCATACTTGGTTGGTGAGGTGGATCTCCCTCTTACCTCTTGAAGATCCTCAAAACCCACCTTGCTTTGCACTTTGAACAAGATCTCCACCAACAAAAGTTTCTTAAACACAAAACAAACACAAAGAAATTAGTATATTAAGCTTGATTAAGAGGAACCATGGATCAAACATGGTTTAGATCATGAAAAAGAAGAGAAGAAATGAAGTTTCCTTACACTTCACCGTAAATACTCCATCACATGGATCTTGAAGAAAGTCCATGAAGATGAATGATTTAGTGGAAATCTTCAACATGAAAGTTGTTTAGAATATCATGTAAATTCAAGATCTATGGTTGGATGAAATTAAAAGAGATTGGATAGTGTTTTTGAGTGATATGGCCGAATGGTGTGTTTAGGGAGAGAAATGGAGTTTTCTTTGGTTTTGCTTCTTGATACTTGAATGAAAAGATGAAGATGTAATAATATGGAGGATGGAAATGAATTCTTTGGTCTCCTTTAGGGTGCATGGCCGTAGCTTCACTTGGAGAGACAAGATAGAAAACTTTTGATAAAGTCTTGGCTTTTTGGAGGAGACAAAGATGAATCATGATAGCAATAATATGGTCTTCCATCCTATCCATGCTCTTATGCTTCCAAAACCGTCCTCCCCTCCAAGCAATTTCCTAAGGATAAAAACAAAGCAATAATAATCAAGAATGATGTAACATTGACTAAGACAAGTAATAATGGTCATAAAGTTTTTCTTTAGCTCCAAAATTCATCACAAAACCGTCCCCCCTCCTTGCTTCTTCAAAATGTGACTAATCTCCAAGCCACCATTATTTGTGCATTCTTAGCCATTGATTAATTCAATGGTTAAGATTAAGGTAGACTTTAACTTAGAAGACTAAATCTATGCATTGGATCTTTCTCTTTTAAATTCTAGTCATTAGATGTGTCTCCAAAATGAAGGGTCAAGATTACTCCTTCAAACTTTACATCCAAGGGTCATAAATGGTCTTTGTCACTTTTTAAGACTAAATCTCCACCATAGATTAAATCCACATCCAATGGTCATAAATTGTCCTAGCCACTTTGTAAGATCAAATCTCCTCCCTTGATCAATTCTAAATCCAAAGGTTATAAATGGTCATAGCCATTATATTAGACTTATCCTACACCGTTGATTAAATCGACGGTTGATATCAAAGCCTTCCTTATTAAGCTTATCTAGATTAAATCTTCACTATTGATTAAATCAATGGTGGATATCCAAACTACCAATATTGACTTAAGCAGCATAATATTTATTTTTATATCTGCTATAACCCTACGAATAATATTTTTATTGTATTTTTATTGCCTGATAATTAAATACAGTACAAAACATAGTACAAGAAATTTTCTAAAACTGTCTTCGGATTCAAGTTTAGTAAGATCCACTGTCTCCGTCTAAACAGTTCAAAATTTTCTATGCGTAGAAAATTTTCACTTTGCGGGACCTACTTGGGCCAACGTATAGCCACCTGGGCCCACATACTCCCCTGGGCCCACAAACAGTAAAAAATTTCATAATCATCCACAGAAATCACAAATATTAGAAAACGCACAAATATCAAATCAGATTATGTAAAATAATTAAAACCTAACGGTAAAAATTAAATTACGTAAAGTTTTCCCTGGCCCGAAAATTTTTATTTTCCTGACACGGAGTAAATCACTCAAAATGATCAAATACGCTGATGGAATAATCAAAATAATTTTACAGTATCCAGAAATTACTAAATAGTAAAATTCTTTTAATTGTCAAAATTACTGGTTAAGAGATACAGAATTTTTAGGATGTTACATCACAAAGAGAGTAAGGAATTTATATGCTTTAAGTGTGGAAAAAGGCAACTTGGCAACAAATCCTATTTGGAATGCTATGTATGTTGTAACACCCTGAAAATTACTTGTTTTATAATAAATAGTCATTTTTGTGGATTTTTCTGGAAATGTGGATTATTTTAATATATTTTGCGTTTTACATGCGCACTGAGCTGAGCCAAAAAATGAAATATTTTTCCAGAAAATGGTAAACCTTGAATTGTGAAAAACATCGACGGAAGATCTTACTAAACTTGAGATCGGGCATAGTTTATGAGGTTTGCATTTTTCAAGATTTTATCTGATAAATAAAATTATTGTACCGTGAAATTATCCGATGGATAATAATACTATTTTTATTAACTGTAACCCTTATCCACTGGATAATAACTTGAGTAGAGTGTTAGTCATCTTTTGTAGATAGCACTTTAATGACATCATCAAAGATGATATCATGTATGTGACATCATCATTTAACTTTTGGAAAAGTGTTCTAAAACTTCCCAAAGAAGCTTTGTATAATGCTTCCAAGAGAAGCTTTGTTTTCTCTCTCCTCCCTCCCACGCTCCACAACAATGAGGATCATTTTGGAGCCAAAAATTAGCTTTTCACTTTACTACTTTTCATTTCTAATTTTTGAAATCACCAAAAGCTATCACTTTTCTTCTTTCTTCATCTTTTTCTCTCAAACTTTTCTCTTTTCCTCTCTACTCCATGACAACCACCACCATGGGAGGCCATCTTCACTAGCTTGCTAAACTCATCTCATTTCTTGCTTCCTCTCATCATCTTAAGACTTTTCTCTTTGGTGATCATCTCCTAAATCTTCCTTTTTCATCTTCCACCATTGAAGCCCTAACTTGAAGCTCTAAGGTAAAGTTCTTAGCTTTTCTCTTCTTTTCTTCCCTTTTTCTTTTTTCTTGGTCACCTATGTGACCAAGGACTCCTCTTTTCATGGTTTGAGTAAGGATTGTAAAAGTTTGCTCACTTTAGGGTTCTCTTGAAGGTGGAGGACAAAAATTGCAACAAAGGGATCAAGAACCTTGCTTTCTTGTGTTGTCTTCTATAGGTAAGAGGGAGATAATCCTCTTCAACCTATCTTGGTAGTGAGGATACGTTTTTGGTGTTGTTGATGAGGAATCCATATGGGATTGCTCTCTTTGTTATGTTATTCTTCATGATTTTATAACTATTTTGACTTGTATGATTTATTGATTGTCATTGTGTGTCTTGATGGCTATGGAATATATATTGGATTGCTTGGATTGTTATATGGAAAATTTAGGATTTATTACCCCTTTCGATTCACGGGCAAGAGGCCAAGTTTTTGGATGTTCAAGTTTTGATCTTTGTAGAAATTTGAACTTAGGTGATTAAGTGTTAAAGAGTTAGTTAATACAATGGAAAACTTTGGGTTCTTACCCCTTGGGAGGCTCACGGCCTCTAGGGCCTTTTATGGGTCCAAGTATGTAATTTTTGTGTAACCTTGGAATTTAAGTAATTGAAAGTTAAGTAATTAACAATGTGATGGAAAGAAATTTATTTGATGACCTAGAGTGATTTTTGAATTAAGAAAAGAATAAGAGTGTTTGTGAGGCTTGGAGAACCTTAGAATAATTTTCTAAGTGAACATAATTAAATTAAAGTAAAGAACTTGGTTAATTAAGAGAAGTAAACACTGAATGAGAATTGCAAGAGAATTCCTCTAGAGAAAGATTTCATAAGAAATGTTAAATTAAAGTGAACTTCTATAATGAACTTTAAAAGTGTATTATCACATTTGAGAACTTGATAATGTGTTGTTATGGGTCCATGAGTGAGACCAAGAAATTTGTTGATGTTTAACTTGGCCAAATTGTGGCATGTTATAGAAAAGTATATCATTGTGAAATATACATGAATATGCATTGAGTCATCATGCATTGTGAAAGTCTGGTGGACTCTGTTGTAAGGCTTTGTGCCTAGGAGATTGAATCACACCTTAGTGCGGATGCGAATAGACTAGTTTAGGTCATTTGTTGTCCTTGGCGGTGTCGGGGTGCGGGTGTCTCACAAATGGACAGTTGGTAGCTCCTCTGGGCCGTGGGATAGACTGATGCAAACGCACTGATGATTCGGACTGAACACTATCCTGTATCGCGATCTTGTGAAGAATGCGGCGTATAAAGCCTTGTTGCGCAAAATTATTGATTTTTCTAAAAGCACTTGATTTTAGGCTGACGAGATACTAACATGTCTCCTTGATCATTCTCTCCGATGTTTGTGTCTAGTTCCATGGAGTAGGATTTTTGGTACCATGTGCACGTGCATAGTCAGTCAACATATTATTTGGTATTTATTTATATGATTATGGAACTATTTTTTTTATTGATATTTTGACTGTTTGGATTTGTTAAGTTGTTTACTATTTGAATCTTGATGCTGATTATTATTCCTACTATGCTGTGTGGGCGTCTTGTGTCGTTCTGTTTCTTTACTGCCATAATTGGTATTGAATGTAGGATGTCTCATCTCTTTTCTGTATTTCTACTAGTCTGTTTATTTATGTGTTTCTCTGAAAATGTCAGTGAGGAAGGGGAAGTGCACGAATTCCCTAGCATTTGGCCTGATTTCGGTTAGTTATCTATTTGGTCATGGTGTCCCATCCGCATGGCTTTTCAAGTTATGTGAGATTGACATTTCATGGAGGTTCGGACTGTTGGCACATCAACGTGAGCACGGATCGCTGCATCTACCACGGAGACGTGACTGTGTCTCTTGCATGGGATCGTCATGATCCACCTGTCTTTATTTTTAATGCACATTTATATTTAGAGTTTTACTTGCTCATTGGTGATATGTGGGGTGATCATTATTACACTCCACTAGAGGATTCGTTCTTATACTCCGCACGAGCCCCTACTCATAATTAGGTTGCTCCGATAAGGATTTCCTCTTTTGAGGAAGATCCCGAGGAGGACCCATCTAAGGCTCGCTCCTAGTTGTTCATGGAGGCTTGTCTCTTTTTGATAGCCCTTTTGGGTGGCTGGCTGTATATTTCTTTGGGGGCCTGATGTTTTGTCTTTTTGGTGGGCTGTATATGTGTAATCTTTTTTAGGGCATGTAAAGCTTATGCTTTTCTTTTGTATATCTGATCATGTATCTAAACGAGTATGATATAAGTATATATACGTATAATGTATGAATGTATGTTTACTTCTCATGTTAATTTATGCTGTAATTATGTTTTATTATTTTTTTATTAAAAAAAAAAGAATTTGCCAAATTATTATATGCTTACAAATGAACAGGCTATTATCTATATATCTGAATCAACCGGGTCTAATTAATAGTTTTGTTGTCAAGTTCGTTTTAAGTGTCACACTTCCTTCCCAAAAAGGGGGCATTACATATGTGATCAACTAGAGCACTATGTTAACAGAAGTAGAAAGTTATACTCGATCCTAAACTACACGCTCTAGGAAGGGTATATACTCTTACAAAAGTAAGCTCAATCTTTAGTCCTGATAAAAGAATATGAACATCTAAGTCTTGGTTAAAATTTGGAATGGATAAGATAGATACAGTTAAGGGTAGTTGTTGGCAGTCTCCAAACTTTTAGTATGGAAAACTAAATTTTGGGTACAAAATTTTTAAAAGAATGGGAGAAATGTAACATCCCCGATAACATGTTAGGCTTGTAAAGGGTTACCGAGATATCATAATATTAGTTTGACATACCTGTAAAGTTTCATGACAAATTAAGCTAGTTTAGGCGTAATAGCTTCTTTTTAGCATGTTAGATTAGTTTATGGTTTCAAAAGGTAGCATAACACTTGTTTTACATGTCTGTCTATTTTTGTGACAAACTGAGTTAGTTTAGGCACTTAGTTGCAACCCAGAAGTTGAAAAGAATCTTAAAATGACTCAGATAGTAGCATAAATTGCTAAGTTGAGGGAAATAAACCTAGAGAGTTTGTTTCTAAGTCACAAATAAGCTAAGTAAGGTGTAGTTAAAATTTGAGAAAAATCGGAGTCAGTTTGGTATTTTTAGGCATACTGGTTGTGTTTTTAATGCCAGATTGACCCCTAGCAGATATGAAAAAATAAGGTAATTGTGAAACAATAATTTTGATGAATCCTAGTATTTATTTCAAAGTTGTTGGAAGTTGAAAAACTTGATTTAGCTAAATCTAAGTGTTTTTAGTAGATCAAGTAATATCAATGAAATATCTTAAGTGATACAAGTGTTATACGACAATCCCATATAATTCACTTGATCTTTCATATATTTCACTCATTCTCCTTTCTCATTCATGAAAAATAGAAAACCAAAGGGCAATAGAGAAACAAGAAAGAAAAAAAGAGAAAACCAAGGGAGAAGAAGAGGAAAAGAGCAAGAAAGTTAAGGGTGTAACAACCTGAAAATTGCTTATTTTATCATAAATACTCATTTTCTAATATTTGTAATTTTTGTGAATTTTTATGGATTTTTCTGAGAACATGAAATATTTTAATATTATTCCTCGTTTTACATGTGCACTGAGCAGAGCCAGGGAAATGAAATATTTTTCTCGAGAACCTTGAACTATGAAAGCGGTATTGGGGGATCTTACTCAACCCAACATCAGACACAACTTACGAGGTTTTATGTTTTTCAAGATTTTTATCAGATAAATAAAAATCGCTATACGACTCATTATCCAATGGACGATAAATACTGATTCTGTTAACTGTAACAATTGTTCATTGGGTAATAGCTTGTAGTAGAAATCTTATCACCTTATCTAAAGGAAATCCACTTTATGTCACACCTAATCTCCTTTATTTCAAAAAGAATGATTTATTTAATCAAAAGCTTCCTAAGGAAACTTCCTAAAAATTTCCTATGCATGCATGAAACTCACTTTTCCCTCCTTTCTCTCTTTGTTTCCACGGTAATGCACCACTTTAGGGGAGCCAAAAATTGTTTCTCATTTTATCACCTTCATTCCTTATTTAAAGATTCCAAGACACTTTCTCTTTCTTCTTCTCTCTTCTCACTTTTCTCTCAAGCATTTTCGCTTCTCTTCTCTTCTTCTTCTTCCACGACAATCACCACCATGGAAGGGCCATCTTCATTTGATTGCTAAATAAATTCCATTTCTAGCTTCCTTCCATCATGCTAAGGTCCTTCTCTTTGATGGTCATCTCCTAAATCCTCATATTTCATCTTCCACCATTGGAGACCAAGTTTGAAGCCTTTGAGGTAAAGTTCTTAACTTTCTTCCCTTTTCTTCCTATTTTCATTTTTCTTGGTCACCTATGTGCTCAAGGAGTCATCTTTTCATGATTTGAGTGAACATTTTGAAAGATTGCTCACCTTAGGGTTTCCTTGAAGGTGTAGGACGAAAACCTCAACAAGGGATCAAGGAGCTTGCTTTCTTGAGTTGTCTTCCATAGGTAAGAGGGAGATAATCCTCTTCAACCAATCTTGGTAGTGAGGAGACGTCTTGTGTGCTGTTGGTTGAGGAATCCATAATGGATTGTCACTTTGTATGTTTATTTTTCATGTTATGTGTCTATTTGATTTATATGAAAAAATTGGTTGTTTTGAATGCCTTGATGATGTTGGATTGCTTGGATTGGATGAATGGAAAAATGTAGGGTTTCCTACCCTTTTGGGGAGGTTACGGCTTTGGGCTATATTTTGGGGGGTTTGAGTTTGATTTTGTGGGAATTGAAACTTAGGTAATTAGGTGTTAAAGGTTTGATGCATGTAATGGAAAAATTGGGTTTTCATACTCTTGGGAGGCTTACGGCCTCTAGGGAGTTTTTGGGGTCCAAGTGGTGTTTTTGTGCAACCTTGTGATTTAAGCAATTTAGAGTTATGGAATCAATAATGCGATGAAAGAAAAATGTTTGAATTTTGTTTTTGAGAGGCCACGGCCTCAAGGGTCTATTTGACCTAGACTTGTGTAATTAATCAAGACTTAGGTAATTAGAGATTATGGATTCATCAAATGAAATTGTGGTTTGTGTTGAACCTTATAAATGTATGTTGTTATTGAGAATTGTTTATATGCCATTGTGAGTCCATGTGTGGGACCAAAGACTTGCTGATGTTTAATTTGACCAATTTGTGGTATGTTTCACGAGAAGTATATTATTGATGAATATATATGACATGCATTGAGTCATCATGCATTTGTGAAAGTTCGTTGGACTCTATTGTTAAGATTGTGTATGCCTAGGAGATTGAATTACACCTTAGTGCGGGTGCGAGTAGACTAAGTGTGAGTCATATGGTTGGCCTTGGGGGCATCGGGGTGCAAGTGTCTCACAATAGACAGTGGTAGCTCCACTGGGGCCGTGGGATAGACCGGTGCAAACACACTGATGATCCGGACCGAGACACTATCCTATATTGCGATCTTGTTGAGAGTGCCATGTATAAGCCATGTTGCGCAAAAGATTATTTTTCTAATAAGCACTTTATTTATAGGTTGACGAGATATTGACATGACTCCCTAATCATTCTCTCCGAATGTTTATGTCTAGCTCCATAGAGTAAGATTTTTGGTACCATATGAGTTATGCATTGTCTGTCTCATATTTATTCTGGCATAAGTGTCTATAACTATTAAATCATCTCTTTTAATGTTGTGATAATTATCTGACTAATGAACTGCTTACTGCCTGAGACATTATTGTCGTTTCCCTTTTATTGCTTATTTTATTATTATTGTCGATATATATATATATGTTGTGATGTTATGTGGGCATCCTACGTTGTTATGTTTCTTTATTGCCATAATTGGTAATGAAAGTAGGATGTCTTACCTCTTTGTTATATTACTCTGTCTCATGCTATGTTTGGATAAAGACTGTGAAGTGGGCGAGTTGAATTAGCTTAGTTTAGTTTGGGATCGACTTTTGTCTCTTTACGATGGCATCTGGACAAGCTTTCTTCAGTTGCATGTGGATACAGTTCTATGGAGGCATGAAAGCCTGGCATTCCGACCGTGATGCGGAGTGTTTTATGTACATAGGGGATGTGACCCTAATTTGGAGTGGTAATTATCCTAGAGCTGCTACAAGCATCTTTCATACTTTTATGCATGTGGAGTTCTCTATACCCATTGGGGAGTTGTGGGATAATCGCCACCTCTACATGGGGACAGTTGGTAGCTCCTCTAGGCCGTGGTAACGGGAAACACACTAATGATCTTGATAAGCACTATTCTTAATCAAGATCTTGTGGAGATTGTCTAGTACAATGCCTGTGGTGCATGACGTATTTGACTTTGTACTACTTACATGATGTTTTGACTGTGGGCTATTAACACGATGTTTGACTGTGTAATAATTTGGTTGGGCAGCCTGAGGTATGGACAGGTCTTTCGGATCATTCTCTCTGATGTCTGTGTTTAGCTCCATGGAGTAGGAATGAGTCGGTATACATTTGCATCTATGATCTGCGTCTTAATGTTTACTGTAAATTATGATAGTATGTATGATGTGTTAATTTGTGATACTATATATGATGTGATGATATGTGTTATTGTATTAAATTGTGATATCTGTTTGTATTGTCATTTTCTTTATTGCCATGTTAGTAATGATGTAGATTGAGGAAGACAAATTAATACTGTCTGTAATTTTAATTTGAACATTTTAGAGGTGGCGATTATCTCACAACTCCCCATATTAAAATAGTAGCTCGTAGCGATTATCCCAGAACTAATGGAGTTCTCTATACCCATTAGTTCTCTATACCCATTTCTCTACAGATATCACAATTTCTCGAGCTACTGTTTTAATTTTTCTGGGAGATATACAGACAATTAATACTGTCTGTAATTTTATTTGAACATTTTAGATGATTTGCTCCGGGACAGGAAAATGATATTTTCCGGGCCGGGAAAATCTTGTTTTAATTATTCAGAACTGGAGGATCTTACTTAACCAGATTCTGAATGATACTGTATTTAATCTTTTAATTTTTAGGATTTAACTGTTGTAACGCCCCTTTTTGGGAGAGAACGTCACATTGTCAAATAAATAAAATGCGGAAATTAACTGAACAACGATTAAGACCCGGTTCATTTTAATTAATTAATGTTTAACCATGTGAACAAACTTGGCAATATTTTTTTTTTTTATAATAAGAATAATGATAATACGGAATGCGTATAAAAGTAACGAATAAGACAATACAAAGAAAATTTGCACCTGAAATAGCATATATATATATATCTGGAGTTTAATACAACTGTTTCATAAATACAAGCCTGGCCATCATCAAAAAGCAAAACTATACCCACCCCAAGGGAACATGCATATACAAAATATACAGCCCAAATCAAAAAAAGAAAGATACATCAGGCCCCCAAAAACAAAAACACTGGGCGACCATCGGTAGCCACCAATGATCATCGACCCCTTAAATAAAAAGGGACCGATTCGGGATCATCGGAGGACCTCATCGGATCTTCCTCATCCGAGGACTCATCCATAGGAACCACGAGGCGCGGGACGGAGCCCGAGCGGTGGAATCAAACGAATCCTCCCGCGGGTGTAGTAACGGGGACCCCACATCTCCCGATAGGCGGTAAAACTCCAAGCGTAAGGCGATGTAGCAAGTGAGGACCGGTGCCTCATGGCGTCTCCGGGCAAGTGATACGACACGTCTCCCACATACCCACAACGGTCGGAGTTTAGGTTGATGTGCCAACACTCCGGCCCTCCGAGGAAGGTCGGCGCACATCTCCCAAAAATTCGCGCGTGCGTGCGGACATCGTCGCAAAAGTCAATCATGTGCGGGCCGTGCGGGGAAGGCGGGGCTCTTCTCTCTCACCGTCGTCTTCGATCAGTACAGGGTGCACATAAACACAAAGTAATAGAAGCACGGGGAAGAGGTAAGATATCCTACCATCAATACCAATACAAAGAACCAAGAACCGAACGGCGCATAACGCCCACGTAGCATGTAAAGGCAATAAATAAGCTTTTAAACAGATAACCAACAGCAATCATTAATAAAGGTAATGAATAATTCATAATATCCAGGCAGTTAAATATCGTAAACAATAATTTTCAGATGTCGAATATTCCATGATGCATGGACACAACATTCAATTTCCTACTCCATGGAGCTAGACTCAAACAGTCGGAGAGAAAGATCAGGAGACATGTCTGTGACTCGGCTGCCGAGGCCAGTGCTATCAATAATTTTCCACGTGCACAATCATGGCATTGCACAGACATTCTACACTAGATCACGATATAGGACAGTGTCAAGTCCGGATCGTCGGTGCGTTTGCATCGGTTTGCCCCACGACAGAGGAGCTACCAACTGCCCATTGCGAAGGACCCGCACCCCGACGCCCCCAAGGTCATAACAAGACCCACACTTGTCTACTCGCACCCGCACTAAGGTGTGTTCAATCTCCTAGGCAACTTGGCCTTACAACAGTCCACACGGACATCACAATGCATAAGACACTATGCATGCTCATGTATGATCCACAATCTCATACGAATTCATAATATACCATAATTGATCAAGAGAGTGCAATAAGCAAATTTGCATCCAAGAAGAACCCAATATCCACATAATATCAATTTATAATTCAAGGAACACATTATGGGTCCATTATGGATTTCTAAAATCTCCAAGTCTTATGAAATTCATCTCATTGGTTCATTTACTTGTCATTTGATTCAAGTTACTTGATTCTTATAATTACCTTCCAAGCTTAGCTCATTTCCTAAGTCTCCACCACAATCCATCATGAATTTATTGTTACAAGTTTCCTATTATCAATCTACATTTTTAATCGCTTGATTAACTCAAGTCTTGACATATCAAATTTGTTAATCTTTTCCCTCATTCAAGCCCTCAAAACCGTGGCACTCAAGAGAGTCTTAGATCACAATTTTCTTCTCACTAATTTAGTCTTCCTTTACTTAACCTACCTAGCATTATTCTTGGCACCATGACAACCAAAATTCTGCTCCTAAAACAACCCAAAACCGTGGCACTTACCAAGGTTTAACAACCAGAATTTTGTCCATTTAAACCAACCTTAACTACTTGATTTTATTAGCCATGCATTGATCAAAAATTAAGCATTACTTCCACTCATTTTCCAGCACAAAAACAGCCCCAAAAACAAGCCAAAAACCGTGACTCACTCAAGGTTCCAACAACCAGAATTTTATCCATTCAAATCAACCTTAACTACTTGATTAAATTAGCCATGCATTGATCACAAATTAAGCTTCATTTCCATTCAATTTCCAGCACAAAGACAGCCCCAAAAACAAGCCAAAAACCGTGGCACTCCAAGGGTCCAGCAAACCAGAATTTTTCAGCATTCATACATGGTTTCCAATCACAAAATTACACAATCAATCAACCACTCAAAGCTAAATTAAAATCACATTCAAGAAACCAATTTCAAGCAAGTTCAAGAACAACCACCATGTGGTTCTTCTTCCAAAAATTAAATACAAGATTCCTAGTTGCTAAAGAGGTTGAGGAGGATTAATCTTCCTCTTACCAAGTTGATGAACCAAGAAACTCCAAGAATCACCCTTGATTTTCGGATTTGGAGCACCAAAAACCCTAGAAAATTTGGTCCAAGTTAGAACAATGAAATGGTGTGTAAAAGAAGAAGAAAATGGCCAATAAACCAAGGAAAAACAGAAACGAAAATGGGAGGGGAAGGCTGGAATTTTTCAGCCATGGGAGCTCACCTTCAAGGCTTGAGGAATGGTTGAAGATGGAAGCTTTTCTTGAAACTCCAAGCACCAAAGATGAAGAGGAGGAGTAGGAGATTAAGGAAATGTGGTTAGATTAAATTTTTGTGAAGGTTAGGTTTCATGGGAGAGGGCTGGACGCAGGGGTCTGCTGGAAGGAGAAGAGAAATATGTGAAAAAAAGAAAGGAGAAGAAGAGAACGTAAATGAAGAAGCAAAATGTGTTTTTGGTGATATTATGTCAATTGATTTATTTGAATAATTGAATCCAATTTCTTTCTCCAATTTGGGCTGCAGACCACGTAAGTGAGAGGGAGAGAAATGAGTGGGAAAAATTTGGCTTCCTTTGGAAGCTAAACACTTGTCAAAGCTTGGGTCAAAGCTTGTTAAGGAAGCTTTGATTAAAATACACTTAAATTTGAATTAAAGTGAGTAAATTAAATATAATGTAAATAGCATTAGGATAAGGTGATAGTATTTTTTTTTTTACACACTATTATCCATTAGATAATAGTTACAGTTGACAGAAGTCAGTATTTAATTGATCTGACAGATGAATTTTTCGCTGTACTGATTTAATTGTATCAGTAAAGATTTCCTAAAAATTGCGAAACCTCGTAAACTGTGTCAAGCCTCGGGTTTAGTAAGATCCCCCGTCGACTTATCCATAGTCCAAGGTTCTCAGAGAATACATCGCGTTTCCCCGATTCTGCTCAGCGCGCACGCAAAACGAGGAATATATTAAAATATTCGACGGTTCCGGAAAATTCCCAGAAAATTCTCAAAAATTGCAAATATTATAAAACGACTATCCGTCATATAATTTTCCAATTTTTGAAGCACTACAGTCGTTTTCACGACTCTGCTCGAGTTTTACGCAGAACGAGGAATATATTAAAATATTCGTCGTTTCCGAAAAATTCCAGAAAAATTCACATAAATCACAAATATTGGAAAATGACTATTCATGGTGAAATAATCAATTTCCGGGGTGTTACACTGGTCTCAGCAATTCCCAGCCTAGTGTGCACGCAAAACGAGGAATATATTAAAATATTCGTCGTTTCCGAAAAATTCCGGAAAAATTCCTAAAAATCAAGAATATTATAAAACGATGATTCATGATCAAATATGTATTTTTTCGGAATGTTACAACACTCCCCTACTAAAAGGAATTTCGTCCTCGAAATTTTCATACCTTAAAATAATTCTGGATGTTGCTCCTTCATCTTGTCTTCCAATTCCCAAGTCGCATCACCAGTTGCTTCATTCCAAATCACCTTTACCAATGGAATCTCCTTGCCTCGTAGTTGCTTTATCCGTCGATCCTCGATTCTCGCAGGAGACGTTTCATAGGTCAGGTTCTCTTTTTAACTGTACTCTGTCCTAGTGCTATGACATGACTTGGATCAGGTAAATATTTACGAAGTTGTGACACATGGAATACATTATGTATGTTTGCAAGAATAGGGGGTAAGGCTATCTGGTAAGCTACTGGACCTATCCGACGAAGAATTTGGTAAGGTCCAAGAAATTTCGGAGTGAGTTTTCTAGATTTCAAGGCCCGGCCGACCCCAGTCGTGGGTGTGACTTTCAGGAACACATGCTCACCTTCTTCAAACTCAAGAGGCTTTCTTCTCTTATCCGCATAGCTCTTCTGTCGGCTCTGAGCAGTTCTCATCTTCTCTTGAATCATCTTAACCTTCTCAGTCGTCTGCTGGATAATATCTGGTCCAATCGTAAGACGCTCGCCGTCTTGGTACCAACATAATGGTGTTCGACACCGTCTTCCATACAGAGCTTCATAGGGTGCCATCCCTATACTCGAATGATAACTGTTATTGTAGGTGAACTCCACCAGTGGTAGAACTTCATCCCAACTTCCAGTCTGTTCCATAGAACAAGCTCTAAGTAAGTCTTCTAGAGATTGGATCGTTCTTTCCGATTGACCATCGGTTTGTGGGTGGTACGCTGAACTCAGACGTAACTTTATTCCCAGCGATGCCTGTAGACTTTGCCAGAATTTTGAAGTAAATCTCGGATCCCTATCCGAAACTATACTCGTAGGCACACCATGCAGTCTGACAATCTCTCCAATATACAGTCGGGTCAGCTTTTCCAAACTGTACCTTATATTAATCGGGAGGAAATGAGCCGATTTTGTAAGCCGATCGACTATTACCCAAATCGAGTCATGTCCTATCCTTGTCCTTGGCAATCCTACAACGAAATCCATTGCAATGCTGTCCCATTTCCATTCAGGAATAGACAACGGTTGTAGCAACCCAGCAGGTCGCTGATGTTCCACTTTGGCTTTTTGACAGACTAGACAAGTCGATACACATCTAGTGACATCACTTTTTAGTCCATGCCACCAGAACAACTTCTTCAAGTCTTGGTACATCTTTGTTATACCAGGGTGCATACTTAGTTTGCTAGTGTGGGCATGATCCACAATATATCGCCTAAGCTCTTGGTCACGAGGAATACAAACTCTACCTCGGAATCTCAGAATTCCATCTGTTCCTTCTTCGAACTCTGTTTTCTCGCCTTGTTTCATTTGTTCTCTTATTCCTTGCAAGAATTCATCGGTCTTGTTTTTCCCGTATGTCTTCCATCAACTCGCTTGAGATGGTAACCATATTCATGCAAATTCTTCCGGGTTCCAACTTAACAAATGACCATACATCTCTAAATTGTTCGATGAGATCTCTTTCCTTAATCATCAAGGCAGAAACACTGATAGTCTTTCTACTTAAGGCGTCAGCCACAACGTTCGCCTTGCCAGGGTGGTACAACAACCGGAAATCGTAATCCTTTAAAAACTCCACCATCTTGTCTCATATTCACTCTTTACGGGTCGTACAAGTACTTCAAGCTCTTGTGGTCACTTGAAGATGTTGAATGTCGCTCCATAAAGGAAATGTCTCCATATCTTCAGAGCAAAAACCACAGCTGCCAACTCCAAATCATGAGTCGGGTAATTCTTTTCATGCACTCGCAACTGTCGCGAAGCATAGGCTACCACCTTTCGGTGTTGCATAAGAACAGATCCCAATCCTTGGTACGAAGCGTCACAATACACCTCGAACGGTTCATTCGGATCGTAACACTAATACAAGTGAGGTAGTCACCGTTTCTTCAACTCTTGAAAACTCGCTCACATTTATCACCCATTCGAAAGCTTGATTCTTCTTCGTCAATTGAGTGAGCGGTCCGGCAATCTTGGAAAACCCCTGAACCTCCGGTAATATCCGGCTAAACCAACGAAACTATGGACTTCCGTCACGACTTCGGTTGTTCCCACTGCAAGATCGCTTCTACTTTGCATGGATCCACCGCGATTCCTTCTTTTGAGATTACGTGACCCAAAAACTTCACCTCATCAAGCCAAAACTCGCACTTCGACAAATTGGCATACGCTTCCTTTTCCTTCAAAATCAAAGAACTATCTTTGAGATGCCCAAGTGATCCTCCCGATTCGAGAATATATCGGGATGTCATCAATGAAGACGACAACAAACTTATCCAAGTACGGACGAAAGATGCGGTTCATATAGTCCATGAAAATAGCGGCGCATTCGTCACACCAAACGGCATCACAAGATACTCGTAATGGCCGTATCGCGTACACGTGCGCCTCTTGGGTATATCCTCCGTCTTCACTCTTATCCGATGATACCCGGATCTCAAGTCAATCTTCGAAAATACCGCTGCCCCTTCGGTTGGTCCATCAAGTCATCAATTCTCGGTAGAGGATATTTGTTCTTGATTGTCAACTTGTTCAATTGCCTCGTAATCCACACACAATCTCGAGGTACCGTCCTTCTTTCGAACTAGTAACACGGGTGCTCCCCACGGAGACACACTTGGTCTAACGAATCGCTTCTCCAAAAGCTCTTCTAGCCGCTTCTTAAGTTCGGCTAATTCAATTCTGCCGGTGACATTCGGTGCGGTGCTATAGACACGGGACCAGCTCCCGTACTAGATCAATAGCAAACTCGATTTCACGTGCGGCGGTAAACCGTGTACTTCTTCGGGGAAGATCTCGGAAATTCCTTCACTACTAGGAATAGTACTCAAATCACCTCACTCTCAATTTTCAAAGAAGACAATAGCATGTACCCACGAGCTCCTTCTTTCAAGAAAGCTCGTGCTTGGTTGGCCGTCAAGTATCTAGAATTCTCATCCACGGGAAAGACTATGGTCTTACTAGAACAATCTAACGAACATGGTTGGAAGATAACCAGTCCATCCCTAGGATTATATCTAACTGTGAAAGAGGTAAACAGATCAAATCGACAGAAAAGATTCGACCTTCAACAATCAAAGGACACTTCAAACAGACTTTGGTAGTAACTACCGGTTTATCAGTGGGGGTTGAAACAATTAATTCAAAAGGTAGTTCGGACACGGGTAAACCAAGTCGCAACACACGGTCATATGATATGAAAGAATGGGTTGCCCCGAGTCATACAAGTACTTTTTAAAAGATTACCTTCTATGGCGCCTTCTCCTTGAATCAAGTCTTCGGATTCGGAAGCTTCAGCTCCACTCATAGTATAAACTCGACCTCCTTGCGGTTTCTTGGCTCGGGTTGCATTGATGAAGGTTCAGCCTTTGCTTGGTTGCAATCTCTGACATATGGCCCGGTTTGCCACATCCGAAGCAAATGATTCCTTTTATCGTGCGATCTCTTGTGAGATGATCCTTCCCACACTTCAGGCATTTGGACGGGTAGGTCGTATTCTGACTAGTTCGGTTCCCGAAGAACCTCCACCTGAACTTCCACCGATTTGTTGTTGACTCCCTGTTGGTCGGGAATAGGGTTTCTTCTGAAAGCGGTTTGAACCACTGCCTCCACCTCTTTGGGACCGTACAGGCCCAAAGTTCCTGCTTCTCGAGTCTCTAGCCTGCTCCAAGGCTTCAACTTCGCAGCAAGTGTCTAACAGTTCCGAGAATACCTTCATCTTCAAGGTAATCACAGCTTTCTTTACCTCGTACCTCAGTCCTTCGGTGAATTTCCAGCATTTCCAGGCTTCATCAGTTTGATGCTGGTAATGTGTTGAAAATCTCTCCAAGTTTTCAAACTTGGCTGCGTATTCGTTGACAGTCATGTTCCCCTGTCTCAGGTTGAGGAACTCCATCTCCTTTGCGTGTCTCGCATTCGCGAGAAAGTATTTGCCCAAGAATTTCTCCTTGAACAATTCCCAAGTGACCTCTGCTCCTTCGGCTTCTAACGCCCTTTGAGCTCCATTCCACCGCCTTCGGCATTTCCGACAAGCATAAAAGTCGCATAATTTACCTTCTTGTCTTCCGCACAATTCATGCCACGAAACTTTTTCCGTTCCTTGATCCATAAATTAGCCTTGTCGGGATCAAACTCCCCTTGAACTGCGGAGGGTTATGACGACGAA
The DNA here is from genome assembly GCA_029884605.1 of Ormosia emarginata. Taxonomy (NCBI): domain Eukaryota; kingdom Viridiplantae; phylum Streptophyta; class Magnoliopsida; order Fabales; family Fabaceae; genus Ormosia; species Ormosia emarginata. The sequence goes on along the minus strand of JAQQTP010000078.1, from coordinate 16,991,418 downwards.
ATTTCGCTAAGTTTTGCGCATCGGCGGTCGCCTCAAGTCGTTGAGCAGCTCTTTCTTGTTGTTGAGCGTACGTTTGTTTTGTTGCGCAATGAGTTCCGCCATCCGCTGCATTGCTTCCACAAAGAAATTTGCAATATCTCCACCTCTTGCCATTTTGCCTTTCTCTTAAATTAGATTACTTGAAAACATAAGAAAAGTCGAGAGGAATCCACTCAAGACACTCACCACGAGATTCACACAAAGACAAACAAGACAGACTCACACTCAAGACCCAAAGAAAACATAAACCGGGGCTCGATACCAACTTAATGTAACGCCCTTTTTGGGAGGGAACGTCACATTGTCAAATAAATAAAATGCGGAAATTAATCGAACAACGATTAAGACCGGTTCATTTTAATTAATTAATGTTTAACCATGTGAACAAACTTGGCAATATTTTTTTTTTTTTTATAATAAGAATAATGATAATACGGAATGCGTATAAAAGTAACGAATAAGACAATACAAAGAAAATTTGCACTGAAATAGCATATATATATATATCCGGAGTTTAATACAAGCTGTTTCATAAATACAAGCACATCGCCATCATCAAAAAGCAAAACTATACCCACCCCAAGGAACATGCATATACAAAATATACAAAATCAAAAAAAAAGAAAGAAAGATACATCGGGCCCCCAAAAACAAAAACACGGTACCATCGGTAGCCACCAATGATCATCGACCCCTTAAATAAAAGGGACCGATTCGGGATCATCGGGAGGACCCTCATCGTCGGATCTTCCTCATCCGAGGGACTCATCCATAGGAACCACGGGCGCGGGACGGAGCCCGAGCGGTGGAATCAAACGAATCCTCCCGCGGGGTGTAGTAACGGGGACCCCACATCTCCCGATAGGCGGGTAAAACTCCAAGCGTAGGCGATGTAGCAAGTGAGGACCAGGTGCCTCATGGCATCTCCAGGCAAGTGATACGGAGACACGTCTCCCACATACCCACAACGGTCGGAGTTTAGGTTGATGTGCCAACACTCCGGCCCTCCGAGGAAGGTCGGCGCACATCTCCCAAAAATCCGCGCGTGCGTGCGGACATCGTCGCGGTCAAAGTCAATCCCGTGCGGGCCGGAAGCGGGAAGGCGAGGCTCTTCTACGTCTCTTCACCGTCGTCTTCGATCGGTACAGGGGTGCACATAAACGGCAAGTAATAGAAGCACGGGGAAAGAGGTAAGATATCCTACCATCAATACCAATACAAAACCAAGAACCGAACGGCGCATAACGCCCACGTAGCATGTAAAGGCAATAAATAAGCTTTTAAACGAGATAACCGGTCGAGGCAATCATTAATAAAGGTAATGAATAATTCATAATATCCAGGCGAGTTAAATATCGGGTAAACAATAATTTTCGATGTCGAATATTCCATGATGCATGGACACAACATTCAATTTCCTACTCCATGGAGCTAGACTCAAACGGTCGGAGAGAAAGATCGGGAGACATGTACGTGACTCGGTACTGCCGAGGCCGAGTGCTATCAATAATTTTCCACGTGCACAATCATGGCATTGCACGAGACATTCTACACTAGATCACGATATAGGACAAGGTGTCAAGTCCGGATCGTCGGTGCGTTTGCATCGGTTTGCCCCACGAACGGAGGAGCTACCAACTGCCCATTGCGAAGGACCCGCACCCCGACGCCCCAAGGTCATAACAAGACCCACACTTGTCTACTCGCACCCGCACTAAGGTGTGTTCAATCTCCTAGGCAACTTGGCCTTACAACAGTCCACACGGACATCACAATGCATAAGACACTATGCATGCTCATGTATGATCCACAATCTCATACGAATTCATAATATACCATAATTGATCAAGAGAGTGCAATAAGCAAATTTGCATCCAAGAAGAACCCAATATCCACATAATATCAATTTATAATTCAAGGAACACATTATGGGTCCATTATGGATTTCTAAAATCTCCAAGTCTTATGAAATTCATCTCATTGGTTCATTTACTTGTCATTTGATTCAAGTTACTTGATTCTTATAATTACCTTCCAAGCTTAGCTCATTTCCTAAGTCTCCACCACAATCCATCATGAATTTATTGTTACAAGTTTCCTATTATCAATCTACATTTTTAATCGCTTGATTAACTCAAGTCTTGACATCTCAAATTTGTTAATCTTTTCCCTCATTCAAGCCCTCAAAACCGTGGCACTCAAGAGAGTCTTAGATCACAATTTTCTTCTCACTAATTTAGTCTTCCTTTACTTAACCTACCTAGCATTATTCTTGGCACCATGACAACCAAAATTCTGCTCCTAAAACAACCCAAAACCGTGGCACTTACCAAGGTTTAACAACCAGAATTTTGTCCATTTAAACCAACCTTAACTACTTGATTTTATTAGCCATGCATTGATCAAAAATTAAGCATTACTTCCACTCATTTTCCAGCACAAAAACAGCCCCAAAAACAAGCCAAAAACCGTGACTCACTCAAGGTTCCAACAACCAGAATTTTATCCATTCAAATCAACCTTAACTACTTGATTAAATTAGCCATGCATTGATCACAAATTAAGCTTCATTTCCATTCAATTTCCAGCACAAAGACAGCCCCAAAAACAAGCCAAAAACCTTGGCACTCCAAGGGTCCAGCAAACCAGAATTTTTCAGCATTCATACATGGTTTCCAATCACAAAATTACACAATCAATCAACCACTCAAAGCTAAATTAAAATCACATTCAAGAAACCAATTTCAAGCAAGTTCAAGAACAACCACCATGTGGTTCTTCTTCCAAAAATTAAATACAAGATTCCTAGTTGCTAAAGAGGTTGAGGATGATTAATCTTCCTCTTACCAAGTTGATGAACCAAGAAACTCCAAGAATCACCCTTGATTTTCGGATTTGGAGCACCAAAAACCCTAGAAAATTTGGTCCAAGTTAGAACAATGAAATGGTGTGTAAAAGAAGAAGAAAATGGCCAATAAACCAAGGAAAAATAGAAACGAAAATGGGAGGGGAAGGCTGGAATTTTTCAGCCATGGGAGCTCACCTTCAAGGCTTGAGGAATGGTTGAAGATGGAAGCTTTTCTTGAAACTCCAAGCACCAAAGATGAAGAGGAGGAGTAGGAGATTAAGGAAATGTGGTTAGATTAAATTTTTGTGAAGGTTAGGTTTCATGGGAGAGGGCTGGGCGCTTGAGGGCTGCTTTGGAAGGAGAAGAGAAATATGTGAAAAAAGAAAGGGAGAAGAAGAGAACGTAAATGAAGAAGCAAAATGTGTTTTTGGTGATATTATGTCAATTGATTTATTTGAATAATTGAATCAATTTCTTTCTCCAATTTGGGCTGCAGACCACGTAAGTGAGAGGGAGAGAAATGAGTGGGAAAAATTTGGCTCCTTTGGAAGCTAAACACTTGGTCAAAGCTTGGGTCAAAGCTTGTTAAGGAAGCTTTGATTAAAATACACTTAAATTTGAATTAAAGTGAGTAAATTAAATATAATGTAAATAGCATTAGGATAAGGTGATAGTATTTTTTTTTTTACACACTATTATCCATTAGATAATAGTTACAGTTGACAGGAGTCAGTATTTAATTGATCTGACAGATGAATTTTTCGCTGTACTGATTTAATTGTATCAGTAAAGATTTCCTAAAAATTGCGAAACCTCGTAAACTGTGTCAAGCCTCGGGTTTAGTAAGATCCCCGTCGACTTATCCATAGTCCAAGGTTCTCGAGAGAATACATCGCGTTTCCCGATTCTGCTCGTTACAAACGCAAAAAACGAGGAATATATTAAAATATTCGACGGTTCTAAAATTCCCAGAAAATTCTCAAAAATTGCAAATATTATAAAACGACTATCCGTCATATAATTTTCCAATTTTTGAAGCACTACGATCGTTTTCACGACTCTGCTTTCGAGTTTTACGCAGAACGAGGAATATATTAAAATATTCAATCGTTTCCGAAAAATTCCGTAAAAATTCACATAAATCACAAATATTGGAAAATGACTATTCATGGTGAAATAATCAATTTCCGGGTGTTACACTGGTCTCAAGCAATTCCCAGCCTAGTGTGCACGCAAAACGAGGAATATATTAAAATATTCGTCGTTTCCGAAAAATTCCGAAAAAATTCCTAAAAATCAAGAATATTATAAAACGATGATTCATGATCAAATATGTATTTTTTGGAATGTTACAACTGTCAAATAAAATAATTTTGTATTATTATAATATTATTTTATTAGTCAGTATAATAAAATGACATGATGAGACTCAAAATGTTTTGCGGGACCCACGTTTAGTTAAAACAGTTAACTTAGTAGCTTAATTAAACACCATTAGTGAAGGAATTCTCTAGAACAAGTGACTAAGCTAGCTAATGACTAGGTTAATGACTAAGCTAATGACTAAGTTAGTGACTAAGGTTGGTGACCAGGCAAGGATGAACCAATGAGAGCTAAGCTTGCTAACCAAGTTTTAATCTTGACCTTTGATTCATTCTAAGGCTTGGATGAAGCCAAGCCCATGACACCTTGCTTGCCATTGAAGTCCACGGCCATATGGCTTTTGGAAGGCCATAATCATTTTGTCTTCATGCAATTTTCTCTCTTCTCTCTCTTCCAAAAACCCTAAACTCCATTGAAGCTTTCTTGAAGCTAGTTTCGGCCAAACACAAACCTACACCATCCAATCACTCAAAAATTTATCCAACCAAGTTTTCTAAACCTAAACACAATCCTAAGAACATCTCTAGTTGAGAGTTCTTGCAAAATCTTTCATTTGAAGCTTGGAAACCTACTTGGAAAATTTTACCTAGAAGGTGAAATTTCTAGTTTTCCATTTCTAAATTCTTTTTCAAAGTTCTAAGCCATGATTTCTCCATGGTTTAAGCTTTCTTTTATGGTTAGTAACTTGTAGTTTTGTTTAAGCTTGTTAGGTGACTTGGTGGAGTGAAACCGAAACCTAGAGGAGGTGTGAAAGAGTATTTTTGTCTTCATTTAAGGTAAGAGGAAGACAAATCTTATCATCCATGGGTGGTGATAAGAAAATGGAGATTGATTGTTGTGATTGTAGAATCCATAAGGATTCCTTTGTTTGTGGTTGTTAGTAGCTTGTTTGTGTGGTTGTTAGTAGTTTTCCTATTTGATGTTTGTAATAATTTGTATGATGTTGCATGTTTACAAGCTTTGATTTGCATGTCTACAAGCTTTGATAATTTGTATGTGTTAGAAATGCATGATAATGTATAGGATGTGAATAACATGCTAAGGAATGTATGAGTGTTCCAAAGAACACCACACCAAGGCTCACGGCCATTGACCAAAAGAAGAACCAAAATGTTCTCATTATTTTCCTAAAGTGTAATTTAATTAACCTAGGAAAATTAACAAGAGATAGAATAGTTTAGATCAAGGAAAATGAATTTAGAAATCAAATAACACAAGTGCATATTTCGGCCAACATGCCAAACCAAAGATCCATGATTTCTAAAATCAATTCCAAACCATTTTCAAGTAAAAAGATGTAAGATTTGTTAAAAAGGAATTTTTCTACAATGAGTTTTAAAGAAACAAATTGACTAGAATTAAGTTTAAGGATTAAAATTAATAATTTCTTGTTAGAAATGAAATACGAGAACTTTTGAGAATTTCTAACATATGGCTCATACTGTATTTTGAAGCATGTTAGTGGTTTTCAAAAAGGATTAAATTATACGGTTAAAAATTAAGTAAACAGAATTTTTACGAAAAAATTAGGAAAACCATTAATATAATTTTCTAAACAAAATACTGTCAATTTTTAGTAAAAACAGGCAAATAAGATAGAAAAGATGTCCAAAAGACAGTATACGGTATGGAAAATATTTTTATGTAGTTTAAACGTATTATTTATTATTTTTGTTTATTTAAACAGTAATTTTTAAGGGATTTGGACAATAAAATGATTTAAAAATCTTATGCGATTGAAAAAACGTGTTAAAAACTCTACGCGATTTAAAAAAAAACAAAAAAAATAAATTTACGCGATTTAAAAATGTTTGTAAAAACGACGAGATTGTGAAAACGCGATAAAATTTCTACGCGATTGACCAAAACGGTATTTTTATGTATTTTTCTGCTGTCGGGCTATGAGGTGAACCTGTACAGGATTTGGAACAGTATTTGTCCGGTGGGACTTACTGTATCTTTTTATCTTTGAGGATATATTTTAATGAGGGTATTTTGATAATTTCTCATATATTGAGTTTATGCCAGTTTTTGGTGGATTGGTTGACGAGGTGAATCACATCGTGTTGTTGATGCGATAAACGTAGTGTGGTTCATTGTCCTTATGAACTCGGAGACGTTGGTTTACGGGATCCCATATATGGACAGTCGGTCGCTCCGCTGGGCCGTGGTAACTGATAGCACACTAATGGACCCGACACGCACTATATTTAATTGAGATTTCGTAAAGTCTAATAGTACATTGCCTGTAGTGCCACAACGTGAGACCGTGAACTACACCACGCCTTGGATAGTGGATTCCATGTGACGTGGGGCTATAGACGCAACGTGAGACCGCAGAATAGTTTCGTTGGGCAGCCGTGGTACTAATAGATTTTACGGATCATTCTCTCTCTGATATCTGTATGTGTTTAGCTCCATGGAGTAGGGTCATGTCATATTGTATATGGTTATATCTTGGATATTATTTTATTGTATCTGTTTATTTTATTTGGTTATTATTATGTTAAATTGTCTAATTCTTATTTTAATTTATCTGTGATATTATTTTATCTATGATACTATTTTATCTGTGATACTATTTTATCTGTGATATTATTTTATCTCGTGATACTATTTTATCTGTGATACTATTTTATCTGTGATATTATTTTATCTGTGATATTGTTTTATCTGTGATATTATGTGTTGTTATGACACTATTCTGTTACTAATTAATGTTATAGCTTTTCATATTGCATAAACTGTATATCTGTTGTTTGTTGTTTTCTTATTCGCCATGTTTGTGATGATTTTAGTTTGTCTTACCTCTTTATTGTATGTGTTTTCTGTACATTTATTTATGTGGTAAAGAGTTTGAGGAAGAGGAACAGCCTCTTGAGATTTTGTATCCTGAGGAGGAAGAGGAGCAGCAAACTGAAGATCAGTACGACGACCAAGAACCATCTGATCATCCATATCCATTGGACTGATTTGTTTGGGTATGGCGATACCAGGATTTTTGGGTTTTGTGACACTCGAGTTTCACGGTGGATCGTTAGCTTGGCATCTGCGGGGAGATAGAGACTCAGTGACTTACGTGGGACGGCTGACTGTGTCCCTACGACATATGTTTGATGGAGAGCCAGTGATGACGACTACTGTGTTTTTGTACTTAGAGTTACCATTATCTCTTAGGCGTCATTGGGGTGGTGTATCCACTGAGCCTAGTGAGATGACTATCGTGTCGACTGCGTGGTCTCGTTTCCGCCGAGTGTCGAGGCATCCTGGATATTTATCTTCTGATGAGTTTCCTGAGAGTGATCCATCAGAGGATTAAATGTTTATGATGTGTATTTTTAGGCGCGTCTGCGTATGTATATATTGACTCTTTATTGTTTCTCTTTACTGTTTCTGTTTAAATATTTGTAGATATAGTTGTAAATTATTTGTATAACTTATAACTTGGACCATATGTATATTATGAGTGATGTTGTTCTGTTGGTTTTATGTTTCCGCGTTATTTTATTTAATAATATTCTGTTTAACAGGAAATATTTTACAACCCGTATTAGTACGTAACAAATGTTTTACAACTTGGGTAGATTTTATTTATCTTTCTTTTATTTTCTTTATATATGTGACATCCCCACAAGGGTGTTACATTAGTTGGTATCAGAGCCCAAGTTAAAGTCTTTTGGGGTTGTGTTTGGGTCTATTTTTGTTTGTGCTGTGTGATTCTCTATGATTTACTTCCGAAAGGATGTATCTAATTTTGTTTTATTCTGTTTGAAGAAAGAAGATGTCTGGTAGAGGCCGAGGACGTGCGAACGTGAATCGTGATGTAGATCCTATGATTGCGGCTGCTGAAGCTATGCAGCGGATGGCTGAAGTAATGACGCAGCAGAATTTGAGAGCAGCTCAACAGCAAGATGCTATTGCTGATGCCCTAAATTTATCTGAATTTAGGCGCCACAATCTGCCGCAGTTTAGAGGCGAGGTTAATCCGGTGAAGGCAAGTCAATGGATACAAGACTTGGAGAGAATTTTTGAAGGAATGAGATGCACAGATGATAAGAAGGTGACTTATCCTGTCTTTATGCTAAGGGGAGATGGAGAACATTGGTGGAGAGGAACTCGCCGAGTTTTACAAGCTGAAGGAACGGAAATTACATGGGAAGTATTTTCTGATGCTTTTCTGGGAAAGTATTTTCCTGCGAGTGCTAGGCATGCCAAAGAAATGAAATTTCTTGGTTTGCGACAGGGAAATATGACGGTGAATGAGTATGCTACAAAATTTGAGAATTTGTCTCAATTCTCGGATTATGCTCAAACACAGCAAGATGATGTGTGGAGATGTCGGAAGTTTGAATTTGGCTTGAGAGTGGAACTGAAACGAGGGGTGATATCCTTGAGGATAAATCAGTTTCATGCTTTGGTTGATGCATGTGCGCGACTTGAGGAATTAGAGCCATCGCGAGATCAGAGGAATCGTAAGTTTGGACCGACAAGGTTTCAGAGAGGTGGAGGTAGTAATACAAATCGGTTTCAGCGTAAGCCGTATTCCAAACCACAAGGGAGTCAATCTCAACGACCACCAGTTGGGGGAAGTACAAGTAGTAGTGGAGCTGGACAGAAAGTGGCGTTTACGCCGACATGTTTTAAGTGCGGAAAGAAAGGCCATATCTCTCCGGAGTGCACGATTAAGGGGACAGTTTGTTTTAACTGTAAACAGCCTGGGCACATGTCGAAGGATTGTACTCAGCCGGAAAGGAAACCTGCTATTCGTTATGTTCGTGCTAATCAACAGAAGTCAGGGAGTACTCAACCGAGATCTGGAGGGCGAGTATATACTATGACGGGAACAGAAATTTCTCAATCTGATGATCTTATCCAAGGAGAGGGTGACATTGGAGGTAATCATCTGACTGTGTTATATGACTCTGGTGCAACACATTCATTTATTGCATATGATTGTGTGGAAAGATTGAAGTTGTCTGTGTCTTCTTTGAATGTTAAATTGAGTGTTTCTACACCAACTGCTAAACTTGTAATTGCATCAAAGATATGTTTGGATTGTCCTGTTATTGTGAAGGATCGTAAGTTTTTGGTCAACTTGATTTGTTTACCTCTTGTTGAGATAGATGTAATCTTAGGGATGGACTGGTTATCTTCTAACCATATCCTTATAGATTGTGCAAGCAAAACCATAGTTTTTCCTAAGGAAGAAAAGTCTGGATTCTTGACTGCTGTTAAGGTCAAGTCTTTGTTAAGAGAGGGAGCACAGGGATATGTGGTATTGTCTTCTCTAGAAGTTAAGAATGAGAAGGATGTGAATACTATTCCTGTTGTCAGTGAGTTTCTAGAAGTTTTTCCTGATGACGTACCTGGTTTGCCACCTGAGAGGGAGATCGAGTTTTCAATTGATTTAGTACCAGGAGCAGGTCCTATCTCAATTGCACCGTATCGTATATCGCCAGCAGAGTTGGAAGAGCTGAAAAAGCAATTGGTGGAGCTGTTGGAGAAACAGTTTGTGCGACCTAGTGTTTCACCATGGGGTGCGCCAGTGCTTTTGGTCAAGAAGAAGGATGGAACTTCTCGGCTTTGTGTGGATTATCATCAGCTGAACAAGGTGACTATCAAGAATAAATATCCGCTTCCTAGAATTGACGATTTGATGGATCAGTTAAGAGGAGCTGTGGTATTTTCCAAGATAGATCTGAGATCAGGTTATCACCAGATTCATGTTAAGGGGGAAGATGTGCCAAAAATCGCTTTTCGAACTCGTTATGGACATTATGAGTATCAAGTAATGCCATTCGGGGTGACGAATGCTCCTGCCATATTTATGGATTATATGAACAGAATTTTTCGTCCGTATCTAGACAGATTTGTCGTTGTCTTTATCGATGACATTCTGATCTATTCTCAATCTAAGGAAGAGCATGCTGAACATCTTAGTGTTGTTCTTCAGATTTTGAGAGAAAAGCAGTTGTATGCAAAATTGGCTAAATGTGAGTTCTGGTTGGAAAAAGTTCAGTTTTTAGGTCACGTAATTTCGAAAGAAGGTATTGCGGTAGACCCATCAAAAGTGGAGACTATTTTACAGTGGGAAAGACCTAAGACGGTAATAGAAGTTCGAAGTTTTGTTGGACTTGCTGGTTATTACCGGAGGTTTATCGAAGGTTTTTCGAAGATTGCTGGACCGCTTACACAACTTACGAGGAAAAGTCAAGCTTTTGAATGGACGGAAGAACGTGAAGCCAGTTTTCAAGAGTTGAAGAAGAGGTTAACAACTGCACCGGTGTTGATCTTGCCAGATTCTAAGAGATCTTTTGATGTGTATTGCGATGCTTCTTATCAAGGGTTAGGTTACGTTTTGATGCAAGACTAGAATGTTGTGGCGTATGCTTCTCGACAGTTGAAGGTTCATGAGAGGAATTATCCAACGCACGATTTGGAATTGGCCGCGGTGGTTTTTGCTCTGAAAGTGTGGAGGCATTTTCTGTATGGAGCACTGTTCAATGTCTTTAGTGATCACAAAAGTCTAAAATACTTGTTTGATCAGAAAGAATTGAATATGAGGCAGAGGCGATGGTTGGAATTCTTAAAGGATTATGATTTTCAACTTCAATACCACCCAGGAAAGGCTAATGTGGTAGCTGATGCCTTGAGTAGAAAGGTGCTTAGTGTTTTGGCAATGATGATCAAGGAGGAAGAGTTGATTAACAAGTTCTGAGATCTATGGTTGTCTGTGGAGTTTCTACTTGAAAGAGTTCGTTTATATAAAGTTGTGATTATAAATGAATTTCTTGATGTAGTTCGAGATAAACAAAAGGAAGACGTGTTTTTGCAAAATGAAAAGGAATTGTTAAAGCAAGGTCATAAGGCGACAGTAGAGGAAGGAGTAGATGGAATCTTAAGGTTTAAGGGAAGAGTTTGTATGCCTGATGATTTTGAATTGAAGAAGTCGATCCTAAATGAAGCTCATACTAGTGACCTTAGTTTACATCCGGGGATGACCAAGATGTACCAAGACTTGAAAAGGTTATTTTGGTGGCCAAGGATGAAAAGAGACGTAGCAGAATATGTGGAGTCTTGTCTGGTTTGTCAGAAAGCGAAAGTGGAACATCAGAGGCCAGCTGGAATGTTGCAACCATTATCTATTCCAGAGTGGAAGTGGGATAGTATCTCTATGGATTTCGTTACTGGTTTGCCGAAGACGAGGAAAAGTCATGATTCGATATGGGTTATAGTCGATAGGCTTACTAAATCGGCTCATTTCTTACCAATTAATATCAAATATTCATTGGAAAGATTAACCCAGTTGTACATCAGTGAGATTGTCAGATTACACGGTGTACCTACATGTATAGTTTCTGACCGAGATCCGAGGTTTACGTCAAGGTTTTGGCGAAGTCTGCAAGAAGCTATGGGAACTAAGTTGCGACTGAGTTCGGCGTATCATCCACATACTGATGGTCAGACAGAGAGAACTATACATTCTTTGGAGGATTTGTTACGTGCTTGTGTTTTGGAGCAACGAGGAAGTTGGGATGAATTTTTATCTTTGATAGAATTCACCTACAACAATAGTTTTCACTCAAGCATAGGGATGGCACCCTATGAGGCATTGTATGGAAGGCGATGTCGAACACCGTTGTGTTGGTATCAAGATGGGGAAAGTATAATTGTTGGACCAGATCTTGTACAACAGACTACGGAGAAGGTAAAGATGATACAAGAGAAGATGAGGACGACGCAAAGCAGACAAAAAAGTTATGCGGATAAACGAAGACGACCTCTTGAATTTGAGGAGGGTGAGCATGTGTTTCTAAGAGTTACTCCTACGACCGGTGTCGGAAGAGTTATTAAGTCTAAAAAGCTTACTCCTAAGTTCATTGGACCGTATCAGATTATCCGACGTATAGGTCCTATAGCATATCAGATTGCTTTGCCGCCTTTTCTATCCAATCTGCATGATGTATTTCATGTATCTTAGTTACGAAAGTATATACCGGATCCAACGCATGTTATACAACCAGATGAAGTACAGTTGAAGGAGAATTTAACTTACGAGACTTTACCTATTAGAATCGAGGACAGAAAGGTAAAGCAGCTTCGAGGGAAGATGATCGAGCTGGTGAAGGTCATATAGAATGATGTGACGGGTGATGCTACCTGGGAGCTGGAAGATAAAATGAGGGATCAGTATCCTCATTTGTTTTGATGTACAGCGAATTTCGAGGACGAAATTTTTATTTGTTGGGGAGAGTTGTAACACCCCAATTTTTAGAAAAATGTCCCGAATGTTCTGTTTGCTGTTTTTTAAGCTTTTGTGTAAAAGACCGTTGTGTCCCTATTTTACTATTTCTTATTTTCTGTATGAAATACAAATATGTTTTACAGGCTAAAATTTTATTTGGTCGTTTTACGTAATATGTTTCGAGACGGTAAAATAAAAGTTTTCTCAAGCTACTCTTTTAATTTTTCAGGGAGATATACAGACAATTAATACTATCTGTAATTTTATTTGAACGTTTTGGATGATTTGCTCTAGGATAGGAAAATAATATTTTTCGGGCCGGGGAAATCTTGTTTTAATTATTCAGAACTGGGGGATCTTACTTAACCTGATTCTGAATGATACTGTATTTAATCTTTTAATTTTTAGGATTTCACTGTCAAATAAAATAATTTTGTATTATTATAATATTATTTTATTAGTCAGTATAATAAAATGACAATAGACTCGGAAATGTTTTGCGGGACCCACGTTTAGTCAAAACAGTTAACTTAGTAGCTTAATTAAACACCATTAGTGAAGGAATTCTCTAGAACAAGTGACTAAGCTAGCTAATGACTAGGTTAATGACTAAGCTAATGACTAGGTTAGTGACTAAGGTTGGTGACCAGGCAAGGATGAACCAATGAGAGCTAAGCTTGCTAACCAAGTTTTAATCTTGACCTTTGATTCATTCTAAGGCTTGGATGAAGCCAAGCCCATGACACCTTGCATGCCATTGAAGTCCACGGCCATATGGCTTTTGGAAGGCCATATGGCTTTTGGAAGGCCATAATCACTTTGTCTTCATGCAATTTTCTCTCTTCTCTCTCTTCCAAAAACCCTAAACTCCATTGAAGCTTTCTTGAAGCTAGTTTCGGCCAAACACAAACCTACACCATCCAATCACTCAAAAAATTTGTTTAAGTTTGTTAGGTTTTTATCTAACCAAGTTTTCTAAACCTAAACACAATCCTAAGAACATCTCTAGTTGAGAGTTCTTGCAAAATCTTTCATTTGAAGCTTGGAAACCTACTTGGAAAATTTTACCTAGAAGGTGAAATTTCTAGTTTTCCATTTCTAAATTCTTTTTCAAAGTTCTAAGCCATGATTTCTCCATGGTTTAAGCTTTCTTTTATGGTTAGTAACTTGTAGTTTTGTTTAAGCTTGTTAGGTGACTTGGTGGAGTGAAAACCGAAACCTAGAGGAGGTGTGAAAGAGTATTTTTGTCTTCATTTAAGGTAAGAGGAAGACAAATCTTATCATCCATGGGTGGTGATAAGAAAATGGAGATTGATTGTTGTGATTGTAGAATCCATAAGGATTCCTTTGTTTGTGGTTGTTAGTAGCTTGTTTGTGTGGTTGTTAGTAGTTTTCCTATTTGATGTTTGTAATAATTTGTATGATGTTGCATGTCTACAAGCTTTGATTTGCATGTCTACAAGCTTTGATAATTTGTATGTGTTAGAAATGCATGATAATGTATAGGATGTGAATAACATACTAAGGAATGTATGAGTGTTCCAAAGAACACCACACCAAGGCTCACGGCCATTGACCAAAAGGAGAACCAAAATGTTCTCATTATTTTCCTAAAGTGTAATTTAATTAACCTAGGAAAATTAACAAGAGATAGAATAGTTTAGATCAAGGAAAATGAATTTAGAAATCAAATAACACAAGTGCATATTTCGGCCAACATGCCAAACCAAAGATCCATGATTTCTAAAATCAATTCCAAACCATTTTCAAGTAAAAAGATGTAAGATATGTTAAAAAGGAATTTTTCTACAATGAGTTTTAAAGAAACAAATTGATTAGAATTAAGTTTAAGGATTAAAATTAATAATTTTACTGTTAGAAATGAAATACAGTAACTTTTGAGAATTTCTAACATATGGCTCATACTGTATTTTGAAGCATGTTAGTGGTTTTCAAAAAGGATTAAATTATACGGTTAAAAATTAAGTAAACAGAATTTTTACGGAAAAATTAGGAAAACCATTAATATAATTTTCTAAACAAAATACTGTCAATCTTTAGTAAAAACGGGCAAATAAGATAGAAAAGATGTCCAAAAGACAATATACGGTATGAAAAATATTTTTACGTAGTTTAAACGTATTATTTATTGTTGGGATTTTGCGGATCAAAAGTCTCGCAGCGGAATAACAGAATTCCCTCACAGGATCCATGCAAAAAATTCATAATCCGAGTTTTTAAATTTTTACCTCTTGAAGCGTGATAAACACAAGCGAGGTGAATCATCAACACCGTAATAGCGACGATGTTTCTGCGGTATCCACACGAACAAACTTGCAAAAGGAGTCACGCCTCTGTTTTCGTAGTGCTAGCTGCGAAGAGAGGAGAAGAAGACCTCACTATCTCTCACTCACTTTCTGTAGGTGCGGCTAGGGTTGTGATGTAACCTAGTAGTAGCCCCCTTAGCAGTATTATTTATAACAAAGGCTGCCTTAAGTGAGTGTGAGCAGTAGCAAGGTAAGTGGTGCAACCCTAAACCCATCTGTCATGAGTTAGGCCCACAGTTGAATCCGAGTCCAACTTGGATTCGATTACTCCAATATAGTCTGTTCTAAGTGTGCGACCTGCAGGTTCTCATGACGTTGGTAGTAATATTAAAATCTCATTTTAATATTACAAACAAGTGAAATGGTATCTAGCAACACATCACTTTGCTACCCAAGTAATGAGAATGTCGGTGATTTGACATAACCTATCCGTGACCAATGTTTCCATGTAGTTTAGTCCCTTTGTCCAGATATCCGGAGTTGAACACAAGGCATGGAATGTGTCACCCTTGTTTAGTTCAATCTTCAGTTTCCTGATTCCCGAGTAGACATAGTAATAACAAATAAGATCAATATCTCATATTGACTCATTTGAGCATGGCCATGCATTTCGTAGTCTCACTTAATCAGGGGGCCCGAAGATATCGCTCCTGTTATGTAGGAGGGACAAATCCCATCTAGGTCACTCACATTCCTCCACATGTATTGCGGCATGGCTAATAACCAACGTTATAATCATCTTGTTACCAGATGACGTTTGATGGCATTAAAACACACAACTTCTCATGTAGGAATCGTAGTGATTTCAGGTCAAAGGACCACATACACCATTATCACTATGAGAATCGCTTATGACACTCACGTAACGATCCACGTAGCGTTCTCATGGCGGGTCTGTCCAATACATCATTACTCTAATATGTATCCATGTGTAGACTTGATATCTCATATCTATGACCCGTGAGAAGTGGTCATCAGTCTACGCAC
The DNA here is from genome assembly GCA_029884605.1 of Ormosia emarginata. NCBI lineage: Eukaryota > Viridiplantae > Streptophyta > Magnoliopsida > Fabales > Fabaceae > Ormosia > Ormosia emarginata. The sequence goes on along the minus strand of JAQQTP010000078.1, from coordinate 16,975,589 downwards.
ATACTAGCCTCAATGTATTATTGTTGTCCTAATTAACAATAATACTTGACTAGGGACATTTAAGAATAGTGTTTTATCCAATAGGATCTCACGATCAAGTCATCCACTTGATGTCCTATGGTTTCAAACTTACTATTCTAAGGACTTTATTATGTCTACCAAAAAGAACACAATAAATGAAATGCCTCATATAAAATAACATAATATAATGTATGTAAATACAAACAAAATGTATTGGCCACTAGGGCATACACCAATAATCTCCCACTTGCACTAGAGCCAATCAAGCATATTTCTAATGCCTAAAGACCTAGTGTGACCCTCATGCTTCATTGTGCAAGAGGCTTCGTCAGTGGATCAGCAATGTTATCATCTCGTTGGTACTCGCATATCTTTACATCTCCTCTATCGATGATTTCTCGAATGAGATGGAAGCGCCTAAGTATATGTTTGGATCGGCGGTGAGATCTGGGCTCCTTAGCTTGTGCAATGGCTCCATTATTATCACAATAGAGGTCCACTTGGGTCCACAATGCTAGGAACTACACCAAGCTCAATAATGAACTTTCTAATCCAAACGGCCTCCTTTCTTTGCATTGGAGGCAAAGCAATATACTCACCTACGTGGTAGAATCGGCCGACTGTCTCCTGCTTTGAACTCTTCCACTCACGGCCCCACCATTCGGGCAATAAACAAAACCCGATTGCGATTTTGGAGTCGTCCTTATCGGTTTGGAAGCTAGCATCGTGTAACCCTTTACTACTAGTTCCTCTTCGGCTCCATATACCAAAAACGAATCCTTAGTTCTTCTCAAGTACTTAAGGATGTTCTTGACAAAGACACTCAGGTGACTCTCACCGGGATCGGTCGGTACCGCTCGTCATGCTCAAAGCATACGAGATATCTGGTCGAGTACATAACATGACATACATGATAGATCCAATTGCAGATGCATATGGAATCTTACTCATACGATCCCTCTCATCCTGGGTGGAAGGGGATTGAGCCTTAGATAGGCTTATACCATGCGACATAGGCAAGAGTCCTTTCTTGGATTCATGCATATTAAAACGTCTTAACACTTTGTCTATGTATGTACTCTAACTTAGGCCAAGCAATCTCTGCGACCTATCTCTATAGATCCTGATACCTAATACATAGGTGGCTTCGCCTAAGTCCTTCATAGAAAAGCATTTCCCTAACCAAGTCTTTACGGACTGTAGGGTAGGGATGTCATTTCCAATTAGTAGTATGTCATCTATATACAATACTAGAAAGACAACTGTGCTCCCACTAACCTTCTTATAGACACAAGATTCTTCTTCATTTTTTATAAAACCAAACTGTTTGATTGTATCATCAAAACGAAGATTCCAACTTTTCCGAAGCTTGCTTCAATCCATAAATAGATCGTTGCAACTTGCATACCTTTGTAGTATCTGTGGAGTGGCAAAACCCTCGGGTTGTGTCATGTACACATCCTCGAGAAGATTTCCATTAAGGAAAGCGGTTTTGACATCCATTTGCCGATTTCATAATCATGGTATCTTTAGAATAGCAAGCAAGATCCGAAACAGATTTAAGCATCGCAACCGGGGAAAAAGTCTCATCATAGTCTACACCATGAATTTGCTTGAAACCTTTAGCCACCAATCGCGCCTTAAAGGTATGCACATTACCATCCATGTCGGTTTTCTTCTTAAAAACCCACTTGCACCCAATGGGTTTTATCCCTTCGGTGGGTCAACCAAGGTCCATACCGGTTGGTATACATGGATTCCATTTCGATCTCATGGCCTCATGCCATTTTTCGGTCTGGGCCAATAATGGCTTCCTGGTAAGTCACAGGCTCATCTTGATCCATGAGTAATACGTCACCTTGTTGAGTCATGAGAAATCCATATCTCTCTGGTTGACGACGTATCCTGTTAGACCTACGCTTGTCTTGTGCTACTAGAGCAGATTGTGGTTCCACAACGATTTGTGGAGGCTGCTCTATTTCCACCATTGGTTCGCTGCTACTTTGTGAACTTTGAATTTCTTCAAGTTCTACTTTCCTCCCACTGATTCCTTTGGAGATAAACTCCTTTTCTAGGAATACAGCAATCAAGTGCGACAAACACTTTGCCCTCGATAGGATTATAGAAATAGTATCCCTTGGTTTCCTTAGGATACCCCACAAAGAAGCATTTATCGATTTTGGGCCAAGCTTATCGAAACTTGACGTTTCACATAAGCTTCGCAACCCCAAATCTTCATAAAAGACATACTTGGGTCTTCTCCCGGTCCACATCTCATATGGTGTCTGTTGAACCGTCTTAGATGGAACACGGTTAAGTGTGAAAGCTGCGTTAACGAGCATGTCCCCGAAGGAGCCCGGAAGGTCTGCGCATGACTCATCATGGATCGGACCATGTCCAACAAGGTCCTGTTCCTCCTTTCGAAACACCATTCCATTGTGGTGTTCCGGGAGGAGTGAGTTGAGATATTATCCCACACTCTTTCGGATGATCATCAAACCGTTGGCTTAAGTATTCACCTCCTCGATCGATCGAAGGATTTTAATACTCTTGCCAAGTTGGTTTTGTACTTCATTCTTGAACTCTTTGAACTTTTCAAAGGATTCTGATTTGTGCTTCATAAGATATACAAATCTATATCTACTTGAAATCATCGGTAAATGTAATGAAATCTTGAAAACCGCCTCTAGCTAGTGTGTTTAGTGGCCCACATACATCACTATGTATGAGGCCCAAAAGATCACTAGCCCTTTCACCTTGTCCGGAATGGGGCCTTAGTCATCTTTCCCAATAAACAACATTCACATGTCTCATATGATTCGTAATCAAACGAGTCCAAGAATCCATCTTTATGGAGTTTGGAAATGCGTTTCTCATTTATATGGCCCAAACGACAATGCCGAGAGATAAGTCGGGTTCATATCATTTGACTTGAACCTCTTTGTATTTACGTTATAAATGGGCGTTTCGAGATCAAGGACATAAAGTCCATTACTCAAATGTGCACTACCATAGAAAATATCATTCAAATAAAGAGAACAACTTTTGTTCTTAATTATAAAAGTAAAACCCTTCTTGTCCAAACAAGAAACAGAAATGATATTCTGCTAATAGCAGGCACAAAATAACAATTATCCAATTCAATTACAAGCCCGGTTGGCAAAGCTAATAAATAAGTCCCTACGGCTAGTGCAAAGCAACCTTTGCTCCATTTCCCACTCGTAGGTCGACTTCGCCCTTAGTCAATGGTCTCTTGCTCTTTAGATCCCGCACATTTACACAAATGTGAGATCCACATCCAATATCTAATACCCATGATGCAGAAGTAGATAAGTTGACTTCTATAACAAAAATACCTGAAGTGGAAGTCTCACTTCCCTTCTTCTTCTTGAGCTCCTCTAGGTACTTGGCACAGTTCCTCTTCCAATGTCCGGTCTGACCACAGTGGAAGCATGTACCTTCCTTAACCACTCCACCCACTGGTTTCAAGCTAGAAGTGCTAGGCTTGGACTTTTCCTTGCCCTTACCCTTCCACTTGTCCTGGGGCTTTTTCTGCTATTTCTTGTCCTTATTCTTATGGACCATCATTATGGCCTTTCCTTTGCCTTTGTTTATGTTCTGCTCAGCAGTTCTCAACATGCTTAGCAGCTCTAGTAGTGGTTTGTCAATTTCATTCATGTTGTAGTTCATGACAAATTGACTAAAACTATCCGACAACGATTGCAGGACTAAGTCAGTGGCCAACTCTTGGCCCATAGGAAAATCGAGTCTCTCAAGGTTTTCAATGTACCCAATCATCTTGAGTACATGAGCACCAACAGGGCTTCCCTCTACCAGCTTACACTAAAAGAGTGCTTTGGAGACCTCATATCTCTCATGTCTAGCCTGCTCTTGATAAAGCTTTTTGAGGTGTACGATCATATCGTATGCTTGCATGTTCTCGTGTTACTTTTGGAGCTCAGAGTTCATGGTGGCTAGCATTAGACATCCAATGTCCAAGGCATCATCTTGATGCTTCTTATAAGCATCTCTTTCAGCTCTAGGGGCATTAGCGGCAGTGGTTCGGAATAGGTTGTTCTAAAACATACGGTTTTTCTCTTGCTTGAGGACAATCCTCAAGTTCTGTACTCGATCTAGGAAATTTGTCCCGGACAACTTGTCCTTCTCAAGGACCGATCACAATGATAAGTTACTTGATGTGTTTGTTGCCATGGTAATCTATCAACGAAATATGCAAAATATAAGTATTATGCTATAAACATATTTAACAAGGTCTTTTAATTAAATACGTCTCCCACTATTTTATTCAAATCAATGACCCTCGGCATTGACTTGGAAAATCCCATTGGAAGATTTCCTAGTGGGCCAAGATCCATATTTCACCTAGTTTTGAGTCGGCTTTGGTGATCGCCCAAAATTCGAGTTATTTAGGTAGGAAACTCTTTCCAATTACATCACATGCAACTCTTGGATAGTTGGGTGAATAACACTTATTCTAATCCATCTAATGGACTAAAGCCCAACTTCATGCCTCTAAGCCTTCAATCCTATTGAAATGACCTAGTTAAGTCAAACCCAATGGTTGACAATTGGATATTACTATTATCCTATCGCATCTTACTAATATAGATAAAGGCACCCCTTTGGCAGACCTACACTTGATCGATATTAGTCTTGACGAGTGTCATGCATTGGAAGGCATCACATAATGACTTAATATTTTCTTTGAGGGAATTTTATTATTAGATCTCACCATTTATTAAACTTGTTTAACATACCATAAACATTATCCATGCATCTCATACATATAAAGCATATAATAAATGTGACATGATTATGGCCTCTAAGAGAGTAGCATTAATTAATGCCAGCTTCACCAAGCGTCTCCCACCAACGTCCTCACTTGATCTCGTCTCCTTGTCTCCACATGAAGATTACATTACAGAAACCTCTTTTACATTCGAGGGGAGTTAGATGAGTAGAGAATGTACAATCAGAATGTAGAGAGAAAGGCACGACACGCAGGTCGTATTTAAAATAACCAAAAAGCATAAAATAAAGACTAAGGCCATAACCATGCACCATGCATTTCTAAGAATACATAAACACAAAGCAATAACACATTATTATTTTGTGAATTATAAAAACAGTTTTGAATATTGCACTTTCGAATATCACACACCACGAAACGGGGTTCGGGGCAGCGCCCCGACGGGGGTCCCTCACAGCTAGGGCAACAACACTTGAACCCTAAGGCCCGCAAACACATGAACGCTTCATGTGCCGCAAGGGTTCCTCACAGCCGTCATCGCCTATCCAGAAACAAGGTTTCCAGAATGCGTGAAGACATGAACACTTCATGTCATGAGGAAGCTTCATGGTCGTCGCAACACGGAAACAAGGTTTCCAAAACCTTGTGTCGCGCTGTTGTGTATATCGCATTCATACGAAAATATGCGAAATAGAAAGCATTCAAAACAGTTTTCGTAGAATCATACATATCACATATGTATATACCGAGAAAAATGCAAAAACAGAAAGCATTCAAAACGATTTTCATTCATACATATCATATATATATACCAAAAAAACGCGAGAAACAGAAAGCTTTCAAAACAGTTTTCGCAAAAACATATGAACATCTTCATGGTTTCAGAAACAACATATAAAGATCATATCTTTTATCAAAAGAAAGCAACGAATCATGTTATCGCATATAACAAGAAAAGCAAAAAACTGAATCATGGTTTCGCAAGTGTCTCTGATACCACTGTTGGAAATTTGCGGATCAAAAGTCTCGCAGTGGAATAACAGAATTCCCTCACAGGATCCATGCAAAAAATCCATAATCTGAGTTTTTAAATTTTTACCTCTTGAAGCGTGATAAACACAAGCGAGGTCAATCACCAACACCGTAATAGCGACGATGTTTCTGCGGTATCCACACGAACAAACTTGCAAAAGGACTCACGCCTCTGTTTTCGTAGTGCTAGCTGCGAAGAGAGGAGAAGAAGACCTCACTATCTCTCACTCACTTTCTGTAGGTGCGGCTAGGGTTGTGATGTAACCTAGTAACAGCCCCCTTAGCAGTATTATTTATAACAAAGGATGCTTTAAGTGAGTGTGAGCAGTAGCAAGGTAAGTGGTGCAACCCTAAACCCATCTGTCATGAGTTAGGCCCACAGTTGAATCCGAGTCCAACTTGGATTCTGATTACTCCAATTTAGTCTGTTTCTAAGTGTGCGACCTGCGGGTTCTCATGACGTTGGTAGTAATATTAAAATCTCATTTTAATATTACAAATAGTGTGCGGTATCTAGCAACACATCACTGCTACCCAAGTAATGAGAATGTCAGTGATTTGACATAACCTATCTCGTGACCAATGTTTCCGTGTAGTTTAGTCCCTTTATCCAGATATCCAGATTGAACACAAGGCATGGAATGTGTCACCCTTGTTTAGTTCAATCTTCAGTTTCCTGATTCCCGAGTAGACATAGTAATAACAAATAAGATCAATATCTCATATTGACTCATTTGAGCATGGCCATGCATTTCGTAGTCTCACTCAATCAGGGGGCCCGAAGATATCGCTCCTGTTATGTAGGAGGGACAAATCCCATCTAGGTCACTCACATTCCTCCACATGTATTGCGGCATGTCTAATAACCAAGGTTATAATCATCTTGTTACAGATGCCGTTTGATGGCATTAAAACACATAACTCCTCATGTAGGAATCGTAGTGATTTCAGGTCAAAGGACCACATACACCATTATCACTATGAGAATCGCTTATGACACTCACGTAACGATCCACGTAGCGTTCTCATGGAGGCTCTGTCCAATACATCATTACTCTAATATGTATCCATGTGTAGACTTGATATCTCATATCCATGACCCATGAGATGTGGTCATCAGTCTACGCACATACTAGCCTCAATGTATTATTGTTGTCCTAATTAACAATAATACTTGACTAGGGACATTTAAGAATAGTGTTTTATCCAATAGGATCTCACGATCAAGTCATCCACTTGATGTCCTATGGTATCAAACTTACTATTCTAAGGACTTTATTATGTCTACCAAAAAGAACACAATAAATGAAATGCCTCATATAAAATAACATAATATAATGTATGTAAATACAAACAAAATGTATTGGCCACTAGGGCATACACCAACATTTATTATTTCTGTTTATTTAAACAATAATTTTTAAGGGATTTGGACAATAAAATGATTTAAAAATCTTACGCGATTGAGAAAACGTGTTAAAAACTCTACGCGATTTTAAAAAAATAGAAAAAAATAAATTTACGCGATTTAAAAACGTTTGTAAAAATGATGAGATTGTGAAAACGTGATAAAATTTCTACGCGATTGACCAAAACGGTATTTTTATGTATTTTTCTGCTGTCGGGCTATGAGGTGAACCCGTATAGGCTTTGGAACAGTATTTGTCCGGTGGGACTTACTGTATCTTTTTATCTTTGAGGATATATTTTAATGAGGGTATTTTGGTAATTTCTCATATATTGAGTTTATGCCAGTTTTTGGTGGATTGGTTGACGCTGTGAATCACATCGTGTTGTCGATGCGATAAACGTAGTGTGGTTCATTGTCCTTATGAACTTGGAGACGTTAGTGTACGGGATCCCATATATGGACAGTCGGTCGCTCCGCTGGGCCGTGGTAACCGATAGCACACTAATGTACTCGACACGCACTATATTTAATCGAGATTTCGTAAAGTCTAATAGTACATTGCCTGTAGTGCCACAACGTGAGACCGTGAACTACACCACTCCTTGGATAGTGGATTCCATGTGACGTGGGGCTATAGACGCAACGTGAGACTGCGGAATAGTTTGGTTGGGCAGCCGTGGTACTAATAGATTTTACGGATCATTCTCTCTCTGATATCTGTATGTGTTTAGCTCCATGGAGTAGGGTCGTGTCATATTGTATATGGTTATATCTTGGATATTATTTTATTATATCTGTTTATTTTATTTGGTTATTATTATGATAAATTGTCTAATTCTTATTTTATTTTATCGTGATATTATTTTATCTTATATGATACTATTTTATCTGTGATAATATTTTATCTGTGTGATACTATTTTATTTGTGATACTATTTTATCTGTGATATTATTTTATCTGTGATATTATTTTATCTGTGATATTATGTGTTGTTATGACACTATTCTGTTACTAATTAATGTTATAGCTTTTCATATTACATAAACATTATATCTGCTGTTTGTCGTTTTCTTATTCGCCATGTTTGTGATGATTTTAGTTTGTCTTACCTCTTTATTGTATGTGTTTTCTGTACATTTATTTATGTGGTAAAGAGTTTGAGGAAGAGGAACAGCCTCTTGAGATTTTGTATCCTGAGGAGGAAGAGGAGCAGCAAACTGAAGATCAGTACGACGACCAAGAACCATCTGATCATCCATATCCATTGGACTGATTTGTTTGGGTATGACGATACCAGGATTTTTGGGTTTTGTGACACTCGAGTTTCACGGTGGATCGTTAGCTTGGCATCTGCGGGAAGATAGAGACTCAGTGACTTACGTGGGACGGCTGACTGTGTCCCTACGACATATGTTTGATGGAGAGCCAGTGATGACGACTACTATGTTTTTGCACTTAGAGTTACCGTTATCTCTTAGGCATCATTGGGGTGGTGTATCCACTGAGCCTAGTGAGATGACTATCGTGTGGACTGCGCGGTCTCGTTTCCGCCAAGTGTCGAGGCATCCTGAATATTTATCTTCTGATGAGTTTCCTGAGAGTGATCCATCAGAGGATTAAATGTTTATGATGTGTATTTTTAGGCGCGTCTGCGTATGTATATATTGACTCTTTACTGTTTTTCTTTACTGTTTCTGTTTAAATATTTGTAGATATAGTTGTAAATTATTTGTATAACTTATAACTTGGACCATATGTATATTATGAGTGATGTTGTTATGTTGGTTTTATGTTTTCGCGTTATTTTATTTAATAATATTCTGTTTAACAGGAAATATTTTACAACCCGTATTAGTATGTAACAAATGTTTTACAACTTGGGTAGATTTTATTTATCTTTCTTTTCTTTTCTTTATATATGTGACATCCCCACAAGGGTGTTACAAGGAAGGCGAGCCATTAGATCACCCTTATCATTTAGATTGATTTTGTGGTGATGGCATTGCCTGATTTCTTTGGTTTTGTGAGACTCGATTTCCACGGAGGTTCTGAGGCCTAGCGACTGCGTGAAGATAGAGGATCAATGGTTTATGTGGGGCGTCTGACTGTGACCCTACGTAGAGAGTTTGATGGAGCACCGATATTTACTACTACTTTGTATTTACATCTTGAGATGCCTTTGACGCTGAGATGTTATTGGGGAGGACGTTTTCATGCACCCAGTGAGATCAGTAGTGTATCGACAACACAGACTCCTGTCTGTAGAGCTGCGAGACATCCAGGATTTCTGTTATCTGATGATCCATCTGAGGATAGATTTCTGTCATCTGATGATCCGTCTGAGGATAATCTTTCGGAGGGTTAGAAATGTTTGATGTGTACTTGGGCATATTTTATATCTTAGTATGGTATCAAACTTTTACTACTTGTTAAATAGTTGTAGTTGTAAATTATTTAGGTACTTGAAACAAAATCATATGTATATTATGGCGTGTAATAATATGTGTTTTGCTTTGTGATTCGTTTTATTTTATTTAATGATATCTGCTATAAAAAGAAAAATTTTACAACTCATATTATTTATGTAATAAACGTTTCATAACTTGGGAAAAGTTTTATGATTATTGTATCGTAAATGTGGCATCCTCATTAGGGTGTTACAGAGACACTGTCCTATATCGCGATCTTGTGAAGAATGCTATGTATAAAGCCTTGTTGTGCAAAATTATTGATTTTCTGAAAGCACTTGATATGAGGCTGACGAGATACTGAGATGTCTCCCTAATCATTCTCTCCAATGTTTATGTCTAGCTTCATGGAGTATGATTTTTGGTACCATGTGCACGTGTATAGTCAGTCAACATATTATTTGGCATTTATTTATATGTTGATGGAACTGTTGTTTTTATTAATATTCTGACTGCCTGGATTTGTTAAGTTATTTACTATTTGAATCTTGATACTGATTATCATTCCTGCTATGCTATGTGGGCATCTTGCGTCGTTTTGTTTCTTTACCACCATATTTGGTATTGAATGCTGGATGTCTCACCTTTTTTCTGTATTTTTGTTATTCTGTTAATTTATATGCTTCTTTGAAGACATCGGTGAAGAAGGGGAAGTGCACAAATTCCCTGGCTTTTGGCCTAATTTTGATTAGTTATCTATTTGGGTATGACATCCCATCCACGAGGCTTTTTGGGTTATGTTAGGTTGACATTTCATGGTGGTCCGAATTGTTAGCACATCAACGTGAGTACAGATCATTGCATCTACCACGAAGACGTGACTGTGTCTCTAGCGTGGGGTCGTCATGACCCGCCTGTCTTTACTTTTAATGCACACTTGTATTTAGAGTTTTACTTACCCATACGTGATATGTGGGGAGACCGTTGCTACACTCAACGAGAGGATTCGTTCTTATCCTCTGCACGAGCCCTTGCTCGTAATTTGGTTGCTCCGATGATGTTTTCCTCTGATGAGGAAGATCCCAAGGAGGACCCATCTGAGGCTCGCTTCTAGTTGTTCATGAAGGCTTGTCTCTTTTGACAGCCCTTTCAGGTTGTATATTTCTTTGGGGGCCTGATGTTTTGTCTTTTTGGTAAATTGTATATGTGTAATCTTTTGAGGTTAAGGGCATTTTTGTTCAAGTGGTGACGTACTATATATTGGAATTTTGAGGTTAAGGGCATTTTTGTAAATATGAGAATATATTTTGAGACTAAGGGTAATTTAGTAATTATTATTTTAATTCATGCATTGAGTTGTGCCAATTTAGTTGATATTGGTGATTGATTGATGAGGCGAATTACACCATGTTGTCGGTGTGATAAGCGTAGTGTGGTTCATCTTATGTGGACTTGGAGGCATTAGTGTGCGGAGTATTCCACATGTGGATAGTTGGTCACTCCTCTGGGTCATGGTAACTGGCAACACACTAATGATCTTGACATGCACTATACTTAATCAAGATCTTGTAAAGACTATTTAGTACAATGCTTGTAGTGCACGACGTTGGACTGTGTGCTACTACACGACGTTTGGACTGTGGGCTATAGACACGACGTTAGACAGTGAAATAGTTTGGTTAGGCAGCCTGAAGTACTGATAGATCTTTACGGGTCATTCTCTCTGATGTCTGTGTCTAGCTCCATGGAGTAGGAACGAGTCGAATTGCATTTACATTTGTGTCATGCATCATAACATTATTAATTGTGATATTGTATGATACTGTTGTATTAAAATTTCTGCATTAAAGTTATATTATTATTTATGATGTTAAGTTATGCTTATTTGTATTAAACTGTGATATTTGATGTACTGTCATTTTCTTATTTGCCATGCTGGTATTGATGTATGATTATCTCACATCTCTATATGTATTGTTTTTCTGTATTATTAATTATATTATAAAAGAGTTTGAGGAAGAGGAACAACCTCTAGATTGTGTGTATCCTGAGGAGGAGGAGCAGCAACAGACGGGGGATCAGTTCGACGAGTGTGAACCTTCCGATCACCCATATCCTTTAGATTAACTTGTGAGTATGGCGTTGCCGGGATTTCTTGGGTTCGTGAGGCTAGAGTTTCACGGAGGTTCAGAGGCTTGGCGATTAGGCGAGGATCGAGGATCGGTGATCTATTTGGGATGTCTGACTTTGTCCCTACGAGGAGAGTTTGATGCTGAGCCTGTCTTTACTACTACTTTGTACCTACATCTGGAGCTGCCATTGGATCTGAGGCGTCACTGGGGAGGACTCTTTCGTGTTCCCAGTGAGATTAGCATAGTGTCAACAGCGCAGACCCCTGTCTGTAGAGCTGTGAGACATCTTGGATTTCTATCACCTGAAGTTTCATCTGAGAGTGATCCTTCAGAGGGTTAGGGATCTATGATGTGCACTTGGGCACTTTATGATGTTGTATTGTATAACAACTCTTTACTGCTTTGTTTAAATATTTGTAGTTGTAAATTATTTGTATAACTTAAAACAAAATCATATGTATATTATGTGTGCGATAACAGTTTGTTTTATTTCATGTTTTGTGTTATTTTATTTAAGGTTATTATGTATAAAAAGAAAAATTTTATAACTCATATTAATTATTGATCAAATGTTTTATAACTTGGGTAATATTTTATTTATTTTTATTTTATTGCATCATAAATGTGACATCCCCACAAGGGTGTTACATTAGTTGGTATCAGAGCCCAAGTTAGAGTCTTTTGGGGTTGTGGTTGGGTCTGTTTTTGCTTGTGTTGTGTGATTTTCTAAGATTTATTTCCGAAAGGATACATCTAACTTTGTTTTGTTATGATTGAAGAAAGAAGATGTCTGGCGGAAGAGGAACACGCGCGAATACGAACGTGAACCGTAATGTGGACCCAATGATTGCAGCTACGGAGACTATGCAGCGAATGACTGAAGTGATAACTTAACAAAATGAGAGAGCAGCTCAACAGCAAGATGCTACTGTTGATGCCCTAAATTTATCTGAGTTTAGGCGTAACAACCCGCCACAGTTCAGAGGCGAGTTTAACCCTGAGAAGGCAAGTCTGTGCATACAAGACTTGGAAAAGATATTCGAAGGAATGGGATGCATCGATGATAAGAAGGTGACATATGCTACTTTTATGCTGAGAGGGGATGGTGAAAATTGGTGGAAAGGAACCCGCTGATTTTTGCAAGCTGAAGGAACTGAAATCATATGCGAGGTATTTTCTGAAGTATTTCTGGAGAAGTATTTTCCTACCAGTGCTAGACATGCCAAGGAGATGGAATTTCTTGGTTTACGTCAAGGCAATATGACTATCAATGAGTATGCTTCTAAATTTGAGAGCTTGTCTCAGTTCTCAGACTATGTTTAAGCTTAACAGAATGATGCGTGGAGATATCAGAAATTTGAGGAAGGATTGAGGGTAGAATTGCGACGAGGAGTGCTACCCTTGAAGATAAATCAATTTCATGCTTTGGTGGATACTTGTGGACGACTTGAGGAGTTGGAGCCGTCACGAGATCTAAGGAACTGTAATTTTAGACCAACTAGGTTTTAGAGAGGAGGTAGTAGTAACAATAGTTGGTTTCAGCGTAAGCCGTATTCGAGACCACCAGGAAATCAACCTCAACGACCACCAGTTGGGGGAAGTTCTAGTGGTAATAGAGCTGGTCAGAAAGTGGCGTTTACACCAATGTGTTTCAAGTGTGGAAAGAGTGGCTATATCTCTAAGGATTGCTCAATCAGAAAGACAATCTGTTTTAATTGTCGACAACCTGGACATGTTTCTAGGGACTATACTCAGTTGGAAAGGAAACCTGCTATGAGTAATGTTCGTGCTACTCAGCCGAGATCTGGAGGGCGAGTATATACCATGACTGGAACTGAATCTTATCAGTCTGAGGATCTTATTCAGGGGGAAGGTGTCATTGAAGGTAATCTTCTGACTGTGTTATATGATTCAGGTGCAACACATTCATTTATTGCATATGATTGTGTGGAACGATTAAAACTGTCTGTGTCTTCTCTGAGCTTTCAATTGATTGTGTCTACACCAACTGCCAAGCCAGTAGTTACATCCAAAATATGTCTGAATTGTCCTGTGGTTATAAAGGATCGTATGTTTTCAGTCAATTTGATTTGTTTACCTCTTATGGAGATAGATGTAATATTAGGAATGGATTGGTTATCTTCTAACCATATCCTTATAGACTGTGCAAACAAAATCATAGTTTTTCCTAAGGAAGAAAGTTCTGGATTTTTTACTGCTGTTAAAGTCAAGTCATTGTTGAGAGATGGAGCGCAGGGATATATGTTATTATCTTCTCTAGAAGTCAAGGATGAGAAAGATGTGAATGCTATTCCTGTCGTCAATGAATTTCCAGAAATTTTTCCTGATGACGTACCTGGTTTGCCACCGGAGAGGGAGATTGAGTTTTCTATCGATTTGGTACCAGGAGCAAGTCCTATCTCAATTGCACCATATCCAATGTCGCCAGCGGAGTTGGTGGAGTTAAAGAAGCAATTGGAGGAGCTTTTGGAGAAACAGTTTGTGCGACCTAGTGTTTCACCATGGGGAGCACCAGTGCTTCTAGTCAAGAAGAAGGATGGAACTTCACGTCTTTGCGTAGATTATCGCCAGCTGAACAAGGTTACTATAAAGAATAAATATCCATTTCCGAGAATTGACAATTTGATGGACCATTTAAAAGGGGCAGCTATTTTCTCTAAGATAGATCTGTGATCAAGTTATCATCAGATTCGTGTCAAGGTTGATGATGTGCCTAAAACAGCTTTTCGAACTCGCTACGGGCATTATGAGTATCAAGTGATGCCGTTCGGAGTGACGAATGCTCCTGCAATATTCATGGACTGTATGAATAGAATTTTTCATCCGTATTTAGACAGATTTGTCGTTGTCTTTATCAATGACATTCTGATCTATTCTCAATCTAAGGAAGAGCATGTTGAATATCTCAGTATAGTTCTTCAGATTTTGAAGGAAAAGAAGCTGTATGCAAAGTTGGCAAAGTGTGAGTTTTGGCTGGAGGAAGTTCAATTTCTAGGTCACGTGATTTCCAAGGAAGGTATTGCGGTAGACCCATCGAAGGTGGAGACTATTTTGAAATGGGAAAGGCCTAAGACAGTAACAGGAGTCCGAAGTTTTGTTGGAATGGTCGGATATTATCAGAGATTTATAGAAGGTTTTTCCAAGATAACTGGACCACTTATGCAGCTCACGTGGAAGAGTCAAACTTTTGATTGGATGGAGGAACGTGAAGCGAGTTTCCAAGAATTGAAGAAAAGGCTGACAACTGCATCAGTGCTAATTTTGCCGGATCCTAACAAGTCCTGTGAAGTGTTTTGTGACGCTTCTTACCAGGGGTTAGGGTGCGTATTGATGCAAGACCATAATGTGGTGGCTTATGCTTCTAGATAGTTGAAGGTTCATAAGAGGAACTATCCAACACATGATTTGGAATTAGCCACAGTGGTTTTTACATTGAAAGTGTGGAGGCATTTTGTGTATGGAGCTATATTCAATGTCTTTAGTGATCACAAGAGTTTGAAGTACTTGTTTGATAAAAAAGAATTGAATATGAGGCAGAGGCGATGGTTGGAATTCTTAAAGGACTATGATTTTCAACTTCAATACCATCCAGGAAAGGCTAATGTGGTGGCGGATGCTCTGAGTAGAAAAGTGATTAGTATTTCTACGATGATAATAAGGGAGGAGGAATTGATTAACAAATTCAGAGATTTATGGTTGTCAGTGGAATTGGTACCTGGAAAGATTCGCCTAGGTAAGGTTGTGATCTTGAATGAATTACTTGATGTAATTTGAGATAAACAGGAAGAGGATTCGTTTTTGCAAAACGAAAGGGAATTTTTGAAGCAACGTCATAAGGCAACGGTAGAGGAAGGATCAGATGGAATTTTAAGGTTCAAAGGAAGAATTTGTATACCTGATGATCCCGAACTTAAGAAAGGAATTTTAGATGAAGCATATACTAGTGATTTGAGTATACATTCGGGGATGACCAAGATGTACCAAGACTTGAAAAGGTTGTTTTGGTGGCCAAGGATGAAAAGAGATGTAGCGGAACGTGTGGCGTCTTGCCTGGTTTGTCAGAAGGCAAAGTGGAACATCAGAGGCCAGCCAGTATGTTACAACCGTTAGTTATTCCAGAATGGAAATGGGATAGTATCTCAATGGATTTTATTACTAGATTTCCAAAAACAAGGAAAGGACGTGATTCGATATGGGTTATAGTTGATAGGCTTACGAAGTCAGCACACTTCTTGGCGATCAATATTAAGTATTCATTGGAAAGATTAACCCAAATGTACATCAACGAGATTGTTAGATTGCATGGTGTACCTACATGTATAGTTTCTGACAGAGATCCAAGGTTTACGTCAAGGTTTTGGTGAAGTTTGCAAGAAGCTATGGGAACTAAACTGCGATTGAGTTCTGCTTATCACCCGCAGACTGATGGTCAGACGGAGAGGACGATACAATCTTTGGAAGACCTGTTGCGTGCTTGGGTATTGGAACAACGAGGGAGTTGGGATAAATTTTTATCTTTGACAGAATTCACCTACAACAATAGTTTTCACTCAAGTATAGGGATGGCACCCTATGAAGCACTATATGGACGACGATGCCAAACACCTTTGTGTCGGTATCAAGATGGAGAAAGTATGACTATTGGACCAGATCTTATGCAACAGACTACGGAAAAGGTGAAGATGATACAAGAAAAGATGAAGACGACTCAAAGCAGACAAAAGAGCTATGCTGATAAGAAAAGGTGACCTCTAGAATTTGAGGAGGGTGGACATGTATTCTTGCGAGTAACGCCTACGACTGGTGTCGGAAGGGTTATCAAATCCAAGAAGCTTACTCCTAAGTTCATTGGGCCTTATCAAATTATTCGGCGGATAGGTCTTGTAGCCTACTAGATAGCTTTACCGCCTTTTCTGTCCAATTTACATGATGTATTCCATGTGTCTCAATTAAGGAAGTATATTCCCAATCCGACACATGTTATACAGCCCGACGAAGTGCAACTAAAGGATAACTTAACGTATGAGACACTTCCTGTTAGAATTGAAGATAGGAAAATGAAGCAGCTTCGAGGGAAGATGATCGAGCTGGTGAAGGTGATATGGAATGACGTAACAGGTGATGCTACCTGGGAGCTGGAAGACAAAATGAGGGAGCAATACCCTCAGTTGTTTTGATGTACGACAAATTTCGAGGACGAAATTTCTGTTTGTAGGGTCAAAGCATATGGTTGCTTGAATGAAATGTTGAATTTAAGCATTATGATGCTTTATGGAGGAATTAAATAAATGATATTATGTCTTAAACTCAAAATTGATCTATATAGTGAAAATTATGATGTGTACTTTGTATGGAATGATGTTGAGAAGCATAATGATATATGCATGTTAATGAATAAGGTTGACAAATATAGTATTGAGAGGCATAAGAATGAAAAGATAAAGGCAAATTGAGATTGAGTGAGTTACTCCATCTCTACAAGGGTGAAATGTAACATCCCCAAGAACATGTTAGGCTAGTATAAGGTTCCAGAGATAGCTTGATACTTGTTTAACAAGTTTGTGAAATTTCATGGCAAACTAAATTAGCTTAGGCACTTTGCCACAACACATAATATGGAAATTAGCCTAAAATAGCTCAGAAAATGGCATAAATTGCCTAGATAAGACAAATAATTAGGGATAAGTTGTTTATAAGTTATAAGTGAGTTAAGGAAGTTGCAGTTAAAGTTTGAAGATAAACTAAGCTCATTTAGTATTTTTAAGCACATTGTGTAAATGTTTTGATATCGAATGAACTCAACGCAGATATGAAAATTAAAGATAATGATGAATTTGGTAATTAGATAAATCTTAGGATTTATTCTAATACCTATGGAGTTGGAAAAACTTGAATTAATAAGATCAAAGTGTTCCTAAGAGGTATAAGTTTTTAATGTTTATCCATTAAGTTAAGAAAGAAGTCAAATAAATGACTCCTTTTTTTATCTCATACGGTGTCAAAAAACAAAAGGAGAGGAAGAGAAGCAAAGAGAAAAGAGAAAAAAAAGAGGAGAGGAAGAGAATGGAAAAAGGCAAGGCCAAGGCTTAAGCATCAACTTCACAAAGAGGTAGGGAGATTGTTTGACTTACCTCCATCTTTTTTTTTCTCTCCTTATGCTTCACGTTTTTTAGACCAAAGAGAAAAATGAGTTTTTAGTGCTATTTGAGATTTCTATGTTTGATTTTCCTCCTTTTGAGCTTGTTAATAGTTTGGTTGGTTCATAGTTATTGTTTAGAACATGGATTGGTTCTTGTTTTTCCATGTATTTTGATGGGTTTAAAATGGGTTTTTCATGGAAAATGGATTGAGTTTTGATGCTAGATTAAGGTTTTAAGATTTTATTTTGATTATATACTATGATTGTTGAATGGAAAAGTTTCAAGAAAGTGAGTTTGATGGAGAAAACTTGATATGAATCCTAGAAATCACTTAGAATCCATGAGTTGATGGAAAGAATGGATGAAGGCATGCAATATGCCTTGTTTTCTGTAACACTCTCCCTAAGGTATTACATTTCAAACCAAAAACTTTCTAACTAAAACTATTTCATAAAATATTTAATATCATATTGTACGAGTTTCAAATTTTTATTCGCAGATAACTTAATTTAACAAAATAAAATAGAGAACATAGGATACATCTAACTGAATAGTATACATCAATATGCATGACATAGAGTACTAACAACATACAATATAATTACATAAGACTTACATACTTAAAAAGAAAAAGTAGCAAATCCCATGACGGGTCCTACTTAAAAGCACGATAACAAACCCAACAAAAACTCAAAATGCTCCACATCCAAATGGACACTCCATGCGTCAAAACCTCCACAAAGCTGGGTCTTAACAAAACCAAGAAGATCTCCACTTTGCCACCATCGCGGTCTTTGTAGAACATAAACATAAAACAGAACAATACAATAAAGAGGTGAGATCCCCTACATCACATACAACGTGGCAGCAAAGAAACAACAATATCACATAGTACTATTCAAATACAGAATCATCAAGTATAATCATGTTATCAATTAATAATTCAACAGATATAAACATATATCACATCAATATGTCGACTGACTATGCATATGCACAATGGACCAATTTCTTACTCCATGGAGCTAAAACCAAGCTCGGAGAGAATGACCTAGAAGACATGTCTGTATATCGTCAGCCTCAAATCAAGTGCTATAGTTTTCTCATCGTGCGCATCATGACTTATACTAGACATTCTACACCAGATCGGGAATAGGAATAGTATCTCATCGAGATTGTCGGTGCGTTTACATCGGTTGCCACAACATAGTGGTGCTACCAACTGGCCACTTATGGAATTCTGCGCCCCGACGCCCCCAAGATCATTCATAGATCTTCACTACGCAATTCACACCAATACTGAGGTGTAAATTCATCTCCTCGGTATACAGCCTCAACAAACACAGTCTTTACAACTTTTTATGAATGATTCATGATACAATGCACAACCAAATATGAACATCATGGTTTCTCAAAAAAATGAGCCACCACTTGCCAAAATCATATATTAATATCTTTGAGTCCAATAAGTTGGCCCGACAGCAAACTGTTGTTCCTCTCAATCGCGTAACACTTTTAAGTCATTTTCACAATCGCGTAATATTTTTGTTATGTTTTCAAATCATATAAATATTTTTCAACATTTTCTCAATCGCGTAAAAATTTTAAAATGTTTTCTCATTCGCGTAGCTCAAAAATCATTATTTTTGAAACGCTTAAGGTTTTAACATAATTTTTCAATCGCGTAAAGCTTTTTCTGACTTTCTACACTTAATCTTGAAACTTTCCAAGTTTAATATAAAATTTAACTTTATTACCTACATTTTCTTGTTAAAACTTCTCTAGGTAATATTTTCTAACATTATTTTCGAAACTTGCATTATTTTAATTTAATAAAATCTTTTCCATTTGTTTTACTAAAAATCTACTTAAATAAAATACTTTAAGTTTCCAATTTGTTTCTCAACCATATTTTCCAATATTATGGACAAAAATTGTTTGATAATCAATAATAAAAATTTTATTCATTTCCTTTTCCATTTACCTTCACTAAAACACTTTTAAATAAATTACTTAAAACTTCAAGTTATCTTTTGAACACATTTCCTTTCTCATAGCCAAAAATCAATTCCTTGTTCGTAATAAAACTTTGTTCACTTATTTCTTCAACTTGTAAAACTTTAACTCATATCCTTATTACAAAATCAACTTAGTTTACAATTTATAAAATATTTTTGCCTTAGCTTACCCAAAGTGGGCATGATGGCCGTGAGCCTCTATGACCTTTGGAACCAAATTTTTTGTCCATCACACATGATTTTCAAAGTATACAACATATCTCTATCATCAAATTTCTGCTATAACCAATTCATGCATAATATCACAGCTTTAAAATCATATAAAGCAAACAAGCACAAACCATTAAATTTATACAAACAAGTGAATAAATGCTCAAATGGATTTTTCACCTGCAACACAAATTCTTTCCTCACCACCAAGATTGGTTGATGAGGATAATCTCCTTCTTACCTTAGATGATGGTCAAAAGCCCTCTTTGTTGCCTCCTTGGAGTGAACGTCCACACCAAACACAAACCCTAGAAATTTTCAAACATACAAATATCATAAACAAAGCTTAAAACAAGATAACCATGGATCAAAAACATGGTTTAGAACTTTGAAAATAAAATTAGGAGTGAAGATCAAGAACTTCACCTATAAACCTTCAAACTTGAGCTTGAAGAAAAAGATAGAAGATGAATGAATTAGATGGTTGTCTCAACACAAAAGTATCTTAGAGTGCATGTAGATTGAAGATGTAAAGTTGGATTGAATTATAGAAGATGGGAAGTGGGATTTAAGGGTGTTGGCCGTGAGTTATGGAAGTGAAAAAATAAGAGAGACTTTTGTGTTAGTTTTTAGTTCTTTGATAGAAATGATGGAAAGATGACTAAGTCACAAACTTAGCCCTCCAAAAGGTGCTTGGTCGTGGGCTTCCCCCTTGGGTGAGTCACAAAAATGAGTCACACAAGGTGAATGAGTCACATAGGAGTCACCTAGTGAGTCACAAAGAGAGTGAGTCATAGGGTGAATCACATGGTGAATCATGTGATGAGTCATAAGATGAATCACACCTTGAGTCACAAGGATGAGTCACAAAGATGTCTCTAGAAAAGATGACTAACTTCATGACTAAGCACTTTGCTAGATATTCCCACTAAAAACACACAAACAGTCCAAAAATAATAATAAAATAATCAAAATAAATCAAACAATTCACAAAAATCATAAAAACCACATATAACAAGAAACACGAAATTTTGGGATGTTACATTTTTTGGTGCATTTTTGTACCAAATAACAGGTTATGTAATAGTCATAACAGGTTATGAGAAACATGTAACAGGTTATGGAATAGTCATAATAGGTTATGGGCTTAAAATAAAGGCTCATGTTCAATGCCAAATAGTCCATAACCGATTATTAGGACTCCATAATCGGTTATAGGCAAGTTAAAAGTTATATTTTGGCTTGTCATAACCAACTTTTTAAGAGGGATAAGGGCTAGGAACTTATGGAAACATAGTTCTTCATTCTTGGGTTTCATGTAATGCTTGTTTAAGTTAGGTAATGAAGACCATATGATTCATAAATACTCATACATAGTTCAAAAATAGTTCAGAAGGTGGGTTAAGGAGGTAACAGATTCCCTCCCCACTATAAGAAGGAATAGCAAGTTCATGACATTCATGACATTATACTAACACAACTCGCATTGCATCATATTCATACATTATAGCATAACATATGCATTTTCAGGCAACGGTATGGGCGGTTGTGTTATCATGCATTGGCAGCTGTATAGGCGGTTGGCTTACTCTTTGTATGAAATAGTTCAGACTATGTTTGCCAGGGAACACTACATAGAGCAAAGATGTGATTGGTTCTTAAATTATGTGATACACATTGACGTCTATTTACAATTTTAATTATAATGTTTTAATCTCATATTTATTATGGTAATTAATGAGTAGCAATTTGACTTTATAGTTATTTTATTTTATGTTATGGGTTGTATACATATTCAATATGAATGTTATGACTGCTGGTATTGGTACACTACTGCTGAGAGTTTTAAATTCTCACCATGGGTGTTGCCATGTAAATCTAGGTGGAAAGTCATCTAGTGGCCAGAAAAAGCAGAAGACCAAAGAATAGTTTAGACTTTTGATACTGCAATTTCAGTTTATATATATGTATATATATTTATTTTGAAGTTGTAAATAGAACAATGTTGAAATTTTAGTAAAGTTGTACATGTTTAAAGTGAAGTTAATTTTTACAAGGCTCTCCATAATTATTTATTTATATAAATATTATGGATTATATAAGTGACTAAGTTAGAGGTGGCATAACTAATACTACTTATTTAGGTATATGTTTGATATACTAGATTTTCAATATTAGGCTGTTTCATTTTAGTATCAGAGCAGTTCATCCTATGAGCCAGGGTAAGGATTGACTAGGCTTAAGAAGGTTTAGGAGTTTTCTCTAGAAAGTTTTGTATGTATTATATAAAATTTTGCTTTGGATAGGTTACTAATAGCTACTGTAATACAATTGCATGATATTGAGATTAATCACCTCAATATGTAATGTTTTGTGTGCACAAGAAACTATGGTACCACCGAGGTATACTCGAGGAGGCAGAAACAGAAGAAATAAGAATGCGAATAATGAAAGGCAAGACATGTCTGAAGTAATAATGGCAATGGCCGATGCAATAAGAGAGCAGTCGACCATTATAGCAAATGCAGTAAGGGATCAGGCAACTATGACAACTAGAGTGTTGGAGATGTTGCAAGCCAATCAACATCAACAACCAGGGCAACCACAACTAGCACAGGAGGAACAAGTTGCTAGGAATCAAGATTTTCAAGATATTTTAGAGTTTCAGAAGTTGAATCCCCCGTCTTTTAAAGGTGAAAATGATCCAGTTAAGGCTGATGAATGGTTGACTGAAGTAGAGAAGATATTTGAGGTTATGCGATGTTCAGATGCAGAAAAAGTTTCCTTCGTTTCTTTCATGTTTAGAGGGGCGGCAGAGCATTGGTGGAGGAATACTAAAAGATTGTTAGAAGCAGCAGGAACACAACTTACATGGGAAGCGTTTAGAAACACATTCTTAGAGTAATATCTTTTGAGAACAGTATGAGAGGCTAAAGATATGGAATTTGTAACACCCTCCCTAGGGAATTACATTTCAGACCAAAAACTAAAAAGCTAGAACCAAGCCATAAAAGATTTAATATTGTAATATACGAATTTTAAAACTTCTTTTCATTGATCACATGAACTTAACAAAATATAAATAACACAAAACTTAGTAAAATGAATAATACATAACATATTTTACTTACAACACAAATACATAAGACTTACGTACTCAAAAGAATATGTACAACTACCATATCAAAACTAAACCTGGCCCAAGTCCAAACACCTGAAGAGAAGGGTCCTACACTCGATCCTCTTTCGGATCCCTTTCGGGATACTTAACAGACAAATTCTCTAGTCGAGGCATGTCTCTATGAACGAGAGTCTAAGCAGCTGACACCTCAGAATCCTCCCTAGGAGTGTAATGGAGATAACCCCATAACTCCCTAATAGGCATATAAAACTCCAAATAAATAGCAGCATCAACAGAAAAAGTAGCAGCCCTATGGCAGGTCATACTCAAAAGCAAGGTAACATCTCTAACATACTAAATGCGTCCCATGCCCAACTAGACTCGCTATGCATCGGTGCTTCCATGAAACTGTACCCTAACAAAACCCAGAAGATTTTGCCTCGCCGCCATCATAGTCTTCATAAAACATAAATGTAAAACATAATAAACAGAACAATACCAAAAAGAGGTGAGATCCCCTACATCACATACCAATATAACAGTAAAGAAACGATAATAACAACAATGTCATTCAATACAGAATTAACACAAAAACGACAGCTATAATCATAATATCAATTAATAGATAATTCAATGAACGTATATAACAATAACATTAATACTGACTATACCACAACAATATGTATACTGACTATGCCACAACAATATGTATACTGACTATGCCTATGCACAATGGACCGACCCCTACTCCATGCAGCTAAAACCAACATCGGAGAGAATGATCGGAAGACATGTCTGTGTATCGTCAGCCTCAAATCAAGTGCTACAACTTTCTCAGTGTGTGCATCGTGGCTTATACAAGACATTCTACACCAGATCGTGAATAGGAATAGTGTCTCGTCAAGATCATCAGTGCATTTGCACCGGGAACCATGGCATAGTAGCGCTATTCAACTGGCCATTTGTGGAATTACCGCGCCCGACGTCCCTAAGATCAGTCATTGACCTTTACTATGCAATTCACACCCATACTAAGGTGTAAGTTCATCTCCAATGCATACTACCTTAACAAACATAGTCCCCACGACTTTCACAGTGCATGATCAAATGACTCAAAGAATAAAAATTAACAATAATATAATTCCACAAAAACAAGCCACCACTGGGCTAAATCATCCACTAACGTCTTCGGGTCCAGTATGTCGGCCTAACAATAATCTATTGTTATTCTCAATCACGAAGCATATTTATCATATTTTCACAATTGTGTAACACTTTTGTTACATTTTCAAATCACGTAACATTTTTACGTCATTTTTCAATTGTGTAAAATTTTTTAAACATTTTTTTAATCGCGTAAATCAAAAATCATTGTTTTTGAATTACGAAAGGTTTTATCAATATTTTTCCATTTGTAAAACACTTATTAACATTCTAAACTTAATTTTGAGACTTTCTATATTTAATATAAAGTTTGAACCTTATTTCCAATGTTTTATTACCAAATCTCCTCTAAGTGATATTTTCCAATGTTTTTCACAAAATCTACATTATTTTGATTTAATCAAACATTATAGGACAAAATCTTTTTCCATCGCTTTTACTAAAAACTTTCTTAAATAAAATGTTTTAAATTTCAAATTATCTTTCAAACTCATTTTCCATTTTCATGGCCGAAAATCATCACTTTTTTTCAAATGATAAAATTTTAATCATCTCTTTTTTCATCTTGTAAATTCTTAACTCATATTCTTATCACTTAATCATCCAAGTTCACAATTTATAAAATATTTTTTGCCTTGGATACCTTATTTTGGCTAAATGGCCGTGAGCCATATCTGGTCTTTGGAACCAAAACTTTGTCATCCTCATATGATTCAACACATGCAAAACATTTCAAATATCGATTCCTAAACATAACAATGTCATGCATACTATCAAAATCACATCATCATATATAGTCAATAAGCAACCATAGCAATTTCATGCATACTATTAAAATCTTTAATCGCATAGAGCCAAATAAGCACAAACCAATCAAAGTCATATAATTACACATACCAAATAAGCACACATATAGCAAGTAAGCATAAACCATTAAATTTACACAACCAATTGAATAAATCCTTATATGGATTTTTCACCAACAAACATAAATTCCATTTCTCACCACCAAGTTTGATTGATGAGGTTAACCTCCCTCCTACCTTAGATGTTGATCATAAAACCCTTTTGTTGCCTCCTTGTAGTAAACATCCACCACTAAAACAAATCCTTAAAACAAACAAACATACACATATTACAAACTAAGACTTGAAACAAGATGACCTTGGATCAAGATTATGGTCTAGAACTTTGAAAATAAGATTAAAAGTGAAGATCAATAACTTCACCTAAAAACTCTCAAACTTAGGTTTGAAGAAAAAGGTTGAAGATGGATGAATTTGGAGAAGATCACAACATGAAAGTGTCTTGAAATGGTGTTTTGGTTCAAGATCTAGGGTTGTTTTGAATTAAACAAGATTGGAGAGTGTTTTGGGTGGGTTGGCCGAAACCTTCAAAGGAGAAAAAAGAGAGAGTTTTGTGTTTTGCTTCATAAAAGAAAGATAAGATGAACAAAGAGAAAAACTTGTTCTCTAAGCTTAGCCTTGGCCGAAAATGCTAAGGAGAGAAAAATGAGAGAATTGTGGTACTTTGTTTCTTGAAAAAGATGATAGGATAAGCTTATGAGTGATAAAGTAACCAATTTGAACTTCTCCTCCAAGATTCTTCTTCAAGCTTGAGTAACCATTTTGCCTTTGTCTTCTAAGCTTGCTTCCCATTGGTTCATCACTTTTAGTCATGGCCACCAAATTAGACTTCCATCAAACTTAGCTTGCAAACTTTCTTCTCATTGGTTCAAAACTAATGTGAGTCACAAAGAGAAACATCTAGAGAAGATGACTAGGTTTGTGTCTAGAATCATCTATCTAGATCTTTATCGGAAGTTATTATCCAATGGACAAAGGTTACTACTAGCAAAACCAGTGGTTATTGTCCAATGGATAATAAAATGTACCTAGATTTTATTTGGTAGATAAAATCTCAAAAAAAGAAAAATTTTGAAATCTGTTTTCGATTTCGGGTTTAATAAGCTCCTCCGATCCTGTGTTAACAATCAAAATTTTTTCGGCCTGAAAAATTTTATTTTTCCGGTACCGCCTCAAACACACATAAAGTCCAAAAATAATAATAAAATAATCAAAATAAATTAAATAAGTCACAAAAATCATAAAAATCAATATTAACTGAAAAAGAAAATTTTGAGGTGTTACAGAATTCCTCAAGCTTGAACAAAGAAGTATGACTATAAGTCAATATGAAAAGAAGTTTAACGAGTTATTAAAGTTTTCTTCTTTGTATAGGCTCAACCCAAACGAACAACGGAAGTGTGTTAAATTTGAAGATAGGTTGAGAAATGATATTAAGATGATGGTAAGACCACTAGATATTAGAGATTTTCCTTCCTTAATAAATAGGAGCAAGGTTGTAGAATTAGGATATCTCCACAAGCAAAGCAAGGAGTACAAATCTTCAAAAAAGAAAAAGTGAGGACGATAAATATAAGAAGAGCAAAAGGAATGCCTTAAAGGCTAGTTTTACTCAAGATAAGGATGACCGAGTTCAAAAGGTATTAAAAGGGGCTTAATGCCCTAAATATGGGAAAAATGATGGTGATAGACCTTGCTTGGTAGGATAAGGACTCTGTTATAAGTGTGGGCAACCAAGGCACTATGTAACACCCCAAAAAATATTTGTTTCATGATAAATAGTCATTTTATAATATTTGTATTTTTTGTTAATTTTTATGAATTTTTTTGAGAATATTGATTATTTTAATATATTTCTCAATTTACGTGTACACTGAGCGGAGCCGGAAAAATAAAATATTTTCCCCGAGGCTGAAAAACCTTGAACTGTGAAAACATCAATGGGGGATCTTACTAAACCCGAGATCAGGCATAGTTTATGGGGTTTCATTTTTCGAGATTCTATCTGATAAATAAAATCGCAATACATTCTATTATCCATTGGATGATAGATATTGATTTTGTTAACTATAACATTTGTCCATTGGATAATAGCTTGTAGTAAAGTGCAAGCTATATTTTCAAGAGTGTCCACTTTATGTCACATCACCTTGACTTTTCAAAAGTAAAGAATTTGCTTCTTGAAGAAGCTTTGTTTTTGGCTTGTTGGAGAAGCCAAATTTCACCAAACATGCAAGGGAAGCCTCTCCCTCTCTCCTTGTGTGTGTGTGTCACGACAATTGGGGGGAAAGGGGGTAAAAATACTTTTTTTTCATTCAACCATCTCACATCAAATTTTACTTCTCTCTCTTCACACTTTCTCTCTCTTTCCATCACATTTTCTCTCTTCTTTTTCTCCTTCATACCCTATGGCTACCCCACCATTTTGGCACCTTCATGTTTGCAAAAATTCAAGCAACCTCATTTTCTTTAACTCCATCATATTCTAAGACCTTTTCTAGTTAGAATCTACCTAAGAAGCTCACTTCTTCATCACTTTTCTTCAAGCTCTAAGCTTGAAGCTTAAAGGTAAAATTTTTGACTTTCACCTTTCCTTCTCATTTTCGTGTTCATGGTTCATACCATGACCATTGATCTCTTCTTTTCAAGCTTGAAATATTGATTTTTGTGAGATGAAATTTCTAGGTTTTGGGTGGTGTAGGCCGAAACCTACAATGAGCTTAAAGGAAGTTGCTTTTCTTTGTTTATCTCTTTTGGTAAGAGGGGGATCATCCACTTGAACCTATCTTGGTAGTGAGAAGATTATTTATGTGTTGGTTGTGAGAAACTCATGTTAGGGTTACTCTCTTGGATGTATGATTTTGTAGTGATTTTTATTTTATATGAAATTATTGGTTGTATTTGTATATTTTGATGACTTTAGATTGTTCTTGATGAATTAGAAATATGGATGGAAGGCAAGAGTTTCTTGCCCTTTTATTTGGAGGCTCACGGCCAAATGGCCCAAAAATGGGTCTATAATGAAAACTTGTGTAACAATTTGGGAATTAAGACTCTTGATAATGAGTAATTGGTGAGGTGATGAAAAATTGTGGAATCTCTTAGTCTCTTGAGGCTCACGGCCTCTTAGGGAGAATATTGACAAAATTATGTGTTAAAGTAGGAACTTAGTTAAATAGATAATTAGAGGTTAATTAGGAATTTATAAAATGGAAAGAATAAAGACTAGGATCTTATACTATAACTTAGAGAAATTTGTGGCTAAGGAAAGAACATGAGTGTAAGTGAGGTGTTGAGGAGCTTAAACTAAATTATAAGAAAAGAACATGAGTGTAAATGAGGTGTTGAGGAACTTAAACTAAATTACAAGGAAAGAACATGAGTGTAAGTAAGGTGTTGAGGAACTTAAACTAAATTACCCTAAGTGAATTAGGTTTAGAATTAAGTAAAGAACTTGTCTAATTTCAGTAATTAAGATTAGATAAAATGCAAGAGAATTCCCCTAGAGAAAGACTTTATAGGAAAACGTTAAAAAAATTAAAGTGAAATTCCATAATAAACCTTAAAGGTGTATTTTCACAATTGAGAACTTGATAATGTGTTGTTGTGGGTCCATAAGTGGGACCAAGAATCTGTTGGTAATTGATTTGGCAAAATTGTGGCGTGATTGTGGAAAAGTATATGATTATTGAATATACATGAATATACATTGAGTCATCATGCATCGTAAAAAGTCTGGTGGACTTTGCTGAAAGGTTTTATGCCTAGGAGATTGAATCACACCTTAGTACGGGTATGAATAGACTAGTGTAGATCACTCATTAACCTTAGGGACGTCGAGGTACGGGTATCTCGCAATGGGCAGTTGGTAGCTCCTCTGTACCATAGGATAGACCGATGCAAACGCACCGACAATCCGAATCGAGACATTGTCCTATATCGCGATCTTGTAAAGAATGTCTTGTATAAGCCATGTTGCGCAATTTTATTGAGATTGAAGCACTTGATTTGAGGCCGATGATATACAGATCTGTCTCCTCGATCATTCCCTCTAAATGTTGTGTTTAGCTCCATGGAGTAGAATTTTTAGTATCTTATGCATGTACATAGTCAGTCATCATGTTTATCTGCCATATACTTATATGATTATGAAACTATTTCTTTATTAATATTATGACTGCCTGGATTATTAAATTGCTTATTATCTGATCTTGATGTTGTTTACTGTTTTACTATACTGTTTGACGTTATGCGCCGTTTATGTTTCTTTACTGCCATAACTAGTAATGATGTTAGATATCTCACCTCTTTGCTTTATTGTCTCGGTTGTATCTATACTTCTTCAGAGACCAAGGTGGGATGAGCTTGCATTTCCTAGTTACTGATTAACCTAGCTCTCTGTCTTTGTGATGGCATCCCGGCGAGGCCTTTTGGGGTATGTCAAAGTGAGGTTCCATGGAGGCGCTGATAGCTGGCACGTGGATTTCAATACCGAGTATTTTGTCTATGTAGGAGACGTGACTATGTCTCTAGCATGGGGTCGTTATGACCCACATGTTTTCTCTTTTGATCTTCATGTTTGGTTGGAGCTTTACATGCCTATGCGAGAGGTGTAGGGTGAGCGTGTGTATACCCCTCGCAAGGATTCAGATTCGTTTCTGTCCTCCGCACGAGCTCCTGCTCGTGAGTTTGCCGCTCCTATAAGGATTTCCTCTTCTGAGGAAGATCTTGAGGAGGACCCGCCTGAGGCTCATTCTTAGTTATTGTTGGAGGCGTGACTCCTTTTTTGGTAGCCTTTTTGGGTGGGTGGTTGTACATTGCTTTAGGGGCCTGATGTTTTTGTCTTTTGGTAGGCTGTAATATGTATATTCATTTTGGGGCATGTAAAGCTTCTGTTTCCTTTATTTAACTGTTGATGTATTTAAACAAGTATGTTATATATCTGATGTATAAATGTATGGTTTAATCTTTATGTTAATTTTCGCTAAATTCATGTTTTTTCTGCTTACAAAAAAAAAGGGAACTCGCAAATTACTATACACTTATAAATGATCAGGCTATTACCTATATGTAAATGAACCGGGTCTTAATTTTATCTTTTGCTTTTCACTCGTTTTTGGTGTGACTGTCCCTCTCCAAAAAGGGGGCGTCACACATTACACGTGGAGGTCCGAGTGGAAATTCTGGTGGCAATAGAGTTAGTCAGACCTGGACATCTCCGCCAAAATGTTTGAAATGTGGAAAAGATCACCTGATAAGGGTGTGCACAGTCAAGGGGATTATCTACTTCAGATGTGGAAAACCTGGACATATCTCCAGAGATTGCAACCAACCTAAGACAGAGCCTTCTGTCAACGATGCACGAGTTGCAAGACCTCAGGTATGAGGTAGGGTTTACACGATGAGTGGAGCAGAAGCCTCCAAATCTAAAGATTTGATAAAGGGAGATGGTACCATAGGAGGTAATCTTTTATTTGTACTGTAAGACTCAGGGGCGACCTATTCTTTTATTGCTTATGACTGTGTGCGTCGACTAGGTTTATCTGTTTCTTCTTTGCCTTTTGATTTAAGTGTTTTCTACCCCTACTGCTAAACCTGTTGTTACTACCCAAGTTTGTTTGAATTGTCCTTTATCTGTGGAAGGTCAAATCTTTTCTGTTGATTTGATCTGTTTACCCCTTTCCCAAATAGACGTAATCTTAGGAATGGATTGGTTATCTTCTAACCATATCCTATTGGATTGTTCTAATAAAACCCTAGTTTTTCCTAAGCCTGAAGTTTCTAGATTTTTGACGGCCAACATAGTAAAAGCTTTCTTAAGAGAAGGGGCTCAGGGATACATGGTAATGTCTTCCTTAGAAGTCGAGAGCGAGATAGATATGAATGCTATTCCAGCAGTCAATAAGTTTCTCGAAGTCTTTCCTAATGATGTACCTAGTTTATCGCCTGAGCGGGAGATTGAGTTCACTATCGATCTTGTACCTAGATCTGGTCTTGTATCCATAGCACCATACAGAATGTCACCATCAGAATTGGTTGAGCTTAATAAGCAGTTGGTGGAGCTTCTGGAAAAGCAGTTTGTTAGACCCAGTGTGTCACCTTAGGGAGCGCCAGTGTTGTTAGTTAAGAAAAAGGATGAAATTTCGCAATTATGTATAGATTATTGTCAGCTGAACAAGGTCACAATCAAGAACAAGTATCCACTTTTGAGAATAGACGATTTAATGGATCAGCTGAAGGGAGTTGCAGTTTTCTCTAAGATAGATTTGCATTCTGGCTATCATCAGATCAGAGTAAAGGCGGAAAATATTCCCAATACAGCTATTCATACACATTACAGACATTACGAGTATCTCGTGATGCCGTTTGGAGTGATGAATGCACCTGCCATATTCATGGACTACTTGAATAGTATCTTTCGACCTTACCTAGACAGATTTGTCGTTGTTTTTATCAATAACATCCTGATCTATTCTCGAAATCAGGAAGAACATGCCGAACATCTCAACATAGTCCTCCAAATCTTGAAAGAGAAGAAGCTATATGCCAAGTTGTCAAAGTGTGAATTTTGGCTAGAAGAAGTTAAGTGTTTAGGTCATGTAATCTCGAAGGATCAGATTATAGTGGATCCGTCGAAGGTCAAAGCAGTTCTACAGTGGGAGAGGCCAAAGACCGTGATTGAAATTTGAAGCTTTGTAGGGTTAGGTGGATATTATCGAAGGTTCATTGAAGGATTTTCTAAGATAGCAGGATCTCTCACTCAAGTTACCAGGAAGAACCAAGCATTTGAGTGGACCGATACTTGTGAAGAAAGTTTCCAAGAGTTGAAGAGACGACTGACTACGACACTAGTTTTAACTCTACCCTATCCAAGTGAATCCTTTAAGGTATACCATGATGCTTCACATCAAGGATTGGGATATGTGCTCATGTAAGATAAGAAAATGGTGGCGTATGCTTTGAGTAGGGGTGGGCATAAAACCCAAAAGAACCAAACCATTTTATAAATTGAACCAAACCCAACCACTTAAATCCATTTTAAGAGAACCAGTTCTTATAACTGAACCCGTTTTTAATATTTTAACAAGTCTGGTTATTTGTATTAAGTCCATTTTAGTTAACTTGAAAAAATCGAACCACATCTAAATTAAAATTTGATTACACAAAATCAGATTTCAATCTCAAATTCCTAAATTTACATCAACAAAGAACCCTACCCTTTCTACCATCTACGAAGAACCCTACCATCACTCCATTCAGTTCGCACCTCATAATCTATTCCTGATCTGGATTGCGCTCTATTCATTGTTCTTCTCTCTGCGTTCATCTCCCATTCTGCGTTCATCTCTCTGTGTTGATCAACGTCTTCAACTCTTCATTGATTTTCTTCTGCTACGTCTTCATCGAGTCACTTGGCGGGAGCTACTTAGTGTTAGTGCTTGTGCGATTGGCTTCTACTTAGGAATCAGCTTGTAGCTTTGGACTGTGTAGGTACATGCATGGAGCTCAGCTAGTTTCTATTTATTTGTTTTTCTTTTTAATTAATATCAGTAGTTATTTCCTTTTTTTGTGTACTACTATTTTATTTATAGGGAACTCCCTTCCTGTTTTGTTTTTGGTTATGCAGTGCACACCCTCTTTTGTCTGAAAGTATAATATATAGTAATTTTGTGAGATTAACTTTGGGAAATGACATTTACTATCTTATTTGTACTAAATTGTGTTAAAAAAATGGATATAGTTGGATACGGTTGGATTTTGGAAAGAATCATTACAAAAATCATTCTGGTTGAATTCCATAAGACCATCAAAAGGTCCCAATCAGCTCCACCAAAATATTGAACACATACATAATTCAACATCCAGTTTTCTTTTTGCTTTAGTGAGTGATTCTTGCCTGTTTGTGATCTTACTTGTGACTTAAAACCTCTTTAAAAAATAGGTTATATTGTTGAACAACTTTAACTTTAACTTCATTTCTGTTTCTGGGTAATCTTTCTTTAACCCAAATTTCATGTTTTTACTGTTCAGGGAATCCTGGTTGTCCGGGTGTGTGGGTAATATTGGTTGTATGTCATGTGTTTGATCAATTATTTCAATGGTAAAGAATGACATGATTCTGTTCTGTTGCATACATAATCACCACCTTACTATATATTTATGAATATTAGAAGAGGAATCACTTTGTTCTGAGCATGCTTATGTGTGTCATACTGGGTTTATTGACAAGTGTTTTGTCATGTCAATGCTGCATGTGGGCTTGTTCAATTGCTCACTTACATGTGTGAATCTCAGTAGGTTTAAATTTTGTTATTTCATACCCCATACTTGTTGTCCTTAAAGGGGAAACCTGGTTCCATTACATCATTTTGTGTCGCAGGCTTGGTATATGAGCTTGACTTTGTGGGAAGATAACTAATTTAAGTCATTTACTTCTAGTTTTAGAATATGGTATTATAGGACAGGCACATAAGCTTCATTCCATTGTTGTTTTTCCTCAAATAAATTTTGTAATGATGGCATGGCACCAGGATAGAGGATTTATGGATTCAGATGTCAAGGATCCCATCCGTTGATGATTTTAGAAATAATTGATGTTGAGGTTAATAATTGATTTCTTATTTTACATACAGATGTCATCAATGGGTGATCTGAATGACTTTTTGGTCTCAGATACAACAGAACATCTGGTTTCTACTCCACCAGTTGTCTCTGACACTGCTGGTGTGTTACTGCCTCGCCCTGATAGGCATAGAAATCGGTCCGAGGCTTGGAAACATTTTTCTGCGGAGTCCAGTTTAGATAAGAGAGCTAGATGCAACTATTGCGGTATCTTAATAAAGTATGATAATGGAACAAGTGCTATGCATACTCATTTGAAGAGATGCAAGGATAATCCAGATAAAGACGAAAACAAAAGGCAAAAATCGGTTTCATCCTCAACGACAACCGCAGAAGGGCATGTTATTTGTTCTCCTTTATATGCCAAATTTGACCAAGAAGCCTGTCGGAATGAACTTGTGAAGATGTTCGTGGCAGCTGAGCTCCCTTTTCGATTTGTGGAGAATGAAGGAAGTACACGAATATGTTGCAACCAAGATTCAGTATCCCCTCATGCACTACATTAGCGCGTGACATTTTCACGCTATGGGATACAGAAAGAATGAACTTGAAGAAGTTTCTTTCGCAACATTGTTGAAAAGTCTGCCTCACTACTGACTCATGGACTTCATGTCAAAATATGAGTTATATGTGTTTGACTGCCCATTTCATTGATAATAATTGGGGGCTTCATAAGAAGATTCTGAATTTCTGCCAAGTCACAAATCATTCAGGAGAGGTTATGGCCAAGACTATTGAGATGCACTTGAGTCGTTAGGAGTTGAATCGTGTTTTCAGTTTGACAGTTGATAATGCTTCATCAAATGAAGTTGGGATTCAACACCTAAAAAGGAGGCTAGCATCGTGGAACAGCTTAGTTCTGAAGGGAGATTACATTTATATGCGTTGTTGTGCGCATATTCTGAATTTGATTGTGAAGGAGGGGTTGAAAGAGATTGATGATTCTGTTTTGAGAATTCGCAGTGCAGTGAAGTACATAAGATCTTCTCCTTCTAGATTAAATAAATTCAAGGCATGTGTTGAGCAAGAGAAGATTGAATATAAGGGTCTAGTTTGCTTAGATGTTGAAACTAGGTGGAATTCGACCTATCTTATGTTGGAGGCAGCTTTGAAGCTTCGAAATGCATTTGAGGAACTTGAGATGCTAGACAAGAAATATGTTGATGAGTTGAAAAAGGGAAAGGGTGTGCCTACATATGAAGATTGGGATTATGCTTGCTTAATTTTACCATTTTTGAAGATCTTCTATGATGCTACTTTGCGCATTTCTGGTACTTCTTATGTTACTAGCAATATATATATGCAAGAGGTATTTGGAATTGGGAAGAGGATTCTCCAATCTTGTGGCTCCGAGGATATAAGTGTAAGTATGATGGCTGAAAGGATGAAGAAGAAATATGACAAATATTGGGGAAATCCCAATGATCTAAACTTATTGTTGTTAATTACTGTTGTATTTGATCCTAGGTATAAACAAGGATATGTCAATTAGTCAATTAATCAGATATTTGAGTTGGACGAGGCGGTTAAATTGCAAGATAAGTTGGATTCTTGTTTGGAGTCACTTTTTGAGGAATATAATAGTCATGAGGGGGGTCTCAAAGTGATACACAAGAAGCACGAGTTGTTGAAACTGATGATGATGATCCTTATTGTTGGAATCAATTTTTAAAATCAACCGGGTGCAAATCCAATGCCAAATCTGAGCTACAGAAGTATTTGAAGGAAGATTTAGAGACCAATCCAGACTTGGATATTCTAAGTTGGTGGAGGCTAAATTCAAGTCGATTTCCGATCCTTGCAAACATCGCTCGGGAGTTGCTGGCTATACCTATTTCCACTGTAGCCTCTGAGTCAGCATTTACTACAGGAGGAAGGGTGCTTGATCCTTATCGTAGTTCCCTAACACCTAAAATGGTGGAAGCACTTGTCTGCACACAAGATTGGCTGAAAGGAACACCCTTCTCATTGCTTTCTAAAGATGACTTTGAGCAGCTTGAGAGATTTGAGCGAGGTAAGTTAATATTAATGTTCCATATTTATGTTACTACTTATTGCTTATTATATTATGTTTTCATAAGTAATGAGATGTTCTTTTTTGCAGAGATGGTTTCTCCACAAGATGTTCCTTATTCTTCTGCTATTTCTCTTGATGATTGAAGGGGATACTGAGTTTATATAACAATGGCTCTATATAGTTCAATTACTAGCAATACTTTTATATAACACCTCTTTTGTTCAGGACAGAACAGCCCTGCTATCCTTGTTTTTTCCTGCAATACTGCTTATTCTAAGATCTTGGGTTTGGGCTATATGCTTGCTAGCTTTCCCGTTCAGATTTACTATGTTTTTTGCTACGAAGGTAGATATTGAGAAAGCTTATGAAAGATTGCGTTGGGATGTTATAAAGCAGGTGCTGGTTGATGTGGGTCAAAGAAACATGAGTATTTCATAATATATGGCGTATTTATATCGGATACATACTTAATATCATATTAAATAATTAAATATTTGATAAATGTTAATTTATTTTTTTAACAAAAATCATATTCTTACATTATACTCGTATCATATTTAATACCCGTACTCATATTCGTGCATGATAGGTGTGGGTATTCCTGATTGCCTGGTCAATATTATAATGCAAGGTGTTACTACTGTGCAAACTAATGTTCTGTGGAATGGGAGTAGATCTGAATTTTTCTCTTCATCCTGAGGAATTCGCCAAGAAGATCCTTTATCTCCTTATATTTTTGTTATATATGTGCATGAATAAATTATCTCATTTTATCTGCAAGGCAGACAGGAGGTGGATTCCATTAAAAGCAGGGAGGCGTGGACCTCAAATTTCTCAAATTTCTGCAAATTACCTGGCCAAAAGATGAGCTCTAGTAAGACGGGTATCTTCTTTTCTAAGAATGTGAGTACAGCTACTAGAATCATTCTAAAAGTCTGTTTAATTACCTAATAAAAAAGAAATAAATGCTTTTTGAGTTCTCTAAACATTGAACACTTCTACCTTATCATTTAATGTTTTCTTTTTGAAGAAATTAGGAGATTGGAAGCTGATTGTTTAGGAGGATTTAGTATTGGGTTTGGATCCTCTTCTAGAATAGGATTATCCTGCTAGAGATAAATGTGTATCTTAGGATAATTGTGTATTGGACTGAGTTGTTATTACTTAGTTGTTATTGCTGCAAACACCTATTTTTTGTGCTTTTTTAGGAGGCTGACTTCTCCATTCACTGTAAAACAACACTTTTTATGGTGTTTCCTTTCACTGCTGGCTGTTTCTATAATTTCAAATGGATAGAGGAAGTGTTTTTCACTTTGCTTGGCAGATGCAAACAATGACAATGTTTGTTTTGTTAGTTGTCAACAGAAAATAATGTTGGCAGAGCATTATTTTATATAACATGTGAATATATGCATTTCTTCAGATTTTTTTTGCCTTTCACCAAAGTATCGTCATAGTCATTGTTGTGACTATGAGACTATATAACATGTGAATATATGCATTGGTGTTGGAATATCAGGGATTGCTGCTGCATATAGTCTCTATGATGCATCTTTTAAGGTTTCATATCATTAGACTTCCTCTTTATTTATTCTTTCTATTTTCTTTAATTAGGTCAGAGGAAAGATTTTTTCTTACTTTCTGCTTTGAATTATTCTCATCATTTGGTTAGGTGACTGTACTGGAGTCACGGGATAGGCTTGGTGGCCGCATTCATACTGATTACTCATTTGGTTGTCCAGTTGACATGGGAGCCTCATGGTAAGTTCAATTTGTTTCATTGAAATTGTTTTGTTGCACACACTATTTTGTAGATGAAAGATGAACAGAATTCTTTCTTGATTATTTTCCAGGTTACATGGAGTTTGCAATGAGAATCCCTTGGCTCCATTGATACGTGGTCTGGGGCTTCCATTATATCGTACCAGTGGTGACAACTCTGTCTTATATGACCATGATTTGGAAAGGTAATAATCCAGCTTGTTTCTGCAATTTTGTTAAGATTAATGCATTTGAAGGTTTATGATGCAATTTTTAGAATTAAGAGCAATAGTATTTTAAGTGACCCTACTTGATTAGATACAAATTTAACAAATGGCTTGTGGCGTTTTTCAATCATGAATGCAATTATGATTATCTTAATCTGGAATCTAATGGCTTTCTGGTGACAACATACAGGGAAAGTGAGGGATGAGCATCCTAATGAAATGTCAGTTTCCTAAGCGAATGATTGGAGTTTGAGGTGTGCATTTGAAATTTGCCCATTTCCTATATATATGTGAAGGTTATGGGACCTTATCTTATGTTCTAGCCAAATGTTTATTAATGTGTTTGTCTTTTGATTGAATATTATTGAAGCGAATATTAGTTAAGCATGTAAGAATTTTACCTAGTTTTGAAGTTAATGATTTAATCCTTTGTTAAGACTTCAGAATTCATATAGACACCATCATCTTGTTTTCTTCTAGTTTATATTTAGGAAGTAATTTCTTAGAAATTATTCATTATAAGGGGCTATAAATACTCCTTTTTTCAAACTTCTTAAATATTTCTTAAATTTTTAGGTTCTGAATCGGTTTTTAAGTCCAAACCGATTCTGAACTGGTTTTTCTAAATCTAAATCGGTTCTGAACCGATTTTAAACCCAAACCGATTTTTAAACCAGTTTTAAATCCAAACTGGTTCTTAACCGGTTCATAATCGGTTCTAAATCGGTTCATCAAACCAAAACCGATTCAGATCCAAAAAGAAACCAGTTCAGTTTTTGAACTGAACCTTTTTAACAGTTCGGTTCAGTTTTTCATGCCGAACCGAACCATGCCCACCCCTAGCTTCGAGGCAGTTGAGAGTGCATGAAAAAAATTATCCTACACATGACCTAGAGTTAGCAGTTGTGGTGTTTGCTTTGAAGATATGGAGACATTTTCTGTATGGGGTGACGTTTAATGTCTACAGTGTCTACAAAAGTCTAAAGTACTTATTTGAGCAAAAGGAGTTGAACATGAGGCATAGAAGATGGTTGGAGTTTTTGAAAGACTATGATTTTCAAGTCCAGTATCATCTCGAGAAGGCAAACGTCATGGCAGATGCTTTGAATAGAAAGATGCTTAGTATGTCTGCTATGATGATTAAGGAGAAGGAATTAATAAAATAGTTCAGAGATATGTGGCTATTTATTGAATTGGCACCAGGAAGAATTCGTTTGAATATGGTTACCATTCTGAATGATTTAATGGAAAAAATCCGTGAGAAGCAAGAAAGTGATGATTTTTTATAAAAATAAAAGGAGTTAATGAAGCAAGGTAGTGTGACAACAGTGGAGGAAGGACCTGATGGAGTCCTAAAGTTAAAGGGAAGGATCTATATACCCAACGATCCAGAGCTTAGGAAAGCAATTCTTAATGAAGCTCATACTGGCAAGTTAAGTATGCATCCTAGAATGACTAAAATGCACCAAGATCTGAAACAGTTGTTTTGGTGGCTTGGAATGAAGAAAGATGTAGCTCAACATGTGTCATCTTGTTTAGTCTATCAGAAAGCTAAAATAGAACATCAAAGTCTTCAGGAATGTTACAATCTCTAACCATTCCCAAATAGAAATGGGATAATATTGCGATGGATTTTGTGGTTGGATTGCCAAGAACCCGAAAAGGCCATGATTCAATATGGGTAATTGTTGATCGGCTTACAAAGTCTGCACACTTCTTGCCGATTAACATAAGGTACAACATGGAGAAGTTAACCCAGTTGTATATCGGTGAGATTGTTAGACTGCATAGTGTGCCTTCTAGTATCATTTCCGAAAGAGACCCGAGGTTCACATCAAGATTTTGGTAGAGTCTTTAAGGAGCAATGGGAACGAATCTACATTTGAGTTCTGCTTATCATCCTCAAACTGATGGTCAATCGAAAAGGACAATCCAATCATTAGAAGATTTGCTTAGAGCCTATGCTTTGGATAAGACTGGAAGTTGGGATGAAGTCTTACATTTGATAGAATTCACCCACAACAACAGTTTCTACTAGAGCATAGGGATGATACCCTATGAGGCTTTATATGGACAATGGTGTAGAACACCTTTGTGTTGGTACCAAGACAGAGAGCACCTTACTCTTGGACCTAACCTTGTATAACAAACGACTGAGAAGGTTAAGATGATTCAGCAAAAGATGAGGACTGCTCAGAGTCGACAGAAAAGCTATGCGGACAAAAAGAAAAAGCCTCTTGAGCTTAAGGAAGGCGAGCATGTGTTTTTGAAAGTCATATCCGTGACTAGGGTCACCCGAGTTCTTAAATATAGAAAACTCACTCCTAAATTCATCGGGCCTTATCAAATTCTTTGTTGGATAGGTCTAGTAGCTTACCAAGTGGCCTTATCACCTTTTCTTTCCAACCTTCACAATGTCTTTCATGTATCACAATTGCGAAAATATATTCCTAGTCCAAACTATGTCATAGCATCTTATGCAGTACAATTAAAAGAGAATTTGACCAATGAGGCACCTCCTGTAAAGATCGAAGATAAGAGGGTAAAGTGACTTAAAGTGTAACACACCTAAATATAGTAACCACGACATAATCATCATTACACCACAGTTACTAAATCCAGGTATGTCACTGTCGAAACAGTAGAAATTTTTTTTTCAACTTAAAATTGTATTTCCACGTTTATGCATAGATAGAAAATACGAGTCACGTTATGAGATATAATTATATTGACTCACATCTAATAATACAACATCATTTTAATACAAAGTACATATCCATAGTTAATGCATAAAGTAGATTACACAATATTAAAGCTAGGTCTTTTATTACATAGCATAAACTACCATATAAAGGTTCGGCCTTCCCCGAAGTCTAACACATGGATGGAGTGATCCTGCACCTGATCTTCCTCATCATCTCTGATGGGTATTACTCGCCCCCACGATATGTCCAAATGGATGGGAGCACGAACATGCGTTGTAACCAAAACCTCTCTAGGAAAGAGGCGGCGGTTACTCCACATTTCCTCGATGGGTATAGGGAACTCCACACACATCGATACGAAGGTGATGCTCGTACTGGCACCAGGATCATTACCACTCTGAACCAGGGTCACATCCCCAATGTAGACGATATGCTTCTCTTCATGGTCGAAGTACCAGGCTTCCGAGCCTTGGAGAAACTGAATCCACGTGTGGAACAAAGGAGGTTGTCCAACTGCCATCACCAGGAAATAGAAGTCGATCTTCAACTATTTGACCAATCGAATCTAATCTGCGCTCTTCATTGTCTTTATCCAATGCGACATAAAACAAGGTAATACAAGAAAGAGGTGAGACACCCATCCTTCATTACCATTACGGTAGTAAGGAAACAACACGGCGCAGATCGCTCATAAAGCAATATAGTTCATAAATTTATTAGCA
This sequence comes from Ormosia emarginata, assembly GCA_029884605.1. Taxonomy (NCBI): domain Eukaryota; kingdom Viridiplantae; phylum Streptophyta; class Magnoliopsida; order Fabales; family Fabaceae; genus Ormosia; species Ormosia emarginata. Next base: position 16,934,219 of record JAQQTP010000078.1, on the reverse strand, counting down.
GCAACAATAATATTTATAGTAAAAACAGAACAGCAGTAGGCAATAACAAGAATCAACAATAATAAGCAAATCATGACAATATTTCCCGTAATCAGCACGACACTCAAATAATCATTTACAGAAGTAAAACAGTTACTTTCTCAGTCATAGGTGTTCATACTCAACAATATATGAGACTGACAATGAACGATGCACAATGTATTATGATACCACAATTCCTACTCCATGGAGCTAGACATCAACCTTCCAGAGTGAATGATCAAGGAGTAATGCTAGTATATCATTAGCCTTAAAAATAGTATGCTTCATCTCATAAAATATTTGCGCATCAATGGCTTATATGTGGCACCTCAACAGTTGATCGCGATATAGGACAACGTCCCAGTCAGGATCGTCGGTGTGTCGCATTGGTTTATCCCACGGCCCCAATGGAGCTACCACTGCCTATTGTGAGACACCCACACCCCGACGTCCCCAGGGCCAACAACATATGGCACTTACACTTAATATTCACACCCCCACATAGGTGTTATTCAACTCTTAGGCATACATATGCATGATGACATAATGTCCAATCATGTATGTTTATCAATTTAAATATGTCCAACGAACAACACATATGCATGACGATGCAATGTCCAATCATGTATGTTTATCAATGATGCATTCATCATATACAATACCACAACGGTATATAAATCATTATCAATGTCAATGATACATTTATCATTTTCAATACCACAACGGTGTATAATTCATGCTCAATGTCAATACATTATAATTTCCTCAAGAAATTCATCAATAAATACTTAGCCCCACATAGGGTCTTACAACAATATAGAATTTGTAACATTCCAAAAAATACATATTTGATCATGAATCATCGTTTTATAATATTCTTGATTTTTAGGAATTTTTCCGGAATTTTTCGGAAACGACGAATATTTTAATATATTCCTCGTTTTGCGTGCACACTAGGTGGGAATTGCTGAGACTAGTGTAACACCCCTAAATTGATTATTTCACCATGAATAGTCATTTTCCAATATTTGTGATTTATGTGAATTTTTCTCGAATTTTTCTAAACGCTTGACGAATATTTTAATATATTCCTCGTTACTGCGTAAAACTTCGAAAGCAGTCGTGAAAACGATGTAGTGCTTCAAAAATTGGAAAATTATATGACGGATAGTCGTTTTATAATATTTGCAATTTTTGAGAATTTTCTGGGAATTTTCCTAACCGTCGAATATTTTAATATATTCCTCGTTTTCTGCGTGTGCTACGAGATCGGGAAACGCGATGTATTCTCTCGAGAACCTTGGACTATGGATAAGTCGACGGGGGATCTTACTAAACCCGAGGCTTGACACAGTTTACGAGGTTTCGCAATTTTAGGAAATCTTTATGATACAATTAAATCAAGACAAATGTGAAAAATTCATCTGTCGATCAATTAAATACGACTCAACAGCGTAACTATTATCTAATGGATAATAGTGTGTAAAAAAAAAATACTATCACCTTATCCTAATGCTATTTACATTATATTTAATTTACTCACTTTAATTCAAATTTAAGTGTATTTTAATCAAAGCTTCCTTAACAAGCTTTGACCCAAGCTTTGACCAAGTGTTTAGCTTCCAAAGGAAGCCAAATTTTTCCCACTCATTTCTCTCCCTCTCACTTACGTGGTCTGCAGCCCAAATTGGAGAAAGAAATTGGATTCAATTATTCAAATAAATCAATTGACATAATATCACCAAAAACACATTTTGCTTCTTCATTTACGTTCTCTTCTTCTCCTTTCTTTTTTTCATATTTCTCTTCTCTTCCAGCAGCCCCTGCGTCCAGCCCTCTCCCATGAAACCTAACCTTCACAAAAATTTAATCTAACCACATTTCCTTAATCTCCTACTCCTCCTCTTCATCTTTGGTGCTTGGAGTTTCAAGAAAAGCTTCCATCTTCAACCATTCCTCAAGCCTTGAAGGTGAGCTCCCATGGCTGAAAAATTCCAGCCTTCCCCTCCCATTTTCGTTTCTGTTTTTCCTTGGTTTATTGGCCATTTTCTTCTTCTTTTACACACCATTTCATTGTTCTAACTTGGACCAAATTTTCTAGGGTTTTTGGTGCTCCAAATCAAAAATCAAGGGTGATTCTTGGAGTTTCTTGGTTCATCAACTTGGTAAGAGGAAGATTAATCCTCCTCAACCTCTTTAGCAACTAGGAATCTTGTATTTAATTTTTGGAAGAAGAACCACATGGTGGTTGTTCTTGAACTTGCTTGAAATTGGTTTCTTGAATGTGATTTTAATTTAGCTTTGAGTGGTTGATTGATTGTGTAATTTTGTGATTGGAAACCATGTATGAATGCTGAAAAATTCTGGTTTGCTGGACCCTTGGAGTGCCACGGTTTTTGGCTTGTTTTTGGGGCTGTCTTTGTGCTGGAAATTGAATGGAAATGAAGCTTAATTTGTGATCAATGCATGGCTAATTTAATCAAGTAGTTAAGGTTGATTTGAATGGATAAAATTCTGGTTGTTGGAACCTTGAGTGAGTCACGGTTTTTGGCTTGTTTTTGGGGCTGTTTTTGTGCTGGAAAATGAGTGGAAGTAATGCTTAATTTTTGATCAATGCATGGCTAATAAAATCAAGTAGTTAAGGTTGGTTTAAATGGACAAAATTCTGGTTGTTAAACCTTGGTAAGTGCCACGGTTTTGGGTTGTTTTAGGAGCAGAATTTTGGTTGTCATGGTGCCAAGAATAATGCTAGGTAGGTTAAGTAAAGGAAGACTAAATTAGTGAGAAGAAAATTGTGATCTAAGACTCTCTTGAGTGCCACGGTTTTGAGGGCTTGAATGAGGGAAAAGATTAACAAATTTGAGATGTCAAGACTTGAGTTAATCAAGCGATTAAAAATGTAGATTGATAATAGGAAACTTGTAACAATAAATTCATGATGGATTGTGGTGGAGACTTAGGAAATGAGCTAAGCTTGGAAGGTAATTATAAGAATCAAGTAACTTGAATCAAATGACAAGTAAATGAACCAATGAGATGAATTTCATAAGACTTGGAGATTTTAGAAATCCATAATGGACCCATAATGTGTTCCTTGAATTATAAATTGATATTATGTGGATATTGGGTTCTTCTTGGATGCAAATTTGCTTATTGCACTCTCTTGATCAATTATGGTATATTATGAATTCGTATGAGATTGTGGATCATACATGAGCATGCATAGTGTCTTATGCATTGTGATGTCCGTGTGGACTTGTTGTAAGGCCAAGTTGCCTAGGAGATTGAACACACCTAGTGCGGGTGCGAGTAGACAAGTGTGGGTCTTGTTATGACCTTGGGGGCGTCGGGGTGCGGGTCCTTCGCAATGGGCGTTGGTAGCTCCTCGTACTGTGGGGCAAACCGATGCAAACGCACCGACGATCCGGACTTGACACCGTCCTATATCGTGATCTAGTGTAGAATGTCCGTGCAATGCCATGATTGTGCACGTGGAAAATTATTGATAGCACTCGGCCTCGGCAGTAGGAGTCACGCAGACATGTCTCCCGATCTTTCTCTCCGACCGTTTGAGTCTAGCTCCATGGAGTAGGAAATTGAATGTTGTGTCCATGCATCATGGAATATTCGACATCTGAAAATTATTGTTTACCGATATTTAACTTGGATATTATGAATTATTCATTACCTTTATTAATGATTGCCTGATCGGTTATCTGTTTAAAAGCTTATTTATTGCCTTTACATGCTACGTGGGCGTTATGCGCCGTTCGGTTCTTGGTTCTTTGTATTGGTATTGATGGTAGGATATCTTACCTCTTTCCCATTGCTTCTATTACTTGCTTCGTTTATGTGCACCTGTTCGATCGAAGACGACGGTGAAGAGACAAGAGCCTCGCCTTCCCGGCTTCCGGCCCGCACAGATTGACTTTGACCGCGACGATGTCCGCACGCACGCGCGGATTTTTGGGAGATGTGCGCCGACCTTCCTCGGAGGGCGGAGTGTTGGCACATCAACCTAAACTCCGACCGTTGTGTGTATGTGGGAGACGTGTCTCGTATCACTTGCCTGGAGACGCCATGAGGCACCTGGTCCTCACTTGCTACATCGCCTTACGCTTGGAGTTTTACACCTATCGGGGAGATGTGGGGTCCCGTTACTACACCCCGCAGAGGATTCGTTTGATTCCACCGCTCGGGCTCGTCCCGCGCCTCTGTGGTTCCTATGGATGAGTCCTCGGATGAGGAAGATCCCGATGAGGGTCCTCCCGATGATCCCGAATCGGTCCCTTTTTATTTAAGGGGTCGATGATCATTGGTGGCTACCGATGGTGCCGGTGTTTTTTTTGTTTTTGGGGGCCTCGATGTATCTTTCTTTTTGATTTGGGCTGTATATTTTGTATATGCATGTTCCCTTGGGGTGGGTATAGTTTTGCTTTTTGATGATGGCCAGGCTTGTATTTATGAAACAGTTGTATTAAACTCCAGATATATATATATATATGCTATTTCAGGTGCAAATTTTCTTTGTATTGTCTTATTCGTTACTTTTATACGCATTCCGTATTATCATTATTCTTATTATAAAAAAAAAAAAATATTGCCAAGTTTGTTCACATGGTTAAACATTAATTAATTAAAATGAACCGGGTCTTAATCGTTGTTCAGTTAATTTCCGCATTTTATTTATTTGACAATGTGACGTTCCCTCCCAAAAAGGGGCGTTACATTAAGTTGGTATCAGAGCCCCGGTTTATGTTTTCTTTGGGTCTTGAGTGTGAGTCTGTCTTGTTTGTGCTGTGTGAATCTCTGTGGTGAGTGTCTTGAGTGGATTCCTCTGACTTTTCTTATGTTTTCAGTAATCTAATTTAAGAGAAAGGCAAAATGGCAAGAGGTGGAGATATTGCAGTTCTTTGTGGAAGCAATGCAATGCGGATGGCGGAACTCATTGCGCAACAAAACGAACGCTTACGCTCAACAACAAGAAAGAGTGCTCAACGGCTTGAGGCGACCGCCGATGCGCAAAACTTAGCGAGAATTTCGTCGTCATAACCCTCCGCAGTTCAAGGGGAGTTTGATCCCGACAAGGCTAATTTATGGATCAAGGAACTGGAAAAAGTCTTTCGTGGCATGAATTGTGCGGAAGACAAGAAGGTAAATTATGCGACTTTTATGCTTGTCGAAATGCCGAAGACCGGTGGAATGGAGCTCAAAGGGCGTTAGAAGCCGAAGGAGCAGAGGTCACTTGGGAATTGTTCAAGGAGAAATTCTTGGGCAAATACTTTCTGCGAATGCGAGACACGCAAAGGAGATGGAGTTCCTCAACCTGAGACAGGGGAACATGACTGTCAGCGAATACGCAGCCAAGTTTGAAAACTTGGAGAGATTTTCAACACATTACCAGCATCAAACTGATGAAGCCTGGAAATGCTGGAAATTCACCGAAGGACTGAGGTACGAGGTAAAGAAAGCTGTGATTACCTTGAAGATGAAGGTATTCTCGGAACTGTTAGACACTTGCTGCGAAGTTGAAGCCTTGGAGCAGGCTAGAGACTCGAGAAACAGGAACTTTGGGCCTGTACGGTCCCAAAGAGGTGGAGGCAGTGGTTCAAACCGCTTTCAGAAGAAACCCTATTCCCGACCAACAGGGAGTCAACAACAAATCGGTGGAAGTTCAGGTGGAGGTTCTTCTGGGAACCGAACTGGTCAGAATACGACCTACCCGTCCAAATGCTTGAAGTGTGGGAAGGATCATCTCACAAGAGACTGCACGATAAAAGGAATCATTTGCTTCAGATGTGGCAAACCGGGCCATATGTCCAGAGATTGCAACCAAGCAAAGGCTGAACCTTCACAATGCAACCCGAGCCAAGAAACCGCAAGCCGAGGTCGAGTTTATACTATGAGTGGAGTGAAGCTTCGAATCCGAAGACTTGATTCAAGGAGAAGGCGCCATAGAAGGTAATCTTTTAAAAGTACTTGTATGACTCGGGGCAACCCATTCTTTCATATCATATGACCGTGTGCTTTGCGACTTGGTTTACCCGTGTCTCGAACTACCTTTTGAATTGATGTTTCAACCCCACCGATAAACCGGTAGTTACTACCAAAGTCTGTTTGAAGTGTCCTTTGATTGTTGAAGGTCGAATCTTTTCTGTCGATTTGATCTGTTTACCTCTTTCACAGTTAGATATAATCCTAGGGATGGACTGGTTATCTTCCAACCATGTTCTGTTAGATTGTTCTAGTAAGACCATAGTCTTTCCTGTGGATGAGAATTCTAGATACTTGACGGCCAACCAAGCACGAGCTTTCTTGAAAGAAGGAGCTCAGGGGTACATGCTATTGTCTTCTTTGAAAATTGAGAGTGAGGCTGATTTGAGTACTATTCCGGTAGTGAAGGAATTTCCTGAGATCTTCCCTGAAGAAGTACCTGGTTTACCGCCGGCACGTGAAATCGAGTTTGCTATTGATCTAGTACCGGGAGCTGGTCCCGTGTCTATAGCACCGTACCGAATGTCACCGAACGTAATTAGTGAACTTAAGAAGCAGCTAGAAGAGCTTTTGGAGAAGCAGTTCGTTAGACCAAGTGTGTCTCCGTGGGGAGCACCTGTGTTACTAGTTCGAAAGAAGGACGGTACCTCGAGATTGTGTGTGGATTACAGGCAATTGAACAAGTTGACAATCAAGAACAAATATCCTCTACCGAGAATTGATGACTTGATGGACCAACTGAAGGGGGCAGCGGTATTTTCGAAGATTGACTTGAGATCTGGGTATCATCAGATAAGAGTGAAGACGGAGGATATACCCAAGACTGCCGTACGCGATACGGCCATTACGAGTATCTTGTGATGCCGTTTGGTGTGACGAATGCGCCTGCTATTTTCATGGACTATATGAACCGCATCTTTCGTCCGTACTTGGATAAGTTTGTTGTCGTCTTCATTGATGACATCCTGATATATTCTCAGAATCAGGAGGATCACGCTGGGCATCTCAGCATAGTTCTTCAGATTTTGAAGGAAAAGGAACTGTATGCCAAGCTGTCGAAGTGCGAGTTTTGGCTTGATGAGGTGAAGTTTTTGGGTCACGTAATCTCAAAAGAAGGAATCGCGGTGGATCCATGCAAAGTAGAAGCAATCGCTGCAGTGGGAACAACCGAAGTCAGTGACGGAAGTCCGTAGTTTCGTTGGTTTAGCCGGATATTACCGGAGGTTCATAGAGGGGTTTTCCAAGATTGCCGGACCGCTCACTCAATTGACGAAGAAGAATCAAGCTTTCGAATGGACTGATAAATGTGAGCGAGTTTTCAAGAGTTGAAGAAACGGTACCGACTACCTCACCAGTATTAGTGTTACCCGATCCGAATGAACCGTTCGAGGTGTATTGTGACGCTTCGTACCAAGGATTGGGATCTGTTCTTATGCAACACCGAAAGGTGGTAGCCTATGCTTCGCGAGTTGCGAGTGCATGAAAAGAATTACCCGACTCATGATTTGGAGTTGGCAAAACAGGTTTTTGCTCGAAGATATGGAGACATTTCCTTTATGGAGCGACATTCAACATCTTCGGTGACCACAAGAGCTTGAAGTACTTGTACGACCGAAGAAAGAGTGAATATGAGACAAAGATGGCTGGAGTTTTTAAAGGATTACGATTTCCGCTTGTTGTACCACCACAGCAAGGCGAACGTTGTGGTGACGCCTTAAGTAGAAAGACTATCGGTGTTTACGCCTTGATGATTAAGGAAAGAGATCTCATCGAACAATTTAGAGATGTATGGTCATTTGTTAAGTTGGAACCGGAAGAATTTGCATGAATATGGTTACCATCTCAAGCGAGTTGATGGAAGACATACGGAAAAACAAAGACCGATGAATTCTTGCAAGGAATAAGAGAACAAATGAAACAAGGCGAGAAAACAGAGTTCGAAGAAGGAACAGGATGGAATTCTCGAGATTCCGAGGTAGAGTTTGTATTCCTCGTGACCAAGAGCTTAGGCGATATATTGTGGATCATGCCCACACTAGCAAACTAAGTATGCACCCTGGTATAACAAAGATGTACCAAGACTTGAAGAAGTTGTTCGGTGGCATGGACTAAAAAGTGATGTCACTAGATGTGTATCGACTTGTCTAGTCCGTCAAAAAGCCAAAGTGGAACATCGGCGACCATTGGGGTTGCTACAACCGTTGTCTATTCCCGAATGGAAATGGGACAAAGATTGCAATGGATTTCGTTGTAGGATTGCCAAGGACAAGGATAGGACATGACTCGATTTGGGTAATAGTCGATCGGCTTACAAAATCGGCTCATTTCCTCCCGATTAATATAAGGTACAATTTGGAAAAGCTGACCCGACTGTATATTGGAGAGATTGTCAGACTGCATGGTGTGCCTACGAGTATAGTTTCGGATAGGGATCCGAGATTTACTTCAAAATTCTGGCAAAGTCTACAGGCATCGCTGGGAACAAAGTTACGTCTGAGTTCAGCGTACCACCCACAAACCGATGGTCAATCGGAAAGAACGATCCAATCTCTAGAAGACCTACTTAGAGCTTGTTCTATGGAACAGACTGGAAGTTGGGATGAAGTTCTACCACTGGTGGAGTTCACCTACAATAACGAGTTATCATTCGAGTATAGGGATGGCACCCTATGAAGCTCAGTATGGAAGACGGTGTGTCGAACACCATTATGTTGGTACCAAGACGGCGAGCGTCTTACGATTGGACCGAGATATTATCCAAACAGACGACGAGAAGGTTAAGATGATTCAAGAGAAGATGAGAACTGCTCGAGGCCGAGCGAGAAAGAGCTATGCGGATAAGAGAAGAAAGCCTCTTGAGTTTGAAGAAGGTGAGCATGTGTTCCTGAAAGTCACACCCACGACTGGGGTCGGCGGGCCTTGAAATCTAGAAAACTCACTCCGAAATTTCTTGGACCTTACCAAATTCTTCGTCGGATAGGTCCAAGAGCTTACCGATAGCCTTACCCCCTATTCTTGCAAACATACATAATGTATTCCATGTGTCACAACTTCGTAAATATTTACAGATCCAAGTCATGTCATAGCACCTGGACACGGTACATTAAAAGAGAACCTCGACGACCTATGAAACGTCTCCTGCGAGAATCGAGGATCGACGGATAAAGCAACTACGAGGCAAGGAGATTCCATTGGTAAAGGTGATTTGGAATGAAGCAATGGTGATGCGACTTGGGAATTGGAAGACAAGATGAAGGAGCAACATCCAGAATTATTTTAAGGTATGAAAATTTCGAGGACGAAATTCCTTTTAGTAGGGAGTGTTGTAACATTCCAAAAAATACATATTTGATCATGAATCATCGTTTTATAATATTCTTGATTTTTAGGAATTTTTCCGAATTTTTCTAAACGACGAATATTTTAATATATTCCTCGTTTTGCGTGCACACTAGGTTTGGGAATTGCTTGAGACCAGTGTAACACCCGGAAATTGATTATTTCACCATGAATAGTCATTTTCCAATATTTGTGATTTATGTGAATTTTTCTCGAATTTTTCTAAACGACGAATATTTTAATATATTCCTCGTTAAATAAAACTCGAGCAAGCAGTCGTGAAAACGATCGTAGTGCTTCAAAAATTGGAAAATTATATGACGGATAGTCGTTTTATAATATTTGCAATTTTTGAGAATTTTCTGGAATTTTCCTAACCGTCGAATATTTTAATATATTCCTCGTTTTGCGTGTGCGCTGAGCAGAATCGGGGAAACGCGATGTATTCTCTGAGAACCTTGGACTATGGATAAGTCGACGGGGGATCTTACTAAACCCGAGGCTTGACACAGTTTACGAGGTTTCGCAATTTTTAGGAAATCTTTTGATACAATTAAATCAAGATCAAATGTGAAAATTCATCTGTCGATCAATTAAATACTGACTCCTGTCAACTGTAACTATTATCTAATGGATAATAGTGTGTAAAAAAAAAAATACTATCACCTTATCCTAATGCTATTTACATTATATTTAATTTACTCACTTTAATTCAAATTTAAGTGTATTTTAATCAAAGCTTCCTTAACAAGCTTTGACCCAAGCTTTGACCAAGTGTTTAGCTTCCAAAGGAAGCCAAATTTTTCCCACTCATTTCTCTCCCTCTCACTTACGTGGTCTGCAGCCCAAATTGGAGAAAGAAATTGGATTCAATTATTCAAATAAATCAATTGACATAATATCACCAAAAACACATTTTGCTTCTTCATTTACGTTCTCTTCTTCTCCTTTCTTTTTTCACATATTTCTCTTCTCCTTCCAAAGAGCCCCTGCGTCCAGCCCTCTCCCATGAAACCTAACCTTCACAAAAAATTTAATCTAACCACATTTCCTTAATCTCCTACTCCTCCTCTTCATCTTTGGTGCTTGGAGTTTCAAGAAAAGCTTCCATCTTCAACCATTCCTCAAGCCTTGAAGGTGAGCTCCCATGGCTGAAAAATTCCAGCCTTCCCCTCCCATTTTCGTTTCTGTTTTTCCTTGGTTTATTGGCCATTTTCTTCTTCTTTTACACACCATTTCATTGTTCTAACTTGGACCAAATTTTCTAGGGTTTTTGGTGCTCCAAATCCGAAAATCAAGGGTGATTCTTGGAGTTTCTTGGTTCATCAACTTGGTAAGAGGAAGATTAATCCTCCTCAACCTCTTTAGCAACTAGGAATCTTGTATTTAATTTTTGGAAGAAGAACCACATGGTGGTTGTTCTTGAACTTGCTTGAAATTGGTTTCTTGAATGTGATTTTAATTTAGCTTTGAGTGGTTGATTGATTGTGTAATTTTGTGATTGGAAACCATGTATGAATGCTGAAAAATTCTGGTTTGCTGGACCCTTGGAGTGCCACGGTTTTTGGCTTGTTTTTGGGGCTGTCTTTGTGCTGGAAATTGAATGGAAATGAAGCTTAATTTGTGATCAATGCATGGCTAATTTAATCAAGTAGTTAAGGTTGATTTGAATGGATAAAATTCTGGTTGTTGGAACCTTGAGTGAGTCACGGTTTTTGGCTTGTTTTTGGGGCTGTTTTTGTGCTGGAAAATGAGTGGAAGTAATGCTTAATTTTTGATCAATGCATGGCTAATAAAATCAAGTAGTTAAGGTTGGTTTAAATGGACAAAATTCTGGTTGTTAAACCTTGGTAAGTGCCACGGTTTTGGGTTGTTTTAGGAGCAGAATTTTGGTTGTCATGGTGCCAAGAATAATGCTAGGTAGGTTAAGTAAAGGAAGACTAAATTAGTGAGAAGAAAATTGTGATCTAAGACTCTCTTGAGTGCCACGGTTTTGAGGGCTTGAATGAGGGAAAAGATTAACAAATTTGAGATGTCAAGACTTGAGTTAATCAAGCGATTAAAAATGTAGATTGATAATAGGAAACTTGTAACAATAAATTCATGATGGATTGTGGTGGAGACTTAGGAAATGAGCTAAGCTTGGAAGGTAATTATAAGAATCAAGTAACTTGAATCAAATGACAAGTAAATGAACCAATGAGATGAATTTCATAAGACTTGGAGATTTTAGAAATCCATAATGGACCCATAATGTGTTCCTTGAATTATAAATTGATATTATGTGGATATTGGGTTCTTCTTGGATGCAAATTTGCTTATTGCACTCTCTTGATCAATTATGGTATATTATGAATTCGTATGAGATTGTGGATCATACATGAGCATGCATAGTGTCTTATGCATTGTGATGTCCGTGTGGACTGTTGTAAGGCCAAGTTGCCTAGGAGATTGAACACACCTTAGTGCGGGTGCGAGTAGACAAGTGTGGGTCTTGTTATGACCTTGGGGCGTCGGGGTGCGGGTCCTTCGCAATGGGCGGTTGGTAGCTCCTCCGTCCGTGGGGCAAACCGATGCAAACGCACCGACGATCCGGACTTGACACCTTGTCCTATATCGTGATCTAGTGTAGAATGTCACGTGCAATGCCATGATTGTGCACGTGGAAAATTATTGATAGCACGGCCTCGGCAGCCGAGTCACGTACATGTCTCCCCGATCTTTCTCTCCGACCGTTTGAGTCTAGCTCCATGGAGTAGGAAATTGAATGTTGTGTCCATGCATCATGGAATATTCTGACATCTGAAAATTATTGTTTACCTGATATTTAACTGCCTGGATATTATGAATTATTCATTACCTTTATTAATGATTGCCTGACTGGTTATCCGTTTAAAAGCTTATTTATTGCCTTTACATGCTACGTGGGCGTTATGCGCCGTTCGATTCTTGGTTGCTGTATTGGTATTGATGGTAGGATATCTTACCTCTTTCCCTGTGCTTCTATTACTTGCTGTTTATGTGCACCCTGTACTGATCGAAGACGACGGTGAAGAGACAAGAGCCTGCCTTCCCGCTTCTGGCCCGCACAGATTGACTTTGATCGACGATGTGCCGCACGCACGCGCGGATTTTTGGGAGATGTGCGCGACCTTCCTCGAGGGCCGGAGTGTTGGCACATCAACCTAAACTCCGACCGTTGTGTGTATGTGGGAGACGTGTCGTATCACTTGCTCGGAGACGCCATGAGGCACCTGGTCCTCACTTGCTACATCGCCTTACGCTTGGAGTTTTACCCGCCTATCGTGAGATGTGGGGTCCCCGTTACTACACCCCGCAGAGGATTCGTTTGATTCCACCGCTCGGCTCCGTCCCGCGCCTCGTGGTTCCTATGGATGAGTCCTCGGATGAGGAAGATCCCGATGAGGGTCCTCCCGATGATCCCGAATCGGTCCCTTTATTTAAGGGGTCGATGATCATTGGTGGCTACTTGATGGTCTGCCAGTGTTTTTGTTTTTGGGGGCCTCGATGTATCTTTCTTTTTGATTTGGGCTGTATATTTTGTATATGCATGTTCCCTTGGGGTGGGTATAGTTTTGCTTTTTGATGATGGCCAGGCTTGTATTTATGAAACAGTTGTATTAAACTCCAGATATATATATATATGCTATTTCAGGTGCAAATTTTCTTTGTATTGTCTTATTCGTTACTTTTATACGCATTCCGTATTATCATTATTCTTATTATAAAAAAAAAAATATTGCCAAGTTTGTTCACATGGTTAAACATTAATTAATTAAAATGAACCGGGTCTTAATCGTTGTTCAGTTAATTTCCGCATTTTATTTATTTGACAATGTGACGTTCCCTCCCAAAAAGGGGCGTTACAGAATTAGTTCTCAACATCAAAGTATGTTCATGGCCCATTAATTATCACCATTTCCCCATTAAGGGTTTAACATTTCCAAGAACTTAAGTCTTGATCAATTATGTGAATCCTTAGATTAACTAACCCTTAAAACCGTAGTCTCACTAGCCTTCAAGGTTCTAAATTTCTTTCCATATTATGCACTAATCTCTTGATACCTAATTACTTAGCTTTTGTTCCACATGGAATCAATTCAATTTCTCCAAAAATCTAACCCAAACTGTGGTCTCACATTAGGGTAAGAAATCCTCAAAAACTTCTATTTTATGTCTTACTCATTTTATAATTTATCACATAGGTTTTACTTTACACAATTCCATTCCATCCTTAAGAATTTCAAGCCAAAACTGTGGCTCCTCATTAGTGTGGTGAAATCCTAAATTTTCCCTTCATTGGATCTAACATTATCATTCAATTTTAGTGTGGTGAAATCCCAAATTTTCCCTTTATTGGATCTAACATTATCATTCAACACTTAACCACTTAAATTTCACTTAATTCTTATACCAAATTAAATTCTTACATCCTTAAGTTCTTATCAAAACTATAACTTCCATAGGCGCTAGGAAACCTAGATTCTTCCTTCATCAATCCCATTATGATTATTAATCCTCTAATGTCTAATTACATAAGTTTTATTACTCACCAATTTAATCCAAATCCTCATTATTTTAGATCAAAATCGTGGCACCATCAAGTCCTCCAAGTTCTAATTTGATTCTTTCACTTTATTAAAGGTTATGCATGTCTCTAATTCCTCAATCTCCAAGGATGCACCAAGGCATTCACTTGAATCCAATTTTTCTCTCTAAGACCGTGGTCATCATAAGTCTTTAAAGTCCAATGTTTTTTTTTCCTTTCATGCATTAGTTTCTTAACATTAATTTACTTAAATTTTGTTCATCAAGATCTTTTCAATTCCTCATGTTCCAATGCCAAAATCATGGCCATCGTTTGGGGTAATAAACCCTTACAATTTTCCATTCATAAATTTTATTGGCATCATTCAACATTTAATTTCATAGTGTTATATATTTGTGTGCAAAACAAATTTACAATTCAAGAATCTCCTCAAAACCGTGGCCTTCATGTTAGGGTAGGAAACTCCACATTTTCTATTTAGCAACCCTAACATGATCAAGTTCATTCAACACTTCCAACACATTCAAGATCACAAATCAAACAATAATCAAATTTAAGAACACACAAGCATGCAAAAATCACAAATCAAAATAAGCACACCAAGGTTCCCTCACCACCAATAATGGTTGAAGTGAGTAACCTCCCTCTTACCTAAAGAGGACAATTCAAGAAAACAAACTCCTTGGTTCCTTGGTTACAAATTCGGATTCCACCTTCAAGAGAACCATAAAATGGTCAAATTTTCACAATCACAAACCAAGGCTTGAAAAGAATGATCCTTGGTCACCTATGTGACCAAGGAAAACGAAAAAGAGAAGTAAATGTGAAGAAAGTGAAGAACTTTACCTAAAGCCTCAAGCTTGAACTCCTTGAGATTTATTCTTTGTGATTTTCGGATTCCACTCACATAAAAACCCTAGATCTTCAAAGTTAGGGCTTGATGATAGAAGATGCAAATGGAAGAACACAAAAATGGCTTCCTTGGATTTCTCCTAGGTGGATTCGGTTTTGGTCCTTCAAGAACCCTAAAAATCCAATATCATAAATCAACACCAAGGTTTGGTAAAGACATGATCCATGGTTACAAAAATGAGATTTGGAAGGTGGTCACAAAAGATGATGTAGATGAGAGATTTGGAAGGTGGTCACAAAAGATGAAATGTATGGAAAGAAGAACACGAAAATGAAGAGAAGGAATAAAGATCAAAACTTTACCTCAAAAGCTTCAAGCTTTGCCTCTAATGGTGGAAAATGAAATAGATGTTTTTAGGAGATGAATCCAAAAGGAAAAGTGTTTAGAATGATGAGGTGAAGATGGAAATGAGCTTGGCTTGATGAAATGGTAGAGGTAGCCACCACATGGAGCTGTTGTTGTATTGGAGAGTGGAGAGGAGGAGGGGCAGTTTAGAGAGAAAAAGGAGGAAGAAGAAGTGAAGAGAGAGAGAGGGTGATAGTAGGGTGAAATTAGGGTTTGTTGTTAGTGAAATGAGGAGTAAAATGAGTAAGGAAAAAATGAATTTCCTTGTCCCCAAAGGGTGCTTCAGCCGTAGCACACAAGGGAGATGGGGAGGGAGAGTTTTGTCCTTCCATGTAATTATTTAGGGCAACTTGGTCATTTGGGGTCAAAGTTTGTAAAAGCTTTGATTAAAGTGTCATCACTTCTGAATTAAAGTGAACTTGATCTGACATAAAGTAGATTACATTAAGATAAGGTGATAGGATTCCTAATGCATGCTATTATCTAATAGACAATTGTTATAGTTGTCAAAAGTCAGTATAAATTGTCCAGCGGATAAAATTACACAATAATTTATCGTTCTATCAGATAAAATTTTTCAAAAAACATGAAATCTCGTAAGCCATGTCCAGCCTCAGGTTTAGTAAGATCCCTCGTCGATGTTTTCATAGTTCAAGGTTCTTGGAAAAATATCTTATTTTCCTGGGGCCACTCAGTTTGCACATAAAACGAGAAATAATATTAAAATATTTCACGTTATCAGAAAAATTCCAAATATTATAAAATGATCATTTATCATGAAATTACTAATTTTCAGGATGTTATCTCGGCTTTGCTCAGTGTATACGTAAAACGGAAAATAATATTAAAATATTTCACGTTCTTAGAAAAATACAAAAAAATTTCCAAAATTTATAAATATTGTAAAACGACTATTTATCATAAAATTATTAATTTTTGGGATGTTACACAAAGGGAAAGAAATCCCGTTGGTGAAAGTGATCTGGAATGACATAACCGAAGATGCAACATGGGAATTAGAAGACAAGATGAAGGAACAACATCTACATTTATTCTAAGGTATAAAAATTTCGAGGACGCAATTTTTTTTGAAAATGGGAGAGTTGTAACACCCCAAAAATTGTTTGTTTCATGATAAATAGTCATTTTATAATAACTGTGATTTTTGTGAATTTTTCCAGGAACGTTGATTATTTTAATATATTTCTCAATTTGCGTTCGCATTGAGCAGAGTCGAGAAAATAAAATATTTTCCCTGAGGCTGGAAAACCTTGAACTGTGAAAATGTTGATGGGGGATCTTACTAAACCCAAGGCCAGGCACAGTTTACAGAGTTTTCATTTTTTGGGATTTTATCTGATAAATAAAACGTGATACATTCTATAATCCATTGGACGATAGATACTAATATTGTTAACTGTAAAATTTATCCATTGAATAATAGCTTGTAGTAAAGTGCAAGCTATATTTTCAAGAGTGTCCACTTTATGTCACATCACCTTGACTTTTCAAAAGTGAAGAATTGACTTCTTGAAGAAGCTTTGTTTTTGGCAAATTGGAGAAGCCAAATTTCACCAAGCTTGCAAGGGAAGCCTTTCCCTCTCTCCTTGTGTGTGTGTGTGTGTCGCGGCAATGGGGGGAAAATGGCGGAATTTTTTTTTCATTCAACTATCTCACATCAAATTTTACTTCTCTCTCTTCACACTTTCTCTCTCTCTTTCCATCACATTTTCTCTCTTTTCTTTCTCCTCCATACCCCACATTAACCCCACCATTTTGGCACCTCCATGTTTTCAAAAATTCAAGCAACCTCATTTTCTTAAACTCCATCACATTCTAAGACCTTTCTAGTTGGAATTTACCTAAAAACCTCACTTCTTCATCACTTTTCTTCAAGCTCTAAGCTTGAAGCTTAAAAGTAAACTTTTTTACTTTCACCTTTCCTTCTCATTTTCGTGTTCATGGTCCATACCATGACCATTGATCTCTTCTTTTCAAGCTAGAAATATTGATTTTTGTGAGATGAAATTTCTAGGGTTTTAGGTGGTGGAGGTCGATACCTACAAGGAGCTTAAAGGAAGTTGCTTTTCTTTGTTTATCTCTTTTGGTAAGAGAAAAATCATCCACTTCAACCTATCTTGGTAGTGAGGAGCTTATTTATGTTTTGGTTGTGAGAAACCTATGTTAGGATTACTCTCTTGGATGTATGATTTTGTAGTGATTTTTATCTTATATGAAATTATTGGTTGTAATTGTATATTTTGATGACTTTGGATTGTTCTTGATGAATTGGAAATATGGATGGAAGGCAAGAGTTTCTTGCCCTTTTGGAGGCTCATGGCCAAATGGCCCAAAAATGGGTCTATAATGAAAACTTGTGTAACAATTTGGGAATTAAGACTCTTGATAATGAGTAATTGGTGAGGTGAGGAAAAATTGTGGAATCTCTTAGTCTCTTGAGGATCACGGCCTCTTAAGGAGAATATTGACAAAATTATATGTTAAAGTGGGAACTTAGTTAAATAGATAATTAGAGGTTAATTAGGAATTTATAAAATGGAAAGAATAAAAACTAGGATTTTATTCTATAACTTAGAGAAATTTGTGGCTAAGGAAAGAACATAAGTGTAAGTGAGGTGTTGAGGAACTTAAACTAAATTACAAGGAAAGAACATGAGTGTAAGTGAGGCATTGAGCAACTTAAACTAAATTACCCTAAGTGAATTAGGTTTAGAATTAAGTAAAGAACTTGTCTAGTTTGAGTAATAAAGATTAGATAAAATGCAAAAGAATTCCCCTAGAGAAAGACTTCATAGGAAAATGTTAAAAAAATTAAAGTGAAATTCCATAATAAACCTTAAAGGTATATTTTCACAATTGAGAACTTGATGATGTGTTGTTGTGGACCCATAAGTGGGACCAAGAATCTGTTGGTAATTGATTTGGCAAAATTGTGGCGTGATTATGGAAAAGTATATGATTATTGAATATACATGAATATGCATTGAGTCATCATGCGTCGTAAGAAGTCTAGTGGACTTTGTTGAAAGGCTTTACGCCTAGGAGATTGAATCACACCTTAGTGCAGATGCGAATAGACAAGTGTAGGTCACTCGTTGGCCTTGGGGTCATCGGGGTGCGAGTATGTCGCAATGGGCAATTGGTAGCTCCTCTGTACCGTGGGATAGACAGATAAAAATGCACCGACAATCCGGAATAAGACACTGTCCTATATCGCGATCTTGTGAAGAATGTCTTGTATGAGCCATGTTGCGTAATTTTATTAAGATTGAAGCACTTGATTTGAGGCCGATGATATATAGACATGTCTCCTCGATGATTCTCTTTGAATGTTGTGTTTAGCTCCATGGAGTAGAATTTTTGGTATCTTGTGCATGTACAGAGTCAATCATCATGTTTATCTGCCATATACTTATATGATTATTGTTACCAAGCGGCTTTCAGTACTCAAGAGGGGGGGTGAATTGAGTAACAAAAACTTTTGCAAAAGCTTTAAACAAATAAACTTTGCTCAATATAAATATTAAAGAACGTGGAAGAGATGAGAAAAAGGAAGAACAATTAATAAATAAATTGCAGGAATCAATAAATAAAGTGCATAAAAATAAAGAGAATAAGAGAAGGAAAACAGGCACAGTATTTATCCTGGTTCGACCACCAACAACTTGTGGCCTACGTCCAGTCCCCGAAACATAGTTCGAGATTTTTCACTATTCAAGACAAGCTTAAACAACAGGTGCTTGCAACCTTTACAATACGGAGCACTTTTCACACACAGGGAAACTCTACCCTTGTGCTCAAGCCTCAATTAAACAAAAGGGATACCTCACCCTTATACAATCCTTGGGGATACCTCACCCTCAATATACAGAAACAGATAAAGAGATGAAATGAAACTCTCACTAAGAGTGGATAAATACAAATTGAAGTACTAAAGAGCTGTTTCTCAAATATCTCAAGAGTTAAACAATTATAAGTTCAGAAAAAGAGAGAATAAAGCAGAGCACGTTTTCAAGCAAGCAAAAAATTGATCACAATGTTCAGGGGGTTTTCAGAGAAGTCCCAGGCCTCTATTTATAGAGTTCGTAGAAGAAAATGGTCGTTGGGAGCAATTAATAACGTTTAAAACTTTCTGATTCTCGTATGGAATTTGAAAACTCAACTCTGATTCTCGTGGGGTATTCGAATGCCTGAAGGAGGTATTCGAATACCTCTGTCAAAAACTCTTTCAGAAAACTGATTAAGTTGGGGTTATTCGAATACCAGTCAAGGGTATTCGAATACCTCATTAAAACAAGGCATGTTTCGAAAACAGGGTATTCGAATACCATATGGGGTATTTGAATGCCTCATTTAAAAAGGTTCATTCTGAAACTAAGTTATTCGAATACCATATGGGGTATTCGAATGCCTCTGTTTTGGCACAGCAGAAAATATCAGTTACGAATCAGGTTATTCGAATACCAAATTGAGGTATTCGAATACCTCAGTTAAAAACAGTTCAAATTCCTTTCCAAAAAGCTTCGAAATGCTTGTTTTTAACCTTTAAAACATTTGATCTTTTAAAAACTTCAGTTTAGGTTATCTTTACTCATTTGAGATATTTAATTGACAGCTCCATACATGATAGATCCTAAGTCCTAAAGCTAATCTTTAAACACTTGGACTTAGTCTTCTCATCATCCTCATGTTTGTTATCATCAAAATACATCTTCATTGTTGCGTAGCAAACACATTCTCCCCCTTTTTGATGATGACAAACTATCATAGAGAAAAGCATCAGTACAGAAATAATTGGAATTCACAAAGTAAGAGGCTTACATTCATATCTAATATGTGCGTGGCGTAGCTCCCCCATAATGTTGGAATCCAATAATAGTTATTTTAAACCTGTCTTTTCTCATAGTTATATTTTTCTCCCCCTTTGGCATAATCAAAAAGATACGACAATATATAATGCATAAAGGAGGCAATAAGCATAAAGAGAAACTGATTGTATTAATAATTTAGCCAATATACATAATATAATGAAAGAGTAAACAGCTAATACAAAAAGGCATCCAAACAAGAACAAAGCCTAGAAATAGGCATCTGGCGGAGGAGGAGGGGAATCAGAACCCCGTGAAGATATCAAAGCACGCAAAGCAGCTTGCTCACGCTCAACACCATCAAGTCTGTCAAACAGAACAGAGAAGGTGTGTTCCAAATAAGCTCGGTTATCCTCCATGTAAGCACGGTTGGCCTAGTAAAGTGGCCATGACTTGATCCGAGTAATGGCGAACCAGCGGCGGGAGCGGGGCCGGCGGGGCCGCCAGCGGTGTCGAGGCGGCGGGGGCTACGGAGCGGCGAAGCGCAGCGGGGGCGGCGGCGGGATCGGTGGGTCGTCCTCATCATCGTCAACTTCAACTGGGAATACCCACCTTCATCGATCTTTATCATCTTCATTCGGTTCAGGCGTATAAGAGCCAAACACATTGTGATGGGTCACCGAGAGATTCCGCTCGGTCTCCACAATCTGCGGATACTTGCCTAGGAAGGCGGTGATGATCACCCCATAAGGTAGCTCGAGCGTTCTTTTCCCTTAGCTCTCATCATATGCTTCATAATGAAGACGGGCCGCTTTATCGGTATCCTTTCTTCGGGATCCACAAAGATAAACACATCATCTTCACTCGGTAGGCGTAGTTCCCACCTCTAGGAGCTAAGATGTGGGCATAAGCATAATGTAAGAGCTTTGTCCGGCTCTTCATCATGCCCCTTTGACTCCCTTTTGAGTCGGAGGTAATGCCAACCCAGGTCGAAGAACATCTTCAATGGCTCGAATCTTGTCGAACCGCTGGACAAACTCTTCACGGTCTTCGTTATTACGGCCGGCAGATTCTAGGCCAAGAAGCGAACCCGGTCTGAGGAGTGATCACAATGTGCGATCACGAGACGTCGAGTGTGAGTTCCGGTCCTTCAATCCTCAAGTTGCGGTAGAAACATTTTGACCAGATCGGGGTAGAGGACCGCCTTATAGGAGCAAAAACGAAGCACGCCCTGGATGTCCAGCGTGTAGGAAATCAAAGCCACCTTCTTTTTCAAAGAATGCCAAGTCCGAGATACTTGGGCTGCACAAGGTTTCGTTCTCTCGAAATGAGAAATGAAGCGTCCAAGGGTTTACGGGTGAGAGGAGAGCCTTCGCAGATCCAATGGGTTGTTGCAAGGCACGGTTTTTGTGCGAGCACGCTTGGAGGAGGAAGCCATGGATGAAGGTTGAAGATGAGAGGAATGGGTTTGAAAAGAGAGGAGTAACGGTTGGGTGAGACGTAGGAGAGGGTATTCGAATAGGAGGAGATGAAAGAACGGGAGAGAAGAAATGAGGGAGAGAGATGAGTGAACGGGTGTGCGAAGGAGTTTATATAAAACTCAGACCCAAGGTATTCGAATGCCTCAATTGGTATTCGAATACGGCTGTTTGGAAACGCAAAGGTCAGGGCTATCTTGAAAGAAGGTATTCGAATACTGCTATAGGTATTCGAATAGACTGTCCAAAATAAATTGGCCCAGATAAGTAGGTATTCGAATACTGCTTAGGGTATTCGAATACTTCAGAGACAGAAACAAAAGCCTGATAGCAAGAGGCTTCAGGTTATTCGAATAACCACGAAGGTATTCAAATACACCTGGTTAATAAATCATGAAAACATGCGAGGAAATGATGGTATTCGAATACCAGATGAAGGTATTCGAATAACTTAGATAGAAAAACATAAAACTTACGTCCAGAATGCAATTTTGAAGAAGAAAACTTACCCAATTAAATGAGTACCTGCAAAACAGAATGGAGGATATCTCCGACGCTCAGGTCAGTAACAATTAAAGATCAATAAAATAATAAATGAGTATTAAATTTAACAGATTAAATACACGATTGATCCAAAATACCAAGTTCTCTTCTTAAATGAAAGAACGAATCTTTAGGTAAAGGTTTTGTGAAAATATCAGCAAGTTGATTATTGGTTTCAACAAATTCTAACACACAATCACCTTTTTGAACATGATCTTGTATAAAATGGTGCCTTATCTCAATGTGCTTAGTCCTAGAGTGCATAATGGGATTCTTTGTCAGATTGATTGCACTAGTATTATCACATCTTATAGGGATGTGATTAAGCTGAAGACCAAAGTCTAGAAGTTGTTGCTTCATCCATAGAATTTGAGCACAACAACTTCCGACTGCCACATATTCAGCCTCAGCGGTGGATAAAGCCACGCTATTTTGTTTCTTGCTATGCCAAGAAACTAAGGAATTGCCAAGCAGGTGACATGTTCCACTAGTGCTTTTCCGATCCAATTTGCATCCAGCAAAATCGGAGTCAAAATAACCAATAAGACTACAAGTGGTACCTTTGGGGTACCACAAGCCCACTTGTGTAGTGCCACCTAGATAGTTCATAATTCGTTTTACAGCACTTAAATGAGACTCTTTAGGATTAGCTTGATATTTAGCACACATGCATACGCTAAACATTATATCAGGCCTACTAGCAGTGAGATAGAGAAGAGATCCAATCATACCTCGATATTTAGTAATTTCTACAGAATTACCTGCTTCGTCTTTATCCAAGTAACACGAAGTACTCATTGGTGTAGCCATGTGCTTTGAGTTGTCCATTCCAAACCTCTTGAGAAGTTCTTTACAATACTTTGTTTGGCTAATGAACGTTCCACTCTTTGTTTGTTTGATTTGAAGTCCAAGGAAGAAATTGAGTTCTCCCATCATGGACATTTCGAATTCGCTTTGCATGATTTTGGCAAATTCCTTGCACAGATTTTCGTTAGTAGCACCAAATATGATATCGTCTACATATACTTGTACAAGGAGTATATCATGTTTTTTATTTTTAATAAAAAGAGTCGTGTCAACCTTACCTCTTGTAAAATCGTGTTCTAAAAGGAACTTACTTAACCTTTCATACCAAGCTCGTGGAGCTTGTTTTAGGCCATACAAAGCCTTTTTCAATTTGAAAACATGGTTAGGTAGATCATAATTTTCAAAACCTGGAGGTTGGTCAACATATACTTCCTCTTGAATAAAGCCATTTAAAAAAGCACTTTTAACATCCATTTGATATAATTTAAAATCCATGATGCAAGCAAAAGCAAGTAACATCCTAATAGCTTCTAATCTAGCTACAAGTGCATAGGTTTCTTCATAGTCTATACCTTCTTCTTGATTATATCCTTTTGCTACAAGTCTAGCTTTATTTCTTGTTATTATTCCAGCTTCATCAAGTTTGTTTCTAAACACCCATTTAGTACCGATAATAGGATGATTATTAGGTCTTGGAACTAGTTCCCAAACTTGGTTTCGTTCAAATTGATTTAATTCTTCTTGCATAGCTAGAAACCAATGTTCATCATTAAAGGCTTCATTGATGTCTTTAGGTTCGATTTGAGAAACAAAGGCTAAGTGGTTACATGCATTTCTAATGGAGTTTCGAGTACTTACACCTTTGGATACATCACCTATTACTTGATCAAGCGGATGATATTTTGAGGTACGCCATTCTTTGGGAAGTTCCAAAGCTTGTGAATCCTCTTGTCTTTGTTTATCTTCTTGCTTCTTGATTTCTTTTTCCTTGCTATCCAAATGAGTTTCTGCTAAGGCTTCTGCAACATCATCAATAACAAGATCCTTTCTCGATCCATTTGGGTCAGTTTCATCAAATGCAACATGTATAGATTCTTCAATAGTCATAGTTCTTTTATTATATATACGAAAAGCCTTACTATGATTTGAATAACCAAGAAATATACCTCCATCAGACTTAGCATCAAACTTGCCTAAGTTATCTTTTTCATTATTTAAAACAAAACATTTGCATCCAAAAACATGAAAATGTGCGACATTTGGCTTTCTTCCCTTGTATAATTCATATGGGGTTTTCTTTAAAATAGGCCTTATAAGGGCCCTGTTTATAACATAACAAGTGTATTCTGACAAGATCCTTAAAAAATACTTAGGAAGAAGCACCTTATTAAGCATAGTTCTCGCCATTTCTTCTAAAGAACGATTTTTCCTTTCTACAACTCCATTTTGTTGTGGAGTTCTAGGGAGAGAAATTATGATTAATGCCATGTTCATCACAATAATTTTCAAAAACATTGTTTTCAAATTCGCCACCATGATCACTTCTTATAGAAGAAATTTGAAAACCTTTTTCGTTTTGAATAACTTTGGCAAGTCTTTTAAATGCTAGAAATGCATCATTTTTATTTGCAAGAAATAAAGTCCATGTAAACCTAGAAAAATCATCCACAATCACTAAAGTATAGTAATTCCCACCAAAGCTCATAGTTCTAGAGGGTCCAAATAAATCCATGTGCAAAAGTTGTAAAGGTCTAGTAGTTGAAACTATATTTTTTGATTTAAAAGAGACCTTTATTTATTTACCCTTTTGACATGCATCATATAATTTATCTTTAACAAAATTAAGCTTTGGTAGTCCAATTACTAGCTCTTTAGAGACCAACTTCCTTAGGTGATCCATGTGAATGTGTGCAATTCTCCTATGCCATAACCATGAATCATCATTCTTACTTAAAAGGCATTTCGCATCATTTGAAGATATATCATCAAGACTAATCATATAAATGTTATTTATTCTATGACCAATGAATTTAACATGTTTATCATTTTTATCTTCAATTATGCAACAATTTGAATCAAAAATTACCTTATTTCCTTTGTCACATAATTGGCTAATACTAAGAAGGTTATGTTTTAAGCCTTCAACAAGCAACACATTTTCAATAGAGGAATTTGGATTCTTGCCAACTTTTCCGATTCCAAGAATTTTTCCCTTGTTGTTGTCTCCATAAGTAACATGTCCATGATTCTTGGGAATAAACATGGTGAATTTTGAGTCGTCTCCAGTCATGTGCTTGGAACAGCTGTTGTCGAGATACCAATTTGAGCTCCTGGCTTTCAAGCACACCTACAACACAATTTTAATTTTTAACCTTTAGTACCCAAATTTTCTTGGGTCCTTGAGTGTCAATTTTAGGCAATGTACCCTTTGGAACCCAAATCATTTTTGTCCCAATTTTTGTGTTAACATTTTTTCTAGCATTGCATGTTGAAGCACTATGACCCTTCTTTCCACAGTAAAAACATTTAATAAATGGACTGCTGGAAGTACTTGAATAAACGAAGAAATTTTTATAAGATTTATGTTGATTTTTCGGGTTATAACCAATTCCAGCTTTTTCAAAAACAACCCTTTGTTTCCCTAATATAATATTTAGATTATCTCTCCCAGAAGTGAATTTGGCAAGGGTGTTCTTTAAGTCTTCAATTTCTTTCTCAAGTGTATGACATGAAGAACAAGAATATGAAGTAGAAGCATGTGAGGGATGAGATGAGCATGCATCAATAATTCCCAAGGTTTCATTTTCAATTTTTAATTCTTCAATCTCTTTATTTAAAATAAGAATTTTATTTTCTAAAGAAGAGATTTTTTTCTTAGAGGAAGAAATTTGTTTTGTGAGTTTTAAAGATTCATCATGCAGTTCTTCAAAGGCATCTTGTAACTCATCATAAGAAGGTAGTAAAGTAGAGTTAGAACTTACCTCATTTTCGCTTTCTTCTTCTTCTCCTTTGGCCATGAGACAAAGTTGAGCTTCTTCGCTATCTGAGCTGTCAGTTGAATCCATGTCGTTTTCATCCCATGCTATATAGGCTTTTCTTCCTTTTCTTTCTTTGAAGGGCTTCTTCTCAAGTCTCTCTTTCTTCTTTTGGTAAATCGGGCATTCCATTTTCATGTGACCAGGCTTGCCACATTCATAGCAAGTAGGAGTTGATGAAGCTCCTTCGCCTTTGTAATGAGTCTTCTTCGGAGGAAGGGAGGTCTTCTTTGCATTCCCTTTTTCTTGAGAAATTTACTAAATTTTTTAACTAACAGACTAAGATTTTCTTCGTTTACCTCAATGTTTTCTGAGCTTTCTTCATCTTCTTCATCATCATTGTCAATTGTTGAGGAAGTTGCTTTGAGCGCTATCCCCTTTTTCTTTTTATCGTTTTCTTCGCTTTGACTTAATCTGCTCAATTCTAGTTCATGCTCATGAAGTTTTCCAAAAAGGGTAGCTAATGACATGGTTGTCAAGTCCCTTGATTCTGAAATTGCTGTCACCTTGGGCTGCCAAATCCTGCTTAAACATCTTAACACTTTATTAATCAAATCTTCGTTAGTAAAACTTTTTCCTAAAGATGCAAGATGATTAACAATGTGGGTGAACCTCTTTTGCATTTCTTGAATGCTTTCTTCTTGGTTCATTCTAAACAGTTCATATTCACGAGTTAGAGAATTGATTCTCAACCTCTTAACTTCACTAGTACCCTCATGGGTAACTTGTAAAGTGTCTCACATTTCTTTAGCGGTTTTGCAATTAGAAATTCTAAAAAACTCATCATACCCCAAAGCAGTGGTAATGATGTTTTTGGCTTTTAAATTATATTGGACTTTTCTTTTATCCTCAGCAGACCAATCACTTCTAGGTGTCTCGGTTTTTACACCATCGACAACGCGTGTAGGTATAAATGCGCCGTTTTCGACAGCATCCCACACATCTAGATCAATAGCTTCGATGAAGATTTTCATTCTTTCCTTCCAATATGCGTAACCATCCTCATTGAAAAAGGGTGGTCGGTTTATGGAAGATCCCTCTGAAAAACCATTTAAGGAAGCAATATTCTCTTGAAGCGGCTAAGCTCTTTATACAAGAGTCTAGCTCTGATACCACTTGTTACCAAGTGGCTTCCAGTACTCAAGAGGGGGGGTGAATTGAGTAACAAAAACTTTTGCAAAAGCTTTAAACAAATAAACTTTGCTCAATATAAATATTAAAGAACGTGGAAGAGATGAGAAAAAGGAAGAACAATTAATAAATAAATTGTATGAATCAATAAATAAAGTGCATAAAAATAAAGAGAATAAGAGAAGGAAAACAGGCACAGTATTTATCCTGGTTCGACCACCAACCACTTGTGGCCTACGTCCAGTCCCCGAAACACAGTTCGAGATTTTTCACTATTCAAGACAAGCTTAAACAACAGGTGCTTGCAACCTTTACAATACGGAGCACTTTTCACACACAGGGAAACTCTACCCTTGTGCTCAAGCCTCAATTAAACAAAAGGGATACCTCACCCTTATACAATCCTTGGGGATACCTCACCCTCAATATACAGAAACAGATAAAGAGATGAAATGAAACTCTCACTAAGAGTGGATAAATACAAATTGAAGTACTAAAGAGTCGTTTCTCAAATATCTCAAGAGTTAAACAATTATAAGTTCAAAAAGAGAGAATAAAGCAGAGCACGTTTTCAAGCAAGCAAAAAATTGATCACAATGTTCAGGGGGTTTTCAGAGAAGTCCCAGGCCTCTATTTATAGAGTTCGTAGAAGAAAATGGCCGTTGGGAGCAATTAATAACGTTTAAAACTTTCTGATTCTCGTATGGAATTTGAAAACTCAACTCTGATTCTCGTGGGGTATTCGAATGCCTGAAGGAGGTATTCGAATACCTCTGTCAAAAACTCTTTCAGAAAACTGATTAAGTTGGGGTTATTCGAATACCAGTCAAGGGTATTCGAATACCTCATTAAAACAAGGCATGTTTCGAAAACAGGGTATTCGAATACCATATGGGGTATTCGAATGCCTCATTTAAAAAGGTTCATTCTGAAACTAAGTTATTCGAATACCATATGGGGTATTCGAATGCCTCTGTTTTGGCACAGCAGAAAATATCAGTTACGAATCAGGTTATTCGAATACCAAATTGAGGTATTCGAATACCTCAGTTAAAAACAGTTCAAAATCCTTTCCAAAAAGCTTCGAAATGCTTGTTTTTAACCTTTAAAACATTTGATCTTTTAAAAACTTCAGTTTAGGTTATCTTTACTCATTTGAGATATTTAATTGACAGCTCCATACATGATAGATCCTAAGTCCTAAAGCTAATCTTTAAACACTTGGACTTGGTCTTCTCATCATCCTCATGTTTGTTATCATCAAAATACATCTTCATTGTTGTGTAGCAAACACAATTATAAAACTGTTTCTTTATTTATATTATGACTATAACGTACCTAGATCTAGCCACCGCAGCACAACTGTCATTATACCACGGTCACTAGGTCCAGACGTGTCACAATATCAAATATCCAATATTTTCAAATTTAGATTTATAAGATAACTAGAGATATTTTCATTATGCATAAATAGAAAATACGAGCTACAATATGAAATATAATTATATTGTCTCGCAACACAAAATACAACATTAGCTTAATACAGAGTACACTTCCATCATCCTTACATAAATTAACGTACAACAATATAAAATATAGGTTTTACATAGCATAACATAACTCCCATATAAAAGTTCGACCTTCCCCGAAGTCTAACAAATGTAAAGAATGGTCCTACACCTGATCTTCTTCAGTGTTTCCGATAGGGAATACTCGCCCTTGTGACACTTCTAGATGGATGGGAGCACGAACATGCATTATAATCGAAGCCTCTCTAGGGAAGAGGCGGCGGTTATCCCACATCTCCCCAATGGGTATAGGGAACTCCACACATATAGGAACATAAGATATGTTCGTACCAGCTCCAGGTTCATTACCGCATTGAACTAGGGTCACATCCCCAATGTAAGTAACACGCTCCGCTTCATGGTCAAAATGTCAGGCTTCCAATCCACTATGAAATTGTATCCACGTGTGAAATAGAGGAGGTTGTACAGATGCCATCACAAGGAAACAAAAGTCGATCCTTAAAACCTAACTAATCGGACTCAATTCGCACTCTTCATTGTTTTTATCCAATACAACATAAAACAAGGTAATACAGTAAAGAGGTGAGACACCCAACTTTCATTACCATTATAGTAGTAAGAAGACAACATGGCATAGAACACCCACATAGCAACACAGTCCACATATTCATTAACAGTAATAGTAGAATTTATAACAAAGTAGTACAATTATAAGCAATGATATCTCAAGCAATTAGCACAATATCTAGATAATTATTACAGAAATAAAACAGATATTTTCACAGTCACAAGTGTTCATGCTCAATAATTTATGAGACCGACAATGAACAGTGCATAATGCATCATGGTACCAAAATCTTACTCCGTGGAGCTAGACATCAACATTTTCAGAGTGAACGATCAAGAAATAATGCTAGTATATCATTAGCCTTAAAAATAGTGTGCTTCATCTCATAAAAATATTTGCATAACAATGGCTTATACATGGCACCTCAATAGTTGATCGCGATATAGGACAACGTCTCGGTCAGATCATCGGTGTGTTTGCATCGGTCTACCCCACGGCACAAAGGAGCTCATAATTGTCCATGTGAGGAACCCGCACCCCGACGCCCCCAAGGCTAACCACTATGACCCTACGCTTAGTCTATTCGCACCCGCACATAGGTGTTATTCAACTCCTAGGCATACATCGCCTTTCTAACAATGTCCAATGGACAACATATATGCATGACAACACAATGTACATCATGTATGTTTATTAATGATGCATTCATCATAAGCATACCACAATGGCATATATATTCATTCTCAATGTCAATAAATCATATCAATGATACATTTATCATATGCAATACCACAATGGTATATAACCATTCTCTGTCATAATCTCTTCAAGAAATTCATCAATAAATACTTAGCCCCACATAGGGTCTTACAACAATATAGAATCACTTCTCAACATCAATGTATGTTTACAGTCCATCATTTATCACCATTGCCCATTAAGGGTCCAACGATTCCAATAACTTAAGTCTTGATCAATTATGAAATTCCCTAGGTTAAATAACCCTTAAAACTGTGGCCTCATAAGCCTTCAAGGTTCTAAATTTCCTTCCATTTTATGCACTAGTCTCTTGATACCTAATTACTTAGCTTTTATTTCACATGGGATCAATTCACTTTCTCAAGGTTCAAGCCAAACCGTGGCCTCGCATTAGGGTGGGAAACCCCTAAAATTTCCATTTCATGTCTTACTCATTTCATAACTAATCACATAGATTTTGTCTTACACAATTCAATTCCAACCTTAGAGATTTCAAGCCAAGACCGAGGCCTTATAAGTGTTATCATCCAATTCAATTCTCCCATCTCATTATAGATTATGTTTGTCTCTAATTTCTTAAATTCCAAGGATACACTAAAGCATCATTTGAACTCCAATTTTTCTCACAATAACCGTGACCTCTCAAGTCTTCAAAGTTTCAATTTATTTCCTTTTTATGCACTAATTTCTTGATATATAATCACTCAAATTTTAGTTCACACAAAATCATTCCTATTTCCCTAAATTCCAAGCCAAAATCATAGCCTCACATTAGGTTAGGAAACCCTCAAAAATCTCCATCCATTAATTTCTAACATTATCATTCAACCTTTAATTACATAAGCTTCATTTTATTTGTGTACAAAAACCAATTCATACCTTAAAATGCTAGTCAAAACCGTAGCCTCATATTAGGGCAGGAAACTCCAAATTTTTCATTTAATAACCCTAACATGATCAAGTATTTTCAACATATCCAATACATTCAAGATCATTATACAAGTATCAATTTCAATTAAGAATACTTAAACATGAAAAATAACCCAACAAAGTAAACATACAAAGATGGATTTCTCCATCAACAACCACACGAAAGTCTCCTCACCACCAATAATGATTGAAGTGAGTAAATCTCCCTCTTACCTAAAGGAAGAACACGAAAATGGGCTCCTACTTCCTTCTTGGAGATTCGGTTTTGAGCTTCCCAAAACCTTAGAATTTCATTCATCAAGAACCAACATTAAACATGGTAAAGAATGGATCTTTGATCTCCAATAAGATCCTAGAGCACGAAAATGAAGAGAAAGAAGAAGAAAAATGGAAGCTTTACCTCAAAGTTGGAAGCTTTGTCTTGGATCGCAATGGAGGAAAAGTTGGGTTTAGAGAAAACCCTTCAAATAGGAAGTGTAAAGGAGGTTGAGGGGAGTATAGAAATGGTGTTTATGAAGAGAAAAGTGAAGAGAATGGTCTCTAATGGTGGCTGGATTTTCATAGAGAAGAAGGGAGAAGGAAGAGAGAAAAAGTTTGAAGGTGAAACTAGAGAGAGAAAGTGTTAGGTTGAAATGACATATTTTTGGTAAAGTGTGTTAAGTGGGGGAGCAAAAATTTGCTCCCCTTGGCTATGAGTGCTACGTCAATGAGAGAGAGAGAAGGAGGGGGAAATTAGCTTCCCCAACAAGCCAAGGGTAGCTTGGTCATTTGGTAGTCAAAGCTTCTCAAAGAAGCTTTGATGAAAGTACACTAATTTGAATTAAAGTAGATTTGATTTGACATAAAGTGGATTACTTTAGGATAAGGTGATAGGGTTTCTAATACATGCTATTATCCAATGGATAATTGTTACAGTTGACAGAAGTCAATATTAATTGTTCTGCAGATAAAATTTTACACAGCGATTTTTCATCCTATCAAATGAAATTTCTCAAAAAACATGAAACCTCGTAAATCGTGTCTGATCTTGGATTTAGTAAGATCCCCCATCGACGTTTTCACAGTTCAAGGTTCTCGAGAAAAATATCTCATTTTCCCGGCTCCGCTTAGTGTGCATGCAAAATGAGGAATAATATTAAAATATTTCATGTTCTCAGAAAAATCTAGAAAAATTCTCAAAAATCACAAATATTATAAAATGATTATTTGTCATGAATTTATTAATTTTTTTTGGGATGTTACAATGACTTCCTGGATTATTAAATTGCTTATTATCTGATCTTGATTTTGTTTACTGTGTTACTATACTGTTTAGCGTCATTCGCTGTTTATGTTTCTTTACTGTCATAACTGGTAATGATGTTGGATATCTCACCTCTTTGCTTTATTGTCTCGGTTGTATTTGTACTTTTTCAAAGACCAAGGCGAGGACGAGCCTGCATTTCCTGGTTACTGATCAACCTAGCTCTCTGTCTTTGTGATGGTATCCCGACGAGGCTTTTTGGGGTATGCCAGAGTAAGGTTCCATGGAGGCATTGATAGCTGGCACATGGATTTCAATACTGAGCGTTTTGTCTATGTAGGATACGTGACTGTGTCTCTAGCATAGGGTTGTTATGACCCCTATATTTTCTCTTTCGATCTTCATGTTTGGTTGGAGCTCTACATGCCTATGCAAAAGGTGTGGGGTGAGCGTGTGTATACCCCTTGCGAGAATTCAGATTTGTTTCTGTCCTCCGCACGAGCTCCTGCTCGTGAGTCTACTACTCCAATAAGGATTTCCTCTTCTGAGGAAGATCCTGAGGAGGACCTGCCTGAGGCTCCTTCTTAGTTGTTGTTGGAGGCGTGACTCTTTTTTTGGTAGCCTTTTTGGGTGGCTGGCTGTACATCACTTTGGGGGCTTGATGTTTTTGTCTTTTGGTGGGCTATAATATGTATATTCTTTTTGGGGTATGTAAAGCTTCTGCTTCCTTTGTTTAGCTATAGATGTATTTAAACACGTATGTTATATATATGATATAAAAAGCTATGGTTTAATCTTTATATTAATTTATGCTAAATTCATGTTTTTTTCGCTTACAAAAAAAAAAGGAAATCGCCAAATTACTATACGCTTATAAATGATCAGGCTATTACCTATATATAAATGAACTAGGTCTTAATTTTATCTTTTGTTTTTCGATTATTTTTGGTGTGACTGTCCCTCTCCAAAAAGGGGCGTCACACATTACGCGAAGGAATGTCCACAAAAAGAATAAACAAAGTTGGATGCAAGACCCACGACCCCAACGAGACCAAGAAGAGTATTCATGTTACAACCTAAGGAGGATAAAAGTGGAGAGGAAACTTTGAGCTCATTCAACTTCTTTAACCCAAGGAGTAATGGTGAGTTAAAAGTTTTCCTAGTATTGTTTTTGTTTTCTTACCTTAGTATGCTTATATGATTTTGTTTCCATAAAAATTTGGTTAAACCTGGTTTATATGTGAGTTATAAGAAGTAAACCAAATTTTGAGGACAAAATTTTAAAAAAGAGGGGAGAAATGTAACATCCTTGAGAACATGTTAGGCTAGTATAAGGTTCCAGAGATAGCCTGATACTTGTTTAACATGTATGTAAAGTTTCATGGCAAAGTGAGTTAGTTTAGGTACTTTGACGCAACATAGAATGTGGAAATTAGCTCAAAATAACTGAGAAACTGACATAAATAGCCTAGATAAGAGAAATAATTAGGGACAAGTTGATTATAAGTTATATTGCAGTTGAAGTTTGAAGATAAACTGAGCTCATTTGGCATTTTTAAGCACACTGAGTAAGTGTTTTGATACTGAATGGACTCAACGCAGATATGGAAATTAAAGATAATGATGAATTTGGTAATTAGATAAATCTTATGATTTATTCTAATACCTATGGAGGTGGAAAAAACTTGAATTAATAAGATCAAAGTGTTCCTAAGAGGTATAAGTTTTGAATGCTTATCCATTAAGTTAAGAAAGAAGTCAAATAAATGACTCTTTTTCTTTATCTCATATGGTGGCAGAAAATGAAAGAAGAGGAGAAGAAGAAAAGAGAAAAGAGAAAGAAGAAGAGGAGAGGAAGAGAAGGGAAAAAGGCAAGGCCAAGGCTTAAACATCAACTTCACAAAGAGGTAGGGGGATTGTTTGACTTAACTCTATCTTTCTTTTCTCTCCTTAAGCTTCACGTTTTTAGACCAAAGAGAAAAATTAGTTTTTAGTGTTATTTGAGATTTCTATGTTTGATTTTCCTCCTTTTGAGCTTGTTAATAGTTCGGTTGGTTCATAGTTGTTGTTTAGAACATAGATTGGTTCTTGTTTTTCCATGTATGTTAATGGGTTTAAGATGGGTTTTTCAAGGAAAATGGATTGAGTTTTGGTGTTAGATTGATGTTTTAAGATTTTATTTTGATTATATACTATGATTGTTGAATGGAAAAGTTTCAAGAAAGTGAGTTTGATGGAGAAAACTTGATTTGAAGCCTAGAAATCACTTAGAATCCATGAGTTGATGGAAAGAATGGATGAAGGCATGCAAAATGTCTTGTTTTCTGGTGCATTTTCGTACCAAATAACAGGTTATGGAATAGTCATAACAGGTTATGAACTTAAAAAGAGGCTCACATTCAATGCCAAATAGTCCATAACTGATTATTAGGACTCCATAATCTATTTTGGGCAAGTAAAAAGTTATATTTTGGCTTGTTATAGCCAACTTTTCAAGAGGGATAAGGGATAAAAACTTATAGAAACATAGTTCTTCATTCTTGGGCTTCATGTAAGGCTTATTTAAGCTAGGTAATGAATACCATCTGATTCATAAACACTCATTGATTGTTCAGAAATAGTTCAGAAGGTGGGTTAAGTGTAACACCCACCGTAGGGTATCACATTTAAGACAAAAACTTAAATAACTTACCCAAGTTGTAAAAGAATTAATCTTGTAACGATACTAGTTTTAAAATTTTGTTTGCGAATAATATAAAAATTAGATAAATAAATAAATAAATAAAACCATTCAATACACAAATGAACATTACTTGCTCATAATATACAGAAATATAAAACCAGTTTACAAATAATTTACATACATAAGATTGTACTTCAAAAAGTAAATATATACAATTGTTACTTCAAAGCATTAAACTAACTAAAGATAAAACTTCTAGTGAGAAAGTTCTTCAAAAGGATCTTCCTCAGTCTCCTCCAAAGACAACAACCCTGGGTTCTGTGCGGACCGAGGAACAGGAGTACGCGTAGGCGACACCATTAAATTCTCTCTAGGGGTGTAAATAGGAATACTGCACAAATCCCTCATGGGCATCAAGAATTCTAAATGTAAGGAAACAGTAGTAGACAAAATAGGCTTTCCATTATGGGTCCCACTAAAAATTAGGGTCAGCTCCCCAACATAAACGACACGATCCCTCTCTAAGTCTATGCTCCAAGCATCCGTATCCTCGTAGAACTGTACACGTAAAAACCCGACGATGCCTCGTTGATACGCCATACCATACAACAGATAAACTATCTCAAATAGAATCCAAACGATCCCGACTCTTCTTGTACACCATCTTTATTTAAAATAAACATACAACATAATAAACATAACAGGAAAAAATGAGATCATCTACATCAATACCAGTATAGCAGTATAGAAATGATAGTAAACATACAGATATAGCTTTAACACATCGAATCATGTTATCATATCACCGATAATATATCAGATAAATATAACTGTCACATCAATATGCTGACCCACTATGATATGTACACAGACTCATTCCTACTTCATGGAGCTAATCACAATTTCGGAGAGAATGATCCAGAAGATTTGTTTGTATCTTGTTAGCCCCAAATATATGCTAAAACAGAATTTCAGCATATGCAACATGACTTATACAAGACAGTTATGATTAAGAATAGTGTTTTGTCGAGATCGTTAGTGTGTTGCCTAGTACCACGGCCCAGAGGAGCTACCAACTGGCCACATGTGGGATCCTCTGCACACCAACGCCTCCAAGTTCAACCAGTGAACAAT
The DNA here is from genome assembly GCA_029884605.1 of Ormosia emarginata. Lineage (NCBI taxonomy): Eukaryota > Viridiplantae > Streptophyta > Magnoliopsida > Fabales > Fabaceae > Ormosia > Ormosia emarginata. The sequence goes on along the minus strand of JAQQTP010000078.1, from coordinate 16,898,368 downwards.
ACTATGCATATCGCACTCGCACTAAGGTGTAATTAATCTCTTAGGTGACTTGCTTTTACCAAATAAAAGTTGACACGTTTTTCAATACATGATGTATGATTTAAATACACATACAAATATTATTATCACTATTTTACATAAAAACACATCATCTCATGGCAGTACTACTTTCCAACACAACCGGGTTCACAACGTTGGCCCGACAGCAACTTGCTATTATTTTCAATCGCATAGTACTTTTACCGCGTTTTCACAATCACGTACTATTTTTCTTACATTTTCCAATCGCGTAAGTGTTTTCCAACGTTTTTGCAATCGCAAAAATATTTTCAACTTTTTCTAAATTTCGGAGAGATTTTTAAACGTTTTTCTCAATCGCGTAAGTTGAAAATCACTATTTTGGAAATGCGAAATATTTTATCATTATTTTCTTCAATCGCGTAAAATATTTCTTAGCTTTCTAAATTAAATTTTTGAATCTTTCTTTATAATATATATAATTTGGCCTTACTTATAATATTTTCTCATTAATATTCCTTTAAAGAGCATTTTCTACTACTTCTCACAAAATTCACATCTCTTTGATTTAATCCAATTTCATAGCTCAAAACTTACTAACGCGCCTCAAAACCCAATGAGTGAGCTATATGTCAGTAAACTTTAAGTTATAAATTTATTCCCCTTTATAGCTGAATTTCTTTTACATTTGATTCCAAAAACTTGTTTCTTTTCTTTCTATATCTTAAAATCCCCCAATCTAAATTTTGATTACTTAAACTCCTAGATCTACTCTTAAGAAAATTATTTTTGACCTAGATTCATAAAACTTGGCATATTGGCCAAAATTCACCTAATGTCTCATTATAAAATATTTGTTCATCTTCTAATTTATATTTCTTTATAAGAAAAATCTCTAATCCAATTACTTGTTATTAAATCACTTAATTTCATAATTAGTAAAATAATTTAGAAAGATTTGTTCCAAAAATGATGTTGAAGCCGTGAGCCTCTAGGTTCTTTGGAACCTTCATACTTTTCCTTTTCATGGGAATCACATCCTATATTACACATACATCATCATGCTTCTATAAACACATATTCATGCTCATCATCAAAGCAATAAAGCATACAACTCCAAACAATCACAATAATGAAGGCTTAAATAATCAAGTGAATAAATTCTTATGGATTTTTCACCACAAACAATCCATTTCCTCACCACCAACACATGGTTGATGTGGTTAATCTCCCTCTTACCTCAAGGAAGACCAATAAGTCCTCTTGATGCTTTCTTGATGATTTTGTGCAACACCACAACCAAATCCTAGAAAACTTAAACCATAATAAAGTCACAAATCAAGCTTGAAAACAATTTCCATTGGTTCACCTTAAGCATTAAGCCTTCTAATTGGTTCACAAAATAAGTCATCAAGACTTTTTCCAAAGGCAATTGTCCATTGGACAAAAGTTACAAAAACTCTTACCCAATGGACAGAAGCTACTGCTCACAAGTCAGTAGGTATTGTCCAATGGATAATAAAACACGAAAATTTTTTATTTGACAGATAAATTCTAAAAATTGTAAAATTGAGAACTGTGTCTTTCAATTTTGGGTTTAGTAAGCTTCCCCGGCCCCGAATAAACTGTCAAAGATTTTTCCCCTAGCCCAAAAATTTCTTATTTTCCTAGCCTAGAGTAAAACACATAAAAAGTTCAAAAACAATCATAGAGTAGTTAAAATAAGTTTAACAATGCACAGAAATCATAAAACAGTATAATCAGGCATTACAGAGAAATAACAAATTTTGGGGTGTTACAACTCTCCCCCATTAAAAAAAATTTCGTCCTCGAAATTTATCGTACCATAGAAAAGCTGTGGATATTGTTCCTTCATGTTATCTTCCAATTCCAAGGTAGCATCTCCCGTCGCTTCGTTCCAGATCACTTTTACTAATACAATCTCCTTCCCTCTAAGTTGTTTCACTCTCTTGTCCTCAATCTTAATAGGAAGTGTCTCATAAGTCAAATTTTCTTTTAATTGTACCGTATCAGGTTAAATGACATGAGTTGGATTTGGAATATACTTTCTCAATTGAGATACATGGAAAACATTATGAAGATTAGAGAGAAAGGGTGGTAAAACTATTTGGTAAGCTACTGGACCTATTCGACGAATAATTTGATAGGGTCCAATGAATTTTGGAGTGAGTTTTCTGAATTTAATAGCCCTTCCAACTCCAATCGTGAGTGTAACTCGTAAAAACACATGCTCACCTTCCTTAAATTCAAGAGATCTCCTTTTCTTATCCATATAGCTTTTCTGCTGACTCTAAGTTGCCTGTATTTTCTCCCAAATCATCTTAATCTTTTTCGTCGTTTGTTGCACAAGCTCAGGTCCTATTTTCACACTTTCTCCATCTAGGTACCAATATAACGGGGTTTTGCACCGTCACCTATACAATGCCTCATAGAGTGTCATCCCTATACTTGAATGAAAACTATTGTTGTAGGTGAATTCTATCAGAGACAAGAATTCATCCCAACTTCTGGTTTGTTCTAACACACAAGCTCTTAATAAATCCTCCAACAACTAAATAGTCCTCTCTGTTTGACCATTGGTTTGTGGATGATAAGTAGAACTTAGATGAAGTTTCATCCCCATAGCTTCTTGTAAGCTCTGCCAAAACCTCGATGTAAACCTTGGGTCTCTATCAGAAATGATACTAGAGGGTACAATGTGAAGTCTAACAATTTTCCTGATGTAAACCTGAGTCAATCTCTCCATTGAATACTTTATGTTAATTAGCAAGAAGTGCGCAGACTTCGTAAGCTGATCAACAATGACCCATATAGAATCATAACCTTTCTTAGTCTTTGGCAATCCAACAACATAATCCATGGCAATGTTATCCTATTTCCATTCTAGAATAGTTAGAGGTTGTAACATTCCTACTGGTCTTTGATGCTCTACCTTATAGCCTTTTGACAAACTAAGCACGATGACACATGTGTGGTAATATCTCTCTTCATCCCTTGCCACCAAAACAACTGCTTCAGATCCTGATACATCTTAGTCATTCCTGGATGCATACTCAACCTACTGGTATGGGCTTCATTAAGAATCGACTTCGTAAGCTCCGGATCATTGGGCATACAGATCCTACCCTTGAACTTTAGAACTCCATCAAATCCTTCCTCAACTATTGACACAAGACCTTGCTTCATTAGCTCCCTCTCATTTTTCAAAAATTGATCACTTTCCTGCTTCTCTCAAATTTCTTCCAGCAGATCATTCAAAATAGTAACCATATTAAAACGGATTCTTCCTGGCGCTAACTCTACGGACAACCACATATCTCTAAATTATTCTATCAATTTGCCTTCCTTGATCATCATAGCAGATACACTAAGCATTTTCGTACTCAAAGTATCTGCCACAATATTTGCCTTTCCTAGATGATATTGAAGCTGAAAATCGTAATTCTACAAAAATTCCAACCACTGTCTCTGCCTCATGTTCAACTCCTTCTGATCAAACAAATACTTCAAACTTTTGTGATCACTAAAGACATTGAACGTGGCTCCATAAAGAAAATGCCTCTAAATCTTCAATGCAAACACAATTGCGACTAATTCCAAATCATGCGTTGGGTAATTCTTCTCATGCACTTTCAGTTGTCTTGAAGCATACGCTACAATCTTTCCATTCAGCATCAGTACACATCCTAAACCTTGATAGGAAGTATCATAGTACACCTCAAACGGTTCGTTAGGGTATGGCAAAATCAACACTGGCATGGTAGTCAAACGTTATTTTATTTCTTGGAAACTCTCTTTGCACGCATCGATCCAAATAAAAGCTTAATTCTTCCGGGTGAGTTGTGTGAAGGGTCCTGCTATCTTGGAAAAACCTTTGATAAATCTTCGATAATACCCAGCTAATCCAACAAAACTTCGGATCTCAGTCACTATCTTTGGCCTTTCCCACTGAAGAACTATTTCCACTTTTGATGGATCCACCGCAATTCCTTCCTTGGAAATCACGTGACCCAAAAATTGTACTTCATCTAACCAGAATTCACACTTTGATAGTTTTGCCTACAACCTCTTTTCTTTCAAAATCTGGAGAACTATACTAGGATGTTCAGCGTGTTCCTTATGATTTTGAGAATAAATTAGAATGTCATCAATAAAAACAATGACAAATCTGTCTAGATAAGAGCAAAAGATCCTATTCATGTAATCCGTGAATATCGCAGGAGCATTCGTCACTCCAAACGGCATCACTTGATACTCATAATGCCCATATCGAGTCCGAAAAGTCGTCTTAGGTATATCCTCTATCTTAACACGAATTTGATGATAACCAGATCGTAGATCAATCTTGGAAAAAATAGTTGCTCCTTTCAATTGGTCCATCAAATCATCAATCCTTGGAAGTGGATACTTATTCTTTATCGTGACCTTGTTCAGCTGACGATAGTCCACACAGAGACAAGATATTCCATCCTTTTTCTTGAAAAGCAGCATTGCAGCTCCCCATGGTGAAACACTAGGTCTCACAAACTGTTTCTCCAACAGTTCCACCAATTGCTTCTTGAGCTTTTCTAGTTCTAACGGCGACATCCGGTATGGTGCCATCGAAATAGGACCTGATCCTGGTACAAGATCGATAGAAAATTCTATCTCTGTTTCCAATGATAATCTAGGTACATCATCGGGAAAAACCTTAAGAAACTCATTAACAACAGAAATAGTGTGCACGTCCTTCTCACTCTTGACTTCCAAAGAAGATAGCAGCATGTATCCTTGGGCTCCTTCCCTCAAACAAGCTTGAACTTGATTGGCCGTCAATAATCTAGAAATCTCATTCTCAAGAAATACTAAGGTTTTATTAGAATAATCTAACAGGATATGCTTAGAAGATAATTAATCCATCCCTAAGATTATATCGATTTTAGTAAGAGGTAACCAAATCAAATCAATAGAAAAAACTCGATTATCTATGGTAATAGAATAATTTAGGCATACTTTAGAGGTAATAACAAGCTTGGCAGTTAGTGTAGAAACAATCAATTGAAAACTCAGAGAAGACATAGGCAATTTCAAACGATCTACACAGTCATATGCAATAAATGAATGCATTGCCCCTGAATCATACAGTACAGTTAAAAGATTATCTGATATGACACATTTTCCCTTAATAAGATCCTCAGACTGGGAGGCTTCTGCTCCACTTATTATATATACTCGCCTTCCTACTTGTGGTTTGGCAGCACGTACATTACTCCCATAAGGCTCCATCTTCGGCTAATTACAGCCTTTGGAAATGTGACCGAGGTTTCCACATCTAAAGCAAATAATTCCTTTGATTGTGCAATCTCTCGTTATGTGGCCTTCTCCCCCACATTTGAAACATTTTGGTGCAGACGCCATAGTTTGACCAGTTCTGTTCCCACTATAACCTCCTCCAAATGATTGTCATTGAGGTTGGTTCCCCGGTGGACTTGAAAATGGTTTTTGTTGAAACCGATTATTGTTGTTATTTCCCCCTCTTTGGAACCGGGATGGTCCAAAATTGTGATTCCTTGTATCTCTGGATTGATCCAGATCTTCAAGCTGGTGACACATATCCAATAATGCTAGGAAATGATTCATCCTCGTCGGCAACACCACTCATTTCAAATCAAGTCTTAAACCTTCTTCGAATTTTTGGCATTTCCACTCTTTGTTTGGCTGAATTTGAAAATACTATGAGAACTTCGACATGTTCTCAAGTTTCGCAGCATACTCACCAACAGTCATCCCTCCTTGTCATAGGCTGAGAAACTCTATCTCCTTGGCATATCTTGCATTACCCGGAAAGTACTTCTCCAGAAATGTATTGCAAAAGACTTCCCATGTAATTTCTTTTCCTTCAGCTTGCAATAATCGACGAGTTCCTCTCCACCAATCTTCACCATCTCCCATGAGCATAAAGGTAGCATAAGTTACCCTTCACTCATCATCGCATCCCATTGCTTCGAATATTTTCTCCAGTTCTTTGATCCAAAGTCTTGCCTTCTCTTGATCAAACTCGCCCCTAAACTGTGGCAGATTGTTACAATGGAATTCTGATAAATTTTAAGCATTTGCAGTCGCTTCTTGTTGTTGTGCCGCTCTTTGATTATGCTATACAATAACCTTTGCCATTCGCTACATTACTTCAGCAGCTACAGTCATCGCATCTTCTTCACGTTCCGCGTTCGCACGTGTACTTCTAGTACGAGACATTTCTTTCTTCAATACCAACCAAACAAAACAAAACAAAGTCATATGTATCCTTTCAGAAACCAAACACAGAATCACACAACATAAGCAAAAACAAACCTAACCACAAAACTCCAAAAGACTCTAACCGGGGCTTTGATACTAATTAATGTAACACCCACCGTAGGGTATCACATTTAAGTCTAAAACTTAAATAACTTACCCAAGTTGTAAAAGAATTAATCTTGTAACGATACTAGTTTTAAAATTTTGTTTACGAATAATATAAAAATTAGATAAATAAATAAATAAAACCATACAATACATAAATGAACATTACTTGCTCATAATATACAGAAATATAAAACTCAATTTACAAATAATTTACATACATAAGATTGTACTTCAAAAAGTAAATATATACAAATGTTACTTCAAAGAATTAAACTAACTAAAGATAAAACTTCTAGTGAGAAAGTTCCTCAGAAGGATCTTCCTCAGTCTCCTCTGAAGACAACAACCCTAGGTTCTGCGCAGACCTAGGAACAGGAGTACGCGCAGACGACAACATCGAATTCTCTCTAGGGGTGTAAACAAGAATACCCCACAAATCCCTCATGGGCATCGAGAATTCTAAATGTAAGGAAACAGTAGTAGACAAAATAGGGTTCCCATTACAGGTCCCACTAAAAGTTAGGTTCAGCTCCCCAACATAAATGACATGGTCCCTTTCTAAGTCTGTAACATCCCAAAAATTCGTATTTTAATTATTTTTTGTTGATTCTTGATTATTTTTATTAATCTGACTTGATTTTTATGAATTTTATAATTTGTATAATTTTTAAGAATTTTTGCGTTTTTGATTATTTTAATATTATTTTTGGAGTTGTATATGAGCTTTCGTATTTTATTTGTTTATGTCGATTCTTGATTATTTTTACTAATTCGATTTGATTTTCATGAATTTCATAATTATTATGATTTTTGTGAATTCTTGTGTGTTTTTATATTTTGGATTATTTTAATAGTATTCTCAGGTTGTATGTGGGTCGGGGTGGGCCCCAAAAAATAAAAAATTTTCAGCGCCGAAAAATTTTGTACTGTTGATTCAGAGATAAGGGATCTTACTAAATCCGAAATCGAAAACAGTTTTTGAAGTTTTATTTTTTACGATTTTATCTGACAAAATAAAATTGGGGTATGTTTTATTATCGATTAGATAATATCTTCTGGAAAAATATCTAGTGGATGATTCTAGACGCAAGTCTAGTCACTCATTCTAGAATGTTCTAGATGATGACTTATCGTTTGGTGACTCACCTAGGTGACTAGCCTAGTAACTCACATATTCTAGATTATTCTAGAAGATTCTAGAAAATGCCTAGTCATCAAGTACTTGAGTACTTGCTTTACATGTGGACCAATGAGGAACTAGTCAAAGTTGACAATTATGACTCATCGCGGAGGACCAATAGAAGCTTAACACTTGGCGTGACACCTCAGCACCTGTGACTCAACTTGTTTTGGAAGCTTGTAGAAACGATGACTCACCATGTTGTAGAATGCTGACTCACCACGTTCTAGAAGGATGTAGAACGCTGACTCACCCTGTGACTCGTCATAGTGAGTCATATGTTTTAGAAGGTTCTCTTGGTGACTCAGCGCTATGACTCATTATGCTGACTCATCTGTTCTAAAAGTTTCTCTTTGAAGACTCGCTTTGTGACTCATCAAGGGTAATTAGTAGAAAAATGATCAACAATAGTTGTTACCCAACTGGAACAAGAGAAAAATCTAGGTATATTTTATTATCCATTGGACAATAGATACTAACTTTATAAGCAGTAATTATTATTCATTGCTTAAAGTATATCGAAAAATATCTTGGAAGCTAATCATGACAACCTTTATGATGAACCAATGGGAGAGCTTGCTTATTTAGTAAGTTTTGAAGAAGAGTCAACAATAGTGGCATAGGCTTTTGTTTGGACCCTTGGATGGTAAGACTTAGAGGAGAAGGATTTGATTTCAACCTTTGATGGAATCAATGGTGGTGGTGAGTCTCACAAAGTGGCTAAAACTCTTAATAGCTAATGGATGGAAAACTTGAAAATCAAGCATAATGGCTTGAAATGAACTTGGATACTTCTTGGACCAAGGGGGCTCATGACCATGGCTCCTTTAGGAGGCCAAAAATATAACTTAATTCATTTAATGTATTCCTATCATCTTTCCTAAAGTCATCAATAAGGCAAAGCTCTCAAATTTTCTCTCATTTTCTCTTCTAAGCCTCACAGCCAAACCACTTTGCACCATCCTCCACTCTTCTATAATTTCAAACAACCTTACATCTAGTATCCTTACATCATCCTAAGATACTTTGGTGTTATGATTATCTTCATCTCTCTCTTAGAAATCAAAAGGTTCTCACCTTGTTCTTCAAAGGAAGCTCACAGCCACACTCTTCCAAAATACCTTCCAAGCTTCAATAATTCTAAACAACCTTAGATCTTGAATCTCCATGCAATTCTAAGGAACTTTCATGTTGAGACCATCTTCTAAATCATCCATCTTCAAGCACTTTTCCTAAGATCTAAGTTTGAAGGATAAATGGTGAAGTTCTTGATATTCTTTTCTAATCTTAGATTCAAAGTTCTAAACCATGTTTTGATCTATGGTTTTCTTATTCAAGCCTTAGATATTGATTATGTGTGTTTACTTTGATTTTTAAGAAGCTCTTGGTAGAGAAAAATAGATTCAAGAAGGACATACAAGGAGCTTGGGAGCATCATTCAAGGTAAGAGGGAGATTACCATCATCAACCATGTGTTGGTGGTGAGGAATGGATGTGTGTGTGGTGAAAAATGCATAAGGATTTATTCACTTGTTTGTTTAAGGCTTTCCATGTTTATGATTGTTTGGTGATTGATATGCTTATTGCTTTGATAAGTTTGCATGATTTTATGTTATGATTTTGTTTAATTTGTGATTAATTGCTTAACATGATTTTATCGTTTTCATAGTAAGCATGAACATATGATATGTTATATGATGAGAATTATGTGGAAAAGAAAAATGTTTTGGTTCCAAAGAACCTTGAGGCTCACGGCTTTTTGTTTGATATGGAACAAAGCATTTCAAATTGTTATACTAATCATGAGTTTTAGATGAGTAGGTAATAAGTTAAGGATTTAAGGATTTGCAAAGAAAGTGAACATGAAAATGAACAAAGATTTTATGATGAAGTTATTTATGATTTTCGGCCAATTTTCCAAGAATTAGTGGATTAGAACAAACAATATTTTTTTTAACATAATATTGAATGGATTAAAATAGCAAAGGATTTAAATTAAGGGATTTTGAGATATAAAAGTAAGAAAATCTTATTTTTGGAATTAATTAAATTAGTGGATTTAGTTTATAAAAGACAAATAAATTGGTAACTTGAAGTTTACTGACGTATAGCTCACCAGTTGGGTTTTGAGGTGTGTTAGGAAATTTTAAGTTGGAATGATAAAATGATGAAAAATGATTTATGCGACTTAAAAATATGATTTTTAAGCTACGCGATTTCTAAAATATTGAAAAATAGCTACACGATTTGGAAAATGTTGAAATATTTTACGAGAATGAGAAAACGTCAAAAAATGGTTACGCGATTTGAAAACGTAACAAAAGTGTTACGCCATTGTGAAAACACGTTAAAAAAGATACGTGATTACAAATATAGTAAAGTTACTATAAGAACTGACGTACTAGACCCGGATGTATTGGTAATATTATGTAATTGTATGAGCGATTATATAATACTCATTGATCTTGTGATATTAGACAATTGTATGGGCAGTTGTTCTAATCTCATTTGGGAACAGTCTAAAGATGAAATTGAGATATGCATTGAGGTATCATGCATTGAACAGAATGTAGCTGATGGCTATTATGGTTGGTTGGGCCTAGGAGTGAATCAGGATTGAATAGTGAGGTCTATGATAGATCTTGGAGGCGTCGAGGCGCGGTGAGCAACAATGTGGACAGTTGGCAAGTACCATGTACCACTTGATTGTGTAATTCCGTTGCAACGCATCGACGATACCCAACAATCACTATTTCTTTTTATGGACTAGTATTGTCTTTGGGCTAAGGCTGACATGTGTTCCAAATCCGTTCATCTATGAAATTGTGATTAGTTTCATGGAGTAGGAATTGGCTCAGTATGCATACACATGGTTAGTACACATATTGTAACACCCACCGTAGGGTGCCACATTTATGTTACTTTATTGCCAAATTACCCCCAAGTTGTAAAATATGATGTTATAATAAAATAGGAGTTGTAAATTTTTTTTTTATGACAATAAAATAAACTTAGCGGAAAATAAAACTATTATACATTATCACACATAATGTACATCATTATACATAACCGTCATCACACGTAATTTACATCATTATACATAACAGAAGTACTGTCAGGATTATTTATATATAGACCAAGTTCTCAAAGTAATTAAACATAATTTAAGACTCACATATTGCCCAAGTCTGACTAAACAGCAGAACCCTCATATGGGTCCTCCTCAGATCCTCAGCAGATAGGAATCTGTTATTACGTGAAGCTCTACGGACAGGTGTCCGTACAGATGACACGATACTTATCTCACTAGGAGTACGGTATTAGGCTCCCCAATACTGCCTAATGGATATTGGAAACTCTAACTGTACATATATATTGATACTAAAATAGGGGTTCCCTTGTTCAAGCCTACTATAGGTAATGTTCAGAACCCCTATATAAAATATACATTGTCGATCCAAATAAACATGCCACGCCTCCGAACCTCCACGAAACTGTAACGTCACGTATCCTAGGAAGCTGGACATCTCCATCTTCTCAAAATTCTGCGTCCCCAGACGTGAGAAGTAGTTCTTCTTCTCCTTCTTGTATTATTTCTTTCTCGACGTCTTCAGCCAAATATAAATAAAATATATAAGTATACATACAAAGAGGTGAGATCACCTATGCCAATACCAATATGGTAGCATAGAGATAACATAACAGCAAGCTATATAATACAACATATTACAAGTATGGCATCAACATATTATCAATCAAAATTAACATTTAATAATTACAGAAAATGCCAACTACACTAAGCAGATATTTTAAAAAGTAATACTGTCATAATCAATATTTCGCAACTATTATATCTCACAGATGTAAGCATTTATGTTAATGCATGAACACAGAGACTCGATTTCCTACTCCATGGAGCTAAACTCAGGTCGAAAAAATTGATCGCAAAGATCTGCCGGTACCACGTGCCTCAGACCACGTGCTATAATTATATCTTGCACATCTAGCACATACACGACAGTCTTTGTTAGATCTCGATTAAGAATAGTGTCTCGGTCCGGATCATCGGTGTGTTGCATCAGTCTAACCCATGGTACAGAAGAGCTACTAACTGCCCATTGTGAGCAACCCGCACCCCGATGCCCTCAAGGTCAACGAATGACCTACACTACGCGTATTGCACCCACTCAAGAGGTGTACGTTTCTCTTAGGCAATTAGCCATATACAGTCCATCAGACCATTTTCAATGCATATGTAATACACCAATTACTAACCAAAGGTAAATCACATAATTTCTCATACCAGGTTCAAATACTATTTTACGTTCGTATATTAACGCCAATTACAGGCAAACTTCTCAATTTCTTGTACAGTATTATATATTGATTTTAACTGTAAAGTTTACGGTATAATTAACAGCAAAAACACATTACCATGTTTTTCTCATTCGTAAAATATTTTTGTCACGTTTTTCACAGTCACGTAATATTTTATTACGTAAACAATGATTTGTAATATTTCTGTTACGATTAAAAATTCGTGTAACAATTTTCTACTGTATTAATACACGTAAAAATATTCTTTCATTTTTAAATCGCCTAGCGATATTTTTCTACAATATTTCGATCGTGTAAAATATTTAAACGCTTTAGAAATCGCGTAGAAATATTTTAACGTTTTTCAAATCGCGTAACTTAAAAATTACGTTTTTGAGTTACGTAAATCATTTTTCACCGTTTGTACCCTTCGTAAAATATTTCTTAACTTTTAAAATATTATTTTGGACTTTCTTACAATAATATAATTTCTTACTTTATTTTCTTCCTATTCTTAGTCAAAAATTCTTTTCCGTAGTATATTTTCTCAAAATCACTTTTTATTGATTTAATCTTATAAATTCACCTTTAATTGATTTAATCACTGTTTCTAACTTTAAATTTCCTAACATTTTCCAAAACTCAATAAATAAATTCTACGTTAGTAAATTTAAGTTACAAACGTTTTCTTTTATATTTCTAAATCACTTCTAAAAATTAATTCTCTTTAAAATAATTTAAAGTTCAACACTTTAAATCCCCTTTTTCTTTTATTTATGAAAATTCCACTTGACAACACTTTAATTCCTTTCGAAAATCCTTATTTGAAAATTCTTATATTTTATAACATCAAAATATTTTTTCTAAATTATCAAAACCTTGTAGATGGCCATTGGAACCATGAAATATTTTTCTTCTACTTAAACAAATGTCATTCTTGTTTCTACACAAAATAAATTCATGAAAATACTACTCAAAAACCGTGTGCACTCTTTTTGCAAAATAAACTCTTTTGATTAATTTCTTTACTTCTTAAATCATTCAATTTTATCATTTATGAAAATATAATTTTTGTGAACACTAATTTGGTTGATGTCTTACCAAAATTTGCTTTAGTTCAAGGACTAAAACTTAACTCCATAGTTCTTGAAAAATTTCAATAAAAACCCTAGTCTTGGAAGTTCAAAACCATGACCTCCTCTATGGCCTTTGGAGCCAAAACTTTGCTTATTTCAACATACATCCATCATAATATATTCAACATATATCATCATGCATATTATAAGCATACCATATAAACAAATAAAAATCATACTAAGCATGCATACACAAGTAAACCATGCAAAGCATATCAAACATAGGCAAAAATAATCAAAGCACATAACACACATAAATTATTACATGACCATGGATAGAAATCCTCACATGGATTCACCATCCATCAAATATAAAACCATCTCTCACCACCATGCTTGGTTGGTGAGATGAATCTCCCTCTTACCTCTTGAAGAACCACCAAAAAGCTTGTTGATTTGTGTTTTGAACAAGATCTCCACCAACACAAGTTCTTAAACATGAAACAAATACAAGAAAATTAGTATATCAAGCTTGAATAAGAAGAACCATGGATCAAACATGGTTTAGAATATGAAAAAGAAAAGAATAAATGAAGTTTTCTTACACTTCACTAACAAAAACTCTAGAACTTGATCTTAGTAAAAGTCCTTCAAGATCGAATATTTAGAGAAAGTCTTCAACATGAAAGTTGTTTAGAATGAGGTAAAGATTCAAGAAACTAGGTTGTATGAAATTAAAGAGTGATGGAGGAGTGAATTGGAGTGCTTGGCCGAATGGTATGTTTTTGGGAGAAAGAATGAAATTTTCTTTGGTTTGGTCTTGAAACTTAAGTGGAAAAGTGAAGAAATGATATTATGAAGTATAGAAATGAATGTTTTTGGTCTTCAAGGGAATGCATTGTCGTAGCATGCAATTAGAGAGAATGGAAAGTGAAGTTTGAAGAACATAAGCATTAATGAGCAATAGTAAATGGTCTTGACACATGGCTTGTCTTCATTCTTTTTTTTTCTTTGGCCTAAAAAGCCTACACTAAGTTGTCTCCCTTCATCCTTGCTCTCCAAACCGTCCCCCCTTCTTCATGCATTCCAAATGTGCCAATTTACATAATGATGAGCGCCGAACTCAGTCAAAATTATAACCGAAGTTATTACCTAAACTTGTAGTATAGTGAACAACACTAGATCATCTCCTCAAGGATCGTAAATGCAATTTAATCAAATTAAGTTAAGTTAAAAAAAAGGGGGGTTTTGATGGTTCAAGGATCACAGTGACAAGATTTAAAGAGAAATAACAATTAGAAGAACAGTCAATTCAAAAATCTATCCGAGATTGGGTGGATTCAATCATAAACTTTTCAACAAACACTTGAAGCACATTTGAATGGTTAACTTGGATCTAACCGAGATCTCAGCATTAGATCCAGAATTCACACTAGACAATCGTCCAGAATTCAATTGACAAGTGATAAACACAAATCTGCAATCGCACCATTCATGTAGATATATGCCAATTTAAGCACCGAATTCAATTAACCTAGGCACCAATCAGTAACCTAACCTCTTCAATTACGTGATTAGTTTAGATCAATCAGTTCCAAGCTTCATCACAAATCTCAATCTTCAGTCATGTGATTAGTTTAGATCAATCAATTCTAAGTTTCATCACAAATCTTAATCTTAAATCAAGATCAAATCAAATCAAACATAAACAGAATCACCATTCATGCATTCAAGATTAAGAAGAAGAAGAAGAAGAAGAAGAAGAAGAAGAAGAAGAAGAAGAAGAAGAAGAAGAAGAAGAATTCAAATATAAATCAAATACATTACATAACCAAGGTCTCAAGAATCCAAACCACAATCTCTTTAAGAGTCCCAAATTGACTTAAAGTAGCTTAGCCCTCCATTACCATGAAGGGGAGCATCAAAATATACAAAAGCTATGAGAAACTATGAAGAAACAAGAAGAAACTATAAGGCAAATGAAGGAGAATACAATCTGTTCATGATAACCAATGGTGCCTTTTATAGAAGTCTAGGGTAACAAAATGACAAAGGGGAGTGGGTGGATGAGTGGGTGAGTGAGTGGAGTGTTTGAGTGGAGTGGTTGAGTGGGTTGGTTTAGTGGATGAGTGAGTGGAATGGTTGAGTGGGTTGGTTGAGTGGAAAATGCCAAAGGACTTTTGGTGAGTGGGAAATTATGGAGATGAATGGGTGAGTGGATGGATGAGTGGGTGGATTAGTGGATGAGTGGGTGGAGTGGTTGAGTGGTTGGATTAGTGGATGAGTGGGTGGGTGGATTAGTGGATGAGTGGATTAGTGGATGGATGAGTGGGTGGTTGAGGACGAAAATTTCGTGTCTGACTTGGAAGCCAAAAACGACCAACTATACTTCAGATCCATGAAAAGTACTCTTCATGAAAGTTGTAGATCTTTGTCTTGGCTATAAAATGTATATCTGGTTCGTCCAATTTGGCTTCCTTCAGCCTAAGATATGTCCTAAATACTGTCGGTTGCTCAAACCCAACTTCAGCACCTCTGTTCCGACTTGCAAGCTCAAACTGACCCATTAGACTTCATTTTTTCAAAAAGTGTTCTTCATGAAAGTTGTTTATTTGGATCTTAACTATCAATTATCCAAATTTCAGCCCATCTCCATTATTACAGCTTGAGATATGATTTTATGAGTGCACACTATTCGGATTCTAGTGACAGAACTCGTATTCTGACTTCCATGTAAACTTAGGTCCCTTAGACATCTGTGTAGGACTTCGAGCTCTTCATCAAAGTTGTAGAGCTTCCTCCTAGCTTTCCTACAAGGTAAAATTCATGATCATCAGATATCAGAAACTCAAGTTATGGCCAAAATACAGAAATAGTGTCAAATCTCAATAATGCTGAAAATATTCAATTAGAACCAATTTGAGCTTAAACTCACAAAATCATACCAAACTCAATCAATTAAGAATATAGAGAGTGTAAATGACTAAACATAAGGGTTTATTAATGAATAAAATATGTGATTATCAAATTCCCCCACACTTAGCTTTTTGCATTCCAGGGCAAAACTCAAGACCAAAACAAGGACATAAGAGATTAACAAAAATTTAAATTCCAACGACATTCAAGAGCCCAAAATTTTACAATCAAGAAGAACAACCAAAGGTTCAAGGGATCAAAACATTCATGAGTTAACAATTCTCCACATCTCAAACCAACAAGCAAGGTATCTTCAACATGAATCGAGAATGATAGATCTTCACAAGATTCCCTCTCAATCTCTCAAGTGTTTAAAAAGTAGGTATTTCATTCAATTCAACCCATGAAAATTGCACTACCATAAGCTTGCTTATCTTCTACTTCTCCACTACTCAAAACACATGCACACACAAATCATGAGGACTTTATTCAAGGTTGTAGTGAGGTCAAGGTAATAGAAGAGGATAAAATGGATATGAGAAGATAAATACCAAAGAGAATAAAAGTAAATGAGAGCTGAAACAAGCATAAAAGTTCATCCCAACTCTAATGTATATCCCTTTACATATTCATTTCCCAATCTCTTTTTTCTTTTTTTTTTCTTTTTTTTTTATATATATGAACATAACTATATACATGCATTTTTCCTCTTCTTTTTTTCTAGGCACTCTTTCCTTTTTCAACAACCATTTTGTAAACACACCCCCACACTTGTTCAAAAACTCATCCATTAACCAAGCTAATGTTCTTTTATTCCCTAAGGTAAAGTAGGAACACGATTTTTCATTTAAGGCACATAATGAGCTAGAACAAGGAATGGTCAAATAAGCTCAAAGGGGTTAAGTAAAGGAAAATATACAAGGTCGGCAAGAATCAGAGAATTTTCAAGAAGTCCAAAGAGTGCTTGATATCATATTGAAAACAAGGTTGGCTATTTAGTTAAATTAGCTAATTAAGAAAGAGGGCCTCAATCATGTTCATGCATGCAAGTGAAATGTAGCTTCAAAAAGAATCAAAGCAAGTTCTAAAGTGGTCATTAACATGAGTGAAAATCACACAAGAAAGAAGAGAATGACATAAATATTGAATCCATCCATTAGGCTCAAAATCTCACAAGGTATGCATCCATCAAACTCAATTCATCAATTCAATCATCCATCACCAAGCATATCAGTTCAAGAAGGGAGAAGAGTTATTCAATCATGCAATGAACCCTTTTTTTATTTTTTTTAAATAAATAAAAAATGCTAAAATCTCTCCCCCACACTTAATATAACATTGCCCATTGCCTTCAATGTGAAAGAGAGATATAGAAAAGAGCAACACAACCTGATAAGAAGTGAATTAACGCCAAGCAGAAAAGAAGCACACTGTCAGTGACGCATCAGACCCTGAAAAAGAAATCAAACAATAAAACTTTAGTACTTCCACAATTTAATACTAATTAATTACTACCTAAAAAACTCCTTACTCTGCCACCAATTAAGATGCGTCTCAAGAGTAAAAAAACTCCTTACTCTGCCACCAATTAAGATGCCACAATCATATCATACTTTCCAAACAAAACAACAAAAATTTTTTATTTATTTTTATTATTTTTATTATTTTTTATTTTTTATTTATTTATTTTATTTTATTTATTTTATTTTTTTATATATATATTTTTTGGTCAATTATCCTTCCCCCCCCAACTAGATCACAACAATGTCCTCAATGTTAAAATATAGATGAGTAAAGGATAGAAGATATTACCTGTTAGAAAAGCTGACACAAATTTAAACAGAAACAAAGTACAATAAAATCAAACCCATTAAAGATAAAGTTTCAGATCTGGTTTTTTTTTTCTTGTTACTTCCTTTACTGCTTCCTATTGACCAATCTATCTAAGCTAATACCTTATCAGGTACATACTCAAAAGCTTCTAATTTATCAATGAGCTCATCAATAGTGGAGGCAAAGATAAGAAGTTGTCTTGCCGAAGGAGTGATAAATTTCTGTTCCATAGCTTTGTCAAGAAAAAATAACAAAAGATCAAAGAAATTATTAACATTCAACAAACCAATGGGTCTATGGTAGATGTTCAGTTCGGCCCCAGAGACGATTTGAAAAATTTCTTCCAAAGTACCAAAACCACCGGGTAAGATAATAAATGCATCAGAATTGTCAACTATTGTTTTCATTCGTCCATGCATGGATGTTACTTGAATTTCTTCTCCAACTGTCCTTCCAGTGATGTTATTTTCAGCTAAAGGTTTAGGAATAACACCTAAAACCTGACTGCTTCCTATAAAAGTTGCCAGTGATACAGCCCCCATTAACCCACGACAACCTCCCCCATATACAAGATGAATATTCCTCGCAGCAAGTGATCGACCAAGAGTGCTAGCTGCGTTTACAAATTCCAATCTCTTCCCATAACTCGACCCACAAAAAACACAGACATTTTTGAGGTTACGAATAGAAGGCCCCATTCTATACTTTTTCCTCCCTTTAAGTGTTTCTGAGTTGAAGGAAAATGGAGAAAATGGAGTGTTTAAATAAGAAAAAGAATGGAAAGGGAAATAATTGCACCTATAAAGGTAAGTTGGCTATTGTCAGAAAAGGTTGAAATTAAGAAACACAGAATCTCCTTTTTTTTTTTACTTCAAGAAAACCATCAAGGTAAAGAAGTCTAGAAACCCCTGAAGGACCCTGCTCAAAGGATCGTCTGTACAAAAATAAAAATACAACAAAATGATACAAAGATAAAAGAAATAGAAAATGATGACATACCTGTATGTACAGTTTCCATGGCGTATCTTTATACTGCGCGTCATGAGTGCAGTAGACATCACGTCCATTTTTTTTTTTGAAATTGTTAGAAAAACTTGATGAAAGATGAGTGTATACTTACTTAAGATTGGGATGGAGGTAGTCTGCTTTTTCGGCTTTGTGCCAAAGCATTGTTGACTAGTATTTGACCCATTCAAGACTAACGCAACATAGGGCTCCCAAAAGGGACAAGTGGCCATAATGCGACTGGCTGCCTCACATGTGGGATACAATCTACCTTCTTTGTTTTTCAATTAAGAAGGCTGGATCAGGATGCATGCATTTCCCCATTCACGGTTTGTGTTACCAAAGCCAACCCTAAGACGTATACATAATTTTTTTTTGTGTTTTGTTTTGTTTTGTTTTTTTTTTTTTTGTTTTTGTTTTTGTTTTTTTTTTTTTTTTTTTTTTTTTTTTTTTTTTTTTTAAGAGAAAGATGACATGAAGAAGAAGAAGAAGATGATATGTACAGATTGTTTGTGGATATGGCTCACATCTGCCTCTGGTTTAACGTCCAGTAACGGCTTAAACGTCTTCTATGAGTCGAGGATAAGCTTCCCATCCAATTTTCTTATAAATTGGCAAACAATGTCTTTTAGAGTCAGATTCCCAAGACTGTAGTGTTTTTCTTCATCCTTGAAGAGATTCCACAATTTAAGAATTTCACGATGCACCAATCCACAAGAATGCGTCTCAAGAGTCAATAAGATATCATCTAATGACTCCTTACTCAGTCCACTCTTAATGAAGAAAATTTTATCTTCTC
Organism: Ormosia emarginata; assembly: GCA_029884605.1. Taxonomy (NCBI): domain Eukaryota; kingdom Viridiplantae; phylum Streptophyta; class Magnoliopsida; order Fabales; family Fabaceae; genus Ormosia; species Ormosia emarginata. The sequence continues at coordinate 16,878,819 of JAQQTP010000078.1, read as the reverse complement.
TATTTGCAGAAACCATTCCCAAAGTACGACATCGCTTGTTACAGTTCAATCGTCCACATTTGTGACAGACTTGTAACTTTTTTGCTCTTCTCCTTTTAGAATATGAACTTCTTCCAAGACCGGGCATATATGAGTCAAATGAAATTGAGGACTCACCTACTAATTGGACCTTTGCCTCAATTATTCAGCGTACATCTTCTGGCATACCTTTGTGCATTAACAGTCTCAATCTTTCACATCGAACTTTGTAGATCTTTCTTAGAGCATTTTGAGGAAGAGAAGGAAAATGTTTTCTCAGGTTTGAAAGAATGACATCCATTTTGAAGGAGAAGAAGGGTTCAGTTATTTTGGGAAACTGAAAAATAAACCGACTTGAGAGTCACGGAGTCCGTAGTATCCGCCACTTAACCGGCAACACAAAGAACTCAAGAACTTGGTTTTCTAGGAATGGTTGAGTCTCTGTCCATTAACTTTGAGCACATTACCATTCCTAGGATCCTCAATATCTACGGCCCCAGAGGATACACGTGTTTGACAACAAAAGAACCACACCACCTAGATCTCAATTTCCCAAGGAGTAGGTGCAGATGATAATCTCAAAGCAGAACTTTTTTGACCAATTTTCGTAGCTTTTGCAAAAGGTGTATCAGACCTTGAATAAAGTAGGCCAATAAAATCCATACTGCAAGATTTTCGCAGTTGTTATCGCTCATTGTCGGACACAGCTATTTTTTTTTCTTTTTTTTTATTCATAATGTGGATGGAGAAGGTTCATCACCTCCATTTCTGCATTCTCTGGAAGTTCATGATACTGTTTGAGGCGGTGTCCATTTACGATGAAAGCTTTGGCAGTGACCTCACTTTTAATCTGAACAGCACCAGAAGGAAAAACCTTAGTAACAATAAATGGTCCTTCCCATCTAGACCTTAATTTGTCAGGCATGAGTCGGAGGCGGGAGTTATAGAGGAGAACTTTTTGACCAATCTCAAATGTTTTCCTCAGAATCAACTTATCATGGAAGGCTTTGGTCTTCTCCTTATAAAGTTTGGAACTTTCATAAGCCTCCAAGCGGATCTCCTCCAATTGCTGCAGTTGCAGCTTCCTCTCCATACTTGCTTGATCTAGGTCCAAGTTGCACCTTTTCACCGCCCAGAATGCATGATGCTCAATTTCCACCGGCAGGTGGCAGGCTTTTCCAAAAACAATCCGATACAGAGACATCCCGATTGGTGTCTTATAAGCAGTCCGGTAAGCCCATAAAGCATCCTCAAGCCTTTTGCTCCAGTCTTTTCTGTTAGGTTGAACTGTCTTCTAGAGTATCTGCTTGATCTCCCTGTTGGAAATCTCGGTTTGCCCATTAGTTTGTGGATGGTAAGGTGTAGAAACTCTGTGCAAGACCCCATACTTTTTCATCAAAGCTTCCATGCTTTGATTACAAAAATGTGAACCCTGATCACTGATGATGGCCTTCGGAACTCCAAACCTGCAGAAAACCTGTGATCTAACAAAATCCACAACAACTTTAGAATCATCAGTCCGAGTAGCTTTCGCCTCCACCCACTTGGATACATAATCAACAGCTAGCAAAATGTAAACAAAACCAAAAGAAACAGGAAAGGGTCCCATAAAATCAATACCCCATACATCAAAAATCTCACAGAACAATAAGGATTTCTGGGGCATCTCATTCCTTCGAGAAGTGTTTCCTATTCTTTGGCATTGATCACAAGATTTACAAAACACATATGCATCATGAAATAGAGTGGGCCAATATAATCCAGATTCCAAAACTTTCCTAGCAGACCTTTGGGGACCAAAATGACCGCCACATGCAAGTGTATGACAAAAGCTAAGAATAGAATGAAATTCATTATCAGGCACGCATCTCCTAATGACTTGGTCACTACAAAATTTCTATAGATAAGGGTCGTCCCACACATAATATTTTGACTCACTCTTCGGTTTATCAATCTGAGCCCTAATAAAATGTGCAGGGAAAACACCAGTAACTAAGAAATTTATCAAATCAGCAAACTAAGGAGTGTTACCTTGCAGCTTGAAAAGTCAGCTCATCAAGAAAGACATCATGGATAGGAAAAGTATCTGCCTCCCTTTCAATTTGGCTTAGGTGATCAGCCACTAAATTCTCCGCTCCACTTTTATCACGGATTTCAATATCGAACTCTTGGAGGAGCAAAATCCACCTAATCAACCTAGGCTTTGCATCAAGCTTCTTCAGGAGAAACTTCAGTCGTATGATCTTGAAAACACAACCACTCTAGAACCAAGCAAATATGATCAAAATTTGTCTAAAGCAAAAACAATTGCTAAAAGTTCCTTTTCAGTGGTGGTGTAGTTGACTTGTGCAGGATCTAAAGTTCTTGAAGCATAGGAGATGACATGAGATATTTTGCCAACCCTTTGTGCAAGAACAGCTCCCAAAGCATAATTAGAGGCATCACACATGAGCTCAAATGGGAGTGTCCAATCTGGTGGCTGGATGATAGGTGTACTAGTCAATGCTTGCTTCAAGTGATTGAAGGCATCCTTGTATTTCTGGTCAAAATGGAACTCCACTTCTTTTTGTAGCAAGTTGGATAGTGGAAGAGCAATTTTGCTGAAATCTTTTATGAATCGCCTATAGAAACCTGCATGACCAAGGAAAGAACGAACCTCCCGCACGCATGTGGGGTAAGATAGGCATGAAATAACATCTATTTTCGCAGGATCTACCTCAATACCCTTGCTAGATATTATATGCCCTAAAACTATGCCTTGTTCTACCATGAAATGACATTTCTCAAAATTCAGAACAAGGTTAGTTTCAGTGCATCTATGTAAAACCTGAGCCAGACTATCCAGACATGCATCAAAGGAAGAGCCATAAATAGTAAAATCATCCATAAACACATCCATGCAATTCTCTAAAAAGTCAGAAAAGATACTTACCATACACCTTTGAAAGGTGCCCGGAGCATTGCACAGACCAAAGGGCATCCTCCTATATGCAAATGTGCCACATGGACAAGTGAAAGTAGTCTTCTCTTGGTCTTCTGGGGCTATATGAATCTGAAAATAGCCCGAATATCCATCCAGGAAACAATAAAGCGACTTGCCAGCTAGCCTCTCCAACATCTGGTCAATGAAAGGTAACGGAAAATGATCTTTTCTGGTAGCCTGGTTAAGCCGCCTATAATCAATGCAAACCCGCCAACTGTTCTGAACTCTTGTGGGTAAAAGTTCATTATTCTTATTCTCAACTACTGTGACCCCAAATTTCTTGGGAACAACTTGCACGGGGCTCACCCATTTACTGTCTGATATGGGATAAATAATGCCAGCTTGAAGTAGCTTGGTCACTTCCTTCTTCACCACATCTAGAATCAAGGGGTTCAGTCTCCTTTGGGGTTGCCTTACTGGTTTCGTGTCCTCCTCCAATAAAATCCTATGCATGCATGTGGAGGGACTAATACCAGGAAGATCTGCAAGTGTCCATCCGATGGCTTGCTTATTCTGCCTCAAAACCTGCAGCAATTTTTCTTCTTGTTCAGGTTGCAGATTCTTAGCAACAATCACTGGCAGCTTCTCACCATCTCCTAAATATGCATATTTAAGATGGTCTGGCAAAGTCTTCAACTCTAAGGATGGGGGCTGTACAATGGAAGGCAGCAAGCTATTTGAAACAACTAATTCAGCAACATTGAATTCAACACAGTTTTGACTTCTATTTTCACATGCGGTATCATTCAAGTCAGCAGTTGCATCATCACTCATACCAGCATAAATCTCAGCACATGCAACACACGGCTCAATATCACAAGCAGTACATGTATCACAAGAAACAGAATCCAGAAAGTCAACAATATCAGGGAATTTAGCATATAAATCAGTATAAACATCATTAACCAGCATCTCAATCACATCAATATGGAAAACAAAATGCTCCTCTAGGGGATGTCTCATGGCATCAAAAATGTTAAACTGTACCAAATCATCGCCAAACTCCATAGAAAGAGTGCCAGCATGCACATCTATCTTGGTCTTGGCGGTCTTGAGGAATGGTCTGCCTAGAATCAATGGAGCATGGTTTGCTGAAGACTTATCTTCCATGTCCAAGACGTAGAAGTCCGCTGAAAAAATTAACTCATTCACCTGAACTAACACATCTTCCAGCACTCCTGCTGGATGAGCAGTGGTCCTATTCGCCAACTGAATCACGATACCAGTGGGTTGCAAAGTGCCAATGTTCAATGACTTATAAACTGACATAGGCATGACATTGTTTGAAGCACCCAAATCTAGCATTGCATGTTCAAATTTAGAGTTGCCTATCGTGCAAGGAATTGTGAAAGTTCCAGGATCTTTGCATTTCTGTGGCATGCTTGGCAGAATCATTGCAGAAACATTTTTGCCCATGCTAATTTTCTCATTTCTCTTCAACCTTCTCTTATGAGTGCACAGCTCCTTGAGAAATTTGGCATACTTAGGAATTTGCTTGATTGCATCCAAGAGAGGAATATTGATTTCCACCTTCCTGAATGTGTCCATGACTTCTCTTTCTATTTCTGTTTGCGCAGTATGCTTGGACTGCGTGACTCTGTTTGGAAAAGGTAGTGGAATGGCCAAATTTGAATTCTCTGCACATTTCTTCTGTATCACAAATTTTTGGATTGAGCTATCCATTTTCTTCTGTTTCTGGTCACCTTCTGGTTGCTGCACTTGTAGTTCAGGTTGTGGTGGAGTAGGACCGTCAACTTCTCTGCCACTTCTCAAGCTAATGGCACTTATATTGCCTCTTGGGTTGTTGATTGTTTGTGAAGGCAATTGGTTCGACCCTTGACTTTTCAGCTCATTCAGAGTGGTTGCCATCTGCCCAATTTGAGTTTGTAAATTCTGGATGGTGGCATTGACATTCTGCTGAAACTGTTTCATCAAGTCTTCGAAAGGTGGCTCAGCGGAGGAGGGCTCTTTGGAACAGTGTAGTTGGAGGGCTGTCATGGGTGGTGGCGCAGGTTGTGCTTGCCTAAATGCAGGTGGTTGGTACTTGTTGCTAGGGCCTGTAGCTTGGTATCTAAACTGCGGTTGCTGCTGTTGGTAGGGCTGTTGTTATTGTTGACCAGAATTTCTATATCTCAGGTTGGGATGGTCCCTCCAGCCAGGGTTATAGGTATTAGAAAATGGATCATATCTGGGCTGCTGCTGTGATTGCTGATATTGGGGTTTACCAGGAAGAATACCAGCTGCTGCAACAAATTGCTCTGGAAAAATAGAACCACCATCCTGAAGTGTGGGGCATGCATTAGTAGGATGAGATGAACAAGAGCAAATGCCACACACAGTTGCAGCCATCTACATTGGTGCTTGTTGTCCCACTGCTAACTGCCTCACCAAAGAAGTCAATTCATCAAGTCCGTGTTCCATTCCATTCTCTGTTGGTCTACATGAGACGATTGAATCTCATTGACTCCTCTGGTTGAGGTAATAATTCGTGTGCCAAATTGTTAGGTGTTGGCTGCCATGTTTGTTATCAAATCTCTTGCTGCTGCAGGGGTCTTGTCTACTAAGGCTCCTCCAGAGGCAGCATCCACCATGCTTCTATCATTTGGCAGCAAGCCTTCGTAGAAATATTGAATTAAGAGTTGATCGGTGATTTGGTGGTGGGGACAGCTCGAGCACAACTTCTTGAATCTTTCCCAATATTCATGCAAGGTCTCTCCTGTCATTTGTCTTATGCCACATATATCTTTTCTAATGGCAGCAGCTTTAGAGGCAGGGAAAAATTTCTCTAAGAACAACCGCTTCATGTCAGTCCAACTTGTTACTGAACCTGGTGAAAGATAAAATAACCAATCCTTGGCTGTATCAGCAAGTGAGAAAGGAAATGCCCTCAGCTTGATGTGCTCTTCTGAGATCCCATGTGGCTTCATGGTTGAACAAACCACATGGAACTCCTTTAGATGCTTATGGGGATCCTCACCTGCAAAACCGTGAAACTTGGGCAACAAATGTATCAATCCAGATTTTAACTCAAAATCAGCATCAAGATCTGGGTATTGAATACACAAAGACTAGTTAGTTATATCAGGAGCAGCAAGTTCCTTAAGAGTTCTATTCTGCATGTTATCAGCCATGGTTTCAGAATTATTCAAGATCTCAAGTTCACTCCCAATATTAAGATCAAATTCAGAAGCAATTCTTGTGCTTAGCCTACGAGCTCTAATCAACCTATGCAAGGTTCTATCAATCTCAGGATCAAAGTCAACTAAGTTATCAGACTCGGACCTAGTCATGCATCATACAAAAACAAATAAATAAGCAAAATACACTAGACAATGGATAAAAATGTTAGAAAAGTTAATAAAAAGCAAAAGTTAGTAAAAACACTTAAAATGAAAATATTACACTTACTAATCCCCGAACATCGCATCAAAATTTTGACGAGCGCCGAACTCAGTCAAAATTATAACCGAAGTTATTGCCTAAACTTGTAGTATAGTGAACAACACCGGATCGTCTCCTCAAGGATCGTAAATGCAATTTGATCAAATTAAGTTAAGTTAGAAAAAAGGGGGGTTTTGATGGTTCAAGGATCACAGTGACAAGATTTAAAGAGAAATAACAATTAGAAGAACAGTCAATTCAGAAATCTATCCGAGATTGGATGGATTCAATCATAAACCTTTCAACAAACAGTTGAAGCACATTTGAATGGTTAACTTGGATCTAACCGAGATCTCAGCATTAGATCCAGAGTTCACACTAGACAATCGCCCAGAATTCAATTGACAAGTGATAAACACAAATCTACAATCGCACCATTCATGTAGATATATGTCAATTTAAGCACCAAATTCAATTAACCTAGGCACCAATCAGTAACCTAACCTCTTCAATTACGTGATTAGTTTAGATCAATCAGTTCCAAGCTTCATCACAAATCTCAATCTTCAGTCATATGATTAGTTTAGATCAATCAGTTCTAAGTTTCATCACAAATCTTAATCTTAAATCAAGATCAAATCAAATCAGACATAAACAGAATCACCATTCAAGCATTCAAGATTAAGAAGAAGAAGAAGAAGAAGAAGAAGAAGAAGAAGAAGAAGAAGAAGAAGAAGAAGAAGAAGAAGACAAGAGGAATTCAAATATAAATCAAATACATTACATAACCAAGGTCTCAAGAATCCAAACCACAATCTCTTCAAGAGTTCTAAATTGACCGAAAGTAGCTTAGCCTTCCATTACCATGAAGGGGAGCATCAAAATATACAAAAGCTATGAGAAATTATAAAGAAACAAGAAGAAACTATGAGACAAATGAAGGAGAATACAATCTGTTCATGATAACCAATGGTGCCTTTTATAGAAGTCTAGGGTAACAAAATGACAAAGGGGAGTGGGTGGATGAGTGGGTGGATGAGTGGGTGAGTGAGTGGAGTGGTTGAGTGGGTTGGTTTAGTGGATGAGTGAGTGGAATGGTTGAGTGGGTTGGTTGAGTGGAAAATGCCAAAGGACTTTTGGTGAGTGGGAAATTATGGAGATGAATGGGTGAGTGGATGGATGAGTGGGTAGATTAGTGGATGAGTGGTGGTGGTGGAGTGGATGAGTGGATGAGTGGTTGGATTAGTGGATGAGTGGATGAGTGGATTAGTGGATGGATGAGTGGGTGGTTGAGGACGAAAATTTCGTGTCTGACTTGGAAGCCTAAAACGACCAACTATACTTCAGATCCATGAAAAGTACTCTTCATGAAAGTTGTAGATATTTGTCTTGGCTATAAAATTCATATCTGGTTCGTCCAATTTGGCTTCTTTCAGCCTAAGATATGTCCCAAATACCGTCAGTTGCTCAAACCCAACTTCAGCACCTCTGTTCCGACTTGCAAGCTCAAACTGACCCATTAGACTTAATTTTTTCAAAAAGTGTTCTTCATGAAAGTTGTTTATTTGGATCTTATCTATCAACTATCCAAATTTAAGCCCATCTCCATTATTACATCTTGAGATATGATTTTATGAGTGCACACTGTTCGGATTCTAGTGATAGAACCCGTATTCTGACTTCCATGTAAACTTAGGTCCCTTAGACATCTGTGTAGGACTTCGAGCTCTTCATAAAAGTTGTAGAGCTTCCTCCTAGCTTTCCTACAAGATAAAATTTATGATTATCAGATATCAGAAACTCAAGTTATGGCCAAAATACAGAAATAGTGTCAAATCTCAATAATGCTGAAAATATTCAATTAGGACCAATTTGAGCTTAAACTCACAAAATCATACCAAACTCAATCAATTAAGAATATGGAGAGTGTAAATGACTAAACATAAGGGTTTCTTAATGAATAAAATATGTGATTATCACATAACCATCACTATAAGCCATCCTAACCATTGATTAAAAGAATGGTTTGGATTTAAATCAGTTACTAGGTTTAGGTTATAGATGGAAGTCTTCATTTGAGCCATTATATCATTTTTGGCTTGCAATCCTACCCATTGAATTTGTCTCCAAAATGAAGGGTAAAGATTACACCTTCAATCTTTAATCCAAGGGTCCAAAATGGTTGTAGTCATTTTTGATGACCAATTCTCCACCATTGATCTAAATTCAAATCCAATGGTTATTAATGATCCATCTTCATCATTGATTAATTTTACATCCAAGGGTTCATAATGGTCATAGTCATTTATAAGACTAAATCTATACCCTTGATTTAATTTTTATCCAACGGTTATAATTGATCTTATTCATTTTTAAGATCAAATCTCCACTGTTAATTAAATCCAGATTAATTCTCCAACGATAATTAAATTGATAGTGGATATCCAAACCACTAATGTTAACTTAATAATATAGAATTTTATTTTTTATCTATTATAACCTAAAAAAAATATAATTACTGTATTTTTATCGTCGATAATTAAATACGATCAAAATACAAGATAAAGAAATTTTCTAAAACTATTTCCTGGATTCGGGTTTAGTAAGATCCTGTCTCCGTTTAAACGATGCAAGTTTTTACATGCGTAGAAAAATTTTTCATTTTGCGGGACCCACCTGGGCCCACATACACCTCGTGGGGCCCACAAAACAGTAAAAATTCCAAAATCACACATAAAATTACAAAAATTAGAAAACTCACAAATATCAAATCAGATTACGTAAATTAATTAAGACTAAACAGTAAAAATTAATTTACGTAAATTTTTCCGGCCCGAAAATTATTATTTTCCTAACACGGAGCAAATCACACAGAACGATCAAATATACAGACGAAATATTCAAAATAATTTTACAGTACACAGAAATCACTAAACAGTAAAATTCTGTTAACTGTCAAAATTATTGTTCCTAAGATAGAAAGTTCGGGGTGTTACACATATTGTTGTGGCATGGTCAATTTTCAAGTAGTGTGACACAATCATTTCATACATATTGCTGATATCTATTATGATAAAATTGTTATTGTTTATTTTATTGTGATATATGATTAATGAATTATTTATGAAATGATGATATGAATATAATTATGATATTTGTATGTATAGAATGACTTTGCATTTGTATCATTCTTTGCTACCATACTAGTATTAATGAAAAGGGATCTCACATCTTTGCTGTACTATTTATTGGTGTTTGTATTGTTAAAATATGTATAGTAGATGAAGCGAACTTCTTAGACTTAACTGGAGGCAATATTTTGAGTATGGGGACGAAAGCGAGGAGTGATCTTCCCAGTTTCGACAATGTGCAGTTTTACAGAGGAACATATGTCTGACGTGTCGAGATGGGTGCAGAATGGAATAAGTATGTTGAATTTTCTCGTAAGTGTTATTACCGTGCTATTAAGTAGGACCCATCATGGGGTTTGCTACTATTTCCTTGAGTCTGTAAATTTTATGTTCTAAGTATTGTTGAATATTATGTGGTGTCTGTGATGTATATTAATCAGTTTAAATCTATTTTTCAGTATTACCTATAAATTTCGATAAGTTTATGTTTCTACGAAAAGAACTTTTAAAACTCATATTTTATAACTCAAATACTTTTATGAAATGATTTTCAGATTATAAGTTTGTAGTCGGAAATGTAAGGCCCTACGAAGGGTGTTACAAAGTCTATGCTCCAAGCATTCGCATCCTCGTCGAACTGTACACGCGAAAACCCGATGATACCTCGTCGATATGCCATACCATACAATAGATAAACTATCTCAAATAGAATCCAGGCGATCCCCACTCTTCTTCTACACCATCTTTATTTAATATAAAGATATAACATAATAAACATAACATGAAGAGGTGAGATCCCCTATATCAATACCAGTATGGAAGTATATAGCATTAACACATCGAATCATGTTATCACATCACTGATTCGATAGTAAACAATATAATTGTCACATCAATATGCTGACCCACTATACATATGTACACAGACACATTCCTACTCTATGGAGCTAATCACAATTTCGGAGAGAATGATCCAGAAGATCTGTCTGTATCTTGTTAGCCCCAAATAAGTGCTAAAATAGAATTTCAGCGTACGCAACATGGCTTATATAAGACATTCTATGCCGGATCGTGATTAAGAATAGTGCTTTGTCGAGATCGTTAGTGTGTTGCCCGGTACCACGGCCTAGAGGAGCTACCAACTGGCCACATATGGGATCCTCTGCACACCAACACCTCCAAGTTCAACTAGTGAACAACACTATGCATATCGCACTCGCACTAAGGTATAATTCATCTCTTAGGCAACTTGTTTTTACCAAATACAAGCTGACATGCTTTTCAATGCATGATGTATGATTTAAATACACATACAAATATTATTATCACTGTTTTATATAAAAAGACGTCATCTTATGGCAGTACTACTTTCCAACACAACCGGGTTCACAACGTTGGCTCGACAGCAACTTGCTGTTATTTTCAATTGTATAGTACTTTTATTGCGTTTTCACAATCGCGTACTATTTTTCTTATGTTTTCCAATTGCGTAAGTGTTTTCTAACGTTTTTGCAATTGCAAAAATATTTTCAATGTTTTCTAAATTTTGAAGAGATTTTTAAATGTTTTTCTCAATCGCGTAAGTTGAAAATCACTATTTTGGAAACACGAAATATTTTATCACTATTTTCTTCAATCGCGTAAAATATTTCTTAGCTTTCTAAATTAAATTTTTGAATCTTTCTTTATAATATATATACTTTGGCCTTACTTATAATATTTTCTCATTGACATTCCTTTAAAGAGCATTTTCTACTACTTCTCACAAAATTCACATCTCTTTGATTTAATCCAATTTCATAGCTCAAAATTTACTAACGCGCCGTAAAACCCAATGGGTGAGCTATACGTTAGTAAACTTTAAGTTATAAATTTATTCTCCTTTATAACTGAATTTTTTTTACATTTGATTCCAAAAACTTGTTTCTTTTCTTTTTATATCTTAAAATCCCCTAATCTAAATTCTAATTACTTAAACTCCTAAATCTACTCTAAAGAAAATTATTTTTGATCTAGATTCATAAAACTTGGCATGTTGGCCAAAATTCACCTAATGTCTCATTGTAAAATATTTGTTCATCTTCTAATTTATATTTCTTTATAAGAAAAATCTCTAATCCAATTACTTGTTATTAAATCACTTAATTTCATAATTAATAAAATAATTTAGAAAGAATTACTCCAAAAATGATGTTGAGGCCGTGAGCCTCTAGGTTCTTTGGAACCTTCATACTTTTCCTTTTCATAGGAATCACATCCTATGTTACACATACATCATCATGCTTCTATAAACACATATTCATGCTCATCATCAAAGCAATAAAGCATACAACTCCAAACAATCACAAATAATGAAGGTTTAAACAATCAAGTGAATAAATCCTTATGGATTTTTTTTACCATAAACAATTCATTTCCTCACCACCAACATATGGTTAATGAGATTAATCTCCCTCTTACCTCAAGGAAGACCAATAACTCCTCTTAATGCTTTCTTGATGATTTCGTGCAACACCACAACCAAACCCTAGAAAACTTAAACCATAATAAAGTCACAAATCAGAAAACAAGATAACCATGTATCAATCATAGTCTAGAAACTTAAAAATCAATTTTAGAATCAAGAAAGAAAAACTTTACCTTGAAGATTAGAAAACCCTAACTTGGATTCAAGGTAGTAGATGGAAGAACTAGACTATGTTCATAACATGAAAAGGTCTTAGAATAGTGTATAGGTTAAGAAAATGAGGTTACATAGAATTTTGGAAGCTTGGATGGTATTTGATGGTGGTGTGGTCATGAGCTTTATGAAGGAGAAAGGTAAGGTTTTTCTTTGTGTTTGGAAGAGAGAGAATGGAGAGAATAGCTTCTTGGTAACAAAGTGTGCTAAGCTTGGATGAAATATCCTAAAACTAAAGCTCCTTGCCGTGGGGAGTGCAATAGCATGGAAAGTCAAAGACTTAGCTATTAAGTTTGTGAATGAGCACATGGTGTTGGTCACAAAATTGTCATGTTTTGGTCACTTGGTTTTCTAATGGTTCATGCTTAAGGAGTCATGGAATGAATCACAAATTCTAGATGATGCAAAAACTCTCCTTGGCCGTGGAACTCAAGGAGAAAGGTAACTAAGTTTTGATTCAATTTAATTCCAATTATGCGTAGGTTAACTAGTTAGTTACTCTAGGTTTATGACTAAATTTTCAAGCCATTAACATTGACCAATTTCAATCGGTTCACCTTAAGCATCAAGCCTTCTAATTAGTTCACAAAATAAGTGATCAAGACTTTTTCCAAAGGCTATTGTCCTTTGGACAAAAGTTACCGAAACTATTACCCAATGGATAGAAGTTACTGCTCACAAGTCAGTAGGTATTATCCAATGGATAATAAAACATGAAAATTTTTTATTTGATAGATAAATTCTAAAAATTATAAAATTAAGAACTGTGTCTTTCAGTTTCAGGTTTAGTAAGCTCCCCCGGCCTCGAATAAACTGTCAAAGATTTTTCCCCCGGCCCAAAAATTTTTATTTTCCCGGCCCGGAGTAAAATACACAAAAAGTTCAAAAACAATCACTTAATAGTCAAAATAAATTTAATAGTGCACGGAAACCACAAAACAGTACAATCAGGCATTATAGAGAAATAGCGAATTTCGAGGTGTTACATTAAGGAGGTAAGAGATTCCCTCCCCACTATAAGAAGGAATAGCAAGTTCATGATGTTCATGACATTCATGACATTATACTAACATAACTCGCTTTACATCATATTCATATATCATAGCATAACATACGCATTTTCAGGCAACTGTGTGGGCGGTTGTCTTATCAGGCATTGGCAGTTGTATGAGTGGTTGCCTTACTCTTTGTATAAAATAGTTCAGACTATGTTTTCCAGGGAACACTACATGGAGCAAAGATGTGAATGGTTCTTAAATTATGTGATACACATTGCCGTCTAATTACAATTTTAATTATAATATTTTAATCTCATATTTATTATGGTAATTAATGAGTAGCAATTTGACTACTAATTATAGTTGTTGTTTTTTTCATGTTATGGGTTGTATACATATTCAATGTGAATGTTATGACTGCTGATATTAGTACACTACTACTGAGAGTTTTAAATTCTTACCCCAGGTGTTGCCATGTAAATCCAGGTGGAAGCTCATCTAGTGGCCAGAAAAAGAAGAAGACCGAAGAATAGTTTAGACTTTTGATATTGCAGTTTCAGTTTATATATATGTATATATATTTATTTTGAAGTTGTAAATAGAACAATGTTGAAATTTTAGTAAAGTTGTACATGTTTAAAGTGAAGTTAATTTTTACAAGGCTCTCCATAATTATTTATTTATGTAAATATTATGGATTATATAAATGATTAAGTTAGAGGTGACATAACTAATACTACTTATTTAGGTATATGTTTGATATACTAGATTTTTAGTATTAGGTTGTTATATGAAATGTCATGTATGGATGAAAAGCTTAATGCTTGAGATTATGCCTATTTATTATGCAAAGAAAAGTAAGGTTATGTGAAAAGTGAATGACAGATGAGTTTTAAAATACTATTGCATGTTTTGTTTTCAAACTTGTAATTTGCTATTTCCTTGTATGAATGACCCTATGACTTAAGCAAAGGTCTCCTAGTGCCCAGGGTTTGGGTATTAATGGATGTGAGGCAAATTAGCACCTTTATACTAAGCAGTGTTAAGTGATTGGTGCCCTACTACTTAGAGAGATAATACCCATAGTATTCAAAAAGGTAACACCAAGTAGTGCAAGGTGAATAAGGAACAAAGGTTTTCCTACCCCATGGTATTCAAAAAGACTTCTTGGAACAATGGTTTTCATGGAAGAAAGGGATTCTTGGAAATATGCAAATAACATGTGTTTTCTATATAATGGTTTTAAAAAATAACTTTGCATGTTTTGGTTTTTAAACTTGAGGTTTGCTATTTCCACATATTTGGCTTGGGCCAAAGGCGCTCCCATTGTCCTAGGAATATGTAAGCATAATGAGTTTTCTTAAAAACAAAATTCTTTTATTAACGTTGTATAAGCATACATTAGGACATTTCTTAAGCATACTCATACATCATCATGCTTTGCATAAAATGACAATTGTATGGGCAATTGTCCTGTATTTTTTCATAATTAAATTATTAAGGACTGAGGCTAATGCCTGACTTGAAAGTATTCTAAAAGAATGAAACATAGTATATACAAGAGGTATATTATAATAATGTTGAGGTATTATATTTGACAAGGATTATTGTCTTATGTTTTATGTCAGATGAATTCATATAATGTATATTACATATGCCTGATGTTAATATTTGATTTGATTGAGATAAAGAACTGGATTAGAAACTGTATGATTTGTTGGCATAGTGCAATTATTAGAATGTGTAAATTTTGAGAAAGGATATCTTTACATCCAAGTAATAATAAATATAAGAGTATGAAAACAATACTCGAGAACTAAAAAGAAATTAATTAATACATTAGTTCTAGTGGTCCTAAATTTTCAAGAAAAGAGATAGGATACTTGTGTTTTCAGATGGACGGATAGTTGCTTAAACCTATAGGTAATTGAGATCACATGAGGACAACTATCCAATTCATAGCCTAGAACTGATAGTTATGATATTTATCTTGAAGATTTAAAAGCTCTAAGTATATGGAATTAAAATTTAAGGTCTTTAGTGACCATAAAAGTTTGAAACACTTGTTTGATTAGAAATAGTTAAATATGAGGTAAAAAAGATAAATAGAACTTTTAAAGAGTTTTTAAAACTTGAGTTTGACAGTGAATGTGTTGTTACATAGTTTCTGTTTGGGCAGATTAGAATTTCATAATAAATAAAATACTTTATAAGATATTCTTATAAATCCTTTGCTTTATAAAAGATGAGGATTGTAACCATTCTTTTGTTTCAAAAGATAATCTTGATTATGTTTGTGGCGTTGTGGGTTATTGGCCGAGGAAGTGAAACCACATTTGAATTTTAGTACAAAGTTAAGGGAGATGTTTTCAATAAGCTTTTTAATAAGCCTTTTGATCTAGTTAATTTCATGTTGAAACTCAATCTTACCCTTAGACAGAAGCGTGAAGCTAGAAATTAAAAGAGTTATCTAGAACTTGTGAATGAGATGAATCAAATTTTGAGGACAAAATTTATAAAAGAGGGGGGGAATTGTAACACTCTGCTCAACCTAATGATACTAATTAGTATTACAGTAACTTAATAAATTTGGTATTGGTTACTTGATAAATTAGGTAACTGTTTGGGTTGAATTGAGCCTATATCTATAACACTAAGTGTGATTAATAGCTGCAAATAGTCTAAAAGTTTAGCTTAAATAGCTAAGAAGTTAGAAATAAATATGGAAAATTATTTCTAAGTCATGAATACTTGGAATAAGTTATATTAAATTTTTAGAGATCAAATGAATTAGTTTAATATTTTTAATAACATTGAAAAATTGTTTATAAATATAATAAAATAGCTAGAGACCTTGGAAAATTATGAAATTATTTAGAGATGATAAATAGAATATAAAATTATTTTGATATGAAAAGTAAGTTGAGGTTAGTATGTTTACATACCTTGCAGGTTCAATTTAATTTAAAAGAAATAATGCAATTTATTTGATAAATGACAGTGTGTAGCAAATTATGAAAATAAAAATATATGAATGCAGTTAAGATCTGTGATTTTTAGGAACACTTATGTAAGCTGGAAAACTTAGTTTTGAAAGATTAAAGTATTCCTATGAGACACAAAAGTTTCAGGTGAATTTGTTTTATAAGATTTTCCTCCCACCGTTCTTAGCCACATATTCCTTATCCTTCACACAATTCATCCTCATTATCATTTTTCTCTCTCTTGCTCATTCACTCTCTCATTCTTCTATTTCCTCTCTTGGTCATTTTGTTCTCTCTCTATATCGGCCATCTGCTCTCTTTTTTGGTCGTTAACTTCATCTTGTTCAACTGTGTTCACGTTGTCCGTTCATGGTGCAGCTGCTCCAGTCCATTCACGATCTGGTTAGTTCAC
Source organism: Ormosia emarginata (assembly GCA_029884605.1). Classification (NCBI taxonomy): domain Eukaryota; kingdom Viridiplantae; phylum Streptophyta; class Magnoliopsida; order Fabales; family Fabaceae; genus Ormosia; species Ormosia emarginata. Next base: position 16,862,232 of record JAQQTP010000078.1, on the reverse strand, counting down.
TCATGGTTGTTTCTTCTCTCTCACTCGTTGTTTGTTCTCATGTTTCCCTTGCTGAGTCATTCTCACTATCGCATAATTGGGTCTGTTCTGACCATCTTCCTTCTTTTCTGTTTCTTTGATTATTACTCATTTCTCTTTCATTTTGTGGGTGCTGAAAACAAGAGGAAAAAGGGTGAGAAAAATAAAAGAAAAGCAAAGAAAAACAGAGAAAATAAGAAGAAGAGGGAGGACATGAAAGAGAAGAACAAAATCAAGGAACCATGGAAAGTGAGGTAGGGGAGTTTTATTTTAGATTTATTATTCATTCTTTGATTTACAAAAATTTAAAATACTATGATTTAGATGAGGATTCTTGGATTCAGAATAGAAGAAGAGAAGTTTATGTGATTGATTATTATATTGGGATTTGAATATTTTTAGTTAGTTTTAATGAACTTTTGGGATTATTTTCCTTTTAAACTCGAATTTGTGTGGACTGTTTTGATGAACTTTAATTCATATGGACTATGTTAACCACTTTGGGATTGTTTTAATATACTTTAATCCCATTATTGTATGTTGAAAGTTTTTAGTACTATAAATTGATTTTAAAAGCATGAAATTGATGGATTAATGAGTTAAAAGTGAGTTACTAGTTTCTGCATATTGTTGGCTGAATGTCACAAAGTATTTGGACTCCAAATGGCTTCAAGAAATACTTGTTTTTGGCCATGGAATGCCTAAATCCGAGATTGCTGAATTTTGATTATTTTCTTATGTTATACTTGTGACTTGAATTGTGCTAGGAGGTCATGGTAAAGTATTGTCATTTTGCAATGTTTTTATGCTTAAAATGGGTGGTCTTGGGTTTGGTGGGTGAGGGGTAAGATTAGAGGAGTCCTTCAACTTCTCTCTTGAATCTTTGAATTTGTGAACTTGTTTGATTAAGCATATGTGACGACATATTATATTGGTTTGAGTTTGATTTTGGTTTGTGAAACCATAGCCCCAGGCCAATGTGGGTTCTTGCACCATGAGAATGAATTTTATGAAGCCATTGTGATGTGTTTACTTAATTTTGATTAATTGAGTTTCTAATTGGTTAATTTGGATGAATGGATTAAGATCAATGTCTCAGGTTCATGGTGAATTACAGGTGGAATTGACAAATTGATGCTTATATGTTACTAAATTAAAATTACATGTTAATGAGCTTAAGTAAATTGAGGTAATTGAATTTTGAATGAACAGGTCACTAGGAAATGCTTGGCCGAGACTTAACTCTATGGTAGTTTATGAGTTTGATGTTTTAAATTAGAATTTCAAATATCTAAAATTGTTCTAATTCACTAGAGAATTAATTTGATTAACTATTGTTAATTTTGATCAAGTGGAAGATGTTAAGACTGGCCAACTGCACTATGGTGTGAATGTTCAGGGCTATGTTGCTCTAAATCATAAATTAATGAGAAATCTTGTTGTGTTGAGAATTGGCTTGTTTGTAAGCTTATAGTATATTGTTAATATGTTTGGAATTAGCTTGTAAGTAACTTGTTGAGTGATAATGCTTATTATTAATGCTTTGGCCGAAATGCCTAGCCTTGAAGAATTACATTGATTATACTAGCCTTGGACTGCTTGTTCGTGGGCTATGATGCTCTTGTATAAATGATTATATTACCTTAATTTACTTATTGATGAAAGATTTAACAATGATACTTGAGAAATTGATCACTCTATAATTTAAATGAGCATTATGATACCTAAGTATTTGATAATTGACATATGTATGTATTGACATTTATGACATAACAATGGCATGCTCTTTTTATTGTATGAAAATTGAGCTATGAGTGGTAGTAACCACTAAAGTAATTAAAGTGGTAGTAGCCACTAAGGTGAGTAAAGTGGTAGTAGCCACTAAGATAATTAAATTGGTAACAATCAATATAGTAATTAAAAGTGTACTTGATCACTAATAAGACACTAATAAGGTAGAAGTTATAGCTATAAGTGAATTAACCGACTTATGCATGTTAAGTATTATTAATGGGTCATTGTCATAGTATTTAAAATTGTAAAGGAAACTAAAAGTAGTATTAACATTTAGTTGTTATACTGCTTCGTGGAAGAATAAGGATTAAAGGTAGAAAGTACTTTTGGGAATATGTAATTTGTAACATCCCAACTTTTGGGTAAAAGACTGTTGTGTCCCTATTTTACTGTTTCTTGTTTTTCTGTATGAAATACAGAAAAACAATACTGTTTGTTATTTTATTTGATAGTTTTACATAATTTGTTTCGATACATAAAATAAAAATTTTATCAAATTACTTGTTTTAAATTTTTACGTATCAAAAACAGGATGTATATCTTGTCTAGTATTTTATATAATCGTTTTACGTATTTTTCTTCCAGGCAGTGAAATAAAAATTTTTCTGAGCTACTGTTTTAATTTTTCTGAAAGATATACAGCTATATAATATTGTTGGATATTTTATTTGAACGTTTTGGACGATTACCTACGTTGTGGGAAAAAACGGAAAAATGACCGTTACGTCCCGAACGTCTTGTTTTTTATATGTTTTTTTTTTTTTTTAATTGTTTTCTTCTTGATTTAATGTCCGATAATACTTTGTGATGTGATTTTATATGGACTTTTTGTGTGATTTGCTCGGGGTAGGAAAATAATATTTTCCCGTAGGGAAAATCTTATTTTATTATTTAGAATTGGGGAATCTTACTTAACCCGATTGAATGAGACTAAAAATAATCTTTTAATTTTTAGGATTTAATTGTCAAATAAAATAATTTTATATTATTATAATATTATTTTGTTAGTCGATAAATAAGTGACGGCGGACCGGAAATATTTTGCGGGACCCACGTTTAGTCCTTAAGTCTTTGTACACGTGGACCAATGAGGAGTTGGTCAAAATTGGTGGCTATGACTCATCGCAACGGGCCAATAGGACGATGACACGTGGCGTGACACCTCGATCATGACTCGCCAGCTTCTAGAAGGTTCCGGAAGTGCTTGACTCGACTGTGTGACTCACCGCATATTTTAGTGACTCGCCCGATTCAGAAGTTTCTCGATGACTATCTAAAGTAATCTGTGACTCACCATTGATGACGCACCAATGATGCGAGTTGTGATGCGATCGGTGACTCAAAGATCTTTGACTCGCCATCTTGACTCACTGTTTTGGAAAATATCTATCTTTCACTCATCTTCTAGAAAATATCTACGTTGACTCGCCATGCTTGACTCACCCGTTCTAGAAAATTCCACGATGACTCATCTTGACTCATCGTAGTGAGTCACATGTTCTAAAAATTTCTCTTTGATGACTCGTTTTATGACTCATCAAGGGTAATCGATAGAAGAAAAATAATCAATAATAATTTCTACTCTTTAAGTTAGTATAAAATAAAAACCTATGTGTATTTTATTATCCATTGGATAATAGATCTTGACTTTATAAATAATAAATATTGTTCATTGGTTAAAGTATACTATAAAATATAATGTGCACCAATAGGAAATTGGTCAACAAAAATAACAACCAATAGGAATTAAGTTAGTAAATATTTAACCAATAGAAATTGGTCAAGATTAATGGCTTGAATTCTTAAGAACCAATAGAAAATAAGCTATCAAACCAATTTAGGCTTCTTGAAATGCAATGGTTCTACGTAAAGGAGGAATGAGCAATTTGCTCTAATAGCCAAATTCCCAAAGTGAAGTTTACGTAGAAAGCTTTAGACAATTCATTTGGAAAGCCAAATTAACCAAATAAAGACTATGAATCCCAAAATCGAGGCTGTCCTCACAATCAATCCGTAGGATATGGATGATCTTGGTTCTTGATCACAACCTGGTCGTCGCTGGCGCCATCTTCCTCCTCTTCGTACACGTCAACATTGGTTTCTTCTCTTTGATCTCATTCTACGGCAATTGCAAATTTTTGCAAAGCCAATATCACATTTCTATCTTTCCTATCTTTCAACTAGTTAACCAAGTCAACATTGGTGGCTTTTCTTTGGTTTCACTCTACGGCAAAGCCAAGCATTTGGTGAGGCAATTATTACAATCAATTCTTACTATCTTTCATCTAATTAACCAAGTGAGACCAAGTCAAGTTTTGTGGCTTTATGCATGTGCTTCTACGGCAATGCATAAGTGAAGGAAACAATATTAAATGTTTCAAATCATTCTTGCTCTCCAAGCCTTTCAAATTAGTCAATTTTGGTGGCTCTCCTTGTTAGCTTCTACGGCAATTCACTTGGTTTCCAAGGCTATTCACATTTGGTGAAAGGCAATATTCAATAATTCATTTCATGCTTATTTCCAATGCAATTGTGACCATGCATTTGGAGGAAGCAAAACAAATATCTCTCACTTTCTCTCAAGGTCATTTACGACCATGCATCCTAATATAGGAGACTTTGCTTTTGTTTAACCTAAAGTCTTCATCTTTCTCAAAAGCTATCAAGCCAACCTCTCAAATATTCTTCCTTCTTTTCTCTCTTTGTGTTCACGGCCAAAGCTCCCAAAATGGAGACAATCTTCATCAATTTATTTCATTTGTTCTCTTCTATATCTTTTTCTTCCAAGAACCAAGATCAAGCAACCAAATTTCTTTCCTTTTTCTCTTCCTCTTGAATTCGGCCAATCACCAAAAATCCTCTTCCAAGCTTCTAAAAATTTAAATGACCATAGATCTTGAATCTCCATACCATTCTAAGGAACTTTCATGTTGGAAGTTTTTCCTAAATCATCCATTTTCACCCTTGTTCTTCAAGCTCAAGGTGTAGGGTTTTAAGGTGAAGTTATGAAATCTTCACTATTAATTTTATTCTTTCCTTTTAAACCATATTTTGATTCATGGTTTTCCTTACTCAAGCCTTAGATATTAATATTGTATGTTTTCTTTGATTTTTCAAGTAGCTCTTGGTGGAGAGGAATTGCTTGAAGGAGACATACAATGGCTTGGAGGTTTCTACAAGAGGTAAGAGGGAGATTACCCTCATCAACCAAGTGTTGGTGGTGAGGAATATATGTGGTTGTGCTTGTAGAATCCATAAGGATTCATGGTGTGCTTGTTTTGATGTGTTAATTATTTGTGTGTTTGTTATTTGTGTGTTTGATAATTTGGTGCTTACTAGTAGGTTGTTGTGTATTTGTTAGTAGTCTTCTTATGTGATATTTGTAATAAATTGCATGTCTACAAGCTTTAATTTGCATGTCTACAAGCTTTGATAATATGGCATGTGTTAGAAATGCATGATAATATATAGGATGCAAATAATATGTCAAGGATTGTATGAGTGTTCCAAAGAACACACTAACAAGGCTCACGGCCATGATCCAAATGGGGAACCAAAATGTTCTCTTAATTTTCTTAAAAGGTGACCTAATTAACCTAAGAGAATTGGTAAGATATCCATTTGTTTAGATTAAGAAAAATGAATTTGGAAATTAAATGGCATAACCTTACATTTTCATCCAACATGTCTAACTTCAACACTTTGATTTCTAAAACTATTTTCTAGGGTAAGGATTAAATCAATGTAGACAATACAAGAGATTAAACATGTATTTAAAAGGTGAAAAATAATTTGGAAATCAAATGCAAAGTTTTTATCAAATTCGGCCAACATGCCAAATTATACATTCATGATTTCTAAAAATTAATTCCAAGCTATTTTCAATCAAGAAGAAGCAATACAAGTTAAAGTAAATTTTCTACAATGAGTTTTAAAGAAATAAAATAGTTAGAATTAAGTTTAAGAGGTTAATACTAATGGTTTTTACTGTAAGAAGAAATACAGTAGCTTTATAAAATTTCTAACGTTATAGCTCATCGTGTGTTTTGAAGCACGTTAGGAATTTTCAAAAGTATAATTATTTCGCTAATTGTGGGTCCCCAAAATAGACTAATAAAATGATATATCTATAAAATTATTTTATTTGGATAAAAAATTAAAAGGTATTAATAAAAATGAAAAGGACTTTTAAATGGTAAATTTAGGAAACCATTATTATAATTTATTAAACAAAATATCTTGTCAATTTTTAGTAAAAACGGATAAATAAGATAGAAAAGATGTCCAAAAGACAAGATATCGCTATGAAAAATATTCTACGTAATTTGAAAGTACTAAATATTATTTACATGCTTGCTTTTAAACAGTTATTTAAGGAAGTTGGACAAGAAAAAACAGCGATTTAAAAATCCTACGCGATTGAGAAAACGTATTAAAAATGCTACGCGATTTTAAAAACAGAAAAATATCTTTACGCGATTTTTAAACGTTTGTAAAAACGACGGAATTATGAAAATGCGATAAAATTTCTACGCGATTGACCGTTACTATATTTATTTTTTTTATTTTTCGCTGTCGGGAAAATGTGAACCCGTCTAGGCTTTTGAGGTTATTTCGTTGTCGGGAAAAAGTGAACCCATACAGGCTTTTTGCCATTGAGGGCATATTTTTATCTTGAGGGCATTTTCGTAATTTCATATATTTGGAATTATGTTTTGTCTTTATACCAATTTTTGGTGTTTTGGTTGATTTGAGACGAATCACATCGTGTTGTCGATGCGATAAACGTAGTGTGGTTCATTGTTCTAATGAACTTGGAGACTTTAGTGTACGGGATCCCACATGTGGACGCTTGGTAGCTCCATTTGGGCCGTGGTAAACCGATAGCACACTAATGTACTCGACATTCACTATATTTAATCGAGGTTTGTAAAGTCTAGTAAGATGTACATTGCCTATAGTGCCACAACGGAGACCGTGAACTATACTACGCCTGGATGGTGGATTCCCGAGTCGTAGGTCTATTGGCTATAGCTGAAGTTGGGTTTGATGTGACCGCGTAATAGTTGGTTGGGCAAATTGCGAACGTGGTACTAATAGATTTTGCAAGTCATTCTCTCGATATCTGTTTGGGTTTAGCTCCATGGAGTAGGGTTGTGTTTTGGTGTATATGATTATATCTTGGATAATATTCCATTTTCTCTATTTATCTTTATCACTAATCGGTAATATCTTGGATGTTTTACATTTTCTCTATTTATATTTATCTGATAATTTTTATGTTGGTTGTCCATTTCTTATCTTATTTTATCTGTGAGATTGATTTATCTATGTGGTTTTCTTTATTTGTGTTATATCTGTGATATTTTTATTTGTGATCTTTCATATATGATATTAATTGTTTATATGTTGTATTTTGTCTCATGCATTATTGTATTTTTGTTCTGGTATGAAATTTGTTGTTATTGAATTTAATCTTTATTTTTATTGTAGATTGTTATGATATTTTATATGGTATGAATTGTTATGTCTATCCCGATGATGTTATTCTTGTTTATTTTATTAGGTTATATGTATGGTAGAAATATTTGTAAATTAATAACATGACTATAATTGTGATTATATGTGTGTATGGAATGACTTTGTCATTCGATTATTCTTTACTACCGTTTGATGCGAGGGTATGCTTGGTGAAAGGGGATCTCACCTCTTTCCTATGTTGTTTTGTTTGGTTTGTATTCTTGAATTCATATAGTAGGCGAAGCACATTCTTAACCCTAGGGAGACAATATTCATCTACGATGGTGGCGGCGTCATTGAGTGGTCTTACAAGTTTCAACAAGATGCGGTTGGTGAAGAAACAGACTATGTAGGTTGAATTTTCTCGTTAGTGTTGTTACTGTGCTATTAGTAGTACCCTTCTTTGGGTTTACTCTTTGTTTCTCTGAGTCATGTAAATATTACGTTTTAACTTATATGAAATGATTGGTGATGTGTATGTTAATCTGTTAAATTTAATTTCCATTTTACTTAAAATTTCCGATAAGTTTGTATTTCCAATAAGAAATTTTAAAATACATATTTTAAAACTCAAAGCTTTTATAAAATGATTTTAATTAGTTTTAAGATTTATTTATTATTTTAAAATGTGACGCCCTACGGAGGGTGTTACATAATTTAATTGTTTTAATAAGTATCATGCAATGTAGGTATCCGTATTTTCTAGGTATCGGTAATATATATATATATATATATATATATATATATATATATATATAAATGAACGGTTCACCTTAGAAATGAAAAGACTACGTTTTGGATTACGTCACTTTTCTATTTATTATTTATGTAACTTGTTTTAACCATAGTAGTTGGATTGATTATGATGTCATGTTTTATAAACTTACTATTGAGAATTATAAATTCTCACCCCAGTTCTTTTTATGTTTCCATGATATATCCAGATGTAGACCACATCAGGAGTAAAGGAAATGCTAAAGACTAAGTTTAGATTTATTTAATTCTATATATTTTCTTAGTTTATATTAAGCTCTGTATTTATATTAATGATTATGTAATTAAGTGTTTGTAATCAATTTTGTAAAAGGTTTAATCTCTAACATATTAGATAGTTTCGTGGAAAAGAACAAGTTGCTAGATGCGTAAAATGTCTTGCTCTTTATCTTTTATGCGAGGGCTTGCCGCCAAATGATAGAAGCATGATCGATGTCAAAATTTCTCGGAGGAGCCTTAGTAGACTTTATCAAGGCTCTATATATGTACGTGTTATATTTGTTATACAAGTTTTGAGTATGTTTTATGTAACACCCCAAAATTTCTTGCTTTTCAGTTATATGTGGTTTTTATGATTTTTGTGATATTTTAGATATTTTGAGATATTTTGAATATTTTATTATATTTTAGATATTTTGAATTGATTTTGTGATTTTGTGAATTGTTTGATTTATTTTTATTTCATTATTGTTTTGGACTGTTGATTCGGGGTCGGGGGAGCTTACTTAACCCGAAACTGAGAACAATTTTCAAAGTTTTGTTTTTCTGAGATTTTACCCATTGGACAATAACCACTGTTTTTTTAGCAGTAGTCTATGTCCATTGGATAATTGTTTCCGAAAAATATCTTGTGAGAAAGTTCTAGATGCAAACTTAGTCACCTACTCTATAAGTTTCGATTGCATAACTCACCTTTCTGTTGGACAATAAAACACTATAGCTATTATCCATTAGATAATAACTACCGAAAAATATCTTGATAGATAGTTATCCATAAGCTTAAATATCTTAGAGCTCATCATACGTAATCATGACAAGCTTTTTGTGTGCACCAATCGGAGAGCAAGCATGCTTGCTAAGTTGTTGAAAAGTCCAACAAAGTGGTTAGATATTTTGGTTAGATATTTTGATTAGATATTTTGGTTAGATATTTTTCGTAGATATTTTCCTTAGATATTTTAGTTAAATATTTTGCTTAGATATTTTAGTCAGATATTTTGTTTAAGAAAATATCTTGGTTAACAAATATCTAAAGCTAATCATGTCATCTTTTTCATGAAGCTATAAATAAGAAGGCTTTAGTTTCTATCTTGTTCTTTTCCATCTTGTTCTTGCATCAAAGCTCTCACCATTTTCTCTTCCCATAACTCACGGCCAAGCTAGTATTTAGAGGGCTAAGCTTCTAACTTAGTCATCTTTTCTATCTTTCTCTCAAGTAACTAAAAGCTACACACAAAATCCTCTCTTGTTCTTCTCTTTATACCTCACGGCCAAGAGCCTAGAAATCTAATCTAATATCCTATAATTCCATCCAACCATAGATCTTGAATTTAGACATCAATCCAAGACACTTTTGTAACACCCCTTTGGAGGATGTCACACATAAAAGAAAATAAAAGAAATAGAAATAAAATCTACCCAAGTTGTGAAATATTTGTTAAATATTATTACGGGTTGTAAAATAATTCCGATGACGTAAATATGATATAAAAAGATAATGCGGAAAATACGAAATAAAAAAAAAACATCATCACCGATAATATACATATGGTTAAGTTATAAGTTGTACAAATAATTTACAACTAAGACTACAAATATTTAAACAAAAACAGAAAGAAAGCAATAAAAGAGTTAATATATACGAGGTGTCGTGTTGTGGCGCCCAAAAAAAACATCATGGTTATCTAATCCTCGATGGATCACTATCGGCACGAAAATGATCATCGGGGGATAAATATCCTGGATGCTCGACACACGGCGATAACGGGATCGCGCGAGCGATCGATACGATGCTTATCTCACTAGGCTCGGGGTTTTCAAAATTGCACCCCAATAACGCCTAATGGATAAGGGCAACTCTAAGTGCAAAAATAACGTCGTCGTCATGACAAATGCTCATCATCAAAACGATGACGTAGGATCACGGTCACACGTCCCCGCATACGTCACGAGTCACGGTCTCCTCGTAGATGCCAAGCCGAGCACCTCCATGAAATACCAGCTCTATGAATCCCAAAAATCTGGCGTCGCCATCCTCACAATCAATCCAGAGGATATGGATGATCGGATGGTTCTTGATCGTCAACCGGTCGTCTGCTTCGTGCCGATCTTCCTCCTCTTCGTGGTACACGATCTCAAGAGGCTGTTCCTCTTCCTCGAAGTCTTTACCGCGTAAAATAAATAAATAGAAAAATGAAGTTTCCTGAAGAAGCCCACAATGCCACTGCCAAGATTAGGTGACATATAACAAAGAGGTAAGACAACATAAAATCATCACAACATGGCCAATAAAAAGATGACAAACAATATATACATACAGATTCATGCAATACATAAAGCTTTAACAATTATAATAATTAATTGTAGTAAAATTTAAGTACCATCACAATATGTCACTTCACAGATAAAACCTCACGAGATAAAATAAGAATTATAAATAAACAAACAAGATATAATAATCAATAATAACAAGAACTTTAGATAAAATAAATAAATAAAATACGAGATAAAAATAAATAGATAAGATGGAAACAAATAGATATAGAGATAAATAATATAACAAAATCCTACTCCATGGAGCTAAACAAAACACACATGTATCGAGAGAGAAATGATTCGCAAAACCTAATAGTACCACGGCTGCCCCACCAACTATTGCGGCTGTCACACGTTGCGTCTATAGCCCCACGACACGAATCCATCAATCCAGGCGTGGTGTAGTTCACGGTCTCACGTTGTGGCACTACGGGCAAATGTACTACTAGATTTCACCAATCTCGATTAAATATAGTGTATGTCGAGTACCATAGTGTGCTATCGGTTTACCACGGCCAAATGGAGCGACCAAACCGTCCACATGTGGGATCCCGTACACTAAAGTCTCCAAGTTCATTAGAACAATGAACCACACTACGTTTATCGCATCGACAACACGATGTGATTCGTCTCGTCAACAAATCCACCAAATATATGGCACACATAACGAGATAGATGGAAAGCTTCATGCGGGTTCACATTTTCCCGACAAAGCAAATAGATTATCAAAAAGCCTGTGCGGGTTCACATTTTCCCGACAGCATAAAATAAATTTTCAAAAGCCTGTACGGGTTCACATTTTCCCGACAGCATAAAATAAATTTTTAAAAGCCTGTACGGGTTTTATTTTAAAAGCCTGTACGGGTTCACATTTTCCCGACAGCATAAAATAAATTTTTAAAAGCCTGTACGGGTTCACATTTTCCCGACAGCATAAAATAGACATAGTAACGGTCAATCGCGTAGAAATTTTATCGCATTTTCATAATTCCGTCGTTTTTACAAACGTTTAAAATCGGGTAAAGATATTTTTCTATTTTTAAAATTGCGTAGCATTTTTAATACGTTTTCTCAATCGCGTAGGATTTTTAAATCATTTTCTTATTCGAATGCCCTTAAAATTACTGTTTAAACAGATAGAAATAGTATTTAGTACATTTAAACTACGTAGAATAATTTTTCATACCGCATAAAATTTTCATTAGGATATTTTGACTATTCTATAGGTTCATTTTTACTAAAAATTGACAAAGATTTTGTTTATAAACTTATAATAATGGTTTTCTAAATTTTCCATAAAATTTTCTATTTACCTAATTTTTTTTATCCATATCATTTAATTCTCTTTTGAAATCTCTAACATGCTTCAAAACCTAAAGTGAGCTATATGTTAGAAAATTTCTCAAAATTTCTGTATTTTACTTCCTAATGATAAAATCACTAGTTTTAATCCTTTAACTTAATTCTACTCAATTTGTTTCTTCAAAAATCATTATAGAAAATTTCTTGTTAACTTGTATTGTCTCTTTTTGATTGAAAAAGGTTTGAAATCAATTTTTAGAAATCATAATTACCTATAGTGGCATGTTGGCCGAATTTTGTTAAAACTTTTTCATTTGATTTCAAAATCATGTCAAAAGTATTATCTTATCTAAATTCATTGAATCATGTTATAAAGTAATGATTTTGAATTAAATAAATCTTTTAGGCATGTTGGCCCAAAATGTACTAAATTTTTACCATTTGATTTATAAATTCCTTTTCTTTGATCAAAACCATTTAAAACTTTCTTATTTCTCCTAATCAATTAAGTTGCACTTTAGGAAAAATGAAGAGAACATTTTGGTCCTCACATTTTGGCATTGCCGTGAGCTAAGGAATGTGTTCTTTGGAACACTCATGCAAATTTACACATGTTATTCACATAACCTTTGAGTGAAAATAACATCACCTGGAAAGACTAAACCTTATCATACAATTCTAACACATGCATTTATATCTCTAACACATGCAAAATATTTCTAACACATGCAAAATATTTCTAACACATAAAACCTAATTTAAAGCTTATAGACATACAATCAAAAGCTATTAGACATGCAAAATTATTACAATTACCAAATAAGAAAGCTACTAACACATAACACTTAAGCTACTAGCAACCACAAAAATTAACAAATACACATCAATAAACACACCACAACCGAATCCTTATGGATTCTACAAACAATCCATCTTCTTACCACCATCAAGGGATGATAAGAATTGTCTTCCTCTTACCTTAAATGAAGACAAAAGCTTGCTTTCTCACCTCCTAGGTCACGGTTTTTCACTCCACCAAACACCTAAAAATCTCAAACAAAACCTACATGTTACTAACCATGAAAAAGAAGCTAAACCATGGAAAAATCATGGCTTAGAACTTTGAAAAAGAAGAGAGAAAAGAAAAGCATGAAATTTTACCTTCTAGGTAAAACTTTCAAAGTTGGTTTCCAAGCCCTAAATGGAAGAATTTGAAGAAACTTCCAACTACAAAGGTTCTTAGAATGGTGTTTAGGTTAAGGAAACTTGGTTAGAAAAATTTTTGGATGGTTGGAGTGTTAGGAAACTAGCTTGGCGAATATGGTGAAGAAAATGGACAACAATGGTGGCTAGGGTTTTGAAGAGAGAGAAGAGAGAAAAGTGATGAAGATGGAAGGTGATTTTTGGCTTTCTCTCTCCAAATGGCCGTAGCCTTCATGTGTAAGGATGTGCATGGATTTGGCTTCATCCAAGCCATTGAACACATCAAAGGTCAAGATCAAATCTTGCTTAACAAGCTTTAATTCTATTGGTTGCTCATGGTGACTCACCTTGCTTAGTCACACAAAGTGTAATAAATGCTCACTGAGTCAGTCAGACTAAGTTTGTCACTGTTCTAAAAAGTTCTACAACTTACGGTGATTAATTAAGCTACCGATCTAACCGTTCGGCTAATTGTGGGTCCCGCAAAAAATATTTCCTGGGTCCACTTGTCACTAAATTATAATTGACTAATAAAATAATATTATAATAATATAAAATTATTTTATTTGTGAGCTTAAATCTTAAAAATTAAAAGATTATTTTTAGTCTCATTCAGAATCGGGTTAAGTAAGATCCCCCAATTCTAAATAATAAAATAAGATTTCCCGGCCCGAAAAATATTATTTTCTAAGCCTTTTACATGAGCAAATCACACAAAAAGTCCATAAAAATTCACAGATATCGATATTTTCGGGCATTAAATTAAGAAGAAAACAATTAAAAAGACAAAAACAGTAAAACAATGTCTACGTTCGGGACGTAACGGTCATTTTCCCATTTTTTTCCCACAACGTAGGTAATCGTCCAAAACGTTCAAATAAAATATCCAAGAAGATATTATATTATTCAGGTGTATATCTTTCTTTCTCATCCAAAAATTAATACATGCTTCGAGAAAAATTTTTATTTTATTGTCTCGAAACAAATTACGTAAAACGATCAAATAAAATTTGAGCCAGTATTATCGTAATTGTTTTCATACAGAAATCGAGAACAGAAAAATAGGGACACAGCGGTCATTCATACAAAAGCATGAAAAACAGAAAACAGTACATTAAGAATATTTTCTAAAAATTGGGGCGTTACAACTTTCATGTTGAGACAATTTTCTAAATCATTCATCTTCAATTACTTTCTCTAAGCTCAAGTTTGAAAGGTTTTAGGTGAAGTTCATGATCTTCACTTCTAATCTTATTTTCAAAGTTCTAGACCATCATCTTGATCAATGGTCATCTTGTTTCAAGCCTTAGTTGTTAATGTTTGTGTGTTTGTTTTGTCTTAAGGAATATATTGGTGGTGGACGTCTACTCAAAGAAAACAACAAGGAGCTTTTGAGCAATCATCTAAGGTAAGAGGGAGATTAACCTCATCAACCAAACATGGTGGTGAGAAATGGATTTTGTGTTTGTAAGTGAAGAACCCATGTGAGGATTTATTCACTTGATTGTGTGGTTGTGATTACTTGTGCTTATTTAGTTATATTTGGTTATATGATGTTAATAGTATGCATGAAAGTTATATGGTTGTTTAATTGCTATATTGATTTATCTACTTGATTATATGAGTTAGATAATTTGTACTTGTTTGCCTATATTATCATTATTGCTTTAAAAGTATGCATAAACTTGTATGGTAGAATTTTGATATGATGCATGCTATAAATATATATATATATATAATGCAACACCCTCCGTAGGGTGTCACATTTAAGACTAATCCTAATATAACTTACCCCAGTTGTAAAAGAATTAATCTTGTAAAAATACTGATTTTAAAAATTTCTTTTACAAAAAAATAGATAACAAATAAAAACATTAAACGTGAAACGTAATTTAAAACTAACACACCTTATATTACATATTACAAACCTTGATCACAAATAATTTACATAATTACACGCCCAAAAGTTATATATACAACACACCCCAAAATAAAACTACTAAACTAGAACTCCAACAAACTACAGGTTCAGGCTCTCATTGGGATCCTCCTCCTCCTCAGTGTTGTCATCAAAGAATCCTGGCAGATATAGCACAAGCCTGGTTGGTGTCCTGGCAGTTGACATCATAGAATCCTCATGTGGAGTGTAAGTGTTCCTACTCCAAATCTCACGTATAGGCATATAGAATTCTAGACGTACAGACACGTGTTGTGTCATGACAGGAATACCATCCCTAGTATCACTTAAGTTCAAAGTCAGATCCCTGGTATACACAAACCTTTCCCTATCTAAGTTAACTCGCCACACGTCAATTCCACCATGGAATTGTACTGTGACAAATCCTAAAACTTGGTGCCTCGCCGCCATACTAAGCAAGCACAGAAAATTGTTACTGGTAGTAAAAAGACTTATTAGCCTCCTCGCCTCCTCGGTCTTCATCAAATACATACAATACACAGATATAACATAATAAAGAGGTGAGATCCCCTTTCATCAATACCAATGAGGCAGTATAGAAAATGACAACAAATATTACAGTAACAAAATATTTCATACAATCATATCATATCATATCATAGATAACATATTAAACAAGCATAAGCATCACACCAATATGCTGACCCACAATGTATGTGCATAATGACCCATTTCTTACTCCATGGAGCTAATCACAATTTCGGAGAGAATGATAGGGAGGACATGTCTATATACCGTTAGCCTCAAATCATGTGTTGTTTATCATATCATGGCGTGCAACATGGCTAATACAAGACACTCTCAACCATATCACGAAAAGAGTAGTAACTCCGTCAAGACCGCCGGTGTGTTTGCAAAGGATACCATGATGCAATGGTGCTACCTATTGGCCACATGTGACATTCCACACCCCGACATCTCCAAGATCACTGAAGATCGTAACTATGCAATTCTCACCCCCACAAAGATGTAATTTCCTTCTCCTAGGCCAATTGCCTTACTTGACATGCTTTTTCATGTATGATGTATAATTCAAAAATACATACCACCATTATTTTATAGTATTTCACAAATATGCGTCATTTCTAGACAATATCACTTTTCAACATAACGGGGCCCACCACGACAGCCTGACAGTGAACTGCTGTAATTTCCAATCGCGTAAACATTTTATCACATTTTTGAAACAACGTGACATTTTTCTTACGTTTTCAAATTATGCAATATTTTTCAACATTTTTGTAAACGCGTAATTAATTTTAAATGTTTTTAAAACACATAAAAATATTTAAACGTTTTCTAAATCACATAAATATTTTCAACGTTTTTCAAATCGCATAAATATTTCCAAATGTTTTTAAATCACGTACAGGTCTTTAAACGTTTTCTCAATCGCGTAACCATTTAAAATCATTTTCTCAATCGCGCAACATAAAAATCAATTGTGTAGTTTAAAAATAGTGATTTCTAAGTCGCGTAATGGTTTTCCGGTATTTTTCACTTGCCTAAAATATTTTCTCAACTTTCTAAACTTATTTATAAAATTCTTTACATAATTATGCATTTTGGCCTTCTTGAAAATATTTTCATTCTAAAAATCCTTTACGTATTATTTTCATTGGTTCTTTCCAAAAATTTGATTTAATTAAATAATATAGCTTACATACTAATTTAATTCCTACCATTGAATCCATTTTCCTTTTTCCACTAAAAACTCCTTAACTCTAATTCTTGTTAACTAATTATCAAAAGTCCACACTAGGTAAAATAATTTAGGGTTTAATATACCACACTTTGGTGTGTTAGTCGTAAATTAGGTTTAGGGTTTCTATTCATATTTAATCATTTTTCATTACCAAAATCCTTTACAAAACCATTTTCCATCATCAAAATCCTTTACCAAAACCTTTAATCCAATTTTTATCCTTAAATCATTAATCCATAACTTAGGAATTAATTTGAATCATCTTGTTCCCTTTGTAGTAATCAAAACCGTGAGCCTCCCCTAGGTTTTTTGGAACCTTCATGCAATTTTCCTCATCATACAACTCATATTCTATTTTACACAACATTCATCATGCTACCATAAGCATATAAACAAGCATATAAGTATATAATCTACTAAACAAGCATATAATCAAAGCTTAAAAATAAACCAACCATAACCATACAAGTGAATAAATCCTTATGGATTTTTCACCACAAAAAAGGTCATCTCCTCACCACCAACATATGGTTGATGAGGGTAATCTGCCTCTTACCTCAAGGAAGACAAAACTCCTTCTAGCTTAGTATTCTATGGATTTCGTGTGGCTCCAAAGGAAAACCCTAACAAACTTCAACCAACCAAAGTCACAAACAAAGCTTGAAGAAGAGAAACCATGGAACAATCATGGTTTAGAAACTCAAAAACTGTGAATGCTTATGTCTTGAAGCATATCAAATGAGTTTTTGATGATAACAAAGTCATGATGAAAACCAAGATCAAACGAAAAGACCAAGACCAAAAGAAGAAGACCAAGATCAAAAGAGGTATATTAGATATAGGTCTTAGAACATCAATGTGAAATGCTCTCAAGGTATCTCAATTATATCTCAAATGGTTTTTAAAGATGTTTTTTAATCAACTTGTTTTTCAAAGTTCATATTCTAAAACGATGTTGGTTTTTAATCTTGGATCATGCTAAACATATACCAATATTAATCAATCCAAGTTTCTTAAAGTTAGAAATGGCGTGGATCCTCATTTAGGCTTGAAAAGTATGTTCAAAGTGGAAAGTAATCGATTACACACTCTTGGTAATCGATTACCAGCAAGTCAGAGGACGTGTAATCGATTACACATAATATTGTAATAGATTACCATATGCCCAGAAAGGGAAGAACACGTTCAAAGGGCTATGTAATCGATTACATCGATATTGTAATCGATTACCATGAAGTCAGAGGGCGTGTAATCAATTACACAAGTCATGTAATCGATTACCACAAGCACAGAAAGCCAAGAACACGTTCTATCTTCCATTTAATCGATTACCAAAACCCTGTAATCGATTACCAACATTCTGACATGCCCAATGGCTTTATTTTCTTGGCATTTAATGATGTCATAAAAGCCCCCAACGGCTCTATTGATCTAAAAACTTACAAATACTCTTCTTGGGGCATCATTTGTGGCTAACCAACAATTGAGAAACATCATTCAATCACTTTAATCCGAGAATCATCATTAAATCTCTTTTGCTCTGTTTTTGTATATATATTTGAGATATTCTTGAAGAGCATCATAGGGCTTCAATTTGTGTAATCCACTCTTGTGAGAGTTTCATCTTGTAAACACTTTGATTCTTTGTAAATGGGGTGAGGTATCCCTCTAGAAAAAAGAGAGTGAGGTATCTCTCAAAGATTGTAAAGGGTGAGGTATCCCTTGTGGTGAAGAAGGTGAGACATCCTTCAAAGGTTGTAAAGGGGCTGAGGTATCCCTCTAGTGAAAAGGGTGAGGTATCTCTGTTTTGAGGCTCAAGTACAAAGGGTGAGGTATCCCAAGGTGTGGTGAGTGCTCTATTGTGTAAAGGTTTTCAAGCACCCGTTCAAGCTTGAAGTTTAGTGGAAAATCTCGAGTGGTTTGCTTGAGGACTGGACGTAGGTCACAAGGGGTGGCTGAACCAGGATAAATCCTTGTGTTTATTTTTCTCTAACTCTATCTCTTTACTTTTGTGCCTTATTTATTAATTGAGTTATTCAAAATTCTTAATTTCTCAAAGGTGTTTTAAAATTTGTAATCACCCAATTCACCCCTCCTCTTGGGTGATGGTTGCCATGGCTAACAAGTGGTATTAGAGCTTCGTGCTCTGGTGAAAGCTTAACCACTTAGAGTTAAAGATCCTTGTTTATTGGCAACCATTAAAAAGCTTTTCAAAATAGAAGGTTTTGAAATTGATAAACCACCATTTTTTGATGGTGTGAATTTTGTTTATTGGAAAGCTAGAATAGAGATTTATATGCAATCTATTGATATTGATTTGTAGGATATTGTACTTGATGGATTTACTTGCAAATCAAAACATTCTTGGAATGCCTATAATAAGAAATGTTTTTCCTTGAACATTAGAGCAATGCAAATCTTAAGAAATAGTTTAAATGATGATGCTTATGCTAAAATTAAGAGTTGCTCTAGTGCTAAAAATATATGGGATGCTTTTGATTCTATTTATCGTGCTTACAATGATTTATTGCATAAAGTTGTATATAGAAAGCAAAAAGAGCAAAAACCTCTAAAGAAAGACAACATTGAAAAATGTCCTCAAGAACATGTTCAAAGCAAGAAAATGAGTTCAATGCCTCTTGGTGATGATGGTACTCAATTTGAAGAAGAGGCAAAGCATAACAAAATTGCGAAAGAAGATGTTCTTGAATGCTTAATGGACAACAATGAGGAAGATGGTGATTCCCTTAAAATAGACTTTGAGGTAAATAATGCTAAACCATATTATAGTTCTTCCTATGATGAGCTACAATGTGCATATGATGAATTATATGATGGTTTGTTGAATTCAGAAAAGAAAAACTTATCTTGTTTTGAAAACATTTCCTCCATTGAAAATGAAATTGAGACTTTGAAAAATGAATATACTTTTCTTGATGAGGAAATGCCTTTGAAAAGTGAAACCTCAACTTCTTGTGAAAAGTGCATTGATTTAGAAAATCAAGTTGAGGACTTATCTTTTGAATTTGCCAAAGCTAATGATTCTAATTGCTTACATTCTATGCTTGTTAATGAGAATTAAATCAATGTTATTCCACATAAAAATTCAAGCAAGGCTTATGGCAAAAATAGTTTAGAATGTAAAAATAACAAAAGGCTTAAGTTTTCCAAAGATGATTTTCAAAAGACCAAATCATCATTGAATTCAATTGTTTGTAATTTTTGTGGTCATTTAGGACATATTTTTCATTTGTGCAATTATAGAAGAAATCCTTATATGAGAAATAACTTAGTTTGGGTTCCAAAAAGTCGTAAAAGTTCTAGTACTAGCATTCAAGGACCCAAGATGAAGTGGGTACCAAAAAGTCCTCCTAGTGTTTCAATTATGCAGAAAATTTCTCAAAAGGATGGACAAATTGGTCAAAGGATAGAAGAACCATCAAGAAGAATTCTTCCAAAGCCTAATGGTAGAAATTTTAGTCAAAGAAGGAAGATGACTTCAACCAAAGCTTCTCAAGTACAAAATGTAGAACTTGTAAAGTTCAAAACTCCAAAAGAGAAACAATGGGTAAGAAAAAGTATTTGCTTGATTACAAAGGCCAAGGTATCAAAAGTTTTGACCTCTTATATACATTCACTTATAAAGTCAATGAATTTGAGGTATATTCCTTGTAGGCCTTAAGTGATTGATAGAATCATGTGTACTTGGTAAAATATACATATATTGTTTAGCACATGATTATGTTCATTCTTATTGTACCATAGCTCATTAATTTGTTACACATCTTGGTACATAAGGTTCTACAATGCCTAGGTATGCTTGCATGCTATTTGGAATTGATTTGGAATGCTTTGGAACAAAATTGAAAGGTTTAAAATTAGTCATTTACTGTTTAAAATGCAAAAACTGAGTTTTAGTAATCTGGTAATCAATTACAAGACCTTTGTAATCGATTACAAAGGCTCTGCCATGCGTTCCAAGCCAAGTCAGAAAGCAGGTAATCGATTACACCTCCAATGTAATCGATTACAACATTCCCAGAAAGCATGTAATCGATTACACAAACCTTGTAATCGATTACAAGGAAAACAGAACACGTGTAATCGATTACAATAAAAGGGTAATTGATTACAAAGCAATATTTTTCACAATCGTGCTTAATCTTGATGTTCTATTCTTCATGATGCTTTCCCTATGACTAATCTTTATCTAACCCCATTTGCTCTTGTATATGACTCTGAATTCTTTCGGCATAAATGATAAATACTATCTATGATTTCTTTTTCATATGCATTTGCTATTGGTATCACATATTAATATGCTAAACTACTTATACTCTGATATTGATCCTGCTTGGCTGAAATGATTATACAATGCTGAATGCTTATGTTGTTTTTGATAATGCAATGGGGGATTAGTGAAATATGTTGCATGCGTACGGGGGAGCTTTTGAACTTTTACATGAAAATCATTTATCCTATCTCATGCATATATTACGGGAGAGAGTTGTGCTTAAATCTCTGATGAATAAAATGCAAATATTTCTCTCTTTTCAATGTTTATTTTGTCATCATTAAAAAGGGGGAGAATGTGAATGCTTATGTCTTGAAGCATATCAAATGAGTTTTTGATGATAACAAAGTCATGATGAAAACCAAGATCAAAGGAAAAGACCAAGACCAAAAGAAGAAGACCAAGATCAAAATAGGTATATTAGATATAGGTCTTAGAACATCAATGTGAAATGCTCTCAAGGTATCTCAATTATATCTCAAATGATTTTTAAAGATGTTTTTTAATCAACTTGTTTTTCAAAGTTCATATTCTAAAAAGATGTTGGTTTTTAATCTTGGATCATGCTAAACATATACTAATATTAATCTATCCAAGTTTCTTAAAGTTAGAAATGGCATGGATCCTCATTTAGGCTTGAAAAGTATGTTCAAAGTGGAAAGTAATCGATTACACACTCTTGGTAATCGATTACCAGCAAGTCAGAGGACGTGTAATCGATTACACATAATATTGTAATCGATTACCATATGCCCAGAAAGGGAAGAACACGTTCAAAGGGCCATGTAATCGATTACATCGATATTGTAATCGATTACCATAAAGTCAGAGGGCGTGTAATCAATTACACAAGTCATGTAATCGATTACCACAAGCCCAGAAAGCCAAGAACATGTTCTATCTTCCATTTAATCGATTACCAAAACCTTGTAATCGATTACCAGCATTCTTGTAACATCCCGAAAAATACATATTTGATTATAAATCCTCATTTTATAATATTCTTGATTTTTAGGAATTTTTCTGGAATTTTTCGGAGACGACGAATATTTTAATATATTCTTCGTTTTGCGTGTGCAGAGCAAAGTATGTTTTCTCTGCGAACTTGGAACTATGGATAAGTCGACGGGGGATCTTACTAAACCCGAGGCTTGACACATTCTGAGGTTTCGCGATTTTTTTTCGAGAGATCTTAACGGATAAAGTAAATTCATACAATGAAGAATTTATCTCATCAGATTTGTTAATGCTTCCCGCCAACAATAACTATTGTCCAACAAATAATAATATGAAATAAAAATCTTATCACATTATTCAAAGAATTTCCCTGTGGTAAACCTTTTTTTTTTAGCCTTATTGTCTAAATAAAATTCTGGTTAATTTAAAAGCCTATTTTAGGAAGCTTCCATGAAGTTTCCTATTTAGCACATTTCTCACTCCCTTCTCTACTCTTCTCTACTACAGAAGCCATTTGGAAGGGGGATATTAGCTTACATTAAATCATTTTACTCACATTCTCCATTTCTCTCTTCATTCACGTTCTCCTTCTTTCATTTTCTTCTTCTTCTTTCTCCTCTTCTACGGCACACACCCACACACATTGGAGTTTATCTCCATCATTCACTAAATCCATCACATTCCAACTCTCCTACTCCATTCCAGTCCCCTCATGCTGCTATCTTTTGGGTTCTTCTTCTTCTTCCATTTTTCTTCCACCATTGAAGCCAAAGCTTAGAGCTTTAAGGTAAAGCTCTTAACTTTCTTCCATTATTCTTGCTATTTTCGTTTCTCTTAGTCACCTTGGTGGCCAAGAACCTATTTTTCATGGTTTGAGTGAACATTGTGGTGATCACTCACATTTGTGTTTTTCTTGAAGGGGGAAAACGGAAATTAGGGCAAGAAGGTGTAGCACCATTGTGTTGCCTTCCAAATAGGTAAGAGGAAGATGATCCTCCTCAACCAATCTTGGTAGTGAGGGAATGTCTTGTGTGTTGTTGAAAATGAGGGAATCCATGTTGGATCACTCTTCTATTGTATGTTGTTATTTCTATGATTTGTAGATGTTTGATTTGTATGATTATATGGATTTTTGCAATGTGTGTTTGTTAGTAAAAGAAATATGTTTTGGACTGGTGGTAAAGGTGTACCCTTTTGAAATTTGAGGGCCACGGTTCTGCAGAAGAGGATTCTGCAGAATCCTTGATTTTGCACTAGCGCTCAGGCGCTGTGCGTAGGGCGCCTAGGCGCTCTATGCCCAGAGAATTTTCCCTGTAACACGGTTTGGACAGCGCTCATTTCGTGTTGGGCGCCCGGGCGCTCAACCGGCCTCGGGCGTTACAGAAATGGCGCCTGGCGCTCATGACATAAATGACCAGAAATGTGAGGTTCCATAATGAATCCTTAAGGAGTGTGTTATTGCTTTGACAACTTGATAACTTTGCCTGATATTAGAATTGAGAAAAGAACATGAGAGTGTGAGGCCTAAGAGCTTAAATGAATTTCAAGTTATGTGGAATATTGAATTGGTCCTGAGAATTAACCTTGAACATGAACCTTGGAAAGGGAAGCAAATACTAAGTTAGGATTCATAATGAACCTAATAATGCATCAATTGACTTGAACCTAGTATTATGTTGTTATGGGTCCATGTGAGTGACCGTATATGGATATTGATGCTATATTGGCCTAATGTGGCATGGTGTGAAATTGTATGAGATTGTGGATCATACATGTGCATGCATAGTGTCTTATGCATTGTGATTGTCCGTGTGGACTGTTGTAAGGCCTAGTTGCCTAGGAGATTGAACACACCTTAGTGCGGGTGCGAGTAGACAAGTGTGGGTCTTGTTATGACCTTGGAGGCGTCGGGGTGCGGGTCCTCCACAATGGGTAGTTGGTAGCTCCTTTGTCCGTGGGGCAAACCGATGCAACGCACCGACGATCCGGACTTGACACCGTCCTATATCGTGATCTAGTGAAGAATGTCGTGCAATGCCATGATTGTGCACGAGAAAAAATTTATTGATAGCACCGGCCTCGAAAAGTCACAAACATGTCTCCTGATCTTTCTCTCCGATTGATTGAGTTTAGCTCCATGGAGTAGGGGTTTGAGAGAACATGCATATGAGTCGTGATATATATATATACATTGCTGGTATTATCTGTTCTCCATATTGTGACTTGTTTGCTTACTATCGCAATAACTACCGGCCTGGATCTGTTTAATTGTTTTGTTGAAATTAACGTTTATTATTCGAATAGGCCGTTTCTAAATTGCTAATTGGGCGCTATGCGCCGTATTATTTCCCCGGCTGCCATAACCGGTAATGATGGTAGGATATCTTACCTCTTTCTTGTATTTCTATTATTTGTTTGTTTATGTGTACCCCGTGCGATCGAAGACGACGGTGAAGAGACAGAAGAGCCTGCCTTCCCCGGCTTCTGGCCTGCACAGGATTGACTTCTACTGCGACGATGTCTGAACGTATGCGCGGATTCTTGGGAGATGTGCGTCTGACCTTCATTGGGGGGCCAGAGTGCTGGCACATCAACCTGAACTCCGACCGCTGCGTGTATGTGGGAGACGTATCGATAGCACTCGCCTGGAGACGTCATGAGGCACCTGTCCTCACTTGCTACCTCAGCTTACGCTTGGAGTTTTACCTGCCTATCAGGGAGATGTGGGGTCCCCGCTATTACACCCCGCAGGAGGATTCTTTCGACTCCACCGCTCGGGCCCCGTCCCGTGCATCTGTGGTTCCTATGGATGAGTCCTCGGATGAGGAAGATCCTGATGAGGGTCCTCCTGATGATCCTGAATCGGTCCCTTTTTATTTGAGGGGTCGATGATCATTGGTGGCTACTGATGGCTGCCAGTGTTTTTGTTTTTGGGGGCCTGATGTATCTTCCTTTTTGATTTGGACTGTATATTTTGTATATGCATGAGGGTATATATGCATGTTTCCCTTGGGGTGGGTATAGTTTTGCTCTTTGATGATGGCCAGGCTTGTATTTATGAAATAGTTGTATTAATCTCTAGATATATATATATGCATGCTATTCAGGTGCAAATTTCTATGTATTGTTTTATTCGTTCCTTTTATTCACATTCTGCATTATCGTATCATTATTATTATTATTATTATTTTTTAAAAAAAAAAGGAAAATATTGCCAAGTTTGCTCACATGGTTAATCATCAATTAATTAAAATGAACCGGGTCTTAATCGTTGTTTAATCAATTTCCGCATTTTATTTTATTTGACAATGTGACGTTCCCTCCCAAAAAGGGGCGTTACAATTCTGACATGCCCAACGGCTTTATTTTCTTGGCATTTAATGATGTCATAAAAGCCCCCAACGACTCTATTGATCTAAAAACTTACAAATACTCTTCTTGGGGCATCATTTGTGGCTAACCAACAATTGAGAAACATCATTCAATCACTTTAATCCGAGAATCATCATTAAATCTCTTTTGCTCTATTTTTGTATATATATTTGAGATATTCTTGAAGAGCATCATAGGGCTTCAATTTGTGTAATCCACTCTTGTGAGAGTTTCATCTTGTAAACACTTTGATTCTTTGTAAAGGGGGTGAGGTATCCCTCTAGAAAAAAGAGAGTGAGGTATCTCTCAAAGATTGTAAAGGGTGAGGTATCCCTTGTGGTGAAGAAGGTGAGGCATCCTTCAAAGGTTGTAAAAGGGGTGAGGTATCCCTCTAGTGAAAAGGGTGAGGTATCCCTGTTTTGAGGCTCAAGCACAAAGGGTGAGGTATCCCAAGGTGTGGTGAGTGCTCTATTGTGTAAAGGTTTTCAAGCACCCGTTCAAGCTTGAAGTTTAGTGGAAAATCTCGAGTGGTTTGCTTGAGGACTGGACGTAGGTCACAAGGGGTTGCTGAACTAGAATAAATCCTTGTGTTTGTTTTTCTCTAACTCTATCTCTTTACAGTTGTGCCTTATTTATTAATTGAGTTATTCAAAATGCTTAATTTCTCTAAGGTGTTTTAAAATTTATAATCACCCAATTCACCCCTCCTCTTGGGTGATGGTTGCCATGGCTAACAAAAACTAACTTAGAAACAAAGAAAAAGAACTTTTACCTTGAAATTTCAAGAACCCTAACTTATAGAAATGGTAGAAGATGAAGGATTTTGCTTAAGTCTTCAACATAGAAGTGTCTTAGAATGATGTTTAGGTGTAAGAAATAAGCTTGGATGAAATTTTAGAAGTTTGGATGGTGGTCTTGTAGGTGTTGGCCGAATGGTGCTTTGGAGGAGAGAAATGGAGTTTTGGCTAAGTGTAGAAATTGAAGAAATGAAGAGAATGACATAGGAGACAAAGGTGATAGAATTGTGATTGAATAGCCTATTCTAAAGCTCATTGTGTTGGTGTATGCCCTAGTGGCCAATATATTTTGTTTGTATTTACATACATTATATTATGTTATTTTATATGAGGCATTTCATTTATTGTGTTCTTTTTAGTAGACATAATAAAGTCCTTAGAATAGTAAGTTTGATACCATAGGACATCAAGTGGATGACTTGATCATGAGATCCTATTGGATAAAACACTATTCTTAAATGTCCCTAGTCAAGTATTATTGTTAATTGGGACAACAATAATGCATTGAGACTAGTATGTGCGTAGACTGATGACCACATCTCACGGGTCATGGATATGAGATATCAAGTCTACACATGGATACGTATTAGAGTAATGATGTATTGGACAGACCCGCCATGAGAATGCTACGTGGATCGTTACGTGAGTTTCATAAGCGATTCTCATAGTGATAATGGTGTATGTCGTCCTTTGACCTGAAATCACTACGATTCCTACATGAGGAGTTGTGTGTTTTAATGCCATCAAACGTCATCTGTAACAAGATGATTATAAAGTTAGTTATTAGACATACCGCGATACATGTGGAGGGATGTGAGTGACCTAGATGGGATTTGTCCCTCCTACATAACAAGAGTGATATCTTCGGGCCCCCTAATTGAGTAAGACTACGAAATGCATGGCCATGCTCAAGTGAGTCAATATGAGATATTGATCTCATTCGTTATTACTATGTCTACTCGGGAATCAGGAAACTAAAGATTGAACTAAACAAGGGTGACACATTCCATGCCTTGTGTTCAATCTGGATATCTGGACAAAGGGACTTAACTACACGGAAACATTGGTCATGGATAGGTTATGTCAAATCACTGACATTCTCATTACTTGGGTAGCAGTGATGTGTTGCTAGATACTGCTCACTGTTTGTAATATTAAAATGAGATTTTAATATTACTACCAACGTCATGAGAACCTGCAGGGTCGCACACTTAGAACAGACTAAATTGGAGTAATCAGAATCCAAGTTGGACTCGGATTCAATTGTGGGCCTAACTCATGACAGATGGGTTTAGGGTTGCACCACTTACCTTGCTACTACTCACACTCACTTAAGGCAGCCACTGTTATAAATAATATTGCTAAGGGGGCTGCTACTAGGTTACATCCTAACCCTAGCCGCACCTACAGAAAAGTGAGTGAGAGATAGTGAGGTTTTCTTCTCCTCTCTTCGCAACTAGCACTACGAAACAGAGGCGTGACTCCTTCTTGCAAGTCTATTCGTGTGGATACGCAGAGACATCGTCACTATTACGGTGTTGGTGATTCACCTCACTTGTGATTATCACGCTTCAAGAGGTAAATTTTAAAAACTCGGATTATGGATTTTTTCGCATGGATCCTGTGAGGGAATTCTATTATTTCGCTGCGAGACTTTTGATCCGCAATTCCCAACACATTGCCGTGGAGTTACTAGCATGTGGGGAATTAATGCATGGTCAATCAAAGTGCAAATCAAGCACATGGCATTGATAATCACATATTTTATTCATTAAGAAACCCTTATGTTTAGTCATTTACACTCTCCATATTCTTAATTGATTGAGTTTGGTATGATTTTGTGAGTTTGAGCTCAAATTGGTCCTAATTGAATATTTCCAGCATTATTGAGATTTGACACTGTTTCTGTATTTTGGCCATAACTTGAGTTCCTAATATCTGATGAACATGAATTTTACCTTGTAGGAAAGCTAAGAGGAAGCTCTACAACTTTGATGAAGAGCTCGAAGTCTGATTCAGATGTCTAAGGGACCTAAGTTGACATGGAAGTCAGAATACGGGTTCTGTCAATAGAATCCGAACAGTGTGCACTCAAAAAAATCATATCTCAAGATGTAATAATGGAGATGGGCTGAAATTTGGATAGTGAATAGTCAAGATCCAAATAAACAACTTTCATGAAGAACACATTTTGAGAAAAAGAATTCTAGTAGGTCATTTTGAGCTTGCAAGTCGGAACAGAGGTGCTGAAGTTGGGTTTGAGCAACCTACGGTATTTGGGACATATCTTGGGCTTAAGGAAGCCAAATTGGACGAACCAGCTATCCATTTTATAGCCAAGACAAGGATCTACAACTTTCATGAAGAAAACTTTTCGTGGTTCTGAAGTATAGTGGGTCGTTTTTGGCTTCCAAGTCAGACACGAAATTTTCGTCCTCAACCATCCACTCATCCATCCACTAATCCACTCATCCATCCACTCATCCACTCATCCACTCATCCACTCATCCACTAACTCACCCACTCATCCACTCATACACTAATCCAACCACTTAACCACTCCACCCACTCATCCACTAATCCATCCACTTACCCATTCATGTCCATAATTTCCCACTCACCAAAAGTCCTTTGGCATTTTTCACTAATTCAACCACTCAACCATTCCACTCACTCATCCACTAAACCAATCCACTAAACCAACCCACTAATCCATCCACTCAAACACTTCACTCACTCATCCACTCATCCACCCACTTCCCTTTGTCATTTTGTTACCTTAGACTTCTATAAAAGGCACCATTTATCATGAACAACATGAAATTCTCCTTCATTTCTCTCTAAGTTTCTTCTTGCTTCTTCATAGTTTCTCATAGTTTTGTATATTTTGATGCTCCCCTTCATGGTAATGGAGGGCTAAGCTACTTTGGGTCAATTTAGAACTCTTGAAGAGATTGTGGTTTGGATTCTTGAGACCTTGGTTATGCATTGTATTTGATTTGTAATTGAATTCCTCTTTTCTTCTTCTTTCTTCTTCTTCTTGATCTTGAATGCATGAATGGTGATTCTATTTATGTTGATCTGATTTGATCTTGGTTTAAGATTGAGATTTGTGATGAAACTTAGAACTGATTGATCTAAATTAATCACAGAATTGAAGAGGTTAGGTTACTGATTTGTGCCTAAGTTAATTGAATTCGGTACTTGAAATTAACATAGATTTCATGAATGGTGCGATTGCGGATTTGTGTTTATCACTTGTTAATTGAATTCTAGACGATTGTCTAGTATGAATTTTGGATTTGATGCAGAGATCTCGGTTAGATCCAAATTAACAATTCAATTGCGCTTCAAGTGTTTTATGAAGGGTCTATGATTGAATCCACCCAATCTTGGATAGGTTTCTAAATTGACTGCTCTTTAATTATCATTTCTTCCGTTAATTTTGTTAAGTACGATATTAAACTGTCAAACCCCCCTTTGCTAACTTTCACTTGATTTGATTAAATTACATCTACGATCCTTGAGGAGACGATCCGGTGTTGTCACTGTGCTACAAGCTTAGGTAATAACTTCGGTTATAATTTTGACTGAGTTCGGCGCTCGTCAGGCATCAAGTCACCACATTGTCATGCTTTTGTCACACTTGATGAATCACTAGCTCTTGAATGTCCTAGAAGACTCCTTCATGGCCGTGTGACTCCATGCAATTTACTAACCAATAATTGTTTTAATTTGTGACCATTTAAGCTTAGGTTAGCTTACTAATTCACCTAGCTTAAAAACTAATTAAGGAATAAAAATCACAGAATAAAAACTTAATTTTTAATTTTTTAATACTAGTAGCACATGGCCTTAACATGGCTTAAGCTATTTAAAAAAAATTATTACCCACAGAATAAAAATTATTGATCACAAACCAGTAATTATTATACAGTAAATAATAAAATCACAATACAAAAAATTTTAGTAATTGTATCTGGTTTTGGGTTTAGTAAGATCCCCCAGCCCCGCATTAACAGTACAAAATTTTGTGGCCATTAAAACTTTTTAGTGTTTCCGGGCCCACCATGGGCCCACAGACGACCTAAAATATTACTAAAATATTTTTAATCTCAGAAAAATTCAGAAAAATTCTCAAAAATCACAAAAACTAAAAAATTGATATTTATGCAGAAAAAATGAAAATTGGGATGTTACAACTCTTCCTTACTAAAAAAAATTTTGTCCTCAAAATTTACCATACCTCAGAATAATTAAAGATATTGTTCTTTCATTTTGTCTTCTAACTCCCATGTAGCATCCCTCGTTGTTTCATTCCAAATCACTTTTACTAATGGAATATCCTTCCATCTAAGATGCTTCATCCTCTTGTCTTCAATCTTGACAGGAAGTGTCTCATACGTCGAATTGTCTTTCAATTGTACCTCATTGAGCTGAATAACATGAGTTGAATCGGGAATGTACTTTCTTAATTGAGATACATGGAAAACATTGTGCAAATTAGAAAGAAAAGGTGGCAAAGCAATTTGGTATGCGATTGGACCTATCCGACGAAGAATTTGATAAGGTCCAATAAACTTAGGAGTGAGTTTTCTGGATTTTATAACCCTTCCAACACCAGTCGTAGGTGTAACTCATAAAAACACATGCCCACCTTCCTCAAATTAAAGAGGTCTTCTTCTTTTATTAGCATAGCTTTTCTGTCTACTTTGAGTTGCCTTCATTTTCTCTTTGATCATCTTCACCTTTTCAGTTGTTTGTTGTATCATCTCAGGTCCAATGGTCATACTTTCACCATCTTGATACCGACACAAAGGTGTTCGGCATCGTTGTCCATAAAGCGTTTCATAGGGTGCCATCCCTATACTTGAGTGAAAACTGTTGTTGTAGGTGAATTCTACCAAAGGCAAAAATTCATCGCAACTCTCTTTTTATTCTAACACACAAGCTTTAAACAAATCCTCTAGAGATTGTATCATCCTTTCCGTTTGACCATCCTTCTGCGGATGATAAACATAACTCAAATGAATTTTAGTCCCCATAGCTTCCTATAGGCTTCGCCAAAATCTTGACGTAAATCTTGGATCCCTATCAGAAATGATACTAGTGGGTACACCATGAAGTCTTACGATTTCACCAATGTACATCTGGGTCAACTTTTCTAATGAATACCTGATATTAATTGGCAAGAAGTGAGCTGACTTCGTAAGTCTATCAACAACGACCCATATAGAATCATATCCTTTTCTGGTTTTTGGCAAACCCGTAACAAAATCCATTGCTATACTATCCCATTTCCATTCTGGAATAGTTAGGAGTTG
The DNA here is from genome assembly GCA_029884605.1 of Ormosia emarginata. NCBI lineage: Eukaryota > Viridiplantae > Streptophyta > Magnoliopsida > Fabales > Fabaceae > Ormosia > Ormosia emarginata. The sequence continues at coordinate 16,830,659 of JAQQTP010000078.1, read as the reverse complement.
TAGCATACCCGCTAGTCTTTGATGTTCAACCTTCACTTTCTGACACATGAGACATGATGACACATGTTTAGCAACATCTCTCTTCATCCTAGGCCACCAAAATAATCGCTTCAGATCGTGATACATTTTGGTCATTCCTGGATGTATACTCAATCTGCTGGCATGAGCTTAATCAAGAATCATCTTTCTAAGATCAGGATCATTAGGTATACAAATTCTGCCTTTAAACTTTAGGATCCCGTCAAATCCTTCCTCAACGTTGCAACTCTACCATATTTCAACCGCTGTCTTTCTTCTTGTAAAAATTCATCATCATATTGTTTTTCTCTAATTTCCTCAAAAAAATCATTCAGAATAGTGACCTTGTTCAAATGCATCCTTCCAGGAGCTAACTCTACCGACAACCTCAAATCTCTAAACTGCTCTATTAGTTGTTCCTCTTTGATCATCATAGCAAAAACACTGAGCATCTTCCTACTCAAAGCATCTGCCACCACATTCATTTTTCCAGGATGATATTGAAGTTGAAAATCATAATCCTTCAAGAATTCTAACCATCTTCTCGGCCTCATGTTTAACTCCTTCTGATCAAATAAATACTTCAGACTTTTATGATCACTGAAAACGTTGAACGTAGCTCCATATAGAAAATGTCTCCAAATTTTCAATGCGAAGACAACTGCGGCTAATTTCAAATCATGTGCTGGATAATTCCTCTCATGTACCTTTAGTTGTCTTGAAGCATATGCTACCACTTTTTTGTTTTGCATCAAAACATATCCTAATCCTTGATATGAAGCATCACAATATACTTCAAAAGACTTGTTTGGATCTGGTATAATCAACACTAGTGCAGTAGTCAAACTTTTTTTTAGCTCTTCGAAACTTTCCTCACACTTATCGGTCCAAACAAAAACTTGATTCTTCCTTGTGAGTTATGTGAGAGGTCCGGCTATCTTAGAAAAACCTTCAATAAACCTTCAATAATATCCAGCTAATCCAACAAAACTTCGGATCTCAATCACTGTAGTTGGCCTTTCCCACTGAAGAATCGTCTCCACCTTTGTTGGATCCACTGCAATTCCATCTTTAGAAATCACATGACCCAAAAATTGAATCTCGTCCAACCAAAATTCACATTTAGACAACTTTGCGTATAACTTCTTCTCCTTTAAAATTTGAAGAACTATACTGAGATGTTTAGCATGCTCTTCCTAATTTTGAGAATAAATCAGAATGTCATCAATGAAAACAATGACAAATCTGTCTAGATATGGATGAAAAATCCTATTCATGTAATCCATGAATATAGCAGGAGCATTCGTTACCCCAAACGGCATTACAAGATATTTATAATGACCGTAACGCGTTCGAAAAGTTATCTTAGGTATATCCTCTACCTTGACACGATTTTGATGATAACCTGATCATAAATCTATCTTAGAGAAAACAGCTTCTCATTTCAACTGGTCCATCAAATCATCAATCCTTGGAAAAAGATATTTGTTCTTGATTGTAACCTTGTTCAACTGGCGATAGTCTACACACAAGCGCAAATATCCTTCCTTCTTTTTGACTAGTAGCACTGGAGCTCCCCAAGGTGAAACACTAGGTCGCACAAACTGTTTTTCCAACAGTTCCTCCAATTGCTTCTTCAATTCCGCTAACTCAGATGGTGACATCCGATACAATGCAATCAAAATAGGACCCACTCCTGGTACAAGATCGATAGAAAACTCTATCTCTCTTTCTGGTGGTAATCCAGGTACATTGTCAGGAAAAACTTCAGGAAACTCATTTACAATAGGAATAACATTCATATCTTTTTCACTCTTGACTTCTAAACAAGATAACAACGTGTATCCTCATGCTCCATCCCTCAATAAAGATTTGACTTGATTGGCAGTCAAAAATCTAGAAATCTCATCCTCAGGAAATACTAAGGTCTTTTTGGAACAATCTAACAAAATATGATTAGAAGATAACTAATCCATTCCTAAGATTATATCTAGATCGGTAAGAGGCAAACAAATTAAATGAACAAAGAAGACTTGATTTTTGATAGTAACAGGACAATTCGGACAAACTTTGGAAGTACTAACAGGTTTGGCAGTAGGTGAAGAAATAATTAATTAGAAATTCAAAGAAGACACAGGCAATTTCAACAGATCTACACAGTCATTTGCAATAAACGAATGAGTTGCACCCAAATCATATAGTATAGTTAAAAGATTACCTGATATGACACCTTCTCCCTTGATAAGATCATCAGACTGAGAGGCCTCGGCTCCACTCATCATATAAACTCGTCCTACAGCTTGAGACTTGACAGCACGAACATTGTGTGAATGCTTATGTCTTGAAACATATCAAATAAGTTTTTGATGATAACAAAGCCAAGAGAAGAAGACCAAGATCAAAAGAAAAGACCAAGATCAAAAGAAAAGATCAAGACCAAGAGAAGAAGACCAAGATCAAAAGAGGTATATTAGATATAGGTCTTAGAACATCAATGTGAAATGCTCTCAAGGTATCTCAATTATATTCAAATGGTTTTTCAAAGAACTCATAAATCAACCTGCTTTTCAAAGTTCATATTTTAAAGAAATGTTGATTTCAATCTTGGATTATGGTAAACATTTGTAAATCTTGTTTTGTCCAAGTACCCAAATGATAAAAATGGCCTAGAGACTTAATTGGGATTGAAAAATGTGTTCAAAGTGGAAAGTAATCAATTACACACTCTTGGTAATCGATTACCAGCAAGTCAGAGGACTTGTAATCGATTACAGCATCCATGTAATCGATCACCATGTTCCCAGAAATCCAAGAACACATTCAAAGGGCCATGTAATCGATTACATCAATATTGTAATCGATTACTAGAAACTCATAGGGCGTGTAATCGATTACACAAGTCTTGTAATCGATTACCACAAACCCAAAAAGCCAAGAACACGTTCTAACTGTCATGTAATCGATTACCAGAACCCTATAATCGATTACCAGCATTCTGACAAGCCCAATGGCTATATTATTTGGCTTTTAATGTTGCCCATTAAAGCCCCCAACGGCTCTATTGTTCCACAAGCTTATAAATACTCCTCTTGGGGCATCATTTGTGGCTAACCAACAATTGAGAAACATCTTTCAATCACTATAATCCGAGATTCATCCTTAAATCACTTTTGCTCTGTTTTTGTATATATTGTGAGATATTCTTGAAGAGCATCATAGGGCTTCAATTTGTGTAATTTACTCTTGTGAGAGTTTCATATTGTAAACACTTAATTCTTTGTAAAGGGGGTGAGGTATCCCTCTAGAGAAAAAGAGAGTGAGGTATCTCTCAAAGACTGTAAAGGGTGAGGTATCCCTTGTTGAAGGTGAGGCATCCTTCAAAGGTTGTAAGAGGTATCCCTCTGTGGAAAGGGTGAGGTATCCCTGCTTTGAGGCTCAAGCTCAAGGGTGAGGCATCCCAAGGAGTTGAGTGCTCTTTTGTGTAAAGGTTTTCAAGCACCCATTCAAGCTTGAAGTTTAGTGGAAAATCTCGAGTGGTTTGCTTGAGGACTGGACGTAGGTCACAAGGGGTGGCTGAACCAGGTTAAATCCTTGTGTTTGTTCTTCTTAACTCTATCTCTTTGCTTTGTGCTTTAATTATATTTGCTTGAGTTGAGTTCGATATTTTACTTTGCTTGAATTCTTTCTATCTTGAGTTATTTATTTATGAGAGAAGTATTCAATCTCGTTTATCTATTCACTTTAATCATCCAATAGCTTCAACGAAAATTGTTAATCAAACGTTTTGCGAAAGATTTACGAAAATATTTTACATACTCAATTCACCCCCCTCTTGAGTATTGAGGCCACTTGGTAACAAGTGGTATCAGAGCTAGGCTCTTGTGTAAAGGGCTTAGCAGCTTCAAGAGAAAGTGATGGCCTCTTTAAATGATTTTTAGGAAAGTTCTTCTCTTTATAGACCTCCCTTTTTCAATGGGGATGGGTATGCTTATTGGAAAGAAAGATTGAAAATTTTTATTGAAGCTATTGACTTAGATGTGTGGGATGCTGTTGAAAATGGTCCTTTTGTACCCACACAAGTTGTAAATGGTGTAAGAATTAATACACCAAGAAGTGAATGGATGGATGATGATAAAAAGAAGGTCCAATATAATTTGAGAGCCAAAAACATCATTACCACTGCTTTGGGATATGATGAGTTTTTTAGAGTCTCAAATTGTAAATCTGCCCAAGAAATGTGAGACACCTTACAAGTAACTCATGAGGGTACTAGTGAAGTGAAAAGATCAAGGATAAATACTATCACGCATGAGTATGAACTTTTTAGAATGAACCAAGGTGAAAGCATTTAAGAAATGCAAAAACATTTCACACATATCATAAATCATCTTGCTTCATTGGGAAAGACTTTTCCTAATGAAGATCTTATTAACAAGGTGTTGAGATGTTTAAGCAGGGATTGACAACCTAAAGTGACGGCTATTTCAGAATCAAGAAAACTAGCAACTATGACCTTAGCCACACTTTTTGGAAAGCTTCAAGAGCATGAGTTGGAGCTGAATAGACTCAATCAAAATGAGAAGCATGACAAGAAGGAAAAAAAGGAAATTGCTCTCAAGTCCACCTCCTCTTTGATCAATAATGATGATGATGATGATGGAGATGGCTTAGAAATTAGTGAAGAGAATCTTAGCCTTCTAGTAAACAAGTTTGGAAGATTCTTCAAAAAGAATGGAGCTCAAAGAAGACTTGCCTTTCCCTCAAAGAATGCCTATCACAAAGGGGAAGGAACCTCAACCACTCCTAAATGCTATGAATGTGGAGAATTGGGACACATGAAGATGGAGTGTCCAATCTATCAAAGGAAAGTGGGGAAGTATGAAAAGAGGTACTCAAAGGAAAAGAAAGAAAGAAGAGCCTACATAGCTTGGGATGATAATGACATGAATTCAACCAATAGTTCGGACAATGAGGAAGCTAAGCTATGTTTCATGGCTAGAGGAGAAGAGGAAGATGAAGACGACATGGAGGTAACATCCTCAAATTTTGAATCTAATTCTTCTCCTTCCTATGATGAATTGCAAGATGCATTTAAAGAATTGCATAATGAATCTATGAGACTTGCAAAACTCGTTTCATCATCCAAGAAAACAATTTCCTCTTTTGAAAACAAAATCTCTATTTTAAACAAGGAAATTGAGGAACTTAAAATTGAAAATGAAACTCTTGGACTCGTTGATGTAAATTCCTCATGCTTAACATGTTCTTTACTTGATAATGCATCTACATCCTTTTCTTGCTCATCATGTAAAACTTTTGAAAAGGAAATTGAAGATTTGAAAAATACTCTTTCAAAATTTACCCTTGGAAGAGATAATTTGAACATATTGCTTGGGAATAAAAAATGTGTGTTTCAAAAGGCTGGTTTAGGGTATAATCCCAAAAATCAACAAAAACTTTACAAGAATTTCTTTGTTCCCTCGAGTTCATCAACAAGTCCTTTTATAAAATGTTTTCATTGTGGCAAGAAAGGACATAGTGCATCAACTTGTAATGTAAGGAAGAATATCAATAACAAGATTGGAACCAAAATGATTTAGATCCCTAAGGGCACCTTGCCTAACACTAACACACAAGGACCCAAGAGAATCTGGGTACCAAAGGTCAAAAATTGAAGTGTGTTGTAGGTATGCTTGAAGGCCAAAGAATGGACTTTGGAATCTCAATAGTGGCTGAAGCAAGCACAAGATCAGAAATTACTCCAAGTTCTCTTCCTTGTCTCCAAGAAGCTTGGACTTGCAATCTTTGGATAAGTGGAGATCTATTCTATGCCTTAACTTGTTTTAAAATTGTATTTTTCTAAGCTTTATATCTTGAAAATATCTTTATATGCAATAATATGCTTGATAAGTTCATTTCTTGTTTGAAATAGCATATTTGATATAAAACATCTTTGAACTTGGCATATTGGATCAATCATGCATCTAAACTCTTGTAACACAATTTTGATGCATAATTTTCTGCATAATGTGTCATATGTTGTATAATATGTGATTTTCTGCAAATGATGCATAACTTGTCACTTTTATGGCACAAAGTCACATTCTTCCGCATAATCTCATTTCTGCTGCATAATGAACCCAATTGCTGCATAAAATGCACCTTTTCTGCACAATGCATGATTTTAAATGTATAATCTGTTTCTTTTGCTGCATAATGTGCTATTATGATGCATAACATGCTACCTTGCTGTATAATCATGACATTTTTGCTGCATATCATGATGGTTCTTGATCATATTTGAATCCAATACTGACTTGAGCGTTGGAGATTCCCCCTAAGTTATTTTGCAGGTACTACATCATGACAAAAACCCTCAAAAAGCTCAAAAACTTCACCAATCCATCAAAAGGGTGAAATTCTTGGTAAAAGTGATGTTTTTGCATAAATATGAGTTTTGGATCATAATCTGATTGGATTATATGCTTGCATGATTTTTGAAATTGTTTTGGAATGCTTTGGAACAAAATTAAAAGGTTTAAAATTGGTCATTTACTGTTTAAAATGCAAAATCTGAGTTTTTGTAATCTAGTAATCGATTACAAGACCATTGTAATCGATTACATAGGCTCTGCCATACGTTCCAAGCTAAGTCAGAAAGCAGGTAATCGATTACACCTCCAATGTAATCGATTACAACAATTCCAAAAGGCATGTAATCGATTACACCACATATGTAATCGATTACCAGGAATCCAGAACATGCGTAATCGATTACACAGACATTGTAATCGATTACACAAGGTTTTAAAAGGCCAAAATTCATGGGACATACATTTTATCTGCCAACAAGCTTTGTCATGATGCTTTCCTTATGATTAATCTTTATCTAACCCCATTTGCTCTTGAATATGACTCTGAATTCTATTGGCATAAGTGATAAATACTACCCAAGATCTAATTTTCATATGCTTTTGGTATCGTATATTGTTGTGCTAAACCGTTCATACTCTGATATTGATCATGTTGGGCTAAAATGATTATATAATATGAATGCTTATGTTGTTTTTGATAATGCCAACGGGAGAGAGATTAGTGAAATAGGTTGCATGTGTACGGGGGAGCTTGCATGTGTACGGGGGAGCTTGCATGAGTACGGGGGAGCTTTACACTTTTACATGAAAATCACTTATCCTATCTCATGCATACATTACGAGGGAGAATTGCGCTTAAATCTCTGATGAATAATATGCATATATTTCTCTCTTTTCAATGCTTATTTTGTCATCATAAAAAAGGGGAAGAATGTGAATGCCTATGTCTTGAAGCATATCAAATAAGTTTTTGATGATAACAAAGCCAAGAGAAGAAGACCAAGATCAAAAGAAAAGACCAAGATCAAAAGAAAAGATCAAGACCAAGAGAAGAAGACCAAGATCAAAAGAGGTATATTAGATATAGGTCTTAGAACATCAATGTGAAATGCTCTCAAGGTATCTCAATTATATTCAAATGGTTTTTCAAAGAACTCATAAATCAACCTGCTTTTCAAAGTTCATATTTTAAAGAAATGTTGATTTAAATCTTGGATTATGGTAAACATTTCTAAATCTTGTTTTGTCCAAGTACCCAAATGATAAAAATGGCCTAGAGACTTAATTGGGATTGAAAAATGTGTTCAAAGTGGAAAGTAATCGATTATACACTCTTGGTAATCGATTACCAGCAAATCAGAGGACTTGCAATCGATTACAGCATCCATGTAATCGATTACTATGTTCCCAGAAATCCAAGAACACGTTCAAAGGGCCATGTAATCGATTACATCAATATTGTAATCGATTACTGGAAAGTCAGAGGGCGTGTAATCGATTACACAAGTCTTGTAATTGATTACCACAAACCCAGAAAGCCAAGAACACGTTCTAACTGTCATGTAATCAATTACCAGAACCCTGTAATCGATTACCAGCATTCTGACAAGCCCAACGGCTATATTATTTGGCTTTTAATGTTGCCCATTAAAGCCCCCAATGGCTCTATTGTTCCACAAACTTATAAATACTCCTCTTAGGGCATCATTTGTGGCTAACCAACAATTGAGAAACATCTTTCAATCACTATAATCCGAGATTCATCCTTAAATCACTTTTGCTCTGTTTTTGTATATATTGTGAGATATTCTTGAAGAGCATCATAGGGCTTCAATTTGTGTAATCTACTCTTGTGAGAGTTTCATATTGTAAACACTTGATTCTTTATAAAGGGGGTGAGGTATCCCTCTAGAGAAAAAGAGAGTGAGGTATCTCTCAAAGACTGTAAAGGGTGAGGTATCCCTTGTTGAAGGTGAGGCATCCTTCAAAGGTTGTAAAGGGGGTGAGGTATCCCTCTAGTGGAAAGGGTGAGGTATCCTTGCTTTGAGGCTCAAGCTCAAGGGTGAGGCATCCCAAGGAGTTGAGTGCTCTTTTGTGTAAAGGTTTTCAAGCACCCGTTCAAGCTTGATGTTTAGTGGAAAATCTCGAGTGGTTTGCTTGAGGACTGGACGTAGGTCACAAGGGGTGGCTGAACCAGGATAAATCCTTGTGTTTGTTCTTCTCAACTCTATCTCTTTACTTTGTGCTTTAATTATATTTGCTTGAGTTGAGTTCGATATTTTACTTTGCTTGAATTCTTTCTATCTTGAGTTGTTTATTTGTGAGTGAAGTATTCAATCTCGTTTATCTATTCACTTCAATCATCCAATAGCTTCAACGAAAATTGTTAATCAAATGTTTTGCGAAAGATTTACGAAAATATTTTACATACTCAATTCACCCCCCTCTTGAGTATTGAGGCCACTTGGTAACACATTGCCTATTGAAGTTTCCACCTTCACTTGATGACAATCCCTCACAATATGACCAGGTTTTCCACATCTAAAGCATATGATTCCTTTGATCATACAATCCTTCGTCATATGACCCTTTCTGCACTTTTTACATCTCGTTGGCAATGCTATATTCTAACCAAAATGATTGTTATTGCTACCTCCTCCACGAGACTGTTGTTGTTGTTGCTGACTTCTCGATGGTCTTGAATATGGTTTGCGCTGAAACTGGTTGTTGTTACTGCTTCCTCCCCTTTGGAACCTTGATGGTCTAAAGTTACAGTTCCTGGTATCTCGCGATGGCTCCAACTCTTCAAGTCTGCAACACATGTCCATCAGTGCCGAGAACTGGTTCATTTTCATTGGTATTACTCCCTTCTTCAAGTCAACCCTCAATCCTTCCTCAAACTTGTGACATTTCCAATTCTCATCCGCTGACTGAATCTGAAGATAACGTGAGAATTTAGACAAACTCTCAAATCTTGTTGCATACTCATTCATTGTCATTCCTCCTTGTCTTAATCCAAGAAATTCCATCTCCTTTGTATGCCTTGCACCCTCCGAGAAATATTTGTTCAGAAACGCCTCACGAAATACCTCCCACGTAATTGCCCTTCGTTGTTCTTGTAAAACTCTACGAGTAGCCCTCCACCAATTTTCACCATCACCCAGCAACATGAAAGTGGCATAAGTAACCTTGCAATCATCTGCACACCCTATTCCTTCAAAAATCTTCTCCAGCTCTTCTATCCACAAACTTGCCTTTTCTGGATTAAACTCGCCTCGAAACTGCGGTGGATTGTTTCGACGAAATTCAGACAAATTCTGAACATCAGCATTCGCTTCATGTTGTTGTGCAGTTTGTTGATTTTGTTGCATGATCACCTTAGCTATATGCTGCATTGCCATTGCAGCAGCAGTCATTGGATCATCATTGCATCCCACGTTTGCACGTGCACCTCTATTACGAGACATAGCTTTCTTCACCAGCAACCAAAACACAAAAAAGAGTCAGATGTAATCTTTCGAAAACAAAACATAGAGAATCAAACAACTTAAGCAAAACAGACCTAACCACAAACCTAAAAGACTCTAACCGGGATGCTCTGATACCAACTAATGCAACACCTTTCGTAGAGTGTCACATTTAAGACTAATCATAATATAACTTACCCGAGTTGTAAAAGAATTAATCTTCTAAAAACACTTATTTTAAAAATTTCTTTTGCGGAAAAACAGATAATAAATAAAAACATTAAACGTGAAACATAATTTAAAACTAACACACCTTATATTGCATATTACAAACCTTATTCACAAATAATTTACATAATTACACCTCCAAAAGTTATATATACAATACACCCCAAAATAAAACTACTAAACTAGAACTCCAACAAACTATAGGTTGGCTCTCATTGGGATCCTCCTCCTCCTCGGTGTTGCCATCAAAGAACCCTGGCGGATACAGCACACGCCTGGTTGGTGTCCTGGCAGTTGACATCATAGAATCCTCATGTGGAGTGTAAGTGTTCCTACTCCAAATTTCACGTATAGGCATATAGAATTCTAGACGTATAGACACGTGTTGTGTCATGACAGAAATACCATCCCTAGTACCACTTAAGTTCAGAGTCAGATCCCTGGTATACACAAACCTTTCCCTATCTAAGTTAACTCGCCACACGTCAATTCTACCGTGGAATTGTACTGGGACAAATCCTAAAACTTGGCACCTCCTGCCATACTAAGCAAGCACAGAAAACTGTTACTGGTAGTAAAAAGACTTATCAGCCTCCTTGCCTCCTCAGTATTCATCAAATACATACAATACACAGATATAACGTAATAAAGAGGTAAGATCCCCTTTCATCAACACTAATGAGGCATTATAGAAAATGATAGCAAATATTATAGTAACAAAATATCTCATACAGTCATATCATGTCATATCATTGATAACATATTAAACAAGCATAAGCATCACACTAATATGCTGACCCATAATGCATGTGCATAATGACCCATTTCCTACTCCATAGAGCTAATCACAATTTCGGAGAGAATGATAGGGAGGACATGTCTGTATATTGTTAGCCTCAAATCATGTGTTGTTTATCATATCATGGCGCGCAACATGGCTAATACAAGACACTCTCAACCATATCACAAAAAGAGTAGTAACTCCGTCAAGACCGCCAGCGTGTTTGCAAAGGATACCACGACGCAGTGGTGCTACCTACTGGCCACATGTGACATTCCACACCCCGACGTCTCCAAGATCACTGAAGATCGTAACTACACAATTCTCACCCGCACAAAGGTGTAATTTTCATCTTCTAGGCCAATTGCCTTACTTGACATGCTTTTTCATGCATGATGTATGATTCAAAAATACATACCATCATTATTTTATAGTATTTCACAAATACGCACTATTTCTAGACAGTATCACTTTTCAACATAATGGGGCCCACCACGATAGCCCGACAGTCAACTGCTGTAATTTCCAATCGCGTAAACATTTTATCGCATTTTTGAAATAGCGTGACGTTTTTCTACATTTTCAAATTACGCAATATTTTTCAACATTTTTGTAAATGCATAATTAATTTTAAACGTTTTTTAATCACATAAATATATTTAAACGTTTTCTAAATCACATAAACATTTTTAACATTTTTCAAATCGCGTAAATATTTTTAAACGTTTTTAAATCACGTAGAGGTTTGTAAACATGTTCTCAATCGCGTAACCATTTAAAATCATTTTATCAATCGCGTAATGTAAAAATCAATTGCGTAGTTTAAAAATAGTGATTTCTAACTTGTGTAATGCTTTTCCAGCATTTTTCACTTACCTAAAATATTTTCTCAACTTTCTAAACTTATTTATAAAATTCTATACGTAATTATGTATTTTGGCCTTGTTGAAAATATTTTCATTCTAAAAATCCTTTATGTATTATTTTCTTTGGTTCTTTCCAAAAATTTGATTTAATTAAATAATATAGCTTACATACTAAATTAATTCCTACCATTAAATCCATTTTCCTTTTTCCACTAAAAGCTCCTTAACTCTAATTCTTGTTAACTAATTATCAAAGTCCACACTAGGTAAAATAATTTAGGGTTTAATGTACCACACTTTGGTGTGTTGGTCGAAAATTAGGTTTAGGGTTTCTATTCATATTTAATCATTTTTCATTACCAAAATCCTTTACAAAACCATTGTCCATCATCAAAATCCTTTACCAAAACCTTTAATCCAATTTTTATCCTTAAAATCATTTATCCATAACTTAGGAATTAATTTGAATCATCTTGTTCCCTTTGTAGTAATCAAAACCGTGATCCTCCCCTAGGTTTTTTGGAACCTTCATGCAATTTTCCTCATCATACAACTCATATTCTATTTTACACAACTTTCATCATGCTATCATAAGCATATAAACAAGCATATAAGCATATAATCTACTAAACAAGCATATAATCAAAGCTTAAAAATAAACCAACCATAAATAAAGCAAGCTTAAACCATACAAGTGAATAAATCCTTATGGATTTGTCACCACAAAAAAGGTCATCTCCTCACCACCAACATATGGTTGATGAGGGTAATCTCTCTCTTACCTCAACGAAGACAAAACTCCTTCTTGCTTAGCCTTCTATGGATTTCATGTGGCTCCAAAGGAAAACCCTAACAAACTTAAACCAACCAAAGTCACAAACAAAGCTTGAAGAATAGAAACCATGGAACAATCATGGTTTTGTAACTCAAAAACTAACTTAGAAACAAAGAAAAAGAACTTTTACCTTGAATTTCAAGTACCCTAACTTGTAGAAATGGTAGAAGATGAAGGATTTTGCTTAAGTCTTCAACATAGAAGTGTCTTAGAATGATGTTTAGGTGTAGGAAATAAGCTTGGATGAAATTTTAGAAGTTTGGATGGTGGTCTTGTAGGTGTTGGCTGAATGGTGCTTTGGAGGAGAGAAATGGAGTTTTGGCTAAGTGTAGAAATTGAAGAAATGAAGAGAATGGCTTGGGAGACAAAGGTGATAGAATTGTGATTGAATAGCTTATTCTAAGGCTCATTGCCGTGGAGTTACTAGCATGTGGGGAATTAATGCATGGTCAATCAAAGTGCAAATTAAGCACATGGCATCAAGTCATCACATGGTCATGCTTTTGTCACACTTGATGAATCACTAGCTCTTGAATGTCCTAGAAGACTCCTTCATGGCCGTGTGACTCCATGCAATTTACTAACCAATAATTGTTTTAATTTGTGACCATTTAAGCTTAGGTTAGCTTACTAATTCACCTAGCTTAAAAACTAATCAAGCAAGCCACTTTTGTTGACTTATTACCATTGGTTAATTTTAATGACTAGCTACTAATTTTGACTTTTTAATACTAGTAGCACATGGCCTTCACATGGCTTAAGCTCTTTAAAAAAAATTATTACCCACAAAATAAAAATTACTGATCACAAACCAGTAATTATTGTACAGTGAATAATAAAATCACAGTATAAGAAAATTTAGTAACTGTATCCAGTTTCGGGTTTAGTAAAATCCCACAGCCCCGCATTAACAGTACAAAATTTTTTGGCCATTAAAATTTTTTAGTGTTTCCGGTGTAACGCCCCTAGATCTAATAACCGCAGCACAATTGTCATTACACCACGGTCACTACATCCAGACACGTCATAGTTTCAATTTTCAATAATTTCAAAAATAATAAGTTACATCTCGATGCATAAATAGAAAGTATGAGCCACAATATGAAATGTAATTATATTGACTTACAATCCAAATACAACATCAGATTAATATAAAATACATATCCGGAACACATGCACAAATAAGCTTACAACAATTTATTTAAGCTTAGGTTCTACATAACATAATATAACTACCATATAAAAGTTCGGCCTTCTCCAAAGTCTAACACGTGAATGGAATAGTCCTGCACCTGATCTTCTTCAGTATCCCCGATAGGTAACACTCGCCCTTACGACACTTCCAGATGGACGAGAGTACAAACATGCGTCATAATTGAAACCTCTCTAGGGAAGAGGCGACGGTTACTCCACATCTCCCCAATGGGTATAGGGAACTCCACACGTATAGGAACATAAGAGATGTTCATACCAGCTCCAGGATCATTACCGCACTGAACTAAAGTTACATCCCTAATGTAAGTAACACGCCCCGCGTCAAGGTCGAAATGCCAAGCTTCTGAGCCACTATGAAACTGTATCCACGTACGAATGAGAAGAGCTTGTCCAGATGCCATCAAAATAAGTAGAGGTCGATTCTCCAACAATAAGATAAGTAAATCCAACTTGGGCTCTTCACAGTCTTTATTCAACACGACATAAAACAGAGTAATGAAATGAAGAAGTGAGACACCCAACTTTCATTACTATTATGGCAGTAAGAAAACAACACGGCGCAGAGCGCCCATATAACAATATAGTCCATATATTTATCAACAGTAACAGTAGAATTTATAGCAAAGTAGTATAATTATAAGCAATAGTAAAAATTAATAACAACAGGCAAGTCACAATAATATCTTAAGCAATCAGCACAATATCCAGATAATTATTACAAAAATAAATCAGATAATTTCACAGTTATAAGTGTTCATGCTCAACAATTTATGAGACCGATAATGAACAGTGCACAATGCATTATGATACCACAAATCCTACTCCATAGAGCTAGACATCAATGTTTTCGAAGTGAATGATCAAGGAGTAATGTCAGTATATCATTAGCCTTTAAAAATAATGTGTTTCATCTTATAAAAGTATTTGTGCAATAATGGCTTATACATGGCACCTCAACAGTTGATCGCGAGATAGAACAGTGTCCTAGTCTAGATCATCAGTGTGTTTGCATCGGCCTACCCCATGGCACAGAGGAGCTCTCAATTGTCCATGATGAGGCACCCGCACCCCGACGGCCCCAGGGTCCACAACATATGACCCTATGCTTAGTCTATTCGCACCCGCACATAGGTGTTATTCAACTCCTAGGCATATATTGTCTTTCAACAATGTCCAACGGACAACACATGCATGACGACGCAATGTCTAATCATGTATGTTTATTAATTCAAATATGTCCAACGGACAACACATATGCATGACGACATAATGTCTAATCATGTATGTCTATCAATGATGTGTTCATCGCAAGCATTCCACAATGGCATATATATATTCATTATCAATGTCAATAAATCATATCTACGATGCATTTATCATATGCATTGCCTCAATAACATATCATCATTTCTTATCACTAACATATCATATCTCATCAAGTGCTAAATCCATAAGTACATAACCCCACATATGGATTCTCAACAACATAGAGCCAATTTCCAACATTAATATGTGTTTATGGTTTATTAGCCATCACCATTTCCTATCATGGAATTCAACCCTTACAAAGTTTTATGTCTTAATCAATTATGACAATTTCTAGATTCAATAGCCCTCAAAATCGTGGCCTTACAAGCCTCCAACTTTCTAAATTTCTTTCCATTTTATGTATTAGTCATTTAATACCAAATCACGCAAATCACATTTCCCACGAAATTAATCCAATCTCTTGGAATCTAAAGCCAAAACCGTGGCTCCTCATTGGAGTAGTAAACCCCCCAAACTTTCCATTTATTTCATTTAACATTATTATTCAATACTTAACCATTTAAGCTTCACTCGATTCTTATTGCAAACCAAATTTACATTCCTAGGTTCTTATCAAACCGTGACATCCATAGTATTAGGAAAAACCTAAGTTTTTCATAATCAATTCCATTATTATCATCAATTCTTCAGTAACCAATTACATAATTGTTATTACTTACTAACTTAATCCAAGCTCTCATTATTTTGGGTCAAAACCAAGGCCCCTCTAGTCTTCAAGGCTCCAATTTAATTCCTTTTTATGCACTAGTCTCTTGATATCAATTCACTTAAATTTTAGTTCACCCAAAGTCAATTCAATCCCTCAAGAATAGCCCTCCTAAATCGTGACCTCATCTTGGTGTAGGAAACCCTCAAAAATTTTCATTCATCGATTCCATCATTATCATTCAACATTTAATTACATAGCTTCATTTTATTTGTGTACAAAAATCAATTTACCACCCAAAATCCCCATCAAAACCATGGCACCATTTTTGGGTAGGAAACTCCAAATTTTCCATTTAACAAACCTAATATAATCAAGCATGTTTAACACATCCAATATATACAAAATCACCATTCAATTATTTATTCAACTCAAGAACACAAAAACATGTAAAATCATCAAATAAAGTGAACATACAAAGATGGAATCCTCCATCAACAAGCACACAAAGGTTCCCTCACCACCATTAGTGGTTGAAGTGGGCAATTTCCCTCTTACCTAAGGAAGAACAACGAAAATGATCTCCTTCAAGGCCCTTGAAGATTCGGTTTCAAGGCTCCAAGAATTCTAGGAATTTCCATCATCAAGAATCAATGTTAAGCATGGAAAAGAATGGATCTTTGTTCTCCATTGAGGCCATAGAGCATGAAGATGAAGAGAGAAAAGAAGAAAAATGAGAACTTTACCTTCAAGCATGAAGCTTTGCCTTGGATGACAATGGTGGAAAAGTTGGTTTTTGAAGAAAACCCTTCAAATAGGAGTTGTAAAGGAGGTTGAGAGGAGTGTAGAAATGATGTTTATGAAGATAAAAGTGAAGAGAATAATCTCTAATGGTGGCTGGAATTTTGACATTGAGAAGAGGAAGAAGAGAGAAGGAAGAGAGAAAATGGAGGTGAAGATAAAAAATGAAGAAACTTTCTAAATAAAGAAGGTAGAGGAAGTAAAGGTGAGTGTAGAAATGAGCTTGGTGAAGAGAAAAGATGAAGAAAAATGGTGGAGATAAGGGCTGCAATTTCGTAGCTAAGGAGGAGGAAGAAGAGAGAAGGAGGAGCAAATGAAGAAGATGAAGTTTTAGAGAGAGAAAGTGTTAGGTTTGAAATGAGGTATTTTGGGTGTGTTAGGCTAAGTGTGGGAAGCAAAATTGCTTCCCTTTAGGCCCATGAGTCCATAGCAATGAGAGAGAGAAGGAGGGGGAGAGGCTTCTCCAACAAGCCAAGGGCAAGGTGGTTATTTGGTAGTCAAAGCTTCTCAAAGAAACTTGAAGAAAGTACACTAATTTGAATTAAAGTGGATTTGATTTGACATAAAGTGGATTGCATTAGGATAAAGTGGTAGGGTTTATAATACCTGCTGTTATCCAATGGACAATTGTTACAGTTAACAGAAGTCAGTATTAATTGTCCAGCGGATAAAATTTACACAGTGATTTATCGCTCTGTCAGATAAAATTTCTTGAAAAACGTAAAACTTCGTAAACGGTGTCCGACCTCAGGTATAGTAAGACCCCCCGTCAACGTTTCCACAGATCAAGGTCCTCAGAAAAAATATCTCATTTTCCCGGCTCCGCTCAGTTTACACGTAAATCGAGAAATAATATTAAAATATTCTGCTTTCTCAGAAAAATACAAAAAAATTCTCAAAAATCAAAAATATTATAAAACGACTATTTATCCTAAAATTATAAATTTTCGGAATGTTACATCCGGGCCCACCGTGGGCCTACAGACAACCCAAAATATTACTAAAATATTTTTAATCTCAGAAAAATCCAAAAAAATTCTCAAAAATCACAAAAATTAGAAAATTAAGATTTATGCAAAAAAATGAAAATCAGGATGTTACATAAAAGGAAAGAAGTTTTGGTTCTAAGGACCACTATGACTCATGGCCATCTACCTCAAAATATGGGTAAACACGTCAAAAATAGTTTATTAATTATGGACTTAGTTGATTAGGTAATAAGAATATGAATTAAAGATTTTTAAGTTTGGAAAGGAAATGAATATGATTTTATTATTTGAAGGAAATGGATTTTCGGTCAATAATCATAAAGAATGAGTTTGAAGGAGGGTATGAAGTTTAAAAAGTTTATTTTATTTTAGAAAGGATTTTTAAGAGGAATATAGAAACGTATGGATTTTATTAGACAGAGAATGATTTTTGGCAATAGAAACAGAAAAAGAGTTTTTAAAGGTGATTCGAATTTAAAGTATTTTTAAGAAGAGTGGAATAAAGTTTTTATTATGAGATAAAAGTGATTTTTTATTATGATGATGGAGAATAAGTTTGAAAGTGATTTAGAACTCTAAGTATTCTATTTAAGAGGATTTTAGTAAAGGTAATGGAAGAAGTTTTCAATAAATTAAAATAATATAGATTTTTGGGAAACATAAAAAATTATTGGTTAGAGGAGTTTTAATGAGAAATGGGATTTAGAAGTCCAATTTATATTTTAAACATATAAAGTTTCAAAAATGAAATTTAAAATGTCAAGAAATATTTTATACAGTAAAAAATAGTAGAAAAACCTTATGCATTTCAAAAACGTAGTTTTTTGAGCTATATGATTTAGAAAATGTTTAAATATTTTTACGCGATTAAGAAAATATTAGAAAATGGTTATGCGATTTAAAAACGTAACTAGATTGTTACACGATTGTGAAAACACAATAAAAATATTATGCAATTGAAAATACAGTAAGTATATTGTCAAGCTGACGTACTAGACTCGGGTGTATCAGTGGTATTATGTAATTGTATTAGCGGTCGGTTATATGATATCATTGATCTAATGCTATTAGACAATTGTATGGGTAGTTGTTCTAATATCATTGAGAACAGTCCTATAGTGATTTGTGTTATGCATTGAGTTATCATGCATTGAATATTATACAGTCGGTGGCTGTTATGGCTTTTGTTGCCTAGGAGTGAATTAGAATTGAGCAGTGTGATCTATAATGGATCTTGGGGAGGCGTCGAGGCGCGATGATTCACTAGTGATCTTTTTACCACATTATACACCTCTGGTCGTGATGAACCGTTGCAACGCATCGGTGGATACCCGACAAATACTATTCCTTTTGCGTCCCGACGTAGACTGTCATTGAGGCTGGCAGATCTTCTGGGTCATTCATCTCTAAATTTGAGTTTAGCTCCATGGAGTAGGGATTGGTTCATTATGCATATACATGGTCAGTGCACATATTG
The DNA here is from genome assembly GCA_029884605.1 of Ormosia emarginata. NCBI lineage: Eukaryota > Viridiplantae > Streptophyta > Magnoliopsida > Fabales > Fabaceae > Ormosia > Ormosia emarginata. Next base: position 16,811,633 of record JAQQTP010000078.1, on the reverse strand, counting down.
TTGATGTAACATCCCAACTTTTGGGTAAAAGACCGTTGTGTACCTATTTTACTGTTTCTTGTTTTTCTGTATGAAATACAGAAAAATAATACTGTTTGTTATTTTATTTGGTAGTTTTACATAATTTGTTGCGATACAGTAAAATAAATTTTTTTTCAAATTACTGTTTTAAATTTTTCTGTATCAAAAACAGATGTATAATACTTGTCTAGTATTTTATATAATCGTTTTACGTATTTTTCTTCAAGACAAATGAAATAAAATTTTTCTTGAGTCTTTGTTTTAATTTTTTTTGAAAGATATACAGCTATATAATACTTGCTTGGATATTTTATTTGAACGTTTTGGACGATTACCTACGTTGTGGGAAAAAATGGAAAAATGACCGTTACGTCCCGAACGCATCGTTTTTCTTGTTTTTGCTTTGTTTTTAATTGTTTTCTTCTTGATTTAATGTCCGATAATACTCTGTAATGTGTAATTTTATATGGACTTTTTGTGTGATTTGCTCCTAGGGTAGGAAAATAATATTTTTCCTGGACCGGGAAAATCTGTTTTTAATTATTCGTATAGGCGGGGGATCTTACTAAACCCAATTCTGAATGAGCTTAAAATTAATCTTTTAATTTTTAGGATTTAATCACAAATAAAATAATTTTATATTATTATAATATTATTTTATTAGTCAAGATAAATAAGTGAAATGGACCCTTTTAAATATTTTGCGGGACCCACGTTTAGTCATTGAGTCTTTGTACACGTGGACCAATAAGGAACTTCAAAATTGATGGCTATGACTCATCGCATAGGACGATGACACGTGGCGTGACACCTCGGCATCATGACTCAACAGCCTTCTAGAAGGTTCCGAAACGCCGACTCGGCCTGTGACTCAGCGCTGTGACTCGCCATTGATGATGCACCAATGATGCAGGTTGTGATGCGATCGGTGACTCAAAGATGTCGACTCCATTTTCACCGTTTTTAGAAAATATCTATGCTGACTCATCTGCTCTAGAAAATATTTACGCTGACTCGCCATGCTGACTCACCCGTTCTAGGAAATTCCACGATGACTCATCATACTGACTCATCGTAGTGAGTCACATGTTCTAGAAATTTCTCTTTGATGACTCGCTTTATGACTCATCAAGGGTAATCGAGAAAAAAATGATCAATAATAATTGCTACTCTGTTAGTCTAAAATAAAAATCTATGTATATTTTATTACCCATTGACAATATATACTTGACTTTATAAACAAGTAATTGTTGTATAATTATTGTTTATTGGTTAAAGTATGTTAGAAAATATAAAGTGTGCACCAATAGGAATTAGTCAACAAAAAAATAGCAACCAATAAGAATTAAGTTAGTAAATAATTAACCAATGAAAATTAGTCAAGGTTAATGGTTTGAATTTTAAGAACCAATAGAAAATAAGTTATCAAATAATGTTGGACTTCTTGAAATGCAATGGTTCTACGTAAAGGAGGAATGAGCAATTTGCTCTAATAGCCTAATTCACAAGTGAATTTACGTAGAAAGCTTTAGACAATTCATTTGGAAAGCCAAATTAACCAAATAAAGACTAGTCAAATTTAGTGGCTTTTCTTTGTTGTTTCTACGGCAATTGCAAATTTTTGCAAAGCCAATATCACATTTCTATCTTTCCTATCTTTCAACTAGTTAACCAAGTCAACATTGGAGGCTTCTCTTTGAATTCATTCTACGGTAAAGCCATTTTGTGTGAAGCTAATATTTCCATTCAATTCTTTCTATCTTACATTTAATTACCCAAGTATAACAAAGTCAATTTTGGTGGCTTCTCTTCACTTGTGTCTACGGCAATTGCATGCTTTGGAAAAGCAAATATTGCATTTCAATTCATTCTTCTCTTCATGCTTCTACGGCAATTGAATGCCTTAAGAAAGGCAATATTCAATAATTCATTTCATGCTTATTTCCTATGCAATTGTGACCATGCATTTGGAGGAAGCAAAACAAATATCTCTCACTTTCTCTTAAGGTCATTTACGGCCATGCATTCTAAAATAGGAGACTTTGCTTTTGTTTAACCTAAAGTCTTCATCTTTCTCAAAAGCTATCAAGCCAACCTCTCAAATATTCTTCCTTCTTTTCTCTCCTTGTGTTCACGGCCAAAGCTCCTAAATGGAGACAATCTTCATCAATTTATTTCATTTGTTCTCTTCTATATCTTTTTCTTCAAAGAACCAAGATCAAGCAACCAAATTTCTTTCCTTTTCTCTTCCTCTTGAATTCGGCCAATCACCAAAAATCCTCTTCCAAGCTTCTAAAAATTTAAATGACCATAGATCTTGAATCTCCATACCATTCTAAGGAAATTTCATGTTGGAAGTTTTTCCTAAATCTTCCATTTTCTACCTTGTTCTTCAAAACTCAAGTTTGAAACCATGAAGGTGAAATTCTTTAATCTTCATGTTTCTATCCATTTAAAGTTTTAATCATGATTTTAATCCATGATTATTCTAGTTTAGAGCCTTAGGTATTAATATTGTATGTTTTCTTTGTTTTCAAGGAGCTCTTGGAGGAGGAAGCTTGCTTGAAGGAGACATACAAAGGACTTGGAGGTTCTACAAGAGGTAAGAGGGAGATTACCCTCATCAACCAAGTGTTGGTGGTGAGGAATATATGTGGTTGTGCTTGTAGAATCCATAAGGATTCGGTGGTGTGCTTGTGTTGATGTGTTAATTATTTGTGTGTTTGTTATTTGTGTGTTTGAAAATTTGGTGCTTGCTAGTAAGTTGTTGTGTATTTGTTAGTAGTCTTCTTATGTGATATTTGTAATAATTTGCATGTCTACAAGCTTTAATTTGCATGTCTACAAGTTTTGATAATATTGCATGTGTTAGAAATGCATGATGAAATATAGGATATGAATAATATGTCAAGGATTGTATGAGTGTTCCAAAGAACACATTAACAAGGCTCACGGCCATGATTTAAATGGGGAACCAAAATGTTCTCTTAATTTTCTTAAAAGGTGACTTAATTAACCTAGGAGAATTGGTAAGATATCCATTTGTTTAGATCAAGAAAAAATGAATTTGGAAATCAAATGGCATAACTTTATATTTTCGGTCAACATATTTAATTTCAACACTTTGATTTCTAAAATTATTTTCTAGGGTAATGATTTAATCAATGTAGACAATACAAGAGATTTAACATGTATTTAGAAGGTGAAAAATAATTTGGAAATCAAATACAAAGTTTTTATCAAATTCGGCCAACATGCCAAATTAGATATTCATGATTTCTAAAAATTAATTCCAAGCTGTTTTCAATTAAGAAGAAGCAATATAAGTTAAAGTAAATTTTCTACAATGAGTTTGAAGAAATAAATTGATTAGAATTAAGTTTAAGAGGATAATACTAATGATTTTTACTGTAAGAAGAAATACAGTAGCTTTATAAAATTTCTAACGTATAGCTCCCCATGTGTTTTGAAGCACGTTAGTAATTTTCAAAAGTGTAATTAATTGGTTGTGATAAAAATAAAAGGAGTTTTGATGGTAAACCTAGAAAACCATTATTATAATTTTTTTAAAATCAAATACTGTCAATTTTTATTAAAAACAGACAAACAAAACAGAAAAGATGAGCAAAAGACAGTATACGCTATGAAAAATATTCTACGTAATTTAAAAGTACTAAATATTATTTCTTTGTTTTAAACAGTTATTTTAAGGAAGTTGGACAAGAAAACGATTTAAAAATCTTACGCGATTGAGAAAACGTATTAAAAATTCTACGCGATTTTTAAAACAGTAAAATATATTTACACGATTTATAAATGTTTGTAAAAACGACGGAATTGTGAAAATGCGATAAAATTTCTACGCAATTGAACGTTCTTGTATTTTTCGTTGTCGGGAAAATGTGAACCCGTATTTTGTCGGGAAAATGTGAACCCGTATAGGTTTTCTTTATGTATATATTTGTTGCAAATGAGGCAAGCTTTCGCTGTCGGGAAAATGTGAACCCGTACAGGCTTTGTATATTTTTCGCTGTCGGGCTATGAGGTGAACCCGTACAGGCTTTGGTTTGATTGATGAGGTGAATAACATCGTATTGTCGGTGTGATAAGCGTAGTGTGGTTCGATCTTGAATGGACTTGGAGGCATTAGTGTGCATAAATCCATATGTGGACAATGTTGGTTGCTCTTCTGGGCCGTGGTAAATGGCGACACACTAGTGGACTCGACACACACTATGTTTAATCGAGATCTGGTAAAGTCTAATAGTACATTGCCCGTAGTGTCACAACGTGAGACCGTGAACTACACCACACCTGGATGGTGGATTCCCGTGTCGTGGGGCTATAGGCATAGCGCAACGTGTGACAATGCAATAGTTTGGTTGGGCAGCCGTGGTACTAATAGATTTTGCGATCATTCGCTCTCGATGTCTGTTTGTTTTTAGCTCCATGGAGTAGGATTGTGTCATCTTGCATATGTTTATATCTTGTACATTGTGATCTTTTATCTATGATCTTTTATCTATGATCTTTTATCTATGATCTTTTATCTATGATCTTTTATCTATGATCTTTTATCGTGATCTTTTATCTGTGATCTTTTATCCGTGATATTATATGTTTATATGTTATAATTTTGTCTCACGACATGGTTATCTTTTATTTGTGATATTATATGTTGTTGGTATCTTTAATCTTCCTTTTATATTGTTATGATTTACTGTTATGATATTTTATATGGTATGAATTATTATATCTATCCTGATAATGTAATTGCTGTTTATTTTATTAGGTTATATGCATATTAGAAATATTTGTAAATTGATAACATGACTATAATTGTGATTATCTGTGTGTATGGAATGACTTTGTCATTCGAATCATTCTTTACTACCGTACTGGTACTGGTGAAAGGGGATCTCACCTCTTTCTTGTGTTGTTTTTGTTTGGTTTGTATTCTTCGAATTCATATAGTAGGCGGAGCACATTCTTAACCCTAGGGGAGACAATATTCTGAAGATGGTGGCGGCGTCATTGAGTGGTCTTTCAAGTTTCAACAAGATGCAGTTAGTGAAGAAACAGACTATGTAGGTTGAAATTTTCTCGTTAGTGTTGTTACCGTGCTATTAGTAGTACCCGTCTTTGGGTTTGCTACTGTTTCTCTGAGTCTGTAAATATTACGTTTTAACTTATATGAAATGATTGGTGATGTGTATGTTAAACTATTAAATTAAATTTCCATTTTACTTAAAATTTCCGGTAAGTTTGTATTTCCGCGACAAGAAATTTTAAAATCCATATTTTGAAACTTAAAGCTTTTATAAAATAATTTTAATTAGTTTTAAGATTTATTTATTTTATTTAAAATGTGACGCCTACGGAGGGTGTTACGATTGAAGCATGGCCAAGGTACATATTGTGGTGGTATAGTCATTATATATATTGTTGATATATATTGTTACAATACTGTTAATGTTTATATTATTGTGAGATATGTTTACTGAAGATATTTATGAATTGATAACATGAATATACTTGTGATATCTGTATGCATGGAATGACTTTGTTGTTTGTATCATTTCCTTGCTGCCATATTGGATTTGATGAAGGGGATCTCACCTCTTTGTGTTTTATTCTATTGTTCTGTTTTATATTTACGTTCAGTGAAGTCTATGGTGGTAGTAAGGCAGAATCTTCTTTAAGGACGCAGCTTGTGAGGGCATCGACGCATAAAGTTCGCATTTGGTTTTCATGCGCGTTGAGTTTTTCCCGTTAGTGTTGTTACCGTGCTTTTAAGTAGCACTCATCATGGGGTTTGTTACTGTTTCTCTTTGAGTCTATAAGTTTTATGTTATAAATATTGTTGAATATTATGTGGTGTATGTAATGTGGGTATTAATCAGTTCAATATGTTTTTATATTACCTATATCTTTGGTAAGTTTATATTTTCAGCAAAAAGAAATTTTAAACCCGTATTTTAATAATCAAATCTTTTATAACTTGGGTTAAGTTTTATAAGTTTTAGTTTTAAATGTAACACCCTACGGAAAGTGTTACATTTTAAGTTTTACATTTTAAATCTAGAAGTGGAATCCTTAATTTTATTTACTTAGCATATTTAGGGTATGCTATAGTATCTAGGATTAGGGTGTTATATCTAGGTTTGAAGATTAGGAATTTTCTTCAACTTTTCCATTAACCATCTATGGAGTTTGTCGAATTTTTCTCTTCATTTTCTTCTTTCTTCATGTGTAACTAAACTTTTTTTCGTTAGGGTGATGAAGGATCTTGTTCTTTGATGATGTAAATTCATTATTGTGTTTAATCTATGTTTTTATTTCATGATTTATGTGTTTATCTCTTTTCTTAATGCTTTCCTAAACCTGATCAATTTGGGAATGATTTTTGGGTTATGTATAATTTGGAAAAATTGTGTATGAACCTAAAACTTGTGATAAACATTATAATTTTCGCAATCGCTAAGAATAGACGTTGTGGGTTGTGTAGTCTTTCTTTTAATTCCCTCGTTTAAGATAATGCCTTCTTTATTTGGGGTTAAATTAAGGGATTAGTTAATTCTAAATAGTTTGAAGAGGATTAATATACAAAGAGATTAAATATTGATTAATTTTGGGAATTGACTATAAATCATTGAAATAGCACTTGATTAAACTAATATTTGAAATTGCATCAAAATAGTTCAAGTGAAATCTGACCTCTAATACTTTATTATCAATGCCTTTCATCTTTGCTTACTTGATTTTGTTGATTTTAATTGTTTTCTTTGTTAGACTTTTAAATCTGAATTTATTTTCTTTATTTTATTTAATCTTACTTTTCAATAGCTTAAATAGTGTCGATTTAGCGAATTTAGTAATTGACAATGTAATCCTCGTGGGAATGATATTCTTATTCACTCTTTATTACTTTTGTCATTTGGTGCACTTGTCAATATCACAACAAGTTTTTAGCGCCGTTGTCAGGGATTATTATTTGTCAATATTAAATAGTAGTTGAAAAAATACTAATTTAGGCTCTTATTTTTCTTATTTAATTTTATTTTTCTTTATTTGATTTTCTTTTTAATTTGGTTCTTTTTATTCACTCTGGTTTTCTTTGTTTAATTTTTATTATTAGTCGTTTATTTTTATTTTTATTTTTTTAATTGCTTTTCTTTACTTCACTCTAGTTTGTTTGTTTAATTGCCTTGATGATATATCTTCGAATGATGTGAAATGCTTTATTAGTAAAAAATATTATTCATAGTTATGACATAGAAGAATTGTACACATTCACATTGATCACTTAAATAAGTTAGTCTATAAAGAGCTAGTAATTGGACTACCTAATATCAAATTTGAAAAAGACAAACTATGTGATGCATGTCAAAAGGGAAAACAAGTAAAGATTTCTTTTAAAGCTAAAAATGTTGTTTCAACTTCTAAACCATTACAATTGTTGCACATGAATTTTTTTGGACCATCTAAAACAATGAGCTTTGGTGGGAATTATTATGCATTAGAGATTATGGATGATTTTTTTAGGTTAACATGGACATTATTTCTATCTCACAAAAATGATGCATTTCAAGCTTTTAAGAAACTTGCCAAAGTTATCCAAAATGAAAAAGGGTTTTGCATTACATCCATAAGAAGTGATCAAGGTGGTGAGTTTGAAAGCCATGAGTTTGAAACCTTTTGTGATGAATATGGCATTGAGCATCATTTTTCAGTCCCTAGAACTCCATAACAAAATAGAGTTGTAGAAAGGAAAAATTGATCTTTAGAAGAAATGGCGAGAACTATGCCAATGAGGTTATACTTCCTAAGTATTTTTGGGCGGATGTGGTAAGTATCACTTGTTATGTAATGAATAGAGCTCTAATAAGGCAAATTTTAAAGAAAACCCCCTATGAGTTATACAAAGGAAGGAAGCCAACTATTTCACATTTTCATGTTTTTGGATGTAAATGTTTTGTTTTAAATAATGGAAATGATAACTTAGGAAAGTTCGATGCTAAGTTTGATGAAGGTATATTTCTTGGTTATTCTAATCATAGTAAGGCTTTTAGAATTTATAACAAAAGAACTATGACCATTGAAGAGTTCATTTATGTTGCTTTTGATGAAACTAACCCAAATGAACCGAGAAAGGATGTTGTTGATGATGTTACAAAAACTTTCGTAAGAACATTCTTAGACAACAAGGAGAAAGAAGGAAAAAAGCAAGAGGAAAGTCAAGAGGATTCACAAACCATGGACCTTCCCAAGGAGTGAAGGACTTCAAGATATCATCCTCTTGACAAGGTGATAGATGATGTGTCTAAAGGGGTAACTACTCGAAACTTAATTAGAAATGCATGTAACCATATGGTTTTTTTTTCACAAATTGAGCCTAAAGACATAAATGAAGCCTTTAACGATGAACATTGGATCTTGACTATGCAAGAGGAGCTAAACCAATTTGAAAGAAATTAAGTTTGGGAATTAGTTCCAAGTCCCAATGATCATCCAATAATAGACACAAAATGGGTCTTTAGAAACAAGCTTGATGAAACAGGCTTAATAATTAGAAATAATGCTAGGCTTGTAGCTAAAGGGTATAATCAAGAAGAAGGTATAGATTATGAGGAAACTTATGCACCTGTAGCTAGATTAAAGGCCATTAGAATGTTACTTGCATATGCATGCATCATGGATTTCAAATTATTCAAATGGATGTTAAAAATGCTTTTCTAAATGGTTTCATTCAAGAAGAGGTGTATATTGAACAACCTCCGGGTTTTGAAGATCATGAACTACCCAACCATGTTTTTAAATTGAAAAAGGCCTTGTATGGTTTAAAACAAGCCCTTAGAGCTTGATATAAAAGGTTGAGTAAGTTCTTTTTAGAAAATGGTTTTACAAGAGGAAAGGTTGACACAACTCTCTTTATTAAAAATAAAAAGCATGACATTCTCCTTGTGCAAATATATATTGATGACATAATTTTTCGTGCTACTAATGAGTCTCTGTGTAAGATGTTTGCTAACATTATACAAAGTGAGTTTGAGATATCCATTATAATACCCTAATACAATTATCTCAATATAACCTAGATATTTACAGATAAATAGTATTAAGTATGTAACTTTGTAAACTATACACAAAACATAAATCCATAATAACCTGTATAGTCATTATAGAAAGCCTTATGAAATGCGGAAAACATGCATACTTATATAGACAACATTATCTTGAAAAAGGCATATTGTAATACATAATTATCTTACATTACAGAACAAGTATAAATAAATACAAAGTTCGTATTGAAAGTGATAAAAACTGAAACTATTCTAGTCTTTCAGCTTCTTTTTATGCTTATTCTTTGAAGAGTCTTCACCTGGATTTATATGGCAACACAACGGGGTGAGAATCAACAATTCTCAATATGAGTAAATAAAAACTAGTCATACATAACATAATAAACATAATCTTAACACATGCTATAACAAGATATGTTTAAATTCTATACAAGATTTAACTTTAGTATCTAGATAAACCAAGTTATTCATACATACATTCATACTTACATACTTAGCTCATTTAAGGCCCAAGCATGTCCTACTAGGAACTTTGGCTTCTCGTGTTTACCTGTTGTAGGGAGGAGAACTTGTAACCTTAACTACTTGTAACCATAGCTCTTAGTCGGGAATGACTTGTTCCATTAGGAACTTTTGATTCTTTTCCTTCTAGCCAATGATGTAACACCCTAACTCTAATACTGTAATATATCATCAATATACTCAAGTAAATAGAATTAGGTATGTCACTTCTAAACTTAAATATAAACACAACTTGTATATAAACTATAAAAAAATAGATATATAGAGCCTTTAACATAAAAGTAAAAAGAACAAGACTTTTTACACACTTTGGAAACTTGCCTTTTACTATACAGCCACATGATGTGTTTGAGATTACATACTTTTACATAACTAGCCAAATAGACTTAAATACAGAACCATAAATCTAAGTACAAAACTAATATATATATATATATATATATATATATATATATATATATATATATATATATATATACACATACACACACACACACGTAACCAACTTTACTAGACTCTCCCACACTTGAGCTTTGCTTATCCTCAAGCAAAGAATAGGAATCAAAAACAAGATTAAACTCAACATCAAGCAACATGACTCAATAGAAATCCCACAGTTTAAAAATTCAATTAAGCTCGGCAATCAAATCCAATCAAGCAAGATATTCTAGCACTTAATACAATTAGAGGCATGAGTCTAGCTTGCACCTATTTTCTTTACCAACCAGTTGAGGTCACTTATCTTTCCATCGCTCAAGTGTTTAAAGACAAAGCAATCACTCAAATTTCTCTTGAAAAATGCAATACCATAGGCTTGGTTATCAATCTAATCTTCACTTCCAAGTTCATATACATAACAAAAATCAAAAGGGCTTCCATTGGTTGTAACAAGGCCAGGGGTATAATGAATGGTAGGAAAAACATAAATAAAGGTAAAAAATGTTTATGGATAAAGTTATACAAAACAAAATCAAGTTGAAAAGATGATCAATAAAGCATAATGCACAAGAATATAACCAATTCTCACTCCCACTTTCAACTAAATTATTCTCATTATTCTTCACCAATAATCTATTTATTTCTTCTTCCTTTTCATCATTTTTTTTCTTTTTCTCTTTTTTTTTTTTATCAATCCTTGAAAACAAAAACAATCCTTAATGACTTTTTTCAATTAACACAATAATTGCTCCAAAGAAACCAACCTGATTATTTAATTAGATATTCAAAGAAATCAATTTCAGGCTCAAATAGGGCAACTAAGGGATTATTTCATCAATGCAACTCTGGAAATCAAGAAAAAATTAAGCCTAATTGCCTTAATCATGTTCAGGTACATATGTGATTCATTAAAGTCTCAATAAGATATCAAAACAAGCTCTAGCCCACATCAATCAAGAGAAATGTCACTCCAGAAGAAAAATAGGATTTTATTTATGAAAAATCCAATCATTAAAGCTCAAAAGTCACTTTCTGGATAAGTTGATAAAGAGAACTAATTCAAGCAGACATGACTAATTTCCAAATAAAATGCTAAATATTCCAATACTTAATTGAAAAAGATTGTATTGTACAAAATCAGTTCATGAGTAGTGGACTCCCTCTCAAACATATTTCTATCAGCTTAGAGGTAATCAAGAAATTAACACAAAAATCAAGCTTGATTTGATGCAATACTCAAGTGCTCATTGATTCCCCCCCCCCCACACACACACTTAAGATAGACATTGTCCTCAATGTTTAACAAGAAAAATAACAAAATAAAGGACAATAAAACTTCCTTGAAAATAGAAATGCAAGATCACGAAGGTGGTGGGAGATGTGGAGCTAGAGGGAGGCATGTAGCCATGAACTCAAACATCTAGTCTAACTGAGCAGTGACAAGTTGTCTAAAACTGCACAAGAAAAACAAAAAAGGTTAAGAATTTTTTTCTTTTTTTTTTTATTTTTTTATAGGAAAAACAAAGCAAAAGCTAAAAAACTAAATGCAAGGATAAAAACATAGGTTGCCTCCTATGAAGCGCTAAGTTATAGTCATTAGCTTGACTATGGGCTGGTTCCATACTTAGGTGATGTCAATAGTGTGGTGTGTGGCGTCTCGGGACCGACGAGGGCCGGGAGTGGTCGCCGGTGCTAAGAGAGAGCATCAATGAGTGGCTCTTGGCAGGCTTCTAGGCGAAAGGTCCTATGAATGAACTGAATACCCATCGGAATGAGAGGGATTCAGAGACTATGCAGGGTATGGGACTGCATAGTTGAGGATGGCTTAAAGGAATTGATTAGGCGTAGCCATATCAATAAGTTACAACTTCTTTTCGGGAGCCTAGAACATAAGAACTCTGTGGTTAAGTGTGCTTAACCTGGAGAAATTATGGGATGGGTGACTTTATGGGAAGTTTCCTAATATGCATGTGAGTGAGGACAAAGCATGCTAAAAAGACCCGTGTTGGTTTGTGGAGACACTCATCAATCCTACAGGTAGTCTTGGGATGTTATAGATGATATCAGAGACGGGACCTCTCCCAGTACGGTGTGGTTCAGGGATGAACCACGACGAGGGCGGGGAGTGGTCACCAGTGCTAAGAGAGAGCATCAATGAGCGACTCCTGGTAGGCTTCTAGGCGAATGGTCCTATGAATGAACTAAATAAGCACTAGAATGAGAGGGATTCAGAGACTATGCTGGTATAGGACTGCATAGTTGAGGATGGCTTAAAGGAATTGATTCGGCGTAACCATATCAACAAGTTGCAACTTCTTTTCGGGAGCCTAGAATATAAGAAATATGTGGTTAAGCATGCTTAACCTGGAGAAATTATGGGATGGGTGACTTACTGGGAAGTTTCCTAGGATGCGTGTGAGTGAGGACAAAGCACGCTGAAAAGACTCATGTTGGTTTGTGAAGACACTCATCGATCCTACAAGCAGTCCCGGGATGTTACAGAAGGTATCAGAGATGGGACCTCTCCCAATACAATGTGGTTCGGGGACGAACCAAGCGAAAGTTGGTGGGCATGTGGTGTCCCGGGGCCGACGAGGGCGGGGAGTGGTCATCGGTGCTAAGAGAGAGCATCAAAGAGTGGCTCTTGGCAGGCTTCTAGGCGAATAGTCTCATTAATGAATTGAATACGCATCAAAATAAGAGGAATTCAGAGACTATGTAGGTATGGGACTGCATAGTTGAGGATGGCTTAAAGGAATTGATTCGGCGTAACCATATCAACAAGTTGCAACTTCTTTTCGGGAGCCTAGAATATATGAACTTTGTGGTTAAACGTGCTTAACCTGGAGAAATTATGGGATGGGTTGTAACACCCCAAAATTTCCAATCTCTTAATCAGTAATTTTGACAGTTAACAGAATTTCACTGTTTAGTGATTTCTGAGCGCTGTAAAATTAATTTGATTATTCCGTCAGCGTATTTGATCGTTTTGAGTGATTTACTCCGTGTCAGGAAAATAAAAATTTTTGGGCCGGGGAAAACTTTACGTAATTTAATTTTTACCGTTAGGTAATTATTTTACGTAATCTGATTTGATATTTGTGCATTTTATAATTTTTGTGATTTTATGGATGATTTTGAAATTTTTCCTGTCTGTGGGTCCCGCAAGGGGTATGTGGGCCCAGGTGGGCATACGTGGGCCCAGGTGGGTCCCACAAAATGAAAATTTTTCTACGCATAGAAAAATTTGTACTGTTTAGACGGAGACAGGGGATCTTACTAAACCTGAATCCGGAAACAGTTTTAGAAAATTTTATTGTGCTGTGTTTTGTACTGTATTTAATTATCGGATGATAAAAATACAGTAAAAATATTATTTGTAGGATACAAGAATAAATATTATACTGCGTAGTCAACAAAGAGAGCTTGACTTAATTTATACCCTTGGATGAGAATACTTAGTTTAAATATTAACCATTGATTTAATCAAAGGTTAAGAAACAAACTTAATAAAGAAGCCTTGGATAATAACCATTTGATTTAATCAATGGTGTGAGAATAAGCTTAGTTAGGAAGGCTTTGATATCAACCATAGATGTAATCAAAGGTGTAGAATTGGTCTTGAAAAGTGACAAAGACCATTTATAACCATTGGATTTAGATTAAATCAAGGGTGGAGATTTAATCTTAAAAAGTAACAAAGACCATTTATGACCATTGGATGAAGAATTAATCAATGGTGGAAATTTGGTCTTCTAAAGTAGAAAGACTAATTAGAACCCTTGGATTAAAAGTTTGAAGGAGTAATCTTAACCATTAATTTTGGAGACACATCTAATGGTTAGAATTTAAAGGAGAAAAATCCAACGACCAGATTTAGTCTTAAAATTAAAATCTACCTAAATCCTAACTATCAATTAATCAATGGTAGAAAAGCCTTCAAATAATGACTTGAAAAAGGTGGCATGCATAATTCAAGGAGGGGGACGGTTTTTGCATGCTTTTGGAAGCCAAAGATGACTTTGATGACCATTATTACATGTCAAGATCACCAATACATCATCCTTGATTATGATTTATTTGTTTGCTTCCTTAGAAAGTCATTTGGAGGGGGGGCACGGTTTTGAAGAAAACAAAGAAGAAGGGAGACATTTTTTTTTAAGTAGCCTTTGTAGGCCAAAGAAAAATTTGAAGATTATTAAGTACCTATCTTGATCAATCTTCATCATTTTCCAAAAGCAAGACTTAGCAAATTATTCTCTCCTTTCTCTCCAAGTAAGGCTACGGTCATTCACTCTAAAGAAGACCAAAGAATTCATTTTCATGCTTTCTATTATTACATCCTCACCTTTTCTTTCAAGTTTCAAGAAGCAAAACCAAAGAAAACTCCATTTCTCTCCCAAAATAACACCATTCGGCCAAGCTCTCCAAGAAGCACCTTCCATCACTTTTAATTTCATCCAACTTGACTTTCTAAACCTAAACACCATTCTAAGAACATCTCTAGTTATGAGTTTTTCCAAAATCATTCATCTTGATCTTCAAATTCAAGCTTCAAGTTTCTATCAAAAATCAAAAATTTCATCTTTGTTCTTCAAAATACACCATTCGGTCATACTACCTAAAATCACCATCCAAGCTCTTTTAATTTCATCCAACCTTGGATCTTGAATCTCCATGATATTCTAAGCAACTTTCATGTTGAAGATTTCTTCTAAATCATTCATCTTCAAGGAGTTTCTTCAAGATCAAAGTTATTGGGTTTTTGAGGTGAAGTATAAGGAAACTTCATTTTCTTCTCTCTTTTTCATGATATAAACCATGTTTGATCCATGGTTCCTCTTAATCAAGCTTGATATGTTAATTAACTTGTGTTTTGTTTTGTATTTGAGTAGCCCTTGGTGGTGAAGGACTTGGAAAAAAGAAACAAATCAAGAAGCTTTGGAGGATCTTCAAGAGGTAAGAGGGAGATCCATCTCACCAACCAAGCATGGTGGTGAGAGATGGTATTTTATTTGATGGATGTGGAATCCATGTGAGGATTCATATCCATGGTCATGTAATTAATTTGTGGTTATTTATGTGTTTTTAATTATTTGCTTATGCTTGATATGCTATGCATAATTTTATAGCTTTGATGGTATGCTTATACTATGCATGATTTATTGCTTTTAATTATGGCATGCTTGTGATATATATGATTATACGTATATGTATGCCATGACTTGATGATGGAAAGGAAATCAATTTTTGGTTCCAATGACCAAAGAGATGGCTACGGTTTTGTCACCCAAAATTAGGGTGCTATGTTGAAATTTTCAAGTACAAGAAAATTGATTTGTTTAAATGAAAAATTGTGAAGAGGAGAAAGTGAATTCTCTTGATTCTAAAGGTTATGGAATTTTCGGTTAAGACACCTCAACATAGGTATTTGTAACTTAATTTTTTTTAGTGGAAGAATAAAATTGATTGATTTGAAAAGCATGAAAAATATACAAGGGAATTATTTTTCAAGAGAACAAGAACATGGTTTTATAAGGATTTTTATTGATTTATTTTGTGTAAAAGGATCCTAAGTATTTTTCTAAACATGAATTTTAAATGAAAATAGCAATGTCAATTTTAAAGGATTTACAAAGAAAGTGAAAATGGATTTGCAAAGAAAGTGAAAATGAATTTGAACAAATGAGTTTGGTTTTTTATGACCATAAGTCTTACGGTTTTGAAAACAAAGAATTTTTAATGGTTTTGTTTGTGAAGAAAAATATTTGATGGCTTCAATGGCCAAAGACTCTATGATTTTTTTGAGGTTGGAATAATTTTGGTTTTATGAAACAAAGTAATTTTAAAGTGGAAACAAAATGTTTGAACAAAATGTTTTAGTATAAGGATTTTGGAAAGGGAATCAAAGTATTTTATCACTTGAGAAATGAACTTTCATATGAAAATGAAAAAAGAAAAGTTGCAAGGGTTTGAATCTTAATTTGTTTTGAAGAAAATTGATTTTAGAATTGATTTGGGAAAAATAGAGAATATAATGGTGTTTTGAAAATTTACTAACGTATAACTTATTTTCAAGTTTTGAAATACGATAGAAAAATGTTAAGTTTTGAAACGTTGATTTACATCAATGGAAAAGTGATTTCTGTGAAGTATATTTTAAAAAAAGGATTTCTTGAGTAAAGATCTGTGGAAAAATATTTTCTTGAGTAAGAAAATATATTAAATGAAATATAAAGTTATATTATTTTGAGAAAAGTTGAAGAGGAATTTTTGAAGGTTAAGAAGTATTTTCTGTAATGAAATTGTGATGAAAAATGTTTTACGTATCTTAAAAACGTGATTTTTAAGATACGCAATTTTGAACAATGTGTTAAAAATGATATTGATTTATTTAAGTCCAAAATAATGTTTGGAATATTGAGGAATATTTTATGTGATTGAAAAATGTTGAAAAATATTTTACGTATCTTAAAAACAATTTGAAATACAAGAAAAATATTTCTACGCGATTTGAAAAATGTTTAAATATTTCTACACGATTTGAAAAGCGTTTAAATATTTTACGCAACTGAAATATTGTTGAAAAATCACTACGTGATTTGAATAGTGATAGAATATTTTTACGTGATTGTGAAAATAATAGAACATTGTTATGAGATTTGGAAAGTATTTTAAATATTTTGAGAATGATAGAAAATGATTTACGTGACATAAAAGAATGATTTTTAAGTTACGCAATTTTGAAACAGTGGAAAAATACTATGCGATTTGAGAAACGTATATTTTTTACGCGATTGAGAAAAATGTTAAAAATTAGTACGTGGTTTAAAAGTGCAACAGAAGAGTTACAACATTTTGAAAACGTAACAGAAATGTTACGAAATTTTGTAAACGTAACAGTAGTGTTATGGTATTGAAAAAACGTAATAAAAACGTTTTGTAATTTTAAAAACGTAACAAAAGTGTTACGGTATTGTGAAAATATAAAAGAAGTGTTATGGTATTGTGAAAACATAACAGAAAAGTTTTTGGATTGTGAAAACGTAACAGAAATGTTACGCGATTGTGAAAATACGGTAAAAGTGTTTTACAACTATGAAAACGTGATAACATGATTTTCGCTGTTGAAAGTACAGTATGATTACTGTTGAACCAGTGTCCATACACTGTTTGTGAGAAAATGACATATTTGTCTATGATTGGATTTGGTGCATTATACATGCATTGGAATGGTCCGATGAGGACTGGATATGGCTGATTGCCTAGGAGAAACACACCTCTTGAGTGGGTGCGATATGTGTAGTGTAGGTCACTTGTTGACCTTGGGGGCATCGGTCGGGTTGCCTACACGGGTGGTTGGTCGCGCTTCTTCCCGTAGGTTAGACCGATGCAACACACCGATGATCCGGACCGAGACACTATTCTTAATCAAGATCTGATAAAGACTGTCGTGTATATGCTAGATGTGCAAAATCAAAATGAGGATTATAGCACGTGGTCTGAGGCATGTGGTACCGACAGATCTTTTCGATCATTTCTCCGACCTGAGTTTAGCTCCATGGAGTAGGAAATCGAGTCTTGTGTACATGCATAATCTGAACATTTATATCTGTGTGATATATTAATTGAGGAATATTGGCTATGACAATTGTTTTGAATACTTGGATGATGATGATGATAATTAGGACATTATCGTAATTGTTGTTTATAATAATTGAATTGATAAATGATTTGATGATGATAGTTGATTAATATTGAATATATTATTGGAAGTTTGATATGATATCCCTGTAAAATATTGCTGCTTGTGTTATCTCTGTGCTGCCATGCTGGTATTGGCGTAGGTGATCTCACCTCTTTGTTATGTTGTCTTGTGTGTCTGTATTGTTAAAATTAAACAGTAGAAAGAATGAGTTGTCTTAGACATAACGGGCGATGGACACTCAGAGATTGATGAAAACATTGAAGAGTGGCTGTCTCAAGTTCGAAGGTGTTCTGAGTAGACAAGGAGTAGAGTTCTGATGCAACAAGCTGGATACAAGATAAGGAATGAGTATGTTAAGTTTTATCGTTAGTGTGATACCGTGCTATTTAGTAGGACCCGTCATGGGGTTTGCTACTGTTAAAAAAAGAAAAAGTCTGTTAATTTTATATTTCTCTTTAAATTGTGAAATATTAATTGGTGTCAATGTTGTATATGAATTAGTTTAAATATATTTTCAGTAATACTTATGGATTACAGTAAGTTTATATTTCAGTAAGAAAGAAATTTTTTTTAAACCCACGTTTTTAACTCAAACCTTTTATGAAAACATTTTCAGATTATGAGTCGGAAGTCAGACATGTGATACCCTAGGGAGGTTGTTACATGGGTGACCTCTTAGGAAGTTTCTTAGGATGCGTGTAAGTGAGGACAAAGTACGCTGAAAAGATCCGTGTTGGTTTGTGGAGACACTCATCAATTCTGCAAGCAGTCCCGGGATGTTACATAGTGCTCAGTCCTCACTCCTTCTTCATAGTGCTTCACTCTCTGGCCATTTATCAGGAATATCTTTTGGCCTTCTTTCTTCGCCTCAAGTACACCATACGATAAGATGCGAACAATCTCATATGGTCCACACCTTTTTTACTAAAACTTATCAAGAAGAAGGCAAATATGTGAGTTACTAACAGGAATTTTGTTCCCAATCTTAAACTCACGTTACTTGATACACTTGTCATGCCACTTCTTTGGTCTCTTCTTGCAGAGTTTGACATTCTCAAAGTTGTTGAAAGCTTTGGGTAAGGTCTTCTCTAGCATATCATCAGTCACAGATTCTTGCATATATGAAAGCACAACATTATCCACAACATCATTAGTATCAATGCGATTGCATGATTCAAAGGAACTAGGATTTTTTTTTAGAATTAAAAACATTAAACACTATTTCCTCATCATTCAATCGCAAAGTCAATTTCCCTTCGTGGACATTAATCATTGCCCTTCTAGTGGCGAGGAATAGACACCCAAGTATGATTAGTATTTTAACATCTACTTCCATCTCAGGCACAACAAAAATGACCGGTATATAAAACTTGCCCACCTTTAATGGTACATTCTCTAATATGCGAATATGATATTTGATTAGCCTATCCGCCAATTGAAGAGGGATGATGGTTGACTTGAGCTCCTCAATATCAAGTTTCTTGCAAAAAGAAAGGGGCATCAAACTCACACTTGCTTCAAGATCACACAAAGCCTTATTAATATACATGTTTCCAATGGAGCACAGAATTGAAAAGCTACCCAGATCCTTAAGCTTATGAGGAAGCTTGTTTTGAATGACTGCACTACATTATTCTGTCAAAGCAACGATTTCATAGTCTTTAAGCTTCCTCTTATTGGAAAGAATCTCTTTCAAAAACTTAGCATAAGAGGGCATTTGGGAGAGAGCTATTGTAAAAGGAACATTAATGTAAAGCTTCTTAAGCACCTCCAAAAATCTTCTAAATTTATGATCAAACTTTGCCTTTTGATATCTTTGAGGGAATGGCAAAGGTGGAACACATGCTTTTGGAGGAACACACTTTTTAGCACTTTCTTCATCTCTTGATTTATCCTCGCTTCTCTCTTGCTTCTTCTCCTTTTCTTGGGTTTCTTTTTATTCAAGCTTGTCTTCCTTTGTGGGGCCTTCAAGTTGCTTACAATTTCTCAATGAAATTGCTAGAACTTGCTCCCTTGGGTTAGTTTCTAGTTGACTTGGTAATCGCCCTTGCATCATGTTGAACAAGCTTGCTTATTGGGCTATTTGAGTTTCAAGCATCTTGGAGTGAGTGGCCATTTGATCTAGGCGAGCACCGAGTTGCTATGGACTCCCCATGTTGATGCACTTGTGCTTGAATGACTTAATTTTGCTCCTTTTGAGTAACTATGAAATTCTCCATGAGAGCTTCTAAATTGGACTTCACACCTTGAGAAGATTGTTGAGGATGTTGGAATCCAGGTGGAGGTCTATTGTTGGATAGAACCCCTTTATTTTGTTTGTTACCATATGAGAAATTGGGGTGATTTGTCCATCCGAGGTTATATATGTTGGAGAAAGGATTTCCTTGAGCCTTGAAATTACCATTTTGTATGTAACTCATTTGCTCCAAAGACGGGTCTTTAGAATATATTTCCACTGCATTGCATTCCGAAGTTAAATGCCCTCCTCCATATATGTCACAAGTTATATTAGGAGTAGCGACAACATTGACATTCAGCTTCTCAAGTGACTTAGTTAAGGCATCAAACTTGGCATTCAACATATTAATGGCATCAAGCTCTATCATTCCGACTTGCTTCTTTAAAGTTGATCTTTCACTAGGCCACAAATAAATATTCAAAGCGACTTCATTGATCAAAGTCTTTGCCTCTATTGGAGTTTTTCCCATCAAAGCACCACCAGCTGTGGCATCAAGAGCTGCCTTTGTAGAGAAAGTCAACCTAATATAAAATGTTTGTATAACAGCAAAATCTTGTAGGCCATGATGTGGACACCAACGAACACTACAAAAAATGGGTAAATTACTAAGGTTTTTTTTTTACATATTACGGCAGTTTTAACTGCCTTTTTTGGCGTCAGTGGCGGTTTCCAAAACTGACATAATTATCTTCGCTGTTCGGTATAATATAGTAGTTTCCCATTAACTGCCACGACAACCGTCATAATTTACTATGTGTAAAACAGAGGTTTAGTTTTTGATAAAACAACGGTTAGAACTGCCATAATTTACATAACACCAACAAAAAAAATATAAATTATGGCGATTCAAATTATCGTAATTTACATAACACCAACCAACAATGTAAACTACGGTGGTTAGAACTGCTGTAATTTACATAACACCAACAAAAAAATATAAATTACGGCAGTTAGAACTGTTGTAATTTACATAAAATCAATAAAAAAGCATAAAACGACCATTTAGAACTGCCATAATTCACCTAAAACCAACCAAAAATAATGGCAGACAACCCAGCTTAATAGCATAATCCATAATTCATAATTCATGTTCTAAAATTCTAATTTCATATCAATAGCAAACAAAACCTCTGCCTCACCATTGTCAACTCCTAGAATTGATTCACCTTCATTCATTGGCAATGCATATACAGTATACTTGCTAAAATTTTCTTAATTACTTAAAAAAATTTATGCCATTCAAATAACACCCTTAACACAATTCTTAGTTCTTACCTTTCACAAACACAATACTTATTTAGAAGCTAGCAGTCCAAGTAAGCATAAACTTACCACCACTCAATTTATGGAATTTGGTCCTTAGGTTTTTCTTTAATAACAACTTTCTCTATTATTTCCATTAAGTTTGGATTTATATTAAGAGCAGCTTTTGCCTTTGCCAACTGTGCTTGCTTGGCCTTCTGCTCCTTTGCTTGAGCTTCTCCAAATTTACTCTGAATGAATCAAACAATAATAGCAAAGCACATATAAGACAATTGAAAAGAACACAGTGAAAGGGCAAGTCACTAGAGAGTGGGAGATAGGGGAAGTGACGGATAAAGATATCTTCAGTTATATTGTTTCAGCATCTTTTGACCATTTTCCTTCCTCCACAAACTGGAAATTTATCCTCTTAGGCCACAAGAGCTTTGTTTTGTTAATGAATTCTATTGTTATACTTCTAGCTTTTGGAGTTATAATGCACTCTTCTAGTCTAAATCTTATATTATAGTAGTTTTAACATTTTCTTTTTTTAGACACAAAATAAAAGTTTCTTTAATAGATGAGTATATGGTCAAATAGAGATAGAATAATATGAGGAAGTCAAACACTTGCAAGCATTAAACTCACCGCAGCTTTCTAATGTAAGTGTTACTTGATCTAGAGATGTTGTCAGCATACATGGAAATAACATATTCTATGTAAGTTGTTCTCCATGTCCTGTTACAGAAAGGAGGAACTTTCCATTTTCAACTAACAAAGCTACAAAAGTCAAAGGAAAAAATGAAATGAGTTTAGCTTGCACTATAATATGGCAGTAAATATCAAACTCTAATTAATTCCTATTTACTAAATAATATACAGATAAATTCAAACACTTCACAGAATTGCTAATCCAAATCTTAACTTGATAGAATAAAACAATAATTCAAAATCTAAAAGTAACTCAATAATTTCAACCCGAACTAGTACAAAGAACCCTTGTAGTTTCATCTGGTCAACATCTAAAATAACTAACCCAACAAAAAAGAAAAAACAATGAAGCATAAATAATGCAACTAACTTTATTAACTTGATATAAAATCTTAGCTGAATACATAACATTATTATCAATAAATATCTTCATAGCCTTAAAAAGTCACAAGGAAAGTAGCTAAAGGAATAATTCATACAAAATGACAAAAAGCCTGTTAAGGCTTGCCCCTAACTAAATGGCTATCAAACAATATAAATCTAGACTCCTAGTATTAATCAGAAAAGAAAATAAATAAACACTGGGAAACCAAACCATTATGGAACTATATGATTTTCATGCTCAGAGCAATGAGCGAATGCTGACGTGAACAAAGAATGAGAAAATGTGAACTGAAACTTGACATATAAAGGCCATTTCCAAAAGTATCCTCTAATACTAGTAATTGCTTTAACGCAAATTATAGCATTACAAGTGTCATCCCATATATATATTTCAAATCATATATCCATGCAAACATATACAAAAAGATGGTCAGAATCAACATATGCACAAATATTCATGTGTTTTTATAGCACGTCAAGATCAAGTCTAAAGTCAAAATATGTAACTTCAACAACTTGAACTGTTTGGCACATTACATCAGAACAATTCTACATAGTCATACCAAAAGCATATGAACATAAAAATAGTATAAACCTAAGGGATAACTACATTTATAAAAAGAAAGTTTACCAGGGTTGAGACAAAAGAATAAGTGGTATGTTAAATTAGATTTATCTCTTTTGATAAAGCATTGAATGATTCCATCTCATGGCCCAGGCTGAAAAGTGAAAAGAGCAAAAAATCAGGGTCTTGCTTCAACCAACCATATCGACTATCATTGTTATCTCTACATAAAAGTAATAGATTAGTTAATTTTAAAAATGAGATAATCTGCTACACAACAAAATGAAGCTAACCTACTTCAGGGACTACCATATAAAAGTAACTTTAATTAGTATGAGCGAGGAATTACCTTAGTTAGGCTAAAGCAGGAACTGCCACACAATTTTTTTTTTCAAACCAGTGCTTTTTATAAGTTACTTATTGGAAACACTAAATGTATAATAATGGCAAGAAACATAAATTTAGGCATATAACTCATAAAGTATATAAGAAAAAGACTAAAATCATACCTTAAACACAATGAAGGGAAAATTTAGCAAGCCAACAACAAGACAAGATTTGCTTAACCCTTGAGTTTTGACACTTCACATTATTAAAATGCCTGATCTAAAACTAGTAGGTTCAATGGATTCATAAAACTAACTTAAATTGCCTCCCTAACACAGCATACATTTGATAAGTAATAATAAAGACACTGAATGGATAGCAAGGACCAGGAAACACTAATTTAGATATATAATTCACAGAGGAAAATGAGAGAAGAATTAAGACCATACTTAAAACACCATGAAGGCACCGCTTTACAAGTTAGCAGCAAAGTGAACTTTTACTTAGACACTAATTTATTGGTTATCTATAGCATCAGTTGTCCTAGCCTAGAACTCCTTCATCTTTGACTCTCAAACATGATTAAATAAGCTCTGTTCATAGTTTTAAAAACATAAGGCAAAGGAATGACTCGACTCAAAAATGAAACCAACAAGAATACCAAGAAATAGGATCAAACACTTCTAAAACTTAAACAATCAAATAAACATGGTTTGACCCTTTTATGACTCAATCTCAGGTTCCCACTCTAGCCTAACATAGCCAAACACAAATTCCTCACTCTTAATATATACACCATTGTGTCGATCGATTGGAACCTTCACTTATCCGACATATTAGAAATATAAAACTATCCATATACATCCATCAACTCCACCTAACAACTTAAGCTTTTGTTAGGAGAGTTGGTTTCTGGCAGATAAATGGTTTGTAAAATCAAAATTAAGTTAGTAAGGGCAACTTACATCTCAGAGAAATCCAATCTGAGATTATCCTTTAACACTTCCTTAATAACTTTAAAAGGTAGAGGAGCAACCTAGGTCATTAAGATATCCAATTAGCAAATTAACTAACCAAAAACAAAGGAAATTTGAATTTAAACAAGATATATTGAGCTAAACCTGGTCCACCAATGCGGACAAAGTCGATGAGTACTCCTTTGGAAGCACCCTTTGGGAAGCAGCAAACTGTCCAGCCTTCACATAAAACCCTTTGTTCACTTCACATAACTTCAGAAACCTCTTGGCACACCGTAGATGTACCTACAAGCACCAAAACAATCAATATAAATTCAATGACGTTCAGTTTCAAATTTCAATGTGTTGAGAAACAAGGCAAGAGCTAGAGAGCGAATTAAGAGAAAATATGAAATGAGAAACTGGAATTTATTGAATGATAGAATGTGTGAGATACAAGCCTAATACATGGCTTCTATAGAGTAGCGAGAGTAACTAATCACTAACTAATTACATGCGTATTTAACTAATCACTAACTAACCCATCAAATCTCCAATTAACCAAACTATACTGTAACACAAAATACTTAATTTGGTTGCAATTCACGTTCTTGTCGTTGATTGAAACATTAAGAAAATGGAATAGAGATGGCGAAAACCTGGGAAGTTATTTGACGATGTTGATCGGAGTCCTTTCGAAGACTGTACAACGAGAATCCCTAGTCGATGATGGTGGAAGCAACCTGAAAGATTAAAGATCGCAAGAGGAAGAGGTGCATGATGAAGAGAGAAGTGAAATTGAATAAGGTGAAAGAGTTAAAACGAAGAAAATCAAAAGCCGTGGAAGTAGAAAATGGAAAGAATCAAACACTATGGAGACGGCGTGAGCGGTGCGAACGAAGTCATGGATTTCAGTGGAGAAAGCGGAGATAGGAGAGATGAAGGTCCGGTGCCATGCTTGGCTCCCAAAGTTGCTGTCCAGAAGGTTCTAGATCTCCTGTTTCATTTTCTCCTCACCGATTTCAATCGTCGCGTGTTTCAGTAGCGTGGCGTTCAGCGATGGTGGTGGCGGGGTGATGGTGGATCTTGGATCAGGACTCAAGTTTTGAGGAGATTAAGCCTTTGTGAACCATGGTTCTGGAGGTGATCGTGGTGATGAAGACGATGAGGAGGAGAATCCCAAAGAGGGAGCGAACAGTGCATTTCATTTCGAAGACGTTCTTAAGGGAGCAATTGGTGGTGGGTGTTGCTAAATGTGGAAAGGAATCCATGATGGTGGTGAAGATTTTGGGGTTAGGTGTTTCAGTTTTAGATCCATCTTTGTCTTCGGGAACCCTAAGCATAGATGAAATAGAAAATAGGGTGAGGTTAGTGTGTTTTTTGTGCGTGGAGAAGAGAACTTAATGGGAGAAGGCAAGGGAAATTTTAGAATTTTTTTAAATATTTTAATTAAAATTTAAAATGAAAATAATGATGGTTAAAATTGTCATTTTATACATTTAACTACCATTTTTTACTTGTAACATATGATAGGTGCATAACTAACATATTATACTACATATTACGATAGTTTTTTAGAACTGCCGTATTAAAACTGCTGTAATTTACTTGTTTTTTTTTTGTAGTGGAATGGGATCATTATACCTCTCTCGTGCTTCATAAAGCGATTCATCTTCCTTTTGGGAGAAGGTAGTGATGTCTTGACGGAGCTTGATTGTTTTTCCAATCGGATAGTACTTGTCCAAGAAAGCTTGCTCCATCAAATCCCAGGTGGTATGTAAATTTGGGGCTTCTGAGTGAATCTGCTTCTTTGCCTTCCCCTTAAGAGAAAAGGGGAAAAGTCTAATTCGAATAGCATCAGTTGAAACCCCATTTATCTTGATTGTGTCACAAAGCTCCAAGAATTCATCCAAATGTTGATTTGGGTCCTCAGTTGTTGACCCGCTAAATTACAATTGTTGGACCATTTGAACTAGTGACATCTTTATCTCAAAATTATTGGTCTCTACTCGTAACCGTACAATGGAAGATTGATGAGCATTAGCATTGGGGGTTCTATAATCCCTCAACCTTCGCTCTGGATTAGCAACTTAGTTAATGTTGTCCGCTATGTGGTCTTCCTCACTTCTCTGTGTTCTTTTTTCCCTTCTAATATTACAAAATGTCCTCTCAATCTCAAGATCAACTGGATAATAAGATCTTCTTAATTCCTCGTTCTATACATAAAAAAAAATAACACCTGAAAATTCAAAGAATAAATTAGAAAAAATAAGATGAAAAATAAAATAAAACAAAAAATGCTTAAATCAACCAAATTGCCGCTTGTGTTAATATAAACACGATCCCCGACAATGGTGTCAAAAACTTGTAAATTTTTTGCAAGCGCACATATCATACAGGTAGTAAAATAAAGATCGTTCCCACAAGGATCGATTGATTACTAACTCTTACGACAATTTTGATTATTTAAGTGAATAAAGACAATAGTGAAAACTAAATTAAAATCAAAACAAAACTTAAAGCAATTAAGTAAGTAATTAAATTTAGAAAAGATGAGATTCAGCCAAGGTTTAAAGGCCTAGGACTAGGAACCCACTACACTACCCCCCCTATGATAAATTGTAATCCTATCTTTGTTAATGTTCAATTATGTTCTTGAAGGAAATTTGTCCTAAATTATTTACAGTTCAATTTCTTGGCACTAAAAACATGCTAAATCTGCATCAATCCTATTCTCATTGCATTTAATCCAAGTTCCAACCCATTAAAGTTTATGACAATTGTTTACCCTCGAAGGATTTAAGCCTATGTCTAAGTCTTAATTCCTAAGTTCAATTCTTAGATTATCTAGCAATTAGATTTCATCTTTCAATCCTTCACCTAAAGCTTAAGATCATATAAATGTGGCGTGCAACATACCACAAGCATTAAGCATACTAAGAATGAATTAAGAACAATAATTTTCTATTAACAAAGAATCAAATTAACAATTCAATATAGAAAAAATAGAGAGTTTTATCCTAATCCTAGGAAAAGGTGTTTAGCCGCTCATGGTAATTATAGCACAAATAAGAACAAAGATTAAAGAAATAACCATGATTCCTAAACAAAAAAAGAAGGTGGAGAAAATGAAGATGGAGGAAAAGACTTCAATAGTTGAACTTCAATGACTCTTGCTTTTGCTTTACAAGTCCTAGCCTCTAATCTTTGTGCCTCTCAAAGTTTTCTATAGCCCAAGTCTTACTTAGGTTTAAGGGTTTGTGTCTATTTATAATAATTGGGGTGAAAACTATTTTTTTTTACTATCCAGAATACCTCACACGACCGTATGAGCACACGACACAGCCGTGTGACTTGAAAATCAACATAATTTCAACATAGTAGGGGCACACGGCCGTGTGACCAAGAGACTTGACGAGCGCCGAACTCAGTCAAAATTATAACCGAAGTTATTACCTAAACTTGTAGTATAGTGAACAACACCGGATCGTCTCCTCAAGGATCGTAGATGCAATTTGATCAAATCAAGTGAAAGTTAGAAAAAGGGGGGTTTTGATGGTTCAAGGATCGCAGTGACAAGATTTAAAGAGAAATAACAATTAGAAAAACAGTCAATTCAGAAATCTATCCGAGATTGGGTGGATTCAATCATAGACCTTTCAACAAACATTTGAAGCACATTTGAATGGTTAACTTGGATCTAACCGAGATCTCAAAGATCGATCCGAATTCATACTAGACAATCGTCCAGAATTCAATTGACAAGTAATAAATATAAATCTACAATCGCACCATTCATGTAGATATATATCAATTTAAGCACCGAATTCAATTAACCTAGGCATCAATCAGTAACCTAACCTCTTCAATTACGTGATTAGTTCAGATCAATCAATTCTAAATTTCATCACAATACTTAATCTTAAACCAAGATCAAATCAGATCAAACATAAACAGAATCACCATTCATGCATTCAAGATCAAGAGAACAGAAGAAGAAGAGAAGAGGAATTCAAATATAAATCAAATACATTACATAACCAAGGTCTCAAGAATCCAAGCCACAATCTCTTCAAGAGTCCCGAATTGACTAGAAGTAACTTAGCTCTCCATTATAATGAAGGAAAAATATACAAGAACTATGAAAAGCTATCTCTAACACCAAGTGTGTGTTGTGTCTAGAGCTCTCCACATGCTTCCTTTTATAGAGGATTCAGAGTAGTAGTAGATGGGTAGATGGGATTAGTAGGTGGATGAGTAGGTGGGTGAGTAGGTGGGTGAGTAGGTGAGTGAGTAGGTGGGTGAGTAGGTGGGTGAGTAGGTGAGCTACCTTGTCTCTGAAATTCTTTATTGCTGAACTCATTGATTTCGTCATTTCTGAGCCAAGTGGTCTTCATGAAAGTTCTAGGAAATTGTCTAAGCTTTCCAATGGCTCTGGAAGCACCCAAAAATTCGTCCTACAGCCCAAGATATGACCCAATTACTACAGACTATTCAGGACCAGTTTCAGCACCTCTGTTTTGACTTTCAGACCCAATATCTCCATCAAGGAGCCCGAATCAAGTTTTGTGTTTGTCATGAAAGTTGTACATATGGGTCTTAACTTTCAGATTACAAATTTTCAGCCCATTCTATAAACTCAAACTCGAATTATGTTCTGGTTACTACACACTGTTTGGGTTCCAGTCACATATCCCGTATTCTGATTTCCATGCCCAATTAGCTCGACTAGATGTCTGATTTTGACTCTGAGCTCTTCATCAAAGTTGTAGAGCTCTCTTTTATCTTTCCTACAAGGTAAAATTCATATTTATCAGACATTTAGAACTCAAGATATGGCCAAAATACAGAAACAATGTAAGACCCGAATAATGCTGAAAAATCAATTAAGTCCGATTCGAGTTCAAACTTACAAAACATAATCAAATTCAGTTAATTAAGTACATGAAGAGTGTAAATGACTAATAATGAGGGTTTCTTAATGAATAAAATATGTGATTATCAAATTCTCCCACACTTAGCTTTTTGCACTCCTGGGCAAAACATATAAAACTAAAGTTAGAAGACAAAGACAAACGACACAAACTTAAAAGCTAAAAACTCTAAAGGACTCAATGAAGCAAGAAGAGCAACAAGAAATTCAAGGGATCAAAGCATAAATGAGGTAACATTTCTTCACATCTCAAACCAACAAGCAAGGAAACTTCATTGAAAAGAATGAATTAAGAATGATGGATCTTCACAAGATTCCCTCTCAATCTCTCAAGTGTTTAAAAGGTAGGTATTTCACTCAATTCAACCCATGAAAATTGCACTACCATAAGCTTGCTTATCTTCTACTTCTCCACTACTCAAAACACATGCACACACAAATCATGAGGACTTTATTCAAGGTTGTAGTGAGGTCAAGGTAACGAAGAGGATAAAATGGATATGAGAGGATAAATACCAAAGAGAATAAAAGCAAATGAGAGCTGAGTTCAAATAACAAGCATAAAAGTTCATCCCAACTCTAATGTATATCCCTTTACATATTCATTTCCCAATCCTTTTCTTTTTTTTCTTTTTTTTTTATATATATATGAACATAACTATAAACATACTTTTTTTTTAGGCACTCTTTCCTTTTTCAACAACCATTTTGTACACACACCCCCACACTTGTTTAAAAACTCATCCATTAACCAGGCTAATGTTCTTTTATTCCCTAGGGTAAAGTAAGAACACGATTTTTCATTTAAGGCACATAATGAGCTAGAAACAAGGAATGGTCAAATAAGCTCAAAGGGGTTAAGCAAAGGAAAATATACAAGGTTGGTAGGAATCAGAGAATTTTCAAGAAGTCAAAAGAGTGCTTGATATCATATTGGAAGCAAGGTTGGCTATTTGGTTAAACTAGCTAATTAAAAAAGAGGGCCTCAATCATGTTCATGCATGCAAGTGAAATGTAACCTCAAAAAGAATCAAAGCAAGTTCTAGAGTGGTCATTAACATGAGTGAAAATCACACAAGAAAGAAGAGAATGACATAAATGTTGAATCCATCCATTAGGCTCAAAATCTCACAAGGTATGCATCCATCAAACTCAATTCATTAATTCAATCATCCATCACCAAGCATATCAGTTCAAGAAGAGAAAAAAGTTATTCAATCATGCAATGAACCTCTTTCTTTTTTTTGTTTTGAAAATTTTTTTTTTGAAATTTTTTTTTAACAAACGAAAAGAAACATAAACATGCTAAAATATCTCCCCCACACTTAATATAAACATTGTCCTCAATGTGAAAGAGAG
Source organism: Ormosia emarginata (assembly GCA_029884605.1). Lineage (NCBI taxonomy): Eukaryota > Viridiplantae > Streptophyta > Magnoliopsida > Fabales > Fabaceae > Ormosia > Ormosia emarginata. The sequence goes on along the minus strand of JAQQTP010000078.1, from coordinate 16,781,145 downwards.
ATAAATAAGAGTAAAGAAAAGAGCAACACAACCTGATGAGGAGTGAGTCAACGCCAAGCAGAAAAGAAACACACAGTCAATGCCGCATCAGACCTTGAAAAATCCCAACACCTGAGTAGCATTTAAAACAAAAACAACTAAAAGAAGAAAAATGAGGGTCTTTTAGAGTCAGATTCCCAAGACTGTAACACTTCTGTTCATCTCTGAAGAGATTCCACAATTAAGAAGTTCATGATATACCAAGCCACAAGAATGCGTCTCAAGAGTCAATAAGGTATAACTTACTGACTCCTTACTCAGCCATTTAAAGTGAAGTATGTTTTTATCTTCTCGTTATCGAAAACCATCCCCAAAGATCTTGAAAACAAATCTAGTTGGGTTGCCTCCCAATAAGCGCTTGTTTAACGTCGTTAGCTCGATGTTGGGACACTTCTTAGTGATCTTTATAATGTGGATGGTAAAAGCCCATCACTTTCACTTCCACATTTTTCGGCTTGAGATGGTGTCCATTGGTCTTATTAAGTGAGGTTGGTGAAAAGACTCCACCAGGATCCCATTGGTTGAAACGTGATGACCAAGTTATAGTTGACACAACATGATAGCTTTCACTAGGGTCCCATTGGTTGAAGTGTAATGACCAAGTTAAGCTTGAAGCATGAGAGTTCCCATTGGGCTCCCATTGGTCTTTCTTAATTTCCTTGACTTCACCAATGGCATGCAACACATGTAATTTTGTAATCTTGCTTTCATTGATAATGCTGGACCATGACCTAAAAACAAAATCCACTTCAGTAGTTACTAGCATCTGCTGACTTTCCTCTTTCTTTGAAAATTCCTCAATGGCCTTCAACTCCACCTCCCTATATGTTTCAGATTCTGCAACTACATTGTTGATAAACCCTTCTATATCATTAGATCCTGCGTAAACAGAATCATTAGTTTTCAAATATGTAGAAATTTCAGTACACACAACACATTTTATATCACCATCATGATCAGCACATGAGTTGCAATTGATAGAATCATCAAAACCAATTAAATCAGGAAATTCAGCACACAACTCATCATGAGTTTCCTCAACTAAGTTTGCATGTAAATCAATATGACAATTAGAATGCAGGGAGTTGGGAATTGTTTGGGGAAAGAGTTGGCCTGACTCTTGACATCTCAGTTCATTAACAGTGGTTGTCAACTGGTCAATTTGGGTTGTTAAATCTTGAATAGTGGCAGTGAAATTCTGCTGGAACTCAATTTGGGTTTTCATCAAGTCCTCCCATGAAGGCTCAAGTTTTGTGGTTGATGGACTTGTTATCTGCTGGAATGGCTGCTCATATTGAAATGATTGTTGCTGTAGTGATGCCATATTGCCATATCCCAGATCCGGATAATATTTCCAGCTAAGGTTGTATGTGTTGAAGAAGGGGTCATAACTCTGTTGCTGCTGCTGGAACTGTGGTTCATCAGGAAAATAACCAGCTACTGCAACAAATTGATCTAGAAAAATAGAACTACCATACTGAAGTGTAGGGCATGCATATGTGGGGTGAGATGAACAAAAACAAATGTTACACACAAGTGTAGCTTCCTGCACAGGTGATTGTTGTCTCACTACTATATGTTTTACCAAAGAAGTCAACTCCTCAAGTTTTGACTCCATTATGCATGGTCCATTGTATCCTTAAAATGCAACAGAATGCAACAAAATGATAATGAAAGAAAAAGAAAAAATTAAAAAGAAAGAGTTAGTATGGGATCAACACTCAAAATATGCAAAAATAAATCTAGTTAATGTATCTAAACATTTTTAAAAATTATGGAATCAACACGAACAAAATCTACATAAAAATGAAACTAGAAAATGCAATAAAAAATAATAAAAAATTGAAAAAGTGGTCTAAATGATAGAATTTCGAAAAACCAGGGTGACCTCACAGATCACTGTGAGTCTTGTTTATCAGTCTGTTTTCCTTCAACCGACCATGTTTTAGCTCATTCTGGGCATGTTTCAGTTCGAAAATTGCAATAGTTACCCGTAATCACATGTTTTCCGTCTTTCCTAAATCAGAAAAATTCAAAAGCTAAGATAAAAACGTTAGTATGGTATGAACAATGTTAGTAAATGAAAAATAACTGTTAGAATAGGTAAGAAAGAACAAAAATTACTAAGGTTACTCAAAATGAAAAGATTACACCTATGAGTTCCCCGGCAACGGCGCCAAAATTTTGACGAGCGCCGAACTCAGTCAAAATTATAACCGAAGTTATTACCTAAACTTATAGTATAGTGAACAACACCGGATCATCTCCTCAAGGATCGTAGATGCAATTTGATCAAATCAAGTGAAAGTTAGAAAAAGGGGGGTTTTGATGGTTCAAGGATCGCAGTGACAAGATTTAAAGAGAAATAACAATTAGAAAAACAGTCAATTCAGAAATCTATCCGAGATTGGGTGGATTCAATCATAGACCTTTCAACAAACATTTGAAGCACATTTGAATGGTTAACTTGGATCTAACCGAGATCTCAAAGATCGAATCCAGAATTCATACTAGATAATCGTCGTCGAATTCAATTGACAAGTAATAAACATAAATCTGCAATCGCACCATTCATGTAGATATATATCAATTTAAGCACCGAATTCAATTAACCTAGGCATCAATCAGTAACCTAACCTCTTCAATTACGTGATTAGTTCAGATCAATCAATTCTAAATTTCATCACAATACTTAATCTTAAACCAAGATCAAATCGATCAAACATAAACATAATCACCATTCATGCATTCAAGATCAAGAGAACAGAAGAAGAAGAGAAGAGGAATTCAAATATAAATCAAATACATTACATAACCAAGGTCTCAAGAATCCAAGCCACAATCTCTTCAAGAGTCCCGAATTGACTAGAAGTGAGTTAGCTCTCCATTACAATGAAGGAAAAATATACAAGAACTATGAAAAGCTATCTCTAACACCAAGTGTGTGTTGTGTCTAGAGCTCTCCACATGCTTCCTTTTATAGAGGATTCAGAGTAGTAGTAGATGGGTAGATGGGATTAGTAGGTGGATGAGTAGGTGGGTGAGTAGGTGGGTGAGTAGGTGAGTGAGTAGGTGGGTGAGTAGGTGAGCTACCTTGTCTCCGAAATTCTTTATTGCTGAACTCATTGATTTCGTCATTTCTGAGCCAAGTGGTCTTCATGAAAGTTCTAGGAAATTGTCTAAGCTTTCCAATGGCTCTAGAAGCACCCAAAAATTCGTCCTACAACCCAAGATATGACCCAATTACTACAGACTGTTCAGGACCAGTTTCAGCACCTCTATTTTGACTTTCAGACCCAATATCTCCATCAAGGATCCTGAATCAAGTTTTGTGTTTGTCATGAAAGTTGTACATATGGGTCTTAACTTTCAGATTACAAATTTTCAGCCCATTCTATAAACTCAAACTCGAATTATGTTCTGGTTACTACACACTGTTTGGGTTCCAGTCACATATCCCGTATTCTGATTTTCATGCCCAATTAGCTCGACTAGATGTCTGATTTTGACTCTGAGCTCTTCATCAAAGTTGTAGAGCTCTCTTTTATCTTTTCTACAAGGTAAAATTCATAATTATCAGACATTTAGAACTCAAGATATGGATAAAATACAGAAACAGTGTAAGACCCGAATAATGCTAAAAAATTAATTAAGTCCGATTCGAGTTCAAACTTACAAAACATAATCAAATTCAGTCAATTATGTACATGAAGAGTGTAAATGACTAATAATGAGGGTTTCTTAATGAATAAAATATGTGATTATCAAGACCCGACCACATGTCCTTGGAAGAAGCGTTTTCCAAGTTAGACAAGGTCACGTGAGCTTGATAGAAGCGTTTTCTAAGTTAGACACAGCCATGTCTAACTCCTCAATCGCTCACAGGGCCCTGTCTAGCTCCTCAATCACTCACAGAGTCCTATCTAAGCCAAAATGATATTCTTTTGCTCTGAAAATGTAACGCCACTTTTTCTTTATATTGCGAAGAAGGAGCGTCACATCATAGTACTAAGAAACGAAATAAAAATTTGCGAAAATAATGATTACTTTAATTAATTTAGACCTGGTTCATTGTTAACACATGATTAAATAATTTGCGTTCTTGTATTGCAAAGTGATTAAATATCGAATTATGCGTACATTTTTTTTTATTAAATAATGGTAAAAAGATAGCAATAATTACAAATGCAGTAAAATTGACACAATGTTGAAATTCATACATTCACATTATTTATATTATATGCATCAACTTGTTTACTTACATCATGATTTACAAAAAGCAAAATAGATGTACCCACCCCAAGAGATACAAATATACACCCATTAAATAGCAAAACATTAGGCTTCCCTAAAAAGATAAACGGGTAGCCATCAGTAGCCACCAACTGTATCAGCCCCTACGACTGACGAGAAGGGACCGTAGCTAGGTCCTCCTTAGGGTCCTCATCATCCGATGAAATTGCCATCAGAGCTACCGAGTTTTGAGTGGAAGCCTGAGCAGTGGAGAGGAAAGAATCCTCTTGAGGGGTGTAGAACATATCAGTCCATATGTCCCTCACGGGTAGGCGAAACTCCAAAATAACAAAAGCTGAAAAATCAAACATAGGGGTGTCATAATGACCCCAAGACAAGGACACCATCAGCTCCCCACGGTAGACACAATGGTCCATCTCCACATGTAAGTGCCAGCAGTCTGGTCCTCCATGGAAGGTCAACTTCATGTATCCCAAAAAGTGGCATGGACGTGACGACATCCTCAAAAGCTCTAGTCGTAATGCAGCCAGAAACTCGAAAACTCAGGGGTTTCCTTGTCTTCCTCATGAACGTCTTCTCAGAAGTACACAATCCGACATAAATACAAAAATAGATAAAATACAAAAAGATGTGAGACACTCAGCTTTCAGTACCAAAATGGCAGCAAAAAATAGAATGACGCTAGATGCCCACATATAAACACAGTGATAATTAAAATTAACAGTAAAAGTGATTGCGGGATTTAAGGATGCAAACCCAAGTGCAGGTTGTCTCAAGTAATAAATTTCTTGGGAGTCCGAGGTCGATCCACATGGAATTGATGAAGAAAAATTAATTGAGGTAAGAAAAGGATTTGTCACAACACCAAAAGTAATAAAACAAGTTCACAAATAAATTTAAGGGCTTGCTTGGGTTAGGAGATCCACTCTTGGTAATAAATTAAAGGTAAGATTATTTCTCTTTTTAACTCAATTGAAATCCACACACAACGGAGGTTCCAATCGGAAAATATAACATTCAACGTTCAATTATATATGTAATCATATTATGATTCCTTTAATTATCTACCAATATTTGTAAATGAGTTCAAGCATTCACAGTGCCAATCCTATTGTCTACAATAAATCAATATCTCCATTAACAAAGAAGGTTTCTAAATTCATTGGAAACAAAATACAACACATATAATGTTCATTTAATAATATATCATTTAAGCACAAGAAATAAAATAATCTAACTTTATTTCATTACCAAAAGCTTCACTCTTTCACTCAAGCAAGATGAAGATTTAGTTACTCATGGATAAGAAGAAAGAAAGAGAGAAGAAGAGAAAGATGAACATAACTTCACTTTAGAATAAGAGAAAATTACCACAAAGTAAAACAAGAAACAAGCATAACTATAACTTGTAAAAGCTAAGCCTAACACTAAGTGCTTCAAATGGTCAGCCAATGGTGCCTATTATAGAGGATTAGGGATACAAAATGATAAAGGGGCTGAGTAGGGGTAGGTGGGATGAGTGGATGAATGAGTGGAGAATGCCAAATGGTGGGGATAAGAGTGAAAAATCATTGAGATTTCTTGCCTCCGAAATCATTCATTGCTTAAGTCATTGATTTCGTCATTTTTGAGCCAAGTGGTCTTCATGAAAGTTCTATGAAATTGTCTAAGCTTTCCAATGGCTCTAGAATCACCCAAAAATTCGTCCTACAGCCCAAGATATGACCCAATTACTACAAACTGTTCAGGCCCAGTTTTAGCACCTCTGTTTTGACTTTCAGACCCAATATCACCATCAAGGAACCCGAATCAAGTTTTGTGTTCAACATGAAAGTTTTAGATCTGGGTCTTAACTTTCAAATTTCCAAATTTCAGCCCAAGATAATTCTTGCAGCCCGAGTTATGCTCTAATTAATGTACACTGTTTAGGTTTCAGATACAAAACTCGTGTTTTGTCTTCCAAGCCCAATTAGCTCTACTAGATGTCTGATTGAGACTTTGAGATCTGCATCAAAGTTGTAGAGTTCTCTCTTATCTTTCCTACAAGGTAAAATTTATAATTATAAGACATTTAGAACTCAAGATATGACCGAAATACAGAAACAACGTAAGACTAAAATAGTGCTAAAAAAATCAATTAAGTCCAATTTGAGTCCAAACTTACAAAACATAACTAGACTTAATCAATTAAGTACATAGAGAGTGTAAATGACTAAAAATGAGAGTTTATTAATGTATAAAATATGTGATCATCAAATTCCCCCACACTTAGCTTTTTGCACTCTTAGGCAAAACACATAAGGCCAAAGTTAGGAGACAAAGAAAAATGACACAGACTTAAAAGCTAAAAACTCTAAAAGACTTAATGAAGCAAGAAGAGCAACAAGAAATTCAAGGGATCAAAGCATTAATGAGGTAACATTTCTTCACATCTCAAACCAACAAGCAAGGAAACTTCAGTTGAAAAGAATGAATCAAGAATGATAGATCCTCACAGAATTCACTCTTAATCTCTCAAGTGTTTAAAAGGTAAGTATTTCACTCTATTCAACCCATGAACAATACCATAAGCTTGCTTATCTTTTACTTCTCCGCTACTCAAAACACATGCATACAAAAATCAAGAGGACTTTATTCAAGGTTGTAATGGGGTCATGGTAAAGGAGAAGGGATAATATGGATATGAAAAGATAAATACCAAAGAGAATAAAAGAGCATTATGGTGCAGTTAGAGTGGAGAAAATGTTTGAGAACATTCATCATTAAGGACAATCACCAACATTTGACTAATGTTTTGTTGAAAATCAATCCCAAATTGGTGAATTGAATTCATTGTTAGACTTGAACATTCTCCTTTTCTTCCTGTTGTTTCCAAGCTTCCACCTTTATTCTGATAATCCTTTGATTGCAACGATGTTCAAATTTTTTTTTTTGGATCATTTTGCACACACACTGTAACACCCTTGTGGGGATGTCACATTTAAAAAGAAAATAAAAGAAAAATAAATAAAATCTACCCAAGTTGTAAAACATTTGTTACAAAATAATACGGGTTGTAAAATTCTTCTTGTTAAACAGAATATTATTAAATAAAATAACGCGGAAACACAAAATTAACAAACTAACATCACACATAATATACATAGGGTTTTAATCATAAGTTATACAAATAATTTACAACTAAAATATATAAATGAAAACAGTAAACAAAAGCAATTACAGTCTATATATACAAACACAGACGCGCCCAAGTACACATCATAAATATTTAACCCTTCGAAGGATCACTCTCAGGAAGATCATCAGGAGATAAATATCCAGGATGCCTCGACTCTCGGCGGAAACGAGACCGCGCAGTTGACACGCTGCTAATCTCACTAGGCGTAGTGAACATACCACCCCAATAACGCCTAAGAGATAACGACAACTCCAAATGTAAAAACACCGTAGTCATCATGACTGGTTCTCCATCAAACTCATTACGTAGGGACACAGTCAACCATCCCACATAAGTCACCGAGTGTCTGTCTTCACGCAGTCGCCAGGCTGTCGATCCCCCATGAAGCTCAAACTGTACAAAACCCAGAAATCCTGGCACCGCCATACTCAAGCAATCAATCCAATGGATATGGTTGATCGAATGGTTCTTGATCATAGAACTGATCTTCGGCTAGCTGATCTTCCTCCTCCTCTGGATACTCACACTCAAGAGACTGTTCCTCTTTCCTCAAACTCTTTACCATACAATTTAAAATACAAAAGCACATACAATAAAGAGGTAAGACAATCTATATTACCACAAACATGGTAAATAAGAAAACGATAATACAACAAATTTAACAGTTCATACAATATAATATTCTATAATAGCATGAATAGAATACAAGATAACACAGATGTAATATAATACAGAACGCAATGTAACAACATATAGTGATACAGATAAAGAGAATAACACAGATAAATAATGGTACAAATAAATAGAAAGTTATAGATAAATAGCATTAAAATGTATGAGATAAAAATATATGAAATGTAACTTAACCCTACTCCATGGAGCTAAAAAACACAAACATCAGAGAGAACGACCCGCAAAATCTATTAGTACCGTCGACCGTTGTAACATCCCAACTTTTGGGTAAAAGACCGTTGTGTCCCTATTTTGCTGTTTCTTGTTTTTCTGTATGAAATACAGAAAAATAATACTGTTTGTTATTTTATTTGGTAGTTTTACATAATTTGTTTCGATACAAGAAAAATAAAAAAATTTATCAAATTACTGTTTTAAAATTTTCTGTATCAAAAACAGATGTATAATACTGTCTAGTATTTTATATAATCGTTTTACGTATCTTTCTTCAAGACAGTGAAATAAAAATTTTTCTCGAACTCTTGTTTTAATTTTTCTCGAAAGATATACAACAATATAATACTTGCTTTGGATATTTTATTTGAACGTTTTGGACGATTACCTACGTTGTGGGAAAAAATGAAAAAATGACCGTTACGTCCCGACGTCTTGTTTTTCTTTGTTTTTTTGTTTTTAATTGTTTTCTTCTTGATTTAATGTCCGATAATACCGTCTGTAATTTTATATGGACTTTTTGTGTGATTTGCTCCGGGGTAGGAAAATAATATTTTTCCGGACCGGGAAAATCTGTTTTTAATTATTCGGAGGCGGGGATCTTACTAAACCCAATTCGAATGAGCACGAAATTAATCTTTTAATTTTTAGGATTTAATCACAATAAAATAATTTTATATTATTATAATATTATTTTATTAGTCAGTATAAATAAGTGACGGCGGACCCGAAAATATTTTGCGGGACCCACGTTTAGTCATCGAAGTGTTATACACGTGGACCAATGAGGAGCTGGTCAAAATTGGTGGCTATGACTCATCGCAACGGGCCAATAGGACGATGACACGTGGCGTGACACCAAGATCATGACTCAGCAGCTTCTAGAAGGTTCCGAAAGTCGACTCGGCCTGTGACTCACCGCAGTGACTCGCCAGTTCCAGAAGCTTCTCTGATGACTCAGCGCTATGACTCACCATTTATGATGCAGCCAATGATGCAGTTGTGATGCAGTCAGTGACTCAGCATGTTGACTCGCCATGCTGACTCACCTGTTTTGGAAAATATCTATGCTGACTCATCCGTTCTAGAAAATTCCACGATGACTCATCATACTGACTCATCGTAGTGAGTCACATATTCTAGAAATTTCTCTGTGATGACTCGCTTTATGACTCATCAAGGGTAATCAGTAGAAGAAAAATAATCAATAATAATTTCTGCTCTGTTAGTATAAAATAAAAATCATGTGTATTTTATTATCCATTGGATAATAGATACTTGACTTTTAAATAATAAATATTATTCATTGGTTAAAGTATGCTATAAAATATAATGTGCACCAATAGGAAATTGGTCAACAAAAAATAGCAACCAATAAGAATCAAGTTAGCAAATAATTAACCAATAGAAATTGGTCAAAATTAATGGCTTGAATTTTAAGAACCAATAGAAAGCAAACTTTTAAACAAATATTGGACTTCTTGAATTTGTGTGAAGCTACGGTGGAAGAGAAGGGAATTGCTCTAATTATTCAATTCACTTTGTGAATTCACGTAGAAGGCTTATTGAAATGCATGAAGAATGCCAAATTTAATAAAAGAAAGACTAGTCAAATTTAGTGGCTTTTCTTTGTTGTTTCTACGGCAATTGCAAATTTTTGCAAAGCCAATATCACATTCTATCTTTCCTATCTTTCAACTAGTTAACCAAGTCAACATTGGTGGCTTCTCTTTGATTTCATTCTACGGCAAAGCCATTTTGTGTGAAGCTACTATTTCCATTCAATTCTTCCTATCTTACATTTAATTACCCAAGTATAACAAAGTCAATTTTGGTGGCTTCTCTTCACTTGTATCTACGGCAATTGCATGCTTTGGGAAAGCAAATATTGCATTTCAATTCATTCTTCTCTTCATGCTTCTACGGCAATGCCTAATAAAGGGTGATAAGTGTAGTTTCAATTTCATAAAGTTAGTCAATTTTGGTGGCTCTCTTGTTTAGTTTCTACGGCAATTGAATGCCTTTAGGAAGACAATTCCAATACTCCAATTCACATTTACTCTCCATGCATTTACAACCATGCATTTGGAGGAAGCAAAACCAAATATCATTCTCACCTACTCTCAAGGTCATTCACGGCCAAAGCTTAGAAAATCCAAAGGAGATTTGTTTTTGTTTCTCCAAGTCTTCATCTTTCTCCAAAGCTATCAAGCAAAACTCTCAAATATTCTTCCTTCTTTTCTCTCTTTGTGTTCACGGCCAAAGCTCCCAAATGGAGACAATCTTCATCAATTTATTTCATTTGTTCTCTTCTATATCTTTTTCTTCAAAGAACCAAGATCAAGCAACCAAATTTCTTTCCTTTTTCTCTTCCTCTTGAATTCGGCCAATCACCAAAAATCCTCTTCCAAGCTTCTAAAAATTTAAATGACCATAGATCTTGAATCTCCATACCATTCTAAGGAACTTTCATGTTGGAAGTTTTTCCTAAATCATCCATTTTCACCCTTGTTCTTCAAGCTCAAGGTGTAGGGTTTTAAGGTGAAGTTTATGAAATCTTCACTATTAATTTTATTCTTTCCTTTTAAACCATATTTTGATTCATGGTTTTCCTTACTCAAGCCTTAAATATTAATATTGTATGTTTTCTTTGATTTTTCAAGTAGTTCTTGGTGGAGAGGAATTGCTTGAAGGAGACATACAATGGCTTGGAGGTTTCTACAAGAGGTAAGAGGGAGATTACCCTCATCAACCAAGTGTTGGTGGTGAGGAATATATGTGGTTGTGCTTGTAGAATCCATAAGGATTCGGTGGTGTGCTTGTTTTGATGTGTTAATTATTTGTGTGTTTGTTATTTGTGTGTTTGATAATTTGGTGCTTACTAGTAGGTTGTTGTGTATTTGTTAGTAGTCTTCTTATGTGATATTTGTAATAAATTGCATGTCTACAAGCTTTAATTTGCATGTCTACAAGCTTTGATAATATTGCATGTGTTAGAAATGCATGATAAAATATAGGATATGAATAATATGTCAAGGATTGTATGAGTGTTCCAAAGAACACACTAACAAGGCTCACGACCATGATCCAAATGGGGAACCAAAATGTTCTCTTAATTTTCTTAAAAGGTGACCTAATTAACCTAAGAGAATTGGTAAGATATCCATTTGTTTAGATTAAGAAAAATGAATTTGGAAATTAAATGGCATAACCTTACATTTTCATCCAATATGTCTAACTTCAACACTTTGATTTCTAAAACTATTTTCTAGGGTAAGGATTAAATTAATGTAGACAATACAAGAGATTAAACATGTATTTAAAAGGTGAAAAATAATTTGGAGCAATACAAGTTAAAGTAAATTTTTACAATGAGTTTTAAAGAAATAAAATAATTAGAATTAAGTTTAAGAGGTTAATACTAATGGTTTTTACTGTAAGAAGAAATACAGTAGCTTTATAAAATTTCTAACGTATAGCTCATCGTGTGTTTTGAAGCACGTTAGGAATTTTCAAAAGTATAATTATTTGGTATTAATAAAAATGAAAAGGGCTTTTAAATGGTAAATTTAGGAAACCATTATTATAATTTATTAAACAAAATACTGTCAATTTTTAGTAAAAACGGATAAATAAGATAGAAAAGATGTCCAAAAGACAGTATACGCTATGAAAAATATTCTACGTAATTTAAAAGTACTAAATATTATTTCATGCTGTTTTTAAACAGTTATTTAAGGAAGTTGGACAAGAAAACGATTTAAAAATCCTACGCGATTGAGAAAACGTATTAAAAATGCTACGCGATTTTAAAAACAGAAAAATATCTTTACGCGATTTTTAAACGTTTGTAAAAAATGACGGAATTATGAAAATGCGATAAAATTTCTACGCGATTGACCGTTACTATCTTTATACTGTCGGGAAAATGTGAACCCGTACAGATTATTTTTGAAAATCTATATGTTGTCGGGAAAATGTGAACCCGTACAGGCTTTTTGAAAATCTATTTGCTGTCGGGAAAATGTGAACCCGTACAGGTTTTTGAAAATTTATATGCTGTCGGGAAAATGTGAACCCGTACAGGCTTTTGAGACTATATCTGCTGTCGGGAAAATGTGAACCCGCATGTGCTTTCCATCTATCTGTTATGTGTGCCATGTATTTGGTGGATTGGTTGACGAGACGAATCACATCGTGTTGTCGATGCGATAAACATAGTGTGGTTCATTGTTCTAATGAACTTGGAGACTTTAGTGTACGGGATCCCACATGTGGACAGTTGGTCGCTCCGCTGGGCCGTGGTAAACCGATAGCGCACTATGGTACTCAACATACACTATATTTAATCGAGATTTGTGAAATCTAGTAGTACATTTGCCTGTAGTGCCACAACGTGAGACCGTGAACTACACCATGCCTGGATTGATGGATTCCTGTGTCGTGGGGCTATAGACGCAACGTGTGACAGTGCAATAGTTGGTGGGGTAGCCGTGGTACTATTAGGTTTTGCGAATCATTCCTCTCTCTGATACTTATGTTTTCTTTAGCTCCATGGAGTAGGATTATGTCTTATTGTATATGTTGATATGTGGTGCATTATTATCTTCTATTTGTTATTTTTATCTATTATCTTTTATTTGTTATTTCTTTTATCTATTATCTTTTATCTGATGATATTTTTATTTGTGATCTTTCATATATGATATTAATTGTTTATATGTTGTATTTTGTCTGTGCATTATTGTATTTTTGTTCATGTTATGAAATTTGTTGTTATTGAATTTAATCTTTATTTTTATTGTACTGTTATGATATTTTATATGGTATGAATTGTTATATCTGTCCTGATCCTGATAATGTTATTACTGTTTATTTTATTAGGTTATATGCATATTAGAAATATTTGTAAATTGATAACATGACTATAATTGTGATTATCTGTGTGTATGGAATGACTTTGTCATTCGAATCATTCTTTACTACCGTACTGGTATTGGTGAAAGGGGATCTCACCTCTTTCCTGTGTTGTTTGTTTGGGTTGTATCATTTGAAATCGTATAGTAGGCGGAGTACATCTATTGGAGGCCATATTCTGAAGATGGTGACGGCGTCGAAGAGTGAACTTCAAACTTCAATAGGATGCAATTGGTGAAGACATGGATCTTGTAGGTTGGGTTTTTTTTTCGTTAGTGTTATTACCGTGCTATTAGTAGTAACCGTTTTTGGGGTGACTACTATTTCTCTGAGTCTGTAAATTACATGTTTTACTTCTATGATGAATATTTGGTGGTACTTATATTATGTGTATTAATTAATTCAATTTAATTTCGGTTTTTCTTATAATTTTTGGTAAGTCTATATTTCTGCGAAATGAAATTTTAAAATTCATCTTTTAACAATCAAAACTTTTATAAAATGATTTCAGTTGGTTTTATATTTTATTTAAAATGTGACGCCCTACGGAGGGTGTTACAACCGTCCAATAACTATTCCGCTGTCTCACGTTGCGTCTATAGCCCACTGAAATAGCATAGTGGTGCAGCACACTGTCATACGTCGTGTCACTACAGGCATGCACTAATAGATTTCACAAGTTCTTGATTAAGTATAGTGCGTGTCGAGTCCATTAGTGTGTTACCAGTTACCACGGCCCAGAGGAGCGACCAACTGCCCACAAATGGAATAATCTGCACACTAATGTCTCCAAGTTCATTCAAGTTGAACAACACTAAGCTTATCACATCGACAACACGTTGTTATTCACCTCGTCAATCAATCTACCAGAATTGGCATGACTCAATGCATGATAAAAAAAATCCAGTTACGCCCTCAATGGCAAAAATTACGAAAATGCCCTCACTGGCAAATCGCATATATATATACAGTACGCACCCACCTGGCAATACTACATATATATACAGTATGCACCTACCTGGCAATACTGTTTCACCATATGCCCTCACTGGCAAAAATTACGAAAAATGCCCTCACTAGCAAAAATTACGAATATGCCTTCACTGGCAAATCACATATAAATACAGTACGCACCCACCTAGCAATACTGTTTCACCATCTGTCCGGGTCCACCACTTTAGCCCGACAGTAAAAACTTGTTGTTTCGTCAATCGCGTAGAAATTTTATCGCGTTTTCAAAATCTCGTCATTTTTACAAACGTTTTTAAATCGCGTAAATATATTTTGCTGTTTTTAAAATCGCGTAAAGTTTTTCAAATGTTTTCTCAATCGCATAAGATTTTTAAATCATTTTCTTGTCCAAATTCCTTAAAAATTACTGTTTAAATAAACAAAAAATAATATTTAGTACGTTTAAACTACGTAGAATAATTTTTCATACCGTATACTGTCATTTGGACATCTTTTCTATTTTATTTGTCCATTTTTAATAAAAATTGACAGTATTTTGTTTAGAAAATTCATAATAATGGTTTTCTAATTTTTCTGTAAAAATTTTCTTTTTTATTTATTTAACCATATAATTACTTCCTTGAAAATTACTAACGTGCTTCAAAATGTGAAATGAGCTCTACGTTAGAAATTTTATAGGAGTTACTGTTTTTATTTCCAACTATTAAATTCTTAATTTTAACCACTTAAACTTAATTTAAATCCTTTTATTTCCTCAAAATCATTGTTATAAAAATTCCTTTTAGTATTGTTTACTTCCCTTTAATTGAAAATGATTTGGAAAACAACTTTTGAAATCATAATTACATGGCTTAGGCATGTTGGCCGAAATGCTTCAATTTCCTCTTTTGATCCATAAATTCATTTTTCTTACTTTAAATTCATTTGTAACCTATTAATTTTCCTAGGTTAATTAAATCACACTTTTAGAAAATTGTTGAGAATATTTTGGTTCCTATTTCTTGGTCAATGGCCGTGAGCCTTGTTGATGTGTTCTTTGGAACACTCATACAATCCTTGACATATTATTCACATCCTATAAATTATCATGCATTTCTAATACATACAATATTATCAAAGCTTGTAGACATGCAATTTAATACAAATCACAAATAGGAAAGCTATTAACAAGCACACCAATGAATCCTTATGGATTCTACAATCACAAACAAAGTCCATCTTCTTACCACCACCCAAGGATGATAAGATTAAGTCTTCCTCTTACCTTAAATGAAGACAAATATGCTTTCACTCCTTTCCTAGGGTTTCGATTTTCTCCTTCAAAACACCTAGCAAGCTTAAACAAATTTCTACAAGTTACTAACATTAAAGAGAGCTTAAACCATGGATAAATCATGGCTTAGAACTTTGAGAAAGAGTTTAGAAATGGAAAACAAGAAATTTCACCTTCTAGGTAAAATCTTCCAAGTAGGTTTTCAAGCCTCAAATGAATGATTTTGCAAGAACTCTCAACTAGAGATGTTCTTAGAATTGTGTTTAGGTTTAGAAAAGTGGGTTGGATAAAATTTTAGGTAGATGGATGGTGTGTAGGGGTACATGGCCGAATGCTTCACCAAGAGAACAACTATGGAGGTTTGTATTTTTGGAAGAGAGAGAAGAGAAAATGCATGAAAATCAAGTGATTATGGCCTTCAATGGAGTGAATGGCCGTAGACTTCAATGGGCAAGAGGTGTCCATTTGTGTTGGCTCCATCCAAGCCTTAGAATTGATCAATGGTGAGGATTAAGCTTGGTCTCCAAGCTTAGCTCTCATTGGTTCATCCTAGCCTTGTCACTTAACCTAGTCATCATGCTTAGTCACTAATTAAGCCTAGTCATTAAGCTTAGTCACTAACCTAGTCACTAGCCTTGTCATTAGCTATCGGTTCTAGCTCAAAACGTTCTGCTTAGGTTAAACGTGGGTCCCGCAATACATTTCTGGGTCCACTGTCATTTAACTATACTGACTAATAAAATAATATTATAATAATATAAAATAATTTTATTTTACAGTAAAGTCCTAAAAATTAAAAGATTATTTCCGTCTCATTCAGAATTGGGTTTAGTAAGATCCCCCAGCTCTGAATAATTAAAAATAAGATTTCTCCGGCCCGAAAAATATTATTTTCCTGTCCCGGAGCAAATCACACAAAAAGTCCAAATAAAATCACAGACAGTAATATTAAACATCAGTATCATATAGAAAATTTAAAAACAATACATTCGGGACGTAATGGTCATTTTCTTATTTTTCCCCACCACGAAGCAAATCATTCAAAACATTCAAATAAAATTATAGACAGTAAAATATATCAGTATATGACACAGAAAAATTTAAAACAGTAGTTTGACAAAATTTTTATTTTATGGTCTCGAAGCAAAATATGCAAAACGACCAAAGAAAATCATAGGTTGTAATATATATTTGTATTTCATACAAAAAAACAAGAAACAAAAAACAGGGACACAACGGTCTTTTACCCAAAAGTTTGAAAAACAAAGAAACGAACATTCGGGACATTTTTCCAAAAGTTGGGGTGTTACAACTCTCCCAAACAAATAAAAATTTCATCCTCGAAATTATTTGCTCATCAAAACAAATGAGGATATTGATCCCTCATTTTATCTTCCAGCTCCCAGGTAGCGTCACCTGTCACATTATTCCATATGACCTTCACCAGCTCGATCATTTTCCCTCGAAGCTGCTTTACCTTTCTATCCTCTATTCTAACAGGTAAAGTCTCATAAGTCAGATTCTCCTTCAACTGCACTTCGTCAGGTTGTATAACATGCGTCGGATCCGGAACATACTTCCGTAACTGAGATACATGAAATACATCATGCAGATTTGATAAAAAAGGCGGCAAAGTAATCTGATACGCCACAGGACCTATCCGTCGGATAATCTGATACGGTCCAATGAACTTAGGAGTAAGCTTCTTGGATTTAATAACTCTTCTGACACCAGTCGTAGGAGTTACTCTTAGAAACACATGCTCATCCTCCTCAAATTCAAGAGGTCGTCTTCGTTTATCCGCATAACTCTTCTTCCTGCTTTGCGTCATCTTCATCTTTTCCTGTATCATCTTTACCTTCTCTGTAGTCTGTTGTACAAGATCTGGTCCAATAGTCATATTTTTCCCATCTTGATACCAACATAACGGCGTTCGACATCATCTCCCATACAATGCCTCATAGGGTGCCATCCCTATACTTGAGTGAAAACTATTGTTGTAGGTAAATTCTATCAAAGATAAAAATTCATCCCAACTTCCTCGTTGTTCCAAAACACAAGCATGCAACAAGTCTTCCAAAGACTGTATAGTTCTTTCTGTCTGACCATCAGTCTGCGGATGATACGCCGAGCTCAATCGCAACTTAATTCTCATTGCTTCTTGCAGACTTCACCAGAACCTTGACGTAAACTTCGGATCTCTATCGAAAACTATACATGTAGGCACACCATGCAGTCTGACAATCTCACCGATGTATAACTGGGTTAATCTTTCCAACGAATACTTGATATTGATTGGTAAGAAATGAGCCGACTTTGTAAGCCTATCGACTATAACCCATATCGAATTATGACATTTCCTTGTCTTCGACAACCCAGTAACGAAATCCATAGAGATACTATCCCATTTCC
This sequence comes from Ormosia emarginata, assembly GCA_029884605.1. Lineage (NCBI taxonomy): Eukaryota > Viridiplantae > Streptophyta > Magnoliopsida > Fabales > Fabaceae > Ormosia > Ormosia emarginata. Next base: position 16,763,194 of record JAQQTP010000078.1, on the reverse strand, counting down.
ATTCTGGAATAGCTAATAGTTGCAACATACCAGCTGGTCTCTGATGTTCCACTTTCACTTTCTGACAAACCAGACAAGACTCCACATATTCTGCTACGTCTCTTTTCATCCTTGGCCACCAAAACAACCTTTTCAAGTCTTGGTACATTTTGGTCATCCCCGGATGTAAACTCAGGTCACTAGTATGAGCTTCATCTAGGATCGACTTCTTCAATCCATAATCATCAGGCATACAGATTCTTCCCTTAAACCTTAAGATTTCATCTGCTCCTTCCTCTACCGTCGCCTTATGACCTTGCTTTAACAATTCCCTCTCATTTTGTAAAAACACGTCTTCCTTTTGTTTATCTTGGACTACATCGAGAAATTCATTTATAATCACAACCTTACATAGACGAACTCTTCCAGGCAGAAACTCCACAGACAACCATAGATCTCGGAACTTGTTAATCAATTCCTCCTCCTTTATCATCATTGCCGAAACACTAAGCACCTTTCTACTTAAGGCATCAGCTACCACATTAGCTTTTCCTGGGTGGTATTGGAGTTGAAAATCATAATCCTTTAAGAATTCCAACCATCTCCTCTGTCTCATATTCAATTCTTTCTGATCAAACTAGTACTTTAAACTCTTGTGATCACTAAAGACATTGAACATTGCTCCATACAGAAAATGCCTCCACACTTTCAGAGCAAAAACCACCGCGGCCAATTCCAAATCGTGTGTTGGATAATTCCTCTCATGAACCTTCAACTGTCGAGAAGCATACGCCACAACATTCCGATTTTGCATCAACACACATCCTAACCCTTGGTAAGAAGCGTCACAATACACATCAAAAGTTCCCTTAGAATCTAGAAAAATCAACACTGGTGCAGTTGTTAACCTTCTCTTTAATTCTTGGAAACTAGCTTCACATTCTTCCGTCCACTCAAAAGCTTGACTTTTCCTCGTAAGCTGTGTAAGCGGTCCAGCAATCTTAGAAAAACCTTCGATAAACCTCCGGTAATATCCAGCAAGTCCAACAAAACTTCGAACTTCTGTCACCGTCTTAGGTCTTTCCCACTGTAAAACAATCTCCACTTTCGATGGATCTACTGCAGAACCTTCTTTTGAAATCACGTGAACTAAAAATTGTACTTCTTCCAACCAGAACTCACATTTGGCCAATTTCGCATACAGCTGCTTTTCCTTCAAAATCTGAAGAACAATACCCAAATGTTCAGCATGCTCTTCCTTAGATTGAGAATAGATCAGAATGTCATCGATAAAGACAATGACAAATCTGTTTAGATACGGACGAAAATCCTGTTCATATAATCCATAAATATGGCAGGAGCATTCATCACCCCGAATGGCATTACTTGATACTCATAATGTCCATAACGAGTTCGAAAAGCTATTTTTGGTACATCCTCCCCCTTAACACGAATCTAGTGATAACCCGATCTCAGATCTATCTTAGAGAATACCACTGCTCCCTTTAACTGATCCATCAGGTCGTCAATTCTTAGAAGTGGATATTTATTCTTGATAGACACCTTGTTCAGCTGACGATAATCCACGCAAAGTCGAGAAGTTTCGTTTTTCTTCTTGACCAAAAGCACTGGCGCTCCCCATGGTAAAACACTAGGTCGCACAAACTGTTTCTCCAACAGTTCCACCAATTGCTCTTTTAACTCTACCAACTCTGCTGGCGACATACGATAAGGTGCAATTGAGATAGGACCTGCTCTTAGTACTAAATCAATTGAATACTCGATCTCCCTCTCAGGTGGCAAACCAGGTACGTCATCAGGAAAAATCTCTGGAAACTCGTTGACAATAGGAATAGTATTCACATCCTTCTCTTTCTTAACTTCTAGAGAGGACAATATCACATATCCCTGCGCTCCCTCTCTCAACAAAGATTTGACTTTAATCGCAGTCAAGAATCCAGACTTTTCTTCCTTAGGAAAAACTATGGTTTTGCTTGCACAGTCTATAAGGATATGGTTAGAAGATAACCAATCCATCCCTAATATCACATTTATCTCAACAAGAGGCAAACAAATCAAGTTGACTAAAAACTTATGGTCCTTCAAAACAATAAGACAATCCAAACATACCTTTGATGTAACTACAGGTTTAGCAGTTGGCGTAGAAACACTCAACTTAACATTCAAAGAAGACACAGGCAACTTCAATCTTTCCACACAATCATATGCAATAAATGAATGTGTTGCACTAGAGTCATATAACACAGTCAGAAGATTACCTTCAATAGCACCTTCTCCCTGAATAAGATCATCAGATTGAGAAATTTCTGTTCCAATCATAGTATACACCCGCCCTCCAGATCTCAGTTGAATACTTCCTGACCTTGGCTGAGTAGCACGAACATTTCTCATAGTTGGCTTTTTCTCTGGCTGAGTACAATCTCTAGATATATGTCCAGGCTGTTTGCAATTAAAATAAACTGTTCCTCTGATAGGCATTCACTAGAAAGATGGCCTTTCTTTCCACACTTAAAACATGTTGGCGTAAATGCCACTCTTTGTCCAGCTCCACTACCACTTGCACTCCCCCAACTGGTGGTCGTTGAGATTGATTCCCTGGTGGTCTAGAATACGGCTTACGCTGAAACCGATTAGTATTACTGCCACCACCTCTCTGAAACCTTGTTGGCCCAAAGTTACGATTCCTCTGATCTCGTGACGGCTCCAACTCCTCGAGTCGCGCACACGCATCAACTAAAGCATGAAACTGATTCATTCTCAAGGATATCACTCCTCGCTTCAGTTCCACTCTTAACTCTGCTTCAAACTTTCGACATCTCCACCCATCATCTGGTCGAGTTTGAGCATAATCGGAGAATTGAGACGAACTCTCAAATTTTGTAGCTTACTCATTCACAGTCATATTACCCTGACGTAAACCAAGAAACTCCATTTCCTTGGCATGCATAGCATTCGCAGGAAAATACTTCTCCAGAAAAGCATTAGAAAATACATCCCATGTAATTTCTACTCCCTCAGCTAACAATAATCGGCGGTTTCCTCTCCACCAATGTTCACCATCTCCCCTCAGCATAAAGGCTGCATATGTCACCTTCTTCTCATCAGAGCATCTCATTCCTTCAAAAATTCTTTCCAAGTCTTGTATCCATTGACTTGCTTTCTCAGGGTCAACCTCGCCTCTAAACTGTGGCGGATTGTGGCGCCTAAATTTAGATAAATTTAGGGCATCAGCAATAGCATCTTGCTGTTGAGCTGCTCTCAAATTTTACTACGTAATTACTTCAGCCATCCGCTGCATAGCTTCAGCAGTCGCAATCATTGGATCCACTTCTCGATTTACGTTCGCACGTCCTCGTCCTCTACCAGACATCTTCTTTCTTCAAACATAACAAAACAAAGTCAGATACATCCTTTCGGAAGTAAATCACAGAGAATCACACAGCACAAACAAAAACGAACCCAACCACAACCCCAAAAGACTCTAACTTGGGCTCTGATACCAACTAATGTAACACCCTTGTGGGGATGTCATATTTAAAAAGAAAATAAAAGAAAAATAAATAAAATCTACCCAAGTTGTAAAACATTTGTTACATAATAATACGGGTTGTAAAATTCTTCCTATTAAACAGAATATTATTAAATAAAATAACGCGGAAACACAAAATTAACAAACTAACATCACATATAATATACATAGGATTTTAATCATAAGTTATACAAATAATTTACAACTAAAATATTTAAACGAAAACAGTAAACAAAAGCAATTACAGTCTATATATACAAACGCAGACGCGCCCAAGTACACATCATAAATATTTAACCCTTTGAAGGATCACTCTCAAGAAGATCATCAGGAGATAAATATCCAGGATGCCTCGACTCTCGGCGGAAACGAGACCGCGCAGTCGACACGCTGCTAATCTCACTAGGCGCAGTTGACGAGCGCCGAACTCAATCAAAATTATAACCGAAGTTATTACCTAAACTTGTAGTATAGTGAACAACACCGGATCGTCTCCTCAAGGATCGTAGATGCAATTTGATCAAATCAAGTGAAAGTTATAAAAAAGGGGGTTTTGATGGTTCAAGGATCGCAAAGGATGTGGATTTAAAGAGAAATAACAATTAAAAGAACAAATCAATTCAGAAATCTATCCGAGATTGGGTGGATTCAATCATAGACCTTTCAACAAACACCTGAAATACATTTGAATGGTTAACTTGGATCTAACCGAGATCTCTCGCATCGATCCGAAATTCATACTAGACAATCGTCCGTAATTCAATTGACAAGTGATAAACACAAATCTGCAATCGCACCATTCATGTAAATATATGTCAATTTAAGCACCGAATTCAATTAACCTAGGCACAAATCAGTAACCTAACCTCTTCAATTACGTGATTAGTTTAGATCAATCAGTTCTAAATTTCATCACAATACTTAATCTTAAACCAAGATCAAATCGATCAAACATAAACAATCACCATTCATGCATTCAAGATCAAGAGAACAGAAGAAGAAGAGAAAAGGAATTCAAATATAAATCAAATACATTACATAACCAAGGTCTCAAGAATCCAAGCCACAATCTCTTCAAGAGTCCCGAATTGACTAGAAGTGACTTAGCTCTCCATTACAATGAAGGAAAAATATACAAGAACTATGAAAAACTATCTTTAACTCTAAGTGTATGTTGTATTTAGAGCTCTCCACATGCTTCCTTTTATAGAGGATTCAGAGTAGTAGTAGATGGGTAGATGAGATTAGTAGGTGGAATTAGTAGGTGAGCTTGGTAGGTGAACTTGGTAGGTGAGCTTGGTAGGTGAACTTGGTAGGTGAGCTTCCTTGTCTCCGAAAGTATTCATTGCTGAACTCATTGATTTCGTCATTTTTGAGCCAAGTGGTCTTCATGAAAGTTCTAGGAAATTGTCTAAGCTTTCCAATGGCTCTGAAGCACCCAAAAATTCGTCCTACAGCCCAAGATATGACCCAATTACTACAGACTGCTCAGGACCAGTTTCAGCACCTCTGTTTTGACTTTCAGACCCAATATCTCCATCAAGGAGCCCGAATCAAGTTTTGTGTTTGTCATGAAAGTTGTACATATGGGTCTTAACTTTCAGATCACCAATTTTCAGCCCATTCTATAAACCCAAACTCGAATTATGTTCTGGTTACTACACACTGTTCGGGTTCCAGTCACAAATCCCGTATTCTGATTTCCATGCCCAATTAGCTCCACTAGATGTCTGAATTTGACTTTGAGCTCTTCATCAAAGTTGTAGAGCTCTCTTTTATCTTTCCTACAAAGTAAAATTCATAATTATCAGACATTTAGAACTCAAGATATGGCCAAAATACAGAAACAGTGTAAGACTCGAATAATGCTGAAAAATCAATTAAGTCGATTCGAGTTCAAACTTACAAAACATAATCAAATTCACCAATTAAGTACATGAAGAGTGTAAATGACTAATAATGAGGGTTTCTTAATGAATAAAATATGTGATTATCAAATTCCCCCACACTTAGTTTTTTGCACTCCTGGGCAAAACATATAAAACTAAAGTTAGAAGACAAAGACAAACGACACAAACTTAAAAGTTAAAAACTCTAAAGGACTCAATGAAGCAAGAAGAGCAACAAGAAATTCAACGGATCAAAGCATAAATGAGGTAACATTTCTTCACATCTCAAACCGAAATGCAAGGAAACTTCCGTTGAAAAGAATGAATTAAGAATGATGGATCTTCACAAGATTCCCTCTCAATCTCTCAAGTGTTTAAAAGGTAGGTATTTCACTCAATTCAACCCATGAAAATGGCACTACCATAAGCTTGCTTATCTTCTACTTCTCCACTACTCAAAACACATGCACACACAAATCATGAGGACTTTATTCAAGGTTGTAGTGAGGTCAAGGTAACAAGAGGATAAAATGGATATGAGAAGATAAATACCAAAGAGAATAAAAGCAAATGAGAGGCGAGTTTAAATAACGAGCATAAAAGTTCATCTCAACTCTAATGTATATCCCTTTACATATTCATTTCCCAATCCTTTTCTCTCTTTTTTTTTTTTTTATATATATGAACATAACTATATACATACATTTCTCTTTTTTTTTTTTTTTTTTTTTTTTTTTAGGCACTCTTTCTTTTCTTTTCTTTTTTTTTTTTCAACAACCATTTTGTACACACACCCCCACACTTGTTCAAAAACTCATCCATTAACCAGGCTAATGTTCTTTTATTTCCTAAGGTACAGTAAGAACACGATTTTTCATTTAAGGCACATAATGAGCTAGAAACAAGGAATGGTCAAATAAGCTCAAAGGGGTTAAGCAAAGGAAAATATACAAGGTTGGCGGGAATCGAGAGATTTTCGAGAGGTCAAAAGAGTGCTTGATATCATATTGAAAACAAGGTTGGCTATTTGGTTAAATTAGCTAAGAAAGAGGGCCTCAATCATGTTCATGCATGCAAGTGAAATGTAGCCTCAAAAAGAATCAAAGCAAGTTCTAGAGTGGTCATTAACATGAGTGAAAATCACACAAGAAAGAAGAGAATGACATAAATGTTGAATCCATCCATTAGGCTCAAAATCTCACAAGTATGCATTCATCAAACTCAATTCATCAATTCAATCATCCATCACCAAGCATATCAGTTCAAGAAGGGAGAAAAATTATTCAATCATGCAATGAACCCCTTTTTTATTATTTTTTTATTATTTTTTTTTTTTGAATTTTTTTTTTAAAATTTTTTTTTTTTAACAAACGAAAAGAAACAGAAACATGCTAAAATCTCTCCCCCACACTTAATGTAACATTGTCCTCAATGTGAAAGAAAGAGATAGAAAAGAGCAACACAACCTGATAAGAAGTGAATCAACGCCTAGCAGAAAAGAAACACACCGTCGGCCGCATCGACCGAAAAGAAATCAAACAAGAAAACGTTAGTACTTCCACAAGTCAATACTAATTAATTACTACCTAAAAACTCCTTACTCGCCACCAATTAAGATGAGTCTCAAGAGTAAAATGACTCCTTACTCGCCATCACTAATTGGTTTAATAAGTCCATGACAATCATATCATACTAAACAACAACAACAAATTTTTTTTTTAAATCAAACCCTTTAAAGAGAAAGTTTCAGATCGGGCTCTTGTTTCTTGTTACTTCCTTCGCTGCTTCTGTTGACCAATCTATCTCGAGCTAATACCGATCGTACATACTCAAAAGCTTCTAATTTATCAATGAGCTCATCAATAGTGGAGGCGAGAGATAAGAAGTTGTCTTGCCGAAGGAGTGATAAATTTTTGTTCCACAAACTTTGTCAAGAAAAAATAACAAAGATCAAAGAAATTATTAACATTCAACAAACCAATGGGTTTATGGTGGATGTTCGGTTCGACCAAGAGACAATTTGAAAAATTTCTTCCAAAGTACCAAAACCACCTGGTAAGGCAATGAATGCATCGAGTTTTCGAGCATTATCTTCATGCGTTCATGCATTGATGATACCTTAAGTTCCTCCCCAATTGTCTTTCCAAAGGTGATGTTCTCGTTGAGCTAAAGTTTCAGGAATGATACCTAGAACCTGACTGTCTCTTACAAAGGCAGCAAGTGATACAGCCCCCATTAACCCACGACAACCTCCCCCATATACAAGATGAATATTTCTCGCAGCAAGTGATCGACCAAGAGTGCTAGCTGCGTTTATAAACTCTAATCCCTTCCCATAACTCGACCCACAAAAAACACAGACATTTTTGAGGTTACGAATAGAAGGCCCCATTCTATACTCTTCCTCCCTTTGAGTGTTTCTGAGTTTGAAGGAAAATGGAGAAAATGGAGTGTTTAAATAGGAAAAAGAATGGAAAGGGGAATAATTGCACCTATGAGGTGTCGCGACCGGGATCGCGGCGAAATACAGCAACTCGCGTATGATTTTAAAAAAATGATTAAAATATGGAGTCGCCACCAATTTTATTTGAATTTAGGAAAAATTGGAAAACCTTTTTAGAAAATGGTCTTTGGAACCAAATCGGATTCGGGAGTCGGTTATGGATAGGGAAGGGTGGAAACTTAATCCCACCGCACCCTATCACACCCGTCCCCGAGACGGTACCTTAAGTTAATTGTGCAAAAATTTGATAATCTCAAATTTATTTATTTTACCCCTTTTTTAAAAAAGACTTTGCAAATATTTTATTTTTTATTTTTTTTATTTTTTTTATTTTTTATTTTAAGAAAATAAAAACCAAATTGTAAAAATTTAATTTTAACTTGACAGAATTGAAATTCTCATCCCTACGCACTCCTCGTGCAATGAGGAACTCAAAGTTACGTAGTTCTTAAAAAATAAGTGTGAGTTGATTAATTTTAATTAAAAAAAAAAAATTTGGAAAGAAAATTTTTTATTTTAACAACAAAATCATTCTTACACAGATTCAAGGTAGCACTAGACTACTCAACAAACCCTTATGATCCAAATGACACCGAAGATAGCATCTCGCTATTCAATCACCGCCGTCGATCATTGCAAATGATTAATTTATTATTTTTATTTTTCATTTTTTTAAAATTTTATATTTGTATTTTTATTTACTTTTCATTAGTCACAAAACACAACATAAAATACACTATCAAATAAAATAAACACTCTCAAACAGAATAGATCCTAAAAAAAGGAAAAAAAAAAATAAACTCAAATCACAAGCTTTCATTATTATTATTACTTTTACAATCAATAAATTAACCCAAAAAAAAATTTATTTATATATATATTAAAAGCCAACAGAAAAGGGGTGGGGATTAAACCAACCCACGTAAAAGTATATATATTTTTTAAAAAAAATAAAAAGCTACCTACGTAACCCTTCATTTCACGTTTTCATGCAAGTTTACTTTTTAAAACAAAAGAGAGGCAATAGCACGTTAAAAAAAAAACTCACCTCCCGTTAAACAGAGAAAACTAACAAAGAAGAATATCTTCTTGCTCTAGAGAGGAAAAACGATGGGAGCTCTGCGCAGTGCGGTGGGGCGCGGTGTTGGATGATTGTGGTGGTGCTCCGGTGTTGATGGGTGTTGGTTGCTTTGAGTTAACTCGTTGGTTCACGGTGGAGGCGCCGCTACCATGACGTGCTTGGAGGTTTGGAGAAGATGAAGATGGTGGTGGATGGGTTCACGTGGAGAAGGCCGAGGGTGTTGAAGGCTTAGTGATGGTGAAGGTGGAGTGTTGTAAAGGCTTGGTGATGGTGAAGGTTGTTTGGTGGGGCTAGGTGGAGTTGAAAGGAAGATGGTGAGAAGGGTGCTTTCTGGATGTTTACATTGGTTTGCGGGTTATGTGCGGGAGCTGATCTTGGAGGTTTTACGTGGTGGAGGGTGATGAGGTCAAGTAAAGGTGGTGGAGGTGATGAGGGTGACTTTTGTCGGAGGTTAAAGATGGCTATGGAGTTCAAAGAGATGGCCACGGTTTGGGTTGCTGGTCTTCACGTAGAGCTGGTGATGGAAGAAAATGAAGGTGGTGAAGAATGGTGAAGGAGTTTGGGAAGCTATGGAGAATGGAAAATGATCACGGTTGCTGCTGGTGAAGTGAACATGATGAAAAATGGATCCTTCCCCTGGTTGCTCTCACGTGAGTCTTCCGTGTAAGAGTGAAAGTTGGTTTTGGCTGCTACTTGTTGATGGTGATGGGCAAGGATGAAGATGAAGGATGAAGTTGATGGCTTGGGGGAGAATGAAGGTGGCAGCAGGAAGGTGGTTTGAAGGGTGCTGCTTGAGATTGATGATGTAGAAAATGGTTATGTTGGAAGGTTATGGGTGACGTTGCTGGGGCAAGTTTTCTGAGTCACGGTTGGAAGTGAAGGCTTGGAGGTTTGATGGATGATGGATGGAGATGAGGAGGGAGATGGTGGTTGGGAAGGCGTGGCGCAGGTTGGATGGAGGTTTGATGGAAGTTTGAGGAGGAGCTGTTGGAAAGCTTGGTGGGTGGATAATGGGGTTGCTAGAAAAATGGTGCATGGGGTGATGGTGGCTACGGGTGATGGAATGGCTTGCTGTTATGGATGCTAACGTTGGTGAAGGTGGTAGCATCTAGGTGGAAGAAGGTGGCTTGGTGGAGTGCTACGGGAAAGTGAGTTAGAGGTGGAGTTTGGTTTCACGTGGGGAAGTGAAGCTGGTGTTTGGAAGAAGATGGTGATGCTGGTGGTGAGTGGAGCTGCGTGGAGTTGGCTTCTGTTATGGAAAATGGAAGATGGAAGGTGGGTGAGGGTGGAGCTACGGTTGAGTTGCTGAAAATGGTTGAGCTTGGTGAAGAAGGGTGATGGTGAAGGAGTGAAAATGAAGGAGAGGAGTAGGGGGCTGTGAATGGAGGTGTGGTGCGAATGAAGGAAAAGAAATCCCCCCCTCTGTGCTTGCGTGAAACCGTGAGGAAGAAGGAGGAAAAAAAAAAAAACTTGTGTGCTTCCCTCCCTCCTTGCTCTACGTGAGAAGAAAGAAAATGGCCGAAACTGTGTAATCTTGCCCCCTCTGTGTTGCCTCTCTTGTAATGTGCCCCTGTTATTGCTTGCGTGAGTGAATATATAGGAAAGAAAAAAGTGCCGTGAGTGGAGTGGGTGCAATTAGTGAGTGCCATTGAGTGCAATTGTGAGTGCAGAGTGTGAGTGGAAATTGAGTGCAATTTGGAGTGTTGTGAGTGTAGAGTGGAGTGCAATTGAGTGCATGGTGAGTGCGTGGGAAAAAAAACGAAAGTGAGTGCAGAGTGGGTGAGTGCTGTAAAGTGAGGAAATTGAGTGCTAAGTGATTGTGTGCAGCCTGCAGAGTAGTGATAGTGGGTATATGTGGGGACGTGAGAATAGGTGAAGGTGGTTATGGAAGGAAGAAAATGGAATGGTGGGTATGGGATGAAGAAATGGAAGTCCCCCTGTTATTGTGCGTGTGTCTTTTTGCCTTCTTTTTTTTTATATTATACCTTTTTTTATTTTTTTATTTTATTTTATTTTATTTTTTTTTATTTTTTTTTATTTTTTATTTTTATTTTCATTTTTTTATATTATTATTATTATTTTTAAGACTAAGATGAGCTTAATCTGTTTAAACTAAAAAAGGCTAGGTAAAATGGGCTAAAAGGTGGGCCATAAATTTTTATTTTTTTTTTTTAAATTTCCTCTTTTTTTTTTTATATATATTTTATTTTTTAGTCCCACAAAATTGAGTGTTCATGATTCTAGCTCTTTTACTTGTTTCTTATTAGATAATAAGAATAACCGTAGTTTTTCTAATTATCGTCATAAGAAATGAGTAAAGATATGAACTTCAATTTTGTCCCAAAAACAAAAACAAGGCAAGAAATTGAAATGCATGGAGTCGATGCACTCAACAAAAAATTTAAAAGAATAGAGCCAATGCGCTCAACGTAAATTAAAATGAACAAATTAAGAATGAATGGAGCCAATACGCTCAACGTAAACTAAAATGCAAAGAGCCAATGCGCTCAACGAAATTAAATATGCAAGGAGCCGATGCGCTCAACAGAAATTCAATATGCAAGGAGCCGATGCGCTCAACGTAAATTAAAATGCATGGAGCCAATGCGCTCAACGTAAATTAAATATGCAAGGAGCCGATGCGCTCAACAGGAAATTAAATATGCAAGGAGCCGATGCGCTCAACAGGAAATTAAATATGCAAGGAGCCGATGCGCTCAACAGGAAATTAAATATGCAAGGAGCCGATGCGCTCAACAGAAATTAAAATGCATGGAGCCGATGCGCTCAACAGAAAATTAAAATGCATGGAGCCGATGCGCTCAACAGAAATTAAAATGCAAAGAGCCGATGCGCTCAACAGGAAATTAAATATGCAAAGAGCCGATGCGCTCAACAGAAATTAAATATGCAAGGAGCCGATGCGCTCAACAGGAAATTCAATATGCAAGGAGCCGATGCGCTCAACAGAAATTAAAATGCATGGAGCCAATGCGCTCAACAGAAATTAAATATGCAAGGAGCCGATGCGCTCAACAGAAATTAAATATGCAGGGAGCCGATGCGCTCAACAGAAATTAAATATGTAAGGAGCCGATGCGCTCAACAGAAATTAAATATGCAAGGAGCCGATGCGCTCATCAGAAAATTAAAATGCAAGGAGCCGATGCGCTCAAAATTAAATGACAATGGGCAAACCTGCGTCCCGAAATGTTAAATGACAATGGGCAACTGCGTCCCGAAATTTTAAATGACAGAATTTAAATGACAATGGGCCACTGCGTCCCGAAATTAAAATGCAGAATTTAAATGACAATGGGCAACTGCGTCCCGAAATTTTAAATGACAGAATTTAAATGACAATGGGCCACTGCGTCCCGAAAAAATAATGACAGAATTTAAATGACAATGGGCCACTGCGTCCCAAAATTTTAAATGACAGAATTTAAATGACAATGGGCAAACCTGTGTCCCGGAATTTAAATGGCAATGGGCAAACCTGTGTCCCGAAAATTAAATGGCAATGGGCAAACCTGTGTCCCGAAAATTAAATGGCAATGGGCAAACTCTGTGTCCCGAAAATTAAATGGCAATGGGCAAACCCGTGTCCCGAAAATTAATGGCAATGCAATGAGTGATGCACTCAAAAATTTAAAATACATGGAGCCGATGCGCTCAAAGAATAAATGACAGAGCCGATGCGCTCAAAATTAAATGACAGGATTTTAAAATGCATGGTGCCGATGCGTTCAAAGAAATATGGAATTAAAATTTTTCTTTTCTCTCTTTTTATCTTCCTTTTTCTTCGAAAACCAATACGAACCAACAATGGCCATGGAAAGCTTTGACCAATCAAACCCTTTGCCCACATGTTTTTCTTCATCGATCCTTTGTCACCGAGACTCCCTTAGATTTTCTCTTTTCCTTTTTCATTTTTCTCGACCACCTTGTTTTCCTTGGCAACACATCACAACCTCGTATCTTGAATTATTGAGATCCTTTAATCTGAACTAATCATTGATGGATTGTTGCAAAATTGTCGATCAAATTGTTGACCTTAAGTTTATTTTATTTGAGACATAAATTAATGAGTAAGCATGCATTCATGAAGGGACAGAAATTTGTTAAATGAACAAACTTCCTTTTATTATTTTGGTAATGTAATCGTACATGACTTTTGACAAGACACATACTTGAAAGACAAAAGAAAGATTGCAAGAAAAATAAAAACTTTGCCCCAGTATTGGTTCCTTGTTCCTCATTCAATTGATTCACTGCAAATGCTTGATAACTCAATCACTGCTTCTGCTGATACCTCCTTCAACATGAATTCTCTTTAATTTTCCTCAAAAATTTTGCCCCAGTATTGCCAATTCAATGCGAACAACTTGCCCACGTGTAACTGATTGGACACACATCAAAAATTGCCCTAGTTTGGTGAATCCCTCGAAGAGTTTCTGACTCACTTCCTTTGAGATTTTGCCTATTTATTTGTCCTAACTTTTGCTTAGACTGCCTTTTTCAGGTTTTCAGCCTAACGGACTCTCTCTTTTTTCTTTTTTCTTTTTTCAATTGCTCTAACTTTTGCTTAGGTCACCCTTTCGGGTTTTCAACCTAACGAGCTTTTTATCTTCTTTTAGGCATAGAATTTCTTGACAACATCGTATTCACGGCCTTGGCAATTCTTCTCCATCCATATTCTCGCAAAATTAACGCTCCTCCGTAAAATGTCTCGCTTGACTATGTACGGGCCTTCATAATTCGAGCCCATTTTCCTCACTCGGCGTCTTCTTGGTTAGGGAGAATCTTTTCAAAACCAAATCCCCCGAATGAATTCCCGGGACGAACTTTCTTGTTGAAGGTTCCGCCATTCCGCTTTGATACAATTGCCCATGACAAATAGCCGCCAATCTCTTCTCTTCTATCATATTCAATTGCTCATACCGAGTCTTCACCCATTCAGATTCTTCACCCATTCAGATTCTTCTAACTCCGCTTCCATTAGAACTCTTAGAGAAGGGATCTCGATTTCTATTGGAGAGACAGCCTCCATCCCATATACCAAAGAGAAAGGCGTTGCCCTGGTTGATCGTATATTAGTACGATATGCATGCAAAGCATAGGGTAACATTTCATGCCGCCTTTGTAGTTCACCACCATCTTAGCAACAATTTTCTTAACATTCTTATTTGTCGCTAACCGCTCCGTTCATCCGAGGCCCGTAAGGAGCCGAATTATGATGCTTAATTTTGAAATTCTCACGTAACTTTTAATCTCAAACCATTGAGATTGGTACCATTATCTCGTGATTATCCTTTCGGAATTCCATATCTGCAGACAATATCCCTTTTGAGGAATCTCAAAAACACCTTTTGAGTAATGTCGGCATAAGAGGAAGCTTCTACCCACTTGGTGAAATAGTCAATTGCTACTAAGATGAAGCGATGACCATTGGAAGCTTTAGGATTAATGGGCCCGATGACATCTATTCCCCACATTGAGAAAGGCCATGGGAGACACCAAATTATGCAAAGGGAAAGGAGGTGTGTTGACTCGATCCGCATACATCTGGCATTTTTGACACTTCCGTACATAATCTATGCGGTCTGTTTCCATTGTGGACCAATAATAACCACTCCTTAGAATTTTTCGAGCCATCATATGACCATTAGCATGAGTTCCACAGATTCCTTCATGAACCTCAATCATGATTATACGAGCTTCACAAGCATCCACGCATCTAAGTAAAGTACCATCGTGACTCCTTTTATACAAAACCTCTCCATTCAAGAAAAAGGTCATCGCCAACCGACGGATAGTCTTCTTATTCACCTCACTTGCCCCCGTTGGGTATTCTCTACGCTGAATATACCACTTGATATCATGATACCAAGGTTTACCATCCGGCTCGCCTTTCACATTAGCACAATATGCAGTGCTCACCGTGCATCTTCACTTAGATGGGTTGAACATTATTATGAATATCCAACTTGGTCATTACAACTAAAGTGGCCAAGGCATCCGCAAACCGATTCTCGGTCTCGGTCAAATGGGAGAAGGTCACCTCCTCAAACATCTCAACCAACTGGATTAAATACTTTTGATAAGGTATCAACTTCGGATCCTTTGGTTTGCCATTCACCATTCACTTGATAAATAATGAGTACTGAATCTCCAAATACTTTTAACTGCTTGATCCCGAAGTCAATTGCAACTTGTAAACCACTAGCACAGACCTCATATTCTACAACAGTATTAGTGCATTCAAAATCCAAATTTTGATAGCAACTGGGTATTGCTTTCCGTTGGTGAAACAACCACGGCTCCTATGCCACTACCATGCATGTTAATCGCTCCATCAAAATACATCTTCCAAATGTGTTCTTCTTCTTCTTTTCCTTCTTCCGCCATCGTATTTCTTCATCGTAGAAAATTCGATATCACTAGTTGTCCACCCTCAAGAGGGTTTTCACCGATGATCAAATCACACTTCCTTTGATGGATTTCCGAGTCATGTACTTGATATCAAATTCGATAGCATCACTTGCCACTTTGAAACTCTTAATGAAATATGAGGACTTTCAAATATGTATTTTATGGGGTCTATTCGAGAGATCAACCATGTGGTGTAATAGAGCATATACTTTGTCGTAGCCGTTTTGAGGTCCATACCAAAAGACAACAAGTTTTCTCAATAGCCATGTAACGAGCTTCACAATCATTAAACTTCTTACTCGTATAGTAAATTGCTTGCTCTTTCTTTCCCGATTCATCATGTTGTCCCAAAGATTGCCCCCATTGAGGTTGGTAATACGCTTAGGTACAAAATTAAGGGACGACCCTGCGTAGGGGTACCAAAATAGGAGGATTCATTAAATAAACCTTTATTTTGTCAAAAGCTTCCCGACATTCTTCATCCCATTTGCCCTATTGATGCTTCTTCAATAACTTGAATATAGGCTCACAAGTGCTTTGGTTAAGTTAGCAATGAATCTCGGCAATGTAATTGAGTCTCCCGAGAAAACTTCGCACCTCACGCTCCGTCTTAGGGGCGACATCTCTTGTATTGCTTTTGCTTTATCCGGATTCACCTTTATTCCTTCTCTCGCTAACAATGAATCCAAGCAATTTCCCAACAGATGCTCCAAAACACATTTGGCGTGATTCAACCTCAACTTGTACTTTCTGAGTCTTTCAAACAGCTTACGCAGACCGCCACATGACTTTCTCCTTCTTTAGATTTGGCCACTATATCATCCACGTACACCTCAATCTCCCTGTGCATCATGTCATGAAACAATGCTACCATAGCACGTTGGTAAGTTGCCCCAGCGTTCCTTAATCCGAACGGCATCACCGTGTAACAAAACGTTCCCCAAGGAGTAATGAAAGTGGTCTTTTCTTTGTCATTGACATCCATGGGAATTTGGTTGTACCCTGAGTATCCATCCATGAATGAGAACCTGTGATTCTTAGCAGTGTTATCAACCAGAACATCAATGTGAGGGAGTGGAAAATCATCCTTCGGGCTGGCCTTATTCAGATCTCTATAGTCCACACACATTCTGACTTTTCCATCTTTCTTAGGTACTGGCACGATATTAGCTACCCACTTTGGGTGTCTTGACACTTCCACAAAGCCTGCTTCCAACTGCTTAGTCACCTCTTCCTTGATCTTCATAGACATATCGGATGCATCCTTCTCAATTTTTGTTTCTTTGCCTCAATATTCGGGTATAGTGGAATTTTATGCGATGCTATATCTGGGTCTAACCCTGGCATATCCCGATAAGACCAAGCAAAAACATCCATATACTCTTTGAACAGCGTGATCATTTCTTCAAATTCCGGGTTTCCCACTATCTTCAATTCTTTTTTCTCTTCCTCTCGTCCCCATGTTGACCACCTCTCGCTTCTTCGCCATTCAAGTTAAATCCCCTCTCCGAGTACTCCAAGTAATTTTGAAAAATTTTCAACAATTTCCTCATCTTCTCCAGATTCAGGGTCTTCTTCATCAATCATTGCGGAGAATCAATTGATGAGTTTTCAAGTCCCTTTCATGAGGCAAACTTTCTACGAAACTCAAATCCTCGGAAAGCCATTTTGTGTGGAGTTGGAAAAGCAGAATAAAGCAGGAATGACAAAGAAAGAACACGATATGGTACGAAATGTAAAAAGAAAAAATGCAAAAGGATAAATCGAAAAGTGCAACGAAGGGAAATGCTCAATATTCATGCAAGTTCATTTAATTAATGTCTCAAATAACATAAACCATAAGTTCGAACAAACTTAAACAGAAATTACTTTGAAACAATCACATCAATAATTGGTTCAGATTTCCGCTTCTTTAGCGCTCCTCATCGCAAGAATGTGACGGATTGCCTTGTGCTCTTCTTGGCTTTCTTCATGCAAAGCATTGATAGTGAGGCGGTATTGAGGGTGAATGACCTCATCAGGCATAATCACCTCAGCCGGTGCTGGGAATGTTTCCCTCAGATGAGGAATGTGCTTCATTTTGCCCTTATCACTCATTTTTCCCAAAGCCATATTCTCTATTTCCTCCTTTAGAGATGCTTCGTATCCCAATCCGAACTTGTCTAGCTTCTCTGGAAATGAGATCGGTGTCCTAGTACCTTGTAATTGTGGACCCAAGCCTTTTCCTTTTTGGTACCCATTGTTAGCCATGATTCGAGCCACCACATGATTCACACTTAGTGTGAGAGATTCATCTTTACCGAGTTCAGTTTCAACTATTTCGAAACTATGCCACATATTCTCCTCTTCTTTTTCTGCACTTTCCACATACGGCACTGAAACCGGTTTTGACAGCATAATCTCTTCCTCTCCATGTATGGTGATGACCGACCCATTCTCAATATATTTAACACTTTGATGCAGGGTGGAAGGAACAGCCCGGCGGTATGGATCCATGGCCTCCCTAGTAACATGGTATAGCCAGGCTCCATATCCATGACTTGGAACAAGACTTGAAAATTGCTTGGACCAATCTCTAGCGGCAACATTATCTCTCCCACAATGCCTCTCTTGTTTCCATCAAAGGCTCGTACCACCATCTCCCGTGGCAACAGCTTCATCCTCACTTATTGCCAATGAGGTTAGAGTAGACCTTGGTAGGATATTCAAGGTGCAGACCCTCCATCGATCGAACCTTTGCAACCATATACCCTTTGCATCTTAGGGTTATATGTAAAGCCCGTGGGTTTTTCTCGACCGAGAGGTGATCTCTTCATCCATAAATACAATCATGTTGACACGCTTTCTTGGATCCACCATGCTGACAACATTCTCAGGGGTAACATCGGGTTTGACATAAGCTTCACTTAGTACTCTTAGCAATGCTTTCCGATGCAATTCCGATGTCAATACGAGTGACAAAGAGATATCCTTGCTTTGGAGTCTTCTTCAATTGTTCCATCACGTCGTATTCACTTTGTTTCATGATCTTCAGAAATTCTTCTTCACCTTCTTTCTCTCTCTCGTCTTCTTTTGACATTTCCTCTCTGCTCCCTTCCTTAACAATTTTCTCCTTTTCCAACTCTCCTGGGCCATAGAATCGCCCACTCCTGGTAATTCCTCCTACCTTGACTATATTAGTCACCAACTCCTCATCTTTGTGTGTTTCAACAATTTGAGCCTTCGAAGTCTCTTCCCGACTCCTTTTGTCTCTACCTTGGTTTCATAATTCCATGGTACTGAATGAGTGTCATTATAAACAAATGGCACCGGCTTCTTGACCGTCACCACTACTTTACCCTTGTCGAGACTGATTGAGAGGTGGTACCTTGAGCACAAAACGTTCAACCACATTAACCTCTTCGAGGAAGCTACCCCTTGCCTCGGCCCGTATTATTCCCAAAGTGAGTAAACCTTGGACTCGAACTTTAAAGTCCCAAAGAATTTTCAATATCGTGTCCTATTCCCCACAATGGTAAACACAATTCAACTCGCATCATATTTTTCCTCTTCTTTCATCGTGGCGGCCGGTGCAACGATATTGTAGCCAGCTTTCTTCAAATTTCTTCGAATATCCTTGTCATCGGTGTACGCAAGCTCATGACACTTCTTATGGATGACCCTTCCACCTCTAAAGCATTCACCATATTCCTTCCACCATGATTAGGAATTGGGTTGTTAACAATACTGGGTCCACCTCCTCCTGGATATCAAGCTTCCCATAAGCAATTAACTTTCTTACTGCAGTCTTAAAGGACTCGCAGCCTTCAATTGAATGCCCCGGATATCCATGTGATACTTGCAGTGTTGAGTTCGGGTTATACCATGATGGAAATGGTGGCTCTAATGGGCGCACAGAATTCTCGAAATAAGATGAGCATCAAACACCCTTTGGAATAGGTCTGCATTTGAAATGGACAACCTTGGAAAAGGGGGAAGGTTTTGAGGACGAAAGCGGCTTTGGTTTTGGGGGTTCGGGCGAGGTTGTGAGTGGTTTAGGTAATTTTGCGGAGGTGCGGTGGGTATCGGGCATAGGTTGGGCGAGTTGGTGTATATGGTTGTGGCGAGGGACATTGTTAACTTGGAATTGTGGTGTTGGGATGAAGTTTGTGGCCTGGTATAATTTGGTGGGATGGATAATGAGGCGAAGGCGTGTCCGGTATGGAAAATGAGGGTCAGGGGTTGTATGATGGCCGATGACTTGGGCTATATCGAGGTCCGAAATTTCTGAGGCCGATATAATTCACTTCGTGTTCTTTTTCTTTGGCTGGAATCCTTTCTTGAAAATAGTATTCTCTCGTGCTACTCATGGGCAACTTCCCGCTTTGGCCAATATTTCAATTCTTTCTCCGTAAAGTTATTAAATCGCAAAATCCTTATAGGTCGCTCCACCATCGTCCCAATAAAAGGGTTTCCTAGGGTCCCCAAGAAATACGAGCACATCTCGTACAATGTTAATGGGGGTTGGACTTGAGCGCCAAGGCTCTCCACCTCTCGCGCATATTGCTTGAATGGTTCATCATTTCCTTTCTCGCATCGAGCTCAATTGTTCCCTGGTCAGGCGTCCAAGTTGAATTTGTACTTGGTCCATAAATAAGTCAGCCAATTCTCGTCCAAATGAGAGATCTTTGAGCGATCCAACTGAAGGTACCATTCTAGGGCGGGACCTGTAAGACTCTCATGGAAGAAACTGATGAGGAACTTATCATCCCTAGACCAAACAGCCATCTTAGTCCCATAACTGATCAAATGGAAACGAGGATTGCCGCTCCCGTCATACTTCACAAAATCCGAATCTTGAAGTTGTTGGGGATTACTACATCTGTGGTAGGACACAACTCCTCTATCCTCAAGGGTCCATAAGCATTGGGGCCCTTTATCGCCTTAATCTGTTCCTCCATTTTCTCCATCCAATCTTCTTTCATTTTATCCTTCTCAGTTATGACATGACTATTCCCAGAACAAGGCATGGTCACGTGTCCCGGAATGGACACATGAGGTGGTTCCCAAGTAGGGCCTCGCATAACCAGGATTTCATTATGAGCGCCTTCTAAAGCATGATACCCCTCCCCAACGGGCGTGACTATTGATGTTGTTTGAGGTGGTTGCTCGCGGATTCCCGCAGCCGATGCTTGAGGTTACGGCCGAGTAGATTGGAGCAAGCATCGGTGGCACGTTTGCATACATTTCAACCCCATTTGCATTCCCGTTTCCACCGATTAAGTGGAGAGACTCCCTTATATCTTGCAATATTGCTTCCAACCTCGCTTGGTTCTCTCGACACCTCGTTTATCCTCCCCGTCACTTCGTCGACCTCCCTACTCAAGTTTCTTCCTGTCTCGAATTATCGCCAGCCATTCTAGTCCGAGATCTTGTATTGTGAACTCGGTTAGATTGGTCTCTTCTTTCCTAGGTCGCGCAATGATTCCCGAACCAATTTGATTTATTAACAAAGACCGAGATGAAATGAATGAGATGCATGAGAAGCATAAAATGAAATGAATGAAATGCACGGGATGCATAAGGTGAAATGAATGAACTTTGGAAACATTTTTTTCTCTTTTTTTCTTTTCTTTTTTTTTTTTTTTTTTTTTAAAAGATGCGATCAATGCCATGGAAATGTAAAATGTACATTTTTCTTTTTTTTTTTTTTTTTACAATTATGAATGACATGAAAATGCATGATTTTAAATTTTTTTAGAATGCTATGAAAATGAAATGTATATTTTTTATTTTATTTTATTTTTTTATGCAAGGAAATGACAAGAAAATGCAAGATGAAACATTCCCTTTTTATGATTTTTTTTTTTTAACAAAGAATGAATGGTATGAGAAATGAACAGATAAAGAAAAAGCACGCTCCCTTTGTGTCCTAATCAGGTGAAACTTAAAGGTTGGATTTTCCTTAAAGTCACGACTCTAATTTTGACAGTCACTACGTTCAATCTATCAGTGCAAGATTTTCAGGACAGATCTAAACTTCTAAAAAGTCATGGTCCCCAGATTGTCCCTTACTGTCACCAACACTTTGGCTAGTAAGAGTCCTCAATCCTCACCCATGATAGGCTACAAGCGGAAAGAGTTCAATCTGAGTGAGGGATTTTCATGTGCCTAGACGGAGACCAAAGGTCTCTCAAAGCAACACTACTTCACCCTCTATTTAATCCTACAAGGTACCGAGTCCTGCATATAGAGCTTGTGTGTGAGGTAAGTGATAGTGACGTGTGTGAGGGAGCATACAAACCTCAGTACAACAAAATTTAAAAGACAAAAGATTACCCCCAACCTACAAAACATATATACAAAAGCCACCAAAGAATCATCTACCCTAGGGTTTCAACAAATAAGTACAAAAATATATACAAGTTAAAAATATACACAAAATAATGTTATCAAGTATTTACATAAAAGCATTAATCAAAAACTATTTACGAACAAATAAGAAAACAAAAAATAAAACAAGAAAATGGGTAAAATAAATACATAGAGATTATTAAAATTTTACACAATTAACTACAACAGCCCGACTCTCCAAGTGTCCCCATGGAGTCGCCATCCGTCGCGACCGGATCGCGGCGAAATACAAGAATCGCGTATGATTTTAAAAAAATGATTAAAATATGGAGTCGCCACCAATTTTATTTGAATTTAGGAAAAATTGGAAAACCTTTTAGAAAATGGTCTTTGGAACCAAATCGGATTCTAGAGTCGGTTATGGATAGGGAAGGGTGGAAACTTAATCCCACCGCACCCCTATCACACCCGTCCCCGAGACTCGTACCTTAAGTTAATTGTGCAAAAATTTGATAATCTCAAATTTATTTATTTTACCCCTTTTTTAAAAAAGACTTTGCAAATATTTTATTTTTTATTTTTTTTTTTTTTTTTTTTATTTTTTATTTTAAGAAAATAAAAACCAAATTGTAAAAATTTAATTTTAACTTGACAGAATTGAAATTCTCGCTCCTACGCACTTCTCGTGCAATGAGGAACTCAAAGTTACGTAGTTCTTAAAAAATAAGTGTGAGTTGATTAATTTTAATTAAAAAAAAAAAAATTTGGAAAGAAAATTTTTTATTTTAACAACAAAATCATTCTTACACAGGATTCAAGGTAGCACTAGACTACTCAACAAACCCTTATGATCCAAATGACACCAAGATAAGCATCTCGCTATTCAATCACCGCCGTCGATCATTGCAAATGATTAATTTATTATTTTTATTTTTCATTTTTTTAAAATTTTATATTTGTATTTTTTTTACTTTTCATTAGTCACAAAACACAACATAAAATACACTATCAAATAAAATAAACACTCTCAAACAGGAATAGATCCTAAAAAAAGGAAAAAAAAAAAAATAAACTCAAATCACAAGCTTTCATTATTATTATTACTTTTACAATCAATAAATTAACCCAAAAAAAAATTTATTTATATATATATTAAAAGCCAACAGAAAAGGGGTGGGGGATTAAACCAACCCACGTAAAAGTATATATATTTTTTAAAAAAATAAAAAGCTACCTACAGAACCCTTCATTTCACGTTTTCATGCAAGTTTACTTTTTAAAACAAAAGAGAGGCAATAGCACGTTAAAAAAAAAAAACTCACCTCCTGTTAAACAGAGAAAACTAACAAAGAAGAATATCTTCTTGCTCTAGAGAGGAAAAACGATGGGAGCTCTCCGCAGTGCAGCTGGGTGCGGTGTTGGATGATTGTGGTGGTGCTCCTGTTGATGGGTGTTGGTTGCCGAGTTAACTCGCTTGGTTCACGGTGGAGGCGCCGCTACCATGACGTGCTTGGAGGTTTGGAGAAGATGAAGATGGTGGTGGATGGGTTCACGTGGAGAAGGCCGAGGGTGTTGAAGGCTTAGTGATGGTGAAGGTGGAGTGTTGTAAAGGCTTGGTGATGGTGAAGGTTGTTTGGTGGGGCTAGGTGGAGTTGAAAGGAAGATGGTGAGAAGGGTGCTGCTGGATGTTTACAGTTGGTTTGCGGTGTTATGTGCGCAGGAGCCGATCTTGGAGGTTTTACGTGGTGGAGGGTGATGAGGTCAAGTAAAGGTGGTGGAGGTGATGAGGGTGACTTTTGTCTTTGGAGGTTAAAGATGGCTATGGAGTTCAAAGAGATGGCCACGGTTTGGGTTGCTTTGGTCTTCACGTAGAGCTGGTGATGGAAGAAAATGAAGGTGGTGAAGAATGGTGAAGGAGTTTGGGAAGCTATGGAGAATGGAAAATGATCACGGTTGCTTGGTGAAGTGAACATGATGAAAATGGATCCTTCCCCTGGTTGCTCTACGTGAGTCTTCTGTGTAAGAGTGAAAGTTGGTTTTGGCTGCTACTTGTTGATGGTGATGGGCAAGGATGAAGATGAAGGATGAAGTTGATGGCTTGGGGGAGAATGAAGGTGGCAGCAGGAAGGTGGTTTGAAGGGTGCTTTGCTTGAGATTGATGATGTAGAAAATGGTTATGTTGAAGGTTATGGGTGACAAAGTTTTGGGGCAAGTTTTCTCGAGTCACGGTTGGAAGTGAAGGCTTGGAGGTTTGATGGATGATGGATGGAGATGAGGAGGGAGATGGTGGTTGGGAAGGCGTGGCGCAGGTTGGATGGAGGTTTGATGGAAGTTTGAGGAGCCGTTGGAAAGCTTGGTGGGTGGATAATGGGGTTGCTAGAAAAATGGTGCATGGGGTGATGGTGGCTACGGGTGATGGAATGGCTTGCTCGTTATGGATGCTAACGTTGGTGAAGGTGGTAGCATCTAGGTGGAAGAAGGAAGCTTGGTGGAGTGCTACGGGAAAGTGAGTTAGAGGTGGAGTTTGGTTTCACGTGGGGAAGTGAAGCTGGTGTTTGGAAGAAGATGGTGATGCTGGTGGTGAGTGGAGCTGCGTGGAGTTGGCTTCATTATGGAAAATGGAAGATGGAAGGTGGGTGAGGGTGGAGCTACGGTTGAGTTGCTGAAAATGGTTGAGCTTGGTGAAGAAGGGTGATGGTGAAGGAGTGAAAATGAAGGAGAGGAGTAGGGGTCAGAATGGAGGTGTGGTGCGAATGAAGGAAAAGAAATCCCCCCTCCGTGCTTGCGTGAAACCGTGAGGAAGAAGGAGGAAAAAAAAAAAAACTTGTGTGCTTCCCTCCTCCTTGCTCTACGTGAGAAGAAAGAAAATGGCCGAAATCGTGTAATCTTGCCCCTCCGTGTTGCCTCTCTTGTAATGTGCCCCCGTTATTGCTTGCGTGAGTGAATATATAGGAAAGAAAAAAGTGCCGTGAGTGGAGTGGGTGCAATTAGTGAGTGCCATTGAGTGCAATTGTGAGTGCAGAGTGTGAGTGGAAATTGAGTGCAATTTGGAGTGTTGTGAGTGTAGAGTGGAGTGCAATTGAGTGCATGGTGAGTGCGTGGGAAAAAAAAAAACGAAAGTGAGTGCAGAGTGGGTGAGTGTTTTAAAGTGAGGAAATTGAGTGCTAAGTGATTGTGTGCAGCCTGCAGAGTAGTGATAGTGGGTATATGTGGGGACGTGAGAATAGGTGAAGGTGGTTATGGAAGGAAGAAAATGGAATGGTGGGTATGGGATGAAGAAATGGAAGTCCCCCCGTTATTGTGCGTGTGTCTTTGTGCCTTCTTTTTTTTTATTATACCTTTTTTTATTTTTTTATTTTATTTTATTTATTTTATTTTTTTTTATTTTTTTTTTATTTTTTATTTTTATTTTCATTTTTTTATATTATTATTATTATTTTTAAGACTAAGATGAGCTTAATCTGCTTAAACTAAAAAAAGGCTAGGTAAAATGGGCTAAAAGGTGGGCCATAAATTTTTATTTTTTTTTTTAAATTTCCTCTTTTTTTTTTTTTATATATATTTTATTTTTTAGTCCTACAAAATTGAGTGTTCACATGAGGGTAGGTTGGCGGTTGTCGAAAAAGGTTGAAATTAAGAGACACGAATCTTTTTTTTTTTTTTTTTTTTTTTGACTTCAAGAAAACCATCAAGGTAAAGAAGTCTAGAAACCCCAAGGACCCCGCTCAAAGGATCGTCGTACAAAAATCAAAATACAACAAAATGATACAAAGATAATAGAAAATGATGACATACCCGTATGTACAGTCTCCATGGCGTATCTTTATACTTTGCTACACGTCATGAGTGCGAGAGACATCACGTCCTTTTTTTTTTTTTTTTTTTTTTGAAATTGTTAGAAAAACTTGATGAAAGATGAGTGTATACTTACTTAAGATTGGGATGGAGGTAGTCTTTTTTCGGCTTTGTGCCAAAGCATTGTTGACCAAGATTTCGACCCATTCAAGACCAAATAACAACATAGGGCTCCCAAAAGGGACAAGTGGCCATAATACGACCGGCTACCTCACATGTGGGATACAATCTACCTTCTTTGTTTTTCAATTAAGAAGGCTGGATCAGATGCATGCATTTCCCCATTCACTAAGTTTGTGTTACCAAAGCCAACCCTAAGAAGTATACATTTTTTTTTCATTTTTTTTTTTTTTTTTTCATTTTTTTTCATTTTTTTCATTTTTTTTTTTGTAAAATGCTATGAAGAAGAAGAAGAAGAAGATGATATGTACAGATTGTTTGTGGATATGGCTCACATCTGCCTCTGGTTTAACGTCCAAGAATCGGCTTAAACGTCTTCTATGAGTCGAGGATAAGCTTCCCATCCAATTTTCTTATAAATTGGCAAACAGGGTCTTTTAGAGTCGATTCCCAAGATCGTAGCGTTGTTCTTCATCCTTGAAGAGATTCCACAATTTAAGAATTTCACGATGCACCAATCCACAAGAATGCGTCTCAAGAGTCAATAAGATATCATCTAATGACTCCTTACTCATCCATTCTTAATGAAGAAAATTTTATCTTCTCTATTTGCGGAAACCATCCCCTTAGTACGACATCGCTTGTTACGCTTCCATCGTCCACATTTGTGACAGACTTGTAACCTTTTTGCTCTTCTCCTTTTAGAATATGAACTTCTTCCAAGACCGGGCATATATGAGTCAAATGAAATTGAGGACTCACCGCTAATCGGACCTTTGCTTCAATTATCCAACAGACATCTTCTCTCGCATACCCTTGTGCATTAACATTCTCAATCTCTCACATCGAACTTTGTAGATTTTTCTCGAGCATTTTGAGGAAGAGAAGGAAAATGTTTTCTCGTGTTTGAAAGAATGACATCCATTTTGAAGGAGAAGAAGGGTTCGGTTATTTTGGGAAATCGAAGAATAAACCGACTCAAGAGTCACGAGTACCGTATCCGCCACTTAACCTAAGCAACACAAAGAACTCAAGAACTTGGTTTTCCAGAATGATTGAGTCTTTGTCCATTAACCTTAAGCGCATTACCATTCCTAGGATCCTCGCATCCGATGCCGAGAGGATACGCGTGTCGACAACAAAAGAACCACGCCACCTAGATCTCAATTTTCCAAGGAGTAGGTGCGGATGATAATCTCAAAGCGTAACTTTTGACCAATTTCCGCAGCTTTTGCAAAAGGTGTAATGGTGACCTTTAATAAAGTAGGCCAATAAAATCCATACCGCAAGATTTTCGCAGTTGTTGTCACTTGAAGAAAAAATGACCTCCACATGCTTCGAGCGACTCTACCTACCTCATTGTCGGGCACACAACCTGTTTTTTTTTTTTTTTTTTTTTTTTTTTTTTTTTTTTATTCATAATGCGGATGGAGAAGGTTCATCACCTCCACTTCGCATTCTCTCGGAAGTTCATGATATCTTGTTTGAGGCGGTGTCCATTTACGATGAAAGCTTTGGCGGTGACCTCACTTTTAATCCGAACAAAGACACTTAAGGAAAAACATTAGTAACAATAAATGGTCCATCCCATCTAGACCTTAGTTTGCCGTGCATGAGTCGGAGGCGGGAGTTATAGAGGAGAACTTTTGACCAATCTCAAATGTTTTCCTCGAATTAACTTATCATGGAAGGCTTTGGTCTTCTCCTTATAAAGTTTGGAACTTTCATAAGCCTCCAAGCGGATCTCCTCCAATTGCCGCAGCCGCAGCCTTCCTCTCCAAACCTGCTTGATCTAGGTCCAAGTTGCACCTTTTCACCGCCCGCATGCTCGATGCTCAATTTCCACCGGTAGGTGGCAGGCTTTTCCAAAAACAATCCGATACGGAGACATCCCGATTGGTGTCTTATAAGCAGTCCGGTAAGCCCATAAAGCATCCTCAAGCCTCTTGCTCCAGCCCTTTCTGTTAGGTTGAACTGTCTTCTGGAGTATCCGTTTAATTTCTCTCGTTGGAGACCTCGGCTTGCCCATTGGTTTGGGGGTGGTAGGGTGTAGAAACCTTGTGTTGGACTCCATACTTCTTCATCAAAGCCTCCATGCTTCGATTGCAAAAATGTGAACCTTGATCACTAATGATGGATCTCGGGACTCCAAACCTACGTAAAATCATGTGATCTAATAAAATCCACAACAACTTTAGAATCATCATCCGAGTGGCCTTAGCCTCCACCCATTTAGATACATAATCCACAAAGAAGCGTAATGTAAACAAAACCAAATGATACAGAAAAGGACCCATAAAGTCAATACCCCAAACATCAAAAATCTCACAGAATAATAAGGGTTTCTCGGGGCATTTCATTCCTACGAGAAGTATTCCCTGTTCTCGGCATTGATCACAAGATTTGCAAAACATATATGCATCATGAAATAGAGTGGGCCAATATAATCCGAGTCTAAAACTTTCCTAGCAGTCCGTTGAGGACCGAAGTGGCCGCCCACATGCAAGTTTATGACAAAAGCTAAGAATGGAATGGAATTCATCATCGTGCACACATCTCCTAATTACTTGGTCACCGCAAAATCTCCATAAGTAAGGATCATCCCACACATAATACTTTGACTCACTTTTCAATTTATCAATCTTAGCCTTAGTGAAATGTGCGGTATTGCTTTAGCAACCAAGAAATTAATCAAATCAAAGAAACCAAGGGATGTTGCCTTGCACTTGAAAAGCCGCTCATCGTGGAAAACATCATGGATGGGAGAAACATCTGCCTCCCTTTCAATTCGACTCAAGTGATCACCACCAAATTCTCCGCTCCACTCTTGTCACGGATCTCAATATCAAACTCCTGGAGGAGCAACATCCACCTAATCAACCGGGGCTTAGCATTGGGCTTCTTCAGGAGAAACTTCAATGCTGCATGATCTGAAAACACAACCACTCTGGAACCAAGCAAATATGATCGAAATTTATCTAAAGCAAAAACAATTGCTAAAAGTTCCTTTTCAGTTGTGGTGTAGTTGATTTGTGCAGGATCTAAAGTTCTCGAAGCATAGGAAATGACATGAGATACTTTACCGACCCTTTGTGCAAGAACAGCTCCCAATGCATAATTAGAGGCATCATACATCAACTCAAATGGAAGTGTCCAATCCGGCGGTTGGATGATAGGTGTACTGGTCAATGCCTGCTTCAATTGATTGAAGGCATCCTGACACTTCTTATCAAAGTGAAACTCCACATCTTTTTGCAGTAAGTTGGATAGCGGAAGTGCAATTTTGCTGAAATCCTTTATGAACCGCCGATAGAAACCTGCATGACCAAGGAAAGAACGAATCTCCCGCACGCATGTGGGGTAAGATAGGCATGAAATAACATCTATTTTTGCAGGATCTACCTCAATTCCCTCACGAGATATCACATGCCCTAAGACTATACCTTGTTCTACCATGAAATGACATTTCTCAAAATTTAGAACGAGGTTAGTCTTAATGCATCTATGCAAGACCTGAGCCAGACTATCTAAACATGCATCAAAGGAAGATCCATAGACAAAAATCATCCATGAATACGTCCATGCAATTTTCTAAAAATCGAAAAGATACTTACCATACACCTCTGAAAGGTGCCTGGAGCATTGCATAGACCAAAGGGCATCCTCCTGTATGCAAATGTGCCAAATGGACAAGTGAAAGTAGTCTTCTCTTGGTCTTCTGGGGCTATATGAATCTGAAAATAGCCCGAATATCCATCCAGGAAAACAATAATGTGACTTGCCACCTAACCGCTCCAACATCCGATCAATGAAGGGCAGCGGGAAATGATCCTTTCTCGGTAGCCTGGTTGAGCCGCCTATAATCAATGCAAACTCGCTAACCGTTTTGAACTCGTGTGGGCACAAGCTCATTGTTCGATTCGCAACCACCGTGACCCCGCATTTCTTGGGAACCACTTGCACGGGGCTCACCCATTGACCGTCGATATGGGATAAATAATGCCACTTGAAGTAGCTTTATAACTTCCTTCTTCACCACATCTAGAATCGGGGATTTAGTCTCCTTTGGGGTCATCTAACCGGTTTGATCCCTTCTTCCAATAAAATCTTATGCATGCATGTGGAGGGACTAATACCAGGAATATCTGCAAGAGTCCATCCGATGGCTTGCCTATTCGCCTCAAAATCAGTAGTAACTTTTCTTCTTGATCGGGTTGTAGGTTTTTAGCAATGATCACCTAAGTGTCTCACCATCTCCCAAATATGCATATTTAAGATGGTCCGTAAAGTCTTCAACTCCAAAGATGGAGGTTGCACAATGGAAGGTAACAAATGATCTGAAAAATTGCTAACTCAAAGAACATTAATTTCAAAGCATGGTACCGACTCTCATTCTCAATTGTTGCATCATCGGCACAGTGTATCATTACTCATAACAGAATAAATCTCAAGACATGCAAAGACATGGTTCAACATCACAAGTGGCACATGTATCACAAGAAACAGAACCAAGATAGTCAACAATATCGTGGAATTCAAGATATAAATCAAGATAGACATCATCAACCAAAGATCTCAATCATATCAACATGGAAAACAGAATGCTCCTCTGGGGGTGTCTCATGGCATCAAAAATGTTAAATTGTACCAAATCGTCGCCAAACTCCATAGAAAGGGTGCCGATGCACGTCTATCTTGGTCTTGGCGGTCTTGAGGAATGGTCTGCCTAGAATCAATGGAGCATGGTTTGTTGGAGACTCATCTTCCATGTCCGTAATGTAGAAATCACCGGAAAAATCAACTCATTTACCCGAACTAACACATCTTCCAAAGACACTGCGGGATGAGCAAGTGGCTCTATTTGCCAATTGAATCACGATACCAAGTGGGGTTGCAAAGTACCAATGTTTAAACACTTATACACTGACATGGGCATGACATTGATCGAAGCACCCAAATCTAGCATTGCATGCTCAAATCTAGAGTTGCCAATTGTGCAAGAAATTGTGAAAGTTCCAGGATCTTTGCATTTCTGCGGCATGCTTGGCAAAATCATTGCGAAACATTTCTACCCATGCTTTGATCTTCTCATCCCCTTTCAACCTTCTCTTATGAGTGCACAACTCCTTGAGAAATTTAGCATATTTTGGAATTTGCTTGATTGCATCTAGGAGGGGAATATTGATTTCCACTTTCCCGAATGTTTCCATGACTTCTTTTTCCATTTCTCGCTTGTATTGTTCTCTTGGATTGTGTGATCCTATTTGGAAAAGGTAATGGAATGGTAACATCTGAATTCTCTCGCAATTTTCTTCAAGGGTACGATTTCTGGACCGAATTATCCATTTCCCGCCGTTTTTGGTCAATTTCGATTCTTTGTAAAAGGTTGGAACATCAACTTCTTTGCCACTTCTCAAGGTAATTGCACTTACGTTGCCTCTTGGATTGTTGATTTGTTTGTGAAGGCAATTGGCTAGAACCTTGACTCTTTAGCTCGCTCACAAAGTGGTTGCCACCGCCCAATTTGAGTTTGTAAATTCTGAATGTTGGCACCGACGTTCTGCTTGAACCGAATGTTATTTGTGGCCATTTGTTTCATCGGTCTTCCAATGATGGCTCACCGGAGTGGATTGGACAGATCACCGAATGTGTTCTTTGTTGTCTCGAATGCGGGGGTATTTGTTGGTATTTGTTGCTTGGACCTGCAGACTTGGTATCTAAATTGTTGTTCTTCTTTGGTGGGGCCGTTGTTCTTCTTGCCGGGGGCTGTTGTTGCTGGCTAGGATTCCCATATCTCAAATTGGGATGGTCTCGCCAACCAGGATTATAAGTACTAGAAAATGGATCATATCTAGATTGTTGCTGTTGTTGCTGATATTGGGGTCTACCAGGAAAAACACCAGCTGCAGCAACACATTGATCTGGAAAGGCGGGACCATCTTCCTGAAGTGTAGGGCATGAATCAGTAGGATGAGATGAATTAGAGCAAATTCCACACACTGATGCAGTCATCTGCATGGGTGGTTGTTGACCCACTGCTATCTGTCTTACCAAAGAAGTCAATTCATCTAGTCTGTGTTCCATTCTTTGTTGGTCCATATGAGATGCTTGAATTTCATTAACTCCTCTGGTTGCGGTGATGATCCGCGAGCCAAACTGTTGGGTATTGGCTGCCATGTTTGCTATCAGATCTCTTGCAGCGGTAGGAGTTTTGTCTACTAAGGCTCCTCCGAGGCAAACATCGATCATGCTTCTATCATTTGGCAAAGAACCCTCATAAAAGTATTGAATCAAGAGCTGGTCACTAATTTGGTGATGAGGGCAGCTTGAACACAACTTCTTGAATCTCTCCCAGTATTCATGCAAAGTCTCACCAGACATCTGTCTGATGCCACATATATCCTTCCTAATTGCAGCAGCTCTCGAGGCGGGAAGAATCTCTCCAGGGAACAACCTCTTCATGTCATTCCAACTTCGATGAACCTGGTGAAAGATAAAACAACCAATCTTTGGCCGCATCGACAAGTGAGAAGGGAAATGCCCTTAACTTGATGTGTTCCTCAGAGATGCCTTGTGGCTTCATGGTTGAACACACAACATGGAACTCTTTCAAGTGCTTATGAGGATCTTCACCCGCAAGACCATGAAACTTTGGTAACAAGTGTATCAAACCAGATTTTAACTCAAAATCTGCATCAAGATCGATATTGAATGCACAAAGATTGGTACGATACATCGGGAGCAAAGAAGTTCCTTAAGGGTTCTATTATGCATGTTATCACCATGATTTCGGGATTACTTAAGTTATCGGGTTCACTCCCAAAATTAGGTTCGAATTAACTCGAATTTATCACACGAGCTCTAATTAATCTATGCAAGGTCCTATCAATCTGGGATCAAGATCAAGCAAGATATCGAGGATTGGACCTAGTCATGCATCAACTAAAGCACAAAAACACAAAAACTGCAACTAAGCAAAATACACTAAACAACACTCAAAATATGCAAAAATAAATCTAGTTAATATGTCTAAACATTTTTAAAAATTATGGAATCAACACAGAACAAAATCTACATAAAAATGAAACTAGAAAATGCAATAAAAAATAATAAAAAATTGAAAAAGTGGTCTAAATGATAGAATTTCGAAAAACCAGGGGTGACCTCACAGATCACTGTGAGTCTTGTTTATCAGGCTGTTTTCCTTCAACCGACCAAGTTTCAGCTCATTCTGGGCATGTTGCAGTTCGAAAATTGGAATAGTTACCCGTAATCACCTGTTTTCCGTCTTTCCTAAATCAGAAAAATTCAAAAGCTAGGATAAAAATGTTAGTATGGTATGAACACTGTTAGTAAATGAAAAATAACTGTTAGAATAGGTAAGAAAGAACAAAAATTAGTAAGGTTACTCAAAATGAAAAGATTACACCTACGAGATCCCCCAAATCAACGCGCCAAAATTTTGACGAGCGCCGAACTCAATCAAAATTATAACCGAAGTTATTACCTAAACTTGTAGTATAGTGAACAACACCGGATCGTCTCCTCAAGGATCGTAGATGCAATTTGATCAAATCAAGTGAAAGTTATAAAAAGGGGTTTTGATGGTTCAAGGATCGCAGATGGACAGGATTTAAAGAGAAATAACAATTAAAAGAACAAATAATTCGAAATCTATCCGAGATTGGGTGGATTCAATCATAGACCTTTCAACAAACACCTGAAATACATTTGAATGGTTAACTTGGATCTAACCGAGATCTCTCGCATCGATCCGAATTCATACTAGACAATCGTCCGTAATTCAATTGACAAGTGATAAACACAAATCTGCAATCGCACCATTCATGTAAATATATATGTCAATTTAAGCACCGAATTCAATTAACCTAGGCACAAATCAGTAACCTAACCTCTTCAATTACGTGATTAGTTTAGATCAATCAGTTCTAAATTTCATCACAATACTTAATCTTAAACCAAGATCAAATCAGATCAAACATAAACAGAATCACCATTCATGCATTCAAGATCAAGAGAACAAGAAGAAGAGAAAAGGAATTCAAATATAAATCAAATACATTACATAACCAAGGTCTCAAGAATCCAAGCCACAATCTCTTCAAGAGTCCCGAATTGACTAGAAGTGACTTAGCTCTCCATTACAATGAAGGAAAAATATACAAGAACTATGAAAAACTATCTTTAACTCTAAGTGTATGTTGTATTTAGAGCTCTCCACATGCTTCCTTTTATAGAGGATTCAGAGTAGTAGTAGATGGGTAGATGAGATTAGTAGGTGGAATTAGTAGGTGAGCTTGGTAGGTGAACTTGGTAGGTGAGCTTGGTAGGTGAACTTGGTAGGTGAGCTTCCTTGTCTCCGAAAGTATTCATTGCTGAACTCATTGATTTCGTCATTTTTGAGCCAAGTGGTCTTCATGAAAGTTCTAGGAAATTGTCTAAGCTTTCCAATGGCTCTGGAAGCACCCAAAAATTCGTCCTACAGCCCAAGATATGACTCAATTACTACAGACTGCTCAGGACCAGTTTCAGCACCTCTGTTTTGAATTTCAGACCCAATATCTCCATCAAGGAGCCCGAATCAAGTTTTGTGTTTGTCATGAAAGTTGTACATATGGGTCTTAACTTTCAGATCACCAATTTTCAGCCCATTCTATAAACCCAAACTCGAATTATGTTCTGGTTACTACACACCGTGTTCGGGTTCCAAATCCACAAATCCCGTATTCTGATTTCCATGCCCAATTAGCTCCACTAGATGTCTGAAATTGACTTTGAGCTCTTCATCAAAGTTGTAGAGCTCTTCATCAAAGTTGTAGAGCTCTTTTTATCTTTCCTACAAAGTAAAATTCATAATTATCAGACATTTAGAACTCAAGATATGGCCAAAATACAGAAATAGTGTAAGACTCGAATAATGCTGAAAAATCAATTAAGTCCGATTCGAGTTCAAACTTACAAAACATAATCAAATTCAGTCAATTAAGTACATGAAGAGTGTAAATGACTAATAATGAGGGTTTCTTAATGAATAAAATATGTGATTATCAGCAGTGAACATACCACCCCAATAACGCCTAAGAGATAACGACAACTCCAAATGCAAAAACACCGTTGTCGTCATGACTGGTTCTCCGTCAAACTCATTACGTAGGGACACAGTCAACCATCCCACGTAAGTCACCGAGTCTCTGCCTTCACGCAGTCGCCAGGTTGTCGATCCCCCATGAAACTCAAACTGTACAAAACCGAGAAATCCTGGCACCGCCATACTCAAGCAATCAATTCAATGGATATGGATGATCGAATGATTCTTGATTGTAGAACTGATCTTCGGCTAGCTGATCTTCCTCCTCCTCGGGATACTCACACTCAAGAGACTGTTCCTCTTCCTCAAACTCTTTACCATACAATTTAAAAATACAAAAGTACATACAATAAAGAGGTAAGACAATCTATATCACCACAAACATGGTATATAAGAAAACGATAATACAACAAATTTAACAGTTCATACAATATAATATTCTATAATAGCATGAATAGAATACAAGATAACACAGATGTAATATAATACAGAACGCAATGTAACAACATATAGTGATACATATAAAATGAGAATAACACAGATAAATAATGGTACAAATAAATAGAAAGTTATAGATAAATAGCATTAAAATGTATGAGATAAAAATATATGAAATGCAACTCAACCCTACTCCATGGAGCTAAAAAAACACAGACATCAGAGAGAACGACCCGCAAAATCTATTAGTACCGTCGACCACCCAATAACTATTCCGCTGTCTCACGTTGCGTCTATAACCCACTGAAATAGCATAGTGGTGCAGCACACTGTCATACGTCATGTCACTACAGGCTTGCACTAATAGATTTCACAAGATCTTGATTAAGTATAGTGCGTGTCGAGTCCATTAGTGTGTTACCAGTTACCACGGCCCAGAGGAGCAACCAACTGTCCACAAATGGAATAATCTGCACACTAATGTCTCCAAGTTCATTCAAGTTGAACAACACTAAGCTTATCACATCGACAACACGTTGTTATTCACCTCGTCAATCAATCCACCAAAAATTATGAAAATGCCCTCACTGGCAAATCGCATATATATATACAGTACGCACCCACGTGGCAATACTGTTTCACCATATGCCCTCACTGGAAAAAATTACGAAAAATGCCCTCACTGGAAAAAATTACGAATATGCCCTCACTGGCAAATCGCATATAAATACAGTACGCACCCACCTAGCAATACTGTTTCACCATCTGTCCGGGTCCACCACTTTGGCCCGACAGTAAAAACTTGTTGTTTTCGTCAATCGCGTAGAAATTTTATCGCGTTTTCAAAATCTCGTCATTTTTACAAACGTTTTTAAATCGCGTAAATATATTTTACTGTTTTTAAAATCGCGTAAAGTTTTTCAAACGTTTTCTCAATCGCGTAAGATTTTTAAATCATTTTCTTATCCAAATTCCTTAAAAATTACTGTTTAAATAAACAAAAAATAATATTTAGTATGTTTAAACTACGTAGAATAATTTTGCATACCTTATACTATCATTTGGACATCTTTTCTATTTTATTTGTCTGTTTTTAATAAAAAATGACAGTATTTTGTTTAGAAAATTCATAATAATGGTTTTCTAATTTTTCTGTAAAAATTTTCTTTTTTATTTATTTAACCATATAATTACTTCCTTGAAAATTACTAATGCGCTTTAAAATGTGAAATGAGCTCTACGTTAGAAATTTTATAAGAGTTACTGTTTTTATTTCCAACTATTAAATTCTTAATTTTAACCACTTAAACTTAATTTAAATCCTTTTATTTCCTCAAAATCATTGTTATAAAAATTCCTTTTAGTATTGTTTACTTCCCTTTAATTGAAAATGATTTGGAAAACAACTTTTGAAATCATAATTACATGGCTTAGGCATGTTGGCCGAAATGCTTCAATTTCCTCTTTTGATCCATAAATTCATTTTTCTTACTTTAAATTCATTTGCAACCTATTAATTTTCCTAGGTTAATTAAATCACACTTTTAGAAAATTGTTGAGAATATTTTGGTTCCTATTTCTTGGTCAATGGCCGTGAGCCTTGTTGATGTGTTCTTTGGAACACTCATACAATCCTTGACATATTATTCACATCCTATAAATTATCATGCATTTCTAACACATACAATATTATCAAAGCTTGTAGACATGCAATTTAATACAAATCACAAATAGGAAAGCTATTAACAAGCACACCAATGAATCCTTATGGATTCTACAATCACAAACAAAGTCCATCTTCTTACCATCACCCAAGGATGATAAGATTAAGTCTTCCTCTTACCTTAAATGAAGACAAATATGCTTTCACTCCTTTCCTAAGGTTTTGATTTTCTCCTTCAAAACACCTATCAAGCTTAAACAAATTTCTACAAGTTACTAACATTAAAGAGAGCTTAAACCATGGATAAATCATGGCTTAGAACTTTGAAAAAGAGTTTAGAAATGGAAAACAAGAAATTTCACCTTCTAGGTAAAATCTTCCAAGTAGGTTTTCAAGCCTCAAATGAATGATTTTGCAAGAACTCTCAACTAGAGATGTTCTTAGAATTGTGTTTAGGTTTAGAAAAGTGGGTTGGATAAAATTTTAGGTAGATGGATGGTGTGTAGGGGTACATGGCCGAATGCTTCACCAAGAGAACAACTATGGAGGTTTGTATTTTTGGAAGAGAGAGAAGAGAGAAAATGCATGAAAATCAAGTGATTATGGCCTTCAATGGAGTGAATGGCCATAGACTTCAATGGGCAAGAGGTGTCCATTTGTGTTGGCTCCATCCAAGCCTTAGAATTGATCAATGGTGAGGATTAAGCCTTGTTCTCCAAGCTTAGCTCTCATTGGTTCATCCTAGCCTTGTCACTTAACCTAGTCATCATGCTTAGTCACTAATTAAGCCTAGTCATTAAGCTTAGTCACTAACCTAGTCACTAGCCTTGTCATTAGCTATCGGTTCTAGCTCAAAACGTTTACTGCTTAGGTTAAACGTGGGTCCCGCAATACATTTCTGGGTCCACTGTCATTTAACTATACTGACTAATAAAATAATATTATAATAATATAAAATAATTTTATTTTACAGTAAAGTCCTAAAAATTAAAAGATTATTTACCGTCTCATTCATAATTGGGTTTAGTAAGATCCCCCAGCTCTGAATAA
Source organism: Ormosia emarginata (assembly GCA_029884605.1). Classification (NCBI taxonomy): domain Eukaryota; kingdom Viridiplantae; phylum Streptophyta; class Magnoliopsida; order Fabales; family Fabaceae; genus Ormosia; species Ormosia emarginata. The sequence continues at coordinate 16,725,189 of JAQQTP010000078.1, read as the reverse complement.
TTAAAAATAAGATTTTCCCGGCCCAAAAAATATTATTTTCCTGTCCCGGAGCAAATCACACAAAAAGTCCAAATAAAATCACAGACAATAATATTAAACACTGTATCATATAGAAAATTTAAAAACAGTACATTCGGGACGTAATGGTCATTTTCTTATTTTTTCCCACCACGAAGTAAATCATTCAAAACACTCAAATAAAATTATAGACAGTAAAATATATCAGTATATCACACAGAAAAATTTAAAACAGTAGATTGACAAAATTTTTATTTTACGGTCTCGAAGCAAAATATGCAAAACGACCAAAGAAAATCATAGACTGTAATATATATTTGTATTTCATACAGAAAAACAAGAAACAACAAAACAGGGACACAATGGTCTTTCACCCGAAAGTTTGAAAAATAGCAAACAGAACATTCGGGACATTTTTCCAAAAGTTGGGGTGTTACACACACCCCCACACTTGTTCAAGAACAAGGTCAATGCTCTCTTATTCCCTAAGGTTGGGTAAAAACATGTTTTTTTTTTTGAAGGATGAGATGAGCTAAAAACAAGGAATGGTCAAACAAGTTCAAAGGGGTTACACAATGGAAAATATACAAGGATGGCTATTTGGTCAAAGTAGCTATTTTAAAATGCCTCAATCATATTAATGTATGCATGTGAAAATGTAGCCTCAAAAAGAATCAAAGCAAGTTCTAGAGTAACAATTCCACCTATCAATAGGCTCAAAATCTCACAAGGCATATTTCTATCATTCTCTATCCACCAATTCAACATCCATAACCAAGCATGTGAAATTTAAGAAAGAAGATAATTTATTCAATCATGCTATGATTCCTGAATTTCAATTGCTTCCAAGGATGTGAGAGTGCATTCGCTTGAATCTTTCAAAGGAAATCAAAAGACAAAAACTTTGTTACTTCCACAAATCAATACTAATTAATTACTACCTAAAGAAAAAACTCCTTACTCTACCACCAATTAAGATGCGTCTCAGAAGTAAAATTACTCCTTACTCTGCCATCATTCATTGGTTTAATAAGTCCATGACAATCATATCATACTTCCCAAAAAAAAAAATTTTTTTGTCAACTATCCTCTCCCCCAACTAGATCACAACATTGTCCTCAATGTTAAAATATAGATGAGTAAAGGATAGAAAATATTACCTGTTGGAAAAATCTGACACAAATTTAAACAAAAACAAAGTACGATAAATAAAATCAAAGGTAAAGGAGAGTTATAAACAAAGTGTCAAATCTGGCTGTCTTTTCATCCTGCTTCCTTCACTGCCTCCTGCTGACCAATCTATCTGACCTATTACTGGATCAGGATCAAAGATCAAAGGAAAAGGAAATTTTTTTTTTGTGACTTCAAGAAAACCATCAAGGTAAAGAAGTCTAGAAACCCCTGAAGGACCCTACTCAAAGGATCGTCTATCCAAAACTAAAATACAGCAAAATCATACAAAGATAAAAGAGATGTAATAGCAAATGATGATATACCTGTATGTATAGCTTTCATGGCGTATCTTTATACTGCGCGTCATGAGTGCAGTAGTGGCATATCTTTATACTGCGTGTCACCAGTGCAGTAAACACTCACAAACTTTTTTTAAGGACCAACGTGAAAAGGTGCACCCGAGTCAATGATGAGTCAACCAAAGGTTGGGGCTCCACAACTAATTAAAGCCATGGTACTCCTTTCGGATCGCCCTTGTTCAAACAAATTTTTTTTTTGAATTTTTTTCTCTTTTTTTTTAAAGATGACATGAAGAAGAAGAAGATGATATGTACAAATTGTTATGAATATGACTCACATCTGCCTCTGGTTTAATGTCCAGTAACGGCTTAAATGCTTTCTATGAGTCGAGGATAAGGTTCCTATCCAATTTTCTTATAAATTGGCAAACAGGGTCTTTTAGAGTCAGATTCCCAAGACTGTAGCGTTTTTCTTCATCCTTGAAGAGATTCCATAAATTAAGAATTTCACGCTGCATCAATCCATAAGAACGCGTCTCAAAAGTCAATAAGATATCATCTAATGACCCCTTACTCAGTCCATTCTTAATGAAGAATCTGTTTACAGAAATCATCCCCAAAGAACGACATCGCATGTTACAATTCCATCGTCCACATTTGTAACAGACTTGTAACCTTTTTGCTCTTCTCCTTTTAGAATACGAACTTCTTCCAAGACCTGGCATGTATGAGTCAAATGAAATTGAAGACTCACCTGCTAGTCGGACCTTTGCTTCAATTATCCAATGCACATCTTCTGGCATACCTTTGTGCATTAACAATCTCAATCTTTCACATCGAACTTTGTAGATTTTTTTCAGAGCATTTTGAGGGAGAGAAGGAAAATGTTTTCTCAGGTTTGAAAGAATGACATCCATTTTAAAGGAGAAGAAGGATTCAGTTATTTTGGGAAACTGAAAACAAACCGACTTGAGAGTCATGGAGTACCGTATCCGCCACTTAACCGGCAACACAAAGAACTCATCAACTTGGTTTTTTCAGAAATGGTTTGAGCCTTTGTCCATTGACTTTAAACATATTACCATTCCTAGGATTTGCAATATCTACAGCCCCATGAGGATACACGTGTTTGACAACAAAAGGACCACTCCACCTAGATCTCAACTTTTCAGGGAATAGGTGCAGGCAAGAATCATAAAGCAGAACTTTTTGACTAATTTCAAAAGATTTTCTCAAAATTGTCTTGACTGTGGATTTTATTGGATTTGACTTTTGACAATTTTCACAACTTTTGCAAAAAGTATAGCAGTCCTTAAATAAAGTAGGTCAATAAAATCTATACTGTAAGATTTTCGCACCTATTTTCTTTGAAGAAAAGTGACCTCCACATGCTTCTGAGTGACAAAATTTAATGATACTACCTACCTCACTGTTGGGCACGCATCTCTGAAAAATTTGGTCAAGACAATATTTGAATAAGTATGGGTTATCCCAATAAAAGTTTTTCACCTCTGTTAAAAATTTCTTCCTATCTTGGTGCATCCATTGAGGCGACATCTTTCCTTCTTGTTCTTCAGTAAGAGACAAGGAAATTACTACAGGAAAACTTTGTTTTTCTCCCAAAAATGTGTACTTCAACCCAGCAGGTAATGGCTTTAGTTCCGGTGTTGGTACTTCTTCATGGGCATTATCATTCATGGGTTTTAGCTCTTCGAATTTTGGCTTTCTTCCTTTGTATTCTATTTCCTCTGTATAATCAAGCAAATCAAATGAATTAATTAAACAAACTTCTAATGGGTCAAAAGAACTCCCTTTTTGAAGATGATCATCTATAACGGTTTCAATTCCTTCAACTTCCTCATTTTCATCAAGGACTTCCTGTGGTTGCTTGCACATGTTAAAAATATTGAGATCCAGTGTCATGTTTCCAAATGTTAGCTTCACCACTCTATTTCTGCAATTTATCAAAGCATTAGATGTTGATAAAAATGGATAGCCTAAAATAATAGGAATTGACTTGCAACTATCAACCATAGGTTCAGTATCCAAGATAATAAAATCCACAAGATATATGAATTTATCAACTTGAACCAATACATCTTCCACTATTCCTCTTGGAATTTTAATTGATCTATTGGCAAGTAGAAGAGTTACAGAAGTTGGTTTTAACTCACCCAAGTTGAATTGCTGATAAACTGAATATGGAAGCAAATTGACACTAGCACCAAGATCAAGTAAAGCTTTTTCAATTTTATGTTCTCCAATAATGCATGAAACTATAGGACAACCAGGGTCTTTATATTTCAACGCATTATTATTCTGAAGAATGGAGCTTACCTGTTTAGCCAAAAATGCTTTCTTTTTCACATTTAATTTCCTTTTAACAGTGCACAAGTCCTTCAAATATTTGGCATAAGAAGGAATCTATTTGATAGCATCTAATAGAGGAATATTGATTTTCACTTGTTTCAAAATTTCAAAAATTCTAGTGTTATGGTCCAATTTCTTTGGATTTTTCAATGCTTGAGGAAATGGGGGTGAAAGCGAGAGTTTGGTCTCCTTTTGGTCAACTTCTTCATTTTCTTGGGGAATTGGTTCATCTTCTTTCTCACAAGATTCAAGGATTTGTTTTTCAATAACTTTTCCACTCCTAAGAGTTATCACTGACTGGACTTGGTCTATTTGTTGGTTTTCTGAACTCCCCTCATGTAGACTGTACTGACCTTTAGGATTTGGTTGAGGTTGAGAAGGAAATTTTCCTTTCTCATGAATGGTGAGAGCAGAAGTAAGTTTGGCAAGAGTTTCTTTTATGTCAATCATGGTTTGATTATTTTGTTTATTAATGGCCTCTTGCTTTTCTATGAATGCATGCAGTGTTTCTTCAAAGTTTTTCCTATATGGTGGGATATAAGGTGCATATCCTTGAGAATTTTGAGAGTCTTGTTGTGCCTGAGGAAGTGGTGGTTGCACGAATTGTGACTGAGTACTATTCCTCCAGCAGAAGTTCGGGTGATTTCTCCATCTCGGATTCTATGTATCTGAAAAAGAAGAAGTAAATGGTTTTTTAAAATTATTCATTGCATTTACTTGCTCATGTACAACTTCTTTAAAAACAGGAATGTTAGGACATTCGTGTGTTGAGTGTCCTAAGTCATCACAAATGCCACAAATTTCTTCATTTTGCACAGATTTGATTTCTTTTGCTTTTCTTAATTCCATGGCTTCAACCTCTCTAGCCAGACTAACAAATCTAGCATTTAGATCTTCTACTTGACTAAGGTGATATTTTCCTTTATTAGCACTTGCAAGATTAGATCTAATTAAATTTTTAGAAATATTAGTATTATGCCAAGATTGAGAATTTTCAGCCAACTCGTTCAAATAGTCTAAAGCTTCATCAGGTTCTTTATCAAGAAACTCACCGTTGCACATTGTTTCCACAAATTGTTTAGTTTCAGGAGTTAAACCTTCATAAAAGAAGCTTATAGTGCGCCATTTTTCAAAACCATGATGTGGGCAAGAATTTAACAAATCTTTAAATCGTTCCCAATATTGAAAATATACTTCATTTGAATTTTGGGAAAAATTTTGGATTTGTCTTTTCATAACATTGGTTTTATATGTTGGAAAAAATTTCTTTAAGAACTCACCTTGCATTTCTTGCCATGTGCCAATTGATATTGGTTTCAAAGTGTTAAGCCAGGATTTTGCTTTATCTTTTAAAGAAAAAGGAAACAATTTAAGCTTAACAATCTCTTCAGTGCAATTTTGATCATTGAAGGCAATACATACTTCCTCAAATTCTTTCAGATGTAAATATGGACTTTCAGATTCTAACCATAAAAATTAGGAAGTAAAGAAATCATACCTGGTTTGAATCTAAAATTATTGGCATTGAGTGGAAAGATAAAACATGATGGACTAGAATTTCGAGGTGGTTGCAAATATTCATGCATGGTTCGCAACGGTTGATTTTTCGGTTCATCATGTACACTTTCATTGTCAGCCATTGTGTCAATTGTGTGTGATTGTGATTCAAACAAGTCAATATATAAAGTACCAGAATTAATTTTAACTAAACGACCAGAATTTAAATCACGATACCAATTAAGCATAAATACATAAATAACTAAAAATAAATAAACAAAAAATAATGTACAAGCTGACGGTGTCACCCACCATTAAATATTAACAGGGATGGGGTAATAAACCAACCACCCAAAAATAAAAATAAAAATAAAGTACAGAAAGTAAATTTAAATATGAAAACCGGAGAGTGACAGAGCCCCACAGAGCCGACGAAAGAGAAGAGAATAAGAAATATTATTTTATTAAGTTAAATTACGGAAAAATAAATAGCAGAAAAGTAAAAGGGAGAGTTTCCCCCACTAAGTTAGTGCGTAAAATAAAAGGGAGAGTTACCCCCACTGATAAAAAAATGATGAAAATAAATAAATAAAATTAAAAAACAAAAATAAATGACATGAATATAAAAGTTAGAAAGTTAGTATGTTAGCAAGTTAGTAAGTTAGAGTTAGATAGTTAGAAAGTTAGAGAGTTAGTAAAGAAACCGAAAGATCGGCAAGCCGATCCTTTGCTCTGGTGAGAGAGAAGAGAGAATAAATTTTATTAAAGAAAATAAACTTCAATAAATCAAAACTTCAAATCAAGTCCCCGGCAATGGCGCCAAAAACTTGATTGTGGGATTTAAGGATGCAAACCCAAGTGCAGGTTGTCTCAAGTAATAAATTTCTCAGGAGTCCGAGGTCGATCCACAGGGAATTGATGAAGAAAAATTAATTGAGGTAAGAAAAGGATTTGTCATAACACCAAAAGTAATAAAACAAGTTCACAAATGAATTTAAGGGCTTGCTTGGGTTAGGAGATCCACTCTTGGTAATAAATTAAAGGTAAGATTATTTCTCTTTTTAACTCAATTGAAATCCACACACAACGGAGGTTCCAATCGGAAAATATAACATTCAAAGTTCAATTATATATGTAATCATATTATGATTCCTTTAATTATCTACCAACATTTGTAAATGATTTCAAGCATTCACTGTACCAATCCTAATGTCTACAATAAATCAAGATCTCCATTAACAAAGAAGGTTTCTAAATTGATTGGAAACAAAATATAACACATATAATGTTCATTTAATAATATATCATTTAAGCACAAGAAATAAAATAATCTAACCTTATTTCATTACCAAGAGCTTCACTTTTTCACCCAAGCAAGATGAAGATTTAGTTACTCATGGATAAGAAGAAAGAAAGAGAGAAGAAGAGAAAGATGAACATAGCTTCACTTTAGAATAAGAGAAAATTACAACAAAGTAAAACAAGAAACAAGCATAATCATAACTTGTAAAAGCTAAGCCTAACACTAAGTGCTTCAAATGGTCAGCCAATGGTGCCTTTTATAGAGGATTAGGGATACAAAATGACAAAGGGGCTGATTAGGGGTAGGTGGGATGAGTGGATGAATGAGTGGAGGATGCCAAATGGTGAGGATAAGAGTGAAAAATCATTGAGATTTCTTGTCTCCGAAATCATTCATTGCTTAAGTCATTGATTTCGTCATTTTCGAGCCAAGTGATCTTCATGAAAGTTCTAGGAAATTGTCTAAGTTCCAATGGCTTTGGAATCACCCAAAAATTCATCCTACAGCCCAAGATATGACCTAATTACTACAAACTGTTCAGGCCCAATTTCAGCACCTCTGTTTTGATTTTCAGACCCAATATCACCATAAAGGAGCCCGAATCAAGTTTTGTGTTCAACATGAAAGTTTTAGATCTGGGTCTTAACTTTCAAATGTCCAAATTTCAGCCCAAGATAATTCTTGTAGCCTAAGTTATGCTCTGATTACTGTACACTATTCAGGTTTCAGACACAAAACTCGTGTTCTGTTTTCCAAGCCCAATTAGCTCTACTAGATGTCTGATTGAGACTTTGAGCTCTTCATCAAAGTTGTAGAGCTCTCTCTTATCTTTCCTACAAGGTAAAATTCATAATTATCAGACATTTAGAACTTAAGATATGGCCGAAATACAGAAACAGCGTAAGACCAAAATAGTGCTAAAAAAATCAATTAAGTCCAATTTGAGTCCAAACTTATAAAACATAACTAGACTTAATCAATTAAGTACATAAAAAGCGTAAATGACTAAAAATGAAGGTTTATTAATATATAAAATATGTGATCATCAAAAAGCAAATAATATTAAACAGCAGTAAGGATCATCAACAGTAAATAAGTCAAATAACTTTTACAGTAATACGAATGGATATTATTTCACAGTTATAATGTTCATGCTCAATGAATTATAAGACTGACAGTTCACAATGCAAATAATACCAAAATTCCTACTCCATGGAGCTAGACGTAAACATTTTCGGAGTGAATGATCAAGGAGTAATGCCAGTTTACCGTCAGCCTTAAAAATGGTGTGCTCATCACATAAAAATATTTGCGCAAAAATGGCTCATACATGGCACCTCAATAGTTGATCACGATATAGGATAGCGTCTTAGTCCGGATCATCGGTGCGTTTGCATCGGTCTATCCCACGGACTCAGTGGAGCTATCACTATCTATTGTAAGAAACCCGTACCCCGACGTCCCCAAGGCCAACCACTATGACCCTACACCAGTCTATTCGCACCAACACATAGGTGTTATTCAAACTCCTAGGCAACATGACCTTTCCAACAATGTCCAATGGACAAAACATATGTATGACAACACCATGTACATCCCATATGTTCATCAATGATGCATTCATCATGAGCATACCTTAATGGCATATATAATCAATTCTCAAGTACACAATCAACAAGTACATAGCCCACATAGGGTCCATAATAACATCAAATCAATTCCCCACATCAATTTATATCAATGGTTCATCAATTACCATAAGTTCATATTATGGATCCTCACATTTCAAAGTCTTGAGCTTTGGTCAATTATGAAAGTTTTAGGTTAAACAACCCTTCAAAACCGTGGTCCTCTTAAGTGTTATTATCCAATTTAATTCTTCCACTTGCTTATGGATTGTGCATGTCTCTAAACTCTTAAATCTCCAAAGATGCATCAAAGCATCATTTTACCTCAAAATTTTCTCTTTAAAACCTTGACCACCCTAAGCCACCAAGGTTCCAATTTCTTTCTATTTTATGGTTTAACCAACCAACATCTAATCACTTAAATTTTATTTTACACAACCAATTCAATCTCTCAATTTTCAAGGTCAAAACTGTGGCCTCTCCCTAGGGTATTAAACCCTTAAAATTTTTCATTTATTAACTTCAATGCTATCATTCAACAATTAATTACCTAAGCTTTATTTATTGGTGTACAAAATAATTTTACACCCCTAAATTCTAGTAAAAACCGTGGCACCATATTAGGGTAGGAAACTCCAAATTTTTCATTTAGCAACCTCAACATGATCAAGCAGATTCAACACATCCAATATGTCCAAGATTACCAATCAATTATCAATCCAATTCAAGAATATATGAAAATGTAAAATTACTAAACAAAGTGAGCATACAAAGATGGATTTTTCCATCAACAAGCACACAAGGTTCCCTCACCACCAAAAATTGGTTGAAGTGAGTAATCTCCCTCTTACCTAAGGAAGAATCATGAAAATGGTCTCCTTCTAGCTCTTGGTGATTTTGGTTTTGAGCCTTCAAAATCCTAGGATTTTCAAGACAATGAGTCAATACCAATAATGGAAAAAGAATGGATTCATGGTCATCAAAGAGACCATGGAGCACGAAAATGAAGAGAAAAGAGAAGAAAAATGAAAACTTTACCTCAAAGTAAGAAGCTTTGCCTTGGAAGACAATGGAGGAAAGGTTAGATTTTGGAGAAACTTTCTAAATGAAAGATGTAGAGAAGGTGAAGGTGAGTGTAGAAATGAGCTTGGTGAAGAGAAAAATGAAGAAAAATGGGCAGAGATAGGGGCTGAAATTTCGTAGCCAAGAAGGAGAGGTAGAGAGAAGATGGAGAGAAATGAAGAAGATGGAGTTAGAGAGAGAAAGGGTTATGATAGAAATGAATAAAATTTGATGAAGTGTATTAAGTGGGAGAGCAAAATTTTGCCCTCCAAAGCCATGCATTACTGTGGCAAATGGGGAAAGAGAAGGGGGAAATTTTGACTTCCCAACAAGCCAAGGGTAGCTTGGTCATTAGTTGGTCAAAGCTTCTCAAAGAAGCTTTGATTATAATACTATAAATTTGAATTAAAGTAGGTTTGATTAGACTTAAAGTAGATTACATTAGGATAATGTGATAAGATTTTTATTACATGTTATTGATTAAGAGACAATGGTTATAGTTGACAGAAATTAGTATTAATTAATCTGACAGATAAATTTTACACAGCGTTTTATTATTTTATTTGTTAAAATTTCTCAAAAAATATAAAATCTCATAAATCGTGTCTAGCCTTGGGATTAGTAAGATCCTCTGTCGACATTTTCACAGATCAAGGTTCTTGGGAAAAATATCTCATTTTTCTGCTCCGCTCAGTTTGCACGCAAAACGATGAATAATATTAAAATATTCTGCGTTCTCAAAAAAATCTAAAAAAATTCCCAAAAATCACAAATATTAGAAAATGAATATTTATTACAAAATAAATAAAATTTAGGGTGTTACAACTCTCCCCAACAAATAAGAATTTCGTCCTTGAAATTTTTATACCTTAAAATAGTTCTGGGTATTGCTCCTTCATCTTGTCCTCCAGCTCCCATGTCGCATCTCCAGTTGCTTCGTTCCAGATTACTTTCACCAATGAAATGTCCTTCCTTATGAGTTGCTTCATTCTCCTATCATCAATCCTTACAGGAGTTATTTCATAAGTCAAGTTTTCCTTTAATTGTACTGAATCGGGTGCAATGACATGATCAGGACTCAGAATGTATTTTCGAAGTTGTGACACAAGAAAAACATTGTGAAGGTTTGAAAGAAAAGGTGGTAAAGCTATTTAGTAAGTAACAGGACCTATTCGACGAAGGATTTGATAAGGTCCAAGGAATTTTGGAGTGAGCTTTCTAGATTTTAGAACCCGACCGACCCCAGTCGTAGGCGTGACTTTCAAGAACACATGCTTTCCTTCCTCAAATTCAAGAGGTTTCCTTCTTTTGTCTGCATAACTCTTTTGTCCACTTTGAGCCGTTCGCATATTCTCCTGAATCATCTTAACCTTCTCAGTTGTCTGTTGAATAAGATCAGGTCCAACTGTGAGTCGCTCTCCGTCTTGATACCAGCATAAAGGCGTTCGGCACCTTCGTCCATACAGAGCCTCATAGGGTGCCATCCCTATGCATGAATGGTAACTGTTATTGTAGGTAAATTCTACCAACGGTAAAATTTCATCCTAGCTTCCAGTTTGCTCTATGTCACAAGCTCTTAACAAATCTTCCAATGATTGAATTATTCTTTCTGATTGACCATCAGTCTGCGGATGGTAAGCAAAACTCAATTGTAGCTTTGTTCCTATTGCTTCTTGAAGACTTTGCCAAAATTTTGATGTAAATCTCGGGTCTCTGTCAGAAATGATACTAGTAGGCACACTATGCAGCCTGACAATTTCGCCGATGTATAGCTGAGTCAACTTATCCAAAGGATATCTAATGTTGATCGGTAAGAAATGCGCTAACTTCGTAAGTCTATCCACAATTACCCATATTGAATCATATCCTCTTCTAGTTTTTGGCAGTCCGACAACGAAGTCCATGGCAATACTATCCTATTTCCATTCGGGAATAGTCAAAGGTTGTAACAGTCTAGATGGTCGTTGATATTCAATCTTTGTTTTCTGGCAAACTAAACAAGAAGATACGTATCTAGCAATATCTCTTTTCATCCCATGCTACCAAAATAACTTCTTCAAATCTTGATATATTTCGGTCATTCCCGGATGCATACTCAACTGACTCGAATGAGCATGTTCAAGTATATACTTCCTGAGTTCCTCATCTTTAGGCACACAGACTCTACCTTGGAGTCTTAAAATTCCATCACTTCCTTCTTCTAATATTGACACACCACCCTGCCTTATCAGCTCTTTTTCTTCTTGCAAGAACTTGTCAACCTTCTACTTCTCTCGGATGTCATCCATTAAGTTATTCGAGATAGTGACCATATTCATGCAGATCTTTCCTGGCATTAGCTCCACAAAAGACCATACATCTCTGAATTGCTCTATTAAATCTTTCTCTCTGATCATCATGGCAGAAACACTGATCACTTTCCTGCTTAAGGCATCAGCTACAACATTTGCTACAATATTTGCCTTTCCAGGGTGATACTGAAGTTAGAAATCGTAGTCTTTTAGGAATTCTAACCATCTTCGCTGTTTCATGTTCAACTCTTTTTGATCATACAGGTATTTCAAGCTCTTGTGATCACTAAAGACATTGAATGTTGCTCCATAAAGATAATGTCTTCATATCTTCAAAGCAAATACAACAGCAGCTAACTCCAAATCATGCGTTGGGTAGTTATTTTCATGCACTCGCAATTGTCTGGAGGCATAAGCCACACTTTTCCACCTTCCATAAGCACGCATCCCAATCCTTGATATGAAGCGTCACAGTACACCTCAAATAGTTCACTCGGATCCAGTAATACTAACACTGCTGAAGTTGTCAGTCTCCTTTTCAACTCTTGAAAACTCTCTTCACAAGCATACGTCCATTCAAAAGCTTGGTTCTTCCTTGTGAGTTGAGCGAGAGGTCCAGCAATCTTAGAAAATCCTTCAATAAACCTCCGGTAATAGCCTACTAATCCAATAAAACTTCGGATTTCTGTCACTGTCTTCGGCCTTTCCCATTGAAGAATAGCTTCTACCTTTGATAAGTCTACAACAATTCCTTCCTTTGAAATCACATGGCCCAAGAATTTAACTTCTTCCAACCAAAACTCACACTTCGATAACTTGGCATACAACTCCTTCTCCTTCAAAGTCTGAAGAACTATACTGAGATGTTCGGCATGATCCTCCTGATTTTTTGAATAGATCAAGATATCGTCGATGAAGACAACGATGAATCTGGACAAATAAGGACGAAAGATTCTATTCATATAATCCATGAAGATAGCAGGTGCATTGGTCATACCAAAAGGCATCACCAAGTACTCATAATGTCCATAACGGGTACGAAAAGCTATTTTAGGAATGTTTTCCACTTTCACTCTGATTTGATGGTAGCCCGATCGCAAATTGATCTTTGAAAACACAGCTGCTCACTTTAACTGATCCATCAGGTCATCTATCCTCGACAATGGATATTTGTTCTTGATCGTGACCTTGTTCAACTGACGATAATCCACGCACAATCTCAAAGTATTGTCTTTCTTCCTAACTAGCAATATTGGTGCTCCCCAAGGTGACACACTGGGTCTCACGAATTGCTTCTCCAAAAGCTCTTCCAGTTGCTTCTTGAGCTCAGCTAGCTCTGCAGGTGACATTCGGTAAGGCGCTATGGAAATAGGGCCAGCTCTGAGTACAAGATCAATGGCAAATTCGATCTCCCATTCCGGTGGTAAACCAGGTATATCTTTGGGAAAAACATTAGGAAATTCTCGAACTACTGAGATTACGTCCACATCCACCTCATTCTTGACTTTCAAGGAAGACAGCAACATGTATCCTCGAGCTCCTTCTTTCAAGAAAGCTTTCACTTGGTTGGCAGTCAAAAATCTAGAATTCTCATCCAAAGAAAAAACTATGGTTTTTCTAGAATAGTCTAATAGGACATGATTAGAAGATAACCAATCCATTCGTAATATCACATCTAATTGAGATAGTGGAAAACAGATCAAATCAACAAAAAAGATTCGACCTTCAACAATCAATAGACAATTCAAACAGACTTTGGTGGTAAGAACAGGTTTAGCAGTGGGAGTGGAGACAGTCAAATCAAAAGGTAAAGAAGACATAGGTAAACCAAGTTTTTTCACACAGTCATAGGAGATAAAAGAATATGTTGCACCAGAGTCATATAGTACAGTTAAAAGATTACCTTCAATGAGAACTTCCCCTTGTATAAGATCTTCAGATTCGGAGGCTTCAGCACCACTCAGAGTGTAAACTCGACCTCCAGCCTATGGTTTAGCAGTTCTAGTAGCATTGACGGAAGGTTCCGCTTTGGGTTGATTGCAGTCACGAGAAATATGTCCAGGTCTCCCATATCTAAAGCAAATCATTCCCTTGATAGTGCAGTCCCTCGTGTAGTGATCCTTCCCGCACATCAAGCACTTCAGCACAGATGTCGTTGTTTGACTAGTTCTGCCTGGACTTCCTCCAGAACTTTCTCCCTGTGGTTTCTGCTGTTGATTTCCAGGTGGTCTGGAATATGGTTTCTTTTAGTAACGGTTAACGTTACTGCTTCCTCCTCTTTGGGACCGAAAAGGCCCAAAGTTTCTGTTCCTTTCATCACGTGCCTGGTCCAAATCTTCCACCCGACGACACATATCTAGTAATTCTGAGAACAAAGTAATCTTCAAGGTTATGACGACTCTCTTCACATCATGTCTCAGGCCTTCCTCAAACTTTCGACACTTCCATACTTCATTTAGGTGGTGTTGAAAATAGGTTGAGAATTTGGACAAACTCTCAAACTTGGCCGCATGTTCACTCATAGTCATACCTCTTTGCCTTAAGCTAAGGAATTCCATCTCCCTAGCATGCCTAGCGCTTTCTGGGAAATATTTGTTTAGGAATATCTCTTTAAAAACCTCCTAATTGATCGTTCTATTCTCAGCCTCCAATACCTTTTGTTCTCCGGTCCACCAATCCTCTGCGTCACCAATCAACATGAATGTAGCATACGTCACTTTCTTGTCATTGGCACAGTTCATGCCCGTGAAGATCTTTTCTAGTTCCTTGATCCACAGTGTAGCCTTATCATGATCATACTCTCCCTTAAATTATGGAGGGTTAGTGTGACAAAACTCTGCCAAATTCTAGGCAATGCAGCATACGTCACTTTCTTGTCGTTGGCACAGTTCATGCCCTTGAAGATCTTTTCTAGTTCCTTGATCCACAGTGTAGCCTTCTCATGATTATACTCTCCCTTAAATTGTGGAGGGTTAGTGCAACGAAACTCCGCCAAATTCTGGGCATCAGCAGTTGCCTCTAATTATTGTGCAGTCCTCACTTGTTGTTGAGCTGTTTGCTAGTTTTGTTGCAACATAGCTTTAGCCATCTTCTGGATTGCTTCAATCGTAGCAGTCATGTCTCCTCTACGAGCCATAATCCTTCTCAAGTCAAGCTAAACAAAATACAGAGAAAAGTCAGATGTATTCTTGCGGAATACTAAATACAGAGAGTCACACAGCACAAACAAGACAGTCCAAAATCACATGACCCAAAAGAAAACTTAAACTGGGAGCTCTGATACCAAGACAGTGTAATGCTCCTTTTTCTTTATACCACGAAGAAGGAGCGTCACACCATAATACTAAGGAACAAAATAAAAATTTACGAAAATAATGATTACTTTAATTAATTTAGACCCGGTTCATTGTTAACACATGATTAAATAATTTGCATTCTTGTATTGCATAGTGATCAAATATCGAATTATGCATACATTTTTTATATTAAATAATGGTAAAAAGATAGCAATAATTACAAATGCAGTAAAATCGACACAATGTTGAAATTCATACATTCACATTATATATATTATATGCATCAGCCTGTTTACTTACATCATGATTTACAAAAAGCAAAATAGATGTACCCACTTTAAGAGATACAAATATACACCCATTAAACAGCAAAACATCTAGCTTCCCCAAAAAGATAAACGGGTAGCCATCAGTAGCCACCAACAGTATCAGCCCCTACGACTGACGAGAAAAGACCATAGCCAGGTCCTCCTCAGGGTCCTCATCATCCGACGAAATTGCCATCGGAGCGACCGAGTTTCGGGCGGAAGCCTGAGTAGTGGAGAGGAAAGAATCCTCTTGAGGGGTGTAGAACATATCAGTCCACATGTCCCTCACGAGTAGGTGAAACTCCAAAATAACAAAAGCTGAAAAATCAAACACATGAGCGTCATAACGACCCCAAGACAAGTACACCGTTAGCTCCCCGCGGTAGACACATCGGTCCATCTCCACATGTAAGTGCCAGCAGTCTGGTCCTCCATGGAAAGTCAACTTCACGTATTACAAAAAGCGGCATGGGCGTGACGACATCGGCAAAAACTCTAGTCATAATGCGGCCAGAAACCTAGAAACTCAGGGGTTTTCTTGTCTTCCTCATGAACGTCTTCTCAGAAGTACATAATCCGACAGAAATACAAAAATAGAGAAAATACAGAAAGAGGTGAGACACCTAACTTTCAGTACCAAAATGGCAGCAAGAAAACAGAACGGTGCTGGACGCCCATATATAAACACAGTGATAATTAAAATTAGCAGTAAAAGCAAATAATATTAAACACTAGTAAGGATCATCAATAGTAAATAAGTCAAATAATTTTTACAGTAATAAGAACGGTTATTATTTCACAATTATAATGTTCATGCTCAATGAATTATGAGATTTACAGTTCACAATGCAAATGGTACCAAAATTCTTACTCCATGGAGCTAGACATAAATATGTTTGGAGTGAATGATCAAGGAGTAATGCTAGTATACCGTCGGCCTTAAAAATAGTGTGCTCATCACATAAAAATATTTGCACAAAAATGCCTCACACATGGCACCTCAACAGTTGATCACAATATAGGATAGCGTCTCGGTCCAGATCGTCAGTGCATTTGCATCGGTCTATCCCACGACTCAGTGGAGCTACCACTGTCCATTGTGAGAAACCCGCACCTCGATGTCCCCAAGGCCAACCACTATGACCCTACGCTAGTCCATTTGCACCCGTACATAAGTGTTATTCAAACTCCTAGGCAACATGGCCTTTCCAACAATGTCCAACGGACAACACATATGCATGACGACACCATGTACATCACACATGTTCATCAATGATGCATTCATCATGAGCATACCATAATGGCATATATAATCATTTCTTAAGTACACAGTCAACAAGTACTTAGCCCACATAGTGTCCATAATAACATCAAATCAATTCCCCACATCAATTTATATCAATGGTTCATCAATGACCATAAGTTCATATTATGGATCCTCACATTTCAAAGTCTTGAGCTTTGGTCAATTATGAACTTTTAGGTTAAACAACCCTTCAAAACCGTGGTCCTCTTAAGTTTTATTATCTAATTTAATTCTTGCACTTGATTATGGATTGTGCATGTCTCTAAATTCTTAAATCTCCAAAGATGCATCTAAGCATCATTTTACCTTAAAATTTTCTCTTTAAAACCATGACCTCCCTAAGCCACCAAGGTTCCAATTTCTTTCTATTTTATGCTTTAACCAATCAACATCTAATCACTCAAATTTTATTTTACACAAAACCAATTCAATCTCTCAATTCTTAAGGTCAAATTTATTTCCAAGGAGCTCCACGAAATTGATAGGAAAGGAAACCAAGTGTTTTCACTTCATTCTTTACCTTAACCAAGTCTAAGAAGCCTTTCCCTTACAAAAATAAAAAATTCCATCTTTGTTCTTCAAGAAGAACCATTCGGCCAAGATACCTAAAATCACCATCCAATCTCTTTTAATTTTATCCAACCATAGATCTTGAATCTACATGATTTTCTAAGCAACTTTCATGTTGGAGACTTTCTCTAAATCATTCATCTTCAACCTTGTTCTTCAAGCTAAAGATTGAAGCTTTATTGGTGAAGTTTATTAATCTTCAGTTTTCTTTTGATTTTCAAGGTTCTAAGCCATGTTTGATCCATGGTTTATCTTGTTCAAGCTTGATTTACTAATAAATATATGTTTTGTTTTGTATTTGAGAAGCCCTTGGTGGTGAAGGACTTGGAAAGAGAAGCAAAACAAGGAGCTTTTGAGGATCTTCAAGAGGTAAGAGGGAGATTCATCTCACCAACCAAGTATGGTGGTGAGAGATGGTTTTGTATTTGATGGATGGTGAATCCATGTGAGGATTCATATCCATGGTCATGTAATAATTTGTGGGTATTTATGTTGTTTATGTGCTTTGATTATTTGCCTATGCTTGATATGTTTTGCATGATTTTATGGCTTATATGGTATGCTTATAATATGCATAATGAAAATATGTTGAAATTATGTATATGTATGCCATGATGTGATGGTGGAAAGGAAATCAATTTTTGGCTCCAATAGCCAAGGAGGAGTGGTCACGGTTTGAACACTCATGATTTGAGTTTATGTTGAAATTTTTCAAGAACAAGGGAAATAATTTTTGATCCCTGGAACATGGTGAATTTTGGCCAAGAGACCTCAAAATAGGTGTTCACAAATTAATATTTTCATGAATGATGAAATAAGATGTTTAGAAAAACAAGGAAAATAAACAAAGGGTTTATTTTTCGAAGAGTACATGAACACGATTTTAGAAGGATTTTTATTAATTTATTTTGTGTAAAAAGTTTCTAAATGTTTTACTAATCACGAGTTTTAGATGAAAGGAGCAATGTTGATTTTAAGGATTTGCAAAGAAAGTGAAAAATGAAAAACGAACAAATGATTTGATTTCAAAGACCAAGTGCTTACGGTTTTTGTAAAGGATTTTTAATGGTTTTGTTTGTGTAAAACCATATTGACTTAGAAGGAAAAATGTTTTGATGATTTCAATAGTCATGTCCACGTTTTTGAAGGCTTGTAATGCCTTGATTTTATGAAACAAAGTGGTTTTCCGAGTGGAAATGTAAATTGATTTAGTACAAGGATTTTTGGAAAGGAAATCAGAGTGTTTTATCACTTAAGAAATGAATTTTAGTATGTAAATGGAAAAGAAAGGTTCAAACACATCTCAATTTATTTTGAAGAGAATTGATTTTAGAATTGATTTGAGAAAAATGGAGAATATAATAGTGATTTGATACTTTCTAACGTGTAACTCATTCTTTAGGTTTTGGAGAGTGTTAGTAAAATTTTAAGATTTGAAACATTGATTTATATCAATGGAAAAGTGATTTTGTGAATTATATTTTGGAAAAGGATTTTCTTTTGTGGATTATATTGTGGAAAAAGACTTCTTGAGTAAAGAAATGTGGAAAAAGATTTTCTTGAGTAAAAAAATATGGAAAAAGAAGTACAAAGTCATAATATTTTGAGAAAAGTGGAAATGGAATATTTGAAGGTTAAGAAATATTTTTCGTAATGGAAAAATGATGTTAGAAATGATATTGATTTGTTTGGAAGTCCAAAATAATGTTTGGAATATTGAAGAATATTTTACGTGGTTGTAAAATGGTGAAAAATGTTTTACGTATCTTAAAAACGTGATTTTTAAGCTACACGATTTGAAAAATGTTGAAATATTTCTATGCAATTTGAAAAGCGTTTAAATATTTTGAAAATGATGGAAAATGGTTTACGCAACTTAAAAGAATGATTTTTAAGTTACGCGATTGTGAAAATGGTGAAAAATCGCTACACGATTTGAGTAACGTGTAAATTTTTTTACGCGATTGAGAAAACGTTGAAAAATCAATACGTAATTTGAAAACGTAACAGAAGTGTTGCGGAATTGTGAAAACATAACAGAAATGTTGCGCGATTGTGAAAACACGATGAAAGTGTTTTATGACTATGAAAATGCGATAATATGATTTCGCTATTAAAAATACAATATGATTACTGTTGTGCCAGTGTGTGGACCCTGATTTTGAGATTATGAAATTAAACTGAGAATGGGCCAATATGTGGACCCTGAATATGAAATGGTGAATTTTGCCTGTGATTGGCATTGGTGCATTTTATATGCATGAATTAGTGTATAAACACTGTATGAGAAAATGATAAATTTTGCCTATGATTGGCATTGATGCATTGAACATGCATTGGAAAGGTCCGAGGGACTGTATGAGGCTATTTGCCTAGGAGAGACGTACACCTCTTGAGTGAGTGCGATATGCGTAGTGTAAGTCACTTGTTGACCTTGGGGGCATCGGGGTGCGGGTTGCTTACACGGGTGGTTGGTCGCGCTTCTTCCCGTAAGTTAGACCGATGCAACGCACCGATGATCCTGACCAAGACACTATTCTTAATCATGATCTCATAAAGACTGTCGTGTATATACTAGATGTGCAAAAATCAAAATGAGGATTATAGCACTTGGTCTGAGGCATTTTGGTACAGACAGATCTTTTGGATCGACTTCTCCGAACTGAGTATTAGCTCCATGGAGTAGGACATTGAGTCTATGTGCGCATGCATGAATCTGAGCATTTCTATCCGTATAATATATTAATTGAGGAATATTGGCTATGACAATTGTTTTGAATACTTGGATGATGATGATGATAATTGAATTGATAAATGATTTGATGATGATAATTGATTAATGTTGATAGCATGATATATCTGTATGATATGTTGTTGCGTTATCTTTGTGCTGCTATGTTGGTATTGGTGTAGGTGATCTCACCTCTTTGTTATATTGTTTTGTTGTGTTTGTATTATTAAAATTAAATAGTAGATGGAACGAGTTGTCTTAGACATATGGGAGATAAATACTCTGAGATCGATGACAACATCAGAGAATGACTATTCCAGATTTGATAGCGTGCAGTGTTGACATAGAACAGATGTCTGATGCATCCAGATGGATACAAGAAGAAATAAGTATGTTAAGTTTTCTCGTTAGTGTTGTACCGTGCTATTAAGTAGGACCCGCCATAGGGTTTGCTACTGTTAAAAAGAGAGAGTTTTCTTTTTGTTTTATATTTCTCTTTAAATTGTTAAATATTAATTAGTATCAATATTGTATATTAAATATATTTTCAGTAATACTTATGGATATCAGTAAGTTTATGTTTCCGTCTTTGATGAAAAGAAATTTTAAAACTCATCTTTTATAACTCAAACCTTTTATGAAATCATTTTCAGATTGGGAGTTGGTAGTTAGAAATGTGATGCCATAAGGAAGGTGTTACAGAGGACAACGTAATTTCCTCTTTACTAGACTGAGGATAACGTAATTTCCTCATTTGGTATAGTATGGCTTGGGGTTACTCAAAGTAATTCTTTGTGACAAACATAACTTTCATGAATAAGTTGAAAAGTTCCAATCTAAGATTAGATAGTGATTATTGAGTTATGATGCTTGTTAAGATATAATGATTTATAAAATATGATAATTGATGAATTGTGAAGAATTATGAATCTTAAGGATTTTATTTAATTTCACAAATGAATTTCTTACAAAGATTAATAATGGAATGATTATATATGTATATATATATATGTATATATATATATGTATAAATATATGTATATATATATATCTATCTCTGTGTGTGTGTGTGTGTGTGTGTGTGTGTGTGTGTGTGTGTGTGTGTGTGTGTGTGCGTGCGTGCGTAATTTGAGTTATAAAGGAAAAAGTTTTTTCCTGAAACAACTAAAAGTATTACGATGACACTGAGAATTCTTTGAATTCTCAACCCATTTGTTTGTATTTCCCGTAATATTTCCTGGGACAATGAAGGCACCAGTAAGTGGAAAAGAAGACTAGATGCATGAAGACAAAGTTTAGTTATAGATGTGAGAAAAAGTATTATGCAGAATTTGTATAAATAGTGCCATGAAGACATATAATGTATTAATTGTATTTTCATTAATGTATTTGCACAAAGATCTTTTCAATATATGTATATTATTACACCTACACTGGGCTCATATTTTCACATATATATATATAAATGTTTTCTCAAATTTATTATTGGTATTAAAGTGACTGTCATCTAATCCTAGTCTCTAATGCGTGATCCTGGACATGTTATTAGTACTTGTATTAGGATGTTACATTATGGTATCAGAGCAGTTCATCCTATTGAGCCGGGGAATGGACTAACTATGCTTTGTTATGCATTCATCTTGTCTTAATGATGAGATGCATAGGTAGTATTGCAAAATGGCCTTGAGTTTGTATGCTTATGGTTAACCGCCACATTGTTACATGATATTAAGCCTTATCAACTCAATATGTAACATGTTGTATGAGTAGGAGACTGTGGCATCGATCGGGCGTATCAGTGGCTGAGATAATAGAACCCCTATTGGCAATAATGTGCCAGAGATGTTAGAGGTTTTTAGAAACATAGAGCAGCTATGATCATTAGAATATTAGAAGAAGGTACAACCAAGTAGAAACAAACATATGGATAAGGAAGTTAGAGACGATAATTGTAATGATGAGATGTGTGGATGACCAAAAGATGTCATTTGTTGTTTATATGTTAAAGGAAGAAGTTGAGTATTGGTTGACTAGTTCCAGAAGTTTAAAGGAAATTGTCGAGACTCAGATAATTTGGAAGATATTCAAGACTGCTTTCCTTGATAAGTATTTTCCGAAGAAGTAGCAGGAAGAAAAAGAGTCGGAGTTCTTGCACTTCAAGTAAGGAAATCTGACTGTGGGACAATATGAAACAAATAGAAGGATAGATCAATTGATAAGTGCAGTTTCTAGGATAAGTGATATTTGGAGAAAAGATATATGTTGATTCTAGTAACATAAATGCAGTATTGCACTAAAAGAGTTCAAAAGGAAACAAATTCCTCTAGATAAGGTATTATGAAATGGTGATAACTTGAATCCAATAGGATATAAAACTATCCAGAGCTCTTTGAATAAGATTAGAAAATTTTGAGGACAAATTTTTTTAAAAGGGATGGAGAATTGTAATATCCTCCCTAACCTAATGATCCTAATCACAATTATAGTAGCTTTGTAATACTGGTAAGAGTTATCTATGAATTCGAGTAATATTCTGAACCAGTTTGAGTGTGTAACACTCTAAAATTTATTTATGTGTTATAAACTTCATTTTATAATATTTGTGATTTTTGAATTTTTTTTTGAATTTTCTGAGAACGTGGAATATTTTAACATTATTTCTTGTTTTCCGCGTAAACTGAGCGAAGCCGGGGAAATGTAACATTTTTCCCAAGAACCTTGATCTGTGAAAACATCGACAAGGGATCTTACTAAATCCGAGGTCGGACATGGTTTACGAGGTTTCACGCTTTTCAAGAATTTTATCAGATAAAATAATAATCATTGTGTAATTTATTATCCATCGGACAATTAATACTGACAACTGTTAACTGTAACAATTGTCCATTAGATAATAACATGTATTAAAAATTTTATCACATTATCCTAATGTATTCCACTTTATATGTAATGCCCATTTTTCTTAACTCGCGAAGAAGGAATGCCACACCATAGTGAATTAAAACGTGAACAAAATAAAAATGCGGAAAGATGTAATTTCATTAATTTATTTAGACCCGGTTTGTATAGGTCGTTAGAGTAAATAGTTTCTATCTTGATAGCGAAATAATTGAACATCGAAATACGTGTTACATTTTTTTTTGTAATAAAAGAAATAAGAATATCTACAGATACAATATACATTCACAATTCATATATATATATATATATATATATATATATATATATATATATATTATATGCATCAACCTGTTTAATTACAATATGGATTACAAAAAGCAAAAGATGTACCCACCCGAAAGATACAAATATACACCCAGTAAATATGGAAAAACATAAGGCTTCCCCAAAAAGATAAACGGTTAGCCATCAGTAACCACCAATAGTATCAGCCCCTACGACTGACGAGAAGGGACTGTAGCCGGGTCCTCCTTAGGGTCCTCTTCATCCAATGAAATTTCCATCGGAGCGACCAAATTTCGGGCAGAAGCCCGAGCAGTGGAGAGGAACGAATCCTCCTGTGGGGTGTAATATAGATCATCACATAGATCTCTAACTGGCAGGTAGAACTCCAGGTGGACAAAAGTAGTAAAATAAAAAAATAGGTGTATCGTAGTGGCCCCACACCAAAGAGACAGTCAGCTCCCCGTGATAAATGCACCGGTCAGTGCTCAAGTTGATGTGCCAGCAGTCGGGCCCTCCATGAAAGGTCATACGGGCATACCCCAAAAATCGACGTGGACGCAATGACTTCCTCAGCAAGCTCTAGTCTAGGTATGGCAAGAAGCCCGGAAACTCAGGTGTTTCCTTCTCTTCCTCACGAATGTCTTCTCAGAAGTATACAAAATAAATAAGAACATCGAAAATATAGAAAGAGGTGAGACACCCAACTTTCAGTACCAAAATGGCAGTAAGAAAATAGAACGGCACTAGACGCCAATATATCAACACAGTTTATAACAATAATCAAAATTTACAGTAAGGCAAAACAACAATAAATAACAGTAAGAATCATTAATAACAAGCAGACAATATCAACATTTCCAACAGTCAGTAGTTCAAGCAATTGAATAAATTTTACGATAATAATAGATAATTTTTCACAATTATAAATGCTCATGCTCAATGAATTATGAGACTGATAGTTTACGATGCAAATGGTACCAAATTCTTACTCCATGGAGCTAGACATAAACATTTTTC
The DNA here is from genome assembly GCA_029884605.1 of Ormosia emarginata. Lineage (NCBI taxonomy): Eukaryota > Viridiplantae > Streptophyta > Magnoliopsida > Fabales > Fabaceae > Ormosia > Ormosia emarginata. The sequence goes on along the minus strand of JAQQTP010000078.1, from coordinate 16,701,134 downwards.
GAAATGAATGATCAAGGAGTTATGTCAGTATCTCGTTAGCCATTAAAAAAATAGTGTCCTCATCTCATAAAAATAGTTGCGCAATACGACCTATACATGGCACCTCAACAGTTGATCGCGATATAGGACATCATCTCAATCCGGATCGTCAGTGTGTTTGCATCGGTCTATCCCAAGGCCCCAGTGGAGCTACCACTGTCTATTGTGAGACACCCGCACCCCGACGCCCCCAGGGCTAACCACTATGACCCTACGCTTAGTCTACTCGCACCCGCACATAGGTGTTATTCAAACTCCTAGGCATACATCGCCTTTTCAACAATGTCCAACGGACAACACATATGCATGACAACGCAATGTACATCATGTATGTTCATCAATGATACATTTATCATAAGATATACCGCAATGGCATATATATACATGGTTCAATGTCAACATGTCATAATTTCATCAAGTACACAACCAACAAGTACTTAGCCCACATAGGGTCTCACAATAACATAGAATCAATTTTCAACATCAATATGTATTCGTGGTTCATCAATTATCACAAGTCCACATTATGGATCCTTATTTTCAAAGTATTAAGCTTTAGTCAATTATGAAAATATTAAGTTGAATAACCCTTCAAAACCGTGGCACTCTCAAGAGTTATTACTCAATTTAATTCTTCCACTTGATTATGGATTATGCATGTCTCTAAATTCTTAATCTCCAAAGATGCATAAAGGTATCATTTAACCCCTAATTTTTCTCTAAAAACCGTGGCCTCACTAGGTCATCAAGGTTCCAATTTCTTTCCATTTTATGCATTAGTTACTTGATACCTAATTACTTAGATTTTATTTCACACCAAATCAATCTAATCCCTTAGGATCCAAGGCCAAAATCTTGGCCTCACCTTAGGGTATTAAACCCTTAAAATTTCTCACTCATTAATTTTATTATTATCATTCAACATTTAATCACATAAGCTTCATTTCGTTGTATACAAAAAAAACAATTCATATCCCTAAATTCTAGTCAAAACCATGGCCTCACATTAGGGTAGGAAACTTCAAATTTTCCATTTAACAAGCCTAACATCATCAAGTATCTCAATACATCCAACACATTCAAGATCACCATTCAAGCTTTAATCCAATTCACGAATACATAAACATGCAAAATCACTAAACAAAGTGAGCATACAAAGGTTCCCTCACCACCAATAATGGTTGAAGTGAGTAGTCTCCCTCTTACCTAAAGGAAGAACACAAAAATGATCTCCTACTTTCTCCTTGAAGGTTTTGGTTTTGGGGTCCAAAAACCCTAGAAATTTCAAGACAAGGAATCAACATCAATGGTTGAAAAAGAAGACATCCATGGTCACCAAAGAGACCATGGAACATGAAAATGAAGAGAAGAAAGAAGAAAAATAAAAACTTTACCTTAAAGCTTGAAGCTTTGCCTTGGAAGACAATGGAGGTGATGATGGATTTTGAATAAAATTTCTAAATAGGAAATGTAGAGGAGGTTGAGGTAAGTGTAGAAATGATCTTGATGAAGAGAAAAATCAAAGAAAATGGTCTCTAATGGGGGCTGCATATTCGTAGGGAAGAAGGAGAAAAGGAGAGAAGGAAGAAAAAAATGAAGAAGAATAAGTTACAAAGAGAAAGTGTGATAGGAAAATGTATTATTTTTAGTGTATATTGATTAAAGGAGGGAAGCAAAATTGCTTCCCCTTGGGCAAGCAGATGCCGCGGCAATGGAGAGAGGAGAGGGGGGTGGAGAGGCTTCTCCAACAAGCCAAGGGCATTCTTGACCTTTGGTGGTCAAAGCTTCTCAAAGAAGCTTTGATTAACATACAATAAATTTGAATTAAAGTGGATTTGATTAGACTTAAAGTAGATTACATTAGGATAATATGATAGGATTTTTAATACATGTTATTATCCAATGGATAATTATTACAGTTGACAGAAGTCAGTATTAATTATCCAGCAGATAAAATTTATGCAGCGATTTTTTATTTTATCTGTTAAAATTTCTCAAAAAACATGAAACCTTGTAAATCGTGTCCAACCTTGGGTTTAGTAAGATCCCCCATAGACATTTCCACATATCAAGGTTCTCGAAAAAAATATCTCATTTTCCCGGCTCCGCTCAGTTGCATGCAAAATAAGGAATAATATTAAAATATTCCGCATTTTCAGAAAAATCCAGAAAAATTCCCAAAAATAACAAATATTAGAAAATGAATATTTATGATAAAATAAATAAAATTTGGGGTGTTACAACTCTCCCCAACAAATAAGAATTTCGTCCTCGAAATTTCTATACCTTAAAATAACTCTGGATATTGCTCCTTCATCTTGTCCTCTAGCTCCCATGTCGCATCTCCGGTTGTCTCGTTCTAGATCACTTTCACCAATGAAATGTCTTTCCCCTTGAGTTGCTTCATTCTCCTATCCTCAATCCTCACAGGAGTCGTTTCATAAGTCAAGTTTTCCTTTAATTGTACTAAATCAGGCACTATGACATGATCAGGACTAGGAATGTATTTTCGAAGTTGTGACACATGAAAAATATTATGAAGATTTTAAAGAAAAAGTGGTAAAGCTATTTGGTAAGTAACGGGACCTATCAAATGAAGAATTTGGTAAGGTCCAAGGAATTTTGGAGTGAGCTTTCTAGATTTGAGAACTCGACCGACCCCAGTCGTAGGCGTGACTTTCAAGAACACATGCTCTCCTTCCTCAAATTCAAGAGGTTTCCTCCTTTTGGCCGCATAACTCTTTTTTCGACTTTGAGCTGTTCTCATCTTCTCCTGAATCATCTTGACCTTCTCAATTGTCTACTGAATAAGATCAGGTCTAACGGTAAGTCACTCTCCATCTTGATACTAACATAAGGGTGTTCGACACCTTCTCCCGTATAGAGCCTCATAGGGTGCCATCCCTATGCTTGAATGGTAACTGTTGTTATAGGTAAATTCTACCAATGGTAAAATTTCATCCCAACTTTCAATATACTCTATAGCACAAGCTCTCAGGAAATCTTCCAACGATTGAATTATTCTCTCTGATTGGCCATTAGTCTGCAGATGGTAAGCTAAACTCAGACGTAGTTTTGTCCCCATGGCTTCTTGAAGACTTTGCCAAAATTTTGACATAAATCTCGGATCTCTGTCAGAGATATACTTGTAGGCACACCATGTAGTCTAATAATCTTATCAATATACAACTGAGTCAACTTCTCCAACGGATATCTTATGTTGATCGGCAAAAAGTGTGCTGACTTTGTAAGTTGATTCACTATTACCCATATTGACACATATCCTCTTCTGGTCTTTGACAATCCGACAACAAAGTCCATGGCAATACTATCCCATTTCCATTCAGGAATAGTCAAGGGTTGTAAAAATCCTGATGGTCTTTGATGTTCAATCTTTGTCATCTGATAAACCAAATAGGAAGATACACATCTAGCGATATCTCTCTTCATTCTATGCCACCAAAATAACTTCTTCATATCTTGGTACATTTTGGTCATTCAAGGATGCATACTCAACTGACTCATATGAGCATGTTTAAGTATATATTTCTTGAGTTCCTCATCTTTAGGCACACAGACTCTACCTTGGAATCTCAAAATTCCATCGCTTCCTTCTTCTAGTGTTAATACACCGCCCTGCTTTATCAGTTCTCTTTCTTCTTGTAGGAACTTGTCAATCTTCTGCTATTCTCGGATGTCTTCTATTAAATCATTTGAAATGATGACCATGTTCATGCATATTTTTTTTGGCATTAGTTCCACGAAAGACCATACGTCTCTAAATTGTTCTATCAAGTTCTGTTCTCTGATCATCATGGTAGAGACACTGATCGTTTTCCTACTTAAGGCATTGGCCACAACATTCGCCTTTCTAAGGTGATATTGAAGTTAGAAATCATAGTCCTTTAGGAATTCTATCCATCTTCGTTGCCTCATATTCAACTCTTTTTGATCATACAAATACTTTAAGCTCTTGTGATCGCTGAAGACATTGAACGTTGCTCCATAGAGATAATGTCTCCATATCTTCAAAGCAAATACCACAGCCGCTAACTCCAAGTCATGCATTGGGTAGTTCTTCTCATGCACTCGCAATTGTCTCGAGGCATAAGCCACCACTTTCCCGCCTTGCATAAGGACACAACCCAATCCTTGGTACAAAGCATCACAGTACACCTCGAATGGTTCACTCGAGTCAAGTAGAACTAACACTAGTGAAGTAGTAAGTCTATTTTTCAATTCTTGAAAACTCTCTTCACAAGCATCCACCCATTCAAAAGCTTGGTTCTTCCTCGTGAGTTGAGTGAGAGGTTCGGCAATCTTAGAAAATCTTTCAATGAATCTCCGGTAATATCCGGCTAATCCAATAAAGCTTCAGATTTGGTCACCGTATTTGGTCTTTCCCATTGAAGAACAACTTCCACTTTCGATGGGTCTACAACAATTCATTTCCTCGAAATCACATAGCCCAAAAATTTCACTTCATCCAGCCAAAACTCACACTTTGATAACTTGGCATACAACTATTTCTCTTTTAAAGTCTGAAGAACTATATTGAGATGTTAAGCATGATCCTCCTGATTTTTTGAATAGATCAAGATATTGTCGATGAAAACAACACTGAATCTATCCAAATAAGGACAAAAGATTCTATTCATATAATCCATGAAAATAGCAGGTGCATTAGTCACACCAAAAGGCATCACCAAGTACTCGTAGTGTCTATAACGAGTACAAAAAGTCGTTTTCGGAATGTCTTCCACTTTTACTCTGATATGATCGTAGCCCGATCGCAAATCGATCTTAGAAAATACCGTCGCTCCTTTCAGTTGGTCCATTGGATCATCTATCCTCGGCAATGGATACTTGTTTTTGATCATGACCTTGTTTAACTGACGATAATCCACACACAGTCTCGAAGTACCATCTTTTTTCTTAACTAGCAATACTGGTGCTCCCCAAGGTGATACATTGGGTCTCACGAATTGCTTCTTCAAAAGCTCTTCCAATTGCTTCTTGAGCTCAACTAGCTCGGCAAGCGACATTCGGTAAGGCACTATAGAAATAGGACCAGCTCCAGGTACAAGATCAATGGCAAATTCGATCTCTCGCTCTGATGGTAACCCAGGTACATCTTCAGGAAAAACTTCAGGAAACTTTCAGATCACCGAGATTGCGTCCACATCTACCTCGTTCTCAACCTTCAAAGAAGATAATAACACGTATCCTCGAGCTCCTTCTTTCAAGAAAGCTTGAACTTGGTTGGCCGTCAAAAATCTAGAATTCTCATCCAAAGGGAAAACTATGATTTTTCTAGAACAATCTAATAGGACATGGTTAGAAGATAACCAATCTATTCTTAAGATCACATCTAATTGAGATAATGGCAAACCGATCAAATCAACAGAAAATATTCGACCTTCAACAATCAATAGACAACTCAAACAGACTTTGGTGGTAAGAACAAGTTTAGCAGTGGGAGTTGAAACAGTCAAATCAAAAGGTAAGGAAGACATAGGTAAACTAAGTCTTTTCACACAGTCATAGGAAATAAATGAATGAGTTGCACCTGAGTCATATAGTACAGTTAAAAGATTACCTTTTGCGAGACCTTCCCCTTGTAAAGATCTTCAGATTCAGAGGCTTCAGCACTACTCAGGGTGTAAACTCGACCTCCAACCTGTGGCTTAGCAGTTCTAGCAACATTGACGGAAGGTTCCGCCTTAGGTTGGTTGCAATCATGAGAAACGTGTCTAGGTTTCCCGCACCTGAAGCAAATGATCCCTTTGATAGTACAGTCTCTCGTATAGTGCTCCTTCCCGCACTTCATGCATCTCGGCGTAGACGTCGTTATTTGACCAGTCCTTCCAGGGCTTGCACTAGGACTTCCACCTTGTGGCTTCTGTTGTTGATTTCCAGGTGGTCTGGAATAAGGCTTCTTTTGGTAACGGTTAACATTACTGCTTCCTCCTCTTTGAGACCGAAAAGGCCCAAAGTTTCTATTTCTTGCATCACGCGCCTGGTCCAAGTCTTCCACCCGGTGACAAGTATCAAGTAGTTCTGAAAACTGAGTAATCTTCAAAGTTATGATGGCTCTCTTCACGTCATATCTTTAGCCTTCCTCGAACTTCCGACACTTCCATGCTTCGTTCGGTTGGTGTTGAAAGTAAGTTAAGAATTTCGACAAACTCTCAAATTTGGCAGCATATTCACTTACATTCATATTACCTTGCCTCAAGCCAAGAAATTCCATTTCCTTAGCATGCCTAGCACTTTCCGAGAAATACTTGTTCAAGAATCTCTATTTGAATACTTCCCAATTAATTGCCCGATTCTCAGCCTCCAATAACCTTTGCTCTCTGTTCCACCAATCCTCCGCGTTTAGAATTCAGTATGAACACAGCATACGTCACCTTCTTATTGTCGCCACAGTTCATACCCATGAATATCTTTTCTAGCTCTTTGATCCACAAAGTAGATTTTTCAGGATCAAACTCTCCTTTGAATTGTGGAGGGTTTGTACGATGAAATTCTGCTAGATTTTGGGCATCAGCAGTGGCCTCCAATTATTGTGCAATCCCCGCTTGCTGTTGAGCTGTTTGATGGTTTTGTTGCAGCATTGCTTCAGCCATCTTCTGAATTGCCTCGATTGCAGCAGTCATGTCTCCTCTGCGAGTCATAATTCCTTTTCAGGTCAAGCTATACCAAACATAGAGAAAAGTCAGATGTATCCTTACGGAATACCAAACATAGAGAATCACACAGCACAAACAAGACAGTCCAAAACCACATGACCCAAAAAAAAACTTAAACTGGGGCTCTGATACCAAGACAGTGTAATGCCCCATTTTCTTAACTCGCAAAGAAGGAACGCCACACCATAGTGAATTAAAACGTGAAAAAAATAAAAATGTGGAAAGATATAATTTTGTTAATTTATTTAGACCTAGTTTGTGTAGGTCATTAGAGTAAATAGTTTCCATCTTAATAGCGAAATAATTGAACATCGAAATACATGCTATATTTTTTTTTTTTGTAATAAAAGAAATAAGAATATCTACGATACAATAAAATCAACATAAACTAAAAACCATACATTCACAATTCATATATATGTATATATATATATGTATATATATGTATATATATATATATATATATAATATGCATCACCGTTTAATTACAATATGGATTACAAAAAGCACAAGATGTACCCACCCGAAATATACAGATATACACCCAGTAAATACAGCAAAACATTAGGCTTCCCCAAAAAGATAAACAGTTAGCCATCAGTAGCCACCGACAGTATTAGCCCCTACGAATGATGAGAAGGGACCGTAGTCGGGTCCTCCTCAGGGTCCTCTTCATCCTATGAAATTGCCATCGGAGCGACTGAATTTCGGGCAGAAGCCCGAGCAGTGGAGAGGAATGAATCCTCTTGTGGGGTGTAATATAGATCATCCCATAGATCTCTAACTGGCAGGTAGAACTCCAGGTGGACAAAAGTAGTAAAATAAAAAATAGGCGTGTTGTAGTGGCCCCACGCCAAAGAGACAGTCAGCTCCAGTCAAGTTGATATGCCAGCAGTCGGGCCCTCCATGAAAGGTCATACAGGTATACCCCAAAATTCGACGTGGACACGGCGACATCCTCAGTAAGCTCTAGTCTAGGTATGGCAAAAAGCTCGGAAAGTCAGGTGTTTCCTTATCCTCCTCACGAACGTCTTCTCAGAAGTATATAGATTAAACAAGAACATCAAAAATATAGAAAAAGGTGAGACACCTAGCTTTCAGTACCAAAATGGCAGTAAAAAAATAGAACGACTCTGGACGCCCACTTATCAACACAGTTCATAACAATAATTGAAATTTACAGTAAGGCAGAACAACAATAAATAACAGTAAGAATCATCAATAACAAGCAGACAATATCAACATTTTCAACAGTCAGTAGTTCAAGCAATTGAATAAATTTTACAATAATAATAACAAATATTTTCACACAATTATAAATGCCAATGCTCAATGAATTATGAGACTAACAGTTTACGATGCAAATGGTACCAAATTCCTACTCCATGGAGCTAGACATAAACATTTTTCGGAGTGAATGATCAAGGAGTTATGCCAGTATCTCGTTAGCCTTTAAAAATAATAGTGTGCTCATCTCATAAAAATAGTTGCACAATACGACTTATACATGGCGCCTCAACAGTTGAGATAATAGCATGTATGGATCATCGGTGTGTTTGCATCGGTCTATCCCATGGCCCCAGTAGAGCTACCACTATCTATTGTGAGACACCCGCACACCGACGCCCCTAGGGCCAATCACTATGACCCTACGCTTAGTCTACTCGCACCCGCACATAGTTGTTATTCAAACTCCTAGGCATGCATCACCTTTTCAACAATGTCCAACGGATAACACATATGCATGACGACGCAATGTACATCATGTATGTTCATCAATGATACATTTATCATAAGATATACCGCAATGGCATATATATACATGGTTTAATGTCAACATGTCATAATTTCATCAAGTACACAACCAACAAGTACTTAGCCTACATAGGGTCTCACAATAACATATAATCAATTTTCAACATCAATATATATTCATGGTTCATCAATTATCACAAGTCCACATTATGGATCCTCATTTTCAAAGTCTTAAGCTTTGGTCAATTATGAAAATTTTAAGTTGAATAACCCTTCAAAACCGTGGCACTCTCAAGAGTTATTACTCAATTTAATTCTTCCACTTGATTATGGATTATGCATGTCTCTAAATTTTTAATCTCCAAAAATGCATGAAGGCAAGGCATCATTTAACCCCTAATTTTTCTCTAAAAACCGTGGCCTCACTAGGTCATCAAGGTTTCAATTTCTTTCCATTTTATGCATTAGTTACTTGATACCTAATTACTTAGATTTTATTTCACACCAAATCAATCCAATCCCTTAGGATCCAAGGCCAAAACCGTGGCCTCACCTTAGGGTATTAAACCCTTAAAATTTCCCACTTATTAATTTTAATATTATCATTCAACATTTAATCACATAAGCTTCATTTCGTTGTATACAAAAAAAAAACAATTCATATCCCTAAATTCTAGTTAAAACCATGGCCTCACATTAGGGTAGGAAACTTTAAATTTTCTATTTAACAACCCTAACATCATCAAGCATCTCAATACATCCAACACATTCAAGATCACCATTCAAGAATTAAACCAATTCAAGAATACATAAACATGCAAAATCACTAAACAAAGTGAGTATACAAAAGTTCCCTCACCACCAATAATGGTTGAAGTGAGTAGTCTCCCTCTTACCTAAAGGAAGAACACAAAAATGATCTCCTACTTGCTCCTTAAAGATTTCAGTTTTGGAGTCCAAAAACCCTAGAAATTTCAAGACAAGGAATCAACATCAATGGTTGAAAAAGCAGAGATCCATGGTCACCAAAGAGACCATGGAACATGAAAATGAAGAGAAGAAAGAAGAAAAATGAAAACTTTACCTTAAAGCTTGAAGCTTGGCCTTGGAAGACAATGGAGGTGATGATGGATTTCGAAGAAAATTTCTAAATAGGAAATGTAGAGAAGGTTGAGGTGAGTGTAGAAATGATCTTGGTGAAGGGAAAAATCAAAGAAAATGGTCTCTAATGAGGGCTACAATTTTGTAGGGAAGAAGGAGAAGATGAGAGAAGGAAGAGAAAAATGAAGAAGAAGAAGTTAGAAAGAGAAAGTGTGATAGGAAAATGTATTATTTTTAGTGTATATTGATTAAAAGAGGGACGCAAAATTGCTTCCCCTTGGGCAAGCAAATACCGCGGCAATGGAGAGAGGAGAGGGAGGGTGGAGAGGCTTCTCCAACAAGCCAAGGGCATTCTTGACCTTTGGTGGTCAAAGTTTCTCAAAGAAGCTTTGATTAAAATACAATAAAGTTGAATTAAAGTGGGTTTGATTAGACTTAAAGTAGATTACATTAGGATAATATGATAGGGTTTTTAATACATGTTATTATCCAATGGACAATTGTTACAGTTGACAGAAGTCAGTATTAATTGTCCAGAGGATAAAATTTGCACAGCAATTTATTATTTTATCTGTTAAAATTTCTCAAAAAATATAAAATCTCGTAAACTGTGTCCAGCCTCGGGTTTAGTAAGATCCCCCGTAGAAGTTTTCACAAATCAAGATTCTCGGAAAAATATCTCATTTTTGCCACTCCGCTCAGTTTGTACGTAAAACGAAGAATAATATTAAAATATTTCGCGTTCTCAAAAAAATCCAAAAAAATTTACAAAAATCACAAATATTAGAAAATGAATATTTATCATAAAATGAATAAAATTTGGGGTGTTACATTATATCTAATCAAATTCACTTTTATTCAAATATAACATATTTTAAGCAAGCTTCTCATAGAAGCTTTGACCACCAAGTGACCAATGTGACCTTGGCTTGTTGGAGAAGCCTTTCTCCCCCCCCTCTCTCTCCTATTGCCGCGGCAATGAGCCCTTTGGGAAGTTGCCCCAATGGTTTAAGAATTTTGTTTCCCACACTTAACACACTTCACCCAAAATACCACATTTCCTACTATCATTTTCTCTCTCTAACTTTCATCTTCATTTTCTCTCCAACTTCTCTCTTCTTCTTCCTTCTTCCCTCATGGTTTTGCAGCCCTAAATGTGACCATTTCTCTTCATCTTCCAACTTCACCAACACCATTTCTACATTCCTCTCATCATCCTCTACACTTCTTGTTTGAAGACCTTCTTCAAAATCCATCATCTTCACCATTGTCTTCCAAGAACAAAGCTTGAAGTTTTAAGGTAAAGCTTCCATTTTTCCTTTTTCCTTCTCTTCATTTTCAGGTTACTTGGTCACATTGGTGACTAAGGATTCATGTTTTTTAAGACTTGGTTGTTGATTCTTTGTGTTTGAATTTCTAGGGTTTTGGAGAGCCAAAACCGAATCCACCAAGAAGCACCAAGGAGGTGATTTCGTGTTCTTCCTTTAGGTAAGAGGGAGATTTAGTCACTTCAACCATTATTGGTGGTCAGGAGAATTTGTGCAGTTATTGATGGAGAAATCCATATTTGAATGCTTACTTTATTTGATGGATTTTCATGGCTATGTGTTCTTAATTGAGATTAGTGATTGATTTGTGATTTTGAATGCATTAGGGATGTTGGAATGCTTGATAATGTTAGATTTAATAAATGAAGCCACAGTTTTGGCAACTTTAAGGGTTGGAATTGATTTTATGTAAAATAAGACTTAGGTAATTGTGTATTGAAAGATTGATGCATGAAACGAAAAAGAATTTGGAACCTTGATGACTAGGGAGGCCACGGCCTCTAGAGGAAATTTTGGAGTTCAAGTGATGCTATGATGCATCTTTGGAAATTAAAGACTTAGATATATATATATATATATCAATCATAGTGAGGTGGAAGAAATTGATTAAGTAATAATTCTAAAGAGGGCCACGGTTTTTGAAGGGCTCCTTAGCCCAAAAATTCTCATAATTGATCAAGACTTAGTACATTGAGAATGTTGAATTCATAATGAAAAATTGTGGCATGTATTGAAACATATATATTTATACATGTTGATATTGAGGATTGGTTTTATACCATTGTGAGTTCATATGTGGAACTAAGTACTTGTAAATTGTACTTGATGAAATTGTGGCATTATATTGTTGAGAATTGTCTATATGCCATTATAATATGTTCTGTGAGAAATATTTGTTGATGAATATGCATGTGATGCATTGTTTATGAGGAACATATCATTGATACACATACATGATTGAAATTGAGTCGTCATGCATATGTGATGTTCGTTGGACTTTATTGAGAAAGGCGATGTGTGCCTAGGAGATTGAATAACACTTAAGTTCGGGTGCGAGTAGATTAAGCATAGGGTCATAGTGGTTGACCTTGGGAGCGTCGGGGTGCAGGTGTCTCACAATAGACGGTGGTAGCTCCACTGGGGCCGTGGGATAGACCGATACAAACACACCGACGATCCGGACCGAGACACTGTCCTATATCGTGATCAACTGTTGAGGTGCCATGTATAAGCCATATTGCGTAAATATTTTTATGAGATGAAGCACTTTATTTTTAAGGTTAACGAAATACTAGCATGACTCCTTGATCATTCTCTCCGAAATATTGATGTCTAGCTCCATGGAGTAGGATTTTGGTACCATAATGCATTGTGCACTGTCCATTGTCAGTCTCATATTTCATTGAGCATGAGCACTTATGACTGTTGAATTATCTGCTTTTACTGTTGAGATGATTATCTGATTTAATAAATTGTTCACTGCTTGAGATTCCGTTGTTATTTCTCTTTTATTGCTTACATGATTATTACTATTATTTTTATTTACTATTGTTGATAAATATATGCGTTGTAATGCTATGTGGGCATCTAGTGCCATTCTGTTTTCTTACTGCCGTATTGGTAATGAAAGCTAGATGTCTCACCCCTTTTCTACATATCTATACTTTTGTTTTAATTTATGTGCTTCTGAGAAGACGTTCACGAGGAAGAAAAGGAGGTGCCTGAGTTTCCTGACTTTTGGCCTGATTACGACTAGTACTGATTGAAGATGTCTTCACGTCCGCACCGATTCTTGGGTTATGCAAGGATGACCTTTCATAGTGGTCCAGATTGCTGGCATATAAATTTGAGCACGGACCGATGCATCTATCATTGGGAGCTAACTGTGTCTTTGGCTTGGGGTCACTATGTAACATGCCGAAAATTAATAATTTCAAGATAAATAGTCGTTTTATAATATTTGTGATTTTTGTGAATTTTTTTAGATTTTTCCCGAGAAGTGGAATATTTTAATATTATTCCTTAATTTACGTGCATACTGAGTTGAGCCGGGGAAATGAGATATTTTTCCCGAGAACCTTGAGCTATGGAAATGTCGATGGGGATCTTACTAAACTTGAGGCCAGACACGGTTTACCATATTTTGTATTTTTCGAGATTTTTATCTGATAAATAAAAATCGCAGAATAATTTTATTATCTGTTAGACAATAAATACTGGTTTTTGTTAACTGTAATTTCTGTCCACTGATAATAAATCTGATACAGTGTTAGTCATATTTTAGAGAATATTTTAATGACATCACCATGGTGACTTCATCACCACGACATCACTTTGACTTTTCAAAGGGAGGAAGCTTCCTAACACCGTCCTTTTGGCTTGTTGGAGAAACTTGGAGAAAGCTTTCTTGCACTTTCCTATTAGCTTCTTCAAGAAGCCACATTTCTTCTCTCCTCCTCTCCAACACATATTTTTTAAGGCTCCTTGTGGCCATACATTTTAATCCATACACTTACACAAAATATACCTAATTACACATTTCATTTCATTTCACTTTACTGTCACTTTCTCTCTTTACTTTCCATCTTCACCTTTTCTCTCAACCATTTTCTCCTCCTTCTCTCTATCTCCATGTCAATACACATTTTGGAGAGCCAAAATTATGCATCTCCCTTTATTACACTCATTTACAATTTCAACATATAAAAGCTACTACTTTCTCTCTCTACTATTTCTCTCCTGTCACTTTTTCTCTCACATTTTCTTCTTCCTTCTTCCTTCTCTCTTCCATGGCTACACCCTCCATTTCCTCTCCATGAATGCTTGATTTCAAGCTTCTATCTTGCTTGAATCTACACTTCCATTGAAGATCTTCCTTCCTTGATGGAATCACTTTCTAAAAAGCTCACCTTTTCTCTCAATTCTCTTCCTCTTTCACGGCCAAGAAGACCCATTTTTGGGCATCCACTTCTCTTTCTCAAACAACCTCATTTCCTACCATTTCTCATCACCTAGAACACTTTCTCTTTTGTGACCACCACCAAAATCCACCATTTTCGTTTTTGCTCCATCAAGCTTCAAAGTTGGAGACTTTAAGGTAATGTTCATAGCTTTTCCACCTTTTCTCCTCATTTTCATGATCTTTGATCTCTTGGGTGATCAAGGGTTCCTTTTCTAAGCTTTGATGATGATTTTGGAAAGTTTTGATATCCTTAGGGTTTCCTTAGGTGTAGTACGAAAATCTCTACAAGGGACCAAGAGGCTTGCTTTCTTGTATTGTCTTTAAGAGGTAAGAGGGAGATAATCCTCTTCAACCTATCTTGGTAGTGAGGAAACATTTTCTTTATGTTGTTGATGAGGAATCCATGTGGGATTGCTCTCTTGGTTGTGATGTTCTTCATGATTTTGTGCTATTTTGACTTGTATGATTTATTGATTGTTATTATATGCCTTGATGACTATGTAAAAATATATTGGATTGTTTGGATTGTTATGTGAAGAGATTTTAGGGTTCTTTGCCCTTTTGGATTCACAGCCAAGAGGCCAAAATTTTTGGGGTGTTCAAGGTGTGGTTTTGTAAAGATTGGAACTTAGGTGATGAAGAGTTAAAGGGCAAGTGAATAAAATGGAAAACTTTGGGTTCCTACCAATTGGAAGGCCCACAACCTCTTGAATAATTGTTAGGGTTCAAGACTTAAATTTGTAGTAACTTTGGAACTTAAGTAATTTAATGAAAGTAACTAATAATGTGGTGGAAAGATTGGTTAGATTCATACTATTGTGAGGCTCACGACCTCTAGGAGATTTATTGGGTTAAGTTGTGATCTTTGTGCAACCTTGGGTCTTAAGTGATTAAATGATACGTGATCAACATTGTGGTGAAGGAAAAAGGGTTAGACTTTGTTATAATGAGGCTCACGGATTCTTAAGGCAAAATGTCACAAAATGTAGTGCAAAAATGGAAACTTAGAATGATTTTGAACATAAGGGAAGAACAAGAGAATTTTGTATACCTTTAGAGTAATTTTAAGTGAGCATAATTGCTTAGATTAAGAAACTTGAGCAATCTAAGGGAATGAAGATTCAATAAGGATTTCAAGAGGATCCCTCTAGAAAATGAAACCATAAGAGATGTTAATTTAAGTGAAACTTTATAGTGATTCCATAATAGATGTTAATTAAAGTGGAATTTTATGATGATCTCATAAGACTTGTTAAGCTAGGGTGAAACCCCGGAATGAACTTTTAAAAGTGTGCTATCACTCTTGAGAAATTAACACTATACTATTGTAGGTCCGTGCTTGGGACTAAGAATTCTGTTAATGCTTAAATTTGCCAAATTGTGGCATATTATAGAAAATGTGTATTGTGAAATATATGTGAACATGTTGATATCTAACTTGGCCAAATTGTGGCATATTATGGAAGGTATATCATTATTGTTGAATATATATGATTGTGCATGGAGTCAACATGCATTGGACATTTGCTCCGTTGATGACTGTTAAAAGGCTGTATGAGCTTATGATCATGCATTGAATCAATATGTATTGAACAAATTGCTCAGTCGATGACTGTTAAAAGTCTATATGAGCCTATGAATGAGGATTGAATAAGTGAGATCCAGTGGAAGGATCTGATTGAGGAGCGTAAGGCGCGGTGTATACCGATTGCACGCATTACATGTCTGACAAATCATTATTCTTTACTCGGAGAATGAATGAGAATTGAATGGTGAGGTCTGTGATAGATCTGATTAAGGACCGTAAGGCACGATGTATACTGATTGCACGCATTACGCGTCTGACAAATCACTATTCTTTTTGTGGTAAATGAGCAAGAATTGATTAGTGTGATCCCGCGGAAGGATTTGATTGAGGACCATGAGGCACGGTGGTTCATTTCGTGATGATGTTATCACCTTATTATACCTCTGGCCATGATAAACCGTTGCAACGCATCACGCGCCTCACAAGCACTATTCTCTTTGTGGTCTGGTGTAAACTGTCATTGAGGGGGACAGACCTCCCGAAACGTTCATCTTT
The DNA here is from genome assembly GCA_029884605.1 of Ormosia emarginata. Taxonomy (NCBI): domain Eukaryota; kingdom Viridiplantae; phylum Streptophyta; class Magnoliopsida; order Fabales; family Fabaceae; genus Ormosia; species Ormosia emarginata. The sequence continues at coordinate 16,685,171 of JAQQTP010000078.1, read as the reverse complement.
TAAATGGAATAAAAAATCTTGGTACCAAGTGCACATGCATTGTGAGTCCGCATATCATATGACACTCATTTATGTGATGATTATACTATTGTTTTATTGATGTCATGATTATCTGAAATGTTTTAATTGTTCATTATCTGAGACTCTATTGCTGTTTCTTTTGTCGTACATGATTATTACTATTCAATGTTGTTGTTCTGCTATGTGGGCGTTCTGCGCCATTCTATTTCTTTACTGTCATAATTAGTAATGTAAGTAGGATGTCTCACCTCTTTCCTGTATTCTTGTATTTCTATTATATATATATTTGATAAAAGATCATGAGGAAGAAGATGAGGGACCACATCCTTACTGGTTGGATTGAGCTGATTCGTTATTTTTGATATGGTGTCTGGATGAGATTTCTTCGGTTACGCACGAGTACAACTTCGTGGAGGCATTGATGCTTGACATATCGATTGGGACTCCGAGCATCACGTATGTTTGGGGTTGCGACTTTGTCTGCTAGTAGTACATATCCCAGGGTTACTACTTTCCCCTTTTGTGCTTTCGTACCCGCTATATTTTATTTGAATATATAAGTACTATATTTAGTGTTGTCAGTGCTTTGTGTTAAGGATGAATATGATTTTCTTCAGTGGTTATACGTTAATGGTTGGATACTAAATATGCATTCATGTGGGGCTTATATTTTCTATGTACAAATGAAATAAATTTTTGCAAATACTATTTTTGAGACTGTGACACGCCTGGATTTAGTGACTATGGTATGATGACGATTGTGTTGTGGTTATTAAATCGAGGGGTGTTACACACTATGACCCTCATGTTTTTGACTTCACTACTTTTGTTCATTTAGAGTTTTACCTGCCTGTTAAGGATTTACAGGATGATGTTTATTATACCTCACAAGAGGACTCTTTCCTCTCCACTGCTCGGGCTTCTGCCTAAAATTCGATCACTCCAATGGCGATTTCATCGGATGAAGAGGACCCTACTACGGTCCCTCCTCGTCAGTCTTAGGGGCTGATACTGTCGGTGGCTACTGATGGCTAATTGTTTATTTCTTTTAGGAAGCCTAATGTTTTGCTAATTTGATGGGGTGTAAATTTGTAATCATCTTGGGTGGGTAAAGCCTCTTACTTTTTGTATATTTTGATGATGTAACTAAACAGGATAGATGTATATAGTATTATCTATATAATGTTAATGCATGATTTTCAATTCTGTGTCGATTTCCCTTGTATATACAATTATTATTATCTCTTTACTTCAATAAAAAGAATATACGTGCACACGCGTTTTCAATACTCGAATATTATACAATCTAAGATGCAAATTATTTAATTACATGTTAAAAAAAATGAACCGAGTCTTTAACAATCAATGTATTTATTGTTTTCTGCATTTTCATTTTAATGTTGTTATGGTGTGACGTTTCTTCTTCGTGAGAAGAGAAAAATGAGCGTTGCATTGTCTTGGTATCAGAGCCCCAATTTAAGTTTTCTTTTGGGTCTTGTGGTTTTGGACTGTCTTGTTTGTGTTGTGTGATTCTCTGTCTTTGGTATTCCGAAAGGATACATCTGACTTTTCCTTGTGTTTTGTATAGTTTGACTTGAAAGAGAATTATGGCTCGGAGAGGAGACATGATTGCAGCGATTAAGGCAATTCAGAAGATGGTTGAGGCTATGTTGCAACAAAACTAGCAGACTGCTCAACAACAAGAGAGGATTGCACAACAACTTGAAGCCACTGCTGATGCCCAAAACTTAGCAGAATTTTATTGCACTAACCCTCCACAATTTAAAGGAGAATTTGATCCTGAGAAGGCTACTCCGTGGATCAAGGAGTTGGAAAAGATATTCACGGGTATGAACTGTGATAACAACACGAAGGTGACTTATGTTGCGTTTATGCTTGTTGGAGACGCAGAGGATTAGTGGACCGGAGAACAGATGTTGCTGGAGACAGAAAGTCGAGAAATTACTTGGGCAGTATTCAAGGAGAAGTTCTCGAATAAATATTTCCTGGAAAGTGTAACGTCCCGAAAAGTATCTGTTTAATCATAAATAATCATTTTACAATATTCTTAACTTTTAGGAATTTTTCAGAAATGACGAATATTTTAATATATTCTTCGTTTTGAGTGCACACTGAGCTGAGAATTGCTGAGGTCAGTGTAACGCTCCGAGAATTATTTATTTTACCACAAATAGTCATTTTCCAATATTTGTGATTTATGTGAATTCTTTCGGAATTTTTCGGAAATGATGAATATTTTAATATATTCTTCATTTTGCGCGAATATTGAGCAGAATCGGGAAAACGACTGTAGCGCTTCAAGAATTGGAAAATTATATGACGAATAGTCGTTTTATAATATTTGTAATTTTTTGGAATTTTTCTGAGAATTTTCCAGAAACGTCGAATATTTTAGTATATTCCTCGTTTTACGTGCGCACTGAGCAGAACTAGAGAAACGTGATATTTTCTCCGTGAACCTGGAACTATGGACATGTCGACGGGGGATCTTACTAAGCCCGAGGTTGGACACAATTTACGAGGTTTCACAGTTTTCGAGAAATTCCAACAGATAAAATAAAACAATACTGCAAAAAATTCATCTGTCAGATTAATTAAATACTGACTTTTGTCAACTGTAACTATTATCCATTGGATAATAACATGTAATAAAAATCCTATCACATTATCCAAATGCAATCTATTTTATGTCAAATCAACTCACTTTAATTCAAATTTAATGTAAAATAATCAAAGCTTCTTTGAGAAGCTTTGACCAAACAATGACCAAATGACCCTTAGCTTCCAAGGGAAGCCAAAAACTCTCTCTCCCTTCTCTCTCTATGCATGGCAGTAGCAGCCCAAAAACAAGGGGGAATTAGTTTGCTTTCATTAATTCATTTTACCACACAAAATCCATTTTAACCTAAAACACTTTCTCTTTCCACATTTTCTTCTTCTTCCTTCACTTGGTTTTTCTCCTCCTTCTCTCTAGAACCCTCCACGGCCAGCCCCTCTTCTCCCACTCATTCTTCACAAAAATTACAACTAACTACATTTTCTTAATCCTCTCCTCCTCCTAAACATCTTTCTTGCTTGGAGCAACTTGAAATTCCACTATTTTCACCATCTTCTTCAAGCTTCAAGCTTTGAGTTCTTGGGTAAGTTTCTTGACTCTTCCTTCCCTCCCTTCATTTTCGTGTTCATGGTCCTCTTGGTGACCATCCATGCTTTATTTTTCAAGCATTGGTGATGTTATAACAAAGTTAAAATTTCTAGGGTTTGGTGGAGTTCTAATCCGAAATTACAAGGGAGATTCCTTGGTGTTCCTTTTGTTTTCTTCACTTGGGTAAGAGGAAGACACTCCTCCTCAACCTCTATTAGCATCTAGGAACTTTGATTTTGTTGTTTGTAAGAAAAACCCTAATGTGGGTTATTCTTTAATTGGATGACTATTAAGCTTACATGTTGATTTTGTGATGTTCATGACCTTGAATTGCTTGATTGTGTATATTGATTTATTGGATTGGATTGGATGGCTTGAAATGGAAGAAAATGGATACGGAGTGCCTTTAGGGAGGCCACGGTTTTGAGGTTTAAAAATTGGATAAATTGTAGACAAGTTGTAACAAGCATGAGACTCAAATTAATCAAGTGATAAAATGGAATTTAATGGAAGGAAAATTTGAGATTAAAACCTATAGGGTGGCCACGATTTTGAGCCCAAAATTGGGTTTATTGGTGAACCAATGCAACAAGTAAAGGATTAAGTGAATTAAGAGTGTAACCTATAATGTGATAAATTGGAAAGATTTGGGAATTGAATCCGTAGAGAGGCCACGACCTCTAAGGCCTTTTTAGGTGTAAATATATAACTTTGGTAACTTGGAAGCATAAGTAATTATGTAATTAAAAACCTATGTAATGAGGTAGATAATTAATAAATTGGAACAATTTAATATAATCAAAGATTACATAAATTTTAAAGGACTAAGAGTGAGATTGTCATAAGACTTAAGGTAATTACAAGTGAGTGAAGAACAAGAGAGTGTGAGGCCTAAGAACTTGAATAATTTACAAATTGTATGAAATTAAATTACCTTGGAAGATTTAACTAATTGTAAGAATTGGATTGGACATGAACCTTGAAAAGGGAAACAAATTCTAAGTTAGGATTCATAATGGACCTAAGAATGTACCAATTAATTTGATCTTTATATTATAATGTTATGGGTCCATGTGAGTGACCATTTGTATATTGATGCTTATCTTGGCCAATTGTGGCATATTATGGAATTGTATGAAATTGTGAATCATACATGTTCATGCATAGAGTCTTATGCATTTGTGAATGTCCTGTGGACTGTTGTAAGGCCAAGTTGCCTAGGAGATTGAACACACCTTAGTGCGAGTGCGAGTAGACTAGTGTAGGTCATGTTTGACCTTGGGGGCGTCGGGGTGCGGGTCCTTCACAATGGGCAGTTGGTAGCTCTTCTGTCCATGGGGCAAATCGATGCAAACGCACCGATGATCCAGACCAAGACACTAGTGATCTAGCGTGGACTGTCTGTACAATGCCTGATATGCACGTGGAAATTATTGATGTATAGCACTTTGGCCGCGGCAGCCGAGTTGCAGACATGTCTCCTGATCTTTCTCTCCAACTGTTTGTGTCTAGCTCCATTGAGTAAAAATCTGAGTATTATGCGTACATGCATTTTGGGATATGAAATCATCTGATAATTACTGCTTTGTGAATTTGAACTGTTTGTTTAATGTTGCGATAAATGACTGCCTGGAACTGTTTATCTGCTTACTATTGAATTTACTGCTTACTACTTGGATATGTTGCTTCTAAATTACTACTTGGGTGCGTTGCGCCGCTTTGTTTCTGGCTGCTATAATTGGTAATGATGATAGAATGTCTTACCTCTTTTCTGTATTTCTATTGTTTGCTACCTGTGCATGTATTGTATCTACCGAAGACGACGGCATAGAAACTGAAACTCCCGATTTTCCTGGCTTCTGGCCCGAGCAAGATTAGCATCTATTGCAGAGCATGGAGGCACGCATGCGTGGATTTCTAGGCGATGTGCATCTGACCTTCCTCGGAGGGCCAGAGTGCTAGCATATCAACCTGAGTTCCGATCGCTGTGTCTATATGGGGGACGTGTCGATTGCTTTAGCCTGGAGACATCACGAGGTGCCGATCCTTACCTGCCATCTCAGCCAACGCTTGGAATTTTATCTGCCCATCAGAGAGATGTGGGGTGACCGTTACTACACCCCACAGGAGGACTCCTTTGATCCCACTGCTTGGGCTCCTGCCCGTGGGTCTGTGGTTCCGATGGAGGTTTCCTCAGACGAGGAGGACCCCGCTGAGGATCCTGATACAGTCCCTCCTCCTTTGAGTGACTGACTTTATTGGTAGCTGCTGATGGCTACTAGTGTTTTATTTTGGGGGCCTGATGTTTTGTATTTTGGTGGGCTATATATTTTGATATTCTGGGGGATGTATATGTAAAATCCTTTGGGGCAGGTATAGTTTTGCTTTTTGAAAATTTCTAGGCTTGTATTTAAAGTACAGTTGATGTCAATATATATATATATATATATGCATGTTATCCAAGTGTGAGTTTTATTTCCTGTCTTACCCTTTACTGTTGTTTAAGTTCGTCACTTAGCTTATTAACAAAAAAAAAATTTATGCCGCTTTTGCTCACATATTAAAAATGTCGAATAAGCTAACTTTAAACTAAATGAACCGGGTCTTTATTTAGAAAAATTTTATTTTTTGCATTCTTGTTTTGATTCGATAATGTGATGCTCCCTCCCAAAAAAAGGCGTTGCAGAAAGTGCCAGATGTACTAAGGAGATGGAGTTTCTTGGATAATAGATGTGTAATAAAATAATAATTGTCCATGTGTAATAGAAAGTGCCAAATTTTATTTTTTGCATTCTTGTATTATCAAATAAAATAATAATCGATGTGTAACTTATTATCCGTTGGACAATTAATACTGACTTCTATCAACTGTAACAATTGTCCATTGGATAATAGCTTGTACTAAAAATCTTATCACATTATCTTAATGTAATCCACTTTATGTCTAATCAAATCCACTTTAATTCAAATATAACATATTTTAAGCAAGCTTCTCATGGAAGCTTTGACCACCAAGTGACCAATGTGCCCTTGGCTTGTTGGAGAAGCTTTTCTCCCCCCTCTCTCTCTCCTATTGCCGCGGCAATGAGCCCTTGGGGAAGCAAGAATTTTGTTTCCCACACTTAACACACTTCACCCAAAATACCACATTTCCTACTATCATTTTCTCTCTCTAACTTTCATTTTCATTTTCTCTCCAACTTCTCTCTTCTTCTTCCTTCTTCCCTCATGGTGTAGCCCTAGATGTGACTATTTCTCTTCATTTTCCAACTTCACCAACACCATTTCTACATTCCTCTCATCATCCTCTACACTTCCTATTTGAAGACCTTCTTCAAAATCCATCATCTTCACCATTGTCTTCCAAGAACAAAGCTTGAAGCTTTAAGGTAAAGCTTCCATTTTCCCTTTTTCCTTCTCTTCATTTTCGTGTTCCTTGGTCATATTGGTGACCAAGGATTCATGTTTTTCAAGACTTGGTTATTGATTCTTTGTGTTTGAATTTCTAGGGTTTTGGAGAGCCAAAGCCAAATCCACCAAGAAGCACCAAGGAGGTGATTTCGTGTTCTTCCTTTAAGATAAGAGGGAGATTTACTCACTTCAACCATTATTGGTGGTGAGGAGACCTTGTGTGGTTGTTGATGGAGAAATCCATTTTTGAATGCTTACTTTATTTCATGGATTTTCATGGCTATATGTTCTTGATTGAGATTAGTGATTGATTTGTGATTTTGAATGCATTAGGGATGTTGGAATACTTGATAATGTTAGATTTAATAAATGAAAAATTTAAGGGTTTACTACCCTATTGGGAGGCCACGGTTTTGGCCATGAACTTTAAGGGTTGGAATTGATTTTGTGTAAAATAAGAGTTAGGTAATTGTGTATTGAAAGATTGATGCATGAAATGAAAAAGAATTTGGAACCTTGATGACTAAGGAGGCCACGACCTCTAGAGGAAATTTTGGAGTTCAAGTGATGCTATGATGCATCTTTGTGTCATGATATTGTTGATAATTGTCTATATGTCATTATAATATGTTCTATGAGAAATATTTGTTGATGAATATGCATGTGATGCATTGTTTATGAGGAACCTATCATTGACACACATACATGATGTAAATTGAGTCCTCATACATATGTGATGTCTGTTGGACTTTATTGAGAAAGGCGATGTGTGCCTAAGAGATTGAATAACACTTAAGTGCGAGTGCGAGTAGACTAAGCGTAGGGTCATAGTAGTTGACCTTGGGGGCGTCGGAGTGCGGGTGTCTCACAATAGATAGTGGTAGCTCCACTAGGGCTGTGGGATAGACCGATGCAAACACACTGACGATCTGGACCGAGACGCTGTCCTATATCGCGATCAACTATTAAGGCGCCATGTATAAGCCATATTGTGCAAATACTTTTATGAGATGAAGCACTTTATTTTTAAGGCTAACGAGATACTGGCATGAATCCTTGATCATTCTCTCCAAAATATTGATGTCTAGCTCCATGGAGTAGGATTTTGGTACCATAATGCATTGTGCACTATCCATTGTCAGTCTCATATTTCATTGAGCATGAGTACTTACGACTATTGAATTATCTGCTTTTACTGTTGAGATGATTATCTGATTTAATAAACTATTTACTGCCTGAGATTCCCTTGTTATTTCTCTTTTATTGCTTACGTGATTATTACTGTTATTTTTATTTACTAATGTCGATAAATATATGCATTGTAATGCTATGTGGGCATCCAATGCCGTTTTGTTTTCTTGCTGTCGTATTGGTAATGAAAGCTAGGTGTCTCACCTCTTTTCCACATATCTGTACTTCTATTTTAAATTATGTGCTTCTGAGAAGACGTTCACGAGGAAGCAAAGTAGGCGCCTCAGTTTCCTGGCTTTTGGCTCGATTACGACTAGTGTTGATTGAAGATGTCTTCACGTCCGCACCGATTCTTGGGTTATGCAAGGATGACCTTTCATGGTGCTCCAGACTGCTAGCATATAAATTTGAGCACGGACCGATGCATTTATCATGGGGAGCTGACTGTGTCTTTGGCTTAGGGTCTCTACGACCCTCCTGTTTTTTACTTCACTACTTTTGTTCATTTAGAGTTTTACCTGCCTGATAGGGATTTGTGGGATGACCTTTATTATACCCCACAAGAGGACTCTTTCCTCTCCACTGCTCGGGCTTCTGCCTAAAATTCGGTCGCTCCGATGACGATTTCATTGGATGAGGAGGACCCTGCTGCAGTCCCTCCTCGTCAGTCTTAGGGGCTGATATTGTCGGTGGCTACTGATTGCTAACCATTTATTTCTTTTGGGAAGCCTGACGTTTTGCTAATTTGATGGGGTGTAAATTTGTAATCATCTTGGGTGGGTAAAGCCTCTTACTTTTTGTATATTTTGATGATGTAACTAAACAGGCTAGATGCATATAAAAAGGGGCGTTGTGGAGTGAAATTCGATAACTTTGAATACAAGACAATAATTAAGGTATCTGTTGAATCAATTGATATGATGGAAATAAATATGAAAAATTTATTTCCTAATTAAGAACTATTAATAAGAGTTGTAGAAAAATTTGGAGAAGCAATTGAACTAGGTATTTTTAAGGACACTGACAGGGGAAAAATGAATAGTAAAGTTAACAACTAATTAACTCTGAAAATTATGAAAATATTTAGAGATGGTAAGTATGACATGGAGAATATTTTAGTATAAAATGTCAATTAAGACAAGCATCAGTAAGTAAATTTACTTAATTCTTGAGTTTAATTCAATTCGGGACTGAGTAATGAAGCTTAACTGATAAATAACAGTATACAGAAAATTATGGAAAAATGGATCCAAGAACTAAGTTGAGTTCTAAAATTTTTCATAATGCTTATGGTAATTTGAAATCTTAACTTTGAAAGATTAAAGTGTGCTTAGCAAATACAAAAGTTTATACATAACATTTTAAGTCACTTTTTGACTAAATGGCTACAATTTCTTTGTCTAGATTTTTCTAGACTCATTTTCATCTTTCTTTCCATATATTACACAGAAAAATAGAGAACAAAAGGGGCAAATCACAGCTGCAGCATGTAACACCCCTTTGGAGGATGTCACACATAAAAGAAAATAAAAGAAATAGAAATAAAATCTACCCAAGTTGTGAAACATTTGTTAAATATTATTACGGGTTGTAAAATAATTCCTGATAGACAGAAATATGATATAAAAAGATAATGCGGAAAATACGAAATAAAAAAAAAAACATCATCACTAATAATATACATATGATTAAGTTATAAGTCTTTGTACAAATAATTTACAACAAAGACTATAAATATTTAAACAAAAACAAGAAAGAAAGCAATAAAAGAGTTAATATATACGTACATACGTTGTGGCGCTACCAAAAACATCATGGTTATCTAATCCTCTGATGGATCACTCTCAGCCTGAAAATGATCATCAGGAGATAGATATCCCGGATGTCTCGACACACGGTGATAACGGGATCGCGCAGTCGATACGATGCTTATCTCACTAGGCTCAGGGTTTTCAGCACCCCAGTGACGCCTAATGGATAAGGGTAACTCTAAATGCAGAAAAAGTGTTGTAGTCATGACAGGCTCTCCATCAAAACGTTGACGTAGAATCACGGTCACACGTCCTGCATACGTCACAGATTCACGATCGCCTCGTAGATGCCAAGCCAGAGAACCTCCATGAAATACTAGCTCTACGAACCCCAAAAATCCACAGCACGCCATCCTCACAACCAATCCAGAGGATATGGATGATCGGATGGTTCTTGATCGTCAAACTGATCGTCCGCTTGCTGATCTTCCTCCTCCTCGGGGTACAAGATCTCAAGGGGCTGATCCTCTTCCTCGAAGTCTTTACCGCGTAAAATAAATAAACAGAAAATACATATAACAAAGAGGTAAGACAACATAAAATCATCACAACATGGCAAATAAGAAGACGACAATCAACATATATACAGTTCATGCAATACGAAAAGCTTTAACAATTATAATAACAGATTGAAGTAAAATTTAGATATCATAACAATATATCACACCACAGATAAAACATCACGATAAAATAAGAAAGATAAGAATAAACAGATAAGATATAATAAAAAAAAATAACCAAATATAGAAGCAAGAACTCAGATAAAATAAACAAATAAAATACGTATAAACAGCTAAAATAGAAATAAATAGATAAGATGAAAATAAAGAAGCATAGAGATAAATAAATAATATGACAAAACCCTACTCCATGGAGCTAAAGAAAACACAAGTATCAGAGAGCGGAATGACTCGCAAAATCTATTAGTACCACGACTGCCCAACCAACTATTGCGCTGTCACACGTTGCGTCTATAGCCCCACGACACAGGAATCCATCATCCAGGCGTGGTGTAGTTCACGGTCTCACGTTGTGGCACTACAGGCAAATGTACTACTAGATTTCACAAATCTCGATTAAATATAGTGCGTGTCGAGTACCATAGTGTGCTATCGGTTTACCACGGCCCAAATGGAGCTACCAACTGTCCACATGTGGGATCCCGTACACTAAAGTCTCCAAGTTCATTAGAACAATGAACCACACTACGTTTATCACATCGACAACACGATGTGATTCGTCTCGTCAACCAATCCACCAAAAAACTTGGCACACATAGAAAGCCTGTACGGGTTCACATTTTCCCGACAGCGAAAGATCCTCAAAATAATCTGCGGGTTCACATTTTCCCGACAGCGAAAGATTCTCAAAAATAATGCATGACGGGTTCACATTTTCCCGACAAATAAACCATCCTCAAAATAATCTGCGGGTTCACATTTTCCGACAAAGATAAAATAAATATAGTAACGGTCAATCGCGTAGAAATTTTTTCGCGTTTTCATAATTCCGTCGTTTTTACAAACGTTTTTAAATCGCGTAAAGATATTTTTCTGTTTTTAAAATTGCGTAGCATTTTTAATACATTTTCTCAATCGCATAGGATTTTCAAATCATTTTCTTATTCGAATGCCTTTAAAATTACTGTTTAAACAAACAGAAATAGTACTTAGTACATTTAAACTACGTAGAATAATTTTTCATACCGCATCTTGTCTTTTGGATATTTTTGCTATCTTATTGGTTCATTTTTACTAAAAATTGACAGTATTTTGTTTAGAATATCATAATAATGGTTTCCTAAATTATCCATAAAATTTCTGTTTACCTAAAACTTCAATCATATAACTTTAATTCTTTTTGAAAACTTTCTAACATGCTTCAAAACCTAGAGTAAGCTATATGTTAGAAAACTCTCAAAATACTGTATTTCCTTCCTAATGACAAAATTATTAGTTTTAATCCTTTAAGCTTAATTCTACTCAATTTGTTTCTTCAAAAACTATTATAGAAAATTTCTTTTTAACTTATATTGTCTCTTTTTAATTGAAAAAGGTTTGGAATTAAGTTTTTAGAAATCATGATTACCTATATTGGCATGTTGGCCAAATTTCATAAAACTTTTGCATTTGATTTCTAAATCGTTTTTCACCTTCCAAATCATATCAAATATATTATATTGTCTAAGTTCATTAAATCATATTAGAAAATAGTTAGTAAGAGTTAAATTAATCCTGTAGGCATGTTGGCCCAAAATACTAAGTCTTTACCATTTGATTTCTAAATGCATTTTCTTTGATCAAATCAATTTGAAACTTTCGTGATTCTCCTAGGTTAATTAAGTTACACTTTAGGAAAAATCAAGAGAACATTTTGGTCCTCCAAATTTGTCATTGCCGTGAGCTATTGGATTGTGCTCTTTGGAACACTCATGCAATTTTTTTGAACATGTTATTCACATCCTATACATTATCATACAATTCTAACACATGCATTGTATTTTCTAACACATGCAATATATTTTCTAACACCTAAACCTAAATTAAAGCTTATAGACATGCATTAAAAAGCTAATAGACATGCAAAATTATTACAATCATCAAACAAGAAAGCTACTAACATACATCACATAAACTACTAGCAACCACAAAAATTAACAAATACACATCAACAAACACACCACCACCGAATCCTTATGGATTCTACAAACATTCCATTTTCTTACCACCACCAAGGGATGATAAGAATTGTCTTCCTCTTACCTTAAATGAAGACAAAAGGTTTGCTTTCACACCTCCTAGGTCACGGTTTTCACCTTCAAAAATACCTAGAAATCTCAAACAAAATTTACATGTTACTAACCAAGAAAAAGAAGCTAAACCATGGAGAAATCATGGCTTAGAACTTTGAAAATGAAGAGAGAAAAGAAAAGCATGAAATTTCACCTTCTAGGTAAAACTTTCAAGGTTGATTTCCAAGCCCTAAATGGAAGATTTTGAAGAAACTCCCAACTAGAAAGGTTCTTAGAATAGTGTTTAGGTTAAGAAAACTTGGTTAGAAAAATTTTTGGATGGTTGGATGGTGTAGGATAGGTCTTGGCCGAATGGTAGGGAAAAGGAACAACAATGGTGGCTAGGGTTTTTGGAAGAGAGAGAAGAGAGAAAAGTGATGAAGATGAAGTGTTATTTTGGTCTTCCTTCTCCTAATGGCCGTAGCCTTCAAGTGGTCAAGGATGTGCATGGATTTGGCTTCATCCAAGCCATTGAATGCATCAAAGGTTAGGATTAAATCTTGCTTAACAAGCTTGATTGCTATTGGTTGGTTCATGATGACTCACATGCTGAGTCACACAGCTCATTTAATTCTCTGCTGAGTCATTAGCTGAGTCAGCCTGTTCTGGAAAGATCTACTGCTAACGGTGATTAATTAAGCTACCGATCTAACCGTTCTGCTAATTGTGGGTCCCGCAAAATATTTTCGGGTCCACTGTCACTAAATTATACTGACTAATAAAATAATATTATAATAATATAAAATTATTTTATTTGACGCTTAAATCCTAAAAATTAAAAGATTATTTTTAGTCTCATTCAATCGAGTTAAGTAAGATCCCCCAATTCTAAATAATAAAATAAGATTTTCTCCGGCTTTAAAATATCATTTTCTGCCTCGAGCAAATCACCCAAAAAGTCCATATAAAATCACGCAGACAGTATTATCGGGCATTAAATCAAGAAGAAAACAATTAAAAATAGCAAAAACAGCAAAAACAGTACGTTCGGGACGTAACGGTCATTTTCCCATTTTTTCCTACAACGTAGCTAATCGTCCAAAACGTTCAAATAAAATATCCAAGAAGATATATAGTGTATATCTTTCGAGAAAAATTAAAACAAGAGTTCTAAAAAATTTTTATTTTACTGTCTCGAAGCAAATTACGTAAAACGATCAAATAAAATTTGAGCCTGTATTATCGTAATTGTTTTCATACAGAAATCGAGAACAGTAAAATAGGGACACAGCGGTCATTCACACAAAAACATGAAAAACAGCAAATAGTACATTCAGAATATTTTCTAAAAATTGGGGCGTTACACAGCACCGTAAGAAACAAGAAGGAAAAGAGAAGAGAAATAAGGAGCAAAAACTAGAGAAAAATCAAGGAAACTCAAGGGCTCAAGACTAGGAGTGAGTTAGGGGACTTAACCTTTCTTTTGCTTTTCTTTTTGCCTTGATTATAAGTTTAAATTCTGGATGTTCAGTCCCTAAAAGACACGACCAGAACTGGTTGAAAACAAAAGTGGTTCTTTCATTCTTTGTGCTTTAGTTTCTATTTTCTCTAATCTTAATTCTCTTATGAATTTTTGAATAAAAGTTATGATATACTTGTGTTTTGAGACCACAAGGTTCACGGTAATGAGGTGATTTGAAAGTGGTTATATCGTTTAAAAATTTAATTTCTATATATGTTTGTATCAAATTGAGTTGTAGTTTTGAGAAGTTTGTTGGACTTTTGATTTGAATAGTCACGGTTGAACCATTTTCTGTTCTTGGGCAGTAGTTGAGATGTTTTATGTCATAATTTTTTACTTGAATTGTGCTAGAAAATTATAGTAAGGTGTTGCCCTTTTTGTGGTTAGATTATAATGGTTTTTGTGCTTGAATTGGAACTTGAATGATGATAAATGACAAGGGCACCTTGCTGTCCAGATTTTGATTTGTATGTGATTGATTTTCATGTATGAAATTATGGTTTGAAAGATGTTGAATGGTCATGGCAGCGTTGGTTCTATTTGTGACTAAAATTTTGATGTGTTTTACATGAAAATTATGTCTTGAATGGTCCTTATAGGTCACGGAAACATGGCTATCTTGTGTGCCATAAGTGTTGTTATTTTGAGCAAGATATTATGACATATATGATGGTTAAAGGTTATGGAATAAAGCTTCCCTTTGAGATTAGAATTTTGATATCATTGTATATGTAATTATGGCTTAAAATGTGATTGAAAACATAAGTTTGAAGGCTGCTAAGTTAGAAAGCCTTTTGTGGTGCTTTGAAGCTTTGTTTGATTGAAAATGTTGCTTATGGAATGAGCATGATGCTCACGGCCAAATGTGCTTTGTTATGGAAAGTATTTGAATCGTATACAAATTTTATTTGTATGGAAAACCTTTTGGTTGTTGTGATTTATTTGAGTAGCCCTTTAATATTTTATGTGGCTAAGAGATTAAATTAGGAAAGGATCCTCATCCTAGGTTAGAATGAAAGTGTGAGGATGGACATTCCCTTCCTTCCGGAATAGTTTTACTCAAGTTCTTCCTAGTCAGCAGGGGTGATCATAAACTAATGATAGTGTGAGGATAACGTAATTTCCTTCCTATCGAGGTAGTATGATGATAACATAAATTTCTATCTACCATGACCTTAGACTGAGGATAAAGTAATTGCCTCTTTACTAGATTGTGGACAACGTAATTCCCTCTTTACTAGACCGAGGATAACGTAATTTCCTCTTTACTAGACCGAGGATAACGTAATTTCCTCATTTGGTATGGGTTGGGGTTACTCCGAGTAATTCTTTGTGACAAACGTAATTGTCATAAATAAGTTGAAAAGTTCTAATCTAAGATCAGATAGTGATTATTGAGTTATGATGCTTGTTAAGATATAATGATTTATAAAATATGATAGTTGATGAATTGTGAAGAATTACGAATCGTAAGGATTTAACTTAATTTCACAAATGAATTTCTCACAAAGATTAATAACAAAATGATTACGTATAACGATTATTATAAATGACTTGTATTGATACTTGACTTGTTTTTAGTAAAGAACTTGATTTGATATTTTATGATTTATTAGATTAATCAAATGATTTTTATAAAGAATAATAATTGAACCTCTGTTTTAGAAAGGAAAAGGACAAAATTTGGAAGTTTGCCACTTTTCTAAAGTATACATATATATATATATATATATATATATATATATATATATGTGTGTGTGTGTGTGTGTGTGTGTGTGTGTGTGTGTGTGTGTGTGTGTGTGTGTAATTTGAGTTTTAAAGGAAAAAGTTTTTCCTCAAAATAGCTGGAAGTATTACAATGATGTGTGTGTGTGTGTAATTTGAGTTTTAAAAGAAAATTTTTTTTCCCGAAATAGCTGGAAGTATTACAATGACACATTTCTAGTAAACTACTAAAAATTCTTTGAATTCTCAACCCGTTTGTTTGTATTTTCCATAATATTTCTAGCGACAATGAAGGCACCAGTATGTTGAAAAGAAGACCAGATGCATGAAGACAAAGTTTAGTTATAGATGTGAGAAAAGTATTATACAGAATTTGTATAAATAGTGTCACGAAGACATATAATGTATTAATTGTATTTTGATGAATGTATTTGAACAAAGATCCTTTCAATATATGTATATTATTACACTTACACCAGGATTATATTTTCATATAAATATTATAAATGTTTTCTCAAATTTATTATTGGTATTGAAGTGACATACCTAATCCTAGTCTCTAATGCATGATCCTGGATACGTTATTAGTACTAGTATAAGGATGTTACACAGGGTGTTACAGCTTCTGCTCCACAAGTTATGTAGCCTACGCACTGTTGTCAGTGATCAGTTTAGTGAGATCAGGACCTCTATCCATCTCCTGCAGGAGAGGACACTGCACACAGATCAGGAGATATGATGCAACATGGCCAGAGGGATAAGGTTAGGAGGTCTGTTGCACCTCCTCCACTTGCACCCGGGGTTGCTGCTGAAGAGCATGTTCAAGGTGATCCCATTTTTGCTGTCGTTGTTGAGGACCATCCTGATGTTGATGATGAGGAGGAGGAGCTTCTTGATACTAATGATGATGAGGAGGACCTTGATTGCAACACCCCCCGTAGGGTATCACATTTAAGACTAATCCTAATATAACTTACCCAAGTTGTAAAAGAATTAATCTTGTAAAATACAGATTTTAAAATTTCATTTGCGGAAAAATTGAAAATAAATAAAAATCATAAACATAAAATGTAATTAAAAACAAACTCGCCATAACTTACATATTGAAACTTTGTTTACAAATAATTTACATAAATACACCCCAAAAGTGTTGGTTATAGCTTCTTAATACTCAAGAAAGGGGGGTTGAATTGAGTATGATAACTTTTTTTGAAACTTTTTTCCTTTTTTACAAAAATTGATTCTTTTCTTTATTTATGAAAAAGATTTTGTCAACCAACAAACCAAAATGTGTTTTTGCAAGATGCATTTTTATCAAGATTTAAAACTTATAAAGAAATATTAACAATAAGGTTGATTTCATATATGAACAAGATCATAAACTAATCAAATCATGCAAGAATCCCTAACATATTACTTAATTCATACATTTAACAATAAAGCAAATAATGAGTTAAGGGATAGAGAAAATTGCAAACCGAGTTTTATCCTGGTTCAGCTACCTCCTCTAGTAACCTATATCCAGTCCCCACATTATTGTGAGTTTCATCCACTATCAAAAATTAATTTACAAGATTCTTTGCACAAGCTTCACTTCTAGGTTCCTTTTACCTAAATGACAGCTTTTTAAGTCAAAGCAATCTTGCAACTCCCACAAGAGTTTCTTCTACTCTTGCACAGCACCAAGAGTCCCTTCTACTCTTGATTTCATTAACGAAAGAACCTTGTCTCTTATCTCTCTTTTTCAATATGAAAAGATTGAATCAGATTCTAAGAAATCAGATATTACAATTTGAAGTTCTACAGAAAAATACTCAGTTTCTTTCAATGAAAAGCTCTCTCAGTATTTGTGTGTTTGATCTCAAGATTTGAATGAATTGTTAGTAAGAAAGTGTTTGCCAATGTCCTTATATAGGTATATTTCAAAATAGATCCGTTGGATACACTTTACAAGTCAGTTAAGATCAAAACAAACTTATCTGAAAAATTCTGTTATCAGTCAATCAATTAGTACACAGATGTATTAAACAAAATTTCACTCTTACAACGTGTGTACATCGATTGCCTAATCGATTGTGTTCTTGGTTGTTCTTGATCTTAAGTGATACACACATGAGTACATCGCTGTTGTTCTTGAAAAACACTTGTATTTTCAGCCCAAAAGTTCATACATCGATTACCTAATCGATTGTATGGCTATTTCAAAAAATCCTTGCTTCTATTTTGGCTTATGCATTGATGTACCAATTGATGTACAGATGCAAAGGTACATACTGATGAAGTAAGTCCAGAATCAATCGATGTATACATAGATGTATAACATTTATACATAGATGTACACTGAGGTTTTCATTAAAAGTTAGTTAATTAACTGAAAGTATAACGATGTACATATAGATGTACAGACTTATTAATTAACCTTTTTCATTCTTAGTCCATTTTTACTTTAGAAACCCATTTTTACTTATTTTAGAGAGCTTAATCAAAGAGTTATACTAAGTCTTTTCTTTACAAAAAGGGTCCTAATTATCTTTCTTGAATTCCTTCTTCACGATGCTCCTTCTTCAAGTTTTCCTTCATGATCCTTGCATTAAAATGCTTTGCTCCATAATCCTTTGCATCCACCTTTCTTACTCCATTAAATCTCATTGAAAAAAATCAAGTTTGGCAAGAAGTTAGTGAATCAAAGTAATAATCATGTTAAGTTTAGTCATTAATAAAAAACATACTAGGGTCATTTATCCACACAAAGCAGAAACTATTTATCTAGAAGGCCTACAGACTAATCCTCCTCCTTAGTGTTATCATCAAAGAACCTTGGCGAATATAGTACACGCCGGGTTGACGTTCTGGCAGTCGACATCATAGAATCCTCATGTCGAGTATAAGTATTTCTACTCCAGAGCTCACGAATAGGCATAAAGAACTCTAGACGCACAGACATGTGCTGTGTCATAATAGGAATTCCATCCCTAGTACCACTTAGATTCAGAGTCAAATCCCAGGTATAAACAAACCATTCTCTATCTAAATTAACCCTCCAAGCATCAATCCCACCATGGAATTGAACTGTAACAAAACCTAAAACCTGGCGCCTTGCCGCCATATCAAGATAATACAGAAAAATTGTCACTAGTAGGAAAAAGAGTTGTCCACTTCCTTGTCTCCTCAGTCTTCATCAAACATATACAATAAAACAAGTATAACATAACGAAGAGGTGAGATCCCCTACATCAATACCAATGAGGCAGTATAGAAAATGACAGTAAATGATACAAATACAATATTATCACATATAGGCATATTATCATATCACAAATAACATATCAAATAAGCATAATTATCACATCAATATGCTAACCCACTATGCATGTATACAACGACCCATTTCCTACTCCATGGAGCTAATCACAATTTCGGAGAGAAAGATAGGGAGTACATATCTGCCTATCGTTAGCCTCAAATCATGTGCTAATATATCAAATCATGGTGTGCAACATGGCCAATACAGACACTCTCAACCAATCACGAAAAGAGTAGTAACTCCATCGAGACCGTCGGTGTGTTTGCAAAGGATACCATGACGCAGTGGTGCTACCAACTGGCCACATATGACATTCCACACCCCGACGTCCCTAAGATCACTGAAGATCGTAACTACGCAATTCTCACCTACACGAAAGTGTCATTTCCATCTCCTAGGCTCATTGCCTTAATTGACATGTTTTTCCATGCATGATGTATGATCTAACACATACAAATCATATTTCACCGTATTTCACATATGCACACCACATTCTTGGCGGTATCAATTTCCAACCTAACGGGGCCCACCACGACAGCCCGATAGCAAACTGCTATAATTCCCAATCACGTAAACATTTTATCGCATTTTTGAAATTGCGTAACATTTTTCTTATGTTTTCAAATCACGTAATTATTTTTCAACATTTTCGCAATTGCGTAAATATTTTCAAATGTTTTCTAAATCACGTAAAGATTTTAAATCATTTTCTCAATCGCATAACTTGAAAATAGACGTTTTTAAATCATGTAAAAGTTTTCTAGCATTTTTCACGTGAGTAAAATATTTCTTAACTTTCTAAACTTATTTATAAAATTCTTTACATAATATTGACATTTTGGCCTTCTTTAAAATATTTTCTTTCTAAAAATTACTAACATAATATTTTCTATGATTCTTTATAAAAATTTAATTTCTTTGATTTAATTAGACATTATATCTCAAAATTTTCTAACGCGCTTCAAAACCCAAAGGTGAGCTATACGTTAGCTAATTTCAAGTACCTTCTATTCATTGTTATAGCTTTAATATACTAATTTAATTCCAAACATTAAATCTAATTTCTTTTTTCTACTAAAAATTCATTAAATTAAATTCTTGTTAACTAATTACCAAAGTCTATACTTAGTAAAATAATCTTGGATTTAAAATACCACACTTTGGCATATTGGAAAAAAATTCATTTATGCATCATAAATCATGATTAATCATTTTTTCATCACAAAATCCTTTACAAAACCTTTAATCTAATATCTTATCATTAAATTCTTTAATCCATAACTTAAGAAATAATTTGAAACATCTTGTTCTCTTAGTGATGTTTAAAACCATGAGCTTCCATAGGTTCTTTGGAACCCTCATACAATTTCCTCATCATGTAAATCACATCTTACTTTACACAATAATCATCATGCTTCCATCATCACATAAACAAGCATATAATCAAATAAACAAGCATAAAATCAAAGCTAGAAAGCATACGAACCAAAGATCATCACAAACAAAGCAACCTTAAAACCACACAAGTGAATAAATCCTTATGGATTTTTCACCACAAACAAGCCATCTCCTCACCACCAACATATGGTTGATGAGGTTAATCTCTCTCTTACTTCAAGGAAGACAAAAATCCACTTAGTTGCTTTCCTTCAAAGATTTGATATAGCCTCCAAAGAAAACCCTAACAAGCTTAAACTAACACAAAGTTATAAACTAAGCTTGAAGAAGAAAAATCATGGAGCAATCATGGTTTAGAAACTCAAGAATCAAACTTAGAAACAAAGAAGAAGAATTTTACCTTGAAAGTTTAAGAACCCTAGCTTGTAGTAAAGGTAGAAGATGAATGATTTAGCTTATGCTCTCAACATGAAAGAGTCTTAGAATGATATGTAGGCTTAGGAAATAAGATTGGATAAAATTTTAGAAGCTTGAATGATATTATTTTGTGTGGTGGCCAAATGCTTCAAGAAAGGAGAGAAATGGAGTTTTTGGCTAAGTTAGGAAGAAAAAGAATGGAGAGAATGGTTTAAGTGACAAAGTGTGATAGAAATGTGATGGATAGCCTACACTAAAGCTCCTAGCCATGGAATGCATGCATGTGAGGGAGTTAATGCTTGATCAATCAAGATGGAAATCAAGCACATGGTTATTGTCATCAAGTAGTCCTGCTTTGGTCACCCTTGATGAATCATAAGCTCTTGAATGTCCTAGAAACTCCTACAAGGCCGTGGAACTCCTTGACCAATACTAACCAAAATTTGTTTCATTTAATTACCACTTAAACTTAAGTTAACTTAGTTAATTCATCAAGTTTAAAGACTAATTAAACAAGCCATTTTTGTTAACTTAATGTTATTGGTTAATGGCATGTCAAGCCACTAATGTTGACCATTGTTAAATACTAGTAGCAGATGGCTATCACATAGCTAAAGCTACAAGAAATTATTACTCAAAGAATAACAGCTACTGCTCACAAACCAATAGTTATTGTACAATGAATAATAAAATCACAGTATAAGAAAATTTTGATAACTGTATTCGATTTTGGGTTTAGTAAGATCCTCCGACCCTGTATTAACAATACAAAATTTTTTGGCCTATAAAAAAAATTATTTTTTCGGGCCCACCCCGAGCCCATAGATAGCCCAAAATAATATTAAAATAATCACAATCTCAGAAAAATCCACAAAAATTCTCAAAAATCCTAAAAATTATAAAATTCATATTTATGTAGAAAAAATGAAATTCGGGGTGTTACAACTCTCCTCTTCTAAAAACAAATTTCGTCCTTGAAATTTACCATACCTCAGAACAAATGAGGATATTGTTCTCTCATCTTGTCTTCTAACTCCCATGTAGCATCTCCCGTCGTTTCATTCCAGATCACTTTTACTAAAGGAATATCTTTCCCTCTGAGTTGCTTCATTCTTCTGTCTTCAATCTTAACAGGAAATCTCTCATACATCAAATTCTCTTTCAATTGTACCTCATCAGGTTGAATGACATGAGTTGGATCATGAATATACTTTCTCAATTGGGACACGTGGAAAACATTATGAAGATTGGGAAGAAAAGATGGTAAAGCTATTTGGTATGCAACTGGACCTATCTGACGAAGAATTTGATAAGGTCCAATAAATTTAGGAGTAATTTTTCTAGATTTTATAACCCTTCCAACACCAGTCGTGAGTGTTACTCGTAAAAACACATGCTCACCTTCCTTAAATTCAAGAGGACTTCTTCTTACGATTTCACCAATGTACACCTGGGTCAACTTTTCCAATGAATACCTGATATTGATTGGCAAGAAGTGAGCAGACTTCGTAAGCCTATAAACAACGACCCATATAGAATCATATCTTTTTTTGGTCTTTGGCAAACCCATAACAAAATCTATTACTATACTATCCCATTTCTATTCAGGCATAGGTAGGGGTTATAGCATACCTTCTGGTCTTTGATGTTCAATCTTCACCTTTTGACATATGAGACAAGATGACACATGTTCAGCAACATCTCTTTTCATCCTAGGCTACCAAAATAATTGCTTCAGATCGTGATACATTTTGGTCATTCCTGGATGTATACTCAACCTGCTGGTATGAGCTTCATCGAGAATCGCCTTTCTAAGATCGGAATCATTAGTTATACAAATTCTGCCTTTAAACCTTAGGACCCCATCATATCATTCTTCAACTGTTGCCACTCAACCTTGCTTCAACCGCTCTCTCTCTTCTTGCAAAAATTGGTCATCTTCTTGCTTTTCTCGAATTTCCTTAAGCAAATCATTCAAAATAGTGACCCTGATCAAATGTATCCTTGCAGGAGCTAACTCTACCGATAACCACATATCTCTGAACTGCTCTATCAATTATTCCTCTTTGATCATCATAGCAGAAACACTGAGCATCTTCCTACTCAAAGCATCTGCCACAACATTGGCTTTTCTAGGATGATATTGAAGTTGAAAATTATAATCCTTCAAGAATTCTAACCATCTTCTTTGCCTCATGTTCAACTCCTTCTGATCAAATTAATACTTCAAACTTTTATGATCTCTAAAGACGTTGAATGTAGCTCCATATAGAAAATGTCTCCAAATTTTCAATACAAAGACAACTGCAGCTAATTCCAAATCTTGTGCTGGGTATTTCCTTTCATGTACCTTCAGTTGTCTTGAAGCATATGTTACCACTTTTCTATTTTGCATCAATACACATCCTAACCCTTGATAAGAAGCGTCACAGTATACTTCAAAAGACTCATTCGGATCTTGTAGAATCAACACCGTTATAGTAGTCAACTTTTTCTTTAACTCTTGGAAACTTTCTTCGCACTCATCTGTCCAAACAAAAGCTTGATTCTTCCTTATGAGTTACGTAAGAGGTCTGGCTATCTTGGAAAAATCTTCAATAAATCTTCGATAATATCCGGCTAATCCAACAAAACTTCGGATCTCAGTCACTGTAGTTGGCCTTTCCCACTGAAGAACCATCTCCACCTTTGCTAGATCTACTGCAATTCTATCTTTCGAAATCACATGACCCAAAAACTAAACTTCGTCCAACCAAAATTCACATTTAGACAACTTTGCGTACAAGTTCTTCTCCTTTAAAATCTAAAGAACTATACTAAGGTGTTCAACATGCTCTTCTTGATTTTAAGAATAGATCTAAATGTCATCAATGAAAACAACAACAAATCTATCTAGATATGGATGAAAAATCCTATTCATGTAATCCATGAATATCGCAGGAGCATTCGTCACCCCAAACGGCATTATAAGATACTCATAATGGCCGTAACACGTTCAAAAAGCTGTCTTATGTATATCCTCTACTTTGACACGAATTTGATGATAACTTGATTGTAGATCTATCTTAGAGAAAACAGCCGCTCCTTTCAACTGGTCCATCAAATCATCAATCCTCGGAAGAGGATACTTGTTCTTGATTGTGACCTTGTTCAACTAGCGGTAGTCCACACACAAACATGAAGATCCATCCTTCTTTTTGACTAGCAGCACTGGAGCTCCCCAAGGTGAAACACTAGGTCTCACAAACTGTTTTTCCAACAGTTCCTCCAATTGCTTCTTTAACTCTGCTAATTCTGATGGTGACATCCAGTATGGTGCAGTCAAAATAGGACCCACTCCTGGTACAAGATCGATAGAAAACTTTATCTCTCTTTCTGGTAGTAAACCAGGTACATCATCAGGAAAAACTTCAGGAAACTCATTTATAATAAGAATAGCATTCACATCTTTTTCACTCTTGACTTCTAAAGAAGATAACAACATGTATCCTTGTGCTTCATTCCTCAATAAAGATTCGACTTGATTGGCAGTTAAAAATCCAGAAACCTCATCCTCAGGAAATACTAAGGTCTTTTTAGAACAATCTAACAAAATATGGCTAGAAAATAACCAATCCATTCCTAAGATTATATTTATATCGGTAAGAGGCAAACAAATTAAATCAACAGAAAAGACTCGATTATTGAAAGTAACAGAACAATTTAGGCAAACTTTAGAAATACTAACAGGCTTGGCAGTAAGTGTAGAAATAATCAATTGAAAGGTCAAAGAAGACACAGGCAATTTCAACCGATCCACATAGTCATATGCAATAAATGAATGAGTTGCACCCAAATCATATAGTACAGTAAAAAAATTACCTGATATGACACCTTCTCCCTTGATAAGATCATCGGAATGAGAGGCCTCGACTCCACTCATCGTATAAACTCGTCCTCCAGCTTGAGACTTGACGGCATGAACATTGCTTACCGAAGGTTCCATCTTCGCTTGATTACAATCCCTTGAGAAGTGACTAGGCTTTCCGCATCTAAAGCAAATAATTCCCCTGATCGTACAATCCTTCGTCATATAACCCTTTCCACACTTTAAACATCTCGTTGGCGGTGCCACATTCTAACCAAAACGATTATTACTGGTACCTCCTCCATGTGACTGTTGTTGTTGTTGACTTCCCGATGGTCTCGAATATGGTTTTTGCTGAAACTGGTTGTTGTTACTGCTTCCTCCCCTTTGGAACCTTGATGGTCCAAAGTTACGGTTTCTTGTATCTCGCGATGGCTCCAACTCTTCAAGTCTGCAACATATATCCATCAATGTCGAAAACTAGTTCATTCGCATTGGCAATACTCCCTTCTTCAGTTCAACCCTCAATCCTTCCTCAAACTTGCGACATTTCCAAACCTCATCAGGCTGGATCTGGAGATATCGTGAGAATTTAGACAAACTCTCAAACTTTGCTGCATACTTATTCACTGTCATTCCTCCTTGTCTTAATCTGAGAAATTCCATCTCCTTGGCATGCCTTGCACTATTCTGGAAATATTTTTCCAGAAACACTTCATGAAATACCTCTCACGTAATTGCCCTTTGTTGTGCTTGTAATACTCTACGAGTAGCCTTCCACCAATTTTCACCGTCACCTAACAACATAAAAGTAGCATAAGTCACATTGTGATCCTCTACACACCCCATTCCTTCAAAAATATTCTCCAGCTCTTGTATCCACAGACTTGCTTTTTCTGGATCAAACTCACCCTGAAACTGCGGTGGATTGTTTCGACAGAATTCTGACAAATTCTAGATATCAACATTCGCTTCTTGTTGTTGTGCAGCTTATTGATTTTGTTGCACAATCACATCTGCCATACGTTGTATTGCTGCTGCAGCCACTGCCATTGGATCCTCATTGCGCCCCACGTTCACATGTGCTCCTCTATTACGAGACATAGCTTTCTTCACCAGCAACCAAAACACAAATAAAAGTCAGATGTAACCTTTCAGAAACCAAACACAGAGAATCACACAACTTAAACAAAATAGACCTAACCACAAAAACCCAAAAGACTCTAACCGGGAGCTCTGATACCAACTAATGCAATACCCCCAGTAGGGTATCAAATTTAAGACTAATCCTAATATAACTTACCTAAGTTGTAAAATAATTAATCTTGTAAAATACTGATTTTAAAATTTCGTTTGCGAAAAAACTAAAAATAAATAAAAATCATAAACATAAAATGTAATTAAAAACAAACTCGCCATAACTTACATATTGAAACTTTGTTTACAAATAATTTACAAAAGTACACCCCCAAAGCAGAAACTATTTATCTAGAAGGCCTACAGACTAATCCTCCTCCTCAGTGTTATCATCAAAGAACCTTGGCGGATACAGTACACGCCGGGTTGGCGTTCTAGCAGTCGACATCATAGAATCCTCATGTGGAGTATGAGAATTTCTAATCCAGAGCTCATGAATAGGCATAAAGAACTCTAGACGCATAGACACGTGTTGTGTCATAATAGGAATTCCATCCCTAGTATCACTTAGATTCAGAGTCAAATCCCTGGTATAAACAAATCGTTCTTTATCTAAATTAACCCTCCAAGCATCAATCCCACCATGGAATTGAGCTATAACAAAACCTAAAACCTGGCGCCTTGCCACCATATCAAGATAATACAGAAAAATCGTCACTAGTAGTAAAAAGAGTTATCCACTTCCTTGTCTCCTCAATCTTCATCAAACATATACAATAAAATACGTATAACATAACGAAGAGGTGAGATCCCCCACATCAATACCAATGAGGCAGTATAGAAAATGACAGTAAATGATACGGATACAATATTATCACATACAGTCATATTATCATATCACAAATAGCATATCAAATAAGCATAATTTTCATATCAATATGCTGACTCACTATGCATGCGTACAACGACCCATTTCCTACTCCAAGGAGCTAATCATAATTTTGGAGAGAAAGATAGGGAGTACATGTCTACATATCGTTAGCCTCAAATCATGTGCCAATATATACAATCATGGTGCGCAACATGGCCAATACAGATACTCTCAACTAATCACGAAAAGAGTAGTAACTACGTCAAGACCATCGGCGTGTTTGCAAAGCAAACCATGACGCAGTGGTGCTACCAACTGGCCACATATGACATTCCACACCACGACATCCCTAAGATCACTGAAGATCGTAACTATGCAATTCCCACCCGCACGTGGAGTATAAGTATTTCTACTCCAAAGCTCACGAATAGGCATAAAGAACTCTAGACGCACAGACACGTGTTGTGTCATAACAAGAATTCCATCCCTAGTACCACTTAGATTCATAGTCAAATCCTTAGTATAAACAAATCGTTCTTTATCTAAATTAAAACTCCAAGCATCAATCCCACCATGGAATTGAACTGTAACAAAACCTAAAACCTAGCGCCTTGCCGCCATATCAAGATAATATAGAAAAATCGTCACTGGTAGTAAAAAGAGTTATCCACTTCCTTGTCTCCTCAGTCTTCATCAAACATATACAATTAAACAAGTATAACATAACGAAGAGGTGAGATCCCCCACATCAATACCAACGAGGCAGTATAGAAAATGATAGTAAATGATACAGATACAATATTATCACATACAGTCATATTATCATATCATAAAAAACATATCAAATACGCATAATTATCACATCAATATGTTGACCCACAATGCATGTGTACAACAACCCATTTCCTACTCCATGGAGCTAATCATAATTTCAGAGATAAAGATAAGGAGTACATGTCTGCATATCGTTAGCCTCAAATCATGTGCCAATATATCAAATCATGATGCGCAATATGGCCAATACAGACACTCTCAACCATTCGCGAAAAAAGTAGTAACTCCGTTGAGACCATCGGATACCATGATGCAGTGGTGCTACTAACTGGCCACATATGACATTCCACACCCCGACGTCCCCAAGATCACTGAAGATCGTAACTATGCAATTTTCACCTGCACGAAGGTGTAATTTCCGTCTCCTAGGCCCATTGCCTTAATTGACATGCTTTTCCATGCATGATGTATGATCCAACACATACAAACCATATTTCACCGTATTTCACAAATACACACCACATTCTTGGCGGTATCAATTTCCAACCTAACGGGGCCCACCATGACAGCCCGACAGTAAACTGCTATAATTTCTAATCGCGTAAACATTTTATCGCATTTTTGAAATTGAGTAACATTTTTCTTATGTTTTCAAATCACGTAATTATTTTTCAACGTTTTCACAATCGCGTAAATATTTTTAAACGTTTTCTAAATCACGTAAAGATGTTAAATCATTTTCTCAATCGCGTAGCTTGAAAATAGACGTTTTTAAATCATGTAAGAGTTTTCTAGCATTTTTCACGTGCTTAAAATATTTCTTAACTTTCTAAACTTATTTATAAAATTCTTTACATAATATAGACATTTTGGCCTTCTTTAAAATATTTTTCTTTCTAAAAATTCTTAACGTAATATTTTCTATGATTCTTTATAAAAATTTAATTTCTTTGATTGAATTAGACATTACATCTCAAAATTTTTTAACGCGCTTCAAAACCCAAAGGTGAGCTATACGTTAGCCAATTTCAAGTACCTTTTATTAATTGTTATTGCTTTAATATACTAATTTAATTCCAAACATTAAATCTAATTTCCTTTTTCTAAAAAAAATTTGTTAAATTAAATTCTTGTTAACTAATTACCAAAGTCCATACTTAGTAAAATAATCTTAGATTTAAAATACCACACTTTGGCATATTGGCAAAAAATTCATTTATGCATCATAAATCTTGATTAATCATTTTTTCATCACAAAATCTGTTACAAAACCTTTAATCCAATACGTTATCTTTAAATTCTTTAATCCATAACTTAATCATTTAGCTTATGCTCTCAACATGAAAGAGTTTTAGAATGATATGTAGGCTTAGGAAATAAGATTGGATAAAATTTTAGAAGCTTGGATGATATTATTTTGTGTGGTGGCCGAATGCTTCAAGAAAGGAGAAAAATTGAGTTTTTGGCTAAGTTAGGATGAAAAAGAATGGAGAGAATGGTTTAAGTGACAAAGTGTGATAGAAATGTGATGGATAGCCTACACTAAAGCTCCTAGCCATGGAATGCATGCATGTGAGGGAGTTAATGCTTGATCAATCAAGATGGAAATCAAGCACATGGTTATTGTCATCAAGTAGTCATGCTTTGGTCACCTTTAATGAATCATAAGCTCTTTAATGTCCTAGAAACTCCTACATGGCCGTGGAACTCCTTGACCAATACTAACCAAAATTTGTTTCATTTAATTACCACTTAAACTTAAGTTAACTTAGTTAATTCATCAAGTTTAAAGACTAATTAAACAAGCCATTTTTGTTGACTTAATGCTATTGGTTAATGGCATGTCAAGCCACTAATGTTGACCATTGTTAAAGACTAGTAGCACATGGCCATCACATGGCTAAAGCTACAAGAAATTATTACTCAAAGAATAGAAACTACTGCTCACAAACCAATAGTTATTGTACAATGAATAATAAAATCACAGTATAAGAAAATTTTGATAATTGTATCCGATTTTGGGTTTAGTAAGATCCCTAGACCCTGCATTAACAGTACAAAATTTTCTAACCCATAAAAAATTTTATTTTTCTAGGCCCACAGACAGCCCAAAATAATATTAAAATAATCACAATCTGATAAAAATCTACAAAATTCTCAAAAATCCTAAAAATTATAAAATTCATATTTATGCAGAAAAAACAAAATTCGGGGTGTTACATTGATCTTGATAAGGTTGTTGCAGATGATGAGGATGATAGCCAGGAGACAAAGTGACGACAGGGCTTAGTCATGATCATATGTATCATGTTATATTTTGTCTCACTCTTCGTTTCTTGACTATTATTGTATAACTTTGATATTTATTTTTGAGCTCTCAATTCTTAACATTTATGCACTAATTATATGAGTTGTTGATTATTCATTTGGAACAATATTGGTTTCACTGTTGCTAATATTTTTGTGTTGCTCATTAATCCACTTTGGTTTGATATTTACGCCGAATGCTTATGTCTTTTTGATAATACCAAAGGGGGAGAGATATGACCTGTATGAGTAAAGAGGAGTTTTACATGAAAATTCTACTTGATATTTGTTTTACCTCATGCATAAATTATGGGGGAGAGTTGCGCTTAAATATATGATATATATATATATATATATATATATATATATATATATATCTTTTCATGTATTGGTTTGTCATTATCAAAATGAGAGAGAATGTGAATGCTTATGTCATGAAGAACATGAAGTTTTTTATGATAACAAAGTTAAGTCGAAGACTAAGTCCAAAGATGGTACTTTTGATATAGTTTATAGGACTTAGAATCTTTATGTAAGAAGCTCTCAATGTATCTCAATTTTTTTTGAAAGGTTTCATTTTAAAATTGACAGAGTGTGTTTTAAGAAATGATGTTTTAAATCTTAGATCTTGAATAACAAGTTTATATCTTTGAAAATCCAAGCTTTTTCTAAATTGGAAATGTTTATCAAGCTAAATTGGGCTCAAAAATGGGTTCAAAGATGATTGTAATCTTATCCAAAGGCTTAGTAATCAATTAATAACTTCTTTGGAAGTTGATAATCGATTACCAAGGCCTAGTAATCGATTACAGCCACGCTAGAATCCTTTTTTCAAAAGTCAGATGCTTGGTAATTGATTATGTAATACCCTTAGACACATGTTAAATTGGTAATGGTTACCAAAGGTAGCATTTGACTTGTTTAACATGTCAGTGAAGTTTGGTGACAAACTGAGTTCGTTTAGGTACTTAGTTGCAACCCAAAGTGTGAAAAGTAGCTTAAAATAACTTATATAGTAGCATAAGTTGCTAAGTTGAGGGATATAAACCTAGAGAGTTTGTTTCTAAGTCACAAATAAGTGAAACAAGGTGTTGTTAAAGTTTCAAGATAGTCAGAGTTAATTTGGTATTTTTAAGGATACTAGTTATGTATTTAATACCAGATTGACTAGCAGCAGATATGGAAAATCATGAAAATGGGGAAACAATAGTTTAGATGAATCTTATGATTTATTCTAAATTTGTTTGAAGTTAGGAAACTTGGTTTTGTGGAATCTAAGTGTTCTTAGCAAATAAGGAAGTTCCAACAAAATATCAAAGGGATATATAGGTCATTCCCTCATTTCTCTCTCTCGTTAAAAGCAGCAGCTACTGCAAAACAAAGAAACAAAAATAGAAGAAAAGAAAGAAGAAAGAGTTGAAGGAGAGAAAGAAAAGGGGAAAAAGAAGAAGAGCAAGGGAAGTTCCAAGAGCCAAGTTCAAGCTTGAGGATCATCACATCTATGCAAGAGGTAGGGGTGTATGTTTTAGCTTATCTCCTTCCCTATCTACTTCTTCATGCTTAGTGCATGGCTAGGTTAGTGAAAATGGGTTTGAGAAGGATTCAATACTTTTTATGTGTTGAATATAGTCTTCAATGGTTGTTTATGACTTAATCTGTGTATGTTTATAAGTTATGAACTTAGAGTTGTCCGTATGAACCTTTGAGGATGAATTTGAGAAATGGGTTTGTGAGGTTGAGTCTTTATCCAAGAACTCATGTTCTTTGAAGTTAGAAAATGGGTGTTTGGATGATTGATCTTTAGTCATAAATCTAAGTTAAATGGATTAAGTTAGTGTTTGATGATTCTATCATGTTAGAGATCATTTTTAGGATTGGAAATTGTAACACTCAAAAAATTAATAATTTAATGATAAATAGTCATTTTATAATTTTGTGATTTTTATGAATTTTTCTGAATTTTTTCGGAGACGTAGAATATTTTAGTATTATTTCTTGTTTTGCGTGCACACTGAGCGGAGCTGAGAAAATGAGATATTTTTTCTGAGAACCTTTAACTATGGAAATGTCGACGGGGGATCTTACTAAACCTGAGGCTAGACACAATTTACGAGATTTCATATTTCTCAAGATTTTTATCTGATAAATAAAAATCGCAGAATAATTTTATTATCCGTAGGACAATAAATATCAATTTTTGTTAACTGTAACTTCTGTCCATTGATAATAAATATGATACAATGTTAGTCATATTTTAGAGAACACTTTAATGACATCACAATGGTGACATCATCACCATAACATCACTTTGACTTTTCAAAAGGTGGAAGCTTAACTTGTTGGAGAAGTTTGGAGGAAGCTTTCTAGAAATTTCCTATTAGCTTGTTGGGGAAGCCACATTTTCCTCTCTCCTCCTCACCACCACACAATTTTGGGGGCTCTTTGTGGCCACTCATTTTATTCCCTGCACTTACACAAAATACATCTAATTACACATTTCATTCCATTTTAAATTTTACTATCACTTTCTCTCTCTATTTTCTCTCTTCATCTTTTCCTCTCAAGCTTTCTCTTCCTCTTCTCTTCTCCTTCTTCAACGGCACCCACACCATCCTTCCCCTCCATTGTTGCTTGATTTTAAGCAAAGAGTTTACTTGAACTAACCATCATTTGGAGGTCTTCATTCTTGTTGGAAGACATCTTCAAAAACTCAAACTCTTCCTCTCCATTTTCTCACCCTCCTCACGACCAAGACACCATTTTTGGCGTTCTCCAAGCTTTTCTTTCAACCACCCTCACTTCCTACCATTTCTCATTACCTAAAACATTTTCTCTTTTGTGACCACAACCAAAATCCACCATTTTCATTTTTGTTCCATCAAGCTTCAAAGTTGGAGACTTTAAGGTAAAGTTCATAGCTTTATCACCTTTCCTCCCTATTTTCGTGATTCTTGATCTCTTAGGTGATCAAGGGTTCATTTTCTAAGTTTTGATGATGATTTTGATGAGTTTTGATGTCCTTAGGGTTTTGTTGAAGATGTAGGACGAAAATCTCCACAAGGGACCAAGAGGCTTGCTTTCTTGTGTTGTCTTCAATAGGTAAGAGGGAGATAATCCTCTTCAACCTATCTTGGTGGTGAGGGAATGTTTTCTTTATGTTGTTGATGAGGAATCCACGTGGCTTGCTCTCTTGGTTGTGATGTTCTTCATGATTTTGTGTTATTTTGACTTGTATGATTTATTAATTGTCATTATATGTCTTGATGACTATGTAAAAATATATTGGATTGCTTGGATTGTTATGTGGAGAAATTTTAGGGTTCTTTGCCCTTTTGGATTTGTGGCCAAGAGGCCAAATTTTTGGGTGTTCAAGGTGTGGTTTTGTAAAGATTAGAACTTTGGTGATGAAGAGTTAAAGAACAAATGAAATGGAATGGAAAGCTTTGGGTTCTTACCCTTTGGGAGGCCCACGACCTCTTGGATAATTGTTATGATTCAAGACTTAAATTTATAGTAACTTTGGAACTTAAGTAATTTAATGAAAGTAACTAACAATGTGGTAGAAAGATTGGTTAGATTTATACCATTGGGAGGCTCACGGCCTCTAGGAGATTTATTGGTTTAAGTTGTGATCCTTGTGCAACCTTGGGTCTTAAGTGATTAAATGATAAGTGATCAACCTTGTGGTAAAGGAAAAAGGGTTAGACTTTGTTATAATGAGGCTCACGGATTCTTAAGGCAAAATGCCACAAAATGTAGTGCTAAAATGGAGACTTAGATGATTAGAGAATTCTAGATTCGTTAAGAGTTCATAAAATGAAAAGAATAAAGAATAAGACCTTATCTTATGAATTAGAATGATTTTGAACATAAGGGAAGAACAAGAGAGTTTGTGAGACTTGTAAAACCTTATAGTAGTTTCAAGTAAGCATGATTTGATTAGATTGAAGGGTTTGACTAATCTAAAGGAACCAAGATTGAATAAGGACTTCAAGAGAATCCCTCTAGAGAATGAATTCATAAGAGATGTTAATTAAAGTGAAACCCGAAATAAACCTCTAAAAGTATGCTATCACTCTTGAGAAATTAATACTATACTATTGTGGGTTCGTGTTTGGGACTAGAATTCTGTTGATGCTTAATTTGAACAAATTGTGGCATATGATGGAAAAGTGTTATTGTGAAATATATATGATTGTGCATGGAGTCAACATGCATTGAACATTTGCTTAGTCGATGACTGTTAAAAGGTTGGATGAGCCTATGATTATGCATTGAGTCAACATGCATTGAATATTTGCTTAGTCAATGATTGTTAAAAGGCTGTATGAGCCTATGAATGAGAATTGAATAGTGATCCAATGGAAGGATCTATAGGGGGCGTAAGGCGCAATGTATACCAATTGCACGCATTACGGGCTCGATAAATCACTATTCTTTTTGTGGTGAATGAACGAGAATTGGATAATGAGATCCCTTATGGATCTATGGGGGGCGTAAGGCGCGGTGGTTCATTTCATGATGATGTTATCAATCTAAATAGCCTGGCCATGATAAACTAATTGCAATGCATTACGGGCCCGACAAAGTACTATTCACTTCGTGGTCCGGCATAGACTGTCATTGAGGGTGAAAAATTTTCTGGAACGTTCATCTTTGATATTGATATTGTGACTGATATGGACAAGATGCAAATGGTTTTGATGTCGACAAACAATGAAAGCAATGGGAATACAATGATCAAGTCTCAAGGAACTCAAGCTTAGCATATAGGTTATAGATCTAATGTAAAGGTATTCTAGAGATTCACCTCAAGCTCAAATGTCTTCCTTAAAATGCTTTTGTAAAATGGTTTTTCATGTTAGGATCAAAAAGGTTTTATGCAACAACTCCTTCGTATCTAATGTCCTAAGTCTTTTTTAGATCTTACCAGCCTTTTGATAAACATTAGGAGCCAAAAATTCAAGGCCCCTAACCGATTAGGACCAGCTCCTAACCGGTTAGTTTGTTCAAACAAAAGCTTTGCCTCGTTTTTTATAACATGCCTAACCGATTAGGCAAAGTAGCTAATCGGTTATTTTATAACTCAGAGGCCAAAAATGTTTTGTCCTAACCGATTAGGTAGAAGACCTAACCGGTTAGTATTACTTCCAGTAGTCAAAAATGTTTTGTCCTAACCGATTAGGTAGAAGACCTAACCGGTTAGTATTACTTCCAGTAGTCAAAAATGTTTTGTCCTAACCAATTAGGCAGATGGCCTAACCGGTTATTCATAAACTCAGAAGTCTCTCTAATCCTGTCCCTAACCGATTAGGCAGATGGCCTAACCTGGTTATTCATCAACTCAGAACCCACGCTGGCTATTTCCTAACTGATTAGCTTGTAGGACTAACCGGTTAGCATCCTTCCTAGAACTCATTTTCGTGGTGTCCTAACCGATTAGGACACATTCCTAACCGGTTAGTTATTAAACCAGAACACTTCTCCTTTCGTCTAAATAAGCCCCTAACCGATTAGGATACATGGCTAACCGGTTAGCCTATGTTTTGGAAAAACAAGCAAAAGCCCGTAACGGCTATATTGCTGAGCATTAATTGCTCCCAACCACTTCCAACGGCATTAAATAACACTTACCTATATATTTGCTTGTTGGGCTTCGTTGGGAGGTTAGAAAACTGAGTCTATTCTTCTGGAAAAGTTTGTATTGAGCTTTAAACAAGTTTTTATCATCATTCTACAAAATCCCTTGATTTGAGCTTGAACTTGTGTGAATCCCATATACCATAGTGCTTCAATTTGTAATACTTGCTCTAGAGAGAGTTTCTTCCATTTAAATCTTATACAATCTGTTTTGTGAGGGTGAGGTATCCCTCAAGCATTGTAAGGGTGAGGTATCCATTGAAAAATAGAGGCTCAAGCATTAGGGTGAGGTATCCCATAGTGTTGAGTGCTCAAGATTGTAGTGGTTGTCAAGCACCCATTGAAGCTTGAAGATATAGTGGAAAATCTCAAGTTGTTGCTTGGGGACTGGACGTAGATCACAAGCGGATTGGTGATCGAACCATGATAAACGATTGTGTTTGTTCTCTCTAAACCCTTCTCTTTATTTGGTTTACTGTTTTATAGAATTGATTAGATATTATCTCCTTTGGCTATCACATTTATAAGTAAAAGTGTTAATCTCATTCATCCATTTATCTCTAATCGTTCAATAGCTTCAACGAAAATTGTTTATCAAACGATTTGCGAAAGATTTGCTAACTTATTTTAATTACTCAATTCACCCCCCTTCTTGAGTATTGAGGCCACTTGGTAACAAGTGGTATCAGAGCTAGACTCTTGTATAAAGAGCTTAGCAGCTTCAAGAGAAGTGATGGCTTCAAATAATTTTTCAAATGAAAGTTCTTCTATAAATAGACCTCCTTATTTCAATGGGGATGGTTATGCCAATTGGAAAGAAAGGATGAAAATTTTCATTGAAGCTATTGACTTAGATGTGTGGGACGCCGTTGAAAATGGTGCTTTTGTTCCAACACAAATTAAAGATGGTGTGAAAATCAATACACCTAGAAATGAATGGACCGATGATGATAAAAAGAAGGTTCAATACAACTTGAGAGCCAAGAACATCATCACCACATCCTTGGGGTATGATGAATTCTTTAGGGTGTCAAATTGTAAGACCGCAAAAGAAATGTGGGATACCCTTCAAGTAACTCATGAAGGGACTAGTGAGGTAAAACGATCTCGGATAAACACTCTTACTCATGAATATGAATTGTTTAGAATGAATCAAGGTGAGAGTATTCAAGATATGCAAAAGAGATTTACTCACATTGTTAATCATCTCATCTCATTGGGAAAGACATTCCCTAATGAGGATCTTATTAACAAAGTCTTAAGATGTCTAAGCAGGAGTTGGCAACCCAAAGTTACGGCTATTGCGGAATCAAGAGACTTATCAACAATGTCTCTAGCCACCCTATTCGGAAAGCTTCAAGAACATGAGCTGGAATTAAATAGGCTCAATCAAAGTGAAGAGCAGGATAAAAAGAAGAAGGGAATTGCACTCAAAGCCACCTCTTCCATACTTGAAGATGATGATGAAGATGGTGAAGAGGATGCTGAAAATTTTGAACTAAGTGAGGAGAATCTTAGTCTCCTTGTGAGAAAATTCGGAAGATTCCTAAAGAAAAAGGGATTTCAAAGAAGACCACCCTTTCCTCAAAAGAAGACATATCACAAAGGAGAAGGATCCTCCACTCCTCCAAAATGCTACGAATGCGGAAAACCGGGGCATATGAAAATGGAGTGTCCTATATATCTCAAGAAGACGGAGAAGTTTGAGAAAAGACCCTCCAAGGAAAAGAAAGGAAGAAGGACATACATAGCTTGGGAGGACAATGACTTAAGCTCTTCCGACGACTCAGAAAATGAAGAAGCCCATCTTTGCCTCATGGCTCAAGGAGAAGAAAGTGGAGAAAGCGACACCGAGGTAACCTCTTCTAACCTAGAACCTTCACCTAGTTATGATGAATTGCAAGATGCCTTTCAAGAATTGCATGATGAATCCGTGAGACTCACTAAAATGATTTTGTCTTCAAATAAAACAATCTCCCTATTGACAAACAAGGTTTCTACTTTAACTAAGGAGATAAATGAACTTAAAATTGAAAATGAGACCTTAGGACTCATAGATGCTAATTCATCATGCATGACTTGTTCCTCACATGATAAGGCATCCATTTCATTACCTTGTTCATCATGTAAAGCTTTTGAAAAAGAAATTGAAGACTTGAACAACACTCTTGCAAAATTCACTTTTGGAAGAGACAACTTGAATGTGTTGTTAGGGAGACAAAAATGTGTTTTTCAAAAAGCCGGTTTAGGATTTAATCCAAATAACCATCAAAAATCTTATAAAAACTTCTTTGTTTCCTCAAAAACTTCAAGTAGCCCCTTTATCAAATATTTTCATTGTGGTAGGAAAGGGCATAGTGCATCCACTTGCAATGTTAGAAAGAATATAAACACTAAAGTTGGAATAAAAAAGGTTTGGGTTCCTAAAGGCACCATGTCTAACTCTAACACACAAGGACCCAAGACAATTTGGGTACCAAAAGTTAAAACTTGAATGTGTGTTGTAGGTGTGCTTGAAGACCAAGAGCTCAAATTGGTATCTTGATAGTGGTTGCTCCAAGCACATGACCGGTGATGTCTCCAAGTTCTCCTCCCTTACTCACAAGAAACATGGTCATGTCACATATGGTGATAACAACAAAGGGAAGATTCTTGGAATTGGCAAAGTTGGTAAAATTCCTTCATCATCTATTGATAATGTTTTGCTTGTTGAAGGACTTAAACATAACTTGCTTAGTATTAGTCAATTGTGTGATAAAGGCAATAGAGTTATATTTGATTCTTCTTGTTGCATAATTGAGGGAAAGGATGATAAGCAAGTTAGGTTTGTTGGTCATAGGGTCAATAACATATATATGATTAGCCTTGATGACATTTCCTCAAATGATGCAAATTGCTTTATGACTAGAGAAAATGATTCATGGTTATGGCATAGAAGAATCGCTCACATTCACATGGATCACTTAAACAAATTAGTTTCTAAAGAACTAGTAATTAGTCTTCCAAAGCTCAAATTTGAAAAAGACAAACTTTGTGATGCATGTCAAAAGGGAAAACAAGTAAAGGTCTCTTTTAAAGCTAAAAATGTGGTTTCAACTTCTAGACCTCTACAACTTTTGCACATGGATCTTTTTGGTCCCTCTAGAACTATGAGCTTTGGTGAGAATTACTATGCCTTAGTGATTGTGGACGATTTTTCTAGGTTTACATGGACATTGTTTTTATCTCACAAAAATGATGCTTTTCAATTGTTCAAAAAGCTTGCTAAAGTTATCCAAAACGAAAAAGGTTTTTGTATTGCATCTATAAGAAGTGATCATGGTGGTGAATTTGAGAACCATGAATTTGAAACGTTTTGTGATGAACATGGCATTGAGCATAATTTTTCAGCCCCTAGAACACCACAACAAAATGGTGTTGTAGAAAGAAAAAATCGATCTTTAGAAGAAATGGCAAGAACTATGCTCAATGAGGCCAACCTTCCTAAGTATTTTTGGGCGGATGCGGTTAACACCGCTTGTTATGTTATGAATAGGGCTCTAATAAGGCCAATTTTAAAGAAAACCCCCTATGAATTATACAAAGGAAGAAAACCAAATGTCTCACATTTTCATGTTTTTGGATGTAAATGTTTTGTTCTAAATAATGGAAAGGATAACTTGGGGAAGTTTGATGCAAAATCTGATGAGGGAATCTTTCTTGGTTATTCTATACATAGTAAGGCCTTTAGAGTTTATAACAAACGAACTATGACCATAGAAGAGTCCATACATGTTGCATTTGATGAGACTAACCCAAACGAGCCAAGAAAGGAGCTTGTTGATGATGCTGCAGAAATCCTTGCAAGAACTCACCTTGGAAATCAAGAAGAAGAAGTCAAAAAGCAAGAAGAAAGCCCATATGATTCCCCAAAGCAAGAGGACTCTCAAATTATGGATCTTCCCAAGGAATGGAGAACATCAAGATATCATCCTCTTGACAAAGTGATAGGTGATGTATCAAAGGGGGTAATAACTCGTAACTCTCTTAGAGATGCTTGTTATCATATGGCTTTTGTTTCTCAAGTTGAACCTAAAAACATAAATGAGGTCATAAATGATGAACATTGGATCTTGGCTATGCAAGATGAATTAAACCAATTTGAAAGGAATCAAGTTTGGGAATTAGTTCCAAGGCCTAATGATCATCCTATAATTGGCACCAAATGGGTTTTTAGGAACAAACTTGATGAAACGGGCTTAATAATAAGAAACAAAGCTAGGCTTGTAGCTAAGGGTTATAATCAAGAAAAAGGTATAGATTATGAAGAAACATATGCTCCCGTAGCTAGATTAGAAGCCATTAGAATGTTACTTGCATATGCTTGCATCATGGATTTCAAACTTTTTCAAATGGATGTCAAAAGTGCCTTTTTAAATGGTTTCATACAAGAGGAAGTATATGTGGATCAACCTCCTGGCTTTGAAAACTTTGAACTGCCCAACCATGTTTTCAAACTTAAAAAGGCCTTGTATGGCTTAAAACAAGCTCCTAGAGCTTGGTATGAAAGGTTGAGCAAGTTCTTTTTAGAAAATGGTTTCTCTAGGGGAAAGGTTGACACTACGCTTTTCATCAAACACAAAAAGCATGACATTCTACTTGTTCAAATATATGTTGATGATATTATATTTGGTGCTACTAATGACTCTCTATGTAAAGAATTTGCTAATATCATGCAAAGTGAGTTTGAGATGTCTATGATGGGTGAGCTCAACTTCTTCCTTGGACTTCAAATCAAGCAAACAAGAAATGGGACTTTCATAAGTCAATCAAAATATTGCAAGGAGTTGCTTAAGAAGTTTGGAATGGAAGGAGCAAAGCAAATGGCTACACCAAAGGGAACTTCCTGTTACTTGGACAAGGATGAAGGAGGTAAATCGGTAGAAATCACTAAGTACAGAGGTATAATTGGCTCACTCCTTTATCTTACCGCGAGTAGACCGGATATCATGTTTAGTGTATGCATGTGTGCTAGATTTCAAGCAAATCCTAAAGAATCACACCTAAGTGCTGTAAAACGTATTATGAAATATCTAATAGGTACTTCACAAATGGGATTATGGTACCCTAAGGGTGCTTCATGCTGTTTGGTTAGTTATTGCGATTCTGATTTTGCTGGGTGCAAAATGGATAGGAAGAGTACTAGTGGGACATGCCACTTGCTTGGAAGCTCACTAGTTTCTTGGCATAGCAAGAAGCAAAATAGTGTGGTATTGTCAACAAATTTGAAGTGAATATGTTGCAGCTGGGAGTTGTTGTGCTCAAATCCTTTGGATGAAGCAACAACTTCTAGACTATGGTCTTGAGCTGGATCACATCCCCATAAGATGTGATAACACTAGTTCAATCAATCTATCTAAGAATCCCATTTTACACTCAAGAACAAAGCACATTGAAATAAGGCATCATTTCATAAGAGATCATGTTCAAAAGGGTGATTGCATGCTTGAATTTGTGGAAACCACTAAGCAACTAGCAGACATTTTCACTAAACCTTTAGCAAAAGAAGCCTTCTATTATATAAGAAATGAACTTGGCATATTAGATCAATCATGTATAAGCTAAATTGCTGCATAATCCATCATTTTGCTGCATAAAGAAACTTTTTTTGCATAATCAAGCCCTTTTCTGCATAATCATAGTTATTGGTTGCATAAATATTATTTTTCAATCCAATACTAACTTGAGCGTCAGAGTTTTCCCTTATTTTGTTTTGCAGGAGCTGAGTTCATGCTTAAACCCCCCCTCCTCCCAATTTTGTATAATTCTAATTCCGTTGAAGAACTATGCATTCTGGTTCTCTTGAAGAAGAAAAATCAATCCATAAGTCAGAAATATTGGTTTGGAAAGTGAAGAAATTCATGATGGAATTAAAGTGAATCTCAAGAAGACAAAGGGTTGATATGTTTCAAGGGGTGATCTCATGAAGGAGTTCTAGTTCTGAAAGTGAAACAACCAATTGGAGAAGGGAACAACTTGAATGATTAGCCTTTGGTAATGTTCTGGCACTCGGGAAGGCTTTCTGTCAAGCCTAAATAATCTAATCGGTTAGTCAAGTAAACAGAGGCTCGTACGTTCACAATCTCAAAGAAGGTAATCGGTTAGACCTCTTTCTCTAATTGGTTAGTGCATCTGGCAGAAGTCCCTGTAACATTTCCTAACCGGTTACTCAATTATCCTAACCGGTTAGTGACCCGACAGAAACCCACCTTTGTGAAATAATGAACCTCTAACCTTAGCTAATATATACCTAACCTTAACCCCGTCCCTTTAAACTCAACCCTCAACCACATTCACCATTTACGCTGCCCCTTCATCTCCACTATCATCTTCCTCCTCTCAGTCTCTCCACAACCCACTTCCTCCAAATCCATCCCTACCACCAATCCAACACAATACCACCATTTCCTATCTCTTCCATTTCCTCTTTCTCCCTTTTTTTTCCTCCATTTCATCGTACACATTCCACCGAACCATACCTCTATTTTCATCCATGGCCAGCAACTCATCTCAACCAAAACGCTCTCGTACCAAAAACCCCAATGTTCCCCGTCAACCTGAAGACTCTTCACTCTCTGCCCCTGATCTCTCAAACGCTCTCAACATTGGAAGATATTTTTCTCACAAATCTCAAATAGAGTCATACACACTTGGGTTTCATGCACGACGTCTCATTCAACCCAAGTTCATGGACTGGGTTTTCTTCGAACAAGAAGGCTTTACATCCTTCACCGAACTCTTGGAATTTCAGGGCTTGAAAACCCTTGTCACCACCAACCCAGGTTACTTCTATCTTGAACCAACTAAAGTCTTTTTCTGCAATTTGTCTCTTTCTGGTACAAACTTGGTGTCTGAAATCAAGAGACACAAAATCAATGTGTCACCAAGTCAGTGGACTACTTTGTTTGGGCTCACTCACTCTGGAGCCAAACTTACTGAGAATGACGACCTTACATGGGCAGATTTTGATAGAGCTCGAGCTGTACAAGACATGATTCAACCAGGTACTGTCGTTCCCCCGGGATCTTTGACTACTGGTTTTCTGAAATTGCTGGATCGCCTTCTTCACTTTGTGGTCACCCATATCTTGGTACCAAGGGCAAGCAACTATGCCTTGGTTGAAGAAGACGATATATTTGTGATATGGGCTCTTAAAAGTCGCAAGAAAATCAACTGGCCACACTACATTATGCACAACATGAAGAAAGCCAAAGACAAGGCAATGATGGATCTGCCTTACGCCTTCCTAGTGGCTAAAATTTTGGATCACTATAAGGTCAATTTGAAGGACTATGGAGTCATCTTCTCTGCTGGTCCTCACAAATTTGGCCTTGCGTCTCTAAACCGAATGAATGCAAAGAAAGTCGATGGAGAATGGATTTACAGTCGAAGAAATAAAGCGGCAGCTCCACAAGGGGAATATCCTCCTGCACCTACTGATGACCCTATGGAAGAGGCCCCTGCCACCGACAATGAGCATGTCCTGGCAGCAATTGCCAATATGCAAGCCAGTATTGAAGCCCAGATTGCGGATCTTAAAGCTTATCAAGAACACAAGCAATTCTGTTATTTATGATCGCTTGAGCGCTATGGAAGGACGGCTGGATAGGCTTGAGCATCGCTTTTCACAATCAGAGGACCCTGGGGCTTAAGCATGGACTCTCTGTTTAAATCATGATTGTGTTGCTACACTAATTGTCTTTGAACTCTTTCTCACTTTGATTAGCTATCTTATTTTGGATATTATGGGAGATTTATCTAGCATGACTGATGACTGTTTATCTTTGGCTTATTTTGGTAATCCTAATAGTGATCTTTGCTTCTTATTTTTGGATCTTGGATATTTCTTTTAAGTATGATATGCCTTCTAATGCATTTTTTTGGTCTGACTGCTTCTGAGTTACTAGAAAATGCTTAATCTTATGATTCAGTTCTGCATGATTGTTCTTGTTTAATACCCTAGGCTACTGGATTTCTTTTTGATTATGCCAAAAGGGGGAGAAGGATAACGGTCTTTCTATTTATTGAGAAAAGTAAGAAAAGTGAATGTGTTATGATAATATAATATATTGTCTGTTAATGGTCCTGGAATCCCAAAACAAAGGGGGAGTTGTGCATCTCTGATTCAAGCACCTCTTGAACAAAAGAGGGGGAGTAAGCCTCCATATTCCATTCTTATTTCCAATTATCATTTGAACTAATCTCTTTCTCAATAAGTGTTTGTCATCATCAAAAAGGGGGAGAATGTGACTGATATGGATAAGATGCAAATGGTTTTGATGTCGACAAACAATGAAAGCAATGGGAATACAATGATCAAGTCTCAAGGAACTCAAGCTTAGCATATAGGTTATAGATCTAATGTAAAGGTATTCTAGAGATTCACCTCAAGCTCAAATGTCTTCCTTAAAATGCTTTTGTAAAATGGTTTTTCATGTTAGGATCAAAAAGGTTTTATACAACAACTCCTTCGTATCTAATGTCCTAAGTCTTTTTGAGATCTTACCAGCCTTTTGATAAACATTAGGAGCCAAAAATTCAAGGCCCCTAACCAATTAGGACCAGCTCCTAACCGGTTAGTTTGTTCAAACAAAAGCTTTGCCTCGTTTTTTATAACATGCCTAACCGATTAGGCAAAGTAGCTAATCAGTTATTTTATAACTCAGAGGCCAAAAATGTTTTGTCCTAACCGATTAGGTAGAAGACCTAACCGGTTAGTATTACTTCCAGTAGTCAAAAATGTTTTGTCCTAACCGATTAGGCAGATGGCCTAACCGGTTATTCATAAACTCAGAAGTCTCTCTAATCCTGTCCTAAC
This sequence comes from Ormosia emarginata, assembly GCA_029884605.1. Classification (NCBI taxonomy): domain Eukaryota; kingdom Viridiplantae; phylum Streptophyta; class Magnoliopsida; order Fabales; family Fabaceae; genus Ormosia; species Ormosia emarginata. The sequence continues at coordinate 16,641,041 of JAQQTP010000078.1, read as the reverse complement.
CGATTAGGCAGATGGCCTAACCGGTTATTCATCAACTCAGAACCCACGCTGGCTATGTCCTAACTGATTAGCTTGTAGAACTAACCGGTTAGCATCCTTCCTAGAACTCATTTTCGTGGTGTCCTAACCGATTAGGACACATTCCTAACCGGTTAGTTATTAAACCAGAACACTTCTCCTTTCGTCTAAATAAGCCCCTAACCGATTAGGATACATGGCTAACCGGTTAGCCTATGTTCTGGAAAAACAAGCAAAAGCCCGTAACGGCTATATTGCTGAGCATTAATTGCTCCCAACCACTTCCAACGGCATTAAATAACACTTACCTATATATTTGCTTGTTGGGCTTCGTTGGGAGGTTAGAAAACTGAGTCTATTCTTCTGGAAAAGTTTGTATTGAGCTTTAAACAAGTTTTTATCATCATTCTACAAAATCCCTTGATTTGAGCTTGAACTTGTGTGAATCCCATATACCATAGTGCTTCAATTTGTAATACTTGCTCTAGAGAGAGTTTCTTCCATTTAAATCTTATACAATCTGTTTTGTGAGGGTGAGGTATCCCTCAAGCATTGTAAGGGTGAGGTATCCATTGAAAAATAGAGGCTCAAGCATTAGGGTGAGGTATCCCATAGTGTTGAGTGCTCAAGATTGTAGTGGTTGTCAAGCACCCATTGAAGCTTGAAGATATAGTGAAAAATCTCAAGTTGTTGCTTGGGGACTGGACGTAGATCACAAGCGGATTGGTGATCGAACCAGGATAAACGATTGTGTTTGTTCTCTCTAAACCCTTCTCTTTATTTGGTTTACTGTTTTATTGAATTGATTAGATATTATCTCCTTTGGCTATCACATTTATAAGTAAAAGTGTTAATCTCATTCATCCATTTATCTCTAATCGTTCAATAGCTTCAACGAAAATTGTTTATCAAACGATTTGCGAAAGATTTGCTAACTTGTTTTAATTACTCAATTCACCCCCCCTCTTGAGTATTGAGGCCACTTGGTAACAGATATATTTCCATGGAGTAGATATTCTTGGTACCAAGTGCACATGCATCATGAGTTGGCATTGTGAGTTGACATTGTGAGTCGGCATAGTGGGTCAGCATATCATTTGGCACTCATTTATATCATATCATTTGGCACTCATATATGATGATTGAACTATTGCTTTAAATAATGTTATGATTATTTGAACTATTTTATTGTTTATTATCTAAGACTCTGTTGTTGTTTCTTTTATCGTATGAGATTATTGCTGCTTAAATGTTGTTACCCTGCTATGTGGGCATCCTGCGCCGTTATGTTTCTTTATTGCAATAATTCGTAATGAAAGTAAGATGTCTCACTTCTTTCCTGTATCACTGTATTTCTGTTTTATATTTATATTTGATAAAAGATCGTGAGGAAGAAAAAGAGAGAGACCACAGCTTTACTGATTGGATTAGGCTGATTTATTACTTTTGATATGGCGTCTAGACGAGATTTCTCTTGTTACGTACGGGTGCAACTTCATGGGGACATTGATGTCTGACATGTCGACTGGGACACCGACCGTCACCTATATAGGGGTTGCGGCTTTGTCTACTAGTAGTACCTATCCTAGGGTTACTACTTTCCCCCTTTAGTGCTTTTGTAACCGCCATATTTTATTTAAACATTATTATATTTTGTGTTACCAGTACTTTGTGTCAATGATGAATATATTTATATATGGAATATGTTTTTCCTCTAGTGGTTGTATTTTAAATGGTTGGGTACTAAATATGCTTCATTTGAGGCTTATATTTTCTATCTATGTATAATGGAATTTTTTAAAAGAATGTTGTTGAGACTGTGACACGCCTAGATTTAGTGACTATGGTATTAATGACGATTGTGCCATGGTTATTAAATCAAGGGGTGTTACAAAAATCACTTAGAATCCATGAGTTGATGGAAAGAATGGATGAAGGCATATAATATGCCTGGTTTTATGGTGCATTTTCATACTAGATAACTAGTTATGGGATAGTAATAACCAGTTATTGGTTTTAGGTAGAGAGTATGTGTTTTAGAATAACAAGTTATTGAATAGTAATAACTGGTAATTAGAAACGAATAATTGGTTATGGAATAGTAATAACTGGTTATTAGCTTAAAACAGAGGCTCGCGTTCAATGCCAAATAGTCCATAACCGATTACCAGGACTCCATAACTAGTTATGGGCAAGTTAAAAGTTAGATTTTGGCTTGTCATAGCCAACCTTTCAAGAGGGATAAGGGCTAGGAACTTATGGAAACATAGTTTTTCATTCTTTGGCTTCATATAAGGCTTGGTTAAGCTAGAAAATGAATACCCATGATTGAATAAAGGTTCTTATGCATATTTTTAGTATGTAGAGGAAATGTATAGGCCCTTGAGCAACCAAAAATGGTGGATTACTTTAGGTAAGTGTCTAGTACCTTTAGCAACTTAGTGTTGCATTAGATATCACACAAGATGTGATGATGTGGTGTAATAGATGTAGGTACACTAGGACGGATTAATAGTATTCACTCTAGTATGTTTGTGAAAGGTATAAGCCTTAGGATATCCAAAAGTAAGGGATTGCCTTAGGAAGGTACCTAGGATTTTAAGCAACAAAGTGTTGCAATAGCTAACCATCTTGTATTAGATTCACTTGAGTGGAGATAGAGTTGTGTATTTAATTCTTAAGTGAGGGGGATGTTTTATGTATTAAGTTCTCTAGGCAAGTGGGATCTTGTACATTACTAAATACACAATAAGATGAATTGTGACTTGTAAGTTTGTCATATTCATGAAGTACAGTAGAAATATATTTATTTCCTTTACTTAGTAAAGTTGAGTGGGAATTACATGATGAATAGGATTTACTTCCTTAAATACAAAGGAAAGTATGGAAGTTAAAGTCCTTAAGCATTCTGTGAGTTAAGAATTGCTAGAATAGGTATCTGGGACCTTAAGCACTCTAGTGTGGCATAGGTTACTACAAGAGATATGATAATAAGGAAAGCTAGATACAACTAAGATAAGTATCTTATACTTGTCTAGATGTATGTATGTGGAAATGGTCTAGTAGTATTAGTTCGTCTGAGTATCCTTTGATGTTGAGCACCATCATGTAGGCCGAGGGAGATAAATGAAAACCCAAAAGGTTCTTTGAACAAGGATTCAGTCATAACATCTTGATATTGTGAAGGCCAAGGGAGATAATTGGGAATTCCATAAAGGTTCCTCGGAGCCTGGATTCATGCCCTAGCTTCTCGATAGTGTTAGGATATGTGTAATGCAAGGATGAGCTTTCCCTCTATTTATCACAAGATGATATACTAAACCAGTTCCCAGTAAACTGATCTAAGTATGAATGTATGATGTTTGCTTGCTCTTCCACTGTATCATGACCTAAATGATGTGTATCGTCATTGGCTAAAGAAGGTAATAACAAAGTCTAAAAGTCCCTTCGAGTAAGGACTAATACTAAATGCTCAGAGAGCCAAAGGTTACAGGTAGAGTGAGGATGAGTTCTTCCTCCCTACCATAGCGAAAGTACATAGAACATTCAGGTTCCCGGAATGAGTAGGTGTTCTTGGTTTTCAAAATAAAACTCTTTATGTATTTCAAAATAAAACATTGTACAAACATATCTTTAGGATCTTTCTGAGGCATAATCATACTGCATATCATCCTCATTGAATTTACAGACAGTTGTATGAGCATTGTCTATTGCTATTAGTATTTACAGTTGTATGGGCAGTTGTCTACATCCAAGGGTATATAGACTATTAGTTTAGACCACACTACTTGGTAGTGTGCAGTTTTGAGTAAAAGCGGAGGAAACTCCTATGTTAGAAGTTATATATTTGTTTATACAATGTTATAGCTAACTGGTATTGGAATTGCTTTTACCGAGAATTTATAATTCTCACCCTGTTTGTTCTTCCATGTAAATCCAGGTAAAGACCCTACTAAGGTAAAGAAGGTGAAGCTTGAAGACTAGTATAATTTTATATGCTTTTCTAGCCAAAACTTATGTATACAATTTATATTTGTTTTGTATGTATTATGAATAAGTATTACAATATGCCTTTTTATGGCTGAGGTTGTGTATATATGTATATGAGTTTATGTTTTCAGCATTCTCTCATAGCTTTCAATAATTGCTTGCTTGTGATTATAGATATATGTTATTAGTTAGTTATGTAGTAAGTGATGCAGCTAGTACTACTTATCTCCGTATAATCCAGATATATCCAGATATCTATAGTAGGGGTGTTACAGATTACATGAGCCTTGTAATCGATTACCACTCTGGCAGAGGCTTCGTAATCGATTACATAAAGCTTGTAATTGATTATGTAACATCCTGAGAAACATGTTAGGCTTGTAAATAGTCACAGTGGTAGCCTAGTACTTGCTTAACATGTCAGTTCAGTTTTGTGACAAAGTGAGTTAGTTTAGGTACTTTACTGCAACACAGAAGTTGAAAAGTAGCTTAAAATAACTCAAATAGTAGCATAAATTGCTAAGTTGAGGGAAACAAGTTTGGATAACTTGTTTCTAGGTCACAAATGAGTTAAATAAGGTACAGTTAAAATTTGAGAATAATTGAAGTTAGTTTGATATTTTTAAGCATATTGGTTGTGCTTTTAATGCCAGATTGACTTCCAGCATATATGGAAAAATAGAATAAAGGTGAAACAACAATTTAGATGAATCCCAAGATTTATTCTAAAGTTGTTGGAAGTTGGAAAACTTGAATTAGTATAATTCAAGTGTCCTTAGCAGATATAAGTCTCTGCATAGAAACTTAAGTTAATCTTTTTCTAAAATTCCCTCCACATCCCACCCCCTTATTTCTCCCTTCTCACGACTTAGAAATGCAGAAACAGAGAAAGAAAGAAAAGGGAGAAAAAGAGAAAGGGGAAGAAAGGAAGAAGGAGAGGAAGAAGATCCAAGGAGCAAAGCTCAAGGATCAAGTTCAAGGCTTCAAGATCAAAAGTCTTCAAGAGGTAGGGGTTCCTTAACTTCATCTTTTCCTTCCTCCCACTTGCTTGTTTATGCAGGTTGTAGGGTTAGAAAAGTATGAGTTTTTGGAGTAAACATGATTTTTAAAGGTTAGCTCTTGATTTTCATGGTCGTGGCTTTAGCTATTCAACATTGGCGACCTTATTTACTAGGCCGCAGATTCACTGTTTGCACTGACCAAAAAAGTCTAAGGCAGCTTTTGTTATAGAGGGTTTCTACTATGGATCAGCAAAACTAGGCTGTAAAGCTTCTGGGTTACCAATTTGATATAGTATATAAATTGGGTTTAGAAAACAAGGGGGCTGATGCACTTTCTAGAATGTATGGAGATGGTGCTATGGTATACTACCCCGATTAGCTTGAAGGGAAACAGGTTATTGAAGAAGCCCATCAGGATAAGAAGTTGAAAGAAATCATTGATGCTTTACAGGCTGGTCAGGTTACTAAGAAAGGGTTCTCCTATAAAAATGGGGTGCTGTTGTTTGAAGGCAGATTGGTACTTTCAGCTCAATCTCCTTGGATCCCTAAACTATTACAGGAATTCCACTCTTCTCCCCAAGGAGGGCATTCGGGATTTTATCAGACATACAGGCGCATGGCTACAAATCTGTATTGGTTCGGCATGAAACGGTGCATTCAGCAATTTGTAAGGGAGTGTGACACTTGCCAAAGACAGAAATATTTGGCTGCTTCACCTGGGGGGCTTTTACAGCCTCTTAACATTCCCGAAAGAGTGTGGGAAGAGATCTCCATGGACTTTATTACGAGACTTCCTAGATCAAAATAATTTGAAGCCATCTTTGTGGTAGTAGACAGGTTATCTAAGTACAGCCACTTTATTCCTTTGAAACACCCTTCACGGCCAGGTTAGTGACTGAAATTTTTACTAAAGAAGTAGTGAGACTCCATGACGTTCCAGCATCCATTCTCAGTGACCGAGACCCCATCTTTGTGAGCAATTTTTGGCAAGAGCTCTTCAAGTTGCAGGGGACACATCTTAAGATGAGCACCGCATATCATCCTCAAACGGATGGCCAAACCGAAGTTGTCAATAGATGTCTAGAGACTTTCTTAAGATGTTTCATAGCTAATCAACCGAAGACATAGGTGTACTGGTTACCGTGGGCTGAATATTGGTACAATACCACTTTTCATGTCTCCATGGGAACGACTCCATTTGAAGCTGTGTATGGCAGACCCCCTCCAGTACTTACCCGTTTTTTACCGGGGGACACGAAGGTGGAAGCAGTACAGAGGGAACTATTGGATAGGGATGAGGCTTTACGTCAGCTGAAATACCATTCGCAGAGAGCTCAAAATCGTATGAAGGCACATGCTGACCTGATGAGGAAAGACTAGAATTTTGAGATAGGAGATTGGGTGTTTCTTAAGTTGCGCCCGCATGGGCAGCAAACCATGGGAGCTAGGATCAGTCCTAAACTTGCTCCCAGGTATTATGACCCTTTTCAAGTGCTTGAGAAGCTAGGCGCAGTTGCTTATAGGGTTCAACTCCCAAATTCTGCTCGCATTCACCCTGTTTTCCATGTCTCCTTGTTGAAGAAGGCAATTGGAAACTATAGAGTGGAACCTGATCTCCCTCAAGGCTTGGATGGTGATACCAAAAATCCTCAGGAACCTGCAGCAGTATTGGCAACCAGAATTATTACCAAGGGAGGTGAATCTGTCAACCAATTGCTAATCCAATGGAAAGGTAAGGCTATAGAGGAAGCTTCATGGGAAGAGGAGTTCAATATTCGGAGTCAATTCCCCAGGTTCAGACTTGAGGACAAGTCTGCTTTTCAAGGAACGGCCAATGATAGGACCGTAGCTAAGAAATTAGGCCCTAATGGGCTGTTAGCTCAACAATCTCCTAGACCCCAAGTGTGGAGAGTGTACGTTAGGAAAAATAGGAAAGGGGAAAGAAAGAATGCTGATGTAGTTGAGAGAGAAAAGGGCTAGGCAATTGTGTAAGGAAATACGGTTATATGGGAGCATGTGAGGAATGAGGGGGGTATGAAAAAAATAATCATTAGGTTGTTATTAGAGAGGGGACTTTTGGCCTCTGTGGAGCTAGGCTCTGTGTCAGTGGAATTCCATTCCATTGTATTACCTTTTTTTGTTGTTTTGCCTAAATATAAGCATATCCTGAATTGTCTACTACTCTTCTTCCTTTTTTTTGCTATTCTCTGCTACTGATATCTATCAAGACAAGTTATGAAAGTTAGGAGCTCTAGGAGCCCTAAGTAAAGCTTGAGTACATAGTGACTCCTTCAATAGTTGAGGTTGAAGTAAGCTTGAGTTTAGCTTGTTTAATGCATGGTTATTAATTTTGATCCCTTAGAATCCATTGGTTTCACTTGAGTAGTGAGTTTGAGAATAGGTTTCTAAATGTGGGATTGATTCTTTAAATCCATGTTTATGGAAGCTATACGGTTGTATATGAGTTACAACATGAAGAGGTGCCTTGAATGATGATAGAAATCATCTAGGAATTGACCTTGGGTGAGAACTTGGTTGATTATGGCATAATAAGGTGAAAAATGGTGTTTTTCTATAGAAAACCACCATATAACCGATTACCATGAGCTAATAATCAGTTATGGAGCTTGTTCAACTGGTATTTTCAGTTCTGAGTTGATGAATAACCGATTATGAAGAGCTCATAATCGGTTATGTTGTTTTAAAGAATCAGAAACAAAACATGACATCCTGATAGCCTGTGATGTTTGTTGTATAACTTGAGCTATAGATATTGGAATCACTTGATTCCAGTGCCATTGGAAAGCTAAGACATAAGACTTCATGTGGTAAAAATTTTAGAATTTTTGAGCAAGCCAATAAGTACCAGTTTCTATTTTAATCCAAGGCATATTCTGCAGAAAAAGGCATTTTGGCAGCCAGTAAACCAGATTGCATAATTTCTTGCTCCGATGTCGTATGGACATGAAACTAGTGCCATTTGAAAGCTAAGACATGAAGCTTTATGTGGTAAAAATTTCAGAATTTTCCCACATGTAGTTTGTTCCCAGTGTCAATTTAAAGTCAGGTCAGAAACGGGTAAATCAGAGAATGTCCTATTTTGGTCTCTGCAAAATATCGCATAACTTTGGCTACACTTATCCAAATGAAGCAAGATTTATGGCATTGGAAAGATATAAGAAAGAGATATATGCTTATAAAATTTCAGAATTTTTGAAGTTATGATGCATGTTTGGTGTAATCTTGTAAATCAGCCTTTTTAGGCAAGATTTGAGGTATTTTGGGTATGATTTGAATCTTATGAACACTAGTAGCTCTTTTAAGAGTTAGAGTTGAGTGTCATAGGGCCTAGTTGGTAATAGTTGAGTTCTATAAGGCTTAGTTGACAGTAGATGAGCACCATATGACTTAATTGGCCATATTTGAGTGCCATAGGACCTAGTTAGCACTAGTGGTTCTCTATGGGTTGAACCTATTAGTTCCTTATGGGTTGAATCATAGCATGAATTGGATCCCTTATGCAATAAGGTTGAACCCTAGCAAGAATTGGATCCCTTATGCAATAAGGCTGAACCCTAGTAAGAATTGGCTCTCTTATGGACATTGTCGGGCAAGCCTAGTAAAGTGGTGACACCGGAGTGTTTCATAAAAGGATTAGTTATCCTAGTAGTGGATATTGCCGGGCAAGCCTAGTAAAGTGGTGACACCAGAGTGTTTCATAAAAGGATTAATTATCTAAGTAGTGAATATTACCGGGCAAGCCTACTAAAGTGGTGACACCAGAGTGTTTCATGAAAGGACTAGTTTTCCAAGGCTAGGCCAAGGATGTTAAATCCTATGCCATGCTATGGATCAGTATATCCTATGCTAGGCTGTGGATTAGTATATCCTATGCCAGGCTATGGATCAGTATATCCTACGCTAGGCTATGGATGAGAAATCCTATGCCATGCTATAGATTAGTATATCCTATGCTAGCTTGTGGATGAGAAATCCTATGCATGGATGAGGATCATTATTGTAACGCCCCTTTTTCTAAATGTACCATGAAAAAGGAACGTCACACTATGATACTTCAAAACAAACATAAACCAAAAAATAAATTAAAATGCGAAAAATAGTACTTATTTTTAAGCTCGTAAATCCGATTCATTTTACAATTATTTAAGATCCTTTGCAATTGCCACAATTTTTTTTTTTAATTATTGTAAATTATACCCTTACCAAGTAGAGTCAAAAAGTTGATTTAAAAATCCATTGAGTATAAAGATAATAATTAGAACAGTCATGATAAAAGAATTTGACATAAGGTAAATCATACACAATATATATATATATATACTTATATGCATAAGTCTGTTTAGTTACATTTCAAAATATACAAAAAACAAAGATGTACCCACCCAAAGTTATACAAATATACCCCAGCAAATACAGCAAAATGTTAGGCTCCCAAAAAATAGACGGTTAGCTATCAGTAGCTACCAATAGTATCAGCTCCTAAGACTGACGAGAAGGGATCATAGAAGGGTCTTCCTCGGGGTCCTCTTCGTCCGATGAAACATCCATCGAAGAGACAAAGCAACGGGCAGGAGCCCGTGCAGTGGACAAAAAGGAGTCATCATGTGGGGTGTAGTACATGTCAGCCCACATGTCCCTAACGGGCATATAAAACTCCAACCAAACAAAAGCATGAAATTCTAAAATAGGGGCGTCATAACGACCCCATGCTAAGGACACCGTCAGCTCCCCATGGTACACGCATCGGTCCATCTGCATATTAATGTGCCAGCAATCAGGGCCTCTGTGAAAAGTGATCTGTGTGTAGCCTAAAAATCTGTGGGGGTGCAACGTCATCCTCGATAATTTCAATCGTAATCTGGCCAGAAGCTTGGAAACTCAGGAGCTTCCTTGTCTTCCTCACGAACGTCTTCTCGGAAGTACACAATCCAACAAAATACAGAAATAGAGAAAATACAGAAAGCGATGAGACACCCAGCTTTCAGTACCAAAATAGCAGTAAGAAAACAATATGGCGCTAGACGTCCACATATAACACAGTTCATATATTTAATCGCAGCAATCAACAATAATTAATTGTAATAATTGTAATAACAAGTAAACAACAGTAATATTCCAAGTAGTCAACAGCTCAGATAATCAGACAATTATATTCACAATTATAAATGTTCATGCTCAATGAATTATGAGATTGACAGTTCACAATGCACAAAATACCAAAAATCCTACTCCATGGAGCTAGACATAAACATTTTTCAGAGTGAATGATCAAGGAGTAATGCAATATATCGTCAGCCTCAAAATATAGTGTGCTTTATCTCATAAAAATATTTTCGCAATTGGCTTATACGTGGCACTTCGACAGTTGATCGCGATATAGGACAGTGTCCCAGTCAGGATCGTCGGTGTGTCGCATCGGTCTATCCCACGGCCCCAGTGGAGCTACCATTGTCTATTGTGAGACACCTGCACCCTGATGCCCCTAGGGCCAACCACTATGACCCTATGCTTAGTCTACTCGCACCCGCACATAGGTGTTATTCAAACTCCTAGGCACACATAGCCTTTCTAATAGTGTCCAACGGACAACACATATGCATGACGACTCAATTTCAATCATGCATGTTCATCAATGATGCATTCATCATAAGCATATCACAATGGTGTATAAACATATATATATACCCATACATATTCATTTCCCAACATCATCACATCATGACATTCTCAAGTACATAATCAACAAGTGTTTAACCCAATTAAGGATTCATAACAACACATAATCAATTCTCAATATCGATATGTGATCACATATAGCTTATCAAATTCACAAGTACATATCTTGGATTCATTCTTTCAAAGTCTAAATCTTTGGTCAATTATGAAAATTATAGGGTGAATTACCCTTCAAAACTGTGGCCTCCTCAATGTTATAATCCACTTTAATTCTTCCACTTCATTAAGAATTATGCATGTCTCTAAGTCTTAAATTTCCAAAGATGCACCAAGGCATCATCTAAACCTAAATTTCCTCTCTAAAACCGTAGCCCTCTCTAGGTTTCCAAGTTTCAATTTTCCACCACATTATGCATTAGTTAATTTATATCTAATCACTCACATTTCACTTCACACAAAATCAATCTAATTCCTTAATTTCCAATGCCAAAACTGTGGCATCAATTTGGGGTAATAAACCCCCAAAGTTTTCCATTCATCAATTTTAATGTTATTATTCAACACCTAATTTCATAAGCTTTATGTATTTGTGTACAAAACAAATTCACAACCCAAAAATTCCCTCAAAATCGTGACCATCATGCTAGGGTAGGAGCCTCCAAAATTTTCATTTAGCAACCCTAACATGATCAAGCACATTTGATACTTCCAATATACTCAAGATCACTAATCAAAATTTAATCAAATCCAAGAACACATGAACAAACAAAAATCACAAAATACATAAACATACAAGAGTTCCCTCACCACCATTATTGGTTGAAATGAGTAATCTCCCTCTTACCTAAGGAAGAACAACGAAAATGACCTCCTTCAAGGCCCTTGAGGATTCGGTTTCAAGGCTCTAAGAATCCTAGGAATTTCCATCGTCAAGAATCAATGTTAAGCATGGAAAAGAATGGATCCATGGTCATCAAAGAGACCATGGAGCACGAAAATGAAGAGAAATGAGAAGAAAAATCAAAACTTCACCTTAAAGTTTGAATCTTTACCTTGGAAAACAAGGGAGAAAGGTTGGATTTTTGAAGAAACTTTCTAAAGGAAATGTGTAGAAAAATAGGTGGAGAAGGGGCTGCAAAACCGTGGCTATGGAGAAGTGCAACACCCACCGTAGGATATCACATTTAAGACTAATCCTAATATAACTTACCCAAGTTGTAAAAGAATTAATCTTGTAAAAATACTAATTTTAAAATTTCTTTTGCAGAATAATAGATAATAAATAAAACCTTTAAACGTAAAAGAAAATTAAAACTAACACACCTTATATTATATATTACAAACCTTGTTCACAAATAATTTACATAACTACACCCCCAAAAGTTACATATACAATACACACCAAAATAAAAATATTAAACTAGAACTCCATCTGACTAAAGGTTTAGGCTCTCATTGGGATCCTCCTCCTCCTCATCTTCAGTGCTGTCATCAAAGAAACCTGGCGGATATAGCACACGCCTGGTTGGTGTCCTAGCAGTCGACATCATGGATTCCTCGTGTGGAGTATAAGTATTATTATTCCTACTCCAAATTTTCAATGCAAAGACTACTGCAGCTAATTCCAAATCATGAGTTGGATAATTCCTCTCATGTACCTTTAGTTGTCTTGAAGCATATGCTACTACTTTTCTATTTTGCATCAAAACACATCCTAACCCTTGATATGAAGCATCACAATATACTTCAAAAGACTTATTCAGATCTGGTAGAATCAACACCGGTGTAGTAGTCAACTTTTTCTTTAGTTCTTGAAAACTTTCCTCACACTTTTCTATCCAGACAAACGCCTGGTTCTTCCTGGTGAGCTGTGTAAGAGATCTGGCTATCTTGGAAAAACCTTCAATAAATCTTCGATAATATCCAACTAATCCAACAAAACTTCAGATCTCAGTCACTGTAGTTGGCCTTTCCCACTGAAGAACCGTCTCCACCTTTGCTGGATCCACTGCAATTCCATCTTTAGAAATTACATGACCCAAAAATTTAACCTCGTCCAACCAAAATTCACATTTAGACAACTTTGCGTATAACTTCCTCTCCTTTAAAATCTGAAGAACTATACTGAGATGTTCAGCATGCTCTTCTTGATTTTGAGAATAGATCAGAATGTCAACAATGAAAACGACAACAAATCTGTCTAGATATGGATGAAAAATCCTATTCATGTAATCCATGAATATGGCAGGAGCATTTGTCACTCCAAACGGCATTACAAGATACTCATAATGACCGTAACGCGTTCGAAAAGCTGTCTTAGGTATGTCCTCTACCTTGACACGAATTTGATGATACCTAGAGCATAAATCTATCTTAAAGAAAACAATTGCTCCTTTCAACTGGTCCATCAAATCATCAATCCTTGGAAGTGGATATTTGTTCTTGATTATGACTTTGTTCAATTGGCGGTAATCCACACACAAGCGCGAAGATCCATCCTTCTTTTTGACTAGCAGCACTGGAGTTCCCCAAGGTGAAACACTAGGTCGCACAAATTATTTTTCTAACAGTTTCTCCAATTGCTTCTTCAGCTCTACTAACTCAGATGGTGACATCTGATACGGTGCAATCGAAATAGGACCCGCTCTTGGTACAAGATCGATAGAAAACTCTATCCCTCTTTCTGGTGGTAGTCCAGGTACATCGTCAAGAAAAACTTCTGGAAACTCATTTACAACAGGAATAGCATTCACATCATTTTCACTCTTGACTTCTAAAGAAGATAATAGCATGTATCCTCGTGCTCCATCCCTCAATAGAGATTCGACTTGATTGGCGGTCAAAAATCCAGAAATCTCATCCTCAAGAAATACTAAGGTCTTTTTAGAACAATCTAACAAAATATGGTTAGAAGATAACCAATCCATTCCTAAGATTATATCAATATCAGTAAGAGGCAAACAAATTAAATCAACAGAAAAGACTCGATTTTTGATAGTAACAGGACAATTTAGACAAACTTTAGAAGTACTAACACGTTTGGCAGTAGGTGTAGAAACAATCAATTGGACATTCAAAGAAGACACAGGTAATTCCAAATGATCCACACATTCATTTGCAATAAACGAATGAGTCGCACCCGAATCATATAGTACAGTTAAAAGATTACCTGATATGACACCTTCTCCCTTGATAAGATCATCGGACTGAGAGGCCTCGGCTCCACTCATCGTATAAACTCATCCTACAACTTGAGACTTATCAGCACGAACATTACTCCCTCAAGGCTCCACCTTTGCTTGGTTACAATCCCTCGCAAAATGACCAGGTTTTCCACATCTAAAGCAAATGATTCCCTTGATCGTACAGTCCTTCGTCATTTGACCTTTTCCACATTTTCTACATTTCATTGGAAATGCTGCATTCTGGCTGAAACGATTGTTATTGCTACCTCCTCCACGTGACTGTTGTTGTTGTTGCTGACTTCCTGATGTCCTTGAATATGGTTTGTGCTGAAAACAGTTGTTGTTACTGTTGCTTCCCCTTTGGAACCTCGATGGTCCAAAGTTACGGTTCCTGTTATCTCGTGATGGCTCCAACTCTTCAAGTCTACAACACATATCCATCAGTGCCGAGAATTGGTTCATTTTCATTGGTATTACTCCCTTCTTCAGTTCAACCTTTAATCCTTCCTCAAACTTATGACATTTCCAATTTTTATCAGACTAAATCTGAAGATAACGTGAGAATTTAGACAAACTCTCAAACTTTGCTGCATACTCATTCACTGTCATTCCTTCTTGTCTTAATCCAAGAAATTCCATCTCCTTCGCATGCCTTGCACCCTCCGGGAAATATTTGTCTAGAAACGCCTCACGAAACACCTCCCACGTAATTACCATTTGTTGTTCCTGTAAAACTCTACGAGTAGCCTTCCACCAATTTTCACCATCGCCTAGCAACATAAAGTGGCATAAGTCACCTTGCGATCATCTGCACACCCCATTCCTTCAAAAATCTTCTCCAACTCTTCTATCCACAGACTTGCCTTTTCCAGATTAAACTCGCCTCGAAACTGCGGTGGATTGTTTCGACGAAATTTTGACAAATTCTGAACATCAGCATTTGCCTTTTGTTGTTGTGCAGCATGTTGATTTTGTTGCACAATCACCTCTGCCATACGTTGCATTGCAGTTGCAGCCACTATCATTGGATCATCATTGTGTCCCACATTCGCACGTGAACCTCTATTACGAGACATAGCTTTCTTCACCAACAACCAAAACACAAAAAGAGTTAGATGTATCCTTTCGGAATTCAAATACAAAGATTCACACAACTTAAGCAAAACAGACCTAACCACAAACCCAAAAGACTCTAACCGGGATGCTCTGATACTAACTAATGCAACACCCACCGTAGGGTATCACATTTAAGACTAATCCTAATATAACTTACCCAAGTTGTAAAAGAATTAATCTTGTAAAAATACTGATTTTAAAATTTCTTTTGCGGAATAATAGATAATAAATAAAAACTTTAAACGTAAAATAAAATTAAAACAAATACACCTTATATTACATATTACAAACCTTGTTCACAAATAATTTACATAACTACACCCCCAAAAGTTACATATACAATGCACAACAACAACAACAACCAAACCTTTTCCCACTAGGTAGGGTCGGCTACATGGATCAGACGACGCCATTGTGTCCTATCATGAACCAAGTCTTCAGAAAAGCCATTCAAATCTAGATCTTTTTTAACCGTTTCACCTATAGTCTTTCTTGGTCTTCCTCTACCTCTAGCTATTGGGCTATTCTCTATCTGATCTACTCTTCTTACAGGGGCTTCTAAGGGTCTTCTCCTTACATGTCCAAACCACCTAAGGCGAGATTCTCCCATCTTTTTCACAATAAAGTGCTACCCTACTTTCTCTCTAATGCATTCATTCCTAATCCTATCTTGTCTAGTATGGCCACACATCTAACGCAACATCCTCATCTCCGCGACACTGATCTTGTGCTCTTGTTGGCTTTTTACCGCCCAACATTCAGTACCATACAACATTGCGGGCCTTATAGCTGTGCGGTAAAATTTATCCTTAAGCTTGAGAGGCACTTTCCTATTACAAATAACTCCTGAAGCACACATCCATTTCATCCATCCAGCTTGAATCCTATGGTTTACATCTCCTTCTATCTCTCCATCATTTTGTATGATGGATCCAAGATACTTAAACTGTGTAACTTGTGGTATCCAATTTTTACCGCTAAGCTAGCATTAGCATGTTTCTTACTGAACTTACATTCCATATACTCCGTCTTACTCCTGCTTAGACGAAAGCCATGTTCTTCCAAAGCCTGTCTCCATAACTCTAGCTTCCCGTTTATTTCCTCTCTCGACTCTCCAACTAAGACTATATCATATGCAAAAAGCATGCATTGTGGCACTGGCTCTTGGATATGCGCAGTCAGCACATCCAAGACCAAGGTAAAAATATAAGGACTCAAAGCTGACCCTTGGTGCAGTCCTATAGTTATAGGGAACTCTTCTGTGACCCCACTCGGTGTTCTCACACTGGTTTTAACCTCATCATACATATCTTGGATTGCTCGAATATAGGCAATACGAACTCTTTTCTTCTCCAAAGCCTTCCATAGGACTTCTCTCAGTACCCTATCGTAGGCTTTTTCCAGATCAATGAAAACCATGTGTAGGTCTTTTTGCTTCCTCCGATACCGCTCCGTCAATCTTCGTAGAAGATAGATTGCTTCCATGGTTGACCTCCCAAGCATAAAACCAAATTGATTCTCTGAAATATGGGTCTTTTGTCTTAGTCTCCTTTCAATGACTCTTTCCCATAACTTCATAGTATGACTCATGAGCTTAATCCCTCTGTAATTTGCACAGTTTTGTATATCTCCCTTATTCTTATAAATAGGGATTAAAATGCTTCTCCTCCATTCATTTGGCATCTTCCTAGACCTCAATATCTCGTTAAACAGCTTTGTAAGCCAACTTATACCTTTATCTCCTAGGCACTTCCATATCTCAATAGGTATATTATCTGGTCCAACCGCTTTTCCATTATCCATCCTCTTCAATGCTTCTTTTACCTCAAACTCCCGAATTCTACGATAAAATGTTTTATTTTGGTCTTCATCTCTAGTGTTTAGAATGTCTGAGTCCCCTAATGCCCCGTGTTCCTCATTAAATAACTTGTGAAAATAACCCTTCCATCGATCTTTGATGTCTTGTTCCGTAACCAAGACTTTACCCTCTTCATCCTTAATGCATTTCACTTGATCTAGGTCTCTTGTCTTCCTTTCCCTACTTAAAAATATTAAATTAGAACTCCATCTGACTAAAGGTTTAGGCTCTCATTGGGATCCTCCTCCTCCTCATCTTCAGTGTTGTCATCAAAGAAACCTGGCGGATATAGCACACGCCTGGTTGGTGTCCTAGCAGTCGACATCACGGATTCCTCCTGTGGAGTATAAGTATTATTATTCCTACTCCAAAGTTCATGTATAGGCAAATAAAACTCTAAACGCACAGACACATGTTGTGTCATGACAGGAGTACCATCCCTAGTACCTCTTAAAGTCAAAGTCAGATCCCCGGTATACACAAACCTTTTCCTGTCTAAGTTAACTCGCCAAGCATCAATTCCACCGTGGAATTGTACTGTAACATACCCTAAAATTTGTCGCCTCGCCGCCATGCTAAACAAGACAGAAAAATCAGCTACTGATAGTAAAAAGACTTATCAGCCTCCTCGCCTCCTAGGTCTTCATCAAATACATACAATACACAAATACAATATAATAAAGAGGTGAGATCCCCTTTCATCAATACCAATGAGACAGTATAGAAAATGACAGTAAAACATACAGATAGGAAATATCTCATACAGTTATATCATATCATATCATATCATAGAAAACAGATAAAATAGGCATATAAAATAGGTATAATTGTCACACCAATATGCTGACCTACAATGCATGTGCACAATGACCTAATTCCTACTCCATAGAGCTAGACACAATTTCGGAGAGAAAGATAGGGAGTACATGTCTGTATATCGTTAGCCTCAAAATCATGTGTTGTTTATCATAGCATGGCGCCCAACATGGCTATTACAAGACACTCTCAACCATATCACGAAAAGAGTAGTAACTCCGTCAAGACCGTCGGTGTGTTTGCAAAGGATACCACGACGCAGTGGTGCTACCAACTGGTCACATATGACGGTCCACACCCCGACGTCCCCAAGATCACTGAAGATCGTAACTACGCAATTCTCACCCGCACGAAGGTGTAATTCCATCTCTTAGGCCAATCGCCTTACTTGACATGCTTTTCCATGCATGATGTATGATTCAAAAATACATACAACCATTATTTTATAGTATTTCATAAATACACGTCATTTCTTGACAGTATCACTTTTCAATAAAACAGGGCCCACCATGATAGCCCGACAGCCAACTGCTGTAATTTTTAATCGCGTAAACATTTTATTACGTTTTTTAAATAGCGTGATGTTTTTCTTACGTTTTCAATTTACGTAATATTTTTCAATGTTTTTGCAAAAGCGTAATTAATTTGCAACATTTTTAAATTATATAAATATTTCCAAACGTTTTTTAAATCGCATATAGGTTTTTAAACGTTTTCTCAATTGCATAACGTAAGATCAAGTGCGTAGTCTAAAAATAGTAGTTTTTAAATTACATAATGGATTTCTAGCATTTTTCACTTATGTAAAATATTTTCTTACGTAAAATATTTTCTTGACATTCTAAACTTATTTATAAAATTCTTTACATAAATTATACATTTTGGTCTTCTTGAAAATATTTTCTTCCTAAAATCCTTTACGTATTGTTTTCTATAAAATATGCACTTTGACCTTCTTGAAAATATTTCCTTTCTAAAAATCTATAACGTAAGAATTTCTTCAATTCTTTACAAAAATTTGTCTTTCTTGATTTACTTACAAAAATATTAATTTAATTCCATACGTTAAATTTATTTGCCTTTTTCTACTAAAAATTCATTACATTAAATCTATTTTCTTTTTTTATACTAAAAATTCATTAAATTAAATTCTTGTTAACTAAGTACCAAAATCCACACTTAGTAAAATACTCTTGGATTTAAAATACCACACTTTGGCATAGTAGCCCCAAAATTCATTTTTATGCCTCATAAAACATACTTAATCTTTATTTTATTTTATCACAAAATCCTTTAATCAAATTTCTTATCCTCAAATTATTTGATCCATAACTTAAGAAATAATTTGAAACATCTTGTTCCCTTGGTGAGGTTCAAAACCGTAAGTCTACCTAAGTTCTTTGGAACCTTCATCAATTTTTCATCATCATATAAACTTTACACCATATTCATCATGCTACCATAAGCATACAAACAAGCATATAATCAAGTAAACAAGCATATAATCTAATAATCAAGAATATAATCAAAGCTTAAAAATAAACCAACCATAAATAAAGCAAACTTAAACCATACAAGTGAATAAATCCTTATAGATTTTTCACCACAAATAAGGTCATCTCTTCACCCCCAACATATGGTTGATGAGGGTAATCTCCCTCTTACCTTAAGGAAAACAAAACTCCTTCTAGCTTAATCTTTTAGGAATTTCATGAACCACCACACAAAATCTTAACAAACTTAAAGCAAACCAAAGTTACAAACAAAGCTTGAAGAAGAGAAACCATGGAACAATCATGGTTTAGAAACTCAAAAACTAACTTAGAAACAAAGAAGAAGAACTTTTACCTTGAAATCTCAAGAATATTAACTTGTAGAAATGGTAGAAGATGAAGAATTTTGCTTAAGTCTTCAACATAAAAGTGTCTTAGAATGATGTTTAGATGTAGGAAATAAGGTTAAATGAAATTTTGAAAGCTTGGAAGGTTGTCTTGAAGGTGTTGGCCGAATGGTGTCTTTGGAGGAGAAATGGAGAGAAATGCAATTTTGGCTAAGTGTAGAAAATGAAGACATGAAGATAATAGCTTAGGAGACAAAGGTGATATAATTGTGATAGTCTACCTAGAGCTTGTTGCCGTGGAATGCTATTGCTAGAATGGAGAAATTATTTGCATGGTGACGAGCACCGAACTCAGTCAAAATTATAACCGAAGTTATTACCTAAGCTTGTAGCACAGTGACAACACCGGATCGTCTCCTCAAGGATCGTAAATGCAATTTAATCAAATCAAGTGAAAGTTAGCAAAGGGGGGTTTGACAGTTTAAGATCGTACTTAACAAAATTAACGGAAGAAATGACAATTAAAGAGTAGTCAATTTAGAAACCTATCCAAGATTGGGTGGATTCAATCATAGACCCTTCATAAAACACTTGAAGCGCAATTGAATTGTTAATTTGGATCTAACCGAGATCTCTGCATCAAATCCAGAATTCATACTAGACGATCGCCTAGAATTCAATTAACAAGTGATAAACACAAATCCGCAATCGCACCATTCATGAAAATCTATGTTAATTTCAAGTACCGAATTCAATTAACTTAGGCACAAATCAAGAACCAAACCTCTTCAATTCCGTGATTAATTTAGATCAATCAGTTCTAAGTTTCATCACAAATCTCAATCTTCATTTATGTGATTAGTTTAGATCAATCAGTTCTAAGTTTCATCACAAATCTCAATCTTAAACCAAGATCAATCAGATCAACATAAATAGAATCACCATTCATGCATTCAAGATCAAGAAGAAGAAAAAGAAGAAGAAAGAGGAATTCAATTACAAATCAAATACAATACATAACCAAGGTCTCAAGAATCCAAACCACAATCTCTTCAAGAGTTCTAAATTGACCCAAAGTAGCTTAGCCCTCCATTACCATGAAGGGGAGCATCAAAATATACAAAACTATGAGAAACTATGAAGAAGCAAGAAGAAACTTAGAGAGAAATGAAGGAGAATTACATGTTGTTCATGATAAATGGTGCCTTTTATAGAAGTCTAAGGTAACAAAATGACAAAGGAAAGTGGGTGGATGAGTGGATGAGTGAGTGGAGTGTTTGAGTGGATGGATTAGTGGGTTGGATTAGTGGATTGGTTTAGTGGATGAGTGAGTGGAATGGTTGAGTGGTTGAATTAGTGAAAAATGCCAAAGGACTTTTGGTGAGTGGGAAATTATGGACATGAATGGGTGAGTGGATGGATGAGTGGATGGATTAGTGGATGAGTGGGTGGAGTGGTTAAGTGGTTGGATTAGTGGATGAGTTAGTGGGTGAGTTAGTGGATGAGTGGATGAGTGGATGAGTGGATTAGTGGATGGATGAGTGGATTAGTGGATGGATGAGTGGATGGTTGAGGACGAAAATTTCGTGTCTGACTTGGAAGCCAAAAACGACCCACTATACTTCAGAACCACGAAAAGTGTTCTTCATGAAAGTTGTAGATCCTTGTCTTGGCTATACAATGGATAGCTGGTTCGTCCAATTTGGCTTCCTTAAGCCCAAGATATGTCCCAAATACCGTAGGTTGCTCAAACCCAACTTCAGCACCTCTGTTCCGACTTGCAAGCTCAAAATGACCTACTAGACTTCTTTTTCTCAAAATGTGTTCTTCATGAAAGTTGTTTATTTGGATCTTGACTATCCACTGTCCAAATTTCAGCCCATATCCATTATTACATCTTGAGATATGATTTTATGAGTGCACACTGTTCGGATTCTACTGACAGAACCCGTATTCTGACTTCCATGTAAACTTAGGTCCCTTAGACATCTGAATCAGACTTCGAGCTCTTCATCAAAGTTGTAGAGCTTCCTCTTAGCTTTCCTACAAGGTAAAATTCATGTTCATCAGATATTAGGAACTCAAGTTATGGCCAAAATACAGAAACAGTGTCAAATCTCAATAATGCTAGAAATATTCAATTAGGACCAATTTGAGCTCAAACTCACAAAATCATACCAAACTCAATCAATTAAGAATATGGAGAGTGTAAATGACTAAACATAAGGGTTTCTTAATGAATAAAATATGTGATTATCACATGGCCACCAAGGTGCAAAATTAAACACATGGCACCAAGTCTTGCTTTTGGTCAACACTTGATGAATTATTAGCTTTTTGAATGTCCCTAAAAGTCCCTTCATGACCGTAGAAGTCCTTGCTATTTACTACCAATTATTGTTTCAATTTGTGACCATTTAAGCTTAGTTTAGTTTACTAATTCATCTAACTTAGTAATTAATTTAAATAAATCATTTTTGTTGACTTATTACCATTGGTTAATTTTTATGACTAACCACAAAAATTGACTTCTACTATCTAGTGACACATAGCCATCACATGACTAGTACTTAGCTAAAGCTATACAAATTTATTACTCACAGAATAAAATTTACGGCTCATAAACCGATAATTATTATACAGTGAATAATAAATTCACTGTATAAGAAAAATTAGTAACTGTATCCAGTTTCGGGTTTAGTAAGATCTCCCGGCCCCGTATTAATAATACAAAATTTTCTGGCTAATAAAAATTTTTAGTGTTTCCAGGCCCACCGTGGGTCCCACAGACGGCCCAAAAATTACTAAAATATTTTTTCTCAGAAAAATTCTCAAAAATCACAAAAATTAGAAAATTAATATTGGTGTAGAAAAAATGAAAATCGGGATGTTACAAGAAGTGTAGAGAGAAGGAGGAGAAACTTGAAGAGGATGAAGTTTAGAGAGAGAAAGTGTCTTGGTGAAATAAAATGATTTTGGTTTTTTTGCCTTAAGTGAGGAGGCAAAATTTGCATCCCTTAGCCTTGCATTGCCGCGACTTCAAGAGGAGAGAGGGGAGGAATTTTTGGCTTCCTTGACAAGCCAAGGGCATTATTGTCTTTAGTTGGTCAAAGCTTCTCAAAGAAGCTTCTTAATTAGGGTTCAAAATTTGAATTAAAGTAAGCTTGATTAGACATAAAGTAGATTGCATTAGGATAATGTGATAGAATTTTTATGACATGCTATTGTCCAATGGATAATTTCTACAGCCGACAGAAGTCAGTATTAATTTATCTGACAGATGAAATTTACACAGCGTTTCATTATTTGTCTGTTAAATTTTTTCGAAAAATGTAAAACCTCGTAAACTGTATCCAGCCTTGGGTTTAGTAAGATCCCCCATCGACGTTTCCACCGATCAAGGTTCTCAGAAAAAATATTTCATTTTCCTGGCTCCGTTCAGGTTGCACGTAAAATGAGAAATAATATTAAAATATTCTGTATTCTCAGAAAAATCCAAAAAAATTTCAAAAAATCACAAATATTATAAAATGAACATTTATAATAAAATAAATAAATTTTGGGGTGTTACAATTATATCCTATGCTAGACTAAGGATGAACATATCCTAGGTCAGGCTAAGGATAAGTAGGCTTAATGCCAAATGATGGAATACAATTCCTAAGTCTAATTAAGTAACATATACGAGTTTTAATTTAGAAATATATCTTTGTATATATTTAGTTTTAATACCATGAGATATAAGTTTTTACTGAGAATTTTATATTCTCACCCTGTTATGTTTCATGGTTAATAGGTCAAGGCCCTACAAAAGGGTAAGAAGATGGAGAAAGAGGAAGAATTAGAAGAGTTTAGTTTTATGTTTTTAATTCAAAGCTTATGTATTATTTTATAATTGCTTTGAGAATGTAAAAAGTTATATGACTTTTAGATATGGCTCTCCATAATGATTTGTTTAAATGTTATGGATTAGTTGATGATTTGGTTAGAAGGAGCATGTCTAATACTATTTATCCAGGTATATGTCAAATATACTAGGGTACAGATATTAGGATGTTATTGATTAAATCCTGCCCAGAAAACCAAGAACATGTACCAAGAGCCATGTAATCGATTACCACGAGCTTGAAAGTCAGCAACGACTCTTTTCTTGGAATTTCATGTGTTAATAAATTACCCCCAACGGCTCTTTTGGATAGAACACTTTAAATACATATTTTCAGGTCATCTTTTAATAACAACCCACAACCTAAAACACATCTATAATGCTTTAATATGTGAATCAATCCTTTCAATCATTTGTGCTCTATTTTTGTGAATTGTTAAGATATTCTTGAAGAGCTTCATAGGGTTTTTATTTGCATTACATACTCTTATGAGAGTTTTTGCCTTTTCTACCTTTGATTCATTGTAACGAGGGTGAGGTATCCCTCAGAGAAATTGTAACAAGGGTGAGATATCCCTGAAAGTTGAGGCTTAAGCACGAAGGCGAGGTGTCCCAAGGTGTGAAGAGCACTCTAGTTTGTAATGGTAGCAAGCACTTGTTCAAACTTGCATTGATAGTGAAAAATCTCAAGTGGTTACTTGAGGACTGGACATAGGTCACAAGTGGTTAGTGGCCGAACTAGGATAAACACCGTGTTTGATTCTCTAAACTCAAACTCCTTTATATTTGAGTTTTAATTTCATATATTTGCTCGAATTCTTTCTGTTTGGTTTGTTCAATTGCGAGTAGAACATTCTATGTTCTCTATTCAGTCACTTCAATCGATAAATAGCTTCAAAAATAATTGCTTTTCAAGTGTTTGATAAAAGTTTTCAAAGAGTTTTTATTTACTCAATTCAGCCTCCCTCTTGAGTATTGAAGCCACTTGGTAACAATATTCCCTCCTTACTAATTAATATAAGGAACCAGGTTCCTAGGAACATGCTTTGAAAGATAATGATAAATGAGCCCTAGATTGAGATTACACATGATTGAATATTATCATATCATTGTGAGAATGTTATTTATATAGATCATGAAATTGTTATTGAATGTTTTCATTATGAGAGAATGTGAATATTCTAGTGTTGGGAATTTGCGGATCAAAGTCTCGCAGCGGAATAACAGAATTCCCTCACAGGATCCATGCGAAAAATCCATAATCCGAGGTTTTTAAAATTTTACCTCTTGAAGCGTGACAGACACAAGCGAGGTGAATCACCAACACCGTAATAGCGACGATGTTTCTGCGGTATCCACACGATCAGACTTGCAAAAGGAGTCACGCCTCTGTTTCGTAGTGCTAGCTGCGAAGAGAGGAGAAGAAGACCTCACTATCTCTCACTCACTTTCTGTAGGTGCGGCTAGGGTTGTGATGTAACCTAGTAGCAGCCCCTTAGCGATACTATTTATAATAGTGGGCTGCCTTAAGTGAGTGTGAGCAAGTAGCAAGGTAAGTGGTGCAACCCTAAACCCATCCGTCATGAGTTAGGCCCACAATTGAATCCGAGTCCAACTTGGATTCGATTACTCCAATTTAGTCTTTCTAAGTGTGCGACCCTCGCAGGTTCTCATGACGTTGGTAGTAATATTAAAATCTCATTTTAATATTACAAACAAGATGAGCGGTATCTAGCAACACATCACCGCTACCCAAGTAATGAGAATGTCGGTGATTTGACATAACCTATCCGTGACCAATGTTTCCGTGTAGTTTAGTCCCTTTGTCCGGATATCCAAATTGAACACAAAGCATGGAACGTGTCACCCTTGTTTAGTTCAATCTTCGCTTTCTGATTCCCGAGTAGACATAGTAATGACAAATGAGATCAATATCTCATATTGACTCATTTGAGCATGGCCATGCATTTCATAGTCTCACTCAATCGGGGGGCCCCGAAGATATCACTCTGTTATGTAGGAGGGACAAATCCCATCTAGGTCACTCACATCCCTCCACATGTATCGCGGTATGTCTAATAACCAACTTTATAATCATCTTGTTACAGATGACGTTTGATGGCATTAAAACACACAACTCCTCATGTAGGAATCGTAGTGATTTCGGTCAAAGGACCACATACACCATTATCACTATGAGAATTGCTTATGACACTCACGTAACGATCCACGTAGCGTTCTCATGGCGGGTCTGTCCAATACATCATTACTCTAATATGTATCCATGTGTAGACTTGATATCTCATATCCATGACCCGTGAGATGTGGTCATCAGTCTACGCACATACTAGTCTCAAAGCATTATTGTTGTCCTAATTAACAATAATACTTGACTAGGGACAATTAAGAATAGTGTTTTATCCAATAGGATCTCACGATCAAGTCATCCACTTGATGTCCTATGGTATCAAATTTACTATTCTAAGGACTTTATCATGTTTACCAAAAAAAAGAACATAATAAATGAAATGCCTCATATAAAATAGCATAATATAATGTATGTAAATACAAACAAAACGTATTGGCCACTAGGGCATACACCAACATCTAGAGATAATGAGTTGTGACTCATATTTGATATAATGTTGATATAATCTATGATTTATTGATGATATGTTAGATTTGGATATAATGGTTGATAGTGAATTTATTGTTTAATGATAATAATGAAATTTCTTCCTTGAGAAGAGAAAGGGAACCCTTTTGGCTTTAGCCACCATTCTATATGATATTTGCAATTATGATTTTATTTCCCTAAAGTAGTTGGAGTCATGGTGATTACATGTTATATGTATACCTACTAAGGATTTTTGAATCCTTACCCCATGTATCTCTTATTTCTATGATAATTCCAGAGCAGAATAATCCCAAAGAAACGAGGTGCAGAAAGTGATATAGCATATGATTATTTACTAGCTTCACCATTACTTTGTTATTATAGATATGTAGTGGTTTTGTAAATATTTCCTATGTACTTATACCTGATAAGGCTTAGTTGTATTATTTATACATTGATGTACCAATTATATGCATATATTACTTTTCCCTCACAAGGCTCATATGTATATATATTATAGTTGTTTATCAAAGAATGATGTTAGTCAAGTAGTGATGTGCCTAATCCAGATTACTTTTGTATAAATCAAGATATACTAGTAGTAATAGTTTTGGGGCATTATAGATAAGCTCAGGAGGTCTTCAACCTTGTTCTAGCACAACCCAAGAAAAGGAAAGCCACCACCAAAAGCACGACCAAAGAGAAAGAAAATGAAAATGAAAAAGAAAGCCCAAGGTTAGCTTTTAACTCAACTTCTTTAACTTTAGCCACTTAAATTCGATTCTTTCAAATTTTTGCTTCAGATTGAATTTATTTTGCTTCTAATAGATGTTGACCCAATAATCATTAACTTTAATGATTCGTCACCTAATCAGCCACCAATAAAGAAACCTCACCTATGTACGTCTTCCTAACTGCAATCTGAGGTCTTGGCCAACAACGTAACTCCTCATGCTTTTGCTTCAATTTATTTTAGTTTTTTGCTACTAGCTTTAGGGCCATATTAACATTTTAGTCTATCTTTTTATACTATTGAATCTAGCCAAGACCACAAGAGCATGATCAAGAAGAACCCCAAAACTACCACCAAGAGGAAACTAGTGATTCCACCATCTGAATCAGAAACATCTCAACTCTAAAGTGTCACAAAGCAACTAGTCTTCCATAGAACATCTCTTATAGTGAGAGATCCAATTGATGCAACTCCAAACCAATTTGTTCCCAATGCCACCAAGGAAGAAATATGGCAGTATTATTGGTATGGTTCACTTGTGTGAACTTGCGGAATGTAAAAAATGGAAACAAGTTGTACACTTTGTTATTAAAGATTGACCATGACTTTGCATTTGTACCATTGGAGCTTACAGAAGAGCAAGGGTTTTCTACCCTTATAGACTATGAAATAAGTTTCTTTTTGTGTCTTGTTTTCTTATACATAACTAATGCAATGTATTTTTAGTTTATACTTGGTAACTACTTCTTATGGGAGGCAAAGGTTGATTATATGATAAGGGAAAATAATGGCATGTTTAAATTTGAATTAGTAAGGATTTGGTAGAAAAATGGTATAAACAACAAAGTGTAGCATAAATGCCTAATGGGATGTGATGAAAGAAGGTATGGTTAGCTATATATGTATATATATATATATATCTTGGCTAAACTGGTTTATAGTGGTTATATGTTGTGTTTGTCACTAATGATAGGTGTTAAGAATTGTAGAAGCGTTAAAGTATTTGATTGTTTCTAGTATTGATTGAGTTAATGGAAACTTAACTATGCCTTTGTAAGAGATTTGAGCTATGAATGGTAGTAGCCTCTAAGGTGAGTAGTGAAAGGACTACGTTTTAGATTATATTACTCTTTTATTTAATATTTATATACCAGTTTTAACTATAATAATTGGATTTGTCATAATGTTATGTTTTATAAACTTACTACTGAGAATTTCAAATTCTCACCCCAACTTTTTATTTTCATAGTAAATCCAGTTTAGGATTAAAGCAGGAGCGAAAGAAGGCATTGAAGACTTTGCATAGCTATTTTGTAAATTTATATATATCATTATTATAATTAATTTATTGGTTTTGTATTTCCACTTTCATGGTTTGTAATTTTGTAGCAAGGAGCAAGTTACTAATTGTGTGAAATTATCTTGTTCCCTTTACCAATTACTAAAGACTCTATATAATTATGTGTGGATAGGTATTATATAAGTTATATTTATGCTTAAGTTTTTAAGTGACACCCTTGATTCTATTTTGCTTCTAATAGATATTGACCTAATAATCGTTAACTTTAATGATTCGTCATCTAATCAGCCACCAATAAAGAAACCTCACCTTTGTACGTCTTCCTAACTGCAATCTGAGGTCTTGGCCAACAACGTAACTCCTCATGCTTTTGCTTCAGTTTATTTTAGTTTTTTGGTACTAGCTTTAGGGCCATATTAACATTTTAGTCTGTCTTTTTATACTATTGAATCTAGCTAAGACCCCAAGAGCATGACCAAGAAGAACCTCAAAACTACCACCAAGAGGAAACTAGTGATTCCACCATCCGAATCAGAAACATCTCAACTCTAAAGTGTCACAAAGCAACTAGTCTTCCATAGAACATCTCTTATAGTGAGAGATCCAATTGATGCAACTCCAAACCATTTTGTTCCCAATGCCACCAAGGAAGAAATATGGTAGTATTTTTTTGAAAGAAGATCCCCAACCTTTTGCCACCACTAAAGTCCAAAGGAACCTACAGTTGGTAGAAGAATTTCTCAACACCCTTTTTTCTACTGAAATCTTCAAAGAAAGATTCTTTCAATAAACCCTCAAGTTCTTGTTTAGTCTAGAGCAACCATCAGGACTGAGTGGAGAAGTCTAGAAGCTACTTTCAAAGATGTTTGCTAGGTCTAACCATCTATAGCTAAAAAGAAATTGGCTTTCAACCAGCAGGACTAAGCTAAGGAAGA
Source organism: Ormosia emarginata (assembly GCA_029884605.1). NCBI lineage: Eukaryota > Viridiplantae > Streptophyta > Magnoliopsida > Fabales > Fabaceae > Ormosia > Ormosia emarginata. The sequence goes on along the minus strand of JAQQTP010000078.1, from coordinate 16,612,049 downwards.
CCTGCAAAATCCATGGTTCTGGGTGTAAGCTCTAAATCCCTTTTGTGCTTTATATTGCATATTATGTTTTGAAGGTAACAACTATATTGAAAATCATGTTTGAATCTTCTCAATGCTTTAATTATTTTATCATGATCTTTATGGAGTGTGTCTATGTATTATTAAGTCTAATAGGACTAAACACGTTTAAGGGAAGCTTTCTAGGTGATTAGAAAGGACTAAGAAGATCAATTTTTGACTTAAGAAAGTTCAAGTGCAACCTGAAAAAGTTCCTGAAGAATATGAGAAAGTTTAGCATGAGAAGGTCTTAAGAAGATTGTGAGAAAGTTTAACAAAATGGAGAACTCCCACAAAGGTTGAACCAAGAAGAATTCAAACTTGGAAGTAAAGCATTTACCATTAGGATCATCATAAAGAATAAAAACTACGATGGTGCAATGAAAAGATCAGAAATTTGAAGTTGTTCAAGCTTGAGAAGGTTGGATGAGAAGGTTGGATAAGAAGGTTAGTTGAAAGAGTTTAGTGAGAAGCTTGGTGCTAATAAAGCTTATGAGAAGGTTACTTGTGATAAAGTTGCTCAACCTCCTCACTTAATAGCTGACATATGTGAATGCTTATGGCATGATGAACATGAAGTTTTTGATGAGACCAAGTCCAAAGAACATACAATTGGTATAGTTTATAGGACTTATAGTCTTTTATGTGAGAAACTCTCAATATATCTCAAAATGTTTTTTATTTGAAAGGGTTTCTTTTTAAGAAATGATGGTTTTAATCTTGGATCATGAAAAACAAGTTTATATCTTTGAAAATCCAAGTTTTCTAAATTGAAAATGTTTACCAAGCTAAATTAGGCTGAAAAATGGGTTCAAGGATGTTTGTAATCTTATCCAAAGGCTTAGTTAACAATTAAAAACTTCTTTAGAAGCTAGTAATCGATTACCAAGGCCTGGTAATTGATTACAGCAATGCGAGAATCCATTTTTCAAAAGTGAAAGGCTTGGTAATCGATTACCATAGCCTGATAATCGATTACCACTTTGACAGAGGCTTGGTAATCGATTACAGAAGCCTTATAATCGATTACCACCTACCCAGGAAGCCCAGAATGTGTTCTTAGAGCTTGGTAATCAATTACCATGAGTCTGAAAGTTAGCGACGACTCTTTACTAAGCATTTAATGCTGAATTTAATTACCTCAACGGCTCTTTTGAATAGAACACTTTAAATACACATTTTTGGGTCATCTTTGAAAAACAACCAACAACCTGAAGCACATGTCTTATGCTTTAATTCGTGAATCAATCCTTTCAACTTCCATGCTCTGATTTGAGAGTTTTTGAGATATTCCTGAAGAGGTTTATAGGGATTCAACTTGTATTACATACTTTTGTGAGAGTTTCATCTTTCTCTACACTTGATTCTTTGTAAAGAGGGTGAAGTATCCCTCAAGGAATTGTAAAGAGAGTGAGGTATTCCTCAAGGTTTTTTAAGGGTGAAGTATCCCTAGTTGTCAAGGCTCAAGCACAAGTGTAATACCCCGGGACTACCTGCACGATTGATGAGTGTCTCCATAAACTAACATGGGTCTTTTTAGCATGCTTTGTCCTCACTCACACGCATCCTAGGAAACTTCCCAGGAGGTCACCCATCCCACAATTGCTCTAGGTCAAGTACGCTTAACCATGGAGTTCTTATGTTCTAGGCTCCCGAAAAAAAGTTGCAACTTGTTGATATGGCTACGCCAAATCAATTCCTCTAAGCCATCCTTAACTATGCAGTCCCATACCTGCATAGTCTTTGAATCCCTTTCATTCTGGTGCGTATTCAGTTCATTCATGGGACCCTTCACCTAGAAGCCTGTCAGGAGCCGCTCATTGATGCTTTCTCTTAGCACCGACGACCATTCCCCGCCCTCGTCGGCCCCAGGACGCCACATGCCCACCAACTTATGCTTGGTTCGTCCCCGAACCATACCGTACTAGGAGAGGTCCTGGCTCTGTTACCATCTGTAACACCCCAGGACTGCCTACAAGATTGATGAGTGTCTCCACAAACTAACACGGGTCTTTTCAGCGTGCTTTGTCCTCATTCACACGCATCCTAGGAAACTTCCCAAGAGGTCAGCCATCCCATAATTGCTCTAGGTCAAGCACGCTTAACCATGGAGTTCTTATGTTTTAGGCTCCCGAAAAGAAGTTACAACTTGTTGATATGGCTACGCCAAATCAATTCCTTTAAGCCATCCTTAACTATGCAGTCCCATACCTGTATAGTCTTTGAATTCCTCTCATTACGATGCGTATTCAGTTCATTATTTGGACCCTTCACCTAGAAGCCTGCTAGGAGCCGCTCATTGATGCTTTCTCTTAGCACTAGCGACCATTCCCCACCCTCGTCGGGCCCGGGATGCCACATTCTCTCTCTCTCGTCTGCTCCTTAGTTCTCTCTCACTCTCATTCTCTTTCAACCGTTCGTCCCTCTCGATGCTCTCTCTCTTTGTCCGCTCGCATCATGGTGCTGCTCCGTTCACGCTCGCCAGATTGGTCCGTTCACAGAGCTGCTCATGGTGCTGCTCCATTCATGATATAGCAGCTTAGCCGTCCGTTTGGCCACCTGCTCTGGTTGCTCCTTTTCTTCGGATCTTCTTCTGATCATCCTCTTTTCTTATGGTTTCTTTAATTTTTACTCACACTCTTTTGTTGTGGGTGCTGGAACCAAACTGAGAAAATTGGGGGCAAAAATCAAATGGGATAAAGGGCAAAAGGAAAACGAAGAAGGAATCAAGAGGGGGAAAATCAAAGCTTAAGGTAGGGGCTATTTTCTTGCTAGTCTGTACTTCCTTCACCTCTCCATTTTCTTAGTTTAAATGCACATTGAGTTTTGATTGTCTTGGTTGAATTTTTACTTGGAGGCTGAAAATAGGATTGGTGGGTGAGGGGATTTATTGTTGATTGATTAAGATTATGTGTTGGTTTGTGTTCATTTATTTTCTATTCATGTTTATGTTGAATTATAGTATAATATTGATGATAAAATTGTTGAAATATGAGGTTAAAGGTCACGGTTGTATGCCTTCTGTTTAGGCAGAATTTATGTTGATAATATGTCCTTTGATTTGTGAATTAAATTGGTGATGAGGTATAAGTAGGATTTTATGCTCTTGGATTTGACTCCCATGGCCAAAACAGGGCCAAGAAGGAAAAGAATGTTTAATTTATGTTACTATCTAGCTTATTGATTTTTAAGACTTGTGAAGTAATTGGATATGTAAGGATTGGAAATACCAAGTTTATGGTCCAATAAGCACACGGCCAAAGCAAGGGAATTGATGAGATTTCTTGTTTGATTTACTCATTCAATTTTATTAGTGATTATGTTGAGTTTGTGATATTGATTAAACAAAAATATATTAATGTGTGGATGTTATTGGTATGGTTCACTTATGTGAACTTGTGGAATGTGAAGAATGGAACCAAGTTGTACACTTTGTTATTAAAGATTGACCATGACTTTGCATTTGTACCATTGGAGCTTACGGACAAGCAAGGGTTTTCTACCCTTATAGACTATGAAATAAGTTTCTTTTTGCGTCTTGTTTTCTTATATATAACTAATGCAATGTATTTTTAGTGTATACTTGGTAACTACTTCTTATGGGAGGCAAAGGTTGATTATATGATAATGGAAAATAATGGCATGTTTAAATTTGAATTAGTAAGGATTTGGTAGAAAAATGGTATAAACAACAAAGTGTAGCATAAATGCCTAATGGGATGTGATGAAAGAAGGTATGGTTAGCTACATATTTCTAGCTTTCTTACACCATTCCATGACCATTCTCTTTGGTGGTCTTCTTTTGGTTCTTCTTCTTCTTCTTCTTCCATTTTCCACCATTGAAGCTAAAGCTTGAAGCTTTTGAGGTAAAGCCTTCACCTTTCTTCCATTTTCTTTTCATTTTCATTTTTCTTGGTTACCTATGTGATCAAGAACTCATCTTTCCATGATTTGAGTGGGCATTGTAGAAGTCACTCACGTTAGTGTTTTCTCGAAGGTGAAAACGAAAATCAAGAACAAAAAGGAGCTACCATCCTTGTGGTTGTCTTCAATAGGTAAGAGGGAGATAATCCTCTTCAACCAGTCTTGGTAGTAAGGAGATGTCTCGTATGTTGTTGTTGATTGAGGGATCCATGTGTGGATTTCCCTCTTCATTATGTGATTTTCTTTCTTCTTTTCACAATGGTGTATTTGGTTTGATTTGTATGAGTTATTGATTTCTTTTATGTGATTTTGGATGCATGTTTGAGCTAATATAATGTTAAAAATGATATTGATTGGTTTGGTTTGAGTTAAAATGACCTAAAGACTATTTTTATCCAAGTTCGTGCATGGTAATCGATTACACATCATCTGTAATCGATTACCGAGCTTCTGAGTTACAAAATCATGTTTCTGGGAATCACGTAATCGATTACATCTTGTGCGTAATCGATTACGGAGGTTATGTCCAGCTGGTAATCGATTACCAGGTTCCTAGAGTTACAATCGGGTTTCTGGGAAGCTATGTAATCGATTACATCCTTTATGTAATCAATTACAAAGGTACTGCCAAGCTGGTAATTGATTACCAGTTCCATGTAATTGATTACCAGGACCCAAAAATGAGATTTTTGAGCTGAAAATGATGAAAACATGGTTTTTTATCCCTTGTAACTCAAACATAAATCTTAAACCCCATATTCAAGAATTTTATTTCACTTAAATGCAACAGGATTATACATCCAAACCAATGATGGAGAAATGATTTTGAAAATAGAATTTTTGGATCCATAACATGAAAATTCAGTATGTGTGCAATGATGGACATGTATTTGTATTAATATTGAGAATTATTTGATGAAATTGCTAGTTCCTATGTGGGACCAAGCTCTTGATGAAATTATGACATGTTAATATTGAAATATGAATATATGCCATTGTGGTATGCTTATGATGAACGCATCATTGATAAATATATATGATTGGACATTGTGTCGTCATGCATGTGTCATCCGTTGGACATTGTTGGAAAGGCCAAGTTGCCTAGGAGTTTGAATAACACCTATGTGTAGGTGCAAATAGACTAAGCGTAGGTGTCATATGTTGTTGACCCTAGGGCGTCGGGGTGCGAGTGTCTCACATGGACAGTTATGAGCTCCTCTGTGCCGTAGGGTAGACTGATGCAAACACACTGACGATCCGAACTGAGACGTTGTCCTATATCGCGATCAACGATTGAGGTGCCATGTATAAAGCCATTGTTGCGCAAATATTTTATGAGATGAAGCACACTGTTTTTATAGGCTAACGATATACTGGCATTACTCCTTGATCATTCACTCCGAAAATGTTTATGTCTACCTCCATGGAGTAGGAATTTTGGTACCATTTGCATTGTGAACTGTTAGTCTCATAATTCATTGAGCATGAGCATTTGTAACTATGAATCAATAATTGTTTTATTACTGTAATAATTATTTGACTAGTTTATTGACAATTCTTTCTACTGTGGGACATTGTTGTTTTTACTGTTAATTTTAATTATTATTGTGATTGGACTATTGCTTTAAATGAAGTTATGATTATTTGAATTGCCTTATTGTTCATTATCTAAGATGTTATTGTTGTTTCTATCTAAATTCTTATTTTTACTACTATTGTTGATAAAGGTATGCGTTGTGATGTTATTTGGGCGTCCCGCGTCGTTCCATTTTCTCGCTGCCACATTGGTATTGAATATTGGGTATCTCACCTCTTTCCTATATTTCTGTATTTTTGTTTTATATTTATGTTTGACAAAAGATCATGAAGGAGATGAAGAGGGACCACCCCTCTGCCGAGGGGATTAGACGTCTGGATAATATTTCTTCGATTACGTACGAGTGCTGTTGCGTGGGGACATTAATGCCGGACTTGTCGACTGGGACTCTGACCATCGTATATGTATATGGGGTTGCGGCTTTTCCTGCTAGTAGTACCTACCCCAGGGTTACTACTCCCTTTTTAGTGTTTTGTTTTTGCTGTATTTTATTTGAATATGTAAGTATTATATTTTATGTTATCAGTGCCTTATGTTAAGGACAAATACATTATATATATGCAATATGTTTTTCTTTCAGTGATTGTGTTTTAATGGCTAATTTCTAAATATGTTTCATTTCGAGGCTCGTATTTTCTACTTATACGTAAATGTGGAATCAAATTTCTTTTTATCTGAAATTACTCTTTTGTTGACACTGTGACACGCCTGGATTTAATAACTGTGGTGCAATGACGATTGGGCCGCGGTTGTTAGATTTAGGTGCGTTACAAATGCCATCTTGCTTGGTTGGTTCTTTTGTGAGTGAAAGTATTAAATCTTCTCTATCCATTCATCTCTATCAATCAATAGCTTCAACGAAAATCGATAATCAAGTATTTTGTAAAAGATTTGCTAAAATATTTTATAAACTCGATTTACCCTCCTCTTGAGTATTAAGGCCACTAGGTAACACTTGAGAGCAATGCTCTTCCCTTTCTTAGCCATTTTTTCTCCTATTTCAACTAGTTCCTGCTCATGAACTTTCCAGGATCCAAGCAATTCATCCAACCTTAATACTGACAGATCATTGGCTTCTTGGATAACTATCACCTTTGGTCTCCAAACTTTAAGCAAGCTTCTCAACAACTTTTTCATGTGTTCCTAGTTTGAGTAAACCTTTCCTAGAGACTTAATGTAACACCCCGAAATTTGCTATTTTACAGTAATAACAGAATTATACTGTTTTGTAATTTCTGTGTGCTATAAAATTATTTTGACAATTCTATGACTGTATTTGACTGTTTTGTGTGATTTACTCTGGGATAGAAAAATAATAATTTTCTAGTCGGGAAAAATCTTTACGTATTTATTCGAAGTTGGGGGATCTTACTAAACCCAATTCTGAGAGATGCGTGCTATAATTTTTTAATTTTTTAGAATTTATCTATGAAATAAAAATATTTTATATTTTTATTATTATTTTATTATCCAGTGGACGATACCTACTGACTTAGGAGTAGTAGCTTCTGTCTAGTGGAAAATATGAACCGGTAAAGTCTTGAGACTTACTGATAGTGAACCAATGGGAATGAAGTCAACATTAGTGGCTTGACATTTTCTAAACCAATGGAAGATGGTCAAATTTAGTGGTTGGACTAGTTAGAAAGAAACTAGAAAATCTAACTAAGTTAACTTAAATCTAACTAGGTTATTCTAAAGGCTTAGGAAGTAATCAAGTGGAGACAAACTTAGTTACTAACCATTAGGATTCTTAGTTACTCTTAGTTACAAGAAGGTTCTCCAATGTTCAAGAATCAATGACTATCACCTAAGTAACTAGATAGTTGGCTAATGAACTAAGTAAGCTAACTAGGTTTGCCTAAGCTTCACAAGGTAACTAAATGAAGCCAAACTTGGTTAGTGTTTTCCATTACACTTCCACGACCATTTGGTCTTCGAGGAAGGTTCAAGGCTCAAAATTTTGAGCTTATCACTTGTTAAATATCCTAGCTTTCATAATGACCTAGATAGCAAGATAAGATTAAACAAAAAAACTTACCATTCACTCCTTACACTTTCACGGCTAACACAAGTCTTAGGAGACCAAAATTCATTTCATCCTTATCAATTCTTATCACATAAGCTTTTCTCTCCATTCTCTCTCTTCCAAGAAAACACAAAAAGTCCATTTTCTCTTCTTTGAGAAGCTCTCGGCAGCCAAACCATTTACCAACATATAACCTTCCATAATTTTATCTAATCCCACTTCTTAAACCTAAACCATATTCTAAACATCTTTCATGTTACAAGTTTCTTCAAAATCATCCATCTAGTGCTCGAAATCCAAGCTTGAAGTTTCTATCCTATAAGGTAAAGATCCTTGTTTCTTCTTTTCAAGGTGATTCTTAAGTTCTAAAGCCATGATTGATCCATGGTTTTTCTTTTTCATCCATAGTTTATGACTTTGTAAATTTGTTTAAGCTTGATAGGATTTTTCTTGGAGCCACACGAAATCCCTAGGAGAAGGATCCAAGAAGAGTTTGATCTTCCTTAAGGTAAGAGGGAGATTTATCTCACCAACCAAGTATGGTAGTGTCAGATGAAATTATTTGTGATGGATAGTCAATCTATGTGAGGGTTCATATCCTTGGTTGTGTAACTAATTAATTAGGTGTTTATGTGCTCTAATTTATTTATTTGTGTTTATATGTTTTATGTGATTTTTATTACTTTATGGTATGCTTGATTATATGATATAATGATTATATACATGTATGCCATGATTGATGATGGAAAGGAAAACAAATTTTGGTTCCAAAGACCATGAGGCTTACGGCCTCAACACCTCAAAATAGGTGTTTCCAAGTTAAGATTTTCATGAATGATAAAATTAGATGCTTAGGAAAGAAAGCAAAAGAAAAGATATGTTGATTTCAAAGGTCATGTATCCCATGGTTTTGAAAGCTTGGAAGGACTTGGTTTTATGCAAAATATGATTTTAAAGTGGTAATTTAGTTGATTAAGTACAAAGATTTAGGAAATGGAAACAAAACACTTTGTTATTTTAAAATAAAGATTTCGTTTATGAAAGAAAAATAAAGGTTGAAAATGTTTGAACCTCAACTTGTTTTAAAGAGAACTAATTTTTAGAATTGATCTAATTATTATGGTGATTATGTTGGTGACTTGAAATTTACTAACGTATAGCTCACTCATTGAGTTTTTGAGTGCGTTAGGAAATGTTAAGTGAGAAAACATGGAAAAACAAAGTAAGAAATGATATAAATATTTAGAAAAGCCAAAATGAGGTTTAGAAGGTTGAGAAATATTTTACGTAGTTGAAAAATGGTGAAAAATGCTTTACGTAACTTAAAATGTGTTTTTTAAGCTACGCGATTTCAAAAACGTTGAAAAATCGCTACGCGATTGGGAAAATGTTTAAATATTTTTACGCGATTGAGAAAGTGTTGAAAAATCAATACCCAATTTGAAAACACGACAAAAATGTTGCGTGATTGAGAAAATGCAGTAAAATGTTTATGCGATTGAAAATACGGTAAAGATACTGTTGTGTCAGTGTGTGGACCCTGTATATGAGATTATGATTTTGGACTGTGAATAGCTTGTATGCATTGAGCATGCATTGGAAAAAGTCTGATGGACTATGTTAAGGCTAATAGCCTAGGAGAGACTTACACCTCTTGAGTGAGTGCGATATGCGTAGTGTAGGTCACTTGTTGACCTTGGGGGCGTCGGGGTGTGGGTTTTCCACAATAGGCAAATGGTAGCTCTTCTGTACCGTGGATCAGACTGATGTAACGCACCGACGATCCAGACCGAGACACTATTCTTAATCAAGATCTCATAAAGACTGTTGTGCATATGCTAGATATGCAAACACTTATGAGAATTATAGTATGTGGTCTGAGGCATGTTGGTACAGACAGATCTTTTAGATCAATCTCTCCTACTTGAGTTTTAGCTCCATGGAGTAGGAAAATGAGTCAATGAACATATGTATAACTTGAACATATTTGTATATCTTTGAGATATTTTATCTGTCAAATGTTGAGGAATGTTGGATGAAATGATTATATTTATTGTTTATTATACTTGTACTATTGTGTGATATATCTATATGGTATGTTGTACTTGCTGTCTCCATGCTACCATGTTTGTATTGGCATAGATGATATCACATCTTTTTATGCATATTCTTGTATTATATTTATATTTAATAAAGACATTGAGCAAGGTATTAAGCAAGAAGCTAGAGAGGAGCAGATTCTTGCTGAGGAGGCTGAGTTCTAATTTGATGGCAACCCAATCAAGTTTCTTTGGGTATGTGAGATTGCAGTTTCATGGAGGAGCTGGTGCGTGGCGCATTAGTCCTAATGAGGAGGGACTTATCTATCAAGGACATTTGACAGTTAATATGAGTAGGATCTTTCATGGAGATCCTTTCTTTTCTATTACTATATATGTACATGTAGAATTTCCATTATCTATTAGGCAATATTGGGGCGGTTGTTACCAAATCCCATATGAGATTAGCATTGTATCGTCTGCTCAGACACCTGTCCGCAGGACGACATGTCAACTAGGATTCCTACCTTCTGAGGAATCTGAGGCTAATCCCGAGGAGGACCTGTTTGAGGGTTCTGTTGTCTAGGTGTACTTAGGCCAGTATGGTAATATAGAAATGTTTAAATACTTTTGAGAACTTGGTCTGTATATAAATAAGTTTGACAGTACTTATATGATGTATATGATGTAAATTATTTGTAATGATATTTAATATTTTTATTTTCTGCTAAGTTTATCTTATCGATATCAAGAAATTTTACAACTCGTATTTTATTAAATAATATTATTTTATAACTTGGGAAGTAATTCGGTAATAATTAATATAAAATGTGATACCATACAGTGGATGTTACACTTAAGATCATTCAATATGACAGTGAATCTTGCAAACATTTCATCAATAGTTTCATGCTCCTTCATCTTGAACATCTTATACTGATGTATAAGTATACTAATCTTAGTTTCCTTGACTTGATTTACTCCTTCATAAGTTATGACAAGTGTGCCCCATATTTCTTTTGTTGTTTGACATCCAACAATCTTGTCATACTCACTCCTACTCGAAGTACATGTTAGGAAGAACTTTGCCTTTGAGTTAATTATATATTTGTTCTTCTTATCTTCTGACTAGAATTCTCTAGGCTTCTCAGCTTCTGTTTCATCATCAAATCTTATCATTGAGATATAGGGACCATTTTCAATGATCCTCACAGTTCAACATGCTGAGATTTGATGAAGAGTCTCATTCTATCCTTCCAGTAGTTGTAATCTCTTCTATAAAAAGTTGGTGGTCTATTAGTTAATGAACCTTTTGGTAGTTAGTTTCCTTCTCCTTGTAGATGTGTCATACTTCCTTCAAGATCTTTATCCTCTCAAATTGTTAGGTGTGTTCAACCTAAAAGCTTAGCTCTGATACCAACTGAATTTAACAGTAACACAAGAAGGGGGAGTTGAATTGTATTCTCTCTTTTTCCTGTAAAATCAATCTTCTCATTGCTTTCTCAAGTTGTTTATACATGGAGGTTAAAAGGTTGACACTTAAACTAAAGAATTAGTGAAAAGGTTCATAATATGCTATCAGACTAGAGTGAGAAGGTTCACGAGAAGGTTTGATAGTTGAATATAAAGAACTTTCTCACTACTGAAAAATAACTTAGTTAGTTATATTTATATGTACAACTTCTCTTTAAGATTCTCCTTTAAGTTGTGAAGTTTAGAAAAATAATATTTAAACTTTTTATTTTACTTATATCAAAATAAGTTCCTTAAAAATATTTCTCAACAAAAGTTCTTCGTTGTATATTTAAGTTTTAACTTGAAAACTTCAACCAAACTGATATGAACAAGTAAGGAGCAATGGGAGAGAAGCTTTACATTAAGATTTATTCTAGTTCACCCCTAAACCATGTGGGGATACATCCAGTACGTAGCAACTAGGATTTTTCACTGTCACAAGTATTCTTTTGCAAGCAAGCCTCTTTAGGCTAAAAACAAAGAATTCTCTAACAATAACTTATTCAGGCTCAACACCAAGTATTCTTTGACACAACCTTTTCAGGATAAACACTAAGTATTCTTTTTCATAGCCTTTTCAGGATCACTCTCACAGTTTGAAGTGGCTTGCACAACCCATAAGCTCACTCACGAAGTTCAAGATTTAGAGATGAAAAGAAGTGTTTGTTTCTATTGGGTAGAACTGGAAAACACTTTAAGAGTGGATACAAACACTTAGTCAAAGCTAACAATACACCTACTAAGTATTTTGCAGATTTTAGAATTGTAGGTAGAGATGAGAATGTTTAGTTCATGGTATTCTTAGTCAAACTTGCATTGAAGTTCATTAACCTTTTGATCTTCAAGCTTGGATCCTTTCATAGGCATAAAAAATATGACTATTGGATTATTCAAATGGTAACTGTACTTGCTTGTTGCAGGTGACCATTATTTTGTCCATTCTTATTAAGTCAGTAGTTTGTTACCAAGTGGTTTTAATACTCAACAGGTGGGTGAATTGAGTAAATAAAATCCCTTTGAAAACTTTTATCAAACACTTGAAAAGCAATTTTCTTTGAAGCTATTTATCGATTGAAGTGACTGAATAGAGAAGATAAAATGTTCCACTCACAATTAAGGAAATCAAAACGAAAGTATATAGACAAATATATGAAATTAAAACACAAATATAAAGGACTTTGAGTTAGAAGAGCAAACACATTGATTACCCTGATTTGGCCACCAACCACTTATGACCTACGTCCAGTCCTTAAGTAACCAGCCGAGATTTTTTCACTATCAATGCAAGCTTGAACAGGTGCCTGCTACCATTACAAACTAGAGTGCTCCTCACACTTTGGGATACCTCACCCTTGTTGTAACACCCTCCATAGGATGCCACATTTATTAATACTTATAATAAAACCTTACCCAAGTTATAAATTATTTATTAATATAATAGTACGAGTTGTTAAATTTTTCTTTTTATGGATAACATAATTAAATAAATAAGACATAACATGAAATACAACTATTGAATATAACACACCATAATTATACATACAATTTTATTTCTAAAGATACATATAAGTATACACTGTTAGACAGAACTATAAACTGTTTGACTCATAATAAACTACAAATTAGCCTAAGTGTATAACTAAAAGCTCTGATCCTCCGATAGATCCTCAGATGGATCCTCGGGAGATAGGAACCCTATATGATGTGTAGTCCTAAGGATAGGATTCTGCGCAGATGACACAATGCTAATCTCGCTAGGGGTAGAGTAGCAACCACCCCAGTACAGTCTAATAGATAATGAAAACTCCAAATGCACGTAAATATTGATATCAAAGTAATGGTTCCCATGATAAACCCTGTAACACCCTTGTGGGGATGTCACATTTATGAATAAAATAAAATAAAGATAAATAAAATTCTACCCAAGTTGTAAAACATTTGTTACATAGTAATACGGGTTGTAAAATTTTTTCCTGTTAAATAGAATATTACGAAATAAAATAACACGGAACATAAAATAAGTAAATTATCATCACCCATAACGTACATATGGTTTTGACATAGGTTATACAAATAATTTACAACTACAAATATTTAAACCAAAATAATAAAAAAAGCAGTAAGAAGTCTATATATACAAAACGCAGACGCGCCCAAGTACACATCACAAATCTCTACCCCTCCGATGAATCACTATCATAATGATCATCAGAAGACAGATATCCAGGATGCCTCGACCCTCTACGGACACGGGTCCGTGCAGTCGACACACTTCTAATCTCACTAGGCGCATCAAACATACCACCCCAATGACACCTAAGAGACAGCGACAACTCCACATATAAATACAACGTAGTAGAAAAGATGGGCTCTCCATCAAACTTTGTACGTATGGTCACAGTCAGACGCCCTACGTAAGTCACCGAATCTCTGTCCTCCCGCAGTTGCCAGGCTTCTGAGCCTCCGTGAAACTCAAGTTTCACAAAACCGAAGAATCCCGGCAGCGCCATACTCACACAATCAATCCAATGGATATGGATGATCGGATGGTTCTTGGTTGTCGAACTGATCCTCGGCTTGTTGCTGTTCTTCGTCCTCGGAGTATACACAATCAAGAGGTTGTTCCTCTTCCTCAAACTCTTTTACAACATAATTTAAAATACAGAAATAGTACATATAAAGAGGTAAGACAATCTATATCATCACAAACATGGTAAATAAGAAAACACCAATACAACAAATATAACAGTCCATACAATGTAGCATACCATAACAGCATAAACAATAATATAATATAACACAGAAATTAAATGCAACATCATCATATAATGTCACAGATAGATAAAATATTACAAATAATAATGTTATAATGTACAACACATACTCATATGCAATATGACTCAATCCTACTCCATGGAGCTAAAACACAAACATCAGAAAGAATGACCCGCAAGTTCTATTACTACCTTAGGCTGCCCAACCAACTATTGCACTGTCTCACATTGTGTCTATAGCCCACTGTCCAAAACAATGTGGTGTAGTACACAGTCCAAACATCGTGTAACTACAGACATTGTACTAAAATAGTCCTTATAAGATCTCGATTAAGTATAGTGCGTGTTGAGACCACTAGTGTGTTACCAGTTACCACGGCCCAAAGGAGCGACCAACTGTCCACATATGGAATAATCCGCACACTAATGTCTCCAAGTTCACACAAGTTGAAACACACTACGCTTATCACACTGACAATATAGTGTAATTCGTCTCGTCAATCAAATCACCAATTATCAACCAAATTGGCACAACTCAATGTATGAACAAAATAATTACCAAAATACCCTTAATGGTATTAGTACCCATATTTACGAAAATATCCTCTATGGCAAAACTCTAATATACAGTACGTCCCACTTGACAGTACTGTTTCACAATCTGTCCGGGTCCACCACTTTGGCCCGACAGTAAAACTTACTGTTTTCGTCAATCGCGTAGAAATTTTATCGCGTTTTCACAATTTTGTCATTTTTACAAACGTTTTTAAATCGCGTAAATATATTTTACTATTTTTTAAATCGCGTACTATTTTTAAATCATTTTCTCAATCGCGTAAGATTTTTAAATTATTTTCTTATCTGAATTCCTTAAAAATCACTATTTAAATAAACAGAAATAATATTTAATACGTTTAAATTACGTAAGATATTTTTCATACCGTATACAATATATTAGATATCTTTTCTATCTTATTTGTCCATTTTTAACAAAAATTGACAATATTTTTACTAGAAAATCTATAACAATGGTTTTCTAGGTTTTCTGTTAAAAATTCTTTTGTTTATATTATAACCATTTAATTACACTTTTGAAAACTACCAACGTGCTTCAAAACATAAAATGAGCTCTACGTTAGAAATTTTACAAAAGCTACTGTATTTTCTCCTAAACAGTAAAATCCTTAGTTTTAGCTTCTTAAACTTATTCTAATCATTTTTATTTTTCAAAACTCATTGTAATAAAATTCCTTTTGGGTATTATTACTTTACCTTGATTGAAAATAATTTTAGAAACCAAAAACACTTGACTTTGGCATGTTGGCCGAAATCCATAAACTTACCATTTGATTTATAGATTCATTTTTCTTACTCTAAATCAATTTGTACTTTGTCAATTTACCTAAATCAATTAAATCACTCTTTTAGAAAATTGTTGAGAACATTTTGGTTCCCATTTTGTGTTGAGGCCGTGAGCTTTGTATTTGTGTTCTTTGGAACACTCATGCAAACCTTGCATTTTATTCACATCCTACTAATTATTCATGCATTTCTAACACATACAATATATTCAAAGCTTGTAGACATGCATATCAATACAAATCACAATCAAGAAAGCTATTACAACAAACACATAAATGAATCCTTATGGATGTTACCAAGTGGCCTCAATACTCAAGAGAGGGGGTGAATTGAGTATGTAAAATATTTTCGTAAATCTTTCGCAAAACGTTTGATTAACAATTTTCGTTGAAGCTATTGGATGATTGAAGTGAATAGATAAACGAGATTGAATACTTCACTCACAAATAAACAACTCAAGATAGAAAGAATTCAAGCAAAGCAAAATATCGAACTCAACTTAAGCAAATATAGTTAAAGCACAAAGTAAAGAGATAGAGTTGAGAGGAACAAACACAAGATTTATCCTGGTTCGATCACTAATCCACTTATGATCTAAGTCCAGTCCTCAAGCAAACCACTCGAGATTTTCCACTAAACTTCAAGCTTGAACGGGTGCTTGAAAAACCTTTACACAAAAGAGCACTCAACTCCTTGGGATGCCTCACCCTTGAGCTTGAGCCTCAAACCAGGGATGCCTCACCCTTTTCGCTAGAGGGATACCTCACCCTCTTTACAACCTTTGAAGGATGCCTCACCTTCAACAAGGGATACCTCACCCTTTACAAACCTAGAGAGATACCTCACTCTCTTTTCTCTAGAGGGATGCCTCACCCCCTTTACAAAGAATCAAAGTGTTTATGAAATGAAAACTCTCACAAGAGTAGATGATACAAATTGAAGCCCTATAATGCTCTTCAAGAATATCTCAAGAATATATACAAAAACAGAGCAAAAGTGATTTAAGGATGAATCTCGGATTATAGTGATTGAAAGATGTTTCTCAAGTGTTGTTCAACCACAAATGATGCCCCAAGATGAGTATTTATAAGTTGTTGGAACAAAAGAGCCGTTGGGGGCTTTAATGGGCATCATTAAAAGCCAAATAATATAGCCGTTGGGCTTGTCAGAATGCTGGTAATCGATTACAGGGTTCTGGTAATCGATTACATGACAGTTAAAACGTGTTCTTGGCTTTCTGGGTTTGTGGTAATCGATTACAAGACTTGTGTAATCGATTACATGCCCTCTGACTTCATGGTAATCGATTACAATATTGATGTAATCGATTACATGGCCCTTTTGGTCGTGTTCTTGGCTTTCTGGGAACATGGTAATCGATTACATGACTTGGTGTAATCGATTACACGTTCTCTGACTTTCTGGTAATCGATTACCAAGAGTGTGTAATCGATTACTTTCCACTTTGAACACATTTTTCAATCCAAATTAAGTCTCTAGGCCATTTTTATCATTTGGGTACTTGGACAAAACAAGATTTACAAATGTTGACCATAATCCAAGATTGAAATCAACATTTCTTTAAAAATATGAACTTTGAAAACAAGTTGATTTATAAGATCTATGAAAAACCATTTGAATATAATTGAGATACCTTGAGAGCATTTCACATTGATGTTCTAAGACCTATATCTAATATACCTCTTTTGATCTTGGTCTTCTTCTCTTGGTCTTGATCTTTTCTTTTGATCTTGAACTTTTCTTTTGATCTTGGTCTTTTCTTTTGATCTTGGTTTTCTTCTCTTGGCTTTGTTATCATCAAAAACTTATTTGATATGCTTCATGACATAAGCATTCACAATGGATTCTACAATCACAAACAAATCCATTTTCTTATCACCACCCAAGGATGATAAGATTCAAGTCTTCCTCTTACCTTAAATGAAGACAAACTCTTCTCCTCTCCTTCCTAGTGATTTTGGGTTCACCCTCCAAATTACCTATCAAGCTTAAATAAATTCTACAAGTTACTACCATAGAAGAGTAACATAAACCTTGGATCAATCATGGCTTAGAACCTTAGAAATGAGATTAGAAATGAAAAACAAGAAATTTCACCTTTAAGGAGAAATCTTCGAAGTTGTTTTCCAAGCTCAAGATGAATTTTTTTGAAGAAATCTCTAACTAGAGATAGTCTTAGAATGGTATTTAGGTTTAGAAAAGTAAGGTCGATAGAATTTTAGATGGATGGATATTGGTGTAGGGGTCTTGGCCGAATAGACCCCCAAAGGAACATCAATGGTGTTTCTTGTTTTTGGTGAGAGAAAAGCTTAAGTTAAAAGATAGAAAAATGAAGTAAAATTGGCTTCCTAATGGCTTATGGCCGTGGAGCTCATCCTAGGGAGGTGTCCACTTTGGTGGCTTCATCCAAGCCTTAGAAATGATCAATGGCTAGGATAAACACTTGGCCTCCAAGCTTAGCTCTCATTGGTGCATGCAAACCTAGTCATGCAATGACTAAGCTTGTTCTTGAAAGCTCTTGGCTTGCCTTGTCTTAGCTTTGGCCGAATACCCTAAGGAGAAAGGTAACCAAGTTTTCTTCTCCTTAAACATCTAGTTACACTTAAGTGAAACAATCTAGTTACTTGTCTAACTAGTTAGTTACTTAGGTTAACTTAGTTAACTTGATACTTATAGATTTTTATTAACTTAGAAACCAACTAGATAGCTAACTAATTTACCATCATTTAGTTACTTAACAAGTTTTTATACTAACTTAGTTAAGTTCTAATCTAACTTGATTAGGTCATCTAGCTCTAAACTAATTAGTCTAACCACTTTTGTTGACTCTTTTCCTATTGGTTTAGAAATTTCTCTAGCCAAAAACGTTGACTAGTTTCCTAAACATGGGCCCTGCAAGGCATTTGTGGGTCCTACAATCCAAAAGTGGGTCTCACAGACATTTTTCGGGTCCACTGTCACTTATTTATACTGACTAATAAAATAATATTATAATAATATAAAATTATTTATTTCACAGTGAAATCCTAAAAATTAAAAGATTAATAACAGTATCATTCAGAATTGGGTTTAATAAGATCCCCCAACTCCGAATAATTAAAATAAGATTTTCCCGGTCCGAAAATTATTATTTTCCTATCCCAGAGCAAATCACACCAAAAGTTCAAATAAAATCACAGACAGTAAAATAAAACTCTGTATCATACAGTAAAATAAAACTCTGTATCATACAGAAAAATAACAAACAGTACAATTCGGGACACAACGATCATTTATTCTAAAGTTGGGGTGTTACAAACCCTACTTAGAGAAATAGTCAGATCTCTTATGTATAGATAATACATTCTCTATCTAAGTGAACATGCCAAGCCTCTGAGCCCCCTCGAAATTGTAGCCTCATGTACCCAAGAAAACTCAGCATCGCCATACCAAATCAATCAACAGAAACAAAAGGAGGTGATCCTGCCACTTCCTCTTCTTCAACATCTTTACCAAACATAAAATAAAATAGTACAATATAACAAAGAGGTGAGATCCCCTACATCACTACCAACATGGTAGCATAGAGACAACAAAGACAGTACATTATACAGATACAAAATATATTCAGTATAGTCATGGCATCAAACATCAGATGATAAATAACAGTTATTAAACAGATAATTAATAACAGTTATCAATGTCACAATAAAATATAGACAGACTATGTACATGCACAATGATTCAATTCCTACTCCATGGAGCTAAGACACAAGTCGGAGAGATTGATCTAGAAGGTCTGTTGGTATCACAACTGCCTCAGACCAAGTGCTAGAATTTAATCATTTTTGCACATCTAGCATTATACATGACAGTCTACGTCAGATCTTGATTAAGAACAGTGCCTCGGTCTAGATCATGGTGCGTTGCATCGGTTTGATCCACGGTACAGTAGAGTTACCAATTGCCCGTGGTGAAAAAGTCGCACCCCGACGCCCCCAAGGTCAAGAAGTGACCTACACTATGCCTATCGCACCCGCACAAGGTGTAATCCTCTCCTAAGCCATTGGCCTTAACATAGTCCATCGGACTTTTACAATGCATGTTTAATGCATACAGACCAATCCTAGGCCCAAATCATAATTTCAATTATAAGGGTCCCACACAATGACCAAACAGTAATTCTATTGTATTTTCAATCGTGTAGTCATTTTACTACATTTTCACAATCGCGCAACATTTCTGTCGTGTTTTCAAATTGCGTAATTATTTTTCAACATTTTCTCAATCGCGTAAAAATATTTAAACGTTTTCCAAATTGCATAGCAATTTTCGTTTTTGAAATCGCGTAGCTTAAAAATCATACTTTTAAGTCGCGTAAAGCATTTTTCATCAATTTTCAACTTCGTAAAATATTTTTCAATATTCTAAACATCATTTTGGATTTTTCAAAAATTAATACAACTTCTAACTTCATTTTTCACATTTTCTCATTTAAGAAATCCTTTCCGTAAGTTTTCCATTATCTCATATAAAATTATCTTTTCATTGATTTAAATCAATCGTTCTAGCTTAAAATTTCCTAACGCGCTCCAAAATCCAAAGGGTGAGCTATATGTTAGTAAACTTCAAGTCACCAATTTATTTCTCATTCATAGATTAAATCCACTATTAAAATTCGTCGTTATAAAATATTTTGAGGTTCAAACAATTTCAACCTCACTTTTCCCTTCATGGTCGAAATCTCCCTTTTTCAAATAATAAATTGTTTTGCTTCTAATTTTTATTTCTTAAGTCCCTATATTAATTTCCTTGCCCCTAATCAACTAAGTTACCATTGATAAATCACATTTTTACACAAAACTACTCCATTTAAGCCTTCTTGGCCGTGAGGTGCATGGTCATTGGAACCAAAATATTTATTCATTTTATTTCCTTTCCTTAGTTTCACCACTTATAAAATATTTTGTGCTTGAAAAACCCATTTTGGGGTGGAGACCGAATGCCTCAATGGTCTTTGGAACCAAAACTTTTCCTTTCCTTTTCATTTTGAATCACAATATACATATACATATTCATAACAATTCATATCATCACAAATTCAAGTAAAATATCAAAGCTTTAAAAATACATACCATAAATAAGCATAAATCATAAAAAACTCATAAACAAATAAGCACAAACAACAACTTTATACAACATGGTGAATAATCCTCACATGGATTCTTCACCATCAAGAATTTGTCCCTCACCACCACGAGTGGTTGATGAGGTTAATCTCCCTTTTACCTTGTGGTGAAGCCTCCAAAGCTCCTTGCTTTGCTTCTTGTACTAGTCCTTCACCACTAAGAGCTTCTTGAACATAAAAACAAATACAAGTTTATTACCATCTAAAGCTTGAATAAGAAGACCATGGATCAAAACATGGTTCTAGAATATGAAGATGTAACAAATAGTGAAGTTTTTCATGATCTTCACCTTAAGATCTTAGAACTTGATCTTGAAGAAAGTAGATGAAAATGGATGATTTAGGCTAAGGCTCCAACTATGAAGAGTCTTAGAATGATGAGAGGATTTAAGAAATGATGTTGGTAGAAATTATTGAAGATGGGAGAGTGGATTTCCCTAGCTTGGCCATGAGATACCCTAGAGAAGAAAGGAGAGAATTTTGTGAAACTTTGCTATATGGAAATGATGGAGATGTGGTCAAATGAACTAAAAGCCATCCTTTAGCCTTCCCAAGGCCTTGTAGCCATGAGCGCCCCCTCCCTTTGGACACCAAGGGAGTGTCCAAGTTCATTTAGCCACTTTGTGAGACTCCTAAGGACTATAGATTGAATCAAGGGTTGTTATTCAAAGCCTTCACCTTTAAGTTTGTTTCCTATAGGTTTAGATAAAGGAGTCAACTAATTCTAGATGATACTTGAAATATCCTAACTATGGAGTTCAATGGAAAGCTAACCATGTTTCTAATTCAATTGATTCCTAACGAAATTAAGCTAACTTAGTTAGGTTTCTTAGTTTCTTTACTAACTACCTAGTTACTTGAATATGACATCACAATTTCTAGAAGCTCCTAGAGCCTCCCAAAACCGTGAAGCCCTAATGAGAATCAAACTAAGTTTGTTCCATTTAGTTACTACATTGCCTTTATGCTAACTTGGTTTAATTTATCTTGTTTCATTTAGTTATATAGTTAACTAATCTAGCCATTTCCGTTGACCATTTTCTATTGGTTCTTATCAAGCTTCTAATATTCTAATTGGTTCAGAAAATAAGTCATTACAACTTTCTCTACAGACTATTATCCAAATGGACAATAGTTATAGAAATTATTACTTAATGGACAGAACATACTACTCATAAGTCAGTAAATATTTGTCTGCTATAAAATAAAAATACAGTATATTTTTATTTCACAAATAAATTCTAAAAATTAAAAGATTGTGACATGTATCTCTCGGAATCGAATTTAGTAAGATCCCCCAGCTTCGAATAAATCCGTAAAGATTTTCTCTAGCTCAAAAATTATTATTTTCCTGACTCAGAGTAAATCACACACAACGATCAAATACGATCACAAAATAGTTAAAATAAATTTACAACATACAAAACTCACAAAATAGTATAATTTAGTCTTTATTGTAAAATATCAAATTTTGGAGTGTTACAACTCTCCCCCTCTAAAAAGAAGTTTCGTCCCCGAAACTTAAACATATATTAAAACAAATACGAATATTGTTATTTTATTTTATCCTCCAACTCCCATGTTGCTTCCCCACTTATGTCACTCCAAACTACTTTAACCAATGAAATCTCTTTACCTCTGAGTTATTTTATCCTCTGATCCTCGATCTTGATGGGAAATGTTTCATAGGTTAAATTCTCCTTTAGTTGTACTGTGTCCGGTTCAATAACATGAATGGGATCAATGTACTTCCGCAATTGCGATACATGAAATACATTATGAAGATTTGATAGAAAAGGTGGTAACGCAATTTGATAAGCTACCGGACCTATCCGACGAAGAATTTGATACGACCCGATAAACTTTGGAGTGAGCTTTCTAGACTTAATCACTCGTTTGACTCCGGTCGTAGTTGTCACTCCTAAAAATACATGGTCATCTTCTTCAAACTCAAGCGATCTTCTCCTTTTATCCAAATAGTTCTTTTGCCGAGTCTGAGTTATCCTCATCTTGTCTTAAATCATCTTCACTTTTTCTGTAGTTTGTTGTACAAGCTCCGATCCTAAAATAGCCCTTTCACTGTCTTGATACCAACACAACGGTGTTTTGCATTGTCTCCCATACAATGCCTCATAGGGTGCCATCCTTATGCTCTAATGAAAATTATTGTTGTAGGTAAATTCTATCAGGGGTAAGAATTCATCTCAGCATCTTGATTGTTCTTGCACACAAGCTCTCAACAAATCTTCCAGTGACTGAATCATTCTTTCTAACTGATCATCTGTTTGTGGATGGTAAGCAGAACTTAGACGTAACTTTGTTCCCATCGCTCCTTGCAAACTGTGCCAAAATCTCGACGTGAATCTCGGATCTTGATCCTAAATAATACTAGAAGGTACACCATGAAGTCTAATGATTTCACCAATGTACACTTGGGTCAACCTCTCCATTGAGTACTTAATGTTAATTGGCAAGAAGTGTGCCTACTTCTTAAGCCGATCAATAACTACCCAAATAAAATCATGACCCCTTTGAGTCCTTGGTAGTACAGTCACAAAGTCCATTGCTATATCATATCATTTCCATTCAGGAATAGACAAAGGTTGCAACATTCCATAAGGTCTTTGATGTTCAACCTTAGCCTTCTGACAGACTAAGCAGGATGATGCATACTCAATGACGTCTTTCTTCATTCCCTGCCACCAATATAGTTGCTTCAAGTCTTGATACATTTTTGTGGCTCTGGGATGTATACTCAGCTTACTCATATAAGCTTCATCCAAAATTAGTCTCCTAAGTCCTTGATCGTTGGGCACACAAATCCTTCCTTTGAATTTCAAAATTCCATATGTTCCTTCTTTAAATTCTAACACTGCGCCTTGTTTCATTGCTTCCTTCGCTTCTTGCAAATATTGGTCATCCTTCTATCTCTCTCGGATTTCATCTATCAAATTATTTGAGATAGTGATCATGTTCAAACATATCCTTCCTGGCATCAACTTCATAGACAACCGCATATCCCAAAATTATTCTATCAATTCGCTCTCCTTGATCATCATAACAAAAGCACTAAGCATTTTCCTACTTAAAGTGTCCGCTACGACATTCGCCTTCTCGGGATGATACTGTAACTGAAAATCGTAGTCCTTCAAAAATTCTAGCCAATGCCTCTGCCTTATGTTCAACTCTTTTTAGTCAAACAGATACTTCAAGCTTTTATGATCACTAAAAATGTTAAACGTTGCTCCATAGAGAAAATGTCTCCACGCTATCAATGCAAATACCACAGCTGCTAACTCCAAATCGTGAGTGGGATAATTCCTTTTGTGTACCTTTAATTGCCTTGAAGCATATGTCATAACCTTTCGGTTCTGCATAAGTACACAACCCAATCCTTGGTACGAAGCATCGCAATATACTTCAAAAAGTTCATTACGATCAGGTAGAATTAATACTAGTGAAGTAGTCAATTGTCTTTTCAACTCTTGAAAACTTTCTTCGCATGCATCAATCTATACGAAAGGTTGACTTTTTCATGTAAGTTGAGTAAGAGGTCCTGCTATCTTGCAAAACCCCTTGATAAACTGTTGATAGTAACCGACTAATCCGGTGAAACTACAGATCTCTGATATAGTCTTCAGCCTTTCCCATTCAATAACTGACTCCACTTTTGAAGCATCAACTTCAATTCCTTCCTCTGATATCACGTGCCCCAAAAACTGAACTTCACTTAACCAGAATCCACATTTGGAAAATTTTGCATATAGTTTATTCTCCTTCAAAATTTGGAGAACCACTCTGAGATGTTCAGCATGTTCCTCATGACTTCGAGAGTAGATTAGAATGTTCCATGAATATGGTAGGTGCATTCGTCACACTGAACGACATCACTTAATACTCGTAATGCCCATAACGCTTCCGGAATGCTGTCTTGGGGATATCTTCCACTTTCACATGAATCTGGTGATAACCAAAACGTAAATCAATTTTGGAAAACACACCCGCTCCCCGCAGTTGATCCATCAGATCATCTATCCTTGGAAGAGGATATTTGTTCCTAATCATAATCTTATTCAACTACCGGTAGTGTACACAGAGAAGTCCCATCTTTTTTCTTAACCAACAATACTGGAGCTCCCCATGGTGACACACTAGGTCTCACGAATTATTTCTCCAATAATTCCTCGAGCTATTTCTTAAGCTCTGCCAACTCTGACGGTGATATCCTGTAGGGTGCCATAGATATAGGTCCAGCTCCTAGTACTAGGTCAATAGCAAACTCTACCTTTCTTGCTAGTGGTAAACCAAGTATATCATCAGGAAATACTTTAGGAAATTCGTTAACTATGAAAATATTTTCCACAACATCTTCACTTTGAACTTCCAAAGAAGACAGCAATAAGTATCCTTGAGCTCCTTCTCTCAAACAAGCTTCGACTTGAGTGCCGTTAGGAATCTAGAATCCTTAGCCTCGGGAAAAACTAATGTCTTATTGGAACAGTCTATCAGGATATGGTTAGAAGACAACCAATCCATTTCTAAGATTACATTAATCTTGGAAAGAGGCAAGCATAGCAAGTCAACATGAAAGATTCTAATCCCTAACACAAACAGGGCAATTCAAGCAAACTTTTGCAGTAATCACAAGCTTACCAGTAGGAGTAGCAATACTTAAGTCAAAAGGTAATGTAGTCACAGATAATCCCAAACGTTCCACACAATCACAGGCAATGAAAGAGTGGGTTGCTCCCGAATCATATAATACGGTTAAAAGATTACCTTCAATGGCACACTCCTCCATAATTAGATCCTCTAACTTCGAGGCTTCCTCCCTGCTCATAGTATATACTCAACCACCCACCTGTGGTCTAGCAATATGGATGTTTCCCACAGAGGGTTCTACCTTCAGTTGATTATAGTCCCTTAAGAGATGTCCAGGCTTCCCATTTCTGAAGCATATGACTCCTTTATGTGTGCAGTCTTTAGTTAGGTGGTCCTTTCCACACTTAAAACATTTAGACGTAGAAGTCCCTACTTGACTGATCTTGTTACCTCCAGAACCTCTCCCATAAGGTTGTTGTTGAATTTGACTTCCTAATGGTCTAGCATCTAGTTTTTGTTGATAATGGTTGCCATCGCTACCTTTTCCTCTTTGGAACCGAGTAGGTCCAAAGTTCCGATTCTTCACATCACGGTGATGATCTATCTCCTCAATTCTATGACATTTATCTAACAACACTGGGAACTAATCGATTCCTAAGGGTACTACTGCTCGCTTTATGTCATGTCTCAACCCCTCTTCAAACTTCCTACACTTCCATTCTTCATCTGGTTGCATCTGAAAAATATCTCGAAAACTTAGACAAGCTTTCAAACTTCGCAGCATACTCACTTACTGACATCACCCCCTGTCGTAGGCTAAGGAATTCCATCTTCTTAGCATGTCTAACACTAGCAGGGAAATACTTTCCCAAAAATCTTTGCTTGAAGAGTTCCCATGTTATGACTCTCCCTTTAGCTTCTAGTAATCTTCGAGCTCCTGCCTACCAATCTTCGCCATCGCCAACCAGCACAAAGGTCGCATAAGTGACCTTCTTTTCATCAGTACAACCCATACCACTGAATATTTTCTCTAACTCTTTGATCTAGAGATTAGCTTTCTTTAGGTCAAATTCTCCATTGAACTGTGGCAGATTATTTCTATGAAACTCTGACAAATTCTGAGTTTCCTCGGTTGCCCTTTGATTTTGTTGTACAAAGACATCTGCCATCCTTTGCATTGCTACCATAGCTACAACCATGCCTTGATTGTCATCTCCAACATTCACACGTCCACCTCTAACATTCATACATCCAGCTCTAGTATTCATACGTCCACCTTCTCTACCTGCCATAGCTTTTCTTCTAAAATCAAACTAAACAATACAAAATAAAAGTCAAGAACAATCATTTCAAACAATATTGTTTCCTTTCGGAAACCAATCATAGAGAATCACACAACACAAATAAGACAGACCTAACCACAAACCCAAAAGACTCTAACTTGGGCTCTGATACCAACTAATGTAACACCCTCTGTAGGATGCCATATTTATTAATACTTATAATAAAACCTTACCCAAGTTATAAATCATTTATAATATAATAGTACGAGTTGTAAAATTTTTCTTTTTTGCGGATAACATAATGAAATAAATAAGACATAACATGAAATACAACTAATGAATATAACACTCCATAATTATACATATAATTTTTTTTCTAAAGATATATATAAGTACACATTGTTAGACAGAACAATAAATTGTTCAACTCAAAATAAATTACAGACTAGCCCAAGTGCATAACTAAAAGTTCTGACCTTAAGACAAGTCCTCAGATGGATCCTCGGGAGATAAGAGCCCTATATGACGCGTAGTCCTACAGACGGGAGTCCACGTAGATGACACAACACTAATCTTGCTAGGGGTATAGTAGCAACCACCCTAGTACTGTCTAATAGATAATGGAAACTCCAAATGCAAGTAAATATTAACATTAAAGTAAGGGTTCCCATGATAAACCTTACTTAGGGAAACAGTCAGATCTCCTATGTAGATAATACATTCTCTATCTAAGTGAACATGCCAAGCCTCTGAACCCCCTCAGAATTGTAGCCTCATGTACCTAAGAAAACTTGGCATCGCCATAACAAATCAATCAACAGAAACGAAAGAGGTGATCTTGCCACTTCCTCTTCTTCTTCAACGTCTTTACCAAACATAAAATAAAATAGTACAATACAACAAAGAGGTGAGATCCCCTACATCAATACTAACATGGTAGCATAGAGATAGCAAAGACAGTATATTATACAGATACAAAATATATTCAGTATAGTCATGGCATCAAACACCAGATGATAAATAACAATTATTAAACAGATAATTAATAACAATTATCAGTGTCATAATAAAATGTAGATAGATTATGCACATGCACAATGATTCAATTTCTACACCATGGAGCTAAGACACAAGTCGGAAAGATTGATCTAGAAGATCTGTCGGTATCACAATTGCCTCAGACCAAGTGCTATAATTTCATCATTTTTGCATATCTAGCATTATACACGACAATCTACGCCAAATCTTGATTAAGAATAGTGTCTCAGTCCAGATTGTCGGTGCGTTGCATTGGTCTAATCCACGGTACAGTAGAGCTACCAACTGCCCATTGTGAAAAACACGCACCCCAACGCCCCCAAGGTCAACAAGTGACCTACACTATGCTTATTGCACCCACACAAGGTGTAATCATCTCCTAGGCCATTGGCCTTAACATAGTCCATCAAACTTTTACAATGCATGTTTAATGCATACAGACCAATCACAGGCCCAAATCATAATTTCACATATATGGGTCCCACACATTGACCCAACAGTAATTCTACTGTATTTTCAAATTGCGTAAGATTTATGTCACGTTTTCAAATTGCGTAATTATTTTTCAACATTTTTTCAATTGCATAAAAATATTTAAACGTTTTCCAAATCGTGTAGCGATTTTTCAACATTTTTGAAATTGCGTAGCTTAAAAATCATATTTTCAAGTCACGTAAAGCATTTTTCATCATTTTTCAACTTTGTAAAATATTTTTCAATATTCTGAACATCATTTTGGATTTTTCAAAAATTAATACAACTTCTAACTTCATTTTTCACATTTTCTCATTTAAGAAATCCTTTCCATAAATTTTTCAGTATCTCACATAAAACTGCCTTTTTATTGATTTAAATCAATCGTTCTAGCTTAAAATTTCCTAACGTGCTCCAAAACCCAAATGGTGAGTTATACGTTAGTAAACTTCAAGTCACCAATTTATTTCTCATTCATAGATTAAATCCACTATTAAAATTCATCTTTATAAAATATTTTGAAGTTAAAACATTTTCAACCTCACTTTTCCCTTCATGGTCGAAATCTCCCTTTTTCAAATAATAAATTGTTTTGCTTCTAATTTTTATTTCTTAAGTCCTTATATTAATGTCCTTGCACCTAATCAACTAAGTTACCATTGATAAATCACATTTTTTACACAAACTACTCCATTTAAGCCTTCTTGACCATGAGGTGCATCGTCATTGGAACCAAAATATTTATTCATTTTATTTCCTTTCCTTAGTTTCACTACTTATAAAATATTTTGTGCTTGAAAACACCCATTTTGGGGTGGAGACCGAATGCCTCAATGGTCTTTGGAACCAAAACTTTTCCTTTCCTTTTCATAAAAAATTACAATATACATATATGTATTCATAACAATTCATATCATCACAAATTCATGCAAAATATCAAAGCTTTAAAAACACATACCATAAATAAGCATAAATCATAAAAAACTCATAAACAAACAAGCACAAACAACAACTTTATACAACATGGTGAATAATCCTCACATGGATTCTTCACCATCAAGAATTCATCCCTCAGCACCATGAGTGGTTGATGAGGTTAATCTCCCTCTTACCTTGTGGTGAAGCCTCCAAAGCTCCTTGCTTTGCTTCTTGTACTAGTCCTTCACTACCAAGAGCTTCTTTAACAAAACAACAAACACAAGTTTATTAGCATCTAAAGCTTGAATAAGAAGACCATGGATCAAAACATGGTCCTAGAATATTAATAGTGAAGCTTTTCATGATCTTCACCTTAAGATCTTAGAACTTGATCTTGAAGAAAGTAGATAAAAATGGATGATTTAGGCTAAGGCTCCAACTATGAAGAGTCTTAAAATGATGAGAGGATTTAAAAAATAATGTTGGTAGAAATTATTGAAGATGGGAGAGTGGATTTCCCTAGCTTGGCCGTGAGATACCCTAGAGAAGAAATGAGAGAATTTTGTGAAACTTTGCTATATGGAAATGATGAAGATGTGGTCAATTGAACTAAAAGCCATCCTTTAGCCTTCCCAAGGCCTTGTAGCTGTGAGCCCCCCCTCTTTGGACACCAAGGGAGTGTCCAAGTTCATTTAGCCACTTTGTGAGAATCCTAAGGACCATAGATTGAATCAACGGTTGTTATTCAAGCCTTCACCTTTAAGTTTGTTTCCTATAGGTTTAGATAAAGGAGTCAACTGATTCTAGATGATACTTAAAATTTCCTAACTGTGGAGTTCAATCGAAAGCTAACCAAGTTTCTAATTCAATTGATTCCTAACCAAATTAAGCTAACTTATTTAGATTTTGTAGTTTCTTTACTTACTACCTAGTTACTTGAATATGACATCACAATTTCTAGAAGCTCCTAGAGCCTCCCAAAACCGTGAAGCCCT
Organism: Ormosia emarginata; assembly: GCA_029884605.1. Classification (NCBI taxonomy): domain Eukaryota; kingdom Viridiplantae; phylum Streptophyta; class Magnoliopsida; order Fabales; family Fabaceae; genus Ormosia; species Ormosia emarginata. The sequence goes on along the minus strand of JAQQTP010000078.1, from coordinate 16,582,254 downwards.
AATGAGAATCAAACTAGGTTTGTTCCATTTAGTTACTACTTAGGCTTTATGCTAACTTAGTTTATCTTGTTTCATTTAGTTACATAGTTAACTAATCTAACCATTTTCGTTGACCATTTTCTATTGGTTCTTATCAAGCTTCTAATATTCTAATTGGTTCAGAAAATAAGTCATTACAACTTTCTCTACAGACTATTATCCAAATGGACAATAGTTACAGAAATTATTACTCAATGGACAGAACATACTGCTCACATATCAGTAAATATTTATCCACTATAAAATAAAAATACAGTATATTTTTATTTCACAGATAAATTTTAAAAATTAAAAGATTGTGACACGTATCTCTCAGAATCGGGTTTAGTAAGATCCCCCGGCTTCAAATAAATCCGTAAAGATTTTCCCTGACCCGAAAATTATTATTTTTCTGACCCAGAGTAAATCACACACAATGATCAAATATGGTCACAAAATAGTCAAAATAAATTTACAACATACAGAAATCATAAAATAGTACAATATAGTCATTACTGTAAAATATCAAATTTTTGGATGTTACAGAGAATGAGTGAGAGGAGCTTACGGGTGAGATAAAAAGAAAGAGAGGGAGCTGATGAATGGATGGGAGGGAGAGTGAAAAATGAGAGAAGGAAAACGTGTGGATGATAGCAAATCTGAAAACTAAAAGAAATAAAAGGGAAAGTGGTGAAGATATTTTGAGTAAAGAAAGATTAAAATATTTTATTAGAAACATTTTTATCTTTTAAAAATATTTTAATCCTTCATAACTCAACCTCCAATTTCCTCTAGAATCATATAAGATTTTAGAATTTCTCTTAATCCCAATTTTCACCCTTATGGATTTCTAATCTATTTATATAATTAATTTAGTCTCTACACATTATCTCAATATCACTAAAAATGTCAAACTAACTTATCTGATTCCCCAAAATTCCTTATAACTTATTTCAATCCTTTATAAATTTGGAATAAATTTACTATATTTATTCCTATCTTTTTAACTATTTAATATAAGTTCTAAACTATTTTGAGCTATTCCTCATATTCAGTATTATAAATTTACGCTCCATTCATTCCAAGCAATTTCTAAAATCACCATGGACTTATTAAGCTATTATAACCCTGATTAATATCATTAGGTGGAAGAGGATGTTACATTTCTCCTTTCCTTTTTATAAATTTTGTCCTCAAAATTTGGTCTACCTCAATCAAAATTTCTGAATAACTCTTCTAATTTCTCAACTTTACGCTTTTGTCTAAGGTTAAGATTGAGTATCACCATAAAAATTAACTATATCAAGAAGCTTATTGAAAACATCTCCTTTATATTAGTAAGACATTTTGCTCATTATCTATCCTAGGTATACAAAGGTACTCTGAGATTATCTTCCGCAATCTTAATTCCAATACATATGCTTTTCTATGATATTCTTTGAATCACCCTCAAAATTTCTTCTACTTTCTTATTCTTGTACTGGAACTCAAATATAGTTTCACTTCCTTGGTCAATAACCCCATAAATGCAATAAACATAAGACAATAATCCTTGTCAAATATAATACCTCAACAACATCATAATATTCTTCCAATAGTCACTATTTTTCATTCTTTTGGGATACTCCCCATCAAGCATCAACCTTAATCCTCATTAATTTGATTCTAAAATCAAGACATATGCCCATACAATTGTAATTTTATGCAATGTATTATAATGTATGATTTTGCCTAATGAATGCTCTAATGTGTGCTTATACAATGATTTTAAAAGATTTTATTTTAGAAAACACATGTTAATTGAGTACTTCCAAGAAGCCCTTTTGTTCCAGGAGGCACCTTTTGATATAACACCCCCAACCAAGGCTCCAACCCTCGAGAAGCTGTGTTAATCTACTCAGTATTGTTCATATGGGTTAGTATTAAATCCCCTCCTTCGGACTACAACCCTTCATTGGGATTATTGAATTCCTTCTTGCAGGCTATAGCCCTTCATTGGGATTGAACCAACGCCTCCTTGTATTTGGTTTTTTGGGTAGGCATGACACCCTTTTGTTCCTTGCACTACTAAACATTTTTAATGTTATGCTTGGCACCTTTTTGTCCAAGCTGCTTGGCGCCTTTTTGTCCAAGTTGTTTGGCGTCCTTTTGTCTAAGCATAAACTTACAATACATAGAAACCTCAAATAACAAGTTTGAAAAGCAAAACATGCAATATTATTAAAAACTTTTTTTCCTTTAACTTTTACTTAATCATATCTTCCATTATATAATAAGGAAGCAATTACCATAATCATTAAACTTTTCATTTATTCATTGCATTACATGTTTGTAGAGAGAGACTCACTCAACCTTATCTACCTTTACCCATCTTCTTATATTGCTTCCAAAATTGTGCTTATGAACCTCATCCATACCATACAAGGTATATTCAATGTTTCACAACATAATCATTTGAATACCATAGCATTAAACATCAACATTATTCACATATGTCATTCATTCAATACAAAGTGCATTTAATGATTTACTTCATAAGTGATTCAAATAACATTTTCCTAAAAGAAGCAATCAAATCACAACATAAAGCAAAGCTTCAAACAAAAACTATAACAGTGAAACCACGAGAGACTCAAATGAGTAAGCCCACAAGGTTGCACACACACACACACACACACATAAAATGTGTGACTTTGTAGTCATAATAGGGAACTTAAAGGGGTTCAACAACCAAATCCCAGATAGTAACCTACTATTCTAGCAAAGTCACACCACTCTGGTCTCAAATGAAGTCACTGCCCTTCAAAAGTCTTAGGGTTAGAAACAAAAAGAAAGCATAGAAAAAGATGTACAATGGAATTCCATGGGAAATCAATACAACAGAGACAATAGACACAAGTTACGATGAATGGTAACACTCTCCTTCCATGTTGAAACATAAAGTATTTGACAGAAATTGTGTGACATGTGTACTCAAAGTCCATCTTATCTATACTATAAGTGCTTGAGTACAAGAGATAATCGAGGACTAATTATAAAGATAATTAACAACTATTAACTACATTCGTAACTATAGTTGAATATTATTTGAACATAGGCTAATGAATCTAAATTGCTCTGCTAATGACTAGACTATTATTCAAGCCACAGTTTAATAGCGCAAAAAAAGAAAATTCAAAATAAATCTTCTTCTGGTTATAATGTTATTGCTTCTTTTCACGATTGTTTTGCTCACATATAGAGTTATGAACAAGCATTAGATTTCTTAAAGAATTCAAATCAGATAATTCATTCATTCATTCTTTACATACTTTTAGCTCAACCTTAACAATAAAGGGAGCGTATACTCAAATTATCAGTATACATCTCTCATTCATCATTCCAATATGCAATAGTGCTATCAAGCACATTCTCAATTTTCATCAAACAATTCATATTGTCTTATTGCATTTATTCCATAATTCAAACTCAAGTTGATAATTCAAGGAGCAATAAATTCTTTATTACATATCCAATGAACAATTCTATATCATTTTTTTTATACTTCAAGAACTTTAATAAGTAAACTTCATCTATAACATTTACACATCAAATCTTGAAATATTATATGCTTTACTTTCTTAACAAAAAATAAAAGCAGCAGAAAAAATAGAAAACAAGCTGCAGCAGTAGAAATAGAAAATAGCAACAATGATAAAAATAGAAAACAATAGAACAATATAAGCAAAAAATAGTAGCATCATTATAAACAAAAAATAGCAACAACATTATAAACCAAAAAAAAATAGCAATAACATTATACTTAAAAAATTCTTATTAATTCAAGGAAGCATTCTACCACCACTTTAATCATCATCCAAGTCATAATTTCAAGCAGAATTTCATCAAGAATTCTTACCAAAACAGAGTAACATTCTGCCCCAACTTCCAATCTCCATTAAAGACACATTTTCAAGAATAAAAGAATCAAAATTTTGTTTAAAACAGAATGGCCACTGCCGTAATAATCCAATCCAAAAACATAATGAAATCACATCATTTTCAACATCAAATCCAATCCAAAGCTCATTCAAAAATTTAGAATCATTCCCAGACATACAGAAACATTCACAATTCATTTCCATAACAAATTCCAAATAAAATTAACACTTTTTCATTTCAAACATAAATCCATATTCATTGTATATTAATTCAAAACAGCCTTCAAGCTCCATTTCTCTTTGATCCAAAACAGAAAATGAAGGAAAACAAAGATTTAATTCCCCTACTTCATTTTCAAATTCAAGCTTCAAGCTTGGTCTTGCCTAAAACATAGTCAGTCCATTCCCTAGCTCGACAGGATGAGCTACTCTGATACCAAAATGTAACACCCTAGTCCTAGATACTGTAAGTAAATAGAATTAATGGTGTCACTTATAAACTTAAGCGTAAATATAACTTATATAATACCTAGCTACATATAATTATATAGAGTCTTTAGTAACTGGTAAATGGAACAAGATAATTTTACACAATTAGTAACTTGCTCCTTGCTACAAAATTACAAACCATGAAAGCGAAAATGCAAAACTAATAAATTAATTACAATAATGATATATATAAATTTACAAAATAGCTATGCAAAGTTTTCAATGCCTTCTTTTGCTCCTACTTTGATCCTAAACTGGATTTACCATGAAAATAAAAAGTTGGGGTGAGAATTTGAAATTCTCAGTAGTAAGTTTATAAAACATAACATTATGATAAATCCAATTATTATAGTTAAAATTGGTACATAAATATTAAATAGAAAAAGTAATATAATTTAAAACGTAGTCCTTGCACTACTCACCTTAGAGGCTACTACCATTCATAGGTCAAATCTCTTACAAAGGCATAGTTAAGTTTCTATTCACTCAATCAATACTAGAAACAATTAAATACTTTAATGCTTCTACAATTCTTAACACCTATCAATAGTGGTAATTTAAGTCACAATTAAAAGATTACTCCTGAGAGTGTTACAGTTTTGAAGGGTTACTCAACTTAAAATTTTTATAATTGACCAAAGCTAAAGACTTTGAGAATGGGGATCCATAATGTAGACTTGTGATAATTGATGAACCACGAAAACATATTGATGTAGAAAATTGATTCTATGTTATTGTGAGACTCTATATGGGCTAAGTACTTGTTAGTTGTGTACTTGAGGAAATTATGACTTGTTGATATTGAGCCATGTACATATATATGCCATTGTGGTATGCTTATGATAAATGTATCATTGATAAACATACATGATGTACATTGCATCGTCAAGCATATATGTTATCCGTTGGACATTGTTGAAAAGGTGATGTATGCCTAGGAGTTTGAATAACACTTATGTGCAGATGCGAGTAGATTAAGCGTAGGGTCATAGTGGTTGGCCTTGGGGGCGTCGGGGTGTGGGTGTCTCACAATAGACAGTTGTAGCTTCACTGGGGCCATGGGATAGACTAATGCAAGCACACTAACGATCCGGACTAGGATGCTGTCCTACATTGCGATTAACTATTGAGGTGCTATGTATAAGCCATATTGCACAAATATTTTTATGCGATGAGCACACTAATTATTTTGGGTAACGAGATACAGGCATAACTCCTTGATCATTCACTCCGAAAATGTTTATGTCTAGCTCCATAGAGTAGGAATTTTGGTACCATTTGCATTGTGAACTATCAATCTCGTAATTCATTGGGCATAAGCATTTATAATTGTGAAAAGTATCTGTTATGATTACTGCAATAATTATTTGATTGTTTGGAAATGTTTATGGTTGTTATGCTCTTACTGTTAATTTTAAGTATTACTATAATTGAATATATGAATTATGTTTATATGTGGGCATCCAGCGCCATTTCGTTTCCTTGCTGCCATTTTGGTACTAAAAGCTGGGAGTCTCACTTCTTTATATATTTTCTATATTCCCTGTATTCTCTTCATTTCTGTCGGACTGTGTACTATTGAGAAGACGTTTGTAAGGAAGAGAAGGAAACACCTGAGTTTTTGGGCTTCTGGCCATATCTGGACTAGAGCTTGCTGAGGATGTCATCGCGTCCACGTCGATTTTTGGGGTATGCCCGTATGACCTTCCATGGAGGGCCAGACTGCTGGCACATCAACTTGAGTACTGACTAGTGCATTTATCACGAGCAGCTGACTGTCTCTTTAGTGTGGAGTCGCAACGACAAGCCTGTTTTTTATTTCACTACTTTTGTCCACCTAGAGTTCTACTTGCCAGTTAGAGATATGTGGGATGATCTATACTACACCCCACAGGAGGATTCGTTCCTCTCCACTGCTCGGGCTTCTGCCCGAAATTCGATCGCTCCGATAGCAATTTCATCGGATGAAGAGGACCCTGAGGAAGACCTGGCTACGGTCCCTTCTTGTCAGTCATAGGGGTTGATATTGTAGGTGGCTACTGATGGCTAACCATTTATCTTTTTGGTGAAGCTTGACGTTTTGCTAGATTGTGGGTGTAAATTGTAACTATCTTGGGTGGGTAAAGCCTTTACTTTTTGTATATTTTGGGATGTGACTAAATAGGCTGATGCATATAATATATATATATTGTGAATGTATAGTCCTTGATTTATGTTGATTTTATTGTTTCTGCAGTTATTCTTATTTCTTTTATTACATAAGAAAAAAAGAAAAAAATATAGCGCATATTTTGATGTTTAATTATTTCGCTATCAAGAATATAAACTATTTAATCTTGTGTTAATAATGAACCAGGTTTTAATTAATCACTGTAACTATTATTTTCCTAATTTATTTCGCGTTTTTTGTATTATGGTGTGGCGTTCATTCTTCGCGGTATTAAGAAAAAGGGGCGTTACACTGTCTTGGTATCAGAGCCCTAGTTGAGTTTTCTTTTGGGTCATGTGATTTTGGACTATCTTGTTTGTGTTGTGTGATTCTCTGTGTTTAGTATTCCGTAAGGATACATCTGAATTTTCTTTGTGTTTTGTATAGCTTTATCTGAGAAGAATTATGGCTCGCTGAGGAGACATGACTGTTGCAATCAAAGCAATCCAAAAAATGGCTGAAGCTATGTTGCAACAAATCCAACAAATGACTCAACAACAAGAAAGGACTACACAACAGTTGGAGGCTACTGCTGATGCCCAGAATCTGGCGGAATTTTGTCGCACTAACCCTCCATAATTCAAAGGAGAGTTTGATCCTGAGGAAGCTACTTTGTGGATCAAGGAACTGGAAAAGATCTTCACGGCCATGAACTGTGCCAACGACAAGAAAGTGACTTATGCTTCATTCATGTTGATTGGGGACGCAAAGGATTAGTGGACCAGAGAGCAGAGATTGTTAGAGGCTGGAAATCGAGCAATCAATTGGGAATTGTTTAAGGAGATATTCTTGAATAAGCATTTCCTAGAAAGTGCTAGGCATGCTAAGGAGATGGAATTCCTTGGCTTACGGCAAGGAAATATGACTGTGAGCGAATATACTACTAAGTTCGAGAGCTTGTCGAGGTTCTCAACTTACTTTGAAGATTACTCAGTTTTCGGAACTACTTGATACTTGTCGTCGGGTGGAAGACTTGGACCAGGCGCGTGATGCAAGAAACAGAAACTTTGGACCTTTTCGGTCTCAAAGGGGAGGAAGCAGCAATGCTAACTATTACCATAAGAAGCCTTATTCTAGACCACCTGGAAATCAACAATAGAAGACTCAAAGTGGAAGTCCTGGAAGAAATCTGGACAGAGTAGGTCAAACAACGACGTCTACGCCGAGATGCATGAAGTGCGGGAAGGAGCACTATACGAGAGACTGCACTATCAAAGGGACCATTCGCTTCAGATGTGGGAAACCTGGACACGTTTCTCGTGATTGTAATCAACCTAAGGTGGAACCTTCCGTCAATGCTGCTAGAACTGCTAAACCCCATGCTGGAGGTCGGGTTTACACCCTGAGTGGTGCTGAAGCCTCTGAATCTGAAGACCTTATACAAGGGGAAGGTCTCATAGAAGGTAATCTTTTAACTATACTGTACGACTCAAGTGTAACTCATTCTTTCATTTCCTATGACTGTGTGAAAAGACTTGGTTTACCTATGTCTTCTTTACCTTTTGATTTGACTGTTTCAACTCTTACTGCTAAACATGTTCTTACCACCAAGGTTTGTTTGAGTTGTCCATTAATTGTTGAAGGTCGAATCTTTTTTGTTGATTTGATCTGTTTGCCATTATCTCAATTAGATGTGATCTTAGGAATGGATTGGTTATCTTCTAACCATGTCCTATTAGATTGTTTTAGAAAAATCATAGTTTTTCCTTTGGATGAGAATTCTAGATTTTTTACGGCCAACCAAGTTCAAGCTTTCTTAAAAGAAGGAGCTTGAGGATATATGCTATTATCTTCCTTGAAAGTCGAGAATGAGGTAGATGTGGATGCAATTTCAATGGTTCAAGAATTTCCTGAAGTTTTTCCCGAAGGCATACCTGGTTTACCACCGGAGCAGGAGATCGAATTTTCCATTGATCTTGTACCTGGAACCGGTCCTATTTCCATAGCGCCTTACCGAATGTCACTTGCAGAGCTAGCTGAGCTCAAGAAGCAACTGGAAGAGCTCTTGGAGAAGCAATTCGTGAGACCCAGTGTATCACCTTGGGGAGCACCAGTATTGCTCGTTAAGAAGAAAGATGGTACTTCGAGGTTGTGCGTGGATTATCGTCAATTAAAAAAGGTCATGATCAAGAACAAGTATCCATTGCCGAGGATAGATGACCTAATGGATCAGTTGAAAGGAGTAGCGGTATTTTCTAAGATCGATTTGCGATCGGGCTACCATCAGATCAGAGTAAAAGTGGAAGACATTCCTAAAACGGCTTTTCATACTCGTTATGGACACTACGAGTACTTGGTGATGCCTTTTGGTATGACTAATGCACCTACTATTTTCATGGATTATATGAATAGAATCTTTCGTCCTTATTTGGACAGGTTTGTCGTTGTTTTCATCGATGATATCTTCATCTATTCGAAAAATCAGAAGGATCATGCCAAACATCTCAGTGTAGTTCTTCAAACCTTGAAAGAGAAAGAGTTGTATGCCAAGTTGTCGAAGTGTGAGTTTTGGCTGGATGAAGAGAAATTTTTGGGCCATGTGATTTCAAAGGAAGGAATTGTTGTAGATTCTTCGAAGGTAGAAGCTGTTCTTCAATGGGAAAGACCGAAGATGGTGATCGAAATTCAGAGCTTTGTTGGATTAGCGGGCTATTACCAGAGGTTCATTGAAGGATTTTCTAAAATTGTCGGACCTCTCACTCAACTCACAAGGAAGAATCAAGCTTTTGACTGGACGGATGCTTGTGAAGAGAGTTGAAAAGGAGACTAACTACTTCACCAGTGTTAGTTCTACCAAATCCAAGTGAACCATTCGAAGTGTACTGTGACGCTTCATACCAAGGATTGGGTTGTGTCCTTATGCAAGGCAGGAAAGTGGTGGCTTATGCCTCAAGACAATTGCGAGTACATAAGAAAAACTACCTAATGTATGACTTGGAATTAGCTATTGTAGTATTTCCTTTGAAGATATGGAGACATTACCTTTACAGAGCAACGTTCAACGTTTTCAGCGATCACAAAAGCATAAAGTATTTGTATGATAAAAAAGAGTTGAACATGAGGCAGTGAAGATGGATAGAATTCCTAAAGGACTATGATTTCCAACTTCAATATCACTCTAAAAAGGCGAATGTTGTGGCCGATGCCTTAAGTAAGAAAACGATCAGTGTTTCTACCATGATGATCAGAGAACATAACTTGATAGAACAATTCAGAGACATATGGTCTTTTGTGGAGCTAATGCCAGGAAAAATCTGCATGGACATGGTTACTATTTCGAATGATTTAATGGAAGACATCCGAGAAAAGCAGAAGGTTGACAAGTTCTTACAAGAAGAAAGGGAACTGATAAAATAGGGCGGTGTATCAACACTAGATGAAGAAAGCGATGGAATTTTGAGATTCCAAGGTAGAGTCTGTATGCCTAAAGATGAGGAACTCAGGAAATATATACTTGAACATGCTCATACGAGTCAGTTGAGTATGCATCCTAGAATGACCAAAATGTACCAAGATTTAAAGAAGTTATTTTGGTGGCATGGAATGAAGAGAGATATCGCTAGATGTGTATCTTCCTGTTTGGTTTGTCAGAAGACAAAGATTGAACATCAAAGACCGTTAGGATTTTTACAACCCTTGACTATTCCCGAATGGAAGTGGGATAGTATTGCCATGGACTTTGTTGTTGGATTGCCAAAGACAAAAAGAGGATATGATTCAATATGGGTAATTGTGAATCGACTTACGAAGTCAGCGCATTTCTTACCGATCAACATAAGATATCCATTGGAAAAGTTGACCCAACTGTACATTGGTGAGATTGTCAGACTGCATGGTGTGCCTACAAGTATCATTTCGGATAGAGATCCAAGATTTACATCAAAATTTTTGCAAAGTCTCCAAGAAGCAATAGGGACAAAGCTACGTCTGAGTTTTGCTTACCATCCGCAGACGAATGACCAATTAGAAAGAATGATACAATCATTGGAGGATTTGTTGAGGGCTTGTGCTATAGAACAAACTGGAAGTTAGGATGAACTTTTACCGTTGATAGAATTTACTTACAATAACAGTTACCATTCGAGCATAGGGATGGCACCCTATGAGGCTCTGTATGGACAAAGATGTCGAACACCTTTATGTTGGTATCAAGACGAAGAGCGACTTACCATAGGAAAAGATGAGAACGGCTCAGAGTCAACAAAAGAGCTATGCGGACAAAAGGAGGAAACCTCTTGGATTTGAGGAAGGAGAGCATGTGTTCTTGAAAGTCACGCCTACGACTAGGGTCGGCCGGGTTCTTAAATCTAGAAAGCTCACTCCAAAATTCCTTGGATCTTATCAAATTCTTCATCAGATAAGTCTTGTTGCTTACCAAATAGCTTTACCACCTTTTCTTTCAAATCTCCACAATGTTTTTCATGTGTCATAACTTCGAAAATACATTCTGAGTCCTGATCATGTCATAGCATCCAATTCAATACAATTAAAGGAAAACTTGACTTATGAAACCATTCCTGTAAGGATCGAGGATAGGAGAATGAAGCAATTCAGGGGGAAAGACATACCATTGGTGAAAGTGATCTGGAACAAAGCAACTGGAGATGAGACATGAGAACTAGCGAACAAGATGAAGGAGCAATACCTAGAATTGTTTTAAGGTACGCAAATTTCGAGGATAAAATTCTTATTTGTTGGGGAGAGTTGTAACACCCCAAAATTTATTTATTTTATGATAAATATTCATTTTCTAATATTTGTGATTTTTAAGAATTTTTCTGAATTTTTCTGAGAATGCGAAATATTTTAATATTATTTATTGTTTTACTTGCAAACTGAGCGAGCTTGGGAAAATAAGATATTTTTTCCGAGAACCTTGATCTGTGGAAACATCGACAGGGGATCTTACTAAACCCGAGGCTAGACACGATTTACGAAGTTTTATATTTTTTAAGAAATTTTAACAGATAAAATAATAATCGCTGTGTAAAATTTTATCTGCCAGACAATTAATACTGACTTCTGTCAACTGTAACAATTGACCATTGGATAATAACATGTATTAAAACTCTATCATATTATCCTAATGTAATCTACTTTAAGTCTAATCAAACTTACTTTAATTCAAATTTATTATATTTTAATCAAAGCTTCTTTGAGAAGCTTTGACCACCAAAGGACAAGAATGCCCTTGGCTTGTTGAGGAAGCCAAAAATCTCCCCCTTCTCTCTCTCCATTGTCGCGGCTACCTTGGCCCAACGGAGGCTAAATTTTTGCCTCCACACTTAAACATTTCACCCAAAATATCTCATTTCTATCATAACACTTTCTCTCTCTAAGTTCTTCTTCTTCATTTTCTCTCATTCTTCTCTCTTCTTCTCCCCTCTCCATATGAAAATTACAGCCCTATAAGCAACCATTTTTTTTCACTTTTCTCTTCATCAACACCATTTTCATACTCACCTCAACCTCCTCCACACTTTCTATTTAGAAATTTTCTTCAAATCTATCTCCACCTCCATTGTCTTCCAAGACAAAGCTTCAAGCTTTAAGGTGAAGTTTTCATTTTTCTTCTCCTTTCTCTTCATTTTCATGTTCCACGGTCTCTTTGATGACCATGGATCTCTTCTTTTTGAACCATTGATGTTGATTCTTTGTCTTGAAATTCCTAGGGTTTTTGGACCCCCAAAACCGAAACTACCAAGAAGCAAGAAGGAGATCATTTTTGTATTCTTCCTTTAGGTAAAAGGGAGACTACTCACTTCAACCATTATTGGTGGTGAGGGAACCTTTGTATGCTCACTTTGTTGGGTGATTTTGTATGTTTATGTATTCTTGAAATTTAGTTAATGCTTGATTGATGATCTTGAATGTATTGGATGTGTTGAAAATGCTTGATCATGTTAGGGTTATTAAATGGAAAATTTGGAGTTTCCTACCCTAATGTGAGGCCACGGTTTTGACTAGAATTTAGGGATATAGATTGGTTTGTACACAAATAAAATGAAGCTTATGTGATAAAATGTGGGATGGTAATTTTAAAATTAATGAATGGAAAAACTTGAGGGTTTCCTATGCTAAAGTGAGGTCACAATTTGGCTTGTATTTAGGAGGAATTGGATTGATTTTGAGCGAACTAATTTGAGTAAGTATATATCAAGAAATTAATACATAAAATAGAAAGAAATTAGAACCTTGAAGACCTAGTGAGGCCACGGTTTTTAGAAAAAAATTAGGGTTTAAATGATGCCTTGATGCATCCTTGAAGATTAAGAATTTAGAGACATGCATAATTCATAATTAAGTGGAAGAATTAAATTGGGTAATAACTCTTGAGAGTGTCACAGTTTTGAGTGGTTACTCAACCTAAAACTTTCATAATTGACCAAAGCTAAAGACTTTGAGAATGGGGATCCATAATGTAGACTTATGATAATTGATGAACCACGAAAACATATTGATGTAGAAAATTGATTCTATGTTATTGTGAGACCCTATGTGGGCTAAGTACTTGTTGGTTGTGTACTTGAGGAAATTATGACATATTGATATTGAGCCATGTACATATATATGCCATTGTGGTATGCTTATGATAAATGTATCATTGATAAACATACATGATGTACATTGCGTCGTCATGCATATGTGTTGTCCATTAGACATTGTTGAAAAGGCGATGTATGCCTAGGAGTTTGAATAACACCTATGTGTTGGTGTAAGTAGATTAAGCGTAGGGTCATAGTGGTTAGCCTTGGTGGTGTCGGGGCGCGGGTGTCTCACAATAGATAGTGGTAGCTCCATTGGGGCCGTGGGATAGACCGATGCAAACACACTAACGATCCGAACTGAGACGCTGTCCTATATTGCGATCAACTATTGAGGTGCCATGTATAAGCCGTATTGCGCAAATATTTTTATGAGATGAGCACACTAATTATTTTGGCTAACTAGATACTGGCATAACTCCTTGATCATTCACTCCGAAAATGTTTATATCTAGCTCCATGAAGTAGGAATTTTGGTACCATTTGCATTATGAACTATCAGTCTCATAATTAATTGGGCATGAGCATTTATAATTGTGAAAAGTATCTGTTATAATTCTGCAATAATTATTTGATTGTTTGGAAATGTTTATGGTTGTTATGCTCTTACTGTTAATTTTAAGTATTACTGTATTTGAATATATGAATTATGTTTATATGTGGGCGTCCAGCACCGTTTCGTTTCCTTGTTGCCATTTTGGTACTGAAAGCTAGGTGTCTCACCTCTTTCTGTATTTTATGTATTCCCTATATTCTCTGCATTTCTGTCAGACTGTGTACTACTAAGAAGACGTTCATGAGGAAGAGAAGGAAACACCTGAGGTTCTGGGCTTCTGGCCATATCTGGACTAAAGCTTGCTAAGGATGTCGTCGCGTCCACGTCGATTTTTGGGGTATGCCCGTATGACCTTTAATGGAGGGCCAGACTGCTGGCACATCAACTTAAGCACTGACTGGTGCATTTATCACGGGGAGTTGACTATCTTTTTAGCGTGGGGTCGCTACGACACTCCTATTTTTCATTTCACTACTTTTGTCCACTTGGAGTTCTACCTGCCAGTTAGAGATCTGTGGGATGATCTATACTACACCCCACAAGAGGATTCGTTCCTCTCCATTGCTCGGGCTTCTGCCCGAAATTCGGTAGCTTCGATGGCAATTTCATCGGATGAAGAGGACCTTGAGGAGTGATAATCACATATTTTATTCATTAAGAAACCCTTATGTTTAGTCATTTACACTCTCCATATTCTTAATTGATTGAGTTTGGTATGATTTTGTGAGTTTGAGCTCAAATTGGTCCTAATTGAATATTTTCAGCATTATTGAGATTTGATACTGTTTCTGTATTTTGGCCATAATTTGAGTTCCTGATATCTGATAATCATGAATTTTACCTTGTAGGAAAGATAGGAGGAAGCTCTACAACTTTGATGAAGAGCTCGAAGTCCAATTCAGATGTCTAAGGGACCTAAGTTTATATGGAAGTCAGAATATGGGTTCTGTCACTAGAATCCGAACGGTGTGCACTCATAAAATCATATCCCAAGCTGTAATAATGGAGATGGGCTGAAATTTGGACAGTTGATATTTAAGACCCAAATAAACAACTTTCATGAGAACACTTGTTGAAAAAATGAAGTCTAATGGGTCAGTTTGAGCCTGCAAGTCGGAACAGAGGTGCTGAAGTTGGGTTTGAGTGACCTGCGGTATTTGGGCTATATCTTGTGCTGCAGAAAGCCAAATTGGACTATCCAGATATGCATGTTATAGCCAAGACAAAGATCCACAACTTTCATGAAGAGTACTTTTCGTGGATCTGAAGTATAGTTGGTCGTTTTTGGCTTCCAAGTTAGACATCAAAATTTTCATCCTCAACCACTCCTCTCACCAACCCACTCAACCACTCCACTCACCAACCCACTCACCTACTCCACTCACCAACCTATTCAACCGCTCCATTCAACCATTCCACTCACTAACCCATTCAACCACTCCTCTCACCAACCCACTCATCCACCCACTCCCCTTTGTCATTTTGTTACCCTAGACTTCTATAAAAGGGCACCATTGGTTATCATTAACAAGTTATATTCTCCTTCATTTCTCTCATAGTTTCTTCTTGTTTCTTCATAGTTTCTCATAGCTTTTGTATATTTGATGCTCCCCTTCATGGCAATGGAGAGCTAAGTTACTTTCAGTCAATTCGGGACTCTTGAAGAGATTGTGGTTTGGATTCTTGAGACCTTGGTTATGTAATGTATTTGATTTATATTTGAATTCCTCTTCTCTTCTTCTTCTTCTTCAATATAATCAATGAAAGCAGAATTGCCAAATTACACGTGTTGCATGCCATTGGTGAAGTCAAGGAAATTAAGAAAGACCAATGGGAGCCCTCATGCTTCAAGCTTAACTTGGTCATTACACTTCAACCAATGGGACCCTAGTGAAAGCTATCATGTTGTGTCAACCATAACTTGGTCATCACGTTTCAACCAATGGGATCCCGGTGGAGTCTTTTCACCAACCTCACTTAATAAGACCAATGGACACCATCTCAAGCCGAAAAATATGGAAGTGAAAGTGATGGGCTTTTACCATCCACATTATAAAGATCACTAAGAAGTGTCCCAACGTCGAGCTAACGATGTTAAACAAGCGCCTATTGGGAGGGAACCCAACTAGATTTGTTTTCAAGATCTTTGGGGATGGTTTTCACAATCTGAGAAGATAAAAACATACTTCACTTTGAATGGCTGAGTAAGGAGTCAGTAAGTTATACCTTATTGACTCTTGAGACGCATTCTTGTGGCCTGGTACATCATGAACTTCTTAATTGTGGAATCTCTTCAGAGATGAACAAAAGTGTTACAGTCTTGGGAATCTGACTCTAAAAGACCCGCATTTCCTCTTTAATTTTATATTATTCCAGTCATGTTATTTTGGTTTTACATTTTACTCATTTGTTTTGTGAGTTTTCAAGTTCTGTTGCAGCTTTGATTCTTACGCATCTTTTCTGCTTGCCATTATCTCGGCCCTCATCAGGTTGTGTTGCTCTTTTCTTTCTGTTTTATTTATCACTTTCACATTGAGGACAATGTCTATATTAAGTGTGGGGGAGAGATTTTAGCATGTTTCTTTTTTGTTAAAAAAAAATCAAAACAAAAAAGGGGTTCATTGCATGATTGAATAACTTTTCTCCTTTCTTGAACTGATATGCTTGGTGATGGATGATTGAATTGATGAATTGAGTTTGATGGATGCATACCTTGTGAGATTTTGAGCCTAATGGATGGATTCAACATTTATGTCATTCTCTTCTTTCTTGTGTGATTTTCACTCATGTTAATGACCACTCTAGAACTTGCTTTGATTCTTTTTGAGGCTACATTTCACTTGCATGCATGAACATGATTGAGGCCCTCTTTCTTAATTAGCTAGTTTAACCAAATAGCTAACCTTGTTTCTAATATGATATCAAGCACTCTTTTGATTTCTTGAAAATTCTCTGATTCCTGCCAACCTTGTATATTTTCTTTTTCTTAACCCCTTTGAGCTTATTTGACTATTCCTTGTTTCTAGCTCATTATGTGCCTTAAATGAAAAATCGTGTTCTTACCTTACTTTAGGGAATAAAAGAACATTAGCTTGGTTAATGGATGAGTTTTTGAACAAGTGTGGGGGTGTGTGTACAAAATGGTTGTTGAAAAAGGAAAGAGTGCCTAAAAAAATGTATGTATATAGTTATGTTCATATATATATATAAAAAAAAGAAAAAAAAAGGATTGGGAAATGAATATGTAAAGGGATATACATTAGAGTTGGGATGAACTTTTATGCTTGTTATTTGAACTCAGCTCTTATTTGCTTTTATTCTCTTTGGTATTTATCTTCTCATATCCATTTTATCCTCTTCTGTTACCTTGACCTCACTACAACCTTGGATAAAGTCCTCATGATTTGTGTGTGCATGTGTTTAGTAGTGGAGAAGTAGAAGATAAGCAAGCTTATGGTAGTGCAATTTTCATGGGTTGAATTGAGTGAAATACCTACCTTTTAAACACTTGAGAGATTGAGAGGGAATCTTGTGAAGATCTATCATTCTCGATTCATATTGAAGATACCTTGCTTGTTGGTTTGAGATGTGGAGAATTGTTAACTCATGAATGTTTTGATCCCTTGAACCTTTGGTTGTTCTTCTTGATTGTAAAATTTTGGGCTCTTGAATGTCATTGGAATTTAAATTTTTGTTAATCTCTTATGTCTTTGTTTTGGTCTTGAGTTTTGCTCAGGAGTGCAAAAAGCTAAGTGTGGGGGAATTTGATAATCACATATTTTATTCATTAAGAAACCCTTATGTTTAGTCATTTACACTCTCCATATTCTTAATTGATTGAGTTTGGTATGATTTTGTGAGTTTGAGCTCAAATTGGTTCTAATTGAATATTTTCAGCATTATTGAGATTTGACACTGTTTGTGTATTTTGGCCATAACTTGAGTTCCTGATATCTGATAATCATGAATTTTATAGGAAAGCTAGGAGGAAGCTCTACAACTTTGATGAAGAGCTCGAAGTCCAATTCAGATGTCTAAGGGACCTAAGTTTACATGGAAGTCAGAATATGGGTTCTGTCACTAGAATCCGAACGGTGTGCACTCATAAAATCATATCCCAAGCTGTAATAATGGAGATGGGCTGAAATTTGGACAGTTGATATGTAAGACCCAAATAAACAACTTTTATGAAGAACACTTTTTGAAAAAATGAAGTCTAATGGGTCAGTTTGAGCCTGCAAGTCGGAACAGAGGTGCTGAAGTTGAGTTTGAGTGATCTGCGGTATTTGGGCCATATCTTGTGCTGCAGGAAGCCAAATTGGACGATCCAGATATGTATGTTATAGCCAAGACAAAGATCCACAACTTTCATGAAGAGTACTTTTCATGGATCTGAAGTATAGTTGGTCGTTTTTGGCTTCCAAGTCAGACATCAAAATTTTCGTCCTCAACCACTCCTCTCACCAACCCACTCAACCACTCCACTCACCAAGCCACTCACCCACTCCACTCACCAACCTATTCAACCACTCCATTCAACCATTCCACTCACCAACCCATTCAACCACTCCTCTCACCAACCCACTCATCCACCCACTCCCCTTTGTCATTTTGTTACCCTAGACTTCTATAAAAGGGCACCATTGGTTATCATTAACAAGTTATATTCTGCTTCATTTCTCTCATAGTTTCTTCTTGTTTCTTCATAGTTTCTCATAGCTTTTGTATATTTTGATGCTCCCCTTCATGGCAATGGAGAGCTAAGTTACTTTCAGTCAATTCGAGACTCTTGAAGAGATTGTGGTTTGGATTCTTGAGACCTTGGTTATGTAATGTATTTGATTTATATTTGAATTCCTCTTCTCTTCTTCTTCTTCTTCTGTTTTCTTGATCTTGAATACATGAATGGTGATTCTGTTTATGTTTGATCTGATTTGATCTTGGTTTAAGATTAAGTATTGTGATGAAACTTAGAACTGATTGATCTGAATTAATCACATAACTAAAGATTGAAATTTGTGATGAAACTTAGAACTGATTGATCTAAACTAATCACATAATTGAAGAGGTTAGGTTACTGATTGGTGCCTAGGTTAATTGAATTCGGTGCTTAAATTGACATATATCTACATGAATGGTGCGATTGCAGATTTGTGTTTATCACTTGTCAATTGAATTCTGGACGATTGTCTAGTGTGAATTCTGACCTAATCTTTGAGATCTCGGTTAGATCCAAGTTAACCATTCAAATGTGCTTCAAATGTTTGTTGAAAGGTTGATGATTGAATCCACCCAATCTTGGATAGATTTCTGAATTGACTGTTCTTCTAATTGTTATTTCTCTTTAAATCTTGTCACTACGATCCTTGAACCATCAAAACCCCATTTTTTCTAACTTTCACTTGATTTGATCAAATTGCATCTACGATCCTTGAGGAGACGATCCGGTGTTGTTCACTATACTACAAGTTTAGGTAATAACTTCGGTTATAATTTTGACTGAGTTCGGCGCTCATCAAGGAGGACTCGGCTACGGTCCCTTCTCGTCAGTCGTAGGGGCTGATACTGTAGGTGGCTACTGATGGCTAACCATTTATCTTTTTGGGGAAGCCTGACATTTTGCTAGATTGTGGGTGTAAATTGTAATTATCTTGGGTGGGTAAAACCTTTACTTTTTGTATATTTTGGGATGTAACTAAACAGGCTGATGCTCATATTTCGATGCTTAATTATTTCACACAAGTGAACCATACCAATAACATCCACACATCAATATATTTTTGTTTAATCAATATCACAAGCTCAACATAATCACTAATAAAATTGAATGAGTAAATCAAACAAGAAATCTCATCAATTCCCTTGCTTTGGTCGTGTGCCTATTGGACCATAAACTTGGTATTTCCAATCCTTACATATCCAATTACGTCACAAGTCTTAAAACTCAATAAGCTAGATAGTAACATAAATTAAACATTATTTTCCTTCTTGGCCCTGTTTTGGTAGTGAGCATCAAATCTAAGAGCACAAAATCCTACTTATACCTCATCACCAATTTAATTCACAAATCAAAGGACATATTATCAATATAAATTCTGCCCAAACAGATGGCATACAACTGTGAACATCAACCTCAGATTTCAACAATTTTATCATCAATATCATACTATAATTCAACACAAACATGAATAGAAAATAAATGAACATAAACCAACACATAATCTTAATCAATCAACAATAAATCCCCTCACCCACGAATCCCATTTTCAGCCCCCAAGCAAAAATTCAACCAAGGCAATCGAAACTCAATATGCATTTAAACTAAGAAAATGGAGAGATGTAGGAAGTACAGACTGGCAAGAAAATAGCCCCTACCTCAAGCTTTGATTTTTCCCCCTCTTGATTCCTTTTTCGTTTTCCTCTTGCCCTTTATCCCCTTTGATTTTTGCCCCTAATTTTCTCAGTTTGGTTCCAACACCCACTAGAAAAGAGATAGTGTGAGTAAAAATTAAAGAAACCATAAGAAAAGAGGATGATCAGAACAAGATCCGAACCAACATGAAAAAAAGGAGCAACCAGAGCAGACAGCAGAATGGACGACTGAGTTGCTAAATCGTGAATGAAGCAGTACTGTGAGCAGCTCCGTGAACGGACCAATCTATCGAGCATAAACGGAGTAGCACTGTGATGCGAGCTATAACACCGTCCTTCGGGAATCACATTTTTAGACTAAGTTTAAAATTGAAAACAAGTTATGAAAGATTTGATTATTATAAAGCACGAATTTTAAAATTCTTTTCACTGATAACTTAAATTTAACTACATTTTCAAACTGAAATATTATACATAATATGTTTATTTAAAATTCTAACAACGTAAAAAAAATAAATAAATAGGAAATTACTTTCTTAAAAGAGCACATACGTCTACCATATCCAAACAAAACCAAGCCCAAGTCCGAGCACTTGAAGACAAGGGTCCTGCACATAATCCTCCTCCGAATCCACTCCAGAAACTCCAATAGATAAATTCCCTAGTTAGGGCATGCCACCACAAACAGGAGTCCTAGTTATTGACTCCACAGAATCCTCACTATGGACATCTCTCCATAACCCCCCAACTACCATATAAAACTCCAAATGAACAGCGGCATAAAAAGACAAAGTAGCAACCCCATGGTGAGTCCTACTCACAAATAGAGATATATTCCTAACATACTAAACACGTCTTGTATCCATCTCAACATGCCATGCATCCGTTCCTCCGTGAAATTGCACTCTAACGAAACTAGGAAGATCACCTCTCGATGCCATCACCGAACTTAGAAGATTACCTCAAACCAAACCCAAGAAAACTCATTTTGTCTACTTTACAAATTTTAACAAATATAAACACAAAACAAAATAAAACAGTAAAGAGGTGAGATCCCCTACATCAAATGCAATATGGCAGCAAAGAAATGATACGAACAGCAAAGTTATTCCATACATATAGATATCACAAGTATATTCATGTTATCCATTCATAAATATCTTCAGTAAACATACCTTATAATAATATAAACATTAACAGTACTGTAACAACATATATCAACAATATATATATAATGACTATGCCACCACAATATGTACATTGACCATGCCACAACAATATGTGTACTGACCATGTATATGCATAATGAATCAGTTCCTACTCCATGGAGCTAAACTCAAATTCTAAGATGAATGACCCAGAAGATTTGCTAGCCTCAATGACAGTCTACGCTGGACCTCAAAAGGAATAGTATTTGTTGAGTCGCATCGGTGCAGTGCAACAGTTTTTCACGGCCAGACGAGATGTGTGATAAAAAGGTCACTAGATGAATCCCTGCGCCCCGACACTCCCAAGATCCATCATAGTTCTCACTACTCAATTCTAATTCACTCCTAGCCAACAAAAGCAATAACAGTCACTGGCTGTATAATGTTCAATGCATGATAACTCAATGCATAACACAAATATTAATAACATGGTTTTCCACCAAAAACACGCCACCACTAACTAAAACCATTTTCCAATATCTCCGAGTCCAGTACGTCTGCCATGCAGCAAACCGCTGTTTTCTCAATCGCGTAGCACTTTCATCACGTTTTCACAATTGCGTAATAGTCTTGTTATGTTTTCAAATCACGTATATATTTTCCAACGTTTTCTCAATCTCATAAAAAGATTTAAACATTTTTTAAATCACATAACTCAAAAATCATTATTTTTGAAACGCGTAAAGTCTCCTCACTGTTTTTCAATCACGTAAAGCATTTCTTAACTTTCTAAACTTAATTTTGAACCCTTCCAATTTTAATATAAAATTTGTATCTTAATTTTCATTTCTCTTATGAAAACTCCTTTAAATAATAATTTCTAACGTTTTTTCAAAATCTATATTATATTAATTTACTTTGAAAACTTCTTCTATCACCTTTACTAAAATCCTCTTAAATAAAATACTTTGAGTTCTAAATTACTTTCAAAACTTATTCTCCATTATCATAATAAAAAATCACTTTTTATCTAATAATAAAAACTTTGTTCCATTCTTCTTAAATAAAATATTTTAAATCTCAAGTCACCTTTAAAAACTCCTTTTCTATTTCTATTGCCAAAAATCCATTTCCTCCAAATAATAAAATCTTATTCATTTCCTTTCCAAACTTAAAAATCTTTAATTCATATTCTTATTACCAAATCAACTAAATCCACAATTAATAAAATATTTTTGATTTGATTATCCCTATTTTAGATAGATGGCCATGAGCCATAGTGGTCCTTGGAACCAAAATTTCTTTCCTTTTATATATATATTTCGTGGTATGCAACATATCAAAATTCTACCATATATTGTTTATGCATATCATCAAAGCTATAACATCATGTAAGCAAATAAGTACAACTATTTAACTCATACAAATAAATAAACCTATATAGCAAATAAACAATTATAGAGATTTCATGCATACTATTTAACATCATATTATCATACATATCTAAGCAAACACAAGTAATCAAAACCACACAATCAAGTGAATGAATCCTCACATGGATTCTTCACTTACAAACACAATTTCCATTCCTCACCACCATGTTTGGTTGATGAGGTTAATCTCCCTCTTACCTTAAATAATGATCAAAAGCTCCTTGTTGTCTTTCTTGTTGAAAACTTCTACCACCAAGATGTTCCTTAAGACAAAAATAAACACACAAACATTAACATCTAAGGCTTGAAACAAGATGACCATTGATCAAGATGATGGTCTAAAACTTTGAAAATAAGATTAGGAGTGAAGATCAAGAACTTCACCTAAAGCCTTTCAAACTTGAGCTTAGGAAAAGTAATTGAAGATGTATGATTTAGAAGATGGTCTCAACATGAAAGTGTCTTGGATTTGTGTTTAAATTCAAGATCTATGGTTGGATAGAATTATAGAAGATTGGAAGTGAAAATAAGGGTGTTGGCCATGAGCTTTAAGGAGAGGAAAATATGAGAGTTTTGGTAAGATGAGAAGAAATGAACTAAGTCACAAACTTAGCATCCAAAAGCAAGCTTGGTCATAGGTTATAGGAAGAGAAAAGGGTGAGAGCTTTGATGCAAGAGCAAGATGGAAAAGAACAAGATAGTACCAAAGCCTTGCTATTTATAGCTTCATGAAAAAGATGACATGATTAGCTTTAGATATTTGTTAAACAAGATTTTTTCTTAACTGAAATATCTAACCAAGATGTTTAACCAAAATATCTAACCAAGATATTTAAGCAAGATATTTTCAAGCAAGATATTTAACTAAGATATTTTTTAAGAAAGATATTTCGTAAACTAAGATATTTTTCAAGAAATATATTTTCAAAGCATGCACTAGAACATCATAGAACCATCTTGAAGCTTCTAGACTCCTCTTGAAGGATCCATGGCCATGAGCCACCCTTGAAGGTTGGAGTGTTCAACTTCTCCACCATGGCCTCCAAACTTACTAGCAAGAAACCCCTCCATTGGTCCATCTTTGAGTAGCCACTTTCATTGACTTTTTCAACACACTTGCTAAGCAAGCTTGCTCTCCCATAGGTGCACACAAAAGCTTGTCATGATTTCTCATGATGAGCTCCAAGATATTTAAGCTTATGGATAACTATACATCAAGATATTTTTCGATAGTTATTAACCAATAGACAATAGCTACTGCATTTTATCATCCAATGGATAATAGAACATACCTAGATTTTATTTGTCAGATAAAATCTTAGAAAATGAAAAACTTTGAAAACTGTTTTCGGTTTCGAGTTTAGTAAGCTTCCCCGGCCCCAAATTAACAGTCCAAAATTTTTATTTTTCTGGCCCGACCTCAAACACATAGAAAGCTCAAAAATGGAAATAGAAAAATCAAAATAAATAAAAAAATTCATAAAAACCACAATACTCATAAAAATCACATTTACTGAGAAATGTGGAAAATCGGGACGTTACACGAGCAGACAAAGAGAGAGAGATAGAGCACCAAGAGGGACAAATGATTGAAAAAGAATGAGAGTGAGAGAGAACCAAGGAGTAGACAAGAAAGAGAGAACAAGTGAAAAGGAGCTTACGGGTGAGATAAAAAGAAAGAGAGGGAGATGATGAGTGGACGGGAAGGAGACTGAAAAATGATAGAGGGAAAACATGTGGATGAAAGGAAATTTGAAAACTAAAAGAAATAAAAGGGAAAGTGGTGAAGATATTTTGAGTAAAGAAAGATTAAAATATTCTATTAGAACCATTTTTATCTTTTAAAAATATTTTAATCCTTCATAACTCAACCTTCAATTTCCTCTAGAATCATATAAGATTTTAGAATTTCTCTTAATCCCAATTCTTACCCTCATGGATTTCTAATCCATTTATCTAATTAATTTAGTCTTTACACATTATGTCAATATCATTAAAAATGTCAAACTAACTTATCTGATTCCCCAAAATTCCTTATAACTCATTTCAATCCTTTATAGTTTAGGAATAAATTTACTATATTTATTCCCATCCTTTTAACTATTCAATATAAGTTCTGAACTATTTTGAACTATTCCTCATACTCAGTATTAAAAATTTACACTTCATTCATTCCAAGCAATTTCTAAAATCACCATGGACTTATTAAGCTATTATAACCCTGATTAATATCATTAGGTAGAAGAGGATGTTACAACCTATGTCTAGTCCTCAAGTAATTGTAACACCCTCCGTAGGGCATTACATTTCCGACTACAAACTCATAATCTGAAAATCATTTCATAAAAGGTTTGAGTTCTAAAATATGGAATTTAAAATTTCTTTTCGCGGAAACATAAACTTACTGAGATTTATAGGTAATATTGAAAAATAGATTTAAACTAATTAATATACATTACTGACACCATATAATATTTAACAATTAGTTAGGAAGCATAAAACTTACTGACTTAATTTTAAACAGTAGCAAACCCCATGACGGGTCCTACTTAATAGCACGGTAAAACACTAGCGAGAAAAACTCAACATACTTATTCAGTCTTGTATCCATCTTGATGTGTCATATATCTGTTCCTCCTCAAAACTGCACACCATCAAATCAGGGATGGTCACTCCTCGATGTTGTTACCATAATATTTGTCTCCAATCAAGTCTAAAAAACTCGTTCCATCTACTATACCAATTTTAACAACACAAGCACAACAAAACAATACAAGAATGAGGTGAAATCCCCTTTCATCAATACTAGTACGGTAGCAAAGAATGATACGAATGACAAAGTCATTCTAAACACACAGATATCACAATTTTATTCATGTTATCAATTCATCACATTTCCAGTAAACATGTATCTCAGTTAAATCACTAACACCAATTTCATCACAACAGATATCCTCAATATATAAAATGATGATGTCATACCATATGAACATTTATCATGCCACAACAATATGTGCACTGACCATGTGTATGCATACTAAACCAAATTCTCACTCCATGGAGGTTTTCATAATTTTGAGATGAATGCTCTGGTAAATTGTCAGCCTTAGCCCAAAGACAATACCTAGTTGTCGAAAGGAATTGTGTTCTTATCGGGTATCGTCAATGCGTTGCAATAAACTGCGTCGCCAAGTAGCACATGGTACTTGCCAACTGTCCACTGGTTGACCGCCGCGCCTCGACGCCCCCAAGATCCATCATAGATCGCACTTTTCAATTCCCATTCCCTCTTTAACCACAAGGGCCATAATAGCTATCAACTATATTCTGTTTAATGCACGAATACCTCAATGCATGTCTCAATTTCATCATATGCCTCATTGCACATCTCAATTTCATCATTAAAAGGATTCTGCAATGAGATTAGAATAACCGCCCATACAATTGTCTAATATCATAAGATCAATGGATATTTTATAATCGCTTATACAATAACATAATATCATCGATATATCTGGGTCCAGTACATCATAAGATCAATGGTATTGTCACCTGATTATTGAGAATCTTGTGAAGTTTAAAATGTGATTTGAATTATATCCTTGCATATTTTTAAGCTCGCTATTCCTACGTATTGTGACCTTATATGGTGTGCACAACCATTTGGCTAGTGAATTATGGATAATCATATAAGATTCTTATAATAAGGACTAGTCATAGATTCTCATAGCAAAGGCTCATTAGGTTAGGGTTACCAGTATATGGGGAGATAATAGTACTTTTATTGTGATAAGGGGAAGGAATCTTCCAATTACCAGGTAGTTTCAAGGCTCTTTGCCTATCTTACCCAGTATATACAAAGTAACGTGAGGTTCTTGGGAATATGAGTATCATGTGTTTTCAAAAACTAAAACTTGCACAAGCATTACATAAGCACATTGTTACGATATCTCTTAGGCATATCCATATAACATATTGTATTTGTGGTTGTTTTGATAATTGTATGGGCAGTTATCTCGCTTGATGATATTTTACAATTGTATAGGCAGTTCTTCAATGTCATTATTAGTTATATCTTATGATTATGATTTTGTTTACTTATTATGAATGATGTAAATGCTAGTTTTGGAATACTTATACTAAAAGTTATAAATTCTCACCTTGATTGTGTTTCTATGTAATTCTAGAACAAGACCCCAAAAGGGGAAATAAAAACAAAAAGCAGAAAGGCTTAAAGTAGCTTATTTTGTTTATTATGGAACCGAGCATATATTTATTTTATATTAATGGTTTTTAGTTTAAAGGTGTATATGACAATGAGCCATTTGTGACTAATGCTATATATTTTCCAATTTATCTTTTCTCCTGTTTAGCTATCTATAATGACTTTACATGTTATTATAGATTTTTATTTTACGCATTTTAAGGAAGTGACATACTTGATACGCTATATCTTGAAATATTCTGGTTAATTTACGATAATTGTATTAGGGTGTTACATTATGGTATCAAAGTAGTTCATCCTATTAAGCCGAGGTATAGACTGACTATGTTTTGGCATGTTAGGAGTTCCTTTGTGTGTGTTATGTATTTCTTTGTCTCTTGTTTGAGATGGTTGAATAGAATTGCATGACTTTCCTAGTATTGGATTGTTAATAGCTACAGTTACATGGTTACATGATATTGAGGACTAATTAACTCAATATGTATTGTTCTGTGTGTGCAAGAAACTATGACACCAAAATAGCGAACCCGTTAGACAAGGAACTCACCTAGTGAAGGTCCAAATATGGCCGAAGCTGTGATGGCAATGGCTAATGCGATGTGTGAGTAGACGACTACAAATACTACTACGATGAGGGAGCAAGCAGCTGCAACTGCAAGGGTGATTAAGAGGCTGGAGGCTAATCAACCACAACCTACACCCCCACCACCAGTGTAACCAGTCCCAGGGGCACCATTAGGAAGGAGTCAAAACTTCCTAGACCTTTCGGAATTCATAAGGTTCAACCTATCTGCTTTTAAGGGATAGTACAACCTAGTCAGAGCTGGGGAGTGGCTAAAAGAGATAGAAAATATCTTTACTAGGATGGCTTATTCGGATGAGCAGAAGGTGCACTTTGCTTCCTTTTTGTTGAAGGGGGAGGCAGAGGATTGGTGGACAGAGGCTAAGAGACTGTTTGATGCATCAGGGACTCCGATAACATAGGAAATGTTCAAAGGATCATTTCTAGAGAAGCAATTTCCACAAAATTTGCAAAATGCAAAAGAGATGGAGTCTCTAAGGTTAGAGCAAGGCGACAAGTCTGTTGGTCTGCATGTGGCCAAGTTCAGTGAGTTATCCAAATTCTCATCCCACATCAGATTTAACACTGACGAGTGTTGGAAATGTGTAAAATTTGAGAAGGGACTGATAAATGAGGTCCAAAAGTTTATCAGGCCAATGGAGATCTATGATTTTGCCACCCTGGTGAACAAGTGCAAGATAATAGAGGGACATGATGGCAAGCCTTCAGTGGAGCAGAAATTGTAAAGCTTTCAGAAGTGGAAGCAATGTGATTAAAAGTTCAAGAAGGGATTCTTTAAACCTAGCTTTGCTCAGGGAAAGGGTAAGCAGGAGTTTATAGGGTCTAAATGTGCTAAGTGTGACAGGCATCATGAAGGCAAACCTTGTGCAGTATGTTTTGTTTGTGGATAGCCCGAGCATTTTGCTAAGAATTGTCCTCAAAGGAAAGAAGTTGCGTCAACCCCAAAACCTCAAGCCAGGGGAAGAGTGTATACTCTAAGTAGTGAAGAGGCGACCCGGTCTTCTGATCTTATCAAAGGTAAATGCATAATTCATAATCATCTCTTAAATGTTTTATACGATTTGGAAGCATCCTACTTCTTTGTTTCTAATGATTGTGTGAATGAGTTGGATTTACCTGTATCTGAACTTTCGTATGACCTATATGTATCTACCCCAACCGGTAAACCAGTTTCAACTTCCAAGGTGTGTCTTGGTTGTTGTTTAAAAGTAGAAATAGGATTTTCTTGGAAAACCTTATCTGTTTACCCTTGGTAGGTATAAATGTCATCCTTGGCATGGATTGGTTGTCTTCCAACCATGTAGTTTTGAATTGTTCCGATAAAACCCTTGTGTTTTTGTTAGAAATACCTTTAAGAATTATTCCTTCAGAGTCAATGTATCTTAATGTGAACTAATTGAATCACTGTTTAGGGGAGGAAGCTCTAGGATATGTTCTCCTTTTCTCTCTAGGTGCAGAAGTTGAGCAGAGCATATATGATATATCTGTAGTAAGAGAATGACCTAAGGTATTGTCGAGTGAGATTGTTGAGTTGCCACCCAAGTGAGATGTAGAGTTTAATATATGTAATTGGCTAGCTGGCATTGATAATAGTTTTGATGATAACAAACATGATGAAGATGATGATAAGACCAAGTCCAAGACCTACAAGAATAGCTTTAGGACTTAGAGTCTTTTTGTATGAAGCCTTCTCGATATCTTATTGCTTTTGGAAAGAAAAGCCTTAAACATGGTTTTCAAATATATCTATGTTTTCAAAATGGTTTTGAAAATAATTAAAAGTTAGTTTGGATTTTTTTGGAAACAATTTGACAAGTCTCAAAAGTGTTTAAAAATGTTTTTTAAACAGCTTTATTCGAATAAAGCTTCCTTTTTTGGAATAAGCTATCTTATTTGATCTACTTTCATAAAAGCTTATTCGAATAATAATGGAGTAATTCGAATAACAGGCTACGTGCTTCTGTTTTCGAATTGTGCAATTCGAATAGCACTTAAGCTACTCGAATAAAAGCGTTAGTGAATATATCTTTCAAGAAGGTTTATTCGAATAACAAGGATGTTATTCGAATAACCATGTTTTTTGAGAAAACTATACTTGAAAGAGTTATTCGAATAACCAGTTGGTTATTTGGATAAAGAATATCAGAATCAATTTTCAAAAGGATTTTGAAATTGGGTTATTCGAATAACTCAATGGTTATTCGAATAACGTCGTGATCCTATTTTAGAAAGAAACAACCATATTCGTATTTATTGATTGAATTAATTATACCTAACGACTCTTTTATTCAAAGCTCTATAAATAAAGACCTTGGGTCATCTTTGCAACAAGCCTAACTGTCTGAATCATTCTTTGCTTGCTTGAAAATGTGATTTATAATTTTATCATATTTTCTGTGCTCTTTTCTCCAAAACTTTGAGATATCCTTAAAAAGCTTTCTTAGTGCTTCAAGTTGTATTATTTGCTCGGTGTGAGAGTTTCTCTTCATCTACTTTTTACTCTATTGTAAAGAGGGTGAGGTATCCTTCAAAGATTTGTATAGAGGGTGAGGTATCCCTCAAAGGGTTACATAGAGGGTGAGGTGTTATGCCCGTATTTTATAGCCTTAAATTGGATAAATTGTGATGCTTTGATTGATTTATGTTAGAATTTATGCCACATTTATTCTATTTATCCTTGTTATCTCAAAATTGATCATTCTCTATGTTTTTAGGTCCAAAAGTGGTGTTTTGACATGGCTCTATGAAGCTTTGGATGGATTTATTGCAATAGAGTTGAGATCGAAATTTATATGGCCAAGATTCGTAGAGTTTTTGACCTTTGTACGATAAAATGAGCATAACTTGAGCTACAAAAGTCAAAACGATGCGAATTAGGTGTCCTTGGAAAGCTAAGAAAAAGATCTACAACTTTCATGAAGGCTTCTTTGTGAAATTCTGATAGGCACGGCCGTGCCTAATCCAAGCACGGTCGTGTCTCCCCCCAAAAGTGGAATTTCACATCCTGGACGCTCACATGCCCGTGTCTAACTCCAGTAAAGCTTCTGGAAATTAGGCATGACTGTGCTTAAACCAAGCACGGCCGTGTGAGTACTGTTTACTCATGGATCTACTGCTTTTACGTGTTTTTGGATGACTTTTGACGTTTTTCTCATAGACATGGTCGTGCCTAAGCCAAGCACGGCCATGTTAGTACTATTCACTCACGGGATTTTACTATTTGGATGTGTTTTCTGACAGATTTCACGTGATTTCTAATGAGACACGACCATGTCTCCAATAGACACGGCCGTGTCTACCATCAGACTTGTCAAGAATGCTAAAATCTTCCCCAATTGATTATAAAAGAAGGGGGAAGGAGCTGCAGAAGAGGGGGAAATATAAGAGAGCAGAGGGGAGGCTGAAGAAACACAAAGTGAGGTCCCCTGGAAGGGAGAAACCGAAGAGGTGAGTGACAGCCCTCTAAGGGAGCTCTTGGAAAAGGGAGAAAAGTTCTAAGGGGAGAGAGGTCCCCAAGAGAGGAAGCCTAAAGGAGGAAACTCTGGGGCAGAAATGGTGGATTAGCTACAGAAGAGTTTGAGAGGCACGTGGATCTAAGGCAAGGGTTTGGGAGGCAAGATCAAGAGCCATTGAAGATCAACCATTGATGTTCTTTTTCTCTATCTTTTCTTTTATTTTGGAATCATGGTTGTCTCTTTAATCTCTATTCTTGTTTGTGCTTTAATTGTCATGAGTGGCTAAACCCCTTTATCTCGAATTGGAATAAAACTCTTTATTTATCTATGTTGAATTGATTATTGTTGTTCTTGATTCATTCTTAGTATTCTTAATGCTTGTGGTATGTTGCACGCCATATTTACATGATTTTAGGCTTAAGATGAAGGATCGAAAGAAGAAGTCTAATTGCTTGATAATCTAAGAATTGAACTTAGGAATTAATGCCTAGACATAGGGTTAAATCCTTCGAGGGTCAAACGATTGTCATGAATCTTAATGGGTTAGAACTTGGATTAATTGCCATGAGAATGGGATTGATGAGGTTTTAGCACATTTTTAGTGTCAAGACATTGGGCTTTAAATAATTTAGGACATATCGCCTTCAAGAACATGAACAATTTAGCATAGAGAATATTGTAGTGAATTCCTAGTCCTAGGCTTTTATCTATGGTTGAATCTCAACTCTTCTTAGTTTAATTACTTTTATTTTATTTTATTTTCATTTTATATTAGCTTTCACCATTTTGTTTATTCGCTTAAATAATCAAAATTGCCGTAAGAGTGGGTAATCAAACGATTCTCGTGGGAACGATATTTATTTACTACTTGTACGACCCGTGCGCTTGTGGAAATCACACAAGAAGTTTTTGGCGCCGTTGTCGGGGATCATTTTGATATTAACACGAACGGTAATTTGATTAATTTAAGCATTTTTAATTTGATATTAACATTTTCCTGTTTTTATTTTGTAGTTAGCCAATGTTGTGTTTGCTTAAGTGCCTCCCTGAGTTCGGAGCCTTTGTAGGGGAATGTATATAGTTGTCGGCCACCAAAAAGATTTTTTCTTCTCTTTCATTTAATTTATTTTTCTTTGCATTTAATTCTTGCATTTTTTTTGTAGTTTTTGGTTTATTTTCCAGTTTTTGGTTTGTTTTTCTTTATTCACATTTAATTCTTGCATTTTATTTTTCTTGGTTTGTTTTTTTTAGTTTTTGGTTTGATTATTTTTCAGTTTTAGTTTGCTTTTCTTATGCAGTTTCAGGCCATATGTCGCTACTCATGAAGACTAAATGTTTGAACTTGCCTCTTTCCCCACCCTTTCCTACCACCTACATAATCTTGAGTTCGCAATTTCAGGGAAGTTTTGTTATCCTTTGTACTGTTATTTCTCTTATTTAAATATTGAGGGCAATGTTTCTTTCAAGTGTGGGGGGGATCATTTTTTCACTTGTTTATTGCATTAAATCTTGCGGGAATTGTGTTTCAATTTCTTGATTATTTCTGAGCTGATTGGAATTTGTTTGATAGGGAAATCCACTACTAATGAACTAATTTTTTTTCTCTTTCTTTTTGTATACCAAGTTTTTGTGTAAGGCAATCTTTTTCAATTGAATGTCGGCCTAGAAAGTTTAACACTTTATCCAGGACATTAGTCATGTCTGCTTGCATTTAATTTCTCTTTGCTAACTTAATCCAGAAAGTGAGATTTGATTTATTGATTGGATTTATCATAAATTGAATCCTATTTTCTTTCTAGAGTGAGTTTTCTCTTGATTTTTGTATGCTAGAACTTGCTTTGATGTCTTGTTGAGATTTAATGGTTCACATACATTCTTGGACATGATGAGGGCAAATTAGACTTAATTCTTTCTTGACTTCCAGATTTGCATTGTTAAAAAAATCCATTAGTTGCCCCTTTTGAGCTTGAAATTGATTTCTTTGAAAATCCAGATGATTAATCAGGTTAGATTCTTTGGAGCATCTAATATGTTAATTGAAAAGTCTTGAAAGGTCACTTCTGTTTTCAAGGGTTGAAAAAAAAAGAGAAAAAAAAATATGTATATATTTTTGGTGAAGAATAATGAGAATTAGTTGGAATGACCTTGTGCATATTGCTATATTGATAATCTTTTCAACCTGATTCTTCTTTGTATAGCTTCACCCATAAATATTCTTTACATTCATTTATTTTTCCTTCTATTTATTTTACCCTTGGCCCCATTACAACTGGATGACGTCCTTCTGATTCTTGTTTTGTATATGAACTTGAAAGTGGAGATGAGATTAATAATCAAGCATATGGTCATGCATTTGTTGAGAGAAATTTGAGTGATCTCTTTGCCCTTAAACACTTGAGAGATGGAAAGATGAGTGATCTCAATTGTTTGGTGGAAAGAAGAGATGCATGCTTGACTCAAACCTTTAACTGTATTAAGTGTTGAGTTTTATTATTTGATTGGATTTGATTGCCTTGTTTAATTGAATTTTATTTTATTTTTAAATGGTGGATTGTCCGTTGATTCCTTTTTCTTGATGTTTAGTTTGATTTTGACTTTGATTCATATTCATTGCTTAAGGACAAGCAAAGTTCTAGTGTAGGGGAATTTGTTATGCCCGTATTTTATAGCCTTAAATTGGATAAATTGTGATGCTTTGATTGATTTATGTTAGAATTTATGCCACATTTATTCTATTTATCCTCGTTATCTCAAAATTGGTCATTGTCTATGTTTTTAGGTCTAAAAGTGGTGTTTTGACATGGCTCTATGAAGCTTTGGATGGATTTATTGCAATAGAATTGAGATCGAAATTTATATGGCTAAGATTCGTAGAGTTTTTGACCTTTGTGCGATAAAATGAGCATAACTTGAGCTACAAAAGTCGAAACGATGCAAATTAGGTGTCCTTGGAAAGCTAAGATAAAGATCTACAACTTTCAGGAAGGCTTCTTTGTGAAATTCTGATAGGCACGGCCGTGCCTAATCCAAGCACGGTCGTGTCTCCCCCCAAAAGTGGAATTTCACATCCTGGACGCTTACACGCCCGTGTCTAACTCCAGTAAAGCTTTTGAAATTTAGGCACGACCGTGCCTAATCCAAACACAGCCGTGTGAGTATAGTTTACTCATGGATCTACTGCTTTTACGCATTTTCGGATGACTTTTGACGCTTTTCTCATAGACACGGCCGTGCCTAAGCCAAGAACGACCGTGTTAGTACTGTTCACTCATGGGATTTTACTATTTGGACACGTTTTCTGATAAATTTCACGTGATTTCTAATGAGACACGACCATGTCTCCAATAGACACGGTTGTGTCTCCCATCAGACTTGTCAAGGACGCTAAAATCTTCCCCAATTGATTATAAAAGAAGGGGGAATGAGCTGCAGCAGAGGGGGAAACATGACAGAGCAGAGGGGAGGCTGAAGAAACACAAAGTGTGGTCCCCTGGAAGGGAGAAACCGAAGAGGTGAGTGACAGCCCTCTAAGGGAGCTCCTGGAAAGGGGAGACAAGTCATAAGGGGAGAGGGGTCCCCAAGAGAGGAAGCCTAAAGGAGGAAACTCTGGGGCAGAAATGGTGGATTAGCTACAGAAGAGTTTGAGAGGCACGTGGATCTAAGGCAAGGGTTTGGGAGGCAAGATCAAGAGCCATTGAAGATCAACCATTGATGTTCTTTTTCTCTATCTTTATTTTATTTTGGAATCATGGTTGTCTCTTTAATCTCTATTCTTGTTTGTGCTTTAATTGTCATGAGTGGCTAAACCTCTTTATCTAGAATTGGAATAAAACTCTTTATTTATCTATGTTGAATTGATTATTGTTGTTCTTGATTCATTCTTAGTATTCTTAATGCTTGTGGTATGTTGCGCGCCATATTTACATGATTTTAGGCTTTAGATGAAGGATCGAAAGAAGAAGTCTAATTGCTTGATAATCTAATAATTGAACTTAGAAATTAATGCCTAGACATAGGGTTAAATCCTTCGAGGGTCAAATGATTGTCATGAATCTTAATAGGTTAGAATTTGGATTAATTACCATGAGAATGGGATTGATGAGGTTTTAGCACGTTTTTAGTGTCAAGACATTGGGCTTTAAATAATTTAGGACATATCACCTTCAAGAACATGAACAATTTAGCATAGAGAATATTGTAGTGAATTCCCAGTCCTAGGCCTTTATCCATGGTTGGATCTCAACCCTTCTTAGTTTATTTACTTTTATTTTATTTTATTTTCATTTTAATTTAGCTTTCACCATTTTGTTTATTCGCTTAAATAATCGAAATTACCGTAAGAGTTGGTAATCAACGATCCTCATAGGAACGATATTTATTTACTACTTGTACGACCCGTGCGCTTGCGGAAATCACACAACATGAGGTTTTCCTCAAAGGTATTCTAACAAGGGTGAGGTATCCCTCAAAGGTTTGTGTAAGGGTGAGGTATCCCTGAAAGTTAAGGCTCAAGCACAAGGATGAGGTATCCTAAGGTGTGAAGAGCGCTATAGCTTATAATAGTTGTAAACACTTGTTTAAGCTTGTATTGATGGTGTAAAATCTCGAATTGTGTTTCGAGGACTGGATATAGGCCACAAGTGGTTTGGTGGCTGAAACAGGATAAATATCACGTCTGCTCTTCTTATCTTTATCTCTTTATTTACTGCAATTTCATTATTATTGCTTATCTGTTTATTTTTCTATTCTTAAGGCTTTTTATCCTCTTTATGCATTCATATTCTTTTAAGAAATAGTTTCAATAAAGTTTATTTTATAAGCATTTGTGAAAAAGATTTTAATACTCAATGCACCACCTATTGAGTACTGGAAGCCACTTGGTAACAAGTGGTATCAAAGCTAGAATCTTATTTAAAGATATTAGCAGTTTCAAGAGAACATGGCTTCCTCAAATGGCTTTTCAGAGGGATCTTCCATAAACTGACTTCCCTTTTTCAATAGGGATGATTATGCATATTGGAAGGAAAGAATGAAAATATTCATTGAAGCGATTGATCTAGATTTGTGAGATACTGTCGAAAATGGCACATTTATACTTACACGAGTGGTCGATAGTTAAAAATCGAGACACCTAGAAGTGATTGGTCTGATGAGGATAAAAGAAAAGTTCAATATAATTTGAAAGGTACAAACATCATTACCACTACCTTGGGGTATAATGAATTTTTCAGAATTTCAAACTACAAAACTGCTAAAGAGATGTAGGGCATTTTACAAGTTACCCATGAGGGTACTAGTGAAGTTAAGAGGTCTCGTGAATATGAATTATTTAGAATGAACCAAGGAGAAAGCATTCAGGAAATGCAAAAGAGGTTCACCCACATTGTAAATCATCTTGCATCATTAAGAAAGAATTTTTCCAATGAAGATTTGATTAACAAAGTATTGAGATGTTTAAGTAGGATTTGGCAGCCTAAGGTGACAGCTATTTCAGAGTTAAGAAATTTGGCAACTATGACTTTTGCGACTCTTTTTGGAAAACTTCAAGAGCACAAATTAGAACTCAACAGGCTTGACCAAAGTGAAGAAAATGATAAGAAGAAAAAAGGGGACCACAATTAAAGCCACCTCCTCCACTATTGACAATGAAGATGAAGACGATGGAGAAGTCACAGATAATCTTGAGCTAAATGAAGAAAATCTCAGTCTTCTAGTTAGAAAGTTTGGAAAATTTCTCAGGAAAAAGGGAATTTAAAGAAACCATTTTTCCTTCTAAAGAAAACTCATCACAAAAGGGAAGGAACAACTTCAATTCTAACCTGTTACGTGTGTGGAAAACTGGGTCACATAAAGATGAAGTGCCCAATTTACAAAAAGAAGGTAGAGAAATTTGAAAAGAAACCCTCAAAGGAAAAAAAAAGTCTATATAGCATGGGATGACAATGATATGGACACCACTGACAGTTCAAATAGCAAGGAAGCCTATCTATGTCTTATGGCCAAATGAGAAGAAGAAGAAGAAAATGATAATGAGGTAAGTTCTAATTTATTGTCTTCTTATGATGAACTACAAGATGCCTTTGAAGAACTAAATGATGAATCACTAAGGCTTATAACACCCTTGTGGGGATGTCACATTTTTGATGCAATAAAATAAAACCTTACCCAGGTAATAAAACGTTTGGTACATAAATAATATGGGTTGTAAAATTTTTCCTTTTATACATAATAACGCTAAATAAAATAACACGGAACATAAAATAAAATAAACCATTAGCTCACACCATAATATACATATGATTTTGTTTTTAGTTGTACAAATAATTTACAACTAAAATATATTTAGTAAAGCAGTAAAAAAGTCAGCATAATACTAAAACATAAAGTGCCCAAGTGCTCATCAAAGATTTCTAACCCTCCGAAGGATCACTCTCAGATGGATCATCGGATGACAGAAATCCAGGATGTCTCGCAGCTCTACGGACAAGAGTCCGTGCTGTTGACACACTACTGATCTCACTAGGCGCATGGAAAAGTCCTACCCAATAACGCCTAAGAGTCAGCGGCAACTCAAGATGTAAATACAAAGTAGTAGTAAAAACAGGCTCCCCGTCAAACTCTCCACGCAGGGACACAGTCAGACGCCCCACGTAGACTACCGATCGTCTATCCTCACGCAATCGCCAGGCCTCAAAGCCTCCGTGAAACTCAAGTCTCACAAAACTAAGGAATCCAGGCAACGCCATAACCACAAGGTCAATCCAAATGGTATGGGTGGTCTAACGACTCGCCTTCCTCGAACTGGTCGCCCGACTGTTGCTCCTCAAGGTACTGAATATTAAAAGGCTGCTCCTCTTCCTCTTCCTCAAACTCTTTACAGAATATAACAATAATACAGAAACACATACAAATAAAGAGGTGAGACGACCTACATCATTACCAGCATGGCAATAAAGAAAATGAAAAGACACACAGATATCACAAATAAATTCAGAAATGCATATCATCACATCATACAATATCACAAATAAATACAGTAATGCATATCGTCATGCCACACATAATATATCAAATTACATGAAATAATTACATAAAAAAATGCAGACCACATATGCAATGCACACCGACTCAAACCTACTCCATAGAGCTAAATACAGAGATCAGAGAGAATAATCCAAAAAGAACTACCAGTACCTCAGGCTGCCTAACCAAACTATTGCACTGTCCAACGTCGTGTCTATAGCCCACAATCCAAAACGTCGTGTAGTAGTACACAGTCCAAATACGTCGTGCACTATGGATATTGTACCAGATAGTCTCCACAAGATCTTGATTAAGAATAGTGCTTGTCGAGATCATTAGTGTGTTGCCTATTACCACGGCCTAGAGGAGCTACCAACTGTCCACATGTGGAATCCTCTGCACACTAACGCCTCCAAGATTCAATAAATGAACCACACTACGCCTATCACACCCACAACATGGTGTAATTCATCTCGTCAATCAATCGCCAATTTTCCACCAAATTGACATCACTCTCAATGCATGAATAAGAATCATAATTACATAAATACCCTCAATCTCTATATGTCACCATATTTACGAAAATACCCTCAGTCTCAATATTCCTAAATATAGTACGTGTCCACTTGACAGTACTATATCTCAACATATCTGGGTCCACCACTTTGGCCTGACAGTAAAACTCACTGTTCCTTTTAGTCGTGTAAGAATTTTATCACGTTTTCACAATCATGTCACCTTTTTCAAACGTTTTCAAATTGTGTAAATATTTTTCGACGTTTTTAAAATCTCATAGGGTTTTTAAACCGTTTTCTCAATTGCATAAGATTTTTAAATCGTTTTATTAATCACGTAGCTTAAAAATATTCATTTTGAATACGCGTAAGCTATTTCTAGTAATTTTCAACTA
The DNA here is from genome assembly GCA_029884605.1 of Ormosia emarginata. Lineage (NCBI taxonomy): Eukaryota > Viridiplantae > Streptophyta > Magnoliopsida > Fabales > Fabaceae > Ormosia > Ormosia emarginata. The sequence continues at coordinate 16,543,368 of JAQQTP010000078.1, read as the reverse complement.
CGTAAATATTTTCTATACGTTATAATTTATAATTTGATCCTTTATCCATTATTTGTTTATTTTTAGTGAATGTTGACAGCATTTTTTCTAGAAAATTCCTTAAGTGATATTTTCTACGTTTACCATTAATAAATGCCTCTTTTAACTATAACAAGTATATATTACTTGAAACTTACTAACGTGCTTCAAAATCCTAAGGTGAGCTTATACGTTAACATTTTTCAAGTATTCACTGTATTTCTTATTTATAATTGTATTCTCTAATTTTTATATTCTAAAACTAAGTTTATATATTTTGTTCCCCGAAAATTCATTGAAATTAAATTCTTTTGTAGTTAATTACTTAATCTACATTAGAAAAGAATTTTGGAAATCAAACATACATTAAATGGCATGTTGGCCGAATTCAACATATGTTTCACAAATGGTCTTTAAATTATTTTCTATCCTCTTAATCATTTTTAAATTCATGGTTTTACCTAAATTCATTAAATCATTGTTTTAGAAAATGGTTGAGAACATCTTGGTTCCCTTTTTCTTGGTGAAGCCGTGAGCTCCTTTGGTGTTCTTTGGAACACTCATGCAATCTTTACATGTTATTCACATCCTACATTAATAATCATACATCTATAAACACATGCCATATATTTTAAAGCTATAAACATACATGCAAGCATAATCAATCACAAATAAGGAAAGCATTTAAACAAACAAGTGAAGGAATCCTTATGGATTTTTCACCACAAATAGAACCATTTTCTCATCACCACACATGGTTGATGAGATCAAATCTCCCTCTTACCTTAAAGGAAGACAACTCCTAACTCTCCTCCTATGATTTTCGTGTGACCTCCAAGAGAAACCTAACATGCTCAAACAAATTTTAAAGAGTCATAACTATTGGAGAAAAACATAAACTATGGATCCATCATGGCTTAGAACCTAAGAAATAAAGTTAGAAGTAAGAAACAAGAATGTTCACCTTGTAGGAAAAATCTCCAAAGTGATTTTCCAAGCCCAAGATGAATTTTTTTGCAAGAACTCTCAACTAGAGATGTTCTTAGGATGGTGTTTGGATTTGAGAAGTTGGGTTAGATGAAAATTTAGAAGGGTGGAGGTGTGTGTTTAGGGTGTTGGCCAAATGGCTCTTAAAGAGCAACAATGGTGATTTTTGTTCTTGGTGTTCTTGAAGAGAGACAAGTGTAAGCATAAGTGATTTACTAGATGAAGTAAAATGAAGTGAAGAGCTCTCCTAAACTCTACTTGGCCGTGGAGCTCCAAAGGAGGTGGCCTCCTTTGCTAACTTCTCCTAACTCCTAACAACCATAGATGTGATCAAGCTTCCTATGCTAACTAGGTTTACTTCACTTAGTTACTACATAAGCTTCCTATGCTAACTTAATTAGGTTTAAGCTAACTTGGTTAAGCTTTCTAGTCTAATCTTAACAAGTCTAACCACTTTCGTGGACTTGCTTCTTATTGGTCCAAAGTTTTCAAGCCACTATTGTTGACTAGTTCCTATTGGCTTAAGATTTAATCTAGCCAGAAACGTTGACTGCTTCTCTAAACGCGGGTCCCACAGACTTTTCTGGGTCCATGGCTGTAACACCCCAAAATTTATTTATTTCGTTATGGATATTCATTTTATAATATTTGAGATTTTCTAGAATTTTTCTGAAATTTTCTGAGAATGCAAAATATTTTAATATATTCTTCGTTTTACGTGCACAATGGACAGAGTCGAGGAAATAACTGTAACATTCTGAAAGTTGGAAATTATATGACAAAAAGCCGTTTTATAATATTTACAATTTTTGAGAATTTTCTGGGAATTTTCCAGAAACGTCGAATATTTTAATATATTTCTCGTTTTACGTGTGAGCGGAGCGGAGCCGGAGAAATGAGACATTCTCTCCGAAAACCTTGAACTATGGAAACATCGACGGGAGATCTTACTAAACCTGAGGCCGGACACAGTTTCCAAGGTTTTGCATTTTTTGAGAAAATTTAACAGATGAAATAATAAAATACTGCGAAAGATTTATCTGTCAGATTAATTAATACTGACTTCTGTCGACTGTAACTATTATCCTCTGGATAATAGCATGTAATAAAAATCTTATTACCTTATCCCAATGTAATCTACTTTATGTCATAACAAAGCTGCTTTAATTCAAATATATTGCTATTTTAATTAATCTTCTAGAAGCTTTGACCCAAGAAAAGACCTAACTACCCTTGGCTTGCTTGAGAAGCTTGCTATTTCCCTCTCTCCTCTCTCTCAATGCCGCGGCACCCTAGGGGAAAAGGGGGGAATTTTATTTCAACCCTTAACCCTAATTCACTCAAAAATCTATCACACTTTCACCTATTAACTTATCTCTCTACATCATCATCTTCTTCCTTCATTTCCCTTCTCTCTAAACCTCCATAGCCAACCGAAATTGAAGCTCACTCTTCCACTCCATCTCTTCATCTTTTCTCTTCAATAACTACATATCCTTACTCTCCATCATCATCTCCACCATTTCTCTTCAAAATGTTTCATCAAAATCCACCATTTTCATTTTTCTCCATTTCGGGTTACCACCCCCATCCTCACCATTTTCGGTTTCTAACTCCATTAACCTCATTTCTAGCTTCTCTTCATCATTCTAAACACTTTTTTCTTTCATACCTCACCTCAAAACCGTCCATCTTCATCAATCTTTTTCAAGATCAAAGTTTGAGACTTTAAGGTAAAGATTGCAACTTTTTTCTCTTCTCTTCTCATTTTCGTGTTCTAAGACCATTTTCATGGTCAAGGATACTTCCTTTTTCAAGTTATGGTGTTGATTTTTGAGGTTGTTTTCTAGGGTTTTTGTGGGGCCAAAATCGAAATCTCAAGGAGCATCTTGGAAGCCATTTTCGTGTTCTCCTCTTTGGTATGAGGGAGATCACTCTATTCAACCTCTAATGGTGGTTGGAGACTTCTCTAATTGTGTATTTGTGAGAAACCCTAATAGGGGTTACTCTTGATTTTATTCTTTTCTATTTGCTTCTTGATAATTTCTATTCTTTTCTTAAATATTTGTATGGATTTGATTCTTGTTAATGTTGTAATAAACCTCATGGATTTGGAATTGATGAACTTGAGACAATTGCCCCTTACTTTGTGCAAGGAGGCTCACGGCCAAGTCCCTCAATGGAGGGGTATGGATGTTTAAAATTTTGAAACATAATTGAATGGTAATAATTGGATGGATGAGGACAAAGAACAAAGAACAAATGCATGGACCCTAGTCCCTTGATGGCTCACGTCCATGGGAGGCAAATTGGTGAACATTGTGACTTGAATGACAAAAATGGACAAATGTGAAATTAGAGGACAATTAGGAGCTCATAATGTGTAAACAAAAATTTAACAAAGACTAAAATTGGTAATTTGGATCATTTAACCTAATAGGAAGAACTTGAGTGTGTGAGTTGAGAGAATTGAATTAAGCATCTAAAGAGGATTAGTAATGAGATACTAATACATTAAAAGGAAAAACAAATATGTGGTTTAGGAATTTAGTGGGGGTTACGATTTTAGGCTTAAGGGAGATGGTAATGGGTTAATCCAATGTTAATAATTTGAAGTAGAAGATTAATGCTTGATATGGTTAAAGAGTTGATAATTCTAAAGACTTTTGAAAGTAGTGATAATAAAGAGTTAAAGTGACATAAAGTGGTCATATTAACTTAATGACATGTAACCTTGAAAGTGAGAATCCATAGTATGAATCATAACGATGAATGGACACTTGAAAATGATAGTGGCATAAAACTTAATTTTAATGCAATTGTGGACCCCTACATGGGATGAATACTTGTTGAACACAGATTATAAAAAATACCTTGATGATACGGTATCAATGATTGAAGTTATGTACGTCTGAATGTACGTGTACCATTGTGAGATACAATATTTATCAGACATGATTTAATATTAAGTCGTCATGCATATGTGTCATCTGTTGGACACTATTGAAAAGGCTGTGTGAGCCTAGGAGTTGAATAACACCTATGTGCGGGTGCAAATAGACTAAGCGTAGGTGTCATATGTTGTTGACCCTAGGGGGCGTCGGGGTGTGGGTGTCTCACAATAGACAGTGGTAGCTCCACTGGGGCCGTGAGATAGACCAATGCGACACACTGATGATCCTGTCTGAGATGCTGTCCTATATCGCGATCAACTGTCGAGGTACCATGTATAAGCCATTGTGCAAACATTTTATGAAATAAAGCACACTCTATTTTAAAGGATAATGATATACTGGTATTACTCCTTGATCATTCACTCCGAAAATGTTTAAGTCTAGCTCCATAAAGTAGGTTTTTGAGACACTTTTGCATTGTTAGCTGTCAGTCGCATAACTCATCGAGCATGAGCATTATTAACTGCGAAGTATGCTTCCTATTATTTCTGTAATAATTATTGGTTATGTGAACTGTTGACTGTTGATGGTACCTCTTTCATTTAAATGTTGTCATGTTGCTTCTACTATAAAATTTTAATGCCGCAATGTTTAAATGTATGAACTGTGTTCTATTTGGGCGTTCAGCGCCGTTTAGTTTCCTACTACTATTATTGGTAATGAATGACGAGTATCTCACCTCTTTAATATATATTCTGCTATTATGTATTATCATATGATTGTCTAAAGATGTTAGTGAAGAGGACAAGGAAACCACCGAGTTTCAGGGTTTCTTGCTGTATCTTGATTGAGATCGATACTGCTGAGGATGTCATTTCGCCCTCGTGGATTCTTTGGTTACGTGTGGATCAATTTTCATGGCGGTCCAGATTACTGGCATATTAACGTGCAGACTGATCGTTGTGTATGCCATGGCGAATTGACGGTGTCCTTAGCGTGGGGACGCTACACTGCTTCTATTTTTGACTTCCATGCTTTTGTTTGGCTGGAATTTTATATGCCTGTGAGAGACATGTGGACGGACATGTATTATACCCCACGTGACGACTCTTTCTTGTCTACTGCTCAGGCTCCTGTCCGTTGTTCCGTCATTCCGATGGATGTCTCGTCGGACGATGAGGACCCTGAGGAGGATCCGTTTACGGTTCCTTCTAGTTCTCGTCAGTCTTAGAGACTATTTTAGGTAGATGGCTACTGATGGCTGTCTGTTTATTTTGAGGGAGCCTGACGTACTGTTGGTTTAGTGGGTATATATTTGTATCTCTTGGGGTAGGTACACATTTTGTCTTTTTGTATACTTTTTGGAAGTGTAATTAATACAGGCTTGTACGTATAAGTATGATAATGTAATTTCGATGTATGGTTTAGTTTCTGTTAACTGTATTATAACTGTTCAGTGTTGGAAGTTCTGCTACAGTAGGGATTTTCTTTTTCTAGTATTATCATTCTACCATTTACAATATCTTACCAAAAAAAAAACTCATTATGATGAAAGTTTTAAGATAACTTAATTTAGCTCCAATATATCACTATTATGAAAATATGAAACTAACGTTATTTTTCGCAAATAAAATATTTACTTACGTTTTACGAATTATTAATATAATAGTGTGACGTTCCTTCTTCGCGTGTATCAGATTAGAAAAAGGGGCGTTACAATGGCCATTTTGGAGCAGATTCTACTATTTTTGAAACAGTAGATACTATCAAATAAAATAATATTATAATAATATAAAATTATTTTATTACACAGTTAAATCCTAAAAATTAAAAGATTAATATACATATCATTCAGAAATGGGTTTAGTAAGATCCCCTAGCTCCGAATAATTAAAATAAGATTTTTTCGGCCAAAAAATTATTATTTTCTTGACTTGGAGTAAATCACACACAATGATCAAATACAATAACGAAATAGTCAACTTCAATTTATAACTTACAGAAAACATAAAATAGTACATTTAGGACGATATCATCATTTATCCAAAAGTTAGGGTGTTACAACTCTCCCCCACTAATAAAAATTTCATCCCCGAAATTTGTCATACCTTAGAATAGTTGAGGGTATTGCTCCCTCATTTTATCTTCCAACTCCTAAGTTGCATCTCCCGTTGCATCATTCCATATTACCTTTACCAACTCAATCATTTTCCCTCGAAGCTGCTTCACTCTTTTGTCCTTAATCTTAATAGGAAGGGTTTCATACGTCAAATTATCTTTCAATTGCACTTCATCGAGCTGTATAACATGTGTCGAATTGGGAATATATTTCCTTAGTTGAGACACATGGAATACACTATGTAGATTGGATAGAAAATGTGGTAAAGCTATCTGGTAGGCTACAGGACCTATCCGACGAATGATCTGATAAGGTCCAATGAATTTAGGAGTGAGGTTCTGGGATTTAATAACCCTTTTGACACCAGTCGTAGGTGTTACTCTTAAGAATACATGCTCACCTTCCTCAAATTCAAGAGGTCGCCTTCGCTTATCAGCATAGCTCTTCTGTCTACTCTGAGTCATCTTCATTTTCTCTTGTATCATCTTCACTTTTTCCAAAGTTTGTTGCACGAGATCAGGCCTAATGGTCATACTTTTCCCATCCTGATACCAACACAAAGGTGTTCGGCATCGTCGTCCATATAGGGCTTCATAGGATGCCATCCCTATACTTGAGTGAAAGCTATTGTTGTAGGTAAATTCTATCAGACAAAAATTTATCCCAACTCCCTTTTTGTTCCAACACACAAGCATGCAACAAATCTTCCAACGACTGGATTGTTCTCTCCGTCTGACCATCAGTCTACGGATGATAAGTAGAACTCAATCGCAGTTTAGTTCCCATAGCTTCTTGCAAACTTTGCCAGCATCTTGACATAAACCTTGGATCTCTATCAGAAACTATACTTATGGGTACACCATGAAGTCTAACAATTTCGCTGATATACATCTGGGTTAATTTTTCCAATGAATACTTAATATTGATCGGCAAGAAGTGTGCTGACTTCGTAAGCCTATCAACTATAACCCATATAGAATCATGTCCTTTCCTCGTTCTTAGCAATCCGGTAACAAAATCCGTTGAAATACTATCCCATTTCCACTCTGGAATAGTTAATGGTTGTAACATACCAGCAGGTCTTTGATGTTCCATCTTTGCCTTCTGACAAACAAGGCAAGACGCCACACGTTCTGCCACATCTCTCTTCATTCTTGGCCACCAAAACATCCGCTTTAAATCTTGATACATCTTAGTCATTCCCGGATGCATACTTGAATTACTAGTATGAGCTTCATCCAAAATTGCTTTCTTAAGATCGGGATCATCAGGTATACAAATTCTTCCCTCAAATCTTAAGATTCCATCATATCCTTCCTCCACCGTCGCCTTATGACCTTGCTTCAAAAATTCCTTTTCATTCTGTAAAAACGAATCCTCATCCTGTTTTTCTCGGATTACATCTAGCAAGTCATTCAAAATCACCACCTTACTTAGACGAATCTTCCTAGTACCAATTCCACTGACAACCATAAATCTCTGAATTGGTTGATCAATTCCTCCTCATTTATCATCATTGTAGAAACACTAACCACCTTTCTACTCAAAGCATCCGCTACCACATTAGCCTTTCCTGGATGGTATTGAAGTTGAAAATCATAGTTCTGCAAGAATTCTAACCATCGCCTCTGCCTCATGTTCAATTTCTTTTGATCAAACAAGTATTTCAAACTTTTGTGATCACTAAAGACATTGAACATAGCTCCATACAGAAAATGCCTCCACACTTTCAATGCAAAAACCACTGTGGCTAGTTCCAAATCGTGTGTTGGGTAGTTCCTCTCATGGACCTTCAACTGTCTTGAGGCATAAGCTACCACATTTCTATTTTGCATTAATACACATCTTAATCATTGGTAAGAAGCATCACAATACACCTCAAAAGATTTGTTAGTGTCCGGTAAAATCAGCACTGGTGCAGTCGTCAATCTTTTCTTCAACTCTTGGAAACTTGCTTCACGTTCCTCTGTCCAATCAAAAGCTTGACTCTTCCTTGTAAGCTGCGTAAGAGGTCCAGCTATCTTGGAAAAACCTTCTATGAACCTTCGGTAATATCCGGCCAATTCGACAAAACTCCGGACCTCTGTCACTGTCTTAGGCCTTTCCCACTGCAAAATGGTCTTCACTTTCGATAGGTCTACCACAATACCTTCCTTGGAAATCACGTGACCTAGAAATTAAACTTCCTCTAACCAAAACTCACACTTGGCCAGCTTCGTATACAACTTCTTTTCTTTCAAAATCTGAAGAACTATACTGAGATGTTCAGCATGCTCTTCTTGACTTTGAGAGTATATCAGAATGTCATCAATAAAAACAACTACAAATCTGTCTAGGTACGAATGAAAAATCCTATTCATATAATCCATGAATATTGCAGGAGCATTCCTCACTCCAAACGACATCACTTGATGCTCATAATGTCCATAACAAGTTCGAAAAGCTATCTTAGGTACATCATCTACCTTGACACGAATCTGATGATAACCTGATCGCAAATCTATCTTAGAGAAAATAGCTGCTCCCTTCAACTGATCCATCAAATCATCAATTCTCAGAAGTGGATACTTATTCTTTATAGCAACCTTGTTCAACTGACGATAATCTACACAAAGATGAGAAGTTCCATCCTTCTTCTTGACTAGTAGTATTGGTGCTCCCCACGGTGAAACACTCGGTTTGACAAAATGTTTCTACAACAGTTCCTCCAACAGTTCCTCCAATTGCTTCTTCAACTCTACCAACTCTGATGACGACATCCGATATGGTGTAATCGAAATAGGACCTGCTCCTGGTACCAAATCGATAGAGAACTCGATCTTTCTTTTCGTTGGCAAACTGGGCACATCATCAGGAAAAATCTCTGGAAACTCATTAACGACAGGAATAGTATTCACATTTTTCTCACTCTTGACTTCTAAAGAAGATAGCAACATATATCCCTGAGCTCCATCTCTCAATAATGATTTGACTTTAACAGTAGTAAAAAATCCAGAACTATTCTCCTTAGGAAAAACTATGGTTTTGTTTGCACAGTCTATTAGGATATGGTTAGATGATAACCAATCTATTCTTAATATTACATCTATCTCAAAAAGAGGTAAGCAAATTAAATTGACCGAAAACATATGATCAATTATGGTGATAAGACAATTCAGACATATCTTGGATGTAATAACAGGCTTAGCAGTCGGTGTAGAAATAATCAATTGAAAACTCAGAGAAGACACAGGCAGTTTTAACCGTTCCATACAATCATATGCAATAAATGAATGTGTTGCACCCGAATCATATAGCACAGTCAGAAGATTACCTTCAATGACACCTTCCCCCTGAATACGATCTTCAGACTGAGAATCTTCAGTTCCAGTCATCGTATATACTCGCCCTCCAGATGACGACTAAGTAGCACGAATATTACTCACAGCAGGCTTCCTTTCCGGCTGAGTGCAATCCCTAGAAACATGTTCAGGTTGTCTGCAATTAAAACAGATCGTTACTCTGATCGAACAATCCTTATATATATGGCCACTCTTTCCACATTTGAAACATCTTGGCATAAACGCCACATTTTGACCAGCTTTATTACCACTAGAACTTCCCCCAACAAGTGGACGTTGAGGTTGACTTCCTAGTGGTCTTGAATAAGGCTTGCATTGAAACTAGTTATTGCTATTGTTGCTTCCTCTCTGGAACCTAGTCGGTCCAAAGTTACAATTTCTGGGATCTCGTGACGGCTCCAACTCCTCGAGTCGTCGACATGTATCCATCAAAGCAGGGAATTCATTCATCCTCATAGGTAGTACTCCTCGCTTCAGCTCTACCCTTAGTCCTTCCTCAAATTTATGGCACTTCTATGCCTCATCAGGTTGAATTTGAAAGTACCTTGAGAATTGTGACAAGCTCTGAAACTTAGCAGTATACTCCCCAACAGTCATGTTACCCTGACGCAAACTAAGAAATTCCATCTCCTTGGCATGTCGGGCACTAGCAGGAAAGTACTTCTCCAGAAATACTTCACTAAACACCTCCCAAGTAATTTCAGTCCCTTCAGCTTGTAATAATCGGCGGGTTCCTCTCCACCAATTCTCACCATCCTCTCTTAACATAAAAGTAGCATACATCACCTTTTTATTATCTGCGCACCCCATTCCTTCAAATACCCTTTCCAAGTCTTGGATCCAGAGACTCGCCTTCTTAGGGTCAAACTCACCTTTAAACTGCGGCGGGTTATTGCGCCTAAACTCAGACAAATTCAGAGCATCAGCAGTCGCATCTTGCTGTTAAGCTGCTATTTGATTTTGTTGAGTAATCACCTCCGCCATTCGCTGCATAGCTTCAGCAGCTGCAGTCATCAAGTCCACATTACATTTCATATTCGCACGCGTTCTTCTTCCACCAGACATCTCTTTCTTCAATCATAACAAAACAAAGTTAGATGTAACCTTTCAAAAACAAATCACAGAGAATCACATAACACAAGCAAAAACAGACCCAACCACAACCCCAAAAGACTCTAACTTGGGCTCTGATACCAACTAATGTAACACCCTTGTGGGGATGTCACATTTCTGATGCAATAAAAAAAAACCTTACCTAAGTAATAAAACGTTTGGTACATAAATAATATGGGTTGTAAAATTTTTCCTTTTAAACATAATAATGTTAAATAAAATAACACAGAACATAAAATAAAACAAACCATTAGCTCACACCATAATATACATATGATTTTGTTTTAAGTTGTACAAATAATTTATAACTATAAATATTTAGTAAAGCAGTAAAAGAGTCAGCATAATACTAAAACATAAAGTGCTCAAGTGCACATCAAAGATTTCTAACCCTCCGAAGGATCAGTCTCAGATGGATCATCAGATGACAGAAATCCAAGATGTCTCGCAGCTCTACGGATAGGAGTCCGTGTTGTCGACACACTACTGATCTTACTAGGTGCATGGAAAAGTCCTCCCCAATAACACCTAAGAGTCAACGGCAACTCAAGATGTAAATACAAAGTAGTAGTAAAAACAGGCTCCCCGTCAAACTCTCCACGCAGGGACACAGTCAGACGCCCCACGTAGACTACCGATCCTCTATCCTCACGCAATCGCCAGGCCTCAGAGCCTCCATGAAACTCAAGTCTCACAAAACCAAGGAATCCAGGCAACGCCATAACCACAAGGTCAATCCAAATGGTATGGGTGGTCTAACAGCTCGCCTTCCTCGAACTGGTCACCTGGCTGTTGCTCCTCAGTGTACTAAATATCAAGAGGCTGCTCCTCTTCCTCTTCCTCTTCCTCAAACTCTTTACAGAATATAACAATAATATAGAAACGCATACAAATAAAGAGGTGAGACGACCTATATCATTACTAGCATGGCAATAAAGAAAATGAAAACACACACAGATATCACAAATAAAAACAGAAATGCATATCATCACATCATGCAATATCACAAATAAATACAGTAATGCATATCGTCACGTCACACAGAATATATCAAATTACATGAAATAATTACATAAAAAAAATGCAGACCACATATGCAATGCACACCGAATCAGACCTACTCCATGGAGCTAAACACAGACATCGGAGAGAATGATCCAAAAAGAACTACCAGTACCTCAGGCTGCCCAACCAAACTATTGCACTATCCAATGTCGTGTCTATAGCCCATAGTCCAAAACGTCGTGTAGTAGTACACAGTCCAAATACGTCGTACACTACAGGCATTGTACCAGATAGTCTCCACAAGATCTTGATTAAGAATAGTGCTTGTTAAGATCATTAGTGTGTTACCCATTACCATGGCCCAGAGGAGCTACCAACTGTCCACATATGGAATCATCTGCACACTAACGCCTCCAAGATTCAATAAATGAATCACACTATGCCTATCACGCCTACAACACAATGTAATTCATCTCGTCAATCAGTCACTAATTTTCCACCAAATTGATATAACTCTCAATGCATGAATAAGAATCATAATTACATAAATGCCCTCAATCTCAATATGTCACCATATTTACAAAAATACCCTCAGTTTCAATATTCCTAAATATAATGCGTGTCCACTTGACAGTACCATATCTCAACATGTCCGGGTCCACCACTTTGGCCCGACAGTAAAACTCACTGTTCCTTTTAGTCGTGTAAGAATTTTATCGCGTTTTCACAATCACGTCACCTTTTTCAGACATTTTCAAATTGCGTAAATATTTTTTGACATTTTTAAAATCGTGTAGGGTTTTTAAACCATTTTCTCAATCGCATAAGATTTTTAAATCGTTTTATTAATCACGTAGCTTAAAAATATTCATTTTGAATACGCGTAAACTATTTCTAGTAATTTTCAACTACGTAAATATTTTCTATATGTTATAATGTATAATTTGATCCTTTATCCATTATTTGTTTATTTTTAGTGAATGTTGACAGCATTTTTTCTAGAAAATTCCTTAAGTGATATTTTCTACATTTACCATTAATAAATGCCTCTTTTAACTATAACAAGTATATATTACTTGAAACTTACTAACGTGCTTCAAAACCCTAAGGTGAGCTAATACGTTAACATTTTTCAAGTATTCACTGTATTTCTTATTTATAATTGTATTCTCTAATTTTTATATTCTAAAACTAAGTTTATATATTTTGTTCCCCGAAAATTCATCGAAATTAAATTCTTTTGCAGTTAATTACTTAATCTACATTAGAAAAGAATTTTGGAAATCAAACATACATTAAATGGCATGTTGGCCGAATTCAACATATGTTTCACAAATGGTCTTTAAATTATTTTCTATCCTCTAAATCATTTTTAAATTCATGGTTTTACCTAAATTCATTAAATCATTGTTTTAGAAAATGGTTGAGAACATCTTGGTTCCCTTTTTCTTGGCGAAGTCGTGAGCTCCTTTGGTATTTTGGAACACTAATGCAATCCTTACATGTTATTCACATCCTACATTAATAATCATACATCTATAAATGCATGCCATATATTTTAAAGCTATAAACATACATGCAAGCATAATCAATCACAAATAAGGAAAGTATTTAAACAAACAAGTGAAAGAATCCTTATGGATTCTTCACCACAAATACAACCACTTTCTCATCACCACACATGGTTGATGAGATCAAATCTCCCTCTTACCTTAAAGGAAGACAACTCCTTCTAACTCTCCTCCTATGGTTTTCGTGTGACCTCCAAGAGAAACCTAACATGCTCAAACAAATTTTAAAGAGTCATAACTATAGGAGAAAAACATAAACTATGGATCCATCATGGCTTAGAACCTAAGAAATAAAGTTAGAAGTAAGAAACAAGAATGTTCACCTTGTAGGAAAAATCTGCAAAGTGATTTTCCAAGCCCAAGATGAATTTTTTTGGAAGAACTCTCAACTAGAGATGTTCTTAGAATGGTGTTTGGATTTGAGAAGTTGGGTTAGATGAAAATTTAGAAGGGTGGAGGTGTGTGTTTAGGGTGTTGGCCGAATGGCTCTCAAAGAGCAACAATGGTGATTTTTGTTCTTGGTGTTCTTGAAGAGAGAAAAGTGTAAGCTTAAGTGATTTACTAGATGAAGTAAAATGAAGTGAAGAGCTCTCCTAAACTCTACTCGGTCGTGGAGCTCCAAAGGAGGTGGCCTCCTTTGTTGACTTCTCCTAACTCCTAACAACCATAGATGTGATCAAGGGTGGATATCAAAGGCTTTGGCTCTAGGCTTGTTTCTAATTGGTGTAGCAAATCTAGTCATCAAGTATCTAGCACCTTCTTGCACCTCCTTGCATGTGCTTGGCCGAATGGCCCTAATGGAGAGCAAACCAAGTTTGTGCTTCATCCATGCAATCTAGTTACACTTAGGTGCATTTAGTTAGTTTGCTTAGTTACTTAGTTAGCCATTTAGTTAACTAGGATAACTAACCATTTTCTTGATCCTTCTAGAACCTTCTCTAACTAGCACTTAAATAGATAGCTAATTAGGTTTACTTCACTTAGTTACTACATAAGCTTCCTATGCTAACTTAGTTAGGTTTAAGCTAACTTGGTTAAGCTTTCTAGTATAATCTTAACATGTCTAACCACTTTCGTGGACTTGCTTCTTATTGGTCCAAAGTTTTCAAGCCACTATTGTTGACTAGTTCCTATTGGCTTAGGATTTAATCTAGCTAGAAATGTTGACTACTTCTCTAAATGCGGGTCCCACAGACTTTTTCGGGTCCATAGTCATTTTGGAGCAGATTTCTACTATTTTTAAGACAGTAGGTACTGTCAAATAAAATAATATTATAATAATATAAAATTATTTTATTACACAGTTAAATCCTAAAAATTAAAAGATTAATATACATATCACTCGGAATTGGGTTTAGTAAGATCCCCCAGCTCCGAATAATTAAAATAAGATTTTTTCGGCCAGAAAATTATTATTTTCTTGACTTGGAGTAAATCACACACAATGATCAAATACAATAACGAAACAGTCAAATTCAATTTATAACTTACAGAAAACATAAAATAGTATATTTAGGACGATATCATCATTTATCCAAAAGTTAGAGTGTTGCAAGGCTCACTAAAATAATTTCTTCATCTAATAAAACAATTTCTGCTTTAGAAAACCAAATTCTCATTTTGAATAAAGAAATTGAAGAATTAAAAATTGAAAATGAGACATTAAGATTAATTGATGCATTCATAACATGTTCTTCACATGCTTCTACATCTTCATCTTGGTCCTCATGTCGTATGCTTGAGAAGGAAATTGAAGACTTAAAGAACACTTTTGCTAAATTCACTTTTGGAAGAGATAATTTAAATATTTTGTTAGGAAACAAAGAGTTATTTTTCAAAAAGTCGGGATAGGTTATAATCCTAAAAATCAGCAAAAATTTTATAAAAATTTATTTGTTCATTCTAGTACTTCAAGTAGCCCTTTTATTAAATGTTTTTATTGTGGGAAGAAAGGACATAGTACATCAATATGCAATGAAGGGAAAAATATCAATATGAAAATTAGAACTAAATTGGTATGGGTTCCTAAGGATGCAATACCCAAAACTAACACAAAACTATCACACAAGGACCCAAGAAAATTTGGGTACCAAAAGTCAAAATTTGAAGTGTGTTGTAGGTGTGCTTGAAGGCCAAGAGCTGAGTTTGGCATTTTGAAAATGGCTACTACAACCACAAGACCAGAAATAATTCCAAGCTCTCTTCCTTGTCTCCATGAAGCTTGGACTTGTAATCTTTGGATAAGTAAAAACTTGTTTTATGCTTTTCTAAACTTAAAATTTGAAAATATCTCTACATTTCTTGAATATGCTAGATGAGGACACATCCTATTTGGAATAACCTATTTTATGATAATATCTTTGTTCTTGACCATGTGGCCATTTATCTTTTATTAAAATTTACATGCTCATAAGTATTATATGTCTCCTTGTTTGATATTGCTTGATATGTTCATATCTTGAAAATGATTCATTTTATGCCTTGAACATGTCTTTGAACTTCTTTGTAAGAAAATTAAATCAGGTGTGCATGCATACTAGAAGTTCTTACTTAATATAACTTGCCTAACATGATCATTATTTGCCCAAGATGCTTATATAAGTTTTGTCGATAATCATATATTTCTTGATAGACGTGAATCATGCCTTAAAATGCTTACAACATTTCTTTTTGATTCAAGTACATATATACATCATGCTTGTATTTATTGCTTAATTATTGATTTATCATTTTTTGATTTATTACTGACTTGAGCATCAGAGATATCCCAAAATCTGTTTTGCAGGTACTTCAATCTTAAGTAAGCTTCTCTTCTCTTAATCTTATCCATGAACATGTTTACTGATGCATTTTTGATAGGTCTATTCAAATAACCATGTGGCTATTCGAATAAACACAGTCAGTTACTCAAGAATTCGTGTTGTGCATCTGTGTTATTCAAATAACACTCAATTCATTCGAATAACCTGAAACTAGCAACCATAGTCTTTATGTTTTATATCTGCGTCATTCGTATAAAACAAATTTTATTCGAATCAACTGATGTCCATGTTAGCTTTCCCCATTCATGTATCTGGATTATCCGAATAAGACATTTCTTATTTGAATAAAGCCTCCACAGTGGATTTTATCTAAATATGGTTATTCGAATAACCATAGGGTTATTCGAACAAACCTTGGCAGAAAGCCAAGCTTACGGGCTTGATCTCAATTATGTTATGTCTTATTTTGATGTAAATGTAATTGGCCAATTTGACTCTATGAATAACATGCTTTTATTGAAATACATTTCATTTGAGCCTGAATTTATGTGATTACTTTTCCAAGAATACAAAATCTTTTAATCTTTGAATCGTTGTTATGTTTTTATTGGTTGTTTTTATACAATAATTAGCTATTCTTTTGATAAATATATGTACTCGGCTAAATTGATCAATGAAATGAAATATCTTTTGCCCTTATGAACTCATTTGTTGTTTTGCCTTATTGTTTTGAATGCTTATTTTCTTATGAGTTTGGCATAATGACTAACCTCTATGGATCCAAAAATTGATGGATACCAAAGAAAAGTTCTTTAAATTATGTTGTAGGGTGATAACTACCTCAAGCAAATATTTAAATAGAAAAATATTATTCAACTTGAGAGAAATAAATGAAGAACAAAGGACCAATAAATGAAGAACATTCTAAAGAAGCATCACTCTCTTCCTAACTCAATAAGTATCTTTATTCCCAAGCTATGATGGTATTGTATATGCTATGACTTATAAGATACTTGTTGATAAATTGATCTTAAATGATTAAATATTTTTCTTACATGAGTAGTATGCTTAGCATTGACAAAGCACCAAAGTGGATATTAACTTGCTAATTTTGTCATTGCATATAGGGTAGATAATGTTAGTTCTATACAATGCTCTAATCCCTATAGCATATTTCATCAATGTAAATGTTTAATATATATGATTTTCTTGATCTATGGCAGAATACTAAGAAATTGGCAAATATAATTAGACTGCAAATGTAAATGGTTGTTTTGATGGCTATATAATATAATTGGATGATCAATGAATGAATATATGCTCTTTTCAACTTGCTTGTGGTTAATGTGCTGAATAATGTATTCACTTTGCTAAAATTATAATATTATACTTTGTTGCTATTCTGGTCTGCTATGAATGTATATATCTTAATGGATTGGAACATACTCTGTTTAAGCTCTATGCTTTCAGTTACCCCACTTTTTTGTTTATGACAAAAGGGGGAGAAAAATTTGAGTTTATTTGAGAAAAGATAGGTAAAATTAAAAAGAGAAATTGGATTCCAAAAGTAAGGGGAGCTGCACATATCTCTGATATAAATCACCTCTTACGAAAAAAAGGGGAAGTAAGTTTCTCAAAATTGACTATTGTGAATTTCAATTTATCTGAACTAATTCTTTTCTCAAATGTTAGTTTGTCATCATCAAAAGGGGGAGAATGTAATTGGCTAGCTGGCATTGATAATAGTTTTGATGTTAACGAACATGATGAAGATGATGATAAGACCAAGTCCAAGACCTACAAGAATAGCTTTAGGACTTAGAGTCTTTTTGGAGTCTTTTTGTATGAAGCCTTCTCGATATCTCATTTGTTTTGGAAAGAAAAGCCTTAAACATGGTTGTAAATGGTTGTTTTGATGGCTATATAATATAATTGGATGATCAATGAATGAATATATGCTCTTTTCAACTTGCTTGTGGTTAATGTGCTGAATAATGTATTCACTTTGCTAAAATTATAATATTATACTTTGTTGCTATTCTGGTCTGCTATGAATGTATATATCTTAATGGATTGGAACATACTCTGTTTAAGCTCTATGCTTTCGTTACCCCACTTTTTGTTTATGACAAAAGGGGAGAAAAATTTGAGTTTATTTGAGAAAAGATAGGTAAAATTAAAAAGAGAAATTGGATTCCAAAAGTAAGGGGAGCTGCACATATCTCTGATATAAATCACCTCTTACGAAAAAAAGGGGAAGTAAGTTTCTCATACTTTGTTGCTATTCTGGTCTGCTATGAATGTATATATCTTAATGGATTGGAACATACTCTGTTTAAGCTCTATGCTTTCAGTTACCCCACTTTTTTGTTTATGACAAAAGGGGGAGAAAAATTTGAGTTTATTTGAGAAAAGATAGGTAAAATTAAAAAGAGAAATTGGATTCCAAAAGTAAGGGGAGCTGCACATATCTCTGATATAAATCACCTCTTACGAAAAAGAGGGGAAGTAAGTTTCTCAAAATTGACTATTGTGAATTTCAATTTATCTGAACTAATTCTTTTCTCAAATGTTAGTTTGTCATCATCAAAAGGGGGAGAATGTAATTGGCTAGCTGGCATTGATAATAGTTTTGATGTTAACGAACATGATGAAGATGATGATAAGACCAAGTCCAAGACCTACAAGAATAGCTTTAGGACTTAGAGTCTTTTTGGAGTCTTTTTGTATGAAGCCTTCTCGATATCTCATTTGTTTTGGAAAGAAAAGCCTTAAACATGGTTTTCAAATATATCTATGTTTTCAAAATGGTTTTGAAAATAATAAAAGTTAGTTTGGATTTTTTTGGAAACAATTTGACAAGTCTCAAAAGTGTTTAAAAATGTTTTTTAAATAGCTTTATTCGAATAAAGCTTCCTTTATTTAAATAGTTTGATCTGCTTTCATAAAAGCTTATTCAAATAACAATGGAGTCATTCAAATAGCAGGCTGCATGCTTCTGTTTTCGAATTATGCTATTCGAATAGCACTTAAGCTATTCGAATAAAAGCATTAGTGAACGTATATTTCAAGAAGGTTTATTCTAATAACAAGGATGTTATTCGAATAACCATGTTTTTTGAGAAAACTATACTTGAAAGAGTTATTCAAATAACTAGTTGGTTATTTGGATAAAGAATATCAGAATCAGTTTTCAAAAGGCTTTTGAAATTGGGTTATTCGAATAACTCAATGGTTATTCGAATAACGTCATGATCCTGTTTTAGAAAGAAACAACCATATTTGTATTTATTGATTGAATTAATTATACCCAGTGGCTCTTTTATTCAAAGCTCTATAAATAGAGACCTTAGGTCATCTTTGCAACAAGCCTAACTATCTGAATCATTCTTTGCTTGCTTGAAAACGTGATTTATAATTTTTTCATATTTTTTGTGCTCTTTTTGCCAAAACTTTGAGATATCCTTAAAGAGTTTTCTTAGTTCTTTAAGTTGTATTATTTGCTCTGTGTAAGAGTTTCTTTTCATCTACTTTCTGCTCTATTGTAAAGGGAGTGTGGTATCCTTCAAAGGTTTGTATAGAGGGTGAGGTATCCCTCAAATGGTTACATAGAGGGTAAGGTATCCCTCAAAGGTATTGTAACAAGGGCAAGGTATCCCTTAAAGGTTTGTGTAAGGGTGAGGTAACCTTGAAAGTTGAGGCTTAAGCACAAGGGTGAGGTATCCCAAGGTGTGAAGAGCGCTCTAGTTTGTAACGGTTGCAAGTACCTGTTTAAACTTGTATTGATAGTGAGAAATCTCAAATTGTGTTTCGAGGACTAGACGTAGGCTACAAGTGGTTTGGTGGCTGAACCAGGAAAAATATCATGTCTACTCTTCTCATCTTTATCTCTTTATTTACTGCAATTTCATTATTATTGCTTATCTGTTTATTTCTCTATTCTTAAGGCTGTCTATCCTCTTTTTGCATTCATATTCATTTAAGAAATAGTTTCAATAAAGTTTGTTTTATAAGCATTTGCGAAAAAGTTTTTAATACTCAATTCACCCCCTCTTGAGTACTGGAGCCATTTGGGTAACAATATAGATTTATTACTTGGAACGAGATCTATTTCTATAATACCTTATAGGATGGTACCGTTAGAGTTAGCAAAAGTCAAAAAGCAAATCGAGGATTTGTTAGATAACCAATTCATTAGACCAAGTGTTTCTCCGTGGAGGCACCTATGTTATTAGTGAAAAAGGAAGGATGGTACCATGAGGGTTTGTGTGGACTATAGGCAGTTGAATAAGGTAACCGTAAAAACAAGTATATGTTGCCTAAGATAGATGATCTAATGGATCAACTGAGAAGAGCTTCAGTTTTTTCAAAGATTGATCTTAGATCTGGATTTCACCAGATAAGACTTAGGGAAGAGTGTAACACCATAACTTTAGGATAAATGACTGTTATATCTTGATTGTACTATTTTATGTTTTTCTGTATGTTATAAAATTTATTTGACTGTTTCGAGTTCATATTTGAGTGTTTTGTGTGATTTGCTCCGGGTCAGGAAAATAATAATTTCTGGACCAAGGAAATCTTAATTTAATTATTCGGAGTTGGGGGATCTTACTAAACCCAATTCTGAATGATATGGTTGTTAATCTTTTAATTTTTAGGATTTAACTGTGCAAAAAAATAATTTCATATTATTATAATATTATTTTATTAGTCAGTACAGATAAACGACAGTGGACCCGGAAATGTCCGTGGGACCCACTTTTGGTTTGTAGGACCCACAATTGCTTTGCGAGACCTACGTTTAGAGAAGTAGTCAACATTAATGGCTTGATTTATTTTAAACCAATAGGAATTAAGTCAACAAAGAGGGCTTGACTTGATTTACACCGTTGGATGAAAAGGTTAAGTTTTGAATATCAACCGTTGATCTAATCTATGGTTGTAAAGAATGAGCTTGGTGAGGAAGGCTTGGATATCCACCATTGATTAAATAGACAGTGGAGATTTGTCACACAAATATGGTTAGAAACATTTGTGACCATAGGATGAGAAGAATATAGGGAAGATCTTGACCTTTTATTGTTTTAAGATGAATCTAATGGCTAGAATTTCATGGAGATAAGATCTAATGGCTTAGATTTGATCATATTACTATCTAATGTCAACCCTTGATATGATCAATGGCTTTTAAAGCTTAGATTATAAGAATGCTAATTAATTAGTAATGTAACTAATTAACCTAATTAAACTAGATTAAGTGTGCATAGAAACTTAATGAGATTAGTAGCTTAATTAGTGATCATCATTAAGGGAGAACATTCAAGAACAAGTGACTAGGTTTATGACAAGGCATGGATTAGCCAATGGAAGACAAGCTTGGTGATCAAGTTTTGATCTCAACCTTTGATCAGATCTAAGGCTAGGATGGAGTCTTGGAAGGTCAAACAAAGTGACCACCTTTCTCTCTATGGAGTTACACGGCCATGCACATTTGGAGAGCAAATTTCACATCATTCTCTAACACTTTACTACACATTCTCTCTTCCAAAATCAAGAACCACCATTGTTGTTTCTCTTTGAGCCATTCGGCCACACCACCTACACCACCATCCAACCACCCAAAATTTTATTCAACCTACTTTTCTAAACCTAAACACTATTCGAAGAACATCTCTAGTTGAGAGTTCTTCCAAAATCTATCATCTTGAGCTTGGAAAATCACTTTGGAGATTTTTCCTAGAAGGTGAAAATCCTTATTTTCCATTTCTAACTTCTTTTTCAAGGTTCTAAGCCATGATTTATCCATGGTTTATGATTTTTCTCCTATAGTTATAACTCTTGAAATTTTTGTTTAAGATCTTTAGGTTTTCTTGGAAGCGAAACTGAAACAACTAGGAAGGAGTAGTAGATTTTGTCTTCCTTTAAGGTAAGAGGGAGATTTAATCTCATCAACCATGTGTGGTAATGAGAAGATGGACTTGTATGTGTGTGAAGAATCTATAAGGATTCACTTGTGTTTGATTGTTTAAATGCTTTCCTACTAGTGTATGATATTGTTTGTATACATGTCTACAAGCTGTAAATTATATTGTATGTGTGATTATGCATGAATATTATTTAGGATGTGAATAACATGTGAAGGTTTGCATGAGTGTTCCAAAGAACACAAAATGAAGGCTCATGGCCTCAATCAAGAAAAGAGAACCAAAATGTTCTCAATCATTTTCTAAGGAAAGGACTTAATAGAATTAGGTAAATGAATGAAAATCAAAATGATTTAAAAGATGGAAATGATCCAAAGATCAAATGCCTATGTTTTATGAAATTCGGCCAAATGTTTTCTAAATGAGTAATCAATTCAAAATTTATTTGCTAAGTGTAGAATTGATATTTTACCTAAAAAGAATACATTTATAATGAATTTCCAAGGTTTAAAGAAGTAAACCAATTTTTATTAGGAATGTGGTGTAGAAGAAAAATGAAGGAAACCCTTGAAAAATACTTACTTTTGAATTTTAAAGTATAATGATAATTAGTAAAGTAGATTTAGTAATAATAAACTAAGTAAATGAATTTTTAGAGGAAAAACGTTTTAACCAAATTTTATAGAGAAAGTACAATTTTAATAGATTTTATAGACAAAATATTGTCAAAATTTATTAAAAATAGACAAATAAAAGAGAATATTTTATATTATATTTATAACTTAAGAAAAATTATTCTACGTAGTTTTAAAGTAGTGAAAATAGCTTACGTAGTTTTAAAACAGAGATTTTAAAGCTTTTTTATCAAGAAAACGATTTAAAAATCTTACGTGATTGAGAAAACGATTTAAAAATACTACGCGATTTTAAAAATAACAAAATATATTTACGCGATTTAAAAACGTTTGTAAAAACAATGAAATTATGAAAAAGCGATAAAATTTTTACGCGATTAATTGAAACAGCGAGTTTTACTGTCAGGCCAAAGTGGTGGACCCGAACATGTGAAAATATAGTGCGTCAAGTGGCAACGTACTGTATTTTGGACATGTGGAAATATGGTACGTCAAGTGGGAATGTGTTGTATTTAAAATTTTTGCCATTGAGGGCATTTGCGTAAATATGAGAATATTTTTGAGACTAAGGGTAATTTGGTAATTATTATTTTTATTCATGCATTGAGTTGTGCCAATATGGTTGATTATTGGTGATTTGATTGACGAGGCGAATAACACCGTGTTATCGGTGTGATAAGCGTCGTGTAGTTCATTTCATCGTATGGACTTGGAGGTATTGTTACCAAGTGGCCTCAATACTCAAGAGGGGGGTGAATTGAGTATGTAAAATATTTTCGTAAATCTTTCGCAAAACGTTTGATTAACAATTTTCGTTGAAGCTATTGGATGATTGAAGTGAATAGATAAACGAGATTGAATACTTCACTCACAAATAAACAACTCAAGATAGAAAGAATTCAAGCAAAGCAGAATATCGAACTCAACTTAAGCAAATATAGTTAAAGCACAAAGTAAAGAGATAGAGTTGAGAGGAACAAACACAAGATTTATCCTGGTTCGATCACCAATCCACTTGTGATCTACGTCCAAATCCTCAAGCAAACCACTCGAGATTTTTCACTAAACTTCAAGCTTGAACGGGTGCTTGAAAACCTTTACACAAAAGAGCACTCAACTCCTTGGGATGCCTCACCCTTGAGCTTGAGCCTCAAACCAGGGATGCCTCACCCTTTTCACTAGAAGGATACCTCACCCTCTTTACAACCTTTGAAGGATGCCTCACCTTCAACAAGGGATACCTCACCCTTTACAAACTTTGAGAGATACCTCACTCTCTTTTCTCTAGAGGGATGCCTCACCCCCTTTACAAAGAATCAAAGTGTTTATAAAATGAAAAGTCTCACAAGAGTAGATGATACAAATTGAAGCCCTATAATGCTCTTCAAGAATATCTAACCAATATATACAAAAACAGAGCAAAGAAGATTTTAATGATGATTCTCGAATTAAAGCAATTGATAGATGTTTCTCAAGTGTTGTTCAACCACAAATGATGCCCCAAGATGAGTATTTATAAGTTGTTGGAACAAAAGAGCCGTTGGGGGCTTTAATGGGCATCATTAAAAGCCAAATAATATAGCCGTTGGGCTTGTCGAATCTTGTGTCGATTACATGGATCCGTAATCGATTACATGACAAGCTTAAAACGTGTTCTTGGCTTTCTGGGTTTGTGGTAATCGATTACAAGACTTGTGTAATCGATTACACGCCCTCTGACTTTCTGGTAATCGATTACAATATTGATGTAATCGATTACATGGCCTTTTTGATCGTGTTCTTGGATTTACGGAACATGGTAATCGATTACATGGATGATGTAATCGATTACAAGTTCTCTGACTTGCTGGTAATCGATTACCAAGAGTGTGTAATAGATTACTTTCCACTTTGAACACATTTTTCAATCCAAATTAAGTCTCTAGGCCATTTTTATCATTTGGGTACTTGGACAAAACAAGATTTATAAATGTTTACCATAATCCAAGATTGAAATCAACATTTCTTTAAAATATGAACTTTGAAAACAAGTTGATTTATGAGATCTTTGAAAAACCATTTAAATATAATTGAGATACCTCAAGAGCATTTCACATTGATGTTCTAAGACCTATATCTAATATACCTCTTTTGATCTTGGTCTTCTTCTCTTGGTCTTGATCTTTTCTTTTGATCTTGAACTTTTCTTTTGATCTTGGTCTTTTCTTTTGATCTTGGTTTTCTTTTCTTGGCTTTGTTATCATCAAAAACTTATTTGATATGCTTCATGACATAAGCATTCACATTCTCTCCCTTTTTGATGATGACAAAATAAACATTGAAAATAGAGAAATATTTGCATTCCTTTATCTATCAGAGATTAAGCGCAACTCTCCCCCGTAATGTATGCATGAGATAGGATAAATGATTTTCATGTAAAAGCACAAAGCTCCCCCGTACACATGCAACATATTTCACTAATCTCTCCCCCGTTGGCATTATCAAAAACAACATAAGCATTCAGCATTGTATAAACATTTTAGCCCAGCAGGATCAATATCAGAGTATGAATGATTTAGCATAACAATTTGGGATGCCAATAGCAAATGCATATGAAAAAGAAATCGTAGATAATAATTATCATTTATGCCAACAGAATTCAGAGTCATATACAAGAGCAAAATTCTCATAGGTTTTATACCACTAATAAATCAAACATTCACATTGAGGAAATATACTATAGGGATCAAAGTATATATAGTACTAATATCATCCACCCTATATGCAATGACAAAAAATAGCAAGTTAATATCCAATTAGGCACTTTGTCAATGCGAAACATACTTCTCATGTAAGGAAAACATCAAATCATTTAAGATTAATTTATCAACAAATATCATACAATCCATAACATATAGAATACCACAATAGCTTAGGGATAGAGATACTTATTGAGAGAGTGATGCTTCTTTAGAATGTTCTTCATTTATTTGTCCTTTGAGTTTGTACTTTCTTCCATTGAGTATTTCATTCCATTTCACTTGAAGAAAGTCTCCTCATGTTCTTCTTCTCCTTCAATATTTCTCATTTATCCACATATGCTTGACATTTCAATATTTGATGACTATATTTCAAAAGTTCTTTAAAACATGAGTTAGCATCAAATATCATTTAAACTTATTTACAAGCATAATTTAGGTTGATATACAATGTAAAACATGTACCACATTATCAACCATGCAATTTTAGCTTTAACAAGAACAAAAGAATGATATATGCACTTGAATCCAAAAGCATAGTTTAAGCATTTTCAAAGCAAGAGTCAAGTTTGTCAAGAAAGACATGATCATCATCAAAACTTATATAAGCATTTTGGGGCAAACAATGATCATGTAAGGCATGTAAAAACAACTCTCTACTTCTCCAAATATCACATGATATTCAATTTAAAGCATAGAAGAGGATAAGAGATTGATGTCACCAAAAGTGTATTCTTTGAGTTTTTGTAGGTGATTCCAACTTCCATACCTCAAGGCTCCTTGAGAATGTTGTGGTTCTCCATGCCATTCCTTTTATATTTTCATCATTCTTGGAGAACTTGGACCATTTCAAATTTTTCCAACCTCAAGTGACGTAGTTGTATTTCACTTCAATGTATGCTTGAGTAAATAGTCACCCTACAACACAATTCAAAGAACTTTCTTTGGTATCCACCAATTTTGGATCCATAGAGGTTAGTCATTATACCAAACTTATGAGCAAGTAAGCATTAAAAATAAATAAATTAGTTCACAAAGGTAAAAGATATTTCATTTCATTGATCATTAAGCATATACCAAGAGAAAATGTGAGTAACAAAATAAATATGGCTTTTTGCGCACTGAAACTCATTTTTTTAAGCCTGTGTAATCGATTACAATGTGTGTGTAATCGATTACGCATGTTCTGGATTCCTGGTAATCGATTACATATGTGGTGTAATCGATTACATGCCTTCTGGAATTGTTGTAATCGATTACATTGGAGGTGTAATCGATTACCTGCTTTCTGACTTGGCTTGGAACGCTTGGCGAGCCTTTATAATCGATTACAATGGTGTTGTAATCGATTACCAATTTGCTAAAACTCAGATTTTGCATTTTGAACAGAAAAAGATCAATTTTAAACCTTTCAAATTTGTTCCAAAGCATTCCAAATCAATTTCAAACAGCATGTAGGCATATAATCCAACTAGATTGTGATCCAAAACACATAATTATGCAAATTTGTTATTTTTACCAAGAATTACATCATTTTGATGGATTGGTGAAGTTTTTGAGCTTTTTGAGGATCTTTGGCATAATGTAGTACCTGCAAAATAGCTAAAGGGAAATCTCCAACCTCAAGTCAAGTATTGGATTCAAATATGATCAAGAACCATCATGATATGCAGCAAAGAGTGTCATGATTATACAAGAAGGTAGCATGTTATGCATCACAATAGCACATTATGCAGCAAAAGAAACAGATTATGCGGAAGATTGTGACATTGTGCCATACAAGTGACAAGTTATGCATGATTTTGCAGACAAAAATTATGCATCAAAATTGTATTACAAGAGTTTAGATGCATGATTGATCCAATATGCCAAGTTCAAAGATGTTTTATATCAAATATGCAATTTCAAACAAGAAAAGAACCTATCAAGCATATTATTGTATATAAAGATATTTTCAAGATATAAAGCTTAGAGAAATACAATTTTAAAACAAGTTAAAGCATAAAAACATATCTCCACTTATCCAAAGATTGCAAGTCCAAGCTTCTTGGAGACAAGGAAGAGAACTTGGAGTAAATTCGATCTTGTGCTTGCAACAACCATTTTTGATATTCCAAAGTCCATTCTTGGCTTTCAAGCACACCTACAACACACTTCAATTTTTGGATTTTGGTACCCAAATTCTCTTGGGTCCTTGTGTGTTAGTGTTAGGCAAGGTGCCTTTGGGAACCCAAACCATTTTAGTTCCAATCTTGTTATTGATATTCTTCCTTACATTACAAGTTGATGCACTATGTCCTTTCTTGCCACAATGAAAACATTTTATAAAAGGACTTGTTGATGAATTTGAGGGAACAAAGAAATTCTTGTAAAGTTTTTGTTGATTTTTGGGATTGTACCCTAAACCAGCCTTTTGAAACACACATTTTTGATTCCCAAGCAATATGTTCAAATTATCTCTTCCAAGGGTAAATTTTGAAAGAGTATTTTTTAACTCTTCAATTTCCTTTTCAAAAGTTTTGCATGATGAGCAAGAAAAGGATGTAGATGCATTATCACGTAAGGAACATGTTAAGCATGAGGAATTTGCATCAATGAGTCCAAGAGTTTCATTTTCAATTTTAAGTTCCTCAATTTCCTTGTTTAAAATAGAGATTTTGTTTTCAAAAGAGGAAATTGTTTTCTTGGATGATGAAACAAGTTTTGCAAGTCTCATAGATTCATTATGCAATTCTTCAAATGCATCTTGCAATTCATCATAGGAAGGAGAAGAACTAGATTCAAAATTTGAGGATGTTACCTCCATGTCGTCTTCATCTTCCTCTTCTCCTCTAGCCATGAAACATAGATTGGCTTTCTCATTGTCCGAACTATCGGTTGAATCCATGTCATTATCATCCCAAGCTATGTAGGCTCTTCTTTCTTTCTTTTCCTTTGAGTACCTTTTTTCATACTTCTCCACTTTCCTTTGATAGATTGGGCACTCCATCTTCATGTGTCCCAATTCTCCACATTCATAGCATTTAGGAGTGGTTGAGGTTCCTTCCCCTTTGTGATAGGCATTCTTTGAGGGAAAGGGAGGTCTTCCTTGTGCTCTATTCTTTTTGAAGAATCTTCCAAACTTCTTTACTAGTAGGCCAAGATTCTCTTCACTAATTTCCAAGCCATCTCCATCATCATCATCATCATCATTGATCAAAGAGAAGGTGGCCTTGAGAGCAATTCCCTTCTTTTTCTTGTCAAGCTCCTCATTTTGGTTGAGTCTATTCAATTCCAATTCATGTTCTTGAAGCTTGCCAAAAAGCGTGGCTAGTGTCATTGTTGCTAGTTTTCTTGATTCCGAAATAGCCGTCACTTTAGGTTGCCAATCCCTGCTCAAACATCTCAACACTTTGTTAATAAGATCTTCATTAGGAAAAGTCTTTCCCAATGAAGCAAGATGATTTATAATATGTGTAAAACGTTTTTGCATTTCTTGAATGCTTTCATGTTGGTTCATTCTAAAAAGTTCATACTCATGAGTGAGCGTATTTATCCTTGATCTTTTCACTTCACTAGTACCCTCATGAGTTACTTGTAAGGTGTCCCACATTTCTTGGGCAGATTTACAATTTGAGACTTTAAAAAACTCATCATACCCCAAAGCAGTGGTAATGATGTTTTTGGCTCTCAAATTATATTTGACCTTCTTTTTATCATCATTCGTCCATTCACTTCTTGGTGTATTAATCCTTACACCATTTACAACTTGTGTGGGGACAAAAGGACCATTTTCAATAGCATCCCACACATCCAAGTCAATAGCTTCAATAAAAATTTTCATTATTTCTTTCCAATAAGCATACCCATCCCCGTTGAAAAAGGGAGGTCTATAAAGAGAAGAACTTTCATAAAAATCATTTGAAGAGGCCATCACTTTCTCTTGAAGCTGCTAAGCTCTTTACACAAGAGCCTAGCTCTGATACCACTTGTTACCAAGTGGCCTCAATACTCAAGAGGGGGGGTGAATTGAGTATGTATAATATTTTCGTAAATCTTTCGCAACACGTTTGATTAACAATTTTCGTTGAAGCTATTGGATGATTGAAGTGAATAGATAAACGAGATTGAATACTTCACTCACAAATAAACAACTCAAGATAGAAAGAATTCAAGCAAAGCAGAATATCGAACTCAACTTAAGCAAATATAGTTAAAGTACAAAGTAAAGAGATAGAGTTGAGAGGAACAAACACAAGATTTATCCTGGTTCGATCACCAATCCACTTGTGATCTACGTCCAGTCCTCAAGCAAACCACTCGAGATTTTTCACTAAACTTCAAGCTTGAACGAGTGCTTGAAAACCTTTACACAAAAGAGCACTCAACTCCTTGGGATGCCTCACCCTTGAGCTTGAGCCTCAAACCAGGGATGCCTCACCCTTTTCACTAGAGGGATACCTCACCCTCTTTACAACCTTTGAAGGATGCCTCACCTTCAACAAGGGATACATCACCCTTTACAAACTTTGAGAGATACCTCACTCTCTTTTCTCTAGAGGGATGCCTCACCCCCTTTACAAAGAATCAAAGTGTTTATAAAATGAAAACTCTCACAAGAGTAGATGATACAAATTGAAGCCCTATAATGCTCTTCAAGAATATCTAACCAATATATACAAAAACAGAGCAAAGAAGATTTTAATGATGATTCTCGGATTAAAGCAATTGATAGATGTTTCTCAAGTGTTGTTCAACCACAAATGATGCCCCAAGATGAGTATTTATAAGTTGTTGGAACAAAAGAGCCGTTGGGGGCTTTAATGGGCATCATTAAAAGCCAAATAATATAGCCGTTGGGCTTGTCAGAATGCTGGTAATCGATTACAGGGATCTGGTAATCGATTACATGACAGTTAAAACGTGTTCTTGGCTTTCTGGGTTTGTGGTAATCGATTACAAGACTTGTGTAATCGATTACACGCCCTCTGACTTTCTGGTAATCGATTACAATATTGATGTAATCGATTACATGGCCTTTTTGATCGTGTTCTTGGATTTCTGGGAACATGGTAATCGATTACATGGATGATGTAATCGATTACAAGTTCTCGACTTGTTTGTAATCGATTACCAAGAGTGTGTAATCGATTACTTTCCACTTTGAACACATTTTTCAATCCAAATTAAGTCTCTAGGCCATTTTTATCATTTGGGTACTTGGACAAAACAAGATTTATAAATGTTTACCATAATCCAAGATTGAAATCAACATTTCTTTAAAATATGAACTTTGAAAACAAGTTGATTTATGAGATCTTTGAAAAACCATTTAAATATAATTGAGATACCTCAAGAGCATTTCATATTGATGTTCTAAGACCTATATCTAATATACCTCTTTTGATCTTGGTCTTCTTCTCTTGGTCTTGATCTTTTCTTTTGATCTTGAACTTTTCTTTTGATCTTGGTCTTTTCTTTTGATCTTGGTTTTCTTTTCTTGGCTTTGTTATCATCAAAAACTTATTTGATATGCTTCATGACATAAGCATTCACATTCTCCCCCTTTTTGATGATGACAAAATAAACATTGAAAATAGAGAAATATTTGCATTCCTTTATCTATCAGAGATTAAGCGCAACTCTCCCCCGTAATGTATGCATGAGATAGGATAAATGATTTTCATGTAAAAGCACAAAGCTCCCCCGTACACATGCAACATATTTCACTAATCTCTCCCCCGTTGACATTATCAAAAACAACATAAGCATTCAGCATTGTATAAACATTTTAGCCCAGCAGGATCAATATCAGAGTATGAATGATTTAGCATAACAATTTGGGATGCCAATAGCAAATGCATATGAAAAAGAAATCGTAGATAATAATTATCATTTATGCCAACAGAATTCAGAGTCATATACAAGAGCAAAATTCTCATAGGTTTTATACCACTAATAAATCAAACATTCACATTGAGGAAATATACTATAGGGATCAAAGTATATATAGTACTAATATCATCCACCCTATATGCAATGACAAAAAATAGCAAGTTAATATCCAATTAGGCACTTTGTCAATGCGAAGCATACTTCTCATGTAAGGAAAACATCAAATCATTTAAGATTAATTTATCAACAAATATCATACAATCCATAACATATAGAATACCACAATAGCTTAGGGATAGAGATACTTATTGAGAGAGTGATGCTTCTTTAGAATGTTCTTCATTTATTTGTCCTTTGAGTTTGTACTTTCTTCCATTGAGTATTTCATTCCATTTCACTTGAAGAAAGTCTCCTCATGTTCTTCTTCCTTCAATATTTCTCATTTATCCACATATGCTTGACATTTCAATATTTGATGACTATATTTCAAAAGTTCTTTAAAACATGAGTTAGCATCAAATATCATTTAAACTTATTTACAAGCATAATTTAGGTTGATATACAATGTAAAACATGTACCACATTATCAACCATGCAATTTTAGCTTTAACAAGAACAAAAGAATGATATATGCACTTGAATCCAAAAGCATAGTTTAAGCATTTTCAAAGCAAGAGTCAAGTTTGTCAAGAAAGACATGATCATCATCAAAACTTATATAAGCATTTTGGGGCAAACAATGATCATGTAAGGCATGTAAAAACAACTCTCTACTTCTCCAAATATCACATGATATTCAATTTAAAGCATAGAAGAGGATAAGAGATTGATGTCACCAAAAGTGTATTCTTTGAGTTTTTGTAGGTGATTCCAACTTCCATACCTCAAGGCTCCTTGAGAATGTTGTGGTTCTCCATGCCATTCCTTTTATATTTTCATCATTCTTGGAGAACTTGGACCATTTCAAATTTTTCCAACCTCAAGTGACGTAGTTGTATTTCACTTCAATGTATGCTTGAGTAAATAGTCACCCTACAACACAATTCAAAGAACTTTCTTTGGTATCCACCAATTTTGGATCCATAGAGGTTAGTCATTATACCAAACTTATGAGCAAGTAAGCATTAAAAATAAATAAATTAGTTCACAAAGGTAAAAGATATTTCATTTCATTGATCATTAAGCATATACCAAGAGAAAATGTGAGTAACAAAATAAATATGGCTTTTTGCGCACTGAAACTCATTTTTTAAGCCTGTGTAATCGATTACAATGTGTGTGTAATCGATTACGCATGTTCTGGATTCCTGGTAATCGATTACATATGTGGTGTAATCGATTACATGCCTTCTGGAATTGTTGTAATCGATTACATTGGAGGTGTAATCGATTACCTGCTTTCTGACTTGGCTTGGAACGCTTGGCAGAGCCTTTGTAATCGATTACAATGGTGTTGTAATCGATTACCAATTTGCTAAAACTCAGATTTTGCATTTTGAACAGAAAAAGATCAATTTTAAACCTTTCAAATTTGTTCCAAAGCATTCCAAATCAATTTCAAACAGCATGTAGGCATATAATCCAACTAGATTGTGATCCAAAACACATAATTATGCAAATTTGTTATTTTTACCAAGAATTACATCATTTTGATGGATTGGTGAAGTTTTTGAGCTTTTTGAGGATCTTTGGCATAATGTAGTACCTGCAAAATAGCTAAAGGGGAATCTCCAACGCTCAAGTCAGTATTGGATTCAAATATGATCAAGAACCATCATGATATGCAGCAAAGAGTGTCATGATTATACAAGAAGGTAGCATGTTATGCATCACAATAGCACATTATGCAGCAAAAGAAACAGATTATGCGGAAGATTGTGACATTGTGCCATACAAGTGACAAGTTATGCATGATTTTGCAGAAAATTATGCATCAAAATTGTATTACAAGAGTTTAGATGCATGATTGATCCAATATGCCAAGTTCAAAGATGTTTTATATCAAATATGCAATTTCAAACAAGAAAAGAACCTATCAAGCATATTATTGTATATAAAGATATTTTCAAGATATAAAGCTTAGAGAAATACAATTTTAAAACAAGTTAAAGCATAAAAACATATCTCCACTTATCCAAAGATTGCAAGTCCAAGCTTCTTGGAGACAAGGAAGAGAACTTGGAGTAAATTCTGATCTTGTGCTTGCAGCAGCCATTTTTGATATTCCAAAGTCCATTCTTGGCTTTCAAGCACACCTACAACACACTTCAATTTTTGGATTTTGGTACCCAAATTCTCTTGGGTCCTTGTGTGTTAGTGTTAGGCAAGGTGCCTTTGGGAACCCAAACCATTTTAGTTCCAATCTTGTTATTGATATTCTTCCTTACATTACAAGTTGATGCACTATGTCCTTTCTTGCCACAATGAAAACATTTTATAAAAGGACTTGTTGATGAATTTGAGGGAACAAAGAAATTCTTGTAAAGTTTTTGTTGATTTTTGGGATTGTACCCTAAACCAGCCTTTTGAAACACACATTTTTGATTCCCAAGCAATATGTTCAAATTATCTCTTCCAAGGGTAAATTTTGAAAGAGTATTTTTTAACTCTTCAATTTCCTTTTCAAAAGTTTTGCATGATGAGCAAGAAAAGGATGTAGATGCATTATCACGTAAGGAACATGTTAAGCATGAGGAATTTGCATCAATGAGTCCAAGAGTTTCATTTTCAATTTTAAGTTCCTCAATTTCCTTGTTTAAAATAGAGATTTTGTTTTCAAAAGAGGAAATTGTTTTCTTGGATGATGAAACAAGTTTTGCAAGTCTCATAGATTCATTATGCAATTCTTCAAATGCATCTTGCAATTCATCATAGGAAGGAGAAGAACTAGATTCAAAATTTGAGGATGTTACCTCCATGTCGTCTTCATCTTCCTCTTCTCCTCTAGCCATGAAACATAGATTGGCTTTCTCATTGTCCGAACTATCGGTTGAATCCATGTCATTATCATCCCAAGCTATGTAGGCTCTTCTTTCTTTCTTTTCCTTTGAGTACCTTTTTTCATACTTCTCCACTTTCCTTTGATAGATTGGGCACTCCATCTTCATGTGTCCCAATTCTCCACATTCATAGCATTTAGGAGTGGTTGAGGTTCCTTCCCTTTGTGATAGGCATTCTTTGAGGGAAAGGGAGGTCTTCCTTGTGCTCTATTCTTTTGAAGAATCTTCCAAACTTCTTTACTAGTAGGCCAAGATTCTCTTCACTAATTTCCAAGCCATCTCCATCATCATCATCATCATCATTGATCAAAGAGAAGGTGGCCTTGAGAGCAATTCCCTTCTTTTTCTTGTCAAGCTCCTCATTTTGGTTGAGTCTATTCAATTCCAATTCATGTTCTTGAAGCTTGCCAAAAAGCGTGGCTAGTGTCATTGTTGCTAGTTTTCTTGATTCCGAAATAGCCGTCACTTTAGGTTGCCAATCCCTGCTCAAACATCTCAACACTTTGTTAATAAGATCTTCATTAGGAAAAGTCTTTCCCAATGAAGCAAGATGATTTATAATATGTGTAAAACGTTTTTGCATTTCTTGAATGCTTTCATGTTGGTTCATTCTAAAAAGTTCATACTCATGAGTGAGCGTATTTATCCTTGATCTTTTCACTTCACTAGTACCCTCATGAGTTACTTGTAAGGTGTCCCACATTTCTTGGGCAGATTTACAATTTGAGACTTTAAAAACTCATCATACCCCAAAGCAAAGGGTAATGATGTTTTTGGCTCTCAAATTATATTTGACCTTCTTTTTATCATCATTCGTCCATTCACTTCTTGGTGTATTAATCCTTACACCATTTACAACTTGTGTGGGGACAAAAGGACCATTTTCAATAGCATCCCACACATCCAAGTCAATAGCTTCAATAAAAATTTTCATTCTTTCTTTCCAATAAGCATACCCATCCCCGTTGAAAAGGGAGGTCTATAAAGAGAAGAACTTTCATAAAAATCATTTGAAGAGGCCATCACTTTCTCTTGAAGCTGCTAAGCTCTTTACACAAGAGCCTAGCTCGATACCACTTGTTACCAAGTGGCCTCAATACTCAAGAGGGGGTGAATTGAGTATGTATAATATTTTCGTAAATCTTTCGCAACACGTTTGATTAACAATTTTCGTTGAAGCTATTGGATGATTGAAGTGAATAGATAAACGAGATTGAATACTTCACTCACAAATAAACAACTCAAGATAGAAAGAATTCAAGCAAAGCAGAATATCGAACTCAACTTAAGCAAATATAGTTAAAGTACAAAGTAAAGAGATAGAGTTGAGAGGAACAAACACAAGATTTATCCTGGTTCGATCACCAATCCACTTGTGATCTACGTCCAAATCCTCAAGCAAACCACTCGAGATTTTTCACTAAACTTCAAGCTTGAACGAGTGCTTGAAAACCTTTACACAAAAGAGCACTCAACTCCTTGGGATGCCTCACCCTTGAGCTTGAGCCTCAAACCAGGGATGCCTCACCCTTTTCACTAGAGGATACCTCACCCTCTTTACAACCTTTGAAGGATGCCTCACCTTCAACAAGGGATACATCACCCTTTACAAACTTTGAGAGATACCTCACTCTCTTTTCTCTAGAGGATGCCTCACCCCTTTACAAAGAATCAAAGTGTTTATAAAATGAAAACTCTCACAAGAGTAGATGATACAAATTGAAGCCCTATAATGCTCTTCAAGAATATCTAACCAATATATACAAAAACAGAGCAAAGAAGATTTTAATGATGATTCTCGGATTAAAGCAATTGATAGATGTTTCTCAAGTGTTGTTCAACCACAAATGATGCCCCAAGATGAGTATTTATAAGTTGTTGGAACAAAAGAGCCGTTGGGGGCTTTAATGGGCATCATTAAAAGCCAAATAATATAGCCGTTGGGCTTGTCAGAATGCTGGTAATCGATTACAGGGATCTGGTAATCGATTACATGACAGTTAAAACGTGTTCTTGGCTTTCTGGGTTTGTGGTAATCGATTACAAGACTTGTGTAATCGATTACACGCCCTCTGACTTTCTGGTAATCGATTACAATATTGATGTAATCGATTACATGGCCTTTTTGATCGTGTTCTTGGATTTCTGGGAACATGGTAATCGATTACATGGATGCTGTAATCGATTACAAGTTCTCTGACTTGCTGGTAATCGATTACCAAGAGTGTGTAATCGATTACTTTCCACTTTGAACACATTTTTCAATCCAAATTAAGTCTCTAGGCCATTTTTATCATTTGGGTACTTGGACAAAACAAGATTTATAAATGTTTACCATAATCCAAGATTGAAATCAACATTTCTTTAAAATATGAACTTTGAAAACAAGTTGATTTATGAGATCTTTGAAAAACCATTTAAATATAATTGAGATACCTCAAGAGCATTTCATATTGATGTTCTAAGACCTATATCTAATATACCTCTTTTGATCTTGGTCTTCTTCTCTTGGTCTTGATCTTTTCTTTTGATCTTGAACTTTTCTTTTGATCTTGGTCTTTTCTTTTGATCTTGGTTTTCTTTTCTTGGCTTTGTTATCATCAAAAACTTATTTGATATGCTTCATGACATAAGCATTCACATTCTCCCCCTTTTTGATGATGACAAAATAAACATTGAAAATAGAGAAATATTTGCATTCCTTTATCTATCAGAGATTAAGCGCAACTCTCCCCCGTAATGTATGCATGAGATAGGATAAATGATTTTCATGTAAAAGCACAAAGCTCCCCCGTACACATGCAACATATTTCACTAATCTCTCCCCCGTTGGCATTATCAAAAACAACATAAGCATTCAAAGATTGTATAAACATTTTAGCCCAAATAGATCAATATCGTAGTATGAATGATTTAGCATAACAATTTGGGATGCCAATAGCAAATGCATATGAAAAAGAAATCGTAGATAATAATTATCATTTATGCCAACAGAATTCAGAGTCATATACAAGAGCAAAATTCTCATAGGTTTTATACCACTAATAAATCAAACATTCACATTGAGGAAATATACTATAGGGATCAAAGTATATATAGTACTAATATCATCCACCCTATATGCAATGACAAAAAATAGCAAGTTAATATCCAATTAGGCACTTTGTCAATGCGAAGCATACTTCTCATGTAAGGAAAACATCAAATCATTTAAGATTAATTTATCAACAAATATCATACAATCCATAACATATAGAATACCACAATAGCTTAGGGATAGAGATACTTATTGAGAGAGTGATGCTTCTTTAGAATGTTCTTCATTTATTTGTCCTTTGAGTTTGTACTTTCTTCCATTGAGTATTTCATTCCATTTCACTTGAAGAAAGTCTCCTCATGTTCTTCTTCCTTCAATATTTCTCATTTATCCACATATGCTTGACATTTCAATATTTGATGACTATATTTCAAAAGTTTTTAAAACATGAGTTAGCATCAAATATCATTTAAACTTATTTACAAGCATAATTTAGGTTGATATACAATGTAAAACATGTACCACATTATCAACCATGCAATTTTAGCTTTAACAAGAACAAAAGAATGATATATGCACTTGAATCCAAAAGCATAGTTTAAGCATTTTCAAAGCAAGAGTCAAGTTTGTCAAGAAAGACATGATCATCATCAAAACTTATATAAGCATTTTGGGGCAAACAATGATCATGTAAGGCATGTAAAAACAACTCTCTACTTCTCCAAATATCACATGATATTCAATTTAAAGCATAGAAGAGGATAAGAGATTGATGTCACCAAAAGTGTATTCTTTGAGTTTTTGTAGGTGATTCCAACTTCCATACCTCAAGGCTCCTTGAGAATGTTGT
Organism: Ormosia emarginata; assembly: GCA_029884605.1. Lineage (NCBI taxonomy): Eukaryota > Viridiplantae > Streptophyta > Magnoliopsida > Fabales > Fabaceae > Ormosia > Ormosia emarginata. The sequence goes on along the minus strand of JAQQTP010000078.1, from coordinate 16,505,498 downwards.
GGTTCTCCATGCCATTCCTTTTATATTTTCATCATTCTTGGAGAACTTGGACCATTTCAAATTTTTCCAACCTCAAGTGACGTAGTTGTATTTCACTTCAATGTATGCTTGAGTAAATAGTCACCCTACAACACAATTCAAAGAACTTTCTTTGGTATCCACCAATTTTGGATCCATAGAGGTTAGTCATTATACCAAACTTATGAGCAAGTAAGCATTAAAAATAAATAAATTAGTTCACAAAGGTAAAAGATATTTCATTTCATTGATCATTAAGCATATACCAAGAGAAAATGTGAGTAACAAAATAAATATGGCTTTTTGCGCATCTGAAACTCATTTTTAAGCTTCGTGTAATCGATTACAATGTGTGTGTAATCGATTACGCATGTTCTGATTCCTGTAATCGATTACATATGTGGTGTAATCGATTACATGCCTTCTGAATTGTTGTAATCGATTACATTGGAGGTGTAATCGACACCGCTTCGACTTGGCTTGGAACGCTTGGCAGAGCCTTTGTAATCGATTACAATGGTGTTGTAATCGATTACCAATTTGCTAAAACTCAGATTTTGCATTTTGAACATAAAAAGATCAATTTTAAACCTTTCAAATTTGTTCCAAAGCATTCCAAATCAATTTCAAACAGCATGTAGGCATATAATCCAACTAGATTGTGATCCAAAACACATAATTATGCAAATTTGTTATTTTTACCAAGAATTACATCATTTTGATGGATTGGTGAAGTTTTTGAGCTTTTTGAGGATCTTTGGCATAATGTAGTACCTGCAAAATAGCTAAAGGGGAATCTCCAACGCTCAAGTCAGTATTGGATTCAAATATGATCAAGAACCATCATGATATGCAAAGAAAGAAAGTGTCATGATTATACAGCAAGGTAGCATGTTATGCATCACAATAGCACATTATGCAGCAAAAGAAACAGATTATGCGGAAGATTGTGACATTGTGCCATACAAGTGACAAGTTATGCATGATTTTGCAGAAAATTATGCATCAAAATTGTATTACAAGAGTTTAGATGCATGATTGATCCAATATGCCAAGTTCAAAGATGTTTTATATCAAATATGCAATTTCAAACAAGAAAAGAACCTATCAAGCATATTATTGTATATAAAGATATTTTCAAGATATAAAGCTTAGAGAAATACAATTTTAAAACAAGTTAAAGCATAAAAACATATCTCCACTTATCCAAAGATTGCAAGTCCAAGCTTCTTGGAGACAAGGAAGAGAACTTGGAGTAAATTCTGATCTTGTGCTTGCAGCAGCCACTTTTGATATTCCAAAGTCCATTCTTGGCTTTCAAGCACACCTACAACACACTTCAATTTTTGGATTTTGGTACCCAAATTCTCTTGGGTCCTTGTGTGTTAGTGTTAGGCAAGGTGCCTTTGGGAACCCAAACCATTTTAGTTCCAATCTTGTTATTGATATTCTTCCTTACATTACAAGTTGATGCACTATGTCCTTTCTTGCCACAATGAAAACATTTTATAAAAGGACTTGTTGATGAATTTGAGGGAACAAAGAAATTCTTGTAAAGTTTTTGTTGATTTTTGGGATTGTACCCTAAACCAGCCTTTTGAAACACACATTTTTGATTCCCAAGCAATATGTTCAAATTATCTCTTCCAAGGGTAAATTTTGAAAGAGTATTTTTTAACTCTTCAATTTCCTTTTCAAAAGTTTTGCATGATGAGCAAGAAAAGGATGTAGATGCATTATCACGTAAGGAACATGTTAAGCATGAGGAATTTGCATCAATGAGTCCAAGAGTTTCATTTTCAATTTTAAGTTCCTCAATTTCCTTGTTTAAAATAGAGATTTTGTTTTCAAAAGAGGAAATTGTTTTCTTGGATGATGAAACAAGTTTTGCAAGTCTCATAGATTCATTATGCAATTCTTCAAATGCATCTTGCAATTCATCATAGGAAGGAGAAGAACTAGATTCAAAATTTGAGGATGTTACCTCCATGTCGTCTTCATCTTCCTCTTCTCCTCTAGCCATGAAACATAGATTGGCTTTCTCATTGTCCGAACTATCGGTTGAATCCATGTCATTATCATCCCAAGCTATGTAGGCTCTTCTTTCTTTCTTTTCCTTTGAGTACCTTTTTTCATACTTCTCCACTTTCCTTTGATAGATTGGGCACTCCATCTTCATGTGTCCCAATTCTCCACATTCATAGCATTTAGGAGTGGTTGAGGTTCCTTCCCTTTGTGATAGGCATTCTTTGAGGGAAAGGGAGGTCTTCCTTGTGCTCTATTCTTTTGAAGAATCTTCCAAACTTCTTTACTAGTAGGCCAAGATTCTCTTCACTAATTTCCAAGCCATCTCCATCATCATCATCATCATCATTGATCAAAGAGAAGGTGGCCTTGAGAGCAATTCCCTTCTTTTTCTTGTCAAGCTCCTCATTTTGGTTGAGTCTATTCAATTCCAATTCATGTTCTTGAAGCTTGCCAAAAAGCGTGGCTAGTGTCATTGTTGCTAGTTTTCTTGATTCCGAAATAGCCGTCACTTTAGGTTGCCAATCCCTCGCTCAAACATCTCAACACTTTGTTAATAAGATCTTCATTAGGAAAAGTCTTTCCCAATGAAGCAAGATGATTTATAATATGTGTAAAACGTTTTTGCATTTCTTGAATGCTTTCATGTTGGTTCATTCTAAAAAGTTCATACTCATGAGTGAGCGTATTTATCCTTGATCTTTTCACTTCACTAGTACCCTCATGAGTTACTTGTAAGGTGTCCCACATTTCTTGGGCAGATTTACAATTTGAGACTTTAAAAAACTCATCATACCCCAAAGCAGTGGTAATGATGTTTTTGGCTCTCAAATTATATTTGACCTTCTTTTTATCATCATTCGTCCATTCACTTCTTGGTGTATTAATCCTTACACCATTTACAACTTGTGTGGGGACAAAAGGACCATTTTCAATAGCATCCCACACATCCAAGTCAATAGCTTCAATAAAAATTTTCATTCTTTCTTTCCAATAAGCATACCCATCCCCATTGAAAAAGGGAGGTCTATAAAGAGAAGAACTTTCATAAAAATCATTTGAAGAGGCCATCACTTTCTCTTGAAGCTGCTAAGCTCTTTACACAAGAGCCTAGCTCTGATACCACTTGTTACCAAGTGGCCTCAATACTCAAGAGGGGGGGTGAATTGAGTATGTAAAATATTTTCGTAAATCTTTCGCAAAACGTTTGATTAACAATTTTCGTTGAAGCTATTGGATGATTGAAGTGAATAGATAAACGAGATTGAATACTTCACTCACAAATAAACAACTCAAGATAGAAAGAATTCAAGCAAAGCAGAATATCGAACTCAACTTAAGCAAATATAGTTAAAGCACAAAGTAAAGAGATAGAGTTGAGAGGAACAAACACAAGATTTATCCTGGTTCGATCACCAATCCACTTGTGATCTACGTCCAGTCCTCAAGCAAACCACTCGAGATTTTTCACTAAACTTCAAGCTTGAACGGGTGCTTGAAAACCTTTACCCAAAAGAGCACTCAACTCCTTGGGATGCCTCACCCTTGAGCTTGAGCCTCAAACCAGGGATGCCTCACCCTTTTCACTAGAGGGATACCTCACCCTCTTTACAACCTTTGAAGGATGCCTCACCTTCAACAAGGGATACCTCACCCTTTACAAACTTTGAGAGATACCTCACTCTCTTTTCTCTAGAGGGATGCCTCACCCCCTTTACAAAGAATCAAAGTGTTTATAAAATGAAAACTCTCACAAGAGTAGATGATACAAATTGAAGCCCTATAATGCTCTTCAAGAATATCTAACCAATATATACAAAAACAGAGCAAAGAAGATTTTAATGATGATTCTCGGATTAAAGCAATTGATAGATGTTTCTCAAGTGTTGTTCAACCACAAATGATGCCCCAAGATGAGTATTTATAAGTTGTTGGAACAAAAGAGCCGTTGGGGGCTTTAATGGACATCATTAAAAGCCAAATAATATAGCCGTTGGGCTTGTCAGAATGCTGGTAATCGATTACAGGGATCTGGTAATCGATTACATGACAGTTAAAACGTGTTCTTGGCTTTCTGGGTTTGTGGTAATCGATTACAAGACTTGTGTAATCGATTACACGCCCTCTCGATTTTTCGGTAATCGATTACAATATTGATGTAATCGATTACATGGCCTTTTTATCGTGTTCTTGGATTTACGGAACATGGTAATCGATTACATGGATGTTTGTAATCGATTACAAGTTCTCTCGACTTTTTGTAATCGATTACCAAGAGTGTGTAATCGATTACTTTCCACTTTGAACACATTTTTCAATCCAAATTAAGTCTCTAGGCCATTTTTATCATTTGGGTACTTGGACAAAACAAGATTTACAAATGTTTACCATAATCCAAGATTGAAATCAACATTTCTTTAAAATATGAACTTTGAAAACAAGTTGATTTATGAGATCTTTGAAAAATCATTTAAATATAATTGAGATACCTCAAGAGCATTTCACATTGATGTTATAAGACCTATATCTAATATACCTCTTTTGATCTTGGTCTTCTTCTCTTGGTCTTGATCTTTTCTTTTGATCTTGAACTTTTCTTTTGATCTTGGTCTTTTCTTTTGATCTTGGTTTTCTTTTCTTGGCTTTGTTATCATCAAAAACTTATTTGATATGCTTCATGACATAAGCATTCACAGGCATTGGTGTGTGGAGTATTCCACATGTGGACAATTGGTCACTTCTCTGGGCCGTGGTAATTGGCAACACACTAGTGATCTCGACACGCACTATACTTAATCAAGATCTTGTAAAGACTATTTTAGTACAATGCCTGTAGTTACACGATGTTTGGACTGTGTGCTACTACACAATGATTGGACAGTGGGCTATAGACACAACGTAAGACAGTGCAATAGTTTGATTGGGCAACCTGAGTTACTGATAGTTCTTTGCGGGTCATTCTCTCTAATATCTGTGTCTAGCTCCATGGAGTAAGAACGAGTCACATTGCATTTGCATTTGTGTCATGCTTCTTAATCTTATTCTCTGTGATATTATATGATGCTGTTAGATTAAAACTTCTGTATTAAATTGCATTATTATTTATGATGTTAAGGTATGCTATATTGTATAAACTGTTATATCTGTTGTATTTGGCGTTTTCTTATTTGCCATGCTGGTATTGATGTATGATTATCTCACCTCTCTATATGTACTGTTTCTGTATTATTAAATTATGTTGTAAAGAGTTTGAAGAAGAGGAACAGCCTCTTGAGTGTATGTATCTTGAAGAAAATGAAGAGCAGCAGACGGGGGATCAGTTCAACGACTGCGAACCTTCTGATCATCCCTATCCTTTGGACTGATTGGTGATGATGACGTTGCCGGGGTTTCTTGGTTTCGTGAGACTTGAGTTTCACGGGGGCTTGGAGGCCTGGCGACTACGAGAGGACAGAGGATCGGTGATCTACTTGGGATGTCTGACTTTGTCCCTACAAGCGAAGTTTGATACTGAGCCTGTCTGTACCACGACTTTGTACCTACAGTTGGAGCTGCCATTGGAGTTGAGGCGTCACTGGGGAGGACTCTTTCGTGTTCCCAGTGAGATTAGTATAGTGTCAACAGCGCGGACTCCTGTCCGTAGAGCTGTGAGACATCCTGGATATCTATCACCTGAAGTTTCATCTGAGAGTGATCCTTCAGAGGGTTAGAAATCTATGATGTGCACTTGGGCACTTTTTGATGTTATGTATTACATTAACTATTTATTGCTTTGTTTAAATATTTTGTAGTTGTATATTATTTGTATAACTTAAAACAAAATCTTATGTATATTATGTGTGATGACAAATTACTTTATTTTATGTTCGGTGTTATTTTATTTAGTAATATCCTATATAAAAAGGAAAAAAATTTACAACTCATACTATTTATATAACAAATGTTTTACAACTTGGGTAATATTTTATCTATTTTTATTTTATTGCATCATAAATGTGGCACTCCTACAAGGGTGTTACAAAGAGGATATCCCTAAGACTGCTTTTAGAACTAGGTATAGACATTATGAGTACCTTGTGATGTCCTTTGGGTTGACAAATGCGTCGATAGTGTTCATGAACTACATGAATAAGATCTTTAGACCCTACCTAGATCTGTTTGTAGTTGTGTTTATTAATGATATTCTAGTCTATTCTAAGACAATGGAGGAGCATGAACAACATTTGAAGGTAGTTTTGGAAATCCTTAAGAACAAGAGATTGTTTGCCAAGCTATCAAAGTGCGAGTTCTGGCTCAACCAAGTATAGCTTTTGGGCCATGTGATTTCTCAGGGAGGGATTTCTGTGGACCTAAGTAAAGTTGATGTAGTGTTCCAGTGGGAGAGACCTACTAGTGTAACCGAGATCAGAAGCTTCTTAGGCCTAACGGGGTACTATAGAAGGTTCATAAATGGTTTTTCTCAATTAATGCTACCCTTGACTAAGTTGACTAGGAAAGGTAGTACTTTCAATTGGACTCAGAGATATGAGAATAGTTTCCAGGAGTTAAAGTTGAGGTTGCCAGTGTTGGTAATTCTGGATCTTTGGAGAACTTTGAAGTATATTATGATGCTTCAAAGATGGGTTTAGGGTGTGTTCTGATGCAACATAGGAAAGTAGTTGCCTATGCATCAAGGTAATTGAGGCCACGTGAGGGGAACTACCCTACTCATGATCTGGAATTAGCAGCGGTAGTGTTTGCCTTAAAAGTATGGAGACATTACTTATACATAGTTCAATTTGAGGTGTTCAGTGATCATAAGAGTTTGAAGTACTTATTTGATAAAAAAAAGCTGAACATGAGGCAAAGACGGTGGATGAAATTGTAAAAACTGTGAAAATACGATATATGGTTACGGAGGTAGCCCAATACCTGTTTATCAAGTCAGTTAAGTTTTGTGACTGTCTAAGCACATTTAGACACTTTGCTATAACACTATATGTGGATAATAGCTATTATTAGCTCTTAAACTACTTAGTTAATGGAAATAAATATGGAGAATTTGTTTCTAGGTCATAAATAGGTGAACTGTGCTATAGTTAAAATTTGAGGTTAATTAAAATTAGTTTGGTATTTTTAAACATACTAGTTGTGTGTTTTAATGTCAGATTAACTACAAACAGATATGGAAAAATGTGAAAGTGGTGAAATTAGATTTTTAATGAATCTTAGGATTTGTTTTGAATATGTTAGAAGTTAGAGAACTGAATTTAGTAAAATCTGAGTGTTCTTAATAGATCGGGAGTTTTAGTATTTGACTATAAGAAGCCAATTTGGATTTCTCTTCCTCATATCTCATAGCTGGGGAAAACAGAAATCAGAGAAGAGGAAAAGAGAAGGGAAACCATGAAGAGGAAAGAAGAAGGAGAAAGAGGAAGAAAGGAAAAGAGGAAGGGAGAGCTTGGATCTTCCATAGCCCATCCTTGGATTCATCTTCATCTTCAAGACCTTGAGGTAGGGGTTTTTGAGTTGAAACTTCACCCTTTTCTTATTCTTCCATGTTAGGCTTAGTTAAGGTTTAATATGCCAAAATGAGTTCTTGAGGTGTTTGAAGTGATTTTCTTGCTTGGATAAGTTTTAAATGTGGTTTATGACTTGTTCATGCTAAGAGATTGTATTAGAAACTAAAAATTCTCCATTTGGATCTAAAATGCTCTAAGTGTTGATTTTAAGGGTTTGGATGAGTGATTTGGTGATTTGATCCATTTTTGGTGATATCAATTAGTGTTTTATGTTTCCCTCATGTTTGTGAACTTGTTTGGGACTTAAAATCATCAAGAAACGAATTTGGAGTGATCAAATCTCATATTTTTGGCCAATGGAACAGTGGCACGATTATGCAGAATTTTTTACAATATGTCTATTCCAGAAACACAGCCCGTGCATCCAGACACGGGGGGGGGGGGAGGGGTGTTTTTAGACATGGCCAGTGTTTTTAGCCCAGAATCTTCAAAAATATATTGGGATTATTCTTATATGATTTCTTAAGTTTGTTGAGGCACTTTTGAGGATATTTCTTGGAGGGAATTATCGTCTTGCATATATGAAAGTTTGGGAAATGTTTAGACATTCAAAGTGTGATAGAATGCCTGGGTTGGTGTTTAGAATTTTGATCAATGTGAGATTGATTTTATTATCATAACACCATTCTTTGGGAATTACATTTCAAACTAAAACATTATAAAACTAAACTCTATTCATAATTAATTTATTATTATAATATACGAGTTGTAAAATTTCTTTTCGTGAATATCATAATTTTAACAAAATATTAAAAACACAAGACATAGTAGCTGAATAATATACATCTCATAGTTTAGTGACAACATAAAATACGTAAAATTTACATATTCAAAAGAATATATACAGCTATCATAACACAATCTAATCTGGCCAAAGTCTAAACACCTAAGAAAAAGTAGTGACCACGTAGCCGGTCCTACTCAAAGAAAGGGTAACATCCCCTATATACTCGATGCGCTCAATGCCAAAATGGATGCGCCATGCGTTGGTGCCTCCATGAAACTGCACCCTAATGAAACCTAGAAGATCTCGCCCTGGCCCCATCACAGTCTTCATAGAACATAAACATTGAACAGAACAGACAAGACAATATAACAAAGAGGTGAGATCCTCTACATCACATACTAGTATAGCAATAAAGAAATAGTAATAACAATAATGTCATTCAATACAAAATCAATAATTACAATTATGATATCAATTAATAAATGATCCAACAAATGTATATCACAGCAACATGTTTACCAACTATGCATATGCACAATGAACTGACCCCTACTCCATAGAGCTAAAACTAACATCGGAGAGAATTGATCGGGAGACATGTCTGTATATTGTTAGCCTCAATTCAAGTGCTACAACATTCTTAGCATACGCATCATAACTTATACAAGACATTCTACACCAGATCATGAATAGAAATAGTATCTCGTCGAGATTGTCAGTGCGTTTGCATCAGTTACCATGGCACAGTAGAGCTACTAACTGGTCACTTGTGGAATTCTGCACCCCGAAGCCCCCAAGATCAGTCATTGACCTTCACTACGCAATTCACACCCGTACTAAGGTATAAATTCAATCTCCTAGGCATACAGCCTTAACAAGTAAAGTCCTCTTGACTTTCACAATGCATGATTAAATGACTCAAGCATTAACAATTATTAACAACGTGATTCCCACGAAAAACAAGCCACCACTGGGCCAAACTGTCTATTGACGTATTCGGGTCTAGTAAGTCAGCTCGACAGTTATCCGTTATTTTTCTCAATTGCGAAGCATTTTTATTGTGTTTTCACAATTGTGTAACACTTTTGTTATGTTTTCCAAATCACGTAACAGTTTTACATCTTTTTCAATCGCGTAAAAATTTTAAATCATTTTCTTAATCGCGTAACTCAAAAATCACCGTTTTTAAATCGCGTAAAGTTTTATCAATATTTTTCAATTGCATAAAATGTTTATTGACATTCTTAACTAAATTTTGAGACTTTCCATGTTTAATAAAAATTAAAACCTTAATTTGAAACGTTTTCTTACCAAATTTCCTCTAAATAATATTTCCTAACGTTTTTCACAAAATCTATGTTATTTTGATGAAATTAAACATTTCAAAAATCCTTTTCCATTACCTTTACTAAAGACTCTCTTAAAAGAAATACTTTAAACTTTCAAATCATCTTTCAAACTTATTTTCATTATCATGGTCAAAATCAATTCTTTTTCTAATGATATGATTTTGTTCCTTCCTTTTTCAACTTGTAAATCCTTAAACCATATTATTGCAACTTGGATACCCTATTTTGAAGTAGATGGCTGTAAGCCATGGATGGTCTTTGGAACCAAAAATGTTGTCATTCCCACATGATTCAAAGCATATAAACCATTTTAAATCATCCATTTCATGCATACTATCAAAGCCAAATAATCACATATAAATAAATAAGCAAAAACCATAAATAAGAGTCCAGTTGATATGACTGAACTCATTAGGAATTGTTTGCATCTACACCCTTTGGAGTGGTACCTCTAGTGTGGGTAGAGCCCATGGGTTAGATAAAGGGTTGTTAGATAAGGTTTGCAAGGATTATGGATAGAGGAGTCCAAGAGTTTAGTGGAAAACAAATTTTCTTAGGTGAAGAATATATGGTATAGGTTTGGATTAGGATTGGAGACCAGTGTGAAACAAGATTGTCTTGAGTTGATAGTGATGAGTTGGATATCACTAAGGAAGGTAGGATTCCTTCAAGTGTGATATCTAATGGAGATCTTAGAACTTTAGTTGCGAGAGACTAAGTGTTGGTGACAAGTGAATTTTGGGGACAAAATTCTAAAAAGGTAGGGAGAAATGTAAACCCATGAAAACATGGAGACTTGTATATGGTTATGGAGGTAACCTAATATTTTTTTATCATGTCTATTAAGTTTTGTGACTATCTGAGCATAATTAGGTACTTTGTTGTAACACTATGTATGAAAAATAGTTGTTATTAGCTCCAGAAGTGACTTAAACTGCTTAGTTAATAGAACTAAATGTGAAGAATTTGTTTCTATGTCACAAATGGGTGAACTATGCTACAGTTAAAATTTGAGATTAATTGGAGTTAGTTTGGTATTTTAAGCATACTGGTTATGTATTTTAATGCTAGATTGACTACCAACAAATATGAAAAAATGTGAAAATGGTGAAATCAGATTTTTAATGAATCATAAGATTTGTTTTGAATCTATTGGAAGTTAGAGGACTGAATTTGGTGAAATATGAGTGTTCTTAACAGATCGAGAGTTTTAGTATTTGACTATAAGAAGCCAATTTAGATTTCTCTTCCTTATATCTCACGGCTAGGGAAAATATAAAACAGAGAAGAGAAAAAGAGAAAGGAAACTGTGAAGAGGAAAGAAGAAGGAGAAAGAGGAAGAAAGGGAAAGAGGAAGGGAGAGCTTGGATTTTCCATGGCCCATCCGTAGATTCATCTTCATCTTCAAGACCTTGAGGTAGGGGTTTTCAATTGAAACTTCATCTTTTTCTCATTCTTCCATGTTAGGCTTAGTTGAGGTTTAATATGCCAAAATGAGTTCTTGAGGTGTTTGAAGTGATTTTCTTGCTTGGATAAGTTTTAAATGTGGTTTATGACTTATTCATGCTAAGAGATTGGATTCGAAACTGAAAATTCTCCATTTGGACTTAAAAAGCTCTACGTGTTGATTTTAGGGGTTTTGATGAATGATTTAGTGATTTGATCCATTTTTTGTGAAATCAATTAGTGTTTTATATTTTTCTCATGTTTGTGAACTTGTTTGGGACTTAAAATCATCAAGAAATAAATTTAAAGTGATCAAATCTCGTATTTTTGGCTAACAGAACAATGGAACGGTTCTGCAGAATTTTCTGCAATGTGTTGTTCCAGAAACGCGGCCTATGCTACCAAACACGGGGGGAGGGGACGTGTTTTCAGATATCACCCATGTTTTCAGACATGACTCGTGTTTTCGGCCTAAAATCTTCAAAAATGTGTTTTTGATATCCTTGGAAGTTCCTAAGTACTATGATTATTCTTATATGCTTTCCAAAGTGTGTTGAGGCACTTTTAGGGATATTTCTTAGAGGGAATTACCGTCTACCATATATGACAAGTTTGGGAAATGTTTAGACATTCAAAGTGTGATAGAATGCCTAGGTTGGTGTTTAGAATTTTGATCAATGTGAGATTGATTTTATTATCATTTGTGAAAATGATATGTGATGGGAATAACACATAGTGTGAATATATGAGTATTCTTAAGTTGATAATTGGAACACTTCATGGAGGAGGATGAGCACGTTTAAGGGCATTGGTTATGAACTCATGTGGGAGAGTATCTAATGTGGTGTTGAATGTGTGTTAAATATTACTTTGCATGTTTTCTCACACACTTGTTATTTCCATATATCTGTGAATGGTATATGAGATGGTAACAGTACATTCATTATTATGAGATGGAATACTCCATTCATTATCAGGTAGTGTTTTAAGGTTAGAGCCTCACTACTCAGAGAAGTAAAAAGGAATTGCAGTTCCTGGAAATAGTTAAGTTTCGTGACATTGCACCAACACTATTTTCACTTCATGGCATATCCATTGTCTTAGGACATATTAGGCATGAACATACAACATATCAAGCATTGCATTTGTATAGTAATTGTATGGGCAATTACCTTAAACAATGATATGTATTATTGTATGGGCAGTTGTATAATATCGTTGATAGTTGTTATGGTGAAATATTGGTAGTAGCCACAATTGTTGTTGTATCTCTGATATGGAGACGTTGTTGTGTGTCTTTATTGTAACGCCCCTTTTTCTCATCTCACGAAGAAGGAACGCTACACCATAATAAAGAAAAATGAAAACGAAAATGTGAAAAATATAAATATATTGATTGATTAAGACCCAGTTCATATTTGTTATGTGAATAAATAATTTACATCTTAATTGTATAGTAATCGGGTATTGAGAACACGTGTATATATATATGTATATATATTTTTATGAGAAGATAATGATAATTATAGACATAATAAAAGTCAACATGAGATAAAACCATACATCCACTTTATATATATATATGTATATATATATATATATATATATATATATATATATATATATATATATATATATATATATATATATATATGCATCTAGCTTGTTTAGTTACATCATCAAAATATACAAAAAGTAAGAGGCTTTACCCACCCAAGATGATTACAAATTTACATCCCATCAAATTAGCAAAACGTTAGGCTTCCCAAAAAGATATACGGATAGCCATCAGTAGCCACTGGCAGCATTAGCCCCTAAGACTGACGTGAAGGAACTGTAACAGGGTCCTCCTCATCCAATAAGATCATCATCGGAGCGACCGAATTTTGAGTAGAAGCCTGAGCAGTGAATAGAAATGAATCATCTCGTGGGGTGTAATAAAGGTCATCCCATAAATCTCTAACAGGCGGTCGGCACTACAAATTGGGTCACCCTCACTTAGAGGTTGTTAAACACATTTTCAAGACTTGTAATGTGCCTTTCAGTAATAAAACTGTCGTAGCGGCCCCAAGCTAAAGACACAGTTAGCTCTCCATGATAGATGCAATGGTCCGTACTCAAGTTTATGTGCTAGCAGTCTGGACCACCATGAAAGGTCATCCTTGCGTAACCCAAAAATCGGCGTGGACGTGAAGACATCTTCAATCAGTCTCTAATCGTAATCGGGCCAAAAACTAGGAAAATCAGGTGCTTCATTTTCTACCTCGCGAGCATCTTCTCAGAAGTACATAATTTAAAACATAAGTATAGATATATAAAAAAGAGGTGAGACACCCAGTATTCAATACCAACATGGCAGTAAGAAAATAGAATGGCGCTAGACGACCACATAGCATTACAACACATATAGTTATCCACAGTAATAGTCAAAGAAGCAATAAAAGAGAGATAATAATAACAAAGTCTCAGGCAGTAAACGATTTATCAATCAAATAATTATTGCAGTATCAAAAATAGATTGTTAAATAGTCATAGGTACTCATGCTCAATGAAATATGAGACTGACAATGCACAATGCACATGGTACCAAAAATCCTACTTCATGGAGCTAGACATCAACATTTTGGAGAGAATGATCAAGGAGTCATGCTAGTATCTCGTTAGCCTCAAAAATAAAGTGTTTTATCTCATAAAATATTTGCACAAAATAGCTTATACATGGCATCTCAACGGTTGATCGCGATATAGGAAAGCATCTCGGTCCGGATCATCGGTGTGTTTGCATCGGTCTATCCTACGGCCTCAGTGGAGCTAACACTGTCTATTGTGAGACACCCGCACGCCGACGCCCCCAAGTTCAACTACTATGACCCTACACTTAGTCTACTAACACCCGCACTATGGTGTTATTCAATCTCCTAGGCACACATCGCCTTTCTAACAAAATCCAACGGACATCACATATGCATGACGACTTAATTTACATCATGTATGTGTATCAATTGCATGTTCCTCATAACACAATGCATATCATGCATACTCATCAACAATATATTTTTCATGGAACATACCACAATGACATACAATCAATCTTTAATAACATCATTGCCACAATTTAATCAAGTACATATCAACAAGTACTCGGTCCCACATGGACTCACAATTCCATACAATTCATTCTTAATATCAACAATTTCATATACATGGTTCAACACATATCATAATTCTATATTATGAATCCAACATCCTTAGTTTCCTAAGTCTTGATCAATTATAAAAATTTTGGGCTAAAGAACCCTTGAAAAACCGTGGCCCCTCTAAATGTTCATCACTCAATTAATTTCTTCCATCTCATTATGAAGTACATATCTCTAAATCCTTAATTCCCAAATATGCACAAAAACATCACTTGGACTCAAAAAAAATTCCTTTAGAGGCTGTGGCCTCCCTAAGGCATCAAGGTTCCAATTTTTCTATTCCTTCCATCCATCCTTTAATAATTAATTCATTTTACACAAAAATCAATTCAAACCCTTAAGATTTTGGGCCAAAACCGTGACCTCTCAATAGGGTAGTAAACCCTTAAATTTTCCATTTATCAAATCCAACATTATCAAAGCATTCCAACATCCTTAATGTATTCAAACTAACCAATCATTATTAATCTCAATCAAGAACACACAAACATGCAAAAACAATCAAACAAAGTAAGCATCCATTATGGATATCTCCATCAATAATCACATAAAGGTCTCTTCACCACTAATAATGGTTGAAGTGTGTAAATCTCCCTCTTACCTAAAGGAAGAACACGAAATCACCTCCTTGGCATGCTCTTGGTGGTTCGATTTTGGGGCTCCCAAAAACCCTAGAAATCGAGCTCAAAGAATCAACACCAATGGTTGAAAAAAAAGAGATCCATGGTCATAAATATGGCCATAGAAATGAAAAATAGGAAGGGAAGGTGAACAATCAAAGATTTACTTTCAAAGTTTCAAACTTTGTTCTTGAGAAAAAGTGAAGAAGATGATGGATTTGAGAGAAACTCTTCAAATATAAAAGCTTTAGAATGATGAGATGAATGTAGAAATGGTACTGGTGAAGTAAGAAATTGAAAATGGCCACCCAATAGGGCTACAAAATTGTGGAGAGGTGAGGGACAAGAAGAGAGAAGTTGGAGAAAATGGAAGATGAAACTTGAAGAGAGAGAAAGTGATAGTAGAAATGAGTGATATTTTTGGGTGAAGAGTGTTAAGTGTGGGATTTTGCTTCCCCAAGGGCACTAAGTGCCATAGCAATAAGAGAGAGAAGGAGAGGGATGAGTGGCTTCTCCTACAAGATTGGGTAATTTGGTTATTTTGTGTTCAAAGCTTCTTTGAGAAGCTTTAATTAAAATATAGTATTTTTGAATTAAAGTGGATTTGAGTAGACATAAAGTAGATTACATTAGGATAATGTGATAGTATTTTCTAATACATGCTATTATCTAATGGTTAATTGTTACAATTGACAGAAGTCAGTATTAATTGCCCAGCGGATAAAAATTATACAGCGATTTATTTTATCTTATAAAATTCTCGAAAAATATGAAACCTCGTAAATTGTGTCTAGCCTCGGGTTTAGAAAGATCCCCCGTTGATGTTTCCATATATCAAGGTTCTCGGGAAAAATATCTCATTTTCCCGGCTCTGCTCAGATTACATGCAAAACGAGGAATAATATTAAAATATTAGGCATTCTCAGAAAAATCCAAAAAAAATCACAAATATTATAAAATGACTATTTATGGTAAAATAAATAAATATTGGGATTTTACAACTCTCCCCTTCAAATAAAAATTTCGTCATCGAATTTTTTTTACCTTAGAATAGTTGTGGGTATTGCTCCTTCATCTTGTCCTCCAATTCCCACGTCGCATCTCTGGTTGTCTTATTCCAGATTACCTTTACCAATGGGATGTCTTTCCCCCTGAGTTGCTTCATTCTCCTATCCTCAATCCTTACAGGAGTTGTTTCATAAGTCAAGTTTTTCTTTAATTATACTAAGTCAGGTGCTATGACATGATTAGGGTTAGGAATATATTTTTGGAGTTGTGACACATGAAAAACATTATGGAGATTTGAAAGAAAAGTTAGTAAGGCTATTTGATAAGCAACTGGACCTACCCGACAAAGAATTTGGTAAGGTCCAAGGAATTTTGGAGTAAGCTTTCTAGACTTAAGAACTCGACCGACCCTAGTGGTAGGCATGATTTTCAAAAACATATGCTCTCCTTCCTCAAATTCAAGAGGTTTTCTCTTTTTGTATGCATAGCTCTTTTGTCAACTTTGAGCCATTCGCATCTTCTCTTGAATCATCTTGACTTTCTCAGTCGTTTGTTGCATGAGATCAGGTCCAACGATAAGTCGCTCTCCGTCTTGATACCAATATAAATGTGTTCTGCACTTTCGCCTATATAGAGCCTTATAGGGTGCCATCCCTATACTCGAATGATAACTATTGTTGTAGGTGAACTTTACCAATGGTAAAACTTCATCCTAACTTCCAATCTGTTCCAAAGCACACGCTCTAAGCAAATCTTCCAATGATTAAATTGTTCTTTCTAATTGGCCATCGGTTTGTGGATGATATGCAAAACTTAAGCGTAACTTTGTTCCCATTGCTTCTTGACGACTTTGCTAAAACTTTGACATGAATCTTGGATCTCTGTCAGAAATAATACTTATAGGTACACCATGCAGTCTGACAATATCACCGATATACAACTGAGTCAACTTCTCCAATGAATACCTTATGTTGATCGGTAAGAAATGTGCTAACTTCGTGAGTCGATCCACTATTACCTATATTGAATCATGACCCTTTAGGCCTTGGCAATCCAACCACAAAGTCTATTGCAATACTATCCCATTTCCATTCGAGAATAGTTAAGGGTTGTAACATTCCAAACGGTCTTTGATGTTCAACCTTCACTTTCTGGCATACCCAACAGGAAGACACACATCTAACAATATCTCTTTTCATCCCATGTCACCAAAATAGCTTCTTCAAATCTTGGTACATCTTTGTTATTCCTGGGTGCATACTCAACTAACTCGGGTGACCATGTTCAAGAATGTACTTCATGAGTTCTTGATCCTTAAGCATGCATACTTTACCTCTGAATCTTAAAATTCCATCGTTTTCTTCCTCTAAGGTCGTTGCATCGCCTTGCCTCATCCGTTCCCTTTCTTATTGTAAGAACTTGTCAACTCTCTGTTTTTCTCGAATATCTTCCATTAAGTCATTTAAAATAGTGACCATGTTTATACAAATCTTTTCAGGTGTCAACTCCACAAAAGACCATATATCTCTAAATTGTTTTATCAAATCCTTTTCTCTGATCATCATAGTAGAAACACTGACCGTTTTCCTACTTAAAGCATCGGTCACAACATTCGCCTTTCCAGGGTGATACTGAAGTTGGAAATCATAATCTTTTAGGAATTCCAACCATCTTCGTTGCCTCATATTCAACTCTTTTTGATCATACAGATACTTCAAGCTCTTGTGGTCACTAAAGACGTTGAGCATTGCTCTATAAAGAAAATGCCTCCATATCTTCAAAGCAAAGACAACACAGCTAATTCCAAGTTGTGGGTTGGGTAGTTCTTTTCATACATCCGCAATTACCTCAAAGCATAAGCCACCACTTTTTTGCTTTGCATAAGCACACACCCCGATCCTTGGTATGAAACATCACAATATACTTCGAATGGTTCACTTGGATCAGGCAGAACTAATACTGGTGAAGTAGTTAATCTTCTTTTTAACTCTTAAAAACTCCCCTCGCAAGCATCCGTCCACTCAAAAGCTTGATCCTTCCTTGCGAGTTGGGTGGGAGGTCCAGCTATCTTAGAGAATCCTTCAATGAATCTCTGGTAATAGCCAGCTAATCCGACAAAGCTTCTGATTTCTGTCACTATCTTCGACCTTTCCCATTACAGAACAGCTTCTACCTTTGATAGGTCTACGACAATTCCTTCCTTTAAAATCACATGGCCTAAAAATTTGACTTTGTCTAGCCAGAATTCACACTTTGACAGCTTGGCGTATAACTTTTTCCTTTTCAGAATCTGAAGGACTAAGCTGAGGTGTTCAGCATGATCCTCCTGAATTTGAGAGTAGATCAGGATATCGTCAATGAAGACAACAACAAACCTGTCCAAATAAGGATGAAAGATCTTATTCATATAGTCCATAAATATAGCAGGTGCATTCGTCACACCAAACAGCATTACCAGGTACTCGTAGTGTCCATAACAAGTACGAAAAGCTATTTTAGGAATGTCTTCCACCTTCACTCGAATCTGATGATAACTCGATCGCAGATCGATCTTAGAAAACACTGCTTCGCCCTTCAACTAATCCATCAAGTCATCTATACTTGGAAGTGGATACTTATTCTTGATTATGACTTTGTTCAACTGACGATAATCTACACAAAATCGCGAAGTACCATCCTTCTTCTTGACTAGTAGTACTGGCGCTCCCCAAGGTGATACGCTAGGTCTAACAAATTGTTTCTCCAAGAGTTCTTTCAACTGCTTCTTGAGTTCAACTAGCTCTGCTGGTGACATTCTGTAGGGTGCTATAGAAATAGGGCCAGCTCCAGGCATAAGATCAATGGCAAACTCAATCTCCTGCTCTGACGGTAAACTAAGTACTTCTTCAGGAAAGACTTCGGGAAACTCTCTAACCACTGGAATTGCATTCACATCCACCTCATTCTTGACTTTTAAAGAAGACAACAACATATATACATGAGCTCCTTCTTTCAAGAAAGCTTTTACTTGGTTGGCCGTCAAAAATCTAGAATTCTCAGCCAAAGGGAAAACTATGGTTTTTCTAGAACAATCTAACAGGACATGGTTAGAAGATAACTAATCCATTCCTAAAATTATGTCTAACTGGGAAAGAGATAAACAAATCAAATCAACAGAAAATATTCGACCTTCAATAATCAATGGACAATCCAAACAGACTTTGGTGATAACAACAGGTTTAGCAGTAGGAGTTGAGACAGTCAAGTCAAAACGCAAGAAGACATAGGCAAACTAAGTCTTTTCACACAATCATAGGAAATAAAAGAATGGGTTGCCCTAGAGTCATATAGTACAATTAAAAGATTACCCTCTATGAGACCTTCTCCTTGTATAAGATCTTTAGATTTAGAGGCTTCAGCACCACTCAGGGTGTAAACTCTACCTCCTTCTTATGGTTTCGCAGTTCTTGCAGCATTAACCGAAGGCTCCGCCTTTGTCTGATTACAGTCACGAGAAACATGTCTAGTTTTCCCGCATCTGAAGCAAATGATTCCTTTGACAGTGTAATCCCTCGTGTAGTGCTCCTTTCCACACTTCATGCATCTTGGCGTAAAAGTCGTAGTTTGACCAGTCCTACCAGGACTTCCACCTTGTGGTCATTGTTGTTGATTTCCCAGTGGTCTTGAATAAGGCTTTTTCTAGTAGCGATTAACATTACTACTTCCTCCTCTTTGGGACCGAAAAGGTCCAAAGTTACGGTTCCTCGTGTCCCGCACTTGGTTTAAGTCTTCCACCTGGTGACATGTATCAAGCAATTCTGAAAACTGGTTGATCTTCAATGTTATAACAGCTCTTTTCACATCATGTCTCAAACCTTCCTCGAACTTCTAAAATTTCCATGCTTCGTTCGATTAGTGTTGAAAATAAGTTGAGAATCCTGACAAGCTCTCAAATTTTACAGCATACTTACTTACAGTCATATTCCCTTGTCGCAAACTGAGAAACTCCATCTCCTTAGGATGTCTAGCACTTTTTGAGAAATATTTATCTAAGAATTTCTCCTTGAATGCCTCCCAAGTGATTGCTCAGCCCTCAGTCTCCAGCAATCTCTGGGCTCATGTCCACCAATCTTCTGCATCTCTAACCAACATGAACGTAGCATAAGTCACCTTCTTGTTATTAGCACAGTTCATACCCATAAATATCTTCTCCAGCTCTTTGATCCATAGACTAGTCTTCTCCAGATCAAATTCCCCTTTGAATTGTGGAGGATTAGTGCGATGAAATTTTGCCAAGTTTTGAGCATCTACAGCAGCCTCCAACTATTGTGCAGTCTTCTTTTGTTGTTAAGCAGTCTGCTGGTTTTGTTGTAACATGGCCTCAGTCATCTTCTGAATCACCTCAATCACTACAGTCATGTCCCCTCTACGAGCCATAATTCTCTTTCAAGTCAGTTGAGTATATATCCTGGAATGACCAAAATGTACTAAGATTTGAAGAAGTTATTTTGATGGCATGGAATGAAAAGAGATATTGCTAGATGCGTATCTTCCTGTTTGGTTTGTCAGAAGACAAAGATTGAACATCAAAGACCGTCAGGATTGTTGCAAGGAAATGGGATAGTATTGCCATGGATTTTGTGGTCGGGTTGCTAAAGACCAAAAGAGGATATGATTCAATATGGGTAATTATGGATCAACTTACAAAGTCAGCACACTTTTTTCTGATCAACATAAGATATCCATTAGAGAAGTTGACTCAGTTGTACATCGGTGAAATTGTCAGACTACATGGTGTACCTACAAGTATTATTTCTGACAGAGATCCTCAATTTACATTAAAATTTTGGCAAAGTCTTCAAGGAGCAATGGGAACAAAACTACATTTGAGTTCTTCTTACCATCTTCAGACGGACGGCCAATCAGAAAGAATAATTCAATCATTAGAAGATTTGCTGAGAGCTTGTGCTATAGAACAAACTGGAAGTTGGGATGAAATTTTACCATTAGTAGAATTTACCTATAACAGCAGTACCATTCTAGCATTGGGATGGCACCCTATGAAGCTCTATATAGACGAAGGTGCCGAACACCTTTATGTTGGTTCCAAGATGGAGAGCGACTTACCGTTGGACCTGACCTTATTCAATAGACAACTGAGAAGGTCAAGATGATTCAGGAGAAGATGAGAATGGCTCAAAGTTGACAAAAGAGTTATGCGAACAAAAGGAGGAAACCTCTTGAATTTGAGAAAGGAGAGCATGTGTTCTTAAAAGTCACGCCTATGACTAGGGTCGGTCGGGTTCTTAAATCTAGAAAGCTCACTCCAAAATTCCTTGGACCTTACCAAATTCTTCATTGGGTAGGTCTTGTTGCTTACCAAATAGCTTTACCACCTTTTCTTTCCAATCTCCACAATATTTTTCATGTGTCACAACTTCGAAAATACATTCCAAGTCCTAATCATGTCATAGCACCGGATTCAGTACAATTAAAGGAAAACTTGACTTATGAAACAACTCCTGTAAGGATAAAGGATAGGAGAATGAAGCAACTCAGAGGGAAAGACATTTCATTGGTGAAAGTGATCTGGAACGAGACAACTGGAGATGCGACATGGGAGCTAAAGGACAAGATGAAGGAGTAATATCCAAAACTATTCTAAGGTATGAAAATTTCGAGGACGAAATTCATATTTGTTGGGGAGAGTTGTAACACCCCAAATTTTATTTATTTTGTGATAAGTATTTATTTTTCAATATTTGTGATTTTTGAAAAAAAATTTGGATTATTCTGAGAACGCAAAATATTTTAATATTATTTCTCATTTTACGTGTAAACTGAGCATTATTGGGAAAATGAGATATTTTTCTCGAGAACCGTGATATGTGGAAACGTCGATGGGGGATCTTACTAAACCAGAGACTGAACACGGTTTATGAGATTTCATATTTTTCAAGAAATTTTATCAGATAAAATAATAATCGCTGTATAAATTTTATTTGTCAGACAAATTAATACTGACTTCTGTCGACTGTAACAATTGTCCATTAGATGATAACATGAATTAAAAACCCTATCACATTATCCTAATGTAATCTACTTTAAGTCTAATTAAACCCTCTTTAATTCAAATTTATTATATTTTAATCAAAGCTTCTTTGAGAAGCTTTGACCATCAAAGGTCAAGAATGCCCTTGGCTTGTTGGAGAAGCCTCTCCACCCCCCTTCTCTCTCTCCTTTGCCGCGGCACACATAGCCCAAGGGGAAGCAATTTTGCTTCCCTCCCTTAATCAATATACACTAAAAATATCATTTTCTTACAACACTTTCTCTCTCTAGTTCTTCTTCTTCATTTTTCTCTCTTCCTTCTCTCTTCTTCTCCCCTCTCCACACGGTTTTGCAGCCCCCATAAGCAATCATTTTAATTCACTTTTCTCTTCATTAACACCATTTCCATACTCACCTCAACCTCCTCTACATTTCCTATTTGGAAATTTTCTCCAAAATCCATCTTCACCTCCATTGTCTTCCAAGACAAAGCTTCTAACTTTGAGGTAAAGTTTCCATTTTCTTCTTCTTTTCTCTTCATTTTCGTGATCTATGGTTTCATTGGAGTCCAAAGATCCATCTTTTACCAAGCTTAATGTTGATTCCTTATGATTGAAATTCTAGGGTTCTTGGAGCTCTAAAAACCGAACCTTCAAGGAGCACCTAGGAAGTCATTTTTGTGTTCTTCCTTTAGGTAAGAGGGAGATTTACTCACTTCTACTATTATTGATAGTGAGGAGACTTTGTGTGTTTGGTTGATGGAGAAATCCATATTTCTATGCTTACTTTATTTGATGATTTTGCATGTGTATAGGTTCTAAATTGATGTTGATGATTGAATAATGATTTTGATTGTAATGGTGTTATTGGAATACTTGAAATGTTAGAATTAATGAATGGAAAAATTTGAGGGTTTCCTACACTAAAGTGAGGTCATGGTTTTGAATTGGATTTTAGGGGATTGGAGTGATTTTGTATGAGATAGAATTTGAGTTATTAGATACTAAGTAATTGATGCATAAAATGGAAAGAAATTACAACTTTGAAGACCTAGAGAGCCACGATTTTAGAGAGAAAATTTTGAGGTTAAAGGATGTCTTGGAGCATTTTTGGAAATTAAGAATTTAGGGATATACATAATCCATAATGTGATGAAAGAATTAAATTGAATAATAACTCTTGAGAGAGCCACAGTTTTAAGGGTTACTTAACCTAAATTTTTCATAATTGATCAAAGCATAAGACTTTGGAAACGTGAATTCATAATATGGACTTGTAATAATTGATGAACCATGTGTGTTCAAATGTTGATGTAGAGAACTGATTCTATGTTGTTGTGAGTTCCTATGTAGAACTAAGCATTTGATGAAATCATGGCATGTTGATGTTGAGAAATGAATATATATATATATATATATATATATATATATATATATATATATATATATATATATATATATATAATATGCCATTGTGGTATACTTTATGATGAATGCATCATAGATAAACATACATGATGTACATTGCGTCGTCATGCATATGTGTTGTCCGTTGGACATTGTTGGAAAGGCGATGTATGCTTAGGAGTTTAAATAACACCTATGTAAGGGTGCGAGTAGACTAAGCATAGGGTCATAGTGGTTGGCCCTGAGGGCCTCGAGGTGCGGGTGTCACATAATAGACAGTGGTAGCTCCACTAGGGCCTTGGGATAGATCGATGCAAACACACCGACGATTCGGACTGAGACATTATCCTATATCGTGATCAACTGTTGAGATGCCATGTATAAGCCGTAATGCGCAAATATTTTTATGAGATAAGCATGTTATTTTTAAAGGCTAACGAAATACTGGCATGACTCCTTGATCATTCACTCCGAAAATGTTCATGTCTAGCTTCATGGAGTAGGAATTTGGTACCATTTGCATTGTGAACTGTCAGTCTCATAATTCATTGAGCATGAGCATTTATAATTGTGGAAAATATCTGTTATTATTACCTTAATACTTACTTGATTACTTGAACTATTGACTGTTGAAAATATTGATGTCGTATGTCTGTTGCTGATAATTTTTACTGCTATTTATTGTTGTTCTGCCTTTACTATTAATTTTAATTATTACTGTGACTGGATGTATGAATTGTGTTGATATGTGGGTGTCCAGCGTCGTTCTATTTTCTTGCTACCATTTTGGTACTGAAAGCTGGGTGTCTCACCTCTTTCTATATTTTCGATGTTCTTGTTTAATCTGTATACTTCTGAGAAGACGTTCATGAGGAAGAGAAGGAAACACCTGAGTTTCTAGGTTTCTGGCCATACTTAGACTAGAGCTTGCTGAGGATGTCGTCGCGTCCACGTCGATTTTTAGGGTACGCTCGTATGACCTTTCATGGAGGGCCCGATTGTTGGCACATTAACTTGAGCACTGACCGGTGCATCTACCATGGGGATCTGACTGTCTCTTTGGTGTAGGGCCGCTACGATATGCCTATTTTTTATTTTACTACTTTTGTCTACCTAGAATTCTACCTGTCAGTTAGAGATCTGTGGGATGATCTATATTATACCCCACAGGAGGATTCGTTCCTCTCCACTACTCGGGCTTCTGCCCGAAATTCAGTCGCTCTAATGACAATTTCATCGGATGAAGAGGACCCTGAGGAGGACCCAGCTATGGTCCCTTCTCGTCAGTTGTAGGGGCTGATATTGTCGGTGGCTACTGATGGCTAGCCTTTTATCTTTTTGGGGAAGCCTGATGTTTTGCCGTATTTACTGGGTGTATATTTGTATATTTCGGGTAGGTACATCTTTTGCTTTTTGTAAATCATGATGTAATTAAATAGGCTGATGCATATAATATTATATATGAATTGATCTAAAAAAATTCCTTAATTCCAAGGGGGTTTGCATGTCTCTCTAGGGTTGCATGCCTCGATCATGGCAACTTCTACAGATTGCCCATTCCAACTCTTATTCCCTGAACTCTCTCTAGCACCTTCTCCTTCGGCTCCTCAACCCTATTATTCTACTCTCCAGCATGCGACAGAAAAGGCTCCATCCTCCAAGTCAACAAAGTCCTTTGTTCAAGCCCTAACCAACACTTGTGATATTCCTTTAAGCCAATTCCCTATTCCTTGTGTAAAGGGTGATGCAATTGCAGTGAAAATTCCAGAAGATGAATACATTGCAGGAATGGAAAGCTGCAAGAACCACCTTCATGGAAGGTTGATGTTATCGAAAGGAGACACCCCATATAAGATTGATGACTTGCGGCAGAAGCTATTGAAGTTGTGGCAGCCTTTAAATCAATGGAAGATCATCCCAATTGGGAAAGGTTTTTATGAGTTTTCTTTTTTCTCCATTGAGGATTTCAGAAGGGTTTTAGCAGTGGGATCTTGGAATCTGGTGCCAGGAGTTTTGAGACTGTTTTCCTAGACTCCAGACTTTAGTCCTAATTTGGTAAAACAAACCAACACATAATGTTGGATCCGAATTCTTGATCTTCCTCAAGAATATTGGAGACCAAAGATTTTATTTGCTATTGCCAGAGGGATTGGAATCCCTTTGTCATTGGATGATGCCACAATAAACAGGTCACTTGGACACTTTGCACGAGTCTTGGTTGACCTTGATTTAGCAATGCCTCTTCAAGAGCAAATTCTAGTTGAGCGTGAAGGGTATATGTTTCTGGTTGGTATTCAGTATGAAAAATTACTCTTTATCAAATTGTAAAAGGCACAACCATCAAGAGGTAAGGGAAGTTAAGGGTATACCCAGAGTCAAAAAAGTTAGGATGAAATTTGTCCCAAAAGTTATGAATTACAACTAGGAAAATGAGCCTACAAATCTTGCTCCTAACATTGAAAAGGTGGATGAGGCTCCAATCATCCATGACAAGGGAAAAGGTATCTTAGTGCAAGAATCTGCAGGTCGTGTGCAGAAAGGAGATTCAAGCATGAAAGATCAATATAGCATATCTGGAGGGTTCATGGAACCTATTGCAGGTCCTGACAGAATCTTGGAGGGTGAGCTTAGAGGAATTAGAATTATTGAGCCCTCAAATGATCTAACTTTTAGACTAGAAATAGAAGCAGCTCTCAGTGATGAGGATTCTGTTGACACTCTCTATGATGAAGCATATTATATTCAAGAGACTATGTAGGAGACTCCAGTCATAGGTCATTTGCAGCATAACCAATCTGCACTCAATAACAGGAATATTGAAATCATCGAGGATCCAGTTGACTTTCCCTTGGTGGTTCAGAATGACATGGATATTTTTCAGAAATGGGGAGACAGAGTGGAGCAAAAGTTTGATCATATGGATGGAGCCACTAATAATCAGGGTGATGAAGAAGAAGGTTTGGAACCTGTTCTGTCTAAGTCTCAAAAGAAAAAGCAAAAACAGAAGCTAAGGAAAAAGGCCAGTCCAAATGTCAACCCGAGGAAGGGTAGTTTCTAGAGGATCTGTCCAATGAAGTGCTTATACTGGAATGCCAGAGGTTTGGCCAACTCCTCTTCAAGGTTGGTCCTCAAAAAATTATGTGTTGAACATAATCTGGATTTTCTTTTTATTTCTGAACCTTGGATAGCTTTTTCTAGCTTTCCTGCTAGATTTTGGAATAAATTACAGATGAAATTAATTGTTGTAAATGATAGAGATTACCTATCTCCTAATCTTTGGTGTCTTTGTAAAGATAATTGGAACCCAGTGATTCTTAAAGTATCTACCCAGTTTATTTCTTTCTCTGTGGTTATAAATGATCAAGTGTGTGGTATAGCTGCTGTTTATGCCTCCATAATTATTTGCAAAGAAGAGTGCTTTGGTCACAGTTAACTTCAATACAGTAAACCTATCAAATCCCTTGGTGTTTTATGGGGGATTACAATGCAATCTTAGGTTCTCATGAGTATAGAGGCAGTGGAACTCCTTCTAGAATTGCTTGTGAAGATTTCTAGCAATGGATAGAAACAAGTAGCATGTTTTATGTGCTAACTAGAGGCTCCCAGTTTACATGGTCTAATGGTAGAAAAGGTAGAGCTTTAACTGAGAAGAGGTTGGATAGATCTGTTTGTAATGATGCTTGGATTAGCTTTTGGTCTTCTATTACTTGCTGCACTCTTTCTAGGTGTAGGTCAGATCATTATCCAATCTTGTTGGAATCTAAACAAGAAGAAGCTAGACATGCTTCCAGTTTTAAGTTTATGAAAATGTGGACCACTCATCCTGATTGCCTGTCCTTAGTCAGAGAGGTTTGGAACCAGCATGGTATTAGCTCTCCAATGGCAATTTTGTCCCCAAAGCTCAAAGCTCTAGAATTAAAACTCAAAGACTGGAACAAAAATGTCTCTGGTAATGTTCATCATTAAGTTCAGCAGGCTTTGCAGAATCTGAATGTCATCCAAGGCCAAATTGATCATTCAGGTTATAATGATGATCTTTTTAATCAGGAGAAGCAAGCTCAGATTGCTTTGGAAAAAGCTTTATACTTTGAGGAAACTTTCTGGCAACAAAAATCAAGACTGGATTGGCACACGAAGGGTGATAGAAACACCTAATTTTTTCACAAAACTGCTAGAGTAAGGTAGGTAACAAAATAGATCTCCTTGTTGAAGCAAAATGACCAAGTGTTAACTACTGCAACTGATATTGAAGCCCATGTGGTGAACTGCTTTGAAAGTATTTTTGGCTCAGATAATAGCTGTACAAACAATGGAATTATAGATGAAGTCATTCCAAATTCAGTCTCGGCTGAAGATAACAGAATGTTAACCAATATTCCATCGTTTGAGGAAATTAAACATGTTGTTTTTACTATGAACTCAGTGAGTGCTCCTGCTCCTGATGGTTTTGGAGCCTATTTCTTCCAGTATTTTTGGGATGTGGTAGCTTCAGATGTCATCAATGTAGTGGTGCAATTCTTTAGATCAGACTGGCTTCTTCCAAATTTCAATTCTAATCTGGTTGTTCTTATTCCAAAGGTTAAAGAGGCTGACAAGATTGAACAATTCAGACCCATTGCTCTTGCAAATTTCAAGTTTAAGATAATATCTAAAGTCCTTATAGACAGATTGGGGAAGATTGCTTCAAAGATCATATCTACTCATCAGAGAGGCTTCATTCAAGGAAGGAAAATCACAAATTGCATTTGCTTAGCTTTAGAAGCTATTAATCTGATGGATAGGAAAGCATTTGGGGGAAACTTGGCTTTAAAGATAGATATTAGGAAAGCCTTTGACACTCTTGATTGGAGCTTCCTTTTGAGAGTGCTGAAAGCTTTTGGTTTTGAGGATCAATTCTGTTCCTAGATTGACACTATAATAAAATCAGCAAAGCTCTCCATTTCTATCAATAATGGCAAAGCTTCAGGATTCTTTTCTTGCAAAAGAAGAGTGAGGCAGGGTGACCCCCTATCCCCTTTACTTTTCTATTTAGCAGAAGAAGTGGAGTAGGGGAATTTCAAAGCTTGTTCAAGAAGGTAAGCTTAGCCTCATGTCAGGTCCCAGACACACTCTAGTTCCTTCCCATGCCCTCTATGCTGATGATGTGGTGGTCTTTTGTAGAGGCACCCAGAAGAATTTGCAATCTTTGATGGAGTTGTTCCATAAGTATGTTTGTGCTTCAGGGCAGATCCTAAATCCTAATAAGTCCACTTTCTTTACTAGTAGTTCTGTTTTTGTAAGAAGAAAAAATGACATTGCTGATCTTTTAGGCTTTGTTGTGGGCAAGCTGCCATTTATGTACTTAGGAGTTCCTATATTCAAAGGAAAACCTAGAACTATTCATCTCCTTCCCTATGCAGACAGGATCAGGGTGAAACTCGCTGCCTGGAAGGCTTCATTATTATCTATAGCTGGCAGAGTTGAATTTGTGAAATTAGTGGTGTATGGGATGATGATGCACTGCTTCTTGATATACACTTGGCCTGTAACGCTCCTAAAGAAAGTGGAAACATGGATTAGAAACTTTATTTGGTCTGGTAATGTTAATCAAAAGAAGGTAGTCACTGTGGCTTGGCACAAACTTTGTAGGCCTAAATTGGAAGGTGGTCTGGGTTTAAGATCTCTGAAAGCAATCAACCAAGCTGCTGCTTTGAAGCTTTGCTGGGAGTTAGTTCAATCCGATCTTCAGTGGGCAATTCTGCTAAGAGCAAGAGTTTTCAGGCTTGGTAATCCAATTGTATATCATATTGGTTCTTCGGTTTGGCCTGGGTTGAAATCTGTTTTGCATATGGTAAAGGAAAACTCTGTTTGGCTGATTGGTGATGGTGCTAGGATCAATTTCTGGCATGATACTTGGCTACTTGAACCTCTTATTAGTCTCCTAAACATTCCTGAAAATTTTCAGCATCAATTGAACTCAAAAGTTGAGGATTTTATCAAGTCTAGTTGCTGGTCTATTCCAAGGAGGTTGCTGCAGCAGTTCCCTCAGCTTGCTGTCATGATGCAAAACACTGATATTCCTTTGTGTCAAACCTCGGATCAGGTCATCTGGAAAGCATCAACTAATGGTGAGTTATTTTTTAAGGAAGCTTATCTATTTTTCAAACCTATTGGTCAGTCAATTGCTTGGGCAAAACTGATCTGGAATCCAATAATTCGCCCTTCAAAATCGTTACTGGTTTGGAGAATTTTGCATAACAAGCTCTCAACTAATGAAAATTTATGGCATAGAGGTTGCATTACTGTCTCAATGTGCAGTCTTTGTCAAGGTGCTGCTGAAACTTCGGCTCATCTTTTTTGCGAATGCTCTTTTGCTAATCATCTTTGGCTCTGGCTTGGATCAATCTTGCAATTACAAATTGATCATTCAATCATCCACTCAGCACTTTCAGTATGCAATATGTCCTGGTCTTCTCAGGCTTTTGATGTGGTTTTGGCATCGATTATTAACATTTTTTGCTGCATATGGAGATGCAGAAACAGGGCCAGGTTTGACAACACGAAAGCTTCTATTCCAGAGGCTATCAATTGGATTTCTGCCACTGTATCTCTCTCAGGCAATTCCAAGCAAAGGTTGTGCCTCATCCTCCATGAGAGAGTTCTCACTCCTAAAGGCTTTCAATACTGCAGCAAAGCCTGGTTTGGCTCCTAGAATCATAGAAGTCAAATGGGTTCCTCCTCCTTGTAATTGGGTTAAATGCAACACTGATGGTGCCGCAAAAGGTTCTCCTGGAATTGCCTCTTGTGGCGGGATTTTCAAAGATAATAGCAAGGCAGCTTTAGGATGCTTTGGTATTAATCTTGGTATTAGTTATGCCTTTCATGCAGAACTGATTGGTGCCATGACAGCAATAGAAATTGCCTATAAGAAAGGTTGGCGGAATCTGTGGCTGGAGTGTGATTCCCAATTAGTCATTTTGTCCTTCAAGTCTCCTAGCTTGGTTCCTTGGAAGCTAAGAAAAAGGTGGAACAATGTTTTACATCTAACTAGAAGCATGATCTTTGCCTCCTCCCATATATTTCGAGAGGGCAACTCTTGTGCTGATAAAATTGCTTCAATTAGCTTTAGCTTTAATGGTTTTTGTTGGTGGAATTCAATTCCTAGGTTGATTGGTGAGGATTTTTTCCGTAATAGGGTGGGTCTTCCCTATTATAGATTTAAATAATGCTTTAAGGGTATTGGTTTATGTCCCGCCTTGTTTTCTTGTATTCTTTTTCATTTATTAATAAATTGTTAGTATGTTAAAAAAAATATATGAATTGTGAATGTATGACCTTTAAATTCTGTGTCGATTCTATTGTATTTATAATTATCATCATTTCTTAATTGTTATAAAAAAAAATTATACATGTACACATATTTCAACACTTAATCATTTAATCATTCAAAAGCGCAAATATTCTAATCATGTGTTAAAAATGAACCGGGTCTTAATTAATAAACGTACTTATTATTTTCTGGAATTTATTCTCGTTTCTCTATATTATAGTGTGACGTTCCTTCTTCGCGAGAAAAGAAAAAGGAGCGCTACATGTAACACCCCGAAAATTGTTTATTTTTTGATAAATATTCATTTTATAATATTTGTTATTTTTAGAAATTTTTCTAGAATTATTTGAATTACTTGATTATTTTAATATTTGTTTCAATTTACGTGCACACTGAACGGAGCCGGGTAAATAAAATATTTTTCCCGAGGTTGGTAAACCTTGGACTGTGGAAACGTCGACGGGAGATTTTACTAAATCCGAGGCTGGACACAATTTACGAGATTTGTGTTTTTCAAGATTTTATCTAATAAAAAAATTTGCGGTACGCTTTATTATCCATTGGACAACAAATATTGATTTTGTTAACTGTAACTTTTGTCCACTGATAATAACCTTAGTATAGTGTTAGTCATCTTCTAGAGAACACTTTAATGACATCACAATGATGACATCATCACTATGACATCACCATTGACTTTTTAAAAAGTTAAAATTTGGCTTGTTGGAGAAGCTTGGAGGAACCTTCCTAGTAACTTCCTGTTGGCTTGCTTGAGAAGCCATTTCTCTTTCTCCTCTTAGTGTGCTCCACGGCAATGTGGAGAAAATGTGACAAAATGTCACTTTTTCCATTTCACTTATCACCTTTCATTTTCATTTCAAAGCACTTTACTATCACTTTCTCTCTCTACCTTTCTCTTCTTCCATTTTCTCTTCACTTTTCTCTCTTCCTCTCCTCCTACCTCATGGCTACACCACCATTGTCACCCTCCATGTTTGCAAAAATTTCATCCAATCACATTTTCTTAAACTCCATCACTTCCTAAACACCTTTCTAGTTGAAATCATTTCCTAAAACTTCTATCTTCATCATTTTTCTTCAAGCTCTAGATTTGAAGTTTTTGAGGTAAAGTCTTGATCTTCATTTTCTCTTCTTCATTTCGTGTTCATGGTCTTCTCCATGACCATAGATGTTTCTTTTCAAAGCTTGGAATGTTGATTCTTTTGAGATGAAAATCTTAGGGTTTTGTTGGAGACTTGGACGAAATCTTCAAGGACCCTCAAGGAGACATTTTTCTTATCATTTTCTTTGGTAAGAAGGAGAACATCCTCATCAACCACTCATGGTGGTGGGGGGATGAATTTGTGTGTTGAAAATAGAGAATCTATGTGTGGATTTCTCCTCTGAATTGGTTATTTTTCAATGATTTATAACTATGTAATTTGTATGGTGTTATTGTAAATGTTATGATATTTTGTGCTGTTAATGGATTGTGATTGTTGTATGGTTAGATTTATGTGTGGATGACCAAGAACATTTTGTTTTTTGATGTGTGGCTCATGGCCTTATGGCCTTAAAATGAGAACCAAAATGAAATCATTACCCTAAAATGGAACTTGATGAGCTAATGGATGAAATAATGAAAAATGTGGACTTGAAACCTTGGGTATAGGTCATGGCCAAGAGGAGGTAAATTAGGAAAACTTGTGATTAAACTTGTGATGAATTGGAACTTGGAAGTTAAGTGGAAAATGGATTGATTGAGGAATTAAAACAATGGATTAAGGAGATGAATGTTGAATTCCATGAACTTAGGGCTCATGGCTGTAACGCACCTAAATATAACAACTGCAGTATAATTGTCATTACACCACAGTTATTAAATTCAGGTGTGTCACAGTCATGATAACATAAATTTCTAAATTTACAAGTTTATTTTTTTTTCGCATTTATGCATAAGTAGAAAATACGAGCCTCGAATGAGATATAAATATATTGACTCATCAACAAATACAACATTATTTGATACAAAATTATATATATCCAAAATTAATGCATAAAGTAGAATTACACAATATCGAATTTAAACCTTTCATTACATAACATAAACTACCAAGTAAAGGTTCGACCTTCACCAAAGTCGAACACATGAATAGAAAGATCATGCACTTGATCTTCCTCGGCATCTCTGACAGATAAGACTCGCCCTTGCGATATCTCCAAAGGAAAAAGAGTACGAACCTGTGTCATAACCGAAACCTCTCTAAGGAAGAGATGGTGGTTACCCCACATTTCTCCAATGGGTATAGGGAAC
Organism: Ormosia emarginata; assembly: GCA_029884605.1. Lineage (NCBI taxonomy): Eukaryota > Viridiplantae > Streptophyta > Magnoliopsida > Fabales > Fabaceae > Ormosia > Ormosia emarginata. Next base: position 16,472,488 of record JAQQTP010000078.1, on the reverse strand, counting down.
TCCACATGTAACGGAACATAGGCGATGTTAGTCCCATCACCGGGTTCATCTCCACACTGTACCAGGGTTACATCTCCCACGCATACGACAAGTCCCGCTTCACGTTCGAAGTGCCAGGCTTCCGAGCCTTAGAGAAACTGTATCCAAGTGCGAAACAGATAGGGTGGTGTGGATGCCATCACCAGGAGATAGAAGTCGATCCTCAAGTACAACTAATCGAGTCCACTTGCACTCTTCTCTGTTTTTATCCAATTTGACATAGAACAGGGTAATACAAGAAAGAGGTGAGACACCCATCTTTCATTACCACTACAGCAGTAAGAAAACATCACGGCGCAAAGCGCCCACAAAGCAATACAATTCATACATTTATCAACAGCAGCAACAGAATTTATAACACAAGTAGCTCAGTTATAAGCAATAATGAGAATTAATGACAGTAATGATATTTATAGTAAAAGTAGATCAACGGTCAGCAATAATAACAAATTTTAATAGGCAAATCGCCACAGGATTTCTAATAAATCAACAAAATCATCAGACAAATCATGTACAGCAGTAAAACAAATACTTTAACAGATGTTCATGCTTAACAACTTATGAGACTGACAATGAACGATGCACAATGCATTATGGTACCAAATCCTACTCCATGGAGCTAAATATTAACCTTTTTAGAGTGAATGATCAAGGAGTAATGCCAGTATATCGTTAGCCTTAAAAATAGTGTGCTTTATCCCATAAAATATTTATGCATCAATGGCTTATACGTGGCATCTCAACAGTTGATCGCGACATAGGGCAGCATCTCAGTCTGAATCGTCGGTGTGTTTGCATCGGTCTACCCCACAGCACAAAGGAGCTCTCAATTGTCCATGATGAGGCACCCGCACCCCAACGCCCCCAGGGCCAACAACATATGGCACCTACGCTTAGTATATTTGCACCCGTATATAGGTGTTATTCTACTCTTAGGTATACATATGCATGACGACGCAATGTCAAGTCATGTATGTTTATCAATGATTCATTCATCATGTACAATACATATGCATGATGACGCAATATCCAGTCATGTATGTTTATCAATGATGTGTTCATCATATACAATACCACAACAGTATATAGTCTTTATCAACATCAACATGTCATTTCTCATCGAGGATTAAACCAACCAGTATATAACCCTTCATGGGGACTCACAATACATAGAGTCAAATCTCAACATCAATATATATCATGGCTTATCATAACCACTATTTCCCACTAAGGGTTTAACAATTCTAAGAATCTAAATCTTGATCAATTATGCAAATCTTTAGGTTAACAAACCCTTAGAAACCTTGGCCTCACATGCCTTCAAGGTTCTAAATTCCTTCCCATATTATTCACTAGTCTCTTGATACCAATCATTTAGTTTTTGGTTTCACATGGGATTAATTCAATTCATCATCGTCATTAAGTATTCATGGTTTATTAACTACCACAATGTCCCTAGTAGGGATACTTATTTTCAAAGTCTTAAGTCTTTGGTCAATTATGAAAAGGTTAGGGTAAATACCCCTTTAAAACTATGGTCTTCTCAAATACCATTATTCAACTTAATTCTTTAGCTTTATCAAAGATTATGCAAAACTCTAATTCTTTAGTCTCCAAGGTTGCACCAAGGCATCACTTGAACTCAAATCTTTCTCTCTAAAACCATGGCCTCTCAAGGTTCTTAAAATCTCTATTCCTCTCCATTTTATGTAATGGTTTCTTGTTATCAAATCACTTAAATTTTATCCACCAAAGTCAATTCCATCCCTCATGATTCCAAGCCAAAACCGTGGCATCATTGAGTCTTCAAAGTCCAATCTTTCCTTCTCTTTTAGGTATTAACTTCTTGTTATTAATTCACTTAAGTTTTTAGTTCATTAAGATCAATCCAAATGCCCAAGATTCAATGCCAAAATAGTGGCTTCATGATGTCCAATGTCTAATTTTTCTTTCCACTTTTATGCATTAGTTTTCTTAATACTAGTTCACTCAAAATTTAGTTCATCAAAATTAATCCAATTATCTCTTTACCAAGACCAAAACCGTGGCACCCCTCTTGGGTATTAAACTCTCAAAATCTTCCATTCATAAGTTTCAATATTATCATTCAATCTTTGATTACATAAGTCTCATTTTATTTGTGTACAAAACCAATTTTCACCTTTAATTTCTAGTCAAAACCGTGGCACCATGTTGAGGTAGGAAACTCCAAATTTTCCATTTAGCAACCCCAACATGATCAAGCACAATTAATACATCAAACATATTCAAGAGCATAATCAAGTATTAATCAAATTCAAGAATACTAAATCATACAATTTTTACAATTGAAGTAAGTATACAAGGATGGATTTCTCCATCAATATACATACAAAGTCTCCTCACCACCATAAGTGGTTGAAGTGAGTAGTCTCCCTCTTACCTAGAGGAGACAATGCAAGAAAACAAATTCCTTGGTTCCTTGATTTGCAAATTCGGATTCCACCTTCAAGAGAACCATAAAGTGGTCAAATTCTCATATTTACAAACTAAGGATTGAAAAGAATGATCCTTGGTCACATAGGTGACCAAGGAAAATGAAATTGAGAAGTGAATGTGAAGAAAGTGAAGAACTTTACCTAAAGCCTCAAGCTTAAACTCCTTGAGATATATTTTTGGTGATTTTCGGATTCTACTCACCCAAGAACCTTAGAGTGTTCAAAATCACTCAAATCACACATCAATGCTCAAAAAGAGAAGCCCTTGGTCATATAGTAACCAAGGAAATCGAAAGTGAGAAGAAATAGGAGAGAAATCAAGAATCTTTACCTTGGAAGACAATGGAGACAAGGTTAGATTTTGGGCAACCTTTCTAAATGAAACTTGTAGAGAAGATGTAGGTGAGTGTAGAAATGTGTTTAGTGAAGAGAAAAATCAAAAAGCTTGGTCATCCATGGAAGAGTGATTTTCAGATTTGGAGAAGGAGAGGTAGAAAGGTTGGATTTTTGAAGAGATTTTCTGAAGAGAAAGTGTAGAGGAGGTTGAGAGAAGTCAAGAAATGGTGTTTATGGAGAGAAAAGTGAAGAGAAAGCTCTCCAATGGTGGTTGGAAATTTTGAATTCAAGAGGAGGAAGAAGAGAAGAGGTGGAGAGAAAATGGAGGTATAAATGGAAGATGAAGAAACTTTCTAAACAAAGAAGGTAGAGGAAGTGAAGACAAGTGTAGAAATGAGCTTGGAGAAGAGAAAAGATAAACAAAAATGGAGGAGAAGGTGACTATAATTTCGTGGCTAGAGTGGAGGTAGAGAGAAAGAGGAGAAAATATGAAGAAGATGAAGTGAAGAGAGAGAAAGTGGTAGGTTAAAGTGAGGTAATTTTGTGTGTGTATTAAGTTAAGTGTGGGAAGCAAAATTGCTTCCCCACCAAGCCCAAAGGTGCACGGCCAAGAGGGAGAGGCTTCTCCAACAAGCCAAGGGCAATTGGGTCATTTGGTAGTCAAAGCTTCTCAAAGAAGCTTTGAAAAAGTACATAAATTTGAATTAAAGTAGATTTGATTTGACATAAAGTGGATTGTATTAGGATAAGGTAATAGGATTTTTAATGCGTGCTATTATCCAATGGATAATAGTTACAGTTGACAGAAGTCAGAATTAATTTATCTAGCAGATGAAATTTACACAGCATTTTATTATTTCATCTGTTAAATTTCTCAAAAAATATGAAACTTCGTAAACTGTGTCCAGCCTCGGGTTTAGTAAGATCTCCCATCGACGTTTCCATAGATCAAGGTTATCGGGAAAAATATTTCATTTTCCTGGCTCCGCTCAGCGCGCACGCAAAATGAAGAATATATTAAAATATTCAACGTTTCTGAAAAAATTCCAAAAAATTCTCAAAAATCACAAATATTGTAAAATAACTATTCATCATAAAAATTTCCCACTTTCGAAATGTTACAGTCATTTTTCCAACTCTGCCCAAGGTGCACGCAAAATGAAAAATAATATTAAAATATTCCGCATTCTCAGAAAAATCTAAAAAAATTCTACAAAATTCCAAATATTGTAAAATGATCATTTATCCTAAAATTATTAATTTTCGGGATGTTACAACAGCCAAGAAGGAGGAAAATGGAAATGTTGGATAAAATTTTAAGGTAACTTGAAATTTAGAAAATTTAGGTTAAAAGTGAGTTAATTAAAGAATTGAAATAAGTAAACAAGAAAAGGAATTTTTGGAACCTAAGAATGTTAGGGTTTCGACCATTTAGGGTAATCATGAAACCATTTTGAAACAAAGGTGGAATTTTAAAGATTTAATGACCAGAAGATTAATTAGGAATTCATAAGATGGAAAAATAAAAGAAATGAGAACTTTAATATAAAACCATGATGACTTATGACCTTTGAAGGAAAATGAGTGTAAGCGAGGCTTCGAGACTCATAAGACTTTAAGTAAGTAAACTTCATTAATGATGAAGAGAAGTGTTAATTGGGATAGAGAACAAGAATTGAAATGATAGTGGAAGCTATGTAGCTGAGATTAAATGATAATGTTATTATCGCGCCCGTAAGTGGAATCTTGAATTATTGATAATTGCTATGAATTATGATAGTGTATGATCATGGATTGCATGACATTGATGATATTATGTATGTGTGTGTGCATTGAGGCATTCATCATACCTTATAAAGTCATGTGGTCTGTTGTTATGGCTGTATGAGCCTAGGAGTTGAATTATACCTTCATGCGGGTGCAATAGGCCTAGTGTAGGTTTTTATTGACCTTGGGGACGTCGGGGTGTGGGGTGTCCATAATGACCAGCTGGTAGCTCCCCTGGGTCGTGGATCAGACCAATGTAAACACACCGACGATCCGGACCGAGACACTCACCCCAATCAGGATCTGGTATTGAATGTCTTGTATAAAGTCTTGTCACGCAAACATTAATTTTATTGAAAGCACTTGACTTTAGGCTAACGAGATACAAATAATCTTCTGATCATTCTCTCCGAAATATTTGTCTAGCTCTATGGAGTAGGAATTGAGTACATTGTGTATATGCATAGTGAGTCTGCATATCCTCATGACATTTATATATATATGTTTAACTATTTGGTGTTGAATAATTTATTGAACTGTTAGATCATTAACGTTATCCTTGCTATTGATATTTGATATTACTGATTCCTGTATTTGGATGGTATTTCTGTCCGTACTATCTCTACACTGCCTGCTGGTAATGATGTCAGATTTCTCACCTCTTAGTTGTGTTGTGTTATTTTGTTATATGTTCTGATTGATTAAAGACCGAGGAGGAATTGAAGAGGAATTACCCCCTCTTTGATTAGTAATAGCTGTTGTACTGAGATGACGTCAAGGTTGTGTATTTTGGGTTATGTCCACATGCACTTTCATGATGGAGCAGATGTTTGGTCAGTCAACTTGGCTAACGAGAGGGTTACTTACACTGGGGAGCTGACATTGACTTTTCATGGGGATCTTCATGAGGCCCTTGTTTTATCTTTTTTTGCATTTGTTCAGTTAGTGTTTAATATACCTATCCAGGAATGGTGGAGTAACTTCCACTATACTCCTCATGAGGATAGCATAGTGTCCTCTGGGCGGATGCCTATCCGTCGGGGTGTACCTCCTACTGTGGTCATTTCTTCCGAGGAATCAGAAGAGGATCCTATGGTTTAGGTATGTAGGACTTGGGCTGGTTGTGTCCTTTTTGCTAGTCAGTCTTTCCTGATCATCTGTACATTTTTTAGTGTGCATATGTATTTGAGCGCCATTCTTTTTGTAAGTATTTTGGGGGTACATATATGTATATGATCCATACGAACTAGCTGATATATGTATATGATCTATTTACTTAGTTTGATCCGTTGTTTGTAAGTAAAAAAGTATTTTACGTCAAATATTATGATTTTAATAATTATCGATTTTATAACTTGGGTTGAATTTGTTTCATATTCCGCTTTAATTGATTAATTTTGGATTCGTAAAGTTGCGACGTCCTCCTCCTTCCAATGGGGAAAAGGGTGTTACAAGTTATACCTACAGGAGATAGTTAAATTGCATGGTATTCTTTTAAGTATAGTTCCTGATAGAGACCCCAGATTTATATCTAAATTTTGGGGAGCCTTGCAAAAAGCTTTTGGGACAAAGCTTAGTTTGAGTATAGCATATCATCCACAGACAGATGATCATTCAGAAAAGGACTATCCAAACCCTAAAGGATATGCTAAGAGCATGTGTGCTAGAGCAGAAAGGTAGTTGGGATAAGTTCTTACCTTTAGTGGAGTTTACCTACAACAGTAGTTATCATTCCAGTATAAGTATGACATTGTATGAGGCACTTTATGGTAGAAAGTGTAGGTCCCCATTGTGTTGGTATAAAGATGGAGAGAAAACCATCCTAGGACCTGAGTTGGTACAGCAGACCATAAATCAGATTAAGATGATCAAGGATAGGTTAGTTGTGGGTCAAAGTAGGCAGAAGAGCTATGCTGATAAGAGGAGAAGACTTCTAGAGTTCAATGAGAGAGATCATGTTTTCTTGAGAGTCACTCATAGTACAAGAATTGGTAGAGCATTGAGAACACGAAAGTTAATAATGTGGCCTATCAAATAGCCCTTCCTCCTATTTTGTCAAACCTTAATAATATATGTCCTGTGTCATAGCTACGAAAGTACAATCAAGATCCTTTACATGTCATAAGGAATGAATCTTTGCAGTTAAGGGATGATTTCTCTTATGCAATGCTTCAAGTAAAGATCATGGATAGAGGGGTAAAAAAGCTTAGAGATTAGTATATTCCTCTAGTGAAGGTGCTTTAGCATAGAGCAGGTTTTGAGCTTGCTACATGGGAATTGGAGTCCCACATGCAACAAGACTGCCCACAGTTGTTTGTTTGAAGTAAGCAATTTTGAGGACAAAATTTTTAAAAAAAGGGAGAAATGTAACATCCTCTAAGACATATTAGACTTGTAAATGTTTATAGAGGTAGCATATTACTTGCTTAACATGGCTGCTAACTTTTGTGATAATTTGAGTTAGTTTAGGTACTTTGTTGCACCCATAAAAGTGAAAAGTAACTTAAAATGACCTAGATATTAGCTTAAATGGCTTAGCTAAGGGATTTAAATGTGGAGAATTTATTCCTAAGTCACAAATGTATGTTTTAAGCTCTAGTTAAAACTTGAGAATAATCAGAGATAGTTTGGTATTTTTGAGCATACTCGTTATGTGTTTTAATGTCGGTTTGGCTAGCAACTGATATGGAAATATGTGCTATAGGTGAAACAAGATTTTTTATGAATTCTATGATTTATTTTAAACTTGCTAGAGCTTGGAAAACTTGATTTGGTGTAAATTGAGTGTCCTTAGCAGATATAGTGTATACTGCAAAGTAACTAAGTTTGCTAAGCCATCCACAGATTGTAGCCTTCTTTGTTGACCTTTATACTTGATATTTCAAGTCTTTTTATCTCACTTCACTCCTTTCTCCCCATAGTTGAGCAGAAATCATAAGAGAAAAATGAGTAAAGGAGAAGAAGGAAGAGGAAAGGAAGAGAAAGCTTAAGGAATCAAAGGGAAAAGGCAAGCTTGTGATCTTTTAGTCATCATCATCACCTTTGAGGTAGGGGTTTGAGTCCATGTATCTTCTTCATCTTCATATTTTCTTCATCTTTGAGACCAAGTGTGGGTTGATGAGTCAAAATGGGATTTTGAAGTGTTTGGGCTATTTTTCTTGCTTGAATATGTTTTAATGGTTGATTACCACTTGTTCATGGTATGAAACTATTTAGAGAACCTAGAACTGCTCTTTTGAGTTTATGATGCACAAAATGAGAAATTAGGTCTTTAGGATAGAGATGTAATTCATAGATCCAATTTTGGTGACTTGAGTTGGTGATTGATGATTCTTTTATGTTAGTGAACTTGTTAGGAGTTTAAAATCACCTAGAAACTGAATTGAGACAATTGGAATTGGCTTTGATTACCAATGGAACAATAACCATACCTGCAGAATTCTACAGAACTAGTCAGCGCTTAAGCGCTAGGAGTTAGGCACTTGAGCGCCCAAGGACTAGAGAATTTATGCCTGAAGCACGCACCCAACACCTGAGCACCCATGGTGGAGCGCTTGAGTGGGTGATGAGCGCCTAAGTGTAACACCCCTAAATTTAATAACCACGACACAATTGTTATTATGTCACAGTCACTAAATTAAGGCATGCTACAACTCAACAATAATTTTCCAAATTTAAACATTGTGCATATATAAAAAATATGAGCCACGAATGAAATATGTTTAGTACACAACCCTTAAAATACATTCACCGAACGGAAATATATTCCATATATAAATGTATCCATCCTTAACATAAAGCATTGGTAACACAAAACATAATAGTTACATAACCAAATAAAAGGTGGCGGGTACAAAAACACCAAAGGCAGAAGTAATAACCCTAGGATAAGTACTATTAGCAGACAGAACCGCAACCCCTATATATATAAAATGCTCGGTATCTCGGTCAACACACCAGACATCAATGCCTCCATGAAGCTGTACCCGCACTTAGCTAACGAAATCTCATCTAGATGCCATCACCGTAAATCAGAAGTCAACCCAACTAAAAATCTAGATGATTCTACCTCCTCCTCTTCACAGTTTTCATCAACATAAACATAAAATAAGACAAAGCAACAAAGAGGTGAGATCCCCTATATCGCATACCAAAATGGCAATGAAAAAAACGATACAAATGATAAAGTCATTCCATACATACCGATATTACAGATATATTCAAGTTATCAATTTCATAAATATCGTCAGAGAGCATATCCCATAATAATATCAATATTAACAGCGCTATAACAACAGGCATCCACCGTAGATATATAAAATGACTATGCCACCATAATATGTATGTTGACCATGCCATGACAATAGGTATACTGACCATGCATATGCATAATGAACCAATTCCTACTCCATGGAGCTAATACTCAATTTCAGAGATAAACGTTCCAGAAGATCTGCACCCCTCAATGACAGTCTACGCTGGACCACGAAAAAAATAGTGCGTGTCAGGCTCGTAATGCGTTGCAACGGTTTATCATGGTGTGGGGTGTAATAATGTGATAATATAATCACTAAATGAATCACCGCGCCTCACGGTCCCCTAAGATCCTTCCATTGGATCACACTACTCATTTCTCATTCACTTCTAGGCAACAAAAGCCATACAGAAACTGACTGTATGATGTTCAACGCATGATGACTCAATGCATAACTCCAACCATCACTGTACTATTCCCAATGGTATTAAAACAACCATCCATACAATTGTCTAATACAATTAGTATCAATGATATTATATAACCATCCATACAATTACATAATAACACTGATCCATCTGGGCCCAGCACATTAGCACAACAACAAAACAGTGTATAATGTTCAATGCACGACAATTCAATGCATAATGTAAGCCACCATGGGCCACAAATCAATTTTTAATAAAACTGGGTCCAGTACGTCGGCCCGATGGTAAACCGCTATTTTCACAATTGCATCAACATTTACCAATGTTCTCCCCAAAATCAACATTATATTACTTCACTAAAAACTATTTCCATCACTTTTACTAAAATCCTCTTAAACAAAATGTCTTGAATTCTAAATCACTTTTAAAACTTATTCTCCATTATCTAAATCAAAATCATTATTTATTTAATAAAAACCATACGTTATCCATATTCCTTTAAAAAAAATAATCTTTTTATGATAAAATACTTTAAACTTAACATCCTTTTTCCCAATTCATACTTCATGATCTTTGTTAAAAATCTCTTCTTTGCAATTTATAAAATCTTATGCATTTCCTTTCTAAGCATTAAAAACCTTAAATTCATACTCTTATTACCTAATCGCTAAATCCGCAATTTATAAAGTATATTTGGCTTGATTACTCCTATTTTAAATAGAGTGGCTATGGGCCACAAAGGTTCTTGAACATAAAAATCTCTTTCCGCTTACATATATTTATATCATACAACGTATCAAAATCCCACCATAACAAATTTATGCATACTTTCAAGCCACAAAGATAGCATAGACAGCCACGTACAAACCATCTAATTCATGCAATCAAGTAGATAAATTAACATAGCAATTAAACAACCATATAGCTTTCATGCATACTATCAACTTCATATAATCAAACATAATTAAACAAGCACAAGCAGTCATCATCACACAATCAAGTGAAGGAATCCTCACATGGATTCTTCACTTACAAACACAAAGTTTCCATTTTCTCACCACCAAACTTGGCCGATGAGGTTAATCTCCCTCTTACCTCAAGAGAAGATCAAAAGAGAGCTCCTTGATGTCTTTTTGAATTTCGTCTAGCACCAACAAACCAAACCTTAAGACAACAAATAATCAAATATTAAATCTAAGCTTGATAGAAGACAATCATGGATCATGATCATGGTTTAACACTTTAAAAATAAGATTAGAAGTGAAAGTTCAAAACTTCACCTCTAGGTCTTCAAATCTTGGACTTAGAAGAAACACTTGAAAATGGATGAACTTGAAGATGGTCTCAACATGAAAATATCTTAGAATAGTGTCTAGGTTCAAGATCAAGTATTTGTTGGAATTAAACAAGATTGGATGGTATTTTGGGAGTATTAGCCATGAGTTATAGGAAGAAAAATAGTGTAGAATGTCCAGTGGCGAGTGCCTAAGTGCTAGCCTTCCAATGCCTAAACGCTGGCTAGGCATGTCCAACATTTTTTCTCTGGCAACTGAGTGCCTAAGCGCTCTATTACCAGCGCCTGAGCGCTAACTGGGTAACGTTCAATACTTCTTCTCTGTCAACTGAGCGCCTAAGCGCTCCATTACCAGCGTCTGAGCGCTGACTACTCACATAGAGAGAAAAGGTGAGAGACGTTCCAAGAACAAGGCTTAACTAAGATGGCTATAGATCAAAACATAGTCTGGAACCTTAAAATGAAAAGAGAAGCAAAGATTAGCAATTTCACCTAAAAAACTCTAGATTATAGCTTGATGCCTCCTTGATGATTTTCGTCTAACTCCACCACTAAAACCCTAGGACATCAAACATTCACAATCAATAACCAAAACTTGAAAATAGAAGCCCTTGGTCACAAAGGTGACCAAGAATCACGAAAATGAGAAGAGAAAATAGGAAAGTCATGAACTTTACCTTAAAGCTTCAAATCTTAGGGCTTTGTGGAAGAAGATGAAAATAGTAGATTTGGGTGATGGTCACAAAAGAGAAAAACTTCAAGATAATGAGAAGGTACAAGAAACAAGGTTAGTTGAGCAAAAAGATATAGCTGGCAAAAAATGGTAGTTTGGCCGTGGAAGAGGAGAGAAAATGGAGAGGAAAAGTAAGCTCCTTGGAAGATGACTTCAACAAGAAATAAAAGTCTTCAAAGGAGATGTAGATTCAAGGAAGGTGTGAGCTTGAAATCAAGCAACCATGGAGAGTGGAAGGATGTGGGGCTGTTGTGGAGTTAGAGAGAAAATGGAGAAGATGAAAGTGTGATAGAAAAGTGAGAGAAAAGATGAAGGCTCTTTGGGGAGAAAATGTGAAATGAAAGATTAAGGGAAAAAATGAAACTTGGTCATCTTTTTCCTCCCTAAACCATTGCCACACATTCAAGGAGAGAGAAGATGAAGCTTCTCCAATAAGCTGTGGTAAAGCTTCTCCAACAAGCTAATAGGAAAGTGCTAGGAAGTTTCCCACAAAGCTTCTTCAAGAAGCCAAAACTTACCTTTTTGAAAAGTCAACGATGATGTCATAATTTGTGATGTCATTAAGTTATTCTCTAAAAAAGATGACTAACACTCTACTAAGGTTAATATCCAGTGGATGAAAGTTACAGTTAACAAAACCTATATTTATTGTCCAATGGATAATAAAACATACTGTAATTTTATTTATCAGATAAAATCTCAAAAAATAAAAGTTTGTAAACTGTGTCTGGCTCGGGTTTAGTAAGATCCCCCGGTATCGTTTCATAGTCCAAAGCTTTCCGGTCTTGGAAAAATATTATATTTTTTCGGTCTTGCATATGCACACGTAAATCGATAAATATAATAAAATAATCAAACAAGTCAAATAATTCCAAAAAATTTCTCAAAAATTATAAATATTATAAAATGAATATAAATCATGAAACAAGTAATTTTCGGAGTGTTACACTAAGCGCCAAGCTTGAGCGCCTGGGCGCTAGTCATAGGGGAATGCTACACATTTTCTTTGCCTTGACAGTGCTTGGGTGCTGGTGGATGAGCACTTGAGTGCTTGATGACTGAAAACTGCTGTGAGTTTCTTATAATGGGAATTGGTTCCCTTCTTTCTTAAGATCTCTTATATGTGTCATTTGAAGAGTATTGTGACACTTTAAGGTGCATTTATTGAGAGAATGCATGCCTTGTTTATATGGGATTGTGAGGAACCTATAGCATCCATATAAGGTGGAATACCTTTATTGGTGCCTAGGACTTTATCCACTTTAGTATTGGTTTTGGAAATTTACCGGTGCGGTGAAGTGGTAGGATACTAGGTACTGTAATACTAGTGACTGTAGTATTGCTAACTTATGTGACGAGTTTAGCTCAAAGTTACTAGTATGGTATTGTCACCTGATTATTAAGAATCTTGTGAAGTTTCAAATGTGACTTGAATTATATCTTTGCATGTTTTTAAGCTCGCTATTCCTACGTATTGTGTCCTTATATAGTGTGCACAACCATTTGGCCGGAGAATAGTAGGTAATCGATCTAAGATTCTTAGAATGAGGACTAGTCCTAGATTCTCAGAGCAGAGGCTCATTAGGTCAGGGTTACTAGTATATAGGGAGATAATAGTACCCACTGCAGGGTATCACATTTTAATGTTATTCATTACCAAATTTCCCAAGTTATAAAATAATATTTAATAATGTAAATATGAGCTGTGAAATTTTTCTTTTTTCAGATAACATAATTAAATAAATAAGACATAACATGAAATACAACTACTGAATATAACACACCATAATTATAAATATAATTTTGTTTCTAAAGATACATATAAGTACACACTATTAGACAGAACTATAAAATGTTTGACTCATAATAACTACAGACTAGCCCAAGTGAATAACTAAAAGTTATGACCCTCTGACAGATCCTCAGATGGATTCTCGGAAGATAAGAACCCTATACGACGCATGGTCCTATGGACAGGTGTCCGAGCAGATGACACAATACTAATCTCACTAGGGGTATGGTAGCAACCACCCCAATACTATCTAATAGATAACAAAAACTCTAAATGCACGTAAATATTGACAACAAAGTAAGGGTTCCCGTGATAAACCCTACTTAGGGAAACAGTCAGATCTCCCATGTAGATAATACACTCTCTATCTAAGCGAACACGCCAAGCCTCCGAACCCCCTCGGAACTGTAGCCTCAGGTACTCAAGAAAACTTGGCATCGCCATTGATTCAGAAATCAGCTTCCTCCACAGGAATCTGCTCTTCAACTTCTTCCTCATCGTCTTTACCAATTACAATTACAATACAAGAACAACATACAAAGAGGTGAGATTACCAACACCAGTACCAACATGACATTAAAGAGATAGGAATGATAGTAATTTCATACAGATATAATAAACAATAATACAGATATAACAAACAATAATTATAATCATGGCATCAAACATTAATCAATATTTAATAAATAAAATATCACACAGATATAGATGTACAAACTATGCATATGCACACAGACTCAATTTCCTACTCCATGGAGTTAAAATACAAGTCAGAGAGATTGATCCACAACTGCCTCAGACCAAGTGCTACAACTTTCATCAGTTTTGCACATCTAGTATTATACACAACAGTCTATGCTAGATCTTAATTAAGAATAGTGTCTCAGTTCTTCGGTGCGTTGCATCGATCCGATCCACAGTACAGTAGAGCTACCGACTGCCCATTGTGGAAAACCCACACCCCGACCCCCAAGGTCAACAAGTGACCTACAGTACGCCTATCTCACCACACAAAGGTGTAATTCTCTCCTAGGCCATTGGCCTTAACATAGTCCATCGGACTTTCACAATGCATGTTTAATGCATACAAGCCAATTACAAGCTAAAGTCATAATTTTACATATATGGGTCTACACATTGGCCCAACAGCAATTCTACTGTATTTTCAATCGCGTAATCATTTTACCGTATTTTCACAATAGCGCTACATTTCTATCGTGTTTTCTAATCGCATAATTTTTTTTGACGTTTTCTCAATTCCATAAAAATATTTAAATATTTTCCAAATTGCGTAGTGATTTTTCAATGGTTTTGAAATTGCGTAGCTTAAAAATCACATTTTTAAGTCGTGTAAAGCATTTTTCATCATTTTTCAATTGCGTAAAATATTTCTCAAAGTTCTAAACATCATTTTGGCCTTTCAAAAAATTAATATAAATTCTAACTTCATTTTTCCACATTTTCTCACTTAAGAAATCCTTTCCACAATATTTTCCACAAAATTACTTTTTCATTTATTTAAATCAATGGTTCTAGCTTAAAATTTCCTAACGCGTTCCAAAACCCAAAGGGTGAGCTATACGTTAGTAAATCTTAAGTCACCAATTTATTTCTTATCATAACTAGATCAATTCTAAAAATTAGTTCACTTTATAAAATATTTTGAGATTCAAACACTTTCAACCTCATGCAACGAAATCTCCCTTTTTCAAATAATAAATTGTTTTGTTTCCATTTTTATTTCTTATGTTCTTGTATTAATTTCCTTGCACCTAATCAACTAAGTTTCCATTTATAAATCATATTTTTACACAAAATAAATCCATTCAAGCCTTCATGGCCGTGAGGTACATGGTCATTGGAATCAAAATATTTATTCATTTTCCTTGCTCTTCTAAACATCCAATTTTACTATTTATGAAAATATTAACTTGGAACACCTATTTTGAGGTGTTGAGGTCGTAAGCCTCATGGTCTTTGGAGCCAAAATTATTTTTCCTTTTTAACATCTGTCATGACATACATGACATATAATCATCATGCTATATATCAAGCATACCATTAAAGCAATAAAATCATATAAAGCATAAATAAATAAATTCAAAGCACATAAACACACATAAATAATTTACACAACCATGGATATGAATCCTCACATGGATTCACCACCCATCACATACAAATTCATCTCTCACCACCATACTTGGTTGGTGAGATAGATCTCCCTCTTACCTTGTGGTGAAGCCTCCAAAGCTCCTTGCTTTGCTTCTTGTACTAGTCCTTCACCACCAAGAGCTTCTTGAACATAAAAACAAACACAAGTTTATTATTAGCATCTAAAGCTTGAACAAGAAAGACCATGGATCAATATATGGTCTTAGAGTAAGAAGATGAAACCAATAGTGAAGTTTTTATGACTTCACCTCAAAAGCTTCAAACTTTGATCTTTGAAGAACAAGGTGAAAATGGATGATCTAGTCTTAGCTTTCAACTATGAAGAGTCTTAGAATGATGAGAAGATTTGAGAAGTAAGGTTGATAGAAATTACTGAAGGTGGGAGGGTGGATTTCTCTAGCTTGGCCGTGGGGTGTTCTTTGAGAGAATGGAGAGAATTTGTGAATTTTTACTATTGGAAATGTTAAATGATTAAAAGAATTAAAAGTCTTCCTAAAGCTTCCTAAAGCCCTAAAACCGTGAGCCCCCCCCCCCCCTTGAACACCAAGGGAGTGTCCAAATTCATCTAGCTATTTTGTGAGACTCCTAATGACCCTAGATTGAATCAATGATTGATCTTCAAAGCCTTTGCCTCCAAGCTTGTTTTCTATAGGCTTAGATAAAGTAGTCAAATAGTTTCTAGATGATACTTATAGTTTCCTAACTATAGGGTTCAATATAAACTAACCAAGTTTCCAATTCCATTACTTCATAACTTAATTAAGCTAACTTAGTTAGATTTTCTAGTTTCTTTGCTAACTACCTAGTTACATTTAGTTCCAAAATCGTGAAGCCTAATGAGATGCAAACTAGGTTTGTTCCATTTAGTTACTACATAGGCTTTATGTTAACTTAGTTTAAGTTTTCTAATTTCATTTAGTTACATAGTTAACTAGCCTAACCATCTTTATGGACCATTTTCTATTAGTTCCTATTAAGTTTTAAATATTCTAATTAATTCACAAAATAAGTCATTACAAAATAAGTCATTACATACTTGATAAGCTATATCTTGAAATATTTCGGTTATTTTACGATAATTGTATTAGGATGTTACACAAAATATAACAAGAAGAATCATCATTACCAAGCCCCATGGTCACTTAGTCGCCTCACTGCCACTGTCACTATTAGTGTCACTGTTAGCAGTCATATCACCAAGATCTACATCATTGTCATCTGTGTCAAGATCATCCTCAGAGCCAAGAAGCTCCTCATTATCAACAGGAACACTAGTTGTAGCACTAGAAGGACCAACATGGGATATGGGAGCAGGAGGTGCAACAGAGAAGGTGGGGGCACTGGCATCTCTCCAAGGTACATAACTTAGGCCTTCCAGCAAAGATAGAATAGAGGCTAACTCCTGATCAGAGTGATCCATCCTTAGCTCAAGATGATCGACTTTCTGCTTAATGCGATCCATCCTTACTTCCACTGTGGTCGCCAAGCTATGCATCTCCTGAAGCAAAAGGTCCAAAGTAGTTGGAGCAGGAGCAGGTTATTGGTCTTCTTCTTCATCACCATCCTTAGCCTCGCGAGGGATGTGTCCATAACTCTTATGAATAAGATAATACCATTTATCATCAATTTTTCTCAACTGAAGCTTTGGCAGAGTGTGCAGACTAATGGATTGTGGCCTTTTAGAGCTAGTATCCTTTGTCTCTCTAGATAAAGAAACGTGAAAGTGCTCTATGATTGCTGTAACTAGCATAGCATAAGGCAGAGGGTGGTGTTTCTTTTTGGCTTCCAACATGTGTTGAATGATGTAGTAGGCCCTGTTGATTGGCCTATCAGTGTTCATGGCCCACAAAGTCAGCACATCATCCTTGAGAACCTGGGAGTAGTTGCCTCCTCTAGGGACCAATCCCCTAGCCACAAGGTAATGCAGCACCCTATTCTCTATAGTTAACCCAGTGGCCATCACACTCTATTTGCCTATAAGAATATCATATCCAACCCTCAGTAATGAAATTAAAGTAGCCTTATACTTATAGTCATCTCCCCAAACATTCTCATAACCACAAAATTTTACCCAATCAAAAGTCAGTTTAGTCAACCTATACCATAAATCCTTAGTGACTATGATTTGTATCTTTTTTACCTCAGAAATTAGGCATTGATCTTCATATTTTATATTGACATAAAATACCTGAACTATGTCTGGGTATATGTCTTTCTTAATGCTCAAAAAGTCAATCAAACCAAGCCTTTCTATCATTCTAAAGTTATCTAATGGTTCACTAGAGCTGAAGTCTTTGGTAAAATACCTGGGTGAGACAATTTATCTTAACTAAAAAATTTTACATAAGTATTCAGCTCTCTTTGTGGTGTTGAAGTGTTGTGTGAGGTCCAACCCCGAAATAGTGAGTGGAGGAGCGCAAGAGGATGTTCCCACTGAGACCTCTGTTCTTGGTCTCTTAGCGCTCTTGGAGGATTCATCCATTGTGATCAAATGAGAAGAAAAGTAGGTAAGGATGGTGGAGGGAAGGTGTTTTCTTGGTGTTTAGTGATGGAGAAAGGTAGAAAAGTGGCGAGAAAGTGGTGGAGTTTGTGGGTTAGGGCTAGAGAGAGAAAGCACATACGTGAGAGGAGATGTGGGGAAGAATTTAGGGATTTTTGTTGGAAATTAGATTGGGGTTTTGGTGGAGACGAAGATTTTGGGTGAAATGGAGGTGGAATGAAGTGATTTGGGCAAGATTTGAGAGAGAAATTGGGGATTTGTTGTGAGGAGAATAATGGGGGTAGAGAGAGAAAGAGAGTTGCAGATGAAAAAATGGTTGTTCACGCATTGAAACCCCTTTTAAACCCCCTTATAATCGATTTACACGTGTTCTGTGTGGTGTCTCGGGACCGACGATGGTGGGGAGTGGACGTCGGTGTAAGAGAAGCACGTACAAGAAGCGGTTCCTGGAAGGCTTCTAGGCGAAGGGTCCCGTGAATGAACTGAATACGCACCGGAATGAGAGAGATTCTGAGACTGTGCAGGTATGGGACTGTATAGTTGAGGATGGCTTAAAGGAATTGATTAGGCGTAGTTATATCAACAAGTTGCAACTTCTTCCCAGGAGCCTAGAACATAAGAACTCCATGGTTAAGCATGCTTGACTTGGAGCAATTGTGGGATGGGTGACCTCTTGGGAAGTTTCCTAGGATGTGTGTGAGTGAGGACAAAGCATGCTGAAAAGACTCGTGTTAGTTTGTGGAGACACTCGTCAATCCTGTAGGCAGTCCCTGGATGTTACATTATGGGTTCCTAGTAATCAATTACAAGGTGGTTGTAATCGATTCCAAGCTTTTTAGAATGGGTGTAATCGATTATATGGTATGTGTAATCGATTACAAGCTGATTTTGCTTGTAACTCTTAGCAGAGCCTTTGTTATTGATTACAAGGCTCATGTAATCGATTACAAGCCTACTGAACTTGATTTTCTTACTTCAAACTGCAGGAGACTTGTACCAAAACCTCCAAAGCACTTTTAAAACTTCCTAAACCAATTATAAATATCATGTAATTATGAAAATTGACCAGTTCTTGATCTAAAATACATGTTCTTGCAAAATCACCACCTTGGTCAAGGATCACGCCACTCTAATAGGATTAGAGAATGTTGAGTTATTTGGAGGTCTTAGTCATATTAGAGTACCTACAAAACAAACTTAGGGGAGCCTCAGACGCTCAAGTTAGTATTGGATTAAAAAATAAAACAAGATAACTATGCAATGAACTCAATTATACAGTTAGAAGACAAATTATGCAGCAAAAATGATAGATTATTGATCAATCAATTTTGAGGCATTCATTATTGCTTTATATTTAGCCTAATTGATGATAATTGTATCCAATATTATGTTTATGGATGAGTTTTAGATGATTGAGTCTCATTGAGCTTAGTTGTAAATACTTCATTAATTTTCAGATTTTAGCTCATTTTGACCTTTCTGTCTTGTACAGGCCATAACTTGGGCTACAAATATCGTATTTGGATGATCTTGGTGTCCCCTGAAAGCTGAGACGAAGATGCACAATTTTACGTATAATGTAATTTTTCTATTCAGCTGGATTCAAGGTGAAATTGAGCCACAAAGTCAGGACGTTGTTGCTATTACTAGCTTGGACCTTCCTTCACTGATTTGGGCTGAACTCTCTCCATTTAAGCCCAAATAAGACAAATTATATGTCTCTGTAAAGCTTATTCAGAGGGCTACAATTTGGGCCAGGGGTAAATTAGAAATTTTAGAAGACTTTTCAGTTACAAATAGGTTAAGGCAGAATACGAAAAACACCTTTTGAATTGTTTTGTTTGAGTTTTACAGATTGAAGAAATAGTTTTTTTTCTCTCTTTTCATCTTCTCTATTTTCGTTTTCTCTCTTCTCTAAAGGCTCTGTAACTTTCCAATGGTGATGGCCATGGAAAGCTAAAGTTCCAATCAATCCAAGGAATTCAATGATTGTGGTTAGAGTTTTGAGTTCTTTTGTTTAATTGTGCTTTTTGATTGTGTTCTTTCCTCTTCTCCTTCTTCAATTGATTTCTGATTATGATTTCGAAATTGAAGATAGAATTAGGATTGATTAATCTGAATCTAATGGAGAATAGATCATCGATTGGTAATCTATGTTAATTCGAAATTGTACCTAAATCAATCTTAATCAAGAATTGCGATTATGATTCTATTTTACTTGATCAAATTCTAGGTGATTATCTAGTTGAATTCGAATTAAAAGAGGTGAACGCATTTAGAATTATACTCTTTTTGAACTATGATTAACTCTGCCACTTGAATTGATGACCTTGGATTGGTGTTTCCATAATTGAATTTTCTTTTAATTACGGTTTGAATTCGTTTTCTATTGATGAACAAAACCCCCTACCTATTGATAATTTCTAATATGCTTGAGAAATCCGAATTGATCCTTGGGAGATGACCTAGGTTATGCACTATGCTATATTCAATTGTAAATCCTAGTTTATTTTGAGGCGAGTACGACATCGCTCATCAGTTATACAGCAAAGGGTAGATGTATGATTAATCTAATATGCCAAGTTCTCTTCTTATATAAAAGAATGCTTATTTATTCAAAGGCTTAGTGAAATGTTAGCTAGCTGTTTAGTAGTTTCAATAAACTCAAGCAAGTAATCACCTTTTTGAACATGATCACATATGAAATAGTGCCTTATTTCTATATGCTTTGTTCTTGAGTACAAAATGAGATTTTTAGACAAATTGATTGCACTAGTGTTATCACACCTTATTGGGATGTGATCAAGCTCAAGACCATAGTCTAGAAGTTGTTATTTCATCCAAAGGATTTGAGCACAACAACTCCCAACTGCAACATATTCAGCTTCAGCTGTAGACAATGTCACATTATTTTGTTTCTTGTTATGCCAAGAAACTAGTAAGCTTCCAAGCAAGTGGCATGTCCCACTAGGGCTCTTCCTATCCATTTTGCATCTAGCAAAATTAGAATCAGAATAGCCAATTAGGCTACATAAGGCACTCTTAGGGTACGACAAACCATTTGTGAAGTGCCTATTAGATATTTCATAATTCTTTTTACAGCACTTAGGTGTGATTCTTTTGGATTTGCTTGAAATCTAGAACACATACACACACTAAACATAATGTCTGGCCTACTTGCTATAAGATAAAGGAGAGAGCCAATCATACCTCTATATTTTGAGATTTCTACATATTTACCTCCTTCATCCTTGTCCAAATAACAAGAAGTGCCCATTGATGTAGCCATATGCTTGTCATTGTTCATTCCAAACTTTTTGAGCAGCTCCTTGCAATACTTGTGTAATTGGCTATTAACCCATGAAGACTTTGTTTTGATGATAACAAACTTGAAGATGTTGCAAGATCAAGTCCAAGACCTTCAAGACTACCTTTAGGACTTAGATCAATATGTAAAGGTATAATGTGATTCACACAAATACTCCATAACTTGTTTTTCAAAAAGAACTTGAAAAGCATAATTGTTTTTAAAAACAAACAGAGAAGAGAAGCTTCAAAAATGGTTTTTGGTTTCTCAAAGAAACAATTTCTAAGTGCCAAAAATTATATAAAACCACTTGGAATCCCTTGGCATTGCTTCATTACTGACAAAACAAATTTCACATAGTTTATTCGAATAAAGGTCACTTTATTCGAATAACAGAAGTTAGGAGAAGGCAAAAATTCAAACTAAACAAGGTTTATTCGAATAAGACTTATCTTATTCGAATAACAAAAGTCAGAAAAGCCAAGTTTGTCAACTGATCAAGATTTATTCGAATAAACCCTGTTTTATTCGAATAAACATTTAAAGGGGACAAAGGCACTTCAGAATTCAAATGGTTTATTTGAATAAACCCTATTTTATTCAAATAACATGTTTTCCCAGAAATCAATTTTTAAGTGACTTATTCGAATAACACTTGTGCTATTCGAATAACATTTTCCAACAAGCTTTTCCTTTAAATGCTATTTAATGCTTTATTCGAATAACCATCATGTTATTCAAATAACGTGGTTTTTCAGAAATAGAATGTAACAGATATAATGAAGCAGTTAATGCTTCTCAGCTACCCCAACAACTCTAATTCTCAATGGGCTTTAAATGCAAGGTTATTGGGCATTGATGGGGTTAGAGAAATATTCTAAAAAACCTTGTTTGAGCATCAATATGAGTTTTGCACATTCTCTTCATATCTTTCCTTATTTTTGAGCTAAAGTGTGAATTCTCAATACCTATAAGCTTCAATTTGTATTATCCACTCTTTAAGAGAGTTTCAATCTATTCAATCTCTGTATAATCTGTAGTAAGGGTGAGGCATCCCTTAAATCTGTAAAGGGTGAGGCATCCCTTTGTTTGAAAAGGCTCAAGTTCAAGGGTGCGGCATCCCAAGGAGTTGAGTACTCAAGTTTGTAAAGGTTGTCAAGCACCTATTGAAGCTTGAAAATATAGTGAAAAATATCGAGTGGTTGCTTGAGGACTGGATGTAGGTCACAAGTGGATTGGTGGCCAAACTAGGATAAACTATTGTGTTTGATTCTCTAAACCTTTCTCTTTACATTTGTGCAATGCTTACTTTCTTACTTGAATACTTCTCTCATGGTTAGTTATTAAGGAATATTTATCGTTCTTATCGATTCATTCATTTCATATAGTCAATAGCTTCAACGAAATTCAACATTCAAGTGTTTTGCGAAAAAATTGCAAACTTGTTTTATAAACTCAATTCACCCCCTCTTGAGTATTGAAGCCACTTGGCAACAACTTGGATTGACTTATGAAAGTCTCATCTCTTGTTTGCTTGATTTGGAGACCAAGAAAGAAGTTGAGCTCACCCATCATAGACATCTCAAACTTACTTTGCATAATGTTAGCAAACTCCTTGGAAAGAGACTCATTAGTAGCATCAAATATAATATCATTAACATATATTTGAACAAAAAGCATATCATGCTTTTTATGCTTGATGAAAAGAGTAGTGTCAACCTTTTCTCTAGAGAACCATTTTTCTAAAAGGAACTTGCTCAACCTTTCATACCAAGCTCTATAAAGCATTTTTCAATTTAAAAACATGGTTGGGCAATTCAAAGTTTTCAAAACCAGGAGTGTAACATCCTGAAAATTGTTTGTTTCATGATAAATAGTCATTTTATAATATTTGTGATTTTTGTGAATTTTTTTGGATTTTTCCAGAAATGTTGATTATTTTAATATATTTTTCATTTTGCGTGTGCACTGAATGGGGCCGGGAAAATGAAATATTTTCCCTGAGGCCAGAAAACCTTAGATTGTGGAAACGTCAACGGGAGATCTTAGTAAACCCGAGGCCAGACACAGTTTACAGAGTTTTTGTTTTTTGAGATTTTAACCGATAAATAAAATCGTTATACCGTTGAATTATTCGATGAACAATAAATACTATTTTTATTAACTATAACCTTTGTCCACTAGATAATAGCGTTAGTAGAGTGTTAGTCATCTTTTATAGATAGCACTTTAATGACATCATGCATGTGACATCGTCATTTGACTTTTGGAAAAAGTGTTCCAAAACTTCCTAAAGAAGCGTTGTCTTCTCTCTCCTCCCTCCTACGCTCCATGACAATGAGGGCTTTTTGGAGTCAAAAATGTGCTTTTTGCTTTATCACTTTTCACTCATAATTTTCAAATCACAAAAGCTATCACTTTCCTCTCACTTCATCTTCTTTTCTCTCAAGTTTCTCTCTTCCTCTCTTCCTCTCTACTCCACAACAACCACACCCTTGGGAGGCCATTTTCACTAGCTTGTTAAACTAATCTCATTTCTTGCTTCCTCTCATTATCCTAAGACTTTTCTCTTTAGTGATCATCTCCTAAATCTTCCGTTTTCATCTCCCACCATTGGAGCTCTAACTTGAAGCTCTAAGGTAAAGTTTTTGGCTTTTATTTTATTTTCTTCTCTTTTTTGTTTTCTTGGTCACCTATGTGACCAAGAACTCCCCTTTTCATGGATTGAGTGAGGATTGTAAAAGTTTGTTCACCTTAGGGTTCTCTTGAAGATGGAGGATGAAAATTGCAACAAAGGGATCAAGAGGCTTGCTTTCTTGTGTTGTCTTCTATAGGTAAGAGGAGATGATCATCTTCAACCAATCTTGGTGGTGAGGAAACATTTTTGGTGTTGTTGATGAGGAATTCATGTGGGATTGCTCTCTTTGTTGTGTTGTTCTTCATGATTTTGTAGTTATTTTGACTTGGGTGAATTTATTGATTGTCATTGTGTATCTTGATGGCTATGGATTATATATTGGATTGTTTGGATTGATATATAGAGAATTTAGGGCTCGTTGCCCCTTTTGGATTCACGGCTAAGAGGCCAAATTTTTGGGTGTTCAAGATTTAATTTTTGTAGAAATTAGAACTTAGGTAATTAAGTATTAAATAATTAATTAATGCAATGGAAAATTTTGGGTTCTTACCCCTTAGGAGGCTCATAGCCTCTAGGGCCTTTTATGGGTCCAAGCATGTGATTTTTGTGTAACCTTGGAACTTAAGTAATTAAGTGTTAAGTAATTAATAATGTGATCGAAAATTTGGTCGGACTCTTGTCCTTGGGAGGTCACGGCCTCAATGGCCATATTGGCTAAAATTCATGCATCAAACTAAGGGTTAGGTGATTAGGTGACTTAAAAATTTATTATGGATTCATAAGATGGAAAGAATGAAAGAAAGAAATCTATTTGATGACCTAGGGTGATTTTGAACTTAAGAAAAGAACAAGAGTGTGTGTGAGGCTTGGAGAACCTTAGAACAATTTTCTAAGTAAGTATGATTAACTTAAAGTAAAGAACTTGGCTAATTAAGAGAAGATTGAATGAGAATTACAAGAGAATTCCTCTAGAGAGGCTTAATGATAAGGTCTTGAAATAGAGATGTAGCTTTGTGTTGAATTTTTTTTCAATAAATATGTGTTACTCTTGAAATTTTGATGATGAGTTATGGTGGGTCCATATGTGGGACCAAGAATTAATTAATATTGATTGAGCCCTTTTTGGCATGGAATTATGGAAAAAAATCATGTTATTGATGATTATATATATTTGTATGCATCGAGTCATCATGCATTGTCAAAGTAAGGCTTTATGCCTAGGAGTTGAATCACACCTTAGTGTTAGTGCGAATAGACTAGTGTAGGTCACTTGTTGACCTTGGGGGCGTCGTGGTACGGGTGTCTCACAATGGACAGTTGGTAGCTCCTCTGAGCCGTGGGATAGACCGATGCAAACGCACCGACGATCCAAACTGAGACACTGTCCTATATCGCGATCTTGTGAAGAATGCCGTGTATAAAGCCTTGTTGATCAAATTATTGATTTTCTAAAAGCATTTGATTTTAGGCTAATGAGATACTGGCATGTCTCTTTAATCATTCTCTCCGATGTTTGTGTCTAGCTCCATGGAGTAGGATTTTTGGTATTTTGTGCATGTGCATTGTCCGTCACATACTTTACCTGGCGTGAATTTATGTGGTTGTAGAATTCTTTCTTTTACTGATGTTATGATTATTTGAACTATTTAACTACTTATTATCTGAGATTATGTTGTTGTTTCTTTTATCACTTGCTATCATTACTGTGAATATTGTTGCAGTGCTATGTGGGCGTCTTGCGCCATTCTGTTTCTTTACTGCCATATTTAGTATTGAATGCTGGATGTCTCACCTCTTTTCTGTATTTTTGTTACTCTGTTTATTTATGTGCTTCTTTGAAGATGTCAGAGAAGAAGGGGAAGTGCACGAATTCCCTAGCTTTTGGCCTGATCT
Source organism: Ormosia emarginata (assembly GCA_029884605.1). Taxonomy (NCBI): domain Eukaryota; kingdom Viridiplantae; phylum Streptophyta; class Magnoliopsida; order Fabales; family Fabaceae; genus Ormosia; species Ormosia emarginata. The sequence goes on along the minus strand of JAQQTP010000078.1, from coordinate 16,446,854 downwards.
TGATTAGTTATCTGTTAGGAAATAGCATCTCGTCCGCGTGGCTTTTTGGGTTATGCCAGGTTAAGGTTCCATGGAGGTGGTGATAGCTGGCACGTGGATTTTGACACTGACCGTTTTGTTTATGTTGGAGACATGACTGTGTCTCTAGCATAAGGTCGTTATGATCCCCCCGTATTTTCTTTTGATTTTCATGTTTGGTTAGAGTTCTACATGCCTGTGCGAAAGCAAGATGAAGATTTAGTTACTCATGGATAAGAAGAAAGAAAGAGAGAAGAAGAGAAAGATGAACATGACTTCAATTTAGAACAAGAGAAAATTACAACAAAGGAAAACAATAAACAAGCATAACCTTAACTTGTACAAACTAAGCCTAACACCTAGTGCCCCAAATGGTCAGCCAATGGTGCCTTTTATAGAGGATTAGGGATACAAAATGACAAAAGGGTCTGAATAGGGGTAGGTGGGATGAGTGGATGAATGAGTGGAGAATGCCAAATGGTGAGGATAAGAGTGAAAAATCATTGAGATTTCTTGTCTCTGAAATCATTCATTGCTTAAGTCATTGATTTCGTCATTTTTGAGCCAAGTGATCTTCATAAAAGTTCTAGGAAATTGTCTAAGCTTTCCAATGGCTCTAGAATCACCCAAAAATTCGTCCTACAACCCAAGATATAGCCCAATTACTACAAACTGTTCAGGACCAGTTTCAGCACCTCTGTTTTGACTTTCAGACCCAATATCACCATCAAGGATCCCGAATCAAGTTTTGTGTTCAACATGAAAGTTTTAGATCTGGGTCTTAACTTTTAAATGTCCAAATTTCAGCTTAAGATAATTCTTGCAGCCCGAGTTATGCTCTGATTACTGTACACTGTTCAGGTTTCAGACACAAAACTCTTGTTCTGTCTTCCAAGCCCAATTAGCTCTACTAGATGTCTGATTGAGACTTTGAGCTCTTCATCAAAGTTGTAGAGCTCTCTCTTATCTTTCATACAAGGCAAAATTCATAATTATCAGACATTTAGAACTCAAGATATAGCCGAAATACAGAAACAGCGTAAGACCAAAATAGTGCTGAAAAAATCAATTAAGTCAACTTTGAGTCCAAACTTACAAAACATAACTAGACTTAATCAATTAAGTACATAGAGAGTGTAAATGACTAAAAATGAGGGTTTATTAATGTATAAAATATGTGATCATCAATATCCATTTTGAAGAAGAAGAAATCAGTTATTTTGGGAAACTAAAAGAGAGCAAACCGACTTGAGAGTCATGGAGTACCGTCATCCGCCATTTTACCGGGGAGCTAAAGAGCTACAAAACAAAATAAAGCTACAAAATTAGAGTAAATATTTCATATAACAAGGATCAGAAAGAGAAATTAATTCTACCTCAGCAGCTTGATTTTCTAGAAATGGTTTAAGTCTTTGTCCATTGACCTTAGACACATTACCATTCCTAGGATTCTCAATGTCTATGGCCCCATAAGGATATACATGTTTGACAATAAAAGGGCCAGTCCACATAGATCTCAATTTTCTAGGAAAAAGGTGAAGACGAGAATTATAAAGCAGAACTTTTTGACTAATTTCAAAAGATTTCCTCAAAATAGATTTGTCATGAAAAACTTTTGTTCTTTCTTTATAAATTTTTGAGTTTTCATATGCATCATTTCTCAATTCCTCAAGTTCATTTATTTGAAATTTACGTAACTTGCAAGCATCATCAAGATTTAAATTGAAAGCTTTAATGGCCCAAAATGCGTTATGCTCCAGTTCTACATGCAAGTGACAAGATTTTCCATAGACTAATCGATAGGGTGACATGCCTAAAGATGTTTTAAAAGCAGTACGGTAAGCCCAAAGTGCATCGTTTAGTCTTAAAGACCAATCTTTACGATTTGGGTTAACTACTTTTTCTAAAATTTGTTTAATTTTCCTATTTGCTAATTCTACTTATTCACTTGTCTGAGGGTGATAAGGGGTAGCAACTTTATGAGTAATACCATATTTCTTCATTAAAGATTCAAATGGTTTATTACAAAAATGTGTTCCCCCATCACTGATGATAGCTCGAGGGATTCTAAATCGACTTAAGATATTTTATTTTAAAAATTTGAGAACAGTTTTATGATCATTTTGTCGACATGGAATCACCTCAATCCATTTTGAGACATAATCCACTGCAACCAAAATATACACATATCCAAATAAGGATGGAAATTGACCCATGAAATTGACTCCCTAACAATCAAAAATTTCAATGACAAGGATAGGATTCAGAGGCATCATATTTCTTTTAGAAATGGACCCTAATTTTTGACAATTTTCGCAACTTTTGCAAAAGGTATGGCTGTCTTTAAATAAAGTGGGCCAATAAAATCCACACTGCAAGATTTTCGCAGCTATTTTCTTTGAAAAAAATAACCTCCACATGCTTCTGAGTGACTAAATTTAATGACACTACCTACCTCATTGTCAGGTACACATCTCTGAAAGATTTGATCAGGAGAATATTTGAACAAATATGGGTCATCCCAATAAAAAATTTTCACCTCAGTCAAAAACTTTTTTCTGTCTTAATGTGACCATTGAGGCAGCATCTTTCCTGTTACAAAAAAATTGACTATGTTCGCAAACCAAGGCATGGAATTGACAGAAAATAAAAACTCATCAGGAAAAGAATCATTGATAGGTATGCTATCAAAAGATGAGTCTGTTGTAAGTCTGGACAAATGATCTGCGACAACATTTTCAGCTCATTTCTTATCTTTATTGTGATGCTGAATTCTTGAAGCAACAAGATCCACCGTATCAACCTAGGTTTGGCATCCTGCTTAGACATTAAATATCTAACAAAGAAGATGATCAAGTGAAAACAACAAGAGAAGAACCAATTAAATGAGCTCGAAATTTGTCCAATGCAAAAATTACAGCAAGTAGTTCTTTTTCAGTAGTGGTGTAATTCATTTGTGCACTATTTAAAGTTCTACTTGCGTAACAAATCACATGAGGCTTACCTTCCTTTCTTTGGCCTAAAACAGCGCCAACAAAGAAAATCACTTGCATCATACATTAATTCAAAAGGCAAAGACCAGGTCAGGGATTGCATGATAGAGCCGATGTTAGAAGACCAATTAATTTTTCAAAAGATTTTTGGCATTCTTGAGTCCAATCAAATGGTGCATCTTTTATCAGAAGATTGCATAATGGTCTAGATATGACACTAAAGTCCTTAATGAATCTTCGATTAAATCCTGCATGTCCTAAAAAGGAACGAACTTCTCTGACTGTTTTTGGGGAAGGCAAATGAGCAATTAATTCAACTTTGGCCTTATCAACTTCAATTCCTTTAGAAGATATCACATGACCTAACACGATTCCTGAAGTAACCATATAATGACATTTTTCTCAATTTAAAACAAATCCTTTTTCTTCACATCTTTTAAGAACTTTATCCAAATTATCAAGATAATTTTCAAAAAGAATTTCCAAAAACTGTCAGATCATCCATGAAAACCTCTAAATAATGCTCAATCATGTCACTAAAAATACTTAGCATGCATCTTTGAAAAGTTGTCGGAGCATTACAAAGACCGAAAGACATTCTTCTATATGCAAAAGTGTCAAAGGGGCACATAAAAGTAGTCTTTTCTTGATCTTCTAATGCAATTAGTATTTGATTATACCCCGAATAACAATCAAGAAAAAAATAGTAAGGATGTCCTGCTACTCTTTCTAGAATTTGATCAAGAAATGGTAAGGGGAAATGATCTTTCCTAGTGGTTGTATTTAATTTTCTAAAATCAATACACATACGCCAACTAGATGAAACTCGCGTAGGTATTAACTCATCTTTTTCATTTTCAACCACTGTTATTCTAGATTTCTTAGGCATAACTTGTGTAGGGCTTACCCACTGGCTATCGGAAATAGGGTAAACAATTCCAACATCAAGTAATTTAAGAACTTCAGCCCTAACTACCTCTTTCATGTGTAGATTTAATCTTCTTTGAGGTTGTTGTGATGTTTTAGCATTATCCTCTAAATATATTCTATGTGTACAAATTAATGGATTAATGCCTTTTATATCTGTTAATGTCTATCCAATTGCACTTTTATGCCTGTTAAGTACTTCTGTCAACATACCTTCTTGTTCTTCAGTAAGGATTGATGAAATTACTCTTTGGAAAGCTTTGGTCTTCTCCCAAAAATGTGTACTTCAACCTAGCAGGTAATGGCTTTAGTTCCAGTGTGGGTACTTCTTCATGAATATTATCATTCATGGGTTGTAGCTCTTCAAATCTTAGCTTCCATCCTTTGTATTCCATTGCTTGTGTACAATCAAGCAAAGAGCATATTTCAGAAATATCACCATCTACTTACATATCTGAATCAAATGAATTAATTAAACAAACTTCTAATGGGTCAAAAGAACTCCCTTTTAGAAGATGATCATCTACAATGGCCTCAATCTCGTCAGCTTCCTCATTTTCATCATTGACTTCATGTGGTTGCTTGAATAAGTTGAAAACATTAAGCTCAAGTGTCATGTTTCCAAATGTTAGCTTCATCAATCCATTTCTACAATTTATCAAAGCATTGGATGTTGCTAAAAATGGACGACCTAAAATAATAGGAATTGACTTGGAACAATTAATCATAGGTTCAGTTTCTAAGACAATAAAATCCACAGGATAAATGAATTTATCAACTTGTACCAACACATCTTCCACTATCCCTTTTGGAATTTTAATTGATCTATCAGCAAGTAGAAGAGTTACAGAAGTTGGTTTTAACTCACCTAGATTGTGTTGTTGATAAACTGAATATGGAAGCAAATTAACACTAGCACCAAGATCAAGTAAAGCTTGTTCAATCATATGTTCTCCAATAATGCATGAAACCGTAGGACAACCAGGGTCTTTATGTTTCAAAACATTATTGCTTTGAATAATGGAACTTACCTGCTCGGTCAAAAAGGCTTTCTTTTTCACATTTAATTTTCTTTTAACAGTGCATAAGTCCTTCAAAAATTTGGCATAAGAAGGAAAGTGTTTGATAGTATCTAACAATGGAATATTGACCTTCACTTGTTTAAGAATTCCAAAAATTTCAGTTTGGTGGTCCAATTTCTTTGGTTTGCTTAATGCTTGAGGAACTGGAAGTGGAGGAGACGAGAGTTTGGTTTCATTTTGGCCAGATGACTTATCAACCTCTTCCTTATCTTGGGGAATTGATTCACCATCTTTCTCACAAGGTTCAGAAATTTCTTTTTCAACAACTTTTCCACTCCTAAGAGTTATCACAGAATTGACTTGATTTATTTGTTGGTTTTCTAAACTACCCTCATTTAGACTATATTGACCTTTGAGATTCGGTTGAGGTTGAGAAGGAAATTTTCCTTTCTCATGAATGGTGAGTGCAAAAGTAAGTTTGGAAAGAGTGTCTTTTATGTCTATCATGGTTTGAGTGTTTTGTTTATTGATGGCCTCTTGCTTTTCTATGAATGCACTCAATGTTCCTTCAAGGTTTTTCCTATATGGTGGGACATAAGGTGCATATCCTTGAGAATTTTGAGAATCCTATTGTTCCTGAAGAGGTGGTGGTTGCATAAATTGTGCTTGATTATTATTCCTCCAATTGAAGTTCGGGTGATTTCTCCATCCTGGATTGTAAGAATTTGAAAAAGAAGAGGTGAATGACTTTTTAAAATTATTCATTGCATTTACTTGCTCATGCACAACTTCTTTAAAAACAGGAATATTAGGACATTCATTTGTCGAGTGTCCTAATTCATCACAAATGCTATAAATTTCTTCATTTTGCACATATTTGACTTCTTTTACTTTCCCTAATTCCATAGATTCAACCTTTCTAGCCAAACTAGCATACCATGCATTTAGATCTTCTTCTTGACTAAGATGGTATTTTCCTTTTCCTGTATTTGCAAGGTTATATCTAATTGAATTTTCAGAAAGATTAGTACCATGCCAAGATTGAGAATTTTCAGCCAAATGGTTTAAATAATCTAAAGCTTCTTCGGGTTCTTTATCAAGAAACTCGCCATTACACATCGTTTCCACAAATTGTTTAGTTTTAGATATTAAACCTTCATAAAAGAAGCTTATAGTCCGCCATTTTTCAAAACCACGATGTGGGCAAGAATTTAACAAATCTTTAAAACGTTCCCAACTTTGAAAATATGCTTCATTTGAATTTTGAGAAAAATTTTGGATTTGTCTTTTTAAAGCATTTGTTTTATGTATTGAAAAAAATTTCTTTAAAAACTCACTTTACATTTCTTGCCATGTGCCAATTGATCTTGGTTTCAAAGCGTTAAGCCAAGTTTTTGTTTTATCTTTCAAAGAAAAAGGAAACAATTTAAGTTTAACAATCTCTTCACTGCAATTTTGATCATTGAAAGCAATACAGACTTTCTCAAATTCTTTTAGATGTAAATATGGGCTTTCATTTTCTAAATCATAAAAATTAGGAAGTAAAGAAATCATACCCGGCTTAAATCTAAAATTATTAGCAGTAAGTGGAAAGATAAAACAGGATGGACTAGAATTTCGAGGTGGTTGCAAATATGCACGTATAGTTCGCAATAGTTGATTTCCTTGTTCATCATGTATACTTTCATTTTCAGCTCATTGTGTTTGATTATCATGTTCAACATGTGCACCTTCAAATTCAGACATTGTGTTAATTGTGTGTGATTGTGATTCAAATAAATCAATATATAAATTATTTGGATTAATTTTAACCAAACGACCAGAATTTGAATCGCGATACCAGTTAAGCATAAATAAGTGACATAAAATAAAAATAATGTATAAGTAGACAGTATAAATCGAACGTTAAATATTAAGAAGGATATGGTATAAACCAACCACCCAAGAATATATCTATATATATATATATATAACAATTAAAAAGTTAAATAATTGATAAAATAAAATAAAAATTAGATAGTTAGAGAGTTAATAATATACGAAAAATAAAATGCAAAAAATAAAGTGCGAAAAATAAAATACGAGAAAATAAAGTACGAAAGTAAATTTAAAATATGAAAATCGGAGAGTGGTAGAGCCCCACAAAGCCGGCGAAAGAGAAGAGAAGAAGAAAAATTATTTCATTAAGTTAGATTGCAAAAAAATAAATGACAGAATTTAAAAGTTAGATGCGAAAAATAAATGACAGAATTTAAATGTTAGATGCGGAAAATAAATGACAGAATTTAAAAGTTAGATGTAGAAAATAAATGATAGAATTTAAATATTAGATAGTTAGTAAGCATAAAGCGTAAATAATAATAATAATAATAATAATAATAATAATAATAAATAATAATAATAATAGAAAGCGTAAAAAAAAATAGAATAAAAAAATAAATAAATAAAAAACGTAAATAAATGACGTAAATATAAAACTTAGTTAATAAGTTAGTTATTAAGTTAGTAAATAGATAAATAAAAATGAAAAGAGTAGAGGAAGAACATACCTGATAATAAAATTTACTTACAGAAAGAGAACCTCAATATATTAGAACTTCAAATCAAGTCCCCGGCAACGGCACTAAAAACTTGATGGGATATAATTATACAGTTTCAAACCCAAGTGCAGGTTGTTTCAAGTAGTAAATTCTTGGGAGTCCGAGGTCGATCCACAGGGAATTAATGAAGAGAAAATTATTTGAGGTACGGAGAAGATTTGTCACAATACTAAAAATGATATAAGTTGTTCACAGATGAAAAAGAATTGCTTGGGTTAGAAGATCCACTCTTGGTAATAAATTAAAAATAAGATTATTTCGTTTTATAACTCAATTGAAATCATGCATAATGAAGATTCCAATCGGAAGATTTAACATTCAAAGTTTAATCATGTAATCATATAATGGTTCCAATAATTATCTACCAATACTTGTAAATCGTCAAAAGCATCCACTGTGCCAATCCTATTGTCTACAATGGATCAAGATATTCATTATACAAGAAGAGTTTCTAAATTAATTGGAAACAACATACAACTCATATAAAGATCACATAAAAATATATCATTTAAAGCACAAGAAAGAAATTAATCTAATCTTAACTTATTACCAAGAGCTTCACCTTTTCACCCAAGCAAGATGAAGATTTAGTTACTCATAGACAAGAAGAAAGAAAGAGAGAAGAAGAAGATGATGAACATAACTTCAATTAAGAACAATAGAAAACTACACAAAGGAAAACTAATAACACAATAGCATAAACTAAACTCTAAGCTAACTAACACTCCCAAATGTTCAGCCTTTGCCTCCTTTTATAGAATTCAAGGAGTGTAAGAAGACAATGGAGTTGTTTGATAATAAGAAGTAAAATCAAAATAGATGATGAATGAGCTGAAATTATGGACTTTCTTGTCTCCGAAATGTCTCTGCTCTTAGCTCATGGCATGCGTCAGAATTGAGCCAAGTGGTCTTCATGAAAGTTCTAGGAAATTGTCTCAGCTTTCCAGAGACATCAAGTTTAGCCAAATCTAATAACCAGAGCCCGAGATATGGCCCAATTACTGCTCATGGGTCAGGCCCAAATCCAGCACCTCTGTTTTGATTTCCAAGCCTAATATCACCTTCAAGGAATTAGAATTAGCTTTTGTGTTCTCATGAAAGTTGTAGATATTGGTCTTAACTTTCCACTGTCAAAATTTCAGAATTACTAAACTCCTATAGCCCGAGATATAGCCTAATGAGTGCATAAGGGTCAAACTATCAGGTTCAAAACGCTAGATTTTGCTTCAACTCCAATTTGAGTTATCCAAACATGTGTTTCTGGTCTTGAGGCCTTCATGAAAGTTGTAGAAATTTATCTTAGCTTAAAAACAAGACCAAAATCACATCCATCGGATATTTGTAACTCAAATTATAGCCAGTTTACTGAAAAAGCCAAGTGAGAAGGTTATATAATGAATGAAATATATTGCTATTAATGTGGCTCTTGCTATCAAGTGAATAGTTATTAGAGAATTATCTTAACTTTCCAACAAGACCAGAATCACATTAATCAGATAATTATAACTCAAGTTATGGCCACTTTACTTAAGAATGCAATCACCCAAATTAATGATAATTCAAGCAATAATTTCTTCAATGATCCAATTAAGCTTAATTTCATAAAATGTGACAAAATCGACTTAATTAAGCCAAATTGAACCTTACAAAGCCTAGTTAGAGGATTACAAAATGCATAAAATACATTGTTATCAGATCGCTAGTGTGATCTAGGCTCCTTAGCTTGTGCAATGGCTCTATTATTATCACAATAGAGGTTCACTGGGTCCACAATGCTAGGAGCTACACCAAGCTCAATAATGAACTTCCTAATCCAAATGGCCTCCTTTGTTGTATTGGAGGCAGCAATATACTCAGTCTCTGTGGTAGAATCGACAACTGTCTCCTGCTTTGAACTCTTCCAACTCACAGCCCCACCATTTAGGCAATAAACAAAACCTGATTGCGATTTGGAGTCATCCTTATCGGTTTAGAAGCTAGAATCAGTGTAACCCCTTACAACTAGTTCCTCCTCGGCTCCACATACCAAGAATGAATCCTTAGTCCTTCTTAAGTACTTAAGGATGTTCTTGACAGCACTCCACTGACTCTCACCGGGATCAGACTGGTACCTGCTCGTCATGCTCAAAGCATACGAGATGTCGGGTCGAGTACATAACATGGCATACATGATAGATCCAATTGCAGATGCATATGGAATCTTACTCATGCGATCCCTCTCATCTGGGTGGAAGGGGATTGAGCCTTAGATAGGCTTACACCATGCGACATAGGCAAGAGTCCTTTCTTGGATTCATGCATGTTAAATCATCTTAACACTTTGTCTATATATGTACTCTGACTTAGGCCAAGCAATCTCTGCGATCTATCTCTGTAGATCCTGATACCTAATACATAGGTGGCTTCGCCCAAGTCCTTCATAGAAAATCACTTCCTTAGCCAAGTCTTTACAGACTATAGGGTAGGGATGTCATTTCCAATTAGTAGTATGTCATCTACATACAACACTAGAAAAACAAATGTGCTCCCACTAACCTTCTTGTAGACACAAGATTCTTCTTCATTCTTGATGAAACCAAATTGTTTGATTGTATCATCAAAATGAAGATTTCAGCTTCTGGAAGCTTGCTTCAATCCATAAATAGATCATTGCAACTTGCATACCTTTCTAGCATCCTGTGGAGTGGCAAAACCCTCAGGTTGTGTCATGTACGCATCCTCGAGAAGATTTCCATTAAGGAAAGCAATTTTGACATCTATTTGCCAGATTTCATAATCATGGTATGCTACAATAGCAAGCAAGATCTGAACGGATTTAAGCATTGCAACTGGAGAAAAAGTCTCATCATAGTCTACATCATGAATTTGCTTAAAACCTTTAGCCACCAATCGCGCCTTAAAGGTATGCACGTTACCATCCATGTCGATTTTCTTCTTGAAAACTCACTTGCACCCAATGGGTTTTACCCCTTCAAGTGGGTCAACCAAGGTCCATACCTAGTTGGCATACATGGATTCCATTTCAAATCTCATGGCCTCAAGCCATTTTTCAGATTCTAGGCCAATAATGGCTTCCTGGTAAGTCACAGGCTCATCTTGATCCATGAGCAATACGTTACCTTGCTGAGTTATTAGAAATCCATATCTCTCTGGTTGATGACGTATCCTGTTAGACCTACGCGTGTCTTGTGCTACTAGAGCAGATTGTGGTTCCACAACGACTTGTGGAGGCTGCTCTATTTCCACCATCGGTTCGCTGCTACTTTGTGAACTTTGAATTTCTTCAAGTTCTACTTTCCTCCCACTGATTCCTTTGAAGATAAACTCCTTTTCTAGGAATACAATAGTCCGTGCTACAAACACTTTGCCCTTGGTAGGATTATAGAAATAGTATCCCTTGGTTTCCTTGGGATACCCCACAAAGAAGCATTTATCTGATTTAGGGTCAAGCTTATCAGAAACTTGATGTTTCACATAAGCTTCGCAACCCCAAATCTTCATGAAAGACATACTGGGTCGTCTCCCAGTCCACATCTCATATGGTGTCTATTGAACCATCTTAGATGGAAAACAGTTAAGTGTGAAAGCTGCTGTTAATAGAGCATGTCCCCAGAAGGAGCCTGGAAGGTATGCATGACTCATCATGGATCGGACCATGTCCAACAAGGTCTGGTTCCTCTTTTCAGAAACACCATTCCATTGTGGTGTTTGATAATCACATATTTTATTCATTACGAAACCCTTATGTTTAGTTATTTACACTCTTCATGTACTTAATTGACTGAATTTGATTATGTTTTGTAAGTTTGAACTCGAATCGGACTTAATTGATTTTTTCAGCATTATTCGGGTCTTACACTGTTTCTGTATTTTAGCCATATCTTGAGTTCTAAATGTCTGATAATTATGAATTTTACCTTGTAGGAAAGATAAGAAAGAGCTCTACAACTTTGATGAAGAGCTCAAAGTCAATTTCAGACATCTAGTGGAGCTAATTGGGCATGGAAATCAGAATACGGGATTTGTGGCTGGAACCCGAATAGTGTGTAGTAACCAGAACATAATTCGAGTTTGGGCATATAAAATGGGCTGAAAATTTGTAATCTGAAAGTTAAGACCCATATGTATAACTTTCATGTCAAGCACAAAACTTGATTCGGGCTCCTTGATGGAGATATTGGGTCTGAAAGTCAAAACAGAGGTGCTGAAACTGGTCCTGAACAGTCTGTAGTAATTGAGTCATATCTTGGGCTGTAGGACGAATTTTTGGGTGTTTTCAGAGCCATTGGAAAGCTTTGACAATTTCCTAGAACTTTCATGAAGACCACTTGGCTCAGAAATGACGAAATCAATGAGTTCAGCAATAAAGAATTTCGGAGACAAGGTAGCTCACCTACTTACCCACCTACTCAATCACCTACTCACCCACCTACTCATCCACCTACTAATCCCATCTACCCATCTACTACTACTCTGAATCCTCTATAAAAGGAAGCATGTGGAGAGCTCTAGGAACAACACACACTGGGTGTTAGAGATAGCTTTTCATAGTTCTTGTATATTTTTCCTTCATTGTAATGGAGAGCTAAGTCACTTCTAGTCAATTCGGGACTCTTGAAGAGATTGTGGCTTGGATTCTTGAGACCTTGGTTATGTAATGTATTTGATTTATATTTGAATTCCTCTTCTCTTCTTCTTCTGTTCTCTTGATCTTGAATGCATGAATGGTGATTCTGTTTATGTTTGATCTGATTTGATCTTGGTTTAAGATTAAGTATTGTGATTAAATTTAGAACTGATTGATCTGAACTAATCACGTAATTGAAGAGGTTAGGTTACTGATTGGTGCCTAGGTTAATTGAATTCGGTGCTTAAATTGATATATAGCTACATGAATGGTGCGATTGCAGATTTATGTTTATTACTTGTCAATTGAATTACGACGATTGTCTAGTATGAATTCTCGGATCTGATCTTGAGATCTCGGTTAGATCCAAGTTAACCATTCAAATGTGCTTCAAATATTTGTTGAAAGGTCTATGATTGAATCCACCCAATCTCGGATAGATTTCTGAATTGACTGTTCTTCTAATTGTTATTTCTCTTTAAATCTTGTCACTGCGATCCTTGAACCATCAAAACCCCCCTTTTTCTAACTTTCACTTAATTTGATCAAATTGCATTTACGATCCTTGAGGAGACGATCCGGTGTTGTTCACTATACTACAAGTTTAGGTAATAACTTCGGTTATAATTTTGACTGAGTTCGGTGCTCGTCAAAATTTTGGCGCCGTTGCCGGGGACTCGTAGGTGTAATCTTTTCATTTTGAGTAACCTTACTAATTTTTGTTCTTTCTTACCTATTCTAACAGTTATTTTTCATTTACTAACATTGTTCATACCATACTAACGTTTTTATCTTAGCTTTTGAATTTTTCTCGATTTAGGAAAGACGGAAAACAGTGATTACGGGTAACTATTACAATTTTCGAACTAAAACATGCCCAGAATGAGCTGAAACTTGGTCGGTTGAAGGAAAACAGCCTAATAAACAAGACTCACAAGTCTGTGAGGTCACCCTGGTTTTTCAAAATTCTATCATTTAGACCACTTTTTCAATTTTTTAATATTTTTTATTGCATTTTCTAGTTTCATTTTTATGTAGATTTTGTTCTGTGTTGATTCCATAATTTTTAAAAATGTTTAGACATATTAACTAGATTTATTTTTGCATATTTTGAGTGTTGTTTAGTGTATTTTGCTTAGTTGCGCTTTTGTGTTTTTGTGCTTTAGTTGATGCATGACTAGGTCCAATCCTGATATATTGCTTGATCTTGATCCTGAGATTGATAGGACCTTGCATAGATTAATTAGAGCTCGTGTGATAAATTCCAGAGTTAATTCTGAACCTAATTTTGGGAGTGAACCTGATAACTTAAGTAATCCTGAAATCATGGCTGATAACATGCATAATAGAACCCTTAAGGAACTTGCTGCTCCTGATGTATCTTATCAATCTTTGTGCATTCAATATCCTGATCTTGATGCAGATTTTGAGTTAAAATCTGATTTGATACACTTATTACCAAAATTTCATGGTCTTGTGGGTGAAGATCCTCACAAGCACCTGAAAGAGTTCCATGTTGTGTGTTCAACCATGAAGCCACAAGGCATCCCTAAGGAACACATCAAGTTAAGGGCATTTCCCTTCTCACTTGTCGATGCAACCAAAGATTGGTTATTTTATCTTTCACCAAGTTCAGTCAGAAGTTGGAATGACATGAAGAGGTTGTTCCTGGAGAGATTCTTCCCTGCCTCTAGAGCTGCTGCAATTAGGAAGGATATATGTGGCATCAGACAGATGTCTGGTGAGACTTTGCATGAATACTGGGAGAGATTCAAGAAGTTGTGTTCGAGCTGCCCTCATCACCAAATTAGTGACCAGCTCTTGATTCAATACTTTTATGAGAGCTTGCTGCCAAATGATAGAAGCATGATCGATGCTGCCTCTGGAGGAGCCTTAGTAGACAAAACTCCTACCGCCGCAAGAGATCTGATAGCAAACATGGCAGCCAATACCCAACAGTTTGGCTCGCGAATCATCACCGCAACCAGAGGAGTTAATGAAATTCAAGCATCTCATATGGACCAACAAAGAATGGAACACAAACTAGATGAATTGACTTCTTTGGTAAGACAGATAGCAGTGGGTCAACAACCACCCATGCAGATGACTGCATCAATGTGTGGAATTTGCTCTAATTCATCTCATCCTACTGATTCATGCCCTACACTTCAAGAAGATGGTTCCGTTTTTCCAGATTAATGTGTTCTTTGCAATGGTGGTGTTTTTCCCGTAGACCCCAATATCAAAACAACAAAGAACAATCTAGATATGATCCATTTTCTAGTACTTATAACCCCGGTTGGCGAGACCATCCCAATTTGAGATATGGGAATTCTAGCCGGCAACAACGGCCCCACCAAGCGACGAAGAACAATTTAGATACCAAGTCTGCAGGTCCAAGCAACAAATACTAACAAATACCCCTGCATTCGGACAACAAAGAACGACACACATTCGGCGATCATGTCCAATCCACTCCACCGAGCCGTCATTGGAAGACACGATGAAACAAATGGCCACAAATAACATTCGGTTCAAAGCAGAACGTCGGTGCCAACATTCAAATTTACAAACTCAAATTGGGCGGGCGGCAACCACTGTGTGCGAGCTAAAGAGTCAAGGTTCTAGCCAATTGCCTTCACAAACAGTCAACAATCCAAGAGGCAACGTAAGTGCAATTACCTTGAGAAGTGGCAAAGAAGTTGATGTTCCAACCTTATAGCAATCAGAAATTGACCAAAAACGGCAGGAAATGGATAATTCAGTCCAGAAATTTGTGCCACTGAAGAAAATTGCAGAGAATTCAGATGTTACCATTCCATTACCTTTTCCAAATAGTATCACACAATCCAAGAGAACAATGCAAGCAGAAATGGAAAAAGAAGTCATGGAGACATTCAGGAAAGTGGAAATCAATATTCCCCTCCTAGATGCAATCAAGCAAATTCCAAAATATGCTAAATTTCTCAAGGAGTTGTGCACTCATAAGAGAAGGTTGAAAGGGAATGAGAAGATCAGTATGGGTAGAAATGTTTCTGTAATGATTCTGCCAAGCATGCCACAAAAATGCAAAGATCCTGGAACTTTCACAATTTCTTGCACAATTGGCAACTCTAGATTTGAGCATGCAATGCTAGATTTGGGTGCTTCGATCAATGTCATGCCCATGTCAGTGTATAAGTGTTTAAACATTGGTACTTTACAACCCACTGGTATCGTGATTCAGTTGGCAAATAGAGCCACTGCTCATCTTGCAGGTGTGCTGGAAGATGTGTTAGTTCAGGTGAATGAGTTGATTTTTCCAATAGATTTCTACATTCTGGACATGGAAGATGAGTCTCCAACAAACCATGCTCCATTGATTCTAGGCAGACCATTTCTCAAGACCGCCAAGACCAAGATAGACGTGCATGCTGGCACCCTTTCTATGGAGTTTGGCGACGATTTGGTACAATTTAACATTTTTGATGCCATGAGACACCCCTTAGAGGAGCATTCTGTTTTCCATGTTGATATGATTGAGATGCTGGTTGATGATGTCTATACTGATTTATATGCTGAATTCCCTGATATTGTTGACTATCTTGGTTCTGTTTCTTGTGATACATGTGCCACTTGTGATGTTGAACCATGTGCTGCATGTGCTGAGATTTATTCTGTTATGAGTAATGATACAAATTCTTGATGATGCAACAATTGAGAATAAGAGTCAATACCATGCTTTGAAATTAATGTTCTTTGAGTTAGTTGTTTCGATCACTTGTTACCTTCCATTGTGCAACCTCCATCCTTGGAGTTGAAGACTTTACCAAACCATCTTAAATATGCATATTTAGGAGATGGTGAGACACTTCCTGATCATTGCTAAAAACCTACAACCTGATCAAGAAGAAAAATTACTGCAGATTTTGAGGCGAAACAGGCAGGCAAGCCATCGGATGGACTCGTGCAGATATTCCTGGTATTAGCCCCTCCACATGCATGCATAAGATTTTATTGGAAGAAGGGATTAAACCAGTTAGACAGCCCCAAATGAGACTAAATCCCCTGATTCTAGATGTGGTAAAGAAGGAAGTTACAAAGCTGCTTCAAGCTGGCATTATTTATCCCATATCTGACAGTCAATGGGTGAGCCCCGTGCAAGTGGTTCCCAAGAAATCTGGGGTCACAGTGGTTGCGAATTAGAACAATGAGCTTGTGCCTACACGAGTTCAAAATAGTTGGCGAGTTTGCATTGATTATAGGCGGCTCAACCAGGCTACCAGAAAGGATCATTTTTCGCTGCCCTTCATTGATCAGATGTTGAAGCGGTTAGCTGGCAAGTCACATTATTGTTTCCTGGATGGATATTCGGGCTATTTTCAGATTCATATAGCCCCAGAAGACCAAAAGAAGACTACTTTCACTTGTCCATTTGGCACATTTGCATACAGGAAGATGCCCTTTGGTCTGTACAATGCTCCAGGCACCTTTCAGAGGTGCATGGTAAGTATCTTTTCTGATTTTTTAGAAAATTGCATGGACGTATTCATGGATGATTTTACTGTCTATGGATCTTCCTTTGATGCATGTTTAGATAGTCTGGCTCAGGTCTTGCATAGATGCATTAAGACTAATCTCGTTCTAAATTTTGAGAAATGTCATTTCATGGTAGAACAAGGTATAGTCTTAGGGCATGTGATATCTCGTGAGGGTATTGAGGTAGATCCTACAAAAATAGATGTTATTTTATGCCTATCTTACCCCACATGCGTGCGGGAGATTCGTTCCTTCCTTGGTCATGCAGGTTTCTATCGGCGGTTCATAAAGGATTTCAGCAAAATTGCACTTCCACTATCCAACTTATTGCAAAAAGATGTGGAGTTCCACTTTGACAAAAAGTGCCAGGATGCGTTTAATCAATTGAAGCAGACATTGACCAGTACACCTATCATCCAGCCACCGGATTGGACACTTCCATTTGAGCTGATGTGTGATGCCTCTAATTATGCATTGGGAGTTGTTCTTGCACAAAGGGTCGGTAAAGTATCTCATGTCATTTCCTATGCTTCGAGAACTTTAGATCCTGCACAAATCAACTACACCACAACTGAAAAGGAACTTTTAGCAATTGTTTTTGCTTTAGATAAATTTCGATCATATTTGCTTGGTTCTAGAGTGGTTGTGTTTTCAGATCATGCAGCATTAAAGTTTCTCCTGAAGAAGCCCAATGCCAAGCCCCGGTTGATTAGGTGGATGTTGCTCCTCCAGGAGTTTGATATTGAGATCCGTGACAAGAGTGGAGCGGAGAATTTGGTGGCCGATCACTTGAGTCGAATTGAAAGGGAGGTAGATGTTTTTTCCATCCATGATGTTTTCCCTGATGAGCAACTTTTCAAGCTGCAAGGCAACATCCCTTGGTTTGCTGATTTGATTAATTTCTTGGTTGCTAACGCAATACCTGCACATTTCACTAAGGCTAAGATTGATAAATTAAAAAGTGAGTCAAAGTATTATGTGTGGGATGATCCTTACTTATGGAGATTTTGCAGTGACCAAGTAATTAGGAGATGTGTGCCTGATGATGAATTCCATTCCATTCTTAGCTTTTGTCATAAACTTGCATATGGTGGCCACTTCGGTCCTCAACGGACTGCTAGGAAAGTTTTAGATTCTGGATTATATTGGCCCACTCTATTTCATGATGCATATATGTTTTGCAAATCTTGTGATCAATGCCAGAGAACAGGGAATACTTCTCGTAGGAATGAGATGCCCCAGAAACCATTATTATTCTGTGAGATTTTTGATGTTTGGGGTATTGACTTTATGGGTCCTTTTCCTGTATCATTTGGTTTTGTTTACATTCTGCTTACTGTGGATTATGTATCTAAATGGGTGGAGGCTAAGGCCACTCGGACTGATGATTCTAAAGTTGTTGTGGATTTTATTAGATCACAGATTTTCTGTAGGTTTGGAGTCCCGAGAGCCATCATTAGTGATCAAGGTTCACATTTTTGCAATCGAAGCATGGAGGCTTTGATGAAGAAGTATGGAGTCCAACACAAGGTTTCTACACCCTACCACCCCCAAACTAATGGGCAAGCCGAGGTCTCCAACAGAGAAATTAAGCAGATACTCCAGAAGACAGTTCAACCTAACAGAAAGGACTGGAGCAAGAGGCTTGAGGATGCTTTATGGGCTTACCGGACTGCTTATAAGACACCAATCGGGATGTCTCCGTATCGGATTATTTTTGGAAAAGCATGCCACCTGCCGGTGGAAATTGAGCATCGAGCATTCTGGGCGGTGAAAAGGTGCAACTTGGACCTAGATTAAGCGGTATGGAGAGGAAGCTGCAAATTGCAAAGAATTGGAGGAGATCCGCTTGGAGGCTTATGAAAGTTCCAAACTTTATAAGGAGAAGACCAAAGCCTTCCATGATAAGTTGATTCTCGAGGAAAACATTTGAGATTGGTCAAAAAGTTCTCCTCTATAACTCCCGCCTCTGACTCATGCCTGGCAAATTAAGGTCTAGATGGGATGGACCATTTATTGTTACTAATGTTTTTCCTTCTGGTGCTGTTCAGATTAAAAGTGAGGTCACTGCCAAAGCTTTCATCGTAAATGGACACCGCCTCAAACAGTATCATGAACTTTCAGAGAATGCAGAAGTGGAGGTGATGAACCTTCTCCATCCGCATTATGAATAAAAAAGAAAAAGAAGAAAAAAAAAGAAGAAAAAAAAAAGAAAAACAGCTGTGTGCCCGACAATGAGGTAGGTAGTGTCACTCAGAAGCATGTGGAGGTTATTTTTTCTTCAGCGACAACAACTGCGAAAATCTTGCAGTATGGATTTTATTGGCCTACTTTATTAAAGGACTGTTACGCCTTTTGCAAAAGCTGCGGAAATTGGTCAAAAAAGTTCTGCTTTGAGATTATCATCTGCACCTACTCCTTGGAAAATTGAGATCTAGGTGGTGCGGTTCTTTTGTTGTCAGACACGTGTATCCTCTGGGGACGTAGATATTGAGGATCCTAGGAATGGTACTGCGCTTAAGTTAATGGACAAAGACTCAACCATTCCTGGAAAACCAAGTTCTTGAGTTCTTTGTGTTGCCGGTTAAGTGGCGGATACGGTACTCTGTGACTCTTGAGTCGGTTTATTCTTCAGTTTCCCAAAATAACTGAACCCTTCTTCTCCTTCAAAATGGATGTCATTCTTTCAAACCTGAGAAAACATTTTCCTTCTCTTCCTCAAAATGCTCTGAGAAAAATCTACAAAGTTCGATGTGAGAGATTGAGAATGTTAATGCACAAAGGTATGCCGAAAGATGTACTGTTGGATAATTGAAGCAAAGGTCCGATTAGCAGTGAGTCCTCAATTTCATTTGACTCATATATGCCCTGGTCTTGGAAGAAGTTCATATTCTAAAAGGAGAAGAGCAAAAAGGTTACAAGTCTGTCACAAATGTGGACGATGGAACTGTAACAAGCGATGTCGTACTAAGGGGATGGTTTCCGCAAATAGAGAAGATAAAATTTTTTTCATTAAGAATGGACTGAGTAAGGAGTCATTAGATGATATCTTATTGACTCTTGAGACACATTCTTGTGGATTGGTGCATCGTGAAATTCTTAAATTGTGGAATCTCTTCAAGGATGAAGAACAACGCTACAGTCTTGGGAATCTGACTCTAAAAGACCCCGTTTGCCAATTTATAAGAAAATTGGATGGGAAGCTTATCCTCGACTCATAGAAGACGTTTAAGTCGTTATTGGACGTTAAACCAGAGGCAGATGTGAGCCATATCTACAAACAATCTGTACATATCATCCTCTTCTTCTTCTTCATGTCATTTTTAAAAAAAAAAACAAAAAAACAAACAAAAAAACAAAAAAAAATGAAAAAAAATGAAAAAAAAAATGTATACTTCTTAGGGTTGGCTTTGGTAACACAAACCGTGAATGGGAAAATGCATGCATCCTGATCCAGCCTTCTTAATTGAAAAACAAAGAATGTAGATTGTATCCCACATGTGAGGCAAATGACAAATCGTATTATGGCCACTTGTCCCTTTTGGGAGCCCTATGTTGCTTATTTGGTCTTGAATGGGTCGAATACTTGGTCAACAATGCTTTGGCACAAAGCCGAAAGAGCGTACTACCTCCATCCCAATCTTAAGTAAGTATACACTCATCTTTCATCAAGTTTTTCTAACAATTTCAAAAAAAAAAAAAAAAAGACGTGATGTCTGCTTTGCACTCATGACGCGCAAGTATAAAGATACACCATGGAGACTGTACATACGGTATGTCATCATTTTCTATTTCTTTTATCTTTGTATCATTTTGTTGTATTTTGATTTTTGTACAGACGATCCTTTGAGCAGGGTCCTTCAGGGGTTTCTAGACTTCTTTACCTTGATGGTTTTCTTGAAGTCAAAAAAAAAAAAAAAGATTCTGTGTCTCTTAATTTCAACCTTTTCTGACAACAGCCAACCTACCCTTATAGGTGCAATTATTTCCCTTTCCATTCTTTTTCTTATTTAAACACTCCATTTTCCTTCAAACTCAGAAACACTCAAAGGGAGGAAGAGTATAGAATGGGGCCTTCTATTCGTAACCTCAAAAATGTCTGTGTTTTTTGTGGGTCGAGTTATGGGAAGGGATTAGAGTTTGTAAACGCAGCTAGCACTCTTGGTCGATCACTTGCTGCGAGGAATATTCATCTTGTATATGGGGGAGGTTGTCGTGGGTTAATGGGGGCTGTATCACTTGCTTGCCTTGTTAGGAGGCGATCGGTTTTAGGTGTTATTCCAAAACCTTTAGTGAAAATAACATCACCGGAAGGACAGTTGGAGAAGAAATTCGGTAACATCTATGCATGGACGAATGAAAACAATGGTTGACAATTCGATGCATTTCTTGTCTTACCTAGTGGTTTTGGTACTTTGGAAGAAATTTTTCAAATTGTCTCTTGGGCCGAACTGAACATCCACCATAGACCCATTGGTTTGTTGAATGTTAATAATTTCTTTGATCTTTTGTTATCTTTTCTTGACAAAGCTGTGGAACAGAAATTTATCACTCATTCGGCAAGATAACTTCTTATCTCTGCCTCCACTATTGATGAGCTCATTGATAAATTAGAAGCTTTTGAGTATGTACCTGATCAGGTATTAGCTCAGATAGATTGGTCAACAAGAAGCAGCGAAGGAAGTAACAAGAAACAAAAGCCAGATCTGCGACTTCATCTTTAATGGGTTTGATTTTATTGTACTTTGTTTTTGTTTAAATTTGTGTCAGCTTTCTCTAACAGGTAATATCTTCTATTCTTTACTCATCTATATTTTAACATTGAGGACAATGTTGTGATCTAGTTGGGGGGAAAGGATAGTTGACCCAAAAAAAAAAATAAAAAAAAAATAAAAAAATTTGTTGTTTTGTTTGAAAAGTATGATATGATTGTCATGTACTTATTAAATCAATTAGTGATGGCAGAGTAAGGAGTAATTTTACTCTTGAGACGCATCTTAATTAGTGGCAGAGTAAGGAGTTTTTTAGGTAGTAACTAATTAGTACTAAAGTTTTATTGTTTGATTTCTTTTCGTGTCCGATCGATGCATCGACAAAGCAGTGTGTTTCTTTTCTGCTTAACGTTGATTCACTTCTTATCAGGTTGTGTTGCTCTTTTCTATATCTCTCTTTCACATTGAAGGCAAAGTTATATTAAGCATGGGGGAGAGATTTCGACATGTTCTTTTTGTAAATCAAAAAAAAAAAGAAAAAAAAAGAAAAAAAAAGGGGTTCATTGCATGATTGAATAACTTTTCTCCCTTCTTGATTTGATATGCTTGGTGATGAATGATTGAACTGATGAATTGAGTTTGATGGATGCATACCTTGTGAGATTTTGAGCCTAATGGATGGATTCAACATTTATGTCATTCTCTTCTTTCTTGTGTGATTTTCACTCATGTTAATAACCACTCTAGAACTTGCTTTGATTCTTTTTGAAGCTACATTTCACTTGCATGCATAAACATGATTGAGGCCCTCTTTCTTAATTAGCTAGTTTAACCAAATAGCCAACCTTCCTTTCAATATGACATCAAGCACTCTTTGACTTCTTGAAAATTCTCTGATTCCTGCCAACCTTGTATATTTTCCTTTGCTTAACCCCTTTGAGCTTATTTGACCATTCCTTGTTTCTAGCTCATTATGTGCCTTAAATGAAAAATCATGTTCTTACTTTACCCTAGGGAATAAAAGAACATTAGCCTGGTTAATGAATGAGTTTTTGAACAAGTGTGGGGGTGTGTGTACAAAATGATTGTTGAAAAAGGAAAGAGTGCCTAAAAACAAAAGGAAAAATGTATGTATATAGTTATGTTTATATATATATATATATAAAAAAAGAGAAAAGGATTGGGAAATGAATATGTAAAGGGATATACATTAGAGTTGAGATGAATTTTTATGCTTGTTATTTGAACTCAGCTCTCATTTGCTTTTATTCTCTTTGGTATTTATCTTCTCATATCCATTTTATCCTCTTCTGTTACCTTGACCTCACTACAACCTTGAATAAAGTCCTCATGATTTGTGTGTGCATGTGTTTTGAGTAGTGGAGAAGTAGAAGATAAGCAAGCTTATGGTAGTGCAATTTTCATGGGTTGAATTGAGTGAAATACCTACCTTTTAAACACTTGAGAGATTGAGAGGGAATCTTGTGAAGATCCATCATTCTTAATTCATTCTTTTCAACGGAAGTTTCCTTGCTTGTTGGTTTGAGATGTGAAGAAATGTTACCTCATTTATGCTTTGATCCCTTGAATTTCTTGTTGCTCTTCTTGCTTCATTGAGTCCTTTAGAGTTTTTAGCTTTTAAGTTTGTGTCGTTTGTCTTTGTCTTCTAACTTTAGTTTTATATGTTTTGCCCAGGAGTGCAAAAAGCTAAGTGTGGGGGAATTTGATAATCACATATTTTATTCATTAAGAAACCCTTATGTTTAGTTATTTACACTCTTCATGTAATTGACTGAATTTGATTATGTTTTGTAAGTTTGAACTCGAATCAGACTTAATTGATTTTTTCAGCATTATTCGGGTCTTACATTATTTCTGTATTTTAGCCATATCTTGAGTTCTAAATGTCTGATAATTATGAATTTTACCTTGTAGAAAAGATAAGAAAGAGCTCTACAACTTTGATGAAGAGCTCAAAGTCAATTTCAGACATCTAGTGGAGCTAATTGGGCATGGAAATCAGAATACGGGATTTGTGGCTGGAACCCGAATAGTGTGTAGTAACCAGAACATAATTCGAGTTTGGGCATATAAAATGGGCTGAAAATTTGTAATCTGAAAGTTAAGACCTATATGTATAACTTTCATGTCAAGCACAAAACTTGATTCGGGCTCCTTGATGGAGATATTGGGTCTGAAAGTCAAAACAGAGGTGCTGAAACTGGTCCTGAACAGTCTGTAGTAATTGAGTCATATCTTGGGCTGTAGGACGAATTTTTGGGTGTTTCCAGAGCCATTGGAAAGCTTAGACAATTTCCTAGAACTTTCATGAAGACCACTTGGCTCAGAAATGACGAAATCAATGAGTTCAGCAATAAAGAATTTCGGAGACAAGGTAGCTCACCTACTCACCCACCTACTCAATCACCTACTCACCCACCTACTCATCCACCTACTAATCCCATCTACCCATCTACTACTACTCTGAATCCTCTATAAAAGGAAGCATGTGGAGAGCTCTAAACACAACACACACTTGGTGTTAGAGATAGCTTTTCATAGTTCTTGTATTTTTTTCCTTCATTGTAATGGAGAGCTAAGTCACTTCTAGTCAATTCGGGACTCTTGAAGAGATTGTGGCTTGGATTCTTGAGACCTTGGTTATGTAATGTATTTGATTTATATTTGAATTCCTCTTCTCTTCTTCTTCTGTTCTCTTAATCTTGAATGCATGAATGGTGATTCTGTTTATGTTTGATCTGATTTGATCTTGGTTTAAGATTAAGTATTGTGATGAAATTTAGAACTGATTGATCTGAATTAATCACGTAATTGAAGAGGTTAGGTTACTGATTTGTGCCTAGGTTAATTGAATTCGATGCTTAAATTGATATATATTTACATGAATGGTGCGATTGCAGATTTATGTTTATTACTTGTCAATTGAATTCTGGACGATTGTCTAGTATGAATTCTGGATCTGATGCTGAGATCTCGGTTAGATCCAAGTTAACCATTCAAATGTGCTTCAAATGTTTGTTGAAAGGTCTATGATTGAATCCACCCAATCTTGGATAGATTTCTGAATTGACTGTTCTTCTAATTGTTATTTCTCTTTAAATCTTGTCACTGCGATCCTTGAACCATCAAAACCCCCCTTTTTCTAACTTTCACTTGATTTGATCAAATTGCATCTACGATCCTTGAGGAGACGATCCGGTGTTGTTCACTATACTACAAGTTTAGGTAATAACTTCGGTTATAATTTTGACTAATTCCGCGCTCGTCAGTGTTCCAGGAGGAGTGAGTTGAGATATTATCCCACATTCTTTCAGATGATCATCAAACTATTGGCTTAAGTATTCACCTCCTCGATCTGATCGAAGGATTTTAATACTCTTGCATTCTGATTTATGCTTCATAAGATATACAAATCCATATCTACTGAAAGCATCAGTAAATGTAATAAAGTATTGAAAACCACCTCTAGCCAGTGTGTTTGGTGGCCTCCATACATTACTATATATGAGGCCCAAAAGATCACTAGCCATTTCACCTTGTCCAGTGAATGGTGTAATGCACCTAGATCTAGCCACCGCAGCACAATCGTCATTATACCATAGTCACTAAGTCCAGGCATGTCACAGTTTCAATATCCAATATGTTAAAAAAAATGAGATATTTATTTATTTCCATCATGCATAAATAGAAAGCATGAGCCACGATATGAAATATAATTATATTGACTTACATTCCAAATACACCATCAGTTTAATATAAAATACATATTCATAATCAATGTATAAAATAGCTTACAACAATATTAAACTCAGGTTTTACATGACATAACATAACATAACTACCACATAAAAGTTTGGCCTTCCCCGAAGTCTAACACATGAATGGAATGGTCCTGCACCTGATCTTCTTCAGTATTCCCGACAGGTAATACTCGCCCTTGCGACACTTCCAAATGGACGAGAGTACGAATGTGCATTATAACCGAAACCTCTCTAGGGAAGAGGCGACGGTTATCCCACATCTCCCCAATGGGTATAGGGAACTCCACACGAATAGGAACATAAGATGTGTTCATACTAGCTCCAGGTTCATTACTGCACTGAACAAGGGTTACATCCTAATGTAAGTAACACGCTCCGCTTCACGATCGAAGTGCTAGGCTTCCAAGCCACTATAAAACTGTATCCACGTGCGAATGAGGGGAGCATGTCCAGATGCCATCACAATGAAACAGAGTTCGATTCTCCAACAATGAACTAAGTAAATCCAACTTGGGCTCTTCACAGTCTTTATTCAATGCATCAAAAGACAAAGTAATGAAATAAAGAGGTGAGACGCCCATCTTTCATTACCATTACAGCAGTAAGAAAACAACACGTCGTAGAGCGCCCACATAGCAATACAGTTCATACATTCATTAACAGTAACAATAGAATTTATAGTAAGGCAGCACAACTATAAGCGACAGTAAGAATCAATAACAACCGACAAATCGCAATGATATCTCAAGTAGTCAGCACAATATCCAGATAATTATTGCAGAAATAAAACATATATTTTCACAGTCACAAGTGATCATGCTTAATAAATTATGAGACCAATAATGAACATTGCACAATGTATTATGGTACCAAAAACCCTACTCCATGGAGCTAGACATCAACATTTTTGGAGTGAATGATCAAGGAGTAATGCTAGTATATTGTTAGCCTTTAAAAATAGTGTGCTTCATCTCATAAAAATATTTACGCAACCATGGCTTATGCATGATACCTCAACAGTTGATCGCGATATAGGATAGCGTCTCAGTCCGGATCGTCGGTGTGTTTGCATCGGTCTACCCCATGGCACAGAGGAGCTCTTAACTGTCCATGTGAGGAACCCGCACCCCGACACCCCCAGGGCCAACCACTATGACCCTACGCTTAGTCTATTCGCACCTGCACATAGGTGTTTTTCAAACTCCTAGGCATACACCACCTTTCTCAAATATGTCCAACGGACAACACATATGCATGACGACTCAATGTATATCATGTATGTTTATCAATGATACATTTATCATATACAATACCACAACGGTATATAATTATTCTCAATATTAATGATACATTCATTGTATACAATACCACAAAGGTATATAATCATTCTCAATGTCAATACATCATATCAATGATACATTTATCATATACAATACCACAACGGTATATAATCATTCTCAATGTCAATACATCATATCAATGATACATTTATCATATACAATACCACAATGGTATATAATCATCCTCAATATCAATGCATCATAATCTCATCAATAAATACTTAGCCCCATATAGGGTCTTACAACAATATAGAAGCATTTCTCAACATCAAGGTATGTTTACGGTTTATCATTTATCATCATTCCCCATTAAGGGTCCAACACTTCCAATAACTTGAGTCTTGATCAATTATGAAATTCCTTAGGTTAAATAACCCTTAAAACCGTGGCCTCACAAGCCTTCAAGGTTCTAAATTTTCTTTCATTTTATGCACTAGTCTCTTGATACCTAATTATATAGCTTTTATTTCACATGGGGTCAATTCAATTCCTCAACATCAATATGTACTCATACATAGTTCATCAATTTTCACAAGTTCATATTTCGGATTCATATCTTTAAAGTCTTTAACTTTGGTCAATTATAAAAATTTTAGGGTAAATAACCCTTCAATACCGTGGCCTTCTCAAGTGCCATCATTCAATTAAATTCTTCCATTTTATTATGAATTATGCATGTCCCTAAATTCCTAATCTCCAAAGATGCTCCAAGGCATCATTTAAACCTTAATTTTTCTCTCTAAAACCATGGCCTTCATAGGTCTTCAAAGTCCCAATTATCTTTCCATTTTAAGTATTAGTATCTTGTTATCAAATCATTTAAATCTTAGTCCACAACAATTTAATCCAATCCCTTAGGATTTTAGGGCCAAAACCGTGGCCTCACTTTAGGTCATTAGATCCTTAAAAATCTCCATCTTAAAATTCCAATATCAACATTCAATCTTTAATTACATAGCTTCATTTTATCGTGTACAAAAACCCATTTCCATCCCAAAATTCCCATCACAACCGTGGACTCACATTAGGGTAGGAAACTCCAAATTTTCCATTTAACAACCCTAACATGATCAAGCATGTTCAACATATCCAATACATTCAAAATCATTATACAAATATCAATCTCAATTAGGAACACATAAATATGGATAATCACCCAACAAAGTAAGCATACAAAGATGGATTTCTCCATCAACAACCATACAAAAGTCTTCTCACCGCCAATAATGGTTGAAGTGAGAAGATCTCCCTCTTACCTTAAGGAAGAACACAAAAATGGTCTCCTTGTTGCTTCTTGAAGATTTCGATTTTGGGGTCTCCAAGAACTCTAAAATCTCCAACACAAAGAATCAACATCAAGCCTAGTAAAGGATGGATCTTTGGTCTCCAATGAGACCATAGAACACGAAAATGAAGAGAAGAAGGAACAAAAATGAAACCTTTACCTTAAAGCTTGAAGTTTTGTCTTGGATGACAATGGAAGAAAAGTTAGTTTTTGAGGAAAACCCTCCAAATAGAAGTTGTAGAGGAGGTTGAGGGGAGTGTAGAAATGGTGTTTGTGAAGAGAAAAGTGAAAAGAATGGTCTCTAATGGTGGCTGGAATTTCATGGTTGAGAGAGAGGAAGAAGAGAGAAGGAAGAGAAAATGAAGAAGAAGTTAGAGAGAGAAAGTGTTTGGAAAAGTGGAGATATTTTTTAGTGTGTTAGGTTAATGGGGAGGCAAGCCTCCCAAGGGCAAGAGTGCCACGGCAATGAGAGAGTGAGGGAGGGGTGGAGAGGCTTCTCCAACAAGCCAAGGGTGTCTTAGTCATTTGTTAGTCAAAGCTTTGAAGAAAGTACACTAATTTGAATTAAAGTGGATTTGATTAGACATAAAGTGGATTGCATTAGGATAAGGTGATAGGGTTTTTAATACATGCTATTATCTAATGGACAATTGTTACAGTTGACAGAAGTCAGTATTAATTATCCAGTGGGTAAAAATTACACAACGATTTACTATTCTGTCAGATGAAATTTCTCAAAAAATGTGAAACCTTGTAAATCATGTCTGGCCTCGAGTTTGGTAAGATCCCCCGCCGACGTTTTCACAGTTCAAGGTTCTCGAGAAAAATATCTCATTTTCCCGGCTCCGCTCAGTTTGCACGTAAAATGAGAAATAATATTAAAATATTTCACATTTTCAAAAAAATCTAGAAAAATTCCCAAAAATCAAAAATATTATAAAATGATTATTTATCACAAAATTGTTGATTTTCGGGATGTTACAACTCTCCCCTTCAAATAGAAATTTTGTCCTTGAAATTTTCATTCCTTAGAATAAACATGGATGTTGTTTCTTCATCTTATCTTCTAACGTTCACGTCGCACCTCTAGTCACGTTAATTCAGGTCACCTTTACTAATATGATCTTTTTGTCTTTGTGCTGCTTTGCTCTCCTATCCTCGATCTTCACAAAGAGCATCTCATAAATCAAGCTCTTTCTTAATTATACTAAGTCCCGTTTGACGACGTGGCTAGATTGGGATAAACTTTCGTGATCATGACATATGAAAGATATCATGAAGATTTAGAAAGAAAAGATGACAAAAACTTGTTGACAGGCTACTGGACCATTCGAATTAATCCGAAGTGTAATTCGATATGGTCTGAAGAATTTAGGAGTGAGTTCATTGGTAATCTCAGACAAAACGACACTAAAGCTAGATGTCGTACTCCTTCAAAATTCTAATCACCTTCTCTGTCTCATGTCCAGTTCCCTTTTATCAAATGGTTACTTTAGGCTCTTGTGATTGTTGAAGGTGTTGAACATTGCTTCACACAGTGAGAGTCTCCACATCCTTAGAGCAATTACAACTGCGGCTAACACTAAGTCATGAGTTGGATAATTCTCGATGCACCCTCAACTACCTCGAGGCATAAGTCATGACTTCCCAACTATGCATGAGCACACATCCTGGACCTTAATGTGTAGTATCATAAAATAATTCAAGCGTTTCACTGGGATTAGACAAAATCAAAATGGGAATATTTGCCCAACCCTTGAAAACTTTCTTCACATGCGTTGGTCCATAAAATTTTTATTCTCTTCTAGTGAGCTGAGTAAGAGATTTTGCTATCTTGGAGATTTCATCGACACTTCTTTAATAGAAACCAACTAACCTTATAAGTTACTAGGGTGTCATGGTTTCCAGTCTTTCCCATTGTAAAGCTGCACCAACTTCTGATGGGCTCACATCAATTCCTTTCCTCTGAAATTTCGTGTCCCAAAAGTTTAACCTCCTCAAACTAGAATTTGTACTCTAATGGTTTGTGTACAACTCTTTTCCTTTAAAGTCTAGAGAACTATATCGAGACGTCCAATGTGTCCCTCCATATTTTCGAGAATAGATCAGAACATCATCATTAATGACAACGATAATTCTATTCCAGGTAAGGATGAAAGATACAATTCATGTAATCCATGAATACAATAAGAGCGTTGGTCGTTCCAAACGGTATCATGAGATACCTATAATGTCCAACGCGCATCCGAAAATCATTTTGGGAACATCCTCAAATTCCCACGAATCTAATGATGACCAGTACGTACATCTACCTTGGAGAAAACAACGACTCCCTTCTCGCAGGTCGATCGAATCATTTATCTTTTTTTTTTTTAGAATTCTCATCCTGGATCATAATCTTGTTCAATTGGCGACAGTCCATATCTAGAAACAGGATGGATTAAACAAACTTAGGTGTCAATGACAAGTCTTGATAATAGAAATAAAAGTAACTAGGTCAAAGCTAATGAAAACACAGATGAATCCAAATGATCCATGCAGTTACAAATTGTAAAATGAAGGGTTGCCCCCAGAATTATACAGCACAATTATGGGATCGTCACTTGAGGCATAATTTCTGTTGTGTAGACCTTCAAATTTAGAGTCCTCAGGACCACCCAGGGTATAAATTCTGCCTCTTGCTTGCAGTTCCACAGCCCTTGCAGCATTGACTGAAGAATCCGCCTTCACTTGATGGCAGTTGTGAGAAACGTGTCTAGGCTTTCCACATTTAAAGCAGATGATTCCTACAATTATGCAATCCCTTGTTAGGTGCTCCTTTCCACACTTGAGATAGACTATCCTCTTGGTCTTTTATTCCTTCGTTGAGTGGTCCTTTCCACGCTTCTTACATCTTGATAAAAATGTTGAGGTCTGACTGGATCCACTGCCACTAGCACTTTCTCCACGAATTGGATGTTGCTGTTGCTTCCCAGAAACTTGAGAATACGGTTTCCGCTTAAACCGATTAACCCTTTTTATTATTCCTCCTTTGGAATGTAGGCAGTCCAATGTTATCCCAAGTCCGGTTTCCCTTTAACAAAGTCAGAATCTTAACCTCCGATTCTCGTTGCTGCGTGGGCCCTTGACCTTGGTGAGTTGTCACCTCAGCTATCCTTTGCCTTTCTTCTGTAATCGAAGCCATACTCTCATTGTCTCGTCCTGCGCTCACATGCGTACGTCTGCCACTAGCCATTGACTTTCTTCGAAGACGGACAAAACATAACACAACAAAATAAACATAATTATTTCGAACAACATTGTCTCTTCTCGGAAACTAAACACACGAAATCTCATAATTCAAACAAGACAAGTTCAATTCACAAATCCTAAAAGTCTCCAACTCGAGCTTCTTCATTCTGCCTTCTATGGCGTAACCCCTTGCAAGTCGTCAGTCCCCAAACAGCTTCTCGAACCAAGCTTACACTAGTTATTTCTTTCTCTAGAAGTTTGGTTCTCCAAAACCTCTTGAACTTCTTACTAAAAGAATTCCTATTCTCCTAATACAGTACACCTAGGTGAAGTCATAGTTTCCTGTACACACAGAACATTACATATTGAGTAGGTCAATCCTCAATATCATGCAACTGTATAACAATAGCTACTAACGTTCAACGTACGGCAAGCCTTGCATTCCTTTCCCATTATCTCAATCAAAAGACAAGGAAGTGCACAACAGACAAAAATTCTAACATGCCTAAACATAGCAAGTCCATACCCTGACACAACATGATGAACTGCTCTGATACCACCTAGTGTAACGCACCTAGATCTAGCCACCACAGCACAATCATCATTATACCACAGTCACTAAGTCCAGGCGTGTCACAGTTTCAATATCCAGTATGTTAAAAAAAAGGAGATATTTATTTATTTCCATCATGCATAAATAGAGAGTACGAGCCACGATATGAAATATAATTATATTGACTTACATTCCAAATACACCATCAGTTTAATATAAAATACATATCCATAATCAATGCATAAAATAGCTTACAACAATATTAAA
Organism: Ormosia emarginata; assembly: GCA_029884605.1. NCBI lineage: Eukaryota > Viridiplantae > Streptophyta > Magnoliopsida > Fabales > Fabaceae > Ormosia > Ormosia emarginata. The sequence goes on along the minus strand of JAQQTP010000078.1, from coordinate 16,414,979 downwards.
CTCAGGTTTTACATGACATAACATAACATAACTACCATATAAAAGTTCGGCCTTCCCCGAAGTCTAACACATGAATGGAATGGTCCTGCACCTGATCTTCTTCAGCATTCCCGACAGGTAATACTCGCCCTTGCGACACTTCTAGATGAACCGGAGTACGAACATGCATTATAACCGAAACTTCTCTGGGGAAGAGGCGGTGGTTATCCCACATCTCCCCAATGGGTATAGGGAACTCCACACGTATATAGGAATATAAGATGTGTTCGTACCTGTAACACCCTTGTGGGGATGTCACATTTTTTATGCAATAAAATAAAACTTTACCCAAGTAATAAAACGTTTGGTACATAAATAATATGGGTTGTAAAATTTTTCCTTTTATATATAATAACGTTAAATAAAATAACACAAAACATAAAATAAAACAAACTATTAGCACACACCATAATATACATATGATTTTGTTTTAAGTTGTACAAATAATTTATAACTACAAATATTTAGTAAACAGTAAAAGAGTCAGCATAATACTAAAACATAAAGTGCCCAAGTGCACATAAAAGATTTCTAACCCTCCGAAGGATCACTCTCAGATGGATTATCTGATGATAGAAATCCAGGATGTCTCGCAGCTCCACGGACATGAGTTTGGGCTGTCGACACACTACTAATCTCACTAGGCGCATGGAAAAGTTCTCCCCAATAACGCCTAAGAGTCAGCGACAACTCAAGATGTGAGTACAAAGTAGTAGTAAAAACAGGCTCCCTGTCAAACTCTCCACGTAGGGACACAGTCAAATGCCCCACGTAGACCACCGATCCTTTATCCTCACGCAGTCGCCAGGCCTCCGAACATCCGTGAAACTCAAGTCTCACAAAACCAAGGAATCTAGGCAACGTCATGGCCACAGAATCAGTCCAAATGATAAGGATGATCTGACGGCTCGCACTCGTTGAACTGATCACCCGTCTGTTGATCCTCAAGGTACAGAATCTCTAGAGGTTGTTCCTCTTCCTCAAACTCTTTACAGAATATAACAATAATACAGAAACACATACAAATAAAGAGGTGAGACGACCTACATCATTACCAGCATGGCAATAAAGAAAATGAAAATACAAACGGATATCACAATTAAACACAGTAATGCATATCATCACATCATACAAAATATATCAAATTTACACATCATACATTCTATCACAAGTTACAGTAAACATTAAAATGCATATCATAGATGCAAAATGTATACCAACTCATTCCTACTCCATAGAGCTAAACACAAACATCAGAGAGAATGATCCGTAAAGAACTATCAGTACCTCAAGCTGCCCAATCAAACTATTGCACTGTCCAAAGTCGTGTCTATAGCCCACAGTCCAAAACATCGTGTAGTAGTACATAATCCAAATATGTCGTGCACTACAGGCATTGTACTAAACAGTCCCCACAAGATCTTGATTAAGAATAGTGCGTGTCGAGATCATTAGTGTGTTGCCAGTTACCACGACCCAGAGGAGCGACCAACTGTCCACATATGGAATACTCCACACACTAATGCCTCCAAGTCCACTCAATGAACCATACTACACCTATCACACCAACAACATGGTGTAATTCATCTCGTCAACTAATCACCAATTTTCCACCAAATTGACACAACTCTCAATGCATTAATAAGAATCATAATTACATAAATACCATCGATCTTAATATGTCACCATATTTACTGAAATACCCTCAGTCTCAATATTTTCAAATATAGTACGTCTCCACTTAACAGTACTATATCTCAACATGTCTGGGTCCACCATTTTGGCCTAATAGTAAAACTCGTTGTTTCTTTTAGTCGCGTAAGAATTTTATTGCGTTGTCACAATCACGTCACCTTTTTCAAACGTTTTTAAATCGCGTAAATATTTTTTGACATTTTTAAAATCGCGTAGAGTTTTAAAATCGTTTTCTCAATCGCGTAAGATTTTTAAATTGTTTTATCAAGTGTAAAGCTTAAAAATCTTTATTTTAAAAATGCGTAAGCTATTTCTAGTACTTTTAAACTATATAGAATAGTTTCCTTACGTTATAAATTATATTTTGATCCTTTATCCGTTATTTGTTCTTTTTTAGTGAATTTTGACAGCATTTTGTCTAGAAAATTCCTTAAGTGATATTTTCTACGTTTACCGATAATAAATGGCTCTTTTAACTATATCTAGTATATATATATTACTTGAAACTTACTAACGTACATTCAAAACCCTAAGGTGAGCTTATACGTTAACATTTTTTAAGTATTTACTGTATTTCTTATTTATAATTAAATCCTCTAATTTTAGTTTCTAATACTAAGTTCATTCATTTTATTCCCCAAAGATTCATTGAGATTAAATTCTTTTGTAATTAACTACTTAATCTACCTTGGAAAATAATTTTAGAAATCAAGTATACATTATATGGCATGTTGGCCGAATTCAACAAAATCTTTGCATTTGATCTTTAAATCATTTTCCATCTTCTAAATCCTTTTGGAATTCATTAATTTACCTAAATCCATTTGATAATCACATATTTTATACATTAATAAACTCTTATTTTTAGTCATGTACACTCTTCATGTACTTAGTTGATTAAGCCTGGCTATGTTTTGTAAGATCGGACTCAAATTGGACTTAATTGATTTTTTAAGCATTATTTGGGTCTTACACTGTTTCTGTATTTTGCTTATATCTTGAGTTCTAGATGTCTAGAAATTATGAATTTTACCTTGTAAGAAAGCTGAGAGAAAGCTCTACAACTTTGATGAAGAGCTCAAAGTCTCAATCAGACATCTAGTTGAGCTAATTGGGCTTGGAAGACAGAACACGAGTTTTGTGATTGGAACCTGAACAGTGTACAGTAATCAGAGCATAACTCGGGCTGTAGGAATTATCTTGGGCTGAAATTTAGACATTTGAAAGTTAAGACCCAAATCTACAACTTTCATGAGAACACAAGAGCTCATTTAGACAGCTTGGAGGTGATAGTGGGTCTGGAAGTCAAAATAGAGGTGCTGAAACTAGACTTGAACAGTCTACAGTAATTGGACCATATCTCGGGTTGCAGGTGATGAAATGAGCTGAAATTTGGACATCTGAAAGTTAGGATCTAGATCTATAACTTTCATGAAGATGACTTTTCTATTTGATGACGGAATCCATGAGTTAAGCAATGAATGATTTCGGAGACAAGGAATCTTAATAATTTTTCACTCATCAACTCACCATTTGGCATTTCCCACTCATTCATCCACTCATCCACCTACTCTTAATCCGCCCCCTTGTCATTTTGTATCCCTAATCCTCTATAAAAAGCACCATTGGCTGATTATTTAGGGCACTTGGTGTTAGACTTAGTTTTTTACAAGTTGTGGTTATGCTTGTTTATTGTTTTCCTTTGTTGTAATTTTTTCTTGTTCTAAATTGAAGTTATGTTCATCTTTCTCTTCTTCTCTCTTTCTTTCTTCTTATTTATGAGTAACTAAATCTTCATCTTGCTTGGGTGAAAGAGCGAAGCTCTTGGTAATAAAATAAGGTTAGATTATTCTATTTCTTGTGCTTAAATGATATATTATCAAATGGACATTATATGTGTTGTATTTTGTTTCCAATCAATTTAGAAACCTTCTTTGTATAATGGAGATCTTGATTTATTGTAGACAATAGGATTGGCATAGTGAATGCTTGAACTCATTTACAAATGTTGGTAGATAATTAAAGGAATCATAATATGATTGCATATATAATTGAACTTTGAATGTTATATTTTCCGATTGGAACCTCCGTTGTGTGTGGATTTCAATTGAGTTATAAAGAGAAATAATCTTACCTTTAATTTATTACCAAGAGTGGATCTCCTAACCCAAGCAAGCTCTTAAATTCATTTGTGAACTTCTTACTTTTGGTGTTGTGACAAATCATTTTCTTACCTCAATTAATTTTTCTTCATCAATTCCCTGTGGATCGACCTCAGACTCCTAAGAAATTTATTACTTGAGACAATCTGCACTTGGGTTTGCATCCTTAAATCCTGTAGTCAAGTTTTTGGCGCTGTTGCTGGGGACTTGATTTGAAGTTTTAATTTATTGAGGTTTGTTTTTCTTTAATAAAATCTATTCTCTCTTCTCCTTCACCGGAGCAAAAGATCGGCTTGCCGATCCTTCGGTTTCTTTACTAATCTCTAACTTACTAACTATCTAACTTACTAACTTGCTAACATACTAACTTTCTAACTTTTATATTTATGTCATTTATTTTCTGTTTACTAAGTTTTAATTTATGTTATTTATTTTCTGGTTACTAACTTTTTATTTTATGCGCTCTAACTTTTAATTTACGTCATTTATTTTCTATTCTTTATTTTCTGCACTTTCTAACTTACTAATTATCTAACTTACTAATTATCTAACTTTTTACTTTATCAGTTATCTAACTTTTTACTTGTTAATATTTAAGGGTGGGTTACACCGCCAGCTTGTACATTAATTTTGTTTATTTATTTTAAGTTATTTATGTATTTATGTCTAATTGGTATCGTGATTTAAATTCTTATCGTTTAGTTAAAATTAATCCTAGTACTTTATATATTGATTTGTTTGAATCACAATCACACACAATTGACATAATGACTGACAATGAAAGTGTACATGATGAACATAAAAATCAACCGTTGTGAATCATGCGTGAATATTTGCAACCACCTCGAAATTCTAGTCCATCATGTTTTATCTTTCCACTCAATGCCAACAATTTTAGATTTAAGCCAGGTATGATTTCTTTACTTCCTAATTTTCATGGTTTAGAGTCTGAAAGCCCATATTTACATCTGAAAGAATTTGAGGAAGTATGTATTGCTTTCAATAACTAAAATTGCACTGAAGAGATTGTTAAACTTAAATTGTGTCCTTTTTCTTTAAAAGATAAAGCAAAATCTTGGCTTAACACTTTGAAACCAAGATCAATTGGCACATGACAAGAAATGCAAGGTGAGTTCTTAAAGAAATTTTTTTCAACACATAAAACCAATGCTATGAAAATACAAATCCAAAATTTTTCCCAAAATTCAAATGAAGCATATTTTCAATGTTGGGAACGGTTTAAAGATTTGTCAAATTCTTGTCCACATCATAGTTTTGAAAAATGGCGCACTATAAGCTTCTTTTATGAAGGTTTAACACCTGAAACTAAACAATTTGTGGAAATAATGTGTAATGGTGAGTTTCTTGATAAAGAACCTGATGAAGCTTTAGACTATTTAAACCAGCTGCCTGAAAATTCTCAATCTTGGCATAGTACTAACCCTTCTGAAAATTCAATTAGATCTAACCTTGCAAGTGCTAATAAAGGAAAATATCACCTTAGTCAAGAGGAAGATCTAAATGCTAGGTTTTCCAGTTTAGCTAGAAAGGTTGAAGCCATGGAATTAAGAAAAGCAAAAGAAATCAAATCTATTCAAAATGAAGAAATTTGTGGTATTTTTGATGACTTAGGACACTCAACACATGAATGTCCTAACATTCCTATTTTTAAAGAAGTTGTACATGAGCAAGTAAATGCAATGAATAATTTTAAAAAGTCCTTTACTTCTTCTTTTTCAGATACATACAATCTGGGATGGAGAAATCACCCGAACTTTAGCTGGAGGAATAATAATCAGTCACAATTCGTGCAACCACCACCTCCTCAGGCACAACAGGACTCTCAAAATTCTCAAGGATATGCACCTTATGTCCCACCATATAGGAAAATCCTTGAAGAAACACTGCATGTATTCATAGAAAAGCAAGAGGTCATTAATAAACAAAACAATCAAACCATGAATGACATAAAAGACACTCTTGCTAAACTTTCTTCTGCACTCACCATTCACGAGAAAGGAAAATTTCCTTCTCAACCTCAACCAAATCCCAAGGGTCAGTACAGTCTAAATGAGGGGAGTTCAGAAAACCAACAAATGGACCAAGTCAAGTCAGTGATAACTCTTAGGAGTGGAAAAGTTGTTAAAAAACAAATTCCTGAATCTTGTGAGAAAGAAGATGAACCAATTCCCCAAGAAAATGAAGAAGTTGACCAAAAGGCGACTAAACTCTCGCCTTCACCCCAATTTCCTCAAGCATTGAATAATCCAAGGAAATTGGACCACCACACTGAAATTTTTGAAATTTTGAAACAAGTGAAGATCAATATTCCTCCGTTAGATGCTATTGATCTGTCGATTATTTCCATATCTTGGGTGTCATATATTTGATCTAATTAGACTTCATGTGTGTTTAATTGTTAACTTTTAGCTAAGTTTTTGGATATGAAGTTTAATCGAATCTTTATTATGAAATTGTGCTTAAGTGTGTTTATAAGCACTCATGATTACATTATATTTTTTAGGAGGTCAATATTATCCCTAGGAGTGAAGAAAGAAAAATATCTGTGAAGAATCGAGGCAGAATTTGAAGAAAGCAAGTGACAGGGCCGGTGTCATCTGATAGGGGGTAGGCCGCGTCAAACGACAAGGCCCGTGTCACCTAATAGGGGGTAGGCCATGTGAAACGACACGGCCTGTGTCATATGACAGGGGGTAGGTCGTGTCCTCCTCTGACTTGCAATTCACTGAATTTGTGTTGACAGAACCTGACAGGGGGTAGGCCGTGTGAAACGACACGGCCCGTGTCATATGACAGAGGGTGGGCCGTGTCGTCAAATCAAAAAACCAGATACGAATTCTAATTCAAAATGAGGTCTCCAAAGTTATAAATAGGATTGCCTGGGGCTTCAAAAAAGAGGCTGGACTGGGAAACTGCCAAGAGGCTGAGGAGAAGACCAAGAACAAGGGAGAAGGAGATTGAATCGAAGATTGGAGTCTCGGGTTCGAGCAATTAGAGATCAATCATCCCCAACCTTTGGAAACTAGTTTGATCTTTAGTTTTCCTCTGCACTTCTATTCTTGACAATGTTGTTCTTCTGTTATTCTTTTGGTCTTGAATTTGCCATGTGTGGCTAGTTTTCTTATTTGGTTAAGGAAGATGAAACCCTAGTTTTGATTATGTGATTCTTGTATATTTCTTTATATCAATACAATTGTGTTTTTATTCATATGTTTCGGTTCATAATTTGGTATAAAGGTTTTTATACTCCTAGCTAATTTCGAAAGTGGTAAAACTAGGATTGCTATGCGTGGTTGCGGTGGTAGGACTAGTGAGGCATATGATCTAAGTAATTTAATCCCGGTGTGAGATTGGATCTTAGTTTTCTAAATTTTAATGCAATTAATAAGTAGATGTAAGAGCGGTTGCATTACAAATAACTATTGATTAGGGATTGATTTGAGTGGTTGCTGAATTAACCAAAATTTAAGGAAAACAGAGAATTAATCTCACAATCACATAAAAACATAATTGATCATGTTGGTATAAAGGATAAGTGGGCTAGCATAATCATATAAATCTAGTGGTGGATTTCATCTCTTAACCTTTGTCTTTTAATTGATTTTTCAAATCATATTTACTATTTTTGTTTTGGATTCATTTCTATTTTTAATTTTATCAAACAAAACCCCCGTTTTATTGTTTACTAATTTTTGAGTGTTTAAATTAGGATTCAAATTATAATGTTAATTGAATTAGTTCTCTGTGGATCGACCATTGCTAACTACAACTGGTTACAATGTTTTTATTTTTGGTGGAACTTGGCAACTGATTTTCATTCTAAATTTTAATCACAATCCACACCGCACCAAATTTTGGCACCGTTGCCAGGGAACTAATTGTTCAATTGCGCTATTAGTTTGTTTCTTATTTTTTCACTCTATTTTTATTTCATTTTTTTTAATTCTCTTCTTCCTCCTTTTCGACTATTTTGCAGGTGTTCATATCCAGTGGTGACGTAAACGAGCAATTGAGGAACCTAAGGCATTACTTTGAATAAGTCAGCTCACAGTTTCCTCACAATTCACACCTGCTGACATCGAAGCTGCTCGCCACATAGATCTATCAAATTCTGAGATATCTGAGGAGACACCTGAAGAAATGGTGATGGAAGAATCTACTCTAAGGACGTTGGGTGCTCCAAATGTAGATCAACAACCTCTATGTATAGAAATTCCAATAAATGAGGAAGCATTTGAGTTGAAGTCTGGCTTGATCCATCTTTTGTTGGTGTATGCCCTAGTGGCCAATACATTTTGTTTGTATTTACATACATTATATTATGTTATTTTATATGAGGCATTTCATTTATTGTGTTCTTTTTGGTAGACATAATAAAGTCCTTAGAATAGTAAGTTTGATACCATAGGACATCAAGTGGATGACTTGATCGTGAGATCCTATTGGATAAAATACTATTCTTAAATGTCCCTAGTCAAGTATTATTGTTAATTAGGACAACAATAATACATTGAGGCTAGTATGTGTGTAGACTGATGACCACATCTCACGGGTCATGGATATGAGATATCAAGTCTACACATGGATATATATTAGAGTAATGATGTATTGGACAGACCCGCCATGAGAACGCTACGTGGATCGTTACGTGAGTGTCATAAGCGATTCTCATAGTGATAATGGTGTATATGGTCCTTTGACCTGAAATCACTACTATTCCTACATGAGGAGTTGTGTGTTTTAATGCCATCAAACGTCATCTGTAACAAGATGATTATAATGTTGGTTATTAGACATGCCACAATACATGTGGAGGAATGTGAGTGACCTAGATGGGATTTGTCCCTCCTACATAACAGGAGCGATATCTTCGGGCCCCCTAATTGAGTGAGACTACGAAATGCATGGCCATGCTCAAATGAGTCAATATGAGATATTAATCTTATTTGTTATTACTATGTCTACTCGGGAATCAGGAAACTGAAGATTGAACTAAACAAGGGTGACACATTCCATGCCTTGTGTTCAATTTGGATATCTGGACAAAGGGACTAAACTACACGGAAACATTGGTCACAGATAGGTTATGTCAAATCACTGACATTCTCATTACTTGGGTAGCAGTGATGTGTTGCTAGATACCGTGATCGTTTGTAATATTAAAATGAGATTTTAATATTACTACCAACGTCATGAGAACCTGTAGGGTCGCACACTTAGAACAGACTAAATTGGAGTAATCAGAATCCAAGTTGGACTCGGATTCAATTGTGGGCCTAACTCATGACAGATGGGTTTAGGGTTGCACCACTTACCTTGCTACTGCTCACACTCACTTAAGGCAGCCTTTGTTATAAATAATACTGCTAAGGGGGCTGCTACTAGGTTACATCACAACCCTAGCCGCACCTACAGAAAGTGAGTGAGAGATAGTGAGGTCTTCTTCTCCTCTCTTCGCAGCTAGCACTACGAAAACAGAGGCATGACTCCTTTTGCAAGTCTGTTCGTGTGGATACCGCAGAAACATCGTCACTATTACGGTGTTGGTGATTCACTTCGCTTGTGTCTATCACGCTTCAAGAGGTAAAAAAAATTTAAAAACTCGGATTATGGATTTTTCGCATGGATCCTGAGAGGGAATTCTGTTATTCCGCTGCGAGACTTTGATCCGCAAATTCCCAACATCTTTTACCATCTTTCAATGGATTAGCCGAAGAGGACCCCAACAAGCACCTGAAAGAGATCCATGTGGTGTGCTCTAGCATGAAGCCTGCAAGAATTCCAGTGGATCAAGTCAAGCTAAGGGCATTCCCATTCTCTTTCAAAGATTCTGCAGAGGAGTGGCTATACTACTTGCCACCCGGATCCGTCCAAATATGGCAGGATATGGCTCGAGCTTTCCTAGACAGATATTTCCCTGCCTCAAAGGCCGCAACCATCCGAAAAGAAATCTGCGGCATCCAGCAAAGGCATGGGGAATCACTTCATGATTACTGGGAGCGGTTTAAGAGGCTATGTGCTAGTTGCCCTCAACATCAAATTAGTGAACAACTTTTGATTCAGTACTTCTATGAGGGTCTGCTAGTGATGGATCGTAATATGATTGATGCTGCTAGTGGAGGAGCATTGGTTGATAAGACTCCTCAAGAGGCCAGGAATTTGATCTCAAGAATAGCTGCGAACACTCAACAATTTTTCACTCGAAATGACACTGGAGTGCGAGCAGTAAAAGAGGTAGAAAGGGTCAGTCTGCAACAACAAATGACCCAGTTGACTGCCATGGTTCAACAGTTAATGGACAATGGAAAAGCAACGGTGAATGCTTATGGGATTTGTTGCTCTTCAGGACATCCCACTGATATGTGTCCCACTCTTTAAGAGGACACAAATGAGGAGGTAAAAATAGTAGAGGGATATTCTGGACCTTCGAACAACTACAACCCCTACTCGAACTCATATAATCTGGGATGGAAGGATCATCCTAACTTGAGCTATGGAAAACAGCCCCAAAATCAACCTCTAACCTATGGACCTCCAGGATTTTAGCAGAGGCAAGCACCTCTTCCTCCGAGACATCAACAAGTTCAAGCTCCTAGGCAATCTTAGCCTTCACTAGACTAGTTGGTGAAGCAAATGGCCACTAATAATTTTTAGTTTCAGCAAGAGACAAAGGCCACCATTCATAACTTGCAGAACCAAGTGGGGTAATTGGCCACAGAGATCAACAAGGTTCAAAGCCAACTTTCTAGGAGACTTCTCTCACAACAGATGTGAATCCGAGGGAAAATGTGAGTACTATCACATTGCGAAGTGTAAAGAGGTTAGATGAACTTCCATCTCTCCCATAAGCTACTAAAGAGAAAGAGCAAGAGCCTAAAGAGGTAAATGAAGAGGGGTAACACTCCAAGGCCCCCAAGGTAAGTATCCCTGAACTACAACCTAGGCATATCACTAAGGCTCCATTCCCTAGTCGGCTAGTGAAGAGCAAGAAAGATGAGGGTGAAAAGGATAGAGATGTTCTTGAGGCTTTCAGGAAAGTGGAAGTCAATATTCTATTGCTGGATGCAATTAAGCAAATCCCAAAATATGCCAAGTTTCTTAAGGAAGTATGCAGCTAGAGGAGGCGGCTGAAGGGTGATGAGAGAATTAATATGAACCAAAATGTTTCAACCCTCATTCAACCTATGCCTCAGAAATGCAAAGATCCAGGGACTTTTACCATTCCATGTGTTATCGGCAATTATAGATTTGAGCATGCCATGCTAGATTTAGGTGCTTCTATTAATATAATGTCCATGTCTATTTTTAACTCTCTTGGACTTGGCCTTTTGCACTCTAGGGGTATAGTGATCCAGTTGGCTAATACGAGCATTGCGCATCCAGTTGGGTTGATTGAAGATGTGTTAGTGAAGGTTGATGAGCTTATCTTTCCTATAGATTTCTATGTTCTGGAGATGGAAGGGGAGTCTCCATCCAATAAGGCTCCACTCATTCTAGGGAGGCCATTCCTCAAAACAGCGAGGACCAAAATAGATATGCATGCAGGAACTCTATCCATGGAGTTTGGAGACTCAATTGTTCAGTTTAATATTTTTGATGCTATGAAGCATCCCGTGGAGTAACATTCTATTTTTCATATTGATTTACTTGCTAAATTAGTTGAGGAAACATATGATAAATCGTGTGCTGAATTTCCTGATCTTATTGGTTTCAATGATTCTATCCTTAGCAATGCATGTGCTGATTGTGATGGTGATATGACTTGTGCTATTTGTACTGAGATTTCTGTATACTTGAAAGCTAATGATTCTGTTCATGTAGCAGCTAATAATATTGAAGGATCTATCAATAATGACCATGACATAGTTGCAGAATCTAAGAGACAAAGGGAGATGGAGCAGAAGTCGTTATCCGAACATTGGAAGTATGCATACTGAGTGGATGATAAACAACTTTCTGTGTTCATGACCACGAACCTCCTTGCTGAACAGGAGGAGAGCTTGCTACAAATTCCAAGGGGGCATCAGAAAGCTTGGGATCCAAGTGATAGCGCTTTAGTGAATTCCAAAGAAATTAAGGAGAACCAATGGGACCCTAATAGTGAAAACTCTCATGCTACTTCAAGTTTAACTTGGTCATTACACTTCAAGATATGGGACCCTGGTGATTGTTCTCATGATGTTTCAAACAGTGGAGACCTTTTCATTTGATAAGGATGTTTCTTCTCTCTTTCTTTTATTTTACTTATCCTAGTTTAATTGATGATTTTGATGGATACTATTTTTCTTTTGAGCTTTACATTGAGGACAATATGGAATTTAAGTGTGGGGGAGGAGTTTACATTCTACTTTATGTTTTTATTTTTTTTAATTCTGTTTAAAAAAAAGTGTGTTTTTGATTGATTTCCAATGATGTTTTGAGATTTGTGAAGTTTAAGTTAAAAGCAAGTGAAATTCAAGGTTATGATTTACAAATTTCTTCTTCCGTTTTGAATTTGACATGCTTGGCTTTGGATGTTTGATTGGTGGATTGAGATTGATAGATGCATACCTTGTAAGATTTTGAGCCAATTAATGGAAGGATTTAGCATTTATGTCATTCTTTCCTTTCTTGTGTGATTTTCACTCATGTCATTTGATCACTCCAGAACTTGCTTTGATTCTTTTTTTAGGCTACATTTTCACTTGCATGCATGAACATGATTGAGGCCTTCTTTCTTGAGTAACTACTTTGGCCAAATAGCCAACCTTGCAGCATTTTCCTTTGATTTACCCCTTGAGCCTATTTGCCTATTCTTTGTCTTAGCTCATTATATGCCTTATGTGAAAAACCATGATTTTACCTTACCTCAGGGAATGGGAGAATATTGATTCATTTTCATTGGAGGAACTCTTTTGCTTATGGATAATGCATAGTATAAGTGTGGGGGTTGTATCCTTGATACGCAAAACGCAAAGTGTTGGTGGAAAAAAAATGCAAAGAAAAAGAATAAATGCAAGAAAGGTTGTAAAAGGAAAGAAAGAAAAAGGAAAGGAATATATAAAGAGAATGCGCATTATATAGAATTAGAGAAAAAATTTCATGCTTGTTACTTGTCATTTGAGTTCCTCCCCAATATTCCTTTATTCTCTTGGGTACTTATCTTGCCATATTCATACTATTTCTTTCCCTTACCTTGGCCCTATTACAACCTTGAATAAAGTCCTCTTGATTTTTGTGTGCATGTGTTTGAGTAGTAGAGAAGTAGAAGATAAGCAAGCTTATGGTAGTGCTTTTTTCATGGGCTGAATTGAGTGAAATACTTATCTTGTAAACACTTGAGAGATTAAGAGATGTATCTTGTGAGGATCTATTATTCTTGATTCATGCTTTTCAAATTAAAGATACCTTACTTGTTGGTTTGGGATATGAAAATTTATCATCTCTTGAATGTTTTGACCCCTTGAATTTTTTCTTGCCCTTCTTACGTACAAATTTTTGCCTTTCTTGAATATCATTGGAAATTGAGTCTTTTAAAGTTTTTAGTTTTATTTTTGTTTTTCTTTGTTCCCTGGTTCGGTCTTATGTTTGCCCAGGAGTGCAAAAGGCTAAGTGTGAGGGTATTTGATCTGTTGATTATTTCCATATCTTGGGTGTCATATATTTGATCTAATTAGACTTCATGTGTGTTTAATTGTTAACTTTTAGCTAAGTTTTGGATATGAAGTTTAATCGAATCTTTATTATGAAACTGTGCTTAAGTGTGTTTATAAGCACTCATGATTACATTGTGTTTTTCAAGAGGTCAATATTATCCCTAGGAGCGAAGAAAGAAAAATATCTGTGAAGAATCGGGCCAGAATTTGAAGAAAGCAAGTGACAAGGCCAGTGTGATCTGACATGGGGTAGGTCGTGTCAAACGACAGGGCCCGTGTCACCTAACAGGGGGTAGGCTGTGTGAAACGACACGGCCTATGTCATATGACAGGGGGTATGTAATACCCTTAAGTACATGTTAGACTGGTAAATGGTTACGAAAGGTAGCATTTAACTTGTTTAGCATGTCAGTCAAGTTTTGTGACAATCTGAGTTCATTTAGGCACTTAGTTGCAACATAAAAGTTGTAAAATGGCTTAAAATGACTCAGATAATAGCATAAGTTGCTAAGTTAAGAGAAATAAACATAGAGAGTTTATTTCTAGGTCACAAATAAGCCAAATAAGATGTGGTAAAAGTTTCAAGAGAATCGAGTCGGTTTGGTATTTTTAGGCATACAAGGTTGTGCTTTTAATGCCGATTGATCCCTAGCGATATATAGAAAATAATGAGAAAGAGAAACAACAACTTAGATGAATCTTATGATTTATTCTAAGGTTGTTGGAAGCAGAAACTCGAATTAGCATGATTCGGGTATCCATAGCGGATGGAAGTTTCAGTATTAATCTTTTCCCGTAATTCCTCGCACGTCCCTTCCCCTTTATATTTGGTTCTCCTCGGCAGAGAAGAAGAGAAACCGAAAACCAGAGAAGAAAAGAGAGAAAGGGGAGAGGAGAGAAGGGAAGAAGAGGAAGAGGAAGATCAAGCTTCAAGATTCAAGGCTTCAATCTTCAAGAGGTAGGGGTTTAGAGCTTTTATTCATCTCTATTCTCTATGTATGCATATAGATACATAATATGCTAATTTGAGTTTTAGAGATGTTAGAAGAGTTTGGCTTGCATAGAAGTGTTCCTTGGGTCATTTATGACTTGTCTATAACATCAACTTAAGAAAGAAGACCCTGGAATCACAAAGTGAGCCTTAAGTTAAAGAATGGAAAATTTTAGCCATAATCCAAATTAAGAGATTTAAGAGAGTAATTGATGTTCCTAAATGTTAAAGAATGATTAGGGACTTAGAATTACTTAGAATTTGGATTGAAATGGCTTGGAATCAGCAGAAATGACCAATAGAACAAGAAACCCGTAGGCTGCACTGCAGAACCGGGGTTCACTGGCGGGCGCCGCGGCGTGAGATAGTCAAAGAGAGTTTTGCCGGAATGCCGCGGCGTGGAGGAAGCATGCCGCGGCGTGAGGTTAAAAATTAGCCCAGCAGTAGCCCTCGAGAGAAGGGCGCCGCGGCGTGCAAATGTCTTGTCTTGCGGCATGAGATCCTGAAGCTCCAAAATGATGTTTTTGGATGCTTTGAGGTGCCATAGTTAAGGGAATCATTAAGACATGTTTCCTAAGTGTGTTAAGGCACAAGATGGGATATTTTCAAGTGGAAAATATCTATCCATCAAGTATGAGAAAGCATAGGCTTTTAAGCATCCTAAAGGAAAGGTTTGCTTTAAGTAATGATATTGCACTTTAGGCAACTTAATGTTGCAACTGATATCACTTAAGATGTGATGAGATAGTGCAATAGAGATGAATAATAGTATTCACTCTAGTAGAGAATGATGAGAAAGGTATGAACCTTAGGAAATCCAAGAATAGTGGATTACCTTAGGAAGGTACCTAGAAGCTTAGGCAACAAAGAGTTGCAAGTAAGAGCCCTCTAGAGTTAGATTACATGAGTGGAGATAAGATTGTGTATGAGTTCCACGAGGGGACGTTTAGGTACTTAGTCTCAAGTTAAGTGAGACTTAGTACATTGTTAAATACACAAGAAGAGGAATTATGACTAAGAAGATGTCATAAGCAGAAAGTAGAACGAAAATGTACAACAACTCAAGTATAAGTTAAGATGAGTTAGAAGTACAAGATAAAGATAGCGAGAAAGTAGAATGAAATGTACAACAACTCAAGTATAAGTTAAGATGAGTTAGAAGTACAAGATAAAGAGAAGATACTTCCTTAGATGCAAGTAAAGCATGGAAGTTGAGTTTAGAATAAGTATGTTAGCACACAAGTGTAGTATACGCTACTACCAGAAGTGTGATAGAAAAGGAAAGTTAGATGCATGAACTATTCTCTTTAGACAAAGTGGAGTTAATTATGCAAAGTTTTAGAGAAATGCTCTCAGTTCCTTAAGCAAGGTTAGATGAGGCATTAGTTAAGATAGACTCTTTCACTAGGATGAGTTGAGTCTATAGAAAAGAGTAAGATGGTGTTTATGTAAGAGATAAACATAACACTGAGCTCTTCACACACTAGAGGGTTAAGCTAGTGTGAAGATGAAGAGAAAGGACCTTAGGGCAACCAAGATTAGTGGTTCGCCAAAGGTAAGTACCTAACACCTCAAGAACGTAAGGTTGCATTAGAGATCACTTAAGAGAAAGGAGTGATGAGGTGAAGTTTAGGTACAAGTAAGAGACATAGTTTAGTAATGTTTACCGAGAATGTAACGTTATATGACGTGAGGTCATTCACCCGGGAGGTAAGGGATCGAGAAGTTCCTAAGGGAACAAGTATTCCTAACCAAGTGCTAAGGTTACATATAGTATGAGGTTACTGATTCTCCTCATCACAAGGGGTAAACATAAGAAGACTAGAATATGCTTAGCTCGAGAGGAACTAAGTATATAAGTATGTACGAAAGTCTATGAATTAGTCAAGTAGGATCGATCTAGTGAGTATCCTTTGATGTTAATCATGAAGGCAAAAAGGAGATAGATGGGTGTCCGAAGGACTTTGAGAAGGACATAACCCCGATGTCTCGATGTGCCAAGGCCTAAGGAGATAAGTGGGAAATCCAGAGACGCTCTTTGAGCAAGGATGAAGCCCGAATTTCTCAATGAGCCAGGATACGTGTAAGGTGAGGATGAGGTTTCCTCTATTTACCACTAGATGATATACTGACTAGTTCCTAGCAAATTCCTTCGCTCCAAATCAAAACTCTGCATTTGCATTCCATTCACATGCACTTAGGATTCCTTAGGCATATTCATTACATATCATTAGCATTGCATTTACGGACAGTTGTATGGGTCATTGTCCGTCACTGTTGGTATGTACAGATGTATGGGCACTTGTATATATTAAAGTGTTCACTCTTGATTGTTATCACACTATTAGAAAGTGTTTAAGTTATGAGAAAAGAGGAGGCAACTCCTAAGTTATGAGAATAGAGGAGGAAACTCCTAAGTTATGAAAATAGAGGGGGAAGCTCCTAAGTTAGAATTATAGCATTTGTTATATATTTTGTTATATACAATGTTATAGAGAACTGGTATTGGAATTGCTTTTACGAGAATGTTAATTCTCACCCCGATTCTATTCCATGTAAATCCGATGCGAGTTCGGATGCAGTTCGGATCACGATCACCGTCGATGCAGATCGGAGTATAGGCAAAGGCTCCGTGCAGAGATGCAAACCTTGCCAAGGATGAGAAGATAAAGCATGAAGACTAGAATAGTTTTTATTGCTTTAAGTAGACAGAACTTATGTAATAAGTTTATGTTTGTTCTGTAAGTTTTATGTTATATGTATTACAATAAGCCTCGGTGGCTAAGTTTGTATATATATATGTATGAGTTTAAGTTTTTCCGCAATCTCTCAAGGCTTTCTATAATTACTCGGTTGTGATTATAGATATATGTTAGTATGTAGTATAGAAGTGACATCTCTAGTACTGGTTATCTTTATATATCTCTGTCTATCTAGGATATATCTGGATATCTGTATTAGGGTGTTACAGGGTAGGCCGTGTCCTCCTCTGACTTGTAATTCACTGAATTTGTGTTGACAGAACCTGACAGGGGGTAGGCCGTGTGAAACGGCACGGCCCGTGTCATATGACAGGGGGAGGGCCGTGTCATCAAATCAGAAAACCAGATATGAATTCTAATTCAAAATGAGGTCTCCAAAGTTATAAATAGGATTGCCTGGGGCTTCAAAAAAGAGGCTGGACTGGGAAACTGCCAAGAGGCTGAGGAGAAGACCAAGAACAAGGGAGAAGGAGATTGAATCAAAGATTGGAGTCTCGGGTTCGAGCAATTAGAGATCAATCATCCCCAACCTTTGGAAACTAGTTTTATCTTTAGTTTTCCTCTGCACTTCTATTCTTGACAATGTTGTTCTTCTGTTATTCTTTTGGTCTTGAATTTGCCATGTGTGGCTAGTTTTCTTATTTGGTTAAGGGAAGATGAAACCCTAGTTTTGATTATATGATTCTTGCATTTTTCTTTATATCAATACAATTATGTTTTTATTCATATGTTTCTGTTCTTAATTTGGTATAAAGGTTTTTATACTCTTTGCTAATTTCGAAAATGGTAAAACTAGGATTGCTATGCGCGGTTGCGGTGGTAGGACTAGTGAGGCATATGATCTAAGTAATTTAATCCCGGTGTGAGATTGGATCTTAGTGTGATTGGTTTTCTAAATTTAAATGCAATCAATAAGTAGGCAGAAGAGCGGTTGCTTTACAAATAACTATTGATTAAGGATTGATTTGAGCGGTTGCTGAATTAACCAAAACTTAAGGAAAACAGAGAATGAATCTCACAATCACATAAAAATATAATTGATCATGTTGGTATAAAGGATATGTGGGCTAGCATAATCATATAAATCTAGTGGTGGATTCCATCTCTTAACCATTGTCTTTTAATTGATTTTTCAAATCATATTTACTGTTTTTTTTATTCAATTTTTGTTTTTAATATTATCAAACAAAACCCCCGTTTTATTGTTTACTTATTTTTAAGTGTTTAAATTAGGATTCAAATTATAGTGTTAATTGAATTAGTTCTCTGTGGATCGACCCTTGCTAACTACAACTGGTTACAAGGTTTTTGTTTTTGGTGGAAGTTGGCAACTGATTTTCATTCTAAATTTTAATAGCAATACACACCGCACCAAATTTTGGCACCATTACCGGGGAACTAATTGTTCAATTGTGCTATTAGTTTGTTTCCTATTTTTTCACTCTGTTTTTATTTCTTCTTTTTTAATTATCTTCTTCCTCCTTTCCCACTATTTTGCAGGTGTTCATGTCCAGTGGTGACGTAAACGAGCAATTGAGGAACCTAAGGCATTACTTTGAACAAGTCAACTCACGCTTTTCTCTCTTCAATTCACACCTGCTGACATCGAAGCTGCCCGCCACATAGATCTATCAAATTCTGAGATATCTGAGGAGACACCTAAAGAAGTGGTGATGGCAGAATCTACTCTAAGGACGTTGGGTGCTCCAAATGCAGATCATCAGCCTCTATGCATAGAAATTCCAGTAAATGAGGAGGCATTTCAGTTGAAGTCTGGCTTGATCCATCTTTGACCATCTTTCAATGGATTAGCCGGAGAGGACCCCAACAAGCACCTGAAGGAGATCCATAAGGTGTGCTCTAGCATGAAGCCTGCAAGAATTCTAACGGATCAAGTCAAGCTAAGGGCATTCCCATTCTCTTTGAAAGATTCAGCAAAGGAGTGGTAATACTACTTGCCACCCGGATCCATCCAAACATGGCAGTATATGGCTCGAGCTTTCCTAGACAGATATTTCCCTGCCTCAAAGGCTGCAACCTTCTGAAAAGAAATCTGCAGCATCCAGCAAAGGCTTGGGGAATCACTTCATGATTACTGGGAGCGGTTTAAGAGGCTATGTGCTAGTTGCCCTCAACATCAAATTAGTGAACAACTTTTGATTCATTACTTCTATGAGGGTCTGCTAGCGATGGATCGTAATATGATTGATGCTGCTAGTGGAGGAGCATTGGTTGATAAGACTCCTCAGGAGGCCAAGAATTTGATCTCAAGAATGGCTGCGAACACTCAACAATTTTTCACTCGAAATGACACTGGAGTGCGAGCAGTAAAAGCGGTAGAAACGATCAGTCTGCAACAACAAATGACCCAGTTGACTGCCATGGTTTAGCAGTTAATGGACAATGGAAAAGCAGCAGTGAATGCTTGTGGGATTTGTTGTTCTTCAGCGCATCCCACTGATATGTGTCCCACTCTTTAAGAGGACACAAATGAGGAGGTAAAAATAGTAGAGGGATATTCTGGACCTTCTAACAACTATAACCCCTACTCAAACTCATATAATCAGGGGTGGAAGGATCATCCTAACTTGAGCTATGGAAAGCAGCCCCATAATCAACCTCTAACCTATGGACCTCCAGCATTTCAGCAGAGGCAAGCACCTCTTCCTCCGACGCATCAACAAGTTCAAGCTCCTAGGCAATCTGAACCTTCACTAGAGGAGTTGGTGAAGCAAATGGCCACTAATAATATTCAGTTTCAGCAAGAGACAAAGGCCACCATTCATAACTTGTAGAACCAAGTGGGGTAATTGGCCACAGAGATCAACAAGGTTCAGAGCCAACTTTCTGTGAGACTTCTCTCACAACCAGATGTGAATCCAAGGGAAAATGTGGGTGCTGTCACATTGCGAAGTGTAAAGAGGTTAGATGAACTTTCATCTCTCCCACAAGCTACTAAAGAGAAAGAGCAAGAGCCGAAGGAGGCAAATGAAGAGGGGTAACACTCCAAGGTCCCCAAGGTAAGTATCCCTGAACTACATCCTAGGCATATCACTAAGGCTCCATTCCCTAGTCAACTAGTGAAGAGCAAGAAAGATGAGGGTGAAAAGGATAGAGATGTTCTTGAGACTTTCAGGAAAGTGGAAGTCAATATTCCTTTCTTGGATACAATTAAGCAAATCCCAAAATATGCCAAGTTTCTTAAGGAAGTATGCACCCAGAGGAGGCGGCTGAAGGGTGATGAGAGAATTAATATGAACCAAAATGTTTCAACCCTTATTCAACCTATGCCTCAGAAATGCAAAGATCCAGGGGCTTTTACCATTCCATGTATTATAGGCAATTATAGATTTGAGCATGCCATGCTAGATTTAGGTGCTTCTATTAATATAATGTCCATGTCTATTTTTAACTCTCTTGGACTTGGCCTTTTGCACTCTACAGGTATAGTGATCCAGTTGGCTAATACGAGCACTGCGCGTCCAGCTAGGTTGATTGAAGATGTGTTAGTGAAGGTTGATGAGCTCATCTTTCCTGTAGATTTCTATGTTCTAGAGATGAAAGGGGAGTCTCCATCCAGTAAGGCTCCACTCATTCTAGGGTGACCATTCCTCAAAACAGCAAGGACCAAAATAGATGTGCATGCAAGAACCTTATCCATGGAGTTTGGAGACTCAATTGTTCAGTTTAATAATTTTGATGCTATGAAGCATCCCATGGAGGAGCATTCTGTTTTTCTTATTGATTTACTTGCTGAATTAATTGAGGAAACTTATAATGAATTGTGTGCTGAATTTCTTGATCTTATTGGTTTCAATGATTCTATCCTTAGCAATGCATGTGCTAATTGTGATGGTGATATGACTTGTGTTATTTGTACTGAGATTTCTGTATACTTAAAAGCTGATGATTCTGTTCATGCAACAACTAATAATATTGAAGGATCTATCAATAATGACCATGACATAGTTACAGAATCTAAGACACAAAGGGAGATGGAGCAGAAGTCGTTATCCGAACATTGGAAGCATGTATACTCAGTGGATGATAAACAACTTTCTATGTTCGTGACCAAGAACCTCCTTGCTGAACAGGAGGAGAGCTTGCTACAAATTCCGAGGGGGCATCAGAAAGCTTAGGATCCAAGTGATAGCGCTTTAGTGAATTCCAAAGAAATTAAGGAGAACCAATGGGACCCCAACAGTGAAAACTCTCATGCTACTTCAAGTTTAACTTGGTCATTACACTTCAAGATATGGGACCCTGGTGACTGTTCTCATGATGTTTCAAACAGTGGAGACCTCTTCATTTGATAAGGATGTTTGTTCTCTCTTTCTTTTATTTTACTTGTCCTAGTTTAATTGATGATTTTGATGGATATTATTTTTCTTTTGAGCTTTACATTGAGGACAATATGGAATTTAAGAGTAGGGGAGGAGTTTACATTCTACTTTCTGTTTTAATTTTTTTTTTAATTCTGTTTAAAAAAAATATGTTTTTGATTGATTTCCAATGATGTTTTGAGATTTGTAAAGTTTAAGTTTGAAGCAAGTAAAATTCAAGGTTATGATTTACAAATTTCTTCTTCCATCTTGAATTTGACATGCTTGGCTTCGGATGTTTGATTGGTGGATTGAGATTGATAGATGCATACCTTGTGAGATTTTGAGCCTATTGATGGATGGATTTAGCATTTATGTCATTCTTTCCTTTCTTGTGTGATTTTCACTCATGTCATTTGATCACTCTAGAACTTGCTTTAATTCTTTTTTTAGGCTACATTTTCACTTGCACGCATGAACTGTTGGGAATTTGCGGATCAAAAGTCTCGCAGCGGAATAACAGAATTCCCTTACAGGATCCATGCGAAAAATCCATAATCCGAGTTTTTAAATTTTTTACCTCTTGAAGCGTGATAGACACAAGCAAGGTGAATCACCAACATCGTAATAGCGATGATGTTTCTGCGGTATCCACACGAACAGACTTGCAAAAGGAGTCACGCCTCTGTTTTCGTAGTGCTAGCTGCGAAGAGAGGAGAAGAAGTCCTCACTATCTCTCACTCACTTTCGTAGGTGCGGCTAGGGTTGTGATGTAACCTAGTAGCAGCCCCCTTAGCATTATTATTTATAACAAAGGCTGCCTTAAGTGAGTGTGAGCAAGAGTAGCAAGGTAAGTGGTGCAACCCTAAACCCATCTCGTCATGAGTTAGGCCCACAGTTGAATCCGAGTCTAACTTGGATTCTCGATTACTCCAATTTAGTCTCGTTTCTAAGTGTGCGACCTGCAGTTCTCATGACGTTGGTAGTAATATTAAAATCTCATTTTAATATTACAAACAAGATGTGATATCTAGCAACACATCACTGCTACCCAAGTAATGAGAATGTCGGTGATTTGACATAACCTATCCGTGACTAATGTTTCCGTGTAGTTTAGTCCCTTTGTCCGGATATCCAGTTGAAACACAAGGCATGGAATGTGTCACCCTTGTTTAGTTCAATCTTCAGTTTCGATTCCCGAGTAGACATAGTAATAGCAAATAAGATCAATATCTCATATTGACTTATTTGAGCATGGCCATGCATTTCGTAGTCTCACTCAATCAGGGGGCCCGAAGATATCGCTCCTGTTATGTAGGAGGGACAAATCCCATCTAGGTCACTCACATTCCTCCACATGTATTACGGCATGTCTAATAACCAACGTTATGATCATCTTGTTACAGATGACGTTTGATGGCATTAAAACACACAACTCCTCATGTAGGAATTGTAGTGATTTCAGGTCAAAGGACCACATACACCATTATCACTATGAGAATCGCTTATGACACTCACGTAACGATCCACGTAGCGTTCTCATGGCGGGTCTGTCCAATACATCATTACTCTAATATGTATCCATGTGTAGACTTGATATCTCATATCCATGACCCGTGAGATGTGGTCATCAGTCTACGCACATACTAGCCTCAATGTATTATTGTTGTCCTAATTAACAATAATACTTGACTAGGACATTTAAGAATAGTATTTTATCCAATAGGATCTCACGATCAAGTCATCCACTTGATGTCCTATGGTATCAAACTTACTATTCTAAGGACTTTATTATGTCTACCAAAAAGAACACAATAAATGAAATGCCTCATATAAAATAACATAATATAATGTATGTAAATACAAACAAAATGTATTGGCCACTAGGGCATACACCAACAATCTCCCACTTGCACTAGAGCCAATCAAGCATATTTCTAATGCCTAAAGACCTAGTGTGACCCTCATGCTTCTGTTGTGCAAGAGGCTTCGTCAATGGATCAGCAATGTTATCATCTGTTGGTACGCTGCATATCTTCACATCTCCTCTATCGATGATTTCTCGAATGAGATGGAAGCGCCTAAGTATATGTTTGGATCGCTGGTGAGATCTGGGCTCCTTAGCTTGTGCAATGGCTCCATTATTATCACAATAGAGGTCCACTGGGTCCACAATGCTAGGAACTACACCAAGCTCAATAATGAACTTTCTAATCCAAACGGCCTCCTTTCTTTGCATTGGAGGCGACAATATACTCACTCGTGGTAGAATCGCCGATGTCTCCCGCTTTGAACTCTTCCACTCACAGCCCACCATTCGGGCAATAAACAAAACCCGATTGCGATCTGGAGTCGTCCTTATCGGTTTGGAAGCTAGCATCGGTGTAACCCTTTACTACTAGTTCCTCTTCTGGCTCCATATACCAAAAACGAATCCTTAGTTCTTCTCAAGTACTTAAGGATGTTCTTGACAACACTCCGGTGACTCTCACTGGATCGATTGGTACACTCGTCATGCTCAAAGCATACGAGATATCCGGTCGAGTACATAACATGGCATACATGATAGATCTAATTGCGGATGCATATGGAATCTTACTCATGCGATCCCTCTCATCCTGGGTGGAAGGGATTGAGCCTTAGATAGGCTTATACCATGCGACATAGGCAAGAGTCCTTTCTTGGATTCATGCATGTTAAAACGTCTTAACACTTTGTCTATGTATGTACTCTGACTTAGGCCAAGCAATCTTTGCGACCTATCTCTATAGATCCTGATACCTAATACATAGGTGGCTTCGCCTAAGTCCTTCATAGAAAAGCACTTCCCTAACCAAGTCTTTACTGATTTGTAGGGTAGGGATGTCATTTCCAATTAGAAGTATGTCATCTACATACAATACTAGAAAGACAACTGTGCTCCCACTAACCTTCTTGTAGACACAAGATTCTTCTTCATTTTTGATAAAACTAAATTGTTTGATTGTATCATCAAAACGAAGATTCCAAATTTTCTCGAAGCTTGCTTCAATCCATAAATAGATCGTTGCAACTTGCATACCTTTGTAGCATCCTGTGGAGTGGCAAAACCCTCAGGTTGTGTCATGTACACATCCTCGAGAAGATTTCCATTAAGGAAAGCAGTTTTGACATCCATTTGCCAGATTTTATAATCATGGTATGCTGCAATAGCAAGCAAGATCCGAACGATTTAAGCATCGTAATCGGGGAAAAAGTCTCATCATAGTCTACACCATGAATTTGCTTGAAACCTTTAGCCACCAATCGCGCCTTAAAGGTATGCACATTACCATCCATGTCGGTTTTCTTCTTAAAAACCCACTTGCACCCAATGGGTTTTATCCCTTCGGTGGGTCAACCAAGGTCCATACCGGTTGGTATACATGGATTCCATTTCGGATCTCATGGCCTCAAGCCATTTTTCGGATCTCGGGCTAATAATGGCTTCCTGGTAAGTCACAGCTCATCTTGATCCATGAGTAATACGTCACCTTGTTGAGTCATGAGAAATCCATATCTCTCTGGTTGACGACGTATCCTGTTAGACCTACGCGGGTCTTGTGCTACTAGAGCAGATTGTGGTTCCACAACGATTTGTAGAGGCTGCTCTATTTCCACCATTGGTTCGCTGTTACTTTGTGGACTTTGAATTTCTTCAAGTTCTACTTTCCTCCCACTGATTCCTTTGGAGATAAACTCCTTTTCTAGGAATACAGCAGTCCGTGCGACAAACACTTTGCCCTCGGTAGGATTATAGAAATAGTATCCCTTGGTTTCCTTAGGATACCCCACAAAGAAGCATTTATCTGATTTTGGGCCAAGCTTATCAGAAACTTGACGTTTCACATAAGCTTCGCAACCCCAAATCTTCATAAAAGACATACTGGGTCTTCTCCCAGTCCACATCTCATATGGTGTCTGTTGAACCATCTTAGATGGAACACGGTTAAGTGTGAAAGCTGCTGTTAACAGAGCATGTCCCCAGAAGGAGCCTGGAAGGTCTGCATGACTCATCATGGATCGGACCATGTCCAACAAGGTCCGGTTCCTCCTTTCAGAAACACCATTCCATTGTGGTGTTCCAGGAGGGGTGAGTTGGGATATTATCCCACACTCTTTCAGATGATCATCAAACTGTTGGCTTAAGTATTCACCTCCTCGATCTGATCGAAGGATTTTAATACTCTTGCCAAGTTGGTTTTGTACTTCATTCTTGAACTCTTTGAACTTTTCAAAGGATTCTGATTTGTGCTTCATAAGATATACAAATCCATATCTACTGAAATCATCAGTAAATATAATGAAGTACTGAAAACCGCCTCTAGCTAGTGTGTTTAGTGGCCCACATACATCACTATGTATGAGGCCCAAAAGATCACTAGCCCTTTCACCTTGTCCAGTGAATGGGGCCTTAGTCATCTTTCCCAATAAACAAGATTCACATGTCTCATATGATTCGTAATCAAACGAGTCCAAGAATCCATCTTTATGGAGTTTGGAAATGCGTTTCTCATTTATATGGCCCAAACGACAATGCCGAGATAAGTCGGGTTCATATCATTTGACTTGAACCTCTTTGTATTTACGTTATAAATGGGCGTTTCGAGATCAAGGACATAAAGTCCATTACTCAAATGTGCACTACCATAGAAAATATCATTCAAATAAAGAGAACAACTTTTGTTCTTAATTATAAAAGTAAAACCCTTCTTGTCCAAACAAGAAACAGAAATGATATTCTGCTAATAGCGAGGCACAAAATAACAATTATTCAATTCAATTACAAGCCCGAGTTGGTAAAGCTAATAAATAAGTCCCTACGGCTAGTGCAAACCTTTGCTCCATTTCCCACTCGTAGGTCGACTTCGCCCTTAGTCAATGGTCTCTTGCTCTTTAGATCCTGCACATTTACACAAATGTGAGATCCACATCCAAGATATCTAATACCCATGATGCGAAAGTAGATAAATTGACTTCTATAACAAAAATACCGAAGTGGAAGTCTCACTTCCCTTCTTCTTCTTGAGCTCCTCTAGGTACTTGGCACAGTTCCTCTTCCAATGTCCGGTCGACCGCGGTGGAAAGCATGTACCTTCCTTAGACACTCCACCCACTTGGTTTCAAGCTAGAAGTGCTAGGCTTGGACTTTTCCTTGCCCTTACCCTTCCACTTGTCCCGGGCTTTTTCTCGCTATTTCTTGCCCTTATTCTTATGGACCATCATTATGGCCTTTCCTTTGCCTTTGTTTATGTTATGCTCAGCAGCTTCTCAACATGCTTAGCAACTCGGTAGTGGTTTGTCAATTTCATTCATGTTGTAGTTCATGACAAATTGACTAAAACTATCCGGCAACGATTGCAGGACTAAGTCAGTGGCCAACTCTTGGCCCATAGGAAAACCGAGTCTCTCAAGGTTTTCAATGTACCCAATCATCTTGAGTACATGAGCACCAACAGGGCTTCCCTCTACCAGCTTACACTGAAAGAGTGCTTTGGAGACCTCATATCTCTCATGTCTAGCCTGCTCTTGATAAAGCTTTTTGAGGTGTACGATCATATCGTATGCTTCCATGTTCTCGTGTTGCTTTTGGAGCTCAGAGTTCATGGTGGCTAGCATTAGACATCCAATGTCCAAGGCATCATCTTGATGCTTCTTATAAGCATCTCTTTCAGCTCTAGGGGCATTAGCAGCAGGTGGTTCAGGAATAGGTTGTTCTAAAACATACGCTTTTTCTCTTGCTTGAGGACAATCCTCAAGTTCCTGTACCCGATCTAGGAAATTTGTCCCAGATAACTTGTCCTTCTCAAGGACCGATCGCAATGATAAGTTACTTGATGTGTTTGTTGCCATGGTAATCTATCAACAGAAATATGCAAAATATAAGTATTATGCTATAAACATATTTAACAAGGTCTTTCAGGTGCTTGTTGGGGTCCTCTTCGGCTATTATGCACACCACATGGATCTCTTTCAGGTGCTTGTTGGGGTCCTCTTCGGCTAATCCATTGAAAGATGGTAAAAGATGTTGGGAATTTGCGGATCAAAAGTCTCGCAGAGGAATAACAGAATTCCCTTACAGGATCCATGCGAAAAATCCATAATCCGAGTTTTTAAATTTTTTACCTCTTGAAGCGTGATAGACACAAGCGAGGTGAATCACCAACACCGTAATAGCGACGATGTTTCTGCGGTATCCACACGAACAGACTTGCAAAAGGAGTCACGCCTCTGTTTTCGTAGTGCTAGCTGCGAAGAGAGGAGAAGAAGACCTCACTATCTCTCACTCACTTTCGTAGGTGCGGCTAGGGTTGTGATGTAACCTAGTAGCAGCCCCCTTAGCGATTATTTATAACAAAGGCTGCCTTAAGTGAGTGTGAGCGTAGCAAGGTAAGTGGTGCAACCCTAAACCCATCCGTCATGAGTTAGGCCCACAGTTGAATCCGAGTCCAACTTGGATTCGATTACTCAATTTAGTCTGTTCTAAGTGTGCGACCTGCGGGTTCTCATGACGTTGGTAGTAATATTAAAATCTCATTTTAATATTACAAACGTGGAGCGGTATCTAGCAACACATCACTGCTACCCAAGTAATGAGAATGTCAGTGATTTGACATAACCTATATGTGACTAATGTTTCCGTGTAGTTTAGTCCCTTTGTCCAGATATCCAGATTGAACACAAGGCATGGAATGTGTCACCCTTGTTTAGTTCAATCTTCAGTTTCCTGATTCCCGAGTAGACATAGTAATAGCAAATAAGATCAATATCTCATATTGACTTATTTGAGCATGGCCATGCATTTCGTAGTCTTACTCAATCAGGGGGCCCGAAGATATCGCTCCTGTTATGTAGGAGGGACAAATCCCATCTAGGTCACTCACATTCCTCCACATGTATTGCGGCATGTCTAATAACCAACGTTATGATCATCTTGTTACGAGATGACGTTTGATGGCATTAAAACACACAACTCCTCATGTAGGAATCGTAGTGATTTCGGGTCAAAGGACCACATACACCATTATCACTATGAGAATCGCTTATGACACTCACGTAACGATCCACGTAGCGTTCTCATGGCGGGTCTGTCCAATACATCATTACTCTAATATGTATCCATGTGTAGACTTGATATCTCATATCCATGACCCGTGAGATGTGGTCATCAGTCTACGCACATACTAGCCTCAATGTATTATTGTTGTCCTAATTAACAATAATACTTGACTAGGGACATTTAAGAATAGTATTTTATCCAATAGGATCTCACGATCAAGTCATCCACTTGATGTCCTATGGTATCAAACTTACTATTCTAAGGACTTTATTATGTCTACCAAAAAGAACACAATAAATGAAATGCCTCATATAAAATAACATAATATAATGTATGTAAATACAAACAAAATGTATTGGCCACTAGGGCATGCACCAACATGAACATGATTGAGGCCTTCTTTCTTGAGTAACTACTTTGGCCAAATAGCAAACCTTGCAGCATTTTCCTTTGATTTACCCCTTGAGCCTATTTGCCTATTCTTTGTCTTAGCTCATTATATGCCTTATGTGAAAAAGCATGATTTTACCTTACCTTAGGGAATGGGAGAATATTGATTCATTTTCATTGGAGGAACTCTTTTGCTTATGGATAATGCATAGTACAAGTGTGGGTGTTGTATCCTTGATACGCAAAATGCAAAGTGTTGGTGGAAAAAAAATGCAAAGAAAAAGAATAAATGCAAGAAAGGTTGTAAAAGGAAAGAAAGAAAAAGGAAAGGAATATATAAAGAGA
This sequence comes from Ormosia emarginata, assembly GCA_029884605.1. Lineage (NCBI taxonomy): Eukaryota > Viridiplantae > Streptophyta > Magnoliopsida > Fabales > Fabaceae > Ormosia > Ormosia emarginata. Next base: position 16,385,539 of record JAQQTP010000078.1, on the reverse strand, counting down.
ATGCGCATTATATAGAATTAGAGGAAAAATTTCATGCTTGTTACTTGTCAATTGAGTTCCTCCCCAATATTCCTTTACTCTCTTGGGTACTTATATTGCAATATTCATACTATTTCTTTCCCTAACCTTGGCCCCATTACAATCTTGAATAAAGTCCTCTTGAATTTTGTGTGCATGTGTTTGAGTAGTAGAGAAGTAGAAGATAAGCAAGCTTATAGTAGTGCATTTTTCATGGGCTGAATTGAGTGAAATACTTATCTTGTAAACACTTGAGAGATTAATAGTGTATCTTGTGAGGATTTATTATTCTTGATTCATGCTTTTCAAATTGAAGATACCTTGCTTGTTGGTTTAGGATGTGAAAATTTATCATCTCTTGAATGTTTTGACCCCTTGAATTTTTTCTTGCTCTTCTTACGTACAAATTTTTGCCTTTCTTGAATATCATTGGAAATTGAGTCTTTTAAAGTTTTTAGTTTTATTTTTGTTTTTCTTTGTTCCCTGGTTCGGTCTTATGTTTGCCCAAGAGTGTAAAAGACTAAGTGTGGGGGTATTTGATCTGTCGATTATTTCCATATCTTGGGTGTCATATATTTGATCTAATTAGACTTCATGTGTGTTTAATTGTTAACTTTTAGCTAAGTTTTGGATATGAAGTTTAATCGAATCTTTATTATGAAACTGTGCTTAAGTGTGTTTATAAGCACTCATGATTATATTGTGTTTTTCAGGAGGTCAATATTATCCCTAGGAGCGAAGAAAGAAAAATATCTGTGAAGAATCGGGCCAGAATTTGAAGAAAGCAAGTGACAGGGCCGGTGTCATCTGACTGGGGGTAGGCCGTGTCAAACGACAGGGCCCGTGTCACCTAACAGGGGGTAGGCCGTGTGAAACGACACGACCCGTGTCATATGACAGGGGGTGGTCCGTGTCATCAAATCAGAAAACCAAATACGAATTCTAATTCAAAATGAGGTCTCCAAAGTTATAAATAGGATTGCCTGGGGCTTCAAAAAAGAGGCTAGACTGGGAAACTGCCAAGAGGCTGAGGAGAAGACCAAGAACAAGGGAGAAGGAGATTGAATCAAAGATTAGAGTCTCGGGTTCGAGCAATTAGAGATCAATCATCCCCAACCTTTGGAAACTAGTTTGATCTTTAGTTTTCCTCTGCACTTCTATTCTTGACAATGTTGTTCTTCTGTTATTTTTTTGGTCTTGAATTTGCCATGTGTGGCTAGTTTTCTTATTTGGTTAAGGGAAAGATGAAACCCTAGTTTTGATTATATGATTCTTGCATATTTCTTTATATCAATACAATTGTGTTTTTATTCATATGTTTCTGTTCTTAATTTGGTATAAAGGTTTTTATACTCTTTGCTAATTTCGAAAATGGTAAAACTAGGATTGCTATGCGCGGTTGCGGTGGTAGGACTAGTGAGGCATATGATCTAAGTAATTTAATCCCGGTGTGAGATTGGATCTTAGTGTGATTAGTTTTATAAATTTTAATGCAATCAATAAGTAGGGATAAGAGCGGTTGCTTTACAATAACTATTGATTAAGGATTGATTTGAGCGGTTACTAAATTAACCAAAACTTAAGGAAAACAGAGAATTAATCTGACAATCACATAAAAACATAATTGATCATGTTGATATAAAGGATATGTGGGCTAGCATAATCATATAAATCTAGTGGTGGATTCCATCTCTTAACCATTGTCTTTTAATTGATTTTTCAAATCATATTTACTATTTTTGTTTTGGATTCAATTTTTGTTTTTAATATTATCAAACAAAACCCCCGTTTTATTGTTTACTTATTTTTGAGTGTTTAAATTAGGATTCAAATTATAGTGTTAATTGAATTAGTTCTCTGTGGATCGACCCTTGCTAACTACAACTGGTTACAAGGTTTTTGTTTTTGGTGGAAGTTGGCAACTGATTTTCATTCTAAATTTTAATCACAATACACACCGCACCAAATTTTGGCACCGTTACCGGGGAACTAATTGTTCAATTGTGCTATTAGTTTGTTTCCTATTATTTCACTCTGTTTTTATTTCATTTTTTTTAATTCTCTTCTTCCTCCTTTCCCACTATTTTGCAGGTGTTCATGTCCAGTGGTGACATAAACGAGCAATTGAAGAACCTAAGGCATTACTTTGAACAAGTCAGCTCACAGTTTCCTCTTCAATTCACACCTGCTGACATCGAAGCTGCCCGCCACATAGATCTATCAAATTCTGAGATATTTGAGGAGACACCTGAAGAAGTGGTGATGAGAGAATATACTCTAAGGACGTTGGGCGCTCCAAATGTAGATCAACAGCCTCTATGCATAGAAATTCCAGTAAATGAGGAGGCATTTTAGTTGAAGTCTGGCTTGATCCATCTTTTACCATCTTTTAATGGATTAGCCGGAGAGGACCCCAACAAGCACCTGAAGGAGATCCATGTGGTGTGCTCTAGCATGAAGCCTACAAGAATTCCAACGGATCAAGTCAAGCTAAGGGCATTCCCATTCTCTTTGAAAGATTCTGCAAAGGAGTGGCAATACTACTTGCCACCCGGATCCATCCAAACATGGCAGTATATGGCTCGAGCTTTCCTAAACAGATATTTTCCTGCCTCAAAGGCTGCAACCATCTGAAAAGAAATCTGCGGCATCCAGCAAAGGCATGGGGAATCACTTCATGATTACTGGGAGCAGTTTAAGAGGCTATGTGCTAGTTGTCCTCAACATCAAATTAGTGAACAACTTTTGATTCAGTACTTCTATGAGGGTCTGCTAGTGATGGATCGTAATATGATTGATGCTGCTAGTGGAGGAGCATTGGTTGATAAGACTCCTCAAGAGGCCAGGAATTTGATCTCAAGAATGGCTGCAAACACTCTACAATGTTTCACTCGAAATGACACTGGAGTGCAAGCAGTAAAAGAGGTAGAAACAATCAGTCTGCAACAACAAATGACCCAGTTGACTGCCATGGTTCAGCAGTTAATGGACAATGGAAAAGCAGTAGTGAATGCTTGTGGGATTTGTTGTTCTTCAGGACATCCCACTGATATGTGTCCCACTCTTTAAGAGGACACAAATGAGGAGGTAAAAATAGTAGAGGGATATTCTGGACCTTCTAACAACTATAACCCCTACTAGAACTCATATAATCTGGGGTGGAAGGATCATCCTAACTTGAGCTATGGAAAGCAGCCCCATAATCAACCTCTAACCTATGGACCTCCAGGATTTCAGCAAAGGCAAGCACCTCTTCCTCCGAGGCATCAACAAGTTCAAGCTCCTAGGCAATCTGAGCCTTCACTAGAGGAGTTGGTGAAGCAAATGGGCACTAATAATATTCAGTTTCAGCAAGAGACAAAGGCCACCATTCATAACTTGCAGAACCAAGTGGGGTAATTGGCCACAGAGATCAACAAGGTTCAGAGCCAACTTTCTGTGAGACTTCTCTCATAACCAGATGTGAATCCGAGGGAAAATGTGAGTGCTGTCACATTGCGAAGTGTAAAGAGGTTAGATGAACTTCCATCTCTCCCACAAGCTACTAAAGAGAAAGAGCAAGAGCCTAAGGAGGTAAATGAAGAGGGGCAACACTCCAAGGCCCCCAAGGTAAGTATCCCTGAACTACATCCTAGGCATATCACTAAGGCTCCATTCCCTAGTCGGCTAGTGAAGAGCAAGAAAGATGAGGGTGAAAAGGATAGAGATGTTCTTGAGACTTTCAGGAAAGTGGAAGTCAATATTCCTTTACCGGATGCAATTAAGCAAATCTCAAAATATGCCAAGTTTCTTAAGGAAGTTTGCACCTAGAGGAGGCGGCTGAAGGGTGATGAGAGAATTAATATGAACCAAAATGTTTCAACCCTCATTCAACCTATGCCTTAGAAATGCAAAGATCCAGGGACTTTTACCATTCCATGTGTTATAGGCAATTATAGATTTGAGCATGCCATGCTAGATTTAGGTGTTTCTATTAATATAATGTCCATGTCTATTTTTAACTCTCTTGGACTTGGCCCTTTGCACTCTACAGGTATAGTGATCCAGTTGGCTAATAGGAGCACTGCGCGTCCAGCTGGGTTGATTGAAGATGTGTTAGTGAAGGTTGATGAGCTCATCTTTCCTGTAGATTTCTATGTTCTGGAGATGGAAGGGGAGTCTCCATCCAACAAGGCTCTACTCATTCTAGGGAGGCCATTCCTCAAAACAGCGAGGACCAAAATAGATGTGCATGCAGGAACTCTATCCATGGAGTTTGGAGACTCAATTGTTCAGTTTAATATTTTTGATGCTATGAAGCATCCCATGGAGGAGCATTCTGTTTTTCTTATTGATTTACTTGCTGAATTAATTGAGGAAACTTATGATAAATTGTGTGCTGAATTTCCTGATCTTATTGGTTTCAATGATTCTATCCTTAGCAATGTATGTGCTAATTGTGATGGTGATATGACTTGTGCTATTTGTGCTTAGATTTCTGTATACTTGATAGTTGATGATTCTGTTCATGCAACAACTAATAATATTGAAGGATCTATCAATAATGACCAAGACATAGTGACAGAATCTAAGACACAAAGAGAGATGGAGCAGAAGTCGTTATCCGAACATTGGAAGCAAGCATACTCAGTGGATGATAAACAACTTTCTATGTTCGTGACCAAGAACCTCCTTGCTGAACAGGAGGAGAGCTTGCTACAAATTCCGAGGGGGCATCAGAAAGCTTGGGATATAAGTGATAGTGCTTTAGTGAATTCCAAAGAAATTAAGGAGAACCAATGGGACCCCAACAGTGAAAACTCTCATGCTACTTCAAGTTTAACTTGGTCATTACACTTCAAGATATGGGACTCTGGTGACTGTTCTCAAGATGTTTCAAACAGTGGAGACCTCTTCATTTGGTAAGGATGTTTGTTCTCTCTTTCTTTTATTTTACTTGTCCTGGTTTAATTGATGATTTTGATGGATATTATTTTTCTTTTAAGCTTTACATTGAGGACAATATGGAATTTAAGTGTGGGGGAGGAGTTTACATTCTACTTTCTGTTTTTATTTTTTTTTAATTTTGTTTAAAAAAAAGTGTGTTTTTGATTGATTTCCAATGATGTTTTGAGATTTGTGAAGTTTAAGTTTGAAGCAAGTGAAATTCAAAGTTATGATTTACAAATTTCTTCTTCCGTCTTGAATTTGACATGCTTGGCTTTGGATGTTTGATTGGTGGATTGAGATTGATAGATGCATGCCTTATGAGATTTTGAGCCTATTGATGGAAGGATTTAGCATTTATGTCATTCTTTCCTTTCTTGTGTGATTTTCACTCATGTCATTTGATCACTCTAGAACTTGCTTTGATTCTTTTTTTAGGCTACATTTTCACTTGCATGCATGAACATGATTGAGGCCTTCTTTCTTGAGTAACTACTTTGGCCAAATAGCCAACCTTGCAGCATTTTCCTTTGATTTACCCCTTGAGCCTATTTGCCTATTCCTTTGAAAAACCATGATTTTACCTTACCTTAGGGAATGGGAGAATATTGATTCATTTTCATTGGAGGAACTCTTTTGCTTATGGATAATGCATAGTACAAGTGTGGGGGTTGTATCCTTGATACGCAAAATGCAAAGTGTTGGTGGAAAAAAAATGCAAAGAAAAAGAATAAATGCAAGAAAGGTTGTAAAAGGAAAGAAAGAAAAAGGAAAGGAATATATAAAGAGAATGCGCATTATATAGAATTAGAGGAAAAATTTCATGCTTGTTACTTGTCAATTGAGTTCCTCCCCAATATTCCTTTACTCTCTTGGGTACTTATATTGCAATATTCATACTATTTCTTTCCCTAACCTTGGCCCCATTACAACCTTGAATAAAGTCCTCTTGAATTTTGTGTGCATGTGTTTGAGTAGTAGAGAAGTAGAAGATAAGCAAGCTTATAGTAGTGCATTTTTCATGGGCTGAATTGAGTGAAATACTTATCTTGTAAACACTTGAGAGATTAAGAGTGTATCTTGTGAGGATTTATTATTTTTGATTCATGCTTTTCAAATTGAAGATACCTTGCTTGTTGGTTTGGGATGTGAAAATTTATCATCTCTTGAATGTTTTGACCTCTTGAATTTTTTCTTGCTCTTCTTGCTTACAAATTTTTGCCTTTCTTGAATATCATTGGAAATTGAGTCTTTTAAAGTTTTTAGTTTTATTTTTGTTTTTCTTTGTTCCCTGGTTCGGTCTTATGTTTTGCCCAGGAGTGCAAAAGCCTAAGTATGGGGGTATTTGATCTGTCGATTATTTCCATATCTTGGGTGTCATATATTTGATCTAATTAGACTTTATGTGTGTTTAATTGTTAACTTTTAGCTAAGTTTTTGGATATGAAGTTTAATCGAATCTTTATTATGAAACTGTTCTTAAGTGTGTTTATAAGCACTCATGATTACATTGTGTTTTTCAGGAGGTCAATATTATCCCTAGGAGCGAAGAAAGAAAAATATCTATGAAAAATCGGGGCAGAATTTGAAGAAAGCAAGTGATAGGGCCGGTGTCATCTGACTGGGGGTAGGCCGTGTCAAACGACAGGGCCCGTGTCACCTAACAGAGGGTAGGCCATGTGAAACGACACGGCCCGTGTCATATGACAGGGGGTAGGTCGTGTCCTCCTCTGACTTGCAATTCACTGAATTTGTGTTGACAGAACCTGACAGGGGGTAGGCCGTGTGAAATGACATGGCCCGTGTCATATGACAGGGGGTGGGCCGTGTCATCAAATAAGAAAACCAGATACGAATTCTAATTCAAAATGAGGTCTCCAAAGTTATAAATAAGATTGCCTGGGGCTTCAAAAAAGAGGCTAGACTGGGAAACTGCCAAGAGGCTGAGGAGAAGACCAAGAACAAGGGAGAAGGAGATTGAATCGAAGATTAGAGTCTCGGGTTCGAGCAATTAGAGATCAATCATCCCCAATCTTTGGAAACTAGTTTGATCTTTAGTTTTCCTCTGCACTTCTATTCTTGACAATGTTGTTCTTCTGTTATTCTTTTGGTCTTGAATTTGCCATGTATGGCTAGTTTTCTTATTTGGTTAAGGGAAGATGAAACCCTAATTTTGATTATGTGATTCTTGCATATTTCTTTATATCAATACAATTGTGTTTTTATTCATATGTTTCTGTTCTTAATTTAGTATAAAGGTTTTTATACTCTTTGCTAATTTCGAAAGTGGTAAAACTAGGTTTGCTATGCGCGGTTGCGGTGGTAGGACTAGTGAGGCATATGATCTAAATAATTTAATCCCGGTGTGAGATTGGATCTTAGTGTGATTGGTTTTCTAAATCTTAATGCAATCAATAAGTAGGTGTAAGAGCGGTTGCTTTACAAATAACTATTGATTAAGGATTGATTTGAGCGGTTGCTGAATTAACCAAAACTTAAGGAAAACAGAGAATTAATCTCACAATCACATAAAAACATAATTGATCTTGTTGGTATAAAGGATATATAGGCTAGCATAATCATATAAATCTAATGGTGGATTCCATCTCTTAACCATTGTCTTTTAATTGATTTTTCAAATCATATTTACTGTTTTTGTTTTGGATTCAATTTCTATTTTTAATTTTATCAAACAAAACTCCCGTTTTATTGTTTACTAATTTTTGCGTGTTTAAATTAGGATTCAAATTATAGTGTTAATTGAATTAGTTCTCTGTGGATCGACCCTTGCTAACTACAACTGGTTGCAAGGTTTTTATTTTTGGTGGAAGTTGGCAACTGATTTTCATTCTAAATTTTAATCACAATCCACACCACACCAGCTATCAAACAGATTCTTTCTTATGCTAAATATTTGAAGGACTTGTGCACTGTTAAAAGAAAATTAAATGTGAAAAAGAAAGCTTTTTTGGCTGAACAGGTAAGCTCCATTTTTCAGAATAATGATGCGTTGAAATATAAAGACTCTGGTTGTCCTACAGTTTCATGCATTATTGGAGAACATAAATTGAAAAGGCTTTACTTGATTTTGGTTCTAGTGCCAATTTACTTCCATATTCAGTTTATCAGCAACTCAACTTGGGTGAGTTAAAACCAACTTCTGTCACTCTTCTACTTGCCGATAGATTAATTAAAATTTCAAGAGGAATAGTGGAAGATGTGTTAGTTCAAGTTGATAAATTCATATATCCTGTGGATTTTATTGTCTTGGATACTGAACCTATGGTTGATAGTTGCAAGTCAATTTCTGTTATTTTAGGCCGTCCATTTTTAGCAACATCAAATGCTTTAATAAATTGCAGAAATAGAGTGGTGAAACTAACATTTGGAAACATGACACTGGAGCTCAATGTTTTTAACATGTGCAAGCAACCACAGGAAGTCCTTGATGAAAAGGAGGAAGTTGAAGGAATTGAAGCCATTATAGATGATCATCTTTAAACAAGGAGTTCTTCTGACCCATTAGAAATTTGTTTAGTCAATTCATTTGATTCAGGCATGCAATTAGAAGATGATATCTCTGAAATATGCTCTTTGCTTGATTGTACACAGGCAATGGAGTACAAGGGATGGAAGCCAAGATTTGAAGAGCTAAAACTCATGAATGATAATGCCCATAAAGAAGTATCCCCACTGGAACTAAAGCCATTACCTACTGGGTTGAAGTACACATTTTTAGGAGAAAAGCAAAACTTTCCAGTGGTAATTTCCTCATCTCTTACTGAAGAACAAGAAGGTATCTTAATAGAAGTACTTAAAAGGCATAAAAGTGCAATTGGATGGACATTAAAGGACATAAAAGGCATAATGCTAAAACTTCTCAACAATCTCAAAAAAGATTAAATCCACAAATGAAAGAGGTAGTTAGAGCTGAAGTCCTTAAATTGCTTGATGTTGGAATTATGTATCCTATCTCTGATAGTCAATGGGTAAGCCCTACACAAGTTGTGCCAAAAAAATCTGGAATAACAGTGGTTGAAAATGATAAGGGTGAATTAATACTTACGCGAGTCTCATCTAGTTGGCGTATGTGTATTGATTTTAGAAAATTAAATGTTGTTACTAAGAAAGATCATTTTCCCTTACCATTTCTTGACCAAATTCTGGAAAGGGTAGCAGGACATCCATACTACTGTTTTCGTGATAGTTATTCGGGTTATAATCAAATACCAATTGCATTGGAAGATCAAGAAAATACCATTTTTACATGTCCCTTTGGTACTTTTGCATATAGAAGAATGCCTTTTGACCTTTGTAATGCTCCGGCAACATTTCAAAGATGCATGTTAAGCATTTTTAGTGACATGATTGAGCATTATTTAGAGGTTTTCATGGATGATTTGACAGTTTTTGAAAATTCTTTTGAAAATTATCTTGATAATTTGGAAAAAGTTCTTAAAAGATGCGAAGAAAAAGGATTTGTGCTAAACTGGAAAAAATGTCATTACATGGTTATCTCAGGAATAGTGTTAGGTCATGTGATATCTTCTAAAGGAATTGAAGTTGATAAGGCCAAAGTTGAATTAATTGCTCATTTGCCTTCCCTAAAAACAGTCAGAGAAGTTCATTCCTTTTTAGGACATGCAGGATTTTATAGAAGATTCATTAAGGACTTTAGTGCCATATCTAGACCATTATGTAATCTTCTGTTGAAAGATGCACCATTTGATTGGACTCAAGAATGTCAAAAATCTTTTGAAAAATTAATTGGTCTTCTGACATCTGCTCCTATCATGCAATCTCCTGACTGATCTTTACCTTTTGAGTTAATGTGTGATGCTACTGATTTTGCTGTGGGCGCTGTTTTAGGCCAAAGAAAAGAAAGTAAGCCTCATGTGATTTGTTACGCAAGTAAAACTTTAAACAGTGCACAAATGAATTACACTACGACTGAAAAAGAACTACTTGCTGTAATTTTTGCACTGGACAAATTTCTATCTTACTTAATTGGTTCTTCTATTGTGATTTTCACCAATCATTCTGCTGTTAGATATTTGATGTCTAAGCAGGATGCCAAACCAAGATTGATAATGTAACACCTTTGTGGGAATGTCACATTTAAAAAGAAAATAAAAGAAAAATAAATAAAATCTACCCAAGTTGTAAAACATTTGTTACATAATAATACGGGTTGTAAAATTCTTCCTGTTAAACAGAATATTATTAAATAAAATAACGTGGAAACACAAAATTAACAAACTAACATCACACATAATATACATAGGGTTTTAATCATAAGTTATACAAATAATTTACAACTAAAATATTGAAACGGAAACAGTAAACAAAAGTAATTATAGTCTATATATACAAACGCAGACGCGCCCAAGTACACATTATAAATATTTAACCCTCTGAAGGATCACTCTCAGGAAGATCATCAGGAGATAAATATCCAGGATGCCTTGACTCTTGGCGGAAACGAGACCGCGCAGTCGACACGCTGCTAATCTCACTAGGCGTAGTGAACATACCACCCCAATAACGCCTAAGAGATAACGGCAACTCCAAATGCAAAAACACCATAGTCGTCATGACTGGTTCTCCATCAAACTCATTACGTAGGGACACAGTCAACCGTCCCACGTAAGTCACCGACTCTCTGTCTACACGCAGTCGCCAGGCTGTCGATCCCCCATGAAACTCAAACTGTACAAAACCCAGAAATCCTGGCACCGCCATACTCAAGCAATCAATCCAATGGATATGGATGATCGGATGGTTCTTGATCGTAGAACTGATCTTCGGCTAGTTGATCTTCCTCCTCCTCGGGATACTCACACTCAAGAGGCTGTTCCTCTTCCTCAAACTCTTTACCATACAATTTAAAATACAAAAGCACATACAATAAAGAGGTAAGACAATCTATATCACCACAAACATGATAAATAAGAAAACGATAATACAACAAATTTAACAGTTCATACAATATAATATTCTATAATAGCATGAATAGAATACAAGATAACACAGATGTAATATAATACAGAACGCAATGTAACAACATATATTGATACAGAAAAACAGAATAACACAGATAAATAATGGTACAAATAAATAGAAAGCTATAGATAAATAGCATTAAAATGTATGAGATAAAAATATATGAAATGTAACTCAACCCTACTCCATGGAGCTAAAAAAACACAGACATCAGAGAGAACGACCCGCAAAATCTATTAGTACCGTCGACCGCCCAATAACTATTCCGCTGTCTCACGTTGCGTCTATAGCCCACTGAAATAGCATAGTGGTGTAGCACACTGTCATACGTCGTGTCACTACAGGCTTGCACTAATAGATTTCACAAGATCTTGATTAAGTATAGTGCGTGTCGAGTCCATTAATGTGTCACTAGTTACCACGGCCCAGAGGAGCGACCAACTGTCCACAAATGGAATAATCTGCACACTAATGTCTTCAAGTTCATTCAAGTTGAACAACACTAAGCTTATCACATCGACAACATGATGTTATTCACCTCGTCAATCAATCCACCAAAATTGGCATGACTCAATGCATGATAAAAAAAATTCCAGATACACCCTCACTGGCAAAAATTATGAAAATGCCCTCACTGGCAAATCGCATATATATATACAGTAGGCACCCACCTGGCAATACTGTTTCACCATATGCCCTCACTGGCAAAAATTACGAAAATGCCCTCACTGGCAAAAGTTACGAGAATGCCCTCACTGGCAAAAATTACGAATATGCCCTCACTGGCAAATCGCATATATATACAGTACGCACCCACCTGGCAATACTGTTTCACCATCTGTCCGGGTCCACCACTTTGGCCCAACAGTAAAAACTTGTTGTTTTCGTCAATCGCGTAGAAATTTTATCGCGTTTTCAAAATCTCGTCATTTTTACAAACGTTTTTAAATCGAGTAAATATATTTTGCTGTTTTTAAAATTGTGTAAAGTTTTTCAAATGTTTTCTCAATCGCGTAAGATTTTTAAATCATTTTCTTGTCCAAATTCCTTAAAAAATACTGTTTAAATAAACAAAAAATAATATTTAGTACGTTTAAACTACGTAGAATAATTTTTCATACCGTATACTGTCATTTGGACATCTTTTCTATTTTATTTGTCCGTTTTTAATAAAAATTGACAGTATTTTGTTTAGAAAATTCATAATAATGGTTTTCTAATTTTTCTGTAAAAATTTTCTTTTTTATTTATTTAACCATATAATTACTTCCTTGAAAATAACTAACGTGCTTCAAAATGTGAAATGAACTCTACGTTAGAAATTTTATAGGAGTTACTGTTTTTATTTCCAACTATTAAATTCTTAATTTTAACCACTTAAACTTAATTTAAATCCTTTTATTTCCTCAAAATCATTGTTATAAAAATTCCTTTTAGTATTGTTTACTTCCCTTTAATTGAAAATGATTTGGAAAACAACTTTTGAAATCATAATTACATGGCTTAGGCATGTTGGCCGAAATGCTTCAATTTCCTCTTTTGATCCATAAATTCATTTTTCTTACTTTAAATTCATTTGTAACCTATTAATTTTCCTAGGTTAATTAAATCACACTTTTAGAAAATTGTTGAGAACATTTTGGTTCCTATTTCTTGGTCAATGGTCGTGAGCCTTGTTGATGTGTTCTTTGGAACACTCATACAATCCTTGACATATTATTCACATCCTATAAATTATCATGCATTTCTAACATATACAATATTATCAAAGCTTGTAGACATGCAATTTAATACAAATCACAAATAGGAAAGCTATTAACAAGCACACCAATGAATCCTTATGGATTCTACAATCACAAACAAAGTCCATCTTCTTACCACCACCCAAGGATGATAAGATTAAGTCTTCCTCTTACCTTAAATGAAGACAAATATGCTTTCACTCCTTTCCTAGGGTTTCGGTTTTCTCCTTCAAAACACCTATCAAGCTTAAACAAATTTCTACAAGTTACTAACATTAAAGAGAGCTTAAACCATGGATAAATCATGGCTTAGAACTTTGAAAAAGAGTTTAGAAATGGAAAACAAGAAATTTCACCTTCTTGGTAAAATCTTCCAAGTAGGTTTTCAAGCCTCAAATGAATGATTTTGCAAGAACTCTCAACTAGAGATGTTCTTAGAATTGTGTTTAGGTTTAGAAAAGTGGGTTGGATAAAATTTTAGGTAGATGGATGGTGTGTAGGGGTACTTGGCCGAATGCTTCACCAAGAGAACAACTATGGAGGTTTGTATTTTTGGAAGAGAGAGAGAGAGAAAATGCATGAAAATCAAGTGATTATGGCCTTCAATGGAGTGAATGGCCGTAGACTTCAATGGGCAAGAGGTGTCCATTTGTGTTGGCTCCATCCAAGCCTTAGAATTGATCAATGGTGAGGATTAAGCCTTGTTCTCCAAGCTTAGCTCTCATTGGTTCATCCTAGCCTTGTCACTTAACCTAGTCATCATGCTTAGTCACTAATTAAGCCTAGTCATTAAGCTTAGTCACTAACCTAGTCACTAGCCTTGTCATTAGCTATCGGTTCTAGCTCAAAACGTTTACTGCTTAGGTTAAACGTGGTTCCCGCAAGACATTTTCGGGTCCACTGTCATTTAACTATACTGACTAATAAAATAATATTATAATAATATAAAATTATTTTATTTTACAGTAAAGTCCTAAAAATTAAAAAATTATTTGTCGTCTCATTCAGAATTGGGTTTAGTAAGATCCCCCAGCTCTGAATAATTAAAAATAAGATTTCCCCGGCCCAGAAAATATTATTTTCCTATCCCAGAGCAAATCACACAAAAAGTCCAAATAAAATCACAGACAGTAATATTAAACAATGTATCATATAGAAAATTTAAAAACAGTACATTCGGGACGTAATGGTCATTTTTTTATTTTTCCCCACCACGAAGCAAATCATTCAAAACACTCAAATAAAATTATAGACAGTAAAATATATCAGTATATCACACAGAAAAATGTAAAACAGTAGTTTGACAAAATTTTTATTTTACGGTCTCGAAGCAAAATATGCAAAACGACCAAAGAAAATCATAGACTGTAATATATATGTGTATTTCATACAGAAAAACAAGAAACAGCAAAACAGGGACACAACAGTCTTTCACCCAAAAGTTTGAAAAATAGCAAACAGAACATTCGGGACATTTTTCCAAAAGTTGGGGTGTTACAGATAAGGTGGATCTTGTTGCTTCAAGAATTCAATATCACAATAAAAGATAAGAAAGGAGCCAAAAATGTTGTCGCTGATCATTTGTCCAGACTTACAATGGGCTCATCTTTTGATGGCACACCTATCAATGATTCTTTTCCTGATGAATTTTTATTTTCTGTCAATTCCATGCCTTGGTTTGCTAACATAGTCAACTTTCTTGTAACAGGAAAGATGCCGCCTCAATGGACGCACCAAGGTAGAAGGAAATTTTTGATAGAGGTGAAAAATTTTTATTGGGATGACCCATACTTGTTCAAATATTATGCTGATCAAATCTTTCGGAGATGTGTGTCCAACAGTGAGGTATGTAGTGTCATTAAATTTTATTACTCAGAAGCATGTGGAGGTCACTTTTCTTCAAAGAAAATAGCTGCAAAAATCTTACAGTGTGGATTTTATTGGCCCACTTTATTTAAAGACTGCTATACTTTTTGCAAAAGTTGTGAAAATTGTCAAAAGTTGGGCTCAATTTCAAAAAGAAACATGATGCCTCTGAACCCCATCCTTGTCATTGAAATTTTTGATTGTTGGGGAATTGATTTCACGGGTCCATTTCCATCTTCATTTGGATTTGTGTATATCTTGGTTGCAGTTGATTATGTCTCAAAATGGATTGAGTCTATTCCATGCTGACACAATGATCATAAAACTATTCTCAAATTTTTAAAAGAAAATATCTTGTGTCGATTTGGAATCCCTCGAGCTATCATAAGTGATGGGGGAACACATTTTTGCAATAAACCATTTGAATCTTTAATGAAGAAATATGGTATTACACACAAAATTGCCATCCCTTATCACCCTCAGATAAGTGGACAAGTTGAATTGGCAAATAGGGAGATTAAACAAATTTTGGAAAAAACAGTTAACCCAAATTGTAAAGATTGGTCTTTAAGACTAAACAATGCACTTTAGGCTTACCGTACTGCTTTCAAAATATCTTTGAGCATGTCACCCTATCAGTTAGCCTATGGAAAACCTTGTCACTTGCCTGTAGAATTGGAACATAAAGCATTCTGGGCTATTAAAGCTTTCAATCTAAATCTTGATGATGCTTGCAAGATACGCAAATTACAATTAAATGAACTTAAGGAATTGAGAAATGATGCATATGAGAACTCAAAGATTTATAAAGCCAGAACAAAAGCTTTTTATGACAAGACAATTTTGAGAAAATCTTTGAAATTGGTCAAAAAGTTCTGTTTTATGATTCTCGCCTACACCTATTCCCTGGAAAATTGAAATCTAAGTGGAGTGGTCCTTTTATTGTCGAACATGTGTATCCTCATGGGGCTATAGATATTAAGAATCCTAGGAATGGTAATGTGTTTAAAGTCAATGGACAAAGGCTCAAACCATTTCTGGAAAACCAAGTTGATGAGGTAGAATTCATCTCTTTTTTTGATCATGTTATGAATAGAATTCACTCTAATTTGGTTGCCTTGTTTTTGTAGTTCTTTGTATTACCGGTTAAGTGGAGGATACGGTACTCCGAGACTCTCAAGCCGATTTATTTTTCAGTTTCCCAAAATAACTGAATCCTTCTTCTCCTTTAAAATGGATGCCATTCTTTCAAACCTGAGAAAACATTTTCCTTCTCTCCCTCAAAATTCTCTGAAAAAAATCTACAAAGTTCAATGTGAAAGACTGAGACTGTTAATGCACAAAGGTATGCCAGAAGATGTACGTTGGATAATTGAAGCAATGGTCCGACTAGCAGGTGAGTCTTCAATTTCATTTGACTCATACATGCCAGGTCTTGGAAGAAGTTTGTATTCTAAAAGGAGAAGAGCAAAAAGGTTACAAGTCTGTTACAAATGTGGACAATGGAATTGTAACAAGCGATGTCGTTCTTTGGGGATGGTTTCCACAAACAAAGAAGATAAAATTTTCTTCATTAAGAATGGACTGAGTAAGGAGTCATTAGATGATATCTTATTGACTCTTGAGACGCATTCTTGTGGATTGGTGCATCGTGAACTTCTTAATTTGTGGAATCTCTTCAAGGATGAAGAAAAATGCTACAATCTTGGGAATCTGACTCTAAAAGACCCTATTTGCTAATTTATAAGAAAATTGGATGGGAAGCTTATCCTCGACTCATAGAAGGCGTTTAAGTCGTTACTGGACGTTAAACCAGAGGCAGATGTGAGCCGTATCCACAAACAATCTGTACATATCATCCTCTTCTTCTTCACGTCATCTTTCAAAAAAAAATTAAAAAAAGAAAAAAAAATTAAAAAAAAGAAAAAAATGTTTGAACAAGGGCGATCCGGAAGGAGTACCATGGCTTTAATTAGTTATGGAGCCCTAGCCTTTGGCTGACCCGTCATTGACTCGGGTGGACCTTTGCACGCTGGTCCTTAAAAAAATTCGTGTACCATGCTCTATAGAGAGCCGCACTCCATAACCCAATGTTTACCATCTAGGCACTGTGGAGTTGATGGACAGGCAGAAGCGTCCCACTTTGGTTATTACTGAGAAGTAACCCGCGGCTACCAAAGCGTATGAGGCATCTGAGCTTGATCCTCTCTTTTATTAGAAGGGGCTCTCAGCGCCTTGGGATGGGATGTTTTAGATCTTGGACATTATGAGTTTCAGATTTTAGCATCTTTGTTGATGTTACTAGCCCAAGTGTGAGCGCTCCAGGTTCCAGACCCAGGAAGGAAACCCATGATGGTTTCTTCTTTCTCCTTTCTTCGAATAAACGGACGTGAGTGTCTATTGCACTGGTGACACACAATATAAAGATATGCCACTACTGCACTCATGACGCGCAGTATAAAGATATGCCATGAAAGTTGTACATACATGTTTGTCATCATTTGCCATTATATTTCTTTTATCTTTGTATGATTTTGCTGTATTTTGGTTTTGGACAGACGATCCTTTGTAACACCCCTTGATGTAGCAACTGGAGCGCAATCGTCACTACACCACAGTTGCTAAATCCAGGCGTGTCACAGTCATGATAACAGTAGTTTCAAAATTAACGAGTTTATTTTTTTGTTTTCCGCATTTATGCATAAGTAGAAAATACGAGCCATGAATGAAATATATATATTCAACCCTTAATACAACCATTGAAATAAAATCACATTCCTTATATATATATATCTCATAGCCAATTTACACGAATCACTAACAACATAAAATATAATGATTACAAAGTCAAATAAGATACAGCGGGAAATAAAACATAAAAGAGGAGAAGTAGTAACCCAGGGATGGGTACTACCAGCAGACAAGGCCGCAACCCCATATGCATATGACACTCAGCGTCCCAGTTGACACAGCGGCATCAATGCCCCCACGCTGCTGCACTCCTGCGAAATCGAAGGAATCTTGTCCAGATTCCCAACCCTATCGGTAAGGCGTGGTTCCATATCATCTTCGTCCAGGTCTTTTAATAAGTATGAATATGAAACAACAATGCAGAAATATAGGAAAGAGATGAGACACCCGTCTTTCATTACCACTATGGCAGTAAGAAAATAACACGGCGCAAAGCGCCCATGAAGAAATACAGTTCATAGATTTATCAACATCAGCCATGGAATTTACAACACAAGCGGTCAAGTTGCAAACAATAATAAGAATCAATAATAACAATACTACTCTAGCGGTCAACAAGGTCTCGAGATCGAATGGCTTAAAACACTTCAGGTAATCATAGCATCAGGATCCCAATGGTTTATTCATCATATAAAAGAGTGACACATGACATGTGGACTCACAATGCTGACTCTCAATGCCAACTCACAATGCTGACTCATAATGCCAACTTATAATACTGACTCACAATGCCAACTCACAATGCTGACTCACAATGCTTGTGCACTTGGTACCAAGATTTTCCATTTTAAAACATGAACGTTCCGGTAGTCTCTGCCCCCTTAAACAGTCTATGCCGGACCACGAAAAGAATAGTGCTTGTCGATTCCTCGTCAGTGCGTTGCAATCGGCTTTCCGGTCAGAGGTATTTCACGATGTGATATCATCATCACCAAAAGGATCACTGCACCCTGATGCACCCAGAGATCCATCATAGACCACACTATCCAATCCTCGTTCATTTACCATAAAAAGAATAGTGATTTGTCAGGCCCGTAATGCGTGCAATCGGCATACACCGCGCCTTACGCCCCTCTAAGATCCATCACAGACCTCACCATTCAATTCTCATTAATTCACTGCGTAAAGAATGATGATTTGTCGGGCCCGTAATGCGTGCAATCGGCATACACCGCGCCTTACGCCCCCCCATAGGTCCATCGTCGACCACATCGTTCGATTCGCACTCATAGGCCCATACAGCCCTTTAACAGTCACTGACTGAGCAATTTGTTCAATGCATGCTGGTTAAATGCATAATCATAGGCTCATCTGGCCTTTTAACAGTCATAGACTGAACAAATTGTTCAATACGTTAACTTAATTCAAAATCAGAGGCTCATCCAGCCTTTTAACAGTCCTTGACTGATCAGTTTATAAAATACATGCTGACTCAATGCATGATCCTAGGCTCATTCAGCCCTTTAATAGTCATTGACTGAGCAAACATCAAATGCATGTTGACTCCGTGTATAAACATGTTCACAAATATTTCACAATACACAGTCTTCCATAATATGCCACAATTAGATCAATTCATCCATTAATACGTCTTATGGGATTATCGTAAAGTCTTACTCAAGTTATCATCCCTTATAAATTCATTTTCTAGAGAAACTTCTCTCGAAGTCCTTATCCAAGCTTCATTCCTTAGGGTTGATCAAGTCCCTTAACCTAGTCAATTATGCTCACTTAAAATTCACTCGCAGGTTTTATAAGTCTCACAACTCTCTTGTTCTTCCTCTATGTTCAAAATTACTTAACTTCTATTTTACCCTAAATCGGCCAAATTTCCTAAAATCCGTGATCAAAACCATGGCTTTCCAAAGTCCACTACTAACATCAATTTCTCTTATTTTATGTATCGATTTCTTAATATTCTTTTACTTAAACTTTAGTTCACCAAGTTCATTCTAATTCCTTGTAGTCCCAATCTAAAACTGTGGCTTCAAGTTGAGTTAATAAACTCTTAAAACTTTCCATCTCAAATCCCAACCTTAACCTTCAAATCTCCAATTACATAGCTGTATCTCGCAGTTACCTAGGTGGTTCTGCTATAGGCGCCTAGGCGCCACATCCGAAGCGTCTGAGCGCTGGAGGAGCGCCTGGGCGCTGACCACGAAGCGCTTGAGCGCTCACCAGGCTGCGTCACAGGGAAAACTTCCTGGGCACAGAGCGCCTAGACGCTCTAAGCACAGTGCCTGGGCGCTAGTGCATTAACAGGGGTTCTGCAGAATTCATTTCTGCAGAGCCCTGGCCCATCCACTATCCAAAATCCCTCATTCATTTTCAACCATTCCAAAATGTGATACATAACATATAATTACGAAATAGCAACATATGAGTTCATAATCATCAAATCACCCAATGTACATCTATACATCCATGCAAATCAAACAACTACAACATCATGGAAATAACCCAATATAACAAAGAGGGAAATCTAACATGGATTCTCTCATCAACAACAACACACAAGACATTCCCTTACTACCAAGATTGGTTGAAGAGGATTATCTCCCTCTTACCTAAATGAAGACAATCACAAGAATGCTTTCCCTTTTTTGCTCTTGATTTTCGTTTTCCCCTTCAAGAAAAATCCTAGGGTGAGAAATTCCCAATGTGTTCACTCCAATCATAGAAAAATGACTCCTTGGCCACATAGGTGGCCAATAAAACGAAAATGAGAGGAAGATAGAAGAAAGCTGAAGACTTTACCTCAAAAGCTCCAAGCTTTAGCTTCAATGGTGAAAATGGAAGAAGAAGAAGAAGAAGAAGAACCAAGAATGGCCACAAGGAAAATGGTCATGGAATGATGGAAGAAGGTTAGATGTGGAATAGGGAAGCAAGAAAATGAAGAGGGAAATGGTGAGGGTGGACGGTGGAGGAGGAGGAAGAAGAGAAAAGAAGAAGAAGAAGAAGAAAAGAAACGTAGAAGAGAAGAAGAGAACGTGAATATGGGCTCCAAATTAAGGGCCTTTGCCGTAGAAGAATGGAGAGGGAAGAGAGAGAAAAAGTGAAATGGGAGGAAGCTTCCTAGAAGTTTCCCAATAAGCTTTTGAATTAATTTAACTTTCATTTTGAAAATAAAGCTAAAGGGGCTTGACACCAGGTAAATTTTAAACAGTGTAATAATATTTTTATTACATGTTATTATTCAGCGGACAATCGTTACAGCTGACCGAAGTTAGTATTAATTTACCTGACAGATAAAATTTATAATTTTATCTGTTAAAATTTCTCGAAAAAAAATGTGAAACCTTGTAAACTGTGTCTGGCCTCGGGTTTAGTAAGATCCCCCGTCGACGTTTCCATAGTTCAAGGTTCTCGGGAAAAATATTTCATTTTCCCTGTTCGACTCAGTATGCACGTAAAATGAGGAATATATTAAAATATTCATCATTTTCGGAAAATTCTGAAAGAATTCTCATAAATTACAAATATTAGAAAATGACTATTCATAATAAAATTCTCTAACTTTGGGAGCGTTACAGTCGTTCTGCCAGTTCTGCTCAACGTGCGCGCAGAATGAGGAATAATATTAAAATATTTCACGTTCTTAGAAAAATCTAAAAAAATTCCTAAAAATCCCAAATATTGTAAAACGACCATTTACCCTGAAATTATAAATTTTCGGGATGTTACATCCTTCGAGCAGGGTCCTTCAGAGGTTTCTAGACTTCTTTACCCTGATGGTTTTCTTGAAGTCAAAAAACAAAAAAACAAAAACAAAAAAAAATTAAAAAAAAACAAAAAAAAAGATTATGTGTTCCTTATTTTCAAACTTTTCTGACAACAACTAACCTACCCTTATAGATGCAATTATTACTCTTTCCATTGTTTTTCCTATTTAAACACTCCATTTTCTCTACTTTCCTCCAACTCAGAATCATTCAAAGGGAAGGTGAGAATAGAAATGGAAGGTGTTTTTGTTCGTCAACTTAAAAATATCTATGTATTTTGTGGATCTAAGTATGGGAAGGGTTTAGAGTTTGTAAACGCAGCTACCACTCTTGGTCGATCACTTGCTGTGAGGAATATTCATCTTGTATATGGGGGAGGTTATCGTGGGTTAATGTGGGCTATATCACTTGCTGTATATATAGGAGGCAGTCAAGGTTTAGGTGTCATTCCTGAACCTTTAGCTCAACAGAACATCACTGGAAAGATAATTAGAGAGGAACTTAAGGTATCATCAATGCATGAACGAATGAAGATAATGCTTGAAAAGTCTGATGCATTCATTGCCTTATCAGGTGATTTTGGTACCATGGAAGAAGTTTTTCAAATTGTCTCTTGGGCCCAACTAAACATCCACCATAAACCCATAGGTTTGTTGAATGTAAATAATTTCTTTGATATTTTGTTAATCTTTCTTGACCATGCTATGGAACAAAAATTTATCACACCTTCAGCAAGACAACTTCTTATCTCTGCTTCTACTATTGATGAGTTGATTGATAAATTAGAAGCTTTTGTTCATAAACCTGACCCAACAATAGCTTAGATAGATTGGTCAGCAAGAAGCAGTGAGGGAAACAGGATAAAAAAAGAGCCAGATTTGACACTTCGTTTATAGCTTTTCTTTACTTTTGATTTTATTTATCGTACTTTGTTTTTGTTTAAATTTGTGTCAGATTTCTCTAACAAGTAATATCTTCTATCTTTTACTCATCTATATTTTAACATTGAGGACAATGTTGTGATCTAGTTGGGGGAAAAGGATAGTTGATAATTTTCTTTTCTTTTCTTTTTAGGGAAGTATGATATGATTGTCATGGACTTACTGAACTAATGAATGATGGCAGAGTAAGGAGTAATTTTACTTCTGAGACGCATCTAAATTAGGAAGTATGTTTAGTGATATGACTATTAGAAACCTATTCATAGTAAAACCAATTAAGGATGGCAGAGTAAGGAGTAAATTTTGGAAACAATTTATTACTCTTGAGACGCATCTTAGTTGAGGAAATAATTATTTTATGTAGAAGTTGCAAATGGATTCTTGGATCTTAGCATAAATTGTCTTCATTCTTAAAAATCACAAGCTTGGATATGAATGTTGATATAATGGATTGAGAATGATAGAAATATGCCTTGTGAGATTTTGAGCCTATTGATGAATGGATTGAATATCTGTACCATTCTCTTCTTTCTTGTGTGATTTTTCCTCATGGAATTGTTACTCTAGAACTTGCTTTGATTCTTTTTGAGGCTACATTTTCACATGCATACATTAATATGATTGAGGCATTTTGAAATAGCTACTTTGACCAAATAGCCATCCTTGTATATTTTCCATTGTGTAACCCCTTTGAACTTGTTTAACCATTCCTTGTTTTTAGCTCATTTCGTACCTTCAAAAAAAAATATGTTTTTACCCAACCTTAGGGAATAAGAGAGCATTGACCTTGTTCTTGAACAAGTGTGGGTGTGTGTATGCAAAATGATCAACAAAAAAAAAATTGACCACCGTTGCAATCAAAGGATCATCAGAGTCTAGAATAAAGGTGGGTGCTTGCAAACAATAAGAAGAAAATGAGAATGTTCAAATCTAACAATGAATTCAATTCACCAATTTGGGATTGATCTTCAACAAAACATTAGTCAAATATTGGTGATTGTCCTTTATGATGAATGTTCTCAAACATTTTCTCCACTCTAATTGTACCATAATGCTCTTTTATTCTTTTTGGTATTTATCTTTTCATATCCATATTATCCCCTCTCCTTTACCATGACCCCATTACAACATTGAATAAAGTCCTCTTGATTTTTGTATGCATGTGTTTTGAGTAGCGGAGAAGTAGAAGATAAGCAAGCTTATGGTAGTACAATTGTTAATGGGTTGAATAGAGTGAAATACTTACCTTTTAAACACTTGAGAGATTGAGAGTGAATTCTGTGAGGATCTATCATTCTTGATTCATTCTTTTCAACTGAAGTTTCCTTGCTTGTTGGTTTGAGATGTGAAGAAATGCTACCTCATTAATGCTTTGATCCCTTGAATTTCTGATTGCTCTTCTTGCTTCATTGAGTCTTTTAGAGTTTTTAGCTTTTGAGTCTATGTCGTTCTTCTTTGTTTCCTAGCTTTGGTCTTATGTGTTTTGCCCAGGAGTGCAAAAAGCTAAGTGTGGGGGAATTTGATAATTATATATTTTATACATTAATAAACCCTCACTTTTAGTCATTTATACTCTTCATGTACTTAGTTGATTAAGCCTGGTTATGTTTTGTAAGATCGGACTCAAATTGGACTTGATTTTTTTTCAGCATTATTTGGATCTTACACTATTTCTGTATTTTGGTTATATCTTGAGTTCTAGATGTCTAGAAATTATGAATTTTACCTTGTAGGAAAGCTGAGAGAAAGCTCTACAACTTTGATGAAGAACTCAAAGTCTCAATCAGACATCTAGTAGAGCTAATTGGGCTTGGAAGACAGAACACGAGTTTTGTGTCTGGAACCTGAATAGTGTATAGTAATCAGAGCATAACTCGGGCTGTAGGAATTATCTTAGGCTGAAATTTGGATATTTGAAAGTTAAGACCCAGATCTACAACTTTCATGAAGAACACAAGAGCTCATTCGGACAGCTTGGAGGTGATATTGGGTCTGGAAGTCAAAATAGAGGTGCTAAAACTAGGCCTGAATAGTCTGTAGTAATTGGACCATATCTCGGGCTGCAGGTGATAAAATGAGCTGAAATTTGGACATCTGAAAGTTAAGATCCAGATCTACAACTTTCATGAAGATGACTTTTGTATTTGATGACGGAATCCATGAGTTAAGCAATGATTGATTTCAGAGACAAGGAATCTTAATAATTTTTCACTCATCAACTCACAATTTGGCATTTCTCACTCATTCATCCACTCATCCACCTACTCTTAATCAGCCTCCTTGTCATTTTGTATCCCTAATCCTCTATAAAAGGCACCATTGGCTGATCATTTGAGGCACTTGGTGTTAGGCTTAGTTTTTTACAAGTTGTGGTTATGCTTGTTATTGTTTTCCTTTGTTGTAATTTTTTCTTGTTCTAAATTGAAGTTATGTTCATCTTTCTCTTCTTTTCTCTTTCTTTCTTCTTATCTTGAGTAACCAAATCTTCATCTTGCTTGGGTGAAAGAGTGAAGCTCTTGGTAATGAAATGAGGTTAGATTATTCTATTTCTTGTGCTTAACTGATATATTATCAAATGAACATTATATGTGTTATATTTTGTTTTCAATCAATTTAGAAACCTTCTTTGTATAATGGAGATCTTGATTTATTGTAGACAATAGGATTGACACAGTGAATGCTTGAACTCATTTACAAATGTTGGTAGATAATTAAAGGAATCATAATATGATTGCATATAGAATTGAACTTTGAATGTTATATTTTCTGATTGGAACCTCCGTTGTGTGTGGATTTCAATTGAGTTATAAAGAGAAATAATCTTACCTTTAATTTATTACCAAGAGTGGATCTCCTAACCCAACCAAACTCTTAAATTCATTTGTGAACTTCTTACTTTTGGTGTTGTGACAAATCATTTTCTTACCTCAATTAATTTTTCTTCATCAATTCCCTGTGGATCGACCCCGAATTCCCGAGAAATTTATTACTTGAGACAACCTGTACTTGGGTTTGCATAAATCCCGCAGTCACCATTAAATCCTTCTTTTAGAAAATGGTTGAGAACATTTTTGTTCCCTTTTTCTTGGTGAAGCCGTGAGCTCTTTTGGTGTTCTTTGGAACACTCATGCAATCCTTACATGTTATTCACATCCTACATTAATAATCATACATCTATAAACACAAATAATATATTTTAAAGCTATAAACATACATGAAAGCAAAATTAATCACAAATAAGGAAAGCATTTAAACAAACAAGTGAAAGAATCCTTATGGATTCTTCACCACAAATACAACCACTTTCTCATCATCACACATGGTTGATGAGATCAAATCTCCCTCTTACCTTAAAAGAAGATAACTCCTTCTAACTCTCCTCCTATGGTTTTCATGTGACCTCCAAGAGAAACCTAACATGCTCAAACAAATTTTAAAGAGTCATAACTATAGGAGAAAAACATAAACCATGGATCAATCATGGCTTAGAACCTAAGAAATAGAGTTAGAAGTAAGAAACAAGAATCTTCACCTTGTAGGAAAAATCTCCAAAGTGATTTTCCAAGCTCAAGATGAATTTTTTTGGAAGAACTCTCAACTAGAGATGTTCTTAGAATGTTGTTTGGATTTGAGAAGTTGGGTTAGATGAAAATTTAGATGAGTATAGGTGTGGGAAATGGTGTTGGCCGAATGGCTCAAAGAAGGAAGCAAGAGAGTTGTTCTTGGTGTTCTTGTTTTTGGAGAAGGTTGAAATGAAAGTAGCTAAGTAAAATGATCTCCTTTACTTTACTTGGTTGTGAACCTCATCTAAGGAGGTGGCCTCCTTTGTTTACTCCTCCTAACACCTAACAACCTTAGATTAGATCAATGGATGACATCAAAGGCTTTGGCTCCAAGCTTGTCTCCCATTGGTGTAGGAAAACTAAGTCACCAAGTGACTAGGCCTTCTTGAAAGGTCTTGGCCAAATGGCCCTAATGGAGAGCAAACCAAGTTTGTGCTTCATTCATGCAATCTAGTTACACTTAGGTGCATTTAGTTAGTTTGCTTAGTTACTTAGTTAGCCATTTAGTTAGCTAGGATGACTAACCATTTTCTTGATCCTTCTAGAACCTTCTCTAACTAGCACTTAAATAGATAGCTAACTAGTTTTACTTCATTTAGTTACTAAACAAGCTTCCTATGTTAACTAAGTTAGGTTTAAGCTAACTTGGTTAAGTTTTCTAGTTTATTCTTAACAAATCCAACCACTTTTGTGGACTTGATTTCTATTGGTCTAGAATTTTCAAGCCACTATTATTGACTAGTTCCTATTGGCTTAGGATTTAATCTAGCCAGAAACGTTGACTGCTACTCTAAACGCGAGTCCCACAGACTTTTCTAGGTCCATGATCATTTTGGAGTAGATTTCTACTGTTTTTGAGACAGTAAGTACTGTCAAATAAAATAATATTAAAATAATATAAATTTATTTTATTACACAGTTAAATCCTAAAAATTTAAAGATTAATATACATATCACTCGGAATTGGGTTTAGTAAGATCCCCCAGCTTCGAATAATTAAAATAAGATTTTTTCGGTCAAAAAATTATTATTTTCTTGACTCAGAGCAAATCACACAAAATACTCAAATACAATCACGAAACAGTCAAATTCTATTTATAACTCACAGAAAATAGAAAACAGTACATTTAGGATAATACTGTTAGTTATTCAAAAGTTGGGGTGTTACAACTCTCCCCCACTAATAAAAATTTTGTCCCCAAAATTTATCGTAACTCAAAATAATTGAGCGTATTGCTCCCTCATCTTATCTTCCAGCTCCCATGTAGCATCACCTGTTACATCGTTCCATATTACCTTTACCAGCTCAATCATTTTTCCTCGAAGCTGCCTCACTCTCATGTCCTCAATCTTAACAAGAAGTGTTTCATACATCAAATTATCCTTCAGTTGCACTTCATCTGGCTGTATAACATGCGTTGGATCTGGAATATATTTTCTCATTTGAGACACATGGAATACATTATGGAGATTGGATAGAAAAGGTGGTAAAGCTATTTGGTAGGCTACAGGACCTATCCGACGAATAATTTGATAAGGCTCTATGAATTTAGGAGTGAGCTTTCTGAACTTAATAACCCTTCCGACACCAGTCGTAGGCGTTACTCTTAAGAATACATGTTCACCTTCCTCAAATTCAAGAGGTTGCCTTCGCTTATCTGCATAGCTCTTCTATCTGCTTTGAGTCGTCCTCATTTTCTCCTGAATCATTTTCACCTTTTTCGTAGTCTATTGCACAAGATCAGGCCCAATGGTCATAGTTTCCCCATTCTGATACCAATACAAAGGTGTTCAGCATCGTTGTCCATATAGCACTTCATAGGGTGCCATCCCTATACTTGAGTGTAAACTATTGTTGTAGGTGAATTCTATCAGAGACAAGAATTTATCCCAACTCCCTTATTGTTCCAACACACAAGCACACAACAAATCTTCCAACGACTAGATTGTTCTCTCTGTTTGACCATCAGTCTGCGGATGATAAGTAGAACTCAATCACAACTTAGTCCCTATGGCATCTTGCAAACTTCGCCAAAATCTCGAGGTGAATCTCGGATCTCTATGAGAAACTATACTTGCAGGTACTCCATGAAGTCTAACAATTTCGTTTATGTACATCTGGGTTAATCATTCCAACGAATACTTAATATTGATCGGCAAGAAGTGTGCTAACTTCGTAAGCCTATCAACTATAAGCCATATAGAATCATGACCCTTCCTTGTTCTTGGCAATCCAGTAACAAAATCCATCGAGATACTATCCCATTTCCATTCCAGAATAGTCAATGGTAGCAACATACCGACAGGTCTTTGATGTTCCACCTTTGCTTTCTGACAAACAAGACAAAACGCCACACGTTCTGCCACATCTCTCTTCATTCTTGGCCACCAAAACATCCGCTTTAAATCTTGATACATCTTAGTCATCCCCGGATGTATACTTAAATTACTAGTATGGGCTTCATCGAAAATTGCTTTCTTAAGATTAGGATCATCAGGTATACAAATTCTTCCCTCAAATCTTAAGATCCCATCAGATCCTTCCTCCACCGTCGCCTTATAACCTTGCTTTAAGAATTCTTTTCATTTTGTAAAAATGAATCCTCATCCTATTTTTCTCGGATTACATCTAGCAAGTCATTCAAAATTACAACCTTACTTAGACGAATCTTTCCTGGCACCAATTCCACTGACAACAATAGATCTCTGAATTGGTTGATCAATTCCTCCTCCTTTATCATCATTGCAGAAACACTAATCACTTTTCTACTCAAGGCATCCGCTACCACATTCGCCTTTCCTGGATAGTATTGAAGTTGAAAATCATAGTCCTTCAAGAATTCTAACCATCGCCTCTGCCTCATGTTCAATTCCTTCTGATCAAACAAGTATTTCAAGCTCTTGTGATCACTAAAGACATTGAACATAGCTCCATACAGAAAATGCCTCCACACTTTCAACGCAAAAACCACTAAGGCTAGTTCCAAATTATGCATTGGATAGTTCCTCTCATGGACCTTCAACTATCTTGAAGCATAAGCCACCACATTCCTGTTTTGCATTAATACACATCTTAATCCTTAGGAAGAAACGTCACAATACACCTCAAAAGATTTGTTAGGATCGGTAAAATCAGTACTGGTGCAGTCATTAATCTTTTCTTCAACTCTTGGAAACTTGTTTCACGTTCCTCCGTCCAATCAAAAGCTTGACTCTTTCTTGTGAGCTGCATAAGCGGTCCAGCTATCTTGGAAAAACCTTCAATAAATCTTCGGTAATATCCGGCCAATCCAACAAAACTTCGGACTTCCGTCACTGTCTTAGGCCTTTCCCACTATAAAATAGTTTCCACCTTCGATGGGTCCACTGCAATACCTTCCTTGGAAATTACGTGGCCTAGAAATTGAACCTCTTCTAGCCAAAACTCACACTTTGCCAACTTTGCATACAGCTTCTTTTCTTTCAAAATCCAAAGAACTATATTGAGATGTTTAGCATGCTCTTCTTGACTTTGAGAGTAGATAAGAATGTCATCGATAAAAACAATGACAAATCTATCTAGGTACAGATGAAAAATCCTATTCATATAGTCCATGAATATTGTAGGAGCATTCGTCACTCCGAACGACATCACTTGATACTCATAATGCCCATAACGAGTTCGGAAAGCTGTCTTAGGTACATCATCTACCTTGACACAGATCTGATGATAACCTAATCGTAGATCTATTTTAGAGAAAACAGTTGCTCTCTTCAACTGGTCCATCAAATTGTCAATCCTTGGAAGTGGATACTTGTTCTTTATCGTTACCTTTTTCAACTGACGATAATCTACACAAAGACAAGAAGTTCTATCCTTCTTCTTAACTAGTAACACTAGTGCTCCCCATGGTGAAACACTAGGTCCAATGAACAGTTTCTCCTACAATTCCTCTAATTGTTTTTTCAACTGTACTAACTCTGATGGTGACATCTGATATAGTGCAATCGAAATAGGACCTACTCCTGGTACCAAATCGATAGAGAACTCGATTTTCCTTTCCGGTGGCAAACTGGGTACATCATCAAGAAAAATCTTTGGAAACTCATTAACGACAGGAATAGCATTCATATCTTTCTCACTCTTGACCTCCATAGAAGATAACAACATATAACCTTGACCTCTAACTCTCAATAACGATTTGACTTTAACAGCAGTCAAAAATCCAGAACTTTCCTCCTTAGGAAAAACTATGGTTTTGTTTACACAGTCTATTAGGATATGATTAGAAGATAACCAATCCATTCCTAGTATTACATCTATCTCAATAAGAGGTAAACAAATTAAATTGACAGAAAACACACAATCATTTATAGCGATAAGACAATTCAAACATATCTTGGATGTAACAACAGGCTTAGCAGTCGGGGTAGAAACAATCAACTAGAAACTCGGAGAAGACACAGGCAGTTTCAACTATTCCACACTATCATATGCAATAAATGAATGTGTTGCACCCAAATCATATATCACAGTCAAAAGATTACCTTTAATGACACATTCCCCCTGAATAAGATCTTCAGACTAAGAAGCTTCAGTTCCCGTCATCGTATATACTCGCCCTCCAGATCGCGGCTGAGTAGCACGAACATTACTCACAACAGGCTTCCTTTCCGGCTAAGTTCAATCCCTAGAAACATGTCCAGGTTATCTGCAATTAAAACAGAACGTTCCTCTGATCGAATAATCCTTAAATATATGGCCACTCTTTCCATATTTGAAATATCTTGGCATAAACACCACATTTTAACCAGCTCTGTTACCACTAAAGCTTCCCCCAACAGGTGGACATTGAGGCTGACTTCCTAGTGGTCTTGAATAAAGCTTGCGCTAAAATCGGTTATTGCTGATGTTGCCTCCTCTTTGGAACCTAGTCGGTCCAAAGTTGCGATTTCTGGGATCTCGTGACTGGTCCAACTCCTCGAGTTGTCGACACATATCCATTAAAGCAGGAAATTCATTCATCCTCATAGGTAGCACTCCTCGCTTCAGTTCTACCCTTAGTCCTTCCTCAAACTTACGGCATTTCCATGCCTCATCAGGTTGAATTTGAAAATACCTTGAGAACTGTGACAAGCTCTCAAACTTAGCAGCATACTCCCCAACAGTCATGTTACCCTGACGCAAACTAAGAAATTCCATCTCCTTGGCATGTCAGGCAGTAGCAGGAAAGTACTTCTCCAGAAATACTTCACTAAACACCTCCCAAGTAATCTCAGTTCCTTCAGCTTGTAATAATCGATGGGTTCCTCTCCACCAATTTTCGCCATCTCCTCTCAACATAAAGGTAGCATACGTCACCTTTCTATTACCTACGCACCCCATTCCTTCAAATACTCTTTCTAAGTCTTGTATCCCCAGACTCGCCTTCTCATGGTCAAACTCGCCTCTGAACTGCGGCGGGTTATTGCGCCTAAACTCAGATAAATTTAGAGCATTAGCAGTCGCATCTTGCTGTTAAGTTGCTTGTTGATTTTACTGAGTAATCACTTCCGCCATTCGCTGCATGGCCTCAGCAGCTGCAGTTATTGGGTCCACATTATGATCCACATTCGTACGCGTTCTCCTTCCGCCAGACATCTCTTTCTTCGATCATAACAAAACAAAGTTAGATGTATCTTTTCGGAAATAAATCTCAGAGAATCACACAACACAAGCAAAAACAGACCCAATCACAACCCTAAAAGACTCTAACTTGGGCTCTGATACCAACTAATGTAACACCCTTGTGGGGATGTCACATTTCTGATGCAATAAAATAAAACCTTACCCAAGTAATAAAACGTTTGGTACATAAATAGTATGGGTTATAAAATATTTCCTTTTATACATAATAACGTTAAATAAAATAACACGGAACATAACATAAAACAAACTATTAGCACACACCATAATATACATATGATTTTGTTTTAAGTTGTACAAATAATTTACAACTACAAATATTTAGTGAAGCAGTAAAAGAGTCTACATAATACTAAAACATAAAGTGCCCAAGTGCACATCAAAGATTTCTAACCCTCTGAAGGATCACTCTCAGATGGATCATCGGATGATAGAAATCCAGGAT
Source organism: Ormosia emarginata (assembly GCA_029884605.1). Lineage (NCBI taxonomy): Eukaryota > Viridiplantae > Streptophyta > Magnoliopsida > Fabales > Fabaceae > Ormosia > Ormosia emarginata. Next base: position 16,353,897 of record JAQQTP010000078.1, on the reverse strand, counting down.
GTCTCGCAGCTCTACGGACAGGAGTCCGTGCTGTCGACACACTACTGATCTCACTAGGCGCATGGAAAAGTCCTCCCCAATAACGCCTAAGAGTCAGCGGCAACTCAAGATGTAAATACAAAGTAGTAGTAGTAAAAACAAGCTCCCCGTCAAACTCTCCATGCAGGGACACAGTCAAACGCCCCACGTAGACCACCAATCCTCTATCCTCACGCAGTCGCCAGGCCTCCAAACTTCCGTGAAACTCAAGTCTCACAGAACCAAGGAATCCAGGCAACGTCATGACCATAGAATCAGTCCAAATGATAAGGATGATCTGACGGCTCACACTCGTCGAACTGATCACCCATCTGTTGATCCTTAGGGTACAAAATCTCTAAAGGTTGTTCCACTTCCTCTTCCTCAAACTCTTTACAGAATATAACAATAATACAGAAACACATACAAATAAATAGGTGAGACGACCTACATCATTACCAGCATGGCAATAAAGAAAATGAAAATACAAACATATATCACAATTAAATACAGTAATGCATATCATCACATCATATAGAATATATCAAATTTACACATCATACATTCTATCACAAGTTACAGTAAACATTAAAATACAGACCATAGATGCAAATGTATACTGACTCATTCTTACTCCATGGAGCTAAACACAGACATTAGAGAGAATGATCCATAAAGAACTATCAGTACCTTAGGCTGGCCAACCAAACTATTGCACTGTCCAACGTCGTGTCTATAGCCCACAGTCCAAAACATCGTGTAGTAGTACACAGTCCAAATACGCCATGCACTAAAGGCATTGTATTAAACAGTCCTCACAAGATCTTGATTAAGAATAATGCGTGTCGAGATCATTAGTGTATTGCCAGTTACCACAGCTCATAGGAGCGACCAACTGTCCACTTGTGGAATACTCTGCACACTAATGCCTCCAAGTCCACTCAATGAACCATACTACGCCTATCACACTGACAACACGGTGTAATTCGTCTCATCAATCAATTGCCAATTTTCCACCAAATTGGCACAACTCTCAATGCATGAATAAGAATCATAATTACATAAATACCCTCGATCTCAATATGTCACCATATTTATTGAAATATCCTTAGTCTCAATATTTTCAAATATAGTACGTCTCCACTTGATAGTACCATCACGTCACCTTTTTCAAACATTTTTAAATCACGTAAATATTTTTTGACATTTTTAAAATCACGTAGGGTTTTTAAATCATATCGCGTAAGATTTTTAAATCGTTTTATCAAGCATAAAGCTTAAAAATCTTTATTTTAAAAATGCGTAAGCTATTTCTAGTACTTTTAAACTACATAGAATATTTTCCTTATGTTATAAATTATATTTTGATCCTTTATCCGTTATTTGTTCATTTTTAGTGAATTTTGATAGCATTTTGTCTAGAAAATTCCTTAAGTGATATTTTCTATGTTTACCGTTAATAAATGGCTCTTTTAACTATATCTAGTATATATATATATTACTTGAAACTTACTAACGTACATTCAAAACCCTAAGGTGAGCTTATACGTTAACATTTTTCAAGTATTTACTGTATTTCTTATTTATAATTAAATCCTCTAATTTTAGTTTCTAAAACTAAGTTCATTCATTTTATTCCCCAAAGATTCATTGAGATTAAATTCTTTTGTAATTAACTACTTAATCTACCTTGGATAATAATTTTAGAAATCAAATATACATTATATGGCATGTTGGCCGAATTCAACAAAATCTTTGCATTTGATCTTTAAACCATTTTCCATCTTCTAAATCCTTTTGGAATTCATTAATTTACCTAAATCCATTAAATCCTTCTTTTAAAAAATGGTTGAGAACATTTTGGTTCCCTTTTTCTTGGTGTAGCCATGAGCTCCTTTGGTGTTTTTTGGAACACTAATGCAATCCTTACATGTTATTCACATCCTACATTAATAATCATACATCTATAAACACATACAATATATTTTAAAGCTATAAACATACATACAAGCAAAATTAATCACAAATAAGGAAAGCATTTAAACAAACAAGTGAAGGAATCCTTATGGATTCTTCACCACAAATACAACCACTTTCTCATCACCACACATGGTTGATGAGATCAAATCTCCCTCTTACCTTAAAGGAAGACAACTCCTTCTAACTCTCCTCCTATGATTTTCGTGTGACCTCCAAGAGAAACCTAACATGCTCAAACAAATTTTAAAGAGTCATAACTATAGGAGAAAAACATAAACCATGGATCAATCATGGCTTAGAACCTAAGAAATAAAGTTAGAAGTAAGAAACAAGAATCTTCACCTTGTAGGAAAAATCTCCAAAGTGATTTTCCAAGCTCAAGATGAATTTTTTTAGAAGAACTCTCAACTAGAGATGTTCTTAGAATGTTGTTTGGATTTGAGAAGTTGTGCTAGATGAAAATTTAGATGAGTATAGGTGTGGGAAATGGTGTTGGCCGAATGGCTCAAAGAAGGAAGCAAGAGAGTTGTTCTTGGTGTTCTTGTTTTTGGAGAAGGTTGAAATGAAAGTAGCTAAGTAAAATGATCTCCTTTACTCTACTTGGTCGTGAACCTCATCTAAGGATGTGGCCTCCTTTGTTTACTCCTCCTAACACCTAACAACCTTAGATTAGATCAATGGATGACATCAAAGGCTTTGGCTCCAAGCTTGTCTCCCATTGGTGTAGGAAAACCAAGTCACCAAGTGACTAGGCCTTCTTGAAAGGTCTTGGCAGAATGGCCCTAATGGAGAGCAAACCAAGTTTGTGCTTCATTCATGCAATCTAGTTACACTTAGGTGCATTTAGTTAGTTTGCTTACTTACTTAGTTAGCCATTTAGTTAGCTAGGATGACTAACCATTTTCTTGATCCTTCTAGAACCTTCTCTAACTAACACTTAAACAGATAGCTAATTAGTTTTACTTCATTTAGTTACTAAACAAGCTTCCTATGTTAACTAAGTTAGGTTTAAGCTAACTTGGTTAAGTTTTCTAGTTTAATCTTAACAAATCCAACCACTTTTGTGGACTTGATTTCTATTGGTCTAGAATTTTCAAGCCACTATTATTGACTAGTTTCTATTGGCTTAGGATTTAATCTAGCCAGAAACGTTGACTGCTACTCTAAACGCGGGTCCCACAGATTTTTCCAGATCCATGGTCATTTTGGAGCAGATTTCTACTATTTTTGAGACAGTAGGTACTGTCAAATAAAATAATACAAAATTATTTTATTGCACAGTTAAATCTTAAAAATTAAAAGATTAATATACATATCACTCGAATTGGGTTTAGTAAGATCTCCCAGTTCCGAATAATTAAATTAAGATTTTTTCGGTCAGAAAATTATTATTTTCTTGACCCAGAGCAAATCACACAAAACACTCAAATACAATCACGAAACTGTCAAATTCAATTTATAACTCATAGAAAATATAAAGCAGTACATTTAGGATAATACTGTTATTTATCCAAAAGTTGGGGTGTTACAATACCAGCTCCAGGTTCATTACCGTACTGAACAAGGGTTACATCCCCAATATAAGTAACACGCTCCGCTTCACGATCGAAGTGCTAGGCTTCCAAGCCACTATGAAACTGTATCCACGTGCGAATGAGGGGAGCTTGTCCAGATGCCATCACAATGCAACAGAGTTCGATTCTCCAACAACGAACTAAGTAAATCCAACTTGGGCTCTTCACAGTCTTTATTCAATGCATCATAAGATAGAGTAATGAAATAAAATGGTGAGACACCCATCTTTCATTACCATTATGACAGTAAGAAAACAACATAACGCAGAGCACCCACATAGCAATACAGTTTATATATTCATTAACAGTAACAATAGAATTTATAGTAAGGCAGCACAACTATAAGCGACGGTAAGAATCAATAACAACCGACAGATCGCAATGATATCTCAAGCAGTCAGCACAATATCCAGATAATTATTGCAGAAATAAAATAGATATTTTCACAGTCACAACTGATCATGCTCAATAAATTATGAGACCGATAATGAACATTGCACAATGCATTATGGTACCAAAAACCCTACTCCATGGAGCTAGACATCAATATTTTTGGAGTGAATGATCAAGGAGTAATGCCAGTATATCGTTGGCCTTTAAAAATAGTGTGCTTCATGTCATAAAAATATTTGCGCAACCATGGCTTATACATGGCACCTCAACAGTTGATCGCGATATAGGACATCATCTCAGTCCGGATCGTCGGTGTGTTTGCATCGGTCTACCCCACGACACAGAGGAGCTCTTAACTGTCCATGTGAGGAACCCGCACCACGACGCCCCCAGGGCCAACCACTATGACCCTACGCTTAGTCTATTCACACCCGCACATAGGTGTTATTCAAACTCCTAGGTATACACCACCTTTCTCAAATATGTCCAACAGACAACACATATGCATGACGACTCAATATATATCATGTATGTTTATAAATGATACATTTATCATACACAATACCACAACGGTATATAATTATTCTCAATGTCAATACATCATATCAATGATACATTCATCGTATACAATACCATAAAGGTATATAATCATTCTCAATGTCAATACATCATATCAATGATACATTTATCATATGCAATACCACAATGGTATATAATCATTCTCAATGTCAATATATCATATCAATGATACATTTATCATATACAATACCACAATGGTAAATAATCATCCTCAATATCAATGCATCATAATCTCATCAACAAATACTTAGCCCCGCATAGGGTCTTACAACAATATAAAATCATTTCTCAACATCAAGGTATGTTTACTGTCTATCATTTATCACCATTCCCCATCAAGGGTCCAATACTTCCAATAACTTGAGTCTTGATCAATTATGAAATTCCTTAGGTTAAATAACCCTTAAAATCGTGGCCTCACAAGCCTTCAAGGTTCTAAATTTTCTTCCATTTTAAGCACTAGTTTCTTGATATCTAATTACATAGCTTTTATTTCACATGGGGTCAATTCAATTCCTCAACATCAATATGTACTCATACATAGTTCATCAATTTTAACAAGTTCATATTTTGGATTTACATCTTCAAAGTCTTTAACTTTGGTCAATTATGAAAATTTTAGGGTAAATAACCCTTCAAAACCGTGGTCTTCTCAAGTACCATCATTCAATTAAATTCTTCCATTTTATTATGGATTATGCATGTCCCTAAATTCCTAATCTCCAAAGATGCTCCAAGGCATCATTTAAACCTTAATTTTTCTCTCTAAAATTGTGGCCTTCATAGGTCTTCAAAGTCCTAATTTTCTTTCCATTTTATGTATTAGTATCTTGTTATCAAATCATTTAAATTTTAGTCCACAACAATTTAATCCAATCCCTTAGGATTTTAGGGCCAAAACCGTGGCCTCACTTTAGGTCATTAGATCCTTAAAATTCTCCATCTTAAAATTCCAATATCAATATTCAATCTTTAATTACATAGCTTCATTTTATTGTGTACAAAAACCCATTTCCATCCCAAAATTCCCATCAAAACCGTGGACTCACATTAGGGTAGGAAACTCCAAATTTTCCATTTAACAACCCTAACATGATCAAGCATGTTCAACATATCCAATACATTCAAAATCATTATACAAATATCAATCTCAATTAGGAACACATAAATATGGATAATCACCTAACAAAGTAAGCATACAAAGATGGATTTCTCCATCAACAACCACACAAAAGTCTCCTCACGACCAATAATGGTTGAAGTGAGTAGATCTCCCTCTTACCTTAAGGAAGAACTCAAAAATGGTCTCCTTGTTGCTTCTTGAAGATTTCGGTTTTGGGGTCTCCAAGAACTCTAAAATCTCTAACACAAAGAATCAACATCAAGCCTAGTAAAGGATGGATCTTTGGTCTCCAATGAGACCATAGAACACGAAAATGAAGAGAAGAAGGAAGAAAAATGAAACCTTTACCTTAAAGCTTGAAGCTTTGTCTTGGATGACAATGGAGAAAAAGTTAGTTTTTGAGGAAAACCCTCCAAATAGAAGTTATAGAGAAGGTTGAGGGGAGTGTAGAAATGGTATTTGTGAAGAGAAAAGTGAAGAGAATGGTCTCTAATGGTGACTAGAATTTCGTGGTTGAGAGAGAGGAAGAAGAGAGAAGAAGGAGAAGTTAGAGAGAGAAAGTGTTTGGAAAAGTGGAGATATTTTTTAGTGTGTTAGGTTAAGTGGGGAGGCAAAATTTTTGCCTCCCAAGGGCAAGAGTGCCACAGCAATGAGAGAGTGAGGGAGGGGTGAAGAGGCTTCTCCAACAAGCCAAGGGTGTCTTGGTCATTTGGTAGTCAAAGCTTCTCAAAGAGGCTTTGAAGAAAGTACACTAATTTGAATTAAAGTGGATTTGATTAGACATAAAGTGGATTGCATTAGGATAAGGTGATAGGGTTTCTAATACATGCTATTATCCAATGGACAATTGTTATAGTTGACAGAAGTCAGTATTAATTGTCCAGCGGGTAAAAATTACACAGTGATTTACTATTCTGTCAGATGAAATTTCTCAAAAAATATGAAACCTCGTAAACCATGTTTGACCTCGGGTTTAGTAAGATCCCCCGCTGATGTTTTCATAGTTCAAGGTTCTCAGGAAAAATATCTCATTTTCCCGACTCCACTCAGTTTGCATATAAAACGAGGAATAATATTAAAATATTTCACATTTTCAGAAAAATCCAGAAAAATTTCCAAAAATCATAAATAATATAAAATGATTATTTATCACAAAATTATTGATTTTTGGGATGTTACAAATGGGGCCTTAGTCATTTTCCCCAATAAATAAGATTCATATGTCTCATATGATTCGAAATCAAACGAGTCCAAGAATCCATCTTTATGGAGTTTGGAGATGCGCTTCTCATTTATGTGGCCCAAACGACAATGTGAGAGATAAGTCGAGTTCATATCATTTGACTTGAACCTCTTTGTATTGACGTTATAGATGGGCGTTTCGAGATCAAGGAGATAAAGTCCATTACTCAGATGTGCACTATCATAGAAAATATCATTCAAATAAAGAGAACAACTTTTATTCTTTATTATAAAAGTAAAACCTTTCTTGTCTAAACAAGAAACAGAAATGATATTCTTGCTAATAGCAGGCACAAAATAACAATTATCCAATTCAATTACAAGCCCAGTGGGCAAAGCTAATAAACAAGTCCCTACGGCTAGTGCAGTAACCTTTGCTCCATTTCCTACTCGTAGCTCGACTTCGCCCTTAGTCAATGGTCTACTGCTCTTTAGATCCTGGACATGTACACAAATGTGAGATCTATATCCAGTATCTAATACCCATGGTGCAGAAGTAGATAAATTGACTTCTATAACAAAAATACTTGAAGTGGAAGTCTCACTTCCCTTTTTCTTCTTGAGCTCCTCTAAGTACTTAGCACAGTTCCTCTTCTAATGTCCAGTCTGACCACAGTGGAAGCATGTACCTTCCTTAGCCATTCCACCTACTGGTTTCAAGCCAGAAGTGCTAGGCTTGGACTTATCCTTGCCTTTACCCTTCCACTTGTCCTTGGGCTTTTTCTCCTATTTCTTGCCCTTATTCTTATGGACCATCATTATGGCCTTTCATTTGCCTTTGTTTATGTTCTGCTCAACAGTTCTCAACATGCTTAGCAGCTTTGGTAGTGATTTGTCAATTTTATTCATGTTGTAGTTCATGACAAATTGACTAAAACTCTCCGGGAACGATTGCAGGACTAAGTCAGTGGCCAACTCTTGGCCCAAAGGAAAACCAAGTCTCTTTAGGTTTTCAATATACCCAATCATCTTGAGTACATGAGCACTAACAAGGCTTCCTTCTACTAGCTTGCACTGAAACAGTGCTTTAGAGACCTCGTATCTCTCATGTCTAGCCTGCTGTTGATAGAGCTTTTTGAGTTGTACGATCATATCGTAGGCATCCATGTTCTCATGTTGCTTTTGGAGCTCAGAGTTCATGGTGGCTAGCATTAGACATCCGACGTCCAAGGCATCATCTTGATGCTTCTTATTAGCATCTCTTTCAGCTCTAGGGGCATTAGTAGCAGGTGGCTCAAGAATAGGCTGTTCTAAAATATACAGCTTTTTATTAGCAAAAAAATTTTGTATTGTTAAAACGGGGCCGGGGGATCTTACTAAACCCAAAACCGGATACAATTACTAATTTTTCTTATACTGTGATTTATTATTCACTGTATAATAATTACCAGTTTGTGAGCCGTAATTTTATTCTATGAGTAATAAATTTTTATAGCTTTAGCTAGGTACTAGTCATGTGATGACCATGTGTCACTAGATAGTAGAAGTCAAATTTGGTGGCTAGTCATAAAAATTAACCAATGGTAATAAGTCAACAAAAATGACTTGTTTAAATTAGTTACTAAGCTAGATGAATTAGTAAGCTAACCTAAGCTTAAATGGTCACAAATTAAAACAATTATTGGATAGTAATTAGCATGGAGTTCCACGGCAATGAAGGAGCTTCTAGGACATTCAAAAGTTAGTGAGTCATCAAATGTTGACTAAAGCAAGACTATGTGATGACTTGAACCATGTGTTGATTTGCACTTTGATTGACCATGCAATTAATTCCTTACATGTTAGGAACTCCACGGCAACAAGCTCTAGGATAGACTATCTATCACAATTATATCACCTTTGTCTTCTAAGCCATTCTCTTCATTTCTTCATTTTCTACACTTAGCCAAAACTTCATTTCTCTCCTCCAAGACACCATTCGATCATCACCTAGAGACTAACCTTCCAAGCTTCTAAAATTTTATCCAAGCTTATTTCCTACACCTAAACATCATTCTAAGACACTTCTATGTTGAAGACTTAAGCAAAATCCTTCATCTACTACCTTTTCTACAAGTTAGTGTTCTTGAGATTTCAAGGTAAAAGTTCTTCTTCTTTGTTTCTAAGTTTGATTCTTGAGTTTCTAAACCATGATTGTTCTATGGTTTCTCTTTTTCAAGCTTTGTTTATGACTTTGGTTTGGTTTAAGCTTGCTAGAGTTTTCTTTGGGAGGTTCACGAAATTCTTGAAGCAAGGCAACTTGGTGGATTTTGTCTTCCTTGAGGTAAGAGGGAGATTACCCTCATGAGCCATATGTTAGTGGTGAGGAGATGACTTTGTTTGTGGTAAAAAATCCATAAGGATTTATTCACTTGTATGGTTTAAGCTTGTTTTATTTATGGTTAGTTTATTTTAAGCTTTGATTATATGCTTGTTTAAGTAGATTATATGCTTATATGCTTGTTTATATGCTTATGGTAGCATGATGAATATTGTGTAAAATAGAATATGAGTTGTATGATGAGGAAAATTGTATGAAGGTTCCAAAGAACCTAGGGGAGGCTCACAGTTTTGACTACTACAAAGGGAACAAGATGATTCAAATTAATTCCTAAGTTATAGATTAATGATCTTAAGCATAAAAATTGGATTAAAGGTTTAGGAAAAGGATTTTCATGATGGAAAATGGTTTTGTAAAGGATTTTAGTAATGAAAAATGATTAACTATGAATAAAAACCCTAAACCTAATTTTCGGCCAACACACCAAAGTGTGTTATTTTAAACCCTAAATTATTTTACCTAGTGTGGATTTTGATAATTAGTTACAAGAATTGGAATTAAGGAATTTTTAGTAAGAAAAGGAAAAATGGATTTAAGGGTAGGAATTAAATTAGTATGTAAGCCATATTATTTAAGTAAATCAAAGAAATCAAATTTTTGGAAAGAACCATAGAAAATATTATGTAAAGAATTTTTAGAAAGAAAATATTTTCAGAAGGCCAATATATATATATATATATATATATATATATATATATATATATATATATATATATATATATATATATTATAAGGATTTTATAAAATAAATTTAGAAAGTTGAGAAAAATATTTTACGTAAGTGAAAAATGCTAGAAATCCATTACGCGGTTTAGAAATTACTATTTTTAAGCTACGTGATTGATTTTTATGTTACGCGATTGAGAAAATGATTTTAAACCTCTACGCGATTTAAAAACGTTTGAAAATATTTACGTGATTTAGGAAACATTTGAAATTATTTATGTGATTTAGAAAATGTTTAAAAATATTTATGTAATTTAAAACGTTGGAAATTAATTACGCATTTGCGAAAATGTTGAAAAATATTACGTAATTTGAAAACATAAGAAAAACGTCACGCTATTTCAAAAACGCGATAAAATGTTTATACGATTGGAAATTACAGCTGTTGGCTGTCAGGCTGTCGTGGTGGGCCCCGTTATGTTAAAAAGTGATACTGCTAAGAAATAACGCGTATTTGTGAAATACTGTAAAATAATAGTTATATGTATTTTTGAATCAAACATCATGCATGAAAAAGCATGTCAAGTAAGGCAATGGGCCTAAGAGATGGAAATTACACCTTTGTGTGGGTGAGAATTGCGTAGTTACGATCTTCAGTGATCTTGGAGACGTCGGGGTATGGAATGTCATAAGTGGCCAGTTGGTAGCACCACTGTGTTGTGGTATCCTTTGCAAACACACCGACGGTCTTGACGGAGTTACTACTGTTTTCGTGATATGGTTGAGTGTCTCTTATATGAGCCATGTTGTGCACCATGATATGATAAACAACACATGATTTGAGGCTAACGGTATACAGACATGTACTCCCTATCATTCTCTCCGAAATTATGTTTAGCTCTATAAAGTAGGAATTGGGTCGTTGTACACATGCATAACGGGTCAGCATATTCGTGTGATAATTATGCCTATTTATCTGTTTTCTATGATATGATATGATATGACTATATGTGATATATTGTATTTATATCTTTTACTGTCATTTTCTATACTGCCTCATTGGTATTGATGAAAGAGGATCTCACCTCTTTATTATATTGTATTTGTGTATTGTATGTATTTGATGAAGACTGAGGAGGCGAAGAGGCTGATAAGTCTTTTTACTATCAGTAGCTAGTTTTCTGTATTTACTTACTATGGCGGCGAGGCGTCAAGTTTTAGGGTTTGTCACAATTCAATTCCACGGTGGAATTGATGCTTGGTGAGTTAACTTAGATAGGGAAATGTTTGTGTATACCAAGGATCTGACTCTGACTTTAAGAGGTACTAGGGATGGTACTCCTGTCATGACACAACATGTGTCTGTGCGTTTAGGGTTTTATATGCCTATCCATGAGATTTGGAGTAGGAATAATAATACTTATACTCCACACGAGGAATCCATGATGTCGACTGCCAGGACACCAACCAGGCGTGTGCTGTATCCACCAGGTTTCTTTGATGACAACACTGAGGAGGAGGAGGAGGAGGAGGAGGAGGAGGATCCCAATGAGAGCCTGAACCTTTAGTTTGATGGAGTTCTAGTTTAGTAGTATTATTTTGGTGTGTATTGTATATATAACTTTTGAAGGTGTAATTATGTAAATTATTTGTGAACAAGGTTTGTAATATGTAATATAAGGTGTGTTAGTTTAATTACGTTTTATGGTTAAAGTTTTTATTTATTATCTGTTATTCTGCAAAAGAAATTTTAAAATCAGTGTTTTTACAAGATTAATTCTTTTACGACTTAGGTAAGTTATATTATGATTAGTCTTAAATGTGACACCCTACGGTGGGTATTGCAATGACTTAATATTTTCTTTGAGGGAATTTTATTATTAGATCTCACCATTTATTAAACTTGTTTAACATACCATAAACATCATCCATGCATCTCATACATATAAAGCATATAATAAATGTGACATGGTTATGGCCTCTGAGAGAGTAGCATTAATTAAGCCAGCTTCACCAAGTGTCTCCCACCAACGTCCTCACTTGATGTCGTCTTTTTGCCTCCACATCAAGATTACATTATATAAAAACCTCTTTTACATTCGAGAAGAGTTAGATGAGAAGAGAATGTACAATCAGAATGTAGAGAGAAAGACACGACATGCAAGTCGTATTTAAAATAACCAAAATAGCATAAAAAGAGGACTAAGGCCATAACCATGCACCATGCATCACTAAGTATACATAAACACAAAGCAATAACACATTATTATTCTGTGAATTACGAAAACGGTTTTGAATATCGCACTTTTGAATATCACAGACCTTGCAACAGGGTTCGGGGCAGTGCTCAGACGGGAGTGCCACATCAAGGGGCGGCTAGGGGTCAAGGGGAGGCCGCCTCTTGCGGGGTGCAGGGGCAGTGCCCTGTTCCAAAAGTTTTTTATTCATATACCACCACTGGTTTCTTGAACAAAAATTCGAGTTGGACCCCATTTGCCTCTGTGATGGCCAGGGCAACAACACTTGAACCCTAAGGCTCGCAAACACATGAACGTTTCATGTGCCACAGGGGTTACTCAGAGCCGCCATCACCTATCCAGAAACAGGGTTTCCATAATACGTGAAGACATGAACACTTCATGTCATGAGGAAGGTTCATACCTGCTGCAAACCAAGAACAAGGTTTCCAAAACCTTGCACTGTGCCTCTGTGCAAAAACAAAGATTCGAGAACCCTTGCATCTCTGCTGTTCTGTGAAGGCAGTCAAGGCTTGCTTCGATGCCGCTGCAAACCGGAAACAAGGTTTCCAAAACCTTGTGTTGCACTGCTATGTATATATCGCATTTATACTAGAGAAATGCAGAAACAGAAAGCATTCAAAATAGTTTTCATATAATCATACATATCACATATATATATACCAGAAAAACGTAGAAACTGAACGCATTCAAAACAGTTTTCATAGAATCATACATATCACATATATACATATACCAGAAAAATGTAGAAACTGAACACATTCAAAATGGTTTTCACAGAATCATACAAACATTTCTATGATTTCAAAAACATCAACATGTTTCGTAAACAACAAAACAAATAAAACACAGTTTCATAAAGCATTATTTTGATTTCAGAAATAACATATAAAGATCATATCTGTTATGAAAAGAAAGCAACGAATCATGTTATCTCATATAACAAGAAAAGTAGAAAAACTGCATCATGGTTTCGCAAGTGGCTTTGATACCACTGTTGGGAATTGCGGATCAAAAGTCACGCAGCGGAATAATAAAAATTCCCTCACAGGATCCATGCGAAAAGGCCATAATTCGAGTTTTTTTAAAGGTTTACCTCTTGAAGTATAATAAACACAAGCGAGGTGCTTACTCACTATCTGTAGGTGTGGTTAGGGTTGTGGTATTGCGTACATAGCAGCCCCCTTAGTAGTATTATTTATAATAGTAGTTGCCTTAAGTGAGTGTGAGCAGTAGCAAGGTAAGTTATGCAAGCCTAAACTCATCTATTATGAGTTAGGTCCACAATTGAATCTGAGTCCAACTTAGATTCTTATTGCTCCAATTTAGTCTGCTCTAAGTGTGCAACCCTGCAGGTTCTCATGAAATTGGTAGTAATATTAAAATCTCATTTTAATATTATAAACAGTGAGCGGTATCTAGCAACATATCGCTGCTACCCAATTAATGAGAATGTTAGTGATTTGACATAACCTATCCGTGACCAATGTTTCCGTGTAGTTTAGTCCCTTTGTCCAGATATCTAGATTAAACACAAGGCATGGAACGTGTCACCCTTGTTTAGTTCAATCTCCAGTTTCCTGATTCTTGAGTAGACATAGTAATAACAAATAAGATTAATATCTCATATTGACTCATTTGAGCATGGCCATGCATTTCGTAGTCTCACTCAATCAGGGGGCTAAGATATCATTCCTGTTATGTAGGAGGGACAAATCCCATCTAGGTCACTCACATCCCTCCACATGAATCGCGATATGTCTAATAACTAACTTTATAATCATCTTGTTACAGATGACGTTTGATGGCATTAAAAACACACAACTCCTCATGGAATCGTAGTGATTTCAGGTCAAAGGACTACATACACTATTATCACTATGAGAATCGCTTATGACACTCACGTAACGATCCACATAGCGTTCTCATGGTGGGTCAATTCAATACATCATTACTCTAATATATATTCATGTGAAGACTTGATATCTTATATTCATGACTGGCGAGATGTGGTTATCAGTCTACGCACATACTAGTCTCAATGTATTATTATTGTCCTAATTAACAATAATACTTGACTAGGGACATTTTAAGAATAGTGTTTTATCCAATAGGATCTCACGATCAAGTCATCGACTTAATTTCCTATGATATCAAACTTACTATTCTGAGGACTTTATTATGTCTATCAAAAATAATACAATAAATGAAATGCCTTATATATTAAAAATAGCATAATACAATGTATGTAAATACAAATAGAATATATTGGCCTCTAGGGCATACACCAACAAGAAAACCATTCCAAGTCCTACCTGGACCTATGAAATCACAATGGCATGTTACTCCCAAAGGGTTCCAGCACCCTCCCAATCTACTCCTCACCTATCCTGTGTCGGCTTATCCCAAGGAACTGTTTCTTTAAAGTTTTAACTTGTTTTATCTTATGATTAAACATTACCAAGGATTCCAACATGTTTCAAGGCCCACGACCATCATCAAAAGAACATGTCAAATATTCCAAAAGTCCATAAGGCTTACGGCCTCTTCCATCATCATGTCCAAAGTTCATATGTTTAATCCAAGCATAGGTAATCAAGTTAAACAAGTTCCAAATCCAAGCATAGGTAACTAGGTTCACAAATTCCAGATGCAAGCATAGGTAACTAAGTTCACAATTCCCAAATCTAAGCATAGGTAACTAAGTCCAAGACTCCAAGTCAAGCATAGGTAAACAAGTTCAAACAAGTGCAACAACAATAATCACAAGTAGGGTGTAACACCCCAAAATTTCTTGTTTTTCAGTTATATGTGATTTTTATAATTTTTGTGATTTTTGTGAATTGTTTGATTTGTTTTGAATATTTTATTATTATTTTTGGGTTTTCTGTGTGATTGAAGTGGGGCTGGAAAAATAAAAAATTTTCGGGGCCGAAAAATGGACTATTAATGCAGGGCCGAGGAAGCTTATTAAACCCGAAACCGAAAACAGTTTTTGAAATTTTTCTTTATCTGAGAATTGATTTGAAAATAAAATCTAGGTATGTTTTATTGTCCATTAGACAATAAATGCTGATTTTACTCGCAGTAGCTATTGTCCATTGGATAATAGCTCCCAGTAAAAATTTAGTTAGATGATTCTAGACTTAGGCTAGTGGCGAGCGCCGAACTCACTAAAATTATAATCGAGTTATGCCTATGGCATGTAGCATAGCATATAACACTGGATCATCTCTCAAGGATTATAAAACGTAATTTGATCAAATCAAGTTAAAATAAGGAGGGTTAGGCGAGATTAAGAAATAGAATTAAGCAACAGAATTAAGAATTAAGAATCAGAATTCGAATTAAAGGGTAAATCAGAATTAAGAAAGCAACCAATCCAAGAAAATTGTCCAAACTTGATTTTAATCCATCCTTGATTACTAAAGGTTCATTCAATTATTAATCAAGTCCCTGGTCTTAAACCACATCAAGAAGCCTCTCAATGATCACAGATCTTAACTAGAAATGCTTCTAGAATTCAATTAATTAAGGTTAGACAAATTAAGCATTCACCCAAATCGAAATCAACTTAAAAGCCAAGATCCAACCAAGTTAAACATTTCACCAAACACCTTCAATGTCTTGTTCAATCTCTGAGTTCATTGCTTTGCACATGGTAATTAAGCAATTAAAATATGAAAATTCCAATTAACTAACCAAAATTAACAAAGAGAAGAAGAAGAAGAGAAACTTGATTAATAGATGAACGTAAACGTTAAAAATGAAATCTTAAGATTAACAACCAAGCATGTTCAATCTCTTGGATTGATCTAAAGGCTCTACCCTCCATGAGAAGAGGAGAACTTAGAAAATTAAAAGAAAGAAGAAGAAAATGAAAATTAGAGAGAAGGAGGAGGAAGAGAGTTCTATAGAGAAGAAAGAAAAATGTCAAAAGAGCGGTGCCTCAGTTTCTGACTTGCAACCCCCTCAACTACCCCCTATTTTGGCTTTACATAATTAAAAACTCATTAATTACAAAGTTGGGTCAGTTATGAACATTTGGGCCCAAACCCCATGCAATTTGGAGTTCAATTACTCAAGTTATGGCCAAAACAACATCAAAGGGTCTCTAAACTCATATTCTGACTTCCATGCAAAATTAGGCCTACTAGATATCTGATTAAGACTTTGAACTATTCATAAAAGTTGTAGAGCTTCCTCTTACATTTCCTACAAGGTAAAATTCATGATTATCAGATATCTAGAACTCAAGTTATGGCTAAAATACAGAAACAATGTCAAAGCCCAATAATGCTGAAAAAAATTCAATTAGGCCAAATTTGAGCCCAAACTCACAAATCATGACCAACTTAATCAATTAAGAATATAGAGAATGCAAATGACTAAACATGAGGGTTTATTAATGAATCAAATATGTGATTATCAAATTCTCTCACACTTAGCATTTTGTACTTTTGGACAAAACACAAAAGATCAAAACAAAGGCATAAGGGATCAACAAAAAGAACTCAAATTCCAATGACATTCAAGAATGCAAAATTTTACAAGTAAGAAGAACAACCAAAGTTTCAAGGGATCAAAACATTTATGAGATAACATTTCTTCATAACTCAAACCAACAAGCAAGGTAGCTTCAAATTGAAAAGCATGAATCAAGAATAATAGATCCTCACACGATGTACTCTCAATCCCTCAAGTGTTTACAAGGTAAGTATTTCACTCAATTCAACCCATGAAAATTGCACTACTAGAAGCTTGCTTAGCTTCTACTTCTCCACTACTAAACACATGTACACAGAAATCAAGAGAACTTTATTCAAGGTTGTAATAAGGCCAAGGTAAGGGAAGGAAACAATATGGATATGACAAGCTAGGCACCCAAGAGAATAAAAGAGCAATGGGGAGGAACTCAAATGACAAGTAACAAGCATGAAATTTTTACCCCCAATTCCATATTATGCACATTCTCTTACATAATCCTTTCATTTTTCTTTCACAACCTTTCTTGCATTTATTCTTTTTTTCTCTTCATTTTTTCATTTTTTTTATTTTTATTTTTTTTTCAATCACCTTGCATATTACACATCAATTTGCATAATCCCCACACTTGAACTATTAATTGCCCATAAGCAAAAGAACTCCTCAAATGAAAATGAACCAATGCTCTCCCATTCCCTAACATAAGGTAAAATCATGGTTTTTCAGAAAAGCATAAAATGAGCTAAGACAAAGAATAGGAAAATAGGCTCAAGGGGGTTAATCAAAGGAAAATGATGCAAGGTTGGCTATTTGGCTAAAGTAGCTAATCAAGAAAGGAGGCCTTAATCATGTTCATGCATGCAAGTGAAATGTAGCCTAAAAAAGAATCAAAGCAAGTTCTATAGTGAATATTTATATGAGTGAAAATCACACAAGAAAGAAGGGAATGGTGCAATGTTAAATCCATCCATCAATAGGCTCAATCTCACATGGTATGCATCTATCAAACTCAATCCACCAATTCAAACATCCACTACCACGCAAATCAGTTTCAAGAAGAAAGAAAATTTATTCAATCATGCAATGACCTTGAATTTCAAATGCTTCAAACTCATAAACATCACAAATCTCAGAACATCAATTTTTTTTTATTTACAGAAAACAAAAAATTAAAAATAGCTAAAATGTAGCAAAACATAAACAAAGAAAATAGAAAAATAGCAGACAACATGCTAAATCTCTCCCCCACTCTTAAATTTTGTATTGCCCTCAATGTAAAGCTCACAAATCAGTAGCAAACCAACAATAGCATCAACAAATAGGAGACAAGCAAAATAAGAGAAAGGGGAAAGAAACAGCCTGATCAAGTGGGGTAGACGGCTTCTTGAGCTCCCTCATAAAATGGCTTAAGGTTGTGACCGTTGACTGTGAAAGCTTTTACAGTGGCCTCACTTGTAATCTAAACAGCACCAGAAGGAAAAATGTTAGTAACAACAAATGGGCTTAGCCACCTAGATCAGAGCTTCTCGGGCATGAGCTTGAGGTGGGAGTTATAGAGGAGAACTTTTTGGCCAATCTCAAATGTTTTCCTCAGAATCATCTTATCATGGAAGACTTTAGTTTTCTCTTTAGAGAGTTTGGAACTTTCATAAGCCTCGAAGTGAATCTCTTATAATTGTTGTAGTTGTAGCTTCCTCTCTATGCCTGTATGATCTAGGTCCAAGTTACAGCGCTTCACCGCCCAGAATGCACGAAGCTCAATTTCCACCGGTAGTTAGCATGGTTTTCCAAAAACAATCCGTTATGGAGACATCCTGATCGGTGTCTTATAAGCAGTCCAGTAAGCCCATAAATCATCCTCAAGCCTTTTGCTCCAGTCCTTTTTGTTAGGTTGAACTGTCTTCTAGAGTATATGCTTGATCTCCCTGTTGGAAACCTCGGCTTGTCCATTAGTCTGGGGGTGGTAAGGTGTAGAAACCCTATGCAAGACCCCATAACTTTGGAATCATCAGTCTGAGTGGTTTTTGCCTCCACCCACTTGGATACATAATCAACAAACAGTAAGATGTAAACAAAACCAAAAGAAATAAGAAAGGGTCCTATAAAATCAATACCCCAGACATCAAAAATCTCACAAAACAGTAGAGGTTGTTGGGGCATTTCATTGCTGCGAGAAATATTACCTGTTCTCTGGAACTGTTCGCAAGACTTACAAAACACATATGCATCATGGAATAAGGTAGGCCAATATAAACCAGAGTAAAAAACTTCCCTAGCTGTACGAATAGGTCCAAAATGTACACCACATACAAATGTATGGCAAAAGCTAAGAATAGAATCAAATTCATGATCAGGGATGCATCTCCTAATTAACTGGTCACTATAAAATCTTCAAAGATAAGGATCATCCTACACATAATATTTAGACTCATTCTTTAACTTATCAATTTAAGCCCTAGTAAAATATGCAGGGAAAACACCAGCAACCAGGAAATCGACCATATCCGCAAACCAAGGAGAAATGACCTTACCTTGCACTTGTAAAAGTTTCTCATAAGGAAATGAATCATCAATGGGAAGGAAATCTGAGGCTCTCTCAATTTTGCTTAAGTGATCAACCACTAGGTTCTCTGCTCCACTCTTATCTCGAATCTCTACATCAAACTCCTAGAGGAGCAGCATCCACCTAATCAATCGTGGCTTAGCCTCAGGCTTCTTCAGAAGAAATTTCAGAGCTACATGATCAGAAAATACCACAACCTTAGAACCAAGTAAATAAGATCGAAACTTGTCCAATGCAAACATAATTGCTAAAAGTTCTTTTTTTGTAGTTGTGTAATTTGCTTGAGCTACATCCAAAGTGTGTGAAGTATAGTATATCACATGGGATGCTTTGCCCACTCTCTGTGCCAAGACCACTCCCACAGCATAGTTAGAGGCATCACACATGAGCTCAAATGGGAGTGTCCAATTAGGTGGCTGAATGACAGGGGTACCGGTTAAAGCACGCTTCAAGTGGTCAAAGGCCTGCATGCTTTTCTGGTCAAGCAAGAACTCCACATCTTTTTGCAATAGGTTATATAGCGGAAGGGCTAATTGATTGAAATCTCTGATAAAGCGTCTGTAGAAACCTGCATGTCCAAGAAAAGAATGAACTTCCCGCACGCAAGTGTGGTAAGATAAATAGGCAATCACATCTATTTTTACAGGATCAACAACAATACCCTCACTAAACACTACATGACCTAAAACTATACCCTATTCTACCATGAAATGACATTTCTCAAAATTTAAGACAAGGTTAGTTTCAATGCATCGATGCAGTACTCTAGACAAACTATCCAAACAAGAATCAAAAGAAGAACCATAGACAGTGAAATCATCCATAAATAACTCCATGCACTCCTCTAGAAAGTCAGAGAAAATACTTACCATGCACCGCTAGAAGGTACCAGGGGCATTGTAGAGGCCGAAAGGTATCCTCCTGTAAGCAAAGGTGCCGAAGGGGCAAATGAATATGGTCTTCTCCTGATCCTCAGGTGCAATGTGAATTTGACAGTAACTAGTGTATCCATCCAGGAAGCAATAATGGGATTTCCCAGCCAATCGATCCAGCATCTGATCATTGAAAGGCAAGTGGTAGTGATCTTTCTGAGTGACCTGGTTGAGCCGCCTATAATTAATGTAGACTCGCCAACTGTTCTGCACTCTGGTAGGGATTAGCTCATTCTTCTAGTTGGCCACAACCATCACTCCAGACTTTTTGAGGACAACTTGCACAAGACTCACCTAAGTGTTGTCAGAGATGGGGTAAATAATACCAGCTTACAGTAGCTTAGTGACATCTTTCTTTACCACATCCAAAATCAGAGGGTTCAGTCTCCTCTGGAGTTAGCGCATTGATTTAGCTCCATCCTCAAGTAAAATTCTGTGCATGTAGGTGAAAGGGCTAATGCCAGGAATATCTGCCAGTGTCCATCTGATGACCCTCTTATTTTTTCTCAAAACTTGGAACAATCTTGCCTCATGTTCAATAAGGAGGTTCTTGGCTACAATCACCGGGAGCTGCTCATCATCCCCTAAATATGCATACTTCAGATGCTCAAGCAAATGCTTAAGGTTAAGGATGGGTGCTTTTTGGATTGAAGGTATCAAACTGGTTGCAGAAACTTCCCAAACAGCAAGATCATGTCTCATAAGGGAAGGTAATGTAGAACATGCAGAGTTATTATTTTAGAACAATTAAAATTACCAAATTCAAAACAACTAGAGAAAACAAAATCAGGGACAACAATAGCAGCAACAAATGATTTATCACAAACAGAAGCAGAATCAGTAATAGTAGAATCAATGTTATCAGCAGAAACAGCAGAATCAGAAACAATAAGGATCTCAATTTTATCAGAACAAGCAAATGCAGAAACAACAAGATCAATAGCAAGATCAGTATATGATCAGAATTGACAGTAGAAGCACATGCAGAAACAGAATTAACAAGATCAGAAGCAGAAACAACAACAGAATTATCAAGAACAACAGAAGTGGCATCATGTGTAGCAGAAACAGTACATGCATATTTATCAAAATCAGAAACAGGAGCAACACATGTAGATGTAGCAGGATCAAGTGAAGTAGCAAAATTAGAAATAGTACATGTATAAACAAATTTATTAGCTGAACTAGATTTATCAAAATCAGAAATAGATTTATCAACACAGGTATATGCAGAATCAGAAAGAGCAAGATCAGCAGAAGTAGTGGAATCAGAAAAAGAGTTAACAACATAATCATACTTAGAATCTTAAGAATTAAAGTCAGATTTATCAAAATCAGTAAAATCAAGAATAGAAAAATCATCAATTTCAGAAACAGCACATGTATATTTAGCATAAACAACAACACTATCTAGAAATCCCACAATCCCAGGAAACAGTGTCAAAGCCCAATACAGAAACAGTGTCAAAGCCCAATAATGCTGAAAAAATTCAATTAGGCCCAATTTGAGCCCAAAATCACAAATCATGACCAACTCAATCAATTAAGAATATAGAGAGTGTAAATGACTATACATGAGGGTTTATTAATGAATCAAATATGTGATTATCAACTAGTCATCTTTTCTAGAGGCTTCTTTTATGACTCATTTTGTGAATCACCTTATGAGTCACCTTGTGTGGTGACTTATTGTGTGAATCACTATGTAACTCACTCACCTTGTCTGACTCACCTAGTGATTCATCTTGTGACTAGCCATGTGACTCACCCTAGTGACTCCATAGCCAAGTGAAGCTTGGAGGGTCCTAGAGCTTTGTTTATTCTTAATTTCACTTTCATGAAGCAATAAAACACAAAAGAAAAACTCTCTCACTTTTCTCTCTTGGAAAGAAAAACTCTCTCACTTTTCTCTCTTGGAGCTCACGGCCAAGCAACCAAAGCACCATCCAATCTTCCTTAATTTCAACCAACCTCATATCTTGAACCTATACACCATTCTAAGACACTTTTGTGTTGTGACCATCATCTAGTTCATCCATCTTCCATCTTTTTCTTCAAGCTTAGGGTTTGAAGCTTTTACGGTGAAGTTCTTTAATCTTCATTTTTCTTTTCATTTTCAAGTTCTAGACTATAACTTTGATATATTGTCATCTTAGTTCAAGCCTTAGATGTTAATACTTGTGTGTTTATTTTGTTTCAAGAACAACTTTGTATCGCCCCCTTTTTGAGAAGGAAGCGTTACACTTAAAACGAACTCGGACAACAAAACTATTAATTAGACCTGGTTGATTCAGATATATAGATAATAGCCTGTTCATTTGTAAGCATATAATGATTTGATGAATTCTTTTTTTTTTTGTAATAAAAATGATAAAACATAATTACAGCAGAAACTAACATGAGAAGTAAACCATATATTCATACATCATACGTATATATACTTATATCATACTTGTTTAGATACATCATCATATATACAAAAGAAAAGCATAAGCTTTACTTGCCCTAAAAAAGATTACATATATACAACCCACCAAAAAGACAAAATATCAGCCCTCCAAAGAAATATACACCCACCCACACAAAAGGGTTACCAAAATGAGACAAGCCTCCATGAACAACTAGGAGCGAGCCTTAGATGGGTCCTCCTCGGGATCTTCCTCATCAGAGGAAATCCTTATCGGAGCAACCGAATTATGAACAGGGGCTCGTGTGGAGGACAAGAACGAATCCTCTCGTGGAGTGTAATAACGATCACCCTATATATCACGAATGGGTAAGTAAAACTCTAAATATAAGTGTGTATTAAAAATAAAGACATGCGGATCATGACAACCCCATGCCAGAGACACAGTCACGTCTCCGTGGTAGATGCAGCGATCCGTGCTCACGTTGATGTACCAGCAGTCCGGACCTCCATGAAATATCAATCTCACATAACCCAAAAAGCCACGCAGACGGGACGCCATGGCCAAACAGATAACTAATCGAAATCAGGCCAAAAGTTAGGGAATTCGTGCACTTCCCCTTCCTCGTAGACATCTTCAGAGAAATACATAAATAAATAGAATAGCAGAAATATAGAAAAGAGGTGCGACATCCTACATTAAAGAAACATAATACCAATTATGGCAGTAAAGAAACAGAACAGGGCAAGACACCCACATAGCATAGCAGGAATAATAATCAACATCAAGATTCAAATAGTAAACAACTTAACAAATTCAGGCAGTCATAATATCAATAAAAACAATAGTTCCACAATCATATAAATAAATGTCAAATAATATGTTGACTGACTATGAACGTGCACATGGTATCAAAAATCCTACTCCATGGAGCTAGACATAAACATCAGAAAGAATGATTAGGGAAACATGCCAGTATCTTGTCATCCTAAAATCAAGTGCTTTTAGAAAAATCAATAATTTTGTGCAACAAGGCTTTATATGCGGCATTCTTCACAAGATCGCTATATAGGATAGTATCTCGGTCCAGATTGTCAGTGCATTTGCATAGGTCTATCCCATGGCCCAGAGGAGCTACCAACTGTCCATTTGTGAGACACCCGCACCCCGACACCCCCAAGGTCAACAAATGACCTACACTAGTCTATTCGCACCCGCACTAAGGTGTGATTCAGTCTGCTAGGCACAAAGCATTACAACAGAGTCCATCAGACTTTCATAATGCATGATGAATCAATAGACCCATAACATGCCACAATTTGGCCAAGTTAAACATCAACAAATTTCTTGGTCTCACTCATGGACCCATAATAACACATTATCAAGTTCTCAAATGTGATAATACACTTTTAGGGTTTATTATGGAATTTCACTTTAATTTAACATTTGTTATGAAATCTTTCTCTAGAGGAATTCTCTTACAATTCTCATTCGATCTTTATTCCTCTTAATTAGCCAAGTTCTTTACTTAAATTAAATCATACTTAGAAAATTATTCTAAGGTTCTCCAAGCCTCACAAACACTCTTGTTCTTTTCATAAGTCTAAACTCACCCTAAGTCGTCAAGTAAATTTCTTTCCTTCATTTTTCCATTTTATGAATCCATAAAAACTTTTTTTAGATTACCTAATCACCTAAGCCTTAGCTTGATGCATAAATTTTAGCAAATATGGCCCTTGAGGCTGTGACCTCCCAAGGACAAGAGTTCAACCAATTTTTCCATCACATTGTTAGTTACTTAATACTTGATTACTTAAGTTTCAAGGTTACACAAAAATTAAATCTTGAACCCATAAAAGGCCCTAGAGGCCGTGAGCCTCCCAAGGGGTGAGAACCCAAAATTTTCCATACATCAATCCAAGCAATCTCATATAAAATCTATAGCCATCAAGATACAAATAAAATCAATAGATCCATACAAGTCAAAATAACTACAAGATCATGAAGAACAACACAACAAAGAGAGCAATCCCACATGGATTCCTCATCAATAACACCAAAAATGTCTCCTCACTACCAAGATAGGTTGAAGAGGATTATCTCCCTCTTACCTATAGAAGACAACATAAGAAAGCAAGCTTCTTGATCCCTTTGTTGAAATTTTCATCCTCCATCTTCAAGAGAACCCTAAAGTGAGCAAACTTTTACAATCCTTACTCAAACCATGAAAAGAGGAGTCCTTGGCCACATAGGTGACCAAGAAAAATGAAAAAGGGAAGAAAAGAAGAGAAAAGCTAAGAACTTTACCTTAGAGCTTCAAGTTAGGGCTTCAATGGTAGAAGATGAAAAAGGAAGATTTAGGAGATGATCACCAAAGAAAAAAGCCTTAAGATGATGAGAGGAAGCAAGAAATGAGATGAGTTTAGCAAGCTAGTGAAGATGGCCTCCCATGGTGGTAGTTGCCATGGAGTAGAGAGGAAGAGAGAAAAGTTTGAGAGAAAAAGATGAAGAGAGAAGAAATGTGTTAGCTTTCGGTGATTTTGAAATTAGAAGTGAAAAGTGATAAAATGAAAAGCATAATTTGGGCTCTAAAAAGGCCCTCATTACCATGGAGTATGGGAGGGAGGAGAGAGAAAACAAAGCTTCCCTTGGAAGCTTTGTACAAAGCTTCTTTGAGAAGTTTTGGAATTCTTTTCCAAAAATCAAATGATGATGTCGCATACATGATGTCATCTTTGATGATGTCATTAAAGTGCTATCGACAAAAGATGACTAACACTCTACTAAAGCTATTATCTAGTGGACAAGGGTTACAGTTAATAAAAACAGTATTATTGTCCATCAGATAATTTCATGGTATAGTGATTTTATTTATCAAATAAAATCTCAGAAAACATAAACCTCGTAAACTGTGCCTGACCTCAGGTTTAGTAAGATCCCCCATCGACATTTTCACAATTCAAGGTTTACCAATCTCAGAGAAAATATTTCATTTTTTCGACTCTGCTCAGTGCGTACGTAAAACGAGAAATATATTAAAATAATCCACATTTTAGAAAAAATCCACAAAAATTCACAAAAATTCACAAAAAATACAAATATTATAAAATGACTATTTATTATAAAACAAGCAATTTTTGGGGTGTTACATTGGTGGTGAAAGTCTACCTTAAAGGAGGCATACAAGGAGCTTTTGAGCATCATTTAAGGTAAGAGGGAGATTAACCTCATCAACCAATCATGGTGATTAGGAATGAAAATTTGGGTTGTTAGTGAAAAACCCATGTGATGATTTATTCACTTGTTTGTATAAATTTAGTGATTTGTATTTATTTGCATTATGTGATTTTATGGTTTTGATATTAAGCATGAACTTGTTATAGTAGAATTGTGATGATTAAAGTATGTTGTATGTTATGATCTATGTTGGAAAGGAAAGAATATTTGCTCCCAATGACCATTAGGGCTCACAGCCTTCATGCCCAATTTGGGTAATCCAAGTTAAAAATATTTTGTTAATTATGGATTTAGATGATTAGGTAACAAGGAATTTGATTAAGGTTTTACAAAATGGAAAAGGAAATGAATAAAATTTTTATTGTTAATCATCAAGCAATTTTCGGCCATAATCTTGGAAAATATGGTTGAGAAGTAAATTAGAAACTTAAAGTATTTTATTTAAGAGGATTTTTAGTAAAGTAAATGGAAAAGATTTTATTAAATTAAAATAATGCAAGTTTTAGGAAAAACATTAGAATATATTTCCTAAAGGAGTTTTAGCAAGAAAATATTGGAATTAAGGTTAAATTTTTTATTAAACTTGGAAAGTTTCAAAATTAAGTTTAGAAATTTAATAAAAGCCTTATACGATTGAAAAATAGTGATAAAACCTTACGTGTTTCAAAAATGATGATTTTTGACCTATGCGATTGAGAAAATGTTGGAAAATGTTTACGCAATTTGAAAACATAACAAGAGTGTTATGTGATTGTGAAAATGCGATAAAAGTGCTACGCGACTGAGAAGAACAACAATTTGCTATCGGGCCAACGTACTGGACCCAGAGATGTCGATATATGGTTTTGGCCAGTGGTGGCTTGTTTTTGTGGAAAACCATGTTTTTGACATTTGTCCATGTATTGAATCATTAACCATGCATGGAAAGTCTTTTAGACTGTGTTGGTTAAGGTTGTATGCCTAGGAGTTGAATTACACCAAAGTGCGGGTACGAATCACGTAGTGTAAGTCACTTGTTGATCTTCGAGGCGTTGGGGTGTGGGTATCCCACAAGTGGACAGTTGGTAGCTCCACTGGGCTGTGGTGACTGAGCACCGCACCGATGATCTCTACCAGGCACTATTCTATTCTCGATCTTGTGAAGAATGTCTTGTATAAGCCATGATGT
The DNA here is from genome assembly GCA_029884605.1 of Ormosia emarginata. Classification (NCBI taxonomy): domain Eukaryota; kingdom Viridiplantae; phylum Streptophyta; class Magnoliopsida; order Fabales; family Fabaceae; genus Ormosia; species Ormosia emarginata. Next base: position 16,326,951 of record JAQQTP010000078.1, on the reverse strand, counting down.
GTACGCTGAATTTGTGATAGCACTTTGTTGAGGCTAACAATATACGGACATGTGATAACTCTACAAAAGTAGAGTTAAATGATCACTAATTGTGTTAATTTGGTTAGTTTCCTTATAGATTCTTGATATCTTGAGCTTGAATTTGATTGTTGGAGCTATAGTGGAATTGGAGATAAAAGTGTTTGAATGAAAGTCATATACTATGCCTCGGCCTCCAAAACTATGCCTCGACATAGTATATCAGTTTTGGAAGCATCCTAGCAGGAAGCCGCGGCATCCTCTTCCAAGGCTGCGGCATCGTGTTATGATTTTGTGCTCTGTGCACCAGGAGGCCGCGACATCCTCCTCCAAGGCCGCAGTATCCTGCTAAAATCTTGCTACGTCATTTTGGCTCCACAAAGAGGGTTTTTAATGAGCTAGGGCATCCATTTTGGGAGAGATTCATTCCCTAACACTCTTTTGACATTTTCTGAGCTTGGGCAGCTGTGGAGAACCTCAAGAAACCTAGGGAAACTTGATTTGTTGTGGAGGCAACAAGGAAGTTCTTGGAGATTTGCTTACTTTTCCCCATTGCAGCTAGCTTGTTCTTCATCTTCTTCATCATTTCTCTTTGGTTTCTTTTGGGGTTTTCTCATTCTCTTTGTTTTGGCTTAATGGATGTATTATTTGGTTCAATTGATTGTCCCCAAATGTTGAACATAAGCTAAATTTGTTTCTAGGATTGTAATTCCTATTGATATGTAGCTTAGATTATTGAATGTTTGTTTGCCCATTTCAATGTTATAAGAAGTTTTTATCTATTCTTATGTTTTATGCTATTAATTGATTGGCCACCAATTGGCAGATATTTGGGTTTTATTTGAACTTGGGAAAGGGAAATTGAACCTAGAACTAGGATGGGTGACACATGAACTTCCAACCTTAGGGTTAAATTTGGGGGTTTTGTTCTAAGACATAGGGATATGCTTAGGACCATGTGTAATCTTGCGTAGAACTTGTTTGATATAATGCTTCTTTGTTAATTGATTCTAATAGGGATATTATGTGTTGATTAAGAGGGAAATAATATATCGCCATCGGGAGAGAGGTATATTTACACTAGAGTTCTAGATTAATTCTTCAAGTAATATTGATTGGGCTAATGAGTATGATTTAATCCAAGTGAAATATCAAGAAGGGTTACATCCTAGGTTTTTACCATTGTGGGAATTTGATACTTGATCCATTTTATTACTTGCTTATTTTTTTCATTTCAAGTTAGGTTACTCTAAGTTTTCATTCTTTTTGTTGTTTGGATATTAGTAAGGTCTCCTATACTAATACTTAGTTGGAAAATTAGTTCTAGTTCTAGTCCTCGTGGGTTCGACTCGTACTTTTCACTCTATTACTTGAGCGACGTGTATACTTGCACAAAAAGTCTCACCAACTGTTGGGAATTGCGGATCAAAAGTCTAGCAGCGGAATAAAAGAATTCCCTCTCAGGATCCATGCAAAAAGGTCCATAATCCGAGTTTTTTTTTTAAAAAAATTATCTCTTGAAGCGTGATAATCACAAGCGAGGTGAATCACCAACACCGTAATAGTGACGATGTCTTTGCGGTATCCACACGAACAGACTTGCAAAAGGGAGTCATGCCTCTATTTTTATAGTGCTAGCTGCGAAGAGAGGAGAAGAAGACCTTACTATCTCTCACTCAGTTTCTGTAGGTGCAGCTAGGGTTGTGTTGTAACCTGGTAGCAGCCCCCTTAGCAGTACTATTTATAATAGTGGCTGCCTTAAGTGAGTGTGAGTAGTAGCAAGGTAAGTCAGTGCAACCCTAAACCCATCTCTCATGAGTTAGGCCCACAATTGAATCCAAGTCCAACTTGGATCCTTATTGCTCCAATCTAGTCTGTTTCTAAGTGTGCGACCTGCGTGTGTTCTCATGATGTTAGTAGTAATATTAAAATCTCATTTTAATATTATAAACAGTGAGCGGTATCTAGCAACACATCATTGCTACCCAAGTAATGAGAATGTCAGTGATTTGACATAACTTATCCGTGACCAATGTTTCCGTGTAGTTTAGTCCCTTTGTCCAGATATCCAGATTGAACACAAGGCATGGAACGTGTCACCCTTATTTAGTTCAATCTTCAGTTTCTTGATTTCTGAGTAGACATAGTAATAACAAATGAGATCAATATCTCATACTGACTCATTTGAGCATTGCCATGCATTTCGTAGTCTCACTCAATCAGGGGCCCCGAAGATATCACTCCTGTTATGTAGGAGGGACAAATCCCATCTAGGTCACTCACATCCCTCCACATGTATCACGGTATGTCTAATAACCAACTTTATAATCATCTTGTTACAGATGACGTTTGATGGCATTAAAACACACAACTCCTCATGTAGGAATCGTAGTGATTTCAGGTCAAAGGACCACATACACCATTATCACTATGAGAATCGCTTATGACACTCACGTAACGATTCACGTAGCGTTCTCATGGCGGGTCTGTCCAATACATCATTACTCTAATATGTATCCATGTGTAGACTTGATATCTCATATCCATGACCCGTGAGATGTGGTCATCAGTCTACGCACGTACTAGTCTCAATGCATTATCGTTGTCCTATTTGATAATAATACTTGACTAGGGACATTTTAAGAATAGTGCTCTATCCAATAGGATCTCACGATCAAGTCATCCACTTGATGTCTTATGGTATCAAACTTACTATTCTAAGGACTTTATTATGTCTTCCAAAAATAACACAATAAATGAAATGCCTCATATATCAAAAAATAGCATAATATAATGTATGTAAACACAGACAAAATGTATTGGCCTCTAGGGCATACACCAACACCAACATGTCTCCCTGATCATTCTCTCTAAAATTGTGTTTTAGCTCCATGGAGTGGGAAATTGGTCTATTGTGCATGTGCATAGTCAGTTGACACGTTATTATGATGTATATCTATTGAGTTATCTGTTATTTGATACTATGAATATACTTGTTATTTATGTATTTGAATTACATTACTGTCATTTCTGTTTCTATGCTATCATGCTGGTATGTGATGTAGGGGATCTTATCTCTTTGTTGTATTATTTTATTTTATGTTTATATTTAATAAAGACCGTGAAGAAGACGAAGAAGGATTGTATCCATTCTATTTGTGTTGATTTTTCTGAGTTTTTGAATGAAGTTGAGACATGGTATTTTCAGTTTTGTTAGAGTTCAATTTCACAGAGGCACGGATGCTTGGAGTATCAACCTGGATCTGGAGCGTGTTATCTATGTTAGGGATGTGACCTTAACATTTAGTGGGACCCACCATGGGGTTCCTATTCTATCTTTTGATGTATCTGTACATTTGGAATTCTCTATGCCTATTAGAGAATTGTGGGGTGATCATTATTGTACTTCTAGAAAGGATAGTGTTGTGTCTTCTAGACGGACACTTGTTCATAGGACCATATACCACCTGGGGTTTTTCTTGTCTGAGGAGTTAGAGGAGGATCCATAGGAAGATCCAACTGAGGATTCTTCTCATTAGATGTTTGATGTTGGAACAATTTATATTTTGTTAAAAAGTTTGTATATATGTCTTTTGAGAACAAATCTTATGTATATTGATGTATATTATTTAGTTATTGTAACTTATGATTCTTTTTATTTTATTTAATTATGTTATCAGCAAAAGGAATTTTTGAAAACTGTACATACAATATTAAATCTTTTACAACTTAGTTCTAGTTTGGTAAGTTTGAAGTCTTAAATGTAATGCCCTAGGGAGGGTGTTACATAGGGTTTCCCTTTGATTAAAATAGCTTGACAATTACTCTTTATCATGAAGTAAAGTAGTTATCTTAGCAAAAGATCAACATAGGGCAAATTTAGGTTTCTTTTAGAAAACGTTCACCCAAGCTTGAAACAATGATCATATGTTTAAACATAAGTAATATTAAGATGAAATCACTGTGTTTGATAATATGACAGTAAAGACTGGTTTTTTATTATTATAAACATGAAGATGATAAGAAGACCAAGTTCAAGATTAGCTTTACAACTTAGGATCTCTTGTACGGAGACTTTTCAGATATCTCATTGATTTTGCATGAAAAGATAAAAATGTTTTTAAATTAATATTTCAAAAATTCAAAGAATGATCTTAATGTTTTTGGAAAATATTTCTAAAAATTTTAAGTGTTCAAAACTGTTTTAGAACAGAGTTATTCAAATAGCCCCCAAGGTATTCGAATAAACCTTGTTTAAAAATTCATACATTTTTCTGCTTTCAAAGTACTATTCGAATAGTACACTTAGTATTCGAATAACAAAGCTCTCCAAAATCTATTTTTTAAATGATCTATTTGAATAACCCATAAGGTGTTTGAATAGACAAGTTTCAGAGAAAACTTCTTTTAATAGAGGCATTCGAATAACCTTCTTCAGAACTGATTTTTTACAAGCTTTTTTAATCAATGGTATTTGAATAACCCAAAAGGTATTCGAATAAACCACAATTTAATATGTATATTAATGACTCAAATTGCTATTTTCTTCAAAAACTCTATAAATAGAGACCTTGGGTCACTTTTGCAAGCTACCTATCTTTTTGAATCATTATTTGCTTGTGTTAAAATATGATTTACAATTTCTCTCTTATTTCCTGTGCTTTTTTCGCTGAAACTTTGAGATATCCTTAAAGAGCTCTATAGTGCTTCAATTTGTGACATTTACTCTTAGTGAGAGTTTCTCTTCATCTATATTCTATTTCTTTGTAACGACGGTAAGGTATCCCTCAAAGGTTTGTAAAAAGGGTAAGGTATCCCTCTAAGGTTTGTGTAAGGGTGAGGTATCCCTGATAAGTAAGGCTTTAGTACAAGGGTAGGGTTTCCCTGTGTGTGAAAAGTGCTTTTATTTGTAACGGTTGCAAGCACCTGTTTTAAGCTTGTATTGATAGTGAAAAATCTCGAATTATGTTTTGAGGACTGGACGTAAGCCACAAGTGGTTTAGTGGCTAAACCAGGATAAATATTGTGTCTACTCTTCTCATCTTTACCTATTTTCTTTCTGCAATTATCTATCATTGCTTATTTGTGTTTTTTTTTTGTTGCGCTTAAAGCTTTCAATTATTTTCTTTATTTTTATATCCTTCTTAATATTTATCTTCAACGAAATTTATTTTATAAGTAAAGTTTTATAACTCAATTCACCCCCCTCTTGAGTACTGGAGCCACTTGGTAAAAAGTGGTATCAAAGCTAAACTCTTATTGAAAGAGCTTAGTAGCTTCAAGAGAATATGACTTCTTCAAATAGTTTTTCAGAGGGATCTTCCATAAACCTATCACCATTTTTCAATGGAGATGATTACACATATTGGAAGGAAAGAATGAAAATCTTTATCAAAGCTATTGATCTAGATGTGTGGGATGCTGTCAAAAACAGCGCATTTATACCTGCACGAGTGATCGATGGTGTAAAAATTGAGATACCAAGAGGTGATTGGTCTGATGAGGATAAAAAAAAAGTTCAACATAATTTGAAAGTTAAAAACATCATTACTACTGCTTTGGGGTATGATGATTTTTTCAGAATTTCAAACTATAAAACTGCCAAAGAAATATAGGACACTTTACAAGTCACTCATGAGGGTACTAGTGAAGTTAAGAGGTTGAGAATCAATTCTCTTACTCATGAATATGAATTATTTAGAATGAACTAAGGAGAAAGCATTCGGGAAATGCAAAAGAGGTTCACCCACATCGTAAATCATCTTGCATCATTAGGAATGAATTTTTCTAACAAAGATTTGATTAACAAAGTTTTAAGATGTTTGAGTAGGATTTGGCAACCCAAGGTGACAGCCATATTAGAATCAAAGGATTTGTCGACAATGACACTAGCTACCCTTTTTGGAAAACTCCATGAACATGAACTGGAGCTGAACAGATTAAGCCAAAGTGAAGAAAATGATAAGAAGAAAAAGGGAATAGCTCTAAAAGCCACCTCCCCAGCTTTTGATGACAATGAAGATGGGGATGGAGAAACCACAGAGAATCTTAAGCTAAATGAAGAAAACCTTAGTCTTATGGTAAGAAAATTCAGTAAGTTTCTCATAAAGAAGGGAAACCAGAGAAGACCGCCTTTTCCTCCAAAGAAAACTCATCACAAAGGAGAAGGAACATCTTCAACTCCAACTTGCTACGAATGTGAAAATTGGGCACATGAAGATGGAGTGCCCAATCTACCAATAGAAGATGGAGAAATTTGAGTAGAAACCTTTCAAAGAAAGAAAAGGAAGAAAGGCCTACATAGCATGAGATGATAACGATATGAAATCAACTGACAACTCAAATAGCGAGGAAGCTAATCTATATCTTATGGCCAAAGGAGAAGAAGATCATGAGAACGATATTGAGGTAATTTCTAACCGTGATTTATCTCCTTCTTATGATGAATTGTAAGAGACCTTTGAAGAATTACATGATGAATAACTAAGGCTTACCAAATTAGCCTCTTTGTCTAAGAAAACTATTTCTTCTTTAGAAAATCAAATTCTTATTTTAAATAAAGAAATTGAAGAATTAAAAATTAAAAATGAGACATTAGGATTAATTTATGCATGTACAACTTGTTCTTCACATGCTTCCACTTCTTCATCTCGCTCATCTTGTCATGTTCTTGAAAAGGAAATTGAAGGCTTAAAGAACACCTTTGCTAAATTCATTTTTGGAAGAGATAATTTAAATATTTTATTAGGAAAACAAAGAGTTGTTTTTCAAAAGGCCGGAATAGGTTATAACCCAAAAAATCAGCAAAAATCTTATAAAAATTTCTTTCTTCATTCAAGTACTTCTAGTAGCCCATTTATTAAATGTTTTTATTCTGGGAAGAAAGGACATAGTGCATCAACATGCAATGCAATGAAAAATATTAACATAAAAATTAGAATAAAAATGGTCTGCGTTCTTAAGGGTACTGTCCCCAAAACTAACATTTAAGGACCTAAGAAAATTTGGGTACCAAAAGTTAAAAATTGAATTTGTGTTGTAGGTGTGTTTGAAGGCAAAAAGCTCAAATTGGTACCTCGATAGTGGATGTTCCAAGCACATGACCAGAGACAACTCTAAATTCTCATACCTTGTTCCCAAAACTCAGACATGTAACTTATGGAGGTAACAACAAAAAGAAGATTCTTGGAGTTGGAAAAGTCAGTAAGAATCCTAACTCTTCTATTGATAATGCATTGCCTGTTGAAGGACTTAAACACAACTTGCTTAGTATTAGTCAATTATGTGATAAAAGAAATAGAGTTATATTTGATTCAAATTGTTGCATAATTGAAGATAAAAATAACAAGCACATTAAGTTTGTTGGTCATAGTGTTAATAACATTTATATGATTAGTCTTGATGATATATCTTCAAGTGATATGAAATGCTTTTTAAGTAAGGAAGATGAGTCTTGGTTATGGCATAGGAGAATTGCACACATTCACAAGGATCACTTGAAAAAGTTAGTTTCTAAAGAACTAGTAATTGGACTACCCAAGCTCAATTTTGAAAAAAATAAATTATGTGATACATGTCAAAAGGGAAAACAAGTAAAGGTCTCTTTTAAAGCCAAAAATATTGTTTCAACTACTAGATCTTTACAACTTTTGCACATGGATCTTTTTGGACCATCTAGAACTATGACTTTTAGTGGGAATTATTATGTATTAGTGATTGTGGATGATTTTTCTAGGTTCACATGGACTTTATTTCTTTCTCACAAAAATGATGTGTTTCTAGCTTTTAAGAAACTTGCCAAAGTTATCCAAAATGAAAAAGGTTTTTCAATTACATCCATAAGAAGTGATCATGGTGGTGAGTTTGAAAATCATGATTTTGAATTTGTGATGAACACGACATTGAGCATAATTTTTTTGCCCCTAGAACTCCACAACAAAATGGGTTTGTAGAAAGAAAAAATCGATCTTTGGAAGAAATGGCAAGATATACTCAACGAGGCTACACTTCCTAAGTATTTTTAGGCTGATGCAGTAAGTACTGCTTGTTACGTAATGAATAGGGCCCTAATAAGGCCGATTTTAAAGAAAACCTCGTATGAGTTATACAAAAGAAGAAAGCCTAGTGTGTCACACTTTCATATTTTTGGATATAAATGTTTTGTTTTAAATAATGGAAAGGATAACTTGGGAAAGTTTGATGCTAAGTCTAATGAAGGTATATTTTTGGGCTATTCTAATCATAGCAAGGCTTTTAGAATCTATAATAAAAGAACTATGACCATTGAAGAGTCCATTCATGTTGCATTTGATGAAACTAATCCAAATTGACCGAGAAAGGATTTCGTTGTTGATGATGTTGTAGAGGCTTTGGCGAATGACAAAAGAATGACAAAAGAATGAAGAAAAAGAAGAGAGGAAGCAAGAAGAAAGTCAAAAGGACCCCTTAAATCAAGAGGATTCACAAGTCATGGACCTTCCCAAAGAATGACAAACCTCAAGATACCATCCACTTGACAAAGTAATAGGTGATGTGTCCAAAGGTGTAAGTACTCGAAACTCAATTACAAATGCATGTAACCATATGGCTTTTGTAACACCCCGAAAATTGTTTGTTTCATAATAAATATTTATTTTATAATATTTGTGATTTTTGTGAATTTTTGTGAATTTTTCTAGAAACTTTGATTATTTTAATATATTTCTCAATTTACGTGCACACTGACCAGAGCCGAGAAAATCAAATATTTTCCTCAGGCTGAAAAAACCTTGGACTATGAAAACGTCGACAAGGGATCTTACTAAACCCGAGGCCAGACACAATTTACGGAGTTTTTATTTTTTGAGATTTTATCTGATAAATAAAATCGCAGTACACTCTATTATTTGTTGGACAATAAATACTGGTTTTGTTAACTGTAACTTTTGTCCACTGGATAATAGTTTTAGTAGAGTATTACTCATCTTTCTAGAGAACACTTTAATGACATCACAAGATGACCTCATTTGATGACATCACCTTTGACTTTTCAAAAAGTTAAAGTTTGGCTTGTTGGAGAAGCTAATCTCCTCTCTCTTCCTTGAGTGCTTCCACGGCAATGAGAGGAAAGGAGGGAGCTAAAAGTTTCATCTTCACTTAAGTCATATTTTATTTCTATTTCAAAAGTTTACTATCACTTTCTCTCTCTACCTTTCTCTTCTTCCATTTTCTCTTCACTTTTCTCTCTTCCTCTCCTCCTACCTCACGGCTACACCACCATTGCCACCCTCCTTGTTTGCAAAAATTTCATCCAATTACATTTTTTTAAACTCCACTACATTCTAAACCACTTTCTAGTTGGAATCATCTCCTAAAGCTTCCATCTTGCTCATTTTTCTTCAAGATCTAGATTTGAAGTTTCTGAGGTAAAGTCTTGATGTTCATTTCTTCTCCTCATTTCCGTGTTCATGGTCCTCTTTATGACCATTGATTCACTCTTTCAAGCTTAGAATGTTGATTTTGTGAGTTGAAATTCTTAGGGTTTTGTTGGAGACTTGGACGAAAATCACAAGGACCATCAAGGAGACATTTTCTTGTCATCCTCTTAGGTAGGAGGGAGAATATCCTCATCAACTATTCATAGTGGTGAGGGACGCATTTTGGATTGAGAATGGGGGGTCCAAGTGTGGATTTCTCCATTTGATTTACTTAACTTTAGTGATATGTACTTATGTGATTATATGATGTTGTTGTTAATGTTATGTTATTATGTATTCTTGATGAATTATGATGCTTGGTATGCTTAAGATCATATGTGAATGATAAAGGATTTTTATTCTATTGGATATGTACCTCACAGCCTTATGGCCTAAATTTGAGAATCAAGATTTAACTTTTGAACTAAATCAAGACTTGAATAACTAAGTGATGAATGATTGAAGAAATGGTGAGAATTTTGGGTTTAGACATCCTAGTGTGTGTCTCGGCCAAGTGGAGAAGAAAATGGAAAACTTATGACTCAATAAATGGGTTCCTAGCTCCTTAAAGCTCACGGCCCCATAGGGTAGTTAATGGCAACACTTTGTGTTAAGATGGAAACTTAAGTAACTAGATGATTAGATGGTAATTAGGGATTCATAAAATTGAAAGGACGAAGGACAAGAACTTATCATAAAACTAAGAGGGAATTTCAGTAAATTAAGAAAAATGAGTGAAAGTGAGACTTTGAGAATTATAAGACATTTAATTAAATGAGTTTTATTAAGGACAAAGAGAAGAACCTTTTTGAATTAGGATAATGAGGGTTTGGTAAAAGATAGGAAGATGTACTCCCCAGTGATATCCAAAAAGAGAAGTGTTGAAGTTGAGGTGTAGTTCTTATACTAAGCTTGGAAGGTTCAACGTTTATTTTAGAATGATAATAGAAGTTTTACCTGATTGAAAAATAATAATGAACCCTATGAGACAATGACATGTTCGCAATTGAAAATAAATGCCAATTTTGTTATCAGGCCCACGAGTAGGACCCAGATCTGTTGATGATTGTTGTAGCCAGTGATGGCTTATGATCATGAATTGTATGACATTGATAATTACGTATGTGTGCATTGAGGCATTCATCATACTTTGTGAAAGTCTGATGGACTATTGATTGAGGTTGTATGAGCCTAGGAGATGAAATTACACCTCAGTGCAGGTGCAATGGGCCTAGTGTAGATCGTTTGTTGACCTTGGGGGTGTCGAGGTGTGGGTTTTCCATAATGGCTAGCTGGTAGCTCCCCTGAGCCGTGGATCAAACCGATGCAAACATACCAACGATCCATACCGAGACACTCACCCTAATCACGATCCGGCATAGACTGTCTTGTACAAAGCCTGATGTACATTTTGAGAAAATTATGACTTTAGCACTTTGGCCAAAGTTGCCGAGTTACAAACATGTTCTTCTGGATCATTCTCTCCGAAATATTTGTCTAGCTCCATGGAGTAAGAAATTAGTACATTATGTACATACATGGTCAGTCTGCATGAAATTGCATCATTGCATACTCTCTTAATTATCTGATATTTGATGAAATGATTATCTCTTGAATGATGTATCTGATCAATATTTAATTAATAATATTATCTTGCCTGCTGATATTTGTAATTGTTACTTGTTGTATCTGGATGGCATTAGTGTTTGTACTGTCTCCATGCTGCCATGATGGTATTGATTGTAGGAGTTCTCACCTCTTTATTATGTTATTTTGTTTAGTATTTGTATTTGATAAAAGATTGTTCGAAAGACGAAGAGGGACTATACTCTTTCTGATTGTGTCGACGTGTTGTATTTGATATGGCGTCTAGACGAGAATTCTTTGGTTACGTGCAGGTGTAGCTTCATGGGAGGTGTCGATGCCTCGCGTGTTGAATGGGACACCGAGCGTCTTACTTATCTAGGGGAGGTATAACACCCCTTGTTATAGCAACCGCGACCCAATCGTCATTGCAACACAGTCGCTAAATCCAGGCATGTCATAGTCTCAAAATAGTAATTTCAAAATTTATTTTTCAATTATGCGTAAATAGAAAATATGAGCCCCGCATGAATGCATAATTAGTGCCCAATTATTTTAAAACATAACCACTGAAAGAAAAAATACTCCATAAATAATATTTTAGTCCTTAACACAATGCACTGATAACACAAAATATAGTACTTACATAACGGGTACAAGAGTACAGAAGGGAAAAGTAGTAACCCTGGGATAGGTACTACTAGCGGACCGAGCCGCAACCCCAAATATATGTGACGTTCGGAGTCTTGGTCATCAAATCAGGCATCAGTGCCCCCATGAAGTTGCACCCGTACATAACCAAAGAAATCTCGTCCAGACGCCACCTCAAAAATAATGAACCAATCTAGTCCAATCCGCAAGGGGGTGGTCCCTTTTCGTCTTCTTCACGATCTTTTATCAAATATATGTATATAACAGAAGTACAAGAATACAAGAAAGAGGTGAGATATCCTACTTACATTACCAATTATGGCAACAAGAAAATAACATGGCGCAAAGCGCCCGCAAAGCAATACAATCCATACATTTATTAATAGCAACAATGGAATTTATAATAAAAGCAATTCAATTATAAGCAATAATAAGAATTAATAATAACAGTGATATTTATGGTGAAAGCAGAACAGCAGTAAGCAATAGCAAGAATCAACAATAACAGGCAGTTAACAACAATATTTCCAGAAATCAGCACAACGTCCAGATAATCAGTCACGGAAGTAAAACAGTTACTTTCACAGTCACAGGTGTTCATGCTCAACAGTTTATGAGATCGACAATGAACAATGCACAATGCATTATGGTACCAATTCCTACTACATGGAGTTAGACATTAACCTTTCGAAGTGAACGACTAAGGAGTAATGCCAGTATATCGTTAGCCTTTAAAAACAGTGTGCTTTATCTCATAAAATATTTGCGCATCATGGCTTATACGTGGCACCTCAACAGTTGATCACGATATTAGCAGCGTCCAGTCAGAATCGTCGGTGTGTTTGCATCGGTCTACCCCACGGCACAGAGGAGCTCATAACTGTCCATGTGAAGCACCCGCACCCCGACGTCCCCCTAGCCAACAACGTATGGCCCTCTGCTTAAACCAATTCGCACCCGCACATAGGTGTTATTCAACTCTTAGGCATACATATGCATGACGACACAATGTCCAATCATGTATGTTTATCAATGATGCTTTCATCATATACAATACCACAACGGTATATAATTCATTATCAAATTACATATGCATGATGACACAATGTCCAATCATGTATGTTTATCAATGATGCATTCATCATAAAGTATATCACCATGGCATATATATCCATTTTCAATATTCACATATCATAATTTCATCAAGTACTTAGTCCCACATAGCAACTCACAATTGCATCAACCAACTCTCAATATTAATACATATACGTGTCCATCGTTCCACACATACCACAATTTCCATGTTATGGATCTAAAAATTCCATTTTCAAAACCATTTCTCCATTATTGGTATGGATACATAATCTCGTCACATTTAAGTGAAATAAAGTCCTTGAATCTAGAGTTTAAGATTTATGTTTGAGTTATAAGGAATAAGGAACCATATTTTCATCATTTTCAGCTCAAAATCTCATTTTAGGATCCTAGTAATTGATTACATAACCTTGGTAATCGATTACTAGCTCAACAGAACCTCTGTAATCGATTACATACTGAATGTAATCGATTACATAGCTTCCCAGAACATGATTCGTAACTCCAGGGACCTAGTAATCGATTACACAATTCTGGTAATCGATTACTAGCTGGACAGAACCTCCGTAATCGATTACATACAGGATGTAATCGATTACGTGATTCCCAGAATCATTATTTTGTAACTCCAAGGTCTTGGTAATCGATTACAGGCACTGTGTAATCGATTACCACACATAAACTTGCAGAAAAATGATCTTTAAGCCATCTAAACTTAAACCAAATCAATCCATAACATTTTCAACATCATATTAGCTCAAACATGCATTCAAAATCATATAAAGAAAATCAATAACTCATACAAATCCAACCAAATACACCATTGTGAAAAGAAGAAAGAAAAATACATAATAAAGAGGGAAATCCACACATGGATCCCTAAATCAACAATACCACACAAGACATTTCCTTACTACCAAGATTGGTTGAAGAGGATCATCTCCCTCTTACCTGCTGAAGACAACCACAAGGATGCTAACTCCTTTTTGTTCTAGATTTTCGTTTTCACCTTCAAGAAAACACTAATGTGAGTGACTTCCACAATGTCCACTCAAATCATGGAAAGATGAGTTCGTGATCACATAGGTGACCAAGAAAAACGAAAATGAGAAGAAAATGGAAGAAAGGTGAAGGCTTTACCTCAAAAGCTTCAAGCTTTAGCTTCAATGGTGGAAAATGGAAGAAGAAGAAGAAGAACCAAAAGATGACCACCAAAGAGAATAGTCTTGGAATGGTGTAAGAAAGCTAGAAATGTGATTGATTTAGCAAGCCATGGAGATTGTCTCCAAGAGGTGAGTGTACGGTGGAGAAGGAAGAAGAAGAGAGGAAATGTTAAGTGTTTTTGTGAGTTGAAATATGAGAGTGAAGTGATAAAAGTGAGAATGTGTAAAAGGGGATATTAGACTCCCAAAATGACCTCTGTCGTAGGAGTGTGGGAATGGAAGAGAGAGAAATGAAATAGTGGGGAAATTTCTTGGAAGCTTCCCTTTTTTTTACAAGCTTGGATTAAATTAATCTTCCTTTTGAAAATAAAGCTAATGAATGTGACACAAAATAGATTTTAGATAAGGTGATAAAGTTTTTAATATATGTTATTATTTAGTAGACAATTGTTACAGTTGACCAAAATCAGTATTAATTTATCTGACAGATAAAATTTACACAGCGATTATTATTTTATCTGTTAAAATTTTTTAAAAAATGTGAAATCTCGTAAACCGTGTCTAGCCTCGGGTTTAGTAAGATCCCCCATCGACGTTTTCACAGCTCAAGATTCTCAGAAAAAATATCTCATTTTCCTGTGCCTGCTCAGTTTATACGTAAAACGAGAAATAATATTAAATTATTCCACGCTCTTAGAAAAATATAGAAAAATTTTCAAAAATCACAAATATTATAAAACAACTATTTATCCTAAAATTATTAATTTTCGGGATGTTACAGGAGGTGACTTTTTTAAGGAATAGTACCTATCTTGGGGCTACTACTCTCACCCTTTGTGCTTTCATACATGTGAAATTCTCTATGCCCATTAGAGACCTATGGGGTAATCAACATTATACCCACAACGAGGATTCTATGCAGTCGATTGCGTAAATTTCTGTTCGTCGTGACTTACCCCGTCGAGGGGACCTACCCACATTGGTTCCTAAGGAGGATCAAGTGGGGGACCTTACCCTCCTGGTGTTAGGGTTGGGCCAGGTCAATTCTTCATATGGTAGTGCATGTGATTGCTTTTATTGGGTATGTAAACATTATGTTTGCACTAATGATACTTATGTTAAGCATATATATATATATATATATATATATATATATATATATATATATATATATATATATATATATATTTGATTATGTAATGCACTTTTCCTTTGGCGGTTGTAATTTTGGGAGTCGTGTATTAAATATATTTCATGCGTGACTCATATTTTCTATACATACACATAATGGTACTATAAGGAAAACGATTAGTTAGTATTGTGGCATGCCTGAATTTAGTAACTGTGTTATAATGACGATTATATTATAATTATTAGGCTTAGGGGGTGTGACAGCTTTTGTTTCTCAAATTGAACCTAAAGACATAAATGAAGCCTTTGATGATGAACATTGGATATTGGCTATGCAAAAGGAGCTAAACCAATTTGAAAGAAATCAAGTTTGGTTCCAAGGCCCAATGATCATCCAATCATAGGCACTAAATAGGTCTTTAGGAACAAGCTTGATGAAGCTGGCCTAATAACAAGAAACAAAGCTAGGTTGGTTGCAAAAGGATACAATTAAGAAGAAGGTATAGACTATGAAGAAACCTATGCACCTGTAGCTAGACTAGAAGCTATAAGAATATTACTTGCCTTTGCTTGCATCATGGATTTCAAATTATATCAAATGGATGTCAAAAGTGCATTTCTAAATGGTTTTATTCAAGAGGAGGTATACGTTGAACAACCTCCAGGTTTTGAAAATCATGAACTACCCAACCATGTTTTCAAACTGAAAAAGGCCTTATATGGCTTAAAACAAGCTCCTCGAGCTTGGTATGAAAGGTTGAGTAAGTTCCTTTTAGAACATGGTTTTACAAGAGGCAAAGTTGATACAACCCTTTTTATTAAAAATAAAAAGCATGATATTCTCCTTGTACAAGTATATGTAGATGATATTATCTTTGGTGCCAATAATGAAACTCTGTGCAAGGAATTCACTAAGATCATGCAAAGTGAGTTTGAGATGTCTGTGATTGGAGAACTTAATTTTTTCCTTGGGCTTCAAATTAAGCAAACAAGAGATGTAACATTCATTAACCAAACCAAGTATTGCAAAGAGCTTCTCAAGAGATTTGGAATGGACAACTCAAAGCATATGGATGCACCAATGAGCACCTCATGTTACTTGGACAAGAATGAAGCAGGTAATCCTGTAGAAATTACTAAATATAAAGGTATGATTGGATCTCTTCTTTATCTCACTGCTAGTAAACCGGATATTATGTTTAGTATATGCATGTGTGCTAGATACCAAGCTAATCCAAAAGAATCGTGTAACACCCCAAAATTTGGCTATTTTACAGTAATGATTGAATTGTACTATTTTGTGATTTCTGTGTACTGCAAATTTATTTTGACTGTTCTATGACTATTTTTTATTTTTTTTTTTGTGATTTACTCCGAGTCAGGAAAATAATAATTTTCGGGTCGGAGAAAATCTTTACTGATTTATTCGGAGTTGGGGGATCTTACTAAACCTAAATTCGAGAGATACGAGTCATAATCTTTTAATTTTTAGAATTTATCTATGAAATTAAAAATGTTCTCTATTTTATTATTCAGCAGACAAATATTTACTAACTTGTGAACAGTATATTCTATCCATTGGATAATAATTTCTGTAACTTTTGTCTATCGAATAATAGTCTGTAGAGAAAGTTTTAATGATTTATTTTATAGACCAATTAGAATAATTGAAGCTTGATGAGAACCAATAGTAAATGGTCAACGAAAATGGCTAGACTAGTTAGCTATGTAACTAGATGTAACTAAATGACTTAAACTAAGTTAGATTGAAGCATAAGTAGTAACTAAATGGAATAAACTTAGTTTGCTACTCATTAGAGTTCCTAGTTACAAGAGTTTTCTAGAGCTTTCTAGAAGGTTTGTTAGTCACACTTGAGTAACTAAATAGTTAGCAAAGAAACTAGGAAATCTAACTAAGTTAGCTTAATCTAGTTAGGAAGTAATTGAAATAAAAACTTGGTTACCTTTCCTTGGAGCTCCACGGCTAGGAAGCTTCACAAAGCATCTAGAATTAGGTGATTCACTTGTTTTAAGCCAATAGAAACTTAGATGACCATTGCATGACAATTTAGTGACATTATCCATGTGCTACTCATTAATTTGGAAGCTAAATATCTTACTCCTTTGGAGAAACATTCCATGGCAATGCATTAGGAAATAGGCTATCTATTTCATTTCATCTTACTTTGAAGACATAAGTTTCTTATCTATTTTCTTTCTCTCAAAATACAACAAAGAAATCCATTCTCTCCATTTTGAAGCTCTCGGCTAGCAGACCAAAAGCCAACATCCAAGTTTTCTAAATTTCATCCAAGTTGATTTCCTATACCCAAACACCATTCTAAACACTTTTCATGTTGTGAACTTAAGCTAGTTCATCCATCTTGTGCTTGCAAACCAAGCTTGAGTTTTCTACTTCTAAAGGTAAAAACTTTGTTTCTTGGTTCAAAGTTTGGTTCTTGAATCTCTAAGCCATGTTTGATCTATGATTTCTCTTTGTCAAGCTTAGTTTGTGACTTGTATTGGTTTAAATTTGTTAGGGTGTTCTTGGAAGGCTACACGAAATTCCTTGGAGAAAGCTATTTGGAGTATTTTGTCTTCTTTGAGGTAATAGGGAGATTAACCTCATCAACCATATGTTGGTGGTGAGGAGATGACTTGTTTGTGGTGGAAAATGCATAAGGATTTATTCACTTATATGATTTACAGCTTACTTTGTTTGTGATAATTTTTGGTTGGTATGCGTTATAGCTTTGATTATATGCTTGGTTATGTGATTTTGAAGCATGTTCATGTATTGTATTAAGTAGGATGTGATTCACATGTGATAAGTTGTATGAAGGTTCCAAAGAACCTATGGAGGCTCGCAGTTTTGAACATCACCAATAGAACAAGATGTTTCAAATGATTTTCTTAAATCATGGATTAAAGGATTTAATGATAAGAAATTAGATTCAAGATTTTTGTAAAGAATTATGTGATGTAGAATAATTAAATATGATTTATGAGGCATAAATGAATTTTTGGCCAACATGCCAAAGTTTAGTGTTTTAGATCCAAAATTATTTTCCGAAGTGTAGACTTAGGTGATTAATTAACAAGAATTCAATTTGGTGAATTTTTAGTAGAAAAAGGAAAATGGATTTAATATTTAGAATTAAATTAGCATATTTAAGTTATGATGAGGAATAAAGTTAAAACTTGAAATTGGGTAACGTATAGCTCACCCTTTGGGTTTTGAAGCGCGCTAGAAAATTTTGAGCTGTAATATTTAAGTAAATCAAGAAAGTCAAATTTTTGTAAAGAATAGTGGAAAATATTACGTTAAGGATTTTTAGTAGGATAATATGTTAAATAAAGCCAAAAAGGACTACGTTATGTAGAGAATTTTATAAATAAGTTTAGAACGCTATGAAATATTTTACGTAAGTGAAAAATGCTAGAAAAATCTTACGCGATTTAAAAATAGTGATTTTTAGGCTACGCGATTGAGAAAACATTGGAAAATACTTACGTGATTTGAAAACTAAGAAAAATGTTACGCGATTTCAAAAATGCGATAAAATGTTTACGTGAATGGAAATAACAGCAGTTTACTGTCGGGCTATAGTGGTGGGTCCAGTTATGTTGGAAAATGATACTGCCAAGAAATGATGTGTATACGTGAAATGCTGTAAAATATGGTTTGTATGTGTTTTGAATCATACATCATGCATAGAAAAGCATGCTAGTTTATTTAGTTAAGGCAATGGGCCTAGGAGATGGAAATTACACCTTCGTGTGGATGAGAATTGCGTAGTTACGATCTTCAGTGATCTTGGAGACGTTGGGGTGTGGAAAGTCATATGTGGCCAGTTGGTAACACCTCTGCGCTATGGTATCCTATGCAAACACACCAACGGTCTTGACAGAGTTACTACTCTTTTCGTGATTTGTTGAGAGTGTCTTGTATTAGTCATGTTGCGCACCATGATATGATATATTAGCACATGATTTGAGGCTAACGATAAATAGATATGTACTCCCTATCTTTCTCTCTGAAATTGTGATTAGCTCCATGGAGTAGGATTTGGTCTTGGTACATGTGCATAATGGGTTAGCATATTGTCATGATAATTATGTTATTTGATATGTTATCTGTGATGTGATAATTTGACTGTATGAGATAATATTGTGTCTACACTATTTACTGTCATTTTTATACTGCCTTATTGGTATTGATATAGGGGATCTCACCTCTTTGCTGTATTATATTTATTTTATTGTATATGTTTGATGAAGACCAAAAAGATGAAGGAGCTAGTAACTTTATTTACCACCAGTAGTGTATCTTTTGTTGTGTTTATTTTATATAGCGGCAAGACGTCAAGTTATGGGTTTTGTCACAGTGCAGTTCCATGGGGGGATTGACGCTTGGAGGTTTGACGATGGGAATGAGCAGTTTGTGTATACCGGGGATCTAACTCTTAATCTTAGTGGAACTAGAAATAGAATTCATGTGTTAACGCAGCATGCTTCTGTGCGTCTTGAGTTTACGATGCGTATACGTGAACTCTGGGGTGGTAGTTTTTACACTCCGCAAGAGGATTCGATGGTATCATCAGCTAGGACACCCGCTAGGCGTATGTTATATTCGTCGGGTTTCTTTAATGATGACACTGAGGAAGAGGAGGATGATCCTGCTGAGGGCTCGAATCCTTAGTTTGGTTTGGGAGGTTATGGTTCAATAGTTTATATTTTCGTCGTGTGCAATGTATATATTAACTTTTGGGCTTGAGTGTGTAATTATGTAAATTATTTGCAAACAATGTTCCGTTATGTATGTAAGTTATAGCAAGGTTAATTTCAGTTACGTTTTATGTTTAAAGATTTTTATTTAATTACAGTTATTCTGCAAAAGAATTTTAAAATCAGTATTTTATAAGATTAATTCTTTTACAACTTAGGTAAGTTATATTAGGATTAGTCTTAAATGTGACACCCTACGGTGGGTGTTACAAATTGCACTTAAGTGCAGTAAGACGTATCATGAAATATCTTGGTGGCACTACACAAGTGGGCTTGTGGTACCCCAAAGGTGCCACTTATAGTCTTATTGGTTATTCCGACTCCGATTTCACTGGATGCAAATTAGATAAGAAAAGCACTAGTGGGACATGTCACTTGCTTGGCAATTCTTTAGTTTCTTGGCACAACAAGAAATAAAATAGTGTGGCATTATTCACTGCTAAGGCCGAATATGTAGCAGCCAGAAGTTGTTGTGCCCAAATCCTATAAATGAAGCAACAACTTATAGACTTTGGACATCATCTAGATCATATCCCCATAAGATGTGACAATAATAGTGCAATCCATTTGACTAAAAATCCCATTATGCACTCTAGGACTAAGCACATTGAGATAAGACATCATTTTATAAGAGATCATGTTCAAAAAGGTGATTGTGTTTTAGAATTTGTTAAAACAAATAATCAACTTGCTGATATTTTCACAAAACCTTTACCTAAAGATTTTTTTCTTTCACTTAAGAAGAGAACTTGGTATTTTGGACTAATCTTACATATAATACTTATTTATTGATTTATTGATCTTGAAGTATTACTTACTTGAGCTTTGGAGATATCTCCAAAATTTATTTTTGCAAGTACTTCATCATTAGGTAAGTCTTTCCTCTCTCAGAATACATTTCTGCTCATGGTAAATGTGTTTTCTTGTTAAAGTTATTAGAATAACTCTGAAGCTATTTGAATACCACTACATCTATACATTATTTCTTGTTTTTTTCTAATAGGTCTACTCGAATTGACATGTGGCTATTCGAATAACCATATATTAGTCTTAAATATTCTACGTTTTTATAAGTTGGTCTATTTGAATAACTCAATTGTTATTTGAATAACCTGATACCTGTTGATATCAGTTTTCCTCGTATGCATCTGTCGTATTCAAATAAATGACCCTCTATTCGAATACATCCTTTTTTCAGGGGTTTCTAATTATGTGCTGGTTATTCGAATACTCATAGACTTATTCGAATAACCCATGGCTGGAAGCCAAGCCAAACTGGCCTAGCTATTCGAATAACTACCTAGTTATTCTAATACTTTCTAGTAGAAGGTTACGTCTCTTAGTTTTCCCAACAGGTCTATTCGAATAGGTCACATGCTATTCGAATAGATTTTGGGCCTTCTTTATATTCCCACCCTACCCTTTCGTTCTCCTTTTCTCATTCTCTCATTTTTTTCTCAGTTTCAAAACCCATTGGCCTCCCTGTTCTCCTACCATTGTTCATCTCTCCCACCATCTCCCTTCAACAATGGCATTCTCCTCTTCTCGCCCAAAGCGTCCCCACATGAAGATGGCCCCATGCAATAACTCGTTGGACCTATGAAGGCTTTCCTCCAACAATAAGGAACTTGGTCGTTTCATCTCTCATTTTCGGGAGTGCAATATTGTGCAATCGAAGTACATCAACTTGGGTTTCTTCGAAAAAGAAGGGGGCTTTGATTTTCTGAACCTGCTGGACCACCAAGGTGTGCTTTAGCTTTGCTCCTACAAAGCTGTTCTTTATCCCAACTTAGTAAAAATGTTCTACTGCAATTTGAAGATTGATGATCAAGAACTCCATTTCGATGTCAGTGACCAGCACATTGTGATCACTTCTTAGGATTGGGTTCAGTTGTTTGGTTTGTAGTCTAGTGGCTGCAATATTGAAGAAGAAAGAGACTCGTTTCTCCAGGATTTCAACAAGAATAAAGCTATTGAAGATGTTTTGAGGCCTGGGTTGGTATTAACTTCGACTCAAAAGGGAGTCAAAGGAGGCATGCTGAAGAGCTAGGATAGGCTCCTCCATTATGCTTATGCCCACATCCTAGCTCCTCGAGGTGGGAACTGTGCATATATGAGTGAAGATGACATTTTTATGCTATGGATTCTAAAGATGGGATACCAAATTAATTGACCCATGTTCATCATGAAGCATATGATGAGGGCAAAAGGCAAAAAGCGATTTAAATTGCCCTATGGACTGATCATCACCGCCTTCCTTGGCAAATATCCTCACATTCTGGAAATCGAGTGGGCAACTCAGCTAACTCATCATCATGTGTTTAGTTCCTTTACTTTGAATAAGATGAAGATGATCAAGACTGATGATGGCTAGGTGTACCTAGTTGAGGTAGAAGATGATGTGGAAGAACCTCAGGGTGCCCCTGCTACTGATGTTCCTGCCCCTGTTCCTGCTCCTGTTATAAATAAGCAGACCATGGCTACTCTGTTGGATAACAAAGCTTACATGGAGAACACTTTCACCATTCTATTTGATAGAATAAAAGGTGTTAAGCCTGAACAGACTATCTGCCAATGACCTGCCTCTCCACCTCCGCCACCATATGCCTATTTCTAGGACTCGCTTAGACTAAGGATCTGTTACTTCTTCTTTTTTTTGGATTGGATGATTGTTTTCCTATTCAATTGAATATGTATTTTGTTTTGGCCAATATAATTCTTAATAAAATGAGTGTTTCATATATATTATCTATCTTTCAATGCCCGTTTTCCTACGTATGTTTATCTGCCTTTCATATACATTATCTGTTTGTTATATATTATTTAGTTCTCTGCCATTATATCTTTTTTATTATGCCAAAAGAGGGAGAAAAATATTTGGTAACACTTGAGAAAAGGCAGGTAAAAAGATAGGTAACAATAATTGGATTCCAAAAGAAAGGGGGAGCTGCGTGCATCTCTGATATAAATCACCTCTTATGAAAAAGAGAGGGAGTAAGTTTTCTAACCTTTTAACTTTGTGAATTCCAATTTATTTGAACTAATGCTTTTCTCAATACTAGTTTGTCATCATCAAAAAGGGGGAGAATGTGTTTGATAATGTGACTGTAAAGACTGATTTTTAATGATTACAAACATGAAGATGATAAGAAGACTAAGTTCAAGATTAGCTCTAGGACTTAGGACTCTTGTACGGAGACTTTTTGAATATCTCAATGATTTTGTACAAAAAGATAAAAATATTTTTAAATTAATATTTCAAAAACTCAAAGAATGATCTTAATGTTTTTGAAAAATATTTCTGGAAATTTTAAGTGTTCAAAACTGTTTTAGAACAAAGCTATTTGAAGAGCCCCTAAGGGATTCAAATAAACCTTGTTTAAAAATTCACAAGTTTTTCTGTTTTTAAAGTACTATTCGAATAGTACACTTGGTATTCGAATAACAAAGCTCTCCAAAATATGTTTTTTAAATGATCTATTGAAATAACCCACAAGGTATTCGAATAGACCTGTTTCACAGAAAGCTTCTTTTAATAGAGGTATTCGAATAACTTGGAAAATATTCGAATAATCTTCTTCTGAACTGATTTTTTACAAGCTTTTTTAATCAGTGGTATTCGAATAACCCAAAAGGTATTCAAATAAACCACAGGATCCTGATTTAGAAGGAAACAACCATATTTCAAATTTAATACATATATTAATGACTTAAATGACTATTTTCTTCAAAATCTCTATAAATAGAGACCTTGGGTCACCTTTGCAAGTTACCTATCTATCTGAAACATTATTTGCTTGTGTTAAAATGTGATTTACAATTTCTCTCTTATTTCATATGCTCTTTTTGCCAAAATTTTGAGATATTCTTAAAGAGCTCTATAGTGCTTCAATTTGTGACATTTACTCTTTGTGAGAGTTTCTCTTCATCTATATTCTGTTTCTTTGTAACGAAGGAGAGGTATCCCTCTAAGGTTTGTGTAAGGGTAAGGTATCCCTGATAAGTGAGGCTTTAGCACAAGGGTAGAGTTTCCCTGTGTGTGAAAAGTGCTCTTGTTTGTAACGGTTGCAAATACCTGTTTTAAGCTTGTATTGATAGTGAAAAACTCGAATTGTGTTTCGAGGACTGGACATAGGCCATAAGTGGTTTGGTGGTTGAACCAAGATAAATATCATGTCTACTCTTCTCATCTTTACCTTTTTCTTTCTTCAATTTATCTATCATTGCTTATCTGTGTTTTTTTTATTGTTACGCTGAAAGTTTTCAATTATTTTCTTTATTTTCATATCCTTCTTAATATTTAGCTTCGATGAAATTTGTTTTATAAGTATTTAGGAAAAGTTTTATAACTCAATTCACCCCCATCTTGAGTACTGGAGTCACTTGGTAACAATCACCACACGGTTAGCAATGCAACATTTACAAGTTAATTTATCAAACTAAAACAGTAGCCAACTCGAAAGAAAGAAGAGTAGAAGTAGAGTAATAAAGAAAGTAAATGGAGTTTCAAGATGAAGGAAAGATGTAGAGAAGGTTGCCCCTATTTTTCCTACCTTGTTTTTCCTTTTAAACCGAGAGAGTGTTGATCTTCAACCTTCAATGGATCACGAACAAAGAAGAATTAGATGGTAAGAAGCAAAGAAAAAGGAAAGGTAGGGGATTTGTAGATGTCTTATGAGTTAGGAATGATTTAAGCTTAAAGCATATGCTGCAAAAGAGCTGCTTGAGAACCCTCAAGCCCTATAATATCACGTCCCCATCACCTTATTCCTCCTCTTTGGCCGAACCATAGCTTCCATCATTACCAAGGGGTTAGGGTAGGTTTTAGGATTAATGTGGCTATTGGAGTGATGAAATTGGTGTCCATGAATGCTGACTTGATGGGATGGACATAGCGACATTGCAGTGTCTCTCAATTCTTGAAATGAAAAGAAAGAAAGGAGGGGAATTGAAAGAGGTGTCTCGGTAGCCCTCTCTCTATGGTAGATTAGGAATGATTCCCCTAGGTGTGTTGTGTCATCTTGCATGCTTTGGAGCACATGCAATAACCCACTTGTCCTTGGGCATGTGAATGTCATTTTTCACTTCTTAGAGCTGAAACAAGTGGCTTTAGCCATGGAATTCTACATGAAGAGGAGTGTGCATGCTTGCACACTTGGCGTGGTGGTGAACATACAACCCTACAAGTGCCCTTAGCCGTGACTTTTTGCATGGAAGAGAGATGAGCATGCTTGACACTTGTCTTGGTATCTTGAATTAGAGAGAAATATGTCATTTGCATGCTTTGAGCATGTGCATGTTGCTATCTTCTTGGCCTTGCTGTGGCTTCCTCTTTGAAATTAAGGGAATATATTCCCTTTTCTTAACATGTGTGTTGCTTTATATGCATGGAATCCATGTGTCATCCTTGCTTCCTTTCTTTTGCAGTCGTGATGGGGATATCACAATATTTTTATCCCTAATACTTGTTTAGCTCACTGATTATCTTACTTCATGTGCCAATTTTCTGATTGCTCTTATCTTCTTTACTAAGTTATGATCTCTTTCTTAAATCATCTTTTACTAAAGGAATAATACTTAGTCTTATGCATGCATGTTGCCACATGTTGTAACATCCTAAATTTTATTTATTTTATGACAAATATTCGTTTTCTAATATTTGTGATTTTCGAAAAAATTTCTGGATTTTTCTGAGAATGCAGAATATTTTAATATTATTTCTCATGTTGCGTGTAAACTGAGCGGAACTGAGAAAATGAGATATTTTTCCCGAGAATCTTGATCTATGAAAATGTTGATGGGGGATTTTATTAAACCCGAGGTTGGACACGATTTACGAGATTTTACATTTTTCGAGAAATTTTAACAGATAAAATAATAAAACGTTATGTAAAATTTATCTGTCAAGTTAATTAATACTGATTTCTGTCAACTGTAACCATTGTCTCTTAATCAATAACATGTAATAAAAATCCTATCACATTATCCTAATGCAATCTACTTTAAGTCTAATCAAACCTACTTTAATTCAAATTTATAGTATTATAATCCAAGCTTCTTTGAGAAGCTTTGACCAACTAAAGACCATGATGCCCTTGGCTTGTTGGGGAAGCCATTCCCTCCCCTTCTCTCTCTCAATGCAGCTTCCTTGTCCTTGGGAGGCAAAAATTTTGCCTCCACACTTATTCATTTTCACTCAAAAACTTTACATTTCTTACAACACCTTCTCTCTCTAACTTCATCTTCTTCACATTTTCTCTTCCTTCTCTCTTCTTCTCCTCTCTTCACATGAAAATTGCAGCCCCTATCGTGACCATTTTTCTTCACTTTTCTCTTCACCAAGCTCATTTCTACACTCACCTCAACCTTCTCTACATCTTTTATTTAGAAAGTTTCTCCAAAATCCAACCTTTCTTCCATTGTCTTCCAAGGCAAAGCTTCTTACTTTGAGTTAAAGTTTTCATTTTTCTTCTCTTTTCTCTTCATTTTCGTGCTCCATGGTCTCTTTGACGACCATGGATCCATTCTTTTTCCACCATTGGTGTTGAGTAATTGTCTTGAAAATCCTAGGGTTTTGAAGGCTCAAAACCGAAATCACCAAGGAGCTAGAAGGAGACCATTTTCGTGATTCTTCCTTAGGTAAATGGGAGATTACTCACTTCAACTAATTTTTGGTGATGAGGGAACCTTGTGTGCTTGTTGATGGAGAAATCCATCTTTGTATGCTCACTTTATTTAGTAATTTTGCATGTCTATATATTCTTGAATTGGATTGATGCTTGATTGGTAATCTTGGACATATTGGATACGTTGAATATGCTTGATCATGTTAAGGTTACTAAATGGAAAAGTTAGAGTTTCCTACCCTAATATGGTGCCACAGTTTTGACTAGAATTTAGGGGTGTAAAATTGTTTTTGTACACCAATAAATAAAGCTTAAGTAATTAAATGTTGAATGATAACATTGAAGTTAATGACTGGAAAATTTTAAGGGTTTAATACCCTAAGGAGAGGCCACAGTTTTGACCTTGAGAATTGAGAGATTGAATTGGTTTTGTGTAAAATAAAATTTAAGTGATTAGATGTTAATTGGTTAAAGCATAAAATAGAATGAAATTGGAACCTTGGTGGCTTAGGGAGGTCACGGCTTTAAAGAGAAAATTTTAAGGTAAAATGATGCTTTGATGCATCTTTGGAGATTTAAGAATTTAGAGACATGCATAACTCATAATTAAGTAGAAGAATTAAATTGGATAATAACACTTAAGAGGACCACAGTTTTGAAGGGTTGTTTAACCTAAAACCTTCATAATTGACCAAAGCTTAAGACTTTGAAATGTGAGGATCCATAATATGAACTTATGGTAATTGATGAACCATTGATGTAAATTGATGTGGGGAGTTGATTTGATGTTATTGTGGACCTTATGTGGGCTAAGTACTTGTTGACTGTGTACTTGAGAAATGATTATGTATGCCATTATAGTATACTTATGATGAATGCATCATTGATGAACATGTGTGATGTACATGGTGTCGTCATGCATATGTGTTGTCCGTTGGACATTGTTGGAAAGGCCATGTTGCCTAGGAGTTTGAACAACACCTATGTGCGGGTGCGAATAGACTAGCGTAGAGTTATAGTGGTTAGCCCTGGGGGCGTCAGGGTGCGGGTTTCTCATAATGGACAGTGGTAGCTCCGCTGAGTCCGTGGGATAGACCGATGCAAATGCACCGACGATCCAGACCGAGACGCTGTCCTATATCGTGATCAATTGTTGAGGTGCCATGTATGAGCTATTTTTGCGCAAATATTTTTATGTGATGAGCACATTGTTTTAAGGCTGATGATATACTGGCATTACTCCTTGATCATTCACTCCGAAAATGTTTATGTCTAGCTCTATGGAGTAGGAATTTTAGTACCATTTGCATTGTGAACTGTCAATCTCATAATTCATTGAGCATGAACATTTGTAACTGTGAAATAATATCTGTTCTTATTACTGTAATAATTACTTGGCTTATTTACTATTGATGATTCTTACTGCTGTTTAATATTATTTGCTTTTATTGTAAGTTTTAATTATCACTGTGTTTATATGTGGCGTCCAGTGCCATTCTGTTTTCTTGCTACCATTTTGGTACTGAAAGCTGAGTGTCTCACCTCTTTCTGTATTTTCTTTATTTTTTTGTATTTCTGTCGGATTGTGTACTTCTGAGAAGGCGTTCGTGAGGAAGACAAGGAAACCCCTGAGTTTATGGGTTTCTAGCTGCATTACGACTAGAACTGTTGAGGATGTCGTCACGCCCATGCCACTTTTTGGGGTATGTGAAGTTGACCTTCCATGAAGGACCAGACTGCTAGCACTTACATGTGGAGACAGACCGATGTGTCTACCGCGGGGAGCTGACGGTGTCCTTCTCTTGGGGTCATTACGACAACCCTGTGTTTGATTTTTCAGCTTTTGTTATTTTAGAGTTTCACCTACCCGTGAGGGATATATGGACGGATATATTCTACACCCCTCAAGAGGATTCTTTCCTCTCCACTGCTCGGGCTTCCGCCCAAAACTCGGTCGCTCTGATGGCAATTTCATCGGATGATGAGGACCCTGAGGAGGACCCAGCTACGGTCCCTTCTCGTCAGTCGTAGGGGTTGATACTGTTGGTGGCTACTGATGGCTACCCGTTTATCTTTTTGGGGAAGCCTGATGTTTTGCTGTTTAATGGGTGTATATTTGTATCTCTTGGGGTGGGTACATCTATTTTGCTTTTTATAAATCATGATGTAAGTAAACAGTGATGCATATATATATATATATATATATATATACATATATATATATATATATATATGTGAATGTATGAATTTCAATACTGTGTCGATTTTACTGCGTTTGTAATTATTGATATCTTTTTACTGTTATTTAATAAAAAAAAAATGTACGCATAATTCGATATTTGATCACTTGAAGCAATCCAAGAACGCAAATTATTTAATTATGTGTTAACAATGAACCGGGTCTAAATTAATCAAAGTAATCATTATTTCCACAAATTTTTATTTCGTTTCTTAGTACTATGGTGCGACGCTCCTTCTTCACGGTATTAAGAAAAAGGGGCGTTACACATGTCCTCTTGCATGCATACTTTCCTTCATTTTATTGCCAAGCAGCCACAACTTGATAAAATTCCTTTCCAATGCTTGACAATATGTCTTTAGATTATGAAATCAATGGACTGCCCTTTAGGTCATTATCGTGACCTTACTAGGGGTTATTTAAAAAACCTTAATTAAATTAAAACTTCTTCATTCATCTTAATTTAATCATGGCTTGCTAGCTACTAAGTCTTGATTTAGGCCTACTTCTTTGAATAAACTAATCTAAGAATTCTTAAGATCTTTAAATCACACATTAAGGTATTAAAAACCTTGGGATGTTACATTCTCCTTAACTAATAAAAATTTTGCCCTCAAAATTTTACGTACCTTGAAACAAATATAGGTAGTCCTTCTTCATGGTTGCTTCTAGCTTCCACGTGGCTTCTTGTATATTTGCTCCTTCCCACAACTCCTTAACTAGTGAAATCGTCTTACCCCAAAGTTGCTTTTCACGACTGTCAATGATCCGCACTAGGCTAATTTCTTAAGATAAATTTTCTTTAAGCGTTATAGATTCAGGGGTGAACACATGGGAAGAATCAAGAATAGGGATACATCAAAAATCGATTTAAGATCTGATACGGACCCCCGTTTTAAGGTATTTAAGGTATCCCTATTTAAGGTATTTTCTTCGATCCGATTTAAGATCTGATACGGACCCAAAAATCGGGGACTTAGTTTATTTGCTTTCAAAACTCGATAAAGTCCAGTCACTAGGGATATTCTAATGAAGACATGTTCCCTGTCTTGAAATTCTAGAGGTTTTCTTCTTCAGTCAGCATAACTCTTTTGTCGACTCTGGGCAGCATTTAATTTTTCTTAAATTACTCTGATCTGTTCCATGATCTGCTATATTAACTCTGGTCCTAAAAGAGATTTTTCTTCAGTTGCATACTAGCAAAGGGGTGATCTATATTTTCTTCCATACAGGGCCTTGTAAGGGGCTATTCCTATGCTGGAGTGAAAATTGTTATTATAGGCAAATTCCACTAATAGTAAATACCTATCCTAACTTCCTTCTTGTTCAAGAATACAAGCTCGCAACATATCCTCCAAAGTTTGAATAGTCCTTTTAGATTGTCCATCTCTTTAGGGGTGATAGGTTGTACTAAGCTGAATCCTAGACCCAAAGGATTTCTGAAGTGCTCCCCAAAATCTAGAATTAAAACGGGGGTCTTTATGTGATGTAATGCTACAAGGGACACCATGTAACCTCACTATTTCTTGAACATAGAGCTGTGCTAGCCTTCCCAGGGAATAGTTTAACCTAACAGGTAAAAAATGAGCACTCTTGGTAAGTCGGTCCATTATAACCCAAATTGAATCATGACCTAGTGGTGTTCTAGGTAATCCCATCACAAAATCCATGGTAATCTTATCCCACTTCCACTCTAGGATACTTAAGGGTTGAAGAGGTCCTGAAGGCTTCTGATGCTTTATCTTCACCTTTTGATAAGTCAAACATGAGGCCATATACCTTGCTATGTCTGTTTTCAACTTAGGCCACCAAAATCTTTTGCTAAGATCCTTATTCATTTTATTTGCACTTGGATGGATGGTGAACTTACTTCAATAGGCTTCTTACAAGATCTTCCGCCTCAAATCCAGCTTATTGGGTATGCACAATCGATCATCAAACTTAAGCACTCCTTCTGGTGTTTGACTAAACCTCAATGAAATGTTCTCCTGAATCTACTTCTTAATAGATTCTAAAGAGGCATCTTCTTGTTGATCTTCTATAATTTCCTGAAACAACTTATTTTCTATAGTCACAACATTCAACCTTAAGCTATCAGGAGTAGGCTCTACAAAAAAATCCTAAGTCTCTAAAATCCTCAAGAAGCTTTATTTCTTGTACTATAAGGGTAGCCATATGCAAATACTTTCTGCTTAGGTCGTCTGCTACCACGTTTGCCTTTCCAAGATAGTATTTTAATTTAAAATCATAGTCCTTCAAGAATTCAATCCATCTATGTTGCCTCATATTTAATTCTTTCTAATCAAATAAATATTTCAAGCTCTTATGGTCACTAAAAACCTCAAATCTGACTCCATAAAAGTAATGTCTGATACTTCATAGAATGTAGTTATTTGTGCCTTTTTTCTATGAATTATTGATTGCTTTGTCCTTGTTATTAAGCATTGTTGGAAGGCTTTGGCCCTATTTTCATGAAAAATCCATGTTGATGTCTTTCTTGCCAATCTAGCTGAAATGCTTCCTAATCTTTGAATGGATTGAGTTTGATTACATTTGTATTTCACTAGTTGATTTTTCAATTGTAGGATGAGCCTAAAAGAACCAACTTAATGCAAGCCAAGACCCTACATTAGAAGAGAAATCACAAGACAAGCTCCAGTACATCACATCGCGGTGCTGGTATGCTTACGTTGCGGTGTTCTGCTCTCTGCTAGTGCACCTTAATAACCCAAGACTTTAACGCCGCGGCGCCAGGGCCCTAATTTTTGAGCACTGCGACGCGAGTTGTGTAACGCCTCGGCGTGAAGTGCGAAATCTGTGGGCCTATAAATACTTTCTACACAGATTTCTGCGTTCTTCTATTTTTCTCTCAAAATCTTTTAGGGGCTTTTGCCTCTCCGAGACCCCAGCAGCTAGATCTTCATTTATGTGCTGAAAGAGAGTTGAAGGAGCAGCCTAGATTGAAGGTTCTCTTCATCTTGGAGGGAGATTCAAGCTTTAAGGCTCAGCCCATAGGGCTTCATCTTCTGTTCTTTCTTCTTTCTCTCTTCCTTTTATCTTGAATATGAATTTTTGTAATACATTTTCGTATTCAATGAGTAGCTAAGCTGTGTATAGGGTATTTGTAACACCCCGAAATTTCTTGTTTTTGAGTTATATGTGAATTTATGATTTTTGTGATTTTTATGAATTATTTGATTTATTTTGATTATTTTTTTATTATATTTGGACTGTCTATGAGTTTGTAGTGGGATTGGAAAAATAAAAATTTTTCGAGGTCGGGGGAGCTTACTAAACCCGAATTCGGAAATAATTTTCAAAATTTTATTTTTCTAAGATTTTATCTGACAAATAAAATCTAGTTGCATTTTATTGTCCATTGGATAATAACCACTGGTTTTGCAAGCAGTAGCTTTTGTCCATTGGATAATAGCTCTAGGTAAAAATCTAGTTGGATGATTCTAGACTTATGCTAGTCATCATTTTCTAGAGCTTTTTTTGTGACTCACTAGGTGACACACCTTATGACTCACTAAGATGAACTTATTAGAAACAAGTCAACAATGGTGGCCATGACTCACTAGGTGACTAACCATGTGACATACCTAGGAGCTTGTCTTTCACTTATTCATTTCTATCTTCACTTTCATGAAGCAAAGAAACACAAAGCTCTCTCACTTTTCTCTCTATTAAAGCCCACGACCAAGCAACCAAGAAACCACTTCCAATCCTCTATATTTTCAACTAACATCATATCTTAAATCTATACACCATTCTAAGACACTTTGGTGTTGTGACTATTACCTAGTTCATCCATCTTCTATTTTTTTTTCTTAAAGCTTAAGATTTGAAGTTATTAAGGTGAAGTTTTGTAGTCTTCATTTTTCTTTTCTATTTCAAGTTCTAAGACCATAACTTTGATCTATGGTCATCCTAGTCAAGCCTTAGATGCTAATACTTGTGTGTTTATTTTGTTTCAAGAACAACTTGGTGGAGAAAGTTACCTTAAAGGAGGCATACAAGGAGCTTTGGGCATCATCTAAGGTAAGAGTGAGATTAGCCTCATCAACCACTCATAGTGGTAAGGAACGAAATTTGGATTTGTTAGTGAAAAATCCATGTGAGGATTTATTCACTTGTTTTTATAAATTTAAGTCTTTGTATTTATTTATTTTATGTGATTTTATTGCTTTTATAGTATGCATGATATTTGTTATGATAGAAATTGATGATTGAAATATGTTATATGATTTGAATCATGTGAGAAGGATGAAAATTTTTAGTTCCAAAGACCAACATGGCTCACGGCCATCAAGCTTGAATTAGGGTAACTAAGGCAAAAATATGTTATTAATGGTGGAGTTAGTTGATTTTGTAATAAGGATATGAGTTAAGGTTTTACAAGTTGAAGAAAGAAGTGAACAAAGTTTTATTATTGAAAAGGAATTGATTTTTGACCATGAGAAAGGAAATGAGTTTAAAAGATGATTTGAAATTTTAAGTAGTTTATTTAAAAGTGTTTTAGTGAGGGTAAATGGAAAAAAAAATGGATAGAGTTTTTATTATAGATCATCAAGCTATTTTTGGCAATGATGTTGTAAAATAAAGTTGAGAAGCAAATTGGGAACTCAAAGTATTTCATTTAATAGGATTTTTAGTAAAACAAAGGGAAAAGATTTCATTAAATTAAAATAATGCAAGTTTTGGGAAAAACATTAGAAAATATTCTCTAGAGGAGTTTTAGCAAGAAAATATTTGAATTAAAGTTAAATGTTATATTAAACTCAGAAAGTTTCAAAATTAAGTGTATAAAGTTAGAAAAAGCTTTATGCGATTGAAAAATAGTGTTAAAACCTTACACGTTTCAAAAATGATGATTTTTGAGCTACGCGATTGAGAAAACGTTTAAAAATTTTTACGCGATTGAGAAAATGTTTACGCGATTGTAAAAATGCGATAAAAGTGTTATGCGACTGAGAGGAACAACAGTTTGCTGTCAGGTCGACGTACTAGACCCGAAGATGTCAATATATGGCTTTGGCCATTGGTGGCTTGTTTTTGCGGAAAACCATGTTTTTGACATTTGTTTGTGTATTGTATCATTAATCATGCATAGAAAGTTGTTCAGACTGTGTTTGTTAACGTTGTATGTCTAGGAGTTGAATTACACCGAAGTGCGGGTGTGAATTACGTAGTGTAGGTCACTTGTTGATCTTGGAGGCGTCAGGGCACGGGTATTCCACAAGCGGATAGTTGGTAGCTCCACTAGGCTGTGGTAATTGGGCACCGCACCGATGATCTCGACCAGACACTATTCTATTCCCAATCTTATGAAGAATGTCTTGTATAAGCCATGATGCGTATGCTAAAATTGTGATAGCACTTTGTTGAGGCTAACGATATACGGACATGTTTCCTTGATCATTCTCTCCCAAAATTGTGTTTTAGCTTCATGGAGTAAGAATTGGTCCATTGTTGATATGCATAGTCATTTGAAATATTATTATGGCATATGTATGTTGAATTATCTATTATTTGATACCATGAATATTTATTTATTATTTCTGTATTTGAATGGTATTATTGTTTCTATGCCGCCATGCTGGTATTGATGTAGGAGATCTCACCTCTTTTTTGTATTATTCTGTTTTATATTTATGCTTGGTAAAGATAGTGAGAAAGACGAGGAAGTATCGCACCCATTCTATTTGTGTTGATTTTTTTTTTCTGGGTTTTGGTGATGGCATCGAGACCGGGTTTTCTCGGATACGTCAGTGCTCGGTTTCACGGGGGCATGAATGCCTGGCGTGTTGACCTAGAGATGGATCGTATTAGATATATTGGGGATGTGACCCTGTCCAGAAGTAGGACTGACCATGGGGTTACTACTTTTTCATTTACTGCTTATGTGCATTTAGAATTTTACATGCCTATGAGAGATTTGTGGGGTGATCGTTACCATACCCCTAGAGAGGACAATGTGGTGTCATTTGCTCGGACACCTGTTCATAGGATTACGTATTACCCGGGATTTTTATCGTCTGAGGAGACAAAGAAAGATCCAGCTGAGGATTCTTCTCATTAGGTCTTTTATGATGGAACAATTTATATTATGTTAAAAAGTTTGTATATACGTCCTTTGAGAACAAGTATTATGTATAATGATGTATATTATTCAGTTATTATAACTTGTGTTTTTATCATTCTATTAAATTATATTATCCGCAAAATAAATTTTGAAAATCGTACATACAATACTAAATCTTTTACAATTTGGTTCTAATTTGGTAAGTTTGAAATCTTAAGTGTAATGCCCTAGGGAGGGTGTTACAATATTCTTTGGATCCCCTTATGAATATTGATTGATTTGTACTCTTTTGAGCTTATATGAATGATTTGGGTTTTGTTTTATCATAATGTGCTTAATGCTATTACTTGTTTGATAAGCATTTAGGTGATTTGATGAAATCTAATGAGCCTAGACATAGGACTTTGGATTTTAGATCATACATATGGTAAATGCATGTTCGATTTCATTCCAATGGCAGGGTAGATTGATTCACTAATAGGATAGACATATACCTCTTAGCTACGTATAGCCATAATTTAGAATCAAACTTAATACTTGTTGTTTGCTCTGGTTCTCATGGACGCATAGTTAACTAGGTAAATGATATAGGATTAATCGACCTAGACATAGGCTTTTAACTAAGTTAGTTTCTCATACTAACTTAATCTAATCATTTGTATTGCTTGAATGGATTGCATGTTATCAATTGAAGTAGGGAGTGAAAAAGGATTCCCTATTCTCTCAACCATATCTTTATCTTTTCTTTATGCCTTGTAGTTTAATTAACCAATCCCTTTTCCAATTTACATTTACTTGAATGGAACTAGTTAAGTTGTAGGTCTATATTTAGCATTAGAAAGTAACCATATTCCTCATGGGAACGATCTCTACTCATCATTTTTATTACTTGAGTGACCCGTGTACTTGCGATTAGCAAAAGGAGTTACCCGCCAATTCAAGGTTGGGTAAACCAATCCAATAATGCCTCCACACCTTTAGAGTAAAAACTACGGCTACTAATCCTAAATCATAGGTGGGGTAATTTTCTTCATGGGGTTGTAACTGTCTAAATGCATAGGTAACTACTCCTTTATTCTGCATTAGAAAACTTCCCAATCCAAGCCTAGATGCATTATAAAACACCTCAAAGGGTCCTTAAGGGTCAGGAAGAACTAATATTGGTGTGGTGGTAAGTTTACCTTTTAATTCTTGAAAACTCTCTTCACAACTTGGGGTCCATTCAAAAGGTTTTCCTTTCCTAGTCAGTCTAGTCAAGGGTAAAGCTATTTGGGAAAATCCTTTAATAAACCTTCGATAGTATCCAGCTAGTCCTACAAAACTCCTAACTTCAGTAATAGTCTTCGGTCTCTCCCATTGTACCACAACCTCTATTTTGCTTGGATCTATAGAAACTCTTGCTTGTGATACAACATGTCCTAAGAATTTTACTTCCTTAAGCCAAAATTCACACTTAGACAACTTGGCATACAGTTTCTTTTCTCTAAGAACCTCAAGCACAATCCTAAGATGTTGGGCATGTTCTTCTATAGTTCTAGAGTAAATCAAAATGTCATCTATGAACACCACAACAAAATGATCAAGATATGGCCTAAAGATCCTATTCAGATAATCCATAAAAATTACTGGTGCATTTGTAAGGCCAAATGGCATCACCTAAAATTCAAAATGTCTATACCTAGTTCTAAAGGCATTCTTAGGAACATCCTTTAATTTTACTCTAATATGATGATATGTAGACCTAAGATCTATCTTTGAAAATACAGAAGCTCCTTTTAACTGGTCCATTAAATCATCAATCCTAGGTAACAGGTATTTATTCTTGATGGTCACTTTGTTTAATTGGCGGTAATCTATGCACAACCTCATACTTCCGTCTTTCTTCTTGACCAAAAGAACTGGAGATCCCTTGGGTGATACACTTGGACAAATGAACTATTTTTTCTAACAACTCTTCTAATTGTTTCTTTAATTCACTTAGCTCCATAGGTGACATCCTGTAGGGTGTTATAGAAATAGGACCTGTGCCAGGTACTGAATCTATACTAAATTCTTTCTCATGCTCAGGTGGTAATCCTGGAATATCATTAGGGAATACATCAGGGTAATCCCTTACCACAAAAATATCATTTAAAGATTGCTCAGACTCGACAACAGATGAGGAGAAAAACATGTTTTCTTCAAATTTCTCTAGTGATTCTATAGGAGAAGATGAGGAAGGAAAAGAAGATGATGAAGGAGAAAGAGGTTGGAAAACTATAGTCCTATCTGAACAATTTAGGAGTACCTTGTTTTTAGAGAGCCAATCCATCCCCAGAATGATGTCAAGATGACTCAAAGGTAAACAGACAAGATCATGAGTAAATTTCTTGTCTTTGATTTCAAAAGAATAGTTTAAACAAACTTGGGAAGTCAACACAGATTTATGAGTAGGAGTAGACACAATCAGGTCATAAGGCAAAAATGACGCAAGTAACTATAATTGTTTCACACAAGAGTGAGAGATAAAAGAATGACTAGCTCTTGAATCAAATAACACATTTAAAACATATCCATAAATTTTGCACTTACCCTATATGAGATCATTCGACCTTGCCGCTTCTTTGCCACTAAGGGTAAAGACTCTTCTGGTGGTCTTTGGTTTGGGGTTGGAGGGAGTAGCAACACTCCTCTAAAGACATGGACAATTGTGCTGGTTGTAACACCCTCAATAACATGTTAGGCTTATAAATGGTCACAGAGGTAGTCTAGTACTTGCTTCACATACCAGTTCAGTTTTGTGACAAACTGAGTTAGTTTAGGTACTTTGCTGCAACATAGAAGTTAAAAAGTAGCTTAAAATAACTCAAATAGTAGCATAATTTGCTAAGTTAAGGGAAACATGTATGAATAACTTGTTTCTAAGTCACAAATGAGTTAAATAAGGTACAGTTAAAATTTGAGAACAATCGGAGTCAGTTTGGTAATTTTAGGCATACTGGTTGTGCTTTTAATACTGGATTGACCCTCAGTAGATATGAAAAAACAGAAAAATGGTGAAACATGATTTTTAATGAATCTTAGGATTTATTTCAAATCTGTTGGAAGTTAGAAAACTTGATTTGGTGAGATCTAAGTGTTCTTAAAAGATCAAGAAGTTACATCAAAATGTCAAAATGACAAGTTTGCCCTTGTCTCTTATTTCTCTCTTTTCTCTCATTCTCTCGGCTGAGAGACAGAACAAAAACAAAGAAAGAAAATAAAGAAAGGAGAGAAGAGAGGAATGGGAAGAAAGAAAGAAGAGGAAGAGGATCCAAAGCAAGATCAATGAGCAAAGCTTAAGGATAAATGTCAAGGCATAAGGAACATCTTCCATACAAAATGTAGGGGAGCTTCTTACTCACCAAATTCATCTTTGAGTTTTAAGGTTAAGTTAGGGGTTGTGGATGATTAAGTTTTGTTCATAACCTAGTTTGGATGGTTTTGAGTTAGTGTTTTGATGACTCAAACGTGTTAGAGAACATGATTAGAGTTGCCAATCACATAGAACCCATGAGTTTGAGGAAAGGGGTGAGATGATCATAAGAGGGAGCTATGTGCTGCCCTATTTTCTAGTGCAAACTAGTTTGTATAACCGATTAGAAAGGCTCCCTAATCGATTATTGAGTGTGGGCAGTCATGTTTTTTAGGGGAATAATGTAACGCCCTGAATTTAATTTTTTTTAATATATATGAGTTTTATAATTCTTATGATTTTTGTGAAATTTTGTGGATTTTTCTAAATTTTTGATTATTTTAATATTATTTCGGGCTATATGTGGGCCCGGGGCCGGCCAATAAAAAAAAAATTTGGGGCCAGAAAAATTTTGGATTGTTGATTCGGGGTCGGGGGAGCTTACTAAACCCGAAACCGAAACAACTTTCAAAATTTTCTTTTACAATGATTTTGTGTTGTTTTATTATCCATTGGACAATGTTATTATCCATTGGGTAAAGCTATTATCCATTGGACAATAGACACTGATTTTATAAGCAGTAGCTATTATCCATTGGGTAATACCTACCGAAAAATATCTTGATGGATAGTTATCCATAAGCCTAAATATCCTATATGCTAATGATGATGAATTATGATAACTTTAGGTGAGCCAATGAGATTTAGTCTCACTTAGTAGCCTTGACTCATCCTTGGTAACCAATAGAAACCAAGAAGCTAGCCACCCAACCAATGAGAAGCAAGCTTGTAGGAGAAGTTAGCCACCTAACCAATAGGAAGGAAGCTTGGAGGCTAAGCTTGGATGATCATTGACTCTCCATTCACTTAAGGTGGCTCATGGCCATGACCATTTGGAGAGCTAAAAATCTACACTTAATTCATCTCTTCATCTTTCTATTATTCTCTCAAGTGACTAAGAAAACTATACACCAAAATTTCTCTCTCACTTTTCTCTTCCATAGCTCATGGCCAAGAGGCCAAACATACACTTTCAAACTTCAATAATTTAAGCCGACCCTACTTCTTGAATCCTTATACTATTCTAAGACACTTTGTAGTTGTGACCAACATCTAGTTCCATCATCTTCTATCTTTTCTTCAAGCTTAAAGTTTGAAGGTTTTTGAGGTGAAGTCCTTGATCTTCATTTTTAATCTTGCTTCAAAGTTCTAACCATGATTTTGAGCCATGGTTATCT
Organism: Ormosia emarginata; assembly: GCA_029884605.1. Lineage (NCBI taxonomy): Eukaryota > Viridiplantae > Streptophyta > Magnoliopsida > Fabales > Fabaceae > Ormosia > Ormosia emarginata. The sequence goes on along the minus strand of JAQQTP010000078.1, from coordinate 16,287,442 downwards.
TAGTTTAAAGCCTTGGATGTTAATATTGTATGTTTTCTTTGTTTTTAAGTTCAACTTTGTGGAGAAAGTCTACTTCAAGAAGGACAACAAAGAGCTTTGGAGGATCATCCATGGTAAGAGGGAGATTTTACCTCATCAACCAACTATGGTGGTGAGGAATGAATTTGTGTTTGTGAAGTGAAGAATCCATGTGAGGGTTGTTCACTTGTTTGTATAATTTTAGTGCTTTGTGTTTATTTACCTTATATAGTTTTATAACTTTGATATTATGCATGAACTTGTTAGAATATATTTATGATGATTGATGTATGTTATATGATGTGAATCATGATGGAAAGGAAATGATTTTTGGTCCCCAATGGACTATGAGGCTCACGGCCTCCATACCTCAACATGGGAATTCCTAGTTAAAATTATTTTATGAATAATAAAGTTATATGATTAGGAAGAAAGGAAATGATTTTTTGGTCCCAAAGACCTTTGAAGCTCACAACCATCATACTTATTTTTGGGGTAATCCAAGCAAAGATGTTTTATAAATCATGGAATTAGAGGATTAGGTGATAATAAATTTGATTAAGGATATACAAAGAAAATGGAAAAGGAAATGGATAAGGATTTCACAATTAGATATTAAGTGGATTTCGACCATGATGAGGAAAAATAATTTTTGGAAGTTGAAAGAGAATTTTAAGGTATTTTATTTAAGTGGATATTTATTAAAATAAATGGAAAATATTTTATTAAATTAAAGTAATACCGATTTTGAGAAAAACATCAGAAAATATTAATTAGATGTGTTTTATTGAGAAAAATGGGAATTTGAAGTCCAAATTATATTTTAAACTTAGAAAGTTTCAAAATTGAATTTAGAACGTCAAGAACTATTTTATACAGTGAAAAATAGTAGAAAAACCTTATGCCTTTCAAAAACGTGGATTTTTGAGCTACGCGATTTAGAAAACATTTAAATATTTTTACGCGATTGAGAAAATGTTAAAAAATATTTACGCGACTTGAAAACACGACAGAAATGTTGCGCGATTGTGAAAATATGATAAAAGTACTACACAATTAAGAGTACAGTAGGATTACTGTCAGGCCAATGTATTAGACCCAAAAATATAAGTTATGACTTTGGCCTATAATCGGCTTGTTTATGCATTGATCATGCATTGTGAAAGTTCAGTAGACTATGTTAAGGTCGATGGCCTAGGAGTTGAATTACACCTTAGTGCAGGTGCGATAAGCATAGTGTAGGTCACTTGTTGACCTTGGGGGTGTCGGGGTGCGAGTTTTCCACAATGGACAGTTGGTAGCCCCTCTGTGTCGTGGATCAGACCGATGCAACTGATAACTTCACAAAATATAGTTATTTATGCCCTATATTTGTGCTTCATAGATTGCTTAGTCCTTGTATTTATACATATCTGGAAGGTTTTAGGTTTATATTTGTCAAATGCAATTTGGACACATTCCTATATGTTCTTAAGCAAATAGTGCATATTCTTAAATGATTAAGTGGATTTACAACTTATATTTGACTTGATGATTTCTCTAATGTAGGATGAGCTCAAAAGAGATGACTTAATGCAAGCCAAGGCCTAACATTAGAAGATAAAACTAAGGAAGCATTCCAGCAGAGCACACTACAGTGCTGGGTAATGAACGCCGCGACGTTAGCACCTCACTTGTTGTCCCCTAGTCATGGACGTCGCGGCTCTACGTAATGCAGGCCGCGGCACGGTGCGCCTCACCTGCTGTCAGTACTTACACCCGAGGCATGCATGCCGTGGCGCTGGGTAATGCATACCGTGGTGTGACATGCCAAATTTAGCCTATAAATAGATTTTTATTAGATTTTCTTAGGATGACCGTTTAGGGTTAGAGAAGCTGCGCTAGGTCTTTGTTTTTGAGGCTGAAGGAGGCCAAGGGAGCTAAGGTTGGGGGCTATCTTCCTCATGGAGGGAGATTTAAGCATCAATGGCAACATCCATAAGGCTTTCCTTCTTTCTCCCTTTTCTTTCTTCTCTTCTCTGATTTTGAACATGTATTTTATGATTATATTTTGGTGTTCAATGATGTAGTAGTTGTTTTAGGAAATACTTTGAATCCTTTTTATGAATATTAATGATTTTGTTCTCTTTTGAGTTTGTATGGATGTATGATTTTGTTCAATCATATGGTTCTTAGTGCTCTTGATAGTTTGGCCAATTGTTAAGTGATTTGTTGAAATCTAATGAGCCTAGACATAGGACTTTGGGTTTTAAATCATATATATGGTTGATGTATGTTCGATTTCATTCTAATGGTGGGATGGGTTGATTCAGTAATGGGATAGAAATATACCTCTTAGCCATGCATAGCGAGTGCTTGAGAATAGATCTTAAAGAGTGGAGTTTGCGCTAGTTCTCATGGAGACATAGTGGATTAGGTAAAGAAAGCCATGGTTGATTGACCCCTAAACATAAGCTTTCAACTAATGAAGATTCTCAAGCTAAACTAATCATTGCATTCATATTTATGAAGAGGTTTGCATGTTGCTAGTTGAAGTAAATGGTGAAGAAGGGTTTCCCTAAGCTCTAGCCATTATCTTTATTGCTTTCCTAGTCTTTGGTTTTTATCCATTTTCCCTATTTTTATGTTCTTGAATAGAATTACTTAAACTATCAGTTAATACTTGGCATTGGAAATAAACTTATCCTCGTAGGAACGATACTTTACTCTTCACTTTATTACTTGAACGACTCGTGTACTTGCGGTACACAAAAGGTCTAACAAGTTTTTGGCGCCGTTGCTGGGGATAAGACATTATTTCTATATTACTAATATTGACAATGAGTTTATGTAGTTCTACTTCAAGTTTTATTTTAGTTCAATTCAGTAAGTCCATTTGGACAAGTTATGGTCCTTTAGTTTTTATGTTTGTTATTGTTTTGCATAAATATGTAGTAAGTTTGATTTTAATGGTTTTAATATGTTTTTGTTGTACATTCTGTAAATTTAGCTTTTAGACAATTTTTGCAAGTGCTGGAGACCACTAGGAAGCAGGATTGGCAGAAAAAGGCATTTTGTTGCAAAATTCTACAGTCTGATCACTCACGCTGCGGCGCCTTTGTCTCTACCATATCAGGGTTTTGCACCCAAGGACTCAATGCTGCGGCTCAAGGAAGTGCACGCCATGGCGTGGCCTTTGTTTTTGCATTTTTTGTTTAATTTTCATGTTTTTCTTTATTTATTAATGCTTAGTTCTATTATGGCTACTATTTTGAATGGCTCAGGTACCCTATAGACCATGTATAGCAAGGACATAACATCACTTTAGTTTAGGGGAGTATCATTACATGTTTTTTCTACCTTAATGTTTAATGTATAACATGTTTTGATATTTAAAGTATGTAGTAGTGATAGTCATCATACTTTGATTGTTATATCTTGCTTTGGCTATCACTGATGCGTTGTTGATACAAATTTTCAATTTTCAATATTCTACACACAATGTTATGCATACTTGAATTGAAAAGGATGAAGAATGCATGATATATTACCAATGGCTAGTGTGGAATTGGTTGTCCAATGATAAATATTGATGCGATTTAACCTTAATTCTTTTATGAATCCATATGCGATCTTTGAAGCATGCTGAAGCAATCTAGTTTGTTTTTATGCATGATGTGTCTTCTACTTAGATGCTCGTGTAACTTTGAAAGGATTTTAATGCTTATCTAGAGAATGTTTATGATTTGTACATGTGGAAGTTTTCTACTATCCTTGAAGTTGTTTTGTAACTCTCTTGAAGTGAAATCCTAGATTGTGCATGATTGAGGAAATGATTAGGGCATTGTTTGGACCGATTAAGCCTAAAAAACTTACTTTTACATGATTAAATCCATAGGTCCCCTTTTGAAGCTTTTTAAATGTTTGGCCTTATATATTTTTCATCACTTTCATTTTCCTAACCCTATATAACATTTCTTATACATGCGAAAGCATTGCATTCCTTTCCTTCCCTCTGTGTTTATTGAGTGCATGATATGTTATTTCGTCACTTGAGTCCAATAAGTAGGGTATTTGTGTTGTTTATACAAAAATCGCTTGAAGGAACCATTTGCTTAACAAGAAATTGTTTTGTTCAAATGAAAAGAAAAGAAAAATAAAGGATAGAAAAAAAAGAAAAAAGAAAAAGAAAACAAAAAGAAGAAAAGCAAAAGAAAAAAAAAAAGAAAGCAAATGTGAAAAAGCATTGAGTGGTTCAAGAGAGTGTTATTTATTTCATTTTGCATACCCTTGTTGTAGTGACTCAAGTTTTGAAATGTCATGTTATGTTTCTCAATGTTTGTATTATATCATTTCCCTTTTGTTCTTCACCCCAAAACCTTGGCCTTACATTACAAGCTATTGAAGACTCTTTTGATTCTTAATTGTGTGTGATTTATATTAGTAGAGAGAGAGTTGGATTACAATTTTATAGATTCTTTGATTTGTATCCATGTGTATACTCATAAACTTATCCAGAGGAGTATGATTTGAAAAAGATAAGTTTGGCTTGCATGTTTGTAGGAGATATGTTTTGTATGGTAAGAAACTTGATTATTGACATGATAAGAATTGTGTATGTGTTGAGCTTAATTATGAGGTAGGAGCATTATTTGAGGGTTGATACAATCATTGTGCACTAGTTGTGGTTAAAAGAAAATTGAAATTATCATAATTGTTGAATGCCTGTTGAATATGATTGTCAAGTAAGTTTACTTAATCATACTTTGTTTTGCTCGAGGACTAGCAAAAACTTAGGTTTGGGGGTGAGATAACATCACAAAATATAGTTATTTATGCCCTATATTTGTGCTTCATAGATTGCTTAGTCCTTATATTTATGCATATCTGGAAGGTTTTAGGTTTATATTTGTCAAATGCAATTTGGACACCTTCCTATATGTTCTTGATCAACTTGTGCATATTCTTAAATGATTAAGTGGATTTACAATTTATATTTGACTTGGTGATTTTTCTAATGTAGGATGAGCTCAAAAGAGATGATTTAATACAAGATAAGGCCCAACATTAGAGGATAAAATCAAGGAAGCATTCCAACAGAGCACACCACGGCGCTAGGTAATGCACACCGCGGCGTGGTGCGCCTCACCTGTTGTCAGTACTTACACTTGAGGCATGCGCGTTGCGGCGCTGGGTAATGCACGCCACTGTGTGACGTGCCGTACTGAGCCTGTAAATAGATTTTTATTAGATTTTCTTAGGATGGTCGTTTAGGGTTAGAGAAGTTGCGCTAGGTCTTCATTTCTGAGGCTGGAGAAGGCCAAGAGAGCTAAGGTTGGGGGCTATCTTCCTCATGGAGTGAGATTCAAGCATCAATGGCAACATCCATAAGCTTTTCCTCCTTTCTCCCTTTTCTTTCTTCTCTTCTCTGATTTTGAACATGTATTTGTGATTCTATTTTCATGTTCAATGATGTAGCAGTTGTTTTAGGGAATACTTTGAATCCCTTTTATGAATATTAATGATTTTGTTCTCTTTTGAGTTTGTATGGATGTATAATTTTGTTCAATCATATGGTTCATAGTGCTCTTGATAGTTTGGCCAATTATTAAGTGATTTGTTGAAATCTAATGAGCCTAGAAATAGGACTTTGGGTTTTAAATCATATGTATGGTTGATGCATGTTCGATTTCATTCTAATGGTGGGATGGGTGGATTCGCTAATGGGATAGAAATATATCTCTTAGCCATGCATATCCTGTGTTTGAGAATAGATCTTAAAGATTGGAGTTTGCGTTAGTTCTCATGGAAACATAATGGATTAGGTAAATGAAGTCATGGTTGATTGACTCCTAAACATAGGTTTTCAACTAATGAAGATTCTCGAGCTAATCTAATTATTGCTTTCATATTTATAAAGGGGATTGCATGTTGTTAGTTGAAGTAAAGGGTGAAGAAGGATTTCCCTAAGCTCTAGTCATTATCTTTATTGCTTTCCTAGTCTTTGGTTTATATCCATTTTCCCTATTTTTATGTTCTTGAATAGAATTACTTAAACTATCGGTTAATACTTAGCATTGGAAATAAACTTATCCTCGTGGGAACGATACTTTGTAACATCCCGAAAATTTATAATTTTAGGATAAATGATCATTTTACAATATTTAGGATTTTTAGGAAATTTTTTAGATTTTTCTGGGAACGCGAAATATTTTAATATTATTCCTCGTTCTACGCGCACATTGGACAGAATTGGCAGAAAGACTGTAACGCTTCCAAAGTTGGAAAATTTTATTACGAATAGTCATTTTCTAATATTCGTGATTTATGTGAATTCTTTCAAAATTTTTTGGAAACGATGAATATTTTAATATATTTCTCAGTTTGCTTGCACACTGAGTCGAACCGGAAAAATGAAATATTTTTCCCGAGAACCTTGAACTATGGAAACGTCGACAGGGGATCTTACTAAACCCGAGACTGGACACAGTTTACAAGGTTTCACATTTTTCGAAGAATTTTAACAGATGAAACAATAAAATACTGCGAAGAGTTAATCTGTCAGATTTATTAATGCTGACTTCTGCCAGCTATGATTATTGTCTAATAAATAATAACATGTAATAAAAATCTTATCACACTGTTCAAAATTTACCTTGTGTCAAGTTCCTTTAGCTTTATTTTCAAAATAAAAGTTAAACTGATTCAAAAGCTTATTTGGGAAACTTCTAGGAAGCTTCCTCCTATTTCACTTTTCTCTCTCTCCCCTCTCCACCCTACTTACACGGCAGATGGCCTTAAGGGCCCAATAATCACATTTCATTTATCCCTCCTTCTCTTCTTCTCTTCTACGTTTCTTTTCTTCTTCTCTTCTTTTTTCTCCTTCTTCCTCCTCCTCCACCGTCCACCCTCTCCACTCACCATTTTCATTTCTTGCTTCACCACCTCCATATCTAGCTTTCTTCCATCATTCCAAGAGCATTTCCTAGTGGCCATCCTTGGTTATTCTTCTTCTTCTTCTTCTTCTTCTTCTTCTTCTTCTTCCATTTTCCACCATTAAAGCCAAAGCTTGGAGCTTTTGAGGTAAAGTCTTCAACTTTCTTCTATCTTCTTCTTCTTTTTCATTTTATTGGTCACCTATGTGGCCAAGGAGCCATTTTTCTACGATTGGAGTGAACACATTGGGAATTTCTCACCCTAGGGTTTTTCTTGAAGGGGAAAACGAAAATCAAGAGCAAAAAAGGGAAAGCATTCTTGTGATTGTCTTCATTTAGGTAAAAGGGAGATAATCCTCTTCAACCAATCTTGGTAGTAAGGAAATGTCTTGTGTGTTGTTGTTGATGAGAGAATCCATGTTAGATTTCCCTCTTTGTTATGTTGGGTTATTTCCATGATGTTGTTGTTTGATTTGTATGGATGTATGGATGTGCATTGTGTGACTTGATGATCATGAACTCATATGTTGCTATTTTGTAATTATATGTCATGTATATCATTTTGGAATGGTTGAAAATTGATGAGGGATTTTGGATAACGAATGGGCCAGGGCTCTGCAGAAAAGAATTCTGCAGAACCCCTGTTAATACACTAGCGCCCAGGCGCTGTGCATAGAGCGCCTAGGTGCTCTGTGCCCAGGAAGTTTTCCCTGTGACGCGGCCCGGTGAGCGCTCAGGCGCTTCGTGGTCAGCATCCAGGCGCTCAACCAGCGCTCAGGCGCTCCAGACATGGCGCCTAGGCGCCCATAGCAGAATCACCCAGATGATGGTGAAATGATGCTAAGACTTCCATGTGAAGGTATTACAACATAAAATGAAGTAAGAAACTGAATTTGTTAAGGAAATTCCTCTAGAAAGAGAGAGACTCTATGAGAGTAGATTATGTTAAGATACCTATGTCATAAAATGGATAACTCATGAATCGGAAGAATTTAATATAATCAAGATTTCATAAATCTTAAAGGACTAAGAATGAGATTATCATAAAACCTAGGGTAATTCCAAGTGAGTGAAGAACAAGAGAGTGCAAGGCCTAAGAGCTTGAACGATTTACAAAGGGTGGAAGAAATTTAATTGCCTTGGAAGATTTTGCAAGTTGTAAGAATAGGATTGGACGTGAACTTTGACAAGGATGACAAATCTTAATTAAGAATGCATAATGGACCATGAAAATGTGTTACCTCGATTTATTTCAATAATATGATATTGTGAGTACATGTGAATTACCATTTGTATATTGATGCGTATATTGGCCTAATGTGGCATATTATAGAATTGTATGAGATTGTGAATCATACATGTTCATGCATAGTATCTTACGCATTGTGATTGTCCTTGTGGACTGTTGTAAGGCCAAGTTGCCTAGGAGATTGAACACACCTTAGTGCGGGTGCGAATAGACAAGTGTAGGTCATTGGTTGACCTTGGGGGCGTCGGGGTGCTGGTTCCTCGCAATAGGAGGTTGGTAGCTCTCCTGCCCGTGGGGTAGACCGATGCAAACGCTTAGAATTGAATTGCTTTTATTATAAATTCCGTTGAATTGCTATTGATGCATATATGAACTGTATTGCTCGGTGGGCGCTTTGCGCCGTGCTATTTTCTTACTGCCAGTAGTGGTAATGAAAGACGGGTGTCTCACCTCTTTCCTATATTTCTGCGTTCTCTGTTTTATATTCATATTTGATAAAAGATCGTGAAGAAGATGATGAGGAACCACGCTTTGCCGATGGGGTTGGGAATCTGGACAAGATTCCTTCGTTTTCCTAGGAGTGCATCAACATGGAGGCATTGATGATTGTTGTATCAACCGGGACGCTGAATGTCATGCGCATATGGGGTTGCGGACTTGTCTGCTGGTAGTACCCATCCCTGGGTCACTACTTCTCCCCTTTTATGTTTTTATTCCCGCTGTATTTTACTTGACTCTGTAATGATTATATTCTATGCTATCAGTGATTCGTGTAATTTGGCTATAAAATATATATATAAAGAATGTGATTTCATTTCAATGGTTGTATTAAGGGTTGAACACATCTATAATTCATTCATGGCTCGTATTTTCTACTTATGCATAAATGCGAAGAGATAAACTCGTTAATTTTTGAAACTACTGTTATCATGACTGTGACACGCCTGGATTTAGTAACTGTGGTGTAATACGATTGCGCTGCGGTTGCTACATCAAGGTGCGTTACATTAGGTGGTATCAGAGCAGTTCATCCTATTGAGCCAGGGTATGGACTTGTTATGTTTAAGCATATTAGAATTTGGTCTGTTGTGCACTTCCTTGTCTCTTGATTGAGATGATGGGAAAGGAATGCATGGCTTGCCGTAGGTAGAATGTTGACGGCTACTGTTATACAGTTGCATGATATTGAGGACTGGCCTACTCAATATGTAATGTTCTGTGTGTACAGGAAACTATGGCTTCACCTAGGTGTACTGTGTTAGGAAAATAGGAATTTTTGTGAGGAGATCAAAGGGTTTTGGAAAACTAATCTTCTGGAGAAAGAAATAGTTGGTGTAAACTAGGTTCGAGAAGCTGTTTGGAAGTTGACGGCTTATGAGGGATTACGTTGTGGAAGCATAACGAAGAAGTTCGAGCTAAAGATTGTTAGGATTCGTGCATTGACTTGTCTTGTTTGAATTGTGTGATTTTGTGGGTTTAGTTTCCGAGAGGAGACAATGTTGATTGAAATAATTGTGTTTGTTTCGTTGTGTCGTGCTTTGTCCGTCTTCGAAGAAAGTCAATGACTCGTGACGGACGTACGCATGTGAGCGCAGGACAAGACAATAGGAGTATGGCTGCGACTGCAGAAGAAAGGCAAATGACAGCTGAGATGATAACTTACCAGGATCAGAGGATCACACAACAACGAGAATTGGAACTTGAGGTTCAGAATCTGTTGGAGGAAAGCCGACTTTGGGGCAACCTCGGATTGCCTAGATTCCAAAAGAGGAATAATAGAAAAGTTAACCAGTTTAAGCGGAAACCATATGCACGGGTATCAGAGAAACAACAACAACAACCAACTCCTAGACAAAGTACTAGTGGTGGTGTATCCAGTCAGACCTCGACATCTTCACCAAGATGTAGGAAATGCGGAAAGAACCACTTCACGAGGGAGTGTAAAATCGAAGGGATAATCTGTTTTAAATGCGGAAAGCCTGGACACGTCTCCCGCGACTGCGACCAAGTAAAGGCAAATTCTTCCATTAATGCTGTAAGGGCTGTGGAACCACAAGCAGAAGCCAGAACTTATACCTTGGGTGGTGCTGAGACCTCAACATTTGGAAATCTAAACAAGGGAAGTTACGCCTCAGTGATGACCCTGTAATCGTACTGTATAATTCTGGGGGTAACCCCTCCTTTTACCATTTGTAACCGTATGGATCATTTGGATTCATCTATATCTTTCTTATCTTCAACTTAAGTTACTTCTATTTCTGTTGCTAAGACTTGTCGTTGACACCTAAGTTGTGTAATCTATCCTACTTCTACTAAAGATCGAGTCTTTTGTTAACCTATCTTGCTTACCTTAAATCATATCTGTTCGAGTTCATGATTTTAGAAAATGATCGGTCATTTTCTGATTATTATCTGCTAGGTCGTTCCGATAAAAACCTTAGTGATTTTTGAAACTAAGACTTTTGAATTCGTGACAACCAACAAAGTCTAAGCTTCATAAGGGAAAGGAGCTTGAGGGTATATGTTAATGTTCTCCATAGAGGACCAAGAGTAAAAGGAATATAGATGCCGCTCTTGTAGTCGAAGAGTGTCACATGTCAAACTACGATGCTGTTGGTTAAGGAGAGGAATGAAATTTCTCGGTGAGACGGGGACCGTCACAAAATAAACAAGGCTTCAATCAAGGATGAGTGTCCTCAGGGAAAGATGAGCGATTCAATGGGCTGGTGAGGAAAGAGTCGTTGTTCCTTCTAAGATAGATGTATGTCCTGGTCATCGAGGGATTCGTGGAAATAGAGAATGTTCCCAAAATGATTTTACGAGCGTGCTTTCGACATTATGGGTATTCCGTGATGTCAATCGGAGTGACAAACACTCCTATTGTATTCATGGACAACATGAATTATATTTTCTGTCCTTACCTAGAACGGAATTATCGTTGTCATTAATTATGACATTCTGATCTATTCCCAAAGATATGGGGAGATGCGTCGGACATCTCGGTATAGTTTTCCTGACTTTAAAGAAGATGAAGTAAATGCTAAAGTATCAAAGTACAATTTCCCGCTTGAAGAGATTCAATTTTTGGGTTGTGAAATTCTAAATGGAGTAATTGTTATGAATTCACCAAAGGTTGGAGTAGTTCTTCAAAGGGAAAGACCGAAAACCGTAAAGGAGACTTGTAGCTAATGGAATTAGTTGATTTTATCGAAGGAGCACCAATGAGTTCTCCAATATGGCAGAATCTCTTACGTAGCTTACAAGAAGAGGATCAAATTTCTACGAGCTGACACAGGTAAAGAAGGTTTTTCCAAGGATTGAGGAGATATTCAGATGTTCACTAGTCTTGCTTCTACCTAATCTCGAGAAACCGTTTGAAATACCTTGTGATACTTCGCATTAAGGTTTAGGATGTGTACTCATGCAAGGCTGGGAAGTTGTGGCTTACGCCTCAAGGTAGTTGAGGGTGCCTGAGAAGAATTACCTGACCCGTAACTTGTAGTTAACTGCTGTTATATCTGCTCTAAAAATATAGAGACACTTTCTATATGGAGCAAAATTCAATGTCCTTAGCTGTCACAAGAACCTGAAGGACTTAATTGATGAGAAGGAACCAAACACGAGGCAGAGAAGGTGACTAAAGATTTTGAAGGAACATGATCTCTAACTTTAGAGTCATCTTGGAAAAGGAGAACGCCATGGCGAACTTTTTGAACCAGAAACTGCCTAATACCTTCATTATGATGGTCGAGAAGAAGGAATTAGTAGAGTAATTCGAGGACAGGTGGCTGTCATTGGAAATGACACCAGATGAGGTATGTCTAGATATAATCGATATTTCGAATGATCTGTTAGGAAGAATTCGAGAGAAGTAGAAACAGTGACCAATTTCTACATGACAAGAAAGAGCTATTAAGACAAGGCTTGGTGTCAGAATGTGAGGAAGGAACTCGACAGAATCGTGGTGTTCATGAGTGAAGGTTGCATACCAGATGATTCAGAACTTAAGGAGTTTATTCCCAATGAAACTCACGAGAGTAAACCGAGTTTACCCATCGGAGCGATCAAGGTATATCAAAGTCTAAAACAGAAGTAATGGTAACAAGGGATGGAAAAAAAAAAGGCGTTGCAAAAGGTGTGTCATCTTGTCTAAGTTGCCAGCAAACTCACTCTTGAATTCTACGACCTATATCAAATTCTTTTTCGGATTGGTCCAGTGGCCATAACTAATCTTTGCCATCCTTTCTTTTTAAATCTTCATGATATCTTCCGTATGCCATGATCACGAAAGTATATCCTTGGACCCACCCATGTTATCGAACAGGACACAGTACGATTGAAAATGAGTTTAACCCATGGAATGCTTCCTGTGGGATCGAGAATAGAATAGCAAAGCGACATGGAAGTCAGAAGATAAGGTGAAGAAACAACATCGATATTTATCCTAAGGAATAAAAATTTCGAGGACGAATTTTCTATTTGAAGGGGAATGTTGTAACATCCGAAAATTTATAATTTTAGGATAAATGATCATTTTACAATATTTAGGATTTTTACGAAATTTTCTGGATTTTTCTGGGAACGCGGAATATTTTAATATTATTCCTCGTTCTGCGTGCATATTGGACAAAATTGGCAAAACGACTGTAACGCTTCCAAAGTTGGAAAATTTTTTTACGAATAGTCATTTTCTAATATTCGTGATTTATGTGAATTCTTTCAGAATTTTTCGGAAACGACGAATATTTTAATATATTTCTCGTTTTGCATGCACACTGAGTCGAACCGGGAAAATGAAATATTTTTCCCGAGAACCTTGAACTATGGAAACGTCGACGGGGGATCTTACTAAACCTGAGACTGGACACAGTTTACAAGATTTCACGTTTTTCAAGGAATTTTAACAGATGAAGCAATAAAATACTGCGAAGAGTTAATCTGTCAGATTTATTAATGCTGACTTCTGCCAGCTATGATTATTGTCTAATAAATATTAAAATGTAATAAAAATCTTATCACACTATTCAAAATTTACCTTGTGTCAAGTTCCTTTAGCTTTATTTTCAAAATTAAAGTTAAACTGATTCAAAAGCTTATTTGGGAAACTTCTAGGAAGCTTCCTCCCATTTCACTTTTCTCTCTCTCCCCTCTCCACCCTACTTACACGGCAGATGGCCTTAAGGGCCAAATAATCACATTTTATTTATCCCTCATTCTCTTCTTCTCTTCTACATTTCTTTTCTTCTTCTCTTCTTCTTTTCTCCTTCTTCCTCCTCCTCCACCGTGCACCCTCTCCACTCACCATTTTCATTTCCTTGCTTCACCACCTCCATATCTAGCTTTCTTCCATCATTCCAAGAGCATTTCCTGGTGGCCATCCTTGGTTCTTCTTCTTCTTCTTCTTCTTCTTCTTCTTCTTCTTCTTCTTCTTCTTCTTCTTCTTCCATTTTCCACCATTAAAGCCAAAGCTTGGAGCTTTTGAGGTAAAGTCTTCAACTTTCTTCTATCTTCTTCTTCTTTTTCGTTTTATTGGTCACCTATGTGGCCAAGGAGCCATTTTTCTACGATTGGAGTGATCACATTGGGAATTTCTCACCCTAGAGTTTTTCTTGAAGGGGAAAACGAAAATCAAGAGCAAAAAAGGGAAAGCATTCTTGTGATTGTCTTCATTTAGGTAAGAGGGAGATAATCCTCTTCAACCAATCTTGGTAATAAGGAAATGTCTTGTGTGTTGTTGTTGATGAGAGAATCCATGTTGGATTTCCCTCTTTGTTATGTTGGGTTATTTCCATGATGTTGTTGTTTGATTTGTATGGATGTATGGATGTGCATTGTGTGACTTGATAATCATGAACTCATATGTTGCTATTTTGTAATTATATGTCATGTATATCATTTTGGAATGGTTGAAAATTGATGAGGGATTTTGGATAACGAATGGGCCAGGGCTCTGCAGAAAAGAATTCTACAGAACCCCTGTTAATGCACTAGGTCTCAGGCGCTGTGCATAGAGCGCCTAGGCGCTCTGTGCCCAGGAAGTTTTCCCTGTGATGCGGCCCGGTGAGCGCTCAGGCGCTTCGTGGTCAGCGTCCAGGCGCTCCAGACATAGCGCCTAGGCGCCCATAGCAGAATCACCCCGATGATGGTGAAATGATGCTAAGACTTCCATGTGAAGGTATTACAACATAAAATGAAGTAAGGAACTGAATTTGTTAAGGAAATTCCTCTAGAAAGAGAGAGACTCTATGAGAGTAGATTATGTTAAGATACCTATGTCATAAAATGGATAACTCATGAATCGGAAGAATTTAATATAATCAAGATTTCATAAATCTTAAAGGACTAAGAACGAGATTATCATAAAACCTAGGGTAATTCCAAGTGAGTGAAGAACAAGAGAGTGCAAGGCCTAAGAGCTTGAACGATTTACAAAGGGTGGAAGAAATTTAATTGCCTTGGAAGATTTTGCAAGTTGTAAGAATAGGATTGGACGTGAACTTTGACAAGGATGACAAATCTTAATTAAGAATACATAATGGACCATGAAAATGTGTTACCTTGATTTATTTCAATAATATGATATTGTGAGTACATGTGAATTACCATTTGTATATTGATGCGTATATTGGCTTAATGTGGCATATTATAGAATTGTATGAGATTGTGAATCATACATGTTCATGCATAGTCTCTTATGCATTGTGATTGTCCTTGTGGACTGTTGTAAGGCCAAGTTGCCTAGGAGATTGAACACACCTTAGTGCGGGTGCGAATAGACAAGTGTAGGTCATTGGTTGACCTTGGGGCGTCGGGGTGCGGGTTCCTCGCAATGGGAGGTTGGTAGCTCTCCTGCCCGTGGGGTAGACCGATGCAAACGCACCGACGATCCGGACCGAGACACTGTCCTATATCGTGATCTAGTGTAGAATGTCTGTACAATGCCATGATTGCGCACGAGAAAATTTATTGATAGCACTGGCCTCGGCAGCCGAGTTACAGACATGTCTCCTGATCTTTCTCTCCGACTGTTTGAGTCTAGCTCCATGGAGTAGGAATTGGGAAAGCATGCATTGTGCATCGTTCATTACTGGTCTTATAAACTGTTGAGCATGAATACCTGTAAATGATTATCTGATTGTTGTGCTGATTTCTGGAAATACTATTGTGATATGCTTGCTATTGCTTATTGTTGTTCTACCTTTTTCCATAAACATCACTGTTATTACTGACTTTGATTATTGCTTAGAATTGAATTACTTTTATTATAAATTCCGTTGTTCCTATTGATGCATATATGAACTGTATTGCTCGGTGGGCGCTTTGCGCCGCGCTATTTTCTTACTGCCAGTAGTGGTAATGAAAGACGGGTGTCTCACCTCTTTCCTATATTTCTGCGTTCTCTGTTTTATATTCATATTTGATAAAAGATCGTGAAGAAGATGATGAGGAACCATGCCTTGCCGATGGGGTTAGGAATCTGGACAAGATTCCTTCATTTTCCTAGGAGTGCATCAACATGGAGGCATTGATGACTGTTGTAATTGGCTAGCTATCATGAACAATAGTTTTGATGATAACAAACGTGAAGACAAACATGAAGATGATAAGAAGATCAAGTCCATGTGTTTCAAGATTAGTCTTAGGACTTAGGATCCATCATGTATGGAGCTGTCAATTAAATATCTCAAATGATTAAGGATAACCTAAACTGAAGTTTTAAAGTTGCTTTTAAAAGATCAAATGTTTTAGAGGTTAAAAACAAGCATTTCGAAGCTTTTTAGAAAGGTTTTATAACTGCTTTTAACTAAGGTATTCGAATACCTCAATATGGTATTCGAATAACCTGATTCGTAACTGATATTTTCTACTGTGCCAAGACAGAGGCATTCGAATACCCCATATGGTATTCGAATACCCTAGTTTCAGAATGAACCTTTTTAAATGAGGCATTCGAATACCCCACATGGTATTCGAATACCCTGTTTTCGAAACATGCCTTTTTAAATGAGGTATTTGAATACCTCCTCCTGGTATTCGAATAACCCACGGGAATTAGATTCTGGTTTTTGAATTCATACGAGAATTAAAACCATTTAATACCATTTTAATGCTCCCAACGGCCATTTTCTTCTACGAGCTCTATAAATAGAGGCCTGGGACACTTCTGAAAACCCCCGAACTTTTGATCAATTTTTTTTTACTTGGCTGAAAACGTTTTTTACATTATTTTCTCTCTTTCTCTGTGCTCTTAATATTGAATCTTTGAGATATCTGTGAGACAGCTCTTTAGCACTTCAATTTGTATAATTTACTCTGAGTGAGAGTTTCTCTTCTTCATCTATTATTCTGATACTGTTGTAAAAGGGTGAGATATCCCTTAGTGAATTGTGAGGGTGAGGTATCCCTCAGTTAAAGGGTGAGGTATCCCTTGTTGTAAAGAAGGTGAGGTATCCTTCAAAGGGGTGAGGTATCCCTCTAAGGTTTGTGTAAGGGTGAGGTATCCCTGCAGTGAGGCTTTAGCACAAGGGTAGAGTTTCCCTGTGTGTGAAAAGTGCTCTATTGTGTAAAGGTTGCAAGCACCTGTTTTTAAGCTTGTATTGAATAGTGAAAAATCTCAAATTGTGTTTCGGGGACTGGACGTAGGCCACAAGTGGTTGGTGGTCGAACCAGGATAAATATCGTGCCTGCTTTTCTACCCTTAATCTTTTATCTTTATGCACTTTATTTATTCTTGCAATTTAATTATTAATTGTTCTTCTTATCTTCATCTTATTCACGTCTTTTAATAATTAAATTCAGTATAATTTATTTGTTTAAGGCTTTTGCGAAAAATCTTTAATTACTCAATTCACCCCCCCTCTTGAGTACTGAAGCCACTTGGGCAACAAGTGGTATCAGAGCTAGACTCTTGTATAAAGAGCTTAGCCGCTTCAAGAGTACATGGCTTCATCAAATGTTTTATCAGAAGCAACTTCCATAAATCGACCACCCTTTTTCAATGGGGATGGTTATGCATATTGGAAGGAAAGAATGAAAATCTTTATAGAGGCTATTGATCTAGATGTGTGGGATGCTGTCGAAAATGGCGCATTTATACCTACACGCGTTGTCAATGGTGTAAAAATCGAAACACCTAGAAGTGATTGGTCTGATATGGATAAAAGAAAAGTTCAATATAATTTAAAAGCCAAAAATATTATAACTACTGCTTTGGGGTATGATGAATTTTTTAGAATTTCAAATTGTAAAACCGCTAAAGAAATGTGGGATACTTTACAAGTTACCCATGAGGGTACTAGTGAGGTAAAGAGGTCGAGAATCAATTCTCTAACTCGCGAATATGAATTGTTTAGAATGAACCAAGGAGAAAGCATTCAAGAAATGCAAAAGAGTTTCACCCACATTGTTAATCATCTTGCATCATTAGGAAAGAATTTTACTAACGAAGATTTGATTAACAAAGTGTTGAGATGTCTTAGCAGGATTTGGCAACCCAAAGTAATGGCTATTGCGGAATCAAGAGACTTATCAACAATGTCTCTAGCCACCCTATTCGGAAAGCTTCAAGAACATGAGCTGGAACTAAATAGGCTCAATCAAAGTGAAGAGCATGATAAAAAGAAGAAGGGAATTGCACTCAAAGCCACCTCTTCCATACTTGAAGATGATGATGAAGGTGGTAAAGAGGATGCTGAAAATTTTGAACTAAGTGAGGAGAATCTTAGTCTCCTTGTGAGAAAATTCGGAAGATTCCTAAAGAAAAAGGGATTTCAAAGAAGACCACCCCTTCCTCAAAAGAAGGCATATCACAGAGGAGAAGGATCCTCCACTCCTCCAAAATGCTACGAATGTGGAGAATTGGGACACATAAAGATGGAGTGCCCAACCTATCAAAGGAAAGTGGAGAAGTATGAGAAAAGGCACTCAAGGGAAAAAAAAGAAAGAAGAGCCTACATAGCATGGGATGACAACAACATGGACTCCATTGATAGCTCAGATAGCGAAGAAGCTCAACTTTGTCTCATGGCCAAAGGAGAAGAAGAAGAAAGCAAAAATGAGGTAAGTTCTAACTCTACTCTACTCCCTTCTTATGATGAGTTACAAGATGCCTTTGAAGAATTGCATGACGAAACTTTAAAACTCACAAAACAAATTTCTTCTTCTAAGAAAAAAATCTCTTCTCTAGAAAATCAAATTCTTATTTTAAATAAAGAGATTGAAGAACTAAAAATTGAAAATGAAACTTTGGGAATTATTGATGCATGCTCATCTCATCCCTCACATGCTTCTACTTCGTATTCTTGTTCTTCATGTCATCTTCTTGAAAATGAAATTGAAGATTTAAAGAACACCATTGCCAAATTCACATGTGGAAGAGATAATTTAAATATTTTATTAGGAAAACAAAGGTTGTTTTTCAAAAGGCTGGAATAGGATATAACCCGAATAATCAACACAAATCCTATAAAAATTTCTTTGTTAAATCTAGCATTTCATGTAGCCCATTTATTAAATGTTTCTATTGTGGAAAGAAGGGTCATAGTGCATCAACATGCAATGTAAGGAAAAACATTAATACAAAAATTGGAACTAAAATGGTATGGGTTCTTAAGGGTACTATACCCAAAACTGACATTCAAGGACCCAAGAAAATTTGGGTACCAAAAACCAAAAATTAAATTGTGTTGCAGGTGTGCTTGAAAGCCAAGAGCTCACTTCGGCATTTTTTGAAAGTGGTTGCTGCAAGCACAAGACTATAATGAATTCCAAGCTCTCCTTCTTGTCTCTATCAGGCTTGGACATGCATTCATTTTATATAGGAGTATTTCCATCAAAAGGTAAGTTTTCATATCTTAAATATACCTTCTGAACGTAAAATATATGTTTTTATGTTTGAGTTATTCGAATACCTCCCTGTGGTATTCGAATACCATTGCATCTGTACGTGAAAATCCATGTTTTTCTGATAGGTCTATTCGAATACCATCATAAGGTATTCGAATACCATACATCAGTACAGAGTTCTTGTGGTTTTATAAGCAAAGGCATTCGAATACCTAAATATGTATTCGAATAACCTGAAAAATCTTTATCAGTACTTGTTACATGCTATTTGGAGTATTTGAATACCTTCCAAGGCATTCGAATATTTGCTCCTTCTGGAGTTTATAAATTGTGGTAGGTATTCGAATACGGCAAGAGGTATTCGAATACCACATGGCTGAAAGCAAGTTTTACGACATGTTCTCTGTTTCGTTTCTGCCGTTCTTTCTTTTATGCAATATAAACAACATGCTTTTGATCTTATTTCATCAAGCCTTCATTTTGTACCTTAAATAGAAATTACATGATGTTCTTAAATGCACATTTTTGCTTGCTCTTTCACCTCCTTTTTCTAGAATATGTTGCATATTTAAATTCTTTGTAAGGTAAATACTCAATGTAATTGGCTACTATTTTAATAAATATACAAGTGCAATAAGTGGTATATGAAATATTTAATATCTATGCTTTTTATTGATATTTGGCAGATTTATAAGCAATTGATAACAAGTGGTAAATGCATTACTTTTTTTTGACAACAAATGGTATCAAACAAAGTAGTATGAACGAAATAACAGGTAATAACAAATGATAACAAATGATATCAAACAAGTGGTTACTTGGCCAAATTAATCGATAAATATTTTTTTTTGCCCTTGAGAATCATTTGCTGTTTTTGCCTCATTGTTTTAAATGCTTATTGGCTTATGAGTTTGACTAACCCCTATGGATCCAACATTAATGGATACCAATGAAAGCACTCTGAATTTTGTTGTAGGGGGAACACTACCTCAGCACAAATTTAAATGGACAAAATTCATTCAACTTGAGGACATGCATATGTTAATTTATATTGTTTTAATATGATAAAATGGGAGAGAAAAATACTTGCCCCATCTTTTTGATCATGACAAAAGGGGGAGAATGGTATCAACTGTACAAAAGGGGGAGAACAAGTTTAAATGTCTTTGTTTGAGAAAAGTCAGGGAGAAAAAGTCAAAACAAAAATAGAAATTGGATTCCAAAAATAAGGGGGAGCTGCTGTGCACATCTCTGATATAAATCACCTCTTATGAAAAAGAGGGGGAGTAAGTATCTCTAAACTAACTTTATGAATTCCAATTTATATGAACTAATGCTTTTCGCAAATGTTAGTTTGTCATCATCAAAAATGGGGAAAATGTAATTGGCTAGCTATCATGAACAATAGTTTTGATGATAACAAACGTGAAGACAAACATGAAGATGATAAGAAGATCAAGTCCATGTGTTTCAAGATTAGTCTTAGGACTTAGGATCCATCATGTATGGAGCTGTCAATTAAATATCTCAAATGATTAAGGATAACCTAAACTGAAGTTTTAAAGTTGCTTTTAAAAGATCAAATGTTTTAGAGGTTAAAAACAAGCATTTCGAAGCTTTTTAGAAAGGTTTTATAACTGCTTTTAACTGAGGTATTCAAATACCTCAATATGGTATTCGAATAACTCTGATTCGTAACTGATATTTTCTATCGTGCCAAGACAGAGGCATTCGAATACCCCATATGGTATTCGAATACCCTAGTTTCAGAATGAACCTTTTTAAATGAGGCATTCGAATACCCCACATGGTATTCGAATACCCTGTTTTCGAAACATGCCTTTTTAAATGAGGTATTCGAATACCTCCTCCTGGTATTCGAATAACCCACGGGAATCAGATTCTGGTTTTTGAATTCATACGAGAATTAAAACCATTTAATACCATTTTAATGCTCCCAACGGCCATTTTCTTCTACGAGCTCTATAAATAGAGGCCTGGGACACTTCTGAAAACCCCCGAACTTTTGATCAATTTTTTTTTACTTGGCTGAAAACGTTTTTTACATTATTTTCTCTCTTTCTCTGTGCTCTTAATATTGAATCTTTGAGATATCTGTGAGACAGCTCTTTAGCACTTCAATTTGTATAATTTACTCTGAGTGAGAGTTTCTCTTCTTCATCTATTATTCTCGATATCTTGTTGTAAAGGGTGAGATATCCCTTAGTGAATTGTGAGGGTGAGGTATCCCTCAGTTAAAGGGTGAGGTATCCCTTGTTGTAAAGAAGGTGAGGTATCCTTCAAAGGGAGTGAGGTATCCCTCTAAGGTTTGTGTAAGGGTGAGGTATCCCTGCAGGCTGAGGCTTTAGCACAAGGGTAGAGTTTCCCTGTGTGTGAAAAGTGCTCTATTGTGTAAAGGTTGCAAGCACCTGTTTTTAAGCTTGTATTAAATAGTAAAAAATCTCGAACTGTGTTTCGGGGACTGGACGTAGGCCACAAGTGGTTGGTGGTCGAACCAGGATAAATATCGTGCCTGCTTTTCTACTCTTAATCTTTTATCTTTATGCACTTTATTTATTCTTGCAATTTAATTATTAATTGTTCTTCTTATCTTCATCTTATTCACGTCTTTTAATAATTAAATTCAGTATAATTTATTTGTTTAAGGCTTTTGCGAAAAATCTTTAATTACTCAATTCACCCCCCCTCTTGAGTACTGAAGCCACTTGGGCAACAACTGTTGTATCAACCGGGACGCTGAATGTCATGCGCATATGGGGTTGCGGACTTGTCTGCTGGTAGTACCCATCCCTGGGTCACTACTTCTCCCCTTTTATGTTTTTATTCCCGCTGTATTTTACTTGACTCTGTAATGATTATATTCTATGCTATCAGTGATTCGTGTAATTTGGCTATAAAATATATATATATAAAGAATGTGATTTCATTTCAATGGTTGTATTAAGGGTTGAACGCATCTATAATTCATTCATGGCTCGTATTTTCTACTTATGCATAAATGCGAAGAGATAAACTCGTTAATTTTTGAAACTACTGTTATCATGACTGTGACACACCTGGATTTAGTAACTGTGGTGTAATGACGATTGCGCTGCGGTTGCTACATCAAGGTGCGTTACATACTTCACTCTTCACTTTATTACTTGAATAACCTGTGCACTTGCGGTACATAAAAGGTCTAACAGCAATGCACTGACGATTCAAACAGAGACACTATTCTTATTCACGATCTGGCGTAGACTGTCTTGTATAATGCCTGATGTGCACGTTGATAAAATTATAGCATTTGGTCTGAGGCGGCCGAGATATAGACAGATCTTCTAAATCATTCTCTCCAACTTGTGTTTAGCTCCATGGAGTAGGAAACTGGTTCATTATGCATGTGCATAGTCTGTCTACATATCATCGTGATATTTTATATCTGTTAAAAAAATTGATTGATGCTTGATGCCGTGACAATATTTATTATTTATGTATCTGTATGACATTTTTGTTATTTCTAGTTTTGTACTGCCATGTTGGTATTGATGTAGGTGATCTCACCTATTTATATGTTATTTCTGTGTTATATTTATGTTTGGTAAAGACAGTGGGGAAGGTGAAGAAGAGCAACATCCATTTTGTTTGTGTTGATTTTTTAGTTTTGAATGGCATCGGGACGAGAGCTTATCGGTTATGTTACAGTGCACTTTCACAGAGGTACAGATGCATGGTACATTAGCTTGGATACGGAGCGTGTAGTGTACCTAGGAGAGGTTATTGTGTTTGTTAGTAGGACCTGACACGGGGTTGCTGCTTTTACTTTAGCACCGATGTACGAGTAAAATTTAATATGCCTGTCAGAGAGATCTGAGGTGATTTCCATTACACCCCAAGGGAGGACTCCATGGTATCTTCTGCCTAGACTCCTGTGTGTACGGACATGTAATATCCTGAGAAAACATGTTAAGCTTGTATATAGTCTTAGAAGTACTATTATACTTGTATAATATGCCAGTTAAGTTTTGTGACAAACTGAGTTCATTTATGTAACACCCCAAAATTTATTTATTTTATTATAAATATTCATTTTATAATATTTGTGATTTTCTAGAATTTTTCTGGATTTTTTTTAGAAAGCGGAATATTTTAATATTATTCCTCGTTTTGCATGCAAACTAAGCAGAGCCGGGAAAATGAAATATTTTTCCCGAGAACCTTGGTCTGTGGAAATGTCGATGGGGGATCTTACTAAACTCAAGACTGGACATGGTTTACGAGATTTCACGTTTTTTGAGAAATTTTAATAGATAAAGTAATAAAACGCTGTGTAAATTTCATCTGTCAGATTAATTAATACTGACTTCTATCGACTATAACTATTGTCCATTGGATAATAGCATGTAATGAAAATCCTATCACATTATCTTAATGCAATCTACTTTATGTCTAATCAATCTCACTTTAATTCAAATTTTTGTACCCTAATTAAGAAGCTTCTTTGAGAAGCTTTGACCAACTAAAGACCACCTTGCCTTTGGCTTGTCAAGGAAGCAAAACATCCTCTCCCTTCTCTCTCCACTTTCCATGGCAAGCATAGCCCAAAGGGGAGTGAGATTTTGCTCCCACTTAACTCACTTAGTTACACTTTCATTCATTTTCAACTATCCACTTCTCTCTCTAACCTCATCTTCTTCATATTTTTCTCCTCCTTCTCTCTACACCTACTCCATAGCCACGGTTTGCAGCCCCCATCCTCCACCATTTTTGTTCACTTTTCTCTTCACTAAGCCCATTTCCCTACTCACCTTCATCTCCTCTACAACTTCTCTTTAGAAAATTTCTTCAAAAACCCAACCTTTCTCCATTGTCTTCCAAGGTAAAGTCTCTAACTTTGAGGTCAAGCTTCAACCTTTCTTCCCTTTTCTCTTCATTTTCGTGCTCCATGGTCTCTTTGATGACCATGGATCCATTTTTTTTCATGTCTAATATTGATTCTTGATGATTGAAAATCCTAGGGTTTTTGGAGCCTTGAAACTGAATCTTCAAGAGGCTTAAGGGAGACCATTTTGTGATTTCTCCTTAGGTAAGAGGGAGACTACTCACTTCACCTAACATTGGTGGTGAGGGAACCCTTGTATGTTCATGTATTTTGTGAGTTTTGTTTGTTCATGTGTTCTTGGAGTCAACTAATGTTTGAATTGTAATCTTGAATGGATTGAAAGTGTTAAATGAGCTTGATCATGTTAGGGTTGCTAAATAGAAATTTTGGAGGTTCCTATCCTAACATGGAGGCCACAGTTTTGAGGAGATTTTTTATGGAAAAAAATTGTTTTGTACACTAATACATAACATTTATGAAATTAAATGTTGAATGATGATAAAAAAAAATTATGAATGGAAAATTCTAATGGTTCATTACCCTAACTAATGCCATGGTTTTGGCTTGAATAATAATGGATTGGAATGATCATGGTAAACTAAAAATTTAATTGAATGGATACTAAGAAACTAATACATAAAATGAAAAGAAAATTTGAAACTTAGAAGACCTATGATGCCACAGTTTTGACACTTGAAATTAGGGAATTGGATTCGTCTTCTGAGAAATGGAATTTGAGTGATTAAGTATCAAGTAACTAATACATAATGTGGTAGAAAAATTGAGACTTTGATGACCTATAATGGCCACGGCTTTATAGTGAAAAATTTGGGATCAAGTGATGCCTTGGTGCATCCTTGGAAGATTGAGAAATTAATGACTTGCATAATCTTTAACAAGTGATAGAATTAAATTGGATAAAAACTCTTAGAGGGCCACAGTTTTGAATGGACTCTTGACCTAAATTTGTCATAATTAATCAAGCATAAGACGTTGAAAATATAGATACATAATGAGGACTTGTGATAGTGAATGAACATTTGATTCATGTATTAACATGGAAATTGATTCTATGCTATTGTGGACCTCTATGTAGGCTAAGCACTTGTTGATCTCGTACTTGAAAATATCATGATGTGATGATGTTAAGAAACGAATATGTGTATATATATGTTTATACACCATTGTGATATGCTTATGATGAATGCATCATTAATGAACATGCATGATTGAAATTGAGTCGTCATGCATACGCGTTGTCCGTTGGACACTGTTGGAAAGGCTAAGTGTGCCTAGGAGTTTGAATAACACCTACGTGCGGGTGTGAGTAGACTAAGCGTAGGGTCATATATTGTTGGCCCTGGGGGCGTCGGGGTACGGGTGTCTCACAATAGACAGTGGTAGCTCCACTGGGGCCGTGGGATAGACCAATGCGACACACCAACGATCCTGACTGGGACGCTGTCCTATATCATGATCAATTGTCGAGGTGCCACGTATAAGTCATTTGTGCAAACATTTTTATGAGATAAAGCGCACTATATTTTAAGGCTAACGATATACTAGCATTACTCCTTGATCATTCACTCTAAAAATGTTTATGTCTAGCTCTATGGAGTAGGAATTTGGTACCTTGTGCATTGTGAGTTGTCAGTCCCATAGTACATTGATCATGAGCATTTATAATTGTTCTTATTTCCGTAATAATTGTTTGAATATCTGAACTGTTGATTGCTGGTAGTATTACTGTTATTTATCTGTTGTTGGTGACTTTATTTCTATCTGCGGTTATTTTGCCCTTACTGTTAATTTTATTATTACTATGATTAAATGTTTGAACTGTGTTATATGTGGGTGTCCAGCGTCGTTTTGTTTTCTCGCTGCCAATTTGGTACTGAAAGTTGGGTGTCTCATCTCTTTCTGTGTTTCCTTTATTTTTGGTATTCTGTTGGATTGCGTACTTTCGAGAAGACGTTCGTGAGGAAGACAAGGAAGCTCCTGAGTTTCCAGGCTTCTAGCCAGACTACAATTGAAGTTATCGAGGATGACGTCGTGCCCCCGCGGATTTTTGGGCTACACACGGATCATTTTTCACGGAGGACCTGATTGCTGGCACATTAATGTGCAGACGGATCGATGCGTGTACCATGGGGAGCTGACGGTGTCCCTCGCATGGGGTTGTTATGATGCCCCTGTTTTAGATTTTCATGCTTTTGTTTGGCTGGAGTTTTACATGCCCGTTAGGGACATGTGGGCTGACATGTACTACACCCCACGTGGTGACTCCTTTTTGTCTACTGCTCGGGCTCCTGCTCGTTGCTCTGCCGCTCCGATGGATGTTTCCTCGGATGAAGAGGACCCCGAGGAGGACCCTTCTACGGTCTGTTCTCGTCAGTCCTAGGAGCTGATACTATTGGTAGCTACTGATGGCTAACCGACTATCTTATTGGGAAGCCTGACGTTTGTTGTACATGCTAGGGTACATATTTTGTTTTTTGTATATATATATATATATATATATATATGTGTATGGTTTATCTTACGTTGTCAAATTTTGTTTATTGCGACCATTTTAATTATTATCTCTATACGTTATGGATTTTAAATAAGCTTTTTTTAGCCTACTTGGTAATGACAATAATTTATTATAATAAATTAAACAAAAAATATATATAGTGACATTTGTAAAGGAATTTAACTAACTATATAATGAACTGGGTCAATGAATTTAAAAATAATTACTATTTTTTGCAATTTAATTTATTTCGCATTATGCATTATAGTTATAGTGCGACGTCTCTTCTTCGCAAGTATTTAGAAAAAGGGGCGTTTCACTGTCTTGGTATCAGAGCTCTCGGTTTAGATTTTCTTTTGGGTCATGTGGTTTTGGACTGTCTTGTTTGTGCTGTGTGATTCTCTGTGTTTGGTATTCCGCAAGGATACATCTGACTTTTTTATGTGCTTCGTGTAGTTTGATTTGAGAGAAAGTATGGCTCGTAGAGGAGATATGGTTGCTGCTATAGAAGCAATACAGAAGATGGCTGAAGCAATACTGCAGCAGAATCAACAAACTGCTCAACAGCAGGCAAGGACTGCACAACAACTGGAGGCTACAACTGATGCTTAAAATTTAGCGGAATTTCATCGCATGAACCCTCCACAATTCAAAGGAGAGTTTGATCTTGAGAAAGCCACTCTCTAGATCAAAGAGCTGGAAAAGACATTTCCTGGCATGAACTGTGCCGATAACAGGAAGGTGACCTATGTGGCGTTTATGCTAATTGGAGACACTGAGGAGTGGTAGACAGGAGAGCAAAGGTTGTTGTAAGCTAAGAATCGGGGCAATTACTTGGGAAGTGTTCAAAGAGAGGTTTTTGAACAAGTATTTTCCTGAAAGTGCTAGACACGCGAAGGAAATGGAATTTCTGGGATTGCGGCAAGGAAATATGAGCGTGGGCGAGTATGCTGCCAAGTTCGAATGCTTGTCGAGGTTCTCAACTTACTTTCAACACTAACCCAATGAAGCTTAGAAGTGTTGAAAGTTTGAAGAAGGCTTAAGACATGACGTGAAGAGAGCTGTCATAACCTTGAAAATTACTCAATTTTTTGAGCTGCTTGATACATGCTGCCGGGTGGAAAGTTTGGGCTAGGCGTGTAATGCCCCTTTTTGGGAGGGAACGTCACATTGTCAAATATAAATGCGGAATATAAAATTCGTAAGATTAAGACCCGGTTCATTTTAGTTAAAGTTAATTTGTCCAATTCATTAGTACGTGAGTAAAAAGGTGGCATAATTTTTTTTTTGTTAATTAATAAAACGGAGTGACGAAATATGAATAACAGTAAGGAGAAAAGCAAAATTATACTTGCCCAAAGGATCATACATATACATCTCCAAAATATCAGAATTTACAGCCCACCAAAAGTAAAACATCAGGCCCTCAAAATAAAACACTAGCAGCCATCAGCAGCTAAAATATGAATAACAGTAAGGAGTAAGATAGGAAATATAACTCTCATCTGAATAACATGCATATATAACCGTATCAGGATCCTCAGCGGGGTCCTCCTCATCCAAGGAAACCTCCATAGGAACTACAGAGCCACGGGCAGGAGCCCGAGCAGTGGAATCAAAAGAGTCCTCCTACGAGGTGTAATAACGGTCACCCCACATCTCCCGGATGGGCAGATAAAACTCCAAGCATAGGCTTACGTAGCAGGTAAAGATCGGCGTCGCATGTCGTCTCCAGGCTAAAGCAATCGATACATCTCCCAGGTAGACACAACGGTCGAAATTCAGGTTAATGTGCCAACACTCTTGCCCTCCAAGGAAGGTCAGACGCACATCACCCAGAAATCCGCGCATACGTGCCTCCATGCTCCACGGTAGGTGCTAATCTCGATCGGGCCAGAAGCCGGGGAAATCGGGAGCTTTAACCTCTTTGCCGTCGTCTTCGATAGATACAATATACGCACAGGCAGCAAATAACAAAAATACAGGAAAGAGGTAAGACATCCTACCATCATTACCAATTATAGCAGCCATAAACCAATACGGCGCAACACGCCCATATAACATTCCAAAATAATAATAATAATAATAATAATAATAATAATAATAATAATAATAATAATAATAATAATAGGCAGTAAATACATCAGTAAGCAGGTAAACAGTTTCAGGCAGTCAATCGTCATAATAATAAATAAACAGTTCAAATCCACATAAAGCAGTAACTATCATATAGTGTAACATCTCATGATGCATATGCACACTGTACTCAATTTCCTACTCCATGGAGCTAGACTCAAACAGTCAGAGAGAAAGATCAGGAGACACGTCTGCAACTCGACTGCCGAGGCCAAAGTGCTATAACTCAACAGTTTTTCCACGTGCACATACAGGCATTGTGTAGACAGTCTACGCTAGATCACGATATAGGACAGTGTCTCGGTCCGGATCGTCGGTGCATTTGCATCGATTTGCCCCACGGACAGGAGAGCTACCAACTGCCCATTGCGAGGTACCTGCACCCCGATGCCCCCAAGGTCGTAACATGACCTACACTAGTCTACTCGCACCCACACTAAGATGTGTTCAATCTCCTAGGCAGCTTGGCCTTAACAACAGTCCATAGGACATTCACAATGCATAAAGACTCTATGCATGAACATGTATGATCATAATTACATATTATTCCACAATATGCCATAATTGGCCAAAGAGAGCATCAATACATCCTTGGTCACTCACATGGACTAACACTATCATAGCATTGAAATTAAACAAAATAATACATTTTTAAGGTGTATTATGAATTCTTACTTAAAATTAATCTTTCTTACAAAGTTTGTCTCTACTTGAATTCTCATAATTAGTTAAATTTTCTAATGTAATTTATTCATACACTTAGAATGTTATTCTAAGGTCTCCAAGTCTCACATTCTCTTGCTCTTACCCTAATTGAATTTTGTAACACCCTTATGGGGATGTCACATTTATAAAGAAAATAAAATAAAGATAAATAAAATCTACCCAAGTTGTAAAACATTTATTATATACTAATACGGGTTGTAAAATTTTTTCGGTTAAACAGAATATTACGAGATAAAATAACACGGAACATAAAATAAGCACACTATCATCACACATAATATACATATGGTTCCATCATAGGTTATACAAATGATTTACAACTATAAATGGTTAACAACTAAAACAATAAACAAAACAGTAAAAGGTCAATATATACAAACGCAGACGCACCCAAGTACACATCATAAATATCTAACCCTCTGAAGGATCACTCTCAGATGAAACTTCAGGTGATAGATATCCAGGATGCCTCGACTCTCTACGGACACGAGTTCGTGCAGTTGATACGCTGCTGGTCTCGCTAGGCGCATCAAATATACCACCCCAATGACGCCTAAGAGATAGCAGCAACTCCACATGTAAATACAACAAAGTGGAAAAGATCGGTAATCCATCAAACTCCGTACGTATGGTCACAGTCAGACGCCCTACATACGTCACCGAGTCTCTATCCTCTCGCAGACGCCAGGCTTCAGAGCCTCCGTGAAACTTAAGTCGCACGAATCTAACGAATCCTGGTAGCGTCATCCTCCCACAATCAATCCAATGGATATAGATGATCGGATGATTCTTGATCGTTGTACTGATCCTCGACTTGTTGCTCTTCCTCCTCCTCAGGATACACACACTTAAGAGGCTATTCCTCTTCCTCAAACTCTTTACCACATAAATTTAAAATACGGAAACACATACAATAAAGAGGTAAGACAATCTATATCACCACAAACATGGTAAATAAGAAAACGACAATACAATCAGATATACAGTTCATACAATATAGGATACCATAACAACATAAACATAAATACAAGATAACATAGAACAATATAAACATAAATACAAAGATATAACATAGATATAATATAAGAATTAAATATATATGATATCATAGATAAAAATATAATAATGTACAACACAGATACATATGCAATATGACACGATCCTACTCCATGGAGCTAAACACATACAGACATCAGAGGGAATGACCCGCAAAATCTATTAGTACCACGACTGCCCAACCAAACTATTGCACTGTCACACGCTGCGTCTATAGCCCACAGTCACATGGCGTGGTGTAGTTCACTGTCAAACGTTGTGTCACTACAGGCATTGTACTATTAGACTTTACAAGATCTCGATTAAGTATAATGCGTGTCGAGTCCATTAGTGTGTTGCCAGTTACTACGGCCCAGAGGAACAACCAACTGTCCACAAATGGAATAATCCGCACACTAATGTCTCCTAGTCCATAATGGAATGAATCACACTATGCTTATTGCACTGACAACACAATGTGATTCACCTCGTCAATCAATCCACCAAAATTGGCATTAACTCAATGCATGATCAAAAAAAATTACCAAAATACCCTCAATGATATACATATGTGTATTTATGCAAATGCCCTCAGTGGCACATATTTACGAAAATGCCCTCAATGGCACAAACTCATATATATACAGTAAGTCCCACCAGACAAATTCTGTTTCACAACTTGTCCGGGTCCACCACTTTGGCCCGACAGTAAAAGTTACTGTTTTTGTCAATCGCGTAGAAATTTTATCGCGTTTTCACAATTCCATCATTTTTACAAACGTTTTTAAATCGCGTAAATATATTTTACTGTTTTCAAAATCGCGTAGGGTTTTTAATACGTTTTCTCAATCGCGTAAGATTTTTAAATTATTTTCTTGTCCAAATTCCTTACAAATCACTGTTTAAATAAACAGAAATAATTTTTAATACGTTTTGAACTACGTAGAGTATTTTTCATACCGTATACTGTATATTGGATATCTTTTCTATCTTATTTGTCCGTTTTTAATAAAAATTGACAGTATTTTGCTTAGAAAATCTATATCAATGGTTTTTCTAATTTTTCTATTAAAAATTCCTTTTTATTTATATGACAAACCATGTAATTAAACTTTTGAAAACTACTAACATGCTTCAAAATATAAAATGAGCTATATGTTAGAAATTTACAAAAAGCCACTATATTTTTCTTCTAACAGTAAAATCATTAGTTTTAACTTCTTCAACTCAATCTTAATCCTTTTATTTTCTCAAAACTCATTGTAATAAAATTCCTTCTAGTATATATTGCTTCTTTTTTATTAAAAATGGTTTGGAAATGATTTTAGAAATCATAAATACTTGGCTTTGGCATATTAGCCGAAATACATAAAATTGACATTTAATCTTTAAATTTGTTTTTCTTGTTCTAAAACAATTTATATCTTATCAATTCCCCTAACTTAATTAAATCACACTTTTGGAAAATTGATGAGAACATTTTGGTTCTCCTTTAATGTTGAGGCCGTGAGCCTTCATTGGTGTTCTTTAGAACACTCATGCAATCCTTGACATGTTATTCACATCCTACTAATTATACATACATTTCTAACACATACAATATATTTAAAGCTTGTAGACATGCAATTTAATGCAAATCACAAATAGCAAAGCTAATAACACATAACACAAAGGAATCCTTATGGATTCTACAACCACAACCAATTCCATTTTCTTATCACCACCTAAGGATGATAAGATTCAAGTCTTCCTCTTACCTTAAGTGAAGACAAACACTCTTTCACTCCTTTTTAGGGTTTCGGTTTTCACCCCTCCAAGACACCTATCAAGCTTAAACAAATTTCTACAAGTTATTAACATGAAAGAAAGCTTAAACCATGGATCAATCATGGCTTAGAACTTTGAAAAAGAATTTAGAAATGAAAAACAAAGATTTTCACCTTCTAGGTAAAATCTTCCAAGTAGGTTTTCAAGCCCAAGATGTTGGATTTTGCAAAAACTCTCAACTAGAGGTGTTCTTAAAATTGTGTTTACGTTTAGAAAAGTAGGTCGGATAAAATTTTGGGTGGTTGGATGGTGAACTAGGGTTCTTGGCCGAATGGTGCTTCAAGATAGCATCAATGGTGTTTGGTATTTTTGGAAAAGAGAGAAGAGAGAAAATGTTAGAGAATGAAGTGATTTTTTTGCTCTCCAAAATGTAGCTTGGCCATGGAGTTTAATGCATAGGAGGTGTCCCCTTGGTTGGCTCCATCCAAGCCTTGGAAATGATGGATGGTGAGGATTAAAACTTGATCACCTAGCTTAGCTCTCATTGGCTAATCCAAGCCTAGTCATGAACCCTAGTCATTAAGCCTTGTCACTAATTAAGCCTAGTCATTAAGCCTTGTCATTAAGCCTAGTCATTAAGCTACTACTCCAAAACGTTAACTGTTTCGCTAAACGTGGGTCCTGCAAAACATTTCCGGGTCCTGCAAAACATTTCCGGGTCCTGCAAAACATTTCCGGGTCCATTACCGCTTATTTGTACTAACTAATAAAATAATATTATAATAATATAAAATTATTTTATTGCACAGTTAAATCCTAAAAATTAAAAGATTACTAACCGTATCATTCAGAATTGGGTTTAGTAAGATCCCCTAGTTCCGAATAATTAAAACAAGATTTTCCCGGCTCGAAAAATATTATTTTTCTGTCCCGGAGCAAATCACATAAAAAGTTCAAATAAAATCACAGACAGTAAAATAAAATAGTATTTCATACAGAAAAATAACAAACAGTACAAAAAGGACATAACGGTCATTTATCCTAAAGTTGAAAAACAGAAAACAGGGACACAACGGTAATTCACCTAAAAGTTTAGGGTGTTACAACTCTCCCCAACAAATAAAAATTTCGTCTTCGAAATTTGTTATTTATCAAAACAATTGAGGATATTGCTCCCTCATCTTGTCCTTTAGCTCCCAGGTAGCATCACCTGTCACATCATTCCATATGACCTTCACTAACTCGATCATCTTTCCTCGAAGTTGCTTTACTTTTCTGTCCTCTATTCTAACAGGTAAAGTCTCATAAGTCAGATTCTCCTTCAGTTGCACTTTGTCCGGTTGTATAACATGCGTCGAATCCGGAACATACTTCCTTAAATGGGATACATGAAATACATCATGCAGATTGGATAGAAAAGGCGGCAAAGCAATCTGATACGCTACAAGACCTATTCGACGGATAATCTGATACGGTCCAATGAACTTAGGAGTAAGCTTCTTGGATTTGATAACTCTTCCGACACCGGTCGTAGGAGTCACTCTTAGAAATACATGCTCACCCTCCTCAAATTCAAGAGGTCTTCTTCGCTTATCAGCACAACTCTTTTGTCTACTTTGCGTCATCTTCATCTTCTCTTGTATCATCTTTACCTTCTTCGTAGTCTCTTATACAAGATCTGGTTCAATAGTCATACTTTCCCCATCTTGATACCAACACAACGGTGTTCGATAACGTCTTCCATACAACGCCTCATAGGGTGCCATCCCTATGCTTGAGTGAAAACTATTGTTGTAGGTAAATTCTATCAAAGATAAAAATTCATCCCAACTTCCTTGTTGCTCCAAAACACAAGCACGCAACAGATCTTCCAAAGACTGTATAGTTCTTTCTGTCTGACCATCAGTCTGCAGATGATAAGCTGAACTCAACCGCAACTTAGTTCCCATTGTTTCTTGTAAACTTCGCCAGAACCTTGATGTAAACCTCGGATCTCTGTCAGAAACTATACATGTAAGCACACCATGCAGTCTAACAATCTCACTGATGTATAACTGGGTTAATCTTTCCAATGAATACTTAATATTAATTAGCAAGAAATGAGCCGACTTCGTAAGCCTATCAACTATAACCCATATCGAATCATGACCTTTCCTCGTCTTCGGCAATCCAGTAACGAAATCCATTGAGATACTATCCCACTTCCACTCTGGAATAGCTAACGGTTGCAACATACCAGTTGGTCTCTGATGTTCCACTTTTTCCTTCTGACAAACTAGACAAGACGCCACACGTTCCACTACGTCTCTTTTCATTCTTGGCCACCAAAATAACTTCTTCAAGTCTTGGTACATCTTGGTCATTCCCGGATGCAAACTCAAATCACTAGTATGAGCTTCATCTAGGATTCCCTTCTTCAGCTCAAAATCATCAGGCATACAGATCCTTCCTTTGAACCTTAAAATTCCATCCACTCCTTCCTCTATCGTCGACTTATGACCTTGCTTTAACAATTCCCTCTCATTTTGTAAAAATGCATCTTCCTTTTGTTTATCTCGGACTACATCAAAAAATTCATTTATGATCACGACCTTACATAGGCGAACTCTTTCAGGCAGAAACTCCACTAACAACCATAGATCTTGGAATTTGTTAATCAATTCCTCCTCCTTTATCATCATTGCCGAAACACTAATTACCTTTCTGCTCAAGGCATCAGCTACCACATTAGCTTTTCCTGGATGGTATTAGAGTTGAAAATCATAATCCTTTAAGAATTCCAACCATCGTCTTTGCCTCATATTCAATTCTTTCTTATCAAACAAGTACTTTAGACTCTTATGATCACTAAAGACATTGAACATCGTTCTATACAGAAAATGCCTCCACACCTTCGAGCAAAAACTACTGCGGCCAATTCCAAATCATGTGTTGGATAGTTCCTCTCATGAACCTTCAACTGTCGAGAAGCATACGCCACAACATTTCGATTTTGCATCAATACGCATCCTAACCCTTGGTAAGAAGCGTCACAATAAACATCAAAAGTTCCCTTAGAATCCGGTAAAATTAACAATGGCGCAGTTGTTAACCTCTTCTTCAATTCTTAGAAACTGGCTTCACGTTCTTCCGTCTACTCAAAAACTTGACTTTTCCTTGTGAGCTGCGTAAGCAGTCCAGCAATCTTAGAAAAACCCTAGATAAACCTCCGGTAATATCTAGCAAGTCCAACAAAACTTCGAACTTCCGTCACCGTCTTAGGTCTTTCCCACTGTAAAATAGTCTCCACTTTCGATAGGTCTACCGCAATACCTTCTTTGGAAATCACGTGACTGAGAAATTGGACTTGCTCTAACCAGAACTCACACTTCGCCAATTTCGCATACAGCTACTTTTCCTTCAAAATCTGAAGAACAATACCGAGATGTTCAGCATGCTCTTCCTTAGATTGAGAATAGATCATAATGTCATCGATAAAAACAACGACAAATCTGTCTAAATACAGATGAAAAATCCTGTTCATATAGTCCATGAATATGGCAGGAGCATTCGTCACCCCGAATGGCATTACCTAATACTCATAATGTCCATAACGAGTTCGAAAAGCTGTTTTAGGTACATCTTCCCCCTTAACATGAATCTGGTGATAACCCGATTTCAGATCTATTTTGGAAAATACCACTGCTCCCTTTAACTGATCCATTAAATCGTCAATTCTAGGAAGCGGATATTTATTCTTGATAGTCACCTTGTTCAGCTGACGATAATCCACGCAAAGTCGAGAAGTTCCATCTTTCTTCTTGACCAAAAGCACTGGCGCTCCCCATGGTGAAACACTAGGTCGCACAAACTATTTCTCCAACAGTTCTACCAACTGGCCTTTCAGCTCCACCAACTCTGCTTGCGACATACGGTACGGTGCAATTGAGATAGGACCTGCTCTTGGTACTAAATCAATTGAAAACTCGATCTCTCTCACAGGTGGCAAACCAGGTACATCATCAGGAAAAATCTCTGAAAATTCATTGACAACAGGAATAGTACTCACATCTTTCTCATTCTTGACTTCTAGAGAAGACAATACCATATATCCTTGTGCTCCCTCTCTCAACAACGACTTGACTTTAACAGCAGTCAAGAATCCAGACTCTTCTTCCTTAGGAAAAACTATGGTTTTGCTTGCACAGTCTATAAGGATATGGTTAAAAGATAACCAATCCATTTCTAATGTTACATCTATCTCAACAAGAGGCAAACAAATCAAGTTGACCGAAAACACATGATCCTTTATAACAACAGGACAATCCAAACATATCTTAGATGTAACTACAGGTTTAGCAGTTGGCGTAGATACACTCAATTTAACATTCAGAGAAGACACAGGCAACTTTAATCTTTCCACACAATCATATACAATAAATGAATGTGTTGTACCAGAGTCATATAACACAGTCAGAAGATTACCTTCAATGACTCTATCTCCCTGAATAAGGTCATCACACTTAGAAACTTCAGTTCCCGTCATAGTATATACTCGTCCTCCTGGCCTCGGTTGAGTACCTCCTGACTTTTGTTGATTAGCATGAATATAACGAACAACAGGTTTTCTTTCTGACTAAGTACAATCCTTAGACATGTGCCCAGGTTGTTTACAGTTAAAGCAAACTGTCCCTTTGATTGTGCACTCCGGAGAGATATGGCCTTTCCTTCCGCACTTAAAACATGTTGGTGTAAACGCCACTCTCTGCCCAGCTCCACTACCACTTGCACTTCCCCCAACTGGTGATCGTTGAGGTTGATTCCCTGGTGGTCTAGAATACGGCTTACGCTAACACCGATTGGTATTACTGCTACCACCTCTCTGAAATCTTGTTGGTCCAAAATTATGATTCCTCTGATCCCGCAACGGCTCTAATTCCTCGAGTCGTGCACACACATCCACTAAAGCATGAAACTGATTCATTCCCAAGGATAGCACTCCTCGTTTCAGTTCCACTCTCAACCCTGCCTCAAACTTCCGGCATCTCCACACGTCATTCGGTTGTGTCTGAGCATAATCTGAGAACTGAGACAAGCTCTCAAATTTAGTAGCATACTCATTCACAGTCATATTACCCTGACGTAAACCAAGAAATTCCATCTCCTTGGCATGTCTAGCACTCGCAGGAAAATACTTTTCCAGAAATGCATTAGAAAATACCTCCCATGTAATTTTTATTCTTCAGTCTGCAATAATCGGCAGGTTCCTCTCCACCAATGTTCTCTGTCTCCCCTTAACATAAAAGTTGCATACGTTACCTTCTTCTCATCGGAGCATCTCATTCCTTCAAAGATTCTCTCCAAGTCTTGTATCCATTGACTCGCTTTCTCAAGATCAACCTCGCCTCTAAACTGAGGCGGATTGTTACACCTAAATTCAGATAAATTTAGGGCATCAGCAGTAGCATCTTCTTTGTTGAGTCCGCTCTCGTGTTCTGCTGAGTAATTACTTCAGTCATTCGCTGCATAGCTTCAGCAGCCGCAATCATTGGATCCACTGCACGATTTACATTTGCACGTCCTCCTCCACGTCTACCCGACAACTTCTTTCTTCAAACATAACAAAGCAAAGTTAGATACATCCTTTCGGAAGTAAATCACAGAGTCACACAGCACAAACAAAAACAGACCCAACCACAATCCCAAAAGACTCTAACTTGGGCTCTGATACCAACTAATGTAACACCCTTATGGGGATGTCACATTTATAAAGAAAATAAAATAAAGATAAATAAAATCTACCCAAGTTGTAAAACATTTATTATATACTAATACGGGTTGTAAAATTTTTTCGGTTAAACAGAATATTACGAGATAAAATAACACAGAACATAAAATAAGCACACTATCATCACACATAATATACATATGGTTCCATAATAGGTTATACAAATAATTTACAACTATAAATGTTTAACAACTAAAACAATAAACAAAACAGTAAAAGGTCAATATATACGAACGCAGACGCGCCCAAGTACACATCATAAATATCTAACCCTCTGAAGGATCACTCTCAGATGAAACTTCAGGTGATAGATATCCAGGATGCCTCGACTCTCTACAGACACGAGTCCGTGCAGTCGATACGCTGCTGGTCTCGCTAGGCGCATCAAACATACCACCCCAATGACGCCTAAGAGATAGCGGCAACTCCACATGTAAATACAACAAAGTGGAAAAGATCGGTACTCCATCAAACTCCGTACGTATGGTCACAGTCAGACGCCCTACGTACGTCACCGAGTCTCTATCCTCTCGCAGACGCCAGGCTTCAGAGCCTCCGTGAAACTCAAGTCGCACGAATCCAAAGAATCCTGGTAGCGTAATCCTCCCACAATCAATCCAATGGATATGGATGATCGGATGATTCTTGATCGTCGTACTGATCCTCGGCTTGCTGCTCTTCCTCCTCCTCAGGATACACACACTCAAGAGGTTGTTCCTCTTCCTCAAACTCTTTACCACATAAATTTAAAATACGGAAACACATACAATAAAGAGGTAAAACAATCTATATCACCACAAACATGGTAAATAAGAAAACGACAATACAATCAGATATACAGTTCATACAATATAGGATACCATAACAACATAAACATAAATACAGTATAACACAAAACAATATAAACATAAATACAGTATAACATAGATGTAATATAAGAATTAAATATATATGATATCATAGATAAAAATATAATAATGTACAACACAGATACATATGCAATATGACACGATCCTACTCCATGGAGCTAAAGACATACAGACATCAGAGGGAATGACCCACAAAATCTATTAGTACCACGGCTGCCCAACCAAACTATTGCGCTGTCACACGTTGCGTCTATAGCCTACAATCACATGGCGTGGTGTAGTTCACTGTCAAATGTTGTGTCATTACAGGCAATGTACTATTAGACTTTACAAGATCTCGATTAAGTATAGTGCGTGTCGAGTCCATTAGTGTGTTGCCAGTTAACACGGCCCAGAGGAGTGACCAACTGTCCACAAATGGAATAATCCACACACTAATGTTTCCAAGTCCATAATGGAATGAACCACACTATGCTTATCACACTGACAACACAGTGTGATTCACCTCGTCAATCAATCCACCAAAATTGGCATTAACTCAATGCATGATCAAAAAAAAATTTACCAAAATACTCTCAATGGTATAAATATGTGTATTTACGTAAATGCCCTCAATGGCATATATTTACGCAAATGCCCTCAATGACACATATTTACGCAAATGCCCTCAATGGCACAAACTCATATATATACAGTAAGTCCCACCAGACAAATACTGTTTCACAACCTGTCCGGGTCCACCACTTTGGCCCGACAGTAAAAGTTACTATTTTTGTCAATCGCGTAGAAATTTTATCGCGTTTTCACAATTCCATCATTTTTACAAACGTTTTTAAATCACGTAAATATATTTTACTGTTTTCAAAATCGCGTAGGGTTTTTAATACGTTTTCTCAATTGCGTAAGATTTTTAAATTATTTTCTTGTCCAAATTCCTTACAAATCACTGTTTAAATAAACAAATAATTTTTAATACGTTTTGAACTACGTGAGAGTATTTTTCATACCGTATATCTTGTATATTGGATATCTTTTCTATCTTATTTGTCTGTTTTTAATAAAAATTAACAAGATTTTTGCTTAGAAAATCTATATCAATGGTTTTTCTAATTTTTCTGTTAAAAATTCCTTTTTATTTATATGACAAACCATGTAATTAAACTTTTGAAAACTACTAACATGCTTCAAAATATAAAATGAGCTATATGTTAGAAATTTACAAAAAGCCACTGTATTTTTCTTCTAACAGTAAAATCATTAGTTTTAACT
Organism: Ormosia emarginata; assembly: GCA_029884605.1. NCBI lineage: Eukaryota > Viridiplantae > Streptophyta > Magnoliopsida > Fabales > Fabaceae > Ormosia > Ormosia emarginata. The sequence goes on along the minus strand of JAQQTP010000078.1, from coordinate 16,247,450 downwards.
TCTTCAACTCAATCTTAATCCTTTTATTTTCTCAAAACTCATTGTAATAAAATTCCATCTAGTATATATTGCTTCTTTTTGATTAAAAATGGTTTGGAAATGATTTTAGAAATCATAAATACTTGGCTTTGGCATGTTGGCCGAAATACATAAAATTGACATTTAATCTTTAAATTTGTTTTTCTTGTTCTAAAACAATTTATATCTTATCAATTCCCCTAAGTTAATTAAATCACACTTTTGGAAAATTGATGAAAACATTTTGGTTCTCCTTTAATGTTGAGGCCGTGAGCCTTCATTGGTGTTCTTTGGAACACTCATGCAATCCTTGACATGTTATTCACATCCTACTAATTATACATGCATTTCTAACACATACAATATATTTAAAGCTTATAGATATGCAATTTAATACAAATCACAAATAGGAAAGCTAATAACACATAACACAAAGGAATCCTTATGGATTCTACAACCATAACCAATTCCATTTTCTTATCACCACCCAAGGATGATAAGATTCAAGTTTCCTCTTACCTTAAGTGAAGACAAACACTCTTTCACTCCTTTTTAGGGTTTCGATTTTCACCCCTCCAAGACACCTATCAAGCTTAAACAAATTTCTACAAGTTATTAACATGAAAGAAAGCTTAAACCATGGATCAATCATGGCTTAGAACTTTGAAAAAGAATTTTGAAATGAAAAACAAAGATTTTCACCTTCTAGGTAAAATCTTCCAAGTAGGTTTTCAAGCCCAAGATGTTGGATTTTGCAAAAACTCTCAGCTAGAGGTGTTCTTAGAATTGTGTTTAGGTTTAGAAAAGTAGGTGGGATAAAATTTTGGGTGGTTGGATGGTGAACTAGGGTTCTTGGCCGAATGGTGCTTCAAGATAGCATCAATGGTGTTTGATATTTTTGGAAGAGAGAGAAGAGAGAAAATGTTAGAGAATGAAGTGATTTTTTTGCTCTCCAAAATGAAGCTTGGCCGTGGAGTTCAATGCATGGGAGGTGTCCCCTTGGTTGGCTCCATCCAAGCCTTAGAAATGATGGATGGTGAGGATTAAAACTTGATCACCAAGCTTAGCTCTCATTGGCTAATCCAACCCTAGTCATGAACCCTAGTCATTAAGCCTTGTCACTAATTAAGCCTAGTCATTAAGCCTTGTCATTAAGCCTAGTCATTAAGCTACTACTCCAAAACGTTAACTGTTTCGCTAAACGTGGGTCTCGCAAAATATTTTCGGGTCCATTACCGCTTATTTGTACTTGACTAATAAAATAATATTATAATAATATAAAATTATTTTATTGCACAGTTAAATCCTAAAAATTAAAAGATTATTAACCGTATCATTCAGAATTGGGTTTAGTAAGATCCCCCAACTCTGAATAATTAAAACAAGATTTCCACAGCCCAAAAAATATTATTTTCCTGTCCCGGAGCAAATCACACAAAAAGTTCAAATAAAATCACAGACAGTAAAATAAAACTGTATTTCATACAGAAAAACAACAAACAGTACAAAAAGGACATAACAGTCATTTATCCTAAAGTTGAAAAACAGAAAACAGTACATTTGGGACACAACGGTAATTCACCCAAAAGTTTAGGGTGTTACAAATTTACCTTAAGTTTTATGACAAGTTTCATTCTTAGTCCCTTAAAATTTATGAATCCCAAAGTATATTTAATTCTTCCAATTTGCTACTATTCCAATCTATCACCTATGATTTAATTATTTAATTATCTAAGTTCCAAGATTACTAAAATTGCCTAATTAAGCCCCAAAATGGTCTTAGAGGTCGTGGCCTCCCTAGAGGATTTAATTCCCAATTTTTCCATTCCATTGATTTTATATTACACACTTGATTAATTAATACTTTCACTTGTTATAATTTGTTCACAAAGAACTCATCTTCTAAACCCCAAAACCGTAGCCTCCCAAGAGAAAATCCCACATCAATTTCCTCCATTTCATGTCATCCAATCCATTCCAATATACAAATACACATCAACAATCAATCCAATCAACATAAACCAATTTCAAACAACATGTAAACATGCTACTCATACAATCAAAGAATAACCCTCATTAGGGTTTTCTCACAATCAACCACAAACAAGGTTCGTAGATGCTAATAGAGGTTAAGGAGGAGTGTCTTCCTCTTACCAAAGTGAAGAAATCAAGAGAAGCCTCCAAGAAATCCTTGCAAATTTTAGATTTGGTGCCACCAAAACCCTAGAAATTTCAACTTGGTTAAAGTAGCACAAAGGCTTGAGAAATGAAGTGTTGATGGTCACAAAGAGGACCTTGAAAATGAAAATGAAGAGAGGGAGTGAAGAGTCAAGAAACTTACCCAAAAACCCTAAGCTTGAAGCTTGAAGAAGATGGTGAAAATGGTAGATTTTCAAAATGCCACAAGCAAGAGAAGTGTTTAGGAAGTGGAAAGGATCAAGAAAACGGTGTTGGTTGAAAATTTTGTGAAGGATGAGGGTGAGGAAGGGCTGCTGGCCGTAGCACTCTAGAGAGAAGGAGGAGAAAAATTTTTAATGGAGGAGAAGAAGAAGAAGAGAGAGAAGTGCTTTAGGAAAATGAAAATTGCTGTAATATAATTAATTAGATGAAGAGTAATTCTCCCCCCCAAAAGTGGGCTGCAGCCATGAGTGAGGAGAGAGGGAAGAGAGAGGATTTTTTGCTTCCCTTGGAAGCTAAGGGCATTAGGGTCATTAGTTGGTCAAAGCTTCTCAAAGAAGCTTTGATTATAATACATTAGATTTGAATTAAAGTGAATTGATTAGATATAAAGTAGATTACATTAGGATAATGTGATAGGATTTTTGTTATTACATGCTATTATCCAATGGATAATAGTTACAGTCGATAGAAGTCAGTATTGATTAATCTGACAGATAAATTTTACGCAATATTATTTTGTTTTATCTGTTAAAATTTCTCGAAAATCATGAAACCTCGTAAACTGTATCAATCCTCGGGTTTAGTAAGATCCCCCGTCGACGTGTCCATAGTTCAAGGTTCTCGGAGAAAACATCTCGTTTCTCCGGCTTCGCTTAGTGCGCACATAAAATGAGAAATATATTAAAATATTCGATATTTTCGAAAAATTCTCAAAAATTACAAATATTGTAAAACGACTATTTGTCTCATCATTTCCCAATTTTTGAAGCATTACAGTTGTTTTCCCTACTCTGCTCAATATACACGTAAAACGAAAAATATATTAAAATATTCATCATTTCCGAAAAATTCCAGAAAAATTCATATAATTCATAAATATTAGAAAATGACTATTTATGACAAAATAAATGATTTCCGGAGCGTTACACTGACATCAGCAGGTTTTTGCTTAATGTGCACGTAAAATAAGAAATATATTAAAATATTTATCATTTCCGAAAAATTTCAAAAAAATTCCTAAAAATTAAGAATATTATAAAATGATCGTTCATGGTTAAACAAACACTTTTTAGGGTGTTACAAGGCACGTGAGGCAAGAAACAGAAACTTTGGGCTAATTCGGTCTCAAAGAGGAGGAAGCAGTGGTGCTGGTCGTTACCAGAAGAAGCCCTATTCCAGACCATCTGGAAGTCAACCACAAAGATCACTGGGTGGAAGTCCTAGTTGAAGCCCAGGAAGGACAGGTCAGAATGTGGCATCGATGCCGAGGTGTATGAAGTGCGGGAAGGAGCACTACACAAGAGACTGCACTATCAAGGGGATCATCTGTTTTAGGTGCGAGAAACCGGGACATGTTTCCCGTGACTGTAATCAAGCCAAGACGGAACCTGCCGTCAATGCTGCTAGAACCACCAAACCATAAGCTGGAGGTTGGGTTTACACCTTGAGTGGTGCCGAAGCCTCTGAATCTAAAGATCTTATACAAGAAGAAGGTCTCATTGAAGGTAATCTTTTAATTATACTGTATGATTCTGGTGCAACTCATTCTTTCATCTTATATGACTGTGTGAAAAGACTTAGTTTACCTATGTCTTCTTTGCCATTCGATTTGACTGTTTCAACTCCAACTGCAAACCTGTTATTACTGCCAAAGTCTATTTAAATTGCCCATTGATTATTGAAGGTCGAATCTTTTCTGTCGATTTGATCTATTTTCCCTTATCTCAATTAGATGTGATCTTAGGGATGGATTGGTTATTTGCTAACCATGTCCTATTAGATTGTTCTAGAAAAACAACAATTTTCCCTTTGGATGAGAATTCTGGATTTGTGACGGCCAACTAAGTGAAAGCTTTATTGAAAGAAGGAGCTCAGGGATACATGTTGTTGTCTTCTTTGAAAGTCGAGAATGAGGTAGATGTGGACGCAATCTCTGTGTTCGAGAGTTTTCTAACGTTTTTTCTGAAGATGTACCTGGTTTGCCACTAGAACGGGAAATCGAGTTTGCTATTAGTCTTGTGCCTGGAGCTGGCCCTATTTCCATAGCGCCTTACCGAATGTCGCCAGCAGAACTTATGGAACTCAAGAAGCAATTGGAAGAGCTTTTGGAGAAGCAATTCGTGAGACCCAATGAATCACCTTGGGGAACACCAGTGTTGCTGGTTAAGAAGAAGGACGGTACTTCGAGGTTATGTATGGATTATCATCAATTAAATAAGGTCACGATCAAGAACAAGTATCCATTGCCAAGGATAAATAACCTAATGGACCAACTGAAAGGAGCGGCTGTGTTTTCCAAGATCGATTTGCCATTGGGCTACCACCAGATCCGAGTAAAAGTGGAAGACATTCCCAAAATGACTTTTCGTACTCATTATGGACACTACAAGTATTAGGTAATGCCTTTTGGTGTGACTAATGCACCTACTGTCTTCATGGATTATATGAATAGGATCTTTCATCCTTATTTGGATAGAGTCATCATTATTTTCATCGACGACATCTTGATCTATTCACAAAATCAGGAGGATCATGCTGAACATCTCAATATAGTTCTTCAGATTTTGAAGGAGAAAAAGTTGTATGCTAAATTGTCTAAGTGTGAGTTTTGGTTAGATGAAGTGAAATTCTTGGGCCATGTCATTTCAAAGGAAGGAATTGTTATTGATCCTTCGAAGGTTGAAGCTGTACTACAATAGGAAAGGCCAAAGACGGTGATAGAAATTCGAAGCTTTGTTGGATTAGCCGGATATTACCGGAGGTTCATTGAAGGATTTTCTAAGATTGTCGGACCGAGATCCTTGATTTACATTGAAGTTTTGGCAGAGTCTTCAAGAAGCAATGTGGACGAAACTACGATTGAGTTCTGCATACCATCCTTAGACGGATGGTCAATCGGAAAGGACAATCCAATCGTTGGAGGATTTACTGAGAGCTTGTGCTATAGAGCAGACTGGATGTTGGGATGAAATCTTACCATTGCTAGAATTCACCTACAACAACAGTTATCATTCAAGTATAGGGATGGCACCCTATGAAGCTCTGTATGGACGAAGGTGTCGAACACCCTTGTGCTGGTATCAAGATGGAGAGCGACTTACAATCGGACCTGATCTCATTCAACAGACAACCGAGAAGGTCAAAATGATTTAGGAGAAGATGAGAACAGCTCAGAGCCGACAAAAGAGTTACGCAGATAAGAGAAAAAAACCTCTTGAATTTGAAGAAGAAGAACATGTATTTCTGAAAGTCATGCCCACGACTGGGGTCAGTCGGGTTCTCAAATCTAGAAAGCTCACTCCAAAATTCCTTGGACCTTATCAAATTCTTCATCAGATAGGTCCTATTGCTTACCAAATAGCCTTACCCCCTTTTCATTCAAATCTCCATAATGTTTTTCATGTGTCACAACTCCGAAAATACATTCCAAGTCCTGATCATGTCATTGCACCTAATTCGGTACAATTAAAGGAGAACTTGACTTATGAAATAACTCCTGTAAGGATTAAGGATAGAAGAGTGAAGCAACTCAGGGGAAAAGACATTTCATTGGTGAAAGTGATCTAGAATGAGACAACTGGAGATGCGACTTGGGAACTTAAAGACAAAATAAAGGAGCAATACTCAGAATTATTTTAAGGTATGAAAATTTCGAGGAAAAAATTCTTATTTGATGGGGAGTGTTGTAACACCCCAAAATTTATTTATTTTATTATAAATATTCATTTTATAATATTTGTGATTTTTTGGAAATTTTCTGGATTTTTCTAAGAACGCATAATATTTTAATATTATTCTTCGTTTTGCGTGCAAACTGAGCGGAGCCTGGAAAATGAGATATGTTTTCCCGAGAATGTTGATATATGGAAACGTCAACGGGGGATCTTACTAAACCCCAGATTGGACATGGTTTACGAGGTTTTACGTTTTTTGAGAAATTTTAATAGATACAAGAATAAAATACTGTGTAAATTTCATCCGTCAGATTAATTAATACTGACCTCTATCAACTGTAACTATTGTCCATTAGATAATAGCATGTAATAAAAATTTGATCACATTATCCTAATGCAATTTACTTTATGTCTAATCAATCTCACTTTAATTCAAATTTTTGTACCCTAATTAAGAAGCTTCTTTGAGAAACTTTGACCAACTAAAGACCACCTTTCCCTTGGCTTGTCAAGGAAGCCAAAAATCTTCTCCCTTCTCTCTCCACTTGCCGCGGCAAGCATAGCCCAAAGGGGTGTGAAATTTTGCTCCCACTTAACTCACTTAGTTACACTTTCATTCATTTTCAAATATCAATTTCTCTCTCTAACATCATCTTCTTCATATTTTTCTCCTCCTTCTCTCTACACCTCCTCCATAGCCATGGTTTGCAGCCCCCATCCTCCACCATTTTGTTCACTTTTCTCTTCACCAAGCCCATTTCCCTACTCACCTTCATCTCCTCTATAACTTCTCTTTAGAAAATTTCTTCAAAAACCCAACCTTCTCCATTGTCTTCCAAGGTAAAGTCTCTAACTTTGAGGTCAAGCTTCAACCTTTCTTCCCTTTTCTCTTCATTTTCCTGCTCCAAGGCCTCTTTGATGACCATGGATCCATTCTTTTTCATGTCTAATATTGATTCTTGATGATTGAAAATCCTAGGGTTTTGGGAGCCTTGAAACCGAATCTTCAAGAGGCTTAAGGGAGACCATTTTGTGATTTCTCCTTTGGTAAGAGGGAGACTACTCACTTCACCTAACATTGGTGGTGAGGGAACCCATGTATGTTCATGTATTTTGTGAGTTTTGTTTGTTCATGTGTTCTTGGATTTGACTAATGTTTGAATTATAATCTTGAATGGATTGGAAGTGTTAAATGAGCTTGATCATGTTAGGGTTGCTAAATGGAAATTTTGGAGGTTCCTACCCTAACATGGAGGCCATGGTTTTGAGGAGATTTTTTATGGAAAAAAATTTGTTTTGTACATTAATACATAACATTTATGAAATTAAATGTTGAATGATGATAAAAAAATTTATGAATGGAAAATTCTAATGGTTCATTACCCTAACTAATGCCACGGTTTTGGCTTGAACAATAAGGGATTGGAATGATCATGGTACACTAAAAATTTAATTGAATGGATACTAAGAAACTAATACATAAAATGGAAAGAAAATTTGAAACTTAGAAGACCTATGATGCCACAGTTTTGACACTTTAAATTATGGAATTAGATTGATCTTGTGAGAAATGCAATTTGAGTGATTAATTATCAAGTAACTAATACATAATGTGGTAAAAAAATTGAGACTTTGATGACCTATAATGGCCACGGCTTTATAGTGAAAAATTTGGGATCAAGTGATGCCTTGGTGCATCCCTGGAAGATTGAGAAATTAAATACTTGTATAATCTTTAACAAGTGGTAGAATTAAATTGGATAAGAACTCTTAGAGGACCACGGTTTTGAATGGACTCATTGACCTAAAATTTGTCATAATTAATCAAGCGTAAGACTTTGAAAATGTAGATCTATAATGAGGACTTATGATAGTGAATGAACACTTGATTCATGTATTAACATGGAAATTGATTCTATGCTATTGTGGACCCCTATGTAGGCTAAGCACTTGTTGATCTCGTACTTGAAAATATCATGATGTGATGATGTTAAGAAACGAATATGTGTATATATATGTTTATACACCATTGTGATATGCTTATGATGAATGCATCATTAATGAACATGCATGATTGAAATTGAGTCGTCATGTATACATGTTGTCCGTTGGACACTGTTGGAAAGGCTATGTGTGCCTAGGAGTTTGAATAACACCTACATGCGGGTGTGAGTAGACTAAGCGTAGGGTCATATGTTGTTGGCCCTAGGGGCGTTGGGGTGCGGGTGTCTCACAATAGACAGTGGTAGCTCCATTGGGGCCGTGGGATAGACCGATGCGACACATTAACGATCTTGACTGGGACGCTGTCCTATATCGCGATCAACTGTCGAGGTGCCACATATAAGCCATTTGCACAAACATTTGAATGAGAAAAAGCACACTATATTTTAAGGTTAACGATATACTAGCATTACTCTTTGATCATTCACTCTGAAAATGTTTATGCTTAGCTCCATGGAGTAGGAATTTGGTACCTTGTGCATTGTGAGTTGTCAGTCCCATAGTACATTGATCATGAGCATTTATAATTGTTCTTATTTCCATAATAATTGTTTGAATATCTGAACTGTTGATTGCTGGTAGTATTACTATTATTTATCTGTTGTTGGTGACTTTATTGCTATCTGTGGTTATTCTACCCTTACTGTTAATTTTATTATTACTGTGATTAAATGTTTGAACTATGTTATATGTGGGCGTCCAGCGCCGTTTTATTTTCTCGCTCCCAATTTGGTACTGAAAGCTGGGTGTCTCACATCTTTCTGTGTTTCCTTTATTTTTGGTATTCTATTGGATTGCGTACTTCCGAGAAGACGTTCGTGAGGAAGACAAGGAAGCTCCTGAGTTTCCAGGCTTTTGGCCAGACTACAATTGAAGTTATCGAGGATAACGTCGTGCCCCTGCAGATTTTTGGGCTACACACAGATCATTTTTTACCGAGGAACTGACTACTGGCACATTAATGTGCAAACGGATCGATGCGTGTACCATGGGGAGTTGACGGTGTCCCTCGCATGGGGTCGTTATGACGCCCCTGTTTTAGATTTTCATGCTTTTGTTTGGCTGGAGTTTTACATGCCTGTTAGGGACATATGGGCTAACATGTACTACACCCCACGTGATGACTCCTTTTTGTCCACTGCTCGGGCTCCTGCCCATTGCTTTGTCGCTCCGATGGATGTTTCCTCGGACAAAAAGGACCCCGAGGAGGACCCTTCTATGGTCCCTTCTCGTCAGTCCTAGAAGTTGATACTATTGGTAGCTACTGATGGCTAACCGACTATCTTTTTGGGAAGCCTGACATTTGTTATACATGTTGGGGTATATTTGTATAACTTTGGGTGGGTACATATTTTGTTTTTTGTACATTTTGGAATGTAACTAAACAGGCTTATTCATATATATATATATATATATATATATATATATATTGTGTATGGTTTATCTTACGTTGTCAAATTTTGTTTATTGTGACCATTTTAATTATTATCTCTATACGTTATGGATTTTAAATAAGCCTTTTTGACCCTACTTGGTAATGACAATAATTTATTATAATAAATTAAACAAAAAAAATATATAGTGACATTTGTAAAGGAATTTAACTAACCATATAATGAACCGGGTCAATGAATTTAAAAACAATTACTATTTTTTGCAATTTAATTTATTTTGCATTATGCATTATAGTTATAGTGCGACGTTCCTTCTTCGCGGGTATTTAGAAAAAGGGGCGTTACAATTTAGGCATTTAGTTGTAACCCAGAAAAGTAGCTTAAAATGACTCAGATAGTAGCATAGATTGCTAAGTTGGGGGAAATAAACCTAGAGAGTTTGTTTCTAAGTCACAAATAGGGTGAATAAAGTGTAGTTAAAATTTGAGAGCAATCGAAGTCAGTTTAGTATTTTTAGGCATACTGGTTATGCTTTTAATACCGGATTGAACCCCAACAGAGATGGAAAAATAGGATAAAAGTGAAGCAACAATTTAGATGAATCCTAGTATTTATTCTAAAGTTGTTGGAAGTTGAAAAACTTGAATTATTATAATTCCAGTGTCCTTAGCAGATATAAGTTTCAGCACAGAAACTTAAGTTAGAGTTTTTCCTAAATTCCCTCCATGTCCTATCTCTCATATTTCTCTCCCTCTCACGAAGGTCCCACCAAAAAACAGAAAAAAAAAGAAAGAAAAGAGAGAAATGAGAGATGGAAGAAAGGGGAAGAAGAGGAACATAAGTGTTGGGAGTTCCAGGAATTTGTAAGATTGTTATTCTTAATGTTTGGGAGTTCCCTACTACTTGAGATCATTCTTACATGTATTCTTAACTGTGTTAAGACACTTTTAGGAATATTTCAAAGAGGAAACAACCCTTTAGTGTAAATGAGAAAATTTAGACCTTTGTGTATCTAGTAGTTAAGGATTGCCATAGATAGGTATCTAACACCCAAGATATTTAGTGTTGCCTAGAAATCACACAAGATATGATGAAATGGTGTAATAAATACAAGTGTACTATAATGAATTAGTAATATTTACTCTAGCTAGTTGGTAAAGGTATGAGTCTTAGGATATCCAAGAATAGTGGATAACTTTGGAAAGGTACCTAGAACCTTAAGCAATGAAGTGTTGCAAGTACTAACCACTCATGAGTTAATTTCACTCAAGTGGAGTTAAGTTGGTGTATTTGGTTCCCAAGCGGGAACGATTGTGTACTAAGTTCTTCAGTTAGGTGAGATCTTGTGCATTGTGTAATACACACTAGGGTGAACTATGACTTGAAAGCTTGTCATATTCATTGAGTATAGCATAAAAGTGTTTAGCTCTTCTAACAGTATAGCTGAGTTAAAGATGTATGTAGGAAGAAAGTTACTTCCTTGAATACTAAGTATGGAAGATCAAGTAGCTAGGAATTCCAATAGTTATGAGTTACCTAAAACAAGTATTTGGAACCTACTCTAGTGTGACACAAGTCACTACTGGTAATGCAATAGCAGGGAAAGCTGGATACAAATTGTAACGCCCCTTTTTCTTGTGTCTCACGAAGAAGGAACGTCACACCATAATGAAATTAAATCAAAAATGCATAAAAATATAATTACTTTGATTGATTAAGACCTAGTTCATTTTTTAACACGTGATTAAATAGTTTGCGTTCTTGGATTGTAAAGTGATTCGAGCATTGAAATACGTATACACACTTGTTTTTTGAAATGACGGTAAAGAATAATAATAATTATAGATACAATAGAACTAACACAAAACTGAAAGTCATACGTTCACAATTCATATATAATATTATATGCATTAGCTTGTTTAATTACATCATGATTTACACAAAAAGCAAAACATGTACCCACCCAGAATGATACGAATATACACCCATCAAGTACGGCAAAACATCAGGCTTCCCCAAAAAGATAAACGGTTAGACATCAGTAGCCACCGACAATATCAGCCCCTAAGACTGATGAGAAGGGACCGTAGATAGGTCCTTCTCATCCAATGAAATTGCCATCAGAGATACTGAATTTCGGGTAGATGCCAGAGCAATGGAGAGGAAAAAGTCATCTTGTGAGGTGTAGTAAAAGTCATCCCACAAATCTCTAACAGGCAGATAAAATTCCAAATGAACAAAAGTAGTAAAATAAAAAACAGGCGAGTTGTAAAGGTCCCACGCCAAAGGGACAATCAGCTCCCCATGATAGATGCAATGGTCCGTGCTCAAGTTGATGTGCCAGCAATCGGGTCCTCCATGAAAGGTCATCCTAGCATACCCCAAAAATCAGCGCAGATGAGAAGGCATCACTGATTAGCACTAATCGTAGTCAGGCCAAAAGCCAGGAAACTCAGGCGCTTCCTTTTCTTCCTCGCAAACGTCTTCTCGGTAGTACGTAATTTAAAATAGAAATGCAGATACATAGGAAAAGAGGTAAGACACCCAGCTTTTATTACCAATATGGCAGCAAGAAAACAGAACGGCGCTAGACGCCCACATAACATTATAGTACATATATTCATCAATAGAATAATTAAAAATAACAGTAATAATCAATTAAGCAATAAAAGAGAAAGAACGGCAGAATCTTAGGCAGTGACAGTTTATCATCCAGATAATTATATTGACAATAAGAACAGATATTTCAATAGTCAAAAGTGTTCATGCTCAATGAAATATGATACTGACAATGGGCAATGCACAATGCATTATGGTACCAAAAATCCTACTCCATGGAGCTAGACATAAACATTTTCGGAGTGAATGATCAAGGAGTTATGTCAGTATCTCGTTAGCCTTAAAAATAGTGTGTTTCATCTTATAAAAATATTTGCGCAATATGGCTTATACATGGCACCTCAACAATTGATCGCGATATAGGATAGCGTCTCAGTCCGGATCGGTGTCTTTGCATCAGTCTATCCCATGGTGCTAGTGGAGCTACCACTGTCTATTGTGAGACACCCGCATCCCGACGCCCCCAGGGCCAACCACTATGACCCTACGCTTAGTCTACTCGAACCCGCACATAGGTGTTTTTCAGACTCCTAGGCATACATCGCCTTTCCAATAATGTCCAACGGATAACACATATGCACGAAGACGCAATGTACATCATGTATGTTTATCAATGATACATTTATCATAAAGTATACCACAATGGCATATATTCATTTCTCAATTCATAATTCCGTCAAGAACTTAGTCCCACATAGGAACTCACAATAACATCAACCAATTCTCAATATCAATATATACATATACATTGTTCCACACATACCACAATCTCCATATTATGGATCCTACATTTTTCAATGTCCTAAGTCTTGATCAATTATGAGATTTTTCTTTGGGCTAATAAAACCCTTCAAATTGTGGCCTCCAAAGGCCATTATAAGTGTCAATCCTTTAATGTCCAATTACATAGGTGTTATTACTCAAAATTTTAATTCTAACCCTTCACAATTAGGGCCAAAACCGTGGCCTCCCCAGGTCACCAAGGTTCCAATTTTTCTTCACATTATGCATTAGTTACTTGATATCTAATCACTTAAATTTTATTTCATCCAAAATTAATCCAATCCCTTAAATTCTAAGCTAAAACCGTGACCTCCAATGGGGTAGTATACCCTCAAAATTTTTCATTCATTAATTCTATCATTATCAAATATTCCAACACCACCAATGTATTCTAAATCATTATTCAATCATCAACATCAATTAATAACACATAAACATACAAAATCATCAAACAAAGTAAGCATACCAATACGGATTTCTCCATCAAACAATCACACAAGGTCTCCTCACTACTAATAATGATTGAAGTGAGTAATCTCCCTCTTACGTAAAGGAAGAACACGAAAATGGTCTCCTATTTGCTCCTTGGTGGTTTCGATTTTGAGCTTCCAAAACCCTAGAAATTTCAACACAAAGAATCAACACCAATAGTTGAAAAAGAAGAGTCTTTGGTCTCCAATGAAACCATAGAACACGAAAATGAAGAAAAGAAAAAGAAAAAATAAAAACTTTACCTTAAAGTTTGAAGCTTGGTCTTGGAAGGCAATGGAGGAAATGATGGATTTTGAAGAAACTTTCTAAATAGGAAGTGTAGAGGAGGTTGAGGTGAGTGTAGAAATGGTGTAAATGAAGAGAAAAGTGAGGAGAAGTGGTCTCTAATGGGGGCTGCAAACCGTGGTCAAAGAGGAGAAGAAGAGAGAACGAGGAGAGAAAATGAAGATGAAAACTAGAGAGACAAATGGATAGATGAAAAATGAGTGAAATGTGATGAAGTGTGTTAAGTGTGTGGGAGCAAAATTTTGCTTCCCTTGGGCTATGGGTGCCACGGCAATGGAGAGAGAGAAGGGGGTGGAGAGGCTTCGCCAACAAACCAATGGTAACTTAGACATTTGGTGGTCAAAGCTTCTCAAAGAAGCTTTGATTAAAATACACTAAATTTGAATTAAAGTGGATTTGATTAGAAATAAAGTGGATTACATTAGGATAATGTGATAGGGTTTTAAATACATACTATTATCCAATGGACAATTGTTACATTTGATAGAAGTCAGTATTATTTATCCAATGAATAAAAATTACACAGCGATTTATTATTCGATCAGATAAAATTTCTCTCGAAAAACATGAACCTCGTAAAACATGTCCAGCCTCGAGTTTAGTAAGATCCCCCATCGACGTTTCCACAGATCAAGGTTCTCGGGAAAAATATCTCATTTTCCCGGCCCAACTCAATTTGCACGTAAAATGAAGAATAATATTAAAATATTTCACGTTCTCAGAAAAATTTTCAAAAATCACAAATATTATAAAATGAATATTTATAATGAAATAAATAAATTTTGGGGTGCTACAACTCTTACTAACAAATAAGAATTTCGTCCTCGAAATTTTCATACCTTAGAATAATTATGGGTATTGCTCCTTTATCTTGTCCTCCAGTTCCCATGTCGCATCTCTGGCTGTCTCGTTCCAGATCACTTTCACCAATGGAATGTCTTTCCCTATGAGTTACTTCATTCTTCTATCCTCAATCCTTACAGAAGTTGTTTCATAAGTCAAGTTTTCCTTTAATTGTACTGAATCAGGTGCTATGACATGATCAGGACTTGGAATATATTTCTGAAGTTGTGACACATGAAAAATATTATGGAGATTTGAAAGAAAAAGTGGTAAAGCTATCTGATAAGCAAGTGGACTTATTTGACGAAGAATTTGATAAGGTCCAAGGAATTTTGGAGTGAGCTTTCTAGATTTGAGAACCCGACCGACCCCAGTCGTAGGCGTGACTTTCAAGAACATGTGCTCTTCTTCCTCAAATTCAAGAGGTTTTCTTCTTTTGTCCGCATAGCTCTGTTGTCGACTTTGAGCCATTCTCATCTTCTCCTGAATCATTTTGACCTTCTCAGTTGTCTACTGAATGAGATCAGTCCAACTGTGAGTCGCTCTCCATCCTGATACCAGCATAAAGGTGTTCTACACCTTCGTCCACACAGAGCCTCATAGGGTGTCATCCCTATACTTGAATGGTAATTATTGTTGTAGGTAAATTCTACCAACAGTAAAATTTCATCCCAACTTCCAGTCTGCTCTATGGCACAAGCTCTCAGCAAATCTTCCAATGATTGAATTGTCCTTTGTGATTGACCATCGGTCTGAGGGTGATATGCAGAACTCAAACGTAGCTTTGTCCCCATTGCTTCTTGAAGACTTTGCCAAAACTTCGATGTAAATCTGAGGTCTCTGTCAGAAATGATACTCATAGTCACACCATGTAGTCTAACAATTTTACTGATGTACAACTGAGTCAACTTCTCCAATGGATATCTTATATTGATCGGCAAGAAATGTACTGACTTTGTAAGTCGATCCACAATTACCCATATTGAATCATATCCTCTTCTGGTCTTTGGCAATCCGACAATAAAGTCTATGGCAATACTATCCCATTTCCATTCGAGAATAGTTAAGGGTTGTAACAATCCTAATGGTCTTCAATGTTCAATCTTTGTTTTCTAACAAACCAGACAGGAAGATACGTATCTAGCAATGTTTCTTTTCATTCCATGCCACCAAAATAACTTCTTCAAATCTTGGTACATTTTGGTCATTTCGGGATGCATATTCAATTGACTCTTATGAGCATGTTCGAGTATATACTTCCTGAGTTCTTCATCCTTCGTCACACAAACTCTACCTTAGAATCTTAAAATTCCATCCCTTCCTTCCTCTAATGTTGATATACCGCCTTGCTTCATCAGTTCTCTTTCCTCTTGCAAGAACTAGTCAACCTTTTGCTTTTCTCGGATATCTGCCATTAAATCATTCGAAATAGTGACCATGTTCATGTAGATCTTTCCTGGCATTAATTCCACAAAAGGCCATACGTCTATGAATTGTTCTATCAAATTCTGTTCTCTGATCATCATGATAGAAACACTGATTATTTTCCTACTTAAGGCATCGGCCACAACATTGGCCTTCCCAAGGTGATACTGAAGTTAGAAATCATAGTCTTTCAGAAATTCTAACAATCTCCGCTGCTTCATATTCAACTCTTTTTGATCATACAAATATTTCAAGCTCTTATGATCACTAAAGATGTTGAATGTTGCTCAATAGAGAAAATGTCTCCATATCTTCAAAGCAAATACAATAGCAGCTAACTCCAAGTCATGCGTTGGGTAGTTCTTCTCATGCACTCACAATTACCTCAACGCATAAGCCATCACTTTTCCGCCTTGCATAAGGACACAACCCAATCCTTGATATGAAGCGTCACAGTATACTTCGAATGGTTCATTTGTATCAAGTAGAACTAATAGTGGTGAAGTAGTTAGTCTCATTTTCAACTCTTGAAAACTTCTTTCGCAAGCATCTGTCCATTCAAAAGCTTGATTCTTCCTTGTGAGTTGAGTGAGAGGTCCAGCAATCTTAGAAAATCCTTCGATGAATCTCCTATAATATCTGGCTAATCCAACAAAGCTTCGGATTTCTATCACGTCTTTGGCCTTTCCTATTGTAGAACAACTTCCACTTTTGATGGGTCTATAACAATTCTTTCCTTCGAAATCACATGGCCCAAAAATTTAACTTCGTTCAAGCAAAACTCACACTTCAATAACTTAGCATATAACCCTTTTTCCTTCAAAGTCTGAAGAACTATACTGAGATGTTCAGCATGATCCTCCTGATTTTTTGAATAGATCAAGATATCGTCGATAAAGACAATGACGAATCTGTCCAAATAAGGACAGAAGATTCTATTCATATAATCCATGAAAATAGCAGGTGTATTAATCACACCAAAAGGCATCACCAGATACTCGTAGTGTCCATAACGAGTACGAAAAGCCATTTTAGTAATATCTTCCACTTTTACTCTGATCTAATGGTAACCCAATCGCAAATCGATCTTAGAAAACACTACCGTTCCTTTCAGTTGATCCATTAGGTCATCTATCCTCTGCAATGGATACTTGTTCTTGATTGTGACTTTGTTCAACTGACGATAATCCACACACAATCTCGAAGTACCATCTTTCTTCTTAACTAGCAGTACCGGCGCTCCCCAAGGCGATATGCTAGGTCTAACAAACTGTTTCTCCAAAAGTTCTTCTAATTGCTTTTTGCGCTCAACTAGCTCTGCTGGTGACATTCTGTAAGGTGCTATGGAAATAGGACCAGCTCCAGGTACAAGGTCAATGGTAAACTCGATCTCTCGCTCTGGTGGTAAACCAGGTACATCTTCAGGAAAAGCTTCAGGAAATTCTCTAACCACTAGAAGTGTGTTCACATCCACCTCATTCTCGGTTTTCAAAGAAGACAACAACATATATCTCCGAGCTCCTTCTTTCAAGAAAGCTTTCACTTTGTTGGCCGTCAAAAATCTAGAATTCTCATTCAAAGGGAAAACTATGGTTTTTCTAGAACAATCTAATAAGACATGGTTAGAAGATAACCAATCCATTCCTAAGATCACATCTAATTGAGATAGTGGCGAATAGATCAAATCAACAGAAAAGATTCGACCTTTAACAATCAAGGGACAATCCAAACAGACTTTGGTAGTGACAACAGGTTCAGCAGTAGGAGTTGAAACAGTCAAATCAAAAGGCAAAGAAGACATAGGTAAACTAAGTCTTTTCACACAGTCATAGGAAATAAAAGAATGAGTTGCACCAAAGTCATACATTATAGTTAAAGTATTACCTTCTATGAGACCTTCCCCTTGTATAAGATCTTCGGATTGAGAGGCTTCAGCACCACTCAGGGTGTAAACCCGACCTCCGGCTTACGGTTTAGCAGTTCTAGCAGCATTAACGGAAGGTTCCGCCTTAGGTTAATTTCATTCATGAGAAACGTGTCCAGGTTTCTCACATATGAAACAGATAACTCCTTTAATAGTGCAGTCCCTCGTGTAGTGCTCCTTCCCGCGCTTCATGCATCTCGGTGTAGACGCCACTGTTTGACTAGTTCTACCTAGACTTCGTCTAAGACTACCACCTTGCGGTCTTTGTTGTTAATTTCTAGATGGTCTGGAATAAGGCTTCTTTTGGTAACAGTTAGCATTACTGCTCCCTCCTCTTTAGGACCTAAAAGGTCAAAGTTGCAGTTTCTTGCATCACGCGCCTAGTCTAAGTCTTCCACCAGACGACATGTATCAAGCAGCTCAGAAAACTGGTTAATCTTCAAAGTGATAACCGCCCTCTTCACATCTTGTCTTAAGCCTTCCTCGAACTTTTGACATTTCCATGCTTCGTTCGGTTGGTGTTGAAAGTAGGTTGAGAATTTGGATAAGCTCTCAAATTTAGCAGCATACTTACTTACAATCATATTTCCTTGTCGTAAACCAAGAAACTCCAATTCCTTAGCATGTGTAACACTCCAAAAATTTATAATTTTATGATAAATAGTCGTTTTATAATATTTGTGATTTTTGTGAATTTTTTGAATTTTCTGAGAACACAAAATATTTTAATATTATTTCTCATTTTACGTGTAAACTGAGCAGAGTTAGAAAAATGAGATATTTTTCCCGAGAACCTTGAACTGTGGAAACGTCGATGGGGGATCTTACTAAACCCGAGGTTAGACACAGTTTACGAGGTTTCATGTTTTTTGAGATTTTTATCTGATAAATAAAAATCATAGAAGAATTTTATTATCCGTTGGACAATAAATACCAATTTTGTTAACGGTAACTTATGTCCACTGATAATAAATTTGATACAGTGTTAGTAATATTTTGTAGAACACTTTAGTGACATCACAATGATGACATCATCACCATGACATCACTTTGACTTTTCAAAAATGTGAACTTGGCTTGTTGGAGAAGCTTGGAGGAAGCTTCCTAGCAATTTCCTCAAGGCTTGTAGGAGAAGCCTCATTTTCCTCTCTCCTCCTCTCCACCACACAATTTTGAGAGCTCTTTGTGGCCACTCATTTTATTCAATACACTTACACAAAATATACCTAATTATATATTTCATTTCATTTTACTTTACTATCACTTTCTCTTTCTACTTTCCATCTTCATCTTTTCTCTCAACGATTTTCTCCTCCTTCTCTCTAACTCCACGACAATACCCATTTTGGAGAGCCAAAATTGTGCATCTCACTTTATCACACTCATTTACAATTTCAAAACACAAAAGCTACTACTTTTTCTCTCTAACTATCCTCTCACTTTTCTCTCAAACTTTATCTTCTCCTTTTTCTCTCTACCCCCTGGCTGCACCATCCCCACACCCCTCCACACTTGCAAAAAAAATTCAAGCAACTACCTTTCTTGAAACTACATCATCTTCTAAGCTCCCTTCTACTTGGAATCCACCTAAAAAGCTTCCATCTTCATCTTCTCTTTCATAAAGCAAGAACACTAAAAAGCTCTCACCTTTTCTCCCTATGGTGGCTCACGGCCACACCCTCCATTGATGCCTCCATGTTTACAAAATTTCAAGTAACCACATTTCCTTGATCTCCACCACATTCTAAACACCTTTCTAGTTGGAACCATTTCCAAAAGCTTCCATCTTTATCATCTTTCTTCAAGATCAAAGCTTTGAGCTTTTGAGGTAAAGTTTTAATCTTTTCATTCCCTCTCCTCATTTTTTTGATCCTTGATCTCTTAGATGATCAAGGATTCCTTTTCTAAGCTTTGATGATGATTTTGGTAAGTTTTGATGTCCTTAGGATTTTCTTGAAAGTGGAAAACGAAAATCAAGAACAAAGGAGCTTACTTTCTTGTGTTGTCTTCAAGAGGTAAGAGGGAGATTTACTCACTTCAACCATTATTGGTGGTGAGAAGACCTTTGTGTGGTTGTTGATGGAGAAATCCATCTTGGATGCTTACTTTGTTTGATTGATTTTCATGTCTTGTGTGATCTTGGTTGAGATTAAAGTTTGGTTGTTATAAATGTCTTGATAATAATGGATTGGATGAATGAAAAATTTAGGATTTCCTATCACCTATGGAGGTCATGGTTTTGACTCAATTCCTTAGGGATGTGAATTTGATTTTGTTAGAAATAAAATGAAGCTTATGTAATTAAGTGTTGAATGATAATGTTAGATTTAATAAATAGAAAATTTGAGGGTTTACTACACTAATGAGAGGCCACGGTTTTGGCCTTAAATCTTAAGAGATTGGATTGATTTTGTGTGAAATGAGATTTATGTGATTAGGTATTAGAAGACCAATGCATAAAATGGAAAGAAATTTGGAACCTTGAGGACTAGGGAGGCCACGACCTCTAGGGGAAATTTTAGAATTCAAGTGATACTTTGATGCATCTTTGGAAATTAAGGACTTAGATATATATATATATATATATATATATATATATATATATATATATATGATTCATAATTGATCAAGACTTAGTACATTGATAATGTTGAATTTGATAAATGGAAAATTTGAGGGTTTACTACCCTATTGAGTGGGTCATGATTTTAGCCAAAAATCTTAAGGATTTGAATTGATTTTTGTGTAGAATGAAATCTATGTAATTGGCCATTAAAGGATGGATGGAAGGAATGGAAAAATTGGAACCTTGATGTCTTTGGGAGGCTCTCGGTCTCTAAGGGATTTTTGGAATCCAAGTGGTGCTTTGTGCATCCTTAGGAATTAATGAATTTATACATATCTAATTTATAGTGTGATGGAAGAATTTGATTGAATAAGAGTTCTTGAGAGGGCCACAATTTTTCAAAGGTTCGTTAGCCCAAATTTTATCATAATTGATCAAGACTTAAGACATTAGAAATGTTGAATCCATAATATGGAATTATGACAAATGTTGAACCATATGTACATATATGTTGATGTTGATGTTGAGAATTGTCTATATGCCATTATGCTATGTTCCATGAGAAATGTCTTGTTGGAGAATATGCTTGTGATGGATTGTTCATGAGGAACATATCATTGATACATATACATGATTGAAAATTGAGTCGTCATACATATGTGATGTCCGTTAGACTTTACTGAGAAAGGCGATGTATGCCTAGGAGATTGAATAACACCTTTGTACGGGTGCGAGTAGACTAAGCATAGGGTCATAGTGGTTGACCCTAGGGGCATCGGGGTACAGGTGTCTCACAATAGACAGTGGTAGCTCCACTGGGGCCGTGGGATAGACCGATGCAAACACACCGACGATCCCAACCGAGACGCTGTCCTATATCGCGATCAACTGTTGAGTTGTCATGTAGAAGCCATATTGCACAAATATTTTTATAAGATGAAGCACACTATTTTTAAGGCTAACGAGATACTGGCATGATTCCTTGATCATTCTCTCTGAAATGTTGATGTCTAGCTCCATGGAGTAGGAATTTGGTACCATATGCATTGTGCATTGTCAGTCTCATATTTCATTGAGCATGAGTACTTATAACTGTTAAACAATTTGCTTTTGATACTGCAATAATTGTTTGATGATTGAACTGTTGATTGCTTAAGATACTATTGCTATTTATATTTTATTGTTGATTTTTATTGCTATTTATTGTTGTTCTTCTCTTAATGTTAATCTATTTATGACTGTTGATGAATGTATGTGTTGTAATGTTATGTGGGCGTCCTGCACTATTTTGTTTTCTTACTGCCGCATTGGTATTGAATGCTGGGTGTCTCACCTCTTTCTTGTATCTCTGTATTTCTGTTTTACATTTATATTTAATAAAAGATCGTGAGGAAGAAGAAGAGGGACCACATCCCTACTTGTAACACCCTCCCTAGGGCATCACATTTCCGACTCCCGACTCATAATCTAAAAATAAGTTCACACAAGTTTTGAGTTATAAAAATATTGGTTTAAAAAAAACTTCTTTCTTTACTGACACGTAAATTTACTGAAAATATTAGGTAATCATATTTCAATTACTCATTATCCAATAATGACACACAATTTAAAGAGAAATATAAATTGATGACTCTTTTGTTCTTTCTTTTTCCACAGTAGCAAACCCATTACGGGTCCTACTTAATAGCACGGTGTAACACTAACAATGAAAACTTAACATACTTGTTCCTTCTCCTGTATCAAACTTGATACATCAGAACTCTACTCCTTGTCAACACTGCTCCCCATCGAGTCATGAATGTCCACTCCTTATTGTTGTCCCTAATCTCACAGTGTCCATCGGAATGTCCATCTTGAAGCATCGACATTTGTTCTATGTCCTGTTCCTTGTCCTCAAACATCTTTTCCATTTCAACACTGTCGGCAAGGTCATTCTCCGATGTTGTCTCCAAACGTAGAGGTATTTGTCACCCGCTATGTTTAAGACAACTCGTTCCTTCTACTGTATAATTTTAATAATACAGACATAGCAAAAACAACATAACAAAGAGGTGAGATCACCTACACCAGTACCAACATGGCAGCACAGAGATAACACAAACAACAATATCATACAGTTGTCATAATTACAATCATGCCATCATCAGGATGGTTATTACACAGATACAATATTAAAATCATGCTATCAACATTAATCAACTATCATCATCCAATCAAATATCAATTCAATTATCATAAACAACAATTATGATAATGCCTTTAGCATTATCATCATCATCATCCAAGTATTCAAAACAATTGTCATAGCTAATATTTCTCAATTAATATATATCACACAGATATAAATGTTCAGTTTATGCATGTACACAAGACTCGATTTCCTACTCCATGGAGCTAAAACTCAGGTCGGAGAAATGATCGAAAAGAATCATCGGTACCTTCATGCCTCGGACCACGTGCTATAATCCTCATTTTGATTTTTGCACATCTAGCATATACACGACAGTCTTTATCGATCTTGATTAAGAATAGTGTCTCGGTCGGATCATCGGTGTGTCGCGTCGGTCTAACCTACGGTTCTGATGAGAGCGACTCACTTGTCCATTGTAGGCAACCCGCACCCCGATGCCCCAAAGTCAACGAGTGACCTACACTACGCATATCGCACCCACTCAAGAGGTGTATTTTCTCCTAGGCAATCAGCTATATTCATCCTCATCGGACCATTCCAATGCATGTATAATGCACCAAATACCAATCATAGACAAATATGTCATTTTCTCACAAACAGTGTATGGACACTTGGTTCAACAAGATCATTCGTACTTTCAACAAATAAAATCATGTTATCACGTTTTCATAGTTGTAAAACACTTTTACCGTATTTTCACAATCTCATAACATTTTTGTTACGTTTTCACAATCTAAAAACTTTTCTGTTATGTTTTCACAATACCATAACACTTCTTTTATATTTTCACAATACCGTAACACTTTTGTTACGTTTTTTTTTAATTCCAAAACATTTTTATTACGTTTTTACAATACCGTAACACTACTGTTACGTTTACAAAATTTCGTAACATTTCTGTTACGTTTTCAAAATGTTGTAACTCTTTTGTTGCACTTTTAAACCACGTACTAATTTTTAACGTTTTTCTCAATCGCGTAAAAACATACGTTTCTCAAATCGCATAGTATTTTTCCACTGTTTTAAAATCGCGTAACTTAAAAATCATTCTTTTACGTTACGTAAATCATTTTTCATCATTCTCAAAATATTTAAAACACTTTCCAAATCACATAACAATTTTCTATCATTTTCACAATCACGTAAAAATATTCTCACTATTCAAATCACGTAGTGATTTTTCAACAATATTTCAGTCGCGTAAAATATTTAAACGCTTTCCAAATCGTGTAGAAATATTTAAACATTTTTCAAATCGCGTAGAAATATTTTACTGTATTTCAAATTGTTTTTAAGATACGTAAAATATTTTTCAACATTTTCCAATCACATAAAATATTCCTCAATATTCCAAACATTATTTTGGACTTAAATAAATCAATATCATTTTTAACACATTGTTCAAAATTGCGTAGCTTAAAAATCACGTTTTTAAGATACGTAAAACATTTTTCATCACAATTTCATTACAGAAAATACTTCTTAACCTTCAAAAATTCCTTTTCAACTTTTCTCAAAATAATATAACTTTATATTTCATTTAATGTATATTTTCTTACTCAAGAAAATATTTTTTCACATTCTTTCTCAAGAAATTCTTTTTCAAAATATACTTCACAAAAATCACTTTTCCATTGATGTAAATCTACATTTCAAAACTTAACATTTTTCTAACGTATTTCAAAACTTGAAAATAAGTTATACGCTAGTAAATTTTCAAAACACCATTATATTCTCCATTTTTCCCAAATCATTTCCAAACACAACCTTCTTCAAAATAAATTGAAGTTCGAAAACATTTTTTTCAAAAACTTGATTTTCTCAAGTGATAAACGCCTTCGATTCCCTTTCCAAAATCCTCGTATTAAATCCGATTCACGTTTCCACTTTGAAATTCAATTTGTTCATAAAAATCAAGGCATTACAAGCCTTCAAAAACGTGGACATGACTATTATTGAAAATTATCAAAACATTTTTCCTTCTAAATTGATATGGTTTTACACAAACAAAATCATTAAAATTTTTGTTTTCAAAAATCAAAATACCGATGGTCATAAAACCAAACCCATTTGTTCAAATTCGTTTTTACTTTCTTTGCAAATTCTTTTTCACTTTCTTTGCAAATCCTTCAAATCAACGTTCGTCCGTTTCATTTCAAAACTCATGTTTAGAAAAATACTTAGGATCTTTTTACACAAAATAAATCAATAAAAATTCCTCAAAAATCGTATTCTTGTTCTCTTGAAAAACAATTCCTTTGTTTATTTTCCATACTCTTCAAATTAATCCAATTTTATTCTTCCATGAAAATATTAATTTGTAAACACCTATTTTGAGGTGTCTTGTTCAAATCCACCATGTTCTAAGTACTCAAAAATCAATTCTTTTGTTCTTGAAATTTTTCAACATGAACCCTAATCAAGGGCATCAAAACCGTAGCTCTTCCTTGGCTATTGGAGCCAAAAACCAATTTCCTTTCCACCATCAAGTCATGGCATATACATATATATTTCATCATAAATAATATAAGCATACCATCAAAGCCATAAAAGCATGTATAGCATATCAAGCATATCATCAAAGCTATAAAATCATGCAAAGCATATCAAGCATAGAAAATTAATCAAAGCTCATAAACACCCACAAATTAATTACATGACCATGGATATGAATCCTCACATGGATTCCACATCCATCAAATAAAATACCATCTCTCACCACCATGCTTGGTTGGTGAGATGGATCTCCCTCTTACCTCTTGAAGATCCTCAAAAACTTCTTGTTTTGCTTCTTTTTCCAAGTCCTTCATCATCAAGAGCTTCTCAAATACAAAACAAAATACATAAAAATTAGTATACTAAGCTTGATTAAGAGGAACCATGGATCAAACATGGTTTAGATCATGAAAAGAAGAGAAGAAATGTAATTTCCTTATACTTCACCTCAAAAACCCAATAACTTTGATCTTGAAGAAACTCCTTGAAGATGAATGATTTAGAAGAAATCTTCAACATGAAAGTTGCTTAGAATATCATGGAGATTCAAGATCTAAGGTTGGATGAAATTAAAAGAGCTTGGATGGTGATTTTAGGTAGTATGACCGAATGGTGTATTTTGAAGAACAAAGATGAAATTTTTTATTTTTGATAGAAACTTGAAGCTTGAATTTGAAGATCAAGATGAATGATTTTGGAAAAACTCATAACTAGAGATGTTCTTAGAATGGTGTTTAGGTTTAGAAAATCAAGTTGGATGAAATTTTTGAGTGATGGAAGGTGCTCTTGGAGTGCTTGGCAAAAACATGAAGAAGGAGAGAAATGGAGAAAAACTTGGTAACTTAAACTTCTTGAAAATGTCTAATGATGACCAAGGATGACAATAATGGTCTTCAAACTTTTTCCTATGTCCTAAAGCTTCTCAATTTCGTGGCTCCCCTCCAATGCATTCTCCTTGAGTGCAAATTGATCAATAATGATCAATTATGGTGAAACATTGACCAAGACATGCAAAAATGACATAAAGCTTCTCTTTGTCTTTCTAAACACTCCAAAACCATCACCTTCTCTTCATAATGCATTCAATAAAGTTGTATTCATTATTTGCCACCATTTGAAGCATTTCTAGCCATTGATTAATTCAATGGTTAGGATTTAGGTAGATTTTTAATTTTAGAAAGACTAAATCTGGCCATTGGATTTTTCTCCTTTAAATTCTAACCATTAGATGTGTCTCCAAATTAATGGTTAAGATTACTCCTTCAAACTTTTAATCCAAGGGTTCTAATTAGTCTTTGCTACTTTAGAAGACCAAATTTCCACCATTGATTAATTCTTCATCCAATGGTCATAAATGGTCTTTGTTACTTTTTAAGATTAAATCTCCACCCTTGATTTAATCTAAATCCAATGGTTATAAATGGTCTTTGTCACTTTTCAAGACCAATTCTACACCTTTGATTACATCTATGGTTGATATCAAAGCCTTCCTAACTAAGCTTATTCTCACACCATTGATTAAATCAATGGTTATTATCCAAGGCTTCTTTATTAAGTTTGTTTCTTAACCTTTGATTAAATCAATGGTTAATATTCAAACTAAGTATTCTCATCCAAGGGTATAGATTAAGTCAAGCTCTCTTTGTTGACTACACAGTATAATATTTATTCTTGTATCCTACAAATAATATATTTACTGTATTTTTTTATCATCCGATAATTAAATACAGTACAAAACACAGCACAATAAAATTTTCTAAAACTGTTTCCGGATTCAGGTTTAGTAAGATCCCCTGTCTCCGTCTAAACAGTACAAATTTTTCTATGCGTAGAAAAATTTTTCACTTTGCGGGACCCACCTGGGCCCACGTATGGTCACCTGGGCCCACATACCCCTCGTGGGGCCCACAAACCATAAAAATTTCAAAATCACACATAAAATCACAAAAATTAGAAAATTCACAAATATCCAATCAGATTACGTAAATTAATTACCTAACGGTAAAAATTAAATTACGTAAAGTTTTCCCTGGCCCGAAAATTTTTATTTTCCTGACACGGAGTAAATCACTCAAAACGATCAAATACGTTGATGGAATAATCAAATTAATTTTATAGCACTCAGAAATCACTAAACAGTGAAATTCTGTTAACTGTCAAAATTACTGTTTAAGAGATTGAAAATTTTGGGGTGTTACATTACTCCCCCTCTAAAAAGAAATTTCGTCCTCGAAATTTGATGAACGTGATTTCACATCTAAGGATGTGAACATTACTCTTTTAGCTTTTCTCCAGTCTTCATGTTGCATCTTCCTTAACGTCTTTACATACTATTCTAGCCAACAAAACTTTTTTTTGCTTGACGTTCAACTTCTCCTGTTCAAATGGATATCTCAAATTCTTAGTTACTGAAGATGTTAAATGTTACTCCAGAAAGAAAGTAGTTTCCATATTTCTGATACCAATACAGCGGTTATCAATCTTCATTCATGCCTAGAATAGTTTTTCTTAGATAATTTCCAACTAATGTAATGTCTTACTTAAAATTTTCTTATTCTCGTATCACTATATATATTCTAGATTTTGCTTGTAACAGGAAATGTCTCTCTAGCTGAATTCTCCTTTCAACCAACTAATTCTTAATCCAATAGTCTGCATACCAACTAATGTAACCAACTAATGTAACGCACTAATATAACGCATCACAGTACTATGGATTTCCGTTACTGTTTTTTTTTTATTTTTTTTCCTTGAAGAAATAGTTTCAACTTTCGAAGAATCCACCACGCTTCCGCTGCACCATTTTGATACTGCGACATGGTTATAGATAGGAATATCCTTTCTTGCAATATATTCCTTCTTTCTTTTCCTGTCTTACAATTGCAATACATGAAAGGAAATTATGGAGGTTCAGAAAGAATAGGTAGCGAAATTATCTGATATGTTACTCTAGACATATCCAACAAGAATTTGATTTTGCCAGATATGAGTTTTTCTAGAATACTAGCATTTTACTGAGATAATCTCATAGGATATGGTTGGAAAATAACCAATCCATTTTCAAAGATTACATAGGAATACTAGCATTTTACTGAGATAATCTCATAGGATATGGTTGGAAAATAACCAATCCATTTTCAAAGATCACATCTATTTATGAAAGAGATAAATAGATCAAACTCACACAAATATTTGATCCGCAACAATAATTTGAATAATTTGAATAGCTCGATCGGCTAAGAATAGGTACAGTAAACAAATCAGAGGTTTACGAATAACTCTAACATATAATTGATCTACTCAATCATATGCCATAAAGATTAGGTTATTCATAGAAATATTCAGTATGGTCTATAGAATTAGCTCCAATAACAAAATCTCCCTTGTTTAAATCCTCCGTTCAGAACATTCCCGTTCCATTCCATGTCTTAATTTTCTCTACTACCCGAGATTTTACTAACAGAAAATTCTATTTTCAATGGAATACAATTTATGGAAATGTGTCCAAACTTTCCACACTTAAAACAAAGTGTTTCCTTGAACATCCAATCTTTCATTAAGTGCCCTTTCCACTTCACTTCCTTGGTTCTGGTTTCTCAATGGTTGTAATTTCATTTCCCATTGAAATCAATTACTTTCCCAATATCCCTAAGAAAAATACCAGGTTCCAAAATTACAAAATCTAATATTTCAAGATTGATTCTCTTCCATCAGATCCTGAACTTCAACTTCTAGTTTCCACTAAACAACGGTCCTTTGTTCGTGCAATCGTCTTTCCACATTGCTCTCATTGCTCCCGTAGCTCCTGCAACTACATTACGCTCCCTTAGTTCCTGCAGTTGCAGCTGCATTACTAGTAACATGTTCCACTTCCACATACGTATAACTATCCCGAGCCATTCCTCTGTTCTGCTTTGTACTTGTCACTTCAGTTGTCCTTTGCTTTGTTTCTATAGTTGTAACCACATTATTATATCACATTCTGCTTCCACACACGTACATCCACTATGAGATTGTTGTTGTTGTTGACTTCCTGGAGATTGCAAGTACGTTTTCTGTTGAATCACTTGACCTTACAATTTTTCCCTTTTTCGTAACCAATATAGTCCAACGTTACAGGGTCTCTTATTCTGAGATTGATTCAACTCTAACAAAATCTTAGCTTCAGCTATCAATTCTTCCTGCTGAACAATCTTCTGAGTTTGCTATATAATTGCTTCAGCCCTGTTTGTGTTACTTCCAAAGTTGCAGTCATATCACCACCATTACTTTTTGCTTCCGACGCGTACATCTATCACGAGTCAATGTCCTTCCTTCAACGATGGACGAATCAAAATAAATGGATCGATATCCATTTTATACAACTTATTTTGTTTCCTTTCTTCGAAACGAATAAATTAAACTAAAATGGATCGATATCCATTTTATACAATTTTATTTTGTTTTCCTTTCGGAAAACAAACACACAGAAGAACACAACACAAGCAAAACAGACCTAACCACAAACCCCAAAAGACTCAAACCATGCTCTGACACTTAAACCTTAAGCTCTGATACCAACTAATGTAACACCCTCCCTAGGGCATCACATTTCCGACTCCCGACTCATAATCTAAAAATAAGTTCACACAAGTTTTGAGTTATAAAAATATTGGTTTAAAAAAACTTCTTTCTTCTTGACGACACGTAAATTTACTTGAAAATATTAGGTAATCATATTTCAATTACTCATTATTATCCAATAATGACACACAATTTAAAGAGAAATATAAATTGACAGACTCTTTTGTTCTTTCTTTTTCCACAAGAGCAAACCCATTACGGGTCCTACTTAATAGCACGGTGTAACACTAACAATGAAAACTTAACATACTTGTTCCTTCTCCCGTATCAAACTTGATACATCGAACTCTACTCCTTGTCAACACTTGCTCCCCATCGAGTCATGAATGTCCACTCCTTATTGTTGTCCCTAATCTCGAGTGTCCATCGGAATGTCCATCTTGAAGCATCGGACATTTGTTCTATGTCCGTTCCTTGTCCTCAAACATCTTTTCCATTTCAACACCGTTGTCGGCAAGGTCATTCTCCGATGTTGTCTCCAAACGTAGAGGTATTTGTCACCCGCTATGTTTAAGACAACTCGTTCCTTCTACTGTATAATTTTAATAATACGGACATAGCAAAAACAACATAACAAAGAGGTGAGATCACCTACACCAAGTACTCAACATGGCGCAGACAGAGATAACACAAACAACAATATCATACAGTTGTCATAATTACAATCATGCCATCATCATTATGGTTATTACACAGATACAATATTAAAATCATGCTATCAACATTAATCAACTATCATCATCCAATCAAATATCAATTCAATTGTCATAAACAACAATTATGATAATGCCTTTAGCATTATCATCATCATCATCCAAGTATTCAAAACAATTGTCATAGCTAATATTTCTCAATTAATATATATCACACAGATATAAATGTTCAGTTTATGCATGTACACAAGACTCGATTTCCTACTCCATGGAGCTAAAACTCGGGGTCGGAGAAATGATCGAAAAGAATCATTTCGGTACCTCATGCCTCGGACCACGTGCTATAATCCTCATTTTGATTTTTGCACATCTAGCATATACACGACAGTCTTTATCGATCTTGATTAAGAATAGTGTCTCGGTCGGGATCATCGGTGTGTCGCGTCGGTCTAACCTACTATTCTGATGAAGCGACTCACTTTTCCATTGTAGGCAACCCGCACCCCGATGCCCCCAAGGTCAACGAGTGACCTACACTATGCATATCGCACCCACTCAAGAGGTGTATTTTCTCCTAGGCAATCAGCCATATTCATCCTCATCGGACCATTCCAATGCATGTATAATGCACCAAATACCAATCATAGACAAATATGTCATTTTCTCACAAACAAGGTGTATGGACACCTTTGGTTCAACAATAATCATTCTCAGTACTTTCAACAAAAAATCATGTTATCACGTTTTCATAGTTGTAAAACACTTTTACCGTATTTTCACAATCTCATAACATTTTTGTTACGTTTTCACAATCTAAAAACTTTTCTCGTTATGTTTTCACAATACCATAACACTTCTTTTATATTTTCACAATACCGTAACACTTTTGTTACATTTTTTTTAATTCCAAAACATTTTTATTACGTTTTTACAATACCGTAACACTAATCTTTATTCGTTTACAAAATTTCGTAACATTTCATTACGTTTTCAAAATGTTGTAACTCTTTTGTTGCACTTTTAAACCACGTACTAATTTTTAACGTTTTTCTCAATCGCGTAAAAACATCGTTTCTCAAATCGCATAGTATTTTTCCACTTTGTTTCAAAATCGCGTAACTTAAAAATCATTCTTTTACGTTACGTAAATCATTTTTCATCATTCTCAAAATATTTAAAACACTTTCCAAATCACATAACAATTTTCTATCATTTTCACAATCACGTAAAAATATTCTCACTATTCAAAACACGTAGTGATTTTTCAACAATATTTCAATCGCGTAAAATATTTAAACGCTTTCCAAATCGTGTAGAAATATTTAAACATTTTTCAAATCGCGTAGAAATATTTTACTTGTATTTCAAATTGTTTTTAAGATACGTAAAATATTTTTCAACATTTTCCAATCACATAAAATATTCCTCAATATTCCAAACATTATTTTGGACTTAAATAAATCAATATCATTTTTAACACATTGTTCAAAATTGCGTAGCTTAAAAATCACATTTTTAAGATACGTAAAACATTTTTTTCATCACAATTTCATTACGAAAATACTTCTTAACCTTCAAAAATTCCTTTTCAACTTTTCTCAAAATAATATAACTTTATATTTCATTTAATGTATATTTTCTTACTCAAGAAAATATTTTTTGATTCTTTACTCAAGAAATTCTTTTTCAAAATATACTTCACAAAAATCACTTTTCCATTGATGTAAATCTACATTTCAAAACTTAACATTTTTCTAACGTATTTCAAAACTTGAAAATAAGTTATACGCTAGTAAATTTTCAAAACACCATTATATTCTCCATTTTTCCCAAATCATTTCCAAACACAACCTTCTTCAAAATAAATTGAAGTTCGAAAACATTTTCGTTTTCAAAAACTTGATTTTCTCAAGTGATAAACGCTCTGATTCCCTTTCCAAAATCCTCGTATTAAATCCAGTTACGTTTCCACTTTGAAATTCAATTTGTTCATAAAAATCAAGGCATTACAAGCCTTCAAAAACGTGGACATGACTATTGAAAATTATCAAAACATTTTTCCTTCTAAATTGATATGGTTTTACACAAACAAAATCATTAAAATTTTTGTTTTCAAAAATCAAAATACCGATGGTCATAAAACCAAACCCATTTGTTCAAATTCGTTTTTACTTTCTTTGCAAATTCTTTTTCACTTTCTTTGCAAATCCTTCAAATCAACGTTCGTCCGTTTCATTTCAAAACTCATGTTTAGAAAAATACTTAGGATCTTTTTACACAAAATAAATCAATAAAAATTCCTCAAAAATCGTATTCTTGTTCTCTTGAAAAACAATTCCTTTGTTTATTTTCCATACTCTTCAAATTAATCCAATTTTATTCTTCCATGAAAATATTAATTTGTAAACACCTATTTTGAGGTGTCTTGTTCGAAATCCACCATGTTCTAAGTACTCAAAAATCAATTCTTTTGTTCTTGAAATTTTTCAACATGAACCCTAATCAAGGGCATCAAAACCGTAGCTCTTCCTTGGCTATTGGAGCCAAAAACCAATTTCCTTTCCACCATCAAGTCATGGCATATACATATATATTTCATCATAAATAATATAAGCATACCATCAAAGCCATAAAAGCATGTATAGCATATCAAGCATATCATCAAAGCTATAAAATCATGCAAAGCATATCAAGCATAGAAAATTAATCAAAGCTCATAAACACCCACAAATTAATTACATGACCATGGATATGAATCCTCACATGGATTCCACATCCATCAAATAAAATACCATCTCTCACCACCATGCTTGGTTGGTGAGATGGATCTCCCTCTTACCTCTTGAAGATCCTCAAAAACTTCTTGTTTTGCTTCTTTTTCCAAGTCCTTCATCATCAAGAGCTTCTCAAATACAAAACAAAATACATAAAAATTAGTATACTAAGCTTGATTAAGAGGAACCATGGATCAAACATGGTTTAGATCATGAAAAGAAGAGAAGAAATGTAATTTCCTTATACTTCACCTCAAAAAACCCAATAACTTTGATCTTGAAGAAACTCCTTGAAGATGAATGATTTAGAAGAAATCTTCAACATGAAAGTTGCTTAGAATATCATGGAGATTCAAGATCTAAGGTTGGATGAAATTAAAAGAGCTTGGATGGTGATTTTAGGTAGTATGACCGAATGGTGTATTTTGAAGAACAAAGATGAAATTTTTTATTTTTGATAGAAACTTGAAGCTTGAATTTGAAGATCAAGATGAATGATTTTGGAAAAACTCATAACTAGAGATGTTCTTAGAATGGTGTTTAGGTTTAGAAAATCAAGTTGGATGAAATTTTTGAGTGATGGAAGGTGCTCTTGGAGTGCTTGGCAAAAACATGAAGAAGGAGAGAAATGGAGAGAAAACTTGGTAACTTAGCTTCTTGAAAATGTCTAATGATGACCAAGGATGACAATAATGGTCTTCAACTTTTTCCTATGTCCTAAAGCTTCTCAATTTCGTGGCTCCCCTCCAATGCATTCTCCTTGAGTGCAAATTGATCAATAATGATCAATTATGGTGAAACATTGACCAAGACATGCAAAAATGACATAAAGCTTGTCTCTTTGTCTTCTAAACACTCCAAAACCATCACCTTCTCTTCATAATGCATTCAATAAAGTTGTATTCATTATTTGCCACCATTTGAAGCATTTCTAGCCATTGATTAATTCAATGGTTAGGATTTAGGTAGATTTTTAATTTTAGAAGACTAAATCTAGGCCATTGGATTTTTCTCCTTTAAATTCTAACCATTAGATGTGTCTCCAAAATTAATGGTTAAGATTACTCCTTCAAACTTTTAATCCAAGGGTTCTAATTAGTCTTTGCTACTTTAGAAGACCAAATTTCCACCATTGATTAATTCTTCATCCAATGGTCATAAATGGTCTTTGTTACTTTTTAAGATTAAATCTCCACCCTTGATTTAATCTAAATCCAATGGTTATAAATGGTCTTTGTCACTTTTCAAGACCAATTCTACACCTTTGATTACATCTATGGTTGATATCAAAGCCTTCCTAACTAAGCTTATTCTCACACCATTGATTAAATCAATGGTTATTATCCAAGGCTTCTTTATTAAGTTTGTTTCTTAACCTTTGATTAAATCAATGGTTAATATTCAAACTAAGTATTCTCATCCAAGGGTATAGATTAAGTCAAGCTCTCTTTGTTGACTACACAGTATAATATTTATTCTTGTATCCTACAAATAATATATTTATTGTATTTTTTATCATCCGATAATTAAATACGATCTGAAAAACACAAAGACAATAAAATTTTCTAAAACTGTTTTCGGATTCGGGTTTAGTAAGATCCCCTGTCTCCGTCTAAAATCAAGATAAATTTTTCTATGCGTAGAAAAATTTTTCACTTTGCGGGACCCACTGGCCCACGTATGGTCACCTGGGGCCCACATACCCCTCGTGGGGCCCACAAACCATAAAAATTTCAAAATCACACATAAAATCACAAAAATTAGAAAATTCACAAATATCCAATCGATTACGTAAATTAATTACCTAACGGTAAAAATTAAATTACGTAAAGTTTTCCCTGGCCCGAAAATTTTTATTTTCCTGACACGGAGTAAATCACTCAAAACGATCAAATACGTTGATGGAATAATCAAATTAATTTTATAGCACTCAGAAATCACTAAACAGTGAAATTCTGTTAACTGTCAAAATTATTGTTTAAGAGATTGAAAATTTTGGGGTGTTACACTACTGATTGGATTGGACTGATCAATTATTTTCGTTATGGCATCTGGACGAGATTTTCTTCGATTATGTACTGGTACAACTTCATGGGGGCATTGATGCCTGACTTGTCGACTAAGACTCCAAGCATCACATATATAGATGGGGTTGTGGCTTTGTCTGGTAGTGGTACCTATCCCAGGGATTACTACTTTTCCTCTTTAGTGCTTTCGTACATGTTACCTTTTATTTGAATATGTAAGTACTATGTTTTATGTTATCAATGCTTTGTGTTAAGGACAAATATTATATATGAAATATGTTTTCCTTCAGTGGTTGTATAAATTATGATCAGGTACTAAGCATGCTTCATTCGGGGCTCATATTTTCTATTTAAGTATAATGGAAATTTTTGAAAAGATTGTTGTCGAAACTGTGACACACCTGTATTTAGTGACTGTGGTGTAATGACGATTGTGTCATAGTTATTAAATCTAGGGGTGTTACAGCATGCCTAGCACTTTCCAAAAAATATTTGTTCAAGAATCTCTCTTTGAACAATTCCCAATTAATTGCTTGATTTTCAGCCTCCAATAACCTCTGTTCTCCGGTCCACCAATCCTCTGCGTCTCCAATAAGCATAAACGCAGCATATGTCACCTTCTTGTCGTTGGCATAGTTCATGTCTGTGAATATCTTCTCCAGCTCTTTGATCCACAGAGTAGCCTTCTCAGGATCATATTCTCCTTTGAATTGTGGAGGGTTAGTGCGACGAAATTCCGCCAGATTCGGGGCATCAGCAGTAGCCTCCAATTGTTGTGCAGTCTTCTCTTGTTGTTGAGCCGTTTGCTAGTTTTGTTGCAGCATAGCTTCAGCCATCTTCTGAATTGCCTCAATTGCAGTAGTCATGTCTCCTCTATGAGCTATAATCCTCTTTCAAGTCAAGCTATACAAAACACAAGGAAAAGTCAGATGTATCCTTTCAGAATACCAAGCATAGAGAATCACACAGCACAAACAAGACAGTCCAAAACCATAAGACCCAAAAGAAAACTTAAATCTGGGCTCTAATACCAAGACAGTGAAATGTAACACTCTAATGAGGATGTCACATTTTTTATGCAATAAAATAAAACTTTACCCAAGTTATAAAACATTTGATACACAATTAATATGAGTTGTAAATTTTTTTCCTTTTATACATAATAACGTTTAAATAAAAATAACACGGAACATAAAATAAAACAAACTATTATCACACACCATAATGTACATATGATTTTGTCTTAAGTTATACAAATAATTTACACTACAAATATTTAAATAAGCAGTAAAGAGTCAACATAATACTATAACATATACGTGCCCAAGTGCACATCAAAGATTTCTAACCCTCCGAAGGATCCTCCTCAGATGGATCGTCAGATGACAGAAATCCTAGATGTCTTGCAGCTCTACGGACAGGAGTCCATGTTGTCGATACACTGCTGATCTCACTAGGCGCATGATAAAGTCCTCCCCAGTAACGCTAAGAGTCAAAGGCATCTCAAGATGTAAATACAGAGTAGTAGTAAAAATAGGCTCTCCATCAAACTCTCTACGTAGGGTCACAGTCAGACGCCCCACATAGACTATCGATCCTCTATCTTCACGCAGTCGCTAGGCCTCAGACCCTCCGTGAAACTCCAGTCTCACGAAACCAAAGAATCCGGGCAAAGCCATAACCAAAAGATCAATCCAGATGATATGGGAGATCTAATGGCTCACCTTCCTCAAACTGATCACTCAGTTGTTCCTCCTCAGGATACTGAATGTCTAGAGACTGCTCCTCTTCCTCTTCCTCAAACTCTTTGCAGAATATAATAATAATACAAAAACGCATACAAAGAGGTAAGACAATCTATATCATTACCAGCATGGCAATTGTAACACCCCAAAATTTATTTATTTCATTATAAATGTTCATTTTATAATATTTGTGATTTTCTAGAATTTTTTTGGATTTTTTTGAGAACGCGAAATATTTTAATATTATTTCTCATTTTGCATGCAAACTGAGCGGAGCCGGGAAAATGAGATATTTTTCTCGAGGACCTTGATCTGTGAAAACGTCGACGGGAGATCTTAATAAATTCAAAATTGGACATGATTTACGAGGTTTCACATTTTTCAAAAAAATTTAAGAGACCAAATAATAAAGCGATGTGTAAATTTCATCCGTCAGATAAATTAATACCGACTTCTGTCGACTGTAGTAATTGTCCATTGGATAATAACATGTCAAAAACTCTATCACATTATCCTAATGTAATTTATTTTATGTCTAATCAAATTCACTTTAATTCAAAATTTTGTACCTTAATTAAGAAATTTCTTTGAGAAGCTTTGGCCAAATGACAACCTTACCCTTGGCTTGTTGGGGAAGCCAAAAAGCTTCCCCCTCTCTCCTCCAAATGCCGCGGCAATGCCCTTCATGGGAGGCAAAAATTTTCCTCCCCACTTAATCTAACACTCCCAAAATATCTCACTTCTATCACAAAACTTTCTCTCTCTAGCTTCATCTTCTTCAAAGTTTCTCCTCTTTCTCTCTTTTTCTTTCCTCTCCTCTACGAAATTTCAGCCCCTATCTCCACCCATTTTTCTTCACTTTTCTCTTCATCAAGACCACTTCCATACTTACCTCAACCTCCTTTACATCTTTAATTTAGAAAGTTTCTCGAAAATCCAACCTTTCCTCTGATGTCTTCCAAGACAAAGCTTCTAACTTTGAAGTAAAGCTTCTATTTTTCTTCTTCTTTCTCTTCATTTTTGTACTCTAGGGTCTCATTGGAGACCAAAGATTCATTCTTTACCATGTTTAATGTTGGTTCTTGATGATTGAAAATCCTAGGGTTTTGAAGGCTCAAAAACTGAAATTCACCAAAGACCTAGAAGCAGACTATTTCGTGATTCTTCCTTAGGTAAGAGGGAGATTACTCACTTCAACCAATATTTGTGGTGAGCGAACCCTTGTATGTTCATGTTGTTTTGTGATTTTTGCTTGTTCATGTGTTCTTGGATTTGATTAATGTTTGATTGGTGATCTTGAGTAAAATGGAAGTGTTAAATGTGCTTGATCATGTTAGGGTTGTTAAATGAAAAATTTGGAGTTTCCTACCCTAACATGATGGCCATGGTTTTGAGGGAAATTTTGGGTTGTAAATTGTTTTTGTGAACAAATAAATAAAGCTTATGTAATTAAATGTTGAATGATAACATTGAGGTTAATAAATGGAAAGTTTTAAGGGTTAAATACCTTAAAAGGGAGCCACGGTTTTGGCTTGAAACTATAAGAGATTAGATTGATCTTGGTGAACTAAAATTTAAGTAAATTGATATTAAGAAAATAATACATAAAATGGAACGAAAACGTGGATTTTGAAGAACCTTAAAGGCTACGGTTTTACAGAGAAAACCTTGAGGCTAAATGATGCCTTGGTGCACCTTTGGAAATCTAAGATTTAGAGACATGCCTAATCCTTAATGAAGTGGAAGAATTAAAGTGGATCCATAATGTGGACTTGTGATAGTGGATGAACACTTGAAATATGTATTGACATGGAAATTGATTCTATGCTACTATGGACCCCTATGTGGGTTAAGAACTTGTTGATTTTGTACTTGAGAATATCATGATGTGATGATGTTGAGAAATATATATATATATATATATATATATATATACCAATGTGGTATGCTTATGATGAATGTATCATTGATGAACATGTATGATTGAAATAGAGTCGTCATGCATATGTGTCCGTTGGATATTGTTAGAAAGGCGATGTATGCCTAGGAGTTTGAATAACACCTATGTGTGGGTGCGAGTAGACTAAGCGTAGGGTCATAGTGGTTAGCCCTGGAGGCGTCGGGGTGCGGATGTCTCACAATGTGACACACCGACGATCTTGACTGAGACGCTATCCTATATCACGATCAACTGTCGAGGTGTCATGTATAAGTCAATTGCGCAAATGTTTTTATGAGATGAAGTACACTATATTTTTAAGGCTAACGATATACTGGCATTACTCCTTGATCATTCACTCTGAAAAATGTTAATGTCTAGCTCCATGGACTAGGATTTTTGGTACCTTGTGCATTGTGAACTGTCAGTCTCATAATCCATTGAACATAAGCATTTATAATTATTCTTATTACTGCAACAATTGTCTGATTATCTGAACTGTTGACTGCTGGTAGGATCACTGTTATTTACCTGTTGTTGATGACTTTATTACTATCTATTGTTATTCTACTTTTACTGTTAATTTTATTATTACTGTGATCAAATATTTAAATTGTGTTGTTTGTGGGCGTCCAACGCCGTCTTGTTTTCTTACTGCCATTTTGGTACTGAAAGCTGGGTGTCTCACCTCTTTCAGTGTTTCCTTTATTTCTGTCAGTCTGTTAACTTTTGAGAAGACACATGTGAAGAAGGGGAAGCTCCTGAGTTTCCCGGCTTTTAGCCAGACTGAGATTGAAGCTTGTTGAGCATGGCGTCTTGCCCCCGTGGATTTTTGGGCTTCACACGGATCACTTTTCACGGAGGCCCTGACTATTGGCACATTAATGTGCAGATGGACCATTGCGTGTACCATGGGGAGCTGACTATGTCCTTGGCATGGGATCGTTATGATGCTCCTATTTTTTATTTTCATGCTTTTGTTTGGCTAGAGTTTTATCTGCCCGTTAGGGATATGTGGGCTGACATATATTACACCCCACGTGATGACTCTTTTCTTTCTACTGCTCGGGCTTCTGCCTGTTGCTCTGTCGCTCCGATGGATGTTTCATCGGACGAAGAGGACCCTGAGGAGAACCCTTCTACGGTCCCTTCTCGTCAGTCTTAGGGACTGATTCTGTCGGTGGCTACTGATGGCTATCTGTTATCTTTTTGGGGGAGCCTGACGTTTTGCTAGCTTAATGGATGTAAATTTGTAACTACCTTGGGTGGGCAAAACTTTTGCTTCTTTTTGTATATTTTGGAATGTAAGTAAACAAACTTATGCAAATAGATATGAATATATATATATATATATATATATATATATATATATATATATATATATATATGTGTCATTTGTAAAGGAACTTAAATAAACATAAAATGAACCGGGTCTATGAGTTTAAAAACAATCACTATTTTTCGCAGTTTAATTTATTTCGTTTCATGTTTCGCTTTACTATGGTGTGACGTTCTTTCTTCGCGGTATTGAGAAAAAGGGGCATTACAGCAATAAAGAAAATGACGATATAAACAAATACCACAATTTAATACAATAATGCATATCATCACATCATATACAATATTTCAAATCAACACATCAAATATAATATCACAAATTACGATAGACAACCACGTTAAGATTCAAACCATAAATGCAAATGTATACAGACTCGTTCCTACTCCATGGAGCTAAACATAGACATTAGAGATAATGATCCAAAAGAACAATCAGTACCTCAGGCTGCCCAACCAAACTATTACACTGTCAAACATCGTGTAAATAGCCCACAGTCCAAAACATCGTGTAAGTAGTACACATTCAAATACGTCGTGCATCATAGGTATTGTACTAGATAGTCTCCACAAGATCTTGATTAAGAATAGTGATTGTCGAGATCATTAGCGTGTTGCCCGTTACCACGACCCAGATGAGCTACCAACTGTCCACATGTGGAATCCTCCGCACACTAATGCCTCCAAGTTCACTCAATGAACCACATTATGCCTATCGCACCCATAACGCGGTGTAATTCCTCTCGTTAGTCAATCGCCAATTTCCACAAAATTGACACAACTCTCAATATATGAACATAACCTAAAATTACACAAATGCCCTCAGTATCAATATATCAATGTATTTACATAAATACCCTCAATATCAATATTTCTAAATATAGTATGTCTCCGCTTGATAGCACTATTTCTCAACATGTCTGGGTCCACCACTTTGGCCCGACAGTAAAACTAACTGTTCCATTTAGTCATGTAGAAATTTTATCGCGTTTTTACAATTACGTCACTTTTACAAATGTTTTTAAATTTCGTAAATATTTTTTAACCTTTTTAAAATCGCGTAGCATTTTTAAATTATTTTTTCAATCGCGTAACGTTTTTAAATCGTTTTCTCAATCACGTAGCTTAAAAATCTTCATTTTAAATACGCGTAAGCTATTTCTAGTATTTTTCAACTACGTAAATATTTTCTCTACGTTATAAATTATATTATGAAGCTTTCTCCAATTATTTGTCCATTTTTAGTGAATTTTGACAGCATTTTATCTAGAAAATTAATTAAATGATATTTTCTACGTTTTTCTTTAAAAATTACCTTGCTTTAATTATAACCATTATTTACACTTTGAAAACTCACTAACGTGCTTCAAAACCCAAATGTGAGCTCTACGTTAATAATTTTCAAGTGTTCACTTCATTTATAATTAATTCCATTAATTTAGATTTCTAAAACTAGAACCATTTATTTTGTTCTCTGAAAATTCATTATAATTGAATTCTTTTCAAATTAACTACTTAATCTACATTAGAAAATAATTTTGGAAATCAGATAGACATTGTATGGAATTTTGTCTGAAACTCAACATATTCTTTACCAATGGTCTTTAAATCATTTTTCATCTTCTAAATCATTTTCATATTCATTAATTTACTTAAATCAATTTAGTCATTCTTTTAGAA
Source organism: Ormosia emarginata (assembly GCA_029884605.1). Classification (NCBI taxonomy): domain Eukaryota; kingdom Viridiplantae; phylum Streptophyta; class Magnoliopsida; order Fabales; family Fabaceae; genus Ormosia; species Ormosia emarginata. The sequence goes on along the minus strand of JAQQTP010000078.1, from coordinate 16,205,560 downwards.
AATGGTTGAGAACTTCTTGGTTCTCTTTTTCTTGGTGAAGTCGTGAGCTCCTTTGGTGTTCTTTGGAACACTCATGCAATCCTTACATGTTATTCATATCCTACTATGATAATCATACATCAATAAACACATGCAATATATTTTAAAGCTATAGACATGCTTGCAAATAAAATCAACCACAAATAGAAAAGCATTAAACAACCAAGTGAATGAATCCTTATGGATTCTTCACTACAAATACAATCCATTTTCTTATCACCACACAAGGTTGATGAGATTAAATCTCCCTCTTACCTTAAGGGAAGACAAACTCCTTCTAACTCTTCCAAGTGATTTCATGTGGCTCCCAAAGAGTTCCTAATAAGCTTAAACAAATTTTAAAGAGTTATAACTATAGGAGAAAAATATAAACCATGGATCAATCATGGCTTAAAACCTAAGAAATAAAGTTAGAAGTAAGAAACAAAGATTTTCACCTTGTAGAAAAAATCTCCAAAGTGGTTTTCCAAGCTCAAGATGAATTTGTTTGAAAGAACTCTCAACTAGAAATGTTCTTAAATTGATGTTTGGATTTGAGAAATAAGGTTAGATGAAATTTTAGAAGAGTGGAGGTGTTGGTTTATGGTGTTGGCCGAATGGCTCTCAAAGAGTAATAATGGTGTTTTTAGGTTTTGGTAGAAAGAGAAGAGAGGTTTTGAGTGATAGTAAAATGATGATGAAGATGAAAATGGTCTCCTAACTCCTATGCATAGCTGTGAGCTTCACAAAGGAGGTGGCCACTTTGCTTGACTTCTTCTAACCCCTAACAACCTTAGATTAGATCAATGGATGATATCAAAGGCTTTGTCTCCAAGCTTGTTTCTAATTGGTGTAGGAAAACTAAGTCATCAAGTTACTAAGCCTTCTTGATCCTTCTTGAACATTGCTTGGCCGAATTGCTCCAAAGGAGAGCAAACTAGGTTTGTGTTCATTTATGCAATCTAGTTAGACTTAGGTGCATTTAGTTAGTTTACTTAGTTACTTGTCTAACTATCTAGTTACTTAGAATAACTAGCCTTTGTCTTGATATTATTAGAACCTTCTCTAACTAGAACTTAAATAGATAGCTAACTAGGTTTACTTCATTTAGTTACTAGGTAAGCTTCCTATACTAACTTAGTTAGGTTTTAAGCTAACTTGGTTAAGCTTTCTAGTTTAATCTTAACAAGTCCAACCATTTTTGTGGACTAACTTTCTATTGGTCTAAAAATTTGTCAAGCCACTATTGTTGACTAGCATTCATTGGCTTAGAATTAAATCTAGCCAGAAACGTTGACTGCTTCTCCAAATGCGGGTCCCACAGACTTTTTTGGGTCCATGGTATGTTTTGGAGCAGATTTCTACTGTTTTTGAGGCAGTAGGTACTGTACAATAAAATAATATTATAATAATATAAAATATTTTTATTGCACAGTTAAATCCTAAAAATAAAAGATTAATACACGTATCATTCAGAATTGGGTTTAGTAAAATCCCACAGCTCTGAATAATTAAATCAAGATATTTCCAGCCAGAAAATTTTTATTTTCTTGACCTGGAGAAAATCACACACAATGATCAAATACAATCACAAAATAGTCAAATTCAATTTATAACTCACTGAAAATAGAAAACAGTACATTTAGGACAATATCGTACTTATCTTAAAAGTTGGGGTGTTACATGTAATGCCCCTTTTTCTTGTGTCTCACGAAGAAGGAATGTCACACCATAATGAAATTAAATCGAAAATGCGGAAAAGTATAATTACTTTGATTGATTAAGACCTGGTTCATTTTTTAACACGTGATTAAATAGTTTGCGTTCTTGGATTGTAAAGTGATTCTAGTATTGAAATATGTATACACATTTTTTTTAAATGACGGTAAAGAGATAATAATAATTATAGATACAATGGAACCAACACGGAACTGAAAGTCATAGATTCACAATTCATATATAATATTATATGCATCAGCCTGTTTAATTACATCATGATTTACACAAAAAGCAAAAGATGTACCCACCCAAAATGATACGAATATACACCCATCAAGTATGGCAAAACATCAAGCTTCCCCAAAAATATAAACGGTTAGCCATCAGTAGCCACCAACAGTATCAGCCACTAAGACTGACGAGAAGGGATCGTAGCCGGGTCCTCCTCATCCGATGAAATTGCCATCGGAGTGATCAAATTTCTGCAGAAGCCCGAGCAGTGGAGAGGAAAGAGTCCTCTTGTGGGGTGTAGTAAAGGTCATCCCACAGATGTTTAACAGGCATGTAAAATTCCAAATGAACAAAAGTTATAAAATCAAAAACAGGCGAGTCGTAGCGGCCCTATGCCAAAGAGACAATTAGCTCCCCGTGATAAATGCAATGGTCCATGCTCAAGTTGATGTGCTAGCAATCTGGTCCTCCATGAAAGGTCATCCCAGCATACCCCAAAAATCGGCGCGAATGCAAAGACATCACTGATTAGCACTAATCGTAGTCGGGCCAAAAGCCAGGAAACTCAGGCGCTTCCTTTTCTTCGTTGCAAACGTCTTCTCAGTACTATATAATTTAAAATAGAAATGCAGATACATAGGAAAAGAGGTGAGACACCCAGCTTTCATTATCAATATGGCAGCACAAAAACAGAATAGCGTTGGACGCCCACATAGCATTACAGTGCATATATTCATTAACAGAATAATTAAAAATAATAGTAATAATCAATTAAGCAATAAAAGAGAAAGAACGACAGAATCTCAAGCAATGACAATTTATCATCCAGATAATTATATTGACAGTAAGAACAGATATTTCAACAGTCAAAAGTGTTCATGCTCAATGAAATATGATACTGACAATGGGCAATGCACAATGCATTATAGTGCCAAAAATCCTACTCCATGGAGCTAGACATAAACATTTTCGGAGTGAATGATCAAGGAGTTATGCTAGTATCTCGTTGCCTTAAAAATAGTGTGCTTCATCTCATAAAAATATTTGCGCAATACGACTTATACATGGCACCTCAATAGTTGATCACGATATAGGACAGTGTCTCAGTCCGGATCGTCGGTGTGTTTACATCGGCCTATCCCATGGCCCTAGTGAAGCTACCATTGTCTATTGTGAGACACCCGCACCCCGACGCCCCAGGGCCAACCACTATGACCCTACGCTTAGTCTACTCTCACCCACACATAGGTGTTATTCAAACTCTTAGGCATACATCGCCTTTCCAACAATGTCCAATGGACAACACATATGCATGACGACGCAATCTACATCTTGTTTGTTTATCAATGATACATTTATCATAAAGTATACCACAATGGCATATATTCATTTCTCAATATTAACATGTCATAATTCCGTCAAGAACTTACTCCCATATAGGAACTCACAATAACATCAACCAATTCTCAGTACCAATATATACATATACATTGTTCCACACAAACCACAATCTCCATATTATGGATTCTACATTTTTCAATGTCCTAAGTCTTGATCAATTATCAGATTTTTCTTTGGGTTAACAAAACCCTTCAAACCGTGGCCTCCAAAGGCCATTATAAGTGTCAATCCTTTAATGTCCAATTATATAGGTGTTATTACTCAAAATTTTAATTCTAACCCTTAACAATTAGGGCCAAAACCGTGGCCTTCCCAGGTCACCAAGTTTCCAATTTTTCTTCACATTATGCATTAGTTACTTGATACCTAATCACTTAAATTTTATTTCACCCAAAATCAATCCAATCCTTTAAATTCCAAGCTAAAACCGTGACCTCCAATGGGGTAGTAAACCCTCAAAATTTTCCATTAATTAATTTTATCATTATCAAATATTCCAACACCACCAATGCATTCTAAATCATTATTCAATCATCAACATCAATCAATAACACATAAACATACAAAATCATTAAACAAAGTAAGCATACCAATATGGATTTCTCCATCAAACAATCACACAAGGTCTCCTCACCACCAATAATGGTTGAAGTGAGTAATCTCCCTCTTTCCGAAAGGAACAACACGAAAATGGTCTCTTATTTGCTCCTTGGTGGTTTTGGTTTTGAGCTTCCAAAACCGTAGAAATTTCAACATAAAGAATCAACACCAATGGTGAAAAAGAAGAGTCTTTGGTCTCCAATGAAACCATAGAACACGAAAATGAAGAAAAGGAAAAGAAAAAAAATAGAAACTTTACCTTAAAGTTTGAAACTTGGTCTTGGAAGGCAATGGAGGAAATGATGGATTTTGAAGAAACTTTCTAAATAGGAAGGCTAGAGGAGGTTGAAGTGAGTGTAGAAATGGTGTAAATGAAGAGAAAAGTGAGGAGAAGTGGTCTCTAATGGGGGCTGCAAACCGTGGTCAAGAAGGAGAAGAAGAGAGAAGGAGGAGAGAAGTTGAAGATGAAAATTAGAGAGAGAAATGGATAGATGAAAAATGAGTGAAATGTGATTAAGTGTGTTAAGTGTGTGGGAGCAAAATTTTGCTCCCTTTGGGCTATGGGTGCCGCAGCAATGGAGAGAGAGAAGGGGTGGGGAGGCTTCTCCAACAAACCAAGGGTAAATTAGACATTTGGTGATCAAAGCTTCTGAAAGAAGCTTTGATTAAAATACACTAAATTTGAATTAAAGTGGATTTGATTAGACATAAAGTGGATTATATTAGGATAATGTGATAGGGTTTTTAATTCATGCTATTATCCAATGGACAATTGTTACAGTTGGCAGAAGTCAGTATTAATTGTCCAACGAAAAAAAATTACACAGCAATTTATTATTCGGTTAGATAAAATTTCTCTCGAAAAACGTAAAATCTCATAAACTGTGTCTAGCCTCGGGTTTAGTAAGATCTCACATCGATGTTTCCACATATCAAGGTTCTCGGGAAAAATATCTCATTTTCCCGGCCCAACTCAATTTGCACACAAAACGAAGAATAATATTAAAATATTTCACGTTCTCACAAAAATCCAAAAAAATTTCCAAAAATCCCAAATATTATAAAATGAATATTTATAATGAAATAAATAAATTTTGGGGTGTTACAACTCTCCCCAACAAATATGAATTTCATCCTTGAAATTTTCATACCTTAGAATAATTCTGGGTATTGCTCCTTTATCTTGTCCTCCAGTTCCCATGTCGCATCTCCAGCTGTCTCGTTCCAAATCACTTTCACCAATGGAATGTCTTTCCCTCTGAGTTAATTCATTCTCCTATCCTCAATCCTTACAGGAGTTGTTTTATAAGTCAAGTTTTCCTTTAATTGTACTGAATCAAGTGCTATGACATGATCAAGACTTGGAATATATTTATGAAGTTATGACACATGAAAAACATTGTGGAGATTTGAAAGAAAATATGGTAAAGCTATCTGATAAGCAAGTGGACCTATTCGACAAAGAATTTGATAAGGTCCAAGGAATTTTGGAGTGAGCTTTCTAGATTTGACAACTCGACCGACCCCAGTCGTAGGCGTGACTTTCAAGAACACATGCTCTTCTTCCTCAAATTCAAGAGGTTTTCTTCTTTTGTCCGCATAGCTCTTTTGTCAACTTTGAGCCATTCTTATATTCTCCTAAAACATTTTGACCTTCTCAGTTGTCTACTGAATGAGATCAGGTCCAACTGTGAGTCGCTCTCTATCCTGATACCAGCATAAAGGTGTTCTGCACCTTCATCCATATAGAGCCTCATAGGGTGCCATTCCTATACTTGAATGGTAACTGTTGTTGTAGGTAAATTCTATCAATGGTAAAATTTCATCCCAACTTCCAGCCTGCTCTATGGCACAAGCTCTCAACAAATCTTCCAAAGATTGAATTGTCCTTTCTGATTGACCATCGGTCTGGGGGTGATATGCAAAACTCAAACGTAGCTTTGTCCCCGTTGCTTCTTGAAGACTTTTTCGAAACTTCGATGTAAATCTGGGGTCTCTGTCAGAAATGATACTCGTAGGCACACCATGTAGTCTGACAATTTCACCGATGTACAACTGAGTCAACTTCTCCAATGGATATCTTATATTGATCAGCAAGAAATGTGTTGACTTCGTAAGTCAATCCACAATTATCCATATTGAATCATATCCTCTTCTCGTCTTCGGCAATCCGACAACAAAGTCTATGGCAATACTATCCCATTTCCATTCAGGAATAGTTAGGGGTTGTAACAATCCTGACAGTCTTTGATGTTCAATCTTTGTTTTCTGACAAACCAGACAGGAAGATACGCATCTAGCAATGTCTTTTTTCATTCCATGCCACCAAAATAACTTCTTCAAATCTTGGTACATTTTGGTCATTCCGGGATGCATATTCAATTGACTCTTACGAGCATGTTCGAGTATATATTTCCTGAGTTCTTCATCCTTAGGCACACAGACTCTACCTTGGAATCTTAAAATTCCATCGCTTCCTTCCTCTAATGTTGATATACCACCTTGCTTCATCAGCTCTCTTTCCTCTTGTAAGAACTTGTCAACCTTCTGTTTTTCTCAGATATCTTCTATTAAATCATTCCAAATAGTGACCATGTTCATACAGATCTTTCCTGGCATTAATTCCACAAAAGACCATACGTCTATGAATTGTTCTATCAAATATTGTTCTCTGATCGTCATGGTAGAAACACTGATTGTTTTCCTACTTAAGGCATTGGCCAAAACATTGGCCTTCCCAGGGTAATATTGAAGTTCGAAATCATAGTCTTTCAGAAATTCTAACCATCTTCGCTGCCTCATATTCAACTCTTTTGGTCATACAAATACTTCAAGCTCTAATGATCACTAAAGACATTGAATGTTGCTCCATGGAAAAAAATGTCTCCATTTCTTCAAAGTAAATACAACAGCAGCTAACTCCAAGTCATGTGTTGGGTAGTTCTTCTCATGCACTCGCAATTGCCTCGAAGCATAAGCCACCACTTTTCTGCCTTATATAATGACACAACCCAATCCTTGATATGAAGCATCACAGTACACTTCAAATGGTTCATTTGTATCAGGTAGAACTAACACCGGTGAAGTAGTTAGTCTCCTTTTCAACTCTTGAAAACTTCCTTCGCAAGCATCCATCCATTCAAAAGCTTGATTCTTCCTTGTGAGTTGAGTGAGAGTTACAACAATCTTAGAAAATCCTTCGATGAATCTCCTATAATATCCGGCTAATCCAACAAAGCCTCGAATTTCTGTCACCATCTTCGGCCTTTCTCATTGTAGAACAGCTTCCACTTTTGATGGGTCTATAACAATTCCTTCCTTCGAAATCATATGGCACAAAAATTTAACTTCATTCAACCAAAACTCACACTTTGATAACTTAGCATACAACTCTTTCTCTTTCAAAGTCTGAAGAACTATACTGAGATGTTCAGCATGATCCTCCTGATTTTTTGAATAGATCAAGATATCGTCGATAAAGACAACGACGAATCTATCCAAATAAGGACGGAGAAAAGTGATGGATTTTGAAGAAACTTTCTAAATAGGAAGAAACTTTCGAAGTGTAGAGGAGGTTGAGGTGAGTGTAGAAATGATGGATTTTGAAGAAACTTTCTAAATAGGAAGTGTAGAGGAGGTTGAGGTGAGTGTAGAAATGGTGTAAATGAAGAGAAAAGTGAGGAGAAGTGGTCTCTAATGGGGGCTGCAAACCATGGCCAAGGAGGAGAAGAAGAGAGAAGGAGGAGATAAAATGAAGATGAAAACTAGAGAGAAATAGATAGATGAAAAATGAGTGAAATGTGATTAAGTGTGTTAAGTGTGTGGGAGCAAAATTTTGCTCCCCTTGGGCTATGGGTGCCGAGGTAATGGAGAGAGAAAAGGGGGTGGAGAGGTTTCTCCAACAAGTCAAGGGTAACTTAGACATTTGTTGGTCAAAGCTTCTCAAAGAAGCTTTGATTAAAATACACTAAATTTGAATTAAAGTGGATTTGATTAGACATAAAGTGGATTACATTAGGACAATGTGGTAAGGTTTTTAATGCATGCTATTATCCAATGGACAATTGTTACAGTTAACAGTAGTCAGTATTAATTGTCCAGCGGATAAAAATTATACAACGATTTATTATTCAGTCAGATAAAATTTTCTCGAAAAATATGAAACTTCGTAAATCGTGTCCAGTCTCTGGTTTAGTAAGATCTCCCGTCGACGTTTTCACAGATCAAGGTTCTCAGGAAAAATATCTCATTTTCCTGGCCTTGCTCAATTTGCACACAAAATAAGGAATAATATTAAAATATTCCACATTCTCAGAAAAATCCAGAAAAATTTCCAAAAATCACAAATATTATAAAATAAATATTTATAATGAAAGAAATAAATTTTGGGGTGTTACAACTCTCCCCAACAAATAAGAATTTCGTCCTCAAAATTTTCATACCTTAGAATAATTATGGGTATTGCACCTTTATCTTATCCTCCAGTTCTCATGTCGCATCTCCGGCTGTCTCGTTCCAGATCACTTTCACCAATGGAATGTCTTTCCCTCTGAGTTGCTTCATTCTCCTATCCTCAATCCTTACAGTTGTTGTTTCATAAGTCAAGTTTTCCTTTAATTGTACTGAATCAGGTGCTATGACATGATCTGAACTTGGAATATATTTCCGAAATTGTGACACATGAAAAACATTGTGGAGATTTGAAAGAAAATGTGGTAAAGCTATCTGATAAGCAACTGGACCTATCCGACGAAGAATTTGATAAGGTCCAAGGAATTTTGGAGTGAGCTTTCTAAATTTAAGAACCCGACCGACCCTAGTCGTAGGCATGACTTTCAAGAACACATGCTCTCCTTCCTCAAATTGAAGAGGTTTTCTTCTTTTGTCCGCATAGCTTTTTTGTCAACTTTGAGCCATTCTCATCTTCTCCTGAATCATTTTGACCTTCTCAGTTGTCTGCTGAATGAGATCAGGTCCAACTGTGAGTCGCTCTCCATCCTGATACTAGCATAAAGGTGTTCTGCACCTTCGTCCATACAGAGCCTCATAGGGTGCCATCTGTAACACCCCAAAAATTCATATTTTATTTATTTTGGTCGATCCTTAATTATTTTGAGTAATCCGACTTGACTTCCGTGAATTTTATAATTTTTGTTATTTTTAGGAATTTTTGGGAATTTTTACGTTTTGGTTATTTTAATATTATTTTTAGGTTGTACATAAGCCATCGTATTTTATTTCTTTCTGTCAATCCTTAATTATTTTTACTAATCTGATTTGATTTTCATGAGTTTCACAATTGTTATGATTTTTGTGAATTTTTGTGATATTTTAGATATTTTGAATATTTTAATATATTTTAGATATTTTGAGATATTTTGAATATTTTAATATATTTGAGATATTTTAAAATATTTTAAATATATTTTGAATATTTTATTATATTTTTTATATTTTGGAATATTTTGAATATTTAATATATTTTAGATATTTTGGGCTGTGTGTGGGCCCGGGACGGGCATGGAAAAGTAAAAATTTTCTTTGGCCGAGAAAATTTTGTACTGTTGATTCGGATTTGGGGATCTTACTAAACCCGAAACTGGAAACAGTTTTTGAACTTTTATTTTTCTATGATTTTATCTGACAAATAAAATCGGGGTATGTTTTCTTATCTATTGGATAATATTTTTCTTGGAAATATTTAGTGGATGATTCTAGACGCAAGCCTAGTCACCCACTCTAGGATGTTCGAAGACGATGACTCATCATTTGGTGACTCACCTAGGTGACTAGCCTAGTGACTCACATGTTCGAGGCTATTCTGGAAGACTCTAGAAAATGCCTCGTCACGCGCCTAGTCATCAAATACTTGAGTACCTGCTTTACATGTGGACCAATGAGGAACTGGTCAAAGTTAACGGCTGTGACTCATCGCGGAGGACCAATAGAAGCTTGACACATGGCGTGACACCTCAGCACCTGTGACTCAGCATATTCGGGAAGCTTCCAGAAGCGATGACTCGCCATGTTCTAGATTGCTAACTCGTCACATTCTAGAAGAGTGTAGAAATGCTGATTCACCCTATGACTCGCCGCAGTGAGTCACACGTTCCAGAAGGTTCCCTGACAACTCACCATGCTGACTTAGCTGTTCTACAAATCTCTACGATGACTCATCATGCTGACTCATCGTAGTGAGTCACATGTTCTAGAAACTTCTCTTTGATGACTAGCTCTGTGACTCATCAAGGATAATCAGTAGAAAAATGATCAACAATAGTTGCTAGCCAGCTAGAATAAGAGAAAAATCTAGGTATGTTTTATTATCCATTGTACGATTGACACTGACTTTATAAGCAGTAATTATTGTTCATTGCTTAAAGTATACCGAAAAATATCTTGATCACAATATCCTAAGCCTTCATCTTTTTCATGAAGTCTATAAGTAGGAAGGCTTTGATTCATTTGCATCTTTTGCATGAAGCTCTCACCCTTTCCTCTCCTTGAGCTCCACGGCCATAACACTCAAGTAGGAGACAATATTCATCTCTTCAATTCACTTACTCTATTACACTTCAATTTCTCCAAAGAACCAAGAAAAGCAACAAAAACTCTCTCACTTTCTCTCCCTCCATGGATTCGGCCAAGCACCAAAGATCAACTTTCCAAACTTTTATAATTCCTACCAATATTATTTCTTGAATCCTTAAACCATTCTAAGATACTTTGATGCTGTGATCATCTTCATTTCTTACTTGAAAACCAAAAAGTTCTCACCTTGTTCTTCAAAGGGAGCTCACAGCCATAAGTTCTTTGGTAAGTTCTCACCTTGTGTTTCTTCATCTTTCCATAAGGATTCATTCACTTGGTTGATTTAAAGTTGTTCTTATTTGTGATTGATTTTGTTTGCCAGCATGTCTATAGCTTTAAAATATATTTGTATGTGTTTACGGATGTATGATAATTATTGTAGGATGTGAATAACATGTTGAGGAATTGCATGAGTGTTCCAAAGAACACATGAGGCTCACGGCTTCACCATTACAAAAGGAACCAACATGTTCTAAATATTTTTCTAATCATGGATTAGGTGATTTCAACAATAATAAATTGGATTAAGAATTTTTATAAGATATTAGATGATGGAAAATAAATAAACATGATTTATAAAGCATAGAGTAATTTTTGGCCAACATGCCTACTTATGATGTTTTAATTCAAAATTATTTCCTAAAAGTATAGATTTATGTAAATTAAAGAGAACACAATTTTAATAAATTTGAAAATGATTTAGATGATAGAAAATGATTTAAAGACCATTTATAAAGAATATGTTGAATTCGGCCAACATGTCATTCAATGTATATTTGATTTCCAAAATTATTTTCTATGGTAGATTAAGTAGTTAACTACAAAAGAATTCAATTTCAATGAATTTTTGGGGAATAAAATGAATGAACTTAGTTTTAGAAACCTAAATTAGAGGAATTTATTATAAATAAGAAATAAAGTAAACACTTGAAAAATACTAACGTAAAGCTCACTCTTTGGGTTTTGAAGCACGTTAGCAAGTTTCGAGATGTAAATATTGGTTATGACTAAGAAAGGTAATTTTTAATGGAAATAGTAGAAAATATTACTTAAAGGATTTTCCAAAGGAAATGCCATAAATAAAGTTAAAAATAATTATATAATGGAGAAAGTTTTAAAATTTAATTTAGAAGTTAAAGAAATATTTTACGCTGCTGAAAAAAATTAGAAAAACCTTACGTATATTTAAAATAATGATTTTTAAACTACGCGATTGAGAAAATGATTTAAAAACGCTATGCAATTTTGAAAACGTTTAAATATTTTTACGCGATTGGGAAAATGTTGAAAAATATCTACGTGATTTGAAAACGTGGCAAAAAGCATCACGCGATTGTGAAAATGTGACAAAAAGGATACATGATTGAGAAAACAGTGGATTATTGTTGGGCCGACATACTGGACCCTCCTGGATCATTGATATTATGTAAACTAAATGTGCAGTTATATAATATCATTGATGTTGTTGGTATTAGACAATTGAATGAGCAGTTGTTCAAATACTATTGTGAACAATACTATGGTGGATTGAGTTATGCATTGGGTTGTCATGCATAGTCGATGGCTGTTATGGCTTTTGTTGCTTAGGAGTGAATGAAAGCTGGATAGTGTGATCCAGCGGAGGATCTACTAGGGACATCAGGGCGTGGTGATTCATAGTGACCTATTTGTCACATTATATACCTGGCTATGATAAACCATTGCAATGCACTGGCGTATGTCCCGACAAACACTATTTATGTCTCGCGTCTAGTTTAGACTGTCATTATGGGTGGCAGATCTTCTGGGCCATTCATATCTGAAATTGTTTAGCTCCATGGAGTAGGAATATGATGCATTGTGCATATGCATAGTTTGTGTATATATTGTTGTGGCATTGTCGAGGTACATATTATGGTGACATAATCATTACATATGTATATTATTGATATCTGTTGTTGATATAATGTTGATGTTTATATTATTATGGTATATGTTTTCTGAACATAATGATAATTTGTTAAGCTGATTATACTTGTGATATATGTGTGTATGGAATGACTTTGTCATTCGTATCATTCTTTGCTACTATACTGGTATTGATGAAAGGGGATCTCATCTCTTTGCTGTATTGTTTGTTATTTTTGTATTGTCAAAATTTGTACAGTAGGCGAAGTAAGTTCCTTAAACTTAACTGGAGGTAATGTTCTGAGTTCGGTGATGGTGTCGAGGAGTGATCTTCTCAGTTTCGACAGTGTGCAGTTTGGTGGAAGAACGGAACAAGTATGTTGAATTTTCTCGTTGTGTTCTTACTGTGCTATTAAGTAGGACCCGTCATTGGGTTTTGCTACTGTTTCTTGAGTCTGTAAGTTATGTTTTAAAATGTTGTTGAATATTATGTGGTGTAAATAATATGTGTATTAATTTGTTCAGTCTATTTTCTGTATTACTTATATTTTGGTAAGTTTATGTTTCCGCGAAAAGAAATTTTAAAATCCATATTTTAGAACTCAATGCTTCTATGAAATGATTTTCAAGTTTTAAATTTTTTTTTAGTCGAAAATGTAATGCCCTATGGAGTTGGTATCAGAGCACGGTTAGAGTCTTTTGGGATTTTGTGGTTAAGTCTGTCTTGTTTGTGCTATGTGACTCTCTGTGCTTGGACTCTGAAAGGAGACAATGTTTGTTTGAAATGGTTGCATCTGGTTTCCATTGCATTTTGATTCGTCTGTCTTTAAAGAGAGGACCATGACTCGTCAAAGACAAAGAAAGACGATGGGTCGTGATAGACGTGTGCATATGGAAGCAATACGTGATAATGGTGATATGACTGCAACTATTGAAGTAATACGAAAAATGGCTGATATAATTATACAACAAACTCAAAAGCTTGTTCAGCAGCAAGAATTGATAGCCGAAGCTAATATTTTGTTAGAGTTAAATCAGTCTTAGGATGTGAGACCCTATAACGTTGGACTATATTGGTTACAAAGAAGGAGAAATCGTAAGGTCAAGCGATTTCAGCAGAAAACATACTCGAAATCACCGGGAAGTCAACAACAACAGCAATCTTGTGGAGGAAGTACTAGTAGTAGTAGGTTTGGTCTGACTGTGACATTTGCACCGAAATATGGGAAGTGTAGGAAAGATCATCTGACAAGAGATTGTACAATCAAAGGAATCATCTGTTTTAAGTGTGGGATTCCCGGACATCTTGCTAGAGAGTGTATTCCACCAAAGACAAAGTCATCTGTTAGTAATAAACGTGCTTCGACATCTCAAGTAGAATGGAGCGTCAATTCTCCAAGTGGAGCAAAGGCACCCTAGACTGAAGACCTAAGCAAAGAAGAATGTGTCGCAGGAGGTGATCCTTTGACTGTACTGTATAATTCTGGAGGTAACCCATTCCTCTATGGCATATGATCGTGTAGATCAATTAGAGTTATATGTGCCTTCGTTATCTTTTGACCTAGTTATTTCTATTTCTATTACTAAAACATGTGGTTGAGAACTTAAGTTGCTTAAACCATCCAATGTATGTTAAATAACTGAATCTTTTCTGTTGATTCAGTTTGTTTATCTCATTCACAAAACAGACGCGATCTAAAAATATGGATTGGATTTTTTTCCAACCATCCATGCTCTGTTAGACCTGTCGATCGAATTATTCAACTTAAAAAGCTCACTTCTAAATTCATCGGACCACATCAATTTCTCCATTGGATAGGTCTAGTGGTGTATTAGATTATTCTACCATCTCTTCTTTCTATGCCTTCATGATATCTTTCATGTGTCGCAATTGCGAAAATATACTCTTGGTCCAACTCATTCTTTTATGGCTAATTGACTATGTGGGTTGATTAGAGCTATCAGTATCTTCGTTACCTTTTGACTTATTTATTTCTACTCTTATTACCAAACCCATTGTTACTATCTAGTTCCTTAAACAATCTTTTCTGTTAATCAAAATTGTCTACATCTTCCACAAGATAGACGTGATCTTAAGAATGGATTGGTTATCTTCCAACCATATCCTATAGGTTGTTTTAGTAAGATTTTAGAAAACTCATTCTTAAAGATCAGGTAACATCAAATTCTTTGTTGGATATGTCCGGTAATACATCGGATAATTTCGCTATCTTTTCTTTGTAACCTTTATAATATCCTTTTATATATTACAATTGTAAGAAATGATATTCCTATTCAAATCCATGTCATAGTATCAAATATAGTAGTATTGAAAAAGTGAACTTGATTTGTGAGACACTTCCTGTTAAAAGCAAAGGCAGGAGAGTGAATTGGTACAAAGGCAAGGAAATTTCAAGTAGATGTTGCTCAGAGTGGCGAATACTCCCGAAATGTTCATAGATTATGTGGATAGGATCTTTTGTCCTTATCTAGATAGAATTGTCATTATCTTTATTAACGACATTCTGATCTATTCTCGAAATCATGAGTAACATGCTGAACATCTCAGTATGGTTCACCAAGTCTAAAGTAGGAGCAGTTATATGCTAAAGTTATCGAAATGCAAATTCTGGAGGGATGAAGTGTAGTTTTTGGGCCACGTGATTCAGAGGAAGGAATTGAATTGGACGCGCCAAAAGTTAAAATAGTTCTTGAGGGAGAAAGACTGAACGCTGCATTTGAAATTCGTAGTTTTGTAAGATTGGTTGGTTACAATCAAAAATTTATTGAGAGATTTTCTAAGATCGCAGGACTTCTCACCCAGCTTACCAGAAAGAATCAAGCGTTTGCATGGACTGACGCATACAAGGAATTTTCGTTGGTTGAGGGAATCTGGAATGACATAAGTGGAGATGCAATGTGAGAATTGGAAGACAAGACGAAAGAGCAGTATCCATGTTTGTTCTGAGACTACTACGGATTTCGAGAATGAAATTCTTTTTAGGAGGGGAGTGTTGCAACACCCCAAAAATTCGTATTTTATTTATTTCGGTTGATCCTTAATTATTTTGAGTAATCTAACTCGACTTCCGTGAATTTTATAATTTTGGTGATTTTTAGGAATTTTTTGGAGTCTTTACGTTTTTTATTATTTTAATATTATTTTTGGGTTGTACATAAGCCTTCGTATTTTATTTCTTTAAGTCAATCCTTAATTACTTTTACTAATCTGATTTAATTTTCATGAGTTTCACAATTGTTATGATTTTTGTGAATTTTTGTGATATTTCAGATATTTTGAATATTTTAATATATTTTAGATATTTTGAGATATTTTGAATATTTTAATATATTTGAGATATTTTAAGATATTTTGAATATTTTATTATATTTTTGATATTTTGGAATATTTAATATATTTTAGATATATTAAATTTGTGAGTGGGCGAGACAGACTGAAAAAATAAAAATTTTCTTTGGCCAAAAAATTTTGTACTGTTGATTCGGAGCCGAGGGATCTTACTAAACCCGAAACCGAAAACAATTTTTGAAGTTTTGTTTTTTTACGATTTTATCTGACAAATAAAATCGGGGTATGTTTTATTATCTATTGGATAATATTTTTCTTAGAAATATTTAATGGATGATTCTAGAAGCAAGCCTAGTCACCGACTCTAGGATGTTCGAAGATGATGACTCATCGTTCAGTGACTCATCTAGGTAACTAGCCTAGTGACTCACATGTTCTAGACTATTCTGGAAGACTCTAGAAAATGCCTCGTCAAACGCCTAGTCATCAAATACTTGAGTACCTGCTTTACATGTGGACCAATGAGGAGCTGGTCAAAGTTAACGACTGTGACTCATCGCGGAGAACCAATAGAAGCTTGACACGTGTTGTGACACCTCAGTACTTGTGACTCAACATATTCGGGAAACTTCCAGAAGCAATGACTTGCCATGTTCCAGAAGCAATGACTCGCCATGTTCTAGTAACGATAACTCGCCATGTTCTAAAATGCTGACTCATCACATTCTAGAAGAGTGTAGAAACGCTGACTCACCCTATGACTCGCTGTAGTGAGTCACATGTTCCAGAAGGTTCCCTGACGACTCACCATGCTGACTCAGCATTACGACTCACCATGCTGACTCCGCGCTAGGACTCACCATGCTGACTCAGCTATTCTAGAAATCTCTACGGTGACTCATCATGCTGACTCATCGTAGTGAGTCGCATGTTCTAGAAACTTCTCTTTGATGACTCGCTCTGTGACTCATCAAGGATAATCAGTAAAAAAATGATCAACAATAGTTGCTATCCGGCTAGAATAAGAGAAAAATCTAGGTATGTTTTATTATCCATTGTACGATAGACACTGACTTTATAAGTAGTAATTATTGTTCATTGCTTAAAGTATACCGAAAAATATCTTGATCAAAATATCCTAAGCCTTCATCTTTTTCATGAAGTCTATAAGTAGGAAGGCTTTGATTCATTTGCATCTTTTGTATGAAGCTCTCACCCTTTCCTCTCCTTGAGCTCCACGGCCATAACACTCAAGTAGGAGACAATATTCATCTCTTCAATTCACTTACTCTATTACACTTCAATTTCTCCAAAGAACCAAGAACAAGCAATAAAACCTCTCTCACTTTCTCTCCCTCCATGGATTCGGCCAAGCACCAAAGATCCACTTTCCAAACTTCTATAATTCCTACCAGTATTATTTCTTGAATCCTTATACCATTCTAAGATACTTTGATGTTGTGATCATCTTCATTTCTTACTTGAAAACCAAAAAGTTCTCACCTTATTCTTCAAAGGGAGCTCACGGCCAAGAGGCCTAATTCCTACTATCACTCTTCAATAATTTTAACCAACCTTATTTCTTGAATCCTTACATCAATCCAAGCATCTTTGTAGTTGGAGTCTTGATCAAAATCATCCATCTTCAAGGAGTTCTTTCAAAGCCAAACACAAAAACTCTTACCTTTTCTCTCTAGAAAAGCTCATGGCCAACCACCATAAAATCACCTTCCAAGCTTTAATAATTCTAAACAACCTTAGATCTTGAATCTTCATGCAATTCTAAGGAACTTTCATGTTGAGACTATCTTCCAAATCGTTCACTTTCACTCTTGATCTTCAAGTTCAAGATCAAGAGCTTTTAGGTGAAGATTTGTGTTCTTCATCTTTCTTTTCTTTGGTAAGTTTCTAAGACCATATTTTGGCTTGTGGTCACTTTTGATAATCTTGAACATTAATATTGTATGTGTTTCTTTGTTTTAAGTGCTACTTGGTGGAGTAGATCTATTTCAAGAAGAACAACAAAGAGCTTTGGAGGTTTCTCCAAAAGGTAAAAGGGAGATTACCCTCATCAACCATGTGTTGGTGGTGAGGAGTGGATTTGTGTGTGGTGAAGAATCCATAAGGATTCATTCACTTGGTTGATTTAAAGTTGTTCTTATTTGTGATTGATTTTGTTTGCAAGCATGTCTATAGCTTTAAAATATATTTGTATGTGTTTATGGATGCATGATAATTATTATAGGATGTGAATAACATGTTGAGGATTTGCATGAGTGTTCCAAAGAACACATGAGGCTCACGGCTTCACCATTACAAAAGGAACCAACATGTTCTAAATATTTTTCTAATCATGGATTAGGTGATTTCAACAATAATAAATTGGATTAAGAATTTTTATAAGATATTAGATGATGGAAAATAAATAAACATGATTTATAAAGCATAGAGTAATTTTTGGCCAACATGCCTACTTGTGATGTTTTTAATTCAAAATTATTTCCTAAAAGTGTAGATTTATGTAAATTAAAGAGAACACAATTTTAATGAATTTGAAAATGATTTATAAAGAAAATGATTTAAAGACCATTTGTAAAGAATATGTTGAATTCGGCCAACATGCCATTCAATGTATATTTGATTTCCAAAATTATTTTCTAAGGTAGATTAAGTAGTTAACTACAAAAGAATTCAATTTCAATGAATTTTTTGGGAATAAAATGAATCAACTTAGATTTAGAAACCTAAATTAGAGGAACTTATTATAAGTAAGAAATAAAGTAAATACTTGAAAAATACTAACATAGAGCTCACTCTTTGGGTTTTGAAGTGAGTTAGCAAGTTTCGAGATGTAAATATTGGTTATGACTAAGAAAGGTAATTTTTAATGGAAACAGTAGAAAATATTACTTAAAGGATTTTCAAAAGGAAATGTTGTAAATAAAGTTAAAAATAAATATATAATGGAGAAAGTTTCAAAATTTAATTTAGAACTTAAAGAAATATTTTACGCAGTTGAAAAATATTAGAAAAACCTTACATATATTTAAAATAATGATTTTTAAACTACGCGATTGAGAAAATGATTTAAAAACGCTACGCGATTTTGAAAACTTTCAAATATTTTTACGCGATTGAAAAAAAGTTGGAAAATATTTACGTGATTTGAAAACGTGACAAAAAGCGTCACGCGATTGTGAAAATGCGATAAAAAGGATACATGATTGAGAAAACAATGGATTACTGTTGGGCCGACGTACTAGACCCTGATGGATCATTGATATTATGTAAACTGAATGAGCAGTTATATAATATCTTTGATGTTGTTGGTATTAGACAATTGAATGAGCAGTTGTTCTAATACTATTGTGAACAATACTATGGTGGATTGAGTTATGCATTGGGTTGTCATGCATAGTCGATGGCTGTTATGGCTTTTGTTGCTTAGGAATGAATGAGAGCTGGATAGTGTGATCCAGTGGAGGATCTACTAGGGACATCAAGGCGCGGTGATTCATAGTGACCTATTTGTCACATTATATACCTGGCCATGATAAACCATTGCAACGCACTGGCGTATGTCCTGACAAACACTATTTATGTCTCGCGTCTAGTTTAGACTGTCATTATGGGTGGCAGATCTTCTAGGCTATTCATATCTGAAATTATTTAGCTCCATGGAGTAGCAATATGATGCATTGTGCATATGCATAGTTTGTGTACATATTGTTGTGGCATTGTCGAGGTACATATTATGGTGGCATAATCATTACACATGTATATTATTGATATCTGTTGTTGATATACTATTGATGTTTATATTATTGTGGTATATGTTTTCTGAACTTAATGATAATTTTTTAATATGATTATACTTGTGATGTATATGTGTATGGAATGACTTTTTCATTCGTATCATTCTTTGCTACCATACTAGTATTGATGAAAGGGGATCTCACCTATTTGCTGTATTGTTTATTGTTTTTGTATTGTCAAAATTTGTACAGTAGGCGAAGTAAGTTCCTTAAACTTAATTGGAGGTAATGTTCTGAGTTCGGTAACGGCGTCGAGGAGCTATCTTCTCAGTTTCGACAGTGTGCAGTTTGGTGGAAGAACGAAATAAGTATGTTGAATTTTCTCGTTAGTGTTGTTACCATGCTATTAAGTAGGACTGACGAGCGCCGAACTCAGTCAAAATTATAACCAAAGTTATTACCTAAACTTGTAGTATAGTGAACAACACTGGATCGTCTCCTCAAGGATCGTAAATGCAATTTGATCAAATTAAGTTAAGTTAGAAAAAAGGGGGGTTTTGATGGTTCAAGGATCACAATGACAAGATTTAAAGAGAAATAACAATTAGAAGAACAGTCAATTCAGAAATCTATCCGAGATTGGGTGGATTCAATCATAAACCTTTCAACAAACACTTGAAGCACATTTGAATGGTTAACTTGGATCTAACCGAGATCTCAAAGATTAGATCCAGAATTCACACTAGACAATCGTCTGAATTCAATTGACAAGTGATAAACACAAATCTGCAATCGCACCATTCATGTAGATATATGTCAATTTAAGCACCAAATTCAATTAACCTAGGCACCAATCAGTAACCTAACCTCTTCAATTATGTGATTAGTTTAGATCAATCAGTTCCAAGCTTCATCACAAATCTTAATCTTCACCATGTGATTAGTTTAGATCAATCAGTTCTAAGTTTCATCACAAATCTTAATCTTAAATCAAGATCAAATCGATCAAACATAAACACAATCACCATTCATGCATTCAAGATTAAGAAGAAGAAGAAGAAGAAGAAGAAGAAGAAGAAGAAGAAGAAGAAGAAGAAGAAGAAGAAGAAGAAGAAGAAGAAGAAGAAGAAGAAGAAGAAGAAGAAGAAGAAGAAAAGAGGAATTCAAATATAAATCAAATACATTACATAACCAAGGTCTCAAGAATCCAAACCACAATCTCTTCAAGAGTCCCAAATTGACCGAAAGTAGCTTAGCCCTCCATTACCATGAAGGGGAGCATTAAAATATACAAAAGCTATGAGAAACTATGAAGAAACAAGAAGAAACTATGAGAGAAATGAAGGAGAATACAACTTGTTATTCATGATAACCAATGGTGCCTTTTATAGAAGTCTAGGGTAACAAAATGACAAAGGGGAGTGGGTGGATGAGTGGAGTGGTTGAGTGAAGTGGTTGAGTGGAGTGGTTGAGTGGGGTGGTTGAGTGGGTTGGTGAGTGGGGTGGTTGAGTGGGTTGGTGAGTGGAGTGGTTAAGTGGGTTGGTGAGTGGAGTGGTTGAGGACGAAAATTTCTTATCTGACTTGGAAGCCAAAAATGACTAACTATACTTCAGATCCATGAAAAGTACTCTTCATGAAAGTTGTAGATCTTTGTCTTGGTTATAACATGCATATCTGGATTGTCCAATTTGGCTTCCTATAGCCCAGGATATGACCCAAATACCGCAGGTTGCTCAAACCTAACTTCAGCACCTCTGTTCCGACTTGCAAGCTCAAACTGACCCATTAGACTTCATTTTTTCAAAAAGTGTTCTTCATGAAAGTTGTTTATTTGGATCTTGACTATCAACTGTCCAAAGTTCAGCCCATCTCCATTAGTACAACTTGAGATATGATTTTATGAGTGCACACCGTTCGGATTCTAGTGACAAAACCCGTATTCTGATTTCCATGTAAACTTAGGTCCCTTAGACATCTGTGTAGGACTTCGAGCTCTTCATCAAAGTTGTAGAGCTTCCTCCTAGTTTTCCTACAAGGTAAAATTCATGATTATCAGATATCAGGAACTCAAGTTATGGCAAAATACAGAAACAATGTTAAATCTCAATAATGCTGAAAATATTCAATTAGGACCAATTTGAACTTAAACTCACAAAATCATACAAAACTCAATCAATTAAGAATATGGAGAGTGTAAATGACTAAACATAAGGGTTGCTTAATGAATAAAATATGTGATTATCAAATTTTCCCATACTTAGCTTTTTGCACTCCTGGGCAAAACTCAAGACCAAAACAAGGACATAAGAGATTAACAAAAATTTAAATTCCAATGACATTCAAGAGCCCAAAATTTTACAATCAAGAAGAGCAACCAAAGGTTCAAAGGATCAAAACATTCATGAGTTAACAATTCTCCACATCTCCAACCAACGAGCAAGGTATCTTCAACATGAATCGAGAATGATAGATCTTCACAAGATTCCCTCTTAATCTCTCAAGTGTTTAAAAGGTAGGTATTTCACTCAATTCAACCCATGAAAATTGCACTACCATAAGCTTGCTTATCTTCTACTTCTCCACTACTCAAAACACATACACACACAAATCATGAGGACTTTATTCAAGGTTGTAGTGAGGTCAAGGTAACAGAAGAGGATAAAATGGTTATGAGAAGATAAATACCAAAGA
The DNA here is from genome assembly GCA_029884605.1 of Ormosia emarginata. Lineage (NCBI taxonomy): Eukaryota > Viridiplantae > Streptophyta > Magnoliopsida > Fabales > Fabaceae > Ormosia > Ormosia emarginata. The sequence goes on along the minus strand of JAQQTP010000078.1, from coordinate 16,183,356 downwards.
GAATAAAAGCAAATGAGAGCTGAAACAAGCATAAAAGTTCATCCCAACTCTAATGTATATCCCTTTACATATTCATTTCCCAATCTCTTTTTTCTTTTTTTTTCTTTTTTTTTATATATATGAACATAACTATATACATACATTTTTCCTTCTTTTTTTTTTAGGCACTCTTTCCTTTTTCAACAACCATTTTGTAAACACACCCCCACACTTGTTCAAAAACTCATCCATTAACCAAGCTAATGTTCTTTTATTCCCTAAGCTAAAGTAAGAATACGATTTTTCATTTAAGGCACATAATGAGCTAGAAACAAGGAATGGTCAAATAAGCTCAAAGGGGTTAAGTAAAGGAAAATATACAAGGTTGGCAGGAATCAGAGAATTTTCAAGAAGTCAAAAGAGTGCTTGATATCATATTGAAAACAAGGTTGGCTATTCGGTTAAACTGGCTAATTAAGAAAGAGGGCCTCAATCATGTTCATGCATGCAAGTGAAATGTAGCTTCAAAAAGAATCAAAGCAAGTTCTAGAGTGGTCATTAACATGAGTGAAAATCACACAAGAAAGAAGAGAATGACATACATGTTGAATTCATCCATTAGGCTCAAAATCTCACAAGGTATGCATCCATCAAACTCAATTCATTAATTCAATCATCCATCACCAAGCATATCAGTTCAAGAAGGGAGAAAAGTTATTCAATCATGCAATGAACCCTTTTTTTTTATTTTTTTTTTAAAAAAATGCTAAAATCTCTCCCCCACACTTAATATAACATTGCCTTCAATGTGAAAGAGAGATATAGAAAAAAGCAACACAACTTGATAAGAAGTGAATCAATGCCAAGCAGAAAAGAAGCACACTATCAGTGACGCATCAGACCCTGAAAAGAAATCAAACAATAAAACTTTAGTACTTCCACAATTTAATACTAATTAATTACTACCTAAAAAAACTCTTTACTCTGCCATCACTAATTGGTTTAATAAGTCTATGACAATCATATCATACTTTCCAAACAAAACAAAAAAAATTTATTTTTTTATTTTTATTTTTATTTTTTTTTATTTTTTGGGTCAACTATCCTTCCCCCCCAACTAGATCACAACATTGTCCTCAATGTTAAAATATAGATGAGTAAAGGATAGAAGATATTGCCTGTTGGAGAAAGCTGACACAAATTTAAACAGAAACAAAGTACAATAAAATCAAACCCATTAAAGATAAAGTTTCAGATCTGGCTTTTTTTTCTTGTTACTTCCTTCGCCGCTTCTCTGTTGACCAATCTATTTGAGCTAATACCTTATCGTGTACATACTCAAAAGCTTCTAATTTATCAATGAGCTCATCAATAGTGGAGGCAGAGATAAGAAGTTGTCTTGCAGAAGGAGTGATAAATTTACGTTCCACAGACTTTGTCAAGAAAAGATAACAAAAGATCAAAGAAATTATTAACATTCAACAAACCAATGGGTCTATGGTGGATGTTCAGTTCGGCCCAAGAGACAATTTGAAAAATTTCTTCCAAAGTACCAAAACCACCTGAATTTCTTCTCCAACTATCCTTCCAGTGATGTTATTTTCAGCTAAAGGTTTAGGAATAACACCTAAAACCTGACTGCCTCCTATAAAGGTAGCAAGTGATACAGCCCCCATTAACCCACGATAACCTCCCCCATATATAAGATGAATATTCCTCGCAGCAAGTGATCGACTAAGAGTGCTAGCTGCGTTTACAAACTCTAATCCCTTCCCATAACTCGACCCACAAAAAACACAGATATTTTTGAGGTTACGAATAGAAGGCTCCATTCTATACTTTTCCTCCCTTTGAGTATTTCTGAGTTGAAGGAAAATGGAGAAAATGGAGTGTTTAAATAAGAAAAAGAATGGAAAGGGAAATAATTGCACCTATAAGGGTAGGTTGGCTGTTGTCAGAAAAGGTTGAAATTAAGAAACACAGAATCTTTTTTTTTTTTTTATTTTTTTTTTGACTTCAAGAAAACCATCAAGGTAAAGAAGTCTAGAAACCCCTAAAGGACCCTGCTCAAAGGATCGTCTGTACAAAAATCAAAATACAACAAAATGATACAAAGATAAAAGAAATAGAAAATGATGACATACCTGTATTTACAGTTTCCATGGCATATCTTTATACTTTAACACGTCATGAGTGCGAGAGACATCACGTCCGTTTTTTTTTTTTTTGAAATTGTTAGAAAAACTTGATGAAAGATGAGTGTATACTTATTTAAGATTGGGATGGAGGTAGTCTGCTCTTTCAGCTTTGTGCCAAAGCATTCTTGACCAGTATTCGACCCATTCAAGACCAGCGCAACATAGGGCTCCCGAAAGGGACAAGTGGCCATAATGCGACTGGCTGCCTCACATGTGGGATACAATCTACCTTTTTTGTTTTTCAATTAAGAAGACCGGATCAGGATGTATGCATTTCCCCATTCACGGTTTGTGTTACCAAAGCCAACCCTAAGACGTATACATAATTTTTTTTTTTTTTTTTGTTTTGTTTTGTTTTGTTTTGTTTTTGTTTTTTGTTTTTTTTTTTTTTTTTTTTATTTTTTTTTTTTTTTTTTTTTTTTTTTTTTTTTTTTTTTGTTTGAAAGATGACATGAAGAAGAAGAAGAGGATGATATGTACAGATTGTTTGTGGATATGGCTCACATCTGCCTCTGGTTTAACATCCAGTAACGGCTTAAACGTCTTCTATGAGTCGAGGATAAACTTCCCATCCAATTTTCTTATAAATTGGCAAACAGGGTCTTTTAGAGTCAGATTCCCAAGACTGTAGCGTTTTTCTTCATCCTTGAAGAGATTCCACAATTTAAGAATTTCACGATGCACCAATCCACAAAAATGCGTCTCAAGAGTCAATAAGATATCATCTAATGACTCCTTACTCAGTCCATTCTTAATGAAGAAAATTTTATCTTCTCTATTTGCGGAAACCATCCCCAAAGTATGACATCGCTTGTTACAGTTCCATCGTCCACATTTGTGACAGACTTGTAACCTTTTTGCTCTTCTCCTTTTAGAATATGAACTTCTTCCAAGACCGGGCATATATGAGTCAAATGAAATTGAGGACTCACCTGCTAATTGGACCTTTGCTTCAATTATCCAGCGTACATCTTCTGGCATACCTTTGTGCATTAATAGTCTCAATCTTTCACATCGAACTTTGTAGATTTTTCTCAGAGCATTTTGAGGAAGAGAAGGAAAATGTTTTCTCAGGTTTGAAAGAATGACATCCATTTTGAAGAAGAAGAAGGGTTCAGTTATTTTGGGAAACTGAAAAATAAACCGACTTGAGAGTCACGGAGTACCGTATCCGCCACTTAACCGGCAACACAAAGAACTCAAGAACTTGGTTTTCCAGGAATGGTTGAGTCTTTGTCCATTAACTTTAAGCGCATTACCATTCCTAGGATCCTCAATATCTACGGTCCCAGAGGATACACGTGTTTGACAACAAAAGAACTGCGCCACCTAGATCTCAATTTTCTAAGGAGTAGGTGCAGATGATAATCTCAAAGCAGAACTTTTTTGACTAATTTCCGCAGCTTTTGCAAAAGGTGTAACAGACCTTGAATAAAGAAGGCCAATAAAATCCATACTGCAAGATTTTCACAGTTGTTGTCGTTGAAAAAAAAATGACCTCCACATGCTTCCGAGTGACAAAATTTAATGGCACTACCTACCTCATTGTCAGGCACACAGCTGTTTTTTTTCCCTTTTTTTCTTTTTTTTTATTTTTTTTCTTTTTTTTTATTCATAATGCGGATGGAGAAGGTTCATCACCTCCATTTCTGCATTCTCTGGAAGTTCATGATACTGTTTGAGGCGATGTCCATTTACGATGAAAGCTTTGGCAGTGACCTCACTTTTAATCTGAACAGCACCAGAAGGAAAAACCTTAGTAACAATAAATGGTCCATCCCATCTAGACCTTAATTTGCCAGGCATGAATCGGAGGAGGGAGTTATAGAGGAGAACTTTTTGACCAATCTCAAATGTTTTCCTCAAAATCAACTTATCATGAAAGGCTTTGGTCTTCTCCTTATAAAGTTTGGAACTTTCATAAGCCTCCAAGCGGATCTCCTCTAATTGCTGCAGCTGCAGCTTCTTCTCCATACCTGCTTGATCTAGGTCCAAGTTGCACCTTTTCACCGCCCAGAATGCACGATGCTCAATTTCCACCAGCAGGTGGCAGGCTTTTCCAAAAACAATCCGATAAGGAGACATCCCGATTGGTGTCTTATAAGCAGTCCGGTAAGCCCATAAAGCATCCTCAAGCCTCTTGCTCCAGTCCTTTCTGTTAGGTTGAACTGTCTTCTGGAGTATCTGTTTTATCTCCCTGTTGGAAATCTCAGCTTGCCCATTAGTTTGGGGATGGTAAGGTGTAGAAACTCTGTGCAAGACCCCATACTTTTTCATCAAAGCTTCCATGCTTCGATTACAAAAATGTGAACCCTGATCACTGATGATGGCCTTCTAACTCCAAACCTGCAGAAAATCAGATCTAACAAAATCCACAACAACTTTGGAATCATCAGTCCGAGTAGCTTTCGCCTCCACCCACTTGGATACATAATCAACAGCTAGCAAAATGTAAACAAAACCAAAAGAAATAGGAAAGGGTCCCATAAAATCAATACCCCGTACATCAAAAATCTCACAGAACAATAAGGATTTCTAGGGCATCTCATTCCTTCGAGAAGTATTTCCTGTTCTTTGGCATTGGTCACAAGATTTACAAAACACATATGCATCATGAAATAGAGTGGGCCAATATAATCCAGATTCCAAAACTTTCCTAGCAGTCCTTTGGGGACCAAAATGACCGCCACATGCAAGTGTATGACAAAAGCTAAGAATAGAATGGAATTCATTATCAGGCACGCATCTCCTAATGACTTGGTCACTACAAAATTTCCATAGATAAGGGTCGTCCCACACATAATATTTTGACTCACTCTTCAATTTATCAATCTGAGCCCTAATAAAATGTGTAGGAAAACACCAAAGAACTAAGAAATTTTTCAAATCAACAAACCAAGGAGTGTTACCTTGCAGCTTGAAAAAAGCTGCTCATCATGGAAGACATCATGGATGGGAAAAGTATCTGCCTCCCTTTCAATTCGGCTTAGGTGATCAGCCACTAAATTCTCTGCTCCACTTTTATCACAGATTTCAATATCGAACTCTTGGAGGAGCAAAATCCACCTAATCAACCTAGGCTTTGCATCAAGCTTCTTCAGGAGAAACTTCAGAGCTGTATGATCTGAAAACACAACCACTCTAGAACCAAGCAAATATGATCAAAATTTGTCTAAAGCAAAAATAATTGCTAAAAGTTCCTTTTCAGTGGTGGTGTAGTTAACTTGTGCAAGATCTAAAGTTCTTGAAGCATAGGAGATGACATGAGATATTTTTCCGACCCTTTGTGCAAGAACAGCTCCCAAAGCATAATTAGAGGCATCACACATGAGCTCAAATGGGAGTGTCCAATCTGGTGGCTGGATGATAGGTGTACTGGTCAATGCTTGCTTCAAGTGATTGAAAGCATCCTTGCATTTCTGGTCAAAATGGAACTCCACTTCTTTTTGTAGCAAGTTGGATAGTGGAAGAGCAATTTTGCTGAAATCTTTTATGAACCGCCTATAGAAACCTGCATGACCAAGGAAAGAACGAACCTCCCGCACGCATGTGGGGTAAGATAGGCATGAAATAACATCTATTTTCGCAGGATCTACCTCAATACCCTTGCTAGATATTATATGCCCTAAAACTATGCCTTGCTCCACCATGAAATGACATTTCTCAAAATTCAGAATAAGGTTAGCCTTAATGCATTTATGCAAAACCTGAGTCAAACTATCCAAACATGCATCAAAGGAAGAGCCATAGACAGTAAAGTCATCCATGAATACATCCATGCAATTTTCTAAAAGGTCAGAAAATATACTTACCATACACCTTTGAAAGGTTCCTGGAGCGTTGCACAGACCAAAAGGCATCCTTCTGTATGCAAATGTGCCAAATGGGCAAGTGAAAGTAGTTTTATCTTGGTCTTCTGGGGCTATATGGATCTGAAAATAACCCAAATATCCATCCAAGAAACAGTAATGCGACTTGCCAGCTAGTCTCTCTAACATCTGATCAATGAAAGGTAATAGGAAATGATCTTTCCTGGTGGCTTGGTTAAGTCATCTGTAATCAATGAAAACCCGCCAGCTGTTTTGAATTCTTATGGGTAGTAGCTCATTGTTCTGATTTTCAACTACTGTGACCCCAGATTTCTTTGGAACAACCTGCACGGGGCTCACCCATTTACTATCAGATATGAGATAAATAATGCCAGCTTGCAGTAGCTTGGTAACTTCCTTCTTTATCACATCCAGAGTCAGGGGGTTCAGTCTCCTTTGGGGCTGCCGTACTGGTTTAGTATCTTCCTCCAACAAAATCCTATGCATGCATGTGGAGGGACTGATACCAGGAAGATCTGCAAGTGTCCATCCGATGGCTTGTTTATTCTGCCTCAAAACTTGCAGTAATTTTTCTTCTTGATCAGGTTGCAAATTTTTAGCAACAATCACAGGAAGCTTCTCACCATCTTCCAAATATGCATATTTAAGATGGTCCGGTAAAATATTTAATTCTAAAGATGGAGGCTGTACAATGGAGGGCAGCAAGCTGTTTGAAACAACTAACTCAGCAACATTAAATTTAACATACTTCTGACTCTCATTTTCACATGCTGCATCATTCAAGTCAAGCCTACATCACCACTCATAATCGCATAAATCTCAAAGATACGGCAAAGACATGGTACAATATCACAGCCAGCACATGTTTCACAGTAAATGAATCCGTAAAATCGCAATATCGGAAATTCAAAGATAAATATCAGCATAAGCATCGTCAACTAGCATATCAATCACATCAACATGGAAAACAGAATGCTCCTCTAGAGGATGTCTCATGGCCTCAAAAATGTTAAATTGTACCACATCGTTGCCAAATTCAATGGAAAGTGTGCCAGCATGCACATCTATCTTAGTCTTGGCTGTCTTGAGGAAAGGTCTGCCTAGGATCAATGGAGCATGGTTTGTTGAAGACTCATATTCCATGTTCAGAATATAGAAGTCTGCAGGGAAAATTAGCTCATTCACCCGAACTAACACATCTTCTAGCACTCCTGCAAGATGAGCAGTGGTCCTATTTGCCAACTGAATCACTATACCAGTAGGTTGCAAAGTGCCAATGTTCAAGGACTGATATATTGACATAGGCATGACATTAATCGAAGCACCCAAGTCTAGCATTGCATGTTCAAATTTGGAGTTACCTATCGTGCAAGGAATTGTGAAAGTTCCAGGATCTTTGCATTTTTGTGGCATGCTTGGTAGAATCATTGCAGAAACATTTCTGCCCATGCTTATTTTCTCAGTACCCTTAAGTCTTCTCTTGTGAGTACACAACTCTTTGAGGAATTTGGCATACTTGGGAATCTGCTTGATTGCATCAAGGAGGGGAATATTGATTTCCACCTTCCTGAATGTGTCCATGACTTCTCTTTCTATATAAAAAATTACATAATGCTATTTATACTACTGTTTACTTCTTAAAATAAACATATATACAAGATATACAAATTTAAACTAATAACTATAAAACTAAACTAATCTTTAATCTTCTACTGCTTTTTGCCTTGGATAATCTCCTACTTAGATTTACATGGAACACCCGGGGTGAGAATTTATAATTCTCAGTAGTAGTGTACCAATACCAGCAGTCATAATATTCACAATGAATATATACAACCCAATAACATCATAAGTAAAACTTTATCTAGTAACCAAACTATTATCCAATAATCAACATAGGTAAAACTATAACTAGTAATCAAGAAAATACTCATCAAATGTTATAAATAAAAATGTAACAACAACTCAATATTTAAAGAACAATTATAATCTCGCTCTATGTAATGTTCCCTAGCAACATAATCTAATCTGTTTCATTCTTAGCTATCTTGTACTGAACTATTTTATACAAAGGATAAGGCAACCGCCCATACAGCTGCCTATAAATGCAAGATAAGATAACTGCCCATATAGTTGCCTCAACATGCATATGTTATGTTATGATTTATGAGTATAATAATAAGATGGAATGTAAATATGTGAATACAATATCATGGATGTCATCAATGTCATGAGCTTGCTATTCCTCTCTGTAGTGGAGAGGGAATATGTTACCTCAACCTAACAAGTAGGGAGGGAATATGTTTCCTCCTTAACCTACCTTCTAAACTGTGAGCTGGTCTTTTCCTCAATTTTCCTTGTCTTAACTTTTCTTAAGAAATTAACCAAGTTTGCAAACCAAGGGATGTTACCTTGCAGCTTAAAAAGTTGCTCATAAGGGAAAACATCATGGATGGGAGGAGAATCCACCTCTCTCACAATCCGACTCAAGTGATCAGCCACCAGGTTCTCTGCTCCACTCTTATCACGAATCTTAATATCAAACTCTTGGAGTAGCAACATCCACCTAATCAACTGGGGCTTTGCATCGGGCTTCTTCAGGAGAAACTTCAAAGTTGCATGATCTGAAAACATAACCACTCTAGAACCAAGTAGATATGATCAAAATTTATCTAAAGCAAAAAAAAATGCTAAAAGTTCCTTTTCGGTTATGGTATAGTTGGCTTGTGCAACATCTAAAGTCCTCGAAGCATCGAAGATGACATGAGGTACTTTGCTGACTCTCTATGCAAGGATAGGTCCCAATACATAATTAGAAGCATCACACATGAGCTCAAATGGGAGTGTCTAGTCTGGTGGTTGGATGATAGGTGTACTGGTCAATGCTCGCTTCAGGTTATTGAAGGCATCCTTGCATGTCTAGTCAAAGTGGAACTCCACATCTTTTTGTAGTAAGTTAGATAGTGGAAGGGCAATTTTGCTAAAATCTTTTATAAAACGCCTATAGAAATGTCAAATTGGAAGATTCGGACATTTAAGTGGTCAAAAACAGCCTTGAAGTTAGAGCAGCGGTGCTATCATGAATTTCTGGACATATCTTCACTATTTTAGGCATATCTCACTCATTTCAAGCCCAAATTAAGCATATGAGCACTCCTTGGAAAGCTTATTTCAAAGGCTATCTGATGGGATTGAGCTTAATTTGAAATTGTGACAGAAATCTAGACTAAAGAGAAGACAGAAAAGTAGAAATTAGGTGGAAGAATCATTAGCAAAAGTGGTTGAACCACTTTCATAATGGAGAAGGTGGGAGACATGCTTTCACGTGGAGTAGGTGGACATAATGGAGAAGGTGAGAGACATGCTTTCATGATAGAGTAGGTGGATATAATGAAGAAGGTGGGAGACACGCTTTTATGATGGAGTTGGTGGACATAATGGAGTAGGTGGAGGATAACAATATATGTTGTATTATAGGAGCTTTGCATTCATATTTAAAGAGGGTGTTAATCTTAGTTTGGAGACTTGGCTTCTCTTTTTCTCCTCCACTCCTTCCTCTTTCAGTTTTTCTTCTTCTTTTTCATAATTTTTCATATTTCTTGTATGTTTTGATGGTTTCCTTCATTGTAATAGAGGGCTAAGTTACTTTCAGTCAATTCAGGACTCTTGAAGAGATTGTGGTTTGGATTCTTGAGACCTTGGTTTTGTATTGTATTTGATTTGTAATTGAATTTCTCTTCTCTTCTTCTTCTTGATCATGAATGCATGAATGATTATTCTGTTTATGTTTGATCTGATTTGATCTTGATTTAAGATTGAGATTTGTGATAAAACTTAGAACTAATTGATCTAAGCTAATCACGTAATTGAAGAGGTTAGGTTACTGATTTGTGCCTAGGTTAATTGAATTCGGTACTTAAATTAACATAGATCCACATGAATAGTGCGATTGCAGATTTGTGTTTATCACTTGTTAATTGAATTCTAGGCGATTGTCTAGTATGATGCATAGATCTTGGTTAGATCCAAGTTAACCATTCAATTGCACTTCAAGTGTATGATGAAAGGTCTATGATTGAATCCACCTAATCTCGGACAAGTTTCTGAATTGACTGCTCTTTTAATTGTTATTTCTTCCTTTAATTTGTTAAGTGCAACCTTGAACTGTCAAACCCCTTTTTCTAACTTAAACTTAATTTGATTAATTTACATTTACAATCCTAATGGAGACGATCCAGTGTTGTTTACTATGCTGCAAGCTTAGGTAATAACTTCAGTTATAATTTTGACTGAGTTCGACGCTCTTCAGTGATATCAGAGTAGTTCATCTGAATAGCCTTTGGGAATGGACTTACTATGCTAGAAGTCATTATAGTTCTGTTGTTTGTGTTATGCACTTGTGATTTCTTATCTTGAAGATGAGATCTTTGTATAGTTTAGAAATGCATAACTGCCTAAGGTGTGATTATTAGAAGTTGCTATCACACTATTTAATTGATATTGAGACTGATCAACTCAATTTTGATTATTTTGTGTATATAGGAGCCTATGGGATTCACCTGGAAAACTTGTGCAAATGATGACGTGGTAAAGCTCATAGGAACAATTAGAGAAATGACACCATCGTGAGAGAACAAAACCAAACTACTAATTGGATGCTAGATCATATGCAAGCTAACCAAGCTAGATCTCAAAATCTATGAGGCAACATAGGCCCTGCTAATCAAGTACCTGTAGGAAATCCCAATTTCCAAGGTCTTTCTAAGTTTAGTAAGGCTAGACCTTCAACCTTTAAGGGTGAGTACGACCATGATGTAGCCGAAGGTTAGTTGAAGGAGTTAGATAAAATCTTCATAGTTATGAACTATATTGATGAGTAAAGAGTTACTTTTGTAACCTAATTGTTGATAGGAGAAGCTAAGTATTAGTGGAATAATGCTAGGAGGCCACTGGAGGCAGCAGGAAACCAGATTACTTGTGAAGTATTTAGGGCTACCTTCATGGACAAGTACTTCCCTAGAAATTTGAAAAATGCTAAGGAAGTAGAGTTCCTAAAGTTAAAGTAGGGTAATATGTTTGTAGGCTAGTATATGGCTAAGTTTGAGGAGTTGTCTAAGTTCTTCTTTTACTTTAGGTATCATCTTGATGAACAATGAAGGTGTATTAAGTTTAAGGAAGGACTGAGAGAGGACTTGCTAAGAGTAGTAGGTCTTTTGGAGATGATGGGTTTTCCTTCTTTAGTGAATAAGTGTAGAATTATAAAAGGCTATGGTGTTCTAGGACTAGTGGAAGTGAGATGCCAAAGTTCCCAAAAGAGGAAGAGGTCAAATGACAAGCATAGGTGGGGTCCATTTGACCCAAGTACCACCAAGATCGAGGGAAGTAATTTCAATTAGAGCGCAATGGACTAACTTGTACTATGTGTGGTAGGAACCAAGGTATCAGGCCAAGTCAGATGGGAACAAATGTGTGCTATGGTTGTGGAAATCCTAGGCACAAGTACCGAGAATGTAATTAGAAGGAAAAACAAAGATGAACCGCAAACCATAGACCAAGTGGAGGGTGTTTACTCTGAGTGGAGAAGAGGGAACTCAATCTGATATAAGGTAAGTACTTAATTAGTAATGTTTTCTTAACTGTATTATGTGATTCAATAGCCTCACACTCCTTTATTTCTACTGAATTTGTGAAGAGACTAGACTTGCCTTTGTTAATACTTCCTTATGGTTTATTTGTGTCTTCACCAACAAGAAAGCCATAAATAACCTGCCATGCCAATTTGGATTGTCCTATTCAAGTAGAAAATATGCATTTTGTTGTTAATCTTATCTATTTACCTTTTGTTAGATATGATATTATTCTATGAATTGATTGGTTGTCCACCAACCATGTTGTGTTAAATTGTTTAGATAAATCTCTTATCTTGATATCTAAATCTTCAGCTATTTTAAAATCCTCTGAATCTTTATATTTGAATGCCTCCCAAGTTAATCGTTATTTTTTCGAGGGGGCCCAAGGTTATGTTCTCTTGTTTTCTTTATAAACTGAGGTTGAACCAAGCCTAGATAACATTCTTATGGTGGAGGAATACCTAGAGGTCTTCCGAAAAGATGTCAGTAACTTTTTTGCTTAGAGAGAGTTTGAGTTTACAATAGATCTAGTGCTGGGAACATGACTTATATCTATAGCAACCTACAAAATGTCTCCTTTGTAACTGAGTGAACTTAAGAAACAGATGGAGGACTTTCTAGTTAAGCAATTTATCAGACTAAGTATGTCATCTTGAGGAATACCAACGCTCAAGAAAATGAAGAAAGATGGAAGTTTAAGACTATGTATAATGTAACATCCTAATATTAAAATCCTAATATATCAAACATATATATGGAAAAACAATATTAACTATGCTACTTCTAACTTATTTATTAAACTAATCCATAACATTTATATAAATAAATCATCATGGAGAGCCTTATGGAAATAAATATCCACTTATACACTTATAACTGTATCAAAAATTACATAATGCTATTTATACAACTGTTTACTTCTTAAAATAAACATATATACAAGATATACAAATTTAAACTAATAACTATAAAACTAAACTAATCTTTAATCTTCTACTGCTTTTTGCCTTGGATAATCTCCTACTTAGATTTACATGGAACACCCGGGGTGAGAATTTATAATTCTCAGTAGTAGTGTACCAATACCAGCAGTCGTAATATTCACAATGAATATATACAACCCAATAACATCATAAGTAAAACTTTATCTAGTAACCAAACTATTATCCAATAATCAACATAGGTAAAACTATAACTAGTAATCAAGAAAATACTCATCAAATGTTATAAATAAAAATGTAACAACAACTCAATATTTAAAGAACAATTATAATCTCGCTCTATGTAATGTTCCCTAGCAACATAATCTAATCTGTTTCATTCTTAGCTATCTTGTACTGAACTATTTTATACAAAGGATAAGGCAACCACCCATACAGCTGCCTATAAATGCAAGATAAGACAACTGCCCATATAGTTGCCTAAACATGCATATGTTATGTTATGATTTATAAGTATAATAATAAGATGGAATGTAAATATGTGAATACCATATCATGGATGTCATCAATGTCATGAGCTTGCTATTCCTCTCTGCAGTGGAGAGGGAATATGTTACCTCAACCTAACAAGTAGGGAGGGAATATGTTTCCTCCTTAACCTACCTTCTAAACTGTGAGCTGGTCTTTTCCTCAATTTTCCTTGTCTTAACTTTTCTTAGGAATAACAAGTGTGTATATGCATCAGTGTCTGTGTATAATGTGGTGCTATGCCTAACTCTTGCATAACCACCACTTGATCTTTGTCCTTGCACTACTAACTTTACCTTAACTCTTTGAGAGCATTCATGCCACTCTTACCATACAAATATAGTATACTTCTTTTTCTTGTATTACTAACTCTACCTTAACTCTTTGAGAGTTTTCATGCACTATACTTCATTTTTTGTCAAACTTACTTAGCATATTTTCTATCCTTGCATTACTAGCTCTACCTTAACTCTATAAGATTTTTCATAGACTATAGCACTTTACTATTGTTAACTAGGCACTATGGCCTCGAACTTTTGCCAACTAGCTTGTTTACTTGCATCTAGTTTCTCAATACTCCTAACAATGCTTAAACAAGGGATCCTATCCATCAAAGAGAAAACACACTCTTACTACACTTTTATAACTCAACTTTAACTATTAAATGTGCTACTAGTGTTCTTAGGGCTCAAACCATCACAAAACACCTCGAATTTGGCCTAAAAAGACTGATTTTCAAGATTGCACCAAATGTGCATCATAACTTCTAAAATTCTGAAATTTTGTGGGAAAATAGATTTCTCTCATATCTTTCAAATTCCATGAACCTCACTTCATTTGGCTAAGTGTAGCCAAAATTATGTGACATTTTGCAGAAGCTAAAATATGGCATTTACTGATTTACCCGATTCTGTCTTGACTTTAAACAGAAACATTTGGAAACAAACTAAAAGTGGTAAAATTCTAAACTTTTATAGGCAAGAAGCCTTACATCTTAGCTTTAAAATGCCACTAGTCTCATGTCAATACGACATCGGAGCAAGAAATTATGCAATCCGATTTACTGGCTGCCAGAATGCCTTTTCTGTAAAATCAGCCTCAGATTCAAATATAAACTGGTACTTATTGGCTTGCTCTAAAACTTTGAAATTTTTATCAGATGAAGCCTTATGTCTTATCTTTCAAATACCACTAGATTCAGGTTAATATGATGCCAATAGCTCAAGTTATGCAGCAAACATCACAGGCTACTCAGATTTTTCCTTGTTTTTGCAGAATCAGGTTCTACAAATCTTGATTTCTAACCAAGCTCTAATCCTCAAATCATGGATTATAAGTGTTCTCCAACCCTAATCGTGGTCTCTAATCATGTTGGAATCAATAAACACTGAAATCTAACTCAAACCTCAACCTTAAAACCTATTTTTCAAAATAACTAACTAATAGAAGACTATGGATCCCTAGGGTTCCAAACTATCATCTAAGCATCCAACTAGCTAGTATCTAACTCTTTTCAACTAAAGGAGTAAGAAACTAGCATCTAACTTACTATTTTCACCCAAATCCCATTTTTCCTAATCAAACCCAACCAAGAAACAAGATGAAGATCAAGGGAAAATGATAAAAATCAAGCACCCCTACCTTAGTTGATCCTTTGGCCTTTGATCTTTCCTTCTCTTCCTCTTCTTCCTTCTCTTCCTTCAGCCCATTTAACTTCTCTTGTTTCTGTTAGCCATGGCAGCCATCACCCAAGAGGGGAGTGAATTGGGTGATTACAAATTTTAAAACACCTTTGAGAAATTAAGCATTTTGAATAACTCGATTAACAAATGCAGCGGAATAAGTTTAACAAATGGGCAACTATTAGAGATTTAACAAATACCACTTGGGCTATAAGATAAATCAAGTAAATAAGGTAGATATCAAATTCAACTCAAGCATATATAATTAAGGAATAAATGTAAAGAGGTAGAGTTGAGAAGATCAAACACAAGATTTATCCTGGTTCAGCCACCAATCCACTTGTGGCCTACGTCCAGTCCTTAAGCAATCACTCGAGATTTTCTACTATATCTTCAAGCTTCAATGGGTGATTGCAACCTTTACATAATAGAGCACTCACCACACCTTGGGATACCTCACCCTTTGTGCTTGAGCCTCAAGTTCAAGGGATACTTTACCCTTTAAAACCTTGAGGGATACCTCACCCTCTTTACCAACAAGGGATACTCCACCCTTACAACTTTAAGGGATACCTCACTCTCGTACAATGATTTCAAGATGAAGAGAAAGATAAAAAACTCTCACAAGAACAGATATACAACTTGAAGAACAAAGTATGGATCATAAGAAACTCTCTCAAGAGTGGATGATACAAATTGAAGCTCTATGGGTATCAAGGATTCACACTTTAAAGCTCAAAATATGATTTTGATGATTCAAGGGTCAATTCTAGTGTTCTTGTGTTTCTTGAGATGTAAATACTTCAAATATCACTTATATATAGAGCCCAAATGATAAAATAGCCGTTGGTAGTATTTAGAAATTATTTTTTTTTTATGAAAACTAGCCGTTTATAGTTGTTAGAAACATTTTTGGGCACTTGGTAATCGATTACATGGCCTCTGCTGAAGTTGTAATCGATTACAGGAATTGTGTAATCGATTACTTCATTTCAAGTTTTGAAAACTGACTTTAAAAGGTCATAACTACTTCATTTCTTATCCGATTAAAGCAAATGACCAATCATTGGAAAGATCTTTGAGTCTATTTTCAAATTAATGATGTTTCATAACAAAACTCAAAGTTTTTTGAGAGTTATGATAAAAGGATTGACCAAAGGTCAGTTTTTCAAAACTCAATTTTGACTATATTTTATAGTTTAAAGCAAATGGTCATAACTTCTTCGTTTCTTATCCGTTTAAAGTAAATGACCACTCATTAGAAAGATATTTGAGTCTATTTTCATATAAAATTAGTTTCATTACAAAACTCAAAGTATTTTAAAAGTTATGATCAAAATAGTAACTGAATGTCAATTTTGCAAAACACAAACTTGACTATTTTTCAAAGGTTTGAACTACCACCAACACTAACTTTCCAAAAACAGTTTGTTGGGCATTAAAACATGTAAGAAACAATTTTTAAATATGTTAAAACATATTTGAGTTTAGTGTGATTTCTTTTTATTTTTACACAAGATCTAAGTCCTATAAGCTATTCTTGAAGAACCTTTGTAATACCCTAAACTTTTGGGTGAATTATCGTTGTGTCCCGAATGTACTGTTTTCTGTTTTTCAACTTTAGGATAAATGATCGTTATGTCCTTTTTGTACTATTTGTTGTTTTTTTGTATGAAATGTTGTTTTATTTTACTGTCTGTGATTTTATTTGAACTTTTTGTGTGATTTGCTCCGGGACAGGAAAATAATATTTTTCGGGCCGGAGAAATCTTGTTTTAATTATTTGGAGCTGGGGGATCTTACTAAACCCAATTCTGAATGATACGGTTAGTAATCTTTTAATTTTTAGGATTTAACTGTGTAATAAAATAATTTTATATTATTATAATATTATTTTATTAGTCAGTACAAATAAGCAGTAATGGACCCAGAAATGTTTTGCGGGACCCACGTTTAGCAAAACAGTTAATGTTTTGGAGTAATAGCTTAATGACTAGGCTTAAATAGTGACAAGGCTTAATGACTAGGCTTCATGACTAGGCTTGGATTAGCCAATGAGAGCTAAGCTTGGTGATCAAGTTTTAATCCTCACCATTGATCATTTCTAAGGCTTGGATGGAGCCAACCAAGGGGACACCTCCCATGCATTGAACTCCACGGCCAAGCTTCATTTTGGAGAGCAAAAAAAAAATCACTTCATTCTCTAACATTTTCTCTCTTCTCTCTCTTCCAAAAATACGAAACACCATTGATGCTATCTTGAAGCACCATTCGGCCAAGAACCCTAGTTCACCATCCAACCACCCAAAATTTTATCCCACCTACTTTTCTAAACCTAAACACAATTCTAAAAACATCTCTAGTTGAGAGTTTTAGCAAAACCCAACATCTTGGGCTTGAAAACCTACTTGGAAGATTTTACCTAGAAGGTGAAAATCTTTGATTTTCATTTCTAAATTCTTTTTCAAAGTTCTAAGCCATGATTGATCCATGGTTTAAGCTTTCTTTCATGTTAATAACTTGTAGAAATTTGTTTAAGCTTGATAGGTGTCTTGGAGGGGTGAAAACCGAAACCCTAGAAAGGAGTGAAAGAGTGTTTGTCTTCACTTAAGGTAAGAGGAAGACTTGAATCTTATCATCCTTGGGTGGTGATAAGAAAATGGAATTGGTTGTGGTTGTAGAATCCATAAGGATTCCATTGTGTTATTTGTTATTAGCTTTCCTATTTGTGATTTGTATTAAATTGCATGTCTACAAGCTTTAAATATATTGTATGTGTTAGAAATGCATGTATAATTAGTAGGATGTGAATAACATGTCAAGGATTGCATGAGTGTTCCAAAGAACACCAATGAAGGCTCACGGCCTCAACATCAAAGGAGAACCAAAATGTTCTCATCAATTTTCCAAAAGTGTGATTTAATTAACTTAGGGGAATTGATAAGATATAAATTGTTTTAGAACAAGAAAAACAAATTTAAAGATTAAATGTCAATTTTATGTATTTCGGCCAACATGCCAAAGCCAAGTATTTATGATTTCTAAAATCATTTCCAAACCATTTTTAATCAAAAAGAAGCAATATATACTAGAAGGAATTTTATTACAATGAGTTTTGAGAAAATAAAAGGATTAAGATTGAGTTGAAGAAGTTAAAACTAATGATTTTACTGTTAGAAGAAAAATACAATAGCTTTTGTAAATTTCTAGCATATAGCTTATTTTATATTTTGAAGCATGTTAGTAGTTTTCAAAAGTTTAATTACATGGTTTGTCATATAAATAAAAAGGAATTTTTAACAGAAAAATTAGAAAACCATTGATATAGATTTTCTAAGCAAAATACTGTCAATTTTTATTAAAAACGGACAAATAAGATAGAAAAGATATCCAATATACAATATACGGTATGAAAAATACTCTACATAGTTCAAAACATATTAAAAATTATTTGTGTTTATTTAAACAGTGATTTGTAAGGAATTTGGACAAGAAAATAATTTAAAAATCTTACGCGATTGAGAAAACGTATTAAAAACCCTACGCGATTTTGAAAACAATAAAATATATTTACGCGATTTAAAAACGTTTGTAAAAATGACGGAATTGTGAAAACGCGATAAAACTTCTACGCGATTGACAAAAATAGTAACTTTTACTGTCGGGCCAAAGTGGTGGACCTGGACAGGTTGTGAAACAGTATTTGTCTAGTGGGACTTAATGTATATATATGAGTTTGTGCCATTGAGGGCATTTTCATAAATATGTGCCATTGAGGGCATTTGCGTAAATACATATATTTTTACCATTGAGGGTATTTTGGTAATTTTTATTTTTGATCATGCATTGAGTTAATGCCAATTTTGGTGGATTGATTGACGAGGTGAATCACATTGTGTTGTCAGTGCGATAAGCGTAGTGCGGTTCATTCCATTATGGACTTGGAGACATTAGTGTGCGGATTATTCTATTTGTGGACAGTTGGTCGCTCCTCTGGGCCGTGGTAACTGGCAACACACTAATGGACTCGACGCGCACTATACTTAATCGAGATCTTGTAAAGTCTAATAGTACATTGCCTGTAGTGACACAACGTTTGACAGTGAACTACACCACGCCATGTGACTGTGGGCTATAGACGCAACGTGTGACAGTGCAATAGTTTGGTTGGGCAGTCGTGGTATTAATAGATTTTGCGGGTCATTCTCTCTGATGTCTGTATGTGTTTAGCTCCATGGAGTAGAATCGTGTCATATTGCATATGTATCTATGTTGTACATTATTATATTTTTATCTATGATATCATATATATTTAATTCTTATACTATATCTATGTTATACTATATTTATGTTTATATTGTTCTGTGTTATACTGTATTTATGTTTATGTTGTTATGGCATTCTGTTATGGTATTCTATATTGTATGAACTGTATATCTGATTGTATTGTCGTTTTCTTATTTACCATGTTTGTGGTGATATAGATTGTCTTACCTCTTTATTGTATGTGTTTTCATATTTTAAATTTATGTGGTAAAGAGTTTGAGGAAGAGGAACAGCCTCTTGAGTGTGTGTATCCTGAGGAAGAGGAAGAGCAGCAAGCCGAGGATCAGTACGACGATCAAGAACCATCCGATCATCCATATCCATTGGATTGATTGTGGGAGGATGACGCTACCAGGATTCTTTGGATTCGTGCGACTTGAGTTTCACGGAGGCTCTGAAGCCTGGCGTCTGCGAGAGGATAGAGACTCGGTGACGTACGTAGGGCGTCTGACTGTGACCATACGTATAGAGTTTGATGGAGTACCGATCTTTTCTACTTTGTTGTATTTACATGTGGAGTTGTCGCTATCTATTAGGCGTCATTGGGGTAGTATGTTTGATGCGCCTAGCGAGATCACCAGCGTATTGACTGCACGGACTCGTGTCCGTAGAGAGTCGAGGCATCCTGGATATCTATCACCTGAAGTTTCATCTGAGAGTGATCCTTCAGAGGGTTAGATATTTATGATGTGTACTTGGGCACGTCTGCGTTTGTATATATTGACCTTTTACTGTTTTGTTTATTGTTTTAGTTGTTAAATATTTATAGTTGTAAATTATTTGTATAACCTATGATGGAACCATATGTATATTATGTGTGATGATAGTGTGCTTATTTTATGTTTCGTGTTATTTTATCTCGTAATATTCTGTTTAACCGGAAAAATTTTACAACCCGTATTAGTATATAATAAATGTTTTACAACTTGGGTAGATTTTATTTATCTTTATTTTATTTTCTTTATAAATGTGACATCCCCATAAGGGTATTACATTTGTTGGTATCAGAGCCCAAGTTAGAGTCTTTTGGGGTTGTGGTTAGGTCTGTTTTTGTTTGTGCTGTGTGATTCTCTGTGATTTACTTCCGAAAGGATGTATCTAACTTTGCTTTGTTATGTTTAAAGAAAGAAGATGTCAGGTAGACGTGGAGGAAGACGTGCAAACGTAAATCGTGCAGTGGATCCAATGATTGCGACTGCTGAAGCTATGCAGCGAATAGCTGAAGTAATTACTCAGCAGAACCTGAGAGTAGCTCAACAGCAAGATGCTACTGCTGATGCCCTAAATTTATCTGAATTTAGACGTAACAATCTACCTCAGTTTAGAGGCGAGGTTGATCCTGAGAAAGCGAGTCAATGGATACAAGACTTGGAGAGAATCTTTGAAGGAATGAGATGCTCCGATGAGAAGAAGGTAACGTATGCAGCCTTTATGTTAAGGGGAGACGGAGAACATTGGTGGAGAGGAACCCGCCGATTATTACAGACTGAAGGAACAGAAATTACATGGGAGGTATTTTCTAATGCATTTCTGGAAAAGTATTTTCCTGCGAGTGCTAGACATGCCAAGGAGATGGAATTTCTTGGTTTACGTCAGGGTAATATGACTGAGAATGAGTATGCTACTAAATTTGAGAGCTTGTCTCAGTTCTCAGATTATGCTCAGACACGACGGATCGAAGTGTGGAGATGTCGGAAGTTTGAGGTAGGGTTGAGAGTGGAACTGAAACGAGGAGTGCTATCCTTGGGAATGAATCAGTTTCATGCTTTAGTGGATGCGTGTGCACGACTCGAGGAATTAGAGCCGTCGCGGGATCAGAGGAATCGTAATTTTGGACAACAAGATTTCAAAGATGTGGTAGTAGTAATACCAATCGGTTTCAGCGTAAGCCGTATTCTAGACCACCAGGGAATCAACCTCAACGATCACCAGTTGGGGGAAGTGCAAGTGGTAGTGGAGCTGGGCAGAGAGTGGCGTTTACACTAACATGTTTTAAGTGTGGAAAGAAAGGCCATATCTCTCCGGAATGCACAATCAAAGGGGCAGTTTGCTTTAACTGTAAACAACTTGGGCACATGTCTAAGGATTGTACTCAACCGGAAAGAAAACCTGTTGTTCGTTATGTTCGTGCTAATCAGCAAAAGTCAGGAGGTACTCAACCGAGGTCAGGAGGACGAGTATATACTATGACGGGAACTGAAGTTTCTAAGTCTGATGACCTTATTCAGGGAGAAGGAGTCATTGAAGGTAATCTTCTGATTGTGTTATATGACTCTGGTGCAACACATTCATTTATTGCATATGATTGTGTGGAAAGATTGAAGTTGCCTGTGTCTTCTCTGAATGTTAAATTGAGTGTATCTACGCCAACTGCTAAACCTGTAGTTACATCTAAGATATGTTTGGATTGTCCTATTGTTATAAAGGACCGTGTGTTTTCAGTCAACTTGATTTGTTTGCCTCTTGTTGAGATAGATGTAATATTAGGGATGGATTAGTTATCTTCTAACCATATCCTTATAGACTGTGCAAGCAAAACCATAGTTTTTCCTAAGGAAGAAGAGTCTGGATTCTTGACTGCTGTTAAAGTCAAGTTGTTGTTGAGAGAGGGAGCACAAGGATATATGGTATTGTCTTCTCTAGAAGTCAAGAATGAGAAAGATGTGAGTATTATTCCTGTTGTCAATGAGTTTCCAGAGATTTTTCCTGATGATGTACCTAGTTTGCCACCTAAGAGGGAGATCGAGTTTTCAATTGATTTAGTACCAGGAGCAGGTCCTATCTCAATTGCAGCATGCAGACCGTATATCACCAAAGCGAGTTGGTGGAGCTGAAAGGACAGTTAGTGGAACTGTTGGAGAAACAGTTTGTGCGACCTAGTGTTTCACCATGGGGAGCGCCAGTGCTTTTGGTCAAGAAGAAAGACGGAACTTCTCGACTTTGCGTGGATTATCGTCAGCTGAACAAGGTGACTATCAAGAATAAATATCCGCTTCCTAGAATTGACGATTTAATGGATCAGTTAAAGGGAGCAGTGGTATTTTCCAAAATAGATCTGAGATCGGGTTATCACCAGATTCGTGTTAAGGGGGAAGATGTACCTAAAACAGCTTTTCGAACTCGTTATGGACATTATGAGTATTAGGTAATGCCATTCGGGGTGATGAATGCTCCTGCCATATTCATGGACTATATGAACAGGATTTTTCATCCATATTTAGACAGATTTGTTGTTATTTTTATCGATGACATTCTGATCTATTCTCAATCTAAAGAAGAGCATGTTGAACATCTCGGTATTGTTCTTCAGATTTTGAAGGAAAAACAGTTGTATGCGAAATTGGCGAAGTGTGAGTTCTGGTTGGAGGAAGTCCAATTTCTCGGTCACGTGATTTCCAAAGAAGGTATTGCGGTAGACCCATCGAAAGTGGAGACTATTTTACAGTGGGAGAGACCTAAGACGGTGACGGAAGTTCGAAATTTTGTTGGACTTGCTGGATATTACCGGAGGTTTATCGAGGGTTTTTCTAAGATTGCTGGACCGCTTACGCAGCTCACGAGGAAAAGTCAAGTTTTTGAGTGGACGAAAGAACATGAAGCCAGTTTCCAAAAATTGAAGAAGAGGTTAACAACTGCACCAGTGTTAATTTTACCGAATTCTAAGGGAACTTTTGATGTGTATTGTGACGCTTCTTACCAAGGGTTAGGATGCGTATTGATGCAAAATCAGAATGTTGTGGCGTATGCTTCTCGACAGTTGAAGGTTCATAAGAGGAACTATCCAACACATGATTTAGAATTGGCAGCAGTGATTTTTGCTCTGAAGGTATGAAGGCATTTTCTGTATGGAGTAATGTTCAATGTCTTTAGTGATCACAAGAGTCTAAAGTACTTGTTTGATCAGAAAGAATTGAATATGAGGCAAAGGCGATGGTTCGAATTCTTAAAGGATTATGATTTTCAACTCCAATACCATCCAGGAAAAGCTAATGTGGTAGCTGATTCCTTGAGCAGAAAGGTAATTAGTGTTTCGGCAATGATGATAAAGGAGGAGGAATTGATTAACAAATTCCGAGATCTATGGTTGTCAGTGGAGTTTCTGCCTGGAAGAGTTCGCCTATGTAAGGTCGTGATCATAAATGAATTTCTTGATGTAGTCCGAGATAAACAAAAGGAAGATGCATTTTTACAAAATGAGAGGGAATTGTTAAAGCAAGGTTATAAGTCGACGGTAGAGGAAGGAGCAGATGGAATTTTAAGGTTCAGAGGAAGGATCTGTATGCTTGATGATTCTGAGCTGAAGAAGGGAATCCTAGATGAAGCTCATACTAGTGATTTAAGTTTGCATCTGGGAATGACCAAGATGTACCAAGACTTAAAGAAGTTGTTTTGGTGGCCAAGAATGAAAAGAGACGTAGCGGAACGTGTGGCGTCTTGTCTGGTTTGTCAGAAGGCAAAAGTGGAACATCAGAGACTAACTGGTATGTTGCAACCGTTAGCTATTCCAGAGTGGAAGTGGGATAGTATCTCAATGGATTTCGTTACTAGATAGCCGAAGACGAGGAAAGGTCATGCTTCGATATGGATTATAGTCGATAGGCTGACGAAGTCGACTCATTTCTTGCCAATTAATATTAAGTATTCATTGGAAAGATTAACCCAGTTATACATCAGTGAGATTGTTAGACTGCATGGTATGCATGTATAGTTTCTGACAGAGATCCGAGGTTTACGTCAAGGTTCTGGCAAAGTTTACAAGAAGCAATGGGAACTAAGTTGTGGTTGAGTTCAGCTTATCATCCACAGACTGATGGTCAAACAGAGAAAACTATACAGTCTTTGGAAGATTTGTTGCATGCTTGTGTTTTGGAGCAATGAGGAAGTTGGGATCAATTTTTATCTTTGATAGAATTCACCTACAACAATAGTTTTCACTCAAGCATAGGAATGGCACCCTATGAGGCGTTTTATGGAAGACGTTGTCGAACACCGTTGTGTTGGTATTAAGATGGGGAAAGTATGATTATTGGACCAGATCTTGTACAACAGACTACGGAGAAGGTAAAGATGATACAAGAGAAGATGAAGACGATACAAAGCAGACAAAAGAGTTATGCTAATAAGCGAAGAAGAACTCTTGAATTTGAGGAGGGTGAGTATGTATTTCTAAGAGTGACTCCTACGACCGGTGTCGGAAGAGTTATCAAATCCAAGAAGCTTACTCCTAAGTTCATTGGACCGTATCAGATTATCCGTCGAATAGGTCCTGTAGCGTATCAGATTGCTTTGTCGCCTTTTCTATCCAATCTGCATGATGTATTTCATGTATCCCAGTTAAGGAAGTATGTTCTGGATTCGACGCATGTTATACAACCGGACAAAGTGCAGCTGAAGGAGAATCTGACTTATGAGACTTTACCTATTAGAATAGAGGACAGAAAAGTAAAGCAACTTCGAGGGAAGATGATCGAGTTAGTGAAGGTCATATAGAATGATGTGACAAGTGATGTTACCTGGGAGCTAGAGGACAAGATGAGGGAGCAATATCCTCAATTGTTTTGATAAATAACAAATTTCGAGAATGAAATTTTTATTTTTTGAGGAGAGTTGTAACACCCTAAACTTTTGGGTGAATTACCGTTGTATCCCGAATGTACTGTTTTCTGTTTTTCAACTTTAGGATAAATGATCGTTATGTCCTTTTTGTACTATTTGTTATTTTTCTGTATGAAATGCTGTTTTATTTTACTATCTGTGATTTTATTTGAACTTTTTGTGTGATTTGCTTAGGGACAGGAAAATAATATTTTTCGGGCCGGGGAAATCTTGTTTTAATTATTCGGAGCTGGGGAATCTTACTAAACCCAATTCTGAATGATACGGTTAGTAATCTTTTAATTTTTAGGATTTAACTGTGCAATAAAATAATTTTATATTATTATAATATTATTTTATTAGTCAGTACAAATAAACGGTAATAGACCCGAAAATGTTTTGCGGGACCCACGTTTAGCAAAACAGTTAACGTTTTGGAGTAGTAGCTGAATGACTAGGCTTAATGACAAGGCTTAATGACAAGGCTTAATGACAAGGCTTAATGACTAGGCTTAATTAGTGACAAGGCTTGGATTAGCCAATGAGAGCTAAGCTTGGTGATCAAGTTTTAATCCTCACCATTGATCATTTCTAAGGCTTGGGTGGAGCCAACCAAGGGGACACCTCCCATGCATTGAACTCCACGGCCAAGCTTCATTTTGGAGAGCAAAAAAAAAAATCACTTCATTCTCTAACATTTTCTCTTTTCTCTCTCTTCCAAAAATACCAAACACCATTGATGCTATCTTGAAGCACCATTCGGCCAAGAACCCTAGTTCACCATCCAACCACCCAAAATTTTATCCCACCTACTTTTCTAAACCTAAACACAATTCTAAGAACATCTCTAGTTGAGAGTTTTAGCAAAATCCAACATCTTGGGCTTGAAAACCTACTTGGAAGATTTTACCTAGAAGGTGAAAATCTTTGATTTTCATTTCTAAATTCTTTTTCAAAGTTCTAAGCCATGATTGATCCATGGTTTAAGCTTTTTTTCATGTTAATAACTTGTAGAAATTTGTTTAAGCATGATAGGTGTCTTGGAGGGGTGAAAACCGAAACCCTAGAAAGGAGTGAAAGAGTGTTTGTCTTCACTTAAGGTAAGAGGAATACTTGAATCTTATTATCCTTGGGTGGTGATAAGAAAATGGAATTGGTTGTGGTTGTAGAATCCATAAGGATTCCTTTGTGTTATTTGTTATTAGCTTTCCTATTTGTGATTTGTATTAAATTGCATGTCTACAAGCTTTAAATATATTGTATGTGTTAGAAATGCATGTATAATTAGTAGGATGTGAATAACATGTCAAGGATTGCATGAGTGTTCCAAAGAACACCAATGAAGGCTCACGGCCTCAACATCAAAGGAGAACCAAAATGTTCTCATCAATTTTCCAAAAGTGTGATTTAATTAACTTAGGGAATTGATAAGATATAAATTATTTTAGAACAAGAAAAACAAATTTAAAGATTAAATGTCAATTTTATGTATTTCGCCAACATGCCAAAGCCAAGTATTTATGATTTCTAAAATCATTTCCAAACCATTTTTAATCAAAAAGAAGCAATATATACTAGAAGGAATTTTATTACAATGAGTTTTGAGAAAATAAAAGGATTAAGATTGAGTTGAAGAAGTTAAAACTAATGAGTTTACTGTTAGAAGAAAAATACAGTAGCTTTTGTAAATTTCTAACATATAGCTCATTTTATATTTTGAAGCATGTTAGTAGTTTTCAAAAGTTTAATTACATGGTTTGTCATATAAATAAAAAGGAATTTTTAACAGAAAAATTAGAAAACCATTGATATAGATTTTCTAAGCAAAATACTGTCAATTTTTATTAAAAACGGACAAATAAGATAGAAAAGATATCCAATATACAGTATACGGTATGAAAAATACTCTACGTAGTTCAAAACATATTAAAAATTATTTCTGTTTATTTAAACAGTGATTTGTAAGGAATTTGGACAAGAAAATAATTTAAAAATCTTACGCGATTGAGAAAACGTATTAAAAACCCTACGCGATTTTGAAAACATTAAAATATATTTACGCGATTTAAAAACGTTTATAAAAATGATAGAATTGTGAAAACGCGATAAAATTTCTACGAGATTGACAAAAACAGTAACTTTTACTGTCGGGCCAAAGTAGTGGACCCGGATAGGTTGTGAAACAGTATTTGTCTGGTGGGACTTACTGTATATATATATGAGTTTGTGCCATTTAGGGCATTTTCATAAATATGTGCCATTGAGGGCATTTGCGTAAATATGCATATTTATACCATTGAGGGGATTTTGGTAATTTTTATTTTTGATCATGCATTGAGCTAATGCCAATTTTGGTGGATTGATTGACGAGGTGAATCACACTGTGTTGTCAGTGCGATAAGCGTAGTGTGGTTCATTCCATTATGAACTTGGAGACATTAGTGTGTGGATTATTCCATTTGTGGACAGTTGGTCGCTCCTCTGGGCCGTGGTAACTGGCAACACACTAATGGACTCGACGCGCACTATACTTAATCGAGATCTTGTAAAGTTTAATAGTACATTGCCTGTAGTGACACAACGTTTGACAGTGAACTACACCATGCCATGTGACTGCGGGCTATAGACGCAACATGTGACAACGCAATAGTTTGGTTGGGCAGCCGTGGTACTAATAGATTTTGCAGGTCATTCTCTTTGATGGCTGTATGTGTTTAGCTCAATAGAGTAGGATCGTATCATATTGCATATGTATCTGTGTTGTACATTATTATATTTTTATCTATGATATCATATATATTTAATTCTTATATTATATCTATGTTATACTGTATTTATGTTTATATTGTTTTGTGTTATACTGTATTTATGTTTATGTTGTTATGGCATTCTGTTATGGTATTCTATATTATATGAACTGTATATCTGATTGTATTGTCGTTTTCTTATTTATCATGTTTGTGGTGATATAGATTGTCTTACCTCTTTATTGTATGTGTTTCCGTATTTTAAATTTATGTGGTAAAGAGTTTGAGGAAGAGGAACAACCTCTTGAGTGTGTGTATCCTGAGGAAGAGGAAGAGCAGCAAGCTGAGGATCAGTACGACGATCAAGAACCATCCGATCATCCATATCCATTGGATTGATTATGGGAGGATGACGTTACTAGGATTCTTTGGATTCGTGCGACTTGAGTTTCACGGAGGCTCTGAAGCCTGGCGTCTGCGAGAGGATAGAGACTCGGTGACGTACGTAGGGCGTCTGACTGTGACCATACGTACAGAGTTTGATGGAGTACCGATCTTTTCTACTTTGTTGTATTTACATGTGGAGTTGCCGCTATCTCTTAGGCATTATTGGGGTGGTATGTTTGATGCGCCTAGCGAGGTTAGCAGCGTATCGACTGCACGGACTCGTGTCCGTAGAGAGTCGAGGCATCCTGGATATCTATCACCTGAAGTTTCATCTGAGAGTGATCCTTCAGAGGATTAGATATTTATGATGTGTACTTGGGCGCGTCTGCGTTTGTATATATTGACCTTTTACTGTTTTGTTTATTGTTTTAGTTGTTAAATATTTATATTTGTAAATTATTTGTATAACATATGATGGAACCAAATGTATATTATGTGTGATGATAGTGTGCTTATTTTATGTTTCGTGTTATTTTATCTTGTAATATTCTGTTTAACCGAAAAAAATTTTCAACCCGTATTAGTATATAAGAAATGTTTTACAACTTGGGTAGATTTTATTTATCTTTATTTTATTTTCTTTATAAATGCGACATCCCCATAAGGGTGTTACAACCTTGGGACTTGATCTTTCGCCATCATCAATTCTTGATGTAATCCAAGCTTCTAAAAATTTCTTTTATTCAAATCTTGTAAATGCTTAGAACATCTTATTATTCTCATTCTTCTTGAGTTGAGCATGATTGTGATCTTTTGCTTTCTTATTGCAATGTTCACTCTTGATACTAGGACTATCCTACAAAGTATTACTCACTTAACACAAGCATAGTTAGTCCAAATTCATAACTCAATATCTTCATATGCATGATACAATATATCTTATTAAGTACATCTATGTAACATGATCAATATTCTTTTGTAATGCATTTGTCATCTATTAAGCACATTTATGAAGAATAAACATCATTCTTTTTATCTTGTATTTGTCATCATCAAAACTTAACATATTAATCCATTGATGCAAAGACAATTCTACAATCTCCCCCTTTTTTATGATGACAAATCACCAAAGAAAAATATGCAATATAGAAGAATAGATATTCATGTAAGCATTTCAAACAATAAGTACAAGAACATACATATTTTTCTTTCCAGTTTTGACTCCCCCTATTTGGCATCAACAAAAAGGCTTAGGAAGGAAAGATAATATTTTCACTTCCTAATTGTCTTGAAAATTTGGAAATCATTCAATTTGTGCTATAAATGTAATATTCCCTTTATTTGCTTTGAAAAGTCTTATTAAATCTTGAGAGAATGCTTAAGAAAGTTTCCAAATAGATCTTTTGAAATGTTCTATAGAGCTTATCTTGATACTTTAAAAGATAAGACTTGTTCTTCGAAGTGTTTTATTCTGTTAAGGCTTTTGTTCAATGAAAAAGAGAGGAGATGTACTTTCAAATGTTCCTTTGACTTAAGTTTGATCACTTTCAAGGAATATGTTGTTTTAATATAAAACCTCTTTACCCTTCTAAAATGTTTTTGAAAATATAATGTGGTCTTACAAAATTCTTTTTGAAAGGAGGAGAAGTTTTAAAATAGTTTTTGAGTGATAGATTAAGAATATAACCTTTTACGATAATGTGCTTACATGGTCTTGACATGTATATTTTTCTTTATCTATCTTGAGCTTCAATAAGGGGGAACTTATCTTACTTATCTTACATATCTTTCTTCCATGTCCTTGTTGACTAAAAATATATGCATGACTATGTTAAACTATTATGTTTTATATTTTGATAATATGCATATTTTGAGGGGGAGTTGAGGTTTCACATTTCAAAGACATTTCCTCATCAAGAAAAGCATATTCATTTTTCAAAGTCTTAATTTCATTTTCAATAGAGAAAATGTTTTGTAAACAAGATGAGTTTTTCTTTTCTAAAAATAATAAGTTATCATATAATTCATCATATACACATTGTAGCTCATCATAGGAAGGACCATAAAAAGGACAAGCATCATTTACCTCAAGGTCCTTTTTAGCCATATATGAAGTGGTCTCAATTTCAAGCATACTTGGCTATTTAAGGGAATCATCATCTTCCTCATTGTTTTCCATCCAAGATTCAAGAACATCTTCTTTCTCAATTTATTTTGCTTTGCCTCTTCTTCAAATTGAGCACCATCATCACCAAGAGGCATTGAGTTCCTTTTCTTACTTTGAACATGTTCTTGAGGACAATTTTCAATGTTATCTTCCTCTAAAGGTTTTTGCTCTTCTTGCTCTCTATATACAACTTTATGCAAAAAAATATTATTAGCAAGATAGATAACATCAAGAGCATCTCATATATCTTTAGTGTAACACCCCAATTTTTAGAAAATGTACCGAATGTACTGTTTGCTATTTTTCAAGCTTTTGTGTGAATGATCGTTGTGTCCCTATTTTACTGTTTCTCGATTTCTGCATGAAATACAAATACGTTTATACAGGCTCAAATTTTATTTGGTCTTTTTACGTAATTTGTTTCGAGACGGTAAAATAAAAGTTTTTCCGAGCTACTTGTAACGCCCCAACTTTTGGGTAAAAGACCGTTGTGTCCCTATTTTACTGTTTCTTATTTTTCTGTATGAAATACAGAAAAATAATACTGTTTGTTATTTTATTTGGTAGTTTACATAATTTATTTCGATACAGTAAAATAAAATTTTTATCAAATTACTGTTTTAAATTTTTCTGTATCAAAAACAGATGTATAATACTTGTCTAGTATTTTATATAATCGTTTTACGTATTTTTCTTCAAGACAAAGTGAAATAAAAATTTTTCTCGAACTCTTTTTTTTAATTTTTCTCGAAAGATATACAGCTATATAATACTCACTGGATATTTTATTTGAACGTTTTGGACGATTACCTACGTTGTGGGAAAAAATGGAAAAATGACCGTTACGTCCCGAACGTCTTGTTTTTGCTTTTTTTTTTTTTTTTTAATTATTTTCTTCTTGATTTAATGTCCAATAATACTGTCTGTGATTTTATATGGACTTTTTGTGTGATTTGCTCCGGGGTAGGAAAATAATATTTTTCGGACCGGGAAAATCTGTTTTTAATTATTCAGAGAAGGGGGGATCTTACTAAACCCAATTCTCGAATGATCTTAAAATTAATCTTTTAATTTTTAGGATTTAATCACAAATAAAATAATTTTATATTATTATAATATTATTTTATTAGTCAAGATAAATAAGTGGCGGCGGACCGGAAATATTTTACGAGACCCACGTTTAGTCATCGAGTCTTGTACACGTGGACCAATGAGGAGCCGGTCAAAATTGGTGGCTATGACTCATCGCAACGGGCCAATAGGACGATGACACGTGGTGTGACACCTCAACATCATGACTCAGCCTTCTAGAAGGTTCCGCAGCTTCTAGAAGGTTTCGAAGTGCTTGACGACTCGGCTTGATGATGACTCACCGCGGTGACTCGCCATGCTTGACTCACCGCTTTGGAAAATATCTCTGACTCGCCATCCGACTCACCGCTTTGGAAAATATCTCGCCGACTCGCCATCTTGACTCACCCTTTGGAAAATATCTATGCTGACTCATCTGCTCTAGAAAGATATCTACGCTGACTCGTCATACTGACTCACCCGTTCTAGAAAATTCCACGATGACTCATCATACTGACTCATCGTAGTGAGTCACATATTCTAGAAATTTCTCTGTGATGACTCGCTTTATGACTCATCAAGGGTAATCGATAGAAGAAAAATAATCAATAATAATTTCTGCTCTCATTAGTATAAAATAAAAATCTATGTATATTTTATTACCCATTAGACAATATATACTGACTTTATAAACAAGTAATTATTGTATAATTATTGTTTATTGGTTAAAGTATACTATAAAATATAATGTGCACCAATAGAAATTAGTCAACAAAAATAACAACCAATAAGAATCAAGTTAGTAAATATTTAACCAATAGAAATTAGTCAAAATTAATGGCTTGAATTTTTAAGAACAAATAGAAAACAAGCTTTTAAACAAATGTTGGACTTCTTGGAATTACATGTAGCTACGGTGGGGAAGTGAGAAATTTGCTCTAATAGCCTAATTCACCAAAGTGAATTTACGTAGAAAAGCTTTAGACAATTCATTTGGAAAGCCAAATTAACCAAATAAAGACTAGTCAAATTTAGTGGCTTTTCTTTGTTGTTTCTACGGCAATTGTAAATTTTTGCAAAGCCAATATCACATTTCTATCTTTCCTATCTTTCAACTAGTTAACCAAGTCAACATTGGTGGCTTTTCTTTGGTTTCACTCTACGGCAAAGCCAAGCATTTGGTGAGGCAATTATTACAATCAATTCTTACTATCTTTCATCTAATTAACCAAGTGAGACCAAGTCAAGTTTTGTGACTTTATGCATGTGCTTCTACGGCAATGCATAAGTGAAGGAAACAATATTAAATGTTTCAAATCATTCTTGCTCTCCAAGCCTTTCAAATTAGTCAATTTTGGTGGCTCTCCTTGTTAGCTTCTACGGCAATTGAATGCCTTAAGAAAGGCAATATTCAATAATTCATTTCATGCTTATTTCCTATGCAATTGTGACCATGCATTTGGAGGAAGCAAAACAAATATCATTCTCACCTACTCTCAAGGTCATTCACGGCCAAAGCTTAGAAAATCCAAAGGAGATTTGTTTTTGTTTCTCCAAGTCTTCATCTTTCTCCAAAGCTATCAAGCAAAACTCTCAAATATTCTTCCTTCTTTTCTCTCTTTGTGTTCATGGCCAAAGCTCCCAAATGGAGACAATCTTCATCAATTTATTTCATTTGTTCTCTTCTATATCTTTTTCTTCAAAGAACCAAGATCAAGCAACCAAATTTCTTTCCTTTTTCTCTTCCTCTTGAATTCGGCCAATCACCAAAAATCCCTTCCAAGCTTCTAAAAATTTAAATGACCATAGATCTTGAATCTTCATACCATTCTAAGGAACTTTCATGTTGGAAGTTTTTCCTAAATCATCCATTTTCACCCTTGTTCTTCAAGCTCAAGGTGTAGGGTTTTAAGGTGAAGTTTATGAAATCTTCACTATTAATTTTATTCTTTCCTTTTAAACCATATTTTGATTCATGGTTTTCCTTACTCAAGCCTTAGATATTAATATTGTATGTTTACTTTGATTTTTCAAGTAGCTCTTGGTGGAGAGGAATTGCTTGAAGGAGACATACAATGGCTTGGAGGTTTCTACAAGAGGTAAGAGGGAGATTACCCTCATCAACCAAGTGTTGGTGGTGAGGAATATATGTGGTTGTGCTTGTAGAATCCATAAGGATTCGGTGGTGTGCTTGTTTTGATGTGTTAATTATTTGTGTGTTTATTATTTGTGTGTTTGATAATTTGGTGCTTACTAGTAGGTTGTTGTGTATTTGTTAGTAGTCTTCTTATGTGATATTTGTAATTAATTGCATGTCTACAAGCTTTAATTTGCATGTCTACAAGCTTTGATAATATTGCATGTGTTAGAAATGCATGATAAAATATAGGATATGAATAATATGTCAAGGATTGTATGAGTGTTCCAAAGAACACACTAACAAGGCTCACGGCCATGATCCAAATGAGGAACCAAAATGTTCTCTTAATTTTCTTAAAAGGTGACCTAATTAACCTAAGAGAATTGGTGAGATATCCATATGTTTAGATTAAGAAAAATGAATTTGGAAATTAAATGGCATAACCTTACATTTTCATCCAACATGTCTAACTTCAACACTTTGATTTCTAAAACTATTTTCTAGGGTAAGGATTAAATCAATGTAGACAATACAAGAGATTAAACATGTATTTAAAAGGTGAAAAATAATTTGGAAATCAAATGCAAAGTTTTTATCAAATTCGCCAACATGCCAAATTATACATTCATGATTTCTAAAAATTAATTCCAAGCTATTTTCAATCAAGAAGAAGCAATACAAGTTAAAGTAAATTTTCTACAATGAGTTTTAAATAAATAAAATAGTTAGAATTAAGTTTAAGAGGTTAATACTAATGGTTTTTACTTGTAAGAAGAAATACAGGAGCTTTATAAAATTTCTAACGTATAGCTCATCGTGTGTTTTGAAACACGTTAGGAATTTTCAAAAGTATAATTATTTGGTATTAATAAAAATGAAAAGGACTTTTAAATGGTAAATTTAGGAAACCATTATTATAATTTATTAAACAAAATACTTGTCAATTTTTAGTAAAAACGGATAAATAAGATAGAAAAGATGTCCAAAAGACAGTATACGCTATGAAAAATATTCTACGTAATTTGAAAATACTAAATATTATTTCTGCTGTTTTAAACAATTATTTAAGGAAGTTGGACAAGAAAACGATTTAAAAATCCTACGCGATTGAAAAAAACGTATTAAAAATGCTACGCGATTTTAAAAACAGAAAAATATCTTTACGCGATTTTTAAACGTTTATAAAAATGACGGAATTATGAAAATGCGATAAAATTTCTACGCGATTGACCGTTACTATCTTTATACTGTCGGGAAAATGTGAACCCGTCCAGATTATTTTTGAAAATCTATATATCTTGTTGGGAAAATGTGAACCCGTACAGGCTTTTTGAAAATCTATTTGCTGTCGGGAAAATGTGAACCCGTACAGGCTTTTGAAAATTTATATCTGCTGTCGGGAAAATGTGAACCCGTACAGGCTTTCCATCTATCTGTTATGTGTGCCATGTATTTGGTGGATTGGTTGACGAGACGAATCACATCGTGTTGTCGATGCGATAAACGTAGTGTGGTTCATTGTTCTAATGAACTTGGAGACTTTAGTGTACGGGATCCCACATGTGGACGGTTGGTAGCTCCGCCGGGCCGTGGTAAACCGTAAACCGATAGCGCACTATGGTACTCAACGTACACTATATTTAATCGAGATTAGTGAAATCTAGTAGTACATTTGCCCGTAGTGCCACAACGTGAGACCGTGAACTACACCACGCCCGGATTGATGGATTCCTGTGTCGTGGGGCTATAGACGCAACGTGTGACAAAGCAATAGTTGGTGGGGCAGCCGTGGTACTATTAGGTTTTGCGAATCATTCCTCTCTCTGATACTTGTGTTTTCTTTAGCTCCATGGAGTAGGATTGTGTCTTATTGTATATGTTGATATGTGGTGCATTATTATCTTCTATTTGTTATTTTTATCTATTATCTTTTATTTGTTATTTCTTTTATCTCATTATCTTTTATCCGTGATATTTTTATTTGTGATCTTTCATATCTGATATTAATTGTTTATATGTTGTATTTTGTCTGTGCATTATTGTATTTTTGTTCTGCTATGAGCTGTTGTTATTGAATTTAATCTTTATTTTTATTGTACTGTTATGATATTCTATATGGTATGAATTGTTATATCTGTCCTGATCCTGATAATGTTATTACTGTTTATTTTATTAGGTTATATGCATATTAGAAATATTTGTAAATTGATAACATGACTATAATTGTGATTATCTGTGTGTATGGAATGACTTTGTCATTCGAATCATTCTTTACTACCGTACTGGTATTGGTGAAAGGGGATCTCACCTCTTTCCTGTGTTGTTTTTGTTTGGTTTGTATTCTTCGAATTCGTATAGTAGGCGGAACACATACTCAAACCTATAGGAGACAGTACTCTGGAGATGGTGACGGCGTCATTGAGTGGACTTTCAAGTTTCAACAAGATGCAGTTGGTGAAGAAACAGACTATGTAGGTTGAATTTTTCTCGTTAGTGTTATTACCGTGCTATTGGTAGTACTCGTCTTTGAGTTGCTACTGTTTCTCTGAGTCTGTAAATATTACGTTTTAACTTATATGAAAGTATTGGTGAGGTGTATGTTAACTAATTAAATTAAATTTCCATTTTACTTAAAATTTCGGTAAGTTTGTATTTCCGCGACAAGAAATTTTAAAATCCATATTTTGAAACTCAAAGCTTTTATAAAATAATTTTAATTAGTTTTAAGATTTATTTATTTATTTTTTTTAAATGTGACGCCCTACGAAGGGTGTTACATTAGTTAGTATCAGAGCACGGTTAGAGTCTTTTTGGGATTTGTGGTTGGGTTTGTCTTGTTTTTGTTGTGTGACTCTCTGTGCTTGGACTCCGAAAGGAGACAATGTTTCTTTGGAATGGTTACTTTGGTATCCATTGTACTATGATTCGTCTGTCTTTGAAGAAAGACGATGATTCGTGGTAAACGTGCACGTGAGGAAGCGGGACATGATAGCGGTGATATGACTGCAACTATGAAAGCAAGGTAAAGAATAGTTGAAGAAACAGTACAACATGATTTGAGGATTACTCGGTAGCAAGGAACGATAGCCGAGGTTTAAGATCGGACAAAGTCGGAATAAATCTTAGAATACGAAAATTCGTAACGTTAGACCATATTAGTTCTGAAGGAGGAGAAACTGTAAGGCCAAGCAAGTCCAGTGGAAAAACGTATTCGTGATCATCGGGAAGTCAACAACAACAACAATCTTGTGGAGGAAAAGCTAGCGGTAGCAAGTTTGGTTAGACTGTGACATCTGCACCAACGTGTTGAAAGTGTGAGGAAGATCATCTAACGAGGAGTTGTGCAATCAAAGGAAAATCCTCTATTTCAAGTGTAGGATGCCCAAACATTTTGCTGAACAGTGTATCTCGCCAAAGATAAGGTCATCTGTTAATAACGTACGTGCTTCAACATCTTAAGTAGAATGGAGCATCGATTCTTCAAGTGGAGCAAAAACGTCTTAAATGGAAGAACTTAAACAAAGAAGATTGTATCGCAAAAAGGTGATTCTTTAACTATACTGTATAATTCTGAGAGTAACATATTTCTCTATGGCATATAATTATGTGGGTCAATTAGAGTTATCTGTGCTTTCATTATTCTTTTGGCCTGATTGTTTCTACTTCTGATAC
The DNA here is from genome assembly GCA_029884605.1 of Ormosia emarginata. Taxonomy (NCBI): domain Eukaryota; kingdom Viridiplantae; phylum Streptophyta; class Magnoliopsida; order Fabales; family Fabaceae; genus Ormosia; species Ormosia emarginata. Next base: position 16,146,463 of record JAQQTP010000078.1, on the reverse strand, counting down.
TAGAACATGTGGTTGAGGACTTGAGTTGCTTAAACCATTCTAAGTTTATTGAATAATTGAATCTTTTCTGTTGATTCAATTTGTATACTTCTTTCTCAAAACAGACGTGATCTACAAATATGGATTGGGTATTTTTCCAACCATCCATACTCTGTTAGACTTATCAGTTGAATTGTTCAAGTTAAAAAGTTCACTTTTAAATTCATCGTACCATATCAATTTCTTTATTGGATAGGTTCGGTGGTATGGATGATTCTATCATCTCTTTCTATCATATCTTATTTCTATGTTTTCATAATATTTTCCTTATGCCGCAATTGCGAAATATGTGGAAATGTACTTTTAGTTTAATCCATTCTTTTATGACTAATTAACTATTTGAGTTGATTAAAGCTATCAATATCTTTGTTACCTTTTGCCTTCTTTATTTCTCGCTTTTATTACCAAATCCATTGTTATTATCTAGTTCCTTAAATAATCTTTTCTCGTTAATCTAAACTGTCTACCTCTTTCGCGAGATAGATGTGATCTTATACATGGATTGGTTATCTTTAATCATATCCTGTAAATTATTTCAGTAAAATTTTGGTGTCCCAGAAATCTTATTCTTAAAATCAGGCAATGTCAAATTCTTTGTTAGACAAGTCTGATAACAATTCAGATAATTTCTCTACCTTTTCTTCTAAATTTTTTTTAATGTCCTTTTGTGTATTGCAATTGTAAAGAAAGGATGTTTTTAGTCAAAATTATGTCATAAGTATCAAATACAGTATTGTTGAAAAAGAGAACTTGGATTGTGAGGCACTTTCAGTTAAAAGTAAAGGCAAAGGTAGGAGAGTAAAGCGGTACAAAAATAGGGATAATTTCAAATAGTACTGATCAGAGTAACGCGACGGAAGCGTAGTGGATAGTATCTTTCGTCTTTACTTAGACAGAATTGTCATTATCTTTATTAACGACATTCTGATCTATTCTCAAAATCATGAAGAATCACACTAAAATGCTAATCTGGAGTGGCGTAAACGGATGTGCAACGTGGAAACTAAAAGACAAGACGGAGGGACTGTTCAGAGACTACTACGAATTTCGGGGACGAAATTCCTTTTTGGTGGGGAGTGTTGTAACGCCCCAACTTTTGGGTAAAAGACCGTTGTGTCCCTATTTTACTGTTTCTTATTTTTCTGTATGAAATACAGAAAAATAATACTGTTTGTTATTTTATTTGGTAGTTTACATAATTTGTTTCGATACAGTAAAATAAAAATTTTATCAAATTACTGTTTTAAATTTTTCTGTATCAAAAACAGATGTATAATACTGTCTAGTATTTTATATAATCGTTTTACGTATTTTTCTTCAAGACAGTGAAATAAAAATTTTTCTCGAAACTTGTTTTAATTTTTCTGAAAGATATACAGCTATATAATTCTTGCTTGGATATTTTATTTGAACGTTTTGGACGATTACCTACGTTGTGGGAAAAAATGGAAAAATGACCGTTACGTCCCGAACGTACTGTTTTTGCTGTTTTTGCTGTTTTTAATTGTTTTCTTCTTGATTTAATGTCCGATAATACTGTCTGTGATTTTATATGGACTTTTTGTGTGATTTGCTCCGGGGTAGGAAAATAATATTTTTCCGGACCGGGAAAATCTGTTTTTAATTATTCAGAGGCGGGGGATCTTACTAAACCCAATTCTGAATGAGCTTAAAATTAATCTTTTAATTTTTAGGATTTAATCACAAATAAAATAATTTTATATTATTATAATATTATTTTATTAGTCAAGATAAATAAGTGGCGGCGGACCCGAAAATATTTTGCGGGACCCACGTTTAGTCATCGAGTCTTTGTACACGTGGACCAATGAGGAGCCGGTCAAAATTGGTGGCTATGACTCATCGCAACGGGCCAATAGGACGATGACACGTGGGCGTGACACCTCAACATCATGACTCAGCCAGCTTCTAGAAGGTTCCAGCGAAGTCTTGACTCGGCTGTGACTCACCGCGCGGTGACTCGCCATGCCGACTCACTCACCTTTGGAAAATATCTACGCCGACTCGCCATGCTTTGACTCACCCCTTTGGAAAATATCTATCTTGACTCATCCGCTCTAGAAAGATATCTACGCCGACTCGTCATCTTGACTCACCCGTTCTAGAAAATTCCACGATGACTCATCATACCGACTCATCGTAGTGAGTCACATATTCTAGAAATTTCTCTGTGATGACTCGCTTTATGACTCATCAAGGGTAATCGGTAAAGAAAAATAATCAATAATAATTTCTCGCTCTGTTAGTATAAAATAAAAATCTATGTATATTTTATTACCCATTAGACAATATATACTGACTTTATAAACAGTAATTATTGTATAATTATTGTTTATTGGTTAAAGTATACTATAAAATATAATGTGCACCAATAGAAATTAGTCAACAAAAATAACAACCAATAAGAATCAAGTTAGTAAATATTTAACCAATAGAAATTAGTCAAAATTAATGGCTTGAATTTTTAAGAACAAATAGAAAACAAGCTTTTAAACAAATGTTGGACTTCTTGGAATTACATGTAGCTACGGTGGGGAAGTGAGAAATTTGCTCTAATAGCCTAATTCACCAAAGTGAATTTACGTAGAAAGCTTTAGACAATTCATTTGGAAAGCCAAATTAACCAAATAAAGACTAGTCAAATTTAGTGGCTTTTCTTTGTTGTTTCTACGGCAATTGTAAATTTTTGCAAAGCCAATATCACATTTCTATCTTTCCTATCTTTCAACTAGTTAACCAAGTCAACATTGGTGGCTTTTCTTTGGTTTCACTCTACGGCAAAGCCAAGCATTTGGTGAGGCAATTATTACAATCAATTCTTACTATCTTTCATCTAATTAACCAAGTGAGACCAAGTCAAGTTTTGTGACTTTCATGTATGCATGTGCTTCTACGGCAATGCATAAGTGAAGGAAACAATATTAAATGTTTCAAATCATTCTTGCTCTCCAAGCCTTTCAAATTAGTCAATTTTGGTGGCTCTCCTTGTTAGCTTCTACGGCAATTGAATGCCTTAAGAAAGGCAATATTCAATAATTCATTTCATGCTTATTTCCTATGCAATTGTGACCATGCATTTGGAGGAAGCAAAACAAATATCATTCTCACCTACTCTCAAGGTCATTCACGGCCAAAGCTTAGAAAATCCAAAGGAGATTTGTTTTTGTTTCTCCAAGTCTTCATCTTTCTCCAAAGCTATCAAGCAAAACTCTCAAATATTCTTCCTTCTTTTCTCTCTTTGTGTTCATGGCCAAAGCTCCCAAATGGAGACAATCTTCATCAATTTATTTCATTTGTTCTCTTCTATATCTTTTTCTCTTCAAAGAACCAAGATCAAGCAACCAAATTTCTTTCCTTTTTCTCTTCCTCTTGAATTCGGCCAATCACCAAAAATCCCTTCCAAGCTTCTAAAAATTTAAATGACCATAGATCTTGAATCTTCATACCATTCTAAGGAACTTTCATGTTGGAAGTTTTTCCTAAATCATCCATTTTCACCCTTGTTCTTCAAGCTCAAGGTGTAGGGTTTTAAGGTGAAGTTTATGAAATCTTCACTATTAATTTTATTCTTTCCTTTTAAACCATATTTTGATTCATGGTTTTCCTTACTCAAGCCTTAGATATTAATATTGTATGTTTACTTTGATTTTTCAAGTAGCTCTTGGTGGAGAGGAATTGCTTGAAGGAGACATACAATGGCTTGGAGGTTTCTACAAGAGGTAAGAGGGAGATTACCCTCATCAACCAAGTGTTGGTGGTGAGGAATATATGTGGTTGTGCTTGTAGAATCCATAAGGATTCGGTGGTGTGCTTGTTTTGATGTGTTAATTATTTGTGTGTTTATTATTTGTGTGTTTGATAATTTGGTGCTTACTACTAGTAGGTTGTTGTGTATTTGTTAGTAGTCTTCTTATGTGATATTTGTAATTAATTGCATGTCTACAAGCTTTAATTTGCATGTCTACAAGCTTTGATAATATTGCATGTGTTAGAAATGCATGATAAAATATAGGATATGAATAATATGTCAAGGATTGTATGAGTGTTCCAAAGAACACACTAACAAGGCTCACGGCCATGATCCAAATGAGGAACCAAAATGTTCTCTTAATTTTCTTAAAAGGTGACCTAATTAACCTAAGAGAATTGGTGAGATATCCATATGTTTAGATTAAGAAAAATGAATTTGGAAATTAAATGGCATAACCTTACATTTTCATCCAACATGTCTAACTTCAACACTTTGATTTCTAAAACTATTTTCTAGGGTAAGGATTAAATCAATGTAGACAATACAAGAGATTAAACATGTATTTAAAAGGTGAAAAATAATTTGGAAATCAAATGCAAAGTTTTTATCAAATTCGCCAACATGCCAAATTATACATTCATGATTTCTAAAAATTAATTCCAAGCTATTTTCAATCAAGAAGAAGCAATACAAGTTAAAGTAAATTTTCTACAATGAGTTTTAAATAAATAAAATAGTTAGAATTAAGTTTAAGAGGTTAATACTAATGGTTTTTACCGTAAGAAGAAATACAAGAGTAGCTTTATAAAATTTCTAACGTATAGCTCATCGTGTGTTTTTGAAACACGTTAGGAATTTTCAAAAGTATAATTATTTGGTATTAATAAAAATGAAAAGGACTTTTAAATGGTAAATTTAGGAAACCATTATTATAATTTATTAAACAAAATACTGTCAATTTTTAGTAAAAACGGATAAATAAGATAGAAAAGATGTCCAAAAGACAGTATACGCTATGAAAAATATTCTACGTAATTTGAAAATACTAAATATTATTTCTGTCTGTTTTAAACAATTATTTAAGGAAGTTGGACAAGAAAACGATTTAAAAATCCTACGCGATTGAAAAAACATATTAAAAATGCTACGCGATTTTAAAAACAGAAAAATATCTTTACGCGATTTTTAAACGTTTATAAAAATGACGGAACTATGAAAATGCGATAAAATTTCTACGCGATTGACCGTTACTATCTTTATACTGTCGGGAAAATGTGAACCCGTACAGATTATTTTTGAAAATCTATATATGCTGTTGGGAAAATGTGAACCCGTACAGGCTTTTTGAAAATCTATTTGTTGTCGGGAAAATGTGAACTCGTACAGGCTTTTGAAAATTTATATCTCTCATTGTGTCGGGAAAATGTGAACCCGTACATGTGCTTTCCATCTATCTCGTTATGTGTGCCATGTATTTGGTGGATTGGTTGACGAGACGAATCACATCGTGTTGTCGATGCGATAAACGTAGTGTGGTTCATTGTTCTAATGAACTTGGAGACTTTAGTGTACGGGATCCCACATGTGGACGGTTGGTAGCTCTTGGGCCGTGGTAAACCGATAGCGCACTATGGTACTCAACGTACACTATATTTAATCGAGATTAGTGAAATCTAGTAGTACATTTGCCCGTAGTGCCACAACGTGAGACCGTGAACTACACCACGCCTGGATTGATGGATTCCTGTGTCGTGGGGCTATAGACGCAACGTGTGACAACAAGAATAGTTGGTGGGGCAGCCGTGGTACTATTAGGTTTTGCGAATCATTCCTCTCTCGATACTTGTGTTTTCTTTAGCTCCATGGAGTAGGATTGTGTCTTATTGTATATGTTGATATGTGGTGCATTATTATCTTCTATTTGTTATTTTTATCTATTATCTTTTATTTGTTATTTCTTTTATCTCATTATCTTTTATCCGTGATATTTTTATTTGTGATCTTTCATATCTGATATTAATTGTTTATATGTTGTATTTTGTCTGTGCATTATTGTATTTTTGTTCTGCTATGAGCTGTTGTTATTGAATTTAATCTTTATTTTTATTGTACTGTTATGATATTCTATATGGTATGAATTGTTATATCTGTCCTGATCCTGATAATGTTATTACTGTTTATTTTATTAGGTTATATGCATATTAGAAATATTTGTAAATTGATAACATGACTATAATTGTGATTATCTGTGTGTATGGAATGACTTTGTCATTCGAATCATTCTTTACTACCGTACTGGTATTGGTGAAAGGGATCTCACCTCTTTCCCGTGTTGTTTTTGTTTGGTTTGTATTCTTCGAATCGTATAGTAGGCGGAACACATACTCAAACCTATAGGAGACAATATTCTGGAGATGGTGACGGCGTCATTGAGTGGACTTTCAAGTTTCAACAAGATGCAGATTGGTGAAGAAACAGATCTATGTAGGTTGAATTTTTCTCGTTAGTGTTATTACCGTGCTATTGGTAGTACTCGTCTTTGAGTTGCTACTTCAAGCTCTGAGTCTCAAATATTACGTTTTAACTTATATGAAAGTATTGGTGAGGTGTATGTTAACCTCGTTAAATTAAATTTCCATTTTACTTAAAATTTCGGTAAGTTTGTATTTCCGCGACAAGAAATTTTAAAATCCATATTTTGAAACTCAAAGCTTTTATAAAATAATTTTAATTAGTTTTAAGATTTATTTATTTATTTTTTTAAATGTGACGCCCTACGAAGGGTGTTACATTAGTTGGTATCAGAGCACGGTTAGAGTCTTTTTGGGATTTGTGGTTGGGTTTGTCTTGTTTTTGTTGTGTGACTCTCTTGCTTGGACTCCGAAAGGAGACAATGTTTCTTTGGAATGGTTACTTTGGTATCCACTGTACTATGATTCGTCTGTCTTTGAAGAAAGACGATGATTCGTGGTAAACGTGCACGTGAGGAAGCAGGACATGATAGCAGTGATATGACTGCAACTATGAAAGCAAGGTAAAGAATAGTTGAAGAAACAGTACAACATGATTTGAGGATTACTCGGTAGCAAGGAACGATAGCCGAGGTTTAAGATCGGACAAAGTCGGAATAAATCTTAGAATACGAAAATTCGTAACGTTAGACCATATTAGTTCTGAAGGAGGAGAAACTGTAAGGCCAAGCAAGTCCAGTGGAAAAACGTATTCGTGATCATCGGGAAGTCAACAACAACAACAATCTTGTGGAGGAAAAGCTAGCGGTAGCAAGTTTGGTTAGACTGTGACATCTGCACCAACGTGTTGAAAGTGTGAGGAAGATCATCTAACGAGGAGTTGTGCAATCAAAGGAAAATCCTCTATTTCAAGTGTAGGATGCCCAAACATTTTGCTGAACAGTGTATCTCGCCAAAGATAAGGTCATCTGTTAATAACGTACGTGCTTCAACATCTTAAGTAGAATGGAGCATCGATTCTTCAAGTGGAGCAAAAACGTCTTAAATGGAAGAACTTAAACAAAGAAGATTGTATCGCAAAAAGGTGATTCTTTAACTATACTGTATAATTCTGAGAGTAACATATTTCTCTATGGCATATAATTATGTGGGTCAATTAGAGTTATCTGTGCTTTCATTATTCTTTTGGCCTGATTGTTTCTACTTCTGATACTAGAACATGTGGTTGAGGACTTGAGTTGCTTAAACCATTCTAAGTTTATTGAATAATTGAATCTTTTCTGTTGATTCAATTTGTATACTTCTTTCTCAAAACAGATGATCTACAAATATGGATTGGGTATTTTTCCAACCATCCATACTCTGTTAGACTTATCAGTTGAATTGTTCAAGTTAAAAAGTTCACTTTTAAATTCATCGTACCATATCAATTTCTTTATTGGATAGGTTCGGTGGTATGGATGATTCTATCATCTCTTTCTATCATATCTTATTTCTATGTTTTCATAATATTTTCCTTATGCCGCAATTGCGAAATATGTGGAAATGTACTTTTAGTTTAATCCATTCTTTTATGACTAATTAACTATTTGAGTTGATTAAAGCTATCAATATCTTTGTTACCTTTTGCCTTTTTATTTCTCGCTTTTATTACCAAATCCATTGTTATTATCTAGTTCCTTAAATAATCTTTTCTGTTAATCTAAACTGTCTACCTCTTTCGCGAGATAGATGTGATCTTATACATGGATTGGTTATCTTTAATCATATCCTGTAAATTATTTCAGTAAAATTTTGGTGTCCCAGAAATCTTATTCTTAAAATCAGGCAATGTCAAATTCTTTGTTAGACAAGTCTGATAACAATTCGATAATTTCTCTACCTTTTCTTCTAAATTTTTTTTAATGTCCTTTTGTGTATTGCAATTGTAAAGAAAGGATGTTTTTAGTCAAAATTATGTCATAAGTATCAAATACAGTATTGTTGAAAAAGAGAACTTGGATTGTGAGGCACTTTCAGTTAAAAGTAAAGGCAAAGGTAGGAGAGTAAAGCGGTACAAAAATAGGGATAATTTCAAATAGTACTGATCAGAGTAACGCGACGGAAGCGTAGTGGATAGTATCTTTCGTCTTTACTTAGACAGAATTGTCATTATCTTTATTAACGACATTCTGATCTATTCTCAAAATCATGAAGAATCACACTAAAATGCTAATCTGGAGTGGCGTAAACGGATGTGCAACGTGGAAACTAAAAGACAAGACGGAGGGACTGTTCAGAGACTACTACGAATTTCGGGGACGAAATTCCTTTTTGGTGGGGAGTGTTGTAACGCCCCAACTTTTGGGTAAAAGACCGTTGTGTCCCTGTTTTACTGCTTTCTTATTTTTCTCGTATGAAATACGAAAAAAATATTGTTTGTTATTTTATTTGGTAGTTTACATAATTTGTTTCGATACAGTAAAATAAAAATTTTATCAAATTACTGTTTTAAATTTTTCTGTATCAAAAACAGATGTATAATACTGTCTAGTATTTTATATAATCGTTTTACGTATTTTTCTTCAAGACAATGAAATAAAAATTTTTCTGAGCTACTGTTTTAATTTTTCTGAAAGATATACAGCTATATAATACTTTATTGGATATTTTATTTGAACGTTTTGGACGATTACCTACGTTGTGGGAAAAAATAGAAAAATGACCGTTACGTCCCGAACGTACTGTTTTTGCTGTTTTTAATTATTTTCTTCTTGATTTAATGTCCGATAATACTGTCTGTGATTTTATATGGACTTTTTGTGTGATTTGCTCCGGGGTAGGAAAATAATATTTTTCTGGACCGGGAAAATCTGTTTTTAATTATTCGAGGCGGGGATCTTACTAAACCCAATTGAATGATCTTAAAATTAATCTTTTAATTTTTAGGATTTAATCACAAATAAAATAATTTTATATTATTATAATATTATTTTATTAGTCAAGATAAATAAGTGGCGGCGGACCCGAAAATATTTTGCGGGACCCACGTTTAGTCATCGAGTCTTTGTACACGTGGACCAATGAGGAGCTGGTCAAAATTGGTGGCTATGACTCATCGCAACGGGCCAATAGGACGATGACACGTGGCGTGACACCTCAACATCATGACTCAGCAGCTTCTAGAAGGTTCCGTAAGTGCGACTCGCTACCGTCACCGCAGCGACTTGACTCGCGGACTCACCATTGATGATGACTCACCGCATGATGGTGACTCGCCATGCTGACTCACCTGCTTTGGAAAATATCTACGCTGACTCGCCATGCTGACTCACCTGCTTTGGAAAATATCTATGCTGACTCATCTGCTCTAGAAAGATATCTACGCTGACTCGTCATACTGACTCACCCGTTCTAGAAAATTCCACGATGACTCATCATACTGACTCATCGTAGTGAGTCACATATTCTAGAAATTTCTCTGTGATGACTCGCTTTATGACTCATCAAGGGTAATCAGTAGAAGAAAAATAATCAATAATAATTTCTGCTCTGTTAGTATAAAATAAAAATCTATGTATATTTTATTACCCATTAGACAATATATATCTTGACTTTATAAACAATAATTATTGTATAATTATTGTTTATTGGTTAAAGTATACTATAAAATATAATGTGCACCAATAGAAAATTAGTCAACAAAAATAACAACCAATAAGAATCAAGTTAGTAAATATTTAACCAATAGAAATTAGTCAAAATTAATGGCTTGAATTTTTAAGAACAAATAGAAAACAAGCTTTTAAACAAATGTTGGACTTCTTGGAATTACATGTAGCTACGGTGGGGAAGTGAGAAATTTGCTCTAATAGCCTAATTCACCAAAGTGAATTTACGTAGAAAGCTTTAGACAATTCATTTGGAAAGCCAAATTAACCAAATAAAGACTAGTCAAATTTAGTGGCTTTTCTTTGTTGTTTCTACGGCAATTGTAAATTTTTGCAAAGCCAATATCACATTTCTATCTTTCCTATCTTTCAACTAGTTAACCAAGTCAACATTGGTGGCTTTTCTTTGGTTTCACTCTACGGCAAAGCCAAGCATTTGGTGAGGCAATTATTACAATCAATTCTTACTATCTTTCATCTAATTAACCAAGTGAGACCAAGTCAAGTTTTGTGACTTTATGCATGTGCTTCTACGGCAATGCATAAGTGAAGGAAACAATATTAAATGTTTCAAATCATTCTTGCTCTCCAAGCCTTTCAAATTAGTCAATTTTGGTGGCTCTCCTTGTTAGCTTCTACTTTCAATTGAATGCCTTAAGAAAGGCAATATTCAATAATTCATTTCATGCTTATTTCCTATGCAATTGTGACCATGCATTTGGAGGAAGCAAAACAAATATCATTCTCACCTACTCTCAAGGTCATTCACGGCCAAAGCTTAGAAAATCCAAAGGAGATTTGTTTTTGTTTCTCCAAGTCTTCATCTTTCTCCAAAGCTATCAAGCAAAACTCTCAAATATTCTTCCTTCTTTTCTCTCTTTGTGTTCATGGCCAAAGCTCCCAAATGGAGACAATCTTCATCAATTTATTTCATTTGTTCTCTTCTATATCTTTTTCTTCAAAGAACCAAGATCAAGCAACCAAATTTCTTTCCTTTTTCTCTTCCTCTTGAATTCGGCCAATCACCAAAAATCCCTTCCAAGCTTCTAAAAATTTAAATGACCATAGATCTTGAATCTTCATACCATTCTAAGGAACTTTCATGTTGGAAGTTTTTCCTAAATCATCCATTTTCACCCTTGTTCTTCAAGCTCAAGGTGTAGGGTTTTAAGGTGAAGTTTATGAAATCTTCACTATTAATTTTATTCTTTCCTTTTAAACCATATTTTGATTCATGGTTTTCCTTACTCAAGCCTTAGATATTAATATTGTATGTTTACTTTGATTTTTCAAGTAGCTCTTGGTGGAGAGGAATTGCTTGAAGGAGACATACAATGGCTTGGAGGTTTCTACAAGAGGTAAGAGGGAGATTACCCTCATCAACCAAGTGTTGGTGGTGAGGAATATATGTGGTTGTGCTTGTAGAATCCATAAGGATTCGGTGGTGTGCTTGTTTTGATGTGTTAATTATTTGTGTGTTTATTATTTGTGTGTTTGATAATTTGGTGCTTACTAGTAGGTTGTTGTGTATTTGTTAGTAGTCTTCTTATGTGATATTTGTAATTAATTGCATGTCTACAAGCTTTAATTTGCATGTCTACAAGCTTTGATAATATTGCATGTGTTAGAAATGCATGATAAAATATAGGATATGAATAATATGTCAAGGATTGTATGAGTGTTCCAAAGAACACACTAACAAGGCTCACGGCCATGATCCAAATGAGGAACCAAAATGTTCTCTTAATTTTCTTAAAAGCTGACCTAATTAACCTAAGAGAATTGGTGAGATATCCATATGTTTAGATTAAGAAAAATGAATTTGGAAATTAAATGGCATAACCTTACATTTTCATCCAACATGTCTAACTTCAACACTTTGATTTCTAAAACTATTTTCTAGGGTAAGGATTAAATCAATGTAGACAATACAAGAGATTAAACATGTATTTAAAAGGTGAAAAATAATTTGGAAATCAAATGCAAAGTTTTTATCAAATTCGGCCAACATGCCAAATTATACATTCATGATTTCTAAAAATTAATTCCAAGCTATTTTCAATCAAGAAGAAGCAATACAAGTTAAAGTAAATTTTCTACAATGAGTTTTAAATAAATAAAATAGTTAGAATTAAGTTTAAGAGGTTAATACTAATGGTTTTTACTGTAAGAAGAAATACAGTAGCTTTATAAAATTTCTAACGTATAGCTCATCGTGTGTTTTGAAACACGTTAGGAATTTTCAAAAGTATAATTATTTGGTATTAATAAAAATGAAAAGGACTTTTAAATGGTAAATTTAGGAAACCATTATTATAATTTATTAAACAAAATACTGTCAATTTTTAGTAAAAACGGATAAATAAGATAGAAAAGATGTCCAAAAGACAGTATACGCTATGAAAAATATTCTACGTAATTTGAAAATACTAAATATTATTTCTGTCTGTTTTAAACAATTATTTAAGGAAGTTGGACAAGAAAACGATTTAAAAATCCTACGCGATTGAAAAAACATATTAAAAATGCTACGCGATTTTAAAAACAGAAAAATATCTTTACGCGATTTTTAAACGTTTATAAAAATGACGGAACTATGAAAATGCGATAAAATTTCTACGCGATTGACCGTTACTATCTTTATACTGTCGGGAAAATGTGAACCCGTACAGATTATTTTTGAAAATCTATATATGCTGTTGGGAAAATGTGAACCCGTACAGGCTTTTTGAAAATCTATTTGTTGTCGGGAAAATGTGAACTCGTACAGGCTTTTGAAAATTTATATCTGCTGTCGGGAAAATGTGAACCCGTACAGGCTTTCCATCTATCTGTTATGTGTGCCATGTATTTGGTGGATTGGTTGACGAGACGAATCACATCGTGTTGTCGATGCGATAAACGTAGTGTGGTTCATTGTTCTAATGAACTTGGAGACTTTAGTGTACGGGATCCCACATGTGGACAGTTGGTAGCTCCGCTGGGCCGTGGTAAACCGATAGCGCACTATGGTACTCAACGTACACTATATTTAATCGAGATTAGTGAAATCTAGTAGTACATTTGCCTGTAGTGCCACAACGTGAGACCGTGAACTACACCACGCCTGGATTGATGGATTCCTGTGTCGTGGGGCTATAGACGCAACGTGTGACAGCGCAATAGTTGGTGGGGCAGCCGTGGTACTATTAGGTTTTGCGAATCATTCCTCTCTCTGATACTTGTGTTTTCTTTAGCTCCATGGAGTAGGATTGTGTCTTATTGTATATGTTGATATGTGGTGCATTATTATCTTCTATTTGTTATTTTTATCTATTATCTTTTATTTGTTATTTCTTTTATCTGTTATCTTTTATCTGTGATATTTTTATTTGTGATCTTTCATATCGATATTAATTGTTTATATGTTGTATTTTGTCCGTGCATTATTGTATTTTTGTTCTCATATGATGAAATGTTGTTATTGAATTTAATCTTTATTTTTATTGTACCGTTATGATATTCTATATGGTATGAATTGTTATATCCGTCTGATCCCGATAATGTTATTACTTTGTTTATTTTATTAGGTTATATGCATATTAGAAATATTTGTAAATTGATAACATGACTATAATTGTGATTATCTCTGTGTATGGAATGACTTTGTCATTCGAATCATTCTTTACTACCGTATTGGTATTGGTGAAAGGGGATCTCACCTCTTTCCTGTGTTGTTTTTGTTTGGTTTGTATTCTTCGAATTCGTATAGTAGGCGGAACACATACTCAAACCTATAGGAGACAATACTCGGAGATGGTGACGGCGTCATTGAGTGGACTTTCAAGTTTCAACAAGATGCGGTTGGTGAAGAAACAGACTATGTAGGTTGAATTTTTCTCGTTAGTGTTATTACCGTGCTATTGGTAGTACTCGTCTTTGAGTTGCTACTGTTTCTCTGAGTCTGTAAATATTACGTTTTAACTTATATGAAAGTATTGGTGAGGTGTATGTTAACCTGTTAAATTAAATTTCCATTTTACTTAAAATTTCTGGTAAGTTTGTATTTCCGCGACAAGAAATTTTAAAATCCATATTTTGAAACTCAAAGCTTTTATAAAATAATTTTAATTAGTTTTAAGATTTATTTATTTATTTTTTTAAATGTGACGCCCTACGAAGGGTGTTACATTAGTTGGTATCAGAGCACGGTTAGAGTCTTTTTGGGATTTGTGGTTGGGTTTGTCTTGTTTTTGTTGTGTGACTCTCTGTGCTTGGACTCCGAAAGGAGACAATGTTTCTTTGGAATGGTTACTTTGGTATCCACTGTACTATGATTCGTCTGTCTTTGAAGAAAGACGATGATTCGTGGTAAACGTGCACGTGAGGAAGCAGGACATGATAGCAGTGATATGACTGCAACTATGAAAGCAAGGTAAAGAATAGTTGAAGAAACAGTACAACATGATTTGAGGATTACTCGGTAGCAAGGAACGATAGCCGAGGTTTAAGATCGGACAAAGTCGGAATAAATCTTAGAATACGAAAATTCGTAACGTTAGACCATATTAGTTCTGAAGGAGGAGAAACTGTAAGGCCAAGCAAGTCCAGTGGAAAAACGTATTCGTGATCATCGGGAAGTCAACAACAACAACAATCTTGTGGAGGAAAAGCTAGCGGTAGCAAGTTTGGTTAGACTGTGACATCTGCACCAACGTGTTGAAAGTGTGAGGAAGATCATCTAACGAGGAGTTGTGCAATCAAAGGAAAATCCTCTATTTCAAGTGTAGGATGCCCAAACATTTTGCTGAACAGTGTATCTCGCCAAAGATAAGGTCATCTGTTAATAACGTACGTGCTTCAACATCTTAAGTAGAATGGAGCATCGATTCTTCAAGTGGAGCAAAAACGTCTTAAATGGAAGAACTTAAACAAAGAAGATTGTATCGCAAAAAGGTGATTCTTTAACTATACTGTATAATTCTGAGAGTAACATATTTCTCTATGGCATATAATTATGTGGGTCAATTAGAGTTATCTGTGCTTTCATTATTCTTTTGGCCTGATTGTTTCTACTTCTGATACTAGAACATGTGGTTGAGGACTTGAGTTGCTTAAACCATTCTAAGTTTATTGAATAATTGAATCTTTTCTGTTGATTCAATTTGTATACTTCTTTCTCAAAACAGACGTGATCTACAAATATGGATTGGGTATTTTTCCAACCATCCATACTCTGTTAGACTTATCAGTTGAATTGTTCAAGTTAAAAAGTTCACTTTTAAATTCATCGTACCATATCAATTTCTTTATTGGATAGGTTCGGTGGTATGGATGATTCTATCATCTCTTTCTATCATATCTTATTTCTATGTTTTCATAATATTTTCCTTATGCCGCAATTGCGAAATATGTGGAAATGTACTTTTAGTTTAATCCATTCTTTTATGACTAATTAACTATTTGAGTTGATTAAAGCTATCAATATCTTTGTTACCTTTTGCCTTCTTTATTTCTGCTTTTATTACCAAATCCATTGTTATTATCTAGTTCCTTAAATAATCTTTTCTGTTAATCTAAACTGTCTACCTCTTTCGCGAGATAGATGTGATCTTATACATGGATTGGTTATCTTTAATCATATCCTGTAAATTATTTCAGTAAAATTTTGGTGTCCCAGAAATCTTATTCTTAAAATCAGGCAATGTCAAATTCTTTGTTAGACAAGTCTGATAACAATTCAGATAATTTCTCTACCTTTTCTTCTAAATTTTTTTTAATGTCCTTTTGTGTATTGCAATTGTAAAGAAAGGATGTTTTTAGTCAAAATTATGTCATAAGTATCAAATACAGTATTGTTGAAAAAGAGAACTTGGATTGTGAGGCACTTTCAGTTAAAAGTAAAGGCAAAGGTAGGAGAGTAAAGCGGTACAAAAATAGGGATAATTTCAAATAGTACTGATCAGAGTAACGCGACGGAAGCGTAGTGGATAGTATCTTTCGTCTTTACTTAGACAGAATTGTCATTATCTTTATTAACGACATTCGATCTATTCTCAAAATCATGAAGAATCACACTAAAATGCTAATGGAGTGGCGTAAACGGATGTGCAACGTGGAAACTAAAAGACAAGACGGAGGGACTGTCTAGAGACTACTACGAATTTCGGGGACGAAATTCCTTTTTGGTGGGGAGTGTTGTAACGCCCCAACTTTTGGGTAAAAGACCGTTGTGTCCCTATTTTACTGTTTCTTATTTTTCTGTATGAAATACAGAAAAATAATACTGTTTGTTATTTTATTTGGTAGTTTACATAATTTGTTTCGATACAGTAAAATAAAAATTTTATCAAATTACTGTTTTAAATTTTTCTGTATCAAAAACAGATGTATAATACTGTCTAGTATTTTATATAATCGTTTTACGTATTTTTCTTCAAGACAGTGAAATAAAAATTTTTCTGAGCTACTGTTTTAATTTTTCTGAAAGATATACAGCTATATAATACTGCTGGATATTTTATTTGAACGTTTTGGACGATTACCTACGTTGTGGGAAAAAATGGAAAAATGACCGTTACGTCCCGAACGTACTGTTTTTGCTGTTTTTAATTATTTTCTTCTTGATTTAATGTCCGATAATACTGTCTGTGATTTTATATGGACTTTTTGTGTGATTTGCTCCGGGGTAGGAAAATAATATTTTTCCGGACCGGGAAAATCTGTTTTTAATTATTCAGAGGCGGGGGATCTTACTAAACCCAATTCTGAATGATCTTAAAATTAATCTTTTAATTTTTAGGATTTAACTGTCAAATAAAATAATTTTATATTATTATAATATTATTTTATTAGTCAGTATAAATAAGTGACGGCGGACCCGAAAATATTTTGCGGGACCCACGTTTAGTCATCGAGTGCTGTACACGTGGACCAATGAGGAGCTGGTCAAAATTGGTGGCTATGACTCATCGCAACGGGCCAATAGGACGATGACACGTGGCGTGACACCTCAGCATCATGACTCAGCAGCTTCTAGAAGGTTCCATGTGCTGACTCGGCCTGTGACTCACCGCAGTGACTCGCCATGCTGACTCACCTGCTTTGGAAAATATCTACGCTGACTCGCCATGCTGACTCACCTGCTTTGGAAAATATCTATGCTGACTCATCTGCTCTAGAAAGATATCTACGCTGACTCGTCATACTGACTCACCCGTTCTAGAAAATTCCACGATGACTCATCATACTGACTCATCGTAGTGAGTCACATATTCTAGAAATTTCTCTGTGATGACTCGCTTTATGACTCATCAAGGGTAATCAAGAGAAGAAAAATAATCAATAATAATTTCTCACTCATGTTAGTATAAAATAAAAATCTATGTATATTTTATTACCCATTAGACAATATATACTGACTTTATAAACAAGTAATTATTGTATAATTATTGTTTATTGGTTAAAGTATACTATAAAATATAATGTGCACCAATAGAAATTAGTCAACAAAAATAACAACCAATAAGAATCAAGTTAGTAAATATTTAACCAATAGAAATTAGTCAAAATTAATGGCTTGAATTTTTAAGAACAAATAGAAAACAAGCTTTTAAACAAATGTTGGACTTCTTGAATTACATGTAGCTACGGTGGGGAAGTGAGAAATTTGCTCTAATAGCCTAATTCACCAAAGTGAATTTACGTAGAAAGCTTTAGACAATTCATTTGGAAAGCCAAATTAACCAAATAAAGACTAGTCAAATTTAGTGGCTTTTCTTTGTTGTTTCTACGGCAATTGTAAATTTTTGCAAAGCCAATATCACATTTCTATCTTTCCTATCTTTCAACTAGTTAACCAAGTCAACATTGGTGGCTTTTCTTTGGTTTCACTCTACGGCAAAGCCAAGCATTTGGTGAGGCAATTATTACAATCAATTCTTACTATCTTTCATCTAATTAACCAAGTGAGACCAAGTCAAGTTTTGTGACTTTATGCATGTGCTTCTACGGCAATGCATAAGTGAAGGAAACAATATTAAATGTTTCAAATCATTCTTGCTCTCCAAGCCTTTCAAATTAGTCAATTTTGGTGGCTCTCCTTGTTAGCTTCTACGGCAATTGAATGCCTTAAGAAAGGCAATATTCAATAATTCATTTCATGCTTATTTCCTATGCAATTGTGACCATGCATTTGGAGGAAGCAAAACAAATATCATTCTCACCTACTCTCAAGGTCATTCACGGCCAAAGCTTAGAAAATCCAAAGGAGATTTGTTTTTGTTTCTCCAAGTCTTCATCTTTCTCCAAAGCTATCAAGCAAAACTCTCAAATATTCTTCCTTCTTTTCTCTCTTTGTGTTCATGGCCAAAGCTCCCAAATGGAGACAATCTTCATCAATTTATTTCATTTGTTCTCTTCTATATCTTTTTCTTCAAAGAACCAAGATCAAGCAACCAAATTTCTTTCCTTTTTCTCTTCCTCTTGAATTCGGCCAATCACCAAAAATCCCCTTCCAAGCTTCTAAAAATTTAAATGACCATAGATCTTGAATCTTCATACCATTCTAAGGAACTTTCATGTTGGAAGTTTTTCCTAAATCATCCATTTTCACCCTTGTTCTTCAAGCTCAAGGTGTAGGGTTTTAAGGTGAAGTTTATGAAATCTTCACTATTAATTTTATTCTTTCCTTTTAAACCATATTTTGATTCATGGTTTTCCTTACTCAAGCCTTAGATATTAATATTGTATGTTTACTTTGATTTTTCAAGTAGCTCTTGGTGGAGAGGAATTGCTTGAAGGAGACATACAATGGCTTGGAGGTTTCTACAAGAGGTAAGAGGGAGATTACCCTCATCAACCAAGTGTTGGTGGTGAGGAATATATGTGGTTGTGCTTGTAGAATCCATAAGGATTCGGTGGTGTGCTTGTTTTGATGTGTTAATTATTTGTGTGTTTATTATTTGTGTGTTTGATAATTTGGTGCTTACTAGTAGGTTGTTGTGTATTTGTTAGTAGTCTTCTTATGTGATATTTGTAATTAATTGCATGTCTACAAGCTTTAATTTGCATGTCTACAAGCTTTGATAATATTGCATGTGTTAGAAATGCATGATAAAATATAGGATATGAATAATATGTCAAGGATTGTATGAGTGTTCCAAAGAACACACTAACAAGGCTCACGGCCATGATCCAAATGAGGAACCAAAATGTTCTCTTAATTTTCTTAAAAGGTGACCTAATTAACCTAAGAGAATTGGTGAGATATCCATATGTTTAGATTAAGAAAAATGAATTTGGAAATTAAATGGCATGACCTTACATTTTCATCCAACATGTCTAACTTCAACACTTTGATTTCTAAAACTATTTTCTAGGGTAAGGATTAAATCAATGTAGACAATACAAGAGATTAAACATGTATTTAAAAGGTGAAAAATAATTTGGAAATCAAATGCAAAGTTTTTATCAAATTCGGCCAACATGCCAAATTATACATTCATGATTTCTAAAAATTAATTCCAAGCTATTTTCAATCAAGAAGAAGCAATACAAGTTAAAGTAAATTTTCTACAATGAGTTTTAAATAAATAAAATAGTTAGAATTAAGTTTAAGAGGTTAATACTAATGGTTTTTACTGTAAGAAGAAATGCAGTAGCTTTATAAAATTTCTAACGTATAGCTCATCGTGTGTTTTGAAGCACGTTAGGAATTTTCAAAAGTATAATTATTTGGTATTAATAAAAATGAAAAGGACTTTTAAATGGTAAATCTAGGAAACCATTATTATAATTTATTAAACAAAATACTGTCAATTTTTAGTAAAAACGGATAAATAAGATAGAAAAGATGTCCAAAAGACAGTATACGCTATGAAAAATATTCTACGTAATTTGAAAATACTAAATATTATTTCTGTCTGTTTTAAACAATTATTTAAGGAAGTTGGACAAGAAAACGATTTAAAAATCCTACGCGATTGAGAAAACGTATTAAAAATGCTACGCGATTTTAAAAACAGAAAAATATCTTTACGCGATTTTTAAACGTTTATAAAAATGACGGAATTATGAAAATGCGATAAAATTTCTACGCGATTGACCGTTACTATCTTTATACTGTCGGGAAAATGTGAACCCATACAGATTATTTTTGAAAATCTACATATGCTGTTGGGAAAATGTGAACCCGTACAGGCTTTTTGAAAATCTATTTGCTGTCGGGAAAATGTGAACCCGTACAGGCTTTTGAAAATTTATATCTGCTGTCGGGAAAATGTGAACCCGTACAGGCTTTCCATCTATCTGTTATGTGTGCCATGTATTTGGTGGATTGGTTGACGAGACGAATCACATCGTGTTGTCGATGCGATAAACGTAGTGTGGTTCATTGTTCTAATGAACTTGGAGACTTTAGTGTACGGGATCCCACATGTGGACAGTTGGTAGCTCCGCTGGGCCGTGGTAAACCGATAGCGCACTATGGTACTCAACGTACACTATATTTAATCGAGATTAGTGAAATCTAGTAGTACATTTGCCCGTAGTGCCACAACGTGAGACCGTGTACTACACCACGCCTGGATTGATGGATTCCTGTGTCGTGGGGCTATAGACGCAACGTGTGACAACAGCAATAGTTGGTGGGGCAGCCGTGGTACTATTAGATTTTGCGAATCATTCCTCTCTCTGATACTTGTGTTTTCTTTAGCTCCATGGAGTAGGATTGTGTCTTATTGTATATGTTGATATGTGGTGCATTATTATCTTCTATTTGTTATTTTTATCTATTATCTTTTATTTGTTATTTCTTTTATCTGTTATCTTTTATCTGTGATATTTTTATTTGTGATCTTTCATATCTGATATTAATTGTTTATATGTTGTATTTTGTCTGTGCATTATTGTATTTTTGTTCTGCTATGAGCTGTTGTTATTGAATTTAATCTTTATTTTTATTGTACTGTTATGATATTCTATATGGTATGAATTGTTATATCTCACCGATCCTGATAATGTTATTACTTGTTTATTTTATTAGGTTATATGCATATTAGAAATATTTGTAAATTGATAACATGACTATAATTGTGATTATCTCATGTGTATGGAATGACTTTGTCATTCGAATCATTCTTTACTACCGTATTGGTATTGGTGAAAGGGATCTCACCTCTTTCCTGTGTTGTTTTTGTTTGGTTTGTATTCTTCGAATTCGTATAGTAGGCGGAACACATACTCAAACCTATAGGAGACAGTACTCTGGAGATGGTGACGGCGTCATTGAGTGGACTTTCAAGTTTCAACAAGATGCAGTTGGTGAAGAAACAGACTATGTAGGTTGAATTTTTCTCGTTAGTGTTATTACCGTGCTATTGGTAGTACTCGTCTTTGAGTTGCTACTGTTTCTCTGAGTCTGTAAATATTACGTTTTAACTTATATGAAAGTATTGGTGAGGTGTATGTTAACCTGTTAAATTAAATTTCCATTTTACTTAAAATTTCTGGTAAGTTTGTATTTCCGCGACAAGAAATTTTAAAATCCATATTTTGAAACTCAAAGCTTTTATAAAATAATTTTAATTAGTTTTAAGATTTATTTATTTATTTTTTTAAATGTGACGCCCTACGAAGGGTGTTACATTAGTTGGTATCAGAGCACGGTTAGAGTCTTTTTGGGATTTGTGGTTGGGTTTGTCTTGTTTTTGTTGTGTGACTCTCTGTGCTTGGACTCCGAAAGGAGACAATGTTTCTTTGGAATGGTTACTTTGGTATCCACTGTACTATGATTCGTCTGTCTTTGAAGAAAGACGATGATTCGTGGTAAACGTGCACGTGAGGAAGCAGGACATGATAGCAGTGATATGACTGCAACTATGAAAGAAAGGTAAAGAATAGTTGAAGAAACAGTACAACATGATTTGAGGATTACTCGGTAGCAAGGAACGATAGCCGAGGTTTAAGATCGGACAAAGTCGGAATAAATCTTAGAATACGAAAATTCGTAACGTTAGACCATATTAGTTCTGAAGGAGGAGAAACTGTAAGGCCAAGCAAGTCCAGTGGAAAAACGTATTCGTGATCATCGGGAAGTCAACAACAACAACAATCTTGTGGAGGAAAAGCTAGCGGTAGCAAGTTTGGTTAGACTGTGACATCTGCACCAACGTGTTGAAAGTGTGAGGAAGATCATCTAACGAGGAGTTGTGCAATCAAAGGAAAATCCTCTATTTCAAGTGTAGGATGCCCAAACATTTTGCTGAACAGTGTATCTCGCCAAAGATAAGGTCATCTGTTAATAACGTACGTGCTTCAACATCTTAAGTAGAATGGAGCATCGATTCTTCAAGTGGAGCAAAAACGTCTTAAATGGAAGAACTTAAACAAAGAAGATTGTATCGCAAAAAGGTGATTCTTTAACTATACTGTATAATTCTGAGAGTAACATATTTCTCTATGGCATATAATTATGTGGGTCAATTAGAGTTATCTGTGCTTTCATTATTCTTTTGGCCTGATTGTTCTACTTCTGATACTAGAACATGTGGTTGAGGACTTGAGTTGCTTAAACCATTCTAAGTTTATTGAATAATTGAATCTTTTCTGTTGATTCAATTTGTATACTTCTTTCTCAAAACAGACGTGATCTACAAATATGGATTGGGTATTTTTCCAACCATCCATACTCTATTAGACTTATCAGTTGAATTGTTCAAGTTAAAAAGTTCACTTTTAAATTCATCGTACCATATCAATTTCTTTATTGGATAGGTTCGGTGGTATGGATGATTCTATCATCTCTTTCTATCATATCTTATTTCTATGTTTTCATAATATTTTCCTTATGCCGCAATTGCGAAATATGTGGAAATGTACTTTTAGTTTAATCCATTCTTTTATGACTAATTAACTATTTGAGTTGATTAAAGCTATCAATATCTTTGTTACCTTTTGCCTTCTTTATTTCTCGCTTTTATTACCAAATCCATTGTTATTATCTAGTTCCTTAAATAATCTTTTCTCGTTAATCTAAACTGCCTACCTCTTTTCGCGAGATAGATGTGATCTTATACATGGATTGGTTATCTTTAATCATATCCTGTAAATTATTTCAAGAAAATTTTGGTGTCCCGAAATCTTATTCTTAAAATCGAGCAATGTCAAATTCTTTGTTAGACAAGTCGATAACAATTCGAGATAATTTCTCTACCTTTTCTTCTAAATTTTTTTAATGTCCTTTTGTGTATTGCAATTGTAAAGAAAGGATGTTTTTAGTCAAAATTATGTCATAAGTATCAAATACGATATTGTTGAAAAAGAGAACTTGGATTGTGAGGCACTTTCGGTTAAAAAGTAAAGGCAAAGGTAGGAGAGTAAAGCGGTACAAAAATAGGGATAATTTCAAATAGTACTTGATCGTAGTAACGCGACAATGAAGCGTAGTGGATAGTATCTTTCGTCTTTACTTAGACAGAATTGTCATTATCTTTATTAACGACATTCGATCTATTCTCAAAATCATGAAGAATCACACTAAAATGCTAATGTTTTACGGAGTGGCGTAAACGGATGTGCAACGTGGAAACTAAAAGACAAGACGGAGGGACTGCTTAGAGACTACTACGAATTTCGGGGACGAAATTCCTTTTTGGTGGGGAGTGTTGTAACGCCCCAACTTTTGGGTAAAAGACCGTTGTGTCCCTATTTTACTGTTTCTTATTTTTCTGTATGAAATACAGAAAAATAATACTGGTTGTTATTTTATTTGGTAGTTTACATAATTTGTTTCGATACAAGAAAAATAAAAATTTTATCAAATTACTTGTTTTAAATTTTTCTCAGTATCAAAAACAGGATGTATATAATGTCTAGTATTTTATATAATCGTTTTACGTATTTTTCTTCAAGACAATGAAATAAAAATTTTTCTCGAACTCTTGTTTTAATTTTTCTGAAAGATATACAGCTATATAATACCTTCTTGGATATTTTATTTGAACGTTTTGGACGATTACCTACGTTGTGGGAAAAAATGGAAAAATGACCGTTACGTCCCGAACGCATCGCTTTTTTTTTTTTTTGCTTTTTTTAATTATTTTCTTCTTGATTTAATGTCCGATAATATCTTGTCTGTGATTTTATATGGACTTTTTGTGTGATTTGCTCCGGTAGGAAAATAATATTTTTCCGGACCGGAAAATCTGTTTTTAATTATTCGGAGGCGGGGGATCTTACTAAACCCACTCGAATGATCTTAAAATTAATCTTTTAATTTTTAGGATTTAATCACAAATAAAATAATTTTATATTATTATAATATTATTTTATTAGTCAGTATAAATAAGTGGCGGCGGACCCGAAAATATTTTGCGGGACCCACGTTTAGTCATCGAGTGCTGTACACGTGGACCAATGAGGAGCTGGTCAAAATTGGTGGCTATGACTCATCGCAACGGGCCAATAGGACGATGACACGTGGCGTGACACCTCAACATCATGACTCAGCAGCTTCTAGAAGGTTCCAGAAGTGCTGACTCGGCCTGTGACTCACCGCAGTGACTCGCCATGCTGACTCACCTGCTTTGGAAAATATCTACGCTGACTCGCCATGCTGACTCACCTGCTTTGGAAAATATCTATGCTGACTCATCTGCTCTAGAAAGATATCTACGCTGACTCGTCATACTGACTCACCCGTTCTAGAAAATTCCACGATGACTCATCATACTGACTCATCGTAGTGAGTCACATATTCTAGAAATTTCTCTGTGATGACTCGCTTTATGACTCATCAAGGGTAATCAGTAGAAGAAAAATAATCAATAATAATTTCTGCTCTGTTAGTATAAAATAAAAATCTATGTATATTTTATTACCCATTAGACAATATATACTGACTTTATAAACAGTAATTATTGTATAATTATTGTTTATTGGTTAAAGTATACTATAAAATATAATGTGCACCAATAGAAATTAGTCAACAAAAATAACAACCAATAAGAATCAAGTTAGTAAATATTTAACCAATAGAAATTAGTCAAAATTAATGGCTTGAATTTTTAAGAACAAATAGAAAACAAGCTTTTAAACAAATGTTGGACTTCTTGGAATTACATGTAGCTACGGTGGGGAAGTGAGAAATTTGCTCTAATAGCCTAATTCACCAAAGTGAATTTACGTAGAAAGCTTTAGACAATTCATTTGGAAAGCCAAATTAACCAAATAAAGACTAGTCAAATTTAGTGGCTTTTCTTTGTTGTTTCTACGGCAATTGTAAATTTTTGCAAAGCCAATATCACATTTCTATCTTTCCTATCTTTCAACTAGTTAACCAAGTCAACATTGGTGGCTTTTCTTTGGTTTCACTCTACGGCAAAGCCAAGCATTTGGTGAGGCAATTATTACAATCAATTCTTACTATCTTTCATCTAATTAACCAAGTGAGACCAAGTCAAGTTTTGTGACTTTATGCATGTGCTTCTACGGCAATGCATAAGTGAAGGAAACAATATTAAATGTTTCAAATCATTCTTGCTCTCCAAGCCTTTCAAATTAGTCAATTTTGGTGGCTCTCCTTGTTAGCTTCTACGGCAATTGAATGCCTTAAGAAAGGCAATATTCAATAATTCATTTCATGCTTATTTCCTATGCAATTGTGACCATGCATTTGGAGGAAGCAAAACAAATATCATTCTCACCTACTCTCAAGGTCATTCACGGCCAAAGCTTAGAAAATCCAAAGGAGATTTGTTTTTGTTTCTCCAAGTCTTCATCTTTCTCCAAAGCTATCAAGCAAAACTCTCAAATATTCTTCCTTCTTTTCTCTCTTTGTGTTCATGGCCAAAGCTCCCAAATGGAGACAATCTTCATCAATTTATTTCATTTGTTCTCTTCTATATCTTTTTCTTCAAAGAACCAAGATCAAGCAACCAAATTTCTTTCCTTTTTCTCTTCCTCTTGAATTCGGCCAATCACCAAAAATCCCTTCCAAGCTTCTAAAAATTTAAATGACCATAGATCTTGAATCTTCATACCATTCTAAGGAACTTTCATGTTGGAAGTTTTTCCTAAATCATCCATTTTCACCCTTGTTCTTCAAGCTCAAGGTGTAGGGTTTTAAGGTGAAGTTTATGAAATCTTCACTATTAATTTTATTCTTTCCTTTTAAACCATATTTTGATTCATGGTTTTCCTTACTCAAGCCTTAGATATTAATATTGTATGTTTACTTTGATTTTTCAAGTAGCTCTTGGTGGAGAGGAATTGCTTGAAGGAGACATACAATGGCTTGGAGGTTTCTACAAGAGGTAAGAGGGAGATTACCCTCATCAACCAAGTGTTGGTGGTGAGGAATATATGTGGTTGTGCTTGTAGAATCCATAAGGATTCGGTGGTGTGCTTGTTTTGATGTGTTAATTATTTGTGTGTTTATTATTTGTGTGTTTGATAATTTGGTGCTTACTAGTAGGTTGTTGTGTATTTGTTAGTAGTCTTCTTATGTGATATTTGTAATTAATTGCATGTCTACAAGCTTTAATTTGCATGTCTACAAGCTTTGATAATATTGCATGTGTTAGAAATGCATGATAAAATATAGGATATGAATAATATGTCAAGGATTGTATGAGTGTTCCAAAGAACACACTAACAAGGCTCACGGCCATGATCCAAATGAGGAACCAAAATGTTCTCTTAATTTTCTTAAAAGGTGACCTAATTAACCTAAGAGAATTGGTGAGATATCCATATGTTTAGATTAAGAAAAATGAATTTGGAAATTAAATGGCATGACCTTACATTTTCATCCAACATGTCTAACTTCAACACTTTGATTTCTAAAACTATTTTCTAGGGTAAGGATTAAATCAATGTAGACAATACAAGAGATTAAACATGTATTTAAAAGGTGAAAAATAATTTGGAAATCAAATGCAAAGTTTTTATCAAATTCGGCCAACATGCCAAATTATACATTCATGATTTCTAAAAATTAATTCCAAGCTATTTTCAATCAAGAAGAAGCAATACAAGTTAAAGTATATTTTCTACAATGAGTTTTAAATAAATAAAATAGTTAGAATTAAGTTTAAGAGGTTAATACTAATGGTTTTTACTTGTAAGAAGAAATGCAATAGTTTTATAAAATTTCTAACGTATAGCTCATCGTGTGTTTTGAAGCACGTTAGGAATTTTCAAAAGTATAATTATTTGGTATTAATAAAAATGAAAAGGACTTTTAAATGGTAAATTTAGGAAACCATTATTATAATTTATTAAACAAAATACTGTCAATTTTTAGTAAAAACGGATAAATAAGATAGAAAAGATGTCCAAAAGACAAGATATACGCTATGAAAAATATTCTACGTAATTTGAAAGTACTAAATATTATTTCTGTCTGTTTTAAACAATTATTTAAGGAAGTTGGACAAGAAAACGATTTAAAAATCCTACGCGATTGAGAAAACGTATTAAAAATGCTACGCGATTTTAAAAACAGAAAAATATCTTTACGCGATTTTTAAACGTTTATAAAAATGACGGAATTATGAAAATGCGATAAAATTTCTACGCGATTGACCGTTACTATCTTTATACTGTCGGGAAAATGTGAACCCATACAGATTATTTTTGAAAATCTATATATGCTGTTGGGAAAATGTGAACCCGTACAGGCTTTTTGAAAATCTATTTGCTGTCGGGAAAATGTGAACCCGTACAGGCTTTTGAAAATTTATATCTGCTGTCGGGAAAATGTGAACCCGTACAGGCTTTCCATCTATCTGTTATGTGTGCCATGTATTTGGTGGATTGGTTGACGAGACGAATCACATCGTGTTGTCGATGCGATAAACGTAGTGTGGTTCATTGTTCTAATGAACTTGGAGACTTTAGTGTACGGGATCCCACATGTGGACAGTTGGTAGCTCCGCTGGGCCGTGGTAAACCGATAGCGCACTATGGTACTCAACATACACTATATTTAATCGAGATTGGTGAAATCTAGTAGTACATTTGCCTGTAGTGCCACAACGTGAGACCGTGAACTACACCACGCCTGGATTGATGGATTCCTGTGTCGTGGGGCTATAGACGCAACGTGTGACAAACAATGAATAGTTGGTGGGGCAGCCGTGGTACTATTAGGTTTTGCGAATCATTCCTCTCTCTGATACTTGTGTTTTCTTTAGCTCCATGGAGTAGGATTGTGTCTTATTGTATATGTTGATATGTGGTGCATTATTATCTTCTATTTGTTATTTTTATCTATTATCTTTTATTTGTTATTTCTTTTATCTCATTATCTTTTATCCGTGATATTTTTATTTGTGATCTTTCATATCCGATATTAATTGTTTATATGTTGTATTTTGTCTGTGCATTATTGTATTTTTGTTCTGCTATGAAATTTGTTGTTATTGAATTTAATCTTTATTTTTATTGTACTTGTTATGATATTCTATATGGTATGAATTGTTATATCTCGTCTCCGATCCCGATAATGTTATACTTGTTTATTTTATTAGGTTATATGCATATTAGAAATATTTGTAAATTGATAACATGACTATAATTGTGATTATCTGTGTATGGAATGACTTTGTCATTCGAATCATTCTTTACTACCGATCTTGGTATTGGTGAAAGGGGATCTCACCTCTTTCCGTGTTGTTTTTGTTTGGTTTGTATTCTTCGAATCGTATAGTAGGCGGAACACATACTCAAACCTATAGGAGACAAGATTTCTGGAGATGGTGACGGCGTCATTGAGTGGACTTTCAAGTTTCAACAAGATGCGGTTGGTGAAGAAACAGACTATGTAGGTTGAATTTTTCTCGTTAGTGTTATTACCGTGCTATTGGTAGTACTCGTCTTTGAGTTGCTACTGTTTCTCTGAGTCTGTAAATATTACGTTTTAACTTATATGAAAGTATTGGTGAGGTGTATGTTAACCTGTTAAATTAAATTTCCATTTTACTTAAAATTTCCGGTAAGTTTGTATTTCCGCGACAAGAAATTTTAAAATCCATATTTTGAAACTCAAAGCTTTTATAAAATAATTTTAATTAGTTTTAAGATTTATTTATTTATTTTTTTAAATGTGACGCCCTACGAAGGGTGTTACACTACTATTTTAATTTTTCTGTAAGATATACAGACAATTAATACTGTCTGTAATTTTATTTGAACTTTTTGGATGATTAGCTACGTTGTGGGAAAAAATGAGAAAATGACCATTTCGTCCCGAACGTCTTTGTGTATGTTTTTTCTTTGTTTTTAATTGTTTTCTACTTGATTTAGTGTCCAATATTACTTGTCTGTGATTTTATATGGACTTTTTGTGTGATTTGCTACGGGCGGGAAAATAATATTTTTCGGACCGGTAAAATCTGTTTTTAATTATTCGAGGCGGGGATCTTACTAAACCCAATTGAATGAGCCTAAAATTAATCTTTTAATTTTTAGGATTTAATCATCAAATAAAATAATTTTGTATTATTATAATATTATTTTATTAGTCAATATAATTTAGTGACAAAGATGGACCCGAAAATGTTTTGCGGGACCCACGTTTAGCTAAACCAATTAACTTAGTAGCTTAATTAAACATGATTAGTGGAGGAATATTCTTGAACATGATGATAAGGCTTGATGACTAGGTTATTAGTGACTAAGCATGGTGACTAGGGCTAATGACTAGGTTAGGAGCAACCAATAGGATGAAGCCAAGTAAATGTCCACCTTGCAAGCCATGATGTCTACGGCCAAGTGAGGTTTGGAAGACCAAAAATCACTTTGCTTGCATGCATTTTCTCTCTTCTCTCTCATCCAAGAACCCTAAACACCATTGTTGCTTCCTTTCTCAACCATTCGGCCAAGCTTGATACTATACCATTCAATCACCCAAAATTTCTTCTAACCAAGTTTTCTAAACCTAAACACAATCCTAAGAACATCTCTAGTTGAGAGTTCTTGCAAAATCCTTCATTTGAAGCTTGAAAACCTACTTGGAAGATTTGACCAAGGAGGTGAAATCTCTTGTTTTTCTTTTCTAAACTCTTTTTCAAAGTTCTAAGCCATGATTTATCCATGGTTTAAGCTCTCTTTTAATGTTTAGTAATTTGTAGTTTTTGTTTAAGCTTGCTAGGTTTTTGGAGGAGGAAAACCGAAGCTCTAGGAGGAGTGAAAGAAACCTTTTGTCTTCATTTAAGGTAAGAGGAAGACAAATCTTATCACCTATGGATGGTGGTAAGAAGATGGAGTTGATTTTGTGATTGTAGAATCCATAAGGATTCATGTGTGTGCTTGTTAGTAGCTTATTTGATGTGGTTGTGTATTTGTTAGTAGCTTTCCTATTTGTTGTTTGTAATAAATTGCATGTCTACAAGCTTTAAGTTGCATGCCTATAAGCTTTGATAATATTGCATGTGTTAGAATTGCATGATAAAGTATAGAATGGCATGATAATATATAGGATGTGAACAATATGTCAAGGAAATGCATGTGTGTTCCAAAGAACACTCCATAATGCCCACGGTTTGTAACCAAATGGGGAACCAAAATGTTATCTTAATTTTCTTAAAAGGTAATTTAATTAACCTAGGAGAATTAAGAAGGTTTCAAGTTGATTAGATCAAAGAAAATGAATTTAGAAATCAAATGGTAAGGCTTAGTATTTTCGGCCAACATGCCTAAAATGAATGTGTTGATTTCAAAAACCATTTTCTAAAACAATGGTTAAATGAATTTAGACAATGCAATAAGTTTGACATATATTTAGAAGATGAGAAATAATTTAGAAATCAATTTCAAAGGATTTAGGAAATTCGGCCAACATGCCAAACTAGATATTCTTGATTTCTAAAATCAATTCCAAACCATTTTCAAGTATAAAGAAGGCATTATATGTTAACAAGAATTTTTTTCTAAAAAGAGTTTTTAAGAAATCAATAGATTAGAATTAATTTGAGGAATTAAAATTAATGATTTTATTGTTATAAAGGAAATACAAGATAATCTTTAAGAATTTCTAACATATGGCTCATACTATATTTTGAAGCATGTTAGGAGTTTTTAAAAGATTAAATTATCCGGTTTATTTAAATAAACAAAGTTTTTACGAAAAAATTAGGAAACCATTATTATTAATTTTCTAAACAAAATACTGTCAATTTTTAGTAAAAACGGTCAAATAAGATAGAAAAGATGTCCAAAAGACAGTATACAGTATGAAAAATATTACACATAGTTTAAACGTACTAATTATTATTTCTGTTTATTTAAACAGTGATTTTTAAGGGATTTGGACAAGAAAATGATTTAAAAATCCTACGCGATTGAGAAAACGTATTAAAAAAATTCTACGCGATTTTAAAAACAGAAAAATATATTTACACGATTTATAAACGTTTGTAAAAATGATGAAATTGTGAAAACGCGATAAAATTTCTACGCGATTGACCGTTGATGTATTTATTTTATGCTGTCGGGAAAATGTGAACCCGTACAGGCTTTTGAGGATTTTTCGCTGTCGGGAAAATGTGAACCCGTACAGGCTTTCTATTTTTCTGCCATTGAGGGCATATTATTATCTTGAGGGCATTTTCATAATTTCATATTTTTAGAATTATGTATTGAGTTTATGCCAAATTTTTGGTGGATTGGTTGACGAGACGAGTCACATCGTGTTGTCGATGCGATAAACGTAGTGTGGTTCATTGTTCTAATGGACTTGGAGACGTTAGTGTACGGTATCCCATATGTGGACATTTGGTAGCTCCGCTGGGCCGTGGTAAACCGATAGCACACTAATGGACTCGACACACACTATATTTAATCGAGATTTCGTGAAATCTAATAGTACATTGCCTGTAGTGCCACAACGTGAGACCGTGAACTACACCACGCCTGGATGATGGATTCTTGTGTCGTGGGGCTATAGACGCGACGTGAGACAAAGACAATAGTTTGGTTGGGCAGCCGTGGTACTAATAGAGATTTGGCGGGTTATTCTCTCGATACTTGTGTGTTTTTTTTTAGCTCCATGGAGTAGGGTGTGTCTTATATTTATTTATTGGGATCTATTTATTTATTTTGTCTTATCTATTTATTTTTGTCTTATCTCGTTTATTATATTGATATTGATTTATTTGTTTACTTGTATTTGTTTTATCTATTGTTGTATTGTATCATTTGTTTCTTGTTTTATTTTATCCGTGATGGTATATTGTTGGGATATTTAAATCTTTTTGAATCTTTACACTACTCTGTTACTTATTAATATTATAGCTCTTCATATTGCATGAACTGTATATCTCGTTGTTTGTCGTCTTCTTATTGGCCATGTTTGTGGTGATTTTAGATTGTCTTACCTCTTTATTGTATGTGTTTTCTCGTATATACCGTTTATATGGTAAAGAGTTTGAGGAAGAGGAACGACCTCTAGAGATTCTCAGTACCCCGAGGAAGAAGAGGAACGAAGAAGAGGAAGATCGGTTCGACGACCAAGAACCATCCGATCATCCATATCCTTTGGATTGATTGTGGGAGATGGCGGTGCTGTGGATTTTTGGGGTTTGTACAGCTAGAGTTTCATAGAGGTTCATTGGCTTGGCATCCGCAAGGAGATCGAGATTCTCGTGACATATGTAGGACGGTGACTGTGACTCTACGTCATCGGTTTGATGGAGAGCCAATCATGACTACGACAGTATTTCTACACTTAGAGTTACCCTTATCCATTAGGCGTCATTGGGGTAGGATATCCACTGAGCCTAGTGAGATGACACTCGTATCGATCGCGCGGTCTCATGTCCGCCGAGAGTCGAGACATCCGGATATTTGTCTCCGATGATCATTTTCATATTGAGAGTGATCCTTCGAGAGGATTAAATATGCATGATGTTTTTTTTTTTTTGGGCGCGTCGTATGTATCGTATATATTGACTCTTTTATTGCTTTATTTTGTTTTTTGTTTAAATATTGGTAGTTTTTAGGTGTAAATTATTTACATCACTTATAATGTAAATCATATGTAAATTATGTGTGATGTTGTGATGTTTATTTTTTTTTCCGCATTATTTTATTTAACAATATTCTGTTTATCAGGAATTATCTTACAATATGTAATATTATTTAACAAATGTTTTACAACTTGGGTAGATTTTATTTATTTATTTTATTTTTCTTTATATGTGTGGCATCCCCAAAGGGGTGTTACATTAGTTGGTATCAGAGCCCAAGTTAGAGTCTTTTGGGGTTGTGGTTGGGTCTGTTTTTGTTTGTGCTGTGTGATTCTCTGTGATTTATATCCTTTCGGAAGTATTTAAAAGGATGTATCTGATTTTGTTTTGTTATGTTTGAAGAAAGAAGATGTCGGGTAGACGTGGAGGACGTACGAACGTGAATCGTGAGGTTGACCCTATGATTGCTACTGCTGAAGCTATGCGGCAGATGGCTGAAGTGATTACTCAGCAAAATCTGAGAGCAGCTCAACAGCAAGATGCTACTGCTGATGCCCTAAATTTGGCTGAGTTTAGGCGTCATAATCCGCCACAGTTTAGAGGCGAGGTGGATCCGGAGAAAGCAAGTCAGTGGATGCAAGATTTGGAGAGGATCTTTGAAGGAATGAGATGCGTGGATGATAAGAAGGTAACTTATGCTGTTTTTATGCTAAGGGGTGATGGAGAACTTTGGTGGAAAGGAACCCGCCGAGTATTGCAAGCTGAAGGGACTGAGATCACATGGGAAATGTTTTCTAATGCTTTTCTGGATAAGTATTTTCTGCGAGTGCTAGGCATGCCAAAGAGATGGAATTTCTTGGTTTGCGACAGGGGAAATATGACGGTGAATGAGTATGCCACAAAATTTGAGAATTTGTCTCAATTCTCGATTATGCTCGACACGACAAGATGATGTGTGGAGATGTAGGAAGTTTGAATCAGGGTTAAGAGTGGAACTGAAACGAGGAGTGGTATCCTTGGGAATGACTCAGTTTCATGCTTTGGTAGATGCATGTGCGCGACTTGAGGAGCTTGAGCTGTCGAGAGATCAGAGGAATCGTAACTTTGGACCGGCAAGGTTTCAAAGAGGTGGAGGTAGCAATACGAATCGGTTTCAACGCAAGCCGTACTCTAGACCACAAGGAAATCAATCTCAGCGACCGCCAGTTGGAGGAAGTGTACGCGGTAGTGGAGCAGGGCAGAAGGTGGTGTTTACGCCAACGTGTTTTAAGTGCGGTAAGAAGGGCCATATATCTCCAGATTGTACAATCAAGGGGACAGTCTGTTTTAACTGTGGACAGCCTGGGCAAATATCGAAAGATTGTACTCGACCAGAGAAGAAACCTGCTGTTCGGTATGTTAAAGCTAATCAGCAAAAATCTGGAAGTGCTCAACCAAGGTCAGGAGGACGAGTATATACAATGATGGGATCTGAGATTTCTAAGTCTGATGATATTATTCAGGGAGAATGAGACATTGGAGGTAATCTTCTGACTGTATTGTATGATTCTGGTGCTACACACTCATTTATTTCCTATGATTGTGTGGAAAGATTGAAGTTGCCTGTGTCTTCTCTGAATGTTAAATTGAGTGTATCTACGCCAACTGCTAAACCTGTTGTTACATCTAAGATCTGTTTGGATTGTCCTATTGTTGTGAAGGGTCGTTTATTTATGGTCAACTTGATTTGTTTACCTCTTGTTGAGATAGATGTAATTTTAGGGATGGACTGGTTATGTTCTAACCATATCCTGATAGATTGTGCAAGTAAAACCATAGTTTTTCCTAAGGAAGAAAAGTCTGGGTTCTTAACTATTTGTTAAGGTCAAATCTTTGTTAAGAGATGGAGCGCAGGGATATATGGTATTGTCTTCTCTAGAAGTTAAGAATGAGAAGGATGTGAATACTATTCCTGTTGTCAACGAGTTTCCTGATGTTTTTCCTGATGACGTACCTGGTTTACCGCCTGAGAGGGAGATCGAGTTCTCAATTGATTTAGTACCAGGAACAGGTCCTATCTCAATTGCACCGTATCGTATGTCGCCAGTGGAATTGGAGGAGCTGAAAAAGCAATTGGTGGAACTGTTGGAGAAAGAGTTTGTGCGACCTAGTGTTTCACCATGGGGTGTGCCAGTGCTTTTGGTCAAGAAGAAGGACGGAACGTCTCGGCTTTGTGTGGATTATCGTCAGCTGAACAAGGTGACTATCAAGAATAAATATCCGCTTCCAAGAATTGACGATTTGATGGATCAGTTAAGAGGAGCTGTGATATTTTTCAAGATAGATCTGAGGTCTGGTTATCACCAAATTCGTGTCAAGGGAGAAGATATACCAAAAACCGCTTTTCGAACTCGATATGGACATTATGAGTATCAGGTGATGCCATTCGGGGTGACGAATGCTCCTGCCATATTTATGGATTATATGAACAGGATTTTTCGTCCTTATTTAGACAGATTTGTTGTTGTCTTTATCGATGACATTCTGATCTATTCTCAATCGAAGGAAGAGTATGCTGAACATCTTGGTGTTGTTCTTCGGATTCTGAGGGAGAAGCAGCTGTATGCGAAATTGGCTAAGTGTGAGTTCTGGTTGGAAGAAGTCTAATTTCTAGGTCACGTAATTTCTAAAGAAGGTATTGCGGTGGACCCATCAAAAGTGGAGACTGTTTTACAATGGGAAAGACCTAAGACGGTAACAGAAGTTCGAAGTTTTGTTGGACTTGCTGGATATTACCGGAGGTTTATCGAGGGTTTTTCGAAGATTGCTAGACCACTTACACAACTTACGAGGAAAAGTCAAGCTTTTGAATGGACGGAAGAACGTGAAGCCAGTTTTCAAGAGTTGAAGAAGAGATTAACAACTGCACCGGTGTTGATCCTACCAGATTCGACAAAATCTTTTGATGTGTATTGCGACGCTTCTTATCAAGGGCTAGGATGCGTGTTGATGCAAGATCGGAACGTTGTGGCATATGCTTCTCGACAATTGAAGGTTCATGAGAGGAATTATCCAACGCACGATTTGGAATTGGCCGCTGTGGTTTTTGCTCTAAAGATATGGAGACATTTTCTCTATGGAGCAACGTTCAACATCTTCAGTGATCACAAGAGCTTGAAATACTTGTATGATCAGAAGGAGCTGAACATGAGGCAGCGGAGATGGTTAGAATTCCTGAAAGATTATGATTTTCAACTGTTGTACCACCCTGGCAAGGCGAATGTCGTGGCTGACGCCTTAAGTAGAAAGATTATCAGTGCTTCTGCTCTGATGATCAAGGAAAAGGAGCTCATTGAACAGTTTAGAGATGTGTGGTCATTTGTTGAGTTGAAACCGGGGAAGATCTGTATTAACATGGTTACTATCTCGAGCGAGCTGATGGAAGACATAAGGGAAAAACATAATGCCGATGAATTTTTGCAAGGAATAAGAGAACAAATAAAGCAAGACGAGACAATAGAGTTCAAAGAAGGAACTGATGGAATTCTGAGGTTTCGGGGTAGAGTCTGTGTTCCTCGTGGCCGGAGGAGGCGAGATATATTGTGGAACATGCCCATACTAGTCTATTGAGTATGCATCCAGGCATAACAAAGATGTACCAAGACTTGAAGAAGTTATTCTGGTGGCATGGATTGAAGAGTGATGTTATTAGGTGCGTGTCAACTTGTCTAGTCTGTCAAAAGGCGAAAGTGGAACATCAAAGACCAGCCTGAATGTTACAACCGTTATCTATTCCGAATGGAAATGGGATAGTATATCGATGGATTTCGTTACTGGTTTGCCAAAGACGAGGAAAGGTCATGATTCGATATGGGTTATAGTCGATAGGCTTACGAAATCGGCTCATTTCTTACCAATTAATATTAAGTATTCATTGGAAAGATTAATCCAGTTGTACATCAGTGAAATTGTCAGATTACATGGTGTACCTACATGTATAGTTTCTGATCGAGATCCGAGGTTTACGTCAAGGTTTTGGCGGAGTCTGCAAGAAGCTATGGGAACTAAGTTACAACTGAGTTCAGCGTATCATCCGCAGACAGATGGTCAGACAGAAAGAACTATACAGTCTTTAGAAGATCTGTTGTGTGCTTGTGTTTTGGAACAACGAGGAAGTTGGGATGAATTTTTATCTCTGATAGAATTCACCTACAACAATAGTTTTCACTCAAGCATCGGAATGGCACCTTATGAAGCATTGTATGGAAGACGATGTCGAACACCATTGTGTTGGTATCAAGATGGGGAGAGTATGACTATTGGACCCGATCTTGTACAACAGACTACGGAAAAGGTGAAGATGATACAAGAGAAGATGAAGACGACGCAAAGCAGACAGAAAAGTTATGCGGATAAACGAAGACGACCTCTTGAATTTGAGGAGGGTGAGCATGTGTTTCTAAGAGTTACTCCTATGACTGGTGTTAGAAGAGTTATTAAGTCTAAGAAACTTACTCCTAAGTTCATTGGACCGTATCAGATTATCCGATGTATAGGTCCTGTAGCGTATCAGATCGCTATGCCGCCGTTTCTGTCGAATCTGCATGACGTGTTTCATGTGTCTCAGTTACGAAAGTATATACCAGATCCGACGCATGTTATACAACCAGATGACGTACAGTTGAAGGAGAATTTGACTTCCGAGACTTTACCTGTCAGAATTGAGGACAGAAAGGTAAAGCAGATTCGAGGGAAAATGATCGAGTTAGTGAAGGTCATATGGAATGATGTGACGGGTGAAGCTACCTGGGAGCTGGAAGATAAAATGAAGGATCAGTATCCTCATTTGTTTTGAGGAACAGCAAATTTCGAGGACGAACTTTTTATTTGTTGGGGAGAGTTGTAACACCCCAATTTTTAGAAAATGTACCGAATGTACTGTTTGCTGTTTTTCAAGCTTTCGTGTGAATGACCGTTGTGTCCCTATT
The DNA here is from genome assembly GCA_029884605.1 of Ormosia emarginata. NCBI lineage: Eukaryota > Viridiplantae > Streptophyta > Magnoliopsida > Fabales > Fabaceae > Ormosia > Ormosia emarginata. The sequence continues at coordinate 16,108,615 of JAQQTP010000078.1, read as the reverse complement.
TTACTGTTTCTCGATTTCTGCATGAAATACAAATACGTTTATACAGACTCAAATTTTATTTGGTCTTTTTACGTAATTTGTTTCGAGACGGTAAAATAAAAGTTTTTCTGAGCTACTGTTTTAATTTTTCTGGAAGATATACAGACAATTAATACTGTCTGTAATTTTATTTGAACTTTTTGGATGATTAGCTACGTTGTGAGAAAAAATAGAAAAATGACCATTACGTCCCGAACGTGCTGTTTGTACTGTTTTTGCTGTTTTTAATTGTTTTCTACTTGATTTAGTGTCCAATATTACTGTCTGTGATTTTATATGGACTTTTTGTGTGATTTGCTACGGGGCAGGAAAATAATATTTTTCCTGACCGGTAAAATCTGTTTTTAATTATTCAGAGGCGGGGATCTTACTAAACCCAATTCTGAATGAGCCTAAAATTAATCTTTTAATTTTTAGGATTTAATCACAAATAAAATAATTTTGTATTATTATAATATTATTTTATTAGTCAATATAATTTAGTGACAAGTGGACCCGAAAATGTTTTGCGGGACCCACGTTTAGCTAAACCAATTAACTTAGTAGCTTAATTAAACATGATTAGTGGAGGAATATTCTTGAACATGATGATAAGGCTTGATGACTAGGTTATTAGTGACTAAGCATGGTGACTAGGGCTAATGACTAGGTTAGGAGCAACCAATAGGAAACAAGCTTGCTAATCAAGGCTTAATCTTGACCTTTGATGCATCCAAGGGCTTGGATGAAGCCAAGCAAATGTCCACCTTGCAAGCCATGATGTCTACGACCAAGTGAGGTTTGGAAGACCAAAAATCACTTTGCTTGCATGCATTTTCTCTCTTCTCTCTCATCCAAGAACCCTAAACACCATTGTTGCTTCCTTTCTCAACCATTCGGCCAAGCTTGATACTATACCATTCAATCACCCAAAATTTCTTCTAACCAAGTTTTCTAAACCTAAACACAATCCTAAGAACATCTCTAGTTGAGAGTTCTTGCAAAATCCTTCATTTGAAGCTTGAAAACCTACTTTGGAAGATTTGACCAAGGAGGTGAAATCTCTTGTTTTTCTTTTCTAAACTCTTTTTCAAAGTTCTAAGCCATGATTTATCCATGGTTTAAGCTTTCTTTTAATGTTTAGTAATTTGTAGTTTTTGTTTAAGCTTGCTAGGTTTTTGGAGGAGGAAAACCGAAGCTCTAGGAGGAGTGAAAGAAACCTTTTGTCTTCATTTAAGGTAAGAGGAAGACAAATCTTATCACCTATGGATGGTGGTAAGAAGATGGAGTTGATTTTGTGATTGTAGAATCCATAAGGATTCATGTGTGTGCTTGTTAGTAGCTTATTTGATGTGGTTGTGTATTTGTTAGTAGCTTTCCTATTTGTTGTTTGTAATAAATTGCATGTCTACAAGCTTTAAGTTGCATGCCTATAAGCTTTGATAATATTGCATGTGTTAGAATTGCATGATAAAGTATAGAATGGCATGATAATGTATAGGATGTGAACAACATGTCAAGGAAATGCATGTGTGTTCCAAAGAACACTCCATAATGCCTATGGTTTGTAACCAAATGGGGAACCAAAATGTTCTCTTAATTTTCTTAAAAGGTAATTTAATTAACCTAGGAGAATTAAGAAGGTTTCAAGTTGATTAGATCAAAGAAAATGAATTTAGAAATCAAATGGTAAGACTTAATATTTTCGGCCAACATGCCTAAAATGAATGTGTTGATTTCAAAAACTATTTTCTAAAACAATGGTTAAATGAATTTAGACAATGCAATAAGTTTGACATATATTTAGAAGATGAGAAATAATTTAGAAATCAATTTCAAAGGATTTAGGAAATTCGGCCAACATGCCAAACTAGATATTCTTGATTTTTAAAATCAATTCCAAATCATTTTCAAGTATAAAGAAGGCATTATATGTTAACAAGAATTTTTTTCTAAAAAGAGTTTTTAAGAAATCAATAGATTAGAATTAATTTGAGGAATTAAAATTAATGATTTTATTGTTATAAAGGAAATACAGTAATCATTAAGAATTTCTAACATATGGCTCATATTATATTTTGAAGCATGTTAGAAGTTTTTAAAAGATTAAATTATCCGGTTTATTTAAATAAACAGAGTTTTTACGAAAAAAATTAGGAAACCATTATTATTAATTTTCTAAACAAAATACTATCAATTTTTAGTAAAAACGGTCAAATAAGATAGAAAAGATGTCCAAAAGACAGTATACGGTATAGAAAATATTACACGTAGTTTAAACGTACTAATTATTATTTTTGTTTATTTAAACAGTGATCTTTGAGTCTATTTTCAAATTAAAGAAGTTTAATAACAAAACTCAAAGTATTTTGAGAGTTATGATAAAAAGATTGACCAAAGGTCAATTTTTCAGAACTCAATTTTGACTATATTTTATAGTTTAAAGCAAATGGTCATAACTTCTTCGTTTCTTATCCGTTTAAAGTAAATGACCACTGATTGGAAAGATATTTGAGTCTATTTTCATATAAAATAAGTTTCATTACAAAACTCAAAGTATTTTAAAAGTTATGATCAAAATAGTAACCGAATGTCAGTTTTGCAAAACACAAACTTAACTATTTTTCAAAGGTTTGAACTACCATCAAGACTAACTTTCCAAAAATAGTTTGTTAGGCATTAAAACATGTAAGAAACACTTTTTAAATATGTTAAAACATATTTGAGCTTAGTGTGATTTCTTTTTATTTTTACACATGATCTAAAGTCCTATAAGCTATTCTTGAAGAACCTTGGGACTTGATCTTTCGCCATCATCAATTCTTGATGCAATCCAAGCTTCTACAAATTTCTTTTATTCAAATCTTGCAAATGCTTGGAGCATCTTATCATTCTCATTCTTCTTGAGTTGAGCATGATTGTGATCTTTTGCTTTCTTGTTGCAATGTTCATTCTTGATACTAGGACTATCCTACAAAGTATTACTCACTTAACACAAGCATAGTTAGTCCAAATTCATAACTCAATATCTTCATATGCATGATACAATATATCTTATTAAGCACATCTATGTAACATGATCAATATTCTTTTGTAATGCATTTGTCATCTATTAAGCACATTTATGAAGCATAAGCATCATTCTTTTTATCTTGTATTTGTCATCATAAAAACTTAACATATTAAACCATTGATGCAAAGACAATTCTACAATCTCCCCTTTTTTGATGATGACAAAACACCAAAGAAAAATATGCAATATAGAATAATAGATGTTCATGTAAGCATTTCAAACAATAAGTACAAGAACATACATATTTTTCTTTCCAGTTTTGACTCCCCCTATTTGGCATCAACAAAAAGGCTTAGGAAGGAAAGATAATATTTTCACTTCCTAATTGTCTTGAAAATTTGGAAATCATTCAATTTGTGCTACAAATGTAATATTCCCTTTATTTTCTTTGAAAAGTCTTATTAAATCTTGAGAGAATGCTTAAGAAAGTTTCCAAATAGATCTTTTGAAATGTTCTATAGAGCTTATCTTGATACTTTAAAAGATAAGACTTGTTCTTCGAAGTGTTTTATTCTTTTAAGGCTTTTGTTCAATGAAAAAGAGAGGAGATGTACTTTCAAATGTTCCTTTGACTTGAGTTTGATCACTTTCAAGGAATATGTTGTTTTAATATAAAACCTCTTTACCCTTCTAAAATGTTTTTGAAAATATAATGTGGTCTTACAAAATTCTTTTTGAAAGGAGGAGAAGTTTTAAAATAGTTTTTGATTGATAGATTAAGAATATAACCTTTTACGATAATGTGCTTACATGGTCTTGACATGTATATTTTTCTTTATCTATCTTGTGCTTCAATAAGGGGGAACGTATCTTACTTATCTTACATATCTTTCTTCCATGTCCTTGTTGACTAAAAATATATGCATGACTATGTTAAACTATTATGTTTTATATTTTGATAATATGCATATTTTGAGGGGGAGTTGAGGTTTCACATTTCAAAGACATTTCCTCATCAAGAAAAGCATATTCATTTTTCAAAGTCTTAATTTCATTTTCAATAGAGAAAATGTTTTCTAAACAAGATGAGTTTTTCTTTTCTAAAAACAACAAGTCATCATATAATTCATCATATACACATTGTAGCTCATCATAGGAAGGACCATAAAAAGGACAAGCATCATTTACCTCAAGGTCCTTTTTAGCCATATATGAAGTGGTATCAATTTCAAGCATACTTGGCTATTTAAGGGAATCATCATCTTCCTCATTGTTTTCCATCCAAGATTCAAGAACATCTTCCTTCTCAATTTTATTTTGTTTTGCCTCTTCTTCAAATTGAGCACCATCATCACCAAGAGGCATTGAGCTCCTTTTCTTACTTTGAACATGTTCTTGAGGACAATTTTCAATGTTATCTTCCTCTAAAGGTTTTTGCTCTTCTTGCTCTCTATATACAACTTTATGCAAAAAAATATTATTAGCAAGATAGATAACATCAAGAGCATCCCATATATCTTTAGCACTAGAGCAACTCTTAATTATACCATAAGCATCATCATTCAAACTATTTCTCATGATTTGCATAGCTCTAATGTTCAATGAAAAGCATTTCTTGTCATAATCATTCCAAGTTTATTTTGATTTACAAGTAAATCCATCAAGCACAATATCCATAAATCAATATCAATAGATTGCATATAAATCTCTATTCCAGCTTTCCAATAAACAAAATGCACACCATCAAAGAATGATGGTTATCATTTTCAAAACCATCCATTTTTAAAAGCTTTTTAATAGTTGCCAACAAATAAGTATCTTTAACTCTAAGCGGTTAAGCTTTCACCATAGCACGAAGCTCTGATACCACTTATTAGCCATGACAACCATCACCTAAGAGGGGGGTGAATTTGGTGATTATAAATTTTAAAACAACTTTGAGAAATTAAACATTTTGAATAACTCAATTAATAAATGCAGCGGAATAAGTTTAACAAAGGTGCAACTATTAGAGATTTTACAAATACCACTTGAGCTATAAGATAAATCAAGTAAATAAGCTAGATATCAAATTCAACTCAAGCATATATAATTAAGGCACAAATGTAAAAAGATAGAGTTGAGAAGATCAAACACAAGATTTATCCTAGTTCAGCCACCAATTCACTTGTGGCCTACGTCCAATCCTCAAGCAATCACTCAAGATTTTCCACTATATCTTCAAGTTTCAATGGGTGCTTGTAACCTTTACATAATAGAACACTCACCACACCTTGGGATACCTCATCCTTTACAACCTTGAGGGATACCTCACCCTCTTTATAACAAAAGATACCTCATCATTTTCTCTAGAGCGATATCTCACCCTCTTACAATGATTTCAAGATAAAGAGAAAGATAAGAAACTCTCATAAGAGTAGATATACAACTTAAAGAACAAAGTATGGATCATAAGAAACTCTTTCAAGAGTGGATGATACAAATTGAAGCTCTATGGGTATCAAGGATTCACACTTTTAAGCTCAAAATATGATTTTGATGATTTAATGATCAATTCTAGTGTTCTTGTGTTTCTTGAGATGTAAATGCTTCAAATATCACTTATATATAGAGCCCAAATGATAAAATAGCTGTTAGTAGTATTTAGAAATTATTTTTTTTATGAAAATTAGCCGTTTATAGTTGTTAAAAACATTTTTGGGCACTTGGTAATCGATTACATGGCCTCTGCTGAAGTTGTAATCGATTACAGGAATTGTGTAATGGATTACTTCATTTCAGGTTTTGAAAACTGACTTTAAAAGGTCATAACTACTTCATTTCTTATCCGATTAAAGCAAATGACCAATCATTGGAAAGATCTTTAAGTCTATTTTCAAATTAAAGATTTCATAACAAAACTCAAAGTATTTTGAGAGTTATGATAAAAAGATTAACCAAAGGTCAGTTTTTCAAAACTCAATTTAGACTATATTTTATAGTTTAAAGCAAATGGTCATAACTTTTTCGTTTCTTATCCGTTTAAAGTAAATGACCACTCATTGGAAAGATATTTGAGTCTATTTTCATATAAAATAATTTCATTACAAAACTCAAAGTATTTTAAAAGTTATGATCAAAATAGTAACCGAATATCAGTTTTGCAAAACACAAACTTGACTATTTTTCAAAGGTTTGAACTACCACCAAGACTAACTTTCCAAAAACAGTTTGTTGGGCATTAAAACATGTAAGAAACAATTTTTAAATATGTTAAAACATATTTGAGTTTAGTGTGATTCCTTTTTATTTCGACACATGTGCTAAGTCCTATAAGCTATTCTTGAAGAACCTTGGGACTTGATCTTTCGCCATCATCAATTCTTGATGTAATCCAAGCTTCTACAAATTTCTTTTATTCAAATCTTGCTAATGCTTGGAATATCTTATCATTCTCATTCTTCTTGAGTTGAGCATGATTGTGATCTTTTGCTTTCTTGTTGTAATTTTCACTCTTGATACTAGGACTATCCTACAAAGTATTACTCACTTAAAACAAGCATAATTAGTCCAAATTCATAACTCAATATCTTCATATGCATGATACAATATATCTTATTAAGCACATCTATGCAACATGATCAATATTCTTTTGTAATGCATTTGTCATCTATTAAGCACATTTATGAAGCATAAGCATCATTCTTTTTATCTTGTACTTGTCGTCATCAAAACTTAACATATTAAACCATTGATGCGAAGACAATTTTACAATCTCTCCCTTTTTGATGATGACCAATCACCAAAGAAAAATATGCAATATAGAAGAATAGATATTCATGTAAGCATCTCAAACAATAAGTACAAGAACATACATATTTTTCTTTCCAATTTTGACTCCCCCTATTTGGCATCAACAAAAAAGCTTAGGAAGGAAAGATAATATTTTCACTTCCTAATTGTCTTGAAAATTTGAAAATCATTCAATTTGTGCTATAAATGTAATATTCCCTTTATTTGCTTTGAAAAGTCTTATTGAATCTTGAGAGAATGCTTAAGAAAGTTTCCAAATAGATCTTTTGAAATGTTCTATAGAGCTTATTTAGATACTTTAAAAGATAAGACTTATTCTTCGAAGTGTTTTGTTCTTTTAAGGCTTTTGTTCAATGAAAAAGAGATGAGATGTACTTTCAAATGTTCCTTTGACTTGAGTTTGATCACTTTCAAAGAATATGTTGTTTTAATATAAAACCTCTTTACCCTTCTAAAATGTTTTTGAAAATATAATGTGGTCTTACAAAATTCTTTTTGAAAGGAGGAGAAGTTTTAAAATAGTTTTTGATTGATAGATTAAGAATATAACCTTTTACGATAATGTGCTTACATGGTCTTGACATGTATATTTTTCTTTATCTATCTTGTGCTTCAATAAGGGGGAACTTATCTTACTTATCTTATATATCTTTCTTCCATGTCCTTGTTGACTAAAAATATATGCATGACTATGTTAAAATATTATGTTTTATATTTTGATAATATGCATATTTTGAGGGGGAGTTGAGGTTTCACATTTCAAAGATATTTCCTCATCAAGAAAAGCATATTCATTTTTCAAAGTCTTAATTTCATTTTCAATAGAGAAAATGTTTTCTAAACAAGATGAGTTTTGCTTTTCTAAAAACAACAAGTCATCATATAATTCATCATATACACATTGTAGCTCATCATAGGAAGGACCATAAAAAGGACAAGCATCATTTACCTCAAGGTCCTTTTTAGCCATATATGAAGTGGTTTCATTTTCAAGCATACTTGGCTATTTAAGGGAATCATCATCTTCCTCATTGTTTTCCATCCAAGATTCAAGAACATCTTCCTTCTCAATTTTATTTTGTTTTGCCTCTTCTTCAAATTGAGCACCATCATCACCAAGAGGCATTGAGCTCCTTTTCTTACTTTGAACATGTTCTTGAGGACAATTTTCAATGTTATCTTCCTATAAAGGTTTTTGCTCTTCTTGCTCTCTATATACAACTTTATTCAAAAAAATATTATTAGCAAGATAGATAACATCAAGAGCATCCCATATATCTTTAGCACTAGAGCAACTCTTAATTCTACCATAAGCATCATCATTCAAACTATTTCTCAAGATTTGCATAGCTCTAATGTTCAATGAAAAGCATTTCTTGTCATAATCATTCCAAGTTTATTTTGATTTACAAGTAAATCCATCAAGCACAATATCCACAAATCAATATCAATAGATTGCATATAAATCTCTATTCCAGCTTTCCAATAAACAAAATGCACACCATCAAAGAATGGTGGTTTATCATTTTCAAAACCATCCATTTTTAAAAGCTTTTTAATAGTTGCCAACAAATAAGGATCTTTAACTCTAAGCGGTTAAGCTTTCACCAGAGCACGAAGCTCTAATACCACTTGTTATCCATGACAACCATCACCCAAGAGGGGGGAATTTGGTGATTATAAATTTTAAAACACCTTTGAGAAATTAAACATTTTGAATAACTCAATTAATAAATGCAGCGGAATAAGTTTAACAAAGGTGCAACTATTAGAGATTTTACAAATACCACTTGAGCTATAAGATAAATCAAGTAAATAAGCTAGATATCAAATTCAACTCAAGCATATATAATTAAGGCACAAATGTAAAAAGATAGAGTTGAGAAGATCAAACACAAGATTTATCCTAGTTCAGCCACCAATTCACTTGTGGCCTACGTCCAATCCTCAAGCAATCACTCAAGATTTTCCACTATATCTTCAAGTTTCAATGGGTGCTTGTAACCTTTACATAATAGAACACTCACCACACCTTGGGATACCTCATCCTTTACAACCTTGAGGGATACCTCACCCTCTTTATAACAAAAGATACCTCATCATTTTCTCTAGAGCGATATCTCACCCTCTTACAATGATTTCAAGATAAAGAGAAAGATAAGAAACTCTCATAAGAGTAGATATACAACTTAAAGAACAAAGTATGGATCATAAGAAACTCTTTCAAGAGTGGATGATACAAATTGAAGCTCTATGGGTATCAAGGATTCACACTTTTAAGCTCAAAATATGATTTTGATGATTTAATGATCAATTCTAGTGTTCTTGTGTTTCTTGAGATGTAAATGCTTCAAATATCACTTATATATAGAGCCCAAATGATAAAATAGCTGTTAGTAGTATTTAGAAATTATTTTTTTATGAAAATTAGCCGTTTATAGTTGTTAAAAACATTTTTGGGCACTTGGTAATCGATTACATGGCCTCTGCTGAAGTTGTAATCGATTACAGGAATTGTGTAATGGATTACTTCATTTCAGGTTTTGAAAACTGACTTTAAAAGGTCATAACTACTTCATTTCTTATCCGATTAAAGCAAATGACCAATCATTGGAAAGATCTTTAAGTCTATTTTCAAATTAAAGATTTCATAACAAAACTCAAAGTATTTTGAGAGTTATGATAAAAAGATTAACCAAAGGTCAGTTTTTCAAAACTCAATTTAGACTATATTTTATAGTTTAAAGCAAATGGTCATAACTTTTTCGTTTCTTATCCGTTTAAAGTAAATGACCACTCATTGGAAAGATATTTGAGTCTATTTTCATATAAAATAATTTCATTACAAAACTCAAAGTATTTTAAAAGTTATGATCAAAATAGTAACCGAATATCAGTTTTGCAAAACACAAACTTGACTATTTTTCAAAGGTTTGAACTACCACCAAGACTAACTTTCCAAAAACAGTTTGTTGGGCATTAAAACATGTAAGAAACAATTTTTAAATATGTTAAAACATATTTGAGTTTAGTGTGATTCCTTTTTATTTCGACACATGTGCTAAGTCCTATAAGCTATTCTTGAAGAACCTTGGGACTTGATCTTTCGCCATCATCAATTCTTGATGTAATCCAAGCTTCTACAAATTTCTTTTATTCAAATCTTGCTAATGCTTGGAATATCTTATCATTCTCATTCTTCTTGAGTTGAGCATGATTGTGATCTTTTGCTTTCTTGTTGTAATTTTCACTCTTGATACTAGGACTATCCTACAAAGTATTACTCACTTAAAACAAGCATAATTAGTCCAAATTCATAACTCAATATCTTCATATGCATGATACAATATATCTTATTAAGCACATCTATGCAACATGATCAATATTCTTTTGTAATGCATTTGTCATCTATTAAGCACATTTATGAAGCATAAGCATCATTCTTTTTATCTTGTACTTGTCGTCATCAAAACTTAACATATTAAACCATTGATGCGAAGACAATTTTACAATCTCTCCCTTTTTGATGATGACCAATCACCAAAGAAAAATATGCAATATAGAAGAATAGATATTCATGTAAGCATCTCAAACAATAAGTACAAGAACATACATATTTTTCTTTCCAATTTTGACTCCCCCTATTTGGCATCAACAAAAAGCTTAGGAAGGAAAGATAATATTTTCACTTCCTAATTGTCTTGAAAATTTGAAAATCATTCAATTTGTGCTATAAATGTAATATTCCCTTTATTTGCTTTGAAAAGTCTTATTGAATCTTGAGAGAATGCTTAAGAAAGTTTCCAAATAGATCTTTTGAAATGTTCTATAGAGCTTATTTAGATACTTTAAAAGATAAGACTTATTCTTCGAAGTGTTTTGTTCTTTTAAGGCTTTTGTTCAATGAAAAAGAGATGAGATGTACTTTCAAATGTTCCTTTGACTTGAGTTTGATCACTTTCAAAGAATATGTTGTTTTAATATAAAACCTCTTTACCCTTCTAAAATGTTTTTGAAAATATAATGTGGTCTTACAAAATTCTTTTTGAAAGGAGGAGAAGTTTTAAAATAGTTTTTGATTGATAGATTAAGAATATAACCTTTTACGATAATGTGCTTACATGGTCTTGACATGTATATTTTTCTTTATCTATCTTGTGCTTCAATAAGGGGAACTTATCTTACTTATCTTATATATCTTTCTTCCATGTCCTTGTTGACTAAAAATATATGCATGACTATGTTAAAATATTATGTTTTATATTTTGATAATATGCATATTTTGAGGGGGAGTTGAGGTTTCACATTTCAAAGATATTTCCTCATCAAGAAAAGCATATTCATTTTTCAAAGTCTTAATTTCATTTTCAATAGAGAAAATGTTTTCTAAACAAGATGAGTTTTGCTTTTCTAAAAACAACAAGTCATCATATAATTCATCATATACACATTGTAGCTCATCATAGGAAGGACCATAAAAAGGACAAGCATCATTTACCTCAAGGTCCTTTTTAGCCATATATGAAGTGGTTTCATTTTCAAGCATACTTGGCTATTTAAGGGAATCATCATCTTCCTCATTGTTTTCCATCCAAGATTCAAGAACATCTTCCTTCTCAATTTTATTTTGTTTTGCCTCTTCTTCAAATTGAGCACCATCATCACCAAGAGGCATTGAGCTCCTTTTCTTACTTTGAACATGTTCTTGAGGACAATTTTCAATGTTATCTTCCTATAAAGGTTTTTGCTCTTCTTGCTCTCTATATACAACTTTATTCAAAAAAATATTATTAGCAAGATAGATAACATCAAGAGCATCCCATATATCTTTAGCACTAGAGCAACTCTTAATTCTACCATAAGCATCATCATTCAAACTATTTCTCAAGATTTGCATAGCTCTAATGTTCAATGAAAAGCATTTCTTGTCATAATCATTCCAAGTTTATTTTGATTTACAAGTAAATCCATCAAGCACAATATCCACAAATCAATATCAATAGATTGCATATAAATCTCTATTCCAGCTTTCCAATAAACAAAATGCACACCATCAAAGAATGGTGGTTTATCATTTTCAAAACCATCCATTTTTAAAAGCTTTTTAATAGTTGCCAACAAATAAGGATCTTTAACTCTAAGCGGTTAAGCTTTCACCAGAGCACGAAGCTCTAATACCACTTGTTATCCATGACAACCATCACCCAAGAGGGGGGAATTTGGTGATTATAAATTTTAAAACACCTTTGAGAAATTAAACATTTTGAATAACTCAATTAATAAATGCAGCGGAATAAGTTTAACAAAGGTGCAACTATTAGAGATTTTACAAATACCACTTGAGCTATAAGATAAATCAAGTAAATAAGCTAGATATCAAATTCAACTCAAGCATATATAATTAAGGCACAAATGTAAAAAGATAGAGTTGAGAAGATCAAACACAAGATTTATCCTAGTTCAGCCACCAATTCACTTGTGGCCTACGTCCAATCCTCAAGCAATCACTCAAGATTTTCCACTATATCTTCAAGTTTCAATGGGTGCTTGTAACCTTTACATAATAGAACACTCACCACACCTTGGGATACCTCACCCTTTGTGCTTGTGCCTCAACTTCAAAGGATAGCTTACCCTTTACAACCTTGAGGGATACCTCACCCTCTTTACCAACAAGGGATACCCCACCTTTACAACTTTGAGGGATACCTCACCCACTTTACAATAAAGGATACCTCATCATTTTCTCTAGAGCGATACCTCACCCTCTTACAATAATTTCAAGATGAAGAGAAAAATAAGAAACTCTCACAAGAGTAGATATACAACTTAAAGAACAAAGTATGAATCATAAGAAACTTTTTCAAGAGTGGATGATACAAATTGAAGCTCTATGGGTAACAAGGATTCACACTTGAAAGCTCAAAATATGATTTTGATGATTCAAGGATCAATTCTAGTGTTCTTGTGTTTCTTGAGATGTAAATGCTTCAAATATCACTTATATATAGAGCCCAAATGATAAAATAGCTGTTGGCAGTATTTAGAAATTATTTTTTTTATGAAAACTAGCTGTTTATAGTTGTTAGAAACAATTTTGGGCACTTGGTAATCGATTACATAGCCTCTGCTGAAGTTGTAATCGATTACAGGAATTGTGTAATCGATTACTTTATTTCAGGTTTTGAAAACTGACTTTAAAAGGTCATAACTACTTCATTTCTTATCCGATTAATGCAAATGACCAATCATTGGAAATATCTTTGAGTCTATTTTCAAATTAAAGAAGTTTAATAACAAAACTCAAAGTATTTTGAGAGTTATGATAAAAAGATTGACAAAACATCATTTTTTCAAAACTCAATTTTGACTATATTTTATAGTTTAAAGCAAATGGTCATAACTTCTTCGTTTCTTATCTGTTTAAAGTAAATGACCACTCATTGGAAAGATATTTGAGTCTATTTTCATATAAAAAAGTTTCATTACAAAACTCAAAGTATTTTAAAAGTTATGATCAAAATAGTAACCGAATGTCAGTTTTGCAAAACACAAACTTGACTATTTTTCAAAGGTTTGAACTACCACCAAGACTAACTTTTCAAAAACAGTTTGTTAGGCATTAAAACATGTAAGAAACACTTTTTAAATATGTTAAAACATATTTGAGCTTAGTGTGATTTCATTTTATTTTTACACATGATCTAAGTCCTATAAGCTATTCTTGAAGAACCTTGGGACTTGATCTTTCCCCATCATCAATTCTTGATGTAATCCAAGCTTCTAAAAATTTCTTTTATTCAAATCTTGCAAATGCTTGGAACATCTTATCATTCTCATTCTTCTTGAGTTGAGCATGATTGAGATCTTTTGCTTTCTTGTTGCAATGTTCACTCTTGATACTTGGACTATCCTACAAAGTATTACTCACTTAACACAAGCATAGTTAGTCCAAATTCATAACTCAATATCTTCATATGCATGATACAATATATCTTATTAAGCACATCTATGTAACATGATCAATAATCTTTTGTAATGCATTTGTCATCTATTAAGCACATATATGAACATAGGCATCATTCTTTTTATCTTATATTTGTCATAATCAAAACTTAACATATTAAACCATTGATGCAAAGGCAATTCTACAGTTTCTATTAGAAAACCAATGTGAGAGAGATGAGAGAAAGTGAGAAATATTTCACTTTTAAAAGACATAAGTTTGGGGCAATTTAGTCCTTTTGTCAAACTTCGCACTTAGTAGGAACACTTTGATTTTATTATTTCAAGTTTTCTCACCTCCATAAGTATTAAAATAAATCCTAAAATTTATTTAATTACCTTATTCTTCATTTCTATTAATTTCTATATATGCACTGAGTCCTTTTGATATCAAAACACTTACTTGGTGTGTTTAAAAATACCAAACAAGCTCAGTTTACCTCTAAATTTTAACTGCACCTTACTTAACTCATTTATGACTTGAAAACAACTTATCCATTATTATTTCTCTTTTCTAGGTAATTTATGCTATTTTATGAGTTATTTTAAGCCACTTTCCATATTCTGTGTTGCAGTAAAGTGCCTAAACTAACTCAGTTTATTACCAAACTTCACAAGCATGTCAAACAAGTATTAAGCCATTTCTGTAAGCCTATACAAGCCTGTGACATGTTATCGAGGGTGTTACATTTCTCCCATCCTTTTTAAAATTTTGTCTGCAAAATTTGGTTTTCTTACTATAGGTAGTCTCAACCAAATCTTAGACAAACAAAATTACATACTTACCATTCTCTTGAACCATAAGGTTGCACTATATTGATAGCATAATGCCTTGGTGAATACTCTGTACCATTTGCTTTTTCCTTTGGTGAATACTCTGTAGCATAATGCCTTGGCTGCCCATATTGATAGCACACCAATCATCCTACTAGACATAGTTTGTTACCATGACTCTTTTCATACTTAGGGCACTGGAGCACCCTTGACTCTTTTTGAACTCATTCATCTTTATCTTGAAGAAAACCCAATTTCAAAGGGCTCATCTTGCTCTTCTTATACTTGTCATCCTCACTCTTATTTTACAGAAATCTTGTATTCTTTGCTCTATTTGGAGTTGGAGATATCTTATTTTCACAATTATGCTTTAGTAATTGAAGTTGGTTAGGTCCCTGTATCTTTAGCACTCTAACCATAATAGTTGTCTGATTCCTCTTAGCATTTGTTGTGATCGTTGTCTGCTCCCTTGTTGCATTGGTTGTTGCCATGACTACTCCTGCCATATTTGAACCTTCATTTATTGAATTCTTATCTCCTCGGGTATGCCTTGGTGGTGCCATAGTTTCCCGTTCACACAGAACATTACATATTGAATTGGCCAGACTCAATATCATGTAACTGTGCAACAGTAGCTAAGAATAGTCCACCATAAGGCAAATCATGCAATCCTAAGCAAACATTTCACAAAAGAGATAAGAATTGCATAACTCCTAATTAGAAAACACTAAACTTACCTATGCCTAATCAGTCTATACCCCGGTTCACAGGATGAAACGCTCTGATATCATAAATGTAACATCCTAATACTGAAATCCTTTTATATCAAACATATACCTGGATAAACAGTATTAGTTATGCTACTTCTAACTTATTTATTAAACTAATCCATAACATTTATATAAATAAATCATCATGGAGAGCCTTGTGGAAACAAATATCCACTTATACACCTATAACTATATAAAAAATTACATAATGCTATTTATACTCTTTGTTTACTTCTTAAAATAAACATATATAAAAGATATATAAATTTAAACTAATAACTATAAAAATAAACTAATCTTTAATCTTCTCACGCTTCTTGCCTTGGATAATCTTCCACCTGGATTTACATGGAACATCCAGGGTGATAATTTATAATTCTCAGCTGTAGTGTACCAATACCAGCAGTCATAATATTCACAATGAATATATACAACCCAATAACATCATAAGTAAAACTATATCTAGTAACCAAACTATTATCCAATAATCAACATAGGTAAAACTATAACTAGTAATCAAGAAAATACTCATCAAATATTATAAATAAAAATGTAACAACAACTCAATATTAAAGAACAATTACAATCTCGCTCTATGTAATGTTCCCTAGCAACATAATCTAATCTGTTTCATTCTTAGCTATCTTATATTGAACTATTTTATACAAAGGATAAGGCAACCACCTATACAGCTGCCTGTAAATGCAAGATAAGACAACCGCCCATATAGTTGCATAAACATGCATATGTTATGTTATTATGTATGAGTACGATAATGAGATGCAATGTAATTATATGAATACAATGTCATGGATGTCATCAATATCATGAACTTGTTATTCCTCTTTGCAGTGGAGAGGGAATATGTTACCTCCTTAACCCACCAAGTAGGGAGGGAATATGTTACCTCCTTAACCTACCTTCTGAACTGTGAACTGGTCTTTTCCTCAATTTTCCTTGTCTTAATTTTCTAAGGAATAACAAGTGTGTATATGCATGAGTGTCTATGTATAATGTGGTGTTATGCCTAACTCTTGCATAACCACCACTTAATCTTTGTCCTTGCACTACTAACTTTACCCCAACTCTTTGAGAGCATTCATGCTGCTCTTACCATACAAACATAGTATACTTCCTTTTCTTGTATTACTAACTCTACCTCAACTCTTTGAGAGTTTTCATGGACTATACTTCCTTTCTTGTCAAACTTACTTAGCATATTTTCTATCCTTGCATTACTATATCTACCTTAACTTTATGAGAGTTTCATGCACTATAGCACTCTACTATTGTCAACTAGCCACTATGGCCCTCAACTTTTTCTAACTAGCTTGTTTACTTGCATCTAGTTTCTCAATACTCCTAACAATGCTTAAACAAGGGATCCTATCCATCAAAGAGCAAACACACTCTCACTACACTTTCATAACTAAACTATAACTATTAAAGGAGCTACTAGTGTTCCTAGGGCTCAAACCATCACACACGATTGATACAATGACTGAAAATGAAAGTATACATGATGAACATGAAAATTAACCGTTGTGAACCATGCATGAATATTTGCAACCACCTCGAAATTTTAGTCCATCATGTTTTATCTTTCCACTTAATGCTAACAATTTTAGATTTAAGTCGGATATGATTTCATTACTTCCTAATTTCCATTATTTAGAATCTGAAAGCCCATATTTACTCAAAATTGCACTGAAGATATTGTTAAGCTTAAATTGTTTCCTTTTTCTTTGAAAGATAAAACAAAAACTTAGCTTAACGCTTTGAAACCAAGATCAATTGGCACATGACAAGAAATGCAAAGTGATTTCTTAAAGAAATTTTGTTAAACACATAAAACAATGCTTTGAAAAGACAAAACTAAATTTTTTCCCAAAATTCAAATGAAACATATTTTCAATGTTAGGAACGTTTTAAAGATTTGTTAAATTCTTGCCCACATCATGGTTTTGAAAAATGATGCATTATAGGCCTCTTTTATGAAGGGTTAACACCTGAAACCAAACAATTTGTGGAAATAATGTACAATGACGAGTTTCTTGATAAAGAACCTGTAAAAGCTTTAGGATATTTATACCATTTGGCTGAGAATTCTCAATCTTGGCATGGTACTAATCCTTCTAAAAATTCAATTAGATCTAACCTTGCAAGTAAAGGAAAATACCACCCTAGTCAAAAAGAAGATCTAAATGCTAGGGTCGCCAGTTTGACTAGAAATGTTGAAGTTATGGAATTAGGAAAAGTGAAAGAAATCAAATCTATGCAAAATGAAGAAATTTGTGTATTTGTGATAACTTAGGACACTCAACAAATGAATGTCCGAAGATTCCTATTTTTAAAGAAGTTGTGCATAAGCAAGTAAACGCAATGAATAATTTTAAAAAGTCATTCACCTCTTTTTTTTTTTCAGATTCATACAATCTGGGATGGAGACATCACCCGAACTTCAGCTAGAGGAATAATAACCAGACACAATTTACTCAACCACTGCCTCCTCAAGAACAACATGACTCTCAAAATTCTTAAGGATGTGCACTTTATGTCCCACCATATAGGAAAAACCTTGAAGGAACACTAGATGTATTCATGGAAAAGCAAGAGACCATTAATAAACAAAACACTAAAGTTATGATTGACATAAAAGACACTCTTACTAAATTTGCTTGTGTACTCACTATTCACGATAAAGGAAAATTTTCTTCTCAACTTCAACTGAATCCTAAGAGTCAGTACAGTCTAAATGAGGGTAGTTCAAAAAACTAACAAATAGATAAAGTCAAGTCAGTGATAACTCTTAGGAGTGGAAAAGTTGTTGAAAAAAAAATTCCTGGACCTTGTAAGAAATATGAGGAATCAATTCCCCAAGATAAGGAAGAGGTTAATAAGTCATCTGGCCAAAACGAGACTAAACTCTAGCCTCCACCCCCATTTCCTCAAGCATTAAACAATTCAAGGAAATTATACCATCGCATTGAAATTTTTGAAATTTTTAAACAAGCAAAGGTCGATATTATGTTGCTAGATATTATAAACAGGTTCCTTCTTATGCTAAATTTTTTAAGGACTTATACATTGTTAAAAGGAAATTAAATGTGACAAAGAAGGCATTTTTGGAAGAACTAGTAAGCTCCATTATTCAGAGCAATAATGTTTTGAAACATAAAGACTCTGGTTATCATGCGATTTCATGCATTATTGGAGAACATAAAATTGAACAAGCTCTACTTAATCTTGGTGCTAGTGTTAATTTGCTTCCATATTCAGTTTATCAGCAACTCAACTTGGGTGAGTTAAAACCAACTTCTGTAACTCTTCTACTTATCGATAGATCAATTAAAATTTCAAAAAGAATAGTGAAAGATGTGTTGGTACAAGTTAATAAATTCATATATCCTATGGATTTTACAAGTCGATTCTTGTTATTTTAGATCGCCCATTTTTAGCAATATCTAATACTTCGATAAATTGCAGAAATGGAATAATGAAGCTAACTTTTGAAAATATGACACTAGAGTTTAATGTTTTCAACATGTGCAAGCAATCATAGGAAGTTCATGATGAAAAGGAGGAAGTTGACGGGATTGAGGCCATTGTAGATAATCATCTTCAAACAAGGAGTTCTTCTGATCCATTACAAATTTATTTAATTAATTCATTTAATTCAGGTACACAAGTAGATGATGATGATTCTGAAATATACTATTTGCTTGATTGTACACAGGTAATGGAATACAGGGGATGGAAGCTAAGATTCGAAGAGTTAAAACCCACGAATGATAATACTCATGAAGAAATACCTACACTGGAACTAAAGTCATTACCTGCTGGGTTGAAGTATATATTTTTGGGAGAAGAACAAAGTCTTCTAGTAGTAATTTCCTCGATCCTTACTGGAGAACAAGAAGGCATGTTAATAGAAGTACTTAAAAGGCATAAAAATGCAATTGGATGGACATTAAAGGACATAAAAGGTATTAATCCATTAATTTGTACACATAGAATATATTTAGAGGATATGCTAAACCATCTCAACAACCTCAAAGAAGATTAAATCCACATATGAAAGAGGTAGTTAGAGTTAAAGTTCTTAAATTACTTGATGTTGGAATTATCTACCTTGTCTCTGATAGCCAGTGGGTAAGCCCTACACAAGTTATGCCTAAGAAATCTGGAATAACAGTGGTTGAAAATGAAAAAGGTGAATTAATACTTACGCGAGTCTCATCCAGTTAGCGTATATGTATTGATTTTAAAAAATTAAATGCAGCCACTAGGAAAGATCATTTTCCCTTGCCATTTCTTGATCAAATTCTAGAAAGAGTAGTAGTACATCCCTACTACTATTTTCTTGATGGTTATTTGGGATATAATCAAATACCAATTACATTAGAGGATCAAGAAAAGACCATTTTTACGTGCCTTTTTGGTAATTTTGCATATAGAAGAATGCCTTTTGACCTTTATAATGCTCTGAAAACTTTCCAAAGATGCATGCTAAGTATTTTTAGTGACATGATTGAGTATTATTTAGAGGTTTTCATAGATGACCTGACAGTTTTTGGAAATTCTTTTGAAAATTGTCTTAATAATTTAGAAAAAAATCTTAAAAGATATGAAGAAAAAAGATTTGTTTTAAAATAGGAAAAATATCAGTACATGGTTACCTCAGGAATCGTGTTAGGTCATGTGATATCTTCTAAAGGAATTGAAGTGGATAAAGCCAAAGTTGAATTAATTGTTCATTTGTCATTCCCAAAAATAATCAGAGAAGTTTGTTCCTTTTTAGGACATGCATGATTCTACAAAAGATTCATTAAGGACTTTAGTACCATATCTAGACTATTATGTAATCTTCTAATGAAAGATGCACTATTCAATTGGACTCAAGAATGTCAAAAAAATTTTGAAAAATTAATCTGTCTTTTGACATCTGCTCCTATCATGAAATCCCCTATATGGTCTTTACCTTTTGAGTTGATGTGTAATACTAGTGATTTTGTTGTTGGCCCTATGTTAGGCCAAAGAAAGGAAGGTAAGCCTCATATAATTTATTATGCAAGTCGAACTTTGAATAGTACATAAATAAATTATATCACTACTGAGAAAGAACTATTTGCTGTAATTTTTACATTGGACAAATTTTGAGCTTATTTAATTGGTTCTTCTATTGTTGTTTTCACCGATCATGCTGCTATTAGATATTTAATGTCTAAGCAGGATACGAAACCTAGGTTGATACGATGGATCTTGTTGCTTCAAGAATTCAACATCACAATAAAAGATAAGAAATAAGTCAAAAATGTTGTTGCAGATCATTTGTCCACACTTATAATAGGCTCACCTTTTGATAATACACCTATCAATGATTCTTTTCCTGATGAATTTTTATTTTGTATCAATTATATGCCTTGGTTTGCTAACATAGTCAATTTTCTTGTAACAAGAAAGATACTGTCTCAATGGATGCACCAAGACAAAAGGAAAATTTTTACTGAGGTGAAAATTTTTTATTAGGATGATCCATATTTGTTCAAATATTGTCTTGATCAAATCTTTCAAAGATGTGTACCCGATAGTAAGGTAGGTAGTGTCATTAAATTTTGTTACTCAGAAGCATGTGGAGGTCACTTTTCTTTAAAGAAAACAGTTGCGAAAATCTTGCAGTGTGGATTTTATTGGCCCACTCTATTTAAGGACAACTATACCTTTTGTAAAAGTTGTGAAAACTATTAGAAATTGGGTTCCATTTCTAAAAGAAACATGATACCTCTGAACCCTATCGTTGTCATTGAAATTTTTAATTGTTAGGGAGTTAATTTCATCGCTCCATTTCCATCCTCATATGGATTTGTGTATATTTTGGTTGCAGTTGATTATGTCTCAAAATGGATTGAGGCGATTCCATGTCGACACAATGATCATAAAACTATTCTTAAATTTTTAAAAGAAAATGTCTTGAGTCGATTTGGAATCCCTCGAGCTATCATCAGTGATGGGGGAACACATTTTTGCAATAAACCATTTGAATCCTTAATGAAGAAATATGGCATTACCCATAAAATTATTACCCTTTATCACCCTCAAACAAGTGGACAAGTAGAATTAACAAATAGGGAGATTAAACAAATTTAAAAAAAAACGGTTAATCTAAATCATAAAGATTAGTCTTTAAGTCTAAATGATGCACTTTGGGCTTACTGTACTGCTTTCAAAACATATTTAGGCATGTCACCCTATCGATTAGTCTATGGAAAACATTGTCACTTACCTGTAGAACTGGATCATAAAGCATTTTGGGTCATTAAAGCTTTCAACCTAAACCTTGATGATGCTTGTAGGTTACGCAAATTGCAATTAAATGAACTTGAGGAATTGAGAAATGATGCATATGAAAACTAAATTTATAAAGCTAGAACAAAAACTTTTCATTACAAATCAATTTTGAGAAAATATTTTGAAATTAGTCAAAAAGTTCTACTTTATAATTCTCGCCTTCACCTATTCCCTAAAATTGAGATCTAGGTGGACTGACCATTTTATTGTCAAACATGTGTATCCTTATGGGGACTTAGACATTGAGAATCCTATGAATGGTAATGTGTTTAAGGTCAATGGACAAAAACTTAAACTATTTCTAGAAAATGAAGTTGCTGAGGTAGAATTCATTTCCTTTTCTAATACTTGTTATGAGAAGAATTTACTCTAATTTTGTGGCTTTCTTTTTGTAGCTCTTTGCGACCCCGATTAAGTGGCGGATAATAGTACTCTGTGGCTCTCAAGTCGGATTGTTTTCAATTTCCCATAATAACTGATTCTTTCTCCTTTAAAATGGATGTCATTCTTTCAAATTTAAGAAAATATTTTCCTTCTCTTCCTCAAAATGATCTAACAAAAATCTACAAAACTAGATGTGAAAGATTGAGACTGTTAATGCACAAGGCATCCTGGAAGATATACACTGGATAATCGAAGTAAAGGTCCTTTTAGCATGTGAATCTTCAATTTCATTTGACTCATACATGTTAGGTCTCAGTAGAAATTCGTATTCTAAAAGGAGAAGAGTGAAAAGGTTACAAGTCTGTCACAAATGTGCACGATGAAATTGTAACAAGCGATGTCATTCTTTGGGAATGGTTTTCACAAATCGAGAAGATAAAATATACTTTATTAATAATAGACTAAGAAATGAGTCATTAGATGATATCTTATTAACTCTTGAGACGCATTCTTATGGATTTGTGCATCGTGAACTTCTTAATTTATAGAATCTCTTCAAGCACGAACAAAAATGTTACAGTCTTGGGAATCTGACTCTAAAAGACCATGTTTGCCAATTTATAAAAAAAATTGGATGGGAAGCTTATCCTTGACTCATAAAAGGCGTTTAAGCCATTATTGGACATAAAAACAGAGGAAGATGTGAACCACAATCACAATAACATATATATATTATCTTGTTCATCTTCTTCTTCTTTAAAAAAAGAGAAGGAGGGTGAAACTTTGGTTGTACCTAGTCTTTAATTAGATTAGGAGCCCAAGCAGATATCCGTCCTGTCATAGACTCAAGAGAAGACCTTCGCACGTCGGTTTGTAAATAAGGTTCGTGTGCCATACTTTATAGAGAGCCACGTGCTACATTCCTAGTTCTGGGAATCTATGCTCTATAGCGCTGTTGGACCGAAAGAGGAGTCTCATCTTTGCTATGAAATGTAAATAGCTATTGAGCATTATCTTGTACTTAATTGTATGAGCTCTGATGCGCCAGATCATATGGATGATGTCGAGTATTCACCTGTATTCAGATTGAATGCCTTTAAGTAGGTGTCAGGACAGGTTGTGTACAATTCTAGCCACAGGGGAGGTCTAAAGCCATGCCTTGTGAGGATGAACTGCACTCATGACGCGTAGTATAAATATACGCCATGACTATTGTACTGGTGACACACAATATAAAGGTATGCCACCATTTGTTATTATATTTCTTTTATCTTTGTATGATTTTGTTGTATTTTGGTTTTAGACAGAGAATCCTTTGAGTAGGGTCCTTCAGGGGTTTCTAGACTTTTTTACCTTGATGGTTTTCTTGAAGTTTTTTTTAAAAATAATTTTTATTAATTTTAAACTTTTATGATAACAGTCAGCCTACCCATATAAGTGCTATCATTACTTTATCCATTCATTTTCCTATTTAAACACTTCATTCTCTTCACTTTCCTCCAACTCATAATCATTCAAAGGGAGGGTGAGTATAGAAATGGAGGGAGCTTTTGTTCGTAGACTTACAAATATTTGTGTATGTTGTGGGCCAAGTTATGGGAAGGATTTAGAGTTTGTAAACACAACAAGCACTCTTGGTCGAACACTTGCTATGAGGAACATTTATGTAGTATATGGGGGAGCTAGCATTGGATTAATGAGGGTTGTATCACTCTCTGCACATCTAAGAGGCAGTCAAGTTTTATATATCATTCCTAGACCTTTAACTCAAAAGAACATGACTGGAAAGACAATTGGGTTGGAACTTCAAGTATCATCTATGCATGGACGAATAAGGACAATGCTTGAAAACTCTGATGCATTTATTGCCTTACCGGGTGGTTTTGGTACTTTGGAAGAAGTTTTTCTAATTGTCTCTTAGGCCCAACTAAACATCCACCAAAAACCTATAGGTTTGTTGAATGTTAATAATTTCTTTGATAATTTGTTATCTCTTCTTGACCATATTGTGGAACAAAACTTTATCATACCTTCTGCAAGACAACTCCTTATCTCTATTTTCATTATTGATGAGTTAATTGATAAATTACAAGCTTTTGTTTATGAACCTAATCCAATAATAGCTCAGATAGATTGGTCATAAGGAAGAAGCGAGGGAAGCATCAAGAAATGCGAGTTTGATCTGACACTTCATCTATAACTTTTCCTTACCTTTGGTTTTGTTCATCGTACTTTGTTTCTGTTTGAATTTGTGTTAGGTTTTTCTTTTCAATAATTGCCACAATAGGTAATATCTTTTATCCTTTACTCATTTATATTTTTGGTTGGGAGGGAATGATAGTTGACATAAAAAAAATTGAGAAGTATGATATGATTGTCAGCAACTTGCTAAACCAATTAAGAATGACAGAGCAAGGAGTAATTTTACTCTTTAGACGCATCAAAATTGGGAAGTATGTTTATTGATATGATTGTCAGAAACCTACTCACAACAAAACCAATTAAGGATGACAGAGTAAGGAGCAAATTTTCCCTTTGAGGTAATTTTACTCTTGAGACGCATCTTAATTGGGGAAGTAACTATTTTGTGTTGAAGCAGCAAATGGATTCATGGATCATAACATAAATTATCTTCTTTCTTAAAAATCACATGCTTGGTTATGGATGTTGAATTGGTGGATTGAAAATGATAGAAATATGTCTTGTGAGATTTTGAGCCTATTGACGAATGGATTGAACATTTGTACCATTCTCTTCTTTCTTATGTGGTTTTCACTCATGGATCTAGAACTTGCTTTGATTCTTTTTTAAGCTATATTTTCACATACATACATAAACATGATTGAGACATTTTTATTAAAATAGGTACTTTAACCAAATAGCCAACCTTGCATATTTTCCTTTACTTAACCCCTTTATGCTTATTTGACCATTCTTTGTTTCTATCTCATTACGTGCCTTAAATGCAAAACTATGTGCTTACCTAACCTTAAAGAATAAGAGAATATTAACTTTGTCATTGGATGAGTTCTTGAACAAGTGTGGGGGTATGAGTGCAAAATGGTTGGTGAAAAAGGAAAGCGTGATTAATTGGAAAAAAATGTGTACATTTATATTAAAAAAACAAATGTGTAAAAAAGGGCCAACAAGGCAAAAAGGGAAGGGAAAAGAATATGTAAAAGGAATTTGTATTAAGAGGAGTTAGGATGAACTTTCATGTTTGTTAATTCAACTCAGTTCTCACGCTCTTTTATTCTCTTTGGTATTTAACTTGTTATATCTATAATACCCCCTCCTTTACCTTAACCCCATTACAACCTTGAATAAAGTCCTCTTGATTTGTGTATGCATATGTTCTGAGTAATGGAGAATTAGAAGATAAACAAGCTTATGGTAGTGCAAATTTTCATGGGTTGAATTGAGTGAAATACCTACCTTTTGAATGCTTGAGGGATTGAGAGTGAATCTTGTGATGATCTATCATTCTTGATTCATTCTTTTCAACTGAAGTTTCCTTGCTTGTTAGTTTGAGATGTGAAGAAATGTTACCTCATTAATATTTTGATCCCTTGAATCTTTGGTTACTCTTCTTGTTTATAAACTTTTGCATTCTTGAATATCATTGGAAATTGAGTCTTTTAGAGTCTTTAGTTTTTGAGTCTGTGTCGTTTTTCTTTGCTCCCTAGTTTTGGTCTTATGTGTTTTGCCAGGGAGTGCAAAAGTTAAGTATGGGGGAATTTAATAGCAATATATTTTATTCATTTTATAGTCCTTGCATTAGGCTTTTTAAGGTTCAATTAGGCTTAATTAAGTTAGTTTTGTCACATTTTATGATATTGAGCTTAATTGGATCATTAAAGGAATTATTACTTGAATTGACCTTAATTTGTCTATTTAGCACTGTTCAGTAAACTGACTATAATTTACTTTTAAATATCTAGTTAACGTGATTATGGTCTTGTAGGAAAGTTAAGACAATTCTCTACAACTTTCATGAGACCTCAAGGGCTAAATCACACGTTTGGATAATTTAAATTAGAGTTGAAGCAAGATTCAGAGTGCTGATCTTGACAACTTGACCTCTATGTACTCATTAGCTCATATCTTGAGCTATAAGAGTGATATTGGGCTAAAACTAGTGACATTGGAAAGTTAAGACCCAAATCTTCAACTTTCATGAAGAACATAAGAGCTAATTTGGATGGCTTGAAAGTCAGATTGGGCTTGGAAGTCATAATAGAAGAGTTGTAGCTGGGCCTGAGCAGTGTGCAAAGATTTGGTCATAACTTAGGTTGTAGGAGTGATATTTGGCTGAAACAGCAGCATTGGAAAATGAAGACAAAAGCCTACAACTTTCATGAAGACCACTTTTCCAAATTCTAAGGAAAGCCATAAGTTCAGCATCAAATCATTTGGGAGACAAGCATCTCAATAATTTTCTACTCATTCACATTTATCAAACAACTCCCTTGGCATTTTTCACTCATTATCAAACCACTCCATTGTCATTTTGTACTCCTCAAGCTCTATAAAAGGGAGAATTGGCTGATCATTTTGGGCATCTTAGCTTAGAAATCAAGATCATGTTATAGTGTTATTTGTTTCTTTTGTTGTAGTTTTTTTTTGTTCTAAATAGAAGTTGTAACACCACTTTGGAGGATGTCACACATAAAAGAAAATAAAAGAAATAGAAATAAAATCTACCCAAGTTGTGAAACATTTGTTAAATATTATTACGGGTTGTAAAATAATTCCTGATAGACAGAAGTATGATATAAAAAGATAATGCGAAAAATACGAAATAAAAAAAACATCATTACTGATAATATACATATGATTTAAGTTATAAGTCAGTACAAGTAATTCACCACTAAGACTACAAATATTTAAACAAAAACAAGAAAGAAAGCAATAAAAGAGTTAATATATACGTACATACGTGACGCGCCCAAAAAAACATCATGGTTATCTAATCCTCCGATGGATCACTCTCAAAGATGAAAATGATCATCGGGAGACAAATATCCTGGATGTCTCGACACACGGCGATAACGGATCGCGCGGTCGATACGATGCTTATCTCACTAGGCTCGGGTTTTCAAGACCCCAAATGCGACGCCTAATGGATAAGGGTAACTCTAAATGCGTAGAAAAGTGTCGTAGTCATGACAGCTCTCCATCAAAACGTTGACGTAGAATCACGGTCACACGTCCCGCATACGTCACGTAATCACGATCGCCTCGTAAATGCCAAGCCAAAGAACCTCCATGAAATACTAGCTCTACGAACCCCAAAAATCTTGGCCGCCATCCCTCACAATCAATCCAGAGGATATGGATGATCGGATGGTTCTTGATCGTCAAACTGGTCGTCCGCTTGCTGATCTTCTTCCTCCTCGGGGTACAAGATCTCAAGGGGCTGATCCTCTTCCTCGAAGTCTTTACCGCGTAAAATAAATAAACAGAAAATACATATAACAAAGAGGTAAGACAACATAAAATCATCACAACATGGCAAATAAGAAGACGACAAACAACATATATACAGCTTCATGCAATACAAAATACTATAACAGAAAGAATAACAGATTAGAGTAAGATTTAGATATCATAACAACATATCACATCACGATAAAGTATCACGTATAAAATAAAAAGATAAGAATAAACAGATAAGATATAATAACCAAATATAGTAACAAGAACTCAGATAAAATAAACAAATAAAATACGATAAACAATAAATAGATAAGATGGAAATAAATAGACATAGAGATAAATAAATAATATGACAAACAATAAATAGATAAGATGGAAATAAATAGACATAGAGATAAATAAACAATATGACAAAACCCTACTCCATGGAGCTAAAGAAAACACAAGTATCGAGAGAGAATGACTCGCAAAATCTATTAGTACCACGGCTGCCCAACCAACTATTGCGCTTGTCACACGTTGCGTCTATAGCCCCACGACACAGAATCCATCATCCAGGCGTGGTGTAGTTCACGGTCTCACGTTGTGGCACTACAGGCAAATGTACTACTAGATTTCACAAATCTCGATTAAATATAGTGCGTGTCGAGTACCATAGTGTGCTATCGGTTTACCACGGCCCAGCGGAGCTACCAACTCATCCACATGTGGGATCCCGTACACTAAAGTCTCCAAGTTCATTAGAATAATGAACCACACTACGTTTATCGCATCGACAACACGATGTGATTCGTCTCACAACCAATCCACCAAAAAATTCGGCACACATAAATAGAAAGCCATGTACGGGTTCACATTTTCCCGACAAAGCAGATAAACTCTCAAAAGCCTCAAAATACATGCGGGTTCACATTTTCCCGACAAATAAAGATCCTCAAAATAATCAGACGGGTTCACATTTTCCCGACAAAGATAAAATAAATATAGTAACGGTCAATCGCGTAGAAATTTTATCGCGTTTTCATAATTCCGTCGTTTTTACAAACGTTTAAAAATCGGGTAAAGATATTTTTCTGTTTTTAAAATAGCGTAGCATTTTTAATACGTTTTCTCAATCGCGTAGGATTTTCAAATCATTTTCTTATTCGAATGCCTTTAAAATTACTTGTTTAAACAAACAAAATAGTACTTAGTACATTTAAACTACGTAGAATAATTTTTCATACCGCATACCGTCTCTTTTGGATATTTTTGCTATCTTATTGGTTCATTTTTACTAAAAATTGACAGTATTTTTATTTAGAATATCATAATAATGGTTTCCTAAATTATCCATAAAATTTCTGTTTACCTAAAACTTCAATCATATAACTTTAATTCTTTTTGAAAACTTTCTAACATGCTTCAAAACCTAGAGTGAGCTATATGTTAGAAAACTCTCAAAATACTCAGTATTTTACTTCCTAATGATAAAATTATTAGTTTTAATCCTTTAAGCTTAATTCTACTCAATTTGTTTCTTCAAAAACTATTATAGAAAATTTCTTCTTAACTTGTATTGTCTCTTTTTGATTGAAAAAGGTTTGGAATCAAGTTTTAGAAATCATGATTACCTATAGTGGCATGTTGGCCAAATTTCGTAAAACTCTTTCATTTGATTTCTAAAATGTCTTTCACCTTTCAAATTATATCAAATGTATTATATTGTCTAAGTTCATTAAATCATATTAGAAAATAGTTAGTAGGAGTTAAATTAATCCTTTAGGCATGTTGGCCCAAAATACTAAGTCTTTACCATTTGATTTCTAAATGCATTTTCTTTGATCAAATCAATTTGAAACTTTCTTGATTCTCCTAGGTTAATTAAGTTACACTTTAGGAAAAATCAAGAGAACATTTTGGTCCTCCAAATTTGTCATTGCCGTGAGCTATTGGATTGTGCTCTTTGGAACACTCATGCAATTTTTGAACATGTTATTCACATCCTATACATTATCATACAATTCTAACACATGCATTGTATTTTCTAACACATGCAATATATTTTTCTAACACCTAAACCTAAATTAAAGCTTATAGACATGCATTCAAAAGCTAATAGACATGCAAAATTATTACAATCATCAAACAAGAAAGCTACTAACATACATCACATAAACTACTAGCAACCACAAAAATTAACAAATACACATCAACAAACACACCACCACCGAGTCCTTATGGATTCTACAAACATTCCATCTTCTTACCACCACCAAGGGATGATAAGAATTGTCTTCCTCTTACCTTAAATGAAGACAAAAGGTTTGCTTTCACACCTCCTAGGGTTCGGTTTTCACCTTCAAAAATACCTAGAAATCTCAAACAAAATTTACATGTTACTAACCATGAAAAGAAGCTAAACCATGGAGAAATCATGGCTTAGAACTTTGAAAATGAAGAGAGAAAAGAAAAGCATGAAATTTCACCTTCTAGGTAAAACTTTCAAGGTTGATTTCCAAGCCCTAAATGGAAGATTTTGAAGAAACTCCCAACTAGAAAGGTTCTTAGAATAGTGTTTAGGTTAAGAAAACTTGGTTAGAAAAATTTTTGGATGGTTGGATGGTGTAGTATAGCTCTTGGCCGAATGGTAGGAGAAATGAACAACAATGGTGGCTAGGTTTTCTTTGGAAGAGAGAGAAGAGAGAAATGCATGAAAATCAAAGTGGAGAATGGTCTTCCAAAGCCCTTGGCCGTAGCACTCAAGTGGGCTTGCAAGGTGGACCTTTGCTTGGCTTCATCCAAGCCTTTGGATGAATCAATGGTCAAGATCAAGCCTTGGTGAACAAGTTTGATTCCTATTGGTTGGCTCATGGTGACTCACAAGCCTAGTCACCCAGTGCATTTAATTTTCTGCTGAGTCAGCTAGCTGAGTCAGCCTATTCTGGAAAGGTCTACTGCTAACGGTGATTTAATTAAGCTACCGATCTAACTGTTCTACTAATTGTGGGTCCCGCAAAATATTTTCGGGTCCATTGTCACTAAATGATTCTGACTAATAAAATAATATTATAATAATATAAAATTATTTTATTTGACAGTTAAATCCTAAAAATTAAAAGATTATTTTTAGTCTCATTCAGAATCTGGTTAAGTAAGATCCCCAATTCTAAATAATAAAATAAGATTTTCTCCGACCCGAAAATATTATTTTCCCGCCTCGAGCAAATCACCCAAAAAGTCCATATAAAATCACAGACAAGATTATCGACATTAAATCAAGAAGAAAACAATTAAAAACAAAGAAAAAGCAAAAGAAAAAACAAGACGTTCGGGACGTAACGGTCATTTTCTCATTTTTTCCCACAACGTAGGTAATCGTCCAAAACGTTCAAATAAAATATCCAAAGCAAGTATTAATTATCTCAGTATATCTTACGTAAAAATTAAAACAAGAATCAGAAATTTTTATTTTACCGTCTCGAAGCAAATTACGTAAAACGATCAAATAAAATTTGAGCCTCAGTATTATCGTAATTGTTTTCATACGTAAATCGAGAACAAGAAAATAGGGACACACATGGTCATTCACACAAAAGCATGAAAAACAAAGAAACAAGACATTCTGAATATTTTCTAAAAATTGGGGCGTTACAACACTCCCCAACAAATAAAAATTTCATCCTCGAAATTCGTTGTTCATCAAAACAAATGAGGATATTGATCCTTCATTTTATCTTCCAGCTCCCAGGTAGCTTCACCCGTCACATCATTCCATATGACCTTCACTAACTCGATCATCTTCCCTCGAAGCTGCTTTACCTTTCTGTCCTCTATTCTGACAGGTAAAGTTTCGTAAGTCAGATTCTCCTTCAACTGTACGTCATCTGGATGTATAACATGTGTCAGATCTGGTATATACTTCCGTAACTGAGACACATGAAACACGTCATGCAAATTCGATAGAAAAGGCGGCAAAGCAATCTGATATGCTACAGGACCTATACGTCGGATAATCTGATACGGTCCAATGAATTTAGGAGTAAGCTTCTTAGACTTAATCACTCTTCCGACACCAGTAGTAGGAGTAACTCTTAAAAATACATGCTCACCCTCCTTAAACTCAAGAGATCGTCTTCGTTTGTCCGCATAACTCTTCTGCCTGCTTTGCGTCGTTCTCATCTTCTCTTGTATCATCTTTACCTTTTCTGTCGTTTGTTGCACAAGATCTGGTCCAATAGTCATACTCTCCCCATCTTGATACCAGCATAGCGGCGTTCGACATCGTCTTCCATACAATGCCTCATAAGGTGCCATTCCGATGCTTGCGTGAAAACTATTGTTGTAGGTGAATTCTATCAAAGATAAAAATTCATCCCAACTTCCTCGTTGTTCCAAAACACAAGCACGCAATAGATCCTCCAAAGACTGTATAGTTCTCTCTCGTTCGACCATCCGTCTCATGGATGATATGCCGAACTCAATCGTAACTTGGTTCCCATAGCTTCTTGCGTACTTCGCCAAAATCTTGACGTAAACCTCGGATCTCTGTCGAAACTATACATGTAGGCACTCCATGTAATCTGACAATCTCGCCGATATACAATCAGGGTTAATCTTTCCAATGAATATTTAATATTGATTGGTAAAAAATGAGCCGATTTCGTAAGTCTATCGACTATAACCCATATCGAATCATGACCTTTCCTTGTCTTTGGCAAACCAGTAACGAAATCCATAGAAATGCTGTCCCATTTCCATTCTCGAATCGATAATGGTTGCAACATCCCAGCTGGTCTTTGGTGTTCAACTTTCGATTTTTGACAAACTAGGCAAGTTGACACGCATCTAACCACATCACCCTTCATTCCATGCCACCAGAATAACTTCTTCAAATCTTGGTACATCTTTGTTATGCCTGGATGCATACTTAATAGACTAGTATGGGCATGTTCCACAATATATTGCCTCAGTTCTCGGTTACGAGGAATACAGATTCTACCCCGAAACCTCAAAATTCCATCAGCTCCTTCTTTGAACTTTACTTGTCTCGTCTTGCTTCATTTGTTCCCTTATTCCTTGCAAAAATTTATCGGCATTTTGCTTTTCCCTTATGTCTTCCATCAGCTCGCTTGAGATAGTAACCATATTCATACGTATCTTTCCCGCTTTCAACTCAACAAATGACCACTCATCTCTAAATTGTTCAATGAGCTCCTTTTCTTTGATCATCGCCAGTAAACACCGATAATCTTTCTACTCAAGGCATCGGCCACGACATTCGCCTTACCAGGGTGGTACAAAAGTTGAAAATCGTAATCGTTCGTAAATTCTAACCATCTTCGCTGCCTCATATTCAGCTCCTTCCTTCGTCGTACAAGTACTTCAAACTTTTGTGATCACTGAAGATGTTGAACGTTGCTCCATAGAGAAAATGTCTCCATATCTTCAGAGCAAAAACCACCGCAGCCAATTCCAAATCATGCGTAGGATAATTCTTCTCATGAACCTTCAATTGTCGAGAAGCATATGCCACCACATTCCGGTCTTGCATCAACACGCATCCTAGTCCTTGATAAGAAGCGTCACAATACACATCGAAAGATTTCTTCGAATCGGTAGGATCAACACCGGCAGCTTGTTAACCTCTTCTTTAACTCTTGAAAACTAGCTTCACGCTCTTCCGTCCATTCAAAAGCTTGACTTTTCCTCGTCAGTTGTGTAAGTGGTCCAAAGAATCTTGGAAAAACCTTCGATAAATCTCTCGATAATAACCAAGAAGTCCAACAAAACTTCGAACTTCATTCTTGTCTTAAGTCTTTCCCATCGTAAAACAGTCTCCACTTTCGATGGGTCCACCGCAATACCTTCTTTAGAAATTACGTGACCAAGAAATTGGACTTCTTCTAACCGTAACTCACACTTAGCCAATTTCGCATACAAATGCTTCTCCCTCAAAATCAAGAACAACATTCAGATGTTCAAAGATGCTCTTCCTTCGATCGAGAATAGATCAGAATGTCATCGATAAAGACAACGACAAATCTGTCTAGATATGGACGAAATATCTTGTTCATATAATCCATAAATATGGCAGGAGCATTCGTCACCCCAAATGGCATTACCTGATACTCATAATGTCCATAACGAGTTCGAAAAGCAGTTTTAGGCACATCTTCCCCTCTTACACGAATCTGGTGATAACCCGATCGCAGATCTATCTTGGAAAATATCACAGCTCCTCTCAATTGATCCATCAAATCGTCGATTCTTGGAAGCGGATATTTATTCTTGATAGTCACCTTGTTCAACTATCGATAGTCCACACAAAGTCGTGAAGTTCCATCCTTTTTCTTAACCAAAAGCACTGGCGCACCCCACGGGGAAACGCTAGGTCGTACAAATTCTTTCTCCAACAGTTCCACCAATTGCTTTTTCAGCTCCCCCAACTCTACTGGCGACATACGATACGGTGCAATTGAGATAGGACCTGTTCCCGGTACTAAATCAATTGAGAACTCGATCTCCCGCTCAGGCGGTAAACCAGGTACGTCTTCAGGAAAAACATCCGGAAAATCGTTGACAACAGGAATAGTATTCACATTCTTCTCATTCTTAACTTCTAGAGAAGACAATACCAGATATCCCTGCGCTCCATCTCTCAACAAAGACTTGACCTTAACAAAGCTTAAGAATCCGACTCTTCTTCCTTAGGAAAAACTATAGTTTTCTTTGCACAATCTATAAGGATATGGTTAGAACATAACCAAATCCATCCCTAAGATTACATCTATCTCAATAGGAGGCAAACAAATCAAATTGACCAAAAACAAACAGCCCTTCACAACAATAGGACAATCCAAACAGATCTTAGAAGTAACTACAGGTTTAGCAGTTGGCGTAGATACACTCAACTTAACATTCAGAGAAGACACAAGCAACTTCAGTCTTTCCACACAATCATAGGCAATAAACGAGTGTGTAGCACCCGAGTCATACAATACAGTCAGAAGGTTACCTCCAATGTCACCTTCTCCTTGAATAAGGTCATTAGATTGAGAAACTTTAGATCCCATCATTGTATACACTTGCCCTCCAGATTTCGATTGAGTATTTTCAGATTTTTGCTGATTAGCTCTAACATGACGAACAACAGGTTTCTTCTCTGGTCGAGTACAATCCTTCGACATATGCCCAGGCTGTCCACAATTAAAACAGACAGTTCCCTTGATTGTACAGTCTGGAGATATATGGCCCTTCTTACCACATTTAAAACACGTCGGCGTAAACACCACTCTCTGTCCTGCTCCACCACTAGGTACACTCCCTCCAACTGGCGGTCGCTGAGTCTGACTTCCTTGTGGTCTAGAATATGGCTTACGCAGAAACCGATTTGTATTGCTACCTCCACCTCTTTGAAACCTTGTCAGCCCAAAGTTCCGATTCCTCTGATCTCGCGACGGTTCAAGCTCCTCAAGTCGCGCACATGCATCCACTAAAGCATGAAAATGATTCATATTCAGAGATATCACTCCTCGCTTCAATTCCACTCTCAATCCGGACTCAAACTTCCGACATTTCCATACCTCATCTTGTCGATTTTGAGCATACTCCGAAAATTGAGACAAACTTTCAAATTTTGTGGCGTACTCATTCACTGTCATATTTCCCTGTCGCAACCCAAGAAATTCCATCTCCTTGGCATGCCTAGCACTTGCAGGAAAATATTTATCCAGAAAAGTATTAGAAAACACTTCCCAGTGATCTCAGTCCTTCAGCTTGCAACACTCGGCGGATTCCTCTCCACCAATGTTCTCGCATCTCCTCTCGATGAAGACAAAGATAAGTTACTTTCTTTTCATCCGTGCATCTCATCCCCTCAAAGATTCTCTCTAAATCTTGCATCCACCGACTCGCTTTCTCCGGATCCACCTCGCCTCTAAACCGTGGCGGATTATGGCGCCTAAATTCGATAAATTTAGGGCATCACCGTAGCATCTTGTTTGTTGAGTCGCTCTCAAATTTTGTCGAGTAATCACTTCACCATCTCGCGTATAGCTTCAAGAAGAACCAACATCGGGTCCTCAACACGATTCACGTTAGCACGTCCTCTGCCTCTACCAGCCATCTTCTTTCTTCAAACATAACAAAACAAAGTTAGATACATCCTTCTAGATATTTCCGAAAGGATATAAATCACAAAGATCACAGAGGATTACACAGCACAAACAAAAACAGACCCAACCACAACCCCAAAAGACTCTAACTTGGGCTCTGATACCAACTAATGTAACACCCCTTTGGAGGATGTCACACATAAAAGAAAATAAAAGAAATAGAAATAAAATCTACCCAAGTTGTGAAACATTTGTTAAATATTATTACGGGTTGTAAAATAATTCCTGATAGATGTAAGTATGATATAAAAAGATAATGCGGAAAATACGAAATAAAAAAAACATCATTACCGATAATATACATATGATTTAAGTTATAAGTCGTACAAGTAATTCACCACTAAGACTACAAATATTTAAACAAAAACAAGAAAGAAAGCAATAAAAGAGTTAATATATACGACATACGCGACACGCCCAAAAAACATCATGGTTATCTAATCCTCGATGGATCACTCTCGAGATGAAAATGATCATCGAGAGACAAATATCCTTGATGTCTCGACACACGGCGATAACGGGATCGCGCAGTCGATACGATGCTTATCTCACTAGGCTCAGGGTTTTCAGCACCCCAGTGACGCCTAATGGATAAGGGTAACTCTAAATGCAGAAAAAGTGTCGTAGTCATGACAGGCTCTCCATCAAAACGTTGACGTAGAATCACGGTCACACGTCCTGCATACGTCACAGAATCACGATCGCCTCGTAAATGCCAAGCCAAAGAACCTCCATGAAATACTAGCTCTACGAACCCCAAAAATCCTGGCGCTGCCATCCCTCACAATCAATCCGGAGGATATGGATGATCGGATGGTTCTTGATCGTCAAACTGATCGTCCGCTTGCTGATCTTCTTCCTCCTCGGGGTACAAGATCTCAAGGGGCTGATCCTCTT
The DNA here is from genome assembly GCA_029884605.1 of Ormosia emarginata. Classification (NCBI taxonomy): domain Eukaryota; kingdom Viridiplantae; phylum Streptophyta; class Magnoliopsida; order Fabales; family Fabaceae; genus Ormosia; species Ormosia emarginata. Next base: position 16,072,019 of record JAQQTP010000078.1, on the reverse strand, counting down.
CCTCAAGTCTTTACCGCGCGTAAAATAAATAAACAGAAAATACATATAACAAAGAGGTAAGACAACATAAAATCATCACAACATGGCAAATAAGAAGACGACAAACAACATATATACAAGCTCATGCAATACAAAATACTATAACAAAAAGAATAACAGATTAGAGTAAGATTTAGATATCATAACAACATATCACATCACGTATAAAACATCACGATAAAATAAAAAGATAAGAATAAACAGATAAGATATAATAACCAAATATAGTAACAAGAACTAGATAAAATAAACAAATAAAATACGTAAAACAATAAATAGATAAGATGGAAATAAATAGACATAGAGATAAATAAATAATATGACAAACAATAAATAGATAAGATGGAAATAAATAGACATAGAGATAAATAAACAATATGACAAAACCCTACTCCATGGAGCTAAAGAAAACACAAGTATCAGAGAGAGGAATGACTCGCAAAATCTATTAGTACCACGGCTGCCCAACCAACTATTGCGCTGTCACACGTTGCGTCTATAGCCCCACGACACAGGAATCCATCATCCAGGCGTGGTGTAGTTCACGGTCTCACGTTGTGGCACTACAGGCAAATGTACTACTAGATTTCACAAATCTCGATTAAATATAGTGCGTGTCGAGTACCATAGTGTGCTATCGGTTTACCACGGCCCAGCGGAGCTACCAACTGTCCACATGTAGGATCCCGTACACTAAAGTCTCCAAGTTCATTAGAACAATGAACCACACTACGTTTATCGCATCGACAACACGATGTGATTCGTCTCGTCAACCAATCCACCAAAAAAACTCGGCACACATAAATAGAAAGCCTGTACGGGTTCACATTTTCCCGACAGCAGATAAACTCTCAAAAGCCTGTACGGGTTCAAATTTTCCCGACAGCGAAAGATCCTCAAAATAATCTGTACGGGTTCACATTTTCCCGACAACATAAAATAAATATAGTAACGGTCAATCGCGTAGAAATTTTATCGCGTTTTCATAATTCCGTCGTTTTTACAAACGTTTAAAAATCGAGTAAAGATATTTTTCTGTTTTTAAAATAGCGTAGCATTTTTAATACGTTTTCTCAATCGCGTAGGATTTTCAAATCATTTTCTTATTCGAATGCCTTTAAAATTTCTGTTTAAACAAACAGAAATAGTACTTAGTACATTTAAACTACGTAGAATAGTTTTTCATACCGCATACTGTCTTTTGGATATTTTTGCTATCTTATTGGTTCATTTTTACTAAAAATTGACAAGATTTTATTTAGAATATCATAATAATGGTTTCCTAAATTATCCATAAAATTTCATTTACCTAAAACTTCAATCATATAACTTTAATTCTTTTTGAAAACTTTCTAACATGCTTCAAAACCTAGAGTGAGCTATATGTTAGAAAACTCTCAAAATACTCGTATTTTACTTCCTAATGATAAAATTATTAGTTTTAATCCTTTAAGCTTAATTCTACTCAATTTGTTTCTTCAAAAAACTATTATAGAAAATTTCTTCTTAACTTGTATTGTCTCTTTTTGATTGAAAAAGGTTTGGAATCAAGTTTTAGAAATCATGATTACCTATAGTGGCATGTTGGCCAAATTTCGTAAAACCCTTTCATTTGATTTCTAAAATGTCTTTCACCTTTCAAATTATATCAAATGTATTATATTGTCTAAGTTCATTAAATCATATTAGAAAATAGTTAGTAGGAGTTAAATTAATCCTTTAGGCATGTTGGCCCAAAATACTAAGTCTTTACCATTTGATTTCTAAATGCATTTTCTTTGATCAAATCAATTTGAAACTTTCTTGATTCTCCTAGGTTAATTAAGTTACACTTTAGGAAAAATCAAGAGAACATTTTGGTCCTCCAAATTTGTCATTGCCGTGAGCTATTGGATTGTGCTCTTTGGAACACTCATGCAATTTTTGAACATGTTATTCACATCCTATACATTATCATACAATTCTAACACATGCATTGTATTTTCTAACACATGCAATATATTTTCTAACACCTAAACCTAAATTAAAGCTTATAGACATGCATTCAAAAGCTAATAGACATGCAAAATTATTACAATCATCAAACAAGAAAGCTACTAACATACATCACATAAACTACTAGCAACCACAAAAATTAACAAATACACATCAACAAACACACCACCACCGAATCCTTATGGATTCTACAAACATTCCATCTTCTTACCACCACCAAGGGATGATAAGAATTGTCTTCCTCTTACCTTAAATGAAGACAAAAGGTTTGCTTTCACACCTCCTAGGGTTCGGTTTTCACCTTCAAAAATACCTAGAAATCTCAAACAAAATTTACATGTTACTAACCATGAAAAAGAAGCTAAACCATGGAGAAATCATGGCTTAGAACTTTGAAAATGAAGAGAGAAAAGAAAAGCATGAAATTTCACCTTCTAGGTAAAACTTTCAAGGTTGATTTCCAAGCCCTAAATGGAAGATTTTGAAGAAACTCCCAACTAGAAAGGTTCTTAGAATAGTGTTTAGGTTAAGAAAACTTGGTTAGAAAAATTTTTGGATGGTTGGATGGTGTAGTATAGCTCTTGGTCGAATGGTAGGAGAAATGAACAACAATGGTGGCTAGGTTTTCTTTGGAAGAGAGAGAAGAGAGAAATGCATGAAAATCAAAGTGGAGAATGGTCTTCCAAAGCCCTTGGCCGTAGCACTCAAGTGGGCTTGCAAGGTGGACCTTTGCTTGGCTTCATCCAAGCCTTTAGATGAATCAATGGTCAAGATTAAGCCTTGGTGAACAAGCTTGATTCCTATTGGTTGGCTCATGGTGACTCACAAGCCTAGTCACCCAAGCATTTAATTTTCTCATTGAGAGTCGACTAGTGAGTCACTGTTTCGGAAAGTTCTACTGCGCTAACTGATTTAATTAAGCTACCGATCTAACTGTTTCGCTAATTGTGGTCCCGCAAAATATTTCCTGTCCATCATTCACTAAATGATATCTTGACTAATAAAATAATATTATAATAATATAAAATTATTTTATTTGACAGTTAAATCCTAAAAATTAAAAGATTATTTTTAGTCTCATTCAGAATCGGGTTAAGTAAGATCCCCCAATTCTAAATAATAAAATAAGATTTTTTCCGGCCCGGAAAATATTATTTTCCTGCCTCGGAGCAAATCACCCAAAAAGTCTATATAAAATCACAGACAGTATTATCGGATATTAAATCAAGAAGAAAACAATTAAAAACAAAGAAAAAAGCAAGAAAAACAAGACGCGTCGGGACGTAACGGTCATTTTCCCATTTTTTCCCACAACGTAGGTAATCGTCCAAAACGTTCAAATAAAATATCCAGCAGTATTAATTATCTGTATATCTTACAGAAAAATTAAAACAGTAACTCAGAAAAATTTTTATTTTACCGTCTCGAAGCAAATTACGTAAAACGATCAAATAAAATTTGAGTTTGTATTATCGTAATTGTTTTCATACAGAAATCGAGAACAGTAAAATAGGGACACAGCGGTCATTCACACACAAGCATGAAAAACAGCAAACAGTACATTCAGAATATTTTCTAAAAATTGGGGCGTTACAGAAGTTATGTTCATCTTTTTCTTCTTCTCTCTTTCTTTCTTCTTGTTCATGAGTAACTAATTTTCATTTTGCTTAAGTAAAATGGTGAAGTTTTTGGTAATAAATTAAGCTTAGATTAATTTTTTTCTTGTGCTTGAATGATGTATTATCAAGTGATCATTATATGTGTAGTATTTTATTTCCAATTAATTTAGAAACCCTCCTTGTAAAGTGGAAATCTTAATTCATTATAGACAAGAGGTTGACACAATGAATGCTTGAGCCCATTTACAAGTGTTGGCGTTAGTGGATAATTAAAAGAACCATATTATAATTACATATTTAATCTTAAATGAACTTTGAATTGTTGTAGTTTCCGATTGAAACCTCCGTTATGTGTGGATTTCAATTGAGTTATAAAAAAAATAATATTGTCTTTAATTTATTACTAAGAGTGGATCTCCTAGCCCAGGTTAATCCTTTTTCATTTGTGAACAACTTTTATCACCTTTATGATTGTGACAAATCTTTTTCTTACCTCAAAGAATTTTACTTCATCAATTCCTTGTGGATCAACCTCGAACTCCCGAGAATTTATTATTTGAAACAACCTTCACTTGGGTTTACAACTTTTAATTCGCATCAGCTTCTACACAAAGAGGCGAATGATCCTTGAAGTGTAGGAAGGACTCAATCATTGAAAAGGTTTGTCAAGCACCATTTGAAGGTTGAAAAATAGTGGAAACTCTTGGGTGGATGATCCTAGGGACTAGACATAGATCACAAGGGTGATTAAACCAATATAAGTCTTGTTTGTAATATTCTCTATCCTTATCTCTTTACTTTTAAGCTTATATATTGCTTCTGCATACTTGTTGCTTCATCCTTCACACATTCACTTTCTTTAAACTTGTGTGTGAACTTCTTATTATCATAAATCCATCCGCTATATAAGAAAATAGTTTCAATAGAAATCAAAAGAGGCTTGTTATCGAAAAGTTTTGAAAAACTCAATTTACCCCCCTCTTGAGTTTTGAAGCTACTTGGTAATAGTTTAGACAGAAGAAAGCCATGATGGCTATATGAGACGATCTAGATGATGACTTATCAGATGCTGAAATAGAAGAAAGCAAAATAGAAAACTTCTATATGATGTCAAACACTGATGTCGAGGAAGAGGTATCAGATTCTAAACCCTTTATATCTTATGATGAGTTACAAGATGCTTTCAATGAACTACTATGTGACTCCAAACTCATCTCATCAAAGTATTCCTTTCTCAATAAAAGTTTTATGAAATTATCAAAAGATTTTGATCTTTTAAAACTTGAGAATGATAAATTGAAACATGAGAATAATGAATTGATTGAAGAAAATGGTCATATTAAGACCTATATGGAACTCAGCAATGAGAACACTTTTGAAAAATCATCTCATGTATTAATTTCTAATGTGAATAGATTGAAGGAGAAAGTGAAAGAGCTTTCTGATGACCTACCTAAATTTGTGAATAGGAAAAAAACTTAGATATAATGTTAGGAAGTCAGAGATGTGCTTTTGACAAGGCTAGTTTGGGTTATAATGAGTTTAAATCTCATAAGCTATACAAAAAATCTGTTTGTCAAATCTTCTACTAAGAAAAAGTGTTTTTTTTGTAACAAACCTAGTTATACTTCTAATATTTGTTTTCTGAAATACAAAAGTGAAATAAGAGTTACATAAAAGAAGAAAACTAACCTTAGAGGACCCAAGAAAACCTGGGTACCTAAACAGAAGTAACTATGCCTACAAGTATTTCTGATAACCATTCAAAAATGACAAAATGGTATTTGGACAATGGTTGTTCAAGGCACATGACTGGAGACCGATCTAAGTTTCTAACACTTAAGGAGAATGATAGAGGATTAGTCACCTTTGTTGACAATGCTCAATCCAAGATCATTAGAATAGGTAATGTGGGTAAAGAATCCTCTCTCATTATTAAAGATGTACTTCTAGTTGAGGGGTTGAAACATAACCTTCTAAGCATCAGTTAATTATGTGACAAAGGCTACAAAATTATGTTTGAATCATCTCAATGCACAGTGAAGGATCCTAAGTCTAGTAAAGTCCTTCTTACTGCCAAGAAATACTATAATACCTTTATCATGTATCAAGATGACCACTCAAATCAAAATGTAAAGTGTTTAGCATATTCTAAAGATGAGAAGTGGTTATGGATCCAAAGGCTTGGTCATGTCAACATGAAAAATATTTCAAAACTTTCAAAAAACAACTTGGTTAAGGGCTGGCCCAAGATCAGATTTGAAAAAGATTTGGTTTGCGAAGCTTGTTGAAGAGGAAAGCAGACCAACGCTTCTTTTCAAGCAAAAAATGTTGTTTCAACTACAAGACCACTTTAACTCTTACATGTTGATTTGTTTCGACTAACCAGAACCATGAGCTTGGGCGGTAAGAGATGTGGCTTTGTCGTTGTGGATGACTTCTCTAGATTCATATGGGTGTTATACCTAAGCCACACGGATGAATCTTGTGACGCCTTTAAGATCTTTTGTATAACTACCATCAGAAGCAATCATGGAGGAGAGTTTGAAAATCAAGCTTTTAGAGAATTCTGTGATGAAAATGGAATTTCTCACAACTTCTCTTCTCCTAGAATACCTTAACAAAATGGTGTTGTAGAGAGAAAGAACAGATCTTTGCAAAAAAAGACAAGGGCTCTCCTTTGTGATGGTGGCTTAGTAAAATACTTTTGGGTAGAAGTTACAAACACTTCATGTTATGTTCAGAACTGAGTTCTTATAAGGCCAATAATCAAGAAAACACCATATGAATTATGGAAGGGTAGGAAACCCAACATATCTTACTTTCATACTTTTGGATCTGAATGTTTCATCTTGAACAACAAGGATCAACTTCGTAAGCTTGATTCTAAGGTAGATAAAGGTATATTTCTTGGTTACTTAACCTCTTCTAAATCCTATAGAATCTGCAATACAAGAACTCTCACTGTAGAAGAGTCCATGCATGTTTCTTTTAATGATGCTAACCATTCTTCTGAAGTTAAGGTTTTTGCTCTAGAAGAAGAATTTGAGAGCATTACTCTAAAAAAAAACTCCTAAGCTGGTTTCTGATCTACCTATTCCAAAGAAGGAATCTCATGACTCTACTGATAATCCTTCTAGTGACCATCAGAAGACTTAATTTGGAAGCAACATCATAAGTCATACTCAAATGCCAAGAGAATGGAGACATCTCACTTCTGATCCAAAAGATCAAATTTTTAGAGAACCTTCTTAAGGAGTGAGCTGGTTTCTGATTTACCCACTCCAAAGAAGGAATCTCATGACTCTACTGATAATCCTTCTAGTGACCATCAGAAGACTTCATTTGGAAGCAACATCATAACTCATGCTCAAATGCCAAGAGAATGGAGAACATCTCACTTCGTTTGTATATATTCAAGTTTGTCAGTACCAATGTTATGTATATGACGTAAATTATTTAGTGATACTGTTTAGTATTTTTATATTCTAGTAAGTTTATATTATCAGCTTCAAGAAATTTTATAACTCACATTTATATAATAATATATTATTTTATAACTTGAGGTAATTTGGTAGTAATTAATATAAAATGTGATACCCTACTGTGGGTGTTACACAATTAATCTAAGGAAATCAACTAATCTTAAGTTTAATCCATCATCGATCACTAAAAATCTATTCAATTGTTAACCAAGTTCTTGACTTTAGATCACATCAAGAAGCCTTAAGATGATCAATGAATTCTCTACTAGATAAGCATCTAGAATTTAATTAATCAAGGCTAAACGAATTAAGCATTCATTTAATCCTAAATTAACCTAAAACTCAGAATTCAACCAAGCTGAACAATCCATCAAACACCTTTGATGCATTGTTTAGTCTCTGTAATCCTCATTAAGCATGTGGTAATTATGCAATTATCACATCAATATCTAAACCAAATTAAGCAATTCAATCCAAATTTGATCAAAATTAAAAAAGGTAGAAGAGAAACATGATTAATAATTAAATGTAGAATAATCAAACAAGATCTCATAATTAAGCATCAAGATTATCAAACCCTAGGATTAGTTAAAAGGTTGTAGCCCTCCATGGATGAGAGGGAAGAAAGGTAGAAAAGAAAGAAACCTAGAGAGAAGGGAGAGGCAGAGAGATGATGAGAGAAAGTGCAAAAGTAGAGTAAAAATTCCAAGTCTCAGAGTTTCTGCTTTTCCTTAAATAACTACCTTTAAAATTGAAAATCCAAGTTTGCCCCTATCTTAGAATTAATCCTCTTCCTCTTAGCTTTAATTAGATACCTAATTTGGCTAATTTGGGCTTAGGATGAGAGAGTGTTGCCTATAACATTCTTAATAGCTTTCTGGACGCATTAGCTGACTTCAAAGGATGCAAATACAATTAAAAAGTCATATTTTTATAAGTGGCCTTCATAAGAGTTTAATATATATGTCTTAGCTTTCCAATGGCACTGGTTCTAACTCCATATGACTTCTACAACCCAAATTATGGCACAATCTTTGCATATTGTCTATGTTCCAGTGACAACATCTCTATTCTAACTTCCAGGCCCTATATGACCCACTAGACATCTAATTCATCCTTAGAGCTCTCATCAAAGTTGTAGAGATTTTTATGAGCTTCCCTACAAGGAAAAATTCATAGTTTTTAGATGTCTAGAACTTAAGTTATGCTTGAAATACATAAATAGTGTAAAATATTTCCAATAATGCTGAAAATACAATTAAGCTTAATTTGAACCTAAACTTATAAAATGTGGTCAAGACCAATCAATTAAGCACATAAGAGGTCTAAGAGACTAAATATGATGGTTAACTAATGCATAAAAAATGTGTTTATCAAGAATCCATTTAAGAAGAACCAAATCAATTCAAAAGAAACAAAGTCTGGACATTGGTTCCTAAACCTGAAGATCATACAATCATTGGAACTCATTGGGTATTAAGAAACAAGCTAGATGAATCAGAAAATGCAATTAGAAACAAGGTGAGGTTGGTAGCTCAGGGCTATAATTAGCATAAAGGTATTAATTTCAATGAAACTTTTGCTCATGTTGCTAGACTTAAAGTTGTCAGAATCTTACTTGCTTATGCTGCTTACAAAGGTTTCATCTTATATCAAATGGATGTCAAATCAACTTTTCTGAATGATTACATTTCTGAAGAAATTTATGTAAAACAAGCCCTGATTTTGAATATGAAAAATATCCTAATCATGTTTTTAAACTCTCAAAAGCTTTATATGGTTTAAAGCAAGCTCCTCGAGCTTAGTATGGGAGTCTTAGCTTTTTTCTTCTGAAAACTGGTTTTGTAAAAAGAAAAATTGATTCAACTTTGTTTACAAAACCTTAAAAGCCCAATTTTGTACTTGTTCAAATTTATGTGGATGATATTATTTTTGGATCTAGTAATAAACTTTAGTACAAGGGATTTTCTAAGCTTATGTAAGGAGAATTTGAAATGAGCATGATGAGAGAATTAAAATTCTTCTTATGTTTGCAAATTAAACAGTAAAAGAATGGAGTCCTAATCCATTAAGAAAAATATACTAAGGATCTTCTCAGAAGATTCGAAATGGATTAATCAAAGAAGATGAGCATGCCTAAGTTCTGGACTTAGATGAGAAAGGTAGACCTTTAGTGAAAAACTATGCAGAGGCATGATAGGCTCTCTCCTGTATCTAACTGTTGTTTGGTCCGCAAGTGCATGGGTTGAACAAGTAATATGAAAGTGAGAAAGAGTGTCATATCCTAAGGGATTTGGTTTTAAAGTTTGTATTATCATATAGTTAATCACTTTGTTCAAGATTAAGCAAGTGAAAAATTGTAAAAGTAAAAGAAAAATACATTAAAATAAGAGAACCAAGCAAGCATTTAAATAAGAGATTTAGTAACGGTTAAAAGGCTAGGGAACTTTCTTCACCTACTACTTCACTTGATTGATGTAACTTACAAGAATATGTGAAAATGAGCTTAAGTTGTTAACAGAAACCTCATGCATCCACAATGCCTATGTCTAGGTGACTTTAATTTTTAGCATTTTATTACTTAATACTCTATGTCTCCATGTGAAAAAGATTAATCTCATGCTCATTCAAACCTTGTTTCAAACATATGCTTTACATGGAAAATAGGTATTTGTCCATCCCATTGGCTACTCAAAACACCCAATAAACTCCAGTGAAAATTGATCATGAATTATCTAAAACCAAGGTCTCATTTCCCTTTCCCTATGTCTAGTTCAATAGAAAGCTCCAAATTAATTAGTGATCAAGCAATTGAATACAATAAGCATGGATTTGGATAAACAACTCATACCCATTAATCAAATATTCAAGAACAAGTCATTTACAATGAATATTCATAGTGGGATCCAAAAGATCTTCTAAAAAGAACTTAGAAATTCATAAGATTCAAAGAAATAGAAAGTATAAAGAAACCCATAGAAGAGCAAGAAAATCAAGATAGGGAGAAGAAAACAAAACTATGGATGATCCTTGTCTTGAATCTTGGTCTTTAAATCTTGAAAGATCTTCTCTCAAGAACCCTAAAACTAAAGGCCAATCTCTCACTTTTTGGGCATAAAGGTCAAAAACCAAGAATAGGAAAAATAGTCCACTAATTATATTAAAAACAAAAAATATCAAGAAATAGGGTGTTTTTTACGCCTAGGCATGCTTTAACCATGCCTAGGCGTGGCCTTCTTGGCTAAATAATTCTCGAAAAACAGAGATAGTCATGCCTAGGCATGGCCTCTGATGCTTTTTTCCTAGCTTTCCTCCATTCTACTAAACTTCAATTCCATTTCTCATCTTCCAAACCTTAGTTTGGACTCCTCATAAAAGTCTTAGAGCACTCTCTTAACTTTCAAATGTCACCAAAATCATTTTTTAAAAAAAGTCATTTTCTCAAGTTATGATCAAAATACTGAAGTAGGGTCAAGATACTAGTTCACCAATTTAGCCTAAACTTTCCTTAAAGTTTATGTATTCAACTCGGTGGAATCAAGGAAAGTGGCCAACATAAAAATTATAGATACGTCTCTTTGCTTTCAATGACTCTAGTCTTGTTCTGGTTAGAGGTCTACATCTTCAAATCTACTCTATTTGTAGGCAAAGCTCAAAACTTGATGTCCTTATCTTCTTGTCTTGCCTTGGTTCCTTTCATTTTTGGCACTCCTTTAGGTCATCAACCTACCTTCCAAGATTCAAATATAGCCCAATAAGTTAAAAATCATAAATGATACATAATTAAACCAATTTAACTCTAAATCAACCCTAATAAACACTAAAGCACATGTAATTCAACATATTCAAATAAGCTCACAAACTTTGTCAATTTTTAAACAAATAAAGGACTTAGCAGACATTTAAGCATAAAACTAGGATATAATAACTCTATTTCATAGAGTTATAAACTGCTAGTAAACCAAACATTTAGTTGAGTGTTGGAATATATGCTAGATTCCAAGCAAATCATAAAAAATCTCATTTACAAGCTACTAAGAGAATATTTAGATATTTAATTGGAACATCTAATCTTCGTATTTGGTATGAGAAAGGCACAAATCTTGTTCTCATAGGTTATTGTGATGTTGATTTTGTTGGAGACTGTGTTGAAAGAAAAAGCACTATTCGATTCAATAGCTTTCTTGGAAAAATGCCAATCACCTGGTTAAGCAGAAAGCAACATTCAATTGCCTTATTAATTACTGAAGCTGAATATGACTCTACATCAAATTGTTGCTCTCAACTTTTGTGGATAAAGTAATAATTAGAAGCCATCAACCTTTAGTACACTAAAATCCCTATATTTTGTGAAAATACTTCTGCTATAAATTTGGCCAAAAATCCCATTTAGCATTCTAGGTGAAATCATATGTTGGTCCGAAAATCCGCAAGCGCACGGGTCGACAAGTAATATATATATGAGAGTAGAGTATCGTGTCCCAAGGGATTGACACTTAGAAGAATGCTAAACTAAACCAAATTCCACAAATTCTCATCCAAGTAATTGAAATGTAAGAATGGGTTGCAATTAAAATAACAACTTAAAAGAAACAAAATAAGAAAACACCAAACACTAAATACACAAGAGAAGATGAGAATGATTAAAGCCTAGAGGTCCCTATTCACTTGCTACTTCAATGAATAATTACAATTAACAAGCACTCATCAATGAAATGATATTTGTAAGCTAATAACCATCAATAGATAAGAGCCTATGTCTAGGATAATTACCCATGTAAAACCTAGCTAATCCACTATGTATCCATATGAGCTAACATAAGAATCACTCATTGAGACCAATTATCAAACACTTGTCATGCATGACCAAGAGGTATGTGTCCATCCCCTTAGTTAATCAACACACCCATACCAATGTAATGTAATTGAACATACATCAACCATACTGTAACACCCTAATACAGATATCCAGATATATCCTAGATAGACAGAGATATATAAAGATAACCTTTACTAGAGACGTCACTTCTATACTACATACTAATATATATCTATAATCACAACTAAGTAATTATAGAAAGCCTTGAGAGATTGCGGAAAAACTTTAAACTCATACATATACATATACAAACTTAGCCACATGAGGGCTTATTGTAATACATATAACATAAAACTTACAGAACAAACATAAACTTATTACATAAGTTCTGTATACTTAAAGCAATAAAAACTACTCTAGTCTTCATGCTTTATCTTCTCATCCTTGGCAGGGTTTGCATCTCTCGTACTCGAGCCTTTGCTCAGACTTGAATCCGCATCGATACCGCATCCGAGCCTCGCATAGGTACTGCATCCGAACCTCGCATCCGGATTTACATGGAATAGCAATCGGGGTGAGAATTAACATTCTCGGTAAAAGCAATTCCAATACTAGCTTCAGTATAACATTGTATATAACAAATATATAACAAATGCTATAATTCTAACTTAGGAGCTTTCTCCCCTTTTCTCATAACTATTTCTATCTTAGGAGCTTTCTCCTCTTTTCTCTTAACTTAGGAGTTTCCTCCTCTTTTCTCATAACTGCACACTTTCTTATAGTGTGATATCAACCGATAGCCTACACACTGTTAATACATACAACGCCCATATAGCTGTATATACCAACAGTGACGGACAATGCCCATACAATTATCCGTGAATGCAATGATAATGATATGTAATATGAATATGCCTAAGGAATCCTAAAAGCATGTGAATGAAATGCAAATGCAAAAGTCTATTCTAAGAATAAAGGAGTTTGCTAGAAACTAGTCAGTATATCATCTAGTGGTAATTAGAGGGAAAACTCATCCTCACATTACACATATCCTGGCACACTGAGAAATTCGGGCTTCATCCTTGCTCAAAGAGCTTCTTTGGATTTCCCACTTATCTCCTTTGGCCTTGGTACTATTGAGATATCAGGGTTATGTCCTTCTCAAAAGTACTTCGGACACCCATCTATCTTCTTTTTGCCTCCATGAATAAACATCAAAGGATATCCACCAGATCGATACTACTTAACTAATTCATAGACTTTCATTCATACTTATATACTTAGTTCCTCTTTGATCTAAGCATATTCTACTAATAACTTTGGCTTCTTATGTTTACCCTTTACAATGAGGAGAATCTGTTACCTCATACTATATGTAACCTTAGCCCTTGGTTAGGAATACTTGTCCCTTAAGGAACTTCTCTGATTCCTTACCTTCTGGCTAAATGACCTCACGTCATATAACGTTACATTCTCAGGTAAACATCACCAGTTCATTTCTCATACTTGTACCTAAACTCCACCTCATCACTCCTATCTCTTAAGTGATCTCTAACACAACACTATGTTGCTGAGGTGTAAGGTACTTACCTATGGCAACCACTAGTCTTAGTTGCACTAAGGTTCTTTCTCTTCACATACATACTAGCTTAACTGACTAGTGTGTGAAAAGCTTAGTGTTATGTCTAACTCTTACATAAACACCATCTTACTCTCTTATAGACTCCACTCATCCTAGTGAAAGAGTCTATCTTAACTAATGCCTCAACTATCGTCGCTTAAGGACATAATGAGCATCTCTCTAAAACTTTGCATAATTAACTCAACTTTAACTAAAGTGAGTAATTCATGCATCTAACTTTCCTTTCTATCACACTTCTGGTAGTAGCTTATACTACACTTGTGTGCTAACATACATATTCTAGTTGTATCTAGCTTTCCCTTCTATCACACGTCTGATAGTAGCTTATACTACACTTGTATGCTTAAGGTTCCAGATACCTCTTTAACTATTCCAAACTCATAGAATGCTTAAGAACTTAACTTCCACACTTTGGTTAGTATCTAAGGAAGTAAATTCTCTTTATCTTGCATTTCTAACTCATCTTTACTAATACATGAGTTATTGCACATTTCTGCTCTACCTTATGATTATGACATCTTCTTAGTCATATTTCATCTTATTGTGTATTTAGCAATGTACCAAGTCTCACTTAACTAGAGACTTAGTACCTAAACGTTCCCTCTTTGGAACCAATACACAATCTTGTCTCCACTCAAGTAACTCTAATGCAGGAGTGGTTCTTACTTGCAACTCTTTGTTGCCTAAGGTTCTAGGTACCTTCCTAAGGTAATCCACTATTCTTGGATCTCCTAAGGTTCATACCTTTCTCATTCTCTACTAGAGTGCATACTAATACACTTGTCTTCATTGCACCATCTCATCACATCTTAAGTGATATCTAATGCAACACTAAGTTGCCTAAGGTGCAATGTCATTACTTAAAGCAAACCTTTCCTTTAGGATGCTTAAAAGCCTATGCTTTCTCATTCTTGATGGGTAGGTATTTTCCACTTGAAAATACCCCCAATTATGCCTTAACACACTTTAGGAAACATATATAAATGATCCCCTTTACTTTAGAACTTCAAAACGTTCAAAAATAACATTTTGGAGTTTCAGGGTCTCACGCCGCGGCACGGCGTCTGCACGCCGCAGCACCATGTTCTCGAGTGCTCTGTTTCGTGGTCTCGCGCCACGGCATGAACCTTCTACGCCGCGGCGCTGATAGCAGAACAACAGTTCTGTAGAATACGGTTTCTGCATAATTGGTTCAAAAACCAATTTCTAATCCTTTTCTCATGGATTCTAAGTGATTTCTAGCATTAATCTATGCCCTTTACCTTGTTGTAACTCTTTTACAACCTATAAATTCTCGTAGAGCATAAATCTAAGTCCAGAATCACATAACACCAACTATTTCTACAAATCCATTTTCTATGGACTCTATGGTTATTCTTAAGCCATAAATGGCCATCTAGCATTCTCTAGACTTAAACTATCCTAACCTAGTCCTTGGAATCAAGAACCAAGTTAAGAACATGGATTTGGCTATCCAAACCCCTATTTCCATTCAATATCCTAAACTATATTCAAAGAAATCAAAGAGGGAGTAATGAATAGAAATCCCCTTACCTCTTGAAGACTTGAAGCCTTAAACCTTGAAGCTTGATCTTCTTCCTCTCCTTCTTCCCTTCTTCCCCTTTCTCCTTCTTCTTCTCCCCTTTTCTTTCTTCTCTTTTCTGGTTTTCGGTTCTGCCGAGGGAGAAGGGAGATATAGGGGGTGGGACGTGGAGGTAATTACGAGAAAAGATTAACTTAAGTTTCTACACTGAAACTTATATCTGCTATGGACACCCGAATTATACTAATTAGAGTTTCCCTACTTCTAACAACATTAGAATAAATCATAAGATTCATCTAAATTGTTGTTTCACAGTTCTCATCATTTTCTATATCTGCTAGGGATCAATCCGGCATTAAAAGCACAACCTGTATGCCTAAAAATACCAAACTGACTCCGATTCTCTTGAAACTTTTACCACATCTTACTTAGCTTATTTGTGACCTAGAAATAAACTCTCTATGTTTATTTCTCTTAACTTAGCAACTTATGCTATTATCTGAGTCATTTTAAGCCACTTTACAACTTCTATGTTGCAACTAAGTGCCTAAATGAACTCAGATTGTCACAAAACTTTACTGACATGCTAAACAAGTCAAATGCTACCTTCGGTAACCATTTACTAGTCTAACATGTACTTAAGGGTATTACACATACCATATCCATATTCATAACATTCTATTTCTAGTTCTATTGGAATATTAAAATCATGCAATTGATGACCAATCAATAATAAGCACTAAGCATAGATATGGATGAACAAAACCAAATTCATTAAAAGAATACTCAACTAATTACAAGATATTCAAATCCATAGCAAGATCCTAGAGAGACCCTAGATTAGAGTTTAGTTACACATCATGAAAGAGGAGAAAACAAATGAAATCAAATGATCCATCAAGTTATAAATCAAGAGGGAAAAGGGAAAGAATGAACAAAAAATAGAGAGATGCCAAGCTTGATCTTCCTTCTTGATCTTGATTCTCCCTTGAGTCACCTCCAATCCAATTGGTTTCCTCCTCTTCTCACTTGCTCTTTGAGTTTTGTGCTTAGGTCCAAACTCCAACTCCCCTTTCTTTTCTCAAAAGTCAGAATATAAAGGTTAAACTTGTGTGCCAGGATTTTTCCCATGCCTAGGCGTGGCTTTTCCACGCCTAGGTGTGGTTGCCTCTTTTTGAAAACCCTGGAAACTTGAGCTTGCCACTCCTAAGCGTGGCTTTTTCACGCCTAAACCACGCCTAAGCGTGGATGTCTCTGCCTGAATTGGTCTGAAAACTTGAGAGGGCCACACCTAGGCGTGGGTTGGCAGCTTTTCCTTCTCTCTAGCATCCTTCTTCATTTGAACTCCTCTTTACTTCCTTATCCCTTCCAAGGTTTTTCCTTTGTGGATATCTGCTTCAAAACAACACCAAAGTACATCAGACCATAATCAGTTCAAATCCTTAAATAAAATCATCACACATTTTATTCTCAATCAATTGAGACCACAAGCTTAGATTCTCAAACAATTATGTATGAATGGGACCTTTGAACTTAAGAACTTGAAGATAACATGCTCATATTCATTCAAATTCAAGAGAAATAACTTTATTTCCTGAAGTTATCACACCACCAAACCTAAAGTTTTGCTAGCCCTCAAGCAAACTAATCCAAGCAAAAGAAGATGAAGTATAATCCAATCCAATCCAAAGCTCAAGAAACATGAGGCAAATCGAACTAAGGCATCTAACTTCCAATTATCATTCATACCTTCAGAAATCACTTCTCAACCTCACAACAAGGTCCACATATGCAAGAAATTCCCAACTATCACGATTACCATTGAATGTCATTTTTGTGCATGAAAGATTTCCCAAGCTCATGTGTTTAAGACCCTTTCCTAATTATGAAGAGCAAGATAAATGAATTTATAAATGCACATGCACTCTCAAAAGAATGTCATTCATCCCTTTCTCCACTAATGTAGGCAAGATAGAATCAAAGATCATGAGTGTCTTTTAAGCTTGTAATGTAAGGCTAAGGGTAGTGGCTAAGAAAGAAGGGAAAGGATTTGAATTCAAATATCAAACACATAATCAACCATTTCCATTGAATCAAGCCAAGCATATAGATGCACAAACAGAATCCAAATTGAAGAATCAACCTTCTTTATTCCATTTTCTCATCATTTTTTTTTTGTATATTTCCTCACTCAGATCCGAAATTTGGGAGATAAAAAAAAATTCAGCAAAAGCAAAGGCAAGAGAAGGGAGTTAATATATATATATCCAAAACAATGATTCAGCAAGCAATCACAAAAAGATTATAATTCCCCCCCCAAACCTATGTCATGCAGTGTCCCACTGTATCCAAAGAAATAAAGTCTCTAATAAAGTACGTACAATGGACTGAAAGTAAAGACAGAAAAATTAATTAGAAAAGAGCATGAAAACAATAGGCCCTGTGTTGGGAATTACGGATACATCACGCAGCAGAATAATAAAAATTCTCTCACAAGATCCATGCAAAAAATCCATAATTTGAGTTTTAAAATGTTTACCTATTGAAGCGTGATAAACACAAGCGATGTGAATCACCAACACTGTAATAGCGATAATGTCTCTGCAGTATCCACACGAACAGACTTGCAAAAAGGAGTTATGCCTCTTTTACACAGTGCTAGCTATGAAGAGAAGAGAAGAAGACCTTTCACTATCTCTCACTCACTTTCTGTAGGTGCGGCTAGGGTTGTTATGATACATGCTTAGTAGCCCCCTTAGCAGTACTATTTATAATAGTGGTTGTCTTAAGTGAGTGTGAGCAGCAGCAAAGTAAGCTGTGCAACCTTAGACTCATCTGTTATGAGTTAGGCCCACAATTGAATCCGAGTCCAATTTGGATCCTTATTGTTCCAATTTAGTCTACTCTAAGTGTGCGATCCTACAAGTTCTCATGATGTTAGTAGTAATATTAAAATCTCATTTTAGTATTACAAACAGTGAGTGGTATCTAGCAACACATCGCTACTACCCAAGTAATGAGAATGCCAGTGATTTGACATAACCTATCCATGACCAATGTTTTCATGTAGTTTAGTCCCTTTATCCAGATATCTAGATTGAACACAAGGCATGGAACATGTCACCCTTGTTTAGTTCAATCTTCAGTTTCCTGATTCTTGAGTAGACATAGTAATAACAAATGAGATCAATATCTCATATTGACTCATTTGAGCGTGGTCATGCATTTCGTAGTCTCACTCAATCAGGGGCCCAAAGATATCACTCCTTTTATGCAAGAGGGACAAATCCTATCTAGGTCACTCACATCCCTCCACATGAATCACGGTATGTCTAATAACTAACTTTATAATCATCTTATTACAGATGACATTTGATGGCATTAAAACACACAACTCCTCATGTAGGAATCGTAGTGATTTTAGGTCAAAGGACCACATACACCATTATCACTATGAGAATTGCTCATAACACTCACGTAACGATCCACGTAGCATTCTCATGGCGGGTCTGTCCAATACATCATTACTTTAATATGTATCCATGTGAAGACTTGATATCTCATATCCATGACCCGTGAGTTGTGGTCATCAATCTACGCACATACTAGTCTCAATGCATTATTGTTGTCCTAATTAATAATAATACTTGGCTAGGGACATTTAAGAATAGTATTTTATCTAATAGGATCTCACGATCAAGTCATCCACTTAATGTCCTATGGTATCAAACTTACTATTCTAAGGACTTTATTATGTTTATAAAAAAAGAACACAATAAATGAAATGTCTCATATATTAAAAAATAGCATAATATAATGTATATAAATACAGACAAAATGTATTGGCCTCTAGGGCATACACCAACACCCTGGTGCCTCAAAACAAGTCTTCCTCATCAAACAAGTCATCTCGATATCATCCGTAGGTGGAGAAGGTGGAAGAGAAGGTGAAGCTACAACTGGTGGAGCTACAAATGGAGGAAATGCTAGAAAATCATCCATTGGGCATCCCTGACCCAATGCTATCCAGTGAATGCTCTGGTAAACTGTAGCTAGCATCTCCTACTACGTAGCCAGCATCACTTGCTGCTGATCCATGCATTGATCAACAGAAGTAGCCCAAGTAGCATTAAAGACTGGAGCAGGCTGTGGGACTGGTGCAGGAGCAAGCTCGGGATCTGTAGCTGGGGGTAGGCCTGGGGCTTGCCGGAGTTTCTTCTGAGCAGTCATGATTGTTTGAACTACCCTCTTCGTCATAGAAGTCTTTAGCTTCACGTGCACCTCAGTATCTTTCCATTTGATGTGAGCTCTCTCACAAAGCCGACAGATGAGGAAAGTGAAGAAAAGTGATTTGAGCCTGGAAGTGATGCACAGTCTGATCTAGTCATAGAGTATCTGAGCAGTGTCCACTTGCTGCAGACTATGGATCACATACAACATATAATCCCGTTCAAGATAGATCTCTGACCTATGCTCAGTGGGGAGCAAGCAGGAACAAACAAAATGATTCCATGGGCGCAGCTAATGGCACAAGCTCTCCTGTTTGATGAATCAGATGAAGTGATCTGAGTTCTGCTGAACCTGAACAGGGAAGGCAGGATCACAGATGCTGGCCATGACTGTGCTGAAGGGGGTTCCTCCATCCTTTTTAGGAAATTGTAATGTTCGATAAGCACAATGAAGTGGAGGAGGGTCAAGTTCCATAACCTGGTAAATGCGCTCTACAGAATAATCAACCATCTTCCTTCTAACCCTGGTAGTTGTAGTAGAATGCTTCTCAGCATGAGCATTGGCATAGAATTCCTTGACTACAGCAGCCACAGGCTCCTCAGTGGGATGCTCTGTAAAGGTCTTCCAGTTGAGTGCTTCAGTGACATCAAAAATGGCAGGATAGCGTTCCACATCGATACCATGGAACCCCCTCTCTGGAATGATATTGATCTTTCACAGATACTGCCAGAAGTAATCAAGGCATCATGCGATGTAAAGAAGACTGGGTCAAAGAACGGAATCTTATCAGCGTCCTCAGCATGGCTTGGTCTAGCCTCAACAGTTTTTCTTTGATGCTTTGACATGATCGGAGGATACCTAAAAAGAAATAAAGCCTAGTTATGACCATTGAACAAGAATTAAGCAATCAATGTAAGCAGCCATACCAAGTAAGAACAGTTTGCAATGCAATCAATAAGCCCGATCAATCACAAAGGTCATTCATGCAACTTATTTACTTCAAAGCTCATCCAAATCAACATTCCCAACTAAATCAATTTGTAGCCTTACCAATTCAAGAGTTCACTAAGAATGCAAATTAGTTCTTAGCATGGAACACCCACAACAATCATAACCTCAAACCAAGCATTGCCAATTTATAGCTTATCAAAATCAAGTTATAACTTAATCAATTCAAAAAGCACATCCTAACCAGTCCAAAAATCAAGCAATTTCGCTGGCCAAACATAATCAACATGATGATACTAAAATAGGGTAGAACCAAGCATCATAACATGTAATGGTACAATGACACAGTTAACAGTCAGCAATGAACATGATTAATGATCATAATATTCAAGCAGTCCAATATTGAAACAGCCAGACCATTAAAAATCAATATCCCAGCAGCCACACATTAATCACATAGCAATAGCATATCCAAACGGGGGTCATTGATCAGTCCACACATCTTAAAAAAAATATGTCCAACATATCAATTATGGAAACAGAGTATAACAGCACTAAATGATTCAAAAATTAATTCAATCCCAGACCAAACCAGTGCACAACCTAGAACTAAACCAAATGAATGACCCAAAAATGGCAACAGTACCATTGACAATCCACAGGATGGCTTAACCTTAATCAACCGCAAGCAGTATATCAGAAATTAGCAACAGGCACGTGATTAACAAATACAAATATTAATAAGAAATTCACATGCTCATTTTGCAATAGAACATCCATCCAACAATCTCAACAAAAAAATTCTAAACTAGAATATAACAACTGAATATATTGTAACAACCAGAAATAGGCAAGGAGTCAGCAACCCATGTAATAAGCTAAGGTAATCAGCACTATGATAATGTAGCAACCAATGTAAACAAAATAGGCCAGTCACACAGATTAATCACATCACCACCAAGTAAAGCACAACATAATTCATTTAAATATATCAAAACCTAGCCCAACAACATGGAAGTATATAAAAATGGAAAAGAATAGCTTACCATGGACGAAGCACAGATTGAGCCAAGCACCAAAACAACCAAATAATAGAACCAAGGAGAACCAAAAGGACAAGGGAAATGGGGTTATGGAAGAGGGGTAGCTATGGTGGTGATTGGAGTGGGGGAAATGGTAGTAGGAAGAAGGGTGGAGAGGAGGTGGTGGTTGGGTGGAAGCTACGGTGGCTATGGGGGAAAGGAAAAGCTTGTGGAGAAGAAGAGAGAAAGAGCACGGGCTACTCTGTGTACGAAGGAATGGGAGAAATTAGAAAAGGAGCTAGGACTTTTAGAGAGGAAATTAGAAAGAAAAGAAAGGGCTGCTGCGTTTTGTGCAGCAGCAGACTTATCACACCTAGGCGTGACTTGTCCACACCTAGGCGTGGTTATTAATTTGATTTTTTTAAAATTTTTAATTATTATTTTTTAAATAGTAACATCATGCCTAGGCATAGAAAACTCACGCCTAAGCGTGATGCTTACAGATCAAAAATACTAAAAACGCAGAGAGATCCATACCTAGGCGTGAAACATCCACGCCTAGGTGCGGTACTCTCTGGAAATTCCTCTTGTTGCAGCTGAGACACGCCTAGGTGTGGACTTCTAGACCTTAAATCTGAACAGAACAGATAGAATACCCAACTTTTCAAGCATCAAACACATCTTTCTCATTTTCAAATGACTAAGAAATAGTATAGGAATGTCAACAACTATCAATGCATCAAATTGAAAAATAAACACAAAAAAACAATCAAAAACAAAAACAAAACAAGAAGACAAATGAAAAATATGCATAAAAATATCCTAAGCTAAGAGATAGGGTTAAGAAATTAGGTTGCTTCCCTACAAGCGCCTTATTTATAGTCATGACTGGACTTTGCAGACTCTCAAGATGGAGGAGCGAGAGCGAGAGAGGTTTTATGCCTCTCCACCTCACCACCTAAGTAGAGCTTAAGCCGCTGACCATTGACCTTGAAGGTTGACTTTGAAACTAGGTCTTCCAAGGTTACAACACTATGAGAAAACACTTTCACAACAAAAAATGGACCTGACCATCTAGATTTGAGCTTGCCATGAAATAGTTTAAGCCTTGACTTGAACAGGAGAACCTTCTGGCCTGGTGCAAAGTTTCTTGGGATAATACGATTATCATGCCACTTCTTCACCTTGTCCTTGTATATCTTGGCATTTTCATATGCTTGTAGACGGAATTCCTCAAGTGCATTGTGTTACAACAATCATTTCTCTCCATAGGCTTCAGAATCCCAATTTAATATCTTGATGGCCCAGTATGCATGGTGCTTAAGCTCAACAGGAAGGTGATATGCCTTACCAACAACTAGTTGATAGTGGGACATGCCAAGAAAGGTTTTATAAGTAGTGCGATATGCCCAAAGAGCGTCATCCAGCTTTTTCGACTAATCCTTCCTAGAAGGGCTCACAGTTTTCTCTAGAATACATTTTAACTCTCTATTAGAAACCTTTGCTTGGCCACTTGATTGTAGATGGTAGGCTGTGGCTACCCTATAAGTCACCCTGTATTTGGCAAGTAATGCAGCAAAGTACTTGTTGTAGAAATGAGATCCCTCATCACTAATAATAGCACGAGGGGTGCCAAACCTTGAGAAAATATTCTTTTTCAGAAAAATCAAGACCACCTTGGAGTCACTAGTGGGTAAAGCATAGGCTTCCACCCACTTCGACACATAATCCACCGCTACAAGAATATAATGGTTGCCAAAAGATGATACAAAGGGCCCCATAAAGTCTATGCCCAACACATCAAAGAGTTCCACTTCCAAAATGGAATTCAAGGGCATCTCATTCCTTTTTGAGATATTGTCAGTCCTTTGACAATGGTCACAGTTAGCTACAAAGGAGTAAGAATCTCAAAACAGAGAAGGCCAATAGAAGCCTGATTGCAACACCTTAGCCATTGTCCTTTCACCCCCATAGTGACCTCCATATAGTGAAGCATGACATTGCTCAAGTATCACACTAGTCTCCTATATAGGAATGCATCTTCTAAGCACTGATTAACACACTGCTTAAAGAGAAATGACTCATCCCAAATAAAATATCTGACACCATGAAGCAATTTCTTTTTTTGATGATAAGACAGTTCAGATGGCACTAATCCACTCACTATGTAGTTAGCAAAATCAGCATACCAAGGATCTGAACTAGCAAACACAACAAATAATTGTTCATCTGGAAATGTCTCACCAATTAAGGCTGGGTCTTGTTGATACTTCTTATTCTCTAACCTGGAAAGATGATTAACTACCTGATTTTCAGCACCCTTTCGATCTCTGATCTCAAGATCAAACTCTTGTAATAATAAAACCCAACGAATCAACCTTAGCTTGGCATCCTTTTTGCTTACTAGATCCTTGATGCCAAAGTGATTTGTGAAGACAATGACTTTGGTTCCAACCAAATATGCCCTGAATTTATCAAAAGCAAACACTATCGCAAAGAGCTCATTCTCAGTGATGGTGTAGTTCAACTGAGCATCATTGAGTGTCCGACTTGCATAATAGATTGAATAAAAGATTTTGTTCTTCCTTTGGCCCAACACTGCTCCAATTACATAGTCACTAGCGTCACATATGAGCTCAAATGGTAAAGTCCAATATGGAGTAGCGATAATGGGGGCTAAGACAAGTCTCTTCTTTAATTCCACAAAGGCTTCCATACAAGTTTCATCAAACTTGAAAGCCACATCCTTTTCCAGCAAGTTACACAATGGTTTAGCAAGCTTAGAGAAGTCTTTGATGAACCGCTGGTAGAATCCAGCATATCCAAGGAAACTCTGAACTCCCTTCACTGAAATTGGTGGAGGAAGTTTCTCAATTACTTCAATTTTAGTTCGGTCCACTTCTATTCCTTTATGTGACACTCTATGGCCAAGTACTATTCCTTCTTGGACCATAAAATGACATTTCTCTCAATTAAGCACCAAATTGGTTTCCTCGCACCTTTGCAACACTAGGGCCAAGTTTTAAAAACAATCATCGAAGGAATCACCAAAAATAGAGAAGTCATCCATGAATATCTCCAAGCAATTCTCTATCATATCAGTGAAAATGGCCATCATACACCTCTGAAAAGTAGTATGGGCATTGCACAACCCGAAGGGCATTCTTTTGAAAGCATAAGTACCATATGGGCAGGTGAATGTTGTTTTCTCTTGATCATCCAGGGCAATCGCAATCTGATTGTAGCCTGAGTACCCATCCAAGAAACAGTAAAACTCATGACATACCAACTTATCCAGCATCTGATCAATAAATGACAATGGGAAATGATCCTTTCGAGTTGCAGTGTTAAGCTTCCTGTAATCCATGCATATGTGCCATCCAGTTACAGTCCTGGTGGGAATCAAATCATTATTCTCATTTTTTACAACTGTCATTCCACCTTTCTTGGGCACGCACTGAACTGGGCTCACCCATTTGTTATCAGAAATAAGGTATATGATACCCATATCCAGCCACTTGATAATCTCCTTTTTGACAACCTCCTTCGTGATGGGATTTAAACAC
This sequence comes from Ormosia emarginata, assembly GCA_029884605.1. Classification (NCBI taxonomy): domain Eukaryota; kingdom Viridiplantae; phylum Streptophyta; class Magnoliopsida; order Fabales; family Fabaceae; genus Ormosia; species Ormosia emarginata. The sequence goes on along the minus strand of JAQQTP010000078.1, from coordinate 16,047,111 downwards.
CTCTGATGTTCAATGGTTGGCTTATAGTCAGCTTCCAACAATATTTTTGTGTATGCAGATAGTGAGGCTAATGCCTCTAATATCCACAATGGACTACCCCAAGGCCTATTTGTATTCCCTGAGCACTCTGAGCAACTTGGATTCTTGCTCTTCTGACAAGGATGAGGAGATGATAACTGGCAATGTGGACTCCCCCCCTAAGTATGAATACCTCAAATCATCAGGCAGTGGCTTGAGCTCTAGCTTGGGTGGAACTATGAAAGAGGGCTGGAGACTAAGCTTATCAAAAGGTATGTTCAACAGTTCAAAACCTGGCTTCTTGTAAAACTTAGCAGACGCGTCAAGCAGTTTAATACATTCCATCACATCATCCTTATCTACATGCACATATATAGATGTTAATGATAAAGCAAGGGGATCATCAGTGAAATTAGTATGGAATATAGTATTAACTACTTGATCAATCATACCCAGGTAAGAACATTCTTCATGGTCATTGGGAAATTTCATGGATTTGTAAATGTTAAAAGTTATCTTATCATCATTGACCTGCATTGTAAGCTCACCTTTTTGGACATCGATCATAGTCTTACTTGTGGCTAGGAAGGGTCTCCCAAGAATCAAAGGCACATTGTGGTCCTCTTCCATGTCTAGAATGATGAAATCCGCTGGAAAGATGAACTTGTCCACCTTGACCAATACATCTTCTATGACGACCCCTTTAGGGTATGTGAGAGAACAGTCAGCTCGTTGCAAGGTAACTAAAGTCGGCTTCACCTCCCCAAAACCTAGCTTTTGAAAGTTGGATAAAGGCATCAAGTTTTTGCTTGCCCCTAGATCACACAAGGCTTTTCCAAAGAATTGGCTCCCAATTGTGCATGGAATGGTGAAGCTCCCAAGGTATTTCAATTTAGGAGGTAGCTTTTTCTACAAGATTGCACTACACTCCTCTATGAAAGCTACGATCTCATAATCCCCCAATTTCCTCTTCTTGGACAAGATGTCCTTCATGAACTTCACATAACTCGGCATTTGTTCTAACGCCTCAGCAAATGGAATATTGATGTGAAGCTTCTTGAAAATCTCCAAGAATTTTTGGAATTGAGCATCAAGCTTCTGCTTTGCTAGCTGGTTAGGGAAAGGTGGAGGTGGTGTTATGGGCTTGTCCTCCTTCTTATCTTCAATCTTCCCCTTTGTAATTTTCCTTTTTTTCCCAATCTCTTTGCTCACAACCTCTTCATCTTGAGCCACCTCAACTTCTTTTTCAAGAAGTTTAGTCTTGGGATTCCTTTCAATTTCCTTCCCATTCCCCAACGATATAGTCTTGCACTGCTCATTAGATGCACCCTTAGGATTGTTGATGGTGTCACTTGGGAAATTCCCTGGGGGCTTGTTATTTAGAGCTTGGACAAGTTAGCCCACTTGAGTCTTAAGATTCCTCAATAAAGCTGCTTGGCTTTGCAGTAATGCATCATGGGATGCTATCCTTGAATCAGTCCTAGTCATGTAATCTTGTTAACTAGTTATAAACAGAGTAAACATCTTCTCCAAATTAGAAGTTGAAGTCGATGTTGAAGTTTAGGCTTGAAGGGGGCTCTGTTGTTGAAAACCTAGAGGAGCACGAGGTGCTTGATTATACTGATAAGATGAGGAAGAGCCTTGAGCATTTCCACCCCATGAGAGATTAGGATGGTTCCGCCAACTGGGGTTATAAGTATTACCAAAAACAATGTTGTGACCTGGTTGACGGAATTGACTAGCAAATTATACACTCTCCAAGCTAGCCGTATAATTAGTAGTGGAGTGATGATCCCCACAATGATCATAAATTTTTGCTGAACTATTAGCCCTACTGGTTATTGAATTTACTCCCATGGTGTCAAAATTTTTAGAAAGAGCAGCCACTTGAGCTATAAGTGAAGTGAGAGCATCCACTTCATGTATGCCAGTAGTTGTTCTCCTAGGAGTAACTGTTTCTGCTAGCCACTGATAGTTGTTGTTAGCCATTTCTTCCAAAAGGTCATAGGCTGCATCCACCGTCTTGCTCATAATAGCCCCTCTAACTGCTGTATCAATTATGGATTGAACAGATGTTGTCAAGCTATTGTAAAGGTATATACTAACATCCATTTTGCAATACCATGATGTGGGTAGTTCCTTAACAACTCCTTGAATCACTCCCATGCTTCATACAAGGTTTCTCCTTCGAATTGCCTGAAGGACAAGATGTCATTTTTATACTTCATTGCCTTCATGAGACGAAAGAATCGATCAAAGAACTTCTGAGCTAGCTCTTCCCAAGTAGTGATAGAATGCTCTAGTAAGGAATGAAGTCATACCTTGGCCCTATGCCTCAAAGAAAAAGAGAAAAGCTTTAAGCAAGCTACATCATCAGTCATCACAGGATGCTTGAAAGTATCACATATCTCCAAGAAGTTAGCTAAATGAACATTAGGATCTTCATAGGGTAAATGTCTAAATTGCACATTATTCAGAACCATTTGAATAATTGCAGACTTAATCTCTTGTGCTTGTACCACTGGCCTTCTAACGCTAAATCAGATTTCTCTAGCATTTGGGGTGGTATAATTCCTTAAGGGTCTTTCAACATTTGCTTCCTCCTCCATCTCAAATTTGTTAACCAAAGTTAGTGCTTGTGCTTTTACTTGTTGTTCTCTTAGCAATCTACAAAATGTCCTCTCGATCTCAGGATTGTAAGGAAATCGAGGTACACCTTGAGTTCTTCGCATACAAAAGCTAAGTACCTGAAAATCAAAAAAAAGTGCAAAACAAAACAAACAAAACTTGAAATAAGAATTGTGAATAGATGTAAGAAATAACACAAACTCTAAATTCAATCCCCGGCAACGGCGCCAAAAACTTGTTGGTCCGAAATTCGCAAGCGCACGGGTCGACAAGTAATATATATATATATATGAGAGTAGAGTATCGTGTCCCAAGGGATTGACACTTAGAAGAATGCTAAACTTAACCAAATTCCACAAATTCTTATCCAAGTAATCGAAATGTGAGAGAGGGTTGCAATTAAAATAACAACTTAAAAGAAACAAAATAAGAAAACACCAAACACCAAATCTACAAGAGAAGATGAGAATGATTAAAGTCTAGAGGTCCCTATTCACTTGTTTCTTCAATGAATAATTGCAATTAACAAGCATCCATCAATGAAATGATATTTGTAAGCTAATAACCATCAATAGATAAGAGCTTATGTCTAGGACAATTACCCATGTGAAACTTAGCTAATCCACTATGTGTCCATGTGAGTTAACATAAGAATCATTCATTGAGACCAATTATCAAACACTTGTCATGCATGACCAAGAGGTATATGTCCATCTCCTTAGTTAATCAACACACGCATACCAATAGAATGTAATTGAACATACATCAACTATACCATATCCATATTCATAACACCCTATTTCTAGTTCAATTGGAATATTAAAATCATGCAATTGATGGCCAATCAATAATGAGCACTAAGCATAGATATGGATGAACAAAACCAAATTCATTGAAGGAATACTCAACCAATTACAAAATATTCAAATACACAGCAAGATCCTAGAGAGCTCCTAGATTAGAGTTTAGTTACATATCATGAAAGAGGAGAAAACAAATGAAATCAAATGATCCATCAAGTTACAAATCAAGAGAGAAAAGGGAAAGAATGAACAAAAAATGGAGAGATTCCAAGCTTGATCTTCCTCCTTGATCTTGATTCTCCCTTGAGTCACCTCCAATCCAAATGAGTTCCTCCTCCTCTCACTTGCTCTCTGAGTTCCATGCTTAGGTCCAAACTCCAGCTCCCCTTTCTTTTCTCAAAAATCAGAATATAAGGGTTAAACTCGTGTGCCAAGATAGTTCCCACGCCTAGGTGTGTCTTTCCCACGCCTAGGCGTGGTTATGAAGCATGTGTCTTCCTCTGCTGGTCATGCCAAGGCATGGCTTTTCCATGCCTAGGCGTGGGTGCCTCTGTCTAAAAACATTGGAAACCTGAGCTTGGCATGCCTAAGTGTGGCTTTTCCACGTCTAAGCGTTGATGTCTCTGCTTGAATTAGTTTGAAAACCAAAGAGGGCCGCGCTTAGGCGTGGGTTGGCAGCTTTTCCTTCTCTCTAGCATCTTCTTCATTTGAGCTCCTCTTTGCTTCCTTATCCCTTCCAAGATCTTTCCATTGTGGATATCTGCTTCAAAACAACACCAAAGTCCATTAGACCATAATTAGTTCAAATCCTTAAATAAAATCATCACACATTTTACTCTCAATCAATTGAGACCACAAGTTTGTTGAGAAAATCAAGGAAAACTTATTGAAGTTGACCAAGTTGTCCAACGATAATATAGTCGTTACTGGTCAGTAAATATGAAGAGACCTTTTAGGTGCCAGTCAATCTTTTCCCAAATGAATAGTTTTTCACCTCTTATTTAAACTCCCAAATAATGAACCAAAAAATCATTATTTCACCATTTCAAGCCAAAACTCATCCTTTCTTCTCACTTGCTCTCAAACAATCTTTTTTTCTATCCTTTAGAAATCACCAAACAATCTCCCAACCATGAAGAAGTTAGGTCATCTGATCAATGCCCTTCCTAAGGAATGTAAAAGTACTTGATTAGAATCAGCTCCACCTCCAAAGAAACCCAAAAAGGATATTGAATATGAAGATTCATCACCAGAAACTTCTACTCCACTCTTCTCTGACCCTTACCTAACAATCAAAGTTTGACACCAAATTTAGAGAAAGGCTTGTTGTTTTGAAGAGATCAGTAGACCTTGAGAAAACAGCTACTGAAGGAATGGACGTGAGGGAGATCATAAACTTCTAACACTGGATGAAGTTTCTGAAGATCAAAGGACTAGTCTATCCGTGGTTGGTATGAGTTTTTTATGCTGCTACCGTCATATGTGAGGATCCTTTAGACATCATAAGCGATGTTAAAGGAGTTGACATTATTCTTGATAAAGAAACTCTTGCCAAGATTACAAAGGTGAAGAATCGGGGAGAATCTATTTACATTCAAAAGAAATGGTGGAAAAACTATAGAGCAAGCTATCAAGATATGTTGGCATCAATTCTTGTAAATCCAGAAGGGAAAACAATTGTGTTAAAGAAGCTTAATCAGACTTCAAGATTCTTGTACTCTCTCATTCAGCACACTATGCTTCCAAGGGCCAGAAGTCTCGAAGTGGTTTCAGAAGTAGATTTGATGGTGTTGTACCATCTAAAGGAGAAGAAGTTGCTAAACTTTCACCATCTATTCCTTCATTTCATGATTGTTGCACTACGAGCTAAGAAAACTATCAGATTGCTATATGGCATGTTTTTTGCCTAAGTTTTTCAACACTTTGATGTTAGCTTTGAAGGAGAAAAGACTCTAGATGCTGGACTAGAGTTCTCCCACAAGAATCTAAATTGCTATGTGGATAAAGGTGAACCCACAAAACAAATAGAAGGCAGAAGAAAAAGAAAAAGAAGAAGTTCTCAAGTCAATTGCTGATAGACATGCAAGAAGAAAGAAGTTACTACTACTGCTACTAAATAGAAGGGTGCCACTCCAACGCCCTCTGTTATGAAAAAAAGGAAAAACAAAGAAGAAAAAGAAATAAAAATCGAAGTTGTTGAAGAGCTAGAAAAAGAAAAGAAAGCTAAACCTGAAAAACAAGAAGAAGCCCCGAGAAAGAAATAATTGAAATTTCTAATGCAGAACCTACTAACATAACAGAAGAGTCAAAAGCTGAGAAAGAAATAGAAAAAGAAGAAGAAGAAGCTGAAGTAAAAGAAAAAGTTGAATAAGATGAAGAAGAAAAGGAAGCAAAAAATTTAGAAAAAGAAGAAAAAGAAGAAAAAGAAAAACAAAGAAAAGGAAAGGGGATTGCTGAAAAAGAAGAAAAATGAATAGAAGAAGATAATGAAGAAAACAACGCTAAGGAAGTTGCAAAAAATTGATGTTGCAACTAAACTGCGAAGAAAAGAAGAAGAGAAAGAAGCTAGGAGCTCAAGGGTTTTCAAGTTCGAACTCTTGACAATACCACGAGAAAGTGACAAGATCATCCAAGCAGTTACCAATGAGTTTGTGAAGTTGTATAGACCTTCTTCTAAAGAGAACTTTCTCCCCATCATTAGAATCACTCAAGGTTTTGTTCCTACGATTGAATTAATTTTAGAAGCTGATAAAATCCTCAATGGATCTGAAAAGGCTCCTCCAACTGCCTTTGAATCCAAACCATTTAAAAAATAGAAAATAAAAGAAGACCCATTTGAAGAAAAGCCTTTTGACCCAATGACTACATCTTCATAGAAAAGCAAATATGAACCTCATAGCCCTCCTACCATGGGCAAACCTTTTTTTGATCAGTCTGCACCACAACAAATTGAATACATTATAGAAACTCATATCACCTTTGCTGAACATTAAAGTTCTTGAGTTTAGTTCAAAAAGAAAAAGTGTTAAGAATCGAGAAAGGGTTGCTACTGAAAATGATGCCTTCCTTTAGAAGTCAGTGGAATCTAAGCGAGTTACTCAACTTCAAGCTACACCATCTTCTAGAACTGCCACTTGATACTCTACTTTGCATTGGGGCTATTGGTAAGAAAAGAAACTGGGATCTATTAAAGATTGTCTAAATGCTTTAGCCAATGAAGTTCAACAAATGCGAACAAAAGTCCAGATTTGGCCTGTTGAAGTAAACTCTACTCTTGCTAGCCTCCTACAAAAGTCTGCTCGTTTTAAAGATTAGTGGTTTCAAAAGTTTAAAGATGTTGTCCTACCTGAAGACCTTGAGAAAAAAAGATAAACCCTTCTGATCTTTATCTTTCTTGAGCATTCTGTGATGGCATATTTTCTTACCCCATCGATTTGCTGATACCAAAAAAGGGAAAAATATTAAGACTTAATGCATAAGTTTAGAGGGAGCATAACATATAGCATTTTAAATGACTACATTCATACTTTTTATGCACTAAGTTGAAAATTTATGATATATGAATGAATGTTGTTTTTGGAATCACAAGTATTTCTAATCTAATTCTTATCTATATGATATTTGACAATTATATCTTGTAACACCTTAAAACTTCCTAAATATAAGACAATAATTTTGACAGTTAACAGAATTTTACTGTTCAGTGATTTCTGTGTACTGTAAAATTATTTTGAGTATTCCATCAGTATATTTGATCATTTTGTGTGATTTACTCCGTGTCAGGAAAATAATAATTTTCGGGCCGGGGAAATTTTTACGTAATTTAATTATTACTGAAAAGTCTTAATTATTTTACGTAATCTGATTTGATATTTGTGCATTTTCTAATTTTTGTGATTTTGTGTGTGATTATAAAATTTTTATATTACTCTGATAATTTTAGCATTATCCGTGGGCCATCTGTGGGCCCAAGGAGGTTATATGTGGGCCCCGCATGGGTTTAAAAAGGTAAAAATTTTTCGTAACCAGGAAGATTCGTACTATTGAGATGGAGAAAGGGGATCTTACTAAACCTGAATCCAGAAACAGTTTTAGAAAATTTCTTTTACTGTGTTTTGTACTGTATTTAATTATCGGGTGAAAAAAATACAGTAAAAATATTATTCGAAGGACAATAGCAGATACAAAAATAAATATTGTACTGCGAAGTCAACATTAGTGGCTTGGATATCCACCATAGATGTAATCAACGGTGGAGACTTGATCTTGATTTAATCAATGGTTGAGATTTGGTCTTATAAAGTGGCAATGACCATTTATAGCCCTTGGATGTAAAGTTTGAAGGAGTAATCTTGATCCTTCATTTTGGAGACACATCTAATGGCTAGGATTTCAAGGAGAAAAGATCCAATGGCCTAAATTAAGTCTTCTATCTAAGCCTAAACCTAGAAGCTATATTAAATCCTAACCATTGATCTAATCAATGGTTAAGATTGCCAAAAATGGTGGCTAGGAGATTTGTTGCATTTTGAAAAGTGCATGGAAGGGGGGATGGTTTGGTGCTGCATTTAGGAGCTAAAGCAACATTTGAAGACCATAATTGATCACCTTTGGTCATTATTGAATCATTCTTTATCTTTCCTAAAGCAAGACTTAGAAAAAATTTTCTCTCCATTTCTCTCCAAGCTTAGTTTCGGCCAAGCACTCCAAAACAGCCTTCCACCACTTTTTAATTTCAAACTACCATATTTCTTAAATCTACACCTAATTCTAAGACACTTTGTAGTTTACACCAAGTCTTAAATCTTTCATCTTCAAGGAGTTTTTCCAAGAGCAAGTTCTAGGGTTCTTAAGGTGAAGTTATGGAAAACTTCATTTCTTCTCTTCTTTTTCATGTTCTAAACCAAGTTTAATCCATGGTTCCTCTTATTCAAGCTCAATATACTAATTTCTTTATGTTTGTTTTATGTTCAAGAGACTTTTGTTGGTGGAGATCTTGTTAAAAATACAAAGCAAGGAGCTTTTTGTGGTTCTTCAAGAGGTAAGAGGGAGATCCATCTCACCAACTAAGTATGGTGGTGAGAGATGGTTATTAATTTGATGGATGGTGAATCCATGTGAGGATTCATATCCATGGTCATGTAATAATTTGTATGTGTTTATGTGCTTTGATTATTTGCCTATGTTTGATATGTTTTGCATGATTTTATTGCTTATATGGTATGCTTATGATATGCATGATGAAGATATGTTGAATATATTACGATGGATGTATGATAAAACAAGAAATTTTGGCTCCAAAGGCCATGGGGGAGGCTACGGTTTTGAGCTCCAAAAATTAGGGTTCATGTTGAAATTTTTCAAGAACAATGGAATTAATTTTTGGTCCCTAAACTAAGGTGATTTTTGGCCAAGACACCTCAAATTAGGTGTTCACAAATTTATATTTTCTTGAATGATAAAATTGAATGATTAGAGAAGTAAGGGAATTAAACAAATGGTTTGATTTTCAAGAAACAATGTACACGGTTTTGGAGAGGCATTTTTATTAATTTATTTTGTGTAAAAACATGAATGGAATTTAGATGATTTAGAAGGAAAATTATTTTGATGGTTTCAATGGCCATGTCCATGATTTTGGAAGGCTTGTAATGCCTTGATTTTTATGAACAAAGAAATTTTCAAGGTGGAAATACAATTGGGTTTTGTACAAGGAATTTTGGAAAGGGAATCAGAGTGTTATCACTTGAGAAATGAAATTTTCGTATAGAAAAGAGAGGTTGAAAGTGTTTGAACCTCTACTTATTTTGAAGAAGATTGATTTTGGAATTGATTTGGGAAAAATGGAGAATATAAGGGTGATTTGAAAATTTTCTAACATATAACATATTCTTTGGGTTTTGGAGAGCGTTAATAAATTTTAAAGTTAGAAACATTAATTTAATTCCATAAAAAGGTGAATTTATGGAATAAATTGCTGAAATGATTTTCTTGAGTAAGAAAATGTGAAAAGTAATGTGAGAAGTCATATTATTTTGAAAATGGTTGAAATTGAATTTTTAAACGTTGAGAAATATTTTACGTAGTTGAAAAATGGTGAAAAATGATTTACGTAACTTAAAAACGTGATTTTTAAGCTACGCGGTTTGAAAAATGTTTAAATATTTTCACGCGGTTTGAAAAGCGTTGAAATATTTCTACGCAATTTGGATAGCATTTAAATATTTTATACGTTTAAGATATTGTTGAAAAAGAGCTACGCGATTTAAAAATGGTGGAATATTTTTACGTGATTGATGAAAATATTGAAAAATCACTACATGATTGAAAAATAACAGAATATTTTTATGTAATTTGAGAAAACAATGGAAAATGGCTACGCGATTTAAAAACGCAACAGAAATGTTGCGCGATTGTGAAAACACGACAAATGTGTTTCGTGACTATGAAAATGCGATAATATAATTTCGCAATTAAATATACAGTATGATTACTGTTGGGCCAGTATGTGGACCCTGATTATGAGATTATGAAATTAAATTGAGAATGGTGCATTTTATATGCATGAATTGGTGTATGGACACTGTATATAAATTTTGGCCTATGATTGGCTTTGGTGCATTGAACATGCATTGGAAAGGTCCGATGGACTGTATGAGGCTATTTGCCTAAGAGAGACGTATACCTCTTGAGTAGGTGTGATATGCGTAGTGTAAGTCACTTGTTGACCTTGGGGGCATCAGGGTGCGGGTTGCTTACATGGGTGGTTGGTAGCTGTTCTTCCCGTAAGTTTAACCGATGCAACACACCGATGATCCTGACCGAGACACTATTCTTAATCAAGATCTAGTAAAGACTGTCATGTATATGCTAGATGTGTAAACACATATGAGAAATGTGGCACTTGGTCTGAGGCATGTTGGTACAGACAAATCTTTCTGATTGACTTCTTCGAACTGAGTATTAGCTCCATGGAGTAGGAAATTGAGTCTATGTGCGCATGCATGAAACTGAGCATTTATATCTGTATGAGATATTAATTGAGGAATATTGGCTATGACAATTGTTTTGTTGAAAATTACTTAGATGATGATGATGATAATAATGTGATGGCATTATCGTGATTATTGTGTGATGATAATAATGTTAAAGGCATGATGGTTATTATTATTTGTATCTATTATGATATATAATGTTAATAGCATAATTGTAATTCTGATATGTTGTATGTATTATCTCTGTGCTACCATATTGGTAATGGCGTAGGTGATCTCACCTCTTTGCATGTATATTTGTGTACTGTTTGTATATTTTGTAAATACGTTGAGCAAGGCACTAAACTAGAGGGTGAAGAAGAGCAGGTTCCTGTGGAGGAAGCTGAGTTTTGATTGGATGGCATCCTGATCAAGCTTCATTAGTTACGTGAAATTGCAGTTCCACGGTGGAATTGGAGCATGGAGGACTAGTCCCAATGAGGGGGGACTAATTTATGAGGGACACCTGACATTAAACTTTAGCAAGATATTTCATGGGGATTTATTTTTCTCTGTAACTATATTTGTGCATGTGGAATTTTCGCTGTCTATCAGGCGGCATTGGAATACTAGAAACTATGTCCCAACGGAAAATCAACATAGTCTCGTCAGCCCGGACACCTGTTCATAGGGCTACGCATCAAATTGGATTCCTACCTGCTGAGGAATCTGAGGAAGATCCGTCTGAGGGGTCTGCTGCTTAGTTAGACTTGGGCGAGTCTAAACTCTGTTACAATCTATGTCTGTATATATTTAAATATGTTATCTAGTTTGGAAAAATGGTCTGTATATAAATAAATCTTGACAGTACTTTTATAATGTAAATGATGTAAATTATGTGTGAGATTGTATAATATTTTTAATTTCCACTAAGTTTATTTTATCGTTATCAAAGAAGAAAAAAAAATTTACAACTCGTATTTTTATTACAATATCACATTGTATGACCTTGGGGGTATTTCAATAATAAGTAACATAAATGTGGCACCCTACAGTGGGTGTTACATATCTTGTATATAACACTTGTCTTTCTGACTTTCTGATTTGATTCTTTATTTAAAACTCTCATTTATGTTTAAAAACTCTAAGTCTAGGTTATCATCAGCAAAAAAGGGGAGATTGTAAGCTCCAAAGCCCTTCAAAAGCGTGAAAACTTGTTGAAGTTCTTTTGAACTTTTGGAGTTTTGATGATTAATAAACTTAAACTTAAAATTTTATGTTTACTAATATTTCATCTAAATATATCAATGCATAATTAAGAAGACTCTTGGACAATCAATGTAACTTTGTGAATTTCTCAAGAATCACTTTAATGAAGTCTCAACTTGATCAAAGTCTTCATAAATAATTATTGTTTTGAGACTAAGTATGAAGAAGAACTTAAGAAGTACACTTGTTTCTCAATATGAAAACTTGAATAAGTTCTTCAGAAGACAACTTTCAAAAGTCAAGTCCATCACAACACAAGAATCAGAAGTCAAATTAATCAGAAGACAAGAATTAGAAGTAAAGTCCATCAGAAGACTAAGTTTAGAAGCTAACTTCATTAGAAGCTAAGATCATGTATTAGAAGAATCAAGTCTTTCAAAAGTATACGACTTCATAAGACAATGTTTGTCTATAAATAGAAAAGTCAAAGTCAGAAAATTTCAGAAGTTTGAAACTTTTCATTATGGCTGGAAAAGGACAAAATCCATTAAGGAAAAGCTGACTGACTGCTCTAGCACTAGAAAATGGTAACCTGGCTTTAAATAGTAACTGTTGGAAGCTTTGAAGTTGGCAGTAACACAAGAAGGGGGCTTGAGTTATGTTTCCCTTTGTCATGAAAATTAACTTTCTCACAACTTTCTTAAGTTAGCATACTTGGAGGTAAGAAGATTATAACTTCAAGCAAATAGTTAGTAAGAAGCTTCAGATATAAAAATGACAGACCAAGGTGAAAAGGTCCGAGATAAGCTTTAATGGTTGTGTAAAACAACCTTCTCACCACTATAAGTTCTTTCTCTTAATCAAATTAAGTCTATAGCTTTTCTAAAATGTATTTCCTTGGCTAAAGAACTTGTGATTCAAAAGTTTATAATGATTCAACTTATAAATACTAGTAAAATTCTAGTTTAAAGATAATCCTTTAAGGATACTTCTTGATTTTGATCTTAGGAGCTCTGAACTAGCAAATATAAATTAAGAGATGAAGAAAAGAAAGATTACACTAGATATTTATACTAGTTCGCCACTAAACCACGTATAGCTATGTCTAGTACCTAGCAAACCAGTAGGGTTTTCACTAATCTGAGTATTCTTTAATCAACTAAGCCTCTCCAGGCTTTCTTATAAGTATTCTTTGCCAACAGCCTCTTCAAGCTAGCTACAAGTATTCTTGACAACAGTATTTTCAGGCTGAGTAACAAGTATTCTTCAATAGCCTCTTCAGGCCTACAATCACAGGATTAAGTGGCTTGCACAATTTCACAAGCTCACTCGTTACAAGTCAGAATCAGAGGTAGGAAGAAGTGTTTGTTTGGCTTGGTTAGCACTCGAAAACACTCTGGGAGTGATTTCAATCACTTGTAATCAGTAATTACACCTACTACAGATTTTACAAAGATCAAACTCAAGTAGGTATAGGTGAGAAGGTTCAATTCTTGTTAGCTTGTTAGAAAGATTTTTAGCAAAGTTCTCTACTTGTTTTTCAGGCTTGATCTCTTTTATAAGCTTAAAAAATGTGACTGTTAATGGTAATATTAGTTTAAGTTTCTTCTTATAAAGTGATTATTTGTGGGAGTTTTATTTGCACATTCCTTCAATCTTTTTAGGACCTTTTCACAATGAACTTTCTTAAGTCATAATCTTATCTTCTCAAACCTTTTTAGATACTCAGAAGGCTTCCTTGAACTTTGTTTTAATTCTAAAAAGCTTAATAATATAGAAAACACTCCACAAAGGTTAAGTACAAATAAATCAAACTATGAGAAGATTCAAGCCATATTTTTAACATAGTTAGTATCATCAAAACAAATTATGCATTATTAAGCACTAAAAGGGCTTTGGAGCTTACAAGCTTAAATGGAAGAAGCCTGAAGGATTGAAGGCATAAAGTGAACTGTTATTTTGCCAAACTTTTGATCAAATTTTTGAATGGTCAAATCTCGCTTTTGAATAAGTTTTTATGCTTAAACCATCTTCTGGTCAATATCTTAGAAGAGAAACTTTTTCTCTCAAGTTTGTAATTGCTTGGATCCACTCTTTGAGTATTAGAGAACAAAAATCTCTTTCTCATATTTGTATTGAATAGATTAAATCCACTCTTTAAGTGCTGAGAAAAATACAAACTCATCTCTTCTCTTTTTAACCTGATCCGTTAATGATATGAGTGAAAGTCTAGCTTGAAGGGGCTAGGATGGAACAAACGCTACTTGTAATATAGCTTAGAGAAGTTAGGGTTGAAGAAAGAATAGTCATGGCAATACAAAATATTAGTTTCTGACTAGGGATTAGACGTAGGCACATGGTTCGACTGAACCTGTATAAACCTCTATGTGATCTTTTATGAACTTTATCTCTTTGCTTTTTGTTTTTCAAGTATGACTATTAACTTGTCCTTTTGATAATTGAAACTAATCATTTACTTTAAGAAAATTAAGTTTTAAAAGGTACCTTCATTTAAATTCAGTTTCTTTCAAGTTATACTTTTGAAGAACTTAGCTTTTGATATGTACTCTGATCTATCCAAGTTGAGAAAACTTGAGAAGCTATTAAGTTTGCAAGAAATGTTCAGAAATCAGAAGCACGATTTAACTCCCTTCTTGAGTTGTTGTCACTTTCAAAAACTACTTAATATTTCATATCAAGCTCTTGGAGCTTGCTTAAGTCTAGAAAGTGCTTTAGAAAGTTTGAAAACATGATTTGGAAACTCCTCATTTTCAAAACCAGGTGGTTGATGTACATATACTTCCTCATTTATTAAACCATTTAAAAATGCTCTTTTCACATCTATTTGAAAGAGTTAAAAACCTTTAAATGCAATAAAAGCAAGCAGTATTTGAATATCTTCAAGCCTAGCTATAGAGGCATAAATCTCATCATGATCTATACCTTTTTATTAATTATACCCTTGAGCAAACAATCTTGCCTTGTTTCTTACCACATTGCCTCTTTTATCCAACTTGTTCTTAAGCACCCACTTTGTCTGATGTCTTATAAACTTAAATAATTATTAAGAGATTTTATTATTACATTGGATTATAAAAGTGATTTTCCTAATTTAGTTACATTATTCTATTTAAGAGATGAGCTAAAAATTTTATTTCTTTACTTCATCTTAAAACCATCATAAGGTTACCTTTTTTCTAATTCACCTTTATTATATACTTCACATGATCAATTAAGTGTGAAATTGTTATGCATACGCATCAAGCATCAAAATTATACTTTTATTTATTTATAGGTGTACCATTTGCACTAAATTATGTACAAAGCCTAGTAAAAACTCATACTATATGAATTAATCAAACAAAATACCTATGTATCCAAATTATTAGGGCTCACACACGCCCTCAATTCAAATAATACATACATAGTCTTGACTACATAGTAGGAGAGTAGAAAATGATAACATTCTGGATCAGTAAAGGAAAAGCATCATCATTAAGATTATACATCTAGTCAACTCCAATATTAATCAGTAGAGTGATCAAAGCCATTATTTTTGTGGAAATAAGTTTGTCCTAATGGTTTAATATGTTAAGTTTTGATGATGACAAATACAAGACAAAAGAATGATGATTATGCTACATAGATGTGCTTAATAGATTATTTTGGATCATGCATGATCATGTACTCTATCTTGTTATATTTCATATGAGAATCATGCATATTATTTACAGCATAGAATATATCCAATAATGTGTTGTATAAGTTGTATTAAATTAATATTAGATTTAGCTCTATTTAAATGAAAATGTGCAAAGTGTTCTTTATTGCATCTTATGCAGAGCATATCTATTAGTAATTGATAAATGTCTTATTTGAATGTAACTATGAAAGTCTTATTATATGTATGTTAGACTAACTAGAGTTATACATTTATGAATCATGCATATGAAGATATTGAATTATGAATTTGGACTAACTATGTTTATTTTAAGTGAGCAATACTTTGTAGGATAATCTAAGTACCAAGAGTGAGCATTGTAACAAAAAAACAAAATATCACAATTATGCTCAACTCAAGAAGAATGAGAATGATAAGATGTTCTAAGCATTTGCAAGATTTAAAGAGAAGTAATTTTTTGAAGTTTGGATTACATTTAGAAGCCTAAGGACTAGAATTGATATATATTCCTTTTTGGTCTTCTCCTATGTAAAGATAGAGGTTTTACAAGAAAAGAGCTCAAATATGTTTTTAAATCTTTACAAATGATTATTAAATGTTAAATGACTAACAAACATGTTTTTGAAAAGCTAGTCAAGGTGGTAGTTCAAAATTATGAAAAATAGTCAAATTTGAGTTTTGAAAAGCTAACCTTTGGCTATTCTTTTGATCATAACTTTCAAAGTACTTTAAGTTTTATTCTGAAACTATCTTCATATAGAAATAGACTCAAATATATTCCCAATGATTGTTAATTTGCTTATAATGAATGAGAAATGAAGAAGTTATGATCATTTAAAGTCATTTTTCAAAATCAGAGTGTAATAATCGATTAAGACCCACAAATAATTAATTAGAATGCATCATAATGTGATCCCAACAGCTATAAATGACTGGTTTTCATAAAAAATCACTTCTAGACACTACCAACAACTATTTAAACACTTGTGCTCTAAATATAAGTGATGTTTGAAGCTTTTATAACCCTAGAACACTTGATTTGATCCTCAAATCATCAAAATCATATTTTGAGCTCTTTATTGCAAAATTCTTCTATTCCTTTGTTCTTCAAGTTGTATATCTACTCTTTGAGACATTGTATATTGTAATTTTTGTTGTAAACACTTGTGAGGGTGGAGGATCTCTTTAGGAAACAAAGAGGCTTCTACACATAGAAGTGAATGATCTTTGAAGTGTAAGAAAGGCTCAGTTTATAAAGGTTTTTCAAGTACCTGTGAAGCTTGAAGAGTTGGAGGCTCTAGCATAAGGGTGGAGGATCTCAAGGTGTGATGAGTGCTCTTGTTTGTGCAAAGGTTTTCATAGCACTCGTGAAGTCTAGGAGATAGTGAAGAAAATCTCAAGTTAAGCTTAGGGACTGGATGTAGGCTACAAGTGATAGGTGGTTGAACCAGGATAAATTCTTGAGTTTGATTCTCTCTTCTCTACATTCTTTAATTTCAATATTTGATGCAACATATTCATTTATTGCATATCTTGTCATCTTGATGTTTTGATTTTAAGAACTTGATAGCTAACAGATTTGATTGATTTATCCTATAACTCAAGTTGTATTTGAGTAATCTATAATAATTGTATCTTTGTTAGACTTATTCCGCTACATGTGTTAATTGAGTATATCAAAATGTATAATTTCTCAAAGTTGCTTTAAAAATTTTGTGATCATCCAATTCACCCCCTCTTGGGTGATGGTTGTCATGACTAACAATTGTTTCTCTGAAAAACACCATAAAAATAATGAGAATTGTATAATTCCCAATAGGAAAACAAACTAATCCAAATCCTAAATACAATTCAAGATGCTTCTAGTTGTATTACATCACCGAAAACACTTTACATAGTGAGTTAGAGTATAACCAATGATAATAATCATATCCATATATCAATCCACTGTTTAGAACATTTAACAGCAAAAAGTAGTAATAAATATTTGTATGATGTTGTATGATGCTTATGCAATGCAATGCAAAAATGCTACATGAGATGATGTTGCCTAATTTCTTTAAGAGAGCTCTCTATACTAAGGCGTCCCTTAATCTCCAAGGCCTTATTGCTGCACCTAACTCATCCTTGGGGATCATTTACTTTATACTTATCTAAGCATAAAGTATCAAATTGAAGCATCCACTATCATTTTGTTCATCAATCATAGCATTAACTATCAATTTGATCATCAATCATATCATATTCTTATACCATATTGAAGCATCATCAACTGTCAATTTGATTATCAATCATAACATCAACTATCAATATGATCATCAATCATACTATATTCTTATACCAAATTGAAGCATCAATTTTTCAAAGAATTGGATTCCCTCTTAGCATTTCATAACTATGTCATTACTTGAAACTTGAAATAATGTCACATTCACATATTTAATTAGTAATTCAACTACCTATTAACTAAACAACATTTGAACATTATAGTCTAAGTTTATATGTATAAGAAATATATTCATAATTCTTGATCTTACCATACCAAGGTCTTAGCCACAATTGGGCATATTTTTTCTACTTTGTATCATTGTACAATTCATGCTATAAATCATTAGTTTAAGGACATTGAAGTATTTCATTTTATAAAATAAAGATTAATGGTGTAATTAGATTAATTAAGAGTTAATTAGAAATAAAATTATTATTATATTAAAGTAATGCTTAGAAATTGACAATAGGATTTCATGCAAGGTAAGAATGCATTAAACTCTACTTCTTTTGGTTTAGGGGTTTTAATGATAATAACAATAATTTTAATGTGATTTAACTTTAATTACATGCAATAGGAAGAGCTTAGAGCTCTTTGGTACAATTTTAGTAATTAGGGTTAGTGCACAAGAGTTATAGGGTTTGGATTGAACTTTTATAGAACCTTAACACAATCTAGGGTAAAAACAAGTCTTAAATAACGTACCTTATGGTAGTTAAACTCTACCCAAAACATAATCTAAGACCTTGAACCACTCGATATGCTCCAAAACTAACTCTATGCCGATAACTTAGTGCCTAAGTTACCTAGGCCACCTCCTATAGCACTCAACAGATGATGCTCGCACTCAAAGACACTCACCTCACAACCTCTCCACTCTCCTAATCTTTGACTTACACTCAACTCACTTACACACATTCATACCACCCACGGCTTAGGGAGTTAGTGAGGGAAAGAGGGAATTGAGAGAAAGATAGACAGAGGGGAGTTATGAAGGAAGAAAATGAGGAGCCACCATGTTTTTAGGATATTGTATGTAGTGGTGAACGCCGACCAAATTCATGGATAAGAGATGGAAATCATCTCTTCACCAACATCTTCACTTTTCTCAATGTTTCACCCTTATCCACCAACAACCACCACTTGTCGATGTGCTTAGGAGATAGGTAAGGGTCTTTGGTCTTCTTCAACCTTCCTATTTGATTGTTGTTTATCATCTATAAGTTGATTGGGTTAGTTGGTTGTTGTAGTTTAGCCATGGACTAAGGCCTTGTTGGTCGTGGGATTGGGATAAAACTATTGCTGCCATGTATAGCCATGAGATGGCTAAAAACTAATGGAGGAAGGAAGAGATAATGAAGAATTGTGGTGGAGGTGGTGTGGCCACAACCTACGGGTGGCCAATCATGGAGGCTGAGGCAGTGGTGGCCTCGGGTTAGCCACCACATAGCTACGAAGTTTGGGTATTGAGGTAAACTTAGGTTTAGTTGGATTTGGAAGTGGTGGCCGACACAAATGAGAGGTTAACCATGGTGGAGGATAGGTAGTGGTGGCCATGGATGGCGACCACAAGGTAAGGAAGGTTGGGTTTTGAAACGTTGGCCTTGAATTAGCTAAGGGTTTGATGGTGGCGGCAGCCACCTAGAGGCACCTAGCCTCAATGGTGAAGGGTGATGGTGGCCATGGAAGGCCACCATATAATGCAATTAAGAAGGTCCTAAGTTTGGCCACATGGTCTTGAGCTAGTTTGTGGTCAAGTGACCCAAGTTGCACTCAATTACTAAGGTTGGCCATAGCCCTAGGATGAGGAATTAGATATTGTAAAGTTTAACTAGATCCTTAATGATAAATGGCAAGTTTAATAAAGTTAATCACTAATGGTTAGGTCTAGAACTATTAAAAAATGAATGTTGAATTGATCCTTGAGGATATAACCTCATATGAATTAAATGATAATGAAAACACAATTTTATGAGATGAGGGTTAATAATGTTAGGTTACTTGGTTTCCAAGTTAACTTAACAATTCTTTAGGTACATTCATCAAGTTACAAGTTGGTGACTATAACAACTTAAATGTTTATGAACTCCCTTTGTTGGATGTTGCATTGTTATGATGAACTTAGAATTGTTTTTATTGTTATATGATGCTCTGAGTAACTGTTATGATTATGAACTGTAAAATGATGTGCATTATACAACTTCTCTTGAAAATGTTCTTTCCCAGTAAGAGTGTAAGGTTTACCTTACTATAAGAGCACAATAAAGGAATTCACCTTATTAGAGAGATATGATCTATATAGCACGTATGGCTACTAAGAATAGGGTAGCTCATGTTTGACAAATAGACTATCTAAGGAGGTAGGTCGTTCTTTCCTCAGAGGAAAAAGGTTGGCTCACAAGAAAGAGAAAAAGGGAATACCAGAAAAGTTGATTAAATGGCCAGACTCATAAGTATTGAATTTCATATGGCATAGATACATTTTATAATTACTGATATTATGTTATTTAAATCATATGAAGAAAACTAGTTAAAAATGAACCTCTGCGTCATGATAATTAATTATATGTTTTCAATTTATATTTGTTAACTACTTTTCAGCCCAAGGCATTTGTCATTTTGTGTACCACAAGTGCACAGGCCACAAGTAATATTGTGACAAGTAGGATATCATTTTCACGAGGATATGATCTAATTCTAATGCTAATTATCAACCAATAGCTTAAGTAATGTTATTCAAGAACATTCAAATAAAGAAAATGGTGTGTATAAGTTAACTATGAAGTAAAAGACTTAAATGTCGTAAATTTGAAATAAAAGATAATGATTAGAGAATAGGGAATCCTTCTTCACACCCTACTTCAATTGGTAATATGCAACCCTCTTAAACAACATAAATGAAAGCTTGAGAAACAAACTTAGTTAAAAGCCTATGTCTAAGTTAATTAATCATATTTTATTTGCGTAGTTCAATATGTTTTCACGAGAGCTAGTGCAAAGTCCACTCATTAAGGACTATTCTCAATACTTTCTATACATGACCAAGGGGTATATGTCTATCTCATTAGCTAATTAACTCACCTTACTATTAGAATGAAATTAAACATGCATCAACCATATTCATGATCTCAAATCTAAATTCTTATGTCTAGTTCAATAGATTTAATCAAATCACATTAAATGTTAGTCAAACAATCAAGAGCATTAAGAGAAATATGGTTAAACAAACTCAAATCATCTATATTAACTCAAAGGGTTACAAAATCACCAATATTCATAGAAGGATCCAAAGAAATCCCTATATACAGCTTAGCTATCAATGAAACATGAAAATCTATCACAAATAATCATGTTCATGACAAAGGAAAAAGAGAAGGTAAAAGGAGTAGGAAGGAAGCTCAATGATTGTTGATCCTTGAAGCTTGAATCTTCCTTCTTGAAGAAGATAGCCTCCAACTTTGCTTCCTTTAGCTTCCTCTCAATCCCAAAATATAACTCTAGCAGTTGTGTTATGTTTTCTAAAAGCTCTCCTGCTAAATTATGTGAAATCAGTATTTATAGACCAACATTTTAGTTTCACACCATGACATGGAACACCTTACGTTGTGGTGCGCATTTAATTTAGGTCACTACATCGTGGCATGAAATCCTTTGTGCCACAAAGTGCTAGTCTCAGGTTTTAGTATGTATCAGGCTGAATGCACCACGCCGCGGTGTGAACATGCCTGCGTCGAGACGTGAACATGCCTGAGTCGCGGCTTGAGTTACTGAATTGCACCTTTGGCTTTCTCTTCTAATATTGGTCCAAATTTTTCACAAATCTACTTGTTTAGAGCCCTTCTTGCAATAGAGAAATCACCAATTTAATAACAGTACCAAATGTACTTAATCACTTAAAGAATATTCAAGATTTTCTCAAGATTATATTGGAAGATATAAAAATTGAATTTGATGAATAAGCCTAAAATTTTCCATATATGCATAATAACAAGGACTAAGTTATCTATAGAGCATAGATATAAGGCATAAATAACTACATTTATTGGAGTTATCACACCCCCAAACCTAGATTTTTGCTAGTCCTCAAGCAAAACAAAGTACGATTAAGTGTACTTGCATTGATGGATCATGCTCAACATACATTCAGCAACTATTATGAATTTAATTTTCACTTAAATTGCAACTAGTGCATAATGATTATATAAGCCCTCAAAGAATGCTAATATCTAATAATCAACTCCACACATACACAATCCTTAGCATGCTAACAGTTAAGGCTTTATTTTATGTAAATCATATTTCCCATAATTATGCAAGCTAAACTTCTCTTATTCAATTCATACTCATCTGGATAAGTTTATGAGCATACAAGTATATGAATCATATAATCCACAAGATTATCTTTAAACTCTCTCTCCACTAATATAAATCACACATTATTAAGGATTAAAAGGGACTTTAACAGCTTGTAATGTAAGGCCAATGGTTATGCGTAGATGAATAAAGAGGGAAAGGATTCAGTACAAACATTGAGAAACATAAGCATTCTATTTCAAGACTTGAGCCTCCAAGTGACATTATTAAGGTATTCAAAAGTGAAAGAACAAAACTCTCCAGAACCATTCAATGTGTTTTGTATTTCTATTTTCTTATTTCTTTCATTTGCTTGTTTTATTTTATTTTTTCAAATATTAAAAAAAAACAAAGCAATGCTTTTTCTTTTATTGCATATGGTTCCTTCAAGCTCATTTGGTATTGAACATGCATTAATACCTCTAATCACTGAACTCAGTTCAAGAAATAACATGTTATGTACTCAACAAATATTGATGGTATGATGAAAATGCAATGCTTTCACATGCACGAGAATGGTTAACATGGTAGGGAATATAAGGGTGGTTGAAGAACATACAAGGTCGAACATTTATTAAGCTTCAAAGGGGACCTATAGATACAATCTTATCAAGATAAGCTTGAAAGGTTTAATCGGTCCAAACAATACCCTAATCATTTCTTCAATCATGCATAATCTAAGATTTTACTTCAAGATAGTGTAAATACAATTTTTAGGTTACTTGAAATCTCTACATGTATAATTCATAAACTTTATCTAGATATGCACTCTTATTATTTTCAAAATTACACATGCATACGAGTGGGATATCAATAATGCATAAAACGAGGCTAGATTGTTTTAGCATGCTTCATGATGGCATAAGGTTTCACTAAAAGTTGTCAAATTGCAACCATTTTTATCATTGGACGACCAAAACTACACTAGCAATTGGCAACATGTTATGCATTCCAATAGATCCAGCTTTTTCAATTCAAACATGCATTAAAAAAATCATGTGCACGATGTCAGAAGAAAATGAAATTTATATCAACATTAGCCAAACTCAATATATAAACAGGTAATACGATGCATATCACTACTAACTACTTAAAACATCACAATATGTCATACATCAAACATTATAATAACCCAAAACATATCCAAAACACGTATAACATGTTACTCCCCAAAAACAAAAGGAAACAGTGTCCCCACTATACAAAATAATATCAAAGTAATATAAAAATGAAAAAAAATGCCCTGTATGCAGCGAAGCTACTCCTTTGTATCATCATCCTGGTCATCCTCCTGAATAGGCTCTGCGTCATCAGTTCCCTCTCCATCTCTATCATCTGCAGCCTTAGGATCCTACTGCTGTAGGCGAGGGTCAGCTACTACCTCGAGAAAGAACTCAAGAATAGGAAAGTCTTCCATGGGATACCCCATATGCTCCGCAACCCACCACTGAGTCTGAATGGTGTAATGGAATTGGCAGGTCTATAAGGCATCTAAACGTGCTATCTAGGCCTCTATTTGTGTACGCCACTCAACATCAGGTGGAGGGGCTGCTCTATGCTCTCAGCAAGCCTATCTTTGTCTCGGAGGTGCTGCGGCTGGAGCTACTCCCAACCTCTCAATGATGTAATCATTGAAAGGTTATTTCACATCAGTAAGCTCCTCGTGCTCCTGCCACTGGACATGTTATTTGGAATAGAATGCTTGAATAATGGAAGGAAAGAAGAAGCTCATGTACTCTCGGACGGATCTCTTAATCTGGTCATGAATGATCTAGGCGACATCGATGGAGTGGCGCTCAATGATGGTGTATCAGAGGATCTCACAGTCTTTGGTCACCTGCGATATGTTCACAGATAGGGGGATGAGGTGGAAGATGAAGTGGTACCATACCTTCGCCAATGGGGTGAGGTATGATCGAGGGAAGTTTCGTGGCCTCTGTGTCTGCACACTCACGTTCCAGACCACAAGCTAGACTGGGTTGCAAATTCGGGCCGTGACCCTATTAAGATCAATGCCCTCCTTTAGCTTCCAACGAAGGAACTCAGTATAGCTGCATATCTTTAGGAGAGCAGGCAAGCTTAAGGTTGCTTGAATAGACACAGTGAAATAGGAGACCATGCGTCCATGCACTTTGGCTGTAGTCCCCTGGTCAGAGAATGTAACATCCATATAGAACTCGCGAACAACTGGAAGAATGGCAGCAGACTCTAGGTGTTTGGAAAATACACCCTAGTTATGATGGTGGATGACCCTCTTTATATCTTGGTGAATAACCTCAGTGAAGGTGAAGCCACACTCCGAAATCACTGGTCTGGTGACCAATATAGTGTATCTCTGAGCAGCTACCGCAGATACAAATTTCTTTTTGTCAAACTTAGGAGGAGGAGAAGACTCCTTGTTACACTGGCTGGTGGATCCTATCTGACATTTGGGAGGCATGGTGTAATTAGTACCTGGACCAATCAAAATAATTGCAATGTCAGAACTGCAATCGGGCATTCAAAAATATGAATAGCATGCAAAACAAATTAAATATGCACATATTAAGGGTGACACGATGCGGCATGCACATCTGGGTCATGGCGTACATGAACATTCAAACTCACATCGCGGCATAGAGCAGTTACGCCATAGCATGCATTCAAAAACCAACCTCACATTGCGGTGTGTAGTTGCCACGCCACGGCATACATGAAAATTTAAATTTACGTTGTGGCATGAAGCAAGCACGTTGCGGCATACATGAACATCCTAACATACAACGCGACGCAGGGACCAAAAATAGTGCTATTGCCCACCAGTACTAGTGCAGCACCAATATATAATACTATCTATATATAACCTAGCATTTTCTTAATAGAAAATTAGGCAACACAACCTAAAAATAGCAAATTTTAACAAAAATAAATACAAAATAAAATAAAAAACAAAATAAAATGAAAACAAGGGTAAAATAGAAAAATAAATTAAAACAAATCACAATATACATTGAAAGGAATAGAAATGTAGAAGAAGTGGTGGGTAAAGCGAGAAAAACATAGAGAAAATACTAGAGATTAAAGGAGAAAGGGAAGAAAATAGAGGAAATGTGAAACGTCGCGACATATAGCCCAATCTACCATAGCACACCGCAAAGATTACACATTTAAAATTCCCCTTTTAATATTTATTTGAATTTTTAATAATATTATTTATTTATTTATTTATTTATTTATTATTATTATTATTATTATTATTATTATTATTATTATTATTATTATTATTATTATTATTATTATTATCATCATCATGTCGCGACATGTATACATGGTGCGCCGTGGCATGCAGCTCTCGGGTTTTTGGCCATGAGATGCCAGAGGCAGTACGCTGCTGGCGTGGAAAGGCGTATGCAATAACGTGAGGAGTTTATCTGCATAATTCTGCAATAAACTCCATTCTGCAATAACTTCTGTTTCCTAGAGGTCTCCAACACCTACAAAATCAGTCTAGATGGTTAAATTATAGTATGTATAACCAAAATATAACAAAACCACAAAATTAAAGTACTTGATATACAAAGCAAAAACTAAAGAACAAGAATTTGGGTTCCCTCCCAATAAGGGCCTTAGTTATAGTCCCAGCAGGACTTTGCAAACTTCACGATGGAAGGTCAAGGGTGAGTGAGGTTTTGTGTCTCTCCACCTCATCACCTAAGTACAGCTTGAGCCTCTGGCCATTGATCTTAAAGGTTGACTTTGAAACCAGGTCTTCTAGGGTTACGGCACCATGAGGAAACACTTCCACAACTAAAAATGGACCTGACCATCTGGATTTTAGCTTGCCAGGAAATAATTTTAGCCTTGAGTTGAATAAGAGAACCTTCTGGCCTAGTGCAAAGCTTCTTGGGGTAATGTGCTTGTCATGCCACCTCTTCACCTTTTCCTTGTAGATCTTAGTATTTTCATAGGCTTATAGGCAGAATTCATTGAGTGCATTCAATTGCAACAATATTTTCTCCCCACTAGCTTCACAATCCCAATTTAATTTCTTGACGACCCAATAGGCATGATGTTCAAGTTCTACAGGAAGGTGGCATGCCTTGCCAAAGACCAATTGGTATGGAGACATGCCAAGAGGGATTTTATAAGAAGTGCGGCAAACCCAAAGAGCATCATCCAATTTTTTAGACCAATCCTTTCTAGAAGGACTCACAGTTTTTTCAAGAATCATCTTCAACTCTCTATTAGAAACCTCTGCTTGGCCACTTGTTTATGGTGATAGGTAGTGGCTACCCTATATGTCACTGTATACTTCACAAGTAAAGCAGCAAAATACTTGTTGCAAAAATATGATCCCCCATCACTAATAATGGCTCTAGGGGTGCCAAACCTTGTGAAAATGTTCTTTTTAAGAAAATGAAGGACCACCTTAGAGTTACTAGTAGGTAGGGCACAAGCTTCCACCCACTTTGACACGTAGTCAATTGCTACAAGAATGAATCAGTTACCAAAGGACGATACAAAGGGCCTTATAAAGTCTATGCACCATATGTCAAAGATTTCCACTTCCAAAATAGAGTTCAAGGGCATCTTATTCCTTTTTTTATATGTTTTCGGTCCTTTGGTATCTATCACACTTAGCTGCAAATAAGCGGGAATCTTGAAGTAGAGAAGGCCAATAAAAACATGATTGCAACACCTTTGTAGTTGTTCATTCGCCCCCATAGTGACCTCCATATGGTGAGTCATGACATTGCTCGAGTATAGCACTAATCTCCTTTATAGGAATACACCTTCTAAGCACCTGATCAGCACACTGCCTAAAGAGATAAGGCTAATCCCATAAATAAAGCTTAACATCATACAAGAACTTTTTTTTTTTATTGGTGATTAAGATTAGGTGGTAGAACACCACTCACAATGTAGTTTGTAACACCCCAAAATTTCTTATTTTTCAGTTATGTGGTCTTTATGATTTTTGTGAATTGTTTAATTTATTTTGATTATTTTAATATTATTTTTAAACATTTTGTGTGTTTGAAGCAGGGCCAGAAAAATAAAAAATTTTCAGGATCGAAAAATTTTGGACTGTTCATGTGAGGCTGAGGGAGCTTACTAAACTCGAAATCGAAAACAATTTTCAAAGTTTTCATTTTCTAAGATTTTATCTGACAAATAAAATTTTGGTGCGTTTTATTATCCATTGGACAATAACCACTGGTTCTTTAGCAGTAGCTTTTGTCCATTGGATATTAGCTTCCAGAAAATATCTAGTGGGAAGGTTCTAGACATGAACCTAGTCATTAGCTTCTTTTGTGACTCACTTAGTGAATCACCTTATGACTCACCTTTTGCGGTGACTCATGGTGTGAATCACCATGTGACTCACTCATCTTGTGTGACTCATCATGTGACTCACCTTGCTTGTTGGACCAATGAGAAGGAAAGCTAAGTTTTGTGACCATGACTCATCCTTGAGAACCAATGGAGAGCAAACTTACAAGCTAAGTTTAGTGAAAGTCAACAATAATGGCCATGACTCATTCTTGAAGACTAATGGGAAGGAAGCTTGGAGGCTAAGCTTGGAGCAAGCTTGTTGGAGAAGCTTTGCCACCTTGCACTCTCTAGAAGTTTGGCCACCTCACTCCTTAGGTGTCCATAGTCTAGAAGCTTGTAGAATCAAGTAGAGAAAATCATTTTGGTTACTCCATCTTTTGAGCTTATCTTATGACTCACCCTTGGTGACTCACAGTTTTGGAGGCTAAGTTTCTAAACTTAGTTTATTTCCTACCAATCTATTATGAACCAAGAAGCTACACACAAAAAGCTCTCTCACATTTTCTCTGTTGGAGGTCACAGCCAACACCGACAAAAATACTCTTCACTCTTGTTTAATTCAATCCAACCACATATCTTGAACCTAGACACCATTTCAAGACGCTTTCTAGTTGTGACCATCTTCTAAATCATTTATCTTCAAACTTTTTCTTCAAACTCAAGTTTAAGGGTTTTTAGGTGAAGTTCTTGATCTTCACTTCTAACCTTTATTTTCAAAGTCCTAGACCATAAACTTGATCAATGGTCATCTTGTTTCAAGCTTTAGATTTAATATTTGTGTGCTTGTTTGTTTTAAGGGCTTGTTGGTGGTGGACGTTTTCTTCAAATGAGGCAAATATGGAGCTTTTGGATCTTCATCTAAGGTAAAAGGGAGATTAACCTCATTGACCAAAACTTGGTGGTGAGAAATGGAATTTGTGTTTGTAGATGAAAAATCCATATGAGAATTTATTCACTTGACTGTGTGGTTTTGATTAGTTATGTTTATTTGGCTATGTGTGATTATGCGATGTTGATAGTATGCATGAAATCTCTATGGATGCTTTGCTATATTGGTTTATTTACTTGATTGCATGAGTTAAATAGTTGTACTTATTTGCTCTATGTAATTTTATGGCTTTAATAATATGCATGAACTTGTGATAGTAGAATTTTAGTGATTGAAATATGTTGCATGCTATGAATCATATAGGAAAGACAAGAATTTTTAGTTCCAAAGACCTTTGTGTCTCATAGCCATCATGCCTAAATAGGGTAATCCAAGAAAAATATTTTGTTAAGGGTAAATCTAGGTGATTAAGTGATAAGGAATTAAATCAAGGATTTTTAAGATGAATATGGAAACTTATAAATTTTATTATTGAATAAAGAATGACTTTTGGCCATAGAAATGGAAAAAAGAGTTTGAAAAGTGATTTGAGATTTAAAGTATATTAGTTAAGTGGGTTTTTAGTGGAGGAAATAGAATGAGAATTTCTTTAATGTTTGATTAAATTAAAATAATATAGATTTTGGAACAAATATCAGAGAATGTTGTTTAGAGAGACTTAAGTAAGAAAAAAAATGGGAATTAAAGTTCAAATTTTATATTAAACTTGGGAAGTTTCAAAATTAAATTTAGAACGTCAATAAATGTTTTACACGATAAAAAAAATTAATGATAAAACTTTACGCATTTCAAAAATGATGTATTTTTAGTAACACGATTAAGAAAATATTTAGAAAATATTTATGCGACTTGAAAATGTTATTATTAAAAAAAATGACGTATAACTCGTTCATCTGAATTTGAGCGGCGTTGGAAATACTAATGTGTAACTCGTTTGCTTGGATTTGAGCGGCGTTGGAAATACCAACGTATAGCTCATTTATCTGGACTTTGAGCTCGTTGAAATTTGTTGGGCCGACGTACTACACCTGGGGATATTAGAAAATGATTTTAGCTAGCGGTGGCTTATTTTTGTGGAAAATCATATTATTGGTATTAATCTATGCATTGAGTCATGAATCATGCCTTGTAAAAGTCGTGTAGACTTTGATGGTTAATGCCGGAGGCTTAGGAGATGAATTACACCTTAGTGTAGGTGCAAATTGGGTAGTGAAGATCTATGAATGATCTTGGGGATGTCGGGGTGCAGAAAGTAACAAGTGGTCAGTTGATCGCACCACTAGGCCGTGAAATCCAATGCAAATACACCGACGATCAAGACGAACATTATTCCTTTCACGATTTGGCGTAGACTGTTTGTATAAAGCCATGATGTGCAAACTGAGAAAACTATGACACTTGATTTGAGGCTGAGGAGGTACAGACAAATGTCTTCTGGATCATTCATTCTGAAATTGTGTTAGCTCCATGGAGTAGGTTTTGGTCCATTGTGCATATGCACAGTCAGTACACATATTGTTAGGATATAGTCAATATATATTGTCGTGGTATTGCTAATGTTCATATTATTGTGATATATGTTTGTTGAAGTTATCTTTTAATTAAAATCATGATTATACTTGTGGTTTATGTGTTATTTCTATATTGAATGATATTGTTGCTCTTATCGTTTCTTTACTACCATGCTGGTATACGATATTGGGAATATCACCTCTTTGTTGTATTGTTTTGTTGGTTCTGGTTTATATTTACGATCAGTGAAGACTGTGATAGTGGCGAGGCAGAATCTTCATGGTTTCATTCAAATGCAGTTTCTTGGAGGCGCCGATGTATAGTTTGCTCTTTTTGAGTTAAAGCACGTTGGGTACATTGGGAATGTTACCTTGTCTTTGAGTAGGATTGGTGTGGTGTGGATTGTGATTAAAATTTAGAATGAAAATTAGTTGTCAAATTCCACCAAAAATATAAAAACCTTGCAATCAGTTGTAGTTAGCAAGGGTCGATCCACAGAGAACTAA
The DNA here is from genome assembly GCA_029884605.1 of Ormosia emarginata. Taxonomy (NCBI): domain Eukaryota; kingdom Viridiplantae; phylum Streptophyta; class Magnoliopsida; order Fabales; family Fabaceae; genus Ormosia; species Ormosia emarginata. The sequence continues at coordinate 16,016,952 of JAQQTP010000078.1, read as the reverse complement.
TTCAATTAACACTATAAATTGATTCATAAATTTAAACTCTCAAAAATAGTAAATAGTAAAAAGGGGTTTTGTTTATTAAAACTAAAAATAGAAATTGAGTTTAAAGTAATAACAGTAAACACGATTTGAATTACCAATTAAAAGACAATGGTTAAGAGATGGAATCAACTACTAGATTTATATAATTATGTTAACTTATATTTCCTTTATACCAATATAACTAATTATGCTTTTATGTGATTATGAGATAAATCCCTTGTTTTCCTTAAGTTTCGTTTAATTCAACAACCACTCAAATTAAATCCTAATCATTAGTTAGTTATAAAGCAACCAATCTTATCCCCACCTAATGATTGCATTAAGATTTAGAAAATCAATCACACTAAAATCTAATCACACACTAGGATTAAATTATTTTGATCATATGTCTCACTAGTCCTACCACCACAACCGCGCATAGCAATCCTAGTTTTACCACTTCAAAAGTAGTAAAGAGTATAAAAACCTTTATACCGAATTAGGATCAGAAACATATGAATAAAAGTTCAATTGAATTGATATAAAGAGATATGCAAGGTTCATATAATCACAACTAGGGTTTCATCTTCCCTTAACCAAATAAGAAAATTAGTCGCACATGGAAAATTCAAAATCAAAAAAAGAATTAAAGAAAAACATCGTCTAGAATGAAAAAAGAGAAAAAAAAAACTAAAGATCAAACTAGTTTCCAAGGTTTGAGGTTGATGGATCTCTAATTGCTCGAACCCGAGTCTCCAATCTTTGATTGAATCTCCCTCTCCCTTGTTCTTCGTATTCTCCTCAATTCCTTCGTGGCTCCTAGTCCAGACGTCCCTTAGGGACCTTAGGAAATCCTATTTATAACTTTTAATACCTAGCTCCTCGTCCAAATTCAAAACTGATTTCCTGATATGACACGGCCTACCCCGTGTCAGGGTTTGTCAGCATAATTTTAACAAAATTGGAAGTCAGAGAGAAACACGGCCTACCCCGCGTCTAATGACACAAGCCATGTTATTTGTTGTTGCCTAGAACTGAGAATATGTGATATGCTAGAAAAGAACAAGGCCTACCCCGTGTCTGGGGACACGGGCTGTGTTGTTGGTCAAGCCCAGTGCAGCATCCTGTTGAAGTACCAAAGAAGAAGACGGCTAACCCCGTGTCTTCGAACACAGGTCGTGTCACTTAATTTCTTCATATTTAGCCATAATTCTTCACATATTCTCTTTTTTCTTTGCTTCTAGGTATGATGTTGATCTCCTGAAAAGCACAATGCACTTATGAGTGCTTATAAACACACTTAAGCATAATTTCACTATAAAGATCCGATTAAACTTCATGTCTAGAAACTTAGCTAAAAATTAACAATTAAACACATGTGAAGTCCAATTAGATCAAACATAAGACACTCAAGATATAGAAATAATCAACAGATCAAATACCCCCACACTTAGCCTTTTGCACTCTTGAGCAAAAACATAAGACCAAACCTGGGAACAAAGAAGAACAAAATAAGTTGAAAAGCTAAAAACTTTAAAGGACTCAATTTCCAATGATATTCAAGAAAGGCAAAAGTTTGTAAGCAAGAAGAGCAAGAAAAGATTCAAGGGATCAAAACATTCAAGAGATAACAATTCTTCACACCTTAAACCAACAAACAAAGTATCTTTAATTTGAAAAACATGAATTCAGAATGATAGATCCTCACAAGATACATTGTTAATCTCTCATGTGTTTACAAAGTAAGTATTTCACTTAATTCAACCCATGAAAAACGCATTACCATAAGCTTGCTTGTCTTCTACTTCTCCACTACTCAAACACATGCACACACAAATCAAGAGGACATTATTCAAGGATTTAGTGGGGCCAAGGTAAAGGAAGGAAATAATATGGATATGGCAATATAAGTATCTAAGAGAATAAAAGAACATTAGGGAATAACTCAATTAACAAACAAGAAATTTTATCCTCCCAAATCCATATAATGCACATTCTTTTTACATATTTCTTTCATTTTTCTTTCTTTTCCTTTACAATCTTTCTTGCATTTATTCTTTTTCTTTGCATTTTTTTTCTTTTCCTCTACCAACACTTTGCATATTGCACTTCAACTTGCACAACCCCACACTTGTCCTATCAAATACTTGCAAGCAAAAGAGCTCCTCCAATGAAAATGAACCAATATTCTCCCATTCCCTAAGGTAAGGTAAAAACATGGTTTTTCACATAAGGCATGTAATGAGCTAAGACAAAGGATAGGCAAATAGGCTCAAGGGGTTAATCAAAGGAAAATGATGCAAGGTTGGCTATTTGGCCAAAGTAGTTAATCAAGAAAGAAAGCCTCAATCATGTTCATGTATGCAAGTGAAAATGTAGCCTAAAAAAGAATCATAGCAAGTTCTAGTATGATCAATTGTCATGAGTGAAAAGCACACAAGAAAGAAAAGAATGGCATAAATGCTAAATCTATCCATCAATAGGCTCAAAATCTCACAAGGTATACATTTATCAATCTCAATCCATCGATCTAAACATCCAAAACCAAGCATGTCAAATTCAAGATAGAAGAAGAAAGTTATAAATCATAACCCTAGATTTCAATTGCTTCAAACTAATTTTTAAACAGAATGTAAAGTCCTCCCCCACACTTAAATTCTACATTGTCCTCAATGTAAAGCTCAAAAGAAAAACAACATCCATCAAAATCATCAATTAATGAAGGACAAGTAAAATAAAATAGAGGGAAAGAAAAGAAACATCCTTATCAAATGAGGAGGCTTCCACCGGGGTCCCATTGGCCTTCCTTAATTTTCTTGGCTTCACCACTAAATTGTACCATGTTTACTTTATCAACATCATTGTCATTGTTTATGTTGGACCATGGTCCAAAAACAAAATCTACCACAGTAGTGACCGCCATCCAGTGCTCTTTTCCTTTCTCTAAAAATTCTTCAATAGACTTCAACTTCATCTTCCTTTGTGTCTTAGATTCTACAAATGAGTCATGAGCGTTCTTGATAGATCCTTCAGTACCATTAGTTGCTGCATAAACAGAATCATCAACTTTCAAGTATACAGAAATGTTAGCATAAATAACACATATCATATCATCATCACAACCAGTACATGAGTGGCAATGGATAGAATCATTGGACCCAATTAAATCAGGAAATTCATCACACAAGTCATCATAAGTTTCCTCAACTAAATCAGTAAGTAAATCAATATGAAAAACAGAATACTCCTCGATGGGATGCTTTAGAGCATAAAAAATGTTAAATTGAACAATTGAGTCTCCAAACTCCATGGATAAAGTTCCTGCATGCACATCTATTTTGGTTCTCGTTGTTTTGAGGAATGACCTCCCTAAAATGAGCGGAGCCTTGTTAGATGGTGACTTCACCTCCATTTCTAAAACATAAAAAACTACAGGAAAGATTAGCTCATCAACCTTTACCAATACATCTTCAATTAATCTGGATGGATACGCAGTGCTTCTATTAGCTAACTGAATCACAACACCTATAGAATGCAAAGGGCCTAGTCCAAGAAAGTCAAAAATAGACATAGGCATTACATTAATAGAAGCACATAAATCTAGCATGGCATACTCAAATTTGTAATTGCCTATAACACATGGAATTGTAAAAGTCCCTGGGTCTTTGCATTTCTGAGGCATAAGCTGAATGAGAGCTGAAACATTTTGGTTCATATTGATTCTCTCATTACCCTTCAGCCTCCTCCTTTGGATGCATAATTCCTTAAGAAACTTGGCATATTTCGGGATTTGCTTGATTGCATCCAACAATGGAATATTAACTTTTACTTTCCTGAAAGTCTCAAGAAAATCTTTATCCTTCTCAGCCTCATCTTACTTGTTCTTAACCAACCTACTAGGGAATGGAGCCTTAGTGACATACTTAGGAAGGGGTGCAAGAATACTTATCTTAGGGACCTTAAAGTTTTGCCCATCCTCATTTACCTCATTTGGCTTTTGATCATTCTCTTTAGTAACTTGTAGGGGAGGTAGAGGTGGTGGAGGTTCATCTAATCTCTTCCCACTTTGTAATGTGATAGCACTAATATTTTTCCTCGGATTCACTTTTAGTAGTGAGGGAAGTCTCCCAGAAAGTTGGCTCTGAACCTTGTTGATTTCTGTGGCTAACTGCCCCACTTGGTTCTACAAGTTGCTGATGGTGACCCTTGTTTCTTGTTGAAATTGAATATTATTAGTGGTTATTTGCCTCATTAGCTTCTCTAGTGAAGGCTCAAGTTGTTTAGGAGCTTGAACTTGTTGTTGCCCTTGAGGGGAAGGTGTTTGTCTCTGTTGAAATCTTGGAGGTCCACATGCTGGAGGTTGATTCTGAGGCTGCTTTCCATAACTCAAGTTGGGATGATCCCACCACCCCTGATCATATGTGTTAGAGTAGGGATTGTAGTTTGTGGAAGGTCCAGAATATCCCCCTGCTAACTTTACCTCCTCATTTGTGTCCTCTTGTAGAGTGGGACACATATCAATATGATGTCCCGAAGAGCAAAAAATCCCACAAGCATTTACCAGTGCTTTCTCAATATCCATAAGCTGATGAACCATAGCAGTCAACTGAGTCATTTGTTGCTGCAAACTAGTTATTTCTACCTCTTTAACTGCTCTCACTCCAGTGTCATTCCTAGTGAAAAATTGTTGAGTGTTTACAACCATTCTTACTATCAAGTTCTTGGCCTCTTAAGGAGTCTTATCAACCAAAGTTCCTCCACTAGCAGCATCAATCATATTACAATCCATCACTAATAAACCCTCATAGAAATACTGGATCAAAAGTTACTCATTGATTTGATGTTGAGGGCAGCTAGCACGCAATATCTTAAACCTCTCCCAGTAATCATGAAGTGATTCCCCATGCCTTTGTTGGATGTCACAAATTTATTTTCGAATGGTGGTGGCCTTAGAGGTAGGGAAGTATCTATCCAGGAAAGCTCGAGCCATGTCTTGCCATGAATTAATGGATCCGGGTGGCAAATAGCACAGTCAATCCTTTGTAGAATCTTTCAACAAAAATGGAAAAGCTAGGAGCTTGACTTGATCCACTGGAATTCCCGTAGGCTTCATACTAGAGCACACCATATGGATCTCCTTCAGATGCTTATTGGGGTCCTCCCTAGCTAATCCATTGAAAGATGGCAAAAGATGGATTAAACTAGACTTCAACTCAAATGCCTTTTCATTTTCTGGAATTTCTATGCATAGAGGTTGGTCGTCCATGTTTGGAGCACCCAGTGTCCTTAAAGTATTTTCTGTCATCACCATTTCTTCAGATGTTTCAGAAGATATTACAAAACTTGATAAATCTATATAGCCGGCAGCTTCGACGTTAGTAGGTGTAAATTGAAGAGGAAACTATGAGTTGAATTATTCAAAGTAATGTCATAGATTCCTCAATTGCTCGTTCACTTCACCACTGGACATGAACACCTGCAAAATAGTCAGAAAGAAGGAATGAAAGTATTAAAAACTAAAACTAAAACAGAGTGAAAAATAAGAAACAAATTAATAATGCAATTGGACAATTAGTTCCCCGACAATGGCGCCAAAATTTGGTATGGTGTGGATTGTGATTAAAATTTAGAATGAAAATTAGTTTTTAAATTCCACCAAAAATATAAAACCTAACAACCAATTGTAGTTAGTAATAGTCGATTCACAGAGAACTAATTCAATTAACACTATAAATTAACTCCTAATTATAAACTCTCAAAAATAGTAAACCGTAAAAAGGGGTTTTATTTATTAAAACTAAAAACAAAAATTGAGTTTAAAGTAATAATAGTAAACATGATTTGAATTACCAATTAAAAGACAATGGTTAAGAGATATAATTCACCACAAGATTTATATGATTGTGCTAACTTACATTCCCTTTATACCAATATAACCAATTATGCTTTTATGTGATTGTAAGATAAATCTCCTGTTTTCCTTAAGTTTCGCTTAATTCATAATCACTCAAATTAAATCCTAATCACTAGTTAGTTATAAAACAACTGCTCTTATCCCTACTTAATGATTGCATTAAGATTTAGAAAACTAATCACACTAAGATCTAATCACACACCAGGATTAAATTACTTAGATCATATGTCTCACTAGTCCTACCACCACAACCGCGCATAGCAATCCTAGTTTTACCACTTTTGAAAATAACAAAGAGTATAAAAACCTTTATACCGAATTAAAATTAGAAACGTATGAATAAAAGTTCAATTGAATTGATATAAAAAGATATGCAAGGTTCACATAATCACAACTAGGGTTTCATCTTCTCTTAACCAAATAAGAAAATTAGCCACACATGACAAATTCAAAATCAGAAAAAGAATTAAAGAAAAACATCATCTAGAATGAAAGAAGAGAAGAAAACTAAAGATCAAACTAGTTTCTAAGGTTTGAAGTTGATGGATCTCCGATTGCTCGAACTCGAGTCTCCAATCTTTGATCGAATCTCCCTCTCCCTTGTTCTTGGTATTCTTCTCAGTTCCTTTGCAGCTCCCAGTCCAGACATTCCTTAGGGACCCTAGGCAATCATATTTATAGTTTTTAATACCAAGCTCCTCGCCCAAATTCAATACTGATTTCCTAATGCGACGACACAGACCGTGTCATTTGACACAGCCTATCCCGTGTCAGGGTCTATCAATATAATTTCAGCAAAATTTGAAGTCAGAGAAGATCACGGCCTACCCCGTATTTAATGACACTGGCCGTGTTATTTGTTGTTGCCTAGAACTGAGAATATATGACATGCCAGAGAAGAACACAGCCTACCCGGTGTCTAGGAACACGGGTCGTGTTGTTGGTCAAGCTTAGTGCAGCATCTTGTTGAAGTACCAGACAAGGACACGGCCAATCCTGTGTCTTGGGACACGAGCCATGTCACTTAATTTCTTCATATTTAGCCATAATTCTTCACATATTCTCTTTTCTCTTTGGTTCTAGGGATGATATTGATCTCCTGAAAAACACAATGCACTTATAAGTGCTTATAAACACACTTAAGCATAGTTTCACAATAAAGATCCGATTAAACTTCATATCTAGAAACTTAGCTAAAAGTTAATAATTAAACACATATGAAGTCCAATTAGATTAAACATAAGACACTCAAGATATAGAAATAATCGACAGATCAAGGACTTTTCATGGGTTGCTACTTCTTCGTTCGGGCCAGTTTAAGCTTAGTTGTGGTAGCTGCATCTATGTTGTTGAATAAGTAAGTTTTACGTTGTGTATGTTAGTGTTATATGTATTATATATATATATATATATATATATATAATGTAATTCCCTTTGAGGGATGTTATGGTGTTGCGTAATAAATATATTCATTCGTGATTCATATTTTCTGTATATGTATAATGGTTATATTTGGAAATGTGTCACTATTGTAGCAAGCTTGAATTTAATGACTGTGGTATAATGACGATTATACTATGGTTATTAAATTTGGGTTGTTACATAGTTGACATAATTAGCATACCAGGGAAACTTATGGTGATTCACAAAAAAAAAAATTGTTCATCAGGAAATGACTCATTGATCAATGTTGAATTACCTTGGCTTGACTCACCTTCTAATCTTGATAAGTGATCCTCTACTTGGTTTTCCGCCCCTCGTCTATCATGGATTTCTAAGTCAAATTCTTGAAGCAAGAGTATCCATTGAATCAATGATGGTTTTGCATCCTTCTTGCTAATAAAATACTTAATGGCAGAGTGATCAGTATAAACAACAACCTTGGTATCAATAAGATACAGACGAAACTTATCAAATGCAAAAACTACTGCTAGTAATTACGTTTTGGGGGTTGTGTAATTCAATTGAGCATCTGAGAGAGTCTTACTAGCATAATAGATAGAATGGAAAATCCTCTCTTTCTTTTGACCCAAAACAACTCTAACCGCATAATCACTAACATCACACATCAATACAAAAGGAAGATTCCAATCCGGGGTAACAATAATGGGGTGGAAATCAATCTTTTTTTTAATTCGAGGAATGCATACTTACGGTCAGCATCAAATTTAAATGGTACCTCTTTTTCAAGTAGATTACAAAGAGGCTTTGAGATCTTAGACAAATCTTTGATGAAGCACCGATAGAATCTGGCATGACCCAGGAAACTTCTAATGCCCTCCACTGAATTAGGAGGTGGAAATTTTTCAATTACCTCTATCTTGGCTTTGTCTACCTTAATTCCCTTGTTAGAGATCAAGTGTCCAAGCACAATGCCTTCTTTTTCCATGAAGTGGCACTTCTCCCAGTTCAAGACAAGATTGATTTCTTCATATCTTTTAAGCACATGGGCAAGATTATGCAAACAACCATCAAACGAATCACCAAATACCGAGAAATCATCCATGAATACTTCAAGGCAATTCTCCACCATATCGGTAAAAATGGCCATCATGCATCTTTGAAAGGTGGCTGGAGCATTACAGAGCCCAAACGACATTCTTTGAAATGCAAAAGTGCCATAAGGACAAGTAAAAGTAGTTTTCTCTTGATCCTTCGGAGCAATGGTTATTTTATTGTAGCCATAATAACCATCTAAAAAATAGTAGAATTCCCTCCTAGCTAATCTATCAAGCATTTGATCAAGGAATGACAATGGGAAATGGTCCTTCCTATTAGCATTATTCAACTTCCTGTAATCCATACAAATTCTTCACTCGATCACCGTTCTAGTATGAATGAGCTCATTATTTGTATTTGACACCACAGTCATCCCTCTTTTCTTTGGCATACACTAAATCGGGCTTACCCATGAACTATCAGAAATGGGGTAAATGATACTAGCATCTAGCCATTTGATTATCTCTTTCTTCACAACTTCTTTCATAATAGGATTCAACCTCCTTTGATGCTCAATTGACGGCTTACTACCTTCTTCAAGCAAAATTTTGTGCATACAAATAGAATGGCTATTACCCAGAATATCAGCAATGGACCATCCTAAAGCTAACTTATATTCATGAAGCACTCTAAGTAGCTTATCTTCTTGCTCTTAAGAGAGAAATGATGAAATAATAATCAAAAGAGTAGCTTTATTACCAAGATAAGCATAGTTCAAATACGAAGGCAAGCGCAAGTATGAAGGCAAATACGAAGGCAAGGGCAAAGCTTTACCAAAAAATTGACTACCAATAATGCATGGATGGTGAAGCTTCCTGGGTCTTTCAACTTAGGAGGTAGCTTATTCTGCAAGATGGCACTACATTTCTCTGTGAGTGCCATGGTCTCGTAATCCCCAAGCCTTCTCTTCTTGGATAAGATGTCCTTCATAAACTTCACATAACTTGGCATTTGTTTCAAAGCCTTAGCAAATGGTATGTTAATGTGAAGTTTCTTGAAAATCTCCATAAACTTTTGGAATTAAGCATCCAAATTTTGCTTAACTAGTCGGTTGGGGAAAGGTGGAGGTGGTGTATAAAGCTTGTCCTCCTTCTTCTTTTCCTTAACCTTTCTCTTGGTTATTTCCTCTTTCTTCTTAACCTCATTGCTCACAACTATTTCATCTTTTGTCACCTCAATGTCTTCTTCAAGCAGCTTAGTCTTGGGATTCCCTTCAATGTCCTTCTTACTCCTCAATGATATAACTTTACAATGCTTATTTGAGGCACCTTTAGGACTGTTGATGGTGTCACTTGGAAAAGTCCCTCGGGACCTATTATTTATGGCAGTTGCTAGCTGACCTATCTGTATCTCAAGTGCTCTCATTGAAGCAATTTGGCTTTGAATAATTGAATCATTCTTGGCCAAATGAGCATCTATCTTGGATATATAGAAATTTGTCTTGACCATCAATTGAATAAACATAACTTTCAACAATGGTTTTTTCTCCTGCATAGGTTGTCTTGCTTGTGAGGAGAAACCAGAAGAATAATAAGCTCTCCCATTTCCGACAGATGAAGAGGATACACCTCGATTGTCTCTCCAAGAAAAGTTTGGTTGGTTTCTCCATCCTGGATTGTACTAATTTGAATAAGGGTTATTCTGTTATAGACGATAATTTCCAATATATTGAGCACTTTCCAAGATGGAAGGGCATCTATCACTTGCATGATTATTACCACACTTGTCACACAACACAAATGGGCTTTGATGAGGACTTGCTCCCAAACTATCTAGCTTGTTTGCAACTACTACCACTTGAGCTGATAATGAGGTAATTGCATCAACATCATGTACTCTTGCCACCTTGCTTGGAGTGTTTCTCGCTGAAAACTATTGGTAGCTATTGGCTGCCAATTCCCTTAACAATTGAAATGCATCTGCAAAAGATTTGCTTAATAATGAACCTCTTGCAGTTGCATCCACAATAGGATGGTGGTGTTGCAGCAAGCCTTTATGAAAAGAATAGACGTAGTGCCAAGGAGGTATTTCATGATGGGGACACCTATGAAGAAGATCCTTGTACCTCTCCCAAGCTTCATACAAGGACTCAGATTCAGATTGGGTGAATGATCTATCGATTATTTCTTCACTTGAGTGACTTATGATTAATCTAACTAGACTTCATATGTGCTTAATTGTTAACTTTTAGCTAAGTTTCTAGATATGAAGCTTAATCAGAGCTTTATTGTGAAAATATGCTTAAGTGTGTTTATAAGCACTCATAATTATATTATATTTTTTAGGAGATCTTTAAGTGTTTGAGTCCATTCACTTCAAACCAACCTTGTTATCCATCTGAAGATAGAGCTAAAGATTCAAGGAGATCAATATCACCCTTAGAAGCAAAGAAAGAAGAGTATACATGAAGAATTAAGACTGAATATAAAGAAATTAAGTGACACAGCCTGTGTCCCAAGACCCCAAGAGGCCGTTTCCTTCTCTGGTATTACAAATTGGATCCAAATTTGAGAATACCCTAGGACAGGGCCCGTGTCATCAGACACGGGGTAGGCCGTGTTCCTCTCTGTCTTCCAATCCACTTGAAATTGTGCTGATAGACTTAAACATAGGGGGGAGTGTCATCAGACACAACTCGTGTCTGTGAATCAAGAAATTAGTTTCAAATTTTAGTGAGGAACTAGGTATCCAAAGGTATAAATAGGACTACTTAGGGTTCTAAAAGGGACTCTTCTGGATTACATGCTGCCAAGGAACTGACAGAGGAAGGTTCAATCAAAGATTGGAGATTCAGGTTCGAATTATTAGAGATCAACCAACCTCGATCATTGGAAACCAACTTGATTTTCAGTTTTCTTTTACAATTATGTTCTTGATGATGACTTTCTTTAGTTTTTCTTTTGAATTTGAATTTGCCGTGTATGGCAAAGTTTCTTATTTGGTTAAGGGAAGATGAAACCCTAGTTTTAATAATGTGATTCTTCCATATTCCTTTATATCCAATACAGTTATGTTCTTATTCATATATTTCTGCTCTTAATTCAGTATATAAGTTTTTATACTCTTCACTATTTTCGAAAGTAGTAAAACTAGGATTGCTATGCGCGATTGCAGTGGCATGATTAGTGAGACATATGATCTGAGTAATTCAATTCTGGTGAGTGATTGGACCTTAGTGTGATTTGTTTTCTGAATCTTAATGCAATCATTAGGTTGGTGTAAGAGCGGTTGCTTTACAATTAACTAATGATTAGGGTTTGATTTGAGCGATTGCTAAATTAATCAAAACTTAAGAAAAATAGAGAATTAATCTCACAATCACATGAGAACATAGTTGGTTATGTTGGTATAAAGGATATATAGGTTAGCATTATCATATAAATCTAGTAGTGAATTCAATCTCTTAACTAATATCTCTTAATTGGTAATTCAAATCATATTTACTGTTGTTGTTTTCAATTTAATTCCTTTTTATAGTTTTAACAAACAAACCCCATTTTTACTGTTTATTATTTTTAGAGTTTAAATTAGGAATTAGTTTATAGTGTCAATTGAATTAATTCTCTGTGGATCGACCCTTATTAACTATAACTGGTTGTAAGGGTTTTATAATTTTGGTAGTACTTGACAACTAATTTTGATCTTAATTTGTAATCACAATCCAGAGGACACCAAATTTTAGCGTCGTAGCAAGGAACTAATTTTCCAATTGTGCTATTAAATTATTTCCTATTTTCACTCTATTTTTATTCCATTTTTTAAATACTTTAATTAATTTTTTCTGACTTTTTGCAGCCGTTTATGTTCACTAAAGGATTTGATAAGAAATTGAAGAATCTTGGGTGTTACTTTGATCAAGTCAACTCACATCCTCAATTTCCCTTCCATCCATCTAATTTTCAATTCACGCCTGCTAAGATTGAAGCTGCCTGCCACATAGATCTATTAAGTTCTGAGACATCTAAAGAGATATCTGAAGAAATGGTGATGGAAGAATCCACTTTAAGGACGTCGGGTGTTCTAGACTTAGACCAACAGTCTTTTTGCATAGAAATTCCAAAAAATGAAGAGGCCTTTGAATTGAAGTTCAGCCTAATCCATCTTTTACCATCTTTCAATGGATTAGCCGAGGAGGACCCTTACAAGCACTTGAAGGAGATCTATGTGGTTTGTTCTAGCATGAAGCCTATAGAAATTCCAGTAGAATAAGTCAAGCTTAGAACTTTTCCATTTTTATTAAAAGATTCTGCAAAAGAATGGCCATACTACTTGCCACCCGAATCCATCCAGTCATAGTAGGATATGACTCGGGCTTTCCTAGATAAATACTTCCCTGTATCAAAGGCAGCAACAATCAGGAAAAAAAAAGTTATGGCATCCAACAAAAGCATTGGGAGTCACTTCATGATTATTGGAAAAGGTTTAAGAGACTGTGTGTTAGTTGCCCTCAACATCAAATCAGTCAGCAACTTCTGATTCATTACTTCTATAAAGGTTTACTAGTGATGGATTGTAACATGATTAATGATGCTAGTGGAGGAGCTTTAGTTGATAAGACTCCTCGAGAGGCTAGGAACTTGATATCAAGGATAGCTGCAAACACTCAACAATTCTTCACCAGGAATGACACTGGAGTGAGAGTAGTTAAAAAGGTAGAAACAACCAGTTTGTTGCAACAAATGACTAGCTGACTGCCATGGTTCAGTGGTTAATGGATCATGGGAAAATGCCAATAAATGCTTGTGGGATTTGTTGTTCTTCTAGACATCTCATTGATATGTGTCTCACTCTACAAGAGGACATAAATGAGGAGGTAAAGGTAGTAGGGGGATATTCTGGACCTTCCAAAAATTACAACCCCTACTCTGATACATATAATCCGGGGTAGAGGGATCATCCTAACTTGAGCTATGGAAAGCAACCTCATAATCAACCTCCACTCTATGGACCTCCAAGATTTCAATAAAGGCAAGCACCTTTCCCTCAAAGACAACAACAACACACTTAAGCTCCTAGGCAACCTGAGCCTTCATTGGAGGAGTTAGTAAGGTAAATGGCCACCAATAACATTCAATTTCAACAAGAAACAAGGGCCACTATCAATAATTTGCAAAACCAAGTGGGGTAGTTAGCCACAGAAATCAACATGGTTCAAAGCTAACTTTCTGGTAAACTTCCCTTACAACCAGAAGTGAATTCGAGGGAAAATGCTAGTGTTATCACATTGAGAAGTGGGAAGACATTAGATGAACCTACATCATCTCCACCAGTCACTAAAGAGAAAGATCCAGAGCCAAAGGCAATAGATGAGGAAGGGCAAAACTCTAAGGCCCCTATGATAAGTATTCCTGAACCACTTCCTAAATATGTCACTGAGGCCCTTTTTCCTAGTATATTCGTTAAGAATAAGACAGATGAAGTGGATAAAGAGATCTTAGAGACCTTTAGGCGAGTAGAAGTTAACATTCCTTTGTTAGATGTCATTAAGTAAATACCTAGGTACGCCAAGTTCTTAAAGGAATTATGCACTAACAAAAGAAAGTTAAAAGGTAATGAGAGGGTCCAAGTGGGAGCAAACGTTTCAGTTATAATTAAAAAGAAACTCACAACTAAGTGTAAGGATCCTGGCACATTCATCATGCCATGCACTATAGGTAACACAAGGTTTGAGAGGGCAATGCTAGATTTAGGTGCATCCATAAATGTCATGCCTTATTCCATCTATGCATCTTTATATCTAGGTCCTTTAGAACTAACTAGTGTTATTATATAATTAGCTGATAGATCTAATGCATACCCAAAGGGTGTTGTTGAGGATGTTTTGGTGCAGGTGAATGAATTAGTCTTTCCGATGGATTTCTATATGCTAGACATGGAGGAGGATAAATTCCCCCTACTCTGCTCCTATCTTGTTGGGGAGACCATTCTTGAAGACCGCACTGACAAAAATTGATGTGTACTCAGGGACGTTGACTATGGAATTTGATGGGAAATTAATCAAATTCAATATTTTTGAGCCTGTGAGATACCCGAGTGATGTGCAATCTACCTATTTGATTAACTCCTTTGATGCTTTTGATTCCTTCACTTCTGTAGCTTTTGAGTCTAATCATTTTAATACTCTTGACACAGTATTGACTTATAGCTTAGATGTATAGGAAGAGAAGAGAGATGATGAAGGAGAACCATGGAATGTGGACATTCATGATATAGTAGCAGCCTTGCATAAGCTCTCTTCCACTTCTGAAGGACATAAGGTTTCGTATGTTGAGCTTCCAATTACTAATGATGCTCCTAAACCTTCTGTTGAGCAGGCACTGAAGTTGGACTTGAAGGAATTACCTGACCATCTCAAGTATATATTCTTAGGAGAGAAGAACACACTTTCAGTGGTAATTGTTAAGTCACTCACCCAAGAACAAGAAAAGAGATTAGTGGTTGTTTTGAAAGAGCACAAGATGGCCATTGGTTAGATTATAGCAGACATCAAGGGTATTAGTCCTTCCATTTGCATGTATAGGATCTTAATGGAGGAGAGGGCTAAAGTAGTGAGAGATCCTCAAAGGAGGTTGAATCCTCTTATGATGGAAGTCGTGAAGGAGATACTGGAGCTCCTAAATGCGGGGGTGATCTACCCCATTTCTGACAGCAAGTGGATAAGCCCGGTCTAGGTAGTACCAAAGAAATTTGGAAACACTGTGGTAAGAAATGTTGAAAATGAGCTTATTCTCACTCGGGTACAAATAGGGTGGTGTGTTTGTATAGACTACAGAAAATTAAATGTTGGCATTAGAAAAGACCACTTTCCTTTGCCTTTTATTGATCAAATGTTGGAAAGATTAGCTAGTAATTCTCACTACTATTTTCTGGATGGATTTTCAGGTTATAATCAGATTGCCATTACTCGAGAAGATCAAGACAAGACCATTTTCACTTGTCCCTTTGGTACATTTGCATATAGGCAAATGCCTTTTGGACTTTGCAATGCACTAGGGACCATTCAAAAATGTATGGTAAGCATCTTTTCTGATTATATAGAGAACAATATAGAGGTCTTCATAGATGATTTTAGTGTGTTTGGGGATGGATTTGAGAATTGTTTAGAACACTTAAAATTGGTTCTAAAAAGATGCAGTGACACTAGCCTTGTGTTAAATTAGGAAAAATGTCATTTCATGGTAGAAGAAGGCATAGTGTTAGGTTATGTAATTTCTGCTAGGGGAATCAAGGTTGATAAAGCTAAGGTAGAGCTTGTGTGTTCCTTACCCCCACCCACTAGTGTGTGGGAAATTCATTCTTTTCTTTGTCATGTAAGATTCTACCGAAGATTCATCAAGGATTTCTCCAAGATATCTTTGCCTCTTTGCACACTACTAAAAAAAGATGTTTCATGAGAAGTGTATAGAGGCTTTCACTAAACTCAAGAAGTTGATGACTACAGCGCCTATCATTAGGCCACCAAATTGGGAGCTACCATTCGAGTTGATGTGTGATGCTAGTGATTTCGTGGTAGGGGTTGTCTGATGATCATATATTTTATACATTAATAAACCCTCATTTTTAGTCATTTACACTCTCTATGTACTTAATTGATTAAGTCTAGTTATGCTTTGTAAGTTTGGACTCAAATTGAACTTAATTGATTTTTTCAGCACTATTTTGGTCTTACGCTATTTCTGTATTTTGGCCATATCTTGAGTTCTAAATGTCTGATAATTATGAATTTTACCTTGTAGGAAAGATAAGAGAGAGCTCTACAACTTTGATGAAGAGCTCAAAGTCTCAATCAGACATCTAGTAGAGCTAATTGGGCTTGGAAGACAGAACTCGAGTTTTGTGTCTGAAACCTGAATAATGTACAGTAATCAGAGCATAACTCGTGCTGCAAGAATTATCTTAGGCTGAAATTTGGATATTTGAAAGTTAAGACCTAGATCTAAAACTTTCATGTTGAACACAAAACTTGATTCGGGATCCTTAATGGTGATATTGGGTCTGAAAGTCAAAACAGAAGTGCTGAAACTGGGCCTGAACAGTTTGTAGTAATTGGGTCATATCTTGGGCTGTAGGACGAATTTTTGGGTGATTCTAGAGCCATTGGAAAGCTTAGACAATTTCCTAGAACTTTTATGAAGACCACTTGGCTCGAAAATGATGAAATCAATGACTGAAGCAATGAATGACTTCAGAGAGAAGGAATCTCAATGATTTTTCACTCTTATCCTCACCATTTGGCATTCTCCACTCATTCATCCACTCATCCCACCTACCCCTAATCAGCTGCTTTGTCATTTTGTATCCCTAATCCTCTATAAAAGGCACTATTGGCTGACCATTTGGAGCACTGGGTGTTAGGCTTAGTTTGTACAAGTTAAGGTTATGCTTGTTTATTATTTTTCTTTGTTGTAATTTTCTCTTGTTCTAAATTGAAGTCATGTTCATCTTTCTCTTCTTCTCTCTTTCTTTTTTCTTATCCATGAGTAACTAAATCTTCATCTTGCTTGGGTGAAAGAGTGAAGCTCTTGGTAATGAAATAAGGTTAGATTATTTTATTTCTTGTGCTTAAATGATATATTATTAAATGAACATTATATGTGTTGTATTTTGTTTCCAATCAATTTAGAAACCTTCTTTGTTAATGGAGATCTTGATTTATTGTAGACAATAGGATTGGCACAGTGAATGCTTGAACTCATTTACAAATGTTGGTAGATAATTAAAGGAATCATAATATGATTGCATATATAATTGAACTTTGAATGTTACATTTTCTGATTGGAACCTCCGTTGTGTGTGGATTTCAATTGAGTTATAAAGATAAATAATCTTACCTTTAATTTATTACCAAGAGTGGATCTCCTAACCCAAGCAAGCCCTTACATTCATTTGTGAACTTGTTTTATTACTTTTGGTGTTGTGACAAATTCTCTTCTTACCTCAATTAATTTTTCTTCATCAATTCCCTGTGGATCGACCTCGGACTCCCGAGAAATTTACTACTTGAGACAACCTGCACTTGGGTTTGCATCCTTAAATCCCGCAGTCAAGTTTTTGGTGCCGTTGCCGGGGACTTGATTTGAAGTTTTGATTTATTAAGGTTTGTTTTCTTTAATAAAATCTATTCTCTCTTCTCCCTCACCGGAGCAAAAGATCGGCTTGCCGATCCTTCGGTTTCTTTACTAACTCTCTAACTTTCTAACTGTCTAACTCTAACTTACTAACTTGCTAACATACTAACTTTCTAACTTTTATATTTATGTCATTTACTTTTGTTTTTTAATTTTATTTATTTATTTTTGTCATTTTTTTTTTTCGTCGGTGGGGTAACTCTCCCTTTTATTTTACGCACTAACTTAGTGGGGAAACTCTCCCTTTTACTTTTCTCGTCATTTATTTTTCTCGCAATCTAACTTAATAAAATAATATTTCTTCTTCTCTTCTCTTTCGCCTCCTCTGTGGGGCTCTGTCACTCTCTGATTTTCATATTTAAATTTACTTTCTGCACTTTATTTTTATTTTTATTTTTGGGTGGTTGGTTTATTACCCTATCCCTGTTAATATTTAATGGTGGGTGACACCGCCAGCTTGTACATTATTTTTTTGTTTATTTATTTTTAGTTATTTATGCATTTATGCTTAATTAATATCGTGATTTAAATTCTGATCGTTTAGTTAAAATTAATTCTGGTACTTTATATATTGACTTGTTTGAATCACAATCACACACAATTGACATAATGGCTGACAATGAAAGCGTACATGATGAATCGAAAAATCAACAGTTGCGAACCCATGCGTAAATATTTGCAACCACCTCGAAATTCTAGTCCATCATGTTTTATCTTTCCACTCAATGCCAATAATTTTAGATTCAAACCAGGTATGATTTCTTTACTTCCTAATTTTCATGGTTTAGAATCTGAAAGCCCATATTTACATCTGAAAGAATTTGAGGAAGTATGTATTGCCTTCAATGATCAAAATTACACTGAAGAGATTGTTAAGCTTAAATTGTTTCCTTTTTCTTTAAAAGATAAAGCAAAATCCTGGCTTAACACTTTGAAACCAAGATTAATTGGCACATGGCAAGAAATGCAAGGTGAGTTCTTAAAGAAATTTTTTCCAACACATAAAACTAATGCTATGAAAAGACAAATCTAAAATTTTTCCCAAAATTCAAATGAAGCATATTTTCAATGTTGGGAACGATTTAAAGATTTGTTAAATTCTTGCCCACATCATGGTTTTAAAAAATGGCACACTATAAGCTTCTTTTATGAAGGTTTAACTCCTGAAACTAAACAATTTGTGGAAATAATGTGCAATGGTGAGTTTCTTGATAAAGAACCTGATGAAGCTTTAGACTATTTGAACCAGTTGGCTGAAAATTCTCAATCTTGGCATAGTACTAATATTTCTGAAAATTCAATTAGATCTAATCTTGCAAGTGCTAATAAAGGAAAATATCACCTTAGTCAAGAGGAAGATCTAAATGCTAGATTTGCCAGTTTGGCTAGAAAGGTTGAAGCCATGGAATTAAGAAAAGCAAAAGAAATCAAATCTGTGCAAAATGAAGAAATTTGTGGCATTTGTGATGACTTAGGACACTCAACACACAAATGTCCTAACATTCCTGTTTTTAAAGAAGTTGTACATGAGCAAGTAAATGCAATGAATAATTTTAAAAAACCATTTACTTCTTCTTTTTCAGATACATACAATCTGGGATGGAGAAATCACCTGAACTTCAGCTGGAGGAATAGTACTCAGTCACAATTCGTGCAACCACCACCTCCTCAGGCACAATAAGACTCTCAAAATTCTCAAGGATATGCACCTTATGTCCCACCATATAGGAAAAACCTTGAAGAAACACTGCATGCATTCATAGAAAAGCAAGAGGCCATTAATAAACAAAACAATCAAACCATGATTGACATAAAAGAAACTCTTGCCAAACTTACTTCTGCTCTCACTATTCATGAGAAAGGAAAATTTCCTTCTTAACCTCAACTAAATCCCAAAGGTCAGTACAGTCTAAATGAGGGGAGTTCAGAAAACCAACAAATGGACTAAGTCAAGTCAGTGATAGCTCTTAGGAGTGGAAAAGTTGTTAAAAAACAAATTCCTGAACCTTGTGAGAAAGAAGATGAACCAATTCCCCAAGAAAATGAAGAAGCTGACCAAAAGGCGACCAAACTCTTACCTTCACCCCCATTCCCTCAAGCATTGAATAACCCAAAGAAATTGGACCACCGCACTGAAATTTTTGAAATTTTGAAACAAGTGAAGATCAATATTCCTCTGGTAGATGCTATTAAACAGATTCCTTCTTATGCTAAATATTTGAAGGACTTGTGCACTATTAAAAGGAAATTAAATGTGAAAAAGAAAGCATTTTTGGCAGAACAGGTAAGCTCCATTCTTCAAAATAATAATGCGTTGAAATATAAAGGCCCTGGTTGTCCTACAGTTTCATGCATTATTGGAGAACATAAAATTGAAAAAGCTTTACTTGATCTTGGTGCTAGTGTCAATTTGCTTCCATATTCAGTTTATCAACAACTCAACTTAGGTGAGTTAAAACCAACTTCTGTAACTCTTCTACTTGCAGATAGATCAATTAAAATTCCAAGATGAATAGTGGAAGATGTGTTGGTTCAAGTTGATAAATTCATATATCCTATAAATTTTATTGTCTTGGATATTGAACCTATAGTTGATAGTTGCAAGTCAATTCCTGTTATTTTAGGCCGTCCATTTTTAGCAACATCTAATGCTTTGATAAATTGCAAAAATGGAGTGGTGAAGCTAACATTTGGAAACATGACACTAGAGCTTAATGTTTTTAACTTGTGCAAGCAACCACAGGAAGTCCTTGATGAAAAAGAGGAAGTTGAAGGAATTGAAACCATTATAGATGATCATCTTCAAACAAAGAGTTCTTCTGACCCATTAGAAATTTGTTTAGTCAATTCATTGGATTCAGGCATGCAATTAGAAGATGATATCTCTGAAATATGTTCTTTGCTTGATTGTACACAGGCAATGGAGTACAAAGGATGGAAACCAAGATTTGAAGAGCTAAAACCCATGAATGATAATGCCCATGAAGAAGTACCCACACTGGAACTAAAGCCATTACCTGCTGGGTTGAAGTACATATTTTTGGGAGAAAAGCAAAACTTTCCAGTGGTAATTTTCTCGTCTCTTACTGAAGAACAAGAAGGTATGTTAACAGAAGTACTTAAAAGGCATAAAAATGCAATTGGATGGACATTAAAAGACATAAAAGGCATTAATCCATTGATTTGTACACATAGAATACATTTAGAGGATAATGCTAAAACTTCTCAACAACCTCAAAGAAGATTAAATCCACATAAGAAAGAGGTAGTGAGAGCTGAAGTCCTTAAATTGCTTGATGTTGGAATTATCTATCCTATCTCTGATAGTCAATGGGTAAGTCCTACACAAGTTGTGCTTAAGAAATATGGAATAACAGTGGTTGAAAATGATAAGGGAGAATTAATACCTACGTGAGTCTCATCTAGTTGGCGTATGTGTATTGATTTTAGAAAATTAAATGCTGCTACTAGGAAAGATCTTTTTCCCTTGCCATTTCTTGATCAAATTCTGGAAAGAGTAGCAGGACATCCATACTACTGTTTTCTTGATGGTTTTTCAGGTTATAATCAAATACCAATTGCATTGGAAGATCAAGAAAAGACCACTTTTACATGTCCCTTTGGTACTTTTGCATATAGAAGAATGTCTTTTGGCCTTTGTAATGCTCCGGCAACATTTCAAAGATGCATGTTAAGCATTTTTAGTGACATGATTGAGCATTATTTAGAGGTTTTCATGGATGATTTGACAGTTTTTGGAAATTCTTTTGAAAATTGTCTTGATAATTTAGAAAAAGTTCTCAAAAGATGCGAAGAAAAAGGATTTGTGCTAAACTGAGAAAAATGTCATTACATGGTTACCTCAAGAATAGTGTTAGGTCATGTGATTTCTTCTAAAGGAATTGAAGTTGATAAGGCCAAAGCTGAATTAATTGCTCATTTGCTTTCCCCAAAAACAGTCAGAGAAGTTCGTTCCTTTTTAGGACATGTAGGATTTTACAGAAGATTCATTAAGGACTTTAGTGCCATATCTAGACCATTATGTAATCTTCTGTTGGAAGATGCACTATTTGATTGGACTTAAGAATGTCAAAAATCTTTTGAAAAATTAATTGGTCTTCTGACATCTACTCTTATCATGCAATCTCCTGACTTGTCTTTACTTTTTGAGTTAATGTGTGATGCTAGTGATTTTGCTGTGGGCGCTGTTTTAGGCCAAAGAAAGGAAGGTAAGCCTCATGTGATTTGTTACGCAAGTAAAATTTTAAACAGTGCACAAATGAATTAAACCACTACTGAAAAAGAACTACTTGCTCTAATTTTTGCACTGGACAAATTTTGATCTTACTTAATTGGCTCTTCTATTGTGATTTTCACCGATCATTCTGCTATTAGATATTTGATGTCTAAGCAGGATGCCAAACCAAGATTGATACGGTGGATCTTGTTGCTTCAAGAATTCAACATCATAATAAAAGATAAGAAAGGAGTCGAAAATGTTGTCGCTGATCATTTGTCCAGACTTACAATAGGCTCACCTTTTGATAGCACACCTATCAATGATTCTTTTCCTGATGAATTTTTATTTTCTGTCAATTCCATGCCTTGGTTTGCTAACATAGTCAACTTTCTTGTAACAGGAAAGATGCCGCCTCAATGGGCGCACCAAGATAGAAGGAAATCTTTGACAGAGGTAAAAAAATTTTATTGGGATGACCCATACTTGTTCAAATATTATGCTGATCAAATCTTTCGGAGATGTGTGCCCGATAATGAGGTAGGTAGTGTCATTAAATTTTGTCACTTAGAAGCATGTGGAGGTCACTTCTCTTCAAAGAAAACAGCTGCGAAAATCTTGCAGTGTGAATTCTATTGGCCCACTTTATTTAAGGATTGTTATACTTTTTGCAAAAGTTATGAAAATTGTCAAAAGTTGGGCTCAATTTCAAAAAGAAACATGATGCCTCTGAACCCCATCCTTATCATTGAAATTTTTGATTGTTGGGGAATTGATTTCATAGGTCCATTTCTATCTTCATTTGGATTTGTGTATATCTTGGTTGCAGTTGATTATGTTTCAAAATGGATTGAGGTGATTCCATGCCGACACAATGATCATAAAACTGTTCTCAAATTTTTAAAAGAAAATATCTTGTGTCGATTTGGAATCCCTCGAGCTATCATAAGTGATGGGGGAACACATTTTTGCAATAAACCATTTGAATCTTTAATGAAGAAATATGGTATTACACACAAAATTACCACCCCTTATCACCATCAGACAAGTGGACAAGTTGAATTGGCAAATAGGGAGATTAAACAAATTTTGGAAAAAACGGTTAACCCAAATCGTAAAGATTGGTCTTTAAGACTAAACGATGCACTTTGGGCTTACCGTACTACTTTCAAAACATCTTTGGGCATGTCACCCTATCAGTTAGTCTATGAAAAACCTTGTCACTTGCTTGTAGAATTGGAACATAAAGCATTTTGGGCCATTAAAGCTTTTAATCTAAATCTTGATGATACTTGCAAGATACGCAAATTGCAATTGAATGAACTTGAGGAATTGAGAAATGATGCATATGAGAACTCAAAGATTTATAAAGCCAGAACAAAAGCTTTTCATGATAAGATAATTTTGAGAAAATCTTTTAAAATTAGTCAAAAAGTTCTGCTTTATAATTCTCGCCTGCACCTATTCCCTGGAAAATTGAGATCTAGGTGGAGTGGTCCTTTTGTTGTCAAACACGTGTATCCTCATGGAGCCGTAGATATTGAGAATCCTAGGAATGGTAATGTGTTTAAAGTTAATGGACAAAGGCTCAAACCATTTCTAGAAAACTAAGTTAATGAGGTAGAATTTATCTCTCTTTTTTATCCTTGTTATGAATAAAATGCACTCTAATTTTGTTGCCTTGTTTTTGCAGTTCTTTGTGTTGCCGGTTAAGTGGCGGATACAGTACTCCATGACTCTCAAGTCAGTTTGTTTTTCAGTTTTCCAAAATAACTGAATCCTTCTTCTCCTTTAAAATGGATGTTATTCTTTCAAACCTGAGAAAACATTTTCCTTCTCTCCCTCAAAATGCTCTAAAAAAAATCTACAAAGTTCGATGTGAAAGATTGAGATTGTTAATGCACAAAGGTATGCCAGAAGATGTGCGCTGGATAATTAAAGCAAAGGTCCGACTAGCAGGTGAGTCTTCAATTTCATTTGACTCATACATGTCAGGTCTTGGAAGAAGTTCGTATTCTAAAAGGAGAAGAGCAAAAAGGTTATAAGTCTATTACAAATGTGGACGATGGAATTATAACAAGCGATGTCGTACTTTTAGAAGATAAAATTTTCTTCATTAAGAATGAACTGAGTAAGGAGTCATTAGATGATATCTTATTGACTCTTGAGACGCATTCTTGTGGATTGGTGCATCGTGAAATTCTTAATTTGTGGAATCTCTTCAAGGATGAAGAAAAACGCTACAGTCTTGGGAATCTGACTCCAAAAGACCCTGTTTGCCAATTTATAAGAAAATTAGATGGGAAGCTTATCCTCGACTCATAGAAGGCATTTAAGTCGTTACTGGACATGAAACCAGAGGCAGATGTGAGCCATATCCACAACAATCTGTACATATTATCTTCTTCTTCATGTTTTCTTTTTGAAAAATAAAAAATGAAAAAAATGAAAAAAATGAAAAAAATGAAAAAAAAAAGAGTCTGAACAAGGGCGATCCGGAAGGAGTACTATGGCTTTAATTAGTTGTGGAGCCCCAGCCTTTGGCTGACCCGTCATTAACTCAGGTGGACCTTTGCACGCTAGTCCTTAAAAAAGTTCGTGTACCATGCTCTGTAGAGAGCCGCGCTCCATAACCCAATGTTTACCATCTAGGCACTGTGGAGTTGATGGACAGGCAGAAGCGTCCCACTCTGGTTATTAGTGAGAAGTAACCCACGGCGGCCGAAGTGTATGAGGCATATGAGCTTGATCATCTCTTTTATTAGAAGGGGCTCTCAGCGCCCTGGGATGGGATGTTTTGGATCTTGGATATTACGGGTTTCAGATTTTAGCATCTTTGTTGATGTTACGAGCCCAAGTGTGAGCGCTCCAGGTTCCAAACCCAGGATAGAAACCCACGATGGTTTCTTCTTTCTTCCTTCTTCGAATAAACGGATGTGAGTGTCTACTGCACTGGTGACACGCAGTATAAAGATATGCCACTACTGCATTCATGACGTGCAGTATAAAGATACGCCATGAAAGCTGTACATACAAGTATGTCATCATTTGCTATTATATTTCTTTTATCTTTGTATGATTTTGCTGTATTTCGGTTTTGGACAGACGATCCTTTGAGCAGGGTCCTTCAAGGGTTTCTAGACTTCTTTACCCTGATGGTTTTCTTGAAGTAAAAAAAAAACAAAACAAAACAAAAAAAAAAAGATTTTGTGTTCCTTAATTTCAAACTTTTCTGACAACAGCCAACCTACCCTTATAGGTGCAATTATTACCCTTTCCATTCTTTTTCCTATTTAAACATTCCATTTTCTCAACTTTCCTTCAACTCAGAAACATTCAAAGGGAGGAAGAGTATAGAAATGGGGCCTTCTATTCGTAACCTTAAAAATGTCTGTGTTTTTTGTGGGTCAAATTATGGGAAGGGTTTAGAGTTTGTAAACGCAGCTAGCACTCTTGGTCGATCACTTGCTGTGAGGAATATTCATCTTGTATATGAGGGAGGTTGCCGTGGGTTAATGGGGGCTGTATCACTTGCTGCATATATAGGAGGCAGTCAGGTTTTAGGAGTCATTCCTGGACCTTTAGCTCAACAGAACATCACTGGAAAGATGATTGGAGAAGAAATTCAGGTAACTTCTATGCATGGACGAATGAAAAAAAATGCTTGACAACTCTGATGCATTCATTGCCTTACCAGGTGGTTTTGGTACTTTGGAAGAAATTTTCCAAATAGTCTCTTATGCCGAACTGAACATCGACCATAAACCCATTGGTTTGTTGAATGTTAATAATTACTTTAATAGTTTATTACTTTTTCTTGACCATGCTGTGGAACAGAAATTTATCACTCCTTCGGCAAGAAAACTTCTTATCTCTACTTCCATTATTAATGAGCTCATTGATAAATTAGAAGCTTTTGAGTATGTACCTGATAAGGTATTAGCTCAGATAGATTGGTCAACAGGAAGCAGTGAGGGAAGCAGTAAGAAAAGAACGCCAGATCTGACACTTCATCTTTAATACCTTTGATTTTATTTATTGTACTTTGTTTAAATTTGTGTCAAATCTCTCCAACAGGTAATATATTCTATCCTTTACTCATCTATATTTTAACATTGAGGACAATGTTGTGATCTAGTTGGGGGGGAAGGATAGTTGACTATTTTTTTTTCTATTCTGTTTTTGAGAAGTATGATATGATTATCATGGACTTATTAAACCAATGAATGATGGTAGAGTAAGGAGTAATTTTACTTTTGAGACGCATCTAAATTGGGAAGTATGTTTAGTGATATGACTGTCAGAAACCTATTCTTAGTAAAACCAATTAGTGATGGCAGAGTAAGGAGTAAATTTTGGAAACAATTTATTACTCTTGAGATGCATCTTAGTTGGGATAGTAATTAATTAGGATTGATTTGTGGAAGTAACAAAGTTTTTGTCTTTTGATTTCCTTTGAAAGATTCAAGCGAATGCACTCTCACATCCTTGGAAGCAATTGAAATTCAGGAATCATAGCATGATTGAATAAATTATCTTCTTTCTTAAATTTCACATGCTTGGTTATGGATGTTGAGTTGGTGGATAGAGAATGATAGAAATATGCCTTGTGAGATTTTGAGCCTATTGATGAATGGATTGAATATTTGTACCATTCTCTTCTTTCTTGTGTGATTTTCACTCATGGAATTGTTACTCTAAAACTTGCTTTGATTCTTTTTGAGGCTATATTTTCACATGCATACATTAATATGATTGAGACATTTTAAAATAGCTACTTTGACCAAATAGCCATCCTTGTATATTTTCCATTGTGTAACCCCTTTGAACTTGTTTGACCATTCCTTATTTTTAGCTCATCTCATCCTTCAAAAAAAAAATTAAAAAAAAAATATGTTTTAACCCAACCTTAGGGAATAAGATAGCATTGACCTTGTTCTTGAACAAGTGTGGGGGTGTGTATGCAAAATGATCCAAAAAAAAAATTTGAACACCGTTGCAATCAAAGGATTATCAGAATAAAGGTGGATGCTTGGAAACAACAGGAAGAAAAGGAGAATGTTCAAGTCTAACAATGAATTCAATTCACCAATTTGGGATTGATCTTCAACAAAACATTAGTCAAATGTTGGTGATTGTCTTTTATGATGAATGTTCTCAAACATTTTCTCCACTCTAACTGTACCATAATGCTCTTTTATTCTCTTCGATATTTATCTTTTCATATACATATTATCCCTTCTCCTTTACCATGACCCCATTATAACCTTGAATAAAGTCCTCTTAATTTTTGTATGCATGTGTTTTGAGTAGCGGAGAAGTAGAAGATAAGAAAGCTTATGGTAGTGCAATTGATCATGGGTTGAATAGAGTGAAATACTTACCTTTTAAACACTTGAGAGATTGAGAGTGAATTCTGTGAGGATCTATCATTCTTGATTCATTCTTTTCAACTGAAGTTTCCTTGCTTGTTGGTTTAAGATGTAAAGAAATGTTACCTCATTAATACTTTGATCCCTTGAATTTCTTGTTGCTCTTCTTGCTTCATCAAGTCTTTTAGAGTTTTTAGCTTTTGAGTCTGTGTCATTTTTCTTTATCTCCTAACTTTGGTCTTATGTGTTTTGCCCAGGAGTGCAAAAAGCTAAGTATGGGGGAATTTGATTATCACATATTTTATACATTAATAAACCCTCATTTTTAGTCATTTACACTCTCTATGTACTTAATTGATTAAGTCTAGTTATGTTTTGTAAGTTTGCACTCAAATTGGACTTAATTAATTTTTTTAGCACTATTTTGGTCTTACGTTGTTTCTGTATTTCGGCCATATCTTGAGTTCTAAATGTTTGATAATTATGAATTTTACCTTGTAGGAAAGATAAGAGAGAGCTATACAACTTTGATGAAGAGCTCAAAGTCTCAATCAGACATCTAGTAGAGCTAATTGGGCTTGGAAGACAGAACACGAGTTTTGTGTCGGAAACCTGAATAGTGTACAGTAATCAAAGCATAACTCAGACTGAAAGAATTATCTTGGGCTGAAATTTGGACATTTGAAAGTTAAGACCCAGATCTAAAACTTTCATGTTGAACACAAAACTTGATTCGGGCTCCTTGATGGTGATATTGGGTCTGAAAGTCAAAACAGAGGTGCTGAAACTGGGCCTAAATAGTTTGTAGTAATTAGGTCATATCTTGGGCTGTAGGATGAATTTTTGGGTGATTCCAAAGCCATTGGAAAGCTTAGACAATTTCCTAGAACTTTCATGAAGACCACTTGGCTCGAAAATGACGAAATCAATAACTTAAGCAATGAATGATTTCGGAGACAAGAAATCTCAATGATTTTTCACTCTTATCCTCACCATTTGGCATTCTCCACTCATTCATCCACTCATCCCACCTACCCCTAATCAGCCGCTTTGTCATTTTGTATCCTTAATCCTCTATAAAAGGCACCATTGGCTGACCATTTGGACACTGGGTGTTAGGCTTAGTTTGTACAAGTTAAGGTTATGTTTGTTTATTATTTTCCTTTGTTGTAATTTTCTCTTGTTCTAAATTGAAGTCATGTTCATCTTTCTCTTCTTCTTTCTTTCTTTCTTCTTATCCATGAGTAACTAAATCTTCATCTTGCTTGGGTGAAAGAGTGAAGCTCTTGGTAATGAAATAAGGTTAGATTATTTTATTTCTTGTGCTTAAATGATATATTATTAAATGAACATTATATGTGTTGTATTTTGTTTCCAATCAATTTAGAAACCTTCTTTGTTAATGGAGATCTTGATTTATTGTAGACAATAGGATTGGCACAGTGAATGCTTGAACTCATTTATAAATGTTAGTAGATAATTAAAGGAATCATAATATGATTGCATATATAATTGAACTTTGAATGTTACATTTTCCGATTGGAACCTCCGTTGTGTGTGGATTTCAATTGAGTTATAAAGAGAAATAATCTTACCTTTAATTTATTACCAAGAGTGGATCTCCTAACCCAAGCAAGCCCTTAAATTCATTTGTGAACTTGTTTTATTACTTTTTGTGTTGTGACAAATCCTCTTCTTACCTCAATTAATTTTTCTTCATCAATTCCCTGTGGATCGACCTCGGACTCCCGAGAAATTTACTACTTGAGACAACCTGCACTTGGGTTTGCATCCTTAAATCCCGCAGTCATTGTCCTAGGACAACGAGTTGATAGGGTGCCTTATGCTATTTACTATGCATCAAGGACCCTAAATGATGCTCAACTCAACTACTCTACAACAGAAAAAGAACTTTTAGTTGTAGTATTTACTTTAGAAAAATTCAGATCATATTTAATTGGATCTAAAGTAATTGTTTTTTCTGATTATGCAACTTTGCAGTATTTACTTACGAAGAAGAAAGCGAAGCCTAGATTGCTCCGATGGATTTTACTGCTCCAGAAGTTTAACTTGGAGATTAAATACAAAAAAGGAAGCAAAAACTTGGTGGCATACCGTTTGAGTAGGTTGGTGACTGAGGAAGAAGAGATTCCTATCCAAGAGAGTTTTCCGGATGAGCATCTCATGGCCATCAAGAATACAATTCATTAGTATGTTGATATTGCCAACTACTTAGCCACCAAGGACTTTTCGGAGGGCTTGACCAAAGCACGATGGGATAAATTAAGGAGTGATTACAAGTATTACATCTGGGATGATCCTTATCTATAGAAGCAATGTGCATATCAAGTGATTAGGAGGTCTATTCTGGATTCAGAAACTCACTTCATGCTCTTTTTTTGCCACACTTGTGCATATGGAGGATATTTTGGCATGAAGAGGATAGGTAACAAGGTGCTCGACAGTGGTTTCTATTGGCTTACAAATTTTAAGGATGCTTACAACTTTTGTAAGTCATGTGATTACTGTCAAAGAATGGGTAATATTGGTCATAGAAATTAAATGCCTCTAACTCCGATAATTTTTATGGAAATCTTTGATGTTTGGGGCATTGACTTTATGGGACCATTCATTCCCTCATTTGGTTTCTCATATATACTTCTAGTTATTGATTATGTATCTAAATAGGTGGAAGCAAAGGCCACCAAAATTGATGACTCTAAAATTATTGTGGATTTTGTGAAGTCTAATATTTTTTGCAGGTTTGGAACTCCAAGGGTCATTATTAGTAATCAAGGGACACATTTTGCAACAAAACATTTGAGGCTCTCTTGAAGAAATATGGTGTGGTGCACTGGACTTCCACTCCCTACCATCCACAGACAAATAGGCAAACTGAAGTGTCCAATCAAGAAATCAAGTTCATCCTTGAAAAGATAGTGAATCCAATGTGCAAGGATTGGAGTACTAGACTTGATGATGCATTATAGGCTTATAGGATTGCATATAAGACCCCCATTAGCATGTCACCATTCCGGTTGATATATGGGAAGCCCTATCATTTACCCGTGAAGTTGGAGCATCGATCTTATTGGGCTATTAAGCAAGTCAACCTGGATTTGGAAGGTGCTGGAAA
This sequence comes from Ormosia emarginata, assembly GCA_029884605.1. Classification (NCBI taxonomy): domain Eukaryota; kingdom Viridiplantae; phylum Streptophyta; class Magnoliopsida; order Fabales; family Fabaceae; genus Ormosia; species Ormosia emarginata. The sequence continues at coordinate 15,986,648 of JAQQTP010000078.1, read as the reverse complement.
GCAGAGAAAGCTTCAATTACAAGAGTTGTAAGAATTGAGGAATGGGGCTTTTGATAGTGCCCTCACTTACAAGGCCAAAACCAAGGCCTTCCATGACCAAATGATCTCCAGGAAGAGCTTTAACAAATGATAATGAGTGTTGCTATACCAATCTAGACTCAAATTGTTTCTAGGTAAACTACGTTCTAAATGGATTGAACCATTTGTAGTGACTAATGTTTCCCCTTCTGTTGCAGTGGAGATCATGAATGAAGCATCTGGTAAAACATTCAAAGTTAATGGACACCGTCTCAAGCCTTACCATGAGCTTCCAGAAAGTGCAAAAGTGGATCTCCATCCACATTATGAAGAACACTAAAGAGTGTTATAATGTCGGGCTGAGGACAATAAATCAAGCGCTTATTAGGAGGCAACCCAACCAAATTTGTTTTCTTTATCCTTTTTATCTTATGTTTCTTTATTGTTTGCTTGATTAGTTTTATAGGTAACATAGATCTTGATGAATTCCTTGAATGATTGTCCATAAATCTTTGAAAATCTTTGTGTTTTGGAATACTGGGTTTATGATTGAATGCATCATTTAATTGCTTGATGATTTTATGGAGCCATTATAAGAGCATGGATGGATGAGAAACTTTGAAAATTAGTCAATTTGTGGGGTATTAGTGTGATTTCTGAGTTGCTAAGTCAGCGGAAAACACGAGGTGGGCCATGTCAAGTGACACGGCCCGTGTTTTCATGGCACAGGGGGCCATGTTTCTTTTAGAGGCAAACACGAGGTGGGTCGTGTCAGGTGACATAGCTCGTGTTTTCGTGTGTGCAACTCCAACTCTCTAACAAAGAGTCACACGGGGGGGCCGTGTCATAAGACATGACCTATGTTTGTGCACCAGATTCCTAAAAACCTTCCCTTAGGGTTTCATTTCCCCCAAATCACCTTCCCAACTCCTTTGCACAGTCTCTCTCCCCCACAACCACCGTTCTCTCACCGCTTTCACCATCCTAAACCACCATAACCCATTCCTCCCTCACCAACTTCCACCGTTCTCCATAACCCCAAAGGCACCATTCCAACCATTACCCATTGTGCCCTCCACCGTAACTCACCACTCCTCAAAACCTATCTCCCCCTCAAACTTGTAACCACCTCCACCTCCCCTTCAAACCCGTACCTACCTCCCTCTCATTCCCATTCCCCAAATTCTGTCCAAACCCCAAACTAACACCACCACCCCGTCTACCAATTTCCATCATTAAAGCACCATTCAACATGCCTCCAAGGAAGTGCATGAAGATGCAAGCCAGGAAGGAGGTCCCACCTCCTCTACCACTATGTGTAGCACCTCCTCCACAGGTACCTGTTCATCCTATTGATAGGAAAGAAATGGTTTCCACTAGGTTTTTAGATGTGGATACACTGAGGGCTATTGGTTTATATAATGAGGTATTTGTTTTGCTGGGTATAATAGGATGGGTCGAGTTTGCAAATTTACGTAGGCCTACCTATGCTGATTTGACTCAAGAATTTCTTGCCACATTTGACTGTAAGTTGTACCCTTTGAGTGGCCTGATGAGATTACATTTAAATTGTTGGGCACTCCTCATAGATTAGACATTCACTAATTTAATGCTATTTTTTGTTTTCCTATGTGGCATAATTGTCTTCCTTGAGATTTTAATTTGGAGCATGCTTGGTCTGCTTTAACTATTGCTGAGTCTAATCGTTATGACCCCAAATCCTCTAAGGCCTCCAAACTTGGATCCCCTACTCAAAGATACCTCCAAAAGTGGTTAGCCAATATCATTTGTGCTAGGGGAAAGCTATGGAACCCTTAGTAGGCATAAATTATTTTTCCTTCATTGTATGATCATTGGGGAACCCGTGAATGGGGGTTATTGGCTGTGTAACCATTTTAAGTATGTTGGGTCCACTACAGCTAGACGTATCTTGCTTGGTGGTTATGTTACTACTTTTGCTAAGCAATATTGCCTTGATTTGGATTTATTGGAGGAGGATCTAGTGAGGGGTCCTAGTGTTGTTGACGAGTCCATTCTAGTCGTCATGGGCTTATGTGTACACTAGGATGGTGCCCTACATTTAGTCGGAGCAGATGGCGATATTTTACCCAGGAGAGCTCTGACACCTGAGCCACATGAGCCCAACGCTACATCAGCACCCCGAGAGTATGCTCCTTCTTTTGCCACGGATGTGGGACCATCATCCACTCGAGCTGACTCATATGATGACGTCCTGGCATGTATTGATTGACTAGAGTTGGATCATGCCTCTCGATTCCAATGATTAGATGATCGATTCCAACAATTTGATGAACGATTCCAGGCGTTGGAGAACTTCACTGCTCAGGGGATGGATACCATTAATAGCAAATTAGATGCTTTGCTTCAGATAACGTCTTATCCCTTTCCCCCTTCTTGATGTATTTCCTTTGTTATTTTGGGATTCTAATTTGACACTAGATGGATATTCTTAGCATTGTAGTGGATCCTAATTTGGAATATGAATGTTGATTAATGGTTATAGATTTATTTTCTTAATGTCTTTGGTTATACACTGTTGTTTATCTGCGCTATTTTCTATGTTGTGTGTCTGCTTCGACATTTGAGACAATGTCTACTTTAAGTGTGGGGGGTAATGCTCTTAATTGCATATATGTCAAGTAATTATCTTTCCAATGGGTTTTAAATTGATTTGAATGGTGAGCAAAAAATCTAATATTTTTTTTATAAGATCTTAAGCTTGAAGGAATAGACTTTCTTAATTTCCAATCTGTGGAGTGAGGTTTTGAAAAATTGAGGGATTAATTCAAAAGTGATAGATTGAGACCTACCTAGTGCGATTTTGGGCCTTGATGTGAATGGCTAATATTAGGCCATCTTGGTTCTTTCTTGTGCGATTCCATTCATGATTATGTGTGCTTCAGAACTTGGTTTGACTCCCTTTTAAGCCGCAAATGACCACTGCATATTTTTGAAATAACAAAGACATTTTTTTCTAATAGCTATTGGCTAAGTAGTCGTCCTTGTATTTTATCCATTGTTCACCTCCTTTGAGCCTAATTGACCTCTTATTCCTTTCTTTCTAGCAAAGCTCAATACAAACCTAAAAGCGAAAAACTATTATGCTACCCTACCTTAGGGAGTAAAAGAGCTTAGTGATTGTGTTGGGAAATGGTTTTGAATAAGTAGGGGGGTTAACAATATGATACAAGATGTGTATTAAAAAAAAGGAATGAGCTCAAAAGTGAAAAAGAAAAAAATGAAGAAGAAAAGGAGAAAAGTTGATTGTTGTATGAAGAAAGGTAAGAAAAAAGTGAAGATACAAAAAGAAATTAGAGGTTGAAGAATGCTGAGAAAATTTTTACTATAATGATTGAATATATATTCCCTTGCTCTTTTATTTCTTATGGTCTAACCTTGTTTATCATTGGTGTATCCTACCTTAGCCTTGACCTCATTACAACCCAATTAAAGACCTTTTGATCTTTATATGCATGTGGCCTAGGTGGAACAAAAGTAAAAGATAGCTAAGCCTGTGGTAGGGCATGTTTTCATGAGTAGGTTGAGAGTAAACACAAGCCCAAAACAATTGAGTGAAAAAGTATATCAGTGAGGATTTTTCATGTTGATTTAAACCTAATATTTGATTAACTTTAATTGCTGATTTCAATTGTTGAGGGAGGAAATTCCTGATTGCTTAGATTCCTTGAAAAAAATCTAAGGTGTGTAAGACTTTGCTCATCTGCACTTTCATTACTTATTTGGAAACATGTGCTTGATTGTATATTCTTGCCCAAGAGTGCAAAGGGCTAAGTGTGAGGGTGTTTGATCTGTCAATTATTTATTCATCTTGAGTATCTTATGTTTGATCTAACTGGACTTCATATATGCTTAATGGTTAACTTTTAGCTAAGTTTCTAGATATGAAGCTTAATTGGAGCTTTATTGCGAAACTATGCTTAAGTGTGTTTATAAGCACTCATAATTGTATTGTGTTTTTTAGGAGATCTTTGAGTGTTTGACTTCATTAGCTTCAAACTAAGCTTGCTATCCACCTGAGGAGAGAGCTAAAGATTTAAGGAGATTAATATCACCCTTAGAAGTAAAGAGAGAAAAGTATACGTGAAGAATCAAGATTAAATATGAAGAAATTAAGTGACACGGCCCGTGTCCCAAGACACCAGGGGGTCGTGTCCTTCTCTGGTATTACAAATTGGATCCAGTTTTGAGCATACCCTAGGACATGGCCCGTGTCATTAGACACGAGGTAGCCCGTGTTCCTCTCTAATTTCCAATCCACTTGAAATTGTGCTGACAAACTCAAACACGAGGGGGGGTCATTAGACATGGCCCGTGTCTGCAAATCAGGAAATCAGTTTCAAATTTTAATGAGGAACTAGGTTAAATTACGATATTGTCCTAGATATATTGTTTTATGTTTTCTGTGAGTTATGAAATGAATTTGACTGTTTCGTGACTATATTTGACTGTTGTGTGTGATTTACTCCGAGTCCAGAAAATAATAATTTCTGTTTCGGGAAAAATCTTAATTTAATTATTCAGAGCTGGGGGATCTTACTAAACCCAATTCCGAGTGATACGTGTATTAATCTTTTAATTTTTAGAATTTAACGTACAATGATAAAAATATTTTATATTATTATAATATTATTTTATTAGACAGTACCTACTATCTTAAAAAATAGTAAAAATCTGCTCCAAAAACGGACCATAGAACTAGAAAAGTCTGTGGGACCCACATTGGGTGCACTAGTCAACAAAATGGGCTTGAATTATTTTAAGCCAATGAGAGCTAGTCAACAATAGTGGCTTGAAAGTTTCTGGACCAATAGAATTTCGGTCCATAAAAGTGGTTGGACTTGTTAGGTTATAACTAGAAAATCTAACTAAGTTATCCTAAATCTAACTAAGTAAAGTAGGAAGCTTATGTAGTAACTAAATGGAACAAACCTAGTTAGCTAATCATTTAAGTTTAGTTAGAGAAGGTTCTAGAAGAATCAAGAAGAGGGTTAGTCATCCTAGCTAACTAAATGGCTAACTAAGTAACTAAGAAACTTAACTAAATTAACTTAGACTAAACTAGGAAACCAAATGAACTAAAACCTAGTTTGCTTCTCCTAAGGTCATTCGGTTATGGCATCTTCAAGAAAGGCTTAGTCACTTGATGACTTGATTATCTACACCAATAGGAAGCTAGCTTAAGAGCAAAGCCTTTGATATCTGTAACACCCCAATTTTTAGAAAATGTCCCGAATGTTCTGTTTGCTGTTTTTTAAGCTTTTGTGTAAATGACTATTGTGTCCTTATTTACTGTTTCTTGTTTTTCTGTATGAAATACAAATATGTTTTACAGGTTAAAATTTTATTTGATAGTTTTACGTAATTTGCTTCGATACAGTAAAATAAAAATTTTCTCGAGCTACTATTTTAATTTTTCTAGGAGATATACAGACAATTAAAACTGTCTGTAATTTTATTTGAACGTTTTGGATGATTTGCTTTGTCGTGGGGAAAAATGAAAAAATGACCGTTATGTCCCTATTGTACTGTTTTTTAATTTTTCTATATGTTACAGTGCTTAATATTACTGTCTATGAATTTATTTGGACTTTTTGTGTGATTTGCTCCGGGACAGGAAAATATTATTTTCCAGGCCGGAGAAATCTTGTTTTTAATTATTCAGAGCTGGGGAATCTTACTAAACTCAATTCTGAATGATACTATAGTTAATCTTTTAATTTTTAGGATTTAACTGTCAAATAAAATAATTTTATATTATTATAATATTATTTTATTACTCAGTACAAATAAGTGACAGCGGACCCGGAAATGTTTGTGGGACCCACGTTTAGTCATCAAGTGCTTTACACGTGGACTAATGAGGAGCTGGTCAAAATTGATGGTTGTGACTCATCACAATGGGCCAATAGAAATTCGACATGTGGCGTGACACCTCAGCTCCATGACTCAGCAGATTCCGGAAGGTTCTAGAAGCGGTGACTCGCCCTGTGACTCACCGTAGTGAGTCACCTGTTCCAGAAGCTTCTATGATGACTCAGCTGATGACTCAACGCTGTGACTCACCATTGATGACACAACTAGTGATGCAGTTATGACATAGTCAGTGACTCGCCATGCTGACTCACCTGTTTTGGAAAATATCTATGCTGACTCACCTGTTTTGGAAAATATCTATGCTGACTCACCTGCTCTAGAAAATATCTACGCTAACTCGCCATGCTGGCTCACCCATTCTAGAAAATTCCACGATGACTCATCATACTGACTCATCGTAGTGAGTCACATGTTCTAGAAATTTCTCTTTGATGACTCGCTCTATGACTCATCAAGGGCAATCAGTAGAAAAATGATCAACAATAATTGCTACCCAGTTAAAATAAGATAAAAATCTATGTATATTTTATTACCCATTGGACAATAGATACTGATTTTATAAACAGTAATTATTGATCATTGGTTAAAGTATACTATAAAATATACATTGTGCACCAATAGAAATTGGTCAACAAAAATAGCAACCAATAGGAATCAAGTTAGTAAATATTCAACCAATAGAAATTGGTCAAGAAAAATGGCTTGACTCTTTAAGGACCAATAGGAAGCAAGCTATCAAATGAGTTTGGACTTCTTGAAATTGGATGGTTCTATGTAAAGGAGGAAAGCCAATTTGCTCTAATAGCCAATTCACAAAGTGAATTCACGTAGAAGGCTTTGTGAAATGTATATAGAAAAGCCAAATTGAATAAAAGGAAGACTAGTCAATATTGATGGCCAATTAATTAACCAAGTAAGACCAAGTCAATTTTGGTGGCTTCTCTTCACATGTATCTACGGCAATTGCATGCTTTAGGAAAGCAATTATTGCATTTCAATTCATTCTTCCTCTCAATGATTTACGGCCATGCAATTGTTTTGGTGGTTCTCCATTTGGCTTCCACGGCAAGTCATGTTTAGTGGAAGGAAAATATCCTATAATTAACTATCTCACTTTGTCTTCATTTTTCCTATCTTCTAAACCATCTCACGGCCAAAAAGGAGACTTGTCTTCATTTGTCAAAGTCTTCATCTTTTCTCCAAAGCTATCAAACAAGAAAAGCTCTCAACTTTTCTTTCTCTTTTTCTTCTTCAACCTCACGGCCTCTCCATCCATTTCATCATTTATTCTTCTATAATTCCAAACTACCTTATTTCTTGCTTCTTTACTTCATTTCAAGACACTTGGTAGTTGAAACCTTAGTTTAAATCATCCTTTTTCTATCTTGTTCTTCAAAGCTCAAGTTTGAAGCCTTGAAGGTAGGGTTCTTTAATCTTCATATTTCTATCCATTTCAAAGTTCTAGTCATGATTTTGATCCATGATTATTTTAGTTTAGAGCCTTAGGTATTAATATTGTATGTTTTCTTTGATTTTCAAGAAGCTCTTGGTGGAGAAAGTTTGCTTGAAGGAGACATACAAGGAACTTTGGAGGTTCTTCAAGAGGTAAGAGGGAGATTACCCTCATCAACCATGTGTTGGTGGTGAGGAATGTTTGTATTTGTGGTGAAGAATCCATAAGGATTCATTCACTTGATTGTTCATAGCCTTTCCTAATTGTAATTGATTATATGTGAAAGCATGTCTAATAGCTTTAATATTTTGTATGTGCTATGTGTGTAACATGTCTAATAGCTTTAATAATTTGTATGTGTTTTGTAACACCCCTTTGGAGGATGTCACACATAAAAGAAAATAAAAGAAATAGAAATAAGGTCTACCCAAGTTGTGAAACGTTTATTACATACTATTACGGGTTGTAAAATAATTCCTGATAAATAGAAATATGATATAAAAAAAATAATGCGGAAATCCGAAATAAAAAAAAAAAAGCATCACCACTAATAATATACATATGATTTAAGTTATAAGTGTACAAAAAAAAATCACAACTAAGACTACAAATATTTAAACAAAAACAAGAAAGAAAACAATAAAAGAGTTAATATATACGGACATACTGTTGACGCTACTTCAAAAAAAACATCATGGTTATTTAATCCTCTGATGGATCACTCTCAGCATGAAAATGATCATCAGGAGATAAATATCCCGGATGTCTCGACACACGGCGATAACGGGATCGCGCAGTCGATATGATGCTTATCTCACTAGGCTTAGGGTTTTCAGCACCCCAGTGACGCCTAATGGATAAGGGTAACTCTACATGCAGAAAAAGTGTTGTAGTCATGACAGGCTCTCCATCAAAACGTTGACGTAGAATCACGGTCACACGTCCTGCATACGTCACAGATTCACGATCGCCTCGTAGATGCCAAGCTAGCGAACTCCCATGAAATACTAGCTCTACGAATCCCAAAAACTCAGTGTCGCCCATCCCACACAATCAATCCAAAGGGTATGGATGATCGGATGGTTCTTGATCGTAAACGGTCGTCTGCACTGTGATCTTCCTCCTCCTCGGGTACAAGATCTCAATAGGTTGATCCTCTTCCTCGAAGTCTTTACCGCGTAAAATAAATAAACAGAAAATACATATAACAAAGAGCTAAGACAACATAAAATCATCACAACATGGCCAATAAGAAGACGACAAACAACATATATACAGTTCATGCAATACAAAATACTATAACAGAAAGAATAACAGATTAGAGTAAGATTTAGATATCATAACAATATATCACATCACATATAAAACATCACGAGATAAAATAAGAAAGATAAGAATAAACAGATAAGATATAATAACCAAATATAGTAACAAGAACAGATAAAATAAACAAATAAAATACAGATAAACAATAAATAGATAAGATGGAAATAAATAGACATAGAGATAAATAAATAATATGACAAAACCCTACTCCATGGAGCTAAAGAAAACACAAGTATCAGAGAGCGGAATGACTCGCAAAATCTATTAGTACCACGGCTGCCCAACCAACTATTGCATGTTGTCACACGTTGCGTCTATAGCCCCACGACACAAGAATCCATCATCCAGGGCGTGGTGTAGTTCACGGTCTCACGTTGTGGCACTACAGGCAAATGTACTACTAGATTTCACAAATCTCGATTAAATATAGTGCGTGTTGAGTACCATAGTGTGCTATCGGTTTACCACGGCCCAACGGAGCTACCAACTGTCCACATGTGGGATCCCGTACACTAAAGTCTCCAAGTTCATTAGAACAATGAACCACACTACGTTTATCGCAACGACAACACGATGTGATTCGTCTCGTCAACCAATCCACCAAAAACTTGGCACACATAACAGATAAATAGAAAGCCTGTAGGGGTTCACATTTTCCCGGCAGCAAATAAATTCTCAAAAGCCTGTACGGGTTCACATTTTCCCTAAGACAAATAAATTCTCAAAAGCACATGACGGGTTCACATTTTCCCGACAATAATAAATTCTCAAAAGCACATGCGGGTTCACATTTTCCCGACAGCAGATAAATTCTCAAAAACCTGTACGGGTTCACATTTTCCCGACAAATGAAAGATCCTCAAAAATAATCATGACGGGTTCACATTTTCCCGACAAAGATAAAATAAATATAGTAACGGTCAATCGCGTAGAAATTTTATCTCGTTTTCATAATTCCGTCGTTTTTACAAATGTTTTTAAATCGCGTAAAGATATTTTTCTGTTTTTAAAATCGCGTAGCATTTTTAATACGTTTTCTCAATCGCGTAGGATTTTCAAATCATTTTCTTATTCGAATGCCTTTAAAATTACTATTTAAACAAACAGAAATAGTACTTAGTACATTTAAACTACGTATCATTTACCTAATTTTTAACCATATCATTTAATTCTCTTTGAAATCTCTAACATGCTTCAAAACCTAAAGTGAGCTATATGTTAGAAAATTTCTCAAAATTACTGTATTTTACTTCCTAATGATAAAATTATTAGTTTTAATCCTTTAAGCTTAATTCTACTCAATTTGTTTCTTCAAAAACCATTATAGAAAATTTCTTCTTAACTTGTATTGTCTCTTTTTGATTGAAAAAGGTTTGGAATCAAGTTTTAGAAATCATGATTACCTATAGTGGCATGTTGGCCAAATTTAGTAAAACCCTTTCATTTGATTTCTAAAATGTCTTTCACCTTTCAAATCATATCAAATGTATTATATTGTCTAAGTTCATTAAATCATATTAGAAAATAGTTAGCAAGAATCAATTTAATCCTTTAGGCATGTTGGCCCAAAATACTAAGTCTTTACCATTTGATTTCTAAATTCATTTTCTTTGATCAAATCAATTTGAAACCTTCTTAATTCTCCTAGGTTAATTAAGTTACACTTTAGAAAAATTAAGAGAACATTTTGGTCCTCACAATTTGTCATTGCCGTGAGCTTGTGGATTGTGCTCTTTGGAACACTCATGCAATTTTTGAACATGTTATTCACATCCTATACATTATCATACAATTCTAACACATGCATTATATTTTCTAACACATGCAATATATTTTCTAACACCTAAACCTAAATTAAAGCTTATAGACATGCAATCAAAAGCTAATAGACATGCAAAAATTATTACAATCACCAAACAAATAAGCTACTAACAAATACCACATAAACTACTAGCAAACATAAAAATTAACACATACACACCAAACAAAGACAACACCACCGAATCCTTATGGATTCTTCAAACATTACAAGTCATTCCATCTTCTTACCACCACCAAGGGATGATAAGAATTGTCTTCCTCTTACCTTAAATGAAGACAAAAGGTTTGCTTTCACACCTCCTAGGTCACGGTTTTCACCTTCAAAAATACCTAGAAATCTCAAACAAAATTTACATGTTACTAACCATGAAAAAGAAGCTAAACCATGGAGAAATCATGGCTTAGAACTTTGAAAAAGAAGAGAGGAAAGAAAAGCATGAAATTTCACCTTCTAGGTAAAACTTTCAAGGTTGATTTCCAAGCCCTAAATGGAAGATTTTGAAGAAACTCCCAACTAGAAAGGTTCTTAGGATAGTGTTTAGGTTTAGAAAACTTGGTTAGAAAAATTTTTGGATGGTTGGATGGTCAAGAATGGCTCTTGGCCGAATGGTAGGAGAAAAGAACAACAATGGTGGCTAGGGTTCTTGGAAGAGAGAGAAGAGAGAAAAGTGATGAAGATGAAGTGTTATTTTGGCCTTCTCACTCCTCTTGGCCGTAGCCATCAAGTGACAAGGGATGTGCATGGATTTGGCTTCATCCAAGCCATAGATTGCATCAAAGGCTAGGATTAAATCTTGCTTAACAAGCTTGATTCCTATTGGTTCTCCTTAATGACTCACATGCTGAGTCACACAGTGCATTTAATTCTCTGCTGAGTCAGCTAGCTGAGTCAGCCTGTTCTGGAAAGTTCTACTACTAACGGTGATTAATTAAGTTACCGATCAAACCGTTTCGCTAATTGTGGGTCCCGCAAAACATTTTTTTCTAGGTCCACTTGTCACTAAATTATCTTGACTAATAAAATAATATTATAATAATATAAAATTATTTTATTTGATAGATTAAATCCTAAAAATTAAAAGATTAATTTTAGTCTCATTCGAATCGGGTTTAGTAAGATCCCCCAATTCTAAATAATAAAATAAGATTTCTCTGGCATGGAAAAATATTATTTTCCTGCCTCAGAGCAAATCACACAAAAAGTCCATATAAAATCACAGACAGTATTTTCAGGCATTAAATCATATAGAAAACAATTAAAAACAACAAAAACAGCAAAAACAACACGTTCGGGACGTAACGGTCATTTTCTTGTTTTTTCCCACAACGTAGCTAATCGTCCAAAACGTTCAAATAAAATATCCAGCAGTATTATATAGCTATATATCATTCAGAAAAATTAAAACAGTAACTCCGAGAAATTTTTATTTTACCGTCTCGAAGCAAATTATGTAAAACGATCAAATAAAATTTGAGCCAGTATTATCGTAATTGTTTTCATACAGAAATCGAGAACAGTAAAATAGGGACACAATGGTCATTCACACAAAAGCATGAAAAACAGCAAACATTACATTCAGAATATTTTCTAAAAATTGGGGCATTACAACTCTCCCCAACAAATAAAAATTTCGTCCTCGAAATTCGCTGTTCATTCAAACAAATGAGGATACTGATCCCTCATTTTATCTTCCAGCTCCCAGGTAGCCTCACCCGTCACATCATTCCATATGACCTTCACTAACTCGATCATCTTCCCTCGAAGCTGCTTTACCTTTCTATCCTCTATTCGACGGTAAAGTTTCGTAAGTCGATTCTCCTTCAACCGTATGTCATCCGGGCAGTATAACATGTGTCGGATCTGGTATATACTTAAAATGCGAGACACATGAAACATGTCATGCAAATTCAATAGAAAAGGCGGCAAAGCAATCTGATATGCTACAGGACCAATACGTCGGATAATCTGATATGGTCCAATGAACTTAGGAGTAAGCTTCTTAGACTTAATCACTCTTCCGACACCAGTCGTAGGAGTAACTCTTAAAAACACATGCTCACCCTCCTTAAACTCAAGAGATCGTCTTCGTTTGTCCGCATAACTCTTCTGCCTGCTTTACGTCGTTCTCATCTTCTCTTGTATCATCTTTACCTTTTCTGTCGTTTGTTGCACAAGATCTGGTCCAATAGTCATACTCTCCCCATCTTGATACCAACACAACGGTGTTCGACATCGCCTTCCATACAATGCTTCATAAGGTGCCATTCCGATGCTTGCGTGAAAACTATTGTTGTAGGTGAATTCTATCAAAGATAAAAATTCATTCCAACTTCCTCGTTGTTCCAAAACACAAGCACGCAATAAATCCTCCAAAGACTATATAGTTCTCTCTGTCTGACCATTTGTCTGCGGATGATATGCTGAACTCAATCGTAACTTGGTTCCCATAACTTCTTGCAGACTTTGCCAAAATCTTGACGTAAACCTCGGATCTCTGTCAGAAACTATACATGTAGGCACTCCATGTAATCTGACAATCTCGCTGATGTACAACTGGGTTAATCTTTCCAATGAATATTTAATATTGATTGGTAAGAAATGAGCCGATTTCGTAAGTCTATCGACTATAACCCATATCGAATCATGACCTTTCCTTGTCTTTGGCAAACCAGTAACGAAATCCATAGAAATACTGTCCCATTTCCATTCTGGAATCGATAATGGTTGCAACATCCCAGCTGGTCTTTGGTGTTCCACTTTCGTTTTCTGACAGATTAGGCAAGTTGACATGCACCTAACAACATCACCCTTCATTCCATGCCACCAGAATAACTTTTTCAAGTCTTGGTACATCTTCGTTATGCCCGGATGCATACTTAACAGACTAGTATGGGCATGTTCCACAATATATTGCCTCAGCTCCCTGGGTCCACGAGGAATACGATTCTACCCCGAAACCTCGAATTCCATCAATTCCTTCTTTGAACTCTACTGTCTCGTCTTGCTTCATTTGCTCCCTTATTCCTTGCAAAAATTTATCGGCATTTTGCTTTTCCCTTATGTCTTCCATCAGCTCGCTTGAGATAGTAACCATATTCATACAGATCTTTCCCGGTTTCAACTCAACAAATGACCACTCATCTCTAAATTGTTCAATGAGCTCCTTTTCTTTGATCATCAGCGCAGAAACACTGATAATCTTTCTACTCAAGGCAGATTTGACAGTTAAATCCTAAAAATTAAAAGATTAATTTTAGTCTCATTCAGAATCGGGTTTAGTAAGATCCCCCAATTCTAAATAATAAAATAAGATTTCTCCGGCCCTAAAAAATATTATTTTCTGCCTCGAGCAAATCACACAAAAAGTCCATATAAAATCACGCAGACATTTTTCGGGCATTAAATCATATAGAAAACAATTAAAAACAAAGCAAAAAAGAAGAAAAAACAAAGACGTTCGGGACGTAACGGTCATTTTCCCATTTTTTCCCACAACGTAGCTAATCGTCCAAAACGTTCAAATAAAATATCCAGTAGTATTATATAGATGTATATCATTCAGAAAAATTAAAACAGTAACTCCGAGAAATTTTTATTTTACCGTCTCGAAGCAAATTACGTAAAACGATCAAATAAAATTTGAGCCAGTATTATCGTAATTGTTTTCATACAGAAATCGAGAACAGTAAAATAGGGACACAGCGGTCATTCACACAAAAGCATGAAAAACAGCAAACAATACATTCAGAATATTTTCTAAAAATTGGGGCGTTACATGTTTTATGGTTGTTTTAGTATATGGTATGTATATATATATGCATGATAATTATTGTAACATGTAAATAACATACAAGGATTTGCATGAGTGTTCCAAAGAGCACAAACCCAAGCTCACGGCCTCAAGGCAAAGAGGAGAACCAAAATGTTCTCTTAAATTTTCTAAAAGTGTGATTTAATTAACCTAGGAAAATTGACAAGTTACCAATTTGTTTAGAGTAATAAAAATGAATTTATGGATCCAAGAATGAAATTAGGTATTTCGGCCAACATGCCTAAATTGAATGTTTTGATTTCTAAAACCATTTTCTAAAACAATGATTTAATGAATTTAGGTAATACAATGAATTGGACATTGATTTAGAAGATGAAAAATAATTTAAAGATCAAATGCAAAGACTTTGTTAAATTTGGCCAACATGCCACATACTTTTGATCCAAATTTATTTTCTAACTATTAACTAGATAATTTAATTAGATTAAGAGTTTTATAAGAGATTAAATGTATGGAAATAATTAGGAATGAATTATAAAGCATAGAATGATTTTCGGCCAATATGCCAATTTTAAATGTTTTTGATTTATAGAATTGTTTTCAACTAATGTTAAGTAATAAATGCTAAAAAATTTTTCTACAATGAATTTTGAAGAAAGAAATTGATTAGAATTAAGTTTAAGAAGCTAAAAATTGATAATTTTGTTGTTAGAAGAAAATACAAGAACTTTTGTAAAATTTCTAACATATAGCTCATATTATATTTTGAAGCATGTTAGTGATTTTCATAAAGTTAAATTATACGGTTAAAAATTAAGTAAATAGAAATTTTTACGAAAAGTTAGGAAACCATTATTATAAGTTTTCTAAAACATAATACTGTCAATTTTTATTAAAAACGGACAAATAAGATAGAAGAGATATCCAAAAGACAGTATGCGGTATGGAAAATATTTTACGTAGTTTAAACGTATTAAATATTATTTCTGTTTGTTTTAAACAGTAATTTTTAAGGAATTCGGACAAGAAAATGATTTAAAAATCTTACGCGATTGAGAAAACGTATTAAAAACTCTACGCGATTTTAAAAACAGAAAAATAAATTTACGCGATTTAAAAATGTTTATAAAAACGACGAGATTGTGAAAATGCGATAAAATTTCTACGCGATTGACCAAAACGGTATTTTCTATATTCTTTCTGAATTTTCTGTATTTTTTTGCTGTCGGGCTATGAGGTGAACCCGTACAGGCTTTGGAACAGTATTTGTCCAGTGGGACTTACTATATCTTTTTATCTTGAGAATATCCTGGTAACTTGAGGATATGCCAATTTTTGGTGCATTGGTTGACGAGGTGAATCACATCGTGTTGTCGATGCGATAAACGTAGTGTGGTTCATTGTCTTTATGAACTTGGAGACGTTAGTGTACGGGATCCCATATATGGACAGTCGGTCGCTCCGCTGGGCCGTGGTAACCGATAGCACATTAATGAACTCGACACGCACTATTTTTAATCGAGATTTCGTAAAATCTAATAGTACATTGCCTGTAGTGCCACAATGTGAGACCGTGAACTACACCATGCTTTGGATGATGGATTCCATATGACATGGGGCTATAGACGCAAAGTGTGACAGCGCAATAGTTTGGTTGGGCAACCGTGGTACTAATAGATTTTGCGAGTCATTCTCTCTCTAATATCTGTTTGTTTTTAGCTCCATAGAGTAGGATTGTGTCATATTGCACATGTATCTGTGTTGTTATTGATTATATTTTTATCTGTGATATTTTTATTTGTGTTGTTATTTAGTATATTTTCATCTGTGATATATTTTTTATCGTGTTGTTATTTATTATATTTTTTTATCTCGTGATGTTATATGTTGTTATTGTTTTTAATTTTTATATTATATCATTATCTACACTGTTATGGCATTTTATATTGTATGAATTGTTATATCTATCTTAGAAATGTTATAGTTGTTCATTATATTATGATATATGCTTATTTGATTTATTCGTAAATTGACAACATGATTGTATTTGTGATATCTGTGTGTATGGAATGACTTTGTCATTCGTATAATTCTTTGCTACCTTACTGGTACTGGTGAAAGGGGATCTCACCTCTTTACTGTATTGTTTGTTGTGTTGTATTTGTTAAATTCGTATAGTAGACGAAGGAAGTTTCTCAAACTTGTTGGAGGCAATATTCGGAAGTTGGTGACGACGTCAAGGTGTAATCTTCCAAGTTTCAACAGGATGTAGTTTGGTGGAGAAATGGAACATATAGGTTGGATTTTCTCGTTAGTGTTGTTACCGTGCTATTAGTAGTACCCATCTTTGGGTTTGCTACTCTTGTTTCTCGAGTCTGTGCTTCATTATGTTTTAAATTGTTGTTGAATATTTTGTGGAATATATATATGTGTATTAATTAATTCAATTTAATTTCTGTTTTCTTATAATTTTTGGTAAGTTTATATTTCCGCGAAATGAAATTTTAAAATTTATCTTTTAAAACTCAAAGCTTTTATAAAATGTTTTCATTTGGTTTTATGTTTTATTTAGAAATGTGACGCCCTATGGAGGGTGTTACAATATCCATCCTAGATCACATCTAAGGTTGTTAGGAGGTCTTGGAGGGTCAACAAAGATGGCCACCTCCTTTGAGGGAGCTCCACGGCCAAGTGCTTTAGGAAGGGTGAGATAGCATTTTTGCTAAGTTCATTTCATCTTTAACCTTCTCCAAAGCAAAATAACCAAGAAAATTCTCTCCTTTCTTCTTTGAGAAGCTCACAGCCTCCACCCATTTCTCATACCTCCACTCTTCTAAATTTTCACCTAACACTACTTCTCAAATCCAAACATCATTCTAAGAACTTCTCTAGTTGAAAGTTTCTTCAAACAAATTCATCTTGAGCTTGGAAAACCACCTTGGAGATTCTTTTCTACAAGGTGAAAATCTATGTTTCTTATTTCTAACTTGATTTCTTAGGTTCTAAGCCATAATTGATCCATGGTTTATATTTTTTACCTATAGTTATGACTCTTTAAAATTTGTTTGAGCTTGTTAGGGATTCCTGGGAGGTTACACGAAATCACTAGGAGGAGTCTAGGAGGAGTTTGTCTTCTCTTAAGGTAAGAGGGAGATTAAATCTCATCAACCTTGTGTGGTGGTGAGAAAATGGATGTAATTGTGGTGAAGAATCCATAAGGATTCATTCACTTGGTTGTTTAATGTCTTTTCTATTTTGTGATTGATTATGTGTGCATGTATGTCTATAGCTTTAAAATATATTGTATGTGTTCATATATGTATGATTATTATGATAGGATGTGAATAACATGTGAGGATTTGCATGAGTGTTCTAAAGAACACAAGGAAAAGAGAACCAAAATGTTCTCAACTATTTTCTAAAAGAATGACTTAATTGATTTAAGTAAATTAATGAATTTGAAAATGATTTAGAAAATGAAAAATGATTTAAAGATCATTTGTAAAAAATATGTTGAATTCGGCCAAAATGTCATTCAATGTATATTTGATTCCAAAATTATTTTCTAATGTAGATTAAGTAGTTAGCTTAAAGAGAATTCAATTTCAATGAATTTTTGGAGAACAAAATAAATGAACTTAGTTTTAGAAACCTAAATTAGAGGAATTAATTATAAATAAGAAATAAATTGAACACTTGAAAAATGTTAACATAAAGCTCACTTTTGGGTTTTGAAGCACGTTAGTGAATTTCAAAGTGTAAATAATAGTTATAACTAAAGCAAGGTAATTTTAAAAGAAAACGTAGAAAATATCATTTAATGAACTTTCTAGACAAAATGCTGTCAAAATTAATTAAGAATGGATAAATAATGGAGAAAGTTTCAAAGTATAATTAGAATGTAAAGAAAATATTTTACGTAGTTGAAAAATACTAGAAATAGCTTACGTGTATTTAAAACGAAGAATTTTAAGTTACGCGATTGAGGAAACGATTTAAATATCTTACGCGATTGAGAAAATGATTTAAAAACATTATGCGATTTTAAAAACGTCAAAATATATTTACGAGATTTGAAAATATTTGAAAAAGGTGACGTGATTGTGAAAACACGATAAAATCTTTACGCGACTAAAAGGAATAGTAAGTTTTACTGTCGGGCCAAAGTGGTGGACCCGGACATGTTGAGAAATAGTACTGTCAAGTGGAGACATACTATATTTAGTTTATACTAATATTGAGGGCATTATTATAATTATGGTTTATAGTGATTATGAGGGCATTTGTGTAATTTTGGTTCATGTTCATGTTTTGAGAGATGTGTCAATTTAGTTGAAATTGACGATTGGCTGACGAGATGAATTACACCGTGTTGTGGGTGTGATAGGCGTAGTGCGGTTCATTTAGTGAACTTGGAGATGTTAGTGTGCGGAGGATTCCACATGTGGACAGTTAGTAGCTCTTCTGGGTCGTAGTAACAGCCAACACACTAACGATCTCGACAAACACTATTCTTAATCAAGATCTTGTGGAGACTGTCTAGTACAATGCCTGTTGTGCACGATGTTTGGACTGTGTACTAACTACACGATGATTTTGACTGTGTGTTATTTACACGACGTTGGACTGTGCAATAGTTGGTTGGGCAGCCTGAGGTACGGACAAATCTTTTGGATCATTCTCTCTAATGTCTGTGTTTAGCTCCATGAAGTAAGAATGAATCAGTGTACATTTGCATTTATGGTCTGCATCGTAATGTGATTATTTATATTTAATTTGAGAAATTATGTTTGATGTGTTAATGTGAGATATTGTGTATAATGTGATGATATGGTTTTTTGAATCAACTGTGATATCTATATGTAATGTCATTTTCTGTGCTGCCATGCTGGTAATGATTTAGATTGTCTCACCTCTTTATATGCATTTTTTTGTATTATTAATGTTCTGTAAAGAGTTTGAGGAAGAGGAGGAGGAGCAGCCTCTAAATATTCAGTACCCTAAGGAGCAGCAACCGAGCAATCAGTTCGAGGAAGACGAGCCATGTAACACCCTCCTTAGGGCATCACATTTCTGACTACCAACTTATAATCTTCAAATCAGTTCATACAAGGTTTGAGTTATAAAATATGGGTTTTAAAATTTCTTTCTGCAGAAATATAAACTTACTGAAATTTATAGGTAATAGTATAAAATAGATTTAAACTAATTAAAACTCATATAACAGATACCACTTAATATTTAACAATTATTCAAGAAATATAAAAATTACAGACTCAATTTTAAACAATAGCAAACCTCATGACGGGTCCTACTCAATAGCACGGTAAAACACTAATCATAAAAACTCAACATACTTATTCCGTCTTATATCCATCTTGATGCATCATATATATGTTCCTCCTTAAAATTGTACATTAACCAGTCCGAGTTGGTTGTTCCTTGGTGTTGTCACCGATCTCAGAATATCTGACTCCCGTTACGTCTAAGAAACTCGTTCTATCTACTATACAATTTTAACAATACAAGCATAACGAAACAATATAACAAAAAGGTGAGATCACTTATGCTAATACCAACATGGTAGCATAAAGATAACATAAACAACACACCATACAGATATATCATACCATAATTACAATTATGTCATCATCATAATGTATAAAATAACAATAATTACAATAATGTCATCAACATTAATTATCATCATCATCATCCAACATTCCTCAATTATTATATCACACAGATATAAATATTCAATATTTACAATAATACCCTCAATTATTATCCAAATATTCAACAGTTCAATTATTATAACTAATACTCAATAATGATGCATATGTTATGCATGTAGACTCAATGTCCTACTCCATGGAGGTTTTCACAATTTCGAGAAGAATGCTCTGGCTAATTGTTAACCTTAGCCCAAAGACAATCTCCCAGTCATCGAAAAGAATCGTGTTATTGTCGGGTATCGTCAATGCGTTACAACGAACTGCATCGCCAAGTGGCATATGGTCTAGCCTTAGCTCACAGACAAATATCCACTAGTCAATCGCCACACCTTGACGCCCCCAAGATCCATCATAGACCTCACTATCAATTCTCATGCCCTCTTCAACCACAAGGGCCACAATAGCATTAGCTATTAATTTTCGTTTAATGCACGAATATCTCAATGCAATTTTGTTCAATTTCATCATATGCCACAATGCATATTTTTCCAATGCATATTCAATGCACCAATGCCAATCACAGGCAAAACTCGTCATTTTCTCATACAGTGTCCATACACTAGTTCAACAGTAATCATACTATATTTTCAATAGCGAAATCATATTATCGCATTTTTATAGTCACAAAACACTTATGCCATGTTTTTCACAATCGCGCAACATTTCTGTTACGTTTTCACAATTCCGCAACACTACTATTGTATTTTCAAATCACGTATTGATTTTTCAATGTTTTCTCATTCACATAAAAATATTTACACATTTCTCAAATCGTGTAGCGATTTTCCACCATTTTCACAATCGCGCAACTTAAAAATCATTATTTTAAGTCGCGTAAACCATTTTCCATCATTTTTGAAATATTTAAACGCTTTCCAAATCGCGTAGAAATATTTTAATGTTTTTCAAATCGCGTAGCTTAAAAATCAAGTTTTTAAGTTACGTAAATTATTTCTCACCATAGTTCCATTACGAAAATATTTCTCAACCTTCAAAAATTTCATTTCAACTTTTCTCAAAATAATATAACTTTGTACTTCATTTTTCACATTTTCTCACTCAAGAAATCCTTCTCCACATTTTCTTACTTAGAAATCCTTTTCCAAAATATAATCCACAAAATCACTTTTCCATTGATATAAATCAATGTTTCAAATCTTAAAATTTACTAACGCACTCCAAAACCCAAAGGATGAGTTATACATTAGAAAATATCAAATCACTATTATATTCTCCATTTTTCTCAAATCAATTCTAAAATCAATTCTCTTCAAAATAAATTGAGGTTCAAACACTTTCAACCTCTTTTTGTCTTTCATAAACGAAATTCCATCTTTCAAGTAACAAAACACCTTGTTTCCATTTCCTTTAATCCTTGTACTAAATTAAATTATATTTCCACTTTGAAAATCACTTTGTTTCATAAAACCAATGTATTACAAACTTTCAAAACCGTGGTACATGGTTCCAATGGCCATCAAATATTTTTTCTTCTAAATCAATTAAGTACCATTCTTGTTTTTACACAAACAAAACCATTAAAATTTCTTGCAAAAATCGTGAGACTCATGGTCTTTAAAATCAATTCATTTGTTCATTTTCATTTTCACTTTCTTTGCAAATCCTTAAAATCATCAACTCATTGCTCTTTTCATTTAAAACTCATGATTAGTAAAATACTTAGAATCTTTTCATTCAAAAATATCCTTGAGAAACCGTGAACACTTATTCTTTGAAAACAAACCATTTGTTTAATTTCCTTGCTTTTCTAAACATCCAATTTTACCATTCATGAAAATATTAATTTGTAAACACCTATTTTGAGGTGTAGAGGCCGAAATCCTCATGGTCTTTGGAACCAAAAATTGTTTTCCTTTCCAAAAATTTTTATGGCATACATCACATATAATCAACATATTATATTTCAAGCATACCATAAAAGCAATAAATCCTACTAAATATGCAAACACAAATAAATCATGCAAAGCATATTAAACATAAGCAAATAATCAAAGCACATAAACACCCACAAATAATTACATGACCATGGATATGAATCCTCACATGAATTCATCATCCATCAAATACAAAACCATCTCTCACCACCATATTTGGTTGGTGAGATGAATCTCCCTCTTACCTCTTGAAGAACCTCAAAAGCTCCTTGATTTGCTTCTTTTTCCAAGTCCTTCACCACCAAAGGTTTCTTAAACACAAAACAAAACATATATTTATTAGCATATCAAGCTTGAACAAGATAAACCATGGATCAAACATGGCTTAGAACATGAAAAAGAATTAAGAAATGAAGTTTCCTTACACTTCACCATAAAAAAACCTATAACACTGCTCTTGAAGAAAGTCCTTGAAGATGATGGATTTAGAGAAAGTCTCCAACATGAAAGTTGCTTAGAATAAGGTAAGGATTCAAGAAATAAAGTTGTATGAAATTAAAGAGTGATGGAAGGTAGAGTATGGGTGCTTGGCCAAAACTTAGAGAAGGAGAGAAATGGAGAGAAAATTTGATAAGTTTGCTTCTTGAAATTGATCAATAATGACCAAGAGTGATCAATAATGGTCTTGAAACCATTCTAATCTCCTACACCATCTCAAAACCATCCCCTCTCTTCATGCACTCCAAATTTGTGACAAATTTCACTAGCCATTATTTGAAGCATTCCTAACCATTGATTAATTGAATGGTTATGATTAAGGTAGACTTTAAGTTAGAAGACTTAATCTAGGTCATTAGATCTTTCTCCTTGAAATTATAGCCATTAGATATGTATCCAAAATGAAAGGTCAAGATCACTTCTTTAAACTTTACATCCAATGGTCATAAATGGTCCTTGTCACGTTTTAAGACCAAATCTCCACCCTTGATTAAATCAATGGTTGATATTCAAAGTCTTCCTTATTAAGCTTGTCTTTACAACCATTGATTAGATCAATGGTGAACATCCAAAGCTTCCTAACTAAGTTTATTCCCACACCATTGATTTAATCAATGGTGATCATCCAATGCTTCTTCATTAAGTTTATTTCTCAACTGTTGATTAGATCGATGGTTGATATTCAAACTAAGTCTTCTCATCCAAGGGTGCAAATTAAGTCAAGCCCTCTTTGTTGACTAGTTTCTATTAGTTGATCTTATTTCTATAGTCTTCTAATTGGTTTACCTTACAAACATAATTTTACGGTATTTTTACTATCCGATAATTAAATACAGTACAAAACACAGTAAAAGAAAATTTTGAAAATTATTTTCGAATTTAGGTATAGTAAGATCCCCTGTCTTCATCTAAACAGTATAAATTTTTTTATGCATAGAAAAATTTTCACTTTGCAGGACCCACCTGGGCCCACGTAAAGTCACTTGGGCCCACAGACAGCCCAAAAATAATCAAAGAAATATAAAAATTTCATAATCATCCACAAAATCATAAAAATTATAAAACTTATGAAAATCAAGTCGGATTAGTAAAAATCATTAAGGATTTTCAAAAAGAAAAAAAATGTGAAGGCTTGTATATAGCCCTAAAATAATATTAAAATAATAAAAAACGTAAAAACTCCCAAAAATTCATAAAAATCACAAAAATTATAAAATCTACAGAATTCGAGTCGGATTATTCAAAATAATTAAGAATCGCCCAAAATAAAAAAAAAAGTACGAATTTTCAGGGTGTTATAAGCCGTTAGATCACCCATGTCATTTTGATTGATCTTGTGGTTATGGCTGTGTCTGAGTTCTTAGGTTTTATGAGACTTGAGTTTCATGGAGGCTCTGAGGCCTAGCGATTGCGAGCTGAGAGAAGAACGGTTGTGTATGTGGGACATCTGACTGTGTCCCTGCGTAGAGAGTTTGATGGAGCGCCGATATTTACTACTACTTTTTATTTACATTTAGAGATGCCTTTGGCTATTAGGCGTTACTGGGGAGGACGTTTTCATGCAGCTAGTGAGCTTAGTAGCGTATCGACAGTATAGACTCCTGTCTGAAGAGCTGCGAGACATCCAAGATGTTTGTCATCTGATGATCCATCAAAAGAGGATCCTTCGGAGGGTTAGAAATCTTCGATGTGCACTTGGGCATGTTTATGTTTTAGTGTTATGCTAACTTTTTACTGCTTTATTAAATATTTATAATTATAAATTATTTATATACTTAAGACAAAAATCATATGTATATTATGGTGTGTAGTAATAGTTTGTTTTGTTTTGTAATTCGTTTTATTTTATTTATTGATGTCTTGTATAAAAAGAAAAAAATTTACAACTCATATTATGTATGTTGAAAATGTGACATCCTCATTAGGGTGTTACATTAGTTGGCATTAGAGCCTAAGTTAGAGTCTTTTGGGGTTTTGGTTGGGTCTGATTTTGCTTGTGTTGTGAGATTCTCTGTTATTTATTTCCGAAAGGTTACATCTGGCTTTGTTTTGTTTTGTTCAATTGAAGAAAAAGATGTCTGGCGGTAGGAGAACACGTGCGAACACAGAACGTAATGTTGACCTAATAATTGCAGCTGCTGAGGCTATGCAACGAATGGCGAAGGTGATTACCTAACAAAATCAACGAGTAGCCCAACAACAAGATGCGACTGCTGATGCTCTAAACTTATCTGAGTTCAGGAGTAACAACCCGCTGTAGTTCAGAGGCGAGTTTGATCTAGAGAAGGCGAGTTTGTGGATTCAAGATCTAGAAAAGATATTTGAAGGAATAGGGTGCGCCGATGATCGGAAGGTGACGTATGCTACTTTTATGATGAGAGGCAATGGCGAGAACTGGTGGAGAGGAACCCACAGATTTCTACAAGCTGAGGGGACTGGAATTACCTGGGAGGTATTCAGTGAAGTATTTCTGGAGAAGTACTTTCCTGCAAGTGCCCCACATGATAAGGAAATAGAATTTCTTGGTTTACGTCAAGGCAATATGACCGTTGGTGAGTATGCTGCCAAATTTGAGAGCTTGTCACAGTTCTCAAGGTATTTCCAAATTCAACCTGATGAGGCATGGAAATACTGTATATTTGAGGAAGGGTTGAGGGTAGAGTTGAAGCAAGGAGTCCTACCCATGAAGATGAATCAATTTCCTGCTTTAATGGATACTTGTCGATGACTCGAGGAGTTGGAGCCATCACGAGATCCAAGAAACTACAACTTTGGATAGACTAGGTTCCAAAGAGGAGGCAACAACAATAATAGCCAGTTTTAGCGCAAACCTTATTTGAGACCACCAGGAAGTCAACCTCAACGTCCATCTGTTGGGGGAAGTTCTAGTGGTAATAGAGCTGGCCCAAATGTGGGGTTTACACCAAGATGCTTTAAATGTGGAGAGAGTGGCCACATATCTAGAGATTGTTCGATCAAGGAAAAGATCTGTTTCAACTGCAGAAAACCTGGACATATTTCTAGGGACTGTAACCAGCCAAAAAGGAAGCTAGTTATGAATAATGTTCGTGCTACTCAGCCATGATTTGGAGGGCAAGTGTACATGATGACCGTAGCTGAAGCTTCTCAGTCCGAAGATCTTATTCAAGGGGAAGGTGTCATTGAAGGTAATCTTTTGAATGTGCTATATGATTCGGGTGCGACGCATTCATTTATTGCATATGATTGTGTGGAACGGTTGAAACTGCCTGTGTCTTCTCTGAGTTTTTAATTGATTGTTTCTACACCAACTGCCAAGCCTGTTGTTACATCCAAAATATGTTTGAACGATCCTATTACCATAAATGATCGAGTATTTTTTTGTCAATTTAATTTATTTACCTCTTGTTGAAATAGATGTAATATTAGGAATGGATTGGTTATCTTCTAACCATATCCTATTAGATTGTGCTAATAAAACCATAGTTTTTCCTAAGGATGAGAATTCTGGATTTTTAACTGCCGCCAAAGTCGAGTCATTGCTGAGAGATGGAGCTCAAGGATACATGCTGCTGTCTTCTTTAGAAGTCAAGAGTAAGAAAGATGTGAATGCTATTTCTGTCATTAATGAGTTTTTAGAGGTTTTTCCTGATGAGGTACCTGGTTTACAACCAGAAAGATAGATCGAGTTTTCTATTGATTTGGTACTAGGAGTAGGTCCTATTTCGATTACACCATATCGGATGTCGCTCTCAGAATTGGTAGAGTTGAAGAAGTAATTGGAGGAACTATTGGAGAAACAGTTTGTGTGACTGAGTGTTTCGCTGTGGAGAGTGCCGGTGTTGTTAGTCAAGAAAAAGGATGGAACTTCTCTTCTTTGTATGGACTATTGTCAGTTGAACAAGGTCACGATAAAGAACAAGTATCCACTTCCAAGGATCGATGACTTGATGGACTAGTTGAAAGGAGCAGTTGTTTTCTCTAAGATAGATTTACGATCAAGTTATCACCAGATTCATGTTAAGGTAGAAGATGTACCTAAGATAGCTTTCCGAACTCGTTATGGGCATTATGAGTATCAAGTGATGTCGTTCGGAGTGACAAATGCTCCTGTAATATTCATGGATTACATGAATAGGATCTTTCATCCATACCTAGACAGATTTGTCGTTGTTTTTATCGATGACATTCTGATCTACTCTCAAAATCAGGAAGAACATGTTGAACATCTCAGTATAGTTCTCTAGATTTTGAAAGAAAAGAAGTTGTATGCAAAGCTGGCCATGTGTGAGTTTTGGTTGGAAGAAGTTCAATTTCTGGGTCACATGATTTCCAAGGAAGGTATTGCGATAGACCCATCGAAATTCGAAACCATTCTGCAAAGGGAAAGGCCTAAGACAGTGACGAAGATCCAGAGTTTCGTTGGATTGGCTGGATATTATCAAAGATTTATTGAAGGTTTTTCTAAGATAGCCGGACCTCTTACACAGCTCACAAGGAAGAATCAAGCTTTCGTTTGGACAGAAGACTGTGAGACAAGTTTCCAAGAGTTGAAGAAGAGATTGACGACTGCACCAGTGCTGATTTTACCTGATCCTAGCAAGGCTTTTGAAGTGTATTGTGACACTTCTTACCAAGGGTTAGGATGTGTGTTGATGCAGAATAGGAATGTGGTGGCTTATACGTCAAGACAGTTGAAGGTACATGAGAAGAATTACCCAACGCATGATTTGGAGCTAGCCACAGTAGTTTTTGCGTTGAGGCATTTTCTGTATGGAGCTATGTTCAATGTCTTTAATGATCACAAGAGTCTAAAATACTTGTTTGATCAAAAGAAATTGAACATGAGGCAGAGACGGTGGATAGAGTTCTTGAAGGACTATGATTTTCAGCTTCAATACCATCCAGGAAAGGTGAATGTGGTGGCGGATGCCTTAAGTAGAAAGGTGATCAGTGTTTCTACCATGATGATAAAAGAGGAAGAATTGATCAATCAGTTCAGAGATTTGTGGTTGTCTGTGGAATTGGCACCAGGAAGGATTCGTTTAAACTGAGTGACTGTTTTGAATGACTTGCTAGAGGAAATCAAAGAAAAACAACATGAGGATCCATTTTTATAGAATAAGAAAGAATTTTTAAAGTAAGGTCATAAGGTAACGGTTAAGGAAGGATCGGATGGAGTCTTAAGATTTAAAGGGAGGATTTGTATACCTGATGATCCCAATTTTAAGCAAGCAATTTTGGATGAATCTCATACTAGTAGGTTGAGTATGCATCCGAGAATGACTAAGATGTATCAAGATTTAAAGCAGATACTTTGGTGGCCAAGTATGAAGAGAGATGTTGCAAAACGTGTGGCATCTTGCCTTGTTTGTTAGAAGGCAAAAGTGGAACATCAAAGACCTGCCGGTATGTTATAACCTTTAACTATTCCAGAATGGAAATGAGATAGTATCTCGATAGATTTTGTTACCGGATTGCCAAGAATGAGGAAGGGTCATGATTCTATATGGGTTATAGTTGATAGGCTTACGAAGTCAGCGCACTTCTTGTTAACCAATATCAAGTATTTACTAGAACGATTAACCCAGGTATACGTCGAGATTTTGGCGAAGTTTGCAAGAAGCCATGGGGACAAAGTAGCGTCTGAGTTGTACTTATCATCTGCAGACTGATAGTCAAAAGGAGACAACAATCC
Organism: Ormosia emarginata; assembly: GCA_029884605.1. Taxonomy (NCBI): domain Eukaryota; kingdom Viridiplantae; phylum Streptophyta; class Magnoliopsida; order Fabales; family Fabaceae; genus Ormosia; species Ormosia emarginata. The sequence continues at coordinate 15,958,536 of JAQQTP010000078.1, read as the reverse complement.
AGTCGTTGGAAGATTTATTACGTGCTTGTGTGTTGGAACAACAGGGGAGTTGGGATGAATTCTTGTCTCTGATAAACTTCACCTACAACAATAGTTTTCACTCAAGTATAGGGATAGCACCCTATGAAGCATTATATAGACGACGATGCCGAACACCTTTGTGTTAGTATCATAATGGGGAAAGTATGACCATTGGGCCTGATCTTATATAACAGACTATGGAAAAGGTGAAGATGATTCAGGAAAAAATGAGGACAACTCAGAGCCGACAGAAGAGCTATGCCGATAAGCGAAGGCGACCTCTTGAATATGAGGAAGGTGAGCATGTGTTTTTGCGAGTAACACCTACGACTGGTGTTGGAAGAGTTATCAAGTCCAGAAAACTCACTCCTAAATTTATCGGACCTTATCAAATTATTCGTCGGATAGGTCCTGTAGCCTACCAAATAGCTTTACCATATTTTCTATCCAATCTCCATAATGTATTACATGTGTCTCAACTGAGAAAATATATCCTCGATCCAACGCATGTTATACAGCCCGATGAAGTACAACTGAAAGATAATTTGACATATGAGACACTTTCTGTTAAGATTGAGGATAGGAGAGTGAAGCAGCTTCGAGGAAAGATGATCGAATTAGTAAAGGTGATATGGAATGATGCTACCTGGGAGCTGGAAGATAAAATGAGGGAGCAATATGATTTTACCTGAGTTCTTAGGTTTTGTGAGACTTGAGTTTCACAGAGGCTCTAAGGCCTAGCGACTGCAAGCTGAGAGAAGAATAGTTGTGTATGTGGGGCGTTTGACTGTGTCCCTACGTAGAGAGTTTGATGGAGCGCCAATGTTTACTCTACTTTTTATTTACATTTAGAGATGCCTTTGTCTATTAAGCATTACTGGGGAGGACATTTTCTTGCACCCAGTGAGCTTAGTAGCATATCGATAGCAGGGACTCCTGTCCGAAGAGCTGCGAGACATCCAGGAGTTTTGTCATCCGATGATCCATCAGAGGAAGATCCTTCGGAAGGTTAGAAATCATCGATGTGCACTTGGGCATGTTTATGTTTTAGTGTTATACTAACTTTTTACTGCTTTGTTAATATTTGTAGTTGTAAATTATTTGTATACTTAAGACAAAAATCATATGTATATTATGGTGTGTGATAATAGTTTGTTTTGTTTTGTGATTTGTTTTATTTTATTTATTGATGTCTTGTATAAAAAGAAAAAATTTTACAACTCATATTATGTATCTATTAAACGTTTTATAACTTGCGTAAAGTTTTATTATTATTATATTGAAAATATGACATCCTCATTAGGGTGTTACATTAGTTGGTATCAGAGCCCAAGTTAGAGTCTTTTGGGGTTGTGGTTGGGTCTGTTTTTACTTGTGTTGTGTGATTCTCTGTGGTTTGTTTCCGAAAGGTTACATATGGCTTTGTTTTGTTTTGTTCAATTGAAGAAAAAGATGTCTAGTGGTAGGAGAACACGTGCGAACACGGAACGTAATATTCACCCAATGATTGCAGCTACTGAGGCTATGCAGCGAAGGGCGGAGGTGATTACCCAACAAAATCAACGAGCAGTCAAACAAAAAGATGTGACTACTGATGCTCTAAACTTATCTGAGTTCAGGTGTAACAACCCGTCGTAGTTCAGAGGTGAGTTTGATCCTGAGAAGGCGAGTCAGTGGATTCAAGATCTGGAAAAGATATTTGAAGGAATAGAGTGCACTAATGATCAGAAGGTGACGTACGCTACTTTTATGTTGAGAGGCGATGGCGAGAACTGGTGGAGAGGAACCCGCTGATTTCTATAAGCTGAGGGGACTGGAATTACCTGGGAGGTATTCAGCGAAGTATTTTTGGAGAAGCACTTTCCTGCAAGTTCCTGACATGCTAAGAAAATGGAATTTCTTGGTTTATGTCAAGGCAATATAACCGTTGGTGAGTATGCTGCCAAATTTGAGAGCTTGTCACAGTTCTCAAGGTATTTCCAAATTCAACCTGATGAGGCATGGAAATGCTGTAAGTTTGAGGAAGGGTTGAGGGTAGAGTTGAAGCGAGGAGTGCTACCCATGAGGATGAATCAAATTCTTGCTTTAATGGATACATGTCAATGACTCGAGGAGTTGGAGCCGTCACGAGATCCAAGAAACTACAACTTTGAACCGACTAGGTTCCAAAGAGGAGGCAACAACAATAATAGCCGGTTTTAGCACAAACCATATTCAAGACCACCAGGAAGTCAACCTCAACGTCCATCTATTGGGGGAAGTTCTAATGGTAACAGAGTTGGCCCAAATGTGGCATTTATGCCAAGATGCTTTAAATGTGGAAAGAGTGGCCACATATCTAAAGATTATTCGATCAAGGGAACTATCTGTTTCAACTGCAGAAAACCTGGACATGTTTCTAGGGACTGTAACCAGCCAAAAAGGAAGCTAGTTGTGAGTAATGTTCGTGCTACTCAGCCACGATTTGGAGGGCGAGTGTACATGATGACCGGAGCTGAAGCTTCTCAGTCCAAAGATCTTATTCAGGGGGAAGGTGTCATTGAAGGTAATCTTTTGAATGTGCTATATGATTCGGGTGCAACGCATTCATTTATTGCATATGATTGTGTGGAACGGTTGAAACTGCCTGTGTCTTCTCTGAGTTTTTAATTGATTGTTTCTACACTAACTGCCAAGCCTGTTGTTACATCCAAAATATGTTTGAACGATCCTATTACCATAAATGATCGAGTATTTTTTGTCAATTTAATTTATTTACCTCTTGTTGAAATAGATGTAATATTAGGAATGGATTGGTTATCTTCTAACCATATCCTATTAGATTGTGCTAATAAAACCATAGTTTTTCCTAAGGATGAGAATTCTGGATTTTTAACTGCCGCCAAAGTCGAGTCATTCTTGAGAGATGGAGCTCAAGGATACATGCTGCTGTCTTCTTTAGAAGTCAAGAGTAAGAAAGATGTGAATGCTATTTCTGTCATTAATGAGTTTTTAGAGGTTTTTCCTGATGAGGTACCTGGTTTACCACCAGAAAGATAGATCGAGTTTTCTATTGATTTGGTACCAAGAGCAGGTCCTATTTCGATTACACCATATCGGATGTCACCATCAGAATTGGTAGAGTTGAATAAGCAATTAGAGGAACTGTTGGAGAAATAGTTTGTGCGACCGAGTGTTTCACTGTGGGGAGTGCTGGTGCTGTTAGTCAAGAAAAAAGATGGAACTTCTCATCTTTGTGTGGACTATCGTTAGTTGAACAAGGTCACAATGAAGAACAAGCATCCACTGCCAAGGATCGACGACTTGATGGACCAGTTAAAAGGAGCAGTTGTTTTCTCTAAGATAGATTTACGATTAGGTTATCACCAGATTCATGTTAAGGTAGATGATGTACCTAAGCACCTTTTTGAACTCGTTATGGGCATTATGAGTATCAAGTGATGCCGTTTGGAGTGACGAATGCTCCTGCAATATTCATGGATTACATGAATAGGATCTTTCGCCTATAACTAGACAGATTTGTCATTGTTTTTATCGATAACATTTTGATTTACTCTCAAAATCAGGAAGAACATATTGAATATCTCAGTATAGTTCTCTAGATTTTGAAAGAAAAAAAGTTGTATGCAAAGCTGGCCCAGTGTGAGTTTTGGTTCGAAGAAGTTTAATTTCTGGGTCACGTGATTTCCAAGGAAGGTATTGCGGTGGACCCATCGAAAATTGAAACCATTCTGTAATGGGAAGGGCCTAAGACAGTGACGAAGATCCAGAGTTTCGTTGGATTGGCTGGATATTATCAAAGATTTATTGAAGGTTTTTCTAAGATAGCCGGACCTCTTACACAGCTCACAAGGAAGAATCAAGCTTTCGTTTGGACAGAAGACTGTGAGACAAGTTTCCAAGAGTTGAAGAAGAGATTGACGACTGCACCAGTGCTGATTTTACCTGATCCTAGCAAGGCTTTTGAAGTGTATTGTGACACTTCTTACCAAGGGTTAGGATGTGTGTTGATGCAGAATAGGAATGTGGTGGCTTATACGTCAAGACAGTTGAAGGTACATGAGAAGAATTACCCAACGCATGATTTGGAGCTAGCCACAGTAGTTTTTGCGTTGAGGCATTTTCTGTATGGAGCTATGTTCAATGTCTTTAATGATCACAAGAGTCTAAAATACTTGTTTGATCAAAAGAAATTGAACATGAGGCAGAGACGGTGGATAGAGTTCTTGAAGGACTATGATTTTCAGCTTCAATACCATCCAGGAAAGGCGAATGTGGTGGCGGATGCCTTAAGTAGAAAGGTGATCAGTGTTTCTACCATGATGATAAAGGAGGAGGAATTGATCAATCAGTTCAGAGATTTGTGGTTGTCTGTAGAATTGGCACCAGGAAGGATTCGCTTAAATAGAGTGACTGTTTTGAATGACTTGCTAGAGGAAATCAAAGAAAAACAGAATGAGGATTCTTTTTTATAGAATGAGAAAGAACTTTTAAAGCAAGGTCATAAGGTAACGATTGAGGAAGGATCGATGGAGTCTTAAGATTTAAAGGGAGGATTTGTATACCTGATGATCCCGATCTTAAGCAAGTAATTTTGGACGAAGCTCATACTAGTAGGTTGATTATGCATCCGGGAATGACTAAGATATATCATGATTTAAAGCAAATGTTTTGGTGGCCAAGGATGAAGAGAGATGCTGCGAAACATGTGGCATCTTACCTTGTTTGTCAGAAGACAAAAGTGGAACATCAAAGACCTGCCGGTATGTTACAACCTTTAATTATTCCAGAATAGAAATGGGATAGTATCATGATAGATTTTGTTACCAGATTGCCAAGAACGAGGAAGGGTCATGATTCTATATGGGTTATAGTTGATAGGCTTACAAAGTCAGCGCACTTCTTGCTAATCAATATTAAGTATTCGTTGGAACTATTAACCTAGGTGTACATTAGTGAAATTGTTAGACTTCACAGTGTGCCTGCAAATATAGTTTCTGATAGAGATCCGAGGTTTACGTTGAGGTTTTGGCGAAGTTTGCAAGAAGCCATGGGAACTAAGTTGCATTTGAGTTCTGCTTATCATCCGCAGACTGATGGTCAAATGGAGAGAACAATCCAGTCGTTAGAAGATTTGTTGCGTGCTTGTGTGTTAGAACAACGGGGGAGTTGGGATGAATTCTTGTCGCTGATAGAATTCACCTACAACAATAGTTTTCACTCAAGTATAAGGATGGCACCCTATGAAGCATTATATGGGCGACGATGCTAAACACCTTTGTGTTGGTATCATGATGGGGAAAGCATGACCATTGGGCCTGATCTTATGCAACAGACTACGAAAAAGGTGAAGATGATTCAGGAGAAAATGAGGACGACTAAGAGCTGACAGAAGAGCTATGCTGATAAGCGAAGGCGACCTCTTAAATTTGAGGAATGTGAGCATGTGTTTTTGTGAGTAACACCTACGGCTGGTGTTGGTGTTACCAAGTGGCTTCCAGTACTCAAGAGGGGGGGTGAATTGAGTAACAAAAACTTTTGCAAACGCTTTAAACAAATAAATTTTGCTCAATATAATTATTAAAGAATATGGAAGAGATGAGAAAAAGAAAGAGCAAGTAATAAATAAATTGCAGGAATCAATAAATAAAGTGCATAAAATAAAGAGAATAAGGGAAGAAAAACAGTACGTATTTATCCTGGTTCGACCACCAACCACTTGTGGCCTACGTCCAGTCCCCCGAAACACCGTTCGAGATTTTTCACTATTCAAGACAAGCTTAAACAACAGTGTGCTTGCAACCTTTACAATGCGGAGCACTTTTCACACACAGGAAACTCTACCCTTGTGCTCAAGCCTCAAATAAACAAAAGGGATACCTCACCCTTATACAATCCTTGGGGATACCTCACCCTCAATACACAGAAATAGATATAGAGATGAAGTGAAACTCTCGCTAAGAGTAGATAAATACAAATTGAAGCACTAAGGAGCTGTTTTTCAAATATCTCAAGAGTTAAGCAATTATAAGTTCAGAAAATAAAGAGAGAATAAGGTAGAGCACGTTTTCAAGCAAGCAAAAATTATCACAATGTCAAGGGTGTTCAGAGAAGTCCCAGCCTCTATTTATAGAGCTCGTGGAAGAATATGGCCGTTGGGAGCAATTAATAGCATTAAAAACTTTCTGATTCTTCGTATGCTGTTTAAAACGTAGCTCTGTTTCTCGTGGGGTATTCGAATGCCTGAAGGAGGTATTCGAATACCTCTGTCAAAAACTCTTTCAGAAAACTGTTTAAGTTGGAGTTATTCGAATACCAGTCAAGGGTATTCGAATACCTCATTAAAATAAGGCATATTTCGAAAGCAGGGTATTCGAATACCATATGGGGTATTCGAATGCCTCATTTAAAAAATGGTTCATTCTGAAACTGGGTATTCGAATACCATATGGGGTATTCGAATGCCTCTGTTTTGACAGCAGCAAATATCAGTTTACGAATCAGGTTATTCGAATACCAAATTGAGGTATTCGAATACCTCGGTTAAAAACAGTTCAAAATCCTTTCCAAAAAGCTTCGAAATGCTTGTTTTTAACTTTTAAAACATTTGATCTTTTAAAAGCCTTTAGTTTAGGTAATCTTTGATCATTTGAGATATTTAATTAACAGCTCCATACATGATAGATCCTAAGTCCTAAAGCTAATCTTTAAATACTTGGACTTGGTCTTCTCATCATCCTCATGTTTGTTATCATCAAAATACATCTTCATTGTTGCGTAGCAAACACATTCTCCCCCTTTTTGATGATGACAAACTATCATAGAGAAAAGCATCAGTACAGAAATAATTTGAATTCACAAAGTAAGAGGCTTACATTCATATCTAATATGTGCTTGGCGTAGCTCCCCCTTAATGTTGGAATCCAATAATAGTTATTTTAAACCTGTCTTTTCTCATAGTTATATTTTTCTCCCCCTTTGGCATAATCAAAAAGATATACAACAAAATATAATGCATAAAGGAGGCAATAAGCATAAAGAGAAACTGATTTTATTAATAATTTAGCCAATATACATAATGTAATGAAAGAGTAAACAGCTAATACATAAAAAAAACATCCAAACAAGAACAAAGCCTAGAAAGAGGCATCTCAAGGAGGAGGAGGGAATCAGAACCCCGTGAAGATAGCAAAGCACGCAAGGCGGCTTGCTCGCGCTCAACACCATCAAGTCTGTCAAACGGGCGAGAAGGTGTGTTCCAAATAAGCTCGGTTATCCTCCATGTAAGCACGGTTGGCACGTAAAGTGGCCATGACTTGATCCGCAGTGACCGAACCGGCAAGCGGGCGCAGGGGCCAGCGGATGACGAGGCGGCAGGGGCTACCGGAGCAAGAAGAACGCAAGCGGCGGCGGGGGGCGGCGGGATCACCGGGTCGTCCTCATCATCGTCAACTTCAACCGGGAATACCCACCTTCATCGGTCTTTATCATCTTCATTCGGTTCAGCGTATAAGAACCAAACACATTATGGTGGGTCACCGAGTTTTTCGCTCGGTCTCCACAATGCGGATACTTGCCTAGGAAGGCGGTGATGATCACCCCATAAGGTAGCTCGAGCGTTCTTTTCCTTAGCTCTCATCATATGCTTCATAATGAAGACGGGCCGGTTTATCTCGGTATCCTTTCTTCGGATCCACAAAGATAAACACATCATCTTCACTCGGTAGGCGTAGTTCCCACCTCTAGGAGCTAAGATGTGGGCATAAGCATAATGCAAGAGCACATGTCCCGGCTCTTCATCATGCCCCTTTGACTCCCTTTTGAGTCGGAGGTAATGCCAACCCAGTGTCTAAGGACATCTTCAATGGCTCGAATCTTGTCGAACCGCTGGACAAACTCTTCACGGCTACGGCCACAGATTCTAAACCAAAAAGCGAACCCGGTCTTGAGGAGTGATCACAATGTGCCGATCACGAGACGTCGAGAATGAAGCTCCGGTCCCTCAATCCTCAAGTTGCGGTAGAACATTTTGACCAAATCGGGATAGAGGACCTCCTTGTAGGAGCAAAAACGTAGCACGCCCTGGATGTCCAGCTGGTGTAGGAAATCAAAGCCACCTTCTTTTTCAAAGAAGGCCAAATCCAGGTACTTGGGCTGCACAAGGTTTCGTTCTCTGAAATGAGAGATGAACCGTCCAAGAGTTTCTGGGTGAGATGAGAGCCGTCGCAAATCCAATGGGTTGTTGCAAGGCGCGGTCTTTGTGCGAGCACGTTTGGAGGAGGAAGCCATGGATGACGGTAGAAGATGAGAGGAATGGATTTGAAAAGAGAGGGAGTGACGGTTGGGTGATACGAGGGAGATGGTATTCGAATAGGAGATGAAAAACGAGAGAGAAGAAATGGGAAATGAGATGAGTGAACGGGTGAACGAAGGGGCTTATATAAAGCTCAGACCTGAGGTATTCGAATACCTCGGTTGGTATTCGAATCTTCGCCAGGTTAGGAAACGCAAAGGTCGTGGGCAATTTAGAAAGATGGTATTCGAATACTTGCTTAGGTATTCGAATCTCATCCATATAAGATTGGCTCAGATAAGCAGGTATTCGAATACTGCTTAGGGTATTCGAATATACCAGAGACAGGAACAAAAGCCTGATAGCAAGAGGCTTCAGGGTATTCGAATAACTACTAAGGTATTCGAATACTCCTGGTTAATTAATCATGAAAGCATGCGAGGAAAATGATGGTATTCGAATACCAGATGAAGGTATTCGAATAACTTAGATAGAAAAACACCAAATATTACGTCCAGAATGCAATTTTGAAGATTAAAGCTTACCCGATTAAATGAGTACCGCAAAACAAAATGGAGGGTATCTCCGACGCTCAAGTCAGTAACAATTAAAGATTAATAAATCAATGAGTATTAAATTTAACAAATTAAATACACGATTGATCCAAAATGCCAAGCTCTCTTCTTAAATGAAAGAACGAATCTTTAGGTAAAGGTTTTGTGAAAATATCGCAAGTTGATTATTGGTTTCAACAAATTCTAACACACAATCACCTTTTTGAACATGATCTCGTATAAAATGGTACCTTATCAATGTGCTTAGTTCTAGAGTGCATAATGGGATTCTTTGTCGATTAATTGCACTAGTATTATCACATCTTATAGGGATGTGATTAAGTCAAGACCAAAGTCTAGAAGTTGTTGCTTCATCCATAGAATTTGAGCACAACAACTTCCTGCCACATATTCAGCTTCGGCGGTGGATAAAGCCACGCTATTTTGTTTCTTGCTATGCCAAGAAACTAAGGAATTGCCAAGCAAGTGACATGTTCCACTAGTGCTTTTCCGATCCAATTTGCATCCAGCAAAATCGGAGTCGAATAACCAATAAGACTACAAGTGGCACCTTTGGGGTACCACAAGCCCACTTGTGTAGTGCCACCTAGATATTTCATAATACGTTTTACAAAGACTTAAATGCGACTCTTTAGGATTAGCTTGATATCGAGCACACATGCATACGCTAAACATTATATCGGCCTACTAGCAAAGTGAGATAGAGAAGAGATCCGATCATACCTCGATATAGTAATTTCTACAGAATTACCCGTCTTTTATCCAAGTAACACGAAGTACTCATTGGTGTAGCCATATGCTTTGAGTTGTCCATTCCAAACCTCTTGAGAAGTTCTTTGCAATACTTTGTTTGGCTAATGAACGTTCCACTCCTTGTTTGTTTGATTTGAAGTCCAAGGAAGAAATTGAGTTCTCCCATCATGGACATTTCGAATTCGCTTTGCATGATTTTGGCAAATTCCTTGCACGCAATTTCGTTAGTAGCACCAAATATGATATCATCTACATATACTTGTACAAGGAGTATATCATGGTTTTTATTTTTAATAAAAAGAGTCGTGTCAACCTTACCTCTTGTAAAATCGTGTTCTAAAAGGAACTTACTTAACCTTTCATACCAAGCTCGTGGAGCTTGTTTTAAGCCATACAAAGCCTTTTTCAATTTGAAAACATGGTTAGGTAAATCATAATTTTCAAAACCTGGAGGTTGGTCAACATATACTTCTTCTTGAATAAAGCCATTTAAAAAAGCACTTTTAACATCCATTTGATATAATTTAAAATCCATGATGCAAGCAAAAGCAAGTAACATCCTAATAGCTTCTAATCTAGCTACAGGTGCATAGGTTTCTTCATAATCTATACCTTCTTCTTGATTATAGCCTTTTGCTACAAGTCTAGCTTTATTTCTAGTTATTATGCCACTTCATCAAGTTTGTTTCTAAAAACCCATTTAGTACCGATAATAGGATGATTATTAGGCCTAGGAACTAGTTCCCAAACTTGGTTTCGTTCAAATTGATTTAATTCTTCTTGCATAGCTAGAAACCAATGTTCATCATTAAAGGCTTCATTAATGTCTTTAGGTTCGATTTGAGAAACAAAGGCTAAGTGGTTACATACATTTCTAATGGAGTTTCGAGTACTTACACCTTTGGATACATCACCTATTACTTGATCAAGCGGATGATATTTTGAGGTACGCCATTCTTTGGGAAGCTCCAAAGCTTGTGAATCCTCTTGTCTTTGTTTATCTTCTTGCTCCTTGATTTCTTTTTCTTTGCTATCCAAATGTGTTTCCGCTAAGGCTTCTGCAACATCATCAATAACAAGATCCTTTCTCGATCCATTTGGGTCAGTTTCATCAAATGCAACATGTATAGATTCTTCAATAGTCATAGTTCTTTTATTATATATACGAAAAGCCTTACTATGATTTGAATAACCAAGAAATATACCTTCATCAGACTTAGCATCAAACTTGCCTAGGTTATCTTTTCCATTATTTAAAACAAAACATTTGCAACCAAAAACGTGAAAATGTGCGACATTTGGCTTTCTTCCCTTGTATAATTCATATGGGGTTTTCTTTAAAATAGGCCTTATAAGGGCCCTGTTCATAACATAACAAGCTGTATTTACAGCATCCGCCCAAAAATATTTAGGAAGAAGCAACCTCATTAAGCATAGTTCTCGCCATTTCTTCTAAAGAACGGTTTTTCCTTTCTACAACCATTTTGTTGTGGAGTTCTAGGGCAGAGAAATTATGATTAATGCCATGTTCATCACAATAATTTTCAAAAACATTGTTTTCAAATTCGCCACCATGATCACTTCTTATAGAAGAAATTTGAAAACCTTTTTCGTTTGAATAACTTTGGCAAGTCTTTTAAATGCTAGAAATGCATCATTTTTATTTGCAAGAAATAAAGTCCATGTAAACCTAGAAAAATCATCCACAATCACTAAAGCATAGTAATTCCCACCAAAGCTCATAGTTCTAGAGGGTCCAAATAAATCCATGTGCAAAAGTTGTAAAGGTCTAGTAGTTGAAACTATATTTTTTGATTTAAAAGAGACCTTTATTTGTTTACCCTTTTGACATGCATCACATAATTTATCTTTAACAAAATTAAGCTTTGGTAGTCCAATTACTAGCTCTTTAGAGACCAACTTCCTTAGGTGATCCATGTGAATGTGTGCAATTCTCCTATGCCATAACCATGAATCATCATTCTTACTTAAAAGGCATTTCGCATCATTTGAAGATATATCATCAAGGCTAATCATATAAATGTTATTTATTCTATGACCAATGAATTTAACATGTTTATCATTTTTATCTTCAATTATGCAACAATTTGAATCAAAAATTACCTTGTTACCTTTGTCACATAATTGGCTAATACTAAGAAGATTATGTTTTAAGCCTTCAACAAGCAACACATTTTCAATAGAGGAATTTGGATTCTTGCCAACTTTTCCGACTCCAAGAATTTTTCCCTTGTTGTTGTCTCCATAAGTAACATGTCCATGATTCTTGGGAATAAACATGGTGAATTTTGAGTCGTCTCCCGGTCATGTGCTTGGAACAATGCATTTGTCGAGATACCAATTTGAGCTCCCGGCTTTCAAGCACACCTCATTTTCGCTTTCTTCTTCTTCTCCTTTGGCCATGAGACGAGTTGAGCTTCTTCGCTATCCGAAATTTGTCGCTGAATCCATGTCGTTTTCATCCCATGCTATATAGGCTTTTCTTGCTTTTCTTTCTTTGAAGGGCTTCTTCTCAAGTCTCTCTTTCTTCTTTTGGTAACCGGGCATTCCATTTTCATATGACCGGCTTGCCACATTCATAGCAAGTAGGAGTTGATGAAGCTCCTTCGCCTTTGTAATGAGTCTTCTTCGGAGGAAGGGAGGTCTTCTTTGCATTCCCTTTTTCTTGAGAAATTTACCAAATTTTTTAACTAACGACTGAGATTTTCTTCGTTTACCTCAATGTTTTCTCGAGCTTTCTTCATCTTCTTCATCATCATTGTCAATTGTTGAGGAAGTGGCTTTAAGCGCTATCCCCTTTTTCTTTTTATCATTTTCTTCGCTTTGACTTAATCTCGCTCGCTTCTAGTTCGTGCTCATGAAGTTTTCCAAAAAGGGTGGCTAATGACATGGTTGTCAAGTCCCTTGATTCTCAAATTGCTTGTCACCTTGGGCTGCCAAATCCCGCTTAAACACCTTAACACTTTATTAATCAAATCTTCGTTAGTAAAACTTTTTCCTAAAGATGCAAGATGATTAACAATGTGGGTGAACCTCTTTTGCATTTCTTGAATGCTTTCTCCTTGTTCATTCTAAACAGTTCATATTCGCGAGTTAGAGAATTTATTCTCGACCTCTTAACTTCACTAGTACCCTCATGGGTAACTTGTAAAGTGTCCCACATTTCTTTAGCGGTTTTGCAATTAGAAATTCTAAAAAACTCATCATACCCCAAAGCAAAGGTAATGATGTTTTTAGCTTTTAAATTATATTGGACCTTTCTTTTATCCTCATCGGACCAATCACTTCTAGGTGTCTCGGTTTTTACACCATCGACAACGCGTGTAGGTATAAATGCGCCGTTTTCGACAAAGATCCCACACATCTAGATCAATAGCTTCGATGAAGATTTTCATTCTTTCCTTCCAATATGCATAACCATCCCTATTGAAAAGGGTGGTCGGTTTATGGAAGATCCCCTCGAAAAAACCATTTAAGGAAGCCATGTTCTCTTGAAGCGGCTAAGCTCTTTATACAAGAGTCTAGCTTTCGATACCACTTGTTACCAAGTGGCTTCCAAGACTAAGAGGGGGTGAATTGAGTAACAAAAACTTTTGCAAACGCTTTAAACAAATAAATTTTGCTCAATATAATTATTAAAGAATATGGAAGAGATGAGAAAAAGAAAGAGCAAGTAATAAATAAATTGCAGGAATCAATAAATAAAGTGCATAAAATAAAGAGAATAAGGGAAGAAAAACAGTACACAAGATTTATCCTGGTTCGACCACCAACCACTTGTGGCCTACGTCCAGTCCCCCGAAACACCGTTCGAGATTTTTCACTATTCAAGACAAGCTTAAACAACAGTGCTTGCAACCTTTACAATGCGGAGCACTTTTCACACACAGGGGAAACTCTACCCTTGTGCTCAAGCCTCAAATAAACAAAAGGGATACCTCACCCTTATACAATCCTTGGGGATACCTCACCCTCAATACACAGAAATAGATATAGAGATGAAGTGAAACTCTCGCTAAGAGTAGATAAATACAAATTGAAGCACTAAGGAGCTGTTTTTCAAATATCTCAAGAGTTAAGCAATTATAAGTTCAGAAAATAAAGAGAGAATAAGGTAGAGCACGTTTTCAAGCAAGCAAAAATTATCACAATGTCAAGGGTGTTTTCAGAGAAGTCCCAGGCCTCTATTTATAGAGCTCGTGGAAGAATATGGCCGTTGGGAGCAATTAATAGCATTAAAAACTTTCTGATTCTTCGTATGTTGTTTAAAACGTAGCTCTGTTTCTCGTGGGGTATTCGAATGCTGAAGGAGGTATTCGAATACCTCTGAACTCTTTCGAAAACTGTTTAAGTTGGAGTTATTCGAATACTACAAGGGTATTCGAATACCTCATTAAAATAAGGCATATTTCGAAGGGGTATTCGAATACCATATGGGGTATTCGAATGCCTCATTTAAAAAATGGTTCATTCTGAAACTAGGTATTCGAATACCATATGGGGTATTCGAATGCCTCTGTTTTGACAGCAGCAAATATCAGTTTACGAATCAGGTTATTCGAATACCAAATTGAGGTATTCGAATACCTCGCTAAAAATAGTTCAAAATCCTTTCCAAAAGCTTCGAAATGCTTGTTTTTAACTTTTAAAACATTTGATCTTTTAAAAGCCTTTAGTTTAGGTAATCTTTGATCATTTGAGATATTTAATTAACAGCTCCATACATGATAGATCCTAAGTCCTAAAGCTAATCTTTAAATACTTGGACTTGGTCTTCTCATCATCCTCATGTTTGTTATCATCAAAATACATCTTCATTGTTGCGTAGCAAACACAGTTGGAAGAGTTATCAAGTCCAGAAAACTCACTCCAAAATTTATAGGACCTTATCAAATTATTCGTCGAATAGGTCCTATAGCCTACCAAATAGCTTTACCACCTTTTCTATCCAATCTCCATAATGTATTCCATGTGTCTCGACTGAGAAAATATATCCCTGACCCAACGCATATTATACAGCCCGATGAAGTACAACTGAAAGATAATTTGATATATGAGACACTTCCTGTTAAGATTGAGGATAGGAGAGTGAAGCAGCTTCGAGGGAAGATGATCGAATTGGTAAAGGTGATATGAAATGATGTAACAGGTGATGCTACCTAGGAGCTGGCAGATAAAATGAGGGAGCACTATCCTGAACTTTTCTGAGGTACGGCAAATTTTGGAGACGAAATTTCTATTAGTGGGGGAGAGTTGTAACACCTCAACTTTTGGCTAAATTACGATATTGTCCAAAATGCACTGTTTTATGTTTTCTGTGAGTTATGAAATGAATTTGACTGTTTCGTGACTATATTTGACTATTGTGTGTGATTTACTCCGAGTCCAGAAAATAATAATTTTTGTTTCGGGAAAAATCTTAATTTAATTATTCAGAGCTGGGGGATTTTACTAAACCCAATTCCGAGTGATACGTGTATTAATCTTTTAATTTTTAGAATTTAACTGTGCAATAAAAATATTTTATATTATTATAATATTATTTTATTAGACAGTACCTACTATCTTAAAAAATAGTAAAAATCTACTCCAAAAACGGACCATAGAACTAGAAAAGTCTGTGGGACCCACATTGGGTGCACTAGTCAACAAAATGGGCTTGAATTATTTTAAGCCAATGAGAGCTAGTCAACAATAGTGGCTTGAAAGTTTCTGGACCAACAGAATTTCGATCCATAAAAGTGGTTGGACTTGTTAGGTTATAACTAGAAAATCTAACTAAGTTATCCTAAATCTAACTAAGTAAAGTAGGAAGCTTATGTAGTAACTAAATGGAACAAACCTAGTTAGCTAATCATTTAAGTTTAGTTAGAGAAGGTTCTAGAAGAATCAAGAAGAGGGTTAGTCATCCTAGCTAACTAAATGGCTAACTAAGTAACTAAGAAACTTAACTAAATTAACTTAGACTAAACTAGGAAACCAAATGAACTAAAACCTAGTTTGCTTCTCCTAAGGTCATTCGGTTATGGCATCTTCAAGAAAGGCTTAGTCACTTGATGACTTGATTATCTACACCAATAGGAAGCTAGCTTAAGAGCAAAGCCTTTGATATCCACCCTAGATCACATCTAAGGTTGCTAGGAGGTCTTGGAGGGTCAACAAAGATGGCCACCTCCTTTGAGGGAGCTCCACGGCCAAGTGCTTTAGGAAGGGTGAGATAGCATTTTTGCTAAGTTCATTTCATCTTTAACCTTCTCCAAAGCAAAATAACCAAGAAAATTCTCTCCTTTCTTCTTTGAGAAGCTCACGGCCCCCACCTATTTCTCATACCTACACTCTTCTAGATTTTCACCTAACACTACTTCTCAAATCTAAACATCATCCTAAGAAATTCTCTAGTTGAAAGTTTCTTCAAAAAAATTCATCTTGAACTTGAAAAACCACCTTGGAGATTCTTTTCTACAAGGTGAAAATCCATATTTCTTATTTCTAACTTGATTTCTTAGGTTCTAAGCCATGATTGATCCATGGTTTATATTTTTTACCTATAGTTATGACTCTTTAAAATTTGTTTGAGCTTGTTAGGGATTCTTGGGAGGTTACACGAAATCACTAGGAGGAGTCTAGGAGGAGTTTGTCTTCCCTTAAGGTAAGAGGGAGATTAAATCTCATCAACCTTGTGTGGTGGTGAGAAAATGGATGTAATTGTGGTGAAGAATCCATAAGGATTCATTCACTTGGTTGTTTAATGTCTTTTCTATTTTGTGATTGATTATGTGTGCATGCATGTCTATAGCTTTAAAATATATTGTATGTGTTCATATATGTATAATAATTATGATAGGATGTGAATAACATGTGAGGATTTGCATGAGTGTTCCAAAGAACACAAGGAAGCTCATGGCTTCACCAAGAAAAAGAGAACCAAAATGTTCTCAACCATTTTCTAAAATAATGACTTAAATGATTTAAGTAAATTAATGAATTTGAAAATGATTTAGAAAATGGAAATTGATTTAAAGATCATTTGTAAAGAATATGTTGAATTCGGCCAAAATGCCATTCAATGTATATTTGATTCCAAAATTATTTTCTAATGTAGATTAAGTAGTTAGCTTAAAAAGAATTCAATTTCAATGAATTTTTGGAGAACAAAATAAATGAACTTAGTTTTAGAAACCTAAATTAGAGGAATTAATTATAAATAAGAAATAAATTGAGCTCTTGAAAAATGTTAACGTAGAGCTCACCTTTGGGTTTTGAAGCACGATAGTGAATTTCAAAGTGTAAATAATGGTTATAACTAAAGCAAGGTAATTTTAAAAGAAAACGTAGAAAATATCATTTAATGAACTTTCTAGACAAAATGTTGTCAAAATTAATTAAGAATGGATAAATAATGGAGAAAGTTTCAAAGTATAATTAGAATGTAAAGAAAATATTTTACATAGTTGAAAAATACTAGAAATAGCTTGCACATATTTAAAACGAAGAATTTTAAGTTACGCGATTGAGAAAACAATTTAAAAATCTTACGCGATTGAGAAAATGATTTGAAAACATTACTCGATTTTAAAAACGTCAAAATATATTTACGCGATTTGAAAATATTTGAAAAAGGTGACGTGATTGTGAAAACGCGATAAAATCTTTACGAGACTAAAAAGAATAGTAAGTTTTACTGTCGGGCCAAAATGGTGAACTCAGACATGTTGAGAAATAGTACTGTCAAGTGGAGACATACTATATTTGGTTTATACCGATATTGAGGATATTATTATAATTATGGTTTATAGTGATTATGAGGGCATTTGTGTAAATTTGGTTCATGTTCATGTTTTGAGAGATGTGTCAATTTGGTCAAAATTGGCGATTGGCTGACGAGATAAATTACACTGTATTTTGGGTGTGATAGGCGTGGTGTGGTTCATTTAGTGAACTTGGAGGCATCAGTGTGCGGAGGATTCCACATGTGGACAGTTGGTAGCTCCTCTGGGCCGTGGTAACAAGCAACACACTAACGATCTCGACAAACACTATTCTTAATTAAGATCTTGTGGAGACTATCTAGTACAATGCTTGTTGTGCACGACGTTTGGACTGTGTACTAACTACACAATGATTTTGACCGTGTGCTATTTACACGACGTTGGACTGTGTAATAGTTGGTTGGGTAGCCTGAGGTACGGACAGATCTTTTGGATCATTCTCTCTAATGTCTGTGTTTAGCTCCATGGAGTAGAAATGAGTCGGTGTACATTTGTATTTGTGGTCTGCATCGTGATGTGATTATTTATATTTAATTTGAGATATTATGTTTGGTGTGTTAATGTGAGATATTGTGCATAATGTGATGATATAGATTTTTGAATCAACTGTGATATCAGTACTTAATGTCATTTTTTGTACTGCCATGCTGGTAATGATGTAGATTGTCTCACCTCTTTGTATGCATTTTCTGTATTATTATTTATGTTCTGTAAAGAGTTTGAGGAAGAGGAGGAGGAGCAGCCTCTGAATATTCAGTACCCTGAGGAGCAGCAACCGAGTGATCTGTTCGAGGAAGGCGAGCTGTTAGATCACCCATATCATTTGGATTGATCTTGTGGTTATGGCTTTGCCTAAGTTCTTAGGTTTTGTGAGACTTGAGTTTCACGGAGGCTCTGAGGCCTAGTAACTGCGAGCTGAGAGAAGAACAATTGTGTATGTTGGGAGTCTAACTGTGTCCCTGCGTAGAGAGTTTGATGGAGCGCCGATGTTTACTACTACTTTTTATTTACATTTAGAGATGCCTTTGCCTATTAGGCGTTACTGGGGAGGACGTTTTCATGCACCCAGTGAGCTTAGTAGCGTATCGACAGCACGAACTCCTATCCGTAAAACTACGAGATATCTAGTATTTTTGTCATCCGATGATCCATCTGAGGAGGATCCTTCGGAGGGTTAGAAATTTTTTATGTGCACTTGGACATGTTTATGTTTTAGTGTTATGCTAACTTTTTACTGCTTTATTAAATATTTGTAGTTGTAAATTATTTGTTTATTTAAGACAAAAATCATATGTATATTATGGTGTGTAATAATAGTTTGCTTTGTTTTGTGATTCGTTTTATTTTATTTATTGATGTCTTGTATAAAAAGAAAAAATTTTACAACTCATATTATGTATGTATTAAACGTTTTATAACTTGGGTAAGATTTTATTATTATTATATTGAAAATGTGACATCCGCATTAGGGTGTTACACAATTAATTTAATCAAATCACATTAAATATTAGTCAAACAATTAAGAGCATTAAGAGAAATATGGTTAAACAAACCCAAATCATCTATATTAACTCAAAGGATTACAAAATCACTAATATTCATAGAGGGTTCCAAAGAAATCCCTATATACAACTTAGCTATCTATGAAACACAAAAATCTATCATAAATAATCATGTTCATGACAAAGAAAAAAGAGAAGGTAAAAGGAATAGGAAGGAAGCTCAATGATTGTTGATCCTTGAAGCTTGAATCTTCCTCCTTAAAAAAGATGGCTCCAACTTTGCTTCCTTTAGCTTCCTCTTAATCCTAAAATAAAACCCTAGCAGTTGTGTTATGTTTTCCAAAAAGCTCTCCTTCTGAATTGTGTGAAATCAATATTTATAGACCAACATTTTAGTTTCACACCGCGGTGTGGCACACCTTACGTTGCGACACGCATTTAATTTAGGTCACTACGTCGCAGCATGAACTTCTTTGCACCGCAGCGTGTTTGTCTCAGGCTTCGGTATGTAACAGGATGAATGCACCACGTCGCGGTGTGAACATGCCTGCGTCGCGGCATGAGTTGCTGAATTGCACCTTTGGCTTTCTCTTCCAATGTTGTCTAAATCTTCCATAAATCTGCTTGTTTGGAGCCCTTCCTACAATAGAGAAATCACCAATTTAATAACAATAGCAAATGTGCTTAATCACTTAAAGAATATGCAAGATTTTCTTAAGATCATATAAGAAAATATAAAAATTGAATTTGATGAATATAAACCAAAAATCTTCCATATTTGCATAATAACAAGGACTATGCTATCTATAGAGCATAGATATAGGACATAAATAACTACATTTATTGGAGTTATTAGGTAACTGAAACTATTATGATAACATTATTCATGTAGTTTTGTAGGAATTCCTATAATTCTCACCCTTATTTTTTTCCATGATATTTCAGACACTGATCATGCCTTTGTTTAGCGTTTTCTTTGAGTTTATGGAGTAAGAGTGGGTATGCTCCTTTGTGACTAACACTTACTCCTTTCTAGGACTGATCCGAGTTCACATCATATACACTCTGAGTGCCCCTAGATATGACCCCAGAGGGTTTGTGATGTAGAGCAGGAGGATGTAGGACTAACTGATAGGTATTTATATATCACATTTTGATTGTATATAGTTATACTTAAATTGGTGTATTTCGATATAGATGCTTATTTTTTCTGAATATGTATGTATCTATTGGATTGTCTTATCGATATTATTGCTGGATTATTGTACATGTAGGCACTAAGGCCTATGTTTGTCTTTTGTTGATGAGTATAAATAGTATTGTTATAATGTATAGTGGAAAGCCTAGAAGGTTGGTATGTTTTATTTATGCTTGTATATACATTTATTAATGCAAGAGTTAGAGTTCAAACAGTAACGACTCGTTTTTGAGGTAGTTATAACGCTTAATAGAACTGATTTTCATAGCACGCTTATTGAGGGCTTCTGGGCTAGCTCACCTTGAGAGCCAAAGAACCTAATGATAAGATAAATTGAATGCTAAAGAGTTAATGTAATCTGAAAAATTATGTAAAGGATTAAATAAAGCTAAAGCAAAAGATGGTTAAAATAAGTGAGGATCATAAGTAAAATAATAAAGGAACTTAGAAATGAAAATCATGGTGAACTATATCCTATCTTGTTCACCTTGATGAGCATAAGGAGGACTATATCGGGTAGAGGTGTCACCACTTACTTATAAATTGTTTATTTCATTCTCAAATTTTTTATAATTGTCCACAACAAACAATTATTTCATTCTTCGATTATGGGTTTTGTACATTGTAATTTGATCTTTCTATGATAGTATCTTAATTTCCAAGCAGATTATGAATTAATGTTTACGGTCATATAAGTTATTTTATGTTTCAACCCGTGGATTTACAATACCTCTGTTAAATGTCTCTTTTGGAAAAAACTTTGAAACTCTCGTAATGCGAGGCAATAATTTTTTTTTTAATTTTCCAAGGTATCCCCACTTCTTTTGAATCTGAGACTAACCCCTTTCAGTATGAAATGATATTATTTTGATCTAGGATCAAGGATGGTGTACCTGACCAAATTCAAGGGGTTTGAGTATGATGGCTACTCCTTATGTAACAAAGGTAGAAAAAGGGGTGGTGTACTTGCAAGGCACTCTAATGCTCAAGTTAAGGTTTGCACTAGGAGAGGAGAGTTTATGGATTTAGATGCATACAAGAGTGGCTAAACCCTATATTTATAGCGTGGGATTATTTGGTAGGGAAGTAATATCTAAAGATAGAGTTTCCTTATAATTAGGAATCAGGTTAACTATAAGGTGATTTGATGCCAATTATCCTCATAAGAGGAAGTTATGTTTAGATATGTTTATCTTCTAGATAGTGGGCCCTTTTGGGATATAGTGGGCTAGAATGATTACTAGGTTGATTGATCCAGGTTGCTCTAGCTAGACATAGATTTTGGGATATTGGTCTAGAACAGTTGCCCTCAGCTCGGTACTTTGGTGTGGTATCTATGAGCCGAGGTAAAAGATGCGGGGTCACAGGAGTGCGCAATGCCCCCAATTATTTGGATATCTTGTATTGTTTCCACCAGGATCCATGAACGGATTGCAAAATACCCTAGTAGTAAGGATCTTTTGTGGCATTTCCGTTGGGACCTATTATGGGAGTTAGTACAGAGGTGGCTAATGTTATCGAGGTCATTGTGGTGTGCATTTGCCCCCAATAGTGGATAGTAGTTAAGGCTTTATATGAGGCTCGTGGGAGAGATTTCCTATGCTTTTGCTTTTCTAAGCTCTTTGATGACCTGAGTTTCCTTTATATATTGGAATTAGGCTGCAAAATCTCCTGAGGCTCTTAGATTTAGATAGCCTTGATGATGACAATGTCTCGAAGTAGGAATGTCAGCTAAGAGGTCTATACTTGGGCGACATGTTATCTCGAAGTGAAAATGACCACTTTAGGTGTTTGTATTTCAGCATAAGTTAATGGCACTAACTGGCCTTTTAGTGTGATCTGAGGTAGGAATGTCGACTTATGAGTTCCTTACTCAGTGGGTTTAACTGAGGTAACCAAAGTTCCTTATCTATTTTGTATAGCTCTCTTTCCTTTCAAGTGTTTTAGTATTGAGTTTTTACCGAGGTGACATCCTTGATCCTATTGGAGCATAATCTAAGTGTTTGAGTTTAGGAGCTAAGTAGTTTGGGAGCTAAGTCCCTTAGCTTGAAGTGAGGATCCTAACTTGGGGATTCCTTGCACTTGAAAATTGAGATGGGAATAAAGTCCCTAAATTCAAAGTAAGCATCCCGATGTGGGGGTTCCTTTCACTTGGGTATAATCAACTTATAGGGATCAAAGTCCCTCCTTCCACAATGGGGACCCTAGCTTGTGGGATCCTCTCACTTGGTAAAAGTGTAATCATGAAAGGGGGTCCGACGTCCCTTTAGATTGAAGTAGAGATCTCAGATCGAATCCATGCACTTGGCATAATTTGTTAAGCATGAATGGGGATCCAATACCCCTCTAAAACAAAGTTAGGATCTTGACTTAAAGTTCCCATGCTTGGATAGTTTTTAAAATCTGAAGGATTCAACGTCCTGATAGTCGAAGTGGGCACCTCGAAGTAGGTTCCCACACTTGTTAAAGAAAATTCATTGAGTGGATATCAAAGTGAGGATCTCGAGTTGGATCTTCGCACTTGACAGGCTTTTGATTAATAACTAGGAATCCAATGCTCCCTAGCAACATAGTGGAGATCTCGGGTTAGATCCTCATACTTAGTGAAATTTTAATTTTGCATGTAATGGTATTTTGATCTCAGCAATGTAGTTGCAAGTGCCCTTAGGGGTGACATTGAGATGTCAAAAATCGGAAGCCTCAACAAGGTGTCCATAGATGGCTTCATGAGTTTGTTTGAGATTTGGAGTATTTGGATGGGATGATGGTCCCTTAGACCTCAAAAAGTTCGATAATGATGATCCCTTTTATTTTTAAGCATGTAAGTGGGATAATGATCCCATGGATCTTGGCTAGGTGGCCATAGACAGCCTTGTGGGCAGCCCATTGCAATTTCAAGTGCGTAAGTGGGATGATAGTCCTCTAGACATTAGAAAAGTAGCCATATACGACCTCACAGACAGTGCACTACGATTTCGAGCACATAAGCAGGATGGAGATCCCCTGGACCTCTGCAAGGTGGCCATACATGGCTTTGTGGGTAGCATAAAATGATTTTTAGGCACATTTTAAGGGATTGTGGTCCTGAAATCCTCACCTAGGTGGTGTGAAGCAGCCTGGGGCATCAAGCACGTTGAGCTTAGATATTTAACTATATTAGGGGATCAATGCCCTAAGACCAAGGCAAGGCGACACTGAGTGGCCAATAGGGTTAAACATAGAGTTTTGGTGAGTGAGGGGATATACGACCATTAATAGGAACTATTTTCAATCCAACAATGGCAGGATGAAAATCGACCATCATCATTGGGAATATTATTCTCAATTCGACATTGGATGGTATGGAGATTGATTGTCATTATCAGGATTTCTTCTTTTTGACTTGAGATTGGATGGGATGGAAATCGACCGACATTATAAGGATCTTCTTTTTATCTAACGCAAGATGGGATGAAGATCAACCATCGTCATCGAACTTTTTCTTTTGATTTGACATTGGATAGGTTAAAGATCAATTGTAGTTATTGGGATCTCTTTTGATTTGATGAAGGACAAAACGAAGATTGACCATTGTCATCGGGATTGTTCTTTAGATCCAACATAACATTAAGGTAAAGACTAGCCGAGTTAAGATCATGCCAAGATACTGGTGAAGATAATGTCCTTCCGTTGTACTAGCCAATGTGAGATTGGGCCAAGTGCCGATGTACTAGTTAAGGTGGAGTCCTTCCAAGGACTTTAGTCTCTTCTTTGGGCTTTTTCTCTTGAGTGACTTTAGTCTCCTCATTTTGGGCTTGTTGTATATTGTTATTTACATGGAAAGTATACCAAATTGCAAAAGTAATATAATAATGAGAGAATATCATTCCCACGAAGATTATGTTTATCAAGTGTGATGCCCCCTACCCTATACAGTCTTATTTATGCTCACCAAGACGAACCAAAACCACAAGTTCCATTACTAAATTTCTTTACCATTTTACTTATGCTTTTTGTTTACATTAACCATCTTTTACTTCAGCTTTATTTAATCCCCTTATATTGGTCATCGGATTACCTTAGCTCATGACATTCTTTTTATCATAAATTTAGGTTCTTTAGCTCTCAAAGTGAGTTGGGCCAGAAGTTCTCAATAAGCATGATATGAAAATCTATTTTAATAAGCATTTACTATCTCAAAGTGAGTCTTTACTGTTAGAACTCTAACTCTGGTATCAATAAAATAGACATACAATAAAGATAAGTCATACTATTCCCCCGAGCATTCAACTATAAATTATTATCAATCAAGCCATACATACAACATCAAAACATAGGCATTAGTACCTATGTGTATAGTCATCCGTTAGTTCTTACTAGTTATTTTGAGTAAACAGTTTGTCTAAGTACTCATGCATCTAGATGCAGTAATTCAAGAGCAAAACTGTAACACCCCTTGATTTAATAACCACGGCACAATCGTCATTATATCATGGTCACTAAATTTTGACATGCTACAACTCAACAACAAGTTTCTAAATTTAATCATTGTGCATATAAAGAAAATATGAGCCACAAATGAAGCACATTTAGTACACAGCTCCTAAAATACAACCTCCGAAAGAAAATACATTCCATATACACAGATATGTCCTTAACATAAAGTACTCGTAATATAAAACATAATACTTACATATTCAAACAACACAAGACGTGTACAACTACCACATAAAAACTCGACCCAGCCAAAGTCCAAACACCAGAAGGGTAATATCTCTCACATGGTTTTCCTCTGGGACCAAAACGGGCAAATTCCCCGGTCAAGGCATGTCGCGACGAACGAGAGTTTGAGCAGTCAACTCCATAGAATCCTCCCAAGGGTGTAATGCCGATCAACCCATAGGTCTCTAATAGGCATAGAGAACTCCACATGCACAAAAGCAATTAAGGTGAAAGTAGTAACCCTAAGATAGGTACTACTCCTAAGCAGAGTCACCTCCCCTCTATACACGAAATGCTCGGTGTCATGGTCGACATGCTAGGCATCAATTCCTCCATGAAGCCGCACCCGCATGTAACCAAAGAATTCTCATCTAGACGCCATCACCGTAATCAAAAGTCAATTCACTAAAATCCAGACGATTCAACCTTGCCTTCCTTCACAGTCTTCTTCAACATAATTGTAAGCCAGAACAATACAGCAAAGAGGTGAGATCCCCTACATCGCATACCAAAATGGCAGCGAAGAAAATGATACGAATGATAAAGTCATTCCATACATATAGATATTGCAAATATATTCAAGTTATCAATTTCAAAAATATCATCAGAAAACACATGCCACAATAATATAGACATTAACAGCACTATAGCAATAGATATCCACCATAGAAATATAATGATTATGCCACCACAATACATATGTTGATCATGCCACGACAATATGTGTACTAACCATGTGTATGCATAATGAATCAGTTCCTACTCCATGGAGCTAATACTCAAATTCAGAGATGAATGTTCTATAAGATTTGCCACCCTCAATGACAGTCTACGCCAAACCGCGAAAAGAAATAATGTTTGTCGGATCCTCATCAGTGTGTTGCAACGGTTCTTCATGGCCAGAGGTGTATAGTGTGACAACTAGGTCACTAGATGAATCATCTCGCCCTCTGAGATCCTTCCCTTGGATCACACCACTCAATTCTCATTTACTCCTAAGCAACAAAAGCCATGCAGACACTAAATGTATGATGTTCAATGCATGATAACTCAATGCATAACTCAAGCCACCATTTGTACTGTTCTCAATGATATCAAAACAATCGTCCATACAATTGTCTAATACCAGTAGTATCAATGATATTATATAACCGTCCATACAATTACATAATAACATTGATCCACCCGGGTCCAACATATCGGTACAACAGCAAACCAGTGTATAATGTTCAATGTATGATAATGTTCAACGCACGATAACTCAATGCATAACCCAAGCTTCCACAAGTCATAAACCATATTTTAATAAAGTTTGGTCCAGTACGCTAGCCCGATAGCAAACCATTATTTTCATAATCACGTAAACATTTTCCAATGTTTTCCCAAAATCCACATTATATTACTTTACTGAAAACTGCTTCCATTACATTTACTAAAATCCTCTTAAACAGAATGTCTTGAGTTCCAAATCACTTTTAAAACTTATCCTCTATTATCTTAATCAAAATCATTGTTATCTAATAATAAAATTTTGTTTCATTCTTCTTAAATAAAATACTTTAGATCTCAAATCACTTTTAAAACTCATTTTTCATTTCTTATAAAAATCATTATTTATCTAATAAAAACTATATGTTTTCCATATTCCTCTTAAAAATCATTTTATACTAAAATACTTTAAACTTAACATCCTTTTCTCAATTCATTCTTTATGATCTTTGTTAAAAATCTCTTCTTTCCAATTTATAAAATCTTATACATTTCCTTTCCAAGCGTTAAGAATCTTAAATTCATATTCTTATTACCTAATCACTAAATCCACAATTTATAAAGTATCCTTGACTTGATTACTCCTATTTTAAATAAAGTGGCTGTTAGCCATAAAGGTTCTTGGACTTAAAATCTCTTTCCTCTTACATATATTCATAGCATACAACGTATCAAAATCTCACCATAATGAATTTATGCATACTTTCAAGCCACAAAGATAACATAGCAACCAAGTACAAACTGTCTAATTCATACAATCAAGTAGATAAATTAACATAGCAATTAAACAACCGTATAACTTTCATGCATACTATCAACTTCATATAAAGCAAACATAATTAAATAAGTACAAATAGTCATCACCACATAATCAAGTGAATGAATCCTCACATGGATTCTTCACTTACAAATATAATTTCTATTTTCTCACTGCTATGTTTGGCCAATGAGATTAATCTCCCTCTTACCTTTTGGTGATGCTTCCCAAGCTTCTTGCTTGTTCTCTTGGATCAATCTTTCACCACCAAGAGGTCCATTTGGTCATCCAAGCTTACTCTAGAACCCCCCTTGATGATTTTCGTCCAATCACCACCACCAAACCCTAGGATTTTCAACTCACAAGATTAACACCTAAAGCTTGAAAAAAAAGAAGACCAATGATAAAAAAAATAGTGGTCCTTGAACATGAAAATGAGAAGAGAAAATGAAAATTAAGAACATTACCGTTAGAGCTTCAAGTTAGGGCTTGAAAGAAAAATGATGAAGATGAGAGTTTTTGGAGATGGTTCCAACAAGAAAATGTCTTCAAGTGAGGTGTAGTTTCAAGCAAGGTGATAGCTTGAAATTAAGCAAACATGGAGGGTGGAGGAAGGAGGTGTTGCCGTGGAGCTTGGAGAGGAAAGGAAGAAGAGAAAATGTGAAAGAGAAAAGTGTGAGAAAAGTGTGTAGCTTTTTGGAGAGATGAAGTGAAATGAAACTTGAGTGAAAAGATGAAAGTGGTCATCTTTTTGCCACTCAAAACCATATCCACATATTAGGAGAGAGAAGGGAGAAGCTTCTTTAACAAGCTTGGTAGAAAGCTTCTTCATTAAGTTTTGATAAAGCTCTTTAGGAAGCTTTGTTTCACTTTTTGAAAAAGTCAACAAGTGATGTCACATGAATGATGTCATAAAGTGGACACTCTAGAAAAGATGACTTGTACTTTACAAAAAGTTATTATCTAATAGATAAATGTTACAGTTAACAAAATCAGTATTTATTATCCATTGGATAATAGGACTTACCTGGATTTCATCTGTCAGCTAAAATCTTGAAAAACGAAAATTTCGTAAAATGTGTCCGACTTCAGATTTAGTAAGATCTCCCGATCCAGTTTCACAGTCCAAAATTTTTTAGTCTCAGAAAAATATTATTTTTCTGGCCCCGCTTAATGTGCACGTAAATCGAAAAATATATTAAATAATCAAAATCACCGAAATAATTCACAAAAAATCACAAAAATGACAAATATTATAAAATAAATATAAATCACGAAACAAACAATTATCGGGGTATTACAAGTCTCCCCTTCTAAAAAGAAATATCGTCCTCGAAATTTGTCATACCTTAGAATAGATGTGGATATTGTTCCTTCATCTTGTCTTCTTGCTCCCACGTTGCGTCTCCAATTACTTCATTCCAAATTGCCTTTACTAACGCAATTTCTTTTCCCCCTGAGTTGTTTACATCTTTTCCTGAGTCATCTTAACTTTATCCATTGATTATCATGGAAAACATTAGGGGTGAAAATTATAAGAATTCTCGATAAACTACATGATATTGTCATCATAATATTTCTAGCTGCTAAAATAGAAAATCAGTTAACAAATATAAGTTGAAAACATATAATTATTTATCCTAAGACAGAGGTTCATTTTATACTAGTTTTCTTCATATGATCATAAAATTTACAATATATAAGTAATAACATAGTGTATATCTATGCAATAGAAATGCAATGTTTATGAGTTTGGTTGTTCAATCAACTTTTCTATTTTTCCCCTTTCTTTCTTTTTAAGGCAACTTTTGTGCTCTGAGATGAAATGACCCACCTCCATAAGATAGTCTACTTATCAGACATGAGCTAGTCTACTCTCAGTAGTCTTATGTGCTACACAGAACCTATCCCTATCTATGTAAATTCCTTCCTTGCTCTCTATGGTAAGGTAAACCTTATTCTTTTATTAGGAAGGCATACTTTATATGAACAGTTGTATAATGCACATCATTTCATAGTTCTTAATCATAATAGCTACTTAGATCATCATATAACATTAACAACAATTCTCAGTTCATCATAACAATGCAACAACCAACATTAGGATTACATAAACATTTAAAACAGTTACAATTACCAACATGCAATTCCATGCACATACTCAAAGACCTGTTGAGTTAACTTGACGACCAAGTAACCTATCATTCACAACCTTAAACTCATAAGAGCCATATTATCATTATCATACTTCCCCTATTTGGTTATAACCTCAAGGATCAACTCAAC
The DNA here is from genome assembly GCA_029884605.1 of Ormosia emarginata. Taxonomy (NCBI): domain Eukaryota; kingdom Viridiplantae; phylum Streptophyta; class Magnoliopsida; order Fabales; family Fabaceae; genus Ormosia; species Ormosia emarginata. The sequence continues at coordinate 15,929,391 of JAQQTP010000078.1, read as the reverse complement.
ACCCCTTTTTGAAATAGGAGGTAAAGAAGGATTCCCTAGATTTCTAAACCATTATCTGTATTGCTTTTGTAGTTTAGATTTAGATTATTTGCTTTCTTTATTTTATATGTCCTTGAATAGAATTTAGCTAAGCTATTGGTTGTTACTTAGTAATGGAAACCATATATCCTCATGGGAATAAACTTTTACTCTGTATCTGTATTACTTGAATGAGGATATATAGTTTCCATTACTAAGTAACAACCAATAGCTTAGTTAAATTCTATTCAAGGACATATAAAATAAAGAAAGCAAATAACTTAAATCCAAACTACAAAAGCAATAAAGATAATGGTTTCGAGATCTAGGGAATCTTTCTTCACCTCCTATTTCATACTAATGATATGCAATCCTTATAAGCAACATCAATGATTAGTTAGTTTAGCTTGAGAATCTGATTTAGTCAAAAGCCTATGTCTAGGTCGATCAACCCTGGTGTCATTTACCTAATCCACTATATTTCTTATGTTTACATGAGGACTAGTATAAACTCCACTAATGAACGATTTATTCTCAAATACACGCTAATACATGGCTAAAAGGTATATTTCTATCCAGTTAGCGAATCAACTCATCCAAGTCAATTGAACTCGTCAAACATGCATCAATCATATCATGTCCATCTCCATAAATCCCTATGTCTAGTTCATTTGCATCAATTAAGATCATGCAATTGTTGATCAAACAGAAGCAAGCATTAAGTATAGGCATAGAAAACAAAGTTAAACATCAATATCTACTCAAAAGATAATATAAACATCAATAATCATATAAAAATCTAACGTATTTTCTAAATACAGCTTGGCTAATCCATGAACACAAAATTACAGACAAAAATCATGCTCAAGAGATAGGGAAGAGAAGAGAAACAAAAGGAGAAGAGAAAGGAATCCATGCATAGCATCCTTGAAGCTTGAATCTCATTCCATGTGGAAGATAGCATCCAACCTAGCCTCCCTAGGCCTCCAATCAGCCCAGAAATGAAGAACTGGCTGCAGGCTCTCTAAAACTTAGAAACTAAAAATGGAGCTCTCCAAACTCTCTCTAAAAATCTGTTAAAATCTGTTTATAGACTTAACAAAAACAGAAGCACGTCGCGGCATTCACATTCCACGGTGCGACGCGTATCAAATTAGGTCATAGACGCCGCGGCATTAATATGCCACGCCGCGATGTTCAATTCTTCGTGTCCTCTGACTTTGAATGCAGGGGATGCTCACCGCCGCGGCGTAATATCCTCAGTGCCACGGCGTGACCAATTTGTCTGCAGAATTCTATAGCAAACACAGTTTTGCTGTTGTTTTTGCTCCTTTGGGTTCCTCTTGGGCTTTCTAATCAGCTTTGCAGCTCTTCCTGTAACAGAGAAATCACCAAATTAATGACCAATGCAAAATCCACTTAATTAATAGCATAATACGCACAGTTTGCTCAATATCATATAGGAAAGGTATCAGAATTTGATATAATAAATATAAACATAAAACCTTCCAAATATGCATGAATACAAGGACTTTATCAATCAGAGAAATACAAATATGTGGCACAAATAACTACATTTTGTGGAGTTATCATAGACTTAGTGTCTGCCTTGCACCTTCTAAGCAACTTTAGTATTACCACATTTCACATATTAATATGTGCAGTTTTACAACTTATGTGCCATAATAAAATTTTTATTATGCTCCCAACACTAGGTAGTTTAGGCATTAAGTTATCACCATAGGGACTTGTTTAAGAGCATACCAAGTAGTTCAGGATAGTAAGTTGTATTTTAGGTAGGGTTTAACTACCCTGTGGTATATTATTTAGGACTCGTACTTATCCTAGATTGCGCTAGGGTTCTCTAAGAACTCCATGCAAACCTTATAACCCTTATACACTAACCATGACTACTAAAATTACACCAAAGAGCTCTACATTCTTCCTATTGCATGCAATTTGATAGGTTTATGGTCAAATCAATTTAAAACCTCATAATTACTCTAAAAACTCCTAAGCCACTAAAAATGAAGATTAGTGCCTTCTAGTCTTGCATGAAATCTCATTGGCCAAATTATAATTATTACTTTAATATAATAATAATATTATATGTAACTAACCTATATTTAATCTAATTATACTATTGGCCTTCAATTAATTCAACAAAATATTCTATTTACTTAAATTAATTGTTGAAATAATTTAATTAGTTTAATTACTTCAAGCTAATTTATATTATTTTAATTATAAATAATTTATTTAATTTTTCTAGCTAATCTTCATAACTTTAAATATTAAGATATACATTAAAATTTAATCTTACTTATTTACTAATTTTCTTGGATTATTCTAATTAATTTTAATAGATAACTTACTCGTTAAGTTATCTGCCTATAAGCATATACAATAAAGACATGAACGTAAGAACATGCAAATATACTAGCAACAACAGAGTACCTTTGTAAGCATACTGAAAGAGAGAATGTTACATCAAGTATCAAATTCACTAATCTAATACTATGTAGACGATCAATGATTTCAGGTAAAAAGAAATAAAGCAGATAAAAGCAGGGAAATTAAAGAACAATTGTATTTTTGACAAGTTTCTAAAGCAAAATTGTTAATGAAAAACTATTGAGAAATATGCTAGTGTTTGATTTCACTTGACTCTTTCGTTGATTTCTTTAATTCTTGCTTGATTAAGTTCAATTTCACTAGTTGATGGTAGGAATTCCCTTAATTAACTAAAGCACAATTCCTTGGTGAATTAACCCACTTTAAGTTATTTAGGTTAACCTAATTCCTTAGTTGATCCCAATAGCAAAAAGGATACAATCAAAAGATTCCCAATCAAACGTCCACACAATCAACAACATATATTCCTAGAGATTGTTAGATCATGGCATTCATCACAAAAAGTACAAAGTGCATTTGAGATTTCCTAATCCACAACATGTCCATCAAATCAATCTATGATTGATCAAGTCATAGAAGCAATATGAACAATATAAATTCTCAAATAAATGAAAAGAAACTTAGATCGAGCAAGAAATTCAATTACATCAACATTCAAGCCAAGCTACATCTCCCCTAGCAAAAGAGATCTAGTTATTCATGGAGAAAAACAAAGAAGAAAAGGAGAATGAAAGACAAACCAAAGTAGCCATGGAGAAGCGAGAATGAATGGATCTTTCACTTGAGTTCCTCCTTGTTCACTTAGGGTTGAAGCCTCCCTTCCTCTCTCAATTGGGTGTGTGAAAACTGGAGAAAAAAATGGAGAAAAGTCATTCGAAACTCGTCCAAAACGAGTTATAAATGTCACTAACGTATGATGATTTCCACGAATATGCGCGGAAGTATAAATCACACACACTCACTGGATGCATATGAGTCATCTTATCTCTTTTAGTAGCTACCTCATCTATGACTTCAACTATCAACCAATTAGTGCTTTAATCACAAATAAACCTAGTCAATTAACCTTGCCTTAACTTGTTTAAAATCTAATTAATCATATTATTATTAATTAATCTTAATTAGCCAATTTCTTTTATTTTTAGCTTATTCAAGGTACTAAACCAGTTTTCTAAATCCACCATTAATCAACAAGTGACCCATTTAGCTTCTAATCAATGTAATTAAGCTAGGTTAAGTTTGATTAGCCTAATTAAATTTTAGAACACCTCCCTTGGTGCATCAACACCCTAAACCCGAGACCTCAACCACCAGGGCCTCCAAATTTCAACTTGTAAATAGTCATTAATCACTTAATTAAGCTAATCCAAGTAAGATTAAGGCCCTATTATTATGATTTCAATTTAAACACTACATGGTGCATTCAACCTATAGAACCCGAGGCCTCCATCAATACCCTCATCAACATATACTCAAAATCCATCATCTAATTCATCCTTTTTGACAAGTTCAAGTGTGATTTTACCATTAATTACAAAAAAACTCCAAATTGGTGCAACAAGCCCCTTGGACTCGAGACCATGCCCTTAGCCAAGGTGGAGAATTCAACCAAATTATCCACATGCAACCTCAATTCCAAGCACACCACCATGGAAGTATTCACAACCCAAGTACAAATAAAAAATCAACCAATGATTCAACCCATTCACCCATAGAACCCAAGATAGGCCCATGAGAATGAACAAAAAATTTCCAATCCAAACCATCATGCAAAGGCACCAATTAACCAAGAACAAGAAAAGGAGAAGCAGAGTAAGAAAACACCCTTACTTGGAAGCCTAGCTCGTGGTTTGGAGGTGAGGAGGAAGAGATGAAAGTGTTGAAATCCACAACCCAATTGATGCACAGGGTAGAGGAAGTGGTGAGGAGCATTTTTGTCTTTAGGTTCAGGTCAGGACAAGGTTGTTTAGTTGCTCATGCAAGGACTTGAAGTTGAAGAACCATGGCTTCCTTGGCTCTTGTGTGCATGAGGGAGAGAAGAGAAATGAAGAAATAAGGTGTAGGGGAAGGGGTGACGTCGGTCTTAAGGAGAAAAGGAAGGAAGAAAGGAACTTAGTTCCTAAGTTTAAGTTATCATAGATGAATTACTTAAGTTCCAATGCTTCTAGGAAGGTTCTAATCCTCAATCCTTAAGATTTCAACTCCTAGTAATGTTTTAGAACTCCCTTGAATTCATATAGAATCTTAATTTAAGACACTTAGTGTTAATTAAATCCTAGTTATTAGTAAGAAGTAGTTAACTTCGAGTTCAAGTAACCTACATGCATGCACTCTTGTTAGTTTAAGTCTAATCAAGCCTAAATCCACTCATTTCAACATTTATCATCATCCAATAAAATTCAAACTTAGCCTAAAAGTCACTATTGCATAAATTCCTAAAATAAACATACTTTACAAAATTACCCTTTATTAAAAATTTAAAAATATTTTCACCTCATTATTTTCTCTCCTTTATTTTCTGTGATAATTGAACACTAACTAAACATTAGATGAGAGAGATAGCTATGAATAAGGAAAAAATTAATAAAAAATTATGATTTTCTAAAGTGACAAATTAAAACAAAATTAATTTTAAAAAATGACAAATAAAAGGGAATGGAGGGAGTATACATCTAACGCATGACGTGTCGATATTCATTATTAAGCTAACCATTTAAAATTTTGTTTCAAACATAATATTTTCAAACTTCCAGCTGTGGGTATTTCATTTTCTAAAGCTGAAAAAGTCTCGAGTTTACTTCAACACCCAAAGTTTGAATTCATTGTTATCTATTGCTTTCTTTTATATAATGTTGTTATTTATGGTTAATTTAGGCGAGTGGTTATTAGTTTATAATTGATCTATATATTTTTATATATGCATGTCATTATCAGCATCAATTCGCAGCAGCTTGCATCTGTCTTCGCCTTACCATGTTAAAAAGTTTACTTCTTTAACGACAAACTAAAGTTTGGTGGTCAATTTTCTCCCCTTAAATCTAGTGGTTAAAAAATGATGGGAAATTAATGATCAACAATCCACTGCAGCAATTGCGTGACTGAGTTGAGGTTATGATGTTAGCAGGAGGAGTAAGGCATGACGACTTAATATTATCCTAATCCCACCATCCAAATGTATCATGAAGGCTTTTTTTTTTTTTTTGTTTCAAATTTAGTTCTTTAATGTCTTCGGAAGACAGTGAAAGCTCTATTGATCCTTCCTTTATATTGCGTACTAGCATGTGACAGTACTATTAATCAATCAGACAAGTCGGAAGAAATTGGATGGATAAGCCAAGCACGACAAGAAGGTTATTGATTAATTAATGAACCGTGCCTAATATTTTGGACGATTACTTCACACTTTTTAGTTACACTGAAAGAAAGAAAGAAAATGCTTTTTTGAAAATTGTGTTTAAATAATGTAAAAATGATGTTAAACAAAATAGTGTGCTAATAGATCACTCGACAATAAGGCTACGAATAATGTTATCGTCGGCTCGGCTTCATGCATATGTTATCACAGAACCTATGTTTGAACAGCCACATGAATGTGATTAAAAAAAGAAAAAGAAAAAAAGCAGCCTCATGAAGTCATTATTCTCCTAATAATTGGCTCAACTTTGACTTTTAAAAAAAATTCAACTTGTTATATATTTGAGATTAAACGAAATTTTTGGTACTGATCTAAAATTAAAAAATATAAACCATTATCAGTTAACAAAAACTATCTAATTAATATGAGCAAAGTTTTTTTTTATTGTATTTTTTTTTCAAAAAGATTTTCTTTAGCTTTTCTTTATCGACATTTTTTTTTCTTTTTCTCTTCTTAAACTTTAGCTTTTTCATACGAAAATGTTGAAAGTAAAAGTTAAAAGTAAATAAGAAAATATTAAGAGAAATGTATAAACAAATTTTATATTAGTTTATTCACAATCCGCGACCTACATCAAGTCATCAAGTAAATGTTCGAAATTTTCCTCACTTATTAAATTTTCTCTTAGAAGGACTCCGATGAGCCTTCCTGTACTTGTTTCAAAGCAGAGTTATATTAGTTTCTTTCACTAAGGATACTACCAAACCTCTCTCTACTTTTACCTGAAGAAGAGTAACAATATCAAAGGAATGTTACCTACACCCCTTTTTTCTCACAAAAACAAGACTTCAATTCTAAAAGATTGTGGTTGCTCTTATCAATGAGTTACAATAAGTTTTTGACTCTCTCTTTAGAGTGAATACACAAGTTTAGATTCAGATAAAAGGAAAGAAAAACATAGATTGTAAGGTTGTAACATTCTCTCACTTTTGTTTTAATTAATTATATGTCTTGATCTTCTTCAAGACTTTCTATTTATAGTAGAAAACTTCCTCCTTTTTTTTCTAGCCATTGGAAACAGAAAAAATTAGAAAAAAAATTAGCCTCTACTAATTGTTCTTTTGCCTAATAATCGCTTTAACAGTCGATCTTTTTCTTTAGTTTATGTATGACAATATATCATCTAATTTTTGAATGTTGGAGCATTTATTTACACTTAAAAGAGTTTGATCCAATCATAAAGAAATATAAAAGGATTGTCTCTAATAATAATAAAAATCAAATTATGAATAATAAATTGTTTTATAGGAAAATCAAATTTGAAAACTTTCCTTCCATACTCAAATGAATAAAAGATAATTGATAGATAAAGAAATTTATAATTATCAATGAACCCAACAAATTTTCTTATAAAAATATTTTATCGTTAAAACTTGAAACTAACACATTTGAATTGAGGAAGATTCCTCTCAATATATAATTGTATGCGACCATAGTATTTTGTTCGGTTCATTTCTAACAGTGCAATTTAGTTGGTCACTATTGACAATCACATATACTTTGGGGTGATGTCTGCAAATGCAAGAGTCCATTGTGTTGAATGCGATGTGATGGAGTTGACTCAATTGGTGGTATTAAACTACGTAAATTTAAAGATTTTGAGTTTGATATTGCTGGTAGCCATCATATATGCAATTTATTACTAGAAGTTTTCACCGAAACTTAAACATACTTATACTTATCTCTAAACTTTCATCCACTAATTAAAAATACTACATTATTCAATGTAGTACGATTTAAGTAGATTAAGTAGCATATTGCAGCTCATAATACATCCCCCATGTGAGCTGCTTTCTATAATTGTGAAGGTGTTGTTTAGATCTTATTCGCCCTCAGCAGTTTTGTCCTGTTTATGTGGAATTTTGGTTTAAAGATTCAGAATTAATTCCAACAAACAAATATATTTTATCAAACGAATGCGGGTTCACGAGTTATGTGGTAATCTCGTTATGAAAATGGTTTTTACAGCAAACAAAAGAAATTTAGGAAATTTGAAGTAAAATAAACAGGAAAATGCAGAAAGGAAAGATTAAAGAAATTTAAAGAAAATTTACAGGAATCTTAAAATGCAGAAAATTAATTAAAAGCATGTAAATGGCACGAAATTAAAGTGCAGAATTTAAATGGAAAAGCAGTAAAGAAAAGCAAATAAAAGTGCGAAGAACTGTAAAGAAAATTTAAAAGACGAGACTGAAAAAGTAAAGAATTTTCAAAGGAACATTGCATTAATTTAAATGACATGAAATGGAAAAGGAAGGCATACTTGAACAAAAATCCTTTAATCTGCTCGGGTTGAGATGTTAAGATTTTGTATCAGCAAATAACCTCCACTTTTTACATTATGACTACTGGTATTTATAGACAAATATAAAAAATAACTGACATCCTAAAAAGACTAACACATTCGAGCGGTTTCTTCCTTCAGCAAGTATCCGCTTTTCGACGAAACCAGCACTCAATCATTCTTAACCAATTTTCGTCGACTTGATGTAATCTTTCTGTCGGATAAGTCTTCTTCAAAATATCAGTATATCAGCCACATTAGAACTTCCCTCTTTATTCAATGCTACTGTCGATTTCTGTTTAGCATTTTTGTCGATTCAACACTTCAGAGAATTTCCTTAACCACCATCAACCGACGAACTGCCAAATCTTTATTTTTATTTCCAACGAGATGCCCCCAAAAATTTTTCTTTCGACGCCGATGAAGAAAGAAAAAATTTTTTTAATCAAAGGTCCTTCATATATATATATATATTTAAATCCAATCAGAACCTTTCATCAATACCTGAACGCAGCCATAATCAATCTTATCATAGCAAACAATAAATAGCCGTTCCTAATAAATAGGGCTCATAATTACCCCTATTTTCTCGCAAAAACTACTTTTTCAAATTCACACGACTCTTCACCTTTTTTATCACTGTTTACCGTCTTCAAAATTTCACTTCTCTTCACTGTTCATCTTCAACCTCTCACTCTAGCCCGTTTCCTCTGCAAACTCTTACCTTCTCCAATGGCTTCTAGCTCTCAAACTCCCAACGCGCCAACAACAGATTTGGGTAATCATGCAGTCTTCAAAGACCCAGTTCTGCAAAAGTCTGAACTTTGGCACTTCTCAAAGGTAATACTCCCCATTAGCGATTCTTCATTATCTTTGGATCCTCCGGCTGCTTTCTTGGGTCCAGTTCTGCCCAAGGAATCTATTACGGACGAAATAAATTCCTTTTTTCCTTGTAAAAGTCCCCAAGAAGCTATCTTGGCTTCTCTTCCTTCCATTCCTATCAGCTACTTTGGAAAATCTGAAAGGTTGTTCAGGACTCCTCCTACCCACATCAATGGGTATCTTGAATGGCTTGACAGAGTTCAAGCTTCCAAAGAAAGCCTATGGAGGGAAATAGGGATTTTCGATTGCATTCAGCTTTCTCGTTATCCCATAAAAATGGATTCTTACATGCTAGGTGCGTCCTTCTTCTTCTGGAATAAAACCACCAACTCCTTCCAATTTTCCTATGGCATGATGGGTCCAACACTTTTCGACATATTTGCCATAACTGGTCTTCGACCAGATGGGGAAACAATTACACCCATTCTTCAACCTACAAACACTATTAATGTATACTCAAAAGCCCCAACTTCTTTTTCCAATTTCATAAATTTTTATTCCTCTGGATCAGATTCTGTAACCGACGAAGAACACATAGCTTTTCTTCTACTCTGGCTTTCAGCTTATGCTATTGGTTCTAAATCAGTACAAATATCCAAATCCTTTCTTCAGCTCGCCAATCTCCTTCATGAAGGTCGACGACTAGCTCTCGGTCAATTTCTCCTAGCCAATCTCTATTTGAGCATAGGTGAAATTGTCCAAAGCATCAGAGCTCAAATAAAGAAAACCAACTCTGGTGGTCCAATGTGGCTACTTCAACTTTGGTTGAATGCCATATTAGGAGATTACCTAGTCGATTCTTTTCCTCCGACAATCTCTCTTGCTACATATGGCATTAGACTTTGCCATGTGAAGCATGAGAAAACTCATAAACAGAGCTTGGAGAATTTCATGTATTTCTTCAGTATTTTTCATTCTATCTCCTTTAGCACTGAAGATATATATTTTGCTCCTTTCGCTGACCGTTCTTTTGGTCTCGAATGGTTTACTCGACCAATTCTTTCTGATGACCCTCTTATTCATGCTGATAATGTTTCGTACGTCGAATTTTCTCTGCCGACAAGTCTTAGTGGCTGGTCTCCTCGGTTCGACAGACAAATCTTTAGAGCTATGTCTCTCACAAATTCAGTAGCTCGACAATTGGGATTCTGTCAAGCTATTCCAGCGCCTTTTTCCCATAAAGCCAAAGAACACTTCATCAATGGCCATCTTCCAAGCATGTCGGATCTCATTCGAGTAGCCTCAAAGAATGAAAGGCACAAGAAACATTTCAAAATTTCTGCATTCACCCCCTACAGAGGAGTTTCAAAAGATTTTGTAGATTGGTGGACTGAGTACTACAATCCTTATCATATCGACATTGACATTTGTCGAAGCCGTATTACTGAAACTCTGATTCCTGTGCAGGACCAAGATCCTTCATCAAAAACTAAAGGTACACATATTCAGGATATCAAGGCTTTTGAAAAATACTACAAAATCAAGTGGGACTTCAGGTTTCCTCGCCTAATTGTTCGACATTGTGAAGAAGTCGTAGCCGAGCTAAAACGAGCACACAAGGAAAAATGTTCTACCAAATTTCTCTCTGTTTCCATAAAAAATCCTTTAGCACGGCTTGAACCTTTTCAAATCCCTTTTCCAAAGCCAGTGCTTCTTCCTTGTGCTCGTTTTGGATTGGCCGACGAATTCCCAGGTAAACCTACAAAGGCTGATAACTTCCTTATTTTAGATAGGACATATTCTGTGAGTAATATCTTTCTTACAAGAACTCCAGAAGTCGAGTTTACTCGTCGGTTTGCCTTGTCGTATGAATAATTTGCCTGGAACACCCGAGTCATCACTAAAATACCTGAAGGTATTTTCCTCCTTATATTGTTACTTCGAATTCTCTCTCACATTTATTAAATATACTTGTCTTCTTACAGCACTCCCTTTGAAAAGACCCTTGGAATATAAACAGCCTCAAGGAAGTGATGAGAACGAAGAAGATGAAACTACTTCTTTAAAGAAGAAGAAAAGCAAGAAGGCTCAAAAACCTCCTATTCCCAAGACTTCAAAAGCTAAATCCGCTGCATCAATGCCGACAAAGAGTCCTTTGAAACAAGACGCTGCTAAATCAAAAACCCTCAAGGTATATACTTTTCCAACTATATACCAAGATTTTTTTTTTAATACTTGTTTCAATCTAACTTAATGTCGGACTCAGATTAGCGAATCTGCTCCTGCCACTCTGGTTTCTCCTGTCGAATCTTCAATTCCATCTCCAGAACATCCTCCAAAGGTATACATCTTTATTGCACATTTCTTAATACTATGCACAATATCTCACCCCCCTTACTTTCTCTCCTCAGAAAAAGAAAAAGAAAATTCAAACCACTGTTTCTACTTCAAAGCTTTCTGTCGAAGAAACAGAGACCATTTTTCTTTCATCTGAGGTAAATTTGGGCACTTCCTCTCCCTAAATTCTTGGTTCTTGCTACTCATCTAACACTCACTTTTTCATTTCAGGATCCAGAGGATGAACAATCCGCAGACCATCTTCTTGAACCAACTGTCGAATCAAGAGCTGAAGATCCTATTCAGCAATCTCCTGAAGTAATGTATCTCACCTTATTCAATTATTTTTTAATACATTAATTATTCTAACATTTCTTCTGTTCGTCTTCAGGATTCGACAAAGTTGGCTAGCCCACAAAGGCCAAGAACCGAGAATCTTCCAGAAGCTCATACATCTTCAGTCCTTGCTGTATCTACCATTTCTTCACCACTTCCGATAGAATCTGCCGAAGTCTCAGAACAAACCCCAATCCCCCCAGGCATTGAAGGTCCTTCTTATTCAGGGCAAACCAATCCCGCTCAAATCATCCCAGAGGAATTCAACATGGACACCCTGCTGGCGGAATTTGCCCCAATTAATCCACCTCCATCTCCTCCAGCTAACTTAATGATTGCTATGCCAGAAAGTGACGAGGATATGGAAGCAGACTTGGACGAATTGATCACAATGCTGTCGGGCGGCCACCAAAGTTCTCCTCAATCGGCTCGCTCTTCGACTCAACTTGGACAAGATTCCAGTGATTCCCATATTACTGGATTCTTAACTGAGTTGAAAAACGCTTTTACCTATTCTTTCGAGCACTTGATTTCTGACCAGCCTCTACAAGAAAGAATGATAGCAGTCGTAACTGAGCTTGAGCCTCTTGCTCAGCAATTACCCATAACCAGTCGAGCTCTCCCGACAACTGTCAAAGATTTTCTTCGAAGTTTAACGGCAAAAATGCCAGTCATTCGTCGAGTCATTCCTGCTTATACACAAGAGATTCAAGAAAAATCCAGGATTTTGAAGCAGTTGACCGACGCAAAAAGTGAAAGTGTTACTCTGAAGGAAAATCTGATAAAAGGAAAAGCCAAAAAAGAAGAGCTCGACAAGGAAATTGAAGACTTGGAGAAAAAACTTGAGGCTGTTCGTCGTCGCAACCAAAAACTTCAAACAGCATTAGAACAAGGGGTTGTCAGACAACAGAGCATTGCCAATAATACCAAGCAATGGGCTGTGGAAGCCAAAACTGTATTGCCAAAAATTAATTCTCTTGAAGCGGAGTATCAAACTGCCTGTTCCGACAAGCAATCTTTAGAAGATTCCTGGGGGATTCTTCAAAAATTCTAGGTTTTTTTTTTATATATATATTGTCGGTCTAGCTATCCGACAGAATTTGTATGGCCTTCTTAGCCAATACTTAATAAAACACATTTTTTTTTCTTTTGATCAATTTCCAATACCCCTTTATTATTGCTTCTATAATTCTATACATTTTAAATGCTCTTTCATTCTGTTTCTTTTCAATGCATCTCGTAACTATACATCATAATTAATTTAATTAATTATAACGTAAGTTACAAAACGTAAGTTAATAACCTATTCCGCAAAAAGTCCCTATAAATAGTGTCCTCTGAGACACCAAGGTTCAAAGAGTATAACCCAACCCTTCCTTTCTTCCTTTTCAGTGAAATTTACCATGTCATCAGAAAATTTCATCTTCTCTCAATGGGAAAAAATGGAAGAAGGCTTCTGTATTAATGGTGACTCTTATTTTGAGCTTCAGTAAGAATCGTAATATTCTTGATGAGCTTCAGTAATCATCGTAATAACCAAATGTTTTTAAAACATGGTTATTATGATGAGAATAGCTCATCAGGGAGTAGACGACCATTCAAAATCTCGTCCAGGACAAATTAAGGGTTGTCTGCCCCTTCCTCTTCCTCAGGTCCTACGAGCTCAATTTAGAACACATTCAGCTGGGGAGAAGCCTCTGGTTTATTTAGAATAGGTTTATTTCTCTGTTATCTTCCTTGACAATCAAACCAGATGTAACATCAGTATGTGATTTGTATTTGTTGAATATATGAATGAAATTTCATATTGACTCAATTTCTATCTTCACCTCATACATTGTCGGTTTATATGGCTTTAAATATTTGCCATTAATCGATTTAATCCTCAAACCAGAATTAACCTCGACAAGTGCATAAGCATTCCCAAAAAATACTTGAGTAATTTTAAATGGTCCTTCCCATTTTGGGGACCATTTTCCATATTCTCGACAATTCTTATCCATGGGCAGGATAACTTTCCAAACCAAATCACCAATCCTAAAAGATTTATACTTAACTCGACTGTCGTAAAACTTTGCAATTCTTTCTTTCTGTCGAATCAAGTTTTCTAGAGCTACTAATCTTTCATCACTTAATTCGTTTAATTCATCAAACATCAAGTTCCAATAATGTTCAATTGGTAACTCGTCTTGTTTTTGAATTCGAATGGATTGAAGATTGATCTCAACTGGTAACACTGCATCATGACCATAAACTAACTTATATGGTGAAGTGCCCGTCGATTCTCTTAGTGAATTTCTATATGCCCATAGAATTTGATTAAGGGTATTATGCCAGTTTCGAGGTTGTCGACCAACATGCTTTTTAATCAAATTTATGATTATTTTGTTCATGGCCTCTACTTGGCCATTCGCCTGAGCATAATAAGGCGTCGACGTGAGCATTTTAATTTTCCTTGAACTGGCATATTCGACAACTTTTTTTCCAATGAATACTGATCATTGGTCAGTTGTCAAAGTTTGTGGTATTCCAAACCGACAAACTATATTATCTTCAATAAAGTTAATCACATCCTGCTGAGTTACATCCTTCAAGGCTATAGCCTCAACCCATTTGGTGAAGTAATCGACTCCTACTAGAATGTATTTGTGTCCTTTCGACGAGACAAGATGAATTTGGCCAATTAAATCCAAAGCCCATCCTCTGAAAGGCCAAGGTTTAACTATAGCGTGTAGCTCACTGGCAGGAACAATTTGTATATGGCCATGTCTTTGACACTCTTCACAAGACTTAGCAAACATAATACAATCCCTAACTAGTGTTAGCCAATAATACCTTTGACGTCGAAGGACCCATTTCATCTTTTCACCTGCCTGATGAGCTCCACAAATTCCTTCGTGGACTTCTGCCAAGGCAATATAAGCCTCTGCTTCACTCAGGCAAACTTCTAAATTTCCATCGACAGACTTTCTATACAAGGCTCCCCCCTAATACCACAAACTTCGACGCTCATACTTGAGCTTTCTATGCACATCTTGACTGGGATTTTCCAAATAACTCAATATTGGTTGTCTCCAATCATTAATCGTCGAAACGTCGTTTTGTAATATATCTCTTTCCTCTAATGGATATAAAAGTTCCCTAATTTCTATTAGATTTGTAAGAACCTTGGATGAAAGTCTATACCCAGAGGCTACTTGTGCTAATTCATTAGCCTCTTCATTTAAATCTCTGGAAATGTGTTCGACAGTTACTTCGTCGATTTGTTTCATTAGCTTACTTGCCACAACATAATATTTCATTAGATTTTCACTAACACATTTATATTTTTGGGCAAGTTGCTTAACGACCAACTGCGAATCACCAAATATATGCACATTACGTGTTTTCATTTCCACTAGTATCTCCAATCCGACAATTAAGGCTTCGTATTCAGCCTCGTTGTTAGAACAAGCATATTTAAGTTCAAACATGAACTTGGTTGGAGTACCTTGAGGGGAAACAATTAAAATCCCAACTCCAATTCCATTTTGATGCCTTGAACCATCAAAATATAAACACCAAGGTTTTAAACCGACAATATTTATATTTTCTACATCCAGACAAGGATGATCGGCCAAGAAATCGGCAATTGCTTGGCCTTTTACTGCTCTCATTGGTACATATTGTAAAGAAAATTCTGACAAAGCAATAGTCCATTTTCCAATACGACCATTTAACAATGGTTTCGATAACATATATTTTATTACATCAGTTTTCGACATAACCAATACATTACAAGGCATCATATAATACTTGAGCTTAGTACATGAGAAATACAATGCTAAACAAAGTTTCTCTATTGCACTATATCTTCTCTCGACATCATTTAAAACTCGACTAAGATAATACACGGCCCTTTCGACGCCATTCACATCTTGAGCCAGCATACTTCCTATGGTTTCTTCTGATGCTGATATATACAATTTCAACGGTCGATGGGGCACTGGAGGCATCATGACCGGTGGTTTTGTCAAATACTGCTTTATCTGGTCGAAGGCTTCTTGGTGGCAAGGTTCCCACACAAAATCCTGTTCAGCCTTCAACTTGATCAATGGAGCAAAAACTCTGGTTCTTCCCGACAAGTTGGATATAAATCTTCTTAGGAAATTAACTTTGCCTAAAAAGATTGTAATTCTTTTTTGTTTGTCGGTGGTGTGGCCTCCAAAACTGCCCTGGCTTTATTCTTGTCCACTTCTATACCTTTTTTGTGGACTAGGAAACCCAAGAATTTAGCAGCCGACACTCCAAAACCGCATTTTTCTGGATTCATCTTAAGGCTATGCTTCCTCATTCTGTCGAATGCCTGCCTTAAGTTTGTCAAATGACTTTCCTTCGTTTCCGACTTGACAATGACATCGTCGATATAGACTTCCATAAATTTTCCAATGACATCATGGAAAATTGTATTCATTGCTCTCTGATAAGTGGCCCCTGCATTCTTTAAACCGAAAGGCATGACTATCCATTCAAATGTCCCAATTGCTCCTGGGCACTTGAAGGCAGTTTTCGACACATCCTCTTCGACAATAAAAATTTGATTATAACCTGCATGGCCATCCATAAAACTTAATAATTCATGTCTAGATGCGGCATCAACTAACATATCCGCAATTGGCATAGGATACTCATCTTTAGGTGTGGCAGTATTCAAATTTCTAAAATCTACACATATTCTCAACTTGCCATTTTTCTTAACTACAGGAACAATATTAGAAAGCCATTCGACATACCTGGTGGTTCTGATGAATTTGGCTTTGAGCAATCTTTCAATCTCTTCTTTTATCTTTAATATCACCTCAGGTGCAAATCTCCTATTAGCTTGTCTAACAGGTCTGCATCCTTCTTTCAAAGGCAATCTGTGCTCGACAAGATCTCTACTCAAACCAGGCATCTCATCGTAATCCCGGCAAAACAATCTTTATATTCCACAATTAATCCGACAAGCTTTTCTTTAAAATCCTTTGGCGAGAAATGAACTTACGAAAATGGGCCTTCATGCCTTCGGTGCCAAGTTTATTTCTTCCAAAGGGTCTTCCACTTCCACACTCTGCTTGTCATCAAGCCCTTTTCAAATCCTAAAGGACCATCATCAATTATGCAATCCGACAGCATGCTTTCAGTAGTGAATACTGCTTTGTCGGCCAAATAAGCCGACAATCTTTCTGAATAATCATTAACACTCATAACTAGTGCTTGGTCGATCTTCTTCGGCCTTCTTCACCAGTCGTACACCAAACTGATCCCTCAAGCAAACTTCAAGTGCGTCCTCATTAATCACTCCACCACTTGTCACATTCTTGGTTTAACACTTGGAGCATATATTCTCGAAGTCG
Source organism: Ormosia emarginata (assembly GCA_029884605.1). Taxonomy (NCBI): domain Eukaryota; kingdom Viridiplantae; phylum Streptophyta; class Magnoliopsida; order Fabales; family Fabaceae; genus Ormosia; species Ormosia emarginata. Next base: position 15,912,389 of record JAQQTP010000078.1, on the reverse strand, counting down.
ACATGAAGTTGCTTGAAGATAGCAAGGACTGTCATCATCTGCTTCTATTATTTCCACTTGATCTTCCTCATTCCAAAGAATGAGCTTTTGATGAACTGTTGATGGTATTGCTCCGACGACATGGATCCAATCTCTCCCAAGTAAAAGATTGTAACTCGACTTCGTCGGTATTACCACAAATAATGTCGGCCTTACAACAGATCCAACTTGTACCTTTAACATCAACACTCCGTCTGATGGAGAAGTCTTACCACTGAAATCCGTGACTATCATGTTTGTCGACATCAAATCTGACTCATCTTTCCCAAGTTTTTTAATCATGGCCCTTGGGATTAAGTTGATTGCTGCCCCCCCGTCGATCAAAACTCTATTAGTGGGTTTTCCTTCCAACAGAGCCTTGATGTGTAACGGTCGTAAATGAGCCTTCTGATCTTCTGTCGGTTTTTCAAGCTGAGCCGTATTGTCAAAGACCGTGATCATATTGTCCTGAAAAAGCCAATGATCGTCGAGGTCATCAATATCTTCTTCATTCTCCCCAATGTATTCAATTTCGTGATACCCTTCAAAATCTGCAGGTAACACCGAAACTAAATTAACACTCATCGCCTTCAAGAATTCCTCTTCATCAGACGGCTCTTCATCTAAATGCCTTCCAATCCTTAAGTAATCTTCCGACGGCAAATTGCTATCCATAGCCGTCAAGATATCATCCAGATTATCTTCCATGTTGATATCCATGTCGAATTGCTCCTCATCACCAAGGCCTAAAGGATCCTCTGGATCATTCAAGGCCTCAATAACTTCATCAGTCATTGGGTCTATATCTTGGTAATCAGACTTTGCCAATCTTTCTCTTTCTTTTCTTATGTCGAGCATTTTCTTCCTCCACTCAACATCTTGATTTGGGTCTTTTAGAATTCTCCTAATTTCTTCATTCGACTAGTCTTTAATATTACTGTTTTCAATTCCAGAGTCTTTAATCTGCTCTTTTCCTATTGTCGAGCTGATCAACTCCTTGTCCTTTTCGACTGGTAAATTATTCTCCCTTGCCTTCTCTCTTGCCTCTTTTTCTGCCGCTATCAAACCAATTGGCCATTTCCTTTTTGTTTTGTTTGGAATTGGCCTTTGAACTTGCTTACCCCTTCTGATTTCTTCCAACTTTTCTTGTCGGATTTTATCATTAGTGTCAAGCCGTCCGATTGCATTTGTCGTCGGCTCCCCAGGAATGATCCCTTGGTAACAACACTTTTTAACTTCTTATCATCTTTATCTTGATCGGGCATGGGTTTCTTTTCGACCACCAAACAACTTTGTTTCTACGGCCGTTCCTTGATCACTAACCCTTCACCATATCTCTTCTCTTCGTGCTTGTCTTAATCTCTCAGAATCTCCTTTTCTTGCTTTTCGACATTGGAAGAACCTTCGATGGCCCCTGCTTCATCCTGGCCAATCAAGGTTTTTCCTAGATTGATCCTCCCATTCCCGTAGTCTTCATTCCAAAAAGGTTGATCCCTTTGGAAATTATTCCTCCCGGCGGACACATTTCGTCGAAAATACATGTGTCCATCCATTACTGAATTCTTCACCCACTTATTAACAGTAACATTAGCAGGTGGCACCCTAGTCTTAAAGGGTCTATCATGAGCTCTGTTTCCCACAAATCCCTGTGATTCGACTAACCAACCATTCATATTAGGCCTAGGCATGAAAACTGGCTTTGGCCTTGGAGTATGAAAAGTCTTCTGTGGTCTCCAGATTCTTTTGTCGAGAACTTTTCCTTTATTCTGCTGGATACTTGGTTGTTCTTCAACAGCTTTCTTCGCAGCAAGCTCATTATATACTGCATTACACCTTGGGCACAACCTTACCTTGCCCTCATCTTTCTTTCTTTCAAGAAATGCTTCGAGAGACTCACCTGGTTTAGGATATACGTCAGTTGCATCCTTTGTATCTACGTTGAATTCTTGCAATCTCCTAATGTTGAGCATCCCAACATTTAGAGGAACTTGCTGATCAACACAAGATACTTCAGCCTGAAACGGATCTGTGTCAACTTTCATATCCGCTTTAAGCTTGTCGGCAAACTTCAGACGCCCATCCATTATTGCTTTTTGAATTAAGTCTCTGAAACGAACACATTCATTAGTAACATGACCGAAATTATTATGAAATTTACAATATTTGCGGTCTTTAATTTCATCCAACTTTAACAACCTATGGCCTTCCGACAGTTTAATCTGTTTATCTTTTAGTAACAAATCAAAAATCTTGTCGGCTTTAGTTACGTCAAATGTATATGTTTTTCTATTAACGTAACCCATTTTCTCCTTATTTCTAGTAGGTCAAATGCGACAAACATAAGGAGGACCATTCTGAAGTTCAGCAATGTTAACTTCGAACTCATCATCGCTGCCTTCAAACTCATTGTCGGATTCATTTAATCCGACAAACGCCACCTTTTCTCTTTTAAGAAATCTTTTTTGTTTTTGAATCTTTTCAACTTTTAATTGTTCTATTTGCCTAACTTTTTCACCTAGCTGGGCAAGATCAATCAAATGTTGATTCACCAACTTCTTTCTTATATAATAATCTAAACCGTTTGCAGCTATCTTTACTATTTCGACCTCAGGTATAGGAGTAAAACATCTACTCCTCATTTGTCGAAACCTAGCAAGATAGTCATCCACAGTTTCATTATACATCCTTTTGATGTTGAAAAGATCTGTAAGTCCTACTTTCAAATCCCCTCTAAAAAATTGATCATGAAAGCTTCTTTCCAATTGAGCCCAAGAATGGACTGAATTTGGCCTTAATGTCGAAAACCAGGAAAAAGCATTCTTTGTGAGGGAACTTGGGAAGAATCTCATTTTAAGGCCTTCAACAATGGCCAACTCCCCCATTTCTATTGTAAACCGTGCAATATGTTCGACGGTCGATTCCCCACTTTCTCCTGCAAACTTGGAAAGTTTTGGAATCTTAACTCCTCTAGGCAACTCTGCCTGTTGGATCCATTCAGGAAATGCTGATACAAAAATATGGTTGGTTGGCGTAGCTAACGTTAAAACCAAACCTATTCAGCACTTGTTCCACCACTTGGTTTACATTTTGTTCGATTACTTGGTGCCCCCCAAGATTTTGTCGAAGCAACCTCATGGCTACATCATTTCTGGCCATTTGATCTTCATTTCCTCGACGGAGCATATGGACATTTCCATATTCCAAACGAGGCTGATCATTTTGGCCTGGTTGGTCTAAGTTTTGTTGATTTTGTCCCACATTTGCCTGAGGTGCGACCATTTCTCTATTTACCCCAAGCTGGGCTCCCTGAATATTATCATTGGCTACATCACCTAGTCCTAAGGCTTGGTTTAGCCTTGCCATTTGCTGAGCCAATGCACTGCAAACGTTATTTGTATTTTCCATGATTGGCGTAATCACAGCACCCATTTGCTGAGTAAACATATGCACCATATCATGATTACTCTCATCCATCTGTTGTCGAAAACTGGCCAAAGAATTCATAGTTGGCCCTGTTATATTTTGGGGATTATCTCTCGATATGTTTGGGAAAACTGGTCCCAAATTCAGTCTTTCTTGTCGAAATAGAGTTGGATTGCTTGTACTTGCAACCCCTAATCTTTGGCTACCAAAACTTGCCAAGGCCGAACTTATCTGTGGTTGGCCTTGTGAAGCTACTGATTGTCCAACAGTATTAGTTAAAGTAGCGCCAAGTCCCGTTTGTGCCATAATAGGAGGTACATAATTCGGTGGCAACCCATATTGGGGCACAAACCTCGAATTTGAATTTATTATGCTTTGGTTACTTGGCTGACTCGGCGATAGCTGAGTCATTCCAGGCAACACTTGTTCTGCTACTGGATTACTCCGGAGAGCACCAGTTGCTATAACATCCTCTACCGACCCAGTATTAACGATATTTGAGGGTGGCACAGTAATGGTGTCGAAGGTGTATCCGACGCCTGACTACTTATATTACTCATGGTTTGCGTATTCTGAGAAGAGTAGATAAATCTTCCACTCCTTAAACGCATAAAACCATTTCTTATGACACTACGAGTTACTCTAAACTCGTCCCACTGGGCGTGCCAATTTGTTTATGTGGAATTTTGGTTCAAAGATTCAGAATTAATTCCAACAAACAAATATATTTTATCAAACGAATGCGGGTTCACGAGTTATGTGGTAATCTCGTTATGAAAATGGTTTTTACAGCAAACAAAAGAAATTTAGGAAATTTGAAGTAAAATAAACAGGAAAATGCAGAAAGGAAAGATTAAAGAAATTTAAAGAAACTTTGCAGGAATCTTAAAATGCAGAAAATTAATTGAAAGCATGTAAATGACACGAAATTAAAGTACAGAATTTAAATGGAAAAGCAGTAAAGAAAAGCAGATAAAAGTGCGAAGAACTGTAAAGAAAATTTAAAAGACGAGACTGAAAAAGTAAAGAATTTTCAAAGGAACATTGCATAAATTTAAATGACATGAAATGGAAAAGGAAGGCATACTTGGACAAAAATCCTTTAATCTGCTCGGGTTGAGATGTTAGGATTTTGTATCAGCAAATAAGCTCCACTTTTTACATTATGACTACTGGTATTTATAGACAAATATAAAAAATAACTGACATCCTAAAAAGACTAACACGTTCGAGCGGTTTCTTCCTTCAGCAAGTATCCGCTTTTCGACGAAACCAGCACTCAATCATTCTTAACCAATTTTCGTCGACTTGATGTAATCTTTCTGTCGGATAAGTCTTCTTCAAAATATCAGTATATCAACCACATTAGAACTTCCCTCTTTATTCAATGCTACTGTCGATTTCTGTTTAGCATTTCTGTCGGTTCAACACTTCAGAGAATTTCCTTAACCACCATCAACCGACGAACTGCCAAATCTTTATTTTTATTTCCAACATGTCCATATGCAAGATTTATTGTGTTTTCAATTTTCTGCAACCAAAACCTTTTATGGTTCTATTATAAAGAAAAATAGCATCAAATAGACAATAATACAAATCATTAAGTCGGCCACAATATTGTTTTCTGCTTTCTATTCTCTTTCAGCTCTCATGCTTTTATAAAAGCAACCTTTATTTAATTTCACTAATACGTTTAGTATCTGTAAAATGCTTTTTAATATGAAGTATAGATAAACAAGTTCATAGGCTTTTTATATTCCTACAAGAAATTCGGTTTTTAGTAACAGTATTTTTGGACAAAATTTTGATTGTCGGTAATTTAAGTAATTTCCAACAAAAAATTTATCGGAAATCCAAATGTTGATTTTAAAAAAATAAATTTAAAAACTTTCAGGTAGACAAATCTGTCGAAAAAAAAAAACCACAATTTTTTTACATTTCCAGTAAATAATCCAACTTCTAAGGTAAAGTGTCGGCCATTTGACGACGGATTATTTGCCAAAAATGATCTGCTGGAATTTCATTTTTTGATGTTTTAGGCGGATATGCCGTCGAAAATTCAAAAGAATGGCCGAAAAAAAATTTTCGACGAATACTAATCCGGGGAAAAAATTTTTATAAGAGAAACGCGCGATGGCTTTCCTTTCATTTCACATCTTCTCTCTGACTTCCTCCTTATAGCTTCCAGCCACTGCGAAAACAACGTTCACCACCGTCCCTCTCTTCCTCCTCCTCTTCTCCCTCCTCTCTCCCCCTTCATCGTCAAGATCAAATCCCTCCGCTCCCTCCTCTCCCGCAATGATTTCTCATCTCTTGATGAGGTTGTCGGTGACTTCAATACTCATAAAGGAGTAAGGACCATGGATACTCCAAAAAAATTTACCAATAATAACCGATCACTCTAGTTTTGATGTTTCTTTCTCTCTTTTTTTAACCCTATTGTTATATCAAGTCCTTCAGTATATCGTATTCTCTTTTCACATTACAATCATGGAACCACCTGAACACCATGAGCCGATAAACATCCATCCCTGAACTTTGCATGTCAATGGTGGGTTTTGGGTAGGTGACAAACATAGAGAGATGACAAAGCGAAAAAATAATGTGAGAGAATTGCTCCTTTCTTATTCATGATAGACAGCGATGTGGAAACTTCATGGGAAACAAGCAGATTATGCTCCCATTCTTCTTTGCCACTTCCTCATTAATTTGGCATTGAAAGCATTTGTGTTCTTGTGCTGTCTTTTTTCAAGTTTTCCACATCTAATTATGATGATGATGGTGTTTTGGGTTTTGAAGTGCTCTGAACAGGTTTCAAAAGTACTCCTGAAAGTAGTTGATGATAGTGGTTTCCTCTGTGCATAGCGACAATGACGGTGGTGCGAGGGGTGGTTATTTGCAAAAGACATTCTGGTGCTCAAGTTAGACTATGCACAATGTGGATAGTGTCTAGAGGCTCTGACGAGCGCCGAACTCAGTCAAAATTATAACCGAAGTTATTACCTAAACTTGTAGTATAGTGAACAACACCAGATCGTCTCCTCAAGGATCGTAGATGCAATTTGATCAAATCAAGTGAAAGTTAGAAAAAGGGGGGTTTTGATGGTTCAAGGATCGCAATGACGAGGATTTAAAGAGAAATAACAATTAAAAGAACAAATCAATTCAAATCTATCCGAGATTGGGTGGATTCAATCATAGACCTTTCAACAAACACCTGAAATACATTTGAATGGTTAACTTGGATCTAACCGAGATCTCTCGCATCGATCCAGAATTCATACTAGACAATCGTCCAGAATTCAATTGACAAGTGATAAACACAAATCTGCAATCGCACCATTCATGTAAATATATGTCAATTTAAGCACCGAATTCAATTAACCTAGGCACAAATCAGTAACCTAACCTCTTCAATTACGTGATTGGTTTAGATCAATCAGTTCTAAGTTTCATCACAAATCCCAATCTTCAGTTCATCACAATACTTAATCTTAAACCAAGATCAAATCAGATCAAACATAAACAGAATCACCATTCATGCATTCAAGATCAAGAGAACAGAAGAAGAAGAGAAGAGGAATTCAAATATAAATCAAATACATTACATAACCAAGGTCTCAAGAATCCAAGCCACAATCTCTTCAAGAGTCCCGAATTGACTAGAAGTGACTTAGCTCTCCATTACAATGAAGGAAAAATATACAAGAACTATGAAAAGCTATTTCTAACACCAAGTGTATGTTGTGTTTAGAGCTCTCCACATGCTTCCTTTTATAGAGGATTCAGAGTAGTAGTAGATGGGTAGATGAGATTAGTAGGTGGAATTAGTAGGTGAGCTTGGTAGGTGAACTTGGTAGGTGAGCTTGGTAGGTGAACTTGGTAGGTGAGCTTCCTTGTTTCCGAAAGTATTCATTGCTGAACTCATTGATTTCGTCATTTTTGAGCCAAGTGGTCTTCATGAAAGTTCTAGGAAATTGTCTAAGCTTTCCAATGGCTCTGGAAGCACCCAAAAATTCGTCCTACAGCCCAAGATATGACCCAATTACTACAGACTGCTCAGGACCAGTTTCAGCACCTCTGTTTTGACTTTCAGACCCAATATCTCCATCAAGGAGCCCGAATCAAGTTTTGTGTTTGTCATGAAAGTTGTACATATGGGTCTTAACTTTCAGATCACCAATTTTCAGCCCATTCTATAAACCCAAACTCGAATTATGTTCTGGTTACTACACACTGTTCGGGTTCCAGTCACAAATCCCGTATTCTGATTTCCATGCCCAATTAGCTCCACTAGATGTCTGAATTTGACTTTGAGCTCTTCATCAAAGTTGTAGAGCTCTCTTTTATCTTTCCTACAAGGTAAAATTCATAATTATCAGACATTTAGAACTCAAGATATGGCCAAAATACAGAAACAGTGTAAGACTCGAATAATGCTGAAAAATCAATTAAGTCCGATTCGAGTTCAAACTTACAAAACATAATCAAATTCAGTCAATTAAGTATATGAAGAGTGTAAATGACTAATAATGAGGGTTTCTTAATGACTAAAATATGTGATTATCAAATTCCCCCACACTTAGCTTTTTGCACTCCTGGGCAAAACATATAAAACTAAAGTTAGAAGACAAAGACAAACGACACAAACTTAAAAGTTAAAAACTCTAAAGGACTCAATGAAGCAAGAAGAGCAACAAGAAATTTAAGGGATCAAAGCATAAATGAGGTAACATTTCTTCACATCTCAAACCGAAATGCAAGGAAACTTCCGTTGAAAAGAATGAATTAAGAATGATGGATCTTCACAAGATTCCCTCTCAATCTCTCAAGTGTTTAAAAGGTAGGTATTTCACTCAATTCAACCCATGAAAATTGCACTACCATAAGCTTGATTATCTTCTACTTCTCCACTACTCAAAACACATGCACACACAAATCATGAGGACTTTATTCAAGGTTGTAGTGAGGTCAAGGTAACAGAAGAGGATAAAATAGAAATGAGAAGATAAATACCAAAGAGAATAAAAGCGAATGAGAGCTGAGTTCAAATAACAAGCATAAAAGTTCATCTCAACTCTAATGTATATCCCTTTACATATTCATTTCCCAATCCTTTTCTCTCTCTCTTTTTTTTTTTTATATATATATGAACATAACTATATACATACATTTTTTTTTTTTGGCACTCTTTTTTTTCTTTTTTTTTTTTTTTTTTTCAACAACCATTTTGTACACACACCCCACACTTGTTCAAAAACTCATCCATTAACCAGGCTAATGTTCTTTTATTCCCTAAGGTAAAGTAAGAACACGATTTTTCATTTAAGGCACATAATGAGCTAGAAACAAGGAATGGTCAAATAAGCTCAAAGGGGTTAAGCAAAGGAAAATATACAAGGTTGGCAGGAATCAGAGAATTTTCGAGAGGTCAAAAGAGTGCTTGATATCATATTGAAAACAAGGTTGGCTATTTGGTTAAATTAGCTAAGAAAGAGGGCCTCAATCATGTTCATGCATGCAAGTGAAATGTAGCCTCAAAAAGAATCAAAGCAAGTTCTAGAGTGGTCATTAACATGAGTGAAAATCACACAAGAAAGAAGAGAATGGCATAAATGTTGAATCCATCCATTAGGCTCAAAATCTCACAAGGTATGCATCCATCAAACTCAATTCATCAATTCAATCATCCATCACCAAGCATATCAGTTCAAGAAGGGAGAAAAATTATTCAATCATGCAATGAACCTTCTTTTTTTTTTTTTTGAATTTTTTTTTTTGAATTTTTTTTTTTAACAAACGAAAAGAAACAGAAACATGCTAAAATCTCTCCCCCCACACTTAATAGAACATTGTCCTCAATGTGAAAGAAAGAGATAGAAAAGAGCAACACAACCTGATAAGAAGTGAATCAACGCTAAGCGAGAAAAGAAACACCTTTGTCGGTCTTAGCATCGGACCACGAAAAGAAATCAAATAAGAAAACGTTAGTACTTCCACAATTCAATACTAATTAATTACTACCTAAAAAAACTCCTTACTCTGCCACCAATTAAGATGTGTCTCAAGAGTAAAATTACTCCTTACTCTGCCATCACTAATTGGTTTAATAAGTCCATGACAACCATATCATACTAAACAAAACAACAACAATTTTTTTTTTTTTTAAATCAAACCCATTAAAGAGAAAGTTTCAGATCGGGCTCTTGTTTCTTGTTACTTCCTTCGCTGCTTCCTGTTGACCAATCTATCTGAGCTAATATCGATCGGTACATACTCAAAAGCTTCTAATTTATCAATGAGCTCATCAATAGTGGAGGCAGAGATAAGAAGTTGTCTTGCTTAAAGGAGTGATAAATTTACGTTCCCAAATTTTGTCAAGAAAAAATAACGAAAGATCAAAGAAATTATTAACATTCAACAAACCAATGGGTTTATGGTGGATGTTCAATTCGACCCAAGAGACAATTTGAAAAATTTCTTCCAAAGTACCAAAACCACCTGGTAAGGCAATGAATGCATCAGAGTTTTCAAGCATTATCTTCATGCGTTCATGCATTGATGATACTTTAAGTTCCTCCCCAATTGTCTTTCCATTGATGTTCTGTTGAGCTAAAGTTTCAGGAATGACACCTAAAACCTGACTGTCTCTTACAAAGGCGGCAAGTGATACAGCCCCCATTAACCCACGACAACCTCCCCCATATACAAGATGAATATTCCTCGCAGCAAGTGATCGACCAAGAGTGCTAGCTGCGTTTACAAACTCTAATCCCTTCCCATAACTCGACCCACAAAAAACACAGACATTTTTGAGGTTACGAATAGAAGGCCCCATTCTATACTCTTCCTCCCTTTGAGTGTTTCTGAGTTTGAAGGAAAATGGAGAAAATTGAGTGTTTAAATAAGAAAAAGAATGGAAAGGGAAATAATTGCACCTATAAGGGTAGGTTGGTACATTGTCAAAAAAGGTTGAAATTAAGAGACACGAGAATCTTTTTTTTTTTTTTTTTTTTTGTCGACTTCAAGAAAAACCATCAAGGTAAAGAAGTCTAGAAACCCCTGAAGGACCACCGCTCAAAGGATCGTCTGCACAAAATCAAAATACAACAAAATGATACAAAGATAAAAGAAATAGAAAATGATGACATACTGTATGTACAGGTCTCCATGGCGTATCTTTATCTTTACGCGTCATGAGTGCGAGACATCACGTCCTTTTTTTTTTTTTTTTTTTTTGAAATTGTTAGAAAAACTTGATGAAAGATGAGTGTATACTTACTTAAGATTGGGATGGAGGTAGTCTGCTCTTTCGGCTTTGTGCCAAAGCATTGTTGACCAGTATTCGACCCATTCAAGACCAGCGCAACATAGGGCTCCCAAAAGGGACAAGTGGCCATAATACGACTGGCTGCCTCACATGTGGGATACAATCTACCTTCTTTGTTTTTCAATTAAGAAGGCTGGATCAGGATGCATGCATTTCCCCATTCACGGTTTGTGTTACCAAAGCCAACCCTAAGAAGTATACATTTTTTTTTTCATTTTTTTTCATTTTTTTTTCATTTTTTTTTCATTTTTTTCATTTTTTTTTTTGTAAAATGCCATGAAGAAGAAGAAGAAGATGATGATATGTACAGATTGTTTGTGGATATGGCTCACATCTGCCTCTGGTTTAACGTCCAGTAACGGCTTAAACGTCTTCTATGAGTCGAGGATAAGCTTCCCATCCAATTTTCTTATAAATTGGCAAACAGGGTCTTTTAGAGTCAGATTCCCAAGACTGTAGCGTTGTTCTTCATCCTTGAAGAGATTCCACAATTTAAGAATTTCACGATGCACCAATCCACAAGAATGCGTCTCAAGAGTCAATAAGATATCATCTAATGACTCCTTACTCAGTCCATTCTTAATGAAGAAAATTTTATCTTCTCTATTTGCGGAAACCATCCCCTTAGTACGACATCGCTTGTTACAGTTCCATCGTCCACATTTGTGACAAACTTGTAACCTTTTTGCTCTTCTCCTTTTAGAATATGAACTTCTTTCAAGACCGGGCATATATGAGTCAAATGAAATTGAGGACTCACCTGCTAATCGGACCTTTGCTTCAATTATCCAGCGTACATCTTCTCGTACATACTTTGTGCATTAACATTCTCAATCTCTCACATCGAACTTTGTAGATTTTTCTCGAGCATTTTGAGGAAGAGAAGGAAAATATTTTCTCGGGTTTGAAAGAATGACATCCATTTTGAAGGAGAAGAAGGGTTCGATTATTTTGGGAAATCGAAGAATAAACCGACTCAAGAGTCACGAGTACCGTATCCGCCACTTAACCGCAACACAAAGAACTCAAGAACTTGGTTTTCCGGGAATGATTGAGTCTTTGTCCATTAACCTTAAGCGCATTACCATTCCTAGGATCCTCAGTATCGATGCTTTGAGAGGATACGCGTGTCTGATAACAAAAGAACCGCGCCACCTAGATCTCAATTTTCCAAGGAGTAGGTGCAGATGATAATCTCAAAGCAGAACTTTTTTGACCAATTTCCGCAGGTTTTGCAAAAGGTGTAACAGACCTTTAATAAAGTAGGCCAATAAAATCCATACTGCAAGATTTTTGCAGTTGTTGTCGCTGAAGAAAAAATGACCTCCACATGCTTCTGAGTGACACTACCTACCTCATTGTCGGGCACACAAATTTGTTTTTTTTTTTTTTTTTTTTTTTTTTTTTTTTTTTTTTTTCCTTTTTTTTTTTTTTTTTTTTTATTCATAATGCGGATGGAGAAGGTTCATCACCTCCACTTCGCATTCTCTGAAGTTCATGATATCTTGTTTGAGGCGGTGTCCATTTACGATGAAAGCTTTGGCGGTGACCTCACTTTTAATCCGAAACGACACTGGAAGGAAAAACATTAGTAACAATAAATGGTCCATCCCATCTAGACCTTAATTTGCCAGGCATGAGTCGGAGGCGGGAGTTATAGAGGAGAACTTTTTGACCAATCTCAAATGTTTTCCTCAGAATTAACTTATCATGGAAGGCTTTGGTCTTCTCCTTATAAAGTTTGGAACTTTCATAAGCCTCCAAGCGGATCTCCTCCAATTGCTGCAGCTGCAGCTTCCTCTCCATACCTGCTTGATCTAGGTCCAAGTTGCACCTTTTCACCGCCCAGAATGCTCGATGTTCAATTTCCACCGGTAGGTGGCAGGCTTTTCCAAAAACAATCCGATACGGAGACATCCCGATTGGTGTCTTATAAGCAGTCCGGTAAGCCCATAAAGCATCCTCAAGCCTCTTGCTCCAGTCCTTTCTGTTAGGTTGAACTGTCTTCTGGAGTATCTGCTTAATTTCTTTGTTGGAGACCTCGGCTTGCCCATTGGTTTGGGGTGGTAGGGTGTAGAAACCTTGTGTTGGACTCCATACTTCTTCATCAAAGCCTCCATGCTTCGATTGCAAAAATGTGAACCTTGATCACTAATGATGGATCTCGGGACTCCAAACTTACAGAAAATCTGTGATCTAATAAAATCTACAACAACTTTAGAATCATCAGTCCGAGTGGCCTTAGCCTCCACCCATTTAGATACATAATCCACAAAGCAGTAGAATGTAAACAAAACCAAATGATACGGAAAAGGACCCATAAAGTCAATACCCCAAACATCAAAAATCTCACGAGAATAATAAGGGTTTCGGGGCATTTCATTCCTACGAGAAGTATTCCCTGTTCTCGGCATTGATCACAAGATTTGCAAAACATATATGCATCATGAAATAGAGTGGGCCAATATAATCCGAGTCTAAAACTTTCCTAGCAGTCCGTTGAGGACCGAAGTGACCGCCACATGCAAGTTTATGACAAAAGCTAAGAATGGAATGGAATTCATCATCAGGCACACACCTCCTAATTACTTGGTCACTGCAAAATCTCCATAAGTAAGGATCATCCCACACATAATACTTTGACTCACTTTTCAATTTATCAATCTTAGCCTTAGTGAAATGTGCGGTATTGCTTTAGCAACCAAGAAATTAATCAAATCAAAGAAACCAAGGGATGTTGCCTTGCAGCTTGAAAAGCTGCTCATCAGGGAAAACATCATGGATGGGAAAAACATTTGCCTCCCTTTCAATTCGACTCAAGTGATCAGCCACCAAATTCTCCGCTCCACTCTTGTCACGGATCTCAATATCAAACTCCTGGAGGAGCAACATCCACCTAATCAACCGGGGCTTGGCATTGGGCTTTTTCAGGAGAAACTTCAATGCTGCATGATCTGAAAACACAACCACTCTGGAACCAAGCAAATATGATCGAAATTTATCTAAAGCAAAAACAATTGCTAAAAGTTCCTTTTCGGTTGTGGTGTAGTTGATTTGTGCGAGGATCTAAAGTTCTCGAAGCATAAGAAATGACATGAGATACTTTACCGACCCTTTGTGCAAGAACGACTCCCAATGCATAATTAGAGGCATCACACATCAACTCAAATGGAAGTGTCCAATCCGGTGGTTGGATGATAGGTGTACTGGTCAATGCCTGCTTCAATTGATTAAAGGCATCCTGGCACTTCTTGTCAAAGTGGAACTCCACATCTTTTTGCAGTAAGTTGGATAGCGGAAGTGCAATTTTGTTGAAATCCTTTATGAACCGCCGATAGAAACCTGCATGACCAAGGAAAGAACGAATCTCCCGCACGCATGTGGGGTAAGATAGGCATGAAATAACATCTATTTTTGCAGGATCTACCTCAATACCCTCACGAGATATCACATGCCCTAAGACTATACCTTGTTCTACCATGAAATGACATTTCTCAAAATTTAGAACGAGGTTAGTCTTAATGCATCTATGCAAGACCCGAGCCGGACTATCTAAACATGCATCAAAGGAAGATCCATAGACAAGTAAAATCATCCATGAATACGTCCATGCAATTTTCTAAAAATCGAAAAGATACTTACCATACACCTCGAAAGGTGCACGGAGCATTGCATAGACCAAAGGGCATCCTCCTGTATGCAAATGTGCCAAATGGACAAGTGAAAGTAGTCTTCTCTTGGTCTTCTGGGGCTATATGAATCAAAAAATAGCCCGAATATCCATCCAGGAAACAATAATGTGACTTGCCACCTAACCGCTCCAACATCTGATCAATGAAGGGCAGCGGAAATGATCCTTTCTCGGTAGCCTGGTTGAGCCGCCTATAATCAATGCAAACTCGCCAACCGTTTTGAACTCGTGTGGGCACAAGCTCATTGTTCGATTCGCAACCACCGTGACCCCGCATTTCTTGGGAACCACTTGCACGGGGCTCACCCATTGATTTCAAATATGGGATAAATAATGCCACTTGAAGTAGCTTTGTAACTTCCTTCTTCACCACATCTAGAATCGGGGATTTAGTCTCCTTTGGGTTTGTCTAACCGGTTTGATCCCTTCTTCCAATAAAATCTTATGCATGCATGTGGAGGGACTAATACCAGGAATATCCGCAAGAGTCCATCCGATGGCTTGCCTATTCGCCTCAAAATTTGCGGTAATTTTTCTTCTTGATCGGGTTGTAGGTTTTTAGCAATGATCACCTAGGAAGTGTCTCACCATCTCCCAAATATGCATATTTAAGATGGTCTGCAGTAAAGTCTTCAACTCCAAAGATGGAGGTTGCACAATGGAAGGTAACAAGTGATCTGAAACAACTATCTCAAAGAACATTAATTTCAAAGATGGTACTTGACTCTCATTCTCAATTGTTGCATCATCAGCAGCTGTATCATTACTCATAACAGAATAAATCTCAGCACATGCAGCACATGGTTCAACATCACAAGTGGCACATGTATCACAAGAAACAGAACCAAGATAGTCAACAATATCAGGGAATTCAAAGATATAAATCAGTATAGACATCATCAACCAGCATCTCAATCATATCAACATGGAAAACAGAATGCTCCTCTAGGGGGTGTCTCATGGCATCAAAAATGTTAAATTGTACCAAATCGTCGCCAAACTCCATAGAAAGGGTGCCAGCATGCACGTCTATCTTGGTCTTGGCGGTCTTGAGGAATGGTCTGCCTAGAATCAATGGAGCATGGTTTGTTGGAGACTCATCTTCCATGTCCAGAATGTAGAAATCTGCTGGAAAAATCAACTCATTTACCCGAACTAACACATCTTCCAGCACACCTGCAGGATGAGCAGTGGCTCTATTTGCCAACTGAATCACGATACCAGTGGGTTGCAAAGTACCGATGTTTAAACACTTATACACTGACATGGGCATGACATTGATCGAAGCACCCAAATCTAGCATTGCATGCTCAAATCTAGAGTTGCCAATTGTGCAAGAAATTGTGAAAGTTCCAGGATCTTTGCATTTCTGTGGCATGCTTGGCAGAATCATTGCGAAACATTTCTACCCATGCTTGATCTTCTCATCCCCTTTCAACCTTCTCTTATGAGTGCACAACTCCTTGAGAAATTTAGCATATTTTGGAATTTGCTTGATTGCATCTAGGAGGGGAATATTGATTTCCACTTTCCTGAATGTCTCCATGACTTCTTTTTCCATTTCTCGCTTGCATTGTTCTCTTGGATTGTGTGATCCTATTTGGAAAAGGTAATGGAATGGTAACATCTGAATTCTCTGCAATTTTCTTCAGTGGCACAGATTTCTGGACTGAATTATCCATTTCCTGTTTTTGGTCAATTTCTGATTGCTGTAAGGTTGGAACATCAACTTCTTTGCCACTTCTCAAGATAATTGCACTTACGTTGCCTCTTGGATTGTTGACTGTTTGTGAAGGCAATTGGCTAGAACCTTGACTCTTTAGCTCGCTCACAGTGGTTGCCAGCTGCCCGATTTGAGTTTGTAAATTCTGAATGTTGGCACTGACGTTCTGCTAGAACTGAATGTTATTTGTGGCCATTTGTTTCATCAGGTCTTCCAATGATGGCTCAGCTGGAGTGGATTGACAGACTATTTGAATGTTCTTGTTGTCTACGAATGCGGGGGTATTTGTTGGTATTTGTTGCTTGGACCCGCAGTTGGTATCTAAATTATTGTTCTTCTTGGGGGGGTACATGTTGTTCTTTGTTGTTCTTTGGCTAGGATTCCTATATCTCAAATTGGGATGGTCTCGCCAACCAGGATTATAAGTGCTAGAAAATGGATCATATCTAGATTGTTCTTTGTTGTTCTTGATATTGGGGTCTACCAGGAAAAACACCACCGCAAAGACAACACATTGATCCGGAAAAGCGGAACCATCTTCCCGAAGTGTAGGGCATGAATCGGTAGGATGAGATGAATTAGAGCAAATTCCACACACCGATGCGGTCATCGCATGGGTGGTTGTTGACCCATCTGCTATCTGTCTTACCAAAGAAGTCAATTCATCTAGTCGTGTTCCATTCTTTGTTGGTCCATATGAGATGCTTGAATTTTATTAACTCCTCCGGGTTGCGGTGATGATCCGCGAGCCAAATCTGTTGGGTATTGGCGCCATGTTTGCTATCGATCTCTTGCGGCGGTAGGAGTTTTGTCTACTAAGGCTCCTCCAGGAGGCAAAGGCATCGATCATGCTTCTATCATTTGGCAAAAACCCTCAAAAAGTATTGAATCAAGAGTTGGTCACTAATTTGGTGATGAGGGCGGCTTGAACACAACTTCTTGAATCTCTCCCGGTATTCATGCAAAGTCTCACCGGACATCGTCGATGCCACATATATCCTTCCTAATTGCGGCGGCTCTCGAGGCGGGGAAGAATCTCTCCAGGAATAACCTCTTCATGTCATTCCAACTTCGACCGAACCTGGTGAAAGATAAAACAACCAATCTTTGGTGCATCGACAAGTGAGAAGGGAAATGCCCTTAACTTGATGTGTTCCTCGAGAGATGCCTTGTGGCTTCATGGTTGAACACACAACATGGAACTCTTTCAGTGCTTATGAGGATCTTCACCCGCAAGACCATGAAACTTTGGTAACAAGTGTATCAAACCAGATTTCAACTCAAAATCTGCATCAAGATCGAGGATATTGAATGCACAAAGATTGGTAAGATACATCGGGAAGCGACAAGTTCCTTAAGGGTTCTATTATGCATGTTATCGGCCATGATTTCGGGATTACTTAAGTTGTCGGGTTCACTCCCAAAATTAGGTTCGAAATTAACTCTGGAATTTATCACACGAGCTCTAATTAATCTATACAAGGTCCTATCAATCTCGGGATCAAGATCAAGCAAGATATCGGGATTGGACCTAGTCATGCATCAACTAAAGCACAAAAACACAAAACCGCAACTAAGCAAAATACACTAAACAACACTCAAAATATGCAAAAATAAATCTAGTTAATATGTCTAAACATTTTTAAAAATTATGGAATCAACACGAGAACAAAATCTACATAAAAATGAAACTAGAAAATGCAATAAAAAATATTAAAAAATTGAAAAAGTGGTATAAATGATAGAATTTCGAAAAACCAGGGTGACCTCACACTTTACTATGAGTCTTGTTTATCGAGTGTTTTCCTTCAACCGACCAAGTTTTAGCTCATTCTGGGCATGTTGCGATTCGAAAATTGCAATAGTTACCCGTAATCACCTGCTTTCCGTCTTTCCTAAATCGAGAAAAATTCAAAAGCTAGGATAAAAATGTTAGTATGGTATGAACAATGTTAGTAAATGAAAAATAACTGTTAGAATAGGTAAGAAAGAACAAAAATTAGTAAGGTTACTCAAAATGAAAAGATTACACCTACGAGATCCCCAAGAACAGCGCCAAAATTCGACGAGCGCCGAACTCAGTCAAAATTATAACCAAAGTTATTACCTAAACTTGTAGTATAGTGAACAACACCGGATCGTCTCCTCAAGGATCGTAGATGCAATTTGATCAAATCAAGTGAAAGTTAGAAAAAGGGGGTTTTGATGGTTCAAGGATCGCAATGACAGGATTTAAAGAGAAATAACAATTAA
The DNA here is from genome assembly GCA_029884605.1 of Ormosia emarginata. NCBI lineage: Eukaryota > Viridiplantae > Streptophyta > Magnoliopsida > Fabales > Fabaceae > Ormosia > Ormosia emarginata. The sequence goes on along the minus strand of JAQQTP010000078.1, from coordinate 15,893,951 downwards.
AAGAACAGATCAATTAGAAATCTATCCGAGATTGGGTGGATTCAATCATAGACCTTTCAACAAACACCTGAAATACATTTGAATGGTTAACTTGGATCTAACGAGATCTCTCGCATCAGATCCGAATTTATACTAGACAATCGTCCAGAATTCAAATGACAAGTGATAAACACAAATCTGCAATCGCACCATTCATGTAAATATATGTCAATTTAAGCACCGAATTCAATTAACCTAGGCACAAATCAGTAACCTAACCTCTTCAATTACGTGATTGGTTTAGATCAATCAGTTCTAAGTTTCATCACAAATCCCAATCTTCAGTTCATCACAATACTTAATCTTAAACCAAGATCAAATCAGATCAAACATAAACAGAATCACCATTCATGCATTCAAGATCAAGAGAACAAGAAGAAGAAGAAAAGGAATTCAAATATAAATCAAATACATTACATAACCAAGGTCTCAAGAATCCAAGCCACAATCTCTTCAAGAGTCCCGAATTGACTAGAAGTGACTTAGCTCTCCATTACAATGAAGGAAAAATATACAAGAACTATGAAAAGCTATTTCTAACACCAAGTGTATGTTGTGTTTAGAGCTCTCCACATGCTTCCTTTTATAGAGGATTCAGAGTAGTAGTAGATGGGTAGATGAGATTAGTAGGTGGAATTAGTAGGTGAGCTTGGTAGGTGAACTTGTTAGGTGAGCTTGGTAGGTGAACTTGGTAGGTGAGCTTCCTTGTTTCCGAAAGTATTCATTGCTGAACTCATTGATTTCGTCATTTTTGAGTCAAGTGGTCTTCATGAAAGTTCTAGGAAATTGTCTAAGCTTTCCAATGGCTCTGGAAGCACCCAAAAATTCGTCCTACAGCCCAAGATATGACCCAATTACTACAGACTGCTCAGGACCAGTTTCAGCACCTCTGTTTTGACTTTCAGACCCAATATCTCCATCAAGGAGCCCGAATCAAGTTTTGTGTTTGTCATGAAAGTTGTACATATGGGTCTTAACTTTCAGATCACCAATTTTCAGCCCATTCTATAAACCCAAACTCGAATTATGTTCTGGTTACTACACACTGTTCGGGTTCCAGTCACAAATCCCGTATTCTAATTTCCATGCCCAATTAGCTCCACTAGATGTCTGAATTTGACTTTGAGCTCTTCATCAAAGTTGTAGAGCTCTCTTTTATCTTTCCTACAAGGTAAAATTCATAATTATCAGACATTTAGAACTCAAGATATGGCCAAAATACAGAAACAGTGTAAGACTCAAATAATGCTGAAAAATCAATTAAGTCCGATTCGAGTTCAAACTTACAAAACATAATCAAATTCAGTCAATTAAGTACATGAAGAGTGTAAATGACTAATAATGAGGGTTTCTTAATGACTAAAATATGTGATTATCAGGCTCTGATCCATACCTTGGTGATTTTGTCTAGTATTTATATGAATATTGTGATGGAGGAAGATCATATTTGAAATAAGCATCAAAAGATAATGAATGTCATTGATGGTAATCGCTATAAATGAGGGATTGGTTGGAATAATTATCTCCTTAACCATAATTCCTATAAATGAGAGACTTATGAGAGATTTTCTCTTTATTTGTTGAGTGTTATCATGGTTTCAAGCAACGTGGGCCGCAAGCCAAAATCCACCCTGGAACGCACATGTCGAGTTGCTGCTTGTAAGGACATCCCAGAGTTCGGTCTAGAATAGTAGGTGACTTAATTAGCTAAATAATTAGGCTCTTGATGCTCAACTTAAAGCAGTTTTCAGGGAGAATAATAATGAGCTATTAAGAAGAAAATTTTTAGAAAATAAAAGAGAATTACATTAAAATATTGAGATTTAAGTAGTAAAAATGAACAAAACTTAGTTCTAACCTTTGGTTTCAACTCTTGCCTTCAACCTCATTTAATCTCCTTCCATTTGTTTCTTCTAATCTCATTTAATTGAGTTAATGGACATATGAAGGAAGATTAAATGAGCTTAGAGGTAAAGATTGAAGTCAAATATTAGAACCAAGTTTTGTTCGTAAAAAAATAGATTAATTAAACGTTTTGTAAATATTGTTACCAAGATTAGATGTGCAAATCTTTCCTTGCAGAGCCATTGACACTGAAAAAACAATGTCAACGCATTGTCTTACAATGTGAGGTGGTAGCAAGGATGAACCCATGTGTTAGAGAGTGGGAACACGTGCCCCCACTCTACTTTAAAATTTTTCTTTAACCTTATATAAGTATATTTATATATGTTTTTTTTATTCCTTTTTATATATATGTAATTTTTGCCTTCATCTGTAGATAAATTAGTAAATTTATAGTAATAAAAAAAATTCATAGTAATAAAAAGTAAAATTCATATAATATTATTTTTTATTTTTTAACAACATTCATATAATTTAATACTTGAGTATATTCATATAATATTATTTTTTATTTTTTAACAGCACTCACGTGAGTTTGATATCAATATACTCAAAGTACAAAATTCTTCTTCTCTCACTTTTCTTTATCTCTGCAGACTAACAGTAATAGAATACATTATCCACTCAAATTCACTTACATCTGTTTTCATAACAGAGACATTTGTCCCGATTTACTAAAATTTCTAAATCCGCCAGTGGGTGGTAGTCAGTAGAGCCCTTTGACAGGAGCATTTTGATGGAGTGGTAAGGGAAATTGTGGTCGGACAACTTATAGTCGACGGCGCGGGTGACACCCATGACAGCAACCGAAGCCAGTGACGCCCACGGCAGCGAATGGAGTAGGTGACGCCCATGACAGCGACCAGAGCCAATGATTCCCAAGACAGCAATCGGAGTCAGTGACACGCACAACAACAATCAAGGATTGTTTTCTTGGAGTAATAGTCGCGAACCTGAAAGCATAGAAACAAGGAGAAGGGCTTGAGCAAAAAGAGACAAGGAAGGGGCTTAAATGATTTCAACAAGTGTCTAAATTTGTTAAGTCCTCAGGAGGTTTCAGGTAAATGATCTCAACCTTTCATTTTTAATATAAAAAATCAATGGTTAATTTTATTTGATATATCCATGCTCTCACTCCTTTATGAGTATTGAATATTGAAATCATCGCCAATGAGGCTGGTTCGTTTATTTATTTATTTAAAGAGGGAGAGAGAAAGACAATAAATTTAGGATTATTGGCAAGAGACACTATAACCTTTTGATGGACTATTTGAAGTCTCCTGATAAAAACTTTTTGTTGATGAGTTGAGCAAATGCTGAAGTTTATTGGGAAAATCATGTAATAAATTCTCATTAATTAGACGAAAAGGATAACAGAAGGGATATATATATATATAAAATAAGCACAAAGTACAAGTGAAAAAAAGAAAAGTAAATTTATTCATACGTTATTGATACAAATCAAGTAAAGCATAATAATATATACATTTAAAACTTCACAAGTTTAAGTTGTTCAAGTGATGATTGCACATCGATCTCATCACCCCCATTTGCTTCCAAGGATTCTTTATAGGTCATCCCACGGTATTCCTCTGGGTGTTCTTCATCAACAAACTCTCTGCCCGGGCTGATGAATTTATCCAACGATGGTCCATGAAGGGTGACCACAGAGATCCTTTGCTCCTTATTGTTATCAACAATTACTCGATGGATATGACTCTTATACTTCCCATTGGTTAAGATCTACGATTAATTAAGATTTAAAAGAAAAGTTAATTAGAGAGGAGGAAAAAGAAAACTGTTCAGATAATTAGATAATAGTTAATCACAGGTCAAGGGAATTAAATTGATTAAAAGTACCTCTCGTTCAAATCAAAATATGATTAAAAGTACCTCAAGATGATCACCAAGCTGGATGAGTATGGCATGATGGGGAATATAAGCATTAATCCACTTTCCTTTGTGGGATAGGATTTGGAGACCACCATTTACATCTTGCACGAGTGTAACTACAAAGCCAGGGTCGGAATGTTCAGGCAAACCAACAGCCCCCTTGGATCTGGAATTGGTTGGATAAAGGTTCATGGCCATTACATCAAACCCTGACTTCAAGTTGAATGCCTTCTCTATGTAGTTTTCTTCAAACCCTAAGGTTTTAGACACTGCCCTTGCTAATCCAACTACTATCGTTCTCATTTCTTTGCAATATTCTTCCAGAATTTTGCTGATGCACAAAATAGCCCAAAACAAAATGAAATGTGGAACATCACAGTCAAGATAATATAATATTATCAACATTGTAATAAAAGAAAACACAAAAAAATAAGGAGATTCTTTCGATACCTTTATTTTTAAGAGCGTATCAATATCCTTAATAATAAGTGACTAATATTTTGTTACAAGTTCCACTTACTTGAAATATAATTTTTTTATATTATTTTAAATAAATAGGAAATGTGACAAAATATGAACAGCTAATTACTAAGAGGTATCAGCACCCTCCAAAAAAGAAGGTTACCAGAGCAACCTCCCAAAATTAATATTCATGTATACCTGAATGCTGATGGTTTGGAAGGAACATGGTACAGTGGATGTGCGATCACCTTGAGATATTCCCTGTTTTCCCCAGAAGAGGAGTTTAGGCCCCATCGGATTCTATCTGATGGGCCCATTTTGTTGTAGATTCTTCTCTCATCCAACGTTGTTGGATCAAAGAAATCAGAAACTCCCTTCAAAATATTGTCAAACACTCTATCTGGGATGGTATGATTTACCAGCTGCACGCATACACATATTGATCAAATTTAAATATAATCGTACTTGGTGAAATGAGTGTTTATTATAAGAAGTGAAATGAATAAATTTTGACTATTGAATCTTATATGAATAGTAAATATTAGAATATAAATACATGTAACTTTTTTAAATGGTCACATGATATTTAAGTAATTTTTAACTTTAAACATTTGTGTTTAGTTGTATAATCAAGATTTACTCCTCTCACTCTCTCGTAATAAAAATTTTTCTCACTAGATATGTAATATATATATATATATATATATATATATATATATATATATATATATATATATATATATAAAGAAAAATAATCATCTTACACCCCTTTTAGGGATATAAGTATCTATTTACACCATTTTTAATGGATGTGATTGAGTGAGAAAAAATATGTATAATGAATAATATTGGATAAGATGTGAAAATAAGTGTATATACTATTTGATGTAAAAATATAAGAATTCATACAGAAATTATATTCAAACTTCCGTATATTATATTCAATTAAAGTATAACAATTTTACAAAAAGAAAAACCAACCATGCATGGCATATGATATATACAATACTGCACAAGAGAGTTAGTTACATACATAGAAAAAGCCATATTCCTGGCATGCTCGGTGGAGGTGCTCAAGGGCAAGGAATCGCTGAACAAGGTCATCAGAGAAGATCAGAGAGTAATCAATTGTGGCATTTCATCATTAGAAGCTGAATCAGGATCAGCATAATGATGACCTGCCACTACTAACTGAGGAAGCATTTGAGTAAACTGGGGAAACTTTGAATTTAGGTTCGGAAGAGTGTAATTGGGATGGAAATGATGCTATTTCAGCCATCACAAAGATAGAGAGAGCGAGAGAAAGCTTTAATTGTTACCAGTAACTAATATATTTGGAGATGCATGAACTGGTGGTATTCCTTCGTCCTATATATAAGCGTGGGTGTGAAGACCTAGAGTTTACTTCATTATTATATGGCCAACTAACCCAACTTGGCATTGATATTCTTTTCTCACCATATAACAAATATTTCTCACTTGTATAATGTCATAATATGTAATTCATATGTTTCATTTATTCGTTTAAAAAAGACAAAACAATGTTAGGTAGGTAAATTTTCAAATAAATTATTAATACTAAACACTGTTCATTTTAAATTATTTGCCATATTAAAAAGATTGTTTTATTTTAATTTGTCTGTCATTTCAAAAACTAAAAGAAGTATTAATTACTTTTTTCTAACATATATCCTTACCCCTTAATTTTCAGAGTATTAATGAACTGATCATATTTTAAGTATTATACAAAAGAGTAATTAATCAAATACAATTATATTTTCTTATAACTAGATTTTGCACTTGTGCGATATATAGAGTAAATTAAAAATTAAAGGATAAAAATAAATATAATTATATAAAAATAATTTTATTAAATAAAATATATATAATAATTGATCAAGAAAAATAGAATTTATAAATTTAGTTTAAAAATACATAAAAATATAATATTTATTATATTTTCATTTAAAAATTTCACTTCAATATAAATACTAAAGAATTTAAATATAAATTGTTATAAAACAAACTATAAGCCTGAAAAAATATTTATAATATAAAAGAATCATTGTCTTCTAAATGAAAAATTTAATCTAATAATTTTATAAATAATATTTTAATAAATTAATTTGACTAAAAATTACGCATAAATTAATTCAATTTATGTAAGTAAAGTAATAAATAGTTATAGGATGACAAAGTCTCTTTGTATTTGGGGATCCTTGTGGGAACTGTCTCATTTGGGGACTTGAATTCGAGAAACTTTCCCAATGGGAATGGGATAAAAATCCTTTAAATATAGGTGTGGGGACAAAGACGAGGATGCTCTGTGAGGTTCCCATCCCTGAGAAATTACTAAATTATCTATATTGATTGTATTGTGTGTGTGTGTGTGAGTGTGTGTGTGTTTCATCTATATTTTTTATATTAATTTTAAATTAAAAAAATATCTCTATGAAATAATTTGCAACTAATAAATTGAACAATTAATAAAAATATTTAATAATTTTAGAAAATAATATTCAAATTTAATATAATAAACAAAATTTGAAATTTTTTTTATAAAATTTAGAATATAAGCTTTGTTATTTTTAACCACATATCAATGATATATTACAATCCTCTTAGACAAACAAATTATAAAGAAAATGTGAAAATATATTCTTTAACATTGACAATTTGTAACACTACTTTTATACAAGTATAATGAATAGTAACATTATTTATGTTTATGTCTTATGCATGGAGTTAATTAAGAATTGAGTTATAAAGATAAATATAATAAAATAGTTTTATTAAATGAAATATATAGACATATGTACATATATATATATATATATATATATATATATATATATATATATATAGAGAGAGAGAGAGAGAGAGAGAGAGAGAGAGAATTATCTAATATTAAAAATTCAATGCTCAATTGTTCTAATAATTATTTTTGTATATTACATGTTTATTCTTGATATAAAAACTTTTATTATTAGATACACATATGATTGAATAAAAATTAAGTTATATTTTGTCGAGTAGGGTTTCATTAACTTCACTTACATCTTGGTTAGATACATGTAAAAAAAATTATATTTTTAGTGTAATTAAGAACCTTAAATTATTATCAGTACTTTCAATATTTGGTGTAATATTTATATCAAGTAATGAGTAAGTACCTTACTTGTGAAGTTTTTAAAACCAACGGTTAAAAAGATAATTAGAGCAGTAGAAAATGAGATATTTAAGTGTATTGGTGTTTTATTTAAATAAGAGACGCATGATGTAACGCCCCAAACTTTCTATTTATTAAACAGTAATTTTGACAGTTAACAGAATTCTACTGTTTAGTTATTTCTGTGTACTGTAAAGTTATTTTGAATATTCTGTTTGTATATTTGATCATTTTGAGTAATTTGCTCCGTGTCAAGAAAATAATAATTTTCGGACTAGAAAAATATACGTAAATTAATTTTTACTGTTTAGTCTTAATTAATTTACGTAATTTGATTTGATATTTGTGCGTTTTCTAATTTTTGTGATTTTATGTGTGATTTTGGAATTTTTACTGTGTTGTGGGCCCCACAAGGTGTATGTGGGCCCAGGTGGTCATACGTGGGCCCAGGTGCTCTCGCAAAATGAAAATTTTTTCTACGAATAAAAAAATTTGTACTGTTTAGACGGAGACAGGGGATCTTACTAAACCTGAATCCGGAAACAGTTTTAGAAAATTTCCTTTACTGTATCTTGTACTGTATTTAATTAAAAATACAGTAATTATATATATATATATAGATATATATATTTGTGAGGTTAGAACAGAAGATAAAAATAAAATTCTATACTGTTAAGATAACATTAGTGGTTTGGATATCCACTATCAATTTAATTATCGTTGGAGAATTAATCTTGATTTAATTAACGTGGAGATTTGATCTTAAAAGTAAATAGGATCAATTATAACCGTTGGATGGAAATTAAATCAAGGGTAGGGATTTAATTTCATAAATGGCTATGACCATTACCAACCCTTGGATGTAAAATTAATCAATGGTGGAGATGGATCATTAATGACTATTGGATTTGGATTTAGATCAATGGTAGAGAATTGGCCATCAAAAATGATTACGACCATTTTGGACCCTTGGATGTAAAGTTTGAAGGTGTAATCTTGACCCTTCATTTTTGGAGACACATCTAAGGGATAGGGTTTAAAGAGAAAAGATCCAATGGTCCATAATAAGTCTTCTACCTATAATGCTTTTAATTAATACCTAAAATGACTAAAAACAAAAATGGCTATCAAATTGTCACATTTTGGAATGTATGATGAGGGGGGACGGTTGAAGGAGCAAGGAAGAAGGGAGACCATTTTAGAATAGGTTTTTAGGCCAAAGAAAAAGGATGGAAAAGGATAAAGAAAATAGCCAAGTGTTAAGACAAATTACTATTGATCATTAATGCTTATGTTTTTCAACTTTCACTTTGTATTTTTCTCCAAGGCATGCTACGGCAATGCCATCTTGGAAGACCATTCTATACTTCATTTATCACTTCTTCACTTTATCACTTAGACTTCAAAGAAACCAAACCAAGAAAACTCCATTTCTCTCCCAAAATATGACCATTCGGCCAAGCACTCCAATCTTCTCCTCCATCACTTTTTAATTTCATACAACCTAGTTTCTTGAATCCTTTCATCATTCTAAGAACCTTTGTAGTTCACACCAAGTTTTAATTCTTCCATCTTGAAGGACTTTTACTAAGATCAAGTTCTAGAGCTTTTGTTGGTGAAGTGTAAGAAAACTTCATTTATCCTTTTCTTTTTCATGTTCTAAACCATATTTGATCCATGGTTCTTCTTATTCAAGCTTGATATACTAATTTTCTTGTATTTGTTTCATGTTTAAGAACTTGTGTTGGTGGAGATCTTGTTCAAAATACAAAATCAACAAGCTTTTTGGTAGTTCTTCAAGAGGTAAGAGGGAGATTCATCTCACCAACCAAGCATGGTGGTGAGAGATGGTTTTATATTTGATGGATGGTGAATCCATGTGAGGATTCCTATCCATGGTCATGTAATAATTTATGTGTGTTATGTGCTTTGATTATTTTTGCCTAGATTTGATATGCTTTGCATGATTTACTTGTGTATGCATGCTTAGTATGATTTTTATTTGTTTATATGGTATGTTAAAATATGCATGATGATATATGTTGAATATATTATGATGGATGTATGTTGAAATAAACAAAATTTTGGCTCCAAAGGCCATGGAGGAGGTCACGGTTTTGAGTTTCCAAGACTAGGGTTTTTATTGAAATTTTTCAAGAACAATGAAGTTGATTTTTAGTCCTTGAACTAAAATAAATTTCAGCCAAGACACCAACAAATTTAGTGTTCACAAAAATGATATTTTTATAAATAAATTGAGAAGTAAAGAAAATAAACAAAAAGGTTTTGTTTTACAAAAAGAGTGCACACGGTTTTTGAGTAATATTTTCATGAATTTATTTTGTGTAGAAACAAGAATGAAATTTGTTTAAGTTAGAAGAAAAATATTTCATGGTTCCAATGGCCATCTATAAGGTTTTGATAATTTAGAAAAAATGTTTTGATGTTATAAAATATAAGAATTTTCAAATAAGGATTTTGGAAGGAATTGAAGTGTTGTCAAGTGGAATTTTCATAAATAAAAGAAAAAGGGGATTTAAAGTGTTGAACTTTAAATTATTTTAAAGAGAATTAATTTTTAGAAGTGATTTAGAAATATACAAGAAAACAGTTGTAACTTAAATTTACTAACGTAGAATTTAATTATTGGTTTTTGGAAAACGTTAGGAAATTTAAAATTTGAAAACAGTAATTAAATCAATTAAATCTGATTTTGTAAGATTAAATCAATAAAAAGTGATTTTGAGAAAATATATTACGGAAAAGATTTTTGATTGAGAAAAGGAAGAGAATAATGTAAGAAATTATATGTTTATAAGAAACGTTCAAAATAATATTTTTAAAGTTAAGAAATATTTTATGAAGGATAAAAACGATGAAAAACGATTTACGTAACTCAAAAACGTAATTTTTAAGTTACGCGATTTAAAAAACGTTAAAATATTTCTACGCGATTTTTAAAGCGTTTAAATATTTTACACAATCGAAATATTGTAAAAAAATCGTTATGCGATTTAAAAATAAAAGATTATTTTTACGCAATTTAGAATACAGTAGAAAAATGGTTCCGCGTTTTTTTAACGTAATAGAAAATGTTACAAATCATTAAGATTACGTGAAAACGTGACAAAAATATTTTACGAATGAAAAAAACAAGGTAATGTGTTTTTGCTGTTAATTATATAGTAAAATTTACAGTTAAAATCAGTATACGAATACTGTACAAGAAATTGAGAAGTTTGCCTGAAATTGGCATTAATACATGAACGTAAAACAGAATTTGAACCTCGTATGAGAAATTATGTGATTTACCTTTGGTTGGTAATTGGTGCATTACACATGCATTGAAAATGGTCCGAAGGACTGTATATGGCTAATTGCCTAGGAGAAACGTACACCTCTTGAGTGGGTGCGATACGCGTAGTGTAGGTCACTTGTTGACCTTGGGGGCATCGGGGTGCGGGTTGCTCGCAATGGGCAGTTGGTAGCTCTCTTGCACCGTGAGTTATACCGATGCAACACACCGATGATCCGGACCGAGACACTATTCTTAATCGAGATCTGAAAAAGACTGTCGTGTATGTGCTAGATGTGCACGATATAATTATAGCACTTGGTCTGAGGCACGTGGTACCGACAGATCTTTTCGATCAATTTCTCCTACTTGAGTATTAGCTCCATGGAGTAGGTCATTGAGTCTACGTGCGCATGCATGAAACTGAGCATCTATATCTATGTGATGGTGTTTGTGTAATTATTTTGTGATTTAAACAGTGATAGTGGCATGATGGTAATTGTTATTCTTACACTATGATGATGGCATAATTGTGATCATGATATGATATTTTTGGTATAATATGTTGTTTGTATTATCTCTGTGCTATTATGCTGGTATTGGCGTAGGTGATCTCACCTCTTTGTATGTATATCTGTATATTGTATTTATATTGGGTGAAGACGTTGAGAAAGATACGGTACTAGAAGGAGAAGAGGAATTACTTCTCACATCAGGAACCGCAGAGTTCTGACAGTATGACGTCAAGAGCCAGTTTCTTCGGATATGTACGTTTACAGTTTCACGGAGGAGCTGGAGAATGAAGGACAAATCCCGATGAGCGAGGACTTATTTACGAGGGGTACCTGACTGTTAGTATTAGTAGGCCGTATCGTGGAGATCCATTTTTCTGTGTGACTATCTTTGTTCATGTTGAATTTCCGTTGCATATCAGGCGACATTGGGACACTAGATAGTATCGTCAGCCTAGACACCTGTTCGTAGGGCTACTCGTCATAACGGATTCCTACCTGCTGAGGAACCTGAGGAGGACCCATCTGAGGGGTCTTCTGCTTAGTTAAACTTGGGCATGTTTGAACTCTGATATAAATAATGTGTAACGCCCCAATTTTTAGAAAATATTCTGAATGTACTGTTTGCTATTTTTCATGTTTTTGTGTGAATGACCGCTGTGTCCTTATTTTACTGTTCTCGATTTCTGTATGAAAACAATTACGATAATACATGCTCAAATTTTATTTGATCGTTTTACGTAATTTGCTTCGAGACGGTAAAATAAAAATTTTTCTGAGTTACTGTTTTAATTTTTCTGTAAGATATACAGATAATTAATACTGCTGGATATTTTATTTGAACGTTTTGGACGATTACCTACGTTGTGGGAAAAAATGGGAAAATGACCGTTACGTCCCGAACGTACTGTTTTTGCTATTTTTGCTGTTTTTAATTGTTTTCTTCTTGATTTAATGTCCGATAATACTGTCTGTGATTTTATATGGACTTTTTGGGTGATTTGCTCCGAGGCAGGAAAATAATATTTTCCAGGCCGAAGAAAATCTTATTTTATTATTTAGAATTGGGGATCTTACTTAACCCGATTCTCGAATGAGACTAAAAATAATCTTTTAATTTTTAGGATTTAAGCACAAATAAAATAATTTTATATTATTATAATATAATTTTATTAGTCGGTATCATTTAGTGACATGATGGACCCGGAAATATTTTGCGGGACCCACAATTAGCGAAACGGTTAGATCGGTAGCTTAATTAATCACCGTTAGCGATAGAACTTTCCGAACAGTGACTCGGCTAGGTGACTCAATGAGAAAATTAAATGCACCTGTGACTAGGCTTGTGAGTCACCATGAGCCAACCAATAGGAATCAAGCTTGTTCACCAAGGCTTGATCTTGACCATTGATTCATCCAAAGGCTTGGATGAAGCCAAGCAAAGGTCCACCTTGCAAGCCCACTTGAGTGCTACGGCCAAGGGCTTTGGAAGACCATTCTCCATTTTGATTTTCATGCATTTCTCTCTTCTCTCTCTTCCAAAGAAAACCTAGCCACCATTGTTGTTCATTTCTCCTACCATTCGGCCAAGAGCTATACTACACCATCCAACCATCCAAAAATTTTTCTAACCAAGTTTTCTTAACCTAAACACTATTCTAAGAACCTTTCTAGTTGGGAGTTTCTTCAAAATCTTCCATTTAGGGCTTGGAAATCAACCTTGAAAGTTTTACCTAGAAGGTGAAATTTCATGCTTTTCTTTTCTCTCTTCATTTTCAAAGTTCTAAGCCATGATTTCTCCATGGTTTAGCTTCTTTTTCATGGTTAGTAACGTAAATTTTGTTTGAGATTTCTAGGTATTTTTGAAGGTGAAAACCGAACCCTAGGAGATGTGAAAGCAAACCTTTTGTCTTCATTTAAGGTAAGAGGAAGACAATTCTTATCATCCCTTGGTGGTGGTAAGAAGATGGAATGTTTGTAGAATCCATAAGGATTCGGTGGTGGTGTGTTTGTTGATGTGTATTTGTTAATTTTTGTGGTTGCTAGTAGTTTATGTGATGTATGTTAGTAGCTTTCTTGTTTGATGATTGTAATAATTTTGCATGTCTATTAGCTTTTGAATGCATGTCTATAAGCTTTAATTTAGGTTTAGGTGTTAGAAAATATATTGCATGTGTTAGAAAATACAATGCATGTGTTAGAATTGTATGATAATGTATAGGATGTGAATAACATGTTCAAAAATTGCATGAGTGTTCCAAAGAGCACAATCCAATAGCTCACGGCAATGACAAATTTGGAGGACCAAAATGTTCTCTTGATTTTTCCTAAGTGTAACTTAATTAACCTAGGAGAATCAAGAAAGTTTCAAATTGATTTGATCAAAGAAAATGCATTTAGAAATCAAATGGTAAAGACTTAGTATTTTGGGCCAACATGCCTAAAGGATTAATTTAACTCCTACTAACTATTTTCTAATATGATTTAATGAACTTAGACAATATAATACATTTGATATGATTTGAAAGGTGAAAGACATTTTAGAAATCAAATGAAAGGGTTTTACTGAAATTTGGCCAACATGCCACTATAGGTAATCATGATTTCTAAAACTTGATTCCAAACCTTTTTCAATCAAAAAGAGACAATACAAGTTAAGAAGAAATTTTCTATAATAGTTTTTGAAGAAACAAATTGAGTAGAATTAAGCTTAAAGGATTAAAACTAATAATTTTATCATTAGGAAGTAAAATACAGATATTTTGAGAGTTTTCTAACATATAGCTCACTCTAGGTTTTGAAGCATGTTAGAAAGTTTTCAAAAAGAATTAAGTTATATGATTGAAGTTTTAGGTAAATGTAAAAATTTTATGGATAATTTAGGAAACCATTATTATGATATTCTAAATAAAATACTATCAATTTTTAGTAAAAATGAACCAATAAGATAGCAAAAATATCCAAAAGACAGTATGCGGTATGAAAAATTATTCTACGTAGTTTAAATGTACTAAGTACTATTTCTGTTTGTTTAAACAGTAATTTTAAAGGCATTCGAATAAGAAAATGATTTGAAAATCCTACACGATTGAGAAAACGTATTAAAAATGCTACGCTATTTTAAAAACAGAAAAATATCTTTACCCAATTTTTAAACGTTTGTAAAAACGACAAAATTATGAAAACGCGATAAAATTTCTACGCGATTGACCGTTACTATATTTATTTTATGCTGTCGGGAAAATGTGAACCCGTACAGATTATTTTGAGGATCTTTTGCTGTCGGGAAAATGTGAACCCGTACAGGCTTTTGAGAGTTTATCTGCTGTCGGGAAAATGTGAACCCGTACAGGCTTTCTATTTATGTGTGCCAAGTTTTTGGTGGATTGGTTGACGAGACGAATCATATCGTGTTGTCGATGCGATAAACGTAGTGTGGTTCATTGTTCTAATGAACTTGGAGACTTTAGTGTACGGGATCCCACATGTGGACAGTTGGTAGCTCCATTTGGGCCGTGGTAAACCGATAGCACACTATGGTACTCGACACACACTATATTTAATCGAGATTTGTGAAATCTAGTAGTACATTTGCTGTAGTGCCACAACGTGAGACCGTGAACTACACCACGCTGGATGATGGATTCTGTGTCGTGGGGCTATAGACGCAACGTGTGACCGCGCAATAGTTGGTTGGGCAGCCGTGGTACTAATAGATTTTACGAGTCATTCCGCTCTCGATACTTGTGTTTTCTTTAGCTCCATGGAGTAGGGTTTTGTCATATTGTTTATTTATCTCTATGTCTATTTATTTCCATCTTATCTATTTATTTTTCATATTATTTATTTATCTCTATGTCTTTGTCATATTATTTATTTATCTCTATGTCTATTTATTTCCATCTTATCTATTTATTGTTTATCGTATTTTATTTGTTTATTTTATCTGATTCTTGTTACTATATTTGGTTATTATATCTTATCTGTTTATTCTTATCTTTTTATTTTATCTGTGATGTTTTATCTGTGATGTGATATGTTGTTATGATATCTAAATCTTACTCTAATATGTTATTCTTTCTGTTATAGTATTTTGTATTGCATGAACTGTATATATGTTGTTTGTCGTCTTCTTATTTACCATGTTGTGATGATTTTGTGTTGTCTTACCTCTTTGTTATATGTATTTTCTGTTTATTTATTTTACGCGGTAAAGACTTCGAGGAAGAGGATCAGCCCCTTGAGATCTTGTACCCCGAGGAGGAGGAAGATCAGCAAGCGGACGATCAGTTTGACGATCAAGAACCATCCGATCATCCATATCCTCTGGATTGATTGTGAGGGATGGCAGCGCCAGGATTTTTGGGGTTCGTAGAGCTAGTATTTCATGGAGGTTCTTTGGCTTGGCATTTACGAGGCGATCGTGATTCTGTGACGTATGCAGGACGTGTGGCCGTGATTCTACGTCAACGTTTTGATGGAGAGCTGTCATGACTACAACACTTTTTTCGCATTTAGAGCTACCCTTATCCATTAGGCGTCAACGGGGTCTTTGAAAACCACGAGCCTAGTGAGATAAGCATCGTATCGACCTAACGCGATCCCGTTATCGCCGTGTGTCGAGACATCCGGGATATTTGTCTCCGATGATCATTTCCATGCCGAGAGTGATCCATCGAGGATTAGATAACCATGATGTTTTTTTTTTCTCTGAGAGAGGGCGCGTCGGCGTATGTACGTATATATTAACTCTTTTATTGCTTTCTTTCTTGTTTTTGTTTAAATATTTGTAGTCTTTGTTGTAAATTATTTGTACGACTTATAACTTAATCATATGTATATTATCGGTAATGATGATTTTTATTTCGTATTTTCCGCATTATCTTTTTATATCATATTTAAATCATCGGGAATTATTTTACAACCCGTAATAATATTTAACAAATGTTTCACAACTTGGGTAGATTTTATTTCTATTTCTTTTATTTTCTTTTATGTGTGACATCCTCCAAAGGGGTGTTACATTAGTTAATGTATCGAGCCCAAGTTAGAGTCTTTTGGGGTTGTGGTTGGGTCTGTTTTTGTTTGTCTTTGTGTAATCCTCTGTGATCTTTGTGATTTATATCCTTTTGGAAATATCTAGAAGGATGTATCTAACTTTGTTTTGTTATGTTTGAAGAAAGAAGATGGTGATAGAGCGCAGAGGACGTGCTAACGTGAATCGTGTTGAGGACCCGATGTTGGTTCTTCTTGAAGCTATGCGGCGATGGTGAAGTGATTACTCGACAAAATTTGAGAAGCGGCTCTCAACAACAAGATGCTACGGTGATGCCCTAAATTTATCTGAATTTAGGCGCCATAATCCGCCACGATTTAGAGGCGAGGTGGATCCGGAGAAAGCGAGTCGGTGGATGCAAGATTTAGAGAGAATCTTTGAGGGGATGAGATGCACGAGATGAAAAGAAAGTAACTTATCTTGTCTTCATCTTTGAGAGGAGATGCGAGAACATTGGTGGAGAGGAATCCGCCGAGTGTTGCAAGTGAAGGGCCGAGATCACACAGGAAGTGTTTTCTAATACTTTTACGGATAAATATTTTCTGCAAGTGCTAGGCATGCCAAGGAGATGGAATTTCTTGGGTTGCGACAGGGAAATATGACAGTGAATGAGTACACCACAAAATTTGAAAGTTTGTCTCAATTTTCGGATTATGCTCAAAATCGACAAGATGAAGTATGGAAATGTCGGAAGTTTGAGTCCGGATTGAGAGTGGAATTGAAGCGAGGAGTAATATCTCTGAATATGAATCATTTTCATACTTTGGTAGACGCATGTGCGCGACTTGAGGAGCTTGAACCGTCGCGAGATCAGAGGAATCGGAACTTTGGACCGACGAGGTTTCAAAGAGGTGGAGGTAGCAATACAAATCGGTTTCTGCGTAAGCCGTATTCTAGACCACAAGGAAGTCAGACTCAGCGACCGCCAGTTGGAGGGAGTGTACCTAGTGGTGGAGCAGGACGAGAGAGTGGTGTTTACGCCGACGTGTTTTAAATGGGGTAAGAAGGCCCATTATTTTCCAATTGTACAGTCAAGGGAAGCTGTCTGCATTTTAATTGTGGACGGCCTGGACATATGTCGAAGGATTGTCCTCGACCGGAGAAGAAACACATTGTTCGTCATGTTAGAACTAATCGCAAAAATGCGGAAATACTCAACCGAAATCGGAGGCGAGTGTATACAATGATGGGATCTGCGGAAGTTTCTCAATCGATGACCTTATTCAAGGAGAAGGTGACATTGGAGGTAACCTTCTGACTGTATTGTATGACTCGGGTGCTACACACTCGTTTATTGCCTATGATTGTGTGGAAAGAGCCGAAGTTGCTGTGTCTTCTCTGAATGTTAAGTTGAGTGTATCTACGCCAACCTGCTAAACTGTAGTTACTTCTAAGATCTGTTTGGATTGTCCTATTGTTGTGAAGGGCCGTTTGTTTTTAGTCAATTTGATTTGTTTGCCTCTTATTGAGATAGATGTAATCTTAGGGATGGACTGGTTATGTTCTAACCATATCCTTATAGATTGTACAAAGAAAACTATAGTTTTTCCTAAGGAAGAAGAGTCTAGATTCTTAACTGCTGTTAAGGTCAAGTCTTTGTTGAGAGATGGAGCGCAGGGATATCTGGTATTGTATTCTCTAGAAGTTAAGAATGAGACGAATGTGAATACTATTCCTGTTGTCAACGATTTTCCGGATGTTTTTCCTGAAGACGTACCTGGTTTACCGCCTAAGCGGGAGATCGAGTTCTCAATTGATTTAGTACCGGGAACAGGTCCTATCTCAATTGCACCGTACCGTATGTCGCCAGTAGAGTTGGGGGAGCTGAAAAAGCAATTGGTGGAACTGTTGGAGAAAGAATTTGTACGACCTAGCGTTTCCCCGTGGGGTGCGCCAGTGCTTTTGGTTAAGAAAAAGGATGGAACTTCACGACTTTGTGTGGACTATCAGCAGTTGAACAAGGTGACTATCAAGAATAAATATCCGCTTCCAAGAATCGATGATTTGATGGATCAATTGAGAGGAGCTGTGATATTTTCCAAGATAGATCTGCGATCGGGTTATCACCAGATTCGTGTAAGAGGGGAAGATGTGCCTAAAACTACTTTTCGAACTCGTTATGGACATTATGAGTATCAGGTAATGCCATTCGGGGTGACGAATGCTCCTGCCATATTTATGGATTATATGAACAGGATATTTCGTCCATATCTAGACAAATTTGTCGTTGTCTTTATCGATGACATTATGATCTATTCTCGATCGAAGGAAGAACATGCTGAACATCTGAATGTTGTTCTTCAGATTTTGAGGGAGAAGCAGCTGTATGCGAAATTGGCTAAGTGTGAGTTCTGGTTGGAAGAAGTCCAATTTCTTGGTCACGTAATTTCTAAAGAAGGTATTGCGGTGGACCCATCGAAAGTGGAGACTTTTTTTACTGATGGGAAAGACCTAAGACGATATGAAGTTTGAAGTTTTGTTGGACTTGCTTGGTTATTATCGGAGATTTATCGAAGGTTTTTCCAAGATTGCTTTGGACCACTTACACAATCGACGAGGAAAAGTCAAGCTTTTGAATGGACGGAAGAGCGTGAAGCTAGTTTTCAAGAGTTGAAGAAGAGGTTAACAAGCTGCATCGGTGTTGATCCTACCGGATTCGAAGAAATCTTTCGATGTGTATTGTGACGCTTCTTATCAAGGACTAGGATGCGTGTTGATGCAAGACCGGAATGTGGTGGCATATGCTTCTCGACAATTGAAGGTTCATGAGAAGAATTATCCTACGCATGATTTGGAATTGGCTGCGGTGGTTTTTGCTTTAAAGATATGGAGACATTTTCTCTATGGAGCAATGTTCAACATCTTCAGTGATCACAAGAGTTTGAAATACTTGTACGACCAGAAGGAGCTGAATATGAGGCAGCGAAGATGGTTAGAATTTCTGAACGACTACGATTTTCAACTTTTGTACCACCCTGGTAAGGCGAATGTCGTGGCTGATGCCTTGAGTAGAAAGATTATCAGTGTTTCTGCGCTGATGATCAAAGAAAAGGAGCTCATTGAACAATTTAGAGATGAGTGGTCATTTGTTGAGTTGAAATCGGGAAAGATCTGTATGAATATGGTTACTATCTCAAGCGAGCTGATAGAAGACATAAGGGAAAGCAAAATGCCGATAAATTTTTGCAAGGAATAAGGGAGCAAATGAAGCAAGACGAGACAGTAGAGTTCAAAGAAGGAACTGATGGAATTTTGAGGTTTCGGGGTAGAATCTGTATTCCTCGTGAACCGAGAACTGAGGCAATATATTGTGGAAATGCCCATACTAGTCTATTAAGTATGCATCCGGCATAACAAAGATGTACCAAGACTTGAAGAAGTTATTCGGTGGCATGGAATGAAGGGTGATGTGGTTAGATGCGTGTCAACTTGCCTAGTTTGTCAAAAATCAAAAGTTGAACACCAAAGACCAGGCTGGGATGTTGCAACCATTATCGATTCCAGAATGGAAATGGGACAGCATTTCTATGGATTTCGTTACTGGTTTGCCAAAGACAAGGAAAGGTCATGATTCGATATGGGTTATAGTCGATAGACTTACGAAATCGGCTCATTTCTTACCAATCAATATTAAATATTCATTGGAAAGATTAACCCAGTTGTACATCAGCGAGATTGTCAGATTACATGGAGTGCCTACATGTATAGTTTCTGACAGAGATCCGAGGTTTACGTCAAGATTTTGGCGAAGTCTGCAAGAAGCTATGGGAACCAAGTTACGATTGAGTTCAGCATATCATCCGCAGACAGATGGTCAGACAGAGAGAACTATACAGTCTTTGGAGGATCTATTGCGTGCTTGTGTTATAGAACAACGAGGAAGTTGGGATGAATTTTTATCTTTGATAGAATTCACCTACAATAATAGCTTTCACGCAAGCATCGGAATGGCACCTTATGAGGCGTTGTATGGAAGACGATGTCGAACGCCGCTATGCTGGTATCAAGATGGGGAGAGTATGACTATTGGACCGGAACTTGTACAACAGACTACGGATAAAGTCAAGATGATACAA
Source organism: Ormosia emarginata (assembly GCA_029884605.1). Lineage (NCBI taxonomy): Eukaryota > Viridiplantae > Streptophyta > Magnoliopsida > Fabales > Fabaceae > Ormosia > Ormosia emarginata. The sequence goes on along the minus strand of JAQQTP010000078.1, from coordinate 15,873,544 downwards.
GAGAAGATGAGAACGACGCAAAGCAGGCAGAAGAGTTATGCGGACAAACGAAGACGATCTCTTGAGTTTAAGGAGGGTGAGCATGTATTTTTAAGAGTTACTCCTACGATTGGTGTTGGAAGAGTGATTAAGTCTAAGAAGCTTACTCCTAAGTTCATTGGACCATATCAGATTATCCGACGTATAGGTCCTGTAGCATATCAGATTGCTTTGCCGCCTTTTCTATCGAATTTGCATGACGTGTTTCATGTGTCTCAGTTACGGAAGTATATACCGGATCAGACACATGTTATACAACCCGATGACGTACGATTGAAGGAGAATCGACTTACGAAACTTTACTGTCGGGATTGGGGACGAGAAAGGTAAAAGCGACTTCGAGGAAAGATGATTGAGCTAGTGAAAGTCATATGGAATGATGTGACGGGTGAAGCTACAGGAGTGGAAGATAAAATGAAGGATCAATATCCTCATTTGTTTTGATGAACAACGAATTTCGAGGACGAAATTTTTATTTGTTGGGGAGTGTTGTAACGCCCCAATTTTTAGAAAATATTCTGAATGTACTGTTTGCTGTTTTTCATGCTTTTGTGTGAATGACCGCTGTGTCCTTATTTTACTGTTCTCGATTTCTGTATGAAAACAATTACGATAATCTGAGGCTCAAATTTTATTTGATCGTTTTACGTAATTTGCTTCGAGACGGTAAAATAAAAATTTTTCTGAGTTACTGTTTTAATTTTTCTGTAAGATATACAGATAATTAATACTGCTGGATATTTTATTTGAACGTTTTGGACGATTACCTACGTTGTGGGAAAAAATGGGAAAATGACCGTTACGTCCCGAACGTCTTGTTTTTTGCTATTTTTTTTTTTTAATTGTTTTCTTCTTGATTTAATGTCCGATAATACTGTCTGTGATTTTATATGGACTTTTTGGGTGATTTGCTCGAGCGGAAAATAATATTTTCCAGGCCGGAGAAAATCTTATTTTATTATTTAGAATTGGGGGATCTTACTTAACTTGATCTGAATGAGACTAAAAATAATCTTTTAATTTTTAGGATTTAAGCATCAAATAAAATAATTTTATATTATTATAATATAATTTTATTAGTCGATATCATTTAGTGACATGGACCCGGAAATATTTTGCGGGACCCACAATTAGCGAAACAGGTTAGATCGGTAGCTTAATTAATCACCGTTAGCGGTAGAACTTTCGAAACAGTGACTCACTAGTGACTCAAATGTGAGAAAATTAAATGCACCTTGGGTGACTAGGCTTGTGAGTCACCATGAGCCAACCAATAGGAATCAAGCTTGTTCACCAAGGCTTGATCTTGACCATTGATTCATCCAAAGGCTTGGATGAAGCCAAGCAAAGGTCCACCTTGCAAGCCCACTTGAGTGCTACGGCCAAGGGCTTTGGAAGACCATTCTCCATTTTGATTTTCATGCATTTCTCTCTTCTCTCTCTTCCAAAGAAAACCTAGCCACCATTGTTGTTCATTTCTCCTACCATTCGGCCAAGAGCTATACTACACCATCCAACCATCCAAAAATTTTTCTAACCAAGTTTTCTTAACCTAAACACTATTCTAAGAACCTTTCTAGTTGGGAGTTTCTTCAAAATCTTCCATTTAGGGCTTGGAAATCAACCTTGAAAGTTTTACCTAGAAGGTGAAATTTCATGCTTTTCTTTTCTCTCTTCATTTTCAAAGTTCTAAGCCATGATTTCTCCATGGTTTAGCTTCTTTTTCATGGTTAGTAACATGTAAATTTTGTTTGAGATTTCTAGGTATTTTTGAAGGTGAAAACCGAACCCTAGGAGATGTGAAAGCAAACCTTTTGTCTTCATTTAAGGTAAGAGGAAGACAATTCTTATCATCCCTTGGTGGTGGTAAGAAGATGGAATGTTTGTAGAATCCATAAGGATTCGGTGGTGGTGTGTTTGTTGATGTGTATTTGTTAATTTTTGTGGTTGCTAGTAGTTTATGTGATGTATGTTAGTAGCTTTCTTGTTTGATGATTGTAATAATTTTGCATGTCTATTAGCTTTTGAATGCATGTCTATAAGCTTTAATTTAGGTTTAGGTGTTAGAAAATATATTGCATGTGTTAGAAAATACAATGCATGTGTTAGAATTGTATGATAATGTATAGGATGTGAATAACATGTTCAAAAATTGCATGAGTGTTCCAAAGAGCACAATCCAATAGCTCACGGCAATGACAAATTTGGAGGACCAAAATGGTCTCTTGATTTTTCCTAAAGTGTAACTTAATTAACCTAGGAGAATCAAGAAAGTTTCAAATTGATTTGATCAAAGAAAATGCATTTAGAAATCAAATGGTAAAGACTTAGTATTTTGGGCCAACATGCCTAAAGGATTAATTTAACTCCTACTAACTATTTTCTAATATGATTTAATGAACTTAGACAATATAATACATTTGATATGATTTGAAAGGTGAAAGACATTTTAGAAATCAAATGAAAGGGTTTTACGAAATTTGGCCAACATGCCACTATAGGTAATCATGATTTCTAAAACTTGATTCCAAACCTTTTTCAATCAAAAAGAGACAATACAAGTTAAGAAGAAATTTTCTATAATAGTTTTTGAAGAAACAAATTGAGTAGAATTAAGCTTAAAGGATTAAAACTAATAATTTTATCATTAGGAAGTAAAATACAGTATTTTGAGAGTTTTCTAACATATAGCTCACTCTAGGTTTTGAAGCATGTTAGAAAGTTTTCAAAAAGAATTAAAGTTATATGATTGAAGTTTTAGGTAAACAGAAATTTTATGGATAATTTAGGAAACCATTATTATGATATTCTAAATAAAATACTGTCAATTTTTAGTAAAAATGAACCAATAAGATAGCAAAAATATCCAAAAGACAGTATGCGGTATGAAAAATTATTCTACGTAGTTTAAATGTACTAAGTACTATTTCTGTTTGTTTAAACAGTAATTTTAAAGGCATTCGAATAAGAAAATGATTTGAAAATCCTACACGATTGAGAAAACGTATTAAAAATGCTACGCTATTTTAAAAACAGAAAAATATCTTTACCCAATTTTTAAACGTTTGTAAAAACGACAAAATTATGAAAACGCGATAAAATTTCTACGCGATTGACCGTTACTATATTTATTTTATGCTGTCGGGAAAATGTGAACCCGTACAGATTATTTTTGAGAATCTTTCGCTGTCGGGAAAATGTGAACCCGTACAGATTATTTTGAGGATCTTTTGCTGTCGGGAAAATGTGAACCCGTACAGGCTTTTGAGAGTTTATCTGCTGTCGGGAAAATGTGAACCCATACAGGCTTTCTATTTATGTGTGCCAAGTTTTTGGTGGATTGGTTGACGAGACGAATCACATCGTGTTGTCGATGCGATAAACGTAGTGTGGTTCATTGTTCTAATGAACTTGGAGACTTTAGTGTACGGGATCCCACATGTGGACAGTTGGTAGCTCCGCTGGGCCGTGGTAAACCGATAGCACACTATGGTACTCGACACGCACTATATTTAATCGAGATTTGTGAAATCTAGTAGTACATTTGCTGTAGTGCCACAACGTGAGACCGTGAACTACACCACGCCTGGATGATGGATTCTGTGTCGTGGGGCTATAGGCGCAACGTGTGACCGCGCAATAGTTGGTTGGGCAGCCGTGGTACTAATAGATTTTACGAGTCATTCCGCTCTCTGATACTTGTGTTTTCTTTAGCTCCATGGAGTAGGGTTTTATCATGTTGTTTATTTATCTCTATGTCTATTTATTTCCATCTTATCTATTTATTGTTTGTCATATTATTTATTTATCCCTATGTCTATTTATTTCCATCTTATCTATTTATTGTTTATCCGTATTTTATTTGTTTATTTTATCTGATTCTTATTACTATATTTGGTTATTATATTTTATCTGTTTATTCTTATCTTTTTATTTTATCTGTGATGTTTTATCGTGATGTGATATGTTGTTATGATATCTAAATCTTACTCTAATATGTTATTCTTTACTTTATAGTATTTTGTATTGCATGAACCGTATATATATTTGTTTGTCGTCTTCTTATTTGCCATGTTGTGATGATTTTGTGTTGTCTTACCTCTTTCTTATATGTATTTTCTGTTTATTTATTTTACGCGGTAAAGACTTCGAGGAAGAGGATCAGCCCTTGAGATCTTGTACCCAGAGGAGGAGGAAGATCGCAAGCGACGACGATCGGTTGACGATCAAGAACCATCCGATCATCCATATCCTCTGGATTGATTGTGAGGGATGGCAGCGCCAGGATTTTTGGGGTTCGTAGAGCTAGTATTTCATGGAGGTTCTTTGGCTTGGCATTTACGAGGCGATCGTGATTCTGTGACGTATGCAGGACGTGTGACCGTGATTCTACGTCAACGTTTTGATGGAGAGCCTGTCATGACTACAACACTTTTTCTGCATTTAGAGTTACCCTTATCCATTAGGCGTCACTGGGGTGCTGAAAACCTTGAACCTAGTGAGATAAGCATCGTATCGACTGCGCGATCCCGTTATCGTCGTGTGTCGAGACATCCAGGATATTTGTCTCCTGATGATCATTTCCATGCTGAGAGTGATCCATCAGAGGATTAGATAACCATGATGTTTTTTTGGGCGCGTCAGCGTATGTCTGTATATATTAACTCTTTTATTGCTTTCTTTACTGTTTTTGTTTAAATATTTGTAGTCTTTGTTGTAAATTATTTGTATAACTTATAACTTAATCATATGTATATTATCGGTAATGATTTTTTTTTTTTTATTTTGTATTTTCCGTATTATCTTTTTATATCATATTTAAATACATCGGGAATTATTTTACAACCCGTAATAATATTTAACAAATGTTTCACAACTTGGGTAGATTTTATTTCTATTTCTTTTATTTTCTTTTATGTGTGACATCCTCCAAAGGGGTGTTACATAATGTCTGTTGTAACATCCCAAAATTTCCTATCTCTTAAACAGTAATTTTGACAATTAACAGAATTTTACTGTTTAGTAATTTTTATGCACTGTAAAATTATTTTATTTATTCCGTCAGCGTATTTGATCGTTTTGAGTGATTTACTCCGTGTCAGGAAAATAAAAATTTTCGGGCCAGGAAAAACTTTACGTAATTTAATTTTTACCGTTAGGTAATTATTTTACGTAATCTAATTTGATATTTGTGTGTTTTCTAATATTTGTGATTTTTGTGGATGATTATGAATTTTTTTGACTGTTTGTGGGCCCAGGTGGTCCTATGTGGGCCCAGGTGACCTTACGTGGGCCCAGGTGGGTCCCGCAAAGCAAAAATTTTTCTACGCATAGAAAAATTTGTACTGTTTAGATGGAGATAGGGGATCTTACTAAACCTGAATCCAGAGACAGTTTTAGAAAATTTCTTGTACTGTGTTTTGTATTGTATTTAATTATCGGACGATAAAAATACAGTAAAAATATTATTAGTAGGGTTATAACAGATATAAAAATAAATATTATACTGCCTAGTCAACATTAATGGCTTGGACATCCATTATTAATTTAATCAATGGTTAAGAAATAAACTTAATGAAGAAGCATTGGATATTAACCATTGATCTAATCAATGGTAGAGATTTAATCTAGACAAGCTTAATAAGGAAGGCTTCAATATCAACCGTAGATTAAATCAAGGGTAGAGATTTGGTCTCAAAAAGTGACAAAGACTATTTATAACCATTGGATTTAGAAGTGATCAAGGGTGGAGAATTGGTCTTGTAAAGTAACAAGGACCATTTATGACCATTGGATTTAGATTTAATCAATGGTGAAGATTTAGTCTTAAAAAGTGATAAAGACTAATTATGACCCTTGGATTAAAAGTAAGAAGGAGCAATCTTGACCCTTAATTTTGGAGACACATCCAATGGCTAGAATTTAAGGGAGAAATATCCAATGGCCTAGATTAAGTCTTCTAAAATAAAAAATCTACCTAAATCCTAACCATTGAATTAATCAATGGCTAGAAATGCTCCAAATGGTGGCTAATTATTATGGTCATTTATTGAATGCACAAGGAGAAGCATGCATGGAGGGGGATGGTTTTGGATTGTTTAGAAGACAAAGAAAAAGAGGCTTTATGACCATTATTAATTATTTTATGTCATTGTTAAGTGGTCTTAGTCAATGTTTCATCAAAATTGATCATTATTGATCAATTTGCACTCAAGGAGAATGCATTGGAGGGGAGCTACGAAATTGAGAAGCTTTAGGACATAGGAAAAAGTTTGAAGACCATTATTGCCATCCTTGGTCATCATTAGACATTTTCAAGAAGCTAAATTACCAAGTTTTCTCTCCATTTCTCTCCTTCTTCATGTTTTGGCCAAGCACTCCAAGAACACCTTCCATCACCTTTTAATTTCATCCAACTTGATTTTCTAAACCTAAACACCATTCTAAGAACATCTCTAGTTATGAGTTTTTTCAAAATCATTCATCTTGGGCTTCAAATCCAAGCTTCAAGTTTCTATCAAAAATCAAAAATTCCATCTTTGTGCTTCAAGAGAAACCATTCGGTCAAGACACTCAAAACCACCATCCAATCTCTTTTAATTTCATCCAACCATAGATCTTGAATCTACATGATATTCTAAGCAACTTTCATATTGGAGACTTTCTCTAAATCATTCATCTTCAAGGAGTTTCTTCAAGATCCATGTTATTGGGTTTTTGAGGTGAAGTATAAGGAAACTTCATTTCTTCTTTTCTTTTTCATGATCTAAACCATGTTTGATCCATGGTTTTCTTAATCAAGCTTAGTATACTAATTTTTATGTATTTTTTTTTTTGTATTTGAGAAGCCCTTGGTGGTGAAGGACTTGGAAAAAGAAGCAAAACAAAGAGTTTTTGAGGATCTTCAAGAGGTAAGAGGGAGATCCACCTCACCAACCAAGTATGGTGGTGAGAGATGGTTTGGTATTTGATGGATGGTGAATCCATGTGAGGATTCATATCCATGGTCATGTAATTAATTTGTGGTTGTTTATGTGTTTTAATTATTTGCCTATGTTTAATATGCTATGCATGATTTTATAGTTTTGATGGTATGCTTATACTATGCATGATTTATTGCTTTGATTATGGTATGCTTATAATATATATTTGAATATGTATGTATATGTCATGATTTGATGATGGAAAGAAAATCAATTCTTGGCTCCAATGGCCAAAGAATGACTACGGTTTTGGCACCCAAGGTTAGGGTTCCATGTTGAAAATTTTCAAGAACAAGGGAATTAATTTTTTATCCCTAGAACATGGTGAATTTTGGTCAAGACACCTCAAGATAGGTGTTCACAAAATTAATATTTTCATGAATGATGAAAATGGATGTTTAGAAAAATAAGGAAAATAAACAAAGAGTTTATTTTTCAAAGAGTACATGAACATGGTTTTGGAAGGATTTTTATTAATTTACTTTGTGTAAAAAGTTTCTAAATATTTTACTAAACATGAGATTTAAATAAAAATAGCAATGATGATTTTAAGGATTTGCAAAGAAAGTGAAAAATGATTTGTAAAGAAAGTGAAAATGGATTTGCAAAGAAAGTGAAAAATAAAAATGAGCAAATGATTTGATTTTAAAGACTATGAGTCTTATGTTTTTGTAAAGGATTTTTAATGGTTTTGTTTGTGTAAAACCATATCAATTTAAATTTAAAAATATTTGATAGTTTCAATAGTCATGTCCACGTTTATTTTAAGGCTTATAATGCATTGATTTTATGAACAAAACAATTTTCAAAGTGAAAATATATCTTGATTTAATGCAAGGATTTTGGAAAGGGAATCAGAGTGTTTTATCAATTGAGAATATAGAAATTTTCATAAACGGAAAAAAATAAAGAAAGGTTGAAAATGTTTTAACTTCAATTTATTTTGAAGAGAATTGATTTTAAAATTGATTTGAGAAAAATGGAGAAAATAATGGTGATTTAAGAATTTACTAACGTATAACTTATTTTCAAGTTTTGGAGTACGTTAGGAAAATTTAAGATTTTGAAACATTGATTTACGTCAATGAAAAAGTGATTTTGTGAATTATATTCCGAAAAGATTTTCTTGAGTAAGAAAATATATTAAATAAGATATAAAGTTATATTATTTTGGGAAAAGTTGAAAAGAAATTTTTAAAGATCAAGAAATATTTTCTCAGATCGAAATTGTGGTGAAAAATTATTTACGTATCTTAAAAATGTGATTTTTAAGTTACGTGATATGGAAAAATATTTCTATGTGATTTTAAATACGTTGAAATATTTCTACGCGATTTGGATTACGTTTAAATATTTTACGTAATTTGAACTACTATTGAATAATTACTGCGTGATTGAAAGGTGACAGAATATTTTTACGTGAATGTGAAAATAGCGAAAAAATCATTATGAGATTTGAAAAGTGTTTTAAATATTTTGAGAATGATAGAAAATGATTTACGTGACGTAAAAGAATGATTTTTAAGTTACGCGATTTTGAAAAAGTGGAAAAATATTATGGGATTTGATAAACGTATATTTTTATGTGTTTGAGAAAAACGTTGAAAAATTAGTATGTGGTTTAAAATGCTGCAACAAAACGTAACAGAAATGTTACGATATTTTATAAACGTAACAGAAATGTTACAAAATTTTGAAAACGTAATAGAAGTATTACGGTATTGTGAAAATATAACGAAAACGTTTTAGAATTTTGAAAGCGTAAAAGAAGTGTTACAATATTTTGAAAACGTAACAAAAACGTTTTGGAATTGTGAAAACACGGCGAAGGTGTTTTATAACTATGAAAATGTGATAACATGATTTTTGCTATTAAGAATACAGTATAATTTGGTGCATTATACATGCATTGGAAAAAAATATGCGTTGAGGCATATGATACATTGAATAAATAAAATTAAAAAAATTTGGCCCTTTGGGGTTGGACTGCACAGATATATTCGTGCATTGTATATGGCCCTTGTGGTTGAAGAGGGAATGAGAATTGATAGTGAGTTCTATGATGGATCTTGGGGGCGTCGAGGCGCGGCGGTCGACCAGATGGACACCGTGGCGAGTAGTACCCTGTGCCACTTGGCGATGCAGTCCGTTGCAATGCATTGACGATACCCGACAAGAACACGATTCTTTTCAACAACTGGAAGATTGTCTTTTGGCTAAGGCTGAAATTGACAGAGCATTCTCCTCGAAATTGTGAAAACCTCCATGGAGTTGTTTTTGAAAAACTGAGTCTATGTGCACATGCATAACATATGCATAAATCTGAGTATCCATATCTGCATGATATATATTAATTGAAGAATATTGGCTATGACAATTGTTTTGAAATACTTGGATGATGATGATGATAATCATGTTGATGGCATTATTGTGATTATTGTGTGATGATAATAATGTTAATGTATGATGATGATAGTTGATTAATGTTGAGTACATTATTGAAATTCTGGTATGACATATCTATATGATATTGCTGTTTGTGTTATCTCTGTGCTGCCATGTTGGTATTGGCGTAGGTGATCTCACCTCTTTGTTATGTTATTTTGCTGTGTTTGTACTGTTAAAATAAAATAATAGAAGGATCGAGTTGTCTTAGACATAACGGGCGATGGATACTCTGAGATTGGTGATAACAATAAGGAGTGGACATTCAGGACTCGAAGGTGTGCAGTGTTGACAAAACAAAGAACGATGTAGAACGGATGTCTGATGCAACAAGATAGATACACAACAGAATAAGTATGTTAAGTTTTAACGTTAGTGTTGTACCGTGCTATTAAGTAGGACCCGTCATGGGGTTTGCTACTGTTAAAAAAAAAAAGTCTATTAGTTTTATATTTCTATTTAAATTGTGAAATATTAATTGGTGTCAATATTGTATATTAATCAGTTTAAATATATTTTCAGTAATACTTATGAGTTTCAGTAAGTTTATGTTTCAGTAAAGAAAGAGATTTTAAAACCCATCTTTTTATAACTCAAACCTTTTACGAATTAATTTTCAGATTATGAGTCGGGAGTCAGACATGTGATACCCTAGGGAGGGTGTTACATTAGTTGGTATCAGAGCACGGTTTGAGTCTTTTGGGGTTTGTGGTTAGGTCTGTTTTGCTTGTGTTGTGTTCTCTGTGTTATTGTTTTCCGAAAGGAAACAATGCTGTTTATAATGGATATTAGATCCATTGTATTTCGATACGCCTCGAGAGAAAAAAAAATGGAAATGGCTCGGGATAGTTATACTTATGTGGAAGTAGAACATGTTACTAGTAATGCAGTTGCAGTTACGAGAGCAACGGGAACAACGTGGAAGGATGACTGCAGAAACAAAGGACCCTTGTTCAGTGGGAAAGAAATAAAAGTTGAGGTTCAGGATCTGATGGAAGAGAATCAGTCTTGGAATATAAGATTTCATAATTTTGGAACCCGATATTTTAAGGATATTTAGAAAGTGATTGATTTCAACAGAAGATGTATTTACAACCATTGAGGAAACCAAAGGCAGTAACTGATGTGAAAGAAGGTACTTAATGAAGGAATGTACGTCAAGAAAACAAACGTTTATTTGAAATGGTTACATCTGGTTTTCATTTTATTTTGATTCGTCCATCTTTGAAGAAAAGAAATGACTCGTGATAGACGTACGCGTGTGGAAGCGAGACATAATGGTGGTGATATGACTTCAACTTTAGAAGTAATACAAACAGTGGCTGAAGCAATTATACAGCAAACTCAGAAGATTGTTCCGCAGCAAGAATTGATTTCTTAAGCTAAGATTTTGTTAGAGTTAAATCAATCTCAGGATGAGAGACCCTTTAACGTTGGACTATATTGGTTACGAAAAAAAAAGGGAAATCGTAAGGTCAAGCGATTCCAACAGAAAACGTACTTGCAATCTCCAAGAAGTCAACAACAACAACAATCTTGTGGAGGAAGTACTAGTAATGACAGGTTTGGTTTGACTGTGATATCTGCACCGGAATATAAGAAGTGTGGAAAGGGGCACTTAACGAAAGACTATACGTTAAGGAAATAATTTGTTTTAAGTACGGGAAGTTTGGAACACAAATCTTTGAAAATGGAGTTCCAATGAAAACAAAGTTTTCTGTTAGTAAAATCTCAAGTAGTAGGAAGTGTTCAGAGCGGAAGATTTAAACAATGGAGATTGTGTCATTGGAGCTAATCCTGTAAACTATACGGAATATTTCTCTGAATAACCTATTCCTTATGACATATGATTGAGTAGATCAATTATATGTTAGAGTTATTCGTAATCCTCTGATTTGTTTACTTCTGTTTCTATTCTTAGCCGATCGAGCTACCCAAGTAATTCAAATTATTATTATAGATCAAATCTTTGTGGTAGTTTGATCTGTCATTCAAAATTTTGTGTTAGTTTGATCTGTTTCATAAACAGACGTGATCTTTGAAAATAGATTGGTTATTTTCCAACCATATCCTATGAGATTGTCTCAATACAGTGTTAGTATTTCAGAAAAACTCATTCTTGAAAATCAGGCAAAATCAAAGTCTTGTTGAATATGTTTGGTAACATATTAAATCATTTCGCTACCTTTTCTTCCTAAACCTCTATAATGTTCTTTCATATATTGCATTTGCAAGAAATAATATTTTGCAAGAAAGGATATTCCTATTTAAAATCCATGTCATAGTATCTGGTATAAAATGCGGTTGAAAGAAGAATTCGATTAGTGAGACATTTCCTAGTATGAGCTAAAAATGGAGAATAAAGTGATATGAGGATAAGAAAATTTTAAGTAATACATTACATTAGTTGGAAGTTATCTGAGAAAAACTATTCTAGGCATGAATGAAGGTTGGTAGCCGCTGTATTGGTATCAGAGAATTCATTCTTGAAGATCGAGTTACATCCAATTCTTTGCTGGATATGTTCGATAACATATTCGATTCGTTTTGTTCTTTTCCATGATGTTTTCTTTCATCTACTGTAATTGAAGGAATATTTTGCAAGAGAGAATATTCCTATTTATATCCAGGTCAGAGTATCAAAGTGGCGCAGTGGAAGCGTGGTGGATTCTTCAAAAGTTGAAGAAGTCTGTCTATGGGAAAAGTTAAGACGGTAATGGAAAACCGTAGAAAAAAAATTTATTGAGATATTTGTTTGATCAGGAAAAGTGAACAAGAGATAAAGAACTTTCAATGGTTTAGAATCTTTTGGAATAACGTAAGAGGTGAAACTACATGGGAACTGAAGAAAAAATAAAGGAATAATGTCATTATTATTCCGAGGGTGTGAAATCATGGCTATTAAATTTCGAGGACGAAATTTCTATAAAGATGGGGAGTATTGTAACATCCCAAAATTTCTTATCTCTTAAACAGTAATTTTGACAATTAACAGAATTTTACTGTTTAGTAATTTTTGTGCAATGTAAAATTATTTTATTTATTCCGTCAGCGTATTTGATCGTTTTGAGTGATTTACTCAGGTGTCAGGAAAATAAAAATTTTCGGACCAGGAAAAACTTTACGTAATTTAATTTTTACCGTTAGGTAATTATTTTACGTAATCTGATTTGATATTTGTGTGTTTTCTAATATTTGTGATTTTTGTGGATGATTATGAATTTTTTTGACTGTATGTGGGCCCAGGTGGTCCTATGTGGGCCCAGGTGACCTTACGTGGGCCCAGGTGGTCCGCAAAGCAAAAATTTTTCTACGCATAGAAAAATTTGTACTATTTAGATGGAGACAGGGGATCTTACTAAACCTGAATCCAGAGACAGTTTTAGAAAATTTCTTGTACTGTGTTTTGTAGTGTATTTAATTATCGGACGATAAAAATACAGTAAAAATATTATTAGTAGGGTTATAACAGATATAAAAATAAATATTATACTGCCTAGTCAACATTAATGGCTTGGACATCCATTATTAATTTAATCAATGGTTAAGAAATAAACTTAATGAAGAAGCATTGGATATTAACCATTGATCTAATCAATGGTAGAGATTTAATCTAGACAAGCTTAATAAGGAAGGCTTCAATATCAACCGTAGATTAAATCAAGAGTAGAGATTTGGTCTCAAAAAGTGACGAAGACCATTTATAACCATTGGATTTAGAAGTGATCAAGGGTGGAGAATTGGTCTTGTAAAGTAACAAGGACCATTTATGACCATTGGATTTAGATTTAATCAATGATGAAGATTTAGTCTTAAAAAGTGATAAAGACTAATTATGACCCTTGGATTAAAAGTAAGAAGGAGCAATCTTGACCCTTAATTTTGGAGACACATCCAATGGCTAGAATTTAAGGGAGAAATATCCAATGGCCTAGATTAAGTCTTCTAAAATAAAAAATCTACCTAAATCCTAACCATTGAATTAATCAATGGCTAGAAATGCTCCAAATGGTGGCTAATTATTATGGTCATTTATTGAATGCACAAGGAGAAGCATGCATGGAGGGGGATGGTTTTGGATTGTTTAGAAGACAAAGAAAAAGAGGCTTTATGACCATTATTAATTGCTTTATGTCATTGTTAAGTGGTCTTGGTCAATGTTTCATTAAAATTGATCATTATTGATCAATTTGCACTCAAGGAGAATGCATTGGAGGGGAGCTACGAAATTGAGAAGCTTTAGGACATAGGAAAAAGTTTGAAGACCATTATTGCCATCCTTGGTCATCATTAGACATTTTCAAGAAGCTAAATTACCAAGTTTTCTCTCCATTTCTCTCCTTCTTCATGTTTTGGCCAAGCACTCCAAGAACACCTTCCATCACCTTTTAATTTCATCCAACTTGATTTTCTAAACCTAAACACCATTCTAAGAACATCTCTAGTTATGAGTTTTTTCAAAATCATTCATCTTGGGCTTCAAATCCAAGCTTCAAGTTTCTATCAAAAATCAAAAATTTCATATTTGTGCTTCAAGAGAAACCATTCGGTCAAGACACTCAAAACCACCATCCAATCTCTTTTAATTTCATCCAACCATAGATCTTGAATCTACATGATATTCTAAGCAACTTTCATATTGGAGACTTTCTCTAAATCATTCATCTTCAAGGAGTTTCTTCAAGATCCATGTTATTGGGTTTTTGAGGTGAAGTATAAGGAAACTTCATTTCTTCTTTTCTTTTTCATGATCTAAACCATGTTTGATCCATGGTTTTCTTAATCAAGCTTAGTATACTAATTTTTATGTATTTTTTTTTTTTTGTATTTGAGAAGCCCTTGGTGGTGAAGGACTTGGAAAAAGAAGCAAAACAAAGAGTTTTTGAGGATCTTCAAGAGGTAAGAGGGAGATCCACCTCACCAACCAAGTATGGTGGTGAGAGATGGTTTGGTATTTGATGGATGGTGAATCCATGTGAGGATTCATATCCATGGTCATGTAATTAATTTGTGGTTGTTTATGTGTTTTAATTATTTGCCTATGTTTAATATGCTATGCATGATTTTATAGTTTTGATGGTATGCTTATACTATGCATGATTTATTGCTTTGATTATGGTATGCTTATAATATATATTTGAATATGTATGTATATGCCATGATTTGATGATGGAAAGAAAATCAATTCTTGGCTCCAATGGCCAAAGAATGACTACGGTTTTGGCACCCAAGGTTAGGGTTCCATGTTAAAATTTTTCAAGAACAAGGGAATTAATTTTTTATCCCTAGAACATGGTGAATTTTGGTCAAGACACCTCAAGATAGGTGTTCACAAAATTAATATTTTCATGAATGATGAAAATGGATGTTTAGAAAAATAAGGAAAATAAACAAAGAGTTTATTTTTCAAAGAGTACATGAACATGGTTTTGGAAGGATTTTTATTAATTTACTTTGTGTAAAAAGTTTCTAAATATTTTACTAAACATGAGATTTAAATAAAAATAGCAATGATGATTTTAAGGATTTGCAAAGAAAGTGAAAAATGATTTGTAAAGAAAGTGAAAATGGATTTGCAAAGAAAGTGAAAAATAAAAATGAGCAAATGATTTGATTTTAAAGACTATGAGTCTTATGTTTTTGTAAAGGATTTTTAATGGTTTTGTTTGTGTAAAACCATATCAATTTAAAAGGAAAAATATTTGATAGTTTCAATAGTCGTACACGTTTATTTTAAGGCTTATAATGCCTTGATTTTATGAACAAAACAATTTTCAAAGTGAAAATATATCTTGATTTAATGCAAGGATTTTGGAAAAGGAATCAGAGTGTTTTATCAATTGAGAATATAGAAATTTTCATAAACGGAAAAAAATAAAGAAAGGTTGAAAATGTTTTAACTTCAATTTATTTTGAAGAGAATTGATTTTAAAATTGATTTGAGAAAAATGGAGAAAATAATGGTGATTTAAGAATTTACTAACGTATAACTTATTTTCAAGTTTTGGAGTACGTTAGGAAAATTTAAGATTTTGAAACATTGATTTACGTCAATGGAAAAGTGATTTTGTGAATTATATTCCGAAAAGATTTTCTTGAGTAAGAAAATATATTAAATAAGATATAAAGTTATATTATTTTGGGAAAAGTTGAAAAGAAATTTTTAAAGATCAAGAAATATTTTCTGTAACGAAATTGTGGTGAAAAATTATTTACGTATCTTAAAAATGTGATTTTTAAGTTACGTGATATGGAAAAATATTTCTATGTGATTTTAAATACGTTGAAATATTTCTACGCGATTTGGATTACGTTTAAATATTTTACGTAATTTGAACTACTATTGAATAATTACTGCGTGATTGAAAGGTGATAGAATATTTTTACGTGATTGTGAAAATAGCGGAAAAATCATTATGAGATTTGAAAAGTGTTTTAAATATTTTGAGAATGATAGAAAATGATTTACGTGACGTAAAAGAATGATTTTTAAGTTACGCGATTTTGAAAAAGTGGAAAAATATTATGGGATTTGATAAACGTATATTTTTATGTGTTTGAGAAAAATGTTGAAAAATTAGTACGTGGTTTAAAATGCTGCAACAAAACGTAACAGAAATGTTACGACATTTTATAAACGTAATAGAAATGTTACAAAATTTTGAAAACGTAATAGAAGTATTACGGCATTGTGGAAATATAACGAAAACGTTTTAGAATTTTGAAAGCGTAACAGAAGTGTTACAATATTTTGAAAACGTAACAAAAACGTTTTGGAATTGTGAAAACACGGCGAAGGTGTTTTATAACTATGAAAATGTGATAACATGATTTTTGCTATTAAGAATACAGTATAATTTGGTGCATTATACATGCATTGGAAAAAAATATGCGTTGAGGCATATGATACATTGAATAAATAAAATTGAAAAAATTTGGCCCTTTGGGGTTGGACTTGCACGGATATATTCGTGCATTGTATATATGGCCCTTGTGGTTGAAGAGGGAATGAGAATTGATAGTGAGGTCTATGATGGATCTTGGGGGCGTCGGTAGCGGTGGTCGACCGATGGGCCGGTAGCGAGTACCACTGTGCCACTTAGCGCGATGCAAATTGCAATGCATTGACGATACCCGACAAGAACACAATTCTTTTCAACAACTGGAAGATTGTCTTTGGGCTAAGGCTGACAATTGACAGAGCATTCTCCTCGAAATTGTGAAAACCTCCATGGAGTTGTTTTTGAAAAACTGAGTCTATGTGCACATGCATAACATATGCATAAATCTGAGTATCCATATGTGCATGATATATATTAATTGAAGAATATTGGCTATGACAATTGTTTTGAAATACTTGGATGATGATGATGATAATCATGTTGATGGCATTATTGTGATTATTGTGTGATGATAATAATGTTAATAGTATGATGATGATAGTTGATTAATGTTGAGTACATTATTGAAATTTTGGTATGACATATCTATATGATATTGCTGTTTGTGTTATCTCTGTGCTGCCATGTTGGTATTGGCGTAGGTGATCTCACCTCTTTGTTATGTTATTTTGCTGTGTTTGTACTGTTAAAATAAAATAATAGAAGGATCGAGTTGTCTTAGACATAACGAGCGATTGATACTCTGAGATTGGTGATAACAATAAGGAGTGGACATTCAGGACTCGAAGGTGTGCAGTGTTGACAAAGAACAGATGTAGAACAGATGTCTGATGCAACAAGATGGATACACAACAGAATAAGTATGTTAAGTTTTAACGTTAGTGTTGTACCGTGCTATTAAGTAGGACCCGTCATGGGGTTTGCTACTGTTAAAAAAAAAAAAAAGAGTCTGTTAGTTTTATATTTCTATTTAAATTGTGAAATATTAATTGGTGTCAATATTGTATATTAATCAGTTTAAATATATTTTCAGTAATACTTATGAGTTTCAGTAAGTTTATGTTTCAGTAAAGAAAGAGATTTTAAAACCCATCTTTTTATAACTCAAACCTTTTACGAATTAATTTTTAGATTATGAGTCGGGAGTCAGACATGTGATACCCTAGGGAGGGTGTTACATCTGTAATTATTTAAGTGTGTTTGTTGTTTCAAGAAATGGTCTGTAATAAATAAACCTAATAGCACTTGTGTAATATGTATAATGATGTAAATTACGTGTGATGACTGTTATGTATAATGATGTACATTATGTGAGATGATGTATAATAG
The DNA here is from genome assembly GCA_029884605.1 of Ormosia emarginata. NCBI lineage: Eukaryota > Viridiplantae > Streptophyta > Magnoliopsida > Fabales > Fabaceae > Ormosia > Ormosia emarginata. The sequence goes on along the minus strand of JAQQTP010000078.1, from coordinate 15,855,846 downwards.
TTTTATTTTCCGCTAACTTTATTTTATTGTCATCAAAAAAAAATTACAACTCGTATTTTATTATAACATCATATTTTATAACTTGGGGTAATTTGGTAATAAAGCAACATAAATGTGGCACCCTACGGTGGGTGTTACACTAGTTGGTATCAGAGCCCAAGTTAGAGTCTTTTGGGGTTGTGGTTAGGTCTGTCTTGTTTGTGTTGTGTATTCTCTGTTATTGTTTTCTAAAAAGAAACAATATTGCTTGAAGATTGACCTTGCTTTCCTTGTATTGTTCAGTTTGAGTAGAAAAAGTAATGACTGGACGAGGACGTGGACGTGGAAATACTAGCACTGATATGGAACTGAATGGGAATGATAATGTGAACATGGTCATGCATTTATGTAGCAAGCTTGACTATGCAAAGAATGGCGGAAGTGGTTGCACAACAAAATCAACGGGCTAATGAAAATGTGCACAGTTTATCGGAGTTTCGAAGGAATAATCCACCGAAGTTTCATGGAGAGTTTGATCCGGAGAAAGCTGAACTTTGGATCCGTGAACTTGAAAAGATATTTGATGCTATGGGTTGTGCTGATGAACGGAAGCTTACATTAGCAACGTTTGTGCTGGTAGGAGATGGTGAACGTTGGTGGGCAGGAGCTAGAAGACTGCTGGAAGCTGAAGGAAGGATGGTGACATGGCAACTTTTTAAACAAAGATTTCTGGAGAAATATTTTCCAGCAAGTGTGAGGCATATGAAGGAGATGGAGTTTCTGAGTTTACGACAAGGATTGATGTCCATCAGTGAATATGCGGCAAAATTTGAAAGTCTATCTCAGTTTTCAAGATATTTGCAGATGAACCCAGATGAGGGCTGGAAATGCAGGAAATTTGAGGAAGGATTAAAGCTGGATATTAAGAGAGCTGTGTCGATGTTGGAGATTAATCAATTTCCAACTTTGATTGAAAAATGTCGTAAAGTTGAAGAGATCGATCATCAGCGAGCGACAAGGAATAAGAATTTTGGACTTGCAAGGTTCCAAAAAGGGAAGAATAATCAAGCAAATCGCTCTCAACAAAAGCCGTATGTGAAACCGGCAGGAGGTCAGATCAAGAAGCAATTTGTGGGAGGAAGTTCTAGTAATAATAAAGCAAGTCAAGCTGGGACTCCTATTCGATGTTTCAAATGTGGGAAAGATCATCTCACGAAGGATTGTCAACATAAGGAAGTTGTTTGTTTTAAGTGTGGAAAGCTTGGACATTTCTCCAAAGACTGTGATCAGATAAAGAAGGAAACCTCTGTGGGAAACGTCCGTACTGCCAGACCACAGGTGGATGGTCGTGTTTATACAATGAGCGGAGAGGAAGCCGCTAAATCTGAGGACTTGATAATGGAGGAGGGTGCTATTGAAGGTAATCCATTAACCATACTTTATGATTCAGGAGCAACACATTCTTTCATTGCATGTGATTGTGTTAAGCGTTTGGGATTGACTGTGACTACTTTGCCGTATGATTTGAGTGTTGCTACTCCTACTGATAAGCCTGTAGTTACCTCAACAGTATGCCTGAATTGTCCTGTCTGCATTAGAGATAAAATCTTTTATGTGGATTTGATCTGTTTGCCTCTTTCCAAGATTAATGTAATCTTGGGAATGGATTGGTTGTCTTCTAACCATATCCTTATTGATTGTTCGAATAAGACATTAGTATTTCCTGAGGCTAAGGATTCTAGATTCCTAACAGCTACTCAAGTGGAAGCTTGTCTGAAAGAAGGAGATCGTGGGTATTTATTGTTATCTTCTTTGGAGGTGCAATGTGAAGATGTTTTGAAGGATATTTTCGTGGTCAACGAATTTCCTGAAGTGTTTCCTGAAGATATACCTGGACTACCACCAGAAAGGGAAATCGAGTTTGCCATTGATCTTGTACCAGGAGCTGAACCGATATCTATAGCACCCTATCGGATATCGCCGGTAGAATTAGCCAAATTGAAGAAACAACTGGAGGATTTATTGGAGAAGCAATTTGTGAGACCTAGTGTGTCACCATGGGGAGCTCCAGTGTTGTTGGTAAAGAAAAAGGACAGGACTTCTCGTCTATGTGTAGACTATCGACAATTGAACAAGGTTACAATTAAGAACAAATATCCACTTCTAAGGATAAATGATCTGATGGATCAATTGCGAGGAACCGCAATATTTTCTAAGATTGATCTGCGTTCTAGATATCACCAGATACGTGTGAAAGTGGAGGATATTCCCAAGACTGCATTACGGACGCGCTATGGGCATTACGAGTATCTTGTGATGCCATTCGGTGTAACAAATGCACCAGCCATATTCATGGACTTCATGAATAGAATTTTTCGTTCATACTTGGATAAGTTTGTTGTCGTCTTTATTGATGACATTTTGATCTATTCTCGAAATCAGGAGGAACATGCTGAACATCTCAGAGTGGTTCTTCAAATTCTAAAGGAGAATAAGTTATATGCCAAGTTATCCAAATGTGAATTTTGGTTGAGCGAAGTTCAATTTTTGGGACACGTAATATCGAAGGATGGAATTGAGGTTGATGCTTCCAAGGTGGAGACAGTTTTGGAGTGGGAAAGACCAAAGACTGTAACAGAAATCCGTAGTTTTATTGGATTAGCTGGTTATTATAGACGGTTCATTGAGGGGTTTTCAAAGATTGTAGGACCTCTTACCCAACTTACACGAAAGAATCAACCGTTCGTGTGGACTGATGCATGCGAAGAAAGTTTTCAGGAGTTGAAAAGACGATTGACTACTTCACCTAGGTATTGATTCTACGATCCAAACGAACCTTTCGAAGTATATTGTGATGCTTCGTATCAAGGATTGGGTTGTGTACTTATGCAAAATCGTAAGGTGGTGGCTTATGCTTCAAGACAGTTGAAAAATCATGAGAGGAATTATCCGACTCATGACTTGGAGTTGGCAAATGTGGTTTTTGCTTTGAAAATTTGGAGGCATTTTCTCTATGGAGCTACGTTCACTGTTTTTAGTGATCATAAAAGTTTAAAATATCTGTTTGACCAAAAAGAGTTGAACATGAGACAAAGGCGTTGGTTAGAGTTTCTGAAGGATTATGACTTTCAATTGCAGTATCATCCTGGAAAGGCGAATGTCGTAGCGGACGCATTGAGTAGAAAAATACTTAGTGCTTCTGTTATGATGATCAGAGAGAAGGAATTGATAGAAGAATTTCGGGATATGCGATTATCTGTGAAATTGACGCCAGGCAAGATGCGTTTACACATGATCACCATTTCAAATGATTTGATGGATAGAATTCGTGAAGGACAAAACAGTGACCAATATTTGCAAGAAGCAAAAGAAGCAAAGAGCCAAGGAGCAGTGTTGGAATTTAGCGAAGGTGCTAAAGGAATTTTGAAGTTTCAAGGCAGAGTTTGTGTGCCTAATGATCCAGATCTTAGAAGATTGATTTTGGATGAAGCTCACAGGAGTAAACTGAGTATGCATCCAGGAGCCACAAAGATGTACCAGGATTTAAAACAATTATATTGGTGGCAAGGAATGAAGAAAGATATTGCAGAGTATGTATCATCCTGTTTAGTCTGTCAGAAGGCTAAGGTAGAACACCAAAGACCTTTGGGAATGTTGCAACCTTTGCCTATTCTTGAATGGAAATGGGATGACATAGCAATGGATTTTGTGACGGGGTTACCAAAGACTCGGAAGGGTCATGATGCCATTTGGGTAATTGTGGATCGGCTTACAAAGTCGGCGCACTTTTTGCCGGTTAATATTAAATACTCAATGGAGAGGTTGGCCCAAGTGTACATCAACGAGATTGTCAGACTTCATGGTGTACCATCTAGTATTATTTCGGATCGAGATCCGAGATTTACTTCGAGATTTTGGAATAGTTTGCAAGACTCGATGGGAACCAAACTACATCTCAGTTCTGCTTACCATCCACAAACAGATGGTCAGTCAGAAAGAACAATTCAGTCTCTAGAACATTTATTGAGAGCATGTGTGTTGGAGCAAAATAGAGGTTGGGATGAATTCTTACCATTGATAGAATTCACATATAACAATAGTTTCCATTCAAGTATAGGGATGGCACCCTATGAAGCATTATATGGGAGGTGATGCAGAACACCGTTATGTTGGTATCAAGACGGTGAGAGTGTTGTGTTAGGACCAGAAATTGTCCAACAGACAACTGAGAAAGTGAAGATGATTCAAGATAAAATGAGAGTGTCCCAAACTCGGCAAAAGAGTTATGCTGATAAAAGGATAAAATCTCTTGAGTTTGAAGAAGGTGAACATGTATTTTTGCGAGTGACGCCTATGACGGGTGTTGGGCGAGTGCTTAAATCTAAGAAGCTCACTCCAAAATTTATTGGGCCGTATCAAATTTTACGTCGAGTAGGTCCGGTGGCATATCAGATTGCATTACCACCTTTTCTGTCAAATCTTCACAATGTATTTCACGTATCACAACTACAGAAATATATTTTTGATCCTACTCATGTTATCAAGCCAGACGCAAGATGATGGTGAAGGAAAATTTAACCTATGAAACTTTTCCAGTAAAGATTGAGGATCGAAAGACAAAGCAACTTCGAGGTAAGGAAATTTCATTGGTTAAAATTATTTGGGATGATGTAAGCGGAGAAGCTACATGGGAACTAGAAGAAAAGATAAAAGAACAGTATCCCTATTTATTCTGAGGATGTGAAATCAAGTTCATCAAGTTTCGAGGACGAAACTTTTGTAGAGGGGGAGAGTTGTAACACCCCAAACTTTCTATTTATTAAACAGTAATTTTGACAGTTAACAGAATTCTACTGTTTAGTGATTTCTGTGTACTGTAAAGTTATTTTGAATATTCTATTTGTATATTTGATCGTTTTGAGTAATTTGCTCTGTGTCAAGAAAATAATAATTTTCGGGCCGAAAAAATATACGTAAATTAATTTTTACTGTTTAGTCTTAATTAATGTACGTAATTTGATTTGATATTTGTGCGTTTTCTAATTTTTGTGATTTTATGTGTAATTTTGGAATTTTTACTGTGTTGTGGGCCCCACAAGGTGTATGTAGGCCCAGGTGGCCATACGTGGGCCCAGGTGGGTCCTGCAAAATGAAAAATTTTTCTACGAATAAAAAAATTTGTATTGTTTAGACGGAGACAGTGGATCTTACTAAACCTGAATCCGGAAACAGTTTTAGAAAATTTCCTTTATCTTGTATTTTGTCTTGTATTTAATTAAAAATACAAGTAATTATATATATATATATATATATATATATATATATATATATATATATATATATATATATATATATTTGTGAGGTTAGAAACAGAAGATAAAAATAAAATTCTATACTGTTAAGATAACATTAGTGGTTTGGATATCCACTATCAATTTAATTATCGTTGGAGAATTAATCTTGATTTAATTAACGGTGGAGATTTGATCTTAAAAGTAAATAGGATCAATTATAACCGTTGGATGGAAATTAAATCAAGGGTAGGGATTTAATTTCATAAATGGCTATGACCATTATCAACCCTTGGATGTAAAATTAATCAATGGTGGAGATGGATCATTAATGACCATTGGATTTGGATTTAGATCAATGGTGGAGAATTGGTCATAAAAAATGATTACAACCATTTTGGACCCTTGGATGTAAAGTTTGAAGGTGTAATCTTGACCCTTCATTTTTGGAGACACATCTAAGGGATAGGGTTTAAAGAGAAAAGATCCAATGGTCCATAATAAGTCTTCTACCTATAATGCTTTTAATTAATACCTAAAATGACTAAAAACAAAAATGGCTATCAAATTGTCACATTTTGGAGTGTATGATGAGGGGGGGGGACGGTTGAAGGAGCAAGGAAGAAGGGAGACCATTTTAGAATAGGTTTTTAGGCCAAAGAAAAAGGATGGAAAAGGATAAAGAAAATAGCCAAGTGTTAAGACAAATTACTATTGATCATTAATGCTTATGCTTTTCAACTTTCACTTTGTATTTTTCTCCAAGGCATGCTACGGCAATGCCATCTTGGAAGACCATTCTATACTTCATTTATCACTTCTTCACTTTATCACTTAGACTTCAAAGAAACCAAACTAAGAAAACTCCATTTCTCTCCCAAAATATGACCATTCGGCCAAGCACTCCAATCTTCTCCTCCATCACTTTTTAATTTCATACAACCTAGTTTCTTGAATCCTTTCATCATTCTAAGAACCTTTGTAGTTCACACCAAGTTCTAATTCTTCCATCTTGAAGGACTTTTACTAAGATCAAGTTCTAGAGCTTTTGTTGGTGAAGTGTAAGAAAACTTCATTTATCCTTTTCTTTTTCATGTTCTAAACCATGTTTGATCCATGGTTCTTCTTATTCAAGCTTGATATACTAATTTTCTTGTATTTGTTTCATGTTTAAGAACTTGTGTTGGTGGAGATCTTGTTCAAAATACAAAATCAACAAGCTTTTTGGTAGTTCTTCAAGAGGTAAGAGGGAGATTCATCTCACCAACCAAGCATGGTGGTGAGAGATGGTTTTATATTTGATGGATGGTGAATCCATGTGAGGATTCCTATCCATGGTCATGTAATAATTTATGTGTGTTATGTGCTTTGATTATTTTTGCCTAGATTTGATATACTTTGCATGATTTACTTGTGTATGCATGCTTAGTATGATTTTTATTTGTTTATATGGTATGTTAAAATATGCATGATGATATATGATGAATATATTATGATGGATGTATGTTGAAATAAACAAAATTTTGGCTCCAAAGGCCATGGAGGAGGTCACGGTTTTGAGTTTCCAAGACTAGGGTTTTTATTGAAATTTTTCAAGAACAATGAAGTTGATTTTTAGTCCTTGAACTAAAATAAATTTCAGCTAAGACACCAACAAATTTAGTGTTCACAAAAATGATATTTTTATAAATAAATTGAGAAGTAAAGAAAATAAACAAAAAGGTTTTGTTTTACAAAAAGAGTGCACACGGTTTTTGAGTAATATTTTCATGAATTTATTTTGTGTAGAAACAAGAATGAAATTTGTTTAAGTTAGAAGAAAAATATTTCATGGTTCCAATGGCCATCTATAAGGTTTTGATAATTTAGAAAAAATGTTTTGATGTTATAAAATATAAGAATTTTCAAATAAGGATTTTGGAAGGAATTGAAGTGTTGTCAAGTGGAATTTTCATAAATAAAAGAAAAAGGGGATTTAAAGTGTTGAACTTTCAATTATTTTAAAGAGAATTAATTTTTAGAAGTGATTTAGAAATATAAAAGAAAACAGTTGTAACTTAAATCTACTAACGTAGAATTTAATTATTGGTTTTTGGAAAACGTTAGGAAATTTAAAATTTGAAAACAGTAATTAAATCAATTAAATCTGATTTTGTAAGATTAAATCAATAAAAAGTGATTTTGAGAAAATATATTACGGAAAAGATTTTTGATTGAGAAAAGGAAGAGAATAATGTAAGAAATTATATGTTTATAAGAAACGTTCAAAATAATATTTTTAAAGTTAAGAAATATTTTATGAAGGGTAAAAACGATGAAAAACGATTTACGTAACTCAAAAACGTAATTTTTAAGTTACGCGATTTAAAAAACGTTAAAATATTTCTACGCGATTTTTAAAGCGTTTAAATATTTTACACAATCGAAATATTGTAAAAAAATCGTTATGCGATTTAAAAATAAAAGATTATTTTTACGCAATTTAGAATACAGTAGAAAAATGGTTTCGCGTTTTTTTAACGTAATAGAAAATGTTACAAATCATTAAGATTACGTGAAAACGTGACAAAAATATTTTACGAATGAAAAAACAAGGTAATGTGTTTTTGCTGTTAATTATATAGTAAAATTTACAGTTAAAATCAGTATACGAATCTTTGTACAAGAAATTGAGAAGTTTGCCTGAAATTGGCATTAATACATGAACGTAAAACAGAATTTGAACCTCGTATGAGAAATTATGTGATTTACCTTTGGTTGGTAATTGGTGCATTACACATGCATTGAAAATGGTCCGAAGGACTGTATATGGCTAATTGCCTAGGAGAAACGTACACCTCTTGAGTGGGTGCGATACGCGTAGTGTAGGTCACTTGTTGACCTTGGGGGCATCGGGGTGTGGGTTGCTCGCAATGGGCAGTTGGTAGCTCTCCTGCACCGTGAGTTAGATCGATGCAACACACCGATGATCCGGACCGAGACACTATTCTTAATCGAGATCTGAAAAAGACTGTCGTATATGTGCTAGATGTGCACGATATAATTATAGCACTTGGTCTGAGGCACGTGGTACCGACAGATCTTTTCGATCAATTTCTCCGACTTGAGTATTAGCTCCATGGAGTAGGTCATTGAGTCTACGTGCGCATGCATGAAACTGAGCATCTATATCTATGTGATGGTGTTTGTGTAATTATTTTGTGATTTAAACAGTGATAGTGGCATGATGATAATTGTTATTCTTACACTATGATGATGGCATAATTGTGATCATGATATGATATTTTTGGTATAATATGTTATTTGTATTATCTCTGTGCTATTATGCTGGTATTGGCATAGGTGATCTCACCTCTTTGTATGTATATCTGTATATTGAATTTATATTGGGTGAAGACGTTGAGAAAGATACGGTACTAGAAGGAGAAGAGGAATTACTTCTCACATCAGGAACCGCAGAGTTCTGACAGTATGACGTCAAGAGCCAGTTTCTTCGGATATGTATGTTTACAATTTCATGGAGGAGCTGGAGAATGGAGGACAAGTCCCGATGAGCGAGGACTTATTTACGAGGGGTACCTGACTGTTAGTATTAGGAGGCTGTATCGTGGAGATCCATTTTTCTGTGTGACTATCATTGTTCATGTTGAATTTCCGTTGCATATCAGGCGACATTGGGACACTAGAAATTATGTCCCAACAGAAGTCAGCATAGTATCGTCAGCCCAGACACCTGTTCGTAGGGCTACTCGTCATAATGGATTCCTACCTGCTGAGGAACCCGAGGAGGACCCATCTGAGGGGTCTTCTGCTTAGTTAAACTTGGGTATGTTTGAACTCTGATATAAATAATGTCTGTAATTATTTAAGTGTGTTTGTTGTTTCAAGAAATGGTCTGTAATAAATAAACCTGACAGCACTTGTGTAATATGTATAATGATGTAAATTACGTGTGATGACTGTTATGTATAATGATGTACATTATGTGTGATGATGTATAATAGTTTTATTTTCCGCTAAGTTTATTTTATTGTCATAAAAAAAAAATTACAACTCGTATTTTATTATAACATCATATTTTATAACTTGGGGTAATTTGGTAATAAAGTAACATAAATATGACACCTTATGGTGGGTGTTACACATGAAAGTGAAATAAGAGATAACTAAATTAATATATTGATTTAATTAAAAATAATTGATACAAATTGTTAAACAATTCAAGAATTTTCATATTTTCTTAAGATTTGTTATTGTATTATTATTATTAAGATTTGTTATCATATTTAAGATTTTAATAAAAATATTTTTTAATATATTTAGGATATTACAAACCTATTTATGCAAAATTTGTGGATGATTTAATTTGATTAATATTTTTTAATGTTATTAGCTATAACTAAACACTTTACTTGATTGAATCAAATTAAATAAAAATTAATTTTTATTTTAATAATCGTCAATACTATTGAAAGAAATAACCTAAAAGATATATAATGAAATATATACATTATATATTTATGTAGAAACAATCAAGTTAATTTATACAACTAAAATATGAAGAAAATATTTAGGTTAATTATCTCAAACATTTGTACAATAATTACCTAATGTTACTATATTAGTGAAGATTTTAATTAATGATTAAACTAAAGCAAATGAAGTAAATTAAAAATTACTTCATATAACAATGAATTAAAATTAGCAAATCAAGAGTGAAACTATACAGAAAATAAAACAAAAAAACAAGACAGTTACTCAAATGTTCACCCTTCCATCTCTATCGCGTGTGTGTAATCTCTAAGTTTTCCAGATCAACTATAAAAAAAAGGTAGATAAGAAAATAATTTATTTTATTTAATGTTTACTAAGTGTGTATTTGAGATAACTGTGAAAGTTTGATTATTTCAATAATCGATTATTTCAATAATCAAGTTATGAAAGCTTGATTATTTCAATAATTGATTATATTTGGATATATTAGCTGAAAAGTAATTTTAAACTAATCTGTTTTGTTTAGATGATATAAAAAAAATCGTTTTTATACAAAGAAGTTACTAAAATAGATATATAATAGTTAAAAAAATTATTTAATTAAGTATAAAATAATATTTATATCTCAAAATATAATAAATAATTTATAATCTAAAATTATAAGCTAAAATTTTAATATTATAAAAAAATTATTAAACTATATTACAATAGTTTTAAAAAAAAAGTTATTAGAAATAAAAATAATCTTTCCTAAACATCCCGTAAATTGATGCCATAAATCCTAGGTATTGTTTGTTTAAACCTTTCCCGGCCCCACTAATCCAGTTAAATAAGACAAAAGCGAAATAGGGTTGGTTGGAAACAATAATTAATTTCCCCACGTATTCATTTAGTTTAGTTGCATACCATCAAGCCGCATTTGTTGACCACACACATATATCCAACTTCCACGAATTATCCGAATCTAGAACTGGGTAAACGGGTTTGGGTTACTCCATTTGACCCACGCACATCGCGGGGTAAGATTAAATATTTTATTAGGTCCGTTTTAAACACAAGCCAATATGTCTAGTTGATTTAACTAACATGTTAAATGAATTGTGACTCAGGTTTTTGGGCTGACTTGCCAATTTATTTAAATATATATTTAAAAAAATTAAATTGAAGTTTTGGTCTTTATATTTTATTTTTTATTTTTATTTTTATTCTTATAGTTTTTTTAAATTAATCTTTACATTTATAAAAAAATTTAAAATAGTCTCTGCTATTAATTTGTACTATAACATTATTATAATACAATCAATAGTTAACAAAGTAATTTTTTTATCTAATGTTGATACTCAATTTTGTCCATAAAATTTTTATTTGTGAATTAATAATTGTATTAAATGATCTTTAGTACAATACACTAAATTCTTTTTTTAAAGGTTTTATTTACCTATATCTTATTTTGAATTATAAATATATATATAATAATAAAAATAAAAAAACACCACTATTTATAATAATACAAAAAAGGACCTAACCCACTCATCCATCCACCCACTAACCCACTTTTCTATAGCAAACTCTTGCCCTTCACTCACTTAAAGTTCGTTGTAACCACTATGCAATCCCACTAATCATCCACTTGTTGGATTTCCTCCACCCACTAATGCCACTAACCCACTAATCCATCCACTATGTCATTCACTAATCCACCCACTAACCAACTAACCCACTAATCCATCCACTAATCCATCTTTATTTAATCCACCCACTAACCCAAATCCTCACCCACCTCAACATTAATTAATCAATCCATAATCCACTAATCCACCCACTAACCCACCAATCCACCCACTCATCCACTAATCCATCCACTCAACCACTCCACTCACTCATCCACTCAACCATTCCATCCATTATCACCCCAATGGTACATCTCAATTGACCCCATTATTTTTCATTTTCACAATTACTCCTTCTTATAATCCTAAGTCCCTAACTAGTTCATTAACATCTAGGAAACTTTAATCATATTGACCTCTTCATCATTCCACCTTCATCCACCATCATCTCCATACCCAACTCATCATTTTCTCCTTCAAACTCATCACCTTCCATCATCAATACACACACATTCATTCTCCACTCCAAGCTCTCCAACCTTCAACTTCATTTTCCATAACCTTCACCTCTCATCTTCAAACCATTAATAAACACACACCACAAACCACCACACCTACCACCCTCACCATCTTCCTTACCACACCTTCCATTAGCAACGTCATAACCTCATTCATCAACCTCAAACAACCAACGTAATATACAAACTTTAAAATCATCATATATAAATGTAATAAAAGTGTAAATATAAAGAATCCATCTTCACCTCTACCTCCATTATCACCTACACCATAATCTTCATAATAATCATCAACTCACCATACTTACCTTCATTTCTACCACCCTCACTCACTTTCAACTCATCACTCTACCACCATCACCACTTTACTCCATAATCTTCATAATCATTTTTAACTTTTAACTCACCATACTCATTTTCAACACCATTATCCACAAACCTTTAACCACCACAACACCAAATAACCACAAAACACCATTTTACACCACCGACATCGTCGAGTTCCGTTACTCGGATCTACTCCGTCAACTACCAATTCAAGTTTTTGTTCTTGTGAGTATCTTTTCTTTTGGTAAGTAAAATTAATCCATTCTACAAATTTGATTTTAAAGTTTTAAGTTTTTTTCTTAATTAAAATCAATCAACCCACACTTATTTTCTAAAGAACTACGTGACTTTGAGTTCCTCATCTTACTTGGATACGTAGGGCTTAATCTCTATTCTCTCACAAACTCAAGCCGAAAAAATAAATTTTCATAATTTAGTTACTTTTTTTTTTCTTTCCTTAAAAAAAATAAAAATAAAACAAAATTAAATAAAATAGTTGCAAAGTCTTTTCAAAAATGGGTAAAATAAATAAATTTGATATTATTAAAATTTGCACAATTGACTTAAGAATATTTCTGGAGCAGTGGTTGTTCTAACACCTTCCCTACCGATCGACTTTTGGGAATTTTGTAACCCAAACTTTTTTTGTTGAAAGGACCAGTTTTGCCTATTTTAAGGGTTTTTCTAATGTTTTTCCAAATTAAATAAACATTGGTGGCGACTCCATTGATTTTTTGGTTCAAAATGCGCTAATCTTTTTTGATGTGGTAAATCTCGATCTCGTTTAAGTACACACTTAGCGATCCACTAGATGTCTATGAGAGTCAAGCTAGTTGTTGTTAGTTGTGAAATTATTAATAATTTTTATTTATTTAATTTACCCTTTTTTGTCTTTATTTAGTTTTCTTACTTGTTTGTGAATAAATTTTATATGATATTTTTATGTAAATATTTGTTTGGTATTATTTTGTGTCCATTTTGACATGACTTACTTGTATATATTTTGAGTTTAATTGTTGAAACCTTAGGGTAGATGATTGGTGCTTGGTTGTTAAGTATATATGCTTTTTTTACATGTTGGGGGGGTAAATTGGTCATTCTTAAATTTTGGTATAGGTTTGTATGCAATCCCTACATACGTCACTATTAACTCCGCTCACACAAAGCTCTATACCCGAGTTCGGTATTTAACAATGTAGATTAGATAAGGGCGAAGTATGTTAGATTTGAGAATACCTTATCTCCGAATAGACACATGAAAATCCAAACTCAGGTTGAACTCTTTAGCTTCAAAACTTAGTTTATCATGGGTGAGGATGGAGGACTCTTGCTAAAAAAGTGTTGGTGAAATGATGAGGACAATGGGGACCATTCTTTTTAGAAGTTTAGAATCTGTCACGAAAATCTTGCACATGCTTGGCCTCTCGCCATCCGCCATAAATAAGATATAGATTGAACATGGTGACTTCCAAAATTAGAGTCATGACATTAAGGAAATCTAACTTCTAAGGTTCCACATGATTAGGGCACAAAGGGAGCATAATTTTTTAAATCTATTTATCTTTTTCTCATAGAAATAAAAAATAAATAAAAATAATCATTTTGCATTTTCATTCATTCTTGCATCTTTTTTAAAAAAAACAATAGTTCTAAAACAAGAATCATCATCTTGCATTACATGACATTCATAACTTTTTTTTTTAAAAAACATATCATTAGCATTCATAACATTTTTAAAAAAAATAATAAAAAAATAAAAAAAAAAAAAATCAAATTTGTTCTTCAAGTCAATACTTCGCATACATGCATGTTGTTCAAAATTTATATTGATAATTACATACTCATATCATGTTTCCCCCAGTAGAAGGGTAGACAAACGTATTTATAAAACTAAGATTTCAGAAAGACCTTTGGAAATAATTAAAAAGTGTTTTTGGACAAACCCTTTCACAAGACTTGTTCCCAAGTTAGGATCATGATGAAAGAGAACAAACTCAAGAGCTGAAGAATAAGGTGAATGCACTTAAAGATCAAATGTCTAAGATGATGGAAATGCTACAATCCATGGAAGGTATAAGGAGCACAGATGGGAATCCCTCGAATGGCGAACAAAGGACATCCACGCACCTCTTTGCCCCCGGTTTCTCTCCAACCTCTATGCAATATCAAGGCTCTAATCCTCAAGGAGTTGTGATGCCACTCACCGTTTATCCAAACAACACAACTCAACCCGTTGTCACCAGTTCGCAGGGAACTCAGGCTACACAATTCCCACCATATGGCCTCCCTCCCGGGTATGTACCACCGTTGGCCACAAATCCCCTTGATAATGGCACGTTAGCGAATAACATCGATCTCAAAACCACTGTTTCCAATACTTTGAAACTCGGTTACTCACCAAGTGCTAATGAAACACCTCTAACACAACACCCATTTCCCTTCTTTCTTAAAAGTTTCTATAAATACATGTCTTGAGTCATCTTTAAAAACCCCAACTATCTAAAACAATTCTTGCTTACTTAATTTCATGATTCATATTTTTTTTTATACCACCACAAGCGACCAATCCCCTGACGGCGGTGATCCCGCTTTTAACTCTTTGAGCACAACTCAACCACATGCCCATTACTTTGGTATCGGTGGAACCCCACCATTGCATATTTTGTCCCCACTTTCATGCCACAATTTTGAATTCTTCTTGAAAACTCTCGATTTAAAGAGAAGTTGAAAATCCTAGAGAGAGATTTACGGGTCATTGAAGGAGCATGTTGTTATGGTATCAAAGGATGCTCCAAGTGCAAGCTCGCCTTGTTCCGGTAGCATGGTGATTCCTCCGAAGTTAAGTTTAAAGTCCCGTTTTTCGACAAATATAAGGGGACCACTTGCCCAAAGAACCATTTGTCCATGTACATCCGAAATGGCTTCCCATACTCATGATGACAAGTGTTAATCCACTTTCACTTTAATTTCAAGAACTTATTTTATTTGGGGCAGCTTTGAATTGGTATATGCTCTTGAGCGAGCCCATTTAAGGAGTTTCAAGGATTTAGCGATGCCTTTGTAAGGCGGTATAAATACAACATTGACTTGGCACCGATAGAATGAAACTACAAAGCATGTCTAAGAAGGATGCTTGAGACCTTCAAAGAATATGCTCAAAGGTGGAGGGAAATAGCTGCATCAAGTGAAACCCCCTTTGTCAGAGAAAGAGATGGTTAATATGTTCACCGATACACTTCACATGCCATTCTATGATCATATGATTGGGAATGTGTCATCGAATTTTTCAGATATCGTGATAATTGGTGAAAGGATTGAGAACAGGATGAAAAAGGGAAAATTGCATCAAATGGATGATGAAGAAGCAAGTTGAACTGGTTAAGGGTGGACTTCAATCCGAATGGATCAATGGGTTTTCAGAGAAAACTCATGGATGACAACGGCTACCTAAGCGAGTAGTCCAGCAAGCAGTGTCATATGTTTCTAGGTATGCTCATCTGTGATATGAGCGAATGTTTGGAGTGGTCAATCAGGGGCAACCTTCGAAAGTTCAACTTAGTGGTGATTCATTCCGATTTTGAACTTAGGTAAACTTTCTTGAAGCATTAATGTAATGGATTTGCATGGTTCTCTCAGCATACCTTGTTTCATTTTCCTATGTTCTTAGCATACTCATGTTCTTGTCATGTCTTTCATGTCTTTCTTTCTTTTGCTTGCTTTCTTTTGGTTCGGATCCTATGAGACTCTTGTGCTAGCAAAAATTTGATGGTCATGAAGCTCCAATGACACTGTGCAGTGTTCTTTGTAAAAACAAAAAAAAAAAATAAAAGAGGGGTGAAAAAAAGAAAAATAAAAAGAGCAAATAAGTAATCACTTGGTGTGTGTTATCCTTTTGTCTCTAAATTAGATTTTTTGAAAATGAGCATTCAAGATTTGAAATGAAGATTGGCCATCTTTCACTATCCTTCATAAGAATTCATCGTTTCTTTTCATTATCTCTCGTTGTCCCATTTTGAGCTTGTAAGTTTTTTCAATAAACCTTGGACAAGGATCACCTTACATTAGGGGATGGCACAAGACAAAGGTTGATTGTCATGGTTACTATTTTGAAGCATAATGAAAAAGAAAAGTGAAGAAAAATTGAAAGGAACAAAAGTAAAATGGAGAATAGTAGGAGAAAAAAAATATTTGAAAGCGCAAAGGCAAGTGACAAAGCTTAAAGTTTGAACAAGGATCCTTGGTCCCATTTAACCTTTAAACACTTATTTGAGCCTTATATCTTTCATTTCATAACCACTAGCCTTGACTTCATTACAATCCTTAAAAAGTCCATTCGATCAATGAATGATTGCCTTTAATTTCACAAGTTTTTAATTTTGAGACAAAAGGGTTGTACTCATACAAGTATCTAGTGCTTGCTCTTTAAAAAAAAAAAATCTTGGTAGATAAAATTCATAGTTTTAAAAAAATGAAAAAAAGAGACTTACACTAGTGTAAGTTTTCATTAAGTGTTTTAATGCTTGATCAACCCTATCTTCTCCACAATTTCCCTACATCTCGATTTGACTTACATCTTGGAGCAAATCTTTTGATTCAATCGCTCTGTATTGGGACAAGTCTCTACCCTTTTCAATTTAATTCTAAATATAGCATTTTTCTAGTTTGATTTGGCTTCAGAAAAACAAAAAAATCTCAAGTTCCCCAATTAATTTTTGTTGTCAAGTCCTACAAAATTAGCGTTTTGTTCTCAAATGGTTAATTTCTTTTTCATTTGATACCTTACAAGTAAGTCATCTTTATAGATACCCGATAAAAGAATGGTCGTGATGCCTCAATATGTAATGCAATGTCCACAAAATTAGTCAAGTAAAGATCAATCACATCCAAACTAACAAAAATCCTTCTCGCATTTGTATATTCCATTTCGTTGTCTTTTAAATGTAGTCATACTCCCAAAGTCAAGTCAAGAAATTACTCAATTAGTAAATTTTTTTCTTTCTTTTCGCTTTTGAATCCATGCATATCTAGTACATGATGCTTCAAGTTCGGTGAACATGAGTCCAATGGTACAACTTCACCATCTGATGGTAATTTCTTGTTGAACAACTCAAGCCAAAAGAACTCCAAAAATTTCAATCAATGAAGGAAATGACATCCTCAATGAATAATTCAGATTGAAGTGTGTCTGGTGGCATAGGAATCTTTGGAGGAAGAAAGTTAGAAGGTTCTATGCAAGCCACATCTAATGAAGAGAAATTTGAAAAGAAAAAATGAGACTGGCAATGATTCCCTTTTTGCAAGAAGCGTTTGGCTCATGGCTCATTGCACAAAGTTCTTGGGCTCAAGGCCCACTGCATAAAGTTTTCTGGCTCAAGGCCTTTTAAGAGCATTGATGAGAAAATGAAGAATAACCAGGCAAATCATAAAGCAAATTTCGCCATCTTGTTCAACCTTGATCCTGCTATGGGAAAAAGTTCTTAAGGGTGTTGTGGAACTAAGAAGCGATTCAACTAAAGCTCGATGTATCAATTTATGTTTACCTAATTTGTTCATGAGAATCTCTACCATAGGACATCCATTGCATCATGCATCATCTCAGGCATTATATGCACTATCCTCAAGCTCAACATCTATTGCATCATCATGCATCCGCTGCATCATGCCTCATCTCAAGTATCACATGCATTTACAAGCAAAAAACACCATTTCTTTTTGGTTCCCAGGGCCTTATGCCCATTACTTTTAATTTCGGGTCCCGAAACCCGTTGTTTTTAGCTTTCACAACAAGTCGTGGCCTTATGCTCATTGCCTTTTCCTTTGTGGGTCCTTACACCCATTGTCTTTAAGTTTTAAGCTTCGCGGATACCCGACCATGAAGCTTTTTATCTTTCTCTTTTAAGTTTTGTCAAGCTTCGGCGATTTCACTCCGACTGGCTTTCTCCCTTTCCTCTGTTTGAAGTTTACCGCAAGCTTCGGCGGATACCCGACTCCGCATGAGCTTTTTCCCTTTCTTGCTTTAAGTTGTTGCTGCTTTGCCAAGCTTCGGCGGATACCCGACTCATGTTTTTCCCTTTCCGAGTTTAAGTTTTTGCCAAGCTTTCATGCGGATACCCAACTCCGCAAGCTTTTTCCTTTCTAGTTTTAAGTTTTTGCCAAGCTTCGGTGGATAAGACTCCGATAAAGCGTTTTTATCTTTCTGCTTTAAGTTTTTGTCAAGCTTCGGCATAACAAGACTTTTAGAAGTTTTTATAAAAGAATCTTTCCATTGAATAAGTTTTCATTCAAGCTTCATTTAAAACTCAAATGACCATGAAAGGATTTTATCTTTCCCGATTTAAGTTTTTTTGTCAAGCATTTAGATAAAAGGAGTCAAGTTGAGTTTTTATCTTTCAAGGAGAAAGTCAAAAGGCTTGACTTGATTTGCACCCTAAATCAAAAAGATTCACAAGTCATCGGTGATACTGTCAATGGAATGACGAATAAGCTCAAGAGCTTTTTCTCTTTCCAACTTTTATATCTAAAAGTTTTAATGTACATGGAGATTGGTTCAAAAATGGCACCCATATGACTAAAATCATTTGAAGTTTTGACAACATTAGATGCTTGGACGGATGACCTACCCCTAATTTTTTAAGAAATCAAGTTTGGTAATTAGTTTCATGGGCACCCTACCATGGCTTTTAAGTTTTCATCATGCTTTACGGGCACCCTACCCATGCAAGTTTCAATTTTAAGTTTCTGTCAAAGCTGAGCTTGTGGATATAATCAAGATGAATTATAGACTATGAAGAAGCTTTTTGCGCTTTTAGATTTAAGTTTATTAGAAATGTTATGGCTTCATCATGACTTTTTTATTCCAATTTTTAAAAATTTTTTAAATCATTTGACAAGACGGACCCTACCCCGCAAAACAACCTTTCTGTTATGCTTATGACTATCACCCTACCGAAAAAGCTTTTGTTTTCTTCAAACAAGTTCCTACGGCACCCTACCCCGCAAGCTTTTAAGTTTTCTTCATGCTTGACGAGCACCATACCCCGCAAGTTTTTTTTATCTTTCATCAATCTTCGACAGTGCACCCTACCCCTCAAGCTTTTTTTGACTTTTGTCCATTACCATCCACCCATTAAAATTTTATATACCCAACCTTTTTTACTTAAATGACCTTTGTTTTCAAAAATTCTTAAAAAAAAAAAAAAGAAAAAGAAAAAAAGAAAATTGCATG
Organism: Ormosia emarginata; assembly: GCA_029884605.1. Taxonomy (NCBI): domain Eukaryota; kingdom Viridiplantae; phylum Streptophyta; class Magnoliopsida; order Fabales; family Fabaceae; genus Ormosia; species Ormosia emarginata. Next base: position 15,836,402 of record JAQQTP010000078.1, on the reverse strand, counting down.
AAAATTTTCATGGACAAAATTGAATCAATTCCTTTGCTTCCCATTTATTCTAAATGTAAAGCAAAGGTGAAGTCCATGATGATACTCAATTTTGTCCATAAAATTTTTATTTGTGAATTAATAATTGTATTAAATGATGCTTTAGTACAATACACTAAATTCTTTTTTTTAAAGGTTTTATTTACCTATATCTTATTTTGAATTATAAATATATATAATAATAAAAATAAAAAAATATTTATAATAATACAAAAATGAATTTAACCCACTCATCCATCCACCCACTAACCCACTCATCCACTCACTAATCCACTAATCCACTAATCCACCCACTAACCCACTAATCCATCCATTCATCCACTAATCCACCCACTAACCCACTAACCCACTAATCCATCCACTCATTCACTAACCCACCCACTAACCCACTAATCCATCCACTCATCCACTAATCCACCCACTAACCCACTAACCCACTAATCCATCCACTAATCCACCCACCAATCCACTAATCCACCCACTAACCCACCAATCCACCCACTCATCCACCAATCCACCCACTCATCCACTAATCCATCCATTCATCCACTAATCCACCCACTAACCCACCAATCCACCCACTCATCCACTAATCCATCCACTCAACCACTCCACTCACTCATCCACTCAACCATTCCACTCCATTATCACCCCAATCATCTCAACCACCCCATTATCTTCAACTACTCCTTCACAATTACTCCTCTATATAATCCTCACTCATCTTGAACTTCAGATTCCCCACATTCTCATCATCTCCACCTTCATCCACCATCTCTCCATACCCAACTCATCATTTTCTCCTTCAAACTCATCACCTTCCATCATCAATACACACACATTCACTTCACTTCTCACTCCAAGCTCTCCAACCTTCAACTTCATTTTCCATAACCTTCACCTCTCATCTTCACTTTCCATTAATAAACACACACCACAAACCACCACACCTACCACCCTCACCATCTTCCTTACCACACCTTCCATTAGCAACGCCATAACCTCATTCATCAACCTCAAACAACCACTTCCATCTTCACCTCTACCTCCATTATCACCCTACACCATAATCTTCATAATAATCATCAACTCACCATACTTACCTTCATTTCTACCACCCTCACTCACTTTCAACCCATCACTCTACCACCATCACCACTTTACTCCATAATCTTCATAATCATTTTTAACTTTTAACTCACCATACTCATTTTCAACACCATTATCCACAAACCTTTAACCACCACAACACCAAATAACCACAAAACACCATTTTACACCACTGACATCGTCGAGTTCCGTGCCACTCAGATCTACTCCGTCAACTACCACTGTTTTTTCTGTTCTTGTGAGTATCTTTTCTTTTGGTAAGTAAGAATTAATCCATTGCTGACAAATTTGATTTTAAAGTTTTAAGTTTTTTTCTCTTAATTAAAATCAATCAACCCACACTTATTTTCTAAAGAACTACGTGACTTTGAGTTCCTCATTGCACCCGAGGATACGTAGGAGCAGAATCTCTATTCAAATCAAGTTTTATTCGAAAAAAAATTTTCATAATTTAGTTACTTTTTTTTCTTTCCTTAAAAAAATAAAAATAAAACAAAATTAAATAAAATAGTTGCGAAGTCTTTTCAAAAATGGGTAAAATAAATAAATTTGATATTATTAAAATTTGCACAATTGACTTAAGGTACTCGCTCTGGAGCACGGCAAAGTTTATTGCTAACACCTTCCCTACCATGAATCGACTCCCGAACCCAAACTTTTTTAAAAAAGGACCAGTTTTGCCTATTTTAAGGATTTTTCTAATGTTTTCCCAAATTAAATAAACATTGGTGGCGACTCCATTGATTTTCAAAATGCGCTAATCTTTTTCGGTCGTCCCATCGCGATTTCGGTTGCGACATTTAAACTACGTAGAATATTTTTCATACCGTATACTGTCTTTTGAACATCTTTTCTATCTTATTTGTCCGTTTTTAATATAAATTGACAGTATTATGTTTAGAAAATTTATAATAATGGTTTCCTAATTTTTCTCTAAAAAATTCTGCCACTTAATTTTTAATCCGTATAATTTAACTTTTTGAAAACCACTAACATGCTTCAAAATATAATATGAGCCATATGTTAGCAATTTACAAAAGTTACTGTATTTTCTTCAAACAGTAAAAATCATTTGTTTAAACTTCTTAAACTTAATCAATTTATTTCTTCAAAACTCATTGTAATAAAATCCTTTTGGCATTTATTACTTAACCTTAGTTGAAACCGATTCTATAAATCAAAACACATTTAAATTTGACATTTTGGCCGAAAATCATTCTATGCTTTATAATTTATTCCTAATTATTTCCATACATTTAATCTCTTATAAAACTCTTGATCTAGTTTATTTTTATTAAATTATCTAGTCAATAGTTAGAAAATAAATTTGGATCCAAAGTATGTGGCATGTTGGCCAAATTTAACAAAGCCTTTGTATTTGATCTTTAAATTATTTTTCATCTTCTAAATCCATGTCAAATTTATTGTATTACCTAAATTCAGTAAATCATTGTTTTAGAAATCAAAACATTCAACTTAGGCATGTTGGCCGAAATATACATAGTTGCCATTTGATCTTTAAATTCATCTTTCTTGCTTTAAACCAATTTGTAATTTGTCAATTTTCCTAGGTTAATTAAATTCCACTTTTAGAAAATTGATGAGAACATTTTGGTTCTCCTCTTTGCCTTGAGGCCGTGAGCTTGGATTTGTGTTCTTTGGAACACTCATGTAAATATTATTTGTATATTATTTATCATGTTATAATAATTATCATGCATATATATATACATACCATATACTAAAACAACCATAAAACACATACAAAATATTAAAGCTATTAGACATGTTACACACATAACACATACAAAATATTAAAGCTATTAGACATGCTTTCACATATAATCAATCACAATTAGGAAAGACTATAAACAATCAAGTGAATGAATCCTTATAGATTCTTCACTGCAAACACATACATTCCTCACCACCAACACATGGTTGATGAGGGTAATCTCCCTCTTACCTCTTGAAGAACCTCCAAGTTCCTTGTATGTCTCCTTCAAGCAAATTTTCTCCACCAAGAGCCTCTTGAAAAATCAAAGAAAACATACAATATTAATACCTAAGGCTCTAAACTAAAATAATCATGGATTAAAATCATGATTAGAACTTTAAAATGGATAGAAACATAAAGATTAAAGAATTTGGTGTTCAAGGCTTCAAACTTGAGCTTTGAAGAACGAAAATGAAGATGGATGATTTAGGGAAAATCTCTAACATGAAAGTTCCTTAGAATTGCATGGAGATTCAAGATCTATGGTTGTTTAGAATTATTGAAGCTTGGAAGGTGACTTTTGAGGGGTTGGCCGTGAGCTTGAAGAAAGGGAGAGATATGAGCTTTTGTGGTTTTTGCTTGATAGGAAGATGAAGATGAAGGAATCTTGAGAAACTCCTAACATGAAAGTGTCTTGGATTGATGAAATGATTCAAGAAATGATATTGGTAGGAATCATAGAAATTTGGAGAAGGTTTCTTGGTGCTTTGGCCGAAATCAAGGGGGAGAGAAAATGAGAGGGTTTTGGTTGCTTGATCTTGGTTCTTTGGAGAAAATGATGTGTAGGAGAGTAAGTGAGATGAATGGATGAAGGTTGCCCTCCACTTGGAAGCTATGGCCGTAGAGGACCATGGGAGAGGAAGGGTGAGAGCTTCTTGCCAAAATTGAAAATGAGCCAAGGCCCTCCTATTTATAGACTCCAGGAAAAATATGAAGGCTTGAGATATTTTTCGGTACACTATAAGCAATGAACAATACTTACTGCTTATAAATTCAGTGTTTATTGTCTAATGGATAATAAAATATACATAGATTTTTATCTTATACTAGCAGAGTAGCAATTATTATTGATCATTTTTCTACTGATTGCCCTTGATGAGTCATAAAGCGAGTCATCAAAGAGAAATTTCTAGAATATGTGACTCACTACGATGAGTCAGTATGATGAGTCATTGTGGAACTGTCTAGAACGGGTGAGTCAGCATAGATATTTTCCAAAACAGATGAGTCAATTTGGCGAGTCGGCATCTTTGAGTCACCGATCATGTCATAACAAGCATCCTTTCTTGTCATTAATGGTGAGTCACAGCGTTGAGTCATCAACTGAGTCATCATAGAAGCTTCTGGAACAGTTGACTCACTACGGTGAGTCACAGGGCGAGTCACCATTTCTAGAACCTTCCGGAATCTACTGAGTCATGGTGCTGAGGTGTCACGCCACATGTCGAATTTCTATTAGCCCGTTGCGATGAGTCACAGCCACTAATTTTGACCAGCTCCTCATTAGTCCACGTGTAAAGCACTTGATGACTAAACGTGGGTCCCGCAAACATTTTCGGGTCCGCTGTCACTTATTTGTACTGACTAATAAAACAATATTATAATAATATAAAATTATTTTATTTAACGCAGTTAAAATCCTAAAAATTAAAAAATTCATCAATAAGATGTCATTCAATTGGGTTTAGTAAGATCCCCAGACTTTCAAATAATTAAAACAAGATTTCCCGGTCCGAAAAATTATTATTTTCACCCCTTGTCAAATTGCACAAAAAGTCCAAACAAAATCACAGACAGTAATAATATTGCACATCACGTATCGTATAGAAAAATTGAAAATAGTACATTCGGACGTAATGGTCATTTTTCCAATTTTCTCCATCACAAAAGCAAATCACTCAAAACGCTCAAATAAAATTACAGACAATTATATATATCTCAGTATTTCACACAGAAAAAATTTAAAACAAGAAATTTGATAAAATTTTTATTTTTTCTCCGTGAGCAAATTACGCAAAATGACCAAATAAAATTAGAGCCTGTAAAATATACTTGTATTTCATGCAGAAAAACAAGAAACAGTAAAATCGGGACACAATGATCATTCACGCAAAAGTTGGGGTGTTACATATCCAAAACTACTTGGGCTGGATACACGTGTAAGTATGTTAGATCGAGAAATTCTTGTTGAAACTTAGTCTATACAAATTGGATATGAATTAAGTCAATAAAAAAAAATCAATATATCATTATTTTTATCAAATAATAACACAATTTGGCATAAACTCTCCTGCCAAACCGATTTTTAAAATAGAAAATGTTGTGCCACTTTTATGTTGAATTAGTTCACACAATTTATAGATACTAAATTTACACCATAATCACTCATGAGATCAATGAATAACTACATCAACTATGCGATGTAACTCAAGTGGAACACCGAATTTTATGTTGACGAACTTTATCTATAGTGCAAGGGTTCAAAATCAACTGAAAACACATTATAATTGAACTAAGCTTATGCCCAAACAAGAATTAGTCTCATATTCAAAAAGTGTGAATACATATCATGATCTTAAAAAATTGTTACATTACTCCACAGGTACATGTAGTTTCATTGAATTCTCAAATAAGTCCATATTATTTAAAATATGCTAACGGGGTCCTAAAACTTCTAAAAGTTTTTAGATATATTACTACTAGTTGACACCTTTTCAACTTTGTTAATGAATATACATCATCTGCAAGCCATTTTATGTTGTTGTTACTATTTCAGGGACTTATTTATAAATTTATAATTAGAAAAGGCCAAATTAAAAATTTAGTTAAACTTTAGGAACCTATTTAAAAAATTTTACAGGTATAAGAACCACATTAAAACTTTTAAATTATATAGACTAATCTAAAAATTTAGTGAAACTATAAAAAATTAAAAACCTACAAACTAATTTAGAGAAAATTAAAAACCTACATCATGATTCGAGTTAAAAGCTAACATCATTAATTACTTATATATCAACAACAATTTGGGTAACTAGCAAAGTATTAATGAGAATTTTTTTCAAGTTTAAAAAGATTCTTGTCATTACAGTTTTTACCCATTTGAGTTTTAAACCGTATAATTTATTTTTTTGATATAAGTCTTTATATTTTAACTCATTTGAGTTTTATTTCTCACCGTTATGGTATTTTGATCATTATATTTTTACTCATTTAGGCTTTAGTCCCTACAATTCTTACTCATCAAGGTATTGATCCTTATTTTCCATGAAGGATTGACCCATATAATTTCTTCTTATTAAAGTATTATTCCCTAAAGAACCAAAACCTAAATTAATAAATATATAGAAATTAATACTCAATAAACTAAATTATAAAAACCAAAACCCATATGAATAAAAACTATAAAGACTAAGATCTTATTTAAACATTTTTTTTCATATGCACTACTAGCCTACCACACAACATATAAAAGGAATTGCAAGCCCATGTGCTAGTGTAAAATCCTAGGGGATGCCTTTGATTGCTAACATTTATTAAAAAGGAAATGCATAAATAAATATATAAATTTATAACAAACATAAGAAAAATATTTGGTAAAAATGTATTTTTTGTCCCTTAATTTTATTTTAAGATTCATTTTTATTTTGATCCCGTGATTCATGTGTATGAAAATAACAACATTGGGAGGGATCCCTACTTAAGTGTCTAGTTGCACCTCAAGAAATTAATCTCTCACATATTAGGTGTGAGGATACTTTGAGAAATAAAAAAATATAGGCTTAGATATGTTTTTAGTCCAAAAAAATATCGTGATTTTCCCGTTTGGTCCCCCATTTTCAAAAAGTTTTCATCAAGTCCTCCAAAAAAATTTTCTATTGCCATATGGTCCCTCTGTTAGCTTACTGTTTAACAGATCGTTAAATGCATACATAACATCCTTCATGGAGGTTTACATGGACTAAAATAATCGTTAGTGTCTGATTACATAGACTGAACAAAATCTTCTTCTTCAACAAAATCCCCAAATTTGTATTGAACAAACCATAATCTAGCATAAGGAAAGCAACAATGTTCCTTCTTCACTAACAATGTTAACTACGATTGGTTCATCACCGTCAACAGTCGGCCTAAATCAGAGATTGTGTGGTTGTGGTGAAAGGACAATGAAGCTTACCTCATCGACGGAGGACAATCCGAAAAGAAAGTTCTGGCATTGCCCCAACTGATGGAAGAAGAAGGTAATATTCTTCTTATCTCAACTGTTGTTGTCATTTTGGAAGCCCTTTCCCATAACTAATCTTTATTTTCCTACTTACTCTTTTTATTTTTCAAAAGGAAGATGAGTGTGAATATTTTGAGTGGGTGGATGAGATAGAGAATTTTGATGCATGACTGCAGGATTTAAGGATGCAAACCCAAGTGCAGGTTGTCTCAAGTAGTAAATTTCTCGGGAGTCCGAGGTCGATCCACAGGGAATTGATGAAGAAAAATTAATTGAGGTAAGAAGAGGATTTGTCACAACACCAAAAGTAATAAAACAAGTTCACAAATGAATTTAAGGGCTTGCTTGGGTTAGGAGATCCACTCTTGGTAATAAATTAAAGGTAAGATTATTTCTCTTTTTAACTCAATTGAAATCCACACACAACGGAGGTTCCAATCGAAGAATATAACATTCAAAGTTTAATTATATATGTAATCATATTATGATTCCTTTAATTATCTACCAATATTTGTAAATGAGTTCAAGCATTCACTGTGGCAATCCTATTGTCTACAATAAATCAAGATCTCCATTAACAAAGAAGGTTTCTAAATTGATTGGAAACAAAATACAACAAATATAATGTTCATTTAATAATATATCATTTAAGCACAAGAAATAAAATAATCTAACATTAGTTCATTACCAAGAGCTTCACTCTTTCACCCAAGCAAGATAAAGATTTAGTTACTCATGGATAAGAAGAAAAAAAGAGAGAAGAAGAGAAAGATGAACATGACTTCAATTTAGAACAAGAGAAAATTACAACAAAGGAAAACAATAAACAAGCATAACCTTAACTTGTACAAACTAAGCCTAACACCAAGTGCTCCAAATGGTCAGCCAATGGTGCCTTTTATAGAGAATTAAGGATACAAAATGACAAAGGGGATGATTAGGGGTAGGTGGGATGAGTGGATGAATGAGTGGAGAATGCCAAATGGTGAGGATAAGAGTGAAAAATCATTGAGATTTCTTATCTCCGAAATCATTCATTACTTAAGTCATTGATTTCGTCATTTTCGAGCCAAGTGGTCTTCATGAAAGTTTTAGGAAATTGTTTAAGATTTCCAATGGCTATGAAATCACCCAAAAATTCATCCTACAGCCCAAGATATGACCCAATTACTACAAACTGTTCAGGCCCAATTTCAGCACCTCTGTTTTGACTTTCAGACCCAATATCACCATCAAGGAGCCCGAATCAAGTTTTGTGTTCAACATGAAAGTTTTAGATCTGGGTCTTAACTTTCAAATGTCCAAATTTCAGCCCAAGATAATTCTTGCAGCCCAAGTTATGCTCTGATTACTGTATACTATTCAGGTTTCAGACACAAAACTCGTGTTCTGTCTTCCAAGCCCAATTAGCTCTACTAGATGTCTGATTGAGACTTTGAGCTCTTCATCAAACTTGTAGAGCTCTCTCTTATCTTTCCTACAAGGTAAAATTCATAATTATCAGACATTTAAAGCTCAAGATATGGTCGAAATACAAAAATAGTGTAAGACCAAAATAGTGCTGAAAAAATCAATTAAGTCCAATTTGAGTCCAAACTTACAAAACATAACTAGACTTAATCAATTAAGTACATAGAGAGTATAAATGACTAAAAATGAGAGTTTATTAATATATAAAATATGTGACCATCAAATTCCTCCACACTTAGCTTTTTGCACTCCTGGGCAAAACACATAAGACCAAAGTTAGGAGACAAAGAAAAATGACACAGACTCAAAAACTAAAAACTCTAAAAGACTTGATGAAGCAAGAAGAGCAACAAGAAATTCAAGGGATCAAAACATTAATGAGGTAACATTTCTTCACATCTCAAACCAACAAGCAAGGAAACTTCAGTTGAAAAGAATGAATCAAGAATGATAGATCCTCACAGAATTCACTTTCAATCTCTCAAGTGTTTAAAAGGTAAGTATTTCACTCTATTCAACCCATGAACAATTGCACTACCATAAGCTTGCGTATCTTCTACTTCTCCGCTACTCAAAATGCATGCATACAAAAATCAAGAGGACTTTATTCAAGGTTGTAATGGGGTCATGGTAAAGGAGAAGGGATAATATAGATATGAAAAGATAAGTACCGAAGAGAATAAAAGAGCATTATGGTACAGTTAGAGTGGAGAAAATGTTTGAGAACATTCATCATAAAGGACAATCACCAACATTTGACTAATGTTTTGTTGAAGATCAATCCCAAATTGGTGAATTGAATTCATTGTTAGACTTGAACATTCTCCTTTTCTTCCTGTTATTTCCAAGCATCCACATTTATTCTGATAATCCTTTGATTGCAACGGTGTTCAAAAAAATTTTTTTTTTGGATCATTTTATACACACACCCCCACACTTATTTAAGAATAAGGTCAATGCTCTCTTATTCCCTAAGGTTGGGTAAAAACATGTTTTTTTTTTAATTTTTTTTTTGAAGGATGAGATGAGCTAAAAACAAGGAATGATCAAACAAGTTCAAAGGGGTTACACAATGGAAAATATACAAGGATGGCTATTTGGTCAAAGTAGCTATTTTAAAATGCCTCAATCATATTAATGTATGCATATGAAAATATAACCTCAAAAAGAATCAAAGCAAGTTCTAGAGTAACAATTCCATGAGTGAAAATCGTACAAGAAAGAAGAGAATGGTACAGATATTCAATCTATTCATCAATAGGCTCAAAATCTCACAAGGCATATTTCTATCATTCTCTATCCACCAATTCAACATCCATAACCAAGCATGTGAAATTTAAGAAAGAAGATAATTTATTCAATCATGCTATGATTCCTGAATTTCAATTGCTTCCAAGGATGTGAGAGTGCATTCGCTTGAATCTTTCAAAGGAAATCAAAAGACAAAAACTTTGTTACTTCCACAAATCAATATTAATTAATTACTACCTCAACTAAGATGCGTCTCAAGAGTAATAAATTGTTTCTAAAATTTACTCCTTACTTTGCCATCACTAATTGGTTTTACTATGCATAAGTTTCTGACAATCATATCACTAAACATACTTCCCAATTTAGATACGTCTCAGAAGTAAAATTACTCCTTACTCTGCCATCATTCATTGGTTTAATAAGTCCACGATAATCATATCATATTTCCCAAAAAAGAAAAGAAAAAAAAATTGGTAGTCAACTATCCTTCCCCCCCAACTAGATTACAACATTATCCTCAATGTTAAAATATAGATGAGTAAAAGATAGAAGATATTACCTGTTGGAGAAATTTGACACAAATTTAAACAAAAATAAAGTACAATAAATAAAAGCTAAAGAAAAGCTATAAACGAAGTGTCAAATCTGGCTCCTTTTTCATCCTGTTTCCCTCACTGCTTCCTGCTGACCAATCTATCTGAGCTATTGCTGGGTCAGGTTTATGAACAAAAGCTTGTAATTTATCAATCAACTCATCAATAGTGGAAGCAGAGATAAGAAGTTGTCTTGCCGAAGGTGTGATAAATTTCTGTTCCACAGCATGGTTAAGAAAGATTAACAAAATATCAAAAAAATTATTTACATTCAACAAACCTATGGGTTTATGGTGGATGTTCAGTTGGGCCCAAGAGACAATTTGAAAAACTTCTTCCAAGGTACCAAAATCGCCTGGTAAGGCAATGAATGCATCAGAGTTTTCAAGCAGTATCTTCATTCGTTCATGCATTGATGATACCTTAAGTTCCTCTCCAATTGTCTTTCCAGTGATGTTCTGTTGAGCTAAAGGTTCAGGAATGACACCTAAAACCTGACTGCCTCCTATATATGCAGCAAGTGATACAACCCCCATTAACCCACGACAACCTCCCCCATATACAAGATGAATATTCCTCGCAGCAAGTGATTGACCAAGAGTGGTAGTTGCGTTTACAAACTCTAAACCCTTCCCATACTTAGATCCACAAAATACACAGATATTTTTAAGTTGACGAACAGAAACACCTTCCATTTCTATTCTCACCTTCCCTTTGATTAATTCTGAGTTGGAGGAAAGTGGAGAAATGGAATGTTTAAATAGGAAAAAGAATGGAAAGGGTAATAATTGCACCTATAAGGGTAGGTTGGTTGTTGTCAGAAAAGTTTGAAATTAAGGAACACAGAATCTTTTTTTTTTATTTTTTATTTGACTTCAAGAAAACCATAGGGTAAAGAAGTCTAGAAACCCCTGAAGGATCCTGCTTAAAGGATCGTCTGTCCAAAACCGAAATACAGCAAAATCATACAAAGATAAAAGAAATGTAATAGCAAATGATGACATACCTATATGTACAGCTTTCATGGCGTATCTTTATACTGCGCGTCATGAGTGCAGTAGTGGCATATCTTTATACTGCGTGTCACCAGTACAGTAGACACTCACGTCCATTTATTCGAAGAAGGGAGAAAGAAGAAACCATCGTGGGTTTCCATCCTGGGTCTGGAACCTGGAGCGTTCACACTTGGGCTCGTAACATCAACAAAGATGCTAAAATCTGAAACTCGTAATGTCCTAGATCCAAAACATCCCATCCCAGGGTGCTGAGAGCCCCTTCTAATAAAAGAGATGATCAAGCTTAGATGCCTCATACGCTTCGGCCGCCGCGGGTTACTTCTCACTAATAACCAGAGTGGGACGCTTCTGCCTGTCCATCAACTCCACAGTGCCTAGATGGTAAACATTGGGTTATGGAGCGCGGCTCTCTACAGAGCATGGTACACGAACTTTTTTAAGGACCAACGTGCAAAGGTCCACCCGAGTCAATGATAGGTCAGCCAAAGGCTGGGGCTCCACAACTAATTAAAGCCATAGTACTCCTTCCGGATCGCCCTTGTTCAGACTCTTTTTTTTTTTTTTTTTTTTTTTTTTTTCATTTTTTTTCATTTTTTTCATTTTTTTTATTTTTCAAAAGAAAACATGAAGAAGAAGATAATATGTACAGATTGTTGTGGATATGACTCACATCTGCCTCTAGTTTCACGTCCAATAACGGCTTAAACGCCTTCTATGAGTCTAGGATAAGCTTCCCATTCAATTTTCTTATAAATTGGCAAACAGGGTCTTTTAGAGTCAGATTCCCAAGACTGTAGCGTTTTTCTTCATCCTTGAAAGGATTCCACAAATTAAGAATTTCACGATGCACCAATCCATAAGAATGCATCTCAAGAGTCAATAAGATATCATCTAATGACTCCTTACTCAGTCCATTCTTAATGAAGAAAATTTTATCTTCTCTGTTTATGGAAACCATCCCCAAAGTACGACATCGCTTGTTACAATTCCATCGTCCACATTTGTAACAGACTTGTAACCTTTTTGCTCTTCTCCTTTTAGAATACGAACTTCTTCCAAGACCTGGCATGTATGAGTCAAATGAAATTGAAGACTCACCTGCTAGTCGGACCTTTGCTTCAATTATCTAGCGTACATCTTTTGGCATACCTTTGTGCATTAACAGTCTCAATCTTTCACATCAAACTTTGTAGATTTTTTTCAGAGCATTTTGAGGGAGAGAAGGAAAATGTTTTCTCAGGTTTGAAAGAATGACATCCATTTTAAAGGAGAAGAAAGATTCAATTATTTTGGGAAACTAAAATACAAACCGACTTGAGAGTCACGGAGTACCGTATCTGCCACTTAACCGGCAACACAAAGAACTCATCAACTTGATTCTTTTAGAAATGGTTTGAGCCTTTGTCCATTGACTTTTAACACATTACCATTCCTAGGATTCGCAATATCTACGGCCCCATGAGGATACACGTGTTTGACAACAAAAGGACCACTCCACCTAGATCTCAATTTTTTAGGGAATAGGTGCAGGCGAGAATCATAAAGCAGAACTTTTTGACCAATTTCAAAAGATTTTCTCAAAATTGTCTTGACTGTGGATTTTTTTGGATTTGTCTTTTGACAATTTTCACAACTTTTGCAAAAAGTATAGCAGTCCTTAAATAAAGTGGGCCAATAAAATCTGTACTGCAAGATTTTTGCACCTATTTTCTTTGAAGAAAAGTGACCTCCACATGCTTCTGAGTGATAAAATTTAATGACACTACCTACCTCACTGTCGGGCACGCATCTCTGAAAAATTTGGTCAAAACAATATTTGAATAAGTATGGGTTATCCCAATAAAAGTTTTTCACCTCTGTTAAAAATTTCTTCCTATCTTGGTGTGTCCATTGAGGCGACATCTTTCCTTCTTGTTCTTCAGTAAGAGACGAGGAAATTACTACAGGAAAACTTTGCTTTTCTCCCAAAAATGTGTACTTCAACCCAGCAGGTAATGGCTTTAGTTCCGGTGTGGGTACTTCTTCATGGGCATTATCATTTATGGGTTTTAGCTCTTCGAATTTTGGCTTTCTTCCTTGGTATTCTATTTCCTCTGTACAATCAAGCAAATCAAATGAATTAATTAAACAAACTTCTAATGGGTCAGAAGAACTCCCTTTTTGAAGATGATCATCTATAATGGCTTCAATTCCTTCAACTTCCTTATTTTCATCAAAGACTTCCTATGGTTGCTTGCACATGTTAAAAACATGGAGATCCAGTGTCATGTTTCCAAATGTTAGCTTCACCACTCCATTTCTGCAATTTATCAAAGCATTTGATGTTGCTAAAAATGGACGGCCTAAGATAACAGGAATTGACTTGCAACTATCAACCATAAGTTCAGTATCCAAGATAATAAAATCCACAGGATATATGAATTTATCAACTTGAACCAACACATCTTCCACTATTCCTCTTGGAATTTTAATTGATCTATCGGCAAGTAGAAGAGTTACAGAAGTTAGTTTTAACTCACCTAAGTTGAGTTGCTGATAAACTGAATATGGAAGCAAATTGACACTAGCACCAAGATCAAGTAAAGCTTTTTCAATTTTATGTTCTCCAATAATGCATGAAACTGTAGGACAATCAGGATCTTTATATTTCAACGCATTATTATTCTGAAGAATGGAGCTTACCTGTTCAGCCAAAAATGCTTTCTTTTTCACATTTAATTTCCTTTTAACAGTGCACAAGTCCTTCAAATATTTGGCATAAGAAGGAATATGTTTGATAGCATCTAACAGAGGAATATTGATTTTCACTTGTTTCAAAATTTCAAAAATTCTAGTGTTATGGTCCAATTTCTTTGGATTTTTCAATGCTTGAGGAAATAGGGGTGAAGGCGAGAGTTTGGTCTCCTTTTGGTCAACTTCTTCATTTTCTTGGGGAATTGGTTCATCTTCTTTCTCACAAGATTCGGGGATTTGTTTTTCAACAACCTTTCCACTCCTAAGAGTTATCACTGACTGGAGTTAGTGCATTTGTTGGTTTTCTGAACTCCCCTCATTTAGACTACACTGACCTTTGGGATTTGGTTGAGGTTGAGAAGGAAATTTTCCTTTCTCGTGAATGGTGAGTGCAGAAGAAAGTTTAGCAAGAGTATTTTTTATGTCATTTATGGTTTGATTGTTTTGTTTATTAATGACCTCTTGCTTTTCTATGAATGCATGCAGTGTTTCTTCAATGTTTTTCCTATATGGTGGGACATAAGGTGCATATCCTTGAGAATTTTGAGAGTCTTGTTGTGCCTGAGGAGGTGGTGGTTGCACGAATTGTGACTAAGTATTATTCCTCCAGCTGAAGTTCGGGTGATTTCTCCATCCCGAATTGTATGTATCTGAAAAAGAAGAAGTAAATGACTTTTTAAAATTATTCATTGCATTTACTTGCTCATGTACAACTTCTTTAAAAACAAGAATGTTAGGACATTCATGTGTTGAGTGTCCTAAGTCATCACAAATGCCACAAATTTCTTCATTTTGCACAGATTTGATTTCTTTTGCTTTTCTTAATTTCATGGCTTCAACCTTTCTAGCTAAACTGGCAAATCTAGCATTTAGATCTTCCTCTTGACTAAGGTGATATTTTCCTTTATTAGCACTTACAAGATTAGATCTAATTGAATTTTCAGAAATATTAGTACTATGCCAAGATTGAGAATTTTCAGCCAACTGGTTCAAATAGTCTAAAGCTTCATCAGGTTCTTTATCAAGAAACTCATCATTGCACATTGTTTCCACAAATTGTTTAGTTTCAAGAGTTAAACCTTCATAAAAGAAGCTTATAGTGCGCCATTTTTCAAAACCATGATGTGGGCAAGAATTTAACAAATCTTTAAATCGTTCCCAACATTGAAAATATGCTTCATTTGAATTTTGGGAAAAATTTTGGATTTGTCTTTTCATAGCATTGGTTTTATGTGTTGGAAAAAATTTCTTTAAGAACTCACCTTGCATTTCTTGCCATGTGCCAATTGATCTTGGTTTCAAAGTGTTAAGCCAGGATTTTGCTTTATCTTTTAAAGAAAAAGGAAACAATTTAAGCTTAACAATCTCTTCAGTGTAATTTTGATCATTGAAGGCAATACATACTTCCTCAAATTCTTTCAAAAGTAAATATGGGCTTTCAGATTCTAAACCATGAAAATTAGGAAGTAAAGAAATCATACCTGGTTTGAATCTAAAATTATTGGCATTGAGTGGAAAGATAAAATATGATGGACTAGAATTTCGAGGTGGTTACAAATATTCACGCATGGTTCGCAACGGTTGATTTTTTGGTTCATCATGTACACTTTCATTGTCAGCCATTGTGTCAATTGTGTGTGATTGTGATTCAAACAAGTCAATATATAAAGTACCATGATTAATTTTAACTAAACAACCAAAATTTAAATCACGATACCAATTAAGCATAAATACATAAATAACTAAAAATAAATAAACAAAAAATAATGTACAAGCTGGCGGTGTAACCCAACATTAAATATTAAGAAGGATGTGGTATAAACCAACCACCCAAAAATAAAAATAAAAATAAAATACGTAAAATAAAGTGCAGAAATTAAAATACGTAAAAATAAAGTGCAGAAAGTAAATTTAAAATATGAAAACCTGAGAGTGACAGAGCCCCACAGAGCCAAATGAAAGAGAAGAAGAAGAAGAAATATTATTTCATTAAGTTAGATTGCGTAAAAATAAATAACAGAAAAGTAAAAGGGAGAGTTTCCCCACTAAGTTAATGCGTAAAATAAAAGGGAGAGTTACCCCCACTGATGAAAAAAATGACGAAAATAAATAAATAAAATTAAATAACATAAATATAAAAGTTAGAAAGTTAGTATGTTAGCAAGTTAGTAAGTTAGAGAGTTAGTAAAGAAACCAAAGGATCGACAAGCCGATCTTTTGCTCCGGTGAGGGAGAAGAGAGAATAGATTTTATTAAAGAAAACAAATCTCAATAAATCAAAACTTCAAATCAAGTCCCCGGCAACGGCGCCAAAAACTTGACTGCAGGATTTAAGGATGCAAACCCAAGTGCAGGTTGTCTCAAGTAGTAAATTTCTCAAGAGTCCGAGGTCGACCCACAGGGAATTGATGAAGAAAAATTAATTGAGGTAAGAAGAGGATTTGTCACAGCACCAAAAGTAATAAAACAAGTTCACAAATGAATTTAAGGGCTTGCTTGGGTTAGGAGATCCACTCTTGGTAATAAATTAAAAGTAAGATTATTTCTCTTTTTAACTCAATTGAAATCCACACACAACGGAGGTTCCAATCGGAGAATATAACATTCAAAGTTCAATTATATATGTAATCATATTATGATTCCTTTAATTATCTACCAACATTTGTAAATGAGTTCAAGCATTCACTATGCCAATCCTATTGTCTACAATAAATCAAGATCTCCATTAACAAAGAAGGTTTCTAAATTGATTGGAAACAAAATACAACACATATATTGTTCATTTAATAATATATCATTTAAGCACAAGAAATAAAATAATCTAACCTTATTTCATTACCAAGAGCTTCACTCTTTCATCCAAGCAAGATGAAGATTTAGTTACTCATGGATAAGAAGAAAGAAAGAGAGAAGAAGAGAAAGATGAACATGACTTCAATTTAGAACAAGAGAAAATTACAACAAAGGAAAACAATAAACAAGCATAACCTTAACTTGTACAAACTAAGCCTAACACCAAGTGCTCCAAATGGTCAGCCAATGGTGCATTTTATAGAGGATTAGGGATACAAAATGACAAAGGGGATGATTAGGGGTAGGTGGGATGAGTGGATGAATGAGTGGAGAATGCCAAATGGTGAGGATAAGAGTGAAAAATCATTGAGATTTCTTATCTCCGAAATCATTCATTACTTAAGTCATTGATTTCGTCATTTTCGAGCCAAGTGGTCTTCATGAAAGTTTTAGGAAATTGTTTAAGCTTTCCAATGGCTATGGAATCACCCAAAAATTCATCCTACAGCCAAAGATATGACCTAATTATTACAAACTATTCAGGCCCAATTTCAACACCTCTATTTTGACTTTCAGACCCAATATCACCATCAAGGAGCCCGAATCAAGTTTTGTGTTCAACATGAAAGTTTTAGATCTGGGTCTTAACTTTCAAATGTCCAAATTTCAGCCCAAGATAATTCTTGCAGCCCAAGTTATGCTCTGATTACTGTATACTATTCAGGTTTCAGACACAAAACTCGTGTTCTGTCTTCCAAGCCCAATTAGCTCTACTAGATGTCTGATTGAGACTTTGAGCTCTTCATCAAACTTGTAGAGCTCTCTCTTATCTTTCCTACAAGGTAAAATTCATAATTATCAGACATTTAAAGCTTAAGATATGGTCGAAATACAAAAATAGTGTAAGACCAAAATAGTGCTGAAAAAATCAATTAAGTCCAATTTGAGTCCAAACTTACAAAACATAACTAGACTTAATCAATTAAGTACATAGAGAGTGTAAATGACTAAAAATGAGGGTTTATTAATGTATAAAATATGTGATCATCAATGCAGCTAGAGAGTTATTGAGAGATCAAAGGATATAAATCTCAAAGCTTGAAAGGAAGATATATATCCACAAAAGAAGGAGCTCAAGATGGATGTGGTGTACTTTACTATCATGGGGATTATGCATTGTTAGTTGGGTGATAATGTTTATGGGGTTTCAATAGGGTTGGTGATATGTATGGTGGTTCAATAGGTAATATTGAATAGTGGCTAGTTGTATTTATGTAGCAATGATTGTAGCTGGCTTGGTTATGTAATGATTCTGGTTGTGATGAGGGTAATTTAAGACTTACTATATTTATCTTTTGAAACCTAATGAAAGGAAGTCATTTAAGATAAAGGAAAATGATTTACTTATACTATTTGAAATATGACTTATAGCAATTTGAGAAGGGACACAACAACAATGAGAATGGACCTATAACATACAAATGAGAAATAAGAATGAAATAAGAAGGAACAAAGAAGACATAAGAAGGAAATAATAATTTGCAACTCTAAGCTGCTAGATGAAAAGGAACATAGCAACAATAACAAAGAACCTGTATATGAATACTTGATTGTATTCAAATAGCAAATGATCATTGGCCACCATATTAGAAATGAGAAGGAAGTAGCAATGGGAATGAACCTAGCAACTAGAATTTGCAATGAGAAATAAGAAGGAAATAAGAACTTGCTAATAAGCAAACGTGCCAAATGATCAGGTGAAGGTTGTTTTCTCTTGGTCCTTCAGAGCTATATGAAACTAGAAGTAGCCTAAAATCCATCTAGGAAGCAATAGTGTGACTTGCCAGCCAACATCTCTAACATCTGATCAATTAAGAACAAGGGAAAGTGATCATTCCTAAAGGCTTAGTTGAGATTCCTATAATCAACATGAACTTTCTAGTTGTTCTATACTCTAGTGGGGACTACCTCATTCTTCTCACTGACAACCACAATCATCCCCGTCTTCTTGGGAACTACATGCACCGGACTCACCCACTTGCTATCAGAAATAGGATAAATGATGCCAATTGATAACAATTTCTTCATTTCTTTCTTCACCACATCCAAAATTAGAGGGTTAAGTCTTCTTTGGGGTTGCCTCGTTAGTGTGACTTCCTCCTCCAATAAAATCCGATGCATGCATGTAGAGGGACTAATCCCAAGAATATTTGCAAGCGTCCATCCAATGGCTTTCTTATGTTGCCTCAAGATCTGCAACAATTTCTCTTCTTGTTCAGGCTACAAATTCTTTGCCATTATCACTGGTAGCTTCTCTTCTCGTTCTAAGAACAAATACTTCAAATGTTCAGGTAAAGGCTTTAACTCAATGATAGGTGGTTGCTACACTGAAGGTATCAATATGGTCGAAGAAACTAGTTTTGCTTATTTAACTGCAACGTCACCTGTAATCTGTGTACATTCTACTAAAATAACATCATCATATCCCATAATATCTAAAAAAATAGAAAATAAAGTATCATATCCTATATATGCAGAAATCTTAGAACATGCAGTACACATACTAGTTTCATCACAAACAGAAACAGAACATCCAGAAAAATTAACAGTATGTAGAAATCCCATAATTTCAGGAAATTCAGCTAGCATATCAACATGCATATCATCAACAAGCAAATAAATGACATCTAATTGAAAAACAAAATATTATTCTAAGGGATATTTCATGACATCAAAGATATTAAATTGAACTATGTTATCCCCAAATTTCATGAAAACGTACCAGCATGCACATCAATCTTAGTTTTTGTAGTTTTCAAGAAAGGTCTACCTAAAATTAATAGGGGTTGACTAGATGCAAATTCATCTTCCATGTTCAGAACATAAAAATCTATTGGGAATATTAAATAATTTACCCTTACCAAAACATCCTCAAGCACTCTTGTAGGATGAGTTGTGCTCCTATTTGCTAGTTAAATGATAACTCCGGTTGACTTCAATTCTCTAATTTGCATAGATTCATAAACTAAATTTGACATCATATTAATTGAGGCACCTAAATCCAACATTGCATGTATAAACTGTTTGTTGTCTATTGTGCAAAGAATGGTGAATGTTTTAGGATCCTTACATTTAGGAGGCATATTTGGTTGAATCAGGGCAAAAATATTTCTTCCCATGCTCAGGTTTTTATTTCCCTTCAACCTCCTCTTATAAGTGCATAATTCCTTCAAAAACATTGCATACTTTGAAATATGTTTTATTACTTCAAGGAGAAGTATATTGACTTCTACTTTCCTGAAGGTCTCCATAATCTTCCTATCCAATTTAGTTTTAGTTATCTTCTTTGATTGAGTTATTCAATTAGGAAAAAGGAGAGGAATGCTGAGAGTAGATTTTTTTGTAGAATTTTTCATTAACTTCTTATTTTGCTTCAAATTCCCTGCATGTTCTATATTCCACTGTATTGAATATTTTGAAAAATTCTAGTTTGCTGAATCTAATTTATCTACACAATCCTGCTACATAATCTTTGGTTGGAGTTGGGTTGGACCACTCATTTCTTTGCCACTTCTTAAAGTTATGGCACTCACATTACCTCTTGGATTGTTAATTGTTTGGGAGGGCAATCGGCCGGAGCCTTGAGACTTTAATTCATTGATGGAAGTTTGAAGTTAACTAATTTGAGTCTCCAAGTTTTGAATAGTAGTTTCAATTCTCTATTGAAACTGAAGGTTATTGGTTGCTAACTACTTCACCAAGTTTGCCAAGCTATGTTCTGAATTGCGACTTTGTTGTTTGGGATGTTTCACTGGTGGTTGCTCGGGCCTGCTGCATTATATCTGGTCTGCTGTTAAAATTGGCTAGAATTGTCGCCATACCGTATATTGGGATGATCTCTCTATCTAGGGTTATATGTGTTAGAATAAGGGTCATACTTTGGCTGTTGCTGGTATGTTTTGCCACAAAAGATGTCAGCCACTGCTTCACTACTTTCTTGGAGTGCAAGACACTAGTCTGTTGGATGATCTAGTAAGGAATAAATTTCACAAAGTTTTGCTAGGGACTGAATTTGCCTTTGTCCTAATGCTAGTTGCCTAACCAAGGAGGTCAACTCCTCCAATTTATTCTCCACTCTCTATTGATCAGCATAAAAAACCCTTACTTCATTGACTCCTTTAGTTAAGGTAATGACTTGTGTGCCAAATTGTTGTGCATTTTCCACCATGTTTGCTATTAAGTCTCTTGTTGTAGTAAGAGTTTTATCCATTAAAGCTCCTCCAGAGGTTGCATCTACCATGCTTCTATCCATGGGTAAAAGTCCTTTGTGTAACGCCCCAATTTTTTAGAAAATATTCTGAATGTACTGTTTTCTGTTTTTCATGCTTTTGTATGAATGACCGTTGTGTCCCTATTTTTCTCTTCTCGATTTTTGTATGAAAACAATTACGATAATACAGTTCAAATTTTATTTGATCGTTTTACGTAATTTGTTTCGAGACAAGAAAATAAAAATTTTTCTCGAGCCATCGTATTAATTTTTCTCGAAAGATATACAACTAAATAATACTGCTGGATATTTTATTTGAACGTTTTGGACGATTACCTACGTTGTGGGAAAAATGGGAAAATGACCGTTACGTCCCGAACGCATCTTGCTTTCTCTGTTTTTGTCTGCTTTTAATTGTTTTCTTCTTGATTTAATGCCGTAAAATACCGTCTGTGATTTTATATGAACTTTTTGTGTGAATTGCTTCGAGGCAGAAAATAATATTTTCCTGGCCGGGAAAATCTTATTTGATTATTTAGAATCGGGGGATCTTACTTAACCCGATTCTAAATAAGACTAAAAATAATCTTTTAATATTTAGGATTTAATCACAAATAAAATAATTTTATATTATTATAATATTATTTTATAAGTCAAGATGTTTTAGTGACAAAGGGACCCGAAATATTTTGCGGGACCCACAATTAGCCGAATCTTAAATCGGTAGCTTAGTTAATCACCGTAAGTCGTAGAACTTTCAGTAACAGTGACTCACTAGTCGACTCAAACAGAAGAGCATTTATTACGCAGCAGGTGACTAAGCCATGTGAGTCACCGGAACCAACCAATGAGAAGTAGGCTTGCTCACCAAGGCTTAATCTTAGCCTTTGATTCATCCAATGGCTTGATGAAGCCAAGCAAGGTGCCCACCTTGCACCCCACTTGAAGTCCACGGCCAAGAGGCCTTTGGTGACCTAAAAATCACTTTGTCTTCATCACTTTTCTCTCTCTCTCTCTCATCAAGAACCCTAGCCACCATTCTTGTCCATTTTCTTCCTTCCATTCGCCAAGACAACTACACCATCCAACCATCCAAAAATTTTTCTAACCAAGTTTCCTTAACCTAAACACCATTCTAAGAACCTTTGTAGTTGGAAGTTTCTTCAAATTCTTCCATCTAAGGCTTGGAAACCAACCTTGAAAGTTTTACCTAGAAGGTGAAATTTCATGCTTTTCTTTTCTCTCTTCTTTTTCAAAGTTCTAAGCCATGATTTTTCCATGGTTTAGCTTCTTTTTCATGGTTAGTAACATGTAGGTTTTGTTTGAGATTTTTAGGTGTTTGGTGGAGTGAAAACCGTGACCTAAGGAGGTGAGAAAGCAAGTTTTTGTCTTCATTTAAGGTAAGAGGAAGACAATTCTTATCATCCCTTGATGGTGGTAAGAAGATGAGTTGTTTGTAGAATCCATAAGGATTCGGTTGTGGTGTGTTTATTGATGTGTATTTGTTAATTTTTGTGATTGCTAGTAGCTTAAGTGTTATGTGTTAGTAGCTTTCTTATTGGTAATTGTAATAATCTTGCATGTCTAATAGCTTTTGATTGTATGTCTATAAGCTTTAAATTAGGTTTATGTGTTAGAAATATTTTGCATGTGTTAGAATATTTTGTATGTGTTAGAAATATAATGCATGTGTTAGGATTGTATGATAAAATATAGGATGTGAATAACATGTGTAAGTTTGCATGAGTGTTCCAAAGAACACAATCCAATAGCTCACGGCAATGACAAGTTGGAGGACCAAAATGTTCTCTTGATTTTTCCTAAAAGTGTAGCTTAATTAACCTAGAGAATCAAGAAAGTTTCTAATTGATTTGATCAAAGAAAAATGCATTTAGAAATCAAATGGTACAAACTTAGTATTTTGGGCCAACATGCCTAAAGGATTAAATTGACTATAGATAACTATTTTCTAAAATGATTTAATGAACTTAGACTATAGAATACATTTGATATGATTTAAAAGGTGAAAGACATTTTGGAAATCAAATGCAAAAGTTTTATAAAATTCGCCAACATGCCACTATAGGAAATCATGATTTTTAAAAACTTGTTTCTAAACCTTTTTCAATTAAAAAGAAACAATACAAGTTAAGAAGAAATTTTCTATAATGATTTATGAAGGAACCAATTGATTAGAAGTAAGTCTAAAGGGTTAAAATTCATAATTTTATCATTAGGAAGGAAATACAAGAATGTTAAGAAATTTTCTAACATATAGCTCACTTTTGGTTTTGAAGCATGTTAGAGATTTCAAAAAGAATTTAATGAAATGGTTAAAAATTAGGTAAATAGAAATTTTATGGAAAATTTAGAAAATCATTATTATAAGTTTATAAACAAAATGCATTAATTTTTAGTAAAATTGAACCTATAGATAGTCAAAATATCCTAATGACAAGATACTGGTATGAAAAATTATTCTACGTAGTTTAAATGTACTAAATATTATTTCTATCTGTTTAAATGGTAATTTTAAAGGCATCCGAATAAGAAAATGATTTAAAAATCCTACGCGATTGAGAAAACGTATTAAAATGCTACGCGATTTTAAAAACAGTAAAAATATCCTTACCCGATTTTTAAACGTTTGTAAAAACGACGAGATTTCAAAAACGCGATAAAATTTCTACGCGATTGACCGTTACCGTATTTATTTTTCGCTGTCGGAAAATGTGAACCCGCATGTGCTTTTGAGGTTATTACGCTGTCGGGAAAAAGTGAACCCGCATGTGCTTTCTCGCCATTGAGGGCATATATTTTTATCTTGAGGGCATTTTCGTAATTTCATATATTTGGAATTATGTTTTGTCTTTATACCGATTTTTGGTGTTTTGGGTTGATTTGAGACGAATCACATCGTGTTGTCGATGCGATAAGTGTAGTGTAGTTTATTGTTCTAATAAACTTGGAGACTTTAGTGTACGGATCCCACACGTGGACAGCTTGGTAGCTCCGGGGCCGTGGTAAACCGATAGCACACTAATGTACTCGACATTCACTATATTTAATCGAGGTTTGTAAAGTCTAGTAGTACATTGCCTATAGTGCCACAACGGAGACCGTGAACTATACTACGCCCGGATGGTGGATTCCCAAGGCCGTAGGCTATCGACGCAACGTGTGACCGCGTAATAGTTGGTCATGGGCAGCCGTGGTACTAATAGATTTTGCAAGTCATTCTCTCTCGATATCTCGTTTGGGGTTTAGCTCCATGGAGTAGGGTTGTGTTTTGGTGTATTTGAGTATATCTTGGATAATATTCCATTTTTCTCTATTTATCTTTATCCGGTAACATCTTGGATGTTTTTACATTTTCTCTATTTGTATTTATCCGATAATTATTTTATGTTAGTTGTCTATTTCTTATCCTATTTTATCCGTGAGATTGATTTATCTGTGTGAATTTCTTTATTTGTGTTATATCTGTGATATTCTGAAAC
The DNA here is from genome assembly GCA_029884605.1 of Ormosia emarginata. Taxonomy (NCBI): domain Eukaryota; kingdom Viridiplantae; phylum Streptophyta; class Magnoliopsida; order Fabales; family Fabaceae; genus Ormosia; species Ormosia emarginata. The sequence continues at coordinate 15,811,625 of JAQQTP010000078.1, read as the reverse complement.
ACTAGGATATTTAATATGTATTACTGTTATAGCTTCTTCGTATTGTATAAATTGTGTAGTAGTTATTTGTCGTCTTCTTATTTGCCATGTTGTGATGATTTTATGTTGTCTTACCTCTTTATTGTATGTGTCTCATTGTCTATTTATTTTTTGCGGTAAAGAGTTTGAAGAGGAAGAAGAGGAACAACCTCTTGAGATCTTGTACCCCGAGGAAGAGGGAGATAGCCAGACCGACGATAGTTTTACGATCAAGAACCATCCGATCATCCATATCCTCCGGATTGATTGTGGGGATGGCGACGCCAGATTTTGGGATTCATAGAGCTGGTATTTCATGGAGGTGATCTGGCCTGGCATTTACGAGGAGATCGTGCTTCTGTTACGTATGCTGGACGTATGACCGTTATTTTACGTCACCAGTTTGATGGAGAGCCCATTGTGACTACGACGCTTTTTCTGCATTTAGAGTTGCCCTTATCCATTAGGCGTTATTGGGGTGCTGAAAACCCTGAGCCTAGTGAGATAAGCATCGTGTCGACTGCGCGATCCCGTTATCGCCGTGTGTCGAGACATCAGGGATATTTATCTCCTGATGATCATTTTCACACCGAGAGTGATCCATCAGAGGATTAGATAATCATGATGTTTTTTTTTTTTTTTTGGGCGCGTCACAACAGACAAATCCGTATATATTAACTCTTTTATTGCTTTCTTTACTTGTTTTTGTTTAAATAGTTGTAGTCTTAGTTGTAAATTATATGTACAGCTTTATAACTTAACCATATGTATATTATTAGTGATGATGTTTTTTTTTTTATTTCGTATTTTTCGTATTATCTTTTTATTACATACTTCACTATCGTGAATTATTTTACAACCCGTAATAATTTTAACAAATATTCCGCAACTCGGGTAGATTTTATTTCTATTTATTTTATTTTCTTTTATGTGTGACATCCTCCAAAGGGTGTTACATTAGTTGGTATCGAGCCCAAGTTAGAGTCTTTTGGGGTTGTGGTTGGGTCTGTTTTTGTTTGTGCTGTGTGATTCTCTGTGATCTTTGTGATTTATATCCTTTTGGAAATATCTTAAAGGATGTATCTGACTTTGTTTTGTTATGTTTGAAGAAAGGAGATGGCTGGTAGAGGCAGAGGACGTGCTAACGTAAATCGAGATGAGGACCCGATGTTGGTTGCTGCTGAGGCTATGCGGCATGGCTGAAGTGATTACTCAGCAAAATTTGAGAGCAGCCCAACAAAGAAGATGCTACAAACCGATGCCCTAAATTTATCCGAATTTAGGCGTCATAATCCGCCACAATTTAGAGGCGAGGTGGATCCGAGAAAGCGAGTCGCTGGATGCAAGATTTAGAGAGAATATTTGAGGGGATGAGATGTACGATGAAAAGAAAGTGACTTATGCTATTTTCATGCCGAGAGGAGATGCAGTAACATTGGTGGAGAGGAATCCGCCGAGTGTTGCAAGTCAAGGGACCGAGATCACTGGGAAGTATTTTCTAATACTTTTCTCGGATAAATATTTTCCTCGCGAGTGTTAGGCATGCCAAGGAAATGGAATTTCTTGGTTTGCGACAGGGGAATATGACGGTGAATGAGTATGCCACAAAATTTGAGAATTTATCTCAATTCTCGATTATGCTCAAACACGACAAGATGATGTGTGGAGATGCAGGAAGTTTGAATCGTGTTTAAGGGTGGAACCGAAACGAGGAGTGGTATCTTTGAGGATGACTCGCTTTCATGCGTTGGTGGATGCGTGTGCTCGACTTGAAGAGTTGGAGCCATCTAGAGATCGAGGAATCGGAATTTTGGACCGACAAGGTTCCGAGAGGGGAGGTAGTAATGCAAATCGGTTTCAGCCAAAGCCGTATACCAGTTAACAGAAGTCAATCTCAACGACCATCCGTTAGTGGAAGTGCAAGTGGTAGTGGAGTCGATGCAGGGTGGCGTTTACGCCAACATGTTTTAAGTGCGGGAAGAAAGGTCATATTTCTCCCGAGTGTACGCTTAAAGGTACGCTTTGTTTCAATTGTAAGCAACCCGGGCACATATCAAAGGATTGTCCACAAATGAGAGAAAACCTCCGCTGTTCGGTATGTTAAAGCTAATCGCCAGAAGTCCGGAAGTACTCAACCGAGATCCGGAGGACGAGTGTATACAATGACGGGATCTCGAGATTTCTAAGTCCGATGATCTTATTCAGGAGAAGGAGACATTGGAGGTAATCTTCTCGACCGTGCTTGTATGACTCGGGTGCTACACACTCTTTTATTGCATATGATTGTGTGGAAAGGTTGAAGTTGCCTATGTCTTCTCTCGAATGTTATGTTGAATGTATCTACACCAACCGCTAAACCCGTAGTTACTTCTAAGATCCGTTTGGATTGTCCTATTGTTGTGAAGGGCCATTTGTTTTTGGTTGATTTGATTTGTTTGCCTCTCATTGAGATAGATGTAATCTTAGGGATGGACTGGTTATGTTCTAACCATATCCTCATAGATCAGTGCGAAGAAAACTATAGTTTTTCCTAAGGAAGAAGAGTCCGGATTCTTAACCGCCGTTAAGGTCAAGTCTTTACCGAGAGATGGAGCGCAGGATATCCGGTATTGTCTTCTCTAGAAGTTAAGAATGAGAAGGATGTGAATACTATTCCCGTTGTCAACAATTTTCCTGATGTTTTTCCCGAAGATGTACTCGGTTTGCCGCCCGAGCGGGAGATCGAGTTCTCAATTGATTTAGTACCGAGAATGTGTCCTATCTCAATTGCACCATATCGTATGTCGTCGCAGAGAGTTGGAGGAGCCGAAGAAGCAATTAGTGGAACCGTTGGAGAAAGAGTTTGTACGACCTAGCGTTTCCCCATGGGGTGCACCAAAGTTTTTGGTCAAGAAGAAAGATGGAACATCACGACTTTGTGTAGACTATCGACAATTGAATAAGGTGACTATCAAGAATAAATATCCGCTTCCAAGAATCGACGATTTGATGGATCAATTGAGAGGAGCTGTGATATTTTCCAAGATAGATCTACGATCGTGTTATCACCATATTCGTGTAAAAGGGGAAGACGTGTCGAAAACCGCCGAACTCGTTATGGACATTATGAGTATCGTAATGCCATTCGGGGTGACGAATGCTCCTGCTATATTTATGGATTATATGAACAGAATATTTCGTCCATATCTAGACAGATTTGTCGTTGTCTTTATCGATGACATTCTGATCTATTCTCAATCGAAGGAAGAGCATGCTGAACATCTAAGTGTTATTCTTCGATTTTGAGGGAGAAACAGCTTGTATGCGAAGTTGTCTAAGTGTGAGTTCTGGTTGGAAGAAGTTCAATTTCTTGGTCACGTGATTTCTAAAGAAGGTATAGCGGTGGACCCATCGAAAGTGGAGACTGTTTTTTGAGGGGAGAGACCTAAGACAAGAATGTGTTCAAGTTTTGTTGGACTTGCTGGTTATTATCGAGATTTATCAAGGTTTTTCCAAGATTGCTGGACCGCTTACACAACTTACGAGGAAAAGTCAAGCTTTCGAATGGACAAGAACGTGAAGCTAGCTTTCAAGAGTTGAAGAAGAGGTTAACAATCGCGCCTGTTAATCCTACCGATTCGACAAAATCTTTCGATGTGTATTGTGACGCTTCTTATCAAGGACTAGGATGCGTGTTGATGCAAGATCGAACGTGGTAGCATATGCTTCTCGACAATTGAAGATTCATGAAAAGAATTATCCTACGCATGATTTGGAATTGGTCGCGGTAGTTTTTGCTTTGAAGATATGGAGACACTTTCTCTATGGAGCAACGTTCAACATATTCAAGGATCACAAGAGTTTGAAGTACTTGTACGACCGTAAGAGCTGAATACGAGGCGAGAAGATGGTTGGAATTTCTCGAACGATTACGATTTTCAACTTTTGTACCACCCTGGTAAGGCGAATGTCGTGGCCGATGCCTTAAGCAGAAGATTATTAGTGTTTCTCGCTAATGATTAAAGAAAAGAGCTCATCGAACAGTTTAGAGATGAGTGGTCATTTGTTGAGTTGAAACCGGGAAGATCTGTGTTAGCATGGTTACTATCTCGAGCGAGTTGATGGAAGACATAAGGGAAAAGCAAAATGCCGATAAATTTTTGCAAGGAATAAGGGAGCAAATGAAGCAAGACGAGGCAATAGAGTTCAAAGAAGGAACTGATGGAATTCTGAGATTTCGGGGTAGAGTCTGTGTTCCTCGTAATCGAGAGTTGAGAAGATATATTGTGAGACATGCCCATACTAGTCTATTGAGTATGCATCCAGGTATAACAAAAATGTATCAAGATTTGAAGAAGTTATTCTGGTGGCATGGAATGAAGGGTGATGTTGTTAGATGCGTGTCAACTTGCCTAATTTGTCAAAAGTCGAAAGTTGAACACCAAAGACCAGCTGATGTTGCAACCATTATCGATTCCAGAATGGAAATGGGACAAAGATTTCTATGGATTTCAAGCTATCGGTTTGCCAAAGACAAGGAGAGGTCATGACGCAATATGGGTTATAGTCGATAGACTTACGAAATCGGCTCATTTCTTACCGATCAATATCAAATATTCATTGGAAAGATTAACCCAACTTGTACATCGTTGAAATTATCGACTACATGGTGTACCGACAAGTATAATTTCTCGATCGTGATCCGAGGTTTACGTCAAGATTTTGGTGAAGTCTGCAAGAAGCTATGGGAACTAAGTTACGACCGAGTTCGCCGTATCATCCGCAGATCGACGGTCGACCGAAAGAACTATACGCCTTTTGGAGGATTTATTGCGTGCTTGTGTTTTGGAACAACGGGAAGTTGGGATGAATTTTTATCTTTGATAGAATTCACCTACAACAATAGTTTTCACGCAAGCATCGGAATGGCACCTTATGAAGCATTGTATGGAAGACGATGTCGAACGCCGTTATGCCGGTATCAAGATGGAGAAAGTATGATCATTGGACCTGAGCTTGTACAACAAACTACTGATAAAGTTAAGATGATACAAGAAAAGATGAGGACGACGCAGCGTACAAAAGAGTTACGCGGATAAGCGAAGACGACCTCTTGAGTTTGAGGAGGGTGAGCATGTATTTCGAGAGTTACTCCTACGACCGTGCTCAAGAGTGATTAAGTCTAAGAAGCTTACTCCTAAATTCATTGGACCATATCGATTATCCGACGTATAGGTCCCGTAGCATATCGATTGCTTTGCCGCTTTTCTATCCAATTTGCATGACGTGTTTCATGTGTCTCGCCATTTTAAGTATATGCCGATCCGACACATGTTATACAACCGATGACGTGCAATTAAAGGAGAATTTGACTTACGAAACTTTACCCGTCAGATAGAGGACGTAAAGGTAAAGCAAATTTTCGAGGGAAGATGATCGAGTTGGTGAAAGTCATATGGAATGATGTGACGGTGAGGCTACTTGGGAACTCGGAAGATAAAATGAAGGATCAAGATCCTCATTTGTTCGATGAACATCAAATTTCGAGGACGAAATTTTTATTTGTTGGGGAGTGTTGTAACGCCCCAATTTTTAGAAAATATTCTAAATGTACTGTTTTCTGTTTTTCATGCTTTTGTATGAATGACCGCCGTGTCCCTATTTTTCTCGTTTCTCGATTTTCGTATGAAAACAATTACGATAATACAGTTTCAAATTTTATTTGATCGTTTTACGTAATTTGTTTCGAGACTAGAAATAAAAATTTTTCTCGAGCTATCAGTATTAATTTTTATGAAAGATATACAGCTAAATAATACTCTGGATATTTTATTTGAACGTTTTGGACGATTACCTACGTTGTGGGAAAAAACGGAAAATGACCGTTACGTCCCGAACGCATCGTTTTATCTGTTTTTGTCTGCTTTTTAATTGTTTTCTTCTTGATTTAATGCCGTAAAATACCGTCTGTGATTTTATATGAACTTTTTGTGTGAATTGCTCGAGGCAGAAAATAATATTTTCCGGCCGGGAAAATCTTATTTGATTATTTAGAATCGGGGGATCTACTTAACCCGATTCTAAATGAGACTAAAAATAATCTTTTAATTTTTAGGATTTAATCACAAATAAAATAATTTTATATTATTATAATATTATTTTATAAGTCAAGATATGTTTTAGTGACAAAGTGGGACCCTAAATATTTTGCGGGACCCACAATTAGCCGAACGGTTAAATCGGTAGCTTAGTTAATCACCGTAAGTCGTAGAACTTTCAGAACAGTCGACTCAAATAGTCGACTCAAGAGAGCATTTATTACGCAAAGGTGACTAAGCCATGTGAGTCACCTGAACCAACCAATGAGAAGTAGGCTTGCTCACCAAGGCTTAATCTTAGCCTTTGATTCATCCAATGGCTTGGATGAAGCCAAGCAAGGTGCCCACCTTGCACCCCACTTGAAGTCCACGGCCAAGAGGCCTTTGGTGACCTAAAAATCACTTTGTCTTCATCACTTTTCTCTCTTCTCTCTCATCAAGAACCCTAGCCACCATTCTTGTCCATTTTCTTCCTTCCATTCGGCCAAGACACAAACTACACCATCCAACCATCCAAAAATTTTTCTAACCAAGTTTCCTTAACCTAAACACCATTCTAAGAACCTTTGTAGTTGGAAGTTTCTTCAAATTCTTCCATCTAAGGCTTGGAAACCAACCTTGAAAGTTTTACCTAGAAGGTGAAATTTCATGCTTTTCTTTTCTCTCTTCTTTTTCAAAGTTCTAAGCCATGATTTTTCCATGGTTTAGCTTCTTTTTCATGGTTAGTAACATGTAGGTTTTGTTTGAGATTTTTAGGTGTTTGGTGGAGTGAAAACCGTGACCTAAGGAGGTGAGAAAGCAAGTTTTTGTCTTCATTTAAGGTAAGAGGAAGACAATTCTTATCATCCCTTGATGGTGGTAAGAAGATGAGTTGTTTGTAGAATCCATAAGGATTCGGTTGTGGTGTGTTTATTGATGTGTATTTGTTAATTTTTGTGATTGCTAGTAGCTTAAGTGTTATGTGTTAGTAGCTTTCTTATTTGGTAATTGTAATAATCTTGCATGTCTAATAGCTTTTGATTGTATGTCTATAAGCTTTAAATTAGGTTTATGTGTTAGAAATATTTTGCATGTGTTAGAATATTTTGTATGTGTTAGAAATATAATGCATGTGTTAGATTGTATGATAAAATATAGGATGTGAATAACATGTGTAAGTTTGCATGAGTGTTCCAAAGAACACAATCCAATAGCTCACGGCAATGACAAGTTTGAGGACCAAAATGTTCTCTTGATTTTTCCTAAAGTGTAGCTTAATTAACCTAGGAGAATCAAGAAAGTTTCTAATTGATTTGATCAAAGAAAAATGCATTTAGAAATCAAATGGTACAAACTTAGTATTTTGGGCCAACATGCCTAAAGGATTAAATTGACTATAGATAACTATTTTCTAAAATGATTTAATGAACTTAGACTATAGAATACATTTGATATGATTTAAAATGTGAAAGACATTTTGGAAATCAAATGCAAAAGTTTTATAAAATTCGGCCAACATGCCACTATAGGAAATCATGATTTTTTAAAAACTTGTTTCTAAACCTTTTTCAATTAAAAAGAAACAATACAAGTTAAGAAGAAATTTTCTATAATGATTTATGAAGGAACCAATTGATTAGAAGTAAGTCTAAAGGGTTAAAATTCATAATTTTATCATTAGGAAGGAAATACAAGAATGTTAAGAAATTTTCTAACATATAGCTCACTTTTGGTTTTGAAGCATGTTAGAGATTTCAAAAAGAATTTAATGAAATGGTTAAAAATTAGGTAAATAGAAATTTTATGGAAAATTTAGAAAATTATTATTATAAGTTTATAAACAAAATGTCTGTCAATTTTTAGTAAAATTGAACCTATAGGATAGTCAAAATATCCTAATGACAAGATACTGATGAAAAATTATTCTACGTAGTTTAAATGTACTAAATATTATTTCTATCTGTTTAAATGGTAATTTTAAAGGCATCCGAATAAGAAAATGATTTAAAAATCCTACGCGATTGAGAAAACGTATTAAAATGCTACGCGATTTTAAAAACAGAAAAATATCCTTACCCGATTTTTAAACGCTTTGTAAAAACGACGAGATTTCAAAAACGCGATAAAATTTCTACGCGATTGACCGCTACCGTATTTATTTTTCGGCCGTCGGGAAAATGTGAACCCGCATGTGCTTTTGAGGTTATTATTCATTGCCGGGAAAAAGTGAACCCGCATGTGCTTTCTCGCCATTGAGGGCATATATTTTTATCTTGAGGGCATTTTCGTAATTTCATATATTTGGAATTATGTTTTGTCTTTATACCGATTTTTGGTGTTTTGGGTTGATTTGAGACGAATCACATCGTGTTGTCGATGCGATAAGTGTAGTGTAGTTTATTGTTCTAATAAACTTGGAGACTTTAGTGTACGGATCCCACATGTGACGCTTGGTAGCTCCATTGGGCCGTGGTAAACCGATAGCACACTAAATGTACTCGACATTCACTATATTTAATCGAGGTTTGTAAAGTCTAGTAGTACATTGCCTATAGTGCCACAACGGAGACCGTGAACTATACTACGCCCGGATGGTGGATTCCCAGTGCCGTAGGCTATCGACGCAACGTGTGACCGCGTAATAGTTGGTCAAGCAGCCGTGGTACTAATAGATTTTGCAAGTCATTCTCTCTCGATATCCGTTTGGGTTTAGCTCCATGGAGTAGGGTTGTGTTTTGGTGTATTTGAGTATATCTTGGATAATATTCCATTTTTCGCTATTTATCTTTATCTGGTAACATCTTGGATGTTTTTACATTTTCTCTATTTGTATTTATCTGATAATTATTTTATGTTAGTTGTCTATTTCTTATCCTATTTTATCCGTGAGATTGATTTATCTCGTGTGAATTTCTTTATTTGTGTTATATCTGTGATATTCTGAAACACTAGGATATTTAATATGTATTACTGTTATAGCTTCTTCGTATTGTATAAATTGTGTAGTAGTTATTTGTCGTCTTCTTATTTGCCATGTTGTGATGATTTTATGTTGTCTTACCTCTTTATTGTATGTGTCTGTTGTCTATTTATTTTATGCGGTAAAGAGTTTGAAGAGGAAGAAGAGGAACAACCTCTTGAGATCGTGTACCCTGAGGAAGAGGGAGATCAGCAGACCGACGATCAGTTTTACGATCAAGAACCATTCGATCATCTATATCCTCTGGATTGATTGTGGGGATGGCGACGCCAGGATTTTTGGGATTCATAGAGCTGGTATTTCATGGAGGTGATCTGGCCTGGCATTTACGAGGAGATCGTGCTTCTGTTACGTATGCTGGACGTATGACCGTTATTTTACGTCACCGCTTGATGGAGAGCCCATTGTGACTACGACGCTTTTTCTCGCATTTAGAGTTGCCCTTATCCATTAGGCGTTATTGGGGTGCTGAAAACCCTGAGCCTAGTGAGATAAGCATCGTGTCGACTGCGCGATCCCGTTATCGCCGTGTGTCGAGACATCGGGATATTTATCTCCTGATGATCATTTTCACACCGAGAGTGATCCATCAGAGGATTAGATAATCATGATGTTTTTTTGGGCGCGTCAGCGTATGTCTGTATATATTAACTCTTTTATTGCTTTCTTTACTGTTTTTGTTTAAATAGTTGTAGTCTTAGTTGTAAATTATATGTACAGCTTTATAACTTAACCATATGTATATTATTAGTGATGATGTTTTTTTTTTATTTCGTATTTTTCGTATTATCTTTTTATTTCATACTTCAGTATATCGAATTATTTTACAACCCGTAATAATTTTAACAAATATTCCGCAACTTGGGTAGATTTTATTTCTATTTATTTTATTTTCTTTTATGTGTGACATCCTCCAAAGGGGTGTTACACCTTTGTAGAAATACTGAATTAGCAACTGGTCACTGATATGGTGATGAGGATAACTTGAACACAATTTCTTGAATCTCTCCCAATACTCATGCAGAGTTTCTCCTGATATCTTCCTTATGTCATATATATCCTTCCTAATGGCAGTAACTCTGGAAGTAGGGAAGAACTTTTCTAAGAACAATATCTTCATATCATTCCAACATGTTATGGCAACTGGTTGTAAGTAATACAACCAATCCTTGGCTACATTAGCAAAAGAGAATAGAAATGCTCTAAGCTTGATATGTTCTTCAGGAATTTCTTGTGGTTTCATGGTAAAACACACCACACGAAACTCCTTTAAGTGCATGTGGGGGTCCTCACCTGCAAGTCCATGAAACTTTGACAGCAATTGTATTAATCCATATTTCAATTCAAAACTAGCATTTAAGTCAGGATATTGAATGTACAAAGGCTGGTAATTCATATCAGGTGTTGCTAGTTCCTTAAGAGTCCTATTATGCATATTACCAACCATGTTTATAGTGTTATTTGTATTCTCAGGTTCAATTTCAATATTATCATCCGTAATTGCAGTATTACTTATATTCTCAAGTTTAGTTTCAATTTCAATTTTAGAAACTATCATTTCACTAAACCTATGAGCTCTATTAAGTGTATACAAGATCCTCTCAATATCGTGGTCAATGTCCAGCAAATAATTACTAGAAGGTCTAGTCATACAATATGCAAAAGTACAGAAATGCAAGATATGCAAAATAGACTACATAACACTAAGATTTTACCAAAATAACATTAGTTACCCTAATTACACAATTTTAGAAATTATGGGACCACCATCGGGTGAAAACTACTCAAAAATGGTACCAAAAAATGTAATAGAAAATCTTTAAAAATTGGAAAAGTGGTTTAAACGATGGAATTTGGCCAAGATAGGGTGGAACTCACTATAATAGTGAGCCTTGTAGAACACAACATTTTCTTATAACTGGCTAATTTTTAGGCTATTCTAAGATGATTTATAGATACAAAAATCTGAAAAATAGCTTAATTCTACTAAAACAACTGAAAACAAAGTAAACAAGGGTGTTAGGGGTTAGGCAAGGTCTTGATATGATCAAATAACATCAAAAGACACACAATAATGTCCTCTACTTACCTACCAAAATGTAGATCAATCAGAGATGGTTTGAACTGTACACTTGTTCTTGCACTTGGAGACTATAATTGTGTTGGAAACTTGCCTAAAACAAGGAAAATGGGGGTTAGTGAAAGGTTAGTAGTTAATTATTCTCCTAATATGATTGATTAGACTCAGAATGATTCTTGACAATGGTGCCAAAATTTGATAGCTACCGAGACTATCAAATTATATCAATTTGTAAATCGATTCACCAAATTACTTGTAGTATAAGGTACAACTGGGTTGAGCCCTTGGATCATTTTAATTAAGTAATATGATTAAGAAGTTAACAAAGGGGAAAAATATTACAAAATCAATTAAATAAAAGTAATTAAAAATTGTAACAGAATTAAGTAAATAACTAATCCAAGGAAATCAACTAATCTGAAGTTCAATTCATCCTCGATCACTAAGAATCCATTCAATTGCTAACTAAGTTTTTGGTCTTAGATCACATCAAGAGACCTTAAGATGATCCATGAATTCTCTACTAGATAAGCATATAGAATTTAATTAATCAAGGTTAAATGAATTATGCACACATCTAATCCTAAATTAATCTAAAACTTAGAATTCAACCCAGCTTAACAATCCATCAAACACCTTTGATGCATTGTTTAGTCTCTGTAATACTTATTAAACGCATGGTAATTATACAATTATCACATCAACATCTAAATCAAATTAAATAATTCAATTTAGATTTAACAAAATCAAAAGAGGTAAAAAAGAAACTTGATTAACAAGTAAAAGAGAAACTTGATTAACAATTAAATGTAAAGTAATCAAAACAAGAACTCAGAATTAAACATTAAGATTGTTAATTCCTAGGACTGATTGAAAAAGGTCTAGCCATCAATGGATGGAAGGAAATAAAAACAGAAAAGAAAGAAACTTAGAGAGAAGAGAGAGACAAAGAGATGAAGAGAGAAAGTGCAAGAGAGGCTAAAAATAGGTTTTCCTCAAAGTTGCTTCTTCTGCATAAATAAATGCCTATAAAATTCAAAATCCAAGTTTTCCCTTAGCTCAGGGTTAATCATCTTCCTTTTAACTTTAATTGAACACCTAATTTGCTAAATTTAGGCTTAGAATGAGAGAGTTATGCCCAAAACATTCTTAACAGCTCTCTAGACTCATCAACTGACTTAAAAGGGAAACAATACTATCAAAATGTCATAGTTTCGATAAGTGGTCTTCATAAGGATTGAAGATCCACGTATCATCTTTCCAATGAAATTGGTTTCAGCTCCATATGACTCCTACAACCCAACTTATGGTCTAATCCTTACTTGTTGTTCAAGTTCCAATGATAGCCTCTATGTTCTGACTTCGAGGCTTAATCTGACCCTCTAGACATCTGATTCAGCCTTAAGATCTTCATCAAAGTTATAGATCTTTTTTTTATGTTTCCTACAAAGTAAAATTCAGAATTTTTAGATATCTAGAACTCAAGCTATGCTCAAAATACAGAAATAGTATAACATTCCTAATAATGCTAAAAAATAAAACTAAACCCAATTTGAATCCAAACTTGTAAGATATGGCCAAGACCAATTAATTAAACACATAAGAGGTCGAAGAGACTAAGTGGCATTCAATATAAGAAGCAAAATGAAAAATTGGCAACCATATAAGAAATAAGAAGGAACATAGCTAAAATGAACTTGCATTTCAAAATATCAAAAGTTAATTACATAACATGGTTCCTTCAACATCTAAAAAACTTTGGTTTCATGTCATCTCCAAAATTTACAAGATTACAATTCAGTTACATGTCATCTCAAAAGAAAACTTGATTACAATTTAGTTGTTGTCATCAAGCAACCTATCCCTCCTTTTGTTGCATTCTTCTTGTTATAAACCACTACATTTTTTGTAGCAAGCAATTGCTTTTGAGTTATGACTTAACTACCATTCCAAGCCCTTGGTATCCCTCCCATATAAATCACATATTTTCCTAACCTTCTCTTTATGGTACCTCTTCTTATTGGACTTGGTTGAATTGTTACATTTATGCTTGTCGCTTCAATTGGCTGATTACTGACACCATCAAATACTATCCCATTACTAACACCATCCACAAGCCCAATTACACCATGGTGATCAAATGAATCCCCAACCTTCTCCCTTTCTTCCTCAAAATCATTAAACTTGACACTCCTAACATTATCATCATCACTTCGGTTACCATCACTATTATCACCTACATTTTGTTCAACATTTTCTCATTCATCTGTATACACATTTGCAGCCTCTATACCACTATTAGGACCATCAATATCCATTCCCTGCACATCTGCGCCACCATTTTCATCTTCTATATACAACTCCACTACTTTATCATCTACTACTAAGGCATAATTTGCCAAGTCCATTGCATGACTATCCAAACTCATTATTCTCATACCATGACTCAAACTCTTGCTAGAAATCAGATACCACAACTTACATTTACTAGAGTGCATGTATTCCTTCGCATAGTTCAGAGCTTCAAAATAAGACTTGTCCACATGAATGACTACTATAGCAATTTTTCCATTTACATACTTCAACTCAGGTCCATGGACAAACTTCCCCAAGTAATGTATGGGGAGATAAAAGTCATTCATCACAAAAAATAATAAGACACAAACAACAAAATATAAAAATGCATCAAAATAGAAAAATGCAAGCATTAGTTATGGATCAAGGTTTAGTAGTGTTCCCTAATCATTAAACAGACATGCATCATACTAAAAAATTCTAAGCATTAGCAATGGTTCCTACACCCTTAATCCACATGCATCAGAATAAAAAAATGATAAAAAAAATAGTAGTGGTCCCTAAACCCTTAACCCATATACATCAAAATAGGAAAATGCTTCGTTACGTAGTGGTCCCCCAAAAAACCCTACATTCACTTCCCTTTAAGAAAAACAACAACTATTGACATGGATTGTGACATTACCTTGAACCAGCAGCTCCTTAGCTATGGAGATTAACGTCTTTGTTTGCCAAACTGTTATCCCTGATCTTCGATTCTTGGTCCATAAACTTCACTTTGTCAAAGAATTTTGTGAATGTTGAAGAAAGAATAGGGGAATGGGGTTTAGTTAAGTTATGGGAATGACCTTTCAGACACAAACCCTAACATTAGGGCTTGTCACACAGGAACAATCTTACTTCCCCTCCCAAAATTCTACATTAGTAGTTCATTTACACAGTTGGACTAACAAGGGCCACATCACCAAACACATAGGGACCCTAGCCACCACATAGGAAGCCATGTATGCATTGAACGACTCTATTAAACGGCAAGCTAACAGAGGGACCATATGGGAATAGAAAAAATTTTAGGAGGACTTGATGGAAACTTTTTGAAAATGTGGGACCAAATAGGAAAATCATGATGTTTTGGGGGAGTAAAAACATATTTAAGCCAAATATATATTATTTCGCTATGATCTCAAATATTTTTAAAAATCCATAAAACTTGTCATAATTACTAATTTAAATAGAAATGTTAATAAAACATACTTACATGAGATCCTTTGTAGGCACAAGCACACAATTGGCGTGCATAATGAATAGCATTTCTTTAATTATTAGTTCGACCAATTTGGGGAGTTTTAAAAAGATATAGGACAAAAGTGAAACAAAATATAATTGGTGTGTGAGCCTCATCAACTTATAGCATGTTGCACACAATGTAATGTTAGTTGTGCACTTATGCTTGCATAGAATGTCTTACAAATAAGTTAGTTGGTGCAACAGGATCATAATAGAATGGCGAAAATTTTAAAAAAATGGAATCATTAGCAAGGTTTATTGGAATAGGGGAAAACACTTGAAAAATTCTCCTTTTTAAAAACGAAAAAATATTGAAAAACTCAAATTAGGTTCGAGTGTCGATTATAGATAGAAAAAGTGTTACCATCCTACACCATTCATTCTAAGAACAGTTATCTTAAGATAATTGTGCAAATTATATAACATTAAAAATATTTATCTTACCCCTTTAAAACTAAAGATGAAGTGAAACAAAATAATTAATAAAAAAAGGAAACTAAGCTAAGAAAAAAAATTTGGCTTAACTTTTACACTTATCTATCCCTTGAGTGCAATGTAGAATTCAAAGCTACATATTTTCTATAGAAAAATATTTGTGGATTAGTTGATTTTAATTATAAAAAATGTGGTTCGTTTTATTTTTAAAAAAATACATTTGATTTAATTTAAAATTTTCATATCATTAAATTGTTCCAACTCAAATAACCCTTAATTATTAAGTTTTAGCAAGGAAGCTTAGCATAAAGTCTGAGATGTCACCCATAGATTAACAAGTTATAGCAACTAAGTATACCCTTAATTAGTTTCAAAAATTTCTTTTTCGAAAGAAACTTACTTATTTTTCAAAAGTTACGCTAAACAATTAGTCGCTATGATTTCAACCAATTTGAATTTTGGTCCATGTATGTTTTTATATATATATTTATCCTTACACTTTCACTTTTTTTTTATTATGATCCTATTGATATGGAATTGGACCCTATATTTCCCACTCATTTTAGTCCTTATAGTCTCTACTTATTATGGTATTAGTCCATATTTTTCATTAAGACTTAGTCCTTTCAGTTTTAAATTATTAAGGTATTAATCACTAAAGGATTAATAATTAAATTAGTAAACTATAAGGGCTAAAATAAAAATAAAAATAAAAATAGGGATCAAAATCTAAATTGAGTGACTCTATATAGAGACTAATTATTTAGTTTAACCTTTTTTTTTATAGGAAGTAACCTTTTTCAAATTAACATAAGATCATAAAAAAAGTCAACAATGCAATAAACTTGTCAATAAACAAAATAAATATAATCAATCAAGAAATAAACTAAATACAAAAGTGATAAATTACATAACTCATATTTTTTTTTCCAGTTTTCATCTTTTTGTTTTTCTTTTGGTTTATTTCCATTTTTTTTAGAATTTTGTTTACTTGCCTAATTCTACTTATTTGACTATTTTACTTTTTATTGTTATTTTCACTATTAGAAAGAAGAAAAATCATATCAATTTTAATAAAGGCACTCAAAGAATCCAATCCTAAAACAAGATAAACAAACGAGTCGAGCAACACAAAAAGAAAAAAACTTTTTTTTTTCTTTTTGACATACAAAAAGGAAAAACTTTAGCTTCCTAGTATTATCAACTTAAACTAAATCACCAACTTATCAACTAAACACCTGCCTTGATGATTTTTTCTATTTTATCTTGAACACAAAAGACCCCTCTTTTATTAACGAAAGGATCTAGTTTTTAATCCAACTTAACCCCAAATGGAGTGACCCAAGCTAACACAAGCAAATAGCAACCAACCCATTATAATTAACCCAACTAGAATAATTCAAAAATAAAATGCAAAGTATGACAAAAAAAAAATGCAAAGAGAAAGAACCAAAAACAACAAAAGGGGTTTTTGGTCTTTGTGTGAGATGGGTAAACTCTTGTCATTCTTGATAAAATTTTACTTTGTTGTTTCTTGTGTGTGTTGAGGGTTACATTTTGATCTAACTTGTTTATTATTTCATCTTTTCTTTTGGTATATTTGTGATGTGTAACACCCCAATTTTTAGAAAAATGTCCTGAATGTTCTGTTTGCTATTTTTCAAGCTTTTGTGTAAATGACTGTTGTGTCCCTATTTTACTGTTTCTTATTTTTCTGTATGAAATACAAATATGTTTTACAGGCTAAAATTTTATTTGATCGTTTTACGTAATTTGCTTCGAGACAGTAAAATAAAAATTTTCTCAAGCTACTGTTTTAATTTTTCTGGGAGATATACAGACAATTAATACTGTCTGTAATTTTATTTGAACGTTTTGGATGATTTGCTTCGTCGTGGGGAAAAATGGAAAAATGACCGTTACGTCGCGATTGTACTTGTTTTTAATTTTTCTATATGTTACAAAGGCTTAATATTACTTGTCTGTGATTTTACTTGGACTTTTTGTGCGATTTGCTACGGACAGAAAATAATATTTTTCGGGCCGGGAAATCTTGTTTTAATTATTCAGATCCGGGGATCTTACTAAACCCAATTCTGAATGAGACGATAATTAATCTTTTAATTTTTAGGATTTAATCACAAATAAAATAATTTTGTATTATTATAATATTATTTTATTAGTCAATATAATTAGATGACAATGGACCCTAAATATTTTGCGGGACCCACGTTTAGCTAATACAGTTAACTTAGTAGCTTAATTAAGCATCATTAGTGAAGGAATTCTCTAGAACATGATGACTAAGTGTGTGACTAAGCTAATTAGTGACTAAGCATGGTGACTAAGGCTAATGACAAGGCAAGGATGAACCAATAGGAGCCAAGCTTGCTAACCAAGTTTTGATCTTGGCCTTTGATCCATTCTAAGGCTTGGATGAAGCCAAGCAAGGCTACACCTTGCATGGAGTGAAGTTCACGGCCATTTGGCCTTTGGAAGACCAAAATCACTTTGTCTTCATGCAACTTTCTCTCTTCTCTCTCTTCCAAAAACCCTAAACACCATTGAAGCTCTCTTGAAGCTCCATTCGGTCAAACACAAAACCATACCATCCAACCACCCAAAATTTTATCCAACCAAGTTTTCTAAACCTAAACACAATTCTAAGAACATCTCTAGTTGAGAGTTCTTGCAAAATCTTCCATTTGAAGCTTGGAAACCTACTTGGAAAATTTTACCTAGAAGGTGAAATTTCTAGTTTTCCATTTCTAAACTCTTTTTCAAAGTTCTAAGCCATGATTTCTCCATGGTTTAAGCTCTCTTTCTATGGTTAGTAACTTGTAGATTTTTGTTTAAGTTTGTTAGGTGACTTGAAGGAGAAAACCGAAACCTAGAAGAGGAGTGAAAGAATATTTTGTCTTCATTTAAGGTAAGAGGAAGACAAATCTTATCATCCATGGGTGGTGGTAAGAAAATGGAAAAATTGATTGTTGATTGTAGAATCCATAAGGATTCCTTGTTTGTGGTTGTTTAGTAGCTTGTTTGTGTGGTTGTTAGTAGCTTTCCTATTTGATAATTGTAATAATTTGTATGTAGTTGCATGTCTACAAGCTTTAAATTACATGTCTACAAGCTTTGATAATTTGCATGTGATAGAAATGCATGATAATGTATAGGATGTGAATAACATGCTAAGGTATGCATGAGTGTTCCAAAGAACACAACCTTAAGGCTCACGGCCATTGACTCAAAAGGAGAACCAAAATGTTCTCATTATTTTTCTAAAGTGTAATTTAATTAACCTAAGAAAATTAACAAGAGATAGAATTGTTTAGATCAAGGAAAACGAATTTAGAAATCAAGTAACACAAGTGTATATTTCGGCCAACATGCCAAACCAAAGATCCATGATTTCTAAAATCAATTCCAAACCATTTTCTAAAATAATGATTTAATGAATTTAAGTACTACAATAAATTTGACATGGATTTAGAAGATGAAAAATAATTTGGAGATCAAATGCAAAGACTTTGTTAAAATTGGCCAACATGCCACATACTTTTGATCCAAATTTATTTTCTAACTATTGACTAGATAATTTAATAAAAATAAACTAGATCAATAGTTTTTAAAGAGATTAAATGTATGGAAATAATTAGGAATGAAGTATAAAGTATAGAATGATTTTCGGCCAAAAAGCCAAATTTAAATGTGTTTTGATTTATAGAATTGTTTTCAACTAAGGTTAAGTAATAAATGCTAAAAGGATTTTATTACAATGAGTTTTAAAGAAACAAATTGATTAGAATTAAGTTTAAGGATTAAAACTAATGATTTTACTGTTAGAAATGAAATACAGTAACTTTTGAAAATTTCTAACATATAGCTCATGTTATAAATTTTGAAGCATGTTAGTGGGTTTCAAAAGAATTAAATTATACGGTTAAAAATTAAGTAAATAGAATTTTTACGGTAAAATTAGGAAACCATTAATATAAGTTTCTAAACAAAATACTGTCAATTTTTAGTAAAAATGGGCAAATAAGATAGAAAAGATGTCCAAAAGACAGTATACGCTATGGAAAATATTTTACGTAGTTTAAACGTATTAAATATTATTTCTGTTTGTTTTAAACAGTAATTTTTAAGGAATTCGGACAAGAAAATGATTTAAAAATCTTACGCGATTGAGAAAACGTATTAAAAACTCTACGCGATTTTAAAAACAGAAAAATAAATTTACGCGATTTAAAAACGTTTGTAAAAACGACGAGATAGTGAAAACGCGATAAAATTTCTACGCGATTGACCGAAACGATATTTTCTATATTCTTTCTAGAATTTCCGTATTTTTCTGCTGTCGGGCTATGAGGTGAACCCGTACAGGCTTTGGAACAGTATTTGTCCGGTGGGACTTACTATATCTTTTTATCTTGAGAATATCCTGGTAACTTGAGGATATGCCAATTTTTGGTGGATTGGTTGACGAGGTGAATCACATCGTGTTGTCGATGCGATAAACGTAGTGTGGTTCATTGTTCTTATGAACTTGGAGACGTTAGTGTACGGGATCCCATATATGGACAGTCGGTCGCTCCGCTGGGCCGTGGTAACCGATAGCACACTAATGGACTCGACACACACTATATTTAATCGAGATTTCGTAAAGTCTAATAGTACATTGCCTGTAGTGCCACAATGTGAGACCGTGAACTACACCATGCTTTGGATGATGGATTCCATATGACATGGGGCTATAGACGCAAAGTGTGACAGCGCAATAGTTTGGTTGGGCAGCCGTGGTACTAATAGATTTTGCGAGTCATTCTCTCTCTGATATCTGTTTGTGTTTAGCTCCATAGAGTAGGATCGTGTCATATTTCATATGAGTATATCTTGAATATTATTTTATTTTATCTGTCTATTTTATCTAGTTAGTATTATGATGATTGTTTATCTGTTCTATTATTTTATCTGTGATATTATTTCATCTGGGATATTTTATTTTATATGTGATATTATGTGTTGTTGTGATATTTAAATCTTTTCTCCATTCTGCTACTGATTACTGTTATAGCTTTTCATATTGCATGAATTGTATAACTGTTGTTTGTCGTTTTCTTATTTACCATGTTTGTAATGATTTTAGATTGTCTTACCTCTTTCTTTATTGTATGTGTTTTCTATATATTTATTTTACACGGTAAAGAGTTTGAGGAAGAGGAACAGCCTCTTGAGGTTCTGTATCCCGAGGAGGAGGAAGATCAGCAAGCCGAAGATCAGTTCGACGATCAAGAACCATCTGATCATCCATATCCATTGGATTGATTGGTTTGGGTATGGCGGTGCCTGGATTTTTGGGGTTTGTGACACTCGAGTTTCATGGTTGATCGTTAGCTTGGCATCTGAGGGGAGACAGAGACTCTGTGACGTACGTGGGACGGTTGACTGTGTCCATACGATATGAGTTTGATGGAGAGCCAGTTATGATGACTACTGTGTTTCTGCACTTGGAGTTACCTTTATCTCTTAGGCGTCATTGGGGTGGTGTATCCACTGAGCCTAGTGAGATAATTATCGTGTCGACTGCGCGGTCCCGTTACCGCCGAGAGTCGAGACATCCTGGATATTTATCTTCTGATGAGTTTCTTGAAAGTGATCCATCAGAGGATTAAATGTTT
This sequence comes from Ormosia emarginata, assembly GCA_029884605.1. Classification (NCBI taxonomy): domain Eukaryota; kingdom Viridiplantae; phylum Streptophyta; class Magnoliopsida; order Fabales; family Fabaceae; genus Ormosia; species Ormosia emarginata. The sequence continues at coordinate 15,790,793 of JAQQTP010000078.1, read as the reverse complement.
GTGATGTGTATTTTTGGGCGCGTCTGCGTATGTATATATTGACTCTTTACTGTTTCTGTTTACTGCTTATGTTTAAATTTTGAAGTTGTAGTTGTAAATTATTTGTATAACTTATAACTTGGACCATATGTATATTATGAGTGATGTTATTCTGTTGGTTTTATGTTTCCGCGTTATCTTATTTAATAATATTCTGTTTAACAGGAATTATTTTACAACCCGTATTAGTACGTAACAAATGTTTTACAACTTGAGTAGATTTTATTTATCTTTCTTTTATTTTCTTTATATATGTGACATCCCCACAAGGGTGTTGCATTAGTTGGTATCAGAGCCCAAGTTAGAGTCTTTTGGGGTTGTGGTTGGGTCTGTTTTTGTTTGTGCTGTGTGATTCTCTGTGATTTACTTCCGAAAGGATGTATCTGACTTTGTTTTGTCATGTTTGAAATGGTTACTTTGGTTTCCATTGTGTTATGATTCATCTGTCCTTGAAGAAAGACGATGACTCGTGGTAAACGTGCATGTGAGGAGGTAGAAGTGATAGCGGCGGTTTGACTGCAACTACAAAAGCAATGCAAAGAACAGCTAAAGGTACAGTACAACATGATCAGAGTAGCGCAGTGGAAGCGTGGTGTTTGAACAAGGAAAAACTTGTAAAGCCAGGCGATTCCGGTAGAAACCGTATTCGTGATTATTGGGAAGGCAACAAACAACAAACTTATGGAAGAAGTACGAGTCGTAGTCAGTTTAGTCAAACTGTGACGTCTGTACCAAAGTGTTGGAGATATGGGAAGATCATCTAACGAGGGACGGTATAATCAAAAGAATCATATGTTTCAGGTATAGGATGCCGGATATTTTGCTGAAAAGTATGTTCCACCAAAAGACGACGTCATCTGTCAGAAATGAACGTGCTTCAATGTTTCAAGTAGAATGGAGTATCGATTCTTCAAGTAGAGCAAAAGCATCTCAAATTAAAAACCTAATTAAAGAAGGTTGTGTCGCAAAAGGTGATCCTTTAACTATACTGTATAATTCTGAAAGTAACCTATTTCTTTATGGCATATAATTGTGTAGGTCAATTAGAGTTGTTTATGTCTTCTTTATCTTTTGACCTAGTTGTTTCTACTTCTATTGTTAAAACATGTGGTTGAGGACTTGAGTTGCTTAAACCATCCTAAGTCTATTAAATAATTGAATCTTTTCTGTTGATTCAATTTGTATGCTTCGTTCTCAAAACGGACGCAATTTAAAAATATCGATTGGGTATTTTTTTCAACCATTCATGCTCTGTTAGACTTATCAGTTAAATTGTTCAAGCTAAAAAGTTCACTTCTAAATTCATCGGACCATATCAGTTTTTCTATTGGATAGGTTCGGTGGTATGAATGATTCTATCATCTCTTATTTCTGTGTCTTCATGATATCTCTCCTATGCCGCAATTGCAAAATATACGGAGATGTACATCTGGTCTAACTCATTCTTTTATGGCTAATTGACTGTTTGGGCTGATTAGAGCTATCAATATCTTCGTTACCTTTTGACTTATCTATTTCTGTTTTTATTACCAACCCTATTATTATTATTATCCAGTTCCTTAAACAATCTTTTCTGTTAATCCAAACTGTCTACCTCTTTCGCGAGATAGATGTAATCTTATACATGGATTGGTTATCTTTAATCATATCCTATAGATTGTTCCAGTAAAACTTTGGTGTCACGGAAAACTTATTCTTAAAATTAGGCAATGTCAAATTCTTTATTGGACATGTCTGGTAACAATTCCAATAGTTTCTCTACCTTTTCTTTCTAAATTTTTATAATGTCCTTTTATGTATTACAATTGCAAGAAAGGATATTCTTAGTTAAAATTATGTTATAAGTATCAGATACAGTATTGTTGGAAAAGAAAACTTGAATTGTGAGGCACCTCCTGTTAAAAACAAAAGCAGAAGAGTGAAGCGGTACAAAGGCAGGGAAATTTCAAGTGGTGCTGTTCAGAGTAGCGAATGTTTCTGTAATGTTCACAGGTTATGTGGATAAAGTCTTGTTTGGTTTGTCAGAAAGTGAAAGTGGAATACCAAAGCCCAGCTGGAATGTTGCAACCGTTATCTATTCCAGAGTAGAAATGGGATAGTATTTCTATGGATTTCGTTACTGGTTTGCCGAAGACGAGGAAAGGTCATGATTCAATATAGGTTATAGTCGATAGGCTTACTAAATCAGCTCATTTCTTACCAATTAATATTAAATATTCATTAGAAAGATTAACCCGATTGTACATCAGTGAGGTTGTCAGATTACATGGTGTACCTATATGTATAGTTTTTGACCGAGATCCAAGGTTTACGTCAAGGTTTTGGCGGAGTCTACAAGAAGCTATGGGAACTAAGTTGCGACTGAGTTCGGCATATCATCCGCAGACTGATGGACAGACAGAGAGAACTATACAGTCTTTGGAGGATCTGTTGCGTGCTTGTGTTTTGGAGCAACGAAGAAGTTGGGATGATTTTTTATCTTTGATAGAATTCACCTACAACAATAGTTTCCACTCAAGCATAGGGATGGCACCCTATGAAGCGTTGTATGGAAGGTGATGTCGAACCCCGTTATGTTGGTATCAAGATGGGGAAAGCATGACTATTGGACCAGATCTTGTACAACAGACTACGGAGAAGGTAAAGATGATACAAGAGAAGATGAAAATGACACAAAGTAGACAGAAGAGTTATACGGATAAACGAAGACGACCTCTTGAGTTTGAGGAGGGTGAGCATGTGTTTCTAAGAGTTACTCCTATGACCAGTGTCGGAAGAGTTATTAAGTCTAAGAAGCTTACTCCTAAGTTTATTGGACCGTATCAGATTATCCGACGTATAGGTCCTGTGGCGTATCAGATTGCTTTGCCGCCTTTTCTATCGAATCTACATGATGTATTTCATGTATCTCAGTTACGGAAGTATATACCGGATCCAATGCATGTTATACAACTGGATGAAGTGCAGTTGAAGGAGAATTTGACTTACAAGACTTTACCTGTTAGAATTGAGGACTGAAAGGTAAAGCAGCTTCGAGGGAAGATGATCGAGCTAGTGAAAGTCATATGGAATGATGTGACGGGTGATGCTACTTGGGAGCTGGAAGATAAAATGAGGGATCAGTATCCTCATTTGTTTTAATGAGCAGCGAATTTCGAGGACGAAATTTGTATTTGTTGGGGAGAGTTGTAACACCCCAATTTTTAGAAAAATGTCCCGAATGTTCTGTTTGCTGTTTTTCAAGCTTTTGTGTAAATGACTGTTGTGTCCCTATTTTACTGTTTCTTATTTTTCTGTATGAAATACAAATATATTTTACAGGCTAAAATTTTATTTGATCGTTTTACGTAATTTGCTTCGAGACGGTAAAATAAAAATTTTCTCAAGCTACTATTTTAATTTTTCTGGGAGATATACAGACAATTAATACTGTCTGTAATTTTATTTGAACATTTTGGATGATTTACTTCGTCGTGGGGAAAAATGGAAAAATAACCATTACGTCCCGATTGTACTGTTTTTAATTTTTCTATATGTTACAGTGCTTAATATTACTGTCTGTGATTTTACTTGGACTTTTTGTGCGATTTGCTCCGGGACAGGAAAATAATATTTTCTGGGCTGGAGAAATCTTGTTTTAATTATTCAGACTGGGGGATCTTACTAAACCCAATTCTGAATGAGACGATAATTAATCTTTTAATTTTGAGGATTTAATCAAAAAAAAATAATTTTGTATTATTATAATATTATTTTATTAGTCAATATAATTAGATGACAAAGTGGACCCGAAAATGTTTTACGGGACCCACGTTTAGCTAATACAGTTAACTTAGTAGCTTAATTAAGCATCATTAGTGAAGGAATTCTCTAGAACATGATGACTAAGTGTGTGACTAAGCTAATTAGTGACTAAGCATGGTGACTAAGGCTAATGACAAGGCAAGGATGAACCAATAGGAGCCAAGCTTGCTAACCAAGTTTTGATCTTGGCCTTTGATCCATTCTATGGCTTGGATGAAGCCAAGCAAGGCTACACCTTGCATGGAGTGAAGTTCACGGCCATTTGGCCTTTGGAAGACCAAAATCACTTTGTCTTCATGCAACTTTCTCTCTTCTCTCTCCAAAACCCTAAACACCATTGAAGCTCTCTTGAAGCTCCATTCGGTCAAACACAAAACCATACCATCCAACCACCCAAAATTTTATCCAACCAAGTTTTCTAAACCTAAACACAATTCTAAGAACATCTCTAGTTAAGAGTTCTTGCAAAATCTTCCATTTGAAGCTTGGAAACCTACTTGGAAAATTTTAACTAGAAGGTGAAATTTCTAGTTTTCCATTTCTAAACTCTTTTTCAAAGTTCTAAGCCATGATTTCTCCATGGTTTAAGCTCTCTTTCTATGGTTAGTAACTTGTAGATTTTTGTTTAAGTTTGTTAGGTGACTTGAAGGAGAAAACCGAAACCTAGAAGAGGAGTGAAAGAATATTTTGTCTTCATTTAAGGTAAGAGGAAGACAAATCTTATCATCCATGGGTGGTGGTAAGAAAATGGAAAAATTGATTGTTGATTGTAGAATCCATAAGGATTCCTTGTTTGTGGTTGTTTAGTAGCTTGTTTGTGTGGTTGTTAGTAGCTTTCCTATTTGATAATTGTAATAATTTGTATGTAGTTGCATGTCTACAAGCTTTAAATTACATGTCTACAAGCTTTGATAATTTGCATGTGCTAGAAATGCATGATAATGTATAGGATGTGAATAACATGCTAAGGTATGCATGAGTGTTCCAAAGAACACAACCTTAAGGCTCACGGCCATTGACTCAAAAGGAGAACCAAAATGTTCTCATTATTTTTCTAAAGTGTAATTTAATTAACCTAAGAAAATTAACAAGAGATAGAATTGTTTAGATCAAGGAAAACGCAATTTAGAAATCAAGTAACACAAGTGTATATTTCGCCAACATGCCAAACCAAAGATCCATGATTTCTAAAATCAATTCCAAACCATTTTCTAAAATAATGATTTAATGAATTTAAGTACTACAATAAATTTGACATGGATTTAGAAGATGAAAAATAATTTGGAGATCAAATGCAAAGACTTTGTTAAAATTGGCCAACATGCCACATACTTTTGATCCAAATTTATTTTCTAACTATTGACTAGATAATTTAATAAAAATAAACTAGATCAAGAGTTTTTAAAGAGATTAAATGTATGGAAATAATTAGGAATGAAGTATAAAGCATAGAATGATTTTCGGCCAAAAAGCCAAATTTAAATGTGTTTTGATTTATAGAATTGTTTTCAACTAAGGTTAAGTAATAAATGCTAAAAGGATTTTATTACAATGAGTTTTAAAGAAACAAATTGATTAGAATTAAGTTTAAGGATTAAAACTAATGATTTTACTGTTAGAAACGAAATACAGTAACTTTTGAAAATTTCTAACATATAGCTCATGTTATAAATTTTGAAGCATGTTAGTGGGTTTCAAAAGGATTAAATTATACGGTTAAAAATTAAGTAAATAGAATTTTTACGGTAAAATTAGGAAACCATTAATATAAGTTTCTAAACAAAATACTGTCAATTTTTAGTAAAAACGGGCAAATAAGATAGAAAAGATGTCCAAAAGACAGTATACGCTATGAAAAATATTTTACGTAGTTTAAACGTATTAAATATTATTTCTGTTTGTTTTAAACAGTAATTTTTAAGGAATTCGGACAAGAAAATGATTTAAAAATCTTACGCGATTGAGAAAACGTATTAAAAACTCTACGCGATTTTAAAAACAGAAAAATAAATTTACGCGATTTAAAAACGTTTGTAAAAACGACGAGATTGTGAAAACGCGATAAAATTTCTACGCGATTGACCAAAACGATATTTTCTATATTCTTTCTGGAATTTTCGTATTTTTCTACTGTCGGGCTATGAGGTGAACCCGTACAGGCTTTGGAATAGTATTTGTCCGGTGGGACTTACTGTATCTTTTTATCTTGAGAATATCCTAGTAACTTGAGGATATGCCAATTTTTGGTGGATTGGTTGACGAGGTGAATCACATCGTGTTGTCGATGCGATAAACGTAGTGTGGTTCATTGTTCTTATGAACTTGGAGACGTTAGTGTACGGGATCCCATATATGGACAGTCGGTCGCTCCGCTGGGCCGTGGTAACCGATAGCACACTAATGGACTCGACACACACTATATTTAATCGAGATTTCGTAAAGTCTAATAGTACATTGCATGTAGTGCCACAATGTGAGACCGTGAACTACACCATGCTTTGGATGATGGATTCCATATGACATGGGGCTATAGATGCAAAGTGTGACAGCGCAATAGTTTGGTTGGGCAGCCGTGGTACTAATAGATTTTGCGAGTCATTCTCTCTCTGATATCTGTTTGTGTTTAGCTCCATGGAGTAGGATCGTGTCATATTTCATATGAGTATATCTTGAATATTATTTTATTTTATCTGTCTATTTTATCTGGTTAGTATTATGATGATTGTTTATCTGTTCTATTATTTTATCTCGTGATATTATTTCATCTGGGATATTTTATTTTATATGTGATATTATGTGTTGTTGTGATATTTAAATCTTTTCTCCATTCTGCTACTGATTACTGTTATAGCTTTTCATATTGCATGAATTGTATAACTGTTGTTTGTCGTTTTCTTATTTACCATGTTTGTGATGATTTTAGATTGTCTTACCTCTTTCTTTATTGTATGTGTTTTCTATATATTTATTTTACGCGGTAAAGAGTTTGAGGAAGAGGAACAACCTCTTGAGGTTCTGTATCCCGAGGAGGAGGAAGATCAGCAAGCCGAAGATCAGTTCGACGATCAAGAACCATCTGATCATCCATATCCATTAGATTGATTGGTTTGGGTATGGCGGTGCCTGGATTTTTGGGGTTTGTGACACTCGAGTTTCATGGTGGATCGTTAGCTTGGCATCTGAGGGGAGACAGAGACTCTGTGATGTACGTGGGACGGTTGACTGTGTCCATACGACATGAGTTTGATGGAGAGCCAGTTATGACGACTACTGTGTTTCTGCACTTGGAGTTACCTTTATCTCTTAGGCGTCAATGGGGTGGTGTATCCACTGAGCCTAGTGAGATAAGTATCGTGTCGACTGCGCGGTCCCGTTACCGCCGAGAGTCGAGACATCCTAGATATTTATCTTCTGATGAGTTTCTTGAAAGTGATCCATCAAAGGATTAAATGTTTGTGATGTGTATTTTTTGGCGCGTCTGCGTATGTATATATTGACTCTTTACTGTTTCTGTTTACTGCTTATGTTTAAATTTTGGAGTTGTAGTTATAAATTATTTGTATAACTTATAACTTGGACCATATGTATATTATGAGTGATGTTATTCTGTTGGTTTTATGTTTCCGCGTTATCTTATTTAATAATATTCTGTTTAACAGGAATTATTTTACAACCCGTATTAGTACGTAACAAATGTTTTACAACTTGGGTAGATTTTATTTATCTTTCTTTTATTTTCTTTATATATGTGACATCCCCACAAGGGTGTTGCATGATGTATATGTTTGTGAAGTTTCGATCTTGTTGTTTGGTTAATCCAACTATTTGGTGATATATTGTTGATTGTGGTGTTTTTTAATACTACTAGGAGGATCGATTATGTACTGATTGATTTATTAGTGAAAATTTTTACTGAACTTGATCCCGTAGTTTGGTTTTTCTCATTATACTAAAGGGTTTAGATATTAACATTATAGTGTCATTGATATTTATTTTTCTTCTATTACTATTGTTGAGATAGTTTTTTTCTACATGGTTAATATTTTGCTTAATTCATTATTTGTAGTGCTTATGTGTGCTTATTTGTTTGCACATGTCTCGGATTTCCCTAACACTTTGGGGGTGGACATAGAGATGTTTGAGGCAATGTTGGTTTCTGCTTAGGGTCTGGCGGTGGCCCGTGGTGTGACGCAATATGATGGTTTTAGCAAGGCTGGACGAGTGTTTGTGGCAGGGACGGTGGTGCAACGATCGCGATTACTGATGATGGTTGTGGAGGGCTTTGGGTGGCCGCTCCATCCAGATGAGGTGCTATCATTGGCCATGGAGTTAAATGGCCTTTGTTTTGGGTTGTCAAGTGCTATGATTGTGGGTCTTCATTGTGGAGTTTAGGTGAGATTTAGGGGATCTGTTTGGTCTATTATTTTGGGTTATGATTCTTGGCTTCCTGGTTTCGATAATGTTGTGTTTGGAATGAATAAAAATATAAAATGATTTGATTTGATTTGATTTGATTTAGAAATCAAATTTTGTGTTTGAAACTTAAAAAAAAAATTTGAATTGATTTAGAAATCAAATTGTGTTTAGAATTCATTAAAATGAGAATTGATTTTATTTTATTTTTTATTTTATATTTTAACCTTTATGCGAGGTAGATAGAGGTAGTTACTGATGAAATTTCTAAAATAAAAAGAATGAAATTTATGGGATTTTAGAAATCAAATTATTTCTTATTTTTTAACATTCAAAACACATGATTTAAATAGATTTAATTTACAAATTAGATTATTTCCTATTTTTTTACATTTCAAATATGCTGTAAAGGATTCTGGTTACAAGGATTTTGATGAGGCCTATGTGAGGAACTACGTTTGAGCTGGAGCAGGGATGGTCTCTGATTCTATGCCATGGACGTAAGTAGGATGGTGTTCTGATATAGGGGTGAGGAATTTGCCATGTGAGCAGAGAACGTGGGGTTTTGAAACAGGCAACTCAAAAACTAATAATAATAATAATAGGTTATTTTTGGAGTTAACTACAATTTGAAATAATTTGATATTATTTAAATTGATTTGATATGATTGAAAAATCAAATTTCGTGGTTGAAATTTATTATAAGAAATGGGATTTAAATTGATTTAAAAATAATTTATTTTTATGTTTAAAACTTAATTGATTTGATTTGATTTTATTATTTTATATTTTTATAAGGTAGTTAAAGATATTTAGTAAAGATAAAATAATATATTTATTTAAAATTAAATCAAATCTTAATAAATTTTATTGAATTTGATGAAATTTTTAAATAAAAAATAAAATTAATAAAATTTTAAAAATTAAATTATTTCTTATTTTTTAACATTTTAAATAAAAGACTTAATTTACAAATCAAATTATATGATTATTATTATAATTATTATTATAATAATAATAATAATAATAATTATTATTATTATTATTATTATTATTATTATTATTATAATACATTCTAAACATACATAATCAAACAAAAAAATGAAGGCAAAGTATAAGTTTGTGGATTTTATTATTCACTTCTCTAACTAGTGATTTAAAGTTACAAGGAAATAACTCAATTACAAAAATGAAGAAAGAACATAATCATGGAGAAGAGAAACAAGGGATACATAGAGAGAGAAAAATGATCACAATACTCATTGACTACCCTTTTTCTCCTCCTGATTCCCTTAATTCCACACATATTCCACTAACTTGCAAATCCCCTTCGAAGTTGGTTAGGCCTTCTCATTCTATTACTCCTACGCCGAGGGCCTTCGTTGCTTTTCTCACCCACCAGCTCAGCACTTGTAGTAACAATCTGCTCCACTTCACTTCCCTTATTATGGCTTCCACTTGGCAGTTTGGCCACATAATCAGCTGGCTTGTCACCCTTTTTTTCCATTATAAGTATTTAATGGCTAGTTGTTGTATCGGATAGCTAAAAGTGGAGGAGACACACAATGGTAATTCCAAGGGAGAAGGAATTCATGATTGCAGTCATATAGAGCTTAGTTACTTAAGATTAAATCATGATGCTCATAGTCACACAGAAAGAAACAAAAGTAGTAATCTCATAGAGCCAAACTTCAATAAATTTATAGGTTACAAAGAGTATATATATAAGGGGGAAGAGTTACCTCACTACCACAATCACAGATAATAGGGAATCCAAAATTCTCTACCAAAGACATCCTTTCTCAATCTCTATTCCCATTCTTCTATTTGTTCACTCTCTAGTTTTCTCGCAAAGTTCCCCCTTTGTCTTTTGTTTCAACTCCAAGTCCAGAGACCTCTCCAACTCTCAATCTTTCAATTTCTTTTGTTGTCAATTCATCCAGTACCTTATTATTTGTTAGAATATTTAGAACATATCTCATGATTAAATTAGACTTGATTCTGTGTTATCTTAGTGATTTGATTCGTACGTAATTAGATATACTATTTTAATTGTATTTGATTGTATTTCGTTCATTACATAGACTCCATCTCCTATAAATAAGAAATCCTTTGTACATACTAATTAATTTAGAAATTCAGAGATAATTCAGATAATATACAAAAATATTCTCCAAACTTTTTCTTGTGTACCAATTTTTCTATTTCTAACATGGTATCATAGCCATGGTATCCACCTTGAGGATAATTTCTAACTTGGTATCAGAGAGCCTAGACTCTCAGTCCAGACCATCGTTGTTTGCTCCATTCAGACACCACTCCAAACCTCTGCTCAGACTCCATTCTAGACTCCAGACTTCGTCCTAGATTCCAGACTCTAGACTTCAAACTCCATACTTCGTCCTAGATTCCAAAATTCAGACTCAATCATCATCCTGGTCGATTCCGCACTCTAGTTTCCAAACTCAAGTTAGTTTCTTCTATACCCACTTGAGTTTGAGGGGAGATGTTAGTGTGATTAATTATAATTGATATTATAATTGATCACGGTTGATTTTAGGGATGATTGTAATTGATTTATTACAAAATTAGATTGATTTAGTACATAATTATATTTTATTATTTTTCTCTTCTGTATAGCAACCTTCTTGTATAAATGGAGGCTAGCCCTCTTATATTCATTCATTTAGAAATATAAATAAATTACTAATATTTGTCCCCTTATTTTTTGTTTCTAACATTGATAACTCCAAAGCTCTTCTGATGATTTTTTAACCTTATGTTTTGATGATTAACAAATTTATTCATATTTTTATTAATTTTTCTTATTATTTTAATGAGTGTATTAATGTGAAAAATAATTCAAAGATACAAAGATAAGTATCCATTGTCAACAAATCTCAAGAATAATTTTGTTTATCATTACTGAATGTTTTTGAAGTTCAGAAGAGTCTCCTTACCTAAGATTTGAAGTTGCAAATTTCATTCTGAAATATCTGCAAACATCAAAAAGGGTGAGAAATCTGCTCAAATGAGTCAAAGTTATTTGTCAAGGAGCAACTTTGGCATGAAGTTAGAAGACTTGAAGTAAGAAGCACAAAGATTAGAAGAATCGAGTTCAGAAAACTATAAGTTGAATTTGTCTCTCTATCATTGAAAAAGACAAAGCTAATGATCTAAAAGCAGCAAAAAGAGATTGGTGCTACAAGACAAGAAAATGGTTAGTGTACTATAAATCAGAAGCCATTGGAAGAAAGGACAAACAACTAGTTTTCAAAATCTATAAATAGCTAAAGAACAGAAGATTGAACGTGTTAAAGAACTGTTATATTGATCAACACTTCTAAGCTCTTATTGTAACCCTTGTGAACTACTCAGAGCACTCTTATACTTTTCTGTGGTATCTTTAAGTGTGTAATTCATTATTCTTCGCACTCAATTTCCTTATATCCACTCCTTGAGTGTTGAGAGAATCCAAAACATTTAAACTTCTATTATAACCTTGATTCGATAGTGATCAAAGTGTGTTTCTAGCTTGGGGAAGCTAAGGTAGGTAAGAGAGTACTTGTAATCTAGATTAGAGAGGATAGGGTGGAACAAAGAATACATGTGGCGATACAAAAATCTCAGTAGTTTGCTAGGGACTGATGTAAGCATGAGGTTTGGCTAAACCAGTATAATTTCTCTATGTTAAGCTTTTTTGAACTCTTCTCTTCATCTTATATTATTATTGTTTCATTAAGTTAAACTCTTTTGAATTTGCTATATATTTTTCCCATCTTTATAAGAAGATTTTGAAGAAGAAGTTAATCTAAAAGAAAAGCTTTTCAAGTTGACCTTAATAAAAAATCCTTTAACTTAATATTTCTGACAATAATTCTTTTGATATCCAAGTCAAGAAACTTAAGATCCTTTTGTGTTTAGCATAAATAATTAAAAAGTTAGAAACACAATTTAGCCCCCCTTCTCGTGCTCCTGCCATCTTCAGAAGAGTTTAGCCTTTGGGTTGAGTGCCTAACAAGTGAAAAAGAAAATATCCACTATAAAATTGGTAACACCAACTTGTACCTTGCTGATGGTCAATCCATCAATAGACCATTTGCCTTCAATGGAGAAGATTTCCACTATTGTAAAGAAATAATGAAGCTCTTCATTGATTCTATAGATCTTGATCATTGGGAAATTATTGAGAATGGTCCATTTATTCCATCAACTCAATTTGATGATGAAAGAACTATTGCTAAACCTAGAGAATAATGGACTGATGAAGAAAAGAAAAAAAAATTAAGTTGAATTCTAAAACAAAATACTATCTCACTCTTGCACTAAGCAAAATTAAATATTGTAAGTTCCAAAGCCCTTCAAAAGTTATAAGAATTCACTGAAGTTATTTAAGAATGTTTTGAGTTTTGATAAATAAAAAGTTTACACTTAGATTTAAGTGTTACTAACATTTCTTTGTTGAAAATCATAGTACAAAAAGGAACACCTTTGAAATTGCTAAGTTTTTGTGAAATACTTCATGTCAAGTTCTGAAAGATAGAAGACTCAAAGTATCTTCTGTGATGCCCCTTACTCTATATAGTCCACATTATGCTTTAGTAGGTAAACCAGATAAAATAAAGTTCATCACTAACCATTTTTGTTATCCTTTACCTGTTTAGTTAAATTCTTTATTTCTTTTAACCATCTTTCACTTCAGCTTTATTTGATCCCCATTTAAATGTGTCATCATCTAGCTTAGCCTTTAACTTTATTTCATTAATAACTTTAGGTGTTTTAGCTATCAAGGTGAGCTAGGCCATAAGGCTTAATTAGCGTGCAATAGAAATTAGTTCTATAGTGTATATCTAACATAGTAGAGTGAGTCCTAACTGGGACAAAATTCTACTAACACTGGCATACTTGATTCAAGATATCAGCCTTCTAGGCCTTCCACTAGTTATTATTTGTCAGTTGGTAAGTACACAAGTTCACAAAATACAAACAGGGTATCAGTACCCCATAATCATCCAGTCATAACATCAAAAGATAAGTAGTAGCAACATAATGTGATATAGAACCAAGCAGTTGGACATCTATACCCTGATATAACAAATATGCACAAATGTATATACACTCAAAATGAAATCTAGATGTCTCCTACTACCTTACATAGCCTAGTCTTATATTATAAAACCTAAGCCAACACCCTCCCTTAGTAGACTAGGGGTGTACATAATATGAACACAGATGATCCCAATGAATGAGTAGGTGCTGGTGTCAGTCAACAAAGTACACCCATTCGTCCTCAACAAACTCAAAATAAACACTAAATAGAGGCATCTTCAATGTTTGGATATATCAAGGAAACATAAAAAAGGGTGAGAATTTTAAGAATTCTTAGTAGTACTATATGAAAGTGACATTATAATAAATCTAGTTGCCTCGAACTAAAAAAAAAATAACAAATATAAGTTGGAAACTCTTATAAAGTTGTTATCCAGATGTAGAGATTACTTTTATGTCAGTTTTCCTTATATAATCATAAACTCAATAATACTAATAGCCTCAATGCAGTATGAATGCAATGTTTTTCTTTTACACCATTAACTTTAAATTTTTGCAATTCCAACTATGAGGAAACCTTTGTCCTCTGAGGGGGATTGACCCACCTCCTTAATGGGGAATGACCCTCTTTTTGCAAGATAGTTTGTTTGTCAAACATGAGCTAGCCTACTCTCAGTAGTCGTACGTGCTACACGGTTCTATCCAGGTAAAGTGAATTCTTTCCTTGCACTTAAACTTTGATAAGGACCTTACAAATGAAGGTAAGATACACATATCCTAAACTTTGAGAATGCATACTCTTTATAATGAGCTATGATTAATGCACATCTTTCACATATCATACAACTATTAAAAGCTTTATTGGCATTATCACAAATTCTCATATAATAGATATAGGTCATGCAATTTCATAATATACAATTACCAATACTAAAAATAATCTCAGGCTTCAAGCCTCATTAGAAATAACTTGGTATACAAGTAACACATATACACAACCTTTCATATTAATAAGCATTGTCTGATATCATACAAACTCCCAATGAGGATACCGACCTTAGGGAACAATTGTATACTCTTAACTCATTAGTCATAGGTTAATTATACTTTAATTAACCCCTAAGTCATAGTGTCACTTGCCTATGTCATTTAATCAGCCCCGCCTAGGTTTAGGTTTTACCCTGGCTTTCTAGTGCAATTAATGTCAACTTGGCTTGAAGCCATATTTAAACCTAGGCTCACTTGGCCTGACCATGACCCAATAAACTTTAACTTGCTTTACAAGGAGAGTATGGTAGTCCCCACCACCTTACCTCACTGTGGGTAGCCACCCTTGGTGGCGGACCCTACCTTTATATATATTTTTCTAAAATGCTCAAAAAATGGAGACATGGATTAGTGGTTTTAATGGTGGCACCACCACCACCCCTCCACCCTTGACTCCAGCCATCACAAGTGGTAGCCTTACAGCCAAACAGCTGTGAACCCCCATCACCTACCTTGGGTTTCACCTTCTTCCTCATAGGAAGTGGCCACGATGGTGGTGGTTTTCACCTTATTCTAGCCAAAGTTAGTCTAAAACCACCATCCAAACATGTTTACCCACTCAAAATCATCATCCACATCAAGGATGGTGGTCATCAAGGCCACCTTTGCCACGAATCCCAACTTCACCGCCTCTATAGGAGGTGGTATTCTCTATCTTAGAGCCTCATTCAAAACCAAATCAGGCTTTCCCATCATCACAGGGACCTCATCATGGTCCAGGGGAGCTCCTTTGAGCTCCCATCGCCGGCCATGGCCGTAGCAAGCTCCATAAAGCTCGCGGCCTGTCATGGCATTTTCCAGCCAACCATGGTTCCCAATAGCTCCTATAAGCTTCCAAAAATAGTTCCCTCAATCCAAAAGTCTAGCCAAGCATGAATTCAAGCATCAAATTTAAGGGAAGGACTCAATAACCCCTACCTCTCATCAATGTAGGTCGCAAGTTTGGTGGAAAGAAGAAATCTGGTGAAGCTGGCTGGTTGGGCATGTGGAGAAGGGCTAGGCAAGTTTATTTTCGATGGTTGAGGTCACATGCAAGATGGAAGAAAAGTCTGGTACTCCTCTCTCTCTAGCTTGCTCTCAAGCTCTTTCTCTCTCTAGTGAACGTGGAAAAAGATGGAATGGGGAAAGGCGGTGGTTTGGGTACTTTTAATGGGAAAAACCATGGGTAAGGCAGTCTGGGAGACACTAGACTCATGCTTCTCTAGCTCTGGCAGCCATGGTAGGCTGCCTTAATAGCTTAGGAGCTAAGTTATCAGGGCAGGGTGCATTTAGTAGCTTTTCGGGTTACGCCGAGTTCGAAAATAGATCCCAAAAAGTGTGTATATGCTTCAGGATTGCTAATTTTAAACTCAAAGGCTTCTTAGGTCATGGAAAGAACTCCTAACAGCCCCATGCAGAGCCTACGACCTCCATACACTAACCTTAACTGCTAAAACTGAATTTACATGTATTTAATAACTCATAATTTCATTTAATCATATTTATTCTAATTCTTAATTCACTTAATATGATTAATTTAACCTTAAAGTAATTTGGACCAATAGTAATTAATCTTAGTGGGTTATTTTTTGGTGTTGAAATGCTATTGGTCTTAAACTCATCATTACTTAATTTAAATAATATAATTATATCTTTTTTAATCTTTATTTTATATAATTATTCTTCTAATTAACTTAATTATATTAATAAACTCATATTTGATATTCTAAAATACATAATTTAATTAAGTTAATTATTCTCTTAATTAATTAGTTAAGTTACTAATTAAGATATAATTAACTTAATTTATATTAAAATAATATTTTTAATATTCATAAAAATATAATTTATGTCTTAATAATTATAAATAACCCTATTTATAATTATTTTAACTAAATTCCTATTTATTAGTAATTATCACATACTTTAAATAATTATTATAATTATTTCTATGAGATAACTTGTTCACTAAGTTATCTACCTACATGCACATACAAGACAATCAAGCATACAAAAACACAACAATAGTTGCCAAGCAGCTCATAAAAGCAGGCATGAAGGTGGGGTGTTACATCTTCGCAGTTTCTGAGTGAAGTTCTTAGATGAAAAAATTGCTTAAGTCATTATGTCAACACTTAGACGCAAAAAGCTCACTATATCTTTCTAAAAAGCTTCATGTGCAAATTATTGAAGTATTGCTTCCAAGTTAAACAACTCAAATGCAAGAAGTTGTTTAAAGAAGAGTTTGTATTTCAGAAGCTAAACTTAGAAGAGAAGCATAATTTAGAAGTTTCAAAACTGAAAAGAGAAGAAGGATAAAAAATCAGAAGTGTCTAAAAAGTTCAAAAAGTGTATTGCTTCTAACTACCACTTGAAAAAGACAAAGTTTTCAAACTAAAATTGCTAAGTACTAAAGGACAAGAAAACGATAACTATCTTTTTTACTATGTTACAGTTAGAAAAGACAAAAACCACCTATTGAAAAACTATAAATAGTTGAAGGCTAAAATCAGAATGGATTGACGTACAATGTTATATTAACTATCTTCTAATCAAACTTCTGAACTCACATTATCACTTTTGAACTATTTATCTCATCTAAAATTAGTTTTTGATTGCTGTATTAGTTGGAAACTGAGTTCTCTACTTTGTATTTGCTAAAATCCACTCTTTGAATGATATAGAGATATCATAAATACTTTCTCTATAGACAAGCATATCCACTCTTTGAGTGTTGGGAGCAAAACCAAAGACTTTATCATCTCATTGTAACATGATCTGTTAATGATAATGGAGAGTTTCTAGCTTGAAGAGGCTAGTGTTGAGTAAAGAACACTTGTATTCTAGCTTGGAGAAGCTAGTGTTAATCAAAGAAAACTCAAAGAAATATAAATCTTGGCTGCTGACTAGGGAAAAGACATAGGCACATGGATTTGATCGAACCAGTATAAATTGATTGTGTGTTGTGTTATGAACCTTACTCTTTTCTCATTATGATATATTACTCTTGTATTGAACATGGAGGTGTTAACAGAGCACATGTTTTATAACTACTCTTCTTCTAGATCATCACGTGCCTGTTACAAGTCTTCATAACTAAGTTCAGTTCAAACCTTGTTCAACAATATGACGCCCCATATCCTATATAGTCCACCTTAAGCTTGTGTCTATTCATTTGGATTATTAGGCTGCTAATGTTCGAGTAAAGAATATAATTTATAATGAGAAAAGTCAACATATCAGATTGAGACATAATATTGTGAGGTAGCTAATTGAGAATAATTTGATATCCATGGATTTTGTGATGTTAGAGAAGAATTTGGCTAATCCTTTGATAAAACCATTTATAGAAATAAACTTGTACATTGTAACGATACTAATGCTGTTGAAAGTGCTCTAAATAAATCAAGTTCCTGGAAACTAGTCTAAAAAGTGTTGCATATCAACAATACTGAAGTTGTCTGTCACATCCCACCTTCCTGTTTGCTTGTATGGGTTGTTTGGCAGCTAGTGTTGTGTTTTTGTCTGTCTGTTTACCTCGTTCGTGCATGTAGCCCAATAACTTAGCCAACAATTTATCTTATAGGAATAACTAAAATAATTATTTAAAATATGAGATAATTATAAATAAACATAATTTTAGATAAAATAAATATAAATATAATTATTTGTAATTAATAGTGCTTAATTTGTATTTTTTGAATATTAAGGATTATGATTAAATATAAATTAAAGATAAATAAATAATAAATTAGTAATTAATTCAATTAATTAAGAGTATAATTAAATCATATACTTTAGAATATAAAGTATTATTTTATTAATGTAATTATGATAATTAATAATATGATTATGTCAAATAAAAATTTAATTAGATATAATTGTATTATTTAAGAAAAGTAATGATTGGCTTAGGACTAATTAGATTTCATGCATATAAAGGTAACCCACTAAACAAAATTCCTATTACTCTAATTAATTTAAAGTTAATTTTTAAATTTTAAATGAATTAATATTAGAATCAAATAATATTAAGTGAAATTAAGAGTTTTTAAGACATGTAAAAATAAGTTTTAGCAGTTAGGGCTAATGCATGAGAATCCTAAGTTTTGCATAGGACTATTAGAGGTCCCAAATGCAACCCAAGAAACTTAAGAATCCTAAATTAGGAACCCTGTAATAGTTGCACTTTACCTAAGACCTGTGATTGAACTCAAAATAGCCCAAAACAAACCTGAAACTAACCTGAAACTACCTTGCTTCCATAACTTGGTGCCTAAGCTATCAACAAAGCCTACCATGGTTGCCAAGGCCATAAAACTAGGCGGCCAAGCTCCCCAAACCAACCAGGACCATGGTTTTCTTATACATCCACCAAGTCCTCCCTTTATCTTCACTTGTTCATCATCTTCTTCTTCCTAGTGAGAGAAATCAAGAGAGAGCTAGAGAGAGAAGGAGCTACCGGAGCAACCACCGTCCATGCATGTCTATCTAGCCACTCGATTTGAGTTCTCACCACCTTCACCAACTCATGGAGCCAAGCCTCTTCATCGGTTCTTCCCCCCTCCACCAAACAACCACTACTAAGTAAGGGTTTCAAACTTTCTTCCCTTTTTATCCCTTTGATTCTAGCTTGGATTGATCTTTGGTGGAGGGTTATTGATTTAGGAAGCCTATAGGAGCTTTTGAAGGCCATGACTTGGTTCATAGTTGTCGCAGCCATAAAGGGTGGAGGAGCCTCAATGATGGCTCCATGAGTGAGTGCAGTATTGGATGCCTTTTGGGTGTTAGTATAAGGGTGGAAAACCACCTGTCTTGGGCGGTGGTGAAGGGAGGTAGTTGTGGTGACCAGGGTAGCCACCACCTCGTAGTATTTCAGAAGAGCTTAATGAGGTCTTTGGGATACAATAGTGACCTTGAGGTTGAAGGGGAAGGAAGAGATGAGATGGCTAGGAGGTTTTTACGTGGAAACCACCGCCCCTAGGTGGTGGTGAAGGTGGTTGAGTGGAAGTTGTGGCCACCCATGGAGGAAGACAAAGGTTTGATAAGTTTGGGGTTATTTTGGGTGGACTACATTGCCACCTAAGGTGGCCAGTGATGGTGGTTAAAGAGTGGCAGTGGTGGTAACCAAGGGCCACCACAATCAATCCAAGCTTTCAAATATGGTTAATGGTGGAGGCCATCACCAAGGGTAGCCACCCACGATGGTGCAAGGTGGCTTGGGCCACCATAGCCATCACTTGAAGGAGATAATTTAATTTCGGTCAAAGCCAGGCACAAGTGGCCCTAGGCTTTGAATTGGCCTCGGGCCAGGTCGACCCTAGTTACACTCGATAGCCAGGGTTGACCCTAACCCTAGGTTGGGTTATTTAAATGACTAGAAAAGTGATGAGTAGTCTTAATAGGTTAAGTAAAGCATAATTGACCTAGGACTAATGAGAAACAGGTATTCAGTTGATCCCCGAGGTCAAAATTGTCATAGGGAACTTATATGTTGTAAAACAATGTTTATTTTATGACAAGGTTATATACAAGTGTTAGTTGATTGCCAAGTTATCCCTGTTGAGGCTAGAGTTCTACCTAGTATTGTTTATTGGTGATGGTAATTGTATAACATGATGATGCATGTCCTGCTTTGGCTGTTGTATGAATATGATGTCATAAGATTATGATAATGCCATATGAGACTCTGGATATTTGTATGCTATGTGAAAGATATGCATTATATTTTAATAAGAGTATGCATTCCAAATTATGGATAAATGTATCTTACCAGCAGTTGTAAGGTTCGTATCAAATATACGCAAGGATAGAATTCACCTTACTTGGATAGGCATTGTGTAGCACGTACGACCACTAAAAGTGGGCTAAGTCATGTTTGACAAACAAACTATCTTGCAGAATGAGGGTCATTCCCACTTGAGAGGGTGGTTATTCCCCCTCAAAAGATAAAGGTTGCTTCATATAGGGAATTCCTAAAAATGTTAAATAACAGCCAAGAAACAAGCATTGCATTCAGACTGTATTGAAATAATTTTATAAATAATATACTATTAATGTATGATCATATAAAAAAAATTAGCTTAAAATGAACCTTTACCTCTGGATAACAACTTTATAAGATTTTTCAACTTCTATCTGTTATCTGCTTTTCAGTCTAAGGTAGTTGAATTTATTATAATATCATTTTTATATAGTATTACTGAGAATTTTTAAAATTTTCACCCCTTTTGGTGTTTCAATGATATATCCAAACATTGAAGATGACTCAATTTAGCATTTATTTTGAGTTCGCTGAGGGTGAATGGGTGTACTCTACTGACACTAATACCTACTCGTTCATTGGGATCATCCGGGTTCATATTATGTACACCTCTAGTCTGCCAGGGGAGAGAGCTGGTTTAAGTTTTATGATATAGGACTAGATTAAGTAGGGTGGAGATAGACATCTAGATCTCATTTTGATTGTATATACATTTGTGCTTATTTGTTGTATCTGGGTATAGATGTGTAAATTCCTAGACTTATATCACATTTTGCTACTGGTACTTGTCTTTGATGTACTGATTGGATGACTATATAGGGTACTAATGTCCTGTTTATATTTTATGGATTTGTGTACTTATGAATTGACAAATAATGACTAGTGGAAGGCCCAGAGTGTCGGTATCTTGACTCATATATGCGTATATTAGTAGAATTTAGTAGATTATGCATGAATGGAATTAAAGTTCTCCCAGTTATGGCTCACTCTAAGATATTATATACATCCATTAGGATTGATTTCCATTGCACGATGATTTAAAGCTTCCGACCTAGCTCAACTTGAGAGTTAAACAACTTAATTAAGGGATAAAATGAAATTAAAGAATTAAGCATAAAGACAAGCCATTTAAAATAGGAACAAATAATTCTGAAATACAAGTAGTTTAAAACAAATTAGTAACTTAATCAAATTGCTAAAAGGATTTAGATATGAATAAGTGATGAACTTCATCTTATCTAGTTTGTTATGTCCACCAACAAATTCCTTAGTCAGTTGGCATTCGATCCTGCCTTCTCTAAGGATACAAATTATAACTTCATGGCGGACCTAGCAATACAAGTTTGCTTGGTGGATTTCCTAGAGATAGCCACACTTTCCAACATTAATACATAGTTACTGGTATATTTTAGCTCATCAGAGTCAAAAAGCTAGTTTGCATCACTATACCCTTCCAAAACCAAAGGATAACTATAATAAACCAAACCATATTTCGTAGTGCCTTTCAAATATTTCAAAATTATATTCAAGGCAATCCAATGCATGTCACTAAGGTTATATGTTTCTTTACTTAATTAGTTAATAGCATATGCAATATTAGGTTTAGTATAATTCATCATGTACATCAAACTACTAATGATATAAGCATATTTAATTTATGATACACTATGACTATCATTTTTCACAAGATGCAAACTAGAATAAAAAGGTGTAAAAATAAGTGTGCAATCAAAATATCCAAATCTCTTAAGCATGCTTTTAACATAATGTGATTGAGGAAAAATAAAGCTATCATTTCTCTTAAGCAATTTTATTCCAAGAATAACATTTGCAACACCCATATATTTCATCTCAAATTGAAAAGTAAGATAACTCTTAGTAAGATTGGAAATATCTAATGATGTACCAAATATCAACAAGTCGTCAACATATAAGTAAATAATCATACCAACACCATTATCAAATTTGTTATATATGCATTTATCCGATTCGTTAGTCATATAACCATTAGATATCATGACACTATCAAATTTTTCATGCCATTGTTTTGGAGCTTGCTTCAAACTAGAAAGAGATTTAACAAGTTTACATACCTTGTTCTCCTTGCCCTTAACCATATATATTTTCAGTTGTTCTATGTAGATCTCTTCTTCAAGGTCACCATTTAGGAATGTGGTTTTCACATCCATTTGATGCATAACTAGTTTATGTATAGATGCAATGGCAAACAAAACTCTAATGGATGTAATTCTAGTTACCGAAAAGTATGTATCAAAGTAATCAATACTCTTTTGTTGTTTATAGCCTTTGGCTATCAATCTAGCCTTATACTTATCAAATCTGCCATTCAATTTTTGTTTCTTCTTAAACACTCATTTACATCAAATAAGTTTTATTTTAGAAGGAAAATCTACTAATTCCTAAGTATGATTAGACATAGTAGATTCAATTTTGACATTTATAGCATCTTTCCAAAAGGGATCATTAATAGATGTAATAGAATCGTTATAAGACAAAGGATAATCGAAAACAAGATAAATATAATAGTCATCTCTGAAACTAGTTTCTTTCCTAGTTCTCTTCTTCTTAATTCATTATCATGCTCATCAATAATATCATTATACATATCATGAGAATCAATAACATGCTTCTTTTTAACTTTCATAGGAAACACATGCTCAAAGAATGATGAATTGCAATATTCAATAATAGAATTATGCTTTAACACATCACTTTTCATAACAAGCAACCTATATGCAACACTATTTTAAGCATAACCAATAAACACATAATTACAAGCTCTAGAACCAAGCTTTCTCTCTTTAGCTAGCTGCATGACCTTAGCCAAACACCCTCATACTTTTAGGTGTCCTAGATTAGGTTGCTTATCAAACTAAGGCTCATAAGGTGTTTTACTATCATAAGGTGTTTTACTAAGTTTCTTATGCGGAACCTTATTTTGTGTATAGCAAGTCAAAAGAATAGACAACTACCATATAACATAGATAACCTGAAAGTAACAAGCAAAGCATTCATCATTTACTTAAGAGTTCTATTCTTCCTTTTCGCTATACCATTAGATTTGGATGAATAAGGTGGAGTTACCTAATTTATTATTACATTTTGTTCACAAAATTCATTAAAAGGATTAGATTCATATTCAACACCTCTATCCATTCTTAGCCTCTTAATCTTTCTACCAAGTTTATTTTCTACTTCATTTTTATACTTAATAAACATTTCAAGAACTTTATCCTTGGTTCTTAACAAATACAACTTAGTGTATCCAGAGCAACCATAGACAAAGATTACATAAAACCTCTTACCACCTCTTGTCATGGTGTGTTTTATGTTTCCTAAGTCACTATGAACAAGTTCTAACAACTTACTTTGTCTTGTTACTTGTTTGGATGTTTCTTGGTTATTTTACTTTCCACACAAATTTCATACTTAGCCAAATTTGTATTACCTAACTTGTTAATTAGTCCCACTTCTTTCAATCTCAAGATATATAGCACATTCATATGTCCAAGTTTATCATTTCAAACATTAAAGGAATCGACCAAGTAAGCAAAAGATGAACTTCCTTCATTATTTGTAATTACATTCAACATATACAACTATCACTAAGATAACCTTTTCTAGCATACAACTCATTCTTAGACATGGTGGCTATGTTATTATCAAAGGTTAACTTCACATTAGCATTGTTGAGAAGATGGACCAACACCAAGCAATGTCTAATGCGAGTATAAAATAGTACATCCAACAACTCATGGGTTTTACATAATGTCATCTTCAATGACACATTTCCTTTACCTAGTACCAGAACTTTGCTTGAATCTCCTAGGTAAACACATTTTTTCCTATCCCCTATGGGAGTAAACTCAAAGAAAAGCTCCCTTTTAGCTTAAATATGCTTAGTAGCACCGGAGTCCACAATCCAACCCTTGGTTTCCTTCACCAAATAGCATTTGGATACCACCACCACTATAACATCATCATGGTGTTCCACCACATTTGCACTAGCCTTTGATGATGGTCCTGCTCTACTTTCATCTCCATGCTTGTTCCTCTTAAATCTACAACTTGATGCAAAGTGACTTGTTTTGCCATAAATAAAATAAGTGCCTTTCTTCTTTTGATGGTGAGAGTTAGTATCAAGCTTCTTAAATTACATCTTAAAAGATTTAAAGCTATGAATTTTAGCACCATGAGATGAATGCTTCAAATGCATATTTCTAACAACATTAGCTCTAGCATGTATCTCTTTAGCATTGTGCTCACTAGCCATAGTCCTATTTTTATCTTCAATTTAAATATACACAATTGTTTTTTACAAGGTCATGGCCTTTCTCTTTTGCATAAAAGTAAGCTTATAATCCTTCCAAGAATTTGGCAATTATCAATAAGAGTTTGAGAGGCAAACCTTTTAGGTAAATATCCTCTTCCTTAGCAAGATCATCTAGAAGCTTAGTAAACTCATTAATTTGAGAAGTAATACTCTTATCATCAACTATTTGGAATGCATTGACATTATGAACAAGAAATATCATACTACTTTCTTCCTAATAAATATATTTTTGAACTAAACCATCCCAAATATCTTTAAAGTGAATGTAGTGACAATAAATATCATACAAATTATTTAAAAAAAATCTAAGAATTGTATGTCTACACAATTTATCTGTCATTTCCTAATCCTTGAAAGCTTATTGGTAATTTTTGGAACCCTCATCCAGTATAGAATAAACTAAAATAAAATTAACGTTACTTAGATTAAGGACTTCCAAAATTTGATTTTGCCATCTCTTTAAATTGTTTCCATCAAAAGACTTAACCTTCGAAGTGTCAGGAATGACCTTGGCAACAACTAGAATACTAGTATCTATGATAGATCCTTAAGATTGTTGGAAATATATAGGAGCGGATACTAAATATTTGAGCTACTAAACAAATCGAAACACAAGAACAAAACATAAATCACAATAGAATGAACAATAACAAGGAAAGACTAGAGTGAGTATACCATGAATCATGTTAGGCACTGTCCTTAAGAGTTTATCTCCATCCTACCAGGAGTAATGCTTGGTAGAATGACCTCGACGTGCAATTCTCCAAGATTAGACGTAAGTCTCCTCAAGAACTTATCCACATGATGATCCTAGTACACTAAGCAGTAGACCTCCCATTCTAGTAGTCGAAATATGCAGTGGCGAGTATAGGGGAGCTCTCTGGTGTGCACAGTAAAATGGTGTGCAGAAGAAAGAAGAAAAGATAGAAAACTAGTGGCAAAGGTAGTGTACCTGAAGAGACAAGTGTGCAAAATGGGTTCTGGTGGTATCTAATAAATAAACCAAGGTAGCTTAATAAGTAAGCACCTTAACGAGAAATTCTCCAATGGTCCACAAAGATATTTTGGTGTTAAAGTGCGTTGGCAAAATAATAGGCCTAAGGAAAAACCAAGTCCAGCCTACATGAGTGCAGACGAGAAGTGACAGGGCTGACAGGCGTAGGTGTGTATTATGCTAAGCCCAAGTAAATAATCATAACTTATTACCATAAGGTATCTACTAGAACAAAACCATATATAAACGTTCTTCCAGAGTGTAGTTTAGGCAATGTGGGACTTAAGTCTTAGACAAAACACACTCATTGGCACTCTAAGTTTGAAACACTATAAAGACCCATAAGTCTACCAAAGAGAAGTCACCCGCTAAAGAGTTTAGTTGCAAGGATACATGTTGGAGCCAAAACCAAAGTGGAAAGACCATAAACTATAAAGTCAAATAAGTTCTTTGCCTATCGAGTTGGACTTACTCTACCGCTCTGAAAGAGAGAATACATTCAAAACCCATTAAGGTGAACCTCTTCCTTTGCTTGTTCTGAAGCTGGGAATACGCAACAAGGTAGGGACTCTTTTGAAAGTGGCAATAACATGAGAAAGGGGGTTAAGTCGTGCTTCTAATTTCAAAACATTTTTTGCAAATTTGAGAGCTTCTCAAGTTTTTCAACTTGGATAAATACAAGTAAAGGTTAGAAGCTTAAGAGTTCAGAAGAGATGTTGCTTTTCAAAAACTAAACTTAAATTAAAGTGACCTTAAAACTTAGTTATCTTAACTTAGAAGGTCTGTTTCAATTATCAGAAGGTTAAGAAATGGACAAAACAAAGTAATCAGAAAGTTAAAGAGATGGAGTTCAAAAGAGATCACTCAAGGATTTATACTGGTTAACCAAACCACGTACCTACGTCCAATCCCCAGTTAGAAACTAGGATTTTATATTGCCATAAGTATTATTTCTTCACTAGCTTCTCTAAGGTAGATTACAAGTAGTTTTTGATTCACTCTAGCCTCTTCAAGCTAGATTCTCACACTGATCACTATCAGATCATATTACAATGAGATCTAATGGGTTTGTGTTTCTCTCAGCACTCAAGGAGTGGAATTTAGCAAATGAATATAAAGATAGAAAAGTGATTCTAACTTCTCTAACAATTGCGGATATATGCAAATACACAATAGATAGATGATGTTTCTCTTCTAAAGGTTTGATTAGAAACAAAATATAGATAAGAAACTAGATTCAAAAGTGAGAGTTGTATTTGGACATATGCTTTTGAGGATTTTATTTTGATGATAACAAACGTGAAGACAAAAATGAAGATGATAGAAAGACCAAAGTCCAAGATCGCATAAGAATAGCTTTAGGACTTAGGATCTTTTTGTACGGAGCTCACTCGAAATATCTCTCAGTTTTTTGAAAGAAAAATAAGAATTGGTTTTAAAATGAAACTCAAGTGTTTTAAATGATGTATTCAAAATCAGTTTCTATATACCTTTTCCACGAGCCTCTGTTTTTAAATAGTCTTATTCGAATAATGATCCTACTATTCGAATAAAGTCCTTCAGTTGGCTTCCGTTTTCCAAATTGCTATTCAAATAATAACTCTTCTGAGCTTCTATTTTCTTAAAAGGCTATTCGAATAAACCATTGTTTATTCGAATAATAGGACCTCCAGAAAAGCTTCTCTTAAAAGAGTTATTCGAATAACTCAGTAGTTATTCGAATACACTTAGCTCTTCAGAAACGATTTGTTAAAGAGTTATTCGAATAGACTTAAGGTCATTCGAATAACCCATATCAGCTGGCTTTTTACGAAGTGTCACAAACAGTGTTATTCGAATAAAAGCTTCATTTATTCGAATAAACATGGGTTCTACGAGCACTGATATGGAAACGTGTTTTTGAAAAACTAAGTATTAATTACTTCCCAACGGCTGTTTTCTTGTTTTTTCTCTATAAATAGAAGCCTTGGGTCGTCTCAAACCCCCCCCCAATACTCTGATTATTTTTCTGATTGCTCTATCTTATGAAATTATTTTCTACGCTCAATTTTCGATTAAACTTTGAGATATTTCTGTGAGAGCTCCATTAGCACTTCAATTTGTATAATTTACTCTGAGTGAGAGTTTCTCTTCTTCGTTATCTATTTCTCTGATATTCTGTATTGAGGGTAAGGTATCCCTCTATGGTTTGTATTGAGGGTGAGGTATCCCTCTAAGGTTTGTATAGGGGTGAGGTATCCCTGATTGGCTGAGGCTTTAGCACAAGGGTAGAGTTTCCCTATGTGTGAAAAGTGCTCTATTGTGTAAAGGTTGCAAGCACCTGTTTTTAAGCTTGTATTGAATAGTAAAAAATCTCGAACTGTGTTTCGGGGATTGGACGTAGATCACAAGTGGGTTAGTGATCGAACCAGGATAAATATAGTGCCTGCTTTTCTTCTTAATCTCTTTACTTTACGCAATTTTATTTTATTGCACTTTTATTTTTCTGCTGTTCTTAATACTTCTTTTCTTCATATCATTTCTTCTACGCTTTTATTTAATAAGTTTCAATAATTATATTTTAATTAATAGAGGTTTTGCGAAAAATTTTGTACTCAATTCACCCCCCCTCTTGAGTACTGGAAGCCACTTGGTAACAAGTGGTATCAGAGCTAGACTCTTGTATAAAGAGCTTAGCCGCTTCAAGAGAACATGACTTCCTCAAATGGTTTTTTAGAGGGATCTTCCATAAACCGACCATCCTTTTTCAATGGGGATGGTTACGCATATTGGAAGGAAAGAATGAAAATCTTCATCGAAGCTATTGATCTAGATGTGTGGGATGCTATCGAAAACGGCGCATTTATACCTACACGCGTTGTCAATGGTGTAAAAATCGAGACACCTAGAAGTGATTGGTCTGATGTGGATAAAAGAAAAGTTCAATATAATTTAAAAGCCAAAAATATCATTACCATTGCTTTGGGGTATGATGAGTTTTTTAGAATTTCAAATTGCAAAACCGCTAAAGAAATGTGGGACACTTTACAAGTTACCCATGAGGGTACTAGTGAAGTTAAGAGGTCAAGAATCAATTCTCTAACTCGCGAATATGAATTGTTTAGAATGAACCAAGGAGAAAGCATTCAAGAAATGCAAAAGAGGTTCACCCACATTGTTAATCATCTTGCATCATTAGAAAAGAATTTTACTAACGAAGATTTGATTAACAAAGTGTTGAGATGTCTTAGCAGGATTTGGCAACCCAAAGTAACAGCCATATCGAATCGAGGGACTTGTCAGAATGTCTTTGGCTACCCTCTTTGGAAAGCTTCATGAGCATGAACTAGAACTGAGCAGATTAAGTCAAAGCGAAGAAAACGATAAAAAGAAAAAGGGGATAGCGCTCAAAGCCACTTCCTCAACAATCGACAATGATGATGAAGAAGATGAAGAAAGCTCAGAAAATATTAAGGTAAACGAAGAAAATCTTAGTCTGTTAGTTAAAAAATTTGGTAAATTTCTCAGGAAAAAGGGAATGCAAAGAAGACCTCCCTTCCCTCTGAAGAAGACTTATTACAAAGGCGAAGAAGCTTCATCAACTCCTACTTGCTATGAATGTGGCAAGCCTGGCCACATGAAAATGGAATGTCCAGTTTACCAAAAGAAGAAAGAGAGACTTGAAAAGAAGCCCTTCAAGGAAAGAAAATGAAGAAAAGCCTATATAGCATGGGATGAAAACGACATGGATTCAACTGACAGCTCAGATAGCGAAGAAGCTCAACTTTGTCTCATGGCCAAAGGAGAAGAAGAAGAAAGCGAAAATGAGGTAAGTTCTAATACTACTTTAATGCCTTCTTATGATGAGTTACAAGATGCCTTTGAAAAATTGCATGACGAATCTTTAAAACTCACAAAACAAATTTCTTCTTCTAAGAAAAAAATCTCTTCTCTAGAAAATCAAATTCTTATTTTAAATAAAGAGATTGAAGAATTAAAAATTGAAAATGAAACTTTGGGAATTATTGATGCATGTTCATCTCATCCCTCACATGCTTCTACTTCGTATTCTTGTTCTTCATGTCATATACTTGAAAAAGAAATTGAAGATTTAAAGAACACTCTTGCCAAATTTACTCTCGGAAGAGACAATTTAAATATCATATTAGGAAAACAAAGGGTTGTTTTTGAAAAAGCTGGAATTGGCTATAACCCAAAGAATCAGCTATAACCCAAAGAATCAGCATAAATCTTATAAAAATTTCTTTGTTTATTCAAGTACTTCTAGTAGCCCATTTATTAAATGCTTCTATTGTGGAAAGAAAGGTCATATTGCTTCAACATGTAATGCAAGAAAAGAGGTTAACACAAAAATTGAGACAAAAATAGTTTGGATTCCAAAGGGTACAATACCCAAAACTGACACTCAAGGACCCAAGAAAATTTGGGTACCAAAGGTTAAAAATTAAAGTTGTGTTGTAGGTGTGCTTGAAAGTCAGGAGCTCAAATTGGTATCTCGATAGTGACTGCTCCAAGCACATGACCGGGGATGACTCGAAATTCACCACGTTTATTCCTAAGAATCATGGACATGTTACTTATGGAGATAACAATAAAGGAAAAATTATTGGAATCGGCAAAGTCGGATCTTGTTATTGATGATGTTGCAGAAGTTTTAGCGGAAACACATTTAAATAGCAAAGAAAAAGAGGTCAAGGAGCAAGAAGAGAAACAAAGACAAGAGAAATCACAAGCTTTGGAACTTTCCAAAGAATGACGAACTTCAAGATATCATTCTCTTGATCAAATAATTGGTGATGTATCTAAAGGCGTAAGTACTAGTAATTCTCTTAGAAATGTTTGTAATCACTTAGTTTTTGCTTCTCAAATTGAACCAAAAGACATAATTGAAGCATTTGATGATGAACACTGGATATTAGCTATGCATGAGAAGAATTAGGCATAACTGATCAATCTAATATATGATTGCATAATCATTACTGCTTTATCTCTCCTGATTCTTTAAAAACGCATGAATAATAGCTTTATCTTGTTTTTTTTAATGTATGTCTTTCTATGCCCTTTTATTAGTTTATTTGAATAAACAGATGTCTATTCGAATAATGTCCTTTAAAGGTTATCATATGACGTGTTGGATATCAATTCTATTCGAATAACACTTAGTTTATTCGAATAAACTGGCTTCTATATCTTTCTATGGTTATTGTGCTCTCTGTTTATTCGAATAAATATTTCTTTATTCGAATAACCAGAATTTTTAGTTTATCAGTCTTAATCTCTGCCCTCTGTCTATTCGAATAACGCTAAGGCTATTCGAATAACCAGAGCCCTGTTTTATCAGCCTTACAGACTGCTTTCTGTCTATTCGAATAAATCCTAAACTTATTCGAATAAGACCTTTTCAACGTCAAAACGCTTGGCTTTCCCAGTTGCTCTATTCGAATAAACATTCCTTTTATTCGAATAAAACCTGTCAGGGAACTTCGTTCAAAGCCCCTATCCTTTCTGTTCCTACGCAAGGTTCATTCGAATAAACCCTAGGTCATTCGAATAATCACGAGCTTTCTTTAAAGTGACCCGCGCGCCCAGCTGTCTTCATTTCCATATTCTATTCATCTTCTTCGTCCTTTCATCTCTCTCAACTCCCCTCCACCATCTCCCTACCATCTTTCACTTCCACACCTTCAAACACCATGGCCTCCTCTTCCAACAAGCGTGCTCGCACCAAGGTTGCCCCCTGCAACAACCCCCTTGACATGCGGAGGCTCTCCTCCAACGAAGCGCAACGTGGCTGCTTCATTACGCACTTCTGGGAACGTAATCTCGTTCAGCCTAAGTACCTTGATCTCCCTTTCTTTCAGCAGCATCGAGGCTTCGACTTCCTGTCTCTTTTGGAAAACCAGGGGGTTCTACAGCTTTGTTCCCACCGGGATACGATCTACCCTGCTCTAATGAAAATGTTCTTATGCAATCTAGCCATTGATGGCCAGAACCTTCTCAATGAAGTCTGTGATCAAGACATTGTTATCACTCCGCAGGACTAGCAGACATTGTTCGGTTTACAGTTCGCTGGCACCATGGTCGAAGATGACGACAACAGGATTCAGGCCATTGAAGATCTGTTGAAGCCTGGTTTGGCTTTACCTATTCGAGGGCTCAAAGGTGGGATGCTAAAGAGCTAAGATAGGCTTCTGCATTACGCATTTGCTCACATTTTGGCTCCCCGTGGTGGGAACTACGCGTATCTTAGTGAAGACCACATCTTCATGCTTTGGATCTTGAAGAAAGGTCATAAAATCAACTAGCCAGTGTTTATTATGCAACACATGATGTGTGCCAAGGGTAAGGAAAAATCAGACCTGCCTTATGGGATCCTCATCACTACCTTGCTTTGCAAGTACCCTCAGGTCTTGGAGACTGAGCGAGCCATTGCCTTAACCCATCACAACGTTTTTGGGTCCTTCACTCTTCGAAAAATGAAGATGATCCAAATAGATGAAGGCTGGGTATACCCAGATGAAGTTGCTGATGATGAGTTTGACCCTGCTGACGCCCCTACTGCCCCTATTGCACTTGCTGATGCTCCTGCTGCCCCTGTTGCACCTGATAATGCACCTGATGCTGATCCTGCCCCGTTACCTTAGAGCAGATCATGGCCACCTTACACGATAACCGAGCCTACATGGAACACACCTTCTCTATTCTTTTTGATAGAATAGAAGGTGTTGAAAGTGAGGTTGCTGCCTTACGAGCTGCTTTACCTGCTCCTGCTCCTGCTCCTGCTTCACCATCACCGCCTCCGGATTCACTCTTTTAGGAGTTGTTTAGCTCTTAGGATCCTTGATTGATCTAGTGTTACTTTTTGCTTTAGCTATTTATGGTTTGGGATCCTGTATTTACATCTTTTTTTGATTAATATATGAGCTTTTCAGTCTACTCTAGTGCATTTATCTGAGTGTTTTGCAATTATTTCTCTTTTCTATGACTATAATTGTTTATGGATCTTACCCTCCTTTTTGCTCATGACAAAAGGGGGAGAAATATTTGAATTGAGAAAAGACAGGTACACTTTGAATTGAGAAAAGACAGGTACACTTTGAATTGAGAAAAGACAGGTAAACTTAAAACGCAATTGGATTCAAAATGAAAGGGGGAGCTGCGCACATCACTGATACATGTTTCTTCTCATATTTAAAGAAGAGAGTAAGCTTTTATACCTCGTGAATTCCAATTTTATGTACTAATTTCTTTTCTCTTTGATAGTTTGTCATCATCAAAAAGGGGGAGAATGTATTTGGACATATGCTTTTGAGGATTTTGTTTTGATGATAACAAACGTGAAGACAAAAATGAAGATGATAGAAAGACCAAAGTCCAAGATCGCATAAGAATAGCTTTAGGACTTAGGATCTTTTTGTACGGAGCTCACTCGAAATATCTCTCAGTTTTTTGAAAGAAAAATAAGAATTGGTTTTAAAATGAAACTCAAGTGTTTTAAATGATGTATTCAAAATCAGTTTCTATAAACCTTTTCCACGAGCCTCTGTTTTTAAATAGTCTTATTCGAATAATGATCCTGCTATTCGAATAAAGTCCTTCAGTTGGCTTCCGTTTTCCAAACTGCTATTCGAATAATAACTCTTTTGAGCTTCTGTTTTCTTAAAAGGCTATTCGAATAAACCATTGTTTATTCGAATAACAGGACCATCAGAAAAGCTTCTCTTAAAAGAGTTATTCGAATAACTCAGTAGTTATTCGAATACACTTAGCTCTTCAGAAACTATTTGTTAAGGAGTTATTCGAATAGACTTAAGGTCATTCGAATAACCCATATCAGCTGGCTTTTTACGAAGTGTCACAAGCAGTGTTATTCGAATAAAAGCTTCATCTATTCGAATAAACATGGGTTCTACGAGCACTGATATGGAAACGTGTTTTTGAAAAACTGAGTATTAATTACTTCCCAACGGCTGTTTTCTTGTTTTTTCTCTATAAATAGAAGCCTTGGGTCGTCTCAAAAACCCCCCAATACTCTGATTATTTTTCTGATTGCTCTATCTTGTGAAATTATTTTCTACGCTCAATTTTCGATTAAACTTTGAGATATTTCTGTGAGAGCTCCATTAGCACTTCAATTTGTATAATTTACTCTGAGTGAGAGTTTCTCTTCTTCGTTATCTATTTCTCTGATATTCTGTATTGAGGGTGAGGTATCCCTCTAAGGTTTGTATTGAGGGTGAGGTATCCCTCTAAGGTTTGTATAAGGGTGAGGTATCCCTGATTGGGTGAGGCTTTAGCACAAGAGTAGAGTTTCCCTATGTGTGAAAAGTGCTCTATTGTGTAAAGGTTGCAAGCACCTGTTTTTAAGCTTGTATTGAATAGTAAAAAATCTCGAACTGTGTTTCGGGGACTGGACGTAGATCACAAGTGGGTTAGTGATCGAACCAGGATAAATATAGTGCCTGCTTCTCTTCTTAATCTCTTTACTTTACGCAATTTTATTTTATTGCACTTTTATTTTTCTGCTGTTCTTAATACTTCTTTTCTTCATATCATTTCTTCTACGCTTTTATTTAATAAGTTTCAATAATTATATTTTAATTAATAGAGGTTTTGCGAAAAATTTTGTACTCAATTCACCCCCCTCTTAAGTACTGGAAGCCACTTGGTAACAAGAGTAAGCGTTCAGAAGGTTAATTAGAAGTTTGGCAGAATAACAATTCGCTTCATGTCTTCAAACTTCCAGGCTTCTTAAATTTGTAGACCTTTAGAAACTAGTCATTTTGATCTCCAACGGTTACTGTTTTTTGAACAGTTATCGTTTTCTTGTCCTGTAGCAGTCAATCATCTTTTCTTTGAATGTTTTTGTCTTTTTTCAATGATAGTTAGAAGTTTCTGAACTCTGAGGCTTTCTAACTTTGACTTAGCTATTTTTGTTCATTGGTTGTCTTCTGAACTTCTATGCTTTTGAAACAGTTGTTTCTTCTGATAACTATTGCTTCTAATACTTATGTCTTCTGATGAAGTTGTCTTCTAAACTTTGTCATCCAATGGACTTGTCTTCTGATGAACTTGTCTTCTGAATTTTGTCTTCTTATGAACTTGGCGATACTTTCATATTAAGAAGCAAGTTCATTTCGTAAGTCCTTTTATACTTAGTCCTTTTCAAAAAAAGATTTTGCTAAAATGCTTCTTGGTATAAGGACTTCCTCAGAAAAAAACATGGAAGACTTTGATCTTCTTGAGGCTTTCTCAAACTGAACTCCAATTGTTCACTCGAGGTTAGCATTGATCATCTAGGAGTCTTCTTAATTATAATTTGATAAACTTAGATAAAACAATAGTAGCATTAGATTCTAAGTTCAAAACTCATAAGGTTCTAAAGAACTTCAATTAGTTTAGATGCTTCTAAAAGGTTTTAGAGCTTACAATCTCCCCCACTTTTTATAATGACAAACTAGACTTAGATCTTGTGTTTTAAAAGAATTTAAGAAATTAAAGAATTAAGAAGTATTTAGAAGTAAAGATATAAGACAAGTATCATCTCAAAAATAAAAATTCAAAAGAAATATTAATTTAAAAAAATTCATATTTGATATGCTTATGTTAACATGATTCTAATATGCTTCCCCTAAGGTAATGAGTTATGTCACTATATTTGGCTATTTTTCTCCCCCTTTTGACATCAACAAAAAGATGGGGCAAAGAAATTTTGGCCATCATTGAGAGCTTAGAAGTGTAGAAAATCAGAAAAGTTGATCCATTTTCTTTGGGTCTTCAAGAATCACCACTTTCTTAAACTTCTGAACCCCCCAATCTTCAAATCTAGCAAACTTTGTTAAGAGGGCAACAAGAGTTGCATTTACTCCAGCAAGGCTGATTTGAACTTTAGTCTTTATCTTCTAAACTTAACTAGCTAAGGCATTTAGTCAATCCTCAACAGACACAAAATTTTCTCTTGCCAATAATCGGGATGAAGTGCAGAAAAACGGGTAATAGTTCGAGATGGTGTGGCTTGAATCTGAGCCGATCTCTTTGACTCAATAGATTTCTTAAGGAAATGGTCATCTTTAGTACCAGTAACCCATTCTTAATTCCTAACACTTTTTACTTCATATTCAAACTCAATAACTTTTGTCTGTTCAACAAAAATAGGGTGGGTTTCTAGCATATGCACTGTTTGTTGAGGTACAAATTGATCAAAGAGGGGATTTCTTATAGTTAGTGGTGTAGCAGGTTCAGACTTGTTTTTCTCATATGAAGGAGATAGATGATTAAAAGGTTTATCTTCAGATTGGGCTTCAGAGGGCCTCACTTCAGAGGATTTTGGTTCAAAAACTACAGAAGGTACTTTCTAAGATTCTTTCATCAACATTTCAATTTTTGCTTTCTTCATTTCTATTTCTTCCTCAGCAATGAGATCAACAGACTTCACTGTGTCTTGATGACTCTAATAATTGATAGGGGTTTTCTTCAAAAGTAGGACCATACAACTTCTCAATCTCACTTGTCATTATTTTGATGATTTTATCACCTTCTTCAAGAATTGACAAGACTCTGAAGGTGAAAAACCTTGAGCTACCATCTCATTTTTCTTCTTTCTTCCTTCTAGTCTTAGTTGCAGTATCAATTTTTACAACCTCTTCAGTAATGTCTTCATCATCTTCTTCTTTTGCAGGATCCTCTTCTTCTTTAGCCATTATTTTTCCTTTTCTTTTTTTTTTTGTTTCTAGCCCTTTCTTATATTTTTTGTCAGCAAAGACTTCCTTTTCTTTCTCTTCTTCTGCTTCTTCTTTCTATTCAGCCTTCTCTTCTTCTTCTTTGTCTATTTCCTTTTCAAGTTTAGACTTTTTTGCTTCTTTGTCTGCTCACCATAAAAATTTCATTATTCTCTTCACTAGTTTTCTTTTCATTCTCTGATTTCTCTTCAGCTTTCGTCTCTATTTCTTTTACTTTATCTTTCTTTATCTCTTTATCTTTTTTTTTCTTTCCTTGAAGTATTAGGCTTTGAAGCAGCCTTCTATTCAATAGCAATAGCAGCATCTTCCTTTTTCATTCTTCTTCTCTCGAGTCTCTCAACAGTAGACTCTGGTACATTTTCTAGTTCTTCTTTTTCTTTCATCTTCTTCTTTTGAGGATTGGTTTTAATCCCCATAGCAGTCAAATTCTTGTTAGAGAATTCTGGTCCAACCTTCATAGATTTTTCTCTTTCGAAATTGACTCCAAAATGTTGAAACACCTTGGTCAAAAACATGCTATAAGGAAAATCGACAATCTTCTCGGCTGGCAACGCAACCATCATGAAGTATAAGATGAGTTAGTGGAAATTCAGCAGCTACTTCTCCTTGAGATAGTACAACACTATCATATTGATTTCTGAGTCAACCTTGAGACTTCCAACCTTGAGACTTCTAACCTTAGGAATCACAATGTATTGTAGAAGAGGATATATAAATCTTGAGATTGGATTTAACTTCTTTGAAACAATTGATTTCTCATATGGATTAGCTAGAACAGAAGATAACATATCATGGTGTTGGACACCATATTCTTCCCACCATTGATATTAAAGATAAATTGATTTTTCTCTATTCTTCACTTTGGTCATCTTTATAAAAGCTTCTTTATCGAGGACAATGTCAACACCTTTGACATTGCTTTTAATCGCCAGCGGATCAATATTGACAATCGTAGTAACATAGAATGCACGAATTAGTCCGGGATAAACTAGGTCACTAATCCTCATAAATTTCCTCCAATGTTGGAAATTTATGATTTCTCGAACATCATTCTCTTTGCTGACCATTGTTTTTAGGTTCACAAATCTTCCTTGCACCACTAGTCTATCTTTGAATGTGGTGTTGAATTTGGATTGGATGGCAAGATAAAAAAAAAAAAGAGGGGTAGATGGTTCAGTTAAGGAGTCCTTGGATTCATCATCCTTCTTAGGTTTCTTTGGTGGTGGAGTGGATTCTGATCAAGAACTTTTTTGTTTCTCAAGTAAGGCATTGATCAGACGTCCTAATTTCTTCATGGTTGGTTAAGTGTTTCAAAGAGGATTTAGAAGAAAGAGTTTCTAAGGTTGAGAATATAGGAAATTTGAGAGCTTATGAGATAAGAAGAGGGTTTCAAGTTTGAGAAGAGTGAAATAGTGGATTTTTTATTCATTATTTGAGGGTTTATATAGAAGGTAAAAACTAGTCGTTGGTAGGAGAAAAAGTTTAACGACTATTAATCTTATCACATTTACTACTTTGTAAAAGATATATTATTGTTGGAGGCTAAGTCAGCAGTAGTACATTTTTGTTGATTTTTTCAACTAATTCATTACCCAATTTTTGAGAACATCTTCTGAACAAACTTCTAATAGCACTTTTGAAGAACACTTCTAATCATGCTTTCTGAACATAAGTTCTGATAAGAGCATATTTCTAAACTTGCTTTTGATTTCTAACTTTTTGAGCAAGACTTTCTCAAATAGATACTTACACATTATGCAATATGCAATATGATTAGATGCAAACCATGTTAAGATGATTTCTAATTAAACAATATCTATCTTCTGAAAGAGGTTTGGTAAATATATCATCCCTTTATTTTTTAGTTTTCAAAAACTTAAGTTCAAAGTTACCTTTCTGAACATGATACCTTATAAAATAATGTTTAATGTCTATATACTTTGACCTAGAATGCAATAGGATTCTTAGCCAAATTGATAGCACTATTATTATCATAAAAGATAAGGATTCTGGTATACAGAAGATTGTAGTCTTCCAATTGATGTTTGATCCATAAAAGCTGTTAATAACAATTAGACGCAGAAACGTATTTAGCTTCAGCAGTTAATAATGCAATTGAATGTTACTTTCTATTTGACTAAGTGATTAGAGTTTTTCTAAGAAAGCTATAGCAACCACTTGTACTCTTCCTTTCAACATGATCTTTAGCAAAATAAACATTACAATAGCATATAAGATCAAGACTTGTACCTTTCTCATACCAAAGACCAAGATTAGATGTTCCAATTAAATATCTAAAGATTTTATTAACAATTTGAAAACAAATTCTTTAGGATTTGATTGGAATCTAGCATATATTCCAACACTCAATTGAATGTTTAGTCTACCAGCAGTTAGGTGCAGAAGTAAGTCTATCATACCTTTATGTAGTTTCTCACTAATAGGCTTACCTTTCTCATCTGAGTCTAGAAATTGAGAAGGATGCATATGAGTTCTCATTTTATTTGATGAGTCCATTTTAACTATTTTGAGAAGATCCTTTGTGTATTTCTCTTGACGAATTAAGACTTTATTCTTTTGTTGTTTCATTTGCAATCACAAGAAGAATTCTAGCTCACCTATCATGCTCATTTCAAATTCTCCGTTAATTAGCTTAGAAAACTCCTTGCTTAGAAGTTCATTAGTAGATCTAAATATAATATCATCTACATAAATCTGTACTAGCAAGAAATCAGTCTTCTGATATTTTGTGAAAAGAGTTGTATCAATTTTGCCTTTTACAAAATCACATTTCAGAAGAAATGAGCTAAATCTCTTATACCAAGCTCTTAGAGCTTGCTTTAAACCATATAAAGCTTTTGAGAGTTTGAAAACATGATTAGGAAACTTTTCATGTTCAAAGCCAGGGGGTTGTTTAACATAGGCTTCTTCAGAAATATAACCATTTAGAAACACATATTTTACGTCCATTTGACATAAGATGAAACATCTATAAGCAACATAAGCAAGTAAGATTCTGATAGCTTCTAGTCTAGCAACAAGAGCAAAAGTTTCATTGAAATCAATACCTTCCTGCTGATTGTAACCTTAAGCTACCAACCTTGCTTTGTTTCTGATTAGATTCCCAGATTTATCAAGTTTGTTTTGAACACCATCGAGTTCCAATGATTATGTGATCTTTAGGTTTAGGAACTGATAACTCCATGAAATGTAGTTATTCATGCCTTATCTTTGTGCTTTGTTGATTGCTTAAGTCCTTGTTATTATGTATATATGGAAGATTTTTATGCTTATATTAGTCAATTTCAATATTGATATCTTTTTATATGATCTTGAGCAAATTGTTCATATTCTTTAAATGATTAAGTGAACTTGCAACTGTTATTGATTTGGTGATTTCTCTATTATAGGAAGGGCTTTAAACAAGTTGATATATGAAGCATATGAGCCAAAACTGGAAGAAAAAGCCGAAGAAGCATTCTGGCAACTGACACTGTGGCGCAGGCATGTCAATGCCGCAGCATGGAACATCCCCTGCATCAGATAGAGAGCTATGCAAATTGAACGTTGCGGCGCAAAGGATTGAAAGTTGCGGCGCAGTGACCTAATTAACATACGCGTCGCGGTGTAGGCATGTTAATGCTCTGTGTGACTTTGTTTTCTGAGCCTATAAATACTGTCTTATTAGATTTTTGAAAGTGTTTTTTTAGTTTAGAGAAGCAACAGCTAGGGTTCCATTTTTGGGTTAAGAGGAGGCTAAGGGAGCCAAGGTTGGAGACCATCTTCTTCATAGAAGGAGATTCAAGCATCAAAGATCATATCCATGAGCTTCCTTCCCTCTCCATTCTCTTTTCTCTCTTCCATCTTCCATGAACATGATTTTTGTGATAGATTTTTGTGTTTCATGATGTAGCTAAGCTGTATTTAGGGATAACTTTGAATCCTTCTATGAATATTAATGACTTTGTACTTCTTTTAGTATATATTGATGTTTGGTTTTGTTCAATCATATGGATCATAATGCTCTTGATTGTTTGATCAGCTTTTAAGTGATTTGATGAAATCTGATAAACCTAGACATAGGAATTTGGGTTTTAGATCATACGTATGGTTGATGCATGTTTGATTTCATTCAATTGGCTTGGATAAGTTGATTCGCTAATGGGATAGAAATATACCTCTTAGCTATGCATAGCAAGTGTTTAAGAATACATCTTAATGAGTGGAGTCTGTGCTAGTTCTCATGGAAACATAGTGGATTAGGTAAATAAAGTATGGTTGATTGACCTAGACATAGGCTTTTAACTAAATCAGGTTCTCAAGCTAACTTAACTAATGTATTCATGTTGCTTGTGAGGATTGCATATCATTAGTTGAAGTAAAACGTGAAGAAAGATTCCCTAAAACTCTAAACATTATCTTTATTGCTTTGTAGTCTTTAGATTTAGTTTTTATGCATTTTTCCTAATTTTTATGTTCTTGAATAGAACTAGCTAAGCTATTAGTTGATATTTAGCATTAGAAGCCAATTATCCTCGAAAGAACGATCTCTTACTCTATAACTATATCACTTGTGCGACTCATGCACTTGTAGCTTAATAAAGGGACAAACAAGTTTTTGGCACCGTTGTCGGGGATAATGGTTTCATTTTGTATTTCTAATATCAACAATGAATTTAGTTAGTTCTAATTCAAGTTTGTATAGTTTATTTTCATTTAAGTTTTCATTTGTTATGTTTTGGGTACAATAATG
This sequence comes from Ormosia emarginata, assembly GCA_029884605.1. NCBI lineage: Eukaryota > Viridiplantae > Streptophyta > Magnoliopsida > Fabales > Fabaceae > Ormosia > Ormosia emarginata. The sequence continues at coordinate 15,749,858 of JAQQTP010000078.1, read as the reverse complement.
TCAGATGATCATAATCATATGAGGCCCTTGCGGGAGTTCATGACTCCTCAAAAGGAAAACCTTTGATCAAGTTTAAGAAGATTATTTATCCGCACAAATCATTTTGGTGACAAAGTCCTGCCAGGACTGTAAATTAGACCTTTCTTGGTGGGGGGCAAGTTTATGTTTAATTCTTGTCTTTAGTTTTTGCATAAATAGGTAGTAAGTTGATTTTGTTAGTATGTAGATTTTGTTATGTTTTAAGTCTTATTTATGTTAATACTTATATAAGTTAGTATGTTGATTTTGTAGTTTTATTGTATTTTTGTTAGTTTTATGTTTTAGTTATGTTTTGTGTCTTATATATACTTAAAACCTTGATTTTGTGTTTTATTATATTTTTGTTGTACATATAGTAATTTAACCTTTTGGACAAGTTTTATAGGTGCTGGAGACCACTTTGGAGTAGAACCAGTCTTTTGTGCGTATCTTGGCCAAAATCCAGGGAGCTTAGAGTCGCGGCGTGAACTTATGTGCACCATGGCGTGCCTGTACAACCTATTCAATGAATGTTGCGGTATGGAAGCTATGCGTCGCGGCATTACTGGGTTTTTGTTGAATGTCGCGGCCCAGGCATATTAATGCCGTGACGTTCACCCTTATTTTGTACATATTTTCTTTATTTTTCATCTTTGTCTATAGTTTAGTAAGCTCAAACTAACAATTTAAATATTTTTGACAAGTTTAGGTACCCAATGCACAAAGGACAGTGAGGATGCTGTCTTACTTCGGTTTGGGGGAGTATCATTGCATGCTTTGATTATTATGATGTATTACGTATGCATGTGATGATATTTACTGTATGCATTAGTGATAGCCACCATGTTCTTATGTTTCTATTACTTTAGCTATTACTGATGGGTAATGATGCAAATTTTTCAATTTTTAACATTTTACACTTGATGTGGTGCATGCTTGAATTGAAAATGATGGATTTATTTGAAATACATGACATATTGCCAATGACTAGTGTGGAATTGGTTGTCCAATGATATAAATGGTTGCAAATTGCCCCATTTTCAACAAAACTATATGCGATTAGGAAGCATGTGAATCAATCTAGTCATTTTTTATGTATGATTTATGTTCCACTTAGATATAAGTGTAACTTTGAACATGATAAGAGTGCATGTCTAAAGAAAGTTCATGAATATACATGTAGAGTTTCGATTATCCTAGAAGTTATTTTAAACTTGCTTAAGGTGAAATCCTAGATTGTGCTTGATTGAGGAAATGATTAGGGCATTCTTTGGACCGATTGAGCCTTTCAAGCTTAACTTGATACAATTATATCTTTAGGTCCCCTTTTGAAGCTTATTAAATGTTGGCCTGATATGTTTTTCATTACTAGAGTATTCATTAACCTGTTAATCATTCTAATGTATGTGAAAGCATTGCATTTTCTTCATACCATCATTGTTTGTTGGGTACATTATATGTTATTTCTTGAAGTGAGTTCAGTGATTAGAGGTATTAATATCTTCAATACAAAATGAGCATGAAGGAGCCAAATGTAGTAAAAGAAAAAGAAAAATATTGCTTTGTATAAGTATACTAAAAAGAAAGAAAGAGAAAAAGAGAAAAGAGACAAACAAAGTAAATAAAAGAAAGAAGAAAAGTATTGCATGGTTCTGGCGAGTTTTATTCTTTCACTATTGAATACCCTGATAGTTTCACATGGTCTCAAGTCTTGAAAGAGCATGTTTATGTTTCTCAATGTTTGCATGTATCCTTTCCATTTCTATTCATAAGCCCATAACCATTGGCCTTACATTGTAAGTTGTGAAAAACCCTTTTGATCCTTAATTGTGTGTAATTTACATTAGTGACAAGAGAGTTTACATTCAATTTTGTGGATGATATGATTCATATACATGTATGCTTATAAATTGATCTAGATGTGTATGATTTGAATAGGAGAAATTTATCTTGCATGTTTGTGGGAAATGTGATTTGTATGAAATGAAGCTTTGATTGTTAGCATGTTAAGGATTGTGTATGTGTGAAGCTGATTGTGAGCCATTAGCATTCTTTGAGGAGTGATGCAATCATTCTACACTAGTTAGGAATAATTAAAAAATTGAAATTATAATATTTGCTGAGTGCATGTTGAATATGATTTTTCAAAGTAAGTTTACTTAATTATATTTTGTTTTGCTTGAGGACAAGCAAAAATCTAAGTTTGAGGGTGTGATAACTCCATGAAATATAGTTATTTGTGTCTTATCTCTGTGCTTTGTTGATTGCTTAAGTCCTTGTTATTATGCATATATAGAAGGTTTTTATGCTTATATTGGTCAATTTCAATCTTGATATCTCCCTATATGATCTTGAGCAAATTATGCATATTCTTTAAATGATTAAGTGGATTTGCAACTGTTATTGATTTAGTGATTTCTCTATTATATGAAGGGCTTCAAACAAGTTGATATATGGAGCATTTGAGCCAAAACTGGAATAGAAAACTAAAGAAGCATTTTGACGGCTGACATCGCGGCACAGACATGTCAATGCTGCGGCGTGGAGCATTGCTTGCATCAGACAGAGAGCTACGAAAATTGAACGCCGCGGAGCAAGGGATTGAATGTCTTGGCATGGTGACCTAATTTACATACGCACTGCGGTGCAAACATGTTAATGTTGCGATGTGACTCTGTTTTCTGAGCCTATAAATACTGTTTATTAGATTTTTAAAAGAGTTTTTTTAGGTTAGAGAAGTTGCGGCTATGGTTCCATTTCTGGGCTAACAGGAGGCCAAGGGAGCCAAGGTTGGAGGTCATCTTCTTCATGGAAGGAGATTCAAGCATCAAAGATCATTTCTATGAGCTTCCTTCCATCTCCCTTCTCTTTTCCCTCTTCCATCTTCCATGAACATGATTTTTGTGATAGATTTTCGTGTTTCATGACGTAGCTAAGCTGTATTTAAAGGTAACTTTAAATCCTTCTATGAATATTAATGACTTTGTATTTCTTTGAATATATATTGATGTTTGATTTTGTTCAATCATATGGATCTTAATGCTCTTAATTGTTTGATCAGCTTTTAAGTGATTTGATAAAATCTAATGAACCTAGACACAGGAATTTGGATTTTAGATCATACGTATGGTTGATGCATGTTCGATTTCATTCAATTAGCTTGGATAAGTTAATTCACTAATGGGATAGAAATATACCTCTTAGCCATGCATAGCGGGTGCTTGAGAATAGATTTTAATGAGTGGAGTTTACGCTAGTTCTCATGGAAACATAATGGATTAGACAAATAAAGCATAGTTGATTGACCTAGACATAGGCTTTTAACTAAATCAGATTCTCAAGCTAACTTAACTAATGCATTCATATTGCTTGTGAGGATTGCATATTATTAGTTGAAGTAGAGGGTGAAGAAGGATTCCCTGAACTCTAAACATTATCTTTATTGCTTTGTAGTCTTTAGATTTAGTTTTTATGCATTTTTTCTAATTTTTATGTTCTTGAATAGAACTAGCTAAGCTATTAGTTGACATTTAGCATTAGAAGCCAATTATCCTCGAGGGAACGATTTCTTACTCTATAACTGTATTACTGTGCGACCCATGCACTTGCGACCTAATAAAGGGACAAACAGGAACCAGCATCGAAACTTTGTTTCTTTCAAACTGATTCAATTCTTCTTGCATGACTTCTATCCAAACTTCATGTTGAAAAGCCTCATCTATATCTTTTGGTTCAATTTGTGAGATTAAAGCTATGTTCATGTTATTTCTAAATGAAGATCTAGTTCTCACATGTTGAGAATGTTCTCTAATAATTCAGTCTCTTTAGTGAAATGTGATATGTCTCCATTCTCTCAATATCTGAGTATGACTTTTGATGTTGTTTTCTGATAAAGTCTTCTCACGATCATCAAAAAGATTGTCAGCAAAGTCGAGAGCTTCCTTCTTTGGAGCGGGTAGATCAGAGACAAACTTTAGAGAATCTCTAAGAGTGATGTTTTCAAATTCCTCTTCTAGATCAGAAACTTTAAACTTAGAAGAATGGTTAGCATTATTGAAAGAGACATGCATAGATTCTTCAATAGTAAAATTTCTTGTATTGTAAACTCTATAAGATTTAGAAGAAGTAGAGTAGCTCAAAAATATACCTTTATCAACCTTAGAATCAAACTTACCAAGTTGATCCTTGTTGTTCAAGATGAGACATTCAAAACCAAAGGTATAAAAATAAGATATATCAGGTTTCCTACCCTTCCACAATTTATATGGAGTTTTCTTGATGATTGGCTTTTTGAAAACACGATTTTGGATATAGCAAGAGGGTGTTTACACCTTTCACTCAAAAGTATTTTGGTAAGCCACTATCACAAAGGAGAGTCCTTATCATTTCTTGCAAGGATTTGTTCTTTCTCTCTATAACACCATTTTGTTGAGGTGTCCTAGGAGAAGAAAAATTATGAGAAATTCTATTTTCATCACAAAGCTCTTTAAAAACTTGATTTTCAAACTCTCCTCCATGATCGTTTTTGATGGCAGCTTACAAAAACCTTTTTCATTTTGTACCTTCTATTAAACGATTTGAAAGGCCTCATAAGATTCATCCTTGTGGCTTAGGTATAACACCCATATAAATCTAAAGAAGTCACTCACAATGACAAAACCATATCTCTTACTACCCAAGCTAGTGATTCTAGTTAGTCCAAACAAATCATTATGTAAGAGTTCAAGTGGTCTTGTGGTTAAGACAATATTTTTAGCTTGAAAAGAAACCTTGAGTTATTTTTTCTCTTAGACAAGTTTCACAAACCATATCTTTTTCAAATCTGATCTTGGGAAATCCTTCACTAATTGTTTTTAGAAAGCTTTGAAATGGTTTTCATGTTAGCATGACCAAGTTTCTTATGCCACAACCACTTCTCATCTTTAAAAGATGTCAATCACTTTACATTTTGATTTGAGAGGTCATCTAGATACATTATGTAGGTATTGTAATACATTTTGGCTGTGAGGAGGATTTTATTAGATTTTGGATCCTTTACTATGCATTGAGAATGTTCAAACATAACTTTATAGCCTTTATCACAAAATTGACTAAATGCTCAGAAGGTTACGTTTTAATCATTCAACCAGAGAGGATTCCTTACTAACATTACATATGCCAATGATTCCTAGATTGTGAGTTATCTGCAAAGGTAACCAATCTTTCATTCTTCTCTTTAAGCATCAGAAACATGGATTGATTTCTAGTCATGTGCCTTGAACAACCATTGTCCAAAATACCATTTTTATTTCTTGTGAACAATTCTTAAACCCACCTGCAGACATGATTATCTTCTTTTTAGGTACCTAGATCTTATTATGTCTTTTTGGGTTAATTTTCTTCTTTCTGGTAACCTTAGATTTTCTTTCCAATTCAGAAAGCATATATAAGCATTATGACTAGGTCTATTACAAAAAGAACATATTTTCTTACCAAACAGATTTTTATATAGCTTTTGAGATTTAAACTTGTAACCTAAACTAGCTTTATCAAAAGCATGTCTCTAACTTCCCAACATCATATCCAGGTTTTCGTTTCCATTTACAGATTTGGCTAGGTCATCAGAAAGTTCTTTCACTTTATCTTTCAAGGTATTTACTTCAAAAATTAGTACATGAGATGATTTATCATAGGCGTTCTCATTTTTGAGCTCTATGTAGGTCTTAAGATGACTATATTCCTCTTTTAATTCATCATGCTGATGTATCAATTTTTCATTCTCAAGTTTTAGAAGATCAAAATCTTTTCATAATTTAAGAAAACGTTTCATGAGAGAGAAATACTTTGATGAGAGTAATTTGGTGTCACTGTTCATCTTTTTTTACTAACTGCAAGTGCACGGATCGCACAAATAATATAATGAAAAGTAGGATATCGTTCCCACGAGGAATACGTTAATCACAATAGCCAAATATTAACCAATGGCTTACTTAATACTATCCAAGAACATTCAAACTCTAAAGGGTTGTGTAGGTTAACTATAAAGACTTAAATGCAGTAAATCGAAATTAAAGATATTGATTAGAGAATAGGGAATCCTTCTTCACCCTCTACTTCAACCAATGATATGTAATCCTCTTAAGCAACATAAATGAGACGAGATTTGTTAGCTTGAGAAACTTAGTTAAAACCTATGTCTAGGTCATTTAATCATGTTTCATTTACCTAGTTCACTATGTTTCCATGAGATCTGGAGCAAACTCCACTCATTAAGAACGATTCTCAACAATTGCTATACATGACTAACAGGTATATATCTATCTCAATTGCTATCACAATTGCAAATTCACATAATCACATGAATAATTATACCAGATTTGCTCAAGATCATATAGGAAGATATCATAATTGAATTCGATGAATATAAACCTAAAATCTTCCATATATGCATAATAACAAGGACTAAAAGCAATCAATAGAGCACAAATATAGGGCATACATAACTACATTTTATAGAGTTATCACACCCATAAATCTAGGCTTTTGCTAGTCCTCGAGCAAATCAAAGTATGATTAAGTAAACCTGCTTAACAACACATGCTTCAATATACATTCAACATTTATCGTGAATTCCAATTTTATTGAAATCACAACTAGTGTACAATAATTGTTCAAGCCTTCAAAGAATGCTAATGCCTCACAATCAACTCCACACATACACGATCTTTGACATGATAACATTCAAAGCCTCTTTTCATGCAAATCACATCTCCCACAAACATGCAAGCTAAACTTTTCCTAATCAAGTCATACTCATCTAGATAAGTTTATGAACATACATGCATAAGAATCAAATAATCCACAAGATTGTCTTTAAACCCTCTCTACTAATGTAAATCATACACAATTAAGGATTAAAAGGGTCTTTAACAGCTTATAATATAAGGCCAATGGTTATGGGTTAAAGAACAAAGGGGAAGGATAAAATACAAAATTTGAGAAATATAAACATGCGATTTCAAGACTTGAGCCACCAACTAATACAATTAGGGCATGCAAAGTGAACTAATAAGACTCTCCAGAACCATTCTTTCATTAGTTTTGCCTTTTGGATTTTGGTTTTGGATTTTCTTCTTTTCTCTTTGTCTTTTTCTTTTTCTTTATCTTTTTCATTTTCTTAACCAATTTCTTTCACAACATATGGTTCGTTCAAGCCACTTTTGTATTGACACAAGCACTAATACCCTTTAATCATAGGACTCAAGTCAAGAAATAACATATTATGCACTCAACAAACATAGTGGGAAGGAAAATAATGCAGTGCTTTCACATGCGTAAGAATGGTTAAGTGGTAAGGAATATATAGGTGATGAAAAATATATAAGGCCAAACATATATCAAGCTTCAAAGGGAACCTATGGATATGATCATGTAAAGGTAAGCTTTTAAGGCTCAATCAGTCCAAATAATGCCCTAATCATTTCCTCAATTATGCACAATTTAGGATTTCGCTTCAAGAGAGTTTAAATACAATTTCAAAGATAATCAAAACCTTTACATGCACTTTTCATAAACCTTCTCTAGACAACACTCATATCATATTCAAAGTTACGCATACATACAAGTGGGATCTAAATCATCCATTTGAAAAGCGAGTAGAATGTTTCATTATGCTTCTTGATTGCATATGATTTCGCTTAAAAAAGGGCAATTTGCAAGCAATAATATTATAGGACAACCAAAACTACACTAGTAATTGCTCCATTATGATGCACTTTAACATATTCGACTTTGCGTTGAATATTCAAAACGTGCACTCATTTGGCTCATGTGCAATAAAACATAAAAACTATATAATCAGTGTACTATAATAAACAAAACACTATATAATCAAGATACTACGGTAATGATATACACTTAAAACATAAAAACTTTTAACACATAACATACTATAATATCCAAAAACATATACAAAATATGTTAATAAAGCTCCCCCAAACTAAAGGGAAACAGTGTCCCCACTATACACAAAATATAATATAAATACAATGAAAGAAAATGCCCTGTATAGAGTAGGGCTAGTCATCATCCTCCTCATCATCATCTTGGTCAGCATACTTTGGATCCTACTACAGTTGAGGAAGGTCAGCTACAGCCTAGGGTGGGAACTTTGGCACAGGAAAATCATCCATAAGAAACCTTAATCACTTCGCCATCCACTGAATAGTCTGAAGCATATAGGCCTGCATGGTAGCCATTTGTGCCATCTGAGCGCGCAAGTCATCATCAGGCGGAGGAGCTGCTCTGGGCTCTCTACAAGCCTGTCTCTGTCTAACAAGTGTCGGGGCTGCAGCTCCTTCCACACTCTCAATGAAAGAATCATTGAGAGCCTATTTAACATTTGTGAGCTTCTTATGTGGCCCCAAGTGGACGTGTTGCCGGCTACATAGCGTGCGGATGAGAAATGGGAAGAAGAGGCTGCTTAAGTCATGTATGGACCTCCTGATCTAGTCAAAGACAATCTGGGCGACATCAATGGACCAGCGCTCTAGGATACCATAAATGAGAATAGCTCGATCGCGTGTCATCTCAGATAGGTTTGATGATAGCAGGATCCGAGTGGAGATGAGATGGTACTAGACCCTAGCCTCTGATATAAAGTAGGATCGAGGGAAGAACCGTGCTCTGTTTGTCTAGACACTCATGGTCCAGACCACTAGCTGAGACTCAGCGATGCAGATCCTAGTAGTGACCATGTTGAGATCGATCCCCTCCTCAGGCTCTCACCAACAGAATGCAACGTACTTGTAAATCTAGGGGTGCTTAAGTAAGTTTAAGGCAGCTCGAATAGCCATTGCAGTGTAAGAAACCATCCGCCCCCGGACTCTCACTATAGTGCTCCCCTTGCCAAAGAAGGTTGCGTTCGCATAGAACTCGTGAACTATAGGAAGAACTGCATCAGATTCCGGGTGTTGGGCAAACTGGCTCTAGTTGAGCTGGTTGATGAGCGCCTCTATGTCTTGATGGATGGCCCTAGAGAAGGAGAAGCCAGGTTCTAGGATGATTGGTCTAGTCACCAATACTGTGTAGTATTGAGCAGCAGCCCCTGATACAAATTTCCTCCTATCAAACTCAAGAGGAGGAGAAGGCTCCTTGTTGCCTCGGCTGGTGGAACCTATTTGGCATTTTGGAGGCATACTGGAAGAGGTATAGTGTACCTAGACCTGCCAAAAGATTAAATTGTCAGAATTAAGGATTAAAAAGTAAGAACACATTAACACATCAATTCTGCAAAAATTGGGTCTAAACGCCGCGGTGTGCACACCTACATCGTGGCATTCATGCATATTCAAACACATGCTATGACATTCAAGCCAAAACTTATAACACGTCACGGCATAAATGTGTCATGTCGTGGCATTCAACCAAATTCAAACTAACGTCGTGGCGTTAACAAAGCACGTCGTGACATTCAACAAAATTCATCATTACGCAACAAAAACTCAAAATAACAGAAAATAAAAGCTAAAAAATAATAAAACTAATTTGAAACATTATATACCTTGATAAATCGAAGGATTAAGATTGTAAAAGGGGTAAGGGATGTAAGAAGCAAGAGAGAAAGATAGAAGAACAGAGAGAATTTGATGAAGTAGGAGAGAAACACACAACATCGTGGCACTTAACCTAGTTTTTCGCATCGCGCCGCGGCGTGAGCATACATACGCCATGACATGCATTCATTTCCCACCATTTTAATTTATTTAAAGTTTACTAATTATTTATATTTATTTATTAATTAATTAATTTTTTTTAAAACATGAATGTTGCGGCTTGCAACATTTTGTGTCACGACGCTTTACTCTTTGGTTTTTGTCCTAATGCACCAAAAATGCTCATCACGCTGCAGTGTGACAAATCTCACGCAGTGGCGTGAGAGGTCTATCTGCATAATTCTGCAGAAAAATCCATTCTGTTGCTATTTTTGCAGCATTCTGACCTCCAACACCTGCAAAACTTGCCCAAAGGGTTAAATTACAGTTTGTACAACAAAAACGCAATAAAACCACAAAATCAATATATTGACATATTAAAGACTTAAAACTTAAAGATTAAACATTTAGGTTCCCTCCCAAAAAGGGCCTTATTTATAGTCTTGGCAAGACTTTGCAGACTTCAAGCTGGAGCAGTCAAAGTGAGGGAGGTCTTCCCCTTATCAATCTCTCCTCCATGATAAGGTTTTAGGCATTGGCCATCAACCTTAAAGCTTGATGAGCTATTCAGTGGAGCAATCTCTATGGCTCCATAGGGGAACACTTTCATCACCACAAAGGGGCCCAACCACCTTGATTTGAGCTTCCCATGAAACAATCTAAGTCATGAGTTATACAATAAGACTTATTGCCCTAGCTCAAACGTCTTATCAATAATGAGCTTATCATATCATCTCTTGACTTTTTCTTTATAAAACTTGGCATTTTCATAAGCCCGCAAGCGAAATTTGTAACGCCCCAATTTTTAGAAAATATTCTGAATGTACTGTTTTCTGTTTTTCATGCTTTTGTGTGAATGACCGTTGTGTCCCTATTTTTCTGTTCTCGATTTCTGTATGAAAACAATTACGATAATACTGGCTCAAATTTTATTTGATCGTTTTACATAATTTGTTTCGAGACGGTAAAATAAAAATTTTTCTGAGCTACTGTTTTAATTTTTCTGAAAGATATACAGCTATATAATACTGCTGGATATTTTATTTGAACGTTTTGGACGATTACCTACGTTGTGGGAAAAAAATGAGAAAATGACCGTTACGTCCCGAACGTACTGTTTTTGCTGTTTTTAATTGTTTTCTATATGATTTAATGCCTGAAAATACTGTCTGTGATTTTATATGGACTTTTTGTGTGATTTGCTCCGAGGCAGGAAAATAATATTTTTCCGGGCCGGGAAATCTTATTTTATTATTTAGAATTGGGGGATCTTACTTAACCCGATTCTGAATGAGACTAAAAATAATCTTTTAATTTTTAGGATTTAATCAAATAAAATAATTTTATATTATTATAATATTATTTTATTAGTCAATATATTTTAGTGACAAAGTGGACCCTAGGAAATATTTTGCGGGACCCACAATTAGCAAAACGGTTAGATCGGTAGCTTAATTAATCACCGTTAGCAGTAGAACTTTCCGAACAGTGACTCGGCTAGTGACTCAAAGAAAAATTAAATGCACTGGGTGATTAGGCTTGTGAGTCACCAAGAGCCAACCAATAGAAATCAAGCTTGCTCACCAAGGCTTGATCTTGACCATTGATTCATCCAATGGCTTGGATGAAGCCAAGCAAGGTGCCCACCTTGCACCCCACTTGATGTCTACGGCCAAGAGGTCTTTGAAGACCAAAATCACACTTCTCCTTCATCACTTTTCTCTCTTCTCTCTCATCAAAACCCTAGCCACCATTCTTGTTCATCTTCTTCACCATTTTCGGCCAAGACCAATACTACACCATCCAACCATCAAAAAAATTTTCTAACCAAGTTTTCCTAACCTAAACACCATTCTAAGAACCTTTCTAGTTGGGAGTTTCTTCAAAATCTTCCATTTAGGGCTTGGAAATCAACCTTGAAAGTTTTACCTAGAAGGTGAAATTTCATGCTTTTCTTTTCTCTCTTCTTTTTCAAAGTTCTAAGCCATGATTTTTCCATGGTTTAGCTTCTTTTTCATGGTTAGTAACATGTAGATTTTGTTTGAGATTTCTAGGTATTTTTGGTGGTGAAAACCGTGACCTAGGAGGAGTGAAAGCAAGCTTTTTGTCTTCATTTAAGGTAAGAGGAAGACAATTCTTATCATCTCTTGATGGTGGTAAGAAGATGGAGCCATTTGTGATGTTTGTAGAATCCATAAGGATTCGGTGGTCATGTGTTCATTATGTGTGTATTTGTTAATTTTTGTGTTTGTTAGTAGTTTATGTGGTATTTGTTAGTAGCTTTCTTGTTTGATGATTGTAATAATTTTTGCATGTCTATTAGCTTTTGATTGCATGTCTATAAGCTTTAATTTAGGTTTAGGTGTTAGAAAATATATTGCATGTGTTAGAAAATATAATGCATGTGTTAGAATTGTATGATAGTATATAGGATGTGAATAACATGTTTAAATTTGCATGAGTGTTCCAAAGAACACATCCAATAGCTCACGACAATGACAAGTTGGAGGACCAAAATGTTCTCTTGATTTTTCCTAAAGTGTAACTTAATTAACCTAGGAGAATCAAGAAAGTTTCCAATTGATTTGATCAAAGAAAATGCATTTAGAAATCAAATGGTAAAGACTTAGTATTTTGGGCCAACATGCCTAAAGGATTTATTTAACTCTTACTAACTATTTTCTAATATGATTTAATGAACTTAGACAATATAATATATTTGATATGATTTAGAAGGTGAAAAACAATTTAGAAATTAAATGCAAAAGTTTTATGAAATTTGGCCAACATGCCACTATAGGTAATCATGATTTCTAAAACTTGATTCCAAACCTTTTTCAATCAAAAAGAGACAATACAAGTTAAGAAGAAATTTTCTATAATGGTTTTTGAAGAAACAAATTGAGTAGAATTAAGTTTAAAGGGTTAAAACTAATAATTTTATCATTAGGAAGTAAAATACAGAAATTTTGAGAAATTTTCTAACATATAGCTCACTTTAGGTTTTGAAGCATGTTAGAGATTTCAAAAAGAATTAAATGATATGGTTAAAAAAATTAGGTAAATGGAAATTTTATGGAAAAATTTAGTAAACCATTATTATGATATTCTAAACAAAATACTGTCAATTTTTAGTAAAAATGAACCAATAAGATAGCAAAAATATCCAAAAGACAGTATGCGGTATGAAAAATTATTCAACGTAGTTTAAATGTACTAAGTACTATTTCTGTCTGTTTAAACAGTAATTTTAAAGGCATTCGAATAAGAAAATGATTTGAAAATCCTACGCGATTGAGAAAACGTATTAAAAATGCTACGCGATTTTAAAAACAGAAAAATATCTTTACCCGATTTTTAAACGTTTGTAAAAACGATGAAATTATGAAAACGCGATAAAATTTCTACGCGATTAACCGTTACTATATTTATTTTATGCTGTCGGGAAAATGTGAACCCGTACAGATTATTTTTGAGGATCTTTCGCTGTCGGGAAAATGTGAACCCGTACAGGCTTTTGAGAATCTATTTGCTGTCGGGAAAATGTGAACCCGTACAGGCTTTTGAAAATTATTTGCTGTCGGGAAAATGTGAACCCGTACAGGCTTTCTATCTATGTGTGCCAAGTTTTTGGTGGATTGGTTGACGAGACGAATCACATCGTGTTGTCGATGCGATAAACGTAGTGTGGTTCATTGTTCTAATGAACTTGGAGACTTTAGTGTACGGGATCCCACATGTGGACAGTTGGTAGCTCCGCTGGGCCGTGGTAAACCGATAGCACACTATGGTACTCGACATACACTATATTTAATCGAGATTTGTGAAATCTAGTAGTACATTTGCTTGTAGTGCCACAACGTGAGACTGTGAACTACACTACGCCTGGATAATGGATTCCTGTGTCGTGGGGCTATAGACGCAACGTGTGACAGCGCAATAGTTAGTGGGGCAGCCGTGGTACTAATAGATTTTACGAATCATTCCTCTCTCTGATACTTGTGTTTTCTTTAGCTCCATGGAGTAGGATTTTGTCATATTATTTATCTCTATGTCTATTTGTTTCCATCTTATCTATTTATTGTTTATCTGTATTTTATTTGTTTATTTTATTTGGTTACTGTTACTATATTTGGTTATTATATCTTATCTGTTTATTCTTATCTTTCTTGTTTTATCTGTGAGGTTTTATCTGTGATGTGATATATTGTTATGATATCTAAATTTTACTTCAATCTGTTATTATAATTGTTAAAGCTTTTTGTATTGCATGAACTGTATATATGTTGTTTGTCGTCTTCTTATTGGCCATGTTGTGATGATTTTATGTTGTCTTACCTCTTTGTTATATGTATTTTCTGTTTATTTATTTTACGCGGTAAAGACTTCGAGGAAGAGGAACAGCCCCTTGAGATCTTGTACCCCGAGGAGGAGGAAGACCGGCAGGCAGACGATCAGTTTGACGATCAAGAACCATCCGATCATCCATATCCTCTGGATTGATTGTGAGGGATGGCGACGCCAGGATTTTTGGGATTCATAGAGCTGGTATTTCATGGAGGTGATCTGGCTTGGCATCTATGAGGAGATCGTGATTCTGTGACATATGCAGGACGTGTGACCGTGATTCTACGTCAGTGATTTGATGGAGAGCCCATTATGACTACGACGTTATTTCTGCACTTAGAGTTACCCTTATCCATTAGGCGTTATTGGGGTGCTGAAAACCCTGTGCCTAGTGAGATAAGCATCGTATCGACTGCGCGATCCCGTTATCGCCGTGTGTCGAGACATCTAGGGTATTTATCTCCTGATGATCATTTTCATGCTGAGAGTGATCCATCAGAGGATTAGATAACCATGATGTTTTTTTTGGGCGCGTCAGCGTATGTCTGTATATATATTAACTCTTTTATTGCTTTCTTTACTGTTTTTGTTTAAATATTTGTAGACTTAGTTGTAAATTATTTGTACAGTTTATAACTTAATCATATGTATATTATTAGTGATGATGTTTTTTTTTATTTCGTATTTTCCGCATTATCTTTTTATTACATATTTCTGTCTTTCAGGAATTATTTTACAACCCGTAATAATATTTAACAAATGTTTCACAACTTGGGTAGATTTTATTTCTATTTCTTTTATTTTCTTTTATGTGTGACATCCTCCAAAGGGGTGTTACAAAATTCATCCAGTTCATTTAACTGAAGCAGTCGTTTCTCACCTGCCACTTGAAGATCAAAATTGAGCTTTTTGATAGCCCAATATGCATGATGTTCCAATTCAACCGGCAGGTGATAGGCCTTTCCAAAAACAAGGTTGTAAGGAGACATGTCTATTAAAGTCTTAAAAGTAGTGCGATAAGTGCATAATGCATTCTCCAACCTCCTTGACTAGTCCTTTTTTGAAGAACTTACCATTTTCTCCAAGATTCTCTTAATCTCACGATTTGAGATTTTAGCCTACCCACTTGTTTGTGGGTCATATGCTATGGCGACCCTATGCGAGAATCTGTACTTCCCTAAGAGCTCTTGAAAACATTAGTTGCAAAAGTGAGAACCTTCACCACTTATGATCGCTGTTGGTGTTCCAAAGCGGATGAAAATATGCTTCTTTAGAAATTGCACCACCACTTTTGAGTCCTTTGTGGACAAGGCTACAACTTCAACCCACTTGAAGACGTAATCAACCGCCACCAATATATATTGTTGACCAAAGGACGGTATGAATGGCCCCATGAAGTCAATTCCCTATACGTCTAACAATTTAACCTCCAACATGATGTTCAATGACATTTCATTCCTTCTTGATATGTTTCCTATTCTTTGGCATCTATCACATTTGGCTATAAAGGAAACAACATCTTTAAATAGAGATAGCCAATAAAATCTCATTTGCATTACTTTAACGGTGGTTCTGTCTCCTTCAAAATGGCCACCATAAGGAGATGCATGACATTGTTCGAGGATAGTCTCAGTTTCTTCTAAAGGCACACATCTTCTTATTAGATGATCAACACATTACCTAAAGAGATATGGGTCATCCCATTGATAAAACTTCACATCATGTAGGAACTTTTTCCTTTGATAAAGAGTAAGACCAAGTGGCAAAACACTGCTTACCAAATAATTGGAATAATCCGTATACTAAGGAAATTCATGGTGTTTTACTAGAAAAATTATTCATCAGAGATTGACTCATTAAT
Organism: Ormosia emarginata; assembly: GCA_029884605.1. NCBI lineage: Eukaryota > Viridiplantae > Streptophyta > Magnoliopsida > Fabales > Fabaceae > Ormosia > Ormosia emarginata. The sequence goes on along the minus strand of JAQQTP010000078.1, from coordinate 15,733,940 downwards.
CAAGGTTGAATTACCTTGACATGACTCGCCTTCCAGTCTTGACAAGTGATTAGCCACTTGATCTTTCGCCCCTTTCTTGTTGTGGATTTCTAAATCAAACTCTTGAAGCAAGAGTATCCACCAAATCAATCTTGATTTTGCATCATTCTTGTTGATTAGATACTTGATGGAAAAATGGTTAGTATAAACAACAACCTTATTGCCGGCAAGATACGATCAAAACTTATCAAACGTAAAAACCACCGCCAGTAATTCCTTCTCGGTAGTTGTATAATTCAATTGGGCGTCCGAGATAGTCTTACTTGCATAGCAAATAAAATGAAAAATCCTATGCTTTTTTTGACCCAACACAACACTAATCGCATAATCACTAGCATCGCACATTAATACAAATGGTATGGTCCAATCCGAGCTAGTGATAATCGATGCTGAAACGAGTCTTTCCTTAAACTTTACAAAGGCATCCACGCATGCCTCGTCAAACTTAAACTACACATCCGTCTCCAATAAACTATACAGTGGTTTGGAAAGCTTGGAGAAGTCCTTTATAAATCTCCAGTAGAATCCTGCGTGCCCCAAGAAACTCCAAACTCCCTTCATCGAGATTGGTGGTAGAAGTTTCTCAGCCACCTCTATCTTTGCTCTATCTACTTGCATTCTTTTTTAAGACACTCTATGGCTAAGAACTATGCCTTCTTGGACCATGAAGTGACACTTCTCCCATTTGAGCACCAAATTAGTCTCCTCACATCTTTGCAGGACCAAAGCCAAATTATTAAGGCAATCATTGAAGGAATCACCGAAGATTGAAAAGTCATCCATGAATACCTCCAAGAACTTCTCTACCATATCGGTAAAGATTACCATCATGCACCTCTGGAAGGTTTCCGGTGCATTGCACAAACCAAATAGCATCCTTCTAAAAGCATATGTTCCATAGGGGCAGGTGAAGGTTGTTTTCTCTTGGTCATCAGGGGCAATCGCAATCTAATTATAACTAGAATATCCATCTAGAAAATAATAAATGCATGCCCAGCCAACTTGTGCAACATTTAATCTATAAATAACAGTGGGAAATGATCCTTTCTAGTTGTAATTTTTAGCTTCCTGTAGTTCATGCATATGCGCCACCCTATTACACTTCTGGTGGGAATTAAGTCGTTGTTTTCATTAGCAATAATTATCATTCCACCTCTTTTTGCTACACATTAAACATAGCTTACCCATTTACTGTTAGAGATTGGGCATATGATACCCTTATCTAACCACTTGATGATCTTTTTCTTGACCACCTCTTTCATTATGGGGTTGAGACACCTTTGGTACTCAATGGTTGGCTTGACATCCACTTCCATCAAGATTTTATGCATGCATATTGTAGGACTAATGCCTTTTAAGTCTGCAATCGACCACCCCAGAGGTTTCTTGTATTCCTTAAGTACTCTTAATAGCTTTGATTCTTGTTCTTCCGATAAAAATGAAGAAATGAAAACAAACAAAGTAGAAGCTTCCCCTAAATAAGAATATCTTAAATGATCAGGAAAAGGTTTCAGTTCCAACTTAGGTGGGGTGACTATAGAGGGTTAGAAAATAGGTTTATCAGTGGATAAATTCAAAGGCTCAAATTTGGTTCGTGGAATACTTGACAGAGGAATCAAGCAGCTTAATGCATTCCCTAATGTCATCCCTATCTATGTGTTTTTCATCATAAGTCAAGGATAATGCAAGGGAATCATCCGGGAAACTTGCATGAAATACAATATTTAGTACTTGATCCATTATACCATTGTATGAGCATTCTTCTTGGTCATTAAGAAATTTCATGGTCTTAAAAATGTTGAAGGTTACCTTATCATCATTGACCTGCATGGTAAACTCATCTTTCTGCACGCCAATCATTATTTTACCAGTTGCTAAGAAGGGCTTCCCCAGAATCATTGGAACGTTTCGATCTACCTCCATGTCCAAAATGACAAAATTAGCAGGGAAGATGAACTTATCCACCTTGACCAATACATCCTCAATGACCCCCTCCGAATAAGTAAGGGTTCGGTCCTCTAATTGCATGGTAATTGATGTTGGTTTCACCTCCCCCAAACCTAGCCTTTGGAAGATGGATAGGGGCATTAGGTTAATGCTTGTCACTAAGTCACACAAAGCTTTACCAAAGAATTGGCTTCCAATTGTGCATGGGATGGTAAAGCTTCCTAGATCCTTTAACTTAGGTGGTAACTTATTTTGCAAAATGGCACTACATTCCTTTGTCAGTGCCATTGTTTCATAGTCACCAAGTCTTCTTTTGTTAGACAAGATATTCTTCATAAACTTCACGTAGCTTGACATTTGTTCCAAGGCCTTAGTGAATGGTATATTTACGTGAAGTTTTCTAAAAGTTTCTAAAAACTTATGGAATTGAGTCTCCAGTTTTTGCTTAGCTTATCTACTAGGGAAGGATAAAGGTGATGTATATGGCTTGACCTCCTTTTTCTTGTCCTCCACCTTCTTCTATACAACTTCTTCTTTCTTTTCCACTTCCTCATCCAAAACCACTTGATCTTGTCACTTCGACCTCTTCCTCAAGCAATTTTGTCTTCAGATCCCTTCTATCTCCTTATCACTCCTCAGTGAGATGGTTTGCAATGCTCATTGGAGGCACATTTTGGATTATTCACAGTGTCACTTGGAAAGGTTCCTGGGGGTTTATTGTTGATGGCATTAGCCAATTGCCTCACCTGTGTTTCCAATGCTCTCATTGAAATCGTTTGGCTCTGAATCATTCTTTTCTAGATGAGCATCCATCTTTGTCATAAAGGACTTGGTCTTAACCATCAACTGCATGAACATATCTTCTAGAGATGGTTTCTTTTCTTGCATAGGCTGCCTGGTTTATGATGAGAAACTAGGAGGGTAGTTAGGTCTCTCATTTCCAGGTGCTGAGGAGAAAGCTCCTTGGTTAACCCTCCAAGAGAAGTTGGGATGGTTCCTCCATCCGGGGTTGTACTGGTTTGAGTATAGGTTGTTCTGCTGTGGGCGATAGTTCCTAACATATTATGCACTTTCAGAAATGGAAGGGCACTTATCGCTTGAATGGTTGTCTCCACACTTGTCATAGAGAACAAAAAGGCTTTCATGAGGACTTACTCCCAAACTATCCAGCTTGATTGCAATTGCTACTACCTAAGCTGATAGCATTGTAATTGTATCCACCTCATGAACTCCGACCACCTTCCTTGGAATGTTTCTTACAGAAGGCCATTGGTAGCTATTTGTCGTCAATTCCTCGAACAATTGAAATGCATCATCAAAAGATTTGCTCAGTAATGAACCACCAGCAGCTGCATCCACAATTGAACAGTGGTGAGGTAACAAGCCTTTATGAAAAGAGTAAATCTGATGCCAAAGAGGTATCTCATGATGGGGACATCTCCACAGAAGATCCTTGTACCTTTCCCAAGCCTCGTACAAAGATTCTGATTCTGATTAGGTGAATGAGGTGATGTCATTCACCATTTCAATAGTCTTAGCCGATGGAAAATATTTGTTAAGAAATTTGCTATAGATATCAGTCTAAGTACTTATTGATCCCATCGGTAAAGATTGCAACCAACTCTTTGCTCTATCTCTGAGAGGGAAAGGGAAGAGTCGTAGGCGAATGGCATCCTCAGAAACACCATTATGCTTAAAAGTACCACAGATCTCTAGAAAGTTGGATAAATAAGCGTTGGGATCTTCACTAGGTAAACCGCCAAACTATACTGATGTTTGTATCATTTGGATTACAGCCAGTTTGAACTCAAAATTGTTTGCGTGGATGGGAAGCTGATGAGAATTAAAAGTTATAAACCCAAGTGCAGATTGTCTCAAGTAATAAATTTCTCGGGAGTCTAAGGTCAGTCCATATGGAATTAATGAAGAAAAATTCTTTGAGGTAAGGAAAGGATTTATCACAATAATAAAGATAATAAAACTTGTTCATAATTAAAAAATAAAAAAGAACTTGCTTGGGTTAGGAGATCCACTTTTGGTAATAGATTAAGGACAAGATTATTTATTTTTTTATAACTCAATTGAAATCCACACACAATGGAGGTTCTAATAGGAAAATAAAACATTCAAAGTTCATTTAGAATTATATACGTAGTAATATTATGGTTCCTTTATATATTTACTAACACCAACACTTGTAAATGGGTTCAAGCATTCATTATGTCAATCACTTGTCTACAATGAATCAAGAACTCCACTTTACAAAGAGGGTTTCTAAATTGATTGGAAACAAAATACAACACATATAATGTTCACTTAATAATATATCATTTAAGCACAAGAAAGAAATTAATCTAACCTTGTTTTATTACTAAAAGCTTCATATCTTCACTGAAGCAAGATGAAAATTAGTTATTCATGAGCAAGAAGAAAGAAAGAGAGAAGAAGAAGAAGATGAACATAACTTCTATTTAGAACAAAATAAAATTACAACAATAAAATCAAATAACATAATAGCATGATCTTCATCTAAAAACAAGATGCCCCAGATGATCAGCTAATGCTCCTTTTTATATAGCTTTAGGAGTACAAAATGACAATGAAATTATTTAATGAGTAGGTAGATGATAGGTGGATCAGTGAAAAATTACAATGAATTTATTTTAATGAGTGGATAGATAATTAATGAGTGGGTGGATGATTATTAAGTGGGTAGATTATTATCATGCTTGTCTCTCCACTTGTACCAACTAATTTAACTATCTTCACATGATTATAACTCTATTAAAATGTCATTTTCTAGAAAAGTGGTCTTCATGAGAGTTGAAGGCTTTTGTCTTAGCTTTCTAATACCACTAGTTTCAGCTCAATGCAACTCCTATAGCCCAAGTGATGCCCTGATTAGTGCACACTATTCGGGTTCTAGTGACAGAACTCATTTGCTAACTTCCAGGCCCAATTAGCTCCACTAGATGTTTGATTGAGACTTCGAGCTCTCATCAAAGTTGTAGAGCTTTCTCTCAACTTTTCAACAAGGTAAAATTCATAATTTTTAGATATCTAAAATTCAAGATATGGCCGAAATACAGAAACATTGTAAAATTTCAATAATGTTGGAAATGATCAATTAAGCCTAATTTGAACCCAAACTTACAAAGCATGACTAAGCACAATCAATTAAGTACATGGAGAGTGTAAATAATTAAAAATGAAGATTTATTAATGTATAAAATATGTGATTATCAAATTTCTCCATATTTAGCCTTTTGCACTCTTGTGCAAAAAACATAAGACCAAGGCTAGGAAACAAAGAAAAATGACACAAACTCAAAACTTAAAAACACTAAAAGGCTCAATTTCCAATGATATTCAAGAATGCAAAAGTTTATAAACAAGAAGAGAAACCAAAAATTCAAGGGATCAAAATATTCATGAGGTAACATTTCTTCGCATCTCAAATCAACAAACAAGGAAACTTCAGTTGAAAAGCATGAATAAAGAATGATAGATCCTCATAGAATTCACTCTCAATCCCTCAAGTGTTTAAAAGGTAAGTATTTCACTCTATTCAACCCATGAACAATTACACTATCATAAGCTTGTTTATCTTCTACTTCTCTGCTACTCAAAAACACATGCACACGAAAATCAAGAGGACTTTATTCAAGGTTGTAATGGGGTCATGGTAAAGTAGATGGGGTAATATGGATATGACAAGTTAAAATATCAAAGAAAATAGAAGAGCAATAGGGTACAGTTAGAGTGTAACACCCTTGTGGGGATGTCACATATATAAAAAGAAATAAATAGAATCTACCTAAGTCGTAAAATATTTATTACATATTAATATGGGTTGTAAAATAATTCCTGTTAAACAGAATATTATTAAATAAAATAATGTAGAAATATAAAATAAACAGAACAACATCACTCATAATATACATATGGTCCAAGTTATAAGTTATACAAATAATTTACAACTACAACTCCAAATACTTAAACAGAAACAGTAAAGAAAAACAGTAAAGAGTCAATATATACATACGCAGACGCACCCAAAAATACATCATAAATATTTAATCCTCTGATGGATCACTCTCAGGAAACTCATCAGAAGATAAATATCCAAGATGCCTCGACACTCGGCGGACATGAGACCGCGCAGTCGATACGAGTGTCATCTCACTAGGCTCAGTGGATACACCACCCCAATGACGCCTAATGGATAAAGATAACTCTAAGTGCAGAAACACAGTCGTCGTCATCACTGGCTCGTCATCAAACCTATGACGTAGGGACACAGTCAGCCATCCCGCATACGTCACGGAATCTCTGTCTCCTCGCATATGCCAAGCTAACGATCCACCGTGAAACTCGAGTATCACAAACCCCAAAAATCCTGGCACCGCCATACCCAAACTAATCAGTCCAATGGGTATGGATGATCAGATGGTTCTTGATCGTCGAACTGATCTTCGGCTTGCGATCTTCCTCCTCCTCGGGATACGAGAATCTCAAGAGGCTGTTCCTCTTCCTCAAACTCTTTACCGCGTAAAATAAATATACGAGAAAATACATACAATAAAGAAAGAGGTAAGACAATCTAAAATCATCACAAACATGGCAAATAAGAAAACGACAAACAACAGATATACGATTCATGCAATATGAAAAGCTATAACAATAATTTAATAACAAGATATAGTGTAAAAATCTAATTATCATAACAACACATAATTTCACAGATAAATCAATAACACATACAATATAACATCACAAATAAAATAACTTCAGAAACAGACAATTTCTCAGAATCAATAACTAAATAAATAAATAAACAGATAAAATAAATAATGTTCAAGATATAATTAAATGCAACATGACACGATCCTACTCCATGGAGCTAAACACAAATAGATATCAGAGAGAGAATGACTCGCAAAATCTATTAGTACCACGGCTGCCCAACCAAACTATTGTGCTGTCACACTTTGCGTCTATAGCCCCAAGTCATATGGAATCCATCATCCAAAGCATGGTGTAGTTCACGATCTCACATTATGGCACTACAGGCAATGTACTATTAGACTTTACGAAATCTCGATTAAAAATAGTGCGTGTCGAGTTCATTAGTGTGCTATCGGTTACCACGGCCCAGCGGAGCGACCGACTGTCCATATATGGAATCCCGTACACTAACGTCTCCAAGTTCATAAGAATAATGAACCACACTACGTTTATCGCATCGACAACACGATGTGATTCCCCTCGTCAACCAATCCACCAAAAACGGCATAACCAAGATAAAAAGATACAATAAGTCCCATCGAACAAATCGTTCCAAAGCCTCGTACGGTTCACCTCATAGCCCGACAAAGAGAAAAATACGTAAAAATCCGAAAAGAATATGGAAAATACCGCTTGCTTTCAATCGCGTAGAAATTTTATCGCGTTTTCACAATCTCGTCATTTTTACAAACGTTTTTAAATCGCATAAATTTATTTTTCTGTTTTCAAAATCGTGTAGAGTTTTTAATACATTTTCTCAATCGCGTAAGATTTTTAAATCATTTTCTTGTCCAAACTCCTTAAAAATTACTGTTTAAATAAACAGAAATAATAAATAATACGTTTAAACTACGTAAAATATTTTCAATACCGTATACTGTCTTTTGGACATCTTTCCTATCTTATTTGTCCGTTTTTACTAAAAATTGACAGTATTTTGCTTAGAAAATTATATTAATGGTTTCCTAATTTTACCGTAAAAATTCTGTTTATTAAATTTTTAAACCACATAATTAATTCTTTTGAAAACTACTAACATGCTTCAAAATACAGCATGAGCCATATATTAGAAATTCTCAAAAGTTACTGTATTTTCTTTCTAATAATAAAATCAATAGTTTTAATTCAAGATACTTAATTCTAATCAATTAATTTCTTTAAAACTCCTCTTAAAAAATTCCTTTTTAATAAATATTGTATTATTTTGATTGAAAAAGGTTTGGAATTGATCTTAGAAATCATATATAAGTGGTTTGGCATATTGGCCTAAACATAAAATTATGTCATTTGATTTCTAAATTCATTTTCTTTAATCTAAACAATGTGATACCTTGTTAATATTCCTAGGTTAATTAAATCTCATTTTAGGAAAATTAAGAGAACATTTTGGTTCTCCATTTTGGTCATGGCCGTAAGCCTCAAGGTTTGTGTTCTTTGGAACACTCATGCAATCCTTGACATATTATTCACATCCTATAAATTATCCTACCTTTCTAACACATGCAATATATTTCTAACACTTATAACCTAGATTAAAGCTTGTAGACATGCCATCAAAGCTTATAGACATGCAAATTATTACAAACATCAAATAGGAAAGCTGTAACGCCCCAATTTTTAGAAAATATTCTGAATGTACTGTTTTCTGTTTTTCATGCTTTTGTATGAATGACCGCTGTGTCCCTATTTTTCTGTTCTTGAATTTTGTATGAAAACAACTACGATAATACAGGTTCAAATTTTATTTGATCGTTTTACGTAGTTTGCTTCGAGACGGTAAAATAAAAATTTTTCTGAACTACTGTATTAATTTTTCTGAAAGATATACAGCTAAATAATACTGCTGGATATTTTATTTGAACGTTTTGGACGATTACCTACGTTGTGGGAAAAAACGGGAAAATGACCGTTACGTCCCGACGTCTTGTTTTCTCTGTTTTGTCCTGCTTTTTAATTGTTTTCTTCTTGATTTAATGCCGAAAATACCGTCTGTGATTTTATATGGACTTTTTGTGCGATTTGCTCGAGCAGAAAATGATATTTTCCGGCCGGGAAAATCTTATTTGATTATTTAGAATTGGGGGATCTTACTTAACCCGATTCTAAATGAGACTAAAAATAATCTTTTAATTTTTAGGATTTAATTATCAAATAAAATAATTTTATATTATTATAATATTATTTTATTAGTCAGTATGTTTTAGTGACAGTGGACCCGGAAATATTTTGCGGGACCCACAATTAGCAGAACGGTTAGATCGGTAGCTTAATTAATCACCGTAAGCTGTAGAACTTTCCGAAACGTGACTCACATAGTCGACTCAGAAAATTAAATACACTGTGTGACTCAGCATGTGAGTCACCATAAGCTAACCAATGAGAAGAAGGCTTGCTCACCAAGGCTTAATCTTAGCCTTTGATTCATCCAATGGCTTGGATGAAGCCAAGCAAGGTGCCCACCTTGCACCCCACTTGAAGTCCACGGCCAAGAGGCCTTTGGTGACCAAAATATCACTTTGTCTTCATCACTTTCTCTCTTCTCTCTCATCAAGAACCCTAGCCACCATTCTTGCCCATTTTCTCCACCATATTCGGCCAAGCTCATTTCCTAACCATCCAACCATCCAAAATTTTTTCTAACCAAGTTTCCTTAATCTAAACACCATTCTAAGAACCTTTGTAGTTGGGAGTTTCTTCAAATTCTTCCATCTAAGGCTTGGAAACCAACCTTGGAAGTTTTACCTAGAAGGTGAAATTTCATACTTTTCTTTTCTTTCTTCTTTTTCAAAGTTCTAAGCCATGATTTTTCCATGGTTTAGCTTCTTTTTCATGGTTAGTAACATGTAGGTTTTGTTTGAAAATTTTAGGTGTTTGGTGGAGTGAAAACCGTGACCTAAGGAGGTGAGAAAGCAAGTTTTTGTCTTCATTTAAGGTAAGAGGAAGACAATTCTTATCATCCCTTGATGGTGGTAAGAAGATGAGTTGTTTGTAGAATCCATAAGGATTCGGTTGTGGTGTGTTTATTGATGTGTATTTGTTAATTTTTGTGGTTGCTAGTAGCTTAAGTGTTATGTGTTAATAGCTTTCTTATTTGGTAATTGTAATAATTTTGCATGCCTAATAGCTTTTGATTGTATGTCTATAAGCTTTAAATTAGGTTTATGTGTTAGAAATATTTTGCATGTGTTAGAAATATTTTGCATGTGTTAGAGATATAAATGCATGTATTAGAATTGTATGATAAGGTTTAGGATGTGAATAACATGTGTAAGTTTGCATGAGTGTTCCAAAGAACACAATCCAATAGCTCACGGCAATGACAAGTTGGAGGACCAAAATGTTCTCTTGATTTTTCCTAAAGTGTAGCTTAATTAACCTAGGAGAATCAAGAAAGTTTCTAATTGATTTGATCAAAGAAAAATGCATTTAGAAATCAAATGGTACAAACTTAGCATTTTGGGGCCAACATGCCTAAAGGATTAAATTGACTATAGATAACTATTTTCTAAAATGATTTAATGAACTTAGACTATAGAATACATTTGATATGATTTAAAAGGTGAAAGACATTTTGGAAATCAAATGCAAAAGTTTTATAAAATTCGGCCAACATGCCACTATAGGAATTCATGATTTTAAAAACTTGTTTCTAAACCTTTTTCAATTAAAAAAAAAGAGAAACAATACAAGTTAAGAAGAAATTTTCTATAATAATTTATGAAGGAACCGATTGATTAGAAGTAAGTCTAAAGGGTTAAAATTCATAATTTTATCATTAGGAAGGAATACAAGAATGTTAAGAAATTTTCTAACATATAGCTCACTTTTGGTTTTGAAGCATGTTAGAGATTTCAAAAAGAATTTAATGAAATGGTTAAAAAATTAGGTAAATAGAAATTTTATGGAAAATTTAGAAAATCATTATTATAAGTTTCTAAACAAAATACTGTCAATTTTTAGTAAAAATGAACCTATAAGATAGTCAAAATATCCTAATGACAGTATACGGTATGAAAAATTATTCTACGTAGTTTAAATGTACTAAATATTATTTCTATCTGTTTAAATGGTAATTTTAAAGGTATTCGAATAAGAAAATGATTTAAAAATTCTACGCGATTGAGAAAACGTATTAAAAACGCTACGCGATTTTAAAAACAGAAAAATATCTTTACCCGATTTTTAAACGTTTGTAAAAACGATGAAATTTCAAAAACGCGATAAAATTTCTACGCGATTGAACGTTACCGTATTTATTTTTCGCTGTCGGGAAAACGTGAACCCGTACAGATTTTTGAGGTTATTTTGCTGTCGGGAAAAAGTGAACCCGTCATGGCTTTCCGCCATTGAGGGCATATATTTCTATCTTAAGGGCATTTTCGTAATTTCATATATTTGGAATTATGTTTTGTCTTTATACCGATTTTTGGTGTTTTGGGTTGATTTAGACGAATCACATCGTGTTGTCGATGCGATAAGTGTAGTGTAGTTTATTGTTCTAATAAACTTGGAGACTTTAGTGTACGGGATCCCACATGTGACGATTGGTAGCTCCACGGGCCGTGGTAAACCGATAGCACACTAATGTACTCGACATTCACTATATTTAATCGAGGTTTGTAAAGTCTAGTAGTACATTGCCTATAGTGCCACAACGGAGAGCTCAGAACTATACTACGCCTGGATGGTAGATTCCGTGTTGTCGTAGGCTATTGACGCAACGTGTGATCGCGTAATAGTTGGTTGGGCAGCCGTGGTACTAATAGATTTTGCAAATCATTCTCTCTGATATCTGTTTGGGTTTAGCTCCATGGAGTAGGGTTGTGTTTTGGTGTATTTGAGTATATCTTGGATCATATTCCATTTTTCTCTATTTATCTTTATCTGGTAACATCTTGGATGTTTTTACATTTTCTCTATTTGTATTTATCTGATAAATTTTATGTTAGTTGTCTATTTCTTATCTTAGTTTATCTGTGAAATTGATTTATCTGTGTGATTTTCTCTATTTGTGATCTGTCTATGATGTTCTGAAACCCTAGGATATTTAATATGTATTACTGTTATAGCTTATTCATATTGTATGAATTGTATAGTAGTTATGTGTTGTCTTCTTATTTGCCATGTTGCGATGATTTTATGTTGTCTTACCTCTTTATTGTATGTGTCTATTCTCTATTTATTTTTATGCGGTAAAGAGTTTGAAGAGGAAGAGGAGGAACAACCTCTTGAGATCGTGTACCCTGAGGAAGAGGGAGATCAGCAGACCGACGATCAGTTTTACGAGCAAGAACCATCCAATCATCCATATCCTCTGGATTGATTGTGTGGGGATGGCGACGCCCGCATTTCGGGATTCGTAGAGCTGGTATTCCATGGAGGTGATCGGCTTGGCATTTACGAGGAGATCGTGCTTCATTACCTATGCTTTGGACGTATGACCGTGATTCTACGTCATCGCTTTGATGGAGATCCGATTTCGACGACGACGCTTTTTCTCGCATTTAGAGTTACCCTTATCCATTAGGCGTTATTGGGGTGCTTTGAAAACCCCGAGCCTAGTGAGATAAGCATCGTGTCGACTAACGCGATCCCGTTATCGCCGTATGTCGAGACATCGTGGATATTTATCTCCCGATGATCATTTTCACACCGAGAGTGATCCATCGAGGAGTAGATAATCATGATGTTTTTTTTTTGGGCGCGTCGGCGTATGTACGTATATATTAACTCTTTTATTGCTTTCTTTACTTGTTTTTGTTTAAATAGTTGTAGTCTTAGTTGTAAATTATATGTACAGTTTATAACTTAACCATATGTATATTATTAGTGATGATGTTTTTTTTTTTTATTTCGTATTTTTCGTATTATCTTTTTATTACATATTTCTGTCTATCAGGAATTATTTTTACAACCCGTAATAGTTTTAACAAATATTCCGCAACTTGGGTAGATTTTATTTCTATTTATTTTATTTTCTTTTATGTGTGACATCCTCCAAAGGGGTGTTACAAAAGCTACTAACAAATACACAAACACATAAACAAGCTACTAACAATCACACAAATGAATCCTTATGGATTCTACAATCACAAAAATCACACTCCATCTCCTTACCACCATCCATAGATGATAAGATTAGTCTTCCTCTTACCTTAAATGAAGACTAAAACTCTTTCACACCTTTCCTTATGTTTCGGTTTTCTTCTTCAAAATCACCTAACAAGCTTAAACAAAACTACAAGTTACTAAACATAGAAAGAGAGCTTAAACCATGGAGAAATCATGGCTTAGAACTTTGAAAAAGAGTTTAGAAAAGAAAAACTAGGAATTTCACCTTCTTGGTTGAATCTTCCAAGTAGGTTTTCAAGCTTCAAATGAAGGATTTTGCAAGAACTCCCAACTAGAGATGTTCTTAGGATTGTATTTAGGTTTAGAAAACTTGGTTGGATAGAATTTTGGGTGGTTGGATGGTGTAGAACAAGGCTTGGCCGAATGGAGCTTCAAAAGAGCTTTAATGGTGGTTAGGGTTTTTGGAAGAGAGAGAAGAGAGAAAGTTGCATGAAGACAAAGTGAATTTGGTCTCCCAAAGGCCAAATGGCCGTGGACTTCATGCCATGCAAGGTGTAGCCTTGCTTGGCTTCATCCTTGCCTTACAATGCATCAAAGGCCAAGATCAAAACTTGGTTAGCAAGCTTGGCTCCTATTGGTTCATCCTTGCCTTGTCATTAGCCTTAGTCACCATGCTTAGTCACTAATTAACCTAGTCATCTAGCTTAGTCACTTGTTCTAGAGAATTCCTTCACTAATGATGCTTAATTAAGCTACTAAGTTAACTGTATTAGCTAAACGTGGGTCTCGCAAAATATTTTCGGGTCCACTGTCATCTAATTATACTGACTAATAAAATAATACACAAAATTATTTTATTGGACAGTTAAATCCTAAAAATTAAAAGATTAATTATTGTCTCATTCAGAATTGGGTTTAGTAAGATCCCCCAGTCTGAATAATTAAAACAAGATTTCCTACCCCGAAAAATATTATTTTCTGTCCGAGCAAATCGCATTTAAAATCCAAATAAAATCACAGACAAGTAATATTAAGCACTGTAACATATAGAAAAATTAAAAACAGTACAATCGGGACATAACGGTCATTTTTCCATTTTTTCCCACGACGAAGCAAATCATCCAAAACGTTCAAATAAAATTGCAGACAGTATTAATTGTCTATATATCACCCAGAAAAATTTAAACAGTAGCTCGAGAAAATTTTTATTTTATTGTATCGAAGCAAAATACGTAAAACGATTAAATAAAATTTTAGCCTGTAAAACATATTTGTATTTCATACAAAAAAACAAGAAACAGTAAAATAGGGACATAACAGTCATTTACACAAAAGCTTGAAAAACAGCAAACGGAACATTCGGGACATTTTCTAAAAATTGGGGTGTTACAACTCTCCCCAACAAATAAAAATTTCGTCCTCGAAATTCGCTGCACATCAAAACAAATGAGGATACTTGATCCTCATTTTATCTTCCAGCCTCCCAGGTAGCATCACCCGTCACGTCATTCCATATAACCTTCACTAACTCGATCATCTTCCCTCGAAGCTTTTACCTTTCGTCCTCGATTCTAACGGGTAAAGTCTCGTAAGTCACTCTCTTCAACTGTACTTCATGGTTGTATAACATGCGTCGGATCTGGTATATACTTCCTGAGCTGAGATACATGAAATACATCATGCAGATTGGATAGAAAAGGCGGCAAAGCAATCTGATACGCCACAGGACCTATACGTCGGATAATCTGATACAGTCCAATAAACTTAGGAGTAAGCTTCTTAGACTTGATAACTCTTCCGACACCGGTCGTAGAAGTAACTCTTAGAAACACATGCTCACTCTCCCCAAACTCAAGAGGTCGTCTTCGTTTATCCGCATAACTCTTTTGTCTGCTTTGCGTCGTTTTCATCTTCTCTTGTATCATCTTTACCTTCTCTGTAGTCTGTTGTACAAGATCTGGTCCAACAGTCATACTTTACCCATCCTGATACCAACATAACGGGGTTCGACATCGTCTTCCGTACAATGCCTCATAAGGCGCCATCCCTATACTTGAGTGAAAACTATTGTTGTAGGTGAATTCTATCAAAGATAAAAATTCATCCTAACTTCCTCGTTGCTCCAAAACACAAACACGCAACAGATCCTCCAAAGACTGTATAGTTCTCTCTGTCTGACCATCGGTCTGCCGGATGATACGCCGAACTCAGTCGCAACTTAGTTCCCATAGCTTCTTGCGGACTTCGCCAAAACCTTGACGTAAACCTCGGATCTCGATCGAAACTATACATGTAGGTACACCATGTAATCTAACAATCTCGGCGATGTACAATGCGGGTTAATCTTTCCAACGAATACTTGATATTAATTGGTAAGAAATGAGCCGATTTAGTAAGCCTATCGACTATAACCCATATTGAATCATAACCTTTCCTCGTCTTCAGCAAACCAGTAATGAAATCCATAGAGATACTATCCCATTTCCATTCTGGAATAGATAACGGTTGCAACATTCCAGCTGGTCTCTGATGTTCCACTTTCACTTTCGACAAACCGGACAAGACTCCACATACTACTGCTACGTCTCTCTTTTCATCCTTGGCCACCAAAACAACATCTTCAAGTCTTGATACATCTTGGTCATCCCCGGATGTAAACTAAGATCACTAGTATGAGCTTCATCTAGAATCGACTTCTTCAATTCAGAATCATCAGGCATACAAATTCTTCCCTTAAACCTTAAGATTCCATATGCTCCTTCTTCTACCATCGCTTTATGACCTTGCTTTAGCAATTCTCTCTCATTTTGCAAAAACACATCTTCCTTTTGTTTATCTCGGACGACATCAAGAAATTCGTTTATGATCACAACCTTAAACAAATGAACTTTTTCAGGTAGAAACTCCACAGACAACCATAGATCTCGAAACTTATTGATCAACTCTTCCTCCTTTGTAACATCCCGAAAAATACATATTTGATCATAAATCATCGTTTTATAATATTCTTGATTTTTAGGAATTTTTCTGGAATTTTTTGGAAATGATGAATATTTTAATATATTTCTCGTTTTGCGTGCACACTGGGCTGAGAATTGCTGAGACTAGTGTAACACTCCGGAAATTGATTATTTCACCATTAATAGTCATTTTCCAATATTTGTGATTTATGTGGATTTTTCTGGAATTTTTCGGAAACGACGAATATTTTAATATATTCCTCGTTTTGCATGAAACTCGGGCAGAGTCGGGAAAACGACTGTAGCGCTTCAAAAATTGGAAAATTATATGACGAATGGTCGTTTTATAATATTTTCAATTTTTGAGAATTTTCCGGAAACGTCGAATATTTTAATATATTCCTCGTTTTGCGTGCGCGCTGAGCAGAACTAGAGAAACGCGATGTTTTCTCTGAGAACCTTGAACTATGGACATGTCGACGGGGGATCTTACTAAACCCGAGACTTGACACAGTTTACGAGGTTTTGCAATTTTCGAGAAATCTTTACAGATATAATTAAATCAGTACAGCGAAAAGTTTATTTGTCAGATTAATTAAATACTGACTTCTATCAACTGTAACTATTATCTATTGGATAATAGTGTGTAATAAAAATACCATCACATTATCCTAGTGTAATCCGCTTTATGTCTAATCAAATCACTTTAATTCAAATTTAATAGTTAAATATTCAAGCTTCCTTAAGAAGCTTTGACCCAAGCTTTGACCATCAATATCTTGGCTTCCTTTGGAAGCCAAATTTCTCACCCACTCCTCTCTCTCTTTTACGTATTCTGCAGCCACTCAAGGGGAATGAATTGATTCATCTATCATAATATTTCATTTAACTCATTATCACCAAAAACACTTTCTTCCTCTTCATTTACATTCTTCTTCTTCTTTTCCTTCTTCAAATATTTCTTTTCTTCCCACCCACACACCTCACGGCCACCACCCCAAGAACCCCAACCTTCATAAAAATTTACACCAACCATGTTTTCTTAATCTCTTACTCCTTCTCATCATCTTTTGTGCTTGGAGTTTTCAAGAAAGCTTCCATCTTCAACCATTTTTCAAGCTTTGAAGGTGAGCTTCCATGGCTGAAAAAATTTCAGACCTTCACTTCCATTTTCGTTTCTGGTTTCCTCTTGATTTAATGGTCATTTTCTTCTTCTTTTTCACATCATTACATTGTTCTAACTTGGACCACATTTTCTAGGGTTTTTGAGCTTCAAATCCGAAAATCAAGAGTGCTTCTTGGAATTTTCTTGGTTCTTCATCTTGGTAAGAGGAAGATTAATCCTCCTCAACCTCTTTAGCAACTAGGAATCTTGTGTTTGATTTTTGGAAGAAAAACCACATGGTGGTTGTTCTTGAAATTGCTTGAAATTGATTTCTTGAATGTTATCTTAATTTAGCTTTGAGTAGTTGATTGAGTGGTTAATTATTCATGTAATTTTGTGATTGCAATCCATGATTGCTTGCTGGAAAATTCTGGTTCTTTGGACCCTGGATGTGTCACGGTTTTGGGGCTGTTTTGGGCTGGAAAATGAAGGGAAATGATGCTTAAATTTTGACCAATGCAAGGCTAATTAAATCTAGTTAAGGTTGATCCAAGTGGACAAAATTCTGGTTGTTGGACCTTGGTGAGTGCCACAGTTTTGGGCTGTTTTAAGAGCAGAATTTTGGTTGACATTATGTCAAAAATAATGCTAGGCAAATTAAGTAAAGGAAGACTAAACTAGTGAGAAGAAAATTGTAACCTAGGACCCTCTTGAGTGCCACGGTTTTGAGGGCTTGAATGAGGGAAAAGATAACAAATTTGAAATATCAAGACTTGAATTAATCAAGTAATTAAACGTAGATTAATAGCAGAGGAAACTTGCAACAATAATTTTTATGATGGATTGTGGTTAAGACTTAGGAGATAAGCTAAATTTGGAAGGTAATTATAAGAATCAAATAACTTGGATCAAAATAACAAGTAAATGGACCTAATGATGTGAACATGACTTACTTGAAACCTTGGGAAGGCCACGACCTCTAGGTGAAAATTTGGGTTAAGATTCCATAACCCATTACTCGGATTACAAGTAATCAAAGAATACAAGAGATTAAGGATTTCATAAACCTTAATGAACCAATGAGATGATTTTCATAAGACTTGGAGATTTTAGAAATCCATAATGGACCTAAAATATGTTCCTTGAATTATAAATTGATATTATGTTGATATTGGGTTCTTTTTTGATGCAAATTTGCTTATTGCACTCCCTTGATCAAATGTGGTATATTATGCTATTGTATGAAATTGTGGATCATACATGTTCATGCATAGAGTCCTATGCATTGTGAATGTCCGTGTGGACTGTTGTAAGGCCAAGTTGCCTAGGAGATTGAACACACCTTTGTGCGGGTGCGAATAGACAAGTGTGGGTCTTGTTATGACCTTGGGGGCGTCGGGGTGCGGGTCCTCCACAATGGGTAGTTGGTAGCTCCTTTGCCCGTGGGGCAAACCGATGCAAACGCACCGACGATCCGGACTTGACACTGTCCTATATCGTGATCTAGTGTAGAATGTCTGTGCAATGCCATGATTGTGCACGAGAAAATTTATTGATAGCACTGGCCTCGGCGTAGGAGTCAGTCACGGACATGTCTCCTGATCTTTCTCTCCGACTGTTTGAGTCTAGCTCCATGGAGTAGGAAATTGAATATTGTGTCCATGCATCGTGGAATATTCTGTCATCTGAAAATTATTGTTTACACGATATTTAACTGTCTGAATTTAACTGCCTGGATATTATGAATTATTCATTACCTTTATTAATGATTGCCTGACTGGTTATCTGTTTAAAAGCTTATTTATTGCCTTTACATGCTACATGGGCGTTATGCGCCGTTCGGTTCTTGGTTGCTGTATTGGTATTGATGGTAGGATATCTTACCTCTTTCTGTGTTTCTGTCATCTGTTATCTGTATCTACATATATATAAATATAGTACCGACCGAGAACAGAGACAACGAGTTAGAAGACCCTGACTTCCCTAGCTTCTGGCCCGAGAGAGACTAGTTCGTGCTGAGACGATGGAGGCGCGTATGGGTGGATTTTTGGGAGACGTGCGTCTGACCTTCCTTGGAGGGCCGGAGTGCTGGCACATCAACCTGAACTCCGACCGCTACGTGTATTTGGGAGACGTGTCGATAGCACTTGCCTGGAGACGTCATGAGGCTCCTGTCCTCACCTGCTACCTCAGCTTGCGTCTGGAGTTTTACCTGCCCATTAGGGAGATGTGGGGTGCCCGTTACTACACTCCGCAGGAGGATTCTTTTGATTCCACCGCTCGGGCTCCGTCCCGCGCCTCTGTGGTTCCTATGGATGAGTCCTCGGATGAGGAAGATCCTGATGAGGGTCTTCTTGAGGATCCTGAATCGGTCCCTTTTTATCTGAGGGGTCGATGATCATTGGTGGCTACTGATGGCTGCCAGTGTTTTTGTTTTGGGGGCCTAATGTATTTTTCTTTTTGGTTGGGCTGTATATTTTGTATATGCATGAGGGTATATATGCATGTTTCCCTTGGGGTGGGTATAGTTTTGTTTTTTGATGATGACCAGGCTTGTATCTACAAAACAGCTGTATCAAATTTTATATATATATATATGCTATCCAGGTGCAACTTCTGTGTATTGTTTTATTCGTTCCTTTTATTCACATTCCGCATTATCATTATTAAAAAAAAATATTGTCAATTTTGCTCACATGGTTAAACATTAATTAATTAAAATGAATCGGGTCTTAATCGTTTGTTTATTTAATTTCCGCATTTTATTTATTTGACAATGTGATGTTCCCTCCCAAAAAGAGGCGTTACACTAAGTTGGTATCAGAGCCCCGGTTTATGTTTTCTTTGGGTCTTGAGTGTGAGTCTGTCTTATTTGTGCTGTGTGAATCTCTGTGATAGGTGTCTTGAGTGGATTCCTCTGACTTTTCTTATGTTTTCAGTAATCTAATTTGAGAGAAGAGCAAGATGGCAAGAGGTGGAGATATGGCAGCTGCTATTGAAGCGATGCAGAAAATGGCTGAAGTCATCGCCCAACAAAATGAATGCGCTGCTCAACAACAAGAAAGAGCTGCTCAACAGCTTGAGGCGGCTAGCCGCGCGCAAAACTTAGCAGAGTTTCGTCGTCATAACCCTCCGCAATTCAAGGGGGAGTTTGATCCCGACAAGGCTAATCTATGGATCAAGGAGCTGGAAAAAGTCTTTCATGGCATGAATTGTGCGGAAGACAAGAAGGTGAATTATGCGACTTTTATGCTTGTCGGAAATGCCGAAGACTGGTGGAATGGAGCTCAAAGGGCATTAGAAGCCGAAGGAACAGAGGTCACTTGGGAATTGTTCAAGGAGAAATTCTTGGGCAAATACTTTCCTGCGAATGCGAGACACGCAAAGGAGATGGAGTTCCTCAACCTGAGACAGGGGAACATGACTGTCAGCGAATACGCAGCCAAGTTTGAAAACTTGGAGAAATTTTCAACACATTACCAGCATCAAACTGATGAAGCCTGGAAATGCTGGAAATTCACCGAAGGACTGAGGTACGAGGTAAAGAAAGCTGTGATTACCTTGAAAATGAAGGTATTCTCGGAACTGTTAGACACTTGCTGTGAAGTTGAAGCCTTGGAGCAGGCTAGAGACGCGAGAAACAGGAACTTTGGGCCTGTACGGTCCCAAAGAGGTGGAGGCAGTGGTTCAAACCGCTTTCAGAAGAAACCCTATTCCCGACCAACGGGGAGTCAACAACCAATCGGTGGAAGTTCAAGTGGAGGTTCTTCTGGGAACCGAGCTGGTCAGAATACGACCTACCCGTCCAGATGCCTGAAGTGTGGGAAAGATCATCTCACAAGAGACTGCACGATAAAAGGAATCATTTGCTTCAGATGTGGCAAACCGGGCCATATGTCCAGAGGCGCAACCAAGCAAAGGCTGAGCCTTCGGTCAATGCAACCCGAGCCAAGAAACCGCAAGCCGGGAGGTCGAGTTTATACTATGAGTGGAGCTGAAGCTTCGAATCCGAAGACTTGATTCAAGGAGAAGGCGCCATAGAAGGTAATCTTTTAAAAGTACTTGTATGACTCGGGGCAACCCATTCTTTCATATCATATGGATGTGTGCTACGACTTGGTTTACCTGTGTCTGAACTACCTTTTGAATTGACTGTTTCAACCCCCACTGATAAACCGGTAGTTACTACCAAAGTCTGTTTGAAGTGTCCTTTGATTGTTGAAGGTCGAATCTTTTCTGTCGATTTGATCTGTTTACCTCTTTCATAGTTAGATGTAATCCTAGGGATGGACTGGTTATCTTCCAACCATGTTCTGTTAGATTGTTCTAGTAAGACCATAGTCTTTCCTGTGGATGAGAATTCTAGATACTTGATGGCCAACCAAGCACGAGCTTTCTTGAAAGAAGGAGCTCAGGGGTACATGCTATTATCTTCTTTGAAAGTTGAGAGTGAGGCTGATTTGAATACTATTCCGGTAGTGAAGGAATTTCCTGAGATCTTCCCTGAAGAAGTACCTGGTTTACCACCGGCTCGTGAGATCGAGTTTGCTATTGATCTAGTACCGGGAGCTGGTCCCGTGTCTATAGCACCGTACCGAATGTCACCGACAGAATTAGCCGAACTTAAGAAGCAGCTGGAAGAGCTTTTGGAGAAGCAGTTCGTTAGACCAAGTGTGTCCCCGTGGGGAGCACCTGTGCTACTAGTTCGAAAGAAGGACGGTGCCTCGAGATTGTGTATGGACTACAGGCAATTGAACAAGTTGACAATCAAGAACAAATATCCTCTCCCGAGAATTGACGACTTGATGGACCAACTGAAAGGGGCAGCGGTATTCTCGAAGATTGACTTGAGATCTGGGTATCATCAGATAAAAGTGAAGATGGAGGATATACCCAAGACTGCTTTTCGTACGCGATACGGTCATTACGAGTATCTTATGATGCCGTTTGGTGTGACGAATGCGCCTGCTATTTTCATGGACTATATGAACCACATCTTTCGTCCGTACTTGGATAAGTTTGTTGTCGTCTTTATTGATGACATCCTGATATATTCCCAGAATCAGGAGGATCATGCTGAGCACCTCAGCATAGTTCTCCAGATTTTGAAGGAAAAGGAACTGTATGCCAAGCTGTCGAAGTGCGAGTTTTGGCTGGATGAGGTGAAGTTTTTGGGCCATGTGATCTCAAAAGAAGGAATTGCAGTGGATCCATGCAAAGTAGAAGCAGTATTGCAGTGGGAACAACCGAAGTCAGTGACGGAAGTCCGTAGTTTCGTTGGCTTAGCCGGATATTACCGGAGGTTCATAGAAGGGTTTTCCAAGATTGCCGGACCGCTCACTCAATTGACAAAGAAGAATCAAGATTTCGAATGGACTGATAGATGTGAGCAGAGTTTTCAAGAGTTGAAGAAACGACTGACTACCTCACCTGTATTAGTGTTATCTGATCCGAATGAACCGTTCAAGGTGTATTGTGACGCTTCGTACCAAGGATTGGGATCTGTTCTTATGCAACACCGAAAGGTGGTAGCCTACGCTTCGCGACAGTTGCGAGTGCATGAAAAGAATTACCCGACTCATGATTTGGAGTTGGCAGCTGTGGTTTTTGCTCTGAAGATATGGAGACATTTCCTTTATGGAGCGACATTCAACATCTTCAGTGACCACAAGAGCTTGAAGTACTTGTACGATCGAAAGAGAGCTGAATATGAGACAATGGAGATGGCTGGAGGTTTTAAAGGATTATGATTTCCAATTGTTGTACCACCACAGGCAAGGCGAACGTCGTGGCTGACGCCTTAAGTAGAAAGACTATTAGTGTTTCTGCCTTGATGATTAAGGAAAGAGATCTCATCGAACAATTTAGAGATGTATGGTCATTTGTTAAGTTGGAACCCTAAGAATTTGCATGAATATGGTTACCATCTCAAGCGAGTTGATGGAAGACATACGGGAAAAACAGAAGACCGATGAATTCTTGCAAGAAATAAGAGAACAAATGAAACAAGGCGAGAAAACAGAGTTCGAAGAAGGAACAGATGGAATTCTGAGATTTCGAGGTAGAGTTTGTATTCCTCGTGACCAAGAGCTTAGACGATATATTGTGGATCATGCCCACACTAGCAAGCTAAGTATGCACCCTGGTATAACAAAGATGTACCAAGACTTGAAGAAGTTGTTCTGGTGGCATGGACTAAAAAGTGATGTCACTAGATGTGTATCGACTTGTCTAGTCTGTCAAAAAGCCAAAGTGGAACATCAGCGACCTGCAGGGTTGCTGCAACCATTGTCTATTCCTGAATGGAAGTGGGACAGCATCGCAATGGACTTTGTTGTGGGATTGCCAAGGACAAGGATGGGACATGACTCGATTTGGGTAATAGTTGATCGACTTACAAAATCGGCTCATTTCCTCCCGATTAACATAAGGTACAGTTTGGAAAAGCTGACCCGCCTGTATATTGGGGAAATTGTCAGATTACATGGTGTGCCTACGAGTATAATCTCGGATAGGGATCCGAGGTTTACCTCAAAGTTTTGGCAAAGTTTACAAGCTTCGTTGGGGACGAGATTGCGCCTGAGTTCGGCGTATCATCCGCAAACCGATGGTCAATCGGAAAGAACGATCCAATCTCTAGAGGACCTACTTAGAGCTTGTTCTATGGAACAAACTGGAAGTTGGGATGAAGTTCTACCACTGGTGGAGTTCACCTACAACAACAGTTATCATTCGAGTATAGGGATGGCACCCTATGAAGCTCTGTATGGAAGACGGTGTCGAACACCATTATGTTGGTACCAAGACGGCGAGCATCTTACGATTGGACCAGACATTATCCAGCAGACGACTGAGAAGGTTAAGATGATTCAAGAGAAGATGAGAACTGCTCAGAGCCGACAGAAGAGCTATGCGGATAAGAGAAGAAAGCCTCTTGAGTTTGAAGAAGGTGAGCATGTGTTCCTGAAAGTCACACCCACGACTGGGGTCGGCCGGGCCTTGAAATCTAGAAAACTCACTCTAAAATTTCTTGGACCTTACCAAATTCTTCGCCGGATAGGTCCAGTAGCTTACCAGATAGTCTTACCCCCTATTCTTTCAAACATACACAATGTCTTCCATGTGTCACAACTTCGTAAATATTTACCTGATCCAAGTCATGTCATAGCACCGGACACAGTACAGTTAAAGGAAAACCTGACCTATGAAACGTCTCCTGCGAGAATCGAGGATCGACGGATAAAGCAACTACGAGGCAAGGAGATTCCATTGGTAAAGGTGATTTGGAATGAAGCAACTGGTGATGCGACTTGGGAATTGGAAGATAAGATGAAGGAGCAACATCCAGAATTATTTTAAGGTATGTAAATTTCGAGGACGAAATTCCTTTTAGTAGGGGAGTGTTGTAACATCCCGAAAAATACATATTTGATCATAAATCATCGTTTTATAATATTCTTGATTTTTAGGAATTTTTCTGGAATTTTTCGAAAATGATAAATATTTTAATATATTCTTCGTTTTGCGTGCACACTGGGCTGAGAATTGCTGAGACTAGTGTAACACTCCGGAAATTGATTATTTCACCATGAATAGTCATTTTCCAATATTTGTGATTTATGTGGATTTTTCTGGAATTTTTCAGAAATGACGAATATTTTAATATATTCCTCGTTTTGCGTGAAACTCGGGCAGAGTCGGGAAAACGACTGTAGCGCTTCAAAAATTGGAAAATTATATGACGAATGGTCGTTTTATAATATTTACAATTTTTGGGAATTTTCTGGGAATTTTTCGGAAACGTCGAATATTTTAATATATTCCTCGTTTTACGTGCGCTTGTAAAGCGTAAACCAGAGAGAAACGCGATGTTTTCTTTGAGAACCTTGGACTATGGACATGTCGACGGGGATCTTACTAAACCCGAGACTTGACACGCTTTACGAGGTTTCACAATTTTCGAGAAATCTTTACGATACAATTAAATCAAGATCAAATGTGAAAAATTTATCTGTCGGATTAATTAAATACCGACTTACATTCAATGTAACTATTATCTATTGGATAATAGTGTGTAATAAAAATACTATCACATTATCCTAGTGTAATCCGCTTTATGTCTAATCAAATCACTTTAATTCAAATTTAATAGTTAAATATTCAAGCTTCCTTAAGAAGCTTTGACCCAAGCTTTGACCATCAATATCTTGGCTTCCTTTGGAAGCCAAATTTCTCACCCACTCCTCTCTCTCTTTTACGTATTCTGCAGCCACTCAAGGGGAATGAATTGATTCATCTATCATAATATTTCATTTAACTCATTATCACCAAAAACACTTTCTTCCTCTTCATTTACGTTCTTCTTCTTCTTTTCCTTCTTCAAATATTTCTTTTCTTCCCACCCACACACCTCACGGCCACCACCCCAAGAACCCCAACCTTCATAAAAATTTACACCAACCATGTTTTCTTAATCTCCTACTCCTTCTCATCATCTTTTGTGCTTGGAGTTTTCAAGAAAGCTTCCATCTTCAACCATTTTTCAAGCTTTGAAGGTGAGCTTCCATGGCTGAAAAAATTTCAGACCTTCACTTCCATTTTCGTTTCTGGTTTCCTCTTGATTTAATGGCCATTTTCTTCTTCTTTTTCACATCATTACATTGTTCTAACTTGGACCACATTTTCTAGGGTTTTTGAGCTTCAAATCCGAAAATCAAGAGTGCTTCTTGGAATTTTCTTGGTTCTTCATCTTGGTAAGAGGAAGATTAATCCTCCTCAACCTCTTTAGCAACTAGGAATCTTGTGTTTGATTTTTGGAAGAAAAACCACATGGTGGTTGTTCTTGAAATTGCTTGAAATTGATTTCTTGAATGTTATCTTAATTTAGCTTTGAGTAGTTGATTGAGTGGTTAATTATTCATGTAATTTTGTGATTGAAATCCATGATTGCTTGCTGGAAAATTCTGGTTGCTGGACCCCTGGATGTGTCACGGTTTTGGGGCTGTTTTGGGCTGGAAAATGAAGGGAAATGATGCTTAAATTTTGACCAATGCAAGGCTAATTAAATCAAGTAGTTAAGGTTGATCCAAGTGGACAAAATTCTGGTTGTTGGACCTTGGTGAGTGCCACGGTTTTGGGCTGTTTTAAGAGCAGAATTTTGGTTGACATTGTGTCAAGAATAATGCTAGGCAAATTAAGTAAAGGAAGACTAAACTAGTGAGAAGAAAATTGTAACCTAGGACCCTCTTGAGTGCCACGGTTTTGAGGGCTTGAATGAGGGAAAAGATAACAAATTTGAAATATCAAGACTTGAATTAATCAAGTAATTAAACGTAGATTAATAGCAGGAAACTTGCAACAATAATTTTTATGATGGATTGTGGTTAAGACTTAGGAGATAAGCTAAATTTGGAAGGTAATTATAAGAATTAAATAACTTGGATCAAAATAACAAGTAAATGGACCTAATGATGTGAACATGACTTACTTGAAACCTTGGGAAGGCCACGACCTCTAGGTGAAAATTTGGGTTAAGATTCCATAACCCATTACTCGGATTACAAGTAATCAAAGAATACAAGAGATTAAGGATTTCATAAACCTTAATGAACCAATGAGATGATTTTCATAAGACTTGGAGATTTTAGAAATCCATAATGGACGTAAAATATGTTCCTTGAATTATAAATTGATATTATGTTGATATTGAGTTCTTTTTGGATGCAAATTTGCTTATTGCACTCCCTTGATCAAATGTGGTATATTATGCTATTGTATGAAATTGTGGATCATACATGTTCATGCATAGAGTCCTATGCATTGTGAATGTCCGTGTAGACTGTTGTAAGGCCAAGTTGCCTAGGAGATTGAACATGCCTTTGTGCGGGTGCGAATAGACAAGTGTGGGTCTTGTTATGACCTTGGGGGCGTCGGGGTGCGGGTCCTCCACAATGGGTAGTTGGTAGCTCCTTTGCCCGTGGGGCAAACCGATGCAAACGCACCGACGATCCGAACTTGACACTGTCCTATATCGTGATCTAGTGTAGAATGTCTGTGCAATGCCATGATTGTGCACGAGAAAATTTATTGATAGCACTGGCCTCGGCAGCCGAGTCACAGACATGTCTCCTGATCTTTCTCTCCGACTGTTTGAGTCTAGCTCCATGGAGTAGGAAATTGAATATTGTGTCCATGCATCGTGGAATATTCTCATCATCTGAAAATTATTGTTTACACGATATTTAACCGCGTCGAATTTAACTTGCCTGGATATTATGAATTATTCATTACCTTTATTAATGATTGTCTGACTGGTTATCTCGTTTAAAAGCTTATTTATTGCCTTTACATGCTACGTGGGCGTTATGCGTCGTTCGGTTCTTGGTTGCTGTATTGGTATTGATGGTAGGATATCTTACCTCTTTCTGTGTTTCTGTCATCTGTTATCTGTATCTACATATATATAAATATAGTACCGACCGAGAACGGAGACAACGAGTTAGAAGCCCCTGACTTCCCTAGCTTCTGGCCCGAGAGAGACTAGTTCGTGCTGAGACGATGGAGGCGCGTATGCGTGGATTTTTGGGAGACGTGCGTCTGACCTTCCTTGGAGGGCCGGAGTGCTGGCACATCAACCTGAACTCCGACCGCTACGTGTATTTGGGAGACGTGTCGATAGCACTTGCCTGGAGACGTCATGAGGCTCCTGTCCTCACCTGCTACCTCAGCTTGCGTCTGGAGTTTTACCTGCCCATTAGGGAGATGTGGGGTGCCCGTTACTACACTCCGCAGGAGGATTCTTTTGATTCCACCGCTCGGGCTCCGTCCCGCGCCTCTGTGGTTCCTATGGATGAGTCCTCGGATGAGGAAGATCCTGATGAGGGTCCTCCTGAGGATCCTGAATCGGTCCCTTTTTATCTGAGGGGTCGATGATCATTGGTGGCTACTGATGGCTGCCAGTGTTTTTGTTTTGGGGGCCTGATGTATTTTTCTTTTTGGTTGGGCTGTATATTTTGTATATGTATGAGGGTATATATGCATGTTTCCCTTGGGGTGGGTATAGTTTTGTTTTTTAATGATGACCAGGCTTGTATCTACAAAACAGCTGTATCAAATTTTATATATATATATATGCTATCCAGGTGCAACTTCTGTGTATTGTTTTATTCGTTCCTTTTATTCACATTCCGCATTATCGTTATTAAAAAAAAAAAATTGCCAATTTTGCTCACATGGTTAAACATTAATTAATTAAAATGAACCGGGTCTTAATCGTTTGTTTATTTAATTTTCGCATTTTATTTATTTAACAATGTGACGTTCCCTCCCAAAAAGGGGCGTTACATCCTTGATCATCATTGCCGAAACACTAAGCACCTTTCTGCTTAAGGCATCAGTTACCACATTAGCTTTTCCCGGATGGTATTAAAGTTAAAAATCATAATCCTTTAAGAATTCCAACCATCGCCTTTGCCTCATATTCAATTCTTTCTGATCAAACAAGTACTTCAGACTCTTGTGATCACTAAAGACATTGAACAACGCTCCATATAGAAAATGCCTCCACACTTTCAGAGCAAAGACCACTGCAGCCAATTCCAAATCGTGCGTTGGATAGTTCCTCTCATGAACCTTTAACTGACGAGAAGCATACGCTACAACATTCTGATTCTGCATCAAAACGCAGCCTAACCCTTGATAAGAAGCATCACAATACACGTCAAAAGTTCCCTTAGAATCTGGCAAGATCAACACAGGTGCAGTTGTTAACCTCTTCTTCAACTCTTGAAAACTGGCTTCACGTTCTTCCGTCCACTAAAAGCTTGACTTTTCTTCGTAAGTTGTGTAAGCGGTCCAGCAATCTTCGAAAAACCTTCAATAAACCTCTGGTAATAACCAGCAAGTCCAACAAAACTTTGAACTTCTGTTACCGTCTTAGGTCTTTCCCACTGCAAAACAGTCTCCACTTTTGATGGGTCTACTGCAATACCTTCTTCAGAAATTACATGACCTAAAAACTGAACTTTTTCCAACCAGAACTCACATTTAGCCAACTTCGCATACAACTGCTTTTCTCTCAAAATCTGAAGAACAATACCAAGATGTTCAACATGCTCTTCCTTAGATTGAGAATAGATCAGAATGTCATCGATGAAGATAACGACAAATCTGTCTAGATACGGATGTAAAATCCTGTTCATATAATCCATAAATATGGCAGGAGCATTCGTCACCCCGAATGGCATTACCTGATACTCAGAATGTCCATAACGAGTTCGAAAAGAGGTTTTCGATACATCTTCCCCTTTAACACGAATCTGGTGATAACCCGATCTCAGATCTATCTAGGAAAACACCACAGCTCCTCTTAACTGATCCATCAAATCGTCAATTCTTGGAAGCGGATATTTATTCTTGATAGTCACCTTGTTCAGCTGACAATAATCCACACAAAGCCGAGAAGTTCCGTCCTTCTTCTTGACCAAAAGCACTGGCGCACCCCATAGCGAAACATTTGGTCGTACAAACTATTTCTCCAACAACTCCACCAATTGCGTCTTCAGCTCCTCCAACTCTGCTGGCGACATACGGTATGGTGCAATTGAGATAGGACCTGCTCCTGGTACTAAATCAATTGAAAACTCGATCTCCCTCTCAAGTGGCAAACCAGGTACGTCATCAGGAAAAACCTCGGGAAACTCATTGACAACAGGGATAGTATTCACGTCTTTCTCATTCTTAACCTCTAGAGAAGACAATACCACATATCCCTGTGCTCCCTCTCTTAACAAAGACTTGACCTTAACAGCAGTTAAGAATCAAGACTTTTCTTCCTTAGGAAAAACTATGGTTTTGCTGGCAATATCTATAAGGATATGGTTAGAACATAACCAGTCCATCCCTAAGATTACATCTATCTCAACAAGAGGTAAACAAATCAAGTTGACCAAAAATTTACGATCCTTCACAACAACAGGACAATCCAAACATATCTTTGATGCAATCACAGGTTTAGCAATTGGAGTAGAAACACTCAATTTAACATTCAAAGAAGACACAGGCAACTTCAATCTTTCCACACAATCATATGCAATAAACGAGTGTGTAGCACCAGAGTCATATAACACAGTCAGATGGTTACCTCCAATGTCACCTTCTCCTTGTATAAGATCATCAGATTGAGAAATCTCTATTCCCGTCATAGTATATACTCGCCCTCCAGATCTCGGTTGAGTATTCCCTGACTTCTGTTGATTAGCACGAACATAACGAACAGCAGGTTTCCTTTCCGGCTGAGGACAATCCTTCGCTATATGCCCAGGTTGCTTACAGTTAAAACAAACTGTCCCCTTAATCGTGCACTCCGGAGAGATATGACTTTTCTTTCCGCACTTAAAACATGTTGGCGTAAACGTCACTTTCTGTCCAGCTCCACTACCACTTGCACTTCCCCCAACTGGTGGTCGTTGAGATTGACTCCCTGATGGTCTGGAATACGGCTTGCGCTGAAACCGATTTGTATTACTTCCTCCACCTCTCTAAAACCTTGTCGGCCCAAAGCTACGATTCCTCTGATCTCTTGACGGCTCTAATTCCTCAAGTCGCGCACATGCATCAACCAAAGCATGAAACTGATTTATCCTCAAGGATATCACCCCTCGCTTCAGTTCCACTCTCAAGCCCGATTCAAACTTCTGACATCTCCATGAATCATCTGGTCGAGTTTGAGCATAATCCGAGAATTGAGATAAATTCTCAAATTTTGTCGCATACTCATTCACCGTCATATTTCCCTGTCGCAAACCAAGAAATTCCATTTCCTTGGCATGCCTAGCACTTGCAGGAAAATACTTTCCCGAAAAAGCATCGAAAACACTTCCCACGTAATCTCGGTCCCTTCACTTGTAAAACTTGGCGAGTTCCTCTCCACCAATGTTCTCCATCTCCTCTTAACATAAAGACAACATAAGTTACCTTTTTATCATCTGTGCATCTCATTCCTTCAAAAATCCTTTCCAAGTCTTGTATCCATTGACTTGCCTTCTCCGGATCAACCTCACCTCTAAACTGTGGCAGATTGTGGCGCCTAAATTCAGATAAATTTAGGGCATCGGCAGTAGCATCTTCTTTGTTGAGTCGCTCTCAAGTCTGTGCATCATTACTTCATCCATCCGCTACATAGCTTCAGCAGCCGCAATCATAGGATCCACATCACGATTCACGTTTGCACGTCCTCTACCTCGTCCAGACATCTTCTTTCTTCAAACAGAACAAAACAAAATTAGATACATCCTTTCGGAGTAAATCACGAGAGAATCACACAAAGACAAACAAAAACAGACCCAACCATAACCCCAAAAGACTCTAACTTGGGCTCTGATACCAACTAATGTAACACCCTTGTGGGGATGTCACATATATAAAAAGAAATAAATAGAATCTACCCAAGTCGTAAAATATTTATTACATATTAATATGGGTTGTAAAATAATTCCTGTTAAACAGAATATTATTAAATAAAATAATGTAGAAATATAAAATAAACAGAACAACATCACTCATAATATACATATGGTCCAAGTTATAAGTTATACAAATTATTTACAACTACAACTCCAAATACTTAAACGAAACAAGAAAGAAAAAGCAAGAAAGAGTCAATATATACATACGCAGACGCGCCCAAAAATACATCATAAATATTTAATCCTCGATGGATCACTCTCGGGAAACTCATCGAAGATAAATATCCAGGATGCCTCGACACTCGGCGGACATGAGACCGCGCAGTCGATATGAGTGTCATCTCACTAGGCTCGGTGGATACACCACCCCAATGACGCCTAATGGATAAAGGTAACTCTAAGTGCAGAAACACAGTCGTCGTCATCACTGGCTCGTCATCAAACCTATGACGTAGGGACACAGTCAGCCATCCCGCATACGTCACGGAATCTCTGTCTCCTCGCATATGCCAAGCTAACGATCCACCGTGAAACTCGAGTATCACAAACCCCAAAAATCCTGGCACCGCCATACCCAAACTAATCAGTCCAATGGGTATGGATGATCAGATGGTTCTTGATCGTCGAACTGATCTTCGGCTTGCTGATCTACCTCCTCCTCGGGATACAGAATCTCAAGAGGCTGTTCCTCTTCCTCAAACTCTTTACCGCGTAAAATAAATATACAGAAAATACATACAATAAAGAAAGAGGTAAGACAATCTAAAATCATCACAAACATGGCAAATAAGAAAATGACAAACAACAGATATACAGTTCATGCAATATGAAAAGCTATAACAGTAATTTAATAACAGTATAGTGTAAAAATCTAATTATCATAACAACACATAATTTCACAGATAAATCAATAACACATACAATATAACATCACAAATAAAATAACTTCAGAAACAGACAATTTCTCGAATCAATAACTAAATAAATAAATAAACGAGATAAAATAAATAATGTTCAAGATATAATTAAATGCAACATGACACGATCCTACTCCATGGAGCTAAACACAAACAGATATCAGAGAGAGAATGACTCGCAAAATCTATTAGTACTACGGCTGCCCAACCAAACTAATGCGCTGTCACACTTTGCGTCTATAGCCCCAAGTCATATGGAATCCATCATCCAAAGCATGGTGTTGTTCACGGTCTCACATTGTGGCACTACAGGCAATTTACTATTAGACTTTACGAAATCTCGATTAAAAATAGTGCGTGTCGAGTTCATTAGTGTGCTATCGGTTACCACGGCCCAGCGGAGCGACCGACTGTCCATATATGGAATCCCGTACACTAACGTCTCCAAGTTCATAAGAATAATGAACCACACTACGTTTATCGCATCGACAACACGATGTGATTCCCCTCGTCAACCAATCCACCAAAAACTGGCATAACCAAGATAAAAAGATACAGTAAGTCCCATCGGACAAATACTGTTTCAAAGCCTGTACGGGTTCACCTCATAGCCCGACAGCAGAAAAATACAGAAAATCCAGAAAGAATATGGAAAATACTGTTTCGGTCAATCGCGTAGAAATTTTATCGCGTTTTCACAATCTCGTCGTTTTTACAAACGTTTTTAAATCGCGTAAATTTATTTTTCTGTTTTCAAAATCGCGTAGAGTTTTTAATACATTTTCTCAATCGCGTAAGATTTTTAAATCATTTTCTTGTCCAAACTCCTTAAAAATTACTTGTTTAAAAAAAAGAAATAATAAATAATACGTTTAAACTACGTAAAATATTTTCAATACCGTATACTGTCTTTTGGACATCTTTCCTATCTTATTTGTCCGTTTTTACTAAAAATTGACAGTATTTTGCTTAGAAAATTATATTAATGGTTTCCTAATTTTACCGTAAAAATTTTGTTTATTAAATTTTTAAGCCATATAATTAATTCTTTTGAAAACTACTAACATGCTTCAAAATACAGCACGAGCCATATGTTAGAAATTCTCAAAAGTTACTGTATTTTCTTTCTAATAATAAAATCAATAGTTTTAATTCAAGATACTTAATTCTAATCAATTAATTTCTTTAAAACTCCTCTTAAAAAATTCCTTTTTAATAAATATTGTATTATTTTGATTGAAAAAGGTTTGGAATTGATCTTAGAAATCATATATAAGTGGTTTGGCATATTGGCCTAAACATAAAATTATGTCATTTGATTTCTAAATTCATTTTCTTTAATCTAAACAATGTGATACCTTGTTAATATTCCTAGGTTAATTAAATCTCATTTTAGAAAAATTAAGAGAACATTTTGGTTCTCCATTTTGGTCATGGTCGTAAGCCTCAAGGTTTGTGTTCTTTGGAACACTCATGCAATCCTTGACATATTATTCACATCCTATAAATTATCCCACCTTTCTAACACATGCAATATATTTCTAACACTTATAACCTAGATTAAAGCTTGTAGACATGCCATCAAAGCTTATAGACATACAAATTATTACAAACATCAAATAGGAAAGCTACTAACAAATACACAAACACATAAACAAGCTACTAACAATCACGCAAATGAATCCTTATGGATTCTACAATCACAAAAATCACACTCCATCTCCTTACTACCATCCATAGATGATAAGATTAGTCTTCCTCTTACCTTAAATGAAGACTAAAACTCTTTCACACCTTTCCTTATGTTTCGGTTTTCTCCTTCAAAATCACCTAACAAGCTTAAACAAAACTACAAGTTACTAGCCATAGAAAAAGAGCTTAAACCATGGAGAAATCATGGCTTAGAACTTTGAAAAAGAGTTTAGAAAAGAAAAACTAGGAATTTCACCTTCTTGGTTGAATCTTCCAAGTAGGTTTTCAAGCTTCAAATGAAGGATTTTGCAAGAACTCCCAACTAGAGATGTTCTTAGGATTGTGTTTAGATTTAGAAAACTTGGTTGGATAGAATTTTGGGTGGTTGGATGCTGTAGAACAAGGCTTGGCCGAATGGAGCTTCAAAAGAGCTTCAATGGTGGTTAGGGTTTTTGGAAGAGAGAGAAGAGAAAGTTGCATGAAGACAAAGTGAATTTGGTCTCCCAAAGGCCAAATGGCCGTGGACTTCATGCCATGCAAGGTGTAGCCTTGCTTGGCTTCATCCTTGCCTTACAATGCATCAAAGGCCAAGATCAAAACTTGGTTAGCAAGCTTGGCTCCTATTGGTTCATCCTTGCCTTGTCATTAGCCTTAGTCACCATGCTTAGTCACCAATTAACCTAGTCATCTAGCTTAGTCACTTGTTCTAGAGAATTCCTTCACTAATGATGCTTAATTAAGCAACTAAGTTAACTGTATTAGCTAAACGTGGGTCTCGCAAAATATTTCCAGGTCCACTGTCATCTAATTATACTGACTAATAAAATAATATACAAAATTATTTTATTGGACAGTTAAATCCTAAAAATTAAAAGATTAATTATTGTCTCATTCAGAATTGGGTTTAGTAAGATCCCCCAGTCTGAATAATTAAAACAAGATTTCTCCGGCCCGAAAAATATTATTTTCCTGTCCCGGAGCAAATCGCACAAAAAGTCCAAATAAAATCACAGACAGTAATATTAAGCACTGTAACATAAAGAAAAATTAAAAACAGTACAATCGAGACATAACGGTCATTTTTCTATTTTTTCCCACGACGAAGCAAATCATCCAAAACGTTCAAATAAAATTACAGACAGTATTAATTGTCTGTATATCACCCGAAAAAAATTAAAACAATAGTTCGAGAAAATTTTTATTTTATCAGTATCGAAGCAAAATACGTAAAACGATTAAATAAAATTTTAGCCTGTAAAACATATTTGTATTTCATACAAAAAAAAAAAGAAACAGTAAAACAGGGACATAACAGTCATTTACACAAAAGCTTGAAAAACAGCAAACGGAACATTCGGGACAATTTTTAAAAATTGGGGTGTTACATAGAGTGGAGAAGATGTTTGAGAACATTCAGTTTAAATCTTTTAAAGAACAATGACCAATATTTGAC
Organism: Ormosia emarginata; assembly: GCA_029884605.1. NCBI lineage: Eukaryota > Viridiplantae > Streptophyta > Magnoliopsida > Fabales > Fabaceae > Ormosia > Ormosia emarginata. The sequence goes on along the minus strand of JAQQTP010000078.1, from coordinate 15,698,502 downwards.
TAATGTTTGTTAAAGATCAATCCCAAATTGATGGGTTGAATTCATTATTAGGCTTGAACCTTCTCCTTCTCTTCCTGTTATTTCCAAGCATCCACCTTCATTCTAGGTATGAATATGTCACATAGTGTATTAGGAGATTCTGATAATCCTTTAATTGCAGCGGTGGTTAGCTCTTTTTTTTTTTAACATTTTACACGCACACCCCCACACTTGTTCAAGAACTCATCCAATAACAAAGTCAATGCTCTCTTATTCCCTAAGGTTGGGTAAAAACATGTTTTTTTTAAGGCACGTAATGAGCTAAAAATAAGGAATGGTCAAATAAGCTCAAATGGGTTACACAAGGGAAAATATGCAATGTTGGCTATTTAGTCAAAGTAACTATTTCAAAATTCTTCAATCATGTTTATGTATGCATGTGAAAATGTAGCCTCAAAAAGAATCAAAGCAAGTTCTAGAGTAACAATTCCATGAGTGAAAAATCACACAAGAAAAAAGAGAATGATACAGATATTCAATTCATTCATCAATAGGCTCAAAATCTCACAAGGCATATATCTGTCATTCTCAATCTATCAATTCAACATCCATAACCAAGCATGTGAAATTTAAGAAAGAAGATAATTTATTCAACCATGCTATGATCCTTGAATTTCAATTGCTTTAAAGGATATGAGAGTTCATTCACTTGAATCATTCAAAGAAAATCAAACGATAAAACTTTGTTACTTCCATAAATCTACACAGAATATTTACTTCCCTAATCTAGATGCGTCTCAGAAGTAATTTACTTCAAGAGTAAAATTACTCCTTACTCTGTCATCCCTAATTGGTTTTGTTGTACGTTTCTGATAATCATATCAATAAACATACTTTCCCAATTTAGATGCGTCTCAAGAGTAAAATTTACTCCTTAATCTACCATCCTTCATTGGTTTAGTAAGTTGCTGACAATCATATCATACTTCCTAATTTTTTTTTAAATGTCAACTATCCTTCCCCCCAACCAGATCACAACATATTCCGTAATGTTAAAATATAAATAAGTAAAGGGTATAAATTATTACTTGTTACGGCAATTACTAAAAAGAGAAATTTGACACAAATTTAAATAGAAACAAAATACGATAAATAAAACCAAAGGTAAAGTAAAGTTATAGATAAAATGCCAGATCTGGCTTGCATTTCATGTTGCTTCCCTCACTGCTTCCTTCTAACTAATCTATCTGAGCTATTGCTGGATCAGGTTTATAAACAAAAGCTTCTAGTTTATCAATTAACTCATCAATAGTGGAAGCAGAGATAAGAAGTAGTCTTGCCGAATGTGTAATAAATTTTTGTTACACAACATGGTCAAGAAAAGATAATAAACCAGAAAAAATTATTAACATTCAACAAACATATGGGTTTATGGTGGATGTTCAGTTGGACCCAAGAGACAATTTGAAGAACTTCTTCCAAAGTACCAAAATCACCTTTATGTATAGTTTTTATGGCGTATCTTTATACTACACATCATGAGTGTAGTAGTGACATATCTTTGAGTTATGTGTCACTAGTGCAACATAAGAACTCCACAAGGATTGGGAACACCCTGCTGAAATAGGCCACAAAAACCTTTAAGCCCTTTCTATCCCGCTTATGAAATAGTAGCTATCTATCTTCCTGCAAACCTAATTAAAGGTCTATATTCTAATAAGATGGTACTTGACCGCAGCTAGTCAGAACTCGCCATAGAGGCCTACCAATTAAAGTAAGTATATGGCTCAATCACAGTTTCACGTGTACTGCAAAGACGAGACGCTTCTGTCTGTCCATCAGCACTACAAAGCCTTGGATCCAAGAACTGAGAATGTAGCACGTGGCTCTCTACAAAGCATGGCACATGAACCTTATTTACAGACCGACATGCGAAGGTCCATCTGAGTCAATGACGAGTCTGCCATTGGCAGGGGATCCACAATCATTTAAGAGCAATGTACTCTTTCGATCGCCTTTTTTTAAAAAAAAAGAAGTACAAGATAATATATACATGTTTTTGTGATTGTTGCTCACATCTTCCTCTAGTTTTACGTCCAGTAACGACTTCAACGCCTTTTATGAGTCGAGGATAAGCTTCCTATCCAATTTTCTTATAAATTGGCAAACATGGTCTTTTAGAGTCATATTCCCAAGACTGTAACGTTTTTGTTCGTCCTTGAAGAGATTCTACAAATTAAGAAGTTCACGATACACAAATCTACAAGAATGTGTCTCAAGAGTCAATAAGACATCATCTAATGACTCCTTACTCAGTCCATTCTTAATGAAAAATATTTTATCTTCTCGATTTGTGGAAACTATTCCCAAAGAATGACATTGCTTGTTACAATTTCATCGTACACATTTATGACAGACTTATAACCTTTTTGCTCTTCTCCTTTTAGAATACGACTTCTACCAAGACCTGCCATGTATGAGTCAAATAAAATTGAAGACTCACTTGCTAGCCGGACCTTTGCTTCGATTATCCAACGTACATCTTCCGGCATACCTTTGTGCATTAACAGTCTCAATCTTTCACATCTAGCTATGTAGATTTTTGTTAGAGCATTTTGAGGAAGAGAAGTGTGATGCCCCTTTTTGGGGAAAAACAGTCACACCAAACACGAACGAGAAACAAAAGATAAAATTAAGACCTGATTCATTTACATATAGGTAATAGCATGTTCATTTATAAGCGTATAGTAATTTGGCGATTTCTTTTTTTTTTCTTTTTGAAGCGAAAAAAAACATGACTTTAGTGGAAATTAACATAAAGATTAAACCATACATTTATACATCAGATATATAACATACGTGTTTAAATACATTAACAGTTAAACAAAGGAAGCTGAAGCATTACATGCCCCAAAAAGAATATATATATTACAACCCACCAAAAAGATAAAAACATCAGGCCCCCAAAGCAATGTACAGCTAGTCTCCCAAAAAGGCTACCAAAAAGAGTCATGCCTCTAATAACAACTAAGAAGGAGCTTCAGATGGGTCCTCTTTAGGATCTTCCTCGGAAGAGGAAATCCTTATGGGAGTGGCAGACTCACGAGCAGGAGCTCGTGCAGTGGACAGAAACGAATCTGAATCCTCGTGTGGGGAATACACACGCTCACCCAACACCTCTCGCATAGGCATGTATAGCTCCAACCAAACATAAAGATCGAAAGAGAAAACAGGGGGGTCATAACGAACCTATGCTAGAGACACAGTCACGTCTCCTACATAGACAAAACACTCAGTATCAAAATCCACATGCCAGCTATCAGCGCCTCCATGGAACCTCACTCTAGCATACCCCAAAAAGCCTCACCGGGATGCCATCACAAAGACAGAGGGCTAGATTGATCAGTAACTAGGAAACACAGGCTCGTCCTCACCTTGATCTTTGAAGAAGTATAGATATAACCATAATAATAAAGCAAAGTGGTGAGATACCTAACATCATTACCAGTTATAGCAGTAAAGAAACATAAACGACGCATAACACCAAACAGTACAGTAAACATCATCAAGATCATACAATAAGCAATTTAATAATCCAGACAGTCATAATATCAATAAAGAAATAGTTTCATAATCATATAACTATATGGCAGATAAACATGATGACTAACTATGTACATGCACAAGATACCAAAAATTCTACTCCATGGAGCTAAACACAATATTCGGAGAGAATGATCAAGGAGACATGTCTGTATATCATCGACCTCAAATCAAGTGCTTCAATCTTAATAAAATTATACAAGACATGTCTGTATAACATGGCTCATACAAGACATTCTTCACAAGATCGCGATATAGGACAGTGTCTCAATCTGGATTGTCGGTGCATTTGCATCGGTCTATCCCACGGTATAGAGGAGCTACTAACTGCCCATTGCGAGATACCCGCACCCCGACGCCCCCAAGGTCAACGAGTGACCTACACTAGTCTATTAGCACCCACACTAAGGTGTGATTCAATCTCCTAGGCATAAAGCCTTACAACAAAGTCTACTAGACTTTTTACGATGCATGATGACTCAATGCATATTCATGTATATTCAATAATCATATACTTTTCCACAATCACGCCATAATTTGGCCAAATCAATTATCAATAGATTCTTGGTCCCACTTTTGGACCCACAACAACACATTGTCAAGTTCTCAATTGTGAAAATACACCTTTAAGGTTTATTATGAAATTTCACTTTAATTTTTAACATTTTCCTATAAAGTCTTTCTCTAGGGGAATTATCTTGCATTTTACCTAATCTTTATCACTCAAATTAGACAAGTTCTTTACTTAATTCTATACCTAATTCACTTAGGGTAATTTAGTTTAAGTTTCTCAACACCTCACTTTCACTCATGTTCTTTCCTTAGCCACAAATTTCTCTAAGTTATAGAATAAAATCCTAATCTTTATCCTTTCCATTTTATAAATTCCTAATTAACCTCTAATTGTCTATTTAATAAGTTCTCACTTTAACACATAATTTTGACAATATTCTCCCTAAGAGGCCGTGAGCCTCAAGAGACTAAGAGATTCCACAATTTTTCCTCACCTCACCAATTACTCATTATCAAGAGTCTTAATTCCCAAATTGTTACACAAGTTTTTATTATGGACTCATTCTTGGGCCATTTGGCCATGAGCCTCCAAACAAAAGGGCAAGAAACTATTGCCTTTCATCCATATTTCCAATTCATCAAGAACAATTCAAAGTCATCAAAATATATAAATACAACCAATAATTTCATATAAGATAAAAATCAATACACAATCATACATCCAAGAGAGTAACCCTAACATGGGTTTCTCACAACCAACACATAAACAAGCTCCTCACTACCAAGATAGGTTGAAGTGGATGATCCCCCTCTTACCAAAAGAGATAAACAAAGAAAAGCAACTTCCTTTAAGCTCCTTGTAGGTTTTGGCCTCCACTACCCAAAACCCTAGAAATTTCATCTCACAAAATCAATATTTCAAGCTTGAAAAGAAGAGATCAATGGTTATGGTAAGGACCATGAACATGAAAATGAGAAGGCAAGGTGAAAGTAAAAAATTTTACCTTTAAGCTTCAAGCTTAGAGCTTGAAGAAAAGTGATGAAGAAATGAGCTTTTTAGGTAGATTCCAACGAGAAAAGGTCTTAGAATGTGATGGAGTTTAAGAAAATGAAGTTGCTTGAATTTTTGCAAACATGGAGGTGCCAAAATGGTGGGGTTGCCGTGGGATATGGAGGAGAAAGAGAAGAGAGAAAATGTGATGGAAGGGAGAAAGTGTGAAGAGAGAGAAGTAAAATTTGATGTGAAATAGTTGAATGAGAAAAAAAAATTTCTCCATTTCCCCCCCATTGCTGCAGCACACACACACACAAGGAGAGAGGAAGAGGCTTCCCTTGCAAGCTTGGTAAAATTTGGCTTCTCCAACAAGCCAAAAACAAAGCTTCTTCAAGAAGCCAATTCTTCACTTTTGAAAAGTCAAGGTAATGTGACATAAAGTGGACACTCTTGAAAATATAGCTTGCACTTTACTACAAGGTATTATCCAAAAGACAAATGTTACAGTAAACAAAATCAGTATCTATCATCCAATGGATAATAGAACGTACCGCGATTTTATTTATCAGATAAAATCTCAAAAAACAAAAACTCCGTAAATTGTGCCCGACCTCGGGTTTAGTAAGATCCCCTGTCGATGTTTCCACAGTTCAAGGTTTTTCAGCCTCGGGGAAAATATTTTATTTTCCCGACTCCGTTCAGTGTGCACGTAAATTGAAAAATATATTAAAATAATCAACATTTCCAAAAAAAATTCACAAAAATCACAAATATTATAAAATGACTATTTATCAGAAAACAAACAATTTTTGGGGTGTTACAAGAAAGAAAATGCTTTCTTAAATTTGAGAGAATGACATCCATTTTAAAAGATAAGGATTCAGTTATTATGGGAAACTGAGAACAAACCGACTCGAGAGCCACGGAGTACCGTTATCCACCACTTAACCGGGAACACAAAGAACTGCAAAAAGAAGGTAGCAAAATTAGAATAAATTCTATGCATAACAAGGATTAGAAAGAGAGGTGAATTCCACTTCATCAACTTAGTTTTCCAGAAATAGTTTGAGTCTTTGTCCATTGACTTTAAACATATTACCATTCCTAGATTCTCAATGTCTATGGCCCCATAAGGATACACATGTTTGACAACAAAAGGACCACTCTACCTAGATCTCAATTTGCTAGGGAATAGGTGCAGACGAGAATTATAAAGCAGAACTTTTTGACCAATTTCAAAAGATTTTCTCAAAATTGACTTGTCATGAAAAGTTTTTGCTCTAACTTTATAAATCTTTGAGTTTTCATATGCATCATTTCTCAATTCCTCAAGTTCATTTAATTACAATTTGCGTAACTTGCAAGCATCATCAAGATTTAGGTTGAAAACTTTAATGGCCCAAAATGCTTTATGTTCCAATTCTACAAGCAAGTGACAAGGTTTTCCATAAACTAACCGATAAGGTGACATGCCCAAAGATGTTTTCAAAGCAGTACGGTAAGCCTAAAGTGCATCGTTTAGTTTTAAAGACCAATTTTTACGATTTGGATAAACCATTTTTTCTAAAATTTGTTTAATCTCTCTATTTGTCAATTCAACTTGTCCACTTGTCTGAAGGTAATAAGGGGTGGCAATTTTATGTGTAATTCCATATTTCTTCATTAAAGATTCAAATGGTTTATTGCAAAAATGTGTTCTCCCATCACTGATGATAGCTCGAGGGATTCCAAATCAACACAAGACATTTTCTTTTAAAAATTTGAGAACAGTTTTGTGATCATTGTGTCGGCATGAACCTCAATCCATTTTGAGACATAATCAACTACAACCAAAATATACACAAATCCAAATGAGGATGGAAATGGACCTATGAAATCAATTCCCCAACAATAAAATATTTCAATGAAAAGGATAGGGTTTAGAGGCATTATGTTTCTTTTAGAAATAGAGTCTATTTTTTGACAATTTTCATAACTTTTGTAAAAGGTGTAGCTATCCTTAAATAAAGTAGGCCAATAAAATCTACACTGTAAGAATTTCACAACTGTTTTCTTTGAAGAAAAATGACCTCCACATACTTTTGAGTGGCAAAATTTAATGACACTACCTACCTCACTGTTGGGCACACATCTCCGAAAGATTTGGTCATGACAATATTTGAACAAGTATAGGTCATCCCAATAAAAAAATTTCACCTCTGTCAAAAATTTCCTTTTGTCTTGGTGCGTCCATTGAGGCAACATCTTTCTTGTTACTAGAAAATTGACTATGTTAGCAAACCAAGGCATGGAAGTAACAAAAAATAAAAATTCATCTGGAAAAGAATCATTGATGGGTGTGTTATCAAAAGGTCAGTCTGTTGTAAGTTTAGACAAATGATCTGCAACAATATTTTCGGCTTCTTTCTTATCTTTTATTGTGATGTTGAATTCTTGAAGCAATAAGATCTATTGTATTAATCTTGGTTTGGCATCCTGCTTAGACATCAAATATCTAACAGCAACATGATTGGTGAAAACCACATTAGAAGAACTAATTAAATAAGATCAAAATTTGTCCAATACAAATATTACAACAAATAGTTCTTTTTCAGTAGTGGTGTAATTCATTTGTGCACTATTTAAAGTTCTACTTACGTAACAAATCACATAAGACTTACTTTCCTTTCTTTGGCCTAAAACAGCGCCAACAGCAAAATCACTAGCATCACACATCAACTCAAAAGGCAAAGACCAGTCAAGAGATTGCATGATAGGAGCAGATGTTAGAAGACCAATTAATTTTTCAAAAGATTTTTGATATTCTTGAGTCCAATCAAATTATGCATCTTTCAACAAAAGATTACATAATGATCTAGATATGGTACTAAACTCCTTAATGAATCTTCTGTAGAATCCTGCATGTCCTAAAAAGGAACGAATTTCTTTGACTATTTTTGGGGAAGGCAAATGAGTAATTAATTCAACTTTGACCTTATTGTTACCTAGTGGCCTCAAACTCGAGAAGGGGTGAATTGAATTTATGAAATATTTTCGCAAATCTTTCGCAAAGCACTTGTTTATCAAATTTTCATTGAAGCTATTATTTAATTGAAGTGAATAGATAAATGAGATCAAATGAATCATTCACAAATAAACAACCCAAGATAGAAAGTATTCAAGCAAAGCTAGATATTAAACTCAACTCAAGCATATATAATTAAAGCACAAAGTAAAGTGATAGAGTTAAGAAGAACAAACACAAGAATTTATCCTAGTTCAGTCACCCCTTATGACCTACTTCCAGTCCTCAAGCAAACCACTCGAGATTTTCCACTAAACTTCAAGCTTGAACGGGTGCTTGAAATGTAACACCCCTTTGGAGGATGTCACACATAAAAGAAAATAAAAGAAATAGAAATAAAATTTACCCAAGTTGTAAAACATTCATTAAATAATAGTATGGGTCATAAAGTAGTTCCTGATAGACAGTTTAATAAAAATAAAAATATTGCGGAAAACATAAAACAGACAGAATAACATTGCTCATAATATACATATGTTCTGAGTTATAACTTATACAAATAATGTACAACTACAATTACAAATATTTAAACAGAAACAGTAAATAAAAACAGTAAAAGTGTCAATATACACATCCATACGCAGACGCGCCCAAAAAAAAACATCAAACATATTCACTCCTCTGAAAGATCACTCTCATCATAAAAATGATCATCAGGGGACAAATATCCTGGATGCCTCGACTCTCGGCGATAACGTGATCGCGCAGTCGATACGATACTTATCTCACTAGGCTCCGTGGTCATACCACCAAAATGACGTCTAATGGATAAGGGTAACTCTAAGTGTAGAAACACTGTCGTAGTCATGATCGGCTCTCCATCAAATCTATGGCGTAGGGTCACCGTCATCCGTCCAGCATATGTCACCGAATCTCTATCTCCTCTAATGTTCCACGATAGAGATCCACCGTGAAACTCCAGCGTCACGAACCCCAAAAATCCGGGCACAGCCATACCAAAACAAATCAATCCAATGGATATGGATGATCAGATGGTTCTTGATCGTAAAACTGGTCGTCGGTTTGCTGATCTTCCTCCTCCTCGGGGTACAAGACCTCAAGAGGCTGTTCCTCTTCTTCTTCCTCAAACTCTTTATCGCATAAAGCAAATATACAGAAAACACATACACTAAAGAGGTAAGACAATCTAAAATCATCACAAACATGGCCAATAAGAAGACGACAAATAACAATTATACAGTTCATGCAATACGAAAAAGCTATAACAGTAATAATAGTGAAATAGAGTAAAACTTAGATATCATAACGTTACATAACATCACACAGATAAAAAAAAACACAGATAAAACAATATCACAGATAGAATAAAATAAGAAATAGACAACCATCATAATAATTGCCAGATAAAGATAAATAGAGAAATAGAATAACATCCAAGATATAACCAGATAAAGATAAATAGAGAAAATGGAATATCATCCCGATATAACCGGATAAAGATAAATAGAGAAAATGGAATATCATCCCAGATATAACCATATACACTAAGACACAATCCTACTCCATGGAGTTAAACCCAAACAGATATCAGAGAGAATGACTTGCAAAATCTATTAGTACCACGGCTGCCCAACCAACTATCACGCTGTCACACATTGCGTCAATAGCCTACGACACTGGGAATCCACCATCCAGGCGTAGTATAGTTCACGGTCTTCCGTTGTGGCACTATAGGCAATGTACTACTAGACTTTACAAACCTCGATTAAATATAGTGCGTGTCGAGTCCATTAGTGTGCTATCGGTTTACCACGGCCCAGCGGAGCTACCAACTGTCCACATGTGGGATCCCGTACACTAAAGTCTCCAAGTTCATTAGAACAATGAACCACACTACGTTTATCGCATCGACAACACGATGTGATTCGTCTCGTCAACCAAAACACCAAAAATTGGCATAAAGACAATACATAATTCCAAATATATGAAATTATGAAAATGCCCTCAAGATAAAAATATGCCCTCAATGGCAGAAAGCCTGTACGGGTTCTCATTTTCCCGACAGCGAAAGCTTGCCCTCATTGGCAACAAATATATATATAAAGAAAACCTGTACGGGTTCACATTTTCCCGACAGCGAAAAATAAATATAGTAACGGTCAATCGCGTAGAAATTTTATCGCGTTTTCAAAATCTCGTCGTTTTTATAATCGTTTTGAAATCGCGTAAATATATTTTTCTGTTTTCAAAATCGCGTAAGATTTTTAATACGTTTTCTCAATCGCGTAAGACTTTTAAAACATTTTCATAACCGAATTCCTTAAAAATCACTGTTTAAATAAACAGAAATAATAAATAATACTTTTAAACTACGTATAATATTTTCCATACCGTATACTGTCTTTTGGACATCTTTTCTATCTTATTTGTCCGTTTTTACTAAAAAATGATAGTATTTTGTTTAGAAAATTATATTAATGGTTTCCTAATTTTTACCATAAAAATTCTATTTATTAAATTTTTAAACCATATAATTAAACCTTTTGAAAACTACTAACATGCTTCAAAATACAGCATGAGCTATATGTTAAAAATTTTCAAAAGTTACTGTATTTCTCCTTACAGTAAAAATCATTAGTATTAACTTCTTAAACTTAGTTCTAACCACTTTATTTATTTAAAACTCATTGTAGAAAATTTACTTTAACTTGTATTGCTTCTTCTTGATTGAAAATAACTTGGAATTAATTTTAGAAATTATGAATATCTAATTTGGCATGTTGGCCGAATTTGATAAAATTTTTGCATTTGATTTCCAAATTGTTTTTCACCTTCTAAATACATGTTAAGTCTCTTGTATTGTCTACATTGATTAAGTTATTACCTTAGAAACAATTTTAGAAATCAAAATGTTGAAATTAGGCTTGTTGGCCGAAAATATAGGTTATGGCATTTTATTTCCAAATTCATTTTTCTTGACCTAAATCACTTGAAACCTTCTTAATTCTCCTAGGTTAATTAAATCACCTTTTAAAAAAATTAAGAGAACATTTTGGTCCTCCATTTTTGTTAATGGCCGTAAGCCTCATGGAAGTGTTCTTTGGAACACATATGCTTTTCCTTGACATGTTGTTCACATCCTATACATTATCATGCAATTCTATAATTTATCATACAATTCTAACACATGCAATATTATCAAAGCTTATAAACATGCAACTTAAAGCTTGTAGACATGCAAAATTATTATAATCACCAAATAAAGAAAGCTACTAACAAATACCACATAACTACTAACAAACACAAAAATTAACAATTAAACACATAACAACCACATCACCACCGAATCCTTATGGATTCTACAAACACCACAAATTAATCCATCCTCTTACCACCACCAAGGGATGATAAGATTAGTCTTCCTCTTACCTTAAATGAAGACTAATGATTTGCTTTCACTCCTCCTAAGGTTCGGTTTTCCTCCACAAATACCTAGCAACTCAAATGAAATTCTACAAGTTACTAACCATGAAAAAGAACCTAAACCATGGATAGATCATGGCTTAGAACTTTGAAAAAAGAAGAGAGAAAAGAAAAGAATGAGATTTCACCTTCTAGGTAAAATCTTCAAGGTTGGTTTCCAAGCTCCAAATGCAAGAATTTGCAAGAACTCTCAACTAGAGATGTTCTTAGGATAGTGTTTAGGTTTAGAAAAGTTGGCTTGATTTAATTTTGGGTGGTTGGATGATTAAGAAGTAAGCTTGGCCAAAAATGGTGAAGAAAAGGAACAAGAATGGTGGCTAGGGTTTTTGATGAGAGAGAAGAGAGAATTGTTGCATGGAAACAAAGTGAAGAATGCCTTCTCTCCTCCCTTGGCCGTAGCTCATCAAAGAGCATGCAAGGTGGGCACCTTGCTTGGCTTCATCCAAGCCATTGGATGCATCAAAGGTTAGGATCAAAGCTTGCTTAACAAGCTTGTCTCCTATTGGTTGATCATGGGTGACTCACAAGCCTAGTCACACTGCTTCATTAATTATCAGCTTAGTCAGCTAGCTGAGTCAGCTTGTTCTGGAAAGTTCTACTGCTAATGATGTTTAATTAAGCTACTAAGTTAACTATATTAGCTAAACGTGGGTCTCGCAAAACATTTCCGGGTCCACTGTCATTTTATTATACTTGACTAATAAAATAATATTATAATATTATAAAATTATTTTATTTGACAAGAAAAATCTAAAAATTAAAAGATTATTTATCGTTTTTAGAATCGGGTTGAGTAAGATCCCCCAATTCTAAATAATAAAATAAGATTTCCCCGGCCTGGAAAAATATTATTTTCCCTCGCCGAGCAAATCACACAAAAAGTCCATATAAAATCACAGAGACGGTAATATCGGACATTAAATCAAGTAGAAAATAATTAAAAACAAAGAAAAAAAACAACAAAAAGACGTTCGGGACGTAATGGTCATTTTTCCATTTTTTCCCACAACGTAGCTAACTGTTCAAAAAGTTCAAATAAAATTACAGACAGTATTAATTGTCTGTATATCTTCCAAAAAAATTAAAACAGTAGCTCGGAAAAACTTTTATTTTACCGTCTCGGAACAAATTACGTAAAAAGACCAAATAAAATTTGAGCCTGTATAAACGTATTTGTATTTCATACAGAAATCGAGAAACAGTAAAATAAGGATACAACGGTCATTTACACAATAATTTGAAAAACAGCAAACAGTACATTCAAAATATTTTCTAAAAATTGGGGCGTTACATGAAAACCTTTACACAATAGAGCACTCACTACACCTTGGGATACCTCACCCTTTACAACCTTTGAGGGATGCCTCACCCTTTTTACAAATTAAGGGATACCTCACCCTTTACAACCTTTGAGAGATACCTCACTCTCTTTATAAACAAGGGATACCTCACCCTTTTTTTTTCTATAGGGATACCTTACCCTCTTTACAACAAGGGATACCTCACCATCTTCACAAAGAATCAAAGTGTATATAAGATGAAACTCTTACAAGAGTAGATTACACAAATTGAAGCCCTATAATGCTCTTCAAGAATTTCTCAAATATATACAAAAATAGAGCATAAGTGATTTAAGGTTGATTCACGGATTAGAGTGATTGAAAGATGTTTCTCAATTGTTGGTTAGCCACAAATAATGCCCCAAGATATGTATTTATAAGTTTTTAAATCAATAGAGTCGTTGGGTGGCTTTTATGACAACATTAAATGTTAAGAAAATAGTCGTTGGGCACTATCAGAAAGCTAGTAATTGATTACACACTCTTGGTAATTAATTACATAGTTGTATGAACGTGTTCTTAGCTTTCTGGGCAAGATGTAATCGATTACTAGCCTTGTGCAATCGATTACATGGCCTCTGACAGACTTATAATCGATTACCGCACTTAGTGTAATCGATTACAAGGCTTCTGCCATGCTTGTAATCGATTACATGCTCAATGTAATCGATTACCATCTCTCTTTTTAGCTTGTAATCGATTACAACATATGTGTAATCGATTACCTTGCCCTTTGAACACATTTTTCAAGCCCAATTAAGTCTTCAGGCCATTTTTAACATTAGGGAACTTAGACTAAACAAGATTTACAAATGTTTAACATAATCCAATATTGAAATCAACATTTCTTTAAAATATGAACTTTGAAAAACAAGTTAATTTAAGAGATCTTTGAAAAACCATTTGAATATAATTGAGATACCTTGAGAGCATTTCACATTGATGTTCTAAGACCTATATCTAATATATTTCTTTTGATCTTGGTCTTCATCTTGACTTTGTTATCATCAAAAACTCCATTTGATATGCTTCAAGACATAAGCATTCACACTTATCAACGGCAATTCCTTTAGAAGATATCACATGACCTAACACGATTCCTGAGGTAACCATGTAATGACATTTTTCCAAATTTAGCACAAATCATTTTTCTTCACATCTTTTAAGAACTTTTTCCAAATTATCAAGACAATTTTCAAATGAATTTCTAAAAATTATCAAGTCATCCATGAAAACCTCTAAATAATGCTCAATCATAGCACTAAAAATACTTAACATGTATCTTTGGCATGTTGTCGAAGCATTACAAAGGTCAAAAGGCATTCTTCTATATGCAAAAATGCTAAAAGGGCATGTAAAAGTGGTCTTTTCTTGATCCTCAAATGCAATTGGTATTTGATTATAACTCGAATAACCCTTCAAGAAAATAGTAGTATGGATGTCCTGCTACCCTTTCTAGAATTTGATCAAGAAATGGCAAGGGAAAATGATCTTTCCTAGTGGCTGCATTTAATTTTCTAAAATCAATACACATACGCCAACTGGATGAGACTCGTGTAGGTATTAATTCACATTTTTTCATTTTCAACCATTGTTATTCCAGATTTCTTAGGCACAACTTGTGTAAGGCTTACCCACTGGCTATCAGAGATAGGATAGATAATTCCAACATTAAGTAATTTAAGAACTTCAACTCTAACTACCTCTTTCATGGGTGGATTTAATCTTCTTTGAGGTTGTTGAGAAGTTTTAGCATTATCCTCTAAATGTATTCTATGTGTACATATTAATGGATTAATGATTTTTATGTCCTTTAATGTCCATCCAATTGTACTTTTATGCCTTTTAAGTACTTTTGTTAACATACGTTCTTATTCTCCAGTAAGGGATGAGGAGATTACCACTGGAAAGCTTTACTCTTCTCCCAAAAATGTGTACTTCAATTCAACAGGTAATGGCTTTAGTTCCAGTGTAGGTACTTCTTCATGGGTATCATCATTCATGAGTTTTAGTTCTTCAAATATTGGCTTCTATCCCTTGTACTCCATTACTTGTGTACAATCAAGTAAAGAGTATATTTCAGAAATATCATCATCTAATTGCATGCCTGAATCAAATGAATTGATTAAACAAATTTCTAATGGGTCAGAAGAACTCCTTGTTTGACGATGATCATCTACAATGGCTTCAATCCCTTCAATTTCCTCATTTTCATCAAGGACTTCTTGTGGTTGCTTGCATATGTTAAAAACATTGAGTTGCAGTGTCATATTTCAAAATGTTAGCTTCAGTACTCTATTTCTGCAATTTATCAAAGCATTAGATGTTGCTGAAAATGGACGGCCTAAAATAACAGGAATTAACTTGCAACTATCAACTATAGGTTTAGTATCCAAGACAATAAAATTCACAGGATATATGAATTTATCAACTTATACTAACACATCTTTCATTATTCTTCTTAGAATTTTAATTGATCTATAAGCAAGTAGAAGAGTTACATAAGTTAATTTTAACTCACCCAAGTTGAGTTACTGATAAACTGAATATGGAAGCAAATTAACACTAGCACCAAGATCAAGTAAAGTTTTTTCATTTTTATGTTCTCCAATAATGCATGAAATTGTAGGACAACCAATGTCTTTATATTTCAAGGCATTATTATTCTAAATGATGAAGCTTACCTATTCAGCCAAAAAGGCTTTCTTTTTCATATTTATTTTCCTTTAAACAGTGCACAAGCCCTTCAAATATTTGGCATAAGAAGGAATTTATTTGATAGCATCTAACAGAGGAATATTAACCTTCACTTGTTTCAAATTTTTAAAAATTTCAGTGTTATGGTTCAATTTCTCTGAATTGTTTAATGCTTGAGGAAATGGGGGGTGAAAGCGAGAGTTTGGTCTCCTTTTGGTCAACTTTTTCATTTTCTTGGGAAATTGGTTTATCATCTCTCTTACAAGGTTCAGGAATTTGTTTTTCAATAACCTTTCCACTCCTAAGAGTTATCACTGACTTGACTTGATCTATTTGTTAGTTTTCTAAACTACCCTCATTTAGACTGTACTAACCCTTAGGATTTGGTTGAGGTTAAGAAGGAAATTTTCCTTTCTCGTGAATGGTGAGTGCAGAAGAAAGTTTAGCAAGAGTATCTTTTATGTCAATCATGACTTGAGTGTTTTAGTTGTTAATGACCTCTTACTTTTCCATGAATACATGCAATATTTTTTCAAGGTTTTTCCTATATGGTGGGACAGAAGATACATATCCTTGAGAATTTTGAGAGCCCTATTGTGCCTAAGGAAGTAGTGGTTGAACAAATTATGACTGATTATTATTTCTTCAGCTGAAGTTCGGGTGATTTCTCTATCCCAGATTGTATGAATCTGAAAAAGAAAAAGTAAATGACTTTTTAAAATTATTCATTGCATTTACTTGCTCATGTACAACTTCTTTAAAAACATGAATTTTTGGACATTCATTTGTTGAGTGTCCTAATTCATCGCAAATGTCACAAATTTCTTCATTTTGCATATATTTGATTTATTTCACTTTCCCTAATTCCATGACTTCAATCTTTCTAGCCAAACTAGTAAACCTTACATTTAGATATTCTTCTTAACTAAAATGATATTTTCCTTTATTAGCACTTACAAGGTTAGATCTAATTGAATTTTTAGAAGGGTTAGTCTCATGTCAAGATTGAGAATTTTCAGCTAACTTGTTTAAATAGTCTAAAGCTTCTTTAGGTTATTTATCAAAAAACTCGTCATTGCATATTGTTTCCACAATTTGTTTGGTTTTAAGTGTTAAACCTTCATAAAAGAAGCTTATAATGCGCCATTTTTCAAAATCATGATATGGGCAAGAATTTAACAAATCTTTAAAATGTTCTTAACATTAAAAATATGCTTCATTTGAATTTAAAAAAAATGAATTTTTCTTTTCAAAACATTGGTTTTATATGTTGGAAACAATTTCTTTAAAAACTTACCTTGCATTTCTTACTATGTGCCAATTGATCTTGGTTTCAAAGCGTTAAGCCAAGTTTTTGCTTTATCTTTTAAAGAAAAATGAAACAATTTAAGCTTAATAATCTCTTCATTGCAATTTTAGTCATTGAAAGTGATACATACTTCCTTAAATTCTTTTAGATGTAAATATAGGTTTTTAGATTCTAAACCATGGAAATTATGAAGTAAAGAAATCATACTTGGCTTAAATCTAAAATTGTTGTCATTAAGTGGAAAGATAAAATATGATGGACTAGAATTTCGAGGTGGTTGTAAATATTCACACATGGTTCACAACGGTTGATTTTTATGTTTATCAAGTACACTTTCATTTTTAGTCATTGTGTCAATTATGTATAATTGTGATTTAAACAAATCAATATATAAAGTACCAAGATTGATTTTAACTAAATGATCAGAATTTGAATCATGATACCAATTAAGCATAAATAAATGACTTAAAGTAAAAAAACAATGTAAAAGTCACCGGTATAAACCAGCCATTAAATATTACGCATAAATAAATGACATAAATTAGTAAGTTAGTAAGTTAGAAAGTATAAATAAAAGACATAAATAAGTTAGAAAGTTAGTAAGTTAGTAAGTTAGAAAGTTAAAAAATTAAAAGAATAAAGAAAGAATATACCAGATAGTGAAGTTTACTTAAAGAAAGAGAACATCAATAAATTAAAACTTCAAATCAAGTCCCCGGCAATGGCGCCAAAAACTTGATGCGAATTAAAAGTTGCGACCTCAAGTGCAGGTTGTCTCAAGTAATAAATTTCTCGGGAGTCCGAGGTCGATCCACAGGGAACTGATGAAGAAAAATTATTTAAGGTAAGGAAATGATTTGTCACAACAATAAAGATAATAAAGCTTGTTCACAATTAAAAAAAAAAACTTGCTTGGGCTAAGAGATCCACTTTTGGTAATAAATTAAGGACAAGATTATTTTTAATTTTTTATAACTCAATTGAAATTCATACACAACAGAGGTTCCAATTGAAAAATAAAACATTCAAAGTTCATTTAGAATTATATACGTAGTTATATTATGGTTCCTTTAATTATTTACCAACACTAATATTTTTAAATGGGTTCAAGCATTCATTGTGTCCACCACTTGTTTACAATGAATCAATAACTCCACTTTACAATGAGAGTTTCTAAATTGATTGGAAACAAAATATAACACATATAAACACCACTTGTGTTGGTGTATGCCCTAGTGGCCAATACGTTTTGTTTGTATTTACATACATTATATTATGCTATTTTATATGAGGCATTTCATTTATTATGTTCTTTTTTTTGGTAAACATGATAAAGTCCTTAGAATAGTAAATTTGATACCATAGGACATCAAGTGGATGACTTGATCGTGAGATCCTATTGGATAAAACACTATTCTTAAATGTCCCTAGTCAAGTATTATTGTTAATTAGGACAACAATAATGCTTTGAGACTAGTATGTGCGTAGACTGATGACCACATCTCACGGGTCATGGATATGAGATATCAAGTCTACACATGGATACATATTAGAGTAATGATGTATTGGACAGACCCGCCATGAGAACGCTACGTGGATCGTTACGTGAGTGTCATAAGCAATTCTCATAGTGATAATGGTGTATGTGGTCCTTTGACCTGAAATCACTACGATTCCTACATGAGGAGTTGTGTGTTTTAATGCCATCAAACGTCATCTGTAACAAGATGATTATAAAGTTGGTTATTAGACATACCGCGATACATGTGGAGGGATGTGAGTGACCTAGATGGGATTTGTCCCTCCTACATAACAGGAGTGATATCTTCGGGGGCCCTGATTGAGTGAGACTATGAAATGCATGGCCATGCTCAAATGAGTCAATATGAGATATTGATCTCATTTGTCATTACTATGTCTACTCGGGAATCAGGAAACTGAAGATTGAACTAAACAAGGGTGACACGTTCCATGCCTTGTGTTCAATTTGGATATCTGGACAAAGGGACTAAACTACACGGAAACATTGGTCACAGATAGGTTATGTCAAATCACTGACATTCTCATTACTTGGGTAGCAGTGATGTGTTGCTAGATACCGCTCACTGTTTGTAATATTAAAATGAGATTTTAATATTACTACCAACGTCATGAGAACCTGCAGGGTCGCACACTTAGAACAGACTAAATTGGAGTAATCGAGAATCCAAGTTGGACTCGGATTCAATTGTGGGCCTAACTCATGACAGATGGGTTTAGGGTTGCACCACTTACCTTGCTACGCTCACACTCACTTAAGGCAGCCACTATTATAAATAGTACTTGCTAAGGGGGCTGCTACTAGGTTACATCACAACCCTAGCCGCACCTACGTAGTGTGAGTGAGAGATAGTGAGGTCTTCTTCTCCTCTCTTCGCAGCTAGCACTACGAAACAGAGGCGTGACTCCTTTTGCAAGTCTGTTCGTGTGGATACCGCAGAAACATCGTCGCTATTACGGTGTTGGTGATTCACCTCGCTTGTGTCTGTCACGCTTCAAGAGGTAAAATTTTAAAAAACCTCGGATTATGGATTTTTCGCATGAATCCTGTGAGGGAATTCTGTTATTCCGCTGCGAGACTTTGATCCGCAAATTCCCAACAACTTGATAATATATCGTTTAAGTACAAGAAAGAAATTATTCTAACCTTATTTTATTACCAAAAGCTTCACCCCTTCACCCAAGCAAGATGAAAATTAGTTATTCATGAGTAAGAAAAAAGAAAGAGAGAAGAAGAATAAGATGAACATAACTTCTATTTAGAACAAAAGAAAATTATAACAAGAAAATCAAATAACATAATAGCATGATTTTCATCTAAAAAACAAGATGCCCCAGATGATCAGTCAATGCTCCCTTTTATAGAGCTGTAGGAGTACAAAATGATAATGAAGTTATTTAATGAGTAGGTAAATGATGGGTAGATAAGTGAAAAATGAAAATGAAGTTATTTAATGAGTGGATAAATGATTAATGAGTGAGTGAGAGATTAATGAGTGGGTGGATGATTAATGAGTGGGTGAATGATTATTGAGTGGGAGGATGATAACTCCATATTATGTAGTTATTTGTGCCCCATACCTGTACTTTATTGATTGCTAAAGTCCTTGTATATATGTATATTTAGAAAGTTTTATACTTGTATTTGTTGTATCCAATTTTGATACCTTTCCTGTATGTAAGTGAGCAAACTGTGCATATTATTTGATTGATTAAGTAGATTTGTAACTCTTACTGATTTGGTGTTTTCTCTATATTAGGAAGGGCTCCAAACAAGATGATATGTGGAGCATTTGAGCCAGAATGGGAAGAGAAAGCCAAATTTGCATCTCAATAGGCAACGTCGTAGCGTGGCATATCAATGCCGCGGCGGTGGTGCATTTCCCTAATAAGTCAGAGAGCTGTGCAAACTGAGCGCCGTGGCGCAAGGAAATCAATGTCGCGGCGTCCCTGACCTAAATTGACATACGCCGCGGCGTAGGCATGTTAATGTCACGGTGTGACTCTATTTTTCTGAGTCTATATATACGTTTTTAACAGATTTTGTAAAAGGGAGTTTTTTAGAGCTTTTTAGGTTTAGAGAGGCTGCGGCCTGTTCTTCATTTTTTAGCTGATTGGAGGCCTAGGGAGGCTAGGTTGGATGCTAACTTTTTCATGGAAGGAGATTAAAGCTTCAAGGATGACATCTATGGATTCCTTCCACTTCTTCCTTTGTTTCTCTTTTCTTCCCTATCTCTTGAGTATGATTTTTGTTTGTAAATTCGTGTTTAATGGATTAGTAGCTGTATTTAGGAAATACTTTAGATCTTTATATAAATATTGATGTTTATGTTATCTTTTGAGTATCTATTAATGTTTGGTTTTGTTCTTCCATGCCTATGTTTAATGCTTACTCTTGTTTGGCTAATAATTGCATGATCTTGATTAATGCAAATGAACTAGACATAGGGATTTGTGAATATGGATATGGTATGGTAGATGCATGTTCAACGAGTTCAATTAGCTTGAATGAGTTGATTCGCTAACTGGATAGAAATATATCTTTTAGTCATGTATTAGTATGTATTTGAGAATAGATCGTTCATTAATGGAGTTTATACTAGTCCTCATGAAAATATAAGAAACACAATGGATTAGGTAAATGATACTAGGATTGATTGACCTAGATATAAGTTTTTGACTAAATTAGATTCTAAAGCTAACTTAACAATTCATTGATGTTGCTTATAAGGATTGCATATCATTAGTTGAAGTAGAAGGTGAAGAAAGATTCCCTAGATCTCTAAACCATTATCTTTATTGCTTTTGTAGTTTAGATTTAGATTATTTATGCTTTCTCTATTTTATATGTTCTTGAATAGAATTTAACTAAGCTATTGGTTGTTACTTAGTAATGGAAGCCATATATCCTCGTAGGAACGAACTTATACTCCGTATCTGTATTACTTGAATGACCCGTGTACTTGCGGTACACAAATGGTCTACCAAGTTTTTGACACCGTTGTCGGGGATAATGGTGTATTTTTAAAGAGTTTAGCCTTATTCCTTGGCAATTGCTGGGAGATAATGGTTTAATTCCATATTGCTAATATTAACAACGAGTTTAGCTGGTTCTAATTCAAGCTGTATAGTTCTTTTTCATTTAAAGTTTTCATTCTTTGTATATAGGTACAATAATTGGAGGATGAGCTTCATCATTCGAGGCCTTTGAGGGATTCACGACCCCTAAACGGAGACCTCCATTCAGGCGAAGGAAGGCCTAACATCCAATCCATCACTTTTGTGATCAAAATGTCCATAATCAAAAGAGTTGGCGGTTTGCCTTGACAAAGTCCTACCGGGACTATAACTCAGGCCCTTCTTAAGAGGGAACCCGAGATTTTATGTTTTTTTTAATTAGTATATGTTTAGTAAGTTTTAGGTCATAAATATGCTAGTATGTTAGTTTTTGTAGTTTTAGTTAGTTTTTAGACTTTTCTTGCATTTGAAGTTATAAATATGTTAATATGTATATGTTAGTATATTTATGTTAATAGTGTTAGTATGTTAATTTAGTAGTTTTATGATTTTGATTGTTTTTATGCTTTTCTTAGGGTTTTAAGTTTATATAGGTTTATATGTTGATTTTGTTTTTGGGTAAGTTTTTGTTGTACATTTTGTAAAATAGCTTTTTGGACAAGTTTTGCTGCTACTGGAGGCCACTTTGAACCAATTCCCGTAGCAAAACTATGTTAGCTGCTAAATTTTGTAGTTAGACTTCTTATGCTGCGGCGTTGCCATGTTTCACACTGCGACGCCAGTGAGTGTTTTCTGCAGAATTCTGCAGACGTGTTATGACGCCCCAGCGTTGGTAGTTTAATGACACGGCGTGGTTCTCTGTTTTGTACATATTTCTTTTATTTTTCATGTTATTTTATATTATAGTATGCTCAGATTAATAGTGTGCTTAATTTGTAAAGTTTAGGTCTCAAAATGCCAATACAAAGTGAGAACTTTGTCTCACTTTAGTTTGGGGGAGTGTCATTACATGCTTTTGATGAGTATGATGTATTAGGTATGCATGTGATGATATTTTCTAGATGCAGTTGTGATAGCCACCATGTTTCCATGAGTTTCTATTTGTTTTGGTTATTACTGATGGGTTTACAAAGAAGTTTCAATTTTTCCTATTATGCAAATGATGTATGCATGTCAAATTGAAAAGTTAAATTTATTTGAATGCATGCTTTATTGCACAAGACTGTTAGTGTTATTTTGGTTGTTCATGATATGAAAGGTTGTTATTTACCCCCTTTAGAGTGAAACCTTATATGATCTTGAAGCATGTGAAACAGTTGAGTTGCTATTGATGCATGATTTATATTCTGCTTAGATGTAAGTGTAACTTCGAGTATGATATGAATGCATGTTTAGAGAAAGTTTATGGATGTACATGTAGAGTTTCGATTATCCTAGAAGTTGTTTTTAAACTCTCTTGAGACGAAATCCTATATTGTGGATGACTGAGGAAATGATTAAGGCATTCTTTGGACCAATTGAGCCTTAAAAAGCTTACTCTGAATGATTATATCCTTAGGTCCTATTTTGAAGTCTGATAATTGTTTGGCTTTATATGTTTTTCATTACCATTGTGTTCGCTAACCTGTTAACCGTTCTAATACATGTGAAAGCATTGCATTTTCTTCCTACCTTCAATGTCTGTTGAGTACATGATATGTTATTTCTTGAAGTGAGTCTAGTGAGTAGCGGTATGTATGTTTAAGAAAAAAATGAGCCTGAAGGAACTAAATGCAATCAAAAGAAAAAGAAATTGCTTTGTAAAAGTAAAAAGAAAAAAAAAAGAAAATGAGAAGAGAGAAAAGCAAAGCAAACAAAGAAAGAAGAAAAGTTAAAAATGAAAAGCATTGCATGGTTCTGGCAAGTTGTGATCCTTCACTGTTAAATACCCTGCTAGTTCACTTGTTCTCAAGTCTTGAAATCATATATGTATGTGTCTCAATGTTTGCATGTATCATTTCCCTTCTTTTCTTACGCCCATTACCATTGGCCTGACATTCCAAGCTAGTAAAGACCTTCTTGATCCTCAGTTGTGTGTGGTCTACATTAGTCGAGAGAGAGTTTAGGATCAATTTTATGGATTTTATGATTCAGATGCATGTATGCTTATAAACTTATTTGGATGTGTATGATTTAAATAGGAGAAGTTTATCTTGCATGTTTGTGGATAATGTGAATTGCATGGATGGAAGCTGGATTATTAGCATATGAAGGATTGTGTATGTGTGAAGCTGGTTTTGAGGCATTTGCGCTTTTTATGGATTGAAGTAATCATTATACATTAGTGGTTGTGGTTTAATTGAAGAAAAGAAAGATTGAAATTTGCTAATTGCTGAATGAAAAGTTGTTTGAATTGTTAAGGTAAGTTTGCTTAGTCATACTTTGTTTTGTTCGAGGACAAGCAAAAGGTTAAGTTTGGGGGTGTGATAACTCCACATTGTGTAGTTACTTATGCCCCATACTTGTACTTTACTGATTGCTAAAGTTCTTGTATATATGCATATTTGGAAAGTTTTATGCTTGTATTTGTTATCCAATTTTGATACTTTTCCTGTATGTAAGTGAGCAAATTGTGCATATTATTCGATTGATTAAGTGGATTTATAACTCTTACTGATTTGGTATTTTCTCTATATTAGGAAGGGCTCCAAACAAGATGATATGTGGAGCATTTGAGCCAGAATGGGAAGAGAAAGCCAAATTTGCATCTCAACAGGTAACGTCGCGGCGTGGCATATCAATGCCGCGACGGTGGTGCATTCCCCTGATAAGTCAAAAAGCTGCGCAAACTGAGCGCCGCAGCGCAAGGAAATCAATGTCGCGGAGTCCTCGACCTAAATTGACATGCGCCGCGGAGTAAGCATGTTAATGTCGCGGCGTGACTCTATTTTTCTGAGTCTATATATACGTTTTTAACAAATTTGTAAAAGGGAGTTTTTTAGAGCTTTTTAGGTTTAGAGAGGCTGCAGCCTGTTCTTCATTTCTGGGCTGATTGGAGGCCTAGGGAGGCTAGGTTGGATGCCAACTTCTTCATG
Source organism: Ormosia emarginata (assembly GCA_029884605.1). Classification (NCBI taxonomy): domain Eukaryota; kingdom Viridiplantae; phylum Streptophyta; class Magnoliopsida; order Fabales; family Fabaceae; genus Ormosia; species Ormosia emarginata. Next base: position 15,673,928 of record JAQQTP010000078.1, on the reverse strand, counting down.
GAAGGAAATTAAAGCTTCAAGGATGACATCTATGGATTCCTTCATCTTCTCCCTTTGTTTCTCTTCTCTTCCCTATCTCTTGAGCATGGTTTTTATCTGTAAATTCGTGTTTAATGGATTAGCAGCTATATTTAGCAAATACTTTGGATCTTTATATGAATATTGATGTTTATGTTATCTTTTGAGTATCTATTGATGTTTGGTTTTGTTCTTCCATGCCTATGCTTAATGCTTGCTCTTGTTTGGCCAATAATTGCATGATCTTGATTGATGCAAATGAACTAGACATAAGGATTTGTGGATATGGATATGGTATGGTAGATGCATGTTCAACGAGTTTAATTAGCTTGGATGAGTTGATTCGCTAACTGGATAGAAATATACCTTTTAGCCATGTATTAGCATGTGTTTGAGAATAGATCGTTCATTAGTGGAGTTTATACTAGTCCTCATGAAAACATAAGAAACATAGTGGATTAGGTAAATGACACCAGGGTTAATTGACCTAGACATAGGTTTTTGACTAAATCATATTCTCAAGCTAACTTAACAATTCATTGATGTTACTTATAAGGATTGCATATCATTAGTTGAAGTAGGAGGTGAAGAAAGATTCCCTAGATCTCTAAACCATTATCTTTATTGCTTTTGTAGTTTAGATTTAGATTATTTATGCTTTCTCTATTTTATATGTTCTTGAATAGAATTTAGCTAAGCTATCGGTTGTTACTTAGTAATGGAAGCCATATATCCTTGTGGGAATGAACTTATACTCCGTATCTGTATTACTTGAATGACCCGTGCACTTGCGGTACACAAATGGTCTAACAGTGGATGATTATCATGCTTGTCTCTCTACTTGTACCAATTATTTCAACTATCTTCACATGATTATAACTCTAATAAAATGTTATTTTCTGAAAAAGTGGTCTTTATGAGAGTTGAAAGCTTTATCTTAGCTTTACAATGCCACCGATTTCAGCTCAATGCAACTCCTACAGCCCAAGTTATGCCCTGATTAGTACACACTGCTTGGATTCTAGTGACAAAACTCGTTTTCTGACTACTAGGCCTAATTAGCACTAGATGTCTGATTAAGACTTCGAGCTCTTCATCAAAGTTGTAGAGCTTTCTCTCAGCTTTCCTACAAGGTAAAATTCATAATTTTTAGATATCTAGAACTCAAGATATGGCCGAAATACAGAAATAGTGTAAAATCTCAATAATGCTAGAAAAGATCAATTAAGCCTAATTTGAACCCAAACTTACAAAACATGACCAAGCTCAATCAATTAAGTATATGTATGGTGAAATGATTAAAAATGAGGGTTTATTAATGTATAAAATATGTGATTATCAGAGGTCGTCTAATGCTAGACTATAAATTCTCCATTTGAGGAGTTGCGAACTCCCTTAAAGGCCTAGTATGGTTATGTTCACCCGCCATCTTACAGTACCTGTAACAAATAAAGAATGGAAACTTAAATTAATATGAACAAAAAGAAACTAGAACTAGAATTAAATAAACTTATTGTTAATAGTAGCTCTATTAAACTTAAGTTGTGATTTTCCGACAACGACGCCAAAAACTTATTCGCCCCTTTTTGCTAATCGCAAGTACACAGATCGCACAAGTAATATAATGAAAAGTAAGATATCATTCCCACGTGGAATACGTCAATCTTAAGAGCCAAATATTAACTAATAGCTTACTTAATACTATCAAAGAATATTCAAATTATAAAGGGTTGTGTAGGTTAATTATAAAGACTTAAATACAATAAATCGGAATTAAAGATATTGATTAGAGAATAGGGAATCCTTCTTCACCATCTACTTCAACTAATGATATGTAATCCTCTTAAGCAACATAAATGAGACTGGATTTGTTAGCTTGAGAAACTAACTTAGTTAAAAGTCTATGTCTAGGTCATTTAACCATGCTTTATTTACCTAGTTCACTATGTTTCTATGAGATCTAGAGCAAACTCCACTCATTAGAACAATTCTCAATAATAGCTGTAACACCCTCCGTAGGGCGTCACATTTTAAATAAAATAAATAAATCTTAAAACTAATTAAAATTATTTTATAAAAGCTTTAAGTTTCAAAATATGGATTTTAAAATTTCTTGTCGCGGAAATACAAACTTACCGGAAATTTTAAGTAAAATGGAAATTTAATTTAATAGTTTAACATACACATCACCAATCATTTCATATAAGTTAAAACGTAATATTTACAGATTCGTAGAAACAAGAGCAAACCCAAAGACGGGTACTACTACTAGCACGCAACAACACTAACGAGAAAATTTCAACCTACATAGTCCGTGCTTCTTCACTAACCGCATCTTGTTGAAACTTGAAAGACCACTCAATGACGCCGCCATACATCTTCGAATATTGTCTCCCTAGGGTTAAGAATGTGCTCCGCCTACTATATGAATTCGAAGAATACAAACCAAAAACAACACAAGAAAGAGGTGAGATCCCTTTCACCAAGCATCAAGATTTTAGTAAAGAATGATTCGAATGACAAAGTCATTCCATACACACGATAATCACAATTATAGTCATGTTATCAATTTACAAATATTTCTAATATGCATATAACCTAATAAAATAAACAAAGCAATTACATTATCGGGATAGATATAATAATTCATATCATATAAAATATCATAACAAGAAATCATAACAATATAAAAGGAAGATTAAAGATACCAACAACATATAATATCACAAATAAAAGATAACCATGTACAGACAAAATTATAACATATAAACATATAATATCACAGATAAAAGATCACAGATAAAAGATCATAGATAAAAGATCATAGATAAAAGATCATAGATAAAAGATCATAGATAAAAGATCATAGATAAAAGATCATAGATAAAAGATCATAGATAAAAGATCATAGATAAAAGATCACAATGTACAGCATATAAACATATGCAAGATGACACAATCCTACTCCATGGAGCTAAAAACAAACAGACATCAGAGAGCGAATGATCCGCAAAATCTATTAGTACCACTACTGCCCAACCAAACTATTGCGCTGTCACACGTTGCGTCTATAGCCCCACGACACTGGGAATCCACCATCCAGGTGTGGTGTAGTTCACGGTCTCACGTTGTGACACTACAGGCAATGTACTATTAGACTTTACCAGATCTCGATTAAACATAGTGTGTGTCGAGTCCACTAGTGTGTCGCCATTTACCACGGCCCAGAAGAGCAACCAACTGTCCACATATGGATTTATGCACACTAATGCCTCCAAGTCCATTCAAGATCGAACCACACTACGCTTATCACACCGACAATACGATGTTATTCACCTCATCAATCAAACCAAAGCCTGTACGGGTTCACCTCATAGCCCGACAAATAAAATATACAAAGCCTACGGGTTCACATTTTCCCGACAGCGAAAGCTTGCCCTCATTTGCAACAAATATATACATAAAGAAAACCTATACGGGTTCACATTTTCCCGACAACGAAAAATACAGTAACGTTCAATCGCGTAGAAATTTTATCGCATTTTCACAATTTCGTCGTTTTTACAAACATTTATAAATCGTGTAAATATATTTTACTGTTTTAAAAATCGCGTAGAATTTTTAATACGTTTTCTCAATCGCGTAAGATTTTTAAATCGTTTTCTTGTCCAACTTCCTTAAAATAACTGTTTAAAACAAACAGAAATAATATTTAGTACTTTTAAATTACGTAGAATATTTTTCATAGCGTATACTGTCTTTTGCTCATCTTTTCTGTTTTATTTGTCTGTTTTTAATAAAAATTGACAGTATTTGATTTTAAAAAAAATTATAATAATGGTTTTCTAGGTTTACCGTCAAAACTCCTTTTATTTTTATCACAACCAATTAATTACACTTTTGAAAATTACTAACGTGCTTCAAAACACATGGGGAGCTATACGTTAGAAATTTTATAAAGCTACTGTATTTCTTCTTAAAGTAAAAATCATTAGTATTATCCTCTTAAACTTAATTCTAATCAATTTATTTCTTCAAACTCATTGTAGAAAATTTACTTTAACTTATATTGCTTCTTCTTAATTGAAAACAGCTTGGAATTAATTTTTAGAAATCATGAATATCTAATTTGGCATGTTGGCCGAATTTGATAAAAACTTTGTATTTGATTTCCAAATTATTTTTCACCTTCTAAATACATGTTAAATCTCTTGTATTGTCTACATTGATTAAATCATTACCCTAGAAAATAATTTTAGAAATCAAAGTGTTGAAATTAAATATGTTGACCGAAAATATAAAGTTATGCCATTTGATTTCCAAATTCATTTTTTCTTGATCTAAACAAATGGATATCTTACCAATTCTCCTAGGTTAATTAAGTCACCTTTTAAGAAAATTAAGAGAACATTTTGGTTCCCCATTTAAATCATGGCCGTGAGCGTTAATGTGTTCTTTGGAACACTCATACAATCCTTGACATATTATTCATATCCTATATTTCATCATGCATTTCTAACACATGCAATATTATCAAAACTTGTAGACATGCAAATTAAAGCTTGTAGACATGCAAATTATTACAAATATCACATAAGAAGACTACTAACAAATACACAACAACTTACTAGCAAGCACCAAATTTTCAAACACACAAATAACAAACACACAAATAATTAACACATCAACACAAGCACACCACCGAATCCTTATGGATTCTACAAGCACAACCACATATATTCCTCACCACCAACACTTGGTTGATGAGGGTAATCTCCCTCTTACCTCTTGTAGAACCTCCAAGTCCTTTGTATGTCTCCTTCAAGCAAGCTTCCTCCTCCAAGAGCTCCTTGAAAACAAAGAAAACATACAATATTAATACCTAAGGCTCTAAACTAGAATAATCATGGATTAAAATCATGATTAAAACTTTAAATGGTATAGAAACATGAAGATTAAAGAATTTCACCTTCATGGTTTCAAACTTGAGTTTTGAAGAACAAGGTAGAAAATGGAAGATTTAGGAAAAACTTCCAACATGAAATTTCCTTAGAATGGTATGGAGATTCAAGATCTATGGTCATTTAAATTTTTAGAAGCTTGGAAGAGGATTTTTGGTGATTGGCCGAATTCAAGAGGAAGAGAAAAGGAAAGAAATTTGGTTGCTTGATCTTGGTTCTTTGAAGAAAAAGATATAGAAGAGAACAAATGAAATAAATTGATGAAGATTGTCTCCATTTAGGAGCTTTGGTCGTGAACACAAGGAGAGAAAAGAAGGAAGAATATTTGAGAGGTTGGCTTGATAGCTTTTGAGAAAGATGAAGACTTTAGGTTAAACAAAAGCAAAGTCTCCTATTTTAGAATGCATGGCCGTAAATGACCTTAAGAGAAAGTGAGAGATATTTGTTTTGCTTCCTCCAAATGCATGGTCACAATTGCATAGGAAATAAGCATGAAATGAATTATTGAATATTGCCTTTCTTAAGGCATTCAATTGCATAGAAGCATGAAGAGAAGAATGAATTGAAATGCAATATTTGCTTTTCCAAAGCATGCAATTGCCGTAGACACAAGTGAAGAGAAGCCACCAAAATTGACTTTGTTATACTTGGGTAATTAAATGTAAGATAGAAAGAATTGAATGGAAATATTAGCTTCACACAAAATGGCTTTACCGTAGAATGAATTCAAAGAGAAGCCTCCAATGTTGACTTGGTTAACTAGTTGAAAGATAGGAAAGATAGAAATGTGATATTGGCTTTGCAAAAATTTGCAATTGCCGTAGAAACAACAAAGAAAAGCCACTAAATTTGACTAGTCTTTATTTGGTTAATTTGGCTTTCCAAATGAATTGTCTAAAGCTTTCTACGTAAATTCACTTTGGTGAATTAGGCTATTAGAGCAAATTGCTCATTCCTCCTTTACGTAGAACCATTGCATTTCAAGAAGTCCAACATTATTTGATAACTTATTTTCTATTGGTTCTTAAAATTCAAACCATTAACCTTGACTAATTTTCATTGGTTAATTATTTACTAACTTAATTCTTATTGGTTCTATTTTTGTTGACTAATTCCTATTGGTGCACACTTTATATTTTCTAACATACTTTAACCAATAAACAATAATTATACAACAATTCTTGTTTATAAAGTCAAGTATATATTGTCCAATGGGTAATAAAATATACATAGATTTTTATTTTAGACTAACAGAGTAGCAATTATTATTGATCATTTTTTTCTCTTGATTACCCTTGATGAGTCATAAAGCGAGTCATCAAAGAGAAATTTCTAGAACATGTGACTCACTACGATGAGTCGGATGATGAGTCATCGTGGAATTTCCTAGAACGGGTGAGTCGAATGGCGATCGGCGTAAATATTTTCAGAGCGAGATGTCGACATAGATATTTTCTAAAACAGGTGAGTCAAGATAGTCAACATCTTTGAGTCATGATCATCACAACCTGCATCATTGGTGCATCATCAATGGCGAGTCACAATTTGAGTCACAGTAGAGTCGGCGTTTGGAACCTTCTAGAAGCTGTTGAGTCATGATCTTGAGGTGTCACGCCACGTGTCATCGTCCCTATTGGCCCGCTTGCGATGAGTCATAGCCATCAATTTTGACCAATTCCTTATTGGTCCACGTGTACTGAGACTCAATGACTAAACGTGGGTCCCGCAAAATATTTAAGGTCCGTATTCACTTATTTATCTTGACTAATAAAATAATATTATAATAATATAAAATTATTTTATTTGACAGATTAAATCTAAAAATTAAAAGATTAATTTTAAGCTTCATTCAATTGGGTTTAGTAAGATCCCCTCTGAATAATTAAAAACAGATTTTCGGTCCGGAAAAATATTATTTTCCTACCCCGAGCAAATCACACAAAAAGTCCATATAAAATTACAGACAAGATATTATGGACATTAAATCAAGAAGAAAACAATTAAAAGCGGCAAAAAAAACAAGAAAAACGATGCGTTCGGGACGTAACGGTCATTTTTCCATTTTTTCCCACAACGTAGGTAATCGTCCAAAACGTTCAAATAAAATATCCAAGCCTAAGAAAAATTTTATTTCACTTTGTCTTGAAGAAAAATACATAAAACGATTATATAAAATACTAGACAAGATTATACATCCGTTTTTGATACTGATTTAAAACATAATTTGAAAAAAATTTATTTTACTGTATCGCAACAAATTATGTAAAACTACCAAATAAAATAACAAACAGTATTATTTTTCTGTATTTCATACAGAAAAACAAGAAACAGTAAAATAGGTACACAACGGTCTTTTACCCAAAAGTTGGGATGTTACAATAGCTATGCATGACCAATAGGTATATGTCTATCACATTAGCTAATTAACTTATTCCAATATTAGAATGAAATTAAACATGCATTAACCATATCCATGATCTCAAACCTAAATTCCTATGTCTAGTTCAAAAGATTTAATCAAAACACATTAAATGTTAGTCAAACACTCAAGAGCATTAAGAGAAATATGATTAAACAAACCCAAAACATCTATATTAGCTCAAATGATTACAAAATCATCAATATTCATAGAAGGATCCAAAGAAATCCCTATACACAGCTTAACTACTCATGACAAATGAAAATCTATCACAAATAATCATTGTCATGGCAATAGAAGAGAGAAAGATAAAGGAATGAAGGATGAAAGCTCAATAAGAGTGATCTTTGATGTTTGAATCCTCTTTCTTAAAGAAGTTGGCCTCCAACTTTGGTCCCTTTAGCTTCCCTTCAACTTCAACAACAAACCCTAGCAACTGTGTTTCAAAGTGTAAAAAAGCTCTCTATTGAAATCTAATAAAACAGTATTTATAGGCTAATATTTCACTATCACACTGCAGCGTGAACCATCCTGTGCCACGGCGCGTGCTGAAATTAGGTTACCATACCACAACATTTAGTCCTTTACGCCCCGACGCTCAAGCCTCGGGTTTCAGTATGCAACAGGTTAAATGCACCACATCGCAGCATGAACATGCCTACGCCGCGATGTGAGGTGCTGAAATCCACCTTGGCCTTCCTCTTCCAATGCAGCTCCAAGTCTTAAACAATTCTGCTTGTTTTGAGTCCTTCCTGCATTAGAGAAATCACCAAGTTAGTAAATGTTCCAAATTCACATAATCACATGAAGAATTATACCAGATTTGTTCAAGATCATATAGGAAGATATCACAATTAAATTCAATGAATATAAGCTTAAAATCTTTCATATATGCATAATAACAAGGACTAAGCAATCAATAGAGCATAGATATAGGGCATATATAACTACATTTTATGGAGTTATCAGTCACACAGAAGTTCATTAAAAGCGTATTGTAATTCATTATATGACATTAACAATTTAGAATTTGATACCTAATCCTCATTTTTAGTATTGGCCATTATACAAAAGTTTGTGATTTCGCATTCTTCTGCTTTCTCATAAGATGAATCATCATCCATGTCTTCCCATGTAGCCATCATTACTTTCTTCTTTCTGAACTTCTTAGGGACTTTATTTAACCTAGGACACTTGTTTCTGATGTGTACAAGCTTCTTACACTCATAGCAAATGATTTAGCTTTTGTTAGGAATACTTGAATCTTCGTTCTAATCTTTCTTCTAGAAAAAGTCTTTTTTGTTCATTGCTCTTTTCTTCCACATTCAAGCAACTTTGAAAGATAGCATTTCTATTTCTTTGTCTTCGCTTTATGATTTAGAATATTCATCTTTATCTTCTTTAGAATCTTCTGAAGCTTTAAGTGTTGAGTTTTTAGCTGCATCTTTCTAACCAGCTTTAAGAGCAATATATTTTCCCTTTCTTGAAATATTCTTATCAGCATCAACTAACTCTTGTTCATGGGTCTTTAAGAAACCTATTAGCTTATCGAGACTTAAGGTGTTCAGATCCTTAGCCTCTTGAATAGCAGTTACCTTAGGTTTTCAGACCTTGGGTAAGCTTCTCAAGATTTTTCTAGCCATTTCCTAATTTGAGTAGATTCTTCCAAGAGCCTTGAGCTAATTGATGTTATGCATGTATCTGATGAACATGTCATCAATCGTCTCATAATCAAGTATTCTAAACAGCTCATATTGATGAATAAGCACATTGATTTTGGTTTCTTTGACTTGACTAGTGCCTTCATGCAACATCTCAAGTATGTCCTATATTTCTTTAGCGGAATCACATGCTACGATCTTATCATATTCACTTTTACTAAGTGCACATGTAAGAAAGTACTTTGCTTTTGAGTTCATCTAAGCTCTATTTCTTTTTACTTCTGTCCATTGCTCCCTTGGTGAAGGAATTGTAGTTCCATCTTCTAAAGAACACATTAGAGTGAACGGATCATTTTCTATGACATCCCATATACCATAATGAGTGGACTCTATGAAAAGCATCATTTTGTCTCTCCAATAATGATAGTCTTCTCCATTAAATGCAGGAGGTCGATTGATGGATTGTCCTTCAGCAATATAGATATTTTGATTTGTGATTTTCCCTTAAGGATCTTTCCTCTTTGTTTATTAAGGCAATTAACCCAGAGGCTGAGCTCTAATACCAACTGAAAGTGGAAATAACACGAGAAGGGGGGTTGAATCATGCTTCTAATTTCTAAACATTTTTTGCAAGTTTGAAAGCTTCTCAAGTTTTTCAACTTGGATAAATAAGAGTAAAGGTTAGAAGCTTAAGAGTTCAGAAGAGATGTTGAATTTCATAAAGTGAACTTAAATCAAAGTGACCTTAAAACTTAGTTATCTTAACTTAGAAGATCAGTTTTAATTATCAAAAGGTTAAGAAAAGGACAAAACATAATATTCAAAAAGTTAAAGAGATAGAGCTCAAAAGATATCACTCAAGGATTTATACTGATTTAGCCAAATCGCGTGCCTATGTCTAGTCCCCAGTCAAAAAACAGGATTTTGAATTGCCATAAGTATTCTTTCTTCAACCTTAACTTCTCCAAGCTAGATTACAAGTAGTCTTTGATCTACCCTAGCCTCTTCAAGCTAAATTCTCACATTGATCACTATCGAATTTGGTTGCAATGATATGTAATGGGTTTGTGTTTCTCTCAACACTCAAGGAGTGGATTTAAGCAAATGAATATAGAGATAGAAAAGTGATTCTAACTTCTCTAACACTCTATGTAAATACACAATAGAAAGATAAGGTTACTCTTCTAAAGGATTGATAAGAAACAGAATATAGATGAGAAACTGGATTCAAAAGTGAAAGTAAGCATTCAGAAGGTTAATAAAAAGTTTCGTAGAATAACAATTCACTTCATGTCTTTAAACTTTCAGGCTTCTTGAATTTATAGACCTTTAGAAACTAACTGTTTTGATCTTCAACGGTTACTGTTTTATGCACAGTTACCATTTTTTTGTCTTGTAGCAGTCAATTAGCTTTCCTTTAAATGTTTTTGTCTTTTTCCAGTGATAGTAAAAAGTTTTTGACTTATGAGGCTTTCCTTTCTGAACTTATATGCTTCTGAAATAGTTATTTCTTTTGATAACTATTGTTTCTGATACTTTTGTCTTCTAACAAAGTTATCTTCTAGTGGACTTGTCTTCTGATGAACTTGTCTTCTAAATTTTGTCTTCTTATGGACTTGGTGAGATTTTCATATTGAGAAGCAAGTGTGCTTCTTATGTCCTTTTCATACTTAATTCATTTCAAAAAGATTTTGCTCAAAAGTTTCTTGGTGTAAGGACTTTCTCAAAAAAACGTTGAAAACTTCGATCCTCTTGAAGCTTTCTCAAAATAAACTCCAATTGTTCACTCAACGTTAGCGTTGATCATCCAAGATCTTCATAATTGTACTTTGATAAACTTAGATAAAACATTAGTAGTACTAAATTCAAAGTTTATTAAGTTTGTTCATCATCAAAACTCATAAAATTTTAAAGAACTTCAATAAGTTTATATACTTCTAAAGGACTTTGAAACTTACATCTTTGCCAATATATGATAAGTGGCAAACTTCATACTTCATAGCAGGAAAGTAAGGTGATTTAACATCTAGCCTTAGAATCGTTGCCAGTTATCCGCTCTCATTGAGCTACTACTGGTGTAGATTCATGCCCAAATCGCATAGATAACCAATTCTTGGGTTGCTTCAAAGGCTTCATTGGATGTGTCTCCATTGGATTCTTCTTTTTCTTGACTCCCTCTAGCATAGGATATCTCCATTAGTTGCATCGTAACTCTTCATCATAGGAATAGATCAAGTTCATGTTGCTGATGGAGAACGAGAATCTTGTGAAGAGTGAAGCCGATGTGTTTGTTTTTGGTCTGAGGAGAATGAAACCTCCATTGATGGGTTTCTTTGTAGCGCGCCCCACCTCAATGTGCTTCTTCTTTATCTCACAAAAATCGAATCTTGGTTTGGTTTTAGGAAAAATAGGGGCAGAGATCATTATCTCGCACATGTTCTCAGCCTCAGCCTCCCCGTGATGTTGTTCCTTCACCTCAACTGGTTCTTGTCTTGTGCTATGGTCATATATTTTACTTACAGTAACAAATATTTGGTTCCCAGACCAAAAATCACTCTACAAAGTTCTCGTGATCTTGGATCCAATGGCTTGATTCCTTGATGCTAACTTCTCATCCGTCCAAGATTACAATGAAAAACTACACCTTTGGTACCATCTTTCTTGGGCTTTAAAACTTGCACCTCTGGCATATATTCTGGACTATGAAGCACGGACATGCCGATTATGAAGCGTGTTCACGTATCGGACACGTGTCCGTGTCAGACACATAGAGACACCCGTACGACACACGTGTCTTACGTGTCTGAATGTGTCTAATTAAAAAGATTATTTTTTTCAGTTTGGACACGTCTCAGACATGCTCGAACACTTCTTAGATAAGCTTGGACACTTCTCGGACACGCTTGGACACGACTAGGACACAACTTGAACACAACCCATTAATATTTTTTAAAAAAAAATTAGTTTCCATGACTAACGTTCAATTAGTAAGCTCGTAACTCACTCAAGCTCAATCACATGACTCATGTCCTAAACCACTATTTTCACATACCAGTATTTTAAGTTTTATAATTTGACACGCTACTATTAGACTTTTAAGTTTTATCTTTTCACACACTACTATTTTCATCTGTTCTATCTATCTTTGTTCGTATCAAGTCATCCACTTTGTTACCATTGAAGCTTGCCTCACACTAATATTCTCTCTAATTTCTTTTTATGCACATGTACTTGTACATGATTAGTTCAATTAGGATAAGTTAGTTTATGAGATTTTTTAGAATATGTCAATAGAAATTATGTTCCACATTTTTTAGGAAGGCCTTATTAGGTAGTAAATATTGACACATATGATATATATTAAAATATTATAAATCTTCAAACTTATAGAAATAATATTAATGAATTATGAATCTTTTTTAAATTTTGAATATATTAGCTCAAGCATAATTGCTTTCATATTTTTCACTAAATTCTCCATGTTGGTCAATCTTGCATTCATGAACTTTTGGTGACGTGTCATGCTCTCTAGCTGACATTTCATGCTCTCTTTGATTTGGAGCAAATGTTCCTTCGTTTGATCCAAAAATTCTTGTTCCAATTTTGCCTCATGTCTTCTGCCATGGAAAGTGGAGGATCATTGAAAGCACCAATTGATGAATTTAATAGATAGAATGGCCAATTCTAGAGAATCTACCTTCCTAGCCTAATAAGACTTGGACTCCAAGTCTTCTTCTTCACAACAATCTTTTTATTTATTATTTGCGGACTTTAGTCCTATTTATACAAGTACAAGTAGTCAATATTAACTAACAAACTAACTATCTAATTAATAGAAACTAATTGTAAATTAATCCTAACTACTTACAATCATATCATTATCATCATTAGTTTATTAAAAACAATTTATTGTAAACATATTAAAATTATATATTGACATCTCTCAATATTTGTGTATTTGAAACTTTTCTTTTACTACTTGCTCCATAAATATTTTTTGTTTAATGTTTGGTACTTTTTGTTGTAGGATTTTACCTATTATACATATTTTGCCGCAAAATTTGCCTACCATGATTGGATTACAATGCAATTATACAAAGAAGGCAATTAGTGAGAGACGAGAGGTACATAATCTTATTAATTGAACATGTGCCACGTGATTGTATTTGTTACATTATTTTGCTTATGTGTATTGAATCAAAATCATATTCATAATTGATTTGTATTACTCTTTTGTTATAAATATTTTTCATATTTAAGATTAGTCTTAACTAATTGAGTTTAATAATAAAAAATAAAAATAGGATAATGCTAGTAAAATGATTTGTGCAAATTTAAGATTCAATTAAGATTGAGAAAATTGAGAAATAAAAATAAAATATAATAAATAATTAAGATTATCCATAATAACTAATAAATAACAATAAAAAAGAAAATAGGACTATGTTATTAAAAGAAATTTGATTAAGATCTATAATTGAGAAATAAGAATAAAATAAGAAAAGAAAATATAAGTTTAAAAATCAAGTAAATACAATGCAATTAGTCAATGACAATTCTAATAGAACAAATATTAGCCTTAAGAACTTAGATTTAATATGAAGAAATAAAAATTAATGTAAAACAATGTTATTAAAAGGACTCATATACAGTTAGGATTTGATTGGGAGTGGGATACCCATATTATTGAATTATAAATTGCATAAAATATAAGAGATTACAACATCTTATATTAAAAAAAAGGTAAATCTCTCATTTATGTAAGTTGTATTCACAATTGATTTGTAGCGTTCATTTCTTATAAATATTCTCCCTATTTAAGATTAGACTTAATAAATTGAATATAATAAAAGAATAAATATGATATTGCTATTGAGATTATTCATATGAATTCATGATTTAACTTGGATTGAGATACTCAATAAATAAAATAAATAAAATAAAAAAAAATTAATAGTCTATAAACCAAGTAAATAAATATAATTAGTAGTAGTTAATCAAGAATAATACTAATAAAATTAAGATTTGTTATGATAAAACCTTGAATTTAACAAACTTTATTTCTTAAAAACCCATCAAATACTATTTAGAGTAGTTATATGACAAACTAAAAAATGTAAATATTAACAAAAGTCATAAAAAATTTTATTCTTGTGCAGCGCATGGGTTATAAATCGAGTTCATGATGATATTAAAAGTAACCAGTAAAATAAAAACCTAGTTAATTTTTTTTTATCTGCACAATTCATAAAATCAAGTTGATATTCATTATTCACAAAATTAAAATCTAATATAAAAATCACGGATTTTAAAAATAACAAGAATATTAGAAAATATAATTAATATCATCATGAATAAAATCAAAATACCATCTTGATATTTTAATATTTAATAAATGATTATATAAAATAAATTTAAAATATATTTCTTATATTATCTGATTTAACCTTCGATTATATTAGTTGAACTAGTTGAATCATAAATCACCTTCTTTTTCAATTGTTCGATTCACCCAATTCTTAAAACATTGCATTCAAGTAAGAAATTTATTTTACTGAATAGCATATAAGAATTTATAGTTTGATTATCCAATTGTACCTTACCCATGTATCTCATCAATTTCTTAACAATAATTTTATTTGTATATTATTTTTATTACATTATTCTTACATAATTATTTTAAATAATATATATAAGCTTAATTGAAGTTTTGGTCTCATTATTTTAACAAAACGAAAGATTTAATCCTCTATTTTTAAAATGAACTATTTAGTTCCTTTTATTTTTACAAAATTAGCAATTTTAGTCATTCCATTAGTGTGTTGTTATAAACTTAATGGAAGTTGTTAATGTAGATTTAAATATTAATTATTTATTCTATGTAAGCAATTTAAGTGCATGTGAGATATACATGACTCTTTAAAAACCCAAAATAACATTTCTAACTAAATTAAGCAATAAAATTATTCAACATAAAATTTCTCATTATTTTTTTCTCTCTAACATGCTAGTCATGTTACGTATTCTATAAAAAAAAAAAAAATTGTATACCACCAAAGATTGAAGTTAGACATTTTGTCATATTCTTGTGTTTTTTCTTTTGAGATTTCTGTTAACTTTATTTTTTTTTTATTGGTTAAGGGATGGAATTTTGAGATTTATTATTTCTCATATAGCACATCTCAACCAATTTTAAACTGAATTGACGAGGTTGGACTAAATTTAAAAAATTATAGTAAATGCCATAATATATATACTTAAAAATGTATTTGTAAAAATTGAATAGGTCATAATACCTAAAAAAAAGAAAAAGAAATTGGTCTAGACAATCATTGGCTAGTATAAGTGTTTATCTTGTATTTGCTATGCATATAATTAGGGACCAGACATTTCTAAGTTGAGTTAAGGTTATTTTGGATATTTGGAGAATCATGTATATGTCATATGCATTTAAATTGCTTATTAATATTTAAGAATTAATTTTTAAATATCACATTAATAACTTTTGTTAAGATTTTAATAATATATTAGTGAAAAGACTAAAATTGTTCATTTTGTGAAAAATCAAATGATTAAATAGTTTATTTTAAAAAATAAAAAAACTAAAATTGTAATTAAGTGTGACGTCAATATTATTTGTCTATTAAAAATATTTTAATTTTTTTTTAATCTATTTACAAATTTATTATGTATTTTGTGAAAATACTACAATTATATATAATTTATCTCTCTCATATAAATTTATAATATAAATATAATATATATATTTTAAATGTACAAATAACATTATCTTTTAAGTATGGTAATTAAACGGAACAAGAGTCCAACAGAGAAGGAAATTACAAAAAAATTACTCTGGAAGTAACGGCCACCATAACATCATAAAGCAACCTCATTATTGTTGTATGGGTCCAACAGGCCTATATCATAATATTTTTTTTTAAAAGAAAAAAGGAGATAGGCTTTTAAAACCTTCAACAGCCTTTGTTTTACGGAGAAAGCAGAACAGCGCCGCGTGAGAGAGAAGAAAAAAAATTTCAATGCTGATCTTGTATATTTAGAGTGTCATTTGTGATTCGATTTGAATAATTTTTTAATATGTTATTTTTTGCATTGTAAATTTTTACTTGTATGGTCAGATTCTTATTTCTCTATCTCTACTTGTTAGGCTATTTGTACCCTTTTGTGAGTTTTGAATTTTGTTACTTTGTTGATTTTCATTTTATTGGTAGTGAGTAAGGGTCGTTGTGATATCTTTGTTTATTGATAGATACTTTGTTGTATTTATTAATTTTTATAGTAAAGATTTTTCTAGACTAGGTCCTGTGATTTTTTATTTCTCACATTGAAGAAGCTTTCCACGTTAAAATTGTGTGTGTTCCTTTTATTTATTTATTTTTGTACATTCTTGGATATATCTTTTAGTAGATATTTTTGGTTGGCTGTATATTTTACTCCTCACAGGTTTTTTTAAGTGGGAAAGATTTTATTGTCCATTTGCGTATTGTTGCTTCCGTTTTGTACATACTCCTTTTCTTTCCCAACAACTGGCATTAGAGAAATTTATTTGTTTGTTTACTTGATTGAATGATAGAGCCAAATTACAGTAGAATGATTAGTTTGAATGGCATAAATTATCACAAGTGGAAAGAAAAGATGAAAGATTTATTATTTATGAAAAAATTACATTTACCGGTGTTTGCTACTACAAAACCTAAGGTCAAATCTGATGAAGATTGGGCTTTTGAGCATGAGATGGTTTGTGGTTTTATTCAGCAATGGGTAGATGATAATATTTTGAATCATATTGCTAATGATTCACATGCCAGAACTTTGTAGGATAAGCTTGAGACCTTGTATGCCTCTAAATCTGGGAAAAATAAATTGTCTTTGTTGAAGCAGGCCATGAACTTGAGTTACAAGGATGGTAGTTCTATTTCTGATCACTTGAGTGATTTTCAGGGATGCTTTAACCAATTATCTAGCATGGGTGTGAAATTTGAAAATGAAATTTTGGGATTTTGGGTGCTTAATACTCTACCTGATTCTTGAGAAAATCTCATAGTCACTTTGACTAGTTCTACTCCTGGAGGTGTTGTGATAATCACATATTTTATACATTAATAAACCCTAATTTTTAGTCATTTACACTCTCCGTATACTTCATTGATTAAGTTTGATTATGTTTTGTAAGTTTGGACTTAATTGATTTTTTTAGCATTATTTGAGTCTTATACTATTTTTATATTTTAGTCATATCTTGAGTTCTAGATGTATAGAAATTATGAATTTTACCTTGTAGGAAAGCTGAGAGAAAGCTCTACAACTTTGATGCAGAGCTCAAAGTCTCATTCAGACATCTAGTGGAGCTAATTGGGCTTGGAAATCAGAACATGAATTTTGTTACTGGAACCTAAATAGTATACAATAATCAGAGCATAACTTGGGCTGTAGGAACTTATTTGGGCTGAAATTTGGATACATGAAATTTAAGACCCATATCTACAACTTTCATGAAGAACACAAAACTCGGATCGGACAGCTTGGAGGTGATATTGGGCTGGAAGTCAAAACAGAGGTGCTGAAATTGTGCCTGAACAGTCTGCAGTAATTGGGCCATATCTCGGGTTATAGGTGGTGAAATGAGCTGAAATTTGGATATCTGAAAGTTAAGACCCAGATCTACAACTTTCATGAAGATGACTTTTCCATTTGATGACGGCATCTATGAGTTAAGCAATGAATGATTTTGGAGACAAAGAATCTCAATAATCCAACTACTCAACCACTCATCCAACCATTCCACCCACTCATCCACCTACTCTTAATCAGCCCCCTTGTCATTTTGTATCCCTAATCCTCTATAAAAGGCACCATTGGCTGATCATTTGGTGTTCTTGGTGTTAGGCTTAGTTTTTAGAAATTATGGTTATGCTTGTTATTGTTTTCCTTTGTTGTAATTTTCTCTTGCTCTAAATTGAAGCTATGTTCATCTTTCTCCTCTTCTCTCTTTCTTTCTTCTTATCTATGAGTAACTAAATCTTCATCTTGCTTGGGTGAAAGAGTGAAGCTCTTGGTAATGAAATAAGGTTAGATTATTCTATTTCTTGTGCTTAAATGATATACTATCAAATGGACATTATATATGTTATATTTTGTTTCTAATCAATTTAGAAACCTTCTTTGTATAATGAAGATCTTGATTTATTGTAGATAATAAGATTGGCACAGTGAATGTTTGAACTCATTTACAAATGTTGGTAGATAATTAAAGGAATCATAATATGATTGCATCTATAATTGAACTTTGAATGTTATATTTTTCTATTGAAACCTCCGTTGTGTGTGGATTTCAATTGAGTTATAAAGAGAAATAATATTGCCTTTAATTTATTACCAGGAGTGGATCTCCTAACCCAAGCAAATTCTTAAATTCATTTGTGAACATCTTTTATTACTTTTGGTGTTGTAACAAATCATTTTCTTACCTTAATTAATTTTTCTTCATCAATTCCCTGTGGATCGACCTTGGACTCCCGAGAAATTTATTACTTGAGACAACCTGCACTTGGGTTTGCATCCTTTAAATCCAGCAATCAAGTTTTTGGCGCCGTTGTCGGGGACTTGATTTGAAGCTTTAATTTATTGAGGTTCTTTTTTTTAAGTAAATTTCATCATCTTGTATATTCATTTTTCTACTCTCTAACTTTTAATTTACGTCATTTATTTTCTGTTCTCTAACTTTTAAATTTCTATTATTTATTATTATTTTATAACATAATGAAATAATCTTTCTTCTTCTCTTCTCTTTCGCCGGCTCTAGTGGGGCTCTGCCTCTCTCTGGTTTTCATATTTTAAATTTAGTTTCCACACTTTTATTTTTTGTATTTTACTTTCCGCATTTTATTTTCTACAATTTTACTTTCTGCACCTTCTAACTTACTAATTATTAACTCTCTAATTATTTAACTTTTTACTTTATCAGTTATCTAATTTTTTACTTTATCAGTTATCTAACTTTTTACTTGTTAATATTTATTGGGTAGTTGGTTTATACCACATCCTTATTAATATTTAATTGCTGCTGTAAACTGCCGACTTGTACATTATTTTTTCTATTTTAAGTCATTTATTTATGTTTAATTGGTATCGTAATTTAAATTCTGGTCGTTTAGTTAAAATTAATTCTGGTACTTTATATATTGATTTGTTTAAATCACAATTACACACAATTAACACAATGGCTCAAAATGAAAGTGTACATGAACATGAAAATCAACCGTTGCGAACCATGCGTGAATATTTGCAACCACCTCAAAATTCTAGTCTATCATGCTTTATCTTTCCACTTAATGCCAATAATTTTAGATTCAAGTTAGGTATGATTTCTTTACTTCCTAATTTTCATGGTTTAGAGTCTGAAAGCCCATATTTACATCTGAAAGAATTTGAGGAAGTATGTATTATTTTTAATGACCAAAATTGCACTGAAGAGATTGTTAAGTTTAAATTGTTTCCTTTTTCTTTAAAAGATAAAGTAAAAACTTAGCTTAACACTTTGAAACCAAGATCAATTGGCACATGGCAAGAAATGCAAGGTGAGTTCTTAAAGAAATTTTTTCTAACACATAAAATCAATGCTATGAAAAGACAAATCCAAAATTTTTTCTAAAATTCAAATGAAGCATATTTTCAATATTGGGAACGGTTTAAAGATTTGTTAAATTCGTACCCATATCATGGTTTTGAAAAATGGCGCACTATAAGCTTCTTTTATGAAGGTTTAATACCTGAAACTAAATAATTTGTGGAAACAATGTGCAATGGTGAGTTTCTTGATAAAGAACCTGATAAAGCTTTAGACTATTTAAACCAATTGGCTGAAAATTCTCAATCTTGACATAGTACTAACTCTTCTGAAAATTCAATTAGATCTAACCTTGCAAGTGCTAATAAAGGAAAATATCACCTTAGTCAAGAAGAAGATCTAAATGCAAGGTTTGCCAGTTTGCCTAGAAAGGTTGAAGCCATAGAATTAAGAAAAGCAAAAGAAATCAAATCTGTGCAAAATGAAGAAATTTGTGGCATTTGTGATGACTTAGGACACTCAACACATGAATGTCCTAAGATTCTTGTTTTTAAAGAAGTTGTACATGAGCAAGTAAATGCTATGAATAATTTTAAAAAGCCATTTACTTCTTCTTTTTCAAATACATATAATAATTTCAGCTGGAGAAATAATAATCAGTCACAATTCGTGCAACTACCACCTCCTCAGGCATAACAGGACTCTCAAAATTCTCAAAGATATGTACCTTATGTCCCGCCATATAGGAAAAATCTTGAAGAAACACTGCATGCATTCATAGAAAAGCAAGAGGCCATTAATAAACAAAACAATTAAACCATGATTGACATAAAAGAAACTCTTGTTAAACTTTATTCTGCACTCACCATTCATGAGAAAGGAAATTTCCTTCTCAACCTCAATCAAATCCCAAGGGTCAATACAGTCTAATTGAGGAGAGTTCAAAAAACCAACAAATAGATCAAGTCAAGTCAGTGATAACTCTTAGGAGTGGAAAGGTTGTTGAAAAACAAATTCCTGAGCCTTGTAAGAAAGAAGATGAACCAATTCCCCAAGAAAATGAAGAAGCTGACCAAAAGGAGACCAAACTCTCGCCTTCACCCCCATTTCCTCAAGCATTGAATAATCCAAGGAAATTAGACCACCACACTTAAATTTTTGAAATTTTGAAACAAGTGAAGATCAATATTCCTCTTTTAGATGCTATCAAACAGATTCCTTCTTATGCCAAATATTTGAAGGACTTGTGCACTATTAAAAGGAAACTAAATGTGAAAAAGAAAGCATTTTTAGTTGAACAGGTAAGTTCCATTCTTCAGAATAATAATGCGTTGAAATATAAAGACCCTGGTTGTCCTACAGTTTCACGCATTATTGGAGAACATAAAATTGAAAAAGCTTTACTTGATCTTGGTGCTAGTGTCAATTTGCTTCCATATTCAGTTTATCAGCAACTCAACTTGAGTGAGTTAAAACTAACTTCTGTAACTCTTCTACTTGCCGATAGATCAATTAAAATTCCAAGAGGAATAGTGGAAGATTTATTGGTTCAAGTCGATAAATTCATATATCCTATGGATTTTATTGTCATGAATATGGAACTTATGGTTGATAGTTACAAGTCAATTCATGTTATTTTAGGCCGTCTATTTTTAGCAACATCTAATGCTTTGATAAATTGCAGAAATGGAGTGGTGAAGCTAACATTTGGAAACATGACACTGGAGCTCAATGTTTTTAACATGTGCAAGCAACCACAGGAAGTCCTTGATGAAAAGAAGGAAGTTGAAGGAATTGAAGTCATTATAGATGATCATCTTCAAATAAGGAGTTCTTCTGACCCATTAGAAATTTGTTTAGTCAATTCATTTGATTCAGGCATGCAATTAGAAGATGATATCTTTGAAATATACTATTTACTTGATTGTACACAGGTAATGGAGTACAAGGGATGGAAACCAAGATTTGAAAAGCTAAAAGCCATGAATGATAATGCCCATAATGAAGTACCCACGCTGGAACTAAAGTCATTACCTGCTGGGTTGAAGTACACATTTTTTGAAGAAGAGCAAAACTTTCCAATGGTAATTTCCTTGTCTCTTACTTAAGAACAGGAAGGTATATTAACAGAAGTACTTAAAAG
Source organism: Ormosia emarginata (assembly GCA_029884605.1). NCBI lineage: Eukaryota > Viridiplantae > Streptophyta > Magnoliopsida > Fabales > Fabaceae > Ormosia > Ormosia emarginata. The sequence goes on along the minus strand of JAQQTP010000078.1, from coordinate 15,652,138 downwards.
GCATAAAAGTGCAATTGGATGGACATTAAAGGATATAAAAGGTATTAATCTATTAATTTGTACACATATAATACATTTAGATGATAATGCTAAAACTTCTCAACAACCTCAAAGAAGATTAAATCCACACATGAAAGAGGTAGTTAGAGTTGAAGTCCTTAAATTGCTTGATGTTGGAATTATCTATCCTATCTCTAATAGCCAATGGGTAAGCCCTACACAAGTTATGCCTAGGAAATATGGAATAATAATGGTTGAAAATGATAAGGGTAAATTAATACCTACGCGAGTCTCATCTAGTTAGCGTATGTGTATTAATTTTAGAAAATTAAATGTTGTTACTAGGAAAGATCATTTCTCCTTGCCATTTCTTGATCAAATTCTGGAAAGGGTAGCAGGACATCCATACTACTATTTTCTTGATGGTTATTCGGGTTATAATCAAATACCAATTGTATTGGAAGATCAAGAAAATATCATTTTTACATGTCCATTTGGTACTTTTGTATATAAAAGAATGTCTTTTGGCCTTTGTAATGCTCCAGCAACATTCCAAAGATATATGTTAAGTATTTTTAGTGACATGATTGAGCATTATTTAAAGGTTTTCATGGATGATTTGATAGTTTTTATAAATTCTTTTGAAAATTATCTTGATAATTTGGAAAAAAATTCTTAAAAGATGTGAAGAAAAAGGATTTGTGTTAAATTGGGAAAAATGTTATTACATGGTTACCTCAAGAATAGTGTTAGGTCATGTGATATCTTCTAAAGGAATTGAAGTTGATAAGGCCAAAGTTGAATTAATTGTCCATTTTCCTTCCCCAAAAACAATCAGAGAAGTTCGTTCCTTTTTAGGACATGCAGAATTTTACAAAAAATTCATTAAGGACTTTCGTGTCATATCTAGACCATTATGTAATCTTCTGTTGAAAGATGCACCATTTGATTGGACTCAAGAATGTCAAAAATCTTTTGAAAAATTAAATGATCTTCTGACATCTGCTCTTATCATGCAATCTCCTAACTGGTCTTTACCTTTTGAGTTGATGTGTGATGCTAATGATTTTATTGTGGGCACTGTTTTAGGCCAAAGAAAGGAAGGTAAGCCTCATGTGATTTGTTACGCAAGTAGAACTTTAAATAGTGCACAAATGAATTACACCACTACTGAAAAAGAACTACTTGTTGTAATTTTTGCACTGGACAAATTTCGATCTTACTTAATTGGTTCTTCTATTGTGATTTTCACCGATTATGCTGTTGTTAGATATTTGATGTCTAAGCAGGATGCCAAACCAAGATTGATACGGTGGATCTTGTTACTTCAAGAATTCATCATCACAATAAAAGATAAGAAAGGAGCAGAAAATGTTGTCGCTGATCATTTGTCCAGACTTACAATAGCCTCACCTTTTGATAGCACATCCATCAATGACTTTTTTTCTCAATGAATTTTTATTTTCTGTCAATTCCATATCTTGGTTTGCTAACATAGTCAACTTTCTTGTAACAGGAAAGATGCCGCCTCAATGGACGCACCAAGATAGGAAGAAATTTTTTACAGAGGTGAAACACTTTTATTGGGATGACCCATACTTGTTCAAATATTGTCCTGACTAAATCTTTTTGAGATGTGTGCCCGACAGTGAGGTAGGTAGTGTAATTAAATTTTGTCACTCAGAAGCATGTGGAGGTCACTTTTCTTCAAAGAAAACAGCTGCAAAAATCTTGCAATGCGGATTTTATTGGCCCACTTTATTTAAGGACTGCTATACTTTTTTCAAAAGTTGTGAAAATTGTCAAAAGATGGGCTCAATTTCAAAAAGAAACATGATGTCTCTGAACCCCATCCTTGTCATTAAAATTTTTTATTGTTAGGGAATTGATTTCATGGGTCCATTTACATCCTCATTTGGATTTATGTATATATTGGTTGCAGTTGATTATGTCTCAAAATAGATTGAGGTGATTCCATGCCGACACAATGATCATAAAATTATTCTCAAATTTTTAAAAGAAAATATCTTGTGTCGATTTGGAATCCCTCGAGCTATCATCAATGATGGGGGAACACATTTTTGTAATAAACCATTTGAATCTTTAATGAAGAAATATGATATTATACACAAAATTGTCACCCCTTATCACCCTCAGACAAGTAGACAAGTTGAATTGGCAAATAGGGAGATTAAACAAATTTTTGAAAAAAACGATTATCCTAAATAGTAAAGATTAGTCTTTAAGACTAAACGATGCATTTTGGGCTTGCCGTACTGCTTTCAAAACATCCTTGGGCATGTCACCCTATTGGTTAGTCTATGAAAAACCTTGTCACTTGCTTGTAGAATTAGAACATAAAGCATTTTGGGTCATTAAAGCTTTCAATCTAAATCTTGATGCTTGCAAGATACGCAAATTGCAATCAAATGAACTTGAGGAATTGAGAAATGATGCATATGAAAACTCAAAGATTTACAAAGCTAGAACAAAAGCTTTTCATGACAAGACAATTTTGAGAAAATCTTTTAAAATTGGTTAAAAAATTCTGCTTTATAATTCTCGTCTGCACCTATTCCCTGGAAAATTGAGATCTAGGTGGAGTAGTCCTTTTGTTATCAAACATGTATATCCTCATGGGGCCATAGATATTGAGAATCCTAGGAATGGTAATGTGCTTAAAGTCAATGGATAAAAGCTCAAATCATTTTTGGAAAACCAAGTTGATGAGGTAAAATTCATTTCTCTTTTTGATCCTTGTTATGAATAGAATTTATTCTAATTTTGTTACCTTTTTTTTGCAGTTCTTTGTGTTGCTGGTTAAGTGGCGGATAACGGTACTCCGTGACTCTCAAGTCGGTTTATTTTTCAGTTTCCTAAAATAATTGAATCCTTCTTCTCCTTTAAAATGGATGTCATTCTTTCAAATCTGAGAAAACATTTTCCTTCTCTCCCTCAAAATGCTTTGATAAAAATCTACAAAGTTAGATGTGAAAGATTGAGACTTTTAATGTACAAGGGTATGCTAGAAGATATAAGCTGGATAATTGAAGCAAAGGTCCGACTAGCAGGTGAGTCTTCAATTTCATTTGACTCATATATGTCAGGTCTTGGAAGAAGTTCATATTCTAAAAGAAAAAGAGCAAAAAGGTTACAAGTCTGTCACAAATGTGGACGATGGAATTGTAACAAGCAATGTCGTTCTTTGGAGATGGTTTCCGCAAACAGAGAAGATAAAATTTTCTTCATTAAGAATGGACTGAGTAAGGAGTCATTAGATGATATCTTATTAACTCTTGAGACGCATTCTTATGGATTAGTGCATTGTGAACTTCTTAATTTGTGGAATCTCTTCAAAGATGAAGAAAAACGCTACAGTCTTGGGAATCTGACTCTAAAAGACCTTGTTTTCTAATTTATTAAAAAATTGGATGGGAAGCTTATCCTTGACTCATAGAAGGCGTTTAAGTCGTTACAGGACGTTAAACTAGAGGCAGATATGAGTCATATCCATAACAATCTATACATATTATCTTCTTCTTCTTCTTCTTCTTCTTCATGTTTTCTAAAAAAAATAAGTTTGAACAAGGGTGATCCAGAAGGAGTACCATGGTTTTAATTAGTTGTGGAGCCCCAGCCTTTGGCTGACCCGTCATTGACTCGGGTGGACCTTTGCATGTTAGTCCTTAAAAAATGTTCATATATCATGCTCTGTAGAGAGTTGCACTCCATAACCTAATGTTTACCATCTAGGCACTATGGAGTTGATGGACAGGCAGAAGCATCTCACTCTAGTTATTAGTGAGAAGTAACCCGCGGCTGCTAAAGCGTATGAGGCATCTAAGCTTGATCCTCTATTTTATTAGAAGGGGCTCTCAGCGCCCTGGGATGGGACGTTCTGGATCTTGGACATTACGAATTTCAGATTTTAGCATTTTTGTTAATGTTATGAGCCCAAGTGTGAGCTCTCCAAGTTCCACACCTAAGATGGAAACTCACGATGGTTTCTTCTTTTTCTTTTCTTCGAATAAATGGACATGAGTGTCTACTGCACTAGTGACACGCAGTATAAAGATATGCCACTACTGCACTCATGACGTGCAGTATAAAGATACGCCATGAAAACTGTACATAAAGGTATGTCATCATTTGCTATTATATTTCTTTTATCTTTGTATGATTTTGCTGTATTTTGGTTTTGGACAGACAATCCTTTGAGCAGGGTCCTTCAGGGGTTTCTAGACTTCTTTACCCTGATGGTTTTCTTGAAGTCACAAAATAAAAACAAAAAAAAAATCCTTTACCTTTGATCCTGATCTAGCAATAGCTCAGATAGATTGGTCAGTAAGAAGTAGTGAGGGAAGTAGGATGAAAAGAAAGTTATATTTGACACTTCATTTATAGCTTTGCTTTACTTTTGATTTTATTTGTCGTACTTTGTTTTTGTTTAAATTTGTGTCAGATTTCTCTAACAAGTAATATCTTCTATCCTTTACTCATCTATATTTTAACATTGAGGATAATGTTGTGATCTAGTTGGGGGGAAGGATAGTTGACCAATTTTTTTTTTCTTTTTTGAGAAGTATGATATGATTGTCATGGACTTACTAAACTAATGAATGATGGTAGAGTAAGGAGTAATTTCACTCCTGAGACGCATTTAAATTAGGAAGTATGTTTAGTGATATGACTGTCAGAAACCTATTCGTAGTAAAACCAATTAAGGATGGCAGAGTAAGGAGTAGATTTTGGAAACAATTTATTACTCTTGAGACACATCTTAGTTGGGGTAGTAACTATTTATTGTTTATTTGTGGAAGTAACAAAGTTTTGCTATTCGATTTCCTTTGAAAGATTCAAGCGAATGCACTCTCACATCCTTTGAAGCAATTGAAATTCAGGGATCATAGCATAGTTGAATAAATTATCTTCTTTCTTAAATTTCACAAGCTTAGATATGAATGTTGATATGGTGGATTGAGAATAATAGAAATATGCCTTGTGAGATTTTAAGCCTATTGATGAATGGATTGAATATCTGTAATATTTTCTTCTTTCTTGTGTGATTTTCACTCATGGAATTGATACTCTATAACTTGCTTTGATTCTTTTTTAGGCTACATTTTCACATGTATACATAAATATGATTGAGGCATTTTGAAATAGCTACTTTGACCAAATAGCCATCCTTGTATATTTTCCCTTGTGTAACCCATTTGAGCTTATTTGACTATTCCTTGTTTTTAGCTCATTACGTGCCTTAAAAAAAAACATGTTTTACCCAACTTTAGAGAATAAGAGAGCATTGGCTTTGTTCTTGAATAAGTGTGGGGGTGTGTGTTCTAATAAAAAAAATGACCACCGTTGCAATCAAAGGATTATCAGAGTCTAGAATAAATGTGGATGCTTGGAAACAACAGGAAGAAAATGAAAAAATTCAAGTTTAACAATGAATTCAATTCACCAATTTGGGATTGATCTTCAATAAAACATTAGTCAAATATTGGTGATTATCCTTTATGATGAATGTTTTCAAACATTTTCTCCACTCTAACTGTACCATAATGCTCTTTTATTCTCTTCGGTATTTATCTTCTCATATCTATGTTATCCACTCTCCTTTACCATGACCCCATTACAACCTTGAATAAAGTCCTCTTGATTTTTGTATGCATGTGATTTGAGTAGCGGAGAAGTAGAAGATAAGCAAGCTTATGGTAGTGCAATTGTTCATGGGTTGAATAGAGTGAAATACTTACCTTTTAAACACTTGAGAGATTGAGAGTGAATTCTGTGAGGATCTATCATTCTTGATTCATTCTTTTCAACTGAAGTTTCCTTGCTTGTTGGTTTGAGATGTGAAGAAATGTTACCTCATTAATGCTTTGATCTCTTGAATTTATGGTTGTTTTTCTTGCTTCATCGAGTCTTTTAGAGTTTTTAGTTTTTGAGTCTATGTCGTTTTTCTTTGTTTCCTATCTTTGGTCTTATGTGTTTTGCCTAGGAGTACAAAAAGCTAAGTGTGGGGGAATTTGATAATCACATATTTTATACATTAATGAACCCTCATTTTTACACTCTCCATGTACTTAATTGATTAAGCCTAGTTATGTTTTGTAAGTTTGGACTCAAATTGGACTTAATTGATTTTTTTAGCATTATTTGAGTCTTACATTGTTTCTGTATTTTGGTTATATCTTGAGTTCTAGATGTCTAGAAATTATAATTTTTATCTTGTAGGAAAGCAGAGAGAAAGCTCTACAACTTTAATGAGAGCTCAAAGTCTCATTCAGACATCTAGTGGAACTAATTGGGCTTGGAAGTCAGAACACGAGTTTTGTGACTGGAACCTAAATAGTGTACAGTAATCAGAGCATAACTTAGGCTGTAAGAACTTATTTGGGCTGAAATTTGGACACTTGAAAGTTAAGACCCATATCTACAACTTTCATGAAGAACACACAACTCAAATCGGACAGCTTGGAGGTAATATTGGGTCTGAAAGTCAAAACAGAGGTGCCGAAATTGGGCCTAAATAGTCTGCAGTAATTGGACCATATCTCGGTCTGTAGGTGGTGAAATGAGTTGAAATTTGGACATCTAAAAGTTAAGACCAAGATCTACAACTTTTATGAAGATAACTTTTCCATTTGATGATGGTATCCATGAGTTAAGCAATGAATGATTTTGGAAACAAAGAATCTCAATAATCCAACCACTCATCCAACCACTCCACCCATTCATCCACCTACTCTTAATCAGCCCCCTTGTCATTTTGTATCCCTAATCCTCTATAAAAGGCACCATTGGCTGATCATTTGGTGCTCTTGGTGTTAGGCTTAATTTTTAGAAGTTATGATTATGCTTGTTTATTGTTTTCCTTTGTTGTGATTTTCTCTTGCTCTAAATTGAAGCTATGTTCATCTTTCTCTTCTTTTCTCTTTCTTTCTTCTTATCTATGAGTAACTAAATTTTTATCTTGCTTGGGTAAAAGTGTGAAGCTCTTGGTAATGAAATAAAGTTAAATTATTCTATTTCTTGTGCTTAAATGATATACTATCAAATGAACATTATATATGTTGTATTTTGTTTCTAATCAATTTAGAAACCTTCTTTGTATAATGGAGATCTTGATTTATTGTAGACAATAGGATTGACACAGTGAATGCTTAAACTCATTTGCAAATGTTAGTAGATAATTAAATGAATCATAATATGATTGCATATATAATTAAACTTTGAATGTTATATTTTCCAATTGAAATCTCCTTTGTGTGTGGATTTCAATTGAGTTATAAAGAGAAATAATCTTGCTTTTAATTTATTACCAAGAGTAGATCTCCTAATCCAAACAAGTTCTTAAATTCATTTGTGAATATCTCTTATTACTTTTGGTGTTGTGATAAATTATTTTCTTATCTCAATTAATTTTTCTTCATTAATTCCTTGTGGATCGACCTCGGACTCCCGAGAAATTTATTGCTTGAGACAACCTGCACTTGGGTTTGCATCCTTTAAATCCTACAATCATGTTGTGACAATGAATTATGTAAAGACTACTATTTTAAATGAAAAAGTCAGACGACAAACTCAGCAGGAGTCCTCTTCACAATCAGAGGTTTTGGTTGCTGAAAACATAGGGAGAAGCATTGAGAGGGATCAGGGACAAGGCAATAGAGGAAAAGTAAGAGTAGAAGCAAATCAATGTTTAAATACAAAAACATTGAGTATGACTATTGTGGTAAAAAGGGGAATGTCCAAAGATTCTACTACCGATAGAAAAAGGAGAACAAGGATAATAAGGGCAAACAACAAAAGAAGGATAATGACAATGATGATTGTGTTGCCACCACTACTGGAGGAGATCTTGTGATTATCTATGATGAAAATTTAATTAATGTTGCTTGTGATGGCAGCTGGGTTGTTGACAGTGGTGTCAGTTTTCATGTGACATCTAGGAAGGATTTCTTCACATCTTATACTCCTGGTGATTATGGAGTTTTGAAGATGGATAATGATGGTATGTCAAAGGTGATTAACATTGGCAATATTTGTTTGGAAACCAGTAATGGGACAAAGTTATTTTTGAAGAATGTCAGACACATACCAGACATCCATTTGCATCTGATTTCTGCTAGTGTTCTTGATGATGATGATTATTTTAGTACCTTTGGTGGTGGACAGTGTAAACTCTCTAAGGGTTCTTTGGTTATGGCACATGGAAAGAAGTGTTCAGTTTTGTATTAGACCAAGGTATCACGACCGGGATCGCAGTGAAATAGCAACTCACGAGATTTTAAAGATGATGAAAATGGAGTCGCCACCAATTTTATTTAAATTAAAAAACATTAGAAAACCTTTCTTAGAAAATTGTCTTTGAAAATCAGATCGGATTCGAGAGTCGGTTATGTATAGGGAATGGTGGAAATTTAATCCCACAGCACCCCTATCACACCCGTCTTGAGACGGTACCTTAAATCAGTTGTGCAAAATTTAATAATCTTAAATATATTTCTTTTACTCCTCTTATAAAACATGGTAACTATTTTTTATTTTTTATTTTTTAAAAAAAGGAAGGGAAGAAAAGAAACAACCAAATTGTGAAAATTTAATTTTTGGCTTGACAGAATAATGATTCTACTCCTACTATCCCTGGGTGCAATGAGGAACTCAAAGTCACGTAGTTCTCTAAAAAATAATTATGGATTGATTGATTTTAATTAAAAAGATTTTTGAAAAGAGATTTTGTTTGAAAACAAATTCATCATTACATTGGGTTCAAGTTAGCACTGTGCTACTCAATAAACCCTTATGATCCAACGACATTGAAGATAGAATCCGCTATTCAATCATCATCATTGGTCATTGCATTGATTAAAAGATTTTGTTATTTTTTAAAAAAAGGAATGCACAAGGACAAACAAGTGAACACAATTTTTCATGAGTCAAGTAATATATATAAAAAAAAGCAAGATTAAATATACGTATCACAAACCAAACAACTTTAAAAAAATTATTTTTTAACAAATTTTATATTTTTCCCCATTTTTTATTTTTTATTTTTTTATAATTTTTCTTCAATTTTTTTTTTATTTTATTTTTTTTAGCTTCCCATTAGTCACAAAACACAACATAAAACATACCATTAAATTAAATAAACATTATCAAACAAGAACTAATCATAAATAACACAAACAATTTTTTTTGTTGTTTTTTTATTTCCATTTTTTACCATTTTCATATTATTATTATTTTTATATATTTTCATATTTTTTTTTTGTTTCATCTTAAAAGGCCCAATTACAAAGTTCAGAACCCTCTTTTTTTTTCTTTCACGAAAAACTAGTATCTCAAGCCCAAACAACACACAAAAATAAGGTTGGCCCAAAAATATATATATAAAAAAAAACAACAGCCCAATTTCTTTTTCACCTTTTTTAATTTTTATTCTGTTTATTATTTTTTACTTCAGTAAGCTGATAAAAAATGAAACATAAAAACATAGAAAGACATAAACAGAGAAAGAAGAACCTAGTCTTCCACCGATGGCGACGGCGTAGAGAAGTAGTGGAGCAGTGCGGAGGGTAGCTCGACGACAGATCTGGGTGATCCGGATGGAGCGGCGCCGACGGGGTGATTTGGGCGTGGAGAGCAGCGACGTGTCGCGGTTTCAGTGTGGAGACGACTGGTCGGCGCGGCTTTTGGTGTTCGACGGGTGGCTGGTCAGATCTGGAGGTTTCGGGCGGAGCGGCGCCGGCGGGGTGGTGCTAGCGGGGCAGTGCAAAGTGGTGGCTTAGGTGGGTTTGGTTATGATGAGGGTGGTGATGGTGAGGTGGCTGAGATGATTGGTAGTTGGTGAGGTCCTTGTGAGAGTGGTTTAGAGTTGAAGGGCTGGTTGGACGTGAAATGGAGGTTAATGCAAGGTGGTGAGGGGTGTTGGTGGTAGTGGTGCAAGGTGGTGTGGGGTGAGTGATGTGTGGTGGAGATGGAGAAGATGGTGAGGTTTGGTGCTTGGTGTTAGTGAAAGATGGTTATGGGGGGTGGAGCTTGAAGGTTGAAGATGAAGGTTGAAGATGAAGGTTGATGATGAAAGGTTATGGAGGGGTAGTTAGTTTGGTGAAGATAGGGTTGAGGATAGTTATAATTGGTGGAGGTTAAAGGTTAATGGTGGTGAAAAGTTGGTGGGGTTAGGTTTGAAGGTTGAAGGTGTAACACCCCTTGATATAGCGACCGCAACACGATCGTCATTACATCACGGTCACTAAATCCAGGTGTGTCACAGCCATGATAACATACGTTTCAAAATTTAGAAGTTTATTATTATTTTTTTTTTTTGTGTTTATACGTAAGTAGAACATACGAGCCTCGAATGAAATGTATTTGTATTAACCCATATCCAAATGCAACATCATCTTATACACAACCACCAAAATAAAATCCTATGCCTTCTATATATATTTTATAGTTAATTAACGTAAATCATTGATATCATAGGATATCATAATTACAGAGTCAAATAAAATACAAGCGGGAACTAAAAACACTAAAGGGGAAAAGTAGTAACCCGGGATGGGTACCACCACGAGACAAATCCGCAACCCCATGCACATATACGACGCTCAAGTCCCGGTTGACGAGACAGGCATCAATGCCTCCACGCAGCATTGTGCTCTCACGTAATTGAAGAAATCTCATCCACACATCCAATCCAAATCAACCAAGATTCTTCTTCATCTCCCTCACGATCTTTTATCAAACGTACATATATATATACATAACAGAAGCACAAGAATACAAGAAAGAGGTAAGACATCCTACCATCATTACCAATCATAGCAGCTATAAACATAACGGCGCCACGCGCCCAATTAGCAACTCGAATATCATATTCAATTTAATGAGCAAAAATTCCAACAGTAAGCAAATAAACAGTTCCAGGCAGATAATCATCACAGTAATTATTAAATCAGTCATAGTTATGGAAAAATAAATATTAACAATGACAGGGTATATCATGACTCATATGCATGCTTTCCCAAATTCCTACTCCATGGAGCTAGACTCAATCAAGTGGAGAGAAAGATCAGGAGACATGTCTGTAACTCGGCTGCCGAGGCCAGTGCTATCAATAAATTTTCTCATGCGCAAATCATGGCATTGTAGTACATTCTACCCTAGATCACGATAATAGACAGGTGTCAAGTCCGGATCGTCGGTGTGTTTGCATCGGTTTGCCCCACGGCACAGAGGAGCTCTAAACTGTCCATGTGAGGGACCCGCACCCCGACGCCCCCGAGGTCATAACACGACCCACACTTGTCTATTCGCACCCAGACTTGTCTATTCGCACCCGCACTAAGGTGTGTTCAATCTCCTAGGCAACTTGGCCTTACAACAGTCCACAAGGACAATCACAATGCATAAGACACTATGCATGCACATGTATGATTCATAATTTCATACAATTCCATAATCACATAATATCAATGTCAAATCAATCAATACGTCATTAGGTTCATTATGAATCCTAACTTAGAATTTATTCCTTATTTCAAGGTTCATGTTCAAAAATCAACTTAACATACTAAGGCAATTCGATCTCCAATAACTTACATTTTATTTAAGCCCTCAAGTCTCACATTCTCATGTTCTTTACCCACTATGATCACCTTAAGTCTTATGATGAATTCATTCTTAGTCCTTTAAGGCTTATGAAGTCTTAATCCTAATAATCCTTCTAATTTAATAATTGTCCATTTCATTACCTAGTTCTCTAAGTATCTAATTACTTATACTTCCAATTTACCAAAATTACATTTTCCCAAATAATGTACTAGAGGCCGTGGCCTCCTAATGAATTCAATTCCAATTCCTTTCAAGCCATAATCTTGTACACCACTCCCTTAATTATTTAAAGTGTTCACTTGTTCAATTAACTCACCAAAAACCCTAGGTTCTTGGCTCCAAAACCGTAGCCACCATAGAAGTCTCAACTTCCAATTGTTCTTCCATTAAATCCCATCTTGTTACTTAATTAATTCTAGTCTCATACTTATTGCACATCAACCATAAATTACCCCATTTTTCCACCCAAAACCGTGGCATCACTTGAGTTTCAATTTCAAATTCTTCTTCCATTACATTCCATATTTATACATTGATTACTTCAAATCAAATGCTTGTTACAATTTATCACAATTTCCCTTAATTGCTAGCCTCAAAACCGTGGCACCCCATAGGGTCCTAGGTTACCAATTTTCTTCTCACTAGTTTAGTCTTCCTTTACCTAATTTGCCTAGCATTACTCTTGACACAATGTTAACCAAAATTCTGCTCTTAAGAACAGCCCAAAACCGTGGCACTCACCAAGGTCCAACAACCAGAATTTTGTCCACTTGAATCAACCTTAACTACTTGATTTAATTTGCCATGCATTGGTCAAAATTTAAGCATCATTTCCATTCATTTTCCAGCCCAAAAACAGCCCCAAAACCGTGGCACATTCAGGGGGTCCAGCAACCAGAATTTCCAGCAAGCAAACATGGATTTCAATCACAAAATTACATGAATAATTAACCACTAAATCAACTACTCAAAGCTAAATTAAAATGACATTCAAGAAATCAATTTCAAGCAATTTCAAGAACAACCACCATGTGGTTTTTCTTCCAAAAATCAAACACAAGGTTCCTAGTTGCTAAAGAGGTTGAGGAGGATTAGTCTTCCTCTTACCAAGATGAAGAACCAAGAAAAATTCCAAGAGCACTCTTGATTTTCGGATTTGAAGCTCAAAAACCCTAGAAAATGTGGTCCAAGTTAGAACAATGTAATGATGTGAAAAAGAAGAAGAAAATGACCATTAAATCAAGAGGAAAACCAGAAACGAAAATGGAGTGGAAGCCTGAAATTTTTCAGCCATGGGAGCTCACCTTCAAAGCTTGAGAAATGGTTGAAGATGGAAGCTTTCTTGAAAACTCCAAGCACAAAAGATGATGAGAAGGAGTAGGAGATTAAGAAAATATGGTTGGTGTGAATTTTTATGAATGTTGGAGTCTTTGGAGGGTGGCTGGACGTGTGGTGGCTGGAAGAGGAAGAAAGAAATGGTTGAAGAGAGAAAGAAGAAGAAGAAACGTAAAAGGAAGGAGAAATTGTGCTTTTGGGGTGTAAATGAGTTAAATGAATTATTTGGATAATTCAAATCAATTCATTCACCTTTTTGGGCTGCAGATCACGTACATGAGAGAGAGAAATGGGTGACAAAAATTGGCTTCCTTTGGAAGCTACACATGTGGTCAAAGCTTGGGGTCAAAGCTTCTTAAGGAAGCTTGAATATTTAACTATTAAATTTGAATTAAAGTGACTTGATTAGACATAAGGTAGATTACATTAGGATAATGTGATAGTATTTTTATTACACACTATTATTCAATGGATAATAGTTACAGTCGACAGGAGTCAGTATTTAATTAATCTGACAGATGAATTTTTCGCTGTATTGATTTAAATGTAACTGTTAAGATTTCTCGAAAATTGTGAAACCTCGTAAACTGTGTCAAGCCTCGGGTTTAGTAAGATCCCCGTCGACTTATCCATAGTCCAAGGTTCTCAGAGAAAACATCGCGTTTCTCGATTACGCTCTCAGCACAAAGACGCAAAACGAGGAATATATTAAAATATTCGACGGTTCGGAAAATTCCCAAAAAATTCTCAAAAATTACAAATATTATAAAACGACCACTCGTCATATAATTTCCCAATTTTTGAAGCGCTACAGATCGTTTTCACGACTCTTGCTGAGTTTCACGCAAAACGAGGAATATATTAAAATATTCGTCGTTTCCGAAAAATTCCAGAAAAATTCACATAATTCACAAATATTGGAAAATGACTATTCATGGTGAAATAATCAATTTCCGAAGTGTTACACTGGTCTCAGCAATTCTCACCAGGTGTGCACGCAAAACGAGGAATATATTAAAATATTCGTCGTTTAGAAAAATTCTAGAAAAATTTCTAAAAATCAAGAATATTATAAAATGATGAATTATGACCAAATAGGTATTTTTCGGGATGTTACAACACTCCCCTTCAAATAGAAATTTCGTCCTCGAAATTTTCATCCCTTAGATCAAACATTAACGTGTTTCTTCATCTTATTTTCTCTTACCCTCAAATTGTGTCTCTAGTTACGTCAATTTAGATCACCCTTACCAACGCGATCTCTATATCTTTGCGTTGCTTTATTCTTCTATTCTTAATCTTCACGAGAAGTTTCTCATAAATCAGACTCTCTCTGAATTGCACCGGGTTTAGTTTGATGACGTGGCTGGATCGGTGACATACTTTCGCGATCGTGACATATGGAAGATATCATGGAGACTTAGAAAGAAAGGATGACAGAATCTGCTGACAAGCTATTGAACCAAACCCGAAACGAAATTTGATATAGTCCAAAGAATTTTGGAATGGGTTTATTAGTAACCCAGACAGGACGACACTGAAACTAAACGTTATACTCCTTCAAAAACTCTAATCACCTTTCCTGTCTCATGTTCAGCCACTTTTTATCGAATGGATACTTCAGGTCCTTGCGATTGCTAAAGGCGTTGATCGTAGCAAGCGTCTCCATATTCTCAGAAAAATTTTAACTACAGCTAGCACCAAACTGTGAGTTAGGCAATTCCCAATGTGTCCTCAACTACCTTGAGGTGTAAGTCACAACTTTCCCAACCTTGCATGAACACATATCCTAGATTTTTCTGTGAAGCATAAAATTCTCCAAACAGTTCCCTGGGATTAGGTAGAACCAAATCTGACAAGCATTCGAATGTCTCCTCGACCTTTAAAACCTTTCTTCACACGCGTTAGTCCATAGAAGTTTTGATCCTCTTCTCGTAAACTGAGCAAAATATCCTGGCTATCTTGGAGGATCCATTGATACTCCTTCAATCTATGTGTCTTCTTCGATAAAACTAGCTAATTCTACCAGCTATGTGTCTCTTTTACGGTCTCCGATCTTTCCTTTTGAAGAACTGCTTCAATTTCTTGGGAATCCACAACATTCCCTCCGTTTGGAATTTCGTGATCCAAAACTGAACCTTCTCAATTAAGAATCCGTACTCTGATACTTTGACATTTGCTCTCCCCCCTTTAAAGTCAGGAAAACTATGCCGAGATGTCCAACGTGTATCTCTATATTTTCGAGAATAGATCAGAATGTCATCATTAATGACAATGACAATTCTATTCTAGGTAAGGACAAAAGATACAATTCATGTCACTCATGAATACGACAAGAGGATTTGTTATTCCGAACAGCATCACGGGACAACCATAATGCCCATAGCGCATTCGAAATCATTTCGGGGACATTCTCAATTTCCCGCGAATTTCATGATGACCAGGACGTACATCTTTCTCCGAGGATACTCACCCTTGATCATAATCTCGTTCGTTTGACGATGGTGTTCATCTCACTGAGATGTCCCATTCTTCTCCTTAACCGACAAAGACCGTAGTTCATCACAAGAAACTTACTCGACTACAATGGTGACAGTCATATTCCCTTTTCTCCCGTCCTCTCGCAAAAGGTAACACGTATCCTTGGATTTCTTTTCCTCGCAAAGCTTCAACTTTGTTGGTTGTTACGAACTCAAAGCCTTAGTTTCGAAAATCACTAAGGTGTTGGTCGAAACGCTCTAGCAGGTGATAATCGGGAAACGACCAATCAATTTCTAGAATCATGGGCTCAAATAGATATAATTTTAGGTAAGCAAGATAGATCAACGAAAGATTCAGTCTTTAGTAGAAATAGAATAGATTACATAGACTTAGGTGTCAACGACAAGTCTTAGTAACGTAAAATGGAAATAATTTAAGTTGAAGATAGGAAAGATACAAATGAATCCTAATGATCCATAAAGTTACAAATTGTAAAAGGAAGGGTTACCCCCAGAATTATACAGCACGATTACAGGATCGTCATTTGAGGCATAACTTCCACGGTTTAGATCTCCGAATTTTGAAGTCTCAGCACCTCCCAAGGTATAAGTTCTGGCTTCCGCTTGTGGTTCTACAACCTTTACAAAGATTGACTGAAGAATCTACCTTTGCTCGGTCGCAGTTGCGAGAGACGTGTCTAGGCTTTCCACATTTAAAACAGATTATCCCTTTGATTTTACACTCCCTCGTGAAGTGTTCCTTTCCGCATTTCATACATCTTGGCGAAGATGTCGGAATCTGACTGGGTACACCGCCACTAGTACTTTGTCCAGGAATTGGTTGTTGTTGTTGTTTCCCTAATACCCGTGCGCATGGTTTCCGCTTAAACTGGTTAACTTTTCTATTATTCCTCCTTTGGAATCTAGGTAGTCCACGTTTGCCCCGAAGTCGACTTTCCTCCAACAGATTCTGAACCTCAACTTCCAACTCTCGTTGTTGCGTGATCCTCTGATCTTGGTAAGCTGTCACGCTAGCTATCCCTTGCATGCCTTCTGTCGTCGCGGTCATGCTTCCATTGTCTTGTCCTGCGTTTACACGCATACGTCTTCGCCACGAGCCATTGACTTTCTTCGAAGTCGGACAAAACATACATATCAAAACAAACATAATTATTTCAAACAACATTATTTCTCCTCGGAAACCAAACACACAAAATCACACAATTCAAACATGACAAGTCAATTCATGAATTCTAACGATCTCTAGCTCGAGCTCCTTCATTCTGCTTCTACAGCGTAGCCCCTCGTAAGCCGTCAACTTCCAAACTGCTTCTCGAACCTAGTTCACACCAACTATTTCTTTCTCCAGAATATCGGTTTTCCAAAACCTTTTGATCTCCTCACAAAAGAATTCCTATTTTCCTAACTCAGTACGCCTAGGTGAAGTCATAGTTTCCTGTACACACAGAACATTACACATTGAGTAGGCCAGTCCTCAATATCATGCAACTGTATAACAGTAGCTATCAACATTCAACCTACAGCAAGTCATGCATTCCTTTCCCATTATCTCAATCAAGAGACAAGGAAGTGCACAACAGACTAAATTCTAATATGCCTAAACATAGCAAGTCCATACCCCGGCTCAACAGGATGAACTCGCTCTGATACCACCTAATGTAACACCCCTTGATATAGCGACCGCAACACGATCGTCATTACATCACGGTCACTAAATCCAGGTGTGTCACAGCCATGATAACATACGTTTCAAAATTTAGAAGTTTATTATTATTATTATTTTTTTGTGTTTATACGTAAGTAGAACATACGAGCCTCGAATGAAATGTATTTGTATTAACCCATATCCAAATGCAACATCATCTTATACACAACCACCAAAATAAAATCCTATGCCTTCTATATATATTTTATAGTTAATTAACGTAAATCATTGATATCATAGGATATCATAATTACAGAGTCAAATAAAATACAGCGGGAACTAAAAACACTAAAGGGGAAAAGTAGTAACCCAGGGATGGGTACCACCAGCAGACAAATCCGCAACCCCATGCACATATACGACGCTCGAAGTCCCAGTTGACGAGACAGGCATCAATGCCTCCACGCAGTTGTGCTCTCACGTAATTGAAGAAATCTCATCCACACATCCAATGCAAATCAACCAAGATTCTTCTTCATCTCCCTCACGATCTTTTATCAAACGTACATATATATATACATAACAGAAGCACAAGAATACAAGAAAGAGGTAAGACATCCTACCATCATTACCAATCATAGCAAATAGAAACGAACGGCGCCACGCGCCCAATTAGCAACTCGAATATCATATTCAATTTAATGAGCAAAAATTCCAACAAGTAAGCAAATAAACGGTTCCGAGCGTATAATCATCACAAGAATTATTAAATCAGTCATAGTTATGGAAAAATAAATATTAACAATGACGGGGTATATCATGACTCATATGCATGCTTTCCCAAATTCCTACTCCATGGAGCTAGACTCAATCAAGCGGAGAGAAAGATCGGGAGACATGTACGTAACTCCTCGACCGCCGAGGCCGTGCTATCAATAAATTTTCTCATGCGCAAATCATGGCATTGTACGGACATTCTACACTAGATCACGATATAGGACGGTGTCAAGTCCGGATCGTCGGTGTGTTTGCATCGGTTTGCCCCACGGCACGCAGGAGCTCTAAACCGTCCATGTGAGGGACCCGCACCCCGACGCCCCGAGGTCATAACACGACCCACACTTGTCTATTCGCACCCGCACTAAGGTGTGTTCAATCTCCTAGGCAACTAGGCCTTACAACAATCCACAAGGACAATCACAATGCATAAGACACTATGCATGCACATGTATGATTCATAATTTCATACAATTCCATAATCACATAATATCAATGTCAAATCAATCAATACGTCATTAGGTTCATTATGAATCCTAACTTAGAATTTATTCCTTATTTCAAGGTTCATGTTCAAAAATCAACTTAACATACTAAGGCAATTCGATCTCCAATAACTTACATTTTATTTAAGCCCTCAAGTCTCACATTCTCATGTTCTTTACCCACTTATGATCACCTTAAGTCTTATGATGAATTCATTCTTAGTCCTTTAAGGCTTATGAAGTCTTAATCCTAATAATCCTTCTAATTTAATAATTGTCCATTTCATTACCTAGTTCTCTAAGTATCTAATTACTTATACTTCCAATTTACCAAAATTACATTTTCCCAAATAATGTACTAGAGGCCGTGGCCTCCTAATGAATTCAATTCCAATTCCTTTCAAGCCATAATCTTGTACACCACTCCCTTAATTATTTAAAGTGTTCACTTGTTCAATTAACTCACCAAAAACCCTAGGTTCTTGGCTCCAAAACCGTAGCCACCATAGAAGTCTCAACTTCCAATTGTTCTTCCATTAAATCCCATCTTGTTACTTAATTAATTCTAGTCTCATACTTATTGCACATCAACCATAAATTACCCCATTTTTCCACCCAAAACCGTGGCATCACTTGAGTTTCAATTTCAAATTCTTCTTCCATTACATTCCATATTTATACATTGATTACTTCAAATCAAATGCTTGTTACAATTTATCACAATTTCCCTTAATTGCTAGCCTCAAAACCGTGGCACCCCATAGGGTCCTAGGTTACCAATTTTCTTCTCACTAGTTTAGTCTTCCTTTACCTAATTTGCCTAGCATTACTCTTGACACAATGTTAACCAAAATTCTGCTCTTAAGAACAGCCCAAAACCGTGGCACTCACCAAGGTCCAACAACCAGAATTTTGTCCACTTGAATCAACCTTAACTACTTGATTTAATTTGCCATGCATTGGTCAAAATTTAAGCATCATTTCCATTCATTTTCCAGCCCAAAAACAGCCCCAAAACCGTGGCACATTCAGGGGGTCCAGCAACCAGAATTTCCAGCAAGCAAACATGGATTTCAATCACAAAATTACATGAATAATTAACCACTAAATCAACTACTCAAAGCTAAATTAAAATGACATTCAAGAAATCAATTTCAAGCAATTTCAAGAACAACCACCATGTGGTTTTTCTTCCAAAAATCAAACACAAGGTTCCTAGTTGCTAAAGAGGTTGAGGAGGATTAGTCTTCCTCTTACCAAGATGAAGAACCAAGAAAAATTCCAAGAGCACTCTTGATTTTCGGATTTGAAGCTCAAAAACCCTAGAAAATGTGGTCCAAGTTAGAACAATGTAATGATGTGAAAAAGAAGAAGAAAATGACCATTAAATCAAGAGGAAAACCAGAAATGAAATGGAGTGGAAGCCTGAAATTTTTCAGCCATGGGAGCTCACCTTCAAAGCTTGAGAAATGGTTGAAGATGGAAGCTTTCTTGAAAACTCCAAGCACAAAAGATGATGAGAAGGAGTAGGAGATTAAGAAAATATGGTTGGTGTGAATTTTTATGAATGTTGGAGTCTTTGGAGGGTGGCTGGACGTGTGGTGGCTGGAAGAGGAAGAAAGAAATGGTTGAAGAGAGAAAGAAGAAGAAGAAACGTAAAAGGAAGGAGAAATTGTGCTTTTGGGGTGTAAATGAGTTAAATGAATTATTTGGATAATTCAAATCAATTCATTCACCTTTTTGGGCTGCAGATCACGTACATGAGAGAGAGAAATGGGTGACAAAAATTGGCTTCCTTTGGAAGCTACACATGTGGTCAAAGCTTGGGGTCAAAGCTTCTTAAGGAAGCTTGAATATTTAACTATTAAATTTGAATTAAAGTGACTTGATTAGACATAAGGTAGATTACATTAGGATAATGTGATAGTATTTTTATTACACACTATTATTCAATGGATAATAGTTACAGTCGACAGGAGTCAGTATTTAATTAATCTGACAGGATGAATTTTTCATTTGTATTGATTTAAATGTAACTTAAGATTTCTCGAAAATTGTGAAATCTCGTAAACTGTGTCAAGCCTCGGGTTTAGTAAGATCCCCGTCGACTTATCCATAGTCCAAGGTTCTCGGAAAAACATCGCGTTTCTCGATTACTCACTCACAAGCACGCAAAACGAGGAATATATTAAAATATTCGACGATTCCTAAAAATTCCCAAAAAATTCTCAAAAATTACAAATATTATAAAACGACCACTCGTCATATAATTTCCCAATTTTTGAAGCGCTACAATCGTTTTCCGACTCTGCTTCGAGTTTCACGCAAAACGAGGAATATATTAAAATATTCGTCGTTTAAAAAATTCCAGAAAAATTCACATAAATCACAAATATTGGAAAATGACTATTCATGGTGAAATAATCAATTTCCGGAGTGTTACACTGGTCTCAGCAATTCTCAGCCCAGTGTGCACGCAAAACGAGGAATATATTAAAATATTCGTCGTTTCCGAAAAATTCTAGAAAAATTTTTAAAAATCAAGAATATTATAAAATGATGAATTATGATCAAATAGGTATTTTTCGGGATGTTACAGAAGGTGGTTGGGTTATGGAAGAGTGGTTATGTGTGGTGAGTTGAAGGTTAATAATGGTGGTTATGGATTGTTAATGGAGGTTGATGGTAGTTGTGAGTGGTGGTGGGTTGAAGATGAAGGTGGTGGGTTGATGATGAAGATAGTGGTGGTTTTAGGTTGTTGGTGGTTATTAATGGTGGTGATGAATGAAGATGGTGGGTGAGAGTGGAGGTTTGGTTATGGAGGATGGTAGTGTGTTTACCGAGTTGACTCGATTAGGGTGTATAGTTGAAGATCATGGTGGTGTTTGAGGGGGTGCTTGGTGATTGTGGTGGATGGTGGCTATGGTGGAATGGAGGGCTTGGACGTGATGGTGCAAGGTGGTGAGGGGTGGTTGGACATGGATGGTGGTTATGGAGGTGAATGGTGGAGGTTGGTTATGGAGCTTGAGGGTGAAGTAGTTTTGGAAGATGGTGGTGCAAGGTAGTGAGGTGTGTTGGTTGTTTGAAAGTGGGTGGTGAAATGGAAGATGGTGAAGGTGATGTGGTGAGAGTGTGAAGATGAGTGGGGATGAAGATGGTAAAGGTCATATAGTGAGTGATGAATGTGGGTGAAGAGGAAAATGTGTGTGCTTTTTGGCCTCCTGGTTCCTACGTGAGTGAGTGTGTGAGAGTGAGAGTGAGTGATGCCAAAGTGTCCTATGTATATACGTGAAAAAAAGAGTGAGTGGGGAGCAAAACAACTTTGTCCCCCTGCTACATTGTGTGTGCTGTGTGCATGAAAAAAGAAAAAGACATAAAAAACAAGGAAAAGAAAAGCCGACTTTTACCCAAACCAAAAAACAAACCAACAACAAATTTTTAACATTACTATTTTTTATTTTATTTATATTTTTTTGTTCTTTTTATTATTATTATTTTTTCTTTTTTTTTAAACTAGGCTAAGGTGGGCTTATGTGTTTGGGCTAAGAATGCGGACCAAAAATGTAGATCTGAATTAACTAAATTTTTTATTTTCTTTTTCTTTCTTTTCCTGTTTAATTTTTATTTTTTAATTTTTCTTTTGCTTTTTTTTTTTTTTTTTTTTTGGAGCTCAGTCAAAATTGGATTTTTACACAAGACTTCAATTTCTGTTGATGCTACTAATATAGTTGAGTGTGATAATCAGTCAAAGTTATGACACAAGAGACTTAGCCACATTAGTGAGAAAGGACTTGATACTTTGGCCAAAAGGAATCTACTTTTAGGTTTGAAGGATGCAAGTTTGGAAAAGTGTGTTCATTGTTTGACTGGGAAATATAATAGAGTCTTTTTCAAGAGTCATCCTCCTTCTAGGAAATCAGAGGTGCTTGAGTTAGTGTATTTAGATCTTTGTGGTCCTATAAAGACTAGAACATTTGGTGGTGTGCTTTACTTTGTGACCTTTATTGATGATCATTCAAGGAAACTTTGCGTTTATGCCTTGAAGACTAAGGATCAGGTGTTTGGTGTCTTTAAGCAATTTCAGGCTTTTGTTGAGAGAGAAACAGGGAAGAAGCTGAAATGTGTTCGCACTGATAATGGTGGTGAATATTGTGGACCATTTGATAAGTACTATAGACAGTAGGGCATTAGACACCAGAAGACGACCCCTAAAACTCCTCAGCTTAATGACCTAGTAGAAAGCATGAACAAGACATTAATGGAGAGAGTTAGATGTTTGCTTTCCGAAGCAAAGTTACCTGGATCTTTATAGGGTGAGGCTTTATATATTGCTGCACATGTTATTAATTTATCTCCTATTGTTGCTTTGCGGGCTGATGTTCCTAATAGGGTGTGGTATGGAAAGGATATTTCCTATGACTACTTACGTGTCTTTGGGTGTAGAGCATTTGTACATGTGCCTAAAGATAAGAGGTCCAAGTTGGATGTCAAGACTAGGCAATACATCTTCATTGGCTATGGTCATGATGAGTTTGGCTATAGATAGTATGATCCAGTTGAGAAGAAGCTTGTTAGAAGCCGTGATGTTATTTTCATGGATCAGTCCATTAAAGATATTGGATAAGACAAAGAAGTTAGAGTCTCCGAGTACTGATGGTTTGGTTGATATTGATTCAGTTCCTGAGCCTCATATACCTGATGTAGCTGACTTTGGCAATCGTGATGATGTGCACAATCATATTCAGGGTGATCAAGTTGAGGATGTTATTGATAATGTTGCTGATGAGGTAGATGCTCCTGCTCGTGAGGTTGTTGATGAACCTGATGTTTTACTTAGGAGGTCTTCCAGACATCTTATTCCCTCTACCTGTTACTCATATGATGAATATGTGCTCTTCACTGACGGAGGAGAACCTGAGTGCTACGAAGAGGCAATGGAGAGTGAGCAGAAGGCAGAATAGGTTACAGCAATGAATGATGAGATGAAATCTTTGCTTGACAACCATACTTTTGACCTGGTCAAGTTTCCTAAGGACAGGAAAGCTTTGCAAAATCGGTGAGTTTACAGGTTGAAGAATGATGAGAATACTTCCACTCTGAGATACAAAGCTAGATTAATTGTCAAAGGCTACCATCAGAAAAAGGGGATTAATTTTGATGAGATTTTCTCACCAGTTGTTAAAATGCCTTCTATCCAAGTTGTTCTTGGTTTGGTAGCCAGTCTTGATTTAGAGGTTGAGTAGATGAATGTGAAAACTACTTTCCTTCACGGTAATTTGAAAGAGGAGATTTACATGGAGCAACCTGAGGGTTTTGTGATGAAGGGTAAAGAAAATTATGTTTGCATGTTGAATAAAAGTTTGTATGGCTTGAAACAAGCCCCGAGACAATAGTACAAGAAGTTTGAGTCTGTTATGATTCAGTAGGGATTCAAAAAGGCTACTTCTGATCATTGTGTGTTTGTGCATAAATTTTCTGATAATGATTTCATCATTTTATTACTCGATGTTGATAATATGTTGATTGTTGGTCATAATTCTTCTAGAATTGATAGGTTGAAAAAGGAGCTTAGTAAGTCTTTTGCAACAAAAGACTTAGGACCTACAAGACAGATTCTTGGCATGCAGATTACTTGTGATAGAGTGGCCAAGAAGTTGTGGTTATCTCAGGAGAAGTACATTGAGAAAGTGTTTCAACAGTTTCACTTGGATAAAGCTAAAATTATAAGCACACCTCTTACTTTACATTTTAGGCTTAGCACTAGACATGCTCCTTCTGGTGATGAAGAGAAACAAGACGTGCAACATGTTTCTTATGCATCTGTAAAAAGAAGTTTGATGTATACAATGGTTTGCACAAGGCCTGATATATCTCATGCAGTTGGTGTGGTTAGTTGTTTTCTTTCCAATCTTGGTAGAGAGCATTGGAAAGCTGTGAAATGGATATTGAGATATCTTCGGGGTACTTCTAGTTTGAAGATCTGTTTTGGAATTGGAAAACCTATTCTTTGTGGTTATACAGATTCGAACTTGGCAGGGGATGTTGACTCTAGAAAGTCTACTTCTGACTATTTGATTACCTTTGTAGGGGGAGTTGTGGCTTGGCAATCTAGATTGCAAAAGTGTGTTGTATTGTCTATTACCGAGAATGAGTTTATTGCTATTATCGAGGCTTGTGATGAGTTGCTTTGGATGAAGAATTTTGTGCATGAACTTGGTTTTACTCAGCAGAGGTATGTTTTGTTTTGTGATAGCCATAGTGTTATCCATCTTGGCAAGAATCCTACGTTCTAGGTAGATCAAAACATATTGATGTGAAGTATCATTGGATACGTGATGTTCTGAACTCTAAGTTGTTAGAACTTGAGAAGATCCATATTGATGATAATGGTTCAGACATGTTGACAAAGACTATACCGAGGGAGAAGTTTGAAGATTGTCGTTTAGTTGCCGGTTTGGCATTTGCCTCCACTTGAGTTGGAGGGGGAGTTTGTTGTATGGGTCCAACCTAAGTGGGCCCATACCATAATATTATTTTTTTTAAAAAAAAAGAGGAGATAGGCTTTTAAAAGCTTCAGCAGCCTTTGTTTTTCGAAGAACGGAGAACAGCGCCGCATGAGAGAGAAGAGAAAAAGTTTCAGTGCTGATCTTGCGTGTTTAAATTGAGTGGTCATTTGTGTTTCGATCTGGATGATTTTTTAGTATGTTGTTCCTTACATTGTGAGCTTCTACTTGTACGGTCAGATTCTTATTTTTTCATCTCTACTTGTTAGGTTGTTTGTATCCCTTTGTGAGTTTTGAGCTTTGTTACTTTGTTGATTTTTACTTTGTTGGTAGTGAGTAAGGGTTATTGTAATATCCTTGTTTATTGGGAAACACTTTGCTGTACTCATTAATTTTTATAGTGGAGATTTTTTTGGATTAGGTCCCGTGATTTTTTACTTCTCACATTGAAGGAGTTGTCCTCATTAAAATTGTGTGTGTTCTTTTTACTTATTTATTTTTATACATTCTTAGATATATCTTTTGATGAATATTTTTAATTGGCTGTATATTTTACTCATTACATATTCTTTCAAGTGAGAAATATTTTATTGCTTATTTGTATGTTGTTGTTTTTACTGTGTACACACTCTTTTTTTTCCCAACAATTATAACATCCAAAGGAGGTTCATGAAACACCGCCGGACCAGGTGCTTGCACACAAGCATTCGATGCCAGCATATCAGTACATGAATTGGCTTCTCTATAAACACATGAAGAATTCTCACTTCCCATCTCCTAGCCAACTAGCCATGAATAATATCAGCCAAGGATCTTCTTGCAAATATATATATATATATATATATATATATATATATATATATATATATAGACATATCTAAATGAGAAGAGTAGTTATTATGAGAGTGTGAGAGGAATAAATCTTGACCATATAATCATACATGGATGGTTAAGATTAAAAGTTACTTAAAGGTCATGTGACCACTTAAAAAAGTCACATGCATTTATGTTCTAATCTTAACCATTTATATAAGATCTAATGATTAAGATTCACTCTTTTCACCCTCTCACAATAAACACTCCTCTCACCTGATACACTTTCTCTATATATATATATATGCACTATCTTTCTCCTAAAAAAAATTACACTTTTTCTATCTTTATTTTTCTAATAAAAAAAGTGTAAGAAAGGTCCATCTAATATGCAAACATAACTCATTTCTTAATTCAACCTCGCCGCCAGTACCATCCTTTTCATTGATCCCTCTGTAAAATGGGCCCTGGCCGTCGTTGAGACTGAACATTCTGAAATAAAAAATAAAAAACAAATAAACAAAAAAGAAACTATAAGTGTCCGTTGATTTTTAAAATTAAACATGAAATTAAAATTTAAAATTAAAATTAAATATTTTAATTTTAATTTTTATATTTAAAATATTATTTAGAATTAGAATTACAATTTTATAAATCAATTTCATGAAATTAAAAAATAATTAAATTAAATTTTTTTTTTAATTTTTAACATATACTTTAAGAATTATTAATTCTATAACTTAAAAATTAAACTTTTTCTCTCTATATATTTATTTATAAATAATCATATTTATTGAGATTTTACATTTATATAAAAAATTATTTTTATATTTATATAAAATTTATTATAATAACTATTTACTTTTAAAAAAATTCATGAAAATTTTTTTATAAAAAAAAATATGACTATTATATTATAAAAATATTATTGTATAAATATTTTTATTAATTTTAATTTTATAAATAATTTTTTAATATTTTAAATCATACCTTTAAATAACAAAATTGTAATTAAATTTATAATTATAATTTTTTATTCTAATTCTTTAACAACTTCAAATATAAAATTTAAGATTATTAACTAATTTTAATTTTAAAAAAATTGACATTAAAATTAAAATTTTATATTTTAATTATAATTCTACTATTGAAATAAATCCTAATTGTAAATAGAATATACAAGCAAAGAAAGAAATAGATGAATAAAGAATGCGCTTCCGGCGTTGGATGATTTTATTTTCTCCACCTACCATACAAAGTCAAAATCAGAAACCTCAGCGTCAAAATTACCTGAATAATAAAACATAATTTATATTTATTTTTAATTTTAATTCTTATAATTATTTTTTATGTCAATTCTTATATTTATAAAAAAATTAAAATAATTCATACTATTAATTCATATTATAATATCATTATAATATCATCAGTAAATTAAAATTTATTAGGATAATTGTTTTTAGTAAAACCTTAAATTAAGTGTTTATTTATTTTAATAAATACGTGTTTCTTTTAAATAAATATTTTTTGTTCAATAAATATTTTTTATATACTTTTTTAAAAAATATTTATTAAAGATTAAATTAATAATATTAAAACAAAAAATTAACTGTAAAAAATATTTTAAAAATATTTATAAATATAAATTTTATTTAAAAAATTATAGAGATTAATTAAAAATAAATATAAATTATAAAATCTAAATTTTAATTTAACCATTTATCTTAAAAAAATAATTTTATAATAATAATAATCTATTCGTACTTCAAAAGACCAAAATGGTCAAAGGTCAAAGACCTTCTCCTCCAAAGTCCAAAAATTCAAGCGTTTTCTTTGGCCGGTTATTTTTCTTATCTGCAATATACTAACATTATTACTCTGATCAAAAAATACTAACATTATTACTTCTGGACAAAGAAACCACGTCATTATTGATAAGAAATTTAAAAAAAATATCATACCAACGTAAATAATAATAATATTAAATATATACACTGAAACAGTTGTATAATTTTCAAAATCTTGTTATAATTAGATTCATTTCTTTTTTCTAAGGATGAACCTAGGTATAAAACAGTAGGGATACATGTCTGGCCCCATTTATCTTTAATTTTTTTATTATTTATAATAATCATTTGTTATTTTTATTCTCTTTATATTTTTAACTTTACTCTAATATGATGAATAAGTTTGTAATAGAAATTAAAATCTATGCAATTTTTTTTTCAAGTTGTATCTCATGTGATTAGCAGTCAAGATTATTCATATATACATAAAGAAAAAAATATTTGATAGTATTGATAATGAAAAGATCATTTAGTGTACAGGAAAAATTTATAAATTGATATTTCATCATTTTGTACTAATAAGTTTTTTCATTTAATTTTTTTCGTACTTATGTATTGTCTTTGCCCCTACTGCCTAAAATTTATAGGTCTGTCACAGGTTTTTATGTTAATTTATATTCTAATTCTACCGTGCATTATGTGACTTATAAATGATGAGCATTTTTCTTAAAAAAAATAAAAACTTTTACTTTATAGAAGGAAGGTCTAATTTTTTTAGTCATATCGCAAAAAATATCTTAATGAATCTCGTAATCTCAGTGTGAATAGTCTATTGTTGATTGAGATGTGTTAATTGAAAGGAAAAATTACACTGACCCCACCTGAAGTTTAACAAAATTATACATGATACCCTTACCTTTTTGACACATACACCATCTTCCACTATTTTTAACAGGTTTGTTACACCGTCACCCCTTTAGGATGACGATCCGTTAGCAAATCTAACGAAAACAATGTCATGTGACTCTCACATGACTCATAATGACATTTTTGAAATTTTTTATACTATCTCTCACTCTAAAAGACTGAAATTACCCCTTGCATTACTTTCAAATTTACTGTGCCTCATCTCCCTCGAGCAGAGTAGATCAAGGAGGAGAACGAACCAAGAGTTCCACCCACAATCCAGCAAGCCATTGAGGAGGAACTTCACCCACAACCCAGATCGAAGACTGCGACAAGTGTGATTTTGTTTCCATCAGGTAAGCCTAAGTTTGACTTCTTCCCACTGGTTTGATGGGGTCTTTACTCCCAATGTTATTGCATTCCTCCATTAAACAAATTGCATACCACATGTTTGATGAAATGGAAAAGCTAATATTTGATGCTTGATTACTAATTATTGTACTTAGGTTTGAGGATGAATTTGAGTGCGAGTGAAAGTGGAGGAGGAGTTGGGCTTAAATACTGTAACAAGCCACGGAAATGTGGAAGAAATGCATAAATTAAAGTTTCAACCACCAAGAACAATTCAAAAAGGCTATTTTACACTTGTAGAGAAAGGGCATGCAAGTTCTTTGGGTGGTGCAAGCCAATGAACTGTGAGATGCTTGTTCCAACCAATGCTCAAGTTGTTGAGAATGAAGAAGTGTAAGGAATTATAAATAACAAACCAAGTGGGAGATGTGAGAATGAGAAAGAAGTGTCCAAGGTTAAGAAGTAACTTGTGATGGTTCAAGCCTCAATTGAATCCCTGAAGATGGTGGTGTTGGTATCCATAGCAATCCATTCAGTGCTCGTTGTTCTGTGTTATTGTGAATGTACTAAAGTGAAGTTAGTGGGTGTGAAGGTCCTTGTTCTAGTTTGTTATGTCATGTAATTTAAACTTAACCCTAATGTGGTTTTGTATGGATGTTGTAGTCTGTGAAGCTTATAGAACTATGTTTCCTGTTTTGATGTTTACTAATCTTGAATGAGATGCTTTTTGTTTTAAAAAAAAAAGTGAGATTACTAAGGTATAATGAGATGCAAAAGATGAGGTGCATTTTGTTTACTAAAGCTAATGGAGGTTGTCTTTTGTTTACTAATGTGAGTTTACTTTTGTTGTTTACTAGTGTGGTTCACTCTTGCTTATGGAACTAAAGTGAAGCTTTGGTGTTTTTTGTAATCAAAATTTGCAGACTAAATTGAAGTGACAGGAAATGAGATAAATGCATTATCTCAAATGATAGTACAATTGAATTCATAAAGCTATACATAAAAAATTGTTGAAAGGCATCCAAATATATTGAAACCAAATTTAATACCATTAAAGTAAAGAAACATAGTTTGATATTGCACCAAATGTGCAACTTTACATAATCACTATATTGCACCAGATGTGCATAATAACATAGTGAAATCAGATCCCATCATTATGTCCTCCAAAAAATGGACTTTATGGTATGCTATGTTCCTAAGTTGCTTTACATCATTTACCAAGTAAGCTTTACAACATATTCCCAAAAAAACCTATCCAATGTATACCAACTATATTGTGCAGTCCCAAAAAATCAGTGTACAATATCCTATTAACATAAATTCCTAAAGAATTGTGCATTTCCAAAAAAACCTGTGTACAACATCCTATTTACTGAAATTCCTAAATAATTATGCATTTCCAAAAAAAAAATCAACAAATTGTGCATCTTCCTAATCCTTGTTGCTCTTTCAGCATTGCTTGCATATTCAGTAAGTGTTGATGTGGTTGAAGGAAAAGGTTGACTTGCATTGATCACTTGAGTTGCAGTCTCACCTTGCCTAAAACTTCCAGTTTGAGTGATAGTCCCTCCTTACTCACTTCCAAGTTGAGTTACATTTCCACCTCAGCCAATCTCCACCTTTACTTGAATCTCCACCTTGACTTGTATTTCCACTTTAGTAGCAGTCCCACCTTTTTTCTACATAAGATTAATAGCAAGTAGTTAGTTGCATAACCTTGCAAATTTTAGAAATAAATTGGCTAAACATGTTATACCATCTTCTTGGATGATGTTGAAACATGGTTGGAAAGTTGAGCTTGGCTAGAAGCCCCATCAACCTATGTTGCAATCTTGTGCTTTTGCTTAAATGTAAAGAAATTAGCATTGGATTTTGTATTAGATTAGTGTTCATACTCAAATAGAAAACTATACCCACTTCTTTGAAGAGCTTGCTCCCCCAACTCCACCTTGCCCAATCTGTTGAGCTATATGTTGTTTCTGCTAAACAATACACCAAGTTGAAATCTAATTTGTTTAAATAACATTAACCTACATAATTTGTACAGGTACCAAAAAAGTCTTACCTTCTGCCTAGCGCTTTCTTCCCTCTAACATCCTCTATTGTTGTGGACAAACTCATTGTAGTTACCACACCTAAGTGTAGCAAACCTTCTTGCTTCACCTTTCCCACCATGGCCTTCATTAGGACTTCTCTGCCTGACCCTTCTAGGCCTTCTAGGGAGTTTTTTCAACTTTGGTAGAAGCACTCTATATTTAAACCCACCATTGTTTCTCTCATCCAAGTCAGGCATAGGATGAATCGGCTCTTCATAAGACTTAGAGTACATTCAGTTAGTGCAAAACTCATCACAGTACCTCTCAACATCTTCCATCTTATAAGCAATACATGCACATGCATGATTGTAGGGTAAACCATAAATATTCTAGGAATTGCATGTGCATAACCTAGTTGCTAGTTTCGACTACAAAGGTTGAAAAACCCCCCTTTACTTGAAACTCATCATCACCAACATAAGTGTCCCTACACACCCTCCCATCCCATACCTTGAGGTCCAACACTTTGCTAACCCTAGTTGTAATCACATGATCAGCCCTACAAGCTTTCTCATATCTCTTTTGGAATCTAGCTATGATCCTAATGGCCAATGACTCAACCATAGACAGTATGACTTTCCTCCTATCATCCCCAAGCCAACTATTAAATGACTCAAAAACATTGTTGGTAACATGGTCTAACTTACAAGCAAGATTAACAATATGCCTTGCCCACATCTCTTTGGGTCTATCTACAACCAACAACAAGTTTGCAACATCATTTTGAATTTTTCTCATTTGAGTCATAGCTTTGTAAAAAATGTATTCATTATTGTGTGGAAATAAGTTGTACAATATTTACAAGATTTAAAGAGAAGAAATTTTTTGAAGTTTAGGTTACATCAAGAAGCCTAAGGACTAGAATTGATATATATTCCTTTTAAGTTTTCTCATATGTAAAGATAGAGGTTTTACAAAAAAAAAGCTCAAATATATTTTTTTAAATCTTTATAAATGGTTATTAAATGTTAAAATGCTCAACAAACATGTTTTAAAAAGCTAGTCATGGTGGTAGTTCAAAACTATGAAAAATAGTCAAGTTTGAGTTTTGAAAAGCTAACATTTGGTTACTCTTTTGATCATAAATTCCAAATTACTTTGTGATTTTGTTCTGAAACTTGTTTCATATGAAAATAGACTCAACGATTTTTTTAATGAGTGGTCATTTGCTTAAATCAAATGAGAAATGAAGAAGTTATGAGTGTTTAAAGTTATTTTTCAAGCATCAAAATGTTGTAAACGCATTTTTAACAAAATAGAAGCATGATAATCGATTACTATGATTGTTAATCGATTATTATGCTTGGTAATCAATTACCAAGAGCCCAAAAACTTTTTTTTGAAACTGGTAATCAATTACCATATGTTGCGATCGATTACCATGCATCATAATGCGATTCCAACAATTATTAATGGCTAGTTTTCATAAGAAATTATTTCTAAACACTACCAATGACTATTTTATCACTTGAGCTCCATATATAAGTAATATTTGAAGCTTTTACAACTCTAGAACACTTAATTTGTTCCTTGAATAATCAAAATCATATTTTGAGTTTTTTATTACAAAATCTTTCTATTCCTTTGTTCTTCAAGTTGTATACCTATTCTTGTGAGAGTTTCCAATCTTTCTCTTCATCTTAAAATCATTGTAAGAAGATGATATATCCTTAAGAGAGAAAAAGATGAGGTATCCCTTATAGTGTGACTTAAACCACAAATGGTAAGATATCCCAAAGGTATTATGAGTGTTCTTGAATGTAAAGGTTTTTCAAGTACCTGTGAAGCTTAAAGAGTTGGAGGCTCTAACACAAGGGTGGAGGATCTCAAGGTGTGAGGAGAGCTCTTGTTTGTACAAAAGTTTTCTTAGCACCCGTGAAGTCTAAGAGATAGTGAAGAAAATCTCAAGTTAAGCTTGAGGACTGGATGTAGGCCACAAGTGGTTGGTGACTAAACCTGAATAAATTCTTGAGTTTGATTCTCTCTCCCCTACTCTTCCCTACACTCTTTAATTTTAATATTTGGTGCAACATATTTATTTATTGCATATGCTGTCATCTTGATGTTTTGATTTAAAAACTTAATATCTAGCTTATTTGATTAATTTATCCTATAATCTAAGTTGTATTTGAGTAATCTACAATAGTTGTATCTTTGTTAGACTTAATATGTTGTATGTGTTGATTGAGTGTATTAAAATGTATAATTTCCCAAAGTTGCTTTAAAAATTTGTGATCACCTAATTCACCCCTTCTTGGGTGATGGTTACCATGACTAACAAGTGATATCAGAGCTTCGTACTTTGTTGAAAGCTTAACTGCTTAGAGTTAAAAACCCTTATTTGTTAGCAATCATTGAAAGTTTTCCAAAATGGAAGGTTTTGAAATTGATAAATCACATTTCTTTGATGGTGTGCATTTTGTTTATTGGAAAGCTAGAATGAAGTTTTATATGCAATTTATTTATTTAGATTTGTGGGATGTTGTACTTGATGAATTTTCTCCTAAACCAAAACAAGATTGGAATGCTTATAACAAGAAATGCTTTTCTTTGAACATTAGAGTTATGCAAATTTTGAGAAGTGATTTGAATGATGAAGCTTATGCTAAAATTGAGAGTTGCTCTAGTGTTAAAGATAAATGAGATGCTCTTAATGCTATCTATCTTGTTAACAATGATTTTTTGCATAAAGTTGTATATAAAGAGTAAGAAGATCAAAAGCCTTTAGAGGAAGACAATATTGAAAAATGTCTTCAAGAAGATGCTCAAAGTAAGAAAATGAGCTCAATGCCTCTTGGTGATGATGATGCTCAATTTGAAGAAGAGACAAAGTAAAACAGAATTGAGAAAGAAAATGTTCTTGAATCCTTGATGGATAACAATAAGGAAGATGGTGATTCCCTTAAAGAGCTAAGTATGCTAGAAATTGATATTACTTCCTTAATGGCTAAAAAGGACGTTGGGGTAAATAATGCTAAACTAGATTATAGTCCTTCCTATTATGAGTTACAATGTGCATATGATGAATTGTTTGATGGTTTGTTGAATTTAAAAAAGAAAAATTTATTTTGTTTGGAAAACATTTCCTCCATTGAAAATAAAATTGAGACTTTGAAAAATAAATATTTTTTTCTTGAAGATGAATGTCTTTGAAATGTGAAACCTTAACTTTTTGTGAAAAGTGCACTAATTTAAAAAATCAAGTTAATGACTTATCTTTCAAATTTGACAAAGCTAATGATTTTAATTATTTATATTCTATGTTTGTTAATAAGAATAAAATTAATGTTATTTCGCATGGAAATTCAAGTAAGGCTTGTGAAAAAAATAGTTTAGAATGTAATAACAACCAAAGACTTAAGTTTTTTAAAGATAATCTTCAAAAGATCAAGCCATCTTTAAATTCAATTGTGTATAATTATTATGGTCATCTAGGACATATTTCTCATTTGTGCAAATATAGAAGAAATCCTTATATGAGAAATGGTATGGTATGAGTTCCTAAAGATCTTAAAGGCTCTAATACTAACCCTCAAGGACCCAAGATGAATAGGGTACCAAAAAGTCCTCCTAGTATTTCAATTATGCATACAATTTCTCAAAAGGATGAACAAATTGATCGAGTGAAGAAGGAATCATCAAGGGGAATGTTTCTAGTGCCCAATGGTAGAAGTTTTAGACAAAGAAGAAAGATGACTTCAACCAAAACTTCTCAAGTAAAAAATATAGAACTTGTAAAGTTTAAGACTCCAAAAGAGAAGCAATGAGTAAGGAAAAATATTCCCTTGATTACCAAGACCAAGGTCTCAAATGTTTTTACCTCTTATGCATATTCACGTGTAAAGTTAACGAATTTGATATATATTCCTTGTAAGCCGTAAGTAATTGATAGAATCATATGTACTTGGCAAAATTTGAATATTATGTTTAGCACATGATTATGTTCATTCTTATTATATCATAACTCATTAATTTGTTATATATCTTGGTACATAAGGTTCTACGATACCTAGGTATGCTTGCTATGTTTTGAATTGTCTATATTTATCATGAGAGTAAGCATGTTATTGACTATATGCTTAATGGTAATTGATCATTTAATTTATTGTGCTCAATTTACATACTAAGAAAAAATTGATCTTTATGATAGCATAATGGATTAATGATCAATGATTAACACATATGAATCCAAAATTAGTGGATACTAAAAAAAGTACTTTGAATTATATTGTAGGGTGATTATTAGCTCAAGCATGTATTAAAGTGAAATACAACTATACCACTTGAGATTCAAAAAATTTGAAATGATTCAAATTTTCCAAGAGTGATGAAAAGATTAAAAAAAAATGGTTTGGAGAACTACAACATTCTCAAGGAACCTTGAGGCATGAAAACTAGAGTTACCTACAAAAGCTTAAAGAGTGCATTTTTGGTGATATCAATCTCTTATTCTTATTTATGCTTTAAGTTGAATATCATATGATATTTGGAGATGTAGAGAGTTGTGTTATGCCTTAACATGCCTTAAGTTGTGCTTTTCTAGCATTGTGTCTCAAAAATGTCTTTACATATGCTGACATGCTAGACATGTACATAGTTTGCTTGGAATGACATGTTTTATGGTAATATCTTTGTTCTTGAGCTAGTGACTAATTCTCTTTGTTCAAATATGGAAATTCACATGCTCATAAGTAGTTCTAATCCTTTTTCTTTGATGCTTAATTGTCTTATATACTTAATTGGAGATTTGAAACTTAAAGGTTATATGTTTTCTTATACGAAATTGCTTGATATGTTCATATCTTGAAAACAAGAAGTAAATGATATTTTTTGTACCTTGAACTTGTATTTGAAAAGAATCATAAATGATTTTAAAAGTTATAATTCCATGGTTTTTCAATTCTTGCATTACAAGAAGGGACTTTTTGTTCTTAATTGGCATGCGTGATACTAAAATTCCTTACTTGATATTATATGTCTTACATGATCATTGTTTGCCCCAAAATGTTTATTTATGTTTTGACGATGATTAAGTTTTTCTTGATAAACTTGAATCTTGCTTTGAAAATGTTTAAACTATGCTTTTGGATTCAAGTGCATATGTTCTTCTTTTGTTCTTATTAGAGCTAACATTGCATGGTTGATAATGTGGTACATACTTTACATTATATATCAACTTAAATTATACTTGTAAATGAGCTTAAATGATATTTTATGATAGCTTATGATATAGAGAACTTTTGAAGTTAGCTTTGCAAGTATCTCTATGTGTTTCAAATATAGTCATCGAATATTGAAATGTCAAGCATAAGTGGATAAAGAAAAGAGTTAGATGAAAAGGGACTTAAGGAGAGTTTCTTCAAGTGCAATGGAATAGGGTACTCAAAGAAAGAAAACTCAAAATTAAAGGGCCAATAAATAAAGAGCATCACTCCCTATCTAACTCAATAAGTATCTCTATCTCTAAGCTATTGTGGTATTCTATATACTATGAATTGTATAATACTTATTGATAAATTGATCTTAAGTGATTATATGCTTTCTTTACATGAGAAGTATGTTTAGTATTGACAAAATGCCTAATTGGATATTAACTTGCTAATTTTGTCATTTCATATAGGGTGGATGATGTTAGTTCTATACATGCTTTGATCCCTATAGCATATTTTATCAAGGTGAATGTTTGATATCTATGATTCTCTTGATCTATGATCTCTTAGTGGTATAACACCTATAAAAATCATGCTCTTGTTTTGAAAAGAGTTTATGGTTTGATTAAAAAGTTTTTTAAAGCAAAATTCCTTATCATATTTAAAAGAAACTTTTCAAGTTCCACATCCTTGAGAATCTTTTGAACTTGTCTTAAGATCTTGAAAGTAATTTTCACCTCCTAATTGCCTTGAAAATCTAGAAATCATTGGATATGTGCTATAACTGTAGTATTCTCATCATTTGCTTTGAAAAGTTTTATTAAATCTTGAGAGAATGTTTAAGAAAGTTTCTAAATAAATCTTTTGAAATGTTCTATAGAGCCTATCTTAATACTTCAAAAGATAAGCCTTATTCTTCAAAGTGTTTTATTTTTTCAAGGCTCTTGTTCAATGAGAAAGAGACGAGATATGCTTTCAGATGTTCTTTTTTACTTAGGTTTAATCTCTCTCAAGGAATATGTGGTTTTAATATAAAACATCTCTACCATTCTAAAATGTTTTTGAAAATGTAATGTGTTCTTATAAAATTCTTTTTGAAAGGGAAAAAAGTTTTAAAATAGTTTTTAATTGATGGATTAAGAATAAGTATCTTTTATCTGACTCTACTTTATGGTAATGTGCTTATATAGTTTTGACATATATATTTCACTTTATTCATCTTGTGCTTCAATGAGGGGGAGCCTAACTCTTAAGTTATTTATATCTCTTGGCTTACATCCTTGTTTGATTATATAAAGTGTTTTATTGTTATCATATGCTAAACATTGATGTACCAAAATATGACAAATATTGCATGAATAATCTTTTATATCTTGAAAGCATACTTGTTTCATCTCTCTATTCTTGGATTATATGTAGCATCAAATGGGGAGAGATAGTTATGTTTTGAATAACTTGAATAAGTTTTTAGTTTTGATGATCCTACTCTTTTTGGCAACATGAGTTTTATTTATAGGAGAAGAGAAAATATTATTTTTCCTTCTTAAGCCTTTTTGTTGATGTCAAATAGGAGGAGTGAAAATTGGAAAGAAAAATATATTCTTATGCTTATTGTTTAATATGCTTACATGAATATATATTTTTCTATATTGCTCAACATATTTTTCTTTAGTGATTTATCATCATCAAAAAGGAGGAGAATGTGGAAATAAGTTTGCTCTAATAGTTTAATATGTTAAGTTTTGATGATGATAAATACAGACAAAAAGAATGATGATTATGTTACATAGATGTGCTTAATGGATTATATTGGATCATGCATGATCATGTACTCCATCTTGTTATATTTCATATAAGAATCATGCATATTTTTTATAACATCTTTTATAGAATATATCCAATAATGTGTTATGTAAATTGTATTAAATTAATACTGGATTTGACTCTATTTAAATGAAAATGTGCAAATTATTCTTTGTTGCACCTTATATAGAATATATCTATTAGTAATTAGTAAATATCTTATTTGAAAGTGTCTATGAAAGTCTTATTATATGCATGTTAAACTAACTAAAGTTATACATTTATGAATTGTATATATGAAAATATTGAATTATGAATTTGGATTAACTATGTTTGTTTTAAGTGAGTAATACTTTGTAGGACAGTCTAGGTACTAAGAGTGAGCATTACAACAAGAAAACAAAAAATCACAATTATGCTCAACTCAAGAAGAATGAAATGCTAAGGTGTTCTAAGCATTTTCAAGATTTGAAGAAATTTTTTTTTGAAGTTTGGATTACATCAAGAAACTTAAGGACTAGAATTGATATATATTCCTTTTAGGTTTTTTCCCATGTAAAGATAAAAGTTTTTTAAAAAAAGAACTCAAATATGTTTTTAAATATTTACAAACGGTTATTAAATGCTAAAATATCTAACAAACATGTTTCAAAAAGCTAGTAATGATAGTAGTTCAAAACTATGAAAAGTAGTCAAGTTTGAGGTTTAAAAAATTGACATTTGGTTACTCTTTTGATCATAACTTTTAAAATACTTTGATATTTGTTCTGAGACTTTCTTATGAAAATAGACTCAAAGATCTTTCCAATGAGTAGTCATTTGCTTAAAACGGATGTGAAATGAAGAAGTTATGAGTGTTTTAAGTCGTTTTTCAAGCATCAGAATGTTGTAAATGTGTTTTTAACAAAATAGAAGCACGGTAATCAATTATTATGCTTAGTAATCAATTACCAAGAACCTTGAAACTTTTTTTTGAAGCTGGTAATCGATTACCATATGTTGTAATCGATTACCATGTATTAAAATGTGATCCCAATGACTATAAACGACTAGCTTTAATAAGAAATCATTTCTAAACAATACTAACGACTATTTTATCACTTGGACTCTATATATAAGTGATGTTTGAAGCTTTTAAAACTCTAGAACACTTGATTTATTCCTTGAATCATCAAAATCATATTTTGAGTTCTTTATTGCAAAATCCTTCTATTCATTTATTCTTCAAGTTGTATATCTACTTTTGTGAGAGTTTCTAATCTTTCTCTTTGTAACACCCTAAACTTTTAAGTGAATTACCGTTGTGTCCCGAATGTACTGTTTGATGTTTTTCAACTTTAGGATAAATGACCGTTGTGTCCTTTTTGTACTGTTTGTTATTTTTCTGTATGAATTACTGTTTTATATTACTGTCTATTATTTTATTTGGACTTTTTGTGTGATTTGCTCCGGGACAGGAAAATAATATTTTTCGGACCGGGGAAATCTTAATTTAATTATTCGAGTTTGGGATCTTACTAAACCCAATTCTCGAATGATACTAATAATAATCTTTTAATTTTTAGGATTTAACTGCAAAATAAAATAATTTTATATTATTATAATATTATTTTATTAGTCAGTACAAATAAGCAGTAATGGACCCAGAAATATTTTGCGGGACCCACATTTAGTAAAAACTTAATAGGATTAGTAACTTAATTAAGCATCATTAGGGTGGAACATTCAAGAGCATGTGACTAAGCATGTGACAAGGCTTAATTAGTGACAAGGCTTAATGACAAGGCTTAGTGACTAGGCTTAGATTAACCAATGAGAGCTAAGTTTGGTGATCAAGCTTTAATCCTCACCATTGATCATTCCTAAGGCTTGGATGGAGCCAACCAAATGGACACCTCCTTATGCATTGAAGTCTACGGCCATTCACTCTTGGAAGGCCATTCTTCACTTGATTTTTTAACACTTTCTCTCTTCTCTCTCTTCCAAAAATACCAAACTCCATTGTTGTTTTCTTGAAGGTCCATTCGGCCAAACACCATTCCTCACCATCCATCCACCTAAAATTTTATCCAACCAACTTTTCTAAACCTAAACACAATTCTAAGAACATCTCTAGTTGAGAGTTCTTGCAAAATCCTTCATCTTGGGGTTGAAAACCTACTTGGGAGATTTTACCTAGAAGGTGAAATTTCTTGTTTTTCATTTCTAAATTATTTTTCAAAGTTCTAAACCATGATTGATCCATGGTTTAAGCTTTCTTTCATATTAATAACTTGTACAATTTTGTTTAAGCTTGATAGGTGTCTTGGAGGGTGAAAACCGAAACCCTAGAAAGGAGTGAAAGAGTGTTTATCTTCATTTAAGGTAAGAAGAAGACTTAAATCTTATCATTCTTGGGTGGTGGTAAGAATGGAAATTGTTTGTGATTGTAGAATCTATAAGGATTCATTTGTGTGTTTGTTATTAGCTTTTCTATTTGTGATTTGTATTAATTTGCATGTCTACAAGCTTTGAAATATTGTATGTATTAGTAGATGCATGTGTAAATATTAGGATGTGAACAACATGTCAAGGATTGCATGAGTGTTCCAAAGAACACACCACCAAGGCTTACGGCCTCAACCAAAAAGGAGAACCAAAATGTTCTTATCAATTTTCTAAGAGTGTGATTTAATTAACCTATAAAAATTAACAAGATGCAAAATTGTTTAGAGCAAGAAAAATGAATGTAGCGATCAAATGGAAATTTTAAGTATTTCGGCCAACATGCCAAAGTCAAGGATTTATGATTTCTAAAATCATTTCCAAACCATTTTCAATAAAAAAGAAGCAATATATGTTAAAAGGAATTTTTTTTTCTACAATGAGTTTTGAAGAAATAAATTGATTAGAATTAAGTTCAATAAGTTAAAACTAATGATTTTACTGTTAGAAGAAAATATAGTAGCTTTTGTAAAATTCTAACATATAGTTCATATTATATTTTGAAGCATGTTAGTGATTTTCAAAAAGTTAAATTATATGATTAAAAATTAAGTAAAAGGAATTTTTACAGAAAAATTAGGAAACCATTATTATAAGTTTATAAACAAAATACTGTCAATTTTTAGTAAAAACGGATAAATAAGATAGAAAAGATGTCCAAAAGATAGTATACGGTATAAAAAATATTCTACGCAGTTTAAACGTATTAAATACTAATTCTGTTTATTTAAACAGTAATTTTTAAGGAATCGGACCAGAAAATAATTTAAAAACCTTACGCGATTGAGAAAATGTGTTAAAAACCCTATGCGATTTTAAAAATAGTAAAATATATTTACGCGATTTAAAAACGTTTGTAAAAAAGACAGAATTATGAAAACGCGATAAAATTTCTACGCGATTGACGAAAACAGTGAATTTTACTGTCGGGCTAAGTGGTGAACCCGGACAGGTTGTGAAACAGTATTTGTCTGGTGGGACTTACTGTATTTATTTTTGCCATAAGGGCATGAGTTTCTGTCATTTAGGGCATTTGCATAAATACGCATATTTATACCATTGAGGGTATTCTAGTAATTTTTCTATCATGCATTGAGTTAATGCTAATTTTTGGTGGATTGATTGACGAGGTGAATCACTTCGTATTGTCGGTGCGATAAACGTAGTGTGGTTCATTTTCTTTATGGACTTGGAGACGTTAGTGTGCGGTATCCCATATGTGGACAGTTAGTCGCTCCTCTGGGCCGTGGTAACTGGCAACACACTAATGGACTCGACACGCACTATATTTAATCGAGATCTTGTAAAGTCTAATAGTACATTGCCTGTAGTGACACAACGTTAGACAGTGTGCTACACCACGCCATGTGACTGTGGGCTATAGCAACGTGAGACCGCGGAATAGTTTGGTTGGGCAGCCGTGGTACTAATAGATTTTGCGGGTCATTCTCTCTGATGTCTGTATGTGTTTAGCTCTATGGAGTAGGATCGTGTCATATTGCATATGTATCTGTGTTGTACATCATTATATTTTTATCTGTGATATCATATATATTTAATTCTTATATTATATCTGGGATATATTGTATTTATGTTTATGTTGCTATGGCATTCTATATTGTATGAACTGTTTTATCTGCTGTATTGTCGTTTTCTTATTTACCATGTTTGTGATGATTTAGATTGTCTTACCTCTTTCTTGTATATGTTCTCTGTATATTTTAAATTATGTGATAAAGAGTTTGAGGAAGAGGAACAGCCTCTTGAGTGTGAGTATCCAGAGGAGAAGGAAGAGCAGTAAGCCGAAGATCAGTTCTACGAGTAAGAACCATCCGATTATCCATATCCATTGGATTGATTGTGTGGATATGACGCTACCAGGTTTCTTTGGGTTTGTGAGACTGGAGTTCCATGGAGGCTCTGAAGCCTAGCGTCTGCGAGAGGATCGTGATTCGGTTACGTATGTGGGGCGTCTAACGGTGTCTATCCGTACTGAGTTTGATGGAGTGCCGATCTTTTCTACTTTGTTGTACTTACATGTGGAGTTGCCGCTATCTCTTAGGCGTCATTGGCGTGGTATGTTTGATGCACCTAGCGAGATCAGCAGCGTATCAACTGCATGGACCCGTGTCTGTAGAGGGTCGAGGCATCCTGGATATCTATCACCTGAAGTTTCATCTGAGAGTGGTCCTTCAAAGAGTTAGATATTTATGATGTGTACTTGGGCGTGTCTGCGTTTGTATATTTTAACTTTTACTGTTTTGTTTACTATTTTAGTTTAAATATGGATAGTTGTAAATTATTTGTATAAATTATAACTAGAACCATATGTATATTATGTGTGATGTTAGTTTGTTTATTTTGTGTTTCCGCGTTATTTTATTTAATACTATTCTGTTTAACAAGAAGAATATTTTACAACCCGCAATATTATGTTACAAATGTTTTACAACTTGGGTAGATTTTATTTATCTTTCTGTTATTTTATTTATAAATGTGACATCCCCACAAGGGTGTTACATTAGTTGGTATCAGAGCCCAAGTTAGAGTCTTTTGGGGTTGTGGTTGGGTCTGTTTTTGTTTGTGCTGTGTGATTCTCTGTGATTTATTTCCGAAAGGATGTATTTAACTTTGTTTGGTTATGTTTGAAGAAAGAAGATGTCTGGTAGAGGACGAGGACGTGGGAACGTAAATCGGGAAGTGGACCCAATGATTGCGACTATTTGAAGCTATGCGGCGAATGGTCAAGTGATTACTCGGCCAGAATCCGAGAGCACTCAACAAAGAAGATGCTACTGCTGATGCCCTAAATTTATCTGAATTTAGGCGTAACAATCCGCCGCAGTTTAGAGGTGAGGTTGATCCTGAGAAAGCAAGTCAATGGATACAAGACTTGGAGAGAATCTTTGAAGGAATGAGATGCACAGATGAGAAGAAGGTGACATATGCAGCCTTTATGTTAAAGGGAGACAGAGAACATTAGTGGAGAGGAACCCGCCGATTATTGCAGACTGAAGGAATAGAAATTACGTGGGAGGTATTTTCTAATGCATTTCTGGAAAAGTATTTTCCTGCGAGTGCTAGGCATGCCAAGGAAATGGAGTTTCTTGGTTTACGTCAGGGTAATATGACTGTGAATGAGTATGCTACTAAATTTGAGAGCTTGTCTCAGTTCTCAGATTATGCTCAAACTAGACCGAATGATGTGTGGAGATGTCGGAAGTTTGAAGCAGCGTTGAGAGTGGAACTGAAACGAGGAGTGATATCCTTGGGAATGAATCAGTTTCATGCTTTAGTTGATGCGTGTGCACGACTCGAGGACTTGGAGCCGTCACGAGATCAAAGAAACCGTAACTTCGGACCAACAAGGTTTCAGAGGGGTGGTAGTAGTAATACTAATCGGTTTCAGCGCAAGCCGCATTCTAGACCACCAGGGAGTCAAGCTCAACGACCGCCAGTTGGGGGAAATGCTAGTGGTAATAGAGCTGGTCAGGGGGTGGCGTTCACGCCAACATGTTTTAAGTGCGGAAAGAAAGGCCATATCTCTCCAGAGTGCACAATCAGAGGGACAGTTTGCTTTAACTGTAAACAACCTGGGCACATGTCTAAGGATTGTACTCAGCCGGAAAGGAAACCTGTTGTTTATTATGTTCGAGCTAATCAACAAAAGTCAGGAGGTACTCAATCGAGGTCAGGAGGACGAGTATATACTATGATGGGAACGGAAATTTCTCAATCTGATGACCTTATTCAAGGAGGAGTCATTGAAGGTAATCTTTTGACTGTGTTATATGACTCTGGTGCGACACATTCATTTATTGCATATGACTGTGTGGAAAGATTGAAGTTGCTTGTGTCTTCTCTGAATGTTAAATTGAGTGTA
This sequence comes from Ormosia emarginata, assembly GCA_029884605.1. NCBI lineage: Eukaryota > Viridiplantae > Streptophyta > Magnoliopsida > Fabales > Fabaceae > Ormosia > Ormosia emarginata. The sequence continues at coordinate 15,607,991 of JAQQTP010000078.1, read as the reverse complement.
TCTACGCCAACTGCTAAACTTGTAGTTACATCTAAGATATGTTTGGATTGTCCTATTGTTATCAAGGACTGTATGTTTTCGATCAACTTGATTTGTTTGCCTCTTGTTGAGATAGATGTAATCTTAGGGATGGACTGGTTATCTTCCAACCATATCCTTATAGACTGTGCGAACAAAACCATAGTTTTTTCCTAAGGAAGAGAAGTCTGGATTCTTGACTGCTATTAAAGTCAAGTCGTTGTTGAGAGAGGGAGCACAGGGATATACGTTATTGTCTTCTCTAGAAGTCAAGAACGAGAAAGATGTGAATACTATTCCTGTTGTCAATGAGTTTCCAGAAATCTTTCCTGATGATGTACCTGGTTTGCCACCTGAGAGGGAGATCGAGTTTTCAATTGATTTAGTACCAGGAACAGGTCCTATCTAAATTGCGCCATACAGAATGTCGCCAGCAGAGTTGGTGGAGCTGAAACAACAATTGGTGGAACTGTTGGAGAAACAACAGTGCGACCTAGTGTTTCACCGTGGGGAGCACCAGTGCTTTTGGTCAAGAAGAAAGACGGAACTTCTCGACATTGCATGGATTATCGTCAGTTAAACAAGGTGACTATCAAGAATAAATATCCGCTTCCAAGAATTGATGATTTGATGGATCAGTTGAAGGGAGCAGTGGTATTTTCTAAAATAGATCTGAGATCGGGTTATCACCAGATTCGGGTTAAGGGGGAGGATATACCCAAAACAGCTTTTTGAACTCGTTATGGACATTATGAGTATCAGGTAATGTTATTCGAGGTGACGAATGCTCCTGCCATATTCATGGATTGTATGAACAGGATTTTTCATCCGTATCTAGACAGATTTGTCATTATTTTTATCGATGACATTCTGATCTATTCTCAATCTAAGGAAGAGCATGTTGAACATCTTGGTATTGTTCTTCAGATTTTGAAGGAAAAGCAGCTATATGCGAAATTGGCGAAGTATGAGTTCTGGTTAGAGAAAGTTCAATTTCTAGGTCACGTGATTTCCAAAGAAGGTATTGCGGTAGACCCATCGAAAGTGGAGATTGTTTTACAGTGGGAAAGACCTAAGACGGTGACGGAAGTTTGAAGTTTTGTTGGACTTACTGGATATTATCGGAGATTTATCGAGGGTTTTTCTAAGATTGCTAGACCGCTTACGCAGCTTACGAGGAAAAGTCAAACTTTTGAGTGGACGGAAGAACGTGAAGCCAGTTAGAATTGAAGAAAAGGTTAACAACTGCACCAGTGTTAATTTTACCGGATTCTAAGGGAACTTTTGATGTGTATTGTGACGTTTCTTACCAAGGGTTAGGATGCGTATTGATGCAAAATCGGAATGTTGTGGCGTATGCTTCTCGACAGTTGAAGGTTCATAAGAGGAATTATCCAACACATGATTTGGAATTGGCCGCAGTGGTTTTTTCTCTGAAAGTGTGGAGGCATTTTCTGTATGGAGCGATGTTCAATGTTTTTAGTGATCACAAGAGTCTAAAGTACTTGTTTGATAAGAAAGAATTGAATATGAGGCAAAGACGATGGTTGGAATTCTTAAAGGATTATGATTTTCAACTTCAATACCATCCAAGAAAAGCTAATGTGGTAGCTGATGCCTTAAGTAGAAAGGTGCTTAGTGTTTCGGCAATGATGATAAAGGAGGAGGAATTGATTAACAAATTCTGAGATTTATGGTTGTCAGTGGAGTTTCTGCCTGGAAGAGTTCGCCTATGCAAGGTCGTGATCATAAATGAATTTCTTGATGTAGTCCGAGATAAACAAAAGGAAGACGTGTTTTTACAAAATGAGAGGGAATTGTTAAAGCAAGGTCATAAGTCGACGGTAGAGGAAGGAGCAAATGGAATCTTAAGGTTCAAAGGAAGAATCTGTATGCCCGATGATTCTGAACTTAAGAAGGGGATCCTAGATGAAGCTCATACTAGTGATTTGAGTTTACATCCGGGGATGACCAAGATGTACCAAGACTTGAAGAAGTTGTTTTGGTGGCCAAGAATGAAGAGAGATGTAGCGAAATATGTGGCGTCTTGTCTGGTTTGTCAGAAGGCGAAAGTGGAACATCAGAAACCAGCTGGTATGTTGCAACTGTTAGCTATTCCAGAGTGGAAGTGGGATAGTATCTCAATGGATTTTGTTGCTGGATTGCCGAAGACGAGGAGAGGTCATGATTCGATATGGGTTATAGTCGATAGGCTTACGAAGTCGGCTCATTTCTTGCCAATTAATATTAAGTATTTATTGGAAAGATTAACCCAGTTATACATCAGTGAGATTGTGAGGTTACATGGTGTGCCTGCATGTATAGTTTCTAACAGAGATCCGAGGTTTACATCGAGGTTCTGGCGAAGTTTACAAGCAGCCATGGGAACTAAGTTGCGGTTGAGTTCAGCTTATCATCCGCAAACTGATGGTCAAACAGAGAGAACTATACAGTCTTTGGAAGATTTGTTGCATGATTGTGTTTTGGAACGACGAGGAAGTTGGGATGAATTTTTATCTTTGATAGAATTCACCTACAACAACAGTTTTCACGCAAGTATAGGGATGGCACCCTATGAGGCGTTGTATGGAAGGCGTTGTCGAACACCGTTGTGTTGGTATCAAGATGGGGAAAATATGACTATTGGACCAGATCTTGCACAACAGACTACGGAGAAGGTAAAGATGATACAAGAGAAGATGAAGACGACGCAAAGCAGACAGAAGAGTTATGCAGATAAACGAAGACGACCTCTTGAATTCGAGGAGGGTGAGCATGTGTTTCTAAGAGTGACTCCTACGACCGGTGTCGGAAGAGTTATTAAATCTAAGAAGCTTACTCCTAAGTTCATTGGACCGTATCAGATTATTCGACGTATAGGTCCTGTAGCGTATCAAATTACTTTGCCGCCTTTTCTATCAAATATGCATGATGTATTTCATGTATCTCAGCTAAGGAAATATGTTCCGGATCCGACGCATGTTATACAACCAGACGAAGTGCAGCTGAAGGAGAATCTGACTTATGAGACTTTACCTATTAGAATAGAGGACAAAAAAGTAAAACAACTTCGAGGGAAGATGATCGATTTGGTGAAGGTCATATGGAACGATGTGACGGGTGATGCTACCTGAGAGCTCAAGGACAAAATGAAGGAGCAATATCCCAAAATGTTTGATGAATAACAAATTTCAAGGACGAAATTTTTGTTTGTTGGGGAGAGTTGTAACACCCTAAACTTTTAAGTGAATTACCGTTGTATCCTGAATGTACTGTTTGATGTTTTTTAACTTTAGGATAAATGACCGTTGTGTCCTTTTTGTACTGTTTGTTGTTTTTCTGTATGAATTATTGTTTTATATTACTGTCTGTTATTTTATTTGGACTTTTTGTGTGATTTGCTCCGGGACAGGAAAATAATATTTTCTGGGTCGGGGAAATCTTAATTTAATTATTCAAGTGGGGATCTTACTAAACCCAATTGAATGATACGGTTAATAATCTTTTAACTTTTAAGATTTAATCGTAAAATAAAATAATTTTATATTATTATAATATTATTTTATTAGTCAGTACAAATAAGCGGTAATGGACCCGAAAATGTTTTGCGGGACCCACGTTTAGTAAAAACTTAATAGGATTAGTAGCTTAATTAAGCATCATTAGAGGTGGAACATTCAAGAGCATGTGACTAAGTATGTGACAAGGCTTAATTAGTGACAAGGCTTAATGACAAGGCTTAGTGACTAGGCTTAGATTAACCAATGAGAGCTAAGCTTGGTGATCAAGCTTTAATCCTCACCATTGATCATTCCTAAGGCTTGGATGGAGTCAACCAAATGGACACCTCCTTCTGCATTGAAGTCTACGGCCATTCACTCTTGGAAGGCCATTCTTCACTTGATTTTCTAACACTTTCTCTCTTCTCTCTCTTCCAAAAATACCAAACTCCATTGTTGTTTTCTTGAAGGTCCATTCGGCCAAACACCATTCCTCACCATCCATCCACCTAAAATTTTATCCAACCAACTTTTCTAAACCTAAACACAATTCTAAGAACATCTCTAGTTAAGAGTTCCTGCAAAATCCTTCATCTTGGGGTTGAAAACCTACTTGGGAGATTTTACCTAGAAGGTGAAATTTCTTGTTTTTCATTTCTAAATTCTTTTTCAAAGTTCTAAACCATGATTGATCCATGGTTTAAGCTTTCTTTCATATTAATAACTTTTAGAATTTTGTTTAAGCTTGATAGGTGTCTTGGAGGGTGAAAACCGAAACCCTAGAAAGGAGTGGAAGAGTGTTTGTCTTAAGGTAAGAGGAAGACTTAAATCTTATCATTCTTGGGTGGTGGTAAGAAGATGAAAATTGTTTGTGATTGTAGAATCCATAAGGATTCAATTGTGTGTTTGTTATTAGCTTTTCTATTTGTGATTTGTATTAATTTGTATGTCTACAAGCTTTGAAATATTGTATGTGTTAGTAGATGCATGTGTAAATATTAGGATGTGAACAACATGTCAAGGATTGCATGAGTGTTCCAAAGAACACACCACCAAGGCTTACGGCCTCAACCAAAATGTTCTTATCAATTTTCTAAGAGTGTGATTTAATTAACCTAGAAAAATTAACAAGATGCAAAATTGTTTAGAGCAAGAAAAATGAATGTAGCGATCAAATGGAAATTTTAAGTATTTCGGCCAACATGCCAAAGTCAAGGATTTATGACTTTGCCATTGAGGACATTTGCGTAAATACACATATTTATACCATTGAGGGTATTCTGGTAATTTTTCTATCATGCATTGAGTTAATGCCAATTTTTGGTGGATTGATTGACGAGGTGAATCACATCATATTGTCAGTGCGATAAACGTAGTGTGGTTCATTTTCTTTATGGACTTGGAGACGTTAGTGTGCGGTATCCCATATGTGGACAGTTGGTCGCTCCTCTGGGCCGTGGTAACTGGCAGCACACTAATGGACTCGACACGCACTATATTTAATCGAGATCTTGTAAAGTCTAATAGTACATTGCCTGTAGTGACACGACGTTAGACAGTGTGCTACACCACGCCATGTGACTGTGGGCTATAGACGCAACGTGAGACCGCGGAATAGTTTGGTTGGGTAGCTATGGTACTAATAGATTTTGCGAGTCATTCTCTCTGATGTCTGTATGTGTTTAGCTCCATGGAGTAGGATCGTGTCATATTGCATATGTATCTGTGTTGTACATCATTATATTTTTATCTGTGATATCATATATATTTAATTCTTATATTATATCTGGGATATACTGTATTTATGTTTATGTTGCTATGGCATTCTATATTGTATGAACTGTTTTATCTGCTGTATTGTCGTTTTCTTATTTACCATGTTTGTGATTATTTAGATTGTCTTACCTCTTTCTTGTATATGTTCTCTGTATATTTTAAATTATGTGATAAAGAGTTTGAGGAAGAGGAACAAATCTCTTGAGTGTGAGTATCCAGAGGAGGAGGAAGAGCGATGGCCGAAGATCAGTTCTACGAGCAAGAACCATCCGATCATCCATATCCATTGGATTGATTGTGTGGATATGACGCTACCAGGTTTCTTTGGGTTTGTAAGACTGAAGTTCCATGGAGGCTCAAGCCTAGCGTCTGCGAGAGGATCGTGATTCGGTTACGTATGTGGGGCGTCTGACGGTGTCTATCCGTACTGAGTTTGATGGAGTGCCGATCTTTTCTACTTTGTTGTACTTACATGTGGAATTGCCGCTATCTCTTAGGCGTCATTGGGGCGGTATGTTTGATGCGCCTAACGAGATCAGCAGCGTATCGACTGCACGGACCCGTGTCCGTAGAGGGTCGAGGCATCCTGGATATCTATCACCTGAAGTTTCATCTGAGAGTGATCCTTCAGAGGGTTAGATATTTATGATGTGTACTTGGACGTGTCTGCGTTTGTATATTTTAACTTTTATTGTTTTGTTTACTGTTTTAGTTTAAATATGGATAGTTGTAAATTATTTGTATAAATTATAACTAGAACCATATGTATATTATGTGTGATGTTAGTTTATTTATTTTGTGTTTCCGCTTTATTTTATTTAATACTATTCTGTTTAACAAGAAGAATTTTTTACAACCCACAATATTATATTACAAATGTTTTACAACTTGAGTAGATTTTATTTATCTTTCTGTTATTTTATTTATAAATGTGACATCCCCACAAGGGTGTTACACTCTTCATCTTAAAATCATTGTAAGAGGGTGAGGTATTAAGAGAGAAAAGGGTGAGGTATTCCTTGTAATGAGGCTCAAACACAAAAGGTGAGGTATCCCAAACGTGTTATGAGTGTTCTTGAATGTAAATATTTTTCAAGCACTTGTGAAGTTTAAAGAGTTGGAGGCTCTAGCACAAGGGTGGAGGATCCCAAGGTGTGAAGAGTGCTCTTGTTTGTACAAAACTTTTCTTAGCACCCGTGAAGTTTAGGAGATAGTGAAAAAAATCTTAAGTTAAGCTTGGGAACTGAATGTAGGCCACAAGTGATTGATGGTTGAACTAGATAAATTATTTAGTTTGATTCTTTCATCCCTACACTCTTTAATTTCAATATTTGATACAACATATTTATTTATTGCATATCTTGTATTTGCTTAATTTATCCTATAACCTAAGTTGTATTTGAGCAATCTATAATAATTATATCTTTTTAGACATATTCTGCTGCATGTGTTGATTGAGTATATCAAAATGTATAATTTCTCAAAATTGCTTTAAAAAATTTGTGATAACTCAATTCACCTCCCTCTTGGGTGATAATTGCCATGACTAACATATTGGACTTTGCAACATCCCATAATTGAGTTGTAAAGACCAAGTTCTTATATTTTAGCTTGAAGTTATTCAACAAATAATTACAATAATGCCTATGGAAATTAAAACACAAATAATCACTAACATATCAAACATATATAGAATTTTAATAACCAATCAATAAGAAATTACTAAGCAATTGCTAAGTACAAGAACAAAGTTTCAGCAAGCAATCAATGCATAAATACTAAGAAGTTGTCACCTATGGTTAGCAAGTAGGGAAAATTTTAGCAACAACACCATGTAATCGCTAGGACAAAACAAGAACAAAATTATCAACTCTCTAATAATGAATTCAGTCAAATCAAACTACACTAAAATATTAGACTCATACCATTTGCATATCGAACATGATGGTCAGTGGTTGTTCTTGAAATTTGGGCATAGATTCCAATGCATCAGGCAATAAGCTCAAGAAAAATTTCCAAGAAGATACACACTTAACCTCCACCACAGCAAATGTAATCGAATGTTACCCATTTTCAGCAGCTAATAAGTCTCCTCCATATGGTCCCTTCAAGTGACAACCATCAATGTCAAACCAAGGCCTACAATCTCTCACAAAGCTTTTTTTTTTCATGGCATCCAAATAAACAAAAGTCTTTTAAACAAAGGTTTCTGGTTTATTCTTCCTTCCACCTCTAATTTGACTAAAGTTCCTGGGTTTGTTTCCCTAGCCAGTGCAGCCCATGCTGGTATCTTCCCATAGCTTACTGCATGGTTGCCCTTGTTATCCTCCTTCACCTTCCTCCTTGCATGATATAACTGCATCTTATTACTTGGCTCTAAGCTAAACTGTACCAATAAATTCTCCTTCATGCTTGAATAACTCATGTTAGGATCAATAACTAATTTACTTTTCAACTTAGAAGCAATCCATGTTGAAGTTGTATTAGAGTTTCTGGTGGTCCTTATGCATGTATGGACCCATTATATGTTTTTATCTTGTAAGTTACCTTATCGGGTTTAGGGGATGCATGAATGCGCCAGGTATACCCCCCCCAACAACACACCTAGTTGTGACCCTAGCCTTATCATGTTTTAGTCTCACAATCTCAAATCCTTCCTGTATCACAAAATCCTTAAGAACTTCCCTAAACTCATGCACATTTCCAAACAGTAGCCCCCTCTCCAAACACACCTTTCTATCAGCATCCCTAGCAAGTATTTTACCTTTCATTGCCCTGTCAAGGTAAATTTCCTGCTTATGCACATCAGAGTAGTAATCTCTAATTATGTCATAGTTTTCCTCATAGCCACTCAAGTCATCATTATTGTTTTCATTATTAATATCTTTTTCCATGACATAATTAGGATCAAAGTCACTTTCAGATTCACCATTGACCTTACTATCACCCTCTTTTTCTATGGGTTCCCCACATGGGTCACACATCAAATGTTAGTCCCCCTACACTTGAAGTACCTACATTCTGACTCCCAACATTCTGTGTTTACAGAATTGCTATTAGCAGAAACAACATTAACAGAATAAGCATTAATATCAGGCAATTGTGCAACATCTTCATCATTAACACAAGTAGCATACACATCTATATACTTAGACTTAGAATTGACTTCAAACATCTTATGTCAGAGTCACCCTCAAAAGGGATAAGGACCTTATCACTTGGATGAAGAAACCTAATATTGAAAGGTGCCTTTCATTTAAATGCCACTGCATTAGCCAACCTATTGACATCGTCCACAAAGTCCAAAATCCCATACTTGTTCGGGTTAATGTTGCGTACAGGATGAGGTTCTCCACCTATATCAACAAAGTGAACCAAAATGTTTACATTACTAGGGTCAGGATTACGGTATTTCAGGTTCTCCATACCCTACAACATAGAAGCTATGGTAAGCCAAGGTTAACACCCTGAAATAGAATGGGAATATTGAACTCGAAATCAAACTGAAAAGCACACTAATCAACCCGAAATAGAAGGAGAAAATTGAATGAAAAAATCAAAATGAACAAGAAAGTTGAACTTCTTACCCAAATCCCTTTTGACTTTTGTCCAATCACGTTTTATTGGGACCACAACACAATTTTAGGGTTTTACAAAGGATAAAGGTGAAAGAGAGAGGTGACAGCAAGAGAGATAGAGAGAGAGAGAGGGGGATGAATTAGAGTGATGAGTTAAAATTAAGGTTTTGTGTATGTGAAATTAGAGAAAGGGGTAAAAGTGTCATTTTGTACATTAAATAAACAGAAGCTGACATCATTTCTCTGAGGAGCGGGTGGTGTAGGTGTCAAAAAGGTGAATATATCATGTGTTATTTTACTAAACTTTTGTATAATTTTTCTTAATTAAAATGTAAACATAATGAATTGTTCACCCGTAAATAAAAAAATAAACAAAATAAAAAAGAACGAAAAAAAAGAAGAGGGGGTCCAGTAACAAAGAGAAAAGAGAAGCAAAACCCACACCCCCAGACAGTGACACCTACAGCAAAGCTCAAACTCGGTCCCGATTCCCCAATCCCAAATCGTGTTTTCCTCATTCTTGCTTTGCATATCCCAATCGCTTCTGATTCCGATTCCAATTCCAATTCCAATTCCAATTCTATTCTATTCTAGTCTGCTGATTTTCTTCTGATATTTTAAGGTAGTTAATTCCGCGTCAATATGATCGATCTGCTTGTTTGTCTTTTTTATTTGCCATCCCGTTGACAACATAGAGGGACTGAGAAATTGAGATTGTTCTGTTTACAACGTTGTCTTGTTTTCTTGGGGTTTAGCATTTTCTCGACTTTGGTTTTCTATATCTATTTTTTGCTAAATTAGTAGATTGAGTTTCTCCGGTGTCAGTTGCAATTATGATTAATCGGGTGCTTCCCTTCTGCTGCGTTCTTTTACTTTCAATTTTGAACTTATATATTTTGAAGCGTAGATTGTGAATTAAACCACTGATCAATGTACAATATTATTTGGTATGGTGCTGTCTAAATTTTTTATTTATTTTTTAATCGTGTTGGTGTATTTTGCTTTATGATGTTGCTTTAGCTTAATCTTGTTAATTATATCATTTTGGATTAGGCTTTGCAGAAGATTTGAATTGAAATTGAAGACTTGACTGGAGAGGGAGAGAGAAATGGCTAACAATGCAGCAGCCTGTGCTGAGAGGGCAACTAGTGACATGCTGAATGGTCCAGACTGGGCAATTAACATAGAGTTGTGTGATATCATTAATATGGACCTTAGGTATCATTCTTCTAGTACCTTATTCTTGTCACCCTTGGATCTACTCTATTGCTTTTAGGATATGCTTTAATGCTTTATGAAAATTATTTCTTCAATCAAGAATAGACACGGAAATTAGTTGCCTGATTGGCCATGTATTTTACTAACAGTGCTTGGGATTATGTTTTAGCAAGTTCATTGGTAATTTAGCACCCAAGGAAGTAAATCTTTAAGTTCTTGTTTCAGAAAATAAACACTTCTATTGTACTTCTTTTACCCGCTTATACGGTGGTGGGAGAAGGGGGGTGGATAAGATTTGTCTTGCCTTGCTGGAAAAAGTTCTGTGTTGTTTAGATAGTTTGAACAATCAAACTGTATAGCTCATCCTGTTACTATGCGTCTATATCTCATTCACTCACCTCATTATCTATTGTTTCTTAAACTTTTATTTGCTATGCTTTATGTTAAATGGGCTGAACTATTTGTGAATGAAATGTAATACTTTACTGCTGTTAGCCCTTTCCTTTCCTATTTAGGGAGAATCATGTGTTCAGTGACTGCATCAAAATTCTTGTAAGAGGGGCCTGGGGATTTATCCTTGTTAAGGGCCTTAACAATAGGGTCCCTATTGACATCTTGCTAATATAACAGAGTTATTTTACCCCTTGAGATTTTTAATTCTTGGAGAATTGTTAAGTTGTTAAATTATGAAGTTCTTATGAAATAGCAGAGAATGGTCAACTGTCATGATTCTGAAAATTTGTAGTATTTTGAAGGCTTAATTACACTTTTTGTCTCCTTAATTTAACCAGTCTTTGATATTGGCCCTCTTATTTTCAGTTGCAGCAATGTTGCCCCTATAGTTTTCAAATTGATGCAATTGAGCCCCCTTGTCAGTCTACTGTTGATGTGGAACTTTTTTTCTCTGACACAAGATTGTACCACTTCATCAACATCAGCCAAAAATAGTGTTACTTGGGTACAGATAGAGCCATATCAACTGTGGATGATGGACTTAATTGCATCACTTTGAAAATTATTGGGGTTACACTGATGCTGTTTGGCCCTATCAACTGTACAGATAGGGATTTTTGGCCCTAGACCATTTGGCCCTAGCCCACGTGGGCTAGGGCCTGATGGGTTGGGCTGGGCTTTTTCGACAGCTTTACTGATGCAATTGGAAATAGGGAAATAAAATCAAACTTTTATGAAGATAGGAGAACCAAAAGTGAAATTAAGTCTATTTTGAAATTTATCTTGCCTTTTAGTTTTGCATCTCAAGTATAAAATTGCTTCGATCCTTATTTTGTTTTTTTCTAACAAGGATTCCTTAAATTACATTGTTCTTGATCTTCTTTGTTGAATTAATTAAATTTGCAGGCAAGCAAAGGATGCATTAAAGATACTTAAGAAGCGTTTGGGCAGTAAAAATCCCAAAATACAACTTTTGGCTCTTTTTGTCAGTATTTCTGTTCTTCTAATCTTGGATGATTTTCGAATGTTTGATGCACTTGGATATAATGTATTAAAGTATGTGTTATTACTATATTTCTGCAAATTTTTAAGTAAATTATATAGAAGTCCTCATGACTTGTCATTCTGCTGTGCTTCCATTATTCCAAGATATTAGGTGTAACGTACGTCCAAAAATTCATTTTCATTGATTTTGTGCAGTTAGTAACAAAAAGCAGTGATTACCTAACGTGGATATTTTGTATTGGAATATTTAATGTAGGCACTGGAGACCCTTAGTAAAAATTGTGGTGAAAGTGTATTTCAGCAGATCATTGAGCGGGATATCTTACATGAAATGGTTAAGATAGTGAAGAAGAAGGTATTTATGGACTTTTGATACTGGATGTTTCTGTTCTAGTTTACTTGTGTCATTTCTGCAACTTTATGTTGGAAGTGGAAAACTTGCTTATCAAGTGTTGCACTCTTTTAATCCTATTGTACAGCCTGATTTAAATGTGAGGGAAAAGATACTAATTCTGATTGTTATGTGGCAAGAAGCATTTGGGGGACCAAGTGGAAGGTATCCCCAATACTATGCAGCATATAATGAATTAAAGGTAATTGCTCTTATGAATTTAGATATTATTTTCTGAGTGTTTATCTATATTTTTCAAGCAATAATTATACCCTGTAAACTGATATGCATTGACATTTCTAATTTTCTATTGATGTACATTTGTATTGTAATAAATGCCAATGTTTCCTTATTAGAGTCATGTTAATTTTTTCTGCTTGTCTGCAACATATTTTTGTAGTTTTTGCTTTAATCCAGTATCAAATTAGCCTGTGCTGTATAAGATGTGTCATAGTTTATCATCAGAATCCACATGTCATCAGTGACACCCCATCCCCCCAAATTTTAATAAATTGTTATATTGTTGCACTGGCTTCATACAAATGTGTAATTTTATTCTTTTGACTTTTTGGTCTACAAATCCATACAAGTGACAATGTACATGCACACACACACATATTATATCATTAAGTTGCTGCTATTTGGCTCGTGCTAAAACATTGATATTTTATTTCTGCAATGTATTGTTTTTAATAATTCACAGTCTGCTGGAGTTGAATTTCCGCCACGAGAAGAGAGTAGTGTTCCTTTCTTCACTGCTCCTCAAACCCAGCCAGTTGCTCACCTTGCTGCTGCAGATTATGATGATACTACTATTCAGGCTTCTCTTCAGTCTGATGCATCTGGCCTTAGGTGTTCTTTGAAACTGCATCACATTCTGAATGTTCTAATCCCTATGTTTGTTGTGTCTGGCTAATAGTGTTTTTAGTTTTAGACATTTCACATTGTGTAAGAAATTAACAAAGTAGTGTCTCCATCTTATAAACTAGTGGGAAAAGGCTTTGGTGGTTGTTGTTGTTGTTTGTGTCTCCATCTTATAAACTCAATTATATACAAAGGTATAGCTAATTCTACAGATACTTTGCTTGCTCATAATAACAAATCCTATAAACTTTTTATTTTTTTAATTCAGTTTACATGTTTTTGCATAAGTTCCCTACTTTCTAATGGTAGTTTTATGTTGCCTGGATGTATGTTTTAAGGATGTTCAACAGTGGTAAGAAATCTATCCAATACTAGAATGAATTTGGAGCCCAGGGAAAAATAGAACGAAAGTAATGAAAATGAAAAAATAAAAAAGTATCGAGTTATTTAAAAAAGTGATTTTGTAGCTACCTTACACTGTTCATAATGCTGCTGTAAGGCCAGCAGTTTTGTTGTCAAGGAGTCTATACTGTCTCCTGGTGAAAGTTTGTATTTTACCCTGATATACTATTTGGGTTGGCCTTTGCACCATTTGTTTTTATCATGTGAACATCACTGCCTTTGATACCTTTGCTTGTAATTCTGTCATATAATTCTATTTTAATGAATAGGTTGTGTTCATTGTGAGTTGTCACTGGTGTCTTAGTGCTTACATGTTTTACCTTCTTATCTGCTGTTAACACAAAGAAGTTAATCGTGTCTTTAGAATTTCATCCAACCTTACCTACAATTATATGCCAGTGCCAAATTTTTTGCTTTCCAATTTAGTTTTCGTACCCAGCAAAATTCTTAGCTTAGTTCTGATTTGAAAAATAATCAGAATTTCATATAATTTGGTACAAACCTACTTTTATCTTATATTTGAATGATTATGGTGTTAATGTGTCATTGCCTCCATAATTATGAGATTCTTCCTTTGATAATTTTTCCTGTCTAACCTCAGAATGACACCCTGGGAGCAAAGTTTTATTATAGTCAATGCAGATTAGGCATTAAGATCTAACCACATGATGATTCACCATCTTAAGGCATGTTGGTGTTTTATTTGTTTATAATATGCATGCAGTGATGGTTTATTTAAGGGGCCTTCTCTTATGGATTTACTAGGGGATTGTGGAGCTCGTCTGAGATAATGTTCACTTCTTTTGTTTTTTATGTTTTGTTTATTCTGGTTGTTCTAGGAGTATTTCTTATGCTTCTTTTGTTTGTACTTCTCTTCTTTCTCGTAATGAATTCTTCTATGAAATAATTTTTTTGTTGCTTTGTGCTGTATCCCTCTCTAACTATATTCATTTATAATCAGTTTGGCAGAGATTCAGAATGCTCAAGGACTAGCAGATGTATTGATTGAAATGCTTAATGCTTTGGATCCTAAAAGTCCTGAGGTGATGTTATTTTTTCTTTGTCGTTCCTTTTCTGCTACCTGAATACCTTCATTCTGGAACCTCTGTTCAGTTTTGATTGTTAACAGAAATATATGTTTGAACTTTGGGGTTGCAGTATTTTTCAGTGTGCATGTAATATTCTGCTATTTGATGTGTATCACTATCGAGTTTTGGATATGGAATTTATCCCACTTTAGCAAATTGAAATAAGCTCCCCAGTGGCATGATTGATCAATGTAGCCAACCCCACCTATTGAGGCTTTGTTGATGTTGTAGTGAATTGAAATAAGCAAGTGAATGTTATGAGAATTGGCTAGATTCTGATACATGAATTTAACTTTTGAAGTTGCTGTTGTTGTTCTGATTAATATGGTTTTGAATTTGCTGTTGTTTTGTTTGAGAGTAACTAAACTTGCAAATGCATAACTAAAACATATGTTAAACTTATTGCTTTTGCCTGCTACAATATTTACTTTTTGTCCAGCTCAAAGCAGTCATGGCAAGTTGTCAAATTAATTTGTTTCCTAATATTCTGGACAAAATATACAGGGTGTGAAGCAGGAAGTGATTGTTGACCTTGTTGACCAGTGTCGTTCTTACCAAAAGCGTGTTATGCTTCTTGTGAACGATACTATGTAAGAATATTTTTAAAAATGACCAAGTCTTTTTTCTTTGTGTAATTAAGAAGAATGGTTGTAATGATTGCTTCGCTTTCAGGGATGAGCAGCTTTTAGGTCAGGGATTGGCACTGAATGACAGCCTTCAGCGAGTACTTCGACGACATGATGATATTGTAAAAGGAACTCCTGATACAGGCACAAGAGGAACAGAAACATCAGTTCTGCCACTTGTAAATGTAAACCATGAGGATGATGAGTCAGATGATGATTTTGCCCAACTAGCCCATAGGTGACCTGCAAAATTTCTGCACTATACCAAATCCTGTTACTAGTTAATTTCAGTGTCTTAGTGAGTTCACAATTATATGGGGGCATAAGTGGGTTACCTTTCGAAGGCTGACATATTTTGCATTTGATACACTGTAGTTGATATATATCACCTTCTGTCTTCATGTTTTACTTCTCTTTAGTTCATTCATAGAAATTTAATGTTTATCTACCATGATCGCAGGTCATCACGAGATACTCATGCACAGAACCAGAAATCAACCAATGACAAGGCAGAACCAGCGAGAGTAAACCCAATTCTTCCCCCACCACCAGCATCAAAGAAACCAGTCTTCTCTGACTCTAGTATGAATGACTACCTGAGTGGTGATGCATACAAAACAGAAGAATCCCATGAAAACTCTGAACCACCTTCATATGCAGTGCCCCTTCATTCTAGCCCTAATCCTTCCTCTTCAACCACTGCAACACTGTCTTCCTCGCCACCTCCTCATGCCATGAGTACCTCTTCACCGATTTTTAGCAGAGAGCCTGTGTATGATGGGCCATCTCCCATGAGCAAATCTTCAGAAAGCCATCCTCCAGCTCCATGGGACAAACAATCTCCAGGCATCCTTCCGCCCCCACCTTCAAGGTTTAATCAGAGGCAGCAGTTTTTTGAGCAACAAGGTGAATCTCATTCAAGTTGTGGGTCAAGTTCCTCGAATGACAGCTTGGTGGGACAAACTCAGAATCTTTCTCTGAACTCATCTACCCCAACTAAACAAGAGAAGCCAGAAGATGCCCTTTTCAAAGATCTAGTTGACTTTGCAAAATCCAAAACCTCTTCATCTTCCAAACCCAATAGGTCATTTTGAGAGATTGTGTTTGTATTGCTTATGGTGGTACAGCTTATGAATGTTCGTCAGGTTTTGCTTCAGATCACTCAGATGACCATTTTATGGTGGTCTTTAGTTACCTTCGAGTATGATTTGTCCATGCATGTACCTAGTTTAACCAATACGTTGCTGCATATATTGCATATATTCATATTGGTTGTTTGCTCATATCTTAAACAAAATGGATTCTTAGAAGCATCCGAATTTCTACCATTTCCCTATTTGGAAAAGGTGCAGGTGGTTACTCCATGTGAAATTTGAACTTGAAAAGGATGGAATATGTTCTCTTCTCAAAACTGGTTTGAAGAGAAGCTTTTGTATAGCTCCGTGGTCCAGTTGCTCAGGCCTCCTCCTCATAATCAACAAATTAGAATGACTGTGTTCATTCCCATAGGAGTATTAAGCAACGTAGTTATCCATTGTCTACAAGTGATAGTGTGGGATACAGGATGGTAGCAACTTATAGCCGACGCCCGAGGCCAGAATTATGCTCAAGAGTCTGCTTCCTTACCCAAAATATTTAGTAAATGTGCCCAGAAATATACATGAGCATTACTGAAGAATTCACCGGATCCTGCGGACCTTGGATTACAGTAATGCAACCTCTGGACCAGATGACTATAATCATTGAGGGGACAACATATATATATATATATACATACAACCGACGTTGGCTCCATATCCTGATAAAATAGAGGAGAGAAAAGATGGTTAGTTTCCTGACCACTTTAATTGAAATAACTGTAGTTTGAAAATTGCAGTGTTTGGAAGAGGGGTTGACTAACCATCAACAGGAATCAAGCCCACAATAAGCCCCTACTAAACCTTGTAGTATGTTGTGACATTAGAATCGGGCAATCTCCTCTCCCCCTAAACTTTTCCCCTTCTAAAAATTCGCATTGTTGTCAAACTTTCATATGCAGCAAAAAATAAACAAAAATAATGAAGGGATTGGAATTCCTCTCTTTTTATTAATTCTGTTGCTTGTTTTCTTTTTTATTTTTTTAAATAATAAGAGCATGAAAATCTGAACTTAAACCGTCTGCAAACTACTTAAGTTTCTCATTACTAGTCTATTTCTTTTTTTTTTTTATTTGGTAGATGGGAAAAAAAGAGAAGAAACTAATATCTACTGAAAACTACACCCGACCTGTCTGTAAACAAGTATTGCTGAAGAGTCGAAGACCCATAGAAGGATTGATCCAGTCATCCCATCCCATGGGCTGTTATGGCTAGATCCCCACTTGGCAAGGTAATCGGCACTCTGGTTAGCCTCCATCAAGACGTAACAGATACTGACTTCCCAGTATTTACTCAAAAAGTCCCTTAAATCATATAAATTATAACAGAGCACTATATAACGAAGAGAGATGGGCGCTCCATTCCATTGACAACTAGCCGAACTGTCTCCATAGAATCTGATTCAACAATGACTTTCTTGAAGCCAAGGCACCAACATAAGTGTAACCCCTCACGCGTAGCCTGGAGCTCAGCATTAAGGTTAGTGGTATTGCCAATAAAACCAGAAAAACCTCACATGGTCACACCCAAGTGCCATCCAAGTTACGTATAACTCCCCAATACCTGCCCGACCCGGATTACCAACTGAACTGCCGTCCACATTGAGCTTTATGAAATCATTCAAGGGAGGAACCACGAAATCCACCTCAAAGTGCAAGGTTGAGTTGTATCCAATACACAACAGGGGTGTAATTTGGTTCGGATAACTCGACCAACCCGATCAATTCGAACTAAACCAATTAGTTTGGTTTAGTTTAGTTCAAGTATATTTATTGGTTCGAGCAAAATTCAAACTAATTGAAGCTTAATTAGTTTGGTTCACAAGTTGAGAGTTTCAAACTCATAAACCAAACTGAACCAAATCATTTTTTTTCTAAACTATGTGCGTACATTACATACTACAACATATATGCATTTTCAATTTTTTACCAAATCAAACCAAACCCTTTCAATTTTTTCCCAAATCGAACCCTAACCCAGTCACCTTCACCCCCCTGTTGCCTCACCTCGTCGCTGCTCAACATTGCTCGCCCTCACTGCTTGACGTTGCACGCCCTGCTCTACGCTGCTTGCCTTGTTCGACGCTGCTCGCCCTGCTCACCGCCGCTCGATAAGTCTCCATTACAATTTACAACTGATTGATGAGGACCAAATGACATAGTATCAATACTATACTACTATGCATGGTGCTTAGTTTTTCCCCTCTTGGTCCCTTGTATGTACGTGTATCGTCTTCTTGTAACTTTTTTTTTCTATTTTCAACTTTTCCCCCCTACATGGCTGGATGTGCTAGAAAGTGGAAACTTTGGTGTGATATGTTGTGGAAGATATGCCATGGAAGTCGGCTACTCATGGTTTTCTTTGGCTGTTGTTTGGGGTTATACGTAGTTGCTCGGGAAATTTGGTTTTGGGTCCAATTGCTGTGTTGAATGTGTTATTACATTTGATGAATCATGTTTTTTTAATGAAAGATAAATTGAATTTAATGAATCATATTTGATGAATCATGTTTGTTTTAATGTTTAGATTGAGTTTGGATTGACTTTGGGTGATGATCATTATTAGGCTTTTTGACCAAACTGCCATTTTTGACAAAAAATATTATCAAAATGTCACTTTTTTCAAACTAATTATCGAAATGCCACCGTTTTGGCCACGGTGGCATTTTTTATTTTTTGTTGGGCCACGTGGGATACGCCAGAGCGCTTGGCGTATCCACGTGGAATACGCCAGAGCGCTTGGCGTATCCTACGTGGATACGCCAAGCTCTCTGGCGTATCCTACGTGGATACGCCAAGCGCTCTGGCGTATCCAATGACGTGGCTTGCCAAGTCAGATGGGTTGAGACTGGCTATAATGAATCCGACTGGGCTGACCCAAATGGGTTAGGACTGGCCCGAATGTACTGGACTGGGCTAGGTTAGGCTGGCCCGAATATGTTGGGACTTACCCGAATGGACTGGGCTAGGACTGGCTCGAATGGGCTAGGACTGATCCGAATGGGCTGAGATGGGCCGAATGTACTGAACTGGGTTCGGCCGAATGGACTGGACTGGGCTGGGCCTGACGCTAATAGACTGGGACGACCCAATATGCCCCTTTTGGCATATTTTTCAAATTTTTAAAATAATATAAATAACAAAATTAGCCTTGAGACAAAATAAAAATAAATTTTAAAATTAATTATTAGTATTTTATTATTTTAAATTTTTTATATTTATTATACATTTTTTTTATAACCATGTTATATTTTATTATACTTTAATTATATTATACTTTAAATCTCCTTATCATATCATGTTGAGTTCTAACCCTGCCCTCCCCTCAGGATAGAATTTGAACTAAATAGAGAGGATAAGATAGGTGATAGGATTTATTTATCCTATCCTGCTGGTTCACCAAACAACAGTTTTAGACAGGATATAAAAATTGATTTGTCCTATCTCTACAAAATTAATTTACGTTAATAGTTTAACCGATTCTATAAAAAAATTGACAGAGTTTCCCCTAAAAATCAGACATTCCCAAAAATATTTCATCCTGTATAATGAAACATATTTATATATATTCAATTCATATCAAGAAAACACATATAAGATGCATAAACATAACAGAAAAATCTGGTACATATAAATACAGTAATCCTTAATCAAGTAAATGTAATATAAAATGTAGTACATATACATCAATGAGAAGGGCTAGGGTCAGAATGTGGGGGTCTGTGATGGGGATCAGAAGAAGGTCCTGCCTGTGATGAGTGAGGATATGGTGGGTAACCCGTATACGGTAGATATGGAAATGACGGTGTCAGGGTAAAAGTATAAGGATATGGTTGGTAAGGGTAAGTAGGTGGTGGGTATGATGTAGATGGTGGATAACCCGGATATGGCGGGTACGAGGGAGGTGGTGGGCGAGACGACGATAAGTAGCGCAGAAGTGGGCGGTGGTGAGTACTAGGCACGCAGAAACCAGAACCGCAGTCATCCGGAAGACGTAGTCGTGATCGAGTCTTGGTTAACCCTCTCCGTCTCACGGCGCGGTCCGCTGCTCATCGGACTGCTCGGATGGTCCGGGAATCTCATCTGCAGGAGGAGCTGGACGTAGGTGATGTAATGTGATGCGATCATGCTCCCTCACTGCAGATAAGATGTCCTCCATGGACTGTTGAAGGCTAGCCATACTAAATCCCGAACTAGGGTTCCTAGCCGACGCATAGACGTTCTCTGCAATGTTAGTCTAAGATACAAATATAATACGTCATTATCAATATAAAATACAAAATGTTCAAAACAAATAGCAGAACATATTGGTAAAAAGTTTACCACAATGGAGGGACTAGTTGTTGTATATTTACTTCAGGGTCGGATTCATCTTCTTCTAAGTCGGTGTCTGTATCTTCACCCTCAAGCATCTCCCCTTCATCATCGCTTGTGTCAGATAATGCATCTGCCATAAGCGGGTTATCGGTTTCAAGGTCCAACCTAAATGAACTCCCTTCAGGCATTGCGACGTACTCAACTTCTTGAGATTGTACTAGGACGGAAGCATGTGTCATGGAGAATTGAGTGTTGATAGAGTGCGATGATTCAGCAAGATTAGAAGGACCACTTGTAACCCTGTTTCGAAGGAGCTTCAAGATGCTCATTGTCTTCACTTGTTTCCGTCTCGACATACAACTCCATAGAAGTTAAGTTAGGATCTTGATCAAAGCAATCAATCATGCAAGAACATCTTCATCATCTTCTAATGGAAGAGCTATCCATCTTAGAACATTACTCCATCATTGTGGAAATCTGACACAACACTAGACACAACTTGATTTTCTTGGAGCCTTAATTTTAAATGAATTCTCCTTTTTAAAAGCTCAATAGTCGTGTCACGTTGAATCATGATAGACTTGGGACGAGGACCTTTGACATTAGACCCTCTTCACCTTCATACGTTCTCCCATTGTAGTAAATGAGAACAACAAGGTGTTTTTCATCTTACACTTCAATAACAACAACAACACAAATAATTTAATTTTGTACAAATAAATACTAAAAACCTACTAAATAACAATAAAACATATATCATACATACACAATTAAATAATAATAATAAAAGAAACAAACAAATACTAAAAACCTACTAAATAACAATAAAACATATATCATACATACACAATTAAATAATAATAATAAAAGAAATAATAGTAATAATAATAATAATAACAATAATAATAATAATAATTATAATCAATAATAATAGTAATCAATAATAATAATAATAATCAATTATTCTAATAATTAAACAAATATACATAATACATAAATAATATAGAAATTAAAAAAAATAAACAATAATTCTAACACTAAAAACAAAGATACAATACACAATTAATATAAAAACTCAAAAACATAAATAATAATTCTAAAAATCAAACAAATATACAAAATATAATTAATAAAATAACACAAAATCATAAATAATAATTCTAATAATTAAAATATTTAATAATATATATAACAATAATAATAATCTAACGATAAATACTTTACGAATATGATTCTCGACAAACTTATAACCACGGGAGAGTTTTAGAGAGAGTTTAGAGAGAATGAAATCTGAGAGATGGTGAAAATTTGATAAATGAATGAAGATGCCGTGAGAGGGTGAGAGGGGGGGGGCGGGTTATAGGTGTTCACGTGGGATACGCCAGAAGCGCGCATTGCGTATCCACGCGAATACGCCAGTGGCGGCAGGCGTCCACGTGGGATACGCCAAGCGCTTCCTGGCGTATTCCACGCGATGGATCGCCAGAGCACGCCAAGCGCTTCTGGCGTATCCGGATACGCCAAGCGGCTGCGTATTCCGTGACAAGCGCTCTGGCGTATCCCATGTGGCCCAACAAAAAATAAAAAATGCCACCGTGGCCAAAACGGTGACATTTCGATAATTAGTTTGAAAAAAGTGGCATTTTGATAATATTTTTTGTCAAAAATGGTAGTTTGGTCAAAAAGCCATCATTATTATGTTTGTGCTGACTATATATTGATATTGGATAAAAATCATGCATATGGCTAGTGGTTTTGCTTTGACTATCCTCTTAATTATTTTCTATCGCCTATTTATGGACCATAAAAATTGAAAGTCATATTTGATCTTTACTACGATTATGTTTCTGACTACTGTCTAATTATTACTTGAACTTTCTTATTATGTATTTTAATTTTTCTTTTGTCAAGGTATATTTACTGAAAAATGTGGGACAATATTAGACCATGGTATTGTGGTTGTGATACAGGTAGGTTCACTTACATATTTTAAATAATTCTTATAAAACAGATCAAGTTCAAACCAATGTTGAATCAATTCATTTTCTTTTAAGATATTTAGTAGCACAAGAGATATTATGTACAATTTTGATATTTAGAATTTTTTTTTCACTATTTTAGTATTTTGGGTTTGATATAAATAGAAAATCTCAAAGACCAATAATCATGTGACTTGTAACATTCTGCCTAACCTGATGACACAAATCGATGTTATAGTAACTCAATAAATCTGGTATAGTTTACCTGAGAATTTTAGTTAATTTTTTGGAGTGAATTGAGTATAAAACTATAATACTGAATGAGAAATAATTTAAAAAATTATAAAATTATGAACAGATGTAAAATAAAGGATAAAAAATTAATTTAAGAATCAAAATAAAATAAATTAAACATTTAAAAATTTCTTAATTCAATCTGCTAAGGTTCAATTTATTTTAGGGATAAATAGTGAAACTTAACGAACAGTAAAAGTGTAAAATGATAATTGTAAGAAAATTTTTTTAGGATTTCCTCGTATATTCTTTTGTTACCACCGCCTATCTCATTTCAACTTTACCATTTCTTTTTATTTTCTCGTCTCTCTCTCGTCTCTCTCTTGCCCGCTTGTTCGTGCTCTCTACTCCCACTCGCTCGCCGCGTTCTCTCTCTCGCTCGTTCCTCTCGTTCTCTCTCTCGCCGTTCGGTCGTCACGCCGTCTCTGTTTCTCGCCGCTCGCTCGCCCATCTTCTCTTGTTCACGGGTTCATTCTCGCTGTCACCCCCGCGGGTTCGTCTTCGCAGCCCCTCTACCAGATCTGTCTTGATCATTTTTTCTTGGTTATTGTTTCTTTGACTCTCACTTGTTTCTTTCTCTGGTTTTGTGAGATGAAACAGAAAGAGGAAGAGTATGGAGCTATGGAAGGCAAGGTAGGGGGCTGTTTCACCTTATTTTTATGTCTCATTTTCTATGATTTTCTTGAAATAAATTCTGTTTTCCTTGTTCATTGCGTGCATGGTTGAAACAGAATTTATGTTAGATTAATGGTTTCAATTTGTTTTTACTTTTTCCATTGATTATTGAATGGAAATTGTATTGTTGTAAGATTAACAATTTTGTGCTTCTTGGATGTATGGGTCACGACTAAAAACAGGGCCTAGTGAGTATATGATGTCAAGTTTATAATCCTATTTTGTTCCTTTGAATTTGAGGACTTAGTTAAGTGATTAAACATGTAAGGACCGAAAATGACTAATTTATAGCTAAACCTTACCTAGTTTAACTCACGGCCAAAACAAGAGTTGGATGAGAGGTTCTTTGCTTTGTTTTGTAACATATCTTATTGGTTGTTATGTAAGTTTGCAAATTTGATTATAATATGATTAAGAATGTAATTGAGTTGAATTATTAATAAATGAGATGCTGCCCTGTTTTAGTTTATAACTCCTATGTGTAAGTTTCATATATTGATACAAGTTAGTGATTAGAAATTCTAATGGTTGAATTAGTTATTCTATGTTGGTTTATTGGACAATTATATAAGTGATAAAACTGAGAAAATGGTCATGAAATATATCGTGACAATTACTATGTTTAATTACTTACCTTTGGTCACATAGGCTTGTGAACTAATGAATTTGATACTTGCGTTGTCAATAATTGAGAATTTATTAATATATGACCAAGTAGGCCGAATCTTTGAAGTTGCAATGATCTTTATGTTGCATCCAATGTTTGAATGTATGAAGAATATTTGAATTGATTGTTATAGACATGACTGGAATATTTAGATATTTTTAGAATTGTTCATTGGTATGACTTCATGAGAATTATGGACTTGATGAGAATTGTAAACTTGCTGAGAATTTGTTGACTACGGTGAGCAAAAGGAGATTAGATATTTATTATGTATTTGAGATTGATTAAGGAGATGTTTATAAATTATACTGTAATTTGAAATTAAATGATGAGATGATGATATTGAATCAATTGAACTTGATTGATGGAGAAATTACAACGATCAGAAACAGATAAATGAAAGAAATTGAAACAAGGGGGAGAAGGAGAGCGTGAAAAGGAAGGAACAAAATCAAAGAGCCGTGGAAAGTGAGGTAGGGGGGCTTTCTTACTATTTTCATTTCTTTCTATTTGTGATTTAATAAAGATTTGAAATTGAAAGAATGATTATATGTTAAGTGAGGTTTACGAAATTGGTCTTTTAATTTGATCCCTAATGAAATTTCCTTAACTTTGAAAGTAAGTTTGAAACCCATTTCTGTTTGGATGATTTGGTTGAGTTGCTTATATTTGTTTGATATGATTTTGATGAGTTTTAACACTAAGATGTTTCCAAAAATGCTTATTTTTGGCCTTGGGAAGCTTGAATCCGAGGCTATTTTTTTTTAAAGCATAGAGGCTTTGAGTGTTATATTATGCACTGCACGTTATCTTGGTATAACATGATATAATGGAAAGCTTTGTGGTTTGAGTGATATTATATTAATGAATTTGCATATTGATGAGATAATTTCAAGATGACATTAAATTCTATGAGATTGACTGATAATTTGAGAATTATAGTTTAAAGTTGTTGCTTTAAGTGAGATTGAATAATGAATTTGATTTTTGATAAGATATCAATGCATTGTACAATGATTTGAGATTGAATGATTAAATATCAATGCATTGTATGATAATTTGAAATTGATTGATGATTTTGAATACTCATGATTAGATTGATTGAATTATGCATTATGTTGCATATTTGATGATTCCATAAACTAAGATATTTGATAAATATGATTTGATTTTTATGGGTATCCCTTTTGTGGAACTAGGCTTAGTGGATTTTGAATATATCTTAGACTTAGGGTAAGTCTCGAAAAAATGGTAAGAGAGAAATTGAGAATCTTCCTATACCATGGTAATTGAGGTTGAGGAAGACCTCCATCTTTACCTGAGCTTCCCTAGTCATCAAGTGGTAGAGGAAGACTTTACTACTTGGGGTGATCTTAAATCCAGGATAGTGTGAAGATTTCTATGCGTCTTGCCTATCCCAGACTACTACTAGTATGAGGATTTCTGTGCGTCCTCTTTATTCTGGTAGTTGTGGTCTATCCTTCTATCTAGATTGAGAATTTGTGTGTTCTCTTTACTAGACTGAGGTAGACAAGGCCCAGTTACCCGGAGTAGTCATGTGTGATAAATTGATCGTCATAAATGGGTTGAAGTGCACCAACCCGATAGCCGGCTACTACCAAGAAAATGAATGATATTATGAGCTCATATCTTTGATTTTAAGATGAAATTTGAGTGTTGATGATTTGTTATAGTATAAAATGATTTATGATTTGATAAGTTGTAAGAAACAAGGTTTCTTATTATAATTTTAATATTGATGATATTTTGAATATATAAAAATATGAGATTTAATAATATAAATTATGACCGGATGATATGAGATTTTATGACATGATTTATCATGATTGTGATTGATTTTCATAATGATAAAATGTACTATCTATTTCGGGAAGAGGAATGACTCATTTTGGTTTTCTGCAATCTTCCTAGATTGGTAATGAAGTTTTTTTTTTAAATAAATGGATCTTTTCCCGAAATAGCTAGAATTGTTGTGATGACACTTTTTTAATTAAATTACTGAGAATTTCATAATTCTCACTCGTCCTACATCGATGTTTTTCATGATAATTCCAGGAGGAATTTACAGTGACAAGCAAGATGAAGTAGGACGGATCTTATTGATGAAGAGATATTTAGTTATTTTGATATTTTGTATAATAGGTCGATATAGGTATATTATGTTTAGTGATTTATTCTCTGTGTAATAAATCATTTTATATTATGCATGTAATATGTTTTCGCTAGAGGTTCATATTTTATATATTATTAAATTGTTTATTTTAAAAAATTTTGTAAAATTTTTGTATATTCATAAGTAATGTACTAAATTTTTAATTACTGATGCGTAAATCGGATATATTATTAGTGTTAGTAATTTGGAATGTTACGTGACTCAACTTGAAATTGAATGTTCATTGTCTGATGAAAAAGTAAATGTTAATTTATGTTCTAATATTATTTAGAATTTTGGATACATTATGTATATTTTTTTGTATAGTATCTATAATTATTTAGTTAATTTTTGTGTTAAAAAAATAATAGTCAACTCAATCATTTGAATTAAATTAATTCGTAAATGTTTGGTTCAGTTTAGTTTGAACTTGTCTATCAAAAAATAAAAAAATTGAATTAAACCTCCAATTACACCACTAATATACATACCAAACTTCCAGACAAATTTTTTAATTCGGTTACTTGCTGCCAATAAAGAAGCATGATTAATTGTAATGATCCGTAGATCTAAGTGCTAATGGGCTTAAAAACAACATAACTATTTGCTTTGGGACAAGAGGTGAATAAATGTACCTTAGTATCATCTTCCTCTCCAGAAAATGGGCAAACCTTGTTCTACGTTCACATGCCATTTACACAAAATTTCTCGTGAGGCAGAATGTTGTGAGACATCTTCCACAATATTTTAATCTTCTTCGGTATCTTCAAATTTCACATAACTTTCCTAGCTTGCTTCTGCTCTTTCTAGCCTCCAAAGGCAGAATTGTCCATGGTGCGCACCCCCAATTTCCCAAAGGCACGATACCTGGAATCCACCGTATAGTTTTTTCGTTGATCATGTATTCAAATCTGTTTACCTATGAGGGTGGATTAACTTACATCAGTATAAGTTAATTTTTTCTTACACTCATTTTTAGCTGTTAGATCCACTTTCATTTAATAGTTATCTTTAATGAAATAATTTCAACTATTAGATAAAATTAGAATTAACAGTTAAAAATAAGTGTAAGAAAAAAGACTTACACTAATGTAAGTTAATACCTTATATATATATATATATGAAATGATGACTTTTTTTTTATTTTTATGTCTGGTATGTTATAATTAATTAAAAAACACAATAAAAATTAATTTATGATTTTTTATGTTAAATATGCTTGCTCAAACAAATTTGGGCCACCAAAGTTTTGGACTGTGTGGATGTTTAAAAATATGATGGAATAGAATGAAAATAGATATACTCCATCTCACTTTATACACTTTCATTCTACCATTTTTCTTTTCACCCAAATTGGAGGGGTAAAGGATGGAATATCTTGTAAGTTACAGTTTTGTCTTTGTTTTTTTTGTAAAGCCTAAGACTCATCCTGTAGACTTCGCAGAGGAGCCCCTTAGTGAGGCTCCTAGATGGCCTCTTATAAGGTCTGGGGGAAGGGTGGGACGAATAAGAGAAAGAAAATTGAGATGAAGAGTATTTGCAGAGATCATACCCAACTATTCTCCCTCTATGTCTCAAACTCTCACCAATTAAACTACCAACACGGGACAAGTTACATTTTGTTTTTAATCTTAAGGTTTAGTGTGTTTGAGATAAGGACAATATAAGAACAATGAATTTATAATTCTTATCATTCTATTTTTTTTTTTACTAAAACTTCCAAATAAGAGAATTAAATCTTTCTTCCATTCTATCATTAAGTATCCAAAAAAATGTTATGGAAACTATTCTATTTCATCATTAAAGGACCGTGAAATGGGGAATAGAAGGAACCCATATTCACTTCACATGATAATTTTTGTTATGTGCCGAAATAGAATTACGCTGCTATGCTACAGTAAAGTGTTCATGGCCCAGTCCAATAATGTGGCCAACTTAAATTAGGTTGGGACTTCAATCAGACTTTGAAATGAGATTAGGCCTAAAAATTAGGTTTGAAGAAATTTCGGACCCAAACCGAGTTACATTTTGAGTAGACTTGACCCAATCTAATAATAAAACATATAGTAAAGAATAGTCATTCCACATTTATTTGTCAGTTTGTCCCAAAGACTCATCCCTAAATGTTCTTTTCTTATTTTAGTAGAATATGCAACCAGATCTTTTCTTTTTGATAGAAAAATCAAATAAAATCTTATTGGCTCCTTTGCGAGTGGTGGAGGCCCAATGTTCAATGGTATGTGAGGATCAAACCTATAAACATCTATCCAAATCTCCTCTCACCACCTCGGACTACTTGGGCTAGTCCCAAGTGGCATGCTGGCCCAATGTTTTGATAGCATGTGATAAAATAAAATAAATATTATGTACAAAAAAATAAAATAAATATAATAGTTTCTCTGGTGCCTCGAAACACCATACTTCAAAAAAGAAATAAAAGCAATAATCAAAGTAAAAGATATAATAGTAAATAATGACTATTTCAAAAGTAATTAAATCAATTAATAAAGAATTACAAAAAATGTTAGAGGAAATAAAAAAAATCTATTACTTCTAATAGAAAATACTAATAGAATAACAATATATACATGTGAAAGAATTAATAATAAAAAAAAAATAAAATAAATAATATTAGAACAACACTTGATAAGATTAATAAAACAAACAAGTAGGTGAATTAGATAATATTCCTAAATTCGAAGAAGTTCTATACCAACTTGAAGAACTCTTAGACAAAGAGAGAAATAATAAATGTCTAACAAAAATATATTTAGAAGAAATACTTAAAAATGCACCAAAAGATATAATAAAACTTAAAGAAGAAGAAGAAATAGAAACTTCAAAATTTCTAAAACATGTAACCTCATGGAGAAGATAAATGAAGAATATACTAACTTAATAAAGAAATTAACAGACATTGAAGAAATTCAACAATTATTAGAATAACTAAAAATAATTGAAGATGAAAATAAATAGATACAAAAAATTGAACAAGTAGAAACAAATAATGAAAATGAAGAAGTAATATTAAATTATAGTACTTCAGATGATGAATCAGAATATGATGAAATATTTATGGAAATAGGAGAAACAAGTAATACAAAACCCAAATGGAAATGAGAAGAATATTGAGGATATCCAAAATAAGAATGAGATAAATATGAATAAGAAACTATGTATAATAAGTGATATGCTTGAAAAAATGGAAAATGAACTTCAGTACCAGAAGAAATTCATCCACATTATGAAAATATTAGGACAGGAACTAAACTAAATATTGATTATGCAACAAACAAAGAAGAAGTTCTTCTATAATAGACTAATGAAATAACATTACTAATTGCAACAGATGAAAGATTTAATGGATTAAACCTACTCGGTGTTAAAAATCTACTAATATATAAAACTGAAGGAAATATACAAAAAATTTTAACAAGTGTTAGTGATAATACGTGGCATCAATATGCAAGAACTGTTAATAATAATAATAATCAAGAATTTGCCAAATTAATTATAGGATTAATATATCAAGAATTTATAAGATATAATGTATTTGAAAATAGAGATGAAGTAAATAGATTCTTACATAAAAAAACAAAAGCACACTTAAATAAAATACAATTATGTAATATGTGTGAAGTTGAAAAATTTATTTGCGAATATCAAAAATACTATTATCAACTAAATGCTGAAACCAAACCAACATATATGGATATATTTATAAGAACTATTTGGCAAATGCAACCAAGAGAAACTGCTTAAATACTTGAAAGAATTATCCAAGTACTTTATAATGAATTAAGAGAACAATGTTTACAAAGAGAAATAATTAGACAATTAAATCGAGGAAGAACTGCAATTTGTTATGACATAGCAGAAATAGAAAATCCTGAAAATTACGGATGTAATCGTGAAACAAAGAACAAAAATATTATAAAAGAAAATCAAGACTTAAAAAAGTATACCCTAAGAAAAAAGCTTATAAAAATACTAAAAAAAAATATTTCAGAAGAAAACGAAATACTCCAAGAAAATAATGTCCAAAAGGGAAAAAGAAATGTGTATGTTGGATATGTAATGTTGAAGGTCATGATGCCAATAAATGTCCGCAAAAGAAAGAAAAAGATTTTAAAGAAAAATCTAAAATAATAAAACAAGTTTATAAAATATATGAATTAGAACCAAATGAAGATCTAATTAAACGATATTAAAAATAGTATATATGAATATTCAGAAAATGAATTATCTTCAGAAGAAAAAGAATCCAAATAGTACTTATATTAAAATCAAAATTAAAAAAAAGTAATAATGAGACTGAAGTTTATATTGATATAGGAACAAGTATTTGTTTAGCAACAAAAGCATTATTTGATAAATGAAAAAAATTAGACAAACCATTAAAGATACAAATTGCAGACGGATCTATACATCCTTTGTATTTAGTAGTAAAACGAATTACTTTAATAATCCAAACCAAATTATTTATTGTCCCAACTATTTATCAATAGGAAACAGATTTAGATATGATTTTAGGAAATAATTTCTTAAGTTTATATACACCATTTTGCTAATATTTAGACCATATCTCACTAAAAACACCTTATATTAGAACAAAACAATTACGAGAAATTATTAATATTCCAATCACTCACTTTTTTTACTGCATCTACTCTAAAAAAAATCAGAATTTAGCAAGCTGAAACGTGGTGAGATAGTTGAGGTTGTATGCCGAAAACTTCGCCATGTACTTATGAATCTTGAACCCGAAAGAAGAATTCCAGCTCATATTAAAGAATTACTAGAAAAAACATGTAGTGAAAATCCTTTAGACCAAAAAATAAATAATAAAAATATGGAATTAATTGAACTAAAGTTAAAAGATCCTATGAAAGAAATAAAATGTAAACCCATGATTTACACAAAACAAGACAGAGATGAATTTGCAAAAGACATTAAAGAAATGGAAGATAAAGGTTTAATTAGACAATCAAAAAGCAAACATTCTGCACCAGCATTTTATGTTGAAAATCATAATAAAATTAAAAGAGAAAAAAGACGAATGGTAATTAATTATAAACAAATAAATGATGCAATGGAAGGAGATGCATACTATCTTCATAGAAAAGACTTAATTATTGAAAGAATAAGAAATATGCACTGGTTTAATACATTTGATTGTAAGTCTGAATTCTATCAAATGAGGCTTACAGAAGAATCGAAAGCATTAACAACATTTAGTTATCCTCAAGGGCAATATGAATGGAATGTACTTCCTATGGGAATGAAGCAGTCACCAGGTATTTTCCAACGAAGAATGGATTCAATATTAAAAGAATTTAGAGATTTTTGTCTTATTTATATTGATGATATACTAGTATTTACTAATAAAAATTTAGAAGATCACTTTAAGAAGGTTGAATTAGTACTTAAAAGATGTTTAGATGATGGAGTAGTTTTAAGTAAGAAAAAGGTTGTATTAGCTCAAAACAAAATTAATTATTTAGGATTAGAAATTGAAAAAGGAAAAATAATAATGCAAAAACATGTATTAGAAAAACTTCTGAGTTTTCCAACAAAGTTAAAAGATAAAAAAGAATTACAAAGATTTTTGGGATTACTGACATATATTTCTAATGAAGGTTTCATAAAGAATCTCGCAGCTGAAAGAAAAATACTTCAGCAAAAGCTAAAGAAGGATGCTCTTTGATCTTGGACTGAAGATGATGAAGCAATTATTACTAAACTAAAGTACTTATGTTAGGATCTTCCTAAACTATATCATCTGTCTGATGATGACTTAATTATTATTGAAACTGACGCATCAAATGAATGCTATGGTGGTGTTATGAAGGCAAAACCCCCTAGACAAATGCAAATATATGTCTGAAACTTTTTCAGACAGTGAAATTAATTATCTAACTCACGAAAAAGAAACCCTAACACTTATTCGTATGTTAGAAAAACATTGAATTTATGTGTTAGATAAAAAATTTATTGTTTGAACTGACTCTACTTATGTTGCAGGATTTAAGAATATTAATCACAAAGACATTTATAAACATAGTCGATTAATAAGATGTCAAATGAAATTATCCAAATATAATTATTCAATCTCCCATATTAAAGGAGAAAAGAATGTTCTTGCAGATATACTATCAAGAGAATGGAGCAACAAAACAACGTAGACTTAATCAAAAGACAATTGGAGCTTAAAGAAGCACTGAAGGAGTAGAAGTTAAAAGAACTGGAACTTATTGAAGCTGATATCAAAGTTCTAAAATTACAACTCAAGGCAGAAGGATTTCTTGAAGAAGCATTTCAGAAGCTACAACAAGAAGAAAAGAAAAATAATAAGTGATACGTAATTTTCAATGGACTATTCCCAGGCATTTACGATGACTGGTTCAAAACAACACCACACTGTCAAAAGATTTCTGGAGTTTTACACAAATCCTATCCAACAAAAGAAGAAGCCAAAAATGCATTCAAGGAATACCACACAAAAGGAAAAGAAATTTATGTCGGACCAAGAACTTTTTCTGAAACAATAAAAAATCCACCTACAGTATAATCTCCATTCAAAGTACTCAGAAAAATTCTATCTTCACTAGATAATTTTCAAATAACTTCTAGAAAAGATCACGAATTACAAGTTCAATTCTCAGAAGAACATTTTTGGAAAAATTTCAAAAGACTAGTTAACTGGAATGACAAAGAAAAGGTCAAATATTTCTATATGATCGACCGAAAGCTCTTCGGCATTAAAACAATTCTCCTCCCAAGAGCTCCATCCATACTTACTTTCAATATGTTCCAATTCGGATTTATTGATTGTCTTTATCTAAGCACAAATTTAGAAGAAATTAATCTTTTCCCTCATAATTTTAAAGAAACAGTTCAATTATTCAAGAAGAATGTGGCTAAGGAGCGAAGCATTTTTTTGAAGTTCTACTCAGCCTATCCTGACTTCATTACGAAGCAGCCTGTTAAGCACTTGGTGTTTGTTGGAATAAGCAATAATAATTTTTCACTAAAAGACGAATCGACTGATATTGTCTACGAAGAAGATTAAATCACTCAAGTATTGCGTAACCAGCTGGCAAACATTTTTTCACAATGTCAAAATATCGGCAAGGAATCATTCATCAAGACATTATACAAGGGACCCAACATATTGCTGTTAAGAAAAACTAAGGAAAAATAATAAGAGAAAAAGACATGAATATACTGACGAATTTTGAGTTACCTTTCTACGCACTCCAAAGACCATAAATGGATTACCGTTCAACTGTACTCAATCAACTTTGGGCAATGATTAAAGTCAGTGGAAACCACGAATGTCAAAGATGCCAAGCAAAAAAAGTAATGGCCGACACCGACAAAATAAAGGACAATGAGTCAAATGAAGAGTGATGTAAGCTCTCACGTTACTATGTAAATTATTAAGTTTTTGATGTAAGCACTTACATCTGTAAGGATAACTTTGTAAATAGACATTAGGAACTCCTGTGTATAAATAAGCCCTCTTATGCTGAGGCAAGACAGATTCAGAATTTTCAAATTCTCAAATCTTAGTTGAGAGGTTGTGTTAGTCTCTAATGAGATTAGTCGGGTACTTGAGAGTGTGTCCATTTGTCTTGTACTTATAAATACTTATCAATAAATACTTTCCTTACTCACAACTTCACTCATTTTACTCAAATTAACAAATCCAACTTATTCAAGATTATTGCGGAAGTAGCAGTAGCAGTGGACCACGAACAACTTGAAGAATTAATCTACTTGAAAAATCCAGTCCAGGTATGATCATAAATCTTCTACCCAGTAATTACTGCTAATATCATGTACTAGGAATCGTTAATAGAATTATTATGCATATACTTATTGATACTGGTGCATGTCTTAGTTATGTAAGTAGTGATGTTATAAGTAACTCACAAAAAACTATGACTAGAAAAGTATTCACATATAATCGATTTTTTTTTTAAAGAAAAAACAACTATAGAATTTTGTTTTGATTCTATTATATTACTTCAAACATAATTATATGTTGAAACTGATACAAATATCAAATTATTATTAGGAATAGGCTTCCTTGAAGCAGTAAAATAATATGAAATAAGATTTGAAGAATTAATAATAACTATTGATAATAGACAATTACAAATCCCAAGAATAAATCTTAACATATATGATATCAAAATTACTTAAAGATTACTTTATAAATGGAAATAGAACCAACAGAAGATATAGAATATATTCAAATTTCTAAAGAAGAAGGAAGTTATGAAGGAAGTATTTTAATAAATAAATCCTTATTTAAGAAAATGCAAAAAGAAGAATTAGATCTAGCTAAAAATGCAAATATGCAAAGAAAAGAAAGATTAAGCGGAATACTAAAGAGATTTAATCAAAGACATAATATTATTTATTATAGAAAATTAAGTAATGAAATGTCAATTGACATAGCAGATACTTAAGGAAATACTAGTATACAGTTACTCAATAAAAAGAAACTAATAGATTTAAAAAACAATATAAAAAGGGACGAAGAAAGAAAGAAAATAAGATATATATTGGAGCAGTACAAGTATTAATAAAATCAACCTTCCAGGAAGAAATAAACTCACCTATAGAACTAATCTTGAAAGACGATAGAATTATTGACTTAAAAGACAAAATACTAGGAGTAATAAAAGGAAATTTAGCTTATGAAAAATTTAAATTTAAAGTCTGACTTAATATTGGAATCCCATTAAATACTCAAAGAATAAATCAAACACTAACCCTCGAACATAATCTTTTAAGAAGAAATCTAATGTGACCAGTGTGAATGCTTATGTCATGAAGCATATCAAATAAGTTTTTGATGATAACAAAGCCAAGAGAAGAAAACCAAGATCAAAAGAAAAGACCAAGATCAAAAGAAAAGTTCAAGATCAAAAGAAAAGATCAAGACCAAGAGAAGAAGACCAAGATCAAAAGAGGTATATTAGATATAGGTCTTAGAACATCAATGTGAAATGCTCTTGAGGTATCTCAATTATATTTAAATGGTTTTTCAAAGATCTCATAAATCAACTTGTTTTCAAAGTTCATATTTTAAAGAAATGTTGATTTCAATCTTGGATTATGGTAAACATTTGTAAATCTTGTTTTGTCCAAGTACCCAAATGATAAAAATGGCCTAGAAACTTAATTTGGATTGAAAAATGTGTTCAAAGTGGAAAGTAATCGATTACACACTCTTGGTAATCGATTACCAGCAAGTCAGAGAACTTGTAATCGATTACAGCATCCATGTAATCGATTACCAGAAAGTCAGAGGGCGTGCAATCGATTGCACAAGTCTTGTAATCGATTACCACAAACCCAGAAAGCCAGGAACACGTTTTAACTGTCATGTAATCGATTACCGTAACCCCATGTCGATTACAAGATTCCGACAAGCCCAACGGGCTATATTATTTGGCTTTTAATGATGCCCATTAAAGCCCCCAACGGCTCTTTTGTTCCAACAACTTATAAATACTCATCTTGGGGCATCATTTGTGGTTGAACAACACTTGAGAAACATCTATCAATTGCTTTAATCCGAGAATCATCATTAAAATCTTCTTTGCTCTGTTTTTGTATATATTGTTGAGATATTCTTGAAGAGCATTATAGGGCTTCAATTTGTATCATCTACTCTTGTGAGAGTTTTCATTTTATAAACACTTTGATTCTTTGTAAAGGGGGTGAGGCATCCCTCTAGAGAAAAGAGAGTGAGGTATCTCTCAAAGTTTGTAAAGGGTGAGGTATCCCTTGTTGAAGGTGAGGCATCCTTCAAAGGTTGTAAAGAGGGTGAGGTATCCCTCTAGTGAAAAGGGTGAGGCATCCCTGGTTTGAGGCTCAAGCTCAAGGGTGAGGCATCCCAAGGAGTTGAGTACTCTTTTGTGTAAAGGTTTTCAAGCACCCCTTCAAGCTTGAAGTTTAGTGAAAAATCTCGAGTAGTTTGCTTGAGGACTGGACGTAGATCACAAGTGGATTGGTGATCAAACCAGGATAAATCTTGTGTTTGTTCCTCTCAACTCTATCTCTTTACTTTGTGCTTTAACTATATTTGCTTAAGTTGAGTTCGATATTCTACTTTGCTTGAATTCTTTCTATCTTGAGTTGTTTATTTGTGAGTGAAGTATTCAATCTCGTTTATCTATTCACTTCAATCATCCAATAGCTTCAACGAAAATTGTTAATCAAACGTTTTGCGAAAGATTTACGAAAATATTTTACATACTCAATTCACCCCCCCTCTTGAGTATTGAGGTCACTTGGTAACAACCAGGAGATAAAATATTTTATATCACATATTGTGTCAGTTATGCATTAACAAATTCACACTATAGTATTACTTTTAAAAATGATGATAAAATAGATATACCTTATTTATTTTCTGACATAGGAAAAATTCATTATCTTAAGAAAAATGAAATAACAAAAATTGATACATTCATAAATAATCCAAAATATTTAAAATATAAGGAAGAACAAATACCTAGACCTATAAAATTTATAGAACCAGAAAAAATAAAAGAAGATAATGAAATAAGAAGATTATCAATACAAGTAAATACATTATCAAAATATATA
Organism: Ormosia emarginata; assembly: GCA_029884605.1. Taxonomy (NCBI): domain Eukaryota; kingdom Viridiplantae; phylum Streptophyta; class Magnoliopsida; order Fabales; family Fabaceae; genus Ormosia; species Ormosia emarginata. The sequence goes on along the minus strand of JAQQTP010000078.1, from coordinate 15,571,200 downwards.
AAAGAAAATATATGAAGATATTAAAGAATTTAAATGGAATTATCAAATTATTAAATTGGGAAACAAATTAGTATCGAGCTAAGTAATTATGGAAAAAAATTTTAGAAATGAAAATTGAAAATGAAGTACAAATTGAACACACTATTTATACACTTAGAGAATTAGGTGATCGACTAGATTATTTTATTAAGACAAAAAGATTAACAGATGAACAGAAAGATAGAGAAATAAAAAGAATAAGTTAACATATAATAAAAATTAAAAAATTATTAGAAGAACAAAAAGAAAATAAAATAAAAATCGATAAAATATTGAATGGCGATTAAAGCCACCACCGGAGCAGCCACCAATAAATATTTTGCACCTTTTAACTTATAGAAAGCAAATTTGACCCGAATTGAAGTTGAATTGTCAAGAAGGACTTTAGGCATATCCTGTCTTTGGTCAGTGCTAAATCCTAAATGCATACGCTCTTGCCATATAGGTAACCTTTACCTGAAAAAGTCTTTGAAATCAGTACTTTAATACTCTCCCTATTTTTATTCTCAATTCCAAGAGGCTTTGTTGTAACATAGATAAGATTAGGCTAGGGTAAGTTAAAATATAGACAAAAGCGACCTAATTAGGATTCAATCTCAATCATTGTGTTTTAAGTTTAAACAATCAAGTAGCTAGAGGATCAACTATCAAGTAACTTAAAAAAAAAATCATAAAAGGAAAATGAATGCTTCAAACTAGATTATTTATCAGTTTGGATTAGATCGAGGCCAAATGGCCAATTATATATGCAAGATTTTGTGCATGGCAAATGTTTGGTGATTAGTTAAAATTTTTGCAATATATAAGATTTTGAGGTACTTATTTTGTATCATGATAATTCAAAATTATTTGATAGTTCTAAAAATTCATAATGTTCATGCTGTGTATCACATTAAATTCTTCACGATTAATTAATAGTTTTCTTATAGTTATTTAGATTAGCTGTCCAATATTCCTTGAATTCTTAGACATCCTATATATATTCATATTTTGAATATGATGCGTATACCAAACATGCAAGCTTGCTTGGGTTTGAGTTTCATTATTGATTTCGGGGTAAAAAGTTTCTTGGCATTCATAGGACATGTGATCAATTAACTTCTGGATTTCGATCCTTTAATTGGAATGGAGAGAAAAACTAACTCTCTTTTTTAAGGTACGTTCGACAACTGTTATTCTTACTACATTACTACTTGTATGACAACCTTAGCATTATCAACATTGTGATACTTGACAGAGCTCTCAAATAATATTTTGTTGAGTAGAAATGATCTATCAAATATCATCAGAACAAGCATAAACGATATAGGAAATGAAGAAGATGAATTGTAATGTGAATCTAAATTAACTCGAACAAAGTGACCCAAGTATAAGTTTGAAGTAATGCTACGATCTAACAGCTGTTTCTACAAACTACTGGCTAAAGGCTAGAAAATGCTAGAAAATGTAAGAAGATGATTTTTGGTAACTCGCTTTCTTACTGTAGGTGAGGAGTGTGGATTGATCATGATCATTTGCAATGTTATCGAGACCTCTTACTTATTGATAAATTGAGTAACAACTGCTATTGTTTGATCATGACACATGTATGCTACGTCCCTTGCAATTCCACCACCTGTCTTTAGTGACTAATCACTCCTCTCCTAGGCTTGTGCATGTCTATCACTCTTGTTAGTGCTCTGATCTTTTAGTTCGTGTGCACTAGCCTAGCAAATTGTGGGAGACAACTGCCATCTAGTTCAAATTATCGCATGCCTAACACATGCGTATATAACTGCGTTCCTTCTAGAACACGGTCACATGCTAGTTAGTAGTTTACTCTCACCAATGCTTCTGAAGGATGACATTGAACTTCTTGTAATTCTTCTAAGTATGTTCTTGGAGGTTCCGCCAACAACGTTAGCCCTATGCAACCAATGAGAGTTAACTCCAAGGCTTGCTTGTCAACTGCTTCAGTTTTATCAATTTATTGAAAATATCAATATTGCCACTCATTCGTTTTATTCCAACAGCCTCAATATTGTTGAATAATCACACATAGTGTCAGTATTATCTTTTATTCTTAGTAGCTTCAGTAATACTAATTATTATGAAATTGACCAGACATTCTTTTCATATACAGCTTCTTTGCAATTTTCTTTCAAAGACAACTTTATTATTGTTGACCAACCATTTTTCAGCAGCTAACTGCTTTGTCTTGCTTCTATATGTGATCCACATGTCATCTACGTGTTTCCTATATTCCACGTGTGTTATTTATCACAAAGTTTCGTTTAAACCCCAACAATTATATATATATATATATATATATATATATATATATATATATATATATATGATTTTGTGATCAAATGTTAGGCACGAAGATCGAATCTTGACTAGAACACCACATGACATTTTAGGATAAATTACAATATCTAACTTGAGGTTTGATGAAAATACATGATTTTTTTTTAACTTAAAATTATAAGAACATATCATATTATGATTTATTTTTTAATTCTCCATGTTAAAACTATACATAAAAGTAAATTATTATATTTTTTGAACCTATAGGAAATATTTATATAATTTTTTAAATATCTATGCTATTCATACATTACAATTCCTTTATATTTTCCTTTTAAGCGAAAAAGGGAAACAAATAAAAGGAAAATGTGATTTTCTTTCTTTCTTTTTTTGTTTTTCTATGAAAGTGTAAAGGAAAATACAAGAGATTGTGATGTATGATGAACATTAATGTTTTATTAAACTTTAGCACGCGTGAATATGATTAATATGGAAACCATTCCATGGATTTAGGTCCTATATAGATAAGTGTTGAGAGTTGAACATGATAGCGAAGCAATCTATAAGGAGACTAGTCATTGAACTTGTTTGACTCAATTTAAAATGTTAAATGTATTCATATTCAATTGGCAAGAGTTTATAAAAGCTGTAATAAGGAAAAAAAAATAAAAAGTGGTTGTGGAGGTGCGGGAGACAAAAAAGCAGCTTGAGAAATAATTTGACCCTAGCACTTGGGAGATGGAATTGGATTTGCACCTTCCAACTGCGTAAGTAATTATATTATACTAGCTTTAACCCGACATTCTTTCAATAATAGTTTCTTTAATACATTATAATTTAGAGACGCAAAATTGTTATATTCGCTAAATAACATTGCAAGATATTTTGAAGTGGATTTAGATGGGTACCTGAGATAGACACGTTATAGCAATTTTCTCCTTGCGCAGTTGCAACAGAGCATGTTAGATCAGGGGGGTGGATACCTATAAAGGGACTCCAACGTTCAAGTCAGACAGTGCACAAGTAGGATTTATGCAATAAGATATTTACCTAAGTAAGGTGACTTAACCTGATATTTATAGAGCGTGACTGAAATCGTCATATGATCAGTATTAAGTGCAAGTATTTAGAATTCGTATCATGTTAGGGATTGTCTTCCTTTTATTGTTGGAGAGGATTCCTATAATATAGGAACGCTAATATTGTAGTTATCAGTTGTTGGAGATAGTTATGAATCTTATAATTTCGTAAGATCACGATTGACAGTTACAAATATTTTAGGGTATATCCACTGCACAGATCTAGTGATCTTGAAATTATTGTCCAATGTCGTAGTCCATCACCTTTAGTTCCAGGGTTCTTACCACGTGTCACCAAGGCTTGACTGGGATATTCATGGCGGAGGCCGGTGGTACGTGTGCCGGGTCTGATCCCACTAGACGGGATCTCGGATCACGGTTTAGAACAGTTGCCCCTAGCTTGGCACTTAGATAGAACAATTGAGTGTCAAGATATATAACTTTAATAGGAGCATAAGGCACGCGATGGACAACAAACCCCTAGTGTTGATGCCGGGTCTCGCGATGTCTTACGCAAAGGTCCGTTGTCAAATGTAAAGTGCCTCTGGGGTTGGCATACGAGGTCGGAATACATCATGGATTACTACTTGCATTGCCATTCCGCCATCCGAGTTTTACCTTTTGTTGTCCTCATGCATGGCCCACAGAGTTTTTATCCTTTCTTACAACCTTACTCTACAACTCATAACAGTCTGAGCTTTCTTGAGAAACGACTGCTTTGACTTTATTGGGAATTAAAGATCCTTTAAGAGAGGATATCAGCTTTATGATGTTTCCTAATTACCTGCTCCTCTTGTAACCAATCAGAATGATAGAGCATTAAATGCGAATTTGATTATGCAATCAGTTCATCTTTCCAGCGACCAATCAGAACGCTCCATTCTCTTTATAAATATGGAATGTTTGTGTTGGGGTTGACATTCCTTCTGCTTCGTGATTTTGCTTGAGAATAATCTTCTTTTAGAGAATGGTTTCTCTTTCCCTTTCTGTGTTCGCATGGAGGGTTTTGCCCCCTGTTAAAACCATCTTCTTGTTTTTTCCAAAGTCATTGAAGGTGTTTGCTTTGTTTTTTGTCAGTCCCTCAGTGGGGGCCTTTCTTTCTTGGCGTAATGGATGATAGGAGCCTTTCTCTCCCAACATACATAAGAGTGTTTGATCTACCCGCTCTTGCCGGGAAGGTCTATGGTTCATGTCGTGTCGCATGGAGACACTCAGGGACGCTCTGTCCTTGCCCCTCCTGCTTCCTAAGAGCTTTAGAGGTTGATGAGTGTAAAATAAACTTATCTTTTGGGTTTATTTATTAGGATTTTTAATTAATTTTTATTTATTTTTTTAATTTATTTTTAAATAATTATCTCTTCACTTAGGATTATTTGAATTTTTAGGATAAATAATCATATTTTGTGCAAAAATAATAAATTTCTAAAGATAAATATTTGAAGGATTTGAATATTTTGATATAAGAATTATACTATTTATTTATGATTTCGAGTTAATTATGGACCTACTAAATTATATGTATTTTTATTGTGTTTTGGAAGAATTTAAGAAAGGATCAAGTTAAATTCTTAATTAGAGTGCAAACAATCTCTACTTGATGACCAAGTATTTCTGCGTTTAATGCAAGGATCTCACTGAGTTTCTTAATTTGAGTGGAATATTTGTTTCCTAATTTATATAAATTCAACAAAAAGAAATAGGAAATAAGAGATTTGGTCAAAGATTAATTAAGGAAAGTATCGCTATCAAACTTGTTTCAGTAAATTTAGGATAACTTTCTCTATAAATATGCAATTTACCAGATTCTGGTGGCGTTTGAAAGATAAGAAAGAGATCTACAAATCTCATGTTGACAACTTTCTGTAATTAAGGTGCCATTAATATTGAAGATTGGATAAAGATTCTCATAGTGATTTGATTCGGATTCCAGCACTATCTTGATCATTTCTCATTAATTGACTCATATCATGTGCTACAGAGATCAGATCAAGGTGCCGTTTGCGGCTTTGAAAAGATAACAAAAAATCCTACAAATTATTTGTTGAGATTAAGGGCAAATTCTTCCATTTGAAGGGTGAGAAAATCGTGTAAGTCAGATACAAAAAGCTGTCAACTTTTCTATAAATTTGGTCCAGATCATCCAGTAGAAATTAAGAGAGAGAGATGATAGACTTTAGAGAGATAATTCAGTAGAGAAAATTTCCACGACTCTTTGGAGGATGGCTATGAAGAGAAGACGACATTCTTGAAGGCTTGAAGATCACAATTTCCGCAAAAGGGGTTTTGGTTTCTCTTCCCTCTAGTTTTTTCCCTTTCTTCAGGTTTTTCTATCTATAGATTTGTATTGTGATATGAGTTTGTTATTTAACATGAGTATCTAATCTCATAGCTAGGGCTATGGGAGATCTTGTTTTCCTAATCAATTGATTTTTAATTCAGATTTGATTACGGTAATTTCTTTTGGGTTTATTGTATTGTTTGAATCCTTGTCAAGACTTGATCACTTTTCGTATGTTTTAATTCAATGTGTGACTGATGACCATCCATATTCAATGAGCGGACCTATATAATAAACCTAGGATTAGATTGGTGAATGATCAAACATCAATTTATCCTATTAATCTAATTGACGGGTATGTTAGTTCATCTCTTGAATTTGAGGCTTAATGCATTCTTGATTAATTCAACTAAATGACCAAATAGGTGAATTAAATTGGGAATAGGATATTGTTTCATCCATGACCATTGGGATTCAATAGCAAATAAGAGAATACTGGCAAGAGAATTACCTTACATCATAAATGAATGAAAATCTAATTAATTGGATTCAAGTGAACCTTGTGTCCTAGTTTCTCTCTAATTGATTTCCCTCTATATTGTTCGATTGTTCTTCTTTCTTCTTTATTTGTGGTTTGATTTTTCTTTGAGTTTCTTCTTACATTTTCAATTGTTTAAATAACTAATGGCTTAACGAATCTAATAATTATTTCTTATTCTTCGTGAGATCGACAACTAAGACTCAAGTCCTATATTACTTTGTAATATAGTGCATTTACTCTTAGTGTATTTTATGCGTATTAAGTTTTTGGCGCCCTTGTTGGAGAATAAGTTTGGTAATATTAGAAGTGAAAAGCTCTAGTTAATTTAGATGCACTTTTATTTTAATTCTTATTTTTTTAAATTAATTTGTCACTTTATCTCCCTCTCCATCTTATTTTATTTTATTTCGTTTGTCACTTCATCTCTCTGCTTATATTTCTTGTTTATGCCTACTCATTCTCAATCTCCTAATCTGACATTTGATCCAAAAATTAAGAAAACAACTTGCAGATTAAGGAAGCAATCTAATACTGAAGTTGTGACTGAAGAAACTACAAGGAAGATGGAGAAAGAGACAATAGTTGAGGGGAATCGTGAAGAACGAGCTACTCCAGTGGAGCGAACAATGCTTGAATATTCCATGTCCACGACTATAGGGTATGATAGGAGTATTACAAGACCAGTTGTGGTGGCTAACAATTTTGAGATCAAACAGACATTGATCTCCATGATTCAAACTTCTGTTCAGTTTGGTGGTTTGCCTTCGGATGATCCAAATCAACATTTGACCAGGTTCTTGTAGTTGTGTGATACTATAAAGTATAATAGGATGATAGATGATGCAATTCGATTGCGACTCTTTCATTTATCTCTTAGAGACAGAGCGAGTCAATGGTTAATGTCACTACCAAGGGGTTCCATCATCACATGGGATCAGTTGACACAACATTTTCTGGTTAAGTATTTTTCTCCCTCTAAATTTGCTAAGTTAAGGAATGACATTTCTTCTTTTGTGCAGTTTGATATGGATACTCTCTATGAAGCTTGGGAATGCTTTCAAGAGTTAATAAGGAGATGTCCACATCATGGATTACCCTTATGGCAGCAGGTACAAACTTTCTACAATGGTTTGTTGCCTGCCAATTGTTCGCTCATTGATACTGCTGTGGGAAGTACAATATGGAGGAAAATACAAACTAAAATCCATGAATTGATTGAAGAAATGACGCTTAACAGTTATCAATGACAAAATGAGTGCTAGGTGCCTAAGAAACAAGTCAGAGTGCATGCTGTTGACTCCTCTATTACCATACTTAGTCAATTAGAAGCATTGATGAAGAAGGTTGAGACTTTGATAGTAACAAATAGTGTAGCCCCACCAATCATATCATTACAAGAAATTCACAATTTAGCAACAAAATTTTGAGAGGGAAAATTTCCCTTGCTAATCCCTCTCTAATTAGTGAGGGAATTGTGAAGGATTAGCGAGGGAAATCTTAGCCCTCGCTAAATTTCATAAATAAATTCGAGGTAGAAATAGCAAGGTGATTGCGAGGGAAACTTTCCCTCGCTAAAAATAGCGACAATATTGCGAGGGATATTTTTCCTTGCTAAAATTAGCAAGGGAATTGCGAGGGAATTTCCTTTGCTACAAGCATAGTTAAAAGTTAGTAAAATTAGTGAGGGAATTGCGAGGGATGTTTTCCCTCGCTAATTTGATGGATAATTTCCCTAGTTAAATTTAGCGAGGGAATTAGCAAAGGATGATTTCCCTCGCTAAAAAAAGAGACCACAAAAGAGCACTTAGGTTAGAATCAAAATCGTTCCACGACCTTCCTACCCACAACACCAGACCACGTGACACCCACGACCTTCCCCTCCACCACCCTCTTCCCCTCCACCACCCACGACCTTCTCCACCACCACCCACTCCTTCTTTTTCCTCCCATCTCCTATTTTTTTCCATGCATCCTCTCTCTCTTTTCCACTCTATTTTTCTCATCCCCCCTTAATGCCATCCAGGAGCTCCAACTCCACACCACCGCTTAACACCACCACCACCTCAAATCCCTTCCTTACGATCACGGCCCCAACGAGTCTTGCCTCGCCCACACCATTGGCAACCTCTGCTAGACCTTCCTCCTCCTTCGTGCCTTTAAACTCGTTCGCAGACAGATCTTAAGGTCAGTGACTCCAAATTTTACAAATTTGAAATCAAATTAGGGTTCCAGTTTTCCCAAAATTAGGTTGGAGTTTCTCTATCATTATTATGTGGTTCTCTGATTATGAAGCTTTTGTGGTTTTCTAGGTATAATCTAGAGTTTCTAATTACGGTCTCTTTGTTGTGAAGTGGGTGAACCTGGGGCTGTTGCATATGAGTTATGATGAGATAAAGACTTCGTATTTGGAATTGTGATTGTATGAAATATTGTTTATATCATTCCGCTATTGGTGTTTATTCTTATGCATCCTTCCTCCAAAAATTTACCAAAATGAAAAATTTAAAGAATATGTAATGATAACTATTTATTTGTTGTGTTTTTTTTATTCTCACTATACTTATTAAATACCTCTTTACTTTGGCTTAAATGGGGTTGCTTGGTGACATTATTAATTCTAGGTACCTCTTCTTGCTCACCTATAGTTAGCTTAGTGTTGAAACTTAGTCAACATGCTTTAGCATATTCCATATATATTTAACTGCATCTTGTTGCATTGTTGTCAAGTCCATTCAACTATGCCACTGACTTTGTCAGGATTCCTTGACTTTTGCCTCACATTAGTGTGCAAGGTTAGAAGATAATTTAAATACATAAAAATTGAAAGAGTGCGAGTACGACTAAAGTTAGGAGAAAGTGGAGGGACAAAGTGGTGTTGTATTTCTCTCTACTAGTTTATTTTATTTTAAATTGTTATTACATTTACAAGCTCGTAATCTGCACTTATTCTAGGGTGTGGTGCAAATGATTGAGAAGATTATGGTGGACTGTATATGGTCAGGAGCAGGAGATTCTAGGAGGGATCATGTCGTCAACTAGGACATGTGTTGTAACTTGTATGGCCTGTGAAGAAGGGTGGATTAGGCCGGCCCTAGGAATCTAGTGTCTAAAAATATTTCCTTAGTGGTTAATTAGTTGTAACACTTCTCTTTAGAACCTCATTGGTGATAAAGAGTAATTATGAATTTAATCACAATGGGTGACATGTCAAGCTTGGGGTCGATGCTACTTATATAGTCCCTGGAAGTTCATTTCATAGTTACACCCCTCTTTTTATCCTTTGCTGGGGAATGGCTTCCGCTTTTGATTTTGGGAGGATGTGTGATTATTCTCTTTCTTTAAACTCTTTCCTTTCCTTTATCACATTTGTACTTTGCTTTATAGTTACTAAATTTGCTCCTACCTCCCTTGTCCTACATTCCAATTCGTTAGCTCTAAATGAGCTCTAGATTTGTGTTGTGATGAAGTAATAACAGTTAGATCTTACTCATGTTTAAGAAAAATGGATGTCACCTTTGGAGTTAAAAGTTGCATATAGAGTGCTTTCTGTTTCTATTTGATAACTTAGGTGTGCAAGTAAACTATAACTGATGGCTGTGTTTTCTAATTTGTAACTTAAGTACTGGCCATCATATTACTTGTCATTGGGTAGTAAAATACTTAATTTTTCTTTATGGTTATATTTGTGTGTGTGCATATGTATGTATTAATTTAAAGCACTCATCCTACTTGCATTATGACTTACGTATGACTCCATATTTGCTGCCTATTTAACAGCAAGAAGACGGGTTCAGTCCAAAATATTTGGTTTAAACAACAAAATATGTTTATATCTTTTAGTTACCATATTTTGTACTTAAAATTTTGTTGTGGAGAATATTATTATGTGTGAGTAAAAAATGCAGTATTAAAACTAGAATTCTGAATTGTATTGATGACAACTCAAATACATGCACACTTCTACAGTTGATTTTCAATTTTTTTCCTTTTTTCTAGCAATATTTTTTTTACTCTATTGGATTTAGATGGGTATTGGAAACAAAAATCATGTAAATTGTAGTTTTACCTAACTTCCATCCCTAGCATGGAATTGCATGTTCTACCAAAAAAATTAATATCAAGAGAGATTTGCGACATATATTAGTTATACTTAAGTAACATAAGCAGTATACTATTTCAAATTTATAAACCAGTAAATAAAAACTTCACAGGTTATCACACCATGTAAAAGAGAAACAATATATTATCTTCTGTTTAATTACCATATCTTTTTTCTTTTTCTACATTTGATTATGTTGGTTGTGACTTCTTAATACTCAATAAGGAGGGGTTGAATTGAGTATGATAACTTTTTGAAACTTTTTTCCTTTTTTGCAAAAACTGATTCTTTTCTTTAACTATGAAAAAGATTTTGTCAACCAACAAACCAAAATGTGTTTTTACAAGATGTATTTCTATCAAGACTTGAAACTTATAAAGAAATATTAACAATAAGGTTGATTTTAGATATGAACAAGATCATAAACTAATCAAATCAAGCAAGCATCCCTAACATATTGCTTCATTCATACATTCAACAATAAAGCAAATAATAAGGTAAGGGATAGAGAAAATTGCAAATCGAGTTTTATCTTGGTTCAGCTACCTCCTCTGGTAACCTACATCCAGTTCCCACATCACTGTGAGTTTCATCCACTATCAAAAAACAATTTTCAAGATTCTTTATACAAGCTTCACTTCTAGGTTCCTTCTACCCAAATGACAACTTTTCAAGTCAAAGCAATCTTGTAATTCCAGCAAGAGTTCCTTCTACTCTTGTATAGCACTAAGAGTCCTTTCTACTCTTGATTTAATCAGCGAGAGAACCTTCTCTCTTATCTCTCTTTTACAATATGAAAAGATTGAATCAGATTCTAAGAAATCAGATATTACAATTTGAAGTTCTACAAAAAAATACTCAGTTTCTTTTAATGAAAAGCACTGTTAGTATTTGTGTGTTTGATCTCAAGTTTTGAATGAATTGTTATTAAGAAAGTGTTTGCCAATATCCTTATATAGGTATATTTCAAAATAGATCCGTTGGACACACTTTACAAGTCAATTAAGATCAAAACAAACTTATCTGAAAAATTCTGTTATCAATCAATTGATTAGTACACAAATGTATTAAACAAAATTTCACTCTTACAACGTGTGTACATCAATTGCCTAATCGATTGTGTTCTTGGATGTTCTTGATCTTGAGTGATACACACATGAGTACATCGATGTTGTTCTTGAAAAACATTTGCATTTTTAGCCCAGAAGTTCATACATCGATTACCCAATCGATTGTATGACTATTTCAAAAAGTCCTTACTTCTGTTTTGGCTTATGCATCGATGTACCAATCGATGTATAAATGCAAATGTGCATATTGATCAAGGAAGTCCAGAATCAATCGATGTATACATAGATGTATAACACTTATACATAGATGTACATTAAAGTTTTCATTAAAAGTTAGTTAATTAACTGAAAGTACATCGATGTACACATAGATGTATAGACTTATTAATTAACCTTTTTCATTCTTAGTCCATTTTTACTTTTGAAAACCATTTTTACTTATTTTAGAGAGCTTAATCAAAGAATTATACTAAGTCTTTTCTTTACAAAAAGGTTCCTAATGATCTTCCTTGAATTCTTTCTTCATGATGCTCCTTCTTCAAGTTTTCCTTCATGATCCTTGCATTGAAATGCTTTGCTCCATGATCCTTTGCATCCACTCTTCTTGCTTCATTAAATCTCATTGAAAAAAATCAAGCTTGGCAAGTAGTTAGTGAATCAAAGTAATAATCATGTTAAGTTTAGTCATTAATCAAAACATACTAGGGTCATTTATCCACAGATTATGTACTTACACTCAATCTATTCCCCTCTCCTTTTTAGTAACATATAGGTAAACTCTAAAGCGCGAAAGCAGCATCATTTCCTCATAAGTGATCACTGTAAGTTACAATTGAATCAACCCAACTTTTATTACAATACCCAGAAGTTAGAACAACCATATTTATATTCTCACGAAATAGATATATGTATTTTCAGCTTTAATTGTCTTGGCTCAATAAATACTACTACTTCTATACAATTTTGAAACTTCATTTTGCACATGCGTTGTTTATGACAATTTCTAGTTTTCTTTTACACTGTTAAGATGTCTTTTTGTAATCTATATAGATTGCTTCTATAAGGTACTAGAATCTATTTATGGTAATGGAATCCTTTTTGTCCTCTTTTGTCTACAATTACATAAAATTGTAGGAGTCTAATAGTGTTTTTTCTACCATAACCTTATTTGATGTCTCATCTCAAGTACTTACATATCTGCATATTGCATGGTTGAAATTAATGCTTTCTTTTTTTTTGACAATTTAAGCGAAGCCTTAGTTTCTTGTTTGAGATTTCAATATTAGTGAGCACGTGTACTACTGCTCATTATATTGAATCTTGAATTGTCCAAGTTGGACAATTTGGGAAGAAATTTTTTCTTCACTTGGTTAATGGATATTCCTTAAATCTCATATTTTATACTTAATGAAATTTTGTTCTGTTGCATTTTCTTTTGTTCTCTGGGTGTATACTTGATCGTGGTAGATGTCACCATGTTCAAGTCATGCACTTGGAGACCAAAGGGAAATGTTGCCGAAATTTTGTCAAGTATAAGATGTGTGATTTTTGTGAATTCTATCAACCAAGTGTTGAAAAAGTATCTTTTCGAATGGGATAGGGTCACACCATGTTGAAAGAGAGGTGAAGATTTTGAAAAAGATTGAATTAATGTGCTAAACCAATTGTAGCAATCATGAGACCCGATCAAAGTTGGATGTTACGAAGAAAAGATCCTACTATCTATATAAGTGAAGAATTGAAGGATGAAGTTAATGATTTCATCAAGGTTGCTCAAAGAGACCCAACAATTACTGATGCATTAAATTGCATCCTTTGTCCATGTGCTAGATGTAAGAATCGTGTTTGGAGGGAGTTATTTGGGTAAAACAACATCTGTATAAGTACGAATTTGTGGATGGTTATGTAAATTGGACCATTCATGGTGAGGACAGATGGGGGGATAGCGGCTCAACATCTATTGTCTATGATGATGAAGTGGAGCCTAGGAATCTATATGTGGATATGGTTATGGATGCCATAGGTAATAGATTAAATCCAGAAGCTCAAGATTTAGAAGAGGATCCAAATCTATCAGCTTCAAAGTTTTATGACTTACTAAGAGACACTGACGAACCTTTATGGGATGGCTACCATAAACACACAAAATTGTCAGTTGTAACTCAACTGTTGAACATGAAGTCAAAGTTTAACATGAGTGATAGTTGTTATGATAAAATGATTGTCAGAATTAAGAGCATGCTTTCAGTGCCTGAAAGGTTACCCGAAAACTTTTACAAATCGAATAGAATGGTTCGTGAGTTGGGATTAGCACATGAGAAGATAGATGTGTGTCCTAACCAGTGCATGTTGTATTACAAAGAATACAGTGACAAGAGTTTGTACTCAATTTACTTAGTATGTGGACACCCACGATTCAAACCAAAAGCGGGACATTCATCGAATGAGAATGATGCACCACACTCAGTGTTGCAATATTTTCTCATTATTCCTAGACTCCAACGTCTGTTTATGTCCAAAAATATTGCACAATATATGAGTTGGCATGCGGATGGAGTGCGTCAAGATGAATCAGTGATCACGCATCCAGCTGATGTTAAGGCTTGGAATCGATTTGACACTACCTATTCAACATTTGTGCTAGAGGCTCGAAATGTTAGGCTTGGCTTTGTACAAATGGTTTTAATCCATTTAGCGGTTCAACCACACCATATTCATGTTGGCTTGTTTTTGTCACACCGTACAATCTACCCCTAAGTATGTGTATGAGAAAGGAATACATATTCCTTACTCTTGTGATTCCTATACCAAAGTCACCAGGTAAAAGTTTAGATGTCTATCTTAGACCCCTAATTGACGATCTAAAGAAATTGTGAGACGATGGGGTGTATATTTATGATGCCTGGAACAAGCAAAATTTCAATATGAAAGCGGCTTTGTAGTGGATAATAAGTGACTTTCTAGCCTATGGAATGCTGTCTGGGTGTAGCACTCATGGAAAACTTTCTTGTCCACTTTGTATGAATCACAATAAGTCATTTGTATTGAAGCACAATAGGAAATGTTGCTGGTTTGATTGCCATCGCCAATTTCTACCTTTGATTCATCCATTTCGCCGTGATCGAAACTCTTTTAAGAAATCAACAATGGAAAAATCTAACCCACCGCAACGGCTGAGTGGGACAGATGTCTTGAATAGAGAGACTCAACTTAAGGAAGTCATTTTCGGCTTGAATTCACGTAAACAAAAACAAGATGGCTTTGGTACACACCACAACTGGGTGTTGAAGAAGAGCATATTCTGAGAATTGCCTTATTGGTCCACTAATCTAATACAACATAACTTAGATGTTATGCATGTCGAGAAAAACATGTTTGATAATATCTTCAACACTGTCATGGACATAAAGGGCTAGACAAAAGACAATGCAAATACGATAGAAGATTTGAAGATAATTTGCAAACGTTCCACCTTGGAGCTAATAGTGGCGAATGGCAAGTGTAAAAAACCAAAGGTGACGTATGCCTTAGATGCCAATCAAAGAAGGATGGTGTGTGAGTGGATAAAACAGTTGAAATTTCCTGATGAGAATGTGTCGAATATCGCATGTTGCATCAATATAGACGGTGGGAAGATACATGGAATGAAAAGTCACGATTGTCATGTTTTTATGCAAAGGTTAATTCCTCTGGCATTTCGTGATATCTTGCCAAAACCTATATGGGGACTATTAACAAAACTTAGCTTATTCTTTAAAGAAGTTTGTGCAACTAAAATTTGCGCTTCTATCATGAAGAATGCAGAGCTTTCCATTATTGAAACAATTTGCAAGTTAGAGAAGATTTTTCCTCTAGCATTCTTTGATGTGATGGAACATCTAGTCGTACATCTCCCTATGAAGCTAAGGTTGGAGGACCAGTGCATTATAGGTGGATCTATCCCTTTGAGAGGTTTATGCTATACTTGAAAAGGAAGGTCTGAAATAAGGCAAGGGTTAAAGGATCTATTTGTGAAGCATATATTTTAGAAGAAATTTCCAATTTTGCTTCCATATATTTTGATCCCCACCTATAGACTAGGCACACTCAAGTTCTTCAAAATGACGATGGTGGGGAACATATAATTAATGAATAGTTATCTATTTTTAAACATCCATGCGATCCTATCGGGAGAGGTCATAATAGATTTTTGATGGATGTGGAACTTTAGATTGCTAAGACATATGTGCTTGCAAATTATGGAGAAGTAGAACCTTATCTCCACTAAGTCTACTCCCTAACTAATGAATTTGTTAAATTTTAACTATGTTATGCAAAATATTAATTATTGTATTGATTAGACAATTCGACGATTCATTAAGGGAAACATATCCCAATATCACTGATGATCAAATATTGAAAGCTTGAGATAAGGACTTCAATAGGTGGCTAAAACATCTAGTGAGTCCTTTTATCCATAATCACATCTATCATATTAAATTCAATGTTCATTGTGCTAAATATTACAACTATCTACCATCTATGTAATGATACATGTTAATATAAGTCAAGTTGATGATCAAATGATACGAGAGATAAGTTATGGTCCATCCAAGTCTGTGACTTATTACTGTTGCTTAATAGTTAATGAGTATAGATTTCATACTAAAGAGTACGGTCGAAATAAAGCTACCATGAATAGTGGCGCATGTGTTAGAGGTAGTATATATAGTGAGAATGACTTCGACTATTATGGCATCGTTGAAGAGATATTAGAATTGTCGTATGTAAGAAATCAGAACAGAGTATTTCTTTTACAATGGCATTGGTTTAACCCAATTGATAGAGCCAATATTGATGAGAGATATAGGTTGGTTAACATTAGGCATAAATCAAGACTTCACTCAAATGAGCCATTCGTCTTAGCTGAACAAGCATAACAAGTGTACTATACAAGATATGTTAGTCATGGCAACCATCACCCAAGAGGGGGGGTGAATTGGGTGATTACAAATTTTTAATACAACTTTGAGAAATTATGCATTTTGATATTTTCAATCAACACATGTAGCGGAAAAGATACAACTATTAGATATTTCTCAAATACCACTTGGGCTATAGGATAATTCAAACAAATAAGCTAGATATTAAATTCAACTCAAACATATATAATTAAAGTACAAATGTAAAGGAGATAGAGTTGAGAGAAGCAAACACAGTATTTATCCTGGTTCGACCACCAACCACTTGTGGCCTACGTCCAGTCCTCAAGTAAACCACCCGAGATTTTCCACTATTACTTCAAGCTTGAACAGGTGCTTGAAACCTTTACAAACTAGAGCACTCAACACACCTTGGGATACCTCACCCTTTGTGCTTGAGCCTCAACTTCAAGGGATACCTCACCCTTACAATTTGAGGGATGCCTCACCCTCTCTTTTATAGATTCAACAAGGTTTGTATGAATTGAAACTCTCTCTAAGAGTGGATAATACAAATTGAAGCTCTATGGGTATCAAGGAATCACACACTTATAGCTTAAAAACAGAGGTTTGGAGAAATAGATAGTGAAACACAAATCTAATGCTCAATGATCATTTTCAGATTGTTCTCCAACCTTTTTTTGATGCCCAACAACTTGCATTTATAGCCCAATGCATTTTAGAGCCGTTGGAGGTAGATAAAAACATTAAATGCTCTGTAATAGAACCGTTGTTCGTGTTTTCTGATTTCCCAGCTAACCGGTTAGGAAATTATCCTAATCGGTTAGGAGCTTTGATTTTTGGCTCCTGACATTTTGAATAACCGGTTAGGTGGAGTTGCTAATCGGTTAGGAGCTTTTATAAAAACATGAAAACGCTCCTTTCTTTTACACTAACCGATTAGGTGAATTGCCTAATCGGTTAGGAGCTTTAGAAACATGAAAAATACTCCTAACATTCACAATAACCGGTTAGGTGAATTGCCTAATCGGTTAGGAGCTTTTAGAACATGAAAAACGCTCCTGACTTGTGCAATAATCGGTTAGGTGAATTGCTTAATCGGTTAGAACACTCTGGTTTTGAAAGCTAACTTTAAATGGTCATAACTTCTTCGTTTCTCATCCGTTTTAAACAAATGACCAGTCATTGGAAAGGTATTTGAATCTATTTTCATATGAAACAAGTTTAAGAACAAAACTCAAAATAGTTTAGAAGTTATGATCAAAAGAGTGACTAAAGATTAGCTTTGCAAAACACAAGCTTGACTATTTTTCATGGATTTGAACTACCACCAAGACTAGCTTTTCAAAACTTGTTTGTTGAGCATTTTAGTATGTGAAAATCATTTGTAAAGATTTGAAAACATATTTGAGCTTAGTGTGATTCCCATTTACCTTTACACAAGATCTAAGTCCTATAAGCTATTCTTGAAGAACCTTGAGACTTGATCTTTTGCCATCATCAATTCTTGATGTAATCCAAGCTTCTAAAAAATTCTTCTCTTCAAATCTTGCAAACGCTTAGAACATCTTATTATTTTCATTCTTCTTGAGTTGAGCATGATTGTGATCTTTTGCTTTCTTGTTGCAATGCTCATTCTTGATACTTGGACTATCCTACAAAGTATTATTCACTTAAACAAACATAGTTAGTCCAAATTCATACTTCAATATCTTCATATGCATGATTTATAAATGTATAACTTTAGTTAGTCTATCATGTATATAAGACTTTCATAGACATATCCAAATTAGACATTTATCAATTGCTAATAGATATGCTCTATATATGATGCAACAAAGAATACTTTGCACATTTTTATTTAAATAGAGCCAAATCCAATATTAATCAATATAACTCATGTAAAGCATTATTGGATATGTTATATGAAGAATGTTACACATATCTCATTGCATGATTATTATATGAGATATAACAAAATAGATTACATGATCATGCATGGTTCAATATAATCTATTAAGAACATTTATATAGCATAAGCATCATTCTTTTTATCTTGTATTTGTCATCATCAAAACACCACATTAAATCATTGGGGCAAACTTATATCCACAATCTCCCCCTTTTTGATGATGACAAATCACCAAAGAAAAATATGTTTAGTAATATAGAAGAAGAGATATTTGTTTAAGCATTTCAAACATTAAGCATAATGACATATTTTTCATTCCAATTTTCTCTCCCCCTATTTGACATCAACAAAAAAGGCGTAGGAAGGAAAGATAATATTGTCTCTCCCCTTTAGATTATTCATGCAATGCTTGTCACATTTTGATACATCAACATTTAGCATATAATAGCAATAAGCTTAAGCAATTATGTCTAGCATATAATATCTTGCATACCACATGATAAATAAGTACCACTTGATATCACTTGTTAGTCATGACAAAATATTCGTGTAAGATCATGAAATTGAGGTTTTTAAATGAAAGATCATACAACTTGTCACATATCAAGCATGTCTCAATGAAAGAATAAAAAGATATGAAGTTTAAGAATGTTCACCTTCTTTCATTGCTGGAGGGAAAAAGAATGAGAGGTGGTTTTCGTTGACATGTTGATAGTATTAACAATAAAATACTTCATGTCAAACAAGGATGTAAGCTAAGATATATAAGCAACAATTTAAGAGCTAGGCTCCCCCTCAAAATATGCACAAGATGCATAAAGTGAAATATATATGCCAAGACCATGTAAGCACATTATCATAAAGAGAAGCAAGGCAAAGATATATATTCTTAATCTATCAATTGCAAACTATCTTAAAACTTCTCCCCCTTTCAAAAAGAATTTTATAATAATACATTATATTTCCAAAAGCATTTTAGAAGGGTAGAAGGGTTTTATATTGAAACCACATATTCTTTTTAAGACAAAAGTATGATTCTCATAGGTGTTATACTACAAAAAAATCATAAATCAAGAGAATCATTGATATCAAACATTCACATTGAGGAAATATGCTATAGGGATCAAAGTATGTATAGAACTAATATCATCCACCCTATATGCAATGACAAAAATTAGCAAGTTAATATCCAATTAGGCACTTTGTCAATGCTAAACATACTTCTCAAGTATAGAAAGCATCTAATCATTTAAGATCAATTTATCAATAAGTATCATACAATCCATAACATATAGAATACCACAATAGCTTAGGGATAGAGATACTTATTGAGAGAGTGGTGTTTCTTTAGAATGTTCTTCATTTATTTGTCCTTTGAGTTTGTGCTTTCTTCCATTGCGTATCCCATTCCATTGCACTTGAAGAAAGTCTTCTCATTTCCTCTTCCTTCAACATTTCTCATTTATCCACT
This sequence comes from Ormosia emarginata, assembly GCA_029884605.1. Classification (NCBI taxonomy): domain Eukaryota; kingdom Viridiplantae; phylum Streptophyta; class Magnoliopsida; order Fabales; family Fabaceae; genus Ormosia; species Ormosia emarginata. The sequence continues at coordinate 15,551,500 of JAQQTP010000078.1, read as the reverse complement.
TATGCTTGACATTTCAATATTTGATGACTATATTTCAAAAGTTCTCTAAAACATGGGTTAGCATCAAATATCATTTAAACTTATTTACAAGCATAATTTGGGTTGATAAATAATATCAAGCTTGTACCACATTATTAACCATGCAATGTTAGCTCTAACAAGAGCAAAAGGATGACATATGCACTTGAATCTAAAAGCATAGTTTAATCATTTTCAAAGCAAGATCCAAGTTTATCAAGAAAAACATGATCATTATCAAAACATATATAAGCATTTTGGGGCAAACAATGATCATGTAAGACATATAATATCAAGTAAGAAATTCTAGTATGCACATTTGTCAAGTTTCAAAGCAAAGTTCAAGGCACAAGATGAATCTCTTACTTCTTGTTTTCAAGATATGAACATATTAAGCAATTTCAAACAAGAAGACATATAACCTTTTACTTTCCAATCTCCAAGTAAGTATATAAGACAATTAAGCATCAAATAGAAAGCATTAGAACTACTTATGAGCATATGAATTTCCACATTTGAACAAAGAGAATCGGTCACAAGCTCAAGCACAAAGATATTACCATAACATGTCATTTCAAGCAAAATGTGTGCATATCTAGCATGTTAGCATATGTAAAAATACTTTTTAGACATAATGCTTGAAGAGCACAACTTAAGGCATGTTAAGGCATAAAAACAACTCTCTACTTATCCAAATATAACATGATATTTAACAGAAATAAGGATAAGAGATTGATAATATCAGAGATGCACAACTATGAATAATTGGTTATGAGTTATTTATAACAGAGGAATTTCTTCTGGTTTATATGAATAACCGATTACTAGTTTTCTCTAATCGGTTAGGCCATTAAGATTGGTCTCTGTCTTTATGAGATAACCGGTTAGCCAATGAGCCTAATCGGTTAAGCCTCATATAGAATCTATTTTACGTGTGTTTTAAAGACACACTAACCGATTAGCTTAATTTCCTAATCGGTTAGGCTTCCTTTTGAAACAGAATTTGTTTCTTAAAAATGTACATACTAACCGGTTAGGCCAAGTACCTAATCGGTTAGGCTTTTTATCTTTAGCCACTGACTTTGCAAATAACCAATTAGTTGAGCATATTAATCGGTTAGGATCTTTAAAAAAAAGAAGGCAATGCTTCTGTTTTCACAAATAACCGATTATTGATTTAGAAAAAACACAACCTCTGTTTGATTTGAACAACCAATAATTGATACATGATACAACAAGACATTATGCAATATCATGACAAATTGTGCAGCAAAGATGATTTTTAGCAAGAGTTAGATGCATGATTGATCCAATATGCCAAGTTTTAAGATATTTTCATCAAATGTGCTATTCCAAACAAGAAGAGAACATAGGCATTGTAGAACTTTATGTACCAAGATATATAACATATTAATGAGCTATGGTACAATAAGAATGAACATAATCATGTGCTAAACAAAATATTCAGATTTTACCAAGTGCACATGATTCTATCCTTTACCTAAGGCCTATAAGGAATATACCTCAAATTTATTGACTTTACAAGTAAATGTTCATAAGAGGTAAAAGCTTTTGATACCTTAGCCTTGGTAAATAAGGAAACTCTTTTCCTTACCCATTGCTTCTCTTTTGGTATTTTTAACTTTGCAAGTTTCACATTTTGTACTTGAGAAGCTTTGGTTGAAGTCATCTTCCTTCTTTGATCAAAACTTCTTCCAATGAGCTTTGGAAGAATTCTTCTTGATGATTCATCTATCCTTTGACCAATTTGTCTATCCTTTTGAGAAATTTTCTGCATAACTGAAACACTAGGAGGACTTTTTGGTACCCACTTCATCTTGGGTCCTTGAATATTAGTATTAGGGCCTTTAAGGTCTTTAGGAACCCATACCACACTATTTCTCATATAAGTATTTCTTCTATAATAGCATAAATGAGAAATATGTCCTAGATGACCACAAAAATTACAAACAATTGAATTCAATGATGATTTGGTCCTTTGAAGTTCATCTTTGGAAAACTTAAGCCTTTTGTTGTTAACATATTCTATGTTATTTTTTTCACAAGCCGTACTTGTATTTCCATGTGAAATAACATCAATTGCATTCTTATTAACACACATGGATTGTAAGCAAATAGGATCATTAGCTTTGACAAATTCAAAAGATAAGTCCTCAACTTGATTTTCTAAATCAATGCATTTTTCACAAGAAGTTGAGGTTTCATATTTCAAAGGCATTTCCTCATCAAGAAAAGCATAATTATTTTTCAAAATCTCAATTTCATTTTCAATGGAGGAAATGTTTTCCAAACAAGATAAATTTTTATTTTCTAAATTCGACAAACCATCAAATAATTCATCATATGCACATTGTATCTCATCATAGGAGGGACTATAATATAGTTTAGCATTGTTTACCTCAATGTCCTTTTTAGCCATATATGAAGTAGTCTCCATTTCTAGCATATTTGGCTCTTTAAGGAAATCACCATCTTCCTCATCAATTTTGTTTAGCTTTGCCTCTTCTTCAAATTGAGTACCTTCATCACCAAGAGGCATTGATCTCATTTTCTTGCTTTGAACATGTTCTTGAGGACATTTTTCAATGTTGTCTTCCTCTAGAGGATTTTGCTCTTCTTGCTCTCTATATATAACTTTATACACAAAATCATTATTAGCAAGATAGATAGAATCAAGAGCATCCCATATATCTTTAGCACTAGAGCAATTCTTAATTTTAGCATAAGCATCATCATTTAAACCATTTCTCAAAATTTGCATAGCTCGAATGTTCAAGGAAAAACATTTCTTGTCATAATCATTCCAAGTTTGTTTTGATTTGCAGGTAAATCCATCAAGCACAATATCCCATAAATCAATATCAATAGATTGCATATAAATCTCTATTCTAGCTTTTCAATAAACAAAATTCACACCATCAAAAAATGGTGGTTTATCAATTTCAAAACCTTCCATTTTGAAAAGCTTTTTAACGGTTGCCAACAAACAAGGATCTTTAACTCTAAGCGGTTAAGCTTTCACCAGAGCACGAAGCTCTGATACCACTTGTTAGTCATGGCAACCATCACCCAAGAGGGGGGGTGAATTGGGTGATTATAAATTTTTAATACAACTTTGAGAAATTATGCATTTTGATATTTTCAATCAACACATGCAGCGGAAAAGATACAACTATTAGATATTTCTCAAATACCACTTGGGCTATAGGATAATTCAAACAAATAAGCTAGATATTAAATTCAACTCAAACATATATAATTAAAGTACAAATGTAAATGAGATAGAGTTGAGAGAAACAAACACAGTATTTATCCTGGTTCGACCACCAACCACTTGTGGCCTACGTCCAAATCCTCAAGTAAACCACCGAGATTTTCCACTATTACTTCAAGCTTGAACAGTGCTTGAAACCTTTACAAACTAGAGCACTCAACACATCTTGGGATATCTCACCCTTTGTGCTTGAGCCTCAACTTCAAGGGATACCTCACCCTTACAATTTGAGGGATGCCTCACCCTCTCTTTTATAGATTCAACAAGGTTTGTATGAATTGAAACTCTCTCTAAGAGTGGATAATACAAATTGAAGCTCTATGGGTATCAAGGAATCACACACTTATAGCTTAAAAACAGAGGTTTGGAGAAATAGATAGTGAAACACAAATCTAATGCTCAATGATCATTTTCAGATTGTTCTCCAACCTTTTCTTGATGCCCAACAACTTGCATTTATAGCCCAATGCATTTTAGAGCCGTTGGAGGTAGATAGAAACATTAAATGCTCTGTAATAGAGCCGTTGTTCGTGTTTTCTGATTTCCCAGCTAACCGGTTAGGAAATTATCCTAATCGGTTAGGAGCTTTGATTTTTGGCTCCTGACATTTTGAATAACCGGTTAGGTGGAGTTGCTAATCGGTTAGGAGCTTTTATAAAAACACGAAAACGCTCCTTTCTTTTACACTAACCGATTAGGTGAATTGCCTAATCGGTTAGGAGCTTTAGAAACATGAAAAATACTCCTAACATTCACAATAACCGGTTAGGTGAATTGCCTAATCGGTTAGGAGCTTTTAGAACATGAAAAACGCTCCTGACTTGTGCAATAATCGGTTAGGTGAATTGCCTAATCGGTTAGAGCACTCTGGTTTTGAAAGCTAACTTTAAATGGTCATAACTTCTTCGTTTCTCATCCGTTTTAAACAAATGACCAGTCATTGGAAAGGTATTTGAATCTATTTTCATATGAAACAAGTTTAAGAACAAAACTCAAAATAGTTTAGAAGTTATGATCAAAAGAGTGACTAAAGGTTAGCTTTGCAAAACACAAGCTTGACTATTTTTCATGGATTTGAACTACCACCAAGACTAGCTTTTCAAAACTTGTTTGTTGAGCATTTTAGTATGTGAAAACCATTTGTAAAGATTTGAAAACATATTTGAGCTTAGTGTGATTCCCATTTACCTTTACACAAGATCTAAGTCCTATAAGCTATTCTTGAAGAACCTTGAGACTTGATCTTTTGCCATCATCAATTCTTGATGTAATCCAAGCTTCTAAAAATTCTTCTCTTCAAATCTTGCAAACGCTTGGAACATCTTATCATTTTCATTCTTCTTGAGTTGAGCATGATTGTGATCTTTTGCTTTCTTGTTGCAATGCTCATTCTTGATACTTGGACTATCCTACAAAGTATTGCTCACTTAAACAAACATAGTTAGTCCAAATTCATACTTCAATATCTTCATATGCATGATTTATAAATGTATAACTTTAGTTAGTCTATCATGCATATAAGATTTCATAGACACATCCAAATTAGACATTTATGAATTGCTAATAGATATGCTCTATATATTATGCAACAAAGAATACTTTGCACATTTTTATTTAAATAGAGCCAAATCCAATATTAATCAATATAACTCATGTAAAGCATTATTGGATATGTTATATGAAGAATGTTACACATATCTCATTGCATGATTATTATATGAGATATAACAAAATAGATTACATGATCATGCATGGTTCAATATAATCTATTAAGAACATTTATATAGCATAAGCATCATTCGTTTTGTCTTGTATTTGTCATCATCAAAACACCACATTAAATCATTGGGGCAAACTTATATCCACAAGATACCCATAAAGCAGGAATAGAGCTAATGGTAAATGGTGGGCAGCTTGCAAGGTCAGAGCAAAACTCTTCGTGGCTGAGACATTGAATGATGAAGGTGATGAATTGTATGAGCTAGCTGCTATTGATTATTTCCAAGATGATGGATCCCTTGGAACACACAATATTGTCATAGATGATGAAGCAATTTCCTTATTTGATGAATATGCCCAGATGGAAAAAGTGAAGATACATAATATACATAATCCAATAGATGGTCTAGTTGATGATGAATTCATTGATGACAACGAAGATAATGAAATTAATGAATTCTTAGATGAAGATGAGGAATCTTTTACTTCAGACTCAAGTAGTTACAATTGAATCTTGTTCAATAAATTTCGTTAATGGTATTTACACTGAAATATCATTATTATATTTTGAGGTTTTTATTGACATAGTTTCTTAACTCGTCATGTTTCATTATGTTTTCTTATGCAGATATTCATTATGGTAACTTGAGGTAGAGGCATTGGACGTGGTCATGAGAGAGGTCGTAATGTTCCAGCCCAGCCTTCTCCATCTTCATATATTTCTCTACTACTGCAGCCTTCTCAGCACTCCCCAGGTATACCTGTAGGATAATCTTTTAAATTGTTGTTAACTCTTGGTTTATATAAATGTAATATATATGTATTTTTTTATTTATGTATAATTATGTTATGTGCAACTTTAACTACTGGCCCATTGACCAGTGCGGGCCTACCAGCATCTATCCCATTGACCACTAGAGGTGCATTAACTTATGTCCCACCCCTTACTAACCCAGCCCTTTCTATGCCACCTCCTGCTGACCCATTAACTAGCAGCTCGAATGCGGTGCCCTCAAGTAGAGATTCTCATATAGAAACTACTAGCAAAGAACTTATATATGTGGCACCTGTCCCCAAACCGTAAGTAATAGTGATTGTCATCTTTTATTATATTTATTTACTTTTAGATTACCAATATTATCTTTTTGTTTGATACAGGAGGAGGTTTCTCCCACCAAGAGTGACTTGTGACATTATGTACAATGTCATGACAAAGATGCCTATTTTGGCTAGTACGTGGAGAGATTATCCTGCTGACATGAAAGAAATACTATTATAGGACTTTATGGTAAGTAATTGTGTTTATAGAATTATATATTATATGTTTATTGAAAAATAAATATACTTACATAACATTTGTGTAGGATAAGCATCGGTTCACATCAGATTCTGATCGCGACATGACGAGAATTGTCTGGGAACAGACTTATATAGACCGTTATCTAGACCATTTGAACAAAGCACATGATAAGGCCTTTGATAAGGCACATTCAAATAACTTGGCTGATGTTAAGGGCCATAGGCCCAGAGGAATGAGGACAGAAGTGTGAGATGGCTTGGTCAACATTTGGCTGACAGATAAATGAATGACGAGGTTTGTAGCTGCTCGAAGGAACAGGGTAGCCATGCCTGATGCCTTGAAGCATACAAGAGGGTCGATAACCTTTGGTCAACATAAGAACAAGATGGTAATATAACTTCCTCATTTAAAGTTTTGATGGCAATCTGTTTATTAATCTAGAATTTTTTGACTTTTATTTTATTTTATTTATCTATTTATATTTTTAGAAGATATAGGTCTGCTTAGTTAAACTCGTTAATTATTCACTAATTAGGATAATAATTAATTATTCACTAACAGGATATGAGTCTGCTTAAACTATTTCTTTTATGTAGTGTTTAACTACATATTCATGGAGGATAATCTCTTATTTTTTGTAATTACTTGAGTTATTTGCCTCTCTTGAGTATGACATAAATGCATTGGTATTTTAGAGGGATTGTCTTACTTTTGATATGTGTTTATTATATATTCTTCCATATGTGATTACAGGAGACAGAGTTAAAGCATCTGGTTACTTACAGAGATCTCTATGCTAAAGTTCATAAGAAGAAAGACGGAAGCTATGTTCCCGAGCACTCAAAGAACTTTATTGTAGGTGTCTTTAAAATTTAAAAGTCATTTATATTTGTTAAGTTATTGATTTTTTTGTTAATATTTTTCTTGTTTTGTTATTTTAGGAGTTATATGACACTGCAATGTTAGAAAAATATGGAGAAAACTCTTCCACTCATCCTATGGTTGACCTAAAGGTCTGGTTGGATGCAGCAGGTCCTAACAAGAAGGGACGGGTGCATGCCATAGGTAATACCTTGCACATTAGCATTAATAACACCATGCAAGCTTCATCTTCAGAGGTTGCAGGTCCTTCCCGCTTTACACCTTTGACACATGACGTATTTGAAGTTGTAAATGCAACAATGGCAACAACAATGGCTTCTTTTGTACAGACTCAACTTGTCCCTATATTGGCGCCCATCCTATCAATGATCCAATCAGCAAATGTTGCTCCACAAGCACCATCACAAGGTGCAACAACTGGGGAAGGTCGAGAGGATGATGATTACAAAGACGAAGATGAGGCAAACTTAGACTGATTGCATGTTCCTTTTATTCTTCTTGTTTTGTATGACATTTTATGAACTATTTGTATTATTACCTTGAACTATTTATATAACTAGTAGATTTATTTTGGATTATTTGTACAATTTTGTTGCTGTTGTTGTTGTTGGATTTCTGTCTTGATTAATATACAGGTATATTTTGGTAAGTCTATTATATAGGTAAACTGAAAAAGAAATACTAATTTATGAGGGATGAGTGACGGAATAGCGAAGAAATCATATAATGATTAGCGAGAGATTAAAGACAAAACAACGAGGAAAATTAGAGATGGATTAGTGACGGAATAACAAGAAATATTAGCGACTGATTAGCGATGGAATAGCGAGGAAAATTGGTTGAAATAGATCCAAAATTGGTACATATTTTTATTCTACAGTGATGGAATAGCGACGAAAATTCCCTCGTTGCTTTGGGAGAGAATATATGCTTAGATTTGCGACGGATTAGCGATGGATTAGTGAGGAAAATTCCTATACTAGCGACGGATTAGTGAGAGAATACGTTTTGTCGCTAATTAGCGATGAAAAAAAGCGATAGGCTTATCCATCGCTAATCCGTCGTTATTCCCTCGCAAAAATAGTTTGCGAGGGATTAATGACGGATTAGCAAGGGAAATTTCCCTCACTAATTTGCTAATTTCTTATAGTGTATATAAAATATATGGCAAATAGGAACATAGAAGTGCAAACTGTCAAGTTGGTAGTCCATTTGCCCACAAATCCGAAAGAGCAAATTTTATTAGTAATTTCAACCAGCAGTAGTACAATCCATGTTCAAATACGTACAATCCTGGTTGAAGGGATTACCCTAATTTCAAATGGACAAATCAACAGGGTAGTCAAAAGAGTCATTAGAGAGCTTCGCAACCACCTCCAAGTTCCTAAGCAATTGAAGAGAAACAAAATTTTGAAAATTTTATAATTAAATATATGCAGAATTCAGAGGCCAAAATAAAGAGCATGGAAACTCAGATTTCTTAGTTGGCTATGGTGTTAGAAAGGGCACCAGGGACATTGCCTAGCACTACCAAGCCTAATTCGAAGGAACATGCCAATGCAATTACCCTGAGAAGTGACTAGACTTTGGAAGGATAGATGAACAAAGCACCTAGATCGTCAGGAATTAAGAAAAAGAAAAATAATATTCTTACTGAAGATGTCTCAATTCAATATAGCAATAAAGAAGAAGAGGTTGAGAAAGCACAACCAAAGTGGTGGAGAGTGAAGAAGGATCATGAGTAGAACATAATATATGAACCATCACCATATGATAAGACCTCATTCCCTCAGAGGCTCAAGAACACTCGAGAAGACAAGCAATTTGTCAATTTCTTGGAGATGTTCAAGAAATTGCATATTGACATTCCGTTTGTTGAAGTCATCTCCCAAACGCCCAAGTATGTAAAATTCTTAAAGGAAATATTTACAAGAAAATACAAGCTTGAGGAATTTGAAACAATAAGGCTAAATGAGGAGTGCTTCGCCATTCTCTTGAAGAAGCTACCACCGAAGTTAAAAGATCCAGGGAGTTTCACTATTCCTTGCTCTATTAGGAACTCTTATTTTGAGAAAGCATTATATGATTTAGGTGTTAGTATTAATTTGATGCATTTCTTTGTATTTAAGAAATTGGGATTGTAGGAACCAAAGCTCACTAATATTTCACTACAGCTGATGGATAGATCCATCACTTACCCTCGCAGTGTGGTGGAGGATGTTTTAGTGAAGGTAGACAAATTTATTTTTTCAGATGATTTTGTGGTGTTGGATATGGAAGAAGACGCTGATATTTTTCTCATTCTTGGAAGACCGTTTCTGGCAACTTCAGGAGCCGTGATTGATGTATCTCGGGATGAGCTCATCTTAAGAGTGGATAGAGATTATGTGACCATCAATGTCTTCAGGGAGGCTAAATCTTCCCCAATGTCAAATCTCCATGCCCCTATCAATATCGTTCAAGCTAAGAAGCATAAAGCCTTAACTATCAAAGACCTCCCACCATCATACAATGTTTACGTTGACCTTCCTAAAACTCAAGTTGCTAAAATAAATAAAGGTCCTCCCATGATTAATGCTCCATTGCAAATTGGTCCTTGATCTATTGAACAACTAAAACCACCATGGCCTAGTGGGATCTCGCATGCAAAGGTGTTTTTGGGACAACCAAGTCTTTATCAAGTTTAAAATGTTGTTAGAAGCATTCCCAAGGCCATTGACAAAGGGAGAAAGTACTGTTTTGAAAAGAAAAAGGTGTCCTCCTATTTATGTTGCTTTAAGCCACCTTGATTTACCATAACAAAAGGGCAACGTCAAGCTAATGACGTTAAACAAGCGCTTTACAGGAGGCAACTTGTGTTTTTATCCTTTCTTATAGAACTTTTAGTTCTTGCATTTTGTTTTTTAGTTTTAAGTTGTTTTTCCCACAAAAAAAAATATTTTATCACTTTTTGTTTTTCTTGTGTAGTTTTTGACAACATGTTGCTGCTCAGTTTGACCAGATGTTTGAGCTCATGACTACACGCGTCCCCTAGGCTCCACTTCCCTCACCTCCTTCGTGATCTTGTGTTTAATTTTCAGGGAAGTTTTGTTATTCTTTATTTTGTTATTTTTATTTTATTTTTCTTCATTAAGGACAATGTTTATCTTAATTGTGGGAGGTACTCTTAAAATTTTTTGTGAATTTTTTTGTGAAATCAATGAACACTTGAGCATTGCTGGTAATCAAGCAAGAATTATGTATTAATTACTTGAATTAATACTAAGCTGATAGAGATATGTTTTAAAGGGGAATCCATTGGTCATGAGCTAATATTGTGCGAAGTAATCTTTTTCAATTCAGTAAAGTGAAATTTAGCATTGAAAATTAGTCATGTCTACTTGCATTTATTCTCTCTATTAACTTAGCCAAAAAGTGAGTTTTGAGCTTTAACGATTGAATTTTTCATAAACAAAATCCTATTTTTTTCTTCTAGAGTGAGATTTCTCTTGATTAATGTGTGCTAAAACTTACTTTGATATTTTGTTGAGACTTTAATGATTCACATACATACTTCAATATGATTAAGGCAATTAGGCTTAATTCTTTCTTGACTTCCAGAGTTACATTGAGAAAATAATCCCTTAGTTGCCCCACTTGAGCCTGAAATTGATTTCTTTGGATACTCAATTAAATAATCAGGTTGGATGCATTGATTTTTGAATAATGGAACAACTGATGTATTAATTGAAAAGTCATTAAGGGTTGCTTTTATCTTCAAGGGTTGAAAAAAAAAAGAAAAAAAAAAGAAAAAAATGGAAAAGGAAAAAGAAAGAAAATGATTGTTGGTGAATAATAATGAAAATATTGGGTTAAAAGTGAGAATCTGTTATACCATTGTGCATGATGTTCTATTTATTATCTTTTCAATCTAATTATGTTGTGTATTAATTTATCCATGAACATTCTTAACCCTTATTTATCTTTTTTATACCTTTCATTATACCCTTAGCCCCGTTACAACCGAAGGAAATCCTTTTGATTCTTGTTATGTATGTGAACATGGAAGTGGAGATGAGATTGATAACTAAGCCTATGGTAATGTATTTGTTAAGAGAAACTTGAGTGATCTCTTTGTCCTTACACACTTGAGCGATAGAAAGTTGAGTGGCCTTAATTGGTTGGTAAGGAGAAAAGATGCAAACTAAACCCAAGTTTCTAATTGTTTTAAGTGCTAAATGATCTTACTGGGTTGAATTTGATTGCTGAACTTAATTGAATTCTTTAATTGTTGAATTTTCCTTGATTCATGTTTTTGGATACTGAGTTTATTCTTGTTTTTTATTCCTATTCTTTACTTGAGGACAAACAATTGTTCAAGTTTAGGGGTATTTGATGAGTGTAAAATACACCCATGTTTTTTAGTTTATTTATTAGGATTTTTAATTGATTTTTATATTTTTTTATTTATTTTTAAATAATTATCTCTTTACCTAAGATTATTTGAATTTTTAGGATAAATCATCAAATTTTGTGTAAAAATATGAAATTCCTAAAGATAAATATTAAAGGATTTGAATATTTTGAGATAATAATTATACTATTTATTTATGATATTAAGTGAATTCTGGGTCTACTAAATTAAATGTATTTTTATTATCTTTTGTAAAAATTTAAGGAATGATCAAGTTAAATTCTTAATTAGAGTGCAAATAATCTCTACTTGATGACTAAGTATCTCCGCGTTTAATGCAAGGATCTCAAGAAGTTTCTTAATTTGAGTGGGATATTTGTTTCCTAATTTATATGGATTCAACAAAAAAAAAAGGAAACAAGAGATTTGGTCAAAGATTAATTAAGGAAAGTATCGCTATCAAATATGTCTCAGTAAATTTAGGATAACTTTCTCTATAAATATTTGATTTGCCTGATTCTGGTGGTGTTTGAAAGCTAAGAAAGAGATCTACAAATCTCATATTTCTAACTTTATATAATTAAGCTGACATTAATATTGAAGATTAGATAAAGATTCTCAAAGTGATTTGATTTGGATTCCCATACTATCATGACAATTCCTCATTAATTGAGTCATATCTTGGGCTACAGAGATCAAATCGAGGAGCCGTTTGTGGCATTAAAAAGATAACAGAAAATCCTACAAATTATCTCTTGAGATTAAGGGAAAATTCAGTTATCTGAAGGGTGAGAAAAATCGTGCAAGTCAGATACAAAAAACTGTCAACTTTTTTATAAATTTGGTTCAGATCATCCAGCAGAAATTTAGAGAGAGAAACGATAGACTTTAGAGAGATAATTTAGAAGAGAGAATTTTCATGACTCCTTGGAGGACGGCTACGAAGAGAGGACAATATTCTTGAAGGCTTGAAGATCACAATCTTCGTAAAAAGGGTTTTGGTTTCTCCTCCTTCTACTTTTCCCCTTTTCTTCATGTTTTTCTATCCATGAATTTGTAATGTGATATGAGTTTGTTATTGAACATGAGTATCTAATTCCATAACTAGGGCTATGGGAGATCTTGTTTTCCTAATTAATTGATTTTCAATTCAGATTTGATTCTGATAATTTCTTTTGAGTTTATTGTATTGTTTGAATCCTTATCAAGACTTGATCACTTTTGACATGTTTTAATTCATTGTTTGATTGGTGACCATCCGCATCCAATGAGTGGACCTATATAATAAACCTAGGATTAGATTGATGAATGACCAAACATCAATTTATTCTATCAATCGAATTGACAGGTATGTTAGCTCATCTCTTGAATTTGGAGCTTAATGTATTCTTGATTAATTCAACTAAATGACCAAATAGGTGAATTAAATTGGGAATAGAATATTGTTTCATCCATGACTATTGGGATTCAATAGCAAATAAGAGAATATTGGCAAGAGAATTACCTTACATCATAAATGAATAAAAATCTAATTAATTGGATTCAAGTGAACCTTGTGCCCTAATTTCTCTCTAATTAATTTCTCTCTATATTGTTTGATTATTCATCTTTCTTCTTTATTTGTGGTTTGATTTTGTTTTGAGTTTCTTCTTACATTTCCGATTGTTTAAATAACCAATGGCTTACCGAATCTAATAATTACTTCTTATTTCTCGTGGGATTGATAACTGAGACTCAAGTCCTATATTACTTTGCGATAGAGTGCACTTGCTCTTAGTGTATTTTAAGCATATCAGAGGCACTTAGTCCAGTCTTTTGGAGTATCTCGACGTGATTATGAAGCCGGTTTAAGTTCCGATAGAACAATATTTTGATGAAGGGTTGTCTCTTGTTCAATAGGGAAGAGACTGGTGCTAGTTTTAGAGGAATTGTGGAAGTGGTAGTGACTTGAGGGGGCATCGTCATCAACGATTATGATACGGCCTTCTTCCTAAGTCTCCATTGGAAATTCTTGATAATACACTTTTTGATGTATTTTTCTTTTTCTTTTTGTCTTAGAAGAAACTATATATTCCTTCTCCTTTTTTATTTTTATTAAAGTTGATGATGTATGGAATGAGAATAATAAAATTTCATTTTCTGAATTTTGTACCTTTTGTTTTCCATTTCCGCTATCTGACTTCTTCTTTTTCAATGTTATCTGGTATCCGTACTAAGTCCAACGCTCAGTTTGTAAGGATGTACTCAACCTTGTTATGTTGCCCCTGACTTGGTACTTAGCTTGTCGAAGTTAAGTGCAAGGTAAATCTCAATGCCCCCAATTTAGGGGATCCGTGCTTTGTGTAAAGCCGAGGCCCGCCATGCCCATTAGGGATCAAGGTGACAATCCATGATCTATAACAAGGTGACAATCCATGATCCATAAATCAATAAGTTTAAAAGGGATATTCCACACCCTACTGGTCCAATACAGGCTAAACTTCGACTCTCTGTCATTGTCTAGCCAGAAAGGACAAGTACTAAGAGTCTCTTTTAGTTTGAAGAACTTTTCTTTGAAGTCCTTATAACTATCTTAGTAGACTAGAAAGACCTTTAAATTGAGCCTTGATAGAAACGTGAGCCAGATCTATTGAACAACACCGCCACCCTGACGACTCAACCGTGTGTGGAAATAAAAGAACGATCTCTCTGAGCACCTCAACTTGACCAACTGACAAATTCTCTCGAAGGCGAGAATCTTTGCCCAGCCGATGGGGTGAATTTGGGTTAGAGTTGGAGCAGCCTGGAGAGTGCGGAGGACAACAAACTGGAAGTCACTAAAATGAATCCGGAGTCCAAGGTCTATGAAAAAGTCTTCATACAAGAACATGTAGTGCTCACCTGCCTTCCCTAAGGAGCACACTTGTTCGTTCTCCGTGGAGAGGATATGAAATCCATGATCCCTTTCTTCTTTCTCTGTCAGCATCAAATAGCCTTGGAGCCTTTCAAGCAATTCTCTGGGTTGGAACACAGACACTCGATCATAAGCGTCATCCCCAACCCATGGATACACCAACCTTGGACCGCGTGCAATCCAAATGGGGTCTGCGACAACCAACATCCGAACTTCATTAGCCGACGCTTGGGGTCTAGCCGCTCTTCTTCTAGCCATCAAGTTCCTAGAAACACCCATAGAGGCCAGTGAGCAGTTGTCAGATTTAGTTAGTTGAAATATTCAAACATGGAAATAGTCAAACAAAAAAGAAAGTTCTTGCCCATATACTAGTCTTTGTGCCCACCAGGGTTTAAGCCTCAGGTACACCTCCGTCGCACATAACACGACAAAGAAGGTGCTCTACCGGGCAATACCACTAAAGAGACTCAGAAACTATGACACCCTAATTCCTTTTATTGAAAAAAGGGCAAGGGAGGGTGCGCACCAAAAAAGATTTCACAACCGCCCTGACATCGAAAAACAGCAGAAACAAACTGAGAGGAAGAAGAAATACCTTAAAAGAGTAAAGGTAAGTTGTCAATTGAAAAGTTGAACTGTCGAAAACTACTACAAATCGCACTCCTTTGCTGAGAAAAATCACCAGAAATCATCTCAGCCCACCAAATTTTATAAAGAAGCAGTAAAAATGAAAAAAAAAAAAGGAGTTTTGATCCCTATTTATAGAGGTCCGATGGTTAGGGGGCATTTCTGTCTTGACAGGTCAGATTTTGAAAGATACCCATAATGGCGCGCAAAGCTCTAAACACGATTGCCTAGCCAAAATGTACCACGTGGCCATCACAACTGTCGAAGCAGTTGAAAGGATAGTTGCGCAATGACTCAAGCATCATGCAACCTTTGCAGTTTGAGTTCGATTTTTTTCCACGGATCCCGGTTAGCTTTTTCCACGAACCCCGGTTACACCCGAAATGACCATGGGATCAAAGGATGAATGACTAATCTGGACCACAACATTCCCAAAAAAGTCAAATGGTGACCAACGATTAAGTTAAAACTTGATCTCCAATAGGCGTGGCGGACCCCAGCTTCACACAAAGCACAGATCCCCTAAACTGGGGATATTGAGATTTACTTTGACACTTAACTTCGACAAGCTAAGTACCAAGTCACCTTATTATAGATCATGGATACTTTATGCTTTTTTTAGTATTGATTTATAAGAATTTTATATTTATAATTGAGATGTATTACTTGTAATTTATTCAATAAATTGTACTCACAAATTGCCATTGTAAAAAAAGATAAAGGAAAAAAAGTTAAAGATTTTTATCTATTATAATAAATAAAATTAATAAAATATTAATACTCAAAAAAATTTTAAAAGCATTATAAATATCTCCTTGTATAAGATTATAATCATAATTATAATGTACGTGGCCTTTAACTAATCGAAGGGTGCCTAACACTTAGCTCTTCCTAGTTCCTAAAAAGTATCCACTTTTCACTGACACCACGGATGCCATTATCTTCATATACTTTGTCGAGTAAACAGCTACAAAAGTATCAAGATGCTTTTTCTTTAGGTGGACCCAATCAAATGAACCAACTTTACCCCTAGTTAACTTGAGCCAGTTTAGCTTTTGAACTATATGAAACTACTGAAAAAAGAGCAGTCTCCTCATGTTTGCATGATTGAAATTTAAGAAGAATAATTCTAGAGTTAGGACGAAGTTAAAGAAGAAAACTTGACTTAAAGTCTTGTTTTTAATCTTATTTAATTTTTTCATTACTTTTAATTTAATTTAATTAAATTAATAATTACATAAAAAAGATTAAATGATATTAAAAATAAAAAATAAAGAAAAAGATCAACTTATACTAAGATAATTTTTTTTTTTACTTACACTTATTTTTAACCGTTAGATCCACTTTCATTTAATAGTTACTTTTAATAAAATCATCTCAATCATTAGATGAAAGTGAATTTAATGGTTAAAAATAAATATAAATAAAAAAAATTTATACTGTATAAGCCGGATCCCCCTCAAAAATAAAATAAAAAATTAAAACTAAATTTTGTTCAACGATTAAAGTGTAAATTTGGGATAACTGACGCAACATGTAGTTTTGACCATTGATATGAAAGATTTTTGAATCGAGGGCTTAAAAGCATTACCGATAACCTATTCAACATGGTACTGTATAAAAGTCTATTATTTACAAGATTAGGCTTGTAAAAATAAGAAATTATTTTTTATATTTTTCAGTGGACTCCAGCTTTCTCTTTCTTCAACTTCCTACATCCTCAACAATTAACCCCACATTATTTCTCAAAACTAAATCTTCAGACTTCACGTCAAAACAGCACTCAGAAATCAAGTGATCAACAAACCACCCCCCTATCACATCCACACCTCATCAAGCCACAATGAAACACTCAAGAATGTGTCCCATTTTCAGGAACTCGAAAACCATCTCATCCGCTCAACTAGGAGCCAAAACCGACCGTCCAAACTCCAAACCCAGCCGCGCCACCCACGGACCACCCAGCCCCCATCAGCCACCCATTCAAGTTCATGTACGTCCTCAAGCAACAGAATAATATAAAAAATACTGATGTTAAGGAACCCATCAAGTTTACTTGCAATGTTTCTTCTCTTTTTTTTTTTTTTAATAACACTAATCTACACTTTCCCTTCCCCTAAAGAACCCATCAAGCTTATTTGAGGTTGAACACATTCCATTGTTCTCCAAGATTGCATTGTTCGAAAAGGAAAAAAACCATCATCTAATTAAATAAGCCGTCAAACAAACTCTACCCATTAAAACAACCCGTCAATGCATCAAATGAACCCCTCAATTGATAAATCAACCTCAACCACCTCAAAATCAAGCTCAAACTGCAACACAACAAAGCAAATTGATTCTCCCTCTCGCTCTGTCTCTTAGATGGGCGTGGAAAGTACTCACACTCTGATCCCGTTATTCATCTGATTTTTATACCCTAATTTTTTTTCAACTCATTCACAAACTCATTTTGTATTATGCGAAAAAATTACAATTATATATAATTTGATTTGACATTTCTCTCATATAAACATGTGGTGTAAATACGGTGTGCATATTTTTAATGTACAAAAAATGTTTTTCTATTACAAAATAGAGTGGTGGTGGTTGAAAAAGAGAAAGTACAGCACAAAATTAGAAGAGAGAAAAATAAAAAAAATAAAAAAAAGAAAGGGCAAATGACTAAATTGAAAATATTTTTAATGGACTTATATAAAATATTAAAATTTGTGATATTAGATAAAATTTAGGGTGCACCTGTAACATCTTGAAAATTAATAGTTTTATGATAAATAGTTATTTTATAATATTTGTGATTTTTTTAAATTTTTTTGAGAATGTGAAATATTTTAATATTATTTTTCATTTTACGTGCACACTGAGCGGAGCTGGGAAAATGAGATATTTTTCTCGAGAACCTTGAGTTGTGGAAACGTCGACAAGATATCTTACTAAACCCAAGACCAAACACGGTTTACGAGGTTTCACGTTTTTTGAGATTTTTATCTAATAAATAAAAATCGCAGAATAATTTTATTATCTGTTGGACAGTAAATATCGGTTTTTGTTAACTGTAATTTTCGTCCACTGATAATAAATCTGATACAGTGTTAGTCATATTTTAGAGAACACTTTAATGACATCACAATGGTGACATCATTACCATGACATCACTTTAACTTTTCAAAATGTGAACTTTGGCTTGTTGGAGAAGCTTGGAAGAAGTTTCCTTGCACTTTCCTATTGGCTTCTTCAAGAAGCCACATTTCCTCTTCTCCTCCTCTCCACCACACAATTTTGTGGGCTCTTTGTGGTCACTCATTTTGTTCCATGCATTTACACAAAATACACTTAAGCTACATTTCATTTCATTTCACTTTACTATCACTTTCTCTCTCTACCTTCTATCTTCATCTTTTCTCTCAACCATTTTCTCCTCCTTCTCTTTAAGTCTACGGTTTTAGCCACCATGGGAGGTCATCTTTATTAGCTTGCTAAACTCATCTTGATCATTGAATCTACATAACACTTGAAGGTTTTCCTCTCTCTCACTTTTCCCTCATTTTTCTCTTCTTCCTTCCCTCTCCATGCTCCACGGTCACCACACCATTTGCCACCTCCACCATTGCAAAATCTTCATCCAATCCCATTTCCTTAACCTCCATTACATTCTAAACATTTTTCTAGTTAGAGTTATCTGCAAAAGCTTCCATCTTCATCATCCATCTTCAAGCCATAAAGCTTGAAGCTTTGAGGTAAAACTCTCAACTTTCTTTTCTTTTTCTTCTCATTTTTTGTTTTTCTTGGTCACCTATGTGACCAACGACTCATCTTTCCATGAATACTTTGAAAATTTGCTCACCTTAGGGTTTTCTTGAAGGTGAAAAATGAAAATCAAGAACCAAGAAAACCAAAGCATCAAAATTATCTCATTTTCCTCTCCTAAGCTAGTTTCGGCCAAGCACCCAAAATACACTATCCAACCTTGTTTAGCTCCAACCAACCCTTGATCTTGAATTTAGACACCATTTTAAGAAACTTTCATGTTGGGACTATCTTCAAATTCATCCATTTTTAAGTACTTCTCTAAGTTTAAGATTTGAAGACCTAGAGGTGAAGTTTTGGATCTTCATATCTAATCTTATTTTCAAAGTGTTAAACCATGATTTTGATCCATGGTTGTCTTCTATCAAGCTTAGATTTAATGTTTGTTTGCTTGATGACTTAGGGTTTTATGTTAATGTTGGCAAAAGTCTTCAAGAAAAACATCAAGGAACTCTCTTTCGATCTTCTCTTGAGATAAGAGGGAGATTTACTCACTTCAACCATTATTGGTGGTGAAAAGGCCTTTGTGTGGTTGTTGATGGAGAAATCCATATTGAATGCTTACTTTGTTTGATGGCTTTTCATGTTTTGTGTGTTCTTGAATGAAATGAATAATGATTGGTTGTTTTGAATGCATTAAGTATGTTAGAATGCTTGATGATGTTAGATTTAATAAATGAAAAATTTAAGGGTTTACTACCCTATTGAGAGGCCATGGTTTTGGCCATGAATTTAAGGGTTGGATTTGATTTTGTGTAAAATAAGACTTATGTAATTAAGTATTGAAAGATTGATGCATGAATTGGAAAAAGAATTGAAACCTTGATGACTTAGGGAGGCCACGACCTCTAAAGGGATCTTTGAAGTTCAAGTGATGCTTTGATGCATCTTTGGGAATTAAGAATTTAGACATTATTAATTCATAATGAGATGGAAGAAATTGATTGAGTGATGAACATTAAGAGGGCCACGGTTTTGAAGGGCTCCTTAGCCCAAAATTTTCATAATTGATCAAAACTTAGTACATTGAGAATGTTGGATTCATAATGTGAAATTGCGGTATGTGTTGAATCATACATACACACACACACACACACACACACACACACACACACACACACACACACACATATATATATATATATATATATATATATATATATATATATATATATATATATATATGTTAATATTGAGAATTAGTTCTATGCTATTGTGAGTCCACATATGAGACTAAGTACTTGTTGATTTGTACTTGATGAAATTGTGGCATGATGTTGTTGAGAATTGCCTATATGTCATTATGATATGTTCCATGAGAAATACGTTGTTGATGAATATGCATGTGATGCATTGTTTACGAGGAACATATAATTAATACACATACATGATGTAAATTGAGTCGTCATATATATGTGATATTTGTTGGACTTTATTGAGAAAGGCGATGTGTGCCTAAGAGATTGAATTACACCTTAGTGCAAGTGCGAATAGATTAAGCGTAGGTCATAGTGGTTGACCTTGGGAGCGTCGGGGTGCGGGTGTTTCACATGGACAGTTATGAGCTCCTCTGTGCTGTGGGATAAACCGATGCAAACACACCGATGATCTAGACCGAGACGCTGTCTTATATCGCGATCAACTATTGAAGTGTCATGTATAAGCCATGTTGCGCAAATATTATTTTTGAGATGAAGGACTTTATTTTTCAGGCTAACGAGATACTGGCATAACTCCTTAATCATTCTCTCCGAAATGTTGATGTCTAGCTCTATGGAGTAGGATTTTGGTACCATATGCACTTGCATAGTGAGTCAGCATATCATCTGGCATTTGCACATTTGTTCATTTTCATGATGATGAAATTGTTGTTCATTTATATGATGACTGGACTATTGCTTTAAATGAAGTTATGATTATTTGAACTGTCTTACTGTTTATTATTTGAGATATTATTGTTGTTCCTCTTTTATTGCTTACTTTTATTATTGATTATTGTTGTTTCTCACTTAATGCTATTTATTATTATTACTGTTGATAAATATATGTGCTGTGATATTATGTGGGCGTCTTGTGCCGTTCTGCTTTCTTGCTTCCGTATTGGTATTGAATGTTAGGTGTCTCACATCTTTCCTATATCCCTGTATTTCTGTTGTATATTTATATTTGATAAAAGATCATGAGAAAGATGAAAAGGGACCACACCCTTGCTGATTGGACTGGGTCGATTCATTATTTTCGATATGGCGTTTGGACGAGGTTTTCGATTATGTACAAGTGCAACTTCATGGGGACATTGATGCCTGGCCTGTCGACTAAGACTCCGAGTGTCACATATATATGGGGTTGCGGCTTTGTCTGCTAGTAGTACCTATCTCATGGTTACTACTTCCCCCCTTTAGTGCTTTTGTACACGTTACTTTTTATTTGAATATGTAAGTACTATGTTTTGTGTTATTAGTGCTTTGTGTTAAGGATAAATATATTATATATGAAATATGTTTTCCTTCAGTGGTTGTATTTTATATGGTTGGGTACTAAGTATGTTTCATTCGGGGCTCATATTTTCTATTTATGTATAATTAAAATTAATTTTTTGAAAATACTATTATCGAGACTGTGACACGCCTGAATTTAGCAACTGTGATGTAATGACGATTGTGTCATAGTTATTAGATCTAGGGGTGTTATAGCACTAGTGCAGTTAGGAGTGTCTAACGGGTTGGGTCAACCTACGAACTCACGGGTTTTGATTCAACCCCAATTCGCAAAATATGGGGTGAGTTGGGTTTGTGGGTTGGGTCGGGTTGGAAAACACTCTAACCCATAAGGTATAAGTTAGGTGGCGGGTTTGGAAAGTATCGATCCACAAAAACCCAACCCACCCAAGTAAATTTCTTTTTTGGTATATAAAAGCCATTTAGCTATAGTGACAATTTATGTTGTTTTTCCCATGACTTTTCTATACTGTCAATTAAGTTTAAGTATAAACATTGTAGTCATATTGAGAATGTGACAAAAAAAAATAATGATTAGAAACTCATAAAGTGTCTGACAGACCAATGCGATAAAAATCTAACTGATCGCTTGGATGATGAAGAGTATTATGAGAAAATTGAGAATGAAGTAAATGATTATGTCAATTTGTATTCTATATATGGTGACATTGAGTTCAATTAGTTAATGTGATTTGTTATTTATAACTTTTAGGATATATTAGCTTGCATTAGTTTATTTTATATTTATGTTTACTTAGTAAAACTTATTAAGTTTATTTATAACATTGACACGTGTTCTTGATAACAAACTCTCTAAAAGGATTAAAAGAACACAATAAACATAGAATCAGAATTGTGAATTACATATATTTATGTTTATAAACCAATTAAAATGAATAAATAATTCAAACAAAATAATATGCTTATTTTACTAACATTTTATAACTGGATAAAAGATTTTAGAAGAAATTCTCTACTTACTAGGAAAATTTACATGGTAATAAACCTATAATGCATTTCAAAAAAGCTAGAGAACAGAAGCAGGGTAGAGGAAGTTTTCTACAAGTATTTGAGTTATGAATAACTTTGTTTAGTTTATTCCAGACTTAATAAGACTTCTTAATTGTTAATTTGTTATGCACTTATTGACTTATGATGTTTAGTTTATTTGAGATTGAGATATATTATGTTTGAGTAAGATCAACTGAGACTTATGGTGTTAAGTTAGTAGATTGAGACCTATTATGCTTGAAATTGAGACTTATGATATTAATTTGTTAGATTGAGACTTATTATGTTTGAGATTGAGACTTATAGTGTTAATTTGTTAAATATTGTATTTTGACTATTTTTTTCATAATTTTTTTTAAAAATATATCGGACCGACAAGTTTGACTCAACCCAACCGAATCCACTCTTGAGCAGGTTGAGTTGGGTCGGGTTGAGCGAAAAAATCTTCTCGACCTAACCCAACTGATAATCACATATTTTATACATTAATAAACCCTTATGTTTAGTCATTTATACTCTCCATGTTCTTAATTGATTGAACTTGGTCATATTTTGTGAGTTTGGGCTCAAATTGGGCCTAATTGATTTTTCCAACATTAATTAGTTTTGACACTATTTCTATATTTCAGTCATAACTTGAGTTTCTAGATATCTAAAAAATTATGCATTTTACCTTATAAGAAAGTTAAGAGGAAGCTCTACAACTTTGATGAAGAGCTCTCAATCGGATGTCTAGTGGACCTAATTAGGCCTGAAAGTCAGAATACGAGTTCAGAGACCCTTTGATATTATTTTGTCTATAACTTGAATTGTAGACCGCCAAATTGTTGATAACAGACCCAGCTTTGTAATTAATGAGGTTTTAATTATGTGAAGCCAACATAGGGAGTAGTTTTAGGGGTTAGAAGGCAGAAAACTGAGATACACTTAATTCTACACTTTTCTTCCTCTCTCTAGATTTCTTTTCTCCTCATTCTCTCTAGATTTTCGTTTTTCCCTTCTTTTATCTTTCTGAGTTCTCCCCTTCTCATCGAGGGGAAAGGCCTTTAAATCAATCTAAGAGATTGAACAATACTTGATGCTTAATCATGAGATTCTGCTGTAATTATTTACATTCATCTATTAATCAAATTTCTCTTCTTATTCTCTTTGTTAATTCTGGTTGTTTGATTGGAATTTTCATATGTTAATTGCTTAATTATCATGTGCAAAGAGATGAACTTAGAGATTAAACAAGGCATTGAAGGTGATTGATGAAATGTTTAACATGGTTGGATCTTGGCTTTTAAGTTTATTTAGGTTTCAGATGGATTTTTAATTTGTCTAACCTCAATTAATTGAATTCTGGAAGCGTTTCTAGTAGAAGATTCATGGTTTATTGAGAAGCGTCTTGAAGTGATCTAAGACCAAGGACTTGATTGATGATTGAATGGACCTATAATAATCAATGATGGATTAAAATCAAGATTGGTTAATTCTCTTAGATTGATTATTTTATTAATTCTGTTTTATCTTTTAAATCAAATTTTGTTTCTGTTTGTGCGTTTTTAATCTTGTCAAACCCCCAATCTAGGTTTAATTTGATTAAATTGCAACTAAAATCCTTGAGAGACGATTCAGTATTGTTTCCTATACAAGCTATAAGTATAACTTGATTACAATTTTGATTGAGTTCGACGCTCAGTCACCAACCCACTGCTCTGGTGAGCAGGTCGGATCCAAAAACGTTGCTGAACCCACTCAACCCACCCAACGAACACCCCTTAGTGCACCTATGACTTGCGGGGAATACTGTAAGAACAAAATTTGCTTCAAACTTTCTGCTCTAACCTTTGCCTCTAGTCTCATTTAATTTTCCTCCATTTGTTACTTTTAACCATATTTAATTGAGTTAATGGACACATAGAAGGAGATTAAATGAGATTAGAAGCAAAGATTGGAGCTGAAGGTTGGAATCCATCCCTAAATTTAGGCTTTGTCCTGGTTAACCTAGATTTGAAGGGCTTCGATGATGAAACTTTTATTAATGATAAAAATGTGGTTTTAAGTTTGGCCTGCATCAATGCATCATTATTCATTAGTGTGCATTTGCCTAAAACTATTTTTTGTCTAATAAATATTGAAGGTCAGGAAGTTCAGTCTTTGTCGTTTTTAGCTTCTTTTGTTAATAAAACAGATTGTTCAATGAACAAAAAATTTAGGTGTAAAATAATTTGAGAACCACAAGGCAGATTTGATCATCTATCAAGGGTCACACAATTCATCCTCTCCTGGAGTGCAATTCAATTCAAAAATAGTGAGAAACTCTTCTGCATATGCCACATAACTGCCACAGCCCACAGTGACATTGCTAATTATACACTTTGAACAAGTCTGACAACAAAGATATGCTAACAAAGACATAAAAGAATTAAATATTAGTATCCAACTGGTAAAGGGTTCGAGTGAATATTTAAATATTCTTCATATTCCCCACACATGCACACTCAGATTCTACTTCTGCATTAGACAATGAGAGCAACAACGTGGGCTGCTCAACAGTTTAGAATTATTAAATACCTCATTGTCTGCCATTTACACATCCTTTCCCAAACAAACAAGTTGGCAGCCCCCTAACATTACTGAACATGTCTGCTGCCAGAAGCTCTCCAAAGCAGCTCTTTTTGAAAGCTAAAGGAGGGCTCTGTGCACTTCCTGAGTAGGAGTAATACTATTCATCATCATGATAGGTTCTTGGAGGCACCAGTGCCTGCTCTTGACTCTGCTTGCTTTTGTTGTTCTATCAGAAGGATCAAGATTACCCAAGGAACACTGGGAACAGATGCTGCCAAAGAAGCTTCCTTCTCCTTCCTCTTCTCCCTCCAGAGGCACAAATTCTGTATCTACCTCGTCTTCCTCAACCTTGAAAACTGATAGTCTTCCTTCGTCAGATGGAAAGGTCTAATGTTAATTCGAACTCTAGTTCTCTACAGCACTCTCTCTCTAACTGTACAACAGTGCAGTCATACACATAACACGGCACTGATTTGAAGAAATTATCCTAATTTTGCAAATCAGTTTCTCAGATTCGTCTGACGTGCTGCTTGTAAAGTAGAATCACACTCTTGTAGATTCATTGATCTTGGTTTGAAGATAGTCTCTTGTAAAGATGTTTGAGTAACAATTCCTTATTGGACAGGATAAGTTTATCAATAACGATAATTTAGTATAAATAGATATGTTGGCGGGACTCGCAGTAACAAGCAAAATCTCGAGAAACATTTAAACTCAGTATGCTATATTTCTTTCATGTAACATCCTCGTCATCACTTATATTTTCCTCAATAATATTTCCTGTAAATCTTACCATAAGATATTGTTTCTCAATTTTCTTGATGTGATTCTTGTACAGCAATGGATTCACATAATAAAGGTATGAAACTGCTTTTCATCTCATAGGGGTCCATCTCTCTTATTGCCCTGAAACCACAAATTAATGGCATTTTTCTTGTTCTATTTATACTCATAGAATCATTTTTATTTTTTTTTCTGGAGGTGATATTGCAGTTTCTTCATTCTTTGCTATTTAGACATCTGCCACAAGTACTTTAACTGAGTTGTGATCTCATTTGGTTACAGACTAGAAAATGAAAATGTTATTGAATCTGCTTCATGGTTACAGGAACCAAGAGTAAAGTCCCGTTATGAGAACAGGATGTAAAATTTTGAAAAGGGGTTTATTGGGAAGTGATTTTCTGTCCATGTAACTTGGTGGAACTGAAAAGGAAAGGGAGCATTAAAAGTTTAGAACAAGAAACATATAATTCATTACAAATGCAATTGCAGAAAAGAGACACAGAGAAAATCTTGCATGAGTGTGTAGAAGAAGATAACAAATGGCGTTAAAATTTTGTTCACACCGTAAGAGGAATGATGTGTCATTTTTATCTGATATGGCAAAATTTAATTGGAGGGATAAAGATTGGGACAGGGAGGAGAGACAGGAGACTTGAATCCAAAGCATGCAACCACATTTAATTAGCACAAATAGTAATGCTCACAAATCACAAAAGCGTTGTGGAAACTTGGGATATATTGGAATCTGTATGCATATATGCCAAATTTCTACAAAGTTCGACAGTTACCTAACATCACAATCTCTAAACCTAACTATCTTCCACAATCCAGTGAAACTGAAATCTGGTTTACGCTTTCTATCCCAGCAGTTACACCACTTCCACTAACACGATCTCCAATATAAGCAATGTTAGCAGGAGAAAATGGATTGAGCAAGTATTCAGTTTCTTCCAAGGACACGTTTGCATCTCCCCATGGATGCTTTTCTGTAATCCTCAGTCCCTCTAGCTCCATTGCTACTTCTTTCATGGAGGGTCTGTCCTCTCCCTTCACCCTCAAACACCGTTTTGCAAGATCAGCAACTTCCAGAATTTGCTCGACATTTGCATCGTCCATTATGTGTTTGTCTACAATTTGAAAGAGGTCACCCTCTTTCATTGAAGAAACAAAGTACAAAGATAGATTTCTGAAACTCTCCGGCCTATCAAAAGAAAGAGCCTTCTTGCTTGTCAATAACTATGCCAAGACAACCCCAAAGCTATAGACATCACTTTTTTCTGTGAGTTGGCTTGTTTGAAAATATTCTGGGTCAAGATACCCCATTGTCCCTTGGACCAAAGTGGTTAATTGAGTTTGGTCTAGGGGAACAAACCTTGAAGCTCCAAAGTCAGAAATCTTCGTTGTCATATTATGATCTAGTAGTATTGTTCTGAAGTGGATTTAGAAGGTTACTTGAGGTGGGTACGTTAAGGTGGTTTTTCTCCTTATACAGTAACGACAGTAGAATATGTTGAAACAGGGAGATTAGTACCTGTAAAAGGATTCCAACATTCAAGTTAGACTGTACACAAATAAAGTTATTCTATGAGTGATAATTTACTCATAGTTGTTTAAGGTTACTTATCCTGATATATATAGAAGTTAAATAGATACGTTCGTTCTCATTATAGAGAGATGCGTTCTGGTAATAATAATAGGAAGAGAAATGTTCCTTATTTAATTATAGAATATTCCTATAATATCGAAATACTAGTATGATAATTATAGTGCTATTATTCCGTAAGATCGTAATTGACAATAATAAACATCATAAAAATTTATTCATTGCGCATATCTCATGAAAAATTGTTACTATCTAATACCGAGATTCGACATCTATTACCAGAATCCATTGTAAGCATATTCCTACTGATGGCATTGATATCATATTCCAGCGGGCATTCGTGTCGGGTTGACTTACGGGTTATGAGACCGAATTACGATTCAGAACAAGTATATTCGTAGTGTTCACATCTCAACGAATGATTGGTATAGAAGTAGCAAAGTGTAGGTACGCAAGTGCTCCGGCAGTTTCTGTTGCAATTCTCAAACGCATTGTCCATAAAAGTTTAGATGATTGACTTTGATCATGAAGGTTCTTAGAAAGAGTCCCATTAGTGATAAATTCATAAACAAGAAAGGGAACTTCTGTTTCTAAACAACAAACCAAGAGCTTTACTACATTTCTATGGTTGATTTGAGAAAGCACAATCACCTCGTTGATAAATTGCTCAATCTGATTCTGGTCACAAATTTTGGACTTTTTAATAGCAACCACAGTGTCATTTGGTAATACTCCTTTGTAAACTGTTCCATGTCCCCCTTGGCCTAGGATTCTGCGTTTATCAAAATTGTTGGTGGCCTTCTTCAGCTCCTCAGCTGTAAAAATTTTGGCTGTTTCGGATGATCCTCTGTGCGTAGCAATTTGTTGTTGTAACAATATGCATCCATTTTGTAGAAAGAATTTTTCTGTGTTTTTTATGAGCTTTCTTTTCTTAATTCCCCAGTATATATACAAGCTTCCAACAAGCAATCCCAACACACTTATTGTCACACCTGAACGTAAACAATTGAGATTCAGTCAATTTCAGTTTCCAACTTGTTTTCACTTTCACCAATTTTAAGCACCTTTTTGAACTTCCATCCCTTGGCCCTAGTTACTTTTTTATTTATTGCTTCTAACAAATTGTTCTTTTTCATATAGCACGCAACGCACGAGTTATTTTGAATTTTATATCTAACTCAGGGTGGAAGAGCTCTTAAACTAGGATTTTTTTTTTTATGTCGAGTTTTTTAAAAAAATTAAAAAGTAAAAATCATTTTATATTTATATATATTAGATTTTTTCAGAGAAAGAGATTTATCTTGTTTTATATCATTAAATGTATGCTAAATCAATTATTATATTAAAAATATAGTTAAAACTTATTATGTATCATTTAATGTATGTCAAATTGACTATAGTATAAAAAATGTAGTTAAAGTTGAAAACAATTATGACTTTGATGACTTACACATCTAATATGACATGTATTCAATGAAATAAAGTAAGACGAATTTCTTACTCTAGAATACTTAAGAATCTATTTATTTGAGAAGCATTTCTTTTTATATTTGAATAAGTTATAAAAAAAAAAATTTAGAAGCACAGAAATCTGGCTACAAATTTTTTAAAAAAGTTTTTTATCTTTTTTTTTTTTTATAAAAAACTCATCTAAACATTAAAAAAAAAAAGCAAAAGGGACTTTTTTAATAAATTTTTTAATCTAGTTAAGCTTATCCAAACAAATTCTTTAAGCTGAAAAGTTTTTTTTGTGTAAATTAAATTAATCAAAACATACATATAATCTTATAAAGTGTAGCAGAGAGACTTAATTCAAGTTTTAATAATTTTATGTGGCAATTTATTATTTTTTTTATGACAATATTTCGATAAACTTTGATGAATTAATTAGTTTTATATATACAAAATGGTTTAATACTTACAATACATGTAAGTTATGTAAATTGAGTAGAAAAAGGTCATTTTAATTTATTTTAACATGTTAATTGGCTTTTTGAAGACAGGAAAACTTATATAACTTAAAACACTTTGTCTTTTTTATTTTACGTGTTTATTAATAATTTTCTAACTCAATCTTTGTTATTTTTTTGTTATTTTGTCTCTTATTTTTAAACAATGTTATTTTAAAGTTGTAGATTTTCTTATGTCATGTATGAATAATTTTAGATTAATATGTTGAATCTGTAACAATTAACTAGAACTAATGTAAGCTAATAAAAAAATTATATATATTTTTAAATATGATTGGTAATATTTTATAATATATCTTGTCATTAATTATTACTCAAAATAGTTTTTTTACATTTTATAATAATTAATAATTAACAGTTAATAAATTTCTTCACAAATCTCAAGGAAATTTTAATAATATTAATAATAATATATATAGTAAGATATAGATTATGGTCTAAAAACTGATATTTCAGCAACAATTTTGCCTCATAATTCAAATCACACTAATATATATAAACTTTATCTTACATAGAATTTTCACCTTATGTTTTAAAGGTAAGCCATGGTGACCCTTAGATGTAACATGGCTATTTTAAAAGATGACAAAAATAGGATCTCGAATTTAGGATTTCGGCATATGTGAATGTATACTCACTCAATGTAATTACGAGTAAGGTATGTATCTCAGAATTCTCGTTTGTAACATTTCAAAATTTGTTAATTTATAATAATGTCTGAATTATACTGTTTTATGATTTTTTATATGTTATAAATTTATTTTAATTGTTCTGTGATTGTTTTTGATCTTTGTGTGTAATTTACTCCGAGTCAAAAAAATAATAATTTTTAGACCAAGAAAAATCTTTATCTGATTATTCGGAGTTGAAGGATCTTATTAAACTCAATTCTGAGTGATACGTGTGTCTATCTTTTAATTTTTAAAATTTATCTGTGAAATAAAAATATTTTATATTTTAATATTATTTTATTATCTGTTGAACAGTACCTACTGACTTAAAAATAGTAACTTCTGCTCAGTGGATAATAGACCCAGAAAAGTCTTTGTGACTTATAACTTGGTAAACCTAGTCAATGTTAGTGGCTTGAATTTTTTTAAGCCAATAGAATCTAGTCAACAATAATGGTTGAACTAGTTAACTTAGAAACTAGATAACCTAACTAAATTAGCTTAAAAGCCTAAGTAGTAACTAGATGGAATAAACCTAATTTGCTACCCATTAGAACCTTTAGTTACAATATTGTTTTACTAGGTGCAAGAAACGATGATTCACATCCTAGGTAACTAGATAGTTAGCAAAGGAACTAAGTAATCTAATTAGATTTACCTAAGCATGACTAGGAAACCAAATGAACCAAAACTTGGTTTGTTTTTCCCTTTAGCTTCCACAGCCAAGACACCTTCAAAGAAGGTTCAAGGCTTAAATTTTTCAAGCTTATCACATGTAGTACTTATCCTTGCCTCCTAAAATATCTATGTAGCAAAATATCAAACAAAAATCCTACCATTCTCTCCACTCACTTACATGGCCACACTTAGGAAAATAGGATCATTTTCACTTCATCTTTATCCTACCAAAGATCAAACAATTATTCTCTCTATTCTCTCTCTTCCAAGAGCCAAAAACTCCATTGCTTTCCTTAGAGGAGCTCATGGCCTCCACACCATAACCCAACCTCCACTCTTCTATAATTTTATCCAACACCACTTCTTAAACCTAAACATCATTCTAAACATCTTTCATGTTATAAGTTTCATCAAAACCAATCATTTAGTGCTTGGAAATCAAGCTTGAAGTTTCTACTCTACAAGGAAAAAATCATTGTTTCTTGTTTCTAAATTGATTCTTGAGTTTTAGAGCCATGATTGATCCATGATTTTTCTTTTTCAAAGCTTAGTTTATGACTTTGAGAATTGTTTAAGCTTATTAAGATTTTTCTTAGTGGTGCACTGACGAGCGCCGAACTCAGTCAAAATTATAACCGAAGTTATTACCTAAACTTGTAGTATACTGAACAACACTGGATCGTCTCCTCAAGGATCGTAGATGCAATTTGATCAAATTAAGTGAAAGTTAAAAAAAGGGGGGTTTTGATGGTTCAAGGATCGCAGTGACAAGATTTAAAGAGAAATAACAATTAGAAGAACAGTCAATTCAGAAATCTATCCGAGATTGGGTGGATTCAATCATAGACCTTTCAATAAACATTTGAAGCACATTTGAATGGTTAACTTGGATCTAACCGAGATCTCAAAGATCAGATCCGAATTCATACTAGACAATCGTCCGAATTCAATTGACAAGTAATAAACATAAATCTGTGATCGCATTATTCATGTAGATATATGTCAATTTAAGCACCGAATTCAATTAACCTAGGCACCACTCAAGAACCTAACCTCTTCAATTACATGATTAGTTTAGATCAATCAGTTCTAAGCTTCATCACAAATCTCAATCTTCGAGCTATGTGATTAATTCAGATCAATCAGTTCTAAATTTCATCACAATACTTAATCTTAAACCAAGATCAAATCGGATCAAACATAAACAATCACCATTCATGCATTCAAGATCAAGAGAACAAGAAGAAGAGAAGAGGAATTCAAATATAAATCAAATACATTACATAACCAAGGTCTCAAGAATCCAAGCCACAATTTCTTCAAGAGTCCCGAATTGACTGAAGTGACTTAGCTCTCCATTACAATGAAGGAAAAATATACAAGAACTATGAAAAGCTATCTCTAACACCAAGTGTGTGTGTTCCTAGAGCTCTCCACATGCTTCCTTTTATAGAGGATTCAGAGTAGTAGTAGATGGGTAGATAAGATGAGTAGGTGGATGAGTAGGTGGATGAGTAGGTGGGTGAGTAGGTGAGCTACCTTGTCTCCAAAATTCTTTATTGCTGAACTCATTGATTTCGTCATTTCTGAGCCAAGTGGTCTTCATGAAAGTTCTAGAAAATTGTCTAAGCTTTCCAATGGCTCTGAAAACACCTAAAAATTTGTCCTACAGCCCAAGATATGACTCAATTACTACAGACTATTCGGACCGGGTTTCAAGCACTCTGTTTTGACTTTCGACCCAATATCTCCATCAAGGAGCCCGAATCAAGTTTTGTGCTTGACATGAAAGTTGTACATATGGGTCTTAACTTTCAGATTACAAATTTTCAGCCCATTTTATATGCCCAAACTCGAATTATGTTCTGGTTACTTACACACTGTTCGTTCGGGTTCCAAATCACAAATCCTGTATTCTGATTTCCATGCCCAATTAGCTCCACTAGATGTCTGAAATTGACTTTGAGCTCTTCATCAAAGTTGTAGAGCTCTTTTTTATCTTTCCTACAAGGTAAAATTCATAATTATCAGACATTTAGAACTCAAGATATGGCTAAAATACGAAACAACAGAAAGACTAGAATAATCTTTGAAAAAATCAATTAAGTCCGATTCGAGTTCAAACTTACAAAACATAATCAAATTCAGTCAATTAAGTACATGAAGAGTATAAATAACTAAACATAAGGGTTTCTTAATGAATAAAATATGTAATTATCATGCACGAAATCCCTAGGAGAAAATCCAAGAAGAGTTTTGTCTTCCTTGAGGTAAGAGAGAGGTTTAATCTCTTCAACCATGTATTGGTAGTAAAAAAATGGATTTGTTTGTAGTGAAGAAATCCATAAGGATTCATTCACTTGATTGTTTAAAGCTTTTCTTATTTGTGATGATTTTTTATGTAAGTGTGTTTATAGCCTTGATTATATGTTTTAATATGTGTGTATGAAGGCATGGTAGTTATTGTATGTAGTAGGATGTGAATAACATGATAAAGAATTGCATGAGGGTTCCAAAGAACCCATGAGACTCACGGCTTACACCACCACAAAGAGGACAACATGTTCTAAATTATTTTCCTAATCATGGATTAAGTGATTTAATAATAATAAATTGGATTAAGAATTTTTACAAGGGATTAGATGATGGAAAACAATTAAATATGATTTATGGAGCATATAATGATTTTCGGCCAACATGCCTACTCATGATGTTTTTAATCCAAAATTATTTCCTAAGTGTGGACTTATGTAATTAATTTAATGAGAACCTAATTAAATGAATTTTTGGAAGATAAAGGAAAGTAAATTAATTTTTGAGTTTAATTAGTGAAATTAAGCACTGATATGAAATAGAATAAATACTTGAAAAGCACTAACGTATAGTTCACCCGTTAGGTTTTGAAACGCATTAGCAAATTTTGAGCTGTAAATATTGGTTAAATCCAAGAAGGGTAATTTTTAAAAGAAATAGTAGGAAATATTACTTAGAGAATTTCTATTAAGGAAATATTGTAAATAGGACTAAAATAGATATATAATGAAGAAAGTTTCGAAGTTCAATTTAGAAAGCAAAGAAATATTTTACGCAATTGAAAAATATTAGAAAAACCTTCTGTGTATTTAAAATAATGATTTTTAAGCTATGCGATTGAGAAAACGATTTAAAATCACTACGCGATTGAGAAAATAATTTAAAAACGCTACGCGATTGCAAAAACGTCAAAAAATATTTATACGATTTGAAAACATTAGAAAAATGTTATGCGATTGTGAAAAAGCGATAAAATATTTACGCGATTGAAAATAGCAGCAGTTTGCTGTCGGGTTAACATGGTGGACTTGGTTACGTTGGAAAATGGTACTACCAAGTGATGGCATATGATTGTGAAAAATAATGATAATATTGTTATATGGATATTTTTGAATCATGCACCATACATAGAGAAACGTGTCAATTTGGTTAATATTGACAAGTTGCCTAAGAGATGAATTATATCGTAGTACGGATGCGATAAGTGTAATGTTGTTCATTGATTAAACTTGAAGGTGTTAGTGTGCGAAAGATTCCATATGTGGACAATTAGTAGAATTTTAGCTTTTAGAGACCAAAAAATCGATCTCTATATCAAAAAAATCTGTCTCTAAAATAATTAGAGACCGATTTAGAGACTAATTTTAAATCGATCTCTAAAAATCTCATCGCTAAATATTAAAGAACGATTTTTTAGAGACCTAGTTTTTGGTATCTAAATCTGTCACTAATTTTCAATCAAAATTTGGTCAATTATATTTCAAAAAAGTACATTAGAGACTGATTTAGAGACCAATTTTTTAGAGACTGATTTATTGGTCTCTAAATTAATCTCTAAATCGGTCTCTAAATTCGTCTCTAAAAGCATGAATATATTATATATTTTAAAAAATCGATCGCTAAATCGGTCTCTAAACTAGAGACTGATTTATCGATCTTTAAATCAGTCTCTAAATCGATCTCTAAAAAACTAAATACATTATATATTTTATAAAATCAATCACTAAATCGATCTCTAAAAGACTAAATATATTATAAGATTGATTTATCAATCTTCGGTCATTAAATATCATTTTTTTATATAATTAGTCCCAAATTCGATTTCTAATTTGTGATATGAATTTATAATTATTTTTAAATTTATTAAAATCCAAATTTTTAAAACACCTAATAATTCTTTTTAAGCAACAATTTTTTTTTTTTGGTATAGTAAGCAACAGTTTGATTCCCTCCAAAGTATCTCCTAAGAATAATCCTTAAGAGTTTTGTTAGCTTCCTCCCACCTCTCTCCATTGCCCCTCACACAAACCTAAGAAAGTAACTAAGAGGAAAGAAAAGGCTATTTTTGAAAATTTGTACTACTAATTAATCACAAGTCGCTTCTGACTGGAACATTCTTTACCCTCCATCAAACCCTATAGTCTAAAAATTAAAAAAAACAAAAAACAAAAGAAGTTCATATGCAAACATAATGTATAATACAATTTTGTGCAAAATTAACAATAGTTCTCACGTATTTGACATTGACTCTTTTTTTGGAAAGTAAAACAGCCAAAATAGTAAGTCTTATTCAGGAAAATCGAATAAACCACTGGAAACTGATTCTGTGGCACTACTTAATCTGCATCAAATAGACCATGAACATATATCAGATCATTCACAAAAGTAATTCTAAAGCAAAAATCCATAACTGCTAATTTATAAATCTTTATTGCAGTGGGAGCATTAAAACCTTTTCTAAGGGGCTCAAAGCGAATGTGCCCTGGCCTAACTTCCACAAGAACAATGTCATCCTCTGCTTCACTTTCTTCATCAAGTTGTTGATGTACATCAAAAACTATGCAATTATTGTTTTTGATAGGTGATTGTTGTCTATCTTTTTCAACCACTGGATTTGGATGGAGTTGAAAATTTGGAGAAAAGAACATTCCCTTTCTAAAATGATTAAATACATTTGCAAATAATAGCCTTAGACAAGTGACCTCCAAGTAAACTGATCTGTGATTTCAACCCGTGCATATTATGAACTGGGCATCTTACTAACCAGACTTTAAGTCTATGACTCAACAAGTTAACGACACCATATGTAGCGAGTAAATTCCCAGTCATAAGTGGCATCAAGACTAACTCCTTTCCTATCTCTATATAAAAGGTAAATAACATCTGCAATAACGTTATGAAACCATATTACCTTCTCCTTCTCTAATTTTAGTTCCCTCAACTATCTTCTCTTAGCTTTATTCTGTCGCACTTCTGCTAGGCAACTGACAGAATATTGAAAAAGAATAAACTAATAAAGTAATATGAAGTGTCTAGGAAGGTGATCCATAAAAATAGAAATCTCTAAATCATTGGACACTAACTTATCTCCAAGTGCTACAGTATACTTGCTTAAAGTAAATATGAAAGACATGTTGTTTTTATTTTCTCAGGATTGTTTTATTTCAGCCCTGTTCATCTTGGTAATATAATGGCAATTAAATCTTTGGTAGCATCAAGTCCTATTAAAATATCTGCAAATAGAAATTAACCACATGTGAATACCCATCCTAACACAATTTCATTTTACCTTTTTGGGGAAGAGAGGGGGACAAGAGATAACAACAACTAGTAGAACCTACTACTAGCAGTAGTTTCTCACTTGGCTTGAAGAAATTATATATGTTCGACTCACTAAATTATCCTAGCTTGGTGTTGATGAGCACAAACAATCAAGCTTAAATCGAAAAAAATTATCTGTATGTTTACAAGTGAGCTTCGGGAATTTTATAACAAGTCAAAATGTGCGTGGGTT
Source organism: Ormosia emarginata (assembly GCA_029884605.1). Taxonomy (NCBI): domain Eukaryota; kingdom Viridiplantae; phylum Streptophyta; class Magnoliopsida; order Fabales; family Fabaceae; genus Ormosia; species Ormosia emarginata. Next base: position 15,514,972 of record JAQQTP010000078.1, on the reverse strand, counting down.
ATCATAACAACATGAAAATTTGTCAGTATTATTTAGTTAAGTGCAAACAAGAACCATATGTGCATTCGAAACAGCGAATATAAATTATTACCTTTTTAGTTTCACCATCAACTTGAGGCTGAAGGAACCTATACAACATATAAGAGAAAAATAAGGGCAAAAAGATATTTCCTACTTCCAATATGTTGGAAACCAACATCCTTGTTTTAGAGGGACGGGGTTAAAATTGGAAGAAAAGAATGGGATCACTAGGAGGAATTAAGGAATCAAACAACTTATACATGACAACCCAATGCATATACTTTCCTACTTCATCAAAGCATATCTCTCAATCTACAAACATTAACATATAAACTAGAATTTGGAAGGAAAAAATAAAAGATCACCAATCCTGAACACTAAAATTGTACACGAAATTTTATCGTCTAATTGTCTTGCCCAAAAATGGCCAAATATGCAATGCAATGCACAATTAGAAAAATGAAGTAATACACCAGTTAAGTGTCATAGAAATCACAAATGTAATGAAAATGCACCTTGTTTCATCACCCGTAGGCCCACTGAAATCATTACTCTGTTTATGATCAAGGTTGCTAGACTTATTTGGCTGACTCGATAAATTAGATGACTTGTCATTGTCCTTCTTGATAAGACTCAATTGGTGATGAATACGTCCTTGAGAGCTTTCATTTTCCTCCTCATGGATCTCAAGAATGACTACCAAACAAGAAAAAAAGAAAGTTTTGAACAGAAAAGGGAGATTCTTAGGGAATTATACACTTGAAAATAAAACAAAATTAAAGCAGAAACAGTAATGCCTACTACCCAACTTATCTCCCCAGACAGAGAGATTTGCCAATATATGTTACATAGACAGAAAACATCTCAGAAGAGCATCCTCATAGAAGTTACTTCAAAAAAGTTAGATTCTGAGACACTCAGAAGATAAAAATATCACTTTTATAATGCTGAAACTGTTGCAAATCTATAGGCTTGCTTTCACTAATAACAGTTAAAAAGTTTAAGGAAACAAACCTAGGGCTCTTGAGCTTTTTTAATGCTTTTCTTTTCTTTGAGATTGCATTTTCATCCGATTTAGATTCCAAATAAACTGCATCTTCAAGTTGGTCATTGTTATCCTTTGGGGACACAATGTTACATCCCCCAGTCTCCTCTTGAAACCCTTTATCTCTTCTATACTCACTGTGATTCAAATCATATCATGAGCAAGATTAAAAAGGAGTTCAAGTCACATTAAGAACTTGTTATATATTTTTAATCTAAATGAGTAGATCCACATTACTCAAATAAAATACCTCAGATTATGATATGATTAGAACCAACCAGATCTAATCATATGATTCACAGATGGATTACCCACTGAAAACCTTGCTGGTCCTGCCTCTCTACTCACACTCCTGCATGCCAGTGCTCAAACTGTGCCAGTGCTCAAACCTTGTTGTCTCATTACAAGATCATTACAATAAGATTTAACATGAATTAATTGCAAGATCATTACAACTTACAATCCTATAAACTAGTACATGAACTTAGGATTAATTTTAGAGACCAGTTACTTTGTTTTAAACTAGTACATAAACTAGTACATGGACGACATTAGTTGAAGCCCCAGATGGCTCTTAAAGGAAGTGGCAGGTTCATAGTAACCCCAATTACGTATATTAAGACCATTATCCCTATCCATCACAACAGCAAATGATGAAGAAAATTGCAGGACAATAATGTACACTTTGTTAAATATCCTCACAAATTATCCAGGCCATTGCATTCTCCTAACAAGCCAACAAAATTCAAAACACAATAAATTTAATATGAAAATAGAAAAAGATAAAACAAAAACAACAACAACAGAATGCAATTGGATGACCACAAAACCCATCTTTTGTTTCAGTTCAAATACAGTCAAATCAGAAAGGGGCTCAATAGGATAAATTACACAAACCCCATAAATGTATACATGTAAAACCTCATACCCCAAACATTTCAGCTTCTGGGTTTTGATCAAAGATCCATTTGACCAAGAAAAAATAGCAAAAAAATCAAATCTTTGAACAAAAAATGAAATAGGAGAAAAAAGTGGGCATTACGATGGAGCTAGGAACGGTGGAGATCTGTGTGGCGGCTGTCCGGTGATGGGTCGTGGTAGTTTCGGAAGCGGGTCACGCAAACAGCGGCACGATGGGACGGTGGCTGGTGCTCGGCCGCCGAGATGCAGCCAGACTAGATCTGGGTGAGGCGCGACGGCGGCACAGGTTTTGGTGCGATTCTTGGTGGAGGTGCGACGCGAGTTTTGGAGCTGACAGAGATCCATGCGGGTAAGCCGCGGGTTCCAGGTCACGCGCGGTGGTGGAGCTTCGGTCAAAGGTGGAGGTGCGACGGTGAAGCGAGTTTCAAGGCGGCTGGGCTTACGGAACGGCGGAACTCGAGAGTTGCAGATCCGGCGCTGGTGACGCGACGATGGGAGCGGTTCTGGCAGCGCTCCTCGGAGTGGATTCTAAGTGAGAGGGAGAAAGACAAAAATAAGAGAGAGGGAGAGGGGCTCAAAATTCAGAATGAGGGATTTGGGTGAATTTTCGGAGAAATGAAATCAGAAGGGAGCCAGAAAATCAGATTTTGTTCATTTTTAGTTTATTTTTTCAGCAGTTTATTTTTAATTTTTTATTTAGAGATCAAAATTTCGGTCTCTAATATCTTTTTTTTAGTGACTGAAAATTTGGTTACTAATTATTAATTTTTTTTATTTAGAGACCGATATTTCGGTCTCTAATTTTTTTTTATTTTTTTAGAGATCGAATTTGTCGTCGTTATTTATTTATTTTATAATTTTTTTATTTAGAGACCGAAATTTCGTTCTCTAACAATAAGATACATTTTTATTTTTTTAAAATTTTTTTATAACATAATTTTGGTCTCTAATTCGGTTTCTAAAAAATTTAGAGATCGAATTAGAGACCGATTTTTTTTCAGTAGCAAATTATTTTTTTTCTTAATCAGTCTCTATTAGAGACTGAAAAAAATCGGTTTCTAAATCGATCACTAAAACCCAAATTTCTAGTAGTGGTAGCTCATCTAGGTCGTGGTACAGAGAAACGCACTAGCGATCTCGATAAAACACTATTCTTAATCACGATCTAGCGTAGATTGTCTAGTACAATGCCTAATGTATACGATGGTTAGACTGTATAGCACTTGGCCGAGGCAGTCGAAGCTACAGACAGATCTTCTGGATCATTCTCTCTTAAAATTGGGGTTAGCTCCATAGAGTAAGAATGAGTCTGTGTACATATGCATATTTGTTCAGCATCACGATGTGATAATTATATTGATCTAAGATATTATGTATGATGTGATAACATGATTTGATATATTGAATGTTATATTTGTATGTACTATCATTTTTTATACTGCCATGTTGGTAATGATTTAGATTGTTTCACCTCTTTGTATGCATTTCTGTATTATTATTATGTTCGGTAAAGATTTTGAGGAAGGAGAAGAGGAGCAACCTTTGGGTTGTCAGTATGAGGAGGAATAACATTCTGGTGATCAGTGCGTAGAGGGCAAGCCTCTAGATCATCCTTATTATTTGGATTGATTTGACGTAACATGAAGTTACCGAGTTTTTTGGGATTCATGAGACTGGAGTTCCAAGGGGGCTCCGAAGCCTAGCGTCTTCATGTGGGTAAGGAGACTGTCGTTTATGTGGGATGATTGACTGTATCCTTAAGTAGGGAATACGATTGAGTTCCTATGTTTACTACGACTGTTTATATGCACCTAGAGTTACCCTTATCTATTAGGCGCTATTGGGGTGGTCATTTCCATGCTCCTAGTGAGTTTAGAAGTGTGTCGACCACACAGACTTCTGTCTGTAGGGTTACACAACATCCAGGATTTTTGTCTGCCGATGATCCATCAGAGGAGGATCATTTGGAGGATCAGAACTTTTAGTTATGTACTTGAGCTAGTTTGTGGCTTGTTTTGAATCAAACAATTTATAATTTTGTCTAATAGTTTATACTTATTGTATCCTTAAAAACGAAATTATATGTATTATTATAATATGTATTTATTAGGTTGTTCTATTTCATGTTCTGTTTATTTCATTTAGTGATATTATAAACAAAAAAGAAAATTTTTACAACTTATATTATTATATGTTAATAAATGATTTATAACTTGGGTAATGTTTTATTATAATTCGTCGTAAATGTAATGCCCTATGGAGGGTATTACATCATTGACTTTGAGGAGAAATTCTTATCTAAACATGATATATTACAGTTGGGTGCACTAAGCCAATCAAGACTTAAAATTTTTATAAATCTTTGTATTTCATAATTAATTTTACGGTGCTCTATGAAAATATTAAATTATAATTAACTTAATGCATCTAAATAAGTATACTATATTTAAGTAAGAATTTCCCGACTTTGAGATAGCGCCCTATTCCTCTATTTCTCATTCCATTTCCGTCGTATCCATCACGACACAGACACCCGAAGCCCCGAACAAAGTTTATGCATGTTGCATTCTCATTGCAGATGTTCGGTTCCATGCATTCATTAATATCTGAAATAAATTACATAAAACCATGATAAAACTACGAACAGATTATTCAAAAAATTCTTGCACACATACATATATATTTTATATACATTCAGATATAATGAATCTTATAATAAAATCTATTTTATGTAAATGTATATAAGACATGTATATAAGAATTCTTCCATATTATTCTCAATTAATTAACGAGAGAAAATAATTCTTACTTTAAAACTTACAAAAAGCGTAATGATTTTTTTTTTCAAAAAAGCATTTATTACTTAATGGAACAACCACCCTTCTTTTAAAACTTTTCTCAACAGAAAACTAGTAAAAGGATTATTATTACAAAAAAAAAAGAACTTTTCTCAATAAAAAAACTAGTAAGAGGATTATTACGAAAGTTTATGAATTAGAATTTATTCAGCTGAAAATAATACCTTGACATCTATTAGTGAGGTAAGGCGTTACCATGAAAACCATCAAAACACTTGCAAAGATACCCGACTCCACTGTCTGACTCCACGCATTCACTGTGTTATGCTTTACACGCGAAGCTTTTGAGGTTGCTTTTGGCTTCTTGGCAGGTCTTATTCCCCACTGCCCAATCAAGCACAACAGGAAAGGTTTTCTTCTTGAAATTCATCAAATCTGTGGGCAAGAACATGTAGGCACCTTCTTCCGCTAGAAATGCATAACCACATGGATTGAAGTTATAAATATTTTTATAATCTCACTTAATTTTTTTATTTTTTTTATTAAATAAAAAAATTTAAATATTTTTTATGTTTTAAAAATATTATATGTATTTATTTTTTTATTTAATATATTTTTTATTTAGTATTTAAAAAATTATTAAAAAAATTTATATATATATAAGATGTATTACATCATATTTATATAAAAAAATATTAATTTTTTTATAATAAATGAATTTAGTACGACTCATTTATTCTCTCTTTACCCAATTCCGACCTTGTTAGTCCTTGGGGTATAGAAGCCTGGCAACAGCCAAAGCCATTGCAAGACTGGTTTGCCAATAATTCATCACCTCTAACACAAAGGGATAAGCATCCGTTTAAGGAGTGCTTTTCCCGACATTCCAAGCTCCCAATTAATCCCACTGTGTCGCAACCAATTGCGATAAGCTTGTTCTGGCTAGAGGAAATGTGAAAGTGTGACAAGTTGAACGAGGGATAATTATTGCTGCTGATTTGATAGCCTGTCTTGTTGTAACAATCATAGGCTACCAAGGTTGAAATGCGCAGGTGGCCATCCAATGATATGTCAAGCACGGTTACATTGCTCAAGAATGGGGTGGGGGTCCTAGAATTTTGTTCGCAAGTGATGAGAAAAGAGTCATCCAGCGAACAGTCTTCCGTTATGCCAAACGGGTAAGGGATGGTTACAGAGCCACAGCTTTTGGGGCAACCTGGCTTGGGTTGAGATTCTGCTTTTCCTGCTAAAAGAATGAAAAATAACAGCAAAAGAATCTGTGGTTTTGAGTGCATAGACATTCGACTAAGGCAAAATGTCTGAGGCTTGTACATACGGCTACTTCATCAAGATCATCAATTATGTGCTCTAACAAATACAAAACATTGTTAATTTTTTCTTAAAACAAGAAAAGAGAGACACATACACACGAAAGAAAGGGATATTATTGATATAAAAAGAAATCTTAATTGACTTTCTAGCATTCTAACATCTTATCGGGGGTAAAAAATACAAGTCTTAATTTGATAAAGATATTCTCGACGGACAAGTGATATTTGACGAAGTTGGATGAACAAGTGATATTCGACGAAGACAATTTTTTCAGTTGGATGATACCATTGAGACATTTGAGAAATAAGGGTCTCAACAACCAGATGGAGATCTAAGTGGTGGCCAACTCTCAAATGGCCAACGGTTGGTTTCGTCGAAAATAAAAGTTACCAATTCTTAATTCGACAGGAATTGGTTATTGTCGAAAAATAAGATATTAGTGGGAACGTGACATAACTGCCATGAATGTGGTTAGTTTCTTAGGAGTCAGTTATTTTTTATTTTGCCTATAAATACTAGTATTCACGATGTACAAAGGGAGATTTTACTGGATATACAATCCTAACATCTCACTCAAGCATATTAATATATTTGACTCCAAGTATGATTTCCATTTTCATTTCCAGCCATTTACATTAATGCAATGTCTTTTTAAATTCTTTATTTTCAAGTCTTGTCCTTTAAATTTCTTTACTCTTCCTGCACTTTAAATTCATGTGTTTTACGTTTTCTACACTTTAAACTTACTGCACTTTTACATTTCCTGTATTTAAACTTTTTGCACTTTTATTTTCTGTATTTTAATCTTCAGCACTTTACATTTCTTGCAATTTACTTTCTCTACACTTTAAAGTTTCTTTGCACTTTACATTTTGCACGTCATTTATCAATTTCTTAAAAGCTCCTTTTCAAACGAGATTACCACATAACTCGGAACCCACATTCGACTGATAAAATATATTTGTTTGTTGAAATTTGTCTTATACTAAATTCACCCATAAACAAATTGGCACGCCCAGTGGGACGAGTTCAGAGTAACTCGGTAGTGTCACAAACCTCTTCATAAGAAGATGGTTTTATGCATTTAAGAAGTGGAAAGTTGGTATTTTCTTGCCCTTTTCAAGATACGCAAATTATGAGTAACGTAAATAACCAAGCATCGAATGTACTTTCAGTTGAAGTTAGTGTGCCACTTTCGACAATCGTTACTGTGTCACCTTTAACCGTTGTTAGTACGGGTCCTGTGGTTGATATAATAGCAACTGGTACTCTCAGGAGTAACCCAGTGATAGAACAAGTGGTGCTTGGAGTGACTCAGTCATCACCAAATCAACCAAGTAATCAAAGTGTAATGAATTCAAATTCAAGGTTGGCACCACAATATGGTTTACCACCAAATTATGTCCCTCCTGTGTTGACACAAATGAGATTTAGCTTTACTCTGGCTAATACTATAGGCCAAACGGTAGCCTCACAAGGCTAACCACAAATAAGTTTAGCTTTAGCAAGTTTTAATGGCCAAGGAACAGAAATTGCTAGTTCAAGTAATCCAACTCCTTTTTGACAGGAGAGATTGAATTTGGGACCTGTATTTCCAAATATATCGAGAGATATTCCTCAGAATATAACTGGGTCAATTACAAATTCTTTGGCCAGTTTTCGACAACAAATGGATGAAAGTAATCATGAAATGGTGTATATGTTCACTCAGCAAATAGGTGCTGTGATTACACCAATCATGGAAAACACAAATAATGCTTGCAGCGCATTGGCCCAACAAATGGCAAGGCTAAATCAAGCTTTGGGGATAGGTGAATTGGCCAATGAAAATGTGCAAGGAACTCAGCCTAAAGTAAACAGAGAAATGGTTATACCTCAGGAAAATGGGGGACAAAATCAACAAAACCTAGAACAACCTAGGCAAAATGATCAACCACACTTGGAATATGGGAATGTCCATATCCTCCGTTGAGGTGATGAGGATCAAATGGCTAGAAATGATGCAGCCATGAGATTGCTTCGACAAAATCTTGGGGGGCACCAAGTAATAGAGCAAAATGTAGACCAAGTAATGGAACAAGTGTTGAATAGATTTGGGTTCAATGTTGGATATGCCAACCAACCCTATTTTGTTTTAGTGTTTCCTGAGTGGGTACAGCAAGCAGAATTGCCTAAAGGAATTAAAATTCCTAAACTTTCAAAGTTTACTGGTGAAAATGGAGAATTGACCGTCAAACATATCGCACAGTATACAATAGAAATAGGAGAATTAGCCACTATTAAAGGCCTCAAAATGAGATTTTTCCCAAGCTCCCTTACTAAAAATGCATTCTTTTGGTTTTCGACATTAAGATCAAATTCGATACACTCTTGGACTCAATTAGAAATAAGTTTCCATGATCAATTCTTCAGAGAGGATTTGAAAGTTGGACTTACAGATCTCTTCAATATTAAGAGAGTGTATAATGAAACAGTAGAAGATTATCTATCTAGGTTTCGACAAATAAGGAGTAGATGTTTTACTCCTATACCTGAAGCAGAAATAGTAAAAATTGCTACAGGAAGTTTAGACTATTACATAAGAAAAAAGTTAGTGAACTAACATTTAGTTGATCTTGCCCAACTAGGTGAAAATGTTAGGCAAATAGAACAACTAAAAGCTGAAAAGGTTCATAAACAAAAGAGATTCCTTAAAAGGGAGAAAGTAGCATTCGTCGGATTAGGTGAATCCGACAATGAAACTGAAGATAGTAATGACGAATTTGAAGTCAATATTGCTGAACTTCAGAATGGTCCTCCTTATGTGTGCCAGGCTCTCCAGCCTACAAGAAATAAATAAAAAATGAGTTATGTGAATAGAAAAACGTATACATTCGACGTAACAAGAACCGATAAAATCTTTGATTTATTGTTAAAAGATAAACAGATTAAATTGTCGGAAGACCATAGGTTATTAAAATCTGATGAAATAAAAGACCGAAAATATTGTAAGTTTTATAACAATTTCGGTCATGTTACTAACGAATGTATTCGTTTCAGAGATTTGATTCAGAAGGCACTAATTGATGAGCGTTTGAAGTTTGTTGATAAGGCGGATATGAAAGTTGATACAGATCTGTTTCAGGCTAGGATTTCATATGTCAATCAACAGGTTCCTTTAAATGTTGGAATGATCAACATAAGGAATTTACAGGGATTCGACATTGACATGGAAGATGCAATGAACGTTTATCCCAAATCAGGAGAATCTCTTGAAAATTTCCTTGAAAGGAAGAAAGAAAAAAGGTAAAGTAAGGTTGTGTTCAAGATGCAAAAGGGTAATTCACAAGGTAAAAAGAAGTTTTTCGACAAGAAAGTTGGAAAACCACAATAGCCATTCAATACTCCAAAGCCTAAGCTAATCTATATGCCAAGGCCTAATATGAATGACTGGTTGGTCGAGTCATCTGGTGGATCTATGGGGAGCAATGCATTTCCCAGGAGTCGCATAGGACCAACTAGGACCAGAGTACCACCTGCCAATGTTGTTGTAGATAGATAGGTTAAAAATTCTACAATGGCAAGTTACACGTATTTTCGACGAAACGTGGTTGTTAGGAAGAATAGATTTCAAAAAAGTCGACCATTGTGGAATGAAGATTACAAACATAGTAGAATTGACCAAGATGAAGTTTTGATTAGCCAGGATGTAACAGGGTCATCAAAGTCTTTACTAATGTCAAAGAGTCAGAAAAGAATGTTGCAGAGGTTGAGACAGGCCCAAAAAAGAAAGAATTTGGCTGATGGTTTAGTTATCGAAGAAAAACCAACAAAAATGGGATGTTTAGTACTCGAGGTTAAGCCAATACTTGATGAAAATAAAGATGACAAGAAATTGAAGAGTATTGTCAGGAAAGAATCTGCAGATACAAGGGGGGCAATCCCAGTTGAGCCGACAAGTAGTGAAGTTAAATGGTCGAATGGGAATAACAATCTCTGACAAGAAAAACTTGCAGAGATAAAGAAAGGGAAACAAGTTCAACGGCCTGCTCCAAACAAAATTAGAAGGAAATGGTCGATTGGACTTATAGTAGCAGAAAAAGAAGCAAAGGAAAACAATCTGGTAGTTAATGAAAGTAAGGACATGGCTAGGTTGAAAGCTGAGAAATGATAAGAGGAATAGCTGGGAACAAAAGCAATAGTGATGATGAAGATTGGTCGAAGGAAGAAATCTTAAAAGTTCTGAAAGATCCTGACCAAGATGTCGAGTGAAAAAAAAAATGCTCGACATGATCAAGGGGAAAAGAAATTTGGCGAAGCCTGATTGCCAAATTATAGATATGGATTTGACAGTTGATGAAGTTATTGAAGCCTTGACTGATCCATATGATCTTTCAGGCTTTGGTAATAATGAACAAATCGACATGGATTTCAATCTAGACAAGGATCTAGATGATATCATAATGGCTATGGATATTAATTTGCCGTTGGAAGAGTACCTCAAGCTTGGTGGATATAAAAGTCATGAAGAGTCAGATGAAGAGGAATTCTTGAAGTCAATGAATATGAACTTGATTCAGTCATACCTATTGAATTCGAAGGGTATCGCGAAATTGAATATATAGGAGAGAATGAAGAAGACTTGGATGACCTTGATAATCATTGGTTTTTCTGTCAAGATAATATGTTAACTGTGTTCGACAATACAACATATTTTGAAAAGCTAACAGAGGAACAAAAGACTCATCTCCGCCCATTGCACATCAAGGCTTTGCTAGAAGGCAAGTCGACAAATAGAGTCTTGATAGACGAAGGGGCAGCTATCAATCTGATCCCAAGGGCAATGTTAAAGAAACTTGGGAAGAATAAGTCTGATTTGATGGCAACTAACATGATTGTTACTGATTTCAGTGGCAAAACTTCCCCGTCAAATGGAGTAGTGATGTTGAATATACAAGTTGGATCCATTGAGAGGTCGACATTGTTTGTTGTAATTCCAATAAAATCCAATTACAATCTTCTACTGGGGAGAGATTGGATACATGTCGTTGGAGCAATACCATCGACGGTTTATCAAAAACTTATTCTTTGGAATGCAGATGATCAAGTGGAAATAGTAAAGGCAGATAACAGCCCTTGTTATTTACAACAGCTTTATGTCGATTTTAAAATTTATGCTCTAAATGTCAAGCCGGTCACGACCAATAATGGAGTTATCAACAAAGATGCACTTGAAGCATGCTTAATGGATCAATTTGGCATTCGACTAATGAATAAGGCCAAAATGGATAGGCCAAGCACTAGCCATGAGTGTTAATCAGTTGGATCGACTGTCGGCTTATTTGGCCGACAGGGCTGTGTACACCACTGAAGGTGTATTGTCGGATTGCATAATAGATGACGGTCCTTTGGGTTTTGAGAAAGGACTTGATGAAAGATAAGGTGTAGAGGTGGAAGATCCTTTGGAAGAAATAAACTTGGGCACTGAAACAGACAGAAGGCCTATATTTGTGAGTTCATTTTTGCCAAAAGAGTTCAAAGAAAACCTTGTTGAATTAATTAGGGAATATAAAGATTGCTTTGCGTGGGATTACATTAAAATGCCTGGTTTGAGTAGAGATCTTGTCGAGTATAGACTGCCATTGAAAGAAAGTTGCAGACCTATAAAGTAAGCTAATAGAAGATTTGCACCTGAGGTGATTTTGAAGATAAAGAAAGGGGTCGAAAGATTGCTTAGAGTCAACTTCATCAGAACAATCAGGTATGTCGAATGACTTTCTAATATTGTTCTTGTAATTAAGAAAAATGACAAGTTAAGAATATATGTAGATTTTAGAAATCTAAACACTGCTACACCTAAAGATGAATATCCAATGCCAATTGCGGACATGTTAGTTGATACCGCATCTGGACATGAATTGTTAAGTTTTATGGATAAGCCATGCAGGTTATAATCAAATTTTTATAGTCGAGGAGGACGTGTCGAAAATTGCCTTCAGATGTCCGAGAGCTATTGGGACATATGAATGGATAGTCACGCCTTTCGATTTAAAGAATGCAGGGGCCACCTATCAGAGAGCAATGAATACAATCTTCCATGATGTCATTGGAAAATTTATGGAGCTGTATATCGACGATGTTATTGTCAAGTCGGAAACAAAAGAGAGTCACTTAACAAACTTGAGGCAGACATTCGACGGGATGAGAAAGTACAGCCTTAAGATGAATCCAGAGAAATGTGATTTTGGAGTGTTGGCTGCTAAATTCTTGAGTTTTTTAGTCTATAAAAAAGGTATTGAGGTGAACAAGAATAAAGCCAAGACAGTTTTGGAAGTCGTACCTCCGACAAATAAGAAGGAATTACAATCTTTCCTGGGGAAGGTAAACTTTTTAAGAAGATTCATTTCTAATTTGTCAGGAAGAACCAGAGTTTTCGCCTTATTAATCAAGTTGAAGGCTAAACAAGACTTTGTATGGGAGTCTTGTCATCAAGAAGCATTCGACCAAATTAAACAATATTTGACAAATCCTCCTGTCATGATGCCTCCAGTGCCTCATAGATCGTTGAAATTGTACATATCAGTGTCAAATGATACTATAGGTAGTATGCTGCCTTAAGATGAGAATAGTGTCGAGAGAGCTGTATATTATCTTAGTCGAGTTTTAAATGATGCTGAAAGGAGATATAATGTAATAAAGAAACTTTGTTTAGCATTATACTTCTCATGTACTAAACTTAAATATTATATGATGCCTTGTAATGAATTGGTTATATCGAAAACTAATGTAATAAACTATATGTTATCAAAACCAATATTAAATAGGACGTATTGGTAAATAGATCGTTGCTTTGTCAGAATTCTCTTTACAATATGTTCCAATGAAAGCTGTCAAAGGCCAAGCAATTGCTGATTTTTTGGCTAACCATCCTTGTTTAGATGTTGATAATATAAATTTTGTCGGGTTAAAACCTTGGCACTTATATTTTAATGGCTTAAGGGATCAAAATGGAGTTGAAGTAGGAATTTTAATTGTTTAGCCTCAAGGTACTCCAACTAAATTTATGTTTGAATTTAAATATACATGCTCAAACAATGAGGCTGAGTATGAAGCCTTAATTGTCGGGTTAGAAATATTAGTAGAAATGAAAGCATATAATGTGCATATTTTTTGGGATTCACAGTTAGTCATTAAGCAACTCACACAAGAATATAAATGTGTCAGTTATAATCTGACTAAATATTGTGTTGTGGCGAGTAAGTTAATGAAGAGATTCGACGAAGTTATTATCGAACATATCCCTAAAAATTTGAATGAAGAGGCTAATGAATTAGCACAGATAGCCTCTAGGTATAAAATTTCATCCAAAGTCTTGACAAATCTAATGGAGATTAGAGAACTTTTATATCCATTAGAAGAAAGAGATGTACTACAAAATGATATTTCAACAGTTAATGACTGGAGACAACCAATATTAAGCTATTTGGAAAATCCAAGTCAAAATGTGGACAGAAAGCTCAAATACAGAGCATCGAAATTTGTAATATTAGGAGGGGCTTTGTATAGAAAATTTGTCGATGGAAATTTAGAGGTCTGCTTGGGTGAAGCAGAGACTTATATTGCCTTAGCAGAGGTCCATGAAGGAATTTGTGGAGCTCATCAAGCAGGTGATAAAATAAAATGGGTCCTTTGACGACAAAGGTATTATTGGCCTACACTAGTAAAGGATTGTATAATGTTTGTCAAATCTTGTGAAGAGTGTCAAAAACATGGCCATATACAGAACGTTCCTTCTAGTGAATTACATTCTATTGTTAAACCTTGGCCTTTCAGAGGATGGGCTTTGGATATAATAGGCCAAATTCATCCTACATCGTCAAAAGGACACAAGTATATTTTAGTTAGAGTTGATTACTTTACAAAATGGGTTGAGGTTGTAGCCTTAAAAGAAGTTACCCAACAATAAGTAATTAATTTTATAGAAGACAATATAGTTTGTAGGTTTGGAATACCACAAACTTTGACAACTGACCAAAGAACGGTGTTCATTGGAAAGAAAATTGTCGAATATGCCAATTCTAGAAAAATTAAAATGATTACATCGACTGATGCAGTGTTACCAGTTGAGATTAATCTTCAATCAATTCGGATTCAGAAACAAGACGAGTTACTAATTGAACATTATTGGGACTTGATGTTTGATGAATTAAATAAATTAAGTGATGAAATATTAGTTGCTTTAGAAAACTTGATTCGACAAAAAGAAAGAATTGCGAAGTTTTACGACAGTCGAATTAAGTATAAATCTTTTAAGATTGATGACTTGGTTTGGAAAGTAATCTTGCCCATGGATAAGAGTTGTCGAGAATATGGAAAATGATCTCCAAAATGGGAAGGACCATTTAAAATTACTCAAGTGTTTCCTGGCAATGCTTATGCACTTGTCGAAGTTAATTTAGGTTTGAGAGTTAAGTCAATTAATGACAAATATTTGAAGCCATATAAACCTACAATGTGTGAAGTAAAGATTAAAAATAAGTAAAAATAAAATTTCATTCATATATTCGACAATTACAAGTTACATACCGATATTACAACTTGTTTAAGTAATCAGAATATTACAGAGAAAAATAGACCTATTCTAAAAAAAACCAGAAGCTTCTCCCTAGATGAAGCATGCGTTCCGTTTGAGCTCGTGGGACTTGAGGAAGAGGAAGAAGTATATGACCTTTAACTTGTCCTGGACGAGATGTTGGTTAGTCGTCTACTCCCTGATGAGTCATCCACATCATAACAACCATGTTTTAGAAACACTGGGTTGTTATGATGATTACTGAAGCTCATCAGGAATATTACGATTCTTACTGAAGCCCAAGATAAGCATCACCATTAATACAGAGACCTTCTGCCATTTTTCCCATTGAGAGAAGAGGACATTATTTGAAGACATGGTGGATTTTGCTGGAAAGGGAGAAGGAAAAGGTTAGATTACACTCTTCTGAATCCTGGTGTCTCAGAGGACACTATTTATAGGGGATTTTTTGCAGAAGAAGTCATTACGTAATGTTTTGTAACTTTTATTATAATTAATTAAGTTAATTATGATGTACAGTTACGAGATGCATTGAAAAGAAACAGAATAAAAGAGCATTTAAGCGTATAAAATTATGAAGCATTAAAAACGTATTGGAAATTGATCAAAAGGAATATTTATTAAGTATTGGCCTGAAAGGCCATACAAATCCTGTCAGATTATCAAACCGACAGTATACATATAAAAAAAGACCAATACAATTAAATTCTCTGCAAAACTTTCTAGGAATCTTCCAAAGCTTGTTTATTGGCACAAACTTTTTGATATTCTGGTTCAAGAGAATGTATGTCTGCTAGCACAGCTTTGGTCTCAACAGCTCATTGTTTCGAGTTGTTAACAATACTTTGTTGCTTTGTTTCCCCATGTTGCAAAGCCATGCTGAGTTTTTGCTTTCGACGGCGAGTTTCTTCAAGCTTTTTCTCCAAGTCTTCAATTTCTTTGTTTAGTTCTGCCTTTTTATTTTTTCCATCAACAAGATAGCCTTTTAATTTAGTTATCTCATTCTTTGCGTCGGTCAACTGTTTTAAGATCCTGGATTTTTCTTGAAGTTTTTTATCATAAGAAGGAATGATCTGACGAATAGTAGGCATGTTCAAAGATAAGTTCTGGAGAAAATCTTTAACAGTCGAAGGAAGAGCTCGACCAGTTATTGGAAGTTGTTGAGAGAGAGGTTCCAACTCAGTCACAATGACCAGCATTCTTTCCTGAAGCGGTTGGTCGGAACTTAATTACTCAAAGGAGTAGGTAAAGGCATTCTTCAACTCTTCCAAAAGTCCAGTAACATAAGAGTCACTGGAATCTTGTCCAGGCTGTGTAGAGGAGCGACCTGACCGTGGAGAACTTCTATGACTACCCGACAACATGGATATCAATTCATCCAAATCTACCTCCGTGTCCTCAGTACTTTCTGGTTCTACGACAGTAGAATGGATTTGAGATGGTGGAGGTAGATTGGAAGGTGCAATTTTAGCTAAGAGAACATTCATGTCGAATTCTTTCGAAACAATTTTGATGGCATTGTCTTCATTTATTTGGGAGGAACTAGCACCCTGGATTTTTGTCGAGAGAGGCTAGGAGATAGTAGGTATTTCAGGAGCTGGAGAAATTTGATCCTCCAGAGAAGGATTCTCATTGCCTTGTCTAGTAGGACTGTCGGGTATAACAGAATTTATCAATTGCTGTAGAAAACAAAGGCAATGTCAGGATAAATAAAATCAAAATGATTTCGAAAAAAGATTTTTTAATAAGGTCTTGACGTCAGATTGAAAATAGAAGATAAGGTTAACATTTATCTTCCTTTAAGTAGTGTCGAAAGAAAAATTTTGAGGGGCATCTGTTGGGGGTAAAAAATACAAGTCCTAATTTGACAAAGATATTTTCGACGGACAAGTGATATTCGACGAAGTTGGATGATTCGACGAAGATAATTTTTTCAGTTGGATGATACCAATGAGACATTTGACAAATAAGGGTCTCAACAGCCAGATGGAGATCCAAGTGGTGGCCAACTCTCAAATGGCCAATGGTTGGTTTCGTCGAAAATAAAAGTTACTAATTTTGAATTCGAAAGGAGTTGGTTATTGTCGAAAATTAAGATATTAGTGGGAACGTGGCATAACTGCCATGAACGTGGTCAGTTTTTTAGGAGTCTGTTATTTTTTATTTTGCCTATAAATACTAGTATTCACGATGTACAAAGTGTGATTTTACTGGATATACAATCCTAACATCTCACTCAAGCAGATTAATGGATTTAACTCCAAGTATGACTTCTATTTTTATTTCCAGCCATTTACATTAATGCAATATCTTTTTAAATTCTTTATTTTCAAGCCTTGTCCTTTAAATTTCTTTACTCTTCCTGCATTTTAAATTCATACGTTTTACGTTTTCCGTACTTTAAACTTACTGCACTTTTACATTTCTTGCATTTAAACTTTCTGCACCTTTATTTTCTGCATTTTAATCTTTAGCACTTTACATTTTTTACAATTTACTTTCTCTGCACTTTAAAGTTTCTTTGCACTTTATATTTTGTACGTCACTTATCGATTTTTTAAAAACTTCTTTTCAAACGAGATTACCATATAACTCTGAGCCCACATTTAACTAATAAAATATATTTATTTGTTAGAATTTATCGTATATCAAATTCACCAATAAACACATCTATAGACTGGATTGTTCATACTCTTAAATAGGTGTTGGATTGTTCATACTTATTAATTTTTTTATTACTTTCTGTTTTGATTACCTCTCGCTGATGTGGCTGAACAATTTCCTTTCACTGTCGTGTTTCAGCAGTTACCAAAAATATAATGTTAGCGATGATCAAATCACGGTCGCAGCAAGCGTAACAATCATCCTGTTACATTTATAAATATTTCGTCTATTTTATTTAAAATATAATGAATAAACATTCGACGTCTTAATTAGTCTGATACTTATCTAAGCATAAAATTGACTAAAGCATTATATTTTCCAAGCCAGTATATCATAATTTTGATCACGCCTGGAGCCATGTGCTGATGTGCTACTACTTTGAATATTTGAATAGCTGGGTGTCATAGCTCCAACACAAATCAAATTTATGTGGTTTTCTTGATCATTACGACTTTGCCCAGATAAAAAAGAAAAGGATAAAAATAAAACAGAATATGCCGTTATCACACACCAGATCAGATTGACTTTTTTTTTTTAATTGCATGTACTTTTATTGGAAAATAACTAAGAAAGAAAAATAACTTTGGTTCTGTACTAGTGTAACAGATGACTGCAAGTTCCTTGGATAAAATATCTTTACTGCAGTAGCTTTCTTCAACTCTTGGAATTGGAGAATTGAGAACTTGGAAGACTCTTTAACATTCAAGTAAATTATAGATTTAGTTAGTAGAGAATGAAGAGAAAAGATCTTTACCTTAAAGTTATAATGAACTATTTATAAGAGTAAGAGTATCTTATAGACCAAAAAATAAATAAGGACAAATTGATCATTTTGAGTACATGTGAAAACTTTTTAACACCTTTTTTAACCTGTGTATTGACCAATTATTAGTCTCCTTAAAGGGAACATTCCCCTTGAAAGACATGTGTGGTCTTTGACTCATAAGCTATTGGGCCTGGCCTTACGAAGGCCAAAACTTCAATATAAATCACTACCTCAAAGTCGATGCTTTGATAGCTATCATAGTACTGAGCTCCATATTCGTTGGGGTTTGGTTCGAGGTGATAGACTTTTGCTTACAATGCGTTTTGCAATTTCTGAGGCCAGGCTTTTTAGCTCTTGGTCATGGATCTTGTGACATGGGGTTATTTGCCTTTGGATAAGCTGCCATAGACCACAAATTTTTCTTCTATGGTAACGACTTAAGATTTCTTCCATGCACGTGGCAGATACATGTCACTGGATATTTGATGATGGGATATTTATCACTGAGCGATTAGACCATTGTCTCAGGCTGGGATGGCCTGTGGTCACCGAAGGTGCGACTTTTGACTTGTCTATAATGTTTCCTCCGCTTTGCTTAATGTCTTTTCGCTTGCGCAATAGTAATATTTTTGCCACGTGGCATGGGGATTCATCAGTGTGCAGCCGTCACTTGGCTTCCACACCTGGCAATTTTTTCAAATTTTGAAAAGATTCCCAAACTGCCCCCAAGTATTGGTGGTAGTTGGCGCTAGCGCTTCCTATAAATAGGGTGTGAGGGGAAACAATTTCAAGTTTCTGCTTCCCCACTTTTCAAGAGCCTCTTTCACCTCTTTGTTCCTCCTTTTTCTCCAGTGAACCCCTGCAATCTTAGGCCACGTTTTCACGACGACACACTGCATCAAGTGGGTCCCTCAGTCACTTGCCCCCTCCCCTCCTCCAAGTATCCCCTTTCTTCCCTACTCTTCTCCTTTTCCGTCTCTATGATAAAAAAAAAAAATGAGGGGTGAAGGAAAAGAGGAGTCTTCTCTAGAAATTTTGGAGTTTTCCAACCTCCGGGATGCTGAGGCGGCCTGAGACAATCAAGTTGCATACAGGTAGCAGGCATTCCAGCACTAATAGGCTTGAGGATATCCTTCCTGGGTGTCGCTTGCTCTCCAAGATTAGAAAAGAGATAAAATGGCATCTTGGGCCCATTAGTAGCAATTTTGACGAATCTTTCACCTTTGTAGGAGAATGTTGGAACTTCAAGAGTGGTTAAAAAGGTTTCCTTCTCCCTCGGACATGTCTTGTTATTCTTGGGTGGACTACGAACCGCTTGGGATTTTATTTGTGGTCTATACTGGAGAACATTGCATCAAGCTCCGTGAGTACATGCAGCTCACGGAGGGCGAATCATTAGGGGCGAAAGTGCTTTGAACTCTTTGATGAGTCCTACAAGGACTTTAAATAGACCAATTTCAAGGTTTATCATGCTTGGGGTTATCGACCTTTTTTCCCATTGAGCTGCAACATATAATTATTCACCTCTACTGGAATAAAGACTTCAAGAGCAGGAAGGAGGTTCGCGTGAAATGGGGTCACTTGACGAAGCTCGAGAGGCTGACATGCCACCTCCTTGTTAACATGGCAAAGGTGAATAATCTTAAGTGCTCCCAACTAATTAATCAGTGGAGATGAGGACGAAAATAAAGGGATCTTAGGTGAGACCCATGGTCCAAAATAGTCCCAGTTTGATTTTGCTTTCCCTTTGCATTTATTTATTATTTTCCTTTTATGCTTTCCATGTTTTTACTATCCTGTTCCTGATCACCATTGTCTGTGTTGTTTACAAATAGTATGACCCTTCCCTTAAACTGTTAAATGGCACGAGATGATATTTATAAAAAACAACAAATGAATAGTACGGCGTCTTTAGTAGAGACACTGTCCTCAAGAGATTTGATCGCGCGGTGTGCGAAATCCCTCAAGATTCAATGCAGTGCCCTCGCCGGTGGAAGCCGAATGTAACGAAACGAGCAAGATAAAGACTTCGATGTAATCCAGGAAGAAGAAGAAGAAGCAGTGTCGATTTTTGGTTAAAGCGTTTTGATTAATTTTAAACTTATGAAAATGTGTTAAGTATAACAGATTATAAAGCATGTGAACGTTTGAACGTATCCACCTCGTGTCCGCCTCACGTAGAAACGTGGCCACCCCACGTAGGAATGTGACTGCCTCACGTCGAAACGTGTCCACCTCACGTTGGAACGTGGGAGGTTAAGGACGTGGAGACCAAGTCAAAAAACAGAATAAGAAAATAACCATTTCCGGATAAGATTTATAAAAACTTAATTATAAGCATAAAATAATTATGGTAATTAAAACCGGAGCAAAAACTGTGAAATTGCATTATCGTGCGCACAAGAGAGGTAAATCGGATGATTTGTACTGACTTGGCCCAAACGAGACCCAACTTGTGCGCGCAAATTTATTCCTCTCACAAGTTTATCTAACAAACCAAAAACATAAGTTACCTTATAAACTCTTTAACACTTTGAAGACCAAACAATGTGGGACTTTCGACTTTTGAAATATTATAAAAAGCTAAAACAATAACACAAACCTCAAGTTACTAAAGAGGTTGCTAAAAGAGAGCGTGACGACCACCTCCAACTCTATTGAGGCCACTAGGACGAAATATGTTACCAGAGAGCCTACTGGTGGGCAGTAGGATAGCGGGTCCAAAGAGACCAATATGCCTACTGCTTTCCCCACATAACCCATTATTCCAAAGCATAAGGCCCAAGAGCAAGTGGGTGAGAGTCGCTTGAAAAGATCGGTTGGCATAGAAGACATACAGACAATCGCCGTCATTGAGGATGTTATAGAGACTTTGGCCGGTGGCCAGGGCCATAACACTATTGACTTTGCAACTGGTTCTCCAACCTCCTCTGCTTTAGTTTGGAGCAAGGCTTTTGATGTTCGAGATCATGTGGACACGTTCGTTAAGAAGCTTGTGGACTCCGAGGTCCTTCGCCAATTCTTGCCTTCGGAACTCTTTCTCAACACCGAGAAGTCCACCCTCCAAATAACCAGCATTCTCCGATATTTGGAGTTAGAGGCGTTGGATGCCAAAAAATTGTCAATGATAGAGTTTGACCTCTAAACACTTTAGCAGGAGAAAGAGGTGTGGGAGGACAAGAAGAAAAAACTTGAAGAGAGCTTCAAATAAGGCTAAGAAAAACCAGCAACTAGTGGAGGTCAAGGCTTCAGAGGGTGGCACCAGGGCAGAGACTTGGAAAACTAAAGCCAAAGACTTCGAGGACAAGGCCAAGGATTTCAAGACCAAGGCCGAGGACTTTGAGGCTAAGGCCAATGAGTCCGATGACTAGAAGGTTGAGGCTCTTCATCTTCAGAAAGAGAACAAATCCTAGGCGTCTCAGATCTCGTAGTTAGAGAAAAAGCTGGAGGACAAGTGGTGCACTTAGGAAGCTACACGACTCAAGCTCGTGAAAGACTGGGAAGCATCGACCCTGGAGTCTTTCCAGAACGCACTTGCTCAAGTCTCCATCCTCTACTAGAAAATCACCAACTTTGAGGGTGCTCATCACCTTAAGGAGGTCGTTGATGGGCAGATTGTTAACCCTCTAGAGGACGATGAGCAAGGTGATGTCAGGGGCAATACCAGTAACATAGATGTTGAGCGGGATACTGAGGCTAGCTCGGAGGACAACATCACAGATGCCTCTGTAGCTTAGCCGTTCTAGCGGTATTTCTTTTGATATTCTCCTCTATACTGGGGTTTTATCTTCTTTTCCCTGATATTTTAATATTTTGTGGCTTTTCTAATGTCTTATTATTATTATTATTATTATTATTATTATTATTATTATTATTATTATTATTATTATTATTATTATTATTATGTTTTGTATTTGCTTGAGTCGCGGTCTATTATATTTTAAGAATTCAATGATCCTTTAACATTTCACCTAAGTTAAGATCTGTGGTCCCATATTCAAGTTGGTAAATAAGAAGTAAGGTTGAGTTGTACACCCCAATTTACTTTGGTTTTCTCTACAAAATAGGCTTGAGTCTACTCAACTTTCCTCAAGATAGTCATTTGCACTAGAGTAGACTCACAACAAACACACGATACAGTTGAGTAAAGTCACTTACCACTCTGCTCAACTATGTTAGCAAAAGCAGAACTATCAAACCATGGAATGCCTTTATGAAATATATTCAGAACTGTCCTTTCAAAATTTAAAACTAATATTAAACCCTTAGTTTAACTTTAGGTTATGAAAATTCTTATTAAAGTTTGTTTAAAATATATCCTTTAAATAAATATCAACACAGTTTGTGATTACTTTCAAAATATCAGTTCCATCACTTCAATAGGGATCTTAAAAAGAAGTGTAGAGAGAAGATAAGAGATAGAACAACTTAACACTTATCCTGGTTCACCCCTAACCACCTGGAGCTACGGCTAGTCTACAACTCTTCACTAGGATTTTCTTCATTATGAACGAGTATTCTTTGTACACCACAGTTGCTCCCAACTACAAACGAGTATTCTTTATTCCTACAGCCACTCTTGGCTTCTTTTCTTATTTCTCATAATGTCTAATACAACCCACTAGCTCACCAACACTCACCCCGATGGGTTTAAGTATTTGAGATAAATTTAAGGTTGAGTAATTCTCTAAAACACTCTCCAAGAATGGATAAACTAGTTACAATACAAGAGAAATACTTACAATATAATTTTTAACTAGGAAATTATAGGTAAGAATTGATGAGTTGAGTCAGATAGTTTGAGTAGAGTGAAATAACATGTAAGCACTGTTAGACTGATAATCCACTATTTTAACTTTTCATCCCTCAAGTTTGAGCCTATTTATAAACTTTTCAGGGTTAGCCGTTGTAGTTCAAACCTTCTTGACGCAACACGTACAGAAACTAGCCGTTAGACACAATTTCCTGATACAACTTGTACTATTTTGTCCCGTAGCAACTTTAGTAGGATCTTCATGTGACTATACTCAACTTCTATTCTATTTTTCTTCAACTCTGCTCATCAAGTCTTCTTGCTTCTTCAATTAAATTCCTATGATTTGATGATGTCTTCATGCTGATTTGCACAAGAACTCAAGCTCTCCTAGAATTCATCACAAATTTTTTGGTCATGTTGGAGATTTCTTTATTAAAATTCATGATAACTCTGCTTATGTTTAGTTCCTAGCTTTGATCACTCTGCTCATCTTTGCCCTAAGTCTACTCCAGTACTTTGTGACTCCTTTCTTCAGAAATGGTGATCAACCATCCTCCCATATACCCTATCTGCCACTTTAGCTTGTCCGTTGGCTTGTTGGTGTTCCACTAGGTGAAGTTTTGCTTGATACGAAAATTGAAGCACGCTTCTCTGAACTTTTTATCCATGAATTAGGTTATGTTGTCTATGACGAAGGGCTTCAGAATCCCAAACCTACAAATGCTGTTGTTCTTCAGGAATTTCTTCACATTTTCTGTCAAGATGGTTGCCAGCAATTTTGCTTCAATCTATTTTGTAAAGTAATCTACAACCATTATCAAGTACTTCAACTGGCCAAGTACTTGGGGATATGGCCTTAATAGGTCTAGATCCCATTTGCGAAAAAGAAAAAAAACATAATATATGTAGCAAAGAGCTCTTCAGGTAAAGCAATTTGAATATTAGAGAACCTTTGGCACTTGTCATAGTTTTGGGCTTAATCCATCGCGTCTATTGATATAGTAGGCATTAGTACCATGCCCACAAGGCTTTCTTAGCTAAGGTTCCCCCCAAGTGTTGGCCACAATATCCTTCATGAATTTTGGTTAAATCATATTGGGCTTCCTCCGGGATGAGGCACTTTAGCAAGGGAAATGAAAAGCCTTGCTAGTATATTTTATTGTTTACTAAGACGTGCCATGCGATTTCTTAACGACCTTTTTGGCTTCCTTCAAATCCTAGGGGAGTGTTTCTTCATGGAGTAGCTTATTATTGGCTTCATCCACATATCCTCCTTGTTTATCACTATCACGGTCTCAACCTTTGCTATGCTTGGAGTTGATAGGGTTTCCTGAATAATGGACTTATTATTCGTAAGGCTCTTTGTGCTAGCTAGTTTGAATAGGATATCCGCATTGGAATTTTGTTCTCAGGGAATATGGTTTATTATAATCTTAGAGAACCCTAGCAATCAGTCGTTTCACTTTAATCAAGTATTTTTGCTATTAGGGATCCTTAGCCTGGTATTCTCCTCGAACTTGGGATGTCACCAGTTAGGAATCACTACAAAGTTTGACCTTAGATGCTCTGAGATCTTTTTCCATGAGGAGTTTGATGGGATAATTAAAAGTTTCAAACTCAAGTGCAGGTTATTTCAAGTAGTAAATTCTTGGGAGTTCGAGGTCGATCCATAGGGAATTGATGAAGAGAAAATTATTTGAGGTATGGAGAAGATTTGTCACAATACTAAAGATGATATAAGTTGTTCACAAATGAAAATGATTTGCTTGGGTTAGGAGATCCACTCTTGGTAATAAATTAAAGACAAGATTATTTCTTTTTATAACTCAATTGAAATCATACATAATGAAGGTTCCAATCGGAAGATTTAACATTCAAAGTTCAATTTAGATTAAACATGTAATCATATTATGATTCCAATAATTATCTACTAATACTTGTAAATGGTGTCAAACATCCACTGTGCCAATGTCTTGTCTATAATGAATCAAGATATTCATTATATAAGAAGAGTTTCTAAATTAATCGAAAACAACATACAACATATATAAAAATCACATAAAAATATATCATTTAAGCACAAGAAGTAGAATAATCTAACCTTATTTCATTACCAAGAGCTTCACTTTTTCATCCAAGCAAGATGAAGATTTAGTTACTCATAGACAAGAAGAAAAAAAGAGAGAAAAAGATGATTGTTCCGGGTACTGACCGAAACCTAGACCGTTAAAAGGGAGACTTTATTCCTTTTCCCGAAACGAAGTACCAAGATGTTAAGGAAACTAGGTAAGTCAGCACAGAAATCGCAAGATAAGTCAAGCACAGATAATATGTATTAGATTGAGAATGGAACATGCCTGGCTTAGATCACCAGATTGGTTTATATAGATGGTTCGAATCCCAATAACTCAAAATTCTGTCGTTTAGGACATTCAAGGCCCGAATGTTAGGATTCAGTTACAACTGATCATTAAGTGCAGAATCATTTTATAGTCATTGGTTAATTAATTAAGTCAGTAAATGACCGTTAACAATGCATTTACTTGTTGATACATCAGTCGGATATCCTCTAACAACATGAGGTCGGGGTGGTTGAATCCAAATCCCACCAAGCCCACTGTTATGTTGGGCCTATTTATCGGGCCCAGATTGGTCCACAACCCTAGCTCGGCCATATGGAAAAGATGAAGCCGATCTATAAGAAGCCCAACCAAAGTCAGGTCTAGAATGGTCCACACCCCCTAGCTCGGCCATATGGAAAGATGTGCTTGAGCTATAAGAAGCCGACCAAAATCGGGTCTAGAATGGTCCACAGCCCCCTAGCTCGGCCATATGGAAAGATGTGCTCGAGCTATAAGAAGCCGATAAAAAACCTGATGCAGAAATGGTCGTCTTAGGCTTGGCCATCTGAAAAATAAGCCTAGCTAAAAAGGACTGAAAAAATATAGATCGGAAATCTTAGAAGATAACTGATTTCAATAATAGGCGGATATAAACAATTTTTAACCAAGTTTAAAGTTAGTCGGTTCAATTGATCAGAAACATCCATAAGAAATAAACTTAGCTTACTGCAACCATTTTTGCTGAATACAAGACGAGACTCTTCGTTCAAGATGCTTCGTATCACGCGTAATTTAGCTTAGACGCGAAAAGACGTGTGCCACGTGTGATTCATTTATTGCTTAAGTGTCAGTTCCATCATTGCACCATTAAAGCAACTGCCCCAGCAACAACTTCGCAACCATTGATATTTGCTAAGATGGATCCTGGCCGCAAGATTCATCTCACGGATGAGAACACAAACTTTTCACATCCTTGACTTAGTTATAATTGATCTGTGGCGGACTAGCTTTTACTTAAAAAAGACCTTCTTCAATCTCCTTCTCATTATTTTTCTAACTCCAACCGTTCGCTTCTTCCCAAAATACTCCATGTTCCAGATTCTTCTTCTCATTACTTACTCTTCCAAAACACTTCACATTCTAACCTTCCTCTATTCTGGAAACCTCCCCCATGTCGCTCATCAAACGCCATCATTATCCTCAATCAAGTTCTTGAGGCCTCCACCATCTCCTCACCAAGTTCTACTACAACAAAGCATTTCACATTCGTCTTCCAACAAAAATAGGTACTTCCTCTTACCTTTCCCTTCCATTCTCTGTAAATTACCTCAATTTAGGACTATGAGTAGGAACATGTCTGTTAGAAGCGATAGTAGTGATAGTGAGTCTATAGAGATTCTGGGTGAATCTCCGGCGACCGTTTCCTGTCAAAATACCATGGGCCCATCCACTATCAAAGGGAAAAAACAAACTAGCGAGAGAACATCCGACCCTAAAGGTCGATCGTATCCTTCAAAATTCGAAGAAGGGTACGATTGGGTAAAGTCTGCCGTTAGAAAATACTGCTCGGATTTTGATTCGGCCGAAAGTATACATATCCTATGGAGATGTATCGTGATGGCATCTAATGGAGACAAAACCAAATTTGTGTGCTGACATTGTCAACCTGAAGAGAGGATTTTTATGTCTCCAGGAGAAAATGACGACCTAGGTTGGATTTATGTATATGAAACTTTCTTCACTCGGCTCGGCCTCCGTCTACCCTTCTCGCACTTTCAATGTAAAATCCTGACCAAGTTAAACGTCGTGCCCACCCAACTCCATCCAAATAGTTGGACGTTTGTCAAAGCTTTCGAAGTACTGGTGCGCTTTATAGGTCGGGAACCTAATACTGGGGTGTTCTTTTTCCTCTTTCAATGCAAAGGGGTCGGCAAAAGAGGTTGGGTATCAATTAACAGTCACCCTCGAAAAAGATTATTTTCTGCTTTAGACTCATCATACAAAAACTTCAAAAATAAATTTTTTCGAGTAAGTTCTCCACCAACTGACCTGTCGTTCTTCTTGGATGAATATGGGATAGAAAAATTCCCTTTATACTGGTGTGCAAACCTAACTTCCATACTGGGTACGGAATATAGAAGGTTACCACCCGAAGACCGAATTGTAGTCGACCTATTGGAAGAAGCCTCGGTGCTGGATACTGTTTCCTTGGTAAAATTCAGAAACAATCCAACCGAATTATCGAAAATAATGCGTAAGTCCTATTTATTTTTATTATTTTGACAATATTAGAAATCTACTAATATATTTTAACTACTTTAATTTCTTTGCAGAAAAAATGGCTCCCAAGATAACCGTTCGCGAAATGCAAAGAAGACTCAAGAAATTGAAGAATGAAGGAACTTCCATCGCAGGAAATGCTGACGATGCCATTCCCCGACCAGAAGCTATACATGCTAATCCGCAACCTAAATCGTCTGACACTAATTCGGATCCCATGATCCAGAAAAGACGTCGGTTAGAAGGCCAAGAGCAAAGTATGAAACAAATTGCCTTGACTTCAGTAGGCGAAGAATCTTCGCAGAGCTCAGGGTTAAAAACAACCTTTGAGGGGTTAAGTGGCTTTACTGCTGGAAAAGACAAGTCTTCGTTATGGTCATCCAACTTTCCTTTTGAGTCTTTAGTGGATGACCATATTTCACTTCCAGATGACAAGGAACGCAAAGATAAGATTGGAGAGATTGGGCTTATCTGATAGGCAGAAGTACAACTTCTTCAATCTATTAGTGTACTTCAGTTGGCCGAGCTCGGAGTGGTAGAGACAAAAAAGAAAATGTCATCCTACAACCTTCTCTACCGTTCGAAGATGGAAAAAGCAGCAAAGACTCATCAGGCTGAAGTTTCCAATCTTAAAAATGAAATAGAAATTTTAAAAGTAAAGGCACACCGAGTTGAGACTCTCGAATCTTCGGTAAAGCTTCTCGAGGAAGAGAAGAAATTTTTTGAAGAAAACTTATCAGTCGCACTAAAGGACAAAGAGGAATCTGACTGAGCATTTAAAGAAGCCTTGGGAGAGAAGAACAAATTGTTTGCTGAGTTGGAGGGGTTAAAAGATGAAATTACTAATCAAAGAGTTGCCGGCTTTGTACTTGCCTCAAACAAGCCATGCTTTTGAATCCCGATGGGGTCTTTGACAATCGCTTGGGGGAGATAGGTCCGTTCCACAAGATAGTCGACAGTCGTATTGTCAAGGATGAAGATGAAGATGAAGAGACAAAATCTTGAGGATTTTGAAATTTCTGTGTAATTCGGTCGTCTGAAACAATGAAATGAGGATTTTGAAATTTTAAAGTATTTATGAAATTCAGTCGTATTTTGCTTTGGACCTAATATCACCGTTTGTGTTTTTTGCTTTTAATGCAATGAATTTGAATTTCAAAAAATTTCTATACTTGGTCACATTTTTTAGCCTTACAACCTTGTCGATAACATTTTATGGCCGAACGATCATCCAGAAATCAAAAAATAACGTCATAATTTATGGCGGAACAATTATCCAAAAAACACGCAAAGAAATTTTATAAGTGTTATATCAAAGAAATTTAATTGCTCCCAAAAATTATGAATTATTAATAGGACAATCTTGTCCTATCAAAATAAATTTAGTTGCTTCTGAAAATTAGACATTTTCCATTAGTCAATTTGGTCGGAATCGATTCTAAGGTTATTTTAATCAGTGACTTTGACCGGGGTTGGCTCTAAGGCCATTTTCATCGGTGACAATGACAAGCATCGGTGACTTTGACTGGAGTTGGCTCTATGGCCATTTTCATCGGTGACAATGACTGGAGTTGGCTCTAAGGCCATTTTCATAAGAGTTAGGATTCAAGATGACATAATGGTTTTATTTGAGTAAATTAATAAGTTAAAGGTATGCCTCGTTAAAACCTTTTAGGAAAAACCCATCAGGAAAAAATCCTGATAAGGAAAAAGAGTACACTACCTTTAACTCTTGTACAGAAGTTCATAAAAATAAAAGAAAAACTAAATGAACTTAGCTATAGTATCTCCGAAGTGAGGCCGAATTCCAAGTTCTAGGAAGCAGACTTCCTGTAATTTCGTCGATCTTATATACTCCTCCACCAATATCTTTAAGGACTCTGAATGGTCCTTCCCAATTAGCCGATAGTTTCACTTCGCCAGGCACCTTTCTAGAGTCTTCAATCTTGCGCAACACCAGGTCTCCTTCAATGAACTTCCTTGTTTTCACCTTCCGATTATACTTTTTTATTGCCCGGGCTTTCGCAGCCTCTTCCTGAATGTGTGCTATTTCCCTTACCTCTTCTAACAAATCCAAATCAGTTTTTATGGCTTCAATATTTAATTCCTCGTTAAAGGCTAATCTCCTGAAGCTTGGTCCTCCGATTTCTACTGGAATCATAGCATCCGCACCAAAGGTATGTCGGAATAGGGTTTCACGTGTTGATGACTGTGGCGTAGTGTGATATGCCCATAGAACATTCGGAAGTTCTTCTGGCCAAAGGCCTTTTGCGCGGTCGAGCCTCTTCCTTAGTCTGAGCAAGATAACCTTGTTGGCTGCTTCGGCTAAACCATTAGTTTAGGGATGCTCTACCAAAGTGAATATCTGTTTTATTCCATTCTTCAAACAAAATTCTCAGAATTTTTTGTCAGTGAACTGAGTTTCATTATCAGATACAATCGAGTAAGGTAATCCGAAACGACAAATTATATTTTTCCAAACAAATTTTTTAACTTTTTCAGAAGTTATACTAGCAAGTAGTTCGGCTTCAATCCATTTTGTAAAATAATCAATTGCAACAATTATGTACCTTAATTGACTGTTGCCATGGGGAAAGGACCTAATAGGTCAATTCCCTATCTGCAAAATGGCCACAGAGTTTAAATGTTGTGCAGTTCTTCAGGTGGAGATTTATGCAGGTTGTCGAATTTCTGACACCTGTCACACTTCCGAACATATTCAAGGCAATCAGATTTCATAGTCAGCCAGTACATCCCCGACCTTAAAACCTTGCCTGCTAACGATCGTCCTCCGATGTGACTTCCACAGACTCCCTCTTGAACTTCCTCCATAACCGACTTTATCTGATTTTGATTTATACATTTCAAAAGAGGGAGAGAGAATCCTCTCTTGAATAATTCTCCTCCGATCAACGTATAATAACTTGCCAACTTACGCAACTTCTTTGCCTTTTTTTCATCAGTCGGTAATTCTCCACTTTCCAGATACTTCATGATTGGGCTCATCCAAGAACTTATGTCTTTGTCAATTGAAAAAATCCATTCTTCTTCCACGCTAGGTCGGTCTAATATTTCTTGAATAACTAATTGATTGTTGCCCGGACCCTTTATGCTAGCTAACTTTGATAAGAGATCAACCCAAGCATTCTGCTCTCTAGTGATGTGAACAATCTCAAATTGTTCAAACTTTTTAACCACATCCTGTACTTTGAGTAAGTACTTAATAAGTTGTGAATCTTTAGTCTAGAACTCGCCATTTACTTGCCCTGTTACCAGTTGAGAATTTGACTTTGCAATTAGCTGGGTTGCTCCCATTTCAGCGGCCAATGCTAGCCTGGCAATAAGTGCTTCATACTCGGCCTGATTATTGCTAGCCCGAAAGTTGAACTTCAAAGACTGTTCAATTAGAACTTCATTTGGGCCTTCCAGAATAATTCCAGCTCCACTTCCTTTGACATTGGAAGCTCCATCGACAAAACAAATCTAAGCATCACTACTCAAATTTTAGGGAAAAGGTGAAGATAATTCAACTAAAAAGTCAGATAATACCTAGGATTTGATTAGTCCTCTGGGTTGATATTGAATGTCAAATTCTGATAATTCTACTGACCATGATATCATTTGTCTGGCAAGTTCTAGTTTTCGAAGCACTTGTCTGATGGGCTGACCCGTCTTGACGATGACTGAACGACTTTGAAAATATTGTCGGAGCCTCCTAGCCGTTATAACTAGTGCTAATGCCATCGTTTCAATCTTCTGATATCGACCCTCTGGTCCTTGTAAGACTCAGCTAACGAAATAAATCGGACATTGCTCCTTCCCTATTTCTTTTACTAACACGGAACTTTGGGCCTTGTCAGAAACAGAAATATATAAAAATAAGACATCACCTGGGTTCAGGCTTTGTTAAAATTGGAGGAGTAGCTAAAAAAGTTTTCAACTCGCTAAATGCTTGTCAATATTCCTCGATCCACTGAAAGTTTTTTGTTTTCTTAAGGCATTGGAAAAATGATAGAGATCGGTTGGCTGACTTGGAAAGGAATCTTGAAAGTGAAGCGATCTGTCCTGTTAATCTCTGTACTTCTTTAATTGTTGCTGGACTCTTCATTTCCGTTATCGCCTTACATTTCTCCGGGTTCGCTTCTATTCCCCTGCTAATAAGGAGAAAACTGAGGAATTTGCCTGCTTGAAGTTCGTACACACACTTCTCAGGATTCAACTTCATGTTATATTTTCTCAGTTGAGCAAAGCATTCCGAGAGGTCGGAACAATGGTCCCCATTTTCTGGGGTTTTGGCGACCATGTCATCTATATAGACCTCAATGTTTCTTCCGATCTGTTTTTCAAAAATCCTATTCATCAATCGCTGATAAGTTGCTCCGGCATTCTTAAGACCGAAAGTCATTACTCGGTAACAGAAGTTTCCGAATTCTGTGATAAAAGCTATTTTTTGCTCATCGTCCGGGTGCATCCTGATCTAGTTGTATCCAGAGTATGCATCCATAAAGCTGAGGAACTGATAACCAGAGGCTCCATCAACTAGTCAGTCGATGCTGGGAAGAGGATAGGAATCCTTTGGACAAGCTTTGTTGAGGTCGGTAAAATCTGTACACATTCTCCATTTTCCTGACGACTTCTTTACCATAACCATATTCGACAACCATGTGGTATACTCCATCTCTCTTACAAAGCTTGCATCCAAAAGTTTTTTTATTTCTTCTGTTGCAGCTTTTTGCCTTTCCAATCCCAATTTTTTTTTCTGTGCTACCAGTTTGACCTTTTTATCCAAGGAAAACTTGTGGGTGATGATCTCAGGATCAATTCCAGGCATGTCTGCTGCAGTCCACACAAATAAATCAACATTCTTCCTTAACAATTCCTCCAAATTTCTTTTTAGGTCGGTCGGTAAATGAGCCCCAATGTGTGTTACTTGGTTGGATTTAGGGCCCAATGGCACTACTTGTAGCTCTTCATTCGGTTGAGGCCTATCTTGTTCATTGCTGCTCAGATCCAACTCAGCCATATTAATGTTGTGTTTCGGTCGCTTACGATTAAGTTTGTAGGTTTTCTCATCTTGTCTTGGCTTCAAGCTTTCGTTGTAGCAAATCTTTGCCTCCTTTTGATCTGCATGTACTACATTGACCTCAATCTTGGAGATTGGGAATTTCATTGTTAGGTGAGGTGTGGATACAACAGCCCCAAGAAGGTTGAGAGATGGTCTCCCAAGGATAATATTATAAGGAGTGTAACAGTCTACTACCAAATATTTGACTGGGATAGTTTTAAGTAGAGTACCTATTCCGAAAGTTATTCGAAGTTCAATGAATCCCTTAACATTTACCTGCTCTCCGGAGAATCCGATCAATGTTCTGTCGAACGGGGTCAAGTCTTCTTCTGATATTTGCAATCTCCGAAGTATGGATATATAAAGAACATCTGCAGAACTGCCTAGATCAACCAGAACTTTCTTGATTTGGGAGTTCCCTGCTATGATGGATATAACCATTGGATCATCCAAGTTCTCATCCAATTCAGCGTAATCATTGTTTGAAAAAGAGATGACCGGTCCATCTTCGAATTGCTTGTGCTGCAATGGAGAGGGGTATTTTACTGACATTACTACTCTAAGATGTCGTTTTCGAGATGAGTTAGAGCTTCCACCACCGGCGAATCCACCAGCTATTGAATCACTGACTCCTCTAACGGGTTGATCTCGGGGTTCAGAAGTCGTTTCTTGTACTTTTTTATTCACATCCGAACTTGGGCCCCTCTTTTCGGACTGATCTCCTTCTTTTATCTCCCTGCTCCGACTTCTATGGCGATAAACATACTTACCAAGATGCCCCTCCCGAATAAGTTGCTCGATCCTATTTTTTAAGCTGATGTACTCCTCGGTGGTATGTCTGAATGTTTTATGGAATTCACACATTTTACTTTTATCAAAGTTGGGTGGTGTTTTTTGATGTCCATCATTTTTTGGGAGACCGATTAAACCAGTGTTATATATTTCCCAGAATATTCGATCCTGGCGAGAATTCAATGGAGTATATTCACTGAACCAGAGTTGTACCCTATCTGTTATTGCACACACATTTTCATAACCTCGGTCTTCTCTTATTAAATGTCTACCTCTTTTTTCTGATCCTCGTCCGTTGTATTATCGGTCGTGATTTATTGGTCTGATAGAGATATTGGGATTATTGTTTCCTCTGTGTTCTGGTTCGAAAAAATGTTGCTCTATTTGCTTTCGGGTGAGGGTGATTTATTCCATGTTGATATATCCGGTGGATCTGCTCCTCAAATCATCCAGGTCTATAGGTGGCTTTCTGGCAAGGGAATCTGCAAATGGTCCAGGGCGTAAGCCAGTCATGATAGCGTGTAAGGATACCACCGAATTGAGATCTCTTATCTGCATGGCTTCCTCCTCGAACCTTCACATGAAATCTTTGAGAGATTCGTCTCGGCCTTGCCTTTAATTGATTAAGCTTGCCGAGGTCTTCTGATGTGTCCTGCTTGTGAAAAAATAGTTAAGAAATTTTATTGACAATTCAGAAAAATCATAAATCGAACCTGCTTCAAGGCTTGAAAACTAGAGCAAAGCTGATTTCTTTAGAGTCGTTGGAAAAGCCCTGCATTTGATCAGATCCGGGCTTCCATTTAGAAGCATCATAGAATTGAACATTGTTAGATGTTCCTATAGATCAGTCGTCCCATCATAAAGCTCCATCGACGGGAGTCTGAATCCCTCAGGAAGTGGGATTGATATAATGAAGTTGAAAAAAGGGTGGTCTGCGACAGGTGGGTTATTTGCTTGTCTCCTAACGTCATGATTAGTCGTTCGGGGAATACTAGTCTTCCTCTGCTCGGAATATCTTCTTCTGGAGTTCTCTCCCTCTAGTCTTCCTGCTCAATCCTATGCTGATCCCTGTTGGTCTAATCAATTTAATCAATTCGATTATTGATATCCCTAATAGCTTGCAGGACCATCTCTATTGGATTGAGTAGGTTGTTTTCTTGATTGATTCCGTTCAGAACACCGTTTTCATTGCTGGCCATATTTGGTCAATAAGGTGGTTGAATGGGTCGTGAAGAGAGCTGAAGGATTGTGGAGTAGGAAAATTTTACCTTGCCCCACGGTGGGTGCCAGATGTTCCGGGTACTGACCGAAACCTAGATCGTTAAAAGGGAGACTTTATTCCTTTTCCGGAAAAGGAGTACTAAGATGTTAAGGAAACTAGGCAAGTCAGCACAGAAATCTTAAGATAAGTCAAGCACAGATAGTATGTATTAGATTGAGAATGGAACATGCCTGGCTTAGATCACCAGGTTGGTTTATATAGATGGTTCAAATCCCAACAACTCGAAATCCTGTCATTTAGGACATTTAAGGCCCGAACGTTGGGATTCAGTTACAACTGATCATTAAGTGCAGAATCATTTCATAGTCGTTGGTTAATTAATTAAGTCGGTAAGTGACCGTTAGCAATGCATTTACTTGTTGATACATCGGCCGGATATCCTCTAATAACATGAAGTCGGGGTTGAATCCAAATCCCACCAGACCTACTGCTATGTTGGGCCTACTTATCGGGCCCAAAATGGTCCACAGCCCTAGCTCGGCCATATGGAAAAGATGAAGCCGATCTATAAGAAGCCCGACCAAAGTTGGGTCTAGAATGTTCCATAGCCCCCTAGCTCGGCCATATGGAAAGATGTGCTCGAGCTATAAGAAGCAGACCAAAATCAGGTCTAGAATGGTCTAATGATGATGAACATAACTTCAATTAAGAACAATAGAAAACTACACAAAGGAAGCAATTAACATACAAACATGAAAGTAAAATCTAAGCTAACCTAACACCCTTAAATGATCAGCCTTTGCCTCCTTTTATAGAGTTCAAGGAGTGTAAGAAGACAAATGAGTTGTTTGATGATGAGAAGTAAAATCAAAATAGATGATGAATGAGCTGAAATTATGGACTTTCTTGGCTCTGAAATGTCTCTGCTCTTAGCTTATGGCATGCATCAGAATTCCATCAAGTGCTCTTCATAAAAGTTTTAGGAAATTGTCTCAGCTTTCCAGAGACACTAAGTTTAGCTAAATCCAACAACAACAGCCCGAGATATAGCTCAATTACTGCTTATGGGTCAGGCCTAACTCCAACACCTCTATTCTGATTTCCAAGCCCAATATCACCTTCAAGGAATCTGAATTGAATTTTGTGTTCTTCATAAAAGTTGTAGATATGGATCTTAACCTTCCATTATCAAAATTTCAGAATTGTTGAACTTCTATAGCCCGAGATATAGCCTAATGAGTGCATAGAGGTCAAGCTGTTAGGTTCAAAACGCTAGATTTTGCTTCAACTCCAATTTGAGTTATCCAAACATGTGTCTCTGGTCTTGAGACCTTCATGAAAGTTGTAGAAATTTATCTTAGCTTAAAAACAAGACCAAAATCACAGGCATCAGATATTTGTAACTCAAATTATAGCCAGTTTACTGAAAAAGCCAAGTAAGAAAGTTATACAATAAATAAAATATTTTGCTATCAGTGTGGCTCTTGCTATCAAGTGAATAATTATTAGAGATTTATTGAAACTTTCCAACAAGACCAGAATCACATTAATCAGATAATTGCAACTCAAATTGTGGCCACTTTACTTAAGAATGCAATCACCAAAATTAATGATAATTCAAGCAATAATTTCTTCAATGATCCAATTAAGCTTAATTTCATAAAATGTGACAAAATTAACTTAATTAAGCCAGATTGAACCTTAAGAAGCCAAATGAGAGGATTATAAAATGAATAAAATACATTATTATCAAATTCCCCCACCTTAAACTTTTGCACTCCTGGGCAAAACATATAAGAAAAAACTAAGGAACAAAGAAAAATGACATAGACTCAAAAGCTAAAAACTCTAAAAGATTTAATGAAACAAGAAGAGCAACTAGTCATTCAAGAGATCAAAACATTTTTGAGGTAATATTTCTTCACATCTCAAACCATCAAGCAAGGAAACATCAGTTAAAAAGAACGAATCAGGAATGAAAGATCCTCACAGGATTCACTCTCAATCCCTCAAGTGTTTAAAATGGTAGATATTTCACTCAATTCAACCCATGAATAATTGCACTACCATAAGCTTGCTTATCTTCTACTTTTCCACTACTCAGAACACATGCACACAAAAATCTTGAGGACTTTATTCAAGGTTGTAACGGGGTCATGGTAAAGGAGAAAGGATAATATGAATATAAGAAGATAAATACCAAAGAGAATAAAAGAGCATTATGGTACAGTTAGAGTAGAGAAGATATTTGAGAACATTCAGCATAAAGGACAATGACCAATATTTGACTAATGTTTTGTTGAAGATTAATCCCAAATTTGTGAGTTGAATTCATTGTTAGGCATGAACCTTCTCCTTCTCTTTATGTTGTTTCCAAGCATCCGTCTTTATTCTAGATATGGATATGTCACGTAGTGTATCAGGAGACTCTGATAATCCTTTGATTGCAACAGCGGTTAGCTATTTCTTTGTTTTTTTTTCAACATTTTGCATACACACACCTACACTTGTTTAAGAACAAGGCCAAAGCTCTCTTATTCCCTAAGGTTGGGTAAAAACATGTTCTTTTTTTTTAAAGGCACGTAATGTGTTAAAAACAAGGAATAATCAAATAAGCTCAAAGGGGTTACACAAGGAAAAATATACAATGATGACTATTTGGTCAAAGTAGTTATTTCAAAATGCCCCAATCATATTTATGTATGCATATGAAAATGTAGCTTCAAAAAGAATCAAAGCAAGTTCTAGAATAACAATTTCATGAGTGAAAATCATATAAGAAAGAAGAGAATGGTACAAATGTTCAATCCATTCATTAATAGGCTCAAAATCTCACAAGGCATATTTCTATCATTCTCAATCCATCAATTCAACATTCATATCCAAACATGTGATTTTTAAGAAAGAAGAAAAAAATTATGCTATGACCCAAGATATGCTTTTTATTACTTCTAAAACAGTTATTTCCTCAACTAAGATGCGTCTCAAGAATAAAATTACCTCAAGGGCAAAATTTACTCCTTACTCTGCCATCCGTAATTGGTTTTGTTGTAGGTTTCTGACAGTCATCTCACTAAACATACTTTCTTAAACCAAAATGCGTCTCAGAAGTAAAATTACTCCTTACTCTGCCATTATTCATTGGTTTAGTAAGTTCATGACAATCATATCATACTTCCCTACTTTTTTTTAACTATCCTTCCCCCCAATCAGATCACAACATTATTCGCAATGTTAAAATATAGATGAGCAAAGGATAGAAGATAGTCCTGTTTGGAGAAATCTGACACAAATTGAAACAGAAACAAAGTACAATATATAAAACCAAAAGTAAAAGAAAATTAAAGATGAAGTGTTAGATCTGGTTTTCTTTTCTTGTTGCTTCCCTCACTGCTTCCTGCTGACCAATCTATCTGAGCTATTATTTTATCAAGTTTATAAACAAAAGCTTCTAATTTATCAATCAGCTCGTCAATAGTAGAGGCAAAGATAAGAAGTTTTCTTGCCGAAGAAGTGATAAATTTCTGTTCCATAGCTTTGTCAAGAAAAATTAACAAAAGATCAAAGAAATTATTAACATTCAATAAACCAATGAGTTTATGGTGGATGTTCAGTTCGGCCCAAGAGACAATTTGAAAAATTTCTTCCAAAGTACCAAAACTACCTGGTAAGGCAATGAATGCATCAGAGTTGGCAAGCATTGTTTTCATTCGTCCATGCATAGATGATACCTGAATTTCTTCTTCAACTATCTTTCCAGTAATGTTATTTTGAGCTAAAGGTCTAGGAATGACACATAAAACCTGACTGCCTCCTATAAAAGTAGCAAGTGATACAGCCCCTATTAACCTACGACAACCTCTCCCTTATACAACATGAATATTCCTTGCAACAAGTGTTCAACCAAGAGCGCTTGCTGCATTTATAAACTCTAAACTCTTCCTATAACTTGACCCACAAAAAACATACACATTTTTAAGGTTACAAACAGGAGGTCCTATAATTTCACTTTCCCTCTGAATGATTATGAGTTAGAGGAAAGTTGAGAGAATGAAGTGTTTAAATAGGGAAAAAAAAGGAAAAAGTAATCATATCACCTATATGGGGGGTTGACTGTTGTCAGAAAACTATGAAATTAAGAAACATAATTTTTTTTGCTTTTGTTTTGTTTTTGTTTTTTTTAACTTCAAGAAAACCATCAGGGTAAAGAAGTCTATAAACTCCTGAAGGACCCTACTCAAAGGATTGTTTGTAAAAAAAAATCATATAAAGATAAAAGAAATATAATAACAAATGAGGACATACTTGTGTGTATAGTTTGATGGCGTATATTTATATTGCGCGTCATAAGTGCAGTAGTGGCATGTCTTTGAGTTACGTGTCACCAGTGCAACATAAGAACTTCACAAGGATTGCCGAACCGATAGCAAGAACCTTTGAATCCTTTCTGTCCTACTTAAGGAATAACAACCCTCTATCTTCCTACAAACCTAATTAAAGGCCTGTATTCTAAGAAGATGGTACCTGACTGCAGCCATTCAGAACTCGCCATAGAGGCTTACTAATTAAAGTAAGTATACAACTCAGTTAATAGTTTCCATTCACTATAAAGACGGGACGCTTCTTTCTATCCATCAGCGCTACAGAGCCTTGGTTCCAAGAACTAGGAATGTAGCACGCGGTCTACAAAGCATGGCACACGAATTTTATTTACATACTGGCATGTGAAGGTCTTCTCCTGAGTCTAAGACAGGACGGGCATCCACCCAGGACTCCTAATCTAATTAAAGACTAAGTACAACCGTAGTTTTACCTTTTTTTTTTTTCAAGTTGTTAGAAACCTGATGAAAAGTGGGTGTATACTCACTTGAGATTGGGATGGAGGCAGTCTGCTCTTTCAGCTTTGTGCCAAAGCATGGTTGACCAGTATTAGACCCATTCAAGACCAGCGTAACATAGGGCTCCCAAAAGGGACAAGTGGCCATAATGCGACTGGCTGCCTCACATATAGGATACAATCTACCTACTTTGCTTTTCAATTAAGAAGGCTGGATCAGGATGCATGCATTTTCCCATTCACGTTTTGTGTTACCAAAGCCAAACCCAAGATGTATACATACTTTTTTTTTTCTTTTTTTTTTTCTTTTTTTTTCTTTTTTTTCTTTTTTTTTTATCATGAAGAAGAAGAAGAAAATATGTACATGTTGTTGTGGATGTGGCTCACATCTGCCTCTAGTTTCACGTCCAGAAACGACTTAAACGACTTCTATGAGTCGAGGATAAGCTTCCCATCCAATTTTCTTATAAATTGGCAAATAGGGTCTTTTAAAATCAGAATCCCAAGACTATATTGCTTTTGTTCATCCTTGAAGAGATTCCACAAGTTAAGAAGTTCACGATGCACTAAACCACAAGAATGCGTATCAAGAGTCAATAAGATATCATCTAATGACTCCTTACTCAGTCCATTCTTAATGAAGAAAATTTTATCTTCTCTGTTTGCGGAAACCATCCCCAAAGAATGACATCGTTTGTTACAATTCCATCGTGCACATATATGACAGACTTGTAATCTTTTTGCTCTTCTCCTTTTAGAATATGAACTTCTACCAAGACCTGACATGTATGAATCAAATGAAATTGAAGACTCACCTGCTAGTCGGACCTTTGCTTCGATTATCCAACGTACATCTTCTGGAATACCTTTGTGTATTAACAATCTCAATCTTTCACATCTAGCTTTGTAAATTTTTGTTAGAGCATTTTGAGGAAGAGAAGGAAAATGTTTTCTCAGGTTTGAGAGAATGATATCCATTTTGAAGGAGAAGGAATCAATTATTTTGGAAAATTGAAAAGAATAAACCAACTTGAGAGTCATGGAGTACCGTCATTCGCCATTTAACCAAGGAGCTAAAGAACTACAAAACAAAATAAAGCCACAAAATTAGAGTAAATTATTCTTATAACAAGGATCAGAAAGAGAAATGAATTCTACCTCAGTAGCTTGATTTTTCAGAAATAGTTTAAGTCTTTGTCCATTGACCTTAAACACATTACCATTCCTAAGATTCTCAATGTCTATGGTCCCATAAGGATATATATGTTTGACAATAAAAGGACCAGTCCACCTAGAGCTCAATTTTCCAGGGAATATGTGAAGTTGAAAATTATAAAGTAAAACTTTTTGACTAATTTCAAAAGATTTTCTCAAAATAGATTTGTCAAGAAAAGCTTTTATTATTTCTTTATAAATTTTTGAGTTTTCATATGCATCATTTCTCAATTCCTTAAGTTCATTTATTTGCAATTTACGTAACTTGCAAGCATCATCAAAATTTAAATTGAAAGTT
This sequence comes from Ormosia emarginata, assembly GCA_029884605.1. NCBI lineage: Eukaryota > Viridiplantae > Streptophyta > Magnoliopsida > Fabales > Fabaceae > Ormosia > Ormosia emarginata. The sequence goes on along the minus strand of JAQQTP010000078.1, from coordinate 15,474,046 downwards.
TTAATGATCCAAAATACTTTATGTTTCAGTTCTACAGGCAAGTGACAAAGTTTTCCATAGACTAACCAATAGGGTGACATGCCTAAAGATGTTTTAAAAGCAGTACGGTAAGCCCAAAATGGATCGTTTAGTCTTAAAGACTAATCTTTAGGATTTGGGTTAACCGTTTTTCCAAAATCTGTTTAATTTCCCTATTTGCTAATTCTACTTGTCCACTTGTCTGAGTGTGATAAAGGGTGACAACTTTATGGGTAATACCATATTTCTTCATTAAAGATTCAATTCGTTTATTGCAAAAATGTATTTCCCCCATCATTGATGATAGCTCGAGGGATTCCAAATCGACTTAAGACATTTTCTTTTAAAAATTTGAGAATAGTTTTATGATCATTTTGTCGACATGGAATTGCCTCAATCCATTTTGAGACATAATCAATTGCAACCAAAATATACACAAATCCAAATAAGGATGGAAATGGGCACATGAAATTAATTTCCTAACAATAAAAAACTTCACTGACAAGGATAGGGTTTAGAGGTATAGCTGTCTTTAAATAAATTAGGCCAATAAAAGATATAGCTGTCTTTAAATAAATTAGGCCAATAAAATTCACACCGCAAGATTTTTACAGCTGTTTTCTTTGAATAAAATTGACCTCCACATGCTTTTGAGTGACTAAATTTAATGATACTACTTACCTCATTGTCGGGTACACATCTCCAAAAGATTTGATCAAGATAATATTTGAACAAATATAGGTCATCCTAATAAAAATTTTTCACCTCAATCAAAAACTTTTTTCTATCTTGATGTGACCACTGAGGCGACATCTTTTTTGTCACAAGAAAATTGACTATATTAGCAAACCAAGGCATAGAATTGACAGAAAATAAAAACTCATCAGGAAAAGAATAATTGATAGGTGTGCTATCAAAAGGTAAGCCTGTTGTAAGTCTGGACAAATGATCTGCGATAACATTTTCAGCTCCTTTTTTTATCTTTTATTGTGATGTTGAATTCTTGAAGCAACAAGATCCACCATATCAACCTAGATTTGGCATCTTGCTTAGACATTAAATATCTAACAACAGCATGATCAGTGAAAACAACAGTAGAAGAACCAATTAAAAGAGTTCAAAATTTATCCAATGCAAAAATTACACAAGCAGTTCTTTTTCAGTAGTGGTATAATTCTTTTGTGCATTATTTAAAGTTCTACTTGCATAACAAATCACATGAGGCTTACCTTCCTTTCTTTGGCCTAAAACAGCGCCAACAGCAAAATCACTTGCATCACACATTAATTCAAAAGGCAAAGACCAGTCAGGGGATTACATGATAGGAGTCGATGTCAGAAGACCAATTAATTTTTCAAAATATTTTTGGCATTCTTGAGTCCAATCAAATGGTGCATCTTTTATCAGAAGATTGCATCATGGTCTAGATATGACACTAAAGTCCTTAATGAATCTTCGATAGAATCCTGCATGTCCTAAAAAAGAGCGAACTTCTCTGATTGTTTTTGGGGAAGACAAATGAGCAATTAATTCAACTTTAGCCTTATCAACTTCAATTCTTTTTGAAGATATCACATGACCTAACACGATTCCTGAGGTAACGATGTAATGACGTTTTTCTCAATTTAAAACAAATCCTTTTTCTTCACATCTTTTAAGAACTTTATCTAAATTATCAAGACAATTTTCAAAAGAATTTTTAAAAAACTATCAGATCATCCATGAAAACCTCTAAATAATACTCAATCATGTCACTAAAAATACTTAGCATGCATATTTGAAAAGTTACCGGAGCATTACAAAGACCGAAAGACATTCTTCTATAAGTAAAAGTGCCAAAAGGGTACGTGAAAGTAGTCTTTTCTTGATTCTCTAATACAATTGGTATTTGATTATACCTCGAATAATCATCAAGAAAACAATAGTAGAGATGTCCTGCTACTATTTCTAGAATTTGATCAAGAAATAGTAAGGGAAAATAATCTTTCCTGGTGGCTGCATTCAATTTTCTAAAATCAATATACATACGCCAACTAGATGAAACTTACGTAGGTATTAACTCACCTTTTTCATTTTCAACCACTATTATTCCAGATTTCTTAGGTACAACTTGTGTAGGGCTTACCCACTGGCTATCGAAAATAGGGTAAATAATTCCAACATCAAGTAATTTAAGATGTTTAGCCCTAACTACCTCTTTCATGTGTGGATTTAATCTTCTTTGAGGTTGTTGTGATGTTTTAACATTATCCTCTAAATGTATTCTATATGTATAAATTAATAGATTAATGCCTTTTATATATGTTAATGTCCATCCAATTTCACTTTTATGCCTTTTAAGTACTTCTATCAATATACCTTCTTGTTCTTCAGTAAGGATTGATGAAATTACTACTGGAAAGCTTTGGTCTTCTCCCAAAAATGTGTAGTTCAACCCAGCAGGTAATGGCTTTAGTTTCAGTATGGGTACTTCTTCATGAATATTATCATTCATGGGTTGTAGCTCTTCGAATCTCGGCTTCTATCCCTTGTATTCCATTGTCTGTGTATAATCAAGCAAAGAGCATATTTCAAAAATATCATCATCTACTTACGTAGATGAATCAAATGAATTAATTAAACAAACTTCTAATGGATTAGAAGAACTTCCTTTTAGAAGATGATCATCTACAATGGCTTCAATCCTGTCAGCTTCCTCATTTTCATCATTGACTTCATGTGGTTGCTTGCATATGTTGAAAACATTAAGCTCAAGTGTCATATTTCTAAATATTAGCTTCATCACTCTATTTCTGCAATTTATCAAAGCATTTGATGTTGCTAAAAATAGGCGACCTAAAATAATAGGAATTGACTTGGAACTATTAACCTTAGGTTCAGTTTCCAAGACAATAAATTCTACAGGATAAATGAATTTATCAACTTGTACCAACACATCTTCCATTATTCCTTTTGGGATTTTAATTGATCTATCAGTAAGTAGAAGAGTTACAGAAGTTGGTTTTAACTCACCAAGGTTGAGTTATTGATAAACTGAATATGGATGCAAATTAACACTAGCACCAAGATCAAGTAAAACTTGATCAATTTTATGCTCTCTAATAATGCATGAAACCGTAGGACAACCAAGATCTTTATGTTTCAAAGCATTATTGCCTTGAATAATGGAACTTACCTGTTCGGTCGAAAAGACATTCTTTTTCACCTTTAATTTCTTTTTAATAGTGCATAAGTCCTTCAAAAATTTAGCATAAGAAGGAACCTATTTGATAGCATCTAACAATGGAATATTGACTTCACTTGTTTAAAAATTTCAAAAATTTCAGTTTGGTGGTCCAATTTCCTTAGTTTGCTTAATGCTTGAGGAAATGGGGGGTGGAGCAGATGAGACTTTGATCTCATTTTGACCAGATGACTTATCAACCTCTTCTTTATCTTAGGGAATTGATTCACCATCTTTCTCACAAGGTTCAAAAATTTCTTTTTCAACAATTTTTTCACTCATAAGAGTTATCACAGAATTGACTTGATTTATTTGTTAGTTTTCTGAACTATCCTCATTTAGACTATATTGACCTTTGGGATTCGGTTGAGGTTGAGAATGAAATTTTTCTTTCTTGTGAATGTTGAGTGCAGAAGTAAGTTTGGAAAGAGTATCTTTTATATCAATCATGGTTTGAGTATTTTGTTTATTGATGACCTCTTGCTTTTCTATGAATGCATTCAATGTTCCTTTAAAGGTTTTTCTTATATGGTGGGACATAAAGTGCATATCCTTGAGAATTTTGAGAATCCTGTTGTTCCTGAGGAGGCGGTGGTTGCATAAATTGTGCTTGATTATTATTCCTCCAACTGAAGTTCCAGTGATTTCTCCATCTTAGATTGTAAGAATTTGAAAAAGAAGAGGTGAATGACTTTTTAAAATTGTTCATTATATTTACTTGTTCATGCATAACTTCTTTAAAAATAGGAATATTAAGACATTCATTTGTCGTGTGTTCTAATTCATTACAAATGCCACAAATTTCTTCACTTTTCACATATTTGACTTCTTTTACTTTGCCTAATTCCATGGATTCAACCTTTCTTGCCAAACTAGCGTACCTTGCATTTAGATCTTCTTCTTGACTAAGATGATATTTTCCTTTACCAGCATTTGCAAGGTTATATCTAATTGAATTTTCAGAAGGATTAGTACCATGCCAAGATTGAGAATTTTCAGCCAAATGGTTTAAATAATCTAAAGCTTCTTCGGGTTCTTTATCAAGAAACTCGTCATCACACATCGTTTCTACAAATTGTTTCGTTTCAGGTGTTAAACCTTCATAAAAGAAGCTTATAGGCTGTCATTTTTCAAAACCATGATGTGGGTAAGAATTTAACAAATCTTTAAAACGTTCACAACTTTGAAAATATGCTTCATTTGAATTTTGGGAAAAATTTTGGATTTGTCTTTTCAAAGCATTAGTTTTATGTATTGGAAAAAATTTCTTTAAAAACTCACCTTGCATTTCTTACCATGTGCCAATTGATCTTGGTTTCAAAGCGTTAAGCCAAATTTTTGCTTTATCTTTCAAAGAAAAAGGAAACAATTTAAGCTTAACAATCTCTTCAGTGTAATTTTGATCATTGAAAGCAATACAGACTTCCTTAAATTCTTTTAGATGTAAATATGGGCTTTCAAAATCTAAACCATGGAAATTAGGAAATAAAGAAATCATACATGACTTAAATCTAAAATTATTAGCAGTGAGTGGAAAGATAAACCATGATGGACTAGAATTTCGAGATGGTTGCATATATGCACACATAGTTCGCAACGGTTGATTTTCTTGTTCATTATGTACACTTTCATTTTCAGCTCGTTGTGTTTGATTTTCATGTTCAACATGTGAACCTTCAATTTCAGCGATTGTGTCAATTGTGTGTGATTGTGATTCAAATAAATCAATATATAAAGTACCAGGATTAATTTTAACTAAACAACCAGAATTTGAATCACGATACCAGTTAAGCATAAATAAGTGATATAAAATAAAAATAATAGACAAGTAGGCAGTATAAACTAGCCATTAAATATTAAGAATGATGTGGTATAAACTAACCACCAAATAAATATTAACAAGTAAAAAGTTAAATAACTTATAAAATAAAAAGTTAGATAGTTAGAGAGTTAATAATATACAAAAACTAAAATACAAAAAATAAAGTGTGAAAAATAAAATACACAAAAAAAAGTATAGAAAGTAAATTTAAAATGTAAAAATCTTAGAGTGACAAAGCCCCACAGAGCCGTGAAAGAGAAGAAAAAGAAAGATTATTTCATTACGTTAGAAAGTAACAATAAATGATAGAAATTAAAAAGTTAGAGGCGAAAAAATAAATTACGTAAATTAAAAAGTTAGAGAGCAAAAAAATAAATGACATAAATTAAAAGTTAGAGAGCGTAAATAAATGACATAAATATAAGTTTAGAAAGTTAGTAAGCATAAAGTATAAATAAATAAATAAAAGCGAGAAAGCGTAAATAAATAAAATAAATAAAAATAAAAAAATGTAAAGAAAAAAACATAAATAAATAAATAAAAATAAAAAAGCAGAAATAAATGACATAAATATAAATTTAGTTAATAAGTTAGAAAGTAGTAAGTTAATTAGTAAGTTAGTAAATTAAAATTAAAAAGTGAAAAGAGTAGAGGAAGAATATACCTGTTGGTGAAGTTTACTAACAGAAAGAGAACCTCAATGAATTAGGACTTCAAATCAAGTCCCCGATAACGGCGTCAAAAACTTGATGGGATAATTAAAAGTTTCAAACCCAAGTGCAAGTTGTTTCAAGTAGTAAATTCTCGGGAGTCCGAGGTCGATTCACAGGGAATTGATGAAGAGAAAATTATTTGAGGTATGAAGAAGATTTATCACAATACTAAAAATGATATAAGTTGTTCACAAATGAAAAGAATTTGCTTGGGTTAGGAGATCCATTATTGGTAATAAATTAAAGCTAAGATTATTTCTTTTTATAACTCAATTAAAATCATACATAATAAAGGTTCAAATCGGAAGATTTAACATTCAAAGTTAAATTTAGATTAAACATGTAATCATATCATGGTTCCAATAATTATCTATTAATACTTGTAAATGGTGTTAAGCATCCACTGTGCCAACGTCTTGTCTATAATGAATCAAGATATTCATTATACAAGAAGAGTTTCTAAATTAATCGGAAACAACATACAATACATATAAAAATCACATAAAAATATATCATTTAAGCACAAGAAGTGGAATAATCTAACCTTATTTAATTACCAAGAGCTTCACTCTTTCACCCCAAGCAAGATGAAGATTTAGTTACTCATAGACAAGAAGAAAGAAAGAGAGAAGAAGATGATGATGAAACATAACTTCAATTAAGAACAATAGAAAACTACACAAAGGAAGCAATTAACATACAAACATGAAAGTAAAATCTAAGCTAACCTAACACCCTTAAATGATTAGCCTTTGCCTCCTTTTATAGAGTTCAAGGGGTGCAAGAAGACAATGGAGTTGTTTGATGATGAAGACCAAAATCACATCCATCAGATATTTGTAACTCAAATTATAGCTAGTTTATTGAAAAAGCTAAGTGAGAAAGTTATACAATAAATAAAATATATTGCTATCAATGTGGCTCTTGCTATCAAGTGAATAATTATTAGTGATTTATCTAAACTTTCTAATAAGACCAGAATCACATTAATCAGATAATTACAACTCAAATTGTGGCCACTTTACTTAAGAATGCAATTACCAAAATTAATGATAATTCAAGCAATAATTTCTTCAATGATCCAATTAAGTTTAATTTCATAAAATGTGACAAAATGAACTTAATTAAGCCAAATTGAACCTTAAGAAACCTCGTGAGAGGATTATAAAATGAATAAAATACATTGTTATCAGAGTCCCACTATCATTGCCTCATATTCAACCTGGTTGTTTGAGATAAGGAACACAAACTTCAAGGACTGCTTAACTGTTACTCCGTTTACATTTTCCAAAGTAATTCCCACTCCATTTCTTTTTAGATTTTAGGCTCCGTCCATATAAATAGTTTATTCTTTCCTTTGGTTGGAGGTCAGGCAGTGAATGAATTCTTCCAAAAAATCGGATAGAACTTGGGCCTTTATGGCTTGGTAGAGTTCATATTCAATTCCAAACTTGGAAGCTCTACTGACCATTCAATCATCCTCCCAATGAGTTTGGTTCTGTGCAACACTTGTCAAATGGGTTGGTCCGTCCTTACCACGATAGGGTGGTAAGGACAAACGAGTAGCACTTTGCTTCTCAATCCACTTATAACATAGTTCAGGTCCTTGCAGCATTTTGCTTACAAAGTAAATGGGCTTCTAGCCTTCTTCCCTTTCTCTAATAAGGACCTAACTAATCATTTTTCCTCCACTAAAAGAAAAGGTATATAACTTCTCCATTCTCTAGCCTGGTGGGAGGTGTAGAAAGTGCAAGCTTTAGACTTTGGAAGGCTTCCTCGCAATCCAAAGTCCACACGAAATTCTTTCCCTTCTTTAGAAGCTTAAAGAAGGGCAAGGCTTTTTTTACTGACTTGGAGACAAATCTCTTAAGCACCACTATCAGTCCTGTAACCTGTTGGATTTCCTTTATTATGCTAAGGCTTTACATGTCAATGATGACCTAGCATTTGTTTGGATTGGCCTAAATCCTTCTGTGTGTCTGCATGAACCTCCATAAATTTCTAGCTTGGACCCTAAATGCATATTTTTTTGGATTTAGCCTCATATCATGCTTTTGTAATTGCACAAAAACTTCTACGAGGTCGAAGGCATGGTTAGCCATGGTTAAGGTCTTGATAATCATGTCATCAATATAAACTTCCATCACCTTCCTAATTTTCTCCTCAAAAACCTTATTCTTCACCTTGTAGTAATAACTTGCTTTCTCTGTGATGAAGGTAGTTTTCTCTTCATCTTTTGGATCAATTGGAACTTGTTGTACCCCGAGTATACATCCATGAAAGATAAGTATTTGTACCTAGAAGAGCTATTTACCAGCTTGTCAATATTTGGTAATGGATAAGGGTCATTGGGGCAGACTTTATTGAGGTATGTGTAGTCAACACACATTCGCCACTTCCTTGAAGACTTGTTAACCAAAACCACATTTGAGAGCCAAGTGATGTAGGTCACTTGCCTTATGAATCCTGCATTAAACTTGAGCTATTCTTTCTATAGCTTTTAAGCATTATGGTCCTACCTTTCTTTTTCTCTATGACACTAGTTTGGCATTAGGGGAGATTGTAACATCCCAAACTTCCTAAATAGTTGACAGTAATTTTGACAGTTAACAGAATTCTACTGTTTAGTGATTTTTGTATACTGTAAAATTATTTTGAGTGTTCCGTCAGTACTTTTGATCGTTTTGTGTGATTTACTCCGTGTTAGGAAAATTATAATTTTTGGGCTGGGGAAAATCTTATGTAATTTAATTATTACTGTTAAGTTTTAATTATTTTACGTAATCTGATTTGATATTTGTACATTTTCTAATATTTGTAATTTTTATGGATGATTATAAATTTTTATATTTCTATGATTATTTTTGGGCTGTCTGTGGGCCCAGGTGGCCTTACGTTGGCCCAAGTAGGTCCCGTAAAGTAAAAATTTTTCTGCACATAAAAAAATTTATACTGTTTAGACGGAGACAGGGGATCTTACTAAACCTGAATCCGAAAACAATTTTAGAAAATTTATTTTACTGTATTTTGTATTGTATTTAATTATCTGGCGATAAAAAACAGTAAATATATTCTTTCATGGGGTTTTAGCTGATAAAAATAAATATTATACTGTTAAGTCAACATTAGTGGTTATGACAACTTTTTGACGGACTAATAGGAAGCAAGCTTAGTATTTAAGACTTTGATATCAACCGTCGATTGAATCAACGATGTAGAATCGATCTAATAAAATGGTTATGACCATTTATAACCATTGGATGAAGAATTAATCAAGGGTGGAAATTTGATCTTATAAAGTGGCTAGGACCATTTGTGACCATAAGATTTGGATTTAATCAAAGGTGGAGATTGGTCCAACTTAATGGTTTGGACTTTCAAGATTTAAACTTAATCATTGAAATTTAGTCTTATATAATGGCTTGGACTTCAATTGTGACCCTTGGATGGCAACATGGAAGGAAAGATCTTGACCATCCATTTAGTAGCTTCATCTAATGGCTAAGATTAAAGGAGAAAGAAGATCCAATGGTCTAAGTTTGTTACTATCACTTGGAAACTCTTCAATAATTTGGTGCCTTTGATTAACACTCTAATAATTCAGTCATTTCTCACTTACTCTCCACGGCAATGCAAGGGAAAAGGGGGCCAAAAGCATTTCATGCATTTGTTATCTCACTTCATCACCTTTCCTCTCAAATGATTTAATATCAACCATTTGTTCAAATAATTCACTCTTTTCTCTCTTCACTCTACGGCTATGCATTCTCAAAATGAATTCAACTAATTTAAGTAGTCAACAATAAATGGCTTACTTCTTGGAAGCACTCCACGACCAAGAAATAATAGAGGACAAGGAAATCTATATTAAATGGATTTGTCACATTTCTAGCAACCATTTAATATATAGATATATCTCACTTTTCTTTCCATTCATTTCCATGCATTCCCATGGCAATGGAGAACAAAAATTGCTCTAAATTATTACATCTTTGTGATATATATTAAAATGTCTTTAATTGAACAAAGTCGTAAGACTAAGTCAACAATGGTGGCTACTTCATTGGCTTCTACGGCCATGCATCAAATTTGGAAGACAAAATTACATTCAAATAATACTTGGTCATTCTTCTAACAATAATTGAAGAAGCTATACAAAGTTAGTCAACTTTGGTGGCTATTCCTTCTAATTCCTACGACAATGCATGTTTGGTGAAAGAAAAATACGTTATCATTAATTCATTTCTATCTCTTTTGTTTCAAAATCGCTCACGGCCAAGTAGTTTTTGGGGGCCCTAAATATTAACTCCTCACTTTATAATTCCTATCACCTTTCTATCAATTAACCAAACAAAGTCTCTCTCACCTTTTTCTCAAAACAGGTTCATGGCCATGAAGGCTTTAGGAAACCAAATTTGTGACTTTAATTTACTTAAACATCTTTTCTATTTCAAGAACCAAAGAACCATATCAAATTTCTCTCCACTTTCTCTCCATGCTAGGTTCGGTCATGGCACTCAAGAATGCCTTCCATCACTCAATAATTTTATCCAACCTTATTTCTTAAATCCTTACCTTATTCTAAGCAACTTTCATGTTAGATACTTTCTCTAAATCATTCATCTTCATGGACTTTCTCCAAGAGCAAAGTTATAGGGTATTTGAGGTGAAGTGTAAGGAAACTTCATTTCTTCTCTCTTTTTTCATGTTCTAAGCCATGTTTGATCCATGGTTCCTCTTGTTCAAGCTTGATTTACTAATAAATATATGTTTTGTTGTGTGTTTAAGAAATCTTTGGTGGTGAAGGACTTGGAAAAAGAAGCAAAACAAGGAGCTTTTGAGGATCTTCAAGAGGTAAGAGGGAGATTCATCTCACCAACCAAGTATGGTGGTGAGAGATGGTTTTGTATTTGATGGATGGTGAATCCATGTGAGGATTCATATCCATGGTCATGTAATAATTTGTGGGTGTTTATGTGCTTTGATTATTTGCCTATGCTTGTTATGATTTGCATGATTTATTTGCTTTAATTATGACATGCTTGTGATATATATGTTGAATATGTATTTGTATGTCATGATTTGATGATGGTAAGGAAAGTGATTTTTGGTTCTAAAGACCAAGAGGAATTTTGGCCAAGACACCTCAAAATAGGTGTTCATAAATTAATATTTTCATGAATGATAAAATTGGATGATTAGAGAAGCATAGAAAATAAACAAAGGGTTTGTTTTTCAAGAAATAGTGTTCACGGTTTTGAGAAGGATTTTTATTGATTTATTTTGTGTAAAAAGTTTCTAAGCATTTTACTAAACATGAATTTTAAATGAAAAGGGCAATGTTGATTTTAAGGATTTGCAAAGAAAGTGAAAATGGATTTGTAAAGAAAATGAAAATGGATTTGCAAAGAAAGTGAAAATAAAAAATGAACAAATGATTTAATTTCAAAGACCAAGTGCTCACGGTTTTTATGAAGAATTTTTAATGGTTTTGTTTGTGTAAAACCATATTGACTTAGAAGGAAAACTATTTGATGGTTTCAATAACCATGTACCACGGTTTTGGAAGGCTTGTAATGCCTTGATTTGGATGAAACAAAGTGATTTTTCAAATAGAAATATAATTGATTTAGTATAAGGAATTTGGAAAGGGAATCAGAGTGTTTTATCACTTGAGAAAATGAGATTTTCGTATATGAATGGAAAAGAGAGGTTGAAAGTGTTTGAACCTCAATTTATTTTGAAGAGAATTGATTTTAGAATTTATTTGAGAAAAACAAAAAATATAATAGTGATTTGATATTTTCTAACATGTAACTCATCCTTTGGGTTTTGGAGAGCGTTAGTAATTTTTAAAGTTAGAAACATTGATTTAATTCAATGGAATTGCGAATTTGTGGAATATATTATGAAAAGGATTTTCTTGAGTAAGAAAATGTGGAAAATAATGTGAAAAGTCATATTATTTTGAGTAAAGAATTTCTAAAAGGTGAAATGTGAAAAATGATGTTGGAAATGATATTGATTTGTTTGGAAGTCCAAAATAATGTTTGGAATATTGAGAAATATTTTACGTGATTGTAAAATGGTGAAAAATGTTTTACGTATCTTAAAAATATGATTTTTAAGCTACGCGATTTGAAAAATATTGAAATATTTCTACACGATTTGGAAATCATTTAAATATTTTGAAAATGATGGAAAATAGTTTACACGACTTAAAAGAATAATTTTTAAGTTACGCGATTGTGAAAATGGTGGAAAATCGCTACGCGATTTGAGTAACGTGTAAATATTTTTACGTGATTGAGAAAAACGTTGAAAAATTAATACGTAATTTGAAAATGCAACAGAAATGTTGCGCAATTGTGAAAACACAACAAACATGTTTTGTAACTATGAAAACATAATAATATGATTTCGTTGTTGAAAATACTGTATGATTACTGTTAGGCTAATGTGTGGACCCTGATTATGAGATTATGAAATTAAACCGAGAATGGGCCAGTGTGTGGATCCTGAAATGTGAAATTGTGAATTTGGCCTGTGATTGGCATTGGTGCATTTTATATGCATGAATTAGTGTATGAACACTATATGAGAAAATGATGAATTTTGCCTATGATTGACATTGGTGCATTGAACATGCATTGAAAAGGTCCGATGGACTGGATATGGCTATTTACCTAGGAGAGACGTACACCTTTTGAGTGGGTGCGATATGCGTAGTGCAAGTCACTTGTTGACCTTGGGGGGCATCGGGGTGCGGGTTGCCTATAGTGGGCAATGAGTCGCTCTACTGTAACCGTGGGTTAGACTGACGCGACACATCGATGATCCTGACCGAGACACTGTTCTTAATCAAGATCTGATAAAGACTATCGTGTATATGCTAGATGTGCAAAATCAAAATGAGGATTATAGCACGTGGTCTGAGGCATGTGGTACTGACAGATCTTTTCTCCGACCTGAGTTTAGCTCTATGGAGTAGGAAATTGAGTCTATGTACACATGCATAATCTGAACATTTATATCTGTGTGATATATTAATTGAGGAACAATTGAACTATTGAATAATACTGGATGATGATGATGATAAATAATGTTGATGACATTATTGTTATTATCGTGTGTTTTGAATTGATGATAGTTGGATAATGTTAAGGGCATTATCGTGTATATTGAATGATATTTGAACTGATAAATGATTAGATGATGATAGTTGATTAATGTTGAAGACATTATTGGAATTCTGGTATGATATACCTGTATGATATGTTGTTTGTGAAATCTTTGTGCTACCATATTAGTATTGGCGTAAGTGATCTCACCTCTTTGTTATATTGTTTGGTTGGGTTTGTGTTGTTAAAATTATGTAATAGATGGAACGAGTTTATTAGACGTGACTGGAGGCAATATGCTGAGTTTGATGAAAACATCGAAGAGTGACTACTCTGGATTAGTTTTGAGGAGTTTTGAGGAGGAACAAATATATGGCGCATCAAAGTGGATAAAAGATGGGATAAGTATGTTACATTATTATTTCTCGTTAGTGTTTATCGTGCTGTTAAGTAAGACCCGTCATAGGGTTTGCTACTGTTTAAAAAGCGAGTCTGTAATTTTTATATTTCTTGAATAATTGTTTAATATTAATTGGTGTCAATATTGTACATCAATCAGTTTAAATCTATTTTTTAGTATTACCTATAAATTCCAGTAAATTTATATTTTCGCGAGAAGAAATTTTAAAACTCACATTTTATAACTCAAACCTTTTTATGAACTTCTTTTCAGATTACGAGTTGGGAGTTGGAAATGTGATACCCTACGGAGGGTGTTACAAAGATCGATAACCAATGGCAGATAAAGTTGGGATCCAGGCTAGGCATATCTGCCACAGTCCAAGCAAAAAAGTATTTATTCTCTTGCAAGAAAGATGTTAGCTTCCTCATTTCCCCCTTGGAAAAGCTCACTCCAATCTTAGTGACTTAGTTTAGGCCTAGTTTGACACTAGCTGGCCATCAGGTTATGGCATCTTTTCCTTCATCTCGCTACAAATGTCTAGTTTGGCCATCATCACTGGTCAAGATTCTTTCCCATGAGGTGGTTTCCTCCGTTGTTTGGAGTGAGACTTGACTTTTGAAACTTCTAAGCTAGTGTTGTAATAGCTCTAAACTGCAACCTAGTTCGCTTAGAGAGGTGGTGTGTAGAGACTATCGCCCCAAAGGCAATTATGGATGATCTTCCCAAGAAAAACTTGTAGGCAGAGAGACAATTAACCATTAGAAATTTTACCTTTATCTTTACATGAGGAGTTTTGTGTTGTTTTCAAAGGAGCTCTATCCTAGGTGAGGCACAACTCGATGTGTCCATTAAGTCATATTTTTCCTCTTGAAAACACTATCAAGTCAGTATCAAAGGGCTTTAGGTCGAGCAAAAAGAGCCTGAGGTTACGAAAACAATCCATAGTCAAGATGTCCGTGGAGCTATCCTGGTCCACAAAAATCCTTTTGACTCTTGCATTGGCCATGATTCCTGTGATAACCATTGGATCATCGAGGCCTAGTATTACCTATTCAGTGTTTTCATTAGTGAAGCTTATGGATAAGGTGCTCTGGGATCCACTTTCCTTTTCAAAGACTAGGTGGGAAGACTCATTGAGGACCTCCCTCAAGTGCTTCTTGCTAGCAGATTTTGATTGCCCGCCTCCAGCAAAACCTCCTAAAATGATGTTGATCATCCTTAAGACTTCATTGTCATACCTTTCTTGTTTTTAGGGGTAGTCCTACCTCATAAGATGGGCATGCTCCTATGGTGGTGAGTAGTCCTCTATGGAAGGGGTTCGTCTATACGTGCTACAACTTCTTTTTCTTTCCTCTCTCCTTTTATACCTCAGGGGTTGCTATCTTTGAACTTCTAAACATAATTCCGCAACCTATCCCATAATATTTGGGTCTCAATAGCATCTCAAAGGTCAACACAGTCCTCTGTGTTGTGTCTGTACGTATGGTGATAGTTGCAGCGTTTGGACTTATTAATCCATTCTCAAAGTCTCAAGGTCTTAGGCATATGGAGTTTGGAGATATCCATATGATACACCTCAAGGATTTTACTTTGGGAAACCTTACGGGGGGTGTTGTCATCATATTTCCCTATGGTAGTCCCCTTGGCAGATTCCTTGGATCCTTGATCTCAGGCTCTTTCTCCTTCCTCCAAGGTGCCTTTGACTTTCAATGTGCTTCACTCTTGGCTCTTAGCACTTTCTCCATGTTAATATACGTTATTGAGTGATTTTTCAACTAATCGAGGTCTATGAGGGGTCTCTTCTACATTATTTTTAGTCATCTACTCCCGGTTCACCATAAATGAGGTCAGCTATCTATTGCTATTGTACAACCAACACTTGGTACAACTTCTACTTTTTTGGGTTTAGGTGTTATGAGTTTAGACTAACTATGTTTTAAGTGAGCAATACTTTGTAGGATAGTCCAGGTATCAAGAGTGAGCAATGTAATAAGAAAGCAAAGATCTAAATTATGTTCAACTCAAGGAGAACGTGCATGCCTATCTCATGAAGGTTTTGATAAACAACAAAGACATATCAAAGACTAAGTCCAAAGGAAGATTAAATGGTATAACTTATAGGACTTAGCGTCTTTTATGTAAGAAGCTTTTTGGATATCTCAAATACATTTTCAAATCGTTACAAATGGTTTTCACATGCTAAAATGTCCAACAAACAAGTTTTGAAAAACTAGTTATGGTGGTAGTTCAAAACTATGAAAAATAGTCAAGTTTGAGTTTTACAAAACTGACCTTTAGTTACTCTTTTGATCATAACTTTCAAAATACTTTGAGTTTTGTTCTAAAACTTATTCTATTTGAAAATAGACTCAAAGATCTTTCCAATGAGTAGTAATTTGCTTTAAACGGATGAAAAATGAAGAAGTTATGACCATTTAAAGTCAGATTTCAAAATTAGAGTGGTTTATATAAATAAGGGATGTGTTATTCGAATAACACAACCTAAAAAATGTTGCAAAACGTGTTTTTGAAAATCTATTCGAATAACCAAAGGGTTATTCGAATAACATGACCCAGAAATCACGTAACGACTATTTTCTTGAGCTTTTAATGAAATTAATACCCAATGACTCTTTTCTTGGAACACTATAAATACATGGTTTTGGGTCATCTTTTACACACACCCAGCTATCTGAAACAATTCTTTATTGCTTTAATTCGTGATTCATATTTATTATTATTATTTCCTGTGCTCTTTTCACCAAAATTTGATATATCATAAAAGAGATTCATAGTGCTTCAATTTGTAATACATACTCTTGAGAAAGTTTCTTCCTTGTTCTACTCTTTGATTCTTTGTAATGAGGGTGAGGTATCCCTCAGAGAAATTGTAACGAGGGTGAGGTATCTCTCAGAGAAATTGTAAGGGTGAGGTATCCCTGAAAGTTGAGACTTAAGCACAATGGTGAGGTATCCCAAGGTGTGAGGAATGCTCTAGTCTGTAAAGGTAGCAAACACCTATTCAAGCTTGCATTGATAGTGAAAAATATTAGGTGGTTTACTTGAGGACTGGATGTAGGTCACAAATGGTTGGTGACTGAATTAGGATAAATACTGTGTTTGCTTCTCTTAACTCTATCTCCTTTACATTTGTGCTTTAATTATATATGCTTGAGTTGAATTTGATATCTTGTTTATTTTCTTGATTTATCATATAACCCAAGTGGTATTTGAGAAATCTCTAATAGTTATACTTTTTTCACTGCATGTGTTGATTAAAAATATCAAAATGCATAATTTCTCAAAGTTGCATTAAAAATTTGTAATCACCTAATTCACTCCCCTTCTTAGGTAATGGTTGCCATGACTAACAAGTGGTATCAGAGATTCGTGCTCTGTTGAAAGCTTAACCACTTAGAGTTAAAGATCCTTGTTTGTTGGCAACCGTTAAATTTTTTTTCAAAATGGAAGGTTTTGAAATTAATAAACCACCATACTTTGATGGTGTGCATTTTGTTTATTGGAAAGATAGAATGAAATCTTATATACAATCTATTGATTTAGATTTGTGGGATATTATGCTTGATGGATTTTCTCCTAAACTAAAACAAACTTGGAATGCCTAATATAAGAAATGTTTTTCTTTAAATATTAGAGCTATACAAATCTTGAGAAGTTGTTTGAATGATGAGGCTTATGCTAAAATTAAGAGTTGCTCTAGTACTAAAGATATATGAGATGCTCTTGATATTATTTATCTTGCTAACAATGATTTTGTATATAAAGTTGTATATAGAAAGCAAGAAGAGCAAAAACCATTGAAGGAAGCTTGTTATGAAAAATATCCTCAAAAAGATGTGCAAACTATTGAAGGGGGTCAAATGCCTCTTAGTGATGATGATGCTCAATTTGAAGAAGAGGCAAAACAAAACAAAATTGAGAAGGAAGGTGTTATTGAATCCTTGATGGACAATAATGAAGAAGATGATGATTCCCTTAAAGAGTCAAGTATGCTAGAAATTGAGACTACTTCTTATTTGGCTAAAAAGGACTTTGAGGTAAATAATGTTAAACTAGATTATAGTCCTTCCTACTATAAGCTACAATGTGCATATAATAAATTGTATGATGGTTTGTTGAATTTAGAAAAGAACTTATCGTGTTTGGAAAACATTTGCTCAATTAAAAATAAAATTGAGACTTTGAAAAATGAATATGTTTTTCTTGATGAGGAAATACCTTTAAAATGTGAAACCTCAAATTCTTGTGAAAAGTGCATTGATTTACAAAATTAAGTTGAGGACTTATATTCCGAATTTGCCAAAGCTAATAATTCTAATTGTTTACATTCCATGTTTATTAATAAGAATGAAATTGATATTATTCCACATGGAAATTTAAGTAAGGCTTGTGGCAAAAATAGTATAGAATGTAATAACAACAAAAGGCTTAAGTTTTCCAAAGATGATCTTCAAAGAACCAAGCCATCATTGGATTCAATTATTTATAATTTTTGTGGTCATCTAGGACATATTTCTCATTTATGCAATTACAAAAGAAATACATATATAAGAAATTTCATGGTGTGGGTTCCTAAAAGTCTTAAAGACTCTAGCATTAACATTCAAGGATCCAAGATGAAGTGGGTGCCAAAATGTCATCCTAGTGTTTCAATTATGTAGAAAATTTCTCAAAAGGATGGACTAATTGGTCAAAAGATGAATCATCAAGGAAAATGCTTCCAAAGCCCAAGGGTAGAAGTTTTAGTGAAAGAAGGAAGATGGCTTCAACCAAAGCTTCTTAAGTACAAAATGTAGAACTTGCAAAGTTCAAAATACCAAAAGAGAAGCAATGGGTAAGGAAAAGAGTTTCCTTGATTACCAAGGCCAAGGTATTAAATGTTTTTACCTCTTATACTCATTCACATAAAAAAATAATGAATATGAGGTAGATTCCTTGTAGGCCCTAGGTAAAGGATAGAATCATGTGTACTTGGTACAAGTTAAATATTATGTATATCACATGATTATGTTCATTCTTGTTACACCCTTTACTCATTACCTTGCATATTTCTTAAAAATAGGGTATTCTATGACTATGTATGCTTTCTATGCTTTAAATTGTCTATATATCATGAAAATAAGCATGTTATTGGCTATGTGCTTAATGGTAATTGTTTATTTAACTTGTTGTGCTCAATTTAAATACTATTGAAAAATTGATCTTTATGAGAGCATAATGGATTAATATTCAAAAACTAACACACAAGGACCCAAGAAAATTTGGGTACCAAAAGTAAAAAATTGAGGTATGTTGTAAATGTGCTTGAAGGCCAAGAGCTGACTTTGGCATCTTAAAAGTGGCTGCTCCAAGCAAAAAGACCAAAAATACTCAAAGCTCTATCCCTTGTCTTAATAAAGCTTGGACTTACAATCTTTGGATAAGTGGAGACTTGTGTTATGATTTTCTAGCCTTATATCTTAAAAATATCTCTACATGTCTTGAAAATGTTAGATAAGTATGCTGTTTGTTTGAAATGACATATTTGATGATAATATCCTTGAGCATGAGTTTTTGTCTAATCATGACTTTTAAAATGAGTATTTGTGTTAGATGGTTTTATCTTGTTTTATCCATTTCTAACATAATCTTTGGTTGATTCAAAATGTCTATGTAATAATTAAGAATTTGGTTTGATTGTCACGAATGCATGTTAAAATGAGTGCTTAATTGCTTCTTGACTGTTTTTAATATTCAGACTTATTGGTTTTAACCTGTTGATGTTGTTCTGATATATTTATTTGAATAGAAAGGTTTTTATTTGGATAAACCCTTTCTATAGCCACTAAAATCTATTTTCGAATGCTTTTTATTTGAATAAGAGCAAGTCTTATTCGAATAAGTCTTTTTGTTTGGCTGCTAGTTCTAAATGTTTTATTCGAATAAGAAAAAGCTTATTCGAATAACACTTGACAAAAAGCCAAGTCTGTTTGTTTTCCACGGGTTTAGTTGAATAACAAACAAGCCTAATAGAATAAATATGATCTGTATGAAAGGTTCTATTGTTTTTCCCATTCATTTCTCAAGAATTTGTTGTATATATCGAATTCTTTGTAATTGGACTAAAATTGCAAATGCTTAACCATATCTAATTGGCTATTATTTTGATGAATATATGTACTTGGCTAAATTGATAAATGAAATGAAATATCTTTTGCCCTTGTGAACACATTTGTTATTTTGCCTTATTATTTTGAATGCTTATTTACTTATGAGTTTGGCATAATGACTAACCTCTATGAATCCAAAATTGATGGATACCAAAGAAAGTACTTTGAATTGTGTTGTAGGGTGATAACTACCTCAAGCAAACATTTAAATGGAATAAGTTTATTCAACTTAAGGATAGTAAAGTTTAAAAGGATTCAATTTTTCAAAAGGGGTGCAAAAAATCTCTATTTCCTCATGCAAACTTGAAGCTTGGAAGTTGGAGTCACCTACCAAAATTCAAAGAGTACAATTTTTGTGATATCAATATATTATCCTTATTTCTTCTTTAAATTGAATATCATGTGATATTTGGAGAAGTAGAAAGTTTTGTTATGCCTTAACATGCCTAACATGATTATTGTTTGCCCAAAATGCCTATATAAGTTTTGATGATGATTATGTGTTTCTTGATAAACTTGAATAATGCCTTAAAATGCTTTTAAAATGTAATGTGCCATTATAAAATTCTTTTTGAAAGGGGGAGAAGTTTTAAAATTGTTTTTGATTGATGGATTAAAAATAAGTATCTTTTGCCTTGCTTTACTTTATGGGTAATGTGCTTACATGGTCTTGGTATATATATTTCATTTTATGCATCTTGTGCATATTTTGAGGGGGAGTCTAGCTCTTAAATTGTTGCTTATATATTTTGGCTTACATCTTTGTTTGACATGAAGTGTTTTATTGTTAATACTATCAACATGTTAACGAGGATCATCTCATATTCGCCTTCCCTCAATCAATGAAAGAAGGTAAACATTCTTAAACTTTATATCTTTTGATTATTTCATCGAGAAATGCTTGATATGTGACAAGTTGGATGAACTTATATGGATATTTTGTAACTTTCATCAAGCGGTACTTATTTATCATGTGGTATGCAAGATATTATATGTTAGACATAATTTCTTAGGCTTATTGCTATCATATGCTAAATGTTAATGTACCAAAATGTGACAAGCATTACATGAAAATTCTTTTATATCTTAAAAGCATGCTTGTTTCATCTCTCTATTCTTGAATAATATTTAGAATCAAATAAGGGGAGATAGTTATGTTTTGAATAAGTTGAAAAAGTTTTTGGTTTTGATGATCCTACTATTTTTGGCAATATGAGTTTTATCTATAGGGGGAGAGAAAATATGATCTTTCCTTCCTAAGCCTTTTTGTTGATGTCAAATTGGGAGAAGGAGAATTAGAAAGAAAAAATTGTTCTTGTACTTATTGTTTGATATGCTTATATTGCTCAAAATATTTTTCTTTGATGATTTGTCATCATCAAAAAGGGGAAGATTGTGGAAATAAGTTTGCCCCAATGATTTAATATGTTAAGTTTTGATGATGACAAATACAAGCAAAAAAAGAATGATGCTTATGCTACATAGATGTACTAAATAGATTATATAAAGATATTGAATTATGAGTTTAAACTAACTATGTTTTAAGTGAGCAATACTTTGTAGGATAGTCCAAGTACCAAGAGTGAGCAATGCAATAAGAAAGCTGATAATCACATATTTTATACATTAATAAACCTTTATTTTTAGTCATTTACACTCTCCATGTACTTAATTGATTAAACCTAGTTATGTTTTGTAAGTTTGGACTCAAATTGGACTTAATTGATTTTTCTAGCATTATTTGGGTCTTACACTGTTTTTGTATTTTCGTCATATCTTGAGTTCTAGATGTGTAAAAATTATGTATTTTACCAAAGATAAGAGAGAGCTCTACAACTTTCATGAAGAGTTCTAGGTAAAATAAGGATATCTAGAGGAGCTAATTGGGTTTGGAAGTCAGAATACGAGTTTTGTGATTGGAACCTAAATAGTGTGTAGTAATCAAAGCATAAATTGGGCTGTAGGAACTTTCTTGCACTGAAATTTGGATATTTGAAAGTTAAGACCTATATCTACAACTTTTATGAAGAACATAAGGGTTCATTCGGACAGATTGGAGGTGATATTGGGTCTGGAAGTCAAAACAGATGTGCTGAAACTGGGCCTGAATAGTCTGCAGTAATTGGGTCATATCTCAGGCTGTAGGACGAAATTTTGGATGATCTTGGTGGTATTTGAAAGCTGAGACAAAATTTTACAACTTTCATGAAGACCACGTTGCTTCATTCTGATGGCATCCATGAGATCAACACTGAATGATTTCGGAGACAAAGAATCTCAATAATTTTCCACTCACCAACTCACCATTTGGCATTTTTCACTCATCCACCTACTGCTCACCTACTCTTAATCAGCTTCCTTGTCATTTTGTATCCCTAATCCTCTATAAAAGGCACCGTTGGATGATCATTTGGTGTTCTTGGTGTTAGGCTTAATTTTTAGAAGTTATGGTTATGCTTGTTTATTGTTTTCCTTTGTTGTAATTTTCTCTTGCTCTAAATTGAAGCTATGTTCATATTTCTCTTCTTCACTGTTTCTTTATTCTTGTCTATGAGTAACTAAATCTTCATCTTGCTTGGGTGAAAGAGTGAAGCTCTTGGTAATGAAATAAGGTTAAATTATTTTATTTCTTGAGCTTAAATGATATATTATCAAATGGACATTATATGTATTGTATTTTGTTTCCAATCAATTTAAAAACCTTCTTTGTATAATGGAGATCTTGACTTATTGTAGACAATATGATTGACAAAGTGAATGCTTGACCTCATTTACAAATGTTGGTAGATAATTAAAGAAATCATAATATGATTGCATATATAATTGAACTTTGAATGTTATGTTTTCTGATTGAAACCTCTGTTGTGTGTGGATTTCAATTAAGTTATAAAGAGAAATAATCTTGCCTTTAATTTATTACCAAGAGTGGATCTCCTAACCCAAGCAAGTTCTTAAATTTATTTGTGAACATCTTTTATTACTTTTGGTGTTGTGACAAATCCTTTTCTTACTTCAATTAATTTTTCTTTATCAATTCCCTGTGGATCGACCTTGGACTCCTGAGAAATTTATTACTTGAGACAACCTGCACTTGGGTTTGCATCCTTTAAATATCGCAATCAAGTTTTTGGCGTCATTTCTGGGGACTTGATTTGAAGTTTTAATTTATTGAGGTTCTTTTTCTTTAATAAAATATATTCTCTCTTCTCCCTCACTGGAGCAAAAGATCGGCTTGCTGATCCTTTGGTTTCTTGACTAACTCTCTAACTTTCTAACTTCCTAACCTACTAATTTGCTAACACTAACATACTAACTTTCTAACATTTATATTTATGTCATTTACTTATATTTACTAACTTTTAATTTATATCATTTATTTTCTCGCTACTAACTTTTATTTTCTCATCTTTAACTTTTAATTTACGTTATTTATTTTTTGCTCTCTAATTTTTTAATTTCTTTATTTATTATTGCTTTCTAACGTAATGAAATAATTTTTCTTCTTCTCTTCTCTTTCGCCGGCTCTAGTGGGGCTCTGCCTCTCTCCAATTTTCATATTTTAAATTTATTTTCTGCACTTTACTTTCTGTACTTTACTTTCTACACTTTAATTTCTGTATTTTATTTTTTGCACTTTCTAACTTACTAATTATTAACTCTCTAACTATCTAACTTTTTACTTTATCAGTTATCTAACCTTTTACTTGTTAATATTTATTAGGTGGTTGGTTTATACCACATCCTTGTTAATATTTAATGACTGGTGTAAAATGTCGACTTGTACATTATTTTTTTCATTTTAAGCCATTTATTTATGCTTACTTAGTATCGGTATTTAAATTCTGGTCGTTTAGTTAAAATTAGTCCTTATACTTTATATATTGATTTGTTTGAATCACAATCACACACAATTGATACAATGGTTGAAAATAAAAGTTTACATGATGAACATGAAAATCAACCGTTGCGAACCATGCATTAATATTTGCAACCACCTCGAAATTCAAGTCCATCATGTTTTATTTTTCCACTCAATGCCAATTAGATTCAAGCCAGGTATGATTTCTTTACTTCCTAATTTTCATGGTTTAGAATCTGAAAGCCCATATTTACATCTGAAAGAATTTGAGGAAGTATATATTGCTTTTAATGACCAAAATTGCACTGAAGAGATTCTTAAGCTTAAATTGTTTCCTTTTTCTTTAAAAGATAAAGCAAAATCTTGGCTTGACACTTTGAAACCAAGATCAATTGGCACATGGCAAGAAATACAAGGTGTGTTCTTGAAGCAATTTTTTCCATCACATAAAACTAATGCTATGAAAAGACAAATCCAAATTTTTGTCCAAAATTCAAATGAAACATATTTTCAATGTTGGGAACGATTTAAAGATTTATTAAATTCTTGCGTACATCATGGTTTTGAAAAATGACATACTATAAGCTTCTTTTATGAAGGTTTAACACCTAAAACTAAACAATTTGTGGAAACAATGTGTAATGGTGAGTTTCTTGATAAAGAACCTAATGAAACTTTAGACTATTTAAACCAGTTGGTTGAAAATTCTGAATCTTGACATAGTACTAATCCTTTCAAAAATTCAATTAGATCTAATCTTGCAAGTGCTAATAAAGAAAAATATTACCTTAGTCAAAAGAAAGATCTAAATGCTAGGTTTGCCTGTTTGGCTAGAAAAGTTGAAGCCATGGAATTAAGAAAAGTAAAAGAAATCAAATCTGTACAAAATGAAGAAATTTGTGGCATTTGTGATGACTTAGGACACTTAACACATGAATGTCGTAATATTTCTATTTTTAAAAAAGTTGTACATGAATAAGTAAATGCAATGAATAATTTTAAAAAAGCCATTTACTTCTTCTTTTTCTGATACATACAATTCGGGATAGAGAAATCACCTGAATTTTAGTTAGAGGAATAATAATTAGTCACAATTCGTACAACCACCACCTCCTCAGGCACAACAGGACTCTCAAAATTCTCAAGGATATGCACCTTATGTCCCATCATATAGGAAAAACTTTGAAGAAACATTGCATGCATTCATAGAAAAACAAGAGGTCATTAATAAACAAAACAATCAAACCATGACTGACATAAAAGAAACTCTTGCTAAACTTTCTTCTGCACTTACCATTCACAAGAAAGGAAAATTTCCTTCTTAACATCAACCAAATCCCAAGG
Source organism: Ormosia emarginata (assembly GCA_029884605.1). NCBI lineage: Eukaryota > Viridiplantae > Streptophyta > Magnoliopsida > Fabales > Fabaceae > Ormosia > Ormosia emarginata. The sequence goes on along the minus strand of JAQQTP010000078.1, from coordinate 15,449,373 downwards.
GTCAGTACAGTCTAAATGAGAGGAGTTCTGAAAATCAACAAATAGATCAAGTCAAGTCAATGATAACTCTTAGGAGTGGAAATGTTATTGAAAAACAAATTCCCGAACCTTGTGAGAAAGAAGATGAACCAATTCCCCAAGAAAATGAAGAAGTTGACCAAAAGGAGACCAAACTCTCACCTTCACCCCCATTTCCTCAAGCATTGAATAATTCAAAGAAATTGGACCACAACACTGAAATTTTTAAAATTTTGAAACAAGTGAAGATCAATATTCCTCTGTTAGATGCTATCAAATAGATTCCTTGTTATGCCAAATATTTGAAGGACTTGTGCACTGTTAAAAGGAAACTAAATGTGAAAAAGAAAGCATTTTTGGCTGAACAGGTAAGCTCCATTCTTCAGAATAATAATGTACTAAAATATAAAGACTCTGGTTGTCATACAATTTTATGCATTATTGGAGAACATAAAATTGAAAAAGATTTACTTGATCTTGGTGTTAGTGTCAATTTGCTTCCATATTCAGTTTATCAGCAACTCAACTTAGGTGAGTTAAAACCAATTTATGTAACTCTTCTACTTGCTCATAGATCAATTAAAATTCTAAGAGTAATAATGGAAGATGTGTTTGTACAAGTTGATAAATTCATATTTCATGTGAATTTTATTGTCTTGGATACTGAACCTATGGTTGATAATTGCAAGTCTATTCCTATTATTTTAGGTCGTCCATTTTTAGCAACATCTAATGCTTTGATAAATTGCAATAATGGAGTGGTGAAACTAACATTTGGAAATATGACATTGGAACTCAATGTTTTTAATATGTGCAAGCAACCACAAAAAGTCTTTGATGAAAAGGAGGAAGTTGAAGGGATTGAAGCCATTGTAGATGATCATCTTCAAAAAGGGAGTTCTTCTGACCCATTAGAAGTTTGTTTAATTAATTCATTTGATTTACTTGATTGTATAGAGGAAATAGAATACAAGGGATGAAAGCCAAGATTTGAAGAGCTAAAACCCATGAATGATGATGCTCATGAAGAAGTACCCACACCGGAACTAAAGTCATTACCTGTTGGATTGAAGTACATATTTTTGGGAGAAGAATAAAGCTTTCTAGAAGTAATTTCCTCAACTCTTACTGGAGAAGAAGAAGGAAAGATGCTGCCTCAGTGGACACCCCAAGATAGAAGGAAATTTTTTACAGAGGTAAATTTTTTTTATTAGGATGATCCATACTTGTTCAAATATTGTCTTGATCAAATCTTTCGGAGATGTGTGCCCGATAGTGAGGTAGGTAGTATCATTAAATTTTGTCACTTAGAAGCATGTGGAGGTCACTTTTCTTCAAAGATAATAGTTGCGAAAATCTTACAGTGCGGATTTTATTGGCCCACATCATTTAAGAACTACTATACCTTTTGTAAAAGTTGTGAAAATTGTAACATCCCGAAAAGTATTTATTTAATTACAAATGATCATTTTATAATATTTTAGATTTTTAGAAATTTTTCTGGATTTTTCTGAAAACATTGAATATTTTAATATATTTCTCGTTTTATGTGTACACTGTGCAGACCAGGGAAGATGCAATGTCTTTTCTGTGGCTGGTAAACTCTAAATTGTGGACTTGTCGATAGGGGATCTTACTAAACCCGAGGCCGGACACAGTTTACAAGGTTTTACGTTTTTCGAAAAATTTTAACAGATAAAATAATAAAACACTGCGAAGAAATTATCTGTCAGATTTGTTAATGCTGACTTCTGCCAACTATGACTATTGTCCAATAAATAATAACATATAATAAAAATCTTATCACATTGTTCAAAATTTACCTTGTGTCAAACCCCTTTAGCCTTATTTTCAAAATAAAAATTTACTTAATTAAAAACCCATTATAGGAAGCTTCCAAGAAGTTTCCTATTTGACCCATTTTCTCTCTCTTCCCTCTCCACTCTTCTCTACGACAGAAGCAATATGGGAAGCCCAAATATTTCCTCTCATCTTCCTAATATTTCATTCTCATTCTCTAAACCCCAAATACCCGTTTCTCCATTTCCTCTCTTCTTCTTTTCCTTCTCCACCGAGCATCCACCCCTTTGGAAGACCATTTCCATGATTTGCTAAATCAAACCCATTTCCACTCATCTTCCACCACTCCAAGTTCTCTTTTGTTGATATCTCCTTGGTTCTTCTTCTTCTTCCTCTTCCATTTTTCCACCATTGAAGCTAAAGCTTGGAGCTTTAAGGTAAAGTCTTCAACTTTCTTCCATTTTTCTTGCTATTCTCGTTTCTCTTGGTCCCCTAGGTGACCAAGAACCCATTTTTCATAGTTTGAGTGGACATTATGGAAGTCACTCACATTGGAGTTTTTCTTGAAAGGGGAAAACGAAAACTTAGGGCAAGAAGGAGTACCACCATTGTGTTGTCTTCCAAATAGGTAAGAGGAAGATGATCCTCCTCAACCAATCTTGGTTAAGGGAATGTCTTGTGTGTTGTTGTAGATGAGGGAATCCATGTTGGATTACTCTCTTTGTCAAATTGTGTTATTTCCATGATTTTGTAGTTGTTTGATTTGTGTGATTATATGGATTTGTAATCTGTGTTTTGATGACATAAACCATGCTTTGGATTGTTCGTAAATGATTGTAAAACCTTGAGATTGGATGGGCCACGGTTCTGCAGAAATGGATTCTGTAGAACCCTTGTAAATGCACTAGCGCTCAGGTGCTGTGCATAGAGCCTCTAGGCGCTCTTTGCCCAGAGAATTTTTCCTGTAAAGTGGCTTGGTTAGCGCTCAGGCGCTTCGTGTTCAGCGCTTAGGCACTCAACCAGCGCCCAGACGCTACAGATATGGCGCCTAGGCGGCCCTAGCAAAACCAGCTGGATAATTGTGAAATGATACTAAGACTTCCATGGGAAGATACCACAAAAAGAAAATGATAAAATAAAGTAAGGAACTGGATTTGCTAAGGGAATTCCTCTAGAAAGAGAAATTTTATGAGAATAGACTACGTTAGGAAATTCAATCGATTATGGAAACTTACTTAGTGATGGATACTTGTAAGAATGGCAAATCTTGAATAAGAATGCTTAATGGACCTTGAAAATGTATTACCTTATTTGATTTCAATATTATGATATTATGGGACCATATGAATGACCAATGTTGTGTTGATGCTTATTTGAGCCAATTGTGGCATATTATGGAATAGTATGTGATGTTGACCATACATGTTCATGCATAGAGTCTTATGCATTGTGAATGTCCTGCGGACTGTTGTAAGGCCGAGTTGCCTAGGAGATTGGACACACCTTGGTGCGGGTGCGAATAGACTAGTGTAGGTCATGTTATGACCTTGGGGGCGTCGAGGTGCGGGTCCTTCACAGTGGGTAGTTAGTAGCTCTTCTGTCTGTGGGGCAAACTGATGCAAATGCACCAACGATCTGGACTGAGATACTGTGTTATGTCGTGATCGAGCGTGGACTGTCTGTTCAATGCTTGTATGTGCACGTAGAAAACTGTTGAGTTTTAACACCTTGGCCTCGGCAGCCGAGTTATAGACACGTCTCCTGATCTTTTTCTCCGACTGTTTGAGTCTAGCTCCATGGAGTAGGAAATTTGAATACCGTATGCATGTGCTTCACGGGATATTTTACAGTTAATGACTACTACCCTATATGAATTTGAACTGTTGTATTATTATTGTGAAGAATGCCTGCCTGGAGTTGTTTACTTGCTTACAGATGTACTATCTGCCTATTATTGTTGTTATTATTTTTTGGACTGTTATATGGGCGCTATGCGCCGTATTATTCCTGGCTGCCATAATTGGTAATGATGGTAGGATGTCTTACTTCTTTTATGTTTTTCCATTATTTGCTGCCTGCGCGTATACTGTATCTACCGAAGACGACGGCAAGGAAGCTGAAGCCCCCAATTTTCTTGGCTTCTGGCCTGAGCAAGACTAGTATCTATTGTGGAGCATGGAGGCACGCATGCGCGGATTTCTGGGCGACGTGCGACTGACCTTCCTCGGAGGGCCAGAGTGCTGGCACATCAACCTGAGCTCTGACTGCTGTGTCTATGTAGGAGATGTATCGATTTCCCTTGCCTGGAGACGTCATGAAGCGCCGATCCTCACCTGCTATGTCAGCCTGCGGTTGGAGTTCTACTTACCCATCCGAGAGATGTGGGGTGACCGTTACTACACCCCTTAGGAGGACTCTTTTGATTCTACTGCTCGGACTCTTGCCCGTGGTTCCGTGGTTCCCATGGAGGTTTCCTCTGAAGAGGAGGATCCTGCTGAGGATCCGGACACGGTCCCTCTTCCTCTGAGGGACTGATGTTACTGGTAGCTGCTGATGGTTGCCAATGTTTTATTTTGGGGGCCTGATGTATTACTTTTGGTGGGTTGTGTATTTTGATATTTCTGGTGGATGTATATGTAAAATCCATAGGCATGTATAGTTTTGCTTTTTTTTGGAAATTTTCTGGCTGTATCTAAAATATATTTGGCATCTAAATATATATGTATATGTATGTTATTCAGATGTGGGTTTCTGTTTATTGTTTTGTTCTTACCGTTATTCAAATTCCGCATTGTTAAAAAGGAAAAAAAATATACTGCCAATTTTACTCATGTATTAAAGTACTAAGCAAGTTAATTTTGAACTAAATGAACCGGGTCTTAATTGTTTAAAAATTTATTTTTTGCATTTCCTTCTTTTCATTTACGTTTAATGATGTGACGTTCCCTCTCCAAAAAGGGGCATTACATTTAAGTTGGTATCAGAGCCCCGATTTTTGTTTCTTTGGGTCTTGTGTGTGAGTTTGTCTTGTTTGTGATGTGTGAATCTCTATGATTGGTATTCTGAATGAATCCCTCTGATTTTCCTTATGTTTTTCAGTAATCTGATTTAAGAGAAAAGCAAGATGGCAAGAGGTGAAGAAATAGTAGCCGCTATAGAAGCGATGCAGAGGATGGCAGAAGTCATCGCGCAACAAAATGAACGTGCTGCTCAGCAACAAGAGAGAACTGCTCAACAGCTCGAGGCGACTGCCGATGCACAGAACTTAGTAGAGTTTCGTCGCCACAACCCTCTGCAATTTAAGGGAGAATTTGATCCAGACAAGGCTAGTTTATGGATCAAAGAGCTGGAGAAAGTTTTCCGTGGCATGAACTGTGCCGTAGACAAGAAGGTAAACTACGCTATCTTTATGCTTGTGGGCAACGCCTAAGATTGGTGGAACGGAGCTCAGAGAGCACTGGAAGCCGAAGGAACTGACGTCACGTGGAACGTGTTCAAGAACAAATTCTTGGACAAATACTTTCCTGCAAATGCGAGACATGCGAAAGAGATGGAGTTTCTCAACCTGAAATAGGGAAACATGACCATTAGTGAGTATGCGGTCAAGTTCGAGAACTTGGAGAAGTTTTTGACGCATTATCAGCATCAAACCGATGAAGTTTGGAAGTGCTGGAAGTTCACTGAGGGACTAAGATACGAAGTGAAGAAGGCCGTGATCACCCTGAAAATAAAGGTGTTTTCGGAACTATTGGATACGTGCTACGAAGTTGAGGCCTTGGAACAGGCTAGAGACTCGAGGAGCAAGAACTTTGGGCCTGCGAGGTTCCAAAGAGGTGGAGGCAGTGGTTCAAATAGCTTCCAGAAGAAGCCCTATTCCCGACCAACGGGAAGTCAGCAACAAACCTGGTGGAAGTTCTGGTGGAGGTTCTACTGGGAACCGAACTGGTCAAAATGTGGTATATCCCTCGAGATGCATAAAGTGTGGAAAAGACCATCACACGAGAGACTGCACGATCAAGGGATTTATCTGCTTCAGATGTGGCAAACCGAGCCACATGTCTAGCGATTGCAACCAAGCAAAGGCTGAACCTTCAATCAATGCAACTCAAGCTAAGAAACCGCAAACTGGAGGTCGAGTCTGCACCATTAGCGGAGCTGAAGCCTCCGAATTCGAAGACTTGATTCAAGGAGAAGGCACCATAGAAGGTAATCTTTTAAAAGTACTGTATGACTCTGGGGCAACCCATTCTTTCTCCTCATATGACTGTGTGCTACGACTTGACTTACCTGTGTCTGAACTACCCTTTGATTTGACTGTTTCAACCCCTACTGACAAACTAGTAGTTACTACCAAAGTCTGTTTGAAGTGTCCCCTAATTGTTGAAGGTCGAATCTTTTCTGTCAATTTGATCTGTTTACCTCTTTCACAATTAGATATAATCTTAGGGATGAATTGGTTATCTTCCAACCATATTCTATTAGATTGCTCTAGAAAAACCATAGTCTTTCCTGTGGATGAAGATTCTAGATACTTGACGGCCAACCAAGCACGAGCTTTCTTGAAAGAAGGAGCTGAAGGATACATGCTACTATCTTCTTTGAAAGTCGAGAGCGAGGCTGATCTGAGCATTATTCCTGTGGTGAAGGAATTTCCTGAAATCTTCCCCGAAGAGGTACCTGGTTTACCACTGACGCGTGAGGTAGAGTTTGCTATTGACCTTGTACCGGGAGCTGGCCCCGTGTCTATAGCACCTTACCGGATGTCATCGACGGAATTGCGTAACTTAAGAAACAACAGAGGAGCTTTTGGAGAAACAAGTCGGACCAAGTGTATCACCGTGGGGAGCGCCAGTGTTGTTAGTTCGGAAGAAGGACGGTACCTCACGATTGTGTGTGGACTATAGGCAGTTGAACAAGCTGACGATCAAGAACAAATATCCTCTCCCAAGAATTGACGACCTAATGGACCAATTGAATGGAGCAGCGGTGTTGTCAAAGATCGATTTGAGATCTGGATACCATCAGATAAGGGTGAAGACGGAAGATATACCCAAGACTGTTTTTCGTACCCGATACGGTCATTACGAATACCTTGTGATGCTGTTTAGTGTAACGAATGCACCTGCTATCTTTATGGACTACATGAACAGGATCTTTCGTCCTTACTTGGACAAGTTTGTTGTCGTTTTAATCGATGACATCCTGATATATTCCCAGAATCAGGAGGATCATGCCGAGCACCTCAGTATAGTTCTCTAGACACTGAGGGAGAAAGAACTGTATGCCAAACTGTCGAAATGTGAGTTTTAGCTTGATGAGGTTATGTTTTTAGGCCATGTGATCTCAAAGGAAGGGATTACGGTGGATCCATCAAAAGTGGAGGCAGTGTTATAGTGGGAACAACCGAAGTCAGTGATGGAGATTCGTAGCTTTGTGGGTTTAGCCGGGTATTACCGAAGGTTCATAGAAGGATTTTCCAAAATTGCTGGACCGCTCACTCAGCTGACAAAGAAGAATCAAACTTTTGAATGGACTGATAGCTGCGAGCAAAGTTTCCAAGAGTTGAAGAAACGACTAACCACCTCACCAGTATTGGTACTACCTAATCCAAATGAACCATTTGAGGTGTACTGTGACGCTTCATACCAAGGATTGGGGTCTATTCTTATGCAACACAGAAGAGTGGTAGCTTATGCTTCGCGACAGTTGCGAGTGCATGAGAAGAACTATCCGACACATGATTTGGAACTAGCAGATGTGGTTTTTGCCCTGAAGATATGGAGACATTTTCTCTATGGAGCAACGTTCAGCATTTTCAGTGACCACAAAAGTTTGAAGTACTTGTATGACCAAAAGAAGCTTAACATGAGGCAACGAAGATGGTTAGAATTCCTAAAGGACTACGATTTTCAGTTGTTGTACCACCTTAGCAAGGCGAATGTCGTGGCTGACGCCTTGAGTAGAAAGGCTGTCAGTGTTTCTGCCCTGATGATCAAGGAAAGAGAGCTTATCGAACAGTTTAGAGATACTTGGTCATTTGTTAAGTTGGAACCCTGAAGGATTTGTATGAATATGGTCACCATCTCAAGTGAGCTAATGGGGGACATAAGAGAAAAGCAGAAAGTCGACAAATTCTTGCAAAAAGTGAGAGAACAAATGAAGCAAGGCAAGGAGACGGAATTCGAGGAAGGAACGGATGAGATTTTGAGATTCCGGAGTAGAGTCTGTATTCCCCGTGACCAAGGGCTTAAAAGATATATTGTGGATCATGCTCACACCAGCAAGCTGAATATGCACCCGGGCATAACGTAGATGTACCAAGACTTGAAGAAGTTGTTCTGGTGGCATGGGATGAAGAGCGATGTCACTAGATGCGTATCGACTTGTCTAGTTTGTCAAAAGGCTAAAGTGGAACATCAAAGACCTGTAGGATTGCTGCAACCATTGTCTATTCCTGAATGGAAATGGGACAGCATTGCAATAGATTTTGTTGTGGGTTTGCTAAGGACAAAGAAAAGACACGACTCGATTTGGGTAATAGTGGATCGACTCACAAAGTCAACTCATTTCCTTCTGATCAACATAAGGTACAGTCTGGAGAAGTTAACCCAACTGTACATTGGAGAGATCGTTAGACTGCATGGTGTGCCTACGAGTATTGTTTCGGATTGGGATCCGAGGTTCACTTCAAAATTTTGGCAGAGTCTACAGGCATCATTGGGAACAAAGTTACGTCTAAGTTCAGCGTACCACCTACAAATCGATGGTCAATTTGAAAGAACGATCCAATCTCTAGAAGATTTGCTTAGAGCTTGTACTACAAAACAAACTGGAGGTTGGGATGAAGTTCTACCATTGATAGAATTCACCTACAACAACAGTTACCATTCGAGTATTGGGATGGCACCCTATGAAGCTCTGTATGGACGACGGTGTCGGACACCCTTGTGTTGGTACCAAAACGGCGAACGTCTCACGATTGGACCGGATATCATTCAACAGACAACTGAAAAGGTCAAGATGATCCAAGAGAAGATGAGAACTGCTCAGAGCCGACAAAAGAGTTATGCAGATAAGAGGAGAAAGCCTCTTGAGTTTGAGGAAGGTGAGCATGTATTCTTGAAAGTCACACCCACGACTGGGGTTGCGCGGGCTTTGAAATCGAGGAAACTCACTCCAAAATTCCTTGGACCTTACCAAATTCTTCGCCGGATAGGTCCAGTAGCCTACCAGATAGCCTTACCCATTTTTCTTTCCAACATACACAATGTCTTCCTTGTGTCACAACTTTGCAAGTATTTGCCTGATCCAAGTCATGTCATAGCACCAGACACAGTACAGTTAAAAGAGAACCTGACCTATGAGGCGCCTCCTGCGAGAATCGAGGATCGACGAATAAAGCAAGTTAGAGGCAAGGAGATTCCATTAGTAAAGGTGATCTGGAATGAGATGACTGGTGACGCAACCTGGGAACTGTAGGACAGGATGAAGGAGCAACATCCATATCTTTTCTAAGGTACGTAAATTTCGAGGACGAAATTCCTTTTTAGTTGGGGAGTGTTGTAACATCCCGAAAAGTGTTTATTTAATTACAAATGATCATTTTATAATATTTTAGATTTTTAGAAATTTTTCTATATTTTTTCGGAAACGTCAAATATTTTAATATATTCTTTGTTTTGCGTGTGCACTGTGCAGACCAGGGAAGATGCAATGTCTTTCCTGTGGCTGATAAACTCTAAATTGTGGACTTGTCGACGGGGGATCTTACTAAACCCGAGGCCGAACACAGTTTACAAGATTTTACGTTTTTCGAGAAATTTTAACAGATAAAATAATAAAATACTGCGAAGAAATTATCTGTTAGATTTGTTAATGCTGACTTCTGCCAACTATGACTATTGTCCAATAAATAATAACATATAATAAAAATCTTATCACATTGTTGAAAATTTTCTTTGTGTCAAACCCCTTTAGCCTTATTTTCAAAATAAAAATTTTGTTAATTAAAAGTCCATTGTAGGAAGTTTCCAAGAAGTTTCCTATTTGACCCATTTTCTCTCTCTTCCCTCTCCACTCTTCTCTACGGCAGAAGCAATATGGGAAGCCCAAATATTTCCTCTCATCTTTCTAATATTTCATTCTCATTCTCTAAACCCCAAATACCCATTTCTCCATTTCCTTTCTTCTTCTTTTCCTTCTCCACCGAGCATCCACCCCTTTGGAAGACCATTTCTATGATTGGCTAAATCAAACCCATTTCCATTCATCTTCCACCACTCCAAGTTCTCTTTTGTTGATATCTCCTTGGTTCTTCTTTTTCTTCCTCTTTCATTTTTCCGCCATTGAAGCTAAAGCTTGAAGCTTTAAGGTAAAGTCTTCAACTTTCTTCCATTTTTCTTGCTATTCTCGTTTCTCTTGGTCCCCTAGGTGACCAAGAACCCATTTTTCATGGTTTTTGTGGAAGTCACTCACATTAGAGTTTTTTCTTGAAGGGGGAAAATGAAAACTTAGGGCAAGAAGGAGTACCACCATTGTGTTATCTTCCAAATAGGTAAGAGGAAGATGATCCTCCTCAACCAATCTTGGTTAAGGGAATGTCTTGTGTGTTATTGTAGATGAGGGAATCCATGTTGGATTGCTCTCTTTGTCATATTGTGTTATTTCCATGATTTTATAGTTGTTTGATTTGTGTGATTATATGGATTTGTAATGTGTGTTTTGATGACATAAACCATGCTTTGGATTGTTGGTAAATAATTGTAAAACCTTGAGATTGGATGGGCCACGGTTCTGCAGAAATGGATTCTGCAGAACCCTTGTAAATGCACTAGTGCTCAGGCGCTGTGCATAGAGCGTCTAAGCGCTCATTGCCCAGAGAATTTTTCCTGTAACGCGGCTTGGTTAGTGCTCAGGTGTTTCGTGTTCAGCGCTTAGGAGCTCAACCAGCGCCCCGGTGCTACAGATATGGCGCCTAGGCGCCCCTAGCAGAACCAACTGGATAATTGTGAAATGATACTAAGACTTCCATGGGAAGATATCACAAAAAGAAAATGATAAAATAAAGTAAGGAACTGGATTTGAGAAGGGAATTCCTCTAGAAAGAGAAATTTTATGAGAATAGACTACCTTAGGAAATTTAATCGATTATGGCAACTTACTTAGTGATGGATACTTGTAAGAATGACAAATCTTGAATAAGAATGCTTAATGGACCTTGAAAATGTATTACCTTATTTGATTTCAATATTATGATATTGTGGGACCATATGAATGACCAATGTTGTGTTGATGCTTATTTGAGCCAATTGTGGCATATTATGGAATAGTATGTGAGGTTGACCATACATGTTCATGCATAGAGTCTTTAGCATTGTGAATGTCCTAGGACTGTTGTAAGGCCGAGTTGCCTAGGAGATTGAACACACCTTGGTGCGGGTGCAAATAGACTAGTGTAGGTCGTGTTATGACCTTGGGGGCGTCGGGGTGCGAGTCCTTCACAGTGGGCAGTTAGTAGCTCTTTTGTCCGTGGGGCAAACAGATGCAAATGCACCGACGATCCGGACCGAGACACTGTCCTATGTCGTGATCGAGCGTGGACTGTCTGTACAATGCCTATATGTGTATGTAGAAAACTGTTGAGTTTTAGCACCTTGGCCTTGGTAGCCGAGTTACAGACATGTCTCCTGATCTTTCTCTCCGACTGTTTGAGTCTAGCTCCATGGAGTAGGAAATTTGAATATCGTATGCATGTGCATCACGAGATATTTTACTGTTAATGACTACTACCCTATATGAATTTGAATTGTTGTATTATTATTGTGAAAAATGCCTGCCTGGAACTGTTTACTTGCTTACAGATGTACTATCTGCTTATTATTGTTATTCTTATTTTTGGGACTGTTATATGGGTGCTATGCGCCGTATTATTCCTGGCTGCCATAATTGGTAATGATGGTAGGATGTCTTACCTCTTTTCTGTGTTTCCATTATTTGCTGCTTGTGCGTATACTGTATCTACCAAAGACGACGGCACGGAAGCTGAAGCCCCCGATTTTCCTGGCTTCTGGCCCGAGAGAGACTAGTATCTATTGTGGAGCATGGAGGCACGTATACGCGGATTTCTGGGTGACGTGCGGCTGACCTTCCTCGGAGGGCCAGAGTGCTGGCACATCAACCTGAGCTCTGACCGCTGTGTCTATATGGGAGATGTATCGATTTCCCTTGCCTGGAGACGTCATGAGGCGCCTATCCTCACCTGCCATGTCAGCCTGCGGCTGGAGTTCTACTTACCCATCCGAGAGATGTGGGGTGACCGTTACTACACCCCTTGGGAGGACTCTTTTGATTCTACTGCTCGGGCTCCTGCCCGTGGTTCCGTGGTTCTCATGGAGGTTTCCTCTGAAGAGGAGGATCCTACTGAGGATCCGGACACGGTCCCTCCTCCTCTGAGGGACTGATGTTACTGGTAGCTGCTGATGGCTGCCAGTGTTTTATTTTGGGGGCCTGATGTATTACTTTTGGTGGGCGGTGTATTTTGATATTTCTGGTGGATGTATATGTAAAATCCATAGGTAGGTATAGTTTTACTTTTTTTTGGAAATTTCCAGGCTGTATCTAAAATATATTTGGCATCTAAATATATATGTATATGTATGTTATTCAGAAGTGGGTTTTTGTTTACTATTTTGTTCTTACTGTTATTCATATTTCGCATTGTTAAAAAGGAAAAAAAAATATACCGCCAATTTTACTCATGAATTAAAGTACTAAGCAAGTTAATTTTGAACTAAATGAACCGGGTCTTAATTGTTTAAAAATTTATTTTCTGCATTTCCTTCTTTTTATTTATGTTTAATGATGTGACGTTCCCTCTCCAAAAAGGGGCGTCACATTTAAATTGGTATCAGAGCCCCGGTTTATGTTTCTTTGGGTCTTGTGTATGAGTTTGTCTTGTTTGTGCTGTGTGAATCTCTGTGATTGGTATTCTGAATGAATCCCTTTGACTTTCCTTATGTTTTTCAGTAATCTGATTTACGAGAAAAGCGAGATGGCAAGAGGTGAAGAAATAGCAGCCGCTATAGAAGCGATGCAGAGGATGGCGGAAGTCATCGCGCAACAAAATGAATGTACTACTCAGCAACAAGAGAGAACTGCTCAACAGCTCGAGGCGACTGCCGAAGCACAGAACTTAGCAGAGTTTCGTCGCCACAACCCTCCGCAATTCAAGGGAGAATTTGATCTAGACAAGGCTAGTTTGTGGATCAAAGAGCTGGAGAAAGTTTTCCGTGGCATGAACTGTGCCGAAGACAAGAAGGTGAACTACACTACCTTTATGCTTGTGGGCAACGCCGAAGATTAGTGGAACCGAGCTCAGAGAGCACTGGAAGCCGAAGGAACTGACGTCACATGGAACGTGTTCAAGAACAAATTCTTGGACAAATACTTTCCTGCAAATGCGAGACATGCGAAAGAGATGAAGTTTCTCAACCTGAAACAGGGAAACATGACTGTTAGTGAATATGCGGCCAAGTTCGAGAACTTGGAGAAGTTTTTGACGCATTATCAGCATCAAACCGATGAAGTTTGGAAGTACTGGAAGTTCACTGAGGGACTAAGATACGAAGTGAAGAAGGCCGTGATCACCCTGAAAATGAAGGTGTTTTCAGAACTGTTGGATACATGCTATGAAGTTGAGGCCTTGGAACAGGCTAGAGACTCGAGGAGCAAGAACTTTGGGCCTGTGAGGTTCCAAAGAGGTGGAAGCAGTGGTTCAAACTGCTTCTAAAAGAAGCCCTATTCCCGACCAACGGGAAGTCAGCAACAAACCGGTGGAAGTTCTGGTGGAGGTTCTACTGGGAACCGAACTGGTCAAAATATGGTATATCCCTCGAGATGCATAAAGTGTGGAAAAGACCATCACACGAGAGACTGCACGATCAAGGGATTTATCTGCTTCAGATGTGGCAAACCGGGCCACGTGTCTAGAGATTGCAACCAAGCAAAGGTTGAACCTTCAATCAATGCAACTCAAGCTAAGAAACCGCAAACTGGAGGTCAAGTCTACACCATGAGCGGAGCTGAAGCCTTTGAATCCGAAGACTTGATTCAAGGAGAAGGCACCATAGAAGGTAATCTTTTAAAAGTACTGTATGACTCTGGGGCAACCTATTCTTTCATCTCATATGACTGTGTGCTACGACTTGACTTACCTGTGTCTGAACTACCCTTTGATTTGACTGTTTCAACCCCTACTAACAAACCAGTAGTTACTACCAAAGTCTGTTTGAAGTGTCCCCTAATCATTGAAGGTCGAATCTTTTCTGTCGATTTGATCTGTTTACCTCTTTCACAATTAGATATAATCTTGGGGATGGATTGGTTATCTTCCAACCATGTTCTATTAGATTGCTCTAGAAAAATCATAGTCTTTCCTGTGGATAAAGATTCTAGATACTTGACGGCTAACCAAGCACGAGCTTTCTTGAAAGAAGGAGCTCAAGGATACATGCTACTATCTTCTTTGAAAGTCGGGAGCGAGGCTGATCTGAGCACTATTCCTGTGGTGAAGGAATTTCCTGAAATCTTCCCCGAAGAGGTACCTGGTTTACCACCGACGCATGAGGTAGAGTTTGCTATTGACCTTGTACCGGGAGTTGGCCCCGTGTCTATAGCACCTTACCGGATGTCATCGACGGAATTGGCAGAACTTAAGAAACAGTTAGAGGAGCTTTTGGAGAAACAGTTCGTCAGACCAAGTGCATCACCGTGGGGAGGCCCAGTGTTGTTAGTTTGGAAGAAGGACGGTACCTCATGATTGTGTGTGGACTATAGGCAGTTGAACAAGCTGACGATCAAGAACAAATATCCTCTCCTAAGAATTGACGACCTAATGGACTAACTGAAGGAAGCAGCGGTGTTTTCAAAGATCGATTTGAGATCTGGATACCATCAGATAAGGGTGAAGACGGAAGATATACCCAAGACTGTTTTTCGTACCCGATATGATCATTACGAATACCTTATGATGCCGTTTGGTGTAACGAATGCACCTGCTATCTTTATGGACTAGATGAACAGGATCTTTCGTCCTTACTTGGACAAATTTGTTATCGTTTTCATCGATGACATCCTGATATATTCCCAGAATCAGGAGGATCACGCCGAGCACCTCAGTATAGTTCTCCAGACTCTGAGGGAGAAAGAACTGTATGCTAAACTGTCGAAATGTGAGTTTTAGCTTGATGAGGTTAAGTTTTTAGGCTATGTGATCTCAAAGGAAGGGATTGTTGTGGATCCATCAAAAGTGGAGGCAGTGTTACAGTGGGAACAACTGAAGTCAGTGATGGAGATTCATAGCTTCGTGGGTTTAGCCGGGTATTACTGAAGGTTCATAGAAGGATTTTTCAAAATTGCTGGACCACTCACTCAGCTGACAAAGAAGAATCAAACTTTTGAATGGACTGATAGCTGCGAGCAAAGTTTCCAAGAGTTGAAGAAACGGCTAACCACCTCACCAGTATTGGTACTACCTAATCCAAATGAACCATTTGAGGTGTACTGTGACGCTTCATACCAAGGATTGGGGTCTATTCTTATGCAACACAGAAGAGTGGTAGCTTATGCTTCGCGACAGTTGCGAGTGCATGAGAAGAACTATCCGACACATGATTTGGAACTAGCAGATGTGGTTTTTGCCCTGAAGATATGGAGACATTTTCTCTATGGAGCAACGTTCAGCATTTTTAGTGACCACAAAAGTTTGAAGTACTTGTATGACCAAAAGAAGCTTAACATGAGGCAACGAAGATGGTTAGAATTCTTAAAGGACTACGATTTTCAGTTGTTGTACCACCTTAGCAAGGCGAATGTCATGGCTGACGCCTTGAGTAGAAAGGCTGTCAGTGTTTCTGCCCTGATGATCAAGGAAAGAGAGCTTATCGAACAGTTTAGAGATACTTGGTCATTTGTTAAGTTGGAACCCTGAAGGATTTGTATGAATATGGTCACCATCTCAAGTGAGCTAATGGGGGACATAAGAGAAAAGCAGAAAGTCGACAAATTCTTGCAAGAAGTGAGAGAACAAATGAAGCAAGGCAAGGAGACGGAATTCGAGGAAGGAACGGATGAGATTTTGAGATTCCGGAGTAGAGTCTGTATTCCCCGTGTCCAAGAGCTTAAAAGATATATTGAGGATCATGCTCACACCAGCAAGCTGAATATGCACCCGAGCATAACGAAGATGTACCAAGACTTGAAGAAGTTGTTCTGGTGGCATGGGATGAAGAGCGATGTCACTAGATGCATATCAACTTGTCTAGTTTGTCAAAAAGCTAAAGTGGAACATCAAAGACCTGTAGGATTGCTGCAACCATTGTCTATTTCTGAATAGAAATGGGACAGCATTGCAATAGATTTTGTTGTGGGTTTGCCAAGGACAAAGAAAGGACACGACTCGATTTGGGTAATAGTGGATCGACTCACAAAGTCAACTCATTTCCTTCCGATCAACATAAGTACAGTCTGGAGAAGTTAACCCAACTGTACATTGGAGAGATCGTTAGACTGCATGGTGTGCCTATGAGTATTGTTTCGGATAGGGATCCGAGGTTTACTTCAAAATTTTGGCGGAGTCTACAAGCATCGTTGGGAACAAAGTTACGTCTAAGTTCAGCGTACCACCCACAAACCGATGGTCAATCTGAAAGAACGATCCAATCTCTAGAAGATTTGCTTAGAGCTTGTACTACAGAACAAACTGGAGGTTGGGATGAAGTTCTGCCATTGATAGAATTCACCTACAACAACAGTTACCATTCGAGTATTGGGATGGCACCCTATAAAGCTCTGTATGGACGACGGTGTCGGACACCCTTGTGTTGGTACCAAGACGGCGAACGTCTCACGATTGGACCGGATATCATTCAACAGACCACTGAAACGGTCAAGATGATCCAAGAGAAGATGAGAACTGCTCAGAGCTGGCAAAAGAGTTATGCGGATAAGAGGAGAAAGCCTCTTGAGTTTGAGGAAGGTAAGCATTTATTCTTGAAAGTCACACCCACGACTGGGGTCGGCCGGGCTTTGAAATCTAGGAAACTCACTCCAAAATTCCTTGGACCTTACCAAATTCTTCGTCGAATAGGTCCAGTAGCCTACCAGATAGCCTTACCACCTTTTCTTTCCAACATACACAATGTCTTCCATGTGTCACAACTTCGCAAGTATTTGCTTGATCCAAGTCATGTCATAGCACCCGACACAATACAGTTAAAAGAGAACCTGACCTATGAGGCGCCTCCTGCGAGAATCGAGGATCGACGTATAAAGCAACTTAGAGGCAAAGAGATTCCATTGGTAAAGGTGATCTGGAATGAGACGACTGGTGACGCAACCTGGGAACTGGAGGACAAGATGAATGAGCAACATCTATATCTTTTCTAAGGTACGTAAATTTCGAGGACGAAATTCCTTTTTAGTTGGGGAGTATTGAAACATCCCGAAAAGTGTTTATTTAATTACAAATGATCATTTTATAATATTTTAGATTTTTAGAAATTTTTTTGGATTTTTTCGGAAATGTTAAATATTTTAATATATTTCTCGTTTTACGTGTGCGCTGTGCAAACCAGGAAAGATGCAATGTCTTCTCTGTGGCTGGTAAACTCTAAATTGTGGACTTGTTGACGGAAGATCTTAGTAAACCCGAGGCCGAACACAGTTTACAAGGTTTTACGTTTTTCGAAAAATTTTAACAGATAAAATAATAAAACACTGCGAAGAAATTATCTGTCAGATTTGTTAATGCTGACTTCTGCCAACTATGACTATTGTCTAATAAAGAATAACATATAATAAAAATCTTATCACATTGTTCAAAATTTACCTTGTGTCAAATCCCTTTAGCCTTATTTTCAAAATAAAAATGTAGTTAATTAAAAATCCATTGTAGGAAGTTTCTAAGAAGTTTCCTATTTGACCCATTTTCTCTCTCTTCCCTCTCCACTCTTCTCTACGGCAGAAGCAATATGGGAAGCCCAAATATTTCCTCTCATCTTCCTAATATTTCATTCTCATTCTCTAAACCCCAAATACCCATTTCTCCATTTCCTCTCTTCTTCTTTTCCTTCTCCACCAAGCATCCACCCCTTTGGAAGACCATTTCCATGATTTGCTAAATCAAACCCATTTCCACTCATCTTCCACCACTCCAAGTTCTCTTTTGTTGATATCTCCTTGGTTCTTCTTCTTCTTCCTCTTCCATTTTTCCACCATTGAAGCTAAAGCTTAGAGCTTTAAGGTAAAGTCTTCAACTTTCTTCCATTTTTCTTGCTATTCTCGTTTCTCTTGGTCCCCTAGGTGACCAAGAACCCATTTTTCATGGTTTGAGTGGACATTGTGGAAGTCACTCACAAAACTTAGGGCAAGAAGGAGTACCACCATTGTGTTGTCTTCCAAATAGGTAAGAGGAAGGTGATCCTCCTCAACCAATCTTGATTAAGGGAATGTCTTGTGTGTTGCTATAGATGAGGGAATCCATGTTGGATTACTCTCTTTGTCATATTGTGTTATTTCCATGATTTTGTAGTTGTTTGATTTGTGTGATTATATGGATTTGTAATGTGTGTTTTGATGACATAAACCATGCTTTGGATTGTTGGTAAATGATTGTAAAACCTTGAGATTGGATGGGTCACGGTTCTGCAGAAATGGATTTTGTAGAACCCTTGTAAATGCACTAGCGCTTAGGCGCTGTGCATAGAGCGTCTAGGCGCTCATTGCCCAGAGAATTTTTCCTGTAACACGGCTTGGTTAGTGCTCAGGTGCTTCGTGTTCAGCGCTTAGGTGCTCAACCAGCGCCCAGGCGCTACAGATATGGCGCCTAGGCGCCCCTAGCAGAACCAGCTAGATAATTGTGAAATGATACTAAGACTTCCAAGGGAAGATATCACAAAAAGAAAATGATAAAATAAAGTAAGGAACTGGATTTGCTAAGGGAATTCCTCTAGAAAGAGAAATTTTATGAGAATAGACTACGTTAGGAAATTTAATCGATTATGGAAACTTACTTAGTGATGGATACTTGTAAGAATGGCAAATCTTGAATAAGAATGCTTAATGGACCTTGAAAATGTATTACTTTATTTGATTTCAATATTATGATATTGTGGGACCATATGAATGACCAATGTTGTGTTGATGCTTATTTGAGCCAATTGTGACATATTATGGAATAGTATGTGATGTTGACCATACATGTTCATGCATAGAGTCTTATGCATTGTGAATGTCTTGTGGACTGTTGTAAGGCCGAGTTGCCTAGGAGATTGAACACACCTTGGTGCGGGTGCGAATAGACTAGTGTAGGTCGTGTTATGACCTTGGGGGCGTCGGGGTGCGGGTCCTTCACAGTGGGTAGTTAGTAGCTCTTCTGTCCGTGGGGAAAACCGATGCAAATGCACCGACGATCCGGACCAAGACACTGTCCTATGTCGTGATCTAGCGTGGACTATCTGTACAATGCCTGTATGTGCACGTAGAAAACTGTTGAGTTTTAGCACCTTGGTCTCGGCAGCCGAGTTACAGACATGTCTCTTGATCTTTCTCTCCGACTGTTTGAGTTTAGCTCCATGTAGTAGGAAATTTGAATACCGTATGCATGTGCATCACGAGATATTTTACTGTTAATGACTACCACCCTATGTGAATTTGAACTGTTGTATTATTATTATGAAAAATGCCTGCCTGGAATTGTTTACTTGCTTACAGATGTACTATCTGCCTATTATTGTTGTTATTATTTTTGGGACTGTTATATGGGCGCTATGCGTCGTATTATTCCTGGCTGCCATAATTGGTAATGATGGTAGGATGTCTTACCTCTTTTCTGTGTTTCCATTATTTGCTGCCTGTGCATATACTGTATCTACCGAAGAAGACGGCACGGAAGCTGAAGCCCCTGATTTTCCTGGCTTTTGGCCTGAGCAAGACTAGTATCTATTGTGGAGCACGGAGGCACGCATGCGCGGATTTCTGGGTGACGTGCGGTTGACCTTCCTTGGAGGGCCAGAGTGCTAGCACATCAACCTGAGCTCTGACCGCTGTGTAAATATGGGAGATGTATCGATTTCCCTTGCCTGGAGACGTCATGAGGCGCCGATCCTCACCTGCCATGTCAGCCTGCGGCTGGAGTTCTACTTACTCATCCGAGGGATGTGGGGTGACCGTTACTACACCCTTTGGGAGGACTCTTTTGATTCTACTGCTCGGGCTCCTGCCCGTGGTTCCGTGGTTCTCATGGAGGTTTCCTCTGAAGAGGAGGATCCTGCTGAGGATCCAGACACGGTCCCTCCTCCTCTGAGGGACTGATGTTACTGGTAGCTGTTGATGGCTGCCAGTGTTTTATTTTGGAGGCCTGATGTATTACTTTTGGTGGGCGGTGTATTTTGATATTTCTGGTGGATGTATATGTAAAATCCATAGGCAGGTATAGTTTTGGTTTTTTTTGGAAATTTCCAGGCTGTATCTAAAATATATTTGACATCTAAATATATATGTATATGTATGTTATTCAGATGTGGGTTTCTGTTTACTGTTTTATTCTTACTGTTATTCATATTCTGCATTGTTAAAAAGGAAAAAAAAATATACCGCCAATTTTACTCACGTATTAAAGTACTAAGCAAGTTAATTTTGAACTAAATGAATCGGGTCTTAATTGTTTAAAAATTTATTTTCCACATTTCCTTCTTTTCATTTATGTTTAATGATGTGACGTTCCCTCTCCAAAAAGGGGCGTTACAAAAATTGTCAAAATATAGGCTCAATTTCAAAAAAAACATGATGCCTCTGAACCCCATCCTTGTCATTGAATTTTTTGATTGTTAGGGAATTGATTTCATGGACCCATTTCCATCTTCATTTGGATTTGTGTATATATTGGTTGCAGTTGATTATGTCTCAAAATGGATTAAGGCGATTCTATGCCGACACAATGATCATAAAACTGTTCTCAAATTTTTAAAAGAAAATATCTTGTGTCGATTTGGAGTCCCTTGGTCTATCATCAGTGATGGGGGAACACATTTTTACAATAAATCATTTGAATCTTTAATGAAGAAATATAGTATTACACACAAAATTACCACCCCTTATCTCCCTCAAACAAGTGGACAAGTTGAATTGGCAAATAGCGAGATTAAACAAATTTTAGAAAAAAATAGTTAACCTAAATCGTAAAGATTGGTCTTTAAGATTAAACGATGCACTTTGGGCTTACCATACTGTTTTCAAAACATCTTTGGGCATGTCACTTTATCAGTTAGTCTATAGAAAACCTTGTCACTTGCCTGTAGAATTAGAACATAAAGCATTTTTGGCCATTAAAGCTTTCAATCTAAATCTTGATGATGCTTACAAGATACGCAAATTACAATTAAATGAATTGGAGAGAACTCAAAGATTTATAAAGCCAGAACAAAAGCTTTTCATGACAAAACAATTTTGAGAAATCTTTTGAAATTGGTCAAAAAGTTCTGCTTTATAATTCCTGTCTGCATCTATTTCCTGGAAAATTAAGATCTAGGTGGAGTGGTCCTTTTGTTGTCAAACATGTGTATCCTCATGGGGCTATAGATATTGAGAATCCTAAGAATGATAATGTATTTAAGGTCAATGGGCAAAGGCTCAAACCATTTCTGGAAGACTAAGTTGATGAGGTAGAATTCATCTCTTTTTCTTATCCTTGTTATGAATAGAATTTATTCTAATTTTGTTGCCTTGTTTTTGCAGTTCTTTGTGTTGTCGGTTAAGTGGCGGATAACGGTACTCCATGACTGTTAAGTCGGTTTGTTTTTTCAGTTTTCCAAAATAACTGAATCCTTCTTCTCCTTTAAAATGAATGTTATTCTTTCAAACCTAAGAAAACATTTTCCTTCTCCCCCTCAAAATGCTCTGACAAAAATCTACAAAGTTAGATGTGAAAGATTGAGACTTTTAATACACAAGGGTATGCCAGAAGATGTATGCTGGATAATTGAAGCAAAGGTCCAACTAGCAGGTGAGTCTTCAATTTCATTTGACTCATACATGCTAGGTCCTGGAAGAAGTTCATATTCTAAAAAGAGAAGAGTAAAAAGGTTACAAGTTTATTACAAATGTGCACTATGAAATTATAACAAGCAATATCGTTCTTTGGGGATGATTTTTGTAAACAGAGAAGATAAAATTTTCTTCATTAAGAATGGACTAAGTAAGGAGTCATTAGATGATATCTATTGACTCTTGAGATGCATTCTTGTGGATTTATGCATCGTGAACTTCTTAATTTGTGGAATATCTTCAAGGATGAAGAAAAATGCTACAGTTTTGGGAATCAGACTCTAAAAGACCCTGTTTGCCAATTTATAAGGAAATTGGATGGGAAGCTTATCCTCGACTCATAGAAGGTGTTTAAGTCGTTACTAGACGTGAAACCAGAGGCAGATGTGAGCCATATCCACAACAATCTGTACATATTATCTTCTTCTTCTTCATGTTTTCTAAAAAAAAAAAGAAAAAAAAGAAAAAAAGAGAAAAAAAATGTTTGAACAAGGGTGCTTCAGAAGGAGTACCATGACTTTAATTAGTTGTGGAGCTCTAGCCTTTGGCTGACCCGTCATTGACTCGAGTAGACCTTTACACGCTAGTCCTTAAAAAAGTTCGTGTACCATGCTCTGTAGAGAGCTGCACTCCATAACCCAATGTTTACCATCTAGGCACTGTGGAGTTGATGGACAAGCAGAAGCGTCTCATTCTGGTTATTAGTGAGAGGTAACCCGCGACTGCCAAAGCATATGAGGCATTTGAGCTTGATCCTTTCTTTTATTAGAAGGAGCTCTCAGCGCCTTGGGATAGGACGTTCTGGATTTTGGACATTACGGGTTTCAGATTTTAGCATCTTTGTTGATGTTACGAGCCCAAGTGTGAGCTCTCCAGGTTCCAGACCCAGGATGGAAACCCACGATGGTTTCTTCTTTCTCTTTTCTTCCAATAAACAGACGTGAGTGTCTACTATACTAGTGACACGTAGTATAAAGATACGCCATGAAAACTGTACATAAAGGTATGTAATCATTTGCTATTATATTTCTTTTATCGTTGTATGATTTTGCTGTATTTTGGTTTCGGACAGACGATCCTTTGAGCAGGGTCCTTTAGGGGTTTCTAGACTTCTTTACCTTGATGGTTTTCTTGAAGTAAAAAAAATAAAAAAATAAATAAAAATAAATATATATATAAAATTAAAAAAAAAAAGATTATGTGTTTCTTAATTTCAAACTTTTCTGACAACAGCTAATCTACCCTTATAGGTGCTATTATTACCCTTTCTATTCTTTTTCTTATTTAAACATTTCATTTTCTTCACTTTCCTCTAACTCAGAATCATTCAGAGAGAAAGGTGAGTATAGAGATGGAAGGTGTTTTTGTTCGTCAACTTAAAAATATCTATATATTTTGTGGGTCTAAGTATGGGAAGGGTTTAGAGTTTGTAAACGCAGCTACCACTCTTGGTCGATCACTTGCTGCGAGGAAAATTCATCTTGTATATGGGGAAGGTTGTCGTGGGTTAATGGGAGTTGTACCACTTGTTGCATATATAAGAGGCAATCAGGTTTTAGGTGTCATTCATGAACCTTTAGCTCAACAGAACATCACTGGAAAGACAATTGGGAAGGAGCTTAATGTATCATCAATACAGGAACGAATGAAAATAATGCTTAAAAACTCTGATGCATTCATTGCCTTACCAGGTGATTTTGGTAACTTGGAAAAAGTTTTTCAAATTGTCTCTTGGGCCCAACTGAACATCCACCATAAACTCATAGGTTTGTTAAATGTAAATAATTTCTTTGATATTTTGTTACTTTTTCTTGACCATGTTGTGGAACAGAAATTTGTCACATCTTCAGCAAGACAACTTCTTATCTCTGCTTCCACTATTGATGAGTTGATTGATAAATTAAAAGCTTTTGTTTATGAACATGATCCAGTAATAACTCAGATACATTGGTCAGAAGGAAGCGATGAGGGAAGCAGTATGCATCGTAAGCCCGATCAGACACTCTAGTTATTTAAATAATATTAAGCTTTGGTTTTTTTATTGTACTTTGTTTCTGTTTAAATTTGTGTCAGGTTTCTCTTTTCAGTAATTTATCCAACAGGTAATATCTTCTATCCTTTACTCATCTATATTTTAACATTGAGGACAATGTTGTGATCAGGTTGGGGGGAATGATAGTTAACAAAACAAGAAATTCTTTTTTTGGGAAATATGATATGATTGTCATGGACTTACTACACCAATGAATGATGGCAGAGTAAGGAGTAATTTTACTCTTGACACGCATCTAAATTAGGAAGTATGTTTAGTGATATGACTTTCAGAAACATATTCATGTAGTAAAACCAATTAAGGATGGCAGAGTAAGGAATAAATTTTGCCTTGGAGGTAATTTTACTCTTAAGACGCATCTTAGTTGAGGAGATAATTATTTTGTACAAAAGTAGCAAATGGATTCTTGGATCTTAGTATAAAGTATTTTTTTTCTTAAATTTCACATGCTTGGTTAGATGTTGAATTGATGAATTAAGAATGATAGAAATATGCCTTGAGAGATTTTGAGCCTATTGATGAATGGATTGAATATCTATACCATTCTCTTCTTTCTTGTGTGATTTTCACTCATGGAATTGTTACTCTAGAACTTGCTTTGATTCTTTTTTAGGCTACCTTTTCATATGCATATATAAATATGATTTGGGCATTTTGAAATAGCTACTTTAACCAAATAGTCATCCTTGTATATTTTTCCTTGTGTAACCCCTTTGAACTTATTTGACAATTCCTTGTTTTTAGCTCATTACGTGCCTTAAAAAAAAAAGCATGTTTTACCTAACCTTAGGGAATAAGAGAGCATTGGCCTTGTTCTTGAATAAGTGTGAGGGTGTGTATGCAAAATGATCAAAAAAAAAATTGACCACCGTTGCAATCAAAGGATTATCAGAGTCTAGAATAAAGGTGAATGCTTGGAAACAACAGGAAGAAAAAGAGGAGGTTTAGGTCTAACAATGAATTCAATTCACCAATTTGGGATTGATCTTCAACAAAACATTAGTCAAATATTGGTGATTGTCCTTTATGATGAATGTTCTCAAATATTTTCTCCACTCTAACTGTACCATAATGCTCTTTTATTCTCTTTGGTATTTATTTTCTCATATCTATATTATCCCCTCTCCTTTACCATGACCTCAATACAACCTTGAATAAAGTCCTCTTAATTTTTGTATGCATATAGTTTAAATAGCGGAGAAGTAGAAGATAAGCAAGTTTACGATAGTGTAATTGTTCATGGGTTGAATAGAGTGAAATACTTACCTTTTAAACACTTGAGAGATTGTGAGTGAATTCTGTGAGGATCTATCATTCTTGATTCATTCTTTTCAACTGAAGTTTCCTTACTTTTTGGTTTGAGATGTGAAGAAATGTTACCTCATTAATACTTTGATCCCTTGAATTTCTGGTTGCTCTTCTTGCTTTATCGAGTCTTTTAGAGTCTTTTGCTTTTGAGTCTATGTCGTTTTTTTTTGTTTCCTAACTTTGGTCTTATGTGTTTTGCCCAGGAGTGCAAAAAGCTAAGTGTAAGGGAATTTGATAATCACATATTTTATACATTAATAAACCCTCATTTTTAGTCATTTACATTCTCCATGTACTTAATTGATTAAGTCTGGTTATGTTTTGTAAGTTTGGACTCAAATTGGACTTAATAGAATTTTTCAGCATTATTTAGGTCTTACACTGTTTCTGTATTTCCACCATAGCTTGAGTTTTAGATGTATAAAAATTATGTATCTTACCTTGTAAGAAAGATAAGAGAGAGCTCTACAACTTTCATGAGAGCTTTAGGTAAAATAAGGACATCTAGAGGAGCTAATTGGGTTTGGAAGTCAGAATACGAGTTTTGTGATTGGAGCCTGAACAGTGTGCAGTAACCAGAGCATAACTTGGGCTGTAAGAACTTTCTTGAGCTGAAATTTGGTTACTTGAAAGGTAAGACCCATATCTACAGCTTTCATAAAGAACATAAGAGCTCATTCAGACAGATTGGAGGCGATATTGGGTCTGCAAGTCAAAACCGAGGTACTGAAACTAGGCCTGAATAGTCTGCAGTAATTGGGTCATATCTTGGGCTATAGGACGAATTTTTAGATGATCTTAGTGGTATTAGAAAGATGAGACAAAATTCTACAACTTTTATGAAGATCACATTGCTTTATTCTGATGGCATCCATGAGATCAGCACTGAATGATTTCAGAGACAAAGAATCTCAATAATTTTCCACTCACCGACTCACCATTTGGCATTTTCCACTCATCCACCTACTCCTCACCTACTCTTAATCAGCCCCCTTGTCATTTTGTATCCCTAATCCTCTATAAAAGGCACCATTGGTTGATCATTTGGTGCTCTTGGTGTTAGGCTTTTTTTTTAGAAGTTATGGTTATGCGTGTTTATTGTTTTCCTTTGTTGTAATTTTCTCTTGCTCTAAATTGAAGCTATGTTCATCTTTCTCTTCTTCTCTCTTTCTTTCTTCTTATCTATGAGTAACTAAATCTTCATCTTGCTTAGGTGAAAGAGTGAAACTCTTGGTAATGAAATAAGGTTAGATTATTCTATTTCTTGTGCTTAAATGATATATTATCAAATGGACATTATATGTGTTGTATTTTGTTTCCAATCAATTTAGAAAACTTCTTTTGTATAATGGAGATCTTGATTTATTATAGGCAATAGGATTGGCACAGTGAATGCTTGACCTCATTTATAAATGTTGGTAGATAATTAAAGGAATCATAATATGATTGCATATATAATTGAACTTTGAATGTTATATTTTCTGATTAGAACTTTCGTTGTGTGTGGATTTCAATTGAGTTATAAAGAGAAATAATATTGCCTTTAATTTATTACCAAGAGTGGATCTTCTAACCCAAGCAAGTTCTTAAATTCATTTGTGAACATCTTTTATTACTTTTGGTGTTGTGACAAATCCTTTTCTTATCTCAATTAATTTTTCTTCATCAATTCCTTGTGGATCGACCTCGGACTCTCGAGAAATTTATTACTTGAGACAACCTGTACTTGGGTTTGCATCCTTTAAATCCCGTAATCCAAAGCAAAGATCTCAATTATGTTTAACTCAAGGAGAACGTGCATGCCTATCTCATGAAGGTTTTGAAAAACAACAAAGACATGTCAAAGATCAAGTCCAAAGGAAGATTAAATGGTATAGCTTATAGGACTGAGCGTCTTTTATATAAGAAACCTTTTGGATATCTCAAATATATTTTCAAATCTTTACAAATGGTTTTCACATTCTAAAATGTCCAACAAACAAGTTTTGCAAAGCTAGTGATGGTGGTAGTTCAAAACTATGAAAAATAGTCAAGTTTGAGTTTTGTAAAACTGACCTTTGGTTACTATTTTAATCATAACACTCAAAATACTGAGTTTTGTTCTGAAACTTGTTCCATTCGAAAATAGACTCAAAGATCTTTCCAATGAGTGATCATTTGCTTTAAACATATGAGAAATTAATAAGTTATGACCATTTAAAGTTAGTTTTCAAAATCAGAGTAGTCTATTCGAATAAGAGATGTGTTATTTGAATAACACAGCCCAAAAAATGTTGTAGAATGCGTTTTTGAAGATCTATTTGAATAACCAAAGGGTTATTCGAATAACACAACCCAGAAATCATGTAACGACTATTTTCTTGAGCTTTTAATGAATGAAATTAATACCCAACGACTCTTTTCTTGGAACATTATAAATACATGATTTTAAGTCATCTTTTATACACACCCAACTATCTAAAACAATTCTTTATTGCTTTAATTCGTGATTCATATTTATTATTATTATTATTATTATTATTATTATTATTATTATTATTATTATTATTATTATTATTATTATTATTATTATTATTTCTTGTGCTCTTTTCGCCAAAATTTAAGATATCCTAAAAGAGCTTCATAGTGCTTCAATTTGTAATACATACTCTTGAGAGAGTTTCTTCCTTCTTCTACTCTTTGATTCTTTGTAATGAATGTGAGGTATTCCTTAGAGAATTGTAACGAGGGTGAGGTATTCTTCAGAGAAATTTTAAGGGTAAGGTATCCCTGAAAGTTGAGGCTTAAGCACAAGGGTGAGGTATCCCAAGGTATGAAGAGCGCTCTAGTCTATAAAGGTAGCAAGCATCTATTCAAGCTTGCATTGATAGTGAAAAATCTCGGGTGGTTTACTTGAGGACTGAACGTAGGCCACAAGTAGTTGGTGACTGAACCAGGATAAATACTGTGTTTGCTTCTCTTAACTCCATCTCATTTACATTTGTGCTTTAATTATATATGCTTGGATTGAATTTGATATCTTGTTTATTTTCTTGATTTATGATATAGCCCAAGTGGTATTTGAGAAATCTTTAATAGTTATACCTTTTCCGCTACATGTATTGATTAAAAATATTAAAATGCATAATTTCTCAAAGTTGCATTAAAAATTTGTAATCACCTAATTCACCCCCTCTTGGGTGATAGTTGCCATGACTAACAGTTGCAAGCTCCTTAGACAAAATATATTCATTGCAGTAGTTTCCTTGAAGTGTTGGAGAAGGAGGGTTGGGTACCTACTAGACATTCCAACGCTTAAGTAAGTTAAGGCTCAAGTTGGTATAGTGCAAGGGAAAAGGATCCTTATCATTCTGCTGTAATGAGCTATTTGTAGGAGTGATAGTGACTTAAGGACCAAGTAGTAGGTAAGTACAAATTGATCATTTCAGGTGATTGGGGGAGACTTCCCAACACCTTCCTTAGCCTGTGTACCGACCAATGATTGGTCCCCTTAGCGGGAATTTTCTCTTTGTAGGGCATGTGTGGTCTTTGTCTCCATAAGCTATTGAGCCTGATTTTTATAAGGCTTGAACTCTAGTATGGATCAACTTCCATTGGAATTAGGATTAGATGGACTTGCTTGTTTTATTTCACATATTTAATATAATATATGGTTATTTGATGAGATGACATTATATATAGTGGCAAAAAAAGGCCAAGGCCTAGTAGTGGACCACAAAGGCATAAATAACTCAAAATTTGGGTAACAAGACATAATGTGAAATGGAAGAAGTAGGGCTTGCGTAACCATTTCCTTAAAGATAGGAAGGCCATAGAGTATGGTATATGGGCAAAGATTTTATGTTAAATTATTCTTTTGGTGACTGTAGCTTCATTGAATTTTCAAATATGTATATATATTTTAAAAGTTTTTAATGAAGTTTCTATACTTCTAGAAATTTTTAATTAGTTCTTTACTAATTGACAGCCATTAGACCCTATTAATGGATCGATGTTTGCAGTCATCTACAAGTTAGTCTGTGTTGCTATTACATGTTTTAGGGACTGACGAGCGCCGAACTCAATCAAAATTATAACCGAAGTTATTACCTAAGCTTGTAGCATAGTGACAACACCGGATCGTCTCCTCAAGGATCGTAAATGCAATTTGATCAAATCAAGTGAAAGTTAGCAAAAAGGGGGGTTTGACAGTTTAAGATCGCACTTAACAAAATTAAAGGAAGAAATAACAATTAAAGAGCAGTCAATTTAGAAACCTATCCAAGATTGGGTGGATTCAATCATAGACCCTTCATAGAACACTTGAAGCGCAATTGAATTGTTAATTTGGATCTAACCGAGATCTCTGCATCAAATCCAGAATTCATACTAGACGATCGTCTAGAATTCAATTAACAAGTGATAAACACAAATCCGCAATCGCACTATTCATGAAAATCTATGTTAATTTCAAGTACCGAATTCAATTAACTTAGGCACAAATCAGTAACCTAACGTCTTCAATTCTGTGATTAATTTAGATCAATCAGTTCTAAGTTTCATCACAAATCTCAATCTTCATTTATGTGATTAGTTTAGATCAATTAGTTCTAAGTTTCATCACAAATCTCAATCTTAAACTAAGATCAAATTAGATCAACATAAATAGAATCACCATTCATGCATTCAAGATCAAGAAGAAGAAGAAAGAAGAAGAAAGAAGAATTCAATTACAAATCAAATACAATACATAACCAAGGTCTCAAGAATCCAAACCACAATCTCTTCAAGAGTTCTAAATTGACCCAAAGTAGCTTAGCCCTCTATTACCATGAAGGGGAGCATCAAAATATACAAAACTATGAGAAACTATGAAGAAGCAAGAAGAAACTTAGAGAGAAATGAAGGAGAATTGCATCTTGTTCATGATAAATGGTGCCTTTTATAGAAGTCTAAGGTAACAAAATGACAAAGGGAAGTGGGTGGATGAGTGGGTGAGTGAGTGGAGTGTTTGAGTGGATGGATTAGTGGGTTGGTTTAGTGGATTGGTTTAGTGGATGAGTGAGTGGAATGGTTGAGTGGTTGAATTAGTGAAAAATGCCAAAGGACTTTTGGTGAGTGGGAAATTATGGACATGAATGGGTGAGTGGATGGATGAGTGGATGGATTAGTGGATGAGTGGGTGGAGTGGTTAAGTGGTTGGATTAGTGTATGAGTGGGTGAGTGGGATGAGTTATGAGTGGATGAGTGGATGAGTGGATTAGTGGATGGATGAGTGGATTAGTGGATGGATGAGTGGATGGTTGAGAACGAAAATTTCGTGTCTGACTTGGAAGCCAAAAACGACCCACTATACTTCAGAACCACGAAAAGTGTTCTTCATGAAAGTTGTAGATCCTTGTCTTGGCTATAAAATGGATAGCTGGTTCGTCCAATTTGGCTTCCTTAAGCCCAAGATATGTCCCAAATACCATAGGTTGCTCAAACCCAACTTCAACACCTCTGTTCCGACTTGCAAGCTCAAAATGACCTACTAGACTTCTTTTTCTCAAAATGTGTTCTTCATGAAAGTTGTTTATTTGGATCTTGACTATCCAATTTCCAAATTTCAGCCCATCTCCATTATTACATCTTGAGATATGATTTTTTGAGTGCACACTGTTCGAATTCTACAGACAGAACCCGTATTCTGACTTCCATGTCAACTTAGGTCCCTTAGACATCTGAATCAGACTTCGAGCTCTTCATCAAAGTTGTAGAGCTTCCTCTTAGCTTTCCTACAAGGTAAAATTCATGTTCATCAGATATTAGGAACTCAAGTTATGGCCAAAATACAGAAACAGTGTCAAATCTCAATAATGCTAGAAATATTCAATTAGGACCAATTTGAGCTCAAACTCACAAAATCATACCAAACTCAATCAATTAAGAATATGGAGAGTGTAAATGACTAAACATAAGGGTTTCTTAATGAATAAAATATGTGATTATCAAATTCCCCCACACTTAGCTTTTTGCACTCCTGGGCAAAACTCAAGACCAAAATTTTATAATCAAGAAGAACAACCAAAGGTTCAAGGGATCAAAACATTCATGAGTTAACAATTCTCCACATCTCAAACCAACAAGCAAGGTATCTTCAACATGAATCGAGAATGATAGATCTTCACAAGATTCCCTCTCAATCTCTCAAGTGTTTAAAGGGTAGGTATTTCACTCAATTCAACCCATGAAAATTGCACTACCATAAGCTTGCTTATCTTCTACTTCTCCACTACTCAAAACACATGCACACACAAATCATGAGGACTTTATTCAAGGTTGTAGTGAGGTCAAGGTAACAGGAGAGGATAAAATGGATATGAGAAGATAAATACTAAAGAGAATAAAAGCAAATGAGAGCTGAGTTCAAATAACAAGCATAAAAGTTCATCCCAACTCTAGTGTATATCCCTTTACATATTCATTTCCCAATCCTTTTTTTTTTTTTTTTAAACACTTGGTTTTTTTTTTTCTCTTTTTTTTTTTTCTTTTTTTTTTTCTTTTTCTTTTATATATATGAACATAACTATATACATACATTTTTTTTTTTTTCTTTTTGGGCACTCTTTTCTTTTTCAACAACCATTTTGTACACACACCCCCACACTTGTTCAAAAACTCATCCATTAACCAAGCTAATGTTCTTTTATTCCCTAAGGTAAAGTAAGAACACGATTTCTCATTTAAGGCACATAATGAGCTAGAAACAAGGAATGGTCAAATAAGCTCAAAGGGGTTAAGCAAAGGAAAATATACAAGGTTGACTATTTGGTTAAACTAGCTAATTAAGAAAGAGGGCCTCAATCATGTTCATGCATGCAAGTGAAATGTAGCCTCAAAAAGAATCAAAGCAAGTTCTAGAGTGGTCATTAACATGAGTGAAAATCACACAAGAAAGAAGAGAATGACATAAATGTTAAATCCATCCATTAGGCTCAAAATCTCACAAGGTATGCATCCATCAAACTCAATTCATCAATTCAATCATCCATCTCCAAGCATATCAGTTCAAGAAGGGAGAAAAGTTATTCAATCATGCAATGAACCCTTTCTTTTTTTTTTTTAACAAAAAAGATACTTGCTAAAATCTCTCCCCTACACTTAATATAGACATTGTCCTCAATGTGAAAGTGATAAATAAAACAGAAAGAAAAAAGCAACACAACCTGATGAGGAGTGAATCAACGCCAAGCGAGAAAAAGAAGCACCTTGTCGATTCGCGCATCGACCCCGAAAAGAAATCAAACAAGAAAACGTTAGTACTTCCACAATTTAATACTAATTAATTACTACCTAAACTCCTTACTCTGCCACCAATTAAGATGCGTCTCAAGAGTAAAATTACTCCTTACTCGCCATCACTAATTGGTTTAATAAGTCCATGACAATCATATCATACTTTCCAAACAAAACAACAAATTTTTTTTTTTTAATAAAATCAAACCCATTAAAGAGAAAGTGTCGATCGGGCTTTTGTTTCTTGTTACTTCCTTCGCCGCTTCTGTTGACCAATCTATCTGAGCTAATACCTTATCAGGTACATACTCAAAAGCTTCTAATTTATCAATGAGCTCATCAATAGTGGAGGCAGAGATAAGAAGTTGTCTTGCCAGAAGGAGTGATAAATTTCTGTTCCACAGCTTTGTCAAGAAAAAATAACAAAAGATCAAAGAAATTATTAACATTCAACAAACCAATGGGTTTATGGTGGATGTTCAGTTCAGCCCAAGAGACAATTTGAAAAATCTCTTCCAAAGTACCAAAACCACCTGGTAAGGCAATGAATGCATCAGAGTTTTCAAGCAT
Organism: Ormosia emarginata; assembly: GCA_029884605.1. NCBI lineage: Eukaryota > Viridiplantae > Streptophyta > Magnoliopsida > Fabales > Fabaceae > Ormosia > Ormosia emarginata. The sequence goes on along the minus strand of JAQQTP010000078.1, from coordinate 15,416,267 downwards.
TATCTTCATGCGTTCATGCATTGATGATACTTTAAGTTCCTCTCCAATTGTCTTTCCATTGATGTTCTATTGAGCTAAAGGTTCAGGAATGACACCTAAAACCTGACTATCTCTTACATATGCAGCAAGTGATATATTAAGTGTGGGGGAGAGATTTTAGCAAGTTTCTTTTTTGTTAAAAAAAAGAAGAAAGGGTTCATTGCATGATTGAATAACTTTTCTCCCTTCTTGAACTGATATGCTTGGAGATGGATGATTGAATTGATGAATTGAGTTTGATGGATGCATACCTTGTGAGATTTTGAGCCTAATGGATGGATTTAACATTTATGCCATTCTCTTCTTTCTTGTGTGATTTTCACTCATGTTAATGACCACTCTAGAACTTGCTTTGATTCTTTTTGAGGCTACATTTCACTTGCATGCATGAACATGATTGAGGCCCTCTTTCTTAATTAGCTAGTTTAACCAAATAGCCAACCTTGTTTTCAATATGATATCAAGCACTCTTTTGACTTCTTGAAAGTTCTCTGATTCTTGCCAACCTTGTATATTTTCCTTTGCTTAACCCCTTTGAGCTTATTTGACCATTCCTTGTTTGTAGCTCATTATGTGCCTTAAATGAGAAATCGTGTTCTTACTTTACCTTAGGGAATAAAAGAACATTAGCTTGGTTAATGGATGAGTTTTTGAACAAGTGTGGGGGTGTGTGTACAAAATGGTTGTTGAAAAAGAAAAGAGTGCCCAAAAAGGAAAAAAAAAATGTATGTATATAGTTATGTTCATATATATAAAAGAAAAAGAAAAAAAAAAAAAAAAAAAAAGAGAAAAAAAAAAACCAAGTGTTTAAAAAAAAAAAAGGATTGGGAAATGAATATGTAAAGGGATATACACTAGAGTTGGGATGAACTTTTATACTTGTTATTTGAACTCAGCTCTCATTTGCTTTTATTCTTTTTAGTATTTATTTTCTCATATCCATTTTATCCTCTCCTGTTACCTTGACCTCACTACAACCTTGAATAAAGTCCTCATGATTTGTGTGTGCATGTGTTTTGAGTAGTGGAGAAGTAGAAGATAAGCAAGCTTATGGTAGTGCAATTTTCATGGGTTGAATTGAGTGAAATACCTACCCTTTAAACACTTGAGAGATTGAGAGGGAATCTTATGAAGATCTATCATTCTCGATTCATGTTGAAGATACCTTGCTTGTTGGTTTGAGATGTGGAGAATTGTTAACTCATGAATGTTTTGATCCCTTGAACCTTTGGTTGTTCTTCTTAATTGTAAAATTTTGGTCTTGAGTTTTGCCCAGGAGTGCAAAAAGCTAAGTGTGGGGGAATTTGATAATCACATATTTTATTCATTAAGAAACCCTTATGTTTAGTCATTTACACTCTCCATATTCTTAATTGATTGAGTTTGGTATGATTTTGTGAGTTTGAGCTCAAATTGGTCCTAATTGAATATTTCCAGCATTATTGAGATTTGACATTGTTTCTGTATTTTGGCCATAACTTGAGTTCCTAATATCTGATGAACATGAATTTTATCTTGTAGGAAAGCTAAGAGGAAGCTCTACAACTTTGATGAAGAGCTCGAAGTCTGATTCAGATGTCTAAGGGACCATTTTGACATGGAAGTCAGAATACGGGTTATCAGGGACTTAATTAAAAAAAATTATAATTAGTGGAGACTTAATTAATAATTTATTTAAAATATAAAGACCTATTTAAAAGTTTTTAAAAGTATGAGGATCTAATTAAAAACTTTTAAACTATAGAGATCTATTTAAAAATTTAATAAAATTGTAGGGATCAAAAGAATAATTTAACTAAGATTTTAATGATTCAATTATGGTCATTTGGACTATAAATAAGAACTAATAGTTAGGGTTTATTGTGAGTTGAGTAAATTCGTGAACTTATTCTTAACTCTTAGTCCATTAACAATTCAATAAGTTAAAAAAATTAGTTTATTTGTTAAATAAGTTTATATTTATTATTTTTGAAGAAGAATAATAATAATAACTATTTAATTCAATACATATTGACATTTAATTTTATTTTATTTATATGATTAATTTTTTTGACTAAATATTAAAAAAATAAATTTTGTAAGTTACAAATTTTTGCATAATTCGTTGAACTTAAGAGGCTCAATTAAATACAATACCAAAAATTAGATTACTGAGCTTGAACAACTCGTCTAAGTAAGCTAAGCTAGTGCCAACAAAATGAACTCAAAATTTTATTGAATTAAGCCTAAGCTAGACCTAACTTAGTTTATCTCGACTCATTTCTTGACTTAATCATTGTAGAGTAGTAATAATTCATTTGAAAAAATAAAATAAAAATAAAACTACATAGCCAAAAGTTGTAACTCAAGTTTTATCAAGTGTCTTAAGAGATTACTTGATCCTAGAATCGAATTTCAGTCAAGCTACTTTTTTTGCACTTTAACTTATCTTCTCATATTCGACACAAGGTTTTAGATCTCCTTTATTAAGGAAAAAAGAAAAAAAAAGCAGCATAGCTTATATTTATCCATATGTATAACTTTACACTTTTTTACTTAAGCTTATCATTTTCTGTTCAAAATCTTTTCATTGCGAAACAACGATCATTTTTGTACATAGATCCAACGATCATTCATTGTGAAACAACTAATTTGAATAATCAGCTCTAATGCAGGCAACTCGAAACCTGATTTAAGAGTCAATTATTAACTTATTCGAACTTATTTCTAATTGAAATATTGTTATTTGAAATCAAGTTTGAAATTTAATCAAGCTAGATGTTTTGTTCAAACTATGTTACTCTAGTCGCACGAAAGCAGTTTATTAAAACCTAATGAGTATCTCGTGCACATAGGTTTTTTAAAATTCAGATAGAATTTAAAAGTTTAAATCAATATAAAGAAGATGTTTAAAATTGAAAATGATATATATATATATATATATATATATATATATATATATATATATATATATATATATATATATATATATATATATATATATATATATATATATATATTTGAGGGTAAAATTGAAGTAACCCCTCTAACTATAGGGAATGTGCATGTTACCCACTAACTTAAAAAAGGTGTAAAGCACCCCCTTGAAGTTTTAACTTTGTGCTATTAACACACTCAATTAATTTTTTGTCAATACTTTAACATAAGACCATTAAAGAACACTATCACCATTCTAGTCAGCTTGTACGACAAGTGTAGTTCTGTGAGTTGATTTCCTCGGTTACCTCTGCCAACATCTGCATCGAACTCAATGTCCCCTCCTTTGATCATCACTAGTCAATCACATGTGATAGTGTGTTAATAGTACACTGTAACATCTTAATATTAATATTCTGATACATCTGATATATATAAAGATAATCAATATTAGTTATATCACTTCTAACTTTAAACTATAATTTTAATCCATAATAATCATGTAAATTATTATAGAGAGCCACATATATATATATATATATATATATATATATATATATATACATATATAATATTATCTCGAAAAGACACATTATAATACATAAATTTTTATACACACTAGATCAAGTATACTAAATACAGGCTTTATCCCAAAAAGCATATAAAATACACTATACTAGTCTTCATATAACTTCTTCTTTCCTTTAGAAGATCTCGCACTTGAATTTACAAAGCAACACAATTAGGGTGAGAAATCACATTTCAGTAGAAGTATTCTAATACCAGTATATATACATTCAAGTAAATATTCACAATTATGTTATTAACTCTTCAATCACAGAAGCAAACAACATCTCTATCTCAGAGATACGCAATTGCTCATACAATTGCAATGTTAAGATTTAATGTCATGATAGCAAATGCCCATACAATCGTCATGCCATGTCAAATTATGTCTAATGTTTATGTCTATGCAATATCCTAAGTATGTAATGAGATTGTTATGATACCAAGTCCATGGCCATGTCATGCTATGTATGAACCTTGAACAAAACGAAGGAAGTCCATCCTCAGTCTAGAATAAGCACTGAAACCAAGTTCCAGCAATCTTCTCTCTGGGTAGTGAAGTCCATCAACTACGCAGTCTTCAATAACTTCGGGTAATGGGGATAAAGACCACCTTAACTACCCCTCGGGTAATGAGAATAAAGACCACCTCAAACCTTCTTTGAATTCCAAAATTAGGACCATCTCAAGTAGTAAGGAATCCACCTCATTTACTCTTCATTTAGGATAACTAATAGGGAGGGAGCTGCATGTCCTCACACTATCAAGGTTTAACTATAAATGGGAGGATCAAATGCTTCAACAATTACATTTGTAACATATATATAACAATGTCTAATTACTTTACATAATTAGCATTACAAATCAATTTAATTCATCATATTCTCACTTCATTAAATACTCCGATTAGAGTCTCAACACTCACTAAGAAGTATAAAAGAAGAAACTATAGCTTTTAAAGGCTCCATTTCATCACATAGCAAAATTTTAAAAAAATTAGGTTCGCAACGCCCAGCTGTCGGGTTGAAGTACTGGACAGGAATATTGCTCACATCGCGACACACCAAGTGCCACGCCACGACATGCATAACAGAACTCAAATTTTGCATAATTCTGCAGATACGAGTTACTATTCCATTGGAACAAAACCCTCTTCCAATCACTCAAAAATCCATTCCAAGTGATTTCCAACCTCAAATAAGGTCCATTAGCATACTACAACTCTTAAACCACTTTAATTTCACTCAATCATACTACTTTGTAAATCAAAATCCACACTTAACCTAAACCCCCAAAATTGGCCTAAATGGGAATTAAGGCATCCAAATGATGAAGAATTCATCATAACACATCCACAAATCAGTTTCTTATTCAACCAAACTATTCTCATCAAGATTCAACTCAAGAATCACAAAATCACTCTTCAAACCTCCATTTCCTCATCAAGCCCCTTAAGAACCAATATGACGGAAATGAAAACAAGTTGTCCAAACAAAGTTTCCCCTACCTCAATGGCTAGAAATGAAGTCTGAGAGCAGCTCCTCTCCACCACTAAGCTCCTTCTCTTCTTTGGTTGAAGATGGACTCCTTTGGCTCCTTTGTTGGTTCTCCTTTGGTGCTCCCCTATTGCAGCCGTGAGAGAGATGTGAGAAATGAGAAAATATCTCACTTTGGTGACTTAAAAAGGCCAAGGCAGAAACAAGCCAAGGCGTATGATCACTTGATCACTTAAGTGACTACACTATTAAACTTCAATCTGTTAAAAACGTTCAAATTTCACAAAATCCATTTTTTTAACTTCCAATAAGATTCAAATAAATGCTAAGTTTCATAAAAAATCTTATTTCACCATTTCCATAAATTTTCATATCTGTTGGGGGTCAATCTGACATTAAAACACAAAACCAGTATACTTAAAAATTTCAAACTAACTTCAATTAACCTCGAACATTAACTGTGGCATAGTTCACATATTTGTAACCTAGAAATAAATTTTCTACATTTATTTCCACTAACTAAGTAGTTTAAGCCATTTTTGGAGCTAAAAAAAGTTATATTTCACACATAACGTTGCAACAAAGTGACTAAACGTACTTAGAATGTCACAAAATTTAACAGGCATGTTAAGTAAGTATTAGGCTACTTCTGTATCCATATACAAGCCTAACATGTTTTCCAAGGTATTACACACACTGAGTGTTGGTATATGCCCTAGAGGCCAATTTATTTTGACCGTCTTACATACATTGTATTATATTATTTATTTATTTAATTTTTAAGCAAATGATTTGCAAAAGCATCACTCTAAAGGCAGACATCCCAACTATGTTGGCACCCCTGCCAATATCAATCATTTGCAGCAAACCATAAATATAAAAGTTTAAATGATTTATACAAAAAGTAAGAAACACTAAACGATTTCATGTACCCCCATGTTTTCTTTTGTATTCTCTATTTTTCCCTTTATTAATATATTTATGGTTTGTTGCAAATGATTGATATTGGCAGGGGTGCCAACATAGTTGGGATGTCTCGCTTTTTAGAGTGATGCTTTTGCAAACCATTTGCTTATATATATATATATATATATATATATATATATATATATATATATATATCAATGTTGAAGACATTATCTGGGCTAGGAAGCATCTTGAGAAGGGATGGAAATATGAGGACTACACTCCTCTAAACACACATCGAGCTCAGATTTATAAGGAGGTAATGAACACTGAGCTCTGGGATAGGCAAATACCTCTTCCTTTGAAGAAGCATGAGCAGAAAGGCAAGTCTAAGCACTGTGCATGGCACGATGGTCATGGATATAACACAGAGGACTACATTAACCTCCAAGATGTCCTCGAATCACTGATCTAAGATAGCCGCATGGGCCGTTATATGTGCCAATCTCAGAACAGCCCCAAGGGAGTGTTAGGAATTGCGAATACATCACACAGCAGAATAATAAAAATTTCCTCACAGGATCCATGCGAAAAAGCCATAATCTGAGTCTTAAAATGTTTACCTCTTGAAGCGTGATAAACACAAGCGACGTGAATCACTAACACCATAATAGAGACGATGTCTCTGAGGTATCCACACGAACAAACTTGCAAAAAGGACTCACACCTCTTTTACGCAGTGCTAGCTACGAAGAGAAGAGAAGAAGACCTTTCACTATCTCTTACTCACTTTCTGTAAGTGCGGCTAGGGTTGTAATGATACGTACTTAGCAGTCCCCTTAGCAATACTATTTATAATAATGGCTACCTTAAGTGAGTGTGAGCAGTAGTAAAGTAAGTTATATAACCCTAGACTCATCTGTTATGAGTTAGGCCCACAATTTAATCTGAGTCCAACTTGGATCCTTATTGCTCCAATTTAGTCCGCTCTAAGTGTGCGACCCTGCAGGTTCTCATAACGTTGGTAGTAATACTAAAACCTCATTTTAATATTACAAGTAGTGAGCGATATCTAGCAACACATCGCTGCTACCCAAGTAATAAGAATGTCAGTGATTTGACATAACCTATCTGTGACCAATGTTTCTATGTAGTTTAGTCCTTTTGTCCAAATATCTAGATTGAACACAAGGCATGGAACGTGTCACCTTTGTTTAGTTCAATCTTCAATTTTCTGATTCTCAAGTAGACATAGTAATAATAAATGAGATCAATATCTCATATTGACTCATTTGAGCATGGCCATGCATTTCGTAGTCTCACTCAATTAAAGGGCCGGAGATATCACTCCTGTTATGTAGGAGAGACAAATCCCATCTGGGTCACTTACATCCCTCCACATGAATCGTGGTATGTCTAATAACTAAATTTATAATCATCTTGTTACAAATGACATTTGATGGCATTAAAACACACAACTCCTCATGTAGGAATTATAGTGATTTCAGGTCAAAGGACCACATACACCATTATCATTATGAGAATCGCTTATGACACTCACATAACGATTCACGTAGCGTTCTCATGGCGGGTCTGTCCAATACATCATTATTCTAATATGTATCCATGTGAAGACTTGATATCTCATATCCATGACCCATGAGATGTGGTCATCAGTCTACGCACATACTAGTTTCAATGCATTATTGTTGTCCTAATTAATAATAATACTTGACTAGGGACATTTAAGAATAATGTTTTATCTAATAGGATCTCACAATCAAGTCATCCACTTGATGTCCTATGGTATCAAACTTACTATTCTAAGGACTTTATTATGTTTATAAAAAAAGAACACAATAAATGAAATGCCTCATATATTAAAAAATAGCATAATATAATATATGTAAATACAGACAAAATGTATTGGCCTCTAGGGCATACACCAATAGGGAGGGCAGAACAACAGGAAGATGAGTTACAACCCGTGAAGAAGTTCATCTCTATCCTACCAGAGAAGACGTTCTCTATCCAGGAACAATCATCATGGCGCATGCGTATCTCAGAACGCAAAACCAAGACAAGGCATAACCCCAGGATGATAATCATGAAGACAACTGTCACCACGTTGAAGTAACTTGGACAATAAACACCATCTCGGAGGGCTTTGCGAGCAGTGGTGATTCTGGAAATGCCAGGAAGAAGGCCCTCCGGGCTGTGTTGAGCATAGCATCCCTCACAGAAACTAAGAGGGGCAGAGGGTCAAGAAAAACCCCACCGATCTCGTTCTCTGATGAGGATTACGGAAATACCATCTCGGATCACGGTGACCCCATGATCATTATCGGGATAATCACAAACACCGAGGTTCGCAGAATGTTTATAAGTTAAGGGAGCTCAGCTAACATTATGTTCTTAGACTTGTTCAACAAGCTAAGATTATCAAAAGAGGAACTAATCCCATACACTGACGAGTTGATCGGATTCACAGGGGATAAGATCACCCTAGTTGGATATATTGAGACCTACTTGACTTTGGGAAAAAAACCCCTCTTCAAAACTATCAAAGTCAAGTTCTTGGTGATTAACTGCCCTTCAACTTGTAATGTTATATTAGACTGTCCTTCACTCAATGCCTTTGGGGCCATGATCTCCATGCTCTACTTGGCTATGAAATTTATGGACCAATATGATAGAATTGTGACAGTCAAAGGGGACCAAGCCACGGTAAGAAAGTGCTACAACGAGAGTCTAAGAATCACCAAAAAACCTTGGACCACAGATTGACGCAACGATTCAACTCCAATTTCTTCTGACACCATCAACATCTTGTTAATCGAGTTAGACTTATGCAAAGAGGTCCGTGGTACACATCCCTAACCTAATAGAGAGCTCTGGCCCCTTCAACTTGGTCCTAAGCTAGAGTAGGTAACCAAGATTGAAAGGAAACTCAGTCATGAGGAAAGATCCCAATTGGCCGAGATCCTACAGAAAAACAAGGATTTGTTTACATGGACTTCTGCAAATATGTCGAGTTTAGACCCTAACTTTATCTGCATCGACTTTCTATTATGAAGAATGCAAAATCAGTGGCTCAACATAAAAGGAAGGTTGGTCCTAAAAGGGAAGAGGTGATCTAAAAATAAATAAAATAACTCCTAGATGCCAAATTCATCAGAGAGGTATCCTACACCACATGGCTCTCTAACATGGTCTTAGTCAAGAAAGCCAATGGGAAGTGATGAGTTTGTGTTGATTACACTGATTTGAATAAGGCTTGTCCAATAGACCCCTACCCACTTCCTAACATTGACAAGCTAGTTGATAACTTGTCTGATTTCAGGCTACTTTCCTTCATAGATGCTTACTCCAGATATAACTAGATCCCTTTGAACCTAGAAGATGAAGATAAGAATACCTACATAACTAATTTGGGGAGTTATTGTTACTATATCATACCATTTGGGCTGAAGAATATAGGGGCTACTTACTAACAGATGAGGAACAAAGTCTTCGAGGGTTAGATTGGTAAAATGTTGAAAGTATATATTGACAATATGATAGTTAAGATGGTGGACACCGATGACAACATCAAAGACCTAAAGGAAGTATTTGCCAAAATTCAGAAGTACAATATACAACTGAATTTAGAAAAAAGCACTTTTGGGGTACATGTTGACAAGTTTCTGGGTTTTCTATTGACAAACTGAGGTATTGAGGCCAATCCGGATAAATGTCAAGTTGTGGTCAATATGCGCAGTCCCCAGTCCGTCAAAGAAGTACAATAAATGATAGGTCGAATCACAGTCCTTACACGTTTCTTGGCTAAGTATCCTCAAAAGTCACTTCATTTCTTCAAAACTTAAAAAAAAAAAGAACTTTGAGTGGACCTCAGAATATAAGACTGCCTTCCAAGAGTTAAAGATGATGTTATCTATGCCACCAATTTGGACAAGACCAGACCCTAGTAAGACACTTTATTCCTACTTCTCTATTAACAATAAGGCAATTAGTTCAGTACTGATAAGAGAAATAGACGAGGGTTATAGGCTAGTTTACTTCATCAGCAAAGTCCTGCAAGGCCCTGAGATCCATTATCAAAAGATTGAGAAGCTAGCCCTGACATTGTTAATCACTACAAGAAGACTAAGACAATACTTCCAATGCCACCTAGTAATAGTGAGGACAGACTAGCCAATCAAACAAATACTGCATAATCCAGATATCGCAGTTGCTTGGTCAGTAGAGCTCTCTGAGTTCAGAATTACCTACGAGCCAAGACTAGCTATAAAGGCTACGTATTATCCAACTTCCTAGTTGAGCTCACACCAGACTCCAACCATCATAGAGCGCATTCCTGAACCATCTATGTTAACAGATCCTTGAATCCCAAAAGGAGCAATGTTAGGGTCATGTTAGAAAGGAAAATCGACCTCATACTAGAATATTCTTTAAGGTTTGACTTCCCTGTGTCAAATAAACAAGCCAAGTATGAAGCATGCATTGCAGGCATTAACATGGCAAAGAAAATAGGAGCCATAAACATAGTCCTATGCAGTGACTCACAGTTGTCAACATCCTAGATTTGAGGTGAATATCAAGCTAAGGAGCCTCTATTATAAAAGTACTTAGTCAAGGTTAAAATGTTAATGGAGGGTTTTGACAGCGTTAAGTGGAGCACATCCAAGGAGAACAAAACTCTAGGACTGATATCCTATTAAAACTTGTTAGTACTAAGAGCCTGGACAATAATAAGTCTGTGATCTAAGACATCTTACTCACTCCCAATATCACAGACTATGAAGTCCTCATACTGGAAAATGATAAAAACTAGATGATACCTATACTTATCTACCTCTATAATGGTTGTCTACCTGAAGATCAAAAGGAAGCACAAAAGATAGTGTGGATAGCGGCCTGGTATACTATCTTTGATAACCAACTCTATTGTCATGGGTATTCTTCTTTTCTCCTCAAGTGTCTCGGTCCTAAGAAAGTTAAATACGTCCTAGCCTAGATTCATGAAAGAAGCTCGGGGCATCATCTCGGTGGCAAGTTCTTAGTATGGAAAGTGTTGAAAGTTGGATACTACTGGCCCATCATGGAAGCTTATAGCAAAGAATACAGGCAAAAGAGTTGTCAACGATGTCTGATCCCTGGCTATTCTACTAATGGGGAATCAACATCCTAGGACCTTTTCCCTAAGCTCTTAGGCAAATCAAGTATTTAGTGTTGGAAGTGGACTACTTCACTAAGTGGATTAAGGAAAAACCGTTGCTTACAATCACCTTTAAGCGAATCCAAAAATTCACCTACAAGAATATAATCAACAAATATGGAATACTGAAGTCAATTATTACAGATAATGGAACCCAATTCACTGATCAAAAGTTCAAGGATCTTCTGGCCAGGCTTAAGAACAAACAACACTTCACCTTGGTGGAGCATCTAATGACCAATGGGCAAGTTGAATTCGTCAATCGGGTTATACTTAGAGGTATAAAAAAGAGACTAGATGATGCCAAGGGGAACTAGGTGGAACAACTCGATCACGTCCTATAGGCATATCAGACCACACCACTTAACCTATGATTGCGAGGCTATGATCCTGGTGGAAATTGGAGAACCAAGATAGAGAAAATAAAACTTTTATGAGGAGGCCAATCTGAATCTCATCTGCCATGAATTGGACTTGCTTGAAGAACAACGTCACATTGCCCATGTCTGAGAAGCTGCTCTTAAATAAAGGATTGCTGTGAGGTATAACTCCAAAATGATTCCACAACAGTTTAACCCTGGCGACCTTGTGTTATGTTGGGTTGATATCGGTGGGAAAAACACAAAAGATGGGAAGTTAGCTCCTAATTAGGAAAGACAATATAGAATTACATCCAAAACCAATACGGGGACCTACACCCTAGAGACCCTCTCTAGTAAGGCAATCAAGAATTTTTGAAATGCAAAAAAATTAAGAAAGTATTATATTTAAGTACTGTAAAATTATCACTTTTATCATGTAAGAGACATTTTTCAATATGAAAGAATAAATCAATTTTCCTTTGACACCTATTCATTATGCTCATAACTACTACAACCTACAAGGTTATAACACCTCGAAAGATGTCTGAGGAATACAAGGTCCGAAGAGGATCAATTATTCCAACATCAATACATAATGGCCAGGCAGGGGAATCCATTTGACCAATGTCTGAGGTCAAGAAGTGTATTCAAGGGTTTTCACCTATATCCTTATGGCTTGACCTTAACCTATAAACTGACCAGGATTATAGAGGTTAAGCGTAACCGACTATAGCCTAAGACAGTGGACTCCACACTAAGAGGCTTCCGTGTCACCTATTTTGTAAATTCAAATTTAACCCATAAACCTAAAAGGTTTAGCACAGTTATAACACTAAGCCTATCCCATAGACGTATCAAAAGGTTTAGTGTGGTTATGTGCTTTAGATTGATGCCTGGGATAGTGAACATCAATTCAATAGGCTTCTATGCCATGTTATATGATAATCACATATTTTATATATTAATAAACCCTTATTTTTAGTCATTTACACTCTTCATATACTTAATTGATTAACACTGGTTATGTTTTGTAAGTTTGGACTCAAATTGGACTTAATTGATTTTTTTAGCACTATTTTAGTCTTACATTGTTTTTGTATTTTGACCATATCTTGAGTTCTAGATGTCTTATAATTACATATCTTATCTTGTAGGAAATATAAGAGAGAGCTCTACAACTTTCATGAAGAGCTCCAGGTAAAATATAGACATCTAGTAGAGCTAAATAGGCTTGGAAGTCAGAACACAGGTTTTGTGACTAGAACCTAAACAGTGTGCAGTAATCAAAGCATAACTCGGGCTGTAAGAACGTTGTTGGGCTAAACTTTGGATACTTGAAAGTTAAGACCCATATGTACAACTTTCATGAAGAATATAAGAGCTTATTCGGATAGCTTGGAGGTGATATTGGGTTTGGAAGTCAAAACAGAGGTGCTGAAACTGGGCCTAAATAGTTTGCAGAAATTAGGTCATATCTTGGGCGGTAGGATGAATTTTTGGATGATTTTGGTGGTATTAGAAAGCTGAGACAAAATACTACAACTTTCATGAAGACCACGTTGCTTCATTCTGATGGCATCCATGAGATCAACATTGAATGATTTTGGAGACAAAGAATTTTAATAATTGTTCACTCACCAACTCACCATTTGGCTTTTTCCACTCATCCACCTACTCCTCACCCACTCATTAATCAGCCCCCTTGTCATTTTGTATCTCTAATCCTCTATAAAAAGCTCCATTAGCTGATCATTTAAGAGACTTTGGTTTTAGGCTTGGTTAGGAGAAATTATGTTCATGTTTGTATATTGTCTTCCTTTGTTGTAATTTTCTTTTGTTCTAATTTGAAGTCATGTTCATCTTTCTTTTCTACTCTCTTTCTTTCTTCTTGATTATGAGTACTTAATTTTCATTTTGTTTGGATGAAAGAGTGAAGCTCTTGGTAATGAAATAAGGTAAGATTATTCTATTTCTTGTGCTTAAATGATATATTATAAAATAGACATTATATGTGTTGTATTTTATTTCCAATTAATTTAGAAACTTTCCTTGTATAGTGGAGATCTTGATTTATTGTAGACAAGAGGATTGGCACAGTGAATGGTTGAGCTCACTTACAATTGTTAGTAGATAATTTAAGGAATCATAATATGATTGCATATATAATTGAACTTTGAATGTTATATTTTCCGATTGGAACTTCCTTTATGTGTATATTTCAATTGAGTTATAAAGAGAAATAATCTTGCCTCTAATTTATTACCAAGAGTGGATCTCCTAACTCAAGCAAATCATTTATCATTTGTGAATACCTTTTATTACTTTTGGTGTTATGACAAATCCTTTTTTTACCTCAATTAATTTTTCTTCATCAATTCCCTGTGGATCAACCTCGGACTCCCGAGAATTTATTACTTGAGATAACATGCATTTAGGTTTGTATCATTATACCTAAAGGTTGACTAAGTTTCAACTATTCCTAAATGAACCCAACCACCAAAATCGAGCTTTGGACTCATCTTGACTAGGCAAAATGAGTGTTCATTAATAAGTCACTGAGATCGAGTGTTAGACCCATCTCGATAAACTATATGAGCAAATAGCTAAGTGTAAAATGAACACCAAGATCGAGTGTTGGACCTATATCGACATTACAAAAGCAAATGTGTGAAGTATAAAGGGCCACCAAGATCGAGCGTTGGACTCATCTTGGCAGTTGGAAGGAAAACAACATAAATAGTCAATAAAAAAATACTAAGTATTTAATTCAAAGGAAAGGTGCCTCAAGTATGGGGCAATGAAATGAAACATGACAAATACAGGATTAATCTCTATCCTCCGGAGTCACCACCAACTCAGTCTACGCCATCTTGGTCACCACGACGCTAGCCTCTTCTTGTCTAACCTGCAATGTTGCTTCTACCTTTCCCCACCATCAACCACCTAGTTCACTTGTTCATTAGGAGCAATCCCGGAAATGACAATATTAATGATTTGGCCATCCCGGATGACCTTTAATGCATCAATCTCTTCTTCATTAAGAGTAGGGTTGAGAAGGCAGAATTAGGTAAGAGCATTTTTGAATAACTCCTCCATAGACCTCGGCCAGTCATCTTCCATTTGTATAATTTGTTCATTCAGCTAAGCCTCAGCTTGTCGGAGAAGCTCATATTCAACTAGAACACTAGTGAAGAGAGATTCAAAGGTGGCTAAGAGTGCTTTTATTGAGTTTTCGCGAGCTATTGCTTCGTCAAGCTAGACTCAGAGCGTATCGGCCTCAGCGGCTTTTGCTCATAGTGTAGCCATCTCGATAACTTGAGCACAAAGAGAAACAACCTTAGCAGTATCTACAATAAGTTGGGTGACCTCGGCCTAGAGCTTACCAACCTTGGTCTCGCACAACTTGAGTTGTTTAGCCACCTGAGCCAACTGCCTATCCTTCTAGACAATAATTAGCTCTAACTTTACTTTTCACCCTGAAGGATGTTAAGCTTCCTTTCCAAGCCAGAAGCTTATCGAACAAACTTCTATGCCTTTTCCATAAATCGCAGGAAAGAGATGTTACATAGACTCTGGAGTTGGGCTTCATGAAGAAGCTCTACCATGTCATGCTCGATTAATACATTGATATCAACGAGACTCAATAGGGTGTTATTAATGATAGTGGTAGGGTCAGCCCCATGAGTCCATACTGATCCAAATGAAAAAAGGATCAGAGTATCCTCTAGGATAACAGACCTTGGACCTGATGGTATCTTTGATACCTCGACATCCTCTGGGATAACTTTAACGGCATAGCTCTTTCCCCTCTGATCCCTCCTCTGTTTGACCCTCATCTTCTGGGTTTGCAGTGGCTGAATGGGAGGACAAGTTTCTTCATCATGGACCTTGGTGGAAGTTTGGGGGACCCTGATTGACGGTGGTGGAAGGTGGAGGGACTACAACAGTCACCCTAGAGGCAGAGGGCGGGGCTAAGGATCCGAACGCCTTCACCCTTCTTGCTGCCAGTCTTTGGGCCAAATGCTATAATTCGTTCTGAGGTGCCATGTTTTCTACAAAAAAAAAATAAAAAAAAGTATTACAACACTTGAAAAAATTAAATGCATGAGAAAGAAATATGGATAAGATGAGATACCTTGTAAAGCCTTTACAAAGTCAGTGAGCTCATCCAAAATGTCTTTACAGTATATGACCCTTTTCGGAGATGTGTACCCGACAATAGGGTAGGTAGTGTCATTAAAGTTAGTCACTTAAAAGTATGTGGAGGTCATTTTTCTTCAAAGAAAACAGTTACAAAAATCTTGCAGTGTGAATTTTATTAGCCCACTTTATTTAAGGACAACTATACTTTTTGCAAAAGTTGCAAAAATTGTCAGAAATTAGGTTCCATTTCTAAAAGAAATATGATGCCTCTAAACCCTATCCTTGTCATTAAAATTTTTTATTATTGGAGAATTGATTTCATAGGCTCATTTCCATCCTTATTTAGATTTGTATATATTTTTATTGTAGTTGATTATGTCTCAAAATGGATTGAGGTAATTTCTTACTGACACAATGATCATAAAACTGTTCTCAAATTTTTTTAAAAAAATATCTTGTGTCAATTTAGAATCCCTTGAGCTATTATCAGTGATAGGGGAACACAATTTTACAATAAACGATTTGAATTTTTAAAGAAGAAATATAGTATTACACACAAAATTATCACCCCTTATCACCATCAGACAAGTGGACAAGTTGAATTGGCAAATAGGGAGATTAAACAAATTTTGAAAAAAAACGGTTAACCCAAATCGTAAAGAATGGTCTTTAAGACTAAACAATGCACTTTGGGCTTACCGTACTGCTTTCAAAATATCTTTGGGCATGTCACCCTATCGGTTAGTCTATGGAAAACCTTGTCAGTTGCTTGTAGAATTGGAACATAAAGCATTTTGGGCCATTAAAACTTTCAATCTAAATCTTGATGATGCTTGCAAGATACGCAAATTGTAATTAAATGAGCTTGAGGAATTGAGAAATGATGCATATGAAAACTCATAGATTTATAAAGTTAGAACAAAAGCTTTTCATGATAAGACAATTTTGAGAAAATCTTTTGAAATTGGTCAAAAAGTTCTACTTTATAATTCTCGTCTACATATATTCCCTGGAAAATTAAGATCTAGGTGGAGTGGTCCTTTTGTTATCAAACATGTGTATCCTCGTGGAGCCATAGATATTGAGAATCCTAGGAATGATAATGTGTTTAAAGTCAATGGACAAAGACTCAAACCATTTCTGGAAAACTAAGTTGATGAGGTAGAATTCATCTCTATTTCTGATCTTTGTTATGAATAGAATTTATTCTAATTTCGTTGCCTTGTTTTTGCAGTTCTTTGTGTTCCCGGTTAAGTGGTAGATAATGGTACTCTATGAATAACGGTACTCTGTGGCTCTTGAGTCAGTTTGTTTTTTAGTTTCCCAAAATTATTGAATCTTTCTCCTTTAAAATGGATGTCATTCTTTCAAACCTGAGAAAACATTTTCCTTCCCTCCCTCAAAATGCTCTGAAAAAGAATCTTCAAAGCTAGATGTGAAAGATTAAGACTGTTAATGTACAAGGGTATGCCAGAAGATGTACGCTGAATAATTGAAGCAAAGGTCCGACTAGCAGGTGAGTCTTTAATTTCATTTGACTCATACATGTCAGGTCTTGGAAGAAGTTCATATTCGAAAAGGAGAAGAGCAAAAAGATTACAAGTCTGTCACAAATGTGCACGATGGAATTGTAACAAGTGAAGTCGTTCTTTGGGGATGGTTTCTGCAAACAGAGAAGATAAAATTGTTTTCATTAAGAATGGATTGAGTAAGGAGTCATTAGATGATATCTTATTGACTCTTGAGATGCATTCTTGTGGATTTGTGCATCGTGAACTTCTTAATTTGTGGAATCTCTTCAAGGATGAAGAAAAACGCTACAGTCTTGGGAATCTGACTCTAAAAGACCCTGTTTGCTAATTTATAAGAAAATTGGATGGGAAGCTTATCCTCGACTCATAGAATACGTTTAATCCGTTACTGGACATGAAACTAGAGGCAGATGTGAGTCATATCCACAACAATATGTATATATTTCTTTTTCATGTTCTTCTTAAAAAAACAAAAGAAAAAAATGTTTGAACAAAGGCGATTCGGAAGGAGTAACATGACTTTAATTAGTTGTGGAGCCCCAACCTTTGGGTGACCCGTCATTGACTCGGGTGGACCTTTGTATGCTGGTCCTTAAAAAAGATTTGTGTACCATGTTCTGTAGAGAGCCGCACTCCATAACCCAATGTTTACCATCTAGGCACTGTGGAGTTGATGGACAGACAGAAGCGTCCCACTCTAGTTATTAATGAGAAATAACCCGTGGCTGCCAAAGCGTATGAGGCCTTTGAGTTTGATTTTCTCTTTTATTAGAAGGGGTTCTTAGCGCCTTGGGATGGGACGTTCTGGATCTTGGACATTACGGGTTTTAGATTTTAGCATCTTTGTTGATGTTACGAGCCCAAGTGTGAGCTCTCCAGGTTCCAGACCCAAGATGGAAACCCATAATGGTTTCTTCTTTCTCTTTTCTTGGAATAAATGGACGTGAGTGTCTATTGCACTGGTGACATGCAGTATAAAGATATGCCACTACTGCACTCATGGCACGTAGTATAAAGATACGCCATGAAAACTGTACATAAAGGTACGTCATCATTTGCTATTATATTTGTATTTTGGTTTTCGACAAATGATCCTTTGAGTAGGGTCCTTCAAGGGTTTCTAGACTTCTTTACCCTGATGTTTTCTTAAAGTAAAAAAAAAAACATGAAAAAAAATATATTTTATGTTCTTAATTTCAAACTTTTCAGACAACAACCAACATACCCTTATAGGTGCTATTATTACTCTTTCCATTCTTTTTCCTATTTAAACACTCCACTTTCTTCTAATTCAGAATTATTCAAAGGGAAAGTGAGAATAGAAATGGAAGGTGTTTCTATTCGTTAACTTAAAAATATCTGTGTATTTTGTGGGTAAAGTATGGGAAGGGTTTAGAGTTTGCAAATGCAGCTACCACTCTTGGTCGATCACTTACTGCGAGAAATATTCATCTTATATATAGGGGAGGTTGCCGTGGGTTAATGGGGGTTATATCACTTGCTGCATATATAGGAGGCAATCAGGTTTTAGGTGTCATTCCTGGACCTTTAGCTCAACAGAACATCACTAGAAAGATAATTAGAGAGGAACTTAAGGTATCATCAATACATAAACGAATGAAGATAATGCTTGAAAATTCTGATGCATTCATTGCCTTACCAGGTGATTTTGGTACCTTGGAAGAAGTTTTTCAAATTGCCTCTTGGGACAACTGAACATCCACCATAAACTCATAGGTTTGTTGAATGTAAATAATTTCTTTGATATTTTATTACTTTTTCTTGACAAAGCTGTGGAACAGAAATTTATCACACCTTCGGTAAAACAACTTTTTATCTCTACTTCCACTATTGATGAGTTGATTGATAAATTAGAAGCTTTTGTTCATAAACCTGACCTAGCAATAGGTCAGATAGATTGGTCAGTAGGAAGCAGTGAAGAAAGTAGGATGAAAAGAAAACCAGATATGACACTTTGTTTATAGCTTTCCTTTACCTTTGATTTTATTTATCATACTTTGTTTCGGTTTAAATTTGTGTCAGATTTCTCCAATAGGTAATATCTTCTATCCTTTATTCATCTATATTTTAACATTGAGGACAATGTTGTAATTTGATTTGGGGGGAAGGATAGTTGACCAAAAAAAAATTCTTTTTTGGGAAGCATAATATGATTGTCATGGACTTACTAAACTAATGAATGATGGCAGAGTAAAGAATAATTTTACTTTTGAGACGCATCTAAATTGGGAAGTATGTTTAGTGATATGACTGTCAGAAACCTATTCGTAGTAAAACCAATTAAGGATGGCAGAGTAAGGCGTAAATTTTGCCTTGGAGGTAAGTTTACTCTTGAGACACATCTTAGTTGAGGAAATAATTATTTTGTATAGAAGTAGCAAATGGATTCTTAGATCTTAGCATAAATTATCTTCTTTCTTAAAAATCACAAGCTTGGATATGAATGTTGATATAGTGGATTGAGAATGATAGAAATATGCCTTGTGAGATTTTAAGCCTATTGATGAATGAATTGAACATTTGTATCATTCTATTCTTTCTTGTGTGATTTTCACTCATGGAATTATTATTCTAGAACTTGCTTTGATTCTTTTTGAGGCTACATTTTCACATACATATATAAATATGATTAAGATATTTTAAAATAGCTACTTTGACTAAATAGTCATCCTTGTATATTTTCCCTTGTGTAACCCCTTTGAGCTTATTTGATCATTCTTTATTTTTAGCTCATTACGTGCCTTCAAAAAAAAGAGAAAAAAAAGGCAAAAAAAACATGTTTTTACCCAACCATAGGGAATAAGAGAGCATTGGCCTTGTTCTTAAATAAGTGTGGGGGTGTGTGTGCAAAATGATAAAAAAAAAGAACTGACCACCATTGCAATCAAAGGATTATCAAAGTCTAGAATAAAGGTAGATGCTTTGAAACAACAAGAAGAGAAGAAGAAGGTTCAGACTTAACAATGAATTCAATTCATCAATTTGCGATTGATCTTTAACAAAACATTAGTCAATTATTGGTCATTGTCCTTTATGATGAATGTTCTCAAACATCTTCTCCACTCTAACTATACCATAATGCTCTTTTATTCTCTTCGGTATTTATCTTCTTATATCCATTTTATCCCCTCTCCTTTACCATGACCCTATTACAACCTTGAATAAAGTCCTTTTGATTTTTGTATGCATGTGTTTTGAGTAGCAGAGAAGTAGAAGATAAGCAAGCTTATGGTAGTGCAATTGTTTATGGGTTGAATAGAGTGAAATACTTACCTTTTAAACACTTGAGAGATTGAGAGTGAATTCTGTGAGGATCTATCATTCTTGATTCATTCTTTTCAACAAAAGTTTCCTTACTTGTTAGTTTGAGATGTCAAGAAATGTTACCTCATTAATGCTTTGATCCCTTGAATTTCCAGTTGCTCTTCTTGCTTCATCGAGTCTTTTAGAGTTTTTAACTTTTGAGTCTATATCGATTTTCTTTGTTTTCTAGTTTTTGTCTTACGTTATGTGTTTTGCCCAGGAGTGCAAAAAGCTAAGTGTGAAAGAATTTGATAATCACATATTTTATACATTACTAAACCCTCATTTTTAGTCATTTACACTCTCTATGTACTTAATTGATTAAGCCTGGTTATGTTTTGTAAGTTTGGACTCAAATTGGACTTAATTGATTTTTTCAGCACTATTTTAGTCTTACACTGTTTCTATATTTCAGCCATATCTTGAGTTCTAGATGTCTTATAATTACATATCTTATCTTGTATGAAATATAAGAGAGAGTTCTACAACTTTCATGAGAGCTCCAGGTAAAATATGGACATCTAGTGGAGCTAAATGGGCTTGGAAGTCAGAACACAGGTTTTGTGACTAGAACCTGAACAGTGTGCCATAATTAGAGTAAAACTCGGGCTATAAGAACTTTATTGGGCTGAAATTTGGATATTTGAAAGTTAAGACTCATATCTACAACTTTCATGAAGAACATAAGAGCTTATTCAGACAGCTTGGAGTTGATATTGGGTCTAGAAATCAAAATAGAGGTGCTGAAACTAGGTCTGAATAGTCTGCAGTAATTCGGTCATATCTTGGGCTGTAGGATGAATTTTTGGATGATTTTGGTGGCATTGGAAAGTTGAGACAAAATTCTACAACTTTTATGAAGACCACATTGCTTCATTCTAATGGCATCCATGAGATCAGTACTGAATAATTTTGGAGACAAAGAATCTCAATAATTTTCCACTCACCAACACACCATTTGGCATTTTCCACTCACCTACCTACTCCTCACCCACTCATTAATCAGCCCCCTTGTCATTTTGTATCTTTAATCCTCTATAAAAGACTTCATTAGCTGATCATTTAGGAGACTTTGGTTTTAGGCTTGGTTAGGAGAAATTATGTTCATGCTTGTATATTGTCTTCCTTTGTTGTAATTTTCTTTTATTCTAATTTGAAGTTATGTTCATCTTTCTCTTCTACTCTCTTTCTTTCTTCTTGATTATGAGTACTAAATTTTTATTTTGCTTGGGTGAAAAAGTGTGAAGCTCTTGGTAATGAAATAAGGTAAGATTATTCTATTTCTTGTGCTTAAATGATATATTATAAAATGGAATTTATATATGTTATATTTTGTTTTCAATCAATTTAAAACTTTCCTTGTATAGTGGAGATCTTAATTTATTGTAGACAAGAGGATTGGCATAGTGAATGCTTGAGCTCACTTACAATTGTTAGTAGATAATTTAAGGAATCATAATATGATTGCATATATAATTAAACTTTGAATGTTATATTTTCTAATTGGAACTTCCTTTATGTGTAGATTTCAATTGAGTTATAAAGAGAAATAATCTTGCCTCTAATTTATTACCAAGAGTGGATCTCCTAACCCAAGCAAATCATTTATCATTTGTGAATAACTTTTATTACTTTTGGTGTTGTGACAAATCCTTTTCTTATCTCAATTAATTTTTCTTCATTAATTCCCTGTGGATCAATCTCGGACTCCCGAGAATTTATTACTTGAGACAACCTGTACTTAGGTTTGCATCATTATACCTAAAGTTTGACTAAGTGTCAACTATTTCTAAATGAACCTAACCACCGAAATCGAGCTTTGGACTCATCTTGGCTAGGCAAAATGAGTGTTCATTAATAAGTCACTGAGATCGAGTGTTAGACCCATTTCGGTAAACTATATAAGCAAATAGCTAAGTGTAAAACGAACACCAAGATCGCGCATTGGACCTATATCGACATTACAAAAGCAAATGTGTTAAGTATAAAGGGCCACCGAGATCGAGCGTTGGACTCATCTTGGCAGTTGGAAGGAAAACAACATAAATAGTCAATAGAAAAATACTAAGTATTTAATTCAAAGGAAATGTGCCTGTGGTCGGTACTTGTCCATATACATCAAAAAAGCCCCAAGCAGGGGGCAATGAAATGAAACATGACAAATACAGGATTAATCTCTGCCCTCCGGAGTCACCACCAACTCGGTCTACGCCACCTTGGTCACCATGATGTTAGCCTCTTCTTGTCTAACCTGCAATGTTGCTTCTACCCTTTCCCCACCATCAACCACCTAGTTCACTTGTTCATTAGGAGCAATCCCAGAAATGACAACATCAATGATTTGGCCATCCTAGACGACCTTTAATGTATCAATCTCTTCTTCATTAAGAGTAGGGTTGAGAAGGCGGAATTAGGTAAGAGCATTTTTAAATAACTCCTCCACAGACCTCGACCAGTCATCTTCCATTTGTATAATTTCTTCATTCAGCTTAGCCTCAGCCTGTCAGAGAAGCTCACATTCAACTCGGACACTGGTGAAGAGAGATTCAAAGGTGGCTAAGAGTGCTTTTATCAAGTTCTCCTGAGCTATTGCTTCGTCAAGCTAGACTCAGAGCGTATCGGCCTCAGCAGCTTTTGCTCATAGTGTAGCCATCTCGGCAACTTGAGCACAAAGAGAAACAACCTTTGCAGTATCTACAATAAGCAAGGTGACCTTGGCCTAGAGCTTACCAACCTTGGTCTCGCATAACTCGAGCTGTTTAGCCACCTGAGCCAACTGTCTATCCTTCTAGACAATAGTTAGCTCTAACTTTACTTTTCACCCCGAAGGGTGTTAAGCTCCCTTTCCAAGCCAGAAGCTTATCGAACAAACTTCTATGCCTCCTCTATAAACCGCAGGAAATAGATGCTGTGTAGACTTTGGAGTTGGGCTTCATGAAGGAGCTCCGCCATGTCATGCTCGATCAATACGTTGGTATCAACGAGACTCAATAGGGTGTTATTAATGATAGTCGTAAGGTCAGCCCCATGAGTCCATACTGATCTAAATGAAAAAAGGAGCAGAGTACCCTCTAGGATAACAAAACTTGGACCTGATGATATCTCTGATACCTCAACATCCTCTAGGATAACTTCAATGGCATGACTCTTTCCCCTCTGATCCTTCCTCTATTTGACCCTTCTCTTTTGGGTTTGTAGTGGCCGAATGGGAGAACTAGTTTCTTCATTATGGACCTTGGTGGAAGTTTGGGGGACCCTGATTGATGGCGAGGGGATTGTTGTGGTGGAAGGTGGAGAGACTACAATAGTCACCCTAGAGGCAGAGGGCGGGGCCAAGGATTCGGACATCTCCATCCTTCTTGTTGCAAGTCTTTGGGCTAAATGCTATAGTCCGTTCTGAGGTGCTATGCTTTCTGTAAAAAAAAAAAATAAAGTGTTACATCACTTGAAAAAATTAAATGCATGAAAAAGAAATATGGATAAGATGAGATACATAGTAAAGCCTTTACAAAGTCAGTGAGCTCATTCAAAATGTCTTTACAGTAGATGACCCTTTTCTAGTCGGCCCACTCTATAAGGAAATACAGGACCTCGTCCTCGGAATTGAAGAGCTCATAAATCAGAGTCTCTATCTCTTCACTTCTCCGCTCCCAACCAGCTTGGGTCCACTATAGATAGAGGCGTGCTTGGCCTTCCATGGTAACGAAAAAATGAGTTGACGCTAGAGCCCTTTCTATCCTAAAAGAGTCCATTTTTAAATTCTTAAAGGATTCTTGGTATAGTTTGAATACACTACGCCCATTTTGTGCTAGCAGAGTAACCCACCCCTTGGGCTGGTTGTTCCCAGTGGGCGAGAACCAAGAGAAAAAGAAGAAGAATGAGTTGGCCAAGTAAGTCCACTCGAAGACCCTGCACATGAGCTCAAATGCTTAGAGAACCCCTAAAGCATTTGGATGAAGTTGGGTAGGAGCCATGTACAAGAAATTAAAGACACTAATCTCAAAGTCGGTGAATGGCATATGGACTTCAATCCTTGTGAAAAGCGCCTCATACATATACATAAAATGCTCACCTTCTCTGTGCATATATAATATACCCATTAGTCTTCAAGGGATGCCAGGCTGCATATTCCCAGTCCCATAGCCCGTTTGGGGTTAGTTGGAGATATTGTTGTTTCTTGTAGGTGTCTTTAGCAGTTTTCACACTAGAAAGGGTGCCCTCTGTGTTCGCGCCATTACATTACCTACAGAGGACGCACAAATATCAAATTCTGAAGAATTATCCAAGTCTCCTCGTGCTACTAAAAGCTCGGAGAGTGGACGGGTTAGCCCTTGTCTTACCTACTCTCTAGCTTGATCTACTGAATAACCTCTAGAATCCTCATCCTAGTCAAGGAATTTGGATTTTCATGAAAACCCCCACTATGGGCTTGAAGCCTCTGTCGTAGCTGAGGTAGTGGGGACGACAGAGGACTCAGAACCTCCACCAATAGGCCACTATTTTACATCGTCTCTTCACTCTCTGACATTTCCCCTCACTAAATGTTTACAAAAAGAAAATGGTGAAAATGAAGAGTACCTTGGGGATTAAACGGTGAAAATAACTTCAAATGGTGAAGAAGGCTTGGAAAAAGCTTGAAACCACCAAGGAACTTCGTTTATACTGGAAAATGCTCTTACATGATAAAAGTGATAATTTTACAATACTCAACTATAATACTTTCTCAACTTATCTACATTCCAGAAGTTCTTGATTGCCTTGCTAGAGAGGGTTTCTAGGGTGTAGGCCTTCATATTAGTTTTGGATGTAATTCTATACAGTTCTTCCTAGTTAAGAGCTAACTTCCCATTTTTTGCTTTTTTCCCATATATATCTACCCTACATAACACAAGGTTGCTAGGGTTAAACCGTCATAGAATCACTTTAGAGTTATACCTCGTATCAATCCTATATTTGAGAGCGACTTCCTTGACATGGGCAATGTGGCGCTATTCTTCAAGCAACTTCGGTTCATGACGGATGAGATTCGAATTGTCCTTCTTAGAAAAGTTTTGTTTTCTCCAACTCAGCCCTCTAATTTCCACTAAGATCATAGCCTCGCAACCAAAGGTCAGCTTAAAGGGGGTTTCCCCAGTAGAGGAATGTAGCGTGGTCCGATATGCCCATAGGACGTGATCAAGTTATTCCATCTAGTTCCCCTTGGCATCATCAGACAAACCCCTAAGCATTTAGATGTAGTTGGGTTCATGCCATGCGCAGGCAATTAAGGAGGCTAATCTTGAAGTCGGTGAACAACTTTTAGACTCCAATCCTCGTGAAAAGTGCCTTGTACATGTACATAAAATGCTCGCCTTCTGTGCACACAAAATATACCCTTTCATCTTCAAAGGGATGTTAGACTACAAATTCCCGATCCCATGGCCCTTCTAGGGTTAGTTGGAGGTATTGTTGCTTCTCGTGGGCGCCTTTAGCAGTTTTCACTCAAGAATGGATGCCCAGTATTTCTTGGCCAACCCACTAGTACCAGCTTATATCTCTAGGGAAAATGAGGTTCCCTTGTTCCACAGGTGTTGCCCTCTGTGTTCACGCCATTATGTTACCTACAAAGGACACACCCATATTAGATTTTAAAAAATCGTCCAAGTCTTCTAGTGCTACCATAAGCTCAGAGAACGAACGGGCTGGCCCTTGTCTTGCTAACTCTCTGCCTTGATCTGCTCTTCGAATGGCCTCTAGAATCCTTATCCTAGTCAAAGAATTTGGATTTTCGTCAGAACCCCATTATGGGCTTGAAGCCTCTATCGTGACTAAGAGGATAGGGACAATGGAGGACTCAGAGCCTCCACTAACAGGCCACTATTTTGCACTGTATTTTCACTCCCTAACATTTTCCCCCCACTCAATGCTTATAAAAGAAAAAAGGGTGAAAATAAAGAGTACACTGGGAATTGGATGGTGAAAGGAACTTTAAATGGTGAAGAGGACTTGGAAAAAGCTTGAAACCACTAACAATTGCCACGAGAACTTACTAGAAATCACTTAGTTCATCGGAAGAAAAATCTGGAATGCGAGAGTAGGCAAAAAGTGGGAAGGGTTAAACCTCATTCCTATTTATAAATGAGCGAAAAAGTTCCTCAACTATTGTCATTAATAAGGACAGGTACGTCTTTTCATTCATTTCAAAACTTTAAAGTGGCTAATCATGACGCCTTCTTTTCAAAATTTGAAAACGGTTAATCATGACGTTATGAATCCCAAATGACGGCTTCCATTGTTCTCTCACTGGATTACGCACTGTTTCTAAACAAAAGAAACTAAAAGGATAATGCTAAGAATGTTCGAAATTGAAACGAAATGTGACGTTTCAGAAGAATACCTAAGTCGGATCACGAACTTTCAACAAGATATCATGGTAAAATCACAACATAGATTTTGATCTAAACACCAAATCACATTCATTAGATGGGCCCTATGAACTCCATATGGGGGCAACTTACTACGTATCCTGGATAACAGTATGATGACTTAAGTAAATTGATCCACTATGAATCCTGACTTTACTCATTAATCCTAGAGGCATACTATGATACATCACGGATCTCGGGGGAATACTACGATACATCACTAACCTCGACCCTTTGGAAAAAAAAAACATCGCAAGATTCAACGTTAACATATAACTTGGATCCTTTTATCTACCACATGTCGAGTACTCTTACTAAACTTAGATATCTTGACATTTAGTTGTCTCACCTAAGCGCCAAGCTGAGAGCAATTATTTTAGACTGGGTTATAGGTCCATGGATCAGAAGCGACCCAGCCCGCAAGAATGGCATCCATATATTACTGCATGCTCGAATATGCCTATTCACAAGGCACAAATCACTCAGAATCCTTTAAGAGATATGAATGTTAATTATATCCTACATAAATAGGGGATTAATTATAGGGAATAATAGTTTTTCCTTATCCTAGTCAATAGCATTCAATTCAATTTGAATTATACGATTCTCAACACCCTAAAACGGTCCTACATAAACCCTACAAGGTCAAAAAGGTACGCATCTAATATCCAATAATATACACTGCCTCCCTTTTGCACAGTCTAACTTGAGCGTCAAAGTGCCTTTTGCAGGTACCCACCCTTTCACACCACTATTGTTGCGGTCGTGCCACGAAAGTATCTACCATCAACTACCTTATCAAGTAACCCTCAGAATCTTGTTCTGAATAGGTAAGGATTTTAATTATTTATGGGCTTTGTTTTTCCACTTTCTAAGACACCTAAATATTGTTATCATCTTTTAGTTCATTAATCTCTTTTCTTTTTCCTAAAGAGTCAAACTTCACAAATTAAAAATACCCTAGGCTAGGCTTCAGTTTCCATACAATAATAAGCACTGGAATTTTGAAATTGTATCATCATTAATCATTAAGTATGACTAGCAATTAAACAAAGGAACTAAAGAGTCATCAACCATATACATCAAGAATTAATCATATATTCATCTAAGGCTTCAAACTAAGAGATCGATTAAACCTATCATCTCATTTTTCCCTTTAATGGCTGAATGGCCTCTAACCAAGAATCCAAACAAAACATCATCAATCAAAGCATACTAGGTTGATTCATACATCACCAAAATCATCATTGAAGGAGCAACTAATCAAGATTCATATAGTCATGAACTAAAGGCAAACAACAACCTTTAAATAAATCCTGTACTAACTGTAAACCCAATCTCGATTTCCATTCCTTATGTAACACCCGTGAAAACATGATAGACTTATATATGGTTACGAAGGTAGCTTAATACTTGATTATCATTTCTGTTAAGTTTTGTGTCGTTCTGAGCACGTTTAGCACCTTACTGCAACGCTATGTGTGGAAAAATAGTTATTTTTTGCTCCAGAAATGACTTAAACTACTTATTTAATAGAAATAAATGTGGAGATTTTATTTCTAGGTCACAAATGTGTGAACTATGCTACAGTTAAAATTTGAGGTTAATCAGAGTTAGTTTGACATTTTTAAGTATACTAGTTGTGTGTTTTAATATCAGATTGACCCCCAACAGATATGAAAAAATGTGGAAATTGTGAAACGAGATTTTTTTTGAATCTTAAGATTTGTTTTAAACTTGTTGGAAGTGGGAAAACTGGATTTAGTGAAATCTAGATGTTTTTAGTAGATCAGATGTTTTAAGCTAAATATCTTTAGAGGCAAAAAGCCTCACGTTTTTTTACCATTTTCCTGTTAGGCATTTATATGCCTTTATATGAGGTAATACCCTCATTTCTTTTCTCTTCTCACGGTTACAAGCATAAAAGAGCAAAAAGGAAGGAAAGCAAAGAGCAAAGGGAGGAGAATCAAGCAACCAAGGAGAAGAAGAAGGAAAGGAAAGATCAGAGTTGTTTAGTGACTTCAATTTTTTATTTTGAGGTAGGGGAAAAATTTGTTCTTGATTCTTTACTTCATTTTCTTCATCCTGTTTTGAGAGACCTTGATGAGGCAAGTGAAGTTGGAGTGTTTTCTTGATTGATTTATGCTTAAATCATGTTGTAGAACTTAAGTATAGCATCTAGGGGTGTAAATTGGTTCAGGTAATCCGACCAACCCGATGAATCCGACCCGAACCAATTAAATTGGTTCAGTTTGGTTTGGATATATTGATTAGTTCGGATAAAATCTGAACCAATTAAGCTTTAATTGGTTCGGATATTGGATTTGAATTTATAACCTGAGATCTACTCAACCCGAACATATATGTATATATTTTTTATAATCTATGATTATATATTGCTACTTTAGAAAGTTAGTAGAAAGTAGAAACCAGCAAACACTAAACATGAAAATGAAAACCAGACACCAGAGAAAAATGAAAATCGTAGCTCACATCCCCACCACCGTAGGCTCCTCATCGTCACCGCAGCTCACCTTCACCACCATAGGCTTCTCATCATCACCGCAGCTCTGCCAAACGTTAGCGTTGTAGGCTCTTCACCGTCACCGTAGCTCACCTTCACCGTAGACTCACCGCATCTCACCCTCACTGCAGATCTGCTCCGTCACTGCAGATCTATTCTGTCACCACAAATCTGCTCCGTCACCGTAGATCTGCTCCATCACTGCAAATCCCGTTTCTCCTACTTGTTGAATCTCTGCGTGGGAAGTAAGGTAGGGGAAAATCCTTTCTTTAAAAACTATATTCAGTCTCTTTCTAATATGGTTATAGGTATTTGATGGTGTTGATGGATTGAAAAATCAGTTTGCAGATGGATGGGGTGAAGGTATTGACTTGGATTGAAATCCTGTTTCTTCTGGTTTATTGGCTTGAATTATGCTATTGTTTTAGTGGTTGTAAAGGACCCTTTTATGCTTTGAGAAAAAGGATAGAGAAAAAGGAAAAAAAGCACATGAATACAAGTATTCATACACATTTTGCTCATGACACGTCTGTGGCTCTGGGTTTTCAACACTCAAGTTGTTATATGAAAGATCTCTGCATAATATGTATATTGTAATTCAGAAACTTAGAAGATAAAACAATGTAATTGACTTAGCCAAGAAAATTAAGCATTTTTTTAAGAATGATTAGTTACATTACTTGAATTGTTTAATTGTTTCAAGAAAGCCAAGAATTGCTTAGCTCTGAAGTTTTCATTTTATGCATTTTTGTGTTCAATCCTTATTGTGATTGCCCCAATTCTAGGCATTTAAGAAAGTCCACACATTATTTGCTGTAAAATTTGTTTTCTTGATCCTTTTTATGTTCTTGGTAAGTTAGAGTTCACTCTCTTCATTTCTTGTCTGCTACTATATTGTAGTTTTAGCGGACTATTTGAATTTGATTTTATCAACAATATGAGAAATAAGAGAGAACCACATATGTTGTAGAAAACCTTTGAAGCTTTAAAATCGAGTCTATGCTTCTTGTTATATCAATTTCAACTTTTCTTTATTAGTTGAACTGGAAATCCATGTTAAAACTCATACACTATTTGACAATGATTGAGCCTTTTGAGCCATGTAAATGTAAGCATAAACCTTGTCCATGCTTTATAGTTTATATTGATATAGGCTTTTCATTTTAAGCAATTTTAGCCCATGTAGTTAATTGAGCCATGATGGCATTTGAGTTTATTTTAGCCTTGTTAATAATGCCCAAAGCTTGATGATTGCATTATTCAGATCTTAAGAGTTCCCTTTAGGATATACCTAATAAAATATTTGATATTTTGGCCATGTTGATGCCGGTTCAGCAGTTTTGATTAGATTTAAGAATCTTACAACTGACATTTGTTAGAAATTCAATTTAGTCATTAAATAGAACTTGGTCTTCTAAAATGGTATGTAACTATCTAGCAGTTACACCATGAAGAATATTTAAATTTTCAAGGAAGCAAATAAGTAACGCTTGAAATAGAACTCACAAGTATTTATTACTAGTACTCTTTGTCCACCTGGGCACTGGTCCAGTGAGAAAGTTTCCTGTTAAATATCTAAGTAAAATAGCATGACAAAAATCAAAACATAGAACAAATCAGTTACTGATGAACCCATCAAAATGATAAATAAGCTAATCATCAGTTACTGATGAACCCATCAAAATGAACACATCACTTGTCCTTGAATCATTTTTCAAATCCTCTAAAATGAAGGAAGTGATACTGCTAACAAGAAAATCAAGAAAGTGGATTCTCATATATACATGATTGTTATTTAGGGGGTTGTATTAACCATTAATTTTTCACCGACAGCTATCAATTTCATAATTTATATTTTTTTTTCTAAATATGGTGTTTGACAACCTTCAGAAAACTAGATATTAATTAAGATATAATGGATAACGTTTCTAAATATAAGATGTTTGGTAAATATTGAATTTTTAAAAATTGGTTCTTATCTAAACAAAACTTTTTTTAAATGGGATTTGAATCCTATGTAGTCTTGAAAAAAATCGTAATGTGTGTAGTTCATTATCTCACCTTTCACCATATTGAATTGTGATTTAAAAAATAAACTTATCATATAATAAAATATTTTAAGGGATAAGAATCGGTGTAGTTTTTAAAGTAATTGCATATAATTCAAATCCTTTTAAATGTATGACATTTGATAAATCCTTTTAATTGCCCTGTTTGTCAAAATCCTATTTCAGCCAGTAAAGGATTTATGAACTATAGGTAATTGCTTGAGATTTATTCTTTGAATGTGATAATTGGCTTATGAGCTGTATGTATATGTGTTGGTATCGAATTGGCCATGGCATGATATTATTTGATTTATTGTTTACAATATGAATTGTTGTTTAAATTATAATGTCATGAAGTAGTTGTGAATTGTGAAAAGAGAAAATGTTTTGGGTAGCTTATATTTTTGTCATGGCTTATATAAACAAGTGCTTATTAAGGAATATAATTAACTAATAATTATATTTTTGTCTTTTTTGCAAGTTACTTGACACCAACAAATGGCAAGTGATCCATTTGGAACTAGTAGAACTCCACACACTGGTGGTAGTGGAACTCAAGTTAGGAGTGCTACCACTCCAACACCAACTAGTGACATGCAATTAGGAGAGGTTTGAACACAAGCTCCAACTCCAACATAAGGACAAAATGGCCCTCAATCACATGGACAAGATGCCCCTCAATCACAACAAGAGGTATTGAAAAGGAAACCTAGTAGACCCCCTTCTAATGCTTGGACTCATTTCAAGAAAGTAAATGATAAGGCTACTTGTAACTATTGTAATAAACAATATGTATGCAATAGTGCTAGTCATGGGACCTCAAACATGCTAAAGCATTTGAAGATTTGTGTGAAAAATCCACATAAGGTATTGGATAAAAGGCAAAAAATAATTACTATTGGAAAGCAATGTGAGGATGATCCCGATAGTATTAGTATGAAACTTGTTGAATTTAATCAAGAGGTAACCCGATATGCACTTGCTAGGATGATAATTGTTAATGAGTTTCCCTTTAAATTTATTGAAAACTAAGGATTTAGAGATTTAATGAGTGAGACTCAATCGAGATTTAAAATTCATTCTTGTGTCACTCTTGTTAAAGATTGCATGCAATTGTTTTAAAAGGAGAAAGAAAGGTTGAAGTGCATATTATCTAGAAATCATCAAATGGTTTCACTTACCACTGATACTTGGATTTCAATCCAAAACTTGAATTATATGTGCGTAACTGCTCACTATATTAAGTTTTGGTTTGATAGCTGACCACAAAGGTGAAACCATAGGAAATGCCTTAGAGAAATGCATGAAAAAATGGGAGATTTCAAAGATTTGTTGTGTGACTGTTGACAATGCAAGTGCTAACAACACTGCTATTGCATATTTTCTTAGAAGAATAGTGATTGGAATGGTACTTCTTTATTAAATGGAGAGTTCATGCATATGAGATGTTATGCTCACATCTTGAACTTAATTGTTAGAGATGACTTGAAGGAAATTGATCTTTCAATTGAAAGGATAAGGGTTGTATGCAAGTTTGTTAGGTCATCTCCAGCTAGATTGTCTACTTTTAAGATGTGTGTCCAAGAGGCTAGTATAACTAGTAAGACAATGTTAACCCTTAATGTGCCAACTAGGTGGAATTCCACTTATTTCATGTTAGATGTTGCTGAAAAATATGAAAAGGCATTTTATCGTCTTGAAGATGTGGATAATGCATTTTTGTTAGCCCTTAACATTGTAGGAGGACCTCCTAGTAAGGATGATTGGAGTCGTGCACATTGTTGAAGTTTGAAAATCCGCAAGCGCACGAGTCGACAAGTAATATATATTTGAGAGTAGAGTATCGTGTCCCAAGGGATTGACAATTAGAACAATGCTAAAACTTAATCAAATTTCCCAAATTTTTATCCAAGCAATCGAAATGTGAGAGTGAATTGTAATTAAAATAATAACTTAAAAGAAACAAAATAAGAAAACACCAATTCCACAAGAGAAGATGAGAATGATTAAAGCCTAGAGATCCCTATTCACTTGCTACTTCAATGATTAATTACAATTAACAAGCACCCATCAATGAAATGATATTTGTAAGCTAATAACCATCAATAGATAAGAGCCTATGTCTAGAACAATTACCCATGTGAAACCTAGCTATTCCTCTGTGTCCATGTGAATTAACATAAGAATCACTCATTGAGACCAATTATGAAACACTTGCCACGCATGACCAAGAGGTAAGTGTCCATCCCCTTAGTTAATCAACACACGTATACTAATATAGTGTAATTAAACATACATCAACTATACCATATCCATATTCACAACACCCTATTTCTAGTTCAATTGGAATATTAAAAACATGCAATTGATGGCCAATCAATAACAAGCACTAAGCATAGATATGGATGAACAAAACCAAATTCATTGAAAGGATACTCAACTAATTACAAAATAATCAAATCCATAGCAAGATCTTAGAGAGCCCCTAGATTAGAGTTTAGTTACACATCATGAAAAAGAAGAAAACAAATGAAATCAAATGATCCATCAAGTTACAAATCAAGAAAGAAAAGGGAAAGAATGAACAAAAATGGAGAGATTCCAAGCTTGATCTTCCTCCTTGATCTTGATTCTCCCTTGAGTCACCTTCAATCCAAATAGGTTCCTCCTCCTTTCACTTGCTCTCTGGATTTCGTGCTTAAATCAAAACTCAAGATCCTCTCTCTTTCTCTCAAAAAAATCAAAATGTAAGGGTAAAACTCGTGTGCCAAGATTTTTCCCACGCCTAGGCGTGATTAAGACTCACGTGTTGTAAAGTGCATTCCACGCCTAGGCGTAACTTTACCACGCCTAGGTGTGTGGGTCTCTGTCTGAAAACCCTGAAAAACTGAAATTGCCACGCCTAGGTGTGGCTTTTCCACACCTAGGCATGGATGTCTCTGCTTGGGATTCCTGAGAAACTGCAAGGACCATGCCTAGGCATGGTTTTGTTATGCCTAGGCGTGGGTTGGCATCACCTTCTCTTAATGTTTTCTTCACAATTTGAGCTTCACTTCACTTTCCTCATCCTTTCCAAGAGCTTTCTCATCTTAGATACCTGTATCAAAACAATGCTAAAGTCCTTAAAACTATATTCCACCCAACTTCTATAAACAAGATCTTCAAAGATTCAATTCTTAATCATTTGAAAATTAACAAGCTTAATTCACCAAAGTTATGCAATAACTGAACCTATGGCCTTGAAAACTTAAAGATAGCATGCTCAAATACAATCAAATTCAAGTGAATTACTTCATTTTCTGAAGTTATCACACCCTCAAACCTAAAGTTTTGCTAGTCCTCGAGCAAACTAATCTAAGCAAAGGAAAAGGGAATGCAATCCAATCCAAAGTTCAGGAAACATGAGGCAAATTGAACTAAGGCATATCCAACTCCCAATTATCATTTATACCTTTAGAAATCACTTCACAACCTCATATAAAGGTCCACAAATGCAAGAAATTCCCAACTATCATGATTACCCTTGAATGCCATTTTTATGCATGAAAGATTTCCCAAGCTTATGCGTTTAAGACCTTTTCCTAATCATGAATAGCAAGATGAATAAATTTATAAAATGTATATGCACTCTCAAAAGAATGTCCTCTATATTTGAAGCACTGAAATCTTCAAGCCTGAAATCAGGTACTTGACAACCTGAAATCTTCAACCACTTGAGATTTCCACTATATCTTCAAGCCTGAAATCAGGTACTTGACAACCTTTACATATTTGAAGCACTCAACACACCTTAGGATACCTCATCCTTGTGGTTGAGCCTCTATATTCAAGGGATACCTCACCCTAACTGTTTTGAGGGATACCTCACCCTCTCTTGATAGATTATACAAGATTTAGATTAAAGAAACTCTCTTTAGAGCAGATAATACAAATTGAAAAACTATGGTATTAAGGATTCACAACTTAAAGTTCAAAACATGGTATTTAATAAAATGATGAGAAAACTCATATTCAATACTCAAGAATATTTTTCAGAATGTTTTCTAACTCATAATCAATGTCCAAACACTTTCATATATAGCCCATAACATTTAAGAGACGTTAGAAGTAGTTAGGGGCATTAAATGCTCTCAAATGAGTCATTGGGAAAGTGTTCTGTCATTGCCCATAACCTGTTATGGCATAACCATAATCGATTATGACTTGCAAAGACGACATCCTGGGCTTTTATCGAGCTTCATAACCTATTATGAGTTTTTTATAATCGATTATGGAGCATTTCATAACCTGTTATGAATTGTCATAATCTATTATGAGTTTTCTCATTATCGGTTATGAAACATTTCATAACATATTATAATATTGGAATAATCGATTATGGAGCATTAGAAACAAATAGCAAACGTCCTGTGATAACATATAACCTATTATGAAATAGGTATAATCGTTTATGGATCATTTCATAACTTATTATGAGTTTGTTCATAATCGGTTATGACCTTTTAAAAACCATATTGACGCACTTCATATTTGGCCTCATAACCTGTTATGAGAAATCCAAAACCTGTTATGGGAAATCCATAACCTATTATGAGAGATCAATAACTTGTTATGGCTTGCTTAGAAACATAGGATTTTCAAAGAAATTCTCAACCAAGGATATCTAAAATCTTTCCAAACTTTCTAAAAGCATTTAACTTAATCTTAAACACATTTTTCACAAGATGAAAACATGATTATGCAAAATCATTTTAAAGATGGGTTTTGAAACAAGAAATGAGCTTTTGTGTGAGTCAATTATACCTTTACATATGATCTAAGTCCTATTAGCTAATCTTAAAAAACCTTAGGACTTTTTCTTTTGCACTTCATTAATTTCTTATTTGTTGATCATCAAAACCAAGACCATTGTCATTCACACTTTTCAATTAACACATCAACTACTCCAAAGAATCCAATATGATTATTCAATTTGGTATTCAAAGAAATCAATCTCAGGCTCAAATAGGGCAACTAAGGGATTATTATATCAATTCAACTCTGGAAGTAGTTAAGAAAAAAATAAGCCCAATTGCCTTAATCATGTTCAAGTATGTATATGAATCAATAAAGTCTCAACAAGATATCAAATCAAGTTCTAGCACACATAAATCAAGAGAAAATTCACTTCGGAAGAAAAATAGGATTTTGTTTACAAAAAAAAAAATCCAATCATTAAAGTCTCAAAAATCATTTTCTGGCTAAGTTAATAAAGAGAATAAATTGCAAGCAAACATGGTTAATTTCCAAATAAGATGCTAAATATCTCAATACTTAATTAAAAAAGATTGCCTTGCACAAAATCAGTTCATGAGTAGTGGATTCCCCTTTTCAAACATAATTTCTATCAGCTTAGAAATAATTAAGAAATCAACACATAATTCCTGCTTGATTCGATGCAATACTCAAGTGTTCATTAACTCAAAGTAATCAAACGGATACCCCCCACACTTAAAATCAACATTGTCTTCAATATTGAAAAAATGATAAAAATAATAGAACAATGGATAATGAAACTTCCCTGAAAATGAGAACGTAAGATCATGAAAGTGGTGGGAGAGGTGAAGCCGGAGGAAAGACGTGTAGCCATGAGCTCGAACATCTGAAAAATAAGGAAAATAAAAGCAAAAATTGAAAAACAAAATGCAAGAACTAAAAGTGCAAAAGAAATAAAAAGGAAAATATAAGAAAAGATAGAAACAGAGGTTACCTCCTATAAAGCGCTTGTTTAAGGTCCTTAACTTGACCATAGGCTAGTTCTATGCTTAGGTGATACTAAAGGAGTGGTGCTCAGTCCCCACTCCTTCTTCATAATGTAACATGTCGAGAAACATGTTAGGCATGTATATGGTCTCAAAGGTACTATTATACTTGTAAAACATGTCAGTTAAGTTTTGTAACAAACTAAGTTTATCTAGGCACTTTGTCACAACCCATAATACAAAAAGTAGCTTA
This sequence comes from Ormosia emarginata, assembly GCA_029884605.1. NCBI lineage: Eukaryota > Viridiplantae > Streptophyta > Magnoliopsida > Fabales > Fabaceae > Ormosia > Ormosia emarginata. Next base: position 15,378,794 of record JAQQTP010000078.1, on the reverse strand, counting down.
AAATAACTCAGATGAGAGCATAAATGACTAATTTAAGGGAAATAACCTTAGAGAGTTTATTTCTAAGTCATAAATATGGTAAAAATGATGCAGTTAAAATTTGAGAGCAATCGAAATTCGTTTGCCATTTTTAAGCATACTAATTGTGTGTTTTAATGCTGGATTGACCCCTAACAGATATGAAAATATGAGAAAATAATGAAACAATAATTTTGATGAATCCTAGTATTTATTTTAAAGTTGTCTTAAGTTGGAAAACTTGAATTATAAAAATATAAGTGTTTATAACATAGATAGATTTATTAGTGTATGTTAAGAAGCATTTAATCTTATCCTTCGGTTTGTTTTTCTTTCCCCCACACCTTTCTTATTGGAAATAGAAGAAAGAAAATAGAAAAACAAAGAAGAGGAGAACGAAGGAGGGGGGAAGAAGAGGAGTAAAAGGAGGAAGTCTAACAAGAGAAGCAAGGCTTTGTCTTCATCAATCAAGCAAGAGGTAGGGTGTTTTTCCCTAAATCTATCCTTCCTCTCCATTCCTTGTAGTTTATATATGGATGAATGGATTTTGGAAAAAGGGGAAGTTGAGGTAAAGATAGTTTCTTTGGTTAATTCCTACTTTCAATGATCGAGTTTGGTTTGGTTCTTGTTTAACCTATGCTTGGTGATTGATTTGAGATTAGAAACACCTCCTTAAGTGTTGAATTCAAAGTTGAGAACTAAGTTTTGAATGATTTTATTTTGTTCATAACTTAGGTTTAATGAGTTGAAAGTAGTGTACAATGATTCTAATATGATTAGAGATCATAACTAAGGTTGGAAAATGCTTAGAATCCAAGATTTGGAAGAGTAGAGTGGGTTTGGCACCATTAGAGCAATGACTCAGTTTCTGCATAATTTTCTGCATAATTGTCATGCCTAGGAGTAGCATTTCGACACGTAGGCATGGGACACACAGTTTTCAATCCAGGCGAGACAGAGAGTATCACGCCTAGGCGTAGGAATTCCATGCCTAGGCATTGGAAAGTCATGCCTAGGTATGAGTTCCAAAGTTTCACAAGAGTTATATTCCTGATGTTTTGGAGTTCCTTATCAATTGGGATCAATTATATATGCTTTCTTAAGTATATTAAAATACTTTTAGGAATATTTTATAAAGGAAACAAACCATATAGTATATGAGAACAAGTGGAGTTTCCAAGTTTTATAAGAATATGTCTTGTTTAAAAGAATTACTTAGAACTTTTATCACATTAGTGTGGTTTATAAAACCACTAGTATTGTGACTGTAAGGTGAAGTTGTAATCAATTATCTAAGTAATGAACATTGCTGGGTAAGCCTAGTGAAGTGGTGACACCGGAGTGTTTCATGAAATGATTAGTTATCCAAGTAGTGGACATTGTTGGGTAAGCCTGGTAAAGTGGTGATACACCAGGATGTTTCATGAAAAGATTAGTTATCTGAGGCTAGGCTAAGGATATTGAATCCAAGTCTAGGCTATGGATTAGATAAAAGATGAGCATTTTACTTATCAAGGTTAATGTTTTACATTTGAATAACCATTTGTTTAATATCAGTAGTAACTTATGAGTATATCTTTATACTTATACTTTGTATATGTTTATATTAGTGTCATGAAATATTATTTTATTACTCAGAATTTTATATTCTCACCCTTTTTTTTTGTATTTCATGGTTAGTAGGTCAAGATACTTCAGAAGATACAAAGAAGAACAAAAAGAAAAAGATGAAAAAGACTCAAGGATAGATAAAATTAATGTTATGTTTTGACCTTTTGATAGCAACACTACAATAAATTTAGCCTATGGCAACCCTTCAAAAGTGTACTCTAAAATACACTTAAGTGTAGCCTTTGATGAGGGCTACACTTTTTGGCCCTAAGGCAACGTTTTTAGAGGCGTGACCTATTCAGGCGTGGCCTATTATCTAAGGCTACGCTTTTTCAGAGTCAAAGGCAACGCTTTTCTTCTTCACCCTGTGGGTACGCTTATAAAGCGTTCTCTTATGTCTAACTCTATGGGTATGCATTCAAAGTGTTCCCTTATGTCAAACGCTATGGGTACGCTAGAAAAGTGTTGTTTTATGTCTAACCCTATGGGTACACTTTCAAAGCGTTCCCTTATGTCAAATGTTATGGGTACGCTGAAAAAGTGTTGCCTTATGTCTAATCCTAAGGATACACTTTCAAAGTGTTCCCTTATATCAAACGCTATGTGTACTCTAGAAAAGTGTTCCCTTATGTCAAATGTTATGGCTACGCGTGCAAAGCGTTTCCTTATGTCAAACTATGTGAGTACGCTTGCAAATGGTTCCTTTACTTTTACCTAAGGCATCACTTTACAAGCGTTCCCTTATGTTGCTTTTTTTTTTAAAAAAAAAATATGACTACTCTTTTATCATTTCAAATAACATTTGTTAATCAAATATTATACGCAATTTAATAAAACATTAAAAATGCTTCATTTTTTAAATATTTTTAATGCCATTTATCTTATATTATTTTTATAGAATTTTAATTTTAGAATATCCACAAATAAATATGTAGTATTTCAAGCAATATAAACTAATTTTAATATTTAACATATTGTTCAAAGTAAATACCAAAGTATCCACAATAACACATTGATGAAAGTATTAATCAAATAATCCAAAATACTCACCATTATTATATAATCCAAAGTACTTAATCAAAATAAAGATATATATATTCACAATGTATGAGAAAATTATCTTCATCAAGTTCTCTTCATGAACATTAAATATACTAAGTAACTCTATTGTCATCCCCAAATGCAGTACCAACATTGTCCTACAAAAGAGAGACATAGGAAATAAAATCTCAATAACTCATACATATCAAAAAAATAAAATCATTCAAACACATGGCTTGTTAGTTATTATTTAACACTACCCACATCATATCAATGGCACCATTTCCTCTCAGAGAGAAACATGAAAAAGCAAAATAATTATCTTCACAGATAAGGTTAGGGGTTCAAGGGTTGTGATGGTTGTCCCAGCAATAAGGCCCAATCACTACAAAAGAGAGACATAGAAAATTGATCTTTACAACAAATCAAAACTCTGATTTCAAATCTAAGCATATTAGTTATTTAGAGTCTAACACAGTTCCTTCAGGTCACTTTCTACATCCAAGACTTCACCCCAGAAGCAACAATTTAGAAACCTTTCATCCTATTGACTTCAAAAATGGAGAGCCCTTGCAGGGAAGATCTAAATAACATTCTAGCTTTAGGAATTTATGCACAAAAATGGAATAACTAACAGATCACAAAATCAAATCCACCTAGTGAAACTCCAGAGTGAAAGATTTATATAATCCATCCATGGTTTAGTAACAGTACTAGATTCATATGATTAGAGTTCTAGTTTATTGCTAATAGACACCCATCAAACCAAGCAACCATTAACAAAATCGACATTAAAAGCTTAGGACAAGTTGCAGATATTAAATTTTTGTCAATGCTTTTAGTTAAACAAAATGCTTTCTTTTTCTATGTTCGCATGAGTTGAATGATGTTGTAGTAGCATTTTCCCTTGGCAAGCAATTAAATGGAAAATGAGTAAACTAATCACCAAGCAATGATCTCTATTCATTCTTTCTATCAGTATCACTATCTGTTTTCAAAGGCTATAACTGAATCTCATTCTCTATCTGCAACTATTTGGATTTCTGATTTTGGTATCCTTCTACCTCTTCTTCCCCATTTTTCAGAGTCTTTACATTTGTTCATTTGCATGATCATGTTCATTGTTCAAAGCTCAGAGATTTTTTATGTTCTTTCTGCAGCTAGCTAATTGCTAGACTAATTTTAGTGCATTTCTTTGAGAAAAGTCCATTATAACAAGAGTGGGTATGTCTAACATGGAAAATGCTGCCTCATCAAGGTCAGGCAAAGATGGTAAGAAAAGGTTTAGATCAGATAGAGTTCATGATGACAAGGATTATGAGGAAGAAGAGGTATCAGGGTCTGATGGTGAGCTTGAGGATAAGAAAAAGAAAAAATAGAGGAAGGAATTTGTTGATGTATTAATGGATAGTAAGAGGGACATGATTCTTACGACACGTTAATGGGCCCTTTAGTCAAGCAAAGATGCCTCTGCTTCTGCTGCAAGTTTAATCAAGTTTCCTAATGGATTGCCACCTACCCCACCTAGAAGTGAGCATTTATCTGTACTTATTTTCATTTATTGATTTCAAACTAGAGTCATCAACCATTTAGCTTAATTCATAATGTTATATCTTAATTACAGAGCAAAAAGAGAAGCTTTCAAAGGCGTAGAATGCAAGTTAAGAAGGCTGTCAGGGAATCTGAAGTTAGTTTTTGTTCTCTCCAAATTACTATTTCCTTTCTCATTATGTTCGATTTTACGCAGAAAGACTCAAGTCTATTTTTCATTTTTAAATGTTTTTGCTAAGCACTAATACAGGTGATAAAAAAAAAGTTAAAGATCAGAAAGAAAGTACTTTATCTCTTATGACCCCAAATTCAAAGGGGGACCAAAAAGTAGTGCATAAGAATCAATTGAACAAACACATAGTTTAAAGAGAACACCTAGATAAAGGCTAAAGCATAAGGAAAGTTGTCACCACTGCTTCCTTCCTTTCTTTTAAAAACCCAAACAAACCCAAACCCCCCCAAGACACACTATTCATAGTTTCATACTCAGCAAGCACAAGATCTAAGGTTATACATACAAAAACCCAAAAGAAATTAGAAGAAATACAAGCAAGACAAAGAAAAGATATCATTTCATGGTTCGGAACATGAGTTAACCCATAAGAACGTGAAAGATGGTGGCCTGTGACACGTTGTGCACTATTCGCATCTGGTACAGAGTGTCGGGTAGATTGCAGTAATGCTTTAATTTCTTCTGCACTCATTTCAAGGTTGTTTTACTGTAACAAAATCTTTACAATATGTCGCAATCCTTTAACCTCTCCTTTCAAATCTCCGACTTCAGTTTACAAGGATTCAACTTTCTCATTGTGTTGTTGTTTGATTATGTTGATTTTTGTATCTTTTTTCAAGTATGTCACTATAACTGATCTACCATAGCATCGAACCCACCCGGGTTGCTTCTTCCCAAACACTGCTTCAAATGCATCCTCGTCAATTTCTCCAGCCTCTTGGCGATTTTGAAGTTCTGACTATTAAAAAGAAACATTAATAATAACATCAATACTAACATTAATAATATCATTAATAATAACACACTTCATTTGCTTACAATTGCAGTTTTTGTCTCCGAATCAACTTCCTTTCCTTTACTATTTGTGCGGGTTGCAACAAACATTTTAGATTTTGTTGGATTTTCATTGTTCTCTTTGGTTAAGTGCTACAAGAATGAAAAGAAAAGTACAAACAATCAAGACTATACTAGTGAGGTATGAGAAGAAAGGAAAGCCATGTTGCCAACCCAAGTGTTTAAGATTAATACCAGTCTCATGCGTACTATTCCAAAATTTACAAGCCCCCATCCGATGCCCAAACTTCTGCTTCTTTCTAGTTACAGAATTCATTTGACATATAGACTACATTCCAATAAAAAAAGAAATATATATATATATATATATATATATATATATATATCAAATCATAAAAAAAGATTGTTCTATCTCACTTGGACAATGGAAGACTCCAGTAGTTAATCAATTTGGTGCAAGTTACTTCTGGTATATCAACAGGACGATTTTTCAACATATCTTCAATGGTATTATACTTATCAAAATGTTTCTTCTTAATTTTTCCCTTGTGTTGCTTCTAAGCATCGTGAATAGTAGTTATCACCTATTTCTTGGCATCATTCGGAACAATGAACTTGGACTATGCAAAACACAACATATATGTTAATTTCATTTAGAAAGAAAAACTAAATAAAAACCGAAATAAGAAAAAGTGGTTGTTCTTACATTAACATAGTTCCACATGTGTTTTTTATTTTCTTTTAGCACAACTGTCCAATTAGTGTATAGCAGGGTGATAAATCTTGGATTCCTAGCAATTGTGCTTAGAAAATTGTTTAAATCAGACACTCTTTTATTAGTTGGTCCTACTGCTTGTCCCTTATCAAATGTCACCTCCTCTCGTTCTTCCACAGTTCTTGCATGAATTGATTTGCAAGTTATTTTTCCTTGAGTTTTTTTTCTTTTCCATTGTACCTAATTCCGTGTAATAGCAAAAAAAAAAGTTATAATAATTGAACGATGAGCATGCAATATTTTCATAATGAGCATAACATATACAAGATATTAAAAAAGCAAGTTTCTAATATACCTCCTTCAACGTGATCAATGTCCATAACTTGATCTTCAGCAAAGTCATTATCACCAACTTCATGATCAGCAACATCATCGTCATCCGATGATATATTATTTCCTCCAAAATCATCCATTGGCTGAATATCAGGCTATTTCTCTCCCTCCACATGTATCCCTTATTTTTCTAGAAATTGATCAAGACTCATTGTTGGGTGAATTGGCTTCCTTTTAGCCTTTTTAAGACCCTGTTGCTCTTAAATAGCAGGATGGTCTTCTACTTCAGCTTGTGGGATGATCTCGGTTATAGGTAAAGAAGATTAGGTAGCTTTATTCATAAGATTCTTCCTTTTATGAATTACTGGGACTTGATTTTGCATAGCTTTATTCTGCCCTTGCCTTTGGGTGCAGTTAGGTTGAATTAAATTTAGCCTACGTTGTCCTTCACTTGCACCACATATTGTAGGCATAGGATTCTTCCTTTTATGAACTTGCATACTTAAATTCTTCCGTTCATTTGCAATTTGTTCTCTTTTAATTTTAAAGCCTAAGCAATTCAGTACTTGATCGTGCTTGTAATTCAAAATTGAAGCCTTTATTCTTTATAGGACTTCGACCCTTGTTTGGGGTCAAAACCTTCTTCTTAAGAGCTCCTCCTTTGTACATTCTTTATACTAAAAAAATAAAGGCAGCAGTCTAATGATCACATATTTTATACATTAATAAACTTTCATTTTTAGTCATTTACACTCTCCATGTACTTAATTGATTAAGCCTAGTTATGTTTTGTAAGTTTGGACTCAAATTAGACTTAATTGATTTTTTTAGCACTATTTTGGTCTTACGTTGTTTCTGTATTTCGGCCATATCTTGAGTTCTAAATGTCTGATAATTATGAATTTTATCGTGTAGAAAGATAAGAGAGAGCTCTACAACTTTGTTGTAGAGTTCAAAGTCTCAATCAGACATCTAGTGGAGCTAATTGGGCTTAGAAGACAGAACACGAGTTTTGTGTCTGAAACCTGAACAGTGTACAGTAATTAGAGCATAACTCGGGCTGCAAGAATTATCTTGGGCTGAAATTTAGACATTTGAAAGTTAAGACCCAGATCTAAAACTTTCATGTTGAACACAAAACTTGATTCCGGCTCCTTGATGGTGATATTGGGTCTGAAAGTCAAAACAGAGGTGCTGAAACTGGGCCTGAATAGTTTGTAGTAATTGGGTCATATCTTGGGCTGTAGGACGAATTTTTAGGTGATTCCAGAGCCATTGGAAAGCTTAGACAATTTTTTAGAACTTTTATGAAGACCACTTGGCTCGAAAATGACGGAATCAATGACTTAAGAAATGAATTATTTCGGAGACAAAGAATCTCAATAATCCAACTACTCATCCAATCATCCAACCACTCAACCACTCATCCAACCACTTCACCCACTCATCCACCTACTCTTAATCGTTCTCCTTATCATTTTTTATCCCTACTCCTCTATAAAAGGCACCATGAGCTGGATGTTGAGAGGGAGTGTTGGGCACTTGGTGTTAGGCTTAGTTTTTAGAAGTTGTGGTTATGCTTGTTTATTGTTTTCCTTTGTTGTAATTTTTTTTCTTGTTCTAAATTGAAGTCATGTTCATCTTTCTCTTCTTCTCTCTTTCTTTCTTCTTATCTATGAGTAACTAAATCTTCATCTTGCTTGGGTGAAAGAGTGAAGCTCTTGGTAATGAAATAAGGTTAGATTATTCTATTCCTTGTGCTTAAATGATATATTATCAATTGGACATTATATGTGTTGTATTTTATTTCCAATCAATTTAGAAACCTTCTTTGTTAATGGAGATCTTGATTTATTGTAGACAATAGGATTGACACAGTGAATGCTTGAACTCATTTACAAATGTTGGTAGATAATTAAAGGAATCATAATATGATTATATATATAATTGAACTTTGAATGTTATATTTTCCGATTGGAACCTCCGTTGTGTGTGGATTTCAATTGAGTTAAAAAGAGAAATAATCTTACCTTTAATTTATTACCAAGAGTGGATCTCATAACCCAAGCAAGTTCTTAAATTCATTTGTGAACATCTTTTTATTACTTTTAGTGTTGTGACAAATCATTTTCTTACCTCAATTAATTTTTCTTCATCAATTCCCTGTGGATCGACCTCAGACTCCTGAGAAATTTATTACTTGAGACAACCTGCACTTGGGTTTACATCCTTTAATCCCATAGTCACAGTCCTATAAATAGAACAAATTTATAGTTTGTATCGAAGCAAATACAAATCAATAAGAATAGAGCATCTGAATCTGATTTGTTAGTACGTTAGTGTTAGTGATCATATAGTTGTAAACTTATGTATTTAGGACTGAGATTTCTCATCACTGTAAAGCATTAAAGGTTGTTTTCTAGGATACTAGCGTCTATTTAGTGGAGACTTTGTTGTTTAGTGTCTATTTATTGGGAATTTTATTATGTTGTTAGTAGTTTGATGGTTGCTTGTTTACTAAAAAAAATATATAATGGCAGCTTTAGTATTGTTGTGTTGATATGTCTCTAGGCAAAATATATGGGTTGTTCTCTAGTTAATTCAAATCTAGTGGTGGATGGATTCCATCTCTTAACTAATATATCTTAATTGGGAATTCAAATCATATAAGGTAATATTAGATCAGCTTATGATAGTATAAGGTAATGCAATATATATCGTAATTGGGAATCCCTCTCTTAACTAGTATAAGGTAATCTTAGATCAGCTTCTGACAGTGTTTCATTCAGATTTCACCAAAGAAAAACAAAACAAAGCAACACATAAAAAAAAATGCAATATATAATAATAGAGAGGTTTTACCCCGCAAAAATCACAACCAGCTCCTTTGTGAACTTTCAAGCCAAGATCAGATCATCATATCTTTCCTCCTTTACCATATAATGAACTTGAAAACACAAGTTCGTGAAGAGAGCAATTAACATCATACTATATTACTAGATTACTAGAATAATTTTCCTGAACCAGAATACTGTAACCTAATTTCAACAAATACTTTACCCAACCAAAAACAAATTAGTGTCATGGGTTTTTTGGAGTTTCTTTAGAGTCTCCAGCCATTTTTCTAATTGCACTATCTATATTATGTTCTGTTTGAATGAGTTTTTGTTTTCTTTCTTGTTCTTCTTCTTTGGTTGTTTAGTGTGTTATGTTAGGAAAGTTCACATTTGAAGCTTTGACCGTTGACTGACACTCATGCCCAAGAACATGCACACTGATTTTGAATTTAAAAAAATACCTGATATATCAAAGCGATAGTGCATAGTTTAATCAAAATTATTTTCTTCCTTTTGTTGTAGTGATGGCACTTTGATATCTGTGGAATGCCTTGAATGTCATGTTAGGGAAGAATTGAATAGAATAGCTCCTCGCACAATGGTTGTCTTACATCCACTCAAGGTATATTATCTATTTGCATTCTTTCTACAGGATATTGTTTGACTTTAACTAGCTTAAGATTGATTGATTCTGTCTTTTAAGGTTGTTATTACTAATCTTGAAGCCAACTCAACTATGGAAGTTGATGAAAAAAAATGGCCTGATGCTCAAGCTGATGACATATCTTTCTTATAAAATGTACATACATATTGCATCTTACAACATTTCAATTTTCCAATGCTATTATCTTCTTATATATAAATGACCAATGCTATTGCCATTGCCATTGACACATTCTGATTTCCATAGCAATTTCTTATCAATCCCTTCTCTTATAATTTTTTATATCCTACCCTGAGAAATCCAGAGATAGAGCTTCAAAGCTTGTTAGTTATGTTTCATGAAGAGATCATCAATAACAATCCACGAGATTTGATTTTCTCATAAATCACAAATGGTCTGATAGACTGAATCTCACTTTACAATTATCAACTCATAAAGTTATAACCTACTTAAAAATTGAGTATTTTGTCCCACAAACCCATCAAACACATATCTACTTTCTAGCCTAACCCGAGTTGTTATCTTGACGTTCAACTGAAAGATTAGATCTAAGAGAATTATGTAGTGTTTGACAGAAGTAAAACTAGCAAGTTATACACAAAGCATAATTATGCTGTGCCTTTCCCCACACATATCTTCCTTCATATTCATTCTTTTTGTGCAGAGAATTTTAAGTTCAATTGACAATCCCATATGCAAACAGACAATAAAGAACATTTCAGTCATAGGGCTCTAAAAGAGAAGAAGTAAGAAAGAAACATTTCAGCTATGCATTTCCTATAAAATGCACTAAAGTTATTCTAGTTGATGATAATGAGATTATTCTTGAAATTCGGGCAGAGTATGATCCTTCAAAGAAGACAAAGTCTAAGGTTTACTAACTTTGCTAAATCTATTTGTTAAGGTTAATGTCCCCAAGAGTTTGTAATATCATATTAGTGATCTATGCAAAAATTTTGTTTATAGGGTGTTCTCTATTGGGTTGCTCAACCGTCTTCTGGAGTTGATCCATTAAAGGTGGAAATCAGGTTATTTGAGAGGCTATTCCTATCAAATACTTTACCTAACCAAAAACAAAACAAATAATGTAGCCTGCTAATCACAAGGTTAGGCAGCTTTATTTCTCTCTCTCTTTTCTTTTGTTTAATAGTTTACAAAAGACATAGGGAAAGGAAGAGTGGGCTACAATGTAAACAAAATGGCCTTATCAGTGAGATGCCTTAGTCCAATATTCTAGCCATTTAGATAAGGTTAACTTCGCACAGGTCATACATAAAAATGTTAGATTTTGTGACTGAATTTCACTTTTGTTTTGTAATTCTATTATTCCAGATTCACTACAGTCAATAGCAGACATTCTATGACTATATTCTTGAGTCTTCCTTGTTGTATATTATTTTCTTTTGCCAGAAAATAGAAAACATGTAGAGAAGAGGGTAATCATTGTAGATGAAGGGAGGATTTCCTTTTTTAATCAAAATGGAAAAATTTTCAAGCAAGCAAATAAAGGGATGGCAAAACTCCAAATTTAAGTCTCTGTAGCTATCAAAACTTATATTAAGCTAAATGTCAAAACAAATACAAGAAATAAGGACACAAAGCTATTTATTTATATATAAAAAGTCAAAAAGCAAATAAGCCACATTTAAACTAAACCAATAATTGTATAAGTAAAAAGTGATGTCTCATGATGCGTCCTCAAAACCAATCTCTTCTCCCAATTCTATTTCATGTTCTTGGGCAAGAAACACTTGTGCAGCCGCATCAATAATGGTCGGTGGTACATCATTCCTCTCTAAAACAACTTCACTATCATCAATAGATATAGAAAGACCCATTGAATGTTCAAATGGCTCATTTTCATAAATATGATGGGCATCAAACTCAGGTTGGTCACTTATGTTAAACAAGTCTCTTGGAATTGTCTTCATGACATAATGTTTGTTTTGATCAAATGGGTCTTGAACATAAAAGTATTGGTGTGCTTGAGATGCTAGCACAAAAGGCTCTTCTTGGTAGCATTTCTTGTTGAAGTGAACATATGTAAGGCCATAAATATCTTCTCCAACCTCATACCAGTCACACCTAAATAAGATAACCTTAAAATAGCCATAATAATCTAACTCAACTATATCAACTATTCTACCATAATAAGTTAGATTTGCATCAATCAGATTTACATCCTTTGAGCCTACAAAGCTTGTAGTTAATGCAACTAATATGACACCACTATTCTACGTTTTTCATCTTGTATCACGCCACCTAGAATGAAATTTGTATCCATTGATCATATACCCAAAATACTTTCTTGCAATTAAATTTGGTCCTCTAGACAGTTCTTTTATCCAATCTGGCACATCCTCATGCATAACACAAGTTTCAAACCACTGAGAGAACCTTTGACTATGGTTTTTGGCTTTGCTCCATTTTGATCCTCGTCGTTGATTATTAACTTCATGCTCATGCTCTCTAAAATTGACAAGTATTGTTATATATTAGCTAAATAATAATAATAATAATTTAGTGAGTAATATGAAATATTGCAAGTGAGTTAAAGTACCTAACATATTCTTGAACGTCATCACAATTATTCAGTATGTATGCATGGACTTGGCTATGTGACTTATCATCCAGAATAAATGGAGCACCCTTTTTTCCTCCTGAAGGACACCCTTTGTTTGAGAACAAATTTGAAGATTCCACTTCATTTGAACTACATTCATCATTGTTTTGGGGTCTTCTATTAAATCTGCTTTGCACACCTCCATGTAAATATCGTGAGCAAAAGGTCAAACACTCGTCAACCAAATATGCCTCCGCAATAGATCCTTCTGGACGACTTTTATTGTGAACATACGACTTTAATGTACACATATATCTTTCTAGAGGATACATCCATCTAAATTAAAATGGGCCACCTAATCTCACCTCATTCGCTAAATGAATAGGCAAATGAACCATTATATAAAAAAAAATTAGGAGGAAAAATCATCTCAAGCTGACACAGTGTTTCTACAATCTCTTTCTCTAAAATTCTATCTCTTCTAGTGTGATAACTTTTTGACACAAACGACGGAAGAAGGAACTTAGACGGATCAAAGGGATAGCAACATGATCAGGAAGTATGCTTTTGATTGGTATTTGCAACAAGTAATGTAACATGAAATGGGCATCATGGATCTTATAACAAGACACTTTTCTTTCAGCTAGTTACATACATCGTGAAATGTTGGAAGCACTACCATCAGGTAGTTTTGATGTCTTCAAAACACTACAAAAAACTGACTTCTCTCCAGCAGTCATTGAGAAGCATGCTTTTGCAAACTTTGTTCTCTTACCATCCTTTGTATCTTTTGGTTGACGGTTCCTTATGATGCCCATCTCTTTTAGATCATATCGAGCATTTGCATGGTCCTTTGTCTTACCCGGAATATCCAATTGAGTTCCAATTATGTTTTTAACTATGTTCTTCTCTATATGCATGACATCAAGGTTGTGGCGGAATGTGTTGTGTTGCCAATAAGGTAATTGAAAAAAATTGACTTTTTCTTTCATGGGACATTATTTGATTTCTTTTATTTCTTTCCAAATATATTGTCAAAATTTTGTAATCTCTCAAACACGTGTACCCTTTAAGAAGGGCGGGGGAGGCCTAGATTCTATTTTTCCATTGAAAGACCTTTTAGATCTCCATTGATGATCCATGGGTAGAAAAACACGATGGTCCATATAAGACATCTTCCAACTATGTTTCAGATAGGTAGAAGAAGTCTCATAATTACAACAAGGGCAAGCCAACTTTCCTTTTGTACTCCAACCAGACAACATAGCATATGCGAGGAAGTCGCTAATTGTCCATAGCAAAGCTGCTCGCATTTGAAAGGTTTCATTCCTTGAAGCATCATATGTTTCTACCCCTGTCTCCTATAACACCTTCAAGTCTTCTATCAATGGTTGTAGATAAATGTCAATATCATTTCTAGGTGATCGCGACCCAGGTATAAGCAAAGAAAGCATAGAATATTCTAGTTTCATGCACAACCAAGGAGGCAAATTATATGCCATTAAGACAATTGGCCATGTGCTATGAAATATGCTCATAGTCCGAAATAGATTGAACCCGTCACTTGCCAAACCAAGTCTCAAATTGCGAGAATCTTTAGCAAATTCTGGATGAAGGCTATCAAAGTCTTTCTATGATTGGCCATCGGTAGGATGCCTTAACTTCCTATCTTTAGAACGTTTCTCATCATGCTACCTCAATGTATCTGTTGTCCTTGAGCACATAAATAACCTTTGAAGTCTAGGAATTAAGGGAAAGTATCTTAAAGTCTTAGCAGGAATATGACAAGCTTTTTTGGAAAGCTCAAGCTCACTATCAACTTCAAGATATTCAATATATCAAGAAGCTTCACAAACATGGCAATGACTGTCATGCTTGACTATCACGCTTATGGCCATTCCTATATAGCATGTAGTCATTGGGACATGCATCAATCTTTACATAGTCAAGACCTAAGTCTTTCACCATAGCCTTCATTTTATTGAAAAATAAAGGAATGTTCAAGTCAAGCATCGCCTCTTTCAATAACTCTAAGAGAAAAAGTAAAGGATGCATTGCTCCATCCATGTAGGCACTTCAACAAGTATAGACGAATTGTGAAAAATAAGGTAGAGAATCTTTTACAACCCAAATATAGTTCTTGGCTTACCTCATCAACTAAGTTATAAAATTTTTTTGCATCTTCATTTGGGCCTTTATAAACTCCTTCAACTTATGCCATATATCTAAATGTATCATTCATCAACCCATCAATATCGTCATATGGATTAACTTCATCATCCGTGTCACCATCGACATCCATTTGGATTTCCCGTTCCCCATGATTAAACTAAATTGTATAACCTTCAACAAATCTGTAGCATATTAGATGATCATATACTATATTCTTCTGATACCAATAGATATTACAACACTTCACACATGGACATTGAATTTCTTTACCTTCGGGATTTCCAACAGAGTAAGCAAAGTCTAAGAAACATTGAACACCATCATAATACTCTTTGCTATACCTCGATAAATCCATCCATTGCTTAGACACATCTTGAGAAAACCTAATTAATCGAATTTTGATATTAAGGCTTCAAATAAATATTCATTTATGCATTAACTAGACTTTATAGGCATACCAATAATGTGTGTTAAATTCACACTTGGGGATTAAAATACAATATCATAAAAAAAAAAGAGAAAGAAAAAAATGTTGTATAAATAATAACAACATAAGAAAATAAAGAGGATAAGAGTTTCTTACCTAGCCATGACATTGATTGTAACTCAAAACTTAACTTCAAGTCCGCTATAGATCTTCCCAAGTCTTGATTAATCTCCCTTGAGCAAAGAACAATCAATTACATGTCATGTATAAAATCATAGTTATTACATAGTTATAAGTTTCTAACAATAAAGAAAATTTACAGGGTTGAGACCATTCCTCCTATCTATTTAAATATATATATATGTATACAAGGCATACACACAGCAAGCCAGTAATTTCACATTGCTGTCATTTAGTTTTAATCAGATCAGTTGTAAATATTGTCAAATAGAAATTACTCCTGTGAAGGATGACATAAGGAAACAATCAAATAAATAAACATTAAAGAGATGCAGGTCTATAATCAACTTTAGCATTTTTTGTGGCTATCGTATTGGCTATCTTTCAGCTAAATGATTAAGCTCAAAGAAAAAGAGAAAAATTTATTTGTAAATGTTAATGAGTGTTTGCTTTGTCTTTTTCTTTCCTTTTCTTATTTCATTTTCTCTAAAATGAAAATAATTTTTTATTCTCAACTTTCTACTTTCCATAAAATGTAAATAATCTAATAAAATAAATTAGAAACAAAAACCTGGCTACTGTCGATTAATAGTTTAATACTTCAACTACTTTACCATGGTAGCAAAATACTGACCTTTTCTTTTGGTTTGAAAAAGTAGTGAGATTAAAGTTGTACTAGAATCTGGATATGTAATAGATTCATTTGTTAGGTATGATAGGAGGGTTCATCAACGCAAGAAGCATGCTCTATAAGCCATTCCATGTGCTATTGCAACACCAACTAAAGCAAGCATTGCCAAGAAATGTGGAGCAATCATATATCAAACTAATAGTGGAGCACTATTGATTAAGGTTCTTTTTTTTTTTGTTGAAAACTGTGTTACTATTCTTTACCTAATCAAACGTTGGCAAATGGAAGTTTTATTCCTATCCTGTTTAGGGAAGAAGTTTTTTTTTTTAGGGGGGTGGTCTTGTTAGATTCCTTGTCTACATTTGAGTTTTATTTTCAAGAATCATTAGTCATTCCTATATAGCTATGGAGGGTTTTCAACCCATCGATTCTGCTGGCACAAGAATGTAAGAGTGGAGATCCCATATTTTGATAATGAGGGTGTAGATGAATGAATCTTTAAGTGCGAGAGTTCTTTGAAATCTACAATGTGCCACCAGGTCAAAGAATCAAAGTTATGTCTTTCTACCATATTGGTGCAGCCTATGCTTGGTTGATTGATTGTTGGAGACTTGACAGGGTGTTGGTTGATTGTAATTAGAGAGTGATATTCCCAGAGGCGGTGGTTGAAAATCTATGTCTTATGAATTCTGATCATATTCCCAGCAGGGTTGCCAACTACTGGGGGTGCTAAGCCATTTCGGTTTTAGGTAGCTTGGCTTTCCATGCCGAGTATTCTTCTGTGATCACTAATGCTTGGAAGAGGGCAAATCATAATATGCCAAGGGGGTCTTGAGGAAGCTAAGGAGGATTCTATTCGTTTTAATAAGGAAACTTCTGCAAATTTATTTAACAAGAAACACACCATTGAGGCTAGACTTCGAGGGATTCAGAGAACCATGGAGACTACTGATTCTAGTTTTCCGATAAACCTATAATATAATTTATAGCAGGATTATAATAAAGTCCTTTGGTAAGAGGAAGTTCATTGGTACCATAAATCATGTGAAAAATGGGTCAAATTGGGTGATCGGAATAGAACCTTCATCCTATGTTCAAGCTGTGTCTTTAGCCAAATTGTATGAGCAAAAACAGTTATCCTTACAACCAATTATAAGAGGCTACAACTCTACAATACTTGCAGTTTATGCTAGGTGTAATACTAACACAACAAATCAAGCTCGTTCCACTATACTAACACAGTTTATGCTTTATAGTTAGCCAAACAAAAAAATGCTAACATTTTGTTGCAGTAGCTGACGTGATAGATTTTTTATCTACTCTATTTGTAAGATGAACAATGGTGCTAGAATATAGGAATGTCCGTCCTGTAATTTTCAACACGAAGTTGATATAGCATACCATCCTTAAATAGAGGTTGAAGGATAAGCAAGATGGTATAAAATGTTCCTAATCTTCTTCAATTTCGTCCACTATTTTTCTCCAAAAAAAACATCATTTTCATATTTTTAGCTACTTGCAGATGTATTTTCACATCACAGATGTGCAAAATGAAACCTGCTAAAGTTTAACATTATATTCAGTTTTTGTTTTGTATTTTATTGTTGAAAGATAGTAAAACACACTAATTTTTCAAAATCCTATTACTAGACAAGCTAAACCATGAGACACAATACATTACATGCATGTGTCATTGTCTACAAGCAGAACAAGAATGAAAGACCCAATCCAATCCAACATGTTAAACCATATTCTCGAAAACAATGAGCACAGAGTAGAGCAAAAGTAAGGAACAAAGCAACCACAAACCCACAAATGGACACAAAACCCATGCAATAATAATACACATTGGGGAACCTGAAATCAAATCAAAGAGAACGTACTTGAAATCAACACAGCAACTGAGAGAAGTGACGAGATGAAATCAAAATTAGGGAACGGCATGTAGCGGTACCTGAAATCAATGCATCCTCATCAATTAGTTGGTCTTGTAGGTGTTGAGAGGGTAGAGGATGGACAACAAAGAGAAACATTTACCTGAAGAACAGTTGGACGCACCAAACCCTAACAGAGAGAAGGTTGTGGCAAAGAGACTATAAAAATGAAGAATAAAGGTCGATGAAGAACAGAGGGAGTCACGACAGAGACGTACAAAGGAATGGGCCACGGTGGAGACGTATGGATGATTGGGTCACGGTGGACGGGAGAGTGGGTCACGGTGCCTTTGAGCCTTTGAGGTTGTCAAAGTAAGGGTTCTAAGGTTCTGAAAGAAAGGGTTTTGTGGAGGTTCTGAAAGTAAAGGATATCAGTTGCTTCGAAAGTGAAGGAAAAAGAAATTTAGTAGGAAAATGGTAGTATGTGCGCGTTATAGAAATATATTAGAGTACGTTTAAGAAACGTTGCTAATGATAGGTAAACGAGCTACGCTTTATCAATGTTGTATTTTACCAGAAAAAAACGTACCTAAATATATAATATAGTAACACTTAAAAAGTGTACCCTATACAATCTAAAGGTACACTTTTCAAATGTTGCCAAAAATGTCGTTGCTAAAACCATTCAACAAAGGCTACTTTTACAAAAGTGTAGCCTACTCAAACATAAGACTACACTTTTTAAGTGTAGATTAAAAAATGTAGCCATAGGCCAATTTTGTTGTAGTGCAACTATTATAATACATATTACTTTGAGTTGTTTTTGGTTGTATATATGTTACATTTGCCTTTGAGGCTCTTGATGTAAATATGTATAACTTGTATTTATCATGGCTCTCCATATTTGGTTTAAATAATATGGGATAGTTTATTAAATAATTTAGTAGTAACATAGCTAATACTAATTATTTCAATATATGTTTATATATTGAATTAATTATATTAGAATGTTACACTATGGTATCATAGCAGTTCATCCTATTGAGCTAGGGTATGGACTAACTAGGCTTAGGTAAGTTAGAATTCTGCTTAGTATTATGCATTTCTTGTCTCTATTATGAGATGTCTGCTTGACTTGGCCTTTTTTGGATGTTATTAGCTACTGTTACACTATTACATGGTGTTAAGATTAAACACCTCAATATTTAATGTTTTTGTGTATATAGGAAACTATGGCTTCTTCAAGGCACACTAGACAAAACCAGGATCTTTTTTATAAGAACCCTAGTATGGTTGTAGCATTAATGACAATGGCTAGGGCTATGCAAGAACAAACAGCTACCACTAACAGGAGGTTGGAGAGGTTGGAAGCCACTCGATCTCAACAACAAGTACCTCCACCAGTACCACTTCCAGTACAAGAGGTACCAGTGGGGAAGAATAAGCAATTTCAAGACCTTGTAGAATTTAGGAAGTTGAATCCTCCAGTGTTCAAAGGCGAGTGTAACCCAGTGAAAGCCGATGAGTGGTTAACTGAAATAGAGAAGATTTTTGAAGCCATACAATGTTCTGATGAACAAAGAGTGTCCTTCGCTACCTTCATGTTTAGTTGAGAAGTGGATCGATGGTGGAGGAATGCTAAAAGATTGCTAGAAGTTGCAGCCATATAGATTACATGGGAAGTGTTCAAAAGCACTTTCGTAGAGAAGTACTACCCAAAGTCAATGCGAGAGGAGAAAGAGGTAGAGTTCCATTCACTCACGGAACACTTTCTAGATATCTCGGTCTATTCAACTACTTTTAAGGAAACATGATAGTGGGTGAGTATGAGGCGAAATTTGATGAATTGTCAAAATTTTCACCTCAATACAGACTTAACCTGGATGAGAACTCCATGTGTGTCAAGTTCGAATCCGGATTAAGAGAAGACATTAGGAGGATGATTCAACCTTTAGAGATCAGAGATTTTGCTTCTTTAGTGAACAAGTGCCAAATAGTGGAAATGGGTTGTCTTCAATCTCCACCAGAGCAGAAAATAGAGAGCTCCCTTAAGCAGAAGAAGTTTAATGAGAAGAAAAGTGTTCCTAAGCTAGGTTACCCACAAAATAAGGGTAAACAAGTTCAAGGAAGATCATGGGGACCTAAGTGTCCTAAGTGTGGGAGGCCTCATGGGAGCAAGCCTTGTTTGGCAGGGCAATTAGTTTGTTATACATATAGTCAACCGGGGCATATATCCAAGGAGTGTCCACAGAAGCAGAAGGCAGTATTCACCCCAAGACCGCAAGCTCCATGGAGAGTTTACACTCTAAGCGGTAATGAAGTGACTCAGTCTACGGATCTGATCCAAGGTAAATGCATAATCTATAATCACTTGTTAACTATTTTATTTGATTCAGGAGTGTCTCACTCCTTTGTTTCTTGTGATTGTGTGAAGATGTTGAATTTACCTATGACTAACCTTTCATATGACCTTGTTGTTTCCACTCCTACCAGTAAATCTGTCACAACTTCTAAAGTTTATCTAGATTGTTATATCAAGATAGAAGATAGGATTTTCTTTGTAAATCTTATATGTTTACGTCTTGTAAATATTGATGTCATTCTTGGCATAGATTAGTTGTCTGCCAACCATGTGATTTTTTAAATTATGTTGATAAAACCCTTGCTTTTATGTCAAATATATCTACCAAAGTTATCCTTTCTGAGTTAGTATTTCTCAATGTTAACCAAGTGCACAGTTATTTAGAGGAGGGAGTTCAAGGATATGTTCTTCTTTTCTCTCTAACTTCAGAGGTTGAGTAGAGTTTGGAAAACATACTAATAGTGAAAGAGTATCCAGAAGTGTTCCTAAAGGATATAGTAGAGTTGCGACCCGTGAGAGAAATAAAGTTTACTATAGATTTAGTACAGGGGACGAGATCTATATCTATAGCATCCTATAGGATGGTACCTCTAGAGCTAGTTGAGCTTAAAAAGCAGATAGAGGAATTTTTAGAGAAACAATTCATTAGACCGAGTGTTTCTCCTTGGGGAGCACCTGTTTTGCTAGTAAAGAAGAAAGATAGTACCATGAGGCTTTGTGTAGATTACAGACAGTTAAATAAGGTAACCATCAAGAATAAGTATCCATTGCCAAGGATAGATGATATGATGGATCAATTGAGAGGAGCATCAATGTTCTCAAAAATTGATCTAAGATCAGGATATCACCAAATAAGGGTTAAGGAAGAAGATATTCCTAAAATCACTTTCAAGACTAGGTATAGACATTATGAATATCTTGTGATGTCTTTTGGGTTAACAAATATGTAACGCCCCAATTTTTAGAAAATATTCTGAATGTACTGTTTTCTGTTTTTCATGCTTTTGTATGAATGACCGTTGTGTCCCTATTTTTCTGTTCTCGATTTCTGTATGAAAACAATTACGATAATACAGTTCAATTTTATTTGATCGTTTTACGTAATTTGTTTCGAGACAAGAAAATAAAAATTTTTCTCGAAATATCGTATTAATTCTTCTCGAAAGATATACAAATAAATAATACTTCTGGATATTTTATTTGAACGTTTTGGATAATTACCTACGTTGTGGGAAAAAACGGAAAATGACCGTTACGTCCCGAACGTATCGTTTCTCTCTTTTTTGTCTGTTTTAATTGTTTTCTTCTTGAATTAATGCCGTAAAAAACCGTCTCAGTGATTTTATATGAACTTTTTGTGTGATTTGCTCCGAGGCAGAAAATAATATATTCCGGCCGGGAAAATCTTATTTGATTATTTAGAATTGGGGGATCTTACTTAACCCGATTCTGAATGAGTCTAAAAATAATCTTTTAATTTTTAGATTTAATCACAAATAAAATAATTTTATATTATTATAATATTATTTTATTAGTCAAGATGTTTTAGTGACAAGGGACCCTAAATATTTTATGGGACCCACAATTAGCGTAACGGTTAGATCGGTAGCTTAATTAATCACCGTAGGTCGTAGAACTTTCAGTAACAGTGACTCAAAGTCGACTCAAAGAAAAATTAATACACAAGCAGACTCAAAGACATGTGAGTCACCATAAGCTAACCAATGAGAAGAAGGCTTGCTCACCAAGGCTTGATCTTAGCCTTTGATTCATCCAATGGCTTGGATGAAGCCAAGCAAGGTGCCCACCTTGCACCCCACATCAAGTCCACGGCCAAGAGGGCTTTGGTGACCAAAATATCACTTTGTCTTCATCATTTTCTCTTTCTCTCTCATCAAGAACCCTAGCCACCATTCTTGCCCATTTTCTCCACCATATTCGGCCAAGACACAAACTACACCATCCAACCATCCAAAAATTTTTCTAACCAAGTTTCCTTAATCTAAACACCATTATAAGAACCTTTGTAGTTGGGAGTTTCTTCAAATTCTTCCATCTAAGGCTTGGAAACCAACCTTGGAAGTTTTACCTAGAAGGTGAAATTTCATACTTTTTTTTTTTTCTCTCTCTTCTTTTTCAAAGTTCTAAGCCATGATTTTTCCATGGTTTAGCTTCTTTTTCATGGTTAGTAACATTTAGGTTTTGTTTAAAAATTTTAGGTGTTTGGTGGAGTGAAAACCGTGACCTAAGGAGGTGAGGAAGCAAGTTTTTGTCTTCATTTAAGGTAAGAGGAAGACAATTCTTATCATCCCTTGATGGTGGTAAGAAGGTGGATTGTTTGTAGAATCCATAAGGATTCGGTTGTGGTGTGTTCATTGATGTGTGTTTGTTAATTTTGTGTTTGCTAGTAGCTTAAGTGTTAAGTGTTAGTAGCTTTCTTATTTGGTAATTGTAATAATCTTGCATGTCTAATAGCTTTTGATTGTATGTCTATAAGCTTTAAATTAGGTTTATGTGTTAGAAATATTTTGCATGTGTTAGAAATATTTTGCATGTGTTAGAGATATAAATGCATGTGTTAGAAATTGTATGATAAGTCATAGGATGTGAATAACATGTGTAAGTTTGCATGAGTGTTCCAAAGAACACAATCCAATAGCTCACGGCAATGACAAGTTTGGAGGACCAAAATGTTCTCTTGATTTTTCCTAAAGTGTAGCTTAATTAACCTAGGAGAATCAAGAAAGTTTCTAATTGATTTGATCAAAGGAAAATGCATTTAGAAATCAAATGGTACAAACTTAGTATTTTGGGGCCAACATGCCTAAAGGATTAAATTGATTATAGATAATTATTTTCTAAAATGATTTAATGAACTTAGACTATAGAATACATTTGATATGATTTAGAAGGTGAAAGACATTTTGGAAATCAAATGCAAAAGTTTTATAAAATTCGCCAACATGCCACTATAGGAATTCATGATTTTAAAAACTTGTTTCTAAACCTTTTTCAATTAAAAAGAAACAATACAAGTTAAGAAGAAATTTTCTATAATGATTTATGAAGGAACCAATTGATTAGAAGTAAGTTTAAAGGGTTAAAATTCCTAATTTTATCATTAGAAAGGAAATACAGTAATGTTAAGAAATTTTCTAACATATAGCTCACTTTTGGTTTTGAAGCATGTTAGAGATTTCAAAAAAAGTATTTAATGAAATGGTTAAAAATTTAGGTAAATAGAAATTTTATGGAAAATTTAGAAAACCATTATTATAAGTTTCTAAACAAAATACTTCAATTTTTAGTAAAAATGAACCTATAAGATAGTCAAAATATCCTAATGACAAGATACTCGGTATGAAAAATTATTCTACGTAGTTTAAATGTACTAAATATTATTTCTATCTGTTTAAATGGTAATTTTAAAGGTATTCGAATAAGAAAATGATTTAAAAATTCTACGCGATTGAGAAAACGTATTAAAAATGCTACGCGATTTTAAAAACAGAAAAATATCTTTACCCGATTTTTAAACGTTTGTAAAAACGACGAGATTTCAAAAACGCGATAAAATTTCTACGCGATTGACCGTTACTATATTTAATTTTCGCTGTCGGGAAAATGTGAACCCGTACAGGTTTTTGAGGTTATTTCGCTGTCGGGAAAAAGTGAACCCGTACAGGCTTTCTGCCATTGAGGGTATATATATATTTTATCTTAAGGGCATTTTCGTAATTTCATATATTTGGAATTATGTTTTGTCTTTATACCGATTTTTGGTGTTTTGGGTTGACGAGACGAATCACATCGTGTTGTCGATGCGATAAGTGTAGTGTTGATTATTGTTCTAATAAACTTGGAGACTTTAGTGTACGGGATCCCACATGTGGACAGTTGGTAGCTCCGCTGGGCCGTGGTAAACCGATAGCACACTAATGTACTCGACATTCACTATATTTAATCAAGGTTTGTAAAGTCTAGTAGTACATTGCCTATAGTGCCACAACGGAGATCAGAACTATACTACGCCTGGATGGTGGATTCCCAATGTCGTAGGCTATCGACGCAACGTGTGATGCGCGTAATAGTTGGTTGGGCAGCCGTGGTACTAATAGATTTTGCAAGTCATTCTCTCTGATATCTGTTTGGGTTTAGCTCCATGGAGTAGGGTTGTGTTTTGGTATATTTGATTTTATTTTGGATAATATTCCATTTTTCTCTATTTATCTTTATCTGGTAATATCTTGGATATTCTTACATTTTCTCTATTTATATTTATCTCGATAATTTTTATGTTAGTTATCTATTTCTTATCTTATCTTATCTCGTGAGATTGATTTATCTCGTGTGATTTTCTCTATTTGTGATCCGTCTATGATGTTCTCAAACCCTAGGATATTTAATATGTATTATCGTTATAGCTTCTTCATATTGTATGAACCGTGTAATTGTTATTTGTCGTCTTCTTATTTGCCATGTTGCGATGATTTTATGTTGTCTTACCTCTTTATTGTATGTGTCTATTGTCTATTTATTTTTATACGGTAAAGAGTTTGAAGAGAAGAAGAGGAACAACCTCTTGAGATCGTGTACCCCGAGGAAGAGGGAGATCGCCAGACCGACGATCGCTTTACGAGCAAGAACCATCCGATCATCCATACCCTCCGGATTGATTGTGTGGGGGATGGCGACGCCGCATTTTTGGGGTTCGTAGAGCCGGTATTCCATGGAGGCGATCCGGCTTGGCATTTACGAGGAGATCGTGCTTCGTTACCTATGCTTTGGACGTATGACCGTGATTCTACGTCATCGCTTGATGGAGATCCGATTTCGACGACGACGCTTTTTCTGCATTTAGAGTTACCCTTATCCATTAGGCGTTATTGGGGTGCCGAAAACCCTGAGCCTAGTGAGATAAGCATCGTGTCGACTGCGCGATCCCGTTATCGCCGTATGTCGGGACATCAGGGATATTTATCTCCTGATGATCATTTTCACACCGAGAGTGATCCATCGGAGGAGTAGATAGTCATGATGTTTTTTTTGGGCGCGTCAGCGTATGTCTGTATATATTAACTCTTTTATTGCTTTCTTTACTTGTTTTGTTTAAATAATAGTAGTCTTAGTTGTAAATTATATGTACAGCTTTATAACTTAACCATATGTATATTATTAGTGATGATGTTTTTTTTTTATTTCGTATTTTCCGTATTATCTTTTTATTACATATTTCGTCTATCGTGAATTATTTTTACAACCCGTAATAATTTTAACAAATATTCCGCAACTTGGGTAGATTTTATTTCTATTTATTTTATTTTCTTTTATGTGTGACATCCTCCAAAGGGGTGTTACATTAGTTGGTATCAGAGCCCAAGTTAGTAGTCTTTTGGGGTTGTGGTTGGGTCCGTTTTTTGTTTGTCTTTGTGTGATTCTCTGTGATCTTTGTGATTTATATCCTTTTGGAAATATCTTAAAGGATGTATCTGACTTTGTTTTGTTATGTTTGAAGAAAAGAGATGGCTGGTAGAGGCAGAGGACGTGCTAACGTAAATCGAGATGAGGACCCGATGTTGGTTGCTGCTGAGGCTATGCGGCAGATGGCTGAAGTGATAACTCAGCAAAATTTGAGAGCAAACAACAAAGAAGATGCTACAAATGATGCCCTAAATTTATCTGAATTTAGGCGTCATAATCCGCCACAATTTAGAGGCGAGGTGGATCCGGAGAAAGCGAGTCAGTGGATGCAAGATTTAGAGAGAATATTTGAGGGGATGAGATGTACCGATGAAAAGAAAGTGACTTATGCTGTTTTCATGCTGAGAGGAGATGCAGAACATTGGTGGAGAGGAATCCGCCGAGTGTTGCAAGTTGAAGGGACTGAGATCACTTGGGAAGTGTTTTCTAATACTTTTCTCGGATAAATATTTTCCTGCGAGTGTTAGGCATGCCAAGGAAATGGAATTTCTTGGGTCATGCGACAGGGGAATATGACGGTGAATGAGTATGCCACAAAATTTGAAAGTTTATCTCAATTCTCGATTATGCTCGATACACGACAAGATGATGTGTGGAGATGCAGGAAGTTTGAATCAGGTTTAAGGGTGGAACTGAAACGAGGAGTGGTATCTTTGAGGATGACTCAATTTCATGCTTTGGTGGATGCTTGTGCTCGACTTGAAGAGTTAGAGCCATCTAAAGATCAAAGGAATCGGAGTTTTGGACCGACAAGGTTCCGCAGAGAGGTGGAGGTAGTAATGCAAATCGGTTTCGGCGTAAGCCGTATACCAGTGCCAATAGAAGTCAATCTCAACGACCATCCGTTAGTGGAAGTGCAAGTGGTAGTGGAGCTGGATGAGGGTGGCGTTTACGCCAACGTGTTTTAAGTGCGGGAAGAAAGGTCATATTTCTCCCGAGTGTACATTAAAGGTGCGCTTTGTTTCAATTGTAAACAACCCGGGCACATAGCAAAGGATTGTCCACAAATGGAGAGAAAACCTCGCATTTCGGTATGTTAAAGCTAATCAAGCAAAAATCTGGAAGTACTCAACCGAGATCCGGAGGACGAGTATATACAATGGTGGGATCCGAGATTTCTAAGTCTGATGATCTTATTCTAGGAGAAGGAGACATTGGAGGTAATCTTCTGACTGTCTTGTATGACTCGGGTGCTACACATTCCTTTATTGCATATGATTGTGTAGAAAGGTTGAAGTTGCCTATGTCTTCTCTGAATGTTATGTTAAATGTATCTACGCCAACTGCTAAACCTGTAGTTACTTCTAAGATCTGTTTGGATTGTCCTATTGTTGTGAAGGACCGTTTGTTTTTGGTCGATTTGATTTGTTTGCCTCTCATTGAGATAGATGTAATCTTAGGGATGGACTGGTTATGTTCTAACCATATCCTCATAGATTGTGCGAAGAAAACTATAGTTTTTCCTAAGGAAGAAGAGTCTGGATTCTTAACGGCTGTTAAGGTCAAATCTTTATTGAGAGATGGAGCGCAGGGATATCTGGTATTGTCTTCTCTAGAAGTTAAGAATGAGAAGGATGTGAATACTATTCCTGTTGTCAACGAATTTCCTGGATATTTTTCCCGAAGATGTACTCGGTTTACCGCCCGAGCGGAGATCGAATTCTCAATTGATTTAGTACCGGAATGTGTCCTATTTCAATTGCACCATATCGTATGTCGCCGAGAGTTGGAGGAGCCGAAAAGCAATTGGTGGAACCGTTGGAGAAAGAATTTGTACGACCTAGTGTTTCCCATGGGGTGCACCAAGATTTTTTGGTCAAGAAGAAGGATGGAACGTCGCGACTTTGTGTGGACTATCTACCGAACAAGGTGACTATCAAGAATAAATATCCGCTTCCAAGAATTGACGATTTGATGGATCAATTGAGAGGAGCCGTGATATTTTCCAAGATAGATCTGCGATCGGGTTATCACCAATTCGTGTGAAAGGGGAGGATGTGCCGAAAACTGCCGAACTCGTTATGGACATTATGAGTATCGTGTAATGCCATTCGGGGTGACGAATGCTCCTGCTATATTTATGGATTATATGAACAGATATTTCGTCCATATCTAGACAGATTTGTCGTTGTCTTTATCGATGACATTCTAATCTATTCTAGATCGAAGGAAGAGCATGCTGAACATCTGAGTGTTATTCTTCAGATTTTGAGGGAGAAGCAATTGTATGCGAAGTTGTCTAAGTGTGAGTTCTGTTGGAAGAAGTTCAATTTCTTGGGCACGTAATTTCTAAGGAAGGTATAGCGGTGGACCCATCGAAAGTGGAGACCGTGCTTTTACAAAGGGGAGAGACCTAAGACAAGAATGTAAGTTCGAAGTTTTGTTGGACTTGCTGGTTATTATCGGAGATTTATCGAAGGTTTTTCCAAGATTGCTGGACCACTTACACAACTAACGAGGAAAAGTCAAGCTTTCGAATGGACAAGAACGTGAAGCTAGTTTTCAAGAGTTGAAGAAGAGGTTAACAATCGCGCCGGTGTTAATCCTACCGTATTCGACGAGATCTTTCGATGTGTATTGTGACGCTTCTTATCGTGGACTAGGATGCGTGTTGATGCAAGACCGAATGTGGTGGCGTATGCTTCCCGACAATTGAAGGTTCATGAAAAGAATTATCCTACGCATGATTTGGAATTGGCTGCGGTAGTTTTTGCTTTGAAGATATGGAGACACTTTCTCTATGGAGCAACGTTCAACATTTTTAGTGATCACAAGAGTTTGAAGTACTTGTACGACCGTAAGAGCTAAATATGAGGCAGCGAAGGTGGTTGGAATTTCTCGAACGATTACGATTTTCAACTTTTGTACCACCCTGGTAAAGCGAATGTTGTGGCCGATGCTTTGAGCAGAAAATTATTAGTGTTTCTGCTCTAATGATCAAGGAAAAGGAACTCATTGAACAGCTTTAGAGATGAGTGGTCGTTTGTTGAGTTGAAACCAGGGAAGATCTGTGTTAGCATGGTTACTATCTCGAGCGAGCTGATGGAAGACATAAAAGAAAAGCAAAATGCCGATAAATTTTTGCAAGGAATAAGGGAGCAAATGAAGCAAGGCGAGACACTAGAGTTCAAGGAAGGAACTGATGGAATTCTGAGATTTCGGGGTAGAGTTTGTGTTCCCCGTAACCGAGAACTGAGAAGATATATTGTGAAACATGCCCATACTAGTCTATTGAGTATGCATCCAGGTATAACAAAGATGTACCAAGACTTGAAGAAGTTATTCTGGTGGCATGGAATGAAGGGT
Source organism: Ormosia emarginata (assembly GCA_029884605.1). Classification (NCBI taxonomy): domain Eukaryota; kingdom Viridiplantae; phylum Streptophyta; class Magnoliopsida; order Fabales; family Fabaceae; genus Ormosia; species Ormosia emarginata. The sequence continues at coordinate 15,350,001 of JAQQTP010000078.1, read as the reverse complement.
GATGTTGTTAGATGCGTGTCAACTTGTCTAGTTTGTCAAAAGTCGAAAGTTGAACACCAAAGACCAAATTGGGATGTTGCAACCATTATCGATTCCGAATGGAAATGGGACAAAGATTTCTATGGATTTCGTTCTTCGGTTTGCCAAAGACAAGGAGAGGTCATGACGCAATATGGGTTATAGTCGATAGACTTACGAAATCGGCTCATTTCTTACCAATCAATATCAAATATTCATTGGAAAGATTAACCCAATTGTACATCAGTGAAATTGTCAGACTACATGGTGTACCGACAAGTATAATTTCTGATCGTGATCCGAGGTTTACGTCAAGATTTTGGCGAAGTCTCGCAAGAAGCTATGGGAACTAAGTTACGACCGAGTTCACGTATCATCCGCAGACGACGGTCCGATGCAGAGAGAACTATACGCCTTTTGGAGGATTTATTACGTGCTTGTGTTTTGGAACAACGGGAAGTTGGGATGAATTTTTATCTTTGATAGAATTCACCTACAACAATAGTTTTCACGCAAGCATCGGAATGGCACCTTATGAAGCATTGTATGGAAGACGATGTCGAACGCCGTTATGCTGGTATCAAGATGGAGAAAGTATGATCATGGACCGAGCTTGTACAAAGAAACTACTGATAAAGTCAAGATGATACAAGAAAAGATGAGGACGACACAAAGCAGACAAAAGAGTTACGCGGATAAGCGAAGACGACCTCTTGAATTTGAGGAGGGTGAGCATGTGTTTCTGAGAGTTACTCCTACGACTGGTGTCGGAAGGGTAATTAAGTCTAAGAAGCTTACTCCTAAATTCATTGGACCATATCAGATTATCCGACGTATTGGTCCTGTAGCATATCAGATTGCTTTGCCGCCTTTTCTATCCAATTTGCATGACGTGTTTCATGTGTCTCGCCATACGGAAGTATATACCGATCCGACACATGTTATACAACCGGATGATGTGCAATTAAAGGAGAATTTGACTTACGAAACTTTACCTGTCAGGATAGAGGACAGAAAGGTAAAGCAGCTTCGAGGGAAGATGATCGAATTGGTGAAGGTTATATGGAATGATGTGACGGGTGAAGCTACTTGGGAACTAGAAGATAAAATGAAGGATCAGTATCCTCATTTGTTCGGATGAACATCGAATTTCGAGGACGAAATTTTTATTTGTTGGGGAGTGTTGTAACGCCCCAATTTTTAGAAAATATTCTGAATGTACTGTTTTCTGTTTTTCATGCTTTTGTATGAATGACCGTTGTGTCCCTATTTTTCTGTTCTCGATTTCTGTATGAAAACAATTACGATAATACAGGTTCAAATTTTATTTGATCGTTTTACGTAATTTGTTTCGAGACAAGAAATAAAAATTTTTCTCGAAGCTACATCAGTATTAATTTTCCGAAAGATATACAGCCTAAATAATACCGCTGGATATTTTATTTGAACGTTTTGGATAATTACCTACGTTGTGGGAAAAACGGGAAAATGACCGTTACGTCCCGAACGTCATCGTTTTCTCTGTTTTTGTCTGCTTTTTAATTGTTTTCTTCTTGAATTAATGCCGAAAAATACCGTCTCGTGATTTTATATGAACTTTTTGTGTGATTTGCTCCGAGGCAGAAAATAATATATTCCTCCGGGGGAAAATCTTATTTGATTATTTAGAATTGGGGGATCTTACTTAACCCGATTCTCGAATGAGTCTAAAAATAATCTTTTAATTTTTAGATTTAATCACAAATAAAATAATTTTATATTATTATAATATTATTTTATTAGTCAAGATATGTTTTAGTGACAAGGGACCCTAAATATTTTATGACCCACAATTAGCGTAAACTGTTAGATCGGTAGCTTAATTAATCACCGTAGGTCGTAGAACTTTCAGCAACAGTGTCGACTCACTAGTCGACTCAGAAAAATTAAATACACAAGGTGACTCAAAGATGTGAGTCACCATAAGCTAACCAATGAGAAGAAGGCTTGCTCACCAAGGCTTGATCTTAGCCTTTGATTCATCCAATGGCTTGGATGAAGCCAAGCAAGGTGCCCACCTTGCACCCCACATCAAGTCCACGGCCAAGAGGGCTTTGGTGACCAAAATATCACTTTGTCTTCATCATTTTCTCTCTTCTCTCTCATCAAGAACCCTAGCCACCATTCTTGCCCATTTTCTCCACCATATTCGCCAAGACACAAACTACACCATCCAACCATCCAAAAATTTTTCTAACCAAGTTTCCTTAATCTAAACACCATTCTAAGAACCTTTGTAGTTGGGAGTTTCTTCAAATTCTTCCATCTAAGGCTTGGAAACCAACCTTGGAAGTTTTACCTAGAAGGTGAAATTTCATACTTTTTTTTTTCTCTCTTTTTCAAAGTTCTAAGCCATGATTTTTCCATGGTTTAGCTTCTTTTTCATGGTTAGTAACATTTAGGTTTTGTTTAAAAATTTTAGGTGTTTGGTGGAGTGAAAACCGTGACCTAAGGAGGTGAGGAAGCAAGTTTTTGTCTTCATTTAAGGTAAGAGGAAGACAATTCTTATCATCCCTTGATGGTGGTAAGAAGGTGGATTGTTTGTAGAATCCATAAGGATTCGGTTGTGGTGTGTTCATTGATGTGTGTTTGTTAATTTTGTGTTTGCTAGTAGCTTAAGTGTTAAGTGTTAGTAGCTTTCTTATTTGGTAATTGTAATAATCTTGCATGTCTAATAGCTTTTGATTGTATGTCTATAAGCTTTAAATTAGGTTTATGTGTTAGAAATATTTTGCATGTGTTAGAAATATTTTGCATGTGTTAGAGATATAAATGCATGTGTTAGAAATTGTATGATAAGTCATAGGATGTGAATAACATGTGTAAGTTTGCATGAGTGTTCCAAAGAACACAATCCAATAGCTCACGGCAATGACAAGTTTGGAGGACCAAAATGTTCTCTTGATTTTTCCTAAAGTGTAGCTTAATTAACCTAGGAGAATCAAGAAAGTTTCTAATTGATTTGATCAAAGGAAAATGCATTTAGAAATCAAATGGTACAAACTTAGTATTTTGGGGCCAACATGCCTAAAGGATTAAATTGATTATAGATAATTATTTTCTAAAATGATTTAATGAACTTAGACTATAGAATACATTTGATATGATTTAGAAGGTGAAAGACATTTTGGAAATCAAATGCAAAAGTTTTATAAAATTCGCCAACATGCCACTATAGGAATTCATGATTTTAAAAACTTGTTTCTAAACCTTTTTCAATTAAAAAGAAACAATACAAGTTAAGAAGAAATTTTCTATAATGATTTATGAAGGAACCAATTGATTAGAAGTAAGTTTAAAGGGTTAAAATTCCTAATTTTATCATTAGAAAGGAAATACAGTAATGTTAAGAAATTTTCTAACATATAGCTCACTTTTGGTTTTGAAGCATGTTAGAGATTTCAAAAAAAGTATTTAATGAAATGGTTAAAAATTTAGGTAAATAGAAATTTTATGGAAAATTTAGAAAACCATTATTATAAGTTTCTAAACAAAATACTGTCAATTTTTAGTAAAAATGAACCTATAAGATAGTCAAAATATCCTAATGACAGTATACGGTATGAAAAATTATTCTACGTAGTTTAAATGTACTAAATATTATTTCTATCTGTTTAAATGGTAATTTTAAAGGTATTCGAATAAGAAAATGATTTAAAAATTCTACGCGATTGAGAAAACGTATTAAAAATGCTACGCGATTTTAAAAACAGAAAAATATCTTTACCCGATTTTTAAACGTTTGTAAAAACGACGAGATTTCAAAAACGCGATAAAATTTCTACGCGATTGACCGTTACTATATTTAATTTTCGCTGTCGGGAAAATGTGAACCCGCAGGTTTTTGAGGTTATTTCGCTGTCGGGAAAAAGTGAACCCGTACAGGCTTTCTGCCATTGAGGGTATATATATATTTTATCTTAAGGGCATTTTCGTAATTTCATATATTTGGAATTATGTTTTGTCTTTATACCGATTTTTGGTGTTTTGGGTTGACGAGACGAATCACATCGTGTTGTCGATGCGATAAGTGTAGTGTTGATTATTGTTCTAATAAACTTGGAGACTTTAGTGTACGGGATCCCACATGTGACAATGGTAGCTTCCACGGGCCGTGGTAAACCGATAGCACACTAATGTACTCGACATTCACTATATTTAATCAAGGTTTGTAAAGTCTAGTAGTACATTGCCTATAGTGCCACAACGGGAGATCAGAACTATACTACGCCCGGATGGTGGATTCCCAAAGTCGTAGGCTATCGACGCAACGCGATGTGATCGCGTAATAGTTGGTTGGGCAGACGTGGTACTAATAGATTTTGCAAGTCATTCTCTCTGATATCTGTTTGGGTTTAGCTCCATGGAGTAGGGTTGTGTTTTGGTATATTTGATTTTATTTTGGATAATATTCCATTTTTCTCTATTTATCTTTATCTGGTAATATCTTGGATATTCTTACATTTTCTCTATTTATATTTATCCGATAATTTTTATGTTAGTTATCTATTTCTTATCTTATCTTATCCGTGAGATTGATTTATCTCGTGTGATTTTCTCTATTTGTGATATGTCTATGATGTTCGAAACCCTAGGATATTTAATATGTATTACATTATAGCTTTCTTCATATTGTATGAACTGTGTAATTGTTATTTGTCGTCTTCTTATTTGCCATGTCATGCGATGATTTTATGTTGTCTTACCTCTTTATTGTATGTGTCTATTGTCTATTTATTTTTATACGGTAAAGAGTTTGAAGAGGAAGAAGAGGAACAACCTCTCGAGATCGTGTACCCCGAGGAAGAGGGAGATCGCCAGACCGACGATCGCTTTACGAGCAAGAACCATCCGATCATCCATACCCTCTGGATTGATTGTGTGGGGATGGCGACGCCGCATTTTTGGGGTTCGTAGAGCCGGTATTCCATGGAGGCGATCCGCTTGGCATTTACGAGGAGATCGTGCTTCTGTTACCTATGCTGGACGTATGACTGTGATTCTACGTCATCAGTTTGATGGAGATCCGATTTCGACGACGACGCTTTTTCTGCATTTAGAGTTACCCTTATCCATTAGGCGTTATTGGGGTGCTGAAAACCCTGAGCCTAGTGAGATAAGCATCGTGTCGACTGCGCGATCCCGTTATCGCCGTATGTCGGGACATCAGGGATATTTATCTCCTGATGATCATTTTCACACCGAGAGTGATCCATCGGAGGAGTAGATAGTCATGATGTTTTTTTGGGCGCGTCAGCGTATGTCTGTATATATTAACTCTTTTATTGCTTTCTTTACTGTTTTGTTTAAATAATAGTAGTCTTAGTTGTAAATTATATGTACAGTTTATAACTTAACCATATGTATATTATTAGTGATGATGTTTTTTTTTTATTTCGTATTTTCCGTATTATCTTTTTATTACATATTTCTGTCTATCAGGAATTATTTTTACAACCCGTAATAATTTTAACAAATATTCCGCAACTTGGGTAGATTTTATTTCTATTTATTTTATTTTCTTTTATGTGTGACATCCTCCAAAGGGGTGTTACAAAATACACCAGTTGTATTCATAGATTACATGAATAGGATTTTTAGACCCTACCTAGATAAGTTTGTAGTAGTATTCATAGACGATATCCTAATTTATTCAAAGACAATGGAAGAGCATGAGTGGTATCTTCAAGTAGTTTTAGAAATTCTCAAAGAAAAGAAGTTGTATGCCAAACTTTCCATGTGTGAGTTCCAGCTTTTAGAAGTTCAATTTCTAGGGCATGTGATTTCTAAAGAAGGAATTTCAGTAGACCCTAGTAAGGTTGAAGCAGTGTTACAGTGGGAGAGACCCACCACTGTGACTAAGATGAGAAGTTTTATAGACTTGGATAGGTACTATAGGAGATTCATTAATGGATTTTTCCAAATAACACTACCCTTTACTAGATTAACTAAGAAAGGTTGTACTTTTGTATGGACTCAAGAATGTGAAGATAGTTTCCAAGAGCTTAAGAGAAAGTTGACAACTACACCAATTTTGGTGATTCCAGATCCTCAAGAAAATTTTGAGGTGTTTTGTGACGTTTCTAGATTGGGTTTAGGGTGTGTTCTCATGCAATATAGATAAGTAGTTGCTTGTGCATCGAGGCAGTTGAGGCCTCATGAGGAGAACTATCCCACTCACATTCTGGAATTGGCTGCAGAAGTGTTTACTTTAAAAATTTGGAGACACTATCTTTATGGAGTATAATTTGAAGTGTTTAGTGATCATAAGAGTTTGAAATACTTATTTGATCAGAAAGAGTTAAATATGAGAAAGAGGAGATAGATAGAGTTTCTAAAGGATTATGACTTTGAGCTTAAGTATCACTCGAGTAAGGCCAATGTAGTGGCTGATGCACTGAGTAGGAAATCCCTACATGTGTCTTGGATGATGGTTCAAAAGGGTCAACTTCTTAAGAAGTTTAGAGATTTGAGCCTTAGAGTTATTGTGACACCACAAAGTCTCTTTATGAGTAGGGTGGACATAGTTAATGATCTAAGAGATCAAATTTTAGAAGCTCAAAGTGTGGATAAAACCCTAGGTAAAATAAGAGAACAGATCTTCTTAAGGGATCAAATAGAGTTTAACATGGCAGACGATGGAATGATTAAGTTTAGAGATAGACTTTACATTCCAAGAAACTATGCTATTAAAGAGAAAATCATAGAATAAGCTCATAGAAGTCAATACACCATCCATCCAAGAGCCACTAAAATGTATCAAGATTTAAAGCAAATGTTTTGGTGGCCAGGAATGAAAAAAGAAATTGCTGAGTTTGTGTCTAGGTGCTTGGTGTGCCAAAAAGTTAAGATAGAACACCAAAAACCTTCAGGACCACTCCAATCTTTAGATATTCCTCAATGGAAATGAAATCATATCATAATGGACTTTGTGACAGGTTTACTTAGAACTCAGCTAGGAAATGATGTTATATGGGTTATAGTGGATAGACTAACCAAGTCTACTAACTTCTTGTCTGTTAAGACTAACTACTTCTTAGATAAGTTAGGTCAGTTGTATTTGCAGGAGATAATTAGATTGCATGGTATTCCCTCAATATAGTTTCAGATAGAGATCCTAGATTCATATCTATATTTTGGGGAGCTTTGTAAAAAGCCTATGGGACTAGGCTAAGTTTTAGTATAACATACCATCCACAAACTGATAGGCAGTCAAAGAGGACTATCCAAACCCTAGAAGATATGTTCAGAGCATGTGTTTTACATCAGCAAGGTAGTTGGGATAGACTCTTGCCTTTAGTGGAGTTTTCCTACAATAATAGTTATCATACCAGCATTGGAATGGTACCTTATGAAGCCCATTATAGTAGAAAGTGTAGGTCACCATTATGTTGGTATGAGGTTAGAGAAAAAGGTATTCTAGGACTTGAGCTAGTGCAACAAACATTAAATCAGATTAGAAAGATTAAGGATAGAATGGCTATAGCTCAAAGTAGGCAAAAAAGTTATACTAATAGAAGAAGAAGATCTCTAGAGTTTGAGAAAGGGAACATGTTTTCTTGAAAGTCACTCCTATAACTGAAATTGGCAGAGCTTTGAGAACAAAGAAATTAAACCCTCATTTTATTGGTCCTTATCAAATTCTTAAAAGAATTGGACCTGTAGCCTACTAGATAGTTCTTCCTCCCAGTTTGTCAAACCTTCACGATGTATTTCATGTGTCATAACTCAGAAAATATAATCCGTACCCTTCACACATCATAAGAAATGAATCTATACAGTTAAGAGAAGATTTGTCTTATGCAGTGAAACTGGTCAGAATTGTAAACAGAGGAGTCAAAGAGCTTAGAGGTAAGCAAATTTCTCTAGTGAAGGTGATATGAGGTGAAGCAGGTACAGAAGAAGCTACATGGGAGTTAGAATCTCACATGCAACAAGACTATCCAGAAATGTTTATTTGAGGTAAGCAATTTTGAGGTCAAAATTTTTAAAAGGATGAGAGAAATGTAAAATCTCGAGAAACTTGTTAGGCTTGTATATGGTCTCAAATGTACTATTATACTTGTAAAACATGTTAGTTAAGTTTTGTGAGAAATTGAGTTTATTTAGGTACTTTGTCGCAACCCAGAATGCAAAAAATAGCTTAAAATGACTCATATGAGAGCATAAATGGATAATTTGAGGGAAATAAACCTAGAGAGTTTATTTTTAAGTCATAAATACGGTAAAAATAATGCAGTTAAAATTTGAGAGCAATCAGAGTTCGTTTGACATTTTTAAGTATACTGGTTGTGTGTTTTAATACCGGATTAACCCCTAGTAGATATGAAAATTTGAGAAAATAGTGAAACAATAATTTTGATGAATCCTAGTATTTATTTTAAAGTTTTCGCAAGTTGGAAAACTTGAATTAGCAAAATATAAGTGTTTATAACAAATATGGATTTATCAGTGTATGTCAAGAGGCCTTTAGTCTTATCCTTTGGTTTATTTTTCTTTCCTCCACACATTTCCTGTTGGAAACAGAAGAAAGAAAACAGAAAAATAAAGAAGAGGAGAACGAAGGAGGGGGAAAGAAGAGGAGCAAAGGGAGGAAGTCCAACAAGAGAAGCAAGGTGTAACACCCCAATTTTTGGAAAAATGTCCCGAATGTTCTGTTTGCTGTTTTTCAAACTTTTGGGTGAAAGACCGTTGTGTCCCTATTTTGCTATTTCTTGTTTTTCTATATGAAATACAAAAATATATTACAGTCTATGATTTTATTTGGTCGTTTTACATATTTAGCTTCGAGACCGTAAAATAAAAATTTTGTCAAACTACTATTTTAAATTTTTCTATGTGATATACTGATATATTTTACTGTCTATAATTTTATTTGAGTGTTTTGAATGATTTGCTTCGTCGTGGGAAAAAATGAAAAAATGGCCATTACGTCCCGAATGTATTGTTTTTAATTTTTCTATATGATACAGTGTTTAATATTACTGTCTGTGATTTTATTTGGACTTTTTGTGTGATTTGCTCCGGGACAGGAAAATAATATTTTTCGGACCGGAAAAATCTTATTTTTAATTATTCAGTGCTGGGGGATCTTACTAAACTCAATTCTGAATGAGATAGTAGTTAATCTTTTAATTTTTAGGATTTAACTGTCAAATAAAATAATTTTATAATATTATAATGTTATTTTATTAGTCAGTACCAATAAGCGGTAATGGACCCGGAAATGTTTTGTGGGACCCACATTTAGCAAAGCAGTAAATGTTTTGAGCTAGAACAGAGAACTAATGACAAGGCTAGTGACTAAGTTAGATGACTAAGCTTGATTAGTGACTAAGCATGGAGACTAGGTTAAGTGACAAGGCTAGCATGAACCAATGAGAGCAAAGCTTGGAGAACAAGGCTTAATCCTCACCATTGATCTATTCTAAGGCTTGGATGGAGCCAACACAAATGGACACCTCCTTGCCCATTGAAGTCTACGGCCATTTGGCTTTGGAGGACCATTCTTCACTTGGTTTTTCATGCAATTTCTCTCTTCTCTCTCTTCCAAGAACACCAACCTTCATTGTTGTTTTTCTTTCAAGCTATTCGGCCAAACACCCTAGCTCACTATCCAATCACTCAAAATTTCATCCAACCAAGTTTTCTAAACCTAAACACAATCCTAAGAACATCTCTAGTTGAGAGTTCTTGCAAAATCCTTCATTTGGAGCTTGAAAACCTACTTGGGAGATTTTACCTAGAAGGTGAAATTTCTTGTTTTCCATTTCTAAACTCTTTTTCAAAGTTTTAAGCCATGATTATCCATGGTTTAAGCTCTCTTTAATGTTAGTAACTTGTAGAATTTTGTTTAAGTTTGTTAGGTTTTGGAGGAGTGAAAACCGAACACCTTAGAAGGAAGTGAAAGAATATTTTGTCTTCATTTAAGGTAAGAGGAAGACTAAATCTTATCATCCTTGGGTGGTGGTAAGAAGATGGAGATTTGTTTGTGATTGTAGAATCCCTAAGGATTCATTTATGTGTTTGTTAATAGCTTTCCTATTTGATGTTTGTATTAATTTGCATGTTTACAAGCTTTGATAATATTGTATGTGTTAGAAATGCATGATAATTTATAGGATGTGAACAACATGTCAAAGATTGCATGAGTGTTCCAAAGAACACACCAATGAGGCTCACGGCCATTAACCAAAATGGGGAACCAAAATGTTCTCATTATTTTTTTAAGTGTGATTTAATTAACCTAGGAAAATTAATGAGATATAAAATTGTTTAGATTAAGGAAAATGAATTTAGAGATCAAATAGCACAAGTATAAGTTTCGGCCAACATGCCAAACCAAGTATCCATGATTTCTAAAATCAATTCCAAACTAGTTTCAATCAAAGAGATGTAATATATGTTCAAAGGAAATTTTCTACAATGAGTTTTGAAGAAACCAATTGATTAGAACTAAGTTTAAGAAATTAAAACTAATGATTTTATTATTAGAAATGAAATACAGTAACTTTTGTAAATTCCTAACATATGGCTCATCTTATATTTTGAAGCATGTTAGTGGTTTTCAAAAGGGTTAAATTATATGGTTAAAAAATTAAGTAAACAGAATTTTCACAGAAAAATTAGGAAACCACTATTATAATTTTCTAAACAAAATACTGTCAATTTTTTTATTAAAAACGGACAAATAAGATATAAAGATGTCCAAATGACAATATACGGTATGAAAAATTATTCTACACAGTTTAAACGTATTAAATATTATTTCTGTTTATTTAAACAGTAATTTTAAGGAAGTCGGACAAGAAAATGATTAAAAAATCTTACGCGATTGAGAAAACGTTTGAAAAACTTTGCGCGATTTTAAAAACAACAAAATATATTTACGCGATTTAAAAACGTTTGTAAAAATGATGAAATTTTGAAAACGCGATAAAATTTCTACGCGATTGACAAAAACAGCAAGTTTTTACTGTCGGGCCAAAGTGGTGGACCCGGACAGATGGTGAAACAGTATTGCCAGGTGGGTGCATACTGTATATTTATGCGATTTGCCAGTGAGGGCATATTCGTAATTTTTGCCAGTGGGGGCATATTTGAAATTTTGTTGCAGTATTGCCAGGTGGGTGCGTACTGTATATATTTGGAATTTTTATCATGCATGGAGTCATGCCGATCTTGGTGGATTGATTGACGAGGTGAATAATATCGTGTTGTCGATGTGATAAGCTTAGTGTTGTTCAACTTGAATGAACTTGGAGACATTAGTGTGTAGATTATTCCATTTGTCGACAGTTGGTCGCTCCTCTGGGCCGTGGTAACTGGTAACACACTAATGGACTCGACACACACTATCCTTAATCAAGATCTTGTGAAATCTATTAGTGCAAGCCTGTAGTGACACGACGTATGACAGTGTGCTACACCACTATGCTATTTCAGTGGGCTATAGACGCAACGTGAGATAGCGGAATAGTTATTGGGCAGTCGACGGTACTAATAGATTTTGCGGGTCATTCTCTCTGATGTCTGTGTTTTTTTTTTAGCTCCATGGAGTAGGGTTGAGTTACATTTCATATATTTCTTATCTCATACATTTTAATACTATTTGTCTATAACTTTTTATTTATTTGTACCATTATTTATCTGTGTTATTCTGTTTATCTGTATCACTATAGGTTATTACTTTGAGTTCTATATCATATTACATATGTGCTATCTTGTATTATAGAATGCTATATTATATGAATTGTTATACTTGTTGTATTATCGTTTTCTTATTTACCATGTTGGTGGTGATATAGATTGTCTTACCTCTTTATTGTATGTGCTTTTGTATTTTAAATTATATGGTAAAGAGTTTGAGGAAGAGGAACAGCCTCTTGAGTGTGAGTACCCCGAGGAGGAGGAAGATCAGCTAGCCGAAGATCAGTTCTACGATCAAGAACTATCTAATCATCCATATCTATTGGATTGATTGCTTGAGTATGGCGGTGCCAAGATTTCTGGGTTTTGTACGACTCGAGTTTCATGGTGGATCGACAGCCTGGCGTCTGCGTGAAGACAGAGACTCGGTGACTTACGTGGGACGGTTGACTGTGTCCCTACGTAATGAGTTTGATGGAGAACCAGTCATGACGACTACGGTATTTTTGCATTTGGAGTTACCGTTATCTCTTAGGCGTTATTGGGGTGGTATGTTCACTGCGCCTAGTGAGATTAGCAGCGTGTCGACTGCGCGGTCTCGTTTCCGCCGAGAGTCGAGGCATCCTGGATATTTATCTTCTGATGATCTTCCTGAGAGTGATCCTTCAGAGGGTTAAATGTTTATGATATGTACTTGGGTGCGTCTGCGTTTGTATATATAGACTGTTATTGCTTTTGTTTATTGTTTCGGTTTAAATATTTTTAGTTGTAAATTATTTGTATAACTTATGACTAAAACCCTATGTATATTATGTGTGATGTTACTCTGTTGATTTTGTATTTTCGCGTTATTTTATTTAATAATATTCTGTTTAACAGGAAGAATTTTACAACCCGGATTATTATGTAACAAATATTTTACAACTTGGGTAGATTTTATTTATTTTTTTATTTTCTTTTTAAATGTGACATCCCCATAAGGGTGTTACACAAGGCTTTGTCTTCATCAATCAAGCAAGAGGTAAGGGTGTTTTTCCTTAAACCTAACTTTCCTCTCCATTCCTTGTAGTTTATATATGGATGAATGGATTTGGGGAAAAGAGGAAGTTGAGGTAAAGATAGTTTCTTTGGTTAATTCCTACTATCAATGACTGAGTTTGGTTTAGTTCTTGTTTAACCTATGCTTGGTGATTGATTTGAGATTAGAAACACCTCCTTAGGTGTTGAATTCAAAGTTGAGAACTAAGTTTTGAATGAGTTTAATTTATTCATAACTTAGGTTTATGAGTTGAAAGTAATGTATAATGATTCTAATATGATTAGAGATCATAACTAAGGCTGGAAAATGCTTAGAATCCAAGATTTGGAAGAGTAGAATGGGTTTGGCACCATTAGAGCAATGGCTTGGTTTTTGTAAAATTTACTATAGAATTATCACTCCTAGGCATAGCATTTCCATGCCTAGGCGTAGGTCACTCAGTTTTCAGTCCAAGCGAGATAGAGAGTGTCACGCCTAGGCGTGACTACCAAAGTTTTACAAGAGTTATATTCTTGATGTTTTGGAATTCTCTATCAATTGGGATCAGTTATATATGCTTTCTTAAGTGTATTAAAACACTTTTAGGAATATTTTATAAAGGAAACAAACCACATAATATATGAGAATAAGTGGAGTTTTCAAGCTTTACAAGAATATGTCTTGTTTAAAAGAATTACTTAGAACCTTTATCACATTAGTGTGACTTATAAAACCACTAGTATTGTGACTATAAGGTGAAGTTGTAATTAGTTATCTAAGTAATGAACATTTCCGGGCAAGCCTAGTAAAGTGGTGACACCGGAGTGTTTTATGAAAGGATTAGTTATTCATGTAATGAACATTGCCAGGTAAGCCTAGTAAAATGGTGACACTAGAGTATTTCATGAAATGATTAGTTATTTAAGTAATGAACATTGTCGGGTAAGCCTAGTAAAGTGGTGACATCAGAGTGTTTCATGAAAGGATTAGTTATCCAAGTAGTGTACATTGCCTGGTAAGCCTAGTAAAGTGGTGACACCGAGATGTTTCATGAAAAGATTAGTTATTTGAGGTTAGGCTAAGGATGTTGAATCCAAGTCTATGCTATGGATTAGATAAAAGATAAGCATTTTACTTATCAAGGTTGATGTTTTACATGTGAATCACTATTTGTTTAATATCAGTAGTAACTTATGAGTATATCTTTATATTTATACTTTGCGTATATTTATATTAGTGCCATGAAATATTATTCTATTACTGAGAATTTTATATTCTCACTTTTTTTTTCATAGTTAGCAGGTCAAGATACTTCAGAAGATACAAAGAAGAACAAAAAGAAAAAGATGAAAAAGACTCAAGGATAGATAGAATTAATGTTATGTTTTGATCTTTTGATAGCAACTCTTATAATACATATTACTTTGACCTGTTTTTGGTTATATATATGTTACATTTGCCTTTGAGGCTCTTAATTTAAATATGTATAACTTGTATTTATCGTGACTCTCCATACTTATTGGTTTAAATGATATGTGATAGTTTATCAAATAGTTTAGTAGTAACATAGCTAATACTAATTATTTTAATATATGTTTATATATTGAATTAATTATATTAGAATGTTATATCAAGCACTCCGTACAATAAGACGTGAACAATCTCATATCGTCTAAACCATTTTGACCATAACTTACCAGGACAAAAACGTAGAAGTGAGTTATTGACAAGAACTTTATCCCCAAGCTTAAACGCACGCCTACGTGATACACTTATCATGCAGCTTCTTTAGTCCCTTCTTGCAGAGCTTGGCATCCTCAAAGTTGGTAGCAACCTCAGGTAAAGTTTTCTCTAGCATATCATCAGTCACAGATTCTTGCATATCTGAAAGCAAAACGTTATCCACAACATCATTAGCATCTATGCGATTACATGAATCAAAGGAACTAGTATTTTTTCAGAATTAAAAACATTAAGCACTGCTTCCTTATTATTCAATTGCAAAGTCAATTTCCCTTCATGGACATTAATCATGGCTCTTCCAGTGGCGAGGAATGGACACCCAAGTATGATCAAGAACTGAACATCTACTTTTATGTCAAGCACAACAAAATCGACTTGTATGTAAAACTTTCTCACCTTCAATGGTACATTCTCTAATATACCAATAGGGTGTTTGATTGACCTATCCGCCAATTGAAGAGAGGTGGTGGCTGGTTTGAGCTTCCCAATATCAAGCTTCTCATAAATAAAAAGTGGCATCAAACTCACACTTGCCCCAAGATCACATAAAGCCTCGTTAATGTTCATGTTCCCAATTGAGCACGAAATTGAGAAGCTACCCGGATCCTTAAGCTTAGGTGGAAGCTTGTTTTGAATGATTGCACTACATTCTTCTATTAAGGAAATAGTTTCATAGTCCTCAAGCTTTTTATTATTAGAGAGAATCTCTTTTAAGAACTTAGCATAAGAAGGCATTTAGGAGAGAGCTTCCGTAAAAGGCATGTTAATGTAAAGCTTCTTAAGTACATCCAAAAATGTTTCAAATTGATGATCAAGCTTTGCCTATTGATACCTTTGAGGGAAAGGAAAAGGTGGAATATATGCTGGTGGAGGAATATACATTTTATTGTTTACTTCATCTCCTGCTTTATCCTTACTCTTCTCTTGCTTATCCTTTTCTTCAAGCTTTTCTTCCCTTGTGGGACTTTCAAGTTGTTTACCACTTCTCAATAAAATTCTTAAAACTTGTTCCCTTGGGTTAGTCTCAAGTTAACTTGGTATTCGCCCTTGAATCATGTTGAACAAGCTTGCTTATTGGGCTATTTGAGTTTCAAGCATCTTAGAGTGAGTGATAATTAGATCTATACGAGTATTGAGTTACTTTATAGACTCCCCATGTTGTTGCACTTGTGCTTGAATGACTTGATTTTGCTCCTTTTGACTAACTATGAAATTCTCCATGAGAGCTTCTAAATTGGACTTCGCTCCTTGAGAAAATGGTTGACGTTACTGGAATTCGAGTAGAGCCCCATTGTTTTGTCGGTTGCCATACGAGAAATTTGGGTGGTTTCTTCAGCCAGGGTTATATGAGTTAGAGAAAGGATTCCCTTGAGCCTTGAAATTGTCATTTTGTACATAACTCACTTGCGCTAAAGGCTAGTCTTGAGAATACATTTCCACTACATTGCATTCCAAAGTCAAATGTCCTCCTCCACATATTTCACAAGCTATATTAAGGGTAGCGACGACATTGACTTTCAGCTTCTCAAGTGACTTGGTCAAATCATCAAACTTGGCATTCAGCATAGTGAAAGCATCAAGCTCTATCATTTCGGCTTGCTTCTTTGAAGTTGATCTCCCATTCGGCGCAAATAAATATTTTAAGCGACTTCATTGATCAAAGTCCTTGCCTCTGTTGGAGTCTTTGCCATCAAAGCATCGCCAACTGCGGATCAAGAGTTGCCTTTGTAGAGAAAGTTAGCCCAACATAGAATGTTTGTATAACAACAAAATCTTGCAGGCTATGATGTAGGCACTGACGAATGAGATTATTGTACCTCTCTCATGCTTCATAAAGTGATTCATCTTCCTTTTAAGAGAAGGTAATGATGTCTTGATGGAGCTTGATTGTTTTTCCAATCAAATAATACTTATCCAAGAAAGCTTGCTCCATCAAATCCTAGGTAGTAAGTGAATTTGGGGCTTCCAAGTGAATCCACTTCTTTGCCTTCCCCCTAAGAGAAAAGAGGAAAAGTTTGATCCAAATAGCATCAGTTGAAACCCCATTCATCTTGATTGTGTCATAGAGCTCTAAGAATTTATCCAAATGCTGATTTGGGTCCTCAGTTGGTGACTTGCTGAATTACAATTGTTGGACCATCTGGATTAGTGACGCCTTTAGCCCAAAATTGTTGGCCTCTACCCGTGGTCGTACAATGGAAGACTAACGAGCGTTTGCGTTAGGGGTTCCATAATCCCTCAGCCTTCACTCTGAATTAATGACTTGGTTAATGTTGTTTGCTATGTGGTCTTCCTCAATTCTTTGTATTCTTCTTTCCCTTCTAATATCACGAAGTATCCTCTCAATCTCTAGATCAACAGGGATATTAAGATTTCCTTGACTCCTCGTTCTACGCATAAGAAAGAAACAACACCTGAAAATTCAAAGAAAAAATAAAGTTAAAATAAAATAAGATTAAAATAAAAATGGCTTAAATCAACCAAATTATCGCTTGTGTTAATATCAACACGATCCTTAGCAAGGGTGCCAAAAACTTGTTGTGGGCTTTTTTCGCAAGCGCACAGATCATACAAGTAGTAAAATAAAATCATTCACACGAGCATCGATTGATTACTAACTCTTACAGCTACTTTGATTATTTAAGCGAGTAAAATTGATAGTAAAAGCTCAATTAAAATTAAGACGAAAAGCAAAGCAATAAAGTAAACAAATAAAACTAGAAAAAAATGAGTTTTAAGAAAGATTTAAAGTCCTAGGATTAAGAATTCACTTCACTACCCCCTATGATAAATTGTAATCCTTTCTTTGTTAATGTTCCATTATGTTCTTGAAGGTGATTTGTCCTCAATTATTTAAAGCTTAATTTCTTGGCACTAAAAACATGCTAAAACTTCATCAATCTTATTCTCATGGAAATTAATCCAAGTTCTAACCCATTAAGTTTTATGACAATCGTTTACCCCTCGAAGGATTTAAACCTATGTCTAGGTCTCAATTCCTAAGTTCAATTCTTGGATTATCAAGCAATTAGATTTCATCTTTCAATATTTCACATAAATCCTAGGATCATGTAAATATGGCATGCAACATACCACAAGCATCAAGCATGTCAAGAATGAATCAAGAATAATATATTCACATTAACAAAGAATCAAATTAGCAATTCAACATAGAAAAATAAAAAGTTTTATCCTAATCCTAAAAAAAGGAGTTTAGCTGCTCATAGCAATTGTAGCACAATCAAGAACAAAGATTAAAGAAACAATCATGATTTCTAAACAAAAAGAAAAGATGGAGAAAAAAACTTCAATGGTTGAACTTCCATGACCCTTGCTCTTGCCTTCCAAGCCCTAGCCTCCAATTATCTGCCTTTGCCTCTCAAAACCAGTCGTAAATAAGGTTTTTGCCAAAAAGCCTCCCTTAGGTTTAGGGATTTGCCTCTATTTATAATGTTTGGGGTGAAAATTTGTTATTTTTAGAATTATGAGACCTCATACGACCGTGTCTAAGCTCGACATGGCAGAGTGAGCATGAAAAATAGTGTAACTTACAATGTAAGAAGAGACACGACTGTGTGTCCAAGAGACACGGTCATGTCTCCCACACAGAAGCTTCATTGAAGTTAGACAAGGTCGTGTGAACTTGACAGAAGCATTTTTGAGTTAGACATGGCCATGTCTAACTCCTCAATCGCTCAAAGTTTGGATTTTGGATAAATTATCTTCATGAAAGTTGAAGAATTTTCTCTCAGATTTTCAATGTCACCAGAATCACCTCATTTTGACCTTCGTAGCTCATGTTATGCTCATTTTATCACACAAAGGTCAAAAACTCTACGAATCTTGGCCATATAAATTCTGAGCTTAACTTTATCACAATGAATTCATCCAAAGCTTCATAGAGCCATGTCAAAACACCTCTTTTGGACCTAAAAACATAAAGAAAGAACAATCATGAGATACCAATGATAATTAAATTAAATGTGGCATAAATTCTAATATAAATCAATCAAAACACACTTAAATCCCCCCTCAAATCAAGCACATGATGTGTGTATTTTATGCACATATCAAAGAGTCACTGAGATTAAGTGTTAGACTCATCTCAGCGAAAAAAATTCGGCATTGCTACGAAGAAAATGCTAAGTATTAAAATTAAACAAAAGATGCCCAACGTCAGAACTTGTCTAATTACATCAATAAAACCCCATGCAAGGGGCAAAAAATGAAAAAGTTAGAAGGTTGGACTAGAGCCTTCAAGAGCCACCTCAACCTCTCTTGTCTTAGCTTGAGCTACCTTGGCCATCGCCATCTTAACGTCTTCTTAATTCCCCTCTAGTATAGCTTCTATTCCTCCTCTGCCATCCACCATTCGGTATGCTTGATCATTTGGGGTAGTCACAAGAATAACAACATCTTCAATTTGACCATCCCAGACCTCCCTCAGTGCGCCGAACCCCTCTTCATTCAAACTAGGGTTAAGTAAGCGAAGTTGGTTAAAAGCATTCTTAAATGATTCCACCACAGACCTTGACCAGTCATCTACCATTTGTGATAGTTCTTTATTCAACTTGGTTTTGGCCTGGCACAAAAGTTCACACGGAGCCCGGACACTGGTAAAGATAGACTTAGTTGAAGTCAGGTTCCCTCTCAGCGTGTTCTCTTTAACTATGGCTTTATTAAGCTGAACTTGGAGTGAACCGGCCTTGGCAACCTTAGCTCGGAGCGCATCGGTCTCAGCAACCTTAGCTTAGAGTGCGTCTGTTTTAACGGCCTTAGCTCTGAGCATAGCTATCTTCGCAACTTAAGCCCAAAGAAAAGTGACCTTGGCAGCTTCAACAGTAAGTCGAGTGACCTCAAGTTGGACCTTTTCAACCTCAGCGTAATGCGACTTAACCTCTACAGTATCCTGGGCCAACTGCCCATCCTTTTGGGTGACTTCTAGTTTGAGATTTCGCTTTACACCCCTAATGGGTATTGAGCTCCCTCTTTATAGAAGCTTCCCAAACAGAATCATAGGTCTCCTCCATGAATTAAAGGATAAAGGCAAGGTGCAAACTCTGAAGTTGGGCCCTATGGAGAAGCTCTGACATGTCATGCTCGATCAACACATCAGTCTCAATGTGACTCAATAAGGCACCATCAATGAAGCTGGTGGGATCAACCTCAGGAGTCCACACTGATTGCGATGGAAAACAGAGCGAAGCATTCTCAGACCTTGTTCCAGTTGGGACCTCGAACACTTCAAGCTCCTCCGAGATGTTCTCAGTGACCGGTCTCTTCCCTATCAAATCCCTACTGCTTTTAGCTCGCCTCTTTCGAGATTGTAAGGACCGAATATGGGAACTAGTCCCAATATCTCGAACATCAATGGGCAGAGAGGGAACCACTTCGGGGACTACCTCGGTTGTAGGCAAAGGAACTACACTGCTCAAAGGTAGAGGAACAATAAGAGTTACCCATAAAGGAGTCGCTAGGGCCCAAGATTTGGATGCCCCACCACTCCCGGCCGCCATCTTTTTAACTAGGAGTTGAAGTTCGGTGTGTGGAGCCATGTTTTCTATAAAAGAAGGAAAAGCATTACAACACTTAAAAAAATTAAGTGTAAAACAAATTTTAAATGCAAGAAGAAATGTGCAAGATGAGATACCTAGCAAGGCCTTTACAGAATCGGCGGGCTTATCCAGAACATCTTTATAAGATATGACCCCTTTTTCTTTAGTCCAATCAATCAAGAAGCGCAGGACCTTAGCCTTAGGAAAAGAGATCTCAGAGATCAAATTTTCTATCTCTTCATTACTCTGCTCCCAGCCAATTTGGATCCAGTATAAGTAGAGGCATTGTTAACTTTTTGGGGTGATAAAAAAAAGTGTCATCCCCGAAGCCCCTTCTATCCTAAAGAAGTCCCTTTTAAAATTCTTGAAAGACTCTTGGTAGGGTTTGAAAACTCTGCCCATTCTATGTCTGTAGTGTGACCCATCCCTTGGTTTGTTGCTCCTTGAGGTTGACAACCACGAAAAAAGGTAGAAGAAAGAGTTGACTAAGCAAGGCCACTCGAAGACTTAGTAAATGAGCTCGAATACTAGAACAAATCCCCAAGCATTCGGATGTAGTTGGGTAGGTGCCACACGAAGGTGATTAAGGACACCTATCTCAAACTCGATGAATGGTAGTTGTACCCTGATCCAAGTCAAGAGGGCCTCATACATATACATGTAGTGTTCACCCCCTATATAGATCAAGCACACCCTTTCTTCCTCTAATAGGTGCCAAATTGCAAACTCTCGGTCTCTTAACCCATCCACGACCAGCTATAAATATTGTTGCTTCTTGTACACGTCTTCTGCAGTCTTCACATTGACGAGTGTCCAAGACCTCCTAGTCTACCTATCGGTATAGGTTGATTTCTCGAGGAAAGATGAGATTTCTTTACTCTATAAGAGCTGCCCTCCGGGTTCGAGCCATAACGTCACCTACAGAGGACGTGGCCGAATTAGACTCAGAAGAATCACTCATGGAAGAATCACTTATGTCTCTTACTGCCATCATAAGTTTGGAGAGCAAACGGGCTGGCCCACGCCTTGCCAGTTCTTTGGCTTGGTCCATCTTCCAGAATGCCTCCAAGATCCTTGTCTAAGTCAAGGAATTTAGACCATCACCAGAGTCCCCACCATGGGCTCGAAGTCCCCGTTGTGGCTGATGCGGTGGGGACTAGGAAGGACTCAAGACCTCCACTGATGGGCTGCTATTTTGAACCATTTCCTCACTCTCAGACATCCCCCCTGCCACTAAATGCTCAGAGAAAAGGGCAAAAATGAAAAGGGTGAAAATGAGGAGTACCTTGAGTTTTGGAAGAGAAAAAAAGGCTTTGAACAGTGAAGAGAGTGTTGAAACGACCTTGAACCACCAATAGCTGCCATGAAAGATGTCGAAAATTACCCAAGTCGCTGGAGAAGGAAATCTAGAGTGCAAGAATGAGAAAAGAGTGGGAAGGGTTAAACCTCATTCCTATTTATAAGAGCGGAAAGTCACCCCCCAAATCGCTACCATTAATGAGGGCAGATATGTCTTTCCGTTTAAAGTGCCTCATCATAACGCTTTTTTTAAAAAAATTTAAAAACGACTAATCATGACGTTGCAAACCCCAAATAATGGCTTCCATTGTTTTCCAACCACGTGGTGTACTATTTTTGAACAAAAGCATCAAAAAGGACAATGCATAAAACATTCAAAACTGAAACGATGTGTGACGTTTGAGAAGAACAACTAAGCCGGACCACGAACTTTCATCAGGACCGTGGCAAAACCATAACTTAGAGCCCGGTTCTAAACTAAACTACTCTTACAACATGGGCCCTGTGAACTATATATGGGGACAACTTATTACATACCACAGATAGAGAAATGATGACATAAGCAGAGTGACCCAACTCAAATCTCGGCCTTACTTACTAACCCCGAGAAATGTATAATAACACATTACGGACATCAGCCCATTGGAAAAGACATCGCAAGATCTAATGTTATCACTATGACTAATATCCTTTTGTCTATTGTGCGTCGTGTACTCCTACCAGACTCTGATATCTTAACATTTAGTTATCCCATCAAAGCATCAAGGTAGGAGCAATTGTTTTGGATCAAGTTATGGATCCATAGATCTAGAGAAATCTAACCTACCAGGATGGCACCCATACGTTACTGCGTGTGTGAGACAGCCTATTTACTAGGCGTAACTTTCTCAATAGAAATCAATTCTAATCATGTCTCTCATAAACAAGGGAATAATGACAAGGAATAACGGTCTTCACGATTTCAAGTAACATCATTCAATACGTATTAAATGCTCAGATTCTTTGTAACATCTTACCAGTAATTTATTTATATTTTAATAATATACTAAATTATTGCTACGTACCTTATTTAAATTTATATTTACTTAATGCTGATAGAATATTACGTACTTCCTTATTTATTTAAGATTAAATTAAATATGTGCAATGGTTAAATACATAATGGAATTAATGTGATACTTAAATTAATTAAGTTGAAGTTCCTATATATATATATATATATATATATATATATGTCAACTTATATCGTGTAAGTTTTTTTTTGACTTACACTCATTTTCATTGTTAGATCCACTTTCATCTAATGGTTACTTTGAATGAAATAATCTCAACCATTAGATGAAAGTAGATCTAACAGTTAAAAATGAGTGTAAATCAAAAAAGACTTACACTGTGTGACGACCCCCTCTATATATGTATATATATATATATATATATGTATATATGTATGTATATATGTATATATGTATGTATATATGTATATATGTATGTATATATGTATATATACTTTTAATAATTCATACGATAAACGTATCAATGGAGCATAAATCTAATAAAATATAAGCAAAAAAAAATTAATAAACACACTAGTTGCATTTGCATTTAATATTTACATATGGAGTATCAATACATCTGTCTAAAATATTTACCAACTTTGAATTGGTTTAAAACTACAAAAACAAAAAACACACCCAAAAAGCAGTCAAGTCAACTATATACATCTATATATATTCACATCATGCATGCTTGTCAATAGTCTGAATCATGCATGATAAAGTAGCCAATGTTAATGTCATTAATCACAATAAGAATTTCCTCAGTGGCAGGGTGAAAAACAAGATGAGCATCAATATCAATCAGTAGTATGATGTGCACCATTCTGTTCCTCTGAACATAACAGATAAAGGGGTGAGAATTTATAATTCTCAGTAGAGAAATCATACAGTTAATAAAATAATTTATTTTGAACTATATTATGTTCAGCTGCATTCACTACAGAAAATAAATTTTAAACAGAGTGCTATATAACTTTACTTTATATCAATAAAATACATGCTAAATAATACTATTTCACATTCCATTATATATTACTTTTTTCTTCTTGCTTACATGACCAATAGCATAACATATCATAGTTGAGATCTTAAACTTTCTAGGGTGTCCCCTAGCTTAGTGGTCATTCTAATCAAGGAACCCAATAAAGGTGATCACTCCACATGCCCAGGGGAAGGGAGATATGAAGCTCAATAAAGTAACTCATGTAAGACTTCGCATTAAATTCTACTATGCCTTTAGGTTCAATGCAAATTAGTAAAATGTCACAACTTTGAGTATCATTCTTTCACAAAAACAACATTAATAATTCATAATTTGTGACATTAACATAATCAATTATTCAAGACAATTTTCATTACTTAATCATATAGTATGTCATCTACATATTCCACTTGATCATCTTTTATGACATCAACCATTTAATCAAAATTACCACATTAATAAAATCTATATCATTTATTTCTGTAATTATAACAATAAAATGCAATATAATTCATCAATAAGCAAATTTAACTCTAATATCTTTGTTTGGCCGAATTCACCATCTTGTGACAAAGAAGATTTTCTTCTTATTCTCATCATTTCTAGACTACTTCTAACATCAAGAGTCCATTTCCAACATCAATTTCACATTAACTCAAAGTTTAGAGTAGAATTCCCAATTTGATTTGAACAAAGCCCTAATTCTTGAATCTTTTTCTCTTGACCATATTTCCTCAAAATTAATATCTTCCTTATGGTTCTTTTTTTTTTATCAACAATACTATTCATCAATAATCCTCCATAGAAACTCAAACAAAATCTCAAGAACACAACTTGAAGTCTTACTAATCTAGGGTTCCAATCCAACAAAATAACCATAAATAAGGCTTCTATGATTCATAAGCATGATAAAGAGTATATAAGATCACTATTTAAAACAAGAAAACACAAGAAAATAGGAGAAAAAAGTATGACTCCCTACCTTTTAGTCTTGTAAGAAACTTGAACAAAGAAGGATTTGAAGCTTGATTCTAGCCTAGATTCCTTGAAAATCTTCTTATTCCTCCACTAGCTTGTTGATTTCTATTTTCTTCTAATTTTCTCTTAGTTTTTCTCCTTTTCTTCCTCCTTATTTCTCTCTTTGCCGAAACTCCCTAGTTCATGGAGTGTTCATCCTTTTCTTTTTCCTTTCAATTATTTTCCTTTTATATTTTCTAACCATCCAATGATAAGTGTAGCAAGTGTAACTTCTCCAAGTTTCTAACCAATAGAAAGCTTTCCAAATGTCTAGATTTTCATTGTTTCTTAGTTAGGTTATGATGACTTAGTTACTCCCACTAAACTAACCTAACTAGGTCACCAGTCGAGTTTCATAAACTAACTAAAGTATTAACCAATCTAGTTAGCATAATTACTTAGGGTTTTAGAATTGTGTTTTTTTCTTAATTTTTTTTATTTCCATTTGGTATACCTTATATAAATGTTTTTAAGAAATTCTCGTGTTCTAGAAAATTTTTCAGTCCTTCGGACTCACTGTAAACAAATAACTCAATTTATATGCTAAAATTTTTAATTTCACGTATGTCCCTAACAACAATAATTTAATAAATTACACATATGTCCTATGAATAAATAACACAATTTAAATGTTGTCATATATATATATATATATATAAAAGAATTTATTCTAGAAGGGATATTACATTCTTCACACCCTAAAACACTCATATATACACTTAGCAAGGTGAAAAATACACAACCTAATTCCCAACACACACACTACCCTCTTAAAGCACATACTGACTTGAGCGTTGGAGTGCCTTTTGCAGGTACTCACCCCCTCGATCCATTGTTGTTGTTGTTGTTGTGTCATGGAGGAATCCACCGTCTCTTACCTTCTTAGGTAACCCTCAGAACCTAGTTCTGAATAGTAAGACTTAATAAATGATGTGACAATACATTATTGGATAATATTGTAAAACTTGTTTATACCAATAGTTCATTAAAATTAATTTTTTTTAAAAAAAATAGTTACTTGAAAAGTTATATTTTTGGTGAGAACATGAGGTATCTCCACAAGTTCGACTCATTTGAACCACTCATGGAACTTATCCTTATTTGATAGCGGAAACATAAGGGTTATGTGGTTGCCTCATTTTTAAAGGATATTTTAAATAATATATAAATTATATGATTAAATTAAATGATGTGGCAACATATCATTGAATGATAGTATAATATTTTTTTACATTGATACTTCATCAAAATTAAAATCTTACAAAAAACATTTTTGCCATAGATAAGATTAATTTATTATGTAAAATTAGAAAGAAAACAAAGTTCCAAAGAACCATAAAATATGAGACTTCCCAATATCACTTTCAACAAGTCTAAAAGGATAAGAAAAGCATAAAGAGAGCTAATGAAATGTACTTAGCACATCAACAACATCAATCACAAAACTAGAAGTGGGTGAGGCCCAAATTATATTGACTCACTCCCCCAAAGACTTAGCAGGGAGCCCAGATTATCCATATGAGTCCATTTTGCTTTTTTGAGGCCATTAGGCCCATATCCAAGGGGGACAAGGAACATAACTAGTTCGAGGTTTTGTCAAAGAGATCAATCTTGTTAGCCGCAAGAGCTAGAAGAGTTTGTTGGCTGGCAGTTGCCATAGAGATCAAACATATAGGCTGGCAACAGAACCAAGTTGTTGGACATGGTAGCATAAACCAGGATGTGCTAATCGTTGGAATAATATATGATTAAAATCAATATATGACTATATATTAAAATGTTATATTTTAAATAATATATAAATATATGATTAAATAGAATAATAAATATTATATTGATTATAGATCAAGATTGAAATCAACTTGAAATTAGTACCACTAATACATAATGTTAGAATTCATTTATAATAAATTGTAGTTTAAACATGAATAAATTAGTTGATTACGATTGTTGTTGGGATAGTAACACATCTGATAAGACCAACTGACTCAACTCAAAAGCAGTTAGTTGTAATGGAAGTAAATTGTAATCTTAGACGAATTATCTATAATGTAAGGGATTTAAATCTTGAAGTTATCACTTTGGATATAATTTTACGTAAGCGTCACTCCTAATTCAAAGGTTAGTCTCATAATAATATTTGTGGGAATACCTTGATTAAAGACTAAAAAGAATATCTAAGTCATTTTCTTGCCCAAAAAAAAATTAGAAAGTCAATTAGGAGAAAATTATGTATGGGACATTAAGCTCTGAACAAGAAATCATCATAATGAATAATTTCAGCTAAGCTTCATGTATTAAAAAATAAAAATGATTCTCTCACACTATATTTGTTACACATTTTTAACACTAGTTAACGATGTATAAATTTATAGTTAATTGCATGTATTATTTGATTAATGGATTAGTAATGAATTCATAACATACATTAATCACAAATTTATACACATTAACCATAAAGTTGTGTATTGTTAACTAGTATAAAAATGATGTAAAAAAAGTAGTATGAGATTTCTCTTTTAAACGGGAGGCTTTCAGCTCAGGCAGTCCTCCACCCTTTCCAAGTTTTCCCTTATCTAAATTGTAATCCTTCAATCACTAAATATGGTGGTTTGTCTCTAGTCTTGCCAACCAATTGTTGTTGCTTGTCCTTAGTCATGTTCTCATCCTGATGTCTATTTGGCCATTTCATATATTTGTATATTTTGTCTTTTTGTTCCTCCAATAATCATGTACAAACCATTGGAATGAGGGTGAAAATTACAGGAAAATATAAGACATTTTTGGGGAAACCTTGAGAATGAAACATCATCCTCCCAATTATTGCATCTCAAGTACATAGTGTCAGAAAGAGGGGAGCAAATAATGGATTTAAGGAGAAATAACATCAAAAAATGATGAACTTAACGAGGAACAATAACAAAGGATCAGATATCATATCATAACCAAAAACTTTAAGACAATAAATTTATAAATCCAACCATTTATAAATGATAAGGATCCTCTCCTGTTGCCAAAAAATAGGAGAGGTCATGTTACTTAGAAGTCATGGCAAAAAAAAAAAAAAACAAACAAACAAAAAACAAAGAAGTTGATTTTGGCCAACAGGACCCTCTCTTGTTTTTTGGTAATATAAGAGGATCCTTAGCCATTTATATATAAACTTCTCACTTCATTTATTCTTAAATAATGTGAGGCTTGGAATTCACATTAGAATTCTCAACAATCTGTATCTCAAGTGTGAGTTTACACATAAGGACATCACACACAAAGGATGTTCACCCTCGAGCGGAGTAATGGTCAATGATCTTGCCCCAAAGTTAGCTTTTTACTTCTTTAATAGGATGGGCAACTATGAGAATACCAACAACCGTGATAAAGATACTCGTTCAAACCAAATTAGTGACTTTGATACTAGTTGTTAGAAAAAGGCGAACCCAAAATACCAAAAAGATCTGAAACGATGGTATTAGGTTTAAGTTTTGATGATGAAAGATTTTTGTAGGAAATTTGTTGGGTTGATTGATTTGAGTATAGAAGGAAAGTTTTCAAATTTGATTTTTCTATAAAACATTTCCTTACTCATTATTTGATTTCCATTATTGTTAGAGACAAGTCATTTATACCAGTATATGATTGGATCAAGCTCTTTTAAGTGCAAATGAATGTTCCAACATTTAAAATTTGAATAATATATTGTCATACACAAACTAGATGAAAAGAGCGACTATTAGAGCAACTACTGGGCAAATGAGCAACTAGCATAACGAAAGGAGCAACTACACGTTTTTTACATAGAATTAATTCCCATGAATTTGAGGTTGTTTTTCCCTAATTTTCTCCATCTTCAACAACTAGAAAAACATGAGGAAACTTTCTATTATAAATAGGAAGCCTTGGAGAAGATTAAGATAACAAATTGCTCAAAACAAAAGAGAGGAAGTGCTACATTCTTGCTATCTCTATTTTTTTTTCTCTTTAGTTGATTCTACACTTGTGTATCCACTCTATAGAAAGACTTTTGTTGTTGGGATTCATTGTAACTCATCTTATAAGAGCATAAAAGTGAGAGTAAATTTTTGTTCTAGTGCAATAGGTTACTTTTCTTCGAGTAGAAATTGAGGGAAGTTTGATGGTATCTTTAGTGAAAGAAACCATTGTAACTCTGCTTTGAGACTAAAGAAGAGGAAGGTTCGTCGGAGTCTTTGTAAGAGAAAATTTGACAAGTGAAAAAAAATCTCAAACATTTGCTTGGGGAATGGATGTAGGTCGCGGATTGTAATCAAACCAGTATAAAATTTGTTTGTGCATTCCTCTCAAAATTTTCTTCTTTGCTTATAGTTTTTACTAGTGTTTATATTGCAATTGTTGGTTTAATTTTTATATTTCCTGTTATTGAATCCTATAGAATCAATTCACCCTCCATCTTGGTTCTATCAGATGGACTTTAAGAGAAACAACGACAATGAATCGAATATCATATCTTAATCTAAAACCTTGAGGCAAACTAACACTTGAATTCCCAACACACAGTGAGTAGCGATGGAGAGTGAGTGGTTCTTTTCATAAGGATGTAAAAGCGTATGTGTTCATATGCTTTTAGCTTATCATTTATTGCCCTTGTTAATTTTCTCTCAAGTTATAAATTTTCACTCCTATCCTTTTTATTTTTAATTTTTTTTTCTTGCTACTGTTGTTATATATCCAACTCAAATATGTGCAACATGAAGTTTAATATATAGCAAATTAAAGGACGTGTACGTGTTGAAAAAGATTAAGTTAATTTGATAGCATATGAATCTCTTCTATCTTTCTTATATATTCAACTTTTTAGTCCTTTGAATTAATAATTTCACTGTATTAACTATGTATCATATCAAGATCAATTACTTATGGACAAAATGTGTCCTTTTGTAGAGGAACTGAGTATTTAAGTATTATTTCTCTTTTTATACCAAATGAATGTCATACTTGTAATGAGTACTATTTAATTTTTTGCGTGTGAAATAAGAGCCGGAAAAATTTGAGCCAGTAATAATTCGAAGGCGCAGTTCCATGATATAGTTAGGCAGCAATGTTACATAATGTGTGAGAGATTGCATATTATATATAGCTTTCCTACAATGGTTGGTTTGCTAGGTAGACATCACGCTTTTAGTAATACATGCAAATATAAATTCGATACTTGATGCAAGAACTTTCAATTGAGAGAGATTCTTACATAAAGTTAGAATACTCAATTAGATGCATCAGATAAATCAACATTTAATATTTTTATAAATTTTGTGTTATATAATTAAAAATATTAAAATTTATAAAAATATTAAGTACTAATTAATTTGATACACTTAATTTAGATACTTCAAGTTTAAACAATAATTTCTCCGACCACAACCTTCCATACCTTACTTCTTCCACCCCGCCCTTTTTCTCCTAGCCGGGCCCAAAATAAAAAGGAAACGACGAAAACGGGTAGATAAGAATAAGGTTTGAGTTTGAGATTTTGAGTTCTAACATGCTATTTAGAGGAAGCAGGATTGCAGCAAATAAAAACTCTGCATGCACCTCAGGTTTTTCAGGTTGGAAATGGAGACTGGAGACATATGTTTTGGCGTATAACTCAATATCAATAAAATTTTGGCGTTTGGACTTACTTCACTCGATCTTGACCGGGATTAAAGTAATTCATGACTTCTAAAACTGGCTCCACAAATTTTGAGCCCTACTTTTCCCTCAAATTGTGGAACAAGCTATGAGGTGTGGTTTGCAGACGTGGGAGGTTTTATACACATCATAATATTTTTTCTTTAGCACTGGAATTGCAATTCTATTTACCTATATTGGTGCCATTAAAAACAACAAACAACTTAATCATAAAAAATTTAAACAGCAGGGATATCATAACGGAATAATTAGAATTTACAAGGGACTAAATTGCAATTTAACCTTACTTGTATATATATATTCCATCCATAAGATTTCTTGTAATTAATCTAAACATGCCGTATGCAGTGGAATTAAGTTACATAGAAAGTTCATGTTTTGGTTTATAGGAAAAAGACAAGGAGCAATTTAATGCGATACTGTGTCTCAACCTCTAGTAAAAGCAAAGCAGCAGAACAGAATCTATTTATTGGTTAACTTAAAGGGTTTCTGGTTTGGAGGATAGCAACCACTTGGTGAAGTTTTGCAGTGTAGCTTCGTCGGCTCTGTAGTACTTTTGTGTGAATTCAAGCAAATTCAACCATGTGAAATCTGGATACTGTTTTGTCCCATCGCTACGCACGATATCCTCTGGGGGTCTCACCACCTTGTCTTCTTTTGGGCACAGAAAGAATGCCAAGGACCTCCTCTCTTTGTACTGATTAACCACTGCCCTATGCAAGCAACTCTTGTATCTCCCATTTGATAATGCCTACACAACCAACAAATAAGTTAAGATTCATGCCCACCTTACATGATTCCTTCTCTAGGCAGATTCATATATAATCCAAATTATTCACCTCCATACATAGAATATGTGTATTTGTCAATATGTGCAAAATACATAGAATATGTGTATTTGTTCCATTTATGTTATTAACAATTTTTTTTTTCTTTTATAAGAGAGCATAAAAATTCTCATTAAGACTCGTGGTATGTCTTAACATCTAATTGTGTTAGCCTCTCTTTTCCTTAATTCTTTTTTTAAATTATTCATCATGATTATATATGAGGTGGTGGTCTTCGGACTATTTGATGACACTGAAGAGCTCCACATTGGTTGGCCATGGTAGTCTTTTAGTTGGAGACGGGATGAGAGTACTTACAAAGACACTCTCATACTCAAGTTAGTCTTAATCAAATGAGGATAAGGGTGTAGGAAAAGAAAGTAAACAAACTTGAGGTACCTCTTAATGTGTGTTTATATAAGTGATGAAACCCCTAAATCCTAAGGTAGTTGATCATGGACATGTTGGGTCCAACTAATTATGGAGTGGCCAAGAATCATTAATGGTGTGCAAAATAATGCCCTATGCAAAATATACATGCATGTCGCGACTTGCAAGGCCTTAATTTGTCACTATAAGGGTTTCCAATAGAAAGCTGCAACCAACCCTTCTCTACTCTTGACCACTTCCTAATTTTAGTCCCTAGCTATAGCTTCTTTTTGTAGCTCTTCTGATTGCGACCTTAACTTTTTCTCTTTAAATCAATTCTTCTATTTAGTTACAAAACAAAACAATTTTGGCACTCATTCTAGTTCTTGATCTAGAATTTGGGCGAAAGCATAATAGAGGAAAAACAAAACAAACGACGTAGATTACTTGTTCTATCTGTCTATCGTCTTTAGAGAATTAAGGGAGGAAAATGGTGCTATTAAGGCCTCAAGTCTATATGAGGTATGAGAATTGCTGGCTAATAAATTAGGATAAAATGATATTAGAATATATGTGCATGTGCTGCTTGATCTCATTAATATATAGTGTGATAATAAAACAAGTGAATTGCTTCAAATATATACAAATAGTAAAGAGTAGATCTGTTCTAGCGCATCAGCTTAATTTGACCTTCTTGACATTTGTAATTTTTTTTAACGTTGACAAAAAAAAGTTTTTTAATTATTAATCCATTTTAAAGTGTTTAACAACAAATTTAGAAAAAAATAAATAATATTATTCTACTCAAGAGACTTTTTTGTAGCTAGACACAGTCTAAGATTCATTCCTTAACTACAAACAACAAAACGAAACATTTATTTTTAAGAAAAAACAATGCTAGTTGTCTCCGTTTAAAGTTTTTCTTTCAAAACTTGAATTGAGTCAGTCACTTGTATAACTATTTAAGAGCATAATTAGTAACGATACATGTAATCATACTTGTCATGAACAAATCTCATATTATCATCTTTTACTGAACTTGACTGATAAGTGTAGTTTGATAAAGAGCTGTTATTCTCTCAGTATTTTATTTCTGAGGTAAAAATTACGTCATTTCAATCTTTGTATATACATGTATTAATCTAATTTCATTATGTAGACTCATCATGCAAGGGAATCCTGCACAGAGAACCAATCCTAATACCTAAAAGTATCTGCGCATTTAATTGACTGATTTGTCACGTTGCAACAGATAATAAGGCCATGTATATCTGTTCAGTTATTGATAGCCACAAAGTAAGATATGTACACACAAAACATTTGTAATTAGAGAAATGTTAATTAGTAGAACATTCCCTATTATATTTTTTGTAATATATTTTTTTATTAAATTACGTCACATATTAAAGTATATATTTAATTTTAATTAATATATAATTAATTTAATTAATGTGTAATTAATTTAATTAATATGTAATTAACTTTAACTTTATATTTTAATGTATGAAGTAATCTAACAAAAAAAATTGTATTAAAAAGAGTGTGTTATCATCCTTTTCTTGTAATTATTATGCAATGTATATATATTTTGAGGGCCTACGTACCGTGAAGGTATCACCAATGTTAACTACGAGGGCGTCGGGACGAGGTCGAACCGTCTGCCATTTCTTGTCTGCAAACACATCAAGCCCTCCAACTTGATCTTGGTGAAGTATGGTCAGAGAAGTTGGGTCACAATGAGGTCCCGTCCCTAGTGCAAGACTTGGCTGCTGGCATGATGGGTAATAGTTGCATCTCATGATGGAGCAACCATCTTCAAACAAGTCCTTATAATGCAACCGATCCACGCCCAAGCTAATAGCCAAGAGCTCTATCAGCTTCATCCCCAACCCCTTCATAGCTTCACAGTACTTCTGGAATGCCACTCTGCGTATTGCACAACAAATGACTTAGTTGTTTGTATTCTTATATATATCGTAGGTGCTACAGTATTCACAACAAAGAAATATGAAACCAAAAACACATGACATAATGTTAATTAACTATTAGTCTTACCCAGCTTGTTCAAAATCTTCCCCTAAGGTGGAGTTAAAATAGTTTGTGACAATAGGCTCTAAGGTATTGTCATGGAAGGGGAAAGAGAGGGTCTCCTTCCATGGCAATTTGGAGGAGAACCGGTCAGCATGGGCACCAGAATAGCCCCACATGGAACCTGTTGTCTTACGAACACTTAGTTTCCTTTGGATTGGGATCTTAAAGAAAGCGTCGATTTGATTATATGCTTCACCAATAAGGTGTGGATCAATCCCATGATTAATCACTTGGAAGAAGCCATGGGTCAAGCAAGCTTTGCGTATGAGCTTAGCAGCACGGTGTATGGCCTCATCGTCATCTCTGAGGAACCCATCAAGGTCCACCACTGGCGCTTGGAGCTCGTCATGGGCGTCCTCCAGGCACTCCTTTGGCCAAACGAAGTTCATGGGCACTTGAACTTCTTGATGATTCAGTGCAGACACCAAGCAGAGACCTGAATCCATGGCACGTTAATTTAAAATTACAGTTTTAATTGAGGAAGGAACTCAACACACAAGTAGAGTGAGTCTTGACTGAAGTAGTGGAGATAGAGCACATATAGGCCAAGGAGTGACACGGAGAGAAATGTACTTAAATTTGGAACATCATAATTAGGGGTATCAGATTAATTAAGATATAATATTTTTATAAATTTTTATAAAATTAATTATATAAAATAAAAATTTATAAAAATATTAATTTTTGATTAATTTAATACACCTAATTAAATATTTTAAATTTAAATAAAAAATTCTCATGGGTTAATATGTATTTATAGAGTCGAGACATGGAATAATGGAACTGTAAATCGCAAGAAACAAACAAAAAAGTGGAATCAGATCTAAAATTTTTTTTTAAAAAAAACCCAAAAACAAATTGAAGGGAAAAAAGTGAGAGTGAGAGTGTGAGACGTGGTTTCTTGCGTGCTAGTAAAAAAGTTCATTAATTTTTAATTTATCTAATTTGTTTATATTAAAATCAGTCTAGTTCATCTAATTAGAATAATGCATTTTATTGGATTAGATTTAATGAATTAAATTTATTTATGGATAGTTAGTAATCCAACCAAAATATCAATTAGATCCATTAGATATCCGTTAGATATCTAATTAAAATCTAATCCAATGGATATCCAATGTGTTGAAAACGTGTAAATATCTTTTGTATTTATGTAGTTTCCTTGAATAGGCTAATTAAATCATAACCCTAATATTTGTATTTATTATCATAGATCTATATAAACAGCTCTCCATCGTGTAGTTTAGACCCGCGATTTCTTCATATGTCTCTCTCTCTTTTCTCTCTTTCAACATAGTATCTAGAGCCTAAAGAGAGGCAACTCTAGAACTGCGCATATCCGGTGGGTCTATTGCCCTCCGGTGAAATTTTTTTCGGCCAACCGTGTTTCCCTTCTGGTTTGCTGACCTTTCTCCCTTGTTGTGACGTCTTTTCGGCCTTTTTTCTCCTTGTTAGCCGCTGCCTCCACCGTCCACCGGGTTCTGGCGCCCCCTTTCCAGCCGGCGACCACACCGTCGGCGTCGTCTCCTTCCGACCGCCTCGACCTTCGAAGCCGAGCCCCACCGCCCCACTGACGGGCCCCCACGCGCCGCCACCAACCCCAGTCAAACAGCCACTGCACAGAGCATTTTCCGGCACATGACTGTGCGTCTGGCCGCCGCTTCTCTCGCCTGACTCGTCTTGGCCTCCTCTATGCTGATCTGCCCTCATATCCTTGTTCTCTTGCATTAGGATTTTCAGGTATCTTGTGTTTTTCATTTTTGCCCTTTATATTATGACCTATGGTAAGTTCTACCTCCCCAGATGGCTCTAAAGATCATCCAAAGGCTGAGTCTCCTATTTTCACAAGTTACCTCCATACCTCTCTCTCTGCTGATAAGTTAGATGGTAGCAACTATGATACTTGGGCTTCAGACATCAAGTTGTGGCTTGAAAGTCAAGGCTATGAAGGCCACCTCACCACAGACCTTACTTCTGTGCCTGCGGAGGAACAACCCAGGTGGAAGAACATTGATAAACAGTTGTGCGTTGTTATCAAGTCCACCATTCACTCCTCTCTCAAGCAGATCTTCCGTGCTTAGACCACTTGTTCTTCTGTTTGGGAGCAAGCCAAGGTTCTTTACACTAATGACATTCATCGGCTATATGGGATTTGTCACAACCTCATGAGTATTATTGCTCATTGTCAGTTTGATGGACCTATGTCTGCTTACTTAGGTAAGGTTCATGGTGCTCTCCATGATTTCAATGAGTTGCTACCCCCTGCTGCTACCCCAGCACAAGAACTCGAGCAACACAACACCTTCTTCATGCTTATGGCCTTGTATGGTTTGCCTCCAGAATATTCTGCCAATCGTGATCAAATTTTGGGTTCGACTACTATCCCCACTCTGTCCTCAACTTGGTCTACTTTGCTTCGGGTCCTAGCAAAGCAACCCTCTGGTTCTGTCATAGCCCCGACTCAAATTGATACTTCTGCCCTCGTCTCCCAAAGTGCCAATCGTGGTCGTTTTCGTCCTGGCACCTCAGGTAGGCCCCATCCAAAGTGTACATTCTGTAATAGGTTGGGTCATACTGAGGATTGTTGTTGGACCAAACATAACTGTCCTCCACGGGCTGCTAATGTTGCCCAGGCCACTGCACCTGATTTACCTGAGCCTTCTGCTCCACCGACCCCATCTCCGGCGGCCTATGCAGATTTTCTGAAATGGTTTGAGAAACAACAGGCTTCTAACTCTACTGCATCTGTTAAGCACACTGGTAATGTATTTGCTTGTCTCTCTCAATCGCCACCCTTAAGTCCTTGGGTCCTTGACTCTGGTGCATCTGATCATATCTTTGGTAATAAATTTATTTTCTCCAAATTCTCTAACTCTGGCTATTTACCTATAATTACTTTAGCGAGTGGTTCCCAAACACAACCCGAAGGGATTGGCACTGTCCATCCCCTCCATTCTCTGTCTGTTGATTCCGTTCTTTATGTCCCTAGTTGTCCTTTTAATTTACTATCTATTAGTCGTTTGACATGTTCTTTAGATTGTCGCATTAGTTTTACTAAAGACTCTGTCATTTTGTAGGACCAGAGTTCGGGACGGATGATTGGCGCCGGATATGAGTCTAATGGCCTTTACTAGCTCTCTGCCACCTCTCGTGTGTGCTTTGTTACGGATTCTCCTCTCACTATCCACGCTCAGTTGGGTCATCCTAGCCTTGCCAAACTACAGCAAATGGTGCCAACCTTTTCTAAGTTATCTACTTTACCTTGTGAGTCGTGTCAACTTGGGAAACACACCCGTAGTCCATTTCCCGATAGAGTGTGTCATCGAGCTGCATCTCCTTTTGCTTTAGTGCATTCTGATATTTGGGGTCCTAGTCGTGTTGAGTATACTTTTGGGTCAAAATACTTTGTTACTTTCATTGATGATTATTCTCAGTGTACTTGGTTATTTTTAATGAAAAATATATTAGAGTTGTTTTCAATTTTTAAGACCTTTTATAATGAAATCAAAACTCAGTTTGGTGTTCCGATTCATATTTTGCGTAGTGACAATACCCGTGAATTTTTGTCTCAAAATTTTCAAATTTTTATGGAATCTCATGGTGTTCTTCACCAAACATCTTATTCCTATACCCCTCAACAAAATGGGGTTGCTGAGCACAAAAGTAGACATTTTATTGAAACAACTCAGATCCTTTTATATCATGGTCATGTTCCCTTTCGTTTTTGGGGCGATGCAGTTCTCACTGCTTGTTATTTGCTTAATCGTATGCCCTCTTCTGTTCTTGATAACCGGGTACCCTATTCTGTTTTGTTCCCTCACCAACCCTGCCACTCTATTCCGCCTCGTGTCTTTGGGTCGACATATTTTGTCCATAATGTCACTTCCGGTCTTGACAAATTGTCTGCTCGCTCCATCAAATGTGTTTTTCTTTGTTACCATCAGTCTCAAAAGGATTATCGGTGTTTTTCACCTACTCTTAAGCGTTATCTAGTCTCGGTTGATGTCACATTCTTCGAATCTGTTCCTTTCTTTGAGTCTCCTGACCTGCCTCTTCCACCCATCACTGACGTCCTCCCTATTTTTCCTCCTCTTGTCCCTATTGACCCTACTCCATCACCACCTTCCCCTGTTGGTGCCCCCGGTCCCTACTACTGGCCCTCTCCAGGTTTATCATCGTCGGCCACAACCACGACCACCACCACTGCCACCACCACCATCGGAGGTTGTAGAGATTACTGAGGCCCTTATGGACTCTCATCCGGCACCACCTCCTTTACTAGCTCCAGCAATACCTCCTGCGTTAGACCTTCTCATTGCTCTTTGAAAAAGGTATTTGATCCACTCGTAATCCTTCTCCTCATTATATTACTCTCAGTTACCATCGTCTCTCTTTATTGCATTATGTTTCCCTTTTCACCTTGTCTTTTGTGTCTATTCCTAAATCTTTAGGTGAAGCTTTATCCCATCCTGGGTGGCGACAAGTAATGATTGATGAAATGTATGCACTTCAGAACAGTGGTACTTGGGAACTTGTTCCTCTTCTTCCTGGGAAGTCTGTTGTCGGTTGCCGGTGGATTTATACAGTCAAGGTTGGCCTTGATGGCACTCTTGATCGTCTGAAGGCTCGTTTGGTGGCAAAGGGGTATACCCAGATATTTGGTTTGAATTATGACGACACTTTCTAACTAGTGGCGAAGATGGCTTCTGTTTGGCTTTTTCTGTCCATGGCCACTATTCGCCATTGGTCCCTTCATCAGCTGGATATCAAGAATGTTTTTCTTCATGGTGATCTAGAAAAAGAAGTTTACATGGAGCAACCTCCAGGGTTTGTTGCTCAGAGGGAGTCTTCTGGCCTCGTTTATCGTCTACACAAGTCCTTGTATGGTCTCAAATAATCTATCGAACTTGGTTTGGTCGATTTAGTACTGTTGTGTAGCAGTTTGTCAATTTGATTTACCAAGGTATAACTCGGGGATAGAAACAAACCTCTCATCACTTTCGCACCAAAGATCAGTAAAGAACTCGTTGAGTTTCAAATGTATGACTCGCAGTGAGACTGACCATTCTGTCTTCTATCGCCATACAGTTCGATGTTGTATCTATTTGATTGTGTATGTGGACGACATTATTATCACCGGCAATGATCACCAAGGTATAACTCAGATAAAACAACACCTCTGTCATCACTTTCAGACCAAAGATCTTGGCAAACTTTGTTATTTCTTGGGAATTGAAGTGGCACAATCCAAGGATGGCATAGTAATCTCACAAATGAAGTATGCTAAGGACATTCTTAAGGAAACAAGACTATTGAATGCAAAGCCGATTGACACCCCTATGGATCCCAATGTTAGATTTTTACCGGAGCAAAGGGAACTACTTTCAGACCAAGGAAGATATAGACGATTGGTTGGAAAACTTAACTATCTTACTGTTACCCTTCCAGATATCTCCTTTGCGGTGAGTGTAGTAAGCCAATTTCTAAACTCACATTGTGATGGACATTAGGATGCAGTGATTCGTATTCTCAGATATATTAAGGGAGCACCAGGAAAAGCCCTTGTCTATGAAGACAAATGACACACTTAGATTGTAGGGTATTCAGATGCTGATTGGGAAAGTTCTCCTACTGATAGGAGATCTACTTCCAGTTATTGTGTATCCATTGGGTGTAATTTGATTTCCTGCAAAAGTAAGAAACAAAATGTGGTTGCAAGATCAAGTGAGCAAATGACTCTTATTTGTGATAATCAAGTCAGGTATATCGCTAGTCATCGAGTCATTCGCCTCGAGCAACCTCTAGGGTTTGTTGCTCGGGGGAGTATTTTTGGCCTCGTTTGTCATCTACACAAATGCAGCTCATTTGGTTAAAACAAAAAGATCTTAAAGAGCTTCGTTATTTCTTGGGAATCTTCTTAAAGAGCTTCAGTTTGGAAATGTTATGCAATGACTCTTATTTGTGATAATCAAGTTGTTTTGCATATCGCTTTCAATCCAGTATTTCATGAGAGGACCAAACACATTGAGATAGACTGTCACTTTATTAGAGAAAAGATCTTGTCTAGTGACATCACCACTAGCTTCGTCAATTCAAATGATCAACTGGCAGATGTTTTCACTAAGTCTTTGAGAGGTCATCGAATAAACTATATTTGTAACAAGCTTGGTATATATGACTTATATGCTCCAGCTTAAGGGGGAGTGTTGAAAACATGTAAATATCTTTTGTATTTATGTAGTTTCCTTGTATAGGTTAATCAAATCATAACCCTAATCTTTGTATTTATTATCATAGTTCTATATAAATAGCTCTCCGTCGTGTAGTTTAGACACGCGATTTCTTCATATGTCTCTCTCTCTTTTCTCTCTTTTAAAACAATGTATTTTACCTCTTTTTTTATTTCAACATTTTCACTTTCACTAAAGCCCAAAGGCTCATAACATAAAGTGTTGAGTCCCAAAGTTTTTAGAGATAATTTTTTAGAGAGAGAAAGGAAATTTTTAGAGAGAGAAACATTTTTAGAGGGAAAAATATTTTTTAGAGAGAGAGAAAAAAAACATTTTTAGAGAGAGAAACATTTTTTAGAGAGAGAATGAAAATTTTTAGAGAGAGATAAACATTTTTAGAGAGATAATGAAAACTTTCAGAGAGTGAGAAATATTTTTTAGAGAAAGAATAAAAACTTTTAGAGAGAAAAAAATTTAGAGATAAATTTTTTTTTTTAATGAGTGGATTGGATATACATCCATCTAATCTATTAAAATTGATTAATGGATGGATTGAATATTAATCTGTTAAATTGGGTCATGGATGGATTAGATAATATTAAGTATTTTGTAATAAATTTTAAATAAATTAATGATTTATTTTGAATCCATCCATTATGATCCAATCCAAAATCAAATCAATTCATCTATTTGACACTCTTTCCGTATTTATTAGAGCCCAAAATGGACTGAAGACTTTTCATTGTATCCTAAAGGCTAGAAATTCTTTAATAGCCTAATTGCATTACTAATTATGATAATTGGTTAAGATTAAAATTGATCAATTTATAATAAGTTTACTAATTAGTGTGTGTTTAGATCAAAATTGATAAATTTAAATTTGAGTTAATTTAAATTTATAAATTTAAGTTTAATTAAAAATAAATTTATAATAATGTAATTTATGTTTAAAAATTTTTATTTTAAAAATAAATTTGGATAACAATTTTAATATAAAAGTATTTTTTTTTTACTTTTTAACTAACTTACATTTGACTAAAAATTATATTAAAGTAAATAAGAATTCAAAAAATCCAAATATTATTTCACGTATTTCAAAAGAAAAATTATCATCCTACATCTAACAGTACCCACATCAATTTTCACACCGAGTACTGTTCATGGGGCTCACCCGTGAATAGTACCAAATCATGTTTCTATCTTTTTTTTTATAGTATTTATCCATTAACTAACTTCTCTACATCGTTAACCACTTTTTTGTTCTTCGTTAACTATCTTATTTCACAAGTATAGAAACCATGTGGTAAAATCTTATGTCATTAACTAACTTCTATACGTGATTAACTACTTTTTTGTTCTTTATTAACTAACTTTGTTTCTATGTTTGTGAAAAAAATTAATTAATGAAGAACAAAAAAGTGATTAATTATATATAGAAGTTGGTTAATGACACAAAATTTTACCACATGATTTCTATGCTCGTGAAATAAGTTAATTAACAAAGAA
This sequence comes from Ormosia emarginata, assembly GCA_029884605.1. Lineage (NCBI taxonomy): Eukaryota > Viridiplantae > Streptophyta > Magnoliopsida > Fabales > Fabaceae > Ormosia > Ormosia emarginata. The sequence goes on along the minus strand of JAQQTP010000078.1, from coordinate 15,308,939 downwards.
CAAAAAAGTAGTTAACGACGTAGAGAAGTTAGTTAATGAACATACACTAAAAAAAAACATGATTTGGTACTGTTCATGGGTGGGTCTCATGAACAGTACCCAGTATTGAAATGAGTGTGGGTATTATACGTGGTAGGAAAATCGCGGTTGATTTCAAAATCTTCAAACATCAATTTGTTAATGCAAACAGATTTTCAAACATGCACTTAGTGCATCTCCACAAACTATCTATGATATTTTCATGCAAGTCGACAACGTTTGGCACTATTTTCCTTCTTCTTTTTTTTTAACATAAGATTTGGCACTTTATAGTCTACAGGATTGCGACTACCTATAGATACTTAAGCTTATAAAATTTGTATATAGAGGAAACTGATTTTCACATGAACTTGGTTTTGATAGACCATAAAAGTAAAAGAAAGAAAATTACATTATTATTTAATAATGTATTGTCATATTATTTAATAAATTAAAACTTACACAGGATATTAAACTTATAAAATGATATGAGAATATTAAATGATAATGTAATTTTTTTTATACCAACAATATATGAAAATATTTGTAAAATAAATATTTGTTATAACTTTTCTGGTGTGTCAAGAAAGACAAAACACTTTGTGAATGTGATAATTGCTATGATAGTCTTACAAATATGGCATTTAATGTGAGTTATCAATCATTTATTGTGTGCTAATTTTATAATAAATATTTAAAATTTTATTAAATATAAATAATAGCTAATAAAATCTTTCCTAACTCATGTCAAATAATAAAAAAAAAATATGAGAATGGGAGCAACAACGCACATGAATTCGGGTAAGGTAACGGACTCCAAATTTGCTAACTATTACTGAAAAAAGCAATGTTGTACAACCAAAAAAGTCACCTGACTTTTTGGAGCCCGACTTGTCTGGCATCACATGTGACTGTATTTTTTTTCCTTTTCATTTCTCTCTTCTTTCCATAGTTAAACCATTGTTAGAACAAATATTACCCATAGAAGCCGCAAACTCCCATCACAACAGAGGCCGTGATTTGCTACTATTCAGACACACCTCAGCAGAGCCACCGAACTGGCGGAAGAACAACACCATCGTTGTTAGTCAACCACCAACCCAAGATAGAGCACCTAACAGAAGAACGGCACCACTGAACCAGTGGAAGAACGGTACCACTGAACTAGCGGAATAATGTAACATCTTACTCAACTTTTATTATTATTATCTAAGAATAATTTAAAGTTTACAAATTAGAATATTAAGTTACATAACAAACTATTGACGTTCTCATTAGATTATATGATATTTTACATAAGGGGAAAAGTCCTTCAAAAGTTCGTTTATACATACAAAAGTTACTAATCAAGCACCTATATCCCAAAAAGTAAGGTTTATAAAACCTTCTTTTTGTGCCACTATGTGATAACTTCACTATGTGTAGTTATTTATGCCTATATTTGTGCTCTTTTGATACCTTAGTCCTTGTTGCTATGCATATTTGGAAGGATTTGAGTTTATATTAATCAAATTCTATTTTGGTATCTTCCTTATGCTTTTGTGATACTCTTTCTTGTTCTTTGTTGAATTAAGTAGATTTGCACTTGTGTTGAATTTGGTGATTTCTCTAATGCAAGATGGGCTCAAAAGAGATTAATTGAAGCAAGCCTAGGCTCAACACTAGAGGAAAAAGCCCAAGGTGCATTCCAGTAGAGAACACCACAACGCAAGATAAAGCACGCCGCGATGTCGTGATCTCAGCCATGTTGCGTATACTGGTACCAGAGAGCTAAACGCTGCGATGCAATGAGGATTTAACATCGTAGCGTGTTACCCTAATTCGAAGCGTGCCGCAGCGCCACATGTGGCACGTCGCGGCTTGATGCGCGAAGCTGAGCCTATAAATACGTTTTCATTAGTTTTCTTAAGGAGCTTTTCTTTTAGTTTTTAGGTTTGGCTGTCCTAGGGCTAGAGAGGCGCGGCTGGGTCATTCATTGGAGGTGGAGAAGAAGCTTGGGGAGCCAAGGATGGAGGTCATCTTCCTCTTGGAGGGAGATTCAAGCTTCAAAGACCAAATCCATAAGCTTTCTCTTTTTCCCTTTGCTTTCTTATCTTCTTTATTGCTTGAACATGATTTTTTTTATGTATATTTTCGTGTTCAATGTTTAGCCAAAGTTGTATTTAGGGAACTCTTTGAATCCTTTTATGATATTAATGATTTTGCCTCTTCTCTGAGTTTATATGTATGCTTGGTTTTGTTCAATCATATTGTGCTTAATGCTCTTGAGTGCCTGATCAACATTTAAGTGATTTGTTGAAATCTGATGAGCCTAGACATAGGGATTTGGATTTGAGATCGTAAGTATGGTTGATGCATGTTTGACTTCATTCTCATGGCGGGGATAAGTTTATTTGCTAATGAGATAGAAATATATCTGAATCATGCATAGCGTGTGTTTGATAATAGATCATTCATTAGTAGATTTTACTCTGGTTCTCATGGACACATAGTGAGCTAGGTGAAGCAAGCTAGGGTTAATTGACCTAGACATAGGCTTTTAACTAAAGTAGATTCTCAAGCTAACCTAATCAGTGCATTCATGTAGATGAAGAGGATTACATATCATTGATTAAAGTAGGAGGTGAAGAAGGATTCCCTAGACTCTAGCCATTATCTTTATTGCTTTCCTATTCTTTAGTTTATATCCATTTTCCCTATTTTTATGTTCTTAAATAGAATTACTTAAGTTATTGGTTGATATTTAGCATTGAAAATAACCTTATCCTCGTGAGAATGAAATCTTACTCTTCACTGTATTACTTGTTCGGTCTGTACACTTGCGGCCTTAAAAGGGACAAACACTATGCCTCTATATACATATTTACAAGTATTATTAACTTTTATAACTATATATCAAAAAGTAAAATTATGAGAAATAGATCTCTTGATATATGTCCAGGTTTACCACAAGTATAACGTACCCGTTGTCTATACAGGCATGGTCTATCTCTGTGTGCCTTCCCACACTTTGGGCACTTTTCTTCAGGCTAGACCTGTTTCTCTTTATTCATATTTTTCTTGAATTTATTATTTCTAGCTTTTCTCCCATTATCTTTCTTTTTCCATTTAAACTATAATGTTCTTTACTGTTCAACTTTATATTCCAAAAGATCCATTTCTACAATTCTACACTTGTTAACTAGTGTAGAATACTGCTTGATTTCCAGCTTACTAACCTTCTTTTGAATTTCTGGTCTTAGTCTAGATTCAAATTTCACAGCTTTCCATTCTTCGTTATTATTAAATTGAAGATGAGAGGAAAATTTTGTTAACTCCTCAAATTTTGCTACATATTGACCAATTGTCATATTTCCTTTACGTAATTGTAAAAATTCCAATTCCTTCTTGTTCCGAACATTGACAGGAAATTTTTTTTTAAGAAAAACATTTTGAAAATTCTCCCAGGTGATTGGTGCATCTGGAGTTTCCAGAAGTTGCCTGGATCCACACCACCAATGCTTAGCTTCTCCAGATAACATGTATGTAGCAAAATTTACTTTTTGGGCATTGGTGCATCCCAAGACAGTGAAAATATTTTCTAACTCCATTAACCAATTTTCTATAGTGACTAAACTTTAAAAATTCATATTTTTACAGTTCAAATTTTGGGTTTTCATCCTCTTTTAATATCTTTAATTGAGTTTTGTTCTCAAGTTTTATTATATTTTTATTATTTTAAAGCATGTTCTTGTTACGTGTTTTATTTATTTTTGATAGGTAAATACACATAGAAAGAGACTAGATGCTTAAAGAAACAAGAAATTAAAGAAACAAACTTTCAGGATAAATCATCAGATTTTGTACAAAAATAAGAAATTTCTGAAGATAAATATTTGAAGGATTCTTATCTTGTTCTTAGATGCTAATTAGAGTTCTAATTGGATGCAAAATCTTAAATAAGGATTAGATTGAAGATTAGATAAGGATTCTCAAAGAGATTTGATTTGGAGCAAAATTCAGATTCTTGCACTATCTTGACCATTCCTCATTAATTGAGTCATATCTTGGGCAACAAAAATCAGATCGATGCACCGTTTGTGGAATTGAAAAGCTAATAAAAAATCCTATAACTTCTCTATTAAGAGCGAGGGGAAATTCAGCCATATGGAGGGTAAGAAAAATCATGCAAAGAAATGAAAAGATGTTAGTTTTTCTATAAAAGGGGGAAAACGAGTTTAGCAAATGAGCTCACTTTTGCACAAATTTTCAACAGCCGTCAAGGAGCAAAGTGGAGGCACAAATCCTAGCTTGGTGTGGGCACAATTAGGCTTGAAGATTAAGAAATTTCTTCAACCTTCTATGGAGTTTGTCATTTTCTTCTCTTTGTTTTCTTCTTTTCCTATGTGTAATTAAACCTCTTTTGTTATGGTGATGATGAATCTTGATACTTGGATGATGTAAATTCTTTTATGGGTTTAATCTATGTTTCTATTTTATGATTTACGAATTTATCTATTATCTTAATACTTTTACGAACTTGATCAATTTGGGAATGATTTTTGGGTTATGTATGATTTGAAAAAATTATACACAAACTTAGAACTTGTTATAAACATCATAATTTCCACAATCGCTAGGAATAAACATTGTGAGTTGTGTAGTCTTTCTTTTAATTCCCTCGTTTACGATAATGTCTTTTCTATTTGAGGTTAGACAAATGGATTAGTTAATTCTAAATAGTATAAAAATGATTGATATACTAAGGGATTAAATATTGATTAACTTTGGAAACTGACCGTGAATCATTGGAATAAAATTTGATTAAACTAATATTTGAAATTGCATCAAAAGAGTTCAAGTAAAATCTAACCCCTAACACTTTAATGTCATTGTTTTTCACCCTTGATCTGATTCTTGATATTTTTAATTATTTTTTTGCTCTTTGTTTTCTTTTATTTATATTTTTAATTCTCTTTTTCAATAACTTGGATAGAGTCAATTTGACGAACTTAATAATTATAAACATAATCCTCGTAGAAATGATATTCAATTCACTCTTTATTACTCCTGCGATTTTGTGCACTTGCCAATATCATAAGTTTTTAGCGTCGTTACCGTGGATTGTTGTTTGTCAATATTAAATAGTAGTTAAAAAGACACTAATTTAAGCATTTATTTTTCTTTGTTTATTTTTATTTTTAATTGTTTATTTTTAATCTTAATTATTTTTGTATTTATAGAAACTTATTTTTTCTTATTTAATTTATTTTTCTTATTAATTTTTTTTTAATTTGGTTCTTTTTATTCACTCTTATTTTCTTTGTTTATTTTTTATTAGTCGTTTGTTTTTATTTTTATTTTTAATTATTTTTCTTTACTTCACTCTTGATTACTTGTTTGTTTGTTTATGCGAAATATTCTGAATTCGAAAGATTTACTTTTTGATTCAGAGATAACAAGAACAGAAAAGGCAAACAAAAAAGCAGCTAGGGAAAGAACGAACCCAGAAGAAAAGATGGCTGAAAATACTACTAAGCAAAGAAGACGCACGTTGGCTGACTATGTAACTCCATTTGCTGAAAGGGTTGTTACTAGTTGATGATCACATATTTTATACATTAATAAACCCTCATTTTTAGTCATTTACACTCTCTATGTACTTAATTGATTAAGCCTAGTTATGTTTTGTAAGTTTGGACTCAAATTGGACTTCATTGATTTTTTTAGCACTATTTTGGTCTTACGCTGTTTCTGTATTTCAGCCATATCTTGAGTTCTAAATGTCTGATAATTATGAATTTTACCTTGAAGGAAAGATAAGAGAGAGCTCTACAACTTTGATGAAGAGCTCAAAGTCTCAATCAGGCATCTAGTAGAGGTAATTGGGCTTGGAAGACAGAACACGAGTTTTGTATCTGAAACCTGAACAAAGGTACAAGAATCGAGCATAACTCGAGCTGCAAGAATTATCTTGGGCTGAAATTTGGACATTTGAAATTAAGACCCAGATCTAAAACTTTCATGTTGAACACAAAACTTGATTCGGGCTCCTTGATGGTGGTATTGGGTCTGAAAGCTAAAATAGAGGTGCTGAAACTGGGCCTAAACAGTTTGTAGTAATTGGGTCATATCTTGGGCTGTAGGATGAATTTTTGGGTGATTCCAGAGCCATTGGAAAGCTTAGACAATTTCCTAGAACTTTCATGAAGACCACTTGGCTCGAAAATGACGGAATCAATGACTTAAGCAATGAATGATTTCAGAGACAAGAAATCTCAATGATTTTTTACTCTTATCCCCACCATTTGGCATTTTCTACTCATTCATCCACTCATCCACTCATCCCCACCTAATCAGCCCTTTTGTCATTTTGTATCCCTAATCCTCTATAAAAGGCACCATTGGCTGACCATTTGGGGCACTTGGTGTTAGGCTTAGTTTGTACAAGTTAAGGTTATGCTTGTTTATTGTTTTCCTTTGTTGTAATTTTCTCTTGTTCTAAATTGAAGTCATATTCATTTTTCTCTTCTTCTCTCTTTCTTTCTTCTTATCCATGAGTAACTAAATCTTCATCTTGCTTGGGTGAAAGAGTGAAGCTCTTGGTAATGAAATAAGGTTAGATTATTTTATTTCTTGTGCTTAAATGATATATTATTAAATGAACATTATATGTGTTGTATTTTGTTTCCAATCAATTTAGAAACCTTCTTTGTTAATGGAGATCTTGATTTATTGTAGACAATAGGATTGGCACAGTGAATGCTTGAACTCATTTACAAATGTTGGTAGATAATTAAAGGAATCATAATATGATTACATATATAATTGAACTTTGAATGTTGTATTTTCCAATTGGAACCTCCGTTGTGTGTGGATTTCAATTGAGTTAAAAAGAGAAATAATTTTACCTTTAATTTATTACCAAGAGTGAATCTCTTAACCCAAGCAAGCTCTTAAATTCATTTGTGAACTTGTTTTATTACTTTTGGTGTTGTGACAAATCTTCTTCTTACCTCAATTATTTTTTCTTCATCAATTTCCTGTGGATCGACCTCGGACTCCTGAGAAATTTACTACTTGAGACAACCTGCACTTGGGTTTGCATCCTTAAATCCTGCAGTCAAGTTTTTGGCGCCGTTGCCGGGGAGTTGATTTGAAGTTTTGATTTATTGAGGTTTGTTTTCTTTAATAAAATCTATTCTCTCTTCTCCCTTACCGGAGCAAAAGATCGGCTTGCCGATCCTTCGGTTTCTTTACTAACTCTCTAACTTTCTAACTATCTAACTCTAACTTACTAACTTGCTAACATACTAACTTTCTAACTTTTATATTTATGTCATTTATTTTTATTTTTTAATTTTATTTATTTATTTTCGTCATTTTTTTTTTATCGGTGGGGGTAACTCTCCTCGTTATTTTACGCACTAACTTAGTGGGGAAACTCTCCCTTTTACTTTTCTCATTTATTTTTTCGCAATCTAACTTAATAAAATAATATTTCTTCTTCTCTTCTCTTTTACGCAAGGCTATGTGGGGCTCATCACTCTCCTGTTTTCATATTTAAATTTATTTTCTGCACTTTATTTTTATTTTTATTTTTGGGTGGTTGGTTTATTATCCCATCTCTGTTAATATTTAATGGTGGGTGACACCGCCAACTTGTACATTATTTTTTTATTTATTTATTTTTAGTCATTTATGTATTTATGCTTAATTGGTATCATGATTTAAATTCTGGTCGTTTAGTTAAAATTAATTCTGGTACTTTATATATTGACTTGTTTGAATCACAATGACACAATTGACACAATGGCTGACAATGAAAGTGTACATGATGAACCGAAAAATCAACCATTGTGAACCATGCATACATATTTGCAACCACCTCGAAATTCTAGTCCATCATGTTTTATCTTTTCACTCAATGCCAATAATTTTAGATTCAAATCAGGTATGATTTCTTTACTTCCTAATTTTCATGGTTTAGAATCTGAAAGTCCATATTTACATCTGAAAGAATTTGAGGAAGTATATTTTGCCTTCAATGATCAAAATTACACTAAACAGATTGTTAAGATTAAATTGTTTCCTTTTTCTTTAAAAGATAAAGCAAAATCTTAGCTTAACACTTTGAATCCAAGATCAATTGGCACATGGCAAGAAATGCAAAGTGAGTTCTTAAAGAAATTTTTTCCAACACATAAAACCAATGCTATGAAAAGACAAATTCACAATTTTTCCCAAAATTCAAATGAAGCATATTTTCAATGTTAGGAACGATTTAAAGATTTGTTAAATTCTTGCCCACATCATAGTTTTGAAAAATGGCGCACTATAAGTTTCTTTTATGAAGGTTTAACTCCTGAAACTAAACAATTTGTGAAAACAATGTGTAATGGTGAGTTTCTTGATAAAGAACCTGATGAAGCTTTAGACTATTTGAACCAGTTGGCTGAAAATTCTCAATCTTGGCATAGTACTAATATTTTTGAAAATTCAATTAGATCTAATCTTGCAAGTGCTAATAAAGGAAAATATCACCTTAGTCAAGAGGAAGATCTAAATGCTAGATTTGCAAGTTTGGCTAGAAAGGTTGAAGCCATGGAATTAAGAAAAGAAATCAAATCTGTGCAAAATGAAGAAATTTGTGGCATTTGTGATGATTTAGGACACTCAACACATGAATGTCCTAAAATTCCTGTTTTAAAGAAGTTGTACATGAGCAGTAAATGCAATGAATAATTTTAACAAGCCATTTACTTCTTCTTTTTCAGATACATACAATCCGGGATGGAGAAATCACCCGAATTTCAGCTGGAGGAATAATAATCAGTCACAATTTGTGCAACCACTACCTCCTCAAGCACAACAGGACTCTCAAAATTCTCAAGGATATGCACCTTATGTCCCATCATATAGGAAAAACCTTGAAGAAACACTGCATACATTCATAGAAAAGCAATAGGCTATTAATAAACAAAACAATCAAACCATGATTGACATAAAAGAAACTCTTGCTAAACTTTCTTCTGCACTCATCATTCATGAGAAAGGAAAATTTCCTTCTCAACCTCAACCAAATCCCAAGGGTCAGTACAGTCTAAATGAGGGGAGTTTAGAAAACCAACAAATGGACCAAGTCCAGTCAGTGATAACTCTTAGGAGTGGAAAAGTTGTTGAAAAACAAATCCCCGAATCTTGTGAGAGAAGATGAACCAATTCCCCAAGAAAATGAAGAAGTTGACCAAAAGGCGACCAAACTCTCACCTTCACCCCCATTTCCTCAAGCATTGAATAATCCAAAGAAATTGGACCATAACACTGGAATTTTTGAAATTTTGAAACAAGTGAAAGTCAATATTCCTTTGTTAGATGCTATCAAACACATTCCTTCTTATGCCAAATATTTGAAGGACTTGTGCACTGTTAAAAGGAAATTAAATGTGAAAAAGAAAGCATTTTTAGCTAAACAGGTAAGCTCTATTCTTCAGAATAATAATGCGTTGAAATATAAAGACCCTGGTTGTCCTACAGTTTCATGCATTATTGGAGAACATAAAATTGAAAAAGCTTTACTTGATCTTGGTGCTAGTGTCAATTTGCTTCCATATTCGCTTTATCGAAGAACTCAACTCAACTTGGGTGAGTTAAAACCAACTTCTGTAACTCTTCTACTTGCCGATAGATCAATTAAAATTCCAAGAGGAATAGTGGAAGATGTGTTGGTTCAAGTTGATAAATTCATATATCCTATGAATTTTATTATCTTGGATACTGAACCTATAGTTGATAGTTGCAAGTCAATTCCTATTATCTTAGGCCGTCCATTTTTAGCAACATCAAATGCTTTGATAAATTGCAGAAATGGAGTGGTGAAGCTAACATTTGGAAACATGATACTAGATCTTAATATTTTTAACATGTGCAAGCAACCACAGGAAGTCATTAATGAAAATGAGGAAGTTGAAGGAATTGAAGCCATTATAGATGATCATCTTCAAAAAGGGAGTTCTTCTGACCCATTAGAAGTTTGTTTAATTAATTCATTTGATTTGCTTGATTGTACAGAGGAAATAGAATACAAAAGAAGAAAGCCAAAATTCGAAGAGCTAAAACCCATGAATGATAATGCCCATGAAGAAGTACCCACACCGGAACTAAAGCCATTACCTGTTGAGTTGAAGTGCACATTTTTTGGAGAAAAGCAAAGTTTTCCTGTGGTAATTTCCTCGTCTCTTACTAAAGAACAAGAAGGAAAGATATCGCCTCAATGGACGCACCAAGATAGGAAGAAATTTTTAACAGAGGTGAAAAACTTTTATTGAGATGACCCATACTTGTTCAAACATTATCCTGACCAAATTTTTCAGAGATGCGTACCCGACAGTGAGGTAGGTAGAGTTATTAAATTGTGTCACTCAGAAACATGTGGAGGTCGCTTTTCTTCAAAGAAAATAGCTGCAAAAATCTTGCAATGTAGATTTTATTAGCCCACTTTATTTAAGGACTGCTATACTTTTTGTAAAAGTTGTGAAAATTGTCAAAAGACAAATCCAATAAAATCCACAGTCAAGACAATTTTGAGAAAATCTTTTGAAATTGGTCAAAAAGTTCTGCTTTATGATTCTCGCTTGCACCTATTCCCTGGAAAATTGAGATCTAGGTGGAGTGGTCCTTTTGTTGTCAAACACATGTATGCTCATGGGGCAGTAGATATTACGAATCCTAAGAATGATAATGTGTTTAAAGTCAATGGACAAAGGCTCAAACCATTTTTGAAAAAACCAAGTTGATGAGTTCTTTGTGTTGTCGGTTAAGTGGCGGATACGGTACTCCGTGACTCTTAAGTCGGTTTGTTTTCAGTTTCCCAAAATAACTGAATCCTTCTTCTCCTTTAAAATGGATGTCATTCTTTCAAACCTAAGAAAACATTTTCCTTCTCTCCCTCAAAATGCTCTGAAAAAAATCTACAAAGTTCGATGTGAAAGATTGAGACTGTTAATGCACAAAGGTATGTCAGAAGATGTGCGCTGGATAATTGAAGCAAAGGTCTGACTAGCAGGTGAGTCTTCAATTTCATTTGACTCATACATGCCAGGTCTTGGAAGAAGTTCGTATTCTAAAAGGAGAAGAGCAAAAAGGTTACAAGTCTGTTACAAATGTGGACGATGGAATTGTAACAAGCGATGTCGTACTTTGGGGATGGTTTCCGCAAACAGAGAAGATAAAATTTTCTTCATTAAGAATGGATTGAGTAAGGAGTCATTAGATGATATCTTATTGACTCTTGAGATGCATTCTTGTGGATTGGTGCATCGTGAAATTCTTAATTTGTGGAATCTCTTCAATGATGAAGAAAAACGCTACAGTCTTGGGAATCTGACTCTAAAAGACCCTATTTGCCAATTTATAAGAAAATTGGATGGGAAGCTTATCCTCGACTCATAGAAGGCGTTTAAGTCACATCGGACGTGAAACCAGATGCAGATGTGAGCCATATCCACAACAATCTGTACATATTATCTTCTTCTTCATGTTTTCTTTTTGAAAAATAAAAAATAAAAAAAATGAAAAAAATGAAAAAAATAAAAAAAAATGAAAAAAAAGAGTTTGAACAAGGGCGATCCGGAAGGAGTACTATGGCTTTAATTAGTTGTGGAGCCCCAGCCTTTGGCTGACCCATCATTGACTCGGGTGGACCTTTGCACCCTGGTCCTTAAAAAAGTTTGTGTACCATGCTCTGTAGAGAGCCGCACTCCATAACCCAATGTTTACCATCTAGGCACTGTGGAGTTGATGGACAGGCAGAAGCGTCCCACTCTGGTTATTAGTGAGAAGTAACCCGCGGCGGCCGAAGCGTATGAGGCATCTGAGCTTGATCCTCTCTTTTATTAGAAGGGGCTCTCAGCGCCCTGGGATGGGATGTTTTGGATCTTGAACATTACGGGTTTCAGATTTTAGCATCTTTGTTGATGTTACGAGCCCAAGTGTGAGCGCTCCAGGTTCCAGACCCAGGATGGAAACCCACGATGGTTTCTTCTTTCTCCCTTCTTTGAATAAATGGACGTGAGTGTCTACTGCACTGGTGACACACAGTATAAAGATATGTCACTACTGCACTCATGACACGCAGTATAAAGATACGCCATGAAAGCTATACATACAGATATGTCATCATTTGCTATTATATTTCTTTTATCTTTGTTTGATTTTGCTGTATTTTGGTTTTGGACAGACGATCCTTTGAGCTGGGTCCTTCAGGGGTTTCTAGACTTCTTTACCCTGATGGTTTTCTTGAAGTAAAAAAAAAAACAAAAACAAAAACAAAAACAAACAAAAAAAAACAAAAACAAAAACAAAAAAAAAGCAAAAAAAATGAAAAAAAAGATTTTGTGTTTCTTAATTTCAAAATTTTCTAACAACAGCCAACCTACCCTTGTTGGTGCAATTATTACCCTTTCCATTCTTTTTCCTATTTAAACACTCCACTTTCTCCACTTTCCTCCAACTCAAAATCAATCAAAGGGAAGGTGAGAATAGAAATGGAACGTGTTTCTATTCGTCAACTTAAAAATATCTGTATATTTTATGGATCTAAGTATGGGAAGGGTTTAGAGTTTGTAAACGCAGCTACCACTCTTGGTCGATCACTTGCTGCGAGGAATATTCATCTTGTATATGGGGGAGGTTGTCGTGGGTTAATGGGGGCTGTATCACTTGCTGCATATATAGGAGACAGTCAGGTTTTAGGTGTCATTCCTGAACTTTTAGCTCAACAGAACATCACTGGAAAGACAATTGGAGAAGAACTTAAGGTATCATCAATGCATGAACGAATGAAGATACTGCTTGAAAACTCTGATGCATTCATTGCCTTACCAAGTGATTTTGGTACCTTGGAAGAAGTTTTTCAAATTGTCTCTTGGGCCCAATTGAACATCCACCATAAACCCGTAGGTTTGTTGAATGTAAATAATTTCGTTGATATTTTGTTAATCTTTCTTGACCATGTTGTGGAATAGAATTTATCACACCTTCGGCAAGACAACTTCTTATCTCTGCTTCCACTATTGATGAGTTGATTGATAAATTACAAACTTTTATTCATAAACTTGACCTAGCAATAGCTCAGATAGATTGGTCAGCAGGAAGCAGTGAGGGAAACAGGATGAAAAAGGAGCCAGATTTGACACTTCGTTTATAACTTTTCTTTTGCTTTTATTTATCGTACTTTGTTTTTGTTTAAATTTGTGTCAGATTTCTCCAACAGGTAATATCTTCTATCATTTACTCATCTATATTTTAACATTGAGGACAATGTTGTGATCTAGTTGGGGGGAAGGATAGTTGACTACTAATTTTTTTTTCTTTTCTTTTTTGGGAAGTATGATATGATTGTCATGGACTTATTAAACCAATGAATAATGGCAGAGTAAGGAGTAATTTTACTGCTGAGACGTATCTAAATTGGGAAGTATGTTTAGTGATATGACTGTCAGAAACCTATGCATAGTAAAACCAATTAGTGATGGCAGAGTAAGGAGTAAATTTTGGAAACAATATATTACTCTTGAGACGCATCTTAGTTGGGGTAGTAATTAATTAGTATTGATTTGTGGAAGTAACAAATTTTTTGTCTTTTGATTTCCTTTGAAAGATTCAAGTGAATGTACTCTCATATCCTTTGAAGCAATTGGGATTCTTGGATCTTAGCATAAATTGTCTTCTTTATTAAAAATCACAAGCTTGGAAATGAATGTTGATATGATGGATTGAGAATGATAGAAATATGCCTGGTGAGATTTTGAGCCTATTGATGAATGGATTGAATATCTGTACCATTCTCTTCTTTTTTGTGTGATTTTCACTCATGGAATTGTTACTCTAGAACTTGCTTTGATTCTTTTTTAGGATACATTTTCACATGCATACATTAATATGATCGAGGCATTTTGAAATAGCTACTTTGACCAAATAGCCATCCTTGTATATTTTCCATTGTATAACCCCTTTGAACTTGTTTGACCATTCCTTGTTTTAAGCTCATTTCATCCTTCAAAAAAAAGAAAAAAAAAAGAAAAAAAAATATTTTTACCCAACCTTAGGAAATAAGTGAGCATTGACCTTGTTCTTGAACAAGTGTGGGGGTGTGTGTGCAAAATAATCAAAAAAAAAAAATTGACCACTGTTGCAATCAAAGGATTATCAGAATAAAGGTGGATGCTTGGAAACAATAAGAAGAAAAGGAGAATATTCAAGTCTAACAATGAATTCAATTCACCAATTTGGGATTGATCTTCAACAAAACATTAGTCAAATATTGGTGATTGTCCTTTATGATGAATGTTCTCAAACATTTTCTCCACTCTAACTGTACCATAATGCTCTTTTATTCTCTTCGGTATTTATCTTTTCATATCCATATTATCCTTTCTCCTTTACCATGACCCCATTACAACCTTGAATAAAGTCCTCTTGATTTTTGTATGCATGTGTTTTGAGTAGCGGAGAAGTAGAAGATAAGCAAGCTTATGGTAGTGCAATTGTTCATGGGTTGAATAGAGTGAAATACTTACCTTTTAAACACTTGAGAGATTGAGAGTGAATTCTGTGATGATCTATCATTCTTGATTCATTCTTTTCAACTGAAGTTTCCTTGCTTGTTGGTTTGAGATGTGAAGAAATGTTACCTCATTTATGCTTTGATCCCTTGAATTTCTTGTTGCTCTTCTTGCTTCATCAAGTCTTTTAGAGTTTTTAGCTTTTGAATCTGTGTCATTTTTCTTTGTCTCCTAACTTTGGTCTTATGTGTTTTGCCCAGGAGTGCAAAAAGCTAAGTGTGGGGGAATTTGATGATCACATATTTTATACATTAATAAACCCTCATTTTTAGTCATTTACACTCTCTATGTACTTAATTGATTAAGCCTAGTTATGTTTTGTAAGTTTGGACTCAAATTGGACTTAATTGATTTTTTTAGCACTATTTTGGTCTTACGTTATTTTTGTATTTCGGCCATATCTTGAGTTCTAAATGTCTGATAATTATGAATTATACCTTGTAGGAAAGATAAGAGAGAGCTCTACAACTTTGATGAAGAGCTCAAAGTCTCAATCAGACATCTAGTAGAGCTAATTGGGCTTGGAAAATAGAACATGAGTTTTGTATCTGAAACCTGAATAGTGTACAATAATCAGAGCATAACTCGGGTTGCAAGAATTATCTTAGGCTGACATTTGGACATTTGAAAGTTAAGACCCAGATCTAAAACTTTCATGTTGAACACAAAACTTGATTCGGGCTCCTTGATGGTGATATTGGGTCTGAAAGCCAAAACAGAGGTGCTGAAACTGGGCCTAAACAGTTTGTAGTAATTGGGTCATATCTTGGGCTGTAGGACGAATTTTTGGGTGATTCTAGAGCCATTGGAAAGCTTAGACAATTTCCTAGAACTTTCATGAAGACCACTTGGCTCGAAAATGACGGAATCAATGACTTAAGCAATGAATGATTTTGGAGACAAGAAATCTCAATGATTTTTCACTCTTATCCTCACCATTTGGCATTTTCTACTCATTCATCCACTCATCCACCTACCCCTAATCAGCTCCTTTGTCGTTTTGTATCCCTAATCCTCTATAAAAGGCACCATTGGCTGACCATTTGGGCACTTGGTATTAGGCTTAGTTTGTACAAGTTAAGATTATGCTTGTTTATTGTTTTCCTTTGTTGTAATTTTCTCTTGTTCTAAATTGAAGTCATGTTCATCTTTCTCTTCTTCTCTCTTTCTTTCTTCTTATCCATGAGTAACTAAATCTTCATCTTGCTTGGGTGAAAGAGTGAAGCTCTTGGTAATGAAATAAGGTTAGATTATTTTATTTCTTGTACTTAAATGATATATTATTAAATGAACATTATATGTGTTATATTTTGTTTCCAATCAATTTAGAAACCTTCTTTGTTAATGGAGATCTTGATTTATTGTAGACAATAGGATTGTCACAGTGAATGCTTGAACTCATTTACAAATGTTAGTAGATAATTAAAGGAATCATAATATGATTACATATATAATTGAACTTTGAATGTTATATTTTCTGATTGGAACCTCCGTTGTGTGTGGATTTCAATTGAGTTAAAAAGATAAATAATCTTATCTTTAATTTATTACCAAGAGTGGATCTCCTAACTCAAGCAAGCCCTTAAATTCATTTGTGAACTTGTTTTACTACTTTTGGTGTTGTGACAAATCTTCTTCTTACCTCAATTAATTTTTCTTCATCAATTTCCTGTGGATCGACCTCGGACTCCCGAGAAATTTACTACTTGAGACAACCTGTACTTGGGTTTGCATCCTTAAATCTCGCAGTCACTAGTATAATGCAACCAACTATTCAGGCCAATAATTTGAGATTAAACCAGTTTTGCTACAACTAGTATAACAGGATCAGTTTGGGGGAAATTAGTCAAAAGACCCAAACTTGCATATTAATAGTTTCTTGCAGCTCTACGACACCATCAAATACAATGGAGTAAGTGATGATGCTATTAGATTAAGGCTTTTCCTATTTTCTTTATGGGATAAAGCTAAGAGCTGGCTACAAGCTCAGCCTCAAGGAAGCATCTCTACTTGGAATGATTTAGTGAGTAGATTCTTGACTCGATACTCCCTCCGTCGATGTTTGTGAAGATTGGGAGTGAGATTGTTTGTTTCACTTAGAATCAGGGGGAGTCTCTATACGAAACATAGGAAAGATTTAAAGAATTGTTGAGAAAATACCCTTATCACACTTTTGAACTTTGGCAATGTAACACCCTCCCTAGGGTATCACATGTCTAACTCTCAACTCATAATCTGAAAAGAAATTCACACAAGGTTTGAGTTAAAAAAAATTAGTTTTAAAATTTCTTCTTTACTGAAACATAAATTTACAGAAAATATTAGGTAATATTGAAAATCATATTTTAACTATTCATTATGCAATATTGACACTAATTAATAATTCATAATTTAAAGAGAAATGTAAAATTAACAGACTCTTTTTTTTTTTAACAGTAGCAAACCCCATGATGGGTCCTACTTAATAGCACGGTACAACACTAACGTTAAAACTTATCATACTTATTCTGTTGTGTATCCATCTTGTTACACCAGACATCTGTTCTACATTATGTTCCTTGTCAACACTGCACACCTTCGAGTCCTGAATGTCCACTCCTTATTGTTATCACCAATCTCAGAGTGTCCATCGCCCGTTATGTCTAAGACAACTCGATCCTTCTATTATTTTATTTTAACAGTATAGACACAACAAACAACATAACAAAGAGGTGAGATCACCTACGCCAATACCAACTTGGCAGCACAGAGATAACACAAATAGCATATCATACAGATAGATCATACCATAATCATGCTATCAGCATTAATCAACTATCATCATCTAATCATTTATTAGTTTAATTATCATAAACAACAAATTACAATAATGTTCTAATTATTATTATCATCATCCAAGTATTCAAAACAATTGTCATAGCCAATATTCCTCAATTAATATATATCATACATATATAAATGCTCAGATTTATGCGTATGTTATGCATGCGCACATAGACTCAATTTTTCAAAAACAACTCCATGGAGGTTTTCACAATTTCGAGAAGAATGCTTCCTCAATTGTCGTCACCTTAGCCCAAAGACAATCTCCCACCATAGAAAAGAATCGTGTTCTTGTCGTATCGTCAATGCGTTGCAACAGATCGCATCAGACGCTAAGTGGCACATGGTCCTCGGACAAATGTCCACTCTGGTCGACCGCCGCTACTCGACGCCCCCCAAGATCCATCATAGACCTCACTATCAATTCTCATTCCCTCTTCAACCACAAGGGCCAAAATAGCTTATTAACTATACTTTATACAATGTACTAATATATCAGTCAAAGTCCAACCCCAAAGGGCCAAATCTTTTCAATTTCATTTGTTCAATGTAATCATATGCTTCAACGCATATTTTTCCAATGCACGTATAATGCACCAAATCCAATCACAGACAAATATGTTATTTTCTCACAAATAGTGTATGGACACTGGTTCAACAGTAATCATACTGTACTTTCAACAACGAAAACCATGTTATCACATTTTCATAGTTATAAAATACTTTCGTTGTATTTTCACAAAATTGCGCAACATTTCCGTTACGTTTTTACAATTCCAAAACGTTTCTGTTACGTTTTCAAAATATCATAATATTTCTGTTACGTTTTCAAAATACCACAACACTTCTATTGTATTTTCAAAATACCGTAACATTTTTGTTACGTTCTAAAATTCCAAAACATTTTTATTACATTTTCACATTACCGTAACACTACTGTTACGTTTTCAAAATTTCGTAACATTTCTGTTACGTTTTTAAAATTTTGTAACATTTCTGTTACGTTTATAAAATGTCGTAACATTTCTGTTACATTTTGTTACAGCATTTTAAACCACGTACTAATTTTTCAACGTTTTTCTCAAGCACGTAAAAATATACGTTTATCAAATCCCATAATATTTTTCCATTTTTTCAAAATCGCGTAACTTAAAAATCATTCTTTTACGTCACGTAAATCATTTTCTATCATTCTCAAAATATTTAAAACACTTTTCAAATCTCATAATGATTTTTCCGCTATTTTCACAATCACGTAAAAATATTCTACCACCTTTCAATCACGTAGTAATTATTCAATAGTAGTTCAAATTACGTAAAATATTTAAACGTAATCCAAATCAAGCGTAGAAATATTTCAACGTATTTAAAATCACATAGAAATATTTTTTCATATCACATAACTTAAAAATTACATTTTTAAGATACGTAAATAATTTTTCACCACAATTTCATTACGTAAAATATTTCTTGACCTTTAAAATTCCTTTTTAAATTTTCTCAAAATAATATAACTTTACACTTCATTTAATATATTTTCTTACTCAAAAAATATTTTTCCACGATTCTTTACTCAAGAAATTCTTTTTCAAAATATAATTCACAAAATCACTTTTTCATTGATGTAAATCAACGTTTCAAAACTTAACATTTTCTAACGTATTTCAAAACTTGAAAATAAGTTATACGTTAGTAAATTTTCAAAACACTATTATATTCTCCATTTTTCCCAAATCAATTCTAAAATCAATTCTCTTCAAAACAAATTAAGATTCAAACCTTGCAACTTTTCATTTTCATTTTCATATGAAAGTTCATTTCTCAAGTAATAAAATACTTTGATTTCCTTTCCAAAATCCGTATACTAAAACATTTTGTTCAAACATTTTGTTTCCACTTTAAAATTTCTTTGTTTCATAAAAACTAAAATTATTCCAACCTCCAAAAATCGTAGTCTTTGGCCATCAGCCATCAAATATTTTCCTCCTAAATTGATATGGTTTTACACAAACAAAACCATTAAAAATTCTTTAGTTTCAAAACTGAAATACCGATGGTCATAAAAACCAAACCCATTTGTTCAAATTCATTTTTACTTTCTTTACAAATCCTTTTTCACTTTCTTTGCAAATCCTTAAAATTATCATTGCTATTTTCATTTAAATCTCATGTTTAGTAAAACACTTAAAACTTTTTACACAAAATAAATCAATAAAAATCCTTCTAAAACCGTATTCATGTACTCTTTGAAAAATAAATTCTTTGTTTATTTTCCTTACTTTTCTAAACATCCATTTTCATCATTCAAGAAAATATTAATTTTGTGAACACCTATCTTGAGGTGTCTTGTTCAAATCCACCATGTTCTAAGTACTCAAAAATCAATTCTTTTGTTCTTGAAAATTTTCAATATGAACCCTAATCAAGGCATCAAAACCGTAGCTCTTCCTTGGCTATTGGAGCCAAAAATCAATTTCCTTTCCACCATCAAGTCATGGCATATACATATATATTTCATCATAAATAATATAAGCATACCATCAAAGCCATAAAAGCATGTATAGCATATCAAGCATATCATCAAAGCTATAAAATCATGCAAAGCATATCAAGCATAGAAAATTGATCAAAGCTCATAAACACCCACAAATTAATTACATGACCATGGATATGAATCCTCACATGGATTCCACATCCATCAAATAAAATACCATCTCTCACCACCATGCTTGGTTGGTGAGATGGATCTCCCTCTTACCTCTTGAAGATTCTCTCAAAGCTTCTTGATTTGTTTCTTTTTCCAAGTCCTTCACCACCAAGGGCTTCTCAAATACAAAACAAAACACAAGTTAATTAACATATCAAGCTTGATTAAGAGGAACCATGGATCAAACATGGTTTAGATTATGAAAAAGAGAGAAGAAATGAAGTTTCCTTATACTTCACCTCAAAAACCCAATAACTTTGATCTTGAAGAAACTCATTGAAGATGAATGATTTAGAAGAAGTCTTCAACATGAAAGTTGCTTAGAATATCATGGAGATTCAAGATCTAAGGTTGGATGAAATTAAAAGAGCTTGGATGGTGATTTTAGGGGTTTTGACCGAATGATATCTCTTGAAGACAAAGATGGAATTTTTTATTTTGGATAGAAACTTGAAGCTTGAATTTGAAGATCAAGATGAATGATTTTGGAAAAACTAATAACTAGAGATGTTCTTAGAATGATGTTTAGGTTTAGAAAATCAAGTTGGATGAAATTTTTGAGTGATGGAAGGTGCTCTTGGAGGGCTTGGCCGAAATCTAGAGAAGAAAGGAGATGGAGAGAAAATTTTCTAAGTTTCCTTCTTGAAAATGAATCAATGAAGACCAAGGAAGACAATAATGACTAAAGCATGCAATTATGGTCTTCCAAACTCCTTCATG
The DNA here is from genome assembly GCA_029884605.1 of Ormosia emarginata. Taxonomy (NCBI): domain Eukaryota; kingdom Viridiplantae; phylum Streptophyta; class Magnoliopsida; order Fabales; family Fabaceae; genus Ormosia; species Ormosia emarginata. The sequence continues at coordinate 15,288,068 of JAQQTP010000078.1, read as the reverse complement.
CAGCACCAAAACCGTGTCCCCCTTCAAGCATTCTCCTTGGAGTGCAAAAATCAAAAGTAAGTCATTATGATGTCTAACTTGACCAAGACATGCAAAAATGACATAAAGCTTGTCTCTTTGTCTTCTAAACACTCCAAAACCATCACCTTCTCTTCATAATGCATTCAATAAAGTTGTATTCATTATTTGCCACCATTTGAAGCATTTCTAGCCATTGATTAATTCAATGGTTAGGATTTAGGTAGATTTTTAATTTTAGAAGACTAAATCTAGTAATTGGATTTTTCTCCTTTAAATTCTAGCCCTTAGATGTGTCTCCAAAATTAAGGGTCAAGATTGCTTCTTCAAATTTTAAATCCAAGGGTCATAATTAGTCTTTGCCATTTTAGAAGACCAAATCTCTACCCTTGATCAATTCTTCATCCAATGGTCATAAATGGTCTTTGTTACTTTTTAAGACTAAATCTTCACCCTTGATTTAATCTAAATCCAATGGTTATAAATGGTCATAGTCACTTTATATGACCAATTCTACACCGTTGATTAAATCTACGGTTGATATTGAAGCCTTCCTTATTAAGTTTTTCTAGATCAAATCTCCACCATTGATTAGATCAATGGTTAACATCCAATGCTTCTTCATTAAGTTTATTTCTTAACCTTTGATTAAATCAATGGTTAATATTCAAACTAAGTATTCTCATCCAAGGGTATAAATCAAGTCAAACTCTCTTTGTTGACTACGCAGTATAATATTTATTCTTGTATCCTACAAATAATATTTTTACTGTATTTTTATCATCCGATAATTAAATACAGTACAAAATACAGTACAATAAAATTTTAAAAATTGTTTCCGGATTCAGGTTTAGTAAGATCCCCTGTCTCCGTCTAAACAGTACAAATTTTTCTATGCGTAGAAAAATTTTTACTTTGCGGGACCCATCTAGGCCCACGTATGGCCACCTGGGCCCACATACACCCCCTGGGCCCACAAACAGAAAAAAAAATTCATAATCATCCACAAAAATCACAAAAATTATAAAATGCATAAATATCAAATCAGATTACGTAAAATAATTACCTAACGGTAAAAATTAAATTACGTAAAGTTTTCCCCGGCCCTAAAATTTTTATTTTCCTGACATGGAGTAAATCACTCAAAACTATCAAATACGCTGACGGAATAAACAAAATAATTTTACAGTGCATAGAAATTACTAAACAGTAAAATTTTGTTAACTGTCAAAATTATTGTTTAAGAGATAGGAAATTTTGGGATGTTACAAGCAACATGTGCAAATTTCTTATAATGGTTTAAATCATTCTACTAAAGTTATGGTTGATGCATCTGTAGGTGGGTCTCTAAACACAAAAACTCCATAAGAGGCTTAAGAATTATTCGAGATTATGGCTACTAACGAATACTAGTTGCCTAGTGGAAGATCTACTATTAAATATGCCTTACTTGCTCAGAATAAAAGTATTTCACAGTAGTTAGCCAACCTCTCTAAGCAAGTTGGGAATATGCAGGTGAATTCAGTGAACCATCAAGTGTTAACTTGCAACTTTTGTGGAGGTAATCATGTTAATGGTGGATGTGAGGTAGAAAACTCATGTGTTATTGCTCCAGAGTAGGTCAATTATTTGGGTAATCCTTCAAGACCCCAAGGTATTCCATTTTCAAATACATATAAACCAGGGTGGAGGAATCATCCCAATTTTTCTTGGAGAAATCAAAAGGTACCATTGAATCCTCAACCAGAGAAGAAGTTTCCTCTTGAGATTGCACTTGAGAAACTTTCTCTACAGACATCAGTTTTTGTGAAACAGGCTTCCACTTTTATGGAGGAGACAAGGACAAATTTTTAGAATCAAGGAGCAGTCATTTGAAGTTTAGAGAATCAAGTGGGTCAGATAGCAAAACAACTCTTTGAGAGACCTCTAGGCACCTTACCAAGTGATACAGTGATCAATTCAAAGGAGCAATGTATGGCAATGTCCTTGAGGAGTGGTGAAGTTATTAGTCCTCAACCAAAGAAGATAAAGCTAAGAAAGTACCTCCTCCTCCAAGTCATGATCAAGAAAAAGATGCTCTAGAGGAAGAGATCTCTACTAAAAGTAAATAGAAACATACGAGAGGAAGAAGAAAGAAAAATGATTCAGATTTAGATAAACTTTTTTATCCTTCACTGTACGCTAGGCATCCATTCCCTCAGAGGCTGAAGAATGAGAATAAGGAGAAAAAAGAAATGTTGTTCTCAAAGTTCCTTGATATTTTCAAGCAATTACAGATAAACATCCCCTTTGCTGAATCACTTGAGCACATGTCCTCTTATGCCAAATTTATAAAGGACCTGTTATTTAAAAAGAGGAAGATCAAAAAGGATGAGACTGTGATGCTTAATGAAGAATGTAGTGTCATAATTCAATAGAAGCTACCACCAAAGTTAAAGGATCCAGGTAGTTTCACTATTCCATGCACCATTGGCAAACTGACCATTGAGAAGGCTTTATGTGACTTAGGAGCTAGTATCAATTTAATGCCATTGTCAATTCTTCACAAGCTTGGGATTGAAAAAGTGAAGCCAACTATGATGTCTCTTCAATTAGCTGATCAGTCAATCAAATATCCATATGGTATAGTGGAAGATTTACTAGTAAAGGTGGACAAATTCTTTTTTCCAGTAGATTTTGTGATTTTAGATATGGACGAGGATGTTGATATCCTTCTAATTTTTGGAAGACCGTTCTTAGCTACTTCAAGAGAACTGATTGATGTACCAAGAAGTGAACTTATTTTGAGGGTAGATGGAGATCAGGTGACCATTAATGTTTTTGATAAATATGCATCGACATCAGATTTCTATGCCCCCATCAAATGCATTCAAGGCAAACCTCAACAAGATTTGGTTAGTAAGAGCCCTTCATCACCAATTAATGTTGATTTTTCCACTTCTAAGATTGTTGATGAAAAGGAGAAAGGTCTTCCTCTTTCCAAGATTGCTAGAATAGAAAAAGATCCTCTCATTTTTCCTGATTCATTGTAGATTGGTCCATTATTTAATGATTCATTGAAAGCTAATCCCTCATCTATTGTTCAATTGAAACCACCATAGCCTAGTGGAATTTCTCATATGAAGATGAATTCAGGACAACCCAGCTCAAGTCAAGTTCAAAACACCTTTGGAGGTTACTTCTAAGGCCATTGACCGAGTATGGAAGCATAAATATGAAAAATGAAAGGTGTCATCTTACTTCTCTTGCTTCAAGCCACCGTGAATAAAATCCAATGTCAAGTTAATGATGTTAAACAAGCGCTTTTTGGGAGGCAACCCAAATTCTATCTCTTTTATTTTTGTTATTTCTTATTTTATTTATTATCATTTTTCTGTTTTTGTTTTGTAGTTCGTTAATGTTGAGTCGGCTTAGGTGCCTTCCTGAGTTCGGAGCCTTTGTAGAAGGATGCATATAGTCATTTCGCCGCCAAATTTTTTTTTTCTTCTCTTTCTTTTAGTATTTTATTTCTGCATTTATTTATTTGTTCTTATTAATTTTAGTTTGTCAAGAGCACCCAATTTTTGTTTTCTATTAGTATTTTGTTTTAAGTCATACTTTTGAAACTGTGCATGCTGGTATATTGAATTGAATATCCAATGATTGCATAAATTGCGGATTGATCTATTTTCTTGGGATATCATATGAGAATCTATGAGTTGCATTTATCTCTATTGTTGCAATTGTGTATGAATGTATTTCTTATCTTTATGTTTGATAGACCCTAGAATATAAATACATGTCAAGCTTAGAGAAAGTTTATAGGATTGCATGTGTGTAGATGACTTGCACCTAGAAGTTGTTAGATTCTCTCTTGAGGTGAAATCCTAGACAATGCATGATCAAGGAAATGATAAGGGTCTTCTTTGGACCGTTTGAGCCTTTCAAGTCAACCTGTAAATACAGTATATCCTTAGGTCCCTTTTGCAGCCTTGTGTATGTTTGGTCTCTATTTCTTTTCTTTTACCCACGTTTTTCCTTTACCTTTATCTTAAAAAAAATTTGTCCTTCTTACACAACCTTTGTTAAATGCATATATTGTATTATTTTACTATTCAAGCCTTAGTCATTCTTTGTGCATGAAGTATTAAAGGAGTTAAAAGAGAGTGAGTGAGTGACTGAGTGAGAGAGAAAGAAAGAGAAAGAAAGTCCACCCTAAGTGTTGCAAAAAAATAAGTTTGGGGGTGCAGATTATAAAGAGAAATAAAGAAAGAAAAAAAAAGTGCAAATCAAGTGATGGATTCCTATGCTCCGTGTTGCACTTGTTCAACATTTAGAGGCTTGGATTGTGAAATATACATGATTTTGTATTTCAACTTTTGTTTTATTTATCTTACCCATTCTTTCTTATTCCTTACCCTTACCCTTACATTACAAGTTTTATAAAGTCCCTTTTGATCATTAGTTATGTGTTGTTTACATTAGTGGAGAGAGAGATAAAAAATAACTCTATGGATGCAGGTCTGATGTGCATTTGCATTTTGTATAAACTTATTTGGGCTTATACTTTATGAGTAGATTTGGTCTTACATTCTTATTTATGGGAAGTCATTTATGCATGAGAGTTGCATGTGAAAGCATTGTGACAATTGGATTGTAAATGTGTGACACTTTGAAATTAGCTTGTGAAGCAGTTTTTGAGGATATGCCTGATATTTGGTATTGCCATGTTGAAATATGAATGTTTTTAGCTTTTAGTTATTGTTTTATTTTGTTTTTAATTCTTTTTCTTTTTATTTTTGCTTGAGGACAAGCAAAATCTTAAGTTTGAGGGAGCGATGAACCTTTAAAAATTCATTTTTTTACGATTCAAATTCTGGGGCGATTCAAATTCTGGGTTTTCATCCTCTTTTAATCTCTTTGACTGAGTTTTGTTCTTAAGTTTTATTATGTTTTTATTATTTTAAAGTATGTTCTTATTACGTGTTTTATTTATTTTTGGTAGGTAAATACACTTAGAAAGAGACTGGATGCTTAAAGAAGCAAGAAATCAAAGCAACAAAATTTCAGGATAAATCATCAGATTTTGTGCAAAAATAAGAAATTTCTAAAGATAAATATTTGAAGGATTCTTATCATATTCTTATATGCTAATTAGAGTTCTAATTGGATGCAAAATCTTAAATAAGGATTAGATTGAAGATTGGACACGGATTCTCAAAGAGATTTGATTTAAAGCAAAATTTGGATTCCCGCACTTTCTTAACCATTCCTCATTAATTGAGCCATATCTTGGGTTACAAAGATCAAATCGACGCATCGTTTGTGGCATTGAAAAGCTAACAGAAAATCCTATAACTTCTTTGTTAAGAGCAAGGGCAAATTCGGCCATCTGGAGGGTGAGTAAAAATCGTGCAAGTCGGATATGAAAAGTTGTTAGCTTTGTAATTGGCTATCAACCTATGAAGACTTTGTTTTGATGATAACAAACTTAAGGATGTTACAAGATTAAGTCTAAGACCTTCAAGATTAGCTTTAGAACTTAGATCTTTTTGTAAAGGTATATTGTGGTTCACACTATACCTCCAAAACTTGTTTTTCAAAGAACTCATATAGCACACATGGTTTCAAAGGCCTCAAAATGGTTTTTAGTTTCCAAAGAAACAATTTTTAAGTGCCCAAAAGCTTACAAGACCATATGGAATCAATTGGTATGATTTAGAAACTGAGAAAATGTTTTTCATGTTGCTTATTTGAATAAGGATCTCTTTATTCGAATAACAAAAGTCAGAGAAGCCAAGAATTCCATCTGATTAAGCCTTATTCAAATAACACCCTGTGTTATTCGAATAACAGCTTTAAACCAAGTGGCGCACTATGTTTTTAAAAGATCTATTCGAATAGACTGATTTCTATTTGAATAGAAATGTTTTTGAATAGGCATTTTAAAATGTCTTATTTGAATAACCAAAATGGTTATTCAAATAACCAGTTCTAGAGACCATTTTGCAGAACATGCTATGAAGATCTATTCGAATAGGGTTTTATTTTATTCGAATAGACTAGCTTCCAGAATCAGAAACTAACGACTGTATTGAAGCAATTAATGCTCCAACCACCCATCTAACAGCTCTAAATCTTAATGGGCTATAAATACAAGTCTTTGGGCACCAAAGCAAAGTTGAAAAAAACATTTTGAGAATCTGGGTTAAGCATTAATACGAGTTTTCACAATCATTCCAATAGTTTATTTGTTTATAAGCTAAAAGTGTGAAAATTATTATACCCATTAAGCTTCAACTTATGTAATCTACTCTTTTGAGAGTTTATCATTCCTAAACACTTTGTTTATTATGTAAAAAGGGTGAGGTATCTCTCTAGTAAAAAGGATGAGGTATCCATTGTTATAAAGAATGTGAGGTATCCTTCAAAGGTTGTAAAGGATGAGGTATCCCCATTTTTTAGTCTCAAAGCATAGGGTTGAGGTATCCCAAGGTGTTGTTGAGTGCTTCAATCTGTAAAGGTTTTTAAGTACCCGTTCAAGCTTGAAGTTTAGTGAAAAATCTCGAGTGGTTCGCTTGAGGACTAGATGTAAGTCACAAGGTGTAGCTGAATCAGGATAAATCATTGTGTTTGATTCTCTCAACCCTATCTCTTTACATTGTGCTTTAATTATATATGTTTGAGTTGAGTTTGATATCTAGCTTTGCGTGAATACTTTCTATCTTGGCTTGTTTATTTGTGAGTGACTTATTTGATATCATTTATTTATTCACTTTAATTAAACAATAGCTTCAACGAAAATTAGTTTACAAGTGTTTTGCAAAAGATATGCGAAAATATTTTATAAACTTAATTCACCTCCCTCTTGAGTTTGAGGCCACTTGACAACAAGTGATATCAGAGCTAGACTCTTGTGTAAAGAGCTTAACAGCTTCAAGAGAAGGTGATGGCCTCTCCAAATGGTTTTTCAAAAAGTTTTTCTCTCTATAGACTTCTCTTTTTGAATGGGGATGGGTATACTTATTGGAAAGAATGAATGAAAATTTTTTATTGAAGCTATTGACTTAGATGTGTGGGATGCTATTGAAAATTGTCCTTTTATTCCCACACGTATGGTTAGTGGTGTAAGAACCAATACACCAAGAAGTGAATGGACGGATGAAGATAAAAAGAAGGTTCAATGCAATTTAAGAGCCAAGAACATCATTACCACAACCTTGGGGTATGATAAATTCTTTAGAATCTTAAATTATAAAACTGCCCAGGAAATATGGGATACTTTGCAAGTTACCCATGAGGGTACTAGTGAAGTGAAAAGATTAAGGATAGATACTCTCACTCATGAGTATGAGCTCTTTAGAATGAACCAAGTTGAAAGCATTAAAGAAATACAAAAATGCTTTACACGTATTATTAATCATTTAGCTTCGTTAGGAAAGACATTTTCTAATGAAGATCTTATTAACAAGGTTTTAAGATGTTTAAGCAGGGATTGACAACTTAAAGTGACGGCTATCTCGGAATCAAGAAATCTAGCAACAATGACCTTGGCCACACTTTTTGGCAAGCTCCAAGAACACGAATTGGAGTTGAATAGATTCAAACAAAATGAAGAGCTTGACAACAAAAAGAAGGGGATTGCTCTCAAAGCCACCTCCTCCAAAATTAATGATGATGATGAAGATAATGGAGATGACTTAGAAATTAATGAGGAGAATCTTAGTCTTCTACTAAAGAAGTTTGGAAGATTCTTCAAGAAGAATGAAGCTCAAAGAAGATCTCCCTTTTCCCAAAAGAATGCCTATCACATAAGGGAAGGAACCTCATCCACTCCTAAATGCTATGAATGTGGAAAACAGGGATATATGAAGATGGAGTGTCTAGTCTATCAAAGAAAAGTGAAAAAATATGAGAAGAGGTACTCAAAGGTGAAGAAAGAAAGAATGACCTACATAACTTGGGATGATAGTGACATGAACTCAATCGATAACTCAGATAATGAGAAAGCCAACCTATGTCTCATAACTAGAGGAGAAGAGGAAGATAAAGATGACATGGAGGTAACATCCTCAAACTTTGACTCTTCCCCTTCCTATGATGAATTGTAAAATGCATTTGAAGAATTACATAATAAATTTATTAGGCTTGCAAAACTTATTTCATTATCCAAGAAAATAATTTCCTCTTTTGAAAACAAAATCTCAATTTTAAACAAGGAAATTGAGGAACTTAAAATTGAGAATGAAACTCTGGGACTTATTGATGCAAATTCTTCATGTATGATATATTCTTAACTTGATAATGCATCTACATCCTTTTCTTGTTCATCATGCAAAACTTTCGAAAAGGAAATTGAAGATTTGAAAAATACTCTTTCAAAAATTACCTTTGGAAGAGATAATTTGAACATATTGCTTAGGAAGCAAAGATGTGCTTTTCAAAAGGCTGCTTTAGGGTACAACCCCAAAGACCAACGAAAACTTTACAAGAATTTCTTTATTCCCTTAAGCATATCAACAAGTCCTTTCATAAAGTGTTTTCATTGTGGCAAGAAAGGACATAGTACATCAAGTTGCAATGTAAGGAAAAATATCAATTACATGATATGGACCAAAATGGTTTGGGTCCCTAAAGGCACTATACCAACAACTAACACACAAGGACCCAAGAAAATTTGGATACCAAAGTCAAAAATTGAAGTGTGTTGTAGGTGTGCTTGAAGGCCAAGAATTCACTATGATATCTTAAAAATGGCTGCTGCAAGCACAAGTTCAAAAAATACTTCAAGCTATCCTCCAAAAAATGGTTGCTTCTCGTACACGTCTTCTGTAATCTTCACATTGGACGAGGTGTCCAAGACCTCCTAGTCTACCTATCGGTATAGGCTGATTTCTCAAGGAAGATAAGATTTCTTTGCTCTGCAGGAGCCGCCCTCTGAGTTCATGCCATAATGTCACCTACAGAGGACGCGATCGAATTAGACTCAGAAGCATCACTTATGGAAGAATCACTTATGTCTTCTACTGCCATCATAAGTTAAGAGAGCGAACAGGCTGGCCCACCTTTTGCTAATTCTTTCTTGGTCCGCCTTTTAGAACACCTTCAAGATCCTTGTCTAAGTCAAGGAATTCATACCATCACCAAAGTCCCCACCATAGGCTCGAAGTCCCCATTATGGCTAAGGAGGTGGGGACCAGGGAGGACTCAAGACCTCCACTGATGAGCTGCTATTTTGCACCATCTCTTCACTCCCAGACATTTCTCCCCTCCCACTAAATGCTCAGAGAAAAGGGAAAAAATGAAAAGGGTGAAAATGAGTAGTACCTTGAGTTTTGGAGGAGAAGAGAGGCTTTGAACAGTGAAAAGAATGTTGAAAAGGCATTAAACCACCAATACCCGCCAAGAAAGACGTCAAAAATCGTCCAAGTCGTTGGAGAAGGAAATCTAGAGTGCAAGAATGAGCAAAGAGTGGAAAGAGTTAAACCTCATTCCTATTTATAAGAGCGGAAAGTCACCCCCAAATTGCTGCAAATAATAGTGGCAGATATGCCTTTTCGTTTAAAGCGCCTCATCATAATGCCTCTTTTTTGAAATTTGAAAATGACTAATCATGATGCTGCAAACCCCAAATGATGGCTTCTATTGTTTTCCAACCACGTGGTGTACTATTTCTGAACAAAAGCATATGAAAGAATAATGCACAAAACATTCGAAACTGAAATGATGCATAACGTTTGAGAAGAACACCTAAGCCAGACCACAAACTTTCATCAAGACCGTGGCCAAACCATAACTTAATGCTTGGTTCTAAACCAAACTACTCTTACAACATGGACCCTGTGAACTACACATGGGGGCAATCTATTACATACCCTGGGTAGCGGAATGATGATGTAAGTAGAGAAACCCAACTCGAATCCCGACCTTATTGCTATGTACCTTATTTAAATTTATATTTACTTAACACTGATAGAATATTACATACTTCCTTATTTATTTAAGATTAAACTAAATATGTGCAATGGTTAAATACATAATGGAATTAATGTGATACTTAAATTAATTAAGTTGAAGTTCCTAATAAAATACAAGCAAAAAAAAAATTAATAAACATACTAGCTACATTTATATGTAATATTTACATATGGTATGTCAGTACATCTGTCTAACATATTTAAAAACCCTGAACAAGTTTAAAACTATAAAAAAAAAAGACATCTAAAATGTCTGAATAATCAATGTTGGTCAGTATATCAGTAGACAAAGCATACCCAAAAAGCAGTCAAGTCAACTATATATATCTATATACGTTCATATCATACATGCTTGTCAGTAGTCTAAATCATGCATGATAAAGTAGCGGATGTTAATGTCGTTAATCACAATACGAATTTCTTCAGTGGCAAGGTGAAAAACAAGGTGAGCATCAATATCAATCAGCAGTGTGATGTGTACCGTTCTATTTCTCTGAACATAATAGATAAAGGGGCGAGAATTTATAATTCTCAGTAGAGAAATCATACAGTTAATAAAATCATTATTTTGAATTATGCTATGTCTAGCTGCATTCACTGCAGAAAATAAATTTTAAACAAAGTATTATATAACTTTACTTTCTATCAATAAAATACATGCTAAATAATACTATTTCACATTTCATTATATATTACTTTTCTCTTCTTGCTCACATGACTAATAACATATCATATCATAGTTGAGATCTCAAATTTTCTAGGGTGTCCCCTAGCTTAGTGGTCATTCCAACCAAGGAACTCAATAAAGGTGATCACTCTATATGCTTAGGGGAAGGCAGATATGAAGCTCAATAAAGTGACCCATGTAAGACTTCGCATTAAGTTCTACTGTGCCTTTTAGCCTATGGACCTCCATAACGGGTCCTAGAAGACATAATATTCTTTTCTCTTACAACATTGATACCTCATCTTTAGGTTCAATGCAAATTAGTAAAATGTCACAACTTTGAGTATCATTCTTTCACAAAACAACATCAATAATTCATAATTTGTGACATTAAAATAATCAATTATTCAAGACAATTTCCATTACTTAATCATAGAGCTTGTCATCTACATATTCCACTTGATCATCTTTTATGGCCTCAACCATATAATCAAAATTACCACATTAGTAAAATCTATATCATTTATTTCTATAATTATAACAATAAAATGCAATATAATTCATCAACAAGTAAATTTAACTCTTATATCTATGTTTGGCTGAATTCACCATCTTGCGACAAAGAAGATTTTCTTCTCATTCTCATCATTTCTAGACTACTCCTAACATCAAGAGTCCATTTCTAACATCAATTTCACATTAACTAAAAGTTTAGACCAAAATTCTCAATTTGATTTGAACAAAACCCTAATTCTTGAATCTTTGTCTCTTTACCATATTTCCTCAAAATTAATATCATCCTTATGGTTCTTTTTTTTTTTATCAACAATACTATCCATCAATAATCCTCCAAAGAAACTCAAAACAAAATCTCAAGAACACAACTTGAAGTCTTAAACTAACCAAGAGTTCCAATCCAACAAAATAACCATAAATAAGGCTTCTATGATTCATAAGCATGATAAAGAATATATAAGATCACTATTTAAAACAAGAAAACACAAGAAAATAGGAGAAAGAAGTATGACTCCCTACCTCTTAGTCTTGTAAGAAACTTGAAGAAAGAAGGATTTGAAGCTTGATTCTAGCCTAGATTCCTTGAAAATCTTCTTGTTCCTCCACCAGCTTGTTGATTTCTATTTTTTTTTCAATTTTCTCTTAGTTTTTCTCCTTTTCTTACTCCTTGTTTCTCTCTTGGCCGAAACTCCCTAGTTCATGGAGTGTTCATCCTTTTCTTTTTCCTTTCAATTCTTTTCCTTTTATGTTTTCTAACTATCCAATGATAAGTGTAACAAGTGTAACTTCCTAACCAATAAAAAGCTTGCCAAATGTCTATATTTTCATTGGTTCTTAGTTAGGTTATGATGATTTAGTTACTCTAACTAAACTAACCTAACTAGGTTACCAATCTAGTTTCATAAACTAACTAAAGTATTAACCAATTTAGTTAGCATAATTACTTAGGGTTTTAGAATTGTGTTTCTTTCTCAATTTTTTTTAGCTTCCATCTTATATACCTTATAAATGTATTTAAGAACTTCCAGCATTCTAGAAAATCTTTTGTCAATCCTTCGGACTCACTTTGTAAACAAATAACTCAATTTGTAATTTTTAATTTCATGTATGCCCTATAAATAAATAACACAATTTAAATTATGTTATATACATATATATATATATATATATATATATATATATATATATATATATATATATATATATATATATATATATATATATATAGAATTTAATCTAGAAGGGATATTACATTATTCACACCCTAAAAGGGCTTATATATACACTTAGCAAGGTGAAAAATGTACAACCTAATTCCCAACACACACACACTACCCTCTTAGAGTACATACTAACTTGAGCGTTGGAGTGTCTTTTGTAAGTACTTACCCCCTCGCTCCATTGTCATTGTTGTTGTGTCATGGAAGAATCCACCATCTCTTACCTTCTCTGGTAAGCCTCAGAACCCAATTCTAAATAGTAAGACTCATTAAATGATGTGACAATACATTATTAGATAATATTGTAAAACTTGTTTATACTAACAGTTCATTAAAATTATTTTTTTTTTTAAAAAAATAGTTACTTGAAAAGTTATATTTTTGGTGAGAACATGAGGTATCTCCACAAGTTCGACTCATTTGAACCACACATGGAACTTATCCCTGTTCAATTATGAAAGCATGAGGGTTATGTGGTCGCCTCATTTTTAAAGGATGTTTTAAATAATATATAAATTATATGATTAAATTAAATGATGTGGCAACACATCATTGAATGATAGTATAAGATTTTTTTTACACTGATAATTAATCAAAATTAAACACTTACAAAATATTTTTTGCCATAGATAAGATTGATTTATTATGTAAAATTAGAAAGAAAACAAAGTTCCAAAGAACCATAAAATATGAGACTTCCCAATATCACTTTCAAAAAGTCTAAAAGGATAACAAAAGCATAAAGAGAGCTAATGAAATGTACTTAGCACATCAACAACATCAATCACAAAACTAGAACTAGGTGAGGCCTAAATTATATCGACTTACTCTCCAAAGACTTAGCAGGAAGCCCAGATTATCCAGACAAGCCCATTTTGCTTTTTTGAGGCCATTAGGCCCATAGCCAAGGGGGACAAAGGACATAACTAGTTCGAGGTCATTGTCAAAGAGATCGATCTTGTTAGCTGCAAGAGCTAGAAGAGTTGGTTGGGTGGCGGTCGCCATATAGATCAAACATATAGGCTGGCAACAAAACTAAGCCGTTGGACATGGTAGCACAAACCAGGATGTGGCAACTGCTGGAATAATATATGATTAAAATCAATATATGACTATATATTAAAGGTTATATTTTAAATAATATATAAATATATGATTAAATAGGATAATAAATCATATATTGATTATAGATCAAGATTGAAATCAACTTGAAATTAGTACCACTAATACATAATGTTAGAATTCATTTATAATAAATTGTAGTTTAAACATGAATAAATTAGTTGATTACAATTGCACATAAACATTTTTCATCATTGTTTTTCAAATCAATATGTTTAATATCTTCTTTGTGCGATAGTAACACATCTGATAAGACCAACTGACTCGACTCAAAAACAGTTGGTTGTAATGGAAGTAAATTGTAATCTTAGACAAATTATCTATAATGTAAGGGATTCAAATTTTGAAGTTATCACTTTGGATATAATTTTACGTAATCGTCACTTTTAATTCAAAGGTTAGTCTCATAATAATACTTGTGAGAATAACTATTAAAGACTAAAAAGAATATCTAAGTCATTTTCTTGCCAAAAAAAGAAAAAAGAAAAATCAAAAAGTCAGTAATGAGAAAATTATGCATGGGACATTAAGCTCCGAACAAGAAATCATCGTAATGAATAATTTTAGCTAAGCTTCATGTATTAAAAAAGAAAAATGATTCTCTCACACTATATTTTTTTCACATTTTTAACACTAGTTAATGATGTATAAATTTATAGTTAATTACATGTATTATTTGATTAATGGATTAGTAATGAATTCATAACATACGTTAATCACAAATTTATACATCGTTAACCAACAATATACGCTAACCAAAAATACACATTAACCATAAAGTTGTGTATCGTTAACTAGTATAAAAGTTATGTAAAAAAAGTGGTATGAGATTCCTCTTTTCAATGGGAGGCTTTCAGTTGAGGCAGTACTCCACCGCTTCCATATTTGCCCTTATCTAAACTATAATCTTTCAATCACTAAATGTGGTGGTTTGTCTCTGGTCTTACCAACCAATTGTTGTTGCTTGTACTTAGTTATGTTCTCATCCTCACGTCTATTTGGTCATTTCATATATTTGTATATTTTGTCCTTTCGTTCCTCCAAAAATCATGTACGAACCGTTGGAATGGGGGTGAAAATTATAGGAAAATATAAGACATTTTTGGGGAGACCTTGAGAATGAAACATCACCCTTCCAATTATGACATCACAAGTACACATTGTTAGAAAGAGGGGAGCAAATAATGGATTTAAGCAGAAATAACATAAAAAATGATGAACTTAATGAGGAACAATAACAAAGGGCCGGATACCATATCATAACAAAAAACTTTAAGGTAATAGATTTATAGATCCAACCATTTAGTTATAAAGGATAAGGATCATCTCTCGTTGCCAAAAAAACAAGCGAGGTCCTGTTACTTAGAAGTCATGGAAAAAAAAACCAAAAAAAAAACAAAGAAGCTGATCTTGGCCAACATGACCCTCTCCTATTTTTTGGTAACAGGAGAGGATCCTTATCCATTTATATATAAACTCCTCACTTCATTTATGCTTAAACAATGTGGGGCTTGGAATTCACATTAGAATTCTCAACATTTTCTATCTCAAGTGCGAATTTACACATAAGGATATCACACACAAAAGGCACTCACCTCCGAGTAGAGTAACGGTCAACGATCTTGCCCCAAAGTTAGCTTTTTACTTTTCTAATGGGATGGACAACTATGAGAATACCAATAACCGTGATAAAGATACTCGCTTAAACTAAATCAGTGACTTTGATACCAGTTGTTAGAAAGAGGTGAACCCAAAATACCAAAAAGATTTGAAACAATGGTATTGGGTTTTAAGTTTTGATGGTGAAAGATTTTTGTAGGAAATTTGTTAGGTTGATTGATTTGAGTATAGGAGGAAAGTTTTCAAATTTGATTTTTCTATAAAACATTTCCTTACTCATTATTTGATTTCCATTATTGTTAGAGACAAGTCATTTATACCAGTCTATGATTGGATCAAACTCTTTTAAGTGCAAATGAATGTTCCAATGTTCAAAATTTGAATAATATGTTGTCATACATAAGCCAGAGGAAAGGAGCGACTACTGAGCAAAGGAGCAACTACCATAACAGAAGAGCAACTATGCATTTTTTACATAGAATTAATTCCCACGAATTTGAAGTTGTTTTTCCCTAATTTTCTCCATCTTCGACAACTAGAAAAACATGAGAAAACTTTCAATTATAAATAGGAAGCCTTGGAGAAGATGAAGGTAACAAATTACTCAAAACAAAAGAGAGGAAGTACTACATTCTTGCTATCTCTATTTTTTTTCTCTTTAGTTGATTCTACACTTGTTTATCCACTCTATAGAGAGAGTTTTGTTGTTGGGATTCATTGTAGCTCATCTTTAAGAGCATACGAAAGAGAGCAAATTTTTGTTCTAGCGAAATAGGTTACTTTTCTTCGAGTAGAAGTTAAGGGAGGTTTAGTGGTATTCTCGGTGAAAGAAACCATTGTAACTCTGCTTTGAGAGTAAGATAGAAGAATGTTAGTTGGAGTTCTTGTAAGAGAAAATTCGTCATGTGAAAAAAATCTCAAGCATTTGCTTGTGAATTAGATGTAGGTCGCGGGTTGTGGCCAAACCAATATAAAATTTGTTTGTGCATTCCTCTCTAGCTTTTCTTTTTTACTTACCATTTTTACTAATGTTTATATTGCAATTGTTGATTTAATTTTCATATTTTTTGTTATTGAACCTTATAGAATTAATTCACCCTCCTTCTTGGTTCTGTCAGATGGACTTAAAAGAGAAATAACAATAATGGATCGAATATCAAATCTTAATCTAAAATCTTAAGGCAAACTCACACTTGAATTCTTAACACACAGTAGTTAGCAACGGAGAGTGAGTGGTTCTTTTCATAAGGATGTAAAAGCCTGTGTTCATATGCTTTTAGCTTATCATTTATTGTTCTTGTTAATTTTCTCTCAAGTTATAAATTTTCACCCCCTATCTTTTTTTAATTTTTTTTTCTTGCTACTGATGTTATATACCCAACTCAAATATGTGCGACATGAAGTTTAATATATAGCAAATTAAAGGACGTGTACGTGTTGAAAAAGATTAAGTTAATTTGATAGCATATGAGTCTCTTCTATCCTTCTTATATATTCAACTTTTTAGTCCTTTTAATTAATAATTTCACTGTATTAACTATGTATCATATCAAGATCAATTACTTATGTACAGAATGTGTCCTTTTGTAGAGGAACTGGGTATTTAAGTATTATTTTTCTTTTTATACCAAATGAATGCCATACTTGTAATGAGTATTATTTAATTTTTTGCGTGTGAAATTAGAGCCGGAAAAATTTGAGCCAGTAATAATTCAAAGGCGCAGTTCCATGATATAGTTAGGCAGTAATGTTACATAATATGTGAGAGATTGCATATTATATATAGCTTTCCTACAATGCTTGGTTTGCTAGGTAGACATCACGCTTTTATTAATACATGTAAATATAAATTCGATACTTGATGCAAGAACTTTCAATCAACCATAGATTGCCGTATTCTTCCACCAGTCTCGCAGCACTAATGGTTTGCTAAGTTCAACCCATTAAATTGCTGAAGGTGCGAGACGGCACTCCACCACAACCTTCCATACCTTACTTCTTCCACCCCGCCCTTTTTCTGATCCTAGCCAGGCCCAAAATAAAAAGGAAACGACGAAAACGGGTAGAAAAGAATAAGGTTTGAGTTCGAGATTTTGAGTTCTAACATGCTTTTTAGAGGAAGCAGGATTGCAGGAAATGAAAACTCTGCATGCACCTCAGGTTTTTCAGGTTGGAAATGGAGACTGGAGACATATGTTTCGGCGTATAACTCTATATCAATAAAATTTTGGTGTTTGGACTTACTTCACTCGATCTTGACCGGGATTAAAGTAATTCATGACTTCTAAAACTGGCTCCACAAATTTTGAGCCCTACTTTTCCCTCAAATTGTGGAACAAGGGATGATGTGTGGTTTGCAGACGTGGGAGGTTTTATACACATCATAATATTTTTTCTTTAGCACTGGAATTGCAATTCTATTGACCCATATTTGTGCCATTAAAAACAACAAACGACTTAATCATAAAAAATTTAAACAGCAGGGATATCATAACGGAATAATTAGAATTTACAAGGGACTAAATTGCAATTTAACCTTACTTGTATATATATATTCCATCCAAAAGATTTCATGTAATTAATCTAAACATGCCGTACGCGGTGGAATTAAGTTACATAGAAAGGTCATGTTTTGGTTTGTAGGAAAAAGACAAGGAGCAATTTAATGCGATACTGTGTCTCAACCTCTAGTAAAAGCAAAGCAGCAGAACAGAATCTATTTGTTGGTTAACTTAAAGGGTTTCTGGTTTGGAGGATAGCAACCACTTGGTGAAGTTTTGCAGTGTAGCTTCGTCGGCTCTGTAGTACTTTTGTGTGAATTCAAGTAAATTCAACCATGTGAAATCTGGATACTGTTTTGTCCCATCGCTACGCACGATATCCTCTGGGGGTCTCACCACCTTGTCTTCTTTTGGGCACACAAAGAATGCCAAGGACCTCCTCTCTTTGTACTGATTAACCACTGCCCTATGCAAGCAACTCTTGTATCTCCCATTTGATAATGCCTACACAACCAACAAATAAGTTAAGATTCATGCCCACCTTACATGATTCCTTCTCTAGGCAGATTCATATATAATCCAAATTATTCACCTCCATACATAGAATATGTGTATTTGTTCAAGATTATTCGCAAATATACATGCATGTCGCGACTTGCAAGGCCATAATTTGTCACTATAAGGGTTTCCAATAGAAAGCTGCAACAAACCCTTCTCTACTCTTGACCACTTCCTAATTTTAGTCCCTAGCTATAGCTTCGTTTTGTAGCTCTTCTGATTGCGACCTTAACTTTTTCTCTTTAAATCAATTCTTCTATTTAGTTACAAAACAAAACAATTTTGGCACTCATTCTAGTTCTTGATCTAGAATTTGGGCGAAAGCATAATAAAGGAAAAACAAAACAAACGACGTAGATTACTTGTTCTATCTGTCTATCGTCTTTAAAGAATTAAGGGAGGAAAATGGTGCTATTAAGGCCTCAAGTCTATATGAGGTATGAGAATTGCTGGCTAATAAATTAGGATAAAATGATATTAGAATATATGTGCATGTGCCGCTTGATCTCATTAATATATAGTGTGATAATAAAACAAGTGAATTGCTTCAAATATATACAAATTGTAAAGAGTAGATATGTTCTAGCGCATCAGGTTAATTTGACCTTCTTGACATTTGTAATTTTTTTTAACGTTGACAAAACAACTTTTTTATTATTAATCCATTTTAAAGTGTTTGACAAAAAATTTAGAAAAAAATAAATAATATTATTCTACTCAAGAGACTTTTTTGTAGTTAGACATAGTCTAAGATTCATTCCTTAACTACAAACAACAAAAGAGAATAATTAGTAACCATACACGTAATCATACTTGTCATGAAAAAATATCATATTATCATCTTTTACTGAACTTGACTGATAAGTGTAGTTTGATAAAGAGCTGTTATTCTCTCAGTATTTTATTTCGGAGGTAAAAGTTACGTCATTTCAATCTTTGTATATATATGTATTAATCTAATTTCATTATGTAGACTCATCATGCAAGGGAATCCTGCACAGAGAACCAATCCTAATGCCTAAAAGTATCTGCGCATTTAATTGATTGATTTGTCACGTTGCAACAGATAATAAGGCCATGTATCTGTTCAGTTATTGATAGCCACAAAGTAAGATACGTACAGACAAAACATTTGTAATTAGAGAAATGTTAATTAGTAGAACATTCCCTATTATATTTTTTGTAATATATTTTTTTATTAAATTACTCACATATTAAAGTATATATTCAATTTTAATTAATATTTAATTAATATGTAATTAATTTAATTAATATGTAATTAAATTTAACTTTATACTTTAATGTATGAAATAGTCTAACAAAAAAAGATTGTATTAAAAAGAGTGTCTTATCATCCTTTTCTTGTAATTATTATGCAATGTATATATATTTTGAGGGCCTACGTACCGTGGAGGTATCACCAATGTTAACTACGAGGGCGTCGGGACGAGGTCGAACCGTCTGCCATTTCTTGTCTGCAAACACATCAAGCCCTCCAACTTGATCTTGGTGAAGTATGGTCAGAGAAGTTGGGTCACAATGAGGTCCCGTCCCTAGTGCAAGACTTGGCTGCTGGCACGATGGGTAATAGTTGCATCTCATGATGGAGTGACCATCTTCAAACAAGTCCTTATAATGCAACCGATCCACGCCCAAGCTAATAGCCAAGAGCTCTATCAGCTTCATCCCCAACCCCTTCATAGCTTCACAGTACTTCTGGAATGCCACTCTGCGTATTGCACAACAAATGACTTAGTTGTTTGTATTCTTATATATATCGTAGGTGCTACAGTATTCACAACAAAGAAATATGAAACCAAAAACACATGACATAATGTTAATTAACTATTAGTCTTACCCAGCTTGTTCAAAATCTTCCCCTAAGGTGGAGTTAAAATAGTTTGTGACAATAGGCTCTAAGGTATTGTCATGGAAGGGGAAAGAGAGGGTCTCCTTCCATGGCAATTTGGAGGAGAACCGGTCAGCATGGGCACCAGAATAGCCCCACATGGAACCTGTTGTCTTACGAACACTTAGTTTCCTTTGGATTGGGATCTTAAAGAAAGCGTCGATTTGATTATATGCTTCACCAATGAGGTGTGGATCAATCCCATGATTAATCACTTGGAAGAAGCCATGGGTCAAGCAAGCTTTGCGTATGAGCTTAGCAGCACGGTGTATGGCCTCATCGTCATCTCTGAGGAACCCATCAAGGTCCACTACTGGCACTTGGAGCTCGTCATGGGCGTCCTCCAGGCACTCCTTTGGCCAAACGAAGTTCATGGGCACTTGAACTTCTTGATGATTCAGTGCAGACACCAAGCAGAGACCTGAATCCATGGCACGTTAATTTAAAATTACAGTTTTAATTGAGGAAGGAACTCAACACACAAATAGAGTGAGTCTTGACTAGAGTAGTGGAGATAGAGCACATATAGGCCAAGGAATGACACGGAGAGAAATGTTTACTTAAATTTAGAATAATTTAAGCGTATCAGATTAATTAAGATTTAATATTTTTATAAAATTTTATAAAATTAATTATATGGAATAAAAATTTATAAAATATTATTTTTTAATTAATTTAATATACTTAATTAAATATTTTAAATTTAGATAAAAAATTATCATGGCTTAATATGTATTTATAGAGTCGAGACATGGAATAATGGAACTGTAAATCGCAAGAAACAAACAAAAAAGTGGAATCAGATCTAAAATTTTAAAAAACAAACCCAAAAACAAATTGAAGGGAAAAAAGTGAGAGTGAGAGTGAGAGGCGTGGTTTTTTGCATGTTAGTAAAAAAAATTTATTAATTTTTAATCTATTTAATTTATCTATATTAAAATCAGTCTAGTCTATTTAATTAGAATAATATATTTTATTAGATTAGATCTAATGGATTAAATTTAATTATGAATATTTAGTAATCTAACCAAAATATTCATTGGATCCATTAGATATCCGTTGGATATCCAATTAAAATTCAATCCAATGGATATCCAATGTGTTGAAAACGTGTAAATATCTTTTGTATTTATATAGTTTTTTGTATAGGCTAATTAAATCATAACCCTAATCTTTGTATTTATTATCATAAATCTATATAAACAGCTCTCCGTTGTGTAGTTTAGACACGTGATTTCTTCATATGTCTCTCTCTCTTTTCTCTCTTTCAACATAGTATTTAGAGCCTAAAGAGAGGCAACTCTAGAACCGTGCATATCCGGTGGGTCCACTGCCCTCCGATGAAAATTTTTCTGGCCAAATGTATTTTCCTTCTAGTTTACCGACCTTTCTCCCTTGCTGTGACGTCTTTCCAGCCTTTTTTTCTCCTTGTTAGCCGCTACCTCTACCTTCTGCCGCGTTTTGACGCCCCCTTTCCGGCCGGCGACCACATCACCGGTGTCGTCTCCTTTCGACTGGCTCGACCTTCGAAGCCCAGCCCCACCGCCCCACTAATGCGCCCCCACGCACCGCCACCAGCCCCGACCAAACAGCCACTGCGCGGAGCATTTTCCGGCGCATGACTGCTAGTCCGGCAGCCTCCCCGGCCGTCGCTTCTCTCGCCTGACTCGTCTCAGCTTCCTCTACGCCGATCTGCCCTCAGATCCTTGTTCTCTTGCGTTAAGATTTTCAAGTATCTTTTGTTTTTCACTTTTGCCCTTTATATTATGACCTATGGTGAGTTCTACCTCCCCAAATGGCTCTAAAGATCATCCCAAGGTTGAGCCTTCTGTTTTCACAAGTTACCTTCATACCCCTCTCTCTGCTGATAAGTTAGATGGCAGCAACTATGATACTTGGGCTTTAGACATCAAGTTGTGGCTTGAAAGTCAAGGCTATGAAGACCACCTCACCACAGACCTTACCTCTGTGCCTGCGGAGGAACAACCCAAGTGGAAGAAGATTGATAAACAGTTGTGCGTTGTCATCAAGTCCACCATTCACTCTTCTCTCAAGCAGATCTTTCGTGCTTAGACCACTTGTGCTCCTGTTTGGGAGCAAGCCAAGATTCTTTACACTAATGACATTCAGTGGTTATATGGGGTTTGTCACAACCTCATGAGTATTATTGCTCCTCGTCAGTTTGATGGACCTATGTCTACTTACTTAAGTAAGGTTCATAGTACTCTCCATGATTTCAATGAGTTGCTACCCCTTGCTGCTACCCCAGCACAAGAACTCGAGCAACACAACACCTTCTTCATGCTCATGGCCTTCTATGGTTTGTCTCCAGAATATTCTGCCAATCATGATCAGATTTTGGGTTCGCCTATTATCCCCACTCTGTCCTCAACTTGGTCTACTTTGCTTCGGGTCCCAGCGAAGCAACCCTCTGGTTCTGTCATAGCCCCGGCTCCAATTGATACTTCTGCCCTCGTTTCCCAAAGTGTCAATCGTGGTCGTTCTCGTCCTGGCCCCTCAGTAGGACACATCCGAAGTATACATTCTGTAACAAGTTGGGTCATACAGAGGATCGTTGTTGGACCAAACATGACCGTCCTCCACGGGCTGCCAATGTTGCCCAGGCCGCTATACCTGATTTACCTGAGCCTTCTACTCCACCGACCACATCTCCGGCGGCCTATGTAGATTTTCTGAAATGGTTTGAGCAACAACAGGCTTCTAACTCTACTGCATCTATTGAGCACACTAGTAATACATTTGCTTGTCTCTCTCAATCGCCACCCTTAGGTCCTTGGGTCCTTGACTCTGGTGCATCTGATCATACCTCTGGTAATAAACTTCTTTTTTCCAAATTCTCTAACTCAGGCTATTTACCTATAATTACTTTAGCAAATGGTTCCCAAACACAACCCGAAGGGATTGACACTGTCTATCCCCTCCCTTCTCTGTCTGTTGATTCCATTTTTTATGTCCCTGGTTGTCCTTTTAATTTACTATCTATTAGTCGTTTGACATGTTCTTTAGATTGTTGCATTAGTTTCACTAAAGACACTGTCATTTTGCAGGACTGGAGTACAGGATGGATGATTGGCACCGGATGTGAGTCTAATGACCTTTATAGCTCTCTGTCACCTCTCGTGTGTGCTCTATTACGGATTCTCCTCTCATCATCCATGCTCAGTTGGGTTATCCTAGCCTTGCCAAACTACAGCAAATGGTGTCAACCTTTTCTAAGTTATCTACTTTACCTTGTGAGTCGTGTCGACTTGGGAAACACACCTATAGTCCATTTCCCGATAGAGTATGTCATCGAGTTGCGTCTCCTTTTGCTTTATTGTATTATGATATTTGGGGTCCTAGTCATGTTGAGTATACTTTTGAGTCAAAATACTTTGTTACTTTCATTGATGATTATTCTCAGTGTACTTGGTTATTTTTAATAAAAAATAGATCAGAGTTGTTTTCAATTTTTAAGACCTTTTATAATGAAATCAAAACTCAGTTTAGTGTTTCGATTCATATTTTGCGTAGTGACAATGCCCATGAATTTTTATTTCAGAATTTTCAAATTTTTATGGAATCTCATGGCGTTCTTCACTAAACATCTTGTGCCTATACCCTTCAACAAAATAGGGTTGCTGAGCGCAAAAATAGACATCTTATTAAAACAACTCGGACCTTTTTGTATCATGGTCGTGTTCCCTTTCGTTTTTGGGGCAATGCGGTTCTCACTGCTTGCTATTTGATTAATCGTATGCCCTCTTCTATTCTTGATAACTGGGTACCCTATTCTGTTTTGTTCCCTCACCAACCCCTCCACTCTATTCCGCCTCCTGTCTTTGGGTAGACATATTTTGTCCATAATGTCACTTCTGGTCTTGACAAACTATCTGCTTGCTCCATCAAATGTGTTGTTCTTGGTTACCATCGGTCTCAAAAAGGTTATCGGTGTTTTTCACCTACTCTTAAGCGTTATCTAGTCTCTGCTGATGTCACATTCTTTGAGTCTATTCCTTTCTTTGAGTCTCCTGACCTGCCTCTTCCACCCATCACTGAGGTCCTCCCTATTTTTCCTCCTCTTGTGCTCCATCACCACCTTGCCCTGTTGGTGCCCCAGTCCCTACTACTGGCCCTCTCCAGGTTTATCATTGTCGGCCACAACCACCACCACTGCTACCACCACTGCTACCACCACCATCAGAGGTTGTAGAGATTACTGAGGCCCCTATGGGCTCTCATCCGGCACCACTTCCTTTACCAGCTCCGGTACTGCCTCCTGCGTCAAACCTTCCTATTGCTCTTCGAAAAAGGTATTTGATTCACTCGTAACCTTTCTCTTCACTATGTTACTCTCAGTTACCATCGCCTCTCTTTATTGCATTATGCTTGCCTTTCCACCTTGTCTTCTGTGTCTATTCCTAAATCTCTAGGTGAAGCTTTATCCCATCTTGGGTGGCGACAAGCAATGATTAATGAAATGTGTGCACTTCAGAGCTGTGGTACTTGGGAACTTGTTCCTTTTTCTCTTGGGAAGTCTGTTGTCGGTTGCCGGTGGATTTATACGGTTAAGGTTGGCCCTGATGGCACTCTTGATCATCTAAAGGCTCGTTTGATGGCAAAGGGGTATACCCAGATATTTGATTTGGATTATGACGACACTTTCTCACCAGTGGCGAAGATGGGTTCTGTTTGGCTTTTTCTGTCTATAGCCGATATTCGCCATTGGTCCCTTCATCAGCTGGATATCAAGAATGTTTTTCTTCATGGTGATCTACAAGAAGAAGTCTACATGGAGTAACCTCTAGAGTTTGTTGCTCAGGGGGAGTCTTCTGGCCTCGTTTGTCGTCTACACAAGTCCTTGTATGGTCTCAAATAATCTCCCGGGCTTGGTTTGGTCGACTTAGTACTGTTGTGTAGCAGTTTGGTATGACTCGCAGTGAGGCTGACCACTCTGTCTTCTATCGTCATACAGTTCGATGCTGTATCTATTTGATTGTGTATGTGGATGACATTGTTATCACCGGCAGTGATCACCAAGGTATAACTCAGATAAAACAACACCATTGTCATCACTTTCAGACCAAAGATCTTGGCAAACTTCGTTATTTCTTGGGAATTGAAGTGACACGATCCAAGGATGGCATAATAATCTCATAAATGAAGTATGCTATGGACATTCTTGAGGAAATAGGACTATTGAATGCAAAGCTGGTAGACACCCCTATGGATCCCAATGTTAGACTTTTACTGGAGGAAGGGGAACCACTTTCAGACCAATGAAGATATAGACGATTGGTTGGAAAACTTAACTATCTTACTGTTACCCGTCCAGATATCTCCTTTGCAGTGAGTGTAGTAAGCCAATATCTAAACTCATATTGTGAAGGACATTGGGATGCAGTGATTAGTATTCTCAGATATATTAAGGGAGCACCAAGAAAAGCCTTTGTCTATGAAGACAAAGGACACACTTAGATTGTAGGATATTCAAATGTTGATTGGGCAAGTTCTCCTACTGATAGGAGATCGGCTTCTAGTTATTGTGTATCCATTGAGGGTAATCTGATTTCCTGGAAAAGTAAGAAACAAAATGTGATTGCAAGATCAAGTGCCGAAGCAGAATATCGAGTCATAGCCTCAGCTACTTGCAAGCTCATTTGGTTAAAACAGCTTCTTAAAGAGCTTCAGTTTGGAAACGTTATGCAAATGACTCTTATTTGTGATAACCAAGTTGCTTTGCATATCGCTTCTAATCCAGTATTTCATGAGAGGGCCAAACATATTGAGATAGACTGTCATTTTATTAGAGAAAAGATCTTGTCTAGAGACATCACCACTAGCTTCGTCAATTCAAATGATCAACTGGCAGATGTTTTCACTAAGTCTTTGAGAGGTCCTCGAATAAACTATATTTGCAACAAGCTTGGTGTATATGACTTATATGCTCCAACTTGAGAAAGAGTGTTGAAAACGTGTAAATATCTTTTGTATTTATGTAGTTTTCTTGTATAGGCTAATCAAATCATAACCCTAATCTTTGTATTTATTATCATAGATCTATATAAATAGCTCTCCATCATGTAGTTTAGAAATGCAGTTTCTTCATATGTTTCTCTCTCTTTTCTCTCTTTCAACACAATGTATTTTACCTTTTTTTTATTTCAATATTTTCACTTTCACTAAAGGCCAAAAGCTCATAACATAAAATGTTGAGTCCCAAAGTTTTTAGAGATAATTTTTTAGAGAGAGAAAGAAAATTTTTAGAGAAAGAAACATTTTTTAGAGGGAAAAATATTTTTTAGAGAGAGAGAGAAACATTTTTTAGAGAGTGAATAAAAATTTTTAGAGAGAGATAAACATTTTTTAGAGAGAGAATGAAAACTTTCAGAGAGAAAGAAATATTTTTTAGAAAAAAATGAAAACTTTTAGAGAGAAAAAAAATTTAGAGATAGATTTTTTTTTAAAATGAGTGGATTGGATATCTATCCATCCAATCCATTAAAATTGATTACTTAGATGAATTGAATATTTATCTCATTAAATTAGGTCATAGATGGATTAAATAATATCAAGTATTTTGTAATGAATTTTAAATGAATTAATAGTTTATTTTAGGTCCATCTATTATGATGCAATTCAAAATCAAATCAATCTATCTATTTGACACCCTTTCTATATTTATTAGAGCCCAAAATGGGCTGAAGACTTTTTATTGTATCCTAAAGGCTAGAAATTCTTTAATAGCCTAATTGCATTACTAATTATGATAATTGGTTAAGATTATTTATAAATTATTTATAATAATTATGTGATTGATCTATTACACTTGACATGTTAAATTTATGTAAGTATTTTTCTTAAAAATAACTTAAATTACAAATATGATGATAGTGTAGAACCTTAGCATCATTGTAAAAGAAAGAGACACACCATTATTATTTTTAACTGAAAAAAGCTAAAACCAAGTAAGTAAAAAACATTCGATATGTGCCAACCATCTTGTAGTTCAATTGACACCAATTCATGTCTTTAAAACTTCGGTAAAATGAAATGTGCGTGATTTGATTCTTCACTAGAGACAACTTATCCACTAGAGGCAAATTATCCCTCTCACTCAGTACTTATTCTTCAGTGTAAGGGGAAAAAAATTGATGATAGAAAAAGTAACTAGAAACTATTATTAGATTGAAAAAATAAATTTTGCACACTTGTTTACAATATTTTGTATTATTTTGTTCGTATAATCAGCTTTTGCATTATATAACAATTCGTGCATGACAGAGAACGACACGAAGGTAAGAGAGAGGAGCTGAAAAGCTGTCGCCCGCACGGTATAACATTATTTGTTGCGTGCATAAATTACAAACCATTCACTCACATGCTGATATAGAACTAATTAACGTGTGTTTAGATTAAAATTAATAAATTTAAATTTAAATTAATTTGAATTTATAAATTTAAATTTAATTAAAAATAAATTTATAATAATATAATTTATATTTAAAAATTTTTATTTTAAAAATAAATTTGAATAATAATTTTAATATAAAAGTAATTTTTTTATTTTTTAACTAACTTACATTTGACTAAAAATTATATTGAAATAAATAAGAATTCAAAAAATCTAAATATTATTTCGCGTATTTCAAAATCTTCAAACATCAATTTGTTAATGCAAACAGATTTTCAAACATGCACTTAGTGCATCTCCACAAACTATCTATGATATTTTCTTGCAAGTCAACAACGTTTGGCACTATTTTCCTTTTGTTTTTTTTTAACATAAGATTTGGTACTTTATAGTCCACAGGATTGCGACTACCTATTGTTTATGGGGAATTTTAGTTTAGAGAGTTAATAATAATTCTAGTAAATAAATAAATCTATCAAAACGAATGTAGATTTAAAGTTATGTGATAATCTTGTTGTGAAAATAATTTTAACAGTAAACAAGAAGGATTTATGAAAGTTGAAATAAATGAACAGAAATATAGAAAAGAAACTTTAAAAAGATTAAAGAAATTTAAAGAAACTGAACAGAAATTTAAAAATGCAGAAGATTAATTGAAAAACGTGTAAATAGTGCAAAATTAAAGTGCAGAATTTAAATAGAAAACAATAAAGAAAAGCAAGTAAAAAGTGCAAAGAAATGTAAAGGAATTTTAAAGAATAAGACTGAAAAGTAAATGAATTTAAAAGAATATTGCATTAATGTAAATGACTTGAAATGAAAAGGGAAGGCATACTTGAATCAAAATCCTTTGATCTGCTCGAGTTGAGATGTTAGGATTATGTATCAGCAAATAACCTCCTTTTTTACATCGTGGCTACTGATATTTATAAATAAAATTACAAAATAACTGACACCCTAAAATTCTAACACGTCCTGGCAGTTATGCTATCAACATACACCCACTTTCCAATAGAACTAGCACTTAATTGCTTTGACCATTCTTCGTTGACTCAATGCAATCTTTCTATCAAATTATTCTTCTGTCGAATTCACCATTTAGCATTTCTATCGGCTCACAACTTTAATACTATCATCCAACCGACGAATTGTCAAATCTTTGTTTTCACCCCCAACAGATGCCCCCTAAAATTTTTCTTTCGACACCGACAGGAGAAAGATAAATTTTAATCAAAATCATTTCAATATATATATATATATATATATATATATATATATATATATATATATATATATATATATCTTTAAATTCAGTCAAAATCTTCCACAAGTACCTGGACAGCCACAATCAATCTTATCATTGCAAACAAAAATAGACGTTCCTAATAAATAGGGTCCATAATTACCCCTATTTTCTCGCAGAAAAATAACTTTTCAAATTCACGTGACTTTTGACCCCTTTATCACTGTTTACCATCTTCAAACTTTTCACCTCTCTTTACTGTTCATCACCTTCAACTTTACCTTCGCCCGTTTTCTCTGCAAACTCTTGCCTTCTCCCATGGCTTCCAGCTCTCAAACTCCTAGCATGCCAACAGCAAACTTGGGTAACCATGCGGTTGTTCAAGACCCAGTTCTACAAAAGTCTGAACTCTGGTATCTCTCGAAGGTAATACTCCCCATTAACGACTCTACTTTCCTTGGATCCTCCGGCCGCTTTCTTGGGCCCAGTTCTGCCCAAGGACTCTATTATTGATGAAATAAATTCCTTCTTTCCTTGTAAAAGTTTCCAAGAAGCTATCTTGGCTTCCATTCCTTCCATTCCTATCAGCTATTTCGGAAAATCTGAAAGGCTGTTTAGAACTCCCCCTACCCATATTAATGTGTATCTTGAATGGCTTGACAGAGTTCAAGCTTCTAAAGAAAGCTTATGGAAGGAAATAGGAATTTTTTATTGCATCCAGCTTTCTCGTTATCCCATAAAAATGGATTCTTGCATGTTGGGTGCCTCTTTCTTTTTCTGGAACAAAACCACCAACTCCTTCCAATTTCCCTATGGCATGATGGGTCCAACACTTTTTGACATATCTACCATAACTGGTCTCTGACCAGATGGGGAAATCATTACACCTGTTCTTCTACCTTCAAACACCATTGACATCTATTCAAAAGCCCCAACTTCCTTTTCTAACTTCATTAACTTTTATTCCCCTGAATTAGGTCCTGTGACCAACGAAGAACACATAGCTTTCCTTCTTCTCTTGCTTTCAGCCTATGCTATAGGTTCTAAGTCGGTTCAAGTATCTAGATCCTTTCTTCAACTTGCTAACCTTCTTCATGAAGGTCGACCACTAGCTCTTGGCCAATTTCTCCTTGCAATCTCTATTTGAGTATAGGTGAAATTGTCCAAAGCATTGGAGCTCAAGTAAAGAAAACCAATTCTGGTGGTCTAATGTGGCTACTCCAACTTTGGTTAAATGCCATACTGGGAGATTACTTGGTTGACTCTTCTCCTCCAACAGTCTCTCTTGCTACATATGACATTAAACTTTGCCATGTAAAACATGAAAAAGTCCATAAACAGAATTTGGAAAATTTCATGCATTTTTTCAGTATCTTTCATTCTACCTCCTTTAATACTGAAGACATATACTTTGCTCCATTTGCTGATCGTTCTCTTGGTCCTGAATGGTTCACTCGACCAATTCTTTCCAACGATCCTTCTATTCATGCTGATAATATTTCTATCTGGTCGAACTTTCTCTACCGACAAGTTCTGATGGCTGGTCTCCCTGGTTCGACAGATAAATCTTTAGAGTTATGTCTGCCAAACATGGTAGCTCGACAATTGGGATTTTGTCAAGCTATTCCAGCACCTTTCTCTTATAGGGCTAAAGAACACCTCATCAATGGTCACCTACCAACCATGTCGGATCTAGTTCGAGTAGCTTCAAAAAATGAAAAGCATAAGCATCATTTCGAGATCTCTGCATTTACCCCCGACAGAGGAGTTTCAAAGGATTTTGTCAATTGATGGACTACATATTATAGTCCTTATCATGTCGACATTGAGATCTGTCGAAGCCATATTACTGAAACTCTGATTCCTGTGCAGGGTCAAGATCCTTCATCAAAAACCAAAGGTAAACATATTCAAGATATCAGGGCTTTTGAAAAATATTACAAAATCAAGTGGGACTTCAGGTTTCCTAGCTTAATTGTTCGACATTGTGAAGAAGTCGTGGCCAAGCTAAAACGAGCACACAAGGAAAAATATTCTACCAATTTTCTCTCTATTTCTATAAAAAAAAAACCCTTTAGCACAACTTGAACCTTTTCAAATCCCTTTTCCCAAGCCAGTGATTTTTCCTTGTGCTTGTTTGGGACTGGCCGACGAATTCCCTAGTAAACCTACAAGGGCTGGTAACTTCCCTATTTCAGATAGGATATATTCTGAGTAATATCTTTCTCACAAGAACTTCAGAAGTCAAGTTCACTCATCGGTTTGCCTTGTCATATGAACAATTTACCAGGAATACCCGAGTCATCAATAAAATACCTGAAGGTATTTTTTCTCTTTGCATTCTATTATCTTTAATTCTATACCCCGTTTACTAAATATACTTTCCTTCTTGCAGCACTTCCATTGAAAAGATCTTTAGAATACAAGTAGCCTCAAGGAAGTGATGATGAAGAAGAAGATGAAACCACTTCCCCAAAAAAGAAGAAAAGCAAGAAGACCCAAAAACCTCTCGTTCCCAAGGCTTCAAAGGTCAAATCAGTTGTATCAATGTTGACAAAAAGTTCTTCGAAACATGACGCTACTACCACAAAACTTCCAAAATAAAAAACTCTTAAGGTATATATACTTCTCCGATCACATATTAAAACGGTTTTTTAATTTTGTTCAAATCTAAATTATTGTATAATTCAGATTAGTGAATCTGCTCCTGCCACTTCTATTTTCCTGTTGAATCTTCAATCCTATCTCCAAAACAGCATCCAAAGGTGTGCTTTGTATTATTATACATTCCCTAATACTAGGCAACAATCTCACCCTTTTATCTTTACAGAAAAAGAAGAAGAAGATTCAAACCACCATTTCTACTTCGAAACCTCTTGTCAAAGAAACAGAAACCATCTTTCTTTCATTCGAGGTAAATTCTAATCAACATTTCTTTTTCATTATATTCTTGACTCTTACCACTCATTTATCACCTGATTCTATCATTTCATGATCTGGAAGCTGATCAATCCGCAGATCATCCTCCTGAACCAATTGTCGAACCAAGAACTGAGGAGCCAATTCGACAATCTCCCAAGGCAATGTATCTTATCAAGCTCAACTATTTTCAAAGTATTATTTATTGTGAAATCTCCTCTGTTCATCTCCAGGATTTAGCAAACTTGGCTATATCCAATAGCCCACAAAGGCTAGGAACCAAGAATCCTCCAAAATCTCATACTTCCCTGGCCCTTGCTACATCTACTATTTCTTCACCACTTCTGACAGAAACCCAAACTGTCAAAGCCTTAGAAAAAACTCTAATCCCTCTAGGTATTGAGGGTCCTTCTCATTCAGACAAAGCCAATCATGTTCAAATTCTCTCAGGAGAATTCGATATGGATACTCTGATGGCAGAATTCGCCCCAATTGATCCACCTCCATCTCCTCCAGCTAACTTAATTGTTGCTGTGCCAGAAGATACTGAATATATAGAGGCAGATTTAGATGAATTGATAACTATGTTGTCGGGCGGCCACAGAAGTTCTCCTCAATCGGCTCGTTCTTCAACACAACCTGGACAAGACTCCAGTGATTCCCATGTTACTGGGCTCTTGACTGAATTGAAGAATGCCTTCACCTATTCTTTTGAGCACTTAATATCTGACCAACCTCTCCAAGAAAGAATGGCGGCAATCGTAACTGAACTTGAGCCTCTTGCTCAGCAATTACCAATAACCAGTTGAGCTCTTCCTATGACTGTTAAAGATTTTCTTCAAAGCTTGACAGCAAAAATGCTAGTCATTCGTCGAGTTATTCCTGCTTATACAAAAGAGATTCAAGAAAAGTCTAGAATTTTAAAGCAGTTGACCGACGCAAAAAGTGAAAATGCCACTTTGAAGGAAAATCTAGTAAAGGGAAAAACCAAAGAAGCAGAGCTCGATAAGGAGATTGAAGATTTAGAGAAAAAACTTGAGGCAGCCCCATCGTCGCAAACAAAAACTTCAAATGGCATTGCAACAAGGGGCCGCCAGACAACAAAGTATTGCCAATAACACAAAGCAATGGGCTGTCGAACCCAGAGCTGTATTGGCAAAAATAAATTCCCTTGAAGCTGAATATAAAACAGCCTGTTCTGACAAACAGTCTTTGGAAGACTCTTGGGGCGTTCTTCAAAAATTCTAAGTAGTTTTTCTTTTATTTCTAGCTAATTGTCGATTAATTCTTTTGTAAAGCTTTGGCAAATTCAAGTTGTAACATCTGTTTAGTATTTTTACTTTGACAATGTAACTTGTAATCGCCAAACATGAATAAAGACTTCATTTTCTGTCAATTTTTACTTCACACATTGTCGGTCTATATGGCTTTAAATATTTTCCATTAATCGACTTAATTCTTAAACCAGAATTAATTTCGACAAGTGCATAAGCATTTCCTGAAAATACTCTAGTCACTTTTAATGGTCCTTCCCACTTCGGAGACTATTTCCCATATTCTCGACACTTCTTATCCATGGGCAAGATCACCTTCCAAACCAAATCATCAATTTTAAAAGATTTATACTTAATTCGATTATCATAAAACTTTGCAATTTTTTCCTTCTGTCGAATTAAATGTTCCAAAGCAATTAATCTTTCATCGCTTAACTCATTTAATTCATCAAACATCAAGTCCCAGTAATGCTCAACTAGTAACTCATCTTGCTTCTGAATACGAATTGATTGAAGATTAATCTCGACGGGCAAAATTGCATCATGACCATATACCAATTTGTATGGTGATGTACCTGTCGTTTCTCTTGGCGAATTTTTATATGCCCATAGAACTTGATTAAGAGTATTATGCCAATTCCTAGGCTGTTGACCAATGTGCTTTTTTATTAGACTTATGATTATTTTATTCATGGCCTTTACCTGGCCATTTGCTTGAGCATAATATGGCGTCGACGTGAGCATTTTAATTTTTCTTAAACTAGCATATTCGACAACTTTCTTTCCAATGAATACGGATCCTTGGTCGGTTGTCAAAGTTTGTGGTATTCCAAACTGACAAACTATATTATCTTCAATAAAGTCAATCACATCCTGTTGGGTTACATCCTTTAAGGCTACAGTCTCAACTCATTTGGTGAAGTAATCGATTCTTACTAGAATATATTTGTGTCCCTTCGACGAGGCACGATGAATTTGGCCAATTAAATCCAAGGCCCACCCTCTGAAAGGCCAAGGTTTAACTATAGCATGTAACTCACTAGCAGGAACATTTTGTATATGGCCATGTCTTTGACACTCTTCACAAGACTTAGCAAACGTTATACAATCCCTAACCAGTGTTGGCCAATAGTACCTTTGACGTCAAAGGACCCATTTCATCTTTTCACCTGCCTGATGAGCTCCACAAATTCCTTCATGGACTTCTGCTAAGGCAATATACGCCTCTGCTTCACTCAGGCAAACCTCTAAATTTCCATCGACAGACTTTCTATACAAGGCTCCCCCTAATACCACAAATGTCGACACTCTGTACTTGAGTTTTCTATCCACATCTTGACTCGGATTTTCCAAATAACTTAGTATTGGTTGTCTCTAGTCATTAATCGTTGAAATGTCATTTTGCAATATATCTCTTTCCTCTAATGGATATAAAAGTTCCTTTATTTCCATTAGATTTGTAAGAACCTTGGATGAAATTCTATATCCAGAGGCTACTTATGCTAATTCATTAGCTTCTTCATTTAGACTTCTGGAAATGTGTTCGACAGTTACGTCGTCGAATTACTTCATTGACTTACTTGCCACAATATAATATTTCATTAAATTTTCACTAACACATTTATATTCTTGGGCAAGCTGTTTAACGACCAACTGTGAATCACCAAATATATGCACATTATGTGCTTTCATTTCTACTAGTATTTCTAATCTGACAATTAAGGCTTTATATTCAGCCTCATTGTTTGAACAGGTATACTTAAGTTCAAACATGAACTTAGTTGGAGTACCTTGAGGAGAAATAATTAAAATCCCTACTCCAATCCTATTCTGATACCTTGAACCATCAAAATATAAACACCAAGGTTTTAGACTAACAACATTTATGTTATCTATATCCAAACAAGGGTGGTCGGCCAAGAAGTCAGCAATTGCTTGGCCTTTTACTGCTCTCATTGGTACATATTGTAAAGAAAATTTTGACAAAGCAATAGTCTATTTTCCAATACGACCATTTAACACTGGTTTTGATAACATATATTTTATTATATCGGTCTTTGACATAACCATTACATTACAAGGCATCATATAATATTTAAGTTTAGTACATGAGAAGTACAATGCTAAACAAAGTTTCTCTATCGCACTATATCTTCCCTCAACATCATTTAAAACTCGACTAAGATAATACACAGCTCTCTCGACGCCATTCACATCTTCTTGAGCCAGCATACTTCCTATGATTTCTTTTGATGCTGATATATACAATTTCAATGGTCGATGGGGCACTGGAGGCATCATGACCGGTAGTTTTGTCAAATACTGCTTTATCTGGTCGAAGGCTTCTTGGTGGTAATGTTCCCACACAAAATCTTGTTCAGCCTTCAACTTGATCAATAGAGCAAAAACTCTGGTTCTTCTCGACAAGTTGGACATAAATCTTCTCAGGAAATTAACTTTTCCTAAAAAAGATTGTAATTCTTTTTTGTTTATCGGTGGTGTGGCCTCCAAAACTGCCTTGGCTTTATTCTTGTCCACTTCTATACCTTTTTTATGGACTAAGAAACCCAAGAATTTAGCAGCTGACACTCCAAAGCCACATTTTTCTGGATTCATCTTAAGGCTGTGCTTCCTCATCCTATCGAATGCCTGCCTCAAGTTTTTTAAATGGCTTTCCTTCGTTTCCGACTTGACAATGACATCGTCAATGTAAACTTCTATAGATTTTCCAATGACATCATGGAAAATTGTATTCATTGCTCTCTGATAGGTGGCCCCTGCATTCTTTAAACCAAAAGGCATGACTACCCATTCAAATGTCCTAATGGCTCCTGGACATCTGAAAGTAGTTTTCGACATGTCCTCTTCAGCTATAAAAATTTGATTATAACCTGCATGACCATCCATAAAACTTAATAATTCATATCCAGATGCAGCATCAACTAACATGTCCGCAATTGGAATAGGATACTCATCTTTAGGTGTGGTAGTGTTCAAATTTCTAAAATATACACATATTCTTAGTTTGCCATTTTTCTTCACTACAGGAACAATTTTAGAAAGCCATTCGATATGCCTGGTTGTTCGGATGAACTTGGCTTTGAGCAATCTTTCGACCTCTTCTTTTATCTTAAGATTACTTCAGGTGTAAATCTCCTGTTAGCTTGCTTGACAGGTTTGTAACCTTCTCTCAATGGCAGTCTATGCTCGACAAGATCTCTACTCAAACCAGGCATTTCAACGTAATACCACGCAAAACAATCTTTATATTCCCTAATTAATTCAACAAGATTTTCTTTGAACTCCTTTGGCAAAAATGAACTCACAAATATAGGCCTTTTGTCTGTCTCAGTGCTCAAGTTTATTTCTTCCAAAGGGTCTTCCACCTCTACACCTTGTCTTTCATCAAGTCCTTTCTCAAAACCCAAAGAACCATCGTCTATTATACAATCCGACAATACACCTTCAGTGGTGTACACAGCTCTGTCAACAAAATAAGCTGACAGTCGATCCAACTGATTAACACTCATGGCTAGTGCTTGGCCGATCCATTTTGGCCTTATTCACTAGTCGAATGCCAAACTGATCCATTAAGCATGTTTCAAATGCACCTTTGTCGATAACTCCATTATTTGTCTTGACTGGCTTGACATTTGGAGCATAGATTTTAAAATCGACATGAAGCTGTTGTAAATAGTAAGGGCTGTCATCTGCCTCTACTATTTCCACCTGATCATCTGCATTCCAAAGAATAAGTTTCTGATGAACCGTCGATGGTATTGCTCCAATGGCATGTATCCAGTCTCTCCCTAGTAGAAGATTGTAACTGGATTTTGTTGGATTTACGACAAACAATGTCGACCTCTCAATGGATCCAACTTGTATATTCAACATCACTACTCCATTTGACGGGGAAGTTTTGCCACTGAAATCAGTAACAATCATGTTAGTTGCCATCAAATCAGACTCATTCTTCTCAAGTTTCTTTAACATTGCCCTTCGGATCAGATTGATAGTTGCCCCTCTGTCTATCAAGACTCTATTTGTCGGCTTTCCTTCTAACAAAGCCTTGATGTGCAGTGGGCAGAGATGAGTCTTTTGTTCCTCTGTTGGCTTTTCAAAATATGTTGTATTGTCGAACACAGTTAACATATTATCTTTGACAGAAAAGCCAATGATTGTCTAGGTCATCTAAGTCTTCTTCATTCTCTCCTATATATTCAATTTCGTGATACCCTTCAAATTCAGTAGGTATAACTGAAATCAAGTTCACATTCATTGACTTCAAGAATTCCTCTTCATCTGACTCTTCATGACTTTTATATCCACCAAGCTTGAGGTACTCTTTCGACGGCAAACTATTATCCATAGCCATTATGATGTCATCCAGATCTTTGTCCAGATTGAAATCCATATTGATTTGTTCATTATCACCAAAGCCCAAAAGATCATCTGAATCAGTCAAGGCTTCAATAACTTCATCTATTGTCAAATCCATATCTACAATTTGGCAATCAGGCTTCGCCAAATTTCTTTTCCCCTTGATCATGCCAAGCATTTCATTTTTCCACTCGACATCTTAGTCAGGATCTTTTAAAACTTTTAAGATTTCTTCCTTTGACCAATATTCATCATCACTATTGCTTTTGTTTCCAGATATTCCTCTTATCATCTTCTCAGTTTTCAACCTAGCCATGTCCTTACTTTCATCAACTACCAGATTGTTTTCCTTTGCTTCTTTTTCTGTTGCTATAAGTCCAATCGGCCATTTCCTTCTAATTTTGTTTGAAGTAGGCCCTTGAACTCGTTTCCCTTTCTTTATCTCTGCAAGTTTTTCTTGTCGAAGATTGTTATTCTCATTCGACCATTCAACTTCATTAGTTGTTGGCTTAGCTGGGATTGCCCCCTTTGTATCTGCAAATTCTTTTCTGACAATTCTCTTCAATTTCTTGTCATCTTTATTTTCATCAAGTGTTGGCTTAACCTCGACTACTAAACATCCCATTTCTATGGGTTGTTCTTTAATAATTAAGCCTTCAGTCAAACTCCTTCTCTTCTAGGCCTATCTCAACCTCTGCAACCTTCTTTTTTGACTCTTTGACATTGGAAAAGACTTTGATGGTCCTGCTACATCATGGCCAATCAAAAATTCATTTCGGTCAATTCTACCATGTTTGTAATCTTCATTCCAGAATGGTTGATTTTTCTGAAACCTATTCTTCTTGGCAGCCACGTTTCGTCGAAAATACGTGTAACTTGCCATTGCAGAATTTTTGACCCATCTGTCCACAGCAACATTGGTAGATGGTACTCTGGTCTTAGCTAGTCCGACGCAACTCCTGGAAAATGCATTGCTCCCCATAGATCCACTAGACGATTCGACCAACCAGCCATTCATTTTAGGCCTTGATATATGGACTGGCTTAGGCTTTGGAGTATAAACTGGCTTTGAAGTATTGAAGGGTTGTTGTGGTTTTTCAACTTTCTTGTCGAAAAACTTCTTTTTACCTTGTGAATTACGCTTTTGCTCCTCAGCAGCTTTCTTTGGACACAACCTTACTTTGCCTTTTTCTTTCTTTCTTTCAAGGAAATTTTCAAGAAATTCTCCTGATTTGGGATAAACGTCCATTGCATCTTCCATGTCAATGTTGAATCCCTGCAAACTCCTTATGTTGATCATTCCAACATTTAAAGGAACCTGTTGATCGACGTATGAAATCCCAGCCTGAAACGGATCTGTATCAACTTTCATATCCGCTTTAAACTTGTCAGCAAACTTCAAACGCTCGTCCATTAGTGCCTTTTGAATCAAATCTCTAAAACGAATACATTCGTTAGTAATATGACCGAAATTGTTATGAAACTTACAATATTTTCAGTCTTTTATTTCATCAGATTTTAATAACTTATGGCTTTCCGACAATTTAATCTGTTTATCTTTTAACAACAAATCAAAAATTTTGTCGGTTCTTGTTACGTCAAATGTATATATTTTTCTATTGACATAACTCATTCTATCCTTATTTCTTGTAGGTTGAAGAGCCTAACATACATAAGGAGGACCATTCTGAAGTTCAGCAATGTTAACTTCAAATTCATCATTGCTCTCTTCAGTTTCATTGTCGGATTCACCTAATCCGACGAATGCTACTTTCTCCCTTTTGAGGAATCTTTTTTGTTTATGAACCTTTTCAGCTTTTAGTTGTTCTATTTACCTAACCTTTTCACCTAGTTGGGCAAGATTAACTAAATGTTGGTTCATTAAATTTTTCCTTATGTAATAGTCCAAACTTCCTGCAGTAATTTTTACTATTTTTGCTTCAGGTATAGGAGTAAAATATCTACTCCTCATTTGTCGAAACCTAGATAGGTAATCTTCTATTGTTTCATTATACACTCTCTTAATATTGAAGAGATCTATAAGTCCAACTTTCAAATCTCCTCTGAAGAATTGATCATGGAAACTTCTTTCTAATTGAGTCCAAGAATGTATCGAATTTGGTCTCAATGTCGAAAACCAAGAGAATGCATTTTTAGTAAGGGAGCTTGGGAAAAATCTCATTTTGAGGCCTTCAATAGTGGCCAATTCTACCATTTCTATTGTATACCGTGCGATATGTTCGACGATTGATTCTCTATTTTCACCAGCAAACTTTAAAAGTTTAGGAATTTTAATTCCTCTAAGCAATTCCGCTTGCTGTACCCATTCAGGAAACGCTAAAACAAAATAAGGTTGGTTGGCATATCCAACATTGAACCCAAATCTGTTCAGCACCTGTTCCACTACTCGATTTACATTTTGCTCAATTACTTAGTGCCCCCCAAGATTTTGTCGAAGCAATCTCATGGCTGCAACATTTCTAGCCATTTGATCTTCATCACCTTGACGGAGCATATGGACATTCCCATATTCCAAGTGTGGCTAATCATTTTGCCTAGGTTGTTCTTGGTTTTGTTGATTTTGTCCCCCATTTTCTTGAGATATAACCATTTCTTTGTTTACTCTAAGCTAGGTTCCTTGCACATTTTCATTGGCTAATTCACCTATCCCCAAGGCTTGATTTAGCCTTACCATTTGCTGGGCCAATGCACTGCAAGCATTATTTGTGTTTTCCATGATTAGTGTAATCACAACACCCATTTGCTGAGTGAACATATGCACCATTTCATGATTACTTTCATCTATTTGTTGTAAAAAAATTGGCCAAAGAATTTGTAGTTGGCCCAGTTATATTCTGAGGAATATCTCTTGACATATTTAGAAATACAGGTCCCAAATTCAATCTCTCCTGTCGAAAAGGAGTTGGATTACTTGAACTTGCAACTCTTGTTCCTTGGCCATTAAAACTTGCTAAAGCCGAACTTATTTATGGTTGGCCTTGTGAAGCTACCGTCTGGCCTATAGTATTAGCCAAAGTACAGCCAAGTCCCATTTGTGCCAACACAGGAGGGATATAATTTGGTGGTAAACCATATTGTGGTGCCAACCTTGAATTTGAGTTCATTACACTTTGATTACTTGGTTGATTTGGTGATGACTGAGTTACTCCAGGCAACACTTGTTCTAGCACTGGGTTACTTCTGACAGTACCAGTTGCTATTATATCAACCACAGGACCCGTTGTTAAAGGTGATGCAGTAACAGCTGTCGAAGATGGCACACTAACTTTAACTGAAAGTGCATTCGACGCCTGGTTATTTGCATTACTCATAGTTTGCGTATCTTGAGAAGGGCAAGAAAATACCAACTTTCCACATCTTAAATGCATAAAACCATCTTCTTATGAAGAGTTTTGTGACACTACCGAGTTACTCTGAACTCGTCCCACCGGGCATGCCAATTTGTTTATGTGGAATTTTAGTTTAGAGAGTTAATAATAATTCCAGCAAACAAATAAATGTATCAAAACGAATGTGGGTTCAAAGTTATGTGGTAATCTCATTGTGAAAATGGTTTTGACAGTAAACAAGAAGGCTTTACGAAAGTTGAAATAAATGAACAGAAATGCAGAAAAGAAACTTTGAAAAGATTAAAGAAATTTAAAGAAACTGAATAGAAATTTAAAAATGCAGAAGATTAATTGAAAAACGTGTAAATGGTACAAAATTAAAGTGCATAATTTAAATAGAAAACAATAAAGAAAACCAAGTAAAAAGTGCAAAGAAATGTAAAGGAATTTTAAAGAACAAGACTGAAAAGTAAATAAATTTAAAAGAACATTGCATTAATGTAAATGACTTGAAATGAAAAGGGAAGGCATACTTGGATAAAAATCCTTTGATCTGCTCGAGTTGAGATGTTAGGATTATGCATCAGCAAATAACCTTCTTTTTACATCGTGACTACTGATATTTATAGATAAAATTACAAAATAACTGACACCCTAAAATTCTAACACGTCCTGACAGTTATGCTATCAGCATACACCCACTTTCCGATAGAACTAGCACTTAACTGCTTTGACCGTTCTTCGTCGACTCAATGCAATCTTTCTATCAAATTATTCTTCTATCAAATTCACCATTTAGCATTTCTGTCAGCTCACAACTTTAATACCATCATCCAACCGAAGAATTGCCAAGTCTTTGTTTTCACCCCCAACACCTATAGATACTTAAGCTTATAAAATTTGTATATAGAGGAAACTGATTTTCACATGAACTTAGTTTTGATAGACCATAAAAGTATATATATATATATATATATATATATATATATATATATATCTATTTAATAATGTATTGTCATACTATTTAATAAAGTAAAACTTACACAAGATATTAAACTTATAAAATGATATGAGAATATTAAATGATAATGTAAGTTTTTTATACCAACAATATATGAAAATATTTGTTATAACTTTTTTTTGTGTCAAGAAAGGCAAAACACTTTGTAAATGTGATAATTGCTATGATAGTCTTATAAATATGGTATTTAATGTGAGTTATCAATCATTTATTGTGTGCTAATTTTATAATAAATATTTAAAATTTTATTAAATATAAATAATAGCTAATAAAATCTTTCCTAACTTATGTCAAATAATAGAAAAAAAAATATGAAAATGGGAGTAACAATGCACATGAATTCGGGCAAGGTAACAGACTCCAAATTTGCTGACTATTACTGAAAATAGCAATGTTGTACAACAAAAAAAGTCACCCGACTTTTTGGAGCCCGACTTTTCTGGCATCACATGTGGCTGCATTTTTTTTCCTTTTCATTTCTCTCTTCTTTCCATAGTTAAACCATTGTTAGAACAAATATTACCCATAGAAGCCGCAAGCTCCCACCACAACAGAGGCCATGATTTGCCGCTACTCAGACATACCTCGACAGAGCCACCGAACTGGCGGAAGAACAACACTATCGTCATTAGTCAGCCACCAACCCAAGATAGAGCACCCAACAGAAGAACGACACCACTGAACCAGTGGAAGAACGGTACCACCGAACCAACGGAATAATGTAACATCCTACTCAACTTTTATTATTATTATCTAAGAATAATTTAAAGTTACAAATTAGAATATTAAGTTACATAACAAACTATTGATGTTCTCATTAGATTATATGATATTTTACATAAGGGGATAAGTTCTTCAAAAGTTAGTTTATACATACAAAAGTTACTAATCAAGCACTTATATCCCAAAAAGTAAGGTTTACAAAACCTTCTTTTTGTGCCACTATGTGATAATTTCACTATGTGTAGTTATTTATGCCTTATATTTGTACTCTTTTGATACCTTAGTCCTTGTTGCTATGCATATTTGGAAGGATTTGGGCTTATATTAGTCAAATTCTATTTTGATATCTTCCTTATGCTTTTGTGATACTCTTTCCTGTTCTTTGTTGAATTAAGTAGATTTGCACTTGTATTGAATTTGGTGATTTCTCTAATACAAGATGGGCTCAAAAGAGATGAATTGAAGCAAGCCTAGACCCAACACTAGAGGAAAAAGCCCAAGGTGTATTCCAGTAGAGAACGCCACAGCGCAAGATGAAGCACGTCGCGGCGTCGTGATCTCAGCCATGTTGTGCATACTGGTACCAGAGAGCTAAACACCGCAATGCAATGAGGATTTAACGTCGCGGCGTGTTACCCTAATTCGAAGCGTGCTGCGGCGCCACATGTGGCACGTCGCGGCTTGATGCGCGAAGCTAAACCTATAAATACGTTTTCATTAGTTTTCTTAAGGAGCTTTTCTTTTGGTTTTTAGGTTTGGCAGTCCTAGGGCTAGAGAGGCGCGGCTGGGTCATTCATTGCAGGTGGAGAAGAAGCTTGGGGAGCCAAGGATGGAGGTCATCTTCCTCTTGGAGGGAGATTCAAGCTTCAAAGACCAAATCCATAAGCTTTCTCTTTTTCCCTTTGCTTTCTTCTCTTCTTCTTTGAATTCTTCTCTTCCTTTTTTCCTTTGCTTTCTTCTCTTCTTCATTATAATGATTTTTCCTCTTCTCTGAGTTTATATGTATTCTTGGTTTTGTTCAATCAAATTGTGCTTAATGCTCTTGAGTGCCTGATCAACATTTAAGTGATTTGTTAAAATCTGATGAGCCTAGACATAGGGATTTGGATTTGAGATCGTAAGTATGGTTGATGCATGTTTGACTTCATTCTCATGGAGGGGATAAGTTGATTCACTAATGGGATAGAAATATATCTTAGTCATGCATAGCGTCTGTTTCAGAATAGATCGTTCATTAGTGGATTTTACTCTGGTTCTCATGGACACATAGTGAGCTAGGTGAAGCAAGCTAGGGTTAATTGACCTAGACATAGGCTTTTAACGAAAGTAGATTCTTAAGCTAACCTAATCAATGCATTCATGTAGATGAAGAGGATTGCATATCATTGATTGAAGTAGGAGGTGAAGAAGGATTCTCTAGACTCTAGCCATTATCTTTATTGCTTTCCTATTCTTTAGTTTATATCTATTTTCCCTATTTTTATGTTCTTAAATAGAATTACTTAAGCTATTAGTTGATATTTAGTATTGGAAATAACCTTATCCTCGTGGGAATGAAATCTTACTCTTCACTGTATTACTTGTTCAGTCCGTGCACTTGCGGCCTTAAAAGGGACAAACATTATGCCTCTATATACATATTTACAAGTATTATTACTTTTTATAACTATATATCAAAAAGTAAAATTATGAGAAATATATCTCTTGATATATGTCCAGGTTTACCACAAGTATAACATACCCGTTGTCTATACAAGCATGGTCTATCTCTATATGCCTTCCCACACTTTGGGCACTTTTCTTCAAGTTGGACCTGTTTCTCTTTATTCATATTTTTCCTGAATTTATTATTTCCAGCTTTTCTCCCATTATCTTCCTTTTTCCATTTAAACTATAGTTTTCTTTACTGTTCAACTTTATATTCCAGAAGATCTATTTCCACAATTCTACACTTTTTAACTAGTGTAGAATACTACTTGATTTCTAGCTTACTAACCTCCTTCTTAATTTCTGGTCTTAGTCCAGATTCAAATTTCACAGCTTTCCATTCTTCGTTATTATTAAATTGATGATGAGAGGAAAATTTTGTCAACTCCACAAATTTTGCTACATATTGACCACTTGTCATATTTCCTTTATGTAATTGTAAAAATCCCAATTCCTTCTTGTTCCGAACATTGACAAGAATTTTTTTTTTCCATTTCTTGCATTTTGAAAATTCTCCTTGTGTGATTGGTACATCCGAGTTTTAGAAAATTGCCTGGATCCACACCACTAATGCTTAGCTTCTCCAAATAACATGTATGTAGCAAAGTTTACTTTTTGGGCGTTGGTGCATCCCAAGACAGTG
The DNA here is from genome assembly GCA_029884605.1 of Ormosia emarginata. Lineage (NCBI taxonomy): Eukaryota > Viridiplantae > Streptophyta > Magnoliopsida > Fabales > Fabaceae > Ormosia > Ormosia emarginata. The sequence continues at coordinate 15,243,307 of JAQQTP010000078.1, read as the reverse complement.
AAAATATTTTCTAACTCCATTAACTAATTTTCTATAGTGACTAAACTTTAAAAATTCACATTTTTACGGTTCAAATTTTGTGTTTTCATCCTCTTTTAATCTCTTTAATTGAGTTTTGTTTTCAAGTTTTATTACATTTTTATTATTTCAAAGCATGTTCTTATTACGTGTTTTATTTATTTTCGATAGGTAAATACACATGGAAAGAGACTAGATACTTAAAGAAGCAAGAAATTAGAGAAACAAACTTTCAGGATAAATCATCAGATTTTGTGCAAAAATAAGAAATTTCTGAAGATAAATATTTGAAGGATTCTTATCTTGTTCTTAGATGCTAATTAGAGTTCTAATTGGATGCAAAATCTTAAATAAGGATTAGATTGAAGATTAGATAAGGATTCTCAAAGAGATTTGATTTAGAGCAAAATTCAGATTCTTGCACTATCTTGACAATTTCTCATTAATTGAGTCATATTTTGGGCAACAAAAATCAGATCGATGCATCGTTTGCGGAATTGAAAAGCTAATAAAAAATCCTATAACTTCTCTGTTAAGAGCGAGGGGAAATTCAGCCATCTGGAGGGTGAGAAAAATCATGCAAATCAGAAATGAAAAGATGTTAGTTTTTCTATAAAATAGGGAAAACGAGTTTAGCAAATGAGCTCACTTTTGCATAGATTTTCAACAGCCGTCAAGGAGCAAAGTGGAGGCACAAATCCTAGCTTGGTGTGGGCACAATTAGGCTTGAAGACTAAGAAACTTCTTCAACCTTCTATGGAGTTTGTCATTTTCTTCTCTTTGTTTTCTTCTTTTCCCATGTGTAACTAAACCTCTTTTGTTAGGGTGATGATGAATCTTGATACTTGGATGATGTAAATTCTTTTATGGGTTTAATCTATGTTTCTATTTTATGATTTACGGGTTTATCTATTATCTTAATACTTTTATGAACTTGATCAATTTGGGAATGATTTTTGGGTTATGTATGATTTGAAAAAATTGTGCACAAACTTAGAACTTGTTATAAACATCATAATTTCTGTAATCGCTAGGAATAAACATTGTGAGTTGTGTAGTCTTTCTTTTAATTCCCTCGTTTACAATAATTTCTTTTCTATTTGGGGTTAGACAAATGGATTAGTTAATTCTAAATAGTGTAAAAAGGATTGATATACTAAGGGATTGAATATTGATTAATTTTGGGAACTGACCGTGAATCATTGAAATAAAATTTGATTAAACTAATATTTGAAATTGTATCAAAAGAGTTCAAGTGAAATCTGACCCCTAACACTTTCATCTCATTGTTTTTCACCCTTGATCTGATTCTTGATATTTTTAATTATTTTTTTGTTCTTTGTTTTCTTTTATTTATATTTTTAATTCTCTTTTTCAATAACTTGGATAGAGTCAATTTGACGAACTTAATAATTATCAAAATAATCCTTGTAGAAATAGTATTCAATTCATTCTTTATTACTTCTGCGATTTTGTGCACTTGCCAATATCACAAGTTTTTAGCGTCATTACCGTAGATTGTTGTTTGTCAATATTAAATAGTAGTTAAAAAGACACTAATTTAAGCATTTATTTTTCTTTGTTTATTTTTATTTTTAATTGTTTATTTTTAATCTTAATTATTTTTGTATTTATAGAAACTTATTTTTTCTTATTTAATTTATTTTTATTTATTAAATTTTTTTTAATTTGGTTCTTTTTATTCACTCTTATTTTCTTTGTTTATTTTTTATTAGTTTTATTTTTATTTTTATTTTTAATTATTTTTCTTTACTTCACTCTTGTTTACTTGTTTGTTTGTTTATGCGAAATATTCTGAATTTGAAAGATTTACTTTTTGATTCAGAGATAAAAAGAACAGAAAAAGCAAACAAAAAAGCAGCTAGAGAAAGAACAAACCCAGAAAAAAAGATGGCTGAAAATATTAATGAGCAAAGAAGACGCACGTTGGCTGACTATGTAACTCCATTTGCTGAAAGGGTTGTTACTAGTATAATGCAACCAACTATTCAGGCCAACAATTTTTAGATTAAACCAGTTTTGCTACAACTAGTATAACGGGATCAGTTTGGAAGAAATTAGTCAGAAGACCCAAACTTTCATATTAATAGTTTCTTGCAGCTCTACGACATCATCAAATACAATGGAGTAAGTGATGATACTATTAGATTAAGGCTTTTCCCATTTTCTTTATGGGATTAAGCTAAGAGCTGACTACAAGCTTAGCCTCAAGGAAGCATCTCTACTTGGAATGATTTAGTGAACAGATTCTTGACTCGATACTCCTTCCGTCGATGTTTGTGAAGATTAGGAGTGAGATTGTTTGTTTCACTTAGAATCAGGAGGAGTCTCTATACGAAACATAGGAAAGATTTAAAGAATTGTTGAGAAAATACCCTTATCACACTTTTGAACTTTGGCAACAAGTGCAAATTTATTATAATGGTTCAAATCATTCTACTAAAGTTATGGTTGATGCATCTGTAGGTGGGTCCCTAAACACAAAAACTCCATAAGAGGCTTAAGAATTATTTGAGATTATGGCTACTAACGAATACTAGTTACCTAGTGGAAGATCTACTGTTAAATATGCCTTACTTGCTCAGAATAAAAGTATTTCACAGTAGTTAGCCAACCTCTCTAAGCAAGTTGGGAATATGTAGGTGAATTCAGTGAACCATCAAGTGTTAACTTGTACCTTTTGTGGAGGTAATCATGTTAATGGTGGATATGAGGTAGAAAACTCAGGTGTTATTGCTCAAGAGCAAGTCAATTATTTAGGAAATCCTTCAAGACCCCAAGGTATTCCATTTTCAAATACATATAAACTAGGGTGGAGGAATCATTCCAATTTTTCTTAGAGCAATCAAATGGTACCATTGAATCCTCAACCAGAGAAGAAGTTTCCTCTTGAGATTGCACTTGAGAAACTTTCTCTACAGACATCAGTTTTTGTGCTAGAGACTTCCATTTTTATGGAGGAGACAAGGACAAATTTTTAAAATCAAGGAGCAGTTATTCAAAGTTTAGAGAATCAAGTGGGTCAGATAGCAAAATAACTCTTTGAGAGACCTCTAGGCACCTTACTAAGTGATACAGTGATCAATTCAAAGGAGCAATGTATGGCAATGTCCTTGAGGAGTGAAAAAGTTATTAGTCCTCAACCAAAGAAGATAAAACTAAGAAAGTACCTCCTCCACCAAGTCATGATCAAGAAAAAGATGCTCTAGAGGAAGAGATCTCTACTAAAACTAAATAGAAACATACGAGAGGAAGAAGAAAGAAAAATGATTCAGATTTAGATAAACTTTTTTATCCTTCACTGTACACTAGGCTTCCATTCCCTCAGAGGATGAAGAAGGAGAATAAGGAGAAATAAGAAAGGCAGTTCTCAAAGTTCCTTAATATTTTCAAGCAATTATAGATAAACATCCCCTTTACTGAAGCACTTGAGCACATGCCTTCTTATGCCAAATTTATGAAGGACCTGTTATTTAAAAAGAGGAAGATAAAAAAGGATAAGACTGTGATGCTTAATGAAGAATGTAGCGTCATAATTCAATAGAAGCTACCACCAAAGTTAAAGGATCTAGGTAGTTTCACTATTCCATGCACCATTGGCAAACTGACCATTGAGAAGGCTTTATGTGACTTAGGAGCTAATATCAATTTAATGCCATTATCAATTCTTCACAAGCTTGGGATTGAAAAAGTGAAGCCAATTATGATGTCTCTTCAATTAGCTGATCGGTCAATCAAATATCTATATGATATAGTGGAAGATTTACTTGTAAAGGTGGACAAATTCTTTTTTCTAGCAAATTTTGTGATTTTAGATATGGACAAGGATGTTGATATCCCTCTAATTTTTGGCAGATCGTTCTTAGCTACTTCAGGAGAACTGATTGATGTACCAAGAAGTGAACTTATTTTGAGGGTAGATAGAGATCAGGTGACCATTAATGTTTTTGATAAATATGCATTGACATCAGATTTCTATGCCCCCGTTAAATGCATTCAAGGCAAACCTCAACAAGATTTGGTTAGTAAGAGCCCTTCATCACCAATTAATGTTGATTTTTCCACTTCCAAGATTGTTGATGAAAAGGAGAAAGGTCCTCCTCTTTCCAAGATTGCTAGAATAGAAAAAGATCCTCTCGTTTCTCCTGATTCATTGTAGATTGGTCCATTATTTAATGATTCATTGAAAGCTAATCCCTCATCTATTGTTCAATTGAAACCACCATGGCCTAGTAGAATTTCTCATATGAAGATGAATTCAGGATAACCCAGCTCAAGTCAAGCTCAAAACATCTTTGGAGGCTACTTCTAAGGCCATTGACCGAGTATGGAAGCATAAATCTGAAAAATGAAAGGTGTCATCTTACTTCTCTTGCTTCAAGCCACCGTGCATAAAAGGCAATGTCAAGTTAACGATGTTAAACAAGCGCTTTTTGGGAGGCAATCCAAATTCTATCTCTTTTTCTTTACTCTTTTATTTTTGTTATTTCTTATTTTATTTATTATCATTTTTCTGTTTTTGTTTTGTAGTTCGCTAATGTTGAGTCGCTTAGGTGCTTCCTTGAGTTCGGAGCCTTTGTAGAGGGATGCATATAACTGTCGGTAGCCAAAAAAAATTTTTCTTCTCTTTCTTATAGTATTTTATTTCCACATTTATTTATTTGTTCTTATTAATTTTAGTTTGTCATTATCAACCAATTTTTGTTTTCTATTAGTATTTTGTTTTAAGTCATACTTTTGAAACTGTGCATGCTGGTATGTTGAATTGAATATCCAATGATTGCATAAATTATGGATTGATCTATTTTCTTGGGATATCATATGAGAATCCATGAGTTGCATTTATCTCTATTGTTGCAATTGTGTATGAATGTATTTCCTATCTTTATGTTTCATAGACCCTGGAATATAAATACATGTCAAGCTTAGAGAAAGTTTATAAGATTGCATGTGAGTAGATGACTTGCATCTAGAAGTTGTTAGATTCTCTCTTGAGGCGAAATCCTAGACAATGCATGATCAAGGAAATGATAAGGGTCTTCTTTGGACCATTTGAGCCTTTCAAGTCAACCTGTAAACGCAGTATATCCTTAGGTCCCTTTTGCAGCCTTGTGTATGTTTGGTTTCTATTTCTTTTCTTTTACCCACGTTTTTCCTTTACCTTTATCTTAAAAAAAATTATCCTTCTTACACACCCTTTGTTGAATGCATATATTGTATTATTTTATTATTCAAGCCTTAGTCATTCTTTGTGCATGAAGTATTAAAGGAGTTAAAAGAGAGAGAGTGAGTGAGAGAGAGAGAGAGAGAGAGAGAGAGAGAAAGAGAAAATCCACCCTACGTGTTGCAAAAAAATAAGTTTGGGGGTGCAGATCATAAAGAGAAATAAAGAAAGAAAAATAGAAAAAAATCATAAAAAAATGCAAATCAAGTGATGGATTCCTATGCTCCGTGTTGCACTTGTTCAACATTTAGAGGCTTGGATTGTGAAATATGCATGATTTTGTATTTCAAGTTTTGTTTTATTTATCTTACCCCTTCTTTCTTAATCCTTACCCTTACCCTTACATTACAAGTTTTATAAAGTCCCTTTTGATCCTTAGTTATGTGTTGTTTACATTAGTGGAGAGAGAGAAAAAAAATAACTCTATGGATGCGGGTCTAATGTGCATTTGCATTTTTTATAAACTTATTTGGGCTTATACTTTATGAGTAGATTTGGTCTTACATTCATGTTTATGGGAAGTCATTTATGCATGAGAGTTGCATGTGAGAGCATTGTGACAATTGGATTGTAAATGTGTGACACTTTGAAATTAGCTTGTGAAGCAGTTTTTAAGGATATGCATGATATTCACCACTCGGTATTGCCATGTTTAAATATGAATGTTTTTAGCTTTTAGTTATTGTTTTATTTTGTTTTTAATTCTTTTTCTTTTTCTTTTTGCTTGAGGACAAATAAAATCTTAGTTTGAGGGAGCGATGAACCTTTAAAAATTCATTTTTTTACGATTCAAATTCTAGGTTTTTATCTTCTTTTAATCTCTTTGACTGAGTTTTGTTCTTAAGTTTTATTATGTTTTTATTATTTTAAAGTATGTTCTTATTACGTGTTTTATTTATTTTTGGTAGGTAAATACACTTAGAAAGATACTGGATGCTTAAAAAAGCAAGAAATCAAAGAAACAAACTTTCAAAATAAATCACCAGATTTTGTGCAAAAACAAAAAATTTCTAAAGATAAATATTTGAAGGATTCTTATCCTATTCTTATATGCTAATTAGAGTTCTAATTGGATGCAAAATTTTAAATAAGGATTAGATTGAAGATTGGATAAAGATTCTCAAAGAGATTTGATTTAGAGTAAAATTTGGATTCCTGCACTTTCCTAACCATTCTTCATTAATTGAGCCATATCTTGGGTTACAGAGATCAAATTAACGCATCGTTTGTTGCATTGAAAAACTAACAGAAAATCCTATAACTTCTTTGTTAAGAGTGAGGGCAAATTCGGCCATCTGGAGGATGAGTAAAAATCGTGCAAGTCGGATATGAAAAGCTGTTAGTTTTGTAATTGGCTAGCAACCTATGAAGACTTTGTTTTGATGATAATAAACTTAAGGATGTTACAAGATTAAGTCCAAGACCTGTAAGACTAGCTTTAGGACTTAGATCTTTTTGTAAAGGTATATTGTGGTTCACACTAAAGCTCCAAAACTTATTTTTCAAAGAACTCATATAGCACACATGGTTTTAAAGTCCTCAAAATGGTTTTTAGTTTCCAAAGAAATAATTTTTAAGTGCCCAAAAGCTTACGAGACCATATAGAATCAATTGGTATGATTTAGAAACTGAGAAAATGTTTTTCATGTTGCTTATTCAAATAAGGATCTCTTTATTCGAATAACAAAAGTCAGAGAAGCCAAGAATTCCATCTGATCAAGCCTTATTCGTGTGTTATTCGAATAACACCCTATGTTATTCGAATAACAGCTTCAAACCAAGTGGCATGCTATGTTTTTAAAAGATCTATTCGAATAGACTGATTTATATTTAGATCGAAATGTTTTGGAATAGGCATTTTAAAATGTCTTATTTGAATAACCAACATGGTTATTCGAATAACCAGTTCTAGAGACCATTTTGCAGAACGTGCTATGCAGATCTATTCGAATAGGGTTTCATTCTATTCGAATAGACTAGCTTTCAGAATTAGAAACTAATGACTATATTGAAGCAATTAATGCTCCAACCACCCATCCAACAGCTCTAAATCTTAATAGGCTATAAATACAAGTCTTTCGGCACTAAAGTAAAATTGAAAAAAACATTCTGAGAATCCAGGTTGAGCATTAATACGAGTTTTCACAATCATTCCATTAGTTTATTTGTTTATGAGCTAAAAGTGTGAAAATTATTATACCCATTAAGCTTCAACTTGTGTAATCTACTCTTTTAAGAGTTTATCATTCCTAAACACTTTGTTTATTCTATAAAAAGGGTGAGGTATCCCTCTAATAAAAAGGATGAGGTATCCATTGTTGTAAAGAATGTGAGGTATCCTTCAAAGGTTGTAAAAGATGAGGTATCCCCATTTTTTAGGCTCAAAGCACAGGGGTGAGGTATCCCAAAGTGTTGTTGAGTGCTTCAATCTATAAAAGTTTTTAAGCATCCATTCAAGCTTGAAGTTTAGTGGAAAATATCGAGTGGTTCGCTTGAGGACTGGATGTAAGTCACAAAGGGTGGCTGAACCAAGATAAATCCTTGTGTTTGATTCTCTCAACCTTATCTCTTTACTTTGTGCTTTAATTATATATATTTGAGTTGAGTTTGATATCTAGCTTTGCTTGAATACTTTCTATCTTGACTTGTTTATTTGTGAGTGACTTATTTAATATCATTTATTTATTCACTTTATTAAACAATAGCTTTAATGAAAATTAATTTACAAGTGTTTTGCAAAAAAAATGCGAAAATATTTTATAAACTTAATTCACCCCCCTCTTAAGTTTGAGGCCACTTGGCAACAAGTGGTATCAGAGCTAGACTCTTGTGTAAAGAGCTTAACAACTTCAAGAGAAGGTGATGGCCTCTCCAAATGATTTTTCAAAAAGTTTTTCTCTCTATAGACTTCCCTTTTTGAATGGGGATGGGTATGCTTATTGGAAAGAATGAATGAAAATTTTTATTGAAGTTATTGACTTAGATGTATGGGATGCTATTAAAAATGGTCCTTTTATTCCCACACATGTGGTTTGTGGTGTAAGAACTAATACACCAAGAAGTGAATGGACGGATGAAGATAAAAAGAAGGTTCAATATAATTTGAGAGCCAAGAACATCATTACCACAACCTTGGGGTCTGATGAATTCTTTAGAATCTCAAATTGTAAAACTGTCCAAGAAATGTGGGATACTTTGCAAGTTACCCATGAGGGTATTAGTGAAGTGAAAAGATTAAGGATAAATACTCTTACTCATGAGTATGAGCTCTTTAGAATGAACCAAGTTGAAAGCATTAAAAAAATACAAAAATGTTTTACACATATTGTTAATCATTTAGCTTCATTAGGAAAGACATTTTCTAATGAAGATTTTATTAACAAGGTTTTAAGATGTTTGAGCAGGGATTGACAACCTAAAGTGACGGCTATCTCGGAATTAAGAAATCTAGCAACAATGACCTTGGCCACACTTTTTGGCAAGCTCTAAGAACACGAATTGGAGTTGAAGAGCTTGACAACAAAAAGAAGGGGATTGCTCTCAAAGCCACCTCCTCCATAATTAATGATGATGATGAAGATGATGGAGATGACTTAGAAATTAATAAGGAGAATCTTAGTCTTCTACTAAAGAAGTTTGGAAGATTCTTCAAGAAGAATGAAGCTCAAAGAAGATCTCCCTTTTCCCCAAAAGAATGTCTATCACATAAGGGAAGGAACCTCATCTACTCCTAAATGCTATGAATGTCGAAAACTGGGACACAAGAAGATGGAATGTCCAGTCTATCAAAGAAAAGTGAAAAAATATGAGAAAAGGTACTCAAATGAGAAGAAAGAAAGAATGGCATACATAGCTTGGGATGATAGTGACATGAACTCAATCGATAGCTTAGATAATGAGAAAGCTAACCTATGTTTCATGGCTAGAGGAGAAGAGGAAGATGAAGATGACATGGAGGTAACATCCTCAAACTTTGACTCTTCCCCTTCCTATGATGAATTGCAAAATGCATTTGAAGAATTACATAATAAATCTATTAGGCTTGCAAAACTTGTTTCATCATCCAAGAAAATAATTTCCTCTTTTGAAAACAAAATCTCTATTTTAAACAAGGAAATTGAGGAACTTAAAATTGAGAATGAAACTCTTGAACTTATTGATGCAAATTCTTCATGCATGACATATTCTTCACTTAATAACGCATCTACATCCTTTTCTTGTTCATCATGCAAAACTTTCGAAAAGGAAATTGAAGATTTGAAAAATACTCTTTCAAAAATTACCTTTGGAAGAGATAATTTGAACATATTGCTTATGAAGCAAAGATGTGCTTTTCAAAAGGTTGGTTTAGGGTACAACCCCAAAGACCAACAAAAAATTTACAAGAATTTCTTTGTTCCCTTAAGCATATCAACAAGTCCTTTCATAACGTGTTTTCATTGTGGCAAGAAAGGACATAGTACATCAAGTTGTAATGTAAGGAAAAATATCAATTGCATGATATAGACCAAAATGGTTTAGGTCCCTAAAGGCAATATACTAACAACTAACACACAAGGACCCAAGAAAATTTGGGTACCAAAGTCAAAAATTAAAGTGTGTTGTAGGCGTGCTTGAAGGCCAATAATTCATTATGATATCTTGAAAATGGCTGCTGCAAGCACAAGTTCAAAAAATACTTCAAGCTATCCTCTAAAAAACGGCTACTTCTCGTACACGTCTTTTGCAGTCTTCACATTGGACGGGGTGTCCAAGACCTCCTAGTCTACCTATCGGTATAGGCTGATTTCTCAAGGAAAGATGAGATTTCTTTGCTCTGCAAGAGCCGCCCTCTGAGTTTATGCCATAACGTCACCTACAGAGGACGTGATCGAATTAGACTCAGAAGCATCACTTATGGAAGAATCACTTATGTCTTCTACTGCCATCATAAGTTTAGAGAGCAAACAAGCTGGCCCACCCTTTGCCAATTCTGTGGCTTGGTCTGCCTTTTAGAACACCTCCAAGATCCTTGTCTAAGTCAAGGAATTCAAACCATCACCAGAGTCCCCACCATAGGCTCGAAGTCCCCATTGTGGCTAAGAAGGTGGGGACCAGGGAGGACTCAAGACCTCCACTGATGGGCTGCTATTTTGCACCATTTCTTCACTCCTAGACATTTCTCCCCTCCCACTAAATGCTCAGAGAAAAGGGAAAAAAATGAAAATGGTGAAAATGAGGAGTACCTTGAGTTTTGGAGGAGAAGAGAGGCTTTGAACAGTGAAGAGAGTGTTGAAAAGGCCTTAAACCACCAACACTCGCCAAGAAAGACGTCAAAAATCGTCCAAGTCGTTGGAGAAGGAAATCTAAAGTGCAAGAATAAGCAAAGAATGGGAAGAGTTAAACTTCATTCCTATTTATAAGAGTGGAAAGTCACCCTCAAATCGTTGCCAATAATAGTGGCAGATATGCCTTTTCGTTTAAAGCGTTTCATCATAATGCCTCTTTTTTTAAATTTGAAAATGACTAATCATGATGCTGCGAACCCCAAATGATGGCTTCCATTATTTTCCAACCACGTGGTATACTATTTCTGAACAAAAGCATATGAAAGAATAATGCACAAAACATTCGAAACTGATATGATGCATAACGTTTGAGAAGAACACCTAAGTCGGACCACAAACTTTCATCAAGACAGTGGCCAAACCATAACTTAGTGCTCGGTTCTAAACCAAACTACTCTTACAACATGGACCCTACGAACTACACATGGGGGCAATCTATTACATACCCCGGGTAGCGGAATGATGACGTAAGTAGAGAGACCCAACTCGAATCCCGGCCTTATTGCTATGTACCTTATTTAAATTTATATTTACTTAACACTGATAGAATATTACATACTTCCTTATTTATTTAAGATTAAACTAAATATGTGCAATGGTTAAATACATAATGGAATTAATGTGATACTTAAATTAATTAAGCTGAAGTTCCTATATATACTTTTTATAATCCATACGATAAACGTATAAATGGAGTATAAATCTATTAAAATACAAGCAAAAAAAAAAAATAAACACACTAGCTACATTTATATGTAATATTTACATATGGTATGTCAGTACATCTGTCTAACATATTTAAAAACCCTGAACAAGTTTAAAACTATAAAAAAAAAAGACATCTAAAATGTCTGAATAATCGATGTTGGTAAGTATATCAGTAGACAAAGCATACCCAAAAAGTAATCAAGTCAACTATATACATCTATATACATTCATATCATACATGCTTGTCAGTAGTCTAAATCATGCATGATAAAGTAGCGGATGTTAATGTCGTTAATCACAATACGAATTTCTTCAGTGGTAGGGTGAAAAACAAGGTGAGCATCAATATCAATCAGCAATGTGATGCGCACCGTTCTATTTCTCTGAACATAATAGATAAGGGGGCAGGAATTTATAATTCTCAGTAGAGAAATCATACAGTTAATAAAATCATTTATTTTAAACTATGCTATGTCTAGCTGCATTCACTGCAAAAAATAAATTTTAAACAAAGTGCTATATAACTTTACTTTTTATCAATAAAATACATGCTAAATAATACTATTTCACATTCCATTATATATTACTTTTCTCTTCTTGCTCACATGACTAATAACTTAACATATCATAGTTGAGATCTCAAACTTTTAAGGTGTCCCCTAGCTTAGTGGTCATTCCAACCAAGGAACTCAATAAAGGTGATCACTCCATATGCCTAGGAGAAAGCAGATATGAAGCTCAATAAAGTGACCCATGTAAGACTTCGCATTAAGTTCTACTGTGCCTTTTAGCCTATGGACCTCCTTAACGGGTCCTAGAAGACATAATATTCTTTTCTCTTAAAACATTGATACCACATCTTTAGGTTCAATGCAAATTAGTAAAATGTCACAACTTTGAGTATCATTCTTTCATAAAACAACATCAATAATTCATAATTTGTGACATTAAAATAATCAATTATTCAAGACAATTTCCATTACTTAATCATAGAGCTTGTCATCTACATATTCCACTTGATCATCTTTTATGGCATCAACCATATAATCAAAATTACCATATCAGTAAAATCTATATCATTTATTTCTATAATTATAACAATAAAATGCAATATAATTCATCAACAAGTAAATTTAACTCTTATATCTATGTTTGGCCGAATTCACCATCTTGTGACAAAGAAGATTTTGTTTTCATTCTCATCATTTCTTGACTACTCCTAACATCAAGAGTCCATTTCTAACATCAATTTCACATTAACTAAAAGTTTAGACCAAAATTCCCAATTTGATTTGAACAAAACCCTAATTCTTGAATCTTTGTCTCTTTACCATATTTCCTCAAAATTAATATCATCCTTATGGTTCTTTTTTTTTATCAACAATACTATCCATCAATAATCCTCCATAGAAACTCAAAACAAAACCTCAAGAACACAACTTGAAGTCTTAAACTAACCTAGAGTTCCAATCCAACAAAATAACCATAAATAAGGCTTCTATGATTTATAAGCATGATAAAGAATATATAAGATCACTATTTAAAACAGGAAAACACAAGAAAATAGGAGAAAGAAGTATGGCTCCCTACCTCTTAGTCTTGTAAGAAACATGAAGAAAGAAGGATTTGAAGCTTGATTCTAGCCTAGATTCCTTGAAAATCTTCTTGTTCCTCCACCAGCTTGTTGATTTCTATTTTTTTCAATTTTCTCTTAGTTTTTCTCCTTTTCTTACTCCTTGTTTCTCTCTTGGCCGAAACTCCCTAGTTCATGGAGTGTTCATCCTTTTTCTTTTTCCTTTCAATTCTTTTCCTTTTATATTTTCTAACCATCCAAAGATAAGTGTAACAAGTGTAACTTCTCCAAGTTTCTAACCAATAGAAAGCTTGTCAAATGTCTAGATTTTCATTAGTTCTAGGTTAGGTTATGATGACTTAGTTACTCTAACTTAACTCACCTATCTAGGTTACCAATCTAGTTTCATAAACTAACTAAACTATTAACCAATTTAGTTAGCATAATTACTTAGGGTTTTAGAATTGAGTTTCTTTCTCAATTTTTTTTTATTTCTATTGATATACCTTATAAATGTATTTAAGAAATTCCAGCGTTTTAGAAAATCTTTTGTCAGTCCTTTGGACTCACTGTAAACAAATAACTCAATTTGTACGCCGAAATTTTTAATTTCATGTATGTCCCTGACAACAACAATTTAATAAATTATACGTATGTCCTATGAATAAATAATACAATTTAAATTTTATATATATATATATATATAGAATTTAATCTAGAAGGGATATTACATTATTCATACCCTAAAATGCTCATATATACACTTAACAAGGTGAAAAATGTACAACCTAATTCCCAACACACACACTACCCTCTTAGAGTACATACTAACTTGAGCGTTGGAGTGTCTTTTGTAAGTACCCACCCCCTCGCTCCATTGTCGTTGCTGTTGTGTCATGGAGGAATCCACCATCTCTTACCTTCTCTGGTAAGCCTCAGAACCCAGTTTTGAATAGTAAGACTCATTAAATGATGTGACAATACATTATTGGATAATATTGTAAAACTTGTTTATACTAATAGTTCATTAAAATTAATTTTTTTTAAAAAAAAATAGTTACTTGAAAAGTTATATTTTTGGTGAGAACATGAGGTATCTCCACAAGTTCGACTCATTTGAACCACACATGGAACTTATCCCTGTTTAATTACGAAAGCATGATGGTTATGCGGTCGCCTCATTTTTAAAGGATATTTTAAATAATATATAAATTATATGATTAAATTAAATGATGTGGCAACACATCATTGAATGATAGATAAGATTTTTTTTACACTGATAATTAATCAAAATTAAACACTTACAAAATATTTTTTGCCATAGATAAGATTGATTTATTATGTAAAATTAGAAGGAAAACAAAGTTCCAAAGAACCGTAAAATATGAGACTTCCCAATATCACTTTCAACAAGTCTAAAAGGATAACAAAAGCATAAAGAGAGCTAATGAAATGTACTTAGCACATCAACAACATCAATCACAAAACTAGAACTAGGTGAGGCCTAAATTATATTGACTTACTCTCCAAAGACTTAGCAGGGAGCCCAGATTATCCACACAAGCCCATTTTGCTTTTTTGAGGCCATTAGGCCCATAGCCAAGGGGGACAAGGGACATAACTAGTTCGAGTTCGTTGTCGAAGAGATCAATCTTGTTAGCCGCAAGAGCTGGAAGAGTTGGTTGGGTGGCGGTCGCCATAGAGATCAAACATATAGGCTGGCAACAGAACTAGGCCGTTGGACATGGTAGCACAAACCAGGATGTGGCAACTGCTGGAATAATATATGATTAAAATCAATATATGACTATATATTAAATGTTATATTTTAAATAATATATAAATATATGATTAAATAGGATAATAAATCTTATATTGATTATAGATCAAGATTGAAATCAACTTGAAATTAGTACCACTAATACATAATGTTAGAATTCATTTATAATAAATTGTAGTTTAAACATGAATAAATTAGTTGATTACAATTGCACATAAACATTTTTCATCGTTGTTTTTCAAATCAATATGTTTAATATCTTCTTTGTGCGATAGTAACATATCTAATAAGACCAACTGACTCGACTCAAAAACAATTGGTTGTAATGGAAGTAAATTGTAATCTTAGACAAACTATCTATAATGTAAGGGATTCAAATTTTGAAGTTATCACTTTGGATATAATTTTACGTAATCGTCACTTTTAATTCAAAAGTTAGTCTCATAATAATACTTGTGAGAATAACTTTATTAAAGACTAAAAAGAATATCTAAGTCATTTTCTTGCCAAAAAAAGAAAAAGAAAAATCAAAAAGTCAGTAATGAGAAAATTATGTATGGGATATTAAGCTCCGAACAAGAAATCATCGTAATGAATAATTTTAGCTAAGCTTCATGTATTAAAAAAGAAAAATGATTCTCTCACACTATATTTTTTTCACATTTTTAACACTAGTTAATGATGTATAAATTTATAGTTAATTACATGTATTATTTGATTAATGGATTAGTAATGAATTCATAACATACGTTAATCACAAATTTATACATCGTTAACTAACAATATATGATAACCAAAAATACACATTAACCATAAAGTTGTGTATCGTTAACTAGTATAAAAGTTATGTAAAAAAAAGTGGTATGAGATTCCTCTTTTAAATGGGAGGCTTTCAGTTGAGGCAGTACTCCACCGCTTCCATATTTGCCCTTATCTAAACTATAATCTTTCAATCACTAAATATGGTGGTTTGTCTCTGGTCTTACTAACCAATTGTTGTTGCTTGTACTTAGTCATGTTCTTATCCTCACGTCTATTTGGTCATTTCATATATTTGTATATTTTGTCTTTTCGTTCCTCCAAAAATCATGTACGAACCGTTGGAATGGGGGTGAAAATTATAGGAAAATATAAGACATTTTTTGGGAAACCTTGAGAATGAAACATCACCCTTCCAATTATGGCATCACAAGTACACATTGTTAGAAAGAGGGGAGCAAATAATGGATTTAAGGAGAAATAACATAAACAAATGATGAACTTAATGAGGAACAATAACAAAGGGTCGGATACCATATCATAACAAAAAACTTTAAGGTAATAGATTTATAGATCCAACCATTTAGTTATAAAGGATAAGGATCATCTCTCGTTGCTAAAAAACAAGCGAGGTCCTGTTACTTAGAAGTCATGGAAAAAAAAATCAAAAAAAAAAACAAAGAAGTTGATTTTGGCCAACATGACCCTCTCCTATTTTTTGGTAAAAGGAGAGGATCCTTATCCATTTATATATAAATTCCTCACTTCATTTATGCTTAAACAATGTGGGGCTTGGAATTCACATTAGAATTCTCAACATTTTCTATCTCAAGTGCGAATTTACACATAAGGATATCACACACAAAAGACACTCACCCCCGAGCTGAGTAATGGTCAACGATCTTGCCCCAAAGTTAGCTTTTTACTTCTCTAATGGGATGGACAACTATGAGAATACCAACAACCGTGATAAAGATACTCGCTTAAACTGAATCAGTGACTTTGATACCAGTTGTTAGAAAGAGGTGAATCCAAAATACCAAAAAGATTTGAAACGATGCTATTGGGTTTTAAGTTTTGATGGTGAAAGATTTTTGTAGGAAATTTGTTGGGTTGATTGATTTGAGCATAGAAGGAAAGTTTTCAAATTTGATTTTTCTATAAACATTTCCTTACTCATTATTTGATTTCCATTATTGTTAGAGACAAGTGATTTATACCAGTTTATGATTGGATCAAACTCTTTTAAGTGCAAATGAATGCTCCAATGTTCAAAATTTGAATAATATGTTGTCATACATAAGCCAGAGGAAATGAGCGACTACTGGGCAAAGGAGCAACTACCATAACAGAAGGAGCAACTACACTTTTTTTACATAGAATTAATTCTCACGAATTTGAGGTTGTTTTTTTCCTAATTTTCTCTAGCTTCGACAACTAGAAAAACATGAGAAAACTTTCTATTATAAAAAGGAAGCCTTAGAGAAGATGAAGGTAACAAATTACTCAAAACAAAAGAGAGGAAGTACTACATTCTTGCTATCTCTATTTCTTTTCTCTTTAGTTGATTCTACACTTGTGTATCCACTCTATAGAGAGAGTTTTGTTGTTGGGATTCATTGTAGCTCATCTTATAAGAGCATACAAATGAGAGCAAATTTTTGTTCTAGTGAAATAGGTTACTTTTCTTCGGGTAGAAGTTAAGGAAGGTTTGATGGTATCCTTAGTGAAAGAAACCATTGTAACTCTACTTTGAGACTAAGATAGAGGAAGGTTCGTCGGAGTCCTTGTAAGAGAAAATTCAATAAGTGAAGAAAATCTCAAGCATTTGCTTGGGGATTGGATGTAAGTTGGGGGTTGTGGCCAAACCAATATAAATTTTGTTTGTGCATTCCTCTCTACCTTTTCTTCTTTACTTACAGTTTTTACTAGTGTTTATATTGTAATTGTTGGTTTAATTTTCATATTTTCTATTATTGAACCCTATAGAACTAATTCACCCTCCTTCTTGATTCTATCAGATGGACTTAAAGAGAAATAACAATAATGGATCGAATATCATATCTTAAGCCAAAATCTTAAGGCAAATTCACACTTGAATTCCTAACACACAGTGGTTAGCAACGGAGAGTGAGTGGTTCTTTTCATAAGGATGTAAAAGCGTGTGTTCATATGCTTTTAGCTTATCATTTATTGTCCTTGTTAATTTTCTCTCAAGTTATAAATTTTCACCCCCTATCTTTTTTTTAATTTTTTATCTTGCTACTGTTGTTATATACCCAACTCAAATATGTGCAACATGAAGTTTAATATATAGCAAATTAAAGGACGTGTACGTGTTGAAAAAGATGAAGTTAATTTGATAGCATATGAGTCTCTTCTATCTTTCTTATATATTCAACTTTTTAGTCCTTTTAATTAATAATTTCACTGTATTAACTATGTATCATATCAAGATCAATTACTTAAGTACAGAATGTGTCCTTTTGTAGAGGAACTGGGTACTTAAGTATTATTTCTCTTTTTATACCAAATGAATGCCATACTTGTAATGAGTATTATTTAATTTTTTGCGTGTGAAATTAGAGCCGGAAAATTTTGAGCCAGTAATAATTCAAAGGCGCAGTTCCATGATATAGTTAGGCAGTAATGTTACATAATATGTGAGAGATTGCATATTATATATAGCTTTCCTACAATGCTTGGTTTGCTAGGTAGACATCACGCTTTTATTAATACATGTAAATATAAATTCGATACTTGATGCAAGAACTTTCAATCAACCATAGATTGCCGTATTCTTCCGCCAGTCTCGCAGCACTAATGGTTTGCTAAGTTCAACCCATTAAATTGCTGAAGGTGCGAGACGGCACTCCACCACAACCTTCCATACCTTGCTTCTTCCACCCCGCCCTTTTTCTGATCCTAGCCAGGCCCAAAATAAAAAGGAAACGACAAAAACGGGTAGATAAGAATAAGGTTTGAGTTTGAGATTTTGAGTTCTAACATGCTTTTTAGAGGATGCATGATTGCAGGAAATGAAAACTCTGCATGCACCTCAGGTTTTTCAGGTTGGAAATGGAGACTGGAGACATATGTTTCGGCGTATAACTCTATATCAATAAAATTTTGGTGTTTGGACTTACTTCACTCGATCTTGACCGGGATTAAAGTAATTCATGACTTCTAAAACTGGCTCCACAAATTTTGAGCCCTACTTTTCCCTCAAATTGTGGAACAAGGGATGAGGTGTGGTTTGCAGACGTGGGAGGTTTTATACATATCATAATATTTTTTCTTTAGCACTGGAATTGCAATTCTATTGACCCATATTGGCGCCATTAAAAACAACAAACGACTTAATCATAAAAAATTTAAACAGCAGGGATATCATGACGGAATAATTAGAATTTAGAAGGGACTAAATTGCAATTTAACCTTACTTGTATATATATATTCCATCCATAAGATTTCTTGTAATTAATCTAAACATGCCGTACGCAGTGGACTTTAAGTTACATAGAAAGTTCATGTTTTGGTTTGTAGGAAAAAGGCAAGGAGCAATTTAATGCGATACTGTGTCTCAACCTCTAGTAAAAGCAAAGCAGCAGAACAGAATCTATTTGTTGGTTAACTTAAAGGGTTTCTGGTTTGGAGGATAGCAACCACTTGGTGAAGTTTTGCAGTGTAGCTTCGTCGGCTCTGTAGTACTTTTGTGTGAATTCAAGTAAATTCAACCATGTGAAATCTGGATACTGTTTTGTCCCATCGCTGCGCACGATATCCTCTGGGGGTCTCACCACCTTGTCTTCTTTTGGGCACAGAAAGAATGCCAAGGACCTCCTCTCTTTGTACTGATTAACCACTGCCCTGTGCAAGCAACTCTTGTATCTCGCATTTGATAATGCCTACACAACCAACAAATAAGTTAAGATTCATGCCCACCTTACATGATTCCTTCTCTAGGCAGATTCATATATAATCCAAATTATTCACCGCCATACATAGAATATGTGTATTTGTTCAAGATTATTCGCAGATATACATGCATGTCGCGACTTGCAAGGCCTTAATTTGTCACTATAAGGGTTTCCAATAGAAAGCTGCAACAAACCCTTCTCTACTCTTGACCACTTCCTAATTTTAGTCCCTAGCTATAGCTTCTTTTTGTAGCTCTTCTGATTGCGACCTTAACTTTTTCTCTTTAAATCAATTCTTCTATTTAGTTACAAAACAAAACAATTTTGGCACTCATTCTAGTTCTTGATCTAGAATTTGGGCGAAAGCATAATAAACGAAAAACAAAACAAACGGCGTAGATTACTTGTTCTATCTGTCTATCGTCTTTAAAGAATTAAGGGAGGAAAATGGTGCTATTAAGGCCTCAAGTCTATATGAGGTATGAGAATTGCTGGCAAATAAATTAGGATAAAATGATATTAGAATATATGTGCATGTGCCGCTTGATCTCATTAATATATAGTGTGATAATAAAACAGGTGAATTGCTTCAAATATATACAAATAGTAAAGAGTAGATATGTTCTAGCGCATCAGGTTAATTTGACCTTCTTGATATTTGTAATTTTTTTTAACGTTGACAAAACAACTTTTTTATTATTAATCCATTTTAAAGTGTTTGACAAAAAATTTAGAAAAAATTAAATAATATTATTCTACTCAAGAGACTTTTTTGTAGCTAGACACAGTCTAAGATTCATTCCTTAACTACAAACAACAAAAGAGAATAATTAGTAACCATACACGTAATCATACTTGTCATGAAAAAATATCATATTATCATCTTTTACTGAACTTGACTGATAAGTGTAGTTTGATAAAGAGCTGTTATTCTCTCAGTATTTTATTTCTGAGGTAAAAATTACGTCATTTCAATCTTTGTATATATATGTATTAATCTAATTTCATTATGTAGACTCATCATGCAAGGGAATCCTGCACAGAGAACCAATCCTAATACCTAAAAGTATCTGCGCATTTAATTGATTGATTGGTCACGTTGCAACAGATAATAAGGCCATGTATCTGTTCAGTTATTGATAGCCACAAAGTAAGATACGTACACACAAAACATTTGTAATTAGAGAAATATTAATTAGTAGAACATTCCCTATTATATTTTTGTAATATTTTTTTTATTAAATTACGTCACATATTAAAGTATATATTTTTTAATTTTTTAATTAATTTAATTAATATGTATTAAATTTAACTTTACACTTTAATGTATGAAATAGTCTAACAAAAAAAAGATTGTATTAAAAAGAGTGTGTTATCAGCCTTTTCTTGTAATTATTATGCAATGTATATATATTTTGAGGGCCTGCGTACCGTGAAGGTATCACCAATGTTAACTACGAGGTCGAACCGTCTGCCATTTCTTGTCTGCAAACACATCAAGCCCTCCAACTTGATCTTGGTGAAGTATGGTCAGAGAAGTTGGGTCACAATGAGGTCCCGTCCCTAGTGCAAGACTTGGCTGCTGGCATGATGGGTAATAGTTGCATCTCATGATGGAGCAACCATCTTCAAACAAGTCCTTATAATGCAACCGATCCACGCCCAAGCTAATAGCCAAGAGCTCTATCAGCTTCATCCCCAACCCCTTCATAGCTTCACAGTACTTCTGGAATGCCACTCTGCGTATTCACAACAAAGAAATATGAAACCAAAAACACATGACATAATGTTAATTAACTATTAGTCTTACCCAGCTTGTTCAAAATCTTCCCCTAAGGTGGAGTTAAAATAGTTTGTGACAATAGGCTCTAAGGAATTGTCATGGAAGGGGAAAGAGAGGGTCTCCTTCCATGGCAATTTGGTGGAGAACCGGTCAGCATGGGCACCAGAATAGCCCCACATGGAACCTGTTGTCTTACGAACACTTAGTTTCCTTTGGATTGGGATCTTAAAGAAAGCGTCCATTTGATTATATGCTTCACCAATGAGGTGTGGATCAATCCCATGATTAATCACTTGGAAGAAGCCATGGGTCAAGCAAGCTTTGCGTATGAGCTTAGCAGCACGGTGTGTGGCCTCATCGTCATCTCTGAGGAACCCATCAAGGTCCACCACTGACGCTTGGAGCTCGTCATGGGCGTCCTCCAGGCACTCCTTTGGCCAAACGAAGTTCATGGGCACTTGAACTTCTTGATGATTCAGTGCAGACGCCAAGCAGAGACCTGAATCCATGGCACGTTAATTTAAAATTACAGTTTTAATTGAGGAAGGAACTCAACACACAAGTAGAGCGAGTCTTGACTAGAGTAGTGGAGATACAGCACATAGAGGCGAAGGAATGGCATGGAGAGAAATGCTTACTTAAATCTGGAGCATCATCGTTAAATGTATCATATTAATTAAGATTTTGTATTTTTATAAATTTTTGTAAAATTAATTATGTAACATAAAAATTTATAAAAGTATTAATTTTTAATTAATTTAATACATCTAACTAAATATTTTAAATTTAAATAAAAATTTCTCACGGCCTAATATGTATTTATAGAGTCGAGACATGGATTAATGAAACTGTAAATCGAAAGAAACAAACAAAAAAGTGGAATCAGATCTAATTTTTTTTTAAAAAAAAAACCCAAAAACAAATTGAAGGGAAAAAAGTGAGAGTGAGAGGCGTGGTTTCTTTCGTGCATGTGCACGCGCTTCCGTATTTATTAGAGCCCAAAATGGGCTGAAGACTTTTTATTGTATCCTAAAGGCTAGAAATTCTTTCATAGCCTAATTGCATTACTAATTATGATAATTGGTTAAGATTATTTATAAATTAATTATAATAGTTATTTGATTGATCTATTACACTTGACATGTTAAATTTATACAAGTATTTTCTTTAAAAAAACTTAAATTACAAATATGATGATAGTGTAGAACCTTAGCATCATTGTAAAAGAAAGAGACACCATTATTATTTTTAACTGAAAAGCTGAAACCAAGTAAGTAAAAAAAATTCGATATGTGCCAACCATCTTGTAGTTCAATTGATACCGATTCATGTCTTTAAAACTTCGGTATAATGAAATGTGCGAGATTTGATTCTTCACTTGAGACAACTTATCCACTAGAGACAAATTATCCCTCTCACTCAGTACTTATTCTTCAGTGTAAAGGGGGGGGGGGGGGGAATTGATGATAGAAAAAGTAACTAGAAACTATTATTAGAGAACGGCATGAAGGTAAGAGAGAGGAGCTGAAAAGCTGTCGCCTGCATGGTATAACATTATTTGTTGCGCGCATAAATTACAAACCCTCCATTCACATGCTGAAATCTAACTAGTTAGTGCCTCTCCGCAAACTATCTATGATATTTTCTTGCAAGTCAACAACGTTTGGCACTATTTTCCTTTTTTGTTTTTTAACATAAGATTTGGCACTTTATAGCCCATAGGATTGCGACTACCTTTAGATACTTAAGCTTATAAAGTTTGTAAATAGAGGAAACTGATTTTCACATGAACTTAGTTTTGATAGACCATAAAAGTTTAAAAAAAAAATTACACTATTATTTAGTAATGTATTATCATATTATTTAATAAATTAAAACTTACACAAGATATTAAACTTATAAAATGATGTGGGAATATTAAATGATAATGTAAATTTTTTATGTCGACAATATATCAAAATATTTGTAAAATAAATATTTGTTATAACTTTTCTGGTGTGTCAAGAAAGATAAAACATTTTGTGAATGTAATAATTGCTATGATAGTCTTATCAATTTGGTATTTAATGTGACATTTATTGTGTGCTAATTTTATAATAAATATTTAAAATTTTATTAAATATAAATAATAGCTAATAAAATCTTTCTTAACTCATGTCAAATAATAGAAAAAATATATGAGAATGGGAGTAACAACGCATATGAATTCAGGTAAGGTAACAAACTCCAGATTTGCTGACTATTATTGAAAAGAGCAATGTTGTACAACTAGAAAAGCCACCAGACTTTTTGGAACCCAACTTGTCTGGCATCACACATGGCTGCATTGCCCCCGTCCCTTTTTTTTCCTTTTCATATCTCTCTTCTTTCAATAGTTAAACCATTGTTAGAACAAATATTATCCATAGAAGCCGCAAGCCCCTATCACAACAGAGGTCATGATTTGTCGCTGCTTAGGCACACCACGGCAGAGCCACCGAACTGGCGGAAGAACGACACCATCGTCATCAATCAGCCACCAACCCAAGACAGAGCATCCAGCAGAAGAATAGCACCATCAAACCAGCGAAAGAATGGTACCACCGAACCAGCGGAAGAATGTAACATCATACTCAATTTTTTTTATTATTCTTATAACACCCCAAAATTTATTTATTTTATTATAAATAGTCATTTTATAGTATTTATGATTTTTATGAATTTTTTTGGATTTTTCTGAGGATGTAGAATATTTTAATATTATTTCTCGTTTTACGTATAAATTGAGCGGAGCCAGGAAAATGATATATTTTTCTCGAGAACCTTGACCTGTGGAAATGTCGACAAGAGATCTTATTAAATCCGAGATTGGACATGGTTTACGAGATTTTACGTTTTTCTAAAATTTTTATATGATAAATAAAAATTGTTATGTATTTTACTATCCGTTGAACAATTAATACTGACTACTGCCAACTGTAACTATTATCCATTGGATAATAGCATGTGTTAGAAATCCTATCACCTTATCTTAATGTAATCTACTTAATGTCTAATCAAATCCACTTTAATTCAAAAATATTATATTATAATCAAACTTCTCATGGAATCTTTGACCCTAATTGACTAGAATGCCCTACGCTTGTAGGAGAAGCCACTCACCCTCTCTCTCTCTCCTCATTGCCGCGGCAATTGGTGCCCAAGGGAAGCAAAATTTTGCTTCTCACACTTATTACTCTTCATCCAAAATTTACACTCATTTTCTACTATCACTTTCTCTCACTTCATTTTCTCTTCTCACATTTTCTCTCCTCTTCTTCCTCTCTTCCTTTCTCTCCACGGTTTGCAGCCCCATTTGGTGACCATCACCATTTTCTTGATTCACCATCACCATTTCTACACTTCACTCTTCACTCCAAAGCTTTTCTCTTTAGTGATCTTCTTCTCAATCCATCATCTTCTTCATTTTCTCTCAAGAACAAAGCTTGAAGCTTTGAAGGTAAATCTTTGATTCTTCACTTTCTCTTCCTATTTTTCGTTTCTATGGTCATATTTTCGGCCATGGATCCTTTCTTTTCCAAGCTATTGGTGTTGATTCTTTGAGATGGATTTCTAGGGTTTTTGGGAAGCCAAAGCCGAACCACCAAAGAGCAACCAAGGAGGTGATTTTTGTGTTCTTCCTTTAGGTAAGAGGGAGATTTACTCACTTCAACCATTATTGGTGGTGACAATACTTTTGTGTGATTGTTGAAGGAGAAATCCATAATCGATTACTGACTTTATTTGATTGTTTTTCATGTTTGTGTGTTCTTGGTTGAGACTAGAATATTGTTTGTTTTAAATGCTTTGATAATGTTGGATTGGATGAATGAAAATTTAAGGTTTCCTACACTCTAGGGAGGTCACAGTTTTGACACATATTTTGGGGGATTGAGTTGCTTTTTGTATACAAGGAAACTTATGTAATTAGGCATTAAAGGATTGATGAATGAAATGGAAACAAAATTGTATCTTGTTGTTCTAGGGAGGCTCACGGCCTCCAAGGGGATTTTTGAGTCCAAGTGGTGCTTTTGTACATTTTTGAGAATTAAGCAATTTAGATATAAGTAATTTAGAATGTGATGGAAGAAATTGATTGAGTAATGACTCTTGAGAGGCCACGGTTTTTAAGGGTTCTTTGACCTAACATTTGCATAATTGATCAAGACTTAAGTAATTAGGAATGTTGGATTCATGATATGGAATTGTGGCATGTGTTGTACTATATACATGAAATGTTGATATTGAGAACGAATTGCATGATATTGAGTCCATGTGTGAGACTAAGTACTTGTTAATATGTACTTGACTAAATTGTGGCATGAAGTTATTAAGGATTGATTATATGTCATTGTGGTATGATCCATGAGAAATATATATTGTTAATGAATATGCATGATATGCATTGCGTTATGAGAAACATACAATTGATGAACATACATGATGTACATTAAGTTGTCATGTATATGTGAATGTCCGTTGGACTTTGTTGGAAAGACGATGTATGCATCGGAGATTGAATTACACCTTAGTGCAGGTGCAAATAAACTAAGCGTGGGTCATGTGTGTTGATCTTGGGGGCGTCAAGGTGCAGGTGTCTTACAATAGATAGTGGTAGCTCCATTGGGGCCGTGGAATAGACCGATGCAAATACACCGATGATCCGGACTGAGACATTTTCCTATATCGCGATCAATTGTTAAGGTGCCATATATAAGCCATGTTGCGCAAAATATTATTTTTATGAGAAAACACTTTATTTTAAGGCTAACGAGATACTGGTATGACTCCTTGATCATTCTCTTCGAATGTTAATGTCTAGCTCCATGGAGTAGGATTTTGGTACCATATGCATTATGCATTGTCAGTCTCATATTTCATCTGGCATGAGTATTTACAACTGTTGAATCATCCTTTCTTTATTGTCGTAATTATTATCTGATTATTAAACTGTCGACTGCTTGGGATATCAGTGTTGTTTATCTTTTATTGCTTACTTTTATTATTGCTTATTGTTATTCTTCTCTTACTGCTGATTTTATTTGTTATGGTTGATGAATATGTGTGTTGTGATGCTACGTGGGCGCCCAACGCCATTCTGTTTTCTTACTGTCGTATTGGTAATAAATGCTGTGTGTCTCACCTCTTTTCTGTACCTCTGTATTTCTATTTATTTATATGCTTCTGAGAAGATGTTCGTGAAGAAGGGGAAGCACCTGAGTTTCCTAGTTTCTGGCCCAATTACGATTAGTGCTGTTTGAAGATGTCATCACGTCTGCGCCGATTTTTGGGATATGCGAGGATGACCTTTCATGGAGGACCTGACTGTTGGCATATAAACTTGCGCACGGACCGATGCATTTATCATGGGAAACTGATTATGTCTCTAGCTTGGGGTCACTATGACCCTACTGTCTTTGATTTTATTGCCTTTGTCCACTTAGAGTTTTACCTACTTGTTCGCGATTTGTGAGATGGCCTTTATTACACCCCACAGGAGGATTCATTCCTATCCACTGCTCGAGCTTCTGGTCCTTCTCATCAGTCTTAGGGGTTGATACTATTAGTGGCCACTGATGGCTATCTGTATATCTTTTTGGGAAGCTTGACGTTTTGTTATTTTGATGGGATGTAAATTTGTAAACATCTTGGGGGTGGGTAAAGCCTTTTACTTTTTGTATATTCAATGATGTAATTAAAACATGCTTGATGCATATATATATATATATATATATATATATATATATATATATATATATAATGTGAATGTATGGTTTTATTTCATGTCGATTTTCTTTATTATATTTATAATTATCATTATCTAGTCAAGAAAAAAAAATGGAAATATATACATATATTTTAATACCCGACTACTACATAATTTCGATTGAAGATATCCATTCATATATTAAAAATGAACCGGGTCTTAATTTATGATTTAATTTATATTTTCTGCATTTTGTTTCACTCGTTTTATTATGGTGTGACGTTCTTTCTTCTTCTGGAAAAAGGGACATTGCACTGTCTTGGTATCAGAATCCCAGTTTAAGTTTTCTTTTGGGTCTTGTGGTTTTGGACTGTCTTATTTATGTTGTGTGATTCTCTGTGTTTGGTATTCCGAAAGGCTGCATCTGACTTTTTCTTGTGTTTTGTATAGTTTGACTTGAAAAGAGTTATGGCTCGTAGAGGGGACATGACTGCAGCGATTAAGGTGACTCAGAAGATGGCTGAGGCGATGCTACAACAGAACCAATAGATTGCTCAACAGCAAGAGAGAACTGCACAATAATTAGAGGCTACTGCCGATGCTCAAAACTTGGCAGAATTTCATCGCACTCTCAGAAACAAATCCACTCTCTGTTTTACGTCAAGCAATATGTGGAGTAACTCCCGATATAGCAGTAAAAGCAAGACGTGTAGGCGGATCAACTCATCAAGTTCCCATTGAAATAGGATCCACACAAGGAAAAGCACTTGCCATTAACCCTCCACAATTTAAGGGAGAATTTGATGCTGAGAAGGCTACTCTTTAGATCAAGGAGCTGGAGAAGATATTAACGGGTATGAACTGTGCTAATGACAAGAAGGTGACTTATGCTATATTTATGTTGGTCGAAGACACAGAAGATTGGTGGACCAGAGAACAGAGATTGCTGGAGACTGAAGGTCGAGCAATTACTTGGGAGGTATTCAAAGAGAAATTCTTGGAGAAATATCCCTGCAAGTGCCAGACATGCTAAAGAGATGGAGTTTCTTAGTCTGCGATAAAGGAATATGACTGTAAGTGAGTATGCTGCGAAGTTTGAGAGCTTGTCGAGATTCTCAACTTATTTCTAACACCAGCCAAATGAAGTGTGGAAATGTCAGAAGTTTGAGGAAGGTTTGAGGCGTGATGTGAAGAGAGCTGTTATAATAATGAGGATTAACTAATTTTAGGAACTGCTTGATATGTGTCACCAGGTAGAAGATCTAGACCAAACGCGGGACACGAGGAACCACAACTTTGGACTTTTTCGGTCCCAAAGAGGAGGAAGCAGCAATACTAATCATTATCAGAAAAAGCCTTACTCAAGACCACCTGAAAATCAGCAACAATGACCACAAGGTGGAAGTCCTAGTAGAAGTTCGGGTAGAACTGGTCAAACTACGGTTTTTACGCCAAGATGCATGAAGTGCTGGAAGGAGCACTACACGAGGGATTGCACGATTAAAGGAATCATTTGCTTCAGATGCGGGAAGGCTAGACATGTTTCTCGCGATTGTAATCAAACTAAGGTGGAACCTTCGGTTAATGCTGCAAGAACTGCGAAGTCGTAGGCAGGAGGTAGGGTTTACACCCTGAGTGGAGCTGAAGCCTCTAAATATGAAGATCTTATACATGGAGAAGGTCTTATAGAGGGCAATCTTTTAATTGTACTGTATGACTCTGAGGCAACCCATTCTTTTATTTAATGTGATTGTGTGAAAATACTTGGTTTACCTGTGTCTTCTTTGCCTTTTGATTTGACTATTTCAACTCCTACTGCTAAACATGTTATTACCACCAAAGTCTTTTTGGATTGCCCATTGATTGTTGAAGGTCGAATCTTTTTTGTTGATTTGATCTGTTTACCTCTTTCCCAGTTAGACATAATCTTATGAATGGATTGGTTATCTTCTAACCACGTTCTGCTATTTTGTTCTAGAAAAACTATAGTTTTCCCTTTGGATGAGAATTCTAGATTTTTGATGGCCAGCCAAGTAAAAGCTTTCTTAAAAGAAGGAGCTCAGGGGTATATGTTATTATCTTCTTTAAAAGTCGAGAATGAGGCAGATGTGAATGCAATTCCAGTGGTTAGAGAGTTTCCCGAAATTTTTCCTAAAGATGTACCTGGTTTACCGCCAGAGCGGGAGATAGAGTTTGCCATTGACCTTATGCCTGGAGCTGGTCCTATTTCTATAGCGCCCTACAGAATGTCATCAGCAAAGCTAGCTGAACTCAAAAAGCAATTAGAAGAGCTCTTGGAAAAGTAATTTGTTAGACCTAGTGTATCGCCTTGGGGAGCACCGGTATTGCTAGTCAAGAAGAAGGATGGTACTTCACGATTGTGTGTGGACTATCGCCAGTTGAACAAAGTCACGATTAAGAATAAGTATCCACTTCTAAGAATAGTTGACTTAATGGATCAACTGAAGGGAGCAACGGTGTTTTCTAAGATCGACTTGCGATCGGGCTACCATCAGATCAGAGTAAAGGTGGAAGATATTCTCAAAACAGCTTTTCGTACTCGTTATGGTCACTACGAGTACTTGGTGATGCCTTTTGGTGTGACGAATACACCTGCTATATTCATGGACTGCATGAATAGAATTTTTCGTCCTTACTTGGATAGGTTCATGGTTGTTTTCATTGACGATACCCTGATCTACTCTCAAAATCAGGAGGATCATGCTGAACACCTTAGCATAGTCCTTCAAACTCTGAAAGAAAATAAGTTGTATGCCAAATTTTCAAAGTGTGAGTTCTAGTTTGGACAAGGTTAAGTTTTTAGGCCACGTGATCTCGAAGAAAGGAATTACAGTAGACCCGTCAAAAGTGGAAGCTGTTTTGCAATGGGCAAGGCCAAAAACGATGACAGAAATTTGAAGCTTCGTAGGATTAGATGGATATTACCAGAGATTCATTGAAGGATTCTCTAAGATAGTTGGGCCTCTCACTCAACTCACAAGGAAGAATCAAGCTTTTGAGTGGACGGATGCTTGCGAAGAAAGTTTTCAAGAGCTGAAGAGGCAACTAACTACTTCAGCAATGTTAGTTCTGCCTAACCCAAGTGAACCATTTGAAGTATATTGCGATGCTTCATACCAAGGATTGAGGTGTGTGCTTATGCAAAGCGGTAAAGTGGTGGCTTATGCTTCGAGACAGTTGCGAGTGCATGAGAAGAATTACCCAGCACACGACTTGGAATTAGCTGCTATTGTATTTGCTTTGAAGATATGGAGGCGTTTTCTTTATGGAGCAACATTCAACGTTTTCAGCGACCACAAGAGCTTGAAATATCTATACAATCAGAAAGAGTTAAATATGAGGCAGCAAAGGTGGTTGGAATTCCTAAAGGATTATGATTTTCAACTTCAGTATCACCCTGAAAAGGCAAATGTTGTGGCAGATGCCTTAAGTAGGAAAATGATCAGTGTTTCCACTATGATGATCAAAGAAAAAGATTTGATAGAACAATTCGGAGATGTATAGTCTTTTGTGGAATTGATACCTAGAAAGATTAATATGAACATGGTCATAATCTCAAATGACTTAATGGAAGATATCCGAGAGAAGTAGAAAATTGACAAGTTCTTACAAGAAGAAAGGGAATTGATAAAGCAAGGCAGTGTAACAACCTTAGAGGAAGGAAACGATGGAATTTTGAGATTCAGAGGTAGAGTCTGTGTACCTAAAGATCAAGAACTCAAGAAGTATATACTCGAACATGCTTACACAAGTCAGTTGAGTATGCACCTTGGAATAACCAAGATGTACCAAGATTTGAAAAAGTTATTCTGGTGGCACAGAATGAAAAGAGATATTACCAGATGTGTGTCTTCCTGTCTAGTTTGCCAGAAAGCGAAGATTGAACATCAAAGATTGTCTCGAATGTTACAACTCTTAGCTATTCCCGAATGAAAATGAGATAGTATTGCAATGGACTTTGTTGTTGGATTACCAAAGACTAGAAAATGTTATGATTCGATATGGGTAATTGTAAATCGACTCACAAAGTCAGCACATTTCTTGCCGATCAACATAAGGTATTC
This sequence comes from Ormosia emarginata, assembly GCA_029884605.1. Taxonomy (NCBI): domain Eukaryota; kingdom Viridiplantae; phylum Streptophyta; class Magnoliopsida; order Fabales; family Fabaceae; genus Ormosia; species Ormosia emarginata. The sequence continues at coordinate 15,212,384 of JAQQTP010000078.1, read as the reverse complement.
ATTGGAGAAGTTGACTCAGTTGTATATCAGTGAAATTGTCAGACTACATGATGTGCCTACCAGTATTATTTCTGATAAAGATCCAAGATTCACATCGAAGTTTTGGCAAAGTCTTTAAGAAGCCATGGGAACAAAGTTATGCTTAAGTTCTACATATCATCCTCAACCGATGGTTAATCGGAAAGAACAATTCAATCATTGGAAGATTTACTTAGAGCTTGTGCTCTGGAACAAACTGGAAGATGGGAAGAAGTTTTACCGTTGGTAGAATTCACTTACAATAACAGTTATCATCCGACCATAGGGATGGTGCCCTATGAGGCTCTATATGGGCGAAGGTGCAGAACACCTTTATGTTGGTATCAAGATGGTGAGCGACTTACTGTTGGACCTGATCTTATACAGCAAACGACTAAGAAAGTCAAGATGATTCAGCAAAAGATGTTAACGACTCAAAGTCGACAAAAGAGTTATCGGACAAAAGGAGAAAACCTCTTGAATTTGAGGAAGGAGAGCATGTGTTTTTGAAAGTCACGCCTACGACTGGGGTCGGCCGAGTTCTTAAGTCTAGAAAGCTTACTCCTAAATTCCTTGGACCTCACCAAATTCTTCATCGGGTAGGTCCAATTGCTTATCAAATAGCCTTACCAATTTTTCCTTCAAATCTTCACAATGTCTTTCATGTGTCACAACTTTGAAAATATGTTCCTAGCCCTGATCATGTAATAGCGCCTGATACGGTGCAATTAAAGGAAAACTTAACTTATGAGACGTCACCTGTAAGGATTGAGGATAAGAGAATGAAGCAACTTAGAGGGAAAGACATCTCATTAGTAAAAGTGATTTGGAATGGAGCAACCGGAGATGCGACGTGGGAGTTAGAAGACAAAATGTAGGAGCAATACTCACAACTATTCTAAGGTATAAAAATTTTGAGGATGAAATTTCTATTTGAAGACGAGAGTTGTAACACTCTAAAATTTATTTCTTTTATTATAAATAGTCGTTTTATAATATTTGTGATCTTTATGAATTTTTCTGGATTTTTCTGAGAACGCGAAATATTTTAATATTATTTATCATTTTACGTGCAAATTGAGCGGAGTTGGGAAAATGATATATTTTTTCTGAGAACCTTGATCTGTGAAAACGTTGACAAGGGATTTTACTAAACCTGAGATTGGACACGATTTACGAGATTTTACATTTTTCGAGAATTTGTGCTCTAATAAATAAAAATCGTTGTGTATTTTACTATCCGTTAGACAATTAATACTGACTACTGTCAACTGTAACTATTATCCATTGGATAATAGCATGTGTTAGAAATTCTATCACATTATCCTAATGTAATCTACTTAATGTCTAATCAAATCCATTTTAATTCAAAAATATTATATTATAATCAAGTTTCTTATGGAAGCTTTGACCCCAAATGACTAGAATGCCCTCGCTTGTCGGAGAAGCCACTCACCCTCTCTCTCTCTCCTCATTGCCGTGGAAATTGGTGCCCAAGGGAAGCAAAATTTTGCTTCCCGTACTTATTACTCTTCATCCAAAAATTATACTCATTTTCTACTTTCACTTTCTCTCTCATTTTCTCTTCTCATTTTCTCTCTTCTTCTTCCTCTTTTCCTTTCTCTCCATGGTTTGCAGCCCCATTTGGTGACCATCACCATTTCTACACTTCACTCTTCACTCCAAAGCTTTTCTCTTTAGTGATCTTCTTCTCAATCCATCATCTTCTTCACTTTTTCTCAAGAACAAAGCTTGAAGCTTTGAAGGTAAATCTTTGATTCTTCACTTTCTCTTCCTATTTTTCGTTTTTATGGTCATATTTTTTGCCATGGATCCTTTCTTTTCCAAGCTATTAGTGTTGATTCTTTGAGATGGATTTCTAGGGTTTTTAGGAGGCTGAAACCGAACCACCAAAGAGCAACCAAGGAGGTGATTTTCGTGTACTTCCCTTAGGTTAGAGGGAGATTTACTCACTTCAACCATTATTGGTGGTGAGAAGACTTTTGTGTGTTGTTGATGGAGAAATCCATAATGGATTGCTCACTTTATTTGATTGTTTTCCATGTTTGTGTGTTCTTGGTTGAGACTAGAATATTGTTTGTTTTAAATGCTTTGATAATGTTGGATTGGATGAATGAAAATTTAAGGTTTCCTACACTCTAGGGAGGTCATGGTTTTGACACAAATTTTGGGGGATTGAGTTGATTTTTGTATACAAGAAAACTTATGTAATTAGGCATTAAAGGACTGATGAATGAAATGGAAACAAAATTGTATCTTGTTGTTCTAGGGAGGCTCACGGCCTCCAAGGGGAATTTTGAGTCCAAGTGGTGCTTTTGTGCATTTTTGGGAATTAATCAATTTAGACATAAGCAATTTAGAATGTGATGGAAGAAATTGATTGAGTAATGGCTCTTGAAAGGCCACAGTTTTTAAGGGTTCTTTGACCCAAAATTTGCATAATTGATCAAGACTTAAGTAATTAGGAATGTTGGATTCATGATATAGAATTGTGGTATGTGTTGTACAATATACATGAAATATTGATATTGAGAACGGATTATATGATATTGAGTCCATGTGTGGGACTAAGTAGTTGTTAATATGTACTTGACTAAATTGTGTCATGAAGTTATTAAGGATTGATTATATGCCATTGTGGTATGTTCGATGAGAAATATATATTAATGAATATGCTTAATATGTATTGTGTTATGAGGAACATACAATTGATGAACATACATGATGTACATTAAGTCATCATGCATATGTGAATATCCGTTGGACTTTATTGGAAAGAGGATGTATGCCTAGGAGATTGAATTACACCTTAATGCGGGTGCGAGTAGACTAAGCGTGGATCATGTGTGCTGACCTTGGGGGCGTCGGGGTGCGAGTGTCTCTTAATAGACAGTAGTAGCTCCATTGGGGCCGTGGGATAGACCGATGCAAACACATCGATGATCCGAACTGAGACACTGTCCTATATCACGATCAATTATTGAGGTGCCATGTATAAGCCATGTTGCCCAAAATATTATTTTTATGAGAAAGCACTTTTTTTTAAGGCTAACGAGATACTAACATGACTCATTGATCATTCTCTCCGAATGTTGATGTCTAGCTCCATGGAGTAGGATTTTGGCACCATATGCATTATGCATTGTCAGTCTCATATTTCATCTGACATGAGTATTTACAACTGTTGAATCATCCTTTCTTTATTGTCGTAATTATTATCTGATTATTAAACTATCGACTGCTTGTGATATCAGTGTTGTTTATCTTTTATTGCTTACTTTTATTATTACTTATTGTTATTCTTCTCTTACTGCTGATTTTATTTGTTACGATTGATGAATATGTGTGTTGTGATGCTACGTGGGCGCCCAACGTCGTTCTGTTTTCTTACTGTCGTATTGGTAATGAATGCTGGATGTCTCACCTCTTTCCTGTACCTCTATATTTCTGTTTATTTATATGCTTCTAAGAAGATGTTGGTGAAGAAGGGGAAGCGCCTGAGTTTCTTGGTTTCTGTCTCGATTACGATTAACGTTGTTTGAAGATGTCGTCACGTCCACGCTGATTTTTAGGATATGCGAGGATGACCTTTCATGGACGACCTGACTGTTGGCATATAAACTTGTGCACGGACTGATGCTTCTATCATGGGGAACTAACTGTGTCTCTAGCTTCGGGTCACTATGACCCTCCTATCTTTGATTTTATTGCCTTTGTCTACTTAGAGTTTTACCTACTTGTTCGCGATTTGTGAGATGGCCTTTATTACACCCCACAGGAGGATTCATTCCTATCCACTGCTCGAGCTTCTGGTCGAAATTCGGTCCCTCCGATGATGATCTCATCTGACGAGGAAGACCTTGAAGAGGATCCTGCTTCGGTTCCTTCTCATCAGTCTTAGGGGTTGATACTATTAGTGGCTACTGATGGCTATCTGTATATCTTTTTGAGAAGCCTGATGTTTTGTTATTTTAATGGGATGTAAATTTGTAAACATCTTGGGGGTGGGTAAAGCCTTTTACTTTTTGTATATTCAATGATGTAATTAAAACAGGCTTGAAGCATATATATATATATATATATATATATATATATATATATAATGTGAATGTATGGTTTTATATCATGTCGATTTTCTTCATTATATTAATAATTATCATTATCTCATCAAGAAAAAAAAGGAAATATATACATATATTTTAATACCCGACTACTACATAATTTCGATTGAAGATATCCATTCATATATTAAAAATGAACCGGGTCTTAATTTATGATTTAATTTATATTTTTCGCATTTTGTTTCACTCATTTTATTATGGTGTGACATTCCTTCTTCTTTCGGAAAAAGGGGCGTTGCAATTCTTATCTAAGAATGATTTGAAGTTACAAATTAAAATATTAAGTTACATAACAAACTATTGACATTCTCATTAGATTATATGATATTTTACATAAAGGGGATAAGTCCTTCAAAAGTTAGTTTATACATACAAAAGTTACTAATCAGGTACCTATATCCCAAAAAGTAAGGTTTCCAAAACCTTATTATTGTGCCACTATGCCTCTGCATATGTAACGTCCCTTTTTGGAGAGGGAGCATCACACCATAACCACGAAACAAAAACAAAATATAATATAAACTAAGACCAGGTTCATTATAATATAGATAATAACATGTTTGTTTGTAAACGTATAATAATTTGGCGAATTCTTTTTTTTTTTTGGTAAGAAGAATGATAAAACATAATCATAGTAAAATTAACATGAGAAGTAAACCATACATTCATGCATCATACGTAAATATCTATCTATCTATATATATATATATATCATACTTGTTTAGATACATTATCAGATATACAAAATAAGCAGAAGCTTTACATGCCCCAAAATGATTACACATATATTGCCCACCAAAAAGATAAAACATCAGGCCCCCAAAAAGATTTACAGATAGCCATCAATAGCTATCAACAACATCAGACCCTAAAACTAATGAGAATGAATCGTGGTTGGATCCTCTTAAGGGTCTCCCTCGTCAGAGGAAATCCTCATCGGAGCAACCAAATTATGAACTGGGGCTCATGCAGAGGATAAAAACGAATCCTCTCATGGAGTGTAGTAACAATCACCCCACATATCACAAATAGGCAAGTAAAACTCTAAATACAAGTGTGCATTGAAAGTAAAGACAGGTGGATCATGATGACCCTATGCCATAGACACAGTCATGTCTTCATGGTAGATGCAGCGATCCGTGCTCATGTTGATGTGCCAGCAGTCCGGACCTCCATGAAAAGTCAATCTCACATACCCCAAAGAGCAACACGGACAGGACGTCATATCCAAACAGAAACTAATCGAAATCTGGCCTGAAGCAGGGAATTTGTGCACTTCCTCTTCTTCACCGAGGTCTTCAAAGAAACACAAAAACAAATAGAATAACAAAAATATAGAAAAGAGGTAAGACATCCTACATTCAGTACCAATTATGGCAGTAAAGAAATAGAATGATGCAAGACGCCCATATAGCATAGCAGGAATAATAATCAGCATTAAGATTCAAACAGCAAACAACTTAACATTTCCAAGCAGTTATAACATCAATAAGACATCAGTTCCATCATCATATATATAAATGCCAAATAATATGTTGACTTACTACGCACATGCACATGGTACCAAAATCCTACTCCATAGAACTAGACACAAACATAAGAGAGAATGATTAGGGAGACATGCCAGTATCTCGTCAGCCTAAAATCAAGTGCTTTTCAGAAAAATCAATAATTTGTGCAACAAGGCTTTATACACGACATTCTCACAAGATCGCGATATAGGACAATGTCTTAGTCCGGATCGTCAGTGTAACACCCTCCGTAGGGCGTCACATTTTTAAATAAAACATAAAACCAAATAAAATCATTTTATAAAAGCTTTGAAGTCTAAAGGATGAATTTAAAAATTTCTTTTCGCGAAAATATAAACTTACTAAAAATTATAAGTAAAACAGAAATTAGATTGAATTAATTAATCCACATATTATATATGTCACAAAATATTCAACAACAATTTAAAACATAACATTTACAGACTCAGAGAAACAGTAATAAACCCACTGACGGTTACTACTAATAGCACGGTAACAACACTAACGAAAACCCCAACCTACATGTTCCATTTCTTCATCAACTGCATCCTGTTGAAACTTGAAAGATTACACCTTGACGCCGTTACCATCTTCAGAACATAGCCTCCAGTAGGTCTAAGAAACTTCCTTCGTCTACTATACGAATTTAACAATACAAACACAACAAAGCAATACAAGAAAGAGGTGAGATCCCTTTCACCAAGTACATCAAGACGGTAGCAAAGAATAATACGAATGACAAAGTCATTCCATACACATAGATATCACAAAGGCAATCATGTTATCAATTTATAAATAAATCAAATAAGCATATGTCATAATATAATGAACAACTATAACATTACCAGGATAGATATAACAATTCATACAATATAAAATACCATAACAAGTGTAGATAATGATATAATATAAAAATTAAAAACAATAACAACATATAACGTCACGTATAAAAAAAATATAATAAATCACGACATATAAGATCATAGATAAAAATATAATAAATAACAACACAGATAAAAATATATCACGGATGAAAATATATTAAATAACAACACAAATAAAAATATCACAGATAAAAATATAATAAATAACAACACAGATACATGTGCAATATGACACAATCCTACTCCATGGAGCTAAAAACATACAAACATCAGAGTGCGAATGATCTGCAAAATCTATTAGTACCACGGCTGCCCAACCAAACTATTGCGCTGTCTCACGTTGCGTCTATAGCCCCACGTCACATGGAACCCATTGTCCAAGGCGTGGTGTAGTTCACGGTCTCACGTTGTGGCACTACAGGCAATGTACTATTAGACTTTACAGAATCTTGATTAAAAATAGTGCGTGTCGAGTCCATTAGTGTGTTGCCAATTACCACGGCCTAGAGGAGCAACCCTACTGTCCACAAATGGAATTTTGCACACTAATGTCTCCAAGTTCATTCAAAATTGAACCACACTGCGTTTATCGCACCGACAACACGATGTGATTCACCTCGTCAATCAATCCACCAAAAATTGGCATTAACTCAATGCATGATAAAAATGAGAATTACCAAAATACCCTCAATAAAAATATATCCTCAAAGATAAAAAATATACAGTAAGTCCCATCGGACAAATAGTGTTCTAAAGCCTGTACGGGTTCACCTCATAGCCCGACAGCAGAAAAATATACAGAATACCCTCAATGGTATAAAATATACAGTTTCGGTCAATCACGTAGAAATTTTATCGCGTTTTCAGAATCTCGTCGTTTTTATAAACGTTTTTAATTCGTGTAAATATATTTTGCTATTTTTAAAATCGCGTAGAGTTTTTAATACATTTTCTCAATCGCGTAAGATTTTTAAATCATTTTCATGTCCGAATTCCTTAAAAATTACTATTTAAAATAAACAGAAATAATATTTAATACATTTAAATTACGTAGAATATTTTCCATACCGCATACTATCTTTTGGATATCTTTTCTATCTTATTTATCCATTTTTAATAAAAATTGACAGTATTTTATTTAGAAAACTTATAATAATAGTTTCCTAACTTGTCTGTGAAAATTTCTTTTACTTAATTTTTAATCGTATAATTTAACTTTTTTGAAAACCACTAACATGCTTCAAAATATAATATGAGCCATATGTTAGCAATTTACAAAAGTTACTGTATTTTCTTCTAACAGTAAAAATCATTAGTTTAAATTCCTTAAACTTAATTCTAATCAATTTATTTCTTCAATACTCATTGTAATAAAATCCTTTTGGCATTTATTACTTAACCTTAGTTGAAAACAATTCTATAAATCAAAAACATTTAAGATTGGCATATTGGCCGAAAATCATTATATGCTTTATAATTCATTCCTAATTATTTCCTTACATTTAATCTCTTATAAAACTCTTGATCTAATTAAATTATCTAGTCAATAGTTAGAAAATAAATTTGAATCAAAGGTATGTGGCATGTTGGCCAAATTTAACAAAGTCTTTGCATTTGATCTTTAAATTATTTTTCATCTTCTAAATCAATGTCCAATTCATTGTATTACCTAAATTCATTAAATCATTGTTTTAGAAAATGGTTTGGAAATGATTTTAGAAATCATAATTGCTTGGCTTTGGCATGTTGGCCGAAATACACATAGTTGCTATTTGATCTTTAAATTCATCTTTCTTGCTTTAAACCAATTTGTAATTTGTCAATTTTCCTAGGTTAATAAAATTCCACTTTTAGAAAATTGATGAGAACATTTTGGTTCTCCTATTTGCCTTGAGGCCGTGAGCTTGGATTTGTGTTCTTTGGAACACTCATGCAAATCCTTGTATATTATTTACATGCTACAATATTTATTATGCATCTATGAACACATACCATATATTAAAGCAATCATAAAACACATACAACATATTAAAGCTATTAAACATGCTTGAACACAAAATCAATCCCAATTAGGAAAAACAATAAACAATCAAGTGAATGAATCCTTATGGATTCTTCACCACAAACACATACATTCCTCACCACCAACACATGGTTGATGAGGGTAATCTCCCTCTTACCTCTTGAAGAACCTCCAAAGCTCCTTGTATGTCTCCTTCAAGTAAATTTTCTCCACCAAGAGCTTTCTTGAAAATCAAAGAAAACATACAATATCAATACCTAAGGCTCTAAACTAAAATAATCATGGATTAAAATCATGATTAGAACTTTAAAATGGATAGAAACATGAAGATTAAAGAATCCTACCTTCAAGGCTTCAAACTTAAGCTTTAAAGAACAAAATTGAAAAAGGATGATTTAAGCTTAGGTTTCAACTACAAAGTGTCTTGAAATGAAGTAAGGAAGTAAGAAATAAGATAGTTTAGAATTATAGAAGAGGGAGTGATGGAAAAGGTAAGGAGGCCGTGAGGTTGGAGAAGAAAAAGAGAAGAAAAATTTGAGAGCTTTTATTGTTTGATAGCTTTGAAGAAAAGTGAAGACTTTGATTAAATGAAAACAAAGTCTCCTATTTACTATACATGGCCGTGAATCACTTTGAAAGAAGGTGAGAAATACTTTTGCTTTTGGTTCCGCCAAATGCATGGTCATAAATGCATAGAAATACGCATGAAATGAAATGTAATAATTGTCTCCCTAAATCATGCATTGCCGTAAATGCATAGAGAGTGAGAGTGAATTGGAGTGATGGAATTGTCTTCCTAAAGCATGCAATTGCCGTAGAAACACATGCAAAAAGCCACTAAAATTGACTTTGTCTTACTTGGTTAATTAAATGTAAGATAGTAAGAATTGAATGGTAATATTTTGCCTTCCAAAATTTAGCTTGGCCGTAGACTTCAACAAAGAAAAGCCATCAATATTGAGTAGTCTTCCTTTTATTCAATTTGGCTTTCTACATGCATTTCACAAAGTCTTCTACGTGAATTTCACTTTGTGAATTTGGCTATTAGAGCAATTGTTTTTCTCCTTCACCGTAGACCAACAAACTTTAAGAAATCCAATATTTGTTTAAAAGCTTGCTTCCTATTGGTCCTTAAAGAGTCAAGCTATTATTCTTGACCAATTTCTATTGGTTGAATATTTACAAACTTGATTCCTATTGGTTGCTATTTTTGTTGACCAATTTCTATTGGTGCACACTGTATATTTTATAGTACACTTTAACCAATGAACAATAATTACTGTTTATAAAGTCAGTATTTATTGTCTAATGGATAATAAAATATACATAGATTTTTATCTTACACTAACAGAGTAACAATTATTATTGATCATTTTTTTACTGATTGCCCTTGATGAATCATAAAGCTGGTCATCAAAGTGAAATTTCTAGAACATGTGACTCACTACGATGAGTCAGTATGATGAGTCATCATGGAACTGTCTAGAACGGGTGAGTCAGCATGGCGAGTCAGCGTAGATATTTTCTAGAGCAGGTGAGTCAGCATGGCGAGTCGGCAGTCTTGAGTCACCGACGAGTCATCAACTGCATTATCAATGGTGAGTCACAGCGCTGAGTCATCAGCTGAGTCATCAATGATGAGTGACAGGCCCGAGTCGGCATGGTGAGTCATCATAGAAGCTTGAACGGTGACTCACTACGGTGAGTCACAGGCGAGTCACCGCTTTGGAACTTTCCTAATCTACTTGAGTCATGGTGCCGAGGTGTCACGCCACGTGTCGAGTTCCTATTGGCCCATTGCGATGAGTCATCATCCACTAGATATTTTTCAAGAAAAATATCATCCAGCAGATAATAAAACATACCCCGATTTTATTTGTCAGATAAAATCGCAGGAAAGTAAAACTTCAAAAACTGACTCCAGTTTCGGGTTTAGTAAGCTCCTCTTGCTCCGGATAATAATAAAATTTCCCCGGTCCAGAAAATTTTAAATTTTTTGACTCGAAGCAAATCACATAAAACACCCAAATAAAATCACAGACAGTAATATAAAACACTGTATCATACAAAAAAATTTAAAACAGTACATTCGGACGTAATGGTCATTTTTTCATTTTTCCCCACAACCGAGCAAATCACTCAAAACACTCAAATAAAATTACAGACAATAAAATATATCTCAGTATATCACACGAAAAATTTAAAACAAGAATTTGACAAAATTTTTTTCTTGTCTCAAGCAAATTACGCAAAACGACCAAATAAAATTAGAGCCTGTAAAATATACTTGTATTTCATGCAGAAAAACAAGAAATAGTAAAATCGGGACACAACGGTCATTCACCCAAAAGTTGGGGTGTTACAACTCTCCCCTCCTAAAAAGAATTTCGCCCCTGAAATTCGTAGCAGTCTCTGAACAATTATTGACACTACTCCCCCATTCTTGTCTTTTAGTTCTCACGTTGCATATCCGTTTACACCATTCCAGATTTCCTCGACCAACGAAAACTCCTTGCACCGCGTAAAACATGGAGAACCACACTAAGTTATTTAGCATGTTCCTCATGATTTCGAGAACAGATCAGAATGTCGTTAATAAAGATAATGGCAATTCTGTCTAGATAAGGACGAAAAATACTATCCACCACGCTCCCGCTGTGCCACTCTAATCAGTACCACTTGAAATTATCCCTGCCTTTGTACCGCTTCACTCTTCTGCCTTTGCTTTTAACTGGAAGTGCCTCACAAATCAAGTTCTCTTTTTCAACAATATTGTATCTTATACTTATGACATAATTTTAACTAAAAATATCCTTTCTTTTGCAATTGCAATACACAAAAGGACATTATAAAAATTTAGAAAGAAAAGGTAGAGAAACTATTGGAATTGTTACCAGACATGTCCAACAAAGAATTTGACATTGCCTAATTTTAAGAATAAGTTTTCTGAGACACCAAAGTTTTACTGGAACAATCTATAGGGTATGATTAAAGATAACCAATCTATTTATAAGATCACATCTATCTCACGAAAGAGGTAGACAGTTTACATTAACAGAAAAGATTGTTTAAGAAACTGGATAACAACAATGGGTTTGGTAATAAAAGCAGAAATAGAGAGGTCGAAAGGTAACAAAGATATTGATAGCTCTAATCAACCCAAACAGTCAATTAGTCATAAAAGAATGAGTTAGACTAAATGTACATTTCCGCATATTTTGCAATTGCGGCATATGAAAGATATCATGAAGGCATAGAAATAAGAGATGATAGAATCATTCATACCACCGAACCTATCCAATAGAGAAATTGATATGGTCCGATGAATTTAGAAGTAAACTTTTTAAGTTGAATAATTCAACTGATAAGTCTAACAGAGCATGGATGGTTGGAAAAATACCCAATCCATATTTTTAAATTGCGTCTGTTTTGAGAACGAAGCATACAAATTGAATCAATAGAAAATATTCAATTATTTAATAGACTTAGGATGGTTTAAGCAACGCAAGTCCTTAACCACATATTTTAACAATAGAAGTAGAAACATCCAGATCAAAAAATAATGAAAACACAGATAACTCTAATTGACCCACATAATTATATGCCATAGAGAAATAGGTTACTTTCGGAATTATACAGTATGGTTAAAGGATCACCTCTTGTGACACAATCTCCTTTGTTTAGGTCCTCAGCCTAAGATGCTTTTACTTCACTTGAAGAATCATTGCTCCATTCTACTTAAGATGTCAAAGCACGTACGTTACTAACAGATGACTTCGTCTTTGGCGAGATACACTTTTCAGCAAAATGTCCGGGCATCCTACACCTGAAATAGATGATTCCTTTGATTGCACAACTCCTCATTAGATGATCTTCCCCACACTTTCAACACTTTGGTGCAGATGTCACAGTCTAACCAAACCTGCTATCACTCGGCTCTCCTCCACAAGATTGTTGTTGTTGTTGACTTCCCGATGATCACGAATATGTTTTTCCACTGGAATTGCTTGGTCTTACGATTTATCCTCTTTGAGAACCAACACGGTCCGACATTACGAAATTGCGTATTCTAAGATTTATTTCGACTTTGTCTGCTTCTAATCCTCGGCTATCGTTCCTCGCTGCCGAGTAATCCTCAAATCATGTTGTACTGTTCCTTCAGCTGTTCTTTGCATTGCTTTCGTAGTTGCAGTCATATTGCCGCTATCATGTCCTACTTCCTCACGTGCACGTTTACCATGAATCATCGCCTTCCTTCAAAGACGAATAAATCATAATACAATGGAAACCGGATGTAACCATTTCAAAGAAATATTGTCTCCTTTCGGAGTCCAAGCACAGAGAGTCACACAACAAAAACAAGACAGACCTAACCACAAACCCCAAAAGACTCTAATGTAACACCCTCCGTAGGGCGTCACATTTTTAAATAAAACATAAAACCAAATAAAATCATTTTATAAAAGCTTTGAAGTCTAAAGGATGAATTTGAAAATTTCTTTTCGCGAAAATATAAACTTACCAAAAATTATAAGTAAAACAGAAATTAGATTGAATTAATTAATCCACATATTATATATGTCACAAAATATTCAACAACAATTTAAAACATAACATTTACAGACTCAGAGAAACAGTAGCAAAACCACTGACGGTTACTACTAATAGCACGATAACAACACTAACGAAAACCCCAACCTACATGTTCCATTTCTTCATCAACTGCATCCTGTTGAAACTTGGAAGATTACACCTTGACGCCGTTACCATCTTCAGAACATAGCCTCCAGTAGGTCTAAGAAACTTGCTTCGTCTACTATACGAATTTAACAATACAAACACAACAAAGCAATACAGTAAAGAGGTGAGATCCCCTTTCACCAGTACCAGTACGGTAGCAAAGAATAATACGAATGACAAAGTCATTCCATACACACAGATATCACAAATGCAATCATGTTTTCAATTTATACATAAATCAAATAAGCATATGTCATAATATAATGAACAACTATAACATTACCAGGATAGATATAACAATTCATACAATATAAAATACCATAACAAAGTAGATAATGATATAATATAAAAATTAAAAACAATAACAACATATAACGTCACAGATAAAAAAAAAATATAATAAATCACGACATATAAGATCATAGATAAAAATATAATAAATAACAACACAGATAAAAATATATCACAGATGAAAATATACTAAATAACAACACAAATAAAAATATCACAGATAAAAATATAATAAATAACAACACAGATACATGTGCAATATGACACAATCCTACTCCATGGAGCTAAAAACATACAGACATCAGAGAGCGAATGATCTGCAAAACTATTAGTACCACGGCTGCCCAACCAAACTATTGCGCTGTCTCACGTTGCGTCTGTAGCCCCACGTCACATGGAACCCATTGTCCAAGGCGTGGTGTAGTTCACGGTCTCACGTTGTGGCACTATAGGCAATGTACTATTAGACTTTACAGGATCTTGATTAAAAATAGTGCGTGTCGAGTCCATTAGTGTGTTGCCAATTACCACGGCCCAGAGGAGCAACCCTACTGTCCACAATTGGAATTTTGCACACTAATGTCTCCAAGTTCATTCAAAATTGAACCACACTACGTTTATCGCACCGACAACACGATGTGATTCACCTCGTCAATCAATCCACCAAAAATTGGCATTAACTCAATGCATGATAAAAATGAGAATTACCAAAATACCCTCAATAAAAATATATCCTCAAAGATAAAAAATATACAGTAAGTCCCACTGGACAAATATTGTTCCAAAGCTTGTATGCGGGTTCACCTCATAGCCCGACAAAGAGAAAAATATACAGAATACCCTCAACGGTATAAAATATACAGTTTCGGTCAATCGCGTAGAAATTTTATCGCGTTTTCACAATCTCGTCGTTTTTATAAACGTTTTTAAATCGCGTAAATATATTTTGCTGTTTTTAAAATCGCGTAGAGTTTTTAATACGTTTTCTCAATTGCGTAAGATTTTAAAATCATTTTCTTGTCCGAATTCCTTAAAAATCACTATTTAAAATAAACAGAAATAATATTTAATACATTTAAATTACGTAGAATATTTTCCATACCGCATACTGTCTTTTGGATATCTTTTCTATCTTATTTATCCGTTTTTAATAAAAATTGACAGTATTTTGTTTAGAAAACTTATAATAATGGTTTCCTAACTTGTCTGTGAAAATTCTGTTTACTTAATTTTTAACCGTATAATTTAACTTTTTTTGAAAACCACTAACATGCTTCAAAATATAATATGAGCCATATGTTAGCAATTTACAAAAGTTACTGTATTTTCTTCTAACAGTAAAAATCATTAGTTTAAATTCCTTAAACTTAATTCTAATCAATTTATTTCTTCAAAACTCATTGTAATAAAATCCTTTTGGCATTTATTACTTAACCTTAGTTGAAAACAATTCTATAAATCAAAAACATTTAAATTTGGCATATTGGCTGAAAATCATTATATGCTTTATAATTCATTCCTAATTATTTCCATACATTTAATCTCTTATAAAACTCTTGATCTAATTAAATTATCTAGTCAATAGTTAGAAAATAAATTTGAATCAAAGGTATGTGGCATGTTGGCCAAATTTAACAAAGTCTTTGCATTTGATCTTTAAATTATTTTTCATCTTCTAAATCAATGTCCAATTCATTGTATTACCTAAATTCATTAAATCATTGTTTTAGAAAATGGTTTGGAAATGATTTTAGAAATCATAATTGCTTGGCTTTGGCATGTTGGCCGAAATACACATAGTTGCCATTTGATCTTTAAATTCATCTTTCTTGCTTTAAACCAATTTGTAATTTGTCAATTTTCCTAGGTTAATTAAATTCCACTTTTAGAAAATTGATGAGAACATTTTGGTTCTCCTCTTTGCCTTGAGGCCGTGAGCTTGGATTTGTGTTCTTTGGAACACTCATGCAAATCCTTGTATATTATTTACATGCTACAATATTTATTATGCATCTATGAACACATACCATATATTAAAGCAATTATAAAACACATACAACATATTAAAGCTATTAGACATGCTTGCACACAAAATCAATCCCAATTAGGAAAAACAATAAACAATCAAGTGAATGAATCCTTGTGGATTCTTCACCACAAACACATACATTCCTCACCACCAACACATGGTTGATGAGGGTAATCTCCCTTTTACCTCTTGAAGAACCTCCAAAGCTCCTTGTATGTCTCCTTCAAGTAAATTTTCTCCACCAAGAGCTTTCTTGAAAATCAAAGAAAACATACAATATTAATACCTAAGGCTCTAAACTAAAATAATCATGGATTAAAATCATGATTAGAACTTTAAAATGGATAGAAACATGAAGATTAAAGAATCCTACCTTCAAGGCTTCAAACTTAAGATTTGAAGAACAAGATTGAAAAAGGATGATTTAAGCTTAGGTTTCAACTACAAAGTGTCTTGAAATGAAGTAAGGAAGAAAGAAATAAGGTAGTTTAGAATTATAGAAGAGTGAGTGATGGAAAAGGTAAGGAGGCCGTGAGGTTGGAGAAGAAAAAGAGAAGAAAAATTTGAGAGCTTTTCTTGTTTGATAGCTTTGAAGACAAGTGAAGACTTTGATTAAATGAAAACAAAGTCTCCTATTTACTATACATGGCTGTGAATCACTTTGAAAGAAGGTGAGAAATACTTTTGGTTTTGGTTCCACCAAATGCATGGTCGTAAATGCATAGAAATACGCATGAAATGAAATGTAATAATTGTCTCCCTAAATCATGCATTGCCGTAAATGCATAGAGAGTGAGAGTGAATTGGAGTGATGGAATTGTCTTCCTAAAGCATGCCATTGCCGTAGAAACACATGCAAAAAGCCACTAAAATTGACTTTGTCTTACTTGGTTAATTAAATGTAAGATAGTAAGAATTGAATGGTAATATTTTGCCTTCCAAAATTTAGCTTGGCCGTAGACTTCAACAAAAAAAAGCCATCAATATTGACTAGTCTTCCTTTTATTCAATTTGGCTTTCTACATGCATTTCACAAAGTCTTCTACGTGAATTTCACTTTGTGAATTTGGCTATTAGAGCAATTGTTTTTCTCCTTCACCGTAGACCAACAAACTTTAAGAAATCCAATATTTGTTTAAAAGCTTGCTTCCTATTGGTCCTTAAAGAGTCAAGCTATTATTCTTGACCAATTTCTATTGGTTGAATATTTACAAACTTGATTCCTATTGGTTGCTATTTTTGTTGACCAATTTCTATTGGTGCACACTGTATATTTTATAGTATACTTTAACCAATGAACAATAATTATTGTTTATAAAGCCAGTGTTTATTGTCTAATGGATAATAAAATATACATAGATTTTTATCTTACACTAACAGAGTAGCAATTATTATTGATCATTTTTTTATTGATTGCCCTTGATGAGTCATAAAGCGAGTCATCAAAGAGAAATTTCTAGAACATGTGACTCACTACGATGAGTCAGTATGATGAGTCATCGTGGAACTGTCTAGAACGGGTGAGTCAGCATGGCGAGTCAGCGTAGATATTTTCTAGAGCAGTGAGTCAGCATGGCGAGTCACAGTCTTGAGTCACCGACCGAGTCATCAACTCGCATCATCAATGGTGAGTCACAGCGCTGAGTCATCAATGATGAGTGACAGCGCTGAGTCAGCATGGTGAGTCATCATAGAAGCTTCTGGAACAGGTGACTTGTAACACCCTAATACAGATATCCAGATATATCCTAGATAGACAGAGATATATAAAGATAACCAGTACTAGAGATGTCACTTCTATACTACATACTAACATATATCTATAATCACAACTGAGTAATTATAGAAAGCCTTGAGAGATTGCGGAAAAACTTAAACTCATACATATATATATACAAACTTAGCCACCTGAGGCTTATTGTAATACATATAACATAAACTTACAGAACAAACATAAACTTATTACATAAGTTCTGTTTACTTAAAGCAATAAAAACTATTCTAGTCTTCATGCTTTATCTTCTCATCCTTGGCAAGGTTTGCATCTCTCACACTGCACCTTTATCTTTATCGGTACACTGCACTGCATCTGGATTTACATGGAATAGCAAGCAATCGGGGTGAGAATTAACATTCTCGGTATAAGCAATTCCAATACCAGCTTCTCTATAACATTGTATATAACAAATATACATAACAAAAGCTATACTTCTAACTTAGGAGTTTCCCCTCTATTTTCATAACTTAGGAGTTTCCTCCTCTATTCTCATAACTTAGGAGTTGCCTCCTCTATTCTCATAACTTAGGAGTTGCCTCCTCTTTTCTCATAACTTAAACACTTTCTAATAGTGTGATAACAATCAAGAGTGAACACACTTTGCTAATATATACAAGCGCCCATACATTTGTACATACCAAAGGTGACGGACAATGCCCATACAACTCGTCCGTAAATGCAATGCTAATGATATGTAATGAATATGCCTAAGGAATCCTAAGTGCATGTGAATGAAATGCAAATGCAGAGTTTTGATTTGGAGCGAAGGAATTTGCTAGGAACTAGTCAAGTATATCATCTAGTGGTAAATGAGGAAACCTCATCCTCACCTTACACGTATCCCGGCTCATTGAGAAATTCGGCTTCATCCTTGCTCAAAGAGCGTCTCTGGATTTCCCACTTATCTCCTTAGGCCTTGGCACATCGAGACATCGTGGTTATGTCCTTCTCAAAAGTCCTTCTGGACACCCATCTATCTCCTTTTTGCCTTCATGATTAACATCAAAGGATACTCACTAGATCGATCCTACTTGACTAATTCATAGACTTTCGTACATACTTATATACTTAGTTCCTCTCGAGCTAAGCATATTCTAGTCTTCTTATGTTTACCCCTTGTGATGAGGAGAATCAGTAACCTCATACTATATGTAACCTTAGCACTTGGTTAGGAATACTTGTTCCCTTAGGAACTTCTCTCGATCCCTTACCTCCTGGGCCGAATGACCTCACGTCATATAACGTTACATTCTCGTGTAAACATTACTAAACTATGTCTCTTACTTGTACCTAAACTTCACCTCATCACTCCTTTCTCTTAAGTGATCTCTAATGCAACCTTACGTTGCTTTGAGGTGTTAGGTACTTATCTTTGGCGAACCACTAATCTTGGTTGCCCTAAGGTCCTTTCTCTTCATCTTCACACTAGCTTAACTCTCTAGTGTGTGAAGAGCTCAGTGTTATGTTTATCTCTTACATAAACACCATCTTACTCTTTTCTATAGACTCAACTCATCCTAGTGAAAGAGTCTATCTTAACTAATGCCTCATCTAACCTTGCTTAAGGAACCGAGAGCATTTCTCTAAAACTTTGCATAATTAACTCCACTTTGTCTAAAGAGAGTAGTTCATGCATCTAACTTTCCTTTTCTATCACACTTCGGTAGTAGCGTATACTACACTTGTGTGCTAACATACTTATTCTAAACTCAACTTCCATGCTTTACTTGCATCTAAGGAAGTATCTTCTCTTTATCTTGTACTTCTAACTCATCTTAACTTATACTTGAGTTGTTGAGTTGTTGTACATTTCTACTTTGTACTCGCTTATGACATCTTCTTAGTCATAATTCCTCTTCTTGTGTATTTAACAATGTACTAAGTCTCACTTAACTTGAGACTAAGTACCTAAACGTCCCCTCCGTGGAACTCATACACAATCTTATCTCCACTCATGTAATCTAACTCTAGAGTGGCTCTTACTTGCAACTCTTTGTTGCCTAAGCTTCTAGGTACCTTCCTAAGGTAATCCACTATTCTTGGATTTCCTAAGGTTCATACCTTTCTCATCATTCTCTACTAGAGTGAATACTATTATTCATCTCTATTGCACTATCTCATCACATCTTAAGTGATATCAGTTGCAACATTAAGTTGCCTAAAGTGCAATATCATTACTTAAAGCAAATCTTTCCTTTAGGATGCTTAAAAGCCTATGCTTTCTCATACTTGATGGATAGATATTTTCCACTTGAAAATATCCCATCTTGTGCCTTAACACACTTAGGAAACATGTCTTAATGATTCCCTTAACTATGGCACCTCAAAGCATCCAAAAACATCATTTTGGAGCTTCAGATCTCATGCCGCGGACAAGATTTGCACGCCGCGGCGCTTTCTCGAGGGCTACTGCTGGGCTAATTTTTAACCTCACGCCGCGGCATGCTTCCTCCACGCCGCGGCATTCCCGGCGAAAACTCTGCGCGCTGCGGCGTGACTATCTCCACGCCGCGGCGCCATCGCCAGAACCCCAGTTCTGCACTCAGTGCACTGCGGGTTTGCTTTGCTCTATTGATCATTTCTCGCTGATTCCAAGCCATCTCAATCCAAATTCTAAGTAATTCTAAGTCCCTAATCAATTCTTTAACATTTAGGAACATCAATTACTCTCTTAAATCTCTTAATTTGGATTATGGCTAGAATTCTTCATTCTTTAACTTAAGGCTCACTTTGTGATTCAAGGGTCTTCTTTCTTAAGTTGATGTTATAGAAAAGTCATAAATGACCCAAGGAACACTTCTATGCAAGCCAAACTCTTCTAACATCTCTAAAACTCAAATTAGCATATTATGTATCTATATGCATACATAGAGAATAGAGATGAATAAAAGCTCTAAACCCCTACCTCTTGAAGATTGAAGCCTTGAATCTTGAAGCTTGATCTTCCTCTTCCTTCTTCTTCCCTTCTCTCCTCTCCCCTTTCTCTCTTTTCTTCTCTGGTTTTCGGTTTTTCTTCTTCTCTCGAGGAGAACCAAATATAAAGGGGAAGGGACGTGCGAGGGAATTACGGAAAAGATTAATACTTGAAACTTCTATCTGCTATGGATACCCGAATCATGCTAATTCGAGTTTCCTGCTTCCAACAACCTTAGAATAAATCATAAGATTCATCTAAGTTGTTGTTTCTCTTTCTCATTATTTTCTATATCTCATAGGGATCAATCTGGCATTAAAAGCACAACCTGTATGCCTAAAAATACCAAACTGACTCTGATTCTCTTGAAACTTTTACCACATCTTATTTGGCTTATTTGTGACCTAGAAATAAACTCTCTATGTTTATTTCTCTTAACTTAGCAACTTATGCTATTATCTGAGTCATTTTAAGTCATTTTACAACTTTTATGTTGCAACTAAGTGCCTAAATGAACTCAGATTGTCACAAAACTTGACTGACATGCTAAACAAGTTAAATGCTACCTTTCGTAACCATTTACCAGTCTAACATGTACTTAAGGGTATTACATTTACTCACTACGGTGAGTCACAGGGCGAGTCACCGCTTCTGGAACCTTCCAGAATCTGCTAAGTCATGGTGCTGAGGTGTCACACCACGTGTCGAGTTCCTATTGGCCCATTGCGATGAGTCATCATCCACTAGATATTTTTCAAGAAAAATATCATCCAGCAGATAATAAAACATACCCTGATTTTATTTGTCAGATAAAATCGCAGGAAAGTAAAACTTCAAAAGCGACTCGGTTTCGGGTTTAGTAAGCTCCCCCTCATTCCGGATAATAATAAAATTTCCCGGTCCTAAAATTTTAAATTTCTTGACTCAAGCAAATCACATAAAACACCCAAGTAAAATCACGTACATATAATATAAAACACTCAGTATCATACGAGAAAAATTTAAAACAAGACATTCGGGACGTAATGGTCATTTTTCCATTTTTCCCCACAACCGAGCAAATCACTCAAAACACTCAAATAAAATTACAGACAAGAAAAATATATCTCAGTATATCACATAGAAAATTTAAAACAGTAAATTTGACAAAATTTTTATTTTACTGTCTCGAAACAAATTACGCAAAACGACCAAATAAAATTAGAGCCTGTAAAATATACTTGTATTTCATGCAGAAAAACAAGAAACAGTAAAATTGGGACACAACAGTCATTCACCCAAAAGTTGGGGTGTTACAGTCAGTGCTTTTGCATCAGTCTATCCCACAGTCCTAGTGGAGTTACCAACTGTCCATTGTGAGACACTCGCACCCTGATGTCCCCAAGGTCAATAATATGACCTACACTAGTGTATTCGCACCCGTGCTAAGGTGTGATTCAATCTCCTAGGCACAAAGCCTTACTTCAACAATGCATGATGACTCAATGCATGTTCATGTTTATTCAACCATGATATACTTATCCATAACATGCCACAATTTGGCCAAGATAAACATCAACAGATTCTTGGTCCCACTCATGGACCCATAATAATATATTATCATGTTCTCAAATGTGACAATACATTTTTTTAAAGTTTATTATGAAATTTCACTTTAATATAACATTTCTTATGAAATCTTTCTCTAGAGGAATTCTCTTAATTAGCTAAGTTCTCTACTTTAAATTTAATCATACTCACTTAGAAAATTATTCTAAGGTTCTCCAAGTCTCACACACTCTCTTGTTCTTTTCTTAAGTCCAAAGAATCACCCTAGGTCATCAAATAAATTTCTTTCCATCTTATGAATCCATAATAAATTCTTAAATTACCTAATCACCTAAGCCTTAGCTTGATGCATAAATTTTTAGCCAATATGGCCCTTGAGGTTGTGACCTCCCAAGAAAAAGAGTCCAACCAATTTTTCCTTCATATTGTTAATTATTTAAAACTTGATTACATAAGTTTCAAGTTCTACAAAATTACATTTTGAACATCCAAAGTTTTGGCCTCTTGGCCATGAATCCATAGGGGCAAAAAGCCCTAAATTTTTCATACATCAATCCAAGCAAATTCAATATACAATCTATAGTCATCAAGACATACAATGACAATCAATAACTTATACAAGTCAAGAATAACCACAAAATCAAGAAGAACAACACAACAAAAAGAGCAATCTTGTGAACACCCGATTTTGTCCGAGTCATCAAAGAAATTCAGAAAATGAAAAAAAAAGAAGAAAAAAAATTGAAAAAACTAAGGTGTCTATATCACTAAGTCCCACATTGGAGAAGTTATGCTCCTTCTCCCTCCCCTCCTCCTATATAAAGGGGTGATTCTCAATTGTTTTGGCATCCAAAAAATTACACCATTGGGCTTAATACTAAGTATAAGAGCTAGAGGAAATTATACTCTTGGGCTTAATACTAACTATAAGAGCTCGAGGACTTTAGTAAATTTTTCTTGAAGTGAGTTGTTTTACAAGGTTCGATTTGAAGAGAACGTGTGGAGCCCTATGCACTAACTTCTTTGAGTATATCATTTTTTATATGCCTTGGAGGTAAGTTTGTTTTTTTTTTCTTGTATTATTATCTTTCATTATATACACGTATATTTCATTTTAGCTTATTCATTTATTAGTTTGGTTTATTTATTTATTAATTTTTGTGTAAAATTTTTTTTTAAATTAATTCAATAATAAATTATGATTAACTGAGTTGCGACAGCTTGTTGATCTTGTAATATTTGTAATCACCTGAATTGTGACAACTTGATGATTCAAATTTTTTTTCAAAGTTAAAAAAATAATTAACCCACTATCATTAAACATTTCTTTTTTAAAGAATAAAATAGGATTAACCGAGTTGTGACAACTTGTTAATCTTGTAACTATTTTGGATCATCTGAGTTGTGATAACCTAATGATTCAAATTATTTTAAAAACAAATCACTATTTAATAAATACTTAAAATTCATTTTTTATAAAAAAAATCTCATTTCATAGCTTAAATTCAATAATCAGTGGATGACATCTCTAGCTTGATGCGAACTTCACATATTCAAACCTTAATTTGATTAACAAAGTCACGACGACCTGTTAATTCAATTTTTTTATAAAAAATAAAAAATTTAAATCTTTTCTTTAAATAAAATTAACCAACCCACACTTATTTTTTATAGAACTACGTGACTTTGAGTTCTTCATTGCACCTGAGGATACGTAGGAGCAGAACTTTTATTCTGTCAAGCCAAATTTTAAATTTTTACAAAATTATTTGTTTTGTTTAGTTTTTTTTTTAATAAAAGGGGTAAAACAAATATATTATGAGATTACTAAGTTTTGCATAACTAATTTAGAGTAACCGTTTTAGGACAGATGTGTTAGGGGTGCTGTAGGGTTAAGTCTCTGCCCTTCCCTATGCATAACCGACTCTCGAATTCGATTTGGTTTCAAAGACCATTTTTTAAAAAGGTTTTCCAATTTTTCCTAATTTAAATAAGATTGGTGGCAACTCCTAATAATTTATTTGTTTGCCGCTCCCGCCGCGATTACGGTCGCAACGGATGGCAACTCCACTAGGGATACTTGAGAGTCAACCCCATATAAGTTGGTTATACAAAATTTTGTAATCTTTGTATATTTGTTTTACCTTTTCTTTTTTGTTTCTAATTTTTTTAATTATTTTTTTAACCATTTTGTTAATTATTTTGTTATTGGGAATTTTTGTTTTGTTTTTGTTTTTGTTTGTACGCTTCCTACACCCAATGCACCTACATGTTTATCACACATATCCGAGTGGGGCCTTATATCCGGGTCTGAGTGAATCTTAAGTTAGGTAGAGGTTGTGTAGTGATAGCTATTTTGGATGTACATCCTGTTTGGTTATTGCGAAAACTTCATCTAGAGTGTGCCTTTTTCATGGATGTCCCACACCTAGTGGTTTACCCACTATTTCGTGGTCAACATTCTGAAATGAGACTTGGCTCTAGAGACCTTTAGAATAGAAGAGCCACCAAAAGAGAGTTATCATGAATCAGAAAGACCCATAGATCCTTATGATAAAATTCCTTCATTTAAGGCAATACCTTAGGATACGAAGGGAGCGTACTTCTTCTTTATATAGCCATCCTTTTAAAAAAAAATAGCATCATGCATTTTCATGGCATATTTAAAAAAAAAATCATGCATTTTCATGGCATTCCTAGCATTTAAAAAAAAAATCATGCATTTTCATGGCATTCCTAGCATTCTAAAAAAAATAAAAAAATAAAAAAATAAAAAATCATGTATTTTCATGGCATTCATTGCATTTTTTTTAAAAAAAAAGAAAGAAAAAATGTTTCCATTTCATTTTATGTATCTCATGAATTTCATTCATTTCATTTCATCTCATTATTTTTGTTTGGTGTTACCGTGCTCAGCACCATTGTGCGACCAAGGAAAGAAGACACCAATCAAACTCGAGTTCATAACACAAGGGCTCGAACAAAGCTTGCAGTAATGGCAGCTGAAAATGAAGGAAGAAATCTGAGTATGGAAGTAGATGAGATGAAAGAGTCTCAAAGAAAAATGGAGGAAATATTGTCAACCATGAGGGAGGCCCTCTCCTTGATTGGGGCAGCCAGAGGTATAGGAGTAACTGGAGCACACTCACACCCTCCAAATATCACTTCCATGGGAGCAAATCCTGGGGTCACCATTAAAATGCCTTTTGTAGGAGCAACCTCAAATACTGCATCGGTAATGATTCCTATCGAAGAAGGGTATCATTCATTGGAAGGCACCTGAAATGAGGTTCATGGTAATACTGAGTGTGCATGGGAACCACCGCATATGTCTATCCCAATGCCAACAGGATTTCCTGCTGGGACTGGTCATGCGGCCATCCAAAGTGACAAGATAAGAGAAGAATAGATGGAAAAGATGGAAGAGCAAATTAAAGCAATCAAGGGCCCCGCTACCTATGGCCCCCTTGGGATAGAAGAATTGTGCCCTACTGCAAACATCAAGGATCCCAAAATTTGACAAGTATGATGGGAGCTCCAATCCTTTTTCCATCTAAAAACTTACATTACCAAAATGTCTATCTGGTCAAAGGATTGGAAGTTCCTCGTCAGTTTCTTTCATGAAAGTTTGACTGAGCCTGCTTTGGAATGGTGTATCCAACAAGACCTTTCAAAAATCTCCTCTTGGGACGACTGGGCAAATTTGTTTATAGGACAATATCGGTTCAACCTGGATATAGCCCCAACTCGAGAACAGTTGGGAACACTGCAGAAGAAAAATGAAGAAACGTTCAAGCAATATGCCTAGAGGTGGAGAGCTCTCGCAGCACAAGTGCAACCACCGTTGACTCTGACAGAAATGTGCTCATACTTCTTGGGGACCTTAGGAGCTCCCTATATCGGGACAATGGCGGGCGCTGCGTATCAAGACTTTGCTGATTTAATTGTTGCTGGAGAGAGGATTGAAATTCTAGTAAAGTCTAGAAAATTATCAACTGGTAATGATGAAGATGGTTTCAAGAGGGGGTTTCCTCCTAAGAAAAGAGAGCCAGAGGTGAGCTACGTGCAAAGCCAACAACCTTTATAAGCTTGCTACCCACCATCTTACCCTGCCTATTGAGCCTTTCCATATAACCCAAATACTTACCATTCTGATCAAATACTTGCACTTTCTTATTTACCTGGCCTAACCGCCCTTCCCATGAATACACCTCAAATCCCATAACTTCAAATTAATAATGTTCCCGTACCCTAATCATATCGCCCAATCTATACCCAATACCCATCTCCACCTTCACAAAACTTCCCAAATCACCCACAACCTTGGTCAAACTTTCAAAATCAAGGCTGCTCTCGCCCCCAAAACCTACCCCCTTTCCCAAAACTATCTATTTCAAATGCAGATTTAATCCAAAGGTTGTTTGATGCTCTCATCATCTCAGGAAATCCTGTAGGTCCCTTTAAACCACCATTCCCAAAGTGGCATAACCCAAATTTAACTTACAAATACCACATGGATATCCCATAACACTCAATTGAAGATTGTGAATCTTTCAAGACTGTTGTAAGAAAACTAATTGCTTATGGAAAGCTTGATATTGAAGAAGTAGCTGGACTTAGTATCGTCAATAATCCAATTCCTAATCATGGTGGGAGGAATATAGTAAATGCCTTAGAGATTAAGAGACCACCAATAAGGAAGGTCATGCGCTTACATACGCCAATGGCGAAAATATTTGAAGGGTTGAGTAAAATAGGTTATGATATCACTACACTAGCTACAACAATGAAAGAAGATGAGAAGTACGATGAAGAGTCAAGTTATGCTTACCATTGTAGGGGAATGGGATATGATATTAAGAACTGTTGGGACTTTAAGGCTCGAGTCCAGGGATTACTCACTTTGGGAGTAATACAAGTCAGACAAGGGTTAGATTCCTTCGAAGAATTCATTTGCCCTCAAGCAACTCGAAACCTCTGAACAATTAGAGATCTAAGGCTGTTAATTGAAGTGATTGCCATAAAATAATTTGTGATGTTGAACTCATGTTAACTTTCTTGAAATATTAATGTAATAAATTTGCATGGGTACCTTGCTTCCTTTCATTTTCACCACTTTGTCTTTCTTTAAAGTGTCTTCCTTGGTAATTCTCAGTTTGGTAGATGCCAATATGGTCCGCATGTGTAAGTGTCTTTCCAAAAGAAAAAAAAATAAAAAAAAATCAAAAAGAAAAAAGGAGCAAAGAAATAATCATTTGGTTTGCACAATCTTTTTGTATCAAAATTAAAGTTTTGAAAATAAACAATCATGATTTGAAAATGAAGATTGACTGTTTTTCTCTATCTTTTACAAAATTTCATCATTTTTATCCCTTGTTACCCCTTTTGAGCTTGAAATTTTCTTCAATAAACCCTGGACAAGGATCACCCATACACTAGGGAATAACATAAAACAAAGGTTGATTGTCATGATCAATGTTCTGAAGCATAATGAAGAAAGAAGAGAAGGGAAATGAGGATGAAAAAAAATGAAATGAAATGGGAAAGAAAAGAAGAATAATGAGAGAAAAGTGTTTGATGAAGTTTAATTTTGAACAATGATCCTTAGTTCCATTCCACCCTTAAACACTTGTTTGAGCCTTATATCTTTTCTTTCATAACCCTTAGCTTTGCCCATGTTACAAGCCTCAAAAAATCTATTCTGATCAATGAAGGGTTGTTGTCATTTTTGTTAACTTTAATTTTGAGACAAAGATTACGCTCATCCAAGTATTTAGTGTTGGGAATTTGCGGATCAAAAGTCTCGCAGCGGAATAACAGAATTCCCTCACAGGATCCATGCGAAAAATCCATAATCCAAGTTTTTAAATTTTTTACCTCTTGAAGCGTGATAGACACAAGCAAGGTGAATCACCAACACCGTAATAGCAACGATGTTTCTGCGATATCCACACGAACAGACTTGCAAAAGGAGTCACGCCTCTGTTTTCGTAGTGCTAGCTGCGAAGAGAGGAGAAGAAGACCTCACTATCTCTCACTCACTTTCTGTAGGTGCGGCTAGGGCTGTGATGTAACCTAGTAGAAAGCCCCTTAGCATACTATTTATAACAATGGCTGCCTTAAGTGAGTGTGAGCAAGAGCAAGGTAAATGGTGCAACCCTAAACCCATCCGTCTGTCATGAGTTAGGCCCACGTTGAATTCGAGTCCAACTTGGATTCGATTACTCCAATTTAGTCTGTTTCTAAGTGTGCGACCCTCGCAGTTCTCATGACGTTGGTAGTAATATTAAAATCTCATTTTAATATTACAAACAAATTATCTAGCAACACATCACTTTGCTACCCAAGTAATGAGAATGTCGGTGATTTGACATAACCTATCTCGTGACCAATGTTTCCGTGTAGTTTAGTCCCTTTGTCCGGATATCCGCATTGAACACAAGGCATAGAACGTGTCACCCTTGTTTAGTTCAATCTTCGCTTCCTATTCCCGAGTAGACATAGTAATAACAAATAAGATCAATATCTCATATTGACTCATTTGAGCATGGCCATGCATTTCGTAGTCTCACTCAATCGGAGGCCCGAAGATATCGCTCCCGTTATGTAGGAGGGACAAATCCCATCTAGGTCACTCACATCCCTCCACATGTATTGCGGCATGTCTAATAACCAACGTTATAATCATCTTGTTACGATGACGTTTGATGGCATTAAAACACACAACTCCTCATGTAGGAATCGTAGTGATTTCGGTCAAAGGACCACATACATCATTATCACTATGAGAATCGCTTATGACACTCACGTAACGATCCACGTAGTGTTCTCATGGCGGGTCTGTCCAATACATCATTACTCTAATATGTATCCATGTGTAGACTTGATATCTCATATCCATGACCCGTGAGATGTGGTCATCGATCTACGCACATACTAGCCTCAATGTATTATTGTTGTCCTAATTAACAATAATACTTGACTAGGGACATTTAAGAATAGTGTTTTATCCAATAGGATCTCACGATCAAGTCATCCACTTGATGTCCTATGGTATCAAACTTACTATTCTAAGGACTTTATTATGTCTACCAAAAGGAACATAATAAATGAAATGCCTCATATAAAATAACATAATATAATGTATGTAAATACAAACAAAATGTATTGGCCACTAGGGCATACACCAACATTTAGTTCATTGCTCCTAATAAAATGAAAATGAAAAGAAAAAAAAAAGAGACTTACACTAGGACAAATTTGTATCCCATTCGACTCAGTTCTAAACTGGGGTAATTTTTTCTTTCCCTGGTTCAATTTGTAATTGGCTAGCTAACATTGATAGTTGTTTTGATGATAACAAACATGAAAATGATGAGAAGACCAAGTCCAAGACCTTCAAGAATAGCTTTAGGACTTAGGATCTTTGTAAGGAGACTTATTGGATATCTCATTAGTTTTGGACACAAAGAAATATTTTCAAAATTGTTTTTCCAAACTTAAAGAATCATTCTCTGGATATTTGAAAGTATTTAAAACTGATTTTATATTAGGGGTATTCGAATACCCCATAAGGTATTCGAATAACATGCCTGATACTCGTATCCAGAATTGCTTTTGAAAGTAAGGTATTCGAATAACCATTTTGGTATTCGAATACACCTGATCTCAGAAAAACGTTTTTAGACTGAAGTATTCGAATACATTGAGAGGTATTCGAATAACCATCTTCTAATCTATTTTCACAAGCTTTTTAAAACAAAGGTATTCGAATAACCTTGTAGGTATTCGAATAACCTCTTTCAGAATTATTTTTCATTAAACAGTGGTATTCGAATAACCAAGAAGGTATTTGAATAACTACGGGATCTTGATATAGAAGGAAACGACCATTTTCTACATTTAATGTGATATTAATTATACCCAACGGCTATTTTTCTCAAAGGCTCTATAAATAGAGACCTTGGGTCTTTTCTGAAGGTTGCCTAATGATCTGAATTATTTTTTGCTTATGCCAAAACGTGATTTTTATTTTTCTCATATTTTCTATGCTCTTTTTGCCAAAATCTTGAGATATCCTTAGAGAGCTTCCTAGCGCTTCAAATTGTAATGTTTGCTCTTAGTGAGAGTTTCTCTTCATCTATATTCTGTTCTTTATAAAAGGGTGAGGTAACCCTTAGTGAAATTGTGAGGGTGAGGTATCCCTCAGTAAAAGGGTGAGGTATCCCTTGTTGTAAAAAAGGTGAGGTATCCTTCAAATGGGGTGAGGTATCCCTCTAGTAAATAGGGTGAGGTATCCTTGTTGTATAAAGGTTGCAAGCACCTGTTTTAAGCTTGTATTGAATAGTGAAAAATCTTGAACTATGTTTTGGGAATCTACGTAGGCCACAAGTGGTTGGTGGTCGAACTAGGATAAATATTGTGCCTGCTTTTCTCTCCTTTATCTCTTTATTTTCAGCAATTTATTTATTATTGCTTAATTATTTATTTACTGTTCTTAAGGCATTTTATCATCCTTATATATATTCATTATATTGCTTCAAGAAATTTGTATTAAAAAGGGTTTGCGAAAAAGTTTTTAATTACTCAATTCACCCCCCTCTTGAGTACTGAAGCCACTTGGGTAACACAATTTAATCTACAATGGGGCAAATCTTTTGGTCACTAGGACGAGTTCCTGCCCTATTCATTTCTGTCCTAGACTAGGAAAAGTTTCTCTTTGATTCAATTTGGCCTTACACTAGGATAAGTTTATACTTGTTCGACTCGACTTTAAACTAGGGCAATTTCTCTTTTCCTAGGTTCCATTTAACCTACACTGGGGCAAATCTTTTAGTCACTAGGATGAGTCTCGGTCCTACTCAATTCAATCATAGACTGGGACAAATTTCTCTTTGGTTCAATTTGACTTAATCCTTGTCCATAATGTCAAGATCGTTCTCATGAAGAGCAAACCAATTCATATCGGGTCAACACCTCTTTCAATCCCATACCATTGTTTGTGACATTTCCCTTTTTGTGTAGTCAAACTTCCAAGACCAATATAAAAGTTGTTCATTAGTAAATTTCTTTTCTGTTGTACTTTCAAATTCATGTTTGTCTATTATGTAATGCTTCAGGTAAGTGAACATGAGTACAATATTATGATTTGACCATCTAATGACAATCTCCGAATGAACAATTTAGATCAAAGAGAACTTGGAAATTCTAATTGAAGAATAATGTTATCTCAAGGGATAATTCAGAAATAAGAGGTACACAAGAAAAAAGAGATGAAAGTGAGAATTTTGAAGGAAAGTCAGAAAGCGAGCATGAAAACAGATTAATTGCATAAGCTTTTTCAAGGAAGCGCATGTTTTAAGGAAATCCCAATTCTACTAAGAGACCTTTCAAAGATACATTTATTTGTCTCTTTAGAAAATCCCAAGTCTTTAGCTTGATGAAATTCCAGGCCCATGGCCTAGGAGATGAAAAACAATTTCCAAGTCCTTGACTTGATGGATTTCACAAAATTCCGGGTCCATAGCCTGATGATGGTGTTAAAAAGAATTCCAAGTCTTTGTTTGATGGCTTTACAACTTTCCAAGTCTGTGATCTGATGAGGTGTCAAAAAAATGAAGAAAAGACAGAAAGGAAAAAAGAAGAAAGGAAATGAAGTCAAGAGGATTTCCAAACGAGTCGAAGGGTTTGATGAAGAAAAAACACGTGAACGAAGGTTTGATTGGTCAAAGCTTTCCAAGGTTAGCATTCGTTCAATTTTTTTTAAAAAAATGCATCATCTTGCATTTTCAAGGCATCAAAATAAAATTTAAAAAAAAAAAAAAAAAAAGAAAGAAAAAGAAAAAGGAGAGAAAAAAAAAGAAAAAGAGAGAAAAAAAAAAAAAGAAGAAAAAAATATTTTAGGGACGCAGATGCCCATTATTTTTTGGGACGCAGTAGCCCATTGTCTTTTAAATTTTTGGGATACAGTAGCTCACTGTCTTTTAAATTTTGGGACGCAGTAGCCCACTATCTTTTAAAATTTGGGACGCAGTAGCCCATTGTTTTTAAAATTTTGGGACGCAGTAGCCTACTGTCTTTTAAATTTCTGGACGCAAGAGCCCATTGTCTTTAAAATTCGGGTCACAGTAGCCTATTGTCTTTTAAATTTTGGGACACAGCAGCCCATTGTCTCTTAAATTTTGGGATGCAGTAGCCCACTGTCTTTTAATTTTTGGGCCGCAGTAGCCCATTGCCTTTCAGATTCCAGGCCAAGCCCACTGTCTTTTACATTCCGAGTCACAAGATCACCCAACGTTATTGAAATTAAAAAAAAAAAGAGACTAAAAAAAATATCTTCTAAATCAATAAACGTCAATTAAGCTGCGACAACTTATTGACAATGTGATGATGTCTCTAGCTTTATACTGAGCTTCACCCTGGTAGGATTAACAACGTTGCGACTACTCATAAATCTGCATTTGAGCTCACTGGTTTGCAATTAACATCTTTGCTTTATGAATTTACATTGTTTTATGCATTCCCAGACAAAATATAAGTTCATGTATTTACTCGTTTCTTACAACGATAATTCAAAAATTATGGTTATACGTATTCTCTTGTAAGTAACAAGTAAAGAGGGGCAACTGTGAACACCTGATTTTGTCCGGATCATCAAAGAAATTCAAAAAATGAAAAAAAAAAGAAAAAAAATTGAAAAAAACTAAGGTGTCTATATCACTAAGTCCCACATTGGAGAAGTTATGTTCCTTCTCCTTCCCCTCCTCCTATATAAAGGGGTGATTCTCAATTGTTTTGGCATCCAAAAAATTACACCATTGGGCTTAATACTAAGTATAAGAGCTAGATAAAATTATACTCTTGGGCTTAATACTAAGTATAAGAGCTCGAGGACTTTAGTAAATTTTTCTTAAAGTGAGTTGTTTTACAAGGTTCAATTTGAAGAGAACGTGTGGGATCTTGTGCACTAACTTCTTTGAGTATATCATTTTTTATATGCCTTGGAGGTAAGTTTGCTTTTTTTTCTTGTATTATTATCTTTCATTATATACACATGTATTTCATTTTAGCTTATTCATTTATTAGTTTAGTTTATTTATTTATTAATTTTTTGTGTAAACTTTTTTTTGTTTTAAAATTAATTCAATAATAAATTAGGATTAACTGAGTTGCGACAGCTTGTTGATCCTGTAGTATTTGTAATCATCTGAGTTGTGACAACTTGATGATTCAAATTCTTTTTCAAAGTTAAAAAAATAATCAACTCACTATCATTAAACATTTCTTTTTTAAAGAATAAAATAGGATTAACCGAGTTGTGACAACTTTTTAATCTTGTAACTATTTTGGATTATCTGAGTTGTGACAACCTAATGATTTAAATTATTTTAAAAACAAATCACTATTTAATAAATACTTAAAATTTATTTTTTTTATAAAAAAAATCTCATTTAATAGCGATAAATCCAATAATCAGTGGGTGACGTCTCTAGCGTGACGCGAGCTTCACCTATTCAAACCTTAATTTGATTAACAGAGTCGCGACGACCTGTTAATTCTAATTTTTTATAAAAAATAAAAAATTTAAATCTTTTCTTTAAATAAAATTAACCAACTCACACTTATTTTTTTATAGAACTACATGACTTTGAGTTCCTCATTGCACTTGAGGATACGTAGGAGCAGAACTTTTATTCTGTCAAGCCAAATTTTAAATTTTTACAAAATTATTTGTTTTGTTTAGTTTGTTTTAATAAAAGGGGTAAAACAAATATATTATGAGATTACTAAGTTTTGCATAACTAATTTAGGATAACCATTTTAGGACGGATGTGTTAGGGGTGTTGTGGAGTTAAGTCTCTGCCCTTCTCTATGCATAACCGACTCCCGAATCTGATCTAGTGTCAAAGACTATTTTCTAAAAGGTTTTCTAATTTTTTCTAATTTAAATAAAATTAGTGGCGACTCCTAACAATTTATTTGTTCGCCGCTCCCGCCGCAATTACAGTCACGACGAATCTCGCATGGATTCCTCATCACAACATCAAAAACGTTTCCTCACCACCAAGATAGGTTGAAGAGGATTATCTCTCTCTTATCTAAAGAAGACAACATAAGAAAGCAAGCTTCTTGATCCCTTGTTGAAATTTTCGTCCCACACCTTCAAGAAAACCCTAAGGTGAGCCAACTTTTTCAATCTTTACTCAAACCATGAAAAGAGGAGTCCTTGGTCACATAGGTAACTAAGAAAAATGAAAAAGAGAAGAAAAGAGAAGAAAGTCAAGAACTTTACCTTGGAGCTTCCAGTTAGGGCTTCAATGGTGGAAGATAGAAAAGGAAAAACTAGTGGATGATCACCAAGGGGAAAAGTCTTAGGATGATGAGAGGAAACAAGAAATAAAATTAGTTTAACAAACTAGTGGAGATGGTCTCCAAGTGGTGTGGGTGCCGTGGAGGAGAAGAAGAGAAGAGGAAGAGAAAAGCTTGAAGGAAAAGTGAGAGGAGAGAAAATAAAAAGAGAAAGTGATAGCTTTTTGGGTGATTTTGAACTTAGAAATGAAAAGGTGATAAAGTGAAAAACAAAATTTTGGCTCCAAAAAGCCCTCCATGGCCGTGGAGTGTGGGAGGGAAGAAAGAGAAGACAAAGCCTCCTTTGGAAGCTTTGTACAAAGCTTCTTTAAAAAGTTTGGCAACACTTTTCCAAAAGTCAAACAATGATGTCATATACATGATGTCATCTTTGATGATATCATTAAAGTGTTATCTACAAAATATGACTAATACTCTACTAAAGCTATTATCTAGTGAACAAAGATTACAGTTAATAAAAACAGTATTTATTATTCATCAGATAATTTTACGGTACAACAATTTTATTTATCAAATAAAAATCTTGAAAAACGTAAATCTCGTAAACTGTGCTTGGCCTTGGATATAGTAAGATCTCCCATCGACGTTTCCACAATTCAAGGTTTACCAGCCTCGAGGAAAATATTTCATTTCCCGGCTCCACTTAGCGTGCACGTAAAATGAGAAATATATTAAAATATTCAACATTTTCGAAAAAATCTATAAAAATTCACAAAAATCATAAATATTATAAAATGATTATTTATCATAAAACAAACAATTTTTGGGGTGTTACAACTCTCCCCTTCTAAAAAGAAGTTTTGTCCTCGAAATGTTGCTCCTTCATCTTGTCTTCTAACTCCCATGTTGCATCTCCGGTTGTGTCATTCCATATTACTTTTACTAACGGGATTTCCTTCCCTCTGAGTTGCTTTACTCTCATATCTTCAATCCTTACAGGAGGTGTCTCATAGGTTAAGTTCTCTTTTAATTGTATTGTGTCCAGTGCTATGACATGACTCGAGTCAGGGATATATTTTCGTAATTGTGACACATGGAAAACATTGTGAAGGTTAGAAAGAAAAGGTGGTAAGGCTATTTGGTAAGCTACTGGACCTATCCGGCAAAGAATTTGATAAAGTCCAAGGAATTTGGGAGTAAGTTTTCTAGATTTCAGAACTCGGCCAACCCTAGTCATAGGCATGACTTTCAAAAACACATGTTCACCTTCCTTAAACTTAAGTGACTTTTTTATTTTGTCAACACAGCTCTTCTGTCGACTCTGAGCCATCATCATCTTTTCCTGAATCATCTTGACTTTCTCAGTCGTTTGTTGTATAAGATCAGGTCTAATAGTAAGACGCTCTCCATCTTGATACCAACACAAAGGTGTTCTACATCGTCGTCCATATAGAGCCTCATAAGGTGCCATCCTTATGCTTGAATGAAAACTATTGTTGTAGGTGAACTTTACCAATGGTAAAACTTCATCCCAACTTCCAGTTTGTTCCAAAGCGCAAGCTCTAAGCAAATCCTCCAATAATTGAATCGTCTTTTCTGATTGACCATCAGTTTGAGGATGATAAGCAGAACTCAACCGAAGTTTAGTCCCCAACGCTTCTTGTAAACTTTGCCAAAACTTTGAGGTGAACCTTGGATCTCTATTAGAAATAATACTGGTAGGCACACCACACAGCCTAACGATGTCGCCAATATACAGCTAAGTCAACTTCTCCATGTTGTGCCTTATGTTGATTGGTAAGAAATGTGCTAACTTTGTGAGTCAATCTACAATTACCCATATTGAATCGTAACCCTTTCTGGTCTTTGGCAATCCAACCACAAAATCCATCGTAATACTATCCCACTTCCATTCAGGAATAGTTAGGGGTTACAACATTCCAAAAGGTCTCTGGTGTTCAACCTTTGCTTTCTGACAAACTAGACAAGACGACACATATATGGCAATGTCATTCTTCATTCCATGCCACCAAAATAACCGTTTCAGGTCTTGCTACATCTTGGTTATTCCCAAATACATACTCAACTTGCTCGTGTGAGCGTGTTCGAGAATAAACTTTCTAAGTTCTTGATTTTTGGGTACACAAACACTACCTCTGAACCTTAGGATTCCATCAATTGCTTCCTCTAATGTTGTCACACTGCCTTGCTTCATTAGCTCTCTTTCTTCTTGTAAAAACTTGTCAACTTTCTGTTTCTCTCGAATGTTTTCCATTAAGTCACTTGAAATAATGACCATGTTCATACAAATCATCCCTAGTGCCAATTCCACAAAGGACCATACAACCTTGAATTGCTCTATCAAATTCTTTTCCTTAACCATCATAGTAGAGATACTGAGCATCTTTCTACTTAAATCGTCTGCCACGATGTTTGCCTTTCTGGGGTGATACTGAAGTTGAAAATCATAATCTTTTAGAAATTCCAACCACCTTTAATGTCTTATATTCAACTCCTTTTGGTCATATAGGTACTTCAAGCTCTTATGGTCGCTAAAGACGTTGAACATCACCCCATAAAGAAAGTGCCTCCATATCTTCAAAGCGAATACCACAGCTGCTAACTCCAGGTCATGTGTTGGATAGTTCTTCTTATGAACTCGCAACTGTCTTGAAGCGTAAGCCACTACTTTCCTATTTTGCATAAGCACACACCCTAATCCTTGGTATGAAGCATCGTAATACACTTCGAAGGGTTCACTTGGATCAGGTAGAACTAACACTAGTGAAGTAGTTAGTTGTTTCTTCAATTCTTGGAAACTTTCTTTGCAAACATTAGTCCACTCAAAGGCTTGATTCTTTCTCGTGAGCTGAGTGAGAGGCCCTGCTATCTTAGAGAATCCCTCAATGAATCTTTGATAATATCTAGCTAATCTTACAAAGCTATGAATTTCTATCACTGTCTTCGGCCTTTCCCATTGTAGAATCATTTCCACTTTTGACGGGTCTACTGTAATCCCTTCCTTCTAGATTACATGGCCCAAAAACTTGACCTCTTTCAGCCGGAATTCACACTTCGATAACTTGGCGTACAACTTCTTCTCTTTCAAAAGATGGAGAACTATACTGAGGTGTTAACATGATCCTCCGAATTTCGAGAGTAGATTAGAATATCGTCAATGAAGACAACAATAAATTTGTCTAGGTAAGGATGAAAGATTCTATTCATGTAATCCATGAATATGGCAGGGGCATTAATCACAGCAAATGGCATCACAAGATATTCGTAATGATCGTAACGGGTATGAAAAGCCGTTTTGGGAATATCCTCCACCTTTACTTGAATCTGATGGTAGCCCGATCGCAGATCGATCTTAGAGAATATCGCTGCTCCTTTTAATTGATTCATCAAGTCATCTATTCTCAAAAGTGGATACTTATTCTTGATTGTGACCTTATTCAGCTGGTGATAGTCCACACATAATCACAAAGTCCCATCCTTCTTTCTGACTAGCAACACTGGTGCTCCTCATGGTGACACACTGAGTCTAACAAACTCTTTTCCAAGAGTTCTTCTAACTGCTTCTTAAGTTCAACTAACTCTGATGGTGACATCCTGTAGGGCGACACAGATACAGAACCAGATCCAAGCACAAGATCAATGGTGAACTCTATCTCCCATTCTGGCGGTAGACCAAGTATATCATTAAGAAAGACTTCAGGAAACTCGTTAACCACTAGAATTGCATTCACATCCGCCTCGCCCTTGACTGTAAGGAAGACAATAACATGTATCCCTGAGCTCTTTCTTTCAAGAAAGCTTGAACTTGATTGGCGGTCAGAAATCTAGAAACTTCATCCATATGGAAAACTATGGTCTTACTAGAATAGACTAGCAGGATATGGTTAGAAGACAACCAATCCATTCCTAAAATTGTGTCTAGTTGGGAAATAGGTAAACATATCAAATCAACAGAAAAGATTTGACCTTTAACGATTGAAGGACAATATAAACAAACTTTGGTGGTAACAACAGGTTTAGCTGTAAGGTAGAAACAGTTAAGTCAAAAGGTAAAGAAGACACAGATAAACCAAGTTGTCACACACAGTCATAAGAAATGAAAAAATGGGTTACCCTAGAGTCATACAGTACAGTCAAAAGATTACCTCCTATGGTACCCTCTCCTTGTATCAGATCGTCAAATTTGGAGGCTTCCGTTCCACTCATGGTATAGACTCAACCTTCTATCTGCCGTTTTGCAGCTCATGCACTGTTGACTGAAGGCTCTGCCTTGGATTGGTTACAGTCTCAGGAAACATGCCCAGGTTTCCCACATCTAAAACAAATGATTCCTTTGATGGTGCAATCCCTCGTTAGGTGATCCTTTCCGCACTTCATACACTTCGGCGTAGACGCCACATTCTGACCAGTTCGATTTCCACCAGAACCTCTGCTGAGACCTCCACCAGGTGACTGTTGTTGACTTCCCAGTGGTCGGGAATAAGGTTTTTTCTGAAAGCGGTTTACATTATTGCCACCTCCTCTTTGGAACCTAGTAGGTCCAAAGTTACGATTCCTCATGTCCCGTGCCTGATCCAAATCTTCCACTCGGCGACATGTGTCCAACAGCTCTAAAAATTGGTTGATCCTCAAGGTTATGACCGCCCTTTTCATGTCATGCCTCAATCCTTCCTCAAATTTCTGACACTTCCACACCTCGTTTGGATGGTCTTGGAAATACGTTGAAAATTTGGACAAGCTCTCGATCCTCACAGCATACTTGCTGACAGTTATGTTCCGCTATCTCAAACTGAGAAACTCCATCTCCTTAGCATGTCTTGCACTTGCTAGGAAATACTTCTCCAAGAATTTATCCTTGAATGCCTCCCAGGTGATTACTTGACCTTAAGCTTCTAGTAGTCTCTACGCTCCGTTCCACCAATCTTTCGCGTCTCCGGCATAAGCAGCATAGGTTACCTTCTTGTCATCCATACAGTTCATGCCTCTGAAAATTTTCTCCTGCTCATTGATCCAAAGACTAGCATTCTCTAGATCAAATTCCCCCTTAAACTGAGGAGGATTGTTACGACGGAACTCCGACAGATTTTGAGCATCAGCTGACGCTTCTAACTATTGTGCAACCCTTTTCTGCTATTGAGCAGCTCTCTCAGTTTGTTGTGCAATAACGTCCAACATTCGTTGCATGACTTCAACAGCTACAGCAATACCTCCACCGTGTGCCATTACGCTTTTCAAATTAAACTGAATAAAAACACAAGGAAGAATTAAATGTATCCTTTTGGAATACCAAACATAGAGAATTACACAGCACAAACAAGATAGACTAACCACAAAGAGCCAAAAGAAAACTTAAACCGGGGCTCTAATACCAAACTAGTGTAACGCCCTTTTTTGGAGAGGGAACGTCACACCATAACCATGAAATGAAAACAAAATAGAATATAAACTAAGACCTAGTTCATTATAATATAGATAATAGCCTGTTCGTTTATAAACGTATAATAATTTGGCGAATTCTTTTTTTTTTTAAAGAAGAATAATAAAACATAATCATAGCAAAATTAACATAAGAAGTAAACTATACATTCATACATCATACGTATATATATACTTATCATACTTGTTTAGATACATCATCAAATATACAAAATAAGCAAAAGCTTTACATGCCCTAAAACGATTACACATATACAGCCCACCAAAAAGACAAAACATCAAGCCCCCAAAAAGATTTACAGATAGCCATCAGCTACTATCAACAGCATCAACGCCTAAAACTAACGAGAAGGAACCGTGGTTGGATCCTCCTCAGGATCTTCCTCGTCAGAGGAAATCCTCAATGGAGCAACCGAATTACGAGCAAGGGCTCGTCCAAAGGATAAAAACGAATCCTTTTATGGAGCGTAGTAACGATCACCCCTCATATCATGAATGAGTAAGTAAAACTCTAAATACAAGTGTGCATTGTAAGTAAAGACAAGTGGATCATGACAACCCCATACCAGAGACACAGTCACGTCTCTGTGGTAAATGTAATGATCCGTGCTCACATTGGTGTGCCAGTAGTCCAGACCTCCATGAAAAGTCAATCTCACGTACCCCAAAAAGCCACGCAGATAGAACGTCATATCCAAACAGAAACTAATCGAAATCAAGCTAGAAGCAAGGGAATTCATGCATTTCCTCTTCTTCACTAACGTCTTCGGAGAAACACATAAATAAACAGAATAGCAAAAATACAGAAAAGAGGTGAGACATCCTACATTCAATACCAATTATGGTAGTAAAGAAATAGAATGACGCAAGACGCCCACATAACATAGCAGGAATAATAATCAACATTAAGATTTAAACAATAAACAACTTGACATTTCTAGGCAGTTATAACATCAATAAGACATCAGTTCCATCATCATATAAATAAATGCCAAATAATATGTTGACTTGCTATGCACATACACATGGTACCAAAATCCTATTCCATGGAGCTAGACACAAACATCGAAGAGAATGATTAGAGAGACATGCTAGTATCTCATCAGCCTAAAATCAAGTGCTTTCCAGAAAAATCAATAATTTGCGCAGCAAGGCTTTATACACGACATTCTCACAAGATTGCGATATAGGATAGTGTCTCGGTCTACATCATCGGTGCATTTACATCGGTCTATCCCACGGCCCTAGTGGAGCTACTAATTGTCCATTGTGAGACACCCGCACCCCGATGCCCCCAAGGTCAACAATATGGCCTACATTAGTCTATTCACACCCGCACTAAGGTGTGATTCAATCTCTTAGGCACAAATCCTTACTTCAACAATGCATGATGACTCAATGCATGTTCATGTATATTCAACCATGATATACATAGCCATAAAATGCCACAATATGGCCAAGATAAACATCAACAGATTCTTGGTCCCACTCATGGACCCACAATAACATATTATCAAGTTCTCAAATGTGACAATACATTTTTTTAAGGTTTATTATGGAATTTCACTTAATATAATATTTCTTATGAAATCTTTCTCTAGAGGAATTCTCTTGATTAGCTAAGTTCTCTACTTTAAATTTAATCATACTCACTTAGAAAATTATTCTAAGGTTCTTTAAGTCTCACATACTCTCTTGTTCTTTTCTTAAGTCCAAAGAATCACCCTAGGTCATCAAATAACTTTCTTTCCATCTTATGAATCCATAATAAATTCTTAAATTACCTAATCACCTAAGCCTTAGCTTGATGCATAAATTTTTAGCCAATATGGCGCTTGAGGTCGTGACCTCCCAAGAACAAGACTCCAACCAATTTTTCCTTCATATTGTTAATTACTTAGCACTTGATTACATAAGTTTCATGTTCTACAAAATTACATTTTGAACATCAAAAGTTTTGGCCTCTTGACAGTGAATCCATAGGGGCAAAAAGCCCTAAAATTTCTATACATCAATCCAAGCAAATTCAATATACAATCCATAACCATCAAGATATACAATGACAATTAATAACTCATACAAGTCAAGAATAACCACAAAATCAAGAAGAATAACACTACAAAAAGAGCAATCCCACATAGATTCCTCATCACAATATCAAAAATGTTTCCTCACCACCAAGATAGGTTAAAGATAATTATCTCCCTCTTACCTATGTAATTGGCTAGTTATCATGGATAATGGTTTTGATGATAACAAACATAATGAAAATGATGGCAAGACCAAGTCCAAGACTTTCAAGAATAGCTTTAGGACTTAGGATCTTATGTACGGAGCCTTTCTGGATATCTCATTATTTTTGCATGAAAAGATGAAAATGGTTTTAAATTAAATATCCCAAAATTCAAATCATGATTTTTGAAAGCATTTAAAAGTGTTAAAAGCTATTTTTCAACAGAGGTATTCGAATATCATTTAGAGGTATTCGAATAACATCCTTCTAAACCATTTTTACAAAGCTTTTAAAACAGAGGTATTTGAATACCTCTGATGGTATTCGAATACGGTATTCAAATACCCCCTGATGGTATTCGAATACCACAGGAATCCTGGTTTAGAAACTAACAGACATATTTCAAAGTTAATATACATTCAATGATCCAAACGGCTCTTTTTGTCAAATGCTCTATAAATAGAGACCTTGGGTCTCTTCTAAATGTTGCCCAACCACTTAAATTATTTTTGCTTGTGCAAAAAATGTGATTCACTATTTTTCTCATATTTTTTGTGCTCTCTTCGCCAAAATCTTGAGATATTCTTAGAGAGCTCCATAGTGCTTCAAATTGTAACATTTGCTCTAAGTGAGAGTTTTTATTCATCTATTTTCTGCTTTTGTAAAAGGGTGAGATATCTCTTAGTGAATTTGTGAGGGTGAGGTATCCCTCAGTAAAAGGGTGAGGTATCTCATGTTGTAAAGAAGGTGAGGTATCCTTCAAAGGGGGTGAGGTATCCCTCTAGTAAATAGGGTGAGGTATCCCTGTTGTGTAAAAGTTGCAAGCACCTGTTTTAAGCTTGTATTGAATAGCAAAAAATCTAGAACTGTGTTCCGGGGACTGGACGTAGGCCACAAATGGTTGGTGGTCAAACCAGGATAAATATCGTGCCTGCTCTTCTCTCCTTTATCTCTTTATTTATTGCAATTTATTTATCATTGTTTAATTGTTTATTTTCTGTTCTTAAAGCATTTTATCATCTTTATATATTCATTATATTGCTTCAAGAAATTCATGTTAAAAAGGGTTTGCGAAAAAGTTTTTTTAATTACTCAATTCACCCCTCCTCTTGAGTGCTGAAGCCACTTGGGTAACAAGTGGTATCAGACCTAGACTCTTGTATAAAGAGCTTAGCCGCTTCAAGAGTACATGGCTTCATCAAATGGTTTTTCAGAAGTAACTTCCATAAATCGATCACCCTTTTTCAATGGGGATGGTTATGCATATTGAAAGGAAAGAATGAAAATCTTTATCGAGGCTATTGATCTAGATGTGTGGGATGCTGTCGAAAATGGCGCATTTATACCTGCACGAGTTGTTGATGGTATAAAAACCGAGATACCTAGAAATGATTGGTCTAAAGATGATAAAAGAAAAGTTCAAAATAACTTGGTAGCCAAAAACATCATTATCGCAGCTTTGGGGCATGATGAATTTTTTAGAATTTCAAATTACAAAACTGCTAAAGAAATGTGGGACACTTTACAAGTTACCC
The DNA here is from genome assembly GCA_029884605.1 of Ormosia emarginata. NCBI lineage: Eukaryota > Viridiplantae > Streptophyta > Magnoliopsida > Fabales > Fabaceae > Ormosia > Ormosia emarginata. The sequence goes on along the minus strand of JAQQTP010000078.1, from coordinate 15,168,952 downwards.
ATGAGGGTACTAGTGAAGTTAAGAGGTCGAGAATTAATCCTCTAACTTGTGAATATGAATTATTTAGAATGAACCATGCTGAAAGCATTCAGGAAATGCAAAAGAGGTTCACCCACATAATAAATCATCTTGCATCATTAGGAAAGAATTTTTCTAACGAAGATTTAATTAACAAAGTGTTGAGATGTTTAAGCAGGATTTGGCAACCAAAGGTAACAGTAATTTCAGAATCAAGGGACTTGACAACCATGTCCTTAGCTACCCTATTTGGCAAACTTCAAGAGCACAAATTAGAACTCAACAGGCTTGACCAAAGTGAGGAACACGATAAGAAAAATAAAGGGATTGCACTTAAAGTCACCACCTCCACTATCAATAATGAAGAAGAAGACGATGGAGATGACATGGACAACATTGAGTTAAATGAAGAAAACCTCAGTCTTCTAGTGAAGAAATTCGGAAAGTTTCTCAAAAAGAAAAGAACTCAAAGAAGACTGCCTCTTTCCCCAAAGAAATTTGAAAAGAAGCCTTCAAAGGAAAGAAAAGGAAGAAGAGTCTACATTGCTCGGGATGACAATGACATGGACTCATCTGACAGCTCAGATAGTAAGGAAACCCATCTATGCTTTATGGCCAAAGGAGAAGAAGAAGAAGAAAGCGATACTGAGGTAATTTCTAACTTTGACTTATCTCCTTCTTATGATGAACTTCAAGAAGCTTTCGAAGAATTGCATGACAAATCGATAAGGCTCACAAAATTAATTTCTTCATCTAAGAAAACTATTTCTTCTTTGGAAAATCAAATTCTAATTTTAAATGAAGAAATTAAAGAATTAAAAATTGAAAATGAGACATTAGGATTAATTGATGCATGCTCATTTCATTCCTCACATGCTTCTGCTTCTTTGTCTTAGTCTTCATGTCATTTGCTTGAAAAAGAAATTGAAAATTTAAATAACATTCTTGCTAAATTCACTCTCGGAAGAGATAATTTAAATATCATATTAGGAAAACAAATGGTTATTTTTTAAAAAGCTGGAATTGGTTATAACCTGAAAAATCAACACAAATCGTATAAAAATTTCTTTATTTATTCAAGTACTTCTAGCAGCCCATTCACTAAATGTTTTTATTGTGGGAAAAAGGGTTATAGTGCATCAACATGTAATGTAAGGAAAAATATTAATACAAAAATTGAAACTAAAATGTTATGGGTTCCTAAGGGTACTATACCCAAAACTGACATTCAAGGACCCAAGAAAATTTGGGTACCAAAAGCCACAAATTGAAATGTGTTGTAGGTGTGCTTGAAGGCCAAGAGCTGACTTTGGCATTTTGAAAGTGGTTGCAGCAAGTACAAGACTAGAAATAATTCCAAGCACTCCTTCTTGTCTCTATCAGGCTTGGACTTGCATTTGTTTTATATATGAGTGTTTCCATCAAAAGGTAAGTTTCCATATCTCAAATATACCCTTCTGGACAAAAAATATGTGTTTTTATGTTTAAGTTATTCGAATACCTTCCTATGGTATTCGAATACCATTGCATCTGTACGTGAAAATCTATGTTTTTCTAATAGGTCTATTTGAATACCATCATAAGGTATTCGAATACCATAAATCAGTATAGCAATATTATGTTTCTATAAAGCTAGAGTATTCGAATAACTAATATAGCTATTCGAATACCCAGAGACTTATCATATCAATATTTCTCACATGCCTCTGGAGCATTCGAATACCTTCCAAGGCATTCAAATACTTGCACCTGCCTTGTCTTTTTTTTTGTGGTGGGTATTCGAATACATCAAGAGGTATTCGAATACCACATGGTTGAAAGCCAAATTTACAGCACGATCTCTATTCTATTTCTATTCTTTTTTATGCAAATGCAATGTAAAAATATTTGACTCTCTGGATGACATGTTTTTGATGAAATATATCTTATTTCTTTTGAGCCTAAATGAAAATTACATGATGCATATTTCTCAGCTTGTTCTTGTACCTTCTTTTTCTCAAGAATATGTTGTACATTTAAATTCTTTGTAAGGTAAATGGTTAATGTAATTGGCTAGTGTTTTAATAAATTTATGAACAAGTGTAACAAGTGGTATCAAACAAAGTGGTATGAACATAATAACAAGTAGAAACAAGTGTTAACAAACAAGTGGTTAATTGGCCAAATTAATCAATGAAATATCTTTTGCCCTTGTGAACTCATTTGTTATTTTGCCTTATTATTTTGAATGATTATTTGCTTATGAGTTTGGCTAACCTCTATGGATCCAAAAATTAATGGATACCAAAGAAAATGTTTTGAATTGTTTTGTAGGGTTATAACTACCTCAAGTACACATTTCAATTGAAAAAGTATATTCAACTTGAGAGAAATGAATGAAGAGGACAAGAGGGGACTTTCTTCAAGTACATTGAAATGGAATACTCAATGGAAGAAAGCTCAAGACTATCTTAAATGATTAAATATTTTTTTATATGAGTAGTATACTTAGCTTTGACAAAGTGACAAATTGGATATTATTTTTTGTCATTGCATATAGGGTAAATAATGCTAGTTCTATATAATGCTCTGATCCTTATAGCATATTTCATCAAGGTAAAATATTTAATATCTATGATTCTCTTGATATATGGCAGATTTATAAGAAATTGACAACAAGTGGTTATATTTGATAACAAGTGGTAAATGTTTTACATTTTGATAACAAGTGGTATCAAATATAAGTAATTCTCTTGGTAAATGCAATGACTGATTTTGATGATAATACAATGCAATTAGTTGATCTATGAATGAATATATCTTTGTTCATGTGCTGAATATTATGCTTATATTGCTAAATTTATAAAATTAAACTCTGTTGCTATTCTTGTATGTTATGAATGAACATATCTTATTGGACTGGAATATACTCTGTTTAGCCTTATGCTTTATCTTGCCCCATCTTTTTTATCATGACAAAAGGGGGAGAAAAAGCTTAAATTATTTGTTTGAGAAAAGTCAGAGGGAGAAAAAGTAAAAGTTCGATAAGACAAAAATGGAAATTGGATTCCAAAAGTAAGGGGGAGCTGCTATGCACAACTCTGATATAAATCACCTCTTATGAAAAAGAGAGGGAGTAAGTATCTCTAAATAACTTTGTGAATTCCAATTTATATGAACTAATGCTTTTCTCAAATGTTAGTTTGTCATCATCAAAAAGGGAGAGAATGTAATTAGCTAGTTATCATGGATAATGGTTTTGATGATAACAAACATAATGAAGATGATGGCAAGACCAAGTCCAAGACTTTCAAGAATAGCTTTAGGACTTAGGATCTTATGTACGGAGCCTTTCTGGATATCTCATTGTTTTTGCATGAAAAGATGAAAATGGTTTTAAATTAAATATCCCAAAATTCAAATCATGATTTTTGAAAGCATTTAAAAGTGTTAAAAGCTGTTTTTCAACAGAGGTATTCGAATACCATTTAGAGGTATTCGAATAACATCCTTCTAAACCATTTTTACAAAGCTTTTAAAACAGAGGTATTCGAATACCTCTGATGGTATTCGAATATGCCCTGATGGTATTCGAATACCACAGGAATCCTGGTTTAGAAACTAACAGACATATTTCAAATTTAATATACATTCAATGATCCAAACGACTTTTTTTGTCAAATGCTCTATAAATAGATACCTTGGGTCTCTTCTAAATGTTGCCCAACCACTTAAATTATTTTTGCTTGTGCCAAAAACGTGATTTACTATTTTTCTCATATTTTTTGTGCTCTCTTCACCAAAATCTTGAGATATCCTTAGAGAGCTCCATAGTGCTTCAAATTGTAACATTTGCTCTAAGTGAGAGTTTCTGTTCATATATTTTCTGCTTTGGTAAAAGGGTGAGGTATCCCTTAGTGAATTTGTGAGGGTGAGGTATCCCTTAGTAAAAGGGTGAGGTATCTCATGTTGTAAAAAAGGTGATGTATCCTTCAAATGGGGTGAGGTATCCCTCTAGTAAATAGGGTGAGGTATCCCTGTTGTGTAAAGGTTGCAAGCACCTGTTTTAAGCTTGTATTGAATAGTGAAAAATCATGAACTATGTTTCGGGGACTGGACGTAGGCCACAAGTGGTTGGTGGTTGAACCAGGATAAATATCGTGCCTGCTCTTCTCTCCTTTATCTCTTTATTTATTGCAATTTATTTATCATTGTTTAATTGTTTATTTTCTGTTCTTAAAGCATCTTATCATCTTTATATATTCATTATATTGCTTCAAGAAATTCGTGTTAAAAAGGGTTTGCGAAAAAGTTTTTTTAATTACTCAATTCACCCCCCTCTTGAGTACTGAAGCCACTTGGGTAACAACCTAAAGAAGACAACACAAGAAAGCAAACTTCTTGATCCGTTGTTGAAATTTTCGTCCTACACCTTCAAGAAAACCCTAAGGTGAGCAAACTTTTTCAATCTTTACTCAAACCATGAAAAGAGAAGTCCTTGGTCGCATAAGTGACCAAGAAAAATGAAAAATAAAAGAAAAGAGAAGGAAGTCAAGAACTTTACCTTGGAGCTTCAAGTTAGGGCTTCAATGGTGGAAGATGGAAAAGGAAAAACTAGAGGATGATCACCAAGGGGAAAAGTCTTAGGACGATGAGATGAAGCAAGAAATGAAATTAGTTTAGCAAACTAGTGGAGATAGTCTCCAATTGGTGTGGGTGCTGTGGAGGAGGAGAAGAGAAGAGGAAGAGAAAAGCTTAAAGGAAAAGTGAGATGAGAGAAAATGAAAAGAGAAAGTGATAGCTTTTTGAGTGATTTTGAAATTAGAAATGAAAAGGTGATAAAGTGAAAAGCAAAATTTTGGCTCCAAAAAGCCCTTCATGGCCATGGAGTGTGGGAGGGAAGAGAGAGAAGACAAAGCTTCCTTTGGAAGCTTTGTACAAAGCTTCTTTAGGAAGTTTTGCAACACTTTTCCAAAAGTCAAACGATGATGTCATATACATGATGTCATCTTTGATTATGTTATTAAAGTGCTACCTATAAAAGATGACTAATACTCTGCTAAAGCTATTATCTAGTGAACAAAAGTTACAGTTAATAAAAATAGTATTTATTGTTCATCAAATAATTTTTCGGTACAACAATTTTATTTATCAGATAAAAATCTTGAAAAACGCAAACCTCATAAACTGTGCCTGGCTTCGGGTTTAGTAAGATCCTCCATCGATGGTTCCAAAATTCAAGGTTTACCAGCCTCGGGGAAAATATTTCATTTTCCCGGCTCCACTCAGTGCATACGCAAAATGAGAAATATATTAAAATATTCAACGTTTCCAGAAAAATCTATAAAAATTCACAAAAATCACAAATATTACAACATGACTATTTATCATAAAACAAACAATTTTCGGGGTGTTACAACATACATATTTACAAGTATTATTACTTTTTATAACTATTTATCAAAAAGTAAAATTAAGAGAAATAGATCTCCATAAGTGAGTGAAAACACGTAGTCCCCTAGCCCTGGCCTATAAACTTGCTCAATACGGAAATCTACTAGTATTCAAATGATCGACATTATCTGAAACATTACACCACAAAAGAGTGAGATAAAAATCTCAGTAGGATAATGCAAAAATAAGTATACATTTACCATCCACTCTTTACTAATCTCTAGTTCTAAAACCATAACTGAGAGCTCAACTAAACAAACAGTAAAATAAATTGAAAGAGAAATAATTAGCATAAGAAAGATTAATTAATACAGGATAAAATAAATGAATAAATAAGCAATCCTGAATATTCTTTTCACATCATTACTCAAAATCTTCTTTCCATTATTTCTCTATTATTCCATTTCAATACTCTTAATCGAATGTGTCTCTTTCTCTTCAATAAGGCGTCTCCCAATATTCTCATCATAATCACAATAATTTGATTAGGGTGTCCCTCAATCCTTTTATCATGACCACAATCATTAAAAATAAATATGGTGTCCCTTAATCCTCTCATCATGGTCACAATAATTTGATCAAGACGTCCCTTGATCCTCTCATCATGGTCATAATAATTAATTTGATTAAGGCATCCCTTAATCCTCTCATCAAGGCTGGAATAATTTTCTTTTGTACATTGACTCATTTTTATCCATGGGACAAATTTTTCTATAAAAAATTACTTTTAATATAAAATAACCAAATATAGCAAAGATGCCTTGATAAATAGTATAGATAAGTAAACAAATATTAAAATAGTTTTATTTTTTTCTAGAAAGAATAGTTGGTATTATAGTATAGTTAAGTATTAAAATATTTGGTGTAAAAGAATATTGATGAATAATAAAACTTCACGTAACTATAAATCTCTAGAAAGAATAGTTGATATAATAGTTTAATTAAGCATTAAAATAGTAATAGAATATTGATGATTAATAAAAGTTCACATAACTATAAATCTTCAGAAAGAATAGTTAATATCATGGTATAGTTAAGCATTAATATAGTTGGTGTAATAGAATTAATATTGATGAATAATAAAAGTTCACGTAACTATAAATTATGTGAAAGTTTTAAATAAATAACCAAAGTGGTGATGAAGAATGATAAAAGTGAGTTACATTTAAAATGCCATGTTATAGAAAACATATTGCCATTATTACATTCTTATAAAACAAAGCTACGTAAATGGGTAAGAAATATTAGACTAGGAGGTATGGTAGGAAGAAATAGAGATGAAAGAGTAGTGCTTTTGTCACTTCCTACCTATTCTTTCAGAATTTGGCTTTAGGTAATGAGATTGGAGAGGTGGAGTTTAGCATAAAATAGGGACTGTTTATGTGAGTTTATATAGTTGTTTTTCTGACAAGGAAAGGATGAATGAATGGGTATTTATAGAACTGATTATAGGGAAAGTTACGTCTTCAAAATTTCGATTACTTGTTATAAAGTTTTGGATACTTTTGCTTAAAATCTTTCTCTGCTTCCCATGTAGCTTCTTCCACATCTTGTCCTTGTCATAATACTTTAACCATAAGAATGGTTTTATTTCTTAACGGTTTAGAAATTTTGTCTATTATTTGCACAGGTTATTCCTCATATGTTAAATTATCTCTTAACTGTATTGATTTTGTTTCAATGATGTGTGAAGAATCAGGACAATATTTTCGGAGTTGTAACACATGCATGAAACACATCATGTAGGTTTGACAAGTTAAGGGATAAGGCTAATTGGTAAGCAACCGTACCGACTCTTTTAAGAATTTGGAAAGGTCCAATGTATCTGGGACTCAATTTCTTTATTATTAAGGACCTGCCAATACTAGTTGTTGGGGTCACTCGAAGAAATATATGTTCTCCTTCTTGGAATTCTAATGGTTTCCTTCTTTGATATGCATTTCTTTCTCAGATCAATTTTATTTGATCTAAGGTTTGTTGTATTAAATCAGGTTCTATTAAATTTCTTTCCCTTGTTTCAAACCAGCATAAAAGGGATCTATATTTCCTTCCATATAATGCTTCATATGGGGCCATACCAATACTAGCTTGATAACTATTATTATAAGTAAATTCTATTAATGGTAGATAAGTATCCCACCTTCCTTTAAAATCTAAAACATAAGCCCTAAACATGTCTTCTAAAGTTTATATTGTTCTTTTGGTTTGTCCATCTGTCTGGGAATGATAAGTTGTACTAAATGATAACTTGGTTTCAAAGGCTATTTGTAAAGATTTCCAAAACTTAGAGGCAAATCTCGAGTCTCTATCAGATACTATACTAATTGGAATACTATGAAGTCTCACAATTTTCCTAATGGGCAGAAAATGTGTTGACTTAGTTAGTCTATCTATAATCACCCATATAGCATCATATCCTAAATTAGTTATTGGTAAGCCTACTACAAAATCCATTGAGATGTTATCCCATTTCCATTCTAGAATTTCTAGGGGTTGCAACAAAACTGAAGGCCTTTGATGTTCTATTTTAATCTTCCGACATATTAAACATTGTGAGACATATTTAACTATTTTAGATTTCATCCTAGGCCACCAAAATTTACTTTTAAGATCCTGATACATCTTATTTATTCATGGATGAATTGTATATCTACTTTTATGAGTTTCTTCTAAAATTTCTTTTTTTAAATATGAATTATTAGGTACATATAACCTATTTATGTATATAACTACTTCATTATCTAGATTAAAATCTAGATGCTTTCCTTTGAGTATCCCTTCTTTAAGAGCTTGTAAAAACTGATCTTCTTTCTATGCTTCCTTGATTTTTGCCCTTAAATCATAAGTAACCTGTAAAGTACTGAAACAAATCTTATTTGGTTCTAAGGTTTCTAAAATCTCTAAACTTTTCTATCAAATTCATTTCTTGAATCAACATATATGACAAATGGAGAGATTTCCTACTTAATGCATCAGCTACAATATTTGTTTTGTCTAGATGGTATTTAATTTTCATATCATAATCCTTAAGAAATTCTATCCATATTCTCTACCTCATATTTAAGTCTTTCTTATCAAATAAATATTTTAGACTCTTATAATCAGTATACACCTCAAATTTTATCCCATATAAATAATGTCTCTAAATTTTTAAAGCAAAAACTACCACTACTAATTCCAAATCATTTGTTGGACAATTTTCCTTATGTGGCCTTAGTTGTCTGGAAGCATAGGCTACCTAGTTAATGGCAATGCTATCTATGAAAATCCTTTTATGAACCTACGATAGTATCCAAATAAACCCAAGAAACTTTTTACTTTAGTTATTGTCTTTAGTTGTTCCCAATGCATAACTGCTTCTACTTTATTAGGATCTACCACAACTCCTTCTTGATTAACCATATGTCCTAAAAATTTAATTTTTCTCATCCAAAATTCACATTTTTTCAATTTTGCATATAACTGCTTTTCTTTCAAAGTTTCTAACATTATTCTCAAATAAGTTTCATGCTCCACTTCTATCTTTGAATAAATCAAAATATCATCAATAAAAACCACCACAAATTTGTCCAAATATGACCTAAACACTCTATTCATGTAATCTATAAATACAACAAGAGCATTAGTTAATTCAAATGGTATCAGTAGATATTCATAGTGACCATATCTAGTCCTAAAGGTTGTTTTAGGAATGTCTACTGATTTAACTATAATCTAGTGGAATCCTGACCTTAGATCTATTTTTGAAAATACTGAAGCTTTCCTTACTTGATCTAACAAATCATCTATCCTAGGAAGTGAGTATTTATTCTTAATAGTTACTTAATTCAGTTGCCTATAGTTTACACATAATCTAAGACTACCATATTTCTTTTTCACTAAGAGTACCAGAGCTCTCCAAGGCGACACACTAGGCCTTATAAATTATTTTTCTAGTAATTCCTCAATTTGTTTCTTAAGTTCACTTAGTTCTATAGGGGACATCATATAGGGTGCAATTGATATGGGACCTACACCTAATATTAGATCAACGAAAAATTCTATTTCCCTTTCTCGTGGTAAGTTGGATATGTCTGAAGGAAAAACTTTAAGGTAATCTCTATCGACAGGGATATTATTTATATTCAGTTCATTCTTTGTTTCAGAAAAGAGAAGAAGAATGTATTCTTGAGTTCTGTCCATTATACCCTTATCAACTTGTTTGGAAGATAAATAGGTATACTAGGATTTTTTTCTAGTTAAAGAGTGTAGGAAAAGAAACATATTTATCAAGACAATTTAGGATCACATGATTAGAAGATAATTATTCATTCCTAAGATAACATCAAGGTTTTGCAAGGGTAAACAGATTAGATTTGCAACAAAAGGTTTATTTTTAACAAAGATAGGACAATTTAAAAATGCATAAGAAGTTTGGACTCTACTTCTAGTGGGAGTGATTACCAATAAATTATAAAGTAACTCAGTTATAGGTTAGTTTAGATTTTTCACACAATCATAGGACATAAAAGAATGTGTGGCTCCAAAATTATATAATACAGTCAAAAGAGTATTATTTATAAGGCACTGACATGTTATTAATTTGGGATATTGTTCTGCTTCATGGTTATTAAGAGCAAAGACTCTTCCTGGGACTTGCGGCTTTGTCTGAGAGTTTTTGACTTGTGGTACTGTCGAAGGATTTCCCTTATTGAGTCTGCAGTCTCTTGATATATGTCCAGGTTTACCACAAGTATAACATACCTGTTGTCCATACAGGCATGGTCTATCTATGTGTGCCTTCCCACACTTTGGGCACTTTTCTTCAGGCTAGACCTGTAACACCCCAAATCTTCCTAAATAGTTGACAGTAATTTTGACAGTTAACAGAATTCTACTGTTTAGTGATTTCTGTGTACTGTAAAATTATTTTGAGTATTCTGTCAGCGTATTTGATCGTTTTGAGTGATTTACTCTGTGTCAAGAAAATAATAATTTTCGGGCCGGAGAAAATCTTTAAGTATTTATTTCTCTAGACTATTAATTATTTTTAACAATCTGATTTGATTTTCATATGTTTTCTAATATTTGTGATTTTTGTGGATGATTATAAATTTTTATGGTTATCTGGTTGTTTTTGGGCTGTTTATGGGTCCTAGTGGTCCTACGTGGGCTTGGGGTGAGTCCCAAAACATGAAAATTTTTCTACATATAAAAAAATTTGTACTGTTTAGACAGAGATGGGGGATCTTACTAAACCTGAATCCGGAAACAGTTTTTAGAAATTTTATTGTTCTGTGTTTTGTACTGTAATTAATTATCGAGCGATAAAAATACAGTCAATATATTCCTTCGTGGGGTTTTAGCAGATAAAAATAGAAATTATACTGCTTAAGTCAACAATAGTGGTTATGACAACTTTTGACAGACCAATAGGAAACAAGTTTAATTCTTTTGATGGACCAATAGGAAGCAAGTCTAATATTGAAGACTTTGATATCAACCGTCGATTTAATCAATGGTGTAGGATTAGTCTAATAAAATGGTTATGACCATTTATAACCATTGGATGAAGAATTAATCAAGGGTGGAGATTTAATCTTATAAAGTGGCTAGGACTATTTATGACCATTGGATTTGGATTTAATCAACGGTGGAGATGGATCAATTATGACCATTGGATTTGGATTTAATCAATGGTGGAGATTTGGTCTTCTAAAATAGCTATGACTAATTATGACCCTTGGATTAAAAGTAAGAAGGAGTAATCTTGACCCTTTTATTTTTGGAGATAGATCTAATGGCTAGAATTTTAAGGAGAAAGATCTAATGGCCTAGATTAAGTCTTCTAATCAAAAGTCTACCTTAATCCTAACCATTGATCTAATCAATGGCTTAAATGGCTCTAAATGGTGGCTTGAAAAATATGACAACATTATGGAATGCATGCATGGAGGGGGGACGGTTTTGTGCTTCATTTTGGAGCTAAAGAAAAGCTTTATGACCATTATTAGATGCCTTGGTCAATTATGCATCATTATTGATCATTTTCCTAAAGCAAAAATATTCTCTTCTTTTTCTCCAAGCATAGCTACGGCCATGCACTCTAAAGGGGGGCCAAAATTGTTGGTTTCTATTATTTGTATCATTATTGTCATTCTTGATCATTCTTGATCATTCCAAAGTCTATGCTCAACAAAAAAGTTTCCTCTCCATTTCTCTTCTCCTCTAGTTTCGGCCAAGCACTCTAAGATTACCCTCCATCACTCAAAAATTTTATCCAACCTAATTTCTTGAATCCTTACCTTATTCTAAGAACATCTCTAGTTATGAGTTTTCACTAAATCATTCATTTTGAGCTTCAAATCCAAGCTTCAAGTTTCTAACAAAAAGGGTAAAGTTCATATTTCTTCACCCCAATCTTTTAGTTTTGATTTTCTAAGCCATGCTTGAATCATGGTTTACCTATTCTTTTACTTGTTATTGATTGTAACATTTATTTATGATTTTTAGGGATTTTTCCTTGGAGATCTACAAAATTGATCGGAAGGGAAACCAAGTATTTTCACTTCATTCTTTACCTTAATTAAGTTTAAGAAGCCTTTCCCTCACAAAAAATAAAAAATTCCATCTTTGTTCTTCAAGAAGAACCATTCGGCCTAGATACCCAAAACCACTCTCCAAGCTCTTTTAATTTCATCCAACCATAGATCTTAAATCTACATGATATTCTAAGCAATTTTCATGTTGGAGACTTTCTCTAAATCATTCATCTTCAACCTTGTTCTTCAAGCTAAAGATTGAAGCTTTAATGGTGAAGTTTATTAATCTTCACTTTTCTTTTGATTTTCAAGGTTCTAAGCCATGTTTGATCCATGGTTTATCTTGTTCAAGCTTGATTTACTAATAAATATATGTTTTATTTTGTATTTGAGAAGCCCTTGGTGGTGAAGGACTTGGAAAGAGAAGCAAAACAAGGAGTTTTTGAGGATCTTCAAGAGGTAAGAGGGAGATTCATCTCACCAACCAAGTATGGTGGTGAGAGATGGTTTGTGTATTTGATGGATGGTGAATCCATGTGAGGATTCATATCCATGGTCATGTAATAATTTGTGGGTGTTTATGTGCTTTGATTATTTGCCTATGCTTGATATGCTTTGCATGATTTTATGGCTTATATGGTATGCTTATAACATGCAAGATGATAATAGGGTATGCTTATAATATGCATGATAAGAATATGTTGAAATTATGTATATGTATGCCATGATGAGATGAAGGAAAAGAAATCAATTTTTGGCTCCAATGGCTAAAGGAAGATGGTTACGGTTTTGATACCCATGATGAGGGTTTATGTTGAAATTTTTCAAGAACAAGGGAATTAATTTTTGGTCCCTAGAAAATGGTGAATTTTGGCCAAGATACCTCAAGATAGGTGTCACAAATTAATATTTTCATGAATGATGAAATGAGATGGTTAGAAAAACAAGGAAAATAAACAAAGGGTTTATTTTTCAAAGAGTATATGAACACAATTTTAGAAGGATTTTTATTGATTTATTTTGTGTAAAAAGTTTCTAAATGTTTTACTAATCATGAGTTTTAGATGAAAGGAGCAATGTTGATTTTAAGGATTTTTAATGGTTTTGTTTGTATAAAACCATATCGACTTAGAAGGAAAAATGTTTTGATGATTTCAATAGTCATGTCCATGATTTTGAAGGCTTGTAATGCCTTGATTTTATGGAAACAAAATCGAAATATATTTTGATGTAGTACAAGGAATTTAGAAAGGGAATCAGAGTATTTTATCACTTGAGAAATGAATTTCAGTATGTAAATGGAAAAAAAGAGGTTCAAACACACCTCAATTTATTTTGAAGAGAAATAATTTTAGAATTGATTTGAGAAAAATGGAGGAGATAATAGTGATTTGATATTTTCTAACGTGTAACTCATTTCTTGGGTTTTGGAGAGCGTTAGTAAAATTTTAAGATTTGAAACATTGATTTATATCAATGAAAAAGTGATTTTGTGGATTATATTTTAGAAAAGGATTTCTTTTGTGGATTATATTGTGGAAAAAGACTTCTTGAGTAAAGAAAAGTGGAAAAAGATTTTCTTGAGTAAGAAAATATGGAAAAGGAAGTACAAAGTCATAATATTTTGAGAAAAGTGGAAATGGAATTTTTGAAGGTTGAGAAATATTTTTCATAATGGAAAAATGATGTTAGAAATGATATTGATTTGTTTGGAAGTCCAAAATAATGTTTGGAATATTGAGGAATATTTTACGTGGTTGTAAAATGGTGAAAAATGTTTTACGTATCTTAAAAACGTGATTTTTAAGCTACGCGATTTGAAAAATGTTGAAATATTTCTACGCAGTTTGGAAAGCGTTTAAATATTTTGAAAATGATGAAAAATGGTTTACGCAACTTAAAAGAATAATTTTTAAGTTACGCAATTGTGAAAATGGTGGAAAATCGCTATGCGATTTGAGTAACGTGTAAATGATTTTACGCGATTGAGAAAATGTTAAAAAATTAATACGTGATTTAAAAGTGTAACAGAAGTGTTATGGAATTGTGAAAACATAACAGTAATGTTGCGCGATTGTAAAAACACGACGAAAGTAATTTATAACTATGAAAACGCGATAATATGATTTCACTGTTAAAAATACAGTATAATTATTGTTGGGCCAATGTATGGACCCTGATTATAAGATAATGAAATTAAACTGAGAATGGGCCAATGTGTGGACCCTGAATATGAAATGGTGAATTTTGCCTGTGATTGGCATTGATGCATTGAACATACATTGGAAGTGGTGAATTTTGCCTGTGATTAGCATTGGTGCATTTTATATGCATGAACTAGTGTATGAACACTATATGAGAAAATGATAAATTTTGCCTATGATTGGCATTGGTGCATTGAACATGCATTGGAAAGGTCCGATGGACTATATGAGGCTATTTGCCTAGGAGAGACGTACACCTCTTGAGTGGGTGTGATATGCGTAGTGTAAGTCACTTGTTGACCTTGGGGGCATCGGGGTGCGGGTTGCTTACACGGGTGGTTGGTCGCGCTTCTTCCCGTAGGTTAGACCGATGCAACGCACCGATGATCCTGACCGAGACACTATTCTTAATCATGATCTCGTAAAGACTGTCGTGTATATGCTAGATGTGCAAAAATCAAAATGAGGATTATAGCACTTGGTCTAAGGCATTTTGGTACAGACAGATCTTTCGGATCGACTTCTCCGAACTGAGTATTAGTTCTATGAAGTATGATATTGAGTCTATGTGCGCATGCATGAAACTGAGCATTTATATCTATGTGATATATTAATTGAGGAATATTGGCTATGACAATTGTTCTGTTGAGAAATACCAGATGATAATGATGATAAATAATGTTGATGCCATTATTGTTATTATCGTATGATTTGAATTATTGTTAATATTTGGATATTGTTGAGGACATCACCATAAATATTGAATGATAATTGAACTGATAAATGATTTGATGATGATAATTGATTAATATTGATAGTATGATATATCTGTATGATATGTTGTTGTGTTATCTCTGTGTTTCCATGTTGGTATTGGCGTAGGTGATCTTACCTCCTTGTTATATTGTGTGGTTGTGCTTGTATTGGTAAAAATTATATAATAGATGAAACGAGTTGTCTTAGACATACGGGTAATAAATACTCTGAGATCGGAGACAACATTAGAGAATGACCATTCCAGATTTGATAGCGTGCAGTGTTGACATAGAACAGATGTCTGATGCATCTAGATAGATATAAGAAGGAATAAGTATGTTAAGTTTTCTCGTTAGTGTTGTACCGTACTATTAAGTAGGACCCGTCATAGGGTTTGCTACTGTTAAAAAGAGAGAGTTTTCTGTTAGTTTTATATTTCTCTTTAAATTGTTAAATATTAATTAGTGTCAATATTGTATAATAAATATATTTTCAGTAATACTTACGGATCTAAGTAAGTTTATGTTTCAGTCTTTGATAAAAAAAAAATTTTAAAACTCATCTTTTATAACTCAAACCTTTAATGAATTTCTTTTCAGATATTGAGTTAGTAGTCAGTAAATGTGATACCCTGAGGAAGGTGTTACAGGACCTGTTTCTCTTTATTCATATTTTGCCTAATTTTAATATTTCCAGCTTTTCTCCCATTATCCTCCTTTTTCCATTTAAACTAGAATTTTCTTTCATGTTCAACTTTATATACTGCTTGATTTCCAGCTTACTAACCTTCTTCTTAATTTCTGGTCTTAGTCCAGATTCAAATTTCATAGCTTTCTATTCTTCGTTATTATTAAATTGAAGATGAGAGGAAAATTGTCAACTCCTCAAATTTTGCTATATATTGACCAATTGTCATATTTCCTTGTCGTAATTGTAAAAATTCCAATTCCTTCTTGTTTCGAACACTGACAGGAAAATATTTTTTCAGAAAAACATTCTGAAAATTCTCCTAGGTGATTGGTGCACTTGGAGTTTCTAGAAGTCGCTTGGATCCACGCCACCAATGCTCAGCTTCTCCAGATAACATGTATGTAGTAAAATTTACTTTTTGGGCGTTGGTGCATCCCAAGATAGCGAAAATTTTTCTAACTCCATTAACCAATTTTCTACAGTGATTAACCTTTAAAAATTCATATTTTTACGGTTCAAATTTTGAGTTTTCATCCTTTTTTAATCTTTTTAATTGAGTTTTGTTCTCCAGTTTTATTATATTTTTATTATTTTAAAGTATGTTCTTATTACTTGTTTTATTTATTTTTGATAGGTAAATATACATGGAAAGAGACTGGACTCTTAAAAAAGTAAGAAATAATAGAAACAAGCTTTCTGGATAAATCATCAGATTTTATGCAAAAATAAAAAATTTCTGAAGATAAATATTTGAATGATTCTTATCTTGTTCTTAGATGTTAATTAGAGTTCTAATTGGATGCAAAATCTTAAATAACGATTAGATTGAAGATTGGATAGGGATTCTCAAAGATATTTGATTTGGAGTAAAAATTGGATTCATGCACTATCTTGACCATTCCTCATTAATTGAGTCATATCTTGGGTGACAGAAATCATATCGATGCATCGTTTACAAAATTGAAAAGCTAATAGAAAATCCTATAACTTCTCTATTAAGAGTGAGAGGAAATTCAGCCATCTGGAAGGTGAGAAAAATCATGTAGGTCAGATATGAAAAGTTGTCAACTTTTCTATAAGAAGAGAAAAACAAGTTTAGCAAAGGAGCTCACTTTTGCATAGATTTTCAGCAGCCGTCAAGGAGCAAAGTGGAGGCACAAACCCTAGCTTGGTGTGGGCGCAATTAGGCTTGAAGATTAGGAATTTTCTTCAACCTTTTCATTAACCTTCTATGGAGTTTGTCATTTTCTTATCTTTGTTTTCTTCTTTTCCCATATGTAATTAAACCTCTTTCGTTAGGATGATGATGAATCTTGATACCTGGATGATGTAAATTCTTTTTTGGGTTTAATCTATGTTTCTATTTCAAGATTTACATGTTTATCTATTCTCTTAATACTTTTATAAACCTGATCAATTTGAGAATGATTTTTGGGTTATGTATCATTTGGAAAAATTGTGCATGAACCTAGAACTTGTAATAAACACAATTTCCGCAATCGCTAGAAATAAACATTGTGAGTTATGTGGTCTTTCTTTAATTCCCTCGTTTATGATAATGCATTTTCTATTTGGGGTTAGACAAAGGGATTAGTTAATTCTAAATAGTGTAAAGAGAATTGATATACTAAAGGATTAAATATTGATTAATTTTGGGAATTAACCATGAATTATTGGAATAAAACTTGATTAAACCAATATTTGAAATTGCATCAAAAGAGTTCAAGTGAAATCTAACCCCTAAAACTTTCATGTCATTGTTTTTCACCCTTGATCTGATTCTTGATATTTTTAATTATTTTTTTGTTTTTTGTTTTCTTTTATTTATATTTTTAATTCTCTTTTTCGATAATTTGGATAGTGTCAATTTGGAGAACTTAATAATTGTCAACATAATCCTTGTAGGAACGATACTCAATTCACTCTTTATTACTTTTGCAATTTGGTGCACTTGCCAATATCATAACAAGTTTTTAGCGTCGTTGTCGGGAATTATTGTTTGTCAATATTAAATAGTAGTTAAAAAGACACTAATTTAAGCATTTATTTTTCTTTGTTTATTTTTATTTTTAATTGTTTATTTTAAATTTTAATTATTTTTCTACTTATAGATACTTATTTTTTCTTATTTAATTTTAATGTTCTTTATTTAATTTTTTTAAATTTGGTTCTTTTTATTCACTATTATTTTCTTTGTTTATTTTTTATTAGTCGTTTATTTTTATTTTTAATTATTTTTCTTTACTTCACTCTTGTTTGCTTGTTTGTTTGTTTATGCGAGATATTGTGAATTTGAAAGATTTGCTTTTTGATCTAGACATAACAAGAATAGAAAGAGCAAACAGAAAAACAGCTAGAGAAAGAAGGAACCCAGAAGAAAAGATGGCTGAAAATACTATTGAGCAAAGAAGACACACGTTAGCTGACTATGAAACTCCATTTGCTGAAAAGGTTGTTACTAGTATTGTATGACCAACTATTCAGGCTAACAATTTTGAGATTAAACCAGTTTTGCTACAGCTAGTACAACATGATCAGTTTGGAATAAATCAATCAGAAGACCCAAACTTGCATATTAATAATTTCTTGTAGCTCTACGACACCATCAAATACAATGGAGTAAGTGATGATGCCATTAGATTAAGGCTTTTTCCATTTTCTTTATGAGATAAAGTTAAGAGCTGGCTACAAGCCCAAACTCAAAGAAACATCTCTACTCAGAATGATTTGGTAAGTTCATTCTTAACTCGATACTTCCCTCTGTTGATGTTTGTGAAGATTAGGAGTGAGATTGTTTGTTTCACTCAGAATCAAGGGGAGTCTGTATACGAAACATGGGAAAGATTCAAAGAATTGTTGAGAAAATACCCTTATCACACTTTTGAACTTTGGCAATAGGTGTAGATTTTTTTATAATGGTTTAAATCATTCTACTAAAGCTATGGTTGATGCATCTGTAGGTGGGGTCTCTAAACACAAAAACTCCATAATAGGCTTAACAATTATTCGAGATTATGGATACTAACGAATACTAGTTGCCTAGTGGAAGATCTACTATTAAATATGCCTTACTTTCTCAGAATAAAAGTATTTCACAGTAGTTAGCCAACCTCTCTAAGCAAGTTGGGAATATGCAGGTGAATTCAGTGAACCATCAAGTGTTAACTTGCGACTTCTATGGAGGTAATCATGTTAATGGTGGATGTGAGGTAGAAAACTCAGGTGTTATTGCTCCAGAGTAGGTCAATTATTTGGGAAATCCTTCAAGACCCCAAGGTATTCCATTTTCAAATACATATAATCCAGGGTGGAGGAATCATCCTAATTTTTCTTGGAGCAATCAAATGGTACCATTGAATCCTCAACTAGAGAAGAAGTCTCTTCTTGAGATTGCACTTGAGAAACTTTCTCTACAGACCTCTGTTTTTGTGCAAGAGACTTCCACTTTTATGGAGGAGATAAGGACAAAATTTCAGAATCAATGAGTAGTTATTCGAAGTTTAGAAAATCAAGTGGGTCAAATAGCAAAACAGCTCTTCAAGAGACCTCTAGGCACCTTACTAAGTGATACAGTGATCAATTCAAAGGAGCAATGTATGGCAATGTCCTTGAGGAGTGGAAAAGTTATTAGTCCTTAACCAAAAGAATATGAAGTGAAGAAAGTACCTCCTCCTCCAAGTCATGATCAAGAAAAAGATCCTTTAGAGGAAGAGATCTCTATTGAAACCAAAGAGAAACATACGAGAGGAAGAAGAAAGAAAATGATTCATATTTAGATAAACATTTTGATCCTTCACTATAAGCTAGGCTTCCATTTCCTCAGAGGCTGAAGAAGGAGAATAAGGAGAAACAAGAAAGGCAGTTCTTAAAGTTCCTTGATATTTTCAAGCAATTACATATAAACATCCTTTTTGCTGAAGCACTTGAGCACATGCCCTCTTATGTTAGATTTATGAAGCATCTGTTATCTAAAAAGAGGAAGATCAAAGAGGATGAGACTGTGATGCTTAATGAAGAATGTAGTGCCATAATTCAACGAAAGCTACCACCAAAGTTAAAGGATCCAGGTAGTTTTACTATTTCGTGCACCATTGCCAAACTGACCATTGAGAAAGATTTATGTGACTTAGGAGCTAGCATCAATTTAATTCCATTGTTAATTCTTTGCAAGCTTGGGATTACGATATCTCTTTAATTAGTTGATCGGTCAATCAAATATCCATATGGTATAGTTGAAGATTTACTAGTAAAGGTGGACAAATTCTTCTTTCTAGCAGATTTTGTGATTTTAGATATGAACGAGGATATTGATATCCCTCTGATTTTTTGGAAGACCATTCTTAGCTACTTCAAGAGAACTTATTGATGTACCAAGAGGTGAACTTATTTTAAGGGTAGATGGAGATCAGGTGACCATTAATGTTTTTGATAAATATGCATCGACATCAGATTTCTATGCCCCCGTCAAATGCATTCAAGGTAAACCTCAACAAGATTTGGTTAGTAAGAGCCCTTCATCACCAACTAATGTTAATCTTTCCACTTCCAAGATTATTGATGAAAAGGAGAAAGGTCCTCCCCTTTCCAAGATTGCTAGAATAGAAAAAGATCCTCTCATTTCTCCTTATTCATTGTAGATTGGTCCATTATTTAACAGTTCATTGAAAGCTAATCCCTCATCTATTGTTTAATTGAAACCACCATGGCCTGGTGGAATTGCTCATACGAAGATGAATTCAGGACAACCCAGCTTAGGTCAAGTTCAAAACACCTTTGGGGGTTACTTCTAAGGTCATTGACCGAGTATGGAAGCATAAATCTGAAAAACGAAAGGCGTCAACTTACTTCTCTTGCTTCAAGCCACAGTGAATAAAAGGCAATATCGAGCTAACGATGTTAAACAAGCACTTTTTGGGAGGCAACCCAAATTCTATCTTTTTTTCTTTACTCTTTTATTTTTGTTATTTCTTATTTTATTTATTATCATTTTTCTGTTTTTGTTTTGTAGTTCGCTAACGTTGAGTCGGCTTAGGTGTCTCCCTGAGTTTGTAACCTTTGTAGAGGGATGCATATAGCTATCGGCCGCCAAAATTTTTTTTCTTCTCTTTCTTTTAGTATTTTATTTTTGTATTTATTTATTTGTTCTTATTGATTTTAGTTTGTCATTATCACCCAATTTTTGTTTTTTGTTAGTATTTTGTTTTGAGTCATACTTTTGAAACTGTGCATGCCAGTGTGTAGAATTGAATATCCAATGATTGCATAAATTGTGGATTGATATATTTTCTTGGGATATCATATAAGAATCAATGAGTTGCATTTATCTCTATTGTTGCAATTGTGTATGAATGTATTTCCTATCTTTATGTTTGATTGACCCTGAAATATAAATATATGTCAAGCTTAGAGAAAGTTTATATGATTGCATGTGTGTAGATGACTTGCATCTAGAAGTTGTTAGATTCTCTCTAAAGGCGAAATACTAGACAAAGCATGATCAAGGAAATGATAAGCGCCTTCTTTAGACCATTTGAGCCTTTCAAGTCAACCTATAAATACAGTATATCCCTAGTTCCCTTTTGCAGCCTTGTGTATGTTTGACCTCTATTTCTTTCCTTTTACCCACGGTTTTCCTTTCCCTTTTCCTTAAAAAAATTATCCTTCTTACACACCCTTTGTTGAATGCATATATTGTATTATTTTACTATTCAAGCCTTAGTCATTCTTTGTGCATGAAGTATTAAAGGAGTTAAAAGAAAGAGAGAGAGAGAGAGAGAGAGTCCACCCAAAGTGTTACAAAAAAAATAAGTTTTGGGGTGGAGATCATAAAGAGAACAAAGAAAGAAAAAGAGAAAAAAAATCATTAAAAAAAATGCAAATCAAGTGATGGATTCCTATGATCCGTATTGTACTTGTTCAACATTTTGAGGCTTGGATTGTGAAATGTGCATGATTTTGTATTTCAACTTTTGTTTTATTTATCTTACCCCTTCTTTCTTAATCCTTACCCTTACCCATACATTATAAGCTTTGTAAAGTCCCTTTTGATCCTTAGTTATGTGTTGTTTACATTAGTGGAGAAAGAGATGAAAAATAACTCTATGGATGCGGGTCTGATGTGCATTTGTATTTTTTTAAACCTATCTGGGCTTGTACTTTATGAGTAGATTTAGTCTTACATTCATGTTTATGGACAGTCATTTATGCATGAGAGTTGCATGTGAGAGCATTGTGACAATTGGATTGTAAATGTGTAACACTTTGAAATTAGATTGTGAAGCAGTTTTTGAGGATATGCATGATATTCACCACTCGGTATTGCCATGTTTAAATCTGAATGTTTTTAGTTTTTAGTTATTGTTTTATTTTGTTTTTAATTCTTTTTCTTTTTGTTTGAGGACAAGCAAAATCTTAAGTTTGAGGGAGTGATGAACATTTAAAAATTCATATTTTTACGGTTCAAATTCTGGGTTTTCATCCTCTTTTAATCTTTTTTATTGAGTTTTGTTCTTAAGTTTGATTATGTTTTTATTATTTTAAAGTATGTTCTTTTTATGTATTTTATTTATTTTTGGTAGATAAATACACTTGGAAAGAGACTGGACGCTTAAAGAAGCAAGAAATCAAAGAAACAAGCTTTCTGGATAAATCATCAGATTTTATGCAAAAATAAGAAATTTCTAAAGATAAATATTTGAAGGATTCTTATCATATTTTTATATGTTAATTAGAGTTCTAATTGGATGCAAAATCTTAAATAATGATTAGATTGAAGATTGGATAAGGATTCTCAAAGAGATTTGATTTGGAGCAAAATTCAAATTCTCGCACTATCTTGATCATTCCTTATAATTGAGTCATACCTTGGGTTACAGAGATCAGATCAACGCATTGTTTACGACATTGAAAAGCTATAAAAAAATCCTATAACTTCTCTGTTAAGAGTGAGGCAAATTCGGCCATCCAGAGGGTGAGTAAAAATCATGCAAGTCAGATATAAAAAGTTGTCAGCTTTTCTATAAAAGGAGAAACACAAGTTTAGCAAATGAGCTCACTTTTGCATAGATTTTCAACAGCAGTCAAGGAGCAAAGTGGAGGCACAAACCCTAGCTTAGTATGGGCGCAATTAGGCTTGAAGATTAGGAATTTTCTTCAACCTTTCCATCAACCTTCTATGGAGTTTGTCATTTTCTTCTTTTCCCATATGTAACTAAACATCTTTCATTAGGGTGATGATGAATCTTGATACTTGTATGATGTAAATTCTTTTTTGGGTTTAATCTATGTTTCTATTTCATGATTTACATGTTTATCTCTTCTCTTAATGCTTTTCTAAACTTGATCAATTTGGGAATGATTTTTGAGTTATGTATGATTTGGCAAAATTTTGCACGAACCTAGAACTTGTGATAAACACCATAATTTTCACAATCGCTAAGAATAGACATTATGAGTTGTGTGGTGTTTCTTTTAATTCCCTCATTTATGATAATGCCTTTTTTTTATTTGGGGTTAGACTAAGGGATTAGTTAATTCTAAATAGTATAAAGAAGATTGATATACTAAGAGGTTGGATATTGATTAATTTTGAAAATTGACCATGAATCATTGGAATAAAACTTGATTAAACCAATATTTGAAATTGCATCAAAAGAGTTCAATTGAAATCTGACCGCTAACACTTTCATTTCATTGTTTTTCACCCTTGATTTGATTCTTGATATTTTTAATTATTTTTGTGTTTATTATTTTCTTTTATTTATATTTTTAATTCTCTTTTTTCGATAACTTAGATAGTGTCAATTTGGTTAACTTAATAATTTTCAACATAATACTCGTGGGAATGATACTCAACTCACCTGCAGCAACAGGATCGTATTCTCCTTTAAAAATTGGAGGCTTAGCTTTTCAGAATTCAGACAATCCTTGAAAATTAGGATTTGCCGCAGGAGCACCTTGTTTTAGTCCTCTATTTACTCATATATGCTGGAAGAATTGATTAGTTGTGGTTGTATGTTCCCGCTTTGCTGTCACAATTTCTCTCAGTGTATCCATTATCCTTTATACTCTATCTTCAAGATGAGGATTTGCGTTATTCCACCTGCGAGACATCTTTTTTCCTGCAACAACTCTCTCTTATTATGTTAGAAAGTAATAATGGTTTCCCAAACCACTTTTCCTAGGTCTCTACTCTAATACCAAATTGTAACGTCCTACTCAATTATTATTATTATTATTATTATTATTATTATTATTATTATTATTATTATTATTATTATTATTATTATTATTATTATTATTATTATTATTATTATTATCTAAGAATAATTTAAAGTTACAAATTAGAATATTAAGTTACATAACAAACTACTGACGCTCTCATTAGATTATATGATATTTTACATAAAGGGGATAAACCCTTCAAAAATTAGTTTATACATATAAACATTACTAAGTCAGGCACCTATATCCCAAAAAGTGAGGTTTACAAAACCTTCTTATGGTGCCACTATGCCTCTATATACCTAATTGCAAGTATTATTACTTTTTATAACTATTCATCAAAAAAGTAAAATTATGAGAAACAAATGTCCATAACTGACTAAAACACGTAGTCCCCAAGCTCTGGCATATAAACTTGCCCAATATGGAAATTTACTAGTATTCTTACGATCAACATTATCTGAAACATTACATCACAAAAGAATGAGATAAAAATCTCACTAGGATAATGCAAAAACAGGTATACATTTTCCATCCACTCTTTACTAATCTCTATTTCTAAAACCATAACTGAAAGCCTAACTAAACAAATAGTAAAATAAATTGAAAGAGAAATAATTAGCATAAGAAAGATTAATTAATACAAGATAAAATAATTGAATAAATAAACAATCCTGAATATTCTTTTCACATTTTTACTCAAAATCTTCTTTCCATTATTTCTTTATCATTCCATTTCGATACTCTTAATCAAATGTGTCTCTCATCATAACCACAATAATTTGATTAGGATATCCCACAATCCTCTCATCATGACTGCAATCATTAAAAATGAATAAGGCGTCTACTAATCATCTTATCATAGTCACAATAATTTGACCAATGCGTCTCTTAATTATCTTATCATGGTCATAATAATTAATTTGATTAAGGCATTCTTTAATCCTCTCATCAAGGCCGAAATAATTTTCTTTTGTACATTAACTTATTTTTATCCATGGGACAAATTTTTCCATAAAAAATTACTTTTAATATAAAATAACCAAATATAGTAAAGATGCCTTGATAAATAGCATAGATAAGTAAACAAATATTAAAATAGTTTTATTTTTTTTCCAGAAAGCATAGTTGGTATAATAGTATAGTTAAGTATTAAAATATTTGGTGTTAAAGAATATTGATGAATAATAAACTTCACGTAACTATAAATCTCTAGAAAGAATAGTTGATATAATAGTATAATTAAGCATTAAAATAGTAATAGAATATTGATGATTAATAAAAGTTCACGTAACTATAAATCTTCAGAAAGAATAGTTTATATAATAGTATAGTTAGGCATTAAAATAGTTGGTGTAATAGAATTAATATTGATGAATAATAAAAGTTCATGTAACTATAAATTATGTAAAAGTTTTAAATAAATAACCAAAGTGGTGATGAAGAATGATAAACGTGAGTTACGTTTAAAATGCCATGTTACACAAAACAGATTGCCACTATTGCATTCTTATAAAACAAAGCTATGTAAATGGGTAAGAAATATTGGACTATGAGGTATGGTAGGAAGAAATAGAGAAGAAAGAGTAGTATTTTTATCACTTTCTACCTATTTTTTTAAAATTTAGCTTTGGGTAATGAGAATGGAGATGGTGGAGTTTAGCGTAAAATAGGGACTGTTTATGTGAGTTTTTATAGTTGTTTTTCTGATAAGGAAAGGATGAATGAATGGGTATTTATAGAGCTAATTACAGGGAAAGTTACATCTTCAAAAAAAAATCTCTTCCCCCTTAATCATTATTCTCCTTCAATCAGATTTTCTTGAATCTTCCTAAATCTTAAGATTTTTGTTATGTTTTCTCTTGTTTTAACACTTGTTTCCTTAGTCTTAATCACTTTCTTATCACTTTTGGCTAACGTCATATGCTTGCCGCATTTGCATTTAATGCATGTTGTAACACCCCTTTGGAGGATGTCACACATAAAAGAAAATAAAAGAAATAGAAATAAAATATACTCAAGTTGCGGAACATTTGTTAAATATTATTACGGGTTGTAAAATAATTCCTGATAGACAGAAGTATGTAATAAAAAGATAATGCGAAAAATACGAAATAAAAAAAACATCATCACTAATAATATACATATGATTAAGTTATAAACTGTACAAATAATTTACAACTAGACTACAACTATTTAAACAAAAACATTAAAGAAAGCAATAAAAGAGTTAATATATACGACATTGTTGACGCGCCCAAAAAAAACATCATGGTTATCTAATCCTCAGATGGATCACTCTCAGTCTGAAAATGATCATCGGGAGATAGATATCCCGGATGTCTCGACACACGGCGATAACGGGATCGCGCAGTCGATACGATACTTATCTCACTAGGCTCAGGGTTTTCAGCACCCCAATAACGCCTAATGGATAAGGGTAACTCTAAGTGCGAAATAACGTCGTCGTGCAATCGGATCTCCATCAAACTGATGACGTAGAATCACGGTCATACGTCCAGCATAGGTAACAGAAGCACGATCTCCTCGTAAATGCCAAGCCAGATCACCTCCATGAAATACCAGCTCTATGAATCCCAAAAATGCTGGCGTCGCCATCCCACACAATCAATCCAGAGGATATGGATGATCGGATGGTTCTTGATCGTAAAACTGATCGTCGGCTTGCTGACCTTCCTCTTCCTCAGGATACACGATCTCAAGAGGCTGTTCCTCTTCTTCCTCTTCAAACTCTTTACCGTATAAAATAAATAGACAAGAGACACATACAATAAAGAGGTAAGACAACATAAAATCATCGCAACATGGCCAATAAGAAGACGACAATTAACAACTACACAGTTCATACAATACGAAAAGCTATAAATGAATACATATTAGATATCCTAGTGTTTCGAACATAATAGACATAACACAAATAAAGAAAATCACACGATAAATCAATCTCACGGATAAAATAAGATAAGAAATGGACAACTAACATAAGAATTATCGAGATAAATATAAATAGAGAAAATATAAAAACATCCAAGATATTACCGATAAAGAAAAATAGAGAAAAATGGGATATTATCCAAGATATAATCAAATACACCAAAACACAACCCTACTCCATGGAGCTAAACCCAAACAGATATCGAGAGAATGACTTGCAAAATCTATTAGTACCACGGCTGCCAACCAACTATTACGCGGTCACACGTTGCGTCGATAGCCTACGACACAGGAATCCACCATCCGGGCGTAGTATAGTTCACGGTCTCCGTTGTGGCACTATAGGCAATGTACTACTAGACTTTACAAACCTTGATTAAATATAGTGAATGTCGAGTACATTAGTGTGCTATCGGTTTACCACGGCCCGTGAGCTTACCAACTGTCCACATGTGGGATCCCGTACACTAAAGTCTCCAAGTTCATTAGAACAATAAACCACACTACATTTATCGCATCGACAACACGATGTGATTCGTCTCAAATCAACCAAAACACCAAAAATTGGTATAAAGACAAAACATAATTCCAAATATATGAAATTACGAAAATGCCCTTAAGATAAAAATATGCCCTCAATGGCAAAAAAGCACATGCGGGTTCACTTTTTCCCGACAATGAAAATAACCCCAACAACAGACGGGTTCACATTTTCCCGACAAAAAATATAATTTGGTAACGGTCAATCGCGTAGAAATTTTATCGCGTTTTTGAAATCTCGTCGTTTTTACAAACGTTTAAAAATCGGGTAAAGATATTTTTCTGTTTTTAAAATCGCGTAGCATTTTTAATACGTTTTCTCAATCGCGTAGGACTTTTAAATCATTTTCTTATTCGAATGCCTTTAAAATTACTGTTTAAACAGATAGAAATAGTACTTAGTACATTTAAACTACGTTGAATAATTTTTCATACCGCATCTTGTCATTAGGATATTGTTACTATCTTATAGGTTCATTTTTACTAAAAATTGACAAAGATATTTTGTTTATAAACTTATAATAATGGTTTTCTAAATTTTCCATAAAATTTCTATTTACCTAATTTTTAACCATTTCATTAAATTCTTTTTGAAATCTCTAACATGCTTCAAAACCAAAAGTGAGCTATATGTTAGAAAATTTCTTAATATTACTTGTATTTCCTTCCTAATGATAAAATCACTAATTTTAATCCTTTAAACTTAATTCTACTCAATTTGTTTCTTCAAAAATCATCATAGAAAATTTCCCTTAACTTGTATTGTCTCTTTTAATTGAAAAAGGTTTGGAATCAAGTTTTAAAAATCATAATTACCTATAGTGGCATGTTGGCCGAATTTTTATAAAATTTTTTTCATTTGATTTCTAAATCATGTCAAAGGTATTATCTTATCTAAGTTCATTAAATCATGTTATAAAGTAGTGATTTTAAATCAAATAAATCCTTTAGGCATGTTGGCCCAAAATTTACTAAATCTTTACCAATTGATTTCTAAATTCCTTTTCTTGGATCAAAACAATTTGAAACCTTCTTATTTCTCCTAATTAATTAAGTTGCACTTTAGGAAAAATGAAGAGAACATTTTGGTCCTCACACTTGGTCATTGCCGTGAGCTATTGGATGTGTTCTTTGGAACACTCATGCAAATTTACACATGTTATTCACATCCTATATTTTATCATACAATTCTAACACATGCATTATATTTCTAACACATAAAACCTAATTTAAAGATTATAGACATACAATCAAAAGCTAATAGACATGCAAAATTATTACAATCACCAAACAAGAAAGCTACTAACACATAACACTTAAGCTACTAGCAACCACAAAAATTAATAAATACACATCAATAAACACACCACAACCGAATCCTTATGGATTCTACAAACAACCCATCTTCTTACCACCATCAAGGGATGATAAGAATTGTCTTCCTCTTACCTTAAATGAAGACAAAAGCTTGCTTTCACACCTCCTAGGTCACGGTTTTCACCACCAAAAATACCTAGAAATCTCAAACAAATTCTACATGTTACTAACCATGAAAAAGAAGCTAAACCATGGAAAAATCATGGCTTAGAACTTTGAAAAAGAAGAGAGAAAAGAAAAGCATGAAATTTCACCTTCTAGGTAAAACTTTCAAGGTTGGTTTCAAGCCCTAGATGGAAGAATTTGAAACTTCCAACTACAAAGGTTCTTAGAATGGTGTTTAGGTTAAGGAAACTTGGTTAGAAAAATTTTTGGATGGTTGGATGGTTAGGAAATAAGCTTGGCCGAATATGGTGAAGAAAATG
The DNA here is from genome assembly GCA_029884605.1 of Ormosia emarginata. Classification (NCBI taxonomy): domain Eukaryota; kingdom Viridiplantae; phylum Streptophyta; class Magnoliopsida; order Fabales; family Fabaceae; genus Ormosia; species Ormosia emarginata. Next base: position 15,139,810 of record JAQQTP010000078.1, on the reverse strand, counting down.
GACAAGAATGGTGGCTAGGGTTCTTGATGAGAGAGAAGAGAGAAAAGTGAGGAAGATGAAGTGTTGCTTTTGGCTTTCTCACTCCAAATGGCCGTAGCCTTCATGTGTAAGGATGTGCATGGATTTGGCTTCATCCAAGCCATTGATTTCATCAAAGGTTAGGATTAAATCTTGCTTAACAAGCTTAAATTCTATTGGTTGCTCATGGTGACTCACCTTGCTTAGTCACACGGTGTAATAAATTCTCTGCTGAGTCAGCTAGCTGAGTCAGCCTGTTCTGAAAAGTTCTACAGCTTACGGTGATTAACTAAGCTACCGATCTAACCGTTCCGCTAATTGTGGGTCCCGCAAAATATTTCCGGGTCCACTGTCACTAAATTATATTCCCGATAAAATAATATTATAATAATATAAAATTATTTTATTTGTGATTAAATCTAAAAATTAAAAGATTATTTTTAGTCTCATTCAGAATCGGGTTAAGTAAGATCCCCTAATTCTAAATAATAAAATAAGATTTTCCTCGGCCCGGAAAATATTATTTTCTGCCTCGAGCAAATCACACAAAAAGTCCATATAAAATCATGTAGGCAGGTATTTTTCGGGCATTAAATCAAGAAGAAAACAATTAAAAACAGACAAAAACAGTAAAACAAGATGCGTTCGGGACGTAACGATCATTTTCCCATTTTTTCCCACAACGTAGGTAATTATCCAAAACGTTCAAATAAAATATCCAAAAATATTATATAGTTGTATATCTTTCACCCTTGAAAATTAATACTGATGGCTCGAAAAATTTTTTTATTTTTCGTCTCAAAACAAATTACGTAAAACGATCAAATAAAATTTGAACTGTATTATCGTAATTGTTTTCATACAAAAATCGAGAACAGAAAAATAGGGACACGGCGGTCATTCATACAAAAGCATGAAAAACGAGAAAACAGTACATTCGAGAATATTTTTTCTAAAAATTGGGGCGTTACAACTCTCCCCAACAAATAAAAATTTCGTCCTCGAAATTCGACGCTATCCAAACAAATAAGGATACTTGATCCTTCATTTTATCTTCTAGTTCCCAAGTAGCTTCACCCGTCACATCATTCCATATAACCTTCACCGGCTCGATCATCTTCCCTCGAAAGATTGCTTTACCTTCGTCTCTATCCCGACGGGTAAAGTTTCGTAAGTCAAATTCTCCTTTAATTGCACGTCATCATTTGTATAACATGTGTCGGATCTGGTATATACTTCCGTAATTGAGACACATGAAACACGTCGTGCAAATTGGATAGAAAAGGCGGCAAAGCAATCGATATGCTACAGGGGCCAATACGTCGGATAATCGATATGGTCCAATGAATTTAGGAGTAAGCTTCTTGACTTAATCACTCTTGAGACACCGGTCGTAGGAGTAACTCTCGAAACACATGCTCACCCTCCTCCTCGAAACTCAAGAGGTCGTCTTCGTTTATCCGCGTAACTCTTTTGTACGCTTTGCGCCGTCCTCATCTTCTCTTGTATCATCTTGACTTTATCCGTAGTCCGTTGTACAAGTTCCGGTCCAACAGTCATACTTTCCCCATCCTGATACCAGCATAGCGGTGTTCGACATCGTCTTCCATACAATGCTTCATAAGGTGCCATTCCGATGCTTGCGTGAAAACTATTGTTGTAGGTGAATTCTATCAAAGATAAAAATTCATCCCAACTTCCCCGTTGTTCCAAAACACAAGCCCGCAATAAATCCTCCAAGGACTGTATAGTTCTCTCTGTCTGACCGTCAGTCTGCGGATGATACGCTGAACTCAGTCGTAACTTGGTTCCCATAGCTTCTTGCAGACTTCGCCAAAATCTTGACGTAAACCTCGGATCACGATCAGAAATTATACTTGTCGGTACACCATGTAGTCTGACAATTTCACTAATGTACAACTGGGTTAATCTTTCCAATGAATATTTGATATTAATTGGTAAGAAATGAGCCGATTTCGTAAGTCTATCGACTATAACCCATATTGCATCATGACCTCTCCTTGTCTTTGGCAAACCAAGAACGAAATCCATAGAAATGCTTGTCCCATTTCCATTACGGAATCGATAATGGTTGCAACATCCCAAATGTGTCTTTGGTGTTCAACTTTCGACTTTTGACAAACTAGGCAAGTTGACACGCATCTAATCACATCACCCTTCATTCCATGCCACCAGAATAACTTCTTCAAGTCTTGGTACATTTTTGTTATGCATGGATGCATACTCAATAGACTAGTATGGGCATGTTTCACAATATATCTTCTCAGTTCTCGGTTACGAGGAACACAGACTCTACCCCGAAATCTCAGAATTCCATCAGTTCCTTCCTTAAACTCTAGTGTCTCACCTTGTTTCATTTGCTCCCTTATTCCTTGCAAAAATTTATCGGCATTTTGCTTTTCCTTTATGTCTTCCATCAACTCGCTCGAGATAGTAACCATATTCATACAGATCTTTTCCGGTTTCAACTCAACAAATGACCACTCATCTCTAAACTGTTCAATGAGCTCCTTTTCTTTAATCATCGCCTTGGCTCTTGATAATCTTTCTACTCAAGGCATCGGCCACGACATTCGCCTTACCGGGGTGGTACAAAAGTTGAAAATCGTAGTCGTTCGGAAATTCTAACCATCTTCGCTGCCTCATATTCAGCTCATTCAGTCGTACAAGTACTTCAAACTCTTGTGATCACCAAAGATGTTGAACGTTGCTCCATAGAGAAAATGTCTCCATATCTTCAAAGCAAAAACTACCGCAGCCAATTCCAAATCATGCGCGGGATAATTCTTCTCATGAACCTTCAATTGTCGAGAAGCATATGCCACCACGTTCCGATCTTGCATCAACACGCATCCTAGTCCTTGATAAGAAGCGTCCACAATACACATCGAAAGATTTCGCCGAATATGGTAGGATCAACACCGGTGCGTTGTTAACCTCTTCTTCAACTCTTGAAAACTAGTTTCACGCTCTTCCGTCCATTCAAAAGCTTGACTTTTCCTCGTCGATTGTGTAAGTGGTCCAAATAATCTTGGAAAAACCTTCGATAAATCTCCGATAATAACCAAGAAAGTCCAACAAAACTTCGAACTTCATTCTTGTCTTAGGTCTTTCCCACACGTAAAAACAGTCTCCACTTTCGATGGGTCCACCGCAATACCTTCTTTAGAAATTACGTGACCAAGAAATTGGACTTCTTCTAACCAGAATTCACACTTAGCCAATTTCGCATACAGCTGCTTCTCCCTCAAAATCTGAAGAACAACTTTCAGATGTTCAGCATGCTCTTCCTTCGATCGAGAATAGATCAAAATGTCATCGATAAAGACAACGACAAATCTATCTAGATACGGACGAAATATCCTGTTCATATAATCCATAAATATGGCAGGAGCATTCGTCACCCCGAATGGCATTACTTGATACTCATAATGTCCATAACGAGTCCGAAAAGCAGTCTTCGGCACATCTTCCCCTCTTACACGAATCTGATGATAACCTGATCGTAAATCAATCTTGGAAAATATCACAGCTCCTCTTAATTGATCCATCAAATCGTCGATTCTTGGAAGCGGATATTTATTCTTGATAGTCACCTTGTTTAACTGCCGATAGTCCACACAAAGTCGTGAAGTTCCATCCTTCTTCTTAACCAAAAGTACAGGTGCACCCCATGGGGAAACGCTAGGTCGTACAAACTCTTTCTCCAACAGTTCCACCAATTGCTTTTTCAGCTCCTCCAACTCTACTGGTGACATACGACATGGTGCAATTGAGATAGGACCTGTTCCCGGTACTAAATCAATTGAGAACTCGATCTCCCGCTCGGGCGGTAAACCAGGTACATCTTCAGGAAAAACATCCAGAAAATCGTTGACAACAGGAATAGTATTTACATCCTTCTCATTCTTAACTTCTAGAGAAGACAATACCAGATATCCCTGCACTCCATCTCTTAACAAAGACTTGACCTTAACAGCAGTTAAGAATCCAGACTCTTCTTCCGTAGGAAAAACTATTGTTTTCTTTGCACAATCTATGAGGATATGGTTAGAACATAACCAGTCCATCCCTAAGATTACATCTATCTCAACAAGAGGCAAACAAATCAAATTGACCAAAAACAAACGGCCCTTCACAACAATAGGACAATCCAAACAAATCTTAGAAGTAACTACAGGTTTAGCAGTTGGCGTAGATACACTCAACTTAATATTCAGAGAAGTCACAGGCAACTTCAGTCTTTCCACACAATCATAGGCAATAAACGAGTGTGTAGCACCCGAGTCATACAATACAGTCAGAAGGTTACCTCCAATGTCACCTTCTCCTTGAATAAGGTCATCAGATTGAGAAACTTCAGATCCCATCTTTGTATAAACTCGCCCTCCAGATTTCGGTTGAGTATTTCCAAGTTTTTGCTGATTAGTTCTAACATGACGAACCGCAGGTTTCTTCTCTGGTCGAGTACAATCCTTCGACATATGTCCAGGCTGTCCACAATTAAAACAGACAGTTCCCTTGATTGTACAATCTGGAGATAGATGGCCCTTCTTACCGCACTTAAAACACGTCGGTGTAAACACCACTCTCTGTCTGCTCCACCACTAGGTACACTCCCTCCAACTGGCGGTCGCTGAGTCTGACTTCCTTGTGGTCTAGCATACGGCTTACGCAGAAACCGATTTGTATTGCTACCTCCACCTCTTTGAAACCTTGTCGGTCCAAAATTTCGATTCCTTTGATCTCTAGATGGCTCTAACTCCTCAAGTCGAGCACAAGCATCCACCAAAGCATGAAACTGAGTCATCCTCAAAGATACCACTCCTCGTTTCAGTTCCACCCTTAAACCTGATTCAAACTTCCTGCATCTCCACACATCATCTTGTCGTGTCTGAGCATAATCTGAGAATTGAGACAAACTCTCAAATTTTGTGGCATACTCATTCACCGTCATATTCCCCTGTCGCAAACCAAGAAATTCCATTTCCTTGGCATGCCTAGCACTTGCAGGAAAATATTTATCCAGAAAAGTATTAGAAAACACTTCCCAGGTGATCTCAGTCCCTTCTGCTTGCAATACTCGGCGGATTCCTCTCCACCAATGTTCTGCATCTCCTCTCAACATAAAGACAAAGATAAGTTACTTTCTTTTCATCGTACATCTCATCCCCTCAAAGATTCTCTCTAAATCTTGCATCCACGACTCGCTTTCTCGGATCCACCTCGCCTCTAAATTGTGGCGGATTATGGCGCCTAAATTCAGATAAATTTAGAGCATCACCGTAGCATCTTGTTGTTAAGTTTGCTCTCAAATTTTGTTTGAGTAATCACTTGACCATCTGTTGTATAGCTTCAATTTCAACCAACATCGGGTCCTCATCACGATTTACGTTAGCACGTCCTCTACCTCTACCAGCCATCTTCTTTCTTCAAACATAACAAAACAAAGTTAGATACATCCTTCTAGATATTTCCGAAAGGATATAAATCACAAAGATCACGAGAGAATCACACAAAGACAAACAAAAACAGACCCAACCACAACCCCAAAAGACTCTAACTCAGGCTCGATACCAACTAATGTAACACCCTTTGGAGGATGTCACACATAAAAGAAAATAAAAGAAATAGAAATAAAATCTACCCAAGTTGCGAACATTTGTTAAATATTATTACGGGTTGTAAAATAATTCATATAGACGAAGTATGTAATAAAAAGATAATGCGAAAAATACGAAATAAAAAAAACATCATCACTAATAATATACATATGATTAAGTTATAAAGCCTGTACAAATAATTTACAACTAAGACTACAACTATTTAAACAAAAACAGTAAAGAAAGCAATAAAAGAGTTAATATATACGGACATACGTTACGCGCCAAAAAAAACATCATGGTTATCTAATCCTCGGATGGATCACTCTCGGTCGAAAATGATCATCGGGAGATAGATATCCCTGGATGTCTCGACACACGGCGATAACGGGATCGCGCGGTCGATACGATACTTATCTCACTAGGCTCGGGGTTTTCGGACCCCAATAACGCCTAATGGATAAGGGTAACTCTAAGTGCGAAATAACGTCGTCGTCGCAATCGGATCTCCATCAAACGATGACGCGAGAATCACGGTCATACGTCCGGCATAAATAGGTAACGAAGCACGATCTCCTCGTAAATGCCAAGCCGGATCACCTCCATGAAATACCAGGCTCTATGAATCCCAAAAATGCTTGCGTCGCCATCCCACACAATCAATCCGGAGGATATGGATGATCGGATGGTTCTTGATCGTAAAGCGATCGTCGGTTTGTCGACCTTCCTCTTCCTCGGGATCGATCTCAAGAGGCTGTTCCTCTTCTTCCTCTTCAAACTCTTTACCGTATAAAATAAATAGACAAGAGACACATACAATAAAGAGGTAAGACAACATAAAATCATCGCAACATGGCCAATAAGAAGACGACAATTAACAACTACACAGTTCATACAATACGAAAAGCTATAACAGTAATACATATTAGATATCCTAGTGTTTCAGAACATAATAGACATAACACAAATAAAGAAAATCACACAGATAAATCAATCTCACGATAAAATAAGATAAGAAATGGACAACTAACATAAGAATTATCGAGATAAATATAAATAGAGAAAATATAAAAACATCCAAGATATTACCAGGATAAAGAAAAATAGAGAAAATGGGATATTATCCAAGATATAATCAAATACACCAAAACACAACCCTACTCCATGGAGCTAAACCCAAACAGATATCGAGAGAATGACTTGCAAAATCTATTAGTACCACGGCTGCCCACCAACATTTTACGCGGTCACACGTTGCATCAATAGCCTACGACACTTTTTGGGAATCCACCATCCAGGGCGTAGTATAGTTCACGGTCTCCGTTGTGGCACTATAGGCAATGTACTACTAGACTTTACAAACCTTGATTAAATATAGTGAATGTCGAGTACATTAGTGTGCTATCGGTTTACCACGGCCCAATGAGCTGACTAACTGTCCACATGTGGGATCCCGTACACTAAAGTCTCCAAGTTCATTAGAACAATAAACCACACTACATTTATCGCATCGACAACACGATGTGATTCGTCTCGTCAACCAAAACACCAAAAATTGGTATAAAGACAAAACATAATTCCAAATATATGAAATTACGAAAATGCCCTTAAGATAAAAATATGCCCTCAATGGCAAAAAGCCTGTACGGGTTCACTTTTTCCCGACAGCGAAATAACCTCAACAGCCTGTACGGGTTCACATTTTCCCGACAGCGAAAAATAAATTTAGTAACGGTCAATCGCGTAGAAATTTTATCGTGTTTTTGAAATCTCGTCGTTTTTACAAACGTTTAAAAATCGGGTAAAGATATTTTTCTTTTTTAAAATCGCGTAGCATTTTTAATACGTTTTCTCAATCGCGTAGGACTTTTAAATCATTTTCTTATTCGAATGCCTTTAAAATTACTTGTTTTTAGCAGATAGAAATAGTACTTAGTACATTTAAACTACGTTGAATAATTTTTCATACCGCATCTTGTCATTAGGATATTGTTACTATCTTATAGGTTCATTTTTACTAAAAATTGACAAGATTTTTGTTTATAAACTTATAATAATGGTTTTCTAAATTTTCCATAAAATTTCTATTTACCTAATTTTTAACCATTTCATTAAATTCTTTTTGAAATCTCTAACATGCTTCAAAACCAAAAGTGAGCTATATGTTAGAAAATTTCTTAATATTAAATTGTATTTCCTTCCTAATGATAAAATCACTAATTTTAATCCTTTAAACTTAATTCTACTCAATTTGTTTCTTCAAAAATCATCATAGAAAATTTCCCCTTAACTTGTATTGTCTCTTTTTAATTGAAAAAGGTTTGGAATCAAGTTTTAAAAATCATAATTACCTATAGTGGCATGTTGGCCGAATTTTTATAAAATTTTTTTCATTTGATTTCTAAATCATGTCAAAGGTATTATCTTATCTAAGTTCATTAAATCATGTTATAAAGTAGTGATTTTAAATCAAATAAATCCTTTAGGCATGTTGGCCCAAAATTTACTAAATCTTTACCAATTGATTTCTAAATTCCTTTTCTTGGATCAAAACAATTTGAAACCTTCTTATTTCTCCTAATTAATTAAGTTGCACTTTAGGAAAAATGAAGAGAACATTTTGGTCCTCACACTTGGTCATTGCCGTGAGCTATTGGATGTGTTCTTTGGAACACTCATGCAAATTTACACATGTTATTCACATCCTATATTTTATCATACAATTCTAACACATGCATTATATTTCTAACACATAAAACCTAATTTAAAGATTATAGACATACAATCAAAAGCTAATAGACATGCAAAATTATTACAATCACCAAACAAGAAAGCTACTAACACATAACACTTAAGCTACTAGCAACCACAAAAATTAATAAATACACATCAATAAACACACCACAACCGAATCCTTATGGATTCTACAAACAACCCATCTTCTTACCACCATCAAGGGATGATAAGAATTGTCTTCCTCTTACCTTAAATGAAGACAAAAGCTTGCTTTCACACCTCCTAGGTCACGGTTTTCACCACCAAAAATACCTAGAAATCTCAAACAAATTCTACATGTTACTAACCATGAAAAAGAAGCTAAACCATGGAAAAATCATGGCTTAGAACTTTGAAAAAGAAGAGAGAAAAAAAAGCATGAAATTTCACCTTCTAGGTAAAACTTTCAAGGTTGGTTTCCAAGCCCTAGATGGAAGAATTTGAAGAAACTTCCAACTACAAAGGTTCTTAGAATGGTGTTTAGGTTAAGGAAACTTGGTTAGAAAAATTTTTGGATGGTTGGATGGTTAGGAAATAAGCTTGGCGAATATGGTGAAGAAAATGGACAAGAATGGTGGCTAGGGTTCTTGATGAGAGAGAAGAGAGAAAAGTGAGGAAGATGAAGTGTTGCTTTTGGCTTTCTCACTCCAAATGGCCGTAGCCTTCATGTGTAAGGATGTGCATGGATTTGGCTTCATCCAAGCCATTGATTTCATCAAAGGTTAGGATTAAATCTTGCTTAACAAGCTTAAATTCTATTGGTTGCTCATGGTGACTCACCTTGCTTAGTCACACGGTGTAATAAATTCTCTCATTGAGTCATTAAAATTAATAGAATAGCACTTAAGAAAGTTCTACGACTTACGGTGATTAACTAAGCTACCGATCTAACCGTTCGCTAATTATGGGTCCCGCAAAATATTTTCGGGTCCATCACTGTCACTAAATTATATTGACTGATAAAATAATATTATAATAATATAAAATTATTTTATTTGTGATTAAATCCTAAAAATTAAAAGATTATTTTTAGTCTCATTCGAGAATCGGGTTAAGTAAGATCCCCCATTCTAAATAATAAAATAAGATTTTCCCGGCCCGGGAAAATATTATTTTCTACGCCTTGGTAGAACAAATCACACAAAAAGTCCATATAAAATCATAGACAATATTTTCGGGCATTAAATCAAGAAGAAAACAATTAAAAACAGACAAAAACAGTAAGACGCGTTCGGGACGTAACGGTCATTTTTCTATTTTTTCCCACAACGTAGGTAATTATCCAAAACGTTCAAATAAAATATCCAAAGAAAGTATTATATAGTTGTATATCTTTCGAAAAAAATTAATACAAGCTCGAAAAAATTTTTATTTTTCCGTCTCAAACAAATTACGTAAAAACGATCAAATAAAATTTGAACCTGTATTATCGTAATTGTTTTCATACAAAAATCGAGAACAAAAAAATAGGGACACAGCGGTCATTCATACAAAAGCATGAAAAACAGAAAACAGTACATTCAGAATATTTTCTAAAAATTGGGGCGTTACACATGTTGCTTAATAGTCATTCCTTGTAATTATTTCTCCTCTTCCTTATCTGTTCACGAGTTGTTGATGCTTATATTTCATTCTGGTTTGGTTCTAAAATTTATTTAGGTCCTTTTTTTGCCATGTTTTCCTTTGTTATGGCCATTCTTTTATTTAAATTTTAAAAAGTTATTATATCATATTAAGTATCTCATATTTTTAGGGATGTTATAAAGAACGGCACCATCGTCGTCACAGAGCACCCAGGAGGTGCATTGCCACCCTCTACCACCAACTTAGCCCTGCCAACGACCTTCATCCACTACTGTCATTGCCAATAAAGCAAGTTTGAATCATACATCTCTCTTTATTAATTACCATGGTGCATTGTTATTTGTGATATGGATTTATAGGTACCGAGGTTGATAAGAGTGGTGGTACCACCAGAAATTTTAGTTGACAAGAAACATGGATTGCTAGGTCTCAAAGGTATATGCCACACCCTTGCTAGCCCCATTGATTTGTATCAGTTGGAGTTTTTAATAACTATTTTGCATTGCGATTTGATTTTTTCCCTTCAAATGAAGTGTGGGAATATGAATATTTCAAAGGATTGAAGTTGCAAATATATTCACCCCGCCAATCCCCCAGAAAACAACCAAAAAATTGTGCCCAATATTTTTATGAGGCCAATCCCTTCATTGTTCTACTGAATTTACATGGAGCCCGGCAAGGGAAGAAAGCTAAAAGTTGGGAAAATATTAATATTTTGTTCTTTTTATTTTGGGCATTCAAGAAAGACCAACAGCAAATCCCTTGAGGCCATGGTGAGTTTCTAACCATATAGCATTATATATATCTTTTCCCACTAGAACCCTTCAAAGCCTGGTGTTCATTATGGCCTTAATGATCCACAAGTGAACTTGTAATGTCAAACTGAGATCAATTAGGTGAGTTTTTTTATCATACTTTATATTTTGTCCATTAACTCAGTTGCCTTTTTTTCTTCCTGAAGTGAAGAACACCAGGAAAGAGCCCTTACAATGGGGTAATGATATATTCCTTCTACCTATCTAGGACACGATTTGCTTTTGTTATACCAATATCTGAATTTTCTAATGATTATTGATTGTTTTTAGTTGTGTAATAACTTACATTTGCCAAAGTTGCAAGCCAAATTGAGTCTAACTACATTTTCTACTTTTCTCATGCTTATGTTCTGTCATATCTATGTTTAGTCTATTCGATCAAGCACTTTTCTTTGGCTTCAATGAGAATTATCTATAAAATTTCAAGAATTACAAAATTTTGAAAGCAAAATTTCCCTATGTGGACGTTTGACTCTTAAAGATTATTCTATAAGGCATGATTGACTGCAAGAATATATTCAGGTCATACATATGGGCTGAAGGAAGCTCGTGGTGCTCATGACTGGGTAGTACTTTTTTTCTGGGTTTATTACTTGGCTTTGAATTAGACCTCAACCTTAATTCTACCTTACACTTAAATGTTTGACCTTAACTTATGTGGCAAAACAACTAGTCGCAGCCTGTACTCTTAAGTAGTGCAAACAATAACTGCTTATTAGCAAGCCTTGAAGATTAATAAATTTTGGGATATTTTGATATTTTCAATTACTTGGTCCTTTCTTGTGGACTATTTTTTCCTCTATAATTTTCAATCTATTTTCAATTTCTGTGAATGTCAAAAATGGAATCTTTCTTACTTTCTCCGGCATTTTAATTATGCTCACCATAGTGGCATATGCTCTATTTTTGCTATTCACAACAATAGTTGTATCATCAATTATTCTGTTTGATGCAAAAAAAAAAATAGTGCAATTGTTGGAGCAATCACTGGGGCAACCCTTGCTTTTACATTCAAAAACTCCAGATATGTAAGCTAAAGAGTGTGACTGAGTCAAGTGAGGCTATTGATGACATCCATATAAAACCAAACAAATGGAAGAAAAGACTCTAAGCTTTGGATTTCATACAAGAAATGGGTTGACTCCTTCATAGAATTTGTGTGAAAGTTAGGCTAGGTCCCATGGCACCTATTATTTTATCAAGAATTTCTTCCATTTCAATATGTTCAAGTGGCTTGTTGACTTCTCCATGGACCATGACCGATGTGTTCTGTGATGAAAAAGCTCTTGCACATCATGTTAGAGGATGGTTTTGATGTAGGATTGGTTTGTATTTGGAAGTACTCTTGTTTTGTAATGGGATTTTGTGTTAACCATGTAGGATGGTTTTGACCATTATGTAGGGCTTATGCTGTATTTGGAAGTAATGTTAGTTTGTAATGGAATTTTGTGGCCACCATAGGGTTTTTTGTTATAGGAATGACATGTACTGCTTTATCTATTGAAATTAGCATTTGGTCACACATAGCATTTTTTGGAAGCAATGCATATTCTACTTGAGTTATAATTAGTGACCATTTTGATAATGCATATTCTACTTGGATCACTTTTTTATCCGTGTAACAATAATTAAAATTAATTTCTATAACAATACATGAAGAATTAAAAACAATATTTTGGATCTTTTTTTGTATAACATCAACAACAAAATGGTTTGCAAAGATACTCCAATGGGTAAGTAAAAGGCTAACTTATTGAGAAAAGGAAATCCAAGCTACTCCAGTGAACATTTCAAAGCTTGAGCTCACAAAATGGTTTCCATAATAGAGGGAGTATAGTTTGCAAATGTAACCAAACTAGTGTAGTTACCCATGCAACACACGAGGTAACACGGGTAACTTTATTTATTCTACTGTTTATCAAGCTTTTATTTAATTCTTACTTTTTTAAAAAATTGTCTTTATTTTTATTATAGATAGTAATAGTAATAATGAATTAAATTTTCAAAATTTTAAATTTGTATAGCTAATCTAAATCATAATACATAACATTATCACATTACTCAATTATTTAAGTAAAACCATCATGTATAGCATTATCATACAACATTAACCTTAATACTTGAATTAAATTTTAAGAATTAATTTCTTAATTTTTTATCCATATTATTAAGGACAAGCAAAACATACTCTTAGTAGAATATAATATATCTATAACAGGATATTTAACAAAAATTTGGTAAATACAATGCTATGTTTCCTATTAAATTTTGCAAGGAAAAAAAATCCCATTCATAATTTTTTAATTATTTTTTTTCGATCACCCTAGAATTTTGTACCTGTCTAATGCACAAGATAATTAAATAAAGTTTTTAATACAATGCATGTAAGTAATAGAAAAAGCCAATGTCAAGAATTTATAATTAAGATAAAGACTTTTTTATTTTGTCTTAAACATATAGCCAATAATATTAAATTGAGAGGTAATAATAATCTTTTGAATCTTAACAACTTACTATGTAACAAACCCTATTAAGATTTCCATCTAACACATCTATCAATTTATTATATTTGAATGTAACAGTTAAATTAGGATCATTTAATATAATTTAAAAATCATTTAGCATATTTTTATCAAAACTTTTGATTATCCCAAGAATAAATAATTGATTACCAACATAGTTCCAAGAGTATCCCTCTCTAAGTCAAGGGATCCTTGTTTTCTTTTAAGTGATTTTAATTTTTTTTCCTTTTTATTTTTGGTAGAAGAGAAGCAGAAAGAAGAGGTAAAATTAATTATTGCATCTTTAAATGAAGCTAAGAAAAGTATTGCCCATTAGATTAAAGCATTAGACTTTCACCACTAGTATGCCTTGCAATCTCTTGACTTTCAAATATCCTTGTCTTTTTCAGTTTTCACTTATTCGATTCACATACAAACATTTGAAATATGCAATAAGATCCTAACTTTCCTTAAAACTCATTTAACTATGCAAGATAATATTCCCAGCAACCCTTGGATCACCATAGTTGACATGCCAAAAACCTACCAATTTGACAGCATTTAAATATATTCTGGATGACTCCTTGGATCGGAGGCTAGCTACACTAATCTAAGAGCAACATTTAATGTCATTTGACCCCACTCAACATAAGAAGTAATTGGAGCCAAATGCCATTTTTTTCTCTAGGTGGCAGAGTCAATCAAAATACTACCAAAGATATATCATTGAATTTAAACAAATTAACATATCATAAGATTTATGAAGAACATATTATACATTTAAAACATTAATCTAATACTCAAAGCATCAAAATAAGGAAATAGGCAACTTGTAGAACACAAAAAACATTAAATTAATCTACTTAAACAACTAATAAAACTAATTGCAAATGTTAATAACTACCACGCATTGACAAGTTAAGAAAATGCTAATTGGGTTGATGGAGTAGGTCAATGCTTACTTGAAGGTATCCTTTCTACAATACTTGGAGTAGGTTAGTGCTCACTATGCATATTGTATATGTTATCTATTTCTCTAGCCTTCTGCATATGATCATGTGCATACTTGTGTCTTTTCTGAGTGAAATTGTAAATTACATCTACATGTTTTTCCACTTCAAAACTCTTACTGAGGATTTCTCCCCTTATTGAATTTCTATCACCATCAAACTCCAATTCATAGTCCAAACCTACCTCTTTCTCATAAGCATCTTATTTTGAATTAGAGACATAAGTAACATTAGGCATGACATTGGTCACAGTGGATCTAGGTACAACCTTTCCTACAGTTGCAACAGTGGAAACTTCAACTGGAAAAGTTAATAATCTCCTATTAGCATCCAATAGAGAAAATGTACTCTAAGAGGCAAGTCCAAAACATTAGAAAACAACTATTATAGCAACCAACATGCCAACAAATAAGAAAATGCTTATTTTATTGGTTCACAAAAATGGCTAAGTGGGTTAATAAAGTAGGTCAGTGCTCATTTGAAGGTATCTTTTCTACAATACTTGAAAACTATAAAGTATCTAATATGTCTTCATCTTTTCTTTTATACAATAGTATTTCTCATAAACTTATTTATAGTCTTCCTTAGACAAAGGAATATCACTACTATATACTTATATGCCTAGAAAGACTTGTCAAGGAGAGATTTTGAAAGATATTATGACCAATTCATTTGGATCCACTTTATTTGACAATTTACCAAATATAAAATGTTACATTTTAATTTAACTTATCAAAGCAGTATAAGAAAATTCAAGGTAAAATACATATGGATTGATAAAACAGGGAAAAGTCAATTACTTAACAACAAATAGTTGAATTTCTAGTTGAAAGAATGCGCTACATGATGAGTACAGATACTGGAAGTGAAGACAATTTACATGAGCTCAATTATTAGTAAGGTCGTTATTCATTCTTCATTGTTGTTCTTAGAGAACTACCAAGCGATGAAGAGTTGTAGTTATGCCTGCAGCACAATAATTAATTATGCATGTTGCTTTGTTATGTCTTATTGTTCTAAGAAATTTTTTTTTCTTTTGTCTGCTTGCACTCTACATGAATTCAGCTGTTCAAAAAGTAAAAGAAGGAAAGCAATGGAAAATATAGTGGATTATGAGAAAACCATAATCAATATGTGGATCACCAGTGTTTTTAACATCTCCGATAATATGTTAGGTTTGTAAACGGTTACTGAGATAGCCTAATACTAGTTTAACATGCCTATAAAGTTTCATGACCAACTAAATTAGTTTAGGTACTTTGCCGCAACACAAAGTATGTAATGTGGCCTAAAATGACCCAGAAAATGGTATAAATTACTTAGATAAGAAAAATAATTATGGACAAGTTATTTTTAAGTCATAAATGAGTTAAGGAAGTTATAGTTAAAATTGGAAGATAAACTGAGTTCGTTTGGTATTTTTAAACACACTGGGTAAGTGTTTTGATACTGAATGGACTCAACGCAAATATGAAAAATTAAGAGAATGGTGAAATAAGTATTAAGGTAATTCTTAGGATTGATTTTAATACTTATGGAGGTTAGAAATCTTGAAAAAATAAGATCAAAGTGTTCCTAGGAGATATGAGTTTTGTGAAAGGACAAAAATGCCCTTGAAGCTTGTTTATTAAAGTGATATATTTCTCACTTCTCTCACGTCTTTCTTACGCTGGTTTCCAACATAAATGAAGAATAGAAATAGGAGAAGAAACATAGTTGAAAAAGAGGAAAATGAAGGGGAGAGAAGAGGAGAAAAATCAAGGGAAATCAAGAGCGAAGATCCAAGCTTGAGGTAGGGGGTTTATGTTCCTATTTCCATATATTTCTTTCTTTGTTTTTTTTTTTTTTGCATCTTTGGGGCGGCTGTAAATAGTAGACTTTAATGGTGTTTAGTGATTATCATGCTTGATTTTCATGTTATTAAGCTAAAAAAATGGTTTAGTTGATTATGGGTGAAGCTTGTATCATGATTGTATGTTTGATTTTTTATGAGATTCAAGGAAAGAAAAGTGGGTTTTTTTTTTAGTTTCTTGGTTAGTGTTTAATCCGAATTTGAGAAATTAAATGTGTGTTTATAAGTTGTAAGCTAATTATGTTGTTGGAAATTGTTTGAAAACATGACAAAAATGGAGGAAAATTGAAGTAGGAGGAGGAAGAACAGCAACAACATGTTGCTGTTGCTACTAAACAGCAGCAATGTGTTGCTGTTGCTGCTAAACAACAACAATGTGCAGCTATTGCTGATGAACAGGAGTGATGTGCTACTGTGCTGCTACTGCTAGTTACTGTTCCAGCCGAGAAACATAAAAAAATTGTCAAATTTAATGCAATGTAATGTTATTTTACACTATTACAAATGAATATAAACATGAATAATTCATGAATAATATGAATTTTATGAGTTTATATATAAATGGCATTGGTTTCAAGTTATTCTTTCTTTTTCTATTGATTCTTGAATGTAATTTATGATGATGTAGAATGATATTTTTATATTTTCTGGATGAAGTGAAGCACAGTGAAGACTAAATCGTGTGTGTCCATGGTTAAAGTCATGTGTTCATACTTGTTTTAATTGTTGTATCCATTATTAGTCAAGTTTGTACCATATGCTCCAATTGTTGAAAACATATGCTTACGGTCAAACTTTGTGAAGAATGAAATTATTAGTTGTTGAATGAGTTCACATGAATTTTTATGTTGGTTGTTGAATGTTAGAACCATGTGAACATTTGTTAGAAAAGCTTGGTCATGACTTTGAATTTGTGTTGCTTTGTGATTGTATCACAAGGTCAAACCAAGCTTTCCACCTTATTCTCTCAAGCTTCCTTTATTGATTTAAAGATGAATTTTATATGTTACTAGATGTTGAATTTATCAAAATGGCTGTGACTTGTGATATTGATTGTGATATTTTCTTAGTTGATCCTCATTTCTATAGCTTGCTTTGTGGTAATTGTGGTTTAATTGAAGCATGATTGTGGTTAGGAGCTAGGTGGTGGCTTTATTTCTTCACGATTCTAACAATTAGAAAAATGGGTATTTGGATGTTATAGTTTTGGTTCCAAAAATCATGCTTAGTTGAGGTATAATAGGTCAAAATGGGTTTTTGAGGTATTTTAAGTGTTTTCTTGCTTGAATGTGTTTTCAATGGTAGTTTATGACTTGTTCATGATAGAAGTTTGAGTTAGAAACTTGAAACTCTTCATTTGGACCTTTGATGCACAAAGTGAGAAAAATGATATTTTTCTTGCTTAATTGAGTTTAAATTTACGATTGATGAGTTAAATTTAGTGTTTAATGATCCTAACATGATTAGAGAACATGATTAGGATTGAGGAACACTTATAATTCATGAATTGAGGATTAAAACTTGGTTAGAAACCAAGTTCATGAAGAACTCGAATTATGCAGAAATAGTGTAGCATTCGAGTAGTCTGTGATGTTTGTTGCATAACTTGAGCTACATACATCAGATTGACTTGATTTCAGTGGCATTTGAAAGCTAAGACATAAGGCTTCATGTAGTAAAAATTTCATAATTCTAGAGCTAGCCAATTAGTACCAGTTTCTGTTTGAATCCGAGGGAGATTCTGTAGAAAATGCATTCTGGCAGCCAGTAAACTACATTGTATATTTTCTTGCTCTGATGTCGTATTGACATGAAACTAGTGGCATTTGAAAGCTAACATGTAAGGCTATTTTACAGTTAAATTTTAGAATTTTTGAATACTTAGTTTGTTCTCAGTTTCATTTTAAAGTTAGGTCATTTTTGGGTAAAACAGAGAATGCCATGTTTTAGTTTCTGCATAATGTCACATAACTTTGGCTACATTTATCTGAATAAGGTAAGGTTTGTGGCATTGGAAAGATATGAGATAAGGCTATATGCTCTCATAAAATTTCAGAATTTTTGAGGTTATGATGCATATTTGGCACACTCGTGAATAATAACCTTTTTATGAAAGTGTAGTAGAAATGTGTTTGCCTATTTATGGGTTAAACTTGAATTAAATGCTCCTTTATTGAGCTTGAAATGAAATGTATGCATGATATTCAATATTTGAATGTAATGACTTGAAGTATTTATGAAGTGAATCATTGTATGTTATTTATGAAGTGAATCATTGTATGTTATGAGGTTGCAAAGTATGATTTAGTGTGATTATGCATGAGACTTATTATGAAATGTAATGGATAGTATGTGAATGTTAAGTAATGATGTATGATCACATTAAGTGGAATTGACAGGCATAATATAGGGAAACATTACAATTGTAAATAAAGATGTTGAGGTTGAGTAAGTCATTCCCTCATTATAATGTAACATATAAATGAAAAGTTTGACATTTAAGGTTATGTTTCTTTATTATGCGAAGAAAGTTACATTATGTGAAAATGGTGTGAAGCAACGGTTTTTCACAACTTTGCATATTTTTGGTTTTCAAACTTGTTGCTTGTTGTTCCATGTATGGATAACCCCATGCATTGGGCCAAAAGTGCTCCTAATGCCAGGGTTCTAGGTATTCAAAAGGGTAATACCAGGTAGTGTAAGGTGGACAAGGAACAAAAGGGCTTCTTACCCATTCCTACCTGAGGATATACAAGGAATAAAAGGACTTCCTGGAACAAAAGAGCTTCCTAGAAAGAGATGATTCTTGGAACAAAAGGATTTCTGAAATAAAAGGATTCCTAGGAACGTGCAAGTAACATGAGTTTTACAAAATAAAATCTTTTAAAAAGCATTGCATAAACATACTTTAGGGCAATCATTAGGCATAACCATACATTATAATACATTGCATAAAATGATAATTGTATGAGCAATTACCTTGTTTTCTATTATTGTGAAGATTAAGGATAAAAGTTAGTTACAAATAGTGAGTTAAGTGTTATTTCTAGTAATAAATGTTTAAGATACTAGTTGTTCAAAGTGATTAATATGTGATTAAATTATTTATTTTGTAATTAAATGAACTATCTGCTTTGGGAAGGGGAAAGACTGAAATTTAACTTATGCTACTTTTTCAAATGATTAAGTATAATTTGTGTTTTACCTCAAAGCAGCTGAATTTACTATGATGTCACGTTTTCAAATTTACTACTGAGAATTATTAATTCTCTCCCTAGTTTTTGTTTTATGATTCTCGTGATAAATCCAACAAATGATCAAAGCAAGCGTAAGGCAAGGCGATGAAGATTTAGTTAAGTTGTTAATGTAATAGTTTTGGTTATGTAATTATATTAATGGTTCTGCATTTAAATTATTGTGATTAGTTCTTTGTATAAGTTGTAATCTTAGGCAGATCAGATAGATTTCTAGTAAAGAACAAGTTTCCTAAGGTGTAAAATATCTTGCTTTTTTACTTTGTTAAGGCTCTATAGATGTATGCATTATAATTGTTATATAGGTTATGATTATGTTTTAAGTTTTACATTTTAAATCTAGAAGTGACATATTTAATTCTATTTACTCAGCATATTCAGGGTATGCTATAGTATCTAGGATTAGGGTGTTACATACATATAACTTATTTGTTTATCTTCTTTTAACATGAAACTCTTCGGTTAAGTGGTTTTTCTTTCTTGCTGAGGTAAAAGGCATGTAGATTGCAAATATTTTTCAAAATAATTACTAATCAAAACATACAGATGAATGATATTTATCATTTTAGCATGTTTTAAATATGTCACGGATTATCCGTATGCATGATTTTCACCTACTGTTGAAAATATACTTGCTTACAATTTAATTTAATCATGAGAATTATAGGTGAGGTGCTTAAGTGACTATAAATCTGATTGTTAAACAAAGTTATGACAATGGAGAAGCCATAATCCAAGGTTCAACAGCCAATTTTAAACCATTAACTACGTTTATTCAAACAAACACAAATGCATTCAAAGAAATTGTATGGAGATTAATAGGTCGATCACAAGCCATTGTAGGGGAAAAAGAAAGTTGAGGCAATAAAGGTTAGTAAGTGTGAAGATGACAATATCCAAACTCCATGAGATAAGGAAATACATGATGCCTAAACTTGAGAGTTGAGATAGTTAAACCCACTTTTCATTGTAAATCAGGAGCATGTTTATCACCCTCCAAGTCAAGAAATTCTGAATTTACATTGTAAATCAGAAAGTTGGAGACTTCTGCCATGCTCCACCTCTCGTTCAACAATTTTCTCTACATTATCTATTCTAAAAGATGATTAGAATAAAGCGTTAGCAATACCGAAACTAAACACAAAGGAGGAGAAAACTATCAAAGAGAGGTAATTTTATTTGCATCCACCACCACAATATAAATCAGGATACACTGAGCCAGAATTGCCTACTTTGTTTCCCCTAGAATCTCCCAAAGAAATAATTGATATTAATTCACTTGATAAAACTATTAAGTTAAGGGCTACCATATATTATCTAGAACCAAATAGTGAGCTTCCCATTCAAAATGTGGTTCAAACTAATTATAGTAAGGATAAAACTTAGGTAAAGTTCTTTAGGTGCTTGTGGTGTTATTCTCCAATAAAAATATAATATGTGTCCTATTTTTTAGTCGTTTCATCATCTTTTTTAAAATTTTCATTGATGAGTTGTAAAAAAAATGTATGCATGTCATGTTTTGATTGGAGAAAAGCACCACAAGCACCTAAAGAACTTTATTTAAGTTTTGTCCTTATAGTAAATCACCAACAGAGAACATTTAAATTTCCTTGCTACCGACATAAAAGCCTGTAAACAAAGCATAGTGTAATTATCGATAGGCTAGCAATTGTTGACACCACTAAAACTATAATCTTTTTTAAAAGATTAACAAAACAATGCTTTTGATAGTGTTCATTAAGAGAATGAAATTCATTGAATCAAATGGCAATAAAATAAACAGTTATTCATTATTTTTCCTAGTAACAAAAAATATAATCTCTTTTTCTGCTTAAGATTCCCAGGTAATCACACAGTTGTATCACAACATACAAACAAACCATGTTTCCTTGTAAATAGGAGAACAAATCGATCATATAAGTGAATATAAATGGTGATATTCTTATTTTCCTTTCATTCAATTTTTTATTCCCTGAACAAATTTGAGTTATTTCTTTTGAAATCAAATCCTATTAGCAATCACATTTAATAAACAAAAACAAAAAGCAAAAACACAAATAACAACAATAAAAAATATAACCATCATGTATACTCTCTCATAAATGAACTAATATGAGGAAAACATTAAATGTGAGTGCTTTTAGCATTTTTGTTACCTTTTTCCTTTGTAGCTCTTGCTTCACAATCATTGCCTACTTCCCAATCCTCTTGTACACGTATTCAACTAACTTTGCAGGCTCAAAATCTCCCTTATGCCTTATCCTTGATAATTTGATATTTTGTTTCCTAATAAGCAACACCTCTCTTAATTGTCCTGATATGCTTATAACACATAGGGAAAAAAAAGAACTAAATAGGATTTTTAGAGGGTGAACCTTGTTACTACAAAATATTATTGAATGGGCTTTGAAGGATAAGACTAAAAAAAGAAGATAATGATATTGGAAGAAGCAATGTGGGCGACGAGAAAAGAAAAAGATAGTTTTCTATAGCTAGTACAATTATGGCATGCCCCTTGATATTCTTTGCAATCGTTTTTTCCAACATCAATTTTTGGTTGTTCTTCATTGTTGAATGTTGTTACAACCCTCACCAAATGGAATAAATAAACATAATGAATCTCGCAATGAAGGTCATTGAACACTGGATATAACAAAATAGAACTCACCACCCTACGAAAGTCACACACAAACTTGTACCATATTACATTACATATTAATGCCTAAATATTTTTTAATATAACATATTTAGCAATTTGGAATTATGAAATGAAAGACCACATATAGAAGATTTGTAATTTCAATCAAAATAAATTAAAAGATTTGTGATTCTTTTTTAACAAAAGGGGATGTAAGAGCCACATAAAAACAAAAGAACAACTAACGATAACTACTGGATACAGAAACCTTACAACATCAGCATGTACAACATTCCAACAACCCAATTCCATGGCTCAGGTTAGTTTTTATGTGGAGCCAGCCACCTGTACATAAAATTTTTATTCTTTGTTTGCTAAATCTTATGATTAAAAGGATTGGTTTACAAACCCTGTTTCCTTATAGGCATTTTCTCTTATTGATTTGAAATCTTCTTAGAAATTTCTGTTCAAAACTATTTTATCAAGTGGACAACAATATTGGTTTCCAAGTATAGAAAGTATGATAGTGTAAATTCTCTAAACAAAAATTGAAAAAAAAAACCTTACTCAAGGAAACTTGGGAGAAATAACTCAAGGAGAACAACCCCTGAAAATATAGCAACAATAATAACCTTTACAAAAGGTATTTTAAGTATGAACCATCTTGACTAAGCCTTTAATTTAAACAAACCTCACCCAGTCAAGTCTAGATTCTACTTCCATGACCTAACCTCCAAATTTTACTTGATGAGATTCTTTGTTTTCTTTTTTGCTAGAATTTATTTAAAAAAGAAAACAAAAGAGACTAAAGTAAATTTTATGTTTTTATCAGTTTCAAATACAGTCAGTTAAACAAAGAAATGTAAGTAATTTGTAACAAATATAACCATAACTCATATAAAAAGAACCAAAAAACAAATAGTAAATGGAGAGCAAACCTAATTTATTGGGCTCCAAAGAAGATGTAAAAGAAAGAATTTCAGCATGGACTCTATACAGCAAGACATAACATATATGCATAAGGCTTAGATTTATAACATTTTCCTCATCTCACAATTTTTATCTTATGACTGCCAAAGATATATAATGGCATTAGAATGTGATGTGACTGCCAAAAATTGATATAAATCAAAGAGATTGGCTTCCTAGACACTGCATGGAAAACAAATAGATCAGAAAATCATTGTTGCAACAAAGACCAAATAAACAAAAAAGAGATGAGATAGTGTTTTTTTGCTTAGAGAGCTTGCCTTCTTGAATGTTGGAATGAAATTTGACCTTCAAGACCCATCCATGAGTACCAAAATAGAAAATACCCACCATAGAAAAGATTGGATATTAAAAGTAGAAAACTATAAGTCACATTCATACATCACCAATTTCATAAGATGCCTCACTTTAAACTCTAAAATGGCTTCATAGTTCATATGCAGAAAAAAAACATAGCTCTCAATAAATATACAATTTTTTTAAAAAAATTGTATATTTATTGAAAAAAATTATACCATTTGATTTTACTGAGATTTACCACTTTTTCTACATAGGAGCATGAAAAAAAAACTATAATCTAGAACATGATCCAAAGGAAATGTGATGCTGTGGAAAAATTATACCTTGAGTTTATTTTCATAGCTTTACTTTGCTATCTCCCCTATCTATGCAAAAATTCCTATATATATAAACCAATAAATCAAACCCACCAATAGGAACCTCATTAAGAATTGCACAAAATCACCATAAGCAAGGAATGATATAACCTCATCCACATCATGTCTAAATAAAGAAAACTCAATTTTTGCACCACATAAAGAAAATAGCACATATTCAATAATAACACAACTAAACCTAATCGAAAAATCAATTCTAGAAATCTAAATACATTAGTAAAACTAATATAGAATTCAATTCTAGAGAACTGACTATATATGCAAGATTTCCAACTTACTTGTCCACGTCAAGCTCAATAACAATCATTCTAGTTAGCTTACCATCCCTTTCAAACTATTTCTCATTACTAACACCAGTAGGCAATCCCATCACATTTGTAGAAAATAAAAAAAGAATTACTATCAATGAAAAAAATAACTTAACTTAGAACTGAAGTTAAGACAGTATGTACCAATGAAATATGCAGAATTAGGCACCATTGAACACGAAGAGATGCTTATCTTATTACATGAGTTATCCCAATTTTTCTTATCAAAATGCCTAATTTTAACATGTGTCAAAATTACTGGGTCAAAACACCTGCACTTAAATGTAACCCCAGCTGGGTTTAAGTGTGGATAACAGAATGAGTTGCCAAAGGTGAGTGCCACATATTTTACAGAATGCGTGCTTTGCAGTGTGAGTGCCAAAGGTGTAAGTTGTAAGAAACTTCTCGAAATCTCTCGAAAGCTCAAAATTGATAGCAGGTACAATAAAAGAGAGTATTAGCTCTCAATAGTAGTTTAAGTAGTTGTAGTCCATTGCCACAACATTGGAAGGACCCACTTTCCACCTTACATTCATAGAAGGAAATGCATCGGTCAAACTTGGGGAATTTTTTTTAAAGTATCCATTAATTGAAGACTCTGTAGTCAAGCCAATAATATTACATTCTGTTTTCTTATACATAATTTAGAAGAGGATTAAGGCCATAGAGTTTAACTTTAAAACAAATTAGTTGGCAAGAAAATGTAAAGGATATATGCTCTACATAATTCTTATTATTATACAATTTCTTAGTAAATTATGAATTACAATGTAATCTTGCTAAATAAATTGTTAAGTCACCCTCTAATATAATGAAGCAATGCATCAAAAGTTTGGTCATAAGATCAAGATTGCTTCGAAAAGCATAAATCAATGCTGCATTAGTCTTAGGAAATTTGTTAAGCACAACAGCATTTTGAATATAAGCATAAACAAAACTACTAAAAGTTAAACTTACATGTTAATTCATGTATTTGATAATATTCAAAGTCATGCACTTTTAAGAAACTTGATTTGGCCACAAACACCAAGTATATTGCCAAAAATACAGTTCAAAAATATAATAATTGGAATTCTAAAGCTTTGAAAGAAAATTCAAAAGAAACAAATGGATTTTATAGCGTTTCATTTAATATTTACTTTGCTGTCAAAGTCTATTGTAGAGATACCTTGTTTGCTGACAAACAAATGTAAGCTATTTGTAGTGAGAAATCATTAACACCATGATAAGAGACACAACACAAATTGAACAAAAGAAGATGAAAGATGCAAAACAAAATATTATATCCAACATTCCACGCCATTGCAAACTACTAACTTAATTCTTTTCCTATTGTTGCACTATTGCACAAACATATATGTCCTATGAGAGTTTCTTCACCATTTTCTTTACCACATATTCCTTAAACTCCTAAGCCATCTCCACCACATAAGCATCCATATGAAATATGTACTATGAGTGCCTACGAATTATGATGAAAAATTACTTACTCTTAAAAGGTGGAGGAGTTCAGTAATGGAATAAAAGTTTATCATATTTTTTTAAAGAAAAATACATAGCTAATCTTTGATATTCTTTTTGGAAAAAGAAAAAGTTGATATGTCTTGTTCATTTATTGATCAATTATTACTATTATTATCCTTATGATTATCCATCTCACGTGTATATACTTTTTATTTTGCTTATATGCATCCATCAAATAATTAAGAAAAGTAATCAAATGCAAAATGATGAACCTGGGGGGTGTTGCCCAAGAAGTTCATGTAGTGGTCTACTTCGAGTCAAAAGATGTTTAGCAGGACGTTCATTACAATTTGGTTCAAAGCTTGAGAAAATCCAGTCATTCAAAGTCAATACAAAATAAACCTTTTTAGCATTATATCAATCATGTAACATTCATTTCTGTGTTTAGGCAAAGGCAAAAAAAAATAGATACTAAGTGATGAACACAACTCAAACCTTTCAATATAGACAAGTACCTTAAAAACCAAACCTTTTAAGCATTACATCAAACATGTAACATGCATTTTTGTGGTTAACAAAGGCAAGTAAAATAAATGCCAAGTTTTAGTCCAAAGCTCCTATACTTAGTGTTTGTGATTCACAAACAATGATTGAAGCCAAAATAATATGTAATACTACAGCATAATATAGCATAAAACTCATATCAACCCACCATTTTTTACCAAATTTTTATGAAAATTATGTATATTATAATTAGGCACAGCACAAATACCACTGAATCAAATACCATGACTTTACTTAAATAAAAAAATAAAAAAATCAAGACTTTACATTGACCAAAGACCCCAAGGAGTGGACATAGTTTTTGTTCTGCGTGATCCATCTCTTTCCTCCATTGCTTCAGCTACTCTACAATTTGTTTTAAAAAAATAACAATAGAGTATGCAACAACTAGAGCCAATCCATATGGACAAGATAGAAAATTTCAAGACTACTTGCGTGAATATATGATGGGTTTCTATGCTAGCAATGATTGGACAATGGGTTGCCAAGGAAAACATGATCATCAAAGTGAGGATAGAAAAAAAAAATAAAAGTTGTTTCAGTAGAGACATTGGAAGCAGATAGAAAGATAAGATAAAATGGAAATTCCTTAAGGAGAGAAATGAGGGAGAAGAAATTTTGGAAAGGGAGAGAGTGAAGTGAGATGCTTCTGGCTTGGGAAATCAGCAGGTGAGATTAGGTAACAAAGGCTTTTTCGTGGAGCTTCTTAAGCACGCAATCAAGACACATCTATTCAACCCTATATCAAACCCTATGAATCAAATAGAAAATTTGAACAGTGGCCAGGACACATGTTGGGAATTTCGGGATACAAAATGCAGCAAAAAAAGGAATTCCCACCAAGGATCCATGCGAAAAGGGGGCCATGAAACGTGATTTTCAAGTTTACCTCTTGAAACTAGAAGAAAGATGATCAATGCAAACCACTAACACTGTAACAGTGATAGTGTCTCTACATAGTCCACACAAATAGACCCGCGAACGTCCAACGTCCGCTTGGAGTCCCTCCTCCCTAACACAGTGCTAGCTCTTGAAGAGAAGGAAACTTGTTACACTTTTTCACTCTTTATGTTCTCTAAGTATATCGAGGGTTATAATCCATACCCTTTTATAAAAGAAGCCTCCCATTAGCTTCTCCAAGAAGCCTCTCATTAGCTTCACCAAGAAGCCTCCAATAGCTTTTCCAAGGAGCTTCTCATTAGCTTCTTCAAGAAGCCTTCCATTAGCTTCTTCAAGAAGCCTCTAATAGCTTCTCCAAGAAGCCTCCAATAGCTTCTCCAAGAAGCCTCTAATAGCTTTTCCAAGAAGCCTCTCATTAGCTTCTTCAAGAAGCCTTCCATTAGTTTCTTCAAGAAGCCTCTAATAGCTTCTCCAAGAAGCCTCCAACAACTTCTTCAAGAAGCCTCGAGTGAAAGAGCAGTAGTAAGGTTAGGTGTGAAGCATTGTGCTCATGTGTTATGAGTTTTGGCCCACGATGGAATCCCAATCCAACTTGGATTCTATTTACTCTAATTTAGTCTGTTCTAAGTGTGTGACGCTGCAGGTTCTCATAACGTTGGCAGTAATATTAAAATCTTATTTTAATATTACAAGCAGTGAGCAATATCTAGCAATACATCGCTGCTACCTAAGTAATGAGAATGTCAGTAATTTGACATAACCTTTTTATGATCAATATTACTGTGCAGTTTAGTCCCTTTGTCCAGATATCTAGATTAAACACAAGGCATGGAATGCATCATCCTTGTATAGTTCAATCCTTCGTTTCTTAATACCCGAGTAGACTTAATAACAATAAATGAGATTGATATCTCATATCGACTTAA
Organism: Ormosia emarginata; assembly: GCA_029884605.1. Lineage (NCBI taxonomy): Eukaryota > Viridiplantae > Streptophyta > Magnoliopsida > Fabales > Fabaceae > Ormosia > Ormosia emarginata. Next base: position 15,111,910 of record JAQQTP010000078.1, on the reverse strand, counting down.
TTGAGCATGGTTATGCATTTCACAGTTTCACTCAATTAGGGAGCCCGACGATATCGCTCTCGTTATGTAGGAGGGACAAATCCCGTCTAGATCACTCACATCCCTCTGCATGATTCGCGGTATGTCCAATAACTGACTTTATAATCACCTTGTTACAGATGACGTTTGATGGCATTAAAACACACGACTTCTCATGTAGGAATTGTAATGATTTCAGGCCAAATGACCACATACATTATTGTCACTATGAGAATCGCTTATGACACTCACGTAACGATTCATGTAGCATTCTCATGGCGGGTCTGTCTAATACATTATTACTTTAATATGTACCTATGTGAAGACTTGATATCTCATATCCATGACTCGTAAGATGTGGCCATCAGTCTACACACATACTAGTCTTAATGCATTACTGTTGCCTAATTAACAATAATACTTGACCAAGGACATTTAAGAATAGTATTTTATCAATAGGATCTCACAATCAAGTCATCCACTTGATGTCCTACGGCATCAAACTTACTATTCTAAGGATTTTATTATATTTATAAAAAAGAACACAATAAATGAAATGTCTCATATATTAAAAATAGCATAATATAATGTATGTAAATACAGACAAAATATATCGGCCTTTATGGTATACACCAACAATCTCCCACTTGCACTAAAACCAATTAGGCATATGTCTAATGCCTAAAGACCTAGTGTGACCCTCATGCTTCTGTTGTGCAAGAGGCTTTGTCAGTGGATCAGCAATGTTATCATCTGTTGATACTCTTCATATCTTCACATCTCCTCTATCAATGATCTCTCGAATGAGATGGAAGCGCCTAAGTATATGTTTGGATCGCTGGTGAGATCTAGGCTCCTTAGCTTGTGCAATGACTCTATTATTATCACAATAAAGGTCCACTAGGTCCACAATGCTACAAATAATGCCAAGTTCAGAAAGCAACTTCCTGATCTAAACGGCCTCCTTTGTTGTATTGGAGGCAACAATATACTCAGCCTTTGTGGCAGAATCGGCGACTATTTCTTGCTTTGAACTCTTCCAACTCACAACGCCACCATTTAGGCAAAAAACATGACCCGATTGCGATCTATAGTCGTCTTTATCGGTTTGGAAGCTAGCATCAGTGTAACCCTTTACAACTAGCTCCTCCTCGGCTCCATATACCAAGAACGAATCCTTAGTCCTTCTCAAGTACTTAAGAACGTTTTTGACAGCAATCCAGTGATTCTCACCGGGATCAAATTAGTACCTGCTCGTTATGCTCAAAGCGTACAAAATATCTGGTCGAGTACATAACATAACATACATGATAGATCCAATTGCAGATGCATATGGAATCTTGCTCATGTAATCCCTCTCATCCTGGGTGGTAGGTGATTGAGCCTTTGATAAGCTTACACCATGTGACACAGGCAAGAGTCCTTTCTTGGATTCATGCATGTTAAATTATTTTAACACTTTGTCTATGTATGTACTCTGACTTAGACCAGGCAATCTGTGTGATCTATCTCTATAGATCCTGATCCCTAACATATAGGCTGCTTCGCCCAAGTCCTTCATAGAAAAGTACTTCCGTAACCAAGTCTTTACAGACTGTAGGGTAGGGATGTCATTTTTGATGAGTAGTATGTCATCTACATACAACACTAGAAAGACAATTGTGCTCCCACTAACCTTCTTGTAGACACAAGATTCTTCTTCATTCTTGATGAAACCAAACTATTTGATTGTATCATCAAAACGAAAATTCTAGCTTCTGGAAGCTTACTTTAATCCATAAATAGATCGTTGCAACTTGCACACCTTTCTAGCATTTTGTGGAGTGGCAAAACCCTCAAGTTATGTCATGTACACATCATCGAGGATATTTCCATTAAGGAAAGCAGTTTTGACATCCATTTACTAGATTTCATAATCGTGATATGCTACAAAAGCAAGTAAGATCTGAATGGATTTAAGCATCGCAACTGGGAAAAAGTCTCATCATAGTCTACACCATGAATTTGCTTGAAACCTTTAGCCACCAATCGTTCCTTAAAGGTATGCACATTACCATCCATGTCGGTTTTCTTCTTGAAAACCCACTTGCACTCAATGGTTTTCACCCCCTCAAGTGGGTCAACCAAGGTTTATACCTGGTTGGCATATATGAATTGCATTTCAGATCTTATGGCCTCAAGTCATTTATCAGATTCTGGGCCCATTACGGCTTCCTAGTAGGGCACAGACTCATCTTGATCTATGAGCAATACGTCACCTTGCTGGGTTATGAGAAATCCATATCTCTTTGGTTGATGACGTATCCTGTTAGTCCTACGCGAGTCTTGTGCTGCTAGAGCAAATTGTGGTTTCACAATGACTTGTAGAGGCTACTCTATTTCCACCATCAGTTTGTTGCTACTCTGTGAGCCTTGAACTTCTTCAAGTTCTACTTTTCTCCCACTGATTCCTTTAGAGATAAACTCATTTTATAAGAATACAATAGTCCATGCAATAAACATTTTGCCCTTGGTAGGATTATAGAAATAGTATCCCTTGGTTTCCTTAGGATACCCCACAAAGAAGCATTTATCTGATTTAGGCCTAAGCTTATCAGAAACTTGATGTTTGACATAAGCTTCGCAATCCCAAATCTTCATAAAAGACATATTGGGTCGTCTCCCAGTCCATATCCCATATAGTGTTTTTTGAACTTTTTTAGATGGAACACGGTTAAGTGTGAAAGCTACTATTAACAGAGCATGTCCCTAGAAGGAGCCTGGAAGGTCTGCATGACTCATCATGGATCAGACCATGTCTAACAAGGTCTGGTTCCTCCTTTCAGAGACACCATTCTGTTGTGGTATTCCTGGAGGAGTGAGTTAATACATTATCCCACACTCTTTCAGATGATCATCAAACTGTTGACTCAAGTAGTCACCACCTTGATCTGATCGAAGGACTTTAATACTTTTGCCAAGTTGGTTTTGTACTTCATTCTTGAACTCCTTGAACTTTTCAAAGGATTCTAATTTGTGCTTCATAAGGTATACAAATCCATATTTACTGAAATCATCAGTAAATGTAGCGAAGTACTAAAAACCGCCTTTAGCCAGTGTGTTTAAAGGTCCACATACATCACTATGTATAAGGCCCAAAAGATCACTAGCCCTTTCACCTTGTCCAGTGAATAGGGCCTTTGTCATCTTTCCCAATAAACAAGATTCGTATATCTCATATGATTTGAAATCAAACGAGTCCAAGAATCCATCTGTATGGAGTTTGGAGATGTGTTTCTCATTTATGTGGCCCAAACGACAATGCTAGAGATAAGTTGGGTTCATATCATTTGATTTAAAGCTCTTTATACTTATGTTATAGACAAGCATTTCAAGATCAAGGATATAAAGTCCATTACTCAATTGTTCACTTCCATAAAAAATATCATCCAAATAAATAGAACAACATTTGTCCTTTATAATAAAAGTAAAGCCTTTCTTGTCCAAACAAGAAACAGAAATGATATTCCTGCTTATGGCAGGCACAAAATAACAGTTCTCTAACTCTATTACAAGCCCAGTGGGCAAAGATAAAAGATAAGTCCCTACAGCTAATGCAGCAACCTTTGCTCCATTTCTAACTCGTAGGTCGACTTCACCCTTAGTCAGCAGTCTACTGTTCTTTAGATCCTGCACATTTACATAAATGTGAGATCCACATCCAGTATCTAATACCCATGATGCAGAAGTAGATAAATTGACTTCTATAACAAAAATACATGAATGGGAAGTCTCACTTCCCTTCTTCTTCTTGAGCTCCTCTAGGTACTTGGCACAGTTCATCTTCCAATGTCTGGTCTGACCACAGTGGAAGCACGTACCTTTCTTAGCCACTCTACCCACTGGTTTCAAGCTAGAAGTGTTGGGCTTGGACTTATCATTGCCCTTGCCCTTCCACTTGTCCTTGGGCTTTTTCTGCTGTTTCTTGCCCTTATTCTTTTGGACCAACATTATGGCCCTCCTTTTGCCTTTGTTTATGTTCTGCTCAGCAGTTCTCAATATGCTTAGCAGCTTTGGTAGTAATTTGTCAATTTCATTCATGTTATAATTCATGACAAATTGATGAAAGCTTTTCAGTAATGATTGTAGGACTAAGTCAGTGGTCAACTCTTGGCCCAAAGAAAAACCAAGTCTCTCTAGGTTTTCAATATACCCAATCATCTTGAGCACATGAGCACCAATAAGGCTTCCTTCTTACACTGAAATAGTACTTTAGAGACTTCGTATCTTTCATGTCTAGCCTGCTCTTGATAGAGCTTTTTGAGGTGTACCATCATATCATAGGTGTCCATGTTCTTATGTTGCTTCTGAAGCTCAGAGTTCATGGTGGCTAGCATGAGACAACCGATGTCCAAAGCATCATCTTGATGCTTCTTATAAGCATCCTTGTCAGTTTTAGGGGCATTTGCAGCAGGTGGTCAAGAATGGGCTGCTCTAGAACATATATCATTTTTCTCATGTTTGAGGACAATCCTCAGATTCGTGTACTAGTGTAGAAAATTTGTTCCAGACAGTTTGTCCTTCTCAAGGATGGATCGCAATGACAAGTTATTCAAAGTGTTTGTTGCCATGGTAATCTATCAATAAAAATATACAAAGTATAATTATCATGTCATAAACATATTTAACAATGTCTTTAATTAAATATGTCTCCCACTATTTTATTCAAATCAGTGACCCTCAACATTGACTCAGAAAATCCTATCACAAGACTTCCTAGTGGGCTAAGATCCATATTTCACCTAGCTTTGAGTCAGCTTTGGCTGATCACTCAAAATTTGGTTATTTAGGTAGAAAACATTTTCTAATTACATCACATGTAACTCTTGGATAGCTAGGCGAATAACACTTATTCTAATCCATCTAATGGATTAAAGCCCAACTTTAGCCTTCAATCCTATTGAGATGGCCTAGTTATGTCAGACCTAACGGTTGCCAGTTGGATATTACCTTTATCTCATTGTGTCTTGCTAGTATAGATAAAGGCATCCTGCTTTGGCAGACCTACATTTAATTGATACTAGTCTTGACGAGTGCCATGCATTGGAAGGCATCACATAACAACTTAATATTTGCTTTAAGGGATTTACTTATTTATTATTATTATTATTATTTTATCTCACTCATACCATCAACATCCATGTATCTTATACATATAAAGCATATAAATAATGTGATATGATTATGGCCCCTAACACATTGATTCTCTCAAGCCAATGAGATTATCATTAATAAAACCTAGTGAGCGAACCAGCTTCACCAAGCATCTCCCACTAACGTCCTCATATGATGTCGTCTTCTTGCCTCCACATCAAGATTACATTACATATAAAGAAAGCTCATTTTACATACGAGGGGAGTTATGTGAGAAGAGAATGTACAACCAGAATGTAAAGAGAAAGGCACGACACACATGCCACATTTTAAAAATAACCAAAAGAGCAAAATAAGAGGACTAAGGCTATAACCATGCACCATACATCACAAAGAACATATTAGGTCAAAACAATAATACATTATTATCTTTGTGATTCATAAAAGGATTTGAATTTCACAAAAAGGTTCTTTTAGTTGCTGAAATAAGATGTTAAAGATCATATCTTTTACTAAAAATAGAACAACTAATCATGTTATTTCATACAACACATAAACAGAAAGGACCGGATCATGATTTCGCAAGTAGCTCTAATACCACTGTTAGGAATTCTGGGATAAAAAAATGCAGCGGAAAAAGGAATTCCCACCAAGGATCCATGCGAAAAGGGGACCATGAAATGTAATTTTTGAGTTTACCTCTTGAAGCCAGAAAATAGATGATCAACGCAAACCACTAACATTGTAACAGTGATAGTGTCTCTACATAGTCCACAAGAATAGACCCGCGAACGTCCAACGTCCGCTTGGAGTCCCTCCTCCCCAACACAGTGCTAGCTCTTGAAGAGAAGGAAATTTGTTACACTCTTTCACTCTCTATGTTCTCTAAGTATATCAAGGGTTATAATCCATGCCCTTTTAAGAGGCTTCTCATTAGCTTCTCTAAGAAGCCTCTCATTAGGTTCTCCAAGAAGCCTCCAATAGCTTCTTCAAGAAGCCTCTCATTAGGTTCTTCAAGAAGCCTTCCATTAGTTTTTTCAAGAAGCCTTCCATTAGCTTCTTCAAGAAGCCTCTAATAGCTTCTCCAAGAAGCCTCCAACAGCTTCTTCAAGAAGCCTCGAGTGAAAGAGCAATAGTAAGGTTAGGTGTGAAGCCTTGGGCTCATCTGTTATGAGTTTTGGCCCACGATGAAATCCTAGTCCAACTTGGATTCTATTTACTCCAATTTAGTCTGTTCTAAGTGTGTGACCCTGTAGGTTCTCATAATGTTGGTAGTAATATTAAAATCCTATTTTAATATTACAAGCAGTGAGTGGTATCTAGCAATACATCGCTGCTACCCAAGTAATGAGAATGTCAATGATTTGACATAACCTTTTTGTGATCAATGTTACCATGCAGTTTAGTCCCTTTGTCCAGATATCTAGATTGAACACAAGGCATAGAATGGATCACCCTTATATAGTTCAATCCTTCGTTTCTTGATACCTAAGTAGACTTAATAACAACAAATGAGATCGATATCTCATATCGACTTGTTTAAGCATGGTCATACATTTCAAAGTCTCACTCAATCAGGGGGCTTGAAGATATCACTCCCATTATGTAGGAGGGGCAAATCCCATTTAGATCACTCACATCCATCAACATGATTCGCGGTATGTCTAATAACCGACTTTATAATCACCTTGTTACAGATGACATTTGATGGCATTAAAACACACAACTCTTCATGTAGAAATCGTAATGATTTTAGGTCAAAGGACCACATACATTATTGTCACTATGAGAATCGCTTATGGCACTCACGTAACGATCCATGTAGTGTTCTCATAGCGGGTCTGTCTAGTACATTATTACTCTAATATGTATCCATGTGAGGACTTGATATCTCATATGACTCGTGAGATGTGGCCATCAGTCTACACACATACTAGTCTTAATGCATTATTGTTATCCTAATTAACAAAAATACTTGACTAGGGATATTTAAGAATAGTATTTTATCCAATAGGATCTTACAGTCAAGTCATCCACTTGATGTCCTACGACATGAAACTTACTATTCTAAGGACTTTATTATGTTTATAAAAAAGAACACAATAAATGAAATGCCTCATATATTAAAAATAGCATAATACAATGTATATAAATATAAACAAAATGTATCGACCTCTAGTGCATACACCAACAACACAAACCAGGACATTTTGTGGAGAGATTGCCATGTGTAAATGAAAAGGAAGTTGAACAGTAAATAAAAACCTTCTGTAGTTGTATATTGTATAGATTCTAAATCATATAGCAGCAGCAGCATATGAATTCATGACCCTAAATCATATAATCTTTTTTCTTTTGCTAAACCATGCTTAAATCAATAAATGTGTAAAACTCATGACTTTCAACCTTGCTTTTAGGCAATCTTCTAAATCCAATGACAGTAGTAGGCATATAAATTAAATCCAGTGAACATTAATATAATATACATAATAATAAAATAGAAGCATGTGGCCAATTCATTAAGCCTGCTATGTTTTGGACCAACGCAGAATAAGATAGTAGCAATAGGTAAGTGCCTCCATGTGTCTTCATCAAGTAAGTGTAGCAAAGCAAAATAGAAATATAAAATTGAACACCATGATATAAAATTTCATAACTTCATTGATCTTTTTCTTGACCAATTACAATTGTTGTATGCTTAGACTTTGAAGTTCTATTTAACAAACCCAAAATATAGCAATTCACTTTACATTTCATTACCAAGTATGATCAAAGCCAAAAAAAAAACCCACATCCCTATATATCTCTTTACCAAGACTTCTTGTACATTCTTCTTATAATTCAACTACTTAGATGACACCTTATTCTTAAATGACACCGCCAAAAGCCACAATTAGTACATATTGGGCATAACCATGTTGAGTTTAGCTACTTAGAAATTTCACCACTAGGTAATGACGATTCATCTTGTGAAGCAGTAGCTAATCCTTGATATTAGTATTGTGCCTACTAAAAATAATATGTGTATAAGAATAAATACATGTATAAGATACATCTGAGCTTTAGTTGCATTAAAACTTAGCTATAAATTATTGAAAAAATGGATTAAAATTAAATAATAAAACACATTCAAATGCATGCTTGTTTAGATATATAAAATATAATTGACATTTGAGTATTACCTTCTCATTTCTTTCACACTATTTGCCTTTCTTATTACATTCTTCTTTTCTTTTTCTTAGCTTCTTCACAGTTTGATCAACTTTAGATTCCTTTCGTTTTGATAAGGGACACCCTTTACTACAAACTACTAAAGGATCAAGCACCTTGGTCTGCTCTTGAGAAATCATTGAGATGTTTGATACGATTGGACATGTTGCACTGCAATGATTAGATGTCTCTTGGCAACTTAACTCAACTTTCAAGTGATCAATCCATTTCATCACTTTCATAACATCATCATCACTATTTACTCCTACACTTTCAACTTCATAAAAGGCATAACACACCTTATCAAGCCACTGAGTTTCAATATTAGCAATATAATTATTATAACTGCTTTTCACTAATGTGTGCCTTTGTTTAAAATCCTTCCTCCAAATAGAGAACACATATTTAGAAGGCACTGACTCTGTTTTTCTTACATGATTAAGCACAGAAAGGATGTGTCGATACAAAATAGCTCTAAACTCAAACAAATGACATGCACATTTCACTTCGAAATCTTCTTCATTGAAATACACAACGAAAGGTATGTATTTCATTATATCATTAGCTTTTTTTGTTTCAACAACAGAAAAAGTTAAAATTGATCTTTCTTGCATCTGAAAAATACAAAATACAGAAAGGATGTGTCGATTCAAAATACCTCTAAACTCAAACAAATGACATGCACATTTCACTTCGAAATCTTCTTCATTGAAATACACAACGAAAGGTATGTATTTCATTATATCATTACCTTTTTTTTGTTTCAACAACAGAAAAAGTTAAAATTGATCTTTCTTGTATCTGAAAGTAAGCATTACACTCATGGTAGAAAGCCACAAGCTTGAACCAATCTCAGAATCAGAATCATGTCCCTGGGACCTCATTTTCTCAACTTAGAAACAAACCAAAAGGAAGAAAGTAAAATTTAGAATTATTTCAAACAGGATATCAGAATATATTTTCAACCTAATTAATTTGTTTTGACTTCCCATATAGTAATCCAACCTCAAATTCAAATCATATAATGCAAAATGCAAAGAATATAGCTCATACACAGGTAACAAGAATTTGTTGGCAGCGACAATGGTGGATAAAGGCCATTGGCAGGACTAAGCTGGTGGCAGAGGGTGGTGATGCTCCTTCTGGGTGCTCTGTGATGACGATGGTGTCGTTCTTCCACTGATTCGGTGGTGTACTTCTTTTGTGGGGTGCTTTGCCTTGGGTTGGTAGCTGACTGACAACGATGGTGTCGTTCTTCTGCTGGTTTGGTGGCTCTGCCAAGGTGTGCCTAAGCAGTGACAAATCACAACCTCTATTGTGACAGGGGCTTGCGGCTTCTATGGGTAATATTTGTTCTAACAATGGTTTAACGATGAAAAAAAGAGATAAATGAAAAGAAAAAACAAAAGAAGGGAAAATACAGCCACATGTGATGCCAGATAAGTTGGGTTCCAAAAAATTGGGTGACTTTTCTAGTTGCACAACATTTTCCTACTGTAAAAATGAAAATACATAGAATACTAGCATACGACGACAAACAATTTCTATCTCCAACCACTTGCGTCTTGTAAATTCTTGTGCCTTTCTGTGGAATTTCTTTTTCTTTTAATACACGATACGATTTTTTAAAATGAGAATGTTTGGAATAATATAATGTGAACGCCTTTGAATTCATGCATTTTAGTGCATTACCCAATCATTCTGCTTTAGAAGTCATTTTCTTTGCAGGCTAGCAAATTAGGTGTCAAACCAGATTCTACACTAAAATGTTGACAAATAATATGCTTACAAATTATAAGCTATAGGGGTGTTCATGGGTTGGACCCGACTCGCGAACTCGACCAACCCGAACCGACCCGATATAATATATTCGGGTTGGTTCGGGTCATCGGGTCAATTCGGGTCCAACCCGATTAATCCGACTTTTAATTGGTTCGGGTGACGGGTTGAGTAATTCGACCCGATGACCCGACTACCCGAGTAAAATGACGTCGTTTTGAGTATTCCTTATTAGGAATGTTCACGGGTTTGACCCGACCCGTGAACCCGACCAACCCGACCTGACCCGACCCGAACCACTCATTTCATTCACATTTCCAATCTTTCTTTTCAAAATCCTGACCCGATTACCCGACCCGAACCAAGTCGATTATCATCGGGTTGGTTCGGGTCGGGTTACCTGAATTTTTTCACATAAACCCGACCCGACCCGACCCGACCTTGATTAATTGGTTCGGACATTTTTTTCCCTAAACCCGACCCAACCTGACCCGTGAACACCCCTAATAAGCTAGACTAAATTGTGGGTTAGTGGTAGTTTGGACATATTATAGGAAGTCAAAAGTTCAAACATATATCTATGCTACTAATAAAATAAAACAGGGCTCAATTAATTTGTTAAATAGTCACTTATTTTCAATAACACTAAGCATCAAATGGCTCCTTAAACTATTTACTAGTCATCTATATATATATAGGGAGCGTATATAGTAAGAGGAGTGTTTATTGTAAGAGGTGAGAGAAGTGAATCTTGACTATTAGATCTTACATAAATGGTCAAGATTATAATATAAAAGCATGTGACTTTTTTAAGTGGTCACATGATCTTTAGGTAACTTTTAATCTTGATCATCTATGTATGGTTGTATGGTCAAGTTTTACTCTTATCACCTTCTCACAATAAAAACACATCTCACTATATATATCCCTTATATATACACACACACACACACACACACACACACACACACACACACACACACACACACACACATACACACACACACACACAAAGAGAGAGAGATTCTAATAATGTGTTAGTATTAGATAATTTGTAATAACAACTCTCCTTTTTAAAGTTTGTAACAAAATATTTAAATTTCATGTTTCTAGGTTTAACATAAATTTTTTAGAACACTATGCTTAGTGCAAATTAACATTTTTACAAAATTCTTACCTATAAATAAAATAAAGTAATTTATCGTTCAACTAAAAAACAAATCGCATCTCTAAAGACTTTATCTAGATCGACTTAAGATGCTTCTATAGTCTCTGTAATATGTGATGTTATGTTTTTTCTCCCCTTGCAGTGTTTTAGTTCCCTTTCTTTGGGAGTTTCTCTATAAAGGAGTTGTTGTGGATATCCTTTGATAGTAGCTCTCTTCATTTTTTACTTTTTTTTATAAATTTATTTAGATCTTTTAGATATGTTACTTTTTGGATAGATTTGAGGTTAATTATGAGTGCGAGGTTTATGAAGAAACATTTATAAGTGTGGTCATTTCGTCTAACCACTCAAAGGCCACACTTAGGAGGCATCGGTTTCGTCTAGCCACTCAAATGCCACACTTAGGGGGCATTAGTTAAGAATGAAATATAAAAATTATTTATTTGGTACACATGGAAAATACACCGCACATGGGAACATGTGACACGTGGTAGTACTGAGACTACTAAGAAAGTGTCAAGTGGATAACAGAATCATCGGCTGACAGTACTAATGCTATCAAATTGGACAATAATATTGTTGCCTAAATATCAAGGGAATTGCTTAAGTGTTGTTATTAAGAATCCAGTGTAATAGCAATTTTGGCAGTACTGAAGCTACCCTGTTAAAGATAGTATTGATGCTATCTTAGAGTTTTGGCATTGCTAATGTTGTCAATGTTAAGACAAATGGTAATACGAAAAGTACCATCAAGTCAACAAGCAAATAATCATTGTTGACAACTATGTCTAGGAGTCTAAAATGAAATGGTGTAAAATAACAATACTAACATTGCTGAAGGAAACACCAAAATGGAGTAAATCCATGAGAACTAGTTCTACAGAGTTGTATAGCGACAATACTGATGTTGTTGGTAAAAAGTGTTCTAAAAATGCTTAAGTTTTAGGAGCACATGATAAACATATGACTTTCTAGAAGATCTTCAATTATAAAAATGTAAGTCATGGGTCAAACTCCACGTTGGGGGACTTATCCCTACTACTCTCCAATTAGGTGTACATACATGATTCACCATGAAAACATGCATAGAAGATGTGTGTTGGTCGAAAAGAGGTGGTAATCGCCAAGGGCAAGCAGTGGCACAATCTCAACAAACATCAGATTATTGCAAAAGTCGTTGGATGCTAGGAGCGGTTACTACATTTATCTATGAATAGGGGGTCTTGGTAACATTGCTAAAGGTCCTAAACACAATACAGTCCTCACCTACAGTAGGAAGACATGTTACCAGTGACCATCCGTTTTATTTTCATTTTCTAGATTTAGCCAGCATTTTTCTAGATTCTTAACTTAAACCTTAGGAGTAGTTCCTAACTTGTAGCTTGTTATCAACGTTTGGATTTGCATTATTAGGGTACTTTTCCTTTAAAGTTCAATTTTGATTATTTTATTGCACTGTTACTTTTACATTTGTTGATATTTGATATACGCTTAAATTTGTTTTTACACTAACTTGTTGCCAAGTATCACAAGTATTGATAAGAAATGCAAAATATCTAAGCAAAAGGTACACGAGAGTCCCATAGAAAAAGTTAGGTTCCTTTTCTCTATTCTGATTATAAGAACCAGATTCCGAAATTTTTAGGCCATATGTCAATTTCATAGGTTGCATAAGACGTTTAATATTTTTTTTGAAAACATAATGTAAAATGGTCTCTATAATTTTCAAACAATGTGAAATAGTTCCTATTAGGTTTCTATAGTTTCACTCTAAATAGGGAACAAATCCAACTAATAGAGACTATTTTGTATTGTTTGAAAACTATCAAGATTTTTTTAAATGTTTTAAAATTAGAGGGATTAAATTGAATGTTGAGTGAAACTATAAGGATCAAATCATTATTTTAACCTTCATTTTGTATTTTGATTTTGATACATCTAATATGCTTAAACCCAACCAGTTTATTAAACAACTAAAAAAAAACAAAATAATGCAGTTAGTTAATCGTATAAATACAAGGTAGAAACATGAATTTCATCAAGCTAACAAACTTTTATCAATGGGATTTATGAATAAATATTGTTGAAGAGGCCACAGTATAAAATCAAAACAACAAATAAAAAGAAGAAAAAAAAAGGAATAACAGAGGACAATAAAAGAAAAACAGTTTCTACGTACAACGAAATATATCAAAAAGCATATAAAGTGTTAGAAACAAAAACATAAAGACAAATATTACTAACTTATATATATTTCTCGAATGAATGTATATAGAAGGATTAACCTCTATTTATAGAAGAAGACTGCTATATATAAAAGAAAAATAGTAAAATATAATTATATAGTAAATCAATCTAATTATGTACTAAATCAATTACAATCATCCCTAAAATCAATTGTGATAAATCATAATCTCAATTATAATTAATCACGCTAACAACTCTCCTCAAACTCAAATAGGTATAGAAGAAACTAACTTGAGTTTGAAAACCAAAGTGCGGAATTGACTAGAATGACGATTGAGTCTAGAGTCTAGAGTTTGGAAAATAAACTAAAAATATATACAAGTAGATATATGAAAATAAAATAAACTAAAAATAATCTAAAAACACAACGTCGAAATCTTGGAGAAGCCAACAAGCCTAAACTATATTTGGGATTAAACCATCTGCGTCTGGAATAATCTATAATGAGAACAAAGTCTAAAACGGAGTCTTGCCATTAGAACGAAGTATGAAATGTAAGACAGAGTCTGAAATGGAGTCCTGCCATCAGAACAAAATCTGGAATCTATGGCAGAGTCTAAAATGGAGTCTGACATCAGAATGAAGTGTGGAATCTAAGACGGAGTCTAAAATGGAGTCTTGTCATCATAACGAAGTCTGGAATCTATGACAGAGTCTAAAATGGAGTATAGAGTCTGGAATTTGAAATCTATGAGTCTGGAGTCTGGAATTTGGAATCTGGAATTTGAAGTCTGAATGGAGAGAACAACGGAAAAAGTATGGGTTTGATGGCGATTAGTAACGACTCTAACGAGTTCTACGAACTCTATATAGCGAAAGGAAAAATTCTCCTCGAGGTGGATATCATGGCTCAGATACCATGTTAGAAAGGCATTCTTTACATCCATCTGATTAAGAGTCAAGTTGCGAGTGGCAGCAATAGCAAGAAGAGTGTGAATCGGTGTAAGAAGGACAACTAGAGCAAAGGTTTCTTCATAATCAACTCATATTACTTAGTAAAACCTTTGGCCACCAAGTAGGCCTTGTACCAAGCTAGAAATTCCCCTTAAAGTGGATACCATGACTCTGATACCATGTTAGAAACAGAAACAGGGAGACAAATATTAGTAATTTGTGTATATTTCTGAATGAATGTATACAAAAGGATTAACCTCTATTTATAGAAGAAGACTGCTATACAGAAAAAAATATAGTTATGTAGTAAATCAATCTAATTCTATATTAAATCAATTACAATCATCTCTAAAATCAATCGTGATAAATCGTAATCTCAATTATAATTAATCACGCTAACATAAAGCAAACAGTAGGCAAACATGACACACTCTTTCTTACAAAAAAGATAAAACAATCAAAAGAGATGAGAGGAATGTCAATATCCTCCATCAAACTGTGTCCATATCATGGTTAGGCAGCACTTCTTCAACCATGGTTTCATCAATCTTAGATCTCTTTACGATTTCCTTGAAAATGTGCACATAAACACACATTGAAAACTATAACAAGTCTAGTAGTAGTTAAATAGAGAAGAGATCTAATTATACCTCTATAAAGTTTATCATTAACTGACTTATTTTTCTTATCCATGTCAATTACCATAGAAGGGTGTATCGGATTTCTCATTGGCTTTGCATTCTCCAAATGGAACTTTCTCAACAAGTCTTCAATGTATTTCTCTTTATATGAGGATTTCAAACTTTTATTGTTTAATTTGCAGGCCAAGGAAGAACTTCATTTCTCTTATCATGTTCATTCTAAACTCACTTTTCATCAATTTAGAGTTTCTGCATAAGCTATCATTAGTACATCTGAGCATTGTATCATCAACATGTATTTATACAATTAGAATGTCAACTTTGAAATGTTTTTTAAATAAAGTAGCATTCACCTCTCCTTTTATTAAACCATTTTCTAAAATACAACTGTTCAATCTTTTATACCAAGCTAGTTCTTAGAGCTTGCCTGAGTCCATAAAAAGCCTTTCAAAGTTTGAGAAAATGGTTGGGATACTTTTCACTTTCAAAACCATGTGGTTGATGTACATAAACTTCTTTATTTATAAAATCATTCAAAAATGCACTCTTAACATCTATTTGAAACAACTAAAAACCTTTAAGTGCAACATATGTGAGCAATCTTCTAATGAGGCACAAGTTTCATTAAAGTTTATATCTTTTTGTTGATTATACCATTAAGTCACTAACCTTACTTTATTTCATACCACATTTCCAACTTCATTCAATTTGTTTTTGAAAGCTCATTTTGTACCAATTAAAGAGTGGATTTTAGGTGCAAAATACTTTTCAATGGCTTGAGCCCATGGAAATATTTTTTAAAAAATTAATAAATAATTCAGTAACACAATCCGACAGGCAATGGCAGTTAGAAAATTCAAAAAATAGCTACTATATTTATTAGATTCATTTTTGGTATCATAATCACTACTAGAAATTTAGGTTTTAGAGACCGATTTATTTCGGTCTCAATAGAGATCGAAATAGAGATCGATTAAGAAAAAAATTAATTTGCCACCGAAATAAAATTGGTCTCTAATTCGGTCTCTAAATTTTTTAGAGACCGAATTAGAGACTGATATTTCAGTCTCTAAATAAAAAAATCTACAGAAATAAATAAATAAATAAGTAATAAAAAAAATAAAAAATTAGAGATCGATATTTCAGTCACTATTAAAAATTTGAATTTTAGAGACTGATTTAGAAACTGATATTTCGGTCTCTAAATAAAAAAAGTTTTAAAAAAATCAGTTTCTAATTCGGTCTCTAAATTTTTTTTGAGACCGATATTATACTATAAAAAAAATTTAAAAAAATATATCTTATTATTAAAGCTAATATTTCGATTGTTAAATAAAAAAATTATAAAAAAATAAAAATAATTAAAGACCACAAATTCAATCACTAATTATATTATAACAAAAATTTAAAAAATATTATTAGATATTGAAATATCAATCTCTAAATAAAATAAATTAAAAAAAGAGGATAGAGACCGTAAATTCGGTCTCTAAAAGTTTACCTTATGCTGACAGCCCTTCAATTTTTTTCTCATTTCAAACCCTAACAACCTCACCCTGCTGCCACTCTCTCACAGCCCGTCGCCGCAAGCCTCTCGCCCGCGCCGCTCGCCTCTGGCCGTCGCCCCTCGCCCTCGCTGCTCGCCGCTAGCCTCTCGCCGCTCGACGCGTGGGTGTGGGCTTAGTTCAAAGCGGAGGCCCGTCGCGACGCCGAATCGAAACCAGCCCTGTCGTTCCACCTGGGCAATGCCTTCGCCTCCGACCCTTCCCTCCGCTCCGCCGCCGTCGCCGACCTCCGCGCCTCATTCCTCACCTCTTCTTGGGACGACACCGTCAAACTCTGGACTTTGGACCGCCCCACCAGTGTCCGCACCTTCAAGGAGCACGCCTACTGCGTCTACTCCTCCGTCTGGAACCCCCGCCACGCCGACGTCTTCGCTTCCGCTTCCGACGACTGCACCGTCCGAATCTGGGATGTGCGCGAACCTGGTTCGACTATGATTCTCGCGGCTCACGAGTTTGAGATTCTGAGTTGTGACTGGAACAAGTATGATGACTATTATTGCCACGGCTTCGGTGGACAAGTCCATTAAAGTGTGGGATGTGAGGAACTATAGGGTTCCTCTTATGGTGCTGAATGGACGTGGGTATGCTGTGAGGAAGGTGAAGTTCTCGCCGCACATGCAGAATTGGATGGTGTCTTGCTCTTATGACATGACGGTTTGTGTGTGGGATTTCATGGTGGAGGATGCGCTGGTGAGTAGGTATGATCATCACACTAAGTTTGCGGTTGGGGTGGATATGAGCGTGCTTGTGGAGGGGCTCATGGCTAGTACTGGATGGGATGAGCTTGTTTATGTGTGGCAGTATGGAACTGACCCCAGGGCACCTTAAAGGGAAGCTTTCTTTCTGCTTTGTTCTGTTTCTTTTCTATGTTTTTCTTATTATAATTCATGTGGTGGGTGGGAATTTCCAATAGCCTTGGTCATAAGATTCAATACTTGTTCTGGGATGCAGGTGGTTCTCTTATTGTATATCTATATATTTATGTTGAGGAACATATATACATCCCTTTCCCTTCCATTGGTAATGATTAATGACGAATAATATACCAAAACATCTTTGTTTTATCTAAGCCAGAAGGGGATTGGGCTCTCTATTAAATGGAATTAAAGATGCTTTACTTGGTTGCTGGAGTTTGTAAATTCTGATACCACTACCAATTGACATGCTGGTTCTAGAAATTTAATGCCCTGTCTAAGGAAATTCTGCAGCTTAGTTTCAGTTATTGGATTTAAGATATTGTACCTTGTCTTAGTCTCTTTTAGGTTGGTGTTGTACCTGCGAGTGAGTCAAAGATTATCTTGAAATGACGATTAGGTCTAGGCATGATGATAACGGTTGATTTACCTGGTGGTCAGGTTTGCACTGCAATATTTTCTTATTTTGCTTGGTGCACTTTTGAAAATAGGCATATTTTCTTCTAATGGTTGTTTGTTCTTGCAAATATTAGTAATTGAGTTAAATGGTTATCCAACTTAGAATTTCTCTTATTTAGTGCAATGTTCTGAGTCCCCTATGTGAAACGGTTGGTAACATTAAAAATATGCCTGAAACTTAAGATTATTCAAATTATATGTGCAAAATAATTTAATATGTGCAAAATATTGTCCTCTTTGACATGTGGCATTAGAAAAATGATACACATTATTATAGCTCACATTTCTTGCAATCGGTATTAGGTGAGATAAAGGGAAACTTAATAAAAAAAAAGGAGAAAGAAAAGAAGAAAATTGGTGCTTGTTCTTATGTTATTTGAATCAAATCCCTTTATTTTTATTTTCCACATTGGAGAGTGGTCCTGCAAGATTCCAAGATGGATATAGCAGACTAAGGTCATGGACTTACTCTTCCCTAGATTTGTACAAGGTAACACATTGTTTACTTACTTTCTTGTTTGAAATTCATTCAACAGATTGTTCTGTTTTAGTTTCTGCTAACAGCAGCAAATGAAGATCATCTGGGGGAGAGTTCCAGCACTTGAAGGATGCAAGCTTAGGTGATTAGGAGCATATACAAGTGAGGTAATGACGTCATTCCTACTGTCCATGGTCCTGAGCTGTTTCTGGATCAAATCTGCTTATCATTCCTGAAAACTCTATTCACGTTAGTGGCATTCTTAATAGGCATTCAAATTAGTTCTATAAAAATTCATTCAACTACTTGCACGAAGATTAAATTCAGATTGGCCAGAAAGGATACGGGAAATTTTATCTTTGGGCCAAGACAGAAGACTAGTATCCATTCCTATGAATGGCAATGGGTCTACACACTTCAATACAAGTATGTTCTTTTATCTAGCTTCTTCATATGTTCTTTTAGAACCCTACTTGCTGTCTTTGGTTACTATCAGAAACATTTCAGAATTTTACTGTTTTGGGTCTGTCTGTTGTAGTGTTGTATGATATTGTTAAGTAAGTATTGAGGGCAAGACAACTGGTGATCGTGTTGCAAATGATTTTAATTGGTTAGTTATAGAGAAGGGCTGGGTTGGGCTGGGGGTTGAGGAGTCTTAATTAAGGTTTTAAATTTTTAATCATAGATGATCTTAATCATATATGATTCAGGTAGTCGATCCCACTTAGTGAGGAAAAGTTTTGTTGTTGTTCTTTATATGATCTTAATTCCCTTGTCATTGAGCATGAGATATATTGCACGCATGGGTTCTGATCAGAGATAGTGCAGCGTTGTCAGGTAACTAAATTTTCAAGATGAGCAGAAGTTGAAGTGATCTGGAAAGATGGCAGCTTCGGGTTTGCCGTTGTTTGAATCTTGAAATCACCATGTGAGTAATATTTGTTTCTTCATTATTACCAAAATGCAGTTTTTTTTTCTCCTTTGAACATTTTGAATGTTGAAATAGGTGTTTGCCAGCAAGGGGAGAGGGGCAAATAATCTGCTCAACTACCTTGACCTTGTTTTCTTGTAGTTATTCTGGGTCTGGATAATTGTGGTCAGGTCCCTGAATATTTTAAAAATAGTTTCATTGTCACTTTACTTTTCTCTCTTAGGAGTTTGAATTATAGTTGTGTGGTATTATACCTTTCGGGCACCATTTGGCGTTGTTAACTTATTAAACTCCAAGCATTCTCACATTTTGTATCTTCTGTCTTCTGTTCTTTCCACATAGTCGTCATCTTCTACACAATTGCATAATCAACTTTAATTGGCATTAAACTGGTGCATCTTGTTCTCGCTAATTCTTTGTATTGCTTATTTTGTAGAGACTTATTTGAATAGATTAAGCTTGAAGTCTTGAACCACTACAGTTCGCTTGAAGTCTTGAACCACTGCAGTTTTGGCACTCATTGCTATTCTGTTATTTACTTCAAACTAGCATGTGATCATGTGTTGCCTAGTTATTTTAGAATTTAATCAATGATTTAATCTTTTGTTCATAGACATATCATGATAAAAATATAATTTTTGAAATTTTTTTGTGTAATTGATTGTATGGATTAAGATCTAAAATCGTGTTTAATATAAAAAAAAGTAGTTTGCTTTGACTTCTATAACTCTATAATAATTCTTTTCTAGCAATTTTTTTTATTTTTTTTTTTTTTTTTTTTTTATTTTATAATAGAGATCGATTTAATAATGATTTTATAAAATATATAATATATTTAATCTTTTAGAGGTTGATTTAGAGACTGATAACTAGTTTAGAGATGGAGTTAGCTACTAATTTTATAAAATATATAATATATTCATGTTTTTAGAGACCGATTTAGAGATTTATTTAGAGACTGATAAATCAGTTTCTAAAAAATCGGTCTCTAATATACTTTTTTTGAAGTATGATTGATTAATATTTGACCAAAAAATTAGCGACCGATTTAGAAGCCGAAAAAATCAATCGCTAAATCGGTTTTTAATATTTAGCGACGAGTCTTTTAGAGACCGATTTAAATTAGTTTCTAAATCGGTCTCTAATTATTTTAGAGACCGATTTTCTTGATTTAGAGACCAAAAAATCGATCTCTAAAACCTAAATTTCTAATAGTGAATCCGACAAAAAAGTTTATTTGTAATTTGAAAAGCAAAAAAAAGAATTTTTTTTTTACAGATCGAACTGTCGGAAATAATTTTCAGTATTTAATTTTTATTTTTTACGTATTTTGGCTCAATTTTACGGTGAATATAGCCGCAGGAAAATTTTGGAAATATTATTTTATTCTTAAACAATATTCCTGGCATATTAATCTTGCCAAAATGATTATTTTACCGGTGGCTTCATGCCTACCGGCAATTGCCACCATAAAAAGACGATTTTTTTTAGTGTTGTGAATTAGTTTCTATGTTTGATTAAAAGAAGTAAAATAAACATTGTTAAGGTTATTAATAAACTTGTACAACTAGCTTTAGGACAATTATTATAGTATAGATAAATTAGAAGTACAATAAAATTAAGTTTTTATCTTTCTGTGTGTATAATTATACTTCAGAACTCAATTTCTTTTACAAAAAAACTAATTTACTAATAAAAAGATTTTCTTAATAATTTTCCTAAACTAAAAATTGGTCGCTACTCCTAAGTTTTCTATAAATTTAGTTGTCTTTCAAGTGCATTGTGATAAATAGTATAGATAATTAAGGGTAAAAATGAGATAACTCAAATATAACCAAAGGTAATTCCCTTTATTAGTAGTTTGATTAAAAATACTTATCCTTAAAAAATTTATGTTCCAAATTTCTCTTCACAAAATGAGTATTTCACTTGTAATCTTATTGTTTCTCTTCTCTCTTGTTTACACTATGTAATTTTTTTTTTGGGTATATTACACAATATAATTTACTAAATCACTTTTTCGTATTATTTTTCAATGGACGTAAGACTCAGACATATAAGACTTCTGCTTAGAAAATAGAGCAATCTAAAACAGAAAATAGTATAAATAGTATTACATCAATTTTCAATGTGCAAAATAATATTTGAAATCTAAAGAGTTTTGTTTGTTTTTCTCTTCTACTATGTTTACTTTTGGTTGTGTTTCGCTTTTGGACCTTGTGTTGTCTAGTACTCTGGTAGTTCCTAGACCCACACTGCTTCATTTTAGGTTAAATTACTTATTTAGTTTTTGTAGTTTTACTTCAAATTCAATTTAGTCTTTACAGTTTAAATTTTTTTAAAAAGATTTTATAATTTTTAAACAATGCAAAACAGTCTTAGTTCCTATAATTTCATTCTAAATAGGAAACAAATCCAATTAATAGAGACCATTTTGCATTTTTTGAAAACTATAGAAACTTTTGTAAATGATTTTAAATTGTAGAGACTAAATTGAATTTTAAATGAAAATATAAGGACTAAATCACTAATTTAATCTTCATTTTATGTTTTGATTTCCATCCATCCAATATGCTTAAACCCAACTAGTTTATTGAACAAATAAAAAAGGCAAATAAAAAAAAAACAGAGAGGAATGTAGTTAGTTAATCGTATAAATAATTAAATACAAGGTAGAAACATGAATTTCATCATGCCTACAAACTTTCTATC
Source organism: Ormosia emarginata (assembly GCA_029884605.1). Classification (NCBI taxonomy): domain Eukaryota; kingdom Viridiplantae; phylum Streptophyta; class Magnoliopsida; order Fabales; family Fabaceae; genus Ormosia; species Ormosia emarginata. The sequence continues at coordinate 15,089,761 of JAQQTP010000078.1, read as the reverse complement.
AATGGAATTTATAAATAAATATTGTTGAACAAGCCGTAATATAAAATCAAAACAACAAATAAAAAGGGGGGAAAAAAGTTGATGGAAAAAACAAAGAAAAACGGTTTCTATGATCGAACACCAAAATATATCAAAATGCGTATAATGCAAGCAGCAGGCAAACTGGACACAGTTTTCTACAAAAAGATGAAACAGTCCAAGGAGATCAGAGGATTATCAATATCCTCCATCAAAACTGAGTCCATAACGTGGTTAGACAGCACTTCTTCAACCATGGTTTCATCAATCTTAGAACCAACTCTGTAACTGCAGCTTTCCCTATGCCTCAAACCGGAATGAAGCCTACGTGAACTGCAGTTTGGACTTGTTGGTTTAAGAATCTCTTTCCTTAACGAAGATGAAACATAATGAGAATGAGCTGAATTAGTTTTTGGACCAATCATTCGCTTTGAAATACTATTGTCCATGATTACTACAGGAGCCAAAGCACTTCCACATTTGTCTCCATTGAATCTCCTGCTAGGAGATGGTGACCTTAGCGTTCCACTAGCTAGGTTGTAAGCAGAGTTAGGCCTCTCTTGTTCCTTTCTGAAACTCTTCTGTCTTGTTAGATTAGCTGGTGAGTTTGATCGCACTCTCTTCTGTGGCAAGGAAGAGGACCCTGCAACCTTTTGTGATGGTGACTGCTTTATTGGTGCCAAACTAGGTTGAGCTGGTGATGGGTTTGTCTTCTCATATTGAGCTTTAGGTTTTGTGGGCATCAAGGAATGAGTAGCTTCCTTGAGTGAGTTGATGCGAATGATATGTGGGTTCTCTTTGTAGCACGACCACAGGAACTCATTGGAGAACGATCTGTCCTTAGAGCTTAAGGCAGAGGAAACACTTGACAAGGATGAGGATGAGGTAATTGAATTAGAAGTGGTGCAAGTGAAGGAGCAAATGGAAGAAGTAGAAGAGGTAGGAGAAGGAGGAGAAGGTGAGATTTTCTTTGAAGAAAATGGAATTGGAGTTGGTGGAGCTTGAGAGATTACAAGCTTGTCTTGGAGACCATGAAACTGATCTTCCAGGGAATGAATTTCGGGTCTGCATTTGCTAATGCAGCAACCCATTTGATAGGAAAGTGGTTGAGTAGCAGGGGAGGAAAAGGGTTATGAGTGGAGAAGAAGGGTGATCATTGAGTTTTATATGGTATTGGAAGTTGTATTTGGGAAAAGGAAGGGAAAGTTGGGGAATGGCTTTTCTTTTAGTCTGTTCTCTTTTCAGATTGTATTTGAATTTGATTGCCGGGGATGGATTCCGTTGTCTAACGGTTACGTATGAAGGTGATGGCGGCTATTATCATGACTACCTTGCTTTTGTGTTTTAGTGCGTATAGATGTCAAAGTGGGGTCTTTGTGTGCAATGCCACAACGTTTTGGGCCAATCTACGTACTAGCTCTCTGGACTCTGATGCAAGTAAAGGCTAGGCATCAGAGTCCCAGCAAAGATATATATACTATTTGTATTGGCCAATTTTTACTGGTTTTCCTTCATTTGTTTAAGCCTTTTCGGCCAGAAAAGGTTTGCACCTCAAGCCAGCCCAAGCCTAATTTTCAAACTTGGGGCGGGGCTAAACTTTTCAGTCTTGGCTGGAGGATCAAGAATTCAAGATCCTCTAAACTTCGTGGAGAACTCTACATCTTGTGAAGTTAATGAGCGTTGAATAAAAAAAAAAAGTTCGTGAGAGGAAGAAACAAGTTTTATAATTTCTTAAAGCGTTATGTTAGTTAAGGATTAAAAATAATAAACATATTTATTATTAATTATTTAAATAATAAAACGTTAAATATTTTTTAAATTTTTAAGATAATTACTATTTATACTTTTATTTTTATTTAATAATCTTTTTTTTTAAATTTTTTAATATGTGTCTTAAAGACACACATTAACAAAATTATTCTTTAAATATAACTTTTTTTTTCCATTTCTATGTCTCGTTCTCTCTCCTACTCCCAAGGGGTAAATTACCATTCCTTAGGTTGGAGCAACCCTTGGGCTGTCCCATATTAACTTAAGTCACTTCTTTTGTTATATGGGAAAATCTTCGAAATGGATTTGCACCTCTAAAGTTACTAAGTGAGTAGTGAAATTAAAGGAATAAAGTACACAATTAATAATAGTTAATGAAAAAAATTAATACTTTAAAATTTTATAAAATAGCATAATAAATCATGGATATGTAAGAATTAATTCTCTCAATTTTTTTCATTACCTGTTATCACTTATATTTTATTTTCTAAAGTACACTTGATACTTTTCTAAATCTAAAATCTTAAAAAATCTTAAGGTGTGATATTTGGAATTGAAGAAAAAGAAAGGAATACGCAAGTAAAATTGATAAATAGAAGCATAAATATCTAAGAGAACATATTATCTTGTAGTGTTTTGGATGTCTTAAAACATCATAATTAAAGAAAACATATTTATAGTTGTTTGAAAAGAAATCTGAAGAGACGATCCAGGTGATGAACAATACCAGCATCCCGATTGGAAAATGACTTCCTTATAAGCTATCCAGCAAAACGAGAACAATCAAACGAAAAGAAAATAAGTTTACACATAATAATCCCTCAATCACTGAATTCAACCACTGAATTATATAAGTTTACACATAATGTCATCGGCCATCACAGAATTTAATTTGATACAAACAGTTACCCCAGAAGATCAAGGTAACCGTACTCCTTGCTCTAACATTGGCAAGTATAGAGTACTAAAACATAATCCAGTAGTACGTATATATATATATATATATATATAATAGCAATGGCAAACGAAAAGACATGAGAATTAGCACTAACTTATGACGAGGTAGATTCAGTGGAGGGAGGTTTCCACATGTCATTCCAAATCTGCTTCTTCACACCACCCCTTTTTGGAGGCACCATGGGTTTGAGGCCCTTCCCATGCCCAGTCCCAGTCCTAGACTCAGTGGAGTTCGAAACCCCAGACTGTGGTTCTCTTCTGCCGTTTGGGCCCTGAGTCTCGCCCTGAGTCTCGCTCATCCTTCTCTGATTCAGAGCCACAAAATCAGAAATTGATAACAATTGTTCTGAATCTGAGGATCTTATCCTTTAGTAGCTTACGAGGCCAAAGCCTTCGGAGGAAAAAGCTTCATACAGAGCGTGCGGTGAAACAGTCTATGTCTGGCCCCCTGCCCCCCACAGCTGTTTTGGATTTCAATATTTAATTTTACGTATGGACCACCATAGAGGACATGACAGAATGGGGCTGTGGCAGTAGCGTGTTAAAAACCCAAGTCATTAAGATGACTCGTTTTTATACGAAGATAATTTGAATGGGTTCGTATTGTATGAATTGAATTTGGTATACTTTTGAATCGGATCATATTTTGAATTATTGCAATTTGATTTGATGTTATAAAATATTTTAAAATTTATAATTTTTTGGGTTTTGTTATTCTTAGGATATTTGTTAAAGCTTTGTAAAAAGAAAAAAAAGATATTTATTAAAGAAGTCGAAATATAAAGTTTTAGATGAAAATAAGATATATAATATATTAAAAATTGTAAAACTTTACTATTTATCTTACTTTTATTTAAAAATTTATATTTTAACTTTCTTAACAAGTGTTTTAGAGTTATGATACTTGTTAAGAAAATTCTAATTTTCTTTTTATAATTAGTGGGAAATAATAAAGTTTTTTAACTTAAATTAATAATTTTTGTATAATATTATAATATATTTATGTTGATATGAATTATTTTGAATTATATATTGTAAAACATCACATATTTTTAATTTCTTACTTCTAGGATCTTATGATTTAGTTATACAAATATGTGTATTTGTACAGTTCATTTCATTATCAAGTTAACCTAATCTTGATTCAGTCATTTATTGAACTATGATCAGGTCAGGTTGGGATTCAAAGAGTTAACCCAATCAAAATATCGAGTGGAACTAAAGTCAAGGTAAACTAATGACATGAACACCCTTATGTGGTAATGTATATTTCTATTGAATAACATTATGTTTATGTATGATAAAAAAAACAAGAGATGTTCTTATAAGAAATAAAAATAAAAAGAATTTAATTGCTATCCTGCATCAATGTATAAGAATCTTACATTATTATTTATTGCCTTTATCTTAATTATTAAAAAATATATAATAATAAATAATAATATGTCAAAATATAAATAAATGTCAATATAAATTTTTTTATATTAACAATAATACCAATTAAACTCAAATATAAAACGGAAATTTATGATATATGAAGTAAAATCTTTCTTAATTCATGTTTGTCTCTTTGGGTTCAAAACAGATCTAAATGATAGGTGTGGCCGCATGAAAACCCTCAACTTTCCTAATTGCAAGAATTCAATTATTTTCTCATTATCACTATTATTGTTTTTTACATCTTAAAAATGTATTAATTCATGAAAGTTTTAAATAAATTGAATATATTCTTAAACCTTTTTTTTTAAATTGATGATCATAATTAAGATACATTTTACTCAAGAACTTTAATTAACTATGTTAACACTGTATTTGGATGACATGTAACAAAAGAAACAAAAAGGAAATGAGGGGAACAAGTTCCCATATTTAAGAGTTTAAAAATTGATAGGAATGAAAATGAATTCATGTAGATCTTAATTTCACCTCTCTTTTCCTTAAAAGTTTACTTTTTGTTCTTTCTAAAATTAAGGTGAAATGAAAGAAAATAAACAGTTTAATAGAGTTAAAGAAGAATAATTTTACAATTAATTCCTTTATGATGTGACTATTAAACAAGAATAATGAAGTTCTATTTTGTTTTTTTATTAATCTTCTATACAAGAGAAATTTAGCTTTGTTCCATTCTTTTTTTACTCATTCTCACTCGTTTCATTCCATTCTATTAATAAAAAATATATAGACAATGTTATTTTTTTAAAAAAAAGCAGAAGAGTTAAATACAAGTAAAATTAAGGAAATATAAATTTAATATTTTTAAAATTAAGGGAAAACAATGGCCTTTTAAGACCTATACTATTAGGGCGCCCACACCATTTCCTACTCAAGGGATCCTGATTGTCATACACAGTATCCATCATACTTTTCAGGATTTAATTTTGATACATGATTATTTTGTAAAACATTTATACATTATTACTTAATTATATATTACCACGTTATTAAAAAAAACTCTTACAACAATTACTGAAAAAGTCATACTATTTTTTGATTAAGTGATAGTATACAAAAAAATTATGCTAGCAATACATCAAAATTAAATTCTTATTTTTTTATACCATAATTTTTTTTAAAAAAAATTGTGGATGGGGAAATGCTGATGTTTAAATGCTTTTTCAAGGATCTAACACATGCATTAGATGATAACAAATGATTATGTTGTGGATTCTTATATTAAGAATTGATTTAAAAGAGCTAAAACCATAATTAATTGATTAATGGTTATTTTACAATATATATATTTATAAATAATGTATTGATAAATTGTTTAGACTATTATTCAAATAAATAATCGAATTTTGATATATTTTGGAATTAAAAGAAAACCTTATGAAGATTATATAATTTTTGCTTCAGATGTATAACTTTTATATACGAAACCATAAACATTTACATTGACAATAACAGTCAAAATTACGTACTTAATTTTAAAAAGAGCCTTACAATCATTTATGTCGAAATACCAAGAATTTAATTTATTTTTTTTAGGAATCACTGTGAATAGCTTATTATTGTTTTAATAGCAATTTTTTGTAAATGTGCATGTACCATACAAAACCTGGTTGATTAATAATACATTAAACAAATACAATCATGCTTTTTAAGTAGAATTGATAAGGTGGCAATTGAATTAACTTCCACCTCGTTGCAATTAATATTACTGAAGTATTTGGGATCTAGCCCACCAGAATATATATATATATATATATATATATATATATATATATATATATATATATATATATATAAAAGAATTAGTTTATATCGGTGTAAGTTTTTTTTTTTACTTACATTTATTTTCAATCATTAGATTTACTTTTATTTAATGGTTGAGATTATTTTATTAAAAATAATCAATAAATAAAAGTGAATTTAATAGCTAAAAATGAGTGTAAATAAAAAAAAAACTTACACTGATGTAAATTGATCCTTCCTCATATATATATATATATATATATATATATATATATATATATATATATTACTTAACTATATAATCATTTCCCGACCAAAAATAAAAGTATATAGTCATTTTATCAATCACTTATAACTTAAGTGTGGTTAAAGTGAGAAATTATTTAAGTATTTTCTTTTTGTTGAAATAAATTATCAATCAATTTATACTACCATAGGTATCAAGGGTGCTTTAGAAATAGTTATTTTAAAGAGAACATTTAGTTAAAAGTTTTTTAGTATGAAATAAATTAATCTAAATATATTTATAATTTTATAAAATATAATTGAGAGATTGATATTCAATTTTTAATAATTATATAATTCAATTTTGTTTTGTTTGTTTGTGACAATATTAAGTTTACTTCTTAATTTATAACATAATTTAAAGGAAAGAAGGTCATAATAATTTATTTTGACATGTTAAGTGATTTTAATTTTATAATATATAAAACTATATAATTCTTACTCTTCATCTTTTTATTTTACAAAATAAATTTCTAACTCAATCTTATAATTGTGTTTCGATAAATTTTCTCTTAAATTTTTAAAAAATGTATATGTATATAAAGTTAATAATTAATAGTTCTAATAATAATTTCTCACTCAAAGGAATTTTAAAATTGATTTAATAATTAATAACTAATAATGTTATTGAATACATCTCAAAATAAATTTATATATAGAATATAGACAGATTACTGATTAGTGCAATAAAACCCTAATATTTTTTTTTTTCTTGTTCAGTAATACTAGTGGTAATTGCATATTCGATTTAGTTATTTGAATACTATTATATACACACTAGTACATATAATATCCTTTTTTTATACTATTTTTTATTTTAATATAGCTAGTTTTATTTTATTTTTCGTATATCTACATTCTAATTTTGTTACTTATTATAAATATAAAAAATGTGAGGCATGAATGATATGCAACAAGCATGTTCTTAATCCATTCATGCACGACTATGAAATATGGATACTCTAAAATAGTTGTTGTACATGTACTGGGGTACATATTTGATACCAATATTTATTGAATATATGTGAATACTTACACATTACTTATTTAATGAGTAAATATCCGATATCCCTCAAATATAAGTCATTAATCTATGTAAAATATTAAGTTTTATTTCTAAGTTGTTTGATTTGTTATTAAAAAAAAAAACAAACTATCATTTCACTTCCTTCAAATAATGCACATTCTTTATATATTTTTACTTAAAATAATTTATCAAATTTTTATTGAAATCCTATAATTAAAACATTATAAAATATATATTTACTTTATAATTTAATTACTTTTTTGTTTATGTTTTTATATTTCTATATAATATATCTTACATTACTCCATCTCTAATTTTAAAATTTTTATCGTATCGGTATCAATTTCCATTCTGGAACTAGTATTTGTACTGCTATATATGCAACTTAGATGCACGGCTTTAAGAAGAAAGAAAAAATAATTTTTATATTGTATATATTTATTTTTATATTTTATTTAATATTATTTATTATATATATATTTTTTATTATTATTTTTTACTCAATTATATCTCTTAAAAAAATACAAATAATAATACATTCTTAAAAAGAAAGAGTAACATTTTCTAAGAAAAAATTAGAAAGATCCACCAGAAAAAAACATTAAACAGAAAGGAGTACAAGGGACAGGTGTGCGATCATATGAAGGCCCATGTCGCATAGTGACATCAGCGAGTTTGCTCACCAAAGGGCAAATGGGTGGCTGCAAAACCAATGAGTTCCTCACGCCACAGAAAAGAGGAGAAATTTTTATCTCTATTTAAAATATTTAAGTTAAGTGTATTAGGTTAATTAATATTTAATATTTTTATAAATTTTTATATTTTATAAAAATTTATAAAAATATTAAATATTAATTAATTTAATACATTTAATTAAATATTTTAAATTTATATAAAAATTTCTTAAAAAGTGAGACAATAATTAACACTGAGAGATACATTATTTAATGTTTAATCATTGATCTAAAATTAGGTTTGAATAATTTCTAGTCATCTGAGTTTCGATTTTTATAATTTTTTATTAATTTGTATAATTTTTACTCATAAAGATATTGGTTCATTAATGAGTAAAAAACTAAATTAATGATAAGTAAAAAATATATAAACTAAAACTTAAATAAGAAAAAATATTAAAATTAATATCTTAAAATTATGACTAAAACTCAAATCAGTAAAAATATAAAAACTAATATAATAAAAAAGTATAGAAAACAAAATTCAAATAAGTGGAAATATATGACATATCTTGTATTTAATCCTTTGTTAATATTCTTTAAAAAGGTTGTCCTTAACTCTTTTAAATTGATTTATTTTACTATTAATTATTTTATAAATTATAGAAAAGACATGGATCACTGCATTAATTTGAGAGTAATTGGAGTTTAAGTTATTTTACGTATTATATGAAATATTTGATTATTTTCTAATTTCATTCTGTTGTCATGTGCAATTTGTCATAATACACAACAATATTTAATCACATTTTTAAAATATAACTTACGCACTCCTACATTAGAACTTTGTAATTGTACTCATGTAAAGTTCTTTTTCTTACAGTGATTGGGTTGGGTATGGTTGGGTTCAATTAAAAAAAAAAAATCGAATCAAACTACATTGGAAATATCATTTATAGAAATTGTTCTGTCTTGGACCTTGGGAGTGTCATAAATTTCTTGGAAAACGTTTTTCGTCCAACGAAAATACTTCAACTTTCCTCTACCGTATGTTTCCGTACGTATGTTTGTTGACTTTTTTGTATGTCAATATTTTAATTTTTCGCTTCTTATTTCTCGCTTTTTGGATTAAAGCGTGTCGATTAACCACTTATTCCTAACGTATTAACCACTTACTCATTATTGGGAACTTTTTCTTGGATTCACCGTAAACTTATCTTGATTAACCACTTATTAACGTATTAACTCTTACTCATTATTGGGAACTCTTTCTTGGATTCACCGTAAAACCTATCTTGATTAACCACTTATTACTAACGTATTAACCACTTATTCATTATTGGGAACTCTTTCTCGGAAAGATATAGATTAACCACTTATTTTGAATGTATTAACCGAAACTTATACTTGATTAACCACTTATTCCTAACGTATTAACCACTTACGATTATTGAGAACTCTTTCTTGGATTCACTGAAACTTATACTTGATTAACCACTTATTCATAATGTATTAACCGGTTATTTGTCTTGCAGCATTCACAAGTTTTGTGCCGCGTGAGAATGAACAGAAACTTATACTTGATTAACCACTTATTCTTAATGTATTAACCAGAAATCTTGTCCGGCGTTCACAAGTTTTTGCGCGTGAAACATTTTATATGTATTAACAGAAATGTCTTGGGCAAGTTCACAAGTTTTATGCCGCATGAACAGATTTCGTTTCATTTCAAATTTTAAATTCTCTCGGGTGAATCAACAAAATACGAAGGTGGACAATAGTTGGAGTATTTTCGTTGGACATATAGCGCGACCGAAATTTCTTAGACAAAAGATTCCTCACTATTGTAACTCCTTTAAGTGTTGGTGTAGAGATGTTACGTATTTGTAAAGACACTACAATGTTTAAGTAACCTAAGGCTCAAGGTGTAGAGGATGAGAGAAAATACATTTATCATGAAGTTACACTGAGCTATTTATAAGAGAATGAGTATCGTGGGTATTAAGTTATGATGAGAGATAGATCGGTCATTTCAAAGGTAAGAGGAAGCTTCTTAATACTTTTCTTATCTAAAGTTGATTTTTTCCATGTTCCTTGGGACGGGATATTCCTTTTATCCATTGTATAAGGTCCTTGCCTTATTGATTTTTGGGTTTGGCTCCTTAAGGCTCAAATCCTAATATGAAACACTACACCTAAGTCAGTGCTTTGATGACTATCAAAGTGTCGAGCTCCGAGTTCTCTGGGGTTTAAGCCAAGATCATGGACTTGAATCTTTTTTGTTTGTCCCTTAAGTCTCTTGAGGTCAAGCATTTCGCTCTTGGCCATGGGATACATGTTTCAGATTCCTTCTGCACCCTGAGTCCTTTAGGGTCAAGCACTTCGCTTGTAACTTATTTAACAGGCTGATAATAAAATTCATTAATTTTTAATCTATCCAATCCATCCATATTAAAATCAGTCCAATCCATCCAATCAAAATAATATATTTTATTAGATTAAATCTAAAGGATTTAAATTTAGTTATGGATGGTTAGTAATCTAACCATAACATACATTGGATATCCAACATATATCTAATTAAAAACCAATGCAATAGATATCCAATTAAAAACCAATCCAACTATCTAATGTATGTTACATTTTTTTTATGGGTTCAAACAACTAAATGTAAAGATTATAAACTAAAAATTTTTTTAGAGAGAGAAAGAATTTTTTTAGAGAGAGAAACATTTTTTAGAGAGAGAATAAAATTTTTTAGAGAGTGAAAGAAAATTTTTAAAGAGAGAAAAATCTTTTAGAGAGAGAATAAAAATTTTTTAGAGAGAGAAAGAAAATTTTTGGAGAGAGAGAAAATTTTTGGAGAGAGAAAATTTTTGGAGAGAGAAACATTTTGTAGATAGAAAATGAAAACTTTTAGAGAGGAAGAAAATTTTTAGAAAGAAAAACATTTTTTAGAGAGAGAATGAAAATTTTTAGAGAGAGAAAGAGATTTTTTAGAGAGAGAAACATTTTTTAGAGAGAAAAAATTTTTTTATAGAGAGAATTTTTTTTATAGAGAGAAATATTTTTTAGAGAGAAAATAAAAATTTTTAAAAATTGATTATTTTTTAATTAGTGAGTTGTATATTCATCCATCCAATTTATTAAAATGAATTAATGGATGAATTGAACATCCATCCATTAAATTGGGTCATCGATAAATTAGATAATATTAAGTATTTTATAATGGATCTTAAATGAATTAATGATTTATTTTAGATCCATCCGTTATGATCCAATCCAAAATCAAATTAATTTATCTGTTTGTCACTTCTCGTAATAACGGGAGACTGGTTCTTTTGTGCCTTGGGTCCATTGAGGTTAGGCAATTTTGCTCTTAACCATGAGACACGACAACAGGATGATAGGCCAATACAAGATCATGGTTGGTTCCGTGGTTGTGATTACGGAGTTTCTGGCATTGGGTCTGTCCATTGTTCGTCATGGGACTCATCCGAGGCAAAAATTAAAAAGGGGCGACGTATGGCTTGTCTAGAATGTTCCCATTCTAGCGCTAATGTCTTTTTGCCTATGCAGCAGTAGCCTTTTCGCCAAGTGGTGCCCAAGGATTTTTTTTCCTGTGCAGTTGTCGCTTGGTTTCCGCGCTTAATAATTACTTCAAATTTTGAAAGCCTTCCCAAACTGCCATCTAATGTGGTAGTAGTTGGCGCTGGGCGTTTCTTATAAATAGGGGATAACGCTTCAGTTTTCACTTTATGCTTCCCCCACTCCCAAAGACTTATAAAAGCGCTCTGTCTTTTTTTTCCCTTTCAGCGAGGACCAGTGCTCTCAGGCCACCATGCACGGTGGTTTGTTGCTTTCCTTAGTTCATCTTAACCAACTACTCCCACTTCTCTCAAAGGTATCCCCCTCTGTCCCTCTTCTTTTCCATTCTTCTATTTATGGTCATAGTAAGGGAAATAGGGAGTGGTGGAGAAGAGGGATCTTCTCTGGAGATTCTAGAACAACCCCCACCTCCATTGCGTTACATGCGGCAGGTGTGGGCCCCAAGGGGTGTCCCTACCCTTGGGGTGCAAAGATATCATGGGATTACTAAGTTTCGTACTTGAGGTAGCAGCGTTTCGATGCTAATCGGCTTGAAGATATCCTTCTTGGGTATCGTCCGTTCTTTGAGATCATGAAGGAGATGGAAGGGTATCTTGGGCTCATTAGTAGCGATTCTGATGAGTCTTTCGCCTCTATAGGTTTTGCTCAAGGTCTATTCTTCGAGATAATGGGTAGAAAGAGGCTTACCCTCAAGGAGCGACAGAAGAAATTCCCTCCGTCCCCTAACATAGAGTTTATAGCTGGGTTCACTTTGAGCCTCTAGGGATTGCCTCTGTGATCGACACCCGAGATAAAGTGAAGGCCCTTCATGAACACATAGATATGACGAAGTATGGGACGTCAGAGGAAAGCTTCATGGTGGTTCCTTGCAGTGAAGGCAAAAGAATATGTAGCCAACATATGTCAAAGTCCCACTATATACATATCTACGAGACGTTCTTCACTAGGCTCGGGATCCGATTCCCGATCTCTACTTTTCAGGTGGTCATTTTCAATGCGATATAGGCAATCCCGTCCTAGTTGCACCCCAACAGTTAGGCTTTCTTCTGATCATTTAAGATCGTGTTTAAGCATTTTGAGGTCTTGCCTTCTATGAATGTCTTCTTCTATATGTTCGACGTTCTCGTTACCGCAAACAACTGCAAACTGATATGAATCACAATCTAGAGCCATCAAGTTCGCAAGTGCTTCGAGCTTTTCAATGAGTCCTACAAGGACTTTAAGGAGAACTTCTTCAAGGTGAAGCATTATAAGTGTGCCCCCTTCTATCTCAACAACAACTGGGAGCCTAAGATTAATCTGTATTGGAACCAACACTTCAAACGCAAAGGCAAACTCAAAGTTAGATGGAGCCATATGTCGGAGGATGACCAAGAGATTTGTTGCTTCTTTGTGGAGATCATGGAGAAGAACGTAAACTTCAAGGCTCTCAGTTGATTAGTTGGGATCCAAGCGAGGTTGAAGCCCGCCTAGGTATAAACCATGGCTCGAGAAGGACCTCTGAACTCCGATGTCCTGTCTTCCCAAAAGTAATTAATGAAATACGATAGAGAAAGAATAAAAGTTAATAGCACGAGAGTTTGTTAGCTTTAGAGATCATTGTAGCATTATTTGCCCCTTTTGTTTATCGTACTAGAAGTAGCACTAATTTCGTTCATTGGTTTCTCTCTCTAACTCATGCTTCTTTAAATCTTAAACTTAGGTTTGCTAAAGACAAAAAAATTAAACGTTGGAATTTGACTAGAAACTGAAATAACAATAACAAGTAACAAAGCTATATTATTTTTCAAAGACTTCCTACCCCTCCAAAATTGTTTGTGAAATTCAGCCATTGCCTCCATGTACATCATCGCCAAATGAAGAGTCATGATAGAGCAATCAATGAAGCCGACAATGGGACAAAGGCCAGGAGTGTGGTAGAGTCTTTGGTAATCATGACGTACGTTGTTGTCTTATTGTGGAGTTGCAACTCTGCCAAGCATGGCGGCGATCTAGATCTTCCACTACAATAATATGGTTTAATTTGATTAATGTGGTTAACCAGAGGCGGAACTAGGGGGACATGTATGAGCCATGGTCGCCCCTAGCTTTGTTAAAACTCATATTAAACCAGGTGCTGGTTTATTAAAACTCATTTTGTTCCAGCATGTCAATAAATTCTAAGAGATGCTGGGTTTCTCAATAGTGGGGATTGTGGAGGCTCAAGGCCATTCCAGAGGAATTTAGGTTCTATGTATTAGTAGAAACTTTGCAATTCAGGTCTTACATACTTTCTAACAATGTATTACTCTTGAGATATCCAATGGTAGTAAGAAGTCGGTGTGTAGTGCGATTTATGCAAGCCCAATTTTGTCCTTGAGAGCTACTTTTTGGGATCACTTAGTTACTCTTCGCAAGTCAATTAACTTGCCATGGGATCTGACCAGGGATTTCAATTAGATCATTCTTCTTTCTGAGGTTCGTGATGGAACTTTCTACTATGGTAGAGCGGCTGCGTTCTCTCAAGTTCTTCATGATTGTGACTTATCAAAGTTGGGCTCTACGGGAGGCAAATATACTTGGTTTAGGAAGGTACTAGGTGGGCATAATATCTTCAAAAGGCTTGACTAAGTGTCCTAAATTAGATGATTTTCTCGGTCCCCCTAGGATTAAAATCCCGTCTCTGCCCTTGTGGTTAACCAACTTGTTTTTGTCAATGGTTAACTGCACCACTTTCATATAAAAAAACTCATTTATACACTAGTTTTAGTGGTTTGTCCAATAATCATATCATTTCAATATAAAATGAATGATCTTCCACATTTCATATAAAATTTTAAATCACACATTACTAATATTTTTTATTTATTAAATTTCTACATACATAATTAATAGTATTTATTAATTCTTAAATTATAATTTTATAAGTTATATTTTTCACACTCCAAACAACCTTTGAGTTCTATATGCTTGTTCTAAACAAGGTTCAGAGGATTACCTGAGTAAGTGGTTGGAGATGGAAACCTCTGTGGCATAACAGCAACAGTAGTTGTGTGAGAAGGTGGATATCTGCAAAAGGCACTTCGACGCTCAAGTTAGACAGTGAACAAGGAAGACAATGAGTAGAATTAGATTAGATGCATACCTTTGAGACCTTGTAGGACATTTATGGAAGCGTCTTGGATATTAAGAATTGTAAATCTGAATTGAATGCTACTATTTAGGATTAGAATCTAGGAGATTGTCATTTCTTATAACTAATTTTCCTATTTATGTGAGATGTAATTAGTGTTCATATCTATCAAGGATTCTGTGAGAGATTAGTACCTCATAAATAGGTATATATACTTATCAAGATAATGCGTAATAATATCAGGATACTATTCTGATGGGCCAAGTTGCTCCTGATTTGTTTACCTATAACCTGGTCTAGAATAGTTTCCCTCAGCTTGGCACTTAGATGGGACAACAAAGTGTCAAAATATTTGAGTTAAGCAGGAGCACATGACATATAAAGAACAAAGGGATCCAAGTCAAAATATAAATGCCGGATCTCGCGATGTTTCTTCCAAAGGATCGAGGTTTGTGATGTGTCATAATATTCCCCTGGGGTTATTGAGTAAAGTCGGGATCCAAAATGGATCACTTTGCTTAAGTCATCATACTGTTATTCGGGATATGTAGTAGGTTGCCTCCATGTAGAGTTGTTCATAGGTTCTGTCTAAGTCGAGTGTAATTCGTTTGGAACCGAGATCTTAGTTATAATTTTACCATAATGCCTTGATGAAAGTTCGTGATCCAATTTAGATGTCCTTTTGAAATGTCACGCATTGTTTCAATTTCAAATGTTCTGAGCATTATCCTTTCACCTGCTTTTATTCAAAAATAGTATGCCAAGTGGTTGAAGAATAGTGGAAGCCACCGTTTGGGATTCGTAACTTCATTGGTAGTTGTCGAGGCTACCAAATTAGATGAGATTTATTAACTGATCCACCAAGAGATTATAGTATGTGGTGCAATCGGGTCAAGCCCTTAGATCATTCCAGTTAATCAATTATATTAAGAAGTTAGCAACCGGGGGGGCTTGGTTTGCAAGAGTAATTAAAAGACAATAATTAAAGGATAATAATTAAAATGTTGTAAAATACTGTAAACATAATGAAGAAAACAATCAATATAAGGGAATCAACAACTCTTGAGTTTAATCCATCATTGACCATTATGAACTCATTCACAGACTAACCAGATTCTTGGTATGCTCTACTAGATAAGAATCTAGCATTTGGTTAATCAACGTTAGATGATGATAGCATCTATCAAACCCTAAATCAACCTAATATTCATCATTAAACCAAGTTAGGTAATTCATCAAACACCTTTGGTGCATTGCCTAATCTCATGTGAAATCCTCATCCAAGCTTGAATTCTCTAAGGTAAGCACCTAGGATTTGATCAATCAACGAAAAATGGATCAAGCATCCATTTAACCCTAAATCAACATCATTCTAGAATTTATGCTAGCTATACAATACATCAAATACCTTTGATACATTATGTACTTTTTTTGCAAACACATGATAGTTAAGCAACTATCACATGAACACCAAAACTGAGTTAAGAACTCAGTCAAGATGCAACAAAATCAAGATAAAGAGGAGAGAAATTTGATTAACAACAAGAATGTAAACATTCATCACAAGCTCTCAAAATTAAACATTAAGAGTGTTTCAATCCCTAAGATTGATTACAAAACTTTAGCTCTTCATGAATGGAGAGCACAAATAGAAAATTAAAGTGCAGAAAAATAAAAAAAGAAAGAAGAAGAGAGGAGAGGAAAGGAGAAAAGAGCAAGAGATAAAGTGAGAAGATAGAAAAATAAGGGAATGCCCTTGGTTTTGGGCTTTATCCCCCACATAAAAGATACTAAAAGTGAAATTACAGGTTTGTTCCTAGCTTAGACTATTCCTCTTCAAATTAGTTTTAATTGGATACCTAATTTGTAAGATTTGGACACCAAATAAAGGAGTTATGACCAAAACTCGTTTAACAGCTCTTAGATCCCGTCATCTCTCTTTAGAAGTTAAACACCCTATCCAAACGTCACCATTTTGATAAGTAGTTTTCATAAAAGTTGAAGGGTTTTGTCTCAGCTTTCTAATAGAATCAGTTTCAACCCAATCTAACTCATATAGCGCAAGATATGACCCAATCTTTGCACACTACTCATGCTCCAACGATAACACCTCTGTTCTAACTTCCAATCTAGATATGACATACTAGACATTTGAATCAACTCTGGAGCTCCTCAACAAAGTTGTAGAGATTCCTCTCATCTTTCCTATAAGGTTAATTTCATAATTTTTAGATGTCTATAACTTAAGTTATACCCGAAATACAGAGATATTGTAAACTTATCACAATATTGAAAAATACAACTAAGCCCAATTTGACTTCAAACTTATAAATGGTGGTTAAAACTAATCAATTAAGCATATGAGAGGTCTAAAATACTGAATATAAGGGTTAACTAATATATTAAAAAGATGTTTATCAAATTTGTCCACACTTAACCTTTGGCACTCCCTGACAAAAGTAGAAATCCACTACAAGGGGACAAAGGAAAACAATACAAACTTGAAAGTTAAATCAGGAAAAAAACTCACTTTCCAATGATGTTTAAGAATGTAAAAGGAGAGCAACCAAAAATTAAAGGAATTAAAACATTCATGAGGTAACATTTCTTCACATCTCAAATCAACAAGCATAGTAATTTCAATTGAAAAACATATATCAAGAATGATAGAACCTCACAAGATTTACTCTCAATCTCTCAAGTGTTTGGAAGGCAAGTGTTTCACTCAATTCAACCCATGAAAATACGCACTACCATAAGTTTACTTATCTTATGCTTCTCCACTACTCAAAATACATGCGCATACAAATCAAGAGGACTTTATTCAAGGTTGTAATGGGGCCAAGGTAAAAGAGGAGAGTAATATGGATATCAAGTTGAAGATCAAAGAGAATAAAAGAACATTAGGATTGAGTCCATATAACTAGCATGATAGTTTATCTTAACTCTATGTAATGCAAATTCCATATATATATATATATATATATATATATATATATATATATATATTTCCTTTTGTCCTATTGACTTTCCTTTACACATTTATTTTTTCAATTGGTTACTCTTCCCCCTTTTTTTACCAACATTTTGCATACCAATTAGTACATCCTCACACTTGTTCAAGAACTCATCCAATAACAATGTCAATGCTATTTTGTTCCCTGAGATTGAGTAAGAACATTATTTTTCATTTAAGACGTGTAATGAGTTAAAAACAAGGAATGATCAAATAAGCTCAAAGGGGTTAGTCAAGGGAAAATATACAATGTTGACTATTTGACTAAAGTGGCTAATTAAAAAAAAAGACTCAATCATGTTCATGTATGCATGTGAAAATGTAGCCTAAAAAAGAATCAAATCAAGTTCTAGAGTAACAATTTCATGAGTGAAAATCACACAAGAAAGAAGAAGAATGACACAAATGCTCAATCTATTCATGAAAAGGCTCAAAGTCTCACCAGGTATGTTTCTATCAAACTTAATTTACCAATTCAATTTCATTATCAAACTAGTTATTTTCAAGATGAGAGACAATTTATTCACTTATGTTACCTCAATTTTGCATGCTCACAACTTTCACAATCTCAAAGTTTCATTGGAAAGCAATTAAAAGCACACTTTGTTTTTTTTTTTCTTTTAAAAACAAAAACAAAATTTAAAACTGTAAAATAGTTTAAACATAAAAATTAGTAACAAAAACATAATGTAAAACTGAAACATAAAATAGAAATAGTAAATAGTAAACAAAAACATAAAATAGAAATAGTAAATAGAAATAGAAAATAGAAATAGAAAATAGCATAATTATAACCAGAAAAATGGTAAACAACAATTAACAAAATAGTAATAGTAAATTAATAGAACAAAATAGTAAAAACAACAAACAACAACAAAAGCAGTGGAATTACAATAACAAACAATAGAAAAACAAAATGCTAAAATTCCTTTTCCACACTTAAATTTTACATTGTCCTCAATGTAAAGCACAAAAATCATTAGCAAACCATCAATAGCATCAACAAATATAAGACAAGCAAAATAAAGGAGGGGAGAAAGAAACGACCTTATCAATTGTAGATGGCCATTTGCAAGTGGAGCTCCTCGACTATGTTCTCTTGTGCACCCTCATAGAATGACTTGAGGCGATGTCCATTGACCTTAAAAGTTTTGTGAGTTGCCTCACTTATGTCCTCCATTGTACTATAAGGAAATACCTTAGTAACCATGAAAAAACCTAGCCACCTAGAACAGAGTTTGCTGTGCATGAGCTTGAGGTGGGAATTGTAAAGAAGAACTTTTTACCCAACCATAAATTCCTTCCTTGTAATATTCTTGTCATGGAAAGCCTTGGTCTTCTCCTTGTTGATTTTGTAGCTCTCATAGGCCTCAAAGTAGATTTCCTCCAATTCTTATAATTGCAATTTCCTTTCCACTCCTACTTGGTTAAGGTTCATGTTGCAACTCTTCACCTCCCAAAATGCTTTATGTTCTATCTCCACTAGTAAGTGACATGCCTTCCCAAAGACAATCCGGCGGGGGGACATCCCTAGTGGTGTCTTGTAGGCCGTCTGGTAAGCCCAAAGAGCATCCTCAAGCTACTTGCTTCAATCCTTTCTATTAGGCTTGACAAGTTTTTGAAGGATTTACTTGATTTCTCTATTTGATACATCAACTTGCCTATTTGTTTGAGGGTGGTAAGGTGTAGAGACCTTATGCATGATTCTATACTTCTTCTACAAAGCCTCTATATTCTGGTTGCAAAAGTGTGAACCTTGATCACTAACGATAGCCCTTGGAATCCAAATTTGTAAAAAATGTTTGATCTAACAAAATCCACAACAACTTTTAAATCATCAGTCCGAGTGGCTTTTACCTCCACCTATTTAGACACATAATCAATAGCAAGCAAAATGTAAACAAAACCAAATGAGAAAGGAAAATGACCCATAAAATTAATACCACAAACATCAAATATTTCACAAAACAACAAAGGTTGTTAGGGCATCTCATTCCTACGAGAGATATTTCCCGTTCGTTGGCATTGTTCATAAGATTTACAAAATACATAAGCATCATGAAAAAAAGGGTTGGCCAATAGAATCCAAATTCCAAAACTTCCTTAGCAGTACTGTAACACCCTCCATAGGGTATCACATTTTATACTAAAAACTTAAAACCTGAAGATCATTTTATAAAAGCTTTGAAATCTGGAATGACGTAGACGGATATGCAACGTGAGGACTAGAAGACAAGATGAAAGAGTAGTATTCATAGTTGTTCTGAGATTACTACGAATTTCGGGGACGAAATTCTTTTTAGGAGGGGAGTGTTGTAACACCCCAAAAATATGTATTTTATTTGTTTTTGTCGATTTCGAATTATTTTGAGAAATCCGACTCGACTTTTGTAAATTTTATGATTTTTGTATTTTTTAGGAATTTTTGAGAGTTTTTGCGCTTTTGATTATTTTAATATTAATTTGGGCGGTATGTATATAAGCCTTTGTATTTTATTTCTTTCTCTCAATCCTTAATTATTTTTACTAATCTGATTTAATTTTTATAAGTTTCACAATTATTATGATTTTTGTGAATTTTTATGATATTTTAGATATTTTGAATATTTTAATATATTTTAGATATTTTAAGATATTTTGAAT
Source organism: Ormosia emarginata (assembly GCA_029884605.1). Lineage (NCBI taxonomy): Eukaryota > Viridiplantae > Streptophyta > Magnoliopsida > Fabales > Fabaceae > Ormosia > Ormosia emarginata. The sequence continues at coordinate 15,069,455 of JAQQTP010000078.1, read as the reverse complement.
ATTTTATTATATTTTAGATATTTTGATATATTTTTAGGATATTTTAAGATATTTTGAGATATTTTGAGATATTTTGAATATTATATTATATTTTTGATATTTTGATATATTTTGAATATTAATATATTTATGATATTTTGGGTTGTATGTGGGCCAGGCAGGCCCGGAAAAATAAAAATTTTTATTGGTCAGAAAGCTTTGTACTGTTGATTCGGAAGTGAGCTCTATGTTAGCATTTTTCAAATGTTCACTGTATTTCGTATTTATAGTAAAATCCTCTAACTTTAATTTCTAAAACTAAGTTCTTCCATTTTATTTCCCAAAGATTTATTGAAATCAAATTCTTTTGTAATTAACTACTTGATCTACTTTGGAAAATAATTTTAGAAATTAAATATATATTATATGACATATTGGTCGAATTCCCCAAAATCCTTGCATTTGATCTTTGGATCATTTTCCATCTTCTAAATCAATGTCAAATTCATTGTATTACCTAAATTCATTAAATCATTGTTTTAGAAAATGGTTGAGAACATTTTGGTCCTCTTTTTCTTATTGAGGCCGTGAGCCCCTTTGGTGTTTTTTGGAACACTCATGCAAATCCTTATATGTTATTTACATGTTACAATAATTATCATGCATCTATGTACACATACCATATATTAAAGCAATCATAAAACACATACAAAATATTAAAGCAATCATAAAACACATACTATATATTCTAAAACTATAGACATGCTTGCACACAAAATCAAACACAAAAACTGTCTACCTCTTTCGCAAGATAGATGTGATCTTATGAATGGACTGGTTATCTTTAACCATATCCTGTTGATTATGTCAGTAAAATTTTAGTGTCTCAGAAAACTCATTCTTAAAGATGGACAATGTCAAATTTCTTTGTTGGATATGTCTGGTAACACATTGGACTATATACATACCGCCCAAATTAATATTAAAATAATAAAAAACGCAAAAACTCTCAAAAATTCTTAAAAAATCACAAAAATCATAAAATTCTCAAAAGTCGAGTCAGATTTCTCAAAATAATTCGGAATCGACGAAAACAAATAAAATACATATTTTCGGGGTGTTACAAGTACGCTGAGGCCTAAAATGCCCACCACATGCAAATACATGACAAAAACTAAGAACAGAATGAAATTCATAATCAGGCACACATCTCTTAATAACTTGGTCACTACAAAACCTCCACAGGTAGGGATCATCCCACACATAATACTAAGAGTCACTTTTCAATTTATCATTCTGAGCCCTAGTAAAACATGCAGGAAAGACACTAACAACTAAGAAATTGACCATATCTGCAAACCAAAAAGAGGTGATATCACCTTGCAGCTGTAGAAGCTGCTCATCAGGAAAAGAATCATGGATGGGAAAAGGATCCGCGGCACTCTCAATCTTGCTCAGGTGATCAGCCACCATGTTCTCTACTCAACTCTTTTCTCGAATCTCAATGTCAAACTCCTAGAGTAGCAGCATCCATCTAATCAATCGTGGCTTAGCCTCAAGTTTATTCAAAATAAACTTTAGAGTTGCATGATCAGAAAATACCATAAGCTCAGAACCAAGCAAATAGGATCTAAACTTATCTAATGCAAACACAATAGCTAAGTATTCTTTTTCTATGATTATGTAATTCGCTTGAGCAACATCCAAAGTTCTTGAAGCATAGTATATCACATTGGAGACTCTACTCACTCTTTGTGCCAAGACAGCTCCCACAACATAGTTAGAAGCATCACACATTAGCTCAAACGAGAGTGTCCAGTCAGGTGACTGGATGATGAGGGTACTGGTCAAAGCCTGCTTCAAATGATTGAAGGTTTCCTTGCATTTCTGGTCAAATAAAAACTTTGCATCTTTTTGCAGAAGGCTGGATAGCGAAAGGGGCTATCTAGCTGAAATCTTTGATAAAGTGCTTGTAGAAACCAGCATGTCCAAGAAAAGAATGAACTTTTCACATGCATGTGGGGTAAGATAAACATATAATGACATCTATTTTCGTAGGATCTACCTCAATACCCTCGCTAGACATTACATGACCTAAACTATATCCTGCTCTACCATGAAATGATATTTCTCAAAATTTAGAACAAGGTTAGTTTTAATGCATCTTTGCAACACTCTAGATAAACTATCCAAACATGATTCGAAAGAAGAACCATATATAGTGAAATCACCCATAAACACTTCCATGCACTCCTCTAGAAAGTCAGAGAAGATACTTACCATGCACCGCTAGAAGGTACCAGGGGCGTTGCAGAGGCCAAAGGGCATCTGCTTGTAAGCAAAAATGCCGAAGGGACATGTAAAAATGGTCTTCTCCTGATCCTCAGGTACAATGTGGATCTGAAAGTAACTAGTGTACCTATCCAAGAAGCAGTAATATGATTTCCTAGCCAATCGTTCCAGCATCTGATTAATGAAAGACAGGGGGTAATGATCCTTCCGAGTGGCCTGGTTGAGCCTCTTATAATCAATGCAGACTCTCCAACTGTTCTGCACTCTGGTAGGGATCAACTCATTCTTTTGGTTTGCTACCACTGTAACCCCAGATTTCTTCGAGATAACCTGCACAAGACTCACCCAAGTGCTATCAGATATGGGATAAATAATGCCAGCCAGCAGTAGCTTGGCCAGCTCTTTCTTTACTATATCCAGAGTTAAAGGATTCAGTTTTCTTTGAGGCTACCTCACTAGTTTAACTTCATCCTCAAGTAATATCTAATGCATGCATGTGGAAGGGCTAATACTAGGAATATCTGCAAGAGTCCATCCAATGGCTTTCTTATACTCTCTTAGAATTTGTAGTAATCTTTTCTCCTGCTCAGTAAAGAGGTTCTTGGCCACAATCACAGGAAAATATTCATTAACCGCCAAGTATGCATACTTCAGGTGCTCAGGCAAAGGCTCAAGCTCCAGTTTTGGTGGTTGCACTATAGAAGGGAGTAATCTAGGGGGCTGCACTATGTCTGCAGATCAAATCTCCTCATAATCAGTAGTTGTTGCGTAATATACAAAAACATAATCATTATCTCTCAAGAATGCATAAATATCACTATAAACAACACATATCATATCATCGTCATAATCAGTACATGAGTGACAATGAATAGAAACATTAAAATCAGGAAATTCATCACATAACTCATCATAAGTTTCCTCAACTAAATCTGTAATTAAATTAATATGAAAAATAGAATACTCCTCAATGGGATGCTTTATAGCATAAAAAATGTTAAACTGAACAATATAGTCTCCAAACTCCATGGATAAATTTTCTGCATGCACATTTATCTTGGTCTTCGCTGTTTTGAGGAATGACCTCCCTAGAATAAGTGGACCTTACTAGATGGTGACTCCCCAAAATATCTGCAAGAAAGATCAGCACAAGTCCAAGAGAATTAAAAACAGATATAGGAATTACATTAATAAAAGCATCAAAATCTAGCATGGCATGCTCAAATCTGTAATTGCCTATAATACATGGAATTGTAAAAGTTCATGGATCCTTACATTTCTGAGGTATAGGTTGAATGACGGCTAAAACATTTTGGCTCATACTAATTCTCTCATTACCGCTCAACCTCCTCTTGTGGTTGCATAATTCCTTAAGAAACTTGACATATTTTGAAATTTGCTTAATTGCATCCAACAATGGAATATTGACTTCCATTTTCTTGAAGGTTTCAATAAGCTTTCTATCCTTCTTAGCCTTATCTATCTTTATGGACTGAGTGGCTCTCTATAGAAAGGGAAATGCTACTACATGCTTCTACTACTCATCAACTACCACTGATTTCTTCTTACCCTCAGATTTTTGGGTTAGTTCATCAAAAACTGATTTCTCTACTGGTTGTTGCTTGCTTGCAGGTTGAGGTTCAATTAGCCCTTGTACAGATTTTCCAAACCTCAGCATAATGACACTCACATTCCCCTTTGAATTGGGAATTGTTTGTGAAGGAAGTTGGTCAGAATCCTGGGCCTACAATTGATTCAATGAAAAAGCCAATTGTCCAATTTGGGTTTCTAAATTCTGTATGGTGGCCTTTATCGTCTGGTGGAACTAAATATTGTTAGTGGTCATCTGCTTCACCAAATCCTCAAATCAAGGCTCAAGTTTTATGGTTGCTAGACTTGGTTGTTGTATAGGCTGCTAGAATTATTGCCTACTTGGTCCAGCATGAGGCTGAAACTGTGGTTGCCTAGGTGGTTGTTGAAATGGTTGCCTATACTGTTGTGGTTGCTGTTGTTGTGAGGTTGCATTACCATACCTCATATTTGGATGATCTCTCCAACCAGGGTTATATATGCTAGAGTATGGATCATATTTAGGCTGTTGTTGTTGCTGGTATTATGGTTTACCAGGAAAGACACCTGTTGCAGCTACAAAGTGATCTTGAAATACAGAATCATCATCCTGAAGTGTAGGGCATGCATCTGTGGGATGAAATGAATAAGAAGAAATGCCACATAGGCTTGCAGGCCCCTTCATAGGTAATTGTTGTGCCATTGCCAACTGTCTCACCAAGGAAGTCAACTCATCAAGTCTATGCTCCATTTTCTGTTAGTCAGCATGAGACACATGAACCTCATTCACTCATCTGGTGGAAGTAATCATCCGAGTACCAAACTATTGAAAAATGGCAGCCATGTTAGCAATTAATTCTCTAGCAGCAATTAGAGTTTTATCAACTACTGCACCTCCACTAGCAACATTATGCTCATATCCATAGGCAACAAGCCCTCATAGAAGTATGGTGGTGGGGACAGTTTGAGCACTGATCTGGTGGTGGGGACAACTTGAGCACAATTTCTTAAACCTTTCTCAATAGTCATGCAAAGTCTCTCCTGTCATCTGTCTTATACCACATATATCTTTTCTAATGGCAACAACTCTAGATGTAAGGAAAAATTTCTCCAAGAACTGCCTCTTCATGTCATTCAAACACTTTACTGAACTTGGTGAAAGGTAATATAGTCAATCCTTAGCTACATCAACAAAAGAGAAAGGGAATACTCTTAACTTGATGTGTTCCTCAAGTATCCCTTGTGGCTTCATGGTTGAACAGACCACATGGAACTCCTTTAAATACTTATAAAGGTCCTCACCTGCAAGACCATGAAACTTTGACAACAATTGTATCAATCTAGATTTAAGTTCAAAGTTAGCATCAAGATTAGGATATTGAATCCCTAAAGGCTGATAAGTAACATCAGGAGTAGCTAGTTCCTTAAGGGTCCTATTATGCATGTTATCACCCATAGCTGCAATACTACTTAAGCTCTCAGGTGTACTTTTAGTTTCAATATCAAATTCAAGTTCAGATATAATTCTTTCACCAAACCTATGATCTCTATTAAGTATATGGATGGTCCTCTCAATGTCAGGATCAATATCAAGTAAATGAGTAGTGGAAGACCTAGTCATGCAACGTACAAAGCACAAAAACACAAAACATACAAAATAGACTATACAACACTAAAATTCTACCAAAATAAATCTAGTTAACCTATCTAGACATTTTTTTAAAATATGGGACCACCACAAGATGAAAACTACAAAAAAATGAAACTAAAAAATACAATAAAAAATCTTAAAAAATTGAAAAAATGGTCTAAATGATAGAATTTGACAAAAATAGGGGTGACCTCATTTCATAATGAACTTTACTTAAAAATTCCTATTTTCCTTCAACTGACCAATTTTAAGCTCATTCTGAGCACAAACTTTTGTACAATAATTACCAAAATGCAATTAGATGAAGGTTTTTTTTGTTAAAACCACCTGAAACAAGTAAAATAGGGGTTATTGAAGGGTTAGTAGTTCAATATACACCTAATATAGTATGTGGTGCAACTGGGTCGAGCCCTTAGATGATTCCAGTTAATTAATTATATTAAGAAGTTAGCAACCGGGGGGGTTGGTTTGCAAGAGTAATTAAAAGATAGTAATTAAAGGATAATAATTAAAATGTTGTAAAATATTGTAAACAGAATGAAGACAAATAACCAATCCAAGGGAATCTACAACTCTTGAGTTTAATCTATCCTTATCCACTATGGACTCATTCATAGGCTAACCAGATTTTTGGTATGCTCTACTAGAAAAGCATCTAACATTTGGTTAATCAACGTTAGATGAAGTTAGTTGTTACTAAATGGTCTCAAAACTCAAGAGGGGGGTGAATTGAGTTTATAAAAACTTTTCGCAAATCTTTCATAAAACCTTTGATTTCTAATTTTCGTTGAAGCTATTAATTAATAGAAATGAATGAATGAATGAGATAGAATGATATAGCACTCAAATGAACTAGACAAGGGAGATAGTATTCAAGTAAATAAAAAAAATAGTGCACAATATAAAGAGGCTGAGTTAGGAAAACAAACACCAAGCTTTATCCTGGTTCAGCCACCAATCCAATTGTGGCTTACGTCCAGTCCTTAAGCAACCATTCAAGATTTTCACTATATCTTCAAGCTTGAAATCAGGTGCTTGACAACCTTTACAAATTTGAAGCACTCAACACACCTTGGGATACCTCACCCTTGTGCTTGAGCCTCTATATTCAAGGGATACCTCACCCTAACTATTTTGAGGGATACCTCACCCTCTCTTGATAGATTATACAATATTTAGATGAAAGAAACTCTCTCTAAAATAGATAACACAAATTGAAGAACTATGGTAGTAAGGATTCACACTTTGATACTTAAAATAGGGTATTTAATAAAATGATGAGAAAATTCGTATTTAATGCTCAAGAATATTTTTTCAGAATGTTTCCTAACCCTTAATTAATGCCTAAACACTTTATTTATAGCCCATAACATTTAAGAGACGTTAGAAGTAGTTGGGGGCATTAAATGCTCTCAAAGGAGCTGTTGGGTAAAGTTTCTGTAATTGACCATAATTTGTTATGGCATAACCATAATCGATTATGACTAGCAAAGACGACAACATCCTGGGCTTTTATCTAACTTCATAACCTATTATGAGTTTTTCATAATCTATTATGGAGTATTTCATAACTTGTTATGAATTGTCATAATCTATTATGAAATTAGGCATAATCGATTATAGACATTTAGAAAACGTAAAGTCACGATAAACATGATTATGCAAAGCTATTTTGAAATGAGTTTTGAACCAAGAAATAAGTTTTTGTGTGAGTCCATTATACCTCTACATATGATCTAAGTCCTATTAGCTAATCTGGAAAAACCTTGGGATTTGATCTTTGCACTTCATTACTTTCTTGTTTATTGATCATCAAAACCAAGACCATTGTCATTCACATTAGCATCCATCCAACCCTAAATCAACCTAATACTTAGCATTAAACCAGGTTAGTCAATTCATCAAACACCTTTGGTGCATTGCCTAATCTCTTGTGAAATCTTCATCCAAGCATGAATTCTCTACTAGGTAAGCACCTAGGATTTGGTCAATCAATGAAAAATGGATTAAGCATCCATTTAACCCTAAATTAACCTCATACTAGAATTCATGCTAGGTAGACAATACATCAAACAACTTTGATGCATTATCTACTTTTTTTTTTTGCAAACACATGATAGTTAAGCAACTATCATATGAACACCAAAACTGAGTTAAGAACTCAGACAAGATGCAACAAAGTCAAGAGAAGAAGGAGAGAAATTTGATTAACAACAAGAATGTAAACATTCATCACAAGGCCTAAAAATTAAACATCAAGAGTGTTTCAATCCCTAGGATTGATTACAAAGCTTTAGCTCTCCATGAATGGAGAGCACAAACAAAAGAGTAAAGTGCAGAAAAATAAAAGAGAAGGAAGAAGAGAGGAGAGGAGAATTAAGCAAGAGAGCAAGTGAAAAGACAGAAAAATAAGGGAATGCCCTTGGTTTTGGTCTTTCTCCTCCACATAATAGACACTAAAAGTGAAATTACAGGTTTTTCCCCAGCTTAGACTCTTCCTCTTCTAATTAGCTTTAATTAGACACCTAATTTGTAAGATTGGGACACCTAATGAAGGAGTTATGACCAAAACTCGTTTAACAGCTCCTTGATCCCATTATCTCCCTTCAAATGTTAAAAACCCTATCAAAATCTCACTTTTTTTATATGTGGTCTTCATTAAAGTTGAAGGATTTTGTATCAAATTTCTATTGGAATCGATTTCAACCTAATTTGACTCTTACAGCTCAAGATACGACTCAAGATTTGCACACTGCTCAGGTTCCAACGACAGTACCTCTGTTCTAACTTCCAAGCCCAAATGACACTTTAGAAATCTGAATCAGCTTTGGAGCTCTACAAAAACATTTTAGAGCTTCCTCTCATACTTCCTACAAGTTAAAGTTCATAATTTGTAGATGTCTATAACTCAAGTTATGCTCGAAATACAGAAACAATGTAAAATTGCCACAATGCTGAAAAATACAACCCAGCCCAATTTGAACTCAAACTTATAAATGGTGGCCAAAACTAATCAATTAAGCATACAAGAGCTCTAAAATGCTAAATATGTTGGTTAAATAATATATAAAAATGGTGTTTATCAGTCATGATTAGTCGTTTTCAATTTTCAAAACGAAGGCACCATGATTAGCCGTTTTCACTTTTCCAAAACGAAGAGACACTTTTGCCCCTATTCATGACAATGGTTGGGGAGGTTTTTCCTCGCTTATAAATAGGTGTGGGGGTTTTCCTTTCTCACTTTTCACCTTATATTACATTACTGACTTTCTTTTCTAGCGAGCCAAGGTGATTTCCGACGAGTACCTATGGCATTTGTTTGTGGTTTCCCGCCTTTTTCAAGATCTTTTCACCGTTCAAACTGAAGGTACCCTCCTTCTCCACCATTTTTCTTTCTGAAGACATCATTTAGTGAGAGAAAATGTCAGAGAGTAAGGAAATATTACAAAATAGTGGTGTGTCAATGGAGATTCTGAGTTCTCCGTCGTCCCCACCGCCTCAGCCATGACAGAGGCTTAAAGCCCATGGTGGGGACTCTGAAGATGGTCCAAGTTCGTTGATCTAGGGAAGGATCTTAGAGGCAATCAGGAGAGCGGATCATGCTAGAGAGCTAGCAAGGCAAAGACCAGCCTGTCTGCTCTCTGAACTTATGCTAGAATTAGGAAACCCTAGTGAATTGTCTTCTGAGTCTAACATAAGTATGGCTTCTATAGGTTATATTATTGCTCGAACTCGAAGAGCAGCACCATCAGAGCAAAGGAATCTCATCTTTTCCTGTGATGTCATCCTATATCAATGGGTTGATCGAGGTGTCTTGGGCACTCCTTCCAATATGATAAGCGCTAGGGATGCCTAAGAAAAACAATAATATCTATAACTGACTGTAGATAAGCTAAGGGATAAAGAGCATGCTATCTGGCATCCACAAAAAGAAGAAAGAGTGTGCTTTGTGTGTACTAAAGGCGCACACTTCATCTACATGCATGAGACACTTTTCACAAGGATCTGGATCCAACTACCGTTCTGCAAGTCCGAAGTCGGGGTGCTTAACCGCATACGCGTGACTCTAGCCTAGTTGCATCCAAACACATGAGGGTTCATCCGAGCTTTTAAGCTTGTCTGTTGAGTCTTTGAGTGGCCATACTTTGTCAATTCCTTTTTCTTCCTCTTCATTCGGTTCTCACCCTCCAAGAATAGTCATAAAAAAGGATGGGTTAATTTGCGGGCGCCGGCCGAATGCAAAGTTTTCAAGACATATGAGGTGTCCTTCAAGAATGTGAAGACGAACTTCTTCATAATAGAGGGGGCTACAGGGTCAACTCCTTTTTTTGTTACCGTGAATGACCAACCCTATCTCTACTTATACTATACTCAGGCCATTTGGGAGCGTAGGATTGAAGAGATTGAAACTCCGATGTCCAAGCTCCTTGAAGACAAAGTTTAAGTCCTTCATTTTCTTATTGAGTGGGCCGACACGAGGGGCTCTATATACTGTAAAGACGTCCTCAATAAGCCCACCGATTCATTAAAAGCATTATTTGGTATCTTATCTTGTACATATCTATTTTTCCTATATTTAATTTTTTTTAAGTGTTGTAATACTTGTTTTCTTCTTGCAGAAAGCATGGCCCTTAACTGTACTTGAATGCCTCGCCCAATGCTTGATGGCTATGAGAGCCAAAGCATATGGATCTCAGGCCCTGGCGGTTGTCCCAGGGGTGACCATAGTTGTTCCTCCGCCTTCACTTGAGGTTCCAGAAGCGGATCTCGGCTCTCCTGTACAACCTCTATGAACTCAGAAGAGGAAGGCCAAGAACAGAAAGGATCAAAGGCGCAAGAGGCTAGCTGTCGAGGATGCTCTTGAAGTTCTAACTAGTTTGGGGTCGTTCATCCCAGAGGGTGCTCCACTACATTTTCCTTTCGGATCAGTGTGGATATATAAGGTTAATCCTACAAGGAACATTGACAACACCCTACTATATCCTGTTGATGCTGATGTGCTCATTAAGAATGATATGGTGGAGCTCCTCCAAGATGCCCAAATCCTGTGTCTGAGCAACGACTCTATCCTCTGATTTTTGGACAGGGCCTTTGATCAGTTCAAGTAGCTCAAGGGTTAGAGAGAGAGCTCAACGCCTTTTGGGGTGAGAAACAGAGTCTTGAGCTAACTGTCGCCCAAAATGATAGGCAATTGGCTCAAGCTACTAAAGAACTTGAGTTGTGTAGAGTTGAGATTACCAAGCTCCAGGCTAGGGTCACTCGCCTTACCGAGGATGCTGTTGAGCCGGCTACTCTCCGGGCTCAGGCTATTGAGGTGGCTACTCTCTAGGCTCGGTTACCGAGGTAAACATGCTCCAAGTCAACTCGCTAAAGGGGTATCATGGGAGAACACATTGAAAGAAAACTTAGCTTCCATGGAGTCTACCCTAGTCGACGTCCGAGCTAAGAATGAATTACTCCATTAGACCGAGGACAAGCTAAACGAAGAAACTATAGAGCATGAAAGTGAATGATCGAGCACTTGCCTAACTCTGCCTTCTAAACTCGAACCTTAATGAAGAATGAATTAGTTCAATGAAGCTAGTCTGAGATGGTTAAATCGTTGTTGTTGTTGTTCTCGCTACTGCTTTTATTGACCAAGTTAATTAGAGGGCTGAGGTGGAGAAGATGAGAATGAAACTTTAGAGGGCGGGCATACAGAGGAGATGATCGCATAGGCTGGGATGGAGGTGGCGACCCCAGAGGAGGCGACCCCAAAGGAGAATGCTTAATTGTGATCCCCTTTTTTTTTTTTTTATTTCCCCTTATGTGGAGTATTTTTATTTTGTATATGGACAAGTCCTGATCTCAGTGATAGCTATTGAGACTATAAATTCAATTAATTTATAAATCGATTCACCAAAATACTTGTAGTATAAAGCACAACCGGGTTGAGCCCTTGGATCACCCTAATTAAGTAATCAGATTAAGAAATTAACAAAGGAGGGAAAAAATTTGCAAAATTAATTACTAGAAAGTAATTAAAAATTGTAAACATAATCAAGTAAATAATCAATCTAAGGAAATAAACTATTGTTGAGTTTAATCCATCATTAATAACTAGGAATCCATTCAATTGCTAATCAAATTCTTGGTCTTAGATTACATCAAGAAGCCTTAAGATGATCTATGAATTCTCTACCAGATAAGCATCCATAATTTAATTAATCAAGGTTAAACAAATTAAGTACCCATCAAATCCTAAATTAATCTAAAACCCAAATTCAACCAAGCTAAACAAACAACATCCAAGAAGCATTTGATGCATTGTGTAGTCTCTGTAATCCTCATTAAACACGTGGTAATTATGCAATTATCACATCAACATCCAATCAAATTATGAAATTTAATTCATATTTAGCAAAATAAAAGAGAAACTTGATTAGAAATTAAATGTAAAACAATCAAAACAAGATTTCAGAATTAAATATGTAGATTGTCAATCCCTAAAATTGATTTAAAAGGGTCTAACCCTCTATGGATGGGAGGGATAAATAGAAAACAATGAAAACTAGAGAGAAAGGAGAAGAAGAAAGATAGAGAGAGGAAGTGCAAGCAAGAACGACTAGGAAAAAATTAGGATTGAGTTTCGTGGTTGCAGCTGCTGCTTAAATAACTATCTCTAAAATTAAAAATCTAAGTTTTTCTCAGTTTAGGGTTAATACTCTTCCTCTTAGCTTTAATTGGACACATAATTTACATAATTTGGACTTAGGGTGAGAGAGTTATGCCCAAAACATTCTTAACAGCTCTTTGAACCCTTCATCTGACTTCAAAGTGGTTTTTAAAACGTCACAATTTTTTTGTAAGTGGTGAAGTGACGATATATGTCTTAGCTTTCAAATGCGACTAGTTTTAGGTCTACATTATGTCTACAACCTAAATTTTGGCACTTTCCATATCGTCCAGGTTCCAACGACAACATTTTTGTTCTAACTTCATGGCCTAATCTGACCTGCTAGACATCCAATTCAGCCTTCGAGCTCTGCTTCAAAGTTGTAGATATTTCTCTTATCTTTCTTATAAGGTAAAATTCATAATTTTTAGATGTCTATAATTCAAGTTATGCCCAAAATAAAAAAATAGTATAAAATTATCAATAATGCTAAAAAATACAATTAATCCTGATTTGAACCCAAACTTATAAAATGTGGCCAAAACTAATCAATTAAGTACATAAAAAGGTCTACAAGACTAAATATGAGAGTGAACTAATATATGAAAATTGTATTTATCAAATTTCCTCACATTTATCTTTTGCACTCCCAGGCAAAACTAGAAATTCAACATAGAGAATAAGGAATAACAATACAAACTCAAAAGTTAAAAACTCTAAAAGACTCACTTTTTAATGATGTTCAATAATGCGAAAGTCTATAAGCAAGAAGAGCAACCAAAGCTTCAATGAATTAAAACATTCATGAAGTAATATTTCTTTATATCTCAAATTAACAAGCAAGTTAACTTCAATTGAAAATCATAAATCAAGAATGATAGAATCTCACAAGATACACTCTCAATCCCTCAAGTATTTAGAAGGTAAGTGTTTCACTCAATTCAAACCATGAAAATTTGCACTACCTTCAGGTTGCTTATCTTCTACTTCTCCACTACTCAAAACATATGCACACACAAATTAAGAAGACTTTATGCAAGGTTGTAATGGGTTCAAGGTAAGGGAGAGGAATAATAGGGAGATTACAAGTTAAATACCAAAGAGAATAAAAAAATATTAGGGATGAGTTCAAAAAACAAGCATGAAAGTTTAACCCGAATCCATGTAATATAAATTCTCTTTACATATTATTTTCCCTGTTCTTTTTTTGTTCTTATTCTTTTTTCTTTTTTTAAAAAAATTTTTCTTTTGTTTTTTTTCCTTAATTGGTCACTCTTTCCTTTTTCACCAAATATTTTGTACACTAATTAGCACACCCCCACACTTGTTCAAGAACTCTTCCAATGACAATGACAATGCTCTCCTATTCCTTAAAGTTAGGTAAAAACATGATTTTCCATTTAAGGCATGTATTAACCTAAAAACAAGGAATGACCAATTAAGCTTAAGGGGGTTAATCAAGGAAAAATATGCAAGACTGTCTATTTGACTAAAGTAACTAATTTAAGAAAAATGCATCAATCATGTTCATGTATGTATGTGAAAATGTAGCCTAAAAAAGAATCAAAATAAGTTTTAGAATAACAAATTCTATGAGTGAAAATCACACAAGGAAGAAGAGAAAGACACAAATGTTCAATCCATTCATTAAAAGGCTCAAAGCCTCACAAGATCTATTTCTATCAATATGAGAGACAATTTATTCATTTAAGTTACCTCAATTTATGCATGTTCACAACTTTCACAAACTCAAAGTTTCATTAGAAAGCAATTTAAAACACACTAATATATATATATATATATATATATATATATATATATATATATATAAATATATTAAAAAAAAAAAAAGAATTTACAACAAAATTTGAAACAAAATAGAAATAGAATTAAAAATAGAAAACAGAAAAAAAATATAACAAAACAACAAAATCAACAACAGAGAAAAATAGAAACAGATAATTATAACAAAAAATAGTAAACAACAAATAAAAAAAGAGCAACGGTAAATTAACAGAACAAAATAGTAAAAATAACAAAAAACAATAAAAATAGTAAAATTAAAATAGCAAACTGCAGAAAAAGAGAATGCTAAAATTCCTCCCCCATATGTAAATTTTACATTATCCTCAATGTAAAGGTCAAAAATCATTAGCAAACCATCAATAGCATAAAAAAATTTAGGACAAGTAAAATAAAAGAGAGAGAGAGAAGAAACTTCCTTATCAAGTGATGTAAACAACCACTTGTTTTTGCACTTGAAGACCATAATTGTGTTGAAAATTACCTGAAACACGGGAAACAATGGTTAGTGAAGGGTTAGTAGTTAACTATACTCCTAATATGATTGATTAAACTTAGAATAGTCCCCAGCAACGACGCCAAAATTTGATAGATGTCGAGACTATCAAATTAAATCAATTTATAAACTAATTCACTAAAATACTTGTAGCATAAGATACAACTGGGTCGAAATTTGGACTACTCTAATTAAGTAATAAGATTAAGAAGTTAACGAAGGGGGGAAATGTTGCAGAATGAATTAATAGAAGTAATTAAAAATTGTTAACATAATTAAGTAAATAATCAATATAAGGAAATCAACTATTCTTGAGTTTAACCCATCATTGATCACTAGGAATCCATTCAATTGCTAATAAAATTCTTGGTCTGAGATCACATCAAGAAACTTTAAGATGATCCATGAATTCTGTAGAAATAAGTTTGTTCCAATGGTTTAATATGTTAAGTTTTGATGATGACAAATGCAAGATGAAAAGAATGATGCTTATGCTACATAGATGTACTTAATAGATTATATTGTGTCATGCATGATTATGTATTTTATCTAGTTATATTTTACTTAATAATCATGCAATGAGATATGTGTAGCATTCTTTATAGAATATATCCAATAATGCTTTATATGAGTTATAATGAATTAATATTGGATTTGAGTCTATTTAAATGAAAATGTGCAAAGTGTTATTTGTTGCATCCTATATAGGGAATATCCATTAGTAATTGATAAATATCTTATTTGGATGTGTCTATGAAATTCTTCTATGCATGTTAGACTAACTAGAGCTATACATTTATGAATCATGTATATAAAGATATTGAATTATGAATTTGAACTAACAATGTTTGTTTTTAAGTGAGCAATACTTTGTAGGATAGTCCAAGTACTAAGAGTGAACATTGCAACAAGAAAACAAAAGATCACAATTATGCTCAACTCAAGAAGAATGAGAATGATAAGATGTTCCAAGTTTTTGCAAGATTTGAAGAGAAGATTTTCTTTGGAAGCTTGGATTACATTAAGAAGCCTAAGATCTAGAATTGATGATGGCAAGATCAAGTCCAAGATCTTCAAGAATAGCTTATAGGACTTAGATCTTGTGTAAAGGTAAAAAGGAATCACACTAAGCTCAAATATGTTTTTAAATCTTTACAAATGGTTCTTACATGCTAAATTGCCCAACAAACATGTTTTGAAAAGCTAGTCACAGTAGTAGTTCAAAACTATGAAAAATAGTCAAGTTTGAGTTTTGAAAAGTTGACCTTTGGTTACTCTTTTGACCATATCTTTCAAATTTTTTTAGTCTTGTTCTAAAATTTATTTCATATAAAAGTAGACTTAATGTTTTTTCCAATGAGTGGTCATTTGCTTTAAACAGATGAGAAATGAAGAAATTATGACAATTTAAAATCAGTTTTTGAAACTACAGTGCAATAACCGACTATAGAATATCGATAACCAATTATTCACCAAGTTAGGAGAATTTTTCATGTTTTTAAAGCTCATAACCGATTATGGAACAGTCATAACCGATTATATGGAAACCAGAAACAATTTTTCAACGGCTATAATTGGCATTTAATGCCCCCCAACCACCACTAACAGCTCTAAAATGCTTTGGGTTATAAATACAAGTGTTTGAGCATTAAAGACAAGTGGGGAAACAATCTGAAAATGATTTTTGAGCATTGAACATGAATTTTACCATCATTTCATCAAATACTTTGTTTTGAGCTTTAAAGTGTGAATCCTTGATACCCATAGAACTTCAATTTGTATTATCCACTCTTGTGAGAGTTTCCTTTCATCTACACTTTGATTATTCTATAAAGAAGGTGAAGTATCCCTCAAAGGATTGTAAGGGTGAGGTATCCCTCGTTGTTGAGGCTCAAGCACAAAGGGTGAGGTATCCCTAGGTGTGTTGAGTGCTCTCGATTGTAAAGATTTTCAAGCACCTATTCAAACTTGAAGGTTTAGTGGAAAATCTCAGGTGGTTCACTTTAGGACTGGACGTAGGCCATAAGTGATTGGTGGCTGAACCAGGATAAATCCTTGTGTTTGCTTTTCTCAACTCTATGTCTTTACTTTTGTGTTTTAATTATATATGCTTGAGTTGAACTTGATATCTAGCTTATTTACTTGATTTATCCTTTAACCCAAGTTACATTTGAGTAGTCTATAATAGATGCACCTTTGTTATGCATGTTTTGCTGTATGTGTTGATTGAGTATATCAAAATGCTTAATTTCTAAATGGTGTTTTTTAAAATTTATAATCACCTAATTCATCCCTCCTCTTGGGTAATGGTTGCCATGACTAACAAATTCTCTACTAGATAAGCATCCAGAATTTAATTAATCAAGGTTAAACAAATTAAACACCCATTTAATTCTAAATTAATCTAAAACCTAAAATTCAACCAAGCTTAACAAACAACATCTAAGAAGCCTTTGATGCATTGTTTAGTCTTTGTAATCCTTATTAAACACATGGTAATTATGCAATTATCACATCAACATCCAAATCAAATTAAGCAATTTAGTTCAGATTTAACAAAATCAAAGAGGAACTTGATTAACAAGTAAAAGAGAAACTTGATTAGCAAGTAAAAGATAAACTTGATCAATAAGTAAATGAGAAACTTGATTAGTAATTAAAAGATAAACTTGTTCAATAAGGAAAAGAGAAACTTAATTAACAATTAAATGTAAAACAATCAAAATAAGATCTCAGAATTAAACACAACGATTGTTAATCCCTAGGATTGATTTAAAAAGGTCTAACCCTCTATGGATGGAAGGGACAAATTGAAAAGAATAAAAACTAGAGAGAAAGGAGAAGAAGAAAGGTGAAGAGAAGAAATACAAGCAAAAACGACTAGGAAAAAATTTTGGTTGAGTTTTGTGATTGCAGCTGCTACTTAAATAACTATTTCTATAATTAAAAATCCAAGTTTTCCCCCAACTTAGGGTTAATCCTCTTCCTCTTAACTTTAATTGGACACCTAATTCGTATAATTTGAGCTTAGGATGAGAGAGTTATGCCCAAAACATTCTTAACAGCTCTCTGAACTTGTCATCCGACTTCAATGGGTGAAAACACCATCTAAACGTCATAATTTTGATAAGTGGTCTTCATAATAAGTGAAGATATATATCGTATCTTTCAAATTTCACTAGTTTTAGGTCCATATCATACCTAAAGCCCAAATTATGACCTAATCTTTGTACATCATCTAGGTTCCAACAACAGTATCTCTGTTCTGACTTCGTGAACCAGTGTGACTAGTAGACATTAGATTCAACCTTCGATCTCTTCATCAAAGTTGTAGAGTTGTCTTTTATATTTCTTACAAGGTAAAATTCATAATTTTAAGATGTCTATAACTCAAGTTATGCCTGAAATACATAAATAATATAAAATTCCCAATAATACTAAAAAATACAATTAAGTCTAATTTGAACCCAAACTTATAAATTGTGGTCAAAACCAATCAATTAAGCATATAAGAGGTCTAAGAGACTAAATATGTGGGTTAACTAATAAATAAAAATTATGTTTATCACTCGGGTGTTTTTTTTAAGTATTTAGTACTTAGCATTTTTTCCTTCATATTCTTGTTGTTTTCTCTTTTTCTTCACCAAGATGAATCCAACACTCGATCTTGGTATTCCTTTTACACTTAGCAATTTGCTCGTGCATTTCAATCAAGATAGGTCCAATGCTCTATCTCGAAAGCTGTTTTAGACTTAGTGAACACTCGATTTTTTTCCCACTATAGATGAGTCCAAAGCTCGATCTCAGTGGTTGGGTTTGCTTAGAAGCATTTTTTACATTCACCCAATTTTTGAAGTAGAATAGTGACGTGAAAGCCTCTTGGAGCGATGTCCACTATCTGAAGCAATGGTCTAATGCTCGTAACTGCGTTAAACCCTCTTCAGGTTTATGAGTTAGGCATAATTTTTTAACAACATTAAACCTTTTTTAGGCTTATGGCTTTAGTTTAGATTTTTAACCGCGTTAAACCTTTTCAAGCTTACGGGTTTAGTATTGTAACAGTGTTAAACCTCTTTCAAGTTTATGGGTTGAGTTTTCCTTTGAGAATATGATTGACATATAAGCCTTTTGGTGTGGAGTCCACCGTCCTAGGCTATAATCCGATACGCTTAACCTCTGTAAACTTGTTTGGTTTATGGGTTAAGGTCAAGCCATAATGGTACGAGTGAAAACCCTTGACTGCACTCCTTGAACTCGGATACCATTCAAGTGGATTTTCCTATTTGGTCATCATGTACGAATGTCAAAATGTGTGATCCTCTTCGAACCTGTATTCCTTGGACCTCTTCGAGGTGTTATAAACTCGTAGGTTGTAATTAACATTGATGAATAGAATAAGAGAATGTTGAAAAATAACTAATTCATTCATATTGGAAGACATCTCTTACATGATAGAAGTAACAATTTAAAGGAACTTAACTATAATACTTTCTTAACTTATCTGTGTTCTAGAAATTCTTGATGGCCTTGCTAGAGAGGATTTCTAGGGTGTAGGTGATAATTGCTGAGTTTACTAAATTTAAATCAATTTATAACTGAATTATCAAAACTATTTGCAGCATAAGGTAACACCGGGTCGAGCCTGTAGATCACTCTAATTATGACATCAGATTAAGAGGTTAATAAACAGGGGAAAAGAGTTTGTGAAATTAACAAAAAAATAGAAAGCAATTAAAGAAGAGAAAACAAAATTAAGATGCAATCAATCCAAGAGAATTAACCAATCTTGATTTTTATAGATCAATTCAATTATCAACTGAATTCTTGATCTTAGATCACATCAAGATGCCTCTCAATGATCCATGGATCTTCTACTAGAAGCGCTTCCAGAATTCAATTAATTAAGGTTAGACAAATTAAGCATTCATCCAAAACCCAAATCAACTTAAAAACCAAGATCCAACCAAGCTAAACATTTCGTCAAACACCTTTGATGCGTTGTTTAACCTCTGAATTCATCTCTTGGCACATGGTAATTATGCAATTAATATATGCAAATCCTAATCAAATTAAGCATTAAATCAGAATTTAAACAATAGAAGAAGAAGAAGAGGAATTTGATTAATAGATGAATGTATAACAATTAAAATAGAATCTCAAGATTAATCATCAAGAATGTCAATCACTTGGATTACTTAAAGGCTCTACCCCTCCATGAGAGGGGGAGAACTCAGAAAAAAAAGAGAGAAAAATTAGAGAGAAGGGAGAGAAGAAAGATCTAAAGAGAAGATGAAAAGTGTAAAATGAAAGGTGAGAATTGTGTGTAGAAATGAGGTGCCTCGGTTTTCTGCCTTCTAACCCCAAAAATACTCCCTATTTTGGCTTCACATAATTAAAAACCCATTAATTATATAACTGAGTCCATTATGAGCAATTGGGCCCAAACCCCATGCAATTTGGAGGTCTACAACTCAAGTTATGGACAAATTATTCTCCAAGGGTCTCTGATTCCATTGGCTGAATTCAAAGGCTGAAAATTCCATCAAAACGTCATAGTTTGGAAAAGTGATCTCATATGAAATGGAGATATATGTCTTAACTTTCATTTGCCACTAGTTTCAGTCCCAAATCACATCCATAGCCCAAGTTATGCCCTTATTAGTGCACACTGATCGGGTTCCAGTAATAGAACCCGTTTTCTGACTTCCAGACCTAATTAGGTCCACTAGACATCTGATTGAGACTTCGAGCTCTTCATCAAAGCTGTAGAACTTCCTCTTAGTTTTCCTACAAGGTAAAATTAATAATTTTCAGATATTTAGAACTCAAGTTATGGTCAAAATACAGAAATAACGTCAAAACTCATTAATGCTGGAAAAAAAATCAATTATGCCCAATTTGAGCCCAAACTTATAAAACATGATCAAACTCAATCAATTAAGTACATGGAGAATGTAAATGACTAAAAATAAAGGTTTATCATTGCATAAAATATGTGATTATCAAATTTTCTCACACTTAGCTTTTTGCACTCCTAGGTAAAACATATAAGACTAAAACTAGGGGACAAGGAAAAACAATACAAACTCAAAAAAACTAAAAACTCTAAAAGACTCAAATTCCAACAACATTCAAGAATGCAAAAGTTTACAAGCAAGAAGAGTAAGAAAAGATTCAAGGAGACAAAGCATTCAGGAGTTAAAATTTCTTCACATCTCAAACTAACAAGCAAGGTAGCTTCAAATTGAAAAGAATGAATCAAGAATGATAGATCCTCACAAGATGCACTCTTAATCCCTCAAGTGTTTACAATGTAAGTATTTTACTCAATTCAACCCATGAAAATTGCAATACCATAACCGTGCTTATCTTCTACTTCTCCACTACCAAACACATGCACACAATAATCAAGAAGACTTTATTCAAGGTTGTAATGGGGCCAAGGTAAGGGAAGGAAACAATATAGATATAACAAGCTAAACACTCAAGAGAATAAAAGAGCAATGAGGAGGAACTCAAATGACAAGTAACAACCATGAATTTAACCCCCAATTCCATATTATGCACATTCTCTTTACATATTTCTTCTCTTATTTATTTCGTTTTTTTTCGATTTCTTTTCTTTCACAACCTTTCTTGCATTTATTCTTTTTCTTTTCATTTTTTTATATGATTTTTTGTTTTTTTTTCAATCAGCTTGCATATTACATATCAATTTACACAACCCCCACACTTGAACTATTAATTGTCCACAACAAGCGAAAAAGCTCCTCCAATGAAAATGAACCAATGCTCTCCCATTCCCTAAGGTAAGGTAAAAACATGGTTTTTCACCTAAGGCATATAATGAACAAAGACAATGAATAGGCAAATAGGCTCAAAGGGGTTAATCAAAGGGAAATAATGTAAGGTTGGCTATTTGGCCCAAGTAGCTAATTCAAGAAAGAATACTTCAATCATGTTTATGCATGCAAGTGAAATGTAGACTAAAAAAGATTCAAAGCAACTTCTAGAGTGATAAATTGACATGAGTGAAAATCACACAAGAAAGAAGAGAATGGTGCAATGTTAAATCCACTAATAGGCTCAAAATCTCACAATATATGCATCCATCAAACTCAATCCACTAATTCAAACATCCACCACCAAGCATGTCAAATTTAAGAAGGAAGAAAATTCATTCAATCGTGCAAAGACCTTGAATTTCAATTGCTTCAAACTCATAAGCTTCACAAATCCTAAAACACCATTGGAAAGGAAATAAAAACAGAAATACATTTTTTTTCTAAACAAAAAATATAATTTAAAAATAACAAAAACAAAAAATCAGAATAAAAAAGCAATAACAAAATTTTACAACAAAAAAAAATGTAAATCGAAACAACAAAAAATTAGAACAACAAAAAAATTAAAAAATAGAATTAGGAAAACAGAAACAAAAACTGCAAATTATCTAGCAAAATAGTAAACAGCAGAAACACAACAAATTATGCAGAAACAGTAGAAACATCACCATGCTAAAATCTCTCCCCCACACTTAAATTTTGCATTGTCCTCAATGTAAAGCTCAAAAATCATTAGCAAAACATTAATAGAATCAACAAATATGAGACAAACAAAATAAAAGAGAGGGGAAAGAAACATTTTTATCTAGTGGGAAGGCTTCCACCAGGGTCCCATTACTTGAAGTAGAATGACCAACTTATGCTTGAAGCATCATGAGAGCTTCCACTAGGGTCCCATTGACCTTCTTTAATTTTCTTGGCTTCACCACTAGAATGCAATTTGTTTACTTCATCAACTTCATTTTCCTTGTTTATGCTAGACCACGGCCCAAAAACAAAATCCACTGTAGTAGTGACCACCGTCTGGTGCTCTTTTCCTTTCTTTGAAAATTCTTCAATGGCCTTAAACTCCACCTGCTTTTGTGTTTAAGATTCTACAATTGCACCAAAAACATTGTTGATAGATCCCTCGATACCATTAACTGCTGCGTAAATAGAATCATTAGCTCTCAAAAATGCAGAAATCTCAACACAAATAGTACATAACATATTACCATCACAATCAGTACATGAGTGGCAATGGAAAGAATCATTAAAACTAATAAAATCAGGAAATCCATCACACACCTCATCAGAAGTTTGCTCAAACTCAACTAAATCAGCAAGTAAATTAATATGAAAAATAGAATGCTCCTCCATGGGATGCTTCATAGCATAAAAATGTTAAACTGGACAATAGAGTCTTCAAACTCCATGGATAGAGTTCCTGCATGCACATCGATTTTGGTCCTTGCTGTTTTGAGGAATGGCCTCCCTAAAATGAGTAAGGTCTTATTGGATGGTGACTCCCCTTCCATTTCTAGAATATAAAAATCTGTAGGAAAAATCAGTTCATCAACCTTTACTAACACATCTTCAATCAACCCGGCTGGATGCGCAGTACTTCTATTAGCCAACTGAATCACAACACTTGTAGAATGCAAAGGGCCAAGTCCAAGAGAATTAAAAACAAACATAGGCATTACATTAATAGAAGCACCTAAATCTAGCATGACTGCTCAAATTTGTAATTGCCTATAACACATGGAATTGTAAAAGTCCTTGGATCCTTGCATTTTTGAGGCATAAGTTGAATGAGGGCTGAAACATTTTGGCTCATATTGATTCTCTTATTACCCTTCAGTCTCCTTCTCTGGGTGTATAATTCCTTAAGAAACTTGGCATATTTTAGGATTTGCTTGATTGCATCCAGCAATGGAATATTGACTTCTACTTTCTTGAAGGTCTCAAGAAGCTCTCTATCCTTCTCAGCCTCATCTATCTTTCTAGTTTGAATGGCTCTCTGTGGGAAGGGAAGAGCTATAGCAGGCTGCTGCAGCTCATCAATAATTCTTGGTTTCTTTTTACCCTCAGAAACTGATTTCTTTGCTGGTTGTTACTTACTTACAAGTTGAGGTTCAATTGGTGCTTATACAAACTTGCTAGATCTCGGCACAATGACCCTCACATTCAGATTGTGAGTTGTTTGGGAAGGAAGTTGGCTAGACCTTTGACTTTTCAGCTCACTCATAGTGGTTGCCAATTGCCCAATCTGAGTCCGTAGATTCTGAATGGTGGCATTGACATTCTGTTAGAACTGTATGTTATTTGTGGCCATTTGTTTCATCAAGTCCTCAAAGGAAGGCTCAGATTTTATGGCTGCTAGACTTGGCTGCTGCAAATAGGTTGCTGGAATTGCCTACTTGGTTGTTGGAATGGCTGCTGATATTGCAATGGTTGCTACTGCTGTTGTGATGCTACATTACCATATCTCATATGATCTCTCCAGTCAGGGTTGTATGTGTTGGAGAATGGATCATATCTCTATTGTTGTTGCTAGAATTGAGGTTTATTAGGAAAGACACTAGCTGCTGCAACAAATTGAGCTGAAAAAATAGATCCACCATCCTAAAGTGTTGGACAAGCATATATAGGATAAGATGGACAAGAACAAATTCCACACACAGTTGCAACCATTTGCATAGGTAGGTGTTGCCGCACTGCTAACTGTCTCACCAAAGAGGTCAATTCATCAAGTCTATACTCCATTCTCTGCTGATCAGCATTGGATACATGAAGCTCATTGACTCATCTGGTTGAAATAATCATTTGAGTTCCAAACTGTTGGGCATTGGCGGTCATATTTGCTATCAAATCTCTTACTTCAGCAGAAGTTTTATCTGGTAAGGCACCTCCACTCACAGCATCCATTATGCTTCTGTCCATTAGCATCAACCCCTCATAAAAGTATTAGATCAACAACTGATCACTAATTTGGTGGTGGGGACAGCTCGAGCATAGCTTCTTGAATCTCTCCCAATATTCATGCAAGGTTTCTCTTGTCATTTGTCTTATGCCACAAATGTCTTTTCTAATGGCAGCAACTCTAGACGTAGGGATGAATCTCTCCAAGAATAGCCGCTTCATGTCATCCCAACTCATGATAGAACTTGGTGAAAGGCAAAACAACCAATCCTTGGCCGCATCAGCAAGTGAGAAAGGGAATGCCCTTAGCTTGATGTGCTCCTCAGGGATCCATTGTGGCTTCATGGTTGAGCAAACCATATGGAATTCCTTAAGATGAATATGAGGGTCTTCACTCACAAGACCATAAAACTTGGGCAACAAGTGTATCAATCCAGATTTTAATTCAAAGTCAGCATTAAGATCAGGATATTGAATACACAAAGGCTGGTAAGTTACATCAGGAGCAGCAAGTTCCTTAAGGGTCCTATTCTGTATGTTATCACTCATAGTTGCAAAATTACTTAAGATCTCAGGTTCACTTTCAATTTCAAGATCAAAATCAAGTTTAGAAGCAATTCTTGCACTTAGCCTATGAGCTCTAATCAACCTATGCAAGGTCTTATCAATCTCAAGATCAATATCAAGTAATTGGCTAGCAGAAGACCTAGTCATGCATCATCCAAAGCACATATAGCACAAAAAATAGTAAACAAGCAAAAATACACTAGATAACACTAAAAATCTACCAAAATAAATCTAGTTAACCTATCTAATGATTTTTAAAAATCATGGGACCACCACAACGTGAAAACTACACAAAAAGAAAACTAAAAAATACAATAAAAATATTAAAAAATTGAAAAAGTGGTCTAAACGATAGAATTTTGGTAAACTAAGGGTGACCTCATAGCACACTATGAGCCTTATTTATTAGGTCATTTTCCTTCAACTGACCAAGTTTCAACTCATTTTGGGTTTATTTGTTGTTGTAACACCTCTTTGGAGGATGTCACACATAAAAGAAAATAAAAGAAAGAGAAATAAAATCTACCCAAGTTGTGAAACATTTGTTACATACTATTACGGGTTGTAAAATAATTCTGTTAAAGAATATTCTTAAATAAAATATGCGGAAATAGCAAATAAAAAAAAAACATAAAACAAAACAACATTACTTATAGTATACATATGATCCAAGTTATAAGTTATACAAATAATTTACACTAAAAGTACAAATATTTAAACAAAAACAAAATAAAGCAATAAAAAGTCAATATATACGTAGACGTACGCAGACGCGCCCAAAAAAAAAAAAAAAACATCATGCATATTTAATCTCCGAAGGATCACTCTCAACATGAAAATGATCATCGGAGACAAATATCCGGATGTCTCGACTCTCGACGATAACGAGATCGCGCGATCGATACGATACTAATCTCACTAGGCTCCGTGGTCATACCACCAAAATATCGCCTAAGAGATAAGGGTAACTCTAAATGTAAAAATACGGTAGTAGTCATAACCGGCTCTCCATCAAACCGTTGACGTAGGGTCACCGTCACCGTCCTACATACGTCACGAGTCTCGGTCTCCTCGCGGATGCCAAGCTAGCGATCCTCCATGAAACTCCAGGTACAGTACAAATCCTAAAAATCCAGTACCGCCATACCCAATCAAATCAATCCAATGGATATGGATGATCGATGGTTCTTGATCGTAAACCGGTCGTTGATTTGCTGATCTTCCTCCTACTCCTCCTCAGGGTACAGGATCTCAAGAGGCTGGTCCTCTTCCTCAAAGTCTTTATCGCGTAAAATAAATATACGTAAATACATACAACGAAGAGGTAAGACAATCTAAAATCACCATAAACATGGCCAATAAGAAGATGACAAACAACATATATACAGTTCATACAATACGAAAAGTTATAACAGTAATAATAATGGAATAGAGTAAAGCTTAGATATCATAACACTACATAACATCACAAATATAACACAAATAAAAACACGATAAAATAATATCACGATAGAATAAAATAAGAAATAGACAACCATCATAATAATTACCAGATAAAGATAAATAGAGAAAATAGAATAATATCCAAGATATAATCATATACACTAAGACACGATCCTACTCCATGGAGCTAAACACAAACAGATATCAGAGAGAATGACTTGCAAAATCTATTAGTACCACGGCTGCCCAACCAACTATCGCACTGTCACACGTTGCGTCAATAGCCTACGACACTGGGAATCCACCATCCAGGCGTAGTATAGTTCACGGTCTCCCGTTGTGGCACTATAGGCAATGTACTACTAGACTTTACAAACCTCGATTAAATATAGTGCGTGTCGAGTCCATTAGTGTGCTATCGGTTACACGCCACGGCCAATGAGCTACCAACTCCATCCATATATGGGATCCCGTACACTAACGTCTCCAAGTTCATTAGAACAATGAACCACACTACGTTTATCGCATCGACAACACGATGTGATTCGTCTCGTCAACCAAAACACCAAAAATTAGCATATTACCAAAATACCCTTGAGAAAACATATCCTCAAAGATAAATATATACAGTAAGTCCCACCGGACAAATACTGTTCCAAAGCCTGTACGGGTTCACATTTTCCCGACAGCGAAAATTAAATATAGTAACGGACAATCGCGTAGAAATTTTATCGCGTTTTCACAATTCCGTCGTTTTTACAAACGTTTATAAATCGCGTAAATATATTTTTCTGTTTTTAAAATCGCTTAGAATTTTTAATACGTTTTCTCAATCGCATAGGATTTTTAAATCATTTTCTTGTCCAAATCCCTTAAAAATCACTGTTTAAATAAATAGAAATAATAATTAATACGTTTAAACTACGTATAATATTTTCCATGCCGTATACTGTCTTTTGGACATCTTTTCTATCTTATTTGTCCGTTTTTACTAAAAATTGACAGTATTTTGTTTAAAAAATTATATTAATGGTTTCCTAATTTTACCGTAAAAATTCTGTTTATTAAATTTTTAAAACCATATACTTAATCCTTTTGAAAACTACTAACATGCTTCAAAATACAACATGAGCTATATGTTAGAAATTTTCGAAAGTTACTGTATTTCATTTCTAATAACAAAATCATTAGTTCTAAGTTCTCAAACTTATTTCTAATTGATTCTTTTCTTTAAAACTCATTTTAGAAAAATTATTTTTAACACATATTGCATCCTTATACTTAGAAAAGGTTTGGATTTAATTTTAGAAACCATGGATACTTGGTTTGGCATGTTGGCCGAATTTCCTAAATATTTTGAAATTGATTTCTAAATTATTTCTCATCTTCTAACTATATGTCAAACTTATTGTATTGTCTAAATTCATTTAACTATTGTTTTAGAAAATGGTTTTTGAAATCAACACATTCATTTTAGGCATGTTGGCCGAAAATACTAAGTTTTACCATTTGATTTCTAAATTCATTTTTCATGATCTAAACAACTTGAAACCTTCTTAATTCTCCTAGGTTAATTAAATTACCTTTTAAAAAAAATTAAGAGAACATTTTGGTTCTCCATTTGATTAGTGGCCGTGAGCCTCATGGAGTATTCTTTGGAACACACATGCATTTCCTTGACATGTTATTCACATCCTATACATTATCATGCAATTCTATACTTTATCACGCAATTCTAACACATGCAATATTATCAAAGCTTATAGACATGCAACTTAAAGCTTGTAGACATGCAAATTATTACAAACAACAAATAGGAAAGCTATTAACAAATACACAACCACATCAAAGAAACTACTAACAAGCACAAACATGAATCCTTATGGATTCTACAATCACAAAATCAAACTCCATCTTCTTACCACCATCCATAGGTGATAAGATTTGTCTTCCTCTTACCTTAAATGAAGACAAATGGATTTCTTTCACTCCTCCTAGGTCACGGTTTTCTCCTTCAAAATACCTAGCAAACTCCTTGGTACAAACTTCCAAGTAGGTTTTCAAGCTTCAAATGCAAGAATTTGCAAGAACTCTCAACTAGAGATGTTCTTAGGATGGTGTTTAGGTTTAGAAAACTTGGTTGGATAGAATTTTAGGTGGTTGGATGGTGGAGTATGAAGCTTGGCCGAATGGTGAAGAAAGAAAGCAACAATGGTGGCTAGGGTTTTTGGATGAGAGAGAAGAGAGAATTTTGCATGAAAGAAAAGTGAAGAATGGTCTCCTAACCCTCACTTGGCCGTAGACTTCATGGCTTGCAAGGTGTCCATGGCTTGGCTTCATCCAAGCCCTTGGATGCATCAAAGGTCAAGATTAAAACTTGGTTAGCAAGCTTAGCTCTCATTGGTTGGTTCAAGCATAGTCACCATGCTTAGTCACTAATCCTCATCATTACTAACCTAGTCACAAAGTTAGTCATCATGTTCAAGAACATTCTTCCACTAATCATGTTTAATTAAGCTACTAAGTTAATTGGTTTAGCTAAACGTGGGTCCCGCAAAACATTTTCGGATCCACTATCACTAAGTTATATTGACTAATAAAATAATATTATAATAATATAAAATTATTTTATTTGTGATTAAATCCTAAAAATTAAAAGATTAATTTTTAGCTCATTCAATTGGGTTTAGTAAGATCCCCTTTTTGAATAATTAAAAACAGATTTTACCGGTCCGGAAAAATATTATTTTCCCCCAGTAGCAAATCACACAAAAAGTCCATATAAAATCACAGACAGTAATATTGGACACTAAATCAAGTAGAAAACAATTAAAAACAGCAAAAACAGTACAAACAGCACGTTCGGGACGTAACGGTCATTTTTCTATTTTTTCCCACAACGTAGTTAATCGTCCAAAACGTTCAAATAAAATTACAGACAGTATTAATTGTCTGTATATCATCCAAAAAAATTAAAACAGTAGCTCGAAAAAGCTTTTATTTTACCGTCTCGAAACAATTTACGTAAAAAGACCAAATAAAATTTGAGCCTGTATAAACGTATTTGCATTTCATGCAGAAATCGAGAAACAGTAAAATAGGGACACAACGGTCATTCACACGAAAGCTTGAAAAACAGTAAACAGTACATTCGGAATATTTTCTAAAAATTGGGGTGTTACAACTCTCCCCAACAAATAAAAATTTTGTCCTCGAAATTCGCTGTTCCTCAAAACAAATGAGGATACTGATCCTTCATTTTATCTTCCAGCTCCTAGGTAGCTTCACCCGTCACATCATTCCATATGACCTTCACTAGTTCGATCATTTTCCCTCGAAGCTGCTTTACCTTTCTGTCCTCAATTCTGACAGGTAAAGTTTCATAAGTCAAATTCTCCTTCAGCTGCACTTCATCTGGCTGTATAACATGCGTCGGATCTGGTATATACTTTCGTAACTAAGACACATGAAATACGTCATACAGATTCGACAGAAACGGCGGCATAGCGATCTGATATGCTACAGGACCTATACGTCGAATAATCTGATACGGTCCAATGAACTTAGGAGTAAGTTTCTTAGACTTAATAACTCTTCCGACACCAGTCGTAGGGGTAACTCTTAGAAACACATGCTCACCCTCCTCAAATTCAAGAGGTCGTCTTCGTTTATCCGCGTAACTCTTTTGTCTGCTTTGCGTCGTCTTCATCTTCTCTTGTATCATCTTTACCTTTTCCGTAGTCTGTTGTACAAGATCTGGTCCAACAGTCATGCTTTCCCCATCTTGATACCAACATAACGGAGTTCGACATCGTCTTCCATATAACGCCTCATAAGGTGCCATTCCGATACTTGAGTGTAAACTATTGTTGTAGGTGAATTCTATCAAAGATAAAAATTCATCCCAACTTCCTCGTTGCTCCAAAACACAAGCACACAACAGATCTTCCAAAGATTGTATAGTTCTCTCTGTCTGACCATCTGTCTGCGGATGATACGCTGAACTCAGTCGTAACTTAGTTCCCATAGCTTCTTGCAGATTTTGCCAAAACCTTGACGTAAACCTCGGATCTCGATCAGAAACTATACAAGTCGGTACACCATGTAATCTGACAATTTCACTGATGTACAACTGGGTTAATCTTTCCAACGAATACTTAATATTAATTGGTAAGAAATGAGCCGATTTCGTAAGCCTATCGACTATAACCCATATCGAATCATGACCTTTCCTTGTCTTTGGCAAACCAGTAATGAAATCCATCGATATACTATCCCATTTCATTCGGAATAGATAACGGTTGTAACATTCCAAATGGTCTTTGATGTTCCACTTTCGCCTTTTGACAGACTAGACAAGTTGACACGCACCTAATAACATCACTCTTCAATCCGTGCCACCAGAATAATTTTTTCAAGTCTTGGTACATCTTTGTTATGCCTGGATGCATACTCAATAGACTAGTATGAGCATGTTCCACAATATATCGTCTCAGCTCCCGGTCACGAGGAACACAGACTCTACCCCGAAACCTCAGAATTCCATCAGTTCCTTCTTTGAACTCTATTGTCTCGTCTTGCTTTATTTGTTCTCTTATTCCTTGCAAAAATTCATCGGCATTCTATTTTTCCCTTATGTCTTCCATCAACTCGCTTGAAATAGTAACCATGTTAATACAGATCTTCCCCGGTTTTAACTCAACACATGACCACACATCTCTAAACTGTTCAATGAGCTCCTTTTCCTTGATCATCAGAGCAGAAGCACTGATAATCTTTCTACTTAAGGCATCAGCCACGACATTCGCCTTACCAGGGTGGTACAACAGTTGAAAATCATAATCTTTCAGGAATTCTAACCATCTCCGCTGCCTCATGTTCAGCTCCTTCTGATCATATAAGTACTTCAAACTCTTGTGATCATTGAAAATGTTGAACGTTGCTCCATAGAGAAAATGTCGCCATATCTTTAGAGCAAAAATCACAGCGGCCAATTCCAAATCGTGCGTTGGATAATTCCTTTCATGAACCTTCAATTGTCGAGAAGCATATGCCACAACGTTCCGATCTTGCATCAATACGCATCCTAGCCCTTGATAAGAAGCGTCGCAATACACATCAAAAGATTTCGTCGAATCTGGTAGGATCAACACCGGTGCAGTTGTTAATCTCTTCTTCAACTCTTGAAAACTGGCTTCACGTTCTTCCGTCCATTCAAAAGCTTGATTTTTCCTCGTAAGCTGCGTAAGTGGTCCAGCAATCTTCGAAAAACCCTCGATAAACCTCCGGTAATATCCAACAAGTCCAACAAAACTTCGAACTTCTGTTACCGTCTTAGGTCTTTCCCACTGTAAAACAGTTTCCACTTTTGATGGATCCACCGCAATACCTTCTTTAGAAATTACGTGACCAAGAAATTGGACTTCTTCCAACCAGAACTCACACTTAGCCAATTTCGCATACAGCTGCTTCTCCCTCAAAATCCGAAGGACAACACCAAGATGTTCAGCATGCTCTTCCTTGGATTGAGAATATATTAGAATGTCATCGATAAAGACAACGATAAATCTGTCTAGATACGGACGAAAAATCTTGTTCATATAATCCATAAATGTAGCAGGAGCATTCGTCACCCCGAATGGCATTACCTGATACTCATAATGTCCATATCAAGTTCGAAAAGCAGTTTTCGGCACATCTTCCCCTTTTACACGAATCTGATGATAACCAGATCTCAGATCTATCTTGGAAAATACCACAGCTCCTTTCAATTGATCCATTAAATCGTCAATTCTGGGAAACAGATATTTATTCTTGATAGTCACCTTGTTCAGCTGACGATAATCCACACATAGCCGAGACGTTCCATCCTTCTTTTTGACCAAAAGCACTGGCGCACCCCATAGGGAAACACTAGGTCGCACAAACTCTTTCTCCAACAGCTCCACCAATTGCTTCTTTAGCTCCTCCAATTCCACTGGTGACATACGATACGGTGCAATTGAGATAGGACCTGTTCCTGGTACTAAATCAATTGAGAACTCGATTTCCCTCTCGGGTGGTAAACCAGGTACATCGTCAGGAAAAACATCAGGAAACTCGTTGACAACAGAAATAGTATTCACATCCTTCTCATTCTTAACTTCTAGAGAAGACAATACCATATATCCCTGCGCTCCATCTCTTAACAAAGACTTGACCTTAACAGCAGTTAAGAACCCAGACTTTTCTTCCTTAGGAAAAACTATGGTTTTACTAGCACAATCTATAAGAATATGGTTAGAACATAACCAGTCCATCCCTAATATTACATCTATCTCAATAAGAGGTAAACAAATCAAGTTGACCATAAACAAACGGCCCTTCACAACAATAGGACAATCCAAACAGATCTTAGATGTAACAACAGGTTTAGCAGTTGGCGTCGATACACTCAATTTAACATTCAGAGAAGACACAGGCAACTTCAGTCTCTCCACACAATCATATGCAATAAAGGAGTGTGTAGCACCAGAATCATACAACACAGTCAGAAGATTACCTCCAATGTCTCCTTCTCCCTGAATAAGATCATCAGACTTAGAAATCTCAGATCCCATCATTGTATATACTCGTCCTCCTGACCTTGGTTGAGTACTTCTAGATTTTTGCTGATTAGCTTTAACATACCGAACAACAGGTTTCCTCTCCGGCTGTGGACAATCCTTCGATATGTGCCCAGGTTGCTTACAGTTAAAACAAACTGTACCTTTAACCGTGCACTCGGGAGAGATATGACCTTTCTTCCCGCACTTAAAACAGGTCGGCGTAAACGCCACTCTCTGTCCAGCTCCACTACCACTTGCACCTCCACTAACTGATGGTCGTTGAGATTGATTTCCTGTTGGCCTGGAATACGGCTTACGCTGAAACCGATTTGTATTACTACCTCCACCTCTCTGAAACCTTGTCGGCCCAAAGTTCTGATTCCTCTGATCTCTAGATGGCTCCAACTCCTCAAGTCGAGCACAAGCATCCACCAAAGCATGAAACTGAGTCATTCTCAAGGATACCACTCCTCGTTTCAGTTCCACCCTTAAACCTGATTCAAACTTCCTACATCTCCACACATCATCTTGCCGTGTCTGAGCATAATCTGAGAATTGAGACAAATTCTCAAATTTTGTGGCATACTCATTCACCGTCATATTTCCCTGTCGCAAACCAAGAAATTCCATTTCTTTGGCATGCCTAGCACTCGCAGGAAAATACTTATCCAGAAAAGTATTAGAAAACACTTCCCATGTGATCTCAGTCCCTTCAGCTTGCAATACTCGGCGGGTTCCTCTCCACCAATGTTCTGCATCTCCTCTCAGCATGAAGACAGCATAAGTCACCTTCTTATCGTCTGTGCATCTCATCCCTTCAAAAATCCTTTCCAAATCTTGCATCCACTGACTTGCTTTCTCCGGATCAACCTCGCCTTTAAACTGTGGCGGATTGTGGC
The DNA here is from genome assembly GCA_029884605.1 of Ormosia emarginata. NCBI lineage: Eukaryota > Viridiplantae > Streptophyta > Magnoliopsida > Fabales > Fabaceae > Ormosia > Ormosia emarginata. Next base: position 15,035,765 of record JAQQTP010000078.1, on the reverse strand, counting down.
GCCTAAATTCAGATAAATTCAGGGCGTCAGCAGTAGCATCTTGTTGTTGAGCTGCTCTCAGATTTTGCTGAGTAATCACTTCAGCCATCTGCCGCATAGCTTCAGCAGCAACCATCATAGGATCCACTTCACGATTCATGTTCGTACGTCCTCTACCTCGTCCAGACATCTTCAAACAGAACAAAACAAAATTAGATACATCCTTTTAGATACTTCCGAAAGGATATAAATCACAGAGAAGCACACAGCACAAACAAAAACAGACCCAACCACAACCCCAAAAGACTCTAACTTGGGCTCTGATACCAACTAATGTAACACCCCTTTGGAGGATGTCACACATAAAAGAAAATAAAAGAAAGAGAAATAAAATCTACCCAAGTTGTGAAACATTTGTTACATACTATTACGGGTTGTAAAATAATTCCTGTTAAACAGAATATTCTTAAATAAAATATGCGGAAATAGCAAATAAAAAAAAAACATAAAACAAAACAACATTACTTATAGTATACATATGATCCAAGTTATAAGTTATACAAATAATTTACACTAAAAGTACAAATATTTAAACGAAAACATAAATAAAGCAATAAAAAGTCAATATATACAGACATACGCAGACGCGCCAAAAAAAAAAACATCATGCATATTTAATCCTCTAAAGGATCACTCTCAACATGAAAATGATCATCAGGAGACAAATATCCCGGATGTCTCGACTCTCGGCGATAACGAGATCGCGCAGTCGATACGATACTAATCTCACTAGACTCCGTGGTCATACCACCAAAATATCGCCTAAGAGATAAGGGTAACTCTAAATGTAAAAATACAGTAGTAGTCATAACCGGCTCTCCATCAAACTATTGACGTAGGGTCACTTGTCGGTACCGTCCTACATACGTCACGAGTCTCGGTCTCCTCTCAGATGCCAAGCTAGCGATCCTCCATGAAACTCCAGCTGTACAAATCCTAAAAATCCAAGTACCGCCATACCCAATCAAATCAATCCAATGGATATGGATGATCAGATGGTTCTTGATCGTAAAACTGGTCGTTGATTTGCTGATCTTCCTCCTCCTCCTCCTCCTGGGTACAGGATCTCAAGAGGCTGGTCCTCTTCCTCAAAGTCTTTATCACGTAAAATAAATATACAGAAATACATACAACGAAGAGGTAAGACAATCTAAAATCACCATAAACATGGCCAATAAGAAGACGACAAACAACATATATACAGTTCATACAATACGAAAAGTTATAACAAGAGAATAATAATGGAATAGAGTAAAGCTTAGATATCATAACACTACATAACATCACAAATATAACACAAATAAAAACACAGATAAAACAATATCACTGATAGAATAAAATAAGAAATAGACAACCATCATAATAATTACCAGATAAAGATAAATAGAGAAAATAGAATAATATCCAAGATATAATCATATACACTAAGACACGATCCTACTCCATGGAGCTAAACACAAACAGATATCAGAGAGAATGACTTGCAAAATCTATTAGTACCACGGCTGCCCAACCAACTATCGCGTTGTCACACGTTACGTCAATAGCCTACGACACTGGGAATCCACCATCCAGGCGTAGTATAGTTCACGGTCTCCCGTTGTGGCACTATAGGCAATGTACTACTAGACTTTACAAACCTCGATTAAATATAGTGCGTGTCGAGTCCATTAGTGTGCTATCGGTTTACCATGGCCCAGCGGAGCTACCAACTGTCCATATATGGGATCCCGTACACTAACGTCTCCAAGTTCATTAGAACAATGAACCACACTACGTTTATCGCATCGACAACACGATGTGATTCGTCTCGTCAACCAAAACACCAAAAATTGGCATATTACCAAAATACCCTTGAGAAAACATATCTTCAAGATAAATATATACGAAGAAGTCCCACCGGACAAATATTGTTCCAAAGCCTGACGGGTTCACATTTTCCCGACAAATAAAAATTAAATATAGTAACGGTCAATCGCGTAGAAATTTTATCGCGTTTTCACAATTCCGTCATTTTTACAAACGTTTATAAATCGCGTAAATATATTTTTCTGTTTTTAAAATCGCGTAGAATTTTTAATACGTTTTCTCAATCGCGTAGGATTTTTAAATCATTTTCTTGTCCAAATCCCTTAAAAATCACTGTTTAAATAAATAGAAATAATAATTAATACGTTTAAACTACGTATAATATTTTTCATGCCGTATACTGTCTTTTGGACATCTTTTCTATCTTATTTGTCCGTTTTTACTAAAAATTGACAAAGATATTTTGTTTAAAAAATTATATTAATGGTTTCCTAATTTTACCGTAAAAATTCGCTTATTAAATTTTTAAAACCATATACTTAATCCTTTTGAAAACTACTAACATGCTTCAAAATACAACATGAGCTATATGTTAGAAATATTTGAAAGTTATCTTGTATTTCATTTCTAATAACAAAATCATTAGTTCTAAGTTCTCAAACTTATTTCTAATTGATTCTTTTCTTTAAAACTCATTTTAGAAAAATTATTTTTAACACATATTGCATCCTTATACTTAGAAAAGGTTTGGATTTAATTTTAGAAACCATGGATACTTGGTTTGGCATGTTGGCGAATTTCCTAAATATTTTGAAATTGATTTCTAAATTATTTCTCATCTTCTAACTATATGTCAAACTTATTGTATTGTCTAAATTCATTTAACTATTGTTTTAGAAAATGGTTTTTGAAATCAACACATTCATTTTAGGCATGTTGGCCGAAAATACTAAGTTTTACCATTTGATTTCTAAATTCATTTTTCATGATCTAAACAACTTGAAACCTTCTTAATTCTCCTAGGTTAATTAAATTATCTTTTAAGAAAATTAAGAGAACATTTTGGTTCTCCATTTGATTAGTGGCCGTGAGCCTCATGGAGTATTCTTTGGAACACACATGCATTTCCTTGACATGTTATTCACATCTTATACATTATCATGCAATTCTATACTTTATCATGCAATTCTAACACATGCAATATTATCAAAGCTTATAGACATGCAACTTAAAGCTTGTAGACATGCAAATTATTACAAACAACAAATAGGAAAGCTATTAACAAATACACAACCACATCAAAGAAACTACTAACAAGCACAAACATGAATCCTTATGGATTCTACAATCACAAAATCAAACTCCATCTTCTTACCACCATCCATAGGTGATAAGATTTGTCTTCCTCTTACCTTAAATGAAGACAAATGGATTTCTTTCACTCCTCCTAGGTCACGGTTTTCTCCTTCAAAATACCTAGCAAACTCCTTGGTACTAACTTCCAAGTAGGTTTTCAAGCTTCAAATGCAAGAATTTGCAAGAACTCTTAACTAGAGATGTTCTTAGGATGGTGTTTAGGTTTAGAAAACTTGGTTGGATAGAATTTTAGGTGGTTGGATGGTGGAGTATGAAGCTTGGCCGAATGGTGAAGAAAGAAAGCAACAATGGTGGCTAGGGTTTTTGGATGAGAGAGAAGAGAGAATTTTGCATGAAAGAAAAGTGAAGAATGGTCTCCTAACCCTCACTTGGCCGTAGACTTCATGGCTTGCAAGGTGTCCATGGCTTGGCTTCATCCAAGCCCTTGGATGCATCAAAGGTCAAGATTAAAACTTGGTTAGCAAGCTTAGCTCTCATTGGTTGGTTCAAGCATAGTCACCATGCTTAGTCACTAATCCTCATCATTACTAACCTAGTCACAAAGCTAGTCATCATGTTCAAGAACATTCTTCCACTAATCATGTTTAATTAAGCTACTAAGTTAATTGGTTTAGCTAAACGTGGGTCCCGCAAAACATTTTCGGGTCCACTATCACTAAGTTATACTGACTAATAAAATAATATTATAATAATATAAAATTATTTTATTTGACAGTTAAATCCTAAAAATTAAAAGATTAATTTTTAGCTCATTCAGAATTGGGTTTAGTAAGATCCCCCGCCTCTGAATAATTAAAAACAGATTTTACCGGTCCGGAAAAATATTATTTTCCTGCCCCGTAGCAAATCACACAAAAAGTTCATATAAAATCACAGACAGTAATATTGGACACTAAATCAAGTAGAAAACAATTAAAAATAGCAAAAAACAAGATAAAAAAGACGTTCGGGACGTAACGGTCATTTTCTCATTTTTTCCCACAACGTAGCTAATCGTCCAAAACGTTCAAATAAAATTACAGACAGTATTAATTGTCTGTATATCATCCAAAAAAATTAAAACAGTAGCTCAGAAAAACTTTTATTTTACCGTCTCGAAACAATTTACGTAAAAAGACCAAATAAAATTTGAGCCTGTATAAACGTATTTGCGTTTCATGCAGAAATCGAGAAACAGTAAAATAGGGACACAACGGTCATTCACACGAAAGCTTGAAAAACAGTAAACAGTACATTCAGAATATTTTCTAAAAATTGGGGTGTTACAGTTGTCAGTACGAAATTCTGCAAAGTGACCCGTAATCACCCGTTTTTGCCTGAAAACCACCAAAACACAGCAACATAGGGGTTAATGAGGGATTAGTAGTCACATATAATCAAAATCAGAGTGATCCCCGGTAATGGCGCCAAAAATTTGATAACTTCCGAGTTTACTAAATTTAAATCAATTTATAACTAAATTACCAAAACTACTTGTAGCATAAGGTAACACCAGGTCGAGCCTGTAGATCACTCTAATTATGAAGTCAGATTAAAAGGTTAATAAACAAGAGGAAAGAGTTTGTGAAATTAACAACAAAAATAGAAAGCAATTAAAGAAGAGAAAACAAAATTAAGAAGCAATCAATCCAAGAGAATTAACCAATCTTGATTTTAATCCAACCTTGATTTTTATAGATCCATTCAATTATCAACTGAATCCTTGATCTTAGATCACATCAAGATGCCTCCCAATGATCTATGGATCTTCTACTGGAAATGCTTCCAGAATTCAATTAATTAAGGTTAGACAAATTAAGCATTCATCCAAAACCTAAATTAACTTAAAAACCAAGATCCAACCAAGCTAAACATTTCATCAAACACCTTTGATGCATTGTTTAATCTTTGAATTCATATATTGGCACATGGTAATTATGCAATTAACACATACAAATCCCAATTAAATTAAGCATTAAATCAGAATTTAAACAAGAGAAGAAGAAGAAGATGAATTTGATTAATAGATGAATGTATAACAATTAAAACAGAATCTCAAGATTAATCATCAAGAATATCAATCCTTTGGATTGATAATAAGCTCTATATCTCCATGAGAAGAGGAGAACTCAAAAAAAAAAGAAGATAAAAACTAGAGAGAAGGGAGAGAAGAAAGATCTAGAGAGACGATGAAAAGTGTAAAATGAAAGGTGAGAAGTGTGTGTAGAAATGAGGTGCCTCGATTTTCTGCCTTCCAACCCCCAAAACCATTCCTTATTTTGGCTTCACATAACTAAAAACCCATTAATTATAGAGATGGGTCCATTATGAGCAATTGGGCCAAAACCCCATGCAATTTGGAGGTCTACAACTCAAGTTATGGACACATCATTCTCCAAGGGTCTCTAATTCCATTGGCTAACTTCAAGGGTTGAAAACTCCATCAAAACGTCATATTTTGGAAAATGATCTCATATGAAATGGAGATATATGTCTTAGCTTTCATTTGCTACCGATTTTAGTCTCAAATCACATCCACAGCCCAAGTTATGCCCTTATTAGTGCACACTAATCAGGTTCCAGTAACAAAACCCGTGTTCCAACTTCCAGGCCCAATTAGGTCCACTAGACATCTGATTGAGACTTCGAGCTCCTTATCAAAGTCGTAGAGCTTCCTCTTAGATTTCCTATAAGGTAAAAGTCATAATTTCCAGATATCTAAAACTTAAGTTATGACCAAAATACAGAAACAATGTCAAAACTCATTAATGCTGAAAAAAATCAATTAGGCATAATTTGAGTCCAAACTTACAAAACATGATCAAACTCAATCAATCAAGTACATGGGCAGTGTAAATGACTAAAAATGAGGGTTTATCAATGCATAAAATATGTGATTATTAGTAGGCTCCCATATTGGTTTTGGACATAATTCTAAATGGTCCTTCCTAGTTCGGAGCTAGTTTCCTATCTTTTGTATTTTCCCTCTGATACCCACCCTGTGTAGCACGAGGTCACTTGGGTTAAACTGTCGTGGAATCACTTTGGAGTTATAACTTACAATAATCCACTGTTTGAGGGAGGCTTCCCAGACATGGGCAATGCGACGCTGTTCTTCCAGCAAGTCTAGTTCATGGCGAATGAGATCTAGATTAGCTTCTTCAGAAAAGTTCTATTTTCTATAGCTTGGTTATCCTACCAAGATCATAGCCTCACAACCATAGGTTAGCTTAAAGGGGATTTCTCTTGTGGAGGAATGAGGTGTGGTTCGCTATGCCTATAGGACATGATCGAGTTGTTCCACCTAATTCCCCTTTACGTCGTCGAGTATCCTTTTTATCCCCCTAATTATAACTCAGTTGGCGGCTTCAGCTTGCCTGTTAGTTTTTGGATGCTCCACTAATGTGAAACGTTGTTTGATTTTGAGCCCGACTAGAAGATCCTTGAACTTCTGATATATGAATTGGGTTCTGTTATTTGTGATAACTAACTCCGAGATTCCAAATCTGTTGATGATATTCTTGTAAGTAAATTTCTTGATTCGAACAGAGATGATTGTGGACAATGGTTCTGTCTCAATCCACTTAATAAAATAATTAACAGCTACCACTCGGTACTTGATCTGCCTTTAAGCTTAGGGGAAAGGTCCTAGGATATCTGTCCCCCACTAGTAGAATGGCCAGGGGATGGCATCGTAGACAACTTCTTTGGTAGTTCTACATAGATGTCTGAATGGCATTGGCATTAGTCATAATTATATACATGTTCCTTATTGTCAGCTTTCATGGTAGGCTAATAGTATCCAGCCTTCAATGCTTTTGATGCTAAGGACTTTCTGCCAAGATATTGGCCAAAGCTTCCTTTGTGAATCTCGGTCAAGACGTATTCAGCCTCATTAAGTCTAAGACACTAGAAGAATACCCGAGACATAGAGCTAGTTATCAAAGATGGTGTGCCAGGCCGTTGTTTTCACTATCTGTTGGTGTATGCCCTAGAGGCCAATTTATTTTAACCGTACTAGCTTACATTGTATTATGCTATTTATTTGATATATGAGGCATTTCATTTATTGTGTTATTTATGATATACATAATAAAGTCCTTATAATAATAAGTTTAATGTCATAAGATATCAAGTGGATGACTTGATCATGAGATCCTATTAGATAGAAACATAACACTATTCTTAAATGTCCCTAATCAAGTATTATTGTTAACCAGGACGACAATAATGCATTGAGACTATTATGTGCATAGACTGATGGCAACATCTCACAGGTTATGGATATAAGATATCGAGTCTTCATATGGATACATATTAGAGTAATGATGTATTGGACTGACCCACCATGAGAACGCTACGTGGATCATTACGTGAGTGTCATAAGTGATTCTTATAATAATAATGGTGTATGTGGTCCTTTGACATAAAATCACTACGGTTCCTACATGAGGAGTTATATATCTTAATGCCTTCAAACGTCATCTGTAACAAGGTGATTATAAAGTTAGTTATTGGACATAACGCGAATTATTCAGAAGAATGTGAGTGACCTAGATGAGATTTGTCCTTCCTACATAACAGAGGCGATATCTTCGGGGCCCCTAATTGAGTGAGACTACGAAATGCATGGTCATGCTCAAATGAGTCAATATGAGATATTGATCTCATTTGTTTTTACTACGTCTACTCGAGTATCAGAAAACGGAAGATTAAACTATACAAGGGTGACACATTCCATGTCTTGTGTTCAATCTAGATATCTAGAGAAAGGGACTAAACTACACGAAAACATTGATCACAGAAAGGTTATGTCAAATCACTGACATTCTTATTACTTGGGTAGCAGTGATGTGTTGCTAGATACCACTCACTGCTTCTAATATTAAAATAGTATTTTAATATTATTGCTAACGTCATGAGAACTTGCAGGGTCGCACACATAGAGCAGACTAAATTAGAGCAATGAGAATTTAAGTTGGACTGGGATTCCATCGTGGGCTTAACTTATAACAGATAAGTCCAAAGGCTGCACAGCTAACCCTGCTGCTGCTCACACTCACTTAAGGTAGTTATTATTATAAATAGTACTATTAAGGGGACTGCGAAGTATGCATAATAGAACCCTAGCTGCACCTACAGAAATAGTGAGTGAGAGAGCGACAGGTTTCTCTTCTCTTCATAGCTACCATTGAGTCAGAGACATGGGACTCCTTTTTGAAGACATTGGACGCTCGTGAGTCTGTTCATGTGGATACTACAGAGATATCATCGTTGTTACGGTGTTGGTGATTCATATCGTTTGATTTTCATCTCGCTTCAAAAGGTAAACTTAAAATCACGGATTATGGTATTTTTCGCATGGATCCTTGATGGGAATTTTTGTTTTTCCTCTACATGATGTAACATTCCCCTTAACCTAATGATTTTAATCAGTGTGATAGAAGCTTAGTATGGTTAGTAAGAATTATCTGTTAATTCGGATAATGTTCTGAACTACTTTGAGCGTAATTCTATAACATTAAATACAAGAGAATAATTAAAGTATCTGTTGAATCAGTTGATATGATAGAAATAAATATGAAAATTTATTTCCTAGCTAAGAACCATTAATAGGAGTTGTAGAAAATTTTGGAGTAACAACAGAGCAAGTTTAGTATTTTTAAGGATATTGATAAGAAATTAATGGAACAATTAAGTATCTTAGAAAATTACGAAATTTCATGAAAATGACAAGTAAAATATGGAGAATATGTTGGTATAAAATACCAACTAAGATAAGCATCGGTAAACATAATTATTCAATCTACAGTTTAATTTAACTTGAGACCGAGTAATAAAGCTTAACTGATAAATATTAGTATATGGAGAATTGTGAAAAAAATAAATCCAAGGACTAGGTTGAGTCCTAAAATTTTTCCTAATATCTATGGTAACTTGAAATCTTGGTTTTGGAAAAATTAAAGAATGCTTACTAGATACAAAAGTTACAAAATAGTCAAATTTATCGTCCAACCAAGTCTGAAATTTTCTTTACTCTTCTCCTATTATTTTCCTCTTCATCTCTCGGCTCCTCACTTCATTTCTCTCTATTTTTGGATGAACGAAATTGCAGCCCCAAAGGAGGAGAAAATTCTCAAAGAAAATTAAGAGGAAAACAAGAAACAAAAGTAAGAAATCAAAGGCAAGAAATGCAAAAAAAGTAGTGAGAAGCTAAAGGCTTGAGGTAGGGTTTTTTCTCTTTTTTTTATGTTTCTTGGATTGAAAATTTGTGTTTCTCTCTTAGCTCATGGTTAGAGCTTGATTTGGGTGGATAGTTGTTGGTTTCAAATTGTGCTTCTTCTTTCATTAATTCTTGTGATGAATTTGTGATGTTATTGTGAAGTAAAATTTTGAAACTATGATTCTAGGGCTCACGGCCAAAAGGGCAGCCAAGGAGAAGTGATGATTTTGTTTGTGTTCCAATGAGTTTCTATTACCTTGAACTTCTTGTAAATTGATTTTAGCATGTATAAAAAGAAAATACTTGAATTTGGCATTATTAGAGGCTCATGACCATACCTAGGGAGGTTACCAAATTTTGTTAATTTATGTAGTTCTTTGGATTATTACACTAATTGTTAGTTGAATTGATTATAGAAATGTTGATTTGAGAATAAATTTATGACCATGGTAATTTAAATGAGACATAGCCATGACTTATGCTTGGATTTGTATGCTTCAATTTTGTATACAAATTGTTATATGAGGTGATGATTTGTTTCCATTTCCTTGATTGTATAAAGTATCTTGAATATGAATTGTGATGTTGGAAATGCATATTTGTTAGATGAGGGCCGTGTAGGCCGAATTGGAAGCTAATGGAGAGGTGGAAATCTCCATGCAACATGGATGTGTATGAGAAATGATTGTTTTTGTTTGAAATATAGTTAAATACTTGATTATGAATTAAATGAATTTGACATTGCAGATTGTTGAAAGTTGTGAATTTTGATGATGGAACTTGTTATAATGCTCCTTGATCATTCAAGTCAAGCTAGGTTTTGCATTGAATATGCTCACTTAATTCATAAGGTTGAGCTTGAATGTGTAATAAAATAATCAGTGCTCTCATAAATGAATTTGAAATAAGAATAAGAATTGGACAATTATCCTTGCATGGGAAGGTAATTAGTCCATGCTTTCCTACTTAGTATCCTTGTTTTTGTGCGAACTATGTTTTACTTTAATATAGTGAATTTCAGAGACAATCCTGTTTGAGGGCAAAGTATTCGAAATTCCATTTGAACCATGGAAATGACCTTTTATGAGGAAGGGGGATCATGTGTTCTTGAATAAATTTCTCATAGTATCAGTATAATCCTCACGTATTAATTCCCTCATAGGATATTAGTGGTAGTGCGAGGCCCTAAATCACTCCCTGCCATAAGAATATAGGACCCGAGCTATATGTGGTGGCTCCCATCCTTGTAATGCTGGAGATATGGGTTCTGTAGGATCGACAATAATTTGATGAATAAGAATTTAATTTAGCATTGAAAAATTGAATTGAATTAGTATGTTATGACTACGAATTAAATGTATGCCTAAATATCTGAATCAATTTCACATTATAGTATTGTGATTGAAATTTGTTTTCTATAAATTATTTGTGAATGTAGTACATACTATTGATGATGGATATTTCAAAAACTATTAAATGGAATTCTGTTTCGGAAAGAGGAAGGAATTGATTTGGCAGTTTGCCACCTTCCTAGTTATACGTATAAATGTATTTATTTTTTTAAAATTTCAAAGAATGTGAATTTTCCTCGAAAAACTGGAATTATTATGATGGCACTATTTTCATAATAGCATGTATTGAGAATTAGTATTCTCACCCCATTATTATTATTATGTATTCTATGATAATTCTAGGTTAAGCACTTGCAACATCAGGATACGAACTGAAGAGGATATTTATTTTATTTCTTTTGGATTTGAATGTTTGTATAATGGTTGTATGAAAAAATGTCTATAAGGCATAGAATATGTATTTGTACTATTATGTACATTTGTATAAACTCCTACAGCATGTGTAAATTATTATTACACCTTGTCTCGGCTCATACTTTTATATAATATTATAAAGTATAATTTGAAGTTTTAATAAATATCTCACATAATGTGCTTACTATTATCGCTATAATGTAGTTCCGGAAACATAAATAAAAATAATAGTAAGGGCAATACACGTGATGTATCCACAATTCCCATCACTATCTTTTAGGCTTCCTTCTGATCTTCGGATAATAAGCCATTACAGAGGTAGGCAATTATAGGTGTCATCCAAGTTTAATCTTCTTCCAGCAAAAGTAGGTCATTGCTCGTAATATTGAAAGCAAGTAGTGTTGTGAATTTTTTACAAGCGCACAGATCATATAAGTAGTAAAATAAATATCGTTTCCTCGAGGATCGATTGATTACTAACTCTTATGACAATTTTGATTATTTAAGTGGTTAAAAGAAATAACGAAAGCACAATTAAAATCAAGACGAAAATCAAAGTAATAATGTAAGTAACTAAATATAGAAAAGTTAAGATTCAACTAAAATTTAAAGGCTTAGGACGAGGAATCCACTATACTAGCCCCTATGATAAATTGTAATCCTATCTTTGCTAATGTTTGATTATGTTTTGAAGGCGATTAGTCCTAAATTGTTTAATGCCCAATTTCTAACCCCTAAAAATGTGCTAAAACTTTATCCATCTCATTCTCATAACAATTAATCTAAGTTCCAACTCATTAACTTTTATGACAATCATTTGTTCCTCGAAGGATTTAAGCCTATGTCCAGGTCTCAATTCCTAAGTTTAATTCTTAGATTATCTAGCAATTAGGTTTCATCTTTCGATCATTCATCTAAAGCCTAAGATCATATAAATATGATCGGCAACATACCACAAGCATTAAGCATATTAAGAATGAATCAAGAAAAATAATCTTCCAGTAACAAAGAATCAGATTAACAATTCAACATAGAAAAATAGAGAGTTACATTTTAATCCTACAAAAAGGAATTTAGTCACTCATGGCAAATGTAGCATAAACAAGAACTAAAGTTAAATAAACAACCATGATTCTATCTTAAGAAAATAAGAAGAAATAAAAAGAGATGTAAAAGATGAAGATGGAGAAGATGTCTTCAATGGTTGAACTTCAATTACTCTTGCCTTTGTCTTCAAAACTCTAGCCTCCAATCCTTGGTTGAGAGAAAACAAAACTCCTGTACCCCTGTCAAAGTCTGTTGTAGCCAAAGTGCATAAAGGGTTTAAGAATTTTCTCTATTTATAATAGTTTAGGGGCAAAACTGCCTATCTTGAAAAATTACGTAACTTACATCGTAAGGGAACACACGGTCGTGTGACCTAGAGACAAGGTTATGTATCCTTGGCAGAAGTGTTTTCCAAGTTAGACAAGGACGTGTCTAACTCCTCAATCGCTTCTGAGTTGACACAGGGCCTTGTCTAACTTCAGACGTTAAAAACCCTATCAAAACATAACCGCTTGGATAAGTGATCTTCATGAAAGTTGTAAGGTTTTGTCTCAGATTTCTAATGCCACTGATTTGAGCCCAATATGACTCCTACATCCCAAGATACAACCCAATCTTTGCAAACTACTCAGGTTCTAGTGACAGCACCTCTATTTTGATTTCCAGGCCTAAAATGACACACTAGACATCTGATTCAGCTCTAAAGCTCTCATCAATGTTGTAGAGCTTCCTCTCAGATTACCTACAAGGTATAGTTCATAACTGTTAGATGTCTATAATTCAAGTTATACCCGAAATACAGAAATAGTGTAAAATTGTCACAATGTTGAAAAATACAACTAAGCCCAATTTGAATTCAAACTTATAAATAGTGGCCAAAATCAATCGATTAAGCACAAGAGAGGTCTAAAATGATGAATATGATGGTTAACTAATATATAAAAAATGGTGTTTACCGGCTGTGTAAATGATCCTCTTTGACTTTGAAAACATGGTATCTTCGCTGACTTTCACTCCAAATGTGATAAACCTCTTTAATCTGCAAAAACGAAAACAATGATAAGGATCCGTCTAAAATTCACCAATGAACATAAGTAAATCACCATAATTTATCCGTTTTAAGACTATAAAATATGGGTTTATCAACTCCTCTATGTTACCCAAGTGGCTTCAGTACTCAAGAGGGGGTGAATTGAGTATTTAAAAACCTTTCGAAAACTCAGATAAAAGCAAATTTCTTCGAAGCTAAATATTAAACAAACGCGAGAATAAGGAAGATAATAGAAAGCTTTAAACACAACAAATAAATAAGTAAGCAATATTAAATAAATTACTGAAAATAAAGAGATAAAGGAGAGAAGAGCAGGCACGATATTTATCCTGGTTCAACCACCAACAACTTGTGGCCTACGTCCAGTCCTCGACACACAGTTCGAGATTTTTTACTATTCAATACAAGCTTAAAACAGGTGCTTGCAACCTTTACAAACCTGAGCACTCCTCACACCTTGGGATACCTCACCCTATTCACTAGAGGGATACCTCAACCTCTTTGAAGGATACCTCACATTCTTTACAACAAGGGATATCTCACCCTTTTTACAGAAGTAGAAAATAGATAAAGAGAAACTTTCACAAAGAGTAAATATTACAATTTGAAGCACTAGGAAGCTTTCTTAGGATATCTCAAAGTTTTAGCGAAAAGAGTACAGAAAATATGAGAAAATAAGTAAATCATGTTTTAGCACAAGCAAAAATAATTCAGATGGTCGGGCTAACCTTTAGAAGAGACCCAAGGTCTCTATTTATAGAGCATTCAAGAAAATAGCCGTTGGGTACAATTAATACACCATTAAAAGTAAATATGGTTGTTTCTTTCCATTTCAGAATCCCGTGGTTATTCGAATACCTTATGAGTTATTCGAATAACTTATTTTGAAAAGTTTCATGAAAACCAGTTCTGAATAAGGTTATTCGAATACCTTAAGAGTTATTCGAATACCTCTATTAAAAGAAGCTTTTTGTGAAACAAGTCTATTCGAATACCTTATGATTTATTCGAATAGATCATTTAGAAAAACAGATTTGGAAAGCTGTGTATTCGAATACCAAATATGCTTATTCAAATAGCACTTTGAAAAATAGAAAATGTATGAACATATAAAACATGGTTATTCGAATAGCATGGGGTCTATTCGAATACCCCTGTTCAAAAACATTTGAAATATCTTTAGAAAACTGCCTAAGTGATTTCCGAATTTCTAAAATCTTTTGATCTTTCAAAAACCATATTAAAAACTTTAGTTTAATTTATAAGAAACAGGTTTTTAGATCTTTTAAAACAAACAATGAGATATCCAATAAAAGCTCCATACAAAGAGACCCTAAGTCCTAAAGCTAATCTTTGAAGATCTTGGACTTGGTCTTCTCATCATCTTCATCATGTTTATTATCATCAAAACTACTATCAAAGGCAGCTAGCCAATTACACCCCACACTTGAGCTTTACTTGTCCTCAAGCAAAGAATAAGCAAAAAAAAAAAAAAAAACAAGATTAAACTCAAAATCAAGAAACATGAATCAAGGGAAAAATCCACAATTTAAAAATCTAATTAAACTCGACAATCAAATCCAATCAGGCAACACAGTTCATCACTTAATACAATTAGAGGCTTGACTCTAGCTCATACATTTTCTCTTTACCAACTATTTGAAATCATTCATCTTTCCATCACTCAAGTGTTTAAGGACAAAGTGATTACTCAAATTTCTCTTAACAAATGCATTACCATAGGTTTATTTATCAATATCATCTCCACTTCCAAGTTCACATACAACACAAGAATCAAAAAGACTTTTGTTTAGTTGTAACAGGGCAAAGGGATACAATGAAGGGTAAGAAAAAATAAATAAGGGTAAAAAATGTTCATGGATAAATCGATACAAAAATAGAATCAGGTTGAAAAGATAATAAATAGAACATCATGCATAAGGGTATAATAGATTCTCACTTTCAACCCAATATTTTCATTATTCTTCACCAATAAACCTTCTCTCTTTTTTTTTCTTTTTTCCTTTTTTTTTCATCTTTCATTTTTTTTCTTTCCACCCTTGAAAACAAAAGCAATCTTTCAAGACCTTTCAATTAACACATTAGTTGGTCCATTATTCAAAAATCAATGCATCCAACCTGATTATTTAATTAGGTATCTAAAGAAATCAATTTCAAGCTTGAATGGGGCAACTAAGGGATTATTTTATCAATGCAACTCTGGAAGTCAAGAAAGAATTAAGCCTGATTTCCTTAATCATATTCAAGTCTATATGTGAATCATTAAAATCTCAACAAGATATCAAAATAAGTTCTAGCGCACATCAATTAAGAGAAATCTCACTCTAGAAGAAAAATAGAATTTTGTTTATGAAAAATCCATACATTAAAGCTCAAAACTTACTTTCTGGCTAATGTTAATAAAGAGAACAAATTCAAGCAGAGATGACTAATTTCCAAATAAGATGTTAAATGTTTCAATACTCAATTTAAAAAGATTTCCTTGCACAAAAGCAGCTCATGAGTAGTGGATTCCCCTTTAAAACATATCTCTATCAGCTCAGTATTAATTCAAACAATTAACACACAATTCCCACTTGATTACGGACAATACTCAAGTAGACTTAATAACGACAAATGAGATCGATATCTCATATGGACTTATTTGAGCATGACCATGCATCTCGTGGTCTCACTCAATCAAGGGGCCCGAAGATATCACTTCTGTTATGCAGGAGGGACAAATCTCATCTAGGTCACTCACGTCCCTCCGCATGATTTGTTGTATGTCAAATAACCAACTTTATAATCACCTTGTTACAGATGACATTTGATGGCATTAAAACATACAACTCCTCATGTAGGAATTGTAGTGATTTCAAGTTAAAGGACCACATAGACTATTATCACTATGAGAATCGCTTATAACACTCATGTAACGATCCATGTAGTATTCTCATGGTAGGTCAGCCTAATACATCATTACTCTAATATGTATCCATGTGAAGACTCGATATCTCATATCCATGACCCGTGAGATTTGGCTATTAGTTTACGCACATACTATTCTCAATGCACTATTGTCGTTCTGACTAACAATAATACTTGACTAGGGATATTTAAGAATAGTGTTCTGTTTCTATCTAATAGGATCTTACGATCAAGTCATCCACTTGATTTCCTATGACATAAAACTTACTATTCTAAGGACTTTATTATGTTTATCATAAATAACACAATAAATGAAATGCTTCATATTAAATAAATAACATAATACAATGTAAGCTAGTACGGTCAAAATAAACTGGCCTCTAGGGCATACACCAACAATCTCCCACTTGCAGTAGAGCCAATTAGGCATATGTCTAATGCCTAAAGATCTAGTGTGACCCTCATGCTTTTGTTGTGCAAGAGGCTTTGTCAGTGGATTAGTAATGTTATCATCTATTGGTACTCTGCATATCTTCACATCTCCTCTATCAATGATCTCATGAATGAGATGGAAGCGCCTAAGTATATGTTTAGATCATTGGTGAGATATAGGCTCCTTAGCTTGTGCAATGGATTCATAATTATCACAATAGAGGTCCACTGGTGATGTGAATGGATGTGTTGCAAACTCAGGTGCAGGTTGTCTCAAGTAATAAATTCTTGAGAGTCCGAGGTCGAATCATAGGGAATTGATGAAGAAAAATTCTGAGGTAAGGAAATGATTTGTCACAACAATAAATGTGATAAAACTTGTTCACAAATAAAAAAGGAGTTGCTTGGGCTAGGAGATTAACTCTTAGTAATAAATTAAGAACAAGATTATTTCTTTTTTATAACTCAATTGAAATCTACGCATAACGGAGGTTCCAATCGAAAAATATAACATTCAAAGTTCATTTAAGGTTGTATATGTAGTTATCTTATGGTTCATTTAATTATCTACTAACACTAACACTTGTAAATAGTTTTAAGCATTCATTGTGCCAATCTATTGTCTACAACAAATCAAGATCTCCATTTTACAAGGAGGGTTTATAAATTGATTGGAAACAAAATACAACATATATAATGTCCACTTGATAATATATCGTTCAAGCACAAGAAAGAGATTAATCTAACCCTATCTAATTACCAAAAGCTTCTCTCTTTCACCCAAGCAAAATAAGAATTAGTTACTCATGAACAAGAAGAAAGAAAAAGAGAAGAAGAAGATGATGAACATAACTTCTATTTAGAATAAAAGAAAACTACAACAAGATGATACAAGAACTTGGTTTTAATCTCTCAACCAAGATGCCTTTCATGAGCAACTAATGCAACTTTTTATAGAGCATAAAAAGTAAAAAATGACAGTAGACTTGTTTAATGAGTGATTGGATGAGTGAAAAATGACAAGAATTGTTTAATGAGTTGGTGGATGAGTGAAAAATAACAATAGAGTTATTTAATGAGTAGGTGGATGATGGGTGGATGAGTGAAAAATGAAAATAGAGTTGTTTAATGAGTAGGCAGATGATGGGTGGATGAGTGAAAAATTATTGTCATGTTTGTCTCCCCACTTGCACCAACCAATTTAGTTGTCTTCACACGATTATAACTCTATTAAAAAATCATCATCTTGAAAACTGGTCTCATGAGAGTTGAAGGATTTTGTCTCAGCTTTCCAATTTCACTGGTTTCATCCCAATAAAACTCCTACAGCTGAACTTATGGCCCAATCTTTGCACATTGTTCAAGTTCCAGCTACAGTACCTCTATTATTACTTCTAAGCCCAATCTAACCCACTAAACATCCGATTTAGCTCTTATATTCTTCATGAAAGTAGTATATTTGGGCTTAACTTTCATCTGGACTTGGTTTGGTGTCATTTGAACTCCTATGGCTCAAGAAATAAGCTGATGAATGTGCAGAGGTCAAGCTATCACGAGTAGCACTCTAGTTCTTGCTTTAACTCCAATTTAAATTATCTAAATGTGTGATTCAAATCTTGAGGTAAAGTTATAGAGAATTTTCTTAGCTTTCCTACAAGACCAAAATCACATCAATCAAATATTTGCAACTCAGATTATAGCCAATTTAATAAATGTTGACAAATAGAAAAATTAAGGTCAATTCATGCAATAATTCCTTCAATGGTCCAATTAAGCTCAATATCATAAAATGTAACAAAACTAACTTAATTAAGCCCAATTGAACCTTAAGAAGTCCAGTGAAAAGATTATTAAATAAATAAAATTTTTTTGCTATCAACTAGGTTCACAATGCTAGGAATGATACCAAGTCCAGTAATGAACTTCCTGATCCAAACGACCTCCTTTGTTGCATTGGAGGCAGCAATATACTCAACCTCTGTGATAGAATCAGTGATTGTCTCCTGCTTTGAGCTCTTCTAGCTTACAACCCCACCATTCATGCAATAAATAAAACGTGATTGTGATCTGGAGTCGTCCTTATCGGTCTGGAAGCTAGCATCATTGTAACCCTTTACAACTAGCTCTTCCTTGGCTCCATATACCAAGAACGAATCCTTAGTCCTTCTCAAGTACTTAAGGATGTTCTTGACAGCAGTCCAATCACTCTCACTAGGATCAGACTGGTACCTACTCATCATGCTTAAAGCATATGAGATGTCTAGTCGAGTACATAACATGACATATATGATAGATCCAATTGTAGATGCATATGGAATCTTACTCATGTGATCCCTCTCATCCTATGTGGAGGGGGATTGAGCCTTAGATAGGCTTACACTATGTGACATAGGCAAGAGACCTTTCTTGGATTCATGCATGTTAAATCGTCTTAACACTTTGTCTATGTATGTACTCTGACTTAGGCCAAGCAGTCTCTGTGATCTATCTCTATAGATCCTGATACCTAATACATAGGTGACTTCGCCCAAGTCCTTCATAGAAAAGAATGTCCTTAACCAAGTCTTTACAGACTATAGGGTAGGGATGTCATTTCCAATGAGTAGTATGTCATCTACATATAATACTAGAAAGACAATTGTGCTCCCACTAACTTTCTTGTAGACACAAGATTTTTATTCATTCTTGATGAAACCAAATTGTTTTATTGTATCATCAAAATGAAGATTCCAACTTCTAGAAGTTTACTTCAATCCATAAATAGATCGTTGCAATTTGTACACATTTCCAGCATTTTGTGGAGTATCAAAACCCTCAGGTTGTGTCATGTACACATCCTCGAGAAAATTTCCATTAAGGAAAGCAGTCTTAACATCTATTTTCCAAATTTCATAATCGTGTTATGCTGCAATAACAAGCAAAATCCAAACGGATTTAAGCATAGCAACTGGGGAAAAAGTCTCATCATAGTCTCATCATAACCTTTAACCTTACCTCTTCAGATGGGTCAACCAAGGTCCATACCTGATTAGTATACATGGATTCCATTTCAGATCTCATGGCCTCAAGTCATTTCTCATATTTTGGGCCAATTATGGCTTCCTGGTAAGTCACAAGCTCATCTTGATCCATAAGCAGCACGTCACCTTGTTGAGTCATGAGAAATTCATATCTCTCTATTGATGACGCATCCTGTTAGACCTACGTAGGTCTTATGCTACTAGAATAGATTGTGTTCTATAATGATTTGTGGAGGTTGCTCTATTTCCACCATCGGTTTGCTACTACTCTGCGAACTTTGAATTTCTTTAAGTTCTATTTTCTTCTCATTGGTTCCTTTAGAGATAAACTCCTTTTCTGGGAACACAACAGTCCGTGTGATAAACACTTTACCCTTAGTAGGATTATAGCAATAGTATCCCTTGGTTTCCTTGGGATACCCCACAAAGAAGCATTTATTTGATTTGGGCCCAAACTTAAAAGAAACTTAACGTTTCACATAAGTTTCGCAACCCCAAATCTTTATGAAAGATATACTGGGTCGTCTCCTAGTCCATATCTCATATGGTGTCTTTTGAACTGTTTTAGATGGAACACAGTTAAGTGTGAAAGCTGCTATTAATAGAGCATGTCCCCAGAAGGAGTTTGAAAGGTCAATATGACTCATCATGGATCGGGCCATCTCCAATAAGGTTGGTTCCTCCTTTCAGAAACACCATTCTATTGTGGTGTTCCAAGAGGAGTGAGTTAATATATTATCCTATACTATTTCAGATTATCATCAAATTGTTAGCTTAAGTAGTCACCACCCCGATTTGATCGAAGGACTTTAATACTCTTGTTATGTTAGTTTTGTACTTCATTCTTGAATTCCTTGGATTCTGATTTATGTTTCATAAGATACAAAACTCATATCTACTGAAATCATCAGTAAATGTAATGAAATACTGAAAACCACCTCTAGCCAGTGTGTTTAGAGGTCCATATACATCACTATCTATGAGACCTAAAAGATCACTAGCCCTTTCATCTTGTCTAGTGAATGGGGCTTTAGTCATCTTCCCCAATAAACAAGGCTCACATATCTCATATGATTCAAAATCAAATGAGTAAAAGAATCCATCTTTATGGAGTTTGGAGATGTGTTTCTCATTTATGTGGCATAAACGACAATGCCATAAATAAGTTGGGTTTATATTATTTAATTTGAACCTCTTAGTATTTATGTGATAGATGGGCATTTCGAGATCGAGGACATAAAGTTCATTACTCAATTGTGCATTACCATAAAAAATATCATTCAAATAAATAGAATAACTTTTGTCCTTTATTATAAAAGAAAAACCTTTCTTGTCCAAACAAGAAACATAAATGATATTCCTACTAATAGCAGGCATAAAATAACAGTTCTCTAACTCAATAATAAGTCCAGTGGGCAGAGATAATAAATAAGTCCCTATGACTAAAGCATCAACTTTTGCTTCATTTCCAACTCGTAGTCGACTTCACCCTTAGCCAATGGTCTACTCCTTTTTAGATCCTTCACATTTACATAAATGTGAGACCCACATCCAGTATCTAATACCCATGATGTATAAGTAGATAAATTGACTTCTATAACAAAAATACCTGAAGTGGAAGTATCACTTTCGTTCTTTTGCTTAAGCTCCTCCAAGTACCTACCACAGTTCCTTTTTTAATGTTCGGTTTGACCACAGTAGAAGCACACACCTTCCTTAGCCACTCAGCCCATAGGTTTCAAGCTGGAAGTGTTGGGCTTGGACTTCTCCTTGCCCTTTCCCTTCTATTTATCCTTGGGCTTCTTCAGCTGGTTTTTGCCCTTAGCCTTTTGCACCATTATAATGGCCTTTCATTTTTCTTTATTAATGTTTTGTTCAGCAATTCTCAATATGCTTAGCAGCTTTGGTAGAGATTTGTAAATTTTGTTCATGTTGTAATTCATGACGAATTGGCTGTAACTCTCCAGCAATGATTGTAGGACTAAATTAGTGGCCAACTCTTGACCCAATGGGAAACCAAGCCTCTCTAGGTTTTCAAAGTACCCAATCATTTTGAGCACATGAGTACCAACAGGACTTCCTTCTACCAGTTTGCACTGAAACAGTGCCTTTGAGACTTCGTATCTCTCATGCCTAGCTTGCTCTTGATAGAGCTTCTTCAAGTGTACGATCATATCATAAGCATCCATGTTCTCATGTTACTTCTGAAGTGCAGAGTTCATGGTGGCTAGCATGAGATATCAGACATCTAAGGTGTCATCTTGATGATTCTTATAAGTATCCTTTTTAGCTCTAGGGGCATTTGCAGCTAGTAGCTTAGGAATGGGCTACTCTAGAGATACAACTTTATCTCATGTTTGAGGACAATCCTCATATTCCTGTACCAGTTTAGAAAATTTGTCCCAAACAATTTGTCGTTCTCAAGGACGGATCGCAATGATAAGTTATTTAAAGTATTTGATCTCATGGTAATTTATCAATAGAAATATGCAAAGTATAAGTATCATGCCATAAACATATTTAACAAAGTCTTTAATTAAATATGTCTCCCACTATTTTATTCAAATCAATGACCCTCAGTATTGACTCGAAAAATCCCATCATATGATTTCTTAGTGGTCCAAGATCCATATTTCACCTAGCTTTGAATCAGCTTTGGCTGATCACTCAAAATTTGGTTATTTAGGTAAGAAATATTTTCCAATTACATTGCATGGAACTCTTAGATAGTTAGGTGAATAACACTTATTATAATCCATATAACGGATTAAAGCCCAACTTTCTGCCTTAAAGCCTTCAATCTTATTGAAATGGCCTGGTTAAGTCAAACCCAATGGTTGACAGTTGGATATTACCTTTATCCCATTGCATCTTACTAATATAGATAAAGACATCCTGCTTTGGCAGACCTATACTTAATTGATACTAGCCGTGACGAGTGTTACGCATTGGAAGGCATCACACAATGACTTAATATTTACTTTAAGGGAATTTAATTATTATTATTAGATCTCACAATTTATTAAACTATTTAACATACCATAAACATCCATGCATCTTTTACACGTAAATAAAGCATAAAAGGAATGTAACATGGTTATGGCCCTTAACGCATTGATTCTCCCAAGCCAATGAAAGTATCAATAACTAAACCTAGGGAGCAAACCAGCTTCACCAAGCGTCTCCTACCAATGTCCTCATTTGATGTCGTCTTCTTTCCTCCACAGCAAGATTACATTTGAAAGAAACCTTGTTTTCTATACAAAGGGTGTAACACTCTCTCTCGGGCATTACATTTAAAACTAAAACTTATAAAACTTACCCAAAATATAAAAGATTTATTACAACATTATCCGATTTTCAAAATCTCTTTTTGTGGATAACTTAACTTAACAAAAAAAAAAACACAAATGAAAATAACTTAATAATATACATCATGTACACAGACATTAGTATTTCAAAACATATATATACAAACTTTTTAACATAAGAGAAATTGTTTCAACATAAAAGACCTAATGAGAAGAATCCTCAGCTGGATTTTCCTCTGGCTCCTCGAACGATAAAACCCTCAGGTGCTGTGAAGCTCTACGGACAGGTGTCCTAGTAGATGACACCACACTATCCTCTCTAGGGGTATAGAAACGATCACCTCACAGATCTCTTATAGGCATGCACAACTTTAAATGTACAAAAGTAGTAAAGGAAAAAGTAGTAACCCCATGGAAATTCCTACTCCCAATTAGGGTCACCTCCCTAATATATGTAAGACGTTTCGTCTCTAAATCGACATGTAAGGCGTTTGTGCTTCTGTGGAACCGTACACTGACATAGCCAAGAAAACTAGGTCTTGACGCCATCATTAAACCTCAAAAAAATCAACACGTAAACAGAATGGACAAAATGGAAGCGATTCTTCTTCGTCTTTCCCGCTGTCTTTACTAAGCATAAACAATAAAACAGAACAATATAATAAAGAGGTGAGAATCCTTACATCAATACCAACATGGCAGTACAAAAACAGAAATGACAGTAATGTCATACAAATACAGAGATAACAAATAAATACATGATATCAACAAACAAATTGTTAACAGATATATAATATAACAATAACTCAATTAATTATGCACATGCACGATGGACAAGTTCCTACTCCATGAAGCTAAACACAAACTTTTAGAGAAAATGATCAAGGAGACATGTCCGTATATCATTAGCCTCAACAAAGTGCTATCACAAATATAGCATACACCTTATGGCTTATACAAGACATTCTTCACAAGATTAGGAATAGAATAGTGCCTGGTCGAGATCGTCGATGCGGTGCTCTGTTACTACGACCCAGTGGAGCTACCAACTGTCTACTTGTGAGATACCTGCACCTCGACGCCTCCAACATCAACACGTGACCCACACTGCGCAATTCACACCTATACTTAGGTGTAATTCAACTCCTAGGTACCTTAACAAACACAGTCTTTACAACTTTCAATGCATAAAGAATGATTCATTATATAGATAAAAAGTCATAGATATGGTTTTCACACAAACCAACCATTACTGGCCAAAAACCATATACCGTCATATCTAGGTGCAATACGTTGGCCCGACAGTAACTACTGTTCCTCTCAGTTGCGCAGTATTTTTATCACATTTTCACAATCGCGTAACATTTTTGTTACATTTTCAAACTGCATAAATATTTTCTAACGTTTTTGCAATCGCGTAAAAATTGTTAAACATTATCAAAATCACGTAGCTCAAAAGTCATTATTTTTTAAATGCGTAAGGTTTTAATACCTTTTTTTAATCGCGTAAATATTATTCTGACTTTTTGTACTTAATTTTGAAATACTTCAAATTTAATATAAAATTAAGTCTTATTTCCAATATTTTTCTTGCTAAACTCCTTTAGAAAAATAATTTCTAATATTATTTCCAAAATCTACATTATATTAATTCAATAAAACCTTTTTCTTTTATATTACTAAAAATTCATTTAAGTGAAATATTTTGAGTTTCCAATTTACTTCCTAACTTTATTTTACACATTATTGCCAAAAATTGCTTGTTAAGCAATAATAAAATTTTTGTTTATTTCCTTTTTCCATTTACCTTCATTAAACACTCTTAAATGAACTACTCAAAATTTCACATTATCTTTAAAAATCATTTCCTTTCTTCTGATTCAAAACCCAATTCCTTTTCAATAATAAAATCTTATTCACTTCCTTCTTTAATTTGTAAAACCCTAATTCATGTCTATGTTACAAAATCAACTAAGTCCATCATTGATAACATGATTTTTGCCTTGACTACCCTAATTTGTGCTTAATGGCCGTGAGCCATGTTGGCCTTTAGAGCCAAAAATTATCATCCTTCCACATGATTCAACATCATACAACATATACCAATCATCAATTTCTACTATGGCAAATATCATGTATACTATCAAAGCACTAAAAGCATACAAAGCAACTAAATACAAAACATTAAATGCATACAAACAAGTGAATAAATCCTTCTGGATTTTTCACCCACAAATTTTATTTCCTCACCACCATGAGTGGTTGATGAGGTTAATCTCCCTCTTACTTTAGATGATGCTCCAAAAACTTCTGGTAGGTCTCCTTTAGGGTTATTTTTCACCACCATCAAGTTGCTCTTGAATCAAGATAAACACACAAGTATTAACATCTAAGGCTTAACTAAGATGACCATGGATCTAAATCATGGTCTAGAACTTTAAAATGGATAGAAACATCAAGATTAAAGAACTTCACCTTAAGAGTTTCAAACTTGAGCTTGAAGAACAAGATAGTAAATGGATGAATTAAATTATGGTTTCAACACAAAAGTATCTTAGAATGGCTTGTAGATTAAAGATATAAGGTTAGATTAAATTACAGGAGATTGGATGTGTAAAATGGGCTCTTGGCCGTGAGCTATAGAAGAGAAAAGTGAAAGAGATTTTTGGTGTGTAATTTTCTTAGTTACTTGAGAGAATGATAGAAAGATGAAGAAATGAACTACATGTAGACTTTTGGCCTCCAAATGATGCATAGTCTTGGAAGACTTCAAGAGTAAGTCACAAAATGTGACTCACCTTGGTGTGAGTCATCTAATGTGTGATTGTGTGAGTCATAGCCACCATTGATGACTAGCTTTCATTGGTCCATCTTAGTGAGTCATAAGGTGATTCATGTAGTGAGTCACAAAGGAATGCTCTAGGAAAGATGACTAGCCTAAAGCTAGTGTCATCCAACATAGATTTTTACCAAGAGCTATTATTCAACGGACAAAAGTTATTGTGTATTAACCAGTGATTATTGTCCAATGAACAATAAAACAAACATAGATTTTATTGGTCAGATAAAATAAAAAAAAATTAAAATTTCATAAACTGTTTCTGGATTCAGGTTTAGTACGTTCCCCCGGCCCCGTAGTATTAACAGTTCAAAATTTTTTGACCCGAAATTTTTTATTTTTTTTGGACCCGGCATTAAACATACAGAGAGTTCAAAAATAATAACAGAAAAATCAAAATAAATTAAACAACTCACAAAATAATTTAAAGCTGCATATTACTGAATAATGAGAAAATTCGGGGTATTACAACTCTCCCCCTCTAAAATGAATTTCATCCTCAAAATTTATTCCATTTTAGAACAAATGCGGATACTGCTTCTTCATCTTATCTTCTAATTCCCACGTTGTATCTCCAGTCGCTTCGTTCTAGACCACCTTCACCAACGAAATTTCTTTCTCTCTGAGCTGTTTCACCATCCTATCTTCGATCGTGACAGGAAGTGTTTCATAGGTTAAATTCTCTTTCAATTGTATTGTATCGGGTTCTATGACATGGGTTGGATTAGGAACTGACTGTGGGATTTAAGGATGCAAACCCAAGTGTAGGTTATCTCAAGTAGTAAATTTCTCGAGAGTCCGAGGTCGATCCACAGGGAATTGATGAAGAAAAATTAATTGAGGTAGGAAAGGATTTGTCATAACACCAAAAGTAATAGAAGATGTTCACAAATGAATTTAAGAACTTGCTTGGGTTAGAAGATCCACTCTTGGTAATAAATTAAAGGCAAGATTATTTCTCTTTATAACTCAATTGAAATCCATACACAGCGGAGGTTCCAGTCGGAAAATATAACAATCAAAGTTCAATTATATATTCAATCATATTATGATTCCTTTAATTATCTACCAACATTTGTAAATGAGTTCAAGCATTCACTGTGCCAATCCTATTGTCTACAATAAATCAAGATCTCCATTATACAAAGAAGGTTTCTAAATTAATTGGAAACAAAATACAACACATATAATGTCCATTTAATAATATATCTTTTAAACACAAGAAATAGAATAATCTAACCTTATTTCATTACCAAGAGCTTCACTCTTTCACCCAAGCAAGATGAAGATTTAGTTACTTATAGATAAAAAGAAAGAAAGAGAGAAGAAGAGAAAGATGAACATAGCTTCACTTTAGAACAAGAGAAAAATACAACAAAGTAAAACAAGAAAAAAACATAGCCATAATTTGTAAAAACTAAGCCTAACACCAAGTGCACTAAATGACCAGCCAATGGTGCCATTTATAGAGGGTTAGGGATACAAAATAACAAGGGGGCTGATTAAGAGTAGGTGGATGAATGGGTGGAATGGTTGGAGGATTGGTTGAGTGGTTGGATTATTGAATTAGTGGTTAGATTATTGAGATTCTTTGTCTCCAAAATCATTCATTGCTGATCTCATGGATGCTATTAGAATGAAGCGACATGGTCTTCATGAAAGTTGTAGCATTTTATCTCAGCTTTCCAATGGCACCGAAATCATCCAAAAATTCATCCTACAACCCAAGATATAACCCAATTACTACAGACTGTTCAGGCCCAGTTTCAGCACCTCTATTTTGACTTCCAGACCCAATATCACCTCCAAGCTGTCTGAATGAGCTCTTATATTCTTCATGAAAGTTGTAGATCTGGGTCTTAACTTTCAAATATCCAAATTTCAGCCCAAGATAATTCCTACAGCTCGAGTTATGCTCTGATTTCTGTACACTATTCAGGTTCCAGACACAAAACTCATGTTCTGTCTTCCAAGCCCAATTAGCTCTACTAGATGTCTGATTGAGACTTTGAGCTCTCATCAAAGTTGTAGAGCTTTCTCTCAGATTTCCTACAAGATAAAATTCATAATTTCTACACATCTAGAACTCAAGATATAACCAAAATATAGAAATAGTGTAAGACCCAAATAATGCTGAAAAAATCAATTAAGTCCAATTTGAGTCCAATCTTACAAAACATAACCAAGCTTAATCAATTAAGTACATGAAGAGTGTAAATGACTAAAAATGAGGGTTTATTAATGTATAAAATTTGTGATCATCAAATTCCCCCACACTTAGCTTTTTGCACTCCTGGGCAAAACACATATGACCAAAGCTAGGAAACAAAGAAAAATGACACAAACTCAAAAGCTAAAAACTCTAAAAGACTCGATGAAGCAAGAAGAGCAATCAGAAATTCAAGGGATCAAAGTATTAATGAGGTAACATTTCTTCACATCTCAAACTAACAAGCAAGGAAACTTCAATTGAAAAGAATGAATCAAGAATGATAGATCCTCACAGAATTCACTCTCAATCTCTCAAGTGTTTAAAAGGTAAGTATTTCACTTTATTCAACCTATGAACAGTTGTACTACCATAAGCTTGCTTATCTTCTACTTCTCCACTACTCAAAACACATGCATACAAAAATTAAGAGGACTTTATTCAAGGTTGTAATGGGGTCATGGTAAAGGAGAGGGAATAATATGGATATGAAAAGATAAAAACCAAAGAGAATAAAAGAGCATTATGGTATAATTAGAGTGGAGAAAATGTTTGAGAACATTCATTATAAAGGACAATCACCAATATTTGACTATTGTTTTGTTGAAGATCAATCCCAAATTGGTGAATTGAATTCATTGTTAGACTTGAACATTCTCCTTTTCTTCCTGTTGTTTTCAAGCACCCACCTTTATTCTAGACTCTGATGATCCTTTGATTGCAACGGTGGTCAAATTTTTTTTTTGTTGATCATTTTGCACACACACCCCCACACTTGTTCAAGAATAAGGTCAATGCTCTCTTATTCCCTAAGGTTGGGTAAAAACATATTTTTTTTATTTTTTTTAAGGTATGAAATGAGCTAAAAACAAGGAATGGTCAAATAAGTTCAAAGGGGCTACACAATGGAAAATATACAAGGATGACTATTTGGTCAAAGTAGCTATTTCAAAATGCCTCAATCATATTAATGTATGCATGTGAAAATGTAGCCTAAAAAAGAATCAAAGCAAGTTCTAGAGTAACAATTTCATGAGTGAAAATCACACAAGAAAGAAGAGAATGGTACAGATATTCAATCCATTCATCAATAGGCTCAAAATCTCACAAGGCATATTTCTATCATTCTCAATCCATCATATCAACATTCATATCCAAGCTTGTGATTTTTAAGAAAAAAGATAATTTATGCTAAGATCCACGAATCCATTTGTAACTTCTACACAAAATAATTATTTCCTCAACTAAGATGCGTCTTAAGAGTAATAAATTGTTTCCAAAATTTACTCCTTACTCTGCCATCTTTAATTGGTTTTACTACGAATAGGTTTCTGATAGTCATATCACTAAACATACTTCCCAATTTAGATGTATCTCAGAAGTAAAATTACTCCTTACTCTGCCATCATTCATTGGTTTAGTAAGTCCATGACAATCATATCATACTTCCCAAAAAAAATTTTTTTTTGGTCAACTATCCTTCCCCCCAACTAGATCACAACATTGTCCTCAATGTTAAAATATAGATGTGTAAAGGATAGAAGATATTACCTGTTGGAGAAATCTGACACAAATTTAAACAGAAACAAAGTACGATAAATAAAATCAAATGTAAAGGAGAGTTATAAACAAAGTGTCAGATCTGGCTTTCTTTTCATCCTGCTTCCTTCACTGCTTCTTACAGACCAATCTATCTGAGCTATTGCTGGATCAGGATCAAAGATCAAAGGTAAAAGAATTTTTTTTTGTTGACTTCAAGAAAACCATCAAGGTAAAGAAGTCTAGAAACCCCTGAAGGACCCTGCTCAAAGGATCGTTTGTCCAAAACCAAAATACAGCAAAATCATACAAAGATAAAAGAAATATAATAGCAAATGATGACTGATAATCACATATTTTATTCATTAAGAAACCCTTATGTTTAGTCATTTACACTCTCCATATTCTTAATTGATTGAGTTTGGTATGATTTTGTGAGTTTGAGCTCAAATGGGTCCTAATTGAATATTTTCAGCATTATAGAGATTTGACATTGTTTCTGTATTTTGGCCATAACTTGAGTTTCTGATATCTGATAATCATGAATTTTACTTTGTAGGAAAGCTAGGAGGAAGCTCTATAACTTTGATGAAGAGCTCGAAGTCCAATTCAGATGTCTAAGGGACCTAAGTTTACATGGAAATCAGAATACGGGTTCTATCACTAGAATCCGAATGGTGTGCACTCATAAAATCATATCCCAAGTTTTAATAATGGAGATGGGCTGAAATTTGGACAGTTGATAGTTAAGACCCAAATAAACAACTTTCATGAAGAACACGTTTTGAAATAATGAAGTCTAATGGGTCAGTTTGAGCCTGCAAGTCGGAACAGAGGTGCTGAAGTTGGGTTTGAGTGACCTATGGTATTTGGGCCATATCTTGGGCTGTAGGAAGCCAAATTGGACGATCCAGAATGCATGTTATAGCCAAGACAAAGATCTAAAACTTTCATGAAGAGCACTTTTCGTGAATCTAAAGTCTAGTTGGTCGTTTTTGGCTTCCAAGTCTGACGTCAAAATTTTCGTCCTCAACCACTCCTCTCACCAACCCACTCAACCACTCCTCTCACCAACCCATTCAACCACTCCACTCACCAACCCATTCAACCACCCAACTCAGCCACCTACTCCCCTTTGTCATTTTGTTATCCTAGACTTCTATAAAAGGGCACCATTAGTTATCATTAACAACAAGTTGTATTCTCCTTAAATTCTCTCATAGTTTCTTCTTGTTTCTTCATAGTTTTTCATAGCTTTTGTATATTTTGATGATTTCCTTCATTGTAATGGAGAGCTAAGTTACTTTCAGTCAATTTGGAACTCTTGAAGAGATTGCGGTTTGATTTATATATCTTGGTTATGTATCGTATTTGATTTATATTTGGATTCTTCTTCTCTTCTTCTTCTTCTTCTGTTTTCTTGATCTTGAATGCATGAATAGTGATTCTGTTTATGTTTGATCAGATTTGATCTTGTTTTAAGATTAAGTATTATGATGAAATTTAGAACTGATTGATCTGAATTAATCACATAAATGGAGATTGAAGATTTGTGATGAAACTTAGAATTGATTGATCTAAATTAATCACGTAATTGAAGAGGTTAGGTTACTGATTGGTGCTTAGGTTAATTGAAGAGGTACTTAAATTGACATATATCTACATGAATGGTGCGATTGCAGATTTGTGTTTATTACTTGTCAATTGAATTCTGGACGATTGTCTAGTATGAATTCTGGATCTAATGCTGACATCTCGGTTATATCCAAGTTAACCATTCAAATGTGCTTCAAATGTTTGTTGAAAGGTTTATGATTGAATCCACCCAATCTCGGATAGATTTCTGAATTGACTGTTCTTTAATTGTTATTTCTTCCTTTAATTTTGTTATGTGCGATCTTAAACTGTTAAACCCCCCTTTTGCTAACTTTCACTTGATTTTATTAAATTGCGTCTACAATCCTTGTGGAGACGATCCGGTGTTGTCACTATACTACAAGCTTAGGTAATAACTTCGGTTATTATTTTGATTGAGTTCGGCACTCGTCAAAATTTTGGCGCCGTTGCCGGGGATTAGTAAGTGTAATCTTTTCATTTTAAGTGTTTTTACTAACTTTTGCTTTTTATTAACTTTTCTAACATTTTTATCCATTGTCTAGTGTATTTGCTTATTTATTTGTTTTTGTGAGATGCATGACTAGGTCCGAGCCTGATAACTTGGTTGACTTTGATCCTGAGATTGATAGAACCTTGCATAGGTTGATTAGAGCTCGTAGGCTAAGTGCAAGAATTGCTTCTGAATTTGATCTTAATATTGGGAGTGAACTTGAGATCTTGAATAATTCTCGAAACCATGGTGATAACATGCGAGAATAGAACTCTTAAGGAACTTGTTGCTCCCGATATAACTAACCGTCTTTGTATATTCAATACCCGGATCTTGATGTTGATTTTGAGTTAAAATCGGATTGATACATTTGTTGCCCAAGTTTCACGGTTTTGCGGTGAGGATCCCCATAAGCATCTAAAGGAGTTCCATGTGGTTTGTTCAACCATGAAGCCACATGGGATCTCGAAAAGAGCATATCAAGTGAGGGCATTTCCTTTCTCACTTCTTGATACATCTGACCAAGGATTGGTTATTTTATCTTTCACCAGGTTCGGTAACAAGTTGGAATGACATGAAGCGGTTGTTCTTAGAGAAATTTTTCCCCGCCTCTAGAGTTTCTTTGCCATTAGAAAAGATATATGTGGCATAAGACAAATGACAGAGAGACCTTGCATGAATATTGGGAAAGATTCAAGAAGTTGCGTGCTCGAGCCGTCCCCACCACCAAATCACCGATCAACTCTTAATTCAATATTTCTATGAAGGCTTGCTGCCAAATGACAGAAGCATGGTGGATGCTGCCTCTGGAGGAGCCTTAGTAGGCAAGACCCCTGCAGCAGCGAGAAATTTGATAGCAAACATGGCAGCCAACACCCAACAATTTGGCACACGAATTATTACCTCAACCAGAGGAGTCAATGGATTCAATCGTCTCATGTAGACCAACAGAGAATGGAACACATACTTGATGAATTGACTTCTTTGGTGAGGCAATTAGCAGTGGGACAACAAGCACCAATGCAGATGGTTGCAACTGTGTGTGGCATTTGCTCTTGTTCATCCCATCCTACTGATGCATGCCCTACACTTCAGGATAGTGGTTTTATTTTTCCATAGCAATCTATTGCAGCAGCTGATATTTTTTCTGGTAGACCCCAATATCAGCAATCACAGCAGGAGCCCAGGTATGATCCATTTTCTAATACTTATAACCCTGGCTGGAGGGACCATCCCAACCTGAGATATGGAAATTCTGGTCAACAACAACAACAGCACTACCAACAGTAGCAACCACAGTTTAGATACCAAGCTACAGGCCCTAGCAACAAGTACCAACCACCTGCATTTAGGCAAGCACAACCTGCGCCGCCACCCATGCAACAGCTACCTATTCCAACAGCCACTCCAGCTGAGCCACCTTTTGAAGACTTGATGAAACAGTTTCAGCAGAATGTCAATGCCACCATCCAGAATTTATAAACTTAAATTGGATAGATGGCAACCACTCTGAGTGAGCTGAAAAGTCAAGGGTCGAACCAATTGCCTTCACAAACAGTCAACAACCCAAGAGGCAATGTAAGTGCCATTAGCTTGAGAAGTGGCAGAGAAGTTGACGGTCCTACTCCACCACAACCTGAACTACAAGTGCAACAACCAGAAGGTGACCAGAAACAGAAGAAAGTGGATAGCTCACTCCAAAAATCTGTGACACAGAAGAAATGTGCAGAGAATTCAAATCTGGCCATTCCACTACCTTTTCCAAACAGATTCACACAGTCCAAGCATACTGCGCAAACAGAAATAGAAAAAGAAGTCATGGACACATTCAGGAAGGTGGAAATCAATATTCCTCTCTTGGATGCAATCAAGCAAATTCCTAAGTATGCCAAATTTCTCAAGGAGTTGTGCACTCACAAGAGAAGACTTAAGGGTACTGAGAAAATCAGCATGGGCAGAAATGTTTCTGCAATGATTCTGCCAAGCATGCCACAGAAATGCAAAGATCCTGGAACTTTCACAATTCCTTGCATGATAGGCAACTCCAGATTTGAACATGCAATGCTAGATTTGGGTGCTTCAATCAATGTCATACCTATGTCAGTTTATAAGTCATTGAACATTGGCACTTTGCAACCCACTGGTATCGTGATTCAGTTGGCGAATAGGACCACTGCTCATCCAGCAGGAGTGCTGGAAGATGTGTTAGTTCGGGTGAATGAGTTAATTTTTCCAGCGGACTTCTACGTCTTGGACATGGAAGATGAGTCTTCAGCAAACCATGCTCCATTGATTCTAGGCAGACCATTCCTCAAGACCGCCAAGACCAAGATAGATGTGCATGCTGGCACCCTTTCTATGGAGTTTGGCGATGATTTGGTACAGTTTAACATTTTTTATGCCATGAGACATCCCCTAGAGGAGCATTCTGTTTTCCATATTGATGTGATTGAGATGCTGGTTGATGATGTTTATGCTGATTTATATGCTGAATTCCCTGATATTGTTGACTTTCTAGATTCTGTTTCTTGTGATACATGTACTGCTTGTGATATTGAGTCGTGTGCTGCATGTGCTGAGATTTATGCTGGTATGAGTGATGATGCAACTGCTAACTTGAATGATACCGCATGTGAAAATAGAAGTCAGAACTGTCCTGAATTTAATGTTGTTGAATTAGTTGTTTCAAATAGCTTGCTGCCTTCCATTGTACAGCCCCCATCCTTAGAGTTGAAGACTTTGCCAGACCATCTTAAATATGCATATTTAGGAGATGGTGAGAGGCTGCCAGTGATTGTTGCTAAGAATCTGCAACCTGAACAAGAAGAAAAATTGTTACAGGTTTTGAGGCATAATAAGCAAGCCATCAGATGGACACTTGCAGATCTTCCTGGTATTAGTCCCTCCACATGCATGCATAGGATTTTATTGGAGGAGGACACGAAACCAGTAAGGCAACCCCAAAGGAGACTGAACCCCTTGATTCTAGATGTGGTGAAGAAGGATGTGACCAAGCTACTTCAAGCTGGCATTATTTATCCCATATCAGACAGTAAATGGGTGAGCCCCGTGCAAGTTGTTCCCAAGAAATCTGGGGTCACAGTAGTTAAGAATAAGAATAATGAACTTTTACCCACAAGAGTTCAGAACAGTTGGCGAGTTTGCATTGATTATAGGCGGCTTAACCAGGCTACCAGAAAAGATCATTTTCTGCTACCTTTCATTGAACAGATGTTGGAGAGGCTAGCTGGCAAGTCGCATTATTGTTTCCTGGATGGATATTCGGGCTATTTTCAGATTCATATAGCCCCAGAAGACCAAGAGAAGACTACTTTCACTTGTCCATTTGGCACATTTGCATACAAGAGGATGCCCTTTGGTCTGTGCAATGCTCCGGGCACCTTTCAAAGGTGTATGGTAAGTATCTTTTCTGACTTTTTAGAGAATTGCATGGATGTGTTTATGGATGATTTTACTGTCTATGGCTCTTCCTTTGATGCATGTCTAGATAGTCTGGCTCAGGTTTTACATAGATGCATTGAAACTAACCTTGTTCTGAATTTTGAGAAATGTCATTTCATGGTAGAACAAGGCATAGTTTTAGGACATATAATATCTAGCAAGGGTATTGAGGTAGATCCTGCGAAAATAGATGTTATTTCATGCCTATCTTACCCCACATGCGTGCGGGAGGTTCGTTCTTTCCTTGGTCATGCATGTTTCTATAGGCGATTCATAAAAGATTTAAGCAAAATTGCTCTTCCACTATCCAACTTGCTACAAAAAGAAGTGGAGTTCCATTTTGACCAGAAATGCAAGGATGCCTTCAATCACTTGAAGCAAGCATTGACCAGTACACCTATCATCCAACCACCAGATTGGACACTCCTATTTGAGCTCATGTGTGATGCCTCAAATTATACTTTGGGAGCTGTTCTTGCACAAAGGGTCGACAAGATATCTCATGTCATCTCCTATGCCTCAAGAACTTTAGATCCTGCACAAGTCAACTACACCACCACTGAAAAGGAACTTTTAGCAATTATTTTTGCTTTAGACAAATTTCGATCATATTTGCTTGGTTCTAGAGTGGTTGTGTTTTCAGATCATATAGCTCTGAAGTTTCTCCTAAAGAAGCTTGATGCAAAGCCTAGGTTGATTAGGTGGATTTTGCTCCTCTAAGAGTTCGATATTGAAATCCGTGATAAAAGTAGAGCAGAGAATTTAGTGGCTGATCACCTAAGCCGAATTGAAAGGGAGACAGATACTTTTCTTATCCATGATGTCTTCCCTGATGAGCACATTTTCAAGCTGCAAGGTAAAATTCCTTGGTTTGCTGATTTGATAAATTTCTTAGTTGCTGGTGTTTTCCCAGCACATTTTACTAGGGCTCAGATTGATAAATTGAAAAGTGAGTCAAAATATTATGTGTGGGACGACCTTTATCTATGGAAATTTTGTAGTGACCAAATCATTAGGAGATGCGTGCCTGATAATGAATTTCATTCTATTCTTAGTTTTTGTCATACACTTGCATGTGGCGGTCATTTTGGTACCCAAAGGACTGCTAGGAAAGTTTTGGAATCTGGATTATATTGGCCCACTCTATTTCATGATGCATATGTGTTTTGTCAATCTTGTGATCAATGCCAAAGAACAGGAAACACTTCTCGAAGGGATGAGATGCCCCAGAAATCCTTATTGTTCTGTGAGATTTTTTATGTATGGGGTATTGATTTTATGGGACCATTTCCTGTTTCTTTTGGTTTTGTTTACATTTTGCTAGGTGTTGATTATGTATCCAAGTGGGTAGAGGCGACAGCTACTCGGACTGATGATTCCAAAGTTGTTGTGGATTTTGTTAGATCACAGATTTTCTGCAGGTTTGGAGTTCCGAAGGCCATCATCAGTGATCAAGGTTCACATTTTTGTAATCGAAGCATGGAAGCTTTGATGAAAAAGTATGGGGTCTTGCACAGAGTTTCTACACCTTACCATCCCCAAACTAATGGGCAAGCCGAGATTTCCAATAGGGAGATCAAGCAGATACTCCAGAAGACAGTTCAACCTAACAGAAAGAACTGGAGCAAAAGGCTTGAGGATGCTTTATGGGCTTACCGGACTGCTTATAAGACACCAATCGGGATGTCTCCGTATCGATTGTTTTTGGAAAGGCCCACCACCCCGGTGGAAATTGAGCATCGTGCATTCGGGCGGTGAAAAGGTGCAACTTGTACCTAGATCAAGCGGTGTATGGAGAGGAAGTGCATTTCTGACGAATTGGAGGAGATCCGCTTGGAGGCTTATGAAAGTTCCAAACTTTATAAGGAGAAGACCAAAGCCTTCCATGATAAGTTGATTCGAGGAAAACATTTGAGATTGGTCAAAAAGTTCTCCTCTATAACTCCCGCTCCGACTCATGCCCGGCAAATTAAGGTCTAGATGGGATGGACCATTTATTGTTACTAAGGTTTTTCCTTCTGGTGCTGTTCAGATTAAAAGTGAGGTCACTGCTAAAGCTTTCATCGTAAATGGACACTGCCTCAAACAGTATCATGAACTTCTGGAGAATGCAGAAGTGGAGGTGATGAACCTTCTCTATCCGTATTATGAATAAAAAAAAAGAAAAAAAAAGAAAAAAAAGAGGAAAAAAAAGAAAAAAGAAAAAAAAACAGCTTTGTGCCCGACAATCAGGTAGGTAGTGTCACTCAGAAGCATGTGGAGGTCATTTTTTCTTTAGCGACAACAACTGTTAAAATCTTGCAGTATGGATTTTATTGGCCTACTTTATTCAAGGTCTGTACACCTTTTACAAAAGCTGCGGAAATTAGTCAAAAAAGTTCTGCTTTGAGATTATCATCTGTGCCTACTCCTTGGAAAATTGAGATCTAGGTGGCGCGGTTCTTTTGTTGTCAAACACGTGTATCCTCTGGGGACGTAGATATTGAGGATCCTAGGAATGGTACTGCGCTCAAGTTAATGGACAAAGACTCAACCATTCCTGGAAAATCAAGTTCTTGAGTTCTTTGTGTTGCCGGTTAAGTGGCGGATACGGTACTCTGTGACTCTCGAGTCGGTTTATTTTTCAGTTTCCCAAAATAACTGAACCCTTCTTCTCCTTCAAAATGGATGTCATTCTTTCAAACCTGAGAAAACATTTTCCTTCTCTTCCTCAAAATGCTCTGAGAAAAATCTACAAAGTTCGATGTGAAAGATTGAGAATGTTAATGCACAAAGGTATGCCAGAAGATGCACGCTGGATAATTGAAGCAAAAGTCCGATTAGCAGGTGAGTCCTCAATTTCATTTGACTCATATATGCCCGGTCTTGGAAGAAGTTCATATTCTAAAAGGAGAAGAGCAAAAAGGTTACAAGTCTGTCACAAATGTGGACGATGGAACTGCAACAAGCGATGTCGTACTTTGGGGATGGTTTCCGCAAATAGAGATGATAAAATTTTCTTCATTAAGAATGGACTGAGTAAGGAGTCATTAGATAATATCTTATTGACTCTTGAGACGCATTCTTGTGGATTGGTGCATCGTGAAATTCTTAAATTGTGGAATCTCTTCAAGGATAAAGTAAAACGCTACAGTCTTGGGAATCTGACTCTAAAAGACCCTGTTTGCCAATTTATAAGAAAATTGGATGGGAAGCTTATCATTGACTCATAGAAGACGTTTAAGTCGTTACTGGACGTTAAACCAGAGGCAGATGTGAGCCATATCCACAAACAATCTGTACATATCATCCTCTTCTTCTTCTTCATGTCATCTTTCAAAAAAAAAAAAAAAAAAAAAAAAAAAAAAAAAAAAAAAAAAAATTATGTATACGTCTTAGGGTTGGCTTTGGATACACAAACCGTGAATGGGGAAATGCATGCATCCTGATCTAGCTTTCTTAATTGAAAAACAAAGAAGGTAGATTGTAACCCACATGTGAGAGCGCACCAACGTATTATGGCCACTTGTCCCTTTTGGGAGCCCTATGTTGCGCTGGTCTTGAATGGGTCGAATACTGGTCAACAATGCTTTGGCACAAAGCCGAAAGAGCAGACTACCTCCATCCCAATCCTAAGTAAGTATACACTCATCTTTCATCAAGTTTTTCTAACAATTTCACAAAAAAAAAGGACGTGATGACTACTGCACTCATGACGCGCAGTATAAAGATACGCCATGGAAACTGTACATACAGGTATGTCATCATTTTCTATTTCTTTTATCTTTGTATCATTTTGTTGTATTTTGATTTTTGTACAGACGATCCTTTGAGCAGGGTCCTTCAGGGGTTTCTAGACTTCTTTACCTTGATGGTTTTCTTGAAGTCAAAAAAAAAAAAAAGATTATGTGTTTCTTAATTTCAACCTTTTCTGACAACAGCCAACCTACCCTCATAGGTGCAATTATTCCCCTTTCCATTCTTTTTCCTATTTAAACACTCCATTTTCTTCATTTTCCTTCAACTAAGAAACACTCAAAGGGAGGAAAAGTATAGAATGGGGCCTCCTATTCGTAACCTCAAAAATGTCTGTGTTTTTTGTGGGTCGAGTTATGGGAAGGGATTAGAATTTGTAAACGCAGCTAGCACTCTTGGTCGATCACTTGCTGCGAGGAATATTCATCTTGTATATGGGGGAGGTTGTCGTGGGTTAATGGGAGTTGTATCACTTGCTGCTTTTATAGGAGGCAGTCAGGTTTTCGGTGTTATTCCTAAACCTTTAGCTGAAAATAACATCACTGGAAAGACAGTTGGAGAAGAAATTCAGGTAACATCTATGCATGGACGAATGAAAACAATGGTTGACAATTCTGATGCATTTATTGTCTTTCTAGGAGGTTTTGGTACTTTGGAAGAAATTTTTCAAATTGTCTCTTGGGCCGAACTGAACATCCACTATAAACCCATTGGTTTGTTGAATGTTAATAATTTCTTTGATCTTTTGTTATTTTTTCTTGACAAAGCTGTGGAACAGAAATTTATCACTCCTTCGGCAAGACAACTTCTTATCTCTGCCTCCACTATTGATGAGCTCATTGATAAATTAGAAGCTTTTGAGTATGTACCTGATCAGGCATTAGCTCAGATAGATTAGTCAACAGGAAGCAGCAAAGGAAGTAACAAGAAAAAAAAGCTAGATCTAAAACTTTCTCTTTAATGGGTTTGATTTTATTGTACTTTGTTTCTATTTAAATTTGTGTCAGTTTTCTCTAACAGGTAATATCTTCTATCCTTTTCTCATCTATATTTTAACATTGAGGACAATGTTGTGATCTAGTTGGGGGGGAAGGATAGTTGACCCAAAAAAATAAATAAAAAAAAACAAAAAAATTGTTGTTTTGTTTGAAAAGTATGATATGATTGTCATGTACTTATTAAACCAATTAGTGATGGCAGAGTAAGGAGTAATTTTACTCTTGAGACACATCTTAATTGGTGGCAGAGTAAGGAGTTTTTTAGGTAGTAATTAATTAGTACTAAAGTTTTATTGTTTGATTTCTTTTCAGGGTCTGATGCGGCACTGACAGTGTGTTTCTTTTCTTCTTGGCATTGATTCACTTCTTATCAGGTTGTGTTGCTCTTTTCTATATCTCTCTTTCACATTGAATGCAATGTTATATTAAGTGTGGGGGAGAGATTTCAGCATGTTCTTTTTGTAAAAATAAAAAATAAAAAAAAATCAAAAAAAAAGGTTCATTGCATGATTGAATAACTTTTCTCTCTTCTTGAACTGATATGCTTGGTGATGGATGATTGAATTGATGAATTGAGTTTGATGGATGCATACCTTGTGAGATTTTGAGCCTAATGGATGGATTCAACATTTATGTCATTCTCTTCTTTTTTGTGTGATTTTCACTCATGTTAATGACCACTCTAGAACTTGCTTTGATTCTTTTTTAGGCTACATTTCACTTGCATGCATGAACATGATTGAGGCCCTCTTTCTTAATTAGCTAGTTTAACCAAATAGCCAACCTTGTTTCCAACATGATATCAAGCACTCTTGAAAATTCTCTAATTCCTGCCAACCTTGTATATTTTCCTTTTCTTAACTCCTTTGAGCTTATTTGACCATTCCTTGTTTCCAGCTCATTATGTGCCTTAAATGAAAAATCGTGTTCTTACTTTACCTTAGGGAATAAAAGAACATTAGCTTGGTTAATGGATGAGTTTTTGAACAAGTGTGGGGGTATGTGTACAAAATGGTTGTTGAAAAAGGAAAGAGTGCCTAAAAAAAAAAAAAAATGTGTGTTATAATTATGTTCATATATATATATATATATATATATATATATATAAAAAAAAAAAAAAAAAAAGGATCGGGAAATGAATATGTAAAGGGATATACATTAGAGTTGGGATGAACTTTTATGCTTGTTATTTGAACTCAGCTCTCATTTGCTTTTATTCTCTTTGGTATTTATCTTCTCATATCCATTTTATCCTCTTCTGTTACCTTGACCTCACTACAACCTTGAATAAAGTCCTCATGATTTGTGCATGCATGTGTTTTGAGCAGTGGAGAAGTAGAAGATAAGCAAGCTTATGGTAGTGCAATTTTCATAGGTTGAATTGAGTGAAATACCTACCTTTTAAACACTTGAGAGATTGAGAGGGAATCATATGAAGATCTATCATTCTCGATTCATGTTGAAGATACCTTGCTTGTTGGTTTGAGATGTGGAGAATTGTTAACTCATGAATGTTTTGATCCCTTGAAACTTTAGTTGTTCTTCTTGATTGCAAAATTTTGGGCTCTTGAATGTCGTTGGAATTTAAATTTTTGTTAATCTCTTATGTCCTTATTTTGGTCTTGAGTTTTGCTCAAGAGTGCAAAAAGCTAAGTGTAGGGGAATTTGATAATCACATATTTTATTCATTAAGAAACCCTTATGTTTAGTCATTTACACTCTCCATATTCTTAATTGATTGAGTTTGGTATGATTTTGTGAGTTTGAGCTCAAATTGGTCATAATTGAATATTTTCAGCATTATTGAGATTTGACACTATTTCTGTATTTTGGCCATAACTTGAGTTCCTGATATCTGATAATCATGAATTTTACCTTGTAGGAAAGCTAGGAGGAAGCTCTACAACTTTGATGCAGAGCTCGAAGTCCAATTCAGATGTCTAACGGACCTAAGTTTACATGGAAATCAGAATACGGGTTCTGTCACTAGAATCCGAATGGTGTGCACTCATAAAATCATATCCCAAGCTGTAATAATGGAGATGGGCTGAAATTTGGATAGTTGATAGTTAAGACCCAAATAAACAACTTTCATGAAGAACACATTTTGAAATAATGAAGTCTAATGGGTCAGTTTGAGCCTGCAAGTTGGAACAGAGGTGCTGAAGTTGGGTTTGAGTGACCTACGGTATTTGGGCCATATCTTAGGCTGTAGGAAGCCAAATTGGACGATCCAGATATGCATGTTATAGCCAAGACAAAGATCTACAACTTTCATGAAGAGTACTTTTCGTGGATCTGAAGTCTAGTTAGTCGTTTTTGGCTTCCAAGTCTGACATCAAAATTTTCGTCCTCAACCACTCCTCTCACCAACCCACTCAACCACTCCTCTCACCAACCCACTCAACCACTCCACTCACCAACCCATTCAACCACTCCATTCAACCACTCCACTCACCAACCCACTCACCAACCCATTCACCAACCCACTCAACCACCCAACTCAGCCACCTACTCCCCTTTGTCATTTTGTTACCCTAGACTTCTATAAAAGGGCACCATTGGTTATCATTAACAACAAGTTGTATTCTCCTTAAATTCTCTCATAGTTTCTTCTTGTTTCTTCATAGTTTTTCATAGCTTTTGTATATTTTGATGATTTCCTTCATTGTAATGGAGATGTAAGTTACTTTCAGTCAATTTGGAACTCTTGAAGAGATTGCGGTTTGGATTCTTAAAATCTTGGTTATGTATCGTATTTGATTTATATTTGGATTCTTCTTCTCTTCTTCTTCTTCTTCTTCTGTTTTCTTGATCTTGAATGCATGAATAGTGATTCAGTTTATGTTTGATCAAATTTGATCTTGTTTTAAGATTAAGTATTGTGATGAAATTTAGAACTGATTGATCTGAATTAATCACATAAATGGAGATTGAAGATTTGTGATGAAACTTAGAACTGATTGATCTAAATTAATCACGTAATTGAAGAGGTTAGGTTCCTGATTGGTGCCTAGGTTAATTGAATTCGGTGCTTAAATTGACATATATCTACATGAATGGTGCGATTGCAGATTTGTGTTTATTACTTGTCAATTGAATTCTAGACGATTGTCTAGTATGAATTATGGATCTAATCTTGAGATCTCGGTTATATCCAAGTTAACCATTCAAATGTGCTTCAAATGTTTGTTGAAAGGTTTATGATTGAATCCACCCAATCTCGGATAGATTTCTGAATTGACTGTTCTTTAATTGTTATTTCTTCCTTTAATTTTGTTAAGTGCGATCTTAAACAGTTAAACCCCCCTTTTGCTAACTTTCACTTGATTTGATTAAATTGCGTCTACAATCCTCGTGGAGACGATCCGGTGTTGTCACTATGCTACAAGCTTAGGTAATAACTTCGGTTATAATTTTGACTGAGTTCGGCACTCGTCAATGACATACTATTATATACAGTTTTCATGGCGTATCTTTATACTGCGCTTCATGGGTGCAGTAGTGGTATATCTTTATACTATGTGTCACCAGTGCAGTAGACACTCACGTCCGTTTATTCGAAGAAAAGAGAAAGAAGAAACCATCGCGGGTTTCCATCCTGGGTCTGGAACCTGCAGAGCTACACTTGGGCTCGTAACATCAACAAAAATGCTAAAATCTGAAACCTGTAATGTCCAAGATCCAAAACGTCCCATCCCAGGACGCTGAGAGCCCCTTCTAATAAAAAAGAGGATCAAGCTCAGATGCCTCATACGCTTTGGCAGCCGCAGGTTACTTCTTACTAATAACCAGACCCAGACGCTTCTGCCTGTCCATTAACTCCACAGTGCCTAGATGGTAAACATTGGGTTATGGAGTGCGGCTCTCTACAGAGCATGGTACCCGAACTTTTTTAAGGACCAGCATGCAAAGGTCCACCCGAGTCAATGACAGGTCAGCCAAAAGGCTAGGGCTCTATAACTAATTAAAGTCATGGTACTCCTTCCGGATCGCCCTTGTTCAAACATTTTTTTTCTTTTTTTTTTTGCTTTTTTTTTATATAACATAAAGAAGAATAAGATAATATGTACAGATTGCTGCGGATATGGCTCACATCTGCCTCTGGTTTCACGTTCAGTAACGGCTTAAATGCCTTCTATGAGTCGAGGATAAGCTTCCCATCTAATTTTCTTATAAATTGGCAAACAGGGTCTTTTAGAGTCAGATTCCCAAGACTGTAGCATTTTTTCTTCATCATGATTGCTGTAACATCCGGGGACTGCCTGTAGGATTGATGAGTGTCTCCACAAACCAACATAAGACTTTTCAGCGTGCTTTGTCCTCACTCACTCACATCCTAGGAAACTTCCCAGGAAGTCACCCATCCCACAATTGCTCTGGATCAAGCACGCTTAACTATGGAGTTCTTATGTTCTAGGCTCCTGAAAAGAAGTTGCAACTTGTTGATATGGCTACGCCTAATCAATTCCTTTAAGTCATCCTCAACTATGCAGTCTCATACCTGCACAGTCTCTGAATCCCTCTCATTCCAATGCGTATTCAGTTTATTCATTGGACCCTTCGCCTAAAAGCCTGCCAGGAGCCGCTCCTTGTACGTGCTTCTCTTGCACTGGCATCCTTTCCCCGCCCTCGTCGGCCCCGAGACATCACATGCCCACCAACTTCCGCTTGGTTCGTCCCCGAACCATACTGTATTGGTAGAGGTCCCATCTCTGATACCATCTGTAACATCCCGAGACTGCCTGTAGGATTGATGAGTGTCTCCACAAACCAACACAAGTCTTTTTAGCGTGCTTTGTCCTCACTCACACACATCCTAGGAAACTTCTCAAGAGGTCACCCATCCCACAATTGCTCTAGATCAAGCACGCTTAACCATGAAGTTCTTATGTTCTAGGCTCCTGAAAAGAAGTTGTAACTTGTTGATATGGCTACGCCTAATCAATTCCTTTAAGTCATCCTCAACTATGCAGTCTCATACCTTCACAGTCTCTGAATCCCTCTCATTCTGGTGCGTATTCAGATCATTCATGGGACCCTTCGCCTAGAAGCCTGCTAGGAGCCGCTCCTTGACGTGCTTCTCTTGCACTGGCGTCCACTCCCTGCCCTCGTCGGCCC
Source organism: Ormosia emarginata (assembly GCA_029884605.1). Classification (NCBI taxonomy): domain Eukaryota; kingdom Viridiplantae; phylum Streptophyta; class Magnoliopsida; order Fabales; family Fabaceae; genus Ormosia; species Ormosia emarginata. The sequence goes on along the minus strand of JAQQTP010000078.1, from coordinate 14,990,770 downwards.
GGGGACACCACAATTGCAGGATTCAGAGGCATCGTGTTTCTTTTTAAAATTGAACCCATCTTTTGATAATTTTCACAACTTTTGAAAAAAGTATAGTAGTCCTTAAATAAAGTGGGCTAATAAAATCCGCACTGCAAGATTTTCGCAGTTGTTTTCTTTGAAGAAAAATGACTTCCACATGCTTCTGAATGACAAAATTTAATGACACTACCTACCTCACTGTCGGACACACATCTCCGAAAGATTTGGTCAGGACAATATTTGAATAAGTATGGATCATCCCAATAAAAAATTTTCACCTCTATCAAAAATTTCTTTTTATCTTGGTGTATCTATTTAGGCAGCATCTTTCCTTCTTGTTCTTCAGAAAGAGATGAGGAAATTACTTCTGGAAAGCTTTGTTCATCTCCCAAAAATGTGTACTTTACCCAGTAGGTAATAACTTTAGTTATGGTGTGCGTACTTCTTCATAGGTATTATCATTCATGGAATTTAGCTCTTTGAATTTTGGCTTCCATCCTTTGTATTCTATTTTCTCTGTACAATCAAGCAAATCAAATGAATTAATTAAACAAACTTCTAATGGGTTAGAAGAACTCCCTTTTTGCAGATGATCATTTACAATGGCTTCAATCCCTTCAACTTCCTCCTTTTCATCAAGGACTTCCTGTGGTTGCTTGCACATTTTAAAAACATTGAGCTCCAGTGTCATGTTTCCAAATGTTAGCTTCACCACTCTATTTCTGCAATTTATCAAAGCATTTGATGCTGCTAAAAATGGACGACCTAAAATAACAGGAATTGACTTGCAACTATCAACCATAGGTTCAGTATCCAAGACAATAAAATCCACAGGATATATGAATTTATCAACTTGAACTAACACATCTTTTACTATTCCTCTTGGAACTTTAATTGATCTATCGGCAAGTAGAAGAGTTACAGAAGTTAGTTTTAACTCACCCAAGTTGAGTTGTTGATAAACTGAATATGGAAGCAAATTGATACTAGCACCAAGATCAAGTAAAGCTTTTTCAATTTTATGTTCTCCAATAATGCATGAAACTGTAGGACAACCAGGGTCTTTATATTTCAACGCATTATCATTCTAAAGAATGGAGCTTACCTGTTCAGCCAAAAATGCTTTCTTTTTCACATTTAATTTCCTTTTAATAGTGCACAAGTCCTTCAAATATTTGGCATAAGAAAGAATCTGTTTGATAGTATCTAACAAAAGAATATTGATCTTTACTTGTTTCAAAATTTCAAAAATTTCAGTGTGGTGGTCCAATTTCTTTGGATTATTCAATGCTTGAGGAAATGGGGGTGAAGGCAAGAGTTTGGTCGCCTTTTGGTCAACTTCTTCATTTTCTTGGAGAATTGGTTCATCTTCTTTCTCATAAGACTCAGGGATTTGTTTTTCAACAACCTTTCCACTCCTAAGAGTTATCACTGACTTGACTTAGTCCATTTGTTGGTTTTCTAAACTCCCCTCATTTAGACTATACCGACCCTTGGGATTTGGTTGAGGTTGAGAAGGAAATTTTCCTTTCTCGTGAATGGTGAGTGCAGAAGAAAGTTTAGCAAGAGTGTTTTTTATGTCATTTATGGTTTGATTATTTTGTTTATTAATGGCCTCTTGCTTTTCTATGAATGCATGCAGTGTTTCTTTAAGGTTTTTCCTATATGGTGGGACATAAGGTGCATCCTTGAGAATTTTGAGAATCCTGTTGTGCCTGAGGAGGTGGTGCTTGTACGAATTGTGACTAATTATTATTCCTCCAGCTGAAGTTCGGGTGATTTCTCCATCCCAGATTGTGTGTATCTGAAAAAGAAGAAATAAATGGCTTTTTAAAATTATTCATTGCATTTACTTGCTCATGTACAACTTCTTTAAAAATAGGAATGTTAGGACATTTGTGTGTTGAGTGTCCTAAGTCATCAAAAATGCCATAAATTTCTTCATTTTGCACAAATTTGATTTCTTTTGCTTTTCTTAATTCCATGGCTTCAACCTTTCTAGCCAAACTAGCAAACCTAGCATTTAGATCTTCCTCTTGACTAAGGTGATATTTTCCTTTATTAGCACTTGCAAGATTAGATCTAATTGAATTTTTAGAAGTGTTAGTACTATGCCAAGATTGAGAATTTTCAGCCAACTGGTTCAAATAGTCTAAAGCTTCATCAGGTTCTTTATCAAGAAACTCACCATTGCACATTGTTTCCACAAATTGTTTAGTTTCAGGTATTAAACCTTCATAAAAGAAGCTTATAGTGCGCCATTTTTCAAAACCATGATGTGGGCAAGAATTTAACAAATCTTTAAACCATTCCCAATATTGAAAATATGCTTCATTTGAATTTTGGGATAAATTTTGGATTTGTCTTTTCATAACATTGGTTTTATGTGTTGGAAAAAATTTCTTTAAGAACTCACCTTGCAGTTCTTGTCATGTGCCAATTGATCTTGGTTTCAAAGTGTTAAGCCAAGATTTTGCTTTATCTTTTAAAGAAAAAGGAAACAATTTAAGCTTAACAATCTCTTCAGTGCAATTTTGGTCATTGAAAGCAATACATACTTCCTCAAATTCTTTCAGATGTAAATATGGGCTTTCAGACTCTAAACCATGAAAATTAGGAAGTAAAGAAATCATACCTGGCTTAAATCTAAAATTGTTGGCATTGAGTGGAAAGATAAAACATGATGGACTAGAATTTCGAGGTGGTTGCAAATATTCACGCATGGTTCGCAACGGTTGATTTTCATGTTCATCATGTACACTTTCATTGTCAGCCATTGTGTCAATTGTGTGTGATTGTGATTCAAACAAATCAATATATAAAGTACCAGGATTAATTTTAACTAAACGACTAGAATCTAAAACACAATACCAATTAAGCATAAATACATAAATAACTTAAAATAAATAAACAAAAATAATGTACAAGCTGGCAATATAACCTGTCATTAAATATTAACAATGATGTGGTATAAACTAACCACCCAATAAATATTAACAAGTAAAAAGTTAGATAACTGATAAAGTAAAAAGTTAGATAATTAGAGAGTTAATAATTAGTAAGTTAGAAAGTGCAGAAAGTAAATTGAAAAAATAAAGTGCGAGAAAGTAAATTACAGAAAATAAATTTAAAATATGAAAAGCGGAGAGAGGCGAGCCCCACCAGAGCCAAGCAAAAGAGAAGAGAAGAAGAAAAATTATTTCGTTATGTTAGAAAGCAATAATAAATAACAGAAATTAAAAAGTTAGAGAGCAGAAAATAAATGACGTAAATTAAAAAGTTAGAGTGCAACAAATAAAAGTTAGTAAGCGGAAAATAAATGACATAAAATAAAAATGAGTAGGCAGAAAATAAATGACAGAAATATAAAAGTTAATAAGTTAAAAAGTTAGTATGTTAGCAAGTTAGTAGGTTTGTAAGTTAGATAGTTAGAAAGTTAGAGAGTTAGTAAAGAAACCGAAGGATTGGCAAGCCGATCTTTTGCTCCGGTAAGGGAGAAGAGAGAAAAGATTTTATTAAAAAAAAAGAACCTCAATAAATTAAAACTTCAAATCAAGTCCCCGGCAACGGTGCCAAAAACTTGACTGCGGGATTTAGGGATGCGAACCCAAGTGCAGATTGTCTCAAGTAGTAAATTTCTTGGGAGTCCGAGATCGATCCACAGAGAATTGATGAAGAAAAATTAATTGAGGTAGGAAAGGATTTGTCACAACACTAAAAGTAATAGAAGATATTCACAAATGAATTTAAGAACTTGCTTGGGTTAGAAGATCCACTCTTGGTAATAAATTAAAGGCAAGATTATTTCTCTTTATAACTCAATTGAAATCTACACACAATGGAGGTTCCAATCGGAAAATATAACATTCAAAGTTCAATTATATATGCAATCATATTATGATTCCTTTAATTATCTACCAACATTTGTAAATGAGTTCAAGCATTCACTGTGTCAATCCTATTGTCCACAATAAATCAAGATCTCCATTATACAAAGAAAGTTTTTAAATTAATTGGAAACAAAATACAACACATATAATGTCCATTTAATAATATATCTTTTAAGCACAAGAAATAGAATAATCTAACCTTATTTCATTACAAAGAGCTTCACTCTTTCACCTAAGCAAGATTAAGATTTAGTTACTCATAGATAAGAAGAAAGATAGAGAGAAGAAGAGAAAGATGAACATAACTTCACTTTAGAACAAGAGAAAATTACAAAAAAGTAAAATGAGAAACAAGCATAACCATAACTTGTAAAAACTAAGCCTAACACCAAGTGCACTAAATGATCTGCCAATGGTGCCTTTTATAGAGGATTAGGGATACAAAATGACAAGGAGGCTTATTAAGAGTAGGTGGATGAGTGGGTAGAGTGGTTGGATGATTGGTTGAGTGGTTGGATTATTGAATTAGTGATTGGATTATTGAGATTCTTTGTCTCTGAAATCATTCATTGTTGATCTCATGGATGCCATTAGAATGAAGCAACATGGTCTTCATGAAAGTTGTAGCATTTTGTCTCAGCTTTCCAGTGGCACTAAAATCATCCAAAAATTCATCCTACAGCCCAAGATATGACCCAATTACTACAGACTGTTTAGGCCCAGTTTCAGCACCTCTATTTTGACTTCCAAACCCAACATCACCTCCAAGCTGTCCGAATAAGTGTTAGTCATGCTAACCATTACCCAAGAGGGGGGTGAATTGGGTGATGACTAGTTTTAATGCAACTTTGACAAATTATGCATTTTAAAACACTCAATAAATGAATGCAGTGGAATATGCACAATAAATGTACAACTATTATATATTACTCAACTGTAACTTGAGATATAGGATAAATCAAGCAAATAAGCTAAATATCAAGTTCAACTCAAGCATATATAATTAAGGTGCAAATGTAAAGAGATAGAGTTTAGAAGATCAAACACAATAGTTTATCCTGGTTCGATCACCAATCCACTTGTGATCTACGTCCAGTCCTCAAGCAATTGCTAGAGATTTTCCACTATCTTCAAGCTTCAACAGGTGCTTGATAACCTTTACAATTGAGAGCACTCAACACACCTTGGGATACCTCACCCTTGTGCTTGAGCCTCAAATAGGGATACCTCACCCTTTACAACTTTTGAGGGATGCCTCACCCTCAAGGGATACCTCACCCTCTCTTTATATATTACACAAAGTGTAGAAGATAGAAACTCTCTTAAAGAGTAGATAATACAACTTGAAGCTTATGTGTATAAAGGATTTACACACTTAGCTCAAAACAAAGATTTGGAGAAAAAGATGATGAAATTCGTTTTCAATACTCAAGGGTAATTTTCAGAATATTCTCCAACATTTCTTTGATGCCCAAACACTTGTATTTATAGCCCACTAATATTTAGTGTCATTGGGTAAAGTTTGGAAATGATTAATTAAGAAAACTAGCCATTTTATGACCGTTTGGAGCGTTTCTGGTTTGCAACTAATCGGTTAGGACATTGTCCTAATCGGTTAGGCCTTTTAGGAAAAGCCTTCTGACTTATCAAATAACCGGTTAGGCATTTGGCCTAATCGGTTAGGCTACTTTAAAGTGCTTTTCACGATCATTTTAAACACATACTAATCGGTTAGGGAGTTACCCTAATCGGTTAGGCCATTTTGATAGCCAAATTGCATTTCATTTAAAAACATGTTCTAACCGGTTAGGAAATCTTCCTAATCGGTTAGGAGGCCATTTAAAACATGAAAAAGGCTCCTTTTTATCATCCTAATCGGTTAGGACAAGTTCCTAATCGGTTAGGACATTTCAGAAACGTGAAAATGGCTTCTGGTAGAGTGAATAATCGGTTAGAGAAAGTCCCTAATCGGTTAGGACACTCTGGTTTTGAAAACTAACTTTAAACGATCATAACTTCTTTGTTTCTTATCCGTTTTAAGCAAATGACCATTCATTAGAAAGATCTTTGAGTCTATTTTCATATGAAATAAGTTTCAAAGCAAAACTCAAAGTATTTTGAAAGATATGATCAAAAGAGTAACCAAAGGTCAATTTTGTAAAACACAAACTTGGCTATTTTTCAATGGTTTGGCCTACCACCAAGACTAACTTTCCAGAAACACTTTGTTGGGCATTTAAACTTTTTAGGAAACACTTTTTAAAGATGTTAAAACATGTTTTGAGCTTAGTGTGATTCTTTTTTACCTTTACACAAGATCTAAGTCCTATAAGCTATTCTTGAAGAACCTTAGGACTTAATCTTTGCACTTTCAATCCTTTGGCTTCTTGATATAATCCAAGCTTCCGAAATTTTCTTCTCTTCATGTCTTGCACAAGCTTGGAACATATTTATTATTTTCATCCTTCTTGAGTTGAGCATAGTTGTGATCTTTTTACTTTCTTGTTGTAATGCTCACTCTTGGTACTTGGACTATCCTACAAAGTATTGCTCACTTAACCAAACATAGTTAGTCCAAATTCATAACTCAATATCTTCATATGCATGATTCATAAATGTTTAACTCTAATTAGTCTAACATGCATACAAGACTTTCATAGACATATCCAATATTAATTCATTTATAACTCATATAAAATATTATTGGATATATTATATGATGAATGTTACATATATCTCTTTAAGCACATTTATGTAATATGATCAATATTCTTTTGTGATGCAATTGTCATCTATAAAGTACATCTATCAAGCATATGCATCATTCTTTTTGTCTTGTATTTGTCATCATCAAAACTTAACATATTAAACCATTTGGGGCAAGCTTATTTCCACAATCTCCCCCTTTTTGATGATGACAAATCACCAAAGAAAAATATGTTTAGCAATATATAAGAATAGATATTCATGTAAGCATATCAAGCAATTAAACACAAGAACATATTTTTCTTTCTAATTTTCTCTCCCCCTATTTGACATCAACAAAAAGGCTTAGGAAGAAAAGATAATGATTTTCTCTCCCCTTATAGATAAAACTCATGTTGTCAAAGAGATGAAACAAGCATGCTTTCAAGATATAAAAGATTATTCATGCAATACTTGTCATATTTTGGTACATCAACATTTAGCATATGATAACAATAAGCTTAAGAAATTATGTCTAGCATATAATATATTGCATACCACTTGATATCACTTGTTAGAAATTACAAAATATCCGTGTAAGAGTATGGAATTTAGGTTTTCAAATGAAAGATTATATAATTTGTCATATATCAAGCATTTCTCAATGAAAGAATCAAAAGATATGAAGTGTAAGAATGTATACCTTCTTTCATTGATAGAGGGAAAAAGAACAAGAGATGATCTTTGTTGACATGTTGATAATATTAACAATAAAGCATTTCATGTCAAACAAGAATGTAAGTCAAGAGATATAACATGTTTACCACTTGTTAGCCAAGAGATATAAGCAACAATTAAGAGATAGGCTCCCCCTCAGAATATGCATATTATCAAGATATAAAACATAATAGTTCAACATAGTCATGCGTATATTTATAGTCAATAAGGACATGGAAGAGAGATATATAAGATAAACTCTCCCTTATTGAAGCACAAGATAGATAAAGAGAAATATGCATGCCAAGACCATGTAAGCACATTAACATAAACAGAAGCAAGGCAAAGATATATATTCTTAATCCATCAATCACAAACCATCTTAAAACTTCTCCCCTTTTCAAAAAGAATTTTGTAAGACCACATTATATTTTCAAAAGCATTTTAGAAGAGTAGAAGGGTTTTATATTGAAACCACATATTCTTTTCAAGACAAGAGCATGATTCTCATAGGTGTTATACTACAAAGAAACCATAAATCAAGAGAATCATTGATATCAAACATTCATATTGAGGAAATATGCTATAGGGATCAAAGTATGTATAGTAGTAATATCATCCACCCTATATGCAATGACAAAATTAACAAGTTAGTATCCAATTAGGCACTTTGTCAATGCTAAGCATACTTCTCATATAAGGAAAACATCTAATCTTTTAAGATCAATTTATCAACAAGTATCACATAATTCATAGCATATAAAATACCACAATAGTTTAGGGATAGAGATACTTATTGAGCTAGATAGAGAGTGATGCACCTTTAGAATGTTCTTTATTTATAGGTCCTTTGAGTTTGTACTTTCTTCTGTTGAGTATTCCATTTCATTACACTTGAAGAAAGTCTCATCATGTCCCTTTTCATTCAATTCTTGTCATTTACCCATATATGCTTGACACTTTGATATTTGATGTCCATACTTGAAGCACATAGAGATACTTACAAAGCTAACTTTAAAAATTCTCTAAAACATGGGTTAGCATAAAAAATCATTTAGTCTCATTTACAAGCATAAATTAGGTTGATATATAATGTAAAACATGTATTACATTATCAACCATGCAATGTTAGCTCTAACAAGAATAAAGGAAGAACATATGCACTTGAATCCAAAAATATGATTTAAGCATTTTAAGGCATGATTCAAGTTTATCAAGAAATACATGATCAACATCAAAACTTATATAAGCATTTTAGGGCAAACAAGAATCTTGTAAGGCATGTAATATCAAGTAGGGAATTCTAGTATGCACGCATGCCAATCAAGGACAAAAAAAAAATTCCTTATTGTAATGAAAGAATTGAAAAACCATGGAATTATAATCTTTAAAACCATTTATGATTCATTTCAACATATATTTCAATGTAAGAATAATTGGAATTTAAAGGCAAGTTCAAGACACAAATTATGTGAAGGAGGTCATGGCAGGGAGTCCTTTTTGATGACTAATAACCAGTTAGGGAAGTGTGGTAACCGATTATGGTGTAGAAAATCGAAATGGGTAGCCACAGATTAAGTGAATAACCGATTAGACAGTGAGGTTAATCGGTTATTTTCATTTTGGAACAGAAATTGGAGTCCTCTGTGAATCAAAATAATCGGTTATAGAGAGGTGGTAATCGGTTAGGGGTTATTTATAATAGAGAAATTACTTCTGGTTTATATGGATAACCGATTACCTTGTTTCTCTAATCGGTTAGCTATTTTAGAAAACAAAGAGGCAATGCCTCTGTTTGAGGGAATAATCGATTAAGGGGATGTGCTAACCGATTAGGGATAATTAGCTAACCGGTTATTTTGCTTAACAGAGAGCACGAAATTGCTTCTAATATACAGGGTAACCGGTTAGGGGCTTGGCCTAACCGATTATTTTGGCTTGACAGAGACACCATTAATGTACCAGAAATTTTCAAAGGCCAAAACCAAATTATTCCCTTCTTGGATTTATTGTTTCACTTCCATAGCCATTGAAATTTCATGAAAACATCACTTAAACAAACCAAATCATGCCTCCTTGAATATCATTCTTTAGATTAGCTTTATTTTTCATTTACTCAAACCATAAATGCAACTCAACATGACAAGTTATGCAAAAAAAAATATTTTTAGCAGGAGTTAGATACATGATTTATTCAATATGCCAAGATCAAGGATATTTTCATCAAATATGTTATTTTAAGCAAGAAGCAAACTAATCTAGCGTATGTAAAGATGTGTTCAAGAAATTAAGCTAGAGAAGCATAAACCAAGTCTCCATTTTACCAAAGGTTGCAAGTCCAAGCTTCTTGAAGCCAAGGAAGAGAGCTTGAAGTATTTTCTGGTTTTATGCTTAGAGCAGCCACTTTTCAAGATATCTCAAGTCAACTTTTGGCCTTTAAGCATACCTACAACATTTTTCAATTTTTCGTTTTTGGTACCCAAATTTTCTTGGGTCCTTGTGTGTTAGTTTTTTTAATATTAATCCATTGTACTCTCATAATGATCATTTTTTTATAGTATATAAATTGAGTACAATAAATCAAATAATCAATTACCATTAAGCACATAGCTTATAATATACTAACTTTCATGATATATAGACAATTCAAATCATAGCAAGCATACCTAGGAATTGTAGAACCTCATGTACCATGATATATAACAAATTAATGCGCTATGGTACAATAAGAATAAACATAATCATGTGCTAAACATAATATTCAAATTTTACCAAGCACACATGATTCTATCCTTTACCTAAGGCCTATAAGGAATATACCTCAAATTCATTGATTTTACAAGTGAATGTGCATAAGAGGTAGAAACGTTTGATACCTTGGCCTTGGTAATCAAGGAAACTCTTTTCCTCACCCATTGCTTCTCTTTTGGTGTTTTGAACTTTGCAAGTTTCACATTTTGTACTTGAGAAGCTTTGGTTGAAGCCAACTTCCTTCTTTGACCAAAACTTATACCATTGGGCTTTGGAAGTATTTTCCTTGATGATTCCTTTTTCATTTGACCAATTTGTGCATCCTTTTGAGAAGTTTTCTGCATAATTGAAACGCTAGGAGGACATTTTGGTACCCACTTCATCTTGGGTCCTTGAATGTTAGTACTAGAGCCTTTATGACTTTTAAGAACCCAAACCATGTTATTTCTCATATAAGAATTTCTTCTATAATTGCACAAATGAGAAATATGTCCTAGATGACCACAAAAATTACAAACAATTGAATTCAATGATGGTTTGGTCCTTTGAAGTTCATCTTTGGAAAACTTAAGCCTTTTGTTGTTAACATATTCTATGTTATTTTTGCCACAAGCCTTACTTGTATTTCTTATTAACACATATGGATTGTAAGCAAATAGGATCATTAGCTTTGACAAATTCAAAAGATAAGTCCTCAACTTGATTTTCTAAATCAATGCATTTTTCACAAGAAGTTGAGGTTTCATATTTCAAAGGCATTTCCTCATCAAGAAAAGCATAATCATTTTTCAAAATCTCAATTTCATTTTCAATCGAGGAAATGTTTTCCAAACAAGATAAATTTTTATTTTCTAAATTCAACAAACCATCAAATAATTCATCATATGCACATTGTATCTCATCATAGGAGGGACTATAATATAGTTTAGCATTGTTTACCTCAATGTCCTTTTTAGCCATATATGAAGTAGTCTCCATTTCTAGCATATTTGGCTCTTTAAGGAAATCACCATCTTCCTCATCAATTTTGTTTAGCTTTGCCTCTTCTTCAAATTGAGTACCATCATCACCAAGAGGCATTGATCTCATTTTCTTGCTTTGAACATGTTCTTGAGGACATTTTTCAATGTTGTCTTCCTCTAGAGGATTTTGCTCTTCTTGCTCTCTATATACAACTTTTTACACAAAATTATTATTAGCAAGATAGATAGAATCAAGAGCATCTCATATATCTTTAGCACTAGAGCAATTCTTAATTTTAGCATAAGCATCATCATTTAAACCATTTCTCAAAATTTGCATAGCTCTAATGTTAAAAGAAAAGCATTTCTTTTCATAGGCATTCCAAGTTTGTTTTGATTTGCAAGTAAATCCATCAAGCACAATATCCCACAAATCAATATCAATAGATTGTATATAAATTTCCATTCTAGCTTTCCAATAAACAAAATTCACACCATCAAAGAATGGTGGTTTATTAATTTCAAAACTTTCCATTTGAAAAGCTTTTAATGGTTGCCAAACAAACAAGGATCTTTAACTCCAAGCGATTAAGCTTTTACCAGAGCACGAAGCTCTGATACCACTTGTTAGTCATGGCAACCATCACCCAAGAGGGGGGTGAATTGGGTGATGACTAGTTTTAATGCAACTTTGACAAATTATGCATTTTAAAACACTCAATAAATGAATGCAGCGGAATATGCACAATAAATGTATAACTATTATAGATTACTCAACTGCAACTTGAGATATAGGATAAATCAAGCAAATAAGCTAAATATCAAGTTCAACTCAAGCATATATAATTAAGGTGCAAATGTAAAGAGATAGAGTTTAGAAGATCAAACACAATAGTTTATCCTGGTTCAATCACCAATCCACATGTGATCTACGTCCAGTCCTCAAACAATTGCTAGAGATTTTTTACTATCTTTAAGCTTCAACAGGTGCTTGATAACCTTTACAATTGAGAGCACTCAACACACCTTGGGATACCTCACCCTTGTGCTTGAGCCTCAAATAGGGATACCTCACCCTTTACAACTTTTGAGGGATGCCTCACCCTCAAGGGATACCTCACCCTCTCTTTATATATTACACAAAGTGTAGAAGATAGAAACTCTCTTGAAGAGTAGATAATACAACTTGAAGCTTATGGGTATAAAGGATTTACACACTTAGCTCAAAACAAAGATTTGGAGAAAAAGATGATGAAATTCGTTTTCAATACTCAAGGGTAATTTTCAGAATGTTCTCCAACATTTCTTTGATGCCCAAACACTTGTATTTATAGCCCACTAATATTTAGTGTCATTGGGTAAAGTTTGGAAATGATTAATTAAGAAAACTAGCCGTTTTATGACCATTTGGGAGCGTTTAGGAAAAGCCTTCGTTATCAAATAACCTTAGGTTTTGCACTTTAAAGTGCTTTTCACAATCATTTTAAACAATCGGTTAGGACATTGTCCTAATCGATTAGGCCTTTAGGAAAAGCCTTCATGACTTATCAAATAACAAGTTCCTAATCGGTTAGGTTAGGCATTTGGCCTTAGGGAAAGTCGGTTAGGCCACTCAAAAGTGCTTTTCACAATCATTTTAAACACATACTAACATATGGTTAGGTATTTTGAGTTACCCAAAGGTCAGTAATCGGTTAGGCCATTTGTTGATAGCCAAATTGCATTTCACTTAAAAACATGTTCTTAGCACTTTCAATCCTTTGGGTTAGGAAATCTTCCTAATCGGTTGAGGAAGCATAGTTGTGATCTTTTACTTTCTTGTTGTAATGCTTAAAACATGAAAAAGGCTCCTTTTATCTTCATCATCCTAATCGGTTAGGACAAGTTCCTAATCTCATATAAAATATTATTTAGGACAAGTTCCATAATCGGTTAGGACATTTCATCTATAAAGTAAAAGCATATGCGTGAAAATGGCTTCTGGACATTTTTCTGGATTTAATAACCCGTCTAACCCCAGTCGTGGGTGTAACTATCAAAAACACATGATAGCATATATCTCTTTAAGCACTTTAGTGTAATATGATCAATTCTTATATCATTCTTTTGCAATCGTTTGTATATCATCAAAACTTAACATATTAAACCATTTGGGGCAAGCTTATTTCAACAATAAGCTCTTGTGTTCTTTATGAAAGTTGTAGATCTTCCTCAAACTCAAGAGGTTTTCTAGACATTTATAACTCAAGATATAACTAAAATACATAAACGATTAAGACGGTATAATTTTTCAATTTGAGTCCAATCTTACAGCTCTAAGTTGTCCGCATTCTTTCCTAAATCATCTTAACTTTTTCTGTCATTTATTGCATAAGTTCAGGTCCTAACGTCAAACTTTTGATACCAACACAATGATGTTCTGCATCGTCATTCATACAAAGCTTCATAGGGTGTCATCCTTATGCTTGAGTGAAAACTATTTTTGTAGGTGATTTATATCAGAGGCAAGAATTCATCCCATCTCTCAGACTGTTCTAACACACACGCCATTAACAAATCCTCTAGCGACTGAATCATCCTCTCAGATTGACCATCGATTTGTGGATGATAAGCAGAACTTAGACAAAGTTTTGTCCCCATCGCTTCTTGTAGACTCTGCCAAAACCTTGAAGTAAACCTTGGGTCTTTATCTGATATAATACTAAAGGGTACACCGTGAAGTCTTACAATTTCACCGATATACACCTGGGTTAATCTTTCTATTGAATACATTATGTTACTTAACAAGAAGTATACTGACTTCATAAGCCGATCCATAATTACCCATATTGAATCATAACCCTTTCGAGTCTTTGGCAGCCCAATGACAAAATCCAATGCAATGTCATCCCATTTCCATTTGGGAATAGCTAGAGGTTGTATGATTCCTGAAGGTCTTTGATGTTCAACCTTAGCTTTCTGACAAATCAAACAAGATGATACATATTTTGCAATGTCTCTCTTCATCCCTTGCCACCTATACAACTGCTTCAGATCTTGGTACATCTTAGTCGTTCCTGGGCACATACTCAACTTGCTTTTATGGGCTTCATCAAGAATCAACCTCCTAAGCTCCGGATCATTGGGTATACAAACTTTATCTCTGAACCTTAGGATCCCATCGAGTCCTTCCTTAAACTCTGACACAGTACCTTGCTTTACTAGCTCCTTCTCGTTCTGCAAATATTGATCATTTCTCTGCTTCTCTTGAATTTCTTCCATCAAACCACTCGAGATAGTAACCATATTCAAGCACATCCTTCTCGGTGTCAATTCCACTAACAACTGCATATCCCTGAATTATTTTAGTAATTCAGTTTCCTTGACCATCATAGCAGAAACACCAAGTATCTTCCTACTCAAGGCATCTGCTACAACATTGGCCTTTCCACGATGGTACTAGAGTTAAAAATCATAGTCTTTCAAAAACTCTAACCATCGCTTTTGCCTCATGTTCAACTCATTTTGATTAAACAGGTACTTCAAATTCTTGTGATCACTATAAACATTGAATGTTGCCCCGTATAGAAAATGCCTCTAGATTTTCAATGCAAATACAATGGCAGCTAACTCCAAATCATGCGTATGGTGATTCCTCTCATGCACTTTCAACTGCCTTGAAGCATATGCTACCACTTTTCTATACTGCATAAGCACACATCTTAAACCTTAATATGAAGCATCATAATACACCTCGAAAGGTTTGTTAGGATCAGGTAGAATCAATACTAGCGAAGTAGTTAGTCTTCTCTTCAACTCTTGGAAACTTTTCTCCCATGCCTCAATCCATGTAAAAACTTAATTCTTTCGCATAAGCTGGGTGAGAGGTATAAATCTTCGATATTAACCAGCAAAACCCACGAAACTGTGGATCTCCGTTATGGTCTTCGACCTTTCCCATTGTAAAACTGTTTCAACTTTTGATGGATTCACCGCAATTCCTTCCCTGGAAATCATATGACCCAAAAATTGAACTTCTTCCAACCAGAACTCACACTTAGACAGCTTAGCATATAACTTTTTCTCCTTCAAAATCTGAAGAACCATATTGAGATGTTCAGTATGTTCCTTCTGACTTTGAGAATAGATTAGAATGTCGTCAATAAAAACAATGACAAATCTATCTAAATAAGGATGAAAAATCCTATTCATGTAATCCATGAATACAGCAGGAGCATTTTTCACTCCAAACGGCATCACAAGATACTCATAATGCCTATAACGCGTTCGAAAAGTTATCTTGGAAACATCTTCTTCTTTCACACGAATCTGATGATAACCAAATCGTAGATCAATCTTGGAAAACATATTAGCTCCTTTCAGTTGATCCATCAAGTCATCTATCCTCGGAAGCAAATACTTATTCTTAATTGTGACCTTATTCAACTGACGATAATCTGCACACAAACAAGAAGTTCTATCCTTCTTCTTAACCAATAGCACTGGCGCTCCCCACGGTGATACACTTAGGCTTACAAACTGCTTCTCCAATAGTTCCACCAGCAACTTTTTGAGTTCAGCTAACTTTGATGGCAACATCCAATATGGTGCCATTGATATAGGACCCGATCCTGGTACAAGATCAACAGAAAATTATATTTCTCTTTCCGACGGTAGTCTAGGTATATCGTCAGTAAAAACCTCGGGAAACTCACTGACTATAGGAATAGCATTCACATCTTCCTCCCTCTTGACCTCCAAAGAAGATAACAACATGTATCATTGAGCTCCTTCCCTTAATAAAACTTCAACTTGGTTCACCGTTAAAAATCCAGAATTCTCAATCTCAGGAAAAACTAAGGTCTTATTGGAATAGTCCAATAGGATATGGTTTAGAGACAACCAATTCATTCCTAAGATTACATTTATTTGTGAAAGAGATAAACAAATCAAATCAACAAAAAATATTTGAACTTTAACAGAAACAGGACAATTTAAGCAAACTTGTGTAATAACAACAAGCTTAGTAGTAGGTGTAGAAATGATCAAATCAAAAGGTAATGAAGACACAGATAATCCTAATCGATCCACACAGTCATAGGAAATGAAAGAATAGGTTGCTCCCGAATTATATAGTTCAGTTAAAAGATTACTTTCTATAGCACATTCTCCCATGATCAGATCTTCAGATTGGGAGGCTTCCACTCCACTCATTGTGTAAACTCGCCCTCCAGCTTGAGGTCTTGCAACACGTACATTGCTCACTAAAGGCCCTGCCTTTGGTTGATTACAATCCTTTGAAATATACCCTAACTTTCTGCATCAAAAACAAATAATCCCCTTGATTGTGCAATCCTTCGTTAAGTGGTCCTTTCCACACTTGAAGCATTTTGATGCAGATACCACATTCTGACCAAATATATTGCCACTCGAACCTCTTCCAGATGATTGTTGTTGAGATTGATTCCCCGGTGGTCTCAAGTACGGCTTTTGTTGAAAACGATCGACATTGTTATTTCTTCCCCTTTGGAACCGTGAAGTTCCAAAATTACAATTTCTTGTGTCTCGGGATTGGTCCAGCTCTTCAATCCAACAATATTTGTCCAACAAGTCTGGAAACTGCTCTATCCCCAGAGGTAACACCGCTCACTTTAAGTAGTGTCTTAAACCTCCTTCAAACTTTTAACATTTCCACTCCGCATCAGGCTGTAGTTGGAAATACCTTGAAAACTTAGACAGACTTTCGAACTTAGCAACATATTCAGGTACAGTCATTCCTCCTTGTTTCAAACTAAGGAATTCCATTTCCTAAGCATGCCTCGTAGTTGCTGGAAAGTACTTCTCCAGGAGCTTGTTCTTAAAGATTTCCCATGTAATCGCCCTTTCCTTCAACTTCCAATAGTTGTTGAGTTCCGGCCCACCAATCCTCGCCATCACCAACAAGCATAAAGGTAGCATAAGTTACCTTCCTCTCATCGGTACACCCCATTCCTCTGAATATCTTTTCCAATTCTTTGATCCAAAGATTGGCTTTCTCTAGATCAAATTCTCCTCTAAATTGTGGCGGATTGTTATGGCGAAACTCCTACAAACTCTGAGCTTCCGCAGTTGCTTCCTGCTATTGATTAGCTCTCTGGTTTTGTTGTATTATAATGTCTGTCATCCTTTGCATCGCCTCAGCAGCTGCAGCCATGCTCTGACTGTCATTTCTAGTGTTCACGCGTCCACCTCTACCACCAGTCATCGCGTTTCTTCAAAATCAGAGTAAACAAAACACAATAAAAGTTAACTATAATCATTTCAAACAATCTTGTTTCCTTTCGAAAACCAAACACAGAGAATCACACAACACAAACAAGACAGACCTAAACACAAACCCAAAAGACTCTAACCGAGAGCTCTGATACCAACTAATGTAACACCCTCTCTTGGGCATTACATTTAAAACTAAAACTTATAAAACTTACCTAAAATATAAAAGATTTATTACAGCATTATACGATTTTCCAAATCTCTTTTTGTGGATAACGTAACTTAACAAAATAAAAAGAACACAAATTAAAATAACTTAATAATATACATCATGTACATCAGACATTAGTATTTCAAAACATATATATACAAACTTTTTAACATAAGATAAAATGTTTCAACATAAAAGACCTAATGAGAAGAATCCTTAGCTGGATCTTCCTCTGACTCCTCGGACGATAAAACCCTCGGGTGTTGTGAAGCTCTATGGACAGGTGTCCTAGCAGATGACACCACATTGTCCTCTCTAAGGGTATAGAAACGATCACCCCACAGATCTCTGATAGGCATACACAACTCTAAATGTGCAAAAGTAGTAAAGGAAAAAGTAGTAACCTTATAGAAATTCCTACTCCTAATTTGGGTCACCTCCCCAATATATGTAAGACGTTCCGTATCTAAATTGACACACCAAGCGTTTGCACCTCTGTGGACCTGTACACTGACATAGCCAAGAAAACCAGGTCTTGACGCCATCACCAAACCTCAAAAAAATTAACACGTAAACAGAATGGACAAAATGGAAGCGATTCTTCTTCATCTTCCCTATCGTCTTTACCAAGCATAAACAATAAAACAGAACAATATAATAAAGAGGTGAGAACTCCTATATCAATATCAACATGGCAATACAGAAGCAGAAATGACAGTAATGTCATACAAATACAGAGATAACAAATGTATACATGATATCAACTAACAAATTGTTAACAGATATATAACATAACAATAACTCAATTAATTATGCACATGCATGATGGACATTCTTCACAAGATCAGAAATAGAATAATGTCTGGTTGAGATTGTCGATACAGTACTCAGTCAGCACGGCCCAGTGGAGCTAGCAATTGTCCACTTGTGGGATACCCGTGCCTCGATGCCTCCAAGATCAACAAGTGACCCACACTACGCAATTCGCACCCGCACTTAAGTGTAATTCAACTCCTATGCATACAGTCTTAACAAACACAGTCTTTACAACTTTCAATGCATGAATAATGATTCATTATACAGATAAAATGTCATAGATATGGTTTTCACACAAACCAACCATTACTGGCCAAAAACCATATATTGCCATATCTGGGTTGAATACGTTGGCCCGAAAGCAACTATTGTTCCTCTCAGTCGCGTAGCATTTTTATCGCATTTTCACAATCGCGTAATATTTTTGTTACATTTTCAAATTACGTAAATATTTTCTAACATTTTTGCAATCGCGTAAAAATTGTTAAACATTTTCAAAATTGCGTAGCTCAAAAGTCACTATTTTTGAAATGCGTAAGCTTTAAATACCATTTTTCAATCGCTTAAATATGTTTTTGACTTTTTGCTCTTAATTTTTAAACACTTTAAATTTAATATAAAATTTAATCTTATTTGCAATATTTTTCTTGCTAAACTCCACTAGAAAAATAATTTCTAATATTATTTCTAAAATCTACATTATATTAATTTAATAAAACCTTTTTCTTTTATTTTACTAAAAATTCATTTAAGTGAAATATTCTGAGTTTCCAATTTACTTCTTAACTTTATTTTACACATTATTGCCGAAAATTGCTTGTTAAGCAATAATAATTTTTTTGTTTATTTCCTTTTTCTATTTACCTTTACTAAACACTCTTAAATGAACTACTCAAAATTTCACATTATCTTTAAAAATCATTTCCTTTCTTCTGATTCAAAACCCAATTCCTTTTCAATAATAAAATCTTATTCACTTCCTTCTTTAATTTGTAAAACCCTAATTCATGTCTATGTTTCAAAATCAATTAAGTCCACCATTGATAACATGATTTTTGCCTTGACTACCCTAATTTGTGCTTAATGGTCGTGAGCCATGTTGGCCTTTGGAGCCAAAAATTATCATCCTTCCACATGATTCAACATCATACAACATATACCAATCATCAATTTCTACTATGGCAAATATCATGCATACTCTCAAAGCACTAAAAGCATACAAAGCAACAAAATACAAAACATTAAATGCATGCAAATAAGTGAATAAATCCTTATGGATTTTTCACCTACAAATTTTGTTTCCTCACCACCATGAGTGGTTGATGAGGTTAATCTCCCTCTTACCTTAGATGATTTGTAGGTCTCCTTTAGGGTTATTTTTCACCACCACAAAGTTGCTCTTGAATCAAAATAAACACACAAGTATTAATATCTAAGGCTTAACTAAGATGACCATGGATCCAGGTCATGGTCTAGAACTTTAAAATGGATAGGAACATGAAGAATAAAGTACTTCACCTTAAGAGCTTCAAACTTGAGCTTGAAGAACAAGATAGTAAATGGATGAACTAGGTTATGGTTTCAACACAAAAGTGTCTTAGAATGGCTTGTAGATTAAAGATATAAGGTTAGATTGAATTATAGGAGATTGGATGTGTAAAATGGGCTCTTGGCCGTGAGCTATGGAAGAGAAAAGTGAGAGAGATTTTTGGTGTGTAGTTTTCTTGGTTACTTGAGAGAATGATAGAAAGGTGAAGAAATGAACTAAGTGCAGACTTTTGGCCTCCAAATGATGCATGGCAGTGGAAGACTTCAAGAGTAAGTCACAAAATGTGACTCACCTAGGTGTGAGTCATCTAATGAGTCATTGTGTGTGTCATAGCCGCCATTGATGACGAGCTCTCCATTGGTCCATCTTAGTGAGTCATAGGATGATTCATGTAGTGAGTCACAAAGGAATGCTATAGAAAAGATGACTAGCCTAAACCTAGTGTCATCCAACATAGATTTTTACCGGGAGCTATTATCCAACGGACAAAAGCTACTGCATATTAACCAGTGGTTATTGTCTAATGGACAATAAAACACACCTAGATTTTATTGATTAGATAAAATCTAACAAAATTAAAATTCATAAAATATTTCTGGATTCGGGTTTAGTAAGCTCTCCCAGCCCTGTATTAACAGTCTAAAATTTTTTCGACCTCAAAAATTTTTCTTTTTTCTGTCCCGGCATCAAACACACAGAGTTCAAAAATAATAACATAAAAATCAAAATAAATTAAACAACTCACAAAATAATTTAAAACTGCATATTACTGAATAATGACAAAATTTGGGGTGTTACAAAAGGAGTTAGATGAGAAGAGAATGTACAATCAGAATGTAGAGAGAAAGGCACGACACGCAGGCCGTATTTAAAAATCACCAAAATAGCATAAAAAGAGGACTAAGACCATATCCATGCACCTAAACTACACAAGGGGTAGCCTCCCCTTGACCCTTGCCAGCTGACCGGGAAGCAGGACCCCTGTTGTGTAGTGTGTTTTTCGATGGGCGAAATTCAATTCTATTTTTATAACTCTCAAAAAATAAAAATGTATTATTGTTTTGAGTTTTAAGACTCATATGGTCCATACCCCTTTGAACAAAACTTATTAAGAAGAAGACGAAGACATGAGATATAAACAACAATTTTATCCTTAATCTTAAACTCACATTGCTTAAAATACTTGTCATGCCACTTCTTTGGTCTCCTCTTGTAGAGCTTGGAATTCTCAAAGTTAGTGGCTGCCTTAGGTAAAATCTTTTCTAGCATATCATTAGTTACAGATTCCTTTAGGGTCTCCTTTTCTTTAAGTGAGGAGTCTTCAGTTGAGAGAACCTTTAGCTCCTTGAATTTGCCATTTTGAGAAGGGGAAACGGTTGGGCATGCACCTAAAATTTAAGCATTGGCCGCCACTTCCTCATCTTCATCATTTGTGTTACCATTGTGCATCAAACACTTCTCTAAGGGTTCTTGTGGATGGCTTTTAGTGTGCACCTCTCTATCTAGCCTTTCATCTACATTAACCCTCAAGCAAGATTCAATAATGACTGATTACTTAGGAACTTGAGACAAATTGAACTCAGAAACTTCTTCACCTACTTTGAGGGTTATTTTCCCATGCTTCACATCAAACATGGCTCCAACAGTAGCTAGGAATGGCCTGCCCCAGATGATAGGGGTTTGAACATCTACTTCCATCTCAAGCACAATAAAATCAACCGGTATGTAGAACTTTCCCATCTTCAATGGTACATTCTATAATATGCCAATAAGATGTTTGATTGACCGATCTGCCAATTGAAGAGAGATGGTGGTTGGTTTGAGCTCCCCAATATCAAGTTTCTTACAAATAGAAAAGGGCATCAAACTCACACTTTCCCGAAGATCACACAAAGCCTTGTTAATATTCAAGTTCTCAATTGAACATGAAATTAAAAAGCTACCCGGATCCTTAAGCGTAGGTGGAAGCCTATTTTGAATGATTGCACTACATTCTCCCGTCAAAGCAACAGTTTCATAGTCCTCAAGCTTCCTCTTATTGGAGAGAATCTCTTTCAAGAACGTAGCATAAGAGGACATTTGGGAGAGAGCTTCTATAAAAAGAACATTAATCACTACAACAATTTTGATTTATGGCAACGAAGTTTCTGGCAAGGCTTAAAAAGCATTGCCTAAACTTGTATAGGTAACGTTTTTCACAAGTTGCTTTTAATTAAAGCTTTGGGCCACGTGTTTTAGGCAACGTTGTGATAACAAGTATAGGCAACGCTTTTTGATCGTTCTCTAAATTTGAATATGTTCAAGCAATGCTTTTGACACAATGCCTAAAAAGTGTTGCCTAAAACTTGTATTGGCAACGTTTCGTTGGAGGTGGCATTTGATTGGAGTTTTGGAAACAAGAATCAACAACGCTTTTAAAGTGGACTTTTAGCTATTTTCAACGAGGAATAAACAACGCTTCATGAAGGGCTATATTTTCAATTCCCGCTAAATTTTCTAATCTTTTAATTTTCACACTAATTTTATGCACACAATTTTGACATTATTATTTTCTGAGATAAATCTAAACATTTATTTCCAACAGTTTTTGAGCCCTAACTTCTTCAAACAAAGCTTATTTCCACGACCCCCACAAGTTTGATTCTACTGCAGGCGTTCTTCCTAGGAGTGATGAAGAATACGAAGAATGAGCTCTAAGCCTGAAATAAAGATAATGATGAATGAGCTCTGTCCGATTTCTCAGTAATCAATCACTCTCTCTCGGAACACAATTCCTTGTCTATGTCTCTCTCTCTCTTTGATTTGTGCATTTTGCCCCTCTCTATAACGAGCTGTGTTTGTCTCTCTCAGAACACATTTGACACTCTCTCTCAAAAAAATTACCCAAACCCCCTGTGAATAGCATGAATAACGTCAACTGAGTTTTCAACATTGTTCATCTTACCCTAAACCCCCTCAACGACTCAACCATGTTTCAGCATCTGGTAACTTTCCTTTTCTCTCATTTCTGGTTCTATCTCGGCTCTATCTCTTGCCTTTGTTGTTAGGTGTTTCTATCTCTATTTCTCTAAGAGACATGCCATTGGAGCTTTTAATAAATTGGACAATATATGCCAATAAGGTGAATGAACTAATAAATATGTTAAATTCAATAGTGCTTCCTAATAAATAATTTGCTCTACCTTTGTGCCATAGTTATTTTATTTCTTTTCCATTCTATTTTTTGTGTTGTTTTGCAGTTCGCTGCGTTCTTGACTCTTATAGTCATCATTGTAATCAATTTAGTTGTTGGAATTCTTCCACATGTGGACAATTTTGCTTATATTGGAGGATTTATCTCTGGTTTTCTTATTGGATTTGTCTTTTTGATTTGTCTCCCTAGTTTAAATGTGTTAGCCAAAGAAATTCTCGTTCTGGATCTGCTACACCTCCTGTGAAATATAAGCACAAACCTTATCAGTATGTGTTGTGGGTCTTCTCTTTCATACTACTGATTGCTGGGTAAGTTTGCTTTCTTTTCTTTCTTTATTTTTTGAATATTACATTTTATTTTGTTAAGGGATCTGATTGCATTAATATCTAAGAGAGGGTATTTACACGGGATTAGGACTTCGATACTTTTATACTAAAAGGCTTGTCATGCTTAAAGATGCTGAAAAGGCTTGTCATACTTTTATATTAGAAGTGAGAAAGCAAAGCACTTACCATAAAGGTTGTTTTCACAAGTGAGTGCTTGTTAAGGAAGACAGACAGAAAAAGGATCTGAAAAGTAATTCATTTCACATTGCTTAGAGTATGATGTAGCAGTAAAGGAGTTGAATGTAAATGTGATGTTTGTTATCATTTTATATAAATAGAAGGGTGAATGAAATAGGACAACCATTCACTTATTTCTGTGGACATTAAATATTCTATTATAGATCACTAGAATACGCATGATCTAGAACAAGAACATAGTAAATGGAAATATATACAAGTTCTGTCATAAAGAAAGGATTGATATAAAATCACATAACATGCCTTATTTCGGATGAAATAAAAACTCACATAACAATTTGAATATATATTGCTTTATCAGAAACAACATATGTATATAGATATTAGTTTATATTGTCTTTGTATTTAAAAAACACTGTGACAGGTCTGTAGTCATCAAATTCAAAATAGAAAAAAAGGTGAAGAGTTTTATGTTTAAAGGATTTATTCCCCTATTTATTGAAAATGTGGTAAGGTTATTGGTTCAAGTCCCATTAGTGGTGAAACTGTACTGGTATTTAACTAGCAAAAGTCTCTAAATAGCTTTGCATAAGGCCACAAAATTTAGATAGTAATTGAAATTATTAATTGAATTTCAAATTTATTTTGTCTCACTATTTCAACAGTCATTTATTCTCTAAAGGAGTAATTTTGGTTACTTTTATTTATCACTTTTGAAATATGGTGCTGCCTCCGAATAAATTATTACAGATATCTTAGGACTAGGTTGATCATGGATCACTAGTTAACTTTAGATAGTCATTGATACATGTATTTGATTTGCATATGTTAGTGCAATCAAGGATCAATATAGAACCTTTTCTGAACTTTAATTACACATAGATGAATCCAAACGGCTCTTGAATTTTTGTAAATAATTTCTAGTAATTTTTTTGTTCTTGTATACATTTTGTATGGCTATTAAATCTTAGTTTCAAGTTTGTTTGTTTTCTTGACAAAGCAACCATAGCCTGATATTTCTTGTAAAATATGTAGTTGGTATGGATCATGTCAAAGTTCACCCTAAGTTTCTACACTCTAATGCCACAAGTCATAAGTGGGCTCTTGGAGGTAATGGTATGCCTGACTTCACTTGTTTTGATTAATGCACTTTATCAATAATCAGGATACCAGCATTAATCATTCTACCTCTAACATCAGCATTTGGATCAGCCTGCAAATTAGATCAATCCCAATAGTTAAATGTTATTTGCCCTCTACTGGCAAATAAATATTTTTTGTAGGAAATTTACCCTATAGAACATGATAACAATTCACTGGAAGCATTGATACAAAACACACTAGCATCAAGAAAGCATAAGTTTAAAGATCAGATTGCCTTGATATTTTGGTTTAGTTTTGATCCTAAGCTAATTCTATTATTCCATAACATTACGTTACTAGACCTCTATTATTGACAGTAACAAGCATTAGAAAGTTGTTAATAGTTTATTTAATTTCATTTCCAGAACTAGCGATGTTTTTGTAATTTTTACACTTACTAGACTTGTGTTGTATTTGGGCTTGGACTTATATTATTTATTGAATTTGCTTCTGCCTCATTATAGTGGTCTTGTTTTTAATTTTATATCATTACTTTATATATATACATATACATATATATATATATATATATATATATATATATATATATATATATATATTCATCTTCCTTGTTCCAACAAGAACAGGCTGGCTTCCATTGTTTGACTCACATAACTATACTCTATAGCATTGGTACTACAAATACCCAATAAACGTTTAATATTTCATTATGAAAAAAGAAAGAGTCATAACTAGAGACTTTCACGAAATCAGACACCAGTTCTAGTAAATAATTGTCCTGAATGGAGTATTTATGCCCTGAAGAGCACATTTTGATACATCTCACCCTTATGTTTATTACAACATCAGATGGATATATTAAGACTGAGAGGGAGGGACTATTGTATCCCAACTAATTTTATTCATAAAGCCTAACGTGTTTAGTTAGTCAGTTATGCTACTGACAGCTTCTTGATCTGAATCAGTACAACCAAACTAATTTAAATGGTTAGCAACGGATGAGAATGGCACCATCTTAAGTTTCTCTCCTTCCTTGTAGCCTACATTGTCTTAGATGACTGCATAGGTGTGTCTGTCACATGCCGCACAATTTGTTTCTTGCATCAAATGGAAAATGAAAAATTTTAATCCTCTGAACTGAGATAAGTTATGAGAGAATTATGTCTTTTTATATATACACTCATAATGGAAAGCAATGCTAATTGAAGGTATTTTTATTTGTCAATTGTTTACTTAATAGAGCTATAGAAAGCTGAGAAAAATGAAGCAGATTGATGGTTGTGATGATTGGATTTGGTAATAAAAAGGTAGGGATAAAGAAGTTCTACTTTTGCAAGAATGTCCAGTAGGATTTTTAGAAATATGTGGCTTCTATTCCTCCATGAAGAAAACAAGTATAAATTTAAATTTCTAATTCGTTTATAAATTCTTGCATAAATAGTTAAAGATAGCAAAGACCTAACTTGTCTTAAATTGGGGGTTTTGTATTATCTATTAATTTTTATATTATTATCTATCGATTCGTAGGTTGTTAATGCTAATGATGTAGTTGCAAGGCCAATGCAAGTTCTTGAGCAGGTCGTGCAGACAAATACTCACATTTGGTGATATTTACTTGAAAGTTAAATATGTACAATTATATTACTCATGATAGTTGTATTTTTTTTTCAAATCTATGGTTATGAATATTTGTCCTTGTGTATGTTAGTAAGGAGTGATGTAGACTAACGACATAGTCAGGTATAAGAAAATTAGTTTTCAAATAAATTGTGATGAATAAATTATGCTCATTTGAATGTAAAAGCATTGCTTATAGTCTTTTGGCAACGCTTTTTGAAAGTTGTATTTTCCTGGACTTTAAGCAATGCTTTGAAAATGTTGCTTGTTAATATAGCTTTTGGCAACATTTTTTAAAAGTTGCCTGTTAATATAACTTTTGGCAACGTTTTTTAAAGTTACCTAAAGCTATAAATATAGGCAACATTCATTAGGCATTGCCTAAAGCTCATGAACAGACAACCCTATAAAAGCGTTGCCTATGCTTATGAATAAGCAACTTTTGAAAAACGTTGCCAAAGTTTAAGAATAGGCAACACTTTATTGAAAAAGCGTTGCCTCAGGATTTTGGCAACGCTGGCTTAGGCAACGACCTGGCAACAATTGAAAAGCGTTGCCTCAGAGTTTAGGTAACATTTTTGGTTCTATGGCAATGTTTTTTAGCCCTTGCCAAAGGGCAAAAATGTTGTAGTGAATGTAAAGCTTCTTAAGTACCTCTAAAAATCTTCCAAATTGATGATCAAGCTTTGCCTTTTGATACCTTTGAGGGAATGACAAATATGGAACATATGCTTTTGGAGGAACATACATTTTACTGCTTTCTTCATCTCCTTCTTTGTTCTCGCTCTTCTCTTGCTTCTCTTCCTTTTTATGGGTTTCCTTATCTTCAAGCTTTTCTTTCCTTGTGGGGTCTTCAAGTTGCTTACCACTTCTCAATGAAATTGCTTGAACTTGCTCCCATGGGTTAGTTTTCGGTTGACTTGGTATTTGCCCTTGAATCATGTTGAACAAGCTTGCTTGTTGGGCTATTTCAGTTTCAAGCCTCATGGAGTAAGTGACCATTTGATCTAGGCGAGTGTTGGGTTACTTGATAGACTCCCTATGTTGTTGCACTTGTGCTTGAATGGCTTGATTTTGCTATTTTTGAGTAACTATGAAATTCTCCATGAGAGCTTCTAAATTAGACTTTGCACCTTGAGAAGATTGTTGAGGTTGTTAGAATCCAAGTAGAGGTCTGTTGCTAGATAGAACCCCTTTTATTTTGTTGGTTACCATATGAGAAATTGGGGTGCTTTTTCCATATGGGGTTATATGTGTTGGAGAATGGCTTTCCTTGAGCCTTGAAATTGCCATTTTGCATATAATTCACTTGCTCCAAAGACGGGTCTTGAGAATACGTTTCTATTGCATTGCATTACAATGCCAAATGCCTTCCTCCACATGTTTCACAAGTTATGTTAGGAATAGCAACGACATTGACATTCAGTTTCTCAAGTGACTTAGTCAAGGCATCAAACTTGGCATTCAACATAGTTATAGCATCAAACTCTATCATTCTGGCTTGCTTCTTTAAAGATGATCTTTCACTTGGCCATAAATAGATGTTCAAAGCGACCTCTTAACTCAAAGCCCTTGCTTCTGTTGGAGTCTTTGTCATCAAAGCACCGCTAGTTGCGGCATAAAATGTTGCCTTTGAAGGAAAAGTTAACCCAGCATAGAATGTTTGCATAACAATAAAATCTTTTAACGCATGATGTGGACACTGACGAATGAGGTCATTATACCTTTCCTATGCTTCATAAAGCAATTCAACTTGGTTTTGGGAGAAGGTAGTTATGCCTTGACGAAGATTGATTATTTTTTCAACTGGATAGTACTTATTCAAGAAAGCTTGCTCCATCAAGTCCTATGTGGTAATTGAATTTGGGGATTCTAAGTGAATCTACTTCTTTGTCTTCCCCCTAAGAGAAAAAGGGAAAAGTCTGACTCGTATAGCATCAATTTAAACCCCATTTATCTTTATTGTATCACATAGCTCCAAGAATTCATCTAACTGCTAATTTGGGTCCTCAGTTGTTGACCTACTAAATTGCAATTGTTGGACCATCTGGATTAAGAAGGTCTTGATCTCGAAGTTGTTGGCTTCTACTCGTGGCCTAATAATGCAAGATTCACAAGTGTTAGTGTTGGGGGTCCCATAATCCCTCAGCCTTCACTCTTGATTGGCAACTTAGTTATTGTTGTCTTCCATGTGGTCATCTTCAACTCTCAATGTTCTTCTTTCCCTTCTAATATTATGAAATGTCCTCTTGATCTCAAAATCAACAGGGATAGCAAGATCTTCTTAACTCCTCGTTCTACCCATAAAAAAGAAATAACACTTAAAAATTCGAAGAATAAGTTATATAAAATAAGATGAAAAATAAAATAAAATAAAAATTACTTAAATCAACTAAATTGTCATTTGTGTTAATATTAACACGATTCTTGGAAATAGTGCCAAAAACTTGTTGTGAATTTTCCTTAAGTGCATGGATTGTGAAAGTAGTAAAATAAAGATCGTTCCCTTGAGGATCGATTGATTATTAACTCTTATAGCGATTTTGATTATTTAAGCGGTTAAAAGAATAGTGAAAGCTCAATTAAAATCAAGATGAAAATCAAAGCAATAAAGTAAGCAACTAAATTAGAAAAGTTAAGATTCAACTAAGATTTAAAGGCCTAGGACTAAGAATTCACTACATTACCTCCTATGATAAATTGTAATCATATCCTTGATAATGTTCAATTATGTTCTTGAAGGCGATTAGTCCTAAATTGTTTAAAGCCCAATTTCTTGGCACTAAAAACGTGTTAAAATCTCATTAATCTCATTCTCATGGAAATTAATCCAAGTTTCAACCCATTAAGTTTTATGACAATCGTTTGTTCCTCGAAGGATTTAAGCCTATGTCTAGGTCTCAATTCCTAAGTTCAATTCTTAGATTATCTAGCAATTAGGTTTCGTCTTTCGATCCTTCACCTAAGGCCTAAGATCATGTAAATATGGCCTGCAACATACCACAAGCATTAAACATACTAAGAATGAATTAAGAACAATAATCTTCTATTAACAAAGAATCAAATTAATAATTCAACATAGAAAACTAGAGAGTTGCATCCAAATCCAAGAAAAAAGAATTTAGCCACTCATGACCAATGTAGCATAAACAAGAACTAAAGTTAAAGAAACAACTATGATTCTATCAAAAGAAAATAGGAATGAATAAAAAGAGAAGATGTAAAAGATGAAGATGGAAAAGATGTTTTCAATTGTTGAACTTCAATTACTCTTGCCCTTGTCTTCAAAACTCTAGCCTCCAATCCTTGGTTTTAAGAAAACAAAACTCTCTTGCGCCTCTCAAAGTCTGTCATAGCCAAAGTGCATAAAGGGTTTAGGACTCTATTTATAATAGTTTGGGGCCAAAACAACTTATTTTTCAATCCAAAAGACCTCACACGACCGTGTGAGCACACGACAAGGCCGTGTGACTTGAAAAATTACATAACTTACATTGTAAGGGGACACACGGTCGTGTGACCTAGAGATACAGCCATGTGTCCTTGGCAATAGTGTTTTCCAAGTTAGACAAGGTAGTTTCTAACTCCTCAATCGCTTCTGAGTTGACATAGGGCCCTATCTAACTTAAGACATTAAAAAATCCTATCAAAAAGTCATCGTTTGGATAAGTGATATTCATGAAAGTTGAAGGGTTTTGTCTCAACTTTCTAATGCCACTAGTTTTAGCCAAATATGACTCCTACAGCCCAAGATACGACCCAATCTTTGCAAACTACTCAGGTTCCAATGACTGCACCTCTGTTCTAACTTCCAGGCCTAAGATGACCCACTATACATCTGATTAAGCTCTGGAGCTCTTCATCAAAGTTGTAGAGCTTCCTCTCAGGTTTTTTACAAGGTAAAGTTCATAATTTTTAGATGTATATAACTCAAGTTATACCTGAAATACAGAAATAGTATAAAATTGCCACAATGTTAAAAAATACAATTAAGTCCAATTTGAACCCAAACTTATAAATAGTGGCCAAAATCAATCGATTAAGCACAAGAGAGGTCTAAAATGCTAAATATAATGGTTAACTAATATATAAAAAATGGTGTTTATCAGCTGTGGAAATGATCATCTTTTGCTCTAAAAACGTGGTGTTTTCGTTGGCTTTCACTCCAAATGTGATAAACCTCTTTAATCTGCGAAAATAAAGACAATGATAAGGATCCATTTAAAATTCACAAATAAATATAAGTAAATCACCATAATTTATCCGGTTTAAGACTATAAAATATGGGTTTATTAAGTAGAGTGTCTTGGATCATGGACCTATTGATACCCAGGCTCTTAGTACTGGCAATCTTTGATAGGATGTCAGCTCTGGAATTCTACACCATTTGGGATGTGTTCCACCTCAACGCTAACAAAACTTTCTATCAACTTTTTAACTTTGGCTAACCACTTATGTAGTAAAGGCTCCTTAGCCTGATATTCTCCTCAGATTTAGGATGTTGCTAGCTGTGAATCACTGCATAGGATTATATGTATGGCTCCCATCTCCTTTTCCATGTTAGTGTTTGAGATGCATGCTTCATACTCAGCTTGGTTGTTTGACGTAAGAAACCGGAACATCAAAGAATGCTCCAACAAGAGGTGGGCTTCATGATAGCTGTCGAGACTATTAAATTATATCAATTTGTAAGCTAATTCACCAAGAATCCATTCAATTGCTAACCAAGTTCATGGTCTTAGATTACATCAAGAAGCCTTAAGATGGTCTACGAATTCTTTACTAAATACGCATCCAGGATTTAATTAATCAAGGTTAAATGAATTAAGTACCCATCTAATCCTAAATTAATCTAAAACTTAGAATTCAACGAAGCTAAACAATCCTACAAACAACTTTGATGTATTGTTTAGTCTCTTTAATTCTCATTAAACACATGGTAATTATGCAATTATCATATCAACATCCAAAATAAATTAAATAATTCAATTCATATTTAATAAAATCAAAAGTGCTAGAAGAGAAACTTAATTAACAAGTAAAAGAGAAACTTGATTAACAAGTAAAAAAGAAACTTGATTAGTAATTAAATGTAAAACAATCAAAACAAGATCTCTGAATTAAACATCAAGATGGTCAATTCCTATGATTGATTAAAAAGGGTCTAGCCCTTCATGGATGGAAGGGTAAAACAGAAAAAAAAAAAAAGAAACTTAGAGAGAATGGAGAGGAAGAGAGATGAACAGAGGAAGTGCAAACAAGAGCGGCTAGGAGAAAATTAGGGTTTGGTTTCGTGGTTGTTACTGTTGCTTAAATAACTATCTCTAAAATTAAAAATTCAAGTTTTTCCTTAACTTAGGATTAATCATCTTCCTCTTAGCTTTAATTGGATACCTAATTTTTATAATTTGGGCATAGGATGAGAGAGTTATGCCCAAAGCACACAATTTTGAGATGCTTATCATTGCTAGGTGAAACTCTTCTGCCAGGGTTTGTCTCGGCATGGTAGGTTAGGGTTTGCATATCATGGCTTCAGCCGTAAGCAATCCTATATGTCCATGGAAGTTTCTTGATTCTCCTTTTTCTCATCTTTCCTTTCCTCCCCCTCCTCCTCTGAACGTTTGCTCAAGCTTTGAGTAATTCTTTTGACATACCTTTAAGTCAATTGCCAAGGCCTTGCGTCAAGGGTGATTCAATTTCGATAAAGATTTCAGAAGATGAATATCAAAAGGGCCTTGAAGGTTGTAAGAACAATTTATATGGAAGACTCTTATTAGCAAAGGGTAATTCTCCTATCAAAACTCAAGATCTTAGAGAAAAACTCTCCAAATTGTGGAAACCTATAGGCCTGTGAAGAATGATCCCTTTGGGAAAGGGCTATTACGAGTTTAATTTCTCTTCCGCAGAGGACCTTCGTTGCGTTTGGGTGGTAGGCCCATGGAACCTTAATCCTGATTTTTTAAGACTTTCATAATAGTGCCCTGATTTTAGTCCCAATAATAAAAAATAGACTCACGTCCAATCATGGATCAGAATTCATGATCTGCCGCAAGAGTATTGGAGACCTAAAATCTTGTTTGAAATAGCTGGTATAGGCACTCCAATCTATTTGGATAAAGCCATAAGAAACAAAGTCTTTGGACATTTTGCGAGGATTTTGGTTGATGTTGACCTTACTAGCAAACTACCTAATGAAATTATGGTGGAAAGAAATGACTATGCTTTTTTTTATTGGTATTGAATATGAGAAGCTTCCCAATATCTGCAGCTTTTGTCAAGCAATTGGTCATTTTGTTGATCAATGTAGAAAGAAAGAAGGCACTTCTGACAACAGGAATCGTAAAGAACAGTCTCATCTTAAGGGTAAGACTTCTTACATTCCTAAACGAATGGAAACAGTTCAAGCCAATGAAACAGCAGTTGTTGAGGACCAAATTAATGTTAATGTAGTGAATCTTGAGATTAATGAAAATGCAATTAATGAAGTTGCAGAACTTGATCTTGAGGATCCAGTTCATGTTAATGCTATGCAAAATAAGGCAGTTGCAAATATAGTTAATGTTGATGTAGAGATTGCAGCAATCAATGTGCCTCAAAAGGAAAAACTCTAATTATATGTTGTAGCAGATAAGTTCTTCTGAGATTGTTAAACCAGTTAATAATACTATTGAGGAGGATGCAAACTCGATTTATGATGAATCCCTACATCTTGGGTCTCCATCTTATGCTCCTAATTCTTCTCAGGAAAATTTGAATACTCTTGAGATAGAACATGTTTCCCCTTCTCTTGAGACTAATTTTGCTTCGATTACAGTCACTGGTACTAATATTCAGACTCCAAATAACCCAATTGTTCAGCAAGATCTTAGGATTTTATCCAAATTTTGGGCAGATGTTGAGGAAGACGAATTGGTTGAAACTAATTTGGGTTCTGATCAGCAAGGTGATCTTTATGCTGATGATGCAGGAAAACAATTTACAGTTGTTTTGTCAAAATCTCAAAAGAAAAAGTTGAGACAGAGAAAGAAACAAGCATCTAAAGCAAATGTCTATCAAACCTACTCTAAGGCTAGCCCCAAGAATCTTGTTTAATGAAGTTGCTTTATTGGAATGCTAGAGGATTAGCCAATCTTGAAACCAGGTTGGTGCTAAAAAGCTTTATCTTGTAAACAAGCCTGATTTTTTATTCATTTCTGAACCCTGGATTCCCCTAGATCAGGTTCCTACTGGTTTTTGGTCTTCTTTAAATTTGAAGCCTTTTGCTATAAATAATGGACCCTCCCTCATTCCTAATTTATTGTGCTTTTGTGTTGCTAATCTTCTCCCTCAATTGATTGTTATTTCTAATCAACAAGTCTCATTTTCTATAACTTGGGAGAATCAGGTGGTTTATATTTCTGCAGTCTATGCCTACACTTCTTATCAGCAAAGAATGTCCTTATGGACTGACTTGGCTAGCTTACAACAAAGTCACATTGGGCCCTAGTGCTTCATTGGTGACTTCAATGCAATTTTAGGTGCTCATGAGTCAAGAGGAGGTAATTTTCCTCTGAGAATTTCTTGTGATGAATTTCAGGCCTGGTTAGATTACTGCAAGCTTACTCACTTATTAACAAGGGGAGCTAGTTTCACTTAGTCCAATCATAGAAGAGGAAGTGCTTCTTCTAAAAGAAGGCTAGATAGAGTTGTTTGCAATGATGTTTGGTTCTCTTTCTGGAATAGTATATCCTGTTGTACTTTGACTAGAATGTAATCCAATCATTTTCTTTTCCTGTTAAACCTGAGAAGAGGAACTCATGCTTGTCCCTCTTCTTTCAAGTTTCTAAAAATGTGGACTAAACATTCAAATTGTCATAGATTGATTTCAGAGGTTTGGAATAGGCCTTTTACTGGTTGTCCAATGTCCATTCTTACTCAAAAGCTCAAAGCTCTAAAGTTGGAACTCAAATCTTGGAATAGAGACATTTTAGGGGATGTTCATCAAAAAGTTGATTCAACCATGAAGGTTGTTCATTAGATTCAACTACAAGCTGATGTATCTGGTTTTTCTGAAGAGTTGATTATTCAAGAAAAAGAAGCTCCAATGGAGTTGCAAAAAGCTTTGAAATATCAAGATGAGTTCTGGAAGGAGAAGTCTTGATTTAATTGGCATTCTTTTGATGACAGAAATACTGCCTTCTTCCACAAAGTTACTAGGATTAGAAATGCCTCCAAGCGGCTATTTATGCTTAAGTAGGGTGACTGAATTTTGGATCAGCAGGATGACATTGAGCATCATGTCCTGCACTATTACAAGAACCTATTTGCTTCTGAAAATAATTGTACCTCAAATGACTTGATAGATTTTGTTATCTCTCCTATGGTCACTGCTGAAGACAACCTCAAGCTCACTAATCTTCCAACTAGAGAGGAAGTTAGAAATGTGGTTTTTTCTATGAATGTTGGTGATGCTTCTGGTCCTGATGGGTTTGGGGGTTACTTCTTTCAACATTTTTGGGACCTTATTGGTGATGATGTTTTCAATGTTGTTACCCAGTTTTTTATATAAGGTTGGATCCTGCCAAGCTTGAATTCTAATTTGGTAGTATTAATTCCTAAATTCAGTGGTACAGACAGAATTGAATAATATAGGCCTATCGCATTGGCTAATATTCAGTTTAAGATCATTACTAAGGTGCTAGCAGATCGATTAGTTGTTGTGGCTCCTAGAATCATCACTGAAAATCAAAGAGGATTCATAAAGGGGAGGCAAATAACATAATGTGTTTGCATAGCTTCTGAAGCTATTAACATGCTGGACAACAAGGCTTTTGGAGGTAATTTAGCTTTGAATATAGACATTAAAAAGGCGTTCAATACAATGGACTGGGACTTCTTGCTCAAAGTTCTAAGTTCATTTGGCTTTGCAGACAGGTTCTATAATTGGATCAAGGTTATTCTGCATTCAGCTAAGCTATCATTTTCTATCAATGGTCACTCAGTTGGTTACTTCAGCTGCAAGAGGGGGGTTAGACAAGGGGATCCCTTGTCTCTTCTTTTCTTTTGTATTGCAGAAGAGGTTCTAAGCAGAGGCATATCTAAACTATTACAAAGTGGGAAACTCCAACATATGTCAGGCCCAAGGGGCTTACATACTCCAAGCCATGTTCTTTTTGCTTATGACATCATAATTTTTTGCAGAGGGACTAAGCAGAACTTGCAGAACATCATGACTTTATTTAAGAACTATAGAGAGGCTTCGGGTCAAGTCATTAGTCTTGACAAGCGCAAGTTCTATGATGGATCAGTCTATTCCATAAGATTAGCTATGATATCTTTTGTTCTTGGGTTTTTTGCTAGGAGACTTCCTTTTATTTACCTTGGTGTTCCTATATTCAAGGGTAAGCTAAAAACTCTTCATTTACAGCCTATAGCAGATAAGATTAAAGCCAAGCTGGCAACCTAGAAAGGGTCTTTACTGTCTATTATGGGAAGAACCCAGCTTGTTAAATTTGTTATCCATGGTTCTCTTATTTACAGTTTCCATGTTTACTCCTAGCTTGTTTCTCTGCTAAAAACCATAGACAAATGGACTTGAAATTTTATCTGGTCTGGGGATGTTCTCTCTAGGAAAGTTGTGACTGTAGCTTGGAATAAAGTTTGCTCTCCTTTTTCAAAAGGTGTCCTGGGCATCAGACCTATTCGTGTTGTCAATGAAGCTGCTGCATTGAAGCTTTGTTGGGATTTCCTTTCTTCTAATTGCCAATGGGCTTGCTTTCTTAGAGCTAGGTTCATGAAAAACAAAAGATATAGATCATCTTATGTAAAATCTTCTATTTGGCTCACCTTAAAAAGATGTTTGGTGAATGTTCTCGATAACACTACCTGGCAACTAGGAAATGACTTTGATATAAATTTTTGGACTGACAAATGGTTTCCTAGCACTATTGTGAATTCTTCAAATATTCTTTCTAATTTGCATCAATCTCTCCATTCTCGAGTAGGCGACTTCATTAAAAATTTCTCATGGTCCCTCCCTTCTTCTCTGGTTTCAAAATATCCTACTATTGTTACAAATATTGAGCAGATCATTATTCCAAAATTTTTTACGCCTGATCAACTTGTTTGGACTCACTCGGATACAGGGTTGTTAACTTTCAAAGAAGCTTTCATGTTTCTTAATCCTAGAAGGTAGGTTGACCCTTGGTGCAAAGTTCTCTAGAATCAATTCATCCCTTCCTCTAAATCTTTTTTACTATGGAGGTTGCTTCAAAATAAAACGTCAACTGATGATAATTTATGGTCTAGAGGTTGTGTTACAGTTTCAATGTGCAACCTCTGTAGAATAGACTATGAATCCTCTAATCATCTTTTCCTGTAATGCAAATTTGCTAAGGACATATGGAGTTAGCTTAGCAGCATCATACATTGTTCTATTGATCTTGCCTCATTCGAGTCCATTTTATCAGTGTGTAACAAAAGTTGGAGCTCTCAATTGCATGGCATCATTCTGGCAGCTGTTATCAATGTGATTTGAGTCATTTGGTATTATAGGAATAAGCTTCGATTTGATAATAAGACTGTTCCCTGCTTTCAGGCTATCAATCTGGTCATAGCAGCTACCTCCTTAACAGGAAATCTTACAGTGGGGTCCATGCATTCTTCTATCTCTGAGTTCACCATTCTGAAGGCTTTTTCTGTCGTTGGTCATCCTTGCAATGCCCCAAGCATTAAGCAAGTGAACTAGTTTCCTCCTTTTTGTCATTGGACTAAATGCAATACGGATGGGGCAGCTAGTGGGGCCCCGGGTTAGTCGCCCTGTGAGGGTCTCTTTAGAGATTATAGAGCTGCTATACTCGACTGTTTTGTAGCTAATCTTAGTATTTCTTACTCTTTACATGCAGAGCTGATTGGTGCAATGATGGCTATTGAATTGGCCTTTAAAAAAGGATGGCATAACCTATGGTTAGAATGTGACTCTCAATTAGCAGTTGATGCATTCAAAAATGCGAAAAGAGTTCCTTGGAAGCTTAGAAATAGATGGAACAATTGCTTAATTTTAACTAGGCAAATGAATTTTTTAGTTTCACATTTTCAGAGAAAGCAATACTTGTGCAGATAAATTAGCCTCTTAAGGCCTTACCATCCAGGATTTCTTTTGGTGGGATTCAATCCCTATTTTTATTAGTGAGGACTTTAACCGTAATACGTTTGGTCTCCATCACCATAGGTTTAAATAATTGCTATCTTTTGCATGGGTTTGGTTTATGTCCCCCATGTTTTTTTGTATTCTTGTTTCTTTTTTTAATATAATTTTTTGTATGTTACAAATGATTGGCTGGGTCTAGGATGCCTTTCCTGACAGTGATGCCTTTGCATACCTTCTTTTGATTAAAAAAACAGTTATGCCCAAAGCATTCTTAACAGCTCTTTAAACCTGTCATCCGACTTCAAAGGGTGAAAACAACATCAAAATGTCACGTTTTTTATAAGTGGTATTCATAAGAATTGAAAATATGTGTCTTAGATTTCAAATGGAAATAGTTTCAGCTCCATATGACACCTAAAGCCCAAATTATGGCCCAATCTTTGCACATCATCTAGGTTCCAATGACAACATCTCTATTCTAACATTATTGTCCAATATGATCCACTAAACATCTGATTTAGCCTTCAAGCTCTACATCAAAGTTGTAGAACTTTCTCTTGGATTTCCTACATTGTAAAATTCATAATTTTTAGATGTTTAGAACTCAAGTTATGCCCAAAATATAGAAACAATGTAAAATTTTCAATAATGCTGAAAAATACAATTAAGCCCAATTTGAACCTAAACTTATAAAATGTGGCCAAAACTAATCAATTAAGCATATAAGAGGTCTAAGAGACTAAATATAATGGTTAACTAATATATAAAAATTGTGCTTTTCAAATTCCCTCACACTTACCTTTTGCACTTCTAAGCAAAACTAGAAATTGAACACTAGGGAACAAGGAACAACAACACAAACTCAAAAGTCAAAAACTCTAAGAGACTCATTTTCCAATAATGTTCAAAAATGCAAGTCGGTGATGAAGAAGAGCAACCAAAGCTCCAAGGAATTAAAACATTCATGAAGTAACATTTCTTTACATCTCAAATCAATAAACAAGGTACACTCTCAATCCCTCAAGTGTTTAGAAGGTAAGTGTTTCACTTAATTCAATCCATGAAGATTTGTACTACAATAAGCTTGCTTATTTTCTACTTCTCCACTACTCAGTACACATGAACATATAAATCAAGAAGACTTTATGCATGGTTGTAATGGGTCAAGGTAAGGGAGGGGAATAATATAGAGATGACAAGTTAAATACCAAAGAGAATAAAAGAACATTATGGATAAGTTCAAATAACAAGCATGAAAGTTTATCCCAAGTCCTTGTAATGCAAATTATCTTTACATATTCTTTTTTCCCTCATTTTTTTAATTTTTCAAATTTTTTCTTCTATTTTTTTAATTGGTTACTCTTTCCTTTTTCACCAAACATTTTGCATATTAATTAGCACACCCCCACACTTCTTCAAAAACTCTTCCAATGACAATGCTAATGCTCTCATATTCCCTAATGTTAGGTACAAACATAGTTTTTCATTTAAGGCATGTAATGAGCAAAAAATAAGGAATGGTCAAATAAGCTCAAGCGGGTTCATCAAGTGAAAATATGCAAGGTTAGCTATTTGGTTAAAGTAGCTAATTTAATAAAAATGTCTCAATCATGTTCATGTATGCATGTGAAAATGTAGTTTAAAAAAGAATCAAAGCAAGTTCTAGAGTAACAAATTTTGTGAGTGAAAATCACACAAGAAAGAACATAATGGTGTAACACCCTCCATAGGGTATCACATGTCTGACTCCTGACTCATAATCTGAAAAGAAGTTTGCACAAAGTTTGAGTTATAAAAAGTTGAGTTTTTAAAATTTCTTTTCTTGCAGTAACTTAATCTTACTGAAAATTTATAAGTAATATTGAAATATTGAAACAGATTCATATACAATATTGACACTAATTAATATTTCACAATTTAAAGAGAAATATAAAATTGACATCTTTTGTTCTTTCTTTTTCCACATGTAGCAAACCCATTACGGGTCCTACATAATAGCACGGTGTAAATACTAACGATGAGAATTTAACATACTTGTTCCTTCTCCCGTATCAAACTTGATACATCGAAACTCTACTCCTTGTCAATCACCGCTCCCCAACAAGTCATGAATGTCCACTCCTTATTGTTGTCCCCAATCTCGAGTGTCTATCTGAATGTCCATCTTGAAGCATCGACATTTGTTCTAAGTCTGTTCCTTGTCCTCAAACATCTTTTCCGTTTCAACACTGTCTGCCTCGCAAGGTCATTCTCTCGATGTTGTCTCCAAACGTAGAGGTATTTGTCACCCGCCGTGTCTAAGACAACTCGTTCTTTCTACTCGTATAATTTTAATAATACGTACATAGCCAAAACAACATAACAAAGAGGTGAGATCACCTACACCAAGTAACATGGCAAACAGAGATAACACAAACAATAATATCATACTGGTTATATCATATCATAATTACAATCATGCCATCATCATTATGGTTATCACACGATACAATATTAAAATCATGCTATCAACATTAATCAACTATCATCATCTAATTATTCAAAACAATTGTCATAACCAATATTCCTCAATTAATATCATAATGATATAAATGCTCGGATTTATGCATATGCACAAAAACTCAATTTTTCAAAAACAACTCCATGGAGGTTTTCACAATTTCGAGGAGAATGCTCAAATTGTCAAGCCCAAGGACAATCTTCCAGCTTGTTGAAAAGAATCGTGCTTTGTCGGGTATCGTCAATGCGTTGCAACGGACTGCATCGCCAAGTGGCATATGGTCCACCTTAGCCCACGTACGATATCCACCTGGTCGACCAGCCGCATATTGACGCCCCCCAAGATCCATCATAGACCTCACTATCAATTCTCATTCCCTCTTCAACCACAAGGGCCATAATACAATGCACGAATATATCCGTGCAAGTCCAACCCCAACGGGCCCAAATCTTTTCATTCTTATTTGTTCAATGTATCTTATGCTTCAACGCATATTTTTCCAATGCATGTATAATGCACCAAATCCAATCACAGGCATCTCTTTCCAATGCATATAAATTGCACCAAATTATACTTGTATTTTCAATGAAGAAAAATCATGTTATCACATTTTCATAGTTATAAAACACTTTCGCCGTGTTTTAAATTCTAAAACGTTTTGTTACGTTTTCAAAATATTGTAACATTCTCATTACGTTTTCAAATTCTAAAACGTTTCCGTTATATTTTCACAATACATCAGTAACACTTCTATTACGTTTTCAAAATGTTACAACTCTTCTGTTGCACTAATCTTTCAACGTTTTTCTCAAACACGTAAAAATATACCTCAATATTCCAAATATTATTTTGGACTTTTAAAAAAACTCAATATCATTTCCAATGTCATTTTTCACATTTTCTCTTTTAAGAAAACCTTTCCAAAATATATTTCACAAAATCACTCTCCAAAACCCAAAGAATGATTCATATGTTAGAAAACGTTAAATTATTATATTTTTTCATTTTTCCCAAATCATTTCCAAAATCCATCTTTCTCAAAATAATTTATTCAAGAAAATCCTTTTTCATAATTTATTTCACAAGTTCACAATTCCATTGATTTTAATCAATGTTTTTAACTTTAAAATTTCTAACGCTTTCCAAAAATTCAAAGTTATATTCTCCATTTTTTTTCAAGTGATAAAACACTCTGATTCCTTTCCAAACTTCTTGTATTAAAATCAAATCTCTTTGAAAACAAAGTGAGTTCATTTTGGAAACTTGTTCATAAAATCAAGACATTTCAAATCTTCAAAAAACGTGGGCATGACTATTGAAGTCATGAAAACATTATCTCTCTCTAAGTTGATAGGATTTTACACAAACAAAACCATTAAAATCTTTTACAAAAACGTAAGACTCACAGTCTTTGAAATCAAATCATTTGCTCATTTTTATTTTTCACTTTCTTTGCAAATCCTTTTAAATCATCATTGCTATTTTCATTTAAATCTCATGTTTAGTGAAACACTTAAAAACTTTGTACACAAAATAAATCAATAAAAATTCTTCTAAAATTGTGTTCATGTTCTCTTGAAAAACAAACCTTTAGTTTATATTCCATATTCCTCAAATCAATCCCATTTTATTCTTTCATAAAAATATAATTTGTAAACACCTATGTTGAGGTGTCTTGATCAAAATTCACTAAGTTCTAGGGATCCAAAAATCAATTTCCTTGTTCTTGAAAATTTTCAACATGAACCCTAAACAAAGGGCATCAAAACCGTAGTTCTTCCTTGGCTATTGGAGCCAAAAATCAATTTCCTTTCCACCATCAAGTTATGGCATATACATATATATTTCATTATAAATAATATAAGCATATCAAAGCCATAAAAGCATGTATAGATCTCAAGCATATTATCAAAGCTATAAAATCATGCAAAGCATATCAAGCATAGAAAATTAATCAAAGCTCATAAACACCCACAAATTAATTACATGACCATGGATATGAATCCTCACATGGATTCCACATCCATCAAATAAAATACCATCTCTCACCACCATGCTTGGTTGGTGAGATGGATCCCTCTCACCTCTTGAAGATCCTCCAAAGGTTCTTGATTTGCTTCTTTTTCCAAGTCCTTCACCACCAAGGGCTTCTCAAATACAAAATAAAACACACAAATAATTAATATACAAGACTTGAATAAGAGAACCATGAATTAAAATCATGGTTAGAACCTTGAAAATCAAAAGAAAGGTGAAGAGTACCAAATTTCACCATTAAAGCTTCAATCTTTAGCTTGAAGAACAAGGTTGAAGATGAATGATTTAGAGAAAATCTCCAACATGAAAGTTTCTTAGAATATCATGGAGATTCAAGATCTAGAGTTGGATGAAATTAAAAGAGCTTGGATGGTGATTTTAGGGTAGATAACCGAATGGTGTATCTTGAAGAACAAAGATGAAATTTTTGATTTTTGATAGAAACTTGAAGCTTGAATTTGAAGATCAAGATGAATGATTTTGGAAAAACTCATAACTAGAGATGTTCTTAGAATGATGTTTAGGTTTAGAAAATCAAGTTGGATGAAATTAAAAGTGATGGAAGGTGCTTCTTGGAGAGCTTGGCCGAATGGTGTTATTTTGGGAGAGAAATGGAGTTTTCTTTGGTTTTGCTTCTTGAAACTTGAAAGAAAAGGTGAGGATGTAATAATAGAAAACATGAAAATGAATTCTTTGGTCTTCTTTAGAGTGAATGACCGTAGCCTTACTTGGAGAGAAAGGAGAAAATAATTTGCTAAGTCTTGCTTTTGGAAAATGATAAAGATTGATCAAGATAGGTACTTAATAATCTTCAAATTTTTCTTTACCTAAAAAAGGCTACTCAAAAATGTCTCCTTCTTCTTTGTTTTCTTCAAAACCGTGCTCCCCCTCCAAATGACTTTTAAGAATGCAAACAAAACAATAAAGGGTAGTTTGTCTCCAAAAAGAAATGCATGGTCATATAATATATGTGCTAAGTCATCAAAAATTGACTAAAGCATTAAATAATGGTCCTAAAGTCTCCTTTGCTCCAAATTCATTACAAAAACCGTCCCCCTCCTTCATGATGCATTTAATAATTTGTCATCTTTTCTAGCCATCATTTGAAGCCTTTTCTAGCCATTGATTAATTCAATGGTTAGGATTTATAGATTTTTAATTTTAGAAGACTAAATCTAGGCCATTGGATTTTTTTCCTTTAGATTCTAGCCCTTAGATGTGTCTCTAAAATTAAGGGTCAAGATTGCTTCTTCAAACTTTAAATCCAAGGGTCCTAATTAGTCTTTGCTACTTTAAAAGACCAAATCTCCACCATTGATTGATTCTTCATCCAATGGTCATAAATGGTCTTTGTTACTTCTTAAGATTAAATCTCCACCCTTGATTTAATCTAAATCCAATGGTTATAAATGGTCATTGTCACTTTTCAAGACTAATTCTACACCTTTGATTACATCTATGGTTGATATCAAAGTCTTCCTAACCAAATTCTCACACCATTGATTAAATCAATGGTTATTATCCAAGCTTCTTTATTAAGTTTGTTTCTTAACCTTTGATTAAATCAATGGTTAATATTCAAACTAAGTATTCTCATCCAAGCGTATAAATCAAGTCAAGCTCTCTTTGTTGACTATGCAAGGTTAATATTTATTCTTGTATCCTACAAATAATATTTTTATTGTATTTTTATCATCCGATAATTAAATACGATAAAATACAAGATAAGAAATTTTCTAAAATCTGTTTCCTGATTCATTTAGTAAGATCCCCTGTCTCGTCTAAAAAGTTTTTTCTATCGTAGAAAATTTTTTCACTTTGTGGGACCCACCTGGGCCTACGATATGCCACTTGGGCCCACATACATCCCCTGGGCCCACAACCAAGAAAAAAAAATTTATAATCATCCACAAAATTCACAATTATTATAAAACACACAAATATAAAATCGACATTAATTACCTAACGGTAAAAATTAAATTACGTAAAGTTTTACCAAAAATTTTTATTTTTCTGACACGGAAAATCACTCAAAACGATCAAATACGTTGACGGAATAATCAAATTAATTTTACAATAGCACAAATGTTTAATCCAAAATTATTTTGGGGTGTTACAAATGGCACAAATGTTTAATCCATTCATTAAAAGGCTCAAAATTTCACAAGATATGCTTCTATCAAACTCAATCTACCAATTCCAATATCAAACTAGTTAATATTATGATGAAAGACAATTTATTCACTTATGTTATAAACTTTTAACTTCAATTGATGCATGCTCACAACTTTCACAAATCTTGAAATTTCATTAGAAAACAATTAAAAACACAATTTCCTATATATATATATATATATATATATATTTCAAAATAGAAAAAAATAGAATTGAAAAACAAAACAAAAATAATAAAATTAAAATAAAAACAGAAAATAGATTGTAAATTCTCCCTCTACACTTAAATTTTACATTGTCCTCAATGTAAACCTTATAAAACATCAAATCATTAATATCTATTAAAAATCA
Source organism: Ormosia emarginata (assembly GCA_029884605.1). Lineage (NCBI taxonomy): Eukaryota > Viridiplantae > Streptophyta > Magnoliopsida > Fabales > Fabaceae > Ormosia > Ormosia emarginata. The sequence continues at coordinate 14,946,308 of JAQQTP010000078.1, read as the reverse complement.
TCAAAAAATTTAGGACAAGTAAAATAAAGGAGAGAAGGAAGAAACATCCTTATCAAGTGATGCATATGACCGCTTGTGATCTCCACAGCACTATAAGGAAAAACCTTAGTGATTATAGCCACCTAGAACGGAGCTTACCGAGTATGAGCTTGAGGCTAGAATTGTAAAGGAGAACTTTTTGACCAATCACAAATTCTTTTCTTGCAATCATCTTATCATGAAAGACTTTGGTCTTCTCTTTATAGATACAGGAGTTCTCATAAGCTTCCAATCGAATCTCTTCAAGTTATTGGAGTTGGAGTTTTCTTTAGGGTCCGGCTTGGTTCAGGTCAAGGTTGCACTTCTTTACTGCCTAATAGGCCTTATGCTAAATCTCCACCAGAAGGTGATATGCCTTGCCAAAGACTATCCTATAGGGAGACATGCCTAAAAGAGTCTTGAAGGCAGTCCTATATGCCCACAATGTGTCCTCAAGCCTTTTGCTCTAATCTTTTCTATTTGGTTGGATTATTTTTTTCAAGATTTGTTTCAACTCCTTATTCGAAATTTTGGCTTGCCCATTGGTTTGTGGATGGTAGGGAGTCGAAACCTTATACATCACACTATATTTCTTCATCATTGCCTCCATGTTTTTATTATAGAAATAGGAGCCTTGGTTACTAATTATAGCTTTCAGAACTCCAAACCTATAGAAAATGTGAGACTTGAAAAAGTCTAAAACAACATGAGAATAATCAATTCAAGTGGCCTTTGCCTCCACTCACTTAGATACATAATTAACAGCTAACAGAATGTAAACAAAACCAAAGGAATTGGGGGGAAGGGCCCACGAAATCAATGCCCCACACATCAAATATCTCATAAAATAATAATAGTTGTTAAGGCATCTCATTCCTATGAGAAATGTTACCAGTTCGTTGGCATTATTCATAATTCTTACAATAACTATAAGTGCCATGAAACAAGGTGGGCCAATATAATCCAAAGTCTAAAATCTTCCTAACAGTACATTGCGATCCAAAGTGACCACCACATGCAAGGGTATGACAAAAATGTAGAATAGAATGAAACTCACAATCAAGCACGCAACGTCTAATCACTTGGTCACTACACAGTCTCCACAGATAAGGATCATCTCATACATAATATTTAGACTCACTCTTAAGCTTATCAATCTTATGCTTCTTAAAATAAGCAGGTAACTCATATGCAACTAAATTATTCACTAAATCAGCATACCAAGGGTCCTTACCTCATAGCTAAAAAAATTGCTCATCTCAGAAGGTCACTCGAATAGGAAGAATGTCCACTACCTATGGGATCTAGCTTAGATGTTATGCCACCAAGTTCTCAACTCTGCTCTTATCTCTCATCTCAATATCAAACTCCTGCAAGAGCAACATCCACCGAATGAGTTTAAGTTTTGCCTCAGGCTTCTTTAGCAAGAACTTCAAGGCTGCATGGTCAAAGAAAATAATAACTTTAGTGCCCAACAAATACGAAGAAAATTTATCTAAAGCGAAAACAATTTCTAAAAGCTCATTTTCAATGGTGGTGTAATTGGCTTGGTTAGAATCCAAAGTACGAGAGGCATAAGATATCACATAAGGTTGCTTGCCAACTCGTTAAGAAAGGATGGCACTAACTACAAAGTTGGAGGCATCACACATCAAATCAAAAGGAAGCTCCCAATTTGGAGGCTAAATAATGGGAGAAATGGTTATGTTCTTCAATTGATCGAATGCCTTCTTCCATTGCTCATCAAATTCAAAATCTACTTCTTTTTAAAAAAGCATGGACAATGGAAGGACAATTTTGCTAAAGTCCCTTATGAAACGCTTGTAGAACCCTACATGACTAAGAAAGGAACACATTTCTCGCACACAAGTGGGGTAGGGTAAAGAGGCAAAAGCATCAATCTTTGCTCTATCTACTTCAATGCCTTTGCTAGATACAACATGCCCTAAGATTATGCCTTGTTATACTATGAAATGACATTTCTCAAAATTAAGAACAAGATGTGTCTCAATGCACCTATCAAGCACTATAGTAAGGCTGTCTAAACATGCAATAAAAGAAGATTCATAAATTGTGAAGTCATCCATAAAAACTTTCATGCAATGTTTTAACAAGTCATAGAAAATGCTCACCATACATCGCTGAAATGTAAATGCATCCTTCTCTTGGTCCTTCAGGGCAATGTGAATCTGAAAGTAGCCTAAAAATTCATCTAGGAAGCAATAGTGTGACTTGCCAACAAACCTTTCTAACATCTGATCAATGAAGGGCAAGGAAAAATGATCCTTCTTAGTGGCTTGGTTAAGCTTCTTGTAATCAATATAGACTCTCCAGTTGTTTTGTACTCTAGTGGGGACCAGCTCATTCTTCTCATTGACAACCACAGTCATCCCAATCTTCTTGGGAACTACTTGCACCGGATTCACCCACTTGCTATCTGCAATAGGGTAAAGGATGCCAACTGACAACAGTTTGCTGACCTCTTTCTTCACCATATCCAAAATTAGATGGTTAAGTCTTCTTTGAGGTTGCTTCATTGGTTTGGTTTCCTCCTCCAATAAAATCATATGCATGCATGTAGAGAGGCTAATCCCAAGGATATCTGCAAACGTCCATCCAATGGCTTTCTTGTGCTGCTTCAAGATCTGCAACAATTTATCTTCTTGTTCAGGCAACAAATTCTTTGCTATTATCACTCGTAGCTTATCATCTACTTCGAAGAACACATACTTCAAATGTTCAAGTAAACGCTTTAACTTAGGGGTAGGTGGTTGTTGCACTGAAGGTATCAATCTGGTTGAAGAAACTAATTTTGCTTATTTAACTGCAACATCATCTATAATCTGTGTACAATATTCCAAAACAACATAATTATATCCCATAGAATTAGAAAATTCAAAATATACAGTATCATCTCCTATATATGCAGAAATATCAGAACATGCAGCACACATACTAGTCTCATCACAAACAGAAACAGAACATCCAGAACATCCTAAAAAGTCAACATTATCCAGAAATACTTTAATTTCAGGAAATTTAGCTAGCATATCAACATACATATCATCAATAAGTAAATCAATGACATCTAATTGAAAAATAGAATGCTCTTCCAAAGGATATTTCATGGCATCAAAGATATTAAATTAAACTATGTTATTTCTAAATTCCATGGAAAGGGTATCGACATGCATATCAATCTTAATTTTTGCAGTTTTCAAAAAATGTCTACTTAAAATCAATGGAGGTTGATTAGATGCAAATTCATCTTCCATGTTCAGAATATAAAAATTTATTGGGAATATTAATTTTTTTACCTTTACCAAAACATCCTCAAGCACTTTTGCAGGATGATTTGTGCTCTTATTTACTAGCTGAATGATAACTTCAGTTGGCTTCAATTTTCCAATCTACATAAATTCATAAAGTGATTTTGGTATCACAATAATTGAGGCATCCAAATCTAACATTGCTTGTGTAAACTGCTTGTTGTTTATTGTGCAAGGAATGGTGAATGTTCTAGGATCCTTGCATTTAGAAGGCATATTTAGTTGGATCAAAGTAGAACCATTTTTTCCTATGCTCACTTTTTCATTTCCTTTCAACCTCCTCTTACGAGTGCACAATTCCTTCATAAACTTAGCATATTTTGGAATCTACTTTATTGTTCCAAGAGAGGTATACTGACATCTACCTTCTGAATAGTATCCATAATCTCTCTGTCCAATTCAATTTCAGTTATCTTCTTTGATTAAGTCATTTTGTTGAGGAAAAGAAGTGGAGTGCTGAAAGCAAAAAAATTTTATAGAATTTTTCATCAACTTCTGATTTTTCTTCGAATTCTATTTATGTTCTATATTCTGCTATATTGAATTTTTTGCAAAATTTTGGTTTGTTGGATCTATTTTTTCTATATAATCCTGTTGCATAATCTCTGGTTGGAGTTGGGTTGGACCACTCACTTCTTTGCCACTTCTCAAGTTTATGGAACTCACATTACTTCTTGGATTATTAATTGTTTTCGAAGGCAATTGACTGAAACCTTGAGTCTTCACCTCAATTATGTAAGTTGCAAGTTGAACAATTTGAGTCTCCAAGTTCTAAATAGTGGTCTCAGTTCTCTATTGAAACTGAAGGTTATTGGTTGCTAACTGCTTCGCCAAGTCTACCAAGCCAGGTTTTGAATTGCTACTTTTATGCATGAGTTGTTTCATTAGTTGTTGAAACTATTACTTACTTGGGCCTATTGTACTATATTTGGTCTACTGCTACTACTGAAGAAGTTGGCCAGAATTGTTGCCATACCACAGATTAGGATGATCTCGCCATCTAGGGTTATATGTGTTAGAATAAGGGTCATACTTTGGTTGCTGTCTTCCAAGAAAGATGTCAACCACTACTTCACTGCTTTCTTGGAGTGCAAGACACTGGTCTCTTAGGTGATCTAGTAAGGAATAGATTTCATAAAGTTATGTTGGGGATTGAATTTGTTTTTGTCCCAATGCTAGTTGCCTAACCAAGGAGATCAGCTTTTCTAATTTGTTCTCAATTCTTTGTTGATCAGCATAAAAAACCCTTACTTCATTGACTCATCTGGTTAAGGTAATGACTCATATGTTAAATTGTTGTGCATTTGCTACCATGTTTGCTATTAAGTCTCATGCTACAGGAGGGGTTTTTTCCACTAAAGCTCCTCCAAAGGCAGCATCTACCATGATTCTATCTATGGGTAAAAGTCCCTCGTAGAAATACTAGATTAGTAATTGGTCACTGATCTGGTGATGAGGACAACTTGCACACAACTGCTTGAATTTCTTTCAATACTCATGCAGAGTTTCTCCTGATATCTGCCTTATGCCACATATATTCTTCCTAATGGTAGCAGCTTTGGAAGAAAGGAAAAACTTCTCTAAGAGCAACATTTTCATATCATTCTAGCATGTTCTGGCAGTTGGCTGCAAGTAATACAATTAATCATTGGCTGCTCCATCTAAGGAAAAAGGAAAATCTTTCAATTTGATGTGTTCTTTAGAAATGCCTTGTGGTTTCATGGTGGAGCACACCACATGGAACTCTTTCAAGTGCTTGTGGGGGTCATCACCTGCAAGTCCATGAAACTTTGGCAACAAGTGTTTCAATCTAGATTTCAATTCAAAATTAGCATTTAAATTAAGATATTGAATGCACAAAGGATGGTAATTCACATCTGGTGTAGCTAGTTCCTTAAGAATCCTATTATCCATATTATCAGTCATGTTTGTAGTTTTATTTGTATTCTCTGGTCCAGTTTCAATTTCAATGTCACTTTTAACTTTAGAAATTATCATTTCACTATGTCTACAAGCTCTATTAAGTGTATGCAAGGTCCTTTCAATATCAGGGTCATTGTCAAGCAAATGATTACTAGAAGACTTGGTCATAAAACATGTAAAAGTGCATAAACACAAAATATGAAAAATGGACTACACAACATTAAAGTTCTAGCAAAGTAACATTACTTACCCTATTTACACAATTTTAAAAATTATGGAACCACCACAAGGTGAAAACTACTAAAAAATGCTACCCATAAATGCAATAAAAAATATTCAAAAAATGAAAAATTGTCTAAACGATGGAATTTGGGTGAGATAGGGTGGACCTCACTAAAATACTGTAAGCCTAGTAGAAAATACCATTTTCTTTCAACTAACCAATTTTCAGGCCAATCTGAAACTATTTATCCATACAAAATTCCAAATAGAGGCCTAAATTGAGTTGGAAACTACTTGAAACAAGGAAAACAAGGGTTAGTGAAGGGTTAATACCTAATTTTACTCCTAATATGATTGATTAAACTTAAATTGATATTCGACAACAGCGCCAAAATTTGATAGCCACTAAGACTTTCAAATTATATTAATTTGTAAGTCGATTCACCAAATTACTTATAGTATAAAGCACAATCGAGTCGAGCCGTTTGATCACTCTAATTAAGCAATCAGATTAAGAACTTAACAAAGGGGAAAAATTACATAAATAATTAAACAAAATCAATTAAAATCTGTAAACATAATTAAGTAAACAACCAATCCAAGGAAATCAATTAATCTTGAATTTAATCCATCATTAATCACTAAGAATCCATTCAATTGCTTACCAAGTTCTTAGTCTTAGATCACATCAAGAAGCCTTAAGACGATCCATGAATTCTCTATTAGATAAGCATCCAAAATTTAATTAATCAAAGTTAAATGAATTAAGCACTCATCTAATTATAAATTAATCTAAAACCCAAAATTCATCCAAGCTAAACAATCCTACGAACAACTTTGATGTAATGTTTAATCTTTGTAATCCTCATTAAACACGTGGTAATTAAGTAATTATCACATTAACATCTAAATCAAATTAAGCAATTCAATTCAGATTTAACAAAATCAAAAGAGGTAGAAAAGAAACTTAATTAACAAGTAAAAGAGAAATTTGATTAATAAGCAAAAGAGACACTTAATTAGCAATTAAATGTAAAATAATCATAACAAGATTTCACAATTAAACATCAAGATTGTCAATTCCTAAGATTGATTAAAAAAGGTCTAGCCCTCCATGGATGCAAAGGAAAAACAGAAAATAAAAAAAACTTAGAGAGAAAGGAGAGGAAGAGAGATGAAAAGTGGAAGTGCAAGCAAGAGCGGCTTGGAGAAAATTAGGGTTTAGTTTCATGGTTGCTGCTGCTACTTAAATAGCTATCTCTAAAATTAAAAGTCCAAGTTTTCCTTCAGCTTAGGATTAATCCTCTTCCTCTTAGCTTTACCTGAATACCTAATTTGCATCATTTGGGCTTAGAATGAGAAAGTTATACCTAAAACATTCTTAACAGCTCTCTAAACTCGTCATCCAACTTCAAAGGATGAAAACACCATCAAAACGTCACAGTTTTGATTAGTAGTCTCCTAAGAATTGAAGACCTGTGTCTCTGCTTTTAAATGACACTGGTTTCAACTCCATATGACACATACAACCCAAAAGTACGACCCAATCTTTACATATCATCTAGGTTCTAGCGATAGCATCCCAATTATGACTTTATTGCCCAATCTGACCCACTAGACATATGATTCAGCCTTTGAGATCTTCGTCAAAGTTATAGATCTTTCTTTCAGCTTCCCTATAAGGAAAAATTCATAATTTTTAGAAGTGTAGAACTAAAATAATTTATGCCTAAAATATAGAAAAAGTGTAATATTCCTAATAATGTTGAAAAATACAATTAAGCCAAATTTGAACCCAAACTTATAAAATATAGCCAAAACTAATCAATTTAGCATAAAAGAGGTCTAAAAGACTAAATATGAGGGTTAACTAATATATAAAAATTGTGTTTATCACTTCGTTTTCCAACAATACTCTAGCATCGCTCACTTTGGGATTCGATGATCCATTAACATAGATGGTCCAAGAATGCGCTCTAGGATGGTCAGAGTCTAGTGTGAGCTCAACCAAGAAGTAGGATATTACTTGAGCCTTTACAACTGGTCTTGGCTGCAAGTAATACTGAACTCGGAGAGGTCTACTGACTAAGCAATCATTCTCCCAACGAGATCCAGCTTGTGCAGTACTTGTCTGATTGGCTAGTCTGTCCTCATTATTGTGAGGTGGCATTAAAAGTATTGTTTCAGCTTTCTTATAGTGATCAATAGTGCTAGATCTAGTTTCTTGATCTTTTGATAATGAATCTCAGGGCCTCGTAGAACTTTATTGACAAAGTAAACTGGCCTCTGACCTTCATCTGTTTCTCTTATTAGAACTGAGCTAATCGCATTGTTGCTGACAGAAAGGTAGGTATAAAGTGTCTCACTGGGGACCGACCTTATTAGAATTAGTGGCATGGACAGCATCCTCTTCAACTCTTGGAAGGTGGCCTCACACTTTGGGTCCACTCAAAATTCTTCCCCTTTTTTAGAGTTTTGAAGAAGAGAAGAGATTCTTGGCAGCCTTGGCCAGGAAGCATGTGAGGGCATGACACGATAGCAGTAACTCCCCATCTCGATTATGAAGGAAGTCTTGTCTTCATGTTTTGGGTTCAGGGGGACCTGTTTGTTTCTGAAATAGGTGTCCATAAAGGAAAGTAGCCTAAAATCAGATAAGTTGTCCACCAGTTAGTCAATGTTGGGAAATAGGTGGGGATCTTTTGGACACGCCTTGTTTAAGTCAGTGTAATCAAAGCATATGCATCACTTCCCATTGACCTTTTTAACCAAGACCACATTAGAGAGTCATAAGGTGTAGGAGACTTCCTTGATGAACCGGGTGTCTAAGAGCTCCTTCACCTAATTCTAAATCACTTATTGCCTTCCTTGTCTGACATTCCTTTTTCGTTGGGCCACTGGTTTTGTATTCTTCATAATAAAAAATCGGTGGAAGACGAATTCTGGGTCTAAGCCCAAAGGCGTTGAGCAATGGGTGACCAAATATGATGTTATAGGCTAAAGGACAGTCAACCACTAAGAATCTGATATTGACAGTTTTGAATAGGGAGTCTTTTCCCAAAGTCAGGTAGGTCTCATTGTAACTAACTGGGATGATCTTGTCTCTTATGAATTCGATCAACTTGTCGGTGTACGAGATTAATTCTTCTTTCGATAATCCTAGCTTTTCAAATAAGTCTAGGAACATGATATTAGCCAAACTCCATTGGTCATCGTGATCTGGGATTGTACTTCCATAATCCTCATCAGAGAACAAAATTAGTTAGGTTTTTCTTGTGTTGGTGCTCGACTTAGTTCTCGAGAAGGATGCTACACTCAGCACAGCTCAAAAAGCTTTCTTCTTAGCATCTCCAAAATCATCGCCGCCTGTGAAGCCTCCCAAGATAGTGTTTATTGTTTGGGTTACTTCGGCGTGACAGTAGTTGTCTTCATGATTGTCATCCATGGGTTGTGCCCTATCTTGGTTTTAGGCATTGCCCAGAGATAAGCTTGCGCTGGGATTGTCGTTCCTAGCTGGAGAGCGTCTTCTTTGGTAGGGCAGAGATGGACTTCTTTGAAGGCTATAACTCTGCTTCTTGTAGTATTTCTCTCCCTTCTGATTGTTATTCTAAGATTGGTGCATATAGCGGCCCAAACACCCATCCCGGATGAGAAACTCGATGACATCCTGGAGATTGATACAATCCTCCTTGTTATGACCATAACCATCATCGCTATGCACAATGCTTAGATTTGTCCCTCTGCGTATGTTTCTTCAGAGGAAGAGGTCTCTATATGTCTTTGAACTCGGTGTTCATGTCCTCTTGGTATATCTAAGCCTGAGGTGCATTGAGGGGAGTGTAGTTTTTCATATTTCCACTTGAAAGGTGGTTTTGAATTTTGGCCCTGTTAGTTTGGTTGCCCTCCACACTTAGGCTTAGCATCTTCTCTTTTCTCAAGATGCTTCCTTGCCAGGAGAACATCTTCAGCATTGATGTATTTGTCAGCACGAGCATGGAACTCGTCCATTGCCTTGGACTCCTTCTTGCCCAAAGAGAATGAAAAAGGCCTATGGCAGAGTCCTTCCCTTAAGTAGTGCAATCTGAGCCTTTCATCCCAGTCTTTGATTTTGACTATTGTAACATCCTAGGACTGCCTATAGGATTGATGAGTGTCTCCACAAACTAACATGGGTCTTTTCAGCGTGTTTGGTCCTCACTCACACGCATCCTAGGAAACTTCCCAGGGAGGTCACCCATCCCACAATTCCTCCAGGTCAAGTACGCTTAACCATGGAGTTCTTATGTTCTAGGCTCCCGAAAAGTAGTAGCAACTTGTTGATATGGTTACGCCTAATCAATTCCTTTAAGCCATCCTCAACTATGCAATCCCATACCTGCACAGTCTCTGAATCCCTCTCATTCCGGTGCATATTCAGTTCATTCATGGGACTCTTCGCCTAGAAGTCTGCCAGGAGTCGTTCCTTGTACGTGTTTCTCTTACACCAGCGTCCACTCTTAAGCGTGACAATTTTTTTCTTTTTTTTAACAAGTTTTAAAAGGGTCACGCCGTGGCATTACACTTTACACGCCGCGGCGTTGAGGACTCTGTATTACGCACAGGAATAACTGTCATGCCGCGGCATGCAACAACCTCACGCTGCAGTGTGAGAGATCAGCTTGCACAATTCTGCAGCAAATTCAGTTTTGCTGCAGAATTTTGCCCAAATAGGCCCTCAACACCTCTAAAACTTGTCTAAAAGGCTAAAACCTAGAATGGACAACTAAAATATATAAAAACTCAAAATCCTACTTACTAACCTATATATAACCTAAAGCTAAACATAAACATAAAATCTAACTAAACTTACTACAATCAAACATACTACATATATAAGAATGAAAACTAACTAAAGCTATAAAATATAACATACTAACTAATTAACTACAGAAGTTAAACTTACTAACATACTTATAACTTAAAATACAAGAAAAGCTTAAAAACTAACTAAAACTACTAAAGCTAATATACTAGCATATTTATGACTTAAAACTTACTAAACACATACTATTTAACAAAAACATAAAAAACATGGGTTCCTTCCTAAGAAAGGCCTGAGTTATAGTCCCGGCAGGACTTTGTCACCAAAATGAATTGTATGGATGAGTAGTCTTCTTAAACTTGATCCAAGGCTTATCCTTTTAAGGAGTCGCGAATTCCCTGAAGGACCTCAAATGATTAGGATCATCTGACTTCTTTATTGAACCTAAAGCAATAACATAAAGAGACTTAAATTAACATAGATTATATACAACTTGAATTAGAACTAACCAAACTCATTGTTGATATTAGCAATATGGAATTAAACCGTTATCCCCCAGCAATTGCTAAGGAATAAGGTTAAACTCTTTGGAAATGCACCATTATCCCTGACAACGGCGCCAAAAACTTATTAGACCATTTGTGTACCGCAAGTGCACAGGTCGTTCAAGTAATACAGATACAGAGTAAAAGTTCGTTCCCACGAGGATATATGGTTTCAATTACTAAGTAACAACCAATAGCTTAGCTAAATTCTATCCAAGGACATATAAAATAAAGAAATGCAATTAATCTAAATCTAAACTACAAAAGCAATAAAGATAATGGTTTAGAGATCTAGGAAATCTTTCTTCACCTCTTATTTCATACTAATGATATGCAATCCTTGTAAGCAACATCAATGAGTAGTTAGTTTAGCATGAGAATCTGATTTAGTCAAAAGCCTATGTCTAGGTCGATCAACCCTGGTGTCATTTACCTAATCCACTATGTTTCTTATGTTTACATGAGGACTAATATAAACTTCACTAATGAACGATCTATTCTCAAACACACGCTAATACATGGCTAAAAGGTATATTTCTATCCAGTTAGCGAATCAACTCATCCAAGCCAATTGAACTCGTCGAACATGCATCAACCATACCATGTCCATCTCCACAAATCCCTATGTCTAGTTCATTTACATCAATTAAGATCATGCAATTGTTGATCAAACAGAAGCAAGCATTAAGCATAGGTATGGAAAACCAAAGCTAAACATCAATAGAAACCCATAGGATAACATAAACATCAATAATCATAGAAAGATCCAAAGTATTTCCTAAATACAGCTTGGCTAATCCATGAACATGAAATTATAGATAAAAACAGTGCTCAACAGATAGGGAAGAGTGTAACACCCTCCCTAGGATATCACATGTCTGACTCCCGACTCATAATCTGAAAAGAAGTTCGCACAAGGTTTGAATTATAAAATGTGAGTTTTAAAATTTCTTCTTTACTGAAACATAAACTTACTGAAAATATATTTAATATACAATATTGACACCAATTAATATTTAACAATTTAAAGAGAAATATAAAACTAACAGAAAACTCTCACTTTTTAACAGTAGCAAATCCTATGACGAGTCCTACTTAATAGCACGGTACAACACTAACGAGAAAACTTAACATTCTTATTCCTTCTTGTATCCATCTTGATGCATCAGATATCTGCTCCTTGTTAACACTGCACACCGAGTCCTAAATGACCACTCCTCCATGTTGTCACCAAAACTCAAAATATCTACCACCCGTTATGTTTAAGACAACTCATTCCTTCTACTATATAATTTTAACAATACAGACACAGCAAGACAACATAGCAAAGAGGTGAGATCACCTACACCAATACCAACATGGCAGCACAGAGATAACATAAATAGTAATATTATACAGGGATATCATATCAGACTTCCAATAATATATTCAATATTAATCAATTATCATCATCCAATCATATATCAATCCAAACATTGTTCAATATACACAATAATGTTGTCAACATCATTTATCATCATCATCATCCAGTTTATTCAACAGTTCAGTTATTCCTTGATTTATATATCATGCTGATATAAATGTACTCATATAATGCATGTGCATTTAGACTCAATGTTCCTACTCCATGGAGCTAAAACTTAGGTCGGAAAAATGATCGAAAAGATCTGTCGGTACCAAGTGCCTCAAACCACGTGCTATAATTCTCATTTTGCACATCTAGCATATACACGATAGTCTTTATCAGATCTTGATTAAGAATAGTGTCTCGATCAGGATCATTGGTGTGTCGCGTCGGTCTAACTCACGGTTACAGTAGAGCTACTCACTGCCCACTGTAGGCAACCCGCACCCCGATGCCCCCAAGATCAACCAGTGACTTACACTACGCATATCGCACCCACTCAAGAGGTGTATGTTTCTCCTAGGCAGTTAGCCATACTTCAGTCCATCGAACCATTCCAATGCATGTGTAATGCACCAAATACCAAATCATAGATAGAATACCAATCACAGGTTTAACTCATAATTTTTCAAAATATATTTTATACAATGCACTAATATCTCAGTGCAAGTCCAACCACAAGGGCCATACTTTTCAATTTCATTTGTTCAATTTAAATCATATGCTTCAACGTATATTTTTCCAATACGTAGAGTGCCCCAAATACCAAATACAGGCATCTCTTTCCAATGCATATAAAATGCACCAAATGTCAATCACAGGAAAAACATGTAATTTCCTCATACAGTGCATGGATACTATTTTAACAGTAATCATCATATTTTTTTTTTTTTATAGTCATAAAATACTTTTGTCGTATTTTCACAATCGTGTAACATTTCTGTTACGTCTTCACAATTCCAAAACGTTTTAGTTATATTTTCACAATACCGTAACACTTCTGTTACGTTTTCACAATACAACAACATTTCTGTTACGTTTTCAAAATACCGCAACTCTTCTATTGCACTTTTAAACCACGTACTAATTTTTCAATGTTTTTCTCAATCGCGTAAAAATATACGTTTCTCAAATCGCATAATATTTTTCCACTGTTTCAAAATCGTGTAACTTAAAAATCATTCTTTTAAGTCGCGTAAATCATTTTCCATCATTTTCAAAATATTTAAAACACTTTCCAAATCACATAATGATTTTCTGTCATTTTCACAATCACGTAAAAATATTCTATCACTATTAAATCACATATTAATTTTTTAACAGTAGTTCAAATTATGTAAAATATTTAAACGTAATTCAAATCGCATAGAAATATTTTAACGTATTTCAAATCGCGTAGCTTAAAAATCACGTTTTTAAGATACGTAAATAATTTTTCACCACAATTTCATTACAGAAAATATTTCTCAACCTTCAAAAATTCTTTTTCAACTTTTCTCAAAATAATATAACTTTATACTTCATTTAATACTTTTTCTTACTCAAGAAAATCTTTTTCCACGATTCTATACTCAAGAAATCCTTTTCCATATATAACCCACAAAATCACTTTTCATTGATATAAATCAATGTTTTAAACTTTAAGAATTTCCTAACGTACTTCAAAACTCAAAAATCAGTTATACATTAGTAAATTTTCAAAACACCATTATATTCTTCATTTTTCTCAAATCATTTCCAAACACAACCTTCTTCAAAATAAATTGAAGTTCAAACGTGTTCAACCTCGCTTTGTCTTTCGTTTACAAAATTCTCTCAAGTGTTAAAACACTCTGATTCCCTTTCCAAATTCCTTGTATTAAATCAAGTTACGTTTCCACTTTGAAAATCACTTTGTTAATAAAAATCAAGGCATTACAAGCCTTCAAAAACGTGGACATGACTATTGAAACCATCCAATATTTTTTTTCCTTCTAAATTGATATAGTTTTACACAAACAAAACCATTAAAAATCCTTTACAAAAACCGTGAACGTGTTCATTGAAAACTGTCAAATCTTTCGAGTGACAAAACACTTCGTTTCATAAAATATCACTTTGTTCCATAAAAATTTAGGCATAACCTATTTTTTCAAAACCATAGGGTATTTGGCCATTGAAGCCATCAAACATTTTTCTTCTAACTCAATTATTTATCATTTCTGTTTTCACACAAACAAAACTATTAAAATCTTTGTTTTCAAAACCGAAATACCGATGGTCATAAAAATCAAACCCATTTGTTCAAATTCATTTTTACTTTCTTTACAAATCCTTTTTCACTTTCTTTGCAAATCTTTTTTCACTTTCTTTATAAATCCTTAAAATCAACGTTTGCCCATCTCTTTTTCGAAATCATGATTAGTAAAGATTTAGAAACTTTTTACACAAAAGAAATCAATAAAAATCCCTTCAAAACCGTGTTCATGTACTCTTTGAAAAATAAACCCTTTGTTTATTTTTCTTATTTTTCTAAACATCTCATTTCATCATTCATGAAAATATTAATTTGTAAACACCTATCTTGAGGTGTGTTGGCCGAAATTCACCATGTTCTAGAGACCAAAAATTTATTCCCTTGTTCTTGAAAAATTTCAACATAAACTCTAATCATGAGTGTCAAAACCGTGATCACTCCTCCTTGGCTATTGGAGCCAAAAATTGATTTCCTTTTCATCATCACATCATGGCATACACATACATATTTCATCATATATATCATAAGCTACCATAAGCATGCCATAATCAAAAGTAATAAATCATGCAAATCATACAAAGCATGAACAAATAAATCAAACACATAAACACCCACAAATAATTACATGACCATGGATATGAATCCTCGCATGGATTCACCATCCATCAAATATAAGACCATCTCTCACCACCATACTTGGTTGGTGAGATGGATCTCCCTCTTACCTCTTGAAGATCCTCAAAAAGCTCCTTGCTTTGCACTTTGAACAAGATCTCCACCAACAAAAGTTTCTTAAACACAAAGAAATTAGTATATTAAGCTTGATTAAGAGGAACCATGGATCAAACATGGTTTAGATCATGAAAAAGAAGAGAAGAAATGAAGTTTCCTTACACTTCACCTCAAAAACCTTAGAACTTGCTCTTAGAAAAACTCCTTGAAAATGAATGATTTAGAGAAAGTCTCCAACTTGAAAGTTGCTTAGAATAAGGTAAGGATTCAAGAAATATGGTTGTATGAAATTAAAGAGTGATGGAGGGTGGTTCTAGGGTGCTTGGCCGAAACCATCATGAAGAAGAGTGGAGAGAAAATATTTGATGAAGTCTTGGCTTTTTGGAGGAGACAAAGATGAATTATGATAGCAAATGCATGAAATGATTTTGGCCCCCCTCCTCCTATGCATTGTCGTAGAGTGAAGAGAGAATTGAGTGAATTATTAGAGTGTTAGTCAAAGACACCAAATAACTGGAGACTTTCCAAGTGATAGTAACAAACTTGGACCATTGGATCTTCTTCCTCCTTTAATCTTAGCCTTTAGATGAAGCTACTAAATGGATGGTCAAGATCTCTCCTTCCATGTTGCTATCCAAGGGTCACAATTGAAGTCCAAGCAATTATTTGAAGCATTCTAAGCCATTGATTAATTCAATGGTTAGGATTAAGGTAGACTTTAGGTATAGCTTTAGATAGAAGACTTAATTTGGGTCATTGGATCTTTCTCCTTTAAATTCTAGCCATTAGATGTGTCTCCAAAATGAAAGGTTAAGATTACTCCTTCAAACTTTACATCCAAGGGTCATAAATGGTCTTTGTCACTTTTTAAGACTAAATCTCCACCATAGATTAAATCAACATCCAATGGTCATAAATGGTCCTTGTTACTTCACAAGACCAATTCTCTATCATAGATTAAATTAACATCCAATGGTTACAAATGGTCATAGCCACTTTATATGACCAATTCTACACCGTTGATTAAATTGACAATTGATTTCAAAGTCTTAAATATTGGAGTTGCTTCCTATTAGTCCATCAAAAATTATCATAACTACTAGTTGCGGACTTAACAGTATAATATTTATTTTTATCTACTAAACCCCACAAAAATTATATTTACTGTATTTTTATAATCAGATAAATTAAATACAGTACAAAACACAGTACAAGAAATTTTTTAAAACTGTTTCCAGATTCAGGTTTAGTAAGATCCCATGTCTCCGTCTCAACAATACAAATTTTTTTATGCGTAGAAAAATTTTCACGTTTTGGGACTCATCCCAGGCCTACGTAGAACTATTGGGACCCACAAATAGTCCAAAAATGGTCGGAGTATCATAAAAATTTCATAATCACCCATAAAATCACAAAAATTAGAAAACGCACAAATATCGAATCAGATTACGTAAAATAGTTAAAACCTAACGGTAAAAATTAAATTATGTAAAGTTTTTCCTGGCCCAAAAATTTGTATTTTCCTGACACAGAGTAAATCACTCAAAATGATCAAATATGCTGACGGAATAATCAAAATAATTTTACAGTATCCAGAAATTACTAAATAGTAAAATTCTGTTAACTGTCAAAATTACTCGTTAAGAGATACGGATTTTTTAGGGTGTTACAAAGAGAAGAGAAACAAAGGGAGAAGAGGAAGGAATCCATGGATAGCATCCTTGAAGCTTGAATCTCTTTCCATGAGGAAGATAACATCCAACCTAGCCTCCTTAGGCCTCCAATCAACCCAGAAATGAAGAACAGGCCGCAGCCGCTCTAAAACCTAGAAAATAAAAATGGGGCTCTCAAAAACTCCTACTAAAAATCTATTTATAGACTCAGAAAAACAGAGGCACACCACGGCATTAATATTCCACGCCACGGCGCTCAATTCTTCATAGCTCTCTGACTTTTGACACAGGGGAGGCACACGCCGCGGCGTTGCTTGCTGAGATGCTGATTTGGCTTTCTCTTCCAATTTCAGCTCAATTGCTCCATATATCATCTTGTTTGGAGCCCTTCCTATGATAGAAAAAATATCAAATCAGTAACAAATATAAATTCATTTAATCACATATCAAATATGCACAGTTTGCTCAATTACATACAGGAAAGGTATCAGAATTGGATATAACAAATATAAGCGCAAAACTTTCCAAATATGCATGAATACAAGGACTTTAGCAATCTGAGAAATACAGATATGGGGCACAAATAACTACATTTTGTGGAGTTATCAAGAGACTGATTTTGCAGTATAAGAAAAATGGTGGAATGGTAATATAGAGAATAAAATGAAATCCTAGAATTTTCTACGATACCTATGAAGGTTAGAAAATTTATTTCTGGAAGATTAAAGTGTTCTTAGCGGATATGAAATTTCTAGTTGGATTTCATTTTAAAAAAAACTTCTCTTACCTTTTCCA
Source organism: Ormosia emarginata (assembly GCA_029884605.1). Lineage (NCBI taxonomy): Eukaryota > Viridiplantae > Streptophyta > Magnoliopsida > Fabales > Fabaceae > Ormosia > Ormosia emarginata. Next base: position 14,928,632 of record JAQQTP010000078.1, on the reverse strand, counting down.
ATATTGTATCTTGCTGAACTTACCTAATATGTTGACTATTTGTCACTTGTATTTCCTTCACTCTTCTCATTCTCACGTCCCATTTTCTCATTCTTCATTCTCTTACACTCTCACACTACCAGCAGAAGGGAGAAAAGAGAAAAGGAGCAATAAGAATCATAGAGGAAGGAAGAGGCAAGAAGAAGAAGGAGAAGAAGAAAAGAAAGACAAGAAAGGAAAGAAGAAAGCATCTACAAGCTAAGTAGGTGTTGTTTTCCTTAAACTTTTCTTACCTTATTTTGATTTCTTAAAGTTTTTCAAATAAAACTTGATTGAATGATGAGTTTTGAACCATGATTTCTACTGATATAATCATGAATCCAAGTTTACTTCTTGAACTAGAAATGATGAGGATTTGAGCTTGTAAAAGTTGTAAAATGCTTGCTATGTTATTTTGTGATGAATATGATGCTTTGATTGTGAAGTTACTGGTTGCTTTTGATATTTATGAGATGGTTTTTGTGTATTCTTCTTTGATGCTCTATTTTTCTAATTAAAAATCCCCAGATAACCGATTATGGACCATCCACAATCAGTTATTGGCACAAGACAGGACTTCCCATACATGGAATAACCGGTTAAGGCAAGTCCTAACCGATTATTACAACATGACAGAGAGTCATGTATTACAATAATTGGTTAGAGGCAAGGCCTAACCGATTATTGCTTGTAACATAAACAGATGAAAAAGCCAATAACCGATTACTAAAGAGTGGTAATCGATTTTGGACCTATAAATTGGAAGTATATGAGGTCCATAACTGGTTACCCAGTGATGGTAACCGATTATGGAACATAAAATCTAGCTTATTAGCCAGTGATAATTGATTAGCACTAAGTGATAACTGATTATTCTGCTTAAATACATGAATTAAAGATTGATGCATGAGCAAGAGCTCTTATGAATACTTTGAACCTATGAAAGTTTAGCTATAAAGTGTTTTATGCCATGATATGAGAAGATGAGATGAACATCTTAATGCATGATTGATTTGATATTGATGCATAATACTATAATATGAGATGATATGATAAAATATCTTATTCATGCATGATGAGATTGATTGTTGAGATGATCAACTTATGGATAATAATTTATTGTAAGAGTAACCAATTATCTAGGATATCCTTGGACCTAGGATATCTATGTAACAAGAAAGACTGTTATAAATAGGTTGAAGTGCACTAACTTGAAAGCAAACTACTACCAAGTGAATGGTATTGTGAGAATGGACATTCCCTCAATACCATTTTGATAAAAGATGAATGATGATTATTAATGATTGAAAAATGATGATTATTGATGGATGACCATTATGAGATAACTTATTGCATAAGTCTATCATGGATGGATTTCTTGAATTGATATTGAGATTATGATGAGATTTGATGACTTCATTGATTTCAAATGATTTTTGTTAAATAATATAAAATGAACCTCTATTTCGAGAAGAGAAAGAACTTGATTTGGCTTTGGTCACCTTTCTATTAATGATTTGAAATGATTTTTTCCCGAAATAGCTAGAATGATTATGATGACAAGTTTTTATAACTGATACTAAGAATTGTGAGATTCTCAACTCATTTTCTTGATTTCCATAATGATTCCAAGACGACCTCCTGCAGATCATAAAGAGGAAGAAGGACCTAATCTTAAAGAAGATTTTTTTCTTTTTGTTTTGATAACTGTACATAGTTATATATGATTTTGTGCCTTACTGGCAAATGATGTACCTTGATGTACAGTTTGTGTAGAACATCATTCTATTGATATGTATTATGTACTTTCGCTTTAGGCTCATATTTTGTATACTATATATGTTTTTCTTCTTGAAAATTGGATATTGATCTAAGTGATGTGCTCTAATATGATTACTAATGCATAATTCTGGATATGTCTTAGTTTAAGTATTAGGACGTTACACTTGGCCCCTAGTCACTACTTCTCCAATCACTATTGCAGTTCCTCCCCTCCATCATACAAGAGGCAAAGCCTGGTTCTCCTGTGCAGCCTCTTCAACCTCAAAAGAGGAAAGCTGACAACAGGAGGGAACAGAAGGGTAAGAAGCAGGTATTCGAGGCTACTACTGTAAAGGTTTCTCCTGGTCTAAGGTCTGTAATTCCGGTGGGCGCTTCCCTACACTTCGCCTTGAGACTAGTGTGAGGTAGAGGGGTTGATCCCACGAGGATCATCAATAACACTATTCTGTCTCCCGCTAACCAAGATGTTCTAAAATAGCAAGACCTATTGGAGCTTCTCTAGGATGCGCAGGTGCAATTCCTATGTAATACCTTTGTCCTTCAGTTTCTGGAGGGAGCTTTCAAGTCTATTCTTGAGGCTTGAGAGTTGGAGAAAGAGTTTGACACCCTCCGGGGTGAAAAGTGAGGACTTAAGCTAGCTATTGCCCAAAAAGATGGGCAGTTAGCCCAACTTAATGACGAGCTCAGCTTTCATTATATTTATAAATGAACAAGTCCCGATCTCAGGCGTCCTTTTCATATTAACACTTAAAATATTTTTCATATTTCATCTATCTCTTCTTTTTGTCACCGAGATAGGTCAAACGCTTGATCTCAGTGATTTTATTCATACTTTGCATATACTGACATCTATTCGACCGAGATGAGTCCAATACTCAATCTCGGTGTTTGTCTTTTATACCTAGCAAATGTTTGTTTCCTCCCATCGAGATGGGTCTAAAGCTCGATCTCAGTGGTTGTTTTACACTTAGCAAGCTCTCATATTTTTCCTGACTGAGATGAGTCCAACGCTCGTTTTCGATGGTTGAATCCGCTCAGTTTATTAATCAGTCATGTTTCTCCACTATTATTGACACTTAGTCAAATTTTAAGTGTTAAACTATGAAGTATAATTGTGGCACATAAGCCTCTTAGAGTGGTGTCCATTATCTCGGGCAACGGTCAAATGTTCATAACCACTTTAAACCTTTTTAGGATTATAGGTTAGGCTCAATGCCGAACTTATAAAATATGGTTTTGACATGGAAGCCTCTTGGTGTGCATTCCACTGTCCTGAGCTATGGTCAAATACGCTTAACCTCTACAAACTTTTAAGTTTATGGGTTAAGGTCAGACCCATTAGGATACGGGTTAAAACCCTTGAATACACTTTTTGAACTAGGATACCAGTCAAGCAGATTCCCCTATTTGACCTTCATGTACAGATATTGGAATATCTTATCCTCTTCGGACCTTGTATTCCTTAGACCTCACCAAGGTGTAATAACCTTAGGGGTTACAATAGCTATAGATGAATGATATAACCAAGAGTGTTGAAGAAATAATAACCATTTTATTCATGTTAGAACTTGTCACTTAAATGATAAAGCATTTAACTATGGTATTTCCTGAGCTTATCAGCATTCCTGGAATTATTGAAAGCTCTGCCAAAGAGGGTTTCTAGAGTGTAGGCTTTAGTATTCGTTTTTGACACAATCTTGTATGGTCTTTCCGAGTTAGGGACTAACTTCTCATCTCTCGCATTTTTCTTCTGATGTCCGCCCTACACAGTATGAGGTCACTAGGATTGAATCTTCATGGAATTACTTTAGAATTATATCTCACATCAATCCTCTATTTGAGGGCGACTTCATGGTCATAGGCCTGCGCGGGATTTTTATTCATGGCAAGAGAGTGTCTTCTGTAGTACAGTGGAGATGGGCTTCTCCGTGGGTTGTAGCTCTGCTTCCTAGAGCTCTGCCCTCCCCTCTAATTATTATTGCGATATTGGCGCATATAACAGCCTTGGAGACCATCTCAGATTAGTGCTTCAATGGTATCTTGAAGGTTGATGCAATCTTCTGTGTTATGCCCATGACCTTCATGTCAAGTACAATGCTTGGACTTATCCCTCTGTGCATGTCTTCTCAAGGGGGGAGGTCTTTGCACATCTCTAAACTCTGTCTTCATCACTTCTTGGTAGATTTGAGCCCAAGATGTGTTAAGGGGAGTGAAGCTCTTGTACTTTCCCTTGAAAGGTGGCTTCGAGTTCTGGCCTTGTTGGTTAGGTTGTCTGGATTTATGTTTAGCATTTTCTCCTTTTGCAAGGTGCTTCCTAACCTAGAGAACATCTTTAGCATTAATGTACTTATCAACTCGAGCATGAAACACGTCAATGGTCTTGGGCTCCTTCTTGGAAAGAGAGAAAGAAAACAGCCTAGGGTGGAGTCTTTCCCTTAGGTAGTGCAGTCCGAGTCTTTCATCCCAATCTTTAATATTCACTATTTCTTTATTAAACCGGGATATAAAGTCTTGGAGAGACTCCTTATTTCCTTGTTTGACCTGGAAGATACATGAAATGGATTTTGGTTGCACCTTACTAGTGGTGAAGTGTTACAAAAAGCCTTCCTAGTTGACAACAAATTTAGGAGTTAAAGTGGTGAACCATGTCAAGGTAGCTTTCTTCAGAGACAGGGGAAAAACGTGACACATTAGTGGGTCATCTCCTCCAACAAATAGGAGAGTAGAAACATAAAAGTCTAAGAGCTCTTGAGGGTTCGTGGTCCCATCATAGACTTCAATATTTATAGGATATTTAAAATGCCTAGGGATCTCGCAGGTCATCAACTTATTAGAGAAAAGGTTGGTTTTGTGAAATCAAGTTCCTTACTTTGTGATCTTGCTCCATTTTTCTTCGAACAAGGACTTTAGCGCTTTGACTGGGTTCTGCGATCCTAGAATCCTCCGAATGATGAACCTCGTTGTGAGCTTTGTCCCTTTGGTTTTCTTGATTCCTGGTTAGAATCTAATTTTCGTCTTCTTTCTCCTAATTGACAACTTTTTCTAGGTTGTGAATCTGTTCGTCTTGGAGTCTAACAAGAGATATGAGTTATTCCATTGATAGCTCTAGGATAGCATATTCAGCACAACGAGAGCGAACTTCTTCATTCTCCACTCATTCTCCTAAGTGTAACACCCTAACTTTTGGATAAATGACTATTTTGTCCCGATTGTGCTGTTTTATGTTTTTTTTTGTTATAAAATTAATTTGATTGTTTCTTAACTGTATTTGACTGTTGTGTGTGATTTACTCCGAGTCAAGAAAATAAAAATTTTTAGGCCGGGGAAAATCTTATTTAATTATTCGGAGCTGGGGGATTTTTCAAAACCCAATTCTGAATGATACGTGTATCAATCTTTTAATTTTTAGGATTTAACTGTGTAATAAAATAATTTTATATTATTATAATATTATTTTATTAGTCAGTACAAATAAAACGACAATAAGCCTGAAAAAGTCTGTAGGACCCACTTTTAGTTTGTAGGACCCACAATTGCTTTGCGAGACCCACGTTTAGATAAAGTAGTCAATGTTGATGGCTTGATTTATTTTAAGCCAATAGGAATTTAGTCAACAAAGAGGGCTTGACTTGATTTGCACCTTTGGATGAGAAGGTTTAGTTTTGAATATCAACCGTTGATCTAATCAATGGTTGTAAAGATAAGCTTCATAAGGAAGGCTTTAGATATCCACCATTGATTTAATGTATGGTGGAGATTGGTCTCACAAAGTGGCTAGGATCAATTGTGACCATTGGATGGAAAGTAAGTAGAGAAGATCTTGACCCTTTATTTTTGAAGATGAATCTAATGGTTTGGATTTCATGAAAAAGAGATCTAATGGCTTAGATTTGATCATATCACTACCTAATATCAACCCTTGATTTAATCAATGGCTCTTGAAGCTTAGATTACAAGAATGCTAATTAGTAATGTAACCAATTAACCTAATAAAGTTAGATTAAGTGTGCATAAAAACTTAATGAGATTAGTAACTTGATTAGTAACTTGATTAGTATCCTATGATCACCATTAGGATAGAACATTCAAGAACATGTGACAAGGCATGTGACAAGGCTTGAATGAGTCAATTAGAGACGAGCTTGGAGGCCAAGCTTTGATATGAACCCTTGATGAAAACTAGGGCTAGGATGGAGTCTTGGAAGTCAAACAAAGAGGCCACCTCCTCTTGGATGAGCTCCACGGCCATAAGCTAGGGTTAGGAGACCATTTTGCTTCATTCTTCATCTTTGATAACACAAAACCTCTCTTCTCTCTCTTCAAAAATTAAAACCCACCATTGTTGCTTTTCTTTGAGCCATTCGGCCATACCATTATACACCATCATCCAACCTTCAAAAATTTTATCTAACTCACTTTTCCAAACCTAAACACCATTCTAAGAACATCTCTAGTTAAGGGTTCTTCCAAAATCATTCATCTTAAGCTTGGAAAATTACTTTGGAGGTTTTTCCTAGAAGGTGAAAATCTTTGTTTTTCATTTCTAACTTCATTTCTAAGGTTCTAAGCCATGATTTATCCATGGTTTATATTTTTTCTCCTATGGTTATAACTTGTAAAAATTTATTTGAGTATGTTAGGTTTTCTTGAAGGAGATCACGAAATCACTAGGAGAAGGAGTAAGAGATTTTATCTTCCTTAAAGGTAAGAGGGGGATTTAATCTCATCAACTAAGTGTGGTGATGAGAAAATGGATTGTATGTGTGTGAAGAATCCATAAGGATTCACTTGTGTTGATTGTTTAAATGCTTTCCTATTTGTGTTTGATATTGTTTGTATGCATGTCTACAAGCTTTAAAATATATTGCATGTGTGATATATGCATGATTATTACTTAGGATGTGAATAACATGTAAGGTTTGTATAAGTGTTCCAAAGAGCACAAAAAGAAGGCTCACGGCCTCAACAAAGAAAAGAGAACCAAAATGTTCTCAACAAATTTCTAATGGAAGGTTTTAATGGAATTAAGTAAATGAATGAAAATCCAAAATGATTTAGAAGAAGAAAAATGATCCAAAGATCAAATGCTAAGGTTTTATGAGATTCGGCCAACATGCCTTGTAAATGTGTAATCAATCCAGAACCTATTTTTTTAAAAAAATGTAGATTTGACGTTTTACCTAAAAAGAATGCATTTGTAATGAATTTTCAAGAATTAAAGAAGTAAACTAATTTTTATTAGAAATATAGTATAGAAGAAAAATAAACAAGACTTTTGAAAAATACTTAACTTTGAGTTTTAAAAGTATGATATGAATTTTTAAAGTGTATTTAGTAGTAATAAACTAAACAAAAGAATTTTTAGAGGAAAAACGTAGAAAACACATTTTTAATAGATTTTGTAGACAAAATGTAAAAATTTATTAAAAACAGACAAATAAAAGAGAACATTTTATAATATATTTATAACATAAAAAAATATTCTACGTAGTTTTAAAGTATAAGAAATAGCTTACGTAATTTTAAAATAGAGATTTTAAAGTTTTTCGATCAAGAAAACGATTTAAAAATTTTATGCGATTGAGAAAATGATTTAAAAATACTACGCAATTTTAAAAACAGCAAAATATATTTACGTGATTTAAAAACGTTTGTAAAAATGATGGAATTACAAAAACGCGATAAAATTTCTACGCGATTAATTGGAACAGTAAGTTTTACTGTCGGGCCAAAGTGGTGGACCCGGACATGTGGAGATATGGTACTGTCAAGTAGTGACGTACTATATATTGGAATTTTGAGGTTAAGGGCATTTTTGTAAATATGAGAATATTTTAAGACTAAGGGTAATTTAGTAATTATTATTTTTATTCATGCATTAAGTTGTGCCAATTGGTTGATATTGGCGATTGATTGACGAGGTGAATAACACGTGTTGTCGGTGTGATAAGTGTAGAGTGGTTCATTTTGTGTGGACTTGGAGGCATTAGTGTGCGGAGTATTCCACATGTGGACAGTTGGTCGCTCCTCTAAGCCATGGTAACTAGAAACACACTAGTGATCTTGACACGCACTATACTTAATCAAGATCTTGTAAAGACTATTTTAGTACAATGCTTGTAGTACACGATGTTTGAACTGTATGCTACTACACGATGTTTGGACTGTGGGCTATAGACATAATGTTAGACAGTGCAATAATTTGGTTGGGCAGCCTGAGGTACTGATAGATCTTTGCGGGTCATTCTCTCTGATATCTGTGTCTAGCTCCATGGAGTAGGAACGAGTCGTATTGCATTTGCATTTGTGTCATGCATCATAACATTATTAATTGTGATATTGTATGATACTGTTGTATTAAAATTTCTGTATTAAATTGTATTATTATTTATGATGTTATGTTATGTTTTATTATATTTAATTATGATATCTGTTGTATTATCGTTTTCTTATTTGCAATCCTGGTATTGATGTATGATTATCTCACCTCCTTATATGTATTGTTTCTATATTATTAAATTATATTATAAAAGAGTTTGAGGAAGAGGAACAGTCTCTAGATTGTGTGTATCCTGAGGAAGAGAAGCAGCAGCAGACGGGGGATCAGTTCGACGAGTGCAAACCTTTCGATCATCCATATCCTCTAGACTGACTTGTGAATATGGTGTTGTCGGGATTTCTTGGTTTCGTGAGGCTAGAGTTTCACGGAGATTCAGAGGCCTGGTGATTGCGCGAAGATCGAGGATCGAGGATCGGTGATCTACTTGGGACGTTTGACTTTGTCCTTACGAGCAGAGTTTGATGCTGAGCCTGCTTTTACTACGACTTTGTATCTACAGTTGGAGATGCAATTGGATCTGAGGCGTCACTGGGGAGGAATGTTCCGTATCCCTAGTGAGATCAGTATAGTGTCGACAGCGCGGACTCCTGTCCGTAGAGCTGCGAGACATTCGAATTTTCCATCGTCCGATGATCCATCGAAGGGTTAGAAATCTATGATGTGCACTTGGGCACTTTATGATGTTGTATTGTATAACAACTTTTTACTGCTTTGTGTAAATATTTTATAGTTATAAATTATTTACATAACTTAAAACAAAATCATATGTATATTATGTGTGTGATAATAGTTTGTTTTATTTCTTGTTCTGTGTTATTTTATTTAAGGTTATTACGTATAAAAAGAAAAAAATTTATAACTCAGATTAATTACTTGTCAAATGTTTTATAACTTGAGTAATATTTTATTTATTTTATTTTATTATATCATAAATGTAATATCCCCACAAGGGTGTTACACTAGGCGTTGCAGCATTGATATCCACTGTCTAGCATCCCTAGAAGGTGCTCCTTGTGGACCAAGACGTTACCTCACTGAAATTTACGCGGGCGGAGGATAGAGATTCTCATTGGTGTAAGAAGTCTCTATACCATCCTGACTGGGTTCCGATTGGGCAGCGACTGGTTCCTAGATCGGCTCGTGAGCGGGGTCAAACGCCAAACGGCGGTTGGAAGACGGTTGGTTTTGTGCAATAGATGTACGAGACGACATCAATGTTCTGGACTAGTTTCATAAGTGTACCTGAATTGGTAGTTGAAGGTGGAATCCTCTGTAGCACGACGGCAACGACAATGATGCGAGGTGGTGAGTACTTGCAAAAGGCACTCCAATGCTCAGGTTAGACCGTACACAAGGTGAGTAGAGTGTTTGAAATTAGATGCATACCTTTGAGACTTTGTGTAGTATTTATAGGAACGTCTTTGTTAAGAAGAATTGTAGTTCAATCTAAATTGAATGATATTATTTATGATTAGAATTCATGTAATTGTTATATCTTATAACTGAATCTCTTATTTATTTGGGATATAATTAGAGCATATATCTATGAGAGATTCTGAGAGAAATTTATATCTCGTAAATAAATAGATTAATTTATCTAATAACACATATAAATATCTAAAATTTTATTTTGATATGTTAAATTATTCTTAAACTGTTAACTCAAAACGCAGTTTAGAACACTACATTTTGTCATTGACTATGTGTCTTATTGTAATACGTAGGATATCAGTGTGAGGGACGTTTACATGATAATAATGACCAATCCATTTTCATTTTTTCACAATTCCCCAACCTTATTCTGGTTCAAATCTATAGAATAAAAGAACATATGTTAATATTCCGGAAACGTTTAAAACGCATGGGTGGGTGCATGAGATACACCAACATTTAAAACCGTTGATTTTGTAGGGTTGGTATCGATGAGATGCACAAGTCATATTTTGTTTATTTTTTAAATAGTTATAAATAGTTATATATATATATATAATATTATATATAAATTTTAATTGATAATATTTTTACACATATTTAGACTTACTTATAAAAAATTTAAACTATTTTTATTTTTATTTTTTTACCACCGATAACTGTACATAAAATTTTTTTATAAATTTTAACAAGTAATATTTATATATTTTTTGTAACAAATAATTAACTATATATATAATTTTTTTTATAAATTTTAACTGATAATATTACACACACTTAAATCCACAGACAAGAATTTTATATTTAAAAAATAATTATGATATAGTTTGAAAAAAAAAAAGAAGTTAACTAAATAACTGGTTATTCCAAGTAAAATCACTTGGTGTACCCGTGTGGGTGTACAAAAACACGTCCTAATATTCCATCTATATATAATCTATATATCTAAATGAATAAATAATTATAGAACACAATATTAAATATATAAGTAATATACTTTTAATCCTTTTTGGAGGATCAATTAAAATTTATTAATTTATAACAAATTAGAAAAAAAAACCCACATATTTTGACATTTGAAATGAATAATTTCCATTTAGTTATTTAGTATATATTTAAATGATTTTAGCAATAAATAATTGTAGATTTCTTAGGTGAAATATAAAAAAATGACCCTTAATAAAATATCTTTCAAATACTATCCTTTTACAATACTATATAATTTTTAAAATATTCTAATTTTGATTCTATAAGTTGTAAAGATAGTGAAAAATGGTTTTAATTGATGTTGAATTATTTCTTTGGATGGAATAATAAGCTTATTTATGAATAAATTAAAAATAATAGTAAAATTAAAGTATTAGAATTTAATTGAACTAATAAAAATAGACGTTCAGACTCATCTAACAAGTCATTTCTTTTTTAAATTTTTTTTTATATTAAGGTCAACTAGTATTCCACCTATTAAATAATTAATTAAGATCATGCTGATGGTTTATTTGAAGCCTAGTGGGGAAAGCATCTCACTTATTTCCATTCGAACAATGAATTATCGAAGAAATCGAGCGAGTCAATTCACGTGCAACCGATTTGACTTCAAACCTTCCTTGATAGCCGGATCAACATCAGATCTCTGTCACTTATATTGTCCCTAAGATTCCTAAACTATCTACATCCTAAAATCTTGGTATAATATTCAATAATATATGTTCAACATTCAACCAACAAAGGCTAAACCTTGAGCCTCTTTTACCCTGTCTGCTAGTTCATGTACAAGCACAACAATATCAAAGAACTGGTCCCGGTTCTTTGAATTTCACCTAAAATGCGTTCATGTTCTGTCTTCTATGTACGCCAACTAATTTCAAAGAGTATCATTTTTTTCTTGTACATTCTTCAAAAGACCAACCAGCTAACTGATCAATTTCAACCATGGTGCCTATTTAGTCATGTACCTTGTATTTAACCTATTAAGGTTTAGCCACTCCTTGTGGACTATGAAATCTGTAATTATATCTATTTTTCCTTTTCCTAATATGTTCCTTCCCCATAAATGTAGTTAATTAGATTTAACCTATCAAGCATGGACACTTGATTATGAGGCTTATCTGCGTGTTGGACATGTGGAGACACTGATATGATACAAGTGTTTTACATATTAGAATGTGTCTGATTAAAAAAATTATTTTTTTTAATTTGGACATGTTTAAGATACGCTCGAACACTTCTCAGACACGTTTAGATATTTTTCGGACACATTCGAATACTTTTCAGATATGTTTAGATACAACTAAGATACAATTTGAACACAACCTATTAATATTTAAAAAATAATAATTTTCATGACTGAGACGTTCAATTAGTAAACTCGTAATCCACTCAAACTCAATTACATGACTGACATTCCAAGTTACTATTTTCACATACCAATATTTTAAGTTTTATATTTTCACACACTATTATTAAACATTTAAGTTTTATCTTTTCACACACTATTATTTTCATATGCTCCTTCTACCTCTACTTATACCAAGTCGTCTACTTCGTTGTCACAGAAGTTAACCTCACACTAATATTCCCTCTAATTATTTTTTTTTTATGCACATGTATTTGTATATCATTAGTTCCATTAGAAGAAGTTAATTTAGTAGATTTTTTAAAATATATTAATAGAAATTATGTTTCATATTTTTTAAGAAGAATTTATTAAGTAACAAATATTAAGACATATGATATATATTAAAATATTATATATCTTTAAACTTATAAAAATAATATTAATAAATTATAATTTTTTTAAAATTATATATATATATATATATATATATATATATATATATATATATATACCGTATTCATGTTTTATAATTTTTTAATTTAATATATTTTTATATCTATATTTATATTATGTCCCGTATCTATATTCATGTTTGTGCTTATAGGATTTAACCTTATTACTTTACCATACAAGTCCATGCTTGTGACTCAGTTCAGCCGTTTGCGGTATGTGTATATGGTATACCATATGCGCACGCCCATGTTCCCATTATGGAGCTATAGGAAGGCTGGCAAGTGGCATGCTAGAAATTTGGCAACTGACAAATCACAAATTCTCCACTTCTGATTGAATTTATTTATTTACTGTGAAATTCATGAAGGTCGTGTGTGAAATAAATAAAAATGAGAAATAATTTGATTTGAATTGATTTGATTTGATTTAATTTAAAAATTAAATTTTGTGTTTAGAACTTTAAAAATAAAATAGGATTTGAATTAATTTAGAAATCAAATTTTGTGTTTGGAATTCATTAAAATGAGAATTGATTTTATTTTATTTTATTATTTTATATTTTAACCCTTATGAAAGATTGTTAAAAGTAGTTACTAAAGGTAAAATAGTCTATTTATTTCAAATCAAATCAAATCAAATCCTAACAAATCTTATCAAAATTGATAGAATTTCTAAAACAAAATGAATGAAATGCATGAGATTTTAAAAATTAAATTATTTCTTATTTTTAAACATTCTAAACATAAAATTTACTTAAATTTAATTTATAAATCAAATCATTTCTCATTTTTTTACATTTCAACACACTCGAAAGAAATTTGACTTTGCACTTTTTTATATTTGAAACAATTTTTTTATTACATGTATAGTTTATTGTTTTTAATTTTTATTACCTTTTGACACTTTTTAAAATATAATTTTAAGTTAATATTCTAAAATAATTTTAACACACAATTGCGTATAAAAATAATTATGAAAAATAAAAAGTAAATTAATCATATATGTATTTATAAAATTTTAATATTTATTGAATACTACATAGAAACATTCAACTATAAGAATATTACCTTCAACATTAACTTAATATAAAAACATATTAACACTGAATGCAACTATTCTATTGTTTGAAATATATGGCATGCCAACAACTGATTTCGTTTTTTCCATCCATTACATACTAACAAATTAAATTACCTATAACTTTATAAAAAAAACCAAACTATCAATAAATGTTTTAAAAGTAAAAGAACATTTTAAACATCAAAATCGTTTTAAAAAAAGCATGTGCACAAAAAACAAACATGTTTTGTATATAAAAACCAATTTATAATTAATAAGAATTTAATTCAAAAGAGTAATAAATAAATAAAAATAAAGATGAAGTTAACTGATCGGCTTGAATTTGTTAATATGTAACTCACCTATTTATATTATATTTTAAAATAATTTTAAAAACAAAAATTGTAATTTTTTAACTTTATTAAGAGTACTTATTAAAAATAAAAAAATATTTTTTTAAAATTTATAATATATAAAATTTTTTATTTTTATTTAAAAATTTTTATTTTAATATCGTTATCAAGTATTTTAACAAAATTCATAAAATAAATAAATTACAATTAAAAAAAAATCAAAGCATTGACGCAGCAAGTGAAGAAAGATAATGAAAGAAAAAAAAAGTAAAAAACAGATACCAAAGGAGCAAAAGCTGACGGCAAGAGAGAGTTTGGCCTACGTCATGATCGTATGTGAATTAGGCGTCGTATCATTATTATTATCAACTACAAACAATTAGCATTCGCAAGTTTATACTATATTTAATTTGCATTTACTTGCACCTACTTTTGATCTTTCACCACTAAATTTCCGCTTTATGTGCCAACTTTATACTATATTTGCTTTTTATTTATTTATATATACCACTCATGTCATGAGATGACAAAACTAATTCTTTTTCCTCATTCTATTTATATTGTTTATAATTTTTTTATATTTTGCTGCTTTCAAACAATAAAAAACTACTCAACTTAAAAAAAAAACCTAATTTTTCTTTTTAATTTTATGAATTTGGTTAACAAGTACCTTAATTTCATATGTTAAGGAATTAAAAATAGAAAATATTAAATAAAAATAAAAACATTTAATAATTTAAAAAATATTTAATACTTTTTTTAAGTAATTTTAAATGAGTAATAAATATTATTTTGATTCCTTAATATGTATCTTAAGGACACACATTAACAATACCTTAATTTTTTTTATTATATTACAAACAACAAAAAAACTATTTTATCTTTTTTATTTTATTCTTTCCATTATTATTTTTGTGTTCCATTTTCATTCTTCCCAATTTGTTTGGATGAAGGGTTTTGGAGAGAAAGAAAGGAATATCTTATTTTTTATTTCTAAATTAAGAGAATTATAAAATATTTATAAAAATAAATAAAAGATTATTGAAAAATTATATGATCATATTTTATTTTAATTTTTAATTTTAAAAAAATCAAATATAAAGAATATTTACTCAAAATAAAAATAAGCCTTCCTTTCCCTTCCCTCCAAAACCTTCCAAAATTCCAACTCTCAAACACATTCTTAAAGTACATTGCATTTAACAAATCGCGGAATTGAGTTAGTTATTTAATTACTTACCGTTAATTCCAAATGAAATAATATAATTAATCAATTGTTAATGATTTAACTACTTAACTGATTACATGTACATACAAATTTAATTACAAATTTATCAAATATGATATATTTTATCATTTATCCAACTAATTTAAGAGTAATATTATTTGTCACGAAATGGTTCTCACGAAACCATTCATGAATGTGACAACCATTCATTAATATCTCTTTTATCTATTTAATTAAAATTGGATAAGTTGGTTTATTAAGAAAATGGATAAGTTGGAGCATATTAGGTAAACAAAAACTTCAACTAACAACCGGATGATTTTCGTATAAAAAATTCATCTAAAAATATACACACATTTGCATTTTTCAATTTATTTATTTAGTAACAATTGATGTGTGGATAAAATACAGATATCTCATGCTTATTTAAATATGAATTTTATGAAGATTTATGCCACTAATAATCGAATTTAGCAATTTAAATCATGTTTGGCCTTTCTTCATATTTTTAGGTTTAAAAAGAATGTTTTGATATAGTTTCATGAAGATTTGGATGTGTTTATTTCAAAGGAATTGAGTTCAAAATCAAGATCGTAAGATTTATAAAATTATTGACATTTGTGAAATAAAATAGACGTAACTTGAGCTACAAAAATCAAAATGAGATGATTTTGACGATATTAAAAGTTAAGAAAGAGAGTTACAACTTTCATGAAGATCCTTTCCCATCAAATTCCCGCTTCATCCATTTGAAAATGTTTAACTAGTATCTCACACGGCCCCCCCATGTCAACTTCATATTACCTAGGAACCAATTAATCAAATTTCCTAAATTCAATTAATATCATTTCATTACTTAGGGACTAATTAAGGAGAATAAGTGAAGAATACACCTCTATTACGATAAATCACCTATAAAAAGACCAACGTTTAAAGGATTGAGGGAGCTTTTTGGAGAGATTGGAGGCAACTACGATTGAAGAACAAGGCTTGGAGGCAAGATTGGAGGAGAAGAGATATCTATTGAAAACATCATTCTTTCTTTCTTCTACTTCTACTCTTATTGACCTATATTTTTTAAGATTGATTCATGGTTGTATCTTTATCATTTAATCTTATTTATGTTTTAATTATCATGTGTGGCTAAATTTCATTTTTCTAGGGTCAGAATGAAACTATTTATGTTATTATGCTAAATATTTGATTTCTCTCTTTATTAATGAAATAATTATTATTATTTATTATTTCCTTTTGTTCTTAATGTTTGACATATGTTGCTGACCATACTTGCAAGGTCTTAGGTGGTAGGTGAAGGATCGAGAGATGAAGTTTAATGTTTAATAATCTAATAAATGAACTTAAGAATTAAGACTTAGAGATATGCTTGATTCTTCAAGGGTAAATGGAATATTATAGAACTTAAGGGGTTATAATTAATTTAATTGTCATGAGAATGTGGTTGATTTAGTTTTAACATATTTTTAATATCAAGAGATTACACTTTAAATAATTTAGAATAAATTGCTTTAAAAAATGTAATTAATAATTAATAAATAAAAATCAATGTTGATCATTATGAGTAAAAATCAATGTTCACAAAAAAAATCAATGTCGTATCCATAAACTTGATTCAATTGGATAATTTTGTAAACAATAAAGATTATCCTACACTCCTAAAAGGGGTATAGGTACTATTCATATCTTTTTTAAGGGATGTGATTGAGTGAGAGAAAGTGATAAGAAAAATTATGTATAATGAATGGTATTAGATGAGGTGTAAAAAAATATATATACTATTTGATGTAAGAATATAAGAGTTATTTTGTAAATATCATTCCATTTAATTAAACTTTCGCTAAGGGATAAAATATATAATATATTGTAAAATATGCAAATTTTGTATATGATGAATAATTACCTTAATTTAATTTTTAAAAAAATATTATTAATAAAAATTAGTGGTTATAACTTTTTCTTGTTTCGATTTTTTTATATTCTCTTCTTTATTACATTCTTATCTTTATCTTTCTATATTTTCACTTTTTTATTTATAACACAATGACTATATTTTTGCATGTTACCTGTTCAACAGATCATCACTCACATCTTGTCTACCGTTGATATTTTAATAGACATCCGACGGTTAAAAACCAGTGAGTGTCGACGCTCCCTTAAAATGAATGAGTATATTAAACGTTTCCTCGCAACAAACTGCGGACAGCAATGCACAACAAGTTTGAGTGGGAAGAAACAAAATGCGCGAGAAGAGAAAAATAGCAGGAATAATTTCTTTTTAATTGGGATAAAAAACTGCCATGTAAAAAATTAAAGTTATTTAATTAATTAATTAATTCTTAATAATAATAATAATAATAATTATTATTATTATTATTATTATTATTATTATTATTATCATCGCTTGATCCTTACGTGAAGGAGGTTAAAAGATAAATAAATAAATCTATTATTTATTATTAATTGAACTACCTTTAATTTTTACATGGCAGTTTTTTATCCCAATTAAAAA
The DNA here is from genome assembly GCA_029884605.1 of Ormosia emarginata. Taxonomy (NCBI): domain Eukaryota; kingdom Viridiplantae; phylum Streptophyta; class Magnoliopsida; order Fabales; family Fabaceae; genus Ormosia; species Ormosia emarginata. Next base: position 14,911,103 of record JAQQTP010000078.1, on the reverse strand, counting down.
GAAATTATTCCTGCTATTTTTCTCTTCTCGCGCTTTTTGTGTCTTCCCACTCAAAATTGTTGTGCATTGCCGTTCGCAGTTTGTTGCGAGGCAACGTTTAATATACTCATCCATCATCATCATCATCATCATTATACGTAGATTTTAAGACTTTTTTAATAGAGCGTCTTATTTTATTTTTTTGTCGAAAATAATAATTATTATTATACGTAGATTTTAAGACTTTTTAATAGAGCGTCTTATTTTCTTTTTTGTCGAAAATAATATTTATATTACATTAATAATAAAGTTTTGTTTAATAAATTTATGCAATAAATTTAACATTATACACACCACACAGTATAATTTATAATAAATCTTAATTTGGAATTTGAATCTCTAATGAACTACTTAATCTTAAAAGATCTATATTAATTATATGCACTAAGATTTATATTAAGATTATTGTCCCAAATAATAGTTCATAATTTTAACTCAACATTATCACATACAACGAAATTTTTAGAAATTACAGTTAATACCAAGAACAAAAAATCATTGTCTATTAAAAAAAAACAAACAAACCGTGGGCTGTCGTTACGGCAACGTGGGCCATATGGCGAGCTCGGGTTGAGAAGTCGTGCGTCGTGCTCCGCGCGCCATAATGGGTGCCTTTTCAAATGTGAGGTGTTTGGACAGAATTACCCTCTAACCGTAATCCCTATAAATAGGGTGTCAGCTTTTTGGCTTTGTTTCGTTCGACTTTTATCAGAAACTTTGAGGTTTTATGGCGATTTCTGACGGTCATTGCGGTGGTGCGAGACGATCTTGCTGGACTTCACAGGACTGTCCTCTTGCTTCAAGGTACTCACAGAACTGATCTTTTCTTTTGCTTCTGCTTCTGGTTTATTTGGTTTTTGCTGTTTCGAGAAAGGGACGGGGAAGTGTGTTTTCCCCTTCCGTCAATGGCGTTTGCCCCTCTTGGAGCACCTCCTCCGTTGCACCATGTGCAGCGGAGGTGTCCTTCCGAGGCTTTTTGCCTTGGCGGGTGCAGAGGCTAGAACATTTGGATCTCTGAACTTGGACTGGTTCTGACCCTGAGCCTCTGTGTGACTTCCAGGAATTCAAATGGCTAGGAGAAGGGTGCTGAGAATTGAAAAGCCTAACCCGGATCCTGAAGCTCGCGAGCCAGGGGGTCAGGAAGCCGAGGAGGAGTTGATTCGTGTTCGCCGGGGACCGGGGTTGTCTTACCCCTGGGTTGCGGACGATGCTTTTGGCAGGATTTCATGCTACGAGATCGGGTCCGAGTTGGACAAATTGAAAGATTACTTGGAGCTTACCACGGGAGGGCTCCGGGATGGTGAGTTCCTGATCCTATCCCCGGGAAGAGAGCGCCTGTGTTCGACCCGTGAGGCGGGGGAGCACTTCATGTTCCTCTACGAGGACTTCTTCACGCGGTTTGGGCTTCGGCTCCCTTTCAGTGATTTCTATATTGCCGTACTCCGGACTCTTCACGCTGCACCCACTCAGATTCACCCCAATGGTTGGGCGAACATCCTGGCTTTCGAGAGGATATGCCAGTTGCTAGGGTTGCGATGCTCCGACAGGACATTTTTCTATTTCCACACCAGGTATTCCATCCATGGTGTTCGTGCTCGCCAACAGTCTTGGTTGTCCGTGCATTCTCGGCAAGGTAGGATGGTGTTTCTCCCCTACCTAGAGAGCTATAAGGACTTCAAGGAAAAGTTCTTCAAGTTAATGGCGGCCGGCGGCACTCGACCCTTCTGGTTGGGGAGTGGCGAGGAGCCAACATTCAGCCTGTACTGGAATCTGGTGGCATGGAGCATCCCCACACAGTCATTTGAGAAGGAGGTTTGTAACCTGGATGACGAGGAGCTCGAATGTGTCAATTTTTTCGAAACGTGGGTTGCTGAGGTCGACAAGATCCGGCCCAAAGATGTGCTGGATGCCGTAGATGATGTGAAACTTTGGGCTGTGCTAGGTAGCATAGGCCTTTGTTCATGCTTTATTTTCTTTTCTTTTTCCCCCTTGTATGGACCTGATTGTTGTTTGTGTTTGCTTTTCAGAGAGCTTGGCCGAGATGTCTGAGGAGGGGAACGCTCTGGCTATTCTAGTGGCTCTGAGGGCCAGGAATGAGTCGGGGCCTTCGGATCCTGCCGCGGAGGCGGTTTCAGTCCTATTGCCCCGTCACACCGAGGTTCCTACCACGGAGGAGGAACCGATCCAGGTGGAGGATTCCCCCCTCCTATGGGGCGAAAGAGGAAGGCGGCTAGCCAGGGAACGCCGACTGACCGGAGTAAGAGGTCCCTGGTCGAAGGAGGCGCCGACCAGATTGGGGGGGCAATCAACCTGTACCTCGAGAACCCGGACCCCCGTGAGTTCGTTGATGGCTTCCTCCTAGATGAGGAAGTAGAGGCGAAGTTGGCCCAGCGTAGTGCCCTGGATGCTCTATGTAGTTTCCAAGTTCTTGGGCTTCGTCTTGCCATGGAGGCTCGGCATTTGGAGTATGCAGTTGAGGACTACGAGCGGAGGGTTGCTGCTACAGAGTGGGGTAAAACCCAGGCTCTTTCGGAGAAGGAGGAGGCCGTACGGGCCAAAGAGGAGGCCATCAAGTCCAAGGAGGATGTTGAGGCCCTGAACCGAGAGCTGGGGAACAAAGTAGCCACCCTGAGAGATGTAGTGAAGGAGAAGGAGGCCAGCTTGGCGAACGCCAGAAGGGGCATGGTCGAGCTAAGAGCTGAGAATGAGGGCCTTCGTGCTGAGAATGGGCGTCTCGGAGGGCAAGTTACCCCACTGAAGGGTGATGTCAAGACTCTCCTTACTGTTTGTACCGACATCAAAGAGCAGCAATTCCGGAATGCAATCAAGCAAGTTCAGCTCTTCAATCCCGAGGTCGACCTGGTTCTTGATTCTCTGGACTCTGGGAAGGTAGTCCAGAATGGTCAACTAGTCGTTCCCCGCCTTGCTACTGCGGATCCGAGTACGGGGGATTCTTCTGCCGAGGTTGGTGGTTCAGGGCCTTCAGCAGAGTGATTCGTGTGCTTTAGTTTTGCCCCCTACGCGGGGTTATTTTTCTGTGTTTGGGTAAACATTGTTCTGTCTTTTCGGAATTTTGTAATGACTTTGTTAATTTTGTAATGAATTTTTTTATATCTATTTTTGGGGTCCAATGCCCTTTTTCGCGTATTGTAGAATTTTGACGAGACCTGTGGTCTGGGTCCAACACCCATTTTGCCGAGCGCTTTAGGATTTCCCTTAGGATTTTGCGTGATGAGAACGTTCAAAGGCCTTGGCATAGGATCCGATATCCGAAGTTGATTGACCTTAGGAATTCGTGCCTAAGGTAAGGAACCTTGACCTTGGCTTGGAATTCGAAGGCAATAGCTATCTGGGATTTGGAGTCCGTGCCTAAGGAAAGAAACCTTGTCCAGGGTCCATTACCGGTTGTTTTAGGTTTTTTAGGAAGCCGCATGACTTGTGGTTTCAGACTGGTCCTTGCCGGGGTCTTTTGTGCGGGTGGACTGGTGCGAGAGTTTTCCCCCCGTCGGGATTTCTCTACTGCACTCCCTACCTAGCACAAGACACTACGGTTGGTACCATGGTAACCGAGTTCTCGATAATTAAGTTCTTGATAATTGAGATATTTACATGAATTTAAAGATTGAAAAAATGTACAATAATTGGGGCAGATCAAACGTGAAGTAAACTAGGAGACTAGGCCTTGAAAGGCGCTTAGCTGTAGTACTTTCTAAGTTTGTCCGCGTTCCAAAAATTCTTCACTGGCTTGCCTGTTAACGTTTCCAAGGTATAAGCCCCCTTCCCGGTACTGACTACGACGCGGTAGGGTCCTTCCCAGTTAGGGGCTAATTTCCCTTGGGAGGCACTCCTTCCGCCGATGTCGGTCCTGCGGAGTACTAGATCGCCTGGCTGAAACCTTCTAGGGATGACCTTTAGGTTGTACCGGGTTGTCGTTTTTTGCTTGGTTGCAGCATCGTGTATGTGCGCGATGCACCTTCTCTCTTCCAACAAGTCCAAGTCTTCTCTTATTAACCCGGGGTTGGTGTCTGGTGAGAAGTGTTGGAGATGCCAGCTCGGTTCTCCTATCTCCACCGGGATCATTGCTTCGCACCCGTAGGTTAGTTTGAACGGGGTCTCACCGGTTGTAGAATGAGGAGTGGTTTGGTAGGCCCAAAGGACGTGGTCTAACTGCTCAGTCTAGTTCTTTTTGGCTTCGTCCAGCCTTTTCTTTAATCCCCTAACGATAACTTGGTTGGCCGCTTCAGCTTGCCCATTTGTTCGAGGGTTTTTCACGGCGCTGCAGTGATGTTTAATTTTCAATCCGCGAAGTAGTTCTTCGAAACCCTTGTCTTTGAATTGCGTCCCATTGTCTATAACGATGGATTCTGGGATACCAAATCTGGTGATGAGGTGGCGCCAAGTGAATATCTGAATCCGAGCCGAGGTGAAGTTAGCCAGGGGCTCTGCTTCTATCCACTTGGTAAAATAATCTACAGCGACAACCAGAAACTTTAGTTGCCTAGGCGCTTGAGGAAAAGGTCCCAAGATATCCATGCCCCACTAGTAGAAGGGCCAGGGGATGGATGTCGTAGACAATTCCTCCGGCGGGGCGTGGTAGTGGTCAGAGTGCCGTTGGCACTTATCGCACATTTGAACATGTGCAAGGGAGTCTGCCTCCATCGTGGGCCAGTAGTAGCCTGCTCGGAGCGCCTTCAATGCTAGGGCCTTGCCTCCTAAATGGTGCCCACAACTTCCTTCGTGAACTTTGGCCAGGACATACCCGGCCTCTTTAGGCGTTAGGCACTTCAGGAGGGGTGAAGAGAATCCGCGCCGGTATAACTGCCCACCGAAGATGGTGTATCTGACCACGGCTTTCTTCAACTTGGCTGCCTCCTTGGGATCTTCGGGGAGGCTACCGGACTGCAAGCATTCCATCAGTGGAGTGATCCAAGTGCGTTCTTGCTCTTCAACCTAAAAGACAGCCACGTCAGAAACTGCGGGGTGGGAGAGGGTTGCCTGGATCACTGATCGATTGTTACCTGGACTTTTGGTGCTTGCCAACTTGGATAAGAGATCGGCCCGAGAGTTTTGTTCCCAGGGTATGTGTTCCACTTTGACTAGCTGGAAGCTTGGAAGGAGCTCTTGCACTTTTGCCATGTACTTCTGTAGGAGAGGCTCTTTAGCCTGGTATTCGCCTAGGATCTGGGAGGTCACGAGCTGGGAGTCGCTACAAAGTTTAATCTTTGTGGCCCCCAAGTCTTTGGCCATTGTCAGTCCTGCGATGCATGCCTCATATTCTGCTTGATTGTTCGAGGTGGAAAACTCAAACCTTAGTGAGTTCTCGATAGTCACCCCTTCGGAGTTTTCTAAGATTACCCCTGTACCACATCCTTTTGGGTTTGAAGACCCATCCACGAATATGGTCCAGGGTATTTCTTCTGTGCACTCGGAGTCTGAGGTGAGTTCTGCCAAGAAATTCGAGAGAGCTTGTGCTTTGATCGCTACTTTGGGCTCATACGTTATTCCGAACTCAGAAAGCTCGATGGACCAGACGATCATCCTTCCTGCTAAGTCTGGTTTGTGCAGTATTTGTCGGATTGGTTGATCAGTCCTTACTACCACGGGGTGACATTGGAAATACTGCCTTAACCTTCTGGCCGTGATGATAAGTGCAAAGGCGACTTTCTCGATCTTTTGGTATCTGAGTTCGGGGCCTTGCAGTACCTTACTCACGAAATAAACTGGCTTTTGGCCTTCAGATGTTTCTCTGATAAGTGCTTTGGCCGACATGCCTTCATCATTGACGGAGAGGTACACGTAAAGAGTCTCGCCTGGTTCTGGCCTAGTGAGGATTGGAGGAGATGCCAGGAGGTTCTTTACGTACGCGAAAGCGTCTTCACATTCCTGCGTCCACTCGAATCTGGTCCCTTTTTTCAATAACTTGAAGAGGGGGAGGGATTTGTGAGCGGCTTTGGCTAGGAATCTTGTGAGAGCTGCAATCCGACCATTCAGCTGTTGTACCTCTTTGATGTTCCAGGGGCTATGCATATCGAGCACCGCCTTGCATTTGTCGGGGTTTGCCTCTATGCCACGGTGGGTCAGCATGAACCCCAAGAATTTTCCTGCTTGGACCCCGAACGCACACTTTCCTGGATTGAGCCTCATGTCGTGCCTTCTCAGCTGCGCGAATACTTCCTCCAGGTCCGAGGTGTGTGATCCGGACGATGGGGTTTTAACTATCATGTCATCGATGTAGACCTCTAGCATTTTCCTCATCTGTTCTTCGAAGACTCTATTCATCATCCTCTGGTATATGGCCCCGGCGTTCTTTAACCCGAACGGCATTACCTTGTAGCAGTAGCTCGCCCTTTCAGTGATGAAGGCCGTTTTGTCCTAATCTCTGGGGTACATTGGAATTTGATTGTACCCTGAGTAAGCGTCCATGAAGGATAGTGTCCGGAAGCCGGAGGAGTTGTCAACCAACTTGTTGACGTTTGGGAGAGGGTATGGATCTTTGGGACACGCCTTGTTTAGGTCAGTGTAGTCCACGCACATCCTCCATTTCCCGTTTGCCTTTTTAACCAAGACTACGTTCGAGAGCCAAATGGTGTACGAGACTTCTCTTATGAATCCGGCGTTTAGTAACTCCTTGACTTGCTCCTCAATGGCTTGTTGTCTCTCGAGGCCAACTTTTCTCTTCTTCTGGGCGACCGGCTTTGCATCTCGTTTAATAGATAAACGATGGCAGATGAAAGCGGGGTCGATTCCAGGCATGTCAGCGGAAGTCCAAGCGAAAAGATCCTTGTTTTTCTGTAGGAGCTGTGTCAACTGGGTCTTTTCCTGTTCTTCGAGGTTTGCTCCTATCATAGTGACTTGATCGGGTTTGTCGTCTAGCTGGAGTGGGATCAGTTCTCCTTCGGGCTAGGGTCTTGTACCCCGGATCTCTTCTCGGACATCTAACTCCGTCATCAGGATGTTGACTTGGTCATAGGTGGTGCTGGATGTCCTTGTCTTTGTTTTCTTGGAGGTCTTGCTGATCTTCAGGCTCTCATTGTAGCATTTGCGGGCTGCGATCTGGTCGCCCTTGACCGTGACCACTTCATTGTTCCTGTTGAGGAACTTCATGGCCTGGTGGGCGGTAGAGACCACAGCGGCAATGCCATTTAGCATCGGGCGGCCTAGGATGATGTTATAGGTCGAGGGGCAATCTACGACTAGAAACCTCACCTTCACCGTTTTATAGGTGTCATCGTTGCCCAAGGTAAGGAAAGTCTCAAAGTAACCCACTGGGGTTACCTTTTCTCCGGAGAATCCGGTTAACTCGCCCTCATATGGAGTAAGCGCGGACAGAGGGAACTCCAACCTCTCGAAGGCATCCAAGAACATGATGTCTGCTGAGCTCCCCTGATCTATAAAGATACGACGGACTTCGGCGTTGGAGATTATCCCGGATATGACCAGGGGGTCATCGTGATCTCGGATAATATCGCTGTAGTCCTCATCGGAGAAGGAGATGGGCGGCGCGTCTTTGTTCTCTGCATGGGGCTTTCGGGAAGAGGATCCGGACACGCTCAGGACCGCAGTCCGGAGTGCCTTTTTCCTTGAGTTACTTGACAGACCGCCCCCTGCGAATCCCCCGAAGATAGTGCTTACGAGTCTGTTCTTCCTGTGGCCCTCCCCTTGAGTATCCCGTTCCCGGTCTTGCCTATTCTCGTTGTTGCTGCGCAGAGAGGTCCGGGATCTTCTTACAGGGCTTTTGCTTCTCCTTGGGCACTGGTTCGGACTTCGCTGGGGGCTGAGGGTTTGCCTCCGGTCTCTGCGCCTTCCACGGTTTCCACTTTCGCGAAAGCCGTTGATGTATTTTTGCAGTCGTCCTTCTTTGATCAGGGACTCGATAACGTCCCGGAGTTAGTTGCAATCTTCTATTTCGTGGCCGTAGCCATTGTGCCACCTGTAGTGTTTTGACTGATCCCTTTGGGACTGTTTCTTTATGGGTGGTGGTCTCTTGATATTCTGGAACTCGGTTTGAAGGACCTCCTTCAAGATTGTCTCTCGAGGGGTGTTCAAAGGAGTGTACTTAGAATACTTGGGCCGGTATCGCTCACCTTTTGAGGAGTCACGGGGTTGATTGGAGTTTTGGTTCTTCTTTTGGTGTGCTTCACCTTTCTCCAGACTCTCTTTAACCCTGGTGACTTCCTCAAGCTCAACGTATTTGTCCGCCCATCGGTGGAACTCTTCTAGGCTTTCCGGTTTCTTTTTCGCTAGAGACGCAAAAAAGCTTGAGTTGGTCTGGAACCCGTTCCTAGCGTAGTGGAGGGCTATCCGGTCGTCTAGGTTTTCTATGCCCACACAGGCTTGGTTAAACCTTCTGACATATTCGCGCAAGGATTCAGAACTTCCCTGGCGGATCCCGGAGAGGGAGTTGATCGACTTCAGGCGCTCCTTTGCCGTGGTGTAATGCTGCAAGAACCTTTGCATCAGGTCTTCCCATCCAGTGATCCTTGTCCGCAAGGTGACGAACCATCGAAGGGCGTCTTTCTTCAAGAATAGGGGGAAGGCCCAGCACAAAAGCTCCGGGGTGTACCCATAAAGTTGCATGGATTGCGTATAAGCGTCCAAGTGCTCCTGGGGATCCGTTGTTCCGTTGTAAGCCTCCAAGTTGCTCGGAGGTTTGAAACTCCTCGGGACCCTGTATGACATTAGAGCGTCCGAGAATTGTTGCAGGTGGCCGGGGACCGGGGTACTGTTTTCAATAATCCCGGCGCCAGCTCCTTGATCTGCATGCCCGTTGCGGGCCGCATCCCGCCCTCCGTTGTCGTTCTCCGCCCTTGTCGATCTTTCAAGGTTCTCTAAACGGCGGCGCTGTTCCTTTAGCTGACGCCGTTGGTCCTCGATGAGAGCTGTCTGTTGACGCAACAACTCCCGAAGGCCATTTGTAACACCCTCCCTAGGGTATCACATGTCCGACTCCCGACTCATAATCTGAAAATGTTTTCATAAAAGGTTTGAGTTAAAAACGTGGGTTTAAAAAAATTTCTTTCTTGCTGAAATATAAACTTACTGTAATCCATAAGTATTACTGAAAATATATTTAAACTGATTCATATACAACATTGACACCAATTAATATTTCACAATTTAAAGAGAAATATAAAATTAACAGACTTTTTTTTTTCAACAGTAGCAAACCCCATGACGGGTCCTACTAAATAGCACGGTATAACACTAACGATAAAACTTAACATACTCATTCCTTATCTTGTATCCAAATTTGTTGCATCGAACTCTACTCCTTGTCTACTCAGAACACCTTCGAACTTGAGACAGCCACTCTTCAATGTTTTCATCAATCTCTGAGTGTCCATCGCCCGTTATGTCTAAGACAACTCGATCCTTCTATCATTTGATTTTAACAGTACAGACACAACAAAATAACATAACAAAGAGGTGAGATCACCTACGCCAATACCAACATAGCGAAAGATAGAGATAACACAAACAACATATCATACGAGATAGATCATACCATAATCATGCTATCGGCATTAATCAACTATCATCATCTAATCATTTATTAGTTTAATTATCATAAACAACAAATTACAATAATATTCTAATTATCATTATCATCATCCAAGTATTCAAAATAATTGTCATAACCAATATCCCTCAATTAATATATCATGCAGATATAAAATGTTCAGATTATGCATGTACACAAGACTCGATTTCCTACTCCATGGAGCTAAACTCAGGTCGGAGAAATGATCGAAAAGATCTGCTGGTACCACGTGCCTCAGACCACGTGCTTTAATTCTCATTTCAATTTTTGCACATCTAGCACATACACGACAGTCTTTATCAGATCTTGATTAAGAATAGTGTCTCGGTTATGATCATCGGTGTGTTGCATCGGTCTAACCTACGGGAAGAAGCGCGACCAACCACATGTGTAGGCAACCCGCACCCCGATGCCCCCAAGGTCAACAAGTGACCTACACTACGCATATCGCACCCACTCAAGAGGTGTGTTTCTCCTAGGCAATCACCATATCCAAATTCCTCATCGGACCATTCCAATGCATGTATAATGCACCAAATCCAATCACAGACAAATATGTCATTTTCTCACAAACAGTGTATGGACACTGATTCAATAGTAATCATACTGTACTTTCAACAGCGAAAATCATGTTATCACGTTTTCATAGTTGTAAAACACTTTTACCGTATTTTCACAATCGCGTAACATTTCTGTTACGTTTTCACAATCCAAAAACGTTTCTGTTATGTTTTCACAATACCATAACACTTCTCTTATATTTTCACAATACCGTAACACTTTTGTTACGTTTTTAAAATTTTAAAACGTTTTTATTACGTTTTCACAATACCGTAACACTACTGTTACATTTACAAAATTTCGTAACATTTCTGTTACGTTTTCAAAATGTTGCAACTCTTCACATTGCACTTTTAAACCACGTACTAATTTTTTAACGTTTTTCAATCGCGTAAAAACATACGTTTCTCAAATCGCATAGTATTTTTTTACTATTTCAAAATCGCGTAACTTAAAAATCATTCTTTTACGTTACGTAAATCATTTTCTATCATTCTCAAAATATTTAAAACACTTTCCAAATCTCATAACAATTTTTTTGTCATTTTCACAATCACGTAAAAATATTCTATCACTATTCAAATCACGTAGTGATTTTTCAACAATATTTCAGTCGCGTAAAATATTTAAACATTTTTCAAATCGCGTACAAATATTTTACTGTATTTCAAATCACTTTTAAGATACGTAAAATATTTTTCAACATTTTACAATCACGTAAAATATTCTTCAATATTCCAAAACACTATTTTGGACTTAAATAAATCAATATCATTTTCAATACATTTTTTTCAAATTGCGTAGCTTAAAAATCACATTTTTAAGATACGTAAAACATTTTTCATCACAATTTCATTACAGAAAATATTTCTTAACCATAAAAAATTCCTTTCAACTTTTCTCAAAATATTATAACTTTGTATTTCATTTTTTCACATTTTCTTACTCAAAAAAATCTTTTTCCAAAAATATAATCCACAAAAATCACTTTTCCATTGATATAAATCAACGTTTCAAAACTTAACATTTTTCTAATGTATTTCAAAACTTGAAAATAAGTAATACGTTAGTAAATTTTCAAAACACCATTATATTCTCCATTTTCCCCAAATTATTTCCAAACACAACCTTCTTCAAAATAAATTGAAGTTCGAAAACATTTTCGTTTACAAAAACTTGATTTTCTCAAGTAATAAACGCTCTGATTCCCTTTCCGAAATCCTTGTATTAAATCCAGTTACGTTTCCACTTTGAAATTCACTGTGTTCCTAAAAATTAAGGCATTACAAGCCTTAAAAAACGTAGACATGACTATTGAAATCATCAAAATATTTTTTTTTCTTCTAAATCAATATGGTTTTACACAAACAAAACCATTAAAGCCATCAAATACTTTTCTTTTTAAATTGATATGGTTTTACACAAACAAAACTATTAAAATTTTGTTTTCAAAACCGAAATACCAATGGTTATAAAACCAAACCCATTTGTCCAAATTCATTTTTACTTTCTTTACAAATTCTTTTTCACTTTCTTTGCAAATCCTTAAAATCAACGTTTACCCGTTTCATTCAAAACTCATGTTTAGAAAAAAACACTTAGCATCTTTTTACACAAAATAAATCAATAAAAATTCCTCCAAAAATCATAATCTTGTTCTCTTGAAAAACAAATCCTTTGTTTATTTTCCATACTCTTCAAATCATCCATTTTCATCTTTCATGAAAATATTAATTTGTGAACACCTATTTTGAGGTGTCTTGTTCGAAATCCACCATGTTCTAAGTACTCAAAAATCAATTCTTTTGTTCTTGAAAATTTTCAACATGGACCTTAATCAAGGGCATCAAAACCGTAGCTCTTCCTTGGCTATTGGAGCCAAAAATCAATTTTCTTTCCACCATCAAGTCATGGCATATACATATATATTTCATCATAAATAATATAAGCATACCATCAAAGCCATAAAAGCATGTATAGCATATCATCAAAGCTATAAAATCATGCAAAGCATATCAAGCATAGAAAATTAATCAAAGTTCATAAACACCCACAAATTAATTACATGATCATGGATATGAATCCTCACATGGATTCCACATCCATCAAATAAAATACCATCTCTCACCACCATGCTTGGTTGGTGAGATGGATCTCCCTCTTACCTCTTGAAGATCCTCAAAAACTTCTTGTTTTGCTTCTTTTTCCAAGTCCTTCATCACCAAGAGCTTCTCAAATACAAAACAAAATACATAGAAATTAGTATACTAAGCTTGATTAAGAGGAACCATGGATCAAACATGGTTTAGATCATGAAAAAGAGAGAAGAAAATGAAGTTTCCTTATACTTCACCTCAAAAACCCAATAACTTTGATCTTGAAGAAACTCCTTGAAGATGAATGATTTAGAAGAAGTCTTCAACATGAAAGTTGCTTAGAATATCATGGAGATTCAAGATCTAAGGTTGGATGAAATTAAAAGAGCTTGGATGATGATTTTAGGTAGTATGACCGAATGGTGTATTTTGAAGAACAAAGATGAAATTTTTTATTTTTTATTTTTGATAGAAACTTGAAGCTTGAATTTGAAGATCAAGATGAATGATTTTGGAAAAACTCATAACTAGAGATGATCTTAGAATGATGTAAGGATTCAAGAAATAAGGTTGGATGAAATTAAAAATGATGGAAGGTGCTTCTTGGAGAGCTTGGCCGAAACTAGCTCATAGGAGGATGGAGAGAAAATGTTCAATGAAGTCTTAGGCTTTTTGGAGGAAACAAAGATGAATTATGATAGCAAATGAATGAAATGCTTTTTGGCCCCTTCCTCCTATCCATTGCCGTAGAGTGAAGAGAGAAAAGAATGATAGGAAATGAATTAATTTTAGTCCCCTTCCAATAAATTTCCTAAGGAAGAAAACAAGGCAACCATGTAGCATAATTGACTAAAGTCTTCAATTATGGTTAGAAGATGACCAAGTATTATTTTGTGTCTTCCAAAATTGATGCATAGCCGTGGAGTGTGATGGAAAAATTGAAAGAAAGGTGATAATGCATGAAACATTGATCAAGACTTCTAACAATGACATAAAGCACCAAATTAAAGCATTTGAATTTTTTTTCTTTGTCTTCTAACAAGCCAAAACCGTCCCCCTCCTTGCATGCATTAAATCATGTTGTCATCTTTTCTATCCATTATTTGAAGCATCTCTAACCATTGATTACTTCAATGGTTAGGATTTAGGTAGACTTTTAATTTTAGAAGACTAATTCTAGGCCATTGGATTTTTCTCCTTTAAATTCTAGGCCTTAGATGTGTCTCCAAAATTAAGGGTCAAGATTACTTCTTCTAACTTTTTAATCCAAGGGTTCTAATTAGTCTTAATCCATTTTAGAAGACCAAATCTCTACCCTTGATTAATTCTTCATCCAATGGTCATAAATGGTCTTTGTTACTTTTTTAAGATTAAATCTCCACCCTTGATTTAATCTAAATCAAATGGTTATAAATGGTCTTTGTCACTTTTCAAGACCAATTTTACACCTTTGATTACATCTATGGTTGATATCAAAGCCTTCCTAACTAAGCTTATTGTCACACCATTGATTAAATCAATGGTTATTATCCAAGGTTTCTTTATTAAGTTTGTTTCTTAACCTTTGATTAAATCAATGGTTAATATTCAAACTAAGTATTCTCATCCAAGGGTATAAATCAAGTCAAGCTATCTTTGTTGACTACGCAAAGATAATATTTATTCTTGTATCCTACAAATAATATTTTCTTGTATTTTTATCATCCGATAATTAAATACAGTACAAAACACAGTACAATAAAATTTTAAAAACTGTTTCCGGATTCAGGTTTAGTAAGATCCCCTGTCTCCGTCTAAACAATACAAATTTTTCTATGCGTAGAAAAATTTTTGCTTTGTGGGACCCACCTGAGCCCACGTAAGGTCACCTGCGCCCACATACACCCTTGCGGGACCCACAGACAGGAAAAATTTCATAATCATCCATAAAATCACAAAAATTATAAAATGCACAAATATCAAATCAGATTGCGTAAAATAATTACCTAACGGTAAAAATTAAATTACGTAAAATTTTCCCCGGCCCGAAAATTTTTATTTTCCTGACACGGAGGAAATCACTCAAAACAATCAAATACGCTGACGGAATAAACAAAATAATTTTATAGTGCACAGAAATTACTAAATAGTAAAATTCTGTTAACTGTCAAAATTACTGTTTAAGAGATACGGAAATTTTGGGGTGTTACACCATTCCTCGTAATCTCGGATTGGACATTGCCTTCGTAATGAGACGTATGGTCCACGTTGTCGTGGGAGGCTCCCAAACGAGCGTGGACAGGGATCCTAGCTCCATTGTTCACTCTGTGGTTTATGTTGTTGGTCCTACCGTGGAGGAAGACGAGCCTGTTCCGGATTGAGACCCTTCGAGATGGATCAGGGCTTTCAGCGAAAACTGAAGTCTCGTGCCCCTCGTTAAAATTTTCCACCATGACTGACCTGTTTCTGGCGGCGGAGGTTTCTGGTGGTGTGACTGAAGGAAGGTTGCGCTGCGCCGCTGGGTCATGTATTTGGCCATGGGCAGCATGCGCAGCGCTCCCCTTTTTCTGGTTGTGTCTCGTGCTCACCATGGTTGATGTGGGAATGGAAGTTTATCGGGATTCCCACGGACGGCGCCAATGTTCTGAAGTGGATTCAGAAGGTACCTGAGATAGGCACGTATGTGGTGGTTTCTTCCTTATGCAGCTGCGATCAAGAGCATGAAGTCCAGGGGGGTGGGTACCTACAATAGAACTCCAACGCTCAAGTCAGGCAGTGCACCAGTAAGTTCAAACAAATGGAATCGCAGTAAAGACTTGATACCCCTTTTTGGTTAACTTAGCCTGGTATATATTGTGAGCGTGATTTGAATCCTCTTGCACTCCACGTAGGATAGAGGTACGTTAGGATCGTGTCATGGCAGGGATTTTTGCCCATGATCGTTGAGGTCTGTCTCTGACTTTGTCGGGACTGTTTCACGATCGTTGAGGTCCGTCTCTGACTTTGTCGGGACTGTTCCACGATCGTTGAGGTCCGTCTCTGACTTGGTCGGGACTGTCCTACGATCGTGGAGGCTAGTCTCTGACCTGTTGGGGCTGTTTTTCCCTTAATGGCCAATCTTTGCTCGCAGGCAGTTGTGGTCCCCCTTTTTGAGAATGGGGAAATAACTGCTGCGGTCAGACGATGGGCTTTGAGGTCGCAAGGCCGTCGTGGGGGCGTTGTCAGCGGAGTCCGGTGGTTCATGTGCCGGGACGATCCTTCAGGACGTGGTCCCGGACCATGGTCCAGAACAAAGTACATTCATTAACGTAAAAGGTGTGTGGAATAACTCTGGTATCAAAGACTAAAATTGTAATAAATTGTGATTGAGATACAATGATTGGAGAATAAGGGATCTTTCTTCACTCATTATTTCAATTAGCAATATGCAATCTTTATAAGCAACATGAATGAAATGGTTTTGTTTGCTTAAGAAACTAACTTAGTTAAAAACTTATGTCTAAGTCAATTAATCATGTGTCATTTTCCTAGTTCATTATATTTCCATGAGAGTTAGAGCAAATGACACTCATTAAGGACTATTCTCAAACACTTGTTATGCATGACCAAGGGGTATATTTATATCTCATTAGCTAATTAAGTCACCCAACCATTTGAATGAAACTAAGATGCACCAACCATATTCATGATCTAAAACCTAAATCCTTATGTCTAGTTCAATAGATTTAATCAAATCACATTAAATATTGACCAAACAATCAAGAACATTAAGATCATTATGATTAAACATAACCATTTATCAATATTAACTCAAAGAGTTACAAAATCACCAATATTCATAGAAAGATTCAAAGGAACTCCTAAATACAGCTTAGCTATCCATAGACCATGAAAATCAAATGGAAATCCTCATCTGTAGGTTTGGAAATCGTGCCATTGGCAAAGCCAAACTTGTTCTTGGCATTTAATGTCATTTTCATGGATTTACTCCATGAATTATAATTCTCTCATGTAAGTGGTTAAGATACTAAGATCAAATTAGGAGAATCAGAATGATGAATGAAGAAAGGATTGGAAGAATCATCAATGGTGGATTGGAAACATGCCATGATGAGAATCAGGTAAAAAATGAATAAAAGAAGAGTTTGTAAGGAAGAAGAGAATCAATGACCTACTGATACCATATTAAGAGGAGAATTCATTTGAGTTGAATTGTAGAAAACATATATTGATTCTTCAAAGTAGTGTACAAGCTAGCTTTTATAGTTATAATGCTTTATTGTAGAAACTCGAACTCTGCTTGTGCTCTATTTCTAACTAACTGATATTTCAACAACATACCTAACTAATTATTCTAACAGCATAACTAACTAACTGAAACTAAAAATAACTGATTTTAATAACTGATACTGATTGAACAGTATAATAAATACAAAAGCTAAAACACCCACAAGCTTAAAAGAGCCTCGAAGCAAATCATGCCAAATCCAACGAAATAAAATATATGCAAGAACACCAAACATCGATTGGATCCAAATATGTAAGCACAAGCAAAAGATTATGGAACTTGATTTTTCCTATAATATAAATTAGAAGTTCAAAATAACATAAAGGTGGGGAAACTTCATTTTTTCAACTACTTCAACAAGTTGTAAAACTAATTTAGAAGAAAATGATTTTCAACTCGTATTGAAAATGAGCAAGTTTTGGTAAATATACATAGCTTGATAACAACTAACTTCTATAATGAGCAAGTTTAACAATATAACTTCGACAGAGTAGCCTTCGACGTCGGTGACAAGAGTAGACATTGACATCGAAGAAGGGAGCAGACGACAACGCTGGCGGGAATAGATGTTAACAATGGTAATATAGGATCCAAGTGTTAAGCAGGACAACACAACATCACAGTCTCTTGAACGATGGTAGACTGAAGCATCAACAAGGCTCGGGTAAGAAGTTTTGAGCATAGGAAATGTTATCATTTTATGCAGAAAAGTGTTTTTATTTTTTTTTAATAAATTAGTTTTGAGATAAACTTGTATAACTGATTAGCAAGTTAGAGTGATTTAAAAGGGTGTGACGTGGCCTAAAGGAAGAGAAAATGTCAAAAGGAGTGTGAGATAGAAGGAGAATTCATATATACAATGAGAGTAATACTATAGTTTGATAATAGTCTAAATTTAATTTAATAATATTTTTTTTCAATATAATGACTTACATGGTTATGTATGCTCATGTGTCACATTTTTACTAGTGTAGTATACTATTCTGAAATGTACAAGAATTTCTCAAAAAAGAGAGTATTAATAGCATTTCTCTAGTTGTTTTGCTAATCCATATTGGGGAACCAATAATGTTACTGCTACCACACCAACACCCAATCACTAGCTATATAGCCATTTGTTTTAGTTTAGGTACAATGAAAAGGTTTTGTTTAATATGCTCCCTAAAATTTCTCGAGCGTTGATGCTCCACTAGGTGATAGTCGTTGATTCTATAAAAAAAAAAATCAACAATTTATCTTTATTATCAGTAACTTGTGTAACAGGTAAAGACTCATCATTCATTCCCTTTCCCTATCTTTTGTAACACCCTGAAATTTCTTATTTTTCAGTTATGTGTGGTTTTTATGATTTTTGTGAATTGTTTGATTTATTTTGATTATTTTATTATTATTTTTAGACTTTTTGTGTATTTAAAGTGGGGCCAAAAAATTTTGGATTGTTAATGCAAGGCCGGGGGAGTTTACTAAACCCGAAACCGGAAACAGTTTTCGAAATTTTTATTTATCTAAGATTTGATTCGAAAATGAAATCTAGGTATGTTCTATTATCCATTGGACAATAAACACTGATTTTGTCAATAGTAGCTTTTGTCCATTGGTTAATAACTACCGATTAATATCTAACTAGGTAATTAGTCATGAGCTTAGTCATGAACCTAGTCACCAAGCTCTTGATGAATGCTTTATGGTGAACCAATTAGATGAAGTCAACATTAGTGGTCATGACTCACCTTATAACTCACTATGTGACTGACCTTATGACTCATTATATGACTCACTATGTGATTAACCATGTGACTCACACCTATGTGACTCACATTTTGTGACTCACCCTAGGTTAATCCCATGGCCAAGCATGTGTTTGGAGGGGTTCAAGAATTAGTTTTCATTTGTTCATGCTCATCTTCTCTTTTATGAAGCAACAAAATACAAAAGCTCTCATATTTTCTCTCTTTGAAGCTCACGGCGGCACCTAAATCCACCTTTCAATCTTCTTTAATTCAAATCAATCTTATATCTTGAACCTAAACACCATTTCAAGACACATTTGTGTTATAACCATCATCTAATTTATAACATCCCGAACTTGATAATCATAGTATAATTGTCATTACACCATAATTACTAAATTTAGGTCTACTACTAAATTCAACGACGCATTTTCGAATATAACCCTTATGTGAATATAGAAAAGATGAGCCACAAATGAATATATATTTAATACACAACTCCACAAATTTCCTCCAAAGAGGGTTACATTCCACATATATATGTATATACATAACAAAACTTACCAAGTACATACAGTACATAAAACTTACTCAATCAAACTTATATGCAACTACCATATAAAGACTCGATCTGGCCCATGTGCAAACACCTGGAAAGAGATGTCCTACACCTGATCGTCCATCGAGATTCTCGCTCGAATCCCCAACGTACAAAGGCTCCATATGGGACATGGTTCTATAAACAGGAGTCCGAGTAGACGACACTATAGACTCCTCTCTAGGGGTGCGATGTATATCACCCCTCAGCTCCCGAATGGGCATAACGAACTCCAAACAATATTGCAATGGTAAGAGACAAGATAGGGTCCCCGTCGCGGGTCCTACTCCCAGTCAGGGTCAAATCCCCAACATACCTAGCACGCTCGATACCCCAGTCGATACTCCAGGGATCAGTGCCTCCGTTGAACTAAATCCTGACGAAACCGACATAATCCCTTCTCGTCGCCATCTCAGAAAACAGAAGTTATCCCAAACAAAAACTAGGAGATCTTGGCTAGCCTCCTTCGCAGTCTTCGTCAAGCATATATATATATATATATATATATATATATATATAATATACATAATAGAATAACATAATAAAGATGTGAAATATCCAGAACAATACCCATATAGCAACATAAAAACAGTAAATGGCAGAAATGTCATTCCAAGCTCAAAAGTACACATATAAATCATTATTTCATATAGTAGGTAATTCAATAAATATTCAATAGATATTTCAATAAATATTTCAACAGATAAATTAACAGATATGTAAATACCACAATGAGATGTCAACTATCTATGCATATGCACAATGTGACTAATTTCCTACTCCATGGGGCGAAACACAGATTCAGAGAGAATGATCAAAGAGACGTGTTTGTATCTCGTTAGCCTCAAATCAAGTGCTTCAATATCAACAAATTGCACTACATGACTTATACACGACATTCTTCACAAGATCGCGAGATATGACAGTGTCTCGCTCCTGATCGTTGGTGTGTTTGCATCAGTCTATCCCACGGCACAGAGGAGCTACCAACTGTCCATGATGAGACACCCGCGCCCCAACACTCCCAAAGGTCAACAAGTGATCTACACTAGTTTATTCGCACCCGCACTAAGGTGTAATTCATCTCCTAGGCTCACACAACCTTAACAATTAGTCCACTAGACTTTCACAATGTATGACCAATGATCCAATGCATGAACAATAATCAATCACATGACTTTTTCATAAACAGGTCATCATTATGCTCAACAGGATAATAATCTATCACATGATTCAAAACAGTCACCAGCAGGCTCAACAGGACATTAATCTATCACATGATTCAAAACGGCCACTACTAGGCTCAACAAGACATTAATCCATCACATGATTCAAAACGGCCACCACTAGGCTCAACTTTCCAACATTTTTCACAAGGTCTATATATATTTTAATATAGTCAAACATTATAGGATAAGATCTTCCAACGTGCTCAAAATCCAGATGAACAAGCTATACGTTGGTATCCCCAACGTGCTCAAAGTCCAAATGAATGAGCTATATGTTGGCATCTCCAATGTGCTCAAAATCCAAATGAATGAACTATACGTTGGTATCCCCAACGTGCTCAAAATCCAAATAAATGAGCTATACGTCAGAACCCCAAGTTTCAAACTATCTTTCAAACTTATTTTCTATTTCCATGACCAAAAATCAATTCCCTTCAAACTTATAAAATTCAATTCATTTCCTTTCTCATCTTGAAGATCCTTAACCCAATCCTTTGTCACATAATTATCTAAGTTCACAATTTATGAAACATCTCTTCTTTTTCTTAATAAAATTCCTCTAGGAAAGATTTCCTAATATTATTCACCAAATCCATATTACTTTAGTTTAAAAAATCCTTCTCTTTGTTTTTAATAAAAACTAACTTAAATAAACATTTTAGATTTTCAAAACCCCACTTAAACTTATTTTTCCTTCAATGGCCGAAATGCATCCTTGTTTAAGAAATAAAATTTTGTTCTTTTTATTTTCTATTTCATAAATCCCCAATTAAGTCTCTAACCACCTAATTTTCTAAGTTCCAACTTAATACAAAAATTTAGTCTTAAGTTCCCTACATAGTCGTGAACCCTAAGGGTCTAAGAACCCAAAATTTCCTTCATTTTATGAATTACTAAACACTTAATTAATTAAATTCCTAATTGATACAAAATTTTGTCTTGGACATTTTTTTTTCTACTTAGCTATGAGCCACAAATTCATGGGACCAAAATTCTCTTTTTTCTTTCCAAGGAATTCACATTATACAACATACAACAATTATCACATTTCTATTCTAACAAGTCATGCATAATATTCAAAGAAATAGAAATCAAATAAAGCCAAATAATCACAAAGCATTTAAATCATACAAGCAAGTGAGTGAATCCACACATGGATTACTCACACATACACACAAAATTCGTTCCTCACGACCATGAATGGTTGAAAAAGATAAATCTCCCTCTTACCTAAAAAGATGACAAGAAAAGAAAGCTCCTTGATCCCTTGAAATTTCATCCGACACCCTTAAAGATTCAGACTTTCGAGATCAACACCTAAAGCTTGAAAAGAGAAGACCATGATCAAAGTGATGGCCTTGAACATGAAAAAGAGAAGAGGAAAGATGAAGATCATAAATCTTACCTCAAGAACTTCAAGTTAGGGCTTGCAAGAAAATGATGAAGATGAGAGATTTAGATGAAGATCACAAGATAGAAGATCATCCTATGACTGTGTAGATTCAAGAAGTGAAACTGATTGAAGCAAACAAAATATGGAGGGTGAAGAATGGTGTTTGGACGTGGAGCTTAGAGAGAAAAGGAGAAGAGAAAAAGTGAGAGTAAAAGGTGAAGGCTTTTGAAATGAGAAAGTGAATGTAGCTTAAGTGAAAAGATGAAATTTTGTCATCTTTTTCCTTGTCAAAACTGTGACCATCACAAAGGGAGAGAAATAAATTGGCTTCTCCAACAAACTTGGTACAAAGCTTCTCCAACAAGCTTATTACAAGCTTCTCCACTAAGTTTCATATAAAGCTTCCTTAGGAAGTCAAATTTTACTTTTCTAAAAAGTCAAAGGTGATGTCACAAGGTGATGTCACATGGATGATGTCACATAAAGTGAACACTTTATTACAAGCTATTATCCAATAGATAAAGGTTACAGTTAACAAAATCAGTATTTATTGTCCGTTGGATAATAGGACGTACCTTGATTTTATTTGTCAGATAAAATCTTAAAAAACAAAACTTTGTAAACTGTGTCCGACTTCAGATCTAGTAAAATCCCCCGACCTCGTTTCACAGTCCAAAGTTTTTCGGCCTTAGAAAAATATTATTTTTTCATCCCCGCTTAATGCATACGCAAATAAAAAAATATAATAAAATAATCAAAGTCACCCACATAATTCACAAAAATCACAAATATTATAAAAAACATATATAACAAAAATTAGGAAATTTCCAGGGTGTTACATAATGCATCCATCTTCAACCTTTTTCTTCAAGCTTAGGATTCGAGGATTTTAAGAACAACTTGGTGGTGAAAGTTTACTTCAAGAAGGCATACAAGGAGCTTTTGATCAACATCTAAGATAAGAGGGAGATTAACCTCATCAACCAATCTTAGTGGTGAGAAACAAAAATTTGGGTTGTAGGTGAAAAATTCATGTGAGGATTTATTCACATGATTGCGTAAATTACTGATTTGTGTTTGTTTATTTTATGTGATTTTATGGCTTTGAAATTATGCATGAACTTGTTATAGTATGATTTGATGATTAAAGTATGTGGTATGCTATTATTAATGTTGAAATGGAAAGAATTTTTGGTTCCAATGACCATTAGGGCTCACGTCCATCATGCCTAAAATTGGGCAATCTAAGTCAAAAATGTTTTATTAATTGTGAACTTAGATGATTAGGTGACAAGGAATTAGATTAAAGATTTACAAAATGGAAAAGTAAATGAATGAAAATTTTTGTTGTTCAACACCAAGTAATTTTCGGTCATGATGTTGGAAAATAGGTTTGAAAAGTAAATTTGAAACTTAAAGTGTTTTATTTAAGAGGGTTTTTATTAAAGGTAATGGAAAAGGTTTATTAACAATTAAAATAATGCAGATTAGGAGAAATGTTAGAAAATATTACTTAGAGAAGTTTTAGGAAGGAAAATTGGAATTAAGGTTCAAATTTTATATTAAACTTGGGAAGTTTCAAAATTAAGTTTAGAAAGCCAATAAATGTTTTACGCGATTGAAAAATAGTAATATAACCTTTCGTATTTCAAAAATATTGAATTTTGAACTACGGATTGAGAAAACGTTTAAAAATTATTATGCAATTGAGAAAACATTTGAAAATATTTACACGATTTAAAAATGTAACAAAAGTGTTACGCGATTGTGAAAACGCGATAAAAGTGTTTCACAATTGAGAAAAGCAACAGTTTACTGTCGGACCGACGTACTAGACTCAGACATGTTAGTAAATGGTTTAGCCCAGTGGTGGCTTGTTTTGTGAAAAACCATGTTATTGATAATTATCTATGCATTGAGTCATTGATCACGCATTGAAAGTCGTGTAGACTGTGTTTGTTGATGCTGTTTGCCTAGGAGATTGAATTACACATTTATGCGGGTGTGAATTGCGTAGTGAAGATTATGAATTATCTTGGAGGCGTCGGGGCGTAAGTATCTCACAAGTGGCTAATTGGTAGCTCTATTGTACCGTAGTGACTGTGCAAACGCACCAACGATCTCGACGAGACACTATTCCTATTCCCGATCTGGTGAAGAATGTCTTGTATAAGTCATGATACGCATTTTGATAATATCGAAGTACTTGATTTGAGGCTAACGATATACAAACATATCTCCCTGATCATTCTCTCTGAAATTGTATTTTAACTCTATGAAGTAAGAAATTAGTTTATTGTGCATATGCATAGTCAGTCGACATATTGATGTGATATATGTATATATCTGTTGAATTATTAATTGATAACATGATTATACTTGATGATTCTGTACTTGAATGGAACTATGTGTTATTACTGTTTCTTTGTTGCCATGTTGGTATGTGATGTAGGGGATCTCACGTCTTTGTTATATTGTCTTGTCTGTTCTATGTTTATATTTGATAAAGACTGTGAATGAGACGAGGTGGGATCGCCTGAGTTTTGTTTGGGGTGATCTTTTAAGTCCTATGATGGCGTCGAGACGGAATCTTCTCGGTTTCGTAAGGGTGCAATTTCACGGAGGTACTGATGCCTGGCGCATTCACTTGGATATAAAGCATATTGTTTATGATGGGGTTGTGACCCTATCTTTGAGTAGGACCTATCATGGGGTCACTACTTTTTATTTTAATGCTTATGTACATTTGAAGTTCTATATGCTTATTAGAGAGTTGTGGGGTGATCGTCATCGCACTCCTAGGGAGGACTCTGTAATGTCGTCTGCTCAGACTTCCGTCTGTTGTGACATGCCCTAACTGGGGAATATGTTTGTTGGGGATCTAGAGGAGGATCAGGTGCAGAACCCTTCTCTTCAAGTGTTTGAACTTGGGCTAGATTGAGTTTTTATATGGTAGTTGTACATATGTTTTTAGGTATATAAGTTTTATGTTATGTATATGAGATGTGAATTATTCAGTTTGTTATGTCTTATGTTCTCTAAATCCTGTTAAGTTTATGTTATCCACAAATAGTAATTTTAAAAATCAATATATTTTAATATTAAATTACTTATAACTTGATTTTAGAACTTTGATTTTTTTTATTGTTCAAAATGTAATTTCCAAAGGAAGGTGTTACATCTCTCACCTCACCATCACTAGTTTTTCTCTTTCTCTCTCTAAAATCCTTCTTCTTCACTCCACCACCAAGCTCCAAAGCCATTTTCCACCAACATAAACCCAAATCGTGAACCACTGTATAGCAGCCATCGTCAACTACCTGATGAAACAACAGCCACCCATACCCATTGTCTCTGATCTGCTGTCTAACGACAATTACCACCACCACCACCCATACCCTTTGGATCAGATGATGGCAAAGGGAGGTGACAACGACGTGTAGCTCGTCAGCAATAGCGAAGGTTCATGCGGGGAGGATCCGGCAATTGAGTTTACGATAGTTGTCACTTGTTTGGGCATGGCGACAAGGCGGTTCAGCTCGTGGGTGATGGCGGTTGTCGTACATTCGAGAACAATAGCGAGTTAGTTTTGATGGTGGCAGAGATGATGGTGGTGGTGGTGGGTTTAGGGTTGAGTTCATGTTCTGGGTTCTGGGTTCAACGACAAGATCGTGTTCTGAGTCTGAGTTCGTGTTTTGGGTTCTGATATTGGTGTGAGATGGTGGCGTTTGGGTGGTGATTTCATAGCTACAGAACCTTGAATCCAAATGTTTTTATGTTAAAGTTTTTTTTATTGAATTTTAAAATAAATCATAGTTTTAGATTTGATATGAATGAAATTTAATTTTTTGATTTAATTTTATTATAATATTGAGTCAACAAAGTTTTACTTGAGATGACAAATAAATTTCATAGAATATGAATACTCAAAAGTATTTTGAGAGCAGCACCCAATGAGAGAAAGTAGAAGATTACTTAGTAGGAGTAAACTATTAGTTCTCCAACTACAACTATGAACTCTAGTTATATTTATTTATTAATGTTACACAAACACACTAATCCTAATTAATAAAAATCATATAAGAGTGAATTCTCATTTTAATTCTTAAAGTAATCAACATTGATCATATTAATTTTTGACTTAAAAAAATTAACATATTAATTTTTAAATATAAAAAAATCAATTATATTAGTCTTTTATAATAACTATTTTTTAGTTAAATTAATCTTTATTAAAAACTAACTTGACTATAAAAATTATAATTTTAATGATTAATATTTTAATTTTTTCAAATTAAAAACTAATATGACATATTCTAATAATTTTATAAACTAAAATAAAAGTTAACTCCATGGTAAATTCTTATTTAAATTTATAGTATTTATTTAAATATATTAAATTAATTAAAATTTAATATTTTTATAAATTTTTATATTACATAATTAATTTTATAAATATTTATAAAAATATTAAATTTTAATTAATATAATACGTTTAACTATAATACTCTAAATATAAATAAGAACTTCTCTCGATTGACAATGGAAAAGCAGCTTTGAGTTTTGAGCATGACAAGTCGCAAGAGAAAAAGTGCAAAATCTATCACATCTCACAGCAAGAATAACATCGTGCATTCTGCATTAATTATACCTTTGACCTGCTCTTTTCTTAACTTGTTTGTATCTGTGCCAACTAATGAGGAGACGAAGCAGCTGTGGAAATTCAAGAACCGACATTTGAAAGTGAAATAAATGCGTGATGTAATGCTGCACAAACAAGGTGTAAGTTACTAGAAATATTTGTAAAGGCTCTATTTATATAAAATATGTAAATTAAATTAATTAACAAATAATATATTATTATTTTTAATTTTTAATATAAAATAATTATATAATATAAAAAATTATAAATTATAAGCCTTCTTTTTTGTATTTTTATTCTTTTAAGGGTAACAGTATTCTTTTAATTAAAATTTATTATTTATATTCATTTATTAGATAAATTTTTATCTTGATTGGTTTTTATTTTAAGTTTCTTTAATTTTAAATTTGACTTCAAATTTTAATATTATAAATTTTAACTTTTTAAATTTTAATTTTTTATTCTACATTTCTTATTTTTAATACTATTATTTATTGTATTACTTAACTTAAGAAGAGAATTAAAAACAAATCACATAATTATAAGCATATGTATCAGTTGACTTATCAAGTTATAGGTTATTATCAATAAAGTATTTTATAAAATTAACTAATAATATTATGTCAAATTAGCAAGGTATGGTATTCTTGAAAAAACAAAGGTATTAATTTTTTTTTAAAAAATTATTAAATGTTGATTGATTTAATCTATACAATTGAATAAACAAAATCTACTTAAATATTTCTTGCAATTTATGATATCTTTAGCAAATGATTAAAAAATTTTAGGATTTATTTAACGAGTCATCCAATAATACTTATTAAATATTTAAAAAGTATAAAATATTAAAATAAAATATTTAATAAATTACATGAGCAATTACACTTATATATTAGTTTTACAAAAAAGGAGGTAGGCCCATTTTAAGAGAAAACATGTCTCGACACTTAACAAAAACTTATAATATTAATTACAAATGTCTTATTAATAAACCTCTATCTTTTTATAGAAATTAAATTAAACCTCAGACCATTTTTTTATTAATGTTGTTTTGTCTTATCCTCTTAAGTCAATGTCAATGGCCAACCAAGATGATCTAAATTCTATCATTTCGAAGGAAGGTTTTGAGGAAGGTTTTAATTTTCAACGATTGATTTTGTTTGGTAAACATTTTCACTGTGAATTAAACTTGAATGTTTAATCCCTTATGCTATTACTTAGTAATATTCAACCTGATTCATTTAATTGAATTGTTGAATCGTCATCCACTAAGGTTATGTTTGAAATGAATAAAAAAAATAATTTAATTTAAATTGATTTGATTTGATTTGATTTAAAAATTAAATTTTATATTTAGAACTTTAAAAAAATAAAATTTGAATTGACTTAAAAATTAAATTTTATGTTTGGAATTTATTAAAATGAGAATTGATTTGATTTGATTTTATTATTTTACATTTTAACCCTTATGAAAAGATATTAGAGGTAGTTACTAAGGATAAAATAGTTTATTTATTTCAAATCAAATCAAATCTTAACAATCTTATCAAAATTGATAGAATTTCTAAAACAAAAGAAATGAAATTCATGAGATTTTAGAAATCAAATCATTTCTCATTTTTAAACATTTCAAACACAAAATTTAATTAAATTTAATTTACAAATCAAATTATTTCCTATTTTTTTACATTCCAAACACACTCTAAAAGAATAAGTTTACTTTAACTCTTGACTAAGAAAAATTTGATTGATTTGAAAACAAAATAGCACTCTAAATACTCACTGAGATTAGTTATTTTCCTTTGTTGTAGACCAGAGTCTAGACTAGAGTCCAAAATGGAGCAACCCCAACCCGCTTAGGCTGGATCCTAGCTCCGGCCCCACTTAATCTGATCTCTAGTGACTACACAAACTGAGATCCGGCCCCTTAAGCAAATACCCCTTTTATAGGATCGGTTATTATCGTCATAATTACTCATTAATACTTATTTCAAATGAGATTTCCTCTTATCTAGCTTAATCACTATGCAAACTCTCTCTATAAATAATAAATTAAGCCACTCAGATAACTCTCTAGACTTTAAACACTCCTCTCCTAGTGCATAGCCTAACTTGAGCGTCGGAATGTCTTCGCAAGTACATCACATCCTCGTTCCATTACTGCAGCCACTGCACTAAGGAGGACAACACCTCCATCAACCTTCTAGAGACGTTTTCAGGTGACCCACTTGTGCTCGTTCTGAACATTGGCACCATTTGTAGCAAAAGATAATATTTTACTCCAACTACCATGGTTAACACAAGACAGCAACGTGCCTCAACTGCCCAAAACCAACCAGCCACTAGCCAATGTTATGCATCCACTGCTTGCAACCAGTCGACTGCTAATATTGGATCCAGGCAGGATGGGGAGGAAGCCTCCTTTTCCAATAAGAATCCTCATTCTCTCTTGTCGCAAATCATAGACAGGCAACGACTCAAATCTCGTGAAGCCACATCTAGAAATCTTGAACCCTGAATCTCAGTGTTACAACGTTTGGGCCCTCAAGATGAAGACAACCACCTTTCTAAGTACGAGGAATCCATTCCCCGTGATCTGTCACATCGTGAGATGCTAGACTTGATCCGTTGTCAAGATGAGAGACTGTAGGAGTAGGGTAGACATCTGGTGGAATTAGAGAAATCAGTTAACTTGGAGCAAGAGGACATTAACCGTTCTCCATAAAGAGACCATCATCCAAGAAGGGAACCATACCTTGAAAGTTCTAGGATAGCAGAACTCGAAAATAGGCTCGGAACCCTCACTCAACATAGATAACCCTTCTTTAATGAACTTATGGCCTTTGAAATTCCAAAGTGGTTCAAGTACCTGACCAATATCGAGGCGTATGATGACATAACAGACCCCCAGGAGCACTTGGATTCCTACATCTTGGCTATTATGATGGCAAGAGGTAATGACTCACTCATGTGTCACAATTTCCATCATTTACTCAAGAAAACGGCCTTGAGATGGTTCACTACCCTCCCACCGAGATTTGTGATTGACTGAGATAGCTTGTCCTTGAGATTTTTGCTGCGTTTTACTACAAGTAAGGTATAGCCAAAATCCATTTCATGCCTTGCCCAAGTCAAGCAAGGGAAAGATGAGGACCAAAGGTTGGCTCTACATTACATCAGGGACGGCCTTCGCCAGGGCCCATTCTTCTATTCCTTTGCAAAAAGGGAAGCCATGACAATGGATGAATTCAGAGAATGAGCCTTGAAGTATATGATGAGGATGACGTCATCAAGGCAAGAAAGGACTTGGAGAAAAGTGAGGATACACGACCAAAGCCACCCCAAGCCCCATCACAACCATGGAACTCTTCCAAGCCAGCACCCAAAGGGAGGTATCAAGACTATACACCTCTTAATACTCCTCGATCTTAGATCCTACAACAGGTAATGAATATTAAGTTCCTGAATGTACCTAAACCTCCACCACTGAAGAAACATGCTGAGAAAGATAAGTCTAAACGCTGCGAATTCCATAATGACTATGGGCATAACACAAAGGATTGTGTTTGTATCTGGGATACCATTGAATTTCTCATCTAGGATGGTCGTCTAGGATGGTATGTCTATCAAACCTGAAATGATAACCTACGCGGATCCCGGAACTTCAGGAAGAAAAATTATAGCCCAAAAAAGAGCCCTTCCTTTATCAAAGAAGAAGATCCCCAGCATGTAATGAAAACCAGAGAGAAGGATCTCCTCTAAATAACAGAGAAGCCTGGGACAGACGATCATATCGAGATCCACCCCCCAAAACAATGATCGCCATTATGCTAAGGTCACCAAACAATAAACATCATCTCAGGTGGATTCGCAGGCGGCAGAGAATCAAGCAGTGCAAGAAAAAAGGTCCTCCGTGTAGTCTTAAGTGTGGCTCCTCTTCCGATCTCCAAAGCGAGATCCGAAATGTAACACCCTCCCTAGGGTATCACATGTCTGACTTCCGACTCATAATCTGAAAATGTTTTCATAAAAGGTTTGAGTTAAAAACGTGGGTTTAAAAAAAAAAATTTCTTTCTTGCTGAAATATAAACTTACTGTAATCCATAAGTATTACTGAAAATATATTTAAACTAATTCATATACAACATTGACACCAATTAATATTTCACAATTTAAAGAGAAATATAAAATTAACAGACTTTTTTTTAACAACATGCAGTTCCCATGACGGGTCCTACTTAATAGCACTGACAACACTAACGTTAAAACTTAACATACTCATTCCTTATCTTGTATCCAACATTTGCATCGAACTCTACTCCTTGTCTACTCGAACACCTTCGAACTTGAGACAACCACTCTTCAATGTTTTCATCAATCTCCGAGTGTCCATCGCCCGTTATGTCTAAGACAACTCATTCTTTCTCTTGTTTAATTTTAACAATACGAGACATAGCAAGATAACATAACAAAGAGGTGAGATCACCTACACCAATACCAACATAAGGCAAACACGGAGATAACACAAGCAAAGAATATTTTACGGGATATCATATCAAACTTCCAATAATATATTCAATATTAATCAACTATCATCATCAAATCATTTATCAATTCAATTATTATAAACAACAATTACGATAATGTCCTAATTATCATCATCATCATCCAAGTATTCAAAAC
The DNA here is from genome assembly GCA_029884605.1 of Ormosia emarginata. Lineage (NCBI taxonomy): Eukaryota > Viridiplantae > Streptophyta > Magnoliopsida > Fabales > Fabaceae > Ormosia > Ormosia emarginata. Next base: position 14,880,324 of record JAQQTP010000078.1, on the reverse strand, counting down.
AATTGTCATAGCCAATATTCCTCAATTAATATATCACACGATATAAATGTTGATTATGCATGTACACAAGACTCGATTTCCTACTCCATGGAGCTAAAACTCAGGTCGAGAAATGATCGAAAAGATCTGCAGAGTACCATCATGCCTCGGACCACGTGCTATAATCCTCATTTTGATTTTGCACATCTAGCATATACGACGCAGGTCTTTATCGATCTTGATTAAGAATAGTGTCTCGGTCCGGATCATCGGTGTGTTGCATCGGTCTAACCTACGGGAAGAAGCGCGACCAACCACCCATGTAGGCAACCCGCACCCCCGATGCCCCAAGGTCAACAAGTGACCTACACTACGCATATCGCACCCACTCAAGAGGTGTGTTTCTCCTGGCAATCACCATATCCAAATCCTCATCGGACCATTCCAATGCATGTATAATGCACCAAATCCAATCAAATATGTCATTTTCTCACAAACAAGTGTATGAATGGACACTTGGTTCAACAATGAATCATATTGTACTTTCAACAAAAAAATCATGTTATCACGTTTTCATAGTTGTAAAACACTTTTACCGTATTTTCACAATCGCGTAACATTTCATTATGTTTTCAAATCAAAAACTTTTCATTATGTTTTCACAATACCATAACACTTCTTTTATATTTTCACAATACCGTAACATTTTTGTTACGTTTTAAAATTTCAAAACGTTTTATTACGTTTTTACAATCAGAACACTCTTTATTACGTTTACAAAATTTCAGAACATTTACATTACGTTTTCAAAATATTGTAACTCTTCATTGCACTTTTAAACCACGTACTAATTTTTAACGTTTTCTCAATCGCGTAAAAACATACATTTCTCAAATCGCATAATATTTTTCCACTGCTTTGAAAATCGCGTAACTTAAAAATCATTCTTTTACGTCCACGTGAATCATTTTCTATCATTCTCAAAATATTTAAAATACTTTCCAAATCTCATAACAATGTTCTATCATTTTCACAATCACGTAAAAATATTCTATCACTATTCAAATCACGTGAGTGATTTTTCAACAATATTTCAATCGCAAGTAAAATATTTAAACGCTTTTCAAATCGTGTAGAAATATTTAAACATTTTTCAAATCGCGTAGAAATATTTTACTTTATATTTCAAATTATTTTTAAGATACGTAAAATATTTTTCAACATTTTTCAATCACATAAAATATTCCTCAATATTCCAAACATTATTTTGGACTTAAATAAATCAATATCATTTTTAACACATTGTTCAAAATTGCGTAGCTTAAAAATCACGCTTTTAAGATATCGTAAAACATTTTTCATCACAATTTCATTACGTAAAAATACTTCTTAACCTTCAAAAATTCCTCTTCAACTTTTTTCAAAATAATATAACTTTATATTTCATTTAATATATTTTCTTACTCAAGAAAATATTTTTCCACAGATCTTTACTCAAGAAATTTTTTTCAAAATATACTTCACAGAAATCACTTTTCCATTGATGTAAATCAACGTTTCAAAACTTAACATTTTTCTAACGTATTTCAAAACTTGAAAATAAGTTATAATGTTAGTAAATTTTCAAAATACCATTATATTCTTCATTTTCCCAAATCATTTCCAAACTCAACCTTCTTCAAAATAAATTGAAGTTCAAAACATTTTTGTTTACAAAAACTTGATTTTTCTCAAGTGATAAATGCTTCTGATTCCCTTTCCAAAATCCTTGTATTAAATCCAGATTACGTTTCCACTTTGAAATTCACTTTGTTCATAAAAATCAAGGCATTACAAGCCTTCAAAAACGTGGACATATGACTATTGAAATCATCAAAACATTTTTTTTCTTCTAAATCAATATGGTTTTACACAAACAAAACCATTAATGCCATCAAATACTTTTCCTTTTAAATTGATATGGTTTTACACAAACAAAATCATTAAAATTTTGTTTTTCAAAACCGAAATATCAATGGTTATAAAACCAAACTCATTTGTTCAAATTCATTTTTACTTTCTTTACAAATTCTTTTTCACTTTCTTTGCAAATCCTTAAAATCAACGTTTGCCCGTTTTCATTCAAAACTCATGTTTAGAAAAACACTTAGCATCTTTTTACACAAAATAAATCAATAAAAATTCTTCCAAAAATCATATTCTTGTTCTCTTGAAAAACAAATCCTTTGTTTATTTTCCATACTCTTCAAATCATCCATTTTCATCTTTCATGAAAATATTAATTTGTGAACACCTATTTTGAGGTGTCTTGTTCGAAATCTACCATGTTCTAAGTACTCAAAAATCAATTCTTTCGTTCTTGAAAATTTTCAACATGAACCCTAATCAAGGGCATCAAAACCATAGCTCTTCCTTGGCTATTGGAGCCAAAAATCAATTTCCTTTCCACCATCAAGTCATGGCATATACATATATATTTCATCATAAATAACATAAGCATACCATTAAAGCCATAAAAGCATGTATAGCATATCAAGCATATCATCAAAGCTATAAAATCATGCAAAGCATATCAAGCATAGAAAATTAATCAAAGCTCATAAACACCCACAAATTAATTACATGACCATGGATATGAATCCTCACATGGATTTCACATCCATCAAATAAAATACCATCTCTCACCACCATGCTTGGTTGGTGAGATGGATCTCCCTCTTACCTCTTGAAGATCCTCAAAAACTTCTTTGTTTTGCTTCTTTTTCCAAGTCCTTCATCACCAAGAGCTTCTCAAATACAAAACAAAATACATAGAAATTAGTATACTAAGCTTGATTAAGAGGAACCATGGATCAAACATGGCTTAGATCATGAAAAGAGAGAAAAAAATGAAGTTTCCTTACACTTCACCATAAATACCCCATAACTTTGATCTTGAAGAAACTCCTTGAAGATGAATGATTTAGAAGAAATCTTCAACATGAAAGTTGCTTAGAACATCATGGAGATTCAAGATCCAAGGTTGGATGAAATTAAAAGAGCTTGGATGGTGATTTTAGGTACCTTGACCGAATGATGTATCTTGAAGAACAAAGATGGAATTTTTAATTTTTGATAGAAACTTGAAGCTTGAATTTGAAGATCAAGATGAATGATTTTGGAAAAACTCATAACTAGAGATGTTCTTAGAATGATGTTTAGGTTTAGAAAATCAAGTTGGATGAAATTTTTGAGTGATGGAGGGTGTTCTTGATGGTCATGGCCAAAACTTGCTTGGAGGAGAGGTGGAGAGAAAAGTTTGATGAGTTTTTGCTTTTGGAGGAGACAAAGATGATCAAGAATGATCAATAATGACCAAGATAGCTAATAATGGTCTTCAAAGCTCTCAAAATCAGACCAAAACCGTGCCCCCTTCTTGCATTCTTCTTGAGTGCAAAAAATCAAAAGTAAGCCATTATGATGTCTAACTTGACCAAGACATCTGAAAATGACATAAAGCATTGGCTTCTTTGTCTTCTAACACTCAAAACCATCACCTTCTTTCATAATGCATTCAATAAAGTTGTCTTCATTATTTGCCACCATTTGAAGCATTTCTAGCCATTGATTAATTCAATGGTTAGGATTTAGGTAGATTTAGATAGGTTAGAAGACTTAATCTAGGCCATTGGATTTTTCTCCTTTAAATTCTAACCATTAGATGTGTCTCCAAAATTAATGATTAAGATTGCTTCTTCAAACTTTAAATCCAAGGGTCCTAATTAGTCTTTGCCATTTTAGAAGACCAAATCTCCACCATTGATTAATTCTTCATCCAATGGTCATAAATGGTCTTTGTTACTTTTTAAGATTAAATCTCCACCCTTGATTTAATCTAAATCCAATGGTTATAAATGGTCTTTGTCACTTTTCAAGACCAATTCTACACCTTTGATTATATCTATGGTTGATATCAAAGCCTTCCTAACTAAGCTTATTCTCACACCATTGATTAAATCAATGGTTATTATCCAAACTTCTTTATTAAGTTTGTTTCTTAACCTTTGATTAAATCAATGGTTAATATTCAAACTAAGTATTCTCATCCAAGGGTATAAATCAAGTCAAGCTCTCTTTGTTGACTATGCAATATAATATTTATTCTTGTATCCTACAAATAATATTTTCTTGTATTTTTATCATCCGATAATTAAATACATTATAAAATATAAGATACAAAAATTTTCTAAAACTGTCTCGGATTCGGGTTTAGTAAGATCCCCTGTCTCCGTATAAACAAGCATAAATTTTTCTACGTAGAAAAATTTTTGCTTTGAGACCCACCTGGGCCCACGTATGGCCACCTGGCCCACATAGGACCACCTACCGGGCCCACATACTGAAAAAAATTCATAATCATCCACAAAAATCACAAAAATTATAAAATCGCACAAATATCAAATCGTTACGTAAAATAGTTACCTAATCCAAAATTAAATTACGTAAAGTTTTCCCCTCCAAAATTTTTATTTTCCGACACTGTAAATCACTCAAAACGATCAAATACGCTAACGGAATAAACAAAATAATTTTACAGTGCACAGAAATTACTAAACAGTGAAATTCTGTTAACTGTCAAAATTACTGTTTAAGAGATACGGAAATTTGGGGTGTTACACGAAACATAGAAGGCATAACCAATTTCCTTTTTTCGACGAGGATTACAGGTATCTAGTGTTGGAGCATGATGATCCTTTAGTGATATCCAAAGTTATCACTAATATTGAAGTCCACTGCATATTTGTTGATTAGGGAAGCTCAGTGGACCTCATGATCATAGACTTGTACAAGAAGTTGGGACTTTCCAGCAAAGACTTGATCTCGTATACCGACGAACTAATTGGCTTCACTATAAAAAAAATCACCCCGTTAGGGTATGTTAAAACCCATTCGGCTGTTGGTAAGAAACCTCTCTTTAAAATAATCAAGGTCAAATTCTTGGTAATTGATTGCCCCTCTACCTACAACATCATATTAGGCTACCTTTCGCTGAATGCCTTTGGTGCTATAATCTCAACCACTCACTTGGCCATGAAGTTTTAGAATAAAGATAATGATATTGTCATAATTAATGGAGACCAGGCCACGACTCAGAGATGCTACAATGAAAGTTTAAAGATAGTGAAGGCCCTAAAGAAAATAGAGTAGTGTAAGCTCGGCTCAGCCACTACGGACCTCCCTAATATATTCTTGACCGAGCTGGATGTGTACGAAGATATTTGAGATACTCGCCTTCCACCAACTTGGAAATAAGCCAAATCAATTTACCAATATTGGAGGACAGTTGAACCCAGCTAATCGTGTTCCTTGAGAAAAATAAAAGCCTTTTTGCCTAGACTTTAGCCGACATACCAAGATTAGAACTTGATTTCATTTCTTATTGGCTATCCATTAAATCACATGCCAAGCCAGTATCACAGAGGAAAAGGAAAATTAGACCAAAGAGACAAGAAATAATTGAAAAATAAGTTAAAGAGCTCTTGGATGCCGGCTTTAACAAGAAAGTCTCTTATACCACCTGGCTATCCAACATGGTCCTGGTGAAAAAGGCTAATAGGAAATGACGTATGTGCATTGACTATACATATTTGAACAAATGATGTCTTAAAGGCCCTTACCCACTTCCCAAATGACAAAGTTGTGGAAAATTCATCTAGCTTCTGGCTTCTCTTGATCATGGATGCTTACTCCAACTACAACTAGATCCTTATGCACCTTGATGATGAGGATAAAACAACATTCATAACAGAGAATGGGAGTTATTGCTACCGAGTTATGCTTTTTGGCTCAAGAACACCAGCCCTACCTACCAGTGTATAATTAATAAAGTCTTTGATGAACATATTGGTAAGATTCTAGAGGTATATATTGACGACATGATCATCAAAACCATGAATGATAGCAACCACATCCAGGACCTAAAAGAAGTGTTCTAATGGCTCTAAAATCATAACAACAGACTAAATCTTGAGAAGTGCATGTTTGAAGTGTAAGCCAAAAAATTCTTGGGATTTCTGACCTTCACCCGATTCCTAGCTAAGAATGCTCACAAGTCTCTCTCCCTTTTCAAACTCCTTAAAAGGTGAAAAGACTTTGAATGGTCACCAGAGTGTGAGGCGGCATTCCTTAATCTAAAGAATAGACTAGTCTCACCCCCCATCTTAACTAGACTAGACCTTGGTGTAACACTATATGTTTATGTATATGTCAATGAAGAAGTCATATACTCTGTCCTGATCAGAGAAACTGCAAAAAGGTAGAAGCTAGATTACTACATAAGCAAGGTCTTATAAGGGCTCGAGATTTGCTATCAAAAAATTGAAAAGACAGCCCTAACATTCCTCACAATAACCAAGAGACTAAGATAATATTTTCAATGCCAGTTAATTATTATAAGGACAGATCAACCTATTCGACAAGTGTTGCATAAGTTGAACCTCGTTGGAAGAATGATTGCTTGATCTATGGAACATTATAAGTTTGGGGTTGTTTACAAACCATGATAAGCTATCAAGGCCAAGGCCTTATCAAACTCTATAATTGGGTTAATAAAGGACCTGACCATCCCAAAGGAAACTATTGAACCATTTATATTAATGGATCTTCGAACCTTAAAGGGAGCAATGCCAGGGTCATTTTGGAAAATGGTGAAGGAGTCACTATTGAGCATTCTCTCACATTTGAGTTTCCAACCTCGAACAACCAAGCAGAATAGAAGGCCTGTATTGCTAGCATCATAATGGCGAAAGACATGGAAGCATTTGACATCACTTTGTGATATGACTCTTAGCTGACAACATCCCATATTCGAGGTGATTATCAGGACATGTTCCAAGAGAACAAAACTCCCGTGCCGACATTCTCTCCTAACTCGCGAGTACCAAGAGCCTCAACAAAAATTGCTCTATCATCCTAGAGACCCTTTTAGCACCTAGCATTAGGGATGGCGAGATCCTCATGCTAGTAAACAAGTAGGGAGACTAGATTAGCCTAATTGCCACATACCTTCGAGATGGGATCCTTCTTAAGAATCCAAAAGAAGCATAGAAGTTGATTTGGACTGCGGCCTGGTACATGCTATATGATAACCAGTTTTACCATCATGGGTTGTTGCCCCCTCTTCTTAAATGTCTCGAACCCAAGGAAGCGGCTTACGCCTTGGCCAAGATCCACAAGGAAGTTGCGGGCATCATCTTGACTGAAAAGCCTTAGCTCAGAAGGCCTTGTGAGCTGGTTATTACAAGCCTAAAATGGAGGTTAATTCTCTGGAGCATGTCAAGAAGTGCGATAAGTGTCAACGGTTCTCAAACCTTTACTCCACCTCACCTGAAGAACTTATAATGATGTCAATCCCCTAGTCGATCTACTAGTGGGGGATGTATATCCTGGGTTCATTTTTGCAAGCTCTGAGACAGTTGAAGAACTTGGTGGTAACTATTGACTACTTCACCAAGTGTATTGAAGCAAAGTCACTGGCCACAATCACCTACGCCCGAGTCCAGAAGTTCACTTATAAGAACATCATCCACTATTTTGGGATCCTAGAGTTCATTGTAACAAACAACAATACCTAATTCACTGACAAGAATTTTGAAGAACTTTTCTCTGGACTTCATATTAAGCATCACTTTTCCTCAGTAGAGCACCCTCAGATAAATAGTTAGGCAGAAGCCGCTAACCGAGTCATCATCTGAGGCCTTAAGAGAAAACTTGATGAAGCAAAGGAAAAGTGGGTTGAGCAGCTTGACCATGTGCTCTGTGCATACTAGACCATGACTCATTCCACCATAAGAGAGACTTTGTTCAAGCTAGCTTACAAGTGTGAGGCAATGATCCTGGTAGAAGTTGAGGAACCTAGTTGGTAGAAGTAGCATTTCTTGGAAGATACCAACTCGGGACTCATCCACTAGAATCTAGATTTGTTGGCAGAACAATGTCGCATTCTATATATTCGTGATGCCACCATCAAACAAAGAATGGCAGCCCAATACAACACCAAAGTGATTTCATAGTGGTTTGTACTCGATGATCTCATTTTACGTTGATCAGACATTGGAGGCAAAAACCCATCTCAAGGAAAGTTAACACCTAACTGGGAAGGTCTACACTGGATCACAAATAAGATTGGTATCGGAGCATATACTTTGGAAACCCTCACTGGTAAATGGATCAAGAAATATTGAAATGCATACAAAACTCAGGAAATATTACAGTTAGACTTAGTTTCAAATTCAAGCCATGTTAAATTTCTATTTTTTTCCCACAACTATGCACATGCGCCGGTTATCTGGCTTTGATTATTAAAAGCTCAAGAATTATCCATTTATTTGCTCTAATTCATTTATAGTTATTATGCAACCCACAAGGCTGAATGCCACCTTGACGATGTCTGAGGAATACATGCACCTATAAGGTTCAGCTATCCCAACTACATTTACCCAAGGTTAAAAGTAGACAACCCTCAAGGTTGCCTCCCGCCACCTTGTTGTGATTAATAGGTTTTAACCCATGCCTCAACAAACCGAAACCTAACCATCTTGGTTAAGCGTAACTAAAACAAAAGCTCGAAGTACAACAATTACTCTTGCCGAGATCACCCCTGCGGGATCCTCTTCTAAGGCCAACCTAGAAACCACAATTGAACATACGATTAAAGTTATACTAAGAGTTAGGAAATTTTTCTAAGTGTTAGATAATTTCAAAAGCATGGCAACCACTTGTCATTTCATGATCTGTAATCTACTAATATCCTTGATCATTAAGGGAAAATGATGAATCACCCAAAATATTTCTAAGTTCTTTTCATCGATCACTTGCAAATAAGCTTTGGGCATTGGATCCAAAGCAGACATATCGAAACAATAGTAAATGGAACACGTTGAAAATGACAGAGTCATTAAAATATAAAATACTTGAAATACGGGACTTGTCCATACAGATATTAAAAGCCCCATGCAAAGGGCAAAGGCAAAAACAAAAAAAAAATTAGAAAATTAGGGCTTGGCATCTTCTGGGCTGACTTCTGTGTCCTTTCTCTATCCTCAACCCCAGCTTCTTCATCCTCACCTTCCTCTTCATAGTTTTCAATAACCTCAGCCTAACCCGCAAGGGCAGGGGGTGCCATATCAATGATCACGCCATTCCTAACAACCCAGTGGGATTTAGCACCTGTAACATTGAGGATGGGATTGAGAACCTGAAGTTAAGCTAGGGCATTGTCAAAAGATTCATCCACGATAGTCGCCCAACTGTCCTCGAGCTCATAGGTCTCATTCTTCAGGTCGATTTACGTCTTCTCCAGCACTTCAACTCAGACCTTAGAGCTATCAAGCGAGTTTTTGAAGAGATGGTCTAGTTGTGCAATGTCACCAGTTGGGAGTTGTAGGCCATTAACTTCTCTTTCAGCTTGATTTCTTAAGCCGAATTTTATCACCTTGGAGGGCGTTCAACTCATTCTCCATCTCCTTGACATGTTTCAAAGAGTTGAAGGCAGTTTATAGAAACTGGGTGACATTTCGGAGAGCCCAAATCTGCATATCCTAGATGACCTTAAGGAGATCCCTCTCCATCAACACATCAAAGTTAGCTGGGGTGATGAGGTTGTTATCAATCAGTTTCCCTGGCTCGACCCCCAAAGACCAGACTGAATATGAAGGGAAATAGATAGGGGCACCTTTCGAAAGGTCCATTTCCCTGATCCATGGAGAGATCCACATGGTCGTCCATTGTGACGGGCTTCTTTCCCTTATCATGCCTTCTCTAGCCATTTGCTTTTTTTTTCTTTGCTAGAATTGTTGAATTAGAGACCTTGGACCCTGTTCCTAAGCGGGGTGAGTGGGCTGAGTTGAAGCCGAGTTCCAAGGTGCCAAGCTGGAAGTCCCCCTATCCCTCCTCGTCACCGACCGGCGTTCCAATGCCTCAATACCCCTGGACTCCACACTCTCTGCAAAACGCAAAATATAAAAGTGTTACTAAATTTAGAAATATTTTGCATAAAATAAAGAAGGCAAAGCATATAGAGATATCAAGAAAAGGGAAATGTGAAGTTTAATCATACCCAGCATGACCCTCAAAGAGGTCTTAGGTTCATTTATCACACCCTTACAGTGGATGTACTCTTTCTCGTTCGCCCACTCTACAAGAAACTCCAAAATGTTTATATTGTTCGTTAAGTTGAAAGTAAGAGTTTCAATATGTTCCAAAGGTTTTTTATAGGCCGCTTAGGTCCAGTATAAGAAAAAAGCTAGGGCGTCATCCGATGTGAGCAAGAAAGGGGTGATCTTGGGTGCCCTCTCCAGCCTAAAGAAATCCTTCTTAAAGTTCTTGAAGAACTCTTGGTATGACTTGAACACTTTGTGACCCTCCTTAGAACACATAGTTATCAAACCCTTCGCCAACCTACCTCTAAATAGCGTAAACCGAGTGAATAGATAAAAGAAGGCCACTATGATGCATGGCCAATCAAAGGCCCGAAATACCAACTCAATGCCCGTATGAACCCCTAGGCGATCGGATGAAGTTGTGTGGGCGCCACTTGAAGATGGTTGAGCACACCCATTTAGAAGGCGGTGATAGACAGTCAGATTTCGAGATGTGTAAACATCACCTCATAAAGGTACATAAAGTGTGAACCCTTGGTTCGGATTGTACACACTATTTCTCGATCACCTAGAGCATGGATGATGAATTCATGTTCCTGGAGACCGCCCTCGGTAAGCCAAAGATAGTACTTTTTATGAGCTACTTGCTCCGCAGTCTCAATTTTCAAAGGAGTCCCCAATACCTCCTGATCTACCCATTGGTACACACTAATATCCTGAGGTAATATAAGCTTATTTTGACCAGCGCTAGCTGCCTTTTATCGTCCCATATCATATATTATGAAAACACCTACAAAAACTATACCTAGGTCAGAATCAAAAGAAGAATACTCTCCTAGTTGTTCCAACTCTTTGATGAGTTCGGAAGACGGATGGGCCAACCTAAGCTTTGTTGCTTGCATGGCTTCTTTTTCCTTCCTTATCATTTCCTTGATAACCACCCCAGATAGCAGTCTCTGCCCCACATAGAATTGTCACTTTGATGGGAGCGCCTCCACCGTGCATTGCACAGTGGAGACGGTGGTGTTGATAGTATTTCCAGGGAATAACTCTTCCCTCCATTGCTGTCAATCTCCCTTGTCCTTACCATGATGAGTACCTAGTGTCTAAAAAAGGAATAAGGAACTTGGAAAATGAAGAAAATGGTGAAAACTGACAAGAACCACCTCATACGTTGTCGTCATCCACCTTCGAAGCTCGCCGAAAATCGCTTAGTCACTGGAAGTTTCAGAAAAAGAAGGGAATCAAAAAAGGAAAGTGGGAGAAGCCACCCCACAATCCTATTTATAGGGGTGCGGTAACGTCCCAACTACCACCACTAAGAAGGGTATTTAGGACTTTTCGTCAGGATTTGAAATGATGGCAATGATGGAAGGACGAAAACCAAATGGTGGCCACCATTCGACGCACGCCATATGTCCACGAAAAGCTGTCATAGTAGCTGAAAGGACTCTATCCTAAGACAAAAGGTCAATCACAGAAAAAGCAGAACCTAGCTGGATCACAATTTCTTTATGCCCTCAACATAACAACAACATAGAGAATCACAACCTCTTCTATCAAACCAAAACAAATATCGAATTACGACTGTTAAATAGTCCCAATGCCACTTTACATTAGATAATAACTCTACATGAGTTGGGGGCATTACGCCATCCCACATAAGTCCCAGATGATGACCCTCAACTATTTCTAAGACTTTGAAATGGGGAGAGTCTATCCTTACCTAAAACTTATAGGTAAACAAAAAACAAAAAAAAATAGCAATCCCAAATTGAGTTTAAATAAAGTGCAAAGTCATCAAAATTAAGAGAAAACCTTAATTATAATTTTATAACTTTAGCATTTTTTTTTACATATCTATTTGACAAAAATAAATATTATAATCTAGTAGTCGAAAGCTCACTAACTTATACCCTTACTTAAGTAGCAAAAGGCACATGAAATATCGTGTAAATTAGCAAAGACAACCTTATAAGGCTAATTATGAGGGAAGGTAAAAGATTAAATAGCCAAAAATTGATTTAAAAAAATATTGGGCTAAATCGAATCAATCTAATCAAAATCGAAAAAACCAAATCAAAAAACTGAAAACCAAATAAAACGAGAAAGTAAAAAAAAGATCAAAAAGATAAAAAAAATTAAATTAGATTAGCTTTCGGTTTCAATTTTGATAATTGATCTAATCCAATAAAATCTAAAACTTATATTATATTTTTAAAAAATAATGTTGACATTAAAAAAAATACTATGTTACTCATACTTATTTAAAAACTTTATCATTATACTCCAAGCTAAACTTAATTTCATCTCTAGTTTCATAGTTTGGATATTAGATTTAAATATTTATTGTGGGATTAAAAATTAATTTAAACTTAATTTGAAGTTTGGATTTGTATTTTGATAAATTAACTTATACTTGTATTTGTTGTATTTTGATGAATTTAAATTTATGTAAATACTAACAAAAAATAGAAAAATTGATCCATTCCAAATTGATTAATATTAGATTGGATTGATTATTTTTGCATTTTAAAACAAATAGATCAAATGATAATATGATAAAATAATAAATTTGATTCGCTCGATTGACTTTTTTTTCCCTAAAATATGATTACATTCAATATAGGAATACCCCTAATTAATTTACTTGTGTAATGCTGCGCTGATTATTAGTCCCGAATCAAAAAAAAAATAATAAATCTTTTACATAGATAACTTGTCTTGAGTTCAGTGAACATAAGTTCATTGAATTCCAAACGTCATGGCTTGCAATTCAATGTTTCGGAAATGATTTTTGGTAAGAATATACATATGCGAGATTAATTATAAAAGAGGTTATATGTTAATTATTTAGAATTGGGTTCTGAGAGTTACTTGAGAAGGTAAGCGGTGGTTGATTCCTTCATGGCACAGCAACAACGAATCGAGGAGCGAGAGGGTGGGTAGGTGCAAAAGGCACTCTGATACTCAAGTTAGTGGCTGCTCAAGGAGGATATTGTGTAATAAAGTTAATGCATACCTTTGTCCTCTTTGTTGAGCCTTTATATAGAGACGTATGACCATATAAAAAGTGTAGGGGGATCTGAGCGTATCAGTGCATATTGCACTATGCCCCCTTGTAGTATAGGAAATTGTTGTTTCATATGATCTGTCTCATCCTTCCAAGTGGAGTGGTGTCTCTTCTTTTCTGTTGGGGGGGAGGGGGATATGTTTAGTGGGCAAATGACTCTCTGTGCATTGCAAGTTTGAAGACTAGCTTGGCAGGTTGGGTTACTCTAGTTTCCTGGGCCCATATCTGGTCTAGAACAGTTGCCATTAGCTTGACACTTGGATGAGACAACTAAGTGTCAAGATACATGTTCAACTGGAGCATTCATCTCGCAATGGACAAAATGGTCGAAGTCAAAATGTTTTATGCTAGATCTCGCATTGTTCTTTCAAAGGGTCAAGGTCTGCGATGTATCATAGTGAAAATTTGGGATACGTGAATAAGGTCGTGATTAGGGTTGGATCGCTCTGCTTACGTCATTATCCTAGGGTCTGGGGTAGATAATTAGTTACCCCCATGCTATGAGGGGTCTACTATGATTCACTCTTGGACAGATATTCCGGGTGTCATTTCACTGCGAGATTTATTGAATGTTTGGTGTTTAATTCATGTGTTCCTTTGTTGCGCCATGCGTTGCTTCAGTTTTAAACGTCTTGAGCCTTGTCTTTTCGGTTGCCTTCGCTCAAAAGTGATGTGACACGTGGTTGAGGAGTAGTTGGTGTGGTCGTTTGGGATTTGTAATGTCATGATGAGCTACTTTTGAGTTTCAAAAAGTGAGCGTCATGATGGGTCGTTTTGAGCGAAACACTTTTTTGTGTTGAAACGATGTACCCTTCCCTTAATGCCAACGATTGGGTGGTGACCTTTCATGCCTATAAATAAGGGTGGAGAGGGGTTTTCTCCATTCTTTGCCCTAAACCTACTTTCCAGATAAAATTTCTTTCTCTGGTGGTTGGTGCTTCAAGGCTTCTTCAGCTTTTTTTCACTGTTCAATGCATTTTTCCCTCAGTACTTAAGGTACTCCTCATCTTCATCCTTTCTATTTTTTCCTTTTTCTTTGAATCCTTAGTGGGAGGAACTTAGAAGGGATAAATGTTGGGTAATGAGGAGTTGGTGTAGAACAATGACCTATTAGTGGGGGTTCTGAGTACCTGACGGTACTAGGAGATTTGAGTGATTCTTCGGGGTCTAACTCGAGCGCGTCATCTGCAGGTATGCCACAAAAATGGAAGACTACGCCTGTAAAGCGAGGGAGGACCATTCCCGCAGAGGAGAAGATGCTTGTCTTTCCTCGCGACATTGACTGATATCTATGGGTGGATCAGGAGTTTTTAGGCATTCCTTCTAATGTGAAAACTGTCAGAGATGCCTAAGAAAAGCAACAATACCTACAACTAATTGTCGATGGGCTCAAAGATCAAGAGTTTGTGATTTGGCACCCATCGGAAAAAGAGAGTATGTGCTCAACCCATGTGAAGGGCGAGCAATTCATATATATGTATGATGCCCTCTTTTTCCCAGATTGAGGTGAGGTTGTCGTTTATTGAATTTGAGATGGGCATTCTTAATCACATGCAGGTTGCGCCTACTCAACTTCACCTAAATGCTTGGGGGTTTGTACGGGCATTCAAGCTAGTTTGTCGAGTCTTTGGGTGGCCATACTCGGTGAAGTCTTTCTTTTTCATTTTCTTTTGTTTGACCACCTTTGGGATGTACCAAACCAAAAGGTGGGTTACGTTGCGTGCATAGAGTGGATGTACGATCTTCAAGCCCTATCAGAAGTACTTCAAAAAGTTTAAAAAGGACTTCTTTAGGGTAGAAGGGGCTCCGAGTAAGACACCTTTTTTCGTCACCCTGGAGGGTGAGTCACACCTTCATTTATATTGGACCTATGTCAGTTAGGGGCGGAGCAACAAAGCGTTGGAAACTTTGAGCTCTGAAGTCCCTCCTTTCGAGGCTTTGGTCTTGGATTTTTTAGTTGATTAGATGCAATGGGGGTCATTTCTTGTAAGGATATCTTGGATGAGCCTGCTGCTTCTATAAAGGTCGTTTTAGGTACCCCATCCTATGCATTTCTCTCTTGTACTTACTTTCTTGCATGAACTTGTCTAAGTGTGGGAACACTCTTCTTTTTGTTTGGAAAAAACATGGCTCCTCCTTCCAAGCTTCGACACCTGGCTGAGATTTTGGTGGCCAAAGGTGGTGAGGCATCGGGGTCTCAACTCCTGGTAGTTACTCAGGGAATGACTATTATGGTCTTTATTCCTCCAAGCAGCACGACTCCCCCTCCCATGGTTGTGGTCGTCTTTCCTCTTGTTCCGTTCGTGGGGCACAAAAGTTTAAACGGGCTCTCCTATTCTGCCATTGTTGTCCCAAAAAAGGCAAGCAAAAGGCAACAAAGTTGACAAAGGGAAAATGACGGCCATCGAAGTCGTTCTGGAGTGTCCCAAAGTGTTTGAGGTCCCTATTAGCACGGAGTTTGGTGGTGCTCCCTTAGACCTCCGTCGGTATTGGTATGGCATCATGAGGTTGATCCTTCCGACTTCATTGGTGTACAATCAGACCAAGGTTGAGGCGTTAGATCAGCTTGATATGCCATAGTTCTTTCATAGGGCTCAACTGGGGGGTTTACGACTTGTCTATTTTCTTTGGCTTATGGAAGAAAACTGGGGTTTTTCCCAGGATGTTTCCAATTTAGATGAGGAGCACACCACCCTCCGAAATGATAAGCAGAAGATCGAACTAGATCTGGGCAAGAAAGGCAGGCTGCTCGACTTGGCTATCGTGGGGGAGACCTAGAAAGATGGGCAACTCAAGTTGCTGTGGGCTGAGGTTGATCACATGACCGCAGATACTTCCGTTATCCCCTCTCTCCATGATCAAGTTGCTGAGATGGAGTCTCTTGAACTCAAGGATGCCGAAGATGATGAGCTTTAGGCATAACTTGATTAGGCGAAGACTCGAGAGGATGAACTGAAGCAGAATCTGGCCTTGTCCGAGTCAGCCCTTGCCGATGCTCGTGTTCAGCATGCGCTTCTGAAGATGGAGTTTGATCGGATCGTGGATGAATGGTCGGCATTTGTGGAAGAGATATTTGAAAATACCTTCAGCTAACTCCGTCTCCTTAATTCTAGACTTAACGAGGAGGGAATTAGCATGATGAAGGAAGTCTGGGATGGCCAGATTGTGGACAGGGTTACTTCAGAGGCCATCCTTGGTAATTAGGCAGATCACGAGGTGGAAGGCCTTGAAGGGACTAAGATGGTGTCAGATGCTGACCAAAATACGGGTGAGGTGATCGTGGCTAAGGTGACGCAGGTTGAGGCTGGGCAGACTAAGGTAGCAGTGGGGATCCTAGAAGATCAGAGCGTCACTTTTTTATACTTCTTTGTGTTTTGTTGCCTCCTGTATGGGGTTTCACTTTTGTATTTGAACAAGTCTCGACCTTGGGCACCCTTTAATTAAGTAGTTAATAGTTTATGTATGTTGCTTTCTTTTTATTGGCGAGGCAAGTCCAACGCTCCATCCCGGCACTGTCTTCATGCTTGTTGAACTTCTGCCTTTTCTAGACTGAGATGGGTTAGACACTTAATCTTGGTATTGACTTTATACTTAAGCGATTTTGCTTACGTAGCTCATCGAGGTGGATCCTGTAACACCCCAAATTTTCGTATCTCTTAAACAGTAATTTTGACAGTTAACAGAATTTTACTGTTTAGTAATTTCTGTGCACTGTAAAATTATTTTGTTTATTTCGTCAACAGTATTTGATTGTTTTGAGTGATTTACTCAGCGTCAAGAAAATAAAAATTTTGGTAGGGAAAACTTTACGTAATTTAATTTTTACCGTTAGGTAATTATTTTACGTGTCGATTTGATATTTGTCATTTTATAATTTTTGTGATTTTATGGATGATTTTAAAATTTTTCCTGTCTGTGGGCCCCGCAAAGTATGTGGGCCCAGGTATACACGTGTGGGCCCAATTGGGTCCCACAAAGTGAAAAAATTTTCAACGCATAGAAAAATTTGTCTTGTTTAGACGGAGACAGGATCTTACTAAACCTTTGAATCCTAAACAGTTTTAGAAAATTTCTTGTCTTGTATTTTATCTTGTATTTAATTATCGGATGATAAAAATACATAAAAAAAATATTATTTGTAGGATACTGAGAATAAATATTATACTGCATAGTCAACAAAGAGAGCTTGGCTTGATTTATACCTTGGATGAGAATCTTAGTTTGAATATTAACCATTGATTTAATCAAAGGTTAAGAAACAAACTTAATAAAGCGCTTGGATAATAACCATTGATTTAATCAATGGTGTGAGAATAGCTTTAATTAGGAAGGCTTTGATATCAACCATAGATATAATCAAAGGTGTAGAATTGGTCTTGAAAAATGACAAAGACCATTTATAACCATTGGATTTAGATTAAATCAAGGGTGGAGATTTAATCTTAAAAATAAAGACCATTTATGACCATTGGATGAAGAATCAATCAATGGTGGAGATTTGGTCTTCTAAAGTAAAAAAGATAATTATGACCCTTGGATTAAAAGTTTGAAGGAAGCAATCTTGTGCCATTTATTTTTGGAAACACATCTAATGGTTAGAATTTAAAGGAGAAAAATCCAAATGGCTAGATTTAGTCTTCTAAAATTAAAAGTTTACTCAAAATCTTAACCATTGAATTTATCAATGGCTAGAATTAATTTAAATAATGGTTAGAAAAGATGACAACATGATTTAATGCGTGTGCATGGAGGAGGTCACGCGGTTTTGCATGCTTTTGGAGACAAAGAAAAAAAAAATATTTCAATGCATTAATTAATTGCTTTATGTCTTTGTTAAGTAGTCTTGGTCAATATTGCAATATTATTGATCATTATTGATCAATTTACATGGAAGAAGAAAGCAAGGAGGGGGACGGTTTTTGGCTTATTAGAAGACAAAGAAAAACAAATTTCAATTCATTAAATGATGCTTTATGTCATTGTTGGATGTCTTGATCAATGTTTCATCATTATTGAATTTTTGAAGAAGCTTGGAGGGGGGCTACGGTTTTGAAGGAGTTTAAGTGTGTAGAAAAAATTGAAGACCATTATCACTCATTATTGATCATTCTTGATCATTCCAAAAACCAAAAACACTTAGAAAAAATTTCTCTCCTTCTCCTTCTCTAAGCTCACGGTCATGGCACCTAAGAACACCCTCCATCACTCTTTAATTTCATCCAACCTTATTTCTTGAATCCTTACATCATTCTAAGAACATCTCTAGTTATGAGTTTTTCCAAAATCATTCATCTTGAGCTTCAAATCCAAGCTTCAAGTTTCTATCAAAAATCAAAAATTTCATCTTTGTTCTTCAAAATACACCATTCGGTCATACTACCTAAAACCACCATCCAAGCTCTTTTAATTTCATCCAACCATAGATCTTGAATCTATATGATATTCTAAGCAACTTTCATGTTGGAGACTTTTTCTAAATCATTCATCTTCAAGGAGTTTCTTCAAGATCAAAGTTATTGGGTTTTTGAGGTGAAGTATAAGGAAACTTCATTTTCTTCTCTCTTTTTCATGATATAAACCATGTTTGATCCATGGTTCCTCTTAATCAAGCTTGATATGTTAATTAACTTGTGTTTTGTTTTGTATTTGAGAAGCGTAGCGATGAAGGACTTGGAAAAAGAATCAAATCAAGAAGCTTTGGAGGATCTTCAAGAGTAAGAGGAGATCCATCTCACCAACCAAGCATGGTGGTGAGAGATGGTATTTTATTTGATGGATGTGGAATCCATGTGAGGATTCATATCCATGGTCATGTAATTAATTTGTGGGTGTGAACTTTGATTAATTTTCTATGCTTGAAATGCTTTGCATGATTTTATAGCTTTGATGATATGCTTGATATACTATACATGCTTTTATGGCTTTGATGGTATGCTTATATTATTTATGATGAAATATATATGTATATGTCATGACTTGATGGTGGAAAAGAAATTGATTTTTGGCTCCAATAGCCAGGAAGAGCTACGGTTTTGATGCCCTTGATTAGGGTTCATGTTGAAAATTTTCAAGAACAAAAGAATTGATTTTTGAGTCTTAGAACATGGTGGATTTGAACAAGACACCTCAAAATAGGTGTTCACAAATTAATATTTTCATGAAAGATGAAAATGAATGATTTGAAGAGTATGGAAAATAAACAAAGGATTTGTTTTTCAAGAGAACAAGAATATGATTTTTGGAGGAATTTTTATTGATTTATTTTGTGTAAAAAGATCCTAAGTGTTTTCTAAACATGATTTTTGAATGAAACAGACAAACGTTGATTTTAAGGATTTGCAAAGAAAGTGAAAAAGAATTTGTAAAGAAAGTAAAAATGAATTTGAACAAATGGGTTTGGTTTTATAACCATTGGTATTTGGTTTTGAAAACAAAATTTTAATGGTTTTGTTTGTGTAAAACCATATCAATTTAAAAGGAAAGGTATTTGATGGCTTTAATGGTTTTGTTTGTGTAAAACCATATTGATTTAGAAGAAAAAAATATTTTGATGATTTCAATAGTTATGTCCACGTTTTTTTTTAAAGGCTTGTAATGTCTTGATTTTTATGAACAAAGTGATTTTCAAAGTGAAAACGTAATCAATTAATACAAGGATTTTGGAAGGGAATCAGGCGTTTATCACTTGAGAAAATCAAGTTTTTGTAAACGAAAATGTTTTCAACTTCAATTTATTTTGAAGAAGGTTGTGTTTGGAAATGATTTGGGAAAAATGGAGAATATAATGGTATTTTGAAAATTTACTAACGTATAACTTATTTTCAAGTTTAGAAATACGTTAGAAAAATGTTAAGTTTTGAAACGTTGATTTACATCAATAGAAAAGTGATTTTTGTGAAGTATATTTTGAAAAAGAATTTCTTGAGTAAAGAACTGTGGAAAAATATTTTCTTGAGTAAAAAATATATTAAATGAAATATAAAGTTATATTATTTTGAGAAAAGTTAAAAATGAATTTTTGAAGGTTAAGAAATATTTTCTGTAATGAAATTGTGATGAAAAACGTTTTACGTATCTTAAAAATGTGATTTTTAAGCTACGCAATTTTGAACAATGTGTTAAAAATGATATTGATTTATTTAAGTCCAAAATAATGTTTGGAATATTGAGGAATATTTTATGTGATTGAAAAATGTTGAAAAATATTTTACGTATCTTAAAAACAATTTGAAATATAGTAAAATATTTCTACGCGATTTTAAATACGTTGAAACATTTCTACGCGATTTGAATTATGTTTAAATAATTTACATAATTTGAACTACTACTATTGAAAAATCACTACGTGATTGAAAAGTGATGACTTATTTTTACGTGATTGTGAAAATGAAGGAAAATCGTTATGTGATTTGGAAAGTGTTTTAAATATTTTGAGAATGATGAAAAATGATTTACGTGATGTAAAAGAATGATTTTTAAGTTACGCGATTTTGAAACAGTGGAAAAATACTATGCGATTTGAGAAACGTATGTTTTTACGCGATTGAGAAAAATGTTAAAAATTAGTACGTGGTTTAAAAGTGCAACAGAAGAGTTACAACATTTTGAAAACGTAACAGAAATGTTACGAAATTTTGTAAACGTAATTGATGAGTGTTACGGTATTGTAAAAATGTAATAAAAACATTTTGGAATTTTAAAAACGTAACAAAAGTGTTACGGTATTGTGAAAATATAAAAGAAGTGTTATGGTATTGTGAAGACATAACGAAAAGTTTTGGATTGTGAAAACGTAATGTAAATGTTACGAGATTGTGAAAATACGGTAAAAGTGTTTTACAACTATGAAAACGTGATAACATGATTTTCATCATTTGAAAGTACAAGATGATTCTTGTTGAACCGGTGTCCATACATCGTTTGTGAGAAAATGACATATTTGTCTCGTGATTGGATTTGGTGCATTATACATGCATTGAAATGGTCCGATGAGAGACTGGATATGGTGATTGCTAGGAGAAACACACCTCTTGAGTGGGTGCGATATGTGTAGTGTAGGTCACTTGTTGACCTTGGGGCATCGGGGTGCGGGTTGCCTACACGGGTGGTTGGTCGCGCTTCTTCCCGTAGGTTAGACCGATGCAACACACCGATGATCCGGGACCGAGACACTATTCTTAATCAAGATCTGATAAAGACTGTCGTGTATATGCTAGATGTGCAAAATCAAAATGAGGATTATAGCACGTGGTCTGAGGCATGTGGTACCGACAGATCTTTTCGATCATTTCCTCCGACCTGAGTTTTAGCTCCATGGAGTAGGAAATCGAGTCTTGTGTACATGCATAATATGAACATTTATATCTGTGTGATATATTAATTGAGGAATATTGGCTATGATAATTGTTTTGAAAACTTGGATGATGATGATGATAATTAGACAATGTTGAGGGCAGTATCGTAATTGTTGTTTATGATAATTGAACTGATAAATGATTGGATGATGGTAGTTGATTAATGTTGATGGCATGATATATTTGTATGATATTCTTGTTTGTGTTATCTCGTCTTTATCTTGGTATTGGCGTAGGTGATCTCACCTCTTTGTTATGTTGTTTTGTTGTGTCTGTATTGTTAAAATCAAATAATAGAAGGATTGAGTTGTCTTAGACATAACGGGCGATGGATACTCGAGATTGATGAAAACATTGAAGAGTGGTCATCTCAAGTTTGAAGGTGTTCGAGTAGACAAGGAGTAGAGTTCGATGCAACAAAATTTGGATACAAGATAAAGAATGAGTATGTTAAGTTTTATCGTTAGTGTTATACCGTCTTTATTTAGTAGGACCTGTCTTGGGGTTTGCTCTCGTTTAAAAAAAAAAGAGTCTGTTAATTTTATATTTCTCTTTAAATTGTGAAATATTAATTAGCGTCAATATTGTATATTAATCAGTTTAAATATATTTTCAATAATACTTATGAATTTCAATAAGTTTATGTTTCAGTAAAGAAAGAAATTTTAAAACTCATCTTTTTATAACTCAAACCTTGTGTGAATTTCTTTTCAGATTATGAGTTGGGAGTCAGACATGTGATACCCTAGGGAGGGTGTTACAGATCCAACACTTGATCTTGGTGGTGAGGCTTTGGATCTTACGCCCTTTTTTGGCAGTTTTTGCTCTGTGGTTTGTAGCAGTTTGTATTTGCTCGGGAACCGTTGCTTTGGATTTATTGGGAGTTAAGGTTACTTTAATGTCCAGAACAGTTTTCAACTTTGTTCCCCAATTGTGCGCTGGCCTTGTGGCCAATCATAGGGGAGAAGCAATTAATCGTGACTTCGATCGTGTAGCCAACTGACCTTATTTACGGACCAATCAGGATGCGTTACTTCCTCTATAAATCGAGAATGTTAGTAGCGGGGTTGTCATCTATTCCCATTGTCTTTTGGGTATAACTGAACATGGGTCTTCACTAGAGAATGATCTCTTTCTTGCTTCTTGTGAGTGTAAAGAGGGTGGTGTCTCCTTCTGAGGTCATTTTTCGATTTTCCCTCAAATTTTTTAAGGTGTTTCCTTTCAGGCTAAATGTTTTGGAGGCCTTTCTTTCTTAGCATAGTGGTTTGTTGAGGGCCGAGTAACTGCCTTGCACAACCTGGTCCAGCCACCTCTTAGCAGCATAAGACCTTTTCCTTCAAGCGTGTGTAGTGGTGGGGTATGGTTCCACTTCCGCTGGAATGCCTTGGGGCTTCTGTCTATAGTTCCTATGAGATATGGATGGGTTCCACCGTCCTCTTCCTTTGCTCCCCTAATCGCTACCTTATCGTGAGGTGGTTATGTAGTGTCGGGCTACATAATCTATCTTCACTTTGATCAAGGATAAGATGGTTGCTCTCATCTTGAGCAACAACTGCAGTGGCCCATGTTGGTCGATGTTTGGTCGTCACCATCTTTTTATCATGCTACCTTTTTTGCTGTTCTCAAAAGGGCAGTCTTTGCACGAGGGTGTCTCACTAGTCCTTTTTGAAAGAGAATAGCTTCCTTTTTGCAAGGTAGTCTAGAATAAGTGATGTCTAGTGTGAGAGTAAGACTTGTTATTCCAAACATTGTGCCTTTCGTTGTATCATTCAGTTGGATTGTTATTGTCTTGTGTAGTTGTTTTTGTAGTTCTGAGATTGGTCCACTGCCAAGTCTTGACGCATGCTTGTATAACAAACGCTCGCCTTACCAACCGAGATGAATACAAAACTTGACCTCGGTGATAGGTTCATTTGATTGGATGAACATTCACTTCACCATCTAAGGTGAATACAAAAGTCAACCTCAGTGGTAGGGTTCATTTAATTGGACGAACATCCACTTCACCATCCGAGGTGAATATGAAACTTGACCTCGATGGTAGGGTTTATGGTTGGACGCGGTAAACCTTTGGCGTGGAGTCCATTGTCTCGTGCTACGGTCGATTATCCTTAACCACTACTAACCACATCGGTCGGTGGCTAAGGTGCAGCTCAAATGGGCATAGGTTAAGACCCTTGATTGCACTGCTTGACCCCAAAGGGTGTTCAAGTGGCTCTCCCTAGTTTTGTCCTCTTACGTAGATGTCAGAATAGTTGATCCTTTTTGGACCTTGTATTCTTTAGAAATCGCCAAGGTGTGTTGACCTGGGGGATATGGCGGGTCGATATACTCGTGGACTTAAGGTCACGACAGAAGTACCGGCTTCAAACTAGATGACATTTGGAAAGAGTTGATTCATTGATATCCAAAGATGTTTACACCGTTGAAGTAGTAATTACAGGGTGTTATGTGATTTTCTAAGTTACTTCAGCATAGTGGTGACCATCCTCTTGGTCGTCATGTCGAGGTTGTGCCTTATCTTGATTTAGGGCATTAACATAAGGTGATCGTAGGCTAGGATTTTCATTTCTAGTCGGAGAAAGTCTTCTTTGATAAAGGGGAAAGGGACTCCAGGGGTTGTAGCTCTGTTTCCTTTGGTGGCCCTCTCTCTGGTCGTTGTTGCAATTTCGAGGCAT
Source organism: Ormosia emarginata (assembly GCA_029884605.1). NCBI lineage: Eukaryota > Viridiplantae > Streptophyta > Magnoliopsida > Fabales > Fabaceae > Ormosia > Ormosia emarginata. The sequence goes on along the minus strand of JAQQTP010000078.1, from coordinate 14,856,101 downwards.
GTATCGATACAAACGTCTATCCCGGATGAGGGACTCGATGGCATCGCAGAGGTTGGTACAATCTTCCGTGCTATGACCATTGTCGTCATGTCAAGCATAGAACTTGGATTTGTCCTTTGGCCTTTTTATTGGGGGAGGCCTTTGCACAACTCGGAGCTCAATGTTCATGACCCCTTGACAAATCTGAGCCTGGAGTGTGTTGAGGGGGTTATAACTCTCGAACTTCCCCTTGAGATGAGATCTTGAATTCTAGCCCTGTTGATTGGATTGTTCCCTAGGTTTGCATTTGGCATCTTCTCTTTTGAAGTGCTTCTTAGCCTGGAGAACATCTTCGACATTGATGTATTTATTGGTACAAGTACAAAACTTGTCCATAGTCTTAGGCTCCTTTTTTGCCAGTGAAAAGGAGAAGTATCTTGGACAAAGCCCTTCTCTAATATAGAATAGTTCAAGTCTTTCATCCTAGTCTTGTATGTTCACGATCTCTTGGTTGAACAGGGATATAAAGTCTCATGGGGATTCCTTCTTCCCCTGTTTGATCTGGGCGAGTCAGGATATGAATTTACTTGTGGGGATTCCTTCTTCCCCTGTCTCGAGCTTCTGACTTTAAGCTCCTACGCTTTTGCCAAGGTTTTCTTGACATCGTGACCGGGATCCATAACCTTTGAGTTCTCTAGAAGGTGGTCATCTGCGTGGAGTCTTTGGTCATCTCCACGATCTTTTCTGAGAGATTGGTTTTCACCACTCTGGTCTTGGTTGGTTATTTGCACCAAGTTACAAAGTCTTTTGTCTTAGCGATGGAGCTGTTCATCTTGGAGTCTGGCCAAGGAAAATAGTTCTGCCCTGGATAGCTCCTGGTGGTCGATTCTAGTAGGGCGGAACTGAGCTTCGTTGTCTAGACAGTCACCAAGACGGTGCAACACTAATATTCGTTATCTAGCATCCTTAGATGGTGCCCTTTGTCAACCGAGACGTTGCCGCGCTGAAACTCTCTAGGGGGGAGGGGGGATTCTCTCCAGTGAAAGAAGTCTCGTGCTTGTCCTGCACAGGTTCTGGTCGAGGTACGAGTAGTCCACGAATAATAGGGACTGATGTTGGACGGTAGTTTGCTGCAAGGAGAGTGCGCGCTGCAGAAGGTCGGTTCTAGTTTGTTGGAGTTTGTCTCCTTCTTATGTTCACCATTGTGGCAGTGGTAAGTGGAGTTTTGAGAGTGGTGTTGGGAGTAAAAATTTATCTTTTTTCAGAGACAGTGCCAATGTTCAAAACTGTGTTCTGAGAGTTACCTGAAAAGGTAAGCGGTAGTTGATTCCTCCGTGGCACAGCAACAATGATTCGAGGAGTGAGAGGTTGATATTTGCAAAAATAACTCTGACGCTCAAGTTAATGGCTACTCGAGAAGAATATTGTGTAATGAAGTTAATACATACCTTTGTCCCCTTTAATGAACATTTATATAGAGATGTATACGCGTATAAAAAATGCAGGGAATCTTATATGCTAAGAATTTCGTTAATTTTTTTAATAGAAATAATTGCTTACATAATTTGACGAAGATATACACTTATGTTTAAAATTCTAAATGAGGTGAGGTGTACGTCCTTATGTGGACATAATTTTTTAAATCAAAGACAGTACGCGTCCCTCAGCTATTGAATCCAGCATTCTAGCATCGGGTCCATTGGATTTCTGTTTGGATCCAACATTTGAGAGGCGTGCAGCATTACCTTTTCTCAATTGCATTTTTTTGTTTTCTTTTTAAATATTAAATTAGAAAATAATTACCAGGTACATGATCTCTATAACTAATGTTTAAATCTAACCACACAAGCTAATTTAGTTGACATCATTGCATTTCTCTGTCATCAGTTGATTCAAATAGATACTAAACTATTTTGTCCAAAAGAACTGAAATGAATTCATTCAGAGAAATGAAGCCACAAAACAAAGATGCTGTTTTATTATATATGCCAGAAAAACGACTGCACACCTAAACTAACCATTAACGAAGGAAGCACATGACAAAAACAAAGTTTAAATGAAGATCAGAAACAAAGCTTTATAAAATTGACCCTTCCAACTTCAGGTACAGAGGTTTCATATTAAATCAGGCATTTCATGCTAATTCAACTGTGGTGTGTTAGATTATGGCATGTGTACGGTCTTGATCTTTGCTGAAGATGGAACTCTGAGAATCGGATTCATTTTGAGACCTCTCGGACTTTGTTTCCTTTGCATGAAAACAGAGTAGCAATAAAATCGAGCAAGGTGTTGAAAATCATTCGCTTCACCGTTTTCCTCCGAGCAGGGATTACAGTGGCATTTGTCTTGAGCCTTCTCTCTGACTTGGCTTTCTCTGCCTGAGCTTTCTCTATCCACGCAACCTTCTGCTGCTCTGTCTTAGCCCACAACTCCATGTTCACAGCCCCACTCGACTCCCACCTTGGTATAGATTCTTTTGTCACCCCACCTTCTCCACCTGTGACTCAATCAATCTGCTAGTGGTTCATTCTCTGAATATGTGTGTTTATGTGGGTGTGTCTCTCTGAAGTATGAATCGTAAAGCCTGAAGTTATTGTATTTATCTACGGAACAGAGTGCAGCCAATGGAGTAGCGAAAGATATATGGACCCCAAATTCTCACAGGGTAGAGGTATCCAGACCAACTCTCTCAAGACTTTCAGATAATATGTGAAGGTTTTGTAAATAATTTTAATATTTAACACAGTTTCATTCAAAAGTCTTTTAGGCTTAAAAGCATGTTTAAAACTTTAAATTTTTTGAAGTTTTCATTACAATATCAGGTTAAACTCTGTTAAGACTCATGAATTACTTTATGTGTAATTTTATATCTTTCTAATCAATATTTTTAATTATTCTCTTAATTACTTGAAAAAAACATATTAAATACATTTTAAATTTTTTAGATATTTAATACTTCTAGTTTTTTATTTAATATTTTCTAATTTCAAAATGATGTTAGGATGATGTAGGATTACTTTTTTTTATATCTAACGAGAGATGGGGAAAAAGAGACAACAAGAGTGTCGAAAGCTACAATCTTTTGTCACGATCTTGACGGATTCTATGTGGCCAAATGGTCCATGAATAGCAATAGGATTAGGCATCGACGTTTCTCAAATACACTTACATATTTCACTTCATATTTATATGGCTTTTAACATCTAATTAAAATTAAGTTTACATTATTTTTTTATATTATTACACTCTAATTCTATTATATAGACATATATAAGAGATATATGTGCGGGAGATGTATGACTAATATTTTTTTACTATTCTAGTCAAAGAATTCTATTCCTTTAAAGTTATTCCTCACTTTAGAGGAAAAAGTAAGAGATTTCATCAATTGATGAAAAAATCAACATTTTCTATTATATGTACATGCATAAAAAATCATGGATTTATTAAAATCAACTCTCTTTGAAAAGAAAAGTAAAAGATCTCAACCATTAATAACAAAATCAATGGAGTTTATTTTAATAACTCATGGATTATTATACATGTGCATGTAATAGTAACTGTTGATTTTTTTCATCATTAATTGAGATTTCTCACTTTTCTCTCTAAAATAAACAGTCTCACTTTAGAGATTCAAATTCTTAGTCAAATGGTTCATGAATGCACTTAGTGCAAACATTCAAATATACAAGTTTAAAGCGAATTATTTAGGAGGATTTAACTTTCTCTTTTAATTTTCCTTTTATTTTCATAACATGGCATTGAATCCCTAAATAATAAACTAGGATTTATTTTTTCAAATGCTCTAGGTCCATATGGAGTGTGCTCTTAAAATTGCTAAGAGAAAAAAATTAATTTCATATAACCCAAAAGTTGATAAAAATAATAATAAGATAGAGCAAAAAATCCATGGTGGTATCAGCACTATTCATCTTGCAATTAAAAGTTAATATACTTCAATTAGTTAAAAATAAATAGCATACAAAATAATTTTTAAACAAATTGAAAATAATTATGTATTAATTAAAGTATCTTATTTTTATTTTTTACTAATAACGTATTATATTAAAAGGTGAAAATGTACACAAATTTAATTATTTATAAATAACATTTTTTTAAAAAAATAGAAGTTGATCATATGTAAGAAATCTTTCTTTAATAATTTGGAATCTGTCTGGAATGCTTTCAATAGCCCGATTTCGGTCCTCAATTGATCCCAAGATAAAGGAGCTGCAGTCATATTTGCAAAACAACTTTCTCTGTCTCTTCACTTCGCGTTTCCTTTACGGTAGGATAGGATTGCAAAAAATTAAGTTGTAATATATAACGGCATGACTTTGTCAACCTAATTAGGGGTGCACATCGGTCCAGCCCGACTCGATGACCCGATTAACCCAACCCAATCCAACTTAAAATATTTAGATTGGTTCGGATCATCGAGTTAGTTCGGGTAAAAATCGATTAATCCGTCTAATTATTAGTTCGGGTAGCGGGTTCAAGAAACTAACCCGATGACCCAACCCGATGACTTGATGATCCGATTAAAAAATAACGTCGTTTTGAAAATGTTTTTTTCTTTCTTACCTACCCACCCCCACCCGAGCGTCTCTCACTCTCTCCGCTTCTCATTTCTCCTGAGTCTTGATTTCATTTTCTCTCCACCTCTCACTCTCTCAGTTCTTACCCAACCCTCTCTGACGATTTGTGTTTCTGAAAACTACTACCTTCGTTTTCACCTCTTCCTCCTTATTTCTCACATTTCTATTTGATTTCTCCCCAAATTACAAAATCCTTAACCCTAACTCCTCAAGCCCCACTGCAACACGACACTCAATCGGTCAATCCCAGCCCTCTCATCACTCCAGAGTTCCTCTTCTCCTCTCGGTAGCCAAAGGGAGACCCAATGACTCAGTGCTCTTCAAGTCGCTCGGGACGATGGTAGTGGATGCCAGGGGAGATGACGACAGCGACGTAGATCTGAGGAGTGGGGAGCACGACGGCGTAGATCTGGGGAGTGGTGAGCATGATTGCGTAGATTTGGGATGGGGAGTGAGGTACAATGAAATGTAAAGTGAAACTGAAAAGAAAGAAGGATCTGAACAAGGGATTGTAAAAGCTTCTCTCTCTTTTTTGTTTTGTTGTGGAACAAAGGCGAGGCAAGGTGGCGCGCAGGTCTGAGAGAACAAAAGCTTCTCTCTCTTCTGCTTGTTTATATTTTTTTAATCTTTGTTTTTAATCTTTAATCTAAATGAGAATAGATATTAGATAGTTATAAACAAGTAACTCGATGACCCAACCCGATCCAACCCGTTTATAGGTCGGGTTGCTTCGATTCGGGTTATTTAAATTTTTTTTAAGAAAATCGATCCAATCTAACCTGAACGTAATTGATTGGTTTGGATTTTATTTTTCTTAAAACTCGACCCAACCCGACCCGTGTGCAGCCTTAAACCTAATCATATTGTTGCTCCAAATCAAATGTCCTTCAACACTTTCACGGGATATAGTAAGAAAGAAAATGAAGGATTTTGGGGAAGGCCAAGGCCTTCGGTGTCTTTAGAAAAGAAAAAAAGACAATGATGTCACTCAAGACGGATCCAAAAATTATTCAGTGAATGAGTTAAAAATTATGAATCATATTATTAAATATTAAAAAAATTAAAATTAACAATAAAAATTTATTTGTTTTTAAATTATTTAGTGAGTTAACATCAAAATATACTATTTTAAATTAAGTGTAAATATATTTTTGTTTGCTTATTTTAAAATAATATTTTTCTTTTATTATATACGAAGATTTATAAATAAAGTGAAAAAAGTAAAAAAAATTATATTAGATATTAAATCAACACTTATATTCTTACATCAAACAACGCATACACCTCTTTTCACACCTCATCTAATACCATTTATTATACATATTTTTTCTTATCACTTTTTCTCACTCAATCACATTCCTTAAAAAGGGTGTGAATAGTAATTACACTCATTTTAGGGGTGTAGGATAATCTTGATTCATATTAAATGCATCACAATAGTAGTTGTCTTTTACGTCATGATTTATAAGCAAAATAAAATTTTTATATATATAGATTTTAAAAAAGGGAAGAGAGTGAAGTTAAAAGTGAGAAGAACTAGTAGGTTTATTATATAAAAATTAAAAATTTATAGAAAGATGAGTTGAAATTGTAATATTAATGTATATAAAATAATCATAAATCGCATGTCAAATACATATCAAGTATAAATTCTTTTAGCTTCATCATTTTTATCTTTGGTATAATTATACTAACCTCTCCTGATGTTAGTGCTTATAATATTAAGACTCTTTTTTTATTTGAAAAATTACTCATACTTTTCTTACTTTGTATTTTTAATGAAATTTTGTATAATATTTTTATATAAAGTAAATGAAATATATGTAATTTTGTAAACAAAAAAAAAAAATATTAGAGTGTAATAATAATATATAAAATTAAAGATATAGGTATAATTTTTAAATAAAAATATATAATAAATATTAACTTTCTAAAAAATTAATATAATTATCTTTTTTGATTTTTTAATAAATTTAATTAAATTATTGACATTTAAAAAAAATTAATAAAAAAAGGCCAAATCCCATACTCGCCCCAATGGATCCTTCCCTGATTGTTTCCTTTATTTCTGTACACCATGAGGCCCTGAGATCGACAAACTGAACAGGCAATACTTTCAATTGTTTTTATTTATAAAAAAATTTAAAATGGAATTGACAACTTGGTTTCTAGATGGCTGATGCGGAAATTTCTGCAACAAAAAACACAAAGATAAGGTAAAACATTCTGTCATAGGCTGCATGAATTAAAATACTGGTCCCAGAAGTCAACACTAAAACCATGAATTAATAATGTGGATTGTGGATTGAACAAAGCATTAGCACATAATATTTATTACGATGAGAGTGAGTGCGCCCTCAGAACATTGGTGTCCGATTGGTACCATAATGTTTAGGGCAATTATATGGATTTTTTTTTTTAGAATATGATATTTATCAAATATTTTATTAGTTATTGATTATTTATAATAAAATTTTAAATATTTATTATAAAATTAATATTCAATAAATACTTAATAGCTTATTTTGAATACCCATATTCATCAAAGTACTGTAGGAATTTTCTAGTGTTTAGGGAAGTATGCTAGTAAGAAATAAGATTGAGATCTTCTAAAATGAAGTATGCACTTTAGTGAGTAAAATAAGATATTAAAATTGTTGATGAAAAAATTAAAGATATAAATTATCATATATATATATATGTATGATCAGTGATATAAAAAGGTTTGTCTAATGAGTTCTTTAAAAACACTTATTAAAGAAAAAATTATTAAATAAAAATAAAACATTAAATACATAAAAAATTTAAAATGATTTACCTTTTATCTAATACTTTTATTTTTATTCTTTAACAAGTATTCTAATAAAATCTTAAAATAAAAAAAAAGAAGAAATTTGAATAGACATTATTATGTATATAAAGTTTGTGCACTGAATTAACAAGGTGCAGTTAGTTTAATAAAATTCATTTAGTATGACATAAATTCAAAAACATGAAAATAATTTTATTTTATTAATTTACTGTACAAAAATATTTTAAAAAATTATTTATCCAGAAAATATATAACTAGATAGCTCAAACAGTTGGCTTTGGTGGCACTTTGTATCCTCATTTTCTAAGTATGTTTAACTATTTGCCAGCTTTGCCGGCCATACAGTTTGGTGTGGGTCTCTAGTCTTCAATTTGATGGCAATTTTGTCAAAGATGCTTTCTTAACCAGATAGATTTGCCTCTAAAATGTGGTAAACGTTGCTCAGAAGAAGTCAGGACAGAAAAGAAAGATAAGTAGAAATAGATTTTCTGCCTACACGTACAGGTCAATGAACGAATCAAAATCTCCCATGTAATAACCAATCTTGGCCGCAGTGGTTTCCATTATCTAGCTTCCACCTTGTTCTTGGCCTCCAACATCTACCACGATCTTGTCTTCTCAAATGCTATCAGTATTAAAAGGTTAATAGCAATTGATTGGACATGGTACATGTAATCGTCGTATATTAGGCTAAATCCTGCTTTTTGTTTTCGATTAAGATCTTACTAAGATATCAAATGTTTGAATCTTCAAGAAAGGATCAATATAACAAGTGATCTTATCTGCGTAGCATGCGTCCCAATCCCATCCTATAAGCCTAGAAAGACCTTTATCTCATTTTCAATCACCCACCTAACTCTTTACATAACAAAACCCAAAAAAAGTACGTCTTTTACATGATTACTATTATTTTTCTATTTTGTCTTTTTTTTTTCCTTCAGTTTTACCAGCGCGGAATAACTTCAAATCTCTTACAAGATATAAATGAAAGGCAGTATTTAAGATTTAACCTAGTGTAAACACGAAAATGCGTGACATGTCTTTAACCTGAAATTTCTATCTACTATTTACTAAAGAATAAAAAAAAAAATCTATCTAGCTTGTTTCGTTCAAAACAGTCTACTCAGTACCCGAAACACCAGATATTGTCATTGATATAAGTGGATAATTATAGTGGCGTATAATGGTTAATTTACAATAATTCACAAAATGGGAGTGAAATTGTATCAATCAAATCAATCAATTGTTACTCTCATCTCTCACAAACCTAATAAATTAATCAAGCAACATATGCAGGGGTATATAGGGATTTGGAAAAGCAGGGTTACCATATTATTCTAACAAACTGGTTTAGCTTTCTATATCCCAAGATCATCCAAGACATTTGATCTTGATGAACCGTAATCGTGGCTGCATCTTCTCTTTGATTACTCCCTCTCAAGTCTCAGATATTCATTGTGCAACACAAACATTTGAGTGGCTGTGTCATATCATGTCGAATATCAATACGAAATCAGGATTCAGCCAATGAAAGAGAAGAAAAAACCTCCAATTCTCCATGTTCAAGAACTGCCTTCTCTACCAAAATAACTTGTAACAGGGCAATAGTCATATCTCATTTTTATCCACCCCAACATTGAATCTTAATTTAGTGTTTTTTTTGGAGTCATGTAAAGAAAGAAAGGACAAATCCGCGATGCAAAGAGTCATGCTGATGGACACTGTTCTGAAGTAAATTCAGAGGAGTACCTGAGATAGGCACGTTACAGTGGATTCCTCCGTAGCACAGCAGCGACAATGGTGGTGCGAGGGGATGGGTATCTGCAAAAGGCACTCCGACGTTCAAGTTAGACCGTACACAATAGAAACAATCTGTATATCAGAGGAGATGCATACCTTTGATGCTTGGCATGGTATTTATAGGAGCGTACGCAGAATCCTAAGGGGATTCCTCTTAGATGCAGGTAATTTAAGATTGATATCTTGATGATGATCACCTTTTCATTATTGTAGGATATATCCCTATAAATCCGGGATTAATATAAGGAAAGTATCTAGCTATCAAAGATATCTATAAATCCTATAATATCGTAAGCTGACGATTGACAGTTGCGCATATTTAGGATTTTATCCTCTGCGTGGATCAGCCACGATGTCATATAGTAACACCGCTCAGGTGTCTTGATCCGTGGTCCGAAGCACGTCGTGAGTCTTCCTCCACGACAGCTAGGAGGAGTCCGGTAGTGCGCACGCCGGGTTGATCCCATGGGTCGGGATCCCGGATCTCGGTCCAGAACAGTTGCCCCCAGCTTGGCTCTTGGATGAGACAGACCAGAGCCAAGTTTAGAATGGATCAACCACCACATGACTGACGTAGCAATTTAACAGATAGGTGTTAGACCCCAAGTTATTACCGACGTCCTTGTTTTACTTAATTATGAGCAGAAATTACTGCTCTCCAGTACGAGTGCTGGAGACATATTCAACGTGAATCCCGAATGTGATCTCTGGTGACTTCAGCTTGCGATTATCTGGGAAACTGATACTTGGACTTTATTGGGAAATAACGATTCTTTTAAAGAAAACGTCAGTTTCATAAGGATTTTCTCAACTGCTCCCTATCTTTGTGACCAACCAGAGACCTAGACATTTATTTTGGCTGACTTCATGGGATCAGGTCACCTTTTACGCGACCAATCAGAATCCTTTATGCACGCTATAAGTACAGAACACTTCTTCATGAGCTTGCATTCTCTTCTTCTTCACTATCGCATAGAGATGATTTTTCCCAAGGGGATGAGTGTAGTTCTTTCTTCTTTCTCCTTTTTTGTGAAGAGAGCTTCATCATCTTCAAAAATCATATTTTTATTTTTCCCAAAGTCCTTGAAGAGATTTGATCTTCTCCGAGCGTTTTTTCTTTCCGACAGAGGCCTTTCTATCTTGGCGTAAAACTGGGTTGCTATGCATTTAGGGAGGCGGAAGCCTTTCTATCCTGGCGTACACGGGGGTGTCTGATCCTACGTGTTGTTAGGATGGAATAATGCTTCCGTCCTCCATTGCATGGGGACCCGGTGGAGCACACTGTTCCTCTCTCCATCTTCTCGGCGGGTTACTTGAAAGCATCTGGCCGGTCTTTCTCGTAGTAACGGCTGGAAATGCAAGGATGCCTAATCAAAGGAGTAAGAACCCCCTTGGAGCAACCTGGGGTGGTCTGCTTTCTTTGACTTGCTTTCAAGGAAGTAACGGGAATCCGCTTCTGCCGCTATCCGTTGAGAAGGCGGGAGAAGGACGAGTGAGCGGAAGATTTCTACTCCGGAGTGGCTTCAGTCCGTTATAGGGTGGAAAACCCGCTGTAGCTGCTCCATGACTTGAGGCAACTTGGAATGGCTGACACCGGCGGAGGATTCTTCAGCTAGAGAGGTCGTACCCCTTCCAACGAGCGAAAGAAGATCTCGATCTTTAATTGCATCGCGGAGAGGTCGTACAAAGAGCATTAACATTCTCTCCGGGGTCATGATCCCGGTTTGCCAATGTTCTGCAAAGCCAATCCACTTTTTTAGGAGACCGAGGTTTGGAGATGTGGACGGGGTACGAGCCAGGTGGCCGGAGATATTTGCCCCCTTTCCCGGGATTTCCTTATTCCATGTCTCAATATCTTCCTTTTCCTCTTATTCAGTTGTATGACGATGTATGGAATGAAAATGATTCAATAGACCTTTTCCTTTTCTGAATTTGTTCTGTATTTCTATTTCATTTTTCCACCAAAGTAACTCTGCTAGGATGAGTCCAACGCTTATCTCGGTAAAAACCAAGTAAAGACATTGCCGGGGTTGGTCCAATGCCACCCCGGAGTAATGGCCATAAACACACCTCAGAATTAGCATGTCGTGTGTAATGTCAATAGTTAATTGGGCCTGAAATCCGTGGTACCAACCCGGGTTCTCATCCAACATTCGTACGACGCTTTAGATTACTGCGTAACCGTTATTTCAACTGCTATTACAGCTGCGTGGGCCACGTGTTGCGATTTCATTGGAGGGACGTGCCTAGAGCTCCGCGAGCCATGATGAGCACCTTTTGAATTTGCATTGGAGGGGACAGGAATGCCCCCTGACCGTTCAACCCTTAATAGACCCTTTATAAATAAGAGTCAAAGGTCTGTCTTCCTTACTCTATCATTTTTAGCCTCCTTCACCGTGCGTTGAAAGCTTTGGCTTCCTTTTGGGTGTTTTCCACTCGCAGCTTCTCTATTGTTCTAGCGCAGCTTCTCCACTCTCTACTTTTACACAGTAAGTTACTTTCTTTCAGTCTTTTTGTCATTTGCGCTTTTCAAAAAGTAGAGTAGCTACGCGTTTCTGGTTTTGCTTGTCTTCAAATAGGGCTTAGTAATTTAGGTAGATACAGTCGCCTCCCTGAAACACCAACTTCGCTGCGCCATGTGCGGTGGAGGAGTTCCCCTGAATGCTTTATTTCCGGTGGGACAGGAGGTCGGTAGGGGAGGTTAGGATTACCTCGCTCTCCCTGTGTCTGAATCTATGAAACTATTGATTCTGACAGTTTCTTACCGACTTCTTTGGATGTTCTCAGGGTTTCCATGGCCAAAGGGAAAAAAACTAGGGTTCAGCCCCCATCTCACGACGTCAGTGATCCGGCGGAAGACGAGCTGGTTCGAGTGCGGCGGGGCCCCGGGTTTTCAAGTGGGTAGTGGACAACGTGTGGGATCGTCAATCCAGGTTTTCAAGTGAAGCCGTACTCCGAGAGTCCCTCTTCGCCTTGGAGTTAACCGTGAACAAGGCCCGAGATGACGAGTTCGAAGTTGTCTGTCCGAACTAGAATGAGAGGGTATGTTCCTGCCAAGAAGAGGGTTCGCATTTCATGTTCCTGTACGAGCCGCTTTTCCTTAAGTTAGGGCTGAGGATGCCGTTTTCGACTTCCAAATGGACATACTCCGTACTCTCCAAGTGGCCCCTTCACAGATCCATCCTAACGGTTGGGGCTACATCATATCGTTCGAGAGGTTTTGTAGGTTGATGGGCCTCAAGTGCTCGGCGAATACTTTTTTTTTATTTTTATACAAGAATAAACACCCAGAGGACGGTAAGGTAGACGAGCTGGCTTGTCATCCGATCCCGGCTCGGTCGTAAGTCCTTTGATGTTTTCGAAGGAAGCTTCAAAGGGTTTAAGACTGTGTTTTTCAAGATAAAAGCCAAGGAGGGATGTTATCCCTTTTTCCTCAAGCCGGACGGGGAGCCAGAATTTTCTCTTTATTGGACGTAGAGGTGCTGGGACGTGCCTCTCGACATGATTGAGAAAGAAGAGGGAGATCTCGACCCCGAAGAATCTAGGACCGCGAAATTCATAACCCGATACGCTGAGAAGCATGGGAACATCAACATTAGAGATGTCCTTTGTGTCCCTGGTGATGATCTTCTTTACACTTTGTTAGGTAGGAATTAGGGCGTTTATGCCTCTAGTGTATCCCTAGGAGTTTGCTTTATCTTTATATATCAATGTTTCGAGATGTATTGACTGTATTTGTTTCTGCTTCTTTTTAGTTAGCAACATGACATCTGGATCTTCTATGGTTACACTGCGGTCTTCAAGAAACCGGAGGAAAGGGAAGAAAGCCGCAGCTTCTTCCTCCACAGCCATTCCGGACTCATCCGACCGAGGTGTTGCCATTGGAGAGCAAGATGAGCCGAGATCCCCTACCCCCCTTCTCAAAGGGAGAAAAAGGCGAGCTGTCGAAGAGCCTTCTGAGCATGATGGACGGTTGTCGAAGGGCGGCGAGAGGGAAATGGCAGACTTCTTGCCAATCATCACGGGGAACTCTGAGCCCGGGCCCTTCATAGATGGGCGATTTTTGAGTGGCGAGGTGAGGCAACATATTTCCGAACAGGGCTTGGGCCAAACCATAGCCGCGCTCCAGAGGCAAGCACTCCGGGTGGCAGCCGAGATCCGTGTCATCGAGGTCACTATCAAGAAGGCTAATCGCCAGGCGTCGGCAGAGCTGAGGTCCTTGAAGAAAGAAAAGGAGGAGATCGACCAGAAGTTGGCTGCGTCCCTAAAAGCCAGTGAGGATAATAGGATGAGAGTCGTCGAACTGGAAAAGAAAGTCGCTGAGTTGGAAAAGGCGTTGGCGGAATCTGAGGCTGCCAAGAAGGTCGAGAAGCTTGAAGCCGACAGAAGCATTGGCACTCTGAGGGCCGAGGTGGCGGAGCTTGAAAAGGAGGTGGAGGAGCTGGACGGAGTAGCTGGAAATGTTGGGGAGGAGCAGTTCCAAAATGTTGTGAAGCAAATCCAGCACTTCAATCCCGGGGTCGACCTTATCTTGGAGGGTGTGACCTCAGAGAAGATGTTTCATGACGGCCAGCTTGTAGCTGTCGAGGAAGTAGCCGCGAAAGCTCCTGGTGGCAACCCGGAGGTTATTCAGATCCCGGAAGAGGAAGGGGCCGGCATTTGATTTTTTTTTGCCCCCTGCGTGGGGTTTTACTGTTTGTATGGACAATTGCCCCGTGTTTAGGGTTTTATAACTAATTACTTTGTTTAGTCGTTCGTTTTCGTTTTTCATGGTCCGACCTGGGTCCAACGCCCATTTTCGTAGTCGTTATGCCGGACTTAGAAAACTGTGCTGTGAAAACCATGGTCTGGGATCCTTCACTTATGTCATTAATTGAGTGGCATTCCCTTAGACTTAAGTAAGAAAAGGCCTTGGTCTTTAGTCTAACGCTTATAATAATGAAACGTCAAGAAATTTTAGACTTAGGCGAAGTAAAACCTTAATCCGTATTCCAGTGCTTGCTGCGGGAAGCGTTTAGAATTGCAGACATAGGTAAGAGTAGCGCCTGGTTAGGGCATTTTACGCGAAGACCCTTTTGCCCAAGGTGCCAGCATTGCTTTCAACCTTGTCCGGGATAAGTATCCTAATAATCGTACAGATTTTAGGATCCCTTCTTGGCTTAGGTATAAGGAAGGAGTGTGTACATATGATCCGTACTGTCTCCTATCGACTTTTTAGAGCAACACGTTGGATCAAACCTGGTTTCCTGAATAATAACTTTATTGCTGAACCTGGGAGAACAAGAGTCCGTACATAGTGTACTTATTTAAAACAAGAACGGATCAAAGATAATTCTACTGAAGGGCTAAGCCGCTATGGGCATTTAGCTATAGTATTTCCTTAGTTTGTCCGTATTCCAGTAATTCTTGACCGGGATCCCAGATAACATTTCCAATGTGTGGGCTCCCTTACCCGTACTGGTGACGACACGATAGGGGCCTTCCCAGTTAGGGGCCAGTTTTCCTTGGGAGGCATTTTTCCCTCCTATGTCGGCTCTTCTGAGGACTAGATCGCCGGGCTGGAATTTTCTCAGGACTACCTTCTTGTTGTACCTGGCCGCTGTCTTCTGCTTGAGGGCGGCATCCCGTATGTGGGCTACGTTTCTTCTTTCTTTGAGCAAGTCCAGGTCCTCTCTGATTAGGCCGGGGTTGTTGTCGGATGAAAACTATTGGTAGCGCCAGCTAGGCTCCCCTATCTCCACCGGGATCATGGCTTCGCAGCCATAAGTCAGCTTGAAAGGGGTCTCTCCCGTCGTGGAATGGGGGGTGGTCCGGTATGCCCAGAGAATATGGTCAAGTTGCTCGACCCAGTTCCTTTTGGCTTCGTCTAACCTCTTTTTCAAGCCTCGCATGATGATTCTATTGGCGGCCTCAGCTTGTCCGTTCGTCCTGGGGTTCTCGACGGAGCTGCAGTGGTGCTTTATTTTCAGACCGGCTAGTAGCTCCTCAAAAGCTTTATCTTTGAACTGGGTTCCGTTGTCTGTGACTACAGATTCTGGTATGCCAAACCTGGTGATGATATGGCGCCAAGTAAACTTCTGAATTCGAGCCGAGGTGATGGTGATCAGGGGTTCAGCCTTGATCCATTTAATAAAATAGTCTACTGCTACCACCAAGTATTTAAACTACCCTGGGGCCTGGGGGAACGGACCTAAAATGTCCATACCCCACCGGTAAAAGGGCCAAGGAACCGACGTCGTGGATAGCTCTTCAGAAGGGGCTTAAAAATGATCTGTATGACGCTGACACTTGTCGCAAGTTTGAACATGTGCATGGGAGTCAGCTTCCATTGTTGGCCAATAGAATCCTGCCCTTAATACATTTTGGGCTAGGGCTTTGGCTCCTAAGTGGTGACCGCAACTCCCTTTATGAACTTCAGCTAGGGCGTATTCTGCTTCTTTGGGGGTTAAGCACTTTAGAAGAGGGGAAGAGAAACCACGCCAGTATAGTCGACCGTTGTAAATGGTGTATCTGACCGACGTCTTTACTAATCTGGAAGCCTCCTTCGGGTCCGTTGGCAGCTTTCCATGCTGCAGATAGCCCAGTATAAGAGTGATCCAAGATGGCTGATGATCCTCCACTTGGGATATGCTATGATCCGTGATGGAAGGTTGGGAAAGAGTTTCTTGGATTACAGACCGGTTATTGCTAGGGCTTTTTGTGCTGGCCAGTTTAGATAAGAGGTCAGCTCTGGAGTTCTGTTCCCTTGGGATGTGCTCTATCCTGACTTCTTCAAAAACTTTTAAAAGTTCTTGGACCTTGTTCAAGTATTTCTGTAGGAGGGGCTCTTTAGCTTGATAGTCACCTCGGATTTGAGAGGTTACTAGCTGGGAGTCACTGCAAAGTGTGATCCGCCTTGCCTCCAAATCCTTTGCCATTAGCAACCCAGCGATACAGGCCTCGTACTCGGCCTGATTGTTTGAAGTTGGGAGTTCAAACTTCAGGGAGTGCTCCAAAGTCAAACCCTATGGATTTTCGACTATCACCCCAGCCCCACTTCCTTTGGGGTTCGACAATCCGTCGACAAAAATGGTCCAGAAAGCTTTCTTTGGGTCGCTGTTGTCTGTTGTGAGTTTTGCCAGGAAGTCGGACAACGCCTGGGCTTTTATTGCAAGTCGTGGTTCGTATGTAATCCTAAATTTTGAGAGTTCAATCGACCACACAATCATTTTCCCGGGCAGATCTGGTTTGTGTAGTACCTGTCGGATAGGTTGGTCGGTTCTTACCACCACAGGGTGGCATTGGAAATATTGCCGAAGTCTTCTTGCGGTGATGATGAGCGCAAAGGCGACTTTCTCAACCTTTTGGTATCGGAGCTCAGGTCCCTGGAGAACCTTACTCACGAAGTAGACAGGCTTCTGTCCCTCGTCAGTTTCTCTGATCAAAACTGAGCTTACGACTTCGTTGTGGATGGATAAGTACAAGTAAAGTGTTTCCCTGATGTCCAGCCTCGTCAATATAGGGGGGAGGACAAAAGGTTTTTCAACGATGTGAAGGCGTCCTCGCACTCTTGAGTCCATTCAAAACTTCTTCCCTTCTTGAGCAATTTGAAGAGGGGGAGAGACTTGTGAGCAGCTTTGGCTAAGAACCTTGTGAGGGCCGCTATGCGCCCCGTGAGCTGTTGTACTTCTTTGACATTCCGGGGACTCCTCATGTTGAGGACGGCCTGACATTTATCCGGATTAGCTTCAATTCCTCTATGCGTTAGCACGAACCCCCAAATTTACCGACCTGGACTCCGAAAGCGCATTTCTCCGGGTTTAACCTCATATTGTATTTCCTGGTTTTGTACAAATACTTCTTCAAGATTCGCCGTGTGAGATCCGGCGTGTGGGGTCTTGACTATCATGTCGTCTATATAGACTTCTAGCATTTTTCCCACTTGGTTTTCAAAAACCTTGTTCATCATCCTCTGGTAGGTGGCTCCTGCATTCTTTAGGCCGAAAGACATGACCTTGTAGCAGTAGCTCGCCCTATCAGTAATGAAGGCGGTTTTATCTTCATCCCCAGCGTACATGGGAATCTGGTTGTATCCGGAATACGCATCCATGAATGAGAGCCACCTGAACCCGGAGGATCCGTCCACTAATTTATCCACATTGGGGAGTGGATATGGGTCCTTGGGACAAGCTTTATTCAGGTCGGTATAGTGTACGCACATCCTCCATTTTTCGTTGGACTTTTTTACCAGGACCACGTTGGAAAGCCATGTGGTATAGGAAATTTCTCTGATGAAGTTGCCATTTAGCAGTTCTTTAACTTGGTCTTCGACGACTTGCTGCCTCTCGGGTCTGACCTTCCTCTTTTTTTGCGCAACCGGTTTGGCGCCTTCTTTAATCGACAAAATGGTGGCAAATAAAGCTGGGATCGAGTCCGGCATGTCGGAGGAAGTCCAAGCGAAAAGGTCTTTGTTTTTCAACAAGAGTTCTGAGAGCTGTTGTTTTTCTCCTTCACCCAGACGAGCTCCGGTTTTAGTTACCTGTCCAGGATTGTTCCCGAGTTGAAGGGATTCCAGTTCGCCTTTGGGTTGTGGTCGGGTATCCCGGTTTCTTCTCTGACGTCCAGCTCGGTCATCAGAATGTTAACCTGGTCGACAGCCGGGGTAGAGACAGAGCGGCTTGACGTCCGGGGTATTTTACAAATCTTCAAGCTCTCGTTATAGCATTTTCTGGCTGCAACCTGGTCGCCTTTAATAGTGACGACGTCATTGTTCTTATTGAGGAGCTTCATCACGAGGTGAGTGGTGGATATTACTGCCCCGAGAACGTTGAGAGACGGACGTCCCAGGATAATGTTATAGGCCGAGGGGCAGTCAACGACCAGGAATTTTACCTTCACAGTCTTGAAGAGTGTAGATGATCCAAGAGTTAGGTGGGTCTCGTAATATCCTACCGGAGTGATCTTCTCACTGGTGAAACCAGTCAATTCTCTAACATGGGGAGTCAAGTCGGATTGCGGAAGTTCCAATTTTTGGTAAAGGTCTAGGAATATAATGTCGGCTGAACTCCCTTGATCGACGAAAATTCAGTGGACTTCGGCATTGGAAATTACTCCGGAGATGACGAGTGGGTCGTCGTGATCCAGGATTATTCCGCCGTAGTCTTCGTCTGAGAAGGTGATGAGAGGCGCTTTCCTCTTTTCTGCTTGTGTTCTTAATCCTGAGTGGGCCACGCTAAAAACTGCCATTCTGAGGGCTTTCTTTCGAGCTCCATTGGAGGATCCTCCTCCGGCAAAACCACCGGCAATGGTATGGATCGTCCTGTTGGGCTCAGCGTGGTGATCATCGTTACCGGTGGGGGGAGTGTTTCTATCCCGGCCCTGTCGGTTGTTGTTATTACGTTGAGGCGGAGTCCGGGATCTTCTCCTCGGGCTTCTTGTCCTTCTTCTGCGCGGAGGGAATGGACTCCGACGTTTGGTGTCTGTGCGTCTGTTATCCCCTTCGTTGTTTTGCGCACGAAGGATATACTGCTGCAAGCGCCCGGTCTTGATTAGAAATTCAATGGCATCTCGCAGCTGATAGCAATCCTCTGTATCGTGGCCATAGGCTTTGTGCCATGTGCAATGTTTGGAGTGATCCTTCTGCCTTTGCCTCTTGATAGGAGGCGGTCTCGGGATGTTCTGAAACTCCGTGTTCATCACTTCCCTCAAGATCGTTTCTCGGGGTGTGTTCAGAGGAGTATAGTCTGCATAGTTTCTCCGGGGTGGGCTACCCTTCGGGGGTCGTGACCTTGAGGAATTTTGGCTGGACTTTTGGTGAGAAGGTTCACTTTTGTCCCACCTCCTGTGGTCTTCTGTTGCCTCTTCTAGGTAGACTTACTTCTCGGAACGTTTTTGGAAGTCGATCAGATTGTCTGGCTTCTTTTTCGCCAGGGACTTGAAGAAGTCGGAGCCTATCCGGAGACCGTTTCTGGCGTAATGCAAGGCTATTCTGTCTTCAAAGTTTTCTACGTTGGTGCAGGAAGCCATGAAACGTCTGACATAGTCCCGGAGGCTTTCATCCTTTCCCTGGCGGATCTTGGCCAAGGATTCGATGGATTTAGACTGTTCCTTGCTCGTGATGTACTGCATCAGGAAACACTGCTTGAGGTCGGACCAATCCACTATGGTTCCCCGTGGTTGGCTGGTGAACCATTTGAGGACCCCCTTTTTGAGGGAGAGAGGGAAGGCTCGGCACAACAGTTCCATGGATCCGCCATAGAAGCATAGGGACTGCTCGTAGGCATTGATGTGTTCCTGGGGGTCCGTGGTCCCGTCGTAAACTTCAAGGTTTGGAGGAAACTTGAAATTTCTCGGAACCCTAATTCCATGAGCTGGTCGAAAAAGGCTGTTCCACGGTTCCTTGGTTCCGATTGTTGTCCCCAGTATGAGGAATTCTCTCATCATCATGGGCCCTCGACCTATTATTTTCCACGTCGATCTGTCTGTCATGTCGGCGTGGCTCTGGTTGACCTTCATGCATGGCGCGCTGCATGTCTTCCAATCTTCTAAACTGGTCATTGAGCAGATCCATATGTTGTTGCAACATATCCTGGAATTGGTGTTGAGAAGCCCGAGATTGATGTGTGTGTTCAGAGCGTGATGCACGATCGTCGAACTCGTTGCTCGGGTTTCCCAAGCGTTGGTGTACAGGAATTCTGCGTTCTTGAAGGTTCTGGCCGCCCTTCTGGGCTGGGAATTCAAGTCTATCCCTTACAGAAATCCTGCGTGATGAGTTAGAAGACTCCTTAGAAAGGGAGGTGGAGTGCCCATCACGTCGGCTTCCCCGGCCTGGGCGGGCGTCGATTTCTCACGCAGAGGTTTGAGCCGCAAGTGGAGGCAATGGTGGTGGTGGACGTTGCATGTCAAGATCTTGTCTCTGGTTGACAGGGGCTTGAGCAGCGTCTCTTCTGGAGTTTTGCCTCGTATTCACCATGATTGGGTGGGATTAGAATTTTATAGTTTTCCCACAGACGGCGCCAATGTTCTGAAGTAAATTCAGAGGAGTACCTGAGATAGGCACGTTACGGTGGATTCCTCCGCAGCACAACAGCGACAATGGTGGTGCGAAGGGGTGGGTACCTGTAAAAGACACTCCAACGCTCAAGTTAGACCGTGCACAATAGGAACAGTCTGTATATCAGAGGAGATGCATACCTTTGACGCTTGACATGGTATTTATAGGAGCGTACGCAGAATCCTAAGGGGATTCCTCTTAGATGTAGGTAATTTATGATTGATATCTTGATGATGATCACCTTTCTATTATTGTAGGATATATCCCTATAAATCCGAGATTAATATAAGGAAAGTATCTAGCCATCAAAGATATCTATAAATCCTATAATATCATAAGCTGACGATTGACAGTTGCGCATATTTAGGGTTTTATCCTCTGCGTGGATCAGCCACGATGTCATATAGTAACACCGCTCAGGTGTCTTGATCCGTGGTACGAAGCACGTCGTGAGTCTTCCTCCACGACAGCTAGGAGGAGTCCGGTAGTACGCACGCCGGGTTGATCCCATGGGTCGGGATCCCGGATCTCGGTCCAGAACAGACACTGAGGGAACATGAATACATGATGATGACGAAAGTGATAATATTATAATTTTGTAGGTTCTTTATTTTGCATTAGTAAATCTGACGCATTGTCGATAGCTTTGGAAGAATGGCTGAATGAGACAAATTCAAGAACAATTTATTTAATATTTCATCCTCTAGTCATTCTTACTAGAGCTGTAAAACGGGTCGGGTTAATTCGGATCGGGTCAGATCGGGTCGGATAAATTTTGAACTAATATTTTGTCAGTTTAGTCTGTCTATTTTACAAATAAATTGGCTGGGTTGGTTCGGCCCGTTGCAAGTTGGCCCATTCGGGTCGGAGTAGATCAAATCATTTTTAATTTTGAACTAGTATTTTCTAACTCAGCTCATCTATTTTGTCGGGTTATTCGGACTGACTTATCAGACTTGGCTCATTTTGACGGTTCTAATTCTTACACATTATAATTTTTTTTGGTAAAAATAAATGTTTTTTGTTTATTAAAGTTGTGTCTAGTGTAGATTGGGCTCGGATCTCTTATGCATTGTTTGGATTGAGAGAAAATGGGAGGAAAGAAGTTGGGGAGAGAGAAAATGAAGAGAAATTGTAATTTTCTCTCTGTTTAGATGGGAAAGAAAACAAGAAAAAAAGAAAATTATACTTGTAGGACTCACAAAAAACTTTTTTCCCTAACAATAGAGAGAAAATGGGAGAGCTCTTACTTGGCACAAAGATCAAGAAACAAAAAAATTACGTCAGAATATTTTATTATTTTTTAAAAGAAAAGTTATGAAAAATAGAATATTTTAATGTTTTCTATATTTTCTTTCTTCTCATTTTCTTTTCATCCAAACAATTAATTTTTCTCCTTACTTTTCTATCTATTTTCTCTCTTCTCATTTTCTTTCTTCTCATTTTCTCTTCTAATCCAAACAAAGGGTTAGTCTTAGATCTCCTATTCCAATTTTCAAGTCATCTAGTGCTCAGGTGTACTTGAAAGGAATAAAGGAGTGGGAAACTCCCTAGTCCCCACTCCAATGCCTAATTATGTTAGTGCCAAATATAAGGTAAAATGGTCTGGAAAGGAGGAGACAAAGTGCATACCTTTGTGGTGAGGGGATACCCAATATTTATAGGTGCTGGGGTGTGACAGGAAGAAGTGATAATACTGTGTGTTGATTGTGGATAGCCAATTACAGGGCTTTCCGTTATTTCGGCCATGGGCCCTTCCATGTTGGGCTGCTAGCCCGTACACTACACAAGCCCCAATTTTTACAAGTTTGATGGGGTAAGGTCTATGAAATCAAATGACCATTTCGCTTTGGAATGTTCTTGGGTTGTTTGAGCTGCCGTTCGGGGCAATCGGTACTTTGCACGTTCTTTGCTATTTTCGGCAATACTCAACCTCTTCATGAGATCATATTTGCCTGATCGTCTTTCTATCTTTCCGAATGATTTGGTGATTTGAGGATATGATCTCCTGCATATTATGTATTCTAAGTTGTTCGCTCTTTTTCGCCATTGATTTTCTTTATTAAATATTTATCTATGGAAACTTGTGCATTACCGCCTGAGTAGCTTGTCATTTCGGCTTCATGTTAGGCAAGGTCATCGATTGTTTTAACTTTGTTGGTGGGTGAGGTGACGCCTCATCTTCCAAGGGTTGCTAATCGATTCTTATGGGGTGATGCTTTCACCTATAGACCTACTAATCATGGTTGTTGTCTTGCCCTTCTCCTCTTGCTCTATGCTCCATTAGCAATTTTTTTTTGTTTTTTTGCACTTTGAGGTTTTACTTTGCTTGTCGTTTTCTTTCTCTTGAGATAGCCTGTTGTTAGACCTGCGCCTTCCTTTTTTCGGTGAGGGATGAGTCCTACCCAAGGAGTCTTGCCCATTGGTGGTGTCAGGCATCATCTAAAACATCTGAAAAAAAAAAGGGGATCTCTATCCTTTCTGGGACTATGATGAGGAATTCATTGGGTTCCAGATCATCATTATGAGGATTTCATAGTTACCTTCTTGTATAATCTCTTCACGGTTTGGCTGGGTACATGGCGTGAGCTATTCCTACTGGGTGTAGATAGTGTTTTTGGAAGTTTTGCATTGTCACCAAATTGGTGGTATTACTTGCAACGTTTCCCTAGTCTGGCATTTGCTTTAAGTATACTGGCTTAGGCCTTATTTTTGGCCTATTATATTCTCCCACCTTAATTTTTTGCTTTCCGTATTCACGAGGGGATTCGCCTCAAAGATGTTTAATTGGAATTATTTTTTAAAAGAAAAAAAGTATTTTTTGGGCTATAAAACATTTTTTTTATTCTTCTTGCATATTTGGTTAATTTTACTTTAATTTTTGTATAAAATTCAATGCATTATAATAGTTTTTTTTTTATAAACTTGAAGCTTATGATTCTAGATTATAAATTATTTCAAAAGCTTTTAAATGTAAATTTTATTTTGTCTTCAATCAAATAACTTTTTAATCATTTTATACTTCTTTTGATAATTTAATACATAAAAATGATTTATTTTATACTATCCAAATAAAATAAATTATTTTAAAATTATTTTTCAGTTAATATATCTAAACATAAAATTGATTCTATTATAATCGATTATACAATAATCGACTATTGAAATAATCAAAGTTTTTACCATTAAACCAAATACATCCATAATAAGGAGTTGGAGAAAGTTATTATGTCCCAGTCTCTTGTGAGTTCTTGTGCTTATGGTGGGACTTCAAATCCTATTAGAAGCTTCCAACTAGTTTTGTGCTTCATGTGCGGAAGGAGATCAAGTTTTGTGCTTGATGTTTCTATATGTCATTATTTGCATCTTATTAATCATATTCCATTCCCACGGGCTAAAACTTGCCACGAATTGTGGAATTTCGTTCGTTTCCTTATACATTATGTTAAGATTGTCTCGTATCTAAAGATTAGTTGTTGAATGTAAACGATCCTTGTAATAAAGTATTTAATGGAAAATCCTTGTAAAAGATACTCTTAATTTTCCTCTCTTTTTTGTCTCCCTATTTCATTTTGTTTATTTTGTTTTGTTTTGTTTTTTTGCAAAGATTACTAGTATTTCTTTGTCGTGGTCGACTTCCAAAAGATTAATTTTGAAACATAAGGCCAAAGGTACACACTAGTTGTACCAGTAGCCAAAGGGCTTGGCTTAGTTTAGGGACGTAAGATCCAAGGCCACACTAGTCGTATGAAAAGCCAAAGTGCTAGCCTCATTTAGGGATGCGTTCTTAAGATGATAGTTAGGTACCCAATCGGCCACACTAAAATATTAAGTCGTATGAAAAGCCAAAGTCTCTCTAGCTAGCCTCATTTTTTGAGGGATGCCAAAAGGCTTGACCCCATTTTGGCACGCAAGGATTGAGGTCACGTTGGTCATACGAGAAATCAAATGGTTCAACTCGGTTTCAGGAAGCAAGGGCTAAGGCCATGCTAGTCCTATGAGGAGCTAAAAGGCTTAACTTAGTTTTGGGACACATGGTTTGATGCCACACTGGTTATACGAGGAGCTAAAAGGATCGAGGCAACTTCAGGATGCAAGGGTCGAGGATTTGCTGGTCATATGTGGAGCCAAAGGGCTCAATTTAGTTTAGGGACGCAAGGCCCTAGGCCACACAGGCTATACGAGGAGCCAAAGGGCATAAGTCAGTTTTAAGACACAGGGGCCAAAGCCATACTTATCATACGAGGAGCCAAAGGGCTTAATTCAATTTTGGGACATAGAGGTCGAGGCCACGTTGGTCGTACAAGTAACCAAAGGAGTCAACTTATTTTTGGATGCAAAGACTGATCATGTTGGTCATACGAGGAGCAAAAGGACTCAACTCTGTTTTGGGATGCAAGGTCTAAGGTCATGCTAGTAATACGAGGAGCCAAATGGCTCAACTTGCTTTAGGGATGCAAAAGTTAAGGCAAAAGTAATCGTATAAGGAGCCAAAGGGCTCGACTTGGCTTTGTTTTGACAGACCTTTTGTGATTTAAGCATAACGTCTGTTGCACTTTCTTTTAAGGGTAGGTGAATCCGATCTCTTGTTTTTTTTTGGTACGTGTACAAGGCCAATATAATCTTAGGTTTCTACTTGGTTATTGCTAAGCTTGCTATATAATAATATCTGACTGCCATTTGGTGAGCCCAAATTATCATTACTTAGTTGTTAATGGTTAGGAATTTCAAAGTGACGTGAACAATAGAAACTTTAGCCCCAGGTTGTTTATATCTTATTTGTCCAAGATAACGTTCTACGTCGAGTTCCCTTTTATAACTAGATGCTTCGCCATTATTAAGTTGTCAATGCTTGAGAATCTTAAGGTGACGTGAACTGTAGAAACCATAACCCTAGGTCGTTTATATCTGGTCTGCGCAAGACAACGTTGTACGTCGAGTTCCCTTCTACGACTAAATACGTCAAGTTCACAATTCAAGTCTTGGCACCTCTCTAAGTGTTGTTTAGAGTTCAACGGTTCTTTTTACTTCTACCTTCCCACCGACAATGAGAGAACTTGTGAAGGATTTAAGTTTCTTCTAATAAATTCAACTTATTAAAAGATGGAGGTATAAGATATCTGCTGAACTCCCTTGGTCGTTGAGAACTTTTCTAACAACTAAATTTCCAATCATGGCTAAGATCACCATCAGGTTATCTTGTGTTCATTGTAGGTAGGCTAGGTATTTGTCAGAAAATGTTATTAGCACCCCTGGAGGAATCAATTTTCCAGGGTAGATACTGGTAACTGTCATTACTATTTGCAAGTGCCTTTTCTTGTCATTTTTTCACGTACCTCCTTCAACGAATCCTCTAGTGGTGGTGTGTTGACTTCTCTAATCTTGTCCTTCGTCTTGGAGTTTCTGCTGCACTGATTATTTTCTCTTCATGGGGTGATAGAAGATCATCTATATGACTTGTAGGTGTTCGATCAATAGTTTTGTGATTCACATTCCCTCAAATCCATGAATTTTCTTAGTTATCCTTTTTGTATCAGATCTTCCACCTCATCTTTGAGATACTTACCCCAAGGCTCATTTAGCAAACTTCTTGGAATTGTGTGACACCTTCAAGCACAACAACATATCTGAGGATGTTATTCGCTTGCGGCTTTTCCCCTTCTCTTTGAGGGATCGGGCGAAGAACTAGCTTCAATCCTCACCTGTTGATTCTATTATTACTTGGGATAAGTTGACAAGCAATCTTCTAACTAGATTCTTCCCACCTATGAAGGCAATGAAGTTAAGGAATGATATTACTTCTTTTAGACAAATAGAGGGCTAGACTTTGTTTGAGGCTTGGGAAAGATTCAAAGAATTGTTGCAAAGATTCCCACATCATGTCATTTGAAAATGGATGCTTGTCCATACCTTTAATAGTGGTTTGACTGGACCCATCTAATCCACCATAAATGCAGAAGCTGGCAGAGCCCTCATGAGCAAGTTTGTTAATGCATCATATAATTTGTTGGAGGAAATGGCCACCAATAACTATTAGTGGCCCATGGAGAAAGTCATCCCTAGGAAGGTGGCAGGTGTGAATGAGGTTGATGCTATAACCTCCCTTACAGCTCAAGTGGCTGAACTTTCCAAGAAATTGTACATTATATTGAGAATTTGAGACTTGTGACCATTGTGGTGAACCCCATTATACGGAGAATTGCACCGCGGGCTTGGAGAGTATGTAGTATGCAAGCCAATTGCCAATCTAGTCATAATAATGCTTTGGCAATACCTGTAGACGAAATCATCCCAACTTCTCACAGGGTGGCAATGCTCAAGGTACCTTATCTTCCTAACACAAAGCAACAATTTTGATCCCTTTAAGTTTTCAAAACATGAGCTCCCATTAAGACAAGACACCCAACTTAGAGAAAATGTGCTCAATTCATGAGCAATCGCGAAGCTTTCATGGCTAATACCAAAGCTAAATTTTCCTCTCATAATGCTATGCTCCAAATAGCTTCGTTGAGAAATTTAAAAACTCAAGTTGGTCAATTATCCCATGCCTTGAATAATCTGCCCCAAGGGTGTTTTCCTATTGACACTATTACTAACCACAAGGATGACAACATGGCACAATGCATGGCTATAAACCTCTGAAGTGGCAAGGAGCTTGGGGAAACCCAACTACAAAGGAGCGTGATAGCACAAAAGAGCATGCCGGTGACAAAGAAGAGATGCATGAGAGAAAGCATATTGAGAATAAAGAAAAGAGGTTGGAAAAAAGAAGGAAGTTGACACCGAGTGATGGCAAGCTCAAAGACAAACCCTACATGCCTCCCCTACATTTCCTCAACTGGCTAGCTAAACAAAAGCTTAATGCACAATTCCATAACTTTCTAGAGGTGTTCAAAAAGTTTCATAACATCCTATTTGCCAAAGCATTAGCCCAAAAGCCTAGATACTTCAAGTTCATGAAAAGGTCTTATCCAACAAGCAGAAGTTTGAGTAACAAGTGTTGTGTCCCAAGGGATTTGGTTTAGAGTTTATATTAGTGATTAATTAATTATGTTGTTCAAGCTTAAGCAACATGAATCAAAGATAACAAGGGAAAAATGCAAGCAAATAAGAAAATCCACACAAACCGAGATTAGAGAAATAACATTGGGTTAAGGCCTAGGGGTCTTCCTCTACCCACTACTTCACTTGGATGTTACAAACTGCGAGGATATTTGTTAATGAATTCAAGTTGTTAGCCAAAACCTTAATTATCTAAATGCCTATGTCTAGGTCACTTGACTTTAGCATTAATCACCTAAATCACTAAGTTTCCATGTTAGATAAAATAATGTCATGCTTGTCAAGTACTTGTTTCAAACATATGCAATGCACGACCAATGAGTATATGTCCATCCCATTAGCAAATCAACATACCCAACTTAAGCAAGTGAAATTGAATATGCATAACCTAAAACCATGCTCCCTATTTCCTATCCCTATGTCTAGATCAAGGAAATGCCTAAAATCAAATGGTGATCAAGCAATTGAATGAATTAAACATGGAATGAGGCAAACAACAAAACATTCATTAACAAATATTTATAAGAAACTTACAAAAACCCAAGATCCATAATGAGATCCAAAAGATCCCTTAGTTAGAGAATTTGAAATCCATACAAAGAACAAAACCGATATCTAAAAAGATCTCCATACAAAAATCAAAGATTGAAGAGAAGGGAAGAGAAGAAAAAAAGGAGAATGAGCTTGGGAGTTGATGGTCTCCCTCTTCTTGAGCTTGAATCCTTGATTTTGATGGAAGTTCCTCTATAGAATTAGATCTCAAAAAACCCAGAGTTTCTATCTCTGAAAGGGCTTAATGTATAATCTCCATTCTCCTCATACAAATAAGTATTAAAATATAAAAAGAAAATACGAATTCGAGTCTATTAACCATGCGTAGGCATGGAATTTTTGTTCAAGCCTTTAGTTGCTCCATGCCTAGGTTAGGAATGGTCTTGCTGAGGCGTGGAGTATGGTCCATGACGCCATTCTTCAGCTTCTTATGCTAGGCATAGGCCAGGAAATTTGTAGCCTAGGCTTAGTGTTCTCTGGCTCCAAATTTGCTAGTAGCTGAGGCCACCACACCTCGGCTTGGAATTCCTATGCTAAGGCATGGTTCCTTGCTCCCTGACGTGCTTGATTTTCTTCCTTTAATCTCACATTTAGCTCTAAATCTCTTGCTTGGCCCTTCTTTGACACTTATGGCTCAATTAAACCTACAAAACATCATTAGAAAAATACATAAGTTTATAAAAATCTTTAAGCATATTCAATTTTAATTTATAAAGGACCAAAACTTGACCGAGTTAACCCAAATGGAGTTGTAAGCTCATATTATCCAAATTGAACATAAAACCCATAAAAATCATGGAAACTAGGACTAACAACTTGAGTTAATCAACTAACTAGAGGCATAATAACTCTATTTCATAGAGTTATTAGATGGATGCATTCCAGGGCCTCAAAACAGGCTTCCCAGTCAACTCTTCAAGCCTTTAGGCTCTCTTTCCTAACTTAGGTAATACCCAGATTGGGCCATCCTAATTTAGTGAGTTTTCCTTCTCCAAGGACCCACGTCATGTGTCCAACTATTCTTAATGCAATATCATTGACCTACAACTTCCTTTGCACAATCTTTTATGTTATACTTCTTTGATGCTTGTTTGATTGATGGCTACTTCCCTTAGGCGGGCAGCTTCCTTATCTTCCTCGAAAAGGTCAAGGTCAGTCTTCCAATTTTGATGTGGGTT
This sequence comes from Ormosia emarginata, assembly GCA_029884605.1. Lineage (NCBI taxonomy): Eukaryota > Viridiplantae > Streptophyta > Magnoliopsida > Fabales > Fabaceae > Ormosia > Ormosia emarginata. The sequence goes on along the minus strand of JAQQTP010000078.1, from coordinate 14,827,088 downwards.
TTTCACAAGCGCATGGATCACTCAAGTAGTAAATAAGATCGTTCCCATGATGATCATATGATTATTAACTATCACGACAAAACCAATTATTTAAGCTATACAAAACATGAATAAAATGCAATTTAAAAGGCAATAAAACAACTAACCAAATTAGCAACTCTAATGAGAATAGAGTTTAACCAAGCATCAAAGACCTAGTATTAGGAATCCACTACAATTACCCATCATGATAAACATTGATTCTCCTTTATTAATGATTAATTATGAATTTGAAGGCAGTCTATTCTAAATTATTTAAAGCCCAATCTCTTAGCACTAAAAACGTGTTAAAACTAAATCAACCACATTCTCATGACAATCAAGTTTGTTAAAACCCATTAAGTTCATTGATATCCTATTAACCCTCAAAGGGTTAAGCATTTCTCTAGATCTTAATTCCAAAGTTCAATTCCTAGATTATCAAGCATTGGACTTCATTTCTTGATCCTTCATCTAATACCTAAGATCATGTAGGTATAGCCGGCAACATACCCCAAGCATTAAGAACACTAAGAATGAATAAAAAATTAATAATTAATTCATTAATAAAGAAAGAAATCAAATATTCAACATAATAGAGTAGATATCTTCATCTTAACCCTAGAGAAAATGGATTTAGTCATTCATGGAAATCAAATCACAAACAAACATCAAGGATGAAGAATCAACCATCAAACCCAAAGACAAGAGAAAATAGAAGAGGAAGAGAGATAGAAGAAAAAAAACTCAATATGTCTTTAATGGTTACAACTCTTGCCCTTGAACTTGTCTTCAAGTCATTGCCTTTAAACCTTTGTCTCCAATCAGCCTTTATACTTCAATTCCCTCTTCTTTTATAGGGGGCTTACCCTAATGAAGGTGTATCTTAACTCAACTTCTCCAATTTGTCCTTAATTAAAGAAGGCTTATTGATTTGGCTTAAAAAGATCAGATTTGTGAATCACACACACCCCCACTTGTGTAACCTAGGAATTAACATAGGGATGGGGCATGTAAGCCTCTATTTGCATTCTTGACAGATTACATGGACTATGTGATTTCACACAAGGAGGCGTGTAAGGCTCTATTGTTGGTTTTTTGGTGAGGGCTTTGATAACTGCTGACTTTACTAAATTTAAATAAATTTATAATTGAATTATCAAAACTACTTGTAGCATAAGATAACACTACGTCGAGCCTATAGATTACTCTAATTATGAAGTCAGATTAAGAGGTTAATAAATAGGGGGGAGGGAGTTTGTCAACTTAAACAAAAGAAACTAAAAGCAATTAAAGAAGAGAAAACAAAATTAAGAAGTAATTAATCCAAGAGAATTAACCAATCTTGATTTTAATTCATCATTGATTTCTATAGATGCATTCAATTATTAAACGAATCTTTAGTCTTAAATCACATCAAGACGCCTTAAAATGATCCATGGATCTTCTACTAGATACGCATCCAGAATTCAATTAATTAAGGTTAGACAAATTAAGCATTCATCTAAAAGCCAAATCAACCTAAAAATTAAGATCCAACCAAGCTAAACAAAGAAAGAGATCTAGAGAGAAAGGAGAGAAAAGAGAGAGATCTAGATCTAGAGAGAGAATAAAAAGTGTAGAATGAGAAGTTGAGTCTTGGATTTCTGCTTTTACCTCCTATGACTAACCCCTAATTTTGCCTTCCATGATCATAATTCTAATGGGCACAAAGCTGGGACAATTAGGAATCACTGGGCCCAAGTCCCTTGTCATTTAAAGGCCTACAACTCAAGTTATGCTCAATTAGTGGCCCAACTCATCATTAACTTATCTTTGTTTTTCAGCTTTAGTTATGTGCCCAAAATAATGTATTTACGTTAGGAGTCTCATAAAATTTGTAGCTTAGCTTTCATTTGGGCTTAGTTTGACATCCATTGAATTCCTATAATTAGAGATATAGGCTGATGAGTGCACAGAGGTCAAGCTGTTAGGATCGACATTCTAGTTCTTGCCTCAACTTCAATTTAAATTATCCAAATGTATGATTCAACTCCTGAGGTCTTCATGAAACTTGTAGGGATTTGTATTAGCTTTCCTACAAGAACAGAATCACACTAATCAGATAATTGGAACTCAGATCATAGCCAAAATACTAAACATTGCCAAATACACAAATAAAGGTCAATTCATACAATAATTCCTTTGATGATCCAATTAGGTCCAATATCATAAAATGTGACAAAACCAATCTAATTAAGCCAAATTGAACCTTAAGACACCTAGTGAAAGAATCATTAAATGAAAAAAAATATTACTATCAAATTCCCCCACACTTAGCTTTTTGTACTCTTAGGCAAAACATATAAGACTAAAACTAGGGAACAAGGAAAAGCAATATAAACTCAAAAGCTAAAAACTCTACAAGACTCAATTTCTAATGATATTCAATAATGGCACAAAAATTTGTAATCAAGAAGAGAAACCAAAGATTCATGAGATCAAAACATTCATGAGGTAACATTTCTTCACATCTCAAACCAACAAACAATGTATCTTTAATTTGAAAATCATGAATCAAGAATGATAGATCCTCATAAGATACACTCTCAATCCCTCAAGTGTTTACAAGATAAGTATTTCACTCAATTCAACCTATGAAAATTGTACTACCATAAGCTTGCTTATCTTCTACTTCTCCACTACTCAAACACATGCACACAAAAATCAAAAGGACTTTATTCAAGATTGTAATAGGGTCAAGGTAAGGGAAGGAAACAATATGGATATGACAAGCTAAATACCTAAGAGAATAAAAGAGCATTAGGGAGGAACTCAATTAATAAGCATGAAATTTTACCCCTCAATTCTATATAATGTGCATTCTCTTTACATATTCCTTTCTTTTTTATTATTTATTTGATTTCTTTTCTTTCACAACCTTCTTGTACTTATTCTTTTTCTCTTTTTTTTTTCAGTTGACTTTTTTTCTTTCTTTTTCTTCCACCAAACATTTTGCACATTGCACATCAATTTGCACAACTCCCACACTTGTACTATTAATTACCCATAAGTAAAAGAGCTCCTCCAATGAAAATGAACCAATGTTCTCCTATTCACTACGGTAAGGTAAAAACATGGTTTTTCACAAAAGGCATATATTGAGCTAAGATAAAGAATAGGTAAATAGGCTCAAATGGGTTAATCAAAGGGAAATGATGCAAGATTAGTTATTTGGCCAAAGTAGCTAATTCAAGAAAGAATGTCTCAATCATGTTTATGCATGCAAGTGAAAATATAACTTCAAAAAGAAACAAAACAAGTTCTAGAGTAATCAATTGCCATGACTAAAAATCACACAAGAAAGAAAAGAATGACATAAGTGCTAAATCCATCCATCAAAAAGCTCAAAATATGACAAGGTATATGATAATCATATATTTTATACATTAATGAACTCTCATTATTAGTCATTTACACTCTTCATGTACTTAATTGATTGAATTTGATTATGTTTTGTAAGTTTGAACTCGAATCGGACTTAATTGATTTTTTCAGCATTATTTGGGTCTTACACTGTTTCTGTATTTTGGCCATATCTTGAGTTCTAAATGTCTGATAATTATGAATTTTACCTTGTAGGAAAGATAAGAGAGAGTTCTACAACTTTGATGAAGAGCTCAAAGACAATTTCAGACATCTAGTGGAGCTAATTGGGCATGGAAATCAGAATACGGGTTTTGTGACTGGAACCCGAACAGTGTGTAGTAACCAGAACATAATTCGAGTTTGGGTTTATAAAATGGGCTGAAAATTTGTAATCTGAAAGTTAAGACCCATATGTACAACTTTCATGACAAACAAAAAACTTGATTCGGGTTCCTTGATGGTGATATTGGGTCTGAAAGTCAAAACAGAGGTGCTGAAACTGGTCCTGAACTGTCTGTAGTAATTGAGTCATATCTTGGGCTGTAGGACGATTTTTTGGGTGCTTCCAAAGCCATTGGAAATCTTAGACAATTTCCTAGAACTTTCATGAAGACCACTTGGCTTGGAAATGACGAAATCAATGAGTTCAGCAATAAATAATTTTGGAGACAAGGAAGCTCACCTACTAATCTCACCTACTCATCCACCTACTACTCCTAATCCTCTATAAAAGGCTGGGTATGGAGAGCTCTAAGAAGACACTTGGTGTTAGAGATAGCTTTTCACAGTTCTTGTATATTTTTCCTTCATTGTAATGGAGAGCTAAGTCACTTCTAGTCAATTCGGGACTCTTGAAGAGATTGTGGCTTGGATTCTTGAGACCTTGGTTATATAATGTATTTGATTTATATTTGAATTCCTCTTCTCTTCTTCTTCTGTTCTCTTGATCTTGAATGCATGAATGGTGATTCTGTTTATGTTTGATCTGATTTGATCTTGGTTTAAGATTAAGTATTGTGATGAAATTTAGAACTGATTGATCTGAATTAATCACATAATTGAAGATTGAGATTTGTGATGAAACTTAGAACTGATTGATCTAAATTAATCACGTAATTGAAGAGGTTAGGTTACTGATTTGTGCCTAGGTTAATTGAATTCGGTGCTTAAATTGACATATATTTACATGAATGGTGCGATTGCGATTTGATTTGTGTTTATCACTTGTCAATTGAATTACGACGATTGTCTAGTATGAATTACGGATCGATGCGAGAGATCTCGGTTAGATCCAAGTTAACCATTCAAATGTATTTCAGGTGTTTGTTGAAAGGTCTATGATTGAATCCACCCAATCTCGGATAGATTTCTCAATTGACTGCTTTTTTTAATTGTTATTTTTCTTCAGATCTTGTCATTGTAATCCTTGAACAATCAAAACCCCCTTTTCTAACTTAACTTAATTTGATAAAATTGCATTTATGATCCTTGAGGAGACGATCCAAAGGTGTTGTTCACTATACTACAAACTTAGTTAATAACTTCGGTTATAATTTTGATCGAGTTCTACTCGTCAAAAATTTTGGCGCCGCGTTGTTAATGGGATCTCGAAGGTGTAATCTTTTCATTTTGAGTAACCTTACTAATTTTGTTCTTTCTTACCTATTCTAACAGTTATTTTTCATTTACTAACATTGTTCATACCATACTAACATTTTTATCTTAACTTTTGAATTTTTCTGATTTAGGAAAGACGGAAAATAGGTGATTACGGGTAACTATTGCAATTTTTGAACTAAAACATGCCCAGAATGAGCTAAAACTTGGTCGGCTGAAGGAAAACAGCCTGATAAACAAGACTGTGAGGTCACCCCTAGTTTTTCGAAATTCTATCATTTAGACCACTTTTTCAATTTTTTTTATTTTTTATTACATTTTCTAGTTTCATTTTTATGTAGATTTTGTTATGTGTTGATTCCATAATTTTTAAAAATGTTTAGACATATTAACTAGATTTATTTTTGCATATTTTGAGTGTTGTTTAGTGTATTTTGCTTAGTTATAGTTTTTGTGTTTTTGTGCTTTATTTGATGCATGACTAGGTCCAATCCTGATATCTTGCTTGATCTTGATCCTGAGATTGATAGGACCTTGCATAGATTAATTAGAGCTCGTGTGATAAGTTCAAGAGTTAATTCTGAACCTAACTTTGATTTTGGGAGTGTACCTGATAACTTAAGTAATCCTGAAATCACGGCTAATAGAACCCTTAAGGAACTTGCTGCTCCTGATGTATCTTACCAATCTTTGTGCATTCAATATCCTAATCTTGATGCAGATTTTGAATTGAAATCTGGTTTGATACACTTGTTACCAAAGTTTCATGGTCTTGTGGGTGAAGATCCTCATAAGCACCTGAAAGAGTTCCATGTTGTGTGTTCAACCATGAAGCCACAAGGCATCTCTGAGGAACACATCAAGTTAAGGGCATTTCCCTTCTCACTTGTCGATGCAGCCAAAGATTGGTTGTTTTATCTTTCACTAGGTTCACTGTCGAAGTTGGAATGACATGAAGAGGTTGTTCCTGGAGAGATTCTTCCCCGCTCTAGAGCCGCTTTGCAATTAGGAAGGATATATGTGGCATCGAGATAGATGTCCGGTGAAACTTTGCATGAATACTTGGGAGAGATTCAAGAAGTTGTGTTCGAGCCGCCCTCTCATCACCAAATTAGTGAACAACTCTTGATTCAATACTTTTATGAGGGCTTGCTTTGCGCCAAATGATAGAAGCATGATCGATGCTTGCCTCTGGAGGAGCCTTAGTAGACAAAACTCCTACCGCCGCAAGAGATCGATAGCAAACATGGCGTACCAATACCCAACAGCTTTGGCTCACGGATCATCACCGCAACCAGATGAGTTAATGAAATTCAAGCATCTCATATGGACCAACAAAGAATGGAACACAGACTAGATGAATTGACTTCTTTGGTGAGACAAATAGCAGGGGGTCAACAACCACCCATGCGATGACTCGCATCGGTGTGTGGAATTTGCTCTAATTCATCTCATCCTACTGATTCATGCCCTACACTTCGGGAAGATGGTTCCGCTTTTCCAGATTAATGTGTTGCTACCGGTATTTTTCCTGGTAGATCCAAATATCAGCAACAACAGCAACAATCTAGATATGATCCATTTTCTAGTACTTATAACCCTGGTTGGTGAGACCATCCCAATTTGAGATATGGGAATTCTAGCCAAAGAACAACAAATTTCCCACCAAAGAAGAACAACAACAATTTAGATACCAAGTCTGCAGGTCTAAGCAACAAATACCAATAAATACCCCTGCGCATTCGATTAACAAAAACCTATTCAAGCAGTCATCCAATCCACTCCACCGAGCCATCATTGGAAGACCCGATGAAACAAATGGCCACAAATAACATTCGGTTCAAAGAAAAACGTCGGTGCCAACATTCGAATTTACAAACTCAAATCGGGCACCGGCAACCACTATGAGCGAGGTAAAGAGTCAAGGTTCTAGCCAATTGCCTTCACAAACAAATCAACAATCCAAGAGGCAACGTAAGTGCAATTACCTTGAGAAGTGGCAAAGAAGTTGATGTTCCAACCTTACAAAGAATCGAAATTGACCAAAAACGACAGAAATGGATAATTCAGTCCGTAAATCATGTACACCAAGAAAATTACGAGAGAATTCAGATGTTACCATTCCATTACCTTTTCCAAATAGGATCACACAATCCAAGAGAACAATGCAAGCGAAATGGAAAAAGAAGTCATGGAGACATTCAGGAAAGTGGAAATCAATATTCCCTCCTAGATGCAATCAAGCAAATTCCAAAATATGCTAAATTTCTCAAGGAGTTGTGCACTCATAAGAGAAGGTTGAAAGGGGATGAGAAGATCAGCATGGGTAGAAATGTTTCTGCAATGATTCTGCCAAGCATGCCACAGAAATGCAAAGATCCTGGAACTTTCACAATTTCTTGCACAATTGGCAACTCTAGATTTGAGTATGCAATGCTAGATTTGGGTGCTTCGATCAATGTCATGCCTATGTCAGTTTATAAGTGTTTAAACATTGGTACTTTGCAACCCACTAGTATCGTGATTCAGTTGGCAAATAGAGCCACTGCTCATCCTGCAGGTGTGCTGGAAGATGTGTTAGTTCGGGTGAATGAGTTAATTTTTCCAGCAGATTTCTACATTCTGGACATGGAAGATGAGTCTTCAACAAACCATGCTCCATTGATTCTAGGCAGACCATTCCTCAAGACCGCCAAGACCAAGATAGACGTGCATGCTGGCACCCTTTCTATGGAGTTTGGCGACGATTTGGTACAATTTAACATTTTTGATTCCATGAAACACCCCCTTGAGGAGCATTCTGTTTTCCATGTTGATGTGATTGAGATGCTGGTTGATGATGTCTATACTGATTTATATGCTGAATTCCCTGATATTGTTGACTATCTTGGTAATGTTTCTTGTGATACATGTGCTACTTGGGATGCTGAACCATGTGCTGCATGTGCTGAGATTTGTTCTGTTATGAGTAATGATACAGTTGCTGATGATACAACAATTGAGAATGAGAGCCAGTACCATGCTGAAATTAATGTTGCTGAGATAGTTATTTCAGATCACTTGTTACCTTCTATTGTGCAACCTCCATCTTTGGAGTTGAAGACTTTACCAGACCATCTTAAATATGCATATTTGGGAGATGGTGAGACACTTCCGGTGATCATTGCTAAAAACCTACAACCTGATCAAGAAGAAAAATTACTGCAAATTTTGAGGTAGAATAGGCAAGCCATCGGATGGACTCTTGCAGATATTCCTGGTATTAGTCCCTCTACATGCATGCATAATATTTTATTGGAAGAAGGGATCAAACCAGTTAGACAGCCCCAAAGGAGACTAAATCCCCTGATTCTAGATGTGGTGAAAAATAAAGTTACAAAGTTGCTTCAAGCTGGCATTATTTATCCCATATCTGACAGTCAATGGGTGAGCCCCGTGCAAGTGGTTCCCAAGAAATCTGGGGTCACAGTGGTTGCGAATCAGAACAATGAGCTTGTGCCCACACGAGTTCAAAACAGTTGGCGAGTTTGCATTGATTATAGGCGCTTAACCAGGCTACCGTAAAAGGATCATTTCCCGCTGCCCTTCATTGATCGATGTTAGAGCGGTTAGTCGGCAAGTCACATTATTGTTTCCTGGATGGATATTCGGGCTATTTTCGATTCATATAGCCCCGTAAGACCAAGAGAAGACTACTTTCACTTGTCCATTTGGCACATTTGCATACGGAGGATGCCCTTTGGTCTCGTGCAATGCTCCGTGCACCTTTCGAGGTGTATGGTAAGTATCTTTTCTGATTTTTTAGAAAATTGCATGGACGTATTTATGGATGATTTTACTTGTCTATGGATCTTCCTTTGATGCATGTTTAGATAGTCTGGCTCAGTCTTGCATAGATGCATTGAGACTAAACTCGTTCTAAATTTTGAGAAATGTCATTTCATGGTAGAACAAGGTATAGTCTTAGGGCATGTGATATCTCGTGAGGGTATTGAGGTAGATCCTGCAAAAATAGATGTTATTTCATGCCTATCTTACCCCACATGCGTGCGGGAGATTCGTTCTTTCCTTGGTCATGCAGGTTTCTATCGGCGGTTCATAAAGGATTTCAAGCAAAATTGCACTTCCGCTATCCAACTTACGCAAAAAGATGTGGAGTTCCACTTTGACAAGAAGTGCCAGGATGCCTTTAATCAATTGAAGCGGGCATTGACCAGTACACCTATCATCCAACCACCGGATTGGACACTTCCATTTGAGCTGATGTGTGATGCCTCTAATTATGCATTGGGAGCTGTTCTTGCACAAAGGGTCGGTAAAGTATCTCATGTCATTCCCTATGCTTCGAGAACTTTAGATCCTCGCACAAATCAACTACACCACAACCGAAAAGGAACTTTTAGCAATTGTTTTTGCTTTAGATAAATTTCGATCATATTTGCTTGGTTCTAGAGTGGTTGTGTTTTCGGATCATGCAAAGATTAAAGTTTCTCCCGAAGAAGCCCAATGCCAAGCCCCGGTTGATTAGGTGGATGTTGCTCCTCCAGAGTTTGATATTGAGATCCGTGACAAGAGTGGAGCGGAGAATTTGGTGGCCGATCACTTGAGTCGAATTGAAAGGGAGGCGATGTTTTTCCCATCCATGATGTTTTCTCGATGAGCAGCTTTTCAAGTCGCAAGGCAACATCCCTTGGTTTGCTGATTTGATTAATTTCTTGGTTGCTAACGCAATACCCGCACATTTCACTAAGGCTAAGATTGATAAATTGAAAAGTGAGTCAAAGTATTATGTGTGGGATGATCCTTACTTATGGAGATTTTGCAAAGACCAAGTAATTAGGAGATGTGTGCCTCGATGATGAATTCCATTCCATTCTTAGCTTTTGTCATAAACTTGCATGTGGCGGCCACTTCGGTCCTCAACGACTCGCTAGGAAAGTTTTAGACTCGGATTATATTGGCCCACTCTATTTCATGATGCATATATGTTTTGCAAATCTTGTGATCAATGCCGAGAATAGGAATACTTCTCGTAGGAATGAAATGCCCCATAAACCCTTATTATTCTGTGAGATTTTTGATGTTTGGGGTATTGACTTTATGGGTCCTTTCCCTATATCATTTGGTTTTGTTTACATTCTGCTTGCTGTGGATTATGTATCTAAATGGGTGGAGGCTAAGGCTACTCGGACTGATGATTCTAAAGTTGTTGTGGATTTTATTATATCACAGATTTTCTGTAGGTTTGGAGTCCCGAGAGCCATCATTAGTGATCAAGGTTCACATTTTTGCAATCGAAGCATGGAGGCTTTGATGAAGAAGTATGGAGTCCAACACAAGGTTTCTACACCCTTCCACCCCCAAACTAATGGGCAAGCCGAGGTCTCCAACAGAGAAATTAAGCATACTCCATAAGACAGTTCAACCTAACAGAAAGGACTCGAGCAAGAGGCTTGAGGATGCTTTATGGGCTTACCGGACTGCTTATAAGACACCAATCGGGATGTCTCCGTATCGAATTGTTTTTGGAAAAGCATGCCACCTGCCGGTGGAAATTGAGCATCGAGCATTCTGGGCGGTGAAAAGGTGCAACTTGGACCTAGATCAAGCAGGTATGGAGAGGAAGCTGCGCAGTTAAAAAGAATTGGAGGAGATCCGCTTGGAGGCTTATGAAAGTTCCAAACTTTATAAGGAGAAGACCAAAGCCTTCCATGATAAGTTGATTCTGAGGAAAACATTTGAGATTGGTCAAAAAGTTCTCCTCTATAACTCCCGCCTCCGACTCATGCCTGGCAAATTAAGGTCTAGATGGGATGGACCATTTATTGTTACTAATGTTTTTCCTTCTGGTGCTGTTCAGATTAAAAGTGAGGTCACTGCCAAAGCTTTCATCGTAAATGGACACCGCCTCAAACAAGATCATGAACTTCCGAGCATGCGTAAGTGGAGGTGATGAACCTTCTCCATCCGCATTATGAATAAATAAAAAAAAAGAAAAGAAAAAAAAAAAACAAAGTGCCCGACAATGAGGTAGGTAGTGTCACTCGTAAGCATGTGGAGGTCATTTTTTCTTCAATGACAACAACTCGCGAAAATCTTGCAAAGATGGATTTTATTGGCCTACTTTATTAAAGGTCTCATACACCTTTTGCAAAAGCTGCGGAAATTGGTCAAAAAAGTTCTGCTTTGAGATTATCATCTGCACCTACTCCTTGGAAAATTGAGATCTAGGTGGCGCGGTTCTTTTGTTGTCAGACACGTGTATTCTCTGGGGACGTAGATATTGAGGATCCTAAGAATGGTACTGCGCTTAAGTTAATGGACAAAGACTCAACCATCCCTGGAAAACCAAGTTCTTGCGTTCTTTGTGTTGCCGGTTAAGTGGCGGATACGGTACTCCGTGACTCTTGAGTCGGTTTATTCTTCAGTTTCCTAAAATAACTGAACCCTTCTTCTCTTTCAAAATGGATGTCATTCTTTCAAACCTGAGAAAACATTTTCCTTCTCTTCCTCAAAATGCTCTGAGAAAAATCTACAAAGTTCGATGTGAGAGATTGAGACTGTTAATGCACAAGGGTATGCCAGAAGATGTACGCTGGATAATTGAAGCAAAGGTCCGATTAGCATGTGAGTCCTCAATTTCATTTGACTCATATATGCCCTGGTCTTGGAAGAAGTTCATATTCTAAAAGGAGAAGAGAAAAAAGTTACAAGTCTGTCACAAATGTGGACGATGGAACTGTAACAAGCGATGTCGTACTTTGGGAATGGTTTCCGCAAATAGAGAAGACAAAATTTTCTTCATTAAGAATGGACTGAGTAAGGAGTCATTAGATAATATCTTATTGACTCTTGAGACGCATTCTTGTGGATTGGTGCATCGTGAAATTCTTAAATTGTGGAATCTCTTCAAGGATGAAGTAAAACGCTACGCTTGGGAATCTGACTCTAAAAGTCCCTGTTTGCCAATTTATAAGAAAATTGGATGGGAAGCTTATCCTCGACTCATAGAAGACGTTTAAGCCGTTACTGGACATTAAACCAGAGGCAGATGTGAGCCACATCCACAAACAATCTGTACATATCATCCTCTTCTTCTTCTTCATGTCATCTTTCAAAAAAACAAAAACAAAAACAAAAACAAAAACAAAAACAAAAATTTATGTATACGTCTTAGGGTTGGCTTTGGTAACACAAACCGTGAATAGGGAAATGCATGCATCTGATCCAGCCTTCTTAATTGAAAAACAAAGAAGGTAGATTGTATCCACATGTGAGGCAAATGGCAATCGTATTATGGCCACTTGTCCCTTTTGGGAGCCCTATGTTGCGCTGGTCTTGAATGGGTCGAATACTGGTCAACAATGCTTTGGCACAAAGCCGAAAGAGCAGACTACCTCCATCCCAATCTTAAGTAAGTATACACTCATCTTTCATCAAGTTTTTCTAACAATTTCACCAAAAAAAAAAAGAACCAAAAAAAAAAAAACGGACGTGATGTCTACTGCACTCATGACGCGCAGTATAAAGATACGCCATGGAAACTGTACATACAGGTATGTCATCATTTTCTATTTCTTTTATCTTTGTATCATTTTGTTGTATTTTGATTTTTGTACAGACGATCCTTTGAGTAGGGTCCTTCAGGGGTTTCTAGACTTCTTTACCTTGATGGTTTTCTTGAAGTCAAAAAAAAAAAAAAGATTCTTTGTCTCTTAATTTCAACCTTTTCTGATAACAGCCAACCTACCCTTATAGGTGCAATTATTTCCCTTTCCATTCTTTTTCTTATTTAAACACTCCATTTTCTCCATTTTCCTTCAAACTCAGAAACACTCAAAGGGAGGAAGAGTATAGAATGGGGCCTTCTATTCGTAACCTCAAAAATGTCTGTGTTTTTTGTGGGTCGAGTTATGGGAAGGGATTAGAGTTTGTAAACGCAGCTAGCACTCTTGGTCGATCACTTGCTGCGAGGAATATTCATCTTGTATATGGGGGAGGTTGTCGTGGGTTAATGGGGGTTGTATCACTTGCTGCCTTTTTAGGAGGCAAATGTTTTTAGGTGTTATTCCTAAACCTTTAGCTGAAAATAACATCACTGGAAGGACAGTTGGAGAAGAAATTCAGGTAACATCTATGCATGGACGAATGAAAATAATGGTTGACAATTCTGATGCATTTCTTGTCTTACCTGGTGGTTTTGGTACTTTGGAAGAAATTTTTCAAATTGTCTCTTGGGCCGAACTGAACATCCACCATAGACCCATTGGTTTGTTGAATGTTAATAATTTCTTTGATCTTTTGTTATCTTTTCTTGACAAAGTCAGTGGAACATAAATTTATCACTCATTCGGAAGACAACTTCTTATCTCTCGCCTCCACTATTGATGAACTCATTGATAAATTAGAAGCTTTTGAGTATGTACTGATCGTGTATTAGCTCGATAGATTGGTCAACAGAAGCAACGAAGGAAGTAACAAGAAACAAAAGCCGATCTGCGACTTCATCTTTAATGGGTTTGATTTTATTATGCTTTGTTTCTGCTTTAAATTTGTGTCACTTTCTCCAACAGTAATATCTTCTATCCTTTACTCATCTATATTTTAACATTGAGGACAATGTTGTGATCTAGTTGGGGGGAAGGATAGTTGACCCAAAAAAAAAAAAAAAAAAAATAAAAAAAATAAAAAAAAATTTTGTTGTTTTGTTTGAAAAGTATGATATGATTGTCATGTACTTATTAAACCAATTAGTAATGGCAGAGTAAGGAGTAATTTTACTCTTGAGACGTATCTTAATTGGTGGCAGAGTAAGGAGTTTTTTAGGTAGTAACTAATTAGTACTAAAGTTTTATTATTTGATTTCTTTTCGTGGTCCGATGCAGTCGACAAGCAGTGTGTTTTTTTCTCGCTTGGCGTTGATTCACTTCTTATCGTGGTTGTGTTGCTCTTTTCTATATCTCTCTTTCACATTGAAGGCAATGTTATATTAAGCGTGGGGGAGAGATTTCAACATGTTCTTTGTGTAAATCAAAAGAAAAAGAAAAAAGAAAAAAAAAAGAAAAAAAGGGTTCATTGCATGATTGAATAACTTTTCTCCCTTCTTGAATTGATATGCTTGGTGATGGATGATTGAATTGATGAATTGAGTTTGATGGATGCATACCTTGTGAGATTTTGAGCCTAATGGATGGATTCAACATTTATGCCATGCCATTCTCTTTTTCTTGTGTGATTTTCACTCATGTTAATGACCACTCTAGAACTTGCTTTGATTCTTTTTGAGGCTACATTTCACTTGCATGCATGAACATGATTGAGGCCCTCTTTCTTAATTAGCTAGTTTAACCAAATAGCCAACCTTGTTTTCAATATGATATCAAGCACTCTTTTGACTTCTTGAAAATTCTCTGATTCCTGCCAACCTTGTATATTTTCCTTTGCTTAACCCCTTTGAGCTTATTTGACCATTCCTTGTTTCTATCTCATTATGTGCCTTAAATGAAAAATCGTGTTCCTACTTTACCTTAGGGAATAAAAGAACATTAGCTTGGTTAATGGATGAGTTTTTGAACAAGTGTGGGGTGTGTGTACAAAATGGTTGTTGAAAAAGGAAAGAGTGCAAAAAAAAAAAAAAAAAATAAAAAATAAAAAATAAAAAAAAAAAAATAAAAAAAAAAAAAAAAAAAAAAAAAAAAAAAAAAAAAAGGATTGGGAAATGAATATGTAAAGGGATATACATTAGAGTTGGGATGAACTTTTATGCTTGTTATTTAAACTCAGCTCTCATTTGCTTTTATTCTCTTTGGTATTTATCCTCTCATATCTATTTTATCCTCTTCTGTTTCCTTGACCTCACTACAACCTTAAATAAAGTCCTCATGATTTGTGTGTGCATGTGTTTTGAGTAGTGAAGAAGTAGAAGATAAGCAAGCTTATGGTAGTGCAATTTTCATGGGTTGAATTGAGTGAAATACCTACTTTTTAAACACTTGAGAGATTAAGAGGGAATCTTGTGAGGATCTATCATTCTTAATTCATTCTTTTCAACGGAAGTTTCCTTGCTTGTTGGTTTGTGATGTAAAGAAATGTTACCTCTTTATGCTTTGATCCCTTGAATTTCTTGTTGCTCTTCTTGCTTCATTGAGTTCTTTAAAGTTTTTAGCTTTTAAGTTTGTGTCGTTTGTCTTTGTCTTCTAACTTTAGTTTTATATGTTTTGCCCAGGAGTGCAAAAAGCTAAGTGTGGGGAAATCTGATAATCATATATTTTATACATTAATAAACCCTCATTATTAGTCATTTACACTCTTCATGTACTTAATTGATTGAATTTGATTATGTTTTGTAAGTTTGAACTCGAATCTGACTTAATTGATTTTTTCAAAGCATTATTTGGGTCTTACACTGTTTCTGTATTTTGGCCATATCTTGAGTTCTAAATGTCTGATAATTATGAATTTTACCTTGTAGGAAAGATAAGAGAGAGCTCTACAACTTTGATGAAGAGCTCAAAGACAATTTCAGACATCTAGTGGAGCTAATTGGGCATGGAAATCAGAATACGGGTTTTGTGGACTGAACCCGAACAGTGTGTAGTAACCAGAACATAATTCGAGTTTGGGTTTATAAAATGGGCTGAAAATTTGTAATCTGAAAGTTAAGACCCATATGTACAACTTTCATGACAAACAAAAAACTTGATTCGGGCTCCTTGATGGTGATATTGGGTCTGAAAGTCAAAACAGAGGTGCTGAAACTGGTCCTGAACAGTCTGTAATAATTGAGTCATATCTTGGGCTGTAGGACGATTTTTTAGGTGCTTCTAAAGCCATTGGAAATCTTAGACAATTTCCTAGAACTTTCATGAAGACCACTTGGCTTAGAAATGACGAAATCAATGAGTTCAGCAATAAATAATTTCGGAGACAAGGAAGCTCACCTACTAATCTCACCTACTATCCACCTACTCCACCTACTAATTCTACTAATCTCACCTACTCATCCACCTACTACTCCTAATCCTCTATAAAAGGCTGGGTATGGAGAGCTCTAAGAAGACACTTGGTGTTAGAGATAGCTTTTCATAGTTCTTGTATATTTTTCCTTCATTGTAATGGAGAGCTAAGTCACTTCTAGTCAATTGGGACTCTTGAAGAGATTGTGGCTTGGATTCTTGAGACCTTGGTTATGTAATGTATTTGATTTATATTTGAATTCCTCTTCTTCTTCTTCTTCTGTTTTCTTGATCTTGAATGCATGAATGGTGATTCTGTTTATGTTTGATCCGATTTGATCTTGGTTTAAGATTAAGTATTGTGATGAAATTTAGAACTGATTGATCCGAATTAATCACATAACTCGAAGATTGAGATTTGTGATGAAACTTAGAACTGATTGATCTAAACTAATCACGTAATTGAAGAGGTTAGGTTACTATTTGTGCCTAGGTTAATTGAATTCGGTGCTTAAATTGACATATATTTACATGAATGGTGCGATTGCAGATTTATGTTTATCACTTGTCAATTGAATTCGACGATTGTCTAGTATGAATTCTCGGATCGATGCAGAGATCTCGGTTAGATCCAAGTTAACCATTCAAATGTATTTCAAATGTTTGTTGAAAGGTCTATGATTGAATCCACCCAATCTCGGATAGATTTCTCAATTGACTGCTTTTTTTAATTGTTATTTTTCTTCGATCTTGTCATTGTAATCCTTGAACAATCAAAACCCCCTTTTCTAACTTAACTTAATTTGATAAAATTGCATGTATGATCCTTGAGGAGACGATCCGGTGTTGTTCACTATACTAAACTTAGTTAATAACTTCGGTTATAATTTTGACTGAGTTCGGCGCTCGTCAAAATTTTGGCGCCGTTGCCGGGGATCTCGAAGGTGTAATCTTTTCATTTTGAGTAACCTTACTAATTTTTGTTCTTTCTTACCTATTCTAACAGTTATTTTTCATTTACTAACATTGTTCATACCATACTAACGTTTTTATCTTAGCTTTTGAATTTTTCTGATTTAGGAAAGACGGAAAACAGGTGATTACGGGTAACTATTGCAATTTTCGAACTGAAACATGCCCAGAATGAGCTAAAACATGGTCGGTTGAAGGAAAACAGCCTGATAAACAAGACTCACAAAACTGTGAGGTCACCCCTGGTTTTTCAAAATTCTATCATTTAGACCACTTTTTCAATTTTTTATTATTTTTTATTGCATTTTCTAGTTTCATTTTTATGTAGATTTTGTTCTGTGTTGATTCCATAATTTTTAAAAATGTTTAGACATATTAACTAGATTTATTTTTGCATATTTTGAGTGTTGTTTAGTGTATTTTGCTTAGTTATAGTTTTTGTGTTTTTGTGCTTTATTTGATGCATGACTAGGTCCAATCCTGATATCTTGCTTGATCTTGATCCTGAGATTGATAGACCTTGCATAGATTAATTAGAGCTCATGTGATAAATTCAAGAGTTAATTCTCGAACCTAACTTTGATTTTGGGAGTGAACCTGATAACTTAAGTAATCCCGAAATCATGGCTAATAGAACCCTTAAGGAACTTGCTGCTTCTGATGTATCTTACCAATCTTTGTGCATTCAATATCCTAATCTTGATGCAGATTTTGAATTGAAATCTGGTTTGATACACTTGTTACCAAAGTTTCATGGTCTTGTGGGTGAAGATGAAAGAGTTCCATGTTGTGTGTTCAACCATGAAGCCACAAGGCATCTCTGAGGAACACATCAAGTTAAGGGCATTTCCCTTCTCACTTGTCGATGCAGCCAAAGATTGGTTGTTTTATCTTTCACCAGGTTCAGTCAGAAGTTGGAATGACATGAAGAGGTTGTTCCTGGAGAGATTCTTCCCTGCCTCTAGAGCTGCTGCAATTAGGAAGGATATATGTGGCATCGATAGTATGTCTGGTGAAACTTTGCATGAATACTGGGAGAGATTCAAGAAGTTGTGTTCGAGCTGCCCTCATCACCAAATTAGTGAACAGCTCTTGATTCAATACTTTTATGAGGGCTTGCTGCCAAATGATAGAAGCATGATCGATGCTGCCTCTGGAGGAGCCTTAGTAGACAAAACTCCTACCGCCGCAAGAGATCTGATAGCAAACATGGCAGCCAATACCCAACAGTTTGGCTCACGGATCATCACCGCAACCAGAGGAGTTAATGAAATTCAAGCATCTCATATGGACCAACAAAGAATGGAACACAGACTAGATGAATTGACTTCTTTGGTAAGACAAATAGCAGTGGGTCAACAACCACCCATGCAGATGACTGCATCAGTGTGTGGAATTTGCTCTAATTCATCTCATCCTACTGATTCATGCCCTACACTTCAGGAAGATGGTTCCACTTTTCCAGATCAATGTGTTGTTCAGTACCGGTATTTTTCCTGGTAGATCCCAATATCAACAACAACAAAGAACAATCTAGATATGATCCATTTTCTAGTACTTATAACCCTGGTTGGCGAGACCATCCCAATTTGAGATATGGGAATTCTAGCCAAAGAACAACAAATTTCCCACCAAGAAGAACAACAATTTAGATACCAAGTCACCAGTCTAAGCAACAAATACCAACAAATACCCCCGCATTCGTACAACAAAGAACTGTTCTCAAATAGCCTCATCCAATCCACTCCACCGAGCCATCATTGGAAGACCCGATGAAACAAATGGCCACAAATAACATTCGGTTCAAAGCAGAACGTCGCTGCCAACATTCAAATTTACAAACTCAAATCGGGCAAATGTACCGCAACCACTATGTGAGCGAGCTAAAGAGTCAAGGTTCTAGCCAATTGCCTTCACAAACAACAATCCAAGAGGCAACGTAAGTGCAATTACCTTGAGAAGTGGCAAAGAAGTTGATGTTCCAACCTTACAAAGAATCGAAATTGACCAAAAATGACAGAAATGGATAATTCAGTCCGAAATGTACACCAAGAAAATTGCAGAGAATTCAGATGTTACCATTCCATTACCTTTTCCAAATAGGATCACACAATCCAAGAGAACAATGCAAGCGTAAAATGGAAAAAGAAGTCATGGAGACATTCAGAAAGTGGAAATCAATATTCCCTCCTAGATGCAATCAAGCAAATTCCAAAATATGCTAAATTTCTCAAGGAGTTGTGCACTCATAAGAGAAGGTTGAAAGGGAATGAGAAGATCAGCATGGGTAGAAATGTTTCGCAATGATTCTCGCCAAGCATGCCACAGAAATGCAAAGATCCCGGAACTTTCACAATTTCTTGCACAATTGGCAACTCTAGATTTGAGTATGCAATGCTAGATTTGGGTGCTTCGATCAATGTCATGCCTATGTCAGTTTATAAGTGTTTAAACATTGGTACTTTGCAACCCACTAGTATCGTGATTCAGTTGGCAAAAGAGCCACTGCTCATCCTGCAGTGTGTTGGAAGATGTGTTAGTTCGGGTGAATGAGTTGATTTTTCCAGCAGATTTCTACGTTCTGGACATGGAAGATGAGTCTTCAACAAACCATGCTCCATTGATTCTAGGCAGACCATTCCTCAAGACCGCCAAGACCAAGATAGACGTGCATGCTGGCACCCTTTCTATGGAGTTTGGCGACGATTTGGTACAATTTAACATTTTTGATTCCATGAAACACCCCCTAGAGGAGCATTCTGTTTTCCATGTTGATGTGATTGAGATGCTGGTTGATGATGTCTATACTGATTTATATGCTGAATTCCCTGATATTGTTGACTATCTTGGTTCTGTTTCTTGTGATACATGTGCTACTTGTGATGTTGAACCATGTGCTGCATGTGCTGAGATTTGTTCTGTTATGAGTAATGATACAGCTGCTGATGATACAACAATTGAGAATGAGAGTCAGTACCATGCTGAAATTAATGTTGCTGAGATAGTTGTTTCAGATCACTTGTTACCTTCCATTGTGCAACCTCCATCTTTGGAGTTGAAGACTTTACCAGACCATCTTAAATATGCATATTTGGGAGATGGTGAGACACTTCTGGTGATCATTGCTAAAAACCTACAACCTGATCAAGAAGAAAAATTACTGCAGATTTTGAGGCAGAATAGGCAAGCCATCGATGGACTCTTGCAGATATTCCTTGTATTAGTCCCTCTACATGCATGCATAAGATTTTATTGGAAGAAGGGATCAAACCAGCTAGACAAAATTTCCCCAAAGGAGACTAAATCCCCGATTCTAGATGTGGTGAAAAAGGAAGTTACAAAGTCGCTTCAAGTTAGCATTATTTATCCCATATCCGATACCAAATGGGTGAGCCCCAGTGCAAGTGGTTCCCAAGAAATCTGGGGTCACAAGTGGTTGCGAATCGAACAATGAGCTTGTGCCCACACGAGTTCAAAACAGGTTGGCGAGTTTGCATTGATTATAGGCGCTTAACCAGCTACCGTAGAAGGATCATTTCCGCGCCCTTCATTGATCGATGTTAGAGCTGCAATAGGCAAGTCACATTATTGTTTCCTGGATGGATATTCGGGCTATTTTCAGATTCATATAGCCCCGTAAGACCAAGAGAAGACTACTTTCACTTGTCCATTTGGCACATTTGCATACGGGAGGATGCCCTTTGGTCCGTGCAATGCTCCGTGCACCTTTCGTAGGTGTATGGTAAGTATCTTTTCTCGATTTTTTAGAAAATTGCATGGACGTATTTATGGATGATTTTACCGTGCTATGGATCTTCCTTTGATGCATGTTTAGATAGTCCGCTCAGTCTTGCATAGATGCATTGAGACTAACCTCGTTCTAAATTTTGAGAAATGTCATTTCATGGTAGAACAAGGTATAGTCTTAGGGCATGTGATATCTCGTGAGGGTATTGAGGTAGATCCCGCAAAAATAGATGTTATTTCATGCCTATCTTACCCCACATGCGTGTGGGAGATTCGTTCTTTCCTTGGTCATGCAGTTTCTATCGGCGGTTCATAAAGGATTTCAAAGAAAATTGCACTTCCGCTATCCAACTTACTGCAAAAAGATGTGGAGTTCCACTTTGACAAGAAGTGCCAGGATGCCTTTAATCAATTGAAGCAGGCATTGACCAGTACACCTATCATCCAACCACCGGATTGGACACTTCCATTTGAGCTGATGTGTGATGCCTCTAATTATGCATTGGGAGTTGTTCTTGCACAAAGGGTCAGTAAAGTATCTCATGTCATTTCCTATGCTTCGAGAACTTTAGATCCTGCACAAATCAACTACACCACAATTGAAAAGGAACTTTTAGCAATTGTTTTTGCTTTAGATAAATTTCGATCATATTTGCTTGGTTCTAGAGTGGTTGTGTTTTCAGATCATGCAAAGATTAAAGTTTCTCCCGAAGAAGCCCAATGCCAAGCCCCGGTTGATTAGGTGGATGTTGCTCCTCCAGAGTTTGATATTGAGATCCGTGACAAGAGTGGAGCGAGAATTTGGTGGCCGATCACTTGAGTCGAATTGAAAGGGAGGCGATGTTTTTCCCATCCATGATGTTTTCCTCGATGAGCAGCCTTTTCAAGCCGCAAGGCAACATCCCTTGGTTTGCCGATTTGATTAATTTCTTGGTTGCTAACGCAATACCTCGCACATTTCACTAAGGCTAAGATTGATAAATTGAAAAGTGAGTCAAAGTATTATGTGTGGGATGATCCTTACTTATGGAGATTTTGCAAAGTGACCAAGTAATTAGGAGATGTGTGCCTCGATGATGAATTCCATTCCATTCTTAGCTTTTGTCATAAACTTGCATGTGGCGGCCACTTCGGTCCTCAACGGACTGCTAGGAAAGTTTTAGACTCGGATTATATTGGCCCACTCTATTTCATGATGCATATATGTTTTGCAAATCTTGTGATCAATGCCGAGAGAACAGGGAATACTTCTCGTAGGAATGAAATGCCCCGTAAACCCTTATTATTCTGTGAGATTTTTGATGTTTGGGGTATTGACTTTATGGGTCCTTTCCCTGTATCATTTGGTTTTGTTTACATTCTGCTTGCTGTGGATTATGTATCTAAATGGGTGGAGGCTAAGGCCACTCGGACTGATGATTCTAAAGTTGTTGTGGATTTTATTAGATCACATATTTTCTGTAGGTTTGGAGTCCCGAGAGCCATCATTAGTGATCAAGGTTCACATTTTTGCAATCGAAGCATGGAGGCTTTGATGAAGAAGTATGGAGTCCAACACAAGGTTTCTACACCCTACCACCCCCAAACCAATGGGCAAGCCGAGGTCTCCAACAGAGAAATTAAGCAGATACTCCAGTAAGACAGCTCAACCTAACAGAAAGGACTCGAGCAAGAGGCTCGAGGATGCTTTATGGGCTTACCGGACCGCTTATAAGACACCAATCGGATGTCTCCGTATCGAATTGTTTTTGAAAAGCATGCCACCCGCCGGTGGAAATTGAGCATCGAGCATTCGGGGCGGTGAAAAGGTGCAACTTGGACCTAGATCAAGCGTGTATGGAGAGGAAGTCAGCACCGCAAAGAATTGGAGGAGATCCGCTTGGAGGCTTATGAAAGTTCCAAACTTTATAAGGAGAAGACCAAAGCCTTCCATGATAAGTTGATTCTGAGGAAAACATTTGAGATTGGTCAAAAAGTTCTCCTCTATAACTCCCGCCTCCGACTCATGCCCGGCAAATTAAGGTCTAGATGGGATGGACCATTTATTGTTACTAATGTTTTTCCTTCTGGTGCTGTTCAGATTAAAAGTGAGGTCACTGCCAAAGCTTTCATCGTAAATGGACACCGCCTCAAACAAGATCATGAACTTCCGTAGAGCATGCGTAAGTGGAGGTGATGAACCTTCTCCATCCGCATTATGAATAAAAAAAAAAAAAAAACTGTGTGCCCGACAATGAGGTAGGTAGTGTCACTCAGAAGCATGTGGAGGTCATTTTTTCTTCAGCGACAACAACTGCGAAAATCTTGCAGTATGGATTTTATTGGCCTACTTTATTAAAGGTCTGTTACACCTTTTGCAAAAGCTGCGAAAATTGGTCAAAAAAGTTCTGCTTTGAGATTATCATCTGCACCTACTCCTTGGAAAATTGAGATCTAGGTGGCGCGGTTCTTTTGTTGTCAGACACGTGTATCCTCTGGGGACGTAGATATTGAGGATCCTAGGAATGGTACTGCGCTTAAGTTAATGGACAAAGACTCAACCATTCCTGGAAAACCAAGTTCTTGAGTTCTTTGTGTTGCTTGGTTAAGTGGCGGATACGGTGCATCCGTGACTCTTGAGTCGGTTTATTCTTCGCTTTCCAAAATAACCGAACCCTTCTTCTCCTTCAAAATGGATGTCATTCTTTCAAACCCGAGAAAACATTTTCCTTCTCTTCCTCAAAATGCTCTGAGAAAAATCTACAAAGTTCGATGTGAGAGATTGAGACTGTTAATGCACAAGGGTATGCCAGAAGATGTATGCTGGATAATTGAAGCAAAGGTCCGATTAGCATGTGAGTCCTCAATTTCATTTGACTCATATATGCTCGGTCTTGGAAGAAGTTCATATTCTAAAAGGAGAAGAGAAAAAAGGTTACAAGTCTGTCACAAATGTGGACGATGGAACTCGTAACAAGCGATGTCGTACTTTAGGATGGTTTCCACAAATAGAGAAGACAAAATTTTCTTCATTAAGAATGGATTGAGTAAGGAGTCATTAGATAATATCTTATTGACTCTTGAGACGCATTCTTGTGGATTGGTGCATCGTGAAATTCTTAAATTGTGGAATCTCTTCAAGGATGAAGTAAAACGCTACAGTCTTGGGAATCTGACTCTAAAAGACCTTGTTTGCCAATTTATAAGAAAATTGGATGGGAAGCTTATCCTCGACTCATAGAAGACGTTTAAGCCGTTATCGGACGTTAAACCAGCAGGCGATGTGAGCCACATCCACAAACAATCTGTACATATCATCCTCTTCTTCTTCTTCATGTCATCTTTCAAAACAAAAAAAAAAAAAAAAAAAAAAAAAAAAATTGTATACGTCTTAGGGTTGGCCTTGGTAACACAAACCGTGAATGGGGAAATGCATGCATCCCGATCCAGCCTTCTTAATTGAAAAACAAAGAAGGTAGATTGTATCCCACATGTGAGGCAAACAATATTATGGCCACTTGTCCCTTTTGGGAGCCCTATGTTGCGCTGGTCTTGAATGGGTCGAATACTGGTCAACAATGCTTTGGCACAAAGCCGAAAGAGCAGACTACCTCCATCCCAATCTTAAGTAAGTATACACTCATCTTTTATCAAGTTTTTCTAACAATTTCACAAAAAAAAAACCAAAAAAAAAAAAAACGAACGTGATGTATACTGCACTCATGACGCGCAGTATAAAGATACGCCATGGAAACTTACATACAGGTATGTCATCATTTTCTATTTCTTTTATCTTTGTATCATTTTGTTGTATTTTGATTTTTGTACAGACGATCCTTTGAGTAGGGTCCTTCGTGGGTTTCTAGACTTCTTTACCTTGATGGTTTTCTTGAAGTCAAAAAAAAAAAAGATTCTCAGTGTCTCTTAATTTCAACCTTTTCTCGACAATGTACCAACCTACCCTTATAGGTGCAATTATTTCCTTTCCATTCTTTTTCTTATTTAAACACTCCATTTTCTCCCATTTTCCTTCAAACTCGAAACACTCAAAGGGAGGAAGAGTATAGAATGGGGCCTTCTATTCGTAACCTCAAAAATGTCTGTGTTTTTGTGGGTCGAGTTATGGGAAGGGATTAGAGTTTGTAAACGCAGCTAGCACTCTTGGTCGATCACTTGCTCGCGAGGAATATTCATCTTGTATATGGGGGAGGTTGTCGTGGGTTAATGGGGTTGTATCACTTGTGCTCGCCTTTTTAGAGGCAAAGGTTTTAGGTGTTATTCCTAAACCTTTAGCCGAAAATAACATCACTTTGAAGGACAATTGGAGAAGAAATTCAGGTAACATCTATGCATGGACGAATGAAAACAATGGTTGACAATTCGATGCATTTCTTGTCTTACCTGGTGGTTTTGGTACTTTGGAAGAAATTTTTCAAATTGTCTCTTGTCGAACCGAACATCCACCATAGACCCATTGGTTTGTTGAATGTTAATAATTTCTTTGATCTTTTGTTATCTTTTCTTGACAAAGTCATGGAACGTAAATTTATCACTCCTTCTAAGAAGACAACTTCTTATCTCTCGCCTCCACTATTGATGAGCTCATTGATAAATTAGAAGCTTTTGAGTATGTACTGATCGATCGTATTAGCTCGGATAGATTGGTCAACAGAAGCAAGAAGGAAGTAACAAGAAACAAAAGCCGATTTGCGACTTCATCTTTAATGGGTTTGATTTTATTGTGCTTTGTTTCTGCTTTAAATTTGTGTCGACTTTCTCCAACAAGTAATATCTTCTATCCTTTACTCATCTATATTTTAACATTGAGGACAATGTTGTGATCTAGTTGGGGGAAGGATAGTTGACCCAAAAAAAAATAAAAAAAAAAAAAAAAAATAAAAAAAAAATTTGTTGTTTTGTTTGAAAAGTATGATATGATTGTCATGTACTTATTAAACCAATTAGTAATGGCAGAGTAAGGAGTAATTTTACTCTTGAGACGCATCTTAATTGGTGGCAGAGTAAGGAGTTTTTTAGGTAGTAACTAATTAGTACTAAAGTTTTATTGTTTGATTTCTTTTCGTGGTCCGATGCAGATCGACAAGGTGTTTCTTTTCTCGCTTGGCGTTGATTCACTTCTTATCGTGTTGTGTTGCTCTTTTCTATATCTCTCTTTCACATTGAAGGCAATGTTATATTAAGCGTGGGGGAGAGATTTCAACATGTTCTTTGTGTAAATCAAAAAAAAAAAGAAAAAAGAAAAAAAAAAAAAGGGTTCATTGCATGATTGAATAACTTTTCTCCCTTCTTGAATTGATATGCTTGGTGATGGATGATTGAATTGATGAATTGAGTTTGATGGATGCATACCTTGTGAGATTTTGAGCCTAATGGATGGATTCAACATTTATGCCATTCTCTTCTTTCTTGAGTGATTTTCACTCATGTTAATGACCACTCTAGAACTTGCTTTGATTCTTTTTGAGGCTACATTTCACTTGCATGCATGAACATGATTGAGGCCCTCTTTCTTAATTAGCTAGTTTAACCAAATAGCCAACCTTGTTTTCAATATGATATCAAGCACTCTTTTGACTTCTTGAAAATTCTCTGATTCCTGCCAACCTTGTATATTTTCCTTTGCTTAACCCCTTTGAGCTTATTTGACCATTCCTTGTTTCTATTTCATTATGTGCCTTAAATGAAAAATCGTGTTCCTACTTTACCTTAGGGAATAAAAGAACATTAGCTTGGTTAATGGATGAGTTTTTGAACAAGTGTGGGGTGTGTGTACAAAATGGATGTTGAAAAAGGAAAGAGTGCAAAAAAAAAAAAATAAAAAATAAAAAATAAAAAATAAAAAAAAAAATAAAAAAAAGAAAAAAAAAAAAAAAAAAAAAAAAAAAAGAAAAGGATTGGGAAATGAATATGTAAAGGGATATACATTAGAGTTGGGATGAACTTTTATGCTTGTTATTTGAACTCACTCTCATTTGCTTTTATTCTCTTTGGTATTTATCCTCTCATATCCATTTTATCCTCTTCTTTCCTTGACCTCACTACAACCTTAAATAAAGTCCTCATGATTTGTGTGTGCATGTGTTTTGAGTAGTGAGAAGTAGAAGATAAGCAAGCTTATGGTAGTGCAATTTTCATGGGTTGAATTGAGTGAAATACCTACTTTTTAAACACTTGAGAGATTAAGAGGGAATCTTGTGAGGATCTATCATTCTTAATTCATTCTTTTCAACGGAAGTTTCCTTGCTTGTTGGTTTGTGATGTAAAGAAATGTTACCTCATTTATGCTTTGATCCCTTGAATTTCTTGTTGCTCTTCTTGCTTCATTGAGTCCTTAAAGTTTTTAGCTTTTAAGTTTGTGTCGTTTGTCTTTGTCTTTGTCTTCTAACTTTAGTTTTATATGTTTTGCCCAAGAGTGCAAAAAGCTAAGTGTGGGGGAATCTGATAATCATATATTTTATACATTAATAAACCCTCATTATTAGTCATTTACACTCTTCATGTACTTAATTGATTGAATTTGATTATGTTTTGTAAGTTTGAACTCGAATCGGACTTAATTGATTTTTTCAGCATTATTTGGGTCTTACACTGTTTTTCTGTATTTTGGCCATATCTTGAGTTCTAAATGTCTGATAATTATGAATTTTACCTTGTAGGAAATATAAGAGAGAGCTCTACAACTTTGATGAAGAGCTCAAAGACAATTTCAGACATCTAGTGGAGCTAATTGGGCATGGAAATCAGAATACGGGTTTTGTGACTGGAACCCGAACAGTGTGTAGTAACCAGAACATAATTCGAGTTTGGGTTTATAAAATGGGCTGAAAATTTGTAATCTGAAAGTTAAGACCCATATGTACAACTTTCATGACAAACACAAAACTTGATTCGGGCTCCTTGATGGTGATATTGGGTCTGAAAGTCAAAACAGAGGTGCTGAAACTGGTCCTGAACAGTCTGTAATAATTGAGTCATATCTTAGGCTGTAGGACGATTTTTTAGGTGCTTCCAAAGCCATTGGAAATCTTAGACAATTTCCTAGAACTTTCATGAAGACCACTTGGCTTGGAAATGACGAAATCAATGAGTTCAGCAATAAATAATTTCGGAGACAAGGAAGCTCACCTACTAATCTCACCTACTAATCTCACCTACTCCACCTACATCCCTACTAATTCTACCTACTAATCTCACCTACTCATCCACCTACTACTCCTAATCCTCTATAAAAGGCTGGGTATGGAGAGCTCTAAGAAGACACTTGGTGTTAGAGATAGCTTTTCATAGTTCTTGTATATTTTTCCTTCATTGTAATGGAGAGCTAAGTCACTTCTAGTCAATTCGGGACTCTTGAAGAGATTGTGGCTTGGATTCTTGAGACCTTGGTTATGTAATGTATTTGATTTATATTTGAATTCCTCTTCTCTTCTTCTTCTTCTTCTGTTCTCTTGATCTTGAATGCATGAATGGTGATTCTGTTTATGTTTGATCTGATTTGATCTTGGTTTAAGATTAAGTATTGTGATGAAATTTAGAACTGATTGATCTGAATTAATCACATAACTGAAGATTGAGATTTGTGATGAAACTTAGAACTGATTGATCTAAACTAATCACGTAATTGAAGAGGTTAGGTTACTGATTTGTGCCTAGGTTAATTGAATTCGGTGCTTAAATTGACATATATTTACATAAATGGTGCGATTGCAGATTTGTGTTTATCACTTGTCAATTGAATTCTGGACGATTGTCTAGTATGAATTCTGGATCTGATGCAGAGATCTCGGTTAGATCCAAGTTAACCATTCAAATGTATTTCAGGTGTTTGTTGAAAGGTCTATGATTGAATCCACCCAATCTCGGATAGATTTCTGAATTGACTGTTCTTTTAATTGTTATTTTTCTTCAGATCTTGTCATTGTAATCCTTGAACAATCAAAACCCCCCCTTTCTAACTTAACTTAATTTGATAAAATTGCATTTACGATCCTTGAGGAGACGATCCAGTGTTGTTCACTATACTGCAAACTTAGTTAATAACTTCGGTTATAATTTTGACTGAGTTCGGCGCTCGTCAAAATTTTGGCGCCGTTGCCGGGGATCTCGAAGGTGTAATCTTTTCATTTTGAGTAACCTTACTAATTTTGTTCTTTCTTACCTATTCTAACAGTTATTTTTCATTTACTAACATTGTTCATACCATACTAACGTTTTTATCTTAGCTTTTGAATTTTTCTGATTTAGGAAAGACGGAAAATAGGTGATTACGGGTAACTATTGCAATTTTTGAACTGAAACATGCCCAGAATGAGCTAAAACTTGGTCGGCTGAAGGAAAACAGCCTGATAAACAAGACTGTGAGGTCGCCCCTGGTTTTTCAAAATTCTATCATTTAGACCACTTTTTCAATTTTTTATTATTTTTTATTACATTTTCTAGTTTCATTTTTATGTAGATTTTGTTCTGTGTTGATTCCATATTTTTTAAAAATGTTTAGACATATTAACTACATTTATTTTTGCATATTTTGAGTGTTGTTTAGTGTATTTTGCTTAGTTATAGTTTTTGTGTTTTTGTGCTTTATTTGATGCATGACTAGGTCCAATCCTGATATCTTGGTTGATCTTGATCCTGAGATTGATAGGACCTTGCATAGATTAATTAGAGCTCATGTGATAAATCTAAGAGTTAATTCTGAACCTAACTTTGATTTTGGGAGTGTACCTGATAACTTAAGTAATCCTGAAATCATGGCTAATAGAACCCTTAAGGAACTTGCTGCTCCTGATGTATCTTACCAATCTTTGTGCATTCAATATCCTAATCTTGATGCAGATTTTGAATTGAAATCTGGTTTGATACACTTGTTACCAAAGTTTCATGGTCTGGTGGGTGAAGATCCTCATAAGCACCTGAAAGAGTTCCATGTTGTGTGTTCAACCATGAAGCCACAAGACATCTCTGAGGAACACATCAAGTTAAGGGCATTTCCCTTCTCACTTGTCGATGCAGCCAAAGATTGGTTGTTTTATCTTTCACCAGGTTCACTGTCGAAGTTGGAATGACATGAAGAGGTTGTTCCCGGAGAGATTCTTCCCCGCCTCTAGAGCTGCTTTGCAATTAGGAAGGATATATGTGGCATCGGATAGATGTCGGTGAAACTTTGCATGAATACTTGGGAGAGATTCAAGAAGTTGTGTTCGAGCCGCCCTCATCACCAAATTAGTGAACAGCTCTTGATTCAATACTTTTATGAGGGCTTCTTTGCCAAATGATAGAAGCATGATCGATGCTTTGCCTCCGGAGGAGCCTTAGTAGACAAAACTCCTACCGCCGCAAGAGATCGATAGCAAACATGGCGCCAATACCCAACAGTTTGGCTCACGGATCATCACCGCAACCGAGAGGAGTTAATGAAATTCAAGCATCTCATATGGACCAACAAAGAATGGAACACAGACTAGATGAATTGACTTCTTTGGTAAGACAAATAGCAGTGGGTCAACAACCACCCATGCAGATGACTGCATCAGTGTGTGGAATTCGCTCTAATTCATCTCATCCTACTGATTCATGCCCTACACTTCAGGAAGATGGTTCCGCTTTTCCAGATTAATGTGTTGCTGCAGCTGGTATTTTTCCTGGTAGATCCAAATATCAGCAACAACAGCAACAATCTAGATATGATCCATTTTCTAGTATTTATAACCCTGGTTGGTGAGACCATCCCAATTTGAGATATGGGAATTCTAGCCAGCAACAACAGCCCCACCAGCAGCAACAACAATTTAGATACCAAGCTGCAGGTCTAAGCAACAAATACTAACAAATACCCCCTGCATTCAGACAACAACACTTTGTTCGGCGATCTGTCCAATCCACTCCAAATTGAGCCATCATTGGAAGACACGATGAAACAAATGGCCACAAATAACATTTAGTTCCGTGAACGTCGGTGCCAACATTCGAATTTACAAACTCAAATCGGGCAGTGGCAACCACTGAGCGAGCTAAAGAGTCAAGGTTCTAGCCAATTACCTTCACAAACAGTCAACAATCCAAGAGGCAACGTAAGTGTAATTACCTTGAGAAGTGGCAAAGAAGTTGATGTTCCAACCTTACAGCAATCAGAAATTGACCAAAAATGACAGGAAATGGATAATTCAGTCCGAAATCACACACTTCAAGAAAATTGCAGAGAATTCAGATGTTACCATTCCATTACCTTTTCCAAATAGGATCACACAATCCAAGAGAACAATGCAAGCAGAAATGGAAAAAGAAGTCATGGAGACATTCAGGAAAGTGGAAATCAATATTCCCCCTCTACATACAATCAAGCAAATTCCAAAATATGCTAAATTTCTCAAGGAGTTGTGCACTCATAAGAGAAGGTTGAAAAGGGATGAGAAGATCAGCATGGGTAGAAATGTTTCTGCAATGATTCTGCCAAGCATGCCACAGAAATGCAAAGATCCTGGAACTTTCACAATTTCTTGCACAATTGGCAACTCTAGATTTGAGTATGCAATGCTAGATTTGGGTGCTTCGATCAATGTCATGCCTATGTCAGTTTATAAGTGTTTAAACATTGGTACTTTGCAACCCACTAGTATCGTGATTCAGTTGGCAAATAGAGCCACTGCTCATCCTGCAGGTGTGCTGGAAGATGTGTTAGTTCGGGTGAATGAGTTAATTTTTCCAGCAGATTTCTACGTTCTGGACATGGAAGATGAGTTTTCAACAAACCATGCTCCATTGATTCTAGGCAGACCATTCCTCAAGACCGCCAAGACCAAGATAGACATGCATGCTGGCACCCTTTCTATGGAGTTTGGCGACGATTTGGTACAATTTAACATTTTTGATTCCATGAAACACCCCCTAGAGGAGCATTCTGTTTTCCATGTTGATGTGATTGAGATGCTGGTTGATGATGTCTATACTTGATTTATATGCTTGAATTCCCGATATTGTTGACTATCTTGGTTCTGTTTCTTGTGATACATGTGCTACTTGTGATGTTGAACCATGTCTGCATGTCTTGAGATTTGTTCTGTTATGAGTAATGATACAGTTACTGATGATACAACAATTGAGAATGAGAGTCAGTACCATGCTGAAATTAATGTTGCTGAGATAGTTGTTTCAGATCACTTGTTACCTTCTATTGTGCAACCTCCATCTTTGGAGTTGAAGACTTTACCAGACCATCGTAAATATGCATATTTAGGAGATGGTGAGACACTTCCGGTGATCATTGCTAAAAACCTATAACCTGATCAAGAAGAAAAATTACTGCAGATTTTGAGGCAGAATAGGCAAGCCATCGGATGGACTCTTGCAGATATTCCTGGTATTAGTCCCTCTACATGCATGCATAAGATTTTATTGGATGAAGGGATCAAACCAGTTAGACAGCCCCAAAGGAGACTAAATCCCCTGATTCTAGATGTGGTGAAAAAGGAAGTTACAAAGTTGCTGCAAGTTAGCATTATTTATCCTATATCTGACTGTCAATGGGTGAGCCCCGTGCAAGTGGTTCCTAAGAAATCTGGGGTCACAGTGGTTGCGAATCAGAACAATGAGCTTGTGCCCACACGAGTTCAAAACAGTTGGCGAGTTTGCATTGATTATAGGCGGCTTAACCAGGCTACCAGAAAGGATCATTTCTCGCTGCCCTTCATTGATCAGATGTTAGAGCGGTTAGCTGGCAAGTCACATTATTGTTTCCTGGATGGATATTCGGGCTATTTTCATATTCATATAGCCCCAGAAGACCAAGAGAAGACTACTTTCACTTGTCCATTTGGCACATTTGCATACAGGAGGATGCCCTTTGGTCTGTACAATGCTCCAAGCACCTTTCAGAGGTGTATGGTAAGTATCTTTTCTGATTTTTTAGAAAATTGCATGGACGTATTTATGGATGATTTTACTGTCTATGAATCTTCCTTTGATGCATGTTTAGATAGTCTGACTCAGGTCTTGCATAGATGCATTGAGACTAACCTCGTTCTAAATTTTGAGAAATGTCATTTCATGGTAGAACAAGGTATAGTCTTAGGGCATGTGATATCTCGTGAGGGTATTGAGGTAGATCCTGCAAAAATAGATGTTATTTCATGCCTATCTTACCCCACATGCGTGCGGGAGATTCGTTCTTTCCTTGATCATGCAGGTTTTTATCGGCGGTTCATAAAGGATTTCAGCAAAATTGCACTTCCGCTATCCAACTTACTGCAAAAAGATGTGGAGTTCCACTTTGACAAGAAGTGCCAGGATGCCTTTAATCAATTGAAGCAGGCATTGACCAGTACACCTATCATCCAACCACCGGATTGGACACTTCCATTTGAGCTGATGTGTGATGCTTCTAATTATGCATTGGTAGTTGTTCTTGCACAAAGGGTCGGTAAAGTATCTCATGTCCTTCCCTATGCTTCGAGAACTTTAGATCCTGCACAAATCAACTACACCACAATTGAAAAGGAACTTTTAGCAATTGTTTTTGCTTTAGATAAATTTCGATCATATTTGCTTGGTTCTAGAGTGGTTGTGTTTTCAGATCATGCAGCATTAAAGTTTCTCCTGAAGAAGCCCAATGCCAAGCCCCGGTTGATTAGGTGGATGTTGCTCCTCCAGGAGTTTGATATTGAGATCCGTGACAAGAGTGGAGCGGAGAATTTGGTGGCCGATCACTTGAGTCGAATTGAAAGGGAGGCAGATGTTTTTCCCATCCATGATGTTTTCCCTGATGAGCAGCTTTTCAAGCTGCAAGGCAATATCCCTTGGTTTGCTGATTTGATTAATTTCTTGGTTGCTAACGCAATACCTGCACATTTCACTAAGGCTAAGATTGATAAATTGAAAAGTGAGTCAAAGTATTATGTGTGGGATGATCCTTACTTATGGAGATTTTGCAGTGACCAAGTAATTAGGAGATGTGTGCCTGATGATAAATTCCATTCCATTCTTAGCTTTTGTCATAAACTTGCATGTGGCGGCCACTTCGGTCCTCAACGGACTGCTAGGAAAGTTTTAGACTCTGGATTATATTGGCCCACTCTATTTCATGATGCATATATGTTTTGCAAATCTTGTGATCAATGCCGAGAGAATAGGGAATACTTCTCGTAGGAATGAAATGCCCCAGAAACCCTTATTATTCTGTGAGATTTTTGATGTTTGGGGTATTGACTTTATGGGTCCTTTCCCTGTATCATTTGGTTTTGTTTACATTCTGCTTGCTGTGAATTATGTATCTAAATGGGTGGAGGCTAAGGCCACTCGGACTGATGATTCTAAAGTTGTTGTGGATTTTATTATATCACAAATTTTCTGTAGGTTTGGAGTCCCGAGAGCCATCATTAGTGATCAAGGTTCACATTTTTGCAATCGAAGCATGGAGGCTTTGATGAAGAAGTATGGAGTCCAACACAAGGTTTCTACACCCTACCACCCCCAAACCAATGGGCAAGCCGAGGTCTCCAACAGAGAAATTAAGCAGATACTCCAGAAGACAGTTCGACCTAACAGAAAGGATTGGAGCAAGAGGCTTGAGGATGCTTTATGGGCTTACCGGACTGCTTATAAGACACCAATCGAGATGTCTCTGTATCGAATTATTTTTGGAAAAGCATGCCACCTGCCGGTGGAAATTGAGCATCGAGCATTCTGGGCGGTGAAAAGGTGCAACTTGGACCTAGATCAAGCAGGTATGGAGAGGAAGCTGCAGTACTGCAAAGAATTGGAGGAGATCCGCTTGGAGGCTTATGAAAGTTCCAAACTTTATAAGGAGAAGACCAAAGCCTTCCATGATAAGTTGATTCTGAGGAAAACATTTGAGATTGGTCAAAAAGTTCTCCTCTATAACTCCCGCCTCCGACTCATGCCTGGCAAATTAAGGTCTAGATGGGATGGACCATTTATTGTTACTAATGTTTTTCCTTCTGGTGCTGTTCAGATTAAAAGTGAGGTCACTGCCAAAGCTTTCATCGTAAATGGACACCGCCTCAAACAGTATCATGAACTTCCAGCGCATGCAGAAGTGGAGGTGATGAACCTTCTCTATCCGCATTATGAATAAATAAAAAAAAAAACAGCTGTGTGCCCGACAATGAGGTAGGTAGTGTCACTCAGAAGCATGTGGAGGTCATTTTTTCTTCAGCGACAACAACTGCGAAAATCTTGCAGTATGGATTTTATTGGCCTATTTTATTAAAGGTCTGTTACACCTTTTGCAAAAGCTGCGGAAATTGGTCAAAAAAGTTCTGCTTTGAGATTATCATCTGCACCTACTCCTTGGAAAATTGAGATCTAGGTGGCGCGGTTCTTTTGTTGTCAGACACGTGTATCCTCTGGGGACGTAGATATTGAGGATCCTAGGAATGGTACTGCGCTTAAGTTAATGGACAAAGACTCAACCATTCCTGGAAAACCAAGTTCTTGAGTTCTTTGTGTTGCCGGTTAAGTGGCGGATACGGTACTCCGTGACTCTTGAGTCGGTTTATTCTTCAGTTTCCCAAAATAACTGAACCCTTCTTCTCTTTCAAAATGGATGTCATTCTTTCAAACCTGAGAAAACATTTTCCTTCTCTTCCTCAAAATGCTCTGAGAAAAATCTACAAAGTTCGATGTGAGAGATTGAGACTGTTAATGCACAAGGGTATGCCAGAAGATGTACGCTGGATAATTGAAGCAAAGGTCCGATTAGCATGTGAGTCCTCAATTTCATTTGACTCATATATGCCCGGTCTTGGAAGAAGTTCATATTCTAAAAGGAGAAGAGAAAAAAAGTTACAAGTCTGTCACGAATGTGGACGATGGAACTGTAACAAGCGATGTCGTACTTTGGGAATGGTTTCCGCAAATAGAGAAGACAAAATTTTCTTCATTAAGAATGGACTGAGTAAGGAGTCATTAGATAATATCTTATTGACTCTTGAGACGCATTCTTGTGGATTGGTGCATCGTGAAATTCTTAAATTGTGGAATCTCTTCAAGGATGAAGTAAAACGCTACAGTCTTGGGAATCTGACTCTAAAAGTCCCTGTTTGCCAATTTATAAGAAAATTGGATGGGAAGCTTATCCTCGACTCATAGAAGACGTTTAAGTACTGGACATTAAACCAGAGGCAGATGTGAGCCACATCCACAAACAATCTGTACATATCATCCTCTTCTTCTTCTTCATGTCATCTTTCAAAAAAAACAAAAAACAAAAGACAAAAAAATAAAAAACCAAAAAAAAATTATGTATACGTCTTAGGGTTGGCCTTGGTAACATAAACCGTGAATGGGGAAATGCATGCATCCTGATCCAGCCTTCTTAATTGAAAAACAAAGAAGGTAGATTGTATCCCACATGTGAGAGCGGCCGGTCGTATTATGGCCATTTGTCCCTTTTGGGAGCCCTATGTTGCTTATTGGTCTTGAATGGGTCGAATCTTGGTCAACAATGCTTTGGCACAAAGCCGAAAGAAGCAGACTACCTCCATCCCAATCTTAAGTAAGTATACACTCATCTTTCATCAAGTTTTTCTAACAATTTCACAAAAAAAAAAGGACGTGATGACTACTGCACTCATGACGCGCAGTATAAAGATACGCCATGGAAACTGTACATACAGGTATGTCATCATTTTCTATTTCTTTTATCTTTGTATCATTTTGTTGTATTTTGATTTTTGTACAGACGATCCCTTGAGCAGGGGTCCTTCGGGGTTTCTAGACTTTTTACCTTGATGGTTTTCTTGAAGTAAAAAAAAAAAAAAAAGATTCTCATGTCTCTTAATTTCAACCTTTTCTCGACAACACCAACCTACCCTTATAGGTGCAATTATTTCCCTTTCCATTCTTTTTCTTATTTAAACACTCCATTTTCTCCATTTTCCTTCAAACTCGAAACACTCAAAGGGAGGAAGAGTATAGAATGGGGCCTTCTATTCGTAACCTCAAAAATGTCTGTGTTTTTTGTGGGTCGAGTTATGGGAAGGGATTAGAGTTTGTAAACGCAGCTAGCACTCTTGGTCGATCACTTGCTTTGCGAGGAATATTCATCTTGTATATGGGGGAGGTTGTCGTGGGTTAATGGGGGTTGTATCACTTGCTGCCTTTTTAGGAGGCAGTCAGGTTTTAGGTGTTATTCCTAAACCTTTAGCTGAAATTAACATCACTGGAAGGACAGTTGGAGAAGAAATTCAGGTAACATCTATGCATGGACGAATGAAAACAATGGTTGACAATTCTGATGTATTTCTTGTCTTACCTGGTGGTTTTGGTACTTTGGAAGAAATTTTTCAAATTGTCTCTTGGGCCGAACTGAACATCCACCATAGACCCATTGGTTTGTTGAATGTTAATAATTTCTTTGATCTTTTGTTATCTTTTCTTGACAAAGCTGTGGAACAGAAATTTATCACTCATTCGGCAAGACAACTTCTTATCTCTGCCTCCACTATTGATGAACTCATTGATAAATTAGAAGCTTTTGAGTATGTACCTGATCAGGTATTAGCTCAGATAGATTGGTCAACGAAGCAGCGAAGGAAGTAACAAGAAACAAAAGCCGATTGCGACTTCATCTTTAATGGGTTTGATTTTATTGTGCTTTGTTTCTGTTTAAATTTGTGTCGACTTTCTCCAACAGGTAATATCTTTTATCCTTTACTCATGTATATTTTAACATTGAGGACAATGTTGTGATCTAGTTTGGGGGAAGGATAGTTGACCCAAAATAAAAAATAAAAAAATATAAAAAAATAAATTTGTTGTTTTGTTTGAAAAGTATGATATGATTGTCATGTACTTATTAAACCAATTAGTAATGGCAG
Source organism: Ormosia emarginata (assembly GCA_029884605.1). NCBI lineage: Eukaryota > Viridiplantae > Streptophyta > Magnoliopsida > Fabales > Fabaceae > Ormosia > Ormosia emarginata. The sequence goes on along the minus strand of JAQQTP010000078.1, from coordinate 14,789,536 downwards.
AGTAAGGAGTAATTTTACTCTTGAGACGCATCTTAATTGGTGGCGAGTAAGGAGTTTTTAGGTAGTAACTAATTAGTACTAAAGTTTTATTATTTGATTTCTTTTCGAGTGCGATGCAGATCTTGACAGTGTGTTTCTTTTACGCTTGGCGTTGATTCACTTCTTATCAGGTTGTGTTGCTCTTTTCTATATCTCTCTTTCACATTGAAGGCAATGTTATATTAAGCGTGGGGGAGAGATTTCAACATGTTCTTTGTGTAAATCAAAAAAAAAAAGAAAAAAGAAAAAAAAAAGAAAAAAAGGGTTCATTGCATGATTGAATAACTTTTCTCCCTTCTTGAACTGATATGCTTGGTGATGGATGATTGAATTGATGAATTAAGTTTGATGGATGCATACCTTGTGAGATTTTGAGCCTAATGGATGGATTCAACATTTATGTCATTCTCTTCTTTCTTGTGTGATTTTCACTCATGTTAATGACCACTCTAGAACTTGCTTTGATTCTTTTTGAGGCTACATTTCACTTGCATGCATGAACATGATTGAGGCTCTCTTTCTTAATTAGCTAGTTTAACCAAATAGCCAACCTTGTTTTCAATATGATATCAAGCACTCTTTTGACTTCTTGAAAATTCTCTGATTCCTGCCAACCTTGTATATTTTCCTTTGCTTAACCCCTTTGAGCTTATTTGACCATTCCTTGTTTCTATCTCATTATGTGCCTTAAATGAAAAATCATGTTCCTACTTTACCTTAGGGAATAAAAGAACATTAGCTTGGTTAATGGATGAGTTTTTGAACAAGTGTGGGGGTGTGTGTACAAAATGGTTGTTGAAAAAGGAAAGAGTGCAAAAAATAAAAAATAAAAAATAAAAAATAAAAAATAAAAAAAAAAAAAAAAAAAAAAAAAAAAAAGAAAAAAAAGAAAAGGATTGGGAAATGAATATGTAAAGGGATATACATTAGAGTTGGGATGAACTTTTATGCTTGTTATTTAAACTCAGCTCTCATTTGCTTTTATTCTCTTTGGTATTTATCCTCTCATATCTATTTTATCCTCTTCTGTTTCCTTGACCTCACTACAACCTTAAATAAAGTCCTCATGATTTGTGTGTGCATGTGTTTTGAGTAGTGAAGAAGTAGAAGATAAGCAAGCTTATGGTAGTGCAATTTTCATGGGTTGAATTGAGTGAAATACCTACTTTTTAAACACTTGAGAGATTAAGAGGGAATCTTGTGAGTGTAACACCCCAAATTTCCAATCTCTTAAACAATAATTTTGACAGTTAACAAAATTTTACTATTTAGTAATTTCTGTGCACTGTAAAATTATTTTGTTTATTCCGTCAGCTTATTTGATCGTTTTGAGTAATTTACTCCGTGTCAGGAAAATAAAAATTTTCGGGCCGGGAAAAACGTTACGTAATTTAATTTTTACCGTTAGGTAATTAATTTACGTAATCTGATTTGATATTTGTGCATTTTATAATTTTTGTGATTTTATGGATGATTTTGAAATTTTTTCCTGTCTGTGGGTCCCGCAAAGGGTATGTGGGCCCAGTGTATTATACGTGGGCCAGGTGGGTCCCACAAAATGAAAATTTTTCTACGCATAGAAAAAAATTTGTACTTGTTTAGACGCGAGACAGGGATCTTACTAAACCCGAATCCGGAAACAGATTTTAGAAAATTTTATTGTCTTGTGTTTTGTCTTGTATTTAATTATCGGATGATAAAAAATACAAGAAAATATATTATTGTAGGATACAAGAATAAATATTATACTTGTGTAGTCAACAAAGAGAGCTTGACTTAATCTATACCCTTGGATGAGAATACTTAGTTTGAATATTAACCATTGATTTAATCAAAGGTTAAAAACAAACTTAATAAAGAAGCTTGGATAATAACCATTGATTTAATCAATGGTGTGAGAATAAGCTTAGTTAGGAAGGCTTTGATATCAACCATAGATGTAATCAAAGGTGTAGAATTGGTCTTGAAAAGTGACAAAGACCATTTATAACCATTGGATTTAGATTAAATCAAGGGTGGAGATTTAATCTTAAAAAGTAACAAAGACCATTTATGACCATTGGATGAAGAATTAATCAATGGTGGAAATTTGGTCTTCTAAAGTAACAAAGACTAATTAGAACCCTTGGATTAAAAGTTTGAAGGAAAGTAATCTTAACCATTAATTTTGGAGACACATCTAATGGTTAGAATTTAAAGGAGAAAAATCCAATGGCTACAGATTTAGTCTTCTAAAATTAAAAATCTACCTAAATCCTAACCATTGAATTAATCAATGGCTAGAAATGCTTCAAATGGTGGCAAATAATGAATACAACTTTATTGAATGCATTATGAAGAGAAGGTGATGGTTTTGGAGTGTTTAGAAGATAAAGAGACAAGCTTTATGTCATTTTTGCATGTGTCTTGGTCAATGTTTCACCATAATTGATCATTATTGATCAATTTGCACTCAAGGAGAATGCATTGGAGGGGAGCCACGAAATTGAGAAGCTTTAGGACATAGGAAAAAGTTTGAAGACCATTATTGTCATCCTTGGTCATCATTAGACATTTTCAAGAAGCTAAGTTACTGCAGTTTTCTCTCCATTTCTCTCCTTCTTCATGTTTTTGCCAAGCACTCCAAGAGCACCTTCCATCACTCAAAAATTTCATCCAACTTGATTTTCTAAACCTAAACACCATTCTAAGAACATCTCTAGTTATGAGTTTTTCCAAAATCATTCATCTTGATCTTCAAATTCAAGCTTCAAGTTTCTATCAAAAATAAAAAATTTCATCTTTGTGCTTCAAGAGAAACCATTCGGTTATCTACCCTAAAATCACCATCCAATCTCTTTTAATTTCATCCAACTTTAGATCTTGAATCTCCATGATATTCTAAGCAACTTTCATGTTGGAGATTTTCTCTAAATCATTCATCTTCAACCTTGTTCTTCAAGCTAAAGATTGAAGCTTTAATGGTGAAATTTGGTACTCTTCACTTTTCTTTTGATTTTCAAGGTTCTAACCATGATTCTAATCCATGGTTTTCTTATTCAAGTCTTGTATATTAATTATTTGTGTGTTTTATTTTGTATTTGAGAAGCCCTTGGTGGTGAAGGACTTGGAAAAAGAAGCGGATCAAGAACCTTTGGAGGATCTTCAAGAGGTAAGAGGAGATCCATCTCACCAACCAAGCATGGTGGTGAGAGATGGTATTTTATTTGATGGATGTGGAATCCATGTGAGGATTCATATCCATGGTCATGTAATTAATTTGTGGGTGTTTATGAGCTTTGATTAATTTTCTATGCTTGATATGCTTTGCATGATTTTATAGCTTTGATGATATGCTTGATATGCTATACATGCTTTTATGGCTTTGATGGTATGCTTATATTATTTATGATGAAATATATATGTATATGTCATGACTTGATGGTGGAAAGGAAATTGGTTTTTGGCTCCAATAGCCAAGGAAGAGCTACGGTTTTGATGCCCTTGATTAGGGTTCATGTTGAAAAATTTCAAGAACAAAAGAATTGATTTTTGAGTACTTAGAACATGGTGGATTTCAACAAGACACCTCAAAATAGGTGTTTACAAATTAATATTTTCATGGAAGAATAAAATTGGATTAATTTGAAGAGTATGGAAAATAAACAAAGGAATTGTTTTTCAAGAGAACAAGAATACGATTTTTGAGGAATTTTTATTGATTTATTTTGTGTAAAAAGATCCTAAGTATTTTTCTAAACATGAGTTTTAAAATGAAACGGACGAACGTTGATTTGAAGGATTTGCAAAGAAAGTGAAAAAGAATTTGCAAAGAAAGTAAAAACGAATTTGAACAAATGGGTTTGGTTTTATGACCATCGGTATTTTGATTTTTGAAAACAAAAATTTTAATGGTTTTGTTTGTGTAAACCATATCAATTTAGAAGGAAAAATGTTTTGATAATTTTCAATAGTCATGTCCACGTTTTTGAAGGCTTGTAATGCCTTGATTTTTATGAACAAATTGAATTTCAAAGTGGAAACGTAACTGGATTTAATACGAGGATTTTGGAAAGGGAATCGGCGTTTATCACTTGAGAAAATCAAGTTTTTGAAAACGAAAATGTTTTCAACTTCAATTTATTTTGAAGAAGGTTGTGTTTGGAAATGATTTGGGAAAAATGGAGAATATAATGGTGTTTTGAAAATTTACTAGCGTATAACTTATTTTCAAGTTTTGAAATACGTTAGAAAAATGTTAAGTTTTGAAACGTTGATTTACATCAATGGAAAAGTGATTTTTGTGAAGTATATTTTGAAAAAGAATTTCTTGAGTAAAGAACTGTGAAAAAATATTTTCTTGAGTAAGAAAATATACATTAAATGAAATATAAAGTTATATTATTTTGAGAAAAGTTGAAAAGGAATTTTTGAAGGTTAAGAAGTATTTTCTGTAATGAAATTGTGATGAAAAATGTTTTACGTATCTTAAAAACGTGATTTTTAAGCTACGCAATTTTGAACAATGTGTTAAAAATGATATTGATTTATTTAAGTCCAAAATAATGTTTGGAATATTGAGGAATATTTTATGTGATTGGAAAATGTTGAAAAATATTTTACGTATCTTAAAAACAATTTGAAATACAAAAATATTTCTACTAATTTGAAAAATGTTTAAATATTTCTACACGATTTGGAAGCGTTTAAATATTTTACGCGACTGAAATATTGTTGAAAAATCACTACGTGATTTGAATAGTGACAGAATATTTTTTACGTGATTGTGAAAATGATAGAAAATTGTTATGTGATTTGGAAAGTGTTTTAAATATTTTGAGAATGATGAAAAATGATTTACGTAACGTAAAAGAATGATTTTTAAGTTACGCGATTTTGAAACAAATGGAAAAATACTATGCGATTTGAGAAACGTATGTTTTTACGCGATTGAGAAAAACGTTAAAAATTAGTACGTGGTTTAAAAGTGCAACAAAAGAGTTACAACATTTTGAAAGCGTAATGAAATGTTACGAAATTTTGTAAACGTAATAATAGTGTTACGGTATTGTAAAAACGTAATAAAAATGTTTTGGAATTTTAAAAAAAAACGTAACAAAAGTGTTACGGTATTGTGAAAATATAAAAGAAGTGTTATGGTATTGTGAAAACATAACAGAAAAAGTTTTTAGATTGTGAAAACGTAACAAAAATGTTACGAGATTGTGAAAATATGGTAAAAGTGTTTTACAACTATGAAAACGTGATAACATGATTTTCGTCATTGTTGAAAGTACTGAATGATTCTTGTTGAACCAGGTGTCCATACACCTTGCTTTGTGAGAAAATGACATATTTGTCTATGATTGGTATTTGGTGCATTATACATGCATTGGAATGGTCCGATGAGGACTGAATATGGTGATTGCCTAGGAGAAAATACACCTCTTGAGTGGGTGCGATATGCGTAGTGTAGGTCACTCGTTGACCTTGGGGGCATCGGGGTGCGGGTTGCCTACAATGGACAAGTGAGTCGCTCTACTGTAACAGTAGGTTAGACCGACGCGACACACCGATGATCCTCGACCAAGACACTATTCTTAATCAAGATCGATAAAGACTGTCGTGTATATGCTAGATGTGCAAAAAATCAAAATGAGGATTATAGCACGTGGTCGAGGCATGTGGTACCGAGCGATGATTTTTTCGATCATTTCTCCGACCTGAGTTTAGCTCCATGGAGTAGGAAATCGAGTCTTGTGTACATGCATAAACTGAACATTTATATCGTGTGATATATATTAATTGAGGAATATTGGCTATGACAATTGTTTTGAATACTTGGATGATGATGATGATAATGCTGAAGGCATTATCATAATTGTTGTTTATGATAATTGAATTGATATCGATTGGATGATGATAGTTGATTAATGTTGATAGCATGATTTTAATATTGTATCCGTGTAGTAACCATAATGATGATAGCATGATTGTAATTATGATAACTGTATGATATTGTTGTTTGTGTTATCTCTGTGCTGCCATGCCATGTTGAGTGTGCTTGGTGTAGGTGATCTCACCTCTTTGTTATGTTGTTTTTGCTATGTCTGTATTATTAAAATTATACAGTAGAAGGAACGAGTTGTCTTAGACATAGCGGGTGACAAATACCTCTACGTTTGGAGACAACATCAGAGAATGACCTTGCCGACAGTGTTGAAATGGAAAAGATGTTTGAGGACAAGGAACAGACATAGAACAAATGTCTGATGCTTCAAGATAGACATTCCGATGGACACTCTGAGATTGGGGACAACAATAAGGAGTGGACATTCATGACTTGTTGGGGAGCAGTGTTGACAAGGAGTAGAGTTCTGATGTATCAAGTTTGATACGGGAGAAGGAACAAGTATGTTAAGTTTTCATCGTTAGTGTTACACCGTGCTATTAAGTAGGAACCGTAATGGGTTTGCTACTGTGGAAAAAGAAAGAACAAAAGAGTCTGTCAATTTATATTTCTCTTTAAATTGTGTGTCAATATTGAATAATGAGTAATTGAAATATGATTACCTAATATTTTCAGTAAATTTACGTGTCAGCAAAGAAAGAAATTTTTAAAACCATATTTTTATAATTCAAACTTGTGTGAACTTCTTTTCAGATTATGAGTCGGGAGTCGGAAAATGTGATGCCCTAGAGAGGGTGTTACAGTGAGGATCTGTCATTCTTAATTCATTCTTTTCAACGGAAGTTTCCTTGCTTGTTGGTTTGTGATGTAAAGAAATGTTACCTCATTTATGCTTTGATCCCTTGAATTTCTTGTTGCTCTTCTTGCTTCATTGAGTCCTTTAAAGTTTTTAGCTTTTAAGTTTGTGTCGTTTGTCTTTGTCTTCTAACTTTAGTTTTATATGTTTTGCCCAGGAGTTCAAAAAGCTAAGTGTGGGGGAATCTGATAATCATATATTTTATACATTAATAAACCCTCATTATTAGTCATTTACACTCTTCATGTACTTAATTGATTGAATTTGATTATGTTTTGTAAGTTTAAACTCGAATCGGACTTAATTGATTTTTTCAGCATTATTTGGGTCTTACACTGTTTCTGTATTTTGGCCATATATTGAGTTCTAAATGTCTGATAATTATGAATTTTACCTTGTAGGAAAGATAAGAGAGAGCTCTACAACTTTGATGAAGAGCTCAAAGACAATTTCAGACATCTAGTGGAGCTAATTGGGCATGGAAATCAGAATACGGGTTTTGTGACTGGAACCCGAACAGTGTGTAGTAACCAGAACATAATTCGAGTTTGGGTTTATAAAATGGGCTGAAAATTTGTAATCTGAAAGTTAAGACCCATATGTACAACTTTCATGACAAACAAAAAACTTGATTCGGGCTCCTTGATGGTGATATTGGGTCTGAAAGTCAAAACAGAGGTGCTGAAACTGGTCCTGAACAGTCTGTAGTAATTGAGTCATATCTTGGGCTGTAGGACGATTTTTTGGGTGCTTCCAAAGCCATTGGAAATCTTAAACAATTTCCTAGAACTTTCATGAAGACCACTTGGCTTGGAAATGACGAAATCAATGAGTTCAGCAATAAATAATTTCGGAGACAAGGAAGCTCACCTACTAATCTCACCTACTCATCCACCTACTACTCCTAATCCTCTATAAAAGGCTGGGTATGGAGAGCTCTAAGAAGACACTTGGTGTTAGAGATAGCTTTTCATAGTTCTTGTATATTTTTCTTTCATTGTAATGGAGAGCTAAGTCACTTCTAGTCAATTCGGGACTCTTGAAGAGATTGTGGCTTGGATTCTTGAGACCTTGGTTATGTAATGTATTTGATTTATATTTGAATTCCTCTTCTCTTCTTCTTCTGTTCTCTTGATCTTGAATGCATGAATGGTGATTCTGTTTATGTTTGATCTGATTTGATCTTGGTTTAAGATTAAATATTATGAAGAAATTTAGAACTGATTGATCTGAATTAATCACATAACTGAAGATTGAGATTTGTGATGAAACTTAGAACTGATTGATCTAAACTAATCACGTAATTGAAGAGGTTAGGTTACTGATTTGTGCCTAGGTTAATTGAATTCGGTGCTTAAATTGACATATATTTACATGAATGGTGCGATTGCAGATTTGTGTTTATCACTTGTCAATTGAATTACGGACGATTGTCTAGGTATGAATTCTAGATCGATGCGAGAGATCTCGGTTAGATCCAAGTTAACCATTCAAATGTATTTCAGGTGTTTGTTGAAAGGTCTATGATTGAATCCACCCAATCTCGGATAGATTTCTGAATTGACTGTTCTTTTAATTGTTATTTTTCTTCAGATCTTGTCATTGTAATCCTTGAACAATCAAACCCCCCTTTCTAACTTAACTTAATTTGATAAAATTGCATTTATGATCCTTGAGGAGACGATCCGGTGTTGTTCACTATACTGCAAACTTAGTTAATAACTTCGGTTATAATTTTGACTGAGTTCGGCGCTCGTCAAAATTTTGGCGCCGTTGCCGGGGATCTCGAAGGTGTAATCTTTTCATTTTGAGTAACCTTACTAATTTTGTTCTTTCTTACCTATTCTAACAGTTATTTTTCATTTACTAACATTGTTCATACCATACTAACGTTTTTATCTTAGCTTTTGAATTTTCTGATTTAGGAAAGACGGAAAATAGGTGATTACGGGTAACTATTGCAATTTTTGAACTGAAACATGCCCAGAATGAGCTAAAACTTGGTCGGCTGAAGGAAAACAGCCTGATAAACAAGACTGTGAGGTCGCCCCTGGTTTTTCAAAATTCTATCATTTAGACCACTTTTTCAATTTTTTATTATTTTTTATTGCATTTTCTAGTTTCATTTTTATGTAGATTTTGTTCTGTGTTGATTCCATAATTTTTAAAAATGTTTAGACATATTAACTAGATTTATTTTTGCATATTTTGAGTGTTGTTTAGTGTATTTTGCTTAGTTATAGTTTTTGTGTTTTTGTGCTTTATTCGATGCATGACTAGGTCCAATCCTGATATCTTGGTTGATCTTGATCCTGAGATTGATAGGACCTTGCATAGATTAATTAGAGCTCATGTGATAAATCTAAGAGTTAATTCTGAACCTAACTTTGATTTTGGGAGTGTACCTGATAACTTAAGTAATCCTGAAATCATGGCTAATAGAACCCTTAAGGAACTTCTTTGCTCTGATGTATCTTACCAATCTTTGTGCATTCAATATCCTAATCTTGATGCAGATTTTGAATTGAAATCTGGTTTGATACACTTGTTATCAAAGTTTCATGGTCTGGTGGGTGAAGATCCTCATAAGCACATGAAAGAGTTCCATGTTGTGTGTTCAACCATGAAGCCACAAGGCATCTCTGAGGAACACATCAAGTTAAGGGCATTTCCCTTCTCACTTGTCGATGCAACCAAAGATTGGTTGTTTTATCTTTCACCAGGTTCAGTCAGAAGTTGGAATGACATGAAGAGGTTGTTCCTGGAGAGATTCTTCCCTGCCTCTAGAGCTGCTGCAATTAGGAAGGATATATGTGGCATCAGACAGATGTCTGGTGAAACTTTGCATGAATACTGGGAGAGATTCAAGAAGTTGTGTTCGAGCTGCCCTCATCACCAAATTAGTGAACAACTCTTGATTCAATACTTTTATGAGGGCTTGCTGCCAAATGATAGAAGCATGATCGATGCTGCCTCTGGAGGAGCCTTAGTAGACAAAACTCCTACCGCCGCAAGAGATCTGATAGCAAACATGGCAGCCAATACCCAACAGTTTGGCTCACGGATCATCACCGCAACCAGATGAGTTAATGAAATTCAAGCATCTCATATGGACCAACAAAGAATGGAACACAGACTAGATGAATTGACTTCTTTGGTAAGACAAATAGCAGTGGGTCAACAACCACCCATGCAGATGACTGCATCAGTGTGTGGAATTTGCTCTAATTCATCTCATCCTACTGATTCATGCCCTACACTTCAGGAAGATGGTTCCGCTTTTCCAGGATCAATGTGTTCTTTGTGGTGGTATTTTTCCTGGTAGATCCAAATATCAGCAACAACAGCAACAATCTAGATATGATCCATTTTCTAGTACTTATAACCTCGGTTGGCGAGACCATCCCAATTTGAGATATGGGAATTCTAGCCAAAGAACAACAAACCCCCACCAAAGAAGAACAACAATTTAGATACCAAGTCTGCAGGTCCAAGCAACAAATACCAACAAATACCCCCGCATTCGGACAACAAGAACTGCACATTCGTAGCGGTCATGTCCATCCACTCCACCGGTGAGCCATCATTGGAAGACTGATGAAACAAATGGCCACAAATAACATTCAGTTCCAGCAGAACGTCAGTGCCAACATTCAAAATTTACAAACTCAAATCGGGCAGCTGGCAACCACTATGAGCGAGCTAAAGAGTCAAGGTTCTAGCCAATTGCCTTCACAAACAGTCAACAATCCAAGAGGCAATGTAAGTGCAATTACCTTGAGAAGTGGCAAAGAAGTTGATGTTCCAACCTTACAGCAATCAGAAATTGACCAAAAACGACGGGAAATGGATAATTCAGTCCGAAAATCTGTGCCCTCAAGAAAATTGCAGAGAATTCAGATGTTACCATTCCATTACCTTTTCCAAATAGGATCACACAATCCAAGAGAACAATGCAAGCGAGAAATGGAAAAAGAAGTCATGGAGACATTCGGAAAGTGGAAATCAATATTCCCCTCCTAGATGCAATCAAGCAAATTCCAAAATATGCTAAATTTCTCAAGGAGTTGTGCACTCATAAGAGAAGGTTGAAAGGGGATGAGAAGATCAGCATGGGTAGAAATGTTTCTGCAATGATTTTGCCAAGCATGCCACAGAAATGCAAAGATCCTGGAACTTTCACAATTTCTTGCATAATTGGCAACTCTAGATTTGAGCATGCAATGCTAGATTTAGGTGCTTCGATCAATGTCATGCCTATGTCAGTTTATAAGTGTTTAAACATTGGTACTTTGCAACCCACTGGTATCGTGATTCAGTTGGCAAATAGAGCCACTGCTCATCCTGCAGGTGTGCTGGAAGATGTGTTAGTTCAGGTGAATGAGTTAATTTTTTCAGCAGATTTCTACGTTCTGGACATGGAAGATGAGTCTTCAACAAACCATGCTCCATTGATTCTAGGCAGACCATTCCTCAAGACCGCCAAGACCAAGATAGACGTGCATGCTGGCACCCTTTCTATGGAGTTTGGCGACGATTTGGTACAATTTAACATTTTTGATTCCATGAAACACCCCATAGAGGAGCATTCTGTTTTTCATGTTGATGTGATTGAGATGGTGGTTGATGATGTCTATACTGATTTATATGCTGAATTCCCTGATATTGTTGACTATCTTGGTTCTGTTTCTTGTGATACATGTGCTACTTGTGATGTTGAACCATGTGCTGCATGTGCTGAGATTTGTTCTGTTATGAGTAATGATACAGTTGCTGATGATACAACGATTGAGAATGAGAGTCAGTACCATTCTGAAATTAATGTTGCTAAGATAGTTGTTTCAGATCACTTGTTACCTTCTATTGTGCAACCTCCATCTTTGGAGTTGAAGACTTTACCAGACCATCTTAAATATGTATATTTGGGAGATGGTGAGACACTTCCGGTTATCATTGCTAAAAACCTACAACCTGATCAAGAAGAAAAATTACTGCAGATTTTGAGGCAGAATAGGCAAGCCATCGGATGGACTCTTGCAGATATTCCTGGTATTAGTCCCTCTACATGCATGCATAAGATTTTATTGGAAGAAGGGATCAAACCAGTTAGACAGCCCCAAAGGAGACTAAATCCCCTGATTCTAGATGTGGTAAAAAAGGAAGTTACAAAGTTGTTTCAAGCTGGCATTATTTATCCCATATCTGACAGTCAATGGGTGAGCCCCGTGCAAGTGGTTCCCAAGAAATCTGGGGTCACAGTGGTTGCGAATCAGAACAATGAGCTTGTGCCCACACGAGTTCAAAACAGTTGGCGAGTTTGCATTGATTATAGGCGGCTTAACCAGGCTACCAGAAAGGATCATTTCTCGCTGCCCTTCATTGATCAGATGTTAGAGCGGTTAGCTGGCAAGTCACATTATTGTTTCCTGGATGGATATTCAGGCTATTTTCAGATTCATATAGCCCCATAAGACCAAGAGAAGACTACTTTCACTTGTCCATTTGGCATATTTGCATACGAGGAGGATGCCCTTTGGTCTGTGCAATGCTCCGGCACCTTTCGAGGGTGTATGGTAAGTATCTTTTCTATTTTTTAGAAAATTGCATGGACGTATTTATGGATGATTTTACTTGTCTATGGATCTTCCTTTGATGCATGTTTAGATAGTCGGCTCGGGTCTTGCATAGATGCATTGAGACTAACCTCGTTCTAAATTTTGAGAAATGTCATTTCATGGTAGAACAAGGTATAGTCTTAGGGCATGTGATATCTCGTGAGGGTATTGAGGTAGATCCCGCAAAAATAGATGTTATTTCATGCCTATCTTACCCCACACGTGCGGGGAGATTCGTTCTTTCCTTGGTCATGCGAGGTTTCTATCGGCGGTTCATAAAGGATTTCAAAAAATTGCACTTCCGCTATCCAACTTACTGCAAAAAGATGTGGAGTTCCACTTTGACAAGAAGTGCCGGGATGCCTTTAATCAATTGAAGCGAGGCATTGACCAAGACACCTATCATCCAACCACCGGATTGGACACTTCCATTTGAGTGATGTGTGATGCCTCTAATTATGCATTGGGAGCTATTCTTGCACAAAGGGTCGGTAAAGTATCTCATGTCATTTCCTATGCTTCGAGAACTTTAGATCCTGCACAAATCAACTACACCACAACTGAAAAGGAACTTTTAGCAATTGTTTTTGCTTTAGATAAATTTCGATCATATTTGCTTGGTTCTAGAGTGGTTGTGTTTTCAGATCATGCAGCATTAAAGTTTCTCCTGAAGAAGCCCAATGCCAAGCCCCGGTTGATTAGGTGGATGTTGCTCCTCCAGAGTTTGATATTGAGATCCGTGACAAGAGTGGAGCGGAGAATATGGTGGCCGATCACTTGAGTCGAATTGAAAGGGAGGCGGATGTTTTTCCCATCCATGATGTTTTCCACGATGAGCGAGCTTTTCAAGCTGCAAGGCAATATCCCTTGGTTTGCTTTGATTTGATTAATTTCTTGGTTGCTAACGCAATACCCACATTTCACTAAGGCTAAGATTGATAAATTGAAAAGTGAGTCAAAGTATTATGTGTGGGATGATCCTTACTTATGGAGATTTTGCGGTGACCAAGTAATTAGGAGATGTGTGCTGATGATGAATTCCATTCCATTCTTAGCTTTTGTCATAAACTTGCATGTGGCGGCCACTTCGGTCCTCAACGGACTGCTAGGAAAGTTTTAGACTCGGATTATATTGGCCCACTCTATTTCATGATGCATATATGTTTTGCAAATCTTGTGATCAATGCCGAGAATAGGGAATACTTCTCGTAGGAATGAAATGCCCTAGAAACCCTTATTATTCTCATGAGATTTTTAATGTTTGGGGTATTGACTTTATGGGTCCTTTCCCTGTATCATTTGGTTTTGTTTACATTCTCTTCTGTGGATTATGTATCTAAATGGGTGGAGGCTAAGGCCACTCGACCGATGATTCTAAAGTTGTTGTGGATTTTATTATATCACAAATTTTCTGTAGGTTTGGAGTCCCGAGAGCCATCATTAGTGATCAAGGTTCACATTTTTGCAATCGAAGCATGGAGGCTTTGATGAAGAAGTATGGAGTCCAACACAAGGTTTCTACACCCTACCACCCCCAAACCAATGGGCAAGCCGAGGTCTCCAACAGAGAAATTAAGCGGATACTCCGGAAGACGCTTCAACCTAACGAAAGGACTGGAGCAAGAGGCTTGAGGATGCTTTATGGGCTTACCGGACTGCTTATAAGACCCCAATCGAGATGTCTCTGTATCGAATTGTTTTTGGAAAAGCATGCCACTTGCCGGTGGAAATTGAGCATCGAGCATTCTGGGCGGTGAAAAGGTGTAACTTGGACCTAGATCAAGCAGGTATGGAGAGGAAGTGCAGTGCACACAATTGGAGGAGATCCGCTTGGAGGCTTATGAAAGTTCCAAACTTTATAAGGAGAAGACCAAAGCCTTCCATGATAAGTTGATTCTGAGGAAAACATTTGAGATTGGTCAAAAAGTTCTCCTCTATAACTCCCGCCTCCGACTCATGCCTGGCAAATTAAGGTCTAGATGGGATGGACCATTTATTGTTACTAATGTTTTTCCTTCTGGTGCTGTTCAGATTAAAAGTGAGGTCACTGCCAAAGCTTTCATCGTAAATGGACACCGCCTCAAACAGTATCATGAACTTCCAGCGCATGCAGAAGTGGAGGTGATGAACCTTCTCTATCCGCATTATGAATAAATAAATAAAAAACAGCTGTGTGCCCGACAATGAGATAGGTAGTGTCACTCAGAAGCATGTGGAGGTCATTTTTTCTTCAGTGACAACAACTGTGAAAATCTTGCAGTATGGATTTTATTGGCCTATTTTATTAAAGGTCTGTTACACCTTTTGCAAAAGTCTGCGGGAAATTGGTCAAAAAAGTTCTCGCTTTGAGATTATCATCTGCACCTACTCCTTGGAAAATTGAGATCTAGGTGGCGCGGTTCTTTTGTTGTCAGACACGTGTATCCTCTGGGGACGTATATATTGAGGATCCTAGGAATGGTACTGCGCTTAAGTTAATGGACAAAGACTCAACCATCCATGGAAAACCAAGTTCTTGCGTTCTTTGTGTTGTCGGTTAAGTGGCGGATACGGTACTCCGTGACTCTTGAGTCGGTTTATTCTTCAGTTTTCCAAAATAACTGAACCTTCTTCTCCTTCAAAATGGATGTCATTCTTTCAAACCTGAGAAAACATTTTCCTTCTCTTCCTCAAAATGCTCTGAGAAAAATCTACAAAGTTCGATGTGAGAGATTGAGATTGTTAATGCACAAGGGTATGCCAGAAGATGTACGCTGGATAATTGAAGCAAAGGTCCGATTAGCAGGTGAGTCCTCAATTTCATTTGACTCATATATGCCCGGTCTTGGAAGAAGTTCATATTCTAAAAGGAGAAGAGCAAAAGGTTACAAGTCTGTCACAAATGTGGACGATGGAACTGTAACAAGCGATGTCGTACTTTGGGGATGGTTTCCGCAAATAGAGAAGACAAAATTTTCTTCATTAAGAATGGACTGAGTAAGGAGTCATTAGATAATATCTTATTGACTCTTGAGACGCATTCTTGTGGATTGGTGCATCGTGAAATTCTTAAATTGTGGAATCTCTTCAAGGATGAAGTAAAACGCTACAGTCTTGGGAATCTGACTCTAAAAGACCCTGTTTGCCAATTTATAAGAAAATTGGATGGGAAGCTTATCCTCGACTCATAGAAGACGTTTAAGCCGTTACTGGACGTTAAACCAGAGGCAGATGTGAGCCACATCCACAAACAATCTGTACATATCATCCTCTTCTTCTTCTTCATGTCATCTTTCAAAAAAAAAAAAAAAAAAAAAAACAAAAAAAAAAAAAAAAAAATTATGTATACGTCTTAGGGTTGGCTTTGGTAACACAAACCGTGAATGGGGAAATGCATGCATCCTGATCCAGCCTTCTTAATTGAAAAACAAAGAAGGTAGATTGTATCCCACATGTGAGGCAGCCAGTCGTATTATGGCCATTTGTCCCTTTTGGGAGCCCTATGTTGCGCTGGTCTTGAATGGGTCGAATACTGGTCAACAATGCTTTGGCACAAAGCCGAAAGAGCAGACTACCTCCATCCCAATCTTAAGTAAGTATACACTCATCTTTCATCAAGTTTTTCTAACAATTTCACCAAAAAAAAAACAAAAAAAAAACGGACGTGATGTCTACTGCACTCATGACGCGCAGTATAAAGATACGCCATGGAAACTGTACATACAGGTATGTCATCATTTTCTATTTCTTTTATCTTTGTATCATTTTGTTGTATTTTGATTTTTGTACGACGATCTTTTGAGCAGGGGTCCTTCAGGGGTTTCTAGACTTCTTTACCTTGATGGTTTTCTTGAAGTCAAAAAAAAAAAAAAAAAAGATTCTGTGTCTCTTAATTTCAACCTTTTCTGACAACAGCCAACCTACCCTTATAGGTGCAATTATTTCCCTTTCCATTCTTTTTCTTATTTAAACACTCCATTTTCTCCATTTTCCTTCAAACTCAGAAACACTCAAAGGGAGGAAGAGTATAGAATGGGGCCTTCTATTCGTAACCTCAAAAATATCTGTGTTTTTTGTGGGTCGAGTTATGGGAAGGGATTAGAGTTTGTAAACGCAGCTAGCACTCTTGGTCGATCACTTGCTGCGAGGAATATTCATCTTGTATATGGGGGAGGTTGTCGTGGGTTAATGGGGGTTGTATCACTTGCTGCCTTTTTAGGAGGCAGTCAGGTTTTAGGTGTTATTCCTAAACCTTTAGCTGAAAATAACATCACTGGAAGGACAGTTGGAGAAGAAATTCAGGTAACATCTATGCATGGACGAATGAAAACAATGGTTGACAATTCTGATGCATTTCTTGTCTTACCTGGTGGTTTTGGTACTTTGGAAGAAATTTTTCAAATTGTCTCTTGGGCCGAACTGAACATCCACCATAGACCCATTGGTTTGTTGAATGTTAATAATTTCTTTGATCTTTTGTTATCTTTTCTTGACAAAGTCAGGAACGTAAATTTATCACTCATTCGGAAGACAACTTCTTATCTCTGCCTCCACTATTGATGAGCTCATTGATAAATTAGAAGCTTTTGAGTATGTACTGATCGTATTAGCTCGAGATAGATTGGTCAATAGAAGCAAAGGAAGTAACAAGAAACAAAAGCCGATCTGCGACTTCATCTTTAATGGGTTTGATTTTATTGTGCTTTGTTTCTGTTTAAATTTGTGTCAGCTTTCTCCAACAGGTAATATCTTCTATCCTTTACTCATTTATATTTTAACATTGAGGACAATGTTGTGATCTAGTTGGGGGGGAAGGATAGTTGACCCAAAAAAAAAAAAAATAAAAAAATAAAAAAATAAAAAAAAAATAAAAAAATAAAAAAATAAATTTGTTGTTTTGTTTGAAAAGTATGATATGATTGTCATGTACTTATTAAACCAATTAGTAATGGCAGAGTAAGGATTAATTTTACTCTTGAGACGCATCTTAATTGGTGGCAGAGTAAGGAGTTTTTTAGGTAGTAACTAATTAGTACTAAAGTTTTATTATTTGATTTCTTTTCGTGTCCGATGCAGATCGACAACAGTGTGTTTTAACTTTTACGCTTGGCGTTGATTCACTTCTTATCGGTTGTGTTGCTCTTTTCTATATCTCTCTTTCACATTGAAGGCAATGTTATATTAAGCGTGGGGAGAGATTTCAACATGTTCTTTTTGTAAATCAAAAAAAAAAAAAAAAAAAAAAAAAAAAAAAAAGGGGTTCATTGCATGATTGAATAACTTTTCTCCCTTCTTGAACTGATATGCTTGGTGATGGATGATTGAATTGATGAATTGAGTTTGATGGATGCATACCTTGTGAGATTTTGAGCCTAATGGATGGATTCAACATTTATGCCATTCTCTTCTTTCTTGTGTGATTTTCACTCATGTTAATGACCACTCTAGAACTTGCTTTAATTCTTTTTGAAGCTACATTTCACTTGCATGCATGAACATGATTGAGGCCCTCTTTCTTAATTAGCTAGTTTAACCAAATAGCCAACCTTGTTTTCAATATGATATCAAACACTCTTTTGACTTCTTGAAAATTCTCTGATTCCTGCCAACCTTGTATATTTTCATTTGCTTAACCCCTTTGAGCTTATTTGACCATTCCTTGTTTCTATCTCATTATGTACCTTAAATGAAAAATCGTGTTCCTACTTTACCTTAGGGAATAAAAGAACATTAGCTTGGTTAATGGATGAGTTTTTGAACAAGTGTGGGGGTGTGTGTACAAAATGGTTGTTGAAAAAGGAAAGAGTGCAAAAAATAAAAAATAAAAAATAAAAAATAAAAAATAAAAATAAAAAATAAAAAATAAAAAAAAAAAAAAAAAAAAAATAAAAAAATAGAAAAAAAAAAAAAAAGATTGGGAAATGAATATGTAAAGGGATATACATTAGAGTTGGGATGAACTTT
The DNA here is from genome assembly GCA_029884605.1 of Ormosia emarginata. Classification (NCBI taxonomy): domain Eukaryota; kingdom Viridiplantae; phylum Streptophyta; class Magnoliopsida; order Fabales; family Fabaceae; genus Ormosia; species Ormosia emarginata. The sequence continues at coordinate 14,771,193 of JAQQTP010000078.1, read as the reverse complement.
TATGCTTGTTATTTAAACTCAGCTCTCATTTACTTTTATTCTCTTTGGTATTTATCCTCTCATATCTATTTTATCCTCTTCTGTTTCCTTGACCTCACTACAACCTTAAATAAAGTCCTCATGATTTGTGTGTGCATGTGTTTTGAGTAGTGAAGAAGTAGAAGATAAGCAAGCTTATGGTAATGCAATTTTCATGGGTTGAATTGAGTGAAATACGTACTTTTTAAACACTTGAGAGATTAAGAGGGAATCTTGTGAGGATCTATCATTCTTAATTCATTCTTTTCAACGGAAGTTTCCTTGCTTGTTGGTTTGTGATGTAAAGAAATGTTACCTCATTTATGCTTTGATCCCTTGAATTTCTTGTTGCTCTTCTTGCTTCATTGAGTCCTTTAAAATTTTTAGCTTTTAAGTTTGTGTCGTTTGTCTTTGTCTTCTAACTTTAGTTTTATATATTTTGCCCAGAGTGCAAAAAGCTAAGTGTGGGGAATCTGATAATCATATATTTTATACATTAATAAACCCTCATTATTAGTCATTTACACTCTTCATGTACTTAATTGATTGAATTTGATTATGTTTTATAAGTTTAAACTCGAATCGACTTAATTGATTTTTTTCAAAGCATTATTTGGGTCTTACATTATTTCTGTATTTTGGCCATATCTTGAGTTCTAAATGTCTGATAATTATGAATTTTACCTTGTAGGAAAGATAAGAGAGAGCTCTACAACTTTGATGAAGAGCTCAAAGACAATTTCAGACATCTAGTGGAGCTAATTGGGCATGGAAATCAGAATACGGGTTTTGTGACTGGAACCCGAACAGTGTGTAGTAACCAGAACATAATTCGAGTTTGGGTTTATAAAATGGGCTGAAAATTTGTAATCTGAAAGTTAAGACCCATATGTACAACTTTCATGACAAACACAAAACTTGATTCGGGCTCCTTGATGGTGATATTGGGTCTGAAAGTCAAAACAGAGGTGCTGAAACTGGTCCTGAATAGTCTGTAGTAATTGAGTCATATCTTGGGCTGTAGGACGATTTTTTGGGTGCTTCCAAAGCCATTGGAAATCTTAGACAATTTCCTAGAACTTTCATGAAGACCACTTGGCTTGGAAATGACGAAATCAATGAGTTCAGCAATAAATAATTTCGGAGACAAGGAAGCTCACCTACTAATCTCACCTACTAATCTCACCTACTCATCCACCTACTACTCCTAATCCTCTATAAAAGGCTGGGTATGGAGAGCTCTAAGAAGACACTTGGTGTTAGAGATAACTTTTCATAGTTCTTGTATATTTTTCCTTCATTGTAATGGAGAGCTAAGTCACTTCTAGTCAATTCGGGACTCTTGAAGAGATTGTGGCTTGGATTCTTGAGACCTTGGTTATGTAATGTATTTGATTTATATTTGAATTCCTCTTCTCTTCTTCTTCTGTTCTCTTGATCTTGAATGCATGAATGGTGATTCTGTTTATGTTTGATCTGATTTGATCTTAGTTTAAGATTAAGTATTGTGATGAAATTTAGAACTGATTGATTGAATTAATCACATAACTGAAGATTGAGATTTGTGATGAAACTTAAAACTGATTGATCTAAACTAATCACGTAATTGAAGAGGTTAGGTTACTGATTTGTGCCTAGGTTAATTGAATTCGGTGCTTAAATTGACATATATTTACATGAATAGTGCGATTGCAGATTTGTGTTTATCACTTGTCAATTGAATTCTGGACGATTGTCTAGTATGAATTCTGGGATCGATGCGAGATCTCGGTTAGATCCAAGTTAACCATTCAAATGTATTTCAGGTGTTTGTTGAAAGGTCTATGATTGAATCCACCCAATCTCGGATAGATTTCTGAATTGACTGTTCTTTTAATTATTATTTTTCTTCAGATCTTGTCATTGTAATCCTTGAACAATCAAAACCCCCCCTTTCTAACTTAACTTAATTTGATAAAATTGCATTTACGATCCTTGAGGAGACGATCCGGTGTTGTTCACTATACTGCAAACTTAGTTAATAACTTTGGTTATAATTTTGACTGAGTTTGGCGCTCGTCAGTATACATCTATCAAACTCAATCCACCAATTAAACATCCAAAAACCAAGCATGTCAAATTTAAAAAGGATGTTAATTTATTCAATCATGCTATGAACCTTGAATTTCAATTACTTCAAACTCATAAACTTTATAAATTTTAAAACATCATTGGAAAGTAATTAAAAACACAATTTTTTTTCCAAAAACAGCAAAAATAAAATTTAAAAACGAAAATAGAATTAAATTCAGAAAATAGAAACAGTAGCATAAAAGTAATAGAAACAACAAAAATCAAGAACAACAAATCAACAATAACAAAAAATAGAAATAACAAAAAATAGAAACAACAGAAAATAGAAAATTAAGACAAAAAATAAAAAACATAATACAGAATATAAATTCCTCCCCATACTTAAATTCTATGTTGTCTTCAATGTAAAGCTCAAAAGAAAACAACATCCCTCAATTATCATTAATTAATCCATGACAAGTAAAATAAAAGAGAGAGGGAGAGAGATAGAGAAGAAACATCCTTATCAAGTGAGGTAGATGAAGAGACTTCCACTAAGATCCCATTGGTGAAATCATAAGGACCGAGTTATGCTTGAAGCATGAGAGCTTCCATTGGGGTCCTATTGGCCCTCTTTAATTCCCTTGGGATTCACCCAAGTGCTATAACCGGGATCTTATGCTTTCTTATGCTCTCTCAGAATTTGTAGCAATCTCTCCTCCTGTTCAGCAAGGAGGTTCTTGCCACGATCACAGGAAGCTGCTTATCATCCACCAATTATGCATACTTCAGGTGTTCGAGTAATGGCTTCAGCTCTAACTTTGGTGGTTGTACTATAGAAGGTAGTAATCTAGGGGGCTACAATGATTCTGCTTCTACTGCTTGAACATCTGCATATATATCACCTGTTGCATAATTTGCTAACACAGGAACATATTCATTATATCCCAAAAATACAGAAATTTCAAAACACACAAAACATAACTTATCACCATCACAACAAGCACACAAATAACCAGACACAGATTCATCAAAATCAGTAATCTCAAGAAACTCCTCACATAAGTCAGCATATGAATTATAAACCAAATTATCAAATAAATCAATATGAAAGATAAAATATCCTTCCATAGGATATTTCATAACATCAAGAATATTAAACCTTACAATGGAATCTCCAAACTCCATGGAAAGAACTCCTGCATGCACATCAATATTTGTCCATACTGTTTTGAGGAAAGGTCTCCATAGAATGAGTGGAGCCTTTACGGATGATGACTCCCCATCCATCTCCATAATATAGAAATCTGTAGGAAAAATTAGCTTATTCACCTAGACCAACACATCCTTCACCAAACTAGCTGGGTAAGCAGTACTTCTATTAGCTAGCTGGATCACCACACCTGTGTCATGCAAAGGACCAAGTTCAAAGGAATTTAAAATAGACATAGGCATTACATTACTGGAAGCACCTAAGTTTAGCAAGGCATGCTCAAATCTGTGATTTCCTATTATGTAAGGAATTATAAAAGTCTCAGGATCCTTGCACTTTTGTGACATAGGCTAGATGAAGGCTGAAACATTGTGCCCCATGTTGATTCTCTCATTGCCCTTTAGTCGCCTCTTGTGTGTACACAGTTCCTTCAAGAACTTGGCATACTTCGGTATCTGCTTGATTATCTTTAATAATGGAATATTGACTTCCACTTTCCTGAAAGTCTCAAGGATCTCTCTATTCTTCTCATCCTAATGTATCTTTCTGGTCTCAATGGCTCTATGTGAAAAGGGAAGAGCCACTGCAGGCTACTGCTACTCATCAGCAACAACTGATTTCTTCTTACCCTCATATTTTTAGGCTGGCTCATTAGAAAATGTTTCTTCTATTGGTTGATGCTTGCTTGCTGGTTGAGGTTCATGTGATGCTTCTTCAAATTTTCAAGACCTTAGCATAATGGCACTCACATTCCCCTTTGGATTAGGAATTGTTTGGGAAGGGAGTTGTCTAGAACCTTGGGCCTGCAATTGACTCAATGTAAAGGCCAATTGTCCAATTTGAGTTTCTAAATTTTGTATGGTTGCCTCTGTCCTATGCTGGAACTAAATATTGTTGGTGCCAATCTGCTTCACCAAATCCTCAAATAAAGGATTAGGTTTTGTGGCAGCTAGACTTGGTTGTTGCATAGGCTGCTGGAAATTTTGCTGACTTAGTCCAGTATGAGGCTAAAATTATGGTTGTTGGAATGGTTGTCTGAACTGTTGTGGTTGCTGCTATTGTGGGGCTGCATTACCATATCTCATGTTTTGATGATCTCTTTAACCAGGGTTATATGTGCTAAAGTATTGATCATATCTCAGCTGTTGTTGCTACTGGTATTGTGGTTTACCAGGAAAGACATCTGTTACAGCTAAAGAGTGATCTTGAAACACAGAACCATCATCTTGAAGTGTAGGACATGCATCTGTGAAATGAGATGAACTAGAACAAATGACACACAAGTTTGTAAGCCCCTGTATTAGTAATTGTTATCCCATTACTAATTGCAGGCTCCTACAAGTTTATGCTCCTACAAGTCTATGCTCTATTCTCTGTTGGTTAACATGAGACAATTGAACCTCATTGATTCATCTAATTGAGGTAATGACCCGTGTGCTAAATTGTTGGGTATTTGCTATCATATTTGCTATTAAGTCATTGGCAGTAACTAGATTTTATTAACTAATGCACCTTCACTAGCTGCATCAATCATGCTCCTATCTATAGGTAACAAGCCCTCATAGAAGTACTAGATCAACAACTAGTCACTAATTTGGTGGTGGGGACAACTTGAGCACAACTTCTTGAACCTCTCACAGTACTCATGTAAAGTCTTTCCTGTTATCTGTTTTATACCACATATGTCTTTCTAATAGCAGCAGCTCTAGATGCAGGGAAGAACTTCTCCAAGAACTGTCTCTTCATGTCATTCCAACACATTGCAGAACTTGGTGAAATGTAATATAGCTAGTCTTTGGCCGCATCAGCAAGGGAGAAAAGGAATGTTCTCAACTTGATGTGTTCCTCATGTATTCCTTGTGGCTTCATGGTTGAACAGACCATATGGAATTCCTTTAAATGCTTATGAGGGTCCTCACCCACAAGACCATGATACTTAGGCAACAAATGTGTCAATCCAGAATTCAATTCAAAGTCAGTATTAAGATCAGGATATTGAATGCACAAAGACTGGTAAGTAACATCAGGAGCAACAAGTTCCTTAAGGGTCCTCTTATGTATGTTATCACTCATAGTTGCAATATCACTTAAACTCCTAGGTTCACTTTCAATTTCAATATCAAAATCAAGGTCAGATGTAATTCTTTCACTAAGCCTATGAGTTCTAATAAGTGTATGCAAGGTTCTTTCAATGTCAGGATCAATATCAAGTAAAGAACTAGTGGAAGACTTAATCATGCAACATAGAAAACTCAAAAACACAAAACAAGCAAAATTGACTACATACCACTAAAAATCTACCAAAATAAATCTAGTTAACCTATCTAAACATTTTTTAAAAAATATAGGACCACCACAATATGAAAACTACACAAAAATGCAATAAAAAATCTTAAAAAATTGAAAAAGTGGTCTAAACGATGGCATTTGGGAAAACCAGTGTGGATATGTTGAGAACCTTGTTTATTAGGACGTTTTCCTTCAACAGACCTAGTTTTAACTTATTTTTGGACACGTTTGCCTGTATGAAATTCTGCAAAGTGACCCGTAAACACTCGTTTTCGCCTGAAAATCGCCAAAACACAGTAACACAAGGGTTAATGAGGGATTAATAGTCAAATATAATCTCATTAAGATTGATCAAAATCAGAGTATTCCCTAGCAACGACACCAAAAACTTGATGCCTACTGACTTTGTCAAATTTAAATCAATTTATAACTAAATTACCAAAACTACTTGCAGCATAAGGCAACACCGGGTTGAACCCAAAGATTACTCTAATTATGAAGTTAGATTAGGAGGTTAATAAACAGGGGGAAAGAGTTTGTGAAATTAAATAAAAGAAACACAAAGCAATTAAAGATGAGAAAACATAATTAAGAAGCAACCAATTCAAGAGAATTAATCAATCTTGATTTTAATTCATCCTTGATCTTTATAAATCCATTCAATTATCAATCAAATCCTTGGTCTTAGATCACATCAAGACACCTCAAAATGATCCATGGATCTTCTACTAGATACGCATCCATAATTCAATTAATTAAGGTTAGACAAATTAAGCATTCATCCAAAACCCAAATCAAATTAAAAACCAAGATCCAACCAAGCTAAACATTTCATCAAACACCTTCAATGCCTTGTTTATTATTTGAAATTCATCCTTCACACATGGTAATTATGTAATTATCATATGAATAGCCTAATCAAATTAAGCAACTTAATCAGAATTAAGTAAAGATGAAGGATAGAAACTTGATTAATAATTGAATTTAGAACAATTAAAATAGAATCTCAAGATTAAACATCAAGAATGTCAATTCCTTGGATTGATTACAGGCTCCACCCCTTTATGAATGGGAGAGAAGAACTCAGAAAAAGAGGGAAAATCTTGAGAGAAGGGAGAGAAAAAAGAGAGATCTAGATCTAGAGAGAGAATGAAAAGTGTAGAATGGAAGACGAGTCTCAGGTTTGTGCTTCTACCTCTTATAACTAACCCTTAATTTTGCCTGACATGATTAAAATTATAATGGGTACAAAGCTGGGTCAATTAGGGATCATTGGGCCCAAGTCCCATGTCATTTAGAGGCCTACAACTCAAGTTATGCTTAATTAAGTGGCCCAACTCATCACCAACCCGTCTTTGTTTTCCAACTTCAGTTATGCCCCAAAAATGATGTAGTTTAGCTTAGGAGTCTTCATAAGAGTTGTATCTTTGTGTTTTAGCTTTCATTTGGACTTGATTTGACATCAATTGAGCTTCGATAACTTTAGCTATAGGCTGATGAGTGCGTAGAGGTCAAGCTGTCAAGATCAACATTCTAGTTCTTGCTTCAACTTCAATTTAAATTATCCAAACATATGATTTAGCTCCTGAATTCTTTATGAAACTTGTAGGGATTTGTATTAGCTTTCCTACAGGACCAAAATCATAATCATATATTTGGAACTCATATTATAGCCAAAATACTGAACACGGCTAAATAGACAAATAAAGGTCAATTCATGCACTAATTCCTTCGATAATCCAATTAGGCCCAATATCATAAAATGTGACAAAATCAATCTAATTAAGCCAAATTGAACCTTAAGACACTTAGTGAGAGAATTATTAAATGAATAAAATATATTGCTATCAGGCTTACACACAGGGGAGGTTGTGTAAGTCTCTATACTAGGAATTGGTCTTTATGATCATCATGAAAGTTGTAACTCTTCTTCTTAACTTTACAACATTACTGGAATCACTTGATTTAGACCTCTGTAGTTCAAGTTACATCTATTTTACTATATGAAGCTCAAGTTATTATCTTGGTTCCAAGCTTAACTTTTTTACAATGAACTCAACCAAATCTTCACAAAACCATACCAAAATCCATTTTGAACTTGGAAACATAGAGAAAGGCCAAACATAAATTACTAAGGAGAATCTAATCAATAATAAGATGTGTGTTAAATCATAGCACATCAAATTTTCATCATTTTTTTGTTCTAGAAAGCCAATCCTTCTCAAGCTTAGCATTCCTAGATCTATTGGGATCATTGCATCCAAGTCATATGTTAATTAAAAATGTGTCTCTCTAGTAGAGGACTGGATCATGGTATGATACACCCATAAGACTTTAGGGAGCTCCTCCGGCAATGCTCCTTTTGCTCGTTCTAGCCTTCTCTTCAACCTAGCTAGCATTACTTTTTTTTGTTGATTCTGCTTGCTTGTTGGTCTATGGATGCTTAACCAAGGCAAACTACTACTAGATTCTCAAGTTTTGACAAAATCCTCTGAACCATTTGTCAGCAAACTATGTTTCGTTATCGGTCACGATAGCATAAGGCAAGTCGTATCTGCATATAATGTTTTTCCAAGTAAACCTTTCTACCTTCTTTGTGGTAATTCATGCTAACGATTTGACTTCCACTAACTTTATAAAGTAATTCATTGCTACAAGAAGGAATTAAATTGCCCCGAGCCCAGGGGAAAAGGCTTAAACAAATCCATCCCTCACTTGCAAAATAGTCAAAAGGATTAGTAAACAAAAATAAATGACATAAATTAAAAGTTAGAAAGTTAGTATATTAGCAAGTTAGTAAGTTAGAAAGTTAGAGAGTTAGTAAAGAAACCGAAGGATCAACAAACCGATCTTTTGCTCCGGTGAGGGAGAAGAGAGAATAAATTTTATTAAAAAAAAGAACCTCAATAAATTAAAACTTCAAATCAAGTCTCTGGCAACAAGGCCAAAAACTTGATGTGGGATTAAAGGATGCAAACCCAAGTGCAGGTTGTCTCAAGTAATAAATTCTCGGGAGTTCGAGGTCGATCCACAGGGAATTAATGAAGAAAAATTAATTGAGGTAAGAAAAAGATTTGTCACAAAACCAAAAGTAATAAAAGTTGTTCACAAATGAAAAAAGAATTTGCTTGTGTTAGGAGATCCACTCTCGGTAATAAATTAGAGGCAAAATTATTTTTCTTTATAACTCAATTGAAATCTACACATAAAGGAAGTTCTAATCGAAAAATATAACATTCAAAGTTCAATTATGTATGCAATCATATTATGATTTCTTTAATTATCTACCAATAATTGTAAGTAAGCTCAAGCATTCACTGTGCCAATCCTCTTGTCTAAAATAAATCAAGATCTCCACTATCTAAGGAAGGTTTCTAAATTGATTGGAAACAAAATACAACATATATAATGTCCACTTTATAATATATCATTTAAGCACAAGAAATAGAATAATCTTATCTTATTTTATTACTAAGAGCTTCACTCTTTCACCCAAGCAAAATGAAAATTAAGTACTCATAATCAAGAAGAAAGAAAGAGAGTAGAAGAGAAAGATGAACATAACTTCAAATTAGAACAAAAGAAAATTGCAACAAAGGAAGACAATATACAAGTATGAACATAATTTCTCCTAACTAAGCCTAAAACCAAAGTCTCCTAAATGATCAACCAATGGAGCCTTTTATAGAGGGTTAGAGATACAAATGACAAGGGGGCTGATTAAGAGTAGGTGAGGAGTGGGTGGATGAGTGGAAAATACCAAATGGTGAGTGGAAAATTATTGAGATTCTTTGTCCCCGAAATCATTCAGTGCTGATCTCATGGATGCCATTAGAATGAAGTAACGTGGTCTTCATAAAAGTTGTAGTATTTTGTCTCAACTTTCCAATGCTACCAAAATCATCCAAAAATTCGTCCTACAACCCAAGATATGACCCAATTACTATAGACTATTCAGGCCCAGTTTCAGCACCTCTGTTTTGACTTCAAAGCCCAATATCACCTTCAAGGAATCTAATCTGAATTTATGTTCTTCATGAAAGTTGTAGATTTGTGTCTTAACTTTCAAGTATCAAAGTTTCAGCCATATTGACCACCTACAACTCGAGTTATGCCTTGATTACTACACACTATTCAGGTTCTAATCACAAAACTCGTGTTCTGACTTCCAAGCCTAATTAGCTCCTCTAGATGTCCATATTTTACCTGGAGCTCTCATGAAAGTTGTAGAGCTCTCTCTTATCTTTCCTACAAGGTAAGATACATAATTATAAGACATTTAGAACAGTGTAAAACCAAAATAGTGCTAAAAAAATTAATTAAGTCTAATTTGAGTCCAAACTTATAAAACATAACCAAGCTTAATCAATTAAGTACATGGAAAGCGTAAATGACTAAAAATGAGGGTTCATTAATGTATAAAATATGTGATTATCAATGGTCCCATCGTGGGCTTCAATGTTAGCAGGGTACTTGAGGCACCTAGGGATTTTCATAAGCTATCAGTTTGTCAGAGAAGGGTTAGTTTTGTGAAACCGTGTCCCTTGTCTTGTTTTCCTGCTCTCTTGCGTGGGTAAGTCCGACATTATGGCTGAGATCCATGATTCTAAAGTTCTCTAGATGGCGGTCATCGTGCTGATATCGGTCTCTTTTATTTTCATGGTTCCTTCTAGGAGATTGATTTTCTACTTTGTGGTCCTGGTTAGTATCTCTCTCTAAGTTATGGATTCTTTTGTCCTAACGATGGATCTTCTCATCCTAAAGTCTAACTAGAGAGAGCAACTCTGCTTTGGATAGCTCTTGATGACATGTTATAGTTCGGTGGGACCAGATTTCGTTGTCCACCTGGTTTCCAAGACACTGCAATGCTGACACCCACTACCTAGCGTCCCCAGAAGGTGCTTTCTGTGGGCAAATGTGTTGCCTCGTCGAAACTCTCTGGCAAGGAAGAGGTGATTCTCTTTCGTGAAAGAAGTCTCCTGCCCATCCTGCCTGGGTTCTGGCTGAGGTACGACTAGTTCGTGAGTAGCAGGGATAGATGTTGGGCGGTAATTTACAGAAGGTAGGTTGCGCGCTGCGGAAGCGCGATTCTGGTTAGTTGTGGTTTGTCTCCTTCTCTTGTTCACCATGATGATGGCTGGGATTAAAGTGTTGATGTTGGTGTTGGGAGTAGAAATTTATTATTTCCCACAGATGATGTCAATGTTCAGAACTAGGTTATAAAGATTACCTAAGAAGGTAAGAGATGGTGGATTCCGTTGTGGCGCAACAACAACAACAATGGAGTGAGGGGATGGGTACCTGCAAAAGATACTCCGAAGGTCAAGTAAGTAATTACACAAGGAGGGTGGTGTGTATTGAAAATTAGGTCGTACATTTGTCCTCTTGTTGAATATCTTTTTATATGAGCGTTTTAGGATGTGAAATATCTAAGCATTCAGTGTGTATTGAAAGTTATCCCCCGAAATCATGGAAATTATTATTCCTTGTCATGATTCCTCTTTTTATGCGGGGCACGATAAGGGTTGATTTCTGTTGAGGGGATTATGCCTTGCATATAGGTTGTTTAACGTGTACAGTAACGTTAGGGTACCAACCTAGCTGGTTAGGTTGCTCTAGATTCTTGGACCTTTTACTCGATCCAGAACAATCCTATTATATTAAATAAGGATCAACTATGTAATTAGATCAATTAAGAATTAATTAGATATATATTATTATTATAATAAAGTAATGATTATAAGTTGGCTAATAGGATTTCATGCAAGGTAAAAAGGCACTAAACTCTATTTCTAGTGGCTTAGGGATTTTTAGATTAGTTATGTGGTTTTAAAATAATTTGACACTAAACTTATTAAATTGCATGCAATAAGGAGAGCTTAGAGTTCTTTGGTGCAATTTTAGTAGTTATGGTTAGTGCACAAAGATTATAGGAATCACATAGGGTTTTCAATGAACCCTAATATAATTTAGGGTATGCACAGGTCATGATAACGTATCCTTAAATGGTTAAACCCTACCTAAGTCCCTACCCCTTACCCTTAACCATTCACACTCACCTAACCCCTCATTCGCACGCACTCATGGTTCGTCATCCTTACTTAAACGCACATACCTAATCACATATTATATGTTCACAAATATCATTAGACAAATAAGAAATAAAGGTGAAACAAACCATAATAATATTTGATTGATAAAATGATTGAATAATTTTAAGTTATGAGATCCATTATTTATCGAGCTCAAAATATGTCATTCAATGTCAAAAGTATATTCAAATGATTGTTATATAATTGATAAAATATTAAATAAATTATAATTCGTGAAATATACAATTATTCATTTAAGTTATAAATGTTATTTCAACGTAAAATATAAAATTATAAACAAGTTATTTTATCTCGTGCAACGCAGATTGTTTTCAATTTCATATAATTTTTTTAAATTTGATAGACAATTTATTTAATACCTGTTTGAATTAGTTTATTTATTTATTTTTTTAAAAATATATAGTGAGAATATTTCAAAAAGAGCTTTTTTAATTGGAAAAATCTTTAACTACCAAATAAATTAGCCTAAACATATTTATAATATTATAAAGTGTGATGAAGTGGTTTATTTAAAATTTAATAATTATATGAGTCAATTATATTTTGTTTGTTTGTTGCAATTTTTTTCATTTACATACATAATTTAATATTTACTTGTAAGTGGCATAAATAGAGTAAAAAATTAAAAAATAATTATCTTTTTAGTTTATTTTGTCATGTTATGTGAGTGCTTTTATGGCATGAAAAATAATCTTCTTCAACTTATTAACATGAATTCTAAGAATTTTCTTGCTTGGACTCCAAACTTGCATTTCTCAAGGTTTATACCTTTATAGGGGGCAAAGCAAATGTACAAGAAGGGATCATCAATGCCTTTGTTGATGTGTTTAAGCTCAGATAAGGTGGCATATGATGGAGGAAGTTGACAAGGGAGTATACAGACACCATTTGGGCAGATGGTTGTTAGCAGTCAAGATCTTGAGAGCAGGGTATTATTAGCCAACTAAAGAGACTACCTAGCGTATGCAAGAAGTGTGTAAAGTGCTAGTGATAAAGCAATTTAAATTAAGCTCCCCCAAAAGAGCTTCATTCCACAATTTTTATTTTCTACTCTCTAACTTTTAATTTACGTCATTTGTTTTCTGCTCTCTAACTTTTTAATTTTTGTTATTTATTATTGCTTTCTAACGTAATGAAATAATATTTCTTCTTCTCTTCTCTTTCGTCGGCTCTAGTGGGGCTCTGCTTCTCTCTGGTTTTCATATTTTAAATTTATTTTCTGTAATTTATTTTATGCACTTTATTTTTTGTAATTTACTTTTACACTTTCTAACTTACTAATTATTAACTCTCTAACTCTCTAACTTTTTACTTTATCAGTTATCTAACTTTTTACTTGTTAATATTTATTGGGTGGTTGGTTTATACCACATCCTTATTAATATTTAATGACTAGTGTAAACTGCCAACTTGTACATTATTTTTTCTATTTTAAGTCATTTATTTATGCTTAATTGGTATTGTGATTTAAATTCTGGTCGTTTGGTTAAAACTAATTATAGTCTTTATATATTGATTTGTTTGAATCACAATCACACACAATTGACACAATGACTGAAAATGAAAGTGTACATGATGAACATAAAAATCAACCGTTGCAAACCATGCATGAATATTTGCAACCACCTCGAAATTCTAGTCCATCATGCTTTATCTTTCCACTCAATGCCAACAATTTTAGATTTAAGTCAGGTATGATTTCTTTACTTCCTAATTTTCATGGTTTAGAATTTGAAAGCCCATATTTACATTTGAAAGAATTTGAGGAAGTTTGTATTGCTTTCAATGACCAAAATTGCACTGACGAAATTGTTAAGCTTAAATTATTTTTTCTTTAAAAGATAAAGCAAAAACTTGGCTTAACACTTTGAAACCAAGATCAATTGGCACATGGCAAGAAATGCAAGGTGAGTTCTTAAAGAAATTTTTCCCAACACATAAAACCAATGCTATGAAAATACAAATCCAAATTTTTTTCCAAAATTCCAGTGAAATATATTTTCAATGTTGGGAACGGTTTAAAGATTTGTTAAATTCTTTCCCATATCATGGTTTTGAAAAATGGCACACTATAAGCTTCTTTTATGAAGGTTTAACACCTAAAGCCAAACAATTTATGGAGAGAATGTGCAATGCTGAGTTTCTTGATAAAGAACTTGATGAAACTTTAGACTATTTAAACCAGTTGGCTGAAAATTCTCAATCTTGGCATAGTACTAACCCTTCTGAAAATTCAATTAGATCTAACCTTGCAGTGCTAATAAAGGAAAATATTACCTTAGTCAAGAGGAAGATCTAAATGCAAGGTTTGCCAGTTTGGCTAGAAAGGTTGAAGCCATGGAATTAAGAGAAGCAAAAGAAATCAAATCTGTACAAAATGAAGAAATTTGTGACATTTGTGATGACTTAGGACACTCAACACATGAATGTCCTAATATTCCTATTTTTAAAGAAGTTGTACATGAGCAAGTAAATGCAATGAATACTTTTAAAAAATCATTTACTTCTTCTTTTTCAAATACATACAATCCAGGATAAATAAATCACCTGAACTTCAGCTGAAGGAATAATAATGAGTCACAATTCGTGCAACCACCACATCCTCAGGCACAACAGGACTCTCAAAATTCTTAAGGATATGCACCTTGTATCCCATGATAACTTTAGAAAATGAAGTTAATTTACTTGAATTTGATTGTATTTGAGCATGCTATCCTTAAGTTTTCAAGGCCATAGGTTCAATTATTGCATGACTTTGGTGAATTAAGCTTGCTAATTCAAATGATTAAGAATTGAATCTTTAAAGATTTTGTTTATAAAAGTTGGATGGATTATGGTTTAATGGACTTTAGCATTGTTTTGATACAAGTATTTAAGATGGGAAATGCTTAGGCATGACAAATCCATTCCTAGGAGTGGTCCTTGCAGTTTCTCAGGAATCCCAGGCAAAGACATTCACGCCTAGGCGTGTAAAAGCCACGCCTAGGCGTGGTAAGTTCAGTTTTTTAGTGTTTTCAGACAAAGACCCACACGCCTAGGCGTGGTAAAGTTACGCCTAGGCATGGACAACACCTGACAGAACGTGAGTCTTAACCATGCCTAGGCGTGGGAAAAATCCTGGCACCCGAGTTTTACCCTTATATTCTGATTTTTGAGAGAAAGGAGGGGATCATGAGTTTTGACCTAAGCATGAATTTCAGAGAGCAAGTGAGAGAAGGAGGAACCCATTTGGATTGAAGGTGACTCAAAGGAGAATCAAGATCAAAGAGGAGGATCAAGCTTGGAATCTCTCCATTTTTGTTCATTCTTTCCCTTTTCTCTCTTGATTTGTAACTTGATGGATCATTTGATTTCATTTGTTTTCTTCTCTTTCATGATGTGTAACTAAACTCTAACCTAGGGGCTCTCTAGGATCTTGCTATGGATTTGATTATCTTTTAATTAGTTGAGTATCCTTTCAATGAAATTGGTTTTGTTCGTCTATATCTATGCTTAATGCTTGTTATTGATTGACCATCAATTGCATAATTTTAATATTTCAATTGAACTAGAAATAGGGTGTTGTGAATATGGATATGGTATGGTTGATATATGTTCAATTGCATTCTATTGGTTTGGGTGTGTTGATTAACTAAGGGGATGGATACATACCTCTTGGTCATGCATGACAAGTGTTTGATAATTGGTCTCAATGAGTGATTCTTATGTTAACTCACATGGACACATAGTGGATTAGTTAGGTTTCACATGTGTAATTGTCCTAGACATAGGCTCTTATCTATTGATAGTTATTAGCTAACAAATATCATTTCATTGATTGGTGCTTGTTAATTGTAATTATTCATTGAAGTGGCAAGTGAATAGGGACCCATAGGCTTTAATCATTCTCATATTCTCTTGTGGAATTGGTGTTTGATGTTTTCTTATTTTGTTTCTTTTAAGTTGTTATTTTAATTACAATTCATTCACATATTTCGATTGCTTGGATAAAATATTGTGGAATTTGATTAAGTTTTAGCATTGTTCTAATTGTCAATCCCTTGGGACACGATACTCTACTCTCAAATATATATTACTTGTCGACCTGTGCGATTGCAGATTTACAGACATCAAGAAGTTTTTAGCGCCGTTGTTGGGGATTGAGTTTAGATTTTGTGTTATTTCTTACATCTATCACAATTCTTATTTCAAGTTTCATTTGTTTTGTTTTACATTTTTTGATTTTCAGGTACTTGGCTCTTGTATGCGAAGAACTTAAGGTGTATCTCGATTTCCTTACGATCCTGAGATCGAGAGGAAGTTTTGTAGATTGCTAAGAGAACAACAAGTACAAGTACAAGCATCAACTTTGGTTAACAAATCTGAGATGGCAGAAGAAGCAAATGTTGAAAGACCCTTGAGGGAATATGCCACCCCAAATGCTAGAGAAATTTGATCTAGCATTAGACGACCAGCTATCCAAGCACAGACTTTTGAGATCAAGCCCGCTATTATCCAGATGGTTCAAAATAATGTGCAATTTAGAGATTTACCCAATAAAGATCCTAATGCTTATCTAGCTAACTTTCTGGAGATATGTGATACTTTCAAGTATCACAGAATGACTGATAATGCAGCTCGCTTGAGGCTCTTCTCTTTTTCTTTGAGGGATAGGGCCAAGGCATGACTTCATTCTTTACCGGAGCATTCTATCACTACTTGGGAGGAGCTAACTCAGAAGTTCTTGGATCGATTCTTTCCTCCCATGAAGGCAATGAAGTACAGGAATGACATCTTGTCCTTTAGGCAATTCGAAGGAGAAACCTTGTAGGAAGCATGAGAGCGATTCAAGGTAAAGAAGTGCCCACATCATGGTATTACAAAATGGATGTTAGTACATACTTTCTACAATAACTTGACAATATTCATTCGATCCATAATTGATGCAGCAGCTGGAGGGGCTATGATGAGTAAGACAGTGGATGCAGCCTATGACCTTTTAGAAGAAATGGCTAACAACAACTATCAGTGGCTAGTAGAAAGGGTTACTCCTAGGAGAACGGTTGCCGGCATATATAAGGTGGATGCTCTCACTTCACTTTCAGCTCAAGTGGCTGCTCTTTCTAAAAAAATTGACTCCCTAAATTCAGTAACCAGTGGAGCTAATAATATCACACTTGAGATTTTTGATCATTGTGGGGATTACCACTCCACTGCTAATTGTACGGCTAACTTGAAGAGTGTACAATATGCTAGTCAATTCTGCCAACCGGGTCACAACACTGCTTTTGGTAATACTTATAATCCTAGTTAGCAGAACCATCCTAATCTCTCATGGGGTGGAAATGTTCAAGGCTCTTCCTCGTCTTATCAGCATAATCAAGCACCTCGTGCTCCTCCAGGTTTTCAACAACAGAGCTCCCTTAAAGCCCAAACTTCAACATTGACTTCAACTTCTAATTTAGAGAAGATGTTTGCTCAGTTTATGACCAATCAATAAAATTACATGACCAAGACTAATTCAAGGCTAGTATCCCACGATGCTTTAATGCAAAGCCAAGCAGCTTCATTGAGGAATCTTGAGACTCAAGTAGGTCAACTTGCCCAAGCTCTAAATAACAGACCCCAAGGGAATTTCCCAAGTGACACTATCAACAATCCCAAGGGTGCATCTAATGAGTATTGCAAGGTTATCTCATTGAGGAGTGAGAAGGAAATAGAAGGTAATCCAATGACCAAACTGCTTGAAGAAGAAACGGAGGTGGCTCAAGATGAAGAGGTTGTGCACAATGAGGTTGAGAAAAAATGAGAAAATTGCTAAGGAAAGGGTTAAAGACAAGAAGAAGAAGGACAAGCCCATAACACCACCTCCACATTTTCCTAACCGGCTAGCAAAGCAGAAGCTTGATGCTCAATTCCAAAAATTCTTGGAAATTTTCAAGAAGCTTCACATCAATATTCCATTTGCTGAGGCGTTAGAACAAATGCTGAGTTATGTGAAGTTCATAAAGGACATCTTGTCCAAGAAGAGGAAATTAGGGGATTATGAGACCGTGACTCTCACAGAGGAGTGTAGTGTAATCTTGCAGAACAAACTACCTCCCAAATTGAAAGACCCTGATAGCTTCACCATTCCATGCATAATTGGGAGCTAATTCTTTGGAAAAGCCTTGTGTGATCTAGGGGAAAGCATAAACTTAATGCCTTTATCCATCTTTCAAAGGCTAGGTTTGAGGGAGGCGAAGCCGACTTCAGTTACCTTGCAACTAGCTGACCGTCCTCTCATATACCCTAAATGGGTCATAGAAGATGTATTGGTCAAGGTAGACAAGTTCATCTTTCCAGTGGATTTCATCATTCTAGACATGGAAGAGGACCGCAATGTGTCCTTGATTCTTGGGAGACCCTTCCTGGCCACGGGTAAGACTATGATCGATGTCCAAAAAGGTGAGCTTACAATGTAGGTCAATGAGGATAAGGTAACTTTTAACATTTACAAATCCATGAAATTTCCCAATGACCATGAAAAATGTTCTTACCTGGGTATGATTGATCAAGTAATTAATACTGTATTCTATACTAATTTCACTGATGATCCCCTTACTTTATCATTAACATCTATACATGAGCATGTGGATAGGGATGATGTGATAAAATATATTAAACTGCTTGACGTGTCTGCTAAGTTTTACAGGAAACCAGGTTTTGAACCGTTGAGCTTACCTTCTGATAAGCTCAATCTCCAGCCCTCTGTCATAGTTCCACCTAAGCTGGAGCTCAAGCCACTGCCTGATCATTTGAGGTATTCATACCTAGGGGAGGAGTCCACATTGCCAGTTATCATCTCTTCATCCTTGTCAAAAGAGCAAGAATCCAAGTTGCTCAGAGTGCTCAGGGAATACAAACAGGCCATGGGCTGGTCCATTGCAGATATCAGGAGTATTAGCCCCACCATCTGCATACACAAAATATTATTGGAAGCTGACCATAAGCCAACCATTAAACATCAAAGGCGCCTAAATCCCATCATGAAGGAGGTTGTCAAAAAGGAGATTATCAAGTGGCTGGATGCGAGTATCATATACCCTGTTTCTGATAGCAAATGGGTGAGCCTAGTTTAATGCGTACCCAAGAAAGGTGAAATGACAGTTGTAGCAAATGAGACTAATGATTTGATTCCCACTAGGACTGTCACTGGATGGTACATATGCATGGATTACAGGAAGCTTAACACTGCAACCCGTAAGGATCATTTTCCATTGCCATTTATTGATCAGATGCAAGATAGGTTAGCAGGTCATGAGTTTTACTATTTCTTGGATGGGTACTCGGGCTACAATCAAATTGCGATTACCTCGGATGATCAAGAGAAAACAACATTCACTTGCCCATATGGTACTTATGCTTTCAGAAGAATGCCCTTCGGGTTGTGCAATGCCCTTGCTACTTTTCAAAGGTGTATGATTTCCATTTTCACTAATATAGTGGAGAATTGCTTGGAGATATTCATGGACGATTTCTCTATTTTTAGTGATTCCTTCGATGACTGTCTTCAGAACTTGGCCTTGGTGTTGTAAAGGTGCGAGGAAACCAATTTGGTGCTTAATTGGGAGAAGTGCCATTTTATGGTCCAAGAGGGAATAGTACTTGGCCATAGAGTGTCACCTAAAGGAATGGAAGTGGACTGACCTAAAATTGAAGTGATTGAGAAACTTCCTCCACCAATTTCAGTGAAGGGAGTTTGGAGTTTCCTTAGTCATGCTAGATTCTACCAGCGGTTCATCAAAGACTTCTCTAAGCTTGCTAAACCATTGTGTAACTTGCTGGAAAAGGATGTGGTTTTCAAGTTTGATGAACCCTATATGGAAGCCTTTGTGGAATTAAAGAAGAGCCTTGTCTCAGCACCCATTATCACTACTCCAAATTGGACCTTACCATTTGAGCTCATGTGTGCCGCTAGTGACTTTGCAAGTGGAGCAGTGTTGGGCCTAGAGGTGGCAAAACGGGTTCAACCCGTTGGGTTGGCTCGCCAACCCGTAATTTTTTTACGGGTTGGGTTCAAGATTTCAACCCATTTTTGATTTTCAACCCGCATAACCCGCGGGTTAAGCGGGGCGGGTGTGGGTTGGCTCGGCGGGTTGAGTTTTTTAAAAAAAGTGTTACAAATTAGTCTTATTATTTGTGTTGATGATATTTTTATGAGTATGATACTAAATTTATTTTATTTATTTTATTTTTTTAACCTCTATAAATTATAATTTTTCTATTTTTTAATTTTTATGATTTTTTTTTATTTTTTATACATTTTATTTTATTTTTTAGGATCAACTCACTTACTTTTTTTTTTTTTTTTTTTCTTTATGCGGGTCAACCCGCCAACCCGCACTAAAGCGGGGTGGGTTAGTTCTTCCAACCCATTTTTCAAAACGGGCTAACCCGCCCCGCCCCGCATTTTTGCGGGTTGAATGCGGGGCGGGGCGGGTTAGCCCATTTTGCCACCTCTAGTTGGGCCAAAGGAAGAACAAAATCTTTCATTCCATCTATTATGCAAGCTGGACACTCAATGATGCTCAGTTGAATTACACCACCACTGAGAAGGAGCTCTTTACTGTAGTGTTTGCTTTTAACAAGTTCAGAGCATATTTGGTTGGCACCAAAGTCATTGTCTTCACAGATCACTCTGCCATCAAGTATCTAGTAAGCAAAAAGGATGCCAAGCCAAGGTTGAGTCGCTGGGTATTATTATTACAAGAGTTTAATCTTGAGATCAGAGACTGAAAGGGTGCTAAAAATCAGGTGGTTGATTATCTTTCCAGGTTAGAGAATGAGAAGTATTAATAAGACCCAGCCTTGATTGGTGAGACGTTTCCAGATGAATAATTATTTGCTGTATTTGCTAGTTTAGATCCTTGGTATGCTGATTTTGCTAACTACATAGTGAGTGGATTGGTGCCATCTGAATTGTCTTATCATTAGAAAAAGAAATTTCTTCATGATGTCAGATATTTTATTTAGGATGAGCCATTTCCCTTTAAGCAGTGTGCTGATCAAGTGCTTAGAATATGCATTCCTATGGAGGAGACTAGTGCGATACTTGAGTAATGTCATGCTTCACTATATAGAGGTCATTATGGGGGTGAATGGACAGCGGCTAAGGAGTTACACTCAGGCTTCTATTGGCCTTCTCTATTTCGAGATTCTTACTCCTTTGTAGCCAACTGTGACCGTTGTCAACGGACTAGCAATATCTCAAAGAGGAATGAGATGCCGTTGAACTCCATTTTGGAAGTGGAACTCTTTGATGTGTGGGACATAGACTTTATAGGGCCCTTTGTATCATCTTTTAGCAACTGTTATATTCTTGTAGCGGTGGATTATGTGTCGAAGTGGGTGGAAGCCTGTGCTTTACCCACTAGTGACTCCAAGGTGGTCTTGGTTTTTCTGAAAAAGAATATTTTCTCAAGGTTTGGCACCTCTCGTGCTATTATTAGTGATGAGAGATCTTATTTTTGTAACAAGTACTTTGCTGCATTACTTGCCAAATATGGGGTGACACATAGGGTAGCCACAGCCTACCATCCATAATCAAGTGGCCAAGCAGAGGTTTCTAATCAAGAGTTGAAGCGGATTCTAGAAAAAACTGTGAGCCCTTCTAGGAAGGATTGGTCGAAGAAGCTGGATGATGCTCTTTGGGCATACCGCACTACTTACAAAATCCCTCTTGGTATGTCCCCTTATCAACTAGTTTTTGGCAAGGCATGTCACCTTCCTGTTGAGCTTGAGCACCATGCTTACTAGGCCATCAAGAGATTGAATTGGGATTCTGAAGCTTGTGGAGAGAAATGATTGTTGTAACTCAATGCACTTGAGGAATTTCATCTACAAGCATATGAAAATGCCAAGATATACAAGGACAAGGTGAAGAAATGGCATGACAATCGTATTATCCCAAGAAACTTTGCACCAGGGCAGAAGGTTCTCCTATTCAACTCAAGGCTTAAACTATTTCCTGGCAAGCTCAAATCTAGATGGTCAGGTCCATTTTTGGTTGTGGAAGTGTTTCTTTATGGTGCCGTAACCTTGGAAGACCCAGTTTCAAAATCAACTTTCAGGGTCAATGGTTAGTAGGTCAAGCCTTACTTAGGTGGTGAGGTGGAGAGGCACAAAACCTCACTCATCCTCGCTCCTCCATCTTGAGAGTCTGCAAAGTCCAGCCAGGACTATAAATAAGGCGCTTATTGGGAGGCAACCCAATTTCTTAACCCTATCTCTTAGCTTAGGACATTTTTATGCATGATTTTTCATTTTTTCTTCTTGTTTTGTTTTTATTTTTGATTGATTTATAGTGTTTGTTTTTCAATTTGATGCATTGATAGTTTTTGTCATTCATATACTGTTTCTTAGCTGTTTGAGAGGTATGGTGGATGCTGGAAAATTTGGATATTCTAGCTATTTTCTTCATATTTAAGGTCCAGAGGCCCACGCCTAGACGTGGATTTTACACGCCTAGGCGTGGTGATCTTAACTGCAACAGGGGAAATTTCCAGAGAGTTCCGCACCTAGGCATGGATGTTTCACGCCTAGGCATAGTCCTCTCTGCGTTTTCAGCATTTTTGACCTATAAGCATCACGCCTAGGCATGACTTTTACATGCCTAGGTGTGGTGTTGTTGTTTTAAAAAAATTTAAAATTTAAAATTTTAATTTTAATTTGATTTTTTTAAAAAAAAATCAAATTAATAACCACGCCTAGGCGTGGTAAAGTCACACCTAGGCGTGATGTGTCTGCTGCTGCACAAAACACATCAACTCTTTTCTTTCTTTCCTTTTCCCCCTCTGAATGCACTAACTCCCTTTCTGTTCTCCCACCCCTTTGTACACAAAACTCCATCTTCTTTCCCCATTTCTTCCCCCACAAATCTTCTCCATCATCTCCAACCAACCACCACCGTAGCCCCTTCTATTACCCACAATTACAACCCACCCACCGTAGCCACCCCTCCATTTCCCCCGAGCCACCATAACTTCCTCCCCACCATCCCATATCTCCACCGTATCTTCTTCTCCATCCTATTTCCCCCTCCCTATCACACACTATAACTCTATCTTCAAACATTTCCCTTCCATAACACCGTAGCACCTATCCCCTTTATCTCCTCTATAAAAAAAAAAAAATTCAAAACCCCTCTTATCCACCAATTCCATCTAACACGTGCCCCACTTCCCATTTTTGGTTGGTGCCCTACTCTATTTTGTTGGTTCAGCCAAGGTCAGTTTTCTTTGTTTCAATTTATTATTCCTCAGAATTTACAATTCTGTGCTCCAATGCTGAATATGTTCTGTTCAATTGGTGACTAAATTGTTCACCATATGATTAAGTTAAATGTGTTGTGATCACTTTGATTCTGATATGCTCTGTTTCCATGATTTACATATTAGATATTTTTAAAATGTGTGGCATTGCTCTGTCTTCTCATATACTCTGTTTCAACATTGCAAATTTTTTGTGTTGATATATTGCTCATCAAGGGTCACAAAGTTGTTAACGTGGTTGAATATTTCTTGTTATGTGAATTCTGCATTCTTATTCAGCTTCACTTTGGAATTCTTGATTTTTGAATGGTATGGCTGCTGATATGCTTATTTTGCTCAATGATTCTATTAATTTCTGAGTTGTTAATCGTGTGACTGTTGCAATTTTTGGGGTGGGGCTAGGAATTAGTTACGCTATGTTAATTGGTTGGGTTGAGTGTGCATTGGTTGGATTGTGAATTATCTGTGGATTAGTTTTGTTGTGCTTTGGTTAGGTTATGATCTAGCCAAGTTGTGTTAATTGATATGATTGGTTCAGTTGTGCATTGATTCAGTTGTGCATTGGATTATGCTAATTGATATAATTTGTCTAAGCTGTGAATTGGCAATGTTTGGTTTATGGTTGTACCCTATTGCATGCTAGGATTTAATGCCTCTAAGTTGTAACTTTTGCCTGGGTTATAATTTGGTTAACCTTATGGCTTGGTTGGGTAGTGACTGGGTTTGACTAGGAGTTAACTAAACTATGGATTGGCATTGATTGGATTGGAATTGTGCCCTCTGCATATCTGGGTTGTGCATGATTAATGTGGTGATGCTGTGATGTGACTAGAGGATGTTAATTTCTATTGTCATGATGTTAATTTCACAATGAATGGGCTTGTTGATTGCATTGCAAACTATTCTTACTGGGTATAGTTGCTTACTTTGATTGCTTGATTCTTGTTCAATGGTCATAACTAGGATTTAATTCTTTTCAGGTATCCTATGATCATGTCAAAGCGTCAAAGAAAAACTGTTGAGGCTGGATCAAGCTAGGCTAAGGAAGCTGATGAGATTTCGATCTTTGACCCAGCCTTCTTTACATCGTAGGATGCTTTTGATTACTTCTGGCAACATCTATGCAAGATCAACATCATTGCAGAAAGGGGGTTCCATGGTATCAATATGGTATGCTATCCAACCATTTCTGATGCCATTAAAGCACTTCACTGGAAGACCTTTGCTGAGCATCCCACTAAGGAGCCCATGGCTGCAATAGTCAAGGAATTTTATGCCAATGCTCATGCTGAGAAGCGTTCTACTACAACTACCAGGGTCAGAAGGAAAGTGGTTGATTATTCTGTAGAGCGAATTCTCTGGGTCATGGACCTTGGCCCTCCTCCACTTTAGTGTGCTTACCGGACATTACAGTTACCTGAAGAGGAGGGAAAAACCCCATTCAGCACAGTCACGGCCAGCATCTGTGATATGACCTTTCCTGTTCAGGTTCAGCGGAACTCAGATCACTCCATCCGATTCATCAAACAGGAGAGCTTGCGCCGTGAGTTGCGTCCTTGGAATCGTTTTGTGTGTTCTAGCTTACTCCCCACTGAGCATAGGTCAGAGATCTATCCTGAATGAGCGTACATATTGTATGCGATCCACAGTCTATAGTAAGTGGACACTGCTCAGATACTATATGACCAGATTAGACTATGCATCACTTCCAGGATCAAATCATTTTTCTTCCCTTTCCTCATCTGTCAGCTTTGTGAGTAACTGCGGGATTTAAGGATGCAAACCCAAGTGCAGGTTGTCTCAAGTAATAAATTTCTCGGGAGTCCGAGGTCGATCCACAGGGAATTAATGAAGAAAAATTAATTGAGGTAAGAAAAGGATTTGTCACAACACCAAAAGTAATAAAACAAGTTCACAAATGAATTTAAGGGCTTGCTTGGGTTAAGAGATCCACTCTTGGTAATAAATTAAAGATAAGATTATTTCTCTTTATAACTCAATTGAAATCCACACACAACGGAGGTTCCAATCAGAAAATATTACATTTAAAGTTCAATTATATATGCAATCATATTAAGATTCCTTTAATTATCTACCAACATTTGTAAATGAGTTCAAGCATTCACTGTGCCAATTCTATTGTCTACAATAAATCAAGATCTCTATTATACAAAGAAGGTTTCTAAATTAATTGGAAACAAAATACAACACATATAATGTTCAATTGATAATATATCATTTAAGCACAAGAAATAGAATAATCTAACCTTATTTCATTACTAAGAGCTTCACTCTTTCACCCAAGCAAGATGAAGATTTAGTTACTCATGGATAAGAAGAAAGAAAGAGAGAAGAAGAGAAAGATGAACATAGCTTCAATTTAGAACAAGAGAAAATTACAACAAAGGAAAATAATAAACAAGCATAACCACAACTTGTAAAAAACTAAGCCTAACACCAAGTGTTCCAAATGGTCAGCCAATGGTGCCTTTTATAGAGGATTAGGGATACAAAATGACAAGGGGGCTGATTAGGGGTAGGTGGATGAGTGGATGAATGAGTGGAAAATGCCAAATGGTGAGGATAAGAGTGAAAAATCATTGAGATTTCTTGTCTCCAAAATCATTCATTGCTTAAGTCATTGATTCCGTCATTTTCGAGCCAAGTGGTCTTCATGAAAGTTCTAGGAAATTGTCTAAGCTTTCCAATGGCTCTGGAATCACCTAAAAATTCGTCCTACAGCCCAAGATATGACCCAATTACTACAGACTGTTCAGGCCCAGTTTCAGTACCTCTGTTTTGACTTTCAGACCCAATATCACCATCAAGGAGCCCGAATAAAGTTTTGTGTTCAACATGAAAGTTTTAGATCTGGGTCTTAACTTTCAAATATCCAAATTTCAGCCCAAAATAATTCTTGCAGCTCGAGTTATGCTTTGATTACTGTACACTATTCAGGTTTCAGACACAAAACTTGTGTTCTGTTTTCCAAGCCCAATTAGCTCTATTTGATGTCTGATTGAGACTTTGAGCTCTTCATCAAAGTTGTAGAGCTCTCTCTTATCTTTCCTACAAGATAAAATTCATAATTATCAGACATTTAGAACTCAAGATATGGCCGAAATACAGAAACAACGTAAGACCAAAATAATGCTGAAAAAATCAATTAAGTCCAATTTGAGTCCAAACTTACAAAACATAACTAGGCTTAATCAATTAAGTACATAGAGAGTGTAAATGACTAAAAATAAAGGTTTATTAATGTATAAAATATGTGATCATCAGTGAGAGAGCTCACGTCAGATAGAAAGATACTGAGGTGCGCATGAAGCTGAAGACTCTTGTGACAAAGAGGGCAGTTTAGATAATCATGATTGCCCAGGAGAAGCGCAGGCAAGCCCCAACTCAGCCCCTAACTGCAGATTCTGAGCCTTCTCCTATACCAGCTCCACAGCCTGCCCTTGCATCAGTCCCACAGCCTGCTCCAGTCTTTGATGCTGCTTGGGTGCCTCGTTGATCAGCGCCTGGATCGACAGCAAGAGATGCTGGCTACGTAGCAGGAGATGCTAGCTGCGATTTACTAGAGCATTCATTGAATGACATTGGGTCAGGGATGCTCAATGGATGATTTTCCCGCATTTCTTCCATTTGCAGCTCCACTAGTTGTAGCTTCACCTTTACCTCCACCGCTTCCTCCTCCACCTGCGGTTGATACAGAGATGAGCGCCAAGGGAGATGACTTGTTTGATATGGAGGACTTATTTGAGGTGTTAGGGCCTATTGTTTTCATGCTCTTTCTGCTTTATTTTTTCGTCTTTACTTTTAATCCACTGTACATACTTTATTAATGACTTTAGTTTTTTTGGATATAGTGGGACACGACATGACTTAGGTTTGGGGGATATTATAATCTTTTTGTGATTGCTTGCTAAATCATTATTTTGGGCATATATTTATTGACTCCCTTCTCTTTCCTTTGCTTTTGCTAAAATTCTTTTTTTCCTAAATTTCGGATCTTAGTGAGCTTGATTATGACTTGAAGGTTGTGTGAATTATGAATTGAGTTGATCAGTGTGCTTTGAGACAAGTTGAATTTGTGCATGCCAGAGTTCTAATTTGAATGTCTGATGATTGTGTGGATCAAATATACACCTCACTGCTTGGGAACTCACTTGTAAAAATTCAGAATATTATGTTACACTTACTGCCATAACTATGTATCAGAGAACTTCCTTGTTGCATGTGTGGTGGGTTCTGGAATATGAATGAAATGTATGATTAGAGAAATTTATGATTGGCATGTGTAAAGTCTATTTGCATCTTAGAAGCTTGTCTGATTCCCTTTTGAGGCGAAATCCTAGGCAATGTTTTTTCAAGGAAATGACTAGGGCATTTGTTTGGACTGATTGAGCTTTTCAAGCCAACCTTGATTGAATGATATCCCTAGTACCCCTTTTGAAGCCTAGTGTGCGTGTGTGTGGCCTGATTTTTCCTTCTTTAAACCTAATCTCTCCACTCTCTTAAACCATGCTTGTGAAAGAAAAATCTCTTCCCCTAATTACAGGTCCCTTGTTGAGCACATGATTGAGTAGTTCTGTTGGTTTGAGCCATAGTGTTTTGCATGATGCTAAGAATCTAGAAAAAGTGATTACCAACTTTCATTCAAAAATGATATAATCCAAAAAAAGAAGAAGAAAGAAATAAAAAGAAAAAGAAGAAAGAAAACAAGTAAATAAGTGGGTTGTTAAGTAAATTGAAGCCCTTTTGATTATGTGATGAGAAAATGGAATGAAGAAGGTTGATTCTTCAATTTGGATTTTGTTTGTGCATCTACATGCTTGGCTTGATTCAATGGAAGTGGTTGATTATGTGTTTGATATTTGAATTCAAATCTTTTCATTTCTTTCTTAGCCACTACCCTTAGCCTTACATTACAAGCTTAAAA
This sequence comes from Ormosia emarginata, assembly GCA_029884605.1. NCBI lineage: Eukaryota > Viridiplantae > Streptophyta > Magnoliopsida > Fabales > Fabaceae > Ormosia > Ormosia emarginata. The sequence goes on along the minus strand of JAQQTP010000078.1, from coordinate 14,743,272 downwards.
GACCCTCATGATCTTTGATTCTGTCTTGCCTACATTAGTGGAGAAAGGGATGAAGGACATTCTTTTGACAGTGCATGTGCATTTTATAAATTCATCCATCTTGCACTTCATGATTAGGAAAGGGTCTTAAATACATGAGCTTGGGAAATCTTTCATGCACAAAAATGGCATTCAAGGGTAATCATGATAGTTGTGAATTTCTTGCATGTGTGGATATTGTTGTGAGGTTGAAATGTGATTTCTGGGGGTATAAATGATAATTGGAAGTTGGAACTGCCTTAGTTCACTTTGCCTCATGTTTCTTGACCTTTGGATTGGATTGTATTCCCACTTCCTTTACTTGGATTAGTTTGCTCGAGGACTAGCAAAACTTTAGGTTTGGGGGTGTGATAACTTTAGAAAATGAAGTTAATTCACTTGAATTTGATTGTATTTGAGCATGCTATCTTTAAGTTTTCAAGGCCATAGGTTCAATTATTGCATAACTTTGGTGAATTAAGCTTGCTAATTCAAATGATTAAGAATTGAATCTTTGAAAATCTTGTTTATAAAAGTTAGATGAATTATGGTTTGATGGACTTTAGCATTGTTTTGATACTGGTATTTAAGATGGGAAAGGCCTTGGAAGGGATGAGGAAATTGAAGAGAAGCTCAAATTGTGAAGAAACCATTAAGAGAATGTGATGCCAATCCACGCCTAAGCGTGGTCCTTGCAGTTTCTCAGGAATCCCAGGCAGAGACATCTACGCCTAGGCATGGTAAGTTCAGTTTTTCAGTGTTTTCAGACAGAGACCCATATGCTTAGGTGTGGTAAAGTTACGCCTAGGCGTGGACAGCACCTGACAGTACGTGAGTCTTAACCACGCCTAGGCATGAGAAAAATCTTGGCACCTGAGTTTTACTCTAATATTCTGATTTTTAAGAAAAATAAGGGAATCATGAGTTTTGACCTAAGCACAAATTTCAGAGAGCAAGTGAGAGGAGGATGAACCCATTTGGATTGAAGGTGACTCATGGGAGAATCAAGATCAAGGAGGAGGATCAAGCTTAGAATCTCTTTATTTTTGTTCATTCTTTCCCTTTTCTATCTTGATTTGTAACTTGATGGATCATTTGATTTCATTTATTTTCTTCTCTTTCATGATGTGTAACTAAACTCTAATTTAGGGGCTCTCTAGGATCTTGATATGAATTTAATTATCTTGTAATATGTTGAGTATCCTTTCAATGAAATTGGTTTTGTTCATTCATATCTATGCTTAATGCTTGTTATTGATTGGCCATCAATTGCATAATTTTAATATTCCAATTGAACTAGAAATAGAGTGTTATGAATATGGATATGATATGGTTGATGTATGTTCAATTACATTCTATTGGTTTGGGTGTGTTGATTAACTAAGGGGATGGATACATACCTCTTGAACATGCATGGCAAGTGTTTGATTATTGGTCTCAATGAGTGATTCTTATGTTAACTCACATGGACACATAGTGGATTAGCTAGGTTTCACATGGGTAATTGTCCTAGACATAGGCTCTTATCTATTGATAGTTATTAGTTAACAAATATCATTTCATTGATTGGTACTTTTAATTACAGTTATTCATTGAAGTAGCAAGTGAATAGAGACCCTTAGGCTTTAATCATTCTTATATTCTCTTATGGAATTAGTGTTTGGTGTTTTCTTATTTTATTTCTTTTAAGTTGTTATTTTAATTACAATTCACTCTCACATTTTGATTGCTTGGATAAAATATTGTGGAATTTGATTAAGTTTTAGCATTGTTCTAATTGTCAATCCCTTGGGACACGATACTCTACTCTCAAATATATATTACTTGTCGACCCGTGCACTTGTGATTTTACAAACATCAACATCCCACCATATAGAAAAAACTTTGAAGAAACACTGCATGCATTCATAGAAAAGAAAGAGGTCATTAATAAACGAAACAATCAAACCATGATTGACATAAAAAAAGCTCTTGTTAAACTTTCTTCTGCACTCACCATTCACGAGAAAGGAAAATTTCCTTCTTAACCCCAACCAAATCCCAAGGGTCAGTACAATCTAAATGAGGAGAGTTTAGAAAACTAACAAATAGATCATGTCAAGTCAGTGATAACTCTTAGGAGTGGAAATGTTATTGAAAAACAAAGTCCTGAACCTTGTGAGAAAGAATATGAAACAATGCCCCAAGAAAATGAAGAAGTTGACCAAAAAGAGACTAAACTCTCACTTGCACTCCCGTTTCCTCAAGCATTAAACAATTCAAGGAAATTGAACTATAACATTGAAATTTTGAAATTTTGAAATTTTGAAACAAGTGAAGGCCAATATTCCTTTGTTAGATACTATCAAACATATTTCTTTTTATGGCAAATATTTGAAGGACTTGTGCACAATTAAAAGGAAAGTAAATGTGAAAAAGAAAGCATTTTTGACTGAACAGGTAAGCTCTATTCTTCAAAATAATAATGTGTTGAAATATAAAGACCCTGATTGTCCTACAGTTTCATGCATTATTGGAGAACATAAAATTGAAAAAGCTTTACTTGACCTTGGTGCTAGTGTCAATTTGCTTCCATATTCAGTTTATCAGCAACTCAACTTAGGTGAGTTAAAACTAACTTTTGTAACTCTTCTACTTGCTAATAGATCATTTAAAATTCCAAGAGGAATAGTGGAAGATGTGTTGGTACAAGTTAATAAATTTGTATATCCTGTGGATTTTATTGTCTTGGATACTAAACCTATGGTTGATAGTTGCAAGTCAATTCCTGTTATTTTAGGCCGTCCATTTTTAGCAATATCTAATGTTTTGATAAATTGCAAAAATGGAGTGATGAAGCTAACATTTGGAAACATGACACTGGAGCTCAATGTTTTTAACATGTGCAAGTAACCACAGGAAGTCCTTGATGAAAAAGAGGAAGTTGAAGGAATTGAAACCATGATAGATGATCATCTTCAAACAAGGAGTTCTTCTGACCCATTAGAAATTTGTTTAGTCAATTCATTTGATTCAGACATGCAATTAGAAGATAATATCACTGAAATATGCTCTTTGCTTGATTGTACATAGGTAATGGAGTACAAGGGATGAAAGCCAAGATTTGAAGTGCTAAAACCTATGAATGATAATGCCCTTGAAGAAGTACCCATACCGGAACTAAGGCCATTACTTGTTGGGTTGAAGTACATATTTTTGGGAGAAGAACAAAGCTTTCCAGTGGTAATTTCCTCGTCTCTTACTGAAGAACAAGAAGGTATGTTAATAGAAGTACTTAAAGGGCATAAAAGTGCAATTGGATGGACATTAAAGGACATAAAATGCATTAATCCATTAATTTGTACACATAGAATACATTTAGAGGATAATGCTAAAACTTCTCAACAACCTCAAATAAGATTAAACCAATACATAAAAGAGGTAGTTAGAGCTGAAGTCCTTAAATTGCTTGATGTTGGAATTATCTATCCTATCTCTGATAGCCAACGGGTAAGCCATACACAAGTTGTGCCTAAGAAATCTGAAATAACAGTGATTGAAAATGATAAAGGTGAATTAATACCTACGCGAGTCTCATCTACTTGGCATATATGTATTGATTTTAGAAAATTAAATGCTGCTACTTGGAAAGATCATTTCCTCTTGCCATTTCTTGATCAAATTCTGGAAAGGGTAGAAGGACATCCATACTACTATTTTCTTGATGGTTATTCGGGTTATAATCAAATACCAATTGTATTTGAAGATCAAGAAAAAACTACTTTTACATGTCCCTTTGGTACTTTTGCATATAGAAGAATTCCTTTTGGCCTTTGTAATGCTCTAGCAATATTCCAAAGATGCATGCTAAGCATTTTTAGTGACATGATTGAGCATTATTTAGAGATTTTCATGGATAACCTGATAGTTTTTGGAGATTAATTTGAAATTTGTCTTGATAACTTGGAAAAAGTTCTTAAAAGATGCGAAGAAAAATGATTTATGTTAAATAGGAAAAAATGTCATTACATGGTTATCTCAGGAATAGTGTTAAGTCATATGATATCTTCTAAATGAATTGAAGTTGATAAGGCCAAAGTTGAATTAATTGCCCATTTGCCTTCCCCAAAAATAGTCAGAGAAGTTTGTTCCTTTTTAGGACATGCAAGATTTTACAGAAAATTCATTAAGGACTTTAGTGCCATATCTAGACCATTATATAATCTTTTGTTGAAAGATGCACCATTTGATTGGACTCAAGAATGTCAAAATTTTTTTGAAAAATTAATTGGTCTTCTGACATCTGCTCTTATCATGAAATTTCTTGACTGGTCTTTGCCTTTTGAGTTAATGTGTGATGCTAGTGATTTTACTGTGGGCACTGTTTTAGGCCAAAGAAAGGAAGGTAAGCCTCATGTGATTTGTTATGCAAGTAGAACTTTAAATAGTGCACAAATAAATTACACCACTACTGAAAAAGAACTACTTGCTGTAATTTTTACACTAGACAAATTTCGATCTTACTTAATTGGTTCTTTTATTGTGATTTTCACCAATCATGCTGCTATTAGATATTTGATGTCTAAGCAGGATGCCAAACCAAGATTGATACGGTAGATCTTGTTGCTTCAAGAATTCAACATAACAATAAAAGATAAGAAAGGAGTCGAAAATGTTGTCACTGATCATTTGTCCAGATTTACAACAAGCTCACCTTTTGATAGCACACCCATCAATGATTCTTTTTCCAATGAATTTTTATTTTCTGTCAATTCCATGCCTTAGTTTGCTAACATAGTTAACTTTCTTGTAACAGGAAAGATGTCGCCTCAATGGACGCACCAAGATAGAAGGAAATTTTTGACAGAGTTAAAAATTTTTTGACAGATGTCCTGACCAAATCTTTCGGAGATGTGTGCCCGACAGTGAGGTAGGTAGTGTCATTAAATTTGGTCACTCAGAAGCGTGTAGAAGTCACTTTTCTTCAAAGAAAATAGCTGCGAAAATCATGCTGTGCGGATTTTATTAGCCCACTTTATTTAAAGACTGCTATACTTTTTGCAAAAGTTGTGAAAATTATCAAAAATTAGGCTAAATTTCAAAAAGAAATATGATGCCTTTGAACCCCATCCTTATCATTGAAATTTTTCATTATTGGAGAATTGATTTCATGGGCCTATTTCCTTCCTCATTTGGATTTGTGTATATTTTGGTTGTAATTGATTATGTCTCAAAATGGATTGAGGCGATTTCACGCCGACACAATGATCATAAAACTGTTCTCAATTTTTTAAAAGAAAATATCTTATGTCGATTTGGAATCCCTCGAGCTATCATCAGTGATGGGGGAACACATTTTTACAATAAACCATTTGAATCTTTAATGAAGAAATATGGTATTACACACAAAATTGTCACCTCTTATCACTCTTAGATAAGAGGACAAGTTGAATTAGCAAATAGGGAGATTAAACAAATTTTGCAAAAAATAGTTAACCTAAATCGTAAAGATTGGTCTTTAAGACTAAATGATGCACTTTGGGCTTACCGTACTGCTTTCAAAATATCTTTAGGCATGTCACCCTATCGGTTAGTTTATGAAAAATCTTGTCACTTGCCTGTAGAATTGGAATATAAAGCATTTTGGGCCATTAAAGCTTTCAATGTAAACCTTGATGATGCTTGCAAGATACACGAATTGCAATTAAATGAACTTGAGGAATTGAGAAATGATACATATGAAAATTCAAAAATTTATAAAGGTAGAACAAAAGCTTTTCATGACAAGACAATTTTGAGAAAATCTTTTGAAATTAGTCAAAATGTTCTGCTTTATAATTCTCGTCTACACCTATTCCCTGAAAAATTGAGATCTAGGTGGAGTGGTCCTTTTGTTGTCAAACATGTTATCCTTATGGGGCCATAAATATTAAGAATCCTAGGAATGGTAATGTGTTTAAAGTCAATGGACAAAGACTCAAACCATTTCTGGAAAACCAAGTTGATGAAGTAGAATTCATCTCTCTTTCTGATCCTTGTTATGAAAAGAATTTATTCTAATTTTGTTGCCTTGTTTTTGTAATTCTTTGTGTTCCCGGTTAAGTGGCGGATAACGGTACTTTGTGGTTCTCGAGTCGGTTTATTTTTCAATTTTCCAAAATAACTGAATCATTCTCCTTTAAAATGGATGTCATTCTTCCAAATTTGAGAAAACATTTTCCTTCCTTCCCTCAAAATGCTCTGACAAAAATATACAAAGTTAGATGTGAAAGATTGAGATTGTTAATGCACAAAGGTATGCCAGAAGATGTACGCTAGATAATTGAAACAAAGGTCCAACTAGCAGGTGAGTCTTCAATTTCATTTGACTCATACATACCAGGTCTTGGAAGAAGTTCGTATTCTAGAAGGAGAAGAGCAAAAAGGTTACAAGTCTGTCACAAATGTGCATGATGGAATTGTAACAAGCGATGTCATTCTTTGGGGATGGTTTCCGCAAATAGAGAAGATAATTTTTTTTTTATTAAGAATGGACTGAGTAAGGAGTCATTAGATGATATCTTATTGACTCTTGAGACGTATTCTTGTGGATTTCTGCATTGTGAACTTCTTAATTTGTATAATCTCTTCAAGGGTGAAGAAAAACGCTATAGTCTTAGGAATCTGACTCTAAAAGACTCTGTTTGTTAATTTATAAGGAAATTGGATGAGAAGCTTATCTTTGACTCATATAAGGCGTTTAAGCAGTTACTGGATATGAAACCAGAGGCAGATGTGAGCCATATCCATAATAATATGTACATATTATCTTCTTCTTATTATTTTTCATGTTTTCTTTTTAAAAAAAAGAACAAAAAAAAAAGAAAAAAAAAGAAAAAAAAAACAAGGTTAAAAGAGACAAAAATAAGAAAAAGATGGTGAAACTTCGATTTAACTTGGTCTTTAATTTGATTAGGAGCCCCGGATGGATGTTCATTTCTTCATATACTCAAGAGGAGATCTTCATACACTGATATATAAATAAGGTTCATGTGCAATGCTCTGTAGAGAGCCGTTCTCAGTGTCCCAAAGTTTACCTTTTAGGCAAGCTGAAATGATGGGCAGAAAGAAGCACCCCGTGTTGCCATACTCGCGTGACTATGCAACTGAGCTGGATCCTGTGATTTAATGCCATGGGCTCTCCAGTGACCTCTCACTGGCTATGGTCCTTAGGTGGTGGTTGTCAGATTTACGCACTTTAAATAGTTGCGTCGTAACTCAATCAATATATTCCACAAGCGGGAGGGAGAATAATTCTAAGATTGGTTGAGTCGTCTTGGTATTACTGCACTACTGCACTCATGACGCATAGTATAAATATATGCTATGAAAATTGTACATAAAGATATGTCATCATTTGTTATTATATTTGTATGATTTTGTTATATTTTAGTTTTGGACAGACGATCCTTTGAGCAGGGTTCTTCAGGGGTTTTTAGACTTCTTTATCCTGATGGTTTTCTTGAAGTAAAAAAAAATAAAAAACAAAAAACAAAAAACAAAAAAATTAGGTGTTCTTAATTTCAAACTTTTCTGACAACAACCGACTTACCCTTATAGGTGTTATTATTACCCTTACCATTCTTTTTCCTATTTAAACACTCTATTTTCTTCACTTTCTTCGAACTCAGAATCATTCAAAGGGAAGGTGAGAATAGAAATGGAAGGTGTTTCTGTTCGTCAACTTAAAAATATTTATATATTTTATGGGTCTAATTATGGGAAGGATTTAGAGTTTGGAAATACAGCTAACACTCTTGGTCAATCACTTTTTGCGAGAAATATTCATCTTGTATATGGGGGAGGTTGTCGTGGGTTAATGGAGGCTGTATCACTTGCTGCATATATATGAGGTAGTCAGGTTTTAGGTGTCATTCCTGAACCTTTAGCTCAACAGAACATCACTGGAAAGACAATTTGTGAGGAACTTAAGGTATCATCAATGCATGAACGAATGAAGATAATGCTTGACAACTCTGATGCATTCATTGCCTTACCAGGTGATTTTGGTACCTTGGAAGGAGTTTTTAAAATTGTCTCTTGGGTCCAACTGAACATCCACCATAAGCCCATAGGTTTGTTGAATGTAAATAATTTCTTTGATATTTTGTTACTTTTTCTTGACCATGCTGTGGAACATAAATTTATCACACCTTCGGCAGGATAACTTCTTGTCTCTGCTTCCACTATGGTCAGCAGGAAGCAATGAGGGAAGTAGGATGAAAATAAAGCCAAATTTGACACTTCGTTTCTAGCTTTGCTTTACTTTTGATTTTATTTATTGTACTTTATTTTTATTTAAATTTGTGTCAGATTTCTCTAACAGGTAATATCTTCTATCCTTTACTCATCTATATTTTAACATTGAGGACAATGTTGTGATCTGGTTGGGGGGGAAGGATAGTTGACCAAGAAAAAAATTTCTTTTTTAGGAAGTATGATATGATTGTCATGGACTTACTAAACTAATGAATGATGGCAGAGTCATGAGTAATTTCACTATTGAGACGCATCTAAATTGAGAAGTATGTTTAGTGATATGGCTGTCAGAAACCTATTCGTAGTAAAACTAATTAAGGATGACAGAGTAAGGAGTAAATTTTTCCTTGGAGGTAAGTTTACTCTTGAGATGCATCTTAGTTGAGGAAATAATTATTCTGTAGAAGTAGCAAATGGATTCTTGGATCTTAGCATAAATTGTTTTCTTTCTTAAAAATTACAAGCTTGGATATGAATGTTGATATGGTGGATTGAGAATGATAGAAATATGCCTTGTGAGATTTTGAGCCTATTGATGAATGGATTAAATATCTATACCATTCTCTTCTTTCTTGTGTGATTTTCACTTATGAAATTGTTACTCTAGAACTTGCTTTGATTCTTTTTTAGGTTACATTTTTACATGCATACATAAATATGATTGAGACATTTTGAAATAGCTACTTTGACCAAATAGCCATCCTTGTATATTTTCCCTTGTGTATCCCCTTTAAGCTTATTTGACCATTCCTTGTTTTTAGCCCATTACGTGCCTTCAAAAAAAAAATAATAACATGTTTTTGCCCAACCTTAGAGAATAAGAAAGCATTGGCTTTGTTGTTGAATAAGTGTAGGGGTGTGTGTGTAAAATGATTAAAAAAAGAAAAAGAAAGAAAGAGCTGACCGCCACTGTAATCAAAGGATTATCAGAGTCCCCTGATACACCATGTGACATATCCATACCTAGAGTAAAGATGAATGCTTGGAAACAACAGGAAGAGAAAGAGATGGTTCAGACTTGACAATGAATTCAGTTCATCAATTTGGGATTGATCTTCAATAAAACATTAGTCAAATATTGGTCATTGTCCTTTATAATGAATGTTCTTAAACATCTTTTCCACTCTAACTGTACCATAATGCTCTTTTATTCTCTTTGGTATTTATCTTCTCATATCTATATTATCCCTCCTCCTTTACCCTGACCCCATTACAATCTTGAATAAAGTTCTCTTGATTTTTGTATGCATGTGTTTTGAGTAGCGGAGAAGTAGAAGATAAGCAAGCTTATGGTAGTACAATTGTTCATGGGATGAATAAAGTGAAATACTTACCTTTTAAACACTTGAGAGATTGAGAGTGAATTCGATGAGGATCTATCATTCTTGATTCATTCTTTTCAACTGAAGTTTCCTTACTTGTTGGTTTGAGATGTGAAGAAATGTTATCTCATTAATGCTTTGATCCCTTGAATTTTTGGTTGCTCTTCTTGTTTCATCAAGTCTTTTAGAGCTTTTAACTTTTGAGTCTATGTCGTTTTTCTTTGTTTCCTAGTTTTGGTCTTATGTGTTTTACCCAAGAGTGTAAAGAGTTAAGTGTAGGGGAATTTGATAATCACATATTTTATACATTAATGAACCCTTATTTTTAGCCATTCATGCTCTCCATGTACTTAATTGATTAAGCCTGGTTAAAGTTTAGACTCAAATTGGACTTAATTGATTTTTTTAACACTATTTTAGTTTTACACTATTTCTGTATTTCGGTCATATCTTGAGTTCTAGATATCTTATAATTATGCATCTTACCTTGTACGAAAGATAAGAGAGAGCTCTACAACTTTCATGAGAGCTCCAGGTAAAATATGGACATCTAGAGGAGCTAATTGGGCTTGGAATTCAGAACACAAGTTTTGTGATTGAAACCTGAATAGTGTACAATAATCAAGACATAACTCAAGCTATAGGTGGTCAATAGGGCTGAAACTTTGATACTTGAAAGTTAAGACCCAAATCTACAACTTTCATGAAGAACATAAAATTCAGATCGGACTCCTTGAAGGTGATATTAGGCTTTGAAGTCAAAATAGAGGTGTTGAAACTGGGCCTGAACAGTCTGCAGTAATTGGATCATATCTTGTGCTGTAGGATGAATTTTTGGATGATTTTAGGGGAATTGGAAAGCTGAGACAAAATGCTACAACTTTTATGAAGACCATGTTGCTTCATTATGATAGCATCCATGAGATCAGCACTGAATGATTTCGGAGACAAAGAATCACAATAATTTTCCACTCACTAACTCACCAGTTGGTATTTTCCACTCATCCACTCACTCCTCACCTACTCTTAATCAACCCCCTTATCATTTTGTATCCCTAATCCTATATAAAAGGCTCCATTGGCTGATCATTTTGGAGACTTTGGTTTTAGGCTTGGTTAGGAGCAATTATGTTCATGCTTGTATATTGTCTTCCTTTGTTGTAATTTTCTTTTGTTCTACTTTGAAGTTATGTTCATCTTTCTCTTCTACTCTCTTTCTTTCCTCTTAATTATGAGTACTTAATTTTCATTTTGCTTGGGTGAAAGAGTGAAGCTCATGGTAATGAAATAAGGTAAGATTATTTTATTTCTTGTGCTTAAATGATATATTATAAAGTGGACATTATATGTGTTGTATTTTGTTTCCAATCAATTTAGAAACCTTCCTTGTATAGTGGAGATCTTGATTTATTGTAGACAAGAGGATTAGCACAGTGAATGCTTGAGCTCACTTACAATTGTTAGTAGATAATTGACGGAATCGTAATATGATTACATATATTATTGAACTTTGAATGTTATATTTTTCGTTTGGAACTTCCTTTATGTGTAGATTTCAATTGAGTTATAAAGAGAAATAATCTTGCCTCTAATTTATTACCGAGAGTGGATCTCCTAACCCAAGCAAATCATTTTTCATTTGTGAACAACTTTTATTACTTTTGGTGTTGTGACAAATCTTTTTCTTATCTCAATTAATTTTTCTTCCTCAATTCCTTGTGGATTGACCTCGGACTCCTGAGAATTTATTACTTGAGACAACTTGCACTTGGGTTTGCATCCTTTAAGTCCGCATCAACCATGGACCCTTAAGAGCATTTAGATGCCTATATGTTTGCACTTTTGTTTGCTGGGAGTGATGACTCTCTCATGTGCTGAACTTTCCCTCTGTCTTTAAAGAAAGCCACCTTGAGATGGTTCACAACCCTATCTTCAAGATCCGTGGATAACTGGGGAGGCCTGTCTTTGAGATTTTTGTTGTATTTCACTACCAACAAAGTACAGCCTAGGTCCATTTCATGCCTTTCCCAGATCCAGCAAGGAAACAAGGAGTCTTTCTGGGACTTTATATCCCGGTTCAACAAGGAGATTATAAATGTGTGTGACTGGGATAAAAGACTCAGACTATTCTACATCAGAGAAGGACTCCGTCTAGGGCAATTCTCCTTCTCATTGGCAAAGAAAGAGCCCAAAACCATGGATGAATTCCTTGCTCGGGCTGACCAGTACATCAATGTTGAGGATGTTCTCTGAGCTAGGAAGCATCTTGAAAAAAAAGATGCCAAACCCAAGACCGGAGAGCAACCAAACCAACAGGGGCAGAATTAAAAGCCATTTCAAAGGGAAGTACGACAACTATACTCCCCTGAATACATCTTAAGCTCAAATCTGTCAAGAGGTCATGAACATCGAGCTCTGAGATGTGTAGAAACCTCCCCCAAAGAAAAAGTATTTACGAAAGGACACGTCCAAAAATTACACGTGGCATGACAATCATGATCATGACACGAAGGATTGTACCAACCTTCGGGATGCCATTGAATTTCTCATCCGTGATGACCGTCTAGGCCAATATGTGCACCACGCCTAGAACAGTCAAAAGAAGAGTCATTACTGGAAACGAAGCTATAGCGATCAAAGTCCCTCTCGCCCTACCAAAAAATACGTTCTCTGACTAGGAATGAAAACCATGGCCCAAGTAAATGCCCAACATCAAAACAGGGCACAACCTGGGAACAACCACCAGGAGGACAATTGCCATCCCACTGAAGTAACCCACACAATTATGTAACACTTTGTAATTGTTACTTCTGTAGTGTAATAAACATCTATAGATATCAATGAATCAATTTTTTTTCACAACTGTTGTGTTATTTGAAAGCTAGTACCTCAACCATGACCTTGGGTCCATGGGTAATTACTTTGTTTCATTGCTATCCATAGACAATACCTCTGCTGAGACCTCAAGTCCTTGAGTACTTGGGCTTGATGCAACCCACAAGGTTACCTTACCTTAGCGAGGTTCAAGGAATACAAGGTTAAAAAAGGATCAACTATTCCAACATCAATCCAAAAGGACAAACTAGGAAACCCATTTGAACACTCTCTGGGGTCAAGCAGTGCATTCAAGGGTTTTCGCTCGTACCCACATGAGCTTACCTTAACCTATAAACCGACTAGGTTTATAGATGTTGAGCATATTTTATAAGAACTAAATAGGGGAATCCACTTGAACTCCTAATTGGGTCAAGCAACATATTTAAGGGTTTTCACCCATATCTTTATAGCCTTACCTTAAGCCATAAACCTACCATAGTTTACAGAGGTTAAGAGTAACTAACCATAGCCCGAGATTGTAGACCCCACTCCAAGAGGCTTCTGTGTCATATATACTAAACAAACCCAACCACCGAGATCGAGCTTTGTACTCATCTCGGTTAGCAATATGTTTGTTCGTCAAATGATGTGTGGATAAAATACACACATCTTGTGCTTGATTTGAGGTGGATTTAGGTGTGCTTTGATTGATATATGTTGGAATTTATGCCACATTTATTCTATTTATCCTTAGTATCTCATGATTAGTCTTTCCCTATGTTTTTAGGTCCAAAAGAGATGTTTTGACATGATTTTATGAAGCTTTGGATGGATCCATTGCAACGGAGTTGAGGTCGGAATTTATATGGCTAAGATTCGTAGAGTTTTTGACCTTTGCTTGATAAAATGAGCATAACTTGAGTTATAGAAGTCAAAACGAGGTGATCTTGGTGTCATTGGAAAGCTAAGAAAAAGATCTACAACTTTTATGAAGACTACAAGTGCTAACTCCTACTTAGAAGTTAGACACAACCGTGTCTATGGGAGACACGACCATGTCTCCCCCCAATATATGCAATTCTGGCACCAGACATGGCCCTGTCTTAACCTCATGAAGCTTATGACTTTGAGACACAACCGTGTCGCAATGTCACACAATCGTGTCTCCCCCGAACATCAAAATTATGTTGTTTTTAAGGCTCACACGACCACGTCGAAGGGAGACACGACTGTGTGACCCTTCCTAATGTGAAAAAAAGGAATTTTGCTCCAAAATCATTATAAATTAGGCAAAAATGCTAAACCTAAAGAACCTTTTGGCTAGAGACTATATGAAACTTTGAAAGGCACAAGGATTGGAGGCTAGGGTTCAAAAGATAAAAACAAGAGTATTAAAGTTCAACCAATGAAGACATCTTCTCCATTTTCAGCTTCTCCATCTTCTCTTTTATTTTGGAATCATAGTTGTTTCTTTACCTTTTGTTCTTGTTTGTGCTTCAATTCCCATGAGTGGCTAAACCCCTTTTTCTAGGATTGGGATGAAACTCTCTATTTCTTTATGTTGAATTATTAATTTAATTCTTTGTTAATGAAATTATTGCTCTTGATTCATTCTTAGTGTTCTTAATGCTTGTGGTATGTTGCCGGCCATATTTACATGATCTTAGGCTTTTAGGTGAAGGATTGAAAGATGAAATATAATTGCTTGATAATCTAAGAATTGAACTTAGGAATTGAAACCTAGACATATGCTTAAATCCTTCGAGGGTTAAATGATTGTTATGAATCTTAATGGGTTGGAACTTGGATTAATTGCCATGAGAATGTGATTAGTGAAGTTTTAGCACATTTTTAGTGCCAAGAAATTGAGCTTTAAATAATTTAGGACAAATCACCTTCAAGAACATAATTGAACATTAACAAAGATAGGATTACCATTTAGTATAGGGGAAAGTGTAGTGGATTTTCAGTCCTAGGCCTTTAAACATTGGTTGAATCTTGACTTTTCTTGATTTATTTGCTTATTTAATTTGACTTTTTTGATTTATTTGCTTTCTTTATTGTTTTGATTTTAATTTAACTTTCACTATTGATTTTATTTGCTTAAATAATTAAAGTAGCCATAAGAGTTAGTAATTAACCGATCCTCGTGGGAATGATCTTTATTTATTACTTGTACGATCCGTGCGCTTGCAGAAAATCCACAACATCAAACTACACGAACCCAACCACCGAGATCAAGCTTTGGACTCATCTCAGCTAGCAAAACAAGTGTTTGTCAAACTATGTGAACCCAACCACCGAGATCGAGCTTTGGACTCATCTCGGCTGGCAAAAAGAGTGTTCGTCATCAATATAATGGAAAGCAGAATATTTAGAAAAACAAGTTTTTATTATTCATATTCCAAATATCATCATCAAAAACTAATCCACATAAATGAAGATTGAGATTGTGATTAGACCACTAATTGATCTAAATTAATCTCAATTAATTGAATTGATTTGCCACTCCAGTGAGTTAACCTCGTGCAAGATTGCCCTTTTAAAAGTAGTTAAGGTAGCCTAGTCAGATAATGATGACAATCAAGCACTGATCACGACCACCTCCACAGTTTCTCAAGGAGTAGAAACCTACGTCCTCCCACTTGATCAACATAAGGAGAAGGCTTCATAACCCTACAATCCCTAAACGTCCCTACGCGCCTAAGGCATGGCGACAATCAAGGGAACAGAGGAGGAAAAATGGTGAAGCCCCTCATTCTTCACAAGAACTAAAACAAAAGCCTTGAACCTTCCTAGAAAAAGTTGGATCTTCTATGTACGCATGGAAAGAAAGGCATCTGCTTCCGAGAGACGTGTTGATCAAGCCACATAAAGCAGTTTCTTGGCCCTCACTAGGCTATTATGCCTAGAAAGGAAAGCCCCCACTAGAAGAATATGCAGGCAAAAAGGAAACACCTTCAAGAATTTGGGGAAGAAATGAAAGATGATCCTAGACAGGGACACAACCCTCAACACGCTCACAAGAATAAAAAAAAAGGGCACTCTCTGGAAAGGACCCAGTCTCGAACATAATTGAAAAATGAAAGAAGGGAACAAGTGATAACCTCACTGCTTGCAAACATCCCATATTAATAAAGGGAGTTATGCATTTTTTCATTGGTAAAAAAAAAAGTAAACCGATTGTGCATTCAAAACTAGGTTTAATTCTTCTTCCTTTCTGATTGGCCAAAAGTACAACATGTAGTTAGGAAGCAAAGCGGAAGACTGCTATTGCATTTAAGCAACCTTAATTCCCAATAAATTCAAAGCAATATTTCCTAAGTAAGCGCAAACTGCTACAAACCGCAGAGTAAAGGTGGCTAAAAGGACATAGATCCTGACCGAAATAAAGTCTTGCCACCAAGATCGAGCGTTGGACCTGTCTCAGTGAATTACACGAACAAATTGCTTAAATGTAAAGTCTATATTGAGATTGAGCATCGAGCCCATCTCGACGTTGCAAAGGAAAAATGTTGAATAAGTATAAAAGATGCATTGAGATTGAGCATTGGACTAATCCTGAGAGAAGAGAAGTAGACATGAATATGAAGATAATCACATGTATCCAAATTAAATAAAGAATGCCTAAGGTCAGGACTTGTCCAAAAACATGAATGAAGCCCCACACAGGGGGCAAGAAAATGAAAAACTTGGACATTAGAAGGTAGCACTATGATCCCTTGGGGTCTCCACCACTACCTCAGACCACACTGCCTCAATCTGCGCCACTTTGGCCTGCACCACCTTGGCCACAATAGCCCTAGTCTCTTCTCGTCCATGCTCTAGAGCCACTTTTGTTCCTTCTCTGCCACCCACCCCGTGGCTCGCTTAGTTATTTGGGGCAATCACTGAAACAACCATGTCCACGATTTGGCCATCCCGAACCTCTCTTAGGGCGCCAATCCCCTCCTCGTTGAGACCGAGATTAAGAATGCGGAGTTAGATGAAGGCATTCTCAAACTTTTCCTTTATGAACTTCGACCAATCATCTATTGTTTAGTCTAGTTCCCTCTTCAAAAGTTCATACTAAACTTGGACACTAGTGAGGACAGACTCAGTCAAGGCTAAGTTTTTCTTCAACGCATCCTCCTGAGCCATTGCTTGACCAAGCTAGGCTCAAAGCTTGTCGACCTCTGCAACTTTTGCCCAGAGCGACTCCAGCTTAGTAACTTGAGCCTGGAGAGAAGGGACCTCGACAACATCTGCAGTAAAGTAGGAAAACTCAGCCCGGAGCTTATCATTCTCGGTGTTGTGAAACTTAAGCTCTTCGACAGCCTAAGCTAACTGCTCATCCTTTTAGGAAACCTCCTAGGTGGCTTGGGCTAGCTGCCTATCCTTCTCAGCAATTTCACTCCATATGGTATTAAGTTCTCTCTCCAAGCTAGTGACCCCCCAGATGGACCCCCAAGCCTCTTCCATAAATCGAAGAACAGAGACGATGCCCAAACCCTGGAGTTAAGTCTTGTGAAGGATCTCCCCCTTGTCACGCTTGATCAACACATCGATCTAGATAGGACTAAATAAGTAACTGTTAATTAAGTTAATAGGGTCAACCCTCTGAGCCCACACTAACGTCGATGGAAAATAACACGAAGCAATCTCAAACTGCGGAGCAACCCTAAGCCTCAGAGCATCCTCAGACCCTAGACCAACCGAAACTTTGTCAGTTTTAGGTTCCTTGGGAATACTTTCAATTGCTGACTTCTTCCCCCTAGCATCCCTGTTGTTCTCAGCCTGCCCCTTTCGGAGCTACAGTGGCAGTACAAGAGAACTTTGTTCAGTGTAACACCCCAAAATTTATTTATTTTAATATAAATATGCATTTTATAATATTTGTGATTTTTAAAAAATTTCTGTATTTTTCTGAGAACACGAAATATTTTAATATTATTTTTCGTTTTACGTACAAATTGAGAGGAGCCGGAAAAATGAGATATTTTTCTCGAGAACCTTGATCTGTGGAAACATTGACGGGGGATCTTACTAAACCCGAGACTGGACACGATTTACGAGATTTTATATTTTTCAAAAAATTTTATTTGATAAAATAATAAATTGTTGTGTAAATTTTATCCATCAGACAATTAATATTAACTTCTGTCGACTGTAATAATTGTCCATTGGATAATAGCATGTATTAAAAATCCTATCACATTATCCTAATGTAATTCACTTTATGTCTAATCAAATCTACTTTAATTCAAATTTATTGTATTTTAATCAAAGCTTCTTTGAGAAGCTTTGACCACTAAAAGACAAGTATGCCCTTAACTTGTTGGAGAAGCCTCTCCCCCTCCTTCTCTCTCTCCATTACTGCGGCATTCCTTGCCCAAGGGAGGCAAAAATTTTCCTCCACACTTAATGCATTTTTGCCCAAAAATATCATTTTCCTACAACACTTTCTCTCTCTTCAAGTTCTCTTCCATTTTCTCTCTTCCTTCTCTCTTCTTCCTCTCCCTTACCTCATGGTTTGCAGTCCCTAAGGAGACCACTTTGTTCATTTTTCAACCTACCAGTATCATCTTTACACTCACCTTAACCTCCTTTACACTTTCTATTTAGAAAATTTCTCCAAAATCCATCTTCACCTCCATTGTCTTCCAAGGCAAAGCTTCAAACTTTAAGGTCAAGTTTCTATTTTTCTTCTTTCTTCTCTCCATTTTCGTGTTCTATGGTTCTATTGGAGACCAAAGAACCATCTTTTACCAAGCCTAATATTGATTCTTTATGTTGAAAAATTTTAGGGGTTTGGAAGCTCAAAACCGAAACCACCAAAGAGCCAATAGGAGACCATTTTTGTGTTCTACCTTTAGGTAAGAGGGAGATTTACTCACTTCTACCATTATGGGCAGTGGTAGCTCCACTAGGGCCGTGGGGTAAACCAATGCAAACACATCGATGATCCGGACCTAGGCACTGTCCTATATCACGATTAACTGTTGAGGTGGCATGTATAAGCCATATTGTGCAAATATTTTTATGAGATGAGCACACAATTTTTAAGGCTAACGAGATACTGGTATGACTCCTTGATCATTCACTCCGAAAATGTTTATGTCTAGCTCCATAGAGTAGGAATTCGGTACCATTTGCATTGTGAACTGTCAGTCTCATAATTCATTAAGCATGAGCATTTATAACTGAGGAAAAATATATGTTCTTATTACTATAATAATATTCTGATTACTTGAACTATTGACTATTGGAAATATTGATACTGTCTGCTTGATATAGCGGATCCTTACTGTTATTTATTATTGTTCTGCTTTTATTGTAAGTTTTAATTATTACTGTGATTGGATATTTGAACTGTATTGATATGTGGGCGTCCAGCGCCGTTCTGTTTTCTTGCTACTGTATTGGTAACGAAAGCTGGGTGTCTCACCTCTTTCTGTATTTTCGATATTTCTGTCGGTCTGTGTACTACTGAGAAGACGTTCTTGAGGAAGAGAAGGAAACACCTGAGTTTCCAAGCTTTTGGCCATAGTACGACTAGAGCTTGCTGAGGAAGTCGTCACGCCCACGCCGATTTTTGGGGTACGTCAGAATGACCTTCCACGGAGGACTCGATTGCTGGCATATACATATGCAGACGGACTGATGCATCTACTGCGGGGAGCTGATGGTGTCTTTAGCTTAGGGTCGCTATGACCCTCCTTTTTTTTATTTCACTGCTTTTGTCATTTTAGAGTTTTACCTACCTGTTAGGGATATGTGGGCTGATATGTACTACACCCCACAAGAGGACTCTTTCCTCTACACTGCTCGAGCTTCTACCCAAAATTCAGTCGCCCCGATGGTATTTTCATCGGATGAGGAAGACCCTGAGGAGGACCTGGCTATGGTCCCTTCTCGTTACTCTTAAGGGTTGATACTGTCGGTGACTACTGATAGCTAATCGTTTATCTTTTTGGGGAAGCCTGATGTTTTGCCGTATTTAATGGGTGTACTTTTGTATCGATACGTGTGGGTACATTTTTTGCTTTTTGTATGACTTATGATGTAACTTAACAGACTGATGTATAATATATATATATATATATATATATATATATATATATATATATATATATATATATATATATGTGAATGTATGATTTTTAATTCTCGCATTGATTTTATTGTATCCGTAATTATTATTATCTTATTATTATTAGTTTCAAAAAGAAAAAAAAAAGAGGAAAAGAAAAATATGTACACATATTTCAATACTCAATTATTTTGTCATTCAAGAGCGCAAATTATTTAACCGCGTGTTAAAAATAAGCCAGGTCTTAATTAATCAACGTATTTATTATTTTTTACAATTTATTTTATTTCTCTATATTATGGTGTGACGTTCCTTCTTCGCGGTACTAAAAAAAAGGGGTGTTACATTTAGCATCCTGGACCTCGATGTTAGGGGGAGGTGGGAAGATCATCATGAATGTAGAAGTAGGGACCACACTGCTCGAAAGCATGGAGACAACCACAATCACCCTTCAAGAAGCCGTTGGAGCTTGAGATCCTAACGCCTCACCACTCCTGGCTTCCAATTTCTCAGCCAGGCACTGAAGTTTGAACAATGGAGCCATGCTTTCTACAAACAAAGAAAAAAGAAAAAAATGTTACAACACTAGGATAAATCTCAATGTAAAAAGAAAAATGTGCAAGACGAGATACCCAGCAAGGCCTTTAAAGAATTGGCGGGCTCATCCAGGATATCTTTGTCGGAGATGGTCACCTTTTCCTTGGTCTAATTAATCAAAATGCGTAGGATCAGGGCCTCAAGATAGGAGATCTCAGAGGTCGAAGTCTCTAACTCTTTATTACTCTGCTCCCAACCAGCTTCAGAAGAGTATAGATAAAGGTGTGGTCGCCCCTCCTAGATGACGAAAAAATGTGTCAACCTTGGAGCCCCTTATACCTTGAAGAAGTCTTTTTTGAAATTCTTGAAGGACGCTTGGTAGGGTTTGAAAACCCAGCGACCAGTCTGCGCTCGCAGTGTGACATATCCTTTGGTTTGATTACTTCTTGCGTTCGACAATCGAAAAAAAAGAAAGAAGAAGGATTTGACGTAATGCAACCACTCAAAGACCCGACATACAAGCTTGAATGCCAGGACGAACCACTAAGCATTCAGATGGAGTTGAGTAGGCACCACTCGCAAGTGAAGAAGGACACCCATCTCAAACTTGAAGATTAGAAATCATACCTTGATCCAGGTGACGAGATCATCGTACATGTATATGAAGTGGCCACCCGCGATACGAGTCGAGTACACCCTTTCCTCCTTTATTAGGTGTCAGATTGTGAACTCTCGATCTCGTAACCCATCCACGGTAAGCTGTAAATATTATTTGTTTCTCACGGGCATCTTCTGTAGTTCTCACATTAAATGGGGTGCCCAATACCTCTTGGTCTATCCACTAGTATATGTTGTTATCTCAAGGAAAGATGAGATTCTTTTGCCCAACAAGAGTCGCTCTTCGGGTTCGCGCCATAATGTCACCTACAGAGGATGCACCCAAATCAGATTTAGAAGAATCACTTATGGAAAAATGATTCATGTCTTTTATTGCCATCATAAGTTCAGAGAGCAGATAGGCTAGCCCACCGCTTGCCAGTATTCTGGCTTATCTGCCCTTCAGAACGCCTCTAAGATCCCCATCCTAGTCAAGGTGTTCAAACCCTAATCAGAATCTCCACCGTGGACTTTGAAGCCCTTATCGTGGCTGAGGCGATGGAGACCAGGGAGAACTTAAGACCTCCACCAACGGGCCACTATTTTGTATTATCTCCTAACTCTCATACATTTTTCCCCACAATGTTCATAGAAAATGGAAAAAATGAAAAAGGCAAAAATGAGGAGTACTTTGAATCTTGAGGAAAAATAGAGGTTTTGAACGGTGATGAAAGCGTTGAAAAAGCCTTGAACCAACAAAAGTCATCGAAAAGAAGGATAGGAATCGCCTGAGTCATTGGAGAAGAGAATCTAGAGTGCAAGAATGAGCAAAGAGTGGGAGGGGCTAAACCCTATCCCTATTTATAAGCGCAAAAAACCACCCCTAAATTGTCACTATTATTGGGGGTAGATATGCTTTT
The DNA here is from genome assembly GCA_029884605.1 of Ormosia emarginata. Lineage (NCBI taxonomy): Eukaryota > Viridiplantae > Streptophyta > Magnoliopsida > Fabales > Fabaceae > Ormosia > Ormosia emarginata. The sequence continues at coordinate 14,721,712 of JAQQTP010000078.1, read as the reverse complement.
TCATTTAAAGCACTTCATCATAACACCCTCTTTTTGAAATTTGAAAACAGGTAATCATGATGCTACAAACCCCAAACGACAGCTTCCGCTACCCTCTAGCCACATGGCGTACAGTTTCTGGACAAATGCATCTAAAAGGACAATATATAGAACGTTCAAAATTGAAATGATGCGTGACGTTTTAGAACTCTTAAGTCAAATCACGAAGGCCCAATAAGACACCACGGTGAAACAGCATCGCAGACCTCGGTCCTAACTTAGGGTACATTCATAACAGACCCAACAAACTACACGTAGGGGCGACCTATTACCTATCTTGAACAATGGAATAATGACGTGAGCAGAGTGATCCATCACGGATCCCAGCCTCACTCGTTGACCTCAGGAGCTCACCATGATACATCACGAACCTCGACCTTCTAGAAAAAACATCATAAGATTCAACGTTAACGCTAAAACTCAGATCCTATTATCCATTGCGCGTCGTGTGATCCAGTTGAACTCATATCTTGACACTTAGTTGTCCCATCAAAGTGCCAAGTTAGGAGCAATTATTCTGGACTGGGTAAAAAGTGCATGAATCTAGAGCAACTCGACCCGCCAAGCTGACACCTTAATATTACTATGCACATGAAACAACCTACATGCAAGGCGTAAACCCCTCAACAGAAATCAACTCTCATCATGCCCCGCATAAAGGAGGGAATCATGACAAGGAATAATGGTTTCCATGATTCAGGGGGACAACATTCAATACGCACTAAATACTCACAAATTTCATATCCTAAAATGCTCATATAAAAAAGTACTCAACAAAAGGACAAATGTATGACCTAATTTTCAATACACACTACCCTGCTTACGCAGTTACTGACTTGAGCATTAAAGTGCCTTTTGCAGGTACCCACCTCTCACTTCATTACAGTTGTTGCTGCGCCACGGAAGAATCCACCGTCTCTTACCTTCTCAGGTAATCCTTAGAACCCAATTCTAAACAAGGATATTATAATTACTTAAACTATTTATTTGCCTAATTAGTTTAATCACTAATTGATCTCTGGTTATCTTAACTATCATTTTCACTTAATTCTTTATTATTTATAAAAACTAATTTATATCATATTAATTATAAATAATTTATTTATAATTATTTTAGTTGATTTTAGCTTACGCCATATATTAGCGTTATAAACAAACTGGAAGAATGGATGTTATAAGATACACTAGTCAAAATTTAAATAATAACTTTACTATGTTAATTCTCATCAAATTTCGTTTTAAAATATTATTTACTGAGAAGATGATTAATGGAGACACATATAAGTTTGTTCAAACATCACCATAATAACAAGAAAAGATGTTTTATTTTATTTGACTTAAATACAAATAAAAGTACCTTGTTTCTCCTTCTTATACACTAAATAAGTAGAAATGATTTAGGGGGAAAATTATAAATTGTTTATCGATTTTTTTTTCTCTATTTTTTTTCTTTTGCCTTCTTCTTACTTTTTTTTTTATCAATCAGAAAATAAAACAAAGAGAAGGAAGCAAACAAACAACAAGGAAATAAAATACTAAGACCGGATCCGAGAAACACCCATTGCATCAGCTAGCAGAAGATGAGATAGCTGTGAAAAGTAAGAACACCAAGTTGTAAATGGTTGATCAGAAGCAGCACCATGTTTTGCCAACCAATCTGCCCAAGCACTAACTTCCCTTAAAGTATGTTGGAAGCTCAAGCTCCAGGAATAAGACCTAAAACTTCTGATATGATTCACTAAGGGAGCAAAAAGGTGAAGTCGATCAACTTCCTCATTAATCAAAGAAAATGCAGATTCCCAAACCACCTCCTGATAACCTATAGACCAAGCTAGCTTGAGCCCTTGAGCAATCGCGACCAGCTCAGCGTTGAGATTTGATGTAATACCACAGAAGCTTGAGAAGCCAACAATCTACTCGCCTTTCATATCTCTAAGTAGACCGTCAAAGCTAGATCTACCAGGCTTGCTAAACGAGCTACCATCCACATTTAATTTGATAGAATTCTTAACTAGTGGAGTCTAGCAAACATTCTACAATGTCCTTGTTTTATTGAGAGAACCAAATGTCGTAGCAATCAAATCAAGCAAGACTCAAACACTCTTCAAGATATACTAATCATCCCTTCTGCAATAAGTAAAAACTTCATCATTTCTAGATTTCCAAATAATCCAACAAGTAACCACAAACAAAGAACCATTTGCCTCAGTAGCATAGTGCCGGATCCAATTACAGTAATCATTATTGCAAAAGTTCAGATCTTATGTAAATCCTAGCTGATGCCAAATCCTCCTAATGTTATGACAGTCTCGTAGAGCGTGGAGGAAAGTTTCATGAGCTGCACCATACTTTTGACACGAGGCATCATTTGATAGATGATGATCAAAATGGAACTGATTAGTGGAGAGGCTACCATGCATAATAAGCCAAAGAAAGTACTTTAAATTCTCTGGAATCCTTATTTTCCAAATCTAAGACCAGTTCTCAGAAGTGTTATTGGGAGAAGTATAATTATTAACAAGCCAATTATGAGCATTTTTGGCAGAGTATTGACTAGAGGTGGAGGTCCCCCAAATTATCACATCTTCAGAGACTTTATCAATAAAAATACTCCTCATTTCCATTTGAATTTCCAGAGGCAGATGAGTTACAATTCTCTCAACATACCAATCTCCATCATAGAAAACATCTTTGATCCTCAGTTAAGTATCATGAATATCCACAAAAGGAATCAGATCACAAATACATCCCTTGTCTAGCCATTTATTATACCATAAAAAAACTTCTCATTTTCCAATTCTGGTTATAAACCCCATTTGCAAAAGATCAGCAACCTTTAAAATCGATCTCCAAGTATAAGATGCATCCTGGGGAGAGTGGTTATAGAGAATATGTGCACCATTCTGATATTTTGTGGATAGTAGCTTCACCCACAACTTATCTTGATTATGCATAACATCCCACATATGTTTACCCAATAAAGAAATGTTAGAAGCTCTAGCTCTATGAATGCCAAGCCCACCCTTATTCGCTGGTTGAGTCACCTTGCTCCACTTTACCCAGTGACATGTCTTAGCTCCCCATATGAACCCTCTGATGGAGGAATCAATATTATTGCAAATGGCTTCAGGCAACCAAAGGTTTTGCATAGTATAAATAGGCATAGAACACAAAACAGATTTAACAAGGGTCACATGACCAGCTCGACTCAATAGTTTACCCATCCAACCAGCTAGCCTTCTATTAATTTTATCCAGAATATAAAAAAAGTCATTTTTAGTAACTCTTCTAACAAGTAAAGGAAATCCCATATACCTACCAATGTTATATGTGTGGTGAAATTCAAGCATACCTTCAAACTTGAACACTTTTGACCGAAGGACATTCTTTGAAAGGAGAACTCTAGATTTCTGTACATTCACTTTCATACCAGAAGCCAAACAAAAAATATGAAGCACCTCCTGCACCAATTGAACTTGGGAAGATTTAGCTCTAGTAAAGATAAGATAATCATTTGCAAAAAAATAAATGTGAGATAACTGGTCCATTTTTATTGATGTTAATCGAAAAGCACTATTTTGCGTCAACATTTTCTTGAATAAGAAGGGCTAGTTTTTCCATACAAAGAACAAATAAATAGGGGGACATGGGCTCCCCCTGTTGTAGCTTTCTTGTTGGAGCAAATCTTTCCAATTTTTCACTATTCTATTTCAAGGACAAGGTGGAAGATGTAGTGCAACTCATAATAAGATTGATAATGTGCAGAGGGAAACCAAATTCAATTAAAGTGAGCTTGAGAAAATTCTAATCAACTGGATCATAGGCTTTCTCGAAATTAATTTTAAACATAATATAATCAATTTTACCTTTCTTCTTATGCATATGATGGGCAACTTCCTGAGCTATGATAGCATTATTTGCAGTCCCTCTATTAGGAATAAAGCTACTTTGAAGGGGGCCAATTATTCCATCTAAGTGTGGTCTAATTCTACGAACCAAAATCTTGGAAATGAGTTTGAGCAACACATTACATAAGTTGATAGGTCAAAAATCCTTGAAATTTGTTGGCTCATCAACCTTAGGAATAAGGACGATAAGGTTTCAGCTAAATGTTTCTCTATAGAACCTAAAGAGAAGGCTGTAGAGGTCATATCCTAGACATCTTTTGCCACAATATGCCAATAAGTTTTGAAAAACACTAGTTGAAAACCATCTGGGCCTAGAGCTTTGTAATGACTCAGAAAATAAAGCTTCTTTTACTTCCTCCATAGAAGTTGGAAGAAGCAAAAGATCATGAATGTCCTGCCCGATCTTAGGAATGCAATTCACTTTGAGACTGTGAGGATTGCAGAAGTCATTAGCTTGGAAAAGTTTTCTATAAAAGTTTAAAGCCTCCCCTTTTAAAACCTCTTTATCTAAGCACCAAATTTCATTAATATTCAGACCCGTAATCTTATTTCTCCTTTTGCGAATCATGGTCTGAGTGTGGAAAAATTTAGTATTCTTATTTCCAAATTTCATCCAATTCTCCCTAGATTTTTGATACCACAAAAATTCTTCTTATGCCAACACTTCATTGTACTACTTCTGAAGTTCTCTTTCTAGTTTAATAAGATCAAAGTAGAGAAATAAACTAAGCTCATGATGGACTCCTCGTAAACAGGCCTCAAGATGTCTCTTTCTCTTAAAAATATTACTAAATATTTCCTTGTTAAAAATAACTGACTGATCCTGGATGCTTTCTAGTTTCATGAGAACATTACCATCAGAATATTTCTAGGTATTTTCAACAAGTGCTTCATAATTTGGATGTGAAATCCAAGCTGCATGGAAATGAAAAAGCTTGGCCTTAATGCTTTGAGATTTCTTGCAACTAAGAAAAAGATGATTGTGATCAGAATCATGTGGGTGAAGAACTTCCACAAGAGCATGGGAAAATAAAAGTTGCCAATCCTTGTCTGACACACACCTACCTAACCTTTTTCCTTAAATGACCACCAAACTGGATATTCTTACGCCAGGTGAAGAAGCCACCTACTGTATGCAAGTCCATGAGATTGCAATCAGCCATCACCCTCACCAAACGATTGGCATGAGAGGGACTGAAATTTCTCCCTGATACCTCTTTATAGTTGAGGATTTCATTGAAATCGCCTAAGAGGATCCAAAGGCCCCTAATACTTCCTTGCAAATTCCTCAAATGATTCCATAGATTACACCGATTAGTAAAAAGAAGAGAAGCACTCACTGCTAAAAAATACCAAATGACATTCTTTCTTTTGATTAAGAAAGTTATCACTTGGTATATACTATGAACAAGGGAAACATTAATATCATCTTTGCAAGTAAGAACCCATATCCCACCAGAATGGGCACGAGTTTCTTGAAGGAAAAGTGGTTTATACCCCAAGGATATCCACAACTTTTCTAGCATTGCAAACAAGACATGTGTTTCGTAAACAAAGAACAAAGAAGGATGATGAGTCTTTACCAAGTCACGAACATGGCGCCTGGTGTTACGCCCAAAGGCACCACAGACATTCTAAGACATAATGGAAAATTATTAAAGATATCCATAAAAAGGATTCATAGGAAGGAAGCAAACAACCTGATGGCTACGTTGCCATTGATTCAAGATGTTGTTGAGTTTCTGGAACCACAGTTTGACTACATCTCAGTTGGGGTGGTTGATCTTGAGCTGGAATTGCTTTGACATTATAATTATGTTTACCCGCTGACTCATCGTAGAGTAAAATGAATCTATTATTGGACAAAGCTTTCATCTTAACTGCAGACTTAGCACCATGGCCCAAGTCAGAAATCATATGTTTATGATTCACTTTATTATTCTCAAAAATATGAGGATTGACATTATTAGGAATAGAACTCTTCATAGTTGGATCCACACTAGGTGTACCACTCTGTAGAGGTTTCCACTCTGTAGAATCAGGGTCTTGGCGTAACCTTTTATATTTTGCGGAATAGGATATTAGTCTAGGTACCTAAAGGTCTCATGCTTGGTCCCGCAACTTGGAAGATGGTTGCGATATTGCTGCATAAAATCTCAACTTATTCTTTGGTGCATGAGGTTTCTCTTTCTACCCATTATTACTCATAATGGCTTTGCCCTTCAAATCATTGCCATTATTAGTTGGCTTTGATGGACAGTTATTCCTTTTTTTTTCGCTTAACAATTAACCAATCACCATGTAACGGCTCTTTTGTTACATTTGTGGTGATCCTTCTAACTCTGCCCAAAGAATCTGGCTACTGTTGTTCCATGTTTTTTGGTGCAACCATTTTCATCGAACCTTCTTTGACAGTAGGAGAAATCATCTCTACATGAGATGGTGGAGCATGACAAATGACTGGATTCTCCTTTGTGCAATCTCTCACGAGGTGTCCATAGCACCCACACTTAGTGCTAATGCGATGCAGTCCCTCATACTCTACATGGTACCAGAAGCCTTTCAACCAAACCTTGCCCACAACATGTTCGTTTAAATCCACTTCAACGCAGACTCTTGCAAAGCGACCTCATCTTACGTCAAGAGTATTACTATCAACCTTGATAGGCTATCCTATAGCAGAAGCTAGGGCCAACAAAATACTCTCATCATAATAAACAAGATTTAAACCAGGAAATCTAATCCACACCATGGTTTTGTCTATTTGCGCCATTGGTGAAATAAAGTTTGGCGACCATGTTTGCACTGTAAGGTAATGGTCAAAGATCATCCATGGACCTTCGTCCATTACCTTTGTATGATCAGCTTCATCATCAAACTTTACCATTAAGAAGTCGTTTCATATATCCATGATCTCGAAACCTGGCATAAGTTTCCATGTCTTTTGTAGCCTTTCATTCATAGTATGAAAGCCAATGCTATTCCCTAGAAGTTTCACGATTATGGCTTCTTGCCATGGAGCACATAGGCCCTCCAAAACTGAGTCCGCAATATGTACCATTGGTTTTAGAGGATTGCCATCCTCAAACTCAATCCGTGCAAGGTTCTCCTTGAGCAAGTCAACTTTTGGCCTTGAAATCGGTGCATCTTTCATTCCCATTACCTTATCCTTAAAGGAAACCTTCTAGTTGTTATTTTTTTTTACTTGTTACCTCCTACTTCGTCCAGTGGTTTATCACCAGAGCCAACGTCCCTTATGGCAGCTACAGAGAAAACAAAACTCTGAGACATTCCAAAAACCTGAATTGCTAAAGCATGTAGTTTTTGCTTGCTTCTTACTTTTTATTTTCTTTTCTCTTTATAATATAAAATAAAGCCTAAGGAAAACCTACCAGATATACAAATCTAGAAACTTTATGTACATATAGTTAGCACTTAATTTTACCTATGGATTTAAAATAAAATAAAATAAAATAAAAATAAAAATAAAAATAATAAAAAGGGAAATATACTGCCTATATAATATAATGAATTGTTGACCTTAATGCTTAAATTTCATAATTAATGATTCATTGATCTTGATTTGATGTACAAATGATAGATTAAAGAGAAGGGAGATGAAAAGAGTTCTAGAGAGAAGGTGAGAAAACTGTGAAATGAAAGCTACTCCCTTTTTGGCTTTACATGGTTAAAAATCCATTAATTACAAAGCTGGGTCTATTATGAGCAATTGGGCCTAAACTCCATGCAATTTGAAGGTCTACAACTCTAGTTATAGACAAAACAACATCAAAAGGTCTCTAAACTCGTGTTCTGATTTCCAGGCCCAATTAGGCCCAGTAGACATATGATTGAGACTTCAAGGTCTCATCAAAGTTATAGAGATTTCTCTCAGCTTTCCTACAAGGTAAAATTTATAATTTTCAGATATCTAGAACTCAAGTTATGGCTGAAATACAGAAACATCGTCAAAATTCATTAATGCTGGAAAAATCAATTAGGCCTAATTTGTATCCAAACTTACAAAACATGATCAAGTTCAATCCATTAAGTACACAGAGAGTGTAAATAACAAAAAATAAAGGTTTATTAATGTATAAAATATGTGATTATGGTGGTGTGGACAACTTGAACACAACTTCTTGGATCTCTCCCAATACTTATGCAAAGTTTCACCTGAAATCTGTCTGATGCCATATATGTCTTTCTTAATTACAACAGCTCTGGAGGTAGGCAAAATTTTCTCTAAAAATAGTCTTTTCATATCATTCCAGCAAGTTACAGAACTTGGTGAAAGTTAATCAAGCTAGTCCTTGGCTGCATCAGCAAGGGAGAAGGGGAATGCCCGCAGCTTGATATGCTCCTCAGGGATCCCATACGGCTTCATGGTTGAACAAACCACATGAAACTCCTTTAGTTGCTTATGAGGATCCTCACCTGGTCTTTATCAATGAATTTTTTCCTATCAACTGGCCAAAATTCAGGTCATTATGAGTTACCAAAATAATTATTAAAATTACCTCTATGCCCCCAATTTTCTCAAAAACCTTATCAGATGATGGAATTTGGCTAAAATCTGAGTGGATGATCCCAAGGAGATAATCCTTTCTCAAAATGATGATTTAATCTTGGGGACAAAGTCTCAGCTCTAAACTTCACAGTTAGACTAACACTATCTGCCCTTGTACCCGAAGAAATTATAAAATGGTAAAAAAGTGCTAGCAGTGTATGAAACAATGCTATGCAGTTAGGAGCACGTCCAAAATGATTGGATGACACTTATAAGGAGATCTTGCAATGCAATTATCAATAAAGGCAGCAAAAGAATGATCAACAATAATAATAACCAATATAACAGTAACTAGCAGTAGAATGTAATGCAATGTAGTAGAATGATCAACAAGAGTTAAATGTTAGTAAGAACAAGAGTTAGTATGGTCACTTAATATGATCAGATTACAGTTAAAAATCCCTGGTAATGGCGCCAAAATTTTGATCGAGCGCCGAACTCAATCATAATTGTAACCGAGTTATACTTATAGCTTGTAGCATAAGAAACAACACTTGATCATCTCTCAATGATTGTAATTGCAATTTCATTAGATCAAGCCAAAGTTGGGGAAGGGGTTTGACAAATCGAAAAAATTAATAGAATTAAAACGAGAAATTCAATTAAAAGAACAATCAATTCAAAAGCTATCCAAAATTGAGTGGATTCCATCATAGATCTTTCAACAAACATTTAAAGTGCATTTGAATGGTTAATTTGGATTCAACCGAAATCTCTACATTAAATCTCAAATTCATACTAGATAATCATCTAGAATTCAATTAACAATTGACATACAAACTTGCAATCGCACAATACATGTTAGATCTATGTTAATTTAATCACCAAATTCAATTAACCTAGGTATAAATCAGTAACCTAACCTCTAATTTCGTGATGAATTCAAATCAATCAACCAAAATCCAATCACAATTCTAATTCTTAAATCAAGATCTAATCAAATTAAACATAAACAAAATATCATGCATTCAGGATCAAGAAGAAGAAGAAGATGAAGAAGAAGAAGAGGAATCCAAAAATAAATTCAAACACAAAACAGAACCAAGATCTTAAGAATCCAAACCACAATTTCTTCAAGAATTCCAAATTGATTACAGAAGTTTAGCCCTCCATGAGGATGAGAGAACTCCAAAAAAGAAAACAAAGAAAACGAAAATCTAGAGAGAATGGAAAGGAAGAAAGTTCTAGAGAAAATGTGAGAAAAGTGTGTAATTTAAACTCTCTCAATTTTCTGCCTTCTAACCCCCAATACTACTCCCTATTTTGGCTCACATGATTAAAAACTCATTAATTACAAAACTGGGTCCATTATGAGCAATTGGGTCTAAAAATCCCATGCAATTTGGAGGTCTATAACTCAAGTTATAGAAAAAATAATATCAAAGGGTCTTTGAACTTCTGTTCTAACTTCCAGGCCCAATTAGGTCCATTAAACATCCAATTGAGACTTCTAGATCTCATCAAAGTTGTAGAGCTTCCTCTCAGCTTTCCTACAAGGTAAAATGCATAATTTTCAGATATCTACAACTCAAGTTATGACTAAAATATAGAAACAATGTCAGTATTCATTAATACTAGAAAAAATCAATTAGGCCCAATTTGAGCCCAAACTTACAAAACATGATTAAGCTCAATCAATTAAGTGCATGGAGAGTGTAAATAACTAAAAATGAGGGTTTACTAATGTATAAAATATGTGATTATCAACAAACCTTTTTGGTTCATAGATGAGGAACTTGGAAAATGGGTTTGAGTTAGTGTGATTCTTGATCTAATTGCATGCCTAAGTGAATCAATATGTTGTTTGATAGTTACAACATGATTAGGGGATGTAATTGGTGTTAGAAATCACATAGAAACTGATCTTGAATGATTGTAAATAAGTATTGTTCCAAAAGAACAGTACTCGAATTCTGCAGAATATGCGTTATGCGATCAGGGCTCAGGCGTTGGAAGTTGGGTGCTCAGGCGTCCACAATCCAATGAGCTGATGCAAGTAGCAGAGCATTAGGCGCCCAGTTCTGGGAGCTTAGGTGCTAGTCGCAGAGCATAATAGGGTATGTCTCTGCCCAGCTAGGGCCTGGGCGTTGGGTAGTGAACGCCCAGGCATGCAACGAGCACCAAGGCACTGGAGGATGGGCGCTTAAGTACCCAGAGTAGAATTCGCCAGAATTCTTATTTCAGTGAATTGAGTTTCCCTACCCAGTAAGATATCTTTTATATGCTTTGTAGAGTGTGTTAAGACACTTTTAGGAATATTTCACAAAGGAAATAACCTATCTAGCATATGAGAATAAGTTAAGTTTTCAAGTTTTTCATGAGTAAGAATTTCTTGAAATAGATGTCTAACATCCTTACCATATTATTGTGGCTTATATTATCACTAGTGCTGTGATTGTAAGGTAGTTTAGATACAAGTTTGATAAGAAAGTGACACTTATCATTGAGGCATAATTACTCTATTCTAAATAATATTGAGTTGATTATGCTAGTTTTAGTAAAAGTACTCTATTACCTCATTATGTTTGGGTTAAATGGAGTGTTAGCAAGAGTGGTTCCTTTATTTATCAAAGTTGAACCATAGTAAGAGTGGTTCCTTTTTTTTTTTATTAAAGTTGAACCATAGTTTACCATGATTCCTAACTAAGGGAGCGAGGCAAGCTCCTTGATCTTACAAATTAGTAAGACAAGTACTTTGCTAAGGTGGAAATGGGAGACAAGGGAGTGAGAAAAGTACCTTGTCAAGGTAAATGAGTGAGAAAAGCACTTTACCTAGTATAGGTGAAGTAGTGAGGTAAGCACTCTACCTAAAATAAAGTAATAAGTTAAATCTTATGTCAGGCGGAGGATGAGTTTATTATTATTCAAGGTGAAGGACTGAGACAAATATTTTGCCAAGAAAGGTTGATATTTGACAATTACAAAACAATTATCTTATCTTCAATTGAGTTAGTTAAGGATAATGGATTAATTAGTGGATATTCACATAAAATAAGGAAATATGAGTATTCTAGTGGTATAGAGTAAAGACCTTATCACCTGTTGCAAATCCTAAGTTAGTAAGCTCATTCATGGAAGAAAGTTAATTGTGTAGTACTTATAATGTGTTTATGAATGAACTAGTTGTAATATGTTACAATTTTTATGAGAATTGTTATATCATAGAAGAGATGAATTTATGTACTAAGCTAAGTGTGTGAGTTTAGTATTAGATTATAATATTGTTAATTGAATGTTTACATAAAGTCAAAATGTGAATATTCTAAAGGTAGTAAGTAAAGTCTCATTTACCTGTGACTATTGTTAATCCGATGCTAGAAGTGTTATTCATTAAAAATTGATATTCTTATAGTATTTATATCATGTTAATGGATAACTAGACCCAGAGATGTTAGTATAGTATGCCTACTTTAATGCGTAAAGATGAGGCATGAGAGTACTTTTATAACATGTTTTACTTCTTATGTGATAAGGTTCTAATTATATGTTATAAATGTCTGGTAATGGAACACCTTGACTGTGAAATATGATTTCTCACCTCGATTGTGTTTCTATATAAATCCAGGTTAAAGTCCTACAAGAAGGTAAGAAGATGAAGAAAATAGAAGAACTAGATTAGTTTAGTTTTAATATTTCAGTTCAAAGCTTATGTAACTAATTATATTTAGTTGATGTTATGGATTAGTTGATGTTTAAGTTAGAAGTAACATGACTGATACTACTTATTAGGTATATGTCAGCTATACTAGGAAATTGGTATTAGGATATTACATTTTAGTATAAGAGCAATTCATCCTATGAGCCGGGGTATGGACTAACTAGGCTTAGGCAAGTTTAGAGTTTTGCACTAAGTAATATATATTTCTTGTCTCATACGTGAGATATGTGGATAGAATTGCATGACAGGCCTTAGGTTTGAGTGTTAATGGTTACTATTTCATGTACCCTTTGTTTGGATGTGGAGAGAAAATGGGAAGAGAGAAAATGCAAGGAAAGAAAATGAAGAGAAGAGAAAATGAAGAGAAAAGAACATTTTTCTCTCTTGTTGTTTGGATGAAGAGAAAAAGGAGAGAAAGAAAATGAAATCTTTTCTTTCTCTTGTTTGGTTGGGAAGAAAAGTGAGAAGAAAGAAAATATAATCATATAAAACAACTAATATACCCTTCATGTAATGTAATAGAATAAACACATCATTGTTTCTGTTTAGGATTCTAAAGTAAGCTTAGGCATATGTTTGTCCTTATTTAGTAGCCATTTTTTTTATTGCATCAATGTTGACCTTCAATTTTAGTTCCCATTCAATTTGGTTCTTGTCATCAAATTAACACATCAAGGTGCTTGTCTAGCTATTTGCTATGCTTACCAAATGGTGAAAAAATAGAAAGCCAAAGGATGCCATTGACTGAATTAATAATATAGGACATAATGAAAAGGTTGTAAAATTTTAGGGATTAATTATACTTAAGCCTTTTAAGCCCAAAATTTTTGTAGATCGGAATTGATTGTATAAATCTTACTCGGCCACTATTGACAAATATAGCCAAATTGTGACCACAAGATGGTAAAATATAAAAAGAACAAAAAAAAAGATGCACAATTTGATATGAATAACGACAAAAGGAGGAGGCAATTAATACAGATGTATGCCTTGATAAAAATTATTCAACCAAAGCATATGGATATTGGGTTAAGGATTGTTGCGAAACTAGAAGAAGCACTTGCTTCTCCTCACTGATCAAGTTTACAAATGTAACATATTATAAATTATAGATTATAGATAGATGTATCCTCTGCAACTTATGAAGACAATAATCAGGTAATTAAAGTCAGGATTATCATTAAGTTAATCAATTCCATCGAGTCTCATCACCTATGGAGATGCAGGATTGATTACCATATCTCAAATATAATATATATACATTTAATTCAACTAAAATATAATACATCCTATTCAACTAAAAAAGGATGCATGATTAATTACCATATCTCAAATATAATATATATGCATATCTCAAATATAATACATCCTATTCAGTATTTCTACTCCACAAATACCATCAACCTCAACCAACCTATTCACAACCAAACTAAGAATCACTATGAAAGATCCATGAAGAACCAACACAAATAGCCATTTCACCCCCATCAACAACGTCCTTTTGCTTCCCACCCACAGATCAAACACCTCACTCAATATTTCCATCAATAAATTCTCTGTAATAAATCTTGAACCATTCCCCATCAAAATCAGAAAACCAACATCCAATTTTATCAATAGGAAAACCAAGCTCCACTAGAAACCACCATCATCAAACCTCAGAAATCCAGAAAATTTGAAATTCAGAACTCAGCAATTCTAACTTACCAGAAAGTGGGTGAAGAACAAAGAGCATTTTCTTACTAGAAAGTGAAAACTAGTGGCTAGAGACTTCGAGGAGAGACGCGGCGCTGGATCTGAGCGAAGCGACGATGATGAAGGAGCAATGGAGTGGAGGGCCTGGATTTGAGTGGAGCGACGAAGAAGAAGCTATGACGTCGCAGAGGAGGAGACATGCGGCATTGGCGTCGCACGACTGGCGCTGAGTGACGGGCCTAGATCTGACTGGAGTAGCTGGATCTCACCAGAACCTGCACCACGGGGCAAGGACGACGCACGATTGGATGCAAGGAGAGACAACTGCTGGACGAGAGACTATCGATGATGTCCCACGACTGGAGGCGAGGAAAGAAAAGAGAAGGGGCTCTTGGTTGGAGTTCTCACGGAGCTCACACAAATGGGGAAAGGAAAATGGCAAATTCTGATATAAATGTGGGGGTATAAGGGTAATTTAACATGACTATCACACACTCTCTCCCATTTTCTACACACCAGAGGAGAGAAAATATTTATGTGGGTCTCACAACTAAAATTTTATTTCTTCCCTATTTTCTTTGCACTGCCAAACGAGAGAAAATAGAATATTTCCCTCATTTTCTCTCCTCTCATTTTCTTTCCACTCATTTTCTCTTAAAACAAACAAATGGGTAGTGTATATAAGGAACCATTACTTCACCAAGGTGAACTAGGAGAAATAGAAATTCTTCTAGTGAAGGTTGAGCTATAAGGCTGAAGTGTTCTAAAGATGGTAACTGCTAAGTGGAAGCAGATTGCAGATTGCTATCGCAAGTAAAGTTCTACAAGGGATGAAAAAAATTTCATCTCAACAGTCAGTACCACTAATACAGTCTGTGTATGAAGTAGTGGTAGTAAAAGACCAAAACTTCCCAAATCTCTCAAAGTATAGAAAGGCTAACCCTACATCCGTTAAGGGAAAGTAAGACCTATTTGGAGTAGGTGGAAAAGGCTTAAGAAAATGGAGAAAATCTCTACAGTTGAGGTTTGTTCAGAAGACATAAGAGTTTTAGTTGTCTCCTATATGTTAGAAAAAGAGGCAGAGTTTTGGTAGAATGTCAAGGAGATAGAGTTCTAAAGACCTGAACAAGGTGGCTTGTTGGTAGGTCAGTATGTGGCTAAATTTGAAAAAGTAAGAGTTGAGTACATAGTAAGTTACAAAATCTAACTGACTTGAGAGTAGTTCGACTAGCTTAATTTTGAGTAATAAAAACAAGTGAAGAAAAACTTATTTTTTATGAATCGCAAGAGGCAGAATGGTGTTGTTAGTGTCATTCAAAGAAAACAGTTGAGGGTCCCTACAACTAGCCTCAAGTGGAACAAAAGTCACAAGGTTTTTACAAGAGGAAGAGAGAGGATGATAGGTATATGAAGTGTGTTTCTAGACCTAATTATCCTCAAGATAAAGGCAATAAGTTTAAACAGAAGTGAAGGGACCAAAGTGTGATAGACATGGGAGATAACATACTAGCTGGCCTTATTAAGTTGGTCAAATAGTATGTTATACTTATGACTGACTAAAGAACTTTTAAATAAGTGTACATAGAAGCAAGAAACAGTGCCTAACCTCAAAGCTCAAGTTAGAGTAAGAGTTTATATTCTGAGTAGCAAGGAGGTGACTTAATCTCCCGATATTATGCTAGGTAAGGACATATTTAAAGATGATCTCCATGTTGTATTGTATGATTCATGAATATTCTCACTCCTTGATTTCATATGAGTATACAAAGAGATTAAATTTACCTATATTTGAGTTTCTCCATTATTTATCCTTGTCTACACTAACAAGAAAGTTACTCACAACTTCCCTAAAAAATTTCGATTATTGTGCAAAGTTAAAGGTAAGATTTTCTTTATGAATCTTATCAGTTTATTTCTTCTTAACATAGATGTTAGACTAAGCATAACTTTGGTTGCTAGTAAACCATGTTGTTTGAATTTATCAGATAAAACATTGGCGTTTCTGTAATGCCCTGACTTTTGGAAAAATGTCCTTCATGTCCCGAATGTACTGTTTGATGTTTTTCAACTTTAGGATAAATGACGGTTGTGTCCTTTTTGTACTGTTTGTTGTTTTTCTGTATGAATAACTGCTTTATAATACTGTCTGTTATTTTATTTGAACTTTTTGTGTGATTTGCTCCGGGACAGGAAAATAATATTTTTCCGGGCCAGGGAAATCTTATTTTAATTATTCAGAGCTGGGGGATCTTACTAAACTCAATTCTGAATGATACGGTTAGTAATCTTTTAATTTTTAAGATTTTACTGGAAAATAAAATAATTTTATATTATTATAATGTTATTTTATTAGTCAGTACAAATAAGCGGTAATGGACCCGAAAATGTTTTGTGGGACCCACGTTTAGTAAAAGCTTAATAGGATTAGTAGCTTAATTAAACATCATTATTGGTGGAACATTCAAGAACATGTGACTAAGCTTAATGACTAGGCTTAATTAGTGACTAAGCTTGATGACAAGGCTTAATGACAAGGCTAGGATTAACCAATGAGAGCAAAGCTTGGTGATCAAGTCTTAATCCTCACCATTCATCAATCCTAAGGCTAGGATGGAGCCAAGCTAATGGACACCTCTCTTGCCTTCATGTCTACGGCCATACACCTTTTGGAAGGCCATTAATCACTTAATTTTCATGCATTTTCTCTCTTCTCTCTCTTCCAAAAACACAAAACTCCATTGTTGTTTCCTTGTGAAGCATTCGGCCAAGAACCCTAGTTCACCATCCATCCATCCAAAATTTCTTCTAATCAACTTTTCTAAACCTAAACACAATCCTAAGAACATCTCTAGTTGAGAGTTCTTGCAAAATCCTTCATCTTGGGCTTGAAAATCTACTTGGGAGATTTTACCTAGAAGGTGAAACTCTTTGTTTTTCATTTCTAAATTCTTTTTCAAAGTTCAAAGCCATGATTGATCCATGGTTTAAGCTTTCTTTCATGGTTATAATATGTAGAATTTTTGTTTAAGCTTGTTAGGTTTTGGAGGAGTGAAAACCGAAACCCTAGAAATGAGTGAAAGAGTATTTGTCTTCACTTAAGGTAAGAGGAAGATTTAATCTTATCATCCTTGGGTGGTGGTAAGAAGATGGACTTTGTTTGTGATTGTAGAATCCATAAGGATTCATTTGTGTGCTTGTTAATAGCTTTTCTATTTGTGATTTGTATTAATATGCATGTCTACAAGCTTTAAAAACATTGTATGTGTTAGAAATATATGGATAATTAGTAGGATGTGAATAGTATGCTAAGGTTTGCATGAGTGTTCCAAAGAACACACTACCAAGGCTCACGGCCTCAACCAAAAAGGAGAACCAAAATGTTCTCATCAATTTTCTAAGAATGTGATTTAAATGACTTAGGAAAAATTAACAAGATACAAAAATTGTTTAGAGTAAGAAAAGAAAAAAATTAATATAGATATTTAATAGTAATTTCAAGTATTTCGGCCAACATGCCAAAGCCAAGAAATTATGATTTCTAAATTCATTTCCAAACTATTTTCAATCAAAAAGAAGCAATATATGTTAAAAACGAATTTTTTTAACAATGAGTTTTGAAGAAATAAATTGATTAGATTAAGTTTAATAAGTTAAAACTAATGATTTTAATGGCTAAAAGGAAATACAGTAGCTTTTGAAAAATTCTAACATATAGCTCATATTATATTTTGAAGCATGTTAGTGATTTTCAAAAAGTTAAATTATACGGTTAAAAATTAAGTAAAAAGAAGTTTTTACAGAAAAATTAGGAAAACCATTATTATAAGTTTCTAAACAAAATACTGTCAATTTTTAGTAAAAACAGACAAATAAGATAGAAAAGATGTTCAAACGACAGTATACGGTATGAAAAATTATTCTACGTAGTTTAAACATACTAAATATTATTTCTGTTTATTTAAACAGTAATTTTTAAGGAATTCATACAAGAAAATGATTTAAAAATCTTACGCGATTGAGAAAACGTTTGAAAAACAGCACGCGATTTTAAAAACAGCAAAATATATTTACGCGATTTAAAAATGTTTGTAAAAGCGACGAGATTTTGAAAACGCGATAAAATTTCTACGCGATTGATGAAAACAACAAGTTTTTACTGTTGGGCCAAAGTGGTGGATCCGGACATATGGTGAAACAGTATTGCCAGGTGGGTGCGTACTGTATTTATATGCGATTTGCCAGTGAGGGCATTTTCATAATTTTTGCCAGTAAGGGCATATCTGGAATTTTTATCATGCATTGAGTCATGCCAATTTTGGTGGATTGATTGACGAGGTGAATAACATCGTGTTGTCAATGTGATAAGCTTAGTGTTGTTCAACTTGAATGAACTTGGAGACATTAGTGTGCAGATTATTCCATTTGTGGACAGTTAGTCGCTCCGTTGGGCCGTGGTAACTGGTAACACACTAATGGACTCGACACGCATTATACTTAATCAAGATCTTGTGAAATCTATTAGTGCAAGCCTGTAGTGACACGACGTATGACAGTGTGCTACATCACTATGCTATTTCAGTGGGCTATAGACGCAACGTGAGACAGCGGAATAGTTATTGGGCGGTCGACGGTACTAATAGATTTTGCGGGTTGTTCTCTCTGATGTCTGTATTTCTTTTAGCTCCATGGAGTAGGGTTGAGTTACATTTCATATATTTTTATCTCATACATTTTAATGCTAATTATCTGTATCATTATTTATCTGTATTATTTTGTCTATCTGTACCACTATATGTTGTACATTGCGTTCTGTATTACATTACATCTGTGTTATCTTGTATGTTATTTATGCTATTATAGAATGCTATATTGTATGAACTGTTATACTTGTTGTATTATCGTTTTCTTATTTACCATGTTTGTGGTGATATAGATTGTCTTACCTCTTTATTGTATGTGCTTTTGTATTTTAAATTATATGGTAAAGAGTTTGAGGAAGAGGAACAACCTCTTGAGTGTGAGTATCCTGAGGAGGAGGAAGATCAGCAAGCCGAAGATCAGTTCTACGATCAAGAACCATCCGATCATCCTTATCCATTAGATTGATTGTGTGGATATGACGCTACCAGGTTTCTTTGTGTTTGTGCAACTGTAGTTCCATGAAGGCTCTGAAGTCTGGCATCTGCGAGAGGATCGTGATTCGGTGACGTACGTAGGGCGTCTGACGGTGACCATACGTACGGAGTTTGATGGAGTGCCGATCTTTTCTACTTTGCTGTATCTACATGTGGAGTTGCCGCTATCTCTTAGGCGTCATTGGGGCGGTATGTTTGATGCGCCTAGTGAGATTAGCAGCGTATCGACTGCACGGACCCGTGTCCGTAGAGGGTCGAGGCATCCTGGATATTTATCACCTGAGGTTTCATCTGAGAGTGATCCTTCAGAGGGCTAGATATTTATGATGTGTACTTGAGCGCGTCTGCGTTTGTATATAAACCTTTTACTGCTTTGTTTACTGTTCTGTTTTAATTTTAAATATAGGTAGTTGTACATTACTTGTATAATCTAAGATGAAACCATATGTATATTATGTGTGATGATAGTGTGCTTATTTTATGTTCTGTGTTATTTTATCTCGTAATATGCTGTTTAATTCAGAAAAATTTTACAACCCGTATTAGCATATAATAAATGTTTTGCAACTTGGGTAGATTTTATTTATCTTTCTCTTATTTTCTTTTTAAATGTGACATCCCCATAAGGGTGTTACAGTTTCTATATGATGATTCTTCTATGCCTATTTCTTTAGAGTCTATGATTTGAGAGAGTTAAACAAGTAAACAACTTATGAGTAGCAGAGACTTAAGGATATGTTTTCCTTTTCTCCTTGTATGTGGAAGTTGAGCAAGTGTTAGGGAATATCACTATAAGAAATCAGGAAAGTAGCGAGGGAAATTTCCCTCGCTAATCCCTTGTAAAAATTTTTTGCAATGGATTAGCAAGGGAATAATCTGTCAGTTTTTTTTCATTGCTAAGTAGCGAGGGAGCATTCTGATAACTCCACAAAGTGTAGTTATTTGTGCCCCATATCTGAGCTATAAAGAGTGCTAAAGTCCTTGTATTTATGCATATTTAGAAGGTTTTATGCATCTATTTGTTATATCAATTCTGATACCTTTCCTGTATGTAATTGAGCAAACTGTGCATATTAGTAATTGATTAAGTGGATTTACAACTTTTACTGATTTGGTGTTTTCTCTATCATAGGAAGGGTTCCAAACAAGATGATATATGGAGCAATTGAGCTAGAATGAGAAGAGGAAGCCAAATTTGCATTTTAGACCTTAACGCCGCGGCGTGGCATGTGAATGCCGTGGCGTGAGCCTCTCTTGCATCAAAAGTCAGAGCTTTGCAAATTGAGCGCCGCGACATCCCTGACCTAATTTAGTGCGTGCCGCGGCATGCCTCTGTTTTTCTAAGTCTATAGATAGATTTTAACAGAATTTTAAGGGAGAGCTCCGTTTTAGTTTCTAGGTTTTAGAGAGGCTGCGGCCTGTTCTTCATTTCTGGGCTGATTGGAGGCCTAAGGAGGCTAGGTTGGATGACATCTTTCTCATGGAAGGAGATTCAAGCTTCAAGGATTCTATCCATGGATTCCTTCCTCTTCTCCCTTTGTTTCTCTTCTCTTCCCTATCTTTTGAACATGGTTTTTGTCTGTAAATTCGTGTTCAATGGATTAACAGCTGTATTTAGGAAATACTTTGGATCTTTCTATGAGTATTGATGTTTATGTTATCTTTTGAGTATCTATTGATGTTTAGCTTTGTTCTTCCATGCCTATGCTTAATGCTTGCTTCTGTTTAATCAACAATTGCATGATCTTAATTGACGCTAACTAGATAGAAATATATATTTTAGCCATGTATTAACGTATGTTTGAGAATAAATTATTCATTAATGGACATGGTATGGTTGATGCATGTTCGATAAGTTCAATTGGCTTGGATGAGTTGATTAGCTAACTAGATAGAAATATACCTTTTAGCCATGTATTAACGTATGTTTGAGAATAAATTATTCATTAATGGAGTTTATACTAGTCCTTATGAAAACATAAGAAATATAGTGGATTAGGTAAATGACACCAGGGTTGATCGACCTAGACATAGGCTTTTGACTAAATTAGATTCTCAAGCTAACCTAACTAATCATTGATGTTGCTTATAAGGATTGCATATCATTAGTATAAAATAGGAAGTGAAGAAGGATTCCCTAAATCTCTAAACCATTATCTTTATTGCTTTTGTAGTTTAGATTTAGATTATTTGCATTTCTTTATTTTATATGTTCTTGGATAGAATTTAGCTAAGCTATTGATTGTTACTTAGTAATGGAAACCATATATCCTCGTGGGAACGAACTTATACTCCGTATCTGTATTACTTGAACGACCCGTGAACTTACGGTACACAAATGGTCTAACAACTTTTTTGGCGCCGTTGCCGGGGATAATGGTGTATTTCCAAAGAGTTTAGCCTTATTCCTTGGCAATTGCTGGGGGATAACGGTTTAATTCCATATTGCTAATATCAACAATGAGTTTGGTTAGTTCTAATTCAAGTTGTATATATTCTATGTTAATTTAAGTCTCTTTATGTTATTGCTTTAGGTTCAATAAAGAAGTCGAATGGCCCTAAACATATGAGGTCCTTCAGGGAATTCATGACTCCTCAAAAGGATAAGCCTTGGATTAAGTTTAAGAAGACTACTCATCTGCACAATTCATTTTGGTGACAAAGTCCTGTCGAGACTATAACTCAGGCCTTTCTTGGGAGGGAACCTAGGTTTTTATGTTTTTGTTAATTAGTATGTTTTTAGTAAGTTTTAAGTCATAAATATATTAGTAAGTTTAGTTTTGTAGCTTTAGCTAGTTTTTAGGCTTTTCGTTAGTTTAAAGTCTTAAATATGTTAGTATCTTTGATTTTTGTACATTTGTAGTTAGTATGTTTGATTTTAGTATCTTTAGTTAGTTTTAAGTCTTATATAAGTTAGTATTTTGATTGTAGTAAGTTTTAGTTAGTTTTATGTTTGTGTTTAGTTTTAGGTTATATATAGGTTAGTATGTATGATTTTAAGTTTTTATATATTTTAGTTATCAATTTCGTGTTTTAGCCTTTTGGATAAGTTTTAGAGGTTTTGAGGGCCTCTTTAGAGCAAATTCTACAGAAAAACTGAATTTGCTATGGAATTGTGCAGGCTAATGGCTCACGTCGCGGCATAATAGTTATTTATGCGCATTTGAGCCAAATTCCAGAGACCTCAGCGCCGCAGCGTGGAAATTGAAACGTCGCGGCACTCACTTGCTGAACTTGTTAAAAAAAAAGGAGAGCTATTTGTTTTGGGTGCTACTGAAGGCACCTATTCTGATCAAATGCTATAGCATGGATGCTGTGTGCTGCGGTATGTTATGTTGAAGTGTATATATTGTACATGATCAGTTTATTTCAAGTGTTTATTAAATATTTGTAGTATACTCAGCTCTCATATTTCAAATGTTTATAGGCTCAGGTACCTTGGACACCATGGAAAGTGAGGACTTTGTCTCACTTAAGTTTGGGGGAGTGTCATTACATGATTTGATTACTATGATGTATTATGTAATGCATGTGATGATATTTTCTAGATGCAGTTGTGATAGCCACTATGTTTCCATGAGTTTTTATTTGTTTTGGTTATTATTGATGGGTTTGCAAAGAAGTTTCAATTTTTACTCTTATGCAAATGATGTAAGCATGTCATATTGAAAAGTTTAATTTATTTGTATGCATGCTTTATTGCAAAAGACTGCTGGTGTTGTTTTGGTTGTTCATGATATGAAAGATTGCTATTTGCCCCCTTTTGAGTGAAACCTTATATGATCTTGAAGCATGTGAAACAGTTCAATCATTTGTTATGTAAGATCCACATTCCGCTTAGATGCAAGTGTAACTTTGAAAATTATAAGAGTACATATTTAGAGAAAGTTTATGGATGTACATGTAGAGTTTCGATGATCCTAGAAGTTGTTTTTAAACTCTCTTGAGGCAAAATCCTAGATTGTGCATGACTAAGGAAATGATTAGGGCATTCTTTGGACTAATTGAGTCTTAAAAAGCTTACCCTGAATGATTATATCCTTAGGTCCCATTTTGAAGCCTTATAATTGTTAGGCCTTATATGTTTTTCATCACCATTGTGTTCGTTAACTTATTAACCGTTCTAATGCATGTGAAAGCATTGCATTTTCTTCCTACGTTCATTGTCTGTTGAGTACATGATGTGTTATTTCTTGTCCAGTGAGTAAGGGTATATATGTTTAAGAAAAATGAGTCTGAAGGAACCAAATACAATCAAAAGGAAAAAAAGAAAGTGCTTTGTTAAAAGTAAAAAGAAAGAAAAAAAGAAAATGAGAAGAGAGAAAAGCAAAGCAAACAATGAAAGAAGAAAAGCTAAAAATGAAAAGCATTGAATGGTTCTGATGAGTTCTGATCTTTTAAAGTCTTTTTGGAATACCCTGCGAATCTCTCTTGGGCTCAAGTCGTGAAATCATATGTGTATGTATCTCAATGTTTGTTTGTATTCTTTCCCTTCTTTTCTTACGCCCATACCATGGCCTAACATTACAAGCTCTAAAGACCCTCTTGATTCTCAGTTGTGTGTGGTTTACATTAGTGGAGAGAGAGTTGAATTACAATTTTGTGGATTATATGATTCATAAGCATATATGTTTATAAACTTATCTGAATGTGTATGATTTGAATAGGAGAAGTTTATCTTGCATGTTCGTGGATAATGTGAATTGCATGAAAAGAAGCTGGATTGTTAGCATGTGATAGATTATATATGTGTGAAGCTAGTTTTGGGGCATTTGCACTTTTTATGGATTGAAGTAATCATTACATACTAGTAACTTTGGTTTAATTGAAAAATAGATAGATTGAAATTTGCTAATTGCTGAATGCATGTTGAATCCAAATTGTAAGTGAGTTTACTTGGTCATGCTTTGTTTTGCTCGAGGACAAGTAAAAGGTTAAGTTTGGGGTGTGATAACTCCACAAAGTGTAGTTATTTGTGCCCCATATCTAAGCTATAAAGAGTGCTAAAGTCCTTGTATTCATGCATATTTTGAAAGTTTTATACTTTTATTTGTTATATCAATTCTGATACCTTTCCTTTATGTAATTGAGCAAACTGTGCATATTAGTTAATTGATTAAGTGCATTTGCAACTCTTACTGATTTGGTATTTTCTCTATCATAGGAAGGGCTCCAAACAAGATGATATATGGAGCAACTGAGCTAGAATGGGAAGAGGAAGCCAAATTTGCATTTCAGACCTCAACGTCGCGACATGGCATGTGAATGTCGCGGCGTGAGCCTCCCCTGCATCAAAAGTTAGAGCTTCGCAAATTGAGCACCGCGGCGCAAGGAAATCAATGCCGCGGCATCCCTGGCCTAATTTAGTACGCGCCGCGGCGTAGTAATGTTAATATCGCGGCGTGCCTCTATTGTTTTGGGTCTATAAATAGATTTTAACAAAATTTTAAGGGAGAGCTCGATTTTAGTTTCTAGGTTTTAGAGAAGCTGCAGCCCACTCTTCATTTCTGGGCTGATTGGAGGCCTAGGGAGGCTAGGTTAGATGCCATCTTCCTCATGGAAGGAGATTCAAGCTTCAAGGATGCTATCCATGGATTCCTTCCTTTTCTCCCCTTGTTTCTCTTCTTTTCCCTATCTCTTGAGCATGGTTTTTGTCTGTAAATTCGTGTTCAATGGACTAGCAGATGTATTTAGGAAATACTTTGGATCTTTCTATGAGTATTGATGTTTATGTTATCTTTTGAGAATCTATTGATGTTTAGCTTTGTTCTTCCATGCCTATGCTTAATGCTTGCTTCTGTTTGATCAACAATTGCATGATCTTAATTGATGCAAATGAACTAGACATAGGGATTTGTGGAAATAGACATGGTATGGTTAATGCATGTTCAACAAGTTCAATTGGCTTGGATGAGTTGATTCGGTAACTGGATAGAAATATACCTTTTAGCCATGTATTAGCGTGTGTTTGAGAATAGATCGTTCATTAGTGGAATTTATACTAGTCCTCATGAAAACATATGAAACATAGTGGATTAGGTAAATGACACCAGGGTTGATCGACCTAGACATAGGCTTTTGACTAAATCAGATTCTCAAGCTAACCTAACTAATCATTGATGTTGCTTATAAGGATTGCATATCATTAATATGAAATAGGAAGTGAATAAAGATTCTCTAGATCTCTAAACCATTATCTTTATTACTTTTGTAGTTTAGATTTAGATTATTTGCACATCTTTATTTTATATGTTCTTGGATAGAATTTAGCTAAGCTATTGGTTGTTACTTAGTAATGGAAACTATATATCCTTGTGGGAACGAACTTATACTCCATATCTATATTACTTGAACGACTCGTGCACTTACGGTACACAAATGGTCTAACACATTCCCTCACTAATTTGTCACTAATTACAAAAATTTTCCTTGCTAATCCATTGTAAATATTAAAACAAATTCCCTCGCAAATCAGTGAGGGAAATTTCGTCGCTATAGTTTGAAAAATTTTTTATCTAAAATCTGTCATTAATCTCTCGCTAATTTTCCTCGCAAATCCTTGGCTAATCTCTGTCACAACAAGAAAAAAAAAATTGGACCTAATATCTGTCGCTAATCTCTCGCAAATCACTTGCTAATTTTCCTAGCAAATCCAAGTCACAGCAAGAAAAAAAATGAAAGAAAAAAAAAAGCAAAAGCCACCAGACCTACACTACACACCCACTCTACCCATGCAAATACACTGTGCCACCATCACAATACAATTTGGTGTCTCAATAGAAAAAGTAAACTATCTTAACTTCTTAATCAAACATTCATCTAACACAAAATTAGAGTGTTGAACTCAAAAAACCAAGCAACAAAATAACAAGTAATGAGCAAAGACAATAAAGGTAACAAGGTGACTTAGCCACCAAAAGCTTAACAAAGACTTAATAAAGGAAGGATATAAACACTAGGCATATGAAAAACTAAGACTTCATGAAAAGCCAAAAAATAGGATAGCACTAGTGAAGATCCAAAATCAATGTATAACCATTTGTATTCCAAAGAAAAAAAATTAACCAAAGATCACAAATTTAATATTAACATCTAGTTTTCACTTTTAATGCACACTCAAATCACATTCTATACAGCATGAAAGCACATTCTATCACATCAATATATAATAATTTCGTAAGAGAGGAAGAAGTTATTTCAATATTGTGTAGTAGTTATACTATTTAATGTTGCATGACAAGAGGTAAGGATGAGCTCAGTCCAATGTGGAAAACAATTAAACAAGCAAGAACGACTATATCAAGAAAAAAGTTAACCCTTTGAAGACAATAGTTCTGGGGGTTCAAGTGACAACGTGCTTCTAAACCACATTTTGTTCATACGGTGATGGGAAGTCATATAGCTCTACAATAGCATATTATTTTTTCAAATAAGATTCAATGCGTGATGGAAAGAATAAAGAAGGAAGAAAGAAACAAAATTAGAAGACAATAGTAGATGGCAAACAATGTCACATACCAGCAACATCAATATGAGCATCATCCGCCTTCAAAAAATTCCTGAGTCAAAGAACATAATGATCAGATTATTTTGTATAAAGAAATATATGCTATAAATTATGTTCGTCCTAAGAGGCATACGAATCATTAGGAAATAATTGTATGTTAGCATCATTAAAGCAATCTCTAACCCACCCTTCAGCTGACCCAAGGTCCTCATAATTGGAGGTAGATGCATTTCCTGATGCATATTCATAACAACTGGAGAAAGATCAGAAATAAATATTCAAATAAATTATCAAAGCCATCTAAAAAAATTCAAATCAGAATCTCGCAAAAGGCAAACCTGATGGCTTAAACATCCATTGCGACATTTTTGGAAAAACATCCTCATTTGAGTCCTCCTTCCCCTATATACATAATGTAATAGTCATAAAATCCGGAAAATCCACAACTCTAGTACAATTATTAACTCAAATAGCATTTCATTGAAAGCAACATAGTACTACTAGACACTTAACAAGTGATGCGGATTAAAGGTTGCAAACTCAAGTTCAAGTTGTCTCAAGTAATAAATTTATTGGGAGTCTGAGGTCGATCCACAGGGAATTAATGAAGAAAATTTTTTGAGGTAAGGAAAGGCTTTGTCACAACAATAAAGATAATAAAACTTGTTCACAATTAAATTAAAGAATTTGTTTGGGTTAGGAAATCCACTTTTGGCAATAAATTAAGGACAAGATTAATTCTTTTTTTTATAACTCAATTGAAATCTACGCACAACGGAGGTTCTAATCGAAAACTACAGCATTCAAAGTCCATTTAGAATTATATACGTAGTTATATTTTGGCTCCTTTAATTATTTACCAATACCAACACTTGTAAATGAGTTCAAGTATTCATTGTGCCAAATCACTTATCTACAGTGAATCAAGAACTCCACTTTACAAGGAGGGTTTCTAAATTGATTGGAAACAAAATTCAACATATATAACAACCACTTGATAATATATCATTTAAGCATAAGAAAGAAATTAATCTAACCTTATTTTATTACCAAAAGCTTTAACCCTTCACCCAAGCAAGATGAAGATTAGTTACCCATGAGCAAGAAGAAAGAAAGAGAGAAGAAGAAGCAGATGATCATAACTTCTATTTACAACAAAAAGAAAATTACTACAAGTAAATAACATAGTAACATAAACTTAATCTAAAACCAAGATTTTTCTAAATGATCTAACTACGGTCTCTTTTATAGAGGATTATAGATACAAAATGACAAGGGAATTGATTAATGAGTGAGTGGAAAAGTGGGTGGATGAGTGGAAAATGCCAAAGAACTTTTGTGAGTGAAAAATTATTGAAATTTCTTGTCTTAGAAATCATTTAGTGATGAACTCATGGATAACGTCAGAATGAAGCAAAGTGGTCTTCATGAAAGTTCTAGAAAATTGTCTCAGCTTTCCAATGCCACCAAAATCATCTAAAAACTCATCCTATAGCCCAAGATATGGCCCAATTACTGTAGATTGCTCAAGCCCAATTTTAGCACCTCTATTTTGACACATAGACCCAATATGACCTTCAAGCTGTCCGAATGAGCTCGTGTTCTTCATGAAAGTTGTAGATATGGGTCTTAACTTTTAGATGCTAAATTTTTAGAATTGAAGTTCCTTAAACTCGAATTATGCAATGATTACTACACACAGTTCGGGTTCTAGTCACAAAACTCGTGTTTTGAATTCCAAACCCAATTAGCTCCACTAGATGTCTGATTTTTCCCTTGAGCTCAAATGAAAGTTATAGAGCTCCCTCTTATCTTTCTTATAAGATAAGATACATAATTATAAGATATTTAGAACTCAAGATATGACTGAAATATAAAAACAGTGTTAGATCAAAATAATGCTAAAAAATCAATTAAATCTAATTTGTACATGAAGAGTGTAAATGACTAAAAATGAAGGTTTATTAATGTATAAAATATGTGATTATCAAATTCTCCCATACTTAGCTTTTTGCACTCTTGGGAAAAACACATAAGACCAAAGCTAAGAAACAAAGAAAAACGGCACAAACTCAAAAGCTAAAAACTCTAAAAGACTCGATGAATCAAGAAGAGCAACTAGAAATTCAAGGGATCAAAGCATTAATGAGGTAACATTTCTTCACATCTTAGACCAATAAGCAAGGAAACTTCAGTTGAAAAGAATGAGTCAAGAATGATAGATCCTCACAGCATTCACTCTCAATCTCTCAAGTGTTAAAAAGGTAAGTATTTCACTTTATTCAACCCATGAACAATTGTACTACCATAAGCTTGCTTATCTTCTACTTATCTGCTACTCAAAATACATGTACACACAAATCAAGAGGACTTTATTCAGGGTTGTAATGGGATCAAGGTAAAGGAGAATGGTAATATGAAAATGAGAAGATAAATACCAAAGAGAATAGAAGAGCATTATGGTATAGTTAGAGTGGAGAAGATGTTTGAGAACATTCATCATAAAGGACAATGACCAATATTTGACTAATGTTTTGTTAAATATCAATCCCATATTGGTGAATTGAATACATCGTTAGGCATGAACCTTCTCCTTCTCTTCATGTTGTTTCCAAACATCCACCTTTATTCTAGGTATGGATATGTCACATGGTGTATCAGGAGACTTTGATAATCCTTTGATTGCAGTGGTGGTCAGCTCTTTCTTCTTTTTTTAACATTTTGCACACACACCCCCACACTTGTTCAAGAACAAGGCCAATGCTCTCTTATTCCCTAAGGTTGGGTAAAAACATGTTCTTTTTTTTTAAAAAAAAGACACGTAATGAGCTAAAAACAAGGAATGGTCAAATAAGCTCAAATGGGTTACACAAGGGAAAATATGCAAGGATGACTATTGGGTCAAAGTAACTATTTCAAAATACCTCAATCATGTTTCTGTATGCATGTGAAAATGTAGCCTAAAAAAGAATCAAAGTAAGTTCTAGAGTAACAATTCCATGAGTGAAAAAAAATCACATAAGAAAGAAGAGAATGGTACAGATATTCAATCCATTCATCAATAGGCTCAAAATCTCACTAGGCATATTTCTATCATTCTTAATCCACCACATCAACATTCATATCCAAGCATGTGATTTTTAAGAAAGAAGACAATTTATGCTAAGATCCAAGAATCAATTTACTACTTCTATACAAAATAATTATTTCCTCAACTAAGATGCGTCTCAAGAGTAAATTTATCTCTAAGGCAAAATTTATTCCTTACTCTGCCATCCTTAATTGGTTTTACTACGAATAAGTTTTTTACAGTCATATCACTAAACATACTTCCCAATTTAGATGCGTCTCAGTAGTAAAATTACTCCTTACTCTGTCATCATTCATTAGTTTAGTAAGTCCATGACAATCATATCATACTTTCCAAAAAAGATTTTTTTTTGTTAACTATCCTTCCCCCTAACCAGATCACAATATTGTCCTCAATGTTAAAATATAGATGAGTAAAGGATATAACATATTACCTGTTGGAGAAATTTGACACAAATTTCAACAGGAACAATGTACGGTAAATAAAATCAAAGGTAAAGAAAAGTTATAAACAAAGTGTCAGATCCAAGTTGCATTTCAAGCTGCTTCCATCACTGCTTCCTGCTAACCAATCTATCTGAGTTATTGCTAGGCCAGGTTTATAAACAAAAGCTTCTAATTTATCAATCAACTCATCAATAGTAGAAGCAGAGATAAGAAGTTGCCTTGCAGAAGGTGTGATAAATTTCTGTTCCACAACATGGTCAAGAAAAAGTAACAAAATATCAAAGAAATTATTTACATTCAATAAACCTATGGGTTTATGGTGGATGTTCAATTGGGCCTAAGAGACAATTTGAAAAATTTCTTCTAAAGTACCAAAATCACCTGGTAAGGCAATGAATGCATCAAAGTTGTCAAGCATTATCTTCATTCGTTCATGCATAGATGGTACTTTAAGTTCCTCCCCAATTGTCTTTCCAGTGATGTTCTGTTGAGTGAAAGGTCCAGGAATGACACCTAATGTAACAACCTAAAAATAGCATTTATTTCTTTTTCCTTGTAAGTACGGTTAATTTAGCCACTGCTATTTTAGAAATGGTTAGCTTAATAACTTTACGTTTTAGGCTTACTTTTTAAGAAGCGGAAGAAATAAAATATCAACACCAAGTCACACGTACATAATTGTCATTTAGGTACTAAACACCAAACACCGGTTGCATAACAGTTACAAAATTAGACCTATGCAGGGTCTTATACAAGCCGTGATATTAAAACAACATAAAAAAAACATAAGCAGCAACACATATTTCTCCTCATTTCGAGTAGTAGGGTAGAGGAGAAATTAGCATGGTTATAGTTACGGAGGCAGCGACGGCAGGATCACCATGGTGGAAGGACCACCTGGAAAGTGAAGGGGCCCGTGATGGTGATAACTCCAAACTCTGGGTGGGCGATGGATGATACCTGTAGGGTAATCTGACCAGTACAAGTAAACAGTTTGGTTTCCATGTCATAATGCCTGGTCCCTCTCCCCGATTTAATTATTTACTACAATAGTACTCATGATGGCGGTCTGGAATACCACGATAAAATCATAGAAGGGGTGAGAAAATGATTCTCAGTAGGTAAGTTTTAAAAAAAAACAGAACTAATAATATTCCAGGAGAATCGGTTTTAGTAAAATTCTCACAACAGAAATAATATAGCTTAAAGAAAATCTCTGATTCCCAAAACGGTTTTATTTTTTCGAAAATAGCTTTTCTACAGAATATGTAACCGTTAGAAGGAATAAATTTACTTATAATAACAGAATTGCAACAGTAAGGAATAAGAGCATCCAAACATCATAAAAATTACTAATAAAGACAATATTCATAATAACAAGAGTTTATGATAGTTATAACATTCTTTTTAAGGTCTCTTTTACTATACCAACTCCATGGAGTGTTCCTTTGGGATAGCGGATGGACGAGTACACATACCTCCCACCGTATGCTCTCCATCGTCCTGGAGAAAAAGGGCATGTCGAAGTAATGCCACCTCCGGAAATGACCCCACAAACTCACAGTCCTACCAGGACTTGTTCTACCTCGAACATAAGTGTGGTCACAATAGCATTACTCCCAAGGGTTTCACCACCCCCCCCAATCTACTCCTCACATATCTTCGTGTAGGCTAATCCCAAGGAAACTTTATCTTTACGCTTGTTATTATATTTATACATATGATAATTTTAAAGTTCGTATATTACAAACGAAGACCAATCACAACTCACCACCAACCAAGTGTTTACATCCTATGTTTCATTTCATTACCTTGTAGCTTAGGAATCAATAACCATAATTTTAAATACTCATCACCATAATCTTTTATCATTTTTAATAACCATTAAGATGCATTTGATTCGGTGCACTTAATTAAATCAAAATCAAGGAAGAGTACATAACATCACAATCTCCATTTGGTACACTTGAAGAAACTAGAATGCATGAATTCCAAGTTGCCACTCGGTGCATTTGATTTAAGAAGCAGAATCATATTAGAATGGAAACCAGAAAAACAAGAACATATAATAATAGAAACCAGAAAACAGAAACATATATATAATGGAAACCAGAAACAGAAACGTATATATATATATATATATATATATATATATATATATATTGGAAACCGAAAATGTAAACGTATATATATACTGGAAACCAGAAAAAGTAAGCATGTATATATAATGGAAACCGAAATGAAAACATATATATAGATTGGAAACCAGAAAATAGAAACGTATATATATATATATATATATATATATATATATATATAATGGAAACCGAGAAACGAAAACACATATATATATATATTGGAAACCGAGAAAAACGAAGCATGTATATATAATGGAAACCGAAAACAGAAACATATATATAGATTGGAAACCGAGAAAAGCAAACGTATATATATATAATGGAAACCGAAAAGCGAAACATATATATAGATTGGAAACCGAGAAAATGTAAACGTATATATATATATATATATATATATATGGAAACCGTAAATGAAACATATATATATATATATTGGAAACCAGAAAACGAAAACATATATAGTGGAAACCGAAACAAGACATGCGAGCAATGCGGTATGCACTTGATCAGCCCGAAAATGGTAGAATGGAAATCTAAAAGAGAAAGAATAGAAAAAAACTTCCCCTTTGATCCTTCCCTACCTTAACCGTCCTTAGGAGTGAAGAGATGGAGGAGGTGTGTTGTTCCTCTAAGGCTCACAGATAGGAAATCATAAGGAAGGTGTGAAGAAATTATGAAAATAGAAGGATAGGTGGTTCACGGTTTTTGCAAGAACTTGGAGGAGGTTGGATGGATGCTGCTCCAGCCTTAAAACCGTGTTGCTCCTCCTCATCATGGCTATGACTGCCTAGGCTAGCATAGGCTTTTGAGGTGGCCATTGTTCTTGGAAGAGAAGGGGTGGCAACTTACTGTTTTTGGGAGAGAAATTTTGGTGCAACTACTGTTTCCCTTTTTGAAGAAGCATGCTATTGCTTCTGCTGGTTTCCAGCGTGACATGGAGGCTGGAGAGGTGTCTCCATGCATGAAGTGAAAGGAAGCATGGGTTACAAGTGGCATCATGGCTTGGTTGATCAAGATAGATGTCCTTCTGCATGTTTTAGTTATCATGCAGCCTTCCACGGTTTGCTTGGACTGGTGAGGGATAATCATGGCCCTTTGGGGAGGGCTACTGCCGTGGCACACTGCATGGAGAAAGGTTTGGACAAATGCACATTTGGCTTAGTTAAAGATGCGGCAGTTTGCATGGCTTTCAAGCCATACGACTGCCATATGTTCCAGCCATAATATCATATTATTTGGATGTATTTTAAAGCTTTGATGGTGTGTCAAAATTCTGGCCAGCCGTGTGCTTGATTTTATTGCTTGTGTAAGACACTTGTTTTAATGGTAGCATGCCACCTTCTAAATGCCATGGCCATAGGTTATGTTTAATCTACTAATGTCACTAAGTAAATGACATGTAAACATGTGTTTAATGATGGCTAGGCTGCCTTCCATGTACTTGTAAAGGATGGAAACAATTTAGAAACTTTGTTGTCATGGCTTGCTTAGTAAAAAAATAGAATTCACTTAGTTCTTGTCTTTGGCATAATTTCTAATTATATTTATAACCAAGAACACTTGTCCTTTAAATATTAATATGCAATTGTTTATTTGCATGATTTCTTTTTCTATTCTCAAGTAATTAGCCATTACTTAATCATATATGTGGTCATGATTATTCTTTATTAATTTACTTTGAGATTAATTTTGAGTTAGATTTATAGTAAGTTGTTTCCTTCTTAGACCTTGCCAAGAGTTTTTATTTAAATCAAGGTTCTTAACTTATCACAGAGTGTTAAGCTTAATTTAAGAATTATTACGGGGTGTTACATTCTCCCCTACTAAAAAAAAAAAAAATTTGTCCTCAAAATTTTACATACCTTGAAACAAGTGAGGGTATTCCTTTTTCATATTTGCTTTTAATTGCCAAGTTAAATCTTGAACTGGCGCTCCTTCCCATAACACCTTGACCAACCGAAATGTTTTTCCTCACAGCTGTTTTTCGTGGCGGTCCATGATTCTTACAGGGTACACCTCATAAGATAAATTTTGTTTAAGTGTTATTGCTTCAGGTGTTAGTACATGAGAAGAATCAGGGATATATTTACGGAGCTTGGATACATGGAATACATTGTGAAGGTTGGAAAGCTGGGGTGGTAAAGCAATACGGTAGGCTACGGGCCCGATCCGATTTAAGATCTGATACGGACCTAGAAAACAAGGACTCAATTTATTGGCTTTTAGTACTCGACGAATTCCGGTGGCTGGGGAGATTTTGAGAAATACATGTTCTCCTTCTTAGAATTCCAGAGGTTTTCTCCTCTGTACATTTTATTCGCACCGGGGTGAATAGTAAATTTACTTTTATGAGCCTCTTCCAAAATCTTTTGTCTAATTTTTAGGTTATTAGGTATACAGAAACAGTCATCAAATTTAATTATTCCGTCTGCAGTCAACCTAAACCTTGTTGGAATGTTTCCTTGAATCAGTTCTCTGATGGGTTCTAGAGAAATATCTTGCTGCTGAGCTTCTTTAATTTCTTGAAGCAAAACATTTTCTATGGTTACAGCATTCACCTTTAAGTTACCAACAGCAGCGTCCACAGTGTGCACTAGGTCTCTAAAATCCTCGAGGAGTTTCATCTCCTGGACCATCAAGGTAGCTGTATGCATTGCTTTTCTGCTTAAAGCATCAGCTACAATATTGGCTTTTCCTGGATGATATTTTAATTCGAAATCATAATCCTTTAAAAATTTCATCCATCTGCGTTGCCTCATATTTAACTCCTTCTGATCGAATAAATATTTCAAGCTCTTATGGTCACTATAAACCTCAAATTTAACCCCATAAAGGTAATGTCTCCACACTTTTAAAGCAAAGACAACAGCTGCTAGTTCTAGATCATGGGTAGGATAATTTTCCTCATGGAGTCGTAGTTGTCTAGAAGCATAGGCAACTACACATCGGTTTTGCATTAAAACACATCCTAATCCAAGCTTAGAGGCATCACAAAATACTTCAAAGGGTCCCTGAGGGTTAGGGAGAACTAGGACAAGAGTGGTGGTCAGTTTATCTTTCAATTCTTGAAAACTCTATTCGCATCTAGGGGTCCAATCAAAAGGGATTCCTTTCCTAGTTAATTTAGTTAAGGGCCAGGCTATTTGGGAAAATCTTTTTATAAACTTCCTATAATACCCAGCTATTCCTATAAAACTTTTGATTTCAGTTACAGTTTTAGGCCTTTCCCACTGTACTACAGCCTCTATCTTACTTGGATCTATAGAGATTCCTGCTTGTGACATCACATGTCCTAAGAATTTCACTTCCTTGAGCCAAAACTCACACTTGGACAGCTTAGCGTATAGCCTCTTTTCCTTAAGAATGTCAAGTACACACCTCAGATGTTGGGCATGTTCTGCCATGGTCCTGGAATAAATCAGAATATCATCTATAAACACCATGACAAATTGATCAAGATATGGCCTGAAAATTCTATTCATATAATCCATGAAAATTGCAGGTGCATTGCTAAGTCCAAATGGCATCACTTGAAATTCATAGTGTCCATATCTAGTTCTAAAAGCTGTTTTGGGCATATCCTCAGGCTTGACTCTAATCTGATGGTAACCGGACCTAAGATCTATCTTAGAAAATACAGAAGCTCCTCTCAACTGGTCAACACCCTAATACAGATATCCGTATATATCCTAGATAGACAGAGATATATAAAGATAACCAAGACTAGAGATGTCACTTCTATACTACATACTAACATATATCTATAATCACAACCGAGTAATTATAGAAAGCCTTGAGAGATTGCGGAAAACTTAAACTCATACATATATATATACAAACTTAGCCACCCGAGGCTTATTGTAATACATATAACATAAAACTTACAGAACAAACATAAACTTATTACATAAGTTCTGTTTACTTAAAAGCAATAAAAACTATTCTAGTCTTCATGCTTTATCTTCTCATCCTTGGCAAGGTTTGCATCTCTCGTACCGCACCTTTATCTTTATCTGGTACACTGTGCACGCATCCGAACCTCGCATCCGAACCTCATCCGGATTTACATGGAATAAGAATCGGGGTGAGAATTAACATTCTCGATAAGCAATTCCAATACCAGCTTCTCTATAACATTGTATATAACAAAA
This sequence comes from Ormosia emarginata, assembly GCA_029884605.1. Classification (NCBI taxonomy): domain Eukaryota; kingdom Viridiplantae; phylum Streptophyta; class Magnoliopsida; order Fabales; family Fabaceae; genus Ormosia; species Ormosia emarginata. The sequence goes on along the minus strand of JAQQTP010000078.1, from coordinate 14,685,371 downwards.
TATATAACAAATGCTATAATTCTAACTTAGGAGCTTTGTCCTCTTTTCTCATAACTTAGGAGTTTCCTCCTCTTTTCTCATAACTTAGGAGTTTCCTCCTCTATTCTCTTAACTTAGGAGTTGCCTCCTCTTTTCTCCTAACTTAAACACTTTCTAATAGTGTGATAACAATCAAGAGTGAACACACCGCTAATATATACAAATACCATACATCCGTACATACTAACAAAGTGACTTCGACAATGCCCATACAACCGTCCGTCGTAAATGCAATGCTAATGATATGTAATGAATATGCCTAAGGAATCCTAAGTGCATGTGAATGAAATGCAAATGCAGAGTTTTGATTTGGAGCGAAGGAATTTGCTAGAACTAGTCAAGATATCATCTAGTGGTAAATAGAGGAAACCTCATCCTCACCTTACACGTATCCCGGCTCATTGAGAAATTCGGCTTCATCCTTGCTCAAAGAGCGTCTCTGGATTTCCCACTTATCTCCTTAGGCCTTGGCACATCGAGACATCGTGGTTATGTCCTTTCTCAAAAGTCCTTCTGACACCCATCTATCTCCTTTTTGCCTTCATGATTAACATCAAAGGATACTCACTAGATCGATCCTACTTGACTAATTCATAGACTTTCGTACATACTTATATACTTAGTTCCTCTAAGAGCTAAGCATATTCTAGTCTTCTTATGTTTACCCCTTGTGATGAGGAGAATCAGAACCTCATACTATATGTAACCTTAGCACTTGGTTAGGAATACTTGTTCCCTTAGGAACTTCTCTCGATCCCTTACCTCCCGGCCGAATGACCTCACGTCATATAACGTTACATTCTCGTGTAAACATTACTAAACTATGTCTCTTACTTGTACCTAAACTTCACCTCATCACTCCTTTCTCTTAAGTGATCTCTAATGCAACCTTACGTTGCTTTGAGGTGTTAGGTACTTACCTTTGGCGAACCACTAATCTTGGTTGCCCTAAGGTCCTTTCTCTTCATCTTCACACTAGCTTAACTCTCTAGTGTGTGAAGAGCTTAGTGTTATGTTTATCTCTTACATAAACACCATCTCACTCTTTTCTATAGACTCAACTCATCCTAGTGAAAGAGTCTATCTTAACTAATGCCTCATCTAACCTTGCTTAAGGAACCGAGAGCATTTCTCTAAAACTTTGCATAATTAACTCCACTTTGTCTAAAGAGAGTAGTTCATGCATCTAACTTTCCTTTTCTATCACACTTCGGTAGTAGCGTATACTACACTTGTGTGCTAACATACTTATTCTAAACTCAACTTCCATGCTTTACTTGCATCTAAGGAAGTATCTTCTCTTTATCTTGTACTTCTAACTCATCTTAACTTATACTTGAGTTGTTGTACATTTCTGTTCTACTTTCTCGCTATCTTTATCTTGTACTTCTAACTCATCTTAGCTTATACTTGAGTTGTTGTACATTTCTTAGTCTACTTTCTCGCTATGACATCTTCTTAGTCATAATTCCTCTTCTTGTGTATTTAACAATGTACTAAGTCTCACTTAACTTGAGACTAAGTACCTAAACGTCCCTCTCCGTGGAACTCATACACAATCTTATCTCCACTCATGTAATCTAACTCTAGAGTGGCTCTTACTTGCAACTCTTTGTTGCCTAAGCTTCTAGGTACCTTCCTAAGGTAATCCACTATTCTTGGATTTCCTAAGGTTCATACCTTTCTCATCATTCTCTACTAGAGTGAATACTATTATTCATCTCTATTGCACTATCTCATCACATCTTAAGTGATATCGCTTGCAACATTAAGTTGCCTAAAGTGCAATATCATTACTTAAAGCAAACCTTTCCTTTAGGATGCTTAAAAGCCTATGCTTTCTCATACTTGATGGATAGATATTTTCCACTTGAAAATATCCCATCTTGTGCCTTAACACACTTAGGAAACATGTCTTAATGATTCCCTTAACTATGGCACCTCAAAGCATCCAAAAACATCATTTTGGAGCTTCAGATCTCATGCCGCGGCAAGACAAGATTTCACGCCGCGCGCGCCCTTCTCTCGAGGGCTACCGCTGGGCTAATTTTTAACCTCACGCCGCGGCATGCTTCCTCCACGCCGCGGCATTCCCGGCGAAAACTCTCGCGCCGCGGCGTGACTATCTCCACGCCGCGGCGCCATCGCCAGAACCCCGGTTCTCAGCACTCGCACCGCGGGTTTGCGCTCTATTGATCATTTCTGCTGATTCCAAGCCATCTCAATCCAAATTCTAAGTAATTCTAAGTCCCTAATCAATTCTTTAACATTTAGGAACATCAATTACTCTCTTAAATCTCTTAATTTGGATTATGGCTAGAATTCTTCATTCTTTAACTTAAGGCTCACTTTGTGATTCAAGGGTCTTCTTTCTTAAGTTGATGTTATAGACAAGTCATAAATGACCCAAGGAACACTTCTATGCAAGCCAAACTCTTCTAACATCTCTAAAACTCAAATTAGCATATTATGTATCTATATGCATACATAGAGAATAGAGATGAATAAAAGCTCTAAACCCCTACCTCTTGAAGATTGAAGCCTTGAATCTTGAAGCTTGATCTTCCTCTTCCCTTCTTCTTCCCTTCTCTCCTCTCCCCTTTCTCTCTTTTCTTCTCTGGTTTTCGGTTTCTCTTCTTCTCTGCCGAGGAGAACCAAATATAAAGGGGGAAGGGACGTGCAGGAATTACGGAAAAGATTAATACTGAAACTTCTATCTCGCTATGGATACCCGAATCATGCTAATTCGAGTTTCTCGCTTTCCAACAACCTTAGAATAAATCATAAGATTCATCTAAGTTGTTGTTTCTCTTTTCTCATTATTTTCTATATCTCGCTAGGGATCAATCCGCATTAAAAGCACAACCCGTATGCCTAAAAATACCAAACCGACTCGATTCTCTTGAAACTTTTACCACATCTTATTTGGCTTATTTGTGACCTAGAAATAAACTCTCTATGTTTATTTCTCTTAACTTAGCAACTTATGCTATTATCCGAGTCATTTTAAGCCATTTTACAACTTTTATGTTGCAACTAAGTGCCTAAATGAACTCGATTGTCACAAAACTTGACCGACATGCTAAACAAGTTAAATGCTACCTTTCGTAACCATTTACCAGCCTAACATGTACTTAAGGGTATTACATTTCTCCCTCCTTTTTAAAATTTTGTCCCCAAAATTGTTCACCTCACGTAAACAATTCTCTAAACAAAACTCTACATGGAACTTCGCTTCTATGCGTCCTTCTTTAGTACCTTTTCTCCCAACCACTTTCTCTTGACTAGATCTCGCTTATCTCAAAGCTCTTGATCTCTATGCTTATGGATGGTAAGTGTACTAAAACATAACTTAGCTTTGAACTCCTTCTTATAAGGCTTTCAAAACCAAGTGTGAATCTAGTATCTCTCTCGACACTATATTCACCGAAACTCTATGAATCCTAACTATTCCCTTCAAAAGTAGTTGAACTACCTTATCTAGAAAATAGCTATCTGTTCTTAGCAAAAGATTGGTGGATTACTTAATCTTGCCACCTTTATCCGCCGCTCAACATATTCTCTTATGTTCTTTAACATACTATGCTACTATACATCTTCCTTAACTCTTGGAAAACCTTAGTAGCCTCTTGATAGATGGTACACTTTCTCTCGTGAGCTTCCTCCTCGAATCCTTTTCTTGATTTTTGACTCTCTTGGAAGACAAAGTTATCTCTAAACTTCGTCATTCCCTCTTAGTCATAACAAAATCCTTAAGGGTTCCCTTGAAAATCTGCTCACACTTGTCCCTTAGAGCTTCATTCTCCTTCTGAGCTTCAAAGAAATCTGAGCCTTTAGGCCTCTTACTATGTCCACCTTGCTCACTGAGAGACTATCTAGAATCATAGTCACCGCTAGACTCAAATTCTCGAAAACTCTCAAGAATTCACTCTCTCTTGACTATCATCTAGGATAACCACTACACCGGCATTACCCGAATGATATCTCAACTCAAGGTTATGAACCTTGAAAACTCTTTCCATCTATTCTCGCTTCATGTCCAGCTTCCTCTCGATCCACAAGCATCTTAAGCTATTATGATCGCTGAACTTCTCTAACTAGACTCCTTATGAGTTATGTCTCCAAAACTATAAGGTAATCACTACTTTGGCTAATTCCAAAACATACTTAGGGTAGTCCTCTTTGCAGACGAATCGCCTTGATGCGTAGGCATCTACCTACCTCTATTGCATCTAAACATACCCTAGTCCCATCTTCGAAGTATAACTGTCTACTTCAAAGTTCTCTCGAATTTGGAATTACCAAAACTAACGTAGTAATCAACCTTCTCTTCTACTCTTGGAAAACAAACTCACTATCTAGAGTCCATTACCGGGTACTACCTCTCTTAACTGCCTAAACCAGTAGCACTAACTTAGAAAATCTACCGATAGATTCTTCGCTCTTGGATACAATGGTTACTCTACCCATTGTACCACCGCTTAAACTCTCATTGGGTTCTCTGCAATTTCGTCTTAAGAAATTACATAACTCTTAAACTCGTACCACTTGTAATCCAAAACCGACTTTCGGGTCACTTGGTACTTAACCACTTCTTTTCCAAAAGTTTCCAAAACTACTTTTGACATACTCATCATGTCCTTTCGTAATCCTGGAAAACTCTTGAAGACCTGCCTTACTTTACTATGCTTCTATGATAACCAAGTCTTAGATCATCTCCTGAGAAAATTCAAAGATTCTCTCAACTGATCTTACCTGATCATCCTTCTCTCTCGAACAACCAAACCATACCAACAAGGTAAGCAACTAGATTCACAAAGTAAATCAACATGATCTACAAAGTAAATCTATTCTCTTCTTATACACACCTTAAAAGATTTCTCTTTACATGTGTTCTCATCTCATACCAAGTTGGAAGATTTCGTCGCTTTCTTTTGTCCAAGAACCATCTCTCTTACGATGTCCTGGTTACTTACTTATGTAGCTCATGGATTACCCATCAAAATGGTCTACATCCATGTATCTTACCACATCTAGCACATCTTAGTTACTGGAAGCTTGATTTGCTTTTCTCCTTAGAGTTGCTCCTCTACAAGCACTCTTCTTATACTTATCATTACTCCAAGCTTCCACTGTGCAACTCGATACAACTTGAGATCAAAAGACACTCTCACTGACCTCAACATCTGATCTTTTCCTTATTAGGAACTTTCTAACTCTTGTTCCATCGAGGCTACTTCTACAACTCTGCATGCACTGACTAGAGCGCAGAAGTCTATAACCTCCTTTTGCATCGCAATTCTTCTAATGTCTTCTCCAAGTTCTACTTCAAATTTTACTCACTTCCACTTTTTATCTGGATTGACGTAAAATAAGAAAAGAACTCTTGACATTCTTTGAATTGCTTTGCATTCTGATCTTCAGTAATATCCCCTTGCTCTAACTTTAGGAATTCTTCTTTCCTTTGCTTTCTCTAACTCAAGGGAACAATACTTATCTAGGAAAGTAACTCTAAACACCTCTCATGTGGTTCGAGTACTAACCATCTCTAGTAACCTCTCTGCTTCATCTCATCAGCTTTCGGCTTCACCTACTAACCCTTACGAAGCAAGGTCACTTTCTATTCATCAGCGCTTGCTATGGTCTCAAGGATCTCTTCCATCACATGAAACCATCTTCTAACTCTGGCTGAACTAAACGCTCCCTTGAAAACAAAGGAGTATCTTTCTTGAACTCCTGAGAAACACTGATTCCTCAAAAGTTCTCTCTCGTCTTCGCTACTAGCTAAGCGAGTTCTATTCTATCGCTTCGATAGACTTCTACTAATGGCACCGCTTCTCTCAACACAAAGCAGCCATTTCTCTAAAAGCTCGTATTCTCTTTCTTTACCAGCCTCCTAGTCATGCAATTCCATCCGCTTATCTCAAAAGAGATAAAAGAATGCATAACTTTCTACTAAACTGCTACTTATGCCTAAGCACGGCACCCATACCCCGGCTCAACAGATGAACGCTTCGATACCATAATGTAACACCCTAATACGTATATCCGATATATCCTAGATAGACAGAGATATATAAAGATAACCAAGACTAGAGATGTCACTTCTATACTACATACTAACATATATCTATAATCACAACCGAGTAATTATAGAAAGCCTTGAGAGATTGCATGGAAAAACTTAAACTCATACATATATATATACAAACTTAGCCACCCGAGGCTTATTGTAATACATATAACATAAAACTTACAGAACAAACATAAACTTATTACATAAGTTCTGCTCTACTTAAAGCAATAAAACTATTCTAGTCTTCATGCTTTATCTTCTCATCCTTGGCAAGGTTTGCATCTCTCGTACCGCACCTTTATCTTTATCTGCATCTCGACTGCATCCGAACTCAGCATCCGAACCTCGCATCCGGATTTACATGGAATAGAATCGGGGTGAGAATTAACATTCTCAAGATAAGCAATTCCAATACCAGCTTCTCTATAACATTGTATATAACAAAATATATAACAAATGCTATAATTCTAACTTAGGAGTTTCCTCCTCTTTTTCTCATAACTTAGGAGTTTCCTCCTCTTTCTCTCTTAACTTAGGAGTTTCCTCCTCTATTCTCTTAACTTAGGAGTTGCCTCCTCTTTTCTCATAACTTAAACACTTTCTAATAGTGTGATAACAATCAAGAGTGAACACACCGCTAATATATACAAATATATACATCCGTACATACCAACAAAGGACTCGACAATGCCCATACAACCGTCCGTAAATGCAATGCTAATGATATGTAATGAATATGCCTAAGGAATCCTAAGTGCATGTGAATGAAATGCAAATGCAGAGTTTTGATTTGGAGCGAAGGAATTTGCTAGGAACTAGTCAAGATATCATCTAGTGGTAAATAGAGGAAACCTCATCCTCACCTTACACGTATCCCGGCTCATTGAGAAATTCGGCTTCATCCTTGCTCAAAGAGCGTCTCCGGATTTCCCACTTATCTCCTTAGGCCTTGGCACATCGAGACATCGTGGTTATGTCCTTCTCAAAAGTCCTTCTGACACCCATCTATCTCCTTTTTGCCTTCATGATTAACATCAAAGGATACTCACTAGATCGATCCTACTTGACTAATTCATAGACTTTCGTACATACTTATATACTTAGTTCCTCTAAGAGCTAAGCATATTCTAGTCTTCTTATGTTTACCCCTTGTGATGAGGTGGAGAATCAGAACCTCATACTATATGTAACCTTAGCACTTGGTTAGGAATACTTGTTCCCTTAGGAACTTCTCTCGATCCCTTACCTCCCGGCCGAATGACCTCACGTCATATAACGTTACATTCTCATGTAAACATTACTAAACTATGTCTCTTACTTGTACCTAAACTTCACCTCATCACTCCTTTCTCTTAAGTGATCTCTAATGCAACCTTACGTTGCTGAGGTGTTAGGTACTTACCTTTGGCGAACCACTAATCTTGGTTGCCCTAAGGTCCTTTCTCTTCATCTTCACACTAGCTTAACTCTCTAGTGTGTGAAGAGCTTAGTGTTATGTTTATCTCTTACATAAACACCATCTCACTCTTTTCTATAGACTCAACTCATCCTAGTGAAAGAGTCTATCTTAACTAATGCCTCATCTAACCTTGCTTAAGGAACTGAGAGCATTTCTCTAAAACTTTGCATAATTAACTCCACTTTGTCTAAAGAGAGTAGTTCATGCATCTAACTTTCCTTTTCTATCACACTTCGGTAGTAGCGTATACTACACTTGTGTGCTAACATACTTATTCTAAACTCAACTTCCATGCTTTACTTGCATCTAAGGAAGTATCTTCTCTTTATCTTGTACTTCTAACTCATCTTAACTTATACTTGAGTTGTTGTACATTTCTGTCTACTTTCTCGCTATCTTTATCTTGTACTTCTAACTCATCTTAGCTTATACTTGAGTTGTTGTACATTCTTAGTCTACTTTCTCGCTACATCTTCTTAGTCATAATTCCTCTTCTTGTGTATTTAACAATGTACTAAGTCTCACTTAACTTGAGACTAAGTACCTAAACGTCCCTCTGTGGAACTCATACACAATCTTATCTCCACTCATGTAATCTAACTCTAGAGTGGCTCTTACTTGCAACTCTTTGTTGCCTAAGCTTCTAGGTACCTTCCTAAGGTAATCCACTATTCTTGGATTTCCTAAGGTTCATACCTTTCTCATCATTCTCTACTAGAGTGAATACTATTATTCATCTCTATTGCACTATCTCATCACATCTTAACTGATATCACTTGCAACATTAAGTTGCCTAAAGTGCAATATCATTACTTAAAGCAAACCTTTCCTTTAGGATGCTTAAAAGCCTATGCTTTCTCATACTTGATGGATAGATATTTTCCACTTGAAAATATCCCATCTTGTGCCTTAACACACTTAGGAAACATGTCTTAATGATTCCCTTAACTATGGCACCTCAAAGCATCCAAAAACATCATTTTGGAGCTTCAGATCTCATGCAAGACAAGATTTGCACGCCGCGGCGCCCTTCTCTCGAGGGCTACCGCTGGGCTAATTTTTAACCTCACGCCGCGGCATGCTTCCTCCACGCCGCGGCATTCCCGGCGAAAACTCTGCGCCGCGGCGTGACTATCTCCACGCCGCGGCGCCATCGCCAGTAACCCCGGTTCTGCACTCGCACCGCGGGTTTGTCGCTCTATTGATCATTTCTGCTGATTCCAAGCCATCTCAATCCAAATTCTAAGTAATTCTAAGTCCCTAATCAATTCTTTAACATTTAGGAACATCAATTACTCTCTTAAATCTCTTAATTTGGATTATGGCTAGAATTCTTCATTCTTTAACTTAAGGCTCACTTTGTGATTCAAGGGTCTTCTTTCTTAAGTTGATGTTATAGACAAGTCATAAATGACCCAAGGAACACTTCTATGCAAGCCAAACTCTTCTAACATCTCTAAAACTCAAATTAGCATATTATGTATCTATATGCATACATAGAGAATAGAGATGAATAAAAGCTCTAAACCCCTACCTCTTGAAGATCAAGCCTTGAATCTTGAAGCTTGATCTTCCTCTTCCTTCTTCTTCCCTTCTCTCCTCTCCCCTTTCTCTCTTTTCTTCTCTGGTTTTCGGTTTCTCTTCTTCTCTCGCCGAGGAGAACCAAATATAAAGGGGGAAGGGACGTGCAGGAATTACGGAAAAGATTAATACCGAAACTTCTATCTCATATGGATACCCGAATCATGCTAATTCGAGTTTCTCTTTCCAACAACCTTAGAATAAATCATAAGATTCATCTAAGTTGTTGTTTCTCTTTTCTCATTATTTTCTATATCTGCTAGGGATCAATCCGGTATTAAAAGCACAACCTCGTATGCCTAAAAATACCAAACCGACTCGATTCTCTTGAAACTTTTACCACATCTTATTTGGCTTATTTGTGACCTAGAAATAAACTCTCTATGTTTATTTCTCTTAACTTAGCAACTTATGCTATTATCTCGAGTCATTTTAAGCCATTTTACAACTTTTATGTTGCAACTAAGTGCCTAAATGAACTCGCATTGTCACAAAACTTGACCGACATGCTAAACAAGTTAAATGCTACCTTTCGTAACCATTTACCAGCCTAACATGTACTTAAGGGTATTACATTTCTCCCTCCTTTTTAAAATTTTGTCCCCAAAATTGTTCACCTCACGTAAACAATTCTGGCTAAACAAAACTCTACATGGAACTTCGCTTCTATGCGCATCCTTCTTTAGTACCAAATTTCTCCCAACCACTTTCTCTTGACTAGATCTGCTTATCTCAAAGCTCTTGATCTCTATGCTTATGGATGGTAAGTCAGTACTAAAACATAACTTAGCTTTGAACTCCTTCTTATAAGGCTTTCAAAACCAAGTGTGAATCTAGTATCTCTCTCGACACTATATTCACCGAAACTCTATGAATCCTAACTATTCCCTTCAAAAGTAGTTGAACTACCTTATCTAGAAATAGCTATCTGTTCTTAGCAAAAGATTGGTGGATTACTTAATCTTGCCACCTTTATCCGCCGCTCAACATATTCTCTTATGTTCTTTAACATACTATGCTACTATACATCTTCCTTAACTCTTGGAAAACCTTAGTAGCCTCTTGATAGATGGTACACTTTCTCTCGGTGAGCTTCCTCCGGAATCCTTTTCTTGATTTTTGACTCTCTTGGAAGACAAAGTTATCTCTAAACTTCGTCATTCCCTCTTAGTCATAACAAAATCCTTAAGGGTTCCCTTGAAAATCTGCTCACACTTGTCCCTTAGAGCTTCATTCTCCTTCCGAGCTTCAAAGAAATCGAGCCTTTAGGCCTCTTACTATGTCCACCTTGCTCACCGAGAGACTATCTCGAATCATAGTCACCGCTAGACTCAAATTCTCGAAAACTCTCAAGAATTCACTCTCTCTTGACTATCATCTAGGATAACCACTACACCGGCATTACCCGAATGATATCTCAACTCAAGGTTATGAACCTTGAAAACTCTTTCCATCTATTCTCGCTTCATGTCCAGCCTTCCTCTCGATCCACAAGCATCTTAAGCTATTATGATCGCTGAACTTCTCTAACTAGACTCCTTATGAGTTATGTCTCCAAAACTATAAGGTAATCACTACTTTGGCTAATTCCAAATCATACCTAGGGTAGTCCTCTTTGCAGACTTAATCGCCTTGATGCGTAGGCATCTACCTACCTCTATTGCATCTAACATACCCTAGTCCCATCTTCGAAGTATAACTGCCTCTACTTCAAAGTTCTCTCGAATTTGGAATTACCAAAACTAACGTAGTAATCAACCTTCTCTTCTACTCTTGGAAAACAAACTCACTATCTAGAGTCCATTACGGGTACTACCTCTCTTAACTGCCTAAACCAGGTAGCACTAACTTAGAAAATCTACCGATAGATTCTTCGCTTCTTGGATACAATGGTTACTCTACCCATTGTACCACCGCTTAAACTCGTCAGGGGTTCTCTCGCAATTTCTGTCTTAAGAAATTACATAACTCTTAAACTGTACCACTTGTAATCCAAAACTGACTTTTGGGTCACTTGGTACTTAACCACTTCTTGTCCAAAAGTTTCCAAAACTACTTTTGACATACTCATCATGTCCTTTCGTAATCCTGGAAAACTCTTGAAGACCTGCCTTACTTTACTATGCTTCTATGATAACCAAGTCTTAGATCATCTCCTGAGAAAATTCAAAGATTCTCTCAACTGATCTTACCTGATCATCCTTCTCTCTCGAACAACCAAACCATACCAACAAGGTAAGCAACTAGATTCACAAAGTAAATCAACATGATCTACAAAGTAAATCTATTCTCTTCTTATACACACCTTAAAAGATTTCTCTTTACATGTGTTCTCATCTCATACCAAGTTGGAAGATTTCGTCGCTTTCTTTTGTCCAAGAACCATCTCTCTTACGATGTCCCGGTTACTTACTTATGTAGCTCATGGATTACCCATCAAAATGGTCTACATCCATGTATCTTACCACATCTAGCACATCTTAGTTACTGGAAGCTTGATTTGCTTTTCTCCTTAGAGTTGCTCCTCTACAAGCACTCTTCTTATACTTATCATTACTCCAAGCTTCCACTGTGCAACTCGATACAACTTGAGATCAAAAGACACTCTCACCGACCTCAACATCTCGATCTTTTCCTCATTAGGAACTTTCTAACTCTTGTTCCATCGAGGCTACTTCTACAACTCGCATGCACCGACTAGAGCGCGTCTATAACCTCCTTTTGCATCGCAATTCTTCTAATGTCTTCTCCAAGTTCTACTTCAAATTTTACTCACTTCCGCCTTTATCCGGATTGGACGTAAAATAAGAAAAGAACTCTTGACATTCTTTGAATTGCTTTGCATTCTCGATCTTCAAGAATATCCCCTTGCTCTAACTTTAGGAATTCTTCTTTCCTTTGCTTTCTCTAACTCAAGGGAATAATACTTATCTAGGAAAGTAACTCTAAACACCTCTCATGTGGTTCGAGTACTAACCATCTCTAGTAACCTCTCTCGCTTCATCTCATCGCCTTTCTACTTCACCTACTAACCCTTACGAAGCAAGGTCACTTTCTATTCATCGGCGCTTGCTATGGTCTCAAGGATCTCTTCCATCACATGAAACCATCTTCTAACCGGCTGAACTAAACGCTCCCTTGAAAACAAAGGAGTATCTTTCTTGAACTCCTGAGAAACACCGATTCCTCAAAAGTTCTCTCTCGTCTTCGCTACTAGCTAAGCGAGTTCTATTCTATCGCTTCGATAGACTTCTACTAATGGCATCCGCTTCTCTCAACACAAAGAGCCATTTCTCTAAAAGCTCGTATTCTCTTTCTTTACCAGTCCTCCTAGTCATGCAATTCCATCCGCTTATCTCAAAAGAGATAAAAGAATGCATAACTTTCTACTAAATCGCTACTTATGCCTAAGCACGGCCACCCATACCCCGGCTCAACAGATGAACTCGCTTCCGATACCATAATGTAACACCCTAATACGTATATCCGTATATATCCTAGATAGACAGAGATATATAAAGATAACCAAGACTAGAGATGTCACTTCTATACTACATACTAACATATATCTATAATCACAACCGAGTAATTATAGAAAGCCTTGAGAGATTGCGGAAAACTTAAACTCATACATATATATATACAAACTTAGCCACCGAGGCTTATTGTAATACATATAACATAAAACTTACAGAACAAACATAAACTTATTACATAAGTTCTGTTTACTTAAAGCAATAAAAACTATTCTAGTCTTCATGCTTTATCTTCTCATCCTTGGCAAGGTTTGCATCTCTCAGACCGCACCTTTATCTTTATCTCCAGACTGTACTGCATCCGAACTCGCATCCGAACCTCGCATCTGGATTTACATGGAATAGAATCGGGGTGAGAATTAACATTCTCAAGATAAGCAATTCCAATACCAGCTCTATAACATTGTATATAACAAAATATATAACAAATGCTATAATTCTAACTTAGGAGCTTTGTCCTCTTTTTCATAACTTAGGAGTTTCCTCCTCTCTTTAGGAGTTTCTCATAACTTAGGAGTTTCCTCCTCTATTCTCTTAACTTAGGAGTTGCCTCCTCTTTTCTCATAACTTAAACACTTTCTAATAGTGTGATAACAATCAAGAGTGAACACACCGCTAATATATACAAATACCCATACATCCGTAGACATACTGAACAAAGGACGACAATGCCCATACAACCGTCCGTAAATGCAATGCTAATGATATGTAATGAATATGCCTAAGGAATCCTAAGTGCATGTGAATGAAATGCAAATGCAGAGTTTTGATTTGGAGCGAAGGAATTTGCTAGAACTAGTCAAGATATCATCTAGTGGTAAATAGAGGAAACCTCATCCTCACCTTACACGTATCCCGGCTCATTGAGAAATTCGGCTTCATCCTTGCTCAAAGAGCGTCTCTCGGATTTCCCACTTATCTCCTTAGGCCTTGGCACATCGAGACATCGTGGTTATGTCCTTCTCAAAAGTCCTTCTGACACCCATCTATCTCCTTTTTGCCTTCATGATTAACATCAAAGGATACTCACTAGATCGATCCTACTTGACTAATTCATAGACTTTCGTACATACTTATATACTTAGTTCCTCTCGAGCTAAGCATATTCTAGTCTTCTTATGTTTACCCCTTGTGATGAGGAGAATCAGAACCTCATACTATATGTAACCTTAGCACTTGGTTAGGAATACTTGTTCCCTTAGGAACTTCTCTCGATCCCTTACCTCCCGGCCGAATGACCTCACGTCATATAACGTTACATTCTCGTGTAAACATTACTAAACTATGTCTCTTACTTGTACCTAAACTTCACCTCATCACTCCTTTCTCTTAAGTGATCTCTAATGCAACCTTACGTTGCCGAGGTGTTAGGTACTTACCTTTGGCGAACCACTAATCTTGGTTGCCCTAAGGTCCTTTCTTTCATCTTCACACTAGCTTAACTCTCTAGTGTGTGAAGAGCTTAGTGTTATGTTTATCTCTTACATAAACACCATCTTACTCTTTTCTATAGACTCAACTCATCCTAGTGAAAGAGTCTATCTTAACTAATGCCTCTCTAACCTTGCTTAAGGAACCGAGAGCATTTCTCTAAAACTTTGCATAATTAACTCCACTTTGTCTAAAGAGAGTAGTTCATGCATCTAACTTTCCTTTTCTATCACACTTCGGTAGTAGCGTATACTACACTTGTGTGCTAACATACTTATTCTAAACTCAACTTCCATGCTTTACTTGCATCTAAGGAAGTATCTTCTCTTTATCTTGTACTTCTAACTCATCTTAACTTATACTTGAGTTGTTGTACATTTCTCTATCTTATCTTTATCTTGTACTTCTAACTCATCTTAGCTTATACTTGAGTTGTTGTACATTTCTGCTCTACTTTCTCGCTATGACATCTTCTTAGTCATAATTCCTCTTCTTGTGTATTTAACAATGTACTAAGTCTCACTTAACTTGAGACTAAGTACCTAAACGTCCCTCTCGTGGAACTCATACACAATCTTATCTCCACTCATGTAATCTAACTCTAGAGTGGCTCTTACTTGCAACTCTTTGTTGCCTAAGCTTCTAGGTACCTTCCTAAGGTAATCCACTATTCTTGGATTTCCTAAGGTTCATACCTTTCTCATCATTCTCTACTAGAGTGAATACTATTATTCATCTCTATTGCACTATCTCATCACATCTTAAGTGATATCATTGCAACATTAAGTTGCCTAAAGTGCAATATCATTACTTAAAGCAAACCTTTCCTTTAGGATGCTTAAAAGCCTATGCTTTCTCATACTTGATGGATAGATATTTTCCACTTGAAAATATCCCATCTTGTGCCTTAACACACTTAGGAAACATGTCTTAATGATTCCCTTAACTATGGCACCTCAAAGCATCCAAAAACATCATTTTGGAGCTTCAGATCTCATGCCGCACAAGACAAGATTTGCACGCCGCGGCGCCCTTCTCTCGAGGGCTACCGCTGGGCTAATTTTTAACCTCACGCCGCGGCATGCTTCCTCCACGCCGCGGCATTCCCGGCGAAAACTCTCCGCTGCTGCGGCGTGACTATCTCCACGCCATGCGCCATCGCCAGAACCCCGGTTCTGTACTTCGCAATTACGGGTTTGTCTGCTCTATTGATCATTTCTCGCGATTCCAAGCCATCTCAATCCAAATTCTAAGTAATTCTAAGTCCCTAATCAATTCTTTAACATTTAGGAACATCAATTACTCTCTTAAATCTCTTAATTTGGATTATGGCTAGAATTCTTCATTCTTTAACTTAAGGCTCACTTTGTGATTCAAGGGTCTTCTTTCTTAAGTTGATGTTATAGACAAGTCATAAATGACCCAAGGAACACTTCTATGCAAGCCAAACTCTTCTAACATCTCTAAAACTCAAATTAGCATATTATGTATCTATATGCATACATAGAGAATAGAGATGAATAAAAGCTCTAAACCCCTACCTCTTGAAGATTGAAGCCTTGAATCTTGAAGCTTGATCTTCCTCTTCCCTTCTTCTTCCCTTCTCTCCTCTCCCCTTCTCTCTTTTCTTCTCTCGGTTTTCGGTTTCTCTTCTTCTCTCGCCGAGGAGAACCAAATATAAAGGGGGAAGGGACGTGCAGGAATTACGGAAAAAGATTAATACCGAAACTTCTATCTCATGGATACCCGAATCATGCTAATTCGAGTTTCTCGCTTTCCAACAACCTTAGAATAAATCATAAGATTCATCTAAGTTGTTGTTTCTCTTTTCTCATTATTTTCTATATCTCGTTAGTCATCAATTGCATTAAAAGCACAACCCGTATGCCTAAAAATACCAAACCGACTCGATTCTCTTGAAACTTTTACCACATCTTATTTGGCTTATTTGTGACCTAGAAATAAACTCTCTATGTTTATTTCTCTTAACTTAGCAACTTATGCTATTATCTCGAGTCATTTTAAGCCATTTTACAACTTTTATGTTGCAACTAAGTGCCTAAATGAACTCGATTGTCACAAAACTTGACCGACATGCTAAACAAGTTAAATGCTACCTTTCGTAACCATTTACCAGTCTAACATGTACTTAAGGGTATTACATTTCTCCCTCCTTTTTAAAATTTTGTCCCCAAAATTGTTCACCTCACGTAAACAATTCTCAATGCTAAACAAAACTCTACATGGAACTTCGCTTCTATGCGGTCCTTCTTTAGTACCCATTTTAGTTTCTCCCAACCACTTTCTCTTGACTAGATCTGCTTATCTCAAAGCTCTTGATCTCTATGCTTATGGATGGTAAGTCTGTACTAAAACATAACTTAGCTTTGAACTCCTTCTTATAAGGCTTTCAAAACCAAGTGTGAATCTAGTATCTCTCTCGTACACTATATTTACCGAAACTCTATGAATCCTAACTATTCCCTTCAAAAGTAGTTGAACTACCTTATCTAGAAATAGCTATCTGTTCTTAGCAAAAGATTGGTGGATTACTTAATCTTGCCACCTTTATCCGCGCTCAACATATTCTCTTATGTTCTTTAACATACTATGCTACTATACATCTTCCTTAACTCTTGGAAAACCTTAGTAGCCTCTTGATAGATGGTACACTTTCTCTGGTGAGCTTCCTCTGGAATCCTTTTCTTGATTTTTTTGACTCTCTTGGAAGACAAAGTTATCTCTAAACTTCGTCATTCCCTCTTAGTCATAACAAAATCCTTAAGGGTTCCCTTGAAAATCTGCTCACACTTGTCCCTTAGAGCTTCATTCTCCTTCTGAGCTTCAAAGAAATCCGAGCCTTTAGGCCTCTTACTATGTCCACCTTGCTCACCGAGAGACTATCTCGAATCATAGTCACCGCTAGACTCAAATTCTCGAAAACTCTCAAGAATTCACTCTCTCTTGGACTATCATCTAGGATAACCACTACACTGGCATTACCCGAATGACCTCTCAACTCAAGGTTATGAACCTTGAAAAACTCTTTCCATCTATTCTGCTTCATGTCCAGCTTCCTCTGATCCACAAGCATCTTAAGCTATTATGATCGCTGAACTTCTCTAACTAGACTCCTTATGAGTTATGTCTCCAAAACTATAAGGTAATCACTACTTTGGCTAATTCCAAAACATACTTAGGGTAGTTCCTCTTTTGCAGACTTATCTGCCTTGATGCGTAGGCATCAACCTACCTCTATTGCATCGAACATACCCTAGTCCCATCTTCAAGTATAACTGTCTACTTCAAAGTTCTCTCGAGAATTTGGAATTACCAAAACTAACGTAGTAATCAACCTTCTCTTCTACTCTTGGAAAACAAACTCACTATCTAGAGTCCATTCTTTTTCAGTACTACCTCTCTTAACGGGCCTAAACCAGGTAGCACTAACTTAGAAAATCTACCGATAGATTCTCTCGCTCTTGGATACAATGGTTACTCTACCCATTGTACCACCGCTAAACTCTGTTGGGGTCTCTCAATTTCGTCTTAAGAAATTACATAACTCTTAAATCAGTACCACTTGTAACCCAAAACCGACTTTTGGGTCACTTGGTACTTAACCACTTGATTTCTCTTCACACTCTTGTCCAAAAGTTTCCAAAACTACTTTTGACATACTCATCATGTCCTTTCGTAATCCTGGAAAACTCTTGAAGACCTGCCTTACTTTACTATGCTTCTATGATAACCAAGTCTTAGATCATCTCCGAGAAAATTCAAAGATTCTCTCAACTGATCTTACTGATCATCCTTCTCTCTCGAACAACCAAACCATACCAACAAGGTAAGCAACTAGATTCACAAAGTAAATCAACATGATCTACAAAGTAAATCTATTCTCTTCTTATACACACCTTAAAAGATTTCTCTTTACATGTGTTCTCATCTCATACCAAGTTGGAAGATTTCGTCGCTTTCTTTTGTCCAAGAACCATCTCTCTTACGATGTCCTGGTTACTTACTTATGTAGCTCATGGATTACCCATCAAAATGGTCTACATCCATGTATCTTACCACATCTAGCACATCTTAGTTTCTTGGAAGCTTGATTTGCTTTTCTCCTTAGAGTTGCTCCTCTACAAGCACTCTTCTTATACTTATCATTACTCCAAGCTTCCACCGTGCAACTCGATACAACTTGAGATCAAAAGACACTCTCACCGACCTCAACATCTGATCTTTTCCTCATTAGGAACTTTCTAACTCTTGTTCCATCGAGGCTACTTCTACAACTCTGCATGCACTGACTAGAGCGCAGAAGTCTATAACCTCCTTTTGCATCGCAATTCTTCTAATGTCTTCTCCAAGTTCTACTTCAAATTTTACTCACTTCCAGTCTTTATCTGGATTGGACGTAAAATAAGAAAAGAACTCTTGACATTCTTTGAATTGCTTTGCATTCTGATCTTCAGTAATATCTCCATAGGTCCAACTGCTTTCAAAATCTCTGGTCGCAACCCAGCTTCAAATTTGATGCACTTCCACCTTTCATCAGGATGATGTATATAATAGGCTGAGAATTTGGACAGCTCTTCAAATTTAGATACATACTGCCCCACCGTCATATTTCCCTGTTCCAGTCGAAGAAATTCTAATTCTCGAGCATTTCTCAAATTTTTTGGGAAATATTTATTGAAAAATATCATTTTAAACATTTCCCAAGAAATCAGAGTTCCATTTGCTTCTAGGAGTCTACGTGTACTATTCCACCAATGTTCTGCTTCGCCTACAAGCATATAAGTAGCAAAGAGTACCTTTTGAGCATCGGTACAATCCATGACTCTGAATATTCTTTCCATCTCCTTAATCCATAGTTCTGCCTTTATGGGATCAGGATCTCCTTGGAATGATGAGGGTTTTGCCTTCCGGAACTCTGTCAATCCTGCAAATTCGTCCCTTCTTTGTTGAGGTTCATCTATATTCTCATTCTGGTTTCCTTGCAATTGTTCCAGAATTCTGGTGGTAGTTTCAGCCTGTGTTTGCATAGCAGCGACCATGTCTCTAATTGTCCCTATCAAGTCCTCCACATCCTGGCTGGTATTCCTTCGTGCCATTTTTATGACTACACAAGAAAAGATATTCTTATTACTGTACTGTCAGCATAAATCACTTCTTACCTTGGAGTACTAATCAAGACTAGGCTATGTCTGGATGAACTTCTCTGATACCAACAACTGTAACAACCTAAAAATAGCATTAATTTCTTTTTCCTTGTAAGTACGGTTAATTTAGCCACTGCTATTTTAGAAATGGTTAGCTTAATAACTTTACGTTTTAGGCTTACTTTTTAAGAAGCGGAAGAAATAAAATATCAACACCAAGTCACACGTACATAATTGTCATTTAGGTACCAAACACCAAACACCAGTTGTATAACAGTTACAAAATTAGACCCATGCAGGGTCTTATACAAGCCGTGATATTAAAACAACATAAAAAAAAACATAAGCAGCAACACATATTTCTCCTCATTTCGAGTAGTAGGGTAGAGGAGAAATTAGCATGGTTATAGTTACGAAGGCAGCGACGGCAGGATCACCATGGTGGAAGGACCACCTGGAAAGTGAAGGGGCCCGTGATGGTGATAACTCCAAACTCGGGTGGGCGATGGATGATACCTGTATGGTAATCTGACCAGTACAAGTAAACAGTTTGGTTTCCATGTCATAATGTCTGGTCCCCTCTCCCAGCCAGACTACAATAGTACTCATGATGGCAGGTATGGAATACCACGATAAAATCATAGAAGGGGTGAGAAAATGATTCTCAGTAGGTAAGTTTTAGAAAAAAACAGAACTAATGATATTCCAGGAGAATCGGTTTTAGTAAAATTCTCACAACATAAATAATATAGCTTAAAGAAAATCTCCGATTCCCAAAACGGTTTTATTTTTTCGAAAATAGCTTTTCTACAGAATATGTACCCGTTAGAAGGAATAAATTTACTTATAATAACAGAATTGCAACAGTAAGGAATAAGAGCATCCAAACATCATAAAAATTACTAATAAAGACAGTATCATAATAACAAGAGTTTAGGATAGTTATAACATTCTTTTTAAGGTCTCTTTTACTATACCAACTCCATGGAGTTTTCCTTTGGGATAGCGGATGGACGAGAGTACACATACCTCCCACCGTATGCTCTCCATCGTCCTGGAGAAAAAGGGCATGTCGAAGTAATGCCACCTCCGGAAGCAACCCCCACAAACTCACAGTCCTACTACCAGGACTTGTTCTACCTCGAACATAAGTGTGGTCACAATAGCATTACTCCCAAGGGTTTCACCACCCCCCAATCTACTCCTCATATATCTTCGTGTAGGCTAATCCCAAGGAAACTTTATCTTTACGCTTGTTATTATATTTATACATATGATAATTTTAAAGTTCGTATATTACAAACGAAGACCAATCACAACTCACCACCAACCAAGTGTTTACATCCTATGTTTCATTACCTTGTAGCTTAGGAATCAATAACCATAATTTTAAATACTCATCACCATAATCTTTTATCATTTTTAATAACCATTAAGATGCATTTGATTCAGTGCACTTAATTAAATCAAAATCAAGGAAGAGTACATAACATCACAATCTCCATTTGGTACACTTGAAGAAACTAGAATGCATGAATTCCAAGTTGCCACTCGGTGCATTTGATTTAAGAAGATAAGCAAAAGCTTAATCATATTAGAATGGAAACCAGAAAAACAAGAACATATAATAATAGAAACCAGAAAAAAGTAAACATATATATAATGGAAACCAGAAAAATAGAAACGTATATATATATATATATATATATATATATATATATATATATATATATATATATATATATATATATATATATGTGTAATGGAAACTGTAAATTAAACATATATATATATATTGGAAACCAGTAAAAATGTAAAACCTATATATATACTGAAACCGAAAAAAAAGCATGTATATATAATGGAAACCAAAATGTAAAACATATATATAGATTGGAAACCGAAAAATGTAAACGTATATATATATATAATGGAAACTTAAATGTAAACATATATATATATATATTGGGAACCGTAAAATGAAACGTATATATATACTGGAAACCAGAAAAACAGAAGCATGTATATATAATGGAAACCAGAAACAGAAACATATATATAGATTGGAAACCAGAAAACAGAAACGTATATATATATATAATGGAAACCAGAACAAAGATGCGTTGAATGCGAAACAAGATGCACTTGATCAGCCCGAAAATGGTAGAATGGAAATCTAAGAGAGAAAGACTAGAAAAAAACTTCCCCTTTGATCCTTCCCTACCTTAACCGTCCTTAGGAGTGAAGAGATGGAGGAGGTGTGTTGTTCCTCTAAGGCTCACGGATAGGAAATCAGAAGGAAGGTGTGAAGAAATTATGAAAATGGAAGGATAGGTGGTTCACGGTTTTTGCAAGAACTTAGAGGAGGTTGGATGGATGCTGCTCCAGCCTTAAAACCGTGTTGCTCCTCCTTATCATGGCTATGACTGCCTAGGCTAGCATAGGCTTTTGAGGTGGCCATTGTTCTTGGAAGAGAAGGGGTGGCAGCTTACTGTTTTTGGGAGTGAAATTCTGGTGCAACTATTGTTTCCCTTTTTGAAGAAGCATGCTATTGCTTCTGCTGGTTTCAAGTGTGACATGGAGGCTGGAGAGGTGTCTCCATGCATGAAGTGAAAGGAAGCATGGGTTACAAGTGGCGTCATGGCTTGGTTGATCAAGATAGATGTCCTTCTGCATGTTTTAGTTATCATGCAGCCTTCCACGGTTTGCTTGGACTGGTGAGGGATAATCATGGCCCTTTGGGGAGGGCTACTGCCATGGCACACTGTATGGAGAAAGGTTTGGACAAATGCACATTTGGCTTGGTTAAAGATATGGCAGTTTGCATGGCTTTCAAGCCATACGGCTGCCATATGTTCCAGCCATAATATCATATTATTTGGATGTATTTTAAAGCTTTGATGGTGTGTCAAAATTCTGGCCAGCTGTGTGCTTGATTTTATTGCTTGTGTAAGACACTTGTTTTAAGGGTAGTATGCCACCTTCTAAATGCCATGGCCATAGGTTATGTTTAATCTACTAATTTCACTAAGTAAATGACATGTAAACATGTGTTTAATGATGGCTAGGCTGCCGTCCATGTACTTGTAAAGGATGGAAACAATTTAGAAACTTTGTTGTCATGGCTTGCTTAGTAAAAAAATAGAATTCACTTAGTTCTTGTCTTTGGCGTAATTTCTAATTATATTTATAACCAAGAACACTTGTCCTTTAAATATTAATATGCAATTGTTTATTTGCATGATTTCTTTTTCTATTCTCAAGTAATTAGCCATTACTTAATCATATATGTGGTCATGATTATTCTTTATTAATTTACTTTGAGATTAATTTTGAGTTAGATTTATAGTAAGTTGTTTCCTTCTTAGACCTTGCCTAGAGTTTTTATTTAAATCAAGGTTCTTAACTTATCACGGAGTGTTAAGCTTAATTTAAGAATTATTACGGGGTTTAGGTTGCAATTTGCGTATCTTGCAAGCATCATCAAGGTTTAGGTTGAAAGCTTTAATGGCCCAAAATGCTTTATGTTCCAATTCTACAGGCAAGTGACAAGGTTTTCCATAGACTAACCGATATGGTGACATGCCCAATGATGTTTTGAAAGTAGTACGGTAAGCCCAAAGTGCATCGTTTAGTCTTAAAGACTAATCTTTACGATTTGGGTTAATTATTTTTCCAAAATTAGTTTAATCTCCCAATTTGCCAATTCAACTTGTCCATTTATCTGAGGGTGATAAGGGGTGGCAATTTTGTGTGTAATAGCATATTTCTTCATTAAAGATTCATATGGTTTATTGTAAAAATGTGTTCTCCCATCACTGATGATAGCTCGAGGGATTCCAAATTGACATAAGACATTTTTTTAAAAAAAATTTGAGAACAGTTTTATGATCATTATGTCGGCGTGGAATCGCCTCAATCTATTTTGAAACATAATCAACTGCAACCAAAATATACACAAATCCAAATGAAGATGGAAATGAGCTCATGAAATCAATTCCCCAACAATAAAAAATTTTAATGATAAACATGGGGTTCAGAGGCATTATATTTCTTTTAGAAATTGAGCCTATTCTTTGACATTTTTTGCAGCTTTTGCAAAAAAGTATAGCAGTCCTTAAATAAAGTAGGCCAATAAAATTCGCACTACAAGATTTTTGCAGCTGTTTTCTTTGAAGAAAAGTGACCTCCACATGCTTTTGAGTGACAAAATTTAATGACACTACCTACCTCACTGTCGGGCACACATCTCTGAAAGATTTGGTCAGGACAATATTTGAACAAATATAGGTCATCCCAATAAAAAAATTTTACCACCTCTGTCAAAAATTTGCTTCTATCTTGGTGCGTCCATTGAGGCGACATCTTTCCTGTTACAAGATAGTTGACTATGTTAGCAAACCAAAGGCATGAAATTGACAGAAAATAAAAATTCATTAGAAAAAGAATCATTGATGGGGGTGTTATCAAAAGGTGAGCTTGTTGTAAGTCTAGACAAATGATCAACGACAACATTTTTAGCTCTTTCTTATCTTTTATTGTGATGTTGAATTCTTGAAGCAACAAGATCCACCATATCAATCTTGGTTTGGCATCCTGCTTGGACATCAAATATCTAATAGCAACATGATCGGTGAAAATCACAATAGAAGAACCAATTAAATAAGATCAAAATTTATCCAGTGCAAATATTACAGTAAGTAGTTCTTTTTCAATAGTGGTGTAATTCATTTGTGCACTATTTAAAGTTCTACTTGTGTAACAAATCAGGTGAGGCTTACCTTCCTTTCTTTGGCCTAAAACAACGCCCACAGTAAAATCACTAGCATCACACATCAACTCAAAAGGCAAAGGCCAGTCAGGGGATTGCATGATAGGAGCAGATGTCAAAAGACCAATTAATTTTTCAAAAGATTTTTGCCATTCTTGAGTCCAATCAAATGGTGCATCTTTCAACAGAAGATTACATAATGGTCTAGATATGGCACTAAAGTCCTTAATGAATCTTCTGTAAAATCCTGCATATCCTAAAAAGGAACGAACTTCTCAGACTATTTTTGGGGGAAGGCAAATGGGCAATTCATTCAACTTTGGCCTTATCAACTTCAATTCTTTTAGAAGATATCACATGACCTAACACTATTGCTGAGGTAACCATGTAATGACATTTTTCCCAGTTTAGCACAAATCATTTTTCTTCGCATCTTTTAAGAACTTTTTCCAAATTATCAAGAAAATTTTTAAAAGAATTTCAAAAAACTGTCATATCATCCATGAAAACCTCTAAATAATGCTCAATTATGTCACTAAAAATACTTAGCATGCATCTTTGGAATGTTGCTGGAGCATTACAAAGGCCAAAAGACATCCTTCTATATGCAAAAGTACCAAAGGAGCATATAAAAGTGGTTTTTTCTTGATCTTCTAATGCAATTGGTATTTAATTATAACCTGAATAACCATAAAAAAAATAGAAGTATGGATGTCCTTCTACCCTTTCCACACTTTGATCAAGAAATGGCAAGGAAAAATGATCTTTTCTAGTAGCAGCATTTAATCTTCTAAAATCAATACACATACACCAACTGGATGAAATTCGCATAGGTAATAATTCACCTTCATCATTTTCAACCACTGTTATTCCAGATTTCTTAGGCACAACTTGTGTAGGGCTTACCCACTGGCTATCAGAGATAGGATAGATAATTCCAATATCAAGCAATTTAAGGACTTTAGCTCTAACTACCTCTTTCATGTGTAGATTTAATCTTCTTTGAGGTTGTTGAGAAGTTTTAGCATTATCCTCTAAATGTATTCTGTAACATCCCGAAAAATACATATTTGATCATAAATCATCATTTTATAATATTCTCGATTTTTAGGAATTTTTCTGGAATTTTTCAGAAATGACGAGTATTTTAATATATTCCTCGTTTTGCGTGCACACTGGGCTGAGAATTGCTGAGACCAGTGTAACACTTCGGAAATTGATTATTTCACCATGAATAGTCATTTTCTAATATTTGTGATTTATGAGAATTTTTATGGAATTTTCTGGAAACGACGAATATTTTAATATATTTCTCGTTTTACGTGAAACTCGAGCAGAGTCGTGAAAACGACTGTAGTGCTTCAAAAATTAGAAAATTATATGACAGATAGTCGTTTTATAATATTTGCAATTTTTGGAAATTTTCTGGAAACGTCGAATATTACCGTATATTCCTCATTTTGCATGCGCACTGACTGGAACCGGGAAAACACGATGTTTTCTCTGCGGACCTGGAACTATGGATAAGTCGACGGGGGATCTTACTAAACCCGAGACTTGACACAGTTTACGAGGTTTTGCAATTTTCGAGAAATCTTAACAGATACATTTGAATCAGTAACGAAAAAATTTATCTGTCGGATTATTAAATACTTGACTTGACATTAATCAGTGTAACTATTATCTATTGGATAATAGTGTGTAATAAAAATACTATCACATTATCCTAATGTAATCTACCTTATGTCTAATCAAATCATTTAATTCAAATTTAATAGTTAAATATTCAAGCTTCCTTAAGAAGCTTTGACCCCAAGCTTTAACCACATGTGTTAGCTTCCAAAGGAAGCCAATTTTTCTCACCCACTTCTCTCTCTCTCTCACGTCTGCCAGCAGCCCACTCAAGGGAAAGAATTGATTTTACTATCCTAATATTACATCTAAATGCATTAACACCCAAAAGCACCATTTCTTCTTCCTTTTACGTTTCTTCTTCTTCTTTCTCTCTTCAAACATTTCTTTCTTCCTCTTCCAAGACCACCATACGTCCAGCCACCCTCAAAGAACCCCAACCTTCATAAAAATTTACATCAACCATGTTTTCTTAATCTCCTACTCCTTCTCATCATCTTTTGTGCTTGGAGTTTTCAAGAAAGC
Organism: Ormosia emarginata; assembly: GCA_029884605.1. Taxonomy (NCBI): domain Eukaryota; kingdom Viridiplantae; phylum Streptophyta; class Magnoliopsida; order Fabales; family Fabaceae; genus Ormosia; species Ormosia emarginata. Next base: position 14,659,156 of record JAQQTP010000078.1, on the reverse strand, counting down.
TTCCATCTTCAACCATTTTCAAGCTTTGAAGGTGAGCTTCCATGGCTGAAAAATTTCAGACCTTCCCTCCCATTTTCGTTTCTGGTTTCCTCTTGATTTAATTGTCATTTTCTTCTTCTTTTTCACATCATTACATTGTTCTAACTTGGACCACATTTTCTAGGGTTTTTGAGCTTCAAATCCGAAAATCAAGTGCTTCTTGGAATTTTCTTGGTTCTTCATCTTGGTAAGAGGAAGATTAATCCCCCTCAACCTCTTTAGCAACTAGGAATCTTGTGTTTGATTTTTGGAAGAAAAACCACATGGTGGTTGTTCTTGAAATTGCTTGAAATTGATTTCTTGAATGTCATCTTAATTTAGCTTTGAGTAGTTGATTGAGTGGTTAATTATTCATGTAATTTTGTGATTGAAATCCATGATTGCTTGCTGGAAAATTCTGGTTGCTGGACCCCTGAATGTGTCACGGTTTTGGGGCTATTTTGGGCTGGAAAATGAAGGGAAATGATGCTTAAATTTTGACCAATGCAAGGCTAATTAAATCAAGTAGTTAAGGTTGATCCAAGTGGACAAAATTCTGGTTGTTGGACCTTGGTGAGTGCCACGGTTTTGGGCTGTTTTTAAGAGCAGAATTTTGGTTGACATTGTGTCAAGAATAATGCTAGGCAAATTAAGTAAAGGAAGACTAAACTAGTGAGAAGAAAATTTGTAACCTAGGACCCTATTGAGTGCCACGGTTTTGAGGGCTTGAATGAGGGAAAAGATAACAAATTTGAGATGTCAAGACTTGAATTAATCAAGTAACCAAACGTAGATTAAATAGTAGGAAACTTGAAACAATAATTTTTATGATGGATTGTGGTTAAGACTTAGGAGATAAGCTAAATTTGGAAGGTAACTATAAGAATCAAATAACTTGGATCAAAATAACAAGTAAATGGACCTAATGATGTGAACATGATTTATTTGAAACCTTGGGAAGGCCATGGCCTCTAGGTGAAAATTTGGGTTAAGATTTCATAACCCATTACTCGGATTACAAGTAATCAAAGAATACAAGAGATTAAGGATTTCATAAACCTTAATGAACCAATGAGATAATTTTCATAAGACTTGGAGATTTTAGAAATCCATAATGGACCTAAAATATGTTCCTTGAATTATAAATTGATATTATGTTGATATTGGGTTCTTTTTGGATGCAAATTTGCTTATTGCACTCTCTTGATCAAATGTGGTATATTATGCTATTGTATGAAATTGTGGATCATACATGTTCATGCATAGAGTCCTATGCATTGTGAATGTCCTTGTGGACTTTGTTGTAAGGCCAAGTTGCCTAGGAGATTGAACACACCTTAGTGCGGGTGCGAGTAGACAAGTGTGGGTCTTGTTATGACCTTGGGGCGTCGGGGTGCGGGTCCTCCACAATGGGTAGTTGGTAGCTCCTTTGCCGTGGGGCAAACCGATGCAAACGCACCGACGATCCGGACTTGACACTGTCCTATATCGTGATCTAGTGTAGAATGTCTGTGCAATGCCATGATTGTGCACGAGAAAATTTATTGATAGCACTGGCCTCGGCAGCCGAGTCACAGACATGTCTCCTGATCTTTCTCTCCGACTGTTTGAGTCTAGCTCCATGGAGTAGGAAATTGAATATTGTGTCCATGCATCGTGGAATATTCTGTCATCTGAAAATTATTGTTTACACGATATTTAACTGTCTGAATTTAACTGCCTGGATATTATGAATTATTCATTACCTTTATTAATGATTGCCTGACTGGTTATCTGTTTAAAAGCTTATTTATTGCCTTTACATGCTACGTGGGCGTTATGCGCCGTTCGGTTCTTGGTTGCTGTATTGGTATTGATGGTAGGATGTCTTACCTCTTTCCCTGTGCTTCTATTATTTGCTGTTTATGTGCACCTTGTACTGATTGAAGACGACGGTGAAGAGACAGAAGATCCTGCCATCCCCGGCTTCTGGCCTGCACAGGACTGACTTCCACTGCGACGATGTCTGCACGTATGCACGAATTCTTGGGAGATGTGCGTCTGACCTTCCTTGGGGGGCCAGAGTGCTGGCACATCAACCTGAACTCCGACCGCTGCGTGTACTTGGGAGACGTGTCGATAGCACTTGCCTGGAGACGTCATGAGGCACCTGTCCTCACTTGCTACCTCAGCTTACGCCTGGAGTTTTACCTGCCTATCAGGGAGATGTGGGGTTCCCGTTATTACACTCCGCAGGAGGATTCGTTTGATTCCACCGCTCGGGCTCCGTCCCGCGCCTCTGTGGTTCCTATGGATGAGTCCTCGGATGAGGAAGATCCTGATGAGGGTCCTCCTGAGGATCCTGAATCGGTCCCTTTTTATCTGAGGGGTCGATGATCATTGGTGGCTACTGATGGCTGCCAGTGTTTTTGTTTTGGGGGCCTGATGTACTTTTCTTTTTGGTTGGGCTATATATTTTGTATATGCATGTTTCCCTTGGGGTGGGTATAGTTTTGCTTTTGATGATGGCCAGGCTTGTATTTATAAAACAGTTGTATTAAATTCTATATATATATATATATGCATGCTATTCGTGCAAATTTCTATGTATTGTTTTATTCGTTCCTTTTATTCACATTCCGCATTATCGTTATTATATAAAAAAAAATAAAATATGCCAAGTTTGCTCACATGGTTAAACATTAATTAATTAAAATGAACCGGGTCTTAATCGTTTGTTTATTTAATTTCCGCATTTTATTTATTTGACAATGTGACGTTCCCTCCCAAAAAGGGCGTTACATTAAGTTAGTATCGAGCCCCGTTTATGTTTTCTTTGGGTCTTGAGTGTGAGTCTGTCTTGTTTGTGCTGTGTGAATCTCTGTGATGAGTGTCTTGAGTGGATTCCTCTGACTTTTCTTATGTTTTCAGTAATCTAATTTGAGAGAAGAGCAAGATGGCAAGAGGTGGAGACATGGCAGCTGCTATTGAAGCGATGCAGAGAATGGCTGAAGTCATCGCCCAACAAAATGAACGCGCTACTCAACAACAAGAAAGAGCTGCTCAACAGCTTGAGGCGACTGCCGACGCGCAAAACTTAGCAGAGTTTCGTCGTCATAACCCTCCGCAATTCAAGGGGGAGTTTGATCCCGACAAGGCTAATCTATGGATCAAGGAGCTGGAAAAAGTCTTTCGTGGCATGAATTGTGCGGAAGACAAGAAGGTAAATTATGCGACTTTTATGCTTGTCGGAAATGCTGAAGACCGGTGGAATGGAGCTCAAAGGGCATTAGAAGCCGAAGGAGCAGAAGTCACTTGGGAACTGTTCAAGGAGAAATTCTTGGGCAAATACTTTCTTGCGAATGCGAGACACGCAAAGGAGATGGAGTTCCTCAACCTGAGACGGGGAACATGACGGTCAGCGAATACGCAGACCAAGTTTGAAAACTTGGAGAAATTTTCAACACATTACCGGCATCAAACCGATGAAGCCCGGAAATGCTTGGAAATTCACCGAAGGACGAGGTACGAGGTAAAGAAAGCCGTGATTACCTTGAAAATGAAGGTATTCTCGGAGCGTTAGACACTTGCTTTGTGAAGTTGAAGCCTTGGAGCGGGCTAGAGATGCGAGAAACAGGAACTTTGGGCTGTACGGTCCCAAAGAGGTGGAGGCGATGGTTCAAACCGCTTTCGAAGAAACCCTATTCCCGACCAACGGGAGTCAACAACAAATCGGTGGAAGTTCGGGTGGAGGTTCTTCGGGAACCGAACTGGTCGAAATACGACCTACCCGTCCAAATGCCGAAGTGTGGGAAGGATCATCTCACAAGAGACGCACGATAAAGGGAATCATTTGCTTCGGATGTGGCAAACCGGGCCATATGTCCGAGAGATTGTAACCAAGCAAAGGCTGAACCTTCGATCAATGCAACCCGAGCCAAGAAACCGCAAGCCGAGGTCGAGTTTATACTATGAGTGGAGCTGAAGCTTCGAATCCGAAGACTTGATTCAAGGAGAAGGCGCCATAGAAGGTAATCTTTTAAAAGTCTTGTATGACTGCTGGGGCAACCCATTCTTTCATATCATATGATTTGTGTGCTACGACTTGGTTTACACCGTGTCCGAACTACCTTTTGAATTGACTTTGTTTCAACCCCCACCGATAAACCGGTAGTTACTACCAAAGTCTGTTTGAAGTGTCCTTTGATTGTTGAAGGTCGAATCTTTTCGTCGATTTGATCTGTTTACCTCTTTCACAGTTAGATGTAATCCTAGGAATGGACTAGTTATCTTCCAACCATGTTCTGTTAGATTGTTCTAGTAAGACCATAGTCTTTCCTATGGATGAGAATTCTAGATACTTGACGACCAACCAAGCACGAGCTTTCTTGAAAGAAGGAGCTCAGGGGTACATGCTATTATCTTCTTTGAAAGTTGAGAGTGAGGTGCCGATTTGAGTACTATTCCCAGGTAGTGAAGGAATTTCCCGAGATCTTCCCGAAGAAGTACCGGTTTACCACCGGCACGTGAGATCGAGTTTGCTATTGATCTTGTACGGGAGCTGGTCCCGTGTCTATAGCACCTTACCGATGTCACCGACCCAGAATTAGCCGAACTTAAGAAGCGGCTAGAAGAGCTTTTGGAGAAGCAGTTCGTTAGACCAAGTGTGTCCCGTGGGGAGCACTGTGTTACTAGTTCGAAAGAAGGACGGTACCTCGAGATTGTGTGTGGACTACAGGCAATTGAACAAGTTGACAATCAAGAACAAATATCCTCTCCCGAGAATTGACGACTTGATGGACCAACTGAAGGGGGCAGCGGTATTCTCGAAGATTGACTTGAGATCTGGGTATCATCAGATAAGAGTGAAGACGGAGGATATACCCAAGACTCGCTTTCCGTACGCGATACGGTCATTACGAGTATCTTGTGATGCCGTTTGGTGTGACGAATGCGCCTGCTATTTTCATGGACTATATGAACCGCATCTTTCGTCCGTACTTGGATAAGTTTGTTGTCGTCTTCATTGATGACATCCTGATATATTCCCAGAATCAGGAGGATCATGCTGAGCACCTCAGCATAGTTCTTCAGATTTTGAAGGAAAAGGAACTGTATGCCAAGCTGTCGAAGTGCGAGTTTTGGCTAGATGAGGTGAAGTTTTTGGGTCATGTGATCTCAAAAGAAGGAATCGCAGTGGATCCATGCAAAGTAGAAGCAGTACTGCAGTGGGAACAACCGAAGTCAGTGACGGAAGTCCGTAGTTTCGTTGGTTTAGCCGGATATTACCGGAGGTTCATAGAAGGGTTTTCCAAGATTGCCGGACCGCTCACTCAATTGACAAAGAAGAATCAAGCTTTCGAATGGACTGATAGATGTGAGCAGAGTTTTCAAGAGTTGAAGAAACGGCTGACTACCTCACCTGTATTAGTGTTACCTGATCCGAATGAACCGTTCGAGGTGTATTGTGACGCTTCGTACCAAGGATTGGGATCTGTTCTTATGCAACACCGAAAGGTGGTAGCCTACGCTTCGCGACAGTTGCGAGTGCATGAAAAGAATTACCCGACTCATGATTTGGAGTTGGCAGCTGTGGTTTTTGCTCTGAAGATATGGAGACATTTCCTTTATGGAGCGACATTCAACATCTTCAGTGACCACAAGAGCTTGAAGTACTTGTACGATCGAAAGAGTTTGAATATGAGGCAGCGGAGATGGCTGGAGTTTTTAAAGGATTATGATTTCCAGTTGTTGTACCACCACAGGCAAGGCGAACGTCGTGGTGACGCCTTAAGTAGAAAGACTATCAGTGTTTCTGCCTTGATGATTAAGGAAAGAGATCTCATCGAACAATTTAGAGATGTATGGTCATTTGTTAAGTTGGAACCCGGAAGAATTTGCATGAATATGGTTACCATCTCAAGCGAGTTGATGGAAGACATACGGGAAAAACAAGACCGATGAATTCTTGCAAGAGAATAAGAGAACAAATGAAACAAGGCGAGAAAACGAGTTCGAAGAAGGAACAGATGGAATTACGAGATTCCGAGGTAGAGTTTGTATTCCTCGTGACCAAGAGCTTAGACGATATATTGTGGATCATGCCCACACTAGCAAGCTAAGTATGCACCATAGTATAACAAAGATGTACCAAGACTTGAAGAAGTTGTTCTGGTGGCATGGACTAAAAAGTGATGTCACTAGATGTGTATCGACTTGTCTAGTCTGTCAAAAAGCCAAAGTGGAACATCAGCGACCTGCAGGGTTACTGCAACCATTGTCTATTCCTGAATGGAAGTGGGACAGCATCGCAATGGACTTTGTTGTGGGATTGCCAAGGACAAGGATGGGACATGACTCGATTTGGGTAATAGTTGATCGACTTACAAAATCGGCTCATTTCCTCCCGATTAACATAAGGTACAGTTTGGAAAAGCTGACCCGCCTGTATATTGGGGAAATTGTCAGATTACATGGTGTGCCTACGAGTATAATCTCGGATAGGGATCCGAGGTTTACCTCAAAGTTTTGGCAAAGTTTACAAGCTTCGTTGGGGACGAGATTGCGCCTGAGTTCGGCGTATCATCCGCAAACCGATGGTCAATCGGAAAGGACGATCCAATCTCTAGAGGACCTACTTAGAGCTTGTTCTATGGAACAGACTGGAAGTTGGGATGAAGTTCTACCACTGGTGGAGTTCACCTACAATAACAATTATCATTCGAGTATAGGGATGGCACCCTATGAAGCTCGTATGGAAGACGGTGTCGAACACCATTATGTTGGTACCAAGACGGCGAGCGTCTTACGATCGGACCGAGACATTATCCAGCAGACGGCCGAGAAGGTTAAGATGATTCAAGAGAAGATGAGAACTGCTCGGAGGCCGACGAAAGAGCTATGCGGATAAGAGAAGAAAGCCTCTTGAGTTTGAAGAAGGTGAGCATGTGTTCTGAAAGTCACACCCACGACCGGGGGTCGGCCGGGCCTTGAAATCTAGAAAACTCACTCCAAAATTTCTTGGACCTTACCAAATTCTTCGCCGGATAGGTCCAGTAGCTTACCAGATAGCCTTACCCCCTATCCTTTCAAACATACATAATGTATTCCATGTGTCACAACTTCGTAAATATTTACCCGATCCAAGTCATGTCATAGCACCGGACACAGTACAGTTAAAAGAGAACCTGACCTATGAAACGTCTCCTGCGAGAATCGAGGATCGACGGATAAAGCAACTACGAGGCAAGGAGATTCCATTGGTAAAGGTGATTTGGAATGAAGCAACTGGTGATGCGACTTGGGAATTGGAAGATAAGATGAAGGAGCAACATCCAGAGTTGTTTTAAGGTATGTAAATTTCGAGGACGAAATTCCTTTTAGTTGGGGAGTGTTGTAACATCCCGAAAAATACATATTTGATCATAAATCATCATTTTATAATATTCTCAATTTTTAGGAATTTTTCAGAAACGACGAATATTTTAATATATTTCTCGTTTTGCGTGCACACTGGGCTGAGAATTGCTGAGACCAGTGTAACACTCCGGAAATTGATTATTTCACCATGAATAGTCATTTTCTAATATTTGTGATTTATGAGAATTTTTCTGGAATTTTTCGGAAACGACGAATATTTTAATATATTCCTCGTTTTGCGTGAAACTCGAGCAGTCGTCGTGAAAACGACTGTAGTGCTTCAAAAATTGGAAAATTATATGACGGATAGTCGTTTTATAATATTTGCAATTTTTGGGAATTTTCTCGAATTTTCCGGAAACGTCGAATATTACCGTATATTCCTCGTTTTACGTGCGCATGACCGGAACCGGAAAACGCGATGTTTTCTCTGCGGACCTGGAACTATGGATAAGTCGACGGGGGATCTTACTAAACCCGAGACTTGACACAGTTTACGAGGTTTTGCAATTTTCGAGAAATCTTAACAGATACATTTGAATCAGTACAGCAAAAAATTTATCTGTCAGATCAATTAAATACTGACTTCTGTCAACTGTAACTATTATCTATTGGATAATAGTGTGTAATAAAAATACTATCACATTATCCTAATGTAATCTACCTTATGTCTAATCAAATCACTTTAATTCAAATTTAATAGTTAAATATTCAAGCTTCCTTAAGAAGCTTTGACCCCAAGCTTTGACCACATGTGTTAGCTTCCAAAGGAAGCCAATTTTTCTCACCCACTTCTCTCTCTCACGTCATGCACGTGATCTGCAGCCCACTCAAGGGAAAGAATTGATTTTTACTATCCTAATATTACATCTAAATGCATTAACACCCAAAAGCACCATTTCTTCTTCCTTTTACGTTTCTTCTTCTTCTTTCTCTCTTCAAACATTTCTTTCTTCCTCTTCCAGCACCATACGTCCAGCCACCCTCAAAGAACCCCAACCTTCATAAAAATTTACATCAACCATGTTTTCTTAATCTCCTACTCCTTCTCATCATCTTTTGTGCTTGGAGTTTTCAAGAAAGCTTCCATCTTCAACCATTTTTCAAGCTTTGAAGGTGAGCTTCCATGGCTGAAAAATTTCAGACCTTCCTCCCATTTTCGTTTCTGGTTTCCTCTGATTTAATGGTCATTTTCTTCTTCTTTTTCACATCATTACATTGTTCTAACTTGGACCACATTTTCTAGGGTTTTTGAGCTTCAAATCCGAAAATCAAGTGCTTCTTGGAATTTTCTTGGTTCTTCATCTTGGTAAGAGGAAGATTAATCCTCCTCAACCTCTTTAGCAACTAGGAATCTTGTGTTTGATTTTTGGAAGAAAAACCACATGGTGGTTGTTCTTGAAATTGCTTGAAATTGATTTCTTGAATGTTATCTTAATTTAGCTTTGAGTAGTTGATTGAGTGGTTAATTATTCATGTAATTTTGTGATTGAAATCCATGATTGCTTGCTGGAAAATTCTGGTTGCTGGACCCCTGAATGTGTCACGGTTTTGGGGCTGTTTTGGGCTGGAAAATGAAGGGAAATGATGCTTAAATTTTGACCAATGCAAGGCTAATTAAATCAAGTAGTTAAGGTTGATCCAAGTGGACAAAATTCTGGTTGTTGGACCTTGGTGAGTGCCACGGTTTTGGGCTATTTTTAAGAGCAGAATTTTGGTTGACATTGTGTCAAGAATAATGCTAGGCAAATTAAGTAAAGGAAGACTAAACTAGTGAGAAGAAAATTTGTAACCTAGGACCCTACTGAGTGCCACGGTTTTGAGGGCTTGAATGAGGGAAAAGATAACAAATTTGAGATGCCAAGACTTGAATTAATCAAGTAACCAAACGTAGATTAAATAGTAGGAAACTTGCAACAATAATTTTTATGATGGATTGTGGTTAAGACTTAGGAGATAAGCTAAATTTGGAAGGTAACTATAAGAATCAAATAACTTGGATCAAAATAACAAGTAAATGGACCTAATGATGTGAACATGATTTATTTGAAACCTTGGGAAGGCCACGGCCTCTAGGTGAAAATTTGGGTTAAGATTCCATAACCCATTACTCGGATTACAAGTAATCAAAGAATACAAGAGATTAAGGATTTCATAAACCTTAATGAACCAATGAGATAATTTTCATAAGACTTGGAGATTTTAGAAATCCATAATGGACCTAAAATATGTTCCTTGAATTATAAATTGATATTATGTTGATATTGGGTTCTTTTTGGATGCAAATTTGCTTATTGCACTCTCTTGATCAAATGTGGTATATTATGCTATTGTATGAAATTGTGGATCATACATGTTCATGCATAGAGTCCTATGCATTGTGAATGTCCTTGTGGACAGTTGTAAGGCCAAGTTGCCTAGGAGATTGAACACACCTTAGTGCGGGTGCGAGTAGACAAGTGTGAGTCTTGTTATGACCTTGGGGGCGTCGGGGTGCGGGTCCTCCACAATGGGTAGTTGGTAGCTCCTTTGCCCGTGGGGCAAACCGATGCAAACGCACCGACGATCCGGACTTGACACTATCCTATATCGTGATCTAGTGTAGAATGTCTGTGCAATGCCATGATTGTGCACGAGAAAATTTATTGATAGCACTAGCCTCGGCAACTGAGTCACGTACATGTCTCCTGATCTTTCTCTCCGACTGTTTGAGTCTAGCTCCATGGAGTAGGAAATTGAATATTGTGTCCATGCATCGTGGAATATTCTGTCATCTGAAAATTATTGTTTACACGATATTTGACTGTCTGAATTTAACTGCCTGGATATTATGAATTATTCATTACCTTTATTAATGATTGCCTGACTGGTTATCTGTTTAAAAGCTTATTTATTGCCTTTACATGCTACGTGGGCGTTATGCGCCGTTCGGTTCTTGGTTGCTGTATTGGTATTGATGGTAGGATGTCTTACCTCTTTCCCTGTGCTTCTACTATTTGTTGTTTATGTGCACCCTGTACTGATCGAAGAAGACGGTGAAGAGACAGAAGATCCTGCCTTCCCGGCTTCGGCTGGCACCGCACAGATTGACTTCCACCGCGACGATGTCCGCACGTATGCGCGGATTCTTGGGAGATGTGCGTCTGACCTTCCTTGGGGGCCAGAGTGCTGGCACATCAACCTGAACTCCGACCGCTGCGTGTACTTGGGAGACGTGTCGATAGCACTTGCCTGGAGACGTCATGAGGCTCCTGTCCTCACTTGCTACCTCGCCTTACGCCTGGAGTTTTACCCGCCTATCGTGAGATGTGGGGTTCCCGTTATTACACTCCGCAGAGGATTCGTTTGATTCCACCGCTCGGGCTCCGTCCCGCGCCTCGTGGTTCCTATGGATGAGTCCTCGGATGAGGAAGATCCCGATGAGGGTCCTCCCGAGGATCCCGAATCGGTCCCTTTTTATCCGAGGGTCGATGATCATTGGTGGCTACCGATGGTTGCCGGTGTTTTATTTTTGGGGCCCGATGTACTTTTCTTTTTGGTTGGGCCGTACATTTTGTATATGCATGTTTCCTTGGGGTGGGTATAGTTTTGCTTTTTGATGATGGCCGGCTTGTATTTATAAAACAGTTGTATTAAATTCTATATATATATATATATATGCATGCTATTCGGTGCAAATTTCTATGTATTGTTTTATTCGTTCCTTTTATTCACATTCCGCATTATCGTTATTATATTAAAAAAAAAAATATATTGCCAAGTTTGCTCACATGGTTAAACATTAATTAATTAAAATGAACCGGGTCTTAATCGTTTGTTTATTTAATTTCCGCATTTTATTTATTTGACAATGTGACGTTCCCTCCCAAAAAGGGCGTTACATTAAGTTAGTATCGAGCCCTAGGTTTATGTTTTCTTTGGGTCTTGAGTGTGAGTCTGTCTTGTTTGTGCTTTGTGTGAATCTCTGTGATGGGTGTCTTGAGTGGATTCCTCGACTTTTCTTATGTTTTCGGTAATCTAATCCGAGAGAAGAGCAAGATGGCAAGAGGTGGAGACATGGCACCGCTATTGAAGCGATGCGAGAATGGTGAAGTCATCGCCCAACAAAATGAACGCGCTACTCAACAACAAGAAAGAGCTGCTCAACGCTTGAGGCGATCCGCCGACGCGCAAAACTTAGCGAGTTTCGTCGTCATAACCCCTCCGCAATTCAAGGGGGAGTTTGATCCGACAAGGCTAATCTATGGATCAAGGAGCTGGAAAAAGTCTTTCGTGGCATGAATTGTGCGGAAAGACAAGAAGGTAAATTATGCGACTTTTATGCTTGTCGAAATGCCGAAGACTGTGGAATGGAGCTCAAAGGGCATTAGAAGCCGAAGGAGCAGAGGTCACTTGGGAATTGTTCAAGGAGAAATTCTTGGGCAAATACTTTCCTGCGAATGCGAGACACGCAAAGGAGATGGAGTTCCTCAACCTGAGACAGGGGAACATGACGGTCAGCGAATACGCAGCCAAGTTTGAAAACTTGGAGAAATTTTCAACACATTACCAGCATCAAACTGATGAAGCCTGGAAATGCTGGAAATTCACCGAAGGACTGAGGTACGAGGTAAAGAAAGCTGTGATTACCTTGAAAATGAAGGTATTCTCGGAACTGTTAGACACTTGCTGTGAAGTTGAAGCCTTGGAGCAGGCTAGAGACGCGAGAAACAGGAACTTTGGGCCTGTACGGTCCCAAAGAGGTGGAGGCAGTGGTTCAAACCGCTTTCAGAAGAAACCCTATTCCCGACCAACGGGGGTCAACAACAAATCGGTGGAAGTTCGGTGGAGGTTCTTCTCGGGAACCGAATCGGTCGAAATACGACCTACCCGTCCAAATGCCTCGAAGTGTGGGAAGGATCATCTCACAAGAGACTGCACGATAAAGGGAATCATTTGCTTCAGATGTGGCAAACCGGGCCATATGTCCAGAGATTGTAACCAAGCAAAGGCTGAACCTTCAGTCAATGCAACCCGAGCCAAGAAACCGCAAGCCGGAGGTCGAGTTTATACTATGAGTGGAGCTGAAGCTTCTGAATCCGAAGACTTGATTCAAGGAGAAGGCGCCATAGAAGGTAATCTTTTAAAAGTACTGTATGACTCTGGGGCAACCCATTCTTTCATATCATATGACTGTGTGCTACGACTTGGTTTACCTGTGTCTGAACTACCTTTTGAATTGACTGTTTCAACCCCCACTGATAAACCGGTAGTTACTACCAAAGTCTGTTTGAAGTGTCCTTTGATTGTTGAAGGTCGAATCTTTTCTGTCGATTTGATCTGTTTACCTCTTTCACAGTTAGATGTAATCCTAGGAATGGACTGGTTATCTTCCAACCATGTTCTGTTAGATTGTTCTAGTAAGACCATAGTCTTTCCTGTGGATGAGAATTCTAGATACTTGACGGCCAACCAAGCACGAGCTTTCTTGAAAGAAGGAGCTCAGGGGTACATGCTATTATCTTCTTTGAAAGTTGAGAGTGAGGCTGATTTGAGTACTATTCCTAGTGAAGGAATTTCCTGAGATCTTCCCTGAAGAAGTACCTGGTTTACCACCGGCACGTGAGATCGAGTTTGCTATTGATCTTGTACCGGGAGCTGGTCCCGTGTCTATAGCACCTTACCGTATGTCACCGACAGAATTAGCCGAACTTAAGAAGCAGCTAGAAGAGCTTTTGGAGAAGCAGTTCGTTAGACCAAGTGTGTCCCCGTGGGGAGCACCTGTGTTACTAGTTCGAAAGAAGGACGGTACCTCGAGATTGTGTGTGGACTACAGGCAATTGAACAAGTTGACAATCAAGAACAAATATCCTCTCCCGAGAATTGACGACTTGATGGACCAACTGAAGGGGCAGCGGTATTCTCGAAGATTGACTTGAGATCCGGGTATCATCGGATAAGAGTGAAGACGGAGGATATACCCAAGACTGCCAGACGCGATACGGTCATTACGAGTATCTTGTGATGCCGTTTGGTGTGACGAATGCGCCTGCTATTTTCATGGACTATATGAACCGCATCTTTCGTCCGTACTTGGATAAGTTTGTTGTCGTCTTCATTGATGACATCCCGATATATTCCCGAATCAGGAGGATCATGCTTGAGCACCTCAAAGATAGTTCTTCGATTTTGAAGGAAAAGGAACTGTATGCCAAGCTGTCGAAGTGCGAGTTTTGGCTAGATGAGGTGAAGTTTTTGGGTCATGTGATCTCAAAAGAAGGAATCGCAGTGGATCCATGCAAAGTAGAAGCAAGATGCTTGCGGGGGAACAACCGAAGTCAGGGACGGAAGTCCGTAGTTTCGTTGGTTTAGCCGGATATTACCGGAGGTTCATAGAAGGGTTTTCCAAGATTGCCGGACCGCTCACTCAATTGACAAAGAAGAATCAAGCTTTCAAATGGACTGATAGATGTGAGCAGAGTTTTCAAGAGTTGAAGAAACGGCTGACTACCTCACCTGTATTAGTGTTACCTGATCCGAATGAACCGTTCGAGGTGTATTGTGACGCTTCGTACCAAGGATTGGGATCTGTTCTTATGCAACACCGAAAGGTGGTAGCCTACGCTTCGCGACAGTTGCGAGTGCATGAAAAGAATTACCCGACTCATGATTTGGAGTTGGCAGCTGTGGTTTTTGCTCTGAAGATATGGAGACATTTCCTTTATGGAGCGACATTCAACATCTTCAGTGACCACAAGAGCTTGAAGTACTTGTACGATCGAAAAAGAGTGAATATGAGGCAAATGGAGATGGCTGGAGTTTTTAAAGGATTATGATTTCCGGTGTTGTACCACCACAGGCAAGGCGAACGTCGTGGTGACGCCTTAAGTAGAAAGACTATCAGTGTTTCTGCCTTGATGATTAAGGAAAGAGATCTCATCGAACAATTTAGAGATGTATGGTCATTTGTTAAGTTGGAACCGGAAGAATTTGCATGAATATGGTTACCATCTCAAGCGAGTTGATGGAAGACATACGGGAAAAACAAGACCGATGAATTCTTGCAAGAGATAAGAGAACAAATGAAACAAGGCGAGAAAACAGAGTTCGAAGAAGGAACAGATGGAATTCTGAGATTCCGAGGTAGAGTTTGTATTCCTCGTGACCAAGAGCTTAGACGATATATTGTGGATCATGCCCACACTAGCAAGCTAAGTATGCACCCTGGTATAACAAAGATGTACCAAGACTTGAAGAAGTTGTTCTGGTGGCATGGACTAAAAAGCGACGTCACTAGATGTGTATCGACTTGTCTAGTCTGTCAAAAAGCCAAAGTGGAACATCAGCGACCTGCAGGGTTGCTGCAACCATTGTCTATTCCTGAATGGAAGTGGGACAGCATCGCAATGGACTTTGTTGTGGGATTGCCAAGGACAAGGATGGGACATGACTCGATTTGGGTAATAGTTGATCGACTTACAAAATCGGCTCATTTCCTCCCGATTAACATAAGGTACAGTTTGGAAAAGCTGACCCGCCTGTATATTGGGGAAATTGTCAGATTACATGGTGTGCCTACGAGTATAATCTCGGATAGGGATCCGAGGTTTACCTCAAAGTTTTGGCAAAGTTTACAAGCTTCGTTGGGGACGAGATTGCGCCTGAGTTCGGCGTATCATCCGCAAACCGATGGTCAATCGGAAAGGACGATCCAATCTCTAGAGGACCTACTTAGAGCTTGTTCTATGGAACAGACTGGAAGTTGGGATGAAGTTCTACCACTGGTGGAGTTCACCTACAATAACAGTTATCATTCGAGTATAGGGATGGCACCCTATGAAGCTCAGATGTATGGAAGACGGTGTCGAACACCATTATATTGGTACCAAGACGGCGAGCGTCTTACGATCGGACCGTACATTATCCAACAGACGACCGAGAAGGTTAAGATGATTCAAGAGAAGATGAGAACTGCTCAGAGCCGACAGAAGAGCTATGCGGATAAGAGAAGAAAGCCTCTTGAGTTTGAAGAAGGTGAGCATGTGTTCTGAAAGTCACACCCACGACCGGGGTCGGCCGGGCCTTGAAATCTAGAAAACTCACTCCAAAATTTCTTGGACCTTACCAAATTCTTCACGGATAGGTCCAAGTAGCTTACCGTATAGCCTTACCCCTATCCTTTCAAACATACATAATGTATTCCATGTGTCACAACTTCGTAAATATTTACCCGATCCAAGTCATGTCATAGCACCGGACACGAGACGCTTAAAAGAGAACGACCTATGAAACGTCTCCTGCGAGAATCGAGGATCGACGGATAAAAGCAACTACGAGGCAAGGAGATTCCATTGGTAAAGGTGATTTGGAATGAAGCAACTGGTGATGCGACTTGGGAATTGGAAGATAAGATGAAGGAGCAACATCCGAATTGTTTTAAGGTATGTAAATTTCGAGGACGAAATTCCTTTTAGTAGGGGAGTGTTGTAACATCCCGAAAAATACATATTTGATCATAAATCATCATTTTATAATATTCTCAATTTTTAGGAATTTTTCTAGAATTTTTCGAAACGACGAATATTTTAATATATTTTCGTTTTGCGTGCACACACTGGCCGAGAATTGCTTGAGACCAGTGTAACACTCCGGAAATTGATTATTTCACCATGAATAGTCATTTTCTAATATTTGTGATTTATGAGAATTTTTCTGAATTTTTCTAAACGACGAATATTTTAATATATTCCTCGTTTTGCGTGAAACTCGAGCAGAGTCGTGAAAACGACTGTAGTGCTTCAAAAATTGGAAAATTATATGACGGATAGTCGTTTTATAATATTTGCAATTTTTGGGAATTTTCTGGGAATTTTCTGGAAACGTCGAATATTACCGTATATTCCTCGTTTTACGTGTGCACTGACTAGAACCGGGGAAACGCGATGTTTTCTCTGAGAACCTTGAACTATGGATAAGTCGACGGGGGATCTTACTAAACTCGAGACTTGACACAGTTTACGAGGTTTGCAATTTTCGAGAAATCTTAACGATACATTTAAATCAAGATAAATAGAAAAATTTATCTGTCGATCAATTAAATACCGACTTCATCAGTTCAGTAACTATTATCTATTGGATAATAGTGTGTAATAAAAATACTATCACATTATCCTAATGTAATCTACCTTATGTCTAATCAAATCACTTTAATTCAAATTTAATAGTTAAATATTCAAGCTTCCTTAAGAAGCTTTGACCCCAAGCTTTGACCACATGTGTTAGCTTCCAAAGGAAGCCAATTTTTCTCACCCACTTCTCTCTCTCACGTCTGCCAGCAGCCCACTCAAGGGAAAGAATTGATTTTTACTATCCTAATATTACATCTAAATGCATTAACACCCAAAAGCACCATTTCTTCTTCCTTTTACGTTTCTTCTTCTTCTTTCTCTCTTCAAACATTTCTTTCTTCCTCTTCCAAAGACCATACGTCCAGCCACCCTCAAAGAACCCCAACCTTCATAAAAATTTACATCAACCATGTTTTCTTAATCTCTTACTCCTTCTCATCATCTTTTGTGCTTGGAGTTTTCAAGAAAGCTTCCATCTTCAACCATTTTTCAAGCTTTGAAGGTGAGCTTCCATGGCTGAAAAATTTCAGACCTTCCTCCCATTTTCGTTTCTGGTTTCCTCTTGATTTAATGGTCATTTTCTTCTTCTTTTTCACATCATTACATTGTTCTAACTTGGACCACATTTTCTAGGGTTTTTGAGCTTCAAATCCGAAAATCAAGTGCTTCTTGGAATTTTCTTGGTTCTTCATCTTGGTAAGAGGAAGATTAATCCTCCTCAACCTCTTTAGCAACTAGGAATCTTGTGTTTGATTTTTGGAAGAAAAACCACATGGTGGTTGTTCTTGAAATTGCTTGAAATTGATTTCTTGAATGTTATCTTAATTTAGCTTTGAGTAGTTGATTGAGTGGTTAATTATTCATGTAATTTTGTGATTGAAATCCATGATTGCTTGCTGGAAAATTCTGGTTGCTGGACCCCTGAATGTGTCACGGTTTTGGGGCTGTTTTGGGCTGGAAAATGAAGGGAAATGATGCTTAAATTTTGACCAATGCAAGGCTAATTAAATCAAGTAGTTAAGGTTGATCCAAGTGGACAAAATTCTGGTTGTTGGACCTTGGTGAGTGCCACGGTTTTGGGCTGTTTTTAAGAGCAGAATTTTGGTTGACATTGTGTCAAGAATAATGCTAGGCAAATTAAGTAAAGGAAGACTAAACTAGTGAGAAGAAAATTTGTAACCTAGGACCCTACTGAGTGCCACGGTTTTGAGGGCTTGAATGAGGGAAAAGATAACAAATTTGAGATGCCAAGACTTGAATTAATCAAGTAACCAAACGTAGATTAAATAGTAGGAAACTTGAAACAATAATTTTTATGATGGATTGTGGTTAAGACTTAGGAGATAAGCTAAATTTGGAAGGTAACTATAAGAATCAAATAACTTGGATCAAAATAACAAGTAAATGGACCTAATGATGTGAACATGATTTATTTGAAACCTTGGGAAGGCCACGACCTCTAGGTGAAAATTTGGGTTAAGATTCCATAACCCATTACTTGGATTACAAGTAATCAAAGAATACAAGAGATTAAGGATTTCATAAACCTTAATGAACCAATGAGATAATTTTCATAAGACTTGGAGATTTTAGAAATCCATAATGGACCTAAAATATGTTCCTTGAATTATAAATTGATATTATGTTGATATTGGGTTCTTTTTGGATGCAAATTTGCTTATTGCACTCTCTTGATCAAATGTGGTATATTATGCTATTGTATGAAATTGTGGATCATACATGTTCATGCATAGAGTCCTATGCATTGTGAATGTCCTTGTGGACAGTTGTAAGGCCAAGTTGCCTAGGAGATTGAACACACCTTAGTGCGGGTGCGAGTAGACAAGTGTGGGTCTTGTTATGACCTTGGGGGCGTCGGGGTGCGGGTCCTCCACAATGGGTAGTTGGTAGCTCCTTTGCCCGTGGGGCAAACCGATGCAAACGCACCGACGATCCGGACTTGACACTATCCTATATCGTGATCTAGTGTAGAATGTCTGTGCAATGCCATGATTGTGCACGAGAAAATTTATTGATAGCACTGGCCTCGGCAGCCGAGTCACAGACATGTCTCCTGATCTTTCTCTCCGACTGTTTGAGTCTAGCTCCATGGAGTAGGAAATTGAATATTGTGTCCATGCATCGTGGAATATTCTGTCATCTGAAAATTATTGTTTACACGATATTTGACTGTCTGAATTTAACTGCCTGGATATTATGAATTATTCATTACCTTTATTAATGATTGCCTGACTGGTTATCTGTTTAAAAGCTTATTTATTGCCTTTACATGCTACGTGGGCGTTATGCGCCGTTCGGTTCTTGGTTGCTGTATTGGTATTGATGGTAGGATGTCTTACCTCTTTCCCTGTGCTTCTATTATTTGCTGTTTATGTGCACCCTGTACTGATCGAAGACGACGGTGAAGAGACAGAAGATCCTGCCTTCCCCGGCTTCTGGCCTGCACAGGACTGACTTCCACTGCGACGATGTCTGCACGTATGCACGGATTCTTGGGAGATGTGCGTCTGACCTTCCTTGGGGGGCCAGAGTGCTGGCACATCAACCTGAACTCCGACCGCTGCGTGTACTTGGGAGACGTGTCGATAGCACTTGCCTGGAGACGTCATGAGGCACCTGTCCTCACTTGCTACCTCAGCTTACGCCTGGAGTTTTACCTGCCTATCAGGGAGATGTGGGGTTCCCGTTATTACACTCCGCAGGAGGATTCGTTTGATTCCACCGCTCGGGCTCCGTCCCGCGCCTCGTGGTTCCTATGGATGAGTCCTCGGATGAGGAAGATCCCGATGAGGGTCCTCCCGAGGATCCCGAATCGGTACCTTTTTATCCGAGGGGTCGATGATCATTGGTGGCTACCGATGGTACCGCCGTGTTTTTTTTTGGGGCTCGATGTACTTTTCTTTTTGGTTGGGCTGTACATTTTGTATATGCACATTTCCCTTGGGGTGGGTATAGTTTTACTTTTTTATGATGGCCAGGCTTGTATTTATAAAACAGTTGTATTAAATTCTATATATATATATATGCATGCTATTCAGGTGCAAATTTCTGGGTATTGTTTTATTCGTTCCTTTTATTCACATTCCGCATTATCGTTATTATATAAAAAAAAAATATGGCCAATTTTGCTCACATGGTTAAACATTAATTAATTAAAATGAATCGGGTCTTAATCGTTTGTTTATTTAATTTTCGCATTTTATTTATTTGACAATGTGACGTTCCCTCCCAAAAAGGGGCGTTACATTAAGTTAGTATCAGAGCCCCGATTTATGTTTTCTTTGGGTCTTGAGTGTGAGTCTGTCTTGTTTGTGCTGTGTGAATCTCTGTGATGGGTGTCTTGAGTGGATTCCTCTGACTTTTCTTATGTTTTCAGTAATCTAATCTGAGAGAAGAGCAAGATGGCAAGAGGTGGAGACATGGCAGCTGCTATTGAAGCGATGCAGAGAATGGCTGAAGTCATCGCCCAACAAAATGAACGCGCTACTCAACAACAAGAAAGAGCTGCTCAACAGCTTGAGGCGGCGACCGCCGACGCGCAAAACTTAGCGAGTTTCGTCGTCATAACCCTCCGCAATTCAAGGGGGAGTTTGATCTCGACAAAGCTAATCTATGGATCAAGGAGCTGGAAAAAGTCTTTCGTGGCATGAATTGTGCGGAAGACAAGAAGGTAAATTATGCGACTTTTATGCTTGTCGGAAATGCCGAAGACTGGTGGAATGGAGCTCAAAGGGCATTAGAAGCCGAAGGAGCAGAGGTCACTTGGGAATTGTTCAAGGAGAAATTCTTGGGCAAATACTTTCCTGCGAATGCGAGACACGCAAAGGAGATGGAGTTCCTCAACCTGAGACAGGGGAACATGACTGTCAGCGAATACGCAGCCAAGTTTGAAAACTTGGAGAAATTTTCAACACATTACCAGCATCAAACTGATGAAGCCTGGAAATGCTGGAAATTCACCGAAGGACTGAGGTACGAGGTAAAGAAAGCTGTGATTACCTTGAAAATGAAGGTATTCTCGGAACTGTTAGACACTTGCTGTGAAGTTGAAGCCTTGGAGCAGGCTAGAGACGCGAGAAACAGGAACTTTGGGCCTGTACGGTCCCAAAGAGGTGGAGGCAGTGGTTCAAACCGCTTTCAGAAGAAACCCTATTCCCGACCAACGGGGAGTCAACAACAAATCGGTGGAAGTTCGGTGGAGGTTCTTCTCGGGAACCGAACCGGTCGAAATACGACCTACCCGTCCAAATGCCTGAAGTGTGGGAAGGATCATCTCACAAGAGACTGCACGATAAAGGGAATCATTTGCTTCAGATGTGGCAAACCGGGCCATATGTCCAGAGACTGTAACCAAGCAAAGGCTGAGCCTTCAGTCAATGCAACCCGAGCCAAGAAACCGCAAGCCGGAGGTCGAGTTTATACTATGAGTGGAGCTGAAGCTTCTGAATCCGAAGACTTGATTCAAGGAGAAGGCGCCATAGAAGGTAATCTTTTAAAAGTACTGTATGACTCTGGGGCAACCCATTCTTTCATATCATATGACTGTGTGCTACGACTTGGTTTACCTGTGTCTGAACTACCTTTTGAATTGACTGTTTCAACCCCCACTGATAAACCGGTAGTTACTACCAAAGTCTGTTTGAAGTGTCCTTTGATTGTTGAAGGTCGAATCTTTTCTGTCGATTTGATCTGTTTACCTCTTTCACAGTTAGATGTAATCCTAGGAATGGACTAGTTATCTTCCAACCATGTTCTGTTAGATTGTTCTAGTAAGACCATAGTCTTTCCTATGGATGAGAATTCTAGATACTTGACGGCCAACCAAGCACGAGCTTTCTTGAAAGAAGGAGCTCAGGGGTACATGCTATTATCTTCTTTGAAAGTTGAGAGTGAGGCTGATTTGAGTACTATTCCGGTAGTGAAGGAATTTCCTGAGATCTTCCCTGAAGAAGTACCTGGTTTACCACCGGCACGTGAGATCGAGTTTGCTATTGATCTTGTACCGGGAGCTGGTCCCGTGTCTATAGCACCTTACCGTATGTCACCGAAACGCAATTAGCCGAACTTAAGAAGCACTAGAAGAGCTTTTGGAGAAGCAGTTCGTTAGACCAAGTGTGTCCCCGTGGGGAGCACCCGTGTTACTAGTTCGAAAGAAGGACGGTACCTCGAGATTGTGTGTGGACTACGAGGCAATTGAACAAGTTGACAATCAAGAACAAATATCCTCTCCCGAGAATTGACGACTTGATGGACCAACCGAAGGGGCAGCGGTATTCTCGAAGATTGACTTGAGATCCGGGTATCATCGGATAAGAGTGAAGACGGAGGATATACCCAAGACTGCTGTTTTCACCGTACGCGATACGGTCATTACGAGTATCTTGTGATGCCGTTTGGTGTGACGAATGCGCCCGCTATTTTCATGGACTATATGAACCGCATCTTTCGTCCGTACTTGGATAAGTTTGTTGTCGTCTTCATTGATGACATCCCGATATATTCCCGAATCGGGAGGATCATGCCGAGCACCTCAAAGATAGTTCTTCGATTTTGAAGGAAAAGGAACCGTATGCCAAGCTGTCGAAGTGCGAGTTTTGGCTACATGAGGTGAAGTTTTTGGATCATGTGATCTCAAAAGAAGGAATCGCAGTGGATCCATGCAAAGTAGAAGCAGTACTGCAGTGGGAACAACCGAAGTCAGTGACGGAAGTCCGTAGCTTCGTTGGTTTAGCCGGATATTACCGGAGGTTCATAGAAGGGTTTTCCAAGATTGCCGGACCGCTCACTTAATTGACAAAGAAGAATCAAGCTTTCAAATGGACTGATAGATGTGAGCAGAGTTTTCAAGAGTTGAAGAAACGGCTGACTACCTCACCTGTATTAGTGCTACCTGATCCGAATGAACCGTTCGAGGTGTATTGTGACGCTTCGTACCAAGGATTGGGATCTGTTCTCATGCAACACCGAAAGGTGGTAGCCTACGCTTCGCGACAGTTGCGAGTGCATGAAAAGAATTACCCGACTCATGATTTGGAGTTGGCAGCTGTGGTTTTTGCTCTGAAGATATGGAGACATTTCCTTTATGGAGCGACATTCAACATCTTCAGTGACCACAAGAGCTTGAAGTACTTGTATGATCAGAAAGAGCTGAATATGAGGCAGCGGAGATGGCTGGAGTTTATAAAGGATTATGATTTCCAGTTGTTGTACCACCCTGGCAAGGCGAACGTCGTGGCTGACGCCTTAAGTAGAAAGACTATCAGTGTTTCTGCCTTGATGATTAAGGAAAGAGATCTCATCGAACAATTTAGAGATGTATGGTCATTTGTTAAGTTGGAACCCGGAAGAATTTGCATGAGTATGGTTACCATCTCAAGCGAGTTGATGGAAGACATACGGGAAAAACAGAAGACCGATGAATTCTTGCAAGAGATAAGAGAACAAATGAAACAAGGCGAGAAAACAGAGTTTGAAGAAGGAACAGATGGAATTCTGAGATTCCGAGGCAGAGTTTGTATTCCTCGTGACCAAAAGCTTAGACGATATATTGTGGATCATGCCCACACTAGCAAGCTAAGTATGCACCCTGGTATAACAAAGATGTACCAAGACTTGAAGAAGTTGTTCTGGTGGCATGGACTAAAAAGCGACGTCACTAGATGTGTATCGACTTGTCTAGTCTGTCAAAAAGCCAAAGTGGAACATCAGCGACCTGCAGGGTTGCTGCAACCATTGTCTATTCCTGAATGGAAGTGGGACAGCATCGCAATGGACTTTGTTGTGGGATTGCCAAGGACAAGGATGGGACATGACTCTATTGGGTAATAGTTGATCGACTTACAAAATCGGCTCATTTCCTCCCGATTAACATAAGGTACAGTTTGGAAAAGCTGACCCGCCTGTATATTGGGGAAATTGTCAGATTACATGGTGTGCCTATGAGTATAATCTCGGATAGGGATCTGAGGTTTACCTCAAAGTTTTGGCAAAGTTTACAAGCTTCGTTGGGGACGAGATTGCGCCTGAGTTCGGCGTATCATCCGCAAACCGATGGTCAATCGGAAAGGACGATCCAATCTCTAGAGGACCTACTTAGAGCTTGTTCTATGGAACAAACTGGAAGTTGGGATGAAGTTCTACCACTGGTGGAGTTCACCTACAATAACAGTTATCATTCGAGTATAGGGATGGTACCCTATGAAGCTCTATATGGAAGACGGTGTCGAACACCATTATGTTGGTACCAAGACGGCGAGCGTCTTACGATCGGACCAGACATTATCCAGCAGACGACTGAGAAGGTTAAGATGATTCAAGAGAAGATGAGAACTGCTCAGAGCCGACAGAAGAGCTATGCGGATAAGAGAAGAAAGCCTCTTGAGTTTGAAGAAGGTAAGCATGTGTTCCTGAAAGTCACACCCACGACTGGGTCGGCCGGCCTTGAAATCTAAAAACTCACTCCAAAATTTCTTGGACCTTACCAAATTCTTCGCGGATAGGTCCAAGTAGCTTACCATATAGCCTTACCCCCTATCCTTTCAAACATACATAATGTATTCCATGTGTCACAACTTCGTAAATATTTACCTGATCCAAGTCATGTCATAGCACCGGACACAGTACAGTTAAAAGAGAACCTGACCTATGAAACGTCTCCTACGAGAATCGAGGATCGACGGATAAAGCAACTACGGGGCAAGGAGATTCCATTGGTAAAGGTGATTTGGAATGAAGCAACTGGTGATGCGACTTGGGAATTGGAAGATAAAATGAAGGAGCAACATCCAGAGTTGTTTTAAGGTATGTAAATTTCGAGGACGAAATTCCTTTTAGTTGGGGAGTGTTGTAACATCCCAAAAAATACATATTTGATCATAAATCATCATTTTATAATATTCTCAATTTTTAGGAATTTTTCTAGAATTTTTCAGAAACGATGAATATTTTAATATATTTCTCGTTTTGCGTGCACACTGGGCTGAGAATTGCTGAGACCAGTGTAACACTCCGGAAATTGATTATTTCACCATGAATAATCATTTTCTAATATTTGTGATTTATGAGAATTTTTCTGGAATTTTCCGGAAACGACGAATATTTTAATATATTCCTCGTTTTGCGTGAAACTCGAGCAGAGTCGTGAAAACGACTGTAGTGCTTCAAAAATTGGAAAATTATATGACGGATAGTCGTTTTATAATATTTACAATTTTTGGGAATTTTCTGGAAACGTCGAATATTACCGTATATTCCTCGTTTTGCGTGCGCACTGACTGGAACCGGGAAAACGCAATGTTTTCTCTGCGGACCTGGAACTATGGATAAGTCGACGGGGGATCTTACTAAACTCGAGACTTGACACAGTTTACGAGATTTCGCAATTTTCGAGAAATCTTAACAGATACATTTGAATCAGTACAGCGAAAAATTTATCTGTCAGATCAATTAAATACTGACTTAATTAATCAGAACTATTATCTATTGGATAATAGTGTGTAATAAAAATACTATCACATTATCCTAATGTAATCTACCTTATGTCTAATCAAATCACTTTAATTCAAATTTAATAGTTAAATATTCAAGCTTCCTTAAGAAGCTTTGACCCCAAGCTTTAACCACATGTGTTAGCTTCCAAAGGAAGCCAATTTTTCTCACCCACTTCTCTCTCTCACGTCTGCCACAGCCCAGCCCACTCAAGGGAAAGAATTGATTTTTACTATCCTAATATTACATCTAAATGCATTAACACCCAAAAGCACCATTTCTTCTACCTTTTACGTTTCTTCTTCTTCTTTCTCTCTTCAAACATTTCTTTCTTCCTCTTCCAAAGACCATACGTCCAGCCACCCTCAAAGAACCCCAACCTTCATAAAAATTTACATCAACCATGTTTTCTTAATCTCCTACTCCTTCTCATCATCTTTTGTGCTTGGAGTTTTCAAGAAAGCTTCCATCTTCAACCATTTTTCAAGCTTTGAAGGTGAGCTTCCATGGCTGAAAAATTTCAGACCTTCCCTCCCATTTTCGTTTCTGGTTTCCTCTTGATTTAATGGTCATTTTCTTCTTCTTTTTCACATCATTACATTGTTCTAACTTGGACCACATTTTCTAGGGTTTTTGAGCTTTAAATCCGAAAATCAAGTGCTTCTTGGAATTTTCTTGGTTCTTCATCTTGGTAAGAGGAAGATTAATCCCCCTCAACCTCTTTAGCAACTAGGAATCTTGTGTTTGATTTTTGGAAGAAAAACCACATGGTGGTTGTTCTTGAAATTGCTTGAAATTGATTTCTTGAATGTCATCTTAATTTAGCTTTGAGTAGTTGATTGAGTGGTTAATTATTCATGTAATTTTGTGATTGAAATCCATGATTGCTTGCTGGAAAATTCTGGTTGCTGGACCCCTGAATGTGTCACGGTTTTGGGGCTGTTTTGGGCTGGAAAATGAAGGGAAATGATGCTTAAATTTTGACCAATGCAAGGCTAATTAAATCAAGTAGTTAAGGTTGATCCAAGTGGACAAAATTCTGGTTGTTGGACCTTGGTGAGTGCCACGATTTTGGGCTGTTTTTAAGAGCAGAATTTTGGTTGACATTGTGTCAAGAATAATGCTAGGCAAATTAAGTAAAGGAAGACTAAACTAGTGAGAAGAAAATTTGTAACCTAGGACCCTATTGAGTGCCACGGTTTTGAGGGCTTGAATGAGGGAAAAGATAACAAATTTGAGATGTCAAGACTTGAATTAATCAAGTAACCAAACGTAGATTAAATGGTAGGAAACTTGCAACAATAATTTTTATGATGGATTGTGGTTAAGACTTAGGAGATAAGCTAAATTTGGAAGGTAACTATAAGAATCAAATAACTTGGATCAAAATAACAAGTAAATGGACCTAATGATGTGAACATGATTTATTTGAAACCTTGGGAAGGCCACGGCCTCTAGGTGAAAATTTGGGTTAAGATTCCATAACCCATTACTCGGATTACAAGTAATCAAAGAATACAAGAGATTAAGGATTTCATAAACCTTAATGAACCAATGAGATAATTTTCATAAGACTTGGAGATTTTAGAAATCCATAATGGACCTAAAATATGTTCCTTGAATTATAAATTGATATTATGTTGATATTGGGTTCTTTTTGGATGCAAATTTGCTTATTGCACTCTCTTGATCAAATGTGGTATATTATGCTATTGTATGAAATTGTGGATCATACATGTTAATGCATAGAGTCCTATGCATTGTGAATGTCCTTGTGGACTGTTGTAAGGCCAAGTTGCCTAGGAGATTGAACACACCTTAGTGCGGGTGCGAGTAGACAAGTGTGGGTCTTGTTATGACCTTGGGGGCGTCGGGGTGCGGGTCCTCCACAATGGGTAGGTTGTAGCTCCTTTGCCCGTGGGGCAAACCGATGCAAACGCACCGACGATCCGGACTTGATACTGTCCTATATCGTGATCTAGTGTAGAATGTCTGTGCAATGCCATGATTGTGCACGAGAAAATTTATTGATAGCACTGGCCTCGGCAGCCGAGTCACAGACATGTCTCCTGATCTTTCTCTCCGACTGTTTGAGTCTAGCTCCATGGAGTAGGAAATTGAATATTGTGTCCATGCATCGTGGAATATTCTGTCATCTGAAAATTATTGTTTACCCGATATTTAACTGTCTGAATTTAACTGCCTGGATATTATGAATTATTCATTACCTTTATTAATGATTGCCTGACTGGTTATCTGTTTAAAAGCTTATTTATTGCCTTTACATGCTACGTGGGCGTTATGCGCCGTTCGGTTCTTGGTTGCTGTATTGGTATTGATGGTAGGATGTCTTACCTCTTTCCCTGTGCTTCTATTATTTGTTTGTTTATGTGCACCCATGCGATCGAAGACGACGGTGAAGAGACAGAAGATCCTCGCCTTCCCGGCTTCGGCCTCGCACAGATCGACTTCCACTTGCGACGATGTCCGCACGCATGCACGGATTCTTGGGAGATGTGCGTCGACCTTCCTTGGGGGCCGAGTGCGGCACATCAACCTCGAACTCCGACCGCTGCGTGTACTTGGGAGACGTGTCGATAGCACTTGCCTGGAGACGTCATGCGGGCACCCGTCCTCACTTGCTACCTCGCCTACGCCCGGAGTTTTACCCGCCTATCGTGAGATGTGGGGTTCCCGTTATTACACTTCGCAGGAGGATTCGTTTGATTCCACCGCTCGGGCTCCGTCCCGCGCCTCTGTGGTTCCTATGGATGAGTCCTCGGATGAGGAAGATCCTGATGAGGGTCCTCCTGAGGATCCTGAATCGGTACCTTTTTATCTGAGGGGTCGATGATCATTGGTGGCTACTGATGGCTGCCAGTGTTTTTGTTTTGGGGGCCTGATGTACTTTTCTTTTTGGTTGGGCTGTACATTTTGTATATGCACATTTCCCTTGGGGTGGGTATAGTTTTACTTTTTGATGATGGCCAGGCTTGTATTTATAAAACAGTTGTATTAAATTCTATATATATATATATATATATATATATATATATGCATGCTATTCAGGTGCAAATTTCTGGGTATTGTTTTATTCGTTCCTTTTATTCACATTCCGCATTATCGTTATTATAAAAAAAAAATATGGCCAATTTTGCTCACATGGTTAAACATTAATTAATTAAAATGAACCGAGTCTTAATCGTTTGTTTATATAATTTCCGCATTTTATTTATTTGACAATGTGACGTTCCCTCCCAAAAAGGGGCGTTACATATTCTATGTGTACAAATTAATGGATTAATGCCTTTTCTGTCCTTTAATGTCCATCCAAATGCACTTTTATGCCTTTTAAGTACTTCTATTAACATACATTCTTGTTCTTCAGTAAGAGACGAGGAAATTACCACTGGAAAGCTTTGTTCTTTTCCCAAAAATGTGTGCTTCAACCCAACAGGTAATGGCATTAGTTTCGGTGTGGGTATTTCTTCATGGATATTCTTATTCCTGGGTTTTAACTCTTCAAATCTTAACTTCTATCCCTTGTACTCCTTTACTTATGTACAATCAAGCAAAGAGCATATTTCAGATATATCATCATTTAATTGCGTGTATGAATCAAATGAATTGACTAAACAAATTTCTGATGGGTCAGAAGAACTCATTGTTTGAAGATGATCATCTATGATGGCTTCAATTCCTTCATTTTCCTCTTTTTCATCAAGGACTTCTTATGGTTGCTTGCACATATTAAAAGCATTAAGCTCCAGTGTCATGTTTCCAAATGTTAGCTTCACCACTCCATTTCTGCAATTTATCAAGCATTAGATGTTGCTAAAAATGGACAACCTAAAATAACAGGAATTGACTTGCAACTGTTAACCATATGTTCAGTATCCAAGACAATAAAATTCACAAGATATATGAATTTATTAACTTGCACCAACACATCTTCTACTATTCCTCTTGAAATTTTAATTGATCTATCAACAAGTAGAAGAGTTACAAAAGTTAGTTTTAACTTATTCAAGTTGAGTTGTTGATAAACTGAATATGGAAGCAAATTGACACTACCACCAAGATCAAGTAAAGCTTTTTCAATTTTATGTTCTCTAATAATGCATGAAATTGTAGGACTACTAGAGTTTTTATATTTCAACGCATTATTATTCTGAAGAATGGAGCTTACCTGTTCAGCCGAAAATGCTTTCTTTTTCATATTTAGTTTCCTTTTAACAGTGCACATGTCCTTCAAATATTTGGCATAAGAAGGAATTTGTTTGATAGCATCTAACAGAGGAATATTGACATTCACTTATTTCAAAATTTCAAAAATTTTAGTGTTATGGTTCAATTTTCTTAAAATTTTTAATGCTTGAGAAAATATGGGTGCAAGTGAGAGTTTGGTCTCTTTTTGGTCAACTTCTTTATTTTCTTGGGGTATTGGTTCATCATCTTTCTCACAAGGTTCGAAAATTTGTTTTTTAACAACCTTTCTACTCCTAAGAGTTATCACTGACTGTATTGACCCTTTGGATTTAGTTGAGGTTGAGAAAGAAATTTTCCTTTCTCATGAATAGTGAGTGTAGTAGAAAGTTTAGCAAGAGTTTCTTTTATGTCAATCATGATTTGATTATTTTGTTTATTAATGACCTCTTGCTTTTCTATGAATGTATGTAGTGTTTCTTCAAGGTTTTTCCTATATGGTGAGACATAAGGTACATATCATTGAGAATTTTGAGAGTCCTGTTGTGCCTGAGGAGGTGGTGGTTGCACGAATTGTGACTAATTATTATTCCTCCAACTGAAGTTCGGGTGATTTCTTCATCCCGGATTGTATGTATCTGAAAAAGAAGAAGTAAATGGCTTTTTTAAATTATTCATTGCATTTACTTGCTCATGTATAACTTCTTTAAAAACAGGAATCTTGGGACATTCATGTGTTGAGTGTCCTAAGTCATCACAAATGCCACAAATTTCTTCATTTTGCACATATTTGATTTCTTTTGTTGTTCCTAATTCTATTGCTTCAATTTTTCTAGCCAAATTGACAAACCTAGCATTTAGATATTCCTCTTGACTAAGGTAATATTTTTCGTTATTAGCACTTGTAAGGTTAGATCTAATTGAATTTTCAAAAGGGTTAATACTATGCCAAGATTGAGAATTTTCAGCCTACTGGTTTAAATAGTCTAATGCTTCATCAAGTTCTTTATCAAGAAACTCACAATTGCACATTATTTCCACAAATTGTTTAGCTTCAGGTGTTAAACCTTCAAAAAAGGAGCTTATACAGCGTCATTTTTCAAAACCATGATGTAGGCAAGAATTTAACAAATCTTTAAACCGATCCCAATATTGAAAATATGTTTCATTTGAATTTTGGAAAAAAATTTGGATTTGTCTTTTCATAGCATTGGTTTTATGTGTTGGAAAAAATTTCTGTAAGAACTCACCTTACATTTCTTGCCATGTGTCAATTGATCTAGGTTTCAAAGTGTTAAGCCAAGTTTTTGTTTTATCTTTTTAAAAAAAGGAAACAATTTAAGCTTAACAATCTCTTCAGTGCAATTTTGATCTTTGAAAGCAATACATACTTCTTCAAATTCTTTTATATGTAAATATGGGCTTTCAAATTCTAAACCATGAAAATTAGGAAGTAAAGAAATCATATCTGACTTGAATATAAAACTATTGGCATTGAGTGGAAAGATAAAATATGATGGACAAGAAATTCGCGGTGGTTGCAAATATTCACGCATGGTTCCCAACGGTTGATTTTCATGTTCATCATGTACACTTTCACTTTCAGCTATTATGTCAATTGTGTGTGATTATGATTCAAACAAATCAATATATAAAGTACCAGAATTAATTTTAATTAAACGACTAAAATTTAAATCACGATACCAATTAAGTATAAATAAATGACTTAAAATAGAAAAAATAATATACAAGTACGTGGTTTACACTAGTCATTAAATATTAAGCATAAATAAATGACTTAAAAATAAATAAGAAAAAAATAATGTACAAGTTAGTAAGTTAGATAGCAAAATTAAATGACATAAATATAAAAGTTAGAAAGTTAGTAAGCATAAATAAATGACATAAATATAAGAGTTAGAAGGTTAGTAAGTCGAAAGCATAAATAAATAAGATTTAAGGCATAAATAAATAAGATAATAAGTTAGTAAGTTAGAAAGCGTAAATAAAAAACATAAATAAATGGCATAAAAAATAGTTAATAAGTTAGAAAGTTAATAGGTTAGCAAGTTAGAAAGTTAGAGAATTAGATAGTTAAAGAGTTAGTAAATAAACTAAAGAATTGGCAAGCTGATCTTTTGCTCTAGTGAGGGAGAAGAGAGAATATATTTTATTAAAGAATAAAAACCTCAATAAGTTAAAACTTTAAATTAAGTCCCTGGCAACGGTGCCAAAAACTTGATGCGGATTAAAGGTTGCAAACCCAAGTGCAAGTTGTCTCAAGTAATAAATTTCTCGGGAGTCCAAAGTTGATCCACAAGGAATTGATGAAGAAAAATTCTTTGAGGTAAGGAAAAACTTTGTCACAACAATAAAGATAATGAAACTTGTTCACAATTAAATTAAAGAACTTGCTTGAGTTAGGAGATCCACTTTTGGTAATAAATTAAGGACAAGATTAATTCTTTTTTTATAACTCAATTGAAATCCAAGCACAACGGAAGTTCCAATTAGAAAATACAACATTCAAAGTCTATTTAGAATTATATACATAGTTATATTTTGGTTCCTTTAATTATTTACTAACACCAACACTTATAAATGGGTTCAAGCATTCATTGTACCAAATCACTTGTCTATAATAAATCAAGAACTCCACTTTACAAGGAGGGTTTGTAAATTGATTGGAAACAAAATACAACATATATAATGACCACTTGATAATATATCATTTAAGCACAAGAAAGAAATTAATCTAACCTGATTTTATTACCAAAAGCTTCACCCCTTCACCCAAGCAAGATGAAGATTAGTTACCCATGAGCAAGAAGAAAGAAAGAGAGAAGAGGAAGAAGATAATCATAACTTCTATTTACAACAAAAGAAAATTACTACAAGTAAATAACATAATAACATGAACTTAATCTAAAACCAAGATTTTTCTAAATGATCCACCATGATCCCTTTTATAGAGGATTAGGGATACAAAATGACAAGGGAATTGATTAATGAGTGGGTGGAAGGGTGGGTGGATGAGTCGAAAATGCCAAAGAACTTTTGTGAGTGGAAAAATATTGAAATTTCTTGTCTTTGAAATCATTCAGTGATGAATTCATGGATAACGTCAGAATAAAGCAAAGTGGTCTTCGTGAAAGTTCTAGGACATTGTCTCAATTTTCCAATGCCACAAAAATTATCCAGAAAATCATTCTATAACCTAAGATATGACCCAATTACTGCAGACTACTCAGGCCCAATTTCAGCACCTCTATTTTGACTTCCAGACCCATTATGACCTCTAAACTGTTCGAATGAGCTCTTGTATTCTTCATGAAAGTTGTAGATATAGGTCTTAATTTTAGATGCCAAATTTTCAGCCCATTTTAGTTTCTTAAACTCAAATAATACAATGATTACAACACACAATTCGGGTTTCAGTTAGAAAACTCGTGTTCTAACTTTCAAGCCCAATTAGCTCCACTAGATGTCTGATTTTTTCTTAGAGCTCTTCATGAAAGTTGTAGAGATTTCTCTTATCTTTCCTACTAGGTAAGATACATAATTATAAGATATCTAGAACTCAAGATATGACTAAAATACAGAAACAGTGTAAGACGAAAATAATGCTAAAAAATCAATTAAGTCCAATTTGAGTCCAAACTTACAAAACATAACCAAGCTTAATCGATTAAGTACGTGGAGAGTGTAAATGACTAAGAATGAGAGTTTATTAACGTATAAAATATGTGATTATCAACAAGCAAAAATGAAAAAATTATAGAATTATCTTTATTTACTGATTCTCTACAAATCATAGACACTTGAAGGCATATGAAAAAAATCAAGATTGTTGATCAAGCCAAAACATAAGTACACTTCACTTTATATGTAGGACTAAGACCTATAACCACAAAGAGGGCTCATGCAAAATAGAAATATATCACTAAATAATTACTATAAAGGATTTAAAAGAGTCTAACACATATTTGAATCAAACACCTTATTATCAAACAATCATCCCAAATGTTTAACTTAACACAGGGTTCTATATCAAGCCATTGTATGGTTACAATAAACTTGCAACAGAAAAACTTTGAATAAGCTCTACTTCATAGATGAACCAATTCAAGGTGGTAACATAAAATAATGTAGTTGAACCAATTATATTTCATTAAGCATAGTTATGAAGTCTAATATCAGAAAAGAGAAATCTAATAGATAGTCTAATATGAGACTTAATAGGGGTTGTTTCATCATCAAACATGTAGAAAATATCTTCTCCATTTTAAGGAACTTTATTCCATAACTCTTGTGAAATGTCTGCTCAAACAATAAGATTTTGTCAGGCATCATTTATGTAGAGGAATTAACTTAAAATCACAAGTAAGGCTTACTTAAATTAGAAGTCTTTTGGAGACAAAAATCCTCCCGATGCCAATCCCATGGCTCCCTAGCACCACTTAACGTGGAGCAAAAAGTAAATGGTTGTCATGCAACATTGAAAAGAAGACTGGATGATATATCAAATGAGAGAATCATTGTAAAAAAGAAAGAGAAATCATAGTTACTGGATTTAGCAAATATATGACAAACCCTTTCATTTTAATTGCACACGATAGCCACTCTAATGATTATTCTAGTATCATTTTATAAGGGAAAAAAGGTAAGCCACAAGATAATGATCATAAGAAACCTGCATGGAAGCAACAACCTATTGTTTACCAAATTGGCTTAGAGGTCTTGATGCCAAATGCTAGGCATGCTCAATCTGAAAGCAGAGTTTCAGTTGCATGACTTGTTTCACAATGATTATATTAGAACACATATCACTGAAGCAAAAGTTTCCCACCTTTTAACTCGCAACAAGTATAATAAAAAATTATTGAAGATTTCTATGTTTAGAAAAAATACCACCCCTTTTACAAACTACCCTTATTACAAACACATCATTTGCCTCTAAAAATAGAACCCAAAAAAAAAAAACAACAATAACAATAATGGAATCTATGATGCATACTAAGTTTTTTTCTCAAACATGTCTCAAATTGAAATAGAGGATAGTAATCGCAACAATAAGTGAGGTGCTTCAAGTCCAAAGCAATGACAGCATTGAAACCTTCGATCAAAGCCATAACCTCCATAACAATCTTGTTTATTTCGTTCCCAATTAGGGGCTTCCTTACCTCAAGTATCAAACTATCACTAGGATCATAAATTGTAACCCTAATCCCAACCAACACCACCTTCTCACCCCTCACCATCTCCTCGCTCACCAACCCCTTAAAATATACCCTAAAAACTACACCTTCATCAAACTGAACCGTACCCTTCGAAGCGGAGTAACCCTCCTTGAACGATTTCTCAAAATTGTTGCCCCATTGCTCCCAATCATCCTCGGGAATCCTCATAATCTCGTTGGTGACACTCTGATCATGAATCCAACGACAATGATCTTCCCTCATCTTGCGCGTCTCGACCTCAATCATCTCACGGTCCTTGATTTCTTGCCCCACTTGAGTGAGCTCCTCGAGCTAGAGGGAGATGGCGTTGAAAATAGTATCATCAGGGGGTTGTTCTTTGGGGAGGGAGGAGGAGGAAGAGGGGTGGGAGGCGAGGGAGGTAACTGTTTGGTCATGACTGGAAATGCAGCACTGGCATCGAGGCATGTTGTAGCGCGGTCAGAGCGGTGTTGTCACAGTGGTCGCAGGGAAAAAGAGAGAGGTCGTAGGGAGAGGGAGAGAGGGGGGAAAGAGAATGGGTTCAGAGAGGGAGATATGAGAAAAAAAAGAGTTGTCGTATTGGGTGGTAGATGGGAGAAAAATGAGGGAGATAAGAAAATTGGGTGGCGCATTTATATGATTTAGGAGCCTTTTTGAATTAGTTTTGTGAGGGATTTATCAGGGAATTCCCTCGCTAATTCCCTCGCTAATATATTTAGAGAGGGAATTTTTTTAGCGAGGGTATGGGAAAATATCCCTCGCAATTCCCTCGCTAATTTTAGCGAAGGAAATTATCCTTCGCAATTCCCTCGCTAATTTTAGCGAGGGAAATTATTCCTCGCATTTCCCTCGCTATTCACTTATTGTTTCCCTTTGAATTTATTTTTGAAATTTAGCGAGGGATCAATTTTTCCTCATTAATCCCTTGCTAATTCCTCACTAATTAGAGCGGGAATTGTGAGGGAAATTTTTCCTCACAAATTTTCGTCACTAAATCATGAATTTCATGTAGTGTATATCTGTGATAAGAAGACATCCAGAAGTATTTCCTAGGAAGATAAATAAGTTACCATCTAAGATAGAAGCAAAACTCTTTATAGGTATAGTACAAGTTAAGTTAGTAGTTGATTTTAAGATTCGATAAGTTTTCTTACAAAATAAGAACTTTGAGATGTTCAGTGCTCATACGAGTTTGCAACACTTATTTGATCAGAAGAAGTTGAACATGAGGTAGAGATAATAGATAGAATGCTAAACAGAATTTAGTTGTGATGAAAGGATCATAACTTTGAGTTATAGTATCATCCGGGTAAAGTCAATGCAGTGGCTGATACACTAGGATTGAAATTCCTACATGTGCCCCCAATGATGGTCCAAGAGATTGAACTTCTTATGAGTTTCAGGAATTTGAGTCTAGTGGTGACTATGATGCCACATAGTCATGTAGTGAGCAGAGTGAATATAGTAAATGATTTAAGGACTCATATTTTAGAAACTCATAAGGAGGATAAAGCACTAAAGGATATTCGTGAGCAAATCTTCTTAAGAGCCCAAAAGGATTTTGTTATGACTGAGAATGGAATAATAAAGTTTAGAGATAGACTTTATATTCCAAAAGAGTTAACAATTAAAGAAATGACTCCAAAGGAAGCTCACAAGAATAGTTATACTATCCATCTAGGGGCTACTAAAATGTACCAAGGTCTTCAAATCATGTTTTGGTAGCCTAGAATGAAAAAAGACATAATAAAATATGTGTCTAGGTGCCTTTTTGATAGAAGATAATATAGGGTGAAGTTGGCACTGAAGGAGTTTTTGGGAGATGAAATCCCATATAACGTAAGATTACCTAGGGTTGTTTTATGAGAAAAGCAATTTTGGGATACAAAATTTTAAAAAATAGAGGAGAAATATAACATCCTTAATAATATGTTTGGCTTATAAAAAGTTACAAAGGTAGTCTAATACTTGCTTGACATGCCAGTTCAGTTTTGTGACAAACTGAGTTAGTTTAGGTACTTTGCTGTAACACAGAAAGTGAAAAGCAGCCTAAAATAACTTAGAAAATGGCTTTAAAGGCGAAGTTGAAGGAAACATGTATGGATAACTTGTTTCTATGTCACAAATAAATTAAGTAAGATGCAGTTATAATTTGAGGATAATCAAAGTTAGTTTAGTATTTTTAAGTATACTAAAAGTGTGCTTTAATTTCGGATTGACTAGTAGCAGATATGAAAAATTAGAAAAAAGGTGAAACAATAATTTAGATGAATCCTAATATTTATTTTAAAGTTGTTGGAAGTTAAGAAACTTGATTTGGTATAATTCAAGTCTCTTTAGCAGATATAAGTTTCAACACAGACACTTAAGTTTCCAAGTTTGGCTTTTTATCCTCATTTTCTCCCCTTTCTCATAAAGCATCAGCAGAAAATCGAGAAAGGAAGAGAGAAACAAGAGAAGAAAGAAAGGGGAAGAAAGAAAGGAGAGGAAGAGGAAGAAAAAAGGAAGCTCAAGAGGAAGACAAAGGCTTGAAGATCTTTAATCACACGAAGATGTAGGGGAGTTTCTATTTATCTTTCTCCTTTTAGTTCATCTTGAATGAACTTAGGTTTCATGAATGGAAAAATGGGTTTGGAGAGCCTTGGTTCTTGCATTCTTTGGTTAGGATTAGTCATTTTCAGCCTAGTGGGTGCAAGATGGTCATTTGTAGATCTAGACAAACTTTTTGGTTCATAGATGAGGAACTTGGAGAATGAGTTTGAGTTAGTATGATTCGTGATCAAATTGCATGCCTAAGTGAATCAATATGTTGTTTAAGAGTTACAACATGATTAGGGGTTGTAATTAGTGTTAGAAATTACATAGAAACTTATCTTGAAAGATTGTAAGTGAGTATTGTTCCAAAGGAATAGTACTTGGATTCTGAAGAATCTGTGTTATGTGACCAGCGCTCAGGCATTGGAATTTGGGTATTTAGGCATCCATAATCCAACGAGCTGATGCACGTAGCAGAGCATTGGGTGCCCAGGCGCCCAATTCTGAGCGCTTAGGCTCCAATTGCAGAGCATAACAGGGCATGTCTCTGCCCAGCCAGCACCCAGGCACTGGATAGTGAACGCCCAGGTGTGCAACGAGCGCTCAGGCGCTGGAGGATGGGAGCTCAAGCGCGCAGAGTAGAATTCACCAAAATTCTTATTTTAGTGAATTGAGTTTCCCTACCCATTAAGATCTCTTTTATATGCTTTGTAGAGTGTGTTAGGACACTTTTAGGAATATTTCACAAAGGAAACAACCTACCTAGCATATGAGAACAAGTAGAGTTTTCAAGTTTTTCATGAGTAAGAATTTCTTGAAATAGATGTCTAACATCCTTACCACATTAGTGTGGCTTATAATATCACTAGTGATGTGATAAGGTAGTTTGATACAAGTTTGATAAGAAAATGATACTTATCATTGAGGCATAATTAGTCCATTATAAATAATGTTGAGTTGATTATGCTAGTTTTAGTAAAAGTACTCTATTACCTCATTAAGTTGGGGGTTAAATGGAGTGTTAGCAAGAGTAATTCTTGTATTTATCAAAGTTGAACCATAGTAAGAGTGGTTCCTTTGTTTATCAAAGTTGAACCATAGTAAGAGTGGTTCCTTTGTTTATTAAAGTTGAACGATAGTTTACCATGATTCCTAACAAAGGGAGCGAGGCAAGCCCCTTGATCTTACAAAATAGTAAGACAAGCAATTTTCTAAGGTGGAATTGTGAAACAAGGGAGTGAGAAAAGCACCTTGTCAAGGTAAAGGAGTGAGAAAAGCACTTTACATAGTATAGGTGAAGTAGTGAGGTAAGCACTCTACCTAAAATAAAGTAATGAGTTAAATCCTATACTAGACTAAGGATGAGTTAAATCTTATGCTAGGCTAAGGATGAGTTAAATCCTATGTTAGGCTAAGGATGAGTTAAATCTTATGTCAGGCGAAGGATAGGTTAATTATTATTCAAGGTGAAGGATTGAGACAAATATTTTGCCAAGAAAGGTTGATATTTGACAATTACAAGAACGATTATCTTATCTTCAATTGAGTTAGTTAAGGATAATGGATTAATTAGTGGATATTCACATAAAGTAAGGAAATGAAAGTATTCTAGTGGTATAGAGTAAAGACTCTATCACCTGTTGCAAATCCTAAATCCTAAGTTAGTAAGTTCATTCATAGAAGAAAGTTAATTGTGTAATACTTATAACATGTTTATGAATGAAGTAATTGTAATATATTACAATTTTTATGAGAATTGTTATATCATAGAAGAGATGAATTTATGTACTAAGCTAAGTGTATGAGTTTAGTGTTAGATTATAATATTGTTAATTGAATGTTTACATAAAGTCAAAATGTGAATATTCTAAAGATAGTGAGTAAAGTCTCATTTACCTGTGACTATTGTTAATCCGATGCTAGAAGTGTTATTCATTAAAAATTGATATTCATATAGTATTTATATCATGTTAATGGATAACTAGACCAGAGATGTTAGTATAGTATGCCTACTTTAATGTGTAAAGATGAGGCATGTGAGTACTTTTATAACATGTTTTATTTCTTATATGATAAGGTTGTAATTATATGTTATAAATGTCTAGTAATGGAATACCTTGACTGTGAAATATGATTTTTCACCTCAATTGTGTTTCTATGTAAATCCAGTTCAAACCCCTACAAGAGGGTAAAAAGATGAAGAAAATAGAAGAACTAGATTAGTTTAATTTTAATATTTTCAGTTCAAAGCTTATATAATTAATTATATTTGCTTTAAGTATATAAAAGTTGTATATATGTATAACTTTTAGATATGACTCTCCATAATTTTTTATTTAAATGTTATGGATTAGTTGATGTTTAAGTTAGAAGTAGCATGACTAATACTGCTTATCCAGGTATATGTCAGCTATACTAGGATATCTGTATTAGGATGTTACACTCAAGCACCTAGAGTAGAATTCACCAGAATTCTTATTTTAGTGAATTGAGTTTCCCTACCCATTAAGATTTCTTTTATATGCTTTGTAGAGTGTGTTAAGACACTTTTAGGAATATTTCACAAAGGAAATAACCTACCTAGCATATGAGAACAAGTTAAGTTTTCAAGCTTTTCATGAGTAAGAATTACTTGAAATAGATGTCTAACATCCTTAACCCATTAGCGTGGCTTATAATAACACTAGTGATGTGATTGTGAGGTAGTTTAGATTGAAATTTGATAAGAAGGTGATATTAATTATTGAGATACAACTGGTACATTATAAATAAAGTTGAGTTGATTGTGGTAGTTTAGAATAAATTCTTTGTTATCTCATTATGTTAGGGTTAAATGGAGTATTTAACAAGAGTTGATTCTTTTATTTATAAAGTTGAACTATAGTACACAATTTCTAATTAAGGGAGCGAGACAAGCCCCTTGACCTTACAAAGGAGCGAGAAAAACACTTTGCTAAAGGTGGAGTTGTGAAGAGTTAAGTCCTATGCTAGGCTAAGGACTAGTTAAGTCCTATGCTAAGCTAAGAATAAGTAAAGTCTTATGCTCAGCTAAGGATGAGTTAAGTTCTACGATAGGCTAAGGATGAGTCAAGTTCTATACCAGGTTAAGGATGAGTTAAGTCCTATGCTAGGCTAAGGATGAGTTATATATTATGCCAGGTGAAGGAGTGAGACTAACAGTTTGCCTAATTAAATTGATATTTTACATTTGAATAAACATTTGTTTAATATTGATAGTAAGTTTATGAGTTATAGTTTTATAAATGTATCTTTGTGATATTTATATTAGTTCCATAAGATATATGTTTTATTACTGAGAATTTTATATTCTCACCCCATTTATGTTTCATGGTTAGCAGGACAAGACCCTTCAGAAGGAATAAAGAAGAAGAAAAAGAAAAAGAAGAAAAAGTCACAAGAATAGATAGTTCTTATTTTTATGTTTTGATAGCAACTCTTGTAATGTTTGTTACCTGGAGTTGTATTTTGCTGTATATATTACATTTGTCCTTGAGGCTTTTAATTTAAATATATATAACTTCTATTTAACGTAGCTCTCCATATTTATTTGTATAAATAATATGGGATTAGTTTGTTTAATAAGTTTTTAGTAGCATGACTAATACTATATATATTTTTATATAATGAATATAATGAGATAATTGTATTAGGATATTACATTATGGTATCAAAGCAGTTCATTCCTTTGAGCCAGGGTATGGACTGACTAGGCTTAGGAAAGTTTAGAGTTTTTTCCGTTAACTGTTATGCATTTCTTATTTCTTTAGCGAGATATTTGCATAACTTGCCTCTTGTTTGAATGTTATTAGTTACTATTACACTATTACATAGTATTGAGATTAATCAACTCAATATTTAATGTTGTGTGTACAGGACATTATGGCTTCACTGAGGCGCACTAAAGGAAATGAGAATTCTTCTAGTAAGGGACCAAGCATGATCAAAGCAGTAACGACTATGGCCAAGGCTATGCAAGAACAAATGGCTGCTACCAATAGAATGTTGGAGAGATTGCAAGCTAATCAACCTCAACGACTAGTGCTTCCACCAGTACCACATCTAGTGCCCAAGTTACAGGTGGGAAGGAATCATAATTTTTAGGATCTTGTGGAGTGATGATCACATATTTTATACATTAATAAACCCTTATTTTTAGTCATTTACACTCTTCATGTACTTAATTAATTAAGTTTGGTTATGTTTTGTAAGATTGGACTCAAATTGGACTTAATTGATTTTTTCAGCATTATTTGGGTCTTACACTGTTTCTGTATTTTAGTCATATCTTGAGTTCTAGATGTCTAGAAATTATGAATTTTACCTTGTAGGAAAGTTAAGAGAAAGCTCTACAACTTTGATGAGAGCTCTAGGTAAAATTCGGACATCTAGAGGAGCTAAATGGGCTTGGAAGTCAGAATACGAGTTTTGTGACTGAAACCTGAATAGTGTACAGTAATTAGAGCATAACTAGAGCTGTAGGAATTTTCTTAGGCTGAAATTTGGAGAGTTGAATGTTAAGACCCATATCTACAACTTTTATGACGAACATAAGAGCTCATTCGGATAGCTTGGAGGTGATATTGGGTCTGGAAGTCAAAACAGAGGTGTTGAAACTGGGCCTAAATAGTCTGCAGTAATTGGGTCATTTCTTGGGCTGTAGGATGAATTTTTGGATGATTTCAGTGCCATTGGAAAGCTGAGACAAAATGCTACAACTTTCATGAAGATCATGTTGCTTTATTCTGATGGCATCCATGAGATCAACACTGAATGGTTTCAGAGACAAAGAATCTCAATAATTTTCCATTCACCAACTCATCATTTGGCATTTTCCACTCATTCATCTACTCATCCACCTACTCTTAATCAGCCCCTTGTCATTTTGTATCCTTAATCCTCTATAAAAAGCAACATTTGCTGATCATTTGGTGCTCTGGGTGTTAGGCTTAGTTTTTACAAGTTATAGTTATGCTTGTTTATTGTTTTCCTTTTTTATAATTTTCTCTTGTTCTAAATTGAAGCTATGTTCATCTTTCTCTTCTTCTCTCTTTCTTTCTTCTTATCTATGAGTAGCTAAATCTTCATCTTGCTTAGGTGAAAGAGTGAAGCTCTTGGTAATGAAATAAGGTTAGATTATTCTATTTCTTGTGCTTAAATGATATATTATCAAATAGACATTATATGTGTTGTATTTTGTTTCCAATCAATTTAAAAACCTTCTTTGTATAATGGAGATCTTGATTTATTGTGGATAATAGGATTGGCACAGTAAATGCTTGAACTCATTTACAAATATTGGTAGATAATTAAAGGAATCATAATATGATTGCATATATAATTGAACTTTGAATGTTATATTTTCCGATTGGAACTTTCGTTGTGTGTGGATTTCAATTGAGTTATAGAGAAAAATAATATTACCTTTATTTTATTACCAAGAGTGGATTTCCTAACCCAAGCAAGTTCTTAAATTCATTTGTGAACATCTTTTATTACTTTTGGTGTTGTGACAAATCCCTTTCTTACCTCAATTAATTTTTCTTCATCAATTTCCTATGGATTGACCTCAGACTCCCGAGAAATTTATTACTTAAGAGAACCTGCACTTGGGTTTGCATCTTTAAATCCCGCAGTCACAGAGTTTAGACGGTTGAACCTTCCATCATTTAAAGACGAGTATAATTTGATGAAAGCCTATGAGTGGTTGACTAAAATAGAAAAAAAATTTGAAGCCATGCAATGCTCTGATGAACAAAGAGTGTCCTTTGCTACCTTCATGTATAGTGGAGAAGTAGAGCACTGGTGGAGGAATACTAGAAGATTGGTAGAAGCTGTGGCGACACAGATTACTTGGGAAGTGTTCAGAAACACTTTCTGGGAGAAATACTACCCAAAGTTAGTACAAGAGGAAAAATAAGTAGAATTCTTAAAGCTCAAGCAAGGAAGTATGACCGTGGGTGAGTATAAGGTGAAGTTTGATAAGTTGTCAAAGTTTCACCTCAGTACAGGCTTAACTCGGATAAGAACTCCATGTGTGTCAAGTTTGAATCCTGTTTGAGAGGAGACATCAAAAGGATGATCCAGCCATTGGAGATTAGAGATTTTCCTTCCTTAGTTAACAAGTGCAGAATAACAGAGAGGGGTAGTCTCCAATTCCAACCAAAGCAGAAAATAGAGAGCTCCCTTAAGCAAAAGAAGATGGATTACCCACAAGATAAGGGTAAGCAAGTTCAAGGAGGAACAGGAGGACCTAAGTGTCCCAAGTGTGGGAGATTTCATGGAAATAGGCCTTGCTTGGCAGGGCAATCAGTTTGTTATTCTTGTGGTCAACCGGGACATATGTCTAAGAAGTGCCTATAGAAGCAGAAAGCTATGTTCATCCCAATACCGCAAGCTCCAGGAAGAGTTTATACTTTGAGTGGTAATGAGGTGACTTAGTCTATAAATCTGATCCAAGATAAATGTGTAATCCATAATCACCTATTAACTGTTTTATATGATTCAGGAGCATTTAACTCCTTTCTTTCTTATGATTGTGTGAAGATGTTTGGTTTACCTATGACAGACCTTCCTTATGACCTAGTTGTTTCTACTCCCACCAGTAAATTTGTTACAACTTCAAAAGTTTGCCTAGATTGTTGTATCAAGACAGAAGATTTGATTTTCTTTGTGAATCTTATTTGTTTACCTCTTATAAATATTGACGTCATTCTTGGCATGGATTGATTGTTCTCCAACTATGTGGTTCTAAACTGTGAAGATAAAACCTTTGCCTTTATGTTA
This sequence comes from Ormosia emarginata, assembly GCA_029884605.1. Taxonomy (NCBI): domain Eukaryota; kingdom Viridiplantae; phylum Streptophyta; class Magnoliopsida; order Fabales; family Fabaceae; genus Ormosia; species Ormosia emarginata. Next base: position 14,615,361 of record JAQQTP010000078.1, on the reverse strand, counting down.
GATATATCTACCAAATTTACCCTTTCTGAGTCAGTGTATCTCAATGCTAACCAAGTGCATCATTGTTGAAAAGAGGGAGCTCAAGGGTATGTTCTCCTTTTCTCTTTAACTACAAAGGTTGAGTAGAGTTTGGAAAATATACCAATAATGATAGAGTATCCTAAAGTGTTCCCAAAGGATATAGCTGAGTTCCACAAAAGAGATAGAGTTTACTATAGATTTAATATCGAGATTGGGACCTATTTCTATAGCACCATATAGGATGGCACTTCTAGAGCTAGTTAAGCTTAAGAAACAAATAGAGGAATTGTTAGAAAATTAATTCATAAGACTGAGTGTTTCTCCTTGGGAAGCACTTATTTTGTTAGTGAAGAAGAAAGATGGTACCATAAGACTTTGTGTAGATTATAAGAAATTGAACAATGTAACCATCAAGAACAAGTATATATTACGTAAGATAGATGATCTAATAGATCAATTGAAATGAGCATCAATGTTCTCAAAAATTGACCTAAGAGTAGGATATCACCAAATAAGAGATAAGGAAGAAGATATCCCAAAAACTACTTTCAGGACTATGTATGGACATTATGAATATCTTGTGTTGTCCTTTAGGTTAACAAAAGCACCAACTGTATACATGGATTACATAAATATGATTTTTAGACCCTACTTAGACAAGTTCGTAGTAGTGTTCATAGATGATATCCTAATCTATTCTAAGACAATGGAAGATGAGTTGCATCTCAGAGCAGTTTTAGAGATCCTCGAGGAAAATAAATTGTATGTCAAACTTTCAAAGTGTGAGTTTTGGCTTTCAAAAGTTCGGTTTCTAGGACATGTGATTTCTAAAGAAGGAATTTCAATAGACCGTAGTAAAGTTGAAGTAGTGTTACAGTGGGAGAGACCCACCACTGTGACCAAGATAAGGAGTTTTATAGGCCTGACTGGGTATTATAGGAGATTCATTAGTAGATTTTCCCAGATAGCACTACCATTGACTATATTAACTAGGAAAGGTAGTACTTTTGTATGGACTTAAGAGTGTGAATATAGTTTCCAAGAGCGTAAGAGGAGGTTAATTGATTCCAGATCCTCAAGAAAGTTTTGAAGTGTTTTGTGACTTTTCAAGAATGGATTTAAGGTGTGTTCTCATGCAGCATATGTGAGTTGTTGCTTATGCATCGAAACAGTTAAGGCCTCATGAAGAGAATTATCCCACTTATGATCTGGAATTGGCCGCAGTAGTGTTTGCCTTGAAAATTTGGAGACATTATCTTTATGGAATTCAATTTCAAGTGTTTAGTGATCATAAGAGTTTAAAATACTTATTTGATTAGAAGGAGCTAAACATGAGACAAAGGAGATGGATGAATTTCCTAAAGGATTATGACTTTGAGCTTAATATAACTCGAGTAAGGCCAATGTAGTGGCTGGTGCACTAAATAGGAAATCCCTACATGTGTCCCAGATGATGGTTCAAGAAGGTCCGTTTCATGATAAGTTGAGTGATTTAAGCCTTAAGGTAGTTGTGACACCACAAAGTCTCTTTATGAGTAGGGTGGATATAGTTAGTGATCTAAGAGCTCAAATTCTAAAAGCTCAAAGTGAAGATGAGACCCTAGGTAAGATAAGAGAATAAATCTTCTTAGGGAAGCAAATAGAGTTTGATATGACAGATGATGGAGTGATTAAGTTTAGAGATAGACTTTATATTCCAAGGAATTCTGTAATCAAAGGAAAGATCTTAGAGGAGGCTCATAGGAGTCAATACACCTTTCATCCAGGAGCCACTAAGATGTATCAAGACTTAAGACACATATTTTGGTGGCCGAGAATGAAGAAAGAAATAGCAAAGTATGTGTCTAGGTGCTTGGTGTGCCAGAAAGTTAAGATAGAGCACCAAAAACCTTTAGGACCACTCCAATCTTTAGAGTTTCTTGAGTGGAATTAAGATCATATCACAATGGACTTTGTGACAAGTCTACCTAGAACTCAACTAGGGAATGATGCAATTTGGGTCATAGTGGATAGGCTAACCAAGTCTACCCACTTCTTGCCAATTAAGACTAACTACTCCTTAGATAAACTAGCTCAGTTGTATTTACAGGAGATAGTTAGATTGCATGGTATTCCCCTTAGTATAGTTTCAGATAGAGATCCTAGATTCACATCTAGATTTTGGGGAGCTTTGCAAAAGGCATACGAGACTAGACTAAGTTTTAGTACAATATACCATCCACAGAGAGATGGGCAGTCAGCGAGAACTATTCAAACTCTAGAAGATATGTTTATAGCATGTGTTCTAGATCAACAGGGCAGTTGGGATAGGCTCTTGCCTTTAGTGAAAGTTGCTTACAATAACAATTACTATACCAATATTGGACTGACACCTTATGAGGCCCTTTATAGTAAGAAGTGTAGGTCACCATTATGTTGGTATAAGGTTGGAGAAAAAAGTTATTCTATGACTTGAGATAGTATAACAAACTTCATATCAAATAAGAAAAATCAGGGATATGATGGCTAAAGCTCAAAGTAAGCAAAAGAGTTAAGCTAATAAAAAGAGGAGACCTCTAGTGTTCGAAGAAGGAGAACATGTTTACTTGACAGTGACTCCTATAGTGGGAATTGGTAGAGCATTGAGACAAGGAAGTTAAACCCTCATTTCATTGGTCCGTACCAAATTCTTAAAAGAGTCGGATGTGTAGCCTACCAGATAGCCTTTCCTCCCAGTTTGTCAAATATTTATGATGTTTTTCACGTATCTTAGCTCAGAAAGTACAATCCGGACCCTTCACACATCTTAAGAGAAGAATCTATACAATTAAGAGATGATTTGTGATGAACCTACAAAAATTCATATTTTTACAATTCAAAATCTTAGGTTTTCATCCTCTTTTAATCTTTTTGATTTTGTTTTGTTCTCAAGTTTAATTATGTTTTTGTTATTTTTAATTGTCTTCTTATTACATGTTTTATGTTTTTTTGTAGGTAATTGCATTTGGAAAAGACTGGGCATTTGAAGAACAGAAAGAAAGAAGAAAATCCATTCAGAAGCCCAGTGCTTAAGCGCGGGGACATCACTACTTGAGCGCGTGTTGCGCACAAGAGAATTTCAATTAGTGGGCCAGCGCTTAAGCGCTAAAAACCCAATGCCTGAGCGCTGAATGCGTAAGCAATAGCGTTGTTATTTTATAAATAAGAAAGTTTCGTCAAATTGAACACACACTTGGATAGAACGTAGTAGCCGTCAAGAGGCATAAACCCTAAAATGGTGTGGATGCAATTAGGCTTGAAGATTAGAAATTTTCTTCAACCTTTCCACCTTTCTACATTGGAGTTTGTCATATTCTTCCCTTTGTGTTCTTCTTTTTCTATGTGTAACTAAACCTTTTTCGTTAGGTGATGATGGATCTTGTTCTTGGATGATGTAAATTCTTTTATGAGTTTAAATAATATTTCTATTTCATGATTTGTGTTTATCTCTTTTCTTAATGCTTTTCTAAATCTGGCCAATTTGGGAATGATTTTTGGGTTTATGTATGATTTGGAAAAATTTGCTTGAACGTAGAATTTGTGATAAATATAATAATTTCTACAATCGTTAGGAATAGACGTTGTGAGTTACGTGGTCTTTCTCTTAATTCTCTCGTTCTTGATAATGCTTTTCTATTTGGGGTTAGACTGAGGAATTAGTTAATTCTAAATAGTATAAGAGGATTAATATATCAAGGAATTGGATATTGATTAAATTTGGGAATTGACCATGAATCATTGAAATAGAACTTGATTAAACCAATATTTGATTTTGCATTTAAAGAATTCAAGTAAAATCTGACCCCTAACACTTTCATATAATTGTTTTCCAACTTTACCCAATTAATTAAATTTTGCTTTTGTTATTTTTGCTTATTCTTTCTTATTATTATTATTTTTACCAACTCTCTTTTTGATATCCTAAATAATGTCAATTTGGCAAATTTAGTAATTGATAACAGCATCCTCATGGGAACTATACTCTTATTCATTCTTTATTATTTTTGCGATTTGGTGCACTTTCTAATGTCACAACAATTTGTCTTATGCAGTGAAATCGGTGAGGATTGTAGACAGATAAGTCAAAGAGCTCAGAGGTAAGCAAATTCCTCTAATGAAGGTACTTTAGGGTGAAACAGGCACAGAGGAGACAGCATTGGAGCTAGAGTCTCGGATGCAACAAGATTACCTAGAGTTGTTTAGTTGAGGTAAGTAATTTTGAAGACAAAATTTTAAAAAGGATGAAAGAAATGTAACATCTTCTTTTTAGCTTGTTAGGCTAGTTTATGACTACAAAGGTAACATAATATTTGTTTGACATGTCTGCTTATTTTTGTGACAAACTGAGTTAATTTAGGTACTTTAATGTAGTACAGAATGTGAAAAGTAGTTTTAAATGACTTAGAAAGTGACATAAATTACCTAGTTAAGTGAAATAAATAAAGATAATTTATTTTTAGGTCACAAATAAGTGAAAGAGAAAGTAGTAAAATTTTGAGAGCATATTGAGTTGATTTGATATTTTTAAACATACTGAGAGTATGCTTTAATGCCGGATTGACTCGCAGTATATATAAAAAAATAAGATAAAGGTGAAACAATAATTTATATAAATCCTATGATTTATTTTAAAGTTATTTGAAGTTAGAAAACTTGAATTTGTATAATTTAAGTGTTCTTAACAGATATAAGTACTAGCCAAAATATCTAAATTTTGGCTAATATTCCACAGCTCTCTTAAAAGGCTTTTTAGCCTTGACTTTTCTCATTTCTTTCTCACTTGTTTTCTCGGCTGAAGGAGCAGAAAGCAGAGGAGGAAAAGCAGAAAGAGGAGAAAGAAGAGAGAAAGAAGAGGATATCAAGGGGAAAAGCCAAGCTTGATGTTATGAAATTGGCAAGTGTACCGAATCGCAAAAGTAATAAAAAGTGAGTAAGAGTATTGTCCCACGAGCATTAAGTTATTAATTACTAAATTCGCTAAAATTGACACTATTTAAGCTAATGAAAAAGAGATTTATTGCAAATTCAATTAAAAAAGAAATATATGTAAGCAAAACAATAAACCAAAGGGGTGAAAAACAATAATATTAAAGCATTAGGATTCAGACTTCACTTGAACTCTTTAAATACACATTCAAATATTGGTTTAACTATGTTCTATTTCAACGATTTATGGTCAATTCCCAAAATTAATTAATACATGATCCCTTAGTATATTAATCCCCTTACATTATTTGGAATTAACTAATCCCTTAGTCTAATCCTAAATAGAAAGACATTATCAAGAACTAGAGAATTAAAAGAAAGACTACATAACCCATAATGTCTATTCCTAGTGATTGCAGAAATTATGGTGTTTATCACATGTTCTAGGTTCATGCAATTTTTCGTATATCATATATTAACCCAAAAGATCATTCCCAAATTGATCAGGTTTAGAAAAGCATTAAGAATAGAGATAAACATGTAAATCATGAAATAAAAACATAAATTAAACACATAAAAGAAGTTACATCATCCAAGTATCAAGATCAATCATCATCCTAACAAAAGAGGTTTAGTTACACATGGAAAAAGAAGAACACAAAGGGAAAAATATAACAAACTCCATTGTAGAAAGGTGAAAAGGTTGAAGAAAATTCCTAATTTTCAAGCCTAATTGTGCCCACACCACTTGCAGTTTGTGCTTCTTGACGGTTGCTGCATTCTGTCCAAGTGTGTAAGCGTGTGTTCAATTTGGCATAACTTTTTTATTTATAATTAAAATAACGTGTTAGCCCACATGTCCAACGCCTAAGTGCTGGGCTTTTAACGCTTAACCGTTGGGCCTTCCTGGAAGAACGTGGCTCCATATGCTCTGCGCGCTTGAGTGCTCACCTCGACACCAGAAAGATTTCCTTGTTTCTGTCATGCCAACGCTTGTGTGCTGGCTTTAGGGCGCTTGGGCACTGAACCACCAAATTGCTTTTTTCAACTTTTCTTCCTCGTTCAAGCGTCTAGTCTTCTTCCATGAGTAATTATCTAACAAAAACAAATAAAAATACAAAAATAAAAACAAAATTTAAAATAATAAAACTTGAGAAAAATTGAGAACAAAACTCAATCAATAAGATTAAAAGAGATGAAAACCTGAAATTTGAACCGTAAAATAGAAAACCCAAAATTTGAACCATAAAAATATGAATTTTTAAAGGTTCATCACTTCCACAAACTTAAGATTTTGCTTATCCTCAAGCAAAAAGAAAAAGAAACAAAAACAAAAAAATAAAAAACTCAAAACTCAAAAATGCATACTCAAACATGATATTACCGGGTATTGAAAATCATTCATATCCTCATAAATTGTTTTACATTCTAATTTTAAAGTGTCACACATGCACAATCCATTCATCACATCATCTTTCACATACAACTCTTGTGCAAAAATGACTTCCCAAAAATATGAATGAAAGACCAAATGTCTTCATAGAGTACAAACCCAGATACGTTCATAAAACTGCAAACGCACATCTAACCCACATCCATAGGGTTGTTCTTCGTCTCTCTCTCCACTAATTTAAACAACAAATAACCAGATATCAAAAAGGTCTTTTAAAGTTTGTAATGTAAAGCCAAGGGTAAGGGTTAAGAAAGAAATGATAGGATAATGAAAGCAAAAGTTGAGATACATAATCATGCATATTTCAAAATTCAAGCCACAAAATGTAGAACAAGTGCAAAACGGAGCAAAAGAATCAAGACTTTATTTGCATTTCTTTTTTTCTTTTTTTTTTATTTTAAACAACCTCCACTCTTAAACTTATTTCTTTGCAAAACTTTGGGTGGACATTCTCTTTTTGATTTATTTTTTTAAGCTCCTAAAAACTTCATGCACACAAAAATAACAAAAGCTTAAATAATAAAATAACACACAATATGCACTCAACAAAGGTTAAGTAAGAGAGGGAATTTATTATTTATTTATTATTTTTTTTATGTGGGTATGGGAAAGATAAATATGGGCAAAGAAAAGAAATAGAGGTCAAACAATATCAAGGCTTCAAAAAGGGACTTAAGGATATACTGTGTTCACAGGTTGGCTTGAAAGGCTCAAACGGTCCAAAGAAGGCCTTTATCATTTCCTTGATCATGCACTGCCAAGGATTTTGCCTCAAGAGAGAATCTAACAACTTCTAGATGTAAATCATTCACACACATGCATTCTCATAAACTTTCTCTAAGTCTGACATGCAATTAAATTCCAAGGTCTATCAAACATAAAGATGGGAAGAACATCCATATACAATTGAAATAATAGAGATAAACATAACTCATAGATTCTCATGTGATATCCCCAGAAATTAAATCAATCAACAGTTTATGCAATCATTAGATATATAATTCAACACACCGACATGCACAATTTCAACTCAAAACACAAAATGGGTGATGAAAATAAAACACAAAAAAAATGCGAAAATAAAATATTAAAGAAAAGAAAAACTCTTTTGGGCGGTCGACAACTATATACTTCCGCCTACAAGGCTCTAAACTCAGGAAGACACTTAAGCCGACTCAACATTAGCTAACTACAAAACAAAAACAAAAAAAATGTTAGTAAATAAAAATAAGAAATAAGAAAATAAGAACAAAAATAAAAATAAAAGAGAAAAAGAGAAAATTTGGGTTGCCTCCTAAAAAACGTTTGTTTAACGCCATTAGCTCGATGTTGCTTTTTATTTATGGTGGCTCGAAGCAAGAGAAATAAGAAGACGTCTTTCTTTTGTCAAATCTTTGCCTCCATACTTGGTCACTACACTTGGAATCCTTTCCAAAAATATTTAGAATTGGCTTAGCATGCGGAATCTCATCAGGCCATGAAGGTCTTAAACTTTCAACAGATGACAGATCAGGTTTCAATTCATCAGAAGATTTTGGCCCTTTTTGCAATGAATTATGAGAGATGATATGACCTTTTTCTTTACCAGCAATCTCAGAAGTAAGAGGATCTTTCTCCTTTTCATCAAGAATCTTAGAAGAGGGAGAATCAATATTAATCAATGGTGTAGAGTTCTTACTAGCTGACTCATTTTGAACTTTGCCTTGAATGCAATTAATAGGGGCATAAAGATCTGATGTTGGGAATGACTTATCAAAGACATTGATAATTACTTGATCTCTATCCACCCTCAAAATAAGCTCTCCTCTAGGCACATCTATTAATGCACCTGAAGTGGCTAAGAATGGTCTTCAAAGAATTAACGAGATATTAGCATTCTCGTCCATATCTAAGATCACAAAGTCAACTGAAAAAATAAATTTGTCAACCTTCACTAGCAAATCTTCCACAATATAATATGGATGTCTGATTGATCGATTTGCTAATTGAAGGGAGACCATTGTAGACTTCACTTTTTCAATTCCCAGCTTGCGCAAGATTGACAATGGCATCAAATTAATGATCGCACCTAAGTCACATAAAGCCTTGTCAACAGTCAACTTTCCAATAGTACAAGGAATGCTAAAACTTCATGGATCCCTTAACTTTAGTGGTAGCTTCCATTGAATTATGGTGTTGCACTCCTCAATAAGCGCTACAATCTCATCTTCTTCTAACTTCCTCTTCTTAGATAGCAAATTCTTCATGAATCTGGCATAAGAAGACATCTGCTCAAGTGCCTCAGCAAAAAGAATGTTTATTTATAATTTATTAAACACATCTAGGAACTTAGAGAATTGTCTTTCTTGCTTCTCTTAAGTGTCTTTTTTCAACTGCTGAGGGAAAGGAAGCCTAGCATACAAAGAAGGATCAATAGATTTTTTCTACTCACGTTCCTTCTTTTTTCTCCACCACTTTGGTAACTCCTCTTTAGATTTTTCATTCTCAATCTCATCTCCCTTATTATCAGTTTGCATTGAGACATCTTGAATTGAGGCATCTTCAATGAGGATATCATTTTTTTCTTTTTCAACTCCTGAAGAACTAGGTGCTACTTTCACGTTTTCTTCCAACTGCTTACCACATCTCAAAGTGATTGCATGACATTGCTCCTTAGGAATCACCAAAGTATCATTGGGCAAACTGCCTGGAGGTCTCTTTTGAAGCTATTTCGCTATTTGCCCTATTTGGTTCTCAAGACTTCTAATAGCAGTCTCATAATTCTTGAAATTGGTTCTCGACACCTCCAAGAACGTTGAAGTCTGCTGTATAAAAATAGAGGTCTGTAGAGAAAGTTTCTCCATTGTAATCTCAAGAGGAGATTTCTGTTCAGGTTAAGCATTTAATGGAATAACCTGATTCTTCCAAGAGAAATTGGGATGACTCCTCCAGCCTGGATTGTAAGTATTAGAGTAAGGATTACCTTGTGGCCTTGAAGGGTTTCCCATATAGTTCACCTACTCTGGAGCAATGATACCTGAGTTCCCTGCCTCACATTGACCATTGACATGGTTGCCTCCACAGAAATCGCAAGTCAGACCTTGGTGATTAACTAAATTTACCTGCAAAGTGCCAACCTGCTTAGTGAGGTTGACAATGTGTTACATCATAATTTGATTCTGTGGAAGTATAGCATCAACAACGCCCAGCTCCAATACTCCATGTTTGACTGTAGATCTTCCACTAGGAACCTGATACTCATTAGTAGCTATAGTCTCAAATAATTTTTGGGTCTCTTCTGGAGTTTTTGTGTTTATAGACCCATCTGCAGATGCATCGACCATTGCTCTAGTAGAATAATTCAACCCACTGTAAAAGATTTGTACCTGCTGCCAAACCTCGAAAGCATGATGATGACATTTTCTAAGCAGGTCCTTAAATCTTTCTCATGCTTCATAAAGAGATTCTCCTTGGTTTGGAGTAAAGCAAATAATCTCACTCCTTATCTTCACAAACATCAATGGAGGGAAATACTAAATGAGGAATTTACTGACCAGATAATCCCAAGTGGATATACTTCCTTGAGGTTGGGATTGTAGTCAACTCTTAGCCTTATCCTTCAAAGAAAATGGAAAAAGTCGTAACCAAATGACATCATCACTGGCTCCATTATACTTAATAATATCACAGATCTGTAAGAAGTTGGAAATGTGCAAATTAGGATCTTCTGCATAACCTCCTCCAAAATTGATTCTATTGCACCAGCTATAGAAGAGCTGGTTTAATCTCAAAGTTATTTGCTTGGATAACATGTCGCACAATACTGGTTAAGACACTTTCAGAAGATGGAGTGGCATAGTTAGCCATAGTGCGTCTTCTCTGTGCATTATTATTCTCAGCCATCTTTGCTTCTTGAATTCTTTTTGATTCTCTAATCGTTTTTCTGATTGCTCTTTCTGTTCTTGTTATTTCTGGATCAAAGAGTAATACTTTCGATTCCAAAAAACTTTGCATAAACAAACAAGCAAGCAAACCAGCATGAAGTAAAGAAAATAAAATAAAAATAAAAATAAAAAAAATCAAGAAAACAAAAATGAATAAAAAGAAATAAATTAAGCAAAAACAATAAATCAAAGGGGTGCAAAACAATAGTATTAAACCATTAGGGTTTAGACTTCACTTGAACTCTTTAAATGCACATTCAAATATTTGTTTAATTATGTTCTATTTCAATGATTTATGGTCAATTTTCAAAATTAACTAATACTTGATCCCTTGGTATATTAATTCTCTTACATTATTTGGAATTAACTAATCCCTTAGTCTAACCCCAAATAGAAAGACATTATCAAGAACGAGAGAATTAAAAGAAAGACCACATAACCCACAACGTTTATTCCTAGTAATTGCAGAAATTATGGTGTTTATCACATGTTCTAGGTTCATGCAATTTTTCGTAAATCATACATTAACCCAAAAGATCATTCCCAAATTGATCGGGTTTAGAAAAATATTAAGAATAAAGATAAACACGTAAATCTTGAAATAAAAACATAAATTAAACTCATAAAAGAAGTTACTTCATCCAAGTATCAAGATCTATCATCACCTTAACAAAAGAGGTTTAGTTACACATGAGAAAAAAAAGAACACAAAGGGAATAATATGACAAATTCCATTGTAAAAAGGTGGAAAGGTTGAAGAAAATTCCTAATCTTCAAGCCTAATTGCGCCCACACCACTTAGAGTTTGTGTCTCTTGACGGCTACTGCATTTTGTCCAAGTGTGTAAGCATGTGTTCAATTTAGCATAACTTTTCTATTTATAATTAAAATAACATATCAGCCGACACGTCCAACGCCTGAGCGCTGGGCTTTTAACGCTTAAGCGCTAGGCCTTCCTAGAAGAACGTGGCTCAATATGCTCTACGCACTTGAGCGCTCACCTCCCAGCGCTTGGGCGTTGGGACACCAGAAAGATTTCTTTGTTCTTGTCATGCTAGCGCTCGTGCGCTGGCTTTTGGGCACTGGACCATTAGAGTGGTTTTTTCAGCTTTTCTTCCTCGTTCAAGTGTCCAATCTTCTTCCATGAGTAATTATCTAACAAAAAAAAAAAATAAAAATACAAAAATAAAAATAAATTTCAAATAATAAAACTAAATAAAACTTAAGAAAAATTGAGAACAAAACTCAATCAATAAGATTAAAAGACAATGAAAACCAAAAATTTGAACCGTAAAAATATGAATTTTTAAAGGTTCATCACTTGATCATCCAACCATTTGAGGTAAGGGAGTTCTTTCCAAACTCAACTTTCCTCTCCATTTCTTGTGACTTTACATGTATGAATGGTTTGGGGAAAATAGGTTTGAAGAGTAAAAGTTTGTTTTCTTGGCTTGATGCTTGTTTTTAATGTTTGAAATTAGACATTTCAGCTCATTGAGATCAAGATGATCGAGATTGTTCTTTAATAAAGGTAGAAAGTTATTTGAGTTGGAATTAGGTTAAGAGTAATTGAGCATATGATTTTGATCATTGACTCAAGATTAAGTGAATCGTTGGGTTGTATGAGTGCTATAACATTTTTAGATGGTATTAGTGAGGTTAGAAACCACCTAGAAGCTAAGTTTGGATCTTTGAAAGTTGAATTTTGATTCAATGAAACAGTAACAGTTTTTGCAGAATTCTACAGAATTTGTGTTATGCGACCATAGCTCAGGCACTGGAAGTTGGGCACTTAGGCGTCCACAGTCTAGTGAGCTAATGCACACAATAGAGCATTGGGCGCCTAGGTGTCCAGTTTTGGGCACTTAGGTGCCAGTCCCAGAGCATTAAAGGCTATGTCTCTGCCCAGCCAATGTCCAGGCGCATAGTGAGTGTCCAGGCACTGGAGAATAGGTGCTTAAGCGCCCCGAGCAGAATTCACCAGAATTCTTATGTTTGTGAATTGAGCTTCCCTACCCATTAAGATTTCTTTTATATGCTTTGTAGAGTGTGTTAAGACACTTTTAAGAATATTTCACAAAGGAAATAACCTTCCTAGCGTATGAGAACAATTTGAGTTTTCAAGCTTTTCATGAGGAAGAATTACTTGAAATAGATGTCTAACATCCTTACCACATTAGTGTAGCTTATAATACCACTAGTGATGTGATTGTAAGGTAGTTTAGATAAAAGTTTGATAAGAAAGTAATATTAATTATTGAAGCACAATTGGTCTATTATAGATAAAGTTGAGTTGATTGTGTAATTGGCATTGGCTAAAGCTATAACACCCTCCTCAGGGCATTACATTTCCGACTCCCAACACATAATCTGAAAAGAAGTTCATAAAAGGTTTGAGTTATAAATGTGGTTTTAAAATTTCTTCTTTACTGAAACATAAACTTACTAAAATTCATAAGTATTACTGAAAATATATTTAGTATACAATATTAACACCAATTAATATTTAACAATTTAAAGAGAAATATCAAACTAACAGAAAACTCTCTCTTTTTAACAGTAGCAAACCCTATGACGGGTCCTACTTAATAGCACGGTATAACACTAACGAGAAAACTTAACATACTTATTCCTTCTTATATCCATCTTGATGCATCAGATATCTGCTCCTTGTTAACACTGCACACCAACGAGTCCTGGATGACCACTCCTCCATGTTGTCACCAAAACTCAGAATATCTACCACCTATTATGTCTAAGCTAACTCGTTCCTTCTACTGTATAATTTTAACAATACAGACACATCAAGACAACATAGTAAAGAGGTGAGATCACCTACACCAATACCAACATGGTAACACAAAGATAACACACACAACAATATCATACAGGGATATCATACTAGACTTCCAATAATATATTCAATATTAATCAACTATCATCATCCAATCATATATCAATTCAATTATCATAAACAACAATTATGATAATGCCCTCAACATTGTCTAATTATCATCATCATCATCCAAGTATTCAAAACAGTTGTCATAGCCAATATTCCTCAATTAATATATCATACTGGTATAAATGTTCAAATTCATGCATGCACACATAGACTCAGTTTTTCAAAGACAACTCCATGGAGGTTTTCACAATTTCGAGGAGAATGCTCTGTTAATTGTCAGCCTTAGCCCAAAGACAATCTTCCAGTCGTTGAAAAGAATCGTGTTCTTGTCGGATATCGTCAATGCATTGCAACGAACTGCATCGCCAAGTGGCATATGGTCCAGCCTTAGCCCACAGACAGATATCCACTGGTCGACCACCGCACCTTGACGCCCCCAAGATCCATCATAGACCTCACTATCAATTCTCATTCCCTCTTCAACCACAAGGGTCAAAATAGCTTATTAGCTATACTTTATACAATGCACGAATATATCAATGCAAGTCCAACCACAAGGGCCAAATCTTTTCAATTTCATTTGTTCAATGTAATCATATGCCTCAGCGCATATTTTTCCAACGCATGTATAATGCACCAATGCCAATCACAAGTATATCTTTCCAATGCATGTAAAATGCACCAAATGCCAATCACAAGCAAAACTTGTCATTTTCACAAACAGTGTCCATACACTGGTTCGACAGTAATTCATACTGTATATTCAATAGCAAAATCATGTTATCACATTTTCATAGTTATAAATACTTTCGTCGTGTTTTCACAAAATTGCGCAACATTTCCGTTACGTTTTCACAATTCCACAACACTTCTGTTATATTTTCACAATACCATAACACTTCTTTTACATTTTCACAATACCGTAACACTTTTGTTATGTTTTTAAAATTCCAAAACGTTTTTATTATGTTTTCACAATACCGTAACACTACTGTTACGTTTACAAAATTTCATAACATTTCTGTTATGTTTTCAAAATGCTGCAACTCTTCTGTTGTACTTTTAAATCACATAATAATTTTTTTTCAACATTTTTCTCAATTGCGTAAAAATATACGTTTCTCAAATCGCATAGTATTTTTTCACTGTTTCAAAATCGCGTATCTTAAAAATCATTCTTTTAAGTCGCGTAAATCATTTTCCATCATTCTCAAAATATTTAAAATACTTTCCAAATCACATAACGATTTTCCATCATTTTCACAATCACGTAAAAATATTCTATCACTTTTAAATTACATATTAATTTTTCAACAGTAGTTCAAATTACGTAAAATATTTAAACGTAATTCAAATTGCGTAGAAATATTTTAACGTATTTCAAATTGTTTTTAAGATACGTAAAATATTTTTCAACATTTTACAATCACGTAAAATATTCCTCAATATTCCAAACATTATTTTGGACTTAAATAAATCAATATCATTTTCAACACAATTTTCAAATTACATAGCTTAAAAATCATATTTTTAAGATACATAAAACATTTTTCATCACCATTTCATTACGAAAAATATTTCTTAACCTTCAAAAATTCCTTTTCAACCTTTCTCAAAGTAATATGACTTTGTATTTCATTTTTCACATTTTCTTACTCAAGAAAATCTTTTTCTACATTTCTTTACTCAAGAAATCGTTTTCCAAAACATAATCCACAAAAATCACTTTTCCATTGATATAAATCAACGTTTCAAAACTTAACATTTTCTAACGTATTTCAAAACTCGAAAATCAGTTATGCGTTAGTAAATTCTCAAAACACCATTATATTCCTCATTTTTCCCAAATCATTTCCAAACACAACCTTCTTCAAAATAAATTGAAGTTCGAAAACATTTTCGTTTACAAAAACTTGATTTTCTCAAGTGATAAACGCTCTAATTTTCTTTCCAAATTCTTGTGCGAAAATCATTTTGTTATAAAATTAAGGTATCCGCAAGTCTTCAAAAACCATGAACGTGTTCATTGAAAACTGTCAAATCTTTCGAGTGACAAAACACTTCATTTTATAAAATATCACTTTGTTCCATAAAAATTTAGGCATAACCAGTTTTTCAAAACCGTAAGGTATTTGGCCATTGAAGCCATCAAACACTTTTCCTTCTAACTCAATTATTTATCATTTCTGTTTTCACAAAAACAAAACCATTAAAATCTTTGTTTTCAAAACCAAAATACCAATGGTCATAAAAACCAAACTCATTTGTTCAAATTAATTTTTACTTTCTTTACAAATCCTTTTTCACTTTCTTTGCAAATCCTTTTTCACTTTCTTTGCAAATCCTTAAAATCAACGTTTCCCATTTCATTTTTCGAAATCAAGTTTAATAAACACTTAGAAACAACATTGCCCATTTTGTCTAAAACTCATGTTTAGAAAAATACTTAGGATCTTTGTACACAAAATAAATCAATAAAAATTTCTCAAAAACCGTGTTCTTGTTCTCTTGAAAAACAAACCCTTTGTTTATTTTCCATACTCTTTAAATCATCCATTTTCATCATTCATGAAAATATCAATTTGTAAACACCTATTTTGAGGTGTCTTGGCTTTCACCATGTTAAGGGACCCAAAAATCAATTCCCTTGTTCTTGAAAAATTTCAACATGAACCCTAATTAAGGGCATCAAAAACCGTAGCCTTCTCCCTTGGCCATTGGAGCCAAAAATTAATTTCCTTTCCATCAACACATCATGGCATGTTACCAAGTGGCTTCAATACTCAAGAGGGGGGTGAATTGAGTTTATAAAACAAGTTCGCAATTCTTTCGCAAAACACTTGACTATTGATTTTCGTTGAAGCTATTGACTAATTGAAATGAATGAATTGATAAGAACAATGTATATTGCTTAATAACCAACCAAGAGAGAAGTAATCAATCAAGAAAATAAGCAATGCACAAATATAAGAGAAGGGTTTAGAGAATCAAACACAGTGATTTATCCTGGTTCGGCCACTAATCCACTTGTGACCTACGTCCAGTCCTCAAGCAACCACTTGAGATTTTCACTATTTCTTCAAGCTTCAATAGGTGCTTGAATACCTTTACAAACTTGAGCCCTCAACTCCTTGGGATGCCTCACCCTTGAGCTTGAGTCTCTTCAAACAAAGGGATGCCTCACCCTTTACAAATTGAGGGATACCTCACCCTCTCTCTTATACAGCAATTAAGATTGATTTTGAGAAGCTCTTACTAGAGTAGATGGTACAAATTGAAGCTCTAATAATGCTCACAAAGATATCTCAAAGATTGGACAAAAACAGAGCAAAGAATGATTTCAGAGTTTGATTCTTATATGATGTGTTGCTATGAAGTTTTTTTAGGTTCAAGAACAACCCTTAATGATGCCCCAGCAATTGTATTTAAAGCCCATTCATTAAAAGAGCCGTTGGGGGTGGTTAAAGCCAAGCATTTAATGCATTCAATATAGCCGTTGGGCATGTCAGAACCTTGGTAACCGATTACAAGGTTTTGGTAATCGATTACATGGAAAATAGAACGTGTTCTTGGATTTCTGGGCTTGTGGTAATCGATTACATGGCTTGTGTAATCGATTACACGCCCTCTGACTTCATGGTAATCAATTACAATATTGATGTAATCGATTACATGGCCCTTTTGGTCGTGTTCTTGGCTTTCTGGGAACATGATAATCGATTACATGACTTTGTGTAATCGATTACACGTTCTCTGAATTTCTGGTAATCGATTACAGGGATGGTGTAATCGATTACAAGGCTTCTGTTTAGCTTGTAATCGATTACTAAACCTTGGTAATCGATTACACTATACTTTAAACTCATTTTTCAAGCCTTAGAACGGATTTATATCATTCCAAACTTTAGAAAACATGGATTAAACAATATAGAACATTGTTTGGCATGATCCAAGGTAAAAGAAGTTCTCTTTTAGGAATTGATCTTTGAAAACCATATTGATTCAAATCATTTTTTGAAAAACCATTTGAGATATCTTGGGAGCATTTAACATTAATGTACTAATGCCTACATCTAAACCTCTTGATTTCTTCCTTTGATCTTGGTTTTCTCTTTTGCTCTTTGGTCTTCATCTTTGTCTTTGTTATCATCAAAAACCAATTGACATGCTTCAAGACACATGCATTCACATGGCATACACATACATATTTCATCATAAATACTACAAGCATGCCATATACTTATCATACATATTTTAAGCATACTATCAAAGCCATGAAATCATGCAAAGCATACCAAGCATAGACAAATAATTAAAGCACATAAACACCTACAAATAAATTACAAGAACATGGATATGAATCCTCACATGGATTCACCATCCACCAAATATAAAACCATCTCTCACCATCATACTTGGTTGGTGAGGTGGATCTCCTCTTACCTATTGAAGATCCTCATTTTGCTTCTTTTTCCAAGTCCTTCAAATCATTTCTCAAATACAAAATAAAATACATAAAAATTAGTATACTAAGCTTGATTAAGAGGAACCATGGATCAAACATGGTTTAGATCATGAAAAAGAGAGAAGAAATGAAGTTTTCACCATAAATACTCCATAACATGTATCTTGAAGAAAGTCCATGCAGATGAATGATTTAGAGGAAGTCTCCAACATGAAAATTGTTTAGAATAAGGTAAGAATTCAAGAAATAAGGTTGGTTAAAATTATTGAGTGATGGAAGCCATACTTAGGAGTCATGGCCGAAACCACCATGGAGAGAAAAGAGAGAAAATTTTCTAAGAATTTAGGTTTTGGGGAAATGATCACTAATTGACTAAGAATGAGTAATGATAGGAATGAAACACTTTCCTATGGTCCTAAGCCTCCAAAAACCATCCCCCCCTCCAAGAAATCTCCTAAGGAAGCAAACAAAGCAATAATGGTCAAGAATGATATAATATTGACCATGACAAGTAAAAATGGTCATAAAGTTTTTCTTTAGCTCCTAAACAACTCAAAAACCGTCCCCCCTCTACATGCATTCTTCTAAGAGTGCCAAAAATCAATAATGGTGCATAATTGACTAAAGCAACTAATAATGGCATTTCAACTTTTCCTTTAGCTCCAAATATAACACAAAACCGTCCCCCCCTCCATTTTGCATGCAATAATATTGTCATCTTTTTCAAGCTACCATTTAGAGCATTTTAGACCATTGATTAATTCAATGGTTAGGATTTAGGTAGACTTTTGATTTAGAAGACTTAATCTAGGCCATTAGATTTTTTCTTCTTGAAATCTAAGCCATTAGATACATCTCCAAAATGAAGGGTTAAGATTACTCCTTCAAACTTTACATCCAAGGGTCATAAATGGTCTTTGTCACTTTTTAAGACTAAATCTCCAACATAGATTAAATCAACATCCAATGGTCTTAAATGGTCCTTGTTACTTTACAAGACTAAATCTTCATCCTTGATTAATTATTCATCCAATGGTCATAAATGGTCATAGCCATTATATTAGACTTATCCTACATCGTTGATTAAATCAACGGTTGATATTAAAGTCTCCAATATTAGACTTGTTTCCTATTGGTCCATTATCATAACCACTAATGTTGACTTAACAGTATAACATTTATTTTTATCTGTTAAACCCCACAAAAACTATATTTACTGTATTTTTATCGCTCGATAATTAAATACAGTACAAAACACAGTACAAAAAATTTTCTAAAACCGTTTCTGGATTTAGGTTTAGTAAGATCCCCTATCTCCATCTAAACAGTATAAATTTTTTTATGCGTAGAAAAATTTTCACTTTGCGGGACCTACCTGGGCCCACGTATGGCCACTTGGGCCCACATACACCCCCTGGGCCCACAAACAAGAAAAAAAAATTTCATAATCATCCACAAAATCATAAAAATTAGAAAATTCACAAATATCAAATCAGATTACGTAAAATAATTAAGACTTTTCAGGAATAATTAAATTACATAAAATTTTTCCGGCCCGAAAATTATTATTTTCCTAGCACGGAGTAAATCATTCAAAATGATCAAATACGCTGACGGAATACTCAAAATAATTTTACAGTACACAGAAATCACTAAATAGTAGAATTTCCATTAACTGTCAAAATTACTGTCAACTGTTTAGGAAATTTGGGGTGTTACAAAAGCAATGGTTTTGATGCTAACAAACAAAGACAAGAAATGGAAGTGCAATGATCAAGTCCCAAGAATCTTCAAGAATAGCTTATAGGACTTAGATCTTGTGTAAAGGTAAATGGGAATCACACTAAGCTCAAACATGTTTTTAAATCTTTACAAATGGTTTTCACATGCTAAAATGTTCAACAAACAAGTTTTGAACAGCTAGTCTTTGTAGTTGAAAAATAGTCAAGTTTGTGTTTTGCAAAACTGACATTTGGTCACTCTTTTGATCATAACTTCCAAATTATTTTGAGTTTTGTTCTCAAACTTATTTCATATGAAAATAGACTCAAATACCTTTCCTATGACTGGTCATTTGTTTAAAACGGATGAGAAATGAAGAAGTTATGACCATTTAAAGTTAGCTTTCAAAACCAGAATGCTATAACCAAATATGGGAATATGCATAACCGAATATGGCTTCTTTCTAATTGAGTTTCTGGCTTCTCAAACACAACAACCTGTTTCTTGAATGGCCATATTCGAATATGGCATCCTTCATAATAGGTTATGAGCTCTAAAACAGAACGTGTCCTGTGATTCTTTAAAAGGCCATAACCGAATATGACTTATCCTATATTTGATTATTCTGATTTCCATTCGTGTCTTTTGTTTTCTCAAAAGCCATATTCGAATATGGCATATCCTATAATAGGTTATGAGCATTCTCATAACAGATTATAAGACTCTTCATATTCGAATATGAGTTAAGTCATAATAGATTATTTTGACAAACAGAGACGATGGAAACTCCTTATTCATACCATAACCGATTATGGCTTTTGCCATAACAGATTATGGACACGTTCTGAACTTTTTCCCAACGGCTCTATTGAGCACTAAATGTCTTCCACAAGCCTCCAACGGCTCTTAAATGTCATAGGCTATAAATGAAAGTGTTTGGGCATTGCTTACAAGTTGGAGAACAATCTGAAAATCATTCTTGAGCATTAAATTCGTATTTCATCATCTCTTTCTCCAAAACTCTGTTTTGAGCTTCAAAGTGTGATTCCTTGATACCCATAGTGCTTCAATTTGTATTATCCACTCTTTGAGAGAGTTTCTATCATTCAAACACTTTGATTATTCTGTAAAGAGGGTGAGGTATCCCTCTAGTGCAAAAGGGTGAGGTATCCCTTGTTGAAAAGAATGTGAGATATCCTTCAAAGGTGTAAAGAGGGTGAGGTATCCCTCAAAGGTTGTAAAGGGTGAGGTATCCCTTGTTGTAAAGAAGGTGTGGTATCCTTCAAAGGTTATAAAGGGGGTGAGGTATCCCTCTAGTGAAAAGGGTGAGGTATCCCTGTTTTGAGGCTCAAGCACAAAGGGTGAGGTATCCCAAGGTGTGGTGAGTGCTCTATTATGTAAAGGTTTTTAAGCACCGGTTCAAGCTTGAAGTTTAGTGAAAAATCTCGAGTGGTTTGCTTGAGGACTGGACATAGGTCACAAGGGGTGGCTGAACCAGGATAAATCCTTGTGTTTGCTTTTCTTAACTCTATCTCTTTACATTAGTGCCTTAATTATATATGCTTTAGTTGAATTTGATACATAGCTTATTTGCTTGATTTATCCTTTAACCCAAGTTGTATTTAAGTAATCTTTATTAGTTGTATCTTTGTTAAGCTTATTCCGCTGCAAGTGTTGATTGAAAGTTTCAAAATGCATAATTTCTCAAAGTTGTTTTAAAATTTGTAATCACCCAATTCACCCCCCTCTTGGGTGATGGTTGCCATGGCTAACAAATTGTGCTAGTTTTAGAATAAATACTTTGTTATATCATTAAGTTGGGGTTAAATAGAGTGTTTAGCAAGAGTTTATTCCGTTATTTATAAAGTTGAACCACATTACTCAATTCCTAACTAAGGGAGCGAGGCAAGCCCCTTACAAAGGAGCGAGAAAAACACTTTGCTAAAGCTGGAGTTGTGAAGAGTTAAGTCCTATGCTAGACTAAAGACGAGTAAGTCCTATGCTAAGCTAATGATGAGTTAAGTCTTATGCTCAACTAAGGATGAGTTAAGTTTTATATCAGGATAAGGATGAGTTAAGTTCTATGACATGCCAAAGATGAGTTAAGTCTTATGTCAGGCTAAAGATGAGTTAAATATTATGTCGGATAAAGGAGTGAGACAAATACTTTACCTAGTGAAATTGATATTTAACATTTGAATAAACATTTGTTTAATATTGATAGTAAGTTTATGAGTTATAGTTTCATAATGTACCTTTGTGTATATTTATATCAGTGTCATGAGATATATGTTTTATTACTAAGAATTTTATGTTCTCACCCCATTTATGTTTCATGGTTAGCAGGACAAGACCCTTCAGAAGGAATAAAGAAGAAGAAAAAGAAGAAAAAGTCCCAAGAATAGATAGTTTTTAGTTTTATGTTTTGATAGCAACTCTTGTAATGTTTGTTACCTGGAGTTGTATTTTGCTGTATATATTCCATTTTCCCATGAGGCTTTTGATGTAAATATGTATAACTTCCTTTTAACGTGGCTCTCCATATTTATTTGTATAAATAATATGAGATTAGTTTGTTAAATAAGTTTCTAGTAGCATGACTAACACTATCTATCTTTTTATATAATGAGTATAATGAGATAATTGTATTAGGATGTTACATTCAACACTTAAGCAAATGGGAGGAATCTACTTAGATTTCTATTTACTTAAGCAAGCTTAGTTCATCATTTAATTTTTTTGGTCATGGTCTAGTTCCAAAGTTATAATGACCTTAGTAATAAAAAAAAAAATTACTCTTGCCATGCTGATATGCTACACTTTTTCGTCAACTCCAACCTCCTAAAACTTTGAAGATTCAATATAGTTTTGTCTAGATTCTAGAGAACCAAATGGACAAAGAAGGCAGGACATAATTTATAAAGATTTCACTTTAAATTGTTGCTGAAGAAGGATGCAAGATGGTTGTGGAAGAACTCAAAGATCTTGTATCCATTGTTAAGGGATAAAAAAAAACCCAAAAGTATACAAAATGGAGAGATTCATAAAGAGATTCATGATAAAAAAAAAATAAAATAAAGGTTACTATACAAAATTATTTCATTTTCTTGTGTTATTTATTATTTAAAAAGTTGATACTTATAAGTGGCATTATTTATTGTTCTGTTTTAACTATGATTAAAGAGAGGAACATATACCAAAGAAATGCTTAACTTTCATTTAATTTTTTGACCCCTGGTACCTTTAATCCTAGATTTGTTCTAAGCGACTGTTCTATTATATTACGGCACTGATAAAGGCAAATCAAAAGTTTTATCCTTTTAAACAATACTCAGAGTAAAAGAAGGTGGTTAGTAACCATTTGCAGAAAGCAAACTACAGGCCATGAGCATTTACCTATTTGGTAATTGGTAGTTATATTACATTCTAATACATCATACAAATAAAGCATGGCTTTATCTATATAATATTTGCGACATCACTTATTGAGACTTTCTCATTCATTCCTTATTCCTTGTGAGTTTTAGCTTTGGAGCATGATTTATAGCAAAAGTCATTGACATCAAAGCAATGACACTTTGGTGGATATGTCAGAGCACAAAAATAGGCTTTGCAAGCTGAGTGCCAAGTCTTCCCAATCTTTCATAGTACAAGCAAAGTTTACTAAAAACATAAACTATTTTAGCAGATGATGTCTCATGAAGAAATTTATGATTAAAAAAAAAGGAAAAAAAACTAAAAAGAAGATCAAGCATGCAAAATAAGATGTCATTAAACTACTAAAGCTCTAACTACTCAATTCATAAGAGAAAACACTTAAACTAGAGAAAATTAAGGTACACAACAGAACCAAATGCTAGCTAGCTAGGTCTAAGGGTGACAGTAACTACTTTTCTTTGCTTTTCCACATGTTCTCATGATCTCTACGATCAATTAGCCCTTTCAACATGGCGTATCAAACCTCTTCCACCCACTTGAAAACAAAACCCATATGTAGAAAAAAAAATCCTAAACAAAATAGAAAAGAACAACACAACCATCATCACCATTAACTCAGAAACAAGATTTCACTCACAAACTGCCTCACCCAAAAATTAGAACTCTAACAATCACCAAAATACCATAATTTAAAACAATCTAAAGCAAACAAATCTATGGCAATACTTTTTTAGCAGAAAAAAAGGTACCTATATCAGGATATGCAGCAACAGTAAGTTCTTCAGATGCAAATTGACCTAGAAAGAAGAAAACGCAATTACACAGCACTAAGTGTCCAACTAGTGAGTAGCGAGCAATGTAGTTACGGATATCGATGCTGCAGATCGCGAGCAACATAGTGAGCAGCAATCTCTTCGAATCGTGGTGCTCAATTTAGGGTTAGGATTATTAATTTTAGGGTTATGGTTCATAAAGCTCAGAGAGAAACGTGAAAACTGAAAAGTGACGGTTGGTTTTAGAATGATTTCTGAAGAGTAAAAGAGGTTTGGATTTTAGTAATCATGGTGCTCGATTTGGGGTTAGGATTATTGATTTGGGGGTTAAGGTTCATAAAACTCATATCAGAAACGTGAAAATTGAAAAGTGAGGGTTGGTTTTAGAATGATTTCTAAAGAGTGAAAGAGGTTTAGTTTTTACTAGTTTGTGGTAAAATTTTAATTTTAAAATTTTACCATGTTTTGCTAGGGATTTGCAAGGGAATTCCCTCGCTAATTCCTTCCTTAAAAATTTACTTTATTAGCGAGGGACAATTTTAGCAAGGAAAAGTTTCCCTCGCAATTCCCTTACTACTCACTAGTTATTTCCACTAGGGGTATTCACAGGTCGGGTTGGGTCAGGTTTAGGAGAAAAAATATCCAAACCAATTAGGTTAGGTCTGGTTGGGTTAAGTCAATTTTTGAAAAAAAAAATCGGGTAACCTGAACTGAACTAACCTGATTACAATCGGGTTAATTCGAGTTGGGTAGTCGGGTTGTTCAAATTTGCAAATAGAGAAGAAACAGAGGACCTAGCCACGCCAACTACCTGAACTACCACCGAAACCACCCAGCTGTGCCACCACCATCACAACTTGCCTTGGTTGCTTCCTCCATCATGCCACCCAACCTCGCCACAACCAGAGCCCCAAAAACACCCATGACCTGCCATCCACGAACCTGAACCAACCAAACTGTCATCGTCCAAACCACAACCAATGAAACCCAAACCAGTGAAACCACCTTATCTCCATTGCCCTTCACCCACAATATCACCTTCATCTTCAACCTCTATTCCTTTCCACAGTCAACCTTTTCCAAAGCCATTCTTGCAGTAACCATTACCACTCATCTTCACCCTCCACAGCACACCACAACAAATCCATAACCGCCAAATGCACCTCTTTACCTCTTTACCCTTCATCCACTCAACCATCGTCCAACAACCTAACACAGACCCAGGACCACTGTGGCACTAACCACCACACTCCCATCCTCGCGGATCCACAAGCCGCGTCGCAATTGTGTCACGCATCGCTCCTCACCACAGCAGATCTAGTTGTTCCATGCCAAACTGCGAACCAAATCTGCTACCTGAGTTGAGATGTAGGTCGTCGTGTTGTGCATCACTCCTTGCCGCAGCGAATCTAGTTGTTCCGTGCTAAACCGTGAACCAGATCTGCTATCTGAGTTGAGCTGTAGCAATAAAGGTGGTGGTGGCGCTGCCGCTGAGGGTTAGGGGAAGAGAGGGTTCAATTTAGGGATTAGCGATTTTGCAGTAGAGGTAGAGAGTGAGAGTGAATCGGGTACGAAGGAAAGTCAGAAAGGAATGAAAGATATATACATATCACCCAAAATGACGTCATTTTTGTTCGGGTCATCAGGTCATTGAATCGGGTTATCAGGTTAGTTTATCAAACCCATCACCCGAACCGACCTGATAACTCGAACCAACCCGGATATTTTATATCGGGTCGGATTCGCGGGTCGGGCCAAACCCATGAACACTCCTAATTTCCACCTTTAATTTGTTTTTGAAATTTAGTGAGGGATCAATTTTCTCTTGCAAATCCATTGCTAATTAGCGAAAGAATTGTGAGGGGAAATTCCCTCACTAAATTTCATCACTAAATAGCAAATTTCTTGCAGTGAAGGGTGCCCGCCTAAATAACTCCACATTTTTCATTGGCCAAATTTTTAAAATTTTCATCTGATAATCTATAGAAACAAGGCACACACGCCATGCATCAATCAATCAAAAATTATTTCCAGCGACCAATCCACCGAAAAT
This sequence comes from Ormosia emarginata, assembly GCA_029884605.1. Taxonomy (NCBI): domain Eukaryota; kingdom Viridiplantae; phylum Streptophyta; class Magnoliopsida; order Fabales; family Fabaceae; genus Ormosia; species Ormosia emarginata. The sequence goes on along the minus strand of JAQQTP010000078.1, from coordinate 14,589,664 downwards.
TAATAAAGATTGTTGTTTTAAATAATTTCTTTAATTTATTTTTATAATTTTTTAAAATTTTCAACGGATTTCTTTTACAAAAAAATTAATTTCCACTGGATTAATCCGTAGGTGTCAATATTATTTGTTTATTTTTAATTATTATTTTTAATTATTTATTTATTTATTTTTACATAAATTTTCTGGCGATTAAGGTGCCACAAAGTATTTAAATTACAAATTTTACTGTCTGAAAAGTATTTCTAGCAAATATTGTCACTGAAAACATAATATTGTCACGAATTGGAGCTCATATTTTACTTCGCCACATGCAAAAGTTGATCGAACTTTAGTCTGGATTCGTTTTCCAGGTTTAAGTTTGGTATATTATGATGAAAGCTTCCTGCTTGCCATGGCATCTGCGGTGGGGAAGCCCATTAAGGTGGATTCTAATACTCTAAAGTTTGAAAGGGGTCGTTATGCTAGAATTTGTGTTGAAATAGATCTAACTCAACCAGTAGTGGGAAAAGTGTGGCAGAATGGACACTGGTACAAAGTTGAGTATGAAGGTCTACATATTATTTGTGCAAACTATGGATGCTATGGTCACTTAGCCAGAATTTGTTCTAAAAAAAACAATGCATCGCCGAAAATTGGTAGCTCTCAACCGGCTGTAGCATCCTTGAGCTCTGGCAACGGTAGCCAACAGATAGCAAAGAATATGGAGGGAATCAAGGAAGTTTTAAAGAAACCAATAAGTAGTAATAATGTTGATGAGGATATGCATGGAGAGTGGGTTATTGTTACCAGAAAAAAAATGTGCTCCCACTAATTCTAAAGATGCGGCAAGCAAAGGAGCCATTATTCCTAAGGGTACCAGATTTGAAGGCTTAAATGAGTCATCACGTGCAGATTTTCTTGTGCAAAATAAAGGGAAGCAATCAATCCAAGATTCTGATGGATTGCAAAAACAAAATGGGCCACCGAATGAAGGAAGAGACTTAAAGAATTGGAATAAGATAAAAAAGAGGCACCACGAACCAAGTCGAAGCAGCAATCTTATGCCCCGACAACTTAATAATGGAAACCTGTCCAATGTAGGCCATGATGCTAACTAAAAATTTCAAGTTGATAAGTAGGTGACGCAACGTATAAAAGACATTCATACTAATGTTGTTTCTCAGGTTCTTAAAGCCAATCAAAGTGGCAATGAAGTGCATGTTGCATCTACTTCTCTCCAACCCGACGTCAAGACAACCATGCACATTGAACAAGTTGGCCCTAATCACTTCAGGTTTATTTCTTAACCGGAGCCTCCTGATATACCAACAACCATGAAGCTTCATAAGGATAACTCGGGTGTAAGCTTAGCAAGTGACTCTGATGTCTGTGTCATGGAGACCTAAAAGGATGAAACGGTAGCAATGGATGGCCCTGGAAAAACTTTAATGGGGTGTCGTACTACATGATTCCTGAAACTATCTTATTTCTTTCTCATGGTTATGATGAGGGAATTTAAAGACATCTCTACCCTCTCTTGGAATATTGAGGGGCTAATAATTCCACAGCTAGAAGGCATGTCAAAGATATAATCAGAATAACTAAGTTAACTCTTATTTTCATTATGGAAACCCATATTCAAGTTGAAAGGTCTAGAGGTTTTTGGAGTCAGCAGGGCTACCAACTGATTCATATAATTGAAGCTAAGGGACAATCGAGTGGACTTTGGATTTTCAAGCACGCTGGAAGTAACCTTGTTATAACAGTTATTGATGTTAATCTTTTCTCTGTGACCTTTAGTGTGGCCTTGGGGAATAAAAGTTGGACTTGCACAGGTCGTTATGCTAGCCCTATCCCTGCTGTAAGATCTACTTTTTGGCATTATTTATATGATCTTGGCTCTTCTGTGAATTCTCCTTAGTCTTTGTTGGGTGACTTTAACGAAGTCCTTTTGCTGGGGGATCAAACAGGAGGGATTTTTTCTCAAGCTAGAGCTGAAGCTTTTAGTAATGTGTTGAATCATTGTGGTCTACTTGATATTCATACAATTGGAGGACATTTTACGTGGCATCGAAATTGTAGAGGCAACAAAACCATTGCTAAAAAACTAGATAGAGGCTTAGATAATCTTCCTTGGCATTTGGAATTTCTGGAAGCTTATATGGAGGTCCTTTGTCGTTTCCATTCCGATCATAACCCTCTGCTTCTGCAGCTGGGAGGCCTTCCCTAACAAAGAGGTCCCCAGCCTTTTTGTTTTGAAGCTGCATGGATTGTTCACAATGATTTCAATAATGTGGTTAAGGATGCTTAGAGTTCTAAAGTGGACAGGCCGGTGGAAGCACTTAGAAAAGTCCAAGAAGATTGCTTAAAATTCAATTGGGAAGTTTTTGGTAATTTTTTTAAAAAGAAAAAAAATATTGAAGCCCGTCTCAAAGGCATCCAAAGAACTCTCGAAAGTGTCGAATCGGTTGCTCTAGTTCAATTAGAAAGAGAGCTTCATCATGAGTACAATCAAATTATTTTCCAAGAAGAGCTTCATTGGTATCAAAAGTCTAGAGAGTAGTGGGTAAATTGGGCGATAAAAATACTTCTTTCTTTTATGCTCAAACTGTTATACGACAGAAAAGAAATAAAATTCATGGTCTCCAATTAGCCAATGGAATTTGGTGTTATGATGATGACATATTACAGGAGGAAGCTCTTTCTTTTTTCCAATCTCTTTTTTGCTCAAATGGTAATGGCATTGTCTCTCCTTTCATGGTTCAGAATGTCCTTACTTTGAGTGAAGAAGTAAGATAGGTGTTGTTGCAGCCGGTTAGTAAGGAGGAGGTCTCTAAAGCTTTAAATTCAATGAAACCTTATAAAGCACCTGGCCCTGATGGTTTTCAAGGTATTTTCTTTAAACAATATTGGCATGTCGTGGGGGATGATATTTGGAAACTTGTCAAGGATGCCTTCCTTTTTTGCTCTTTTGATCCTTCCATTTCTAAAACCTTAGTGGTGCTGATCCCTAAGGTAGACACTCCATGTAACTTTAAGGAATTTCGGCCTATAAGCCTTTGCAACATTATTTATAAAATCATTACAAAGGTTCTTGTTAATAGGTTGCAACATTTCCTTAATGATATTATTGGTCCTTATCAAAGTAGTTTTTTGCCTGGTAGATGTACCTTAGATAATGCCATTATTATGCAAGAAATTATTCATACCATGAATAAATGTAAGAAGAGAAAAGGTGATGTGGCCTATAAAATAGACTTGGAGAAGGCGTATGATCATGTGAATTGGGATTTTCTTAAAAATTGCCTGCAGGATTTTGGTTTTCCCTCCTCTATTGTTCAGTTGATAATGTTTTATGTCACATCTTTATCTCTATCTATCCTTTGGAATGGTAAGCGGTTGCCTAATTTTTCTCCGACAAGGGGCCTAAGGCAAGGGGATCATCTTTCCCCTTATCTTTTTGTTATTTGTATGGAGAAACTCTTTTTGGCTATTATGGAGCATGTGAATCTGAGGAAGTGGCTCCCAATTAAAGTTTCTACAAATGGCCTCATATTTCACATCTATTCTTTGCGAATGATGTTCTTTTATTTACTAAAGCCAAGAGTTCTCAAGCAAGGATGATTGCTAATTTATTTGAAGATTTTAGCAAGGCATCGGGTCTCAAGGTAAATATTGCTAAATCTAGAGCCTTTTTTTCTTCAAGCATTTATAGCAACAAAAGGAAAAATGCACCTCTATATCCTCCATACATAGCACTTCTTCTTTGGAGAAATATTTGGATTTTCCTATCCTTAAAAGGAGACCTAAGAAAGCTGATTTTGATTTCATCATAGAAAAAATGCAAACAAAACTAGCCTCTTGGAAACACATACTTCTCAACAAAGCAGGGAGGATCACTCTTGCAAAATCAGTTTTGACTTCCATCCCTAATTATTACATGCAAATATTTTGGTTGCCTCAAAGCACATGTGATGTAATTGATAGAGTTACAAGAAATTTCATATGGAAGGAAAACCAGAATAAAGGTATCCATTTGGTGAATTGGAACAAAGTCACTTTGCCAAAAAAAGTTAGGAGGATTGGGAGTAAGAACGGCTAGAGAAGCTAACACTGCCTTGCTTAGTAAACTTGTTTGGGATATGCAACAAAACGAAGATAAGCTTTGGGTGAAAATCTTACATGATAAATATATGATTAATTCCTGTTTTTTGGACTGCAACAAGAGAATGGGCTCTGGTATGTGGAATTCTAACTTTAAAGCCAAGGAGGTTCTTAAGGATGGCTATAAAATGAGACTTAGTGATGGAAACTCTTCTTTCTGGTATGATTCATGGACAGGCAATGGTCCTTTTTGTAACCATGTTTCCTACGTCAATATCCAAGACATTCATATGAAGGTTAAAGATGTTTATCAAAACCAGTCCTGGTAATTTAATACTTTGGCTACTCAGCTTCCAGATGCGATCAAGGAAGAGATTAGAAATATGCATGTTTTCTTGTACATGCATGTTCCTGACTCTTACATTTGGGAAGCAAATAGTCACAATTTTTATTCCACTAAAACTGGTTATGATTGGCTTTTACAGAGAAGGGGAGTTATCATACAAGACACCTCTTCGTAGTGGGTTTGGAGGATGAGAGCCCCAAAAAATGTGAAATTTCTTTGTTGGTTGGCTTGTCACAATTTTGTTCCAACAATGTCAGTGCTGCATCATCGGGGAATGGCTTTGTCAAGCTTGTGCCAATGCTGTCTCTTACATGAAGAGAACTTTCTTCACTGCATGAGGGACTGTGACATCTCCAACCGACTTTGGAGAACTCTTGGATTCACAGAACCCATTTTCTATGCTGAAATGGACCATGTTGTTTGGTTGAAATCCTAGTGTTCTAGCAACAGGGACACAACGTTTTTGGCAAGTCTTTGGTGGGCTTGGAGACATAGAAACATCTAAACTATTGGTAAGGAGAATATGTCCTTCCATAATTTGGTTGTTGCAGCAACTAATTTTCACATCACTTTAAGCTCATGTTACCCGAACCATACTGCAAGAGAAGATATGGATAGATGGGTTATTTGGAGAACTCCAAGAGATGAATCTGTTATCATTAACATTGATGGTAGTTGCATGGGTAATCCTGGGAGGGCGGGCTTTGGTGGTGTCCTTCGCAGAAGTGATGGGAACTGGGTGACAGGTTTTTGTGGCTACATTGGTTTTTCCAACATTCTTCATGCTGAAATGGTTGCCCTTCTACATGGTTTGGACATTGCTTGAAACATGGGGTTCAGAAAAATTCTTTACTACACAAATTCTGTGAATGTCTTGAGCCTGATCAAAAAGCCTCATTGCAAATTTCACAGGTTAACTACTTTGATTCATCATATTAAAGACAAAATGCAGCTCAATTGGTCTGTTAATTTGGAGCACACTTTGCAGGAGGGAAACCAATGTGCTAATTTTCTTGCCAAAATGGGAGTTCATCAAAGTGAAAGATTGAAGATTTTGGATCATCATCCTGCTGAAATGAGCAATCTCCTTCTAGCTGATGCAGTTGGGGTTGCTTTCTTAAGGGTGTAATTTTTCTTTGTTTTCTTTTGCTTTTCTTTTCGTCTTGTTACTAAAAAAAATCCACCAAAAAAGGGTGTCGATAATTCACGTTTTTCGTATAGTGAGGGATTCATATTTATTTTTAAATCTATATATCTATAAAAAATTGCTTTCATAAACAATTAATAGTATAAAATGTTTGTTACTTTTTAAAGGGAAACTTATAGTGAAAAAGAAATGTTATATTCTCTTAATAAATTCTCTTATCATTCTCATAATGAGAAATTTTTACCTAAACATAATATATTGTAGTTGTGTGCACTAGTCCAATCAAAACTTATTATTTTTATGAATCTTTGTGTCTCACAATTAATTTTACAATATTCAATAAAAATATTAAGTCCTGATTGGTTTAATACACCTAACTGGGTGCACCATATTTAAGTAAGAATTTCTCCCTCATAATTACTTAAACTATAAAGTATCAAATGCAAATAAAAAATATTTAATATCTTAAAAATAAAAATACATTTAATACCTTAATCTTTATGTAATTAATGACATTATTATATTTAAACTGGAGTTGGCTGCTACTTGATAATGATTGAAGCACTTCACTTGTTCATTATAATAAGAGTTTAATTTTGTACACTATTAGTGTAAAATTTTCACACTAATTATCCAATCTTGTATTAATACATTATTTAATGATTTTGATAACATATTATAGATATAAATTAAAAATGTCTTTACAATGATAGTGCATCAAAATTAAAGTCTACAATAAATGTTAATTTTGTTATTTAAAGTATTTGACTCATAAAATGAAGGATTTTCCCAAATATTATAAATTTAGAGCTTAATTTTTCATTACTAAATGTTAATTATTAAATTATTAGTGTTAAAATGTTCAATTTTGGTAAACACATAACTTTAAGAATTAATGTAAACCCCTTAGGTTGAAAACCCACCAAAAACCAATCAACGAGGAGATCTGGACATATGATATACAAGCAGAAGGATAAAACTTGAAAATTATTGTTAGCCATAATTCCTAATTTGGGATTGCACTGGAACTTATCTTTTTCTACGGACTTAAAGGTGTGTTGTTAATTATTTATTGGTAGTTTATATTTAATAAATTTTTAATATTTATATTTAAACCAACAATGAACAAATATCAGACGGCTCACCTCATACAATACCCTTATTGGTACCACAGAAACTCCCTCCCTAATAAGGAGGAAACAAAGCAGTCAAATTAACTCCTAACAAGTAAAAACACATCTTATACCCTGGGTTTGAATCTTGGGGACCAAAGAATGTACATAAAGACGTTGAAAGGCACGGAATTAAGGACATGGATTTAGCTAGATTACCAGAAGTCAAGTGGATTGGTGTTCAATTTTCAAGTAAGTTGGCGTCTGCATGCTTTTTTATTTTCCCCCTCTGCTTATTTTTATTCTTATATGCGTATAAAGATGTTTTCTGGTCACGTATTAGTATTACCAAAGAACCCCGTGGCAGGAACTTCCATCGAAGGACCATATAGCCATATAAACAACCCTTTTCGCTAACACACACAACCAAATTATTTGAGAAAGGGAATGTATCGCCACTATAGAAGCCAAATTCTTCGTCAATAGCCATGTCCCCCTTCAGAAAGTGAAATAAACGCGTTATCTGAACACTGGTGATGTGATTCTTAACAAACATTATAAAATTCTATCAATTTGAATATTCATTTTAGGGTTTTCACTCTTTTAACCTACATGTTTAAATTAATAGTTTGGTCTTACAATTGTTACTTATTTTTAATTTAATTTTTACAGTTAATTTTTAAAATAAGTTTTTACACTTATAAATATTTTCAAAATAGTTCATATCATCAAATTTTGTTATAACGTTGTTATAATATCATCAATTGATTAACTTAATAAATATTCTTTTGTCTAGTACGTGTTCCTTTAGATATTATTTTTTTTTTCGTAAAACATTCAATAAGTGTTTGTGTATTTTAGTAAATACTCATGTAAGTGTTTATTTTATCTGAATAGGTGTTTATTTGTTAAGTAAGTATTCTTTTAAATATTCTTTTAATTTCTATAAAATATTTAATAATGACTAAATTGACAGTGTTATAATGTAAATTGATAGTAAGCAGTGCTTTGAAATATTTCTTAGTGTAAAGACTAATTTTTAAAAAAATTATAAAGACTAAAATTAAAAAAAAAATTGAGTACTAAAATTTTAATTTAACCTTCGTGTTATTTTTCTATATCAAAGCATTAGCTGATTCGTTTATTTCTGAGGATTTCAGCCAATGTCCATCACACATTTCAAAAGAAATTGGTGGCAGTTGGAAACTTCTGCTAAGACCAGGGTGCGTTCGGTATGTAAATAATGGATGGAAAGAAAATGAAAAGAGGGAGGAAAGGGTTGATTCCTTATTTGATAGAGATGAAAACAATAGAAAAGAAGAGGTGAAGTTTTCATAGGTCCCACAATATTTCATTCTTTTCGAGAGGTGTGACCGTGTGAGAGGCAAAGTAAAAAAGCGAGTGAATTTTACATATTTTTATTGATTTTAATACTATTAACATATATTTTTGTTCTTTTATTTAATGAAATCAAACTAAGAGAGAAAAGAGATGTTTTCTTTCCATTCAGTGATACCAAAGAAAAAAAGAAAGAAAGTGATAGTTATCGCAAACTTGTGACTCTTAATTTGTTTGTTCTAAGAATATATTTATTTATATATGAATTAATAAATATTGATGTTTTATTACGTTATCTTATATGAGATAACTCATAGACTTTTTTACATATTAAAATTAAAATTCTATACATATAAAAATTATTGTAGGTTAAATAACATCAAAAGAATATATTCCCATTTCATTCATTCACAGCCAAGTCAACGATTCACCAAGAGAGAATTTTCACTTCCTTCTTTTCCCTTTTCTATTGTGTATCTTCTTTTCCTTACCTATTCTTCTTACCAAAGAAAGCTTAAGATACGGACTGCGGTCTCATCTATATTTAGATTAGATTAGATAGCCTCGTACGAAATGGAAATGTAGTTGACTCCAAGTGCTCCTCATACTCTCTGTGTTCTTAGCCTCAACTGCAATAAATTGAGTTCGATTCTTCTCTCGATTCTTCTAAACAATTCTTATAGTAGATGTATGAAAAATCGTTATAACTGATGAAACCCACTATGTGGAGGAAAAAAACAAAAAATGGCCTCAATTGGTAAAAGTAAATAATTTCATTGCCAAAACAGTTAACTACCTATTTCAAGCATCGAAACTATGGATGCAAGATTGGATGCATAACACTGAATCAATCGCAGAACAAAAACAAAAAACAGAGGCTTCTGAAACTCGGTGTTCTACTAACTAAAACGCAAGCCAAATAACAGAAACACTTTCATCCTTAACAGCTGCCAGATTCGATGCAATTTACCCACCAATTCAATTGAGGTCCGTGCGGACATATATGCGTTTGGTCTTTCTACCACGCGTTGCTCTGTTCTTTGGGTCCATCTTGGAGCAGCCATGGACCGTGTTCGAAGGGTTTCCTTCAGAGGTGGAAAAGGAAAACAAACGAGCGAGAAATTCGATCATGGTCTCAAACATCATTCTCTTCACCGATTTCCTCCGAGCAGGAATCACAGTTGCATTGATCGTGCGGTTGCGCTGGTCCTTGATCTGTGTCTCTGACTTGGTATGCATCTTCACCACCTTCTGTTGCTCTTCCTCAACCAAGGCAACCGTGGTTTGCCAACTGAATTTAGCTTCGATGGTTTTTCCACCTGAGGCTCTCTCTCTGTCTCTCTGATTTTGCTTCTTACTCTGTTTTTCTTTCTTTGTTCTTCCTATAAACGGGTGCATGTATATATAGCAATCAAGCAGACAATGTTTCCCAAAGTAAAACAGCTGGCTAGTGGGGAGTTACATGGGCCCAAACAATGAGAAGATTATAAAGAAACAAATTAAGCCGCGAATGCCCATAATTACTTTTAGTGTTTTGCTATGAAATGACTCTCGTTAAAAATTTAAAATAGTAACTTTTTATTATGAAATGTAGAATATTTAATGCATAAAAAATTATATTTTTTATGTTAAATTTTTTATTTTAAATTTTTAAAAGCATTTGTTAAAATTATTCTTCGTGCATGTTTGGTAACAAATTAAATTTGTTGCTAACAATTTTTTTTAAAAAAAACAAAAATTTTACTGTTTAATCATATTTATAAAATTAATTTTAATATTTATACGAAATTTTATATTCTATAAATTATAAAAAAAAATTTTTTTTAATATTAAAGATTGAATTTTATAATTTTAGATTATAAATTATTTTTATATTCTAAAATATAAATATTATTTTATCTTTAATTAAATATTTTTTAATTATTTTATATATTTTTTAATAATTTAATATATAAAAATAAATTATTTATATTATTTAAATAAAATAAATTAATTTAAAATTATTTTTTAACTAATATATTTAAATATAAAATTATTTATGTTATAATTAATTATAATAATAATAATTAATTATTAAAATAATCAGTGTGAAATGTAGAAAAAGTTGATGAAAATTTCGGCTGCTCACATTGATAGCTTTTGTATTTTCCATTTGTCCTTCTAAAACTGTGTGGTTAATTGTGCTTTTTGTCGTTGTCGATTCGTTTCAGCATGCCGTTGACGGCCCTTGCCCCTTGTGCATAGCCAGAAGTTAATTCGGTTAGAAAGTTTGATTTACATATCAGTGATTCAATTGCACGTTAAGTAATAAGAAAAAGATAATTATATATTATTTTTAATGATATATGTATTATTTATATTTTTTTAACGGATATAATTAAGTAAAAAAATAATTAAAAAATATATAATAAATAATATTAAATAAAATATAAAAATAAGTATATATATTATTTAATATAAGAATATAAAAATTATAAGTAATAAACAGTCAAATTAAAAAAATTAGATAAATAAAAATTTTTTAAAAAAATATTATATAAAAAATATATCATATAAAAAAATATTAATAATGTAATTAAATTAATAATAATAATTATTCAATTATTATTTTTTTAAATTAAATTTATAAATAATATTATAAATTAATAATTTGAAAATATTATTCAAAAAAATATGTAATTTAATAATAAAATATATTTCATCCAAATTTTTATTTAAATCCTATAAATTATTTTTTTAAAGTTTTAAATATTTAAAAATAAATATCAAAGTTCAAATCGTCTGAACGAGTCAATATGTCACTTGAGTTTAATTGAGTTACTAAAAAAATCTTTTGTAATTAAGAATTGATCCAACTCAGAGGTTAAGTCTCAAGCTTTTCAGTCGGATCGGCTAATTCCATCAACTGTATACATGGGCAATTTTTGCTCTCGACTTTTCATTTTTTTTTGTTTTTAAACCATCTGTGCAAGTGTGCATGGTTATTAGTTTAGTTTAGTCATTTGTACATCTATATTTTTTATACTAAATTTTTATGTTTTTTTTCTTTGAATGAAAATAATATACACTTCTTAATATTTATTTTCACTTATTCTTTTTCTGAAAAAGATGTGTAAAGTTTTGATTAAAAAAAATGAACAAATGACATTTTTCTTACTAATTATAGCTAAGTAGTATGCTTCTGAAGAGGGGAATAAATGATTTTTGTTCTGAACTGTGATCTAAGACTCTATCCAGTAGGATCAACCAGACACGCGTGTCTTCGGACTCCGCCATCGATATCTTGATTAAAGCTTTATGACCTCGGATTACAGCATTGGACTATAATGATCGTTGGATCTGCACAGATATTCATAATTGTCAATCATGATCTTACGAAATTATAGAATCCATAACTGCCTCTAACAGTGAATAATCATCATATCTACGTTCCTACATTATAAGAATGTTCTCCAATGACAAAAGGAAGACAAATCCTTAACAGGATACCAATCCTAAATACCTGCATTTAATACTTATCTTATTACGATTTCAGTCACGCTCTATATAAACCAGGCTAAGTCAACCCAATCAGGTATCTGTTATCTAATTACATAAACTCTACTTATGTACTGCTTGACTTGAGCGTTGGAGTCCCTTTGCAGGTATCCACCCCCTTGGTTCATTACGCTTGGCAACAGCTGCGCAAGGAGGAAATCATCATATATGTGCCTATTTCAGGTACCCTCTGAATCTACTTCAGAACATTGACGCCATCTGTGTAAAACCATAAACTTCTATTCCCACGTCAACCATGGTGAGCACAAGATAGAATCAGAAGAAAGGAAGTGCTGCACACGATGCCCCTGGCCAAGCATAGGGCCTAATAGCACAACACGACCCTCTTTTCGTGGCACCACCAGAAGCCTCCGTCACCAAAAGCAAGCTTGTTGTCATTAAAACGCTCCATGAGGGGCACAAAACTTCGGTTGCTGCCAAAAGCCCCGCCCCATCGCGATGGGTCTCCATCCGCGACAGGCTTGTTTTTCTTGGAAGTGGAGCCAACAATGCGAATCAAGGAGCAAGAATCCTTGTGCACGCACGTCTAGGGATCTCAAACAATGATGCAGACCATGCATCCCACTATGAGGATAACGTCCAGTCTGAGATGACGAGGAACGACCTTCGAGAGTTGTTGCGCCAGCAAACAGCGCTAATCGAAGACCAATGACATCAGTTGGAAGAACAACGTCATTGATTAGAAGATCTTGAAAGATCTGTGAAAGCAGATAATGATGAAGAGAGCAGGACGTAGTCTGTAATGAACAAGGAGCACAACGTGTCGGCACAGAGGTTGTTGGAAACAATACCCTGGCCCCCAGCTGCCAGCAATAGTTCTCAGATGCCCTAATGGCGTACAGGGTCCCAAGAAACTTCGAACCTCGAGTAATTTGGAGCCTTATGATGGGACGACAGATCCTCAGGAGCACTTGGACGCCTACACTCAGTCCATGCAGCTCTACAGACACACCCCGATATTGTTGTGCCGGGCCTTCCCTTTCTTTTTGAAGAAGGACGATCTCTGATGGTTCGTCACACTACGAACAAAAATTACAAGTTGGGAAAACCTCACGCAGCGCTTCCTGCTGCACTACACCACTGCCAAGGAGCGCTTGAAATCGACTAACTCTCTTTCTGGAATTTGCCAAGGGAGTAGTGAGTCCTTGCATGAATACATTAAGAGATTCAGTCACGCCTGCGTAGGTATAGAAAACTTGGATGACAGGATAACCCTCCACTACGCCAAGAATGAACTCCAAACTAACTCAGGCTTTTTCCAGTCATTAGCAAAAAAGAAGCCGGCCAGTCTAGATGGATTTTACCTTTGGGCGGATAAATACGTCAAACTAGAAGAGATTACTAGGGCCAAGGAAAGCTTGGAGAAAGGTGAACCCGTCTAACAGAAAAAGAACTAGAACTCCAACCAGCCATATGACTCCTCTAAAAGCGAACGATACTGGCCTAAATATTCTGAGTACACTCCTTTGAACACGTCTCGAGAGACAATCTTGAAGGAGGTCCTTCAAATCGAGTTCTAGGATATCAAGAGGCTACCACCCCTGAAGAAACAGTCCTAGAAGGACCACTCAAAACACTGCAGGTGGCATAAAAGCTATGGTCACGAGACAAAAGAATGTTATCAACTCCAGGATGTTATCGAATCTCTGATTAAGGAGGGATGCTTGCAAAAAAACATCAGCGGATTCTGAGGAAATGAGGACCTCGGAAGATGTCAAAAACGAAGCCGTAGCCCCCGGCGAAGTCTGAACCAACGTTAAAGAAGAAGAACCTGGAGTCCCGCCAAAAGATCCTGGACACCGTCATGCCGAGATGCTGAAAACAGGCAAGATCAGAACCAGGACACGCAAGGTAGGGGTAACAGGAAGGACATGCTTGTCAATACCATTTATGGAGGATTCACAGGTAGGGGCTTGTCTAATAACTCCTGGAAGAAGGCATTCTGGACAGCAGTCTTAAGCGTGTCTAGCTCTTCACGAAGACCCCATGTCGAAGACAAGGATATATTGCCCATTTCCTTCTCCGACAAGGACTATGGATATATTATCCGAGATCATGATGACCCACTAGTCATATTCGGGATAATATCCAACGCCGAAGTCTGTCGTATCTTTGTCGACCAATGACGTTTGGCGGATATCATGCTCATGGATGCCTTTGAAAGGTTAGAGTTCCCTCTATCCGCGCTCACACCATATGAAGGAGAAGTCACTGGATTCTCCAGAGAAAAGGTTACTCCAGTAAGATATTTTGAAATATTCTTAACACTGGGTGATGTCAGTTTGTACAGAATTATTAAGGTGAGATTTTTGGTTGTGGATTGTCCATCAACTTACAACATTATTTTGGGTCGTCCTACTCTGAATGGCATTGTCTCTGTAGTCTCTACCGCCCACCAGGCCATGAAATTCCTCAATAAGAATAATGAAGTGGTCACGATCAAGGGTGACCAGATTACAGCCAGCAAGTGCTATAATGAAAATTTGAAAATCAGTAGAGCTTCAAGTCAATATTCTGATGACCGAGTTGGATGTACATGAGGAAATCCCAGGTACCAGACCCCGGCCATAAGGGGAACTGATCCCACTTCAACTCGGTAACAGGCTATACCAAGTCACCAAAATAGGTACGAACCTTGAAGCACACGAGATAACCCAACTTGTAGAGCTTTTGCAGAAGAATAGGGACTTATTCGCTTGGACGTCCTCTGATATGCTTGGGCTCGACCCCGCTTTTATCTGCTATCATTTATCTATTAAACGGGATGCGAGGTCAGTTTCCTAGAAGAAAAGGAAAATTGGTCCCAAAAGGCAACAGCTTATTGAGGAGCAAGTCAAAGAATTACAGAGTGTCGGCTTCATAAGGAAAATTTCATACACCATATGGCTCTCAAATGTGGTCCTCGTTAAAAAGTCAAATAAAAAGTGGAGGATGTGTGTGGACTACACAGACCTGAATAAGGCATGTCCTAAAGATCCATACCCCCTGCTAAACGTTGACAAACTGGTTAACAGCTCCTCCGGATTCCTTCTACTATCGTTCATGGATGCTTACTCCGGATACAATCAGATCCCAATGTATTTCAGAGATGAAGATAAAACTGTCTTTGTCACTGAAAGGGCAAGTTACTGCTACAAGGTAATGCCTTTTGGTCTGAAGAACACAGGGGCCACTTATCAGAGGATGATGAACAAAGTCTTCGAAAAACAGATGGGAAGAATGCTAGAGGTTTACATCAATGACATGATAGTCAAAACCTCATCATTTGGGTCACACACCTTAGACCTCGAAGAAGTATTTGTGCAGCTAAGGAAGCATGACATGAGACTTAATCCAGAAAAATGCACGTTTGGGGTCTAGGCTAGCAAGTTTTTGGGGTTCATGTTAACGCACCGCGGTATCGAAACAAACCCAGACAAATGCAAAGCAGTGTTTGACATACACAACCCTCAAAGTGTGAAAAAAGTACAACAGCTAACAGGATGGATCGCGGCTCTCACATGATTCCTAGCCAAAGCTGCTCACAAATCCCTCCCTCTCTTCAAGTTATTGGAAAAAGGGACATGATTCGAGTGGACTTAAGAATGTGAGGACGCTTTCACATCTCTGAAGAATATTCTGTCATTCCATCCCATCCTTACAAAGCCAGAGTCAGGTGAAACACTCTATGTGTACCTCTCCGTCCACAAGGAGGCTGAGTTCAGTACTTGTCAGGGAAACAGTAGAAGGTCAAAAGCCAATTTATTTTGTGAGCAAGGTGCTATAAGGCCCTAAGCTCCGATATAAAAAATCGAGAAGGTTGCATTTGCACTCATCATCACAGTCAAAAGACTAAGGTAATACTTCCAGTGCCATCCAGTGGTGACAAGGATATATCAACCCATCTGACATATATTGCATAAGTTGGACTTAGCAGGGAGGATGATTGTCTGGTCCATAGAGCTTTCCAAGTTTAGGATCACTTACGAACCTAGAGTAACCATCAAGGCACAGGTAGTCTCGGACTTCCTAGCCGAACTCACTTCAGACCCAATGATATGGAGGAAGTATCCTGGACCGTGTTCATTGATGGGTCCTCAAACCTGAAGGGAAATAGAGCCAGGGTAATCTTAGAGAATTCCGAAGGGGTGACTATTAAGAACTCCCTTAGGTTCGAATTCCTCACTTCAAATAACCAGGCATAATATGAAGCATGCATCATCGAATTGGTAATGGCCAGAGACTTGGGGGCCACAAAGATTAGACTTTGTAGTGACTCTCAGCTTGCGATCTCCGAGATCTGGGGTGACTATCAGGCCAAAGAGCCCCTCCTGCAGAAATATCTAGCAAGGGTACAGGAACTCCTCACGGGTTTTCGAGTGGTAAAGATGGAGCATATACCTCGGAAGTAAAATTCTAGAGCCGACCTCCTATCCAAGTTGGCAAGTACCAAGAGTCCGGGCAAAAATCGTTCGGTGATCCAAGAGATCCTCCCATAACCCTCCATCAATGACATGACTGTCTTCCAGGTTGAAGAGCAAAAGCCTACTTAGATCACACCATTGATGGAGTACTTACAGTCTGGTAGCCTCTCCGAGCATCCGAAAGAAGCTTCCAAATTTAAAAAAAAAAAGTCATGGTCAGGTATACCATTTACGATGGACAGTTATACTGGTTTGAGTTTTCTCTACCCTTCCTTAAATGCCTTGCACCGAGAGAAGTTGAGTATGTCTTGGTCGAGGTTCACAAAGGAAGTTGTGGACACCATCTAGGAGGCAAAGCCCTAGCATTGAAGGCACTCAGGATGGGCTACTATTGGCCTACGATGGAAGCAGACTCCCTTGTCCAGATATACGATAAATGTCAACGACACTCCGACCATTATCATGCTCTGCCAGAGGAACTATCCATGACGTCTATACCCTGGCCATTCTATCAACAGGGTATGGACATCCTGGGTCTGTTCCCTCAAGTGCCCGGGTAGCTGAAGTTTTTGGTAGTGGCAGTAGACTACTTCACTAAGTAGATTGAGGCGGAGCCCCTAGTCACCGTCACTTCAGTCCAAATTCAGAAATTCACTTGGCGTCATATCATCACTAGGTTCAGAGTCCCAAAATCTATTGTTACGGATAACGGGACAAGGTTCAAAGACAAAGGATTCAAAGAATTACTTGCCAGGCTGAAAATAAAACATCATTGCAGTGTCATGGAAAACCCTCATACAAATGGACATGTTGAAGCAGCAAATTGTATTATCGTTAGGGGGTTAAAGAGAAGACTGAACGAAGCCAAAGGAAACTAGGCCGAGCAGTTAGACCACATCTTATGGGACTACCGAACCACACCTCACTCCACAATGAGTGAAACTCCTTTCAAGCTAACCTATGGATGTGAGGCAATGATCCAGGTGGAGATAAGAGAACCAAGCTGACATCTTCAGAACTTCTCACTTGATAATAACCCCGGCTTGATTAGGGAAGACTTGGATCTGCTTGAAGAAAGAAGACATGTCGCTCATATATGCAATGTCACAATCAAGCAGAGAACGACAGCCCGTTATAACTTGAAGGTCATCTCTAGGAGGCTCCAACCAGGCGACCTAGTACTCCGCAAGGCTGACATTGGCAGAAGGAATGTCTCTTAGGGGAAACTAGCCCCTAATTGGGAAGGCCTCTATCATATCGTGATCAACACTGGCAAATGAGCTTACACTTTGGAGACATTGATAGGAAAGCTGGTGAAGAACTACTGGAACGCAGACAAACTTAGAAAGTACTACAGCTAAGCTCCTTCCAAGGCCTAGTCTCCTAGTTTACTTCATGTTTGATCTGCCCCAATTGTTATGGGAGCACATTGTATGGACCTTAGTCCTTTTACTTACTTAATAAAATAAGCATTGCGGTTTTGATACATATGATTGTACTGAAGCTTCCAAAGACTACCAAAGGCTATTATGACATTCTAAGTCATTATGTTACCCATCGCAAGTTATCTTATGTTAAACAGGTCATGCAAAGGAAAAATCCTATCTTGAGGAAAATTTTGGCACTAACCCGTAAGCATTAAAAGATCCTAGCCAAGGACCACTAGAAATAAAACAAATCACGAGCGGATCTTAAGATACTAAGACAAATGGTATAGACCCCAAATAAGTTTTATTGCATCGAAGTTGGAGGATCCTAAATACTAACGATTAGTAATAGACCCCGCACAAGGTTTTTTACCTTAGGCATGGTTCTCGAATACCAAAAACGTTTTGGACATTGATTCCTAAGCCAAGGTTCTAATTTTTACTTTACGCCTGAGTCCTAAAGGGAATCATAAATGTTCGTTGGTAATGAGTGTTGGACTCGGACCACGACATACTTTTTTCAACCAAATTCCTGAATCTATAGTCGTTGTTCTAAATAACACGATGGGCGTTGGACCCCGAAATAGACAAAGGAATGCAAGCAAACAAAGTGGAATTGATTAAAACCCTAAAAATCGGGGTAGTACCATTGTTCATACAAAAACAAAACCCTACGCAGGGGGCAAGAACAAAAATCAAAATTATTGCGCGACAGGATTTGGACCGCTGGCCAAGATATGGCCATCCCAAACTACCTTCTCAAAGTCCAAGGAATCCAAAACCAGAGTAACCCCGGGATTGAATAGCTGAACTTAGTTGACAACATTTTGGAACTGCTCCTCTTTGATGTCGATGCAAACAGTAAGAAGTTGGCTAACATCACCTTGCAGGGCAGTAGCCTTACCTTCGAGCTATTGGTTTCTGGCACAAAGGCCTTCATTCTCAACTTGTAATACGGCTATGTACCTCTTGACTTCAGCCAAGCTAGCTTCTTTTTGCTTCCCAGCATCCTTCAGGGCGGCCACCTCGCTTTCCAAATCTCGGGCCCGAGTTTCTGCATTGTTCTTAGCTTTTATGGCCTTTTCCGTTGTCCTAAGAGATTGGTTTTCACCCCGCTCGGAGCAGCCCTTTCCACCATCTCCTGCTCATGCTCTTCAACCATATGCTCCAAGTATCGAGTCTCCACGGCAAGACGGAGCCCGAGAGTCTTGAACCAAGAGAAGGTAGCTTTCTTGCTATGTTGGGCCAGATGAGCCGTAACTTCATCATCTAGAGGGTTGAAGTCGATGAACTCATGAGGATCTAAGTCCTCACGATACAAATTGATCAGTTTGGTGTCATCTTCAACCGCAGCCCTCTTACCCTGGTCATCTGACTGACTTTTACCGACCGCCTTTCTCTTGCGCCTTTTAAGCGGGGGAGGGGAATCCTCCATATAGATCGATTCCCTCTCCACCATAGGGACCTCGGTTGGATGGGGCAAGGAGACCAACACAACATCAGTAGGGGGATTTGATGGCCCCGATTCACTTATAGCCCTCAAGGCTTCAAGGATTGCCAGAGCGTTTCTATTTTGAGACATCTCTGCCAAGCTCGCTGCAAAATCAAAAGATAATTAGAAACAATGGTTAAGCAGCATAGGAAAAGAAAATATATAAGTAAACATGGACAACGACTAGTACAACCTAACATGGCCCAAAGGGTCTCGTCATCCAGGCCATCTAGTATTTCTTTAGGCTAGATCTTGCCGACCTCGTCAACCCACATCTCGAAGAAATCAACATATTTAGTTTCTTCGTCATCCAGTTGACTGATTTCCCTCTCAAACGACTGAGTGGGAATACTCTAGGCAGTCGGGTTCCCATACAAACTAAATGTTAGCTCCCCGTCGCTCCACAACCAGAAAGGATGAGTGTCGTCAACCACCATTAACTTAAAGAACTTTTCCTTAAAGTCCTTGTAACTTTCCAAGTATGGAAAGAAGATCGTCCTCCCTTGTCATGACCAGACTGAAAGCCAGAATTATTGATAAGCGCGGGTCCTGTAAATAGAATATCAGGTGTGGAAATAGAAAAATGCTCCCTCCGAGCATCGCAATCCCACCAGCCGACATATCATTTCAAAGGCCATAATATTTGCCCAACCATTATGGTGAATCTAGGTAGAGGCGGCATGAAGAGTTCGAAGAATGGCAATGTGGAAGTCATTGAAAGGGAGCCAAAGTCCAAACCTTGTGAAGAAGTCTTCGTACAAGAACATAAAGTGTTCCCCTGCTTATTGGGTCAAACACACCCGTTCGTTCTCCGGGGACAAGATTAGGAACTCGTCGTCCATTTCATGGTTCTTGGTGAGCTCCAAATGATCCTTCACTTTGTCCAGCTCCGCCCCAGACTGATAACGGGATATCCGGTCAAAAGCATCATCCGCAATGTATGGATATGACAACCCGGGTCCTCAGCAAATACGAACCACCTCCATTAGGGCTTCTTGGTTCTCCGGTTCTCAAGCTTCTAGGACAAGGGTGGGCTCTTCTACCATTGTCGTTCTCCTTCTGGCCATTCGAACCTGTTAAGTTCAAAGATCCAAACATAGCAATGGGTGAATAGAAAGGACTAATCACACCCATGCACTGGCCTCCATACCCACCACGACTAAAGCCTCAGAAGGACACCTCCACCACACGCAGTGCGATGGAGGAGGTGCTCCATAGGGTAACACCATTAAAATGATGGGAAACAGTGTTCCCACTATTGTTCATAGAGAGGAAAGGTAAGAGCACTTTACCAAAAGAGTGCACAACCACTCATGAAACAAGAATAAACAAAAATAAAGTCAAGGGGAAGGGAATATATTGAAGAATGGTGAGGAAAATGGAGGAAATCAAGCTTTCGAAAATCCAAAAAGTATTAGAACCACCTTTTGCCACCGTAAAGCTCGTCGAAAATCTCCTCAGGCCACCAATTTTCAATGAAAAATAGCAAAATAAAACACGAAAAAGCTAAAACCCTATTTATAGGGGTTATAGTTAAGGGATAATTCTGTCTGAGCTGTCTGGATTTGAAAAGATACTCATTATGGCGTGCAAAGCACTATACACGTCCATTCAACCCAAGCGCCCCACGTGGCCCTCATAGCTGTCATGGCATTTGAGAGGACAATTACCTAGTAGGCCAAGAGACATGTAACCTCAGAATATAAGAATTCGATAACATCGTTTGGACCCTGGACAAAACCAAGGTATTCACCCAATGAGGAAAAGTCCATCAGAAAACCGAACACCTCGGAAAATCCCCTGCAAGGTACAAAGACCCTAGAGTCAAGTATTTAAACTTGACACTTCGCCGGTCTCGACTAAGTGCCAAACTAGGGGCAACTTAGCATATTACATCAAGGTGAGCGCTGGACTCACATCGGGAAAAAAATAAATAGCACGAAAGGTAAAAGAGAAAAATGAAAAGTTCAAAGTAATAACGAAATTTTATTGAATATATTCATTCCAAACATCATCGTACACCAAGAACAAAAGAAACATCA
The DNA here is from genome assembly GCA_029884605.1 of Ormosia emarginata. Classification (NCBI taxonomy): domain Eukaryota; kingdom Viridiplantae; phylum Streptophyta; class Magnoliopsida; order Fabales; family Fabaceae; genus Ormosia; species Ormosia emarginata. Next base: position 14,568,716 of record JAQQTP010000078.1, on the reverse strand, counting down.
AAGAACAAAGTGAAAAGAAAACATTAGGACATGGAACATATAAGAAAAGAGTAGCCACCAAAGACCCCAGAAGAAGGAGTAATCGTCATCACCAACATCCTGGATCATGTCACATCCACATTTCCTCCGGAACCAACATCAGTCTCTTCCTTGTGAAGCTGCCCTTTGAAAAAGTGGATTGCTTTGGAAAACCCTGGCAAACCGGAACAGTACACTACTGTCAGACTCTAAGACCTCTGCCACATTCTTCTTCACTACCTCCTTCACCATGATAATAAAGACCGGGGATGTATTCTCCTTTGTTGGATGGGATACAATTTTTCATGAAGAGATCATTCCACCGGAACCCTAGCCAGTTTCATGATCACCCCAAGCTATTTCAAATCACAGAGCAGTCTCAATAGTCCCCCATGCATATCCAAATACTCTTAGAAGATTTGCCGAGATGGAGAACGACTTGGGGCTCTATTTCTCCAATTGCCTCCGTCCAACATGACAGGTACCACAAATCTCCCCAGTGACAAAGCGTAGAATAGACACACCCTCGTACGCTGAGAGAGATAGATATTTGTCGTTAATACACTAAGAAAGAAAGATATCCAGTAGAAGAACAGTTTACGAAGGTAATGATAAACTTTTAGAAATTTAGGGAAGAACAAGAAGAAAATCTCCACAAGAGGTAAAGCTCTCCAGAAACGCAAGAAGAAGAAAGGAGAGACCATTTTATGAGAATAGATCATTTCCATATAGAAGCACAGAAGGGTATTACCAACGTCAAATGCAAACATCCCTCATTTATAAAGAGAATGAAGCATTTTGATTGGCTCCTAGGAAAGAGAACTTGTCAAACTATAAAATTCGCATTTAATGCTCTCCCTTTCCTATTGGTTACAAGAGCAGCGGGTGGTTGGGAAATAGAATGAAGTTGACGTCCTCCATTAAAAGATCCTTAATTCCCAAGAAGGTCAGAGCAACAATTTCCAAAGAGCCCAAGTCCCAAAGGATGCTATTGAAGAAGAGAAGACCCCGTGAATCACCCACAGGAGCAATTGGAACTAAACCTCGGATCAAGAAACGAAAATGTTGGCAAGGACCTATCGTAGTTTCTAACCACATTCCAACCTCGGAGGTATTTTACATTTGATTATGGACCTTGGCATCAGTGTGAGACATCGCAAAACTTGGCACAAAAAGCTAGGGCTTAGTCCACCACATGCCTAGTGATCCCAATGAAACTTACCTTGACACTCAGACTCTGTCTAAGCGCCAAGCTGGGGTCAATATCCAGGACCCCATCCAGTAGGATCAAATCGCCACGCGTGTTCCCGGAGTCCGCCATCGATACCCCGGTCAAAGCTTTACGATCTCATATTACAGTATTGGATTATAACAATTGTTGGATCTGCGCATATATACATAACTGCCAATTATGATCTTACGAGATTATAAAATCCATAACTGCCTCTAACAGTGAATAATCATCATATCTACATTCCTACATTATAGGAATGCTCTCCAACGACAAAAGGAAAACAAATCCTTAGCAGGATACCAATCCTAAATATTTGCATTTAATACTTATCTTATTACGATTCTAGTCACGCTCTATATAAATCAAGCTAAGTTAACCTAATCAAGTATCTGTTATCTAATTATATAAATTCTACTTGTGCACTGTTTGACTAGAGCGTTGAAGTCCCTTTGCAAGTACCTATTCCCCAGGTTCAATACGCTTTGCAGCAGCTACACAAGGAGAAAATTACCATATACGTACTTATTTCAGGTACCATCTAAATTTACTTCAAAACAATTTTTAAAAAGTATTGTTGTGAATTTTTGGTGGAGGGGAACTGGCCCTTGTCAAATTCTGGAGATAGTCGAATTCCAGACCTTCGCTTCCGGTGGGACGTGAAAATATCAGTTGAGTTACAATTAATTACATGGTGAGATACTATCGGATGACATATGTATAAGGAATAATTATCAGCAAGAAACAACTTCATAATTGACATTGTAATAATGTCATAATGCATATGAATGGAAAACGTTTTTCGTCCAACCAAAATACTCCAACTTTCCTCCACCGTATGCTTCCGTACGTATGTTTGTTGACTTTTTTGTATGTCAATATTTTAATTTCTCGCTTCTCATTTCCCGCTTTTTGGATTCACCAAACATATTTTAACCACTTATTCCTAACGTATTAACCACTTGGAACTCTTTCTTGGATTCACCAAACTTATACCGATTAACCACTTATTCCTAACGTATTAACCACTTACTCATTATTGGGAACTCTTTCTTAGATTCACCGAAACCTATCTTGATTAACCATTTATTATTAACGATTAACCACTTCATTATTGGGAACTCTTCTCTTCACAAGGATATAGGAATGTATTAACCAGACTTATACGAAACCACTTATTCCTAACGTATTAACCACTTCATTATTGAGTTACAATTTAATTACATGGTGAGATACTATCGGATGACATATGTATAAGGAATAATTATCAGCAAAATCTTGAAACAACTTCATAATTGAAATTTCAAATTTAAATTCTCTCGGGTGAATCAACAAAATACGGTCATAATGCATATAGAATAAATAACACCATGCCGTGCAATAAGTGGTACAATGGCACATGCTAATCATTTTCCGTATTATAGACAGCAAAGGTATAACTATTTAAATAGCCTTGTAGGACGTGTCTAATTTTAATTTTGATAGAGTAACACATATCTATATAGTAGAATGTTATACAGTCAATTTTTTAGTTAGAATTTTTAATTATAAGTTGCCATGCATCTTTATTTTTGGATCAATAAATAGTTCTTACTACTTTATTTTATTCAACAATCACTTTTAAATTTTATCAAAATTCTGGATAAAGAATTTAGCGTACATAGCATTACTCATCTATATATAACTCTGTAACTGCACAAGTGATAGTTAAATTCAAGTCATCATTATCTTGTATGCAGTATGTCCAATTTTGCTCTTGTTTGTAAATGAGTATCACAGCCTCGCCCTTCAAGTTTCACTCAATCCGAAGAAAGCCAAGGCAAATCCTACTAAAATTGTGTGTGAATTCATTCCGCTATTTAATGGCCGAAAGAAAGGCTTCGAGTGCTGCATTGATGCTACTTCTACGGTTTAGGATACATGCGAATCATGGATGCTCTGTTGCATTGATTGTTTTGATTATTGCTTCTCTATATTTTTCGTGATGACCATTCATCCAGATGCTATAGAATAAACTTTTTGATAGGTTTATTCGAAAACTTAGTATAAATGTTATTTATTAAGCTATCATGAGTTACATTTGTGAGATTAAATAAAGAATATAAATCCTCTAATTCTTTTAGAATCAAGATTGTTGTGAAATTTGAGAAAATTACTAAAGAAATGGTAATTTTGATTTTGTCTCGAAAGTTGAAATTCAAAACACAAATAACTATACTTAGGAATTTTTTCTGAAGACAGAAGTGAAGATTTCAATCAAGAAACAGTAACTATTTGAAGATTCAAAATTCAAATTCAAACTAGACGTAATTTGAATTTAAATCAAAAGTTAGGAGTAGTTGATTGTGTAGTGTTTAGACAATATAAAGATTATTGACAAGATTAGGTAATTACTTTGGTCTTAGACACTTGTCAAAATCTTGTAAGAAAGATAGTTACTTATGTTGTCGATAAATACTAAGGGAATGGAAACATTTGGGGGTTAGAAGTTATTCACTTGTACGCTCAAGTCACTCTGACGCAACAAGAGCAAATTAGGATTAACCAAGTATGTTTCCATCCTACTTTCTTTATATAAACTTTACAATTTCAATGCAAGTTTGATTCAGGTTCATTTACTTCTTAAGTCATTTACATTTTTGTAAATTCTCTTCTACTCCTGATCGAGTGATCTTTTGAGATCATTTGATTTCTTTTACTTGCTTTTACTTGTTTTCCTTTATCATTCTGCGATTTATCTTCCTATTAAGTTTATATTGCTGTACTTTACTTTCCTATATTTTACTTTTCTTGCAATTTAACTTGATTGCATTTACATGCTTTCTTTACTTTCGATTACAATTTCTTTGCATATTTTACTATTTTTCTGTACTTGTTAAATTCTCATTCGATATTTACGTTTCTTGTGTTTGATCGAAATTTATTCTGACATTCTGATTAAAAAATATACTATCAAGAACTTGAGAGTCATTGTGAGGAAGAAATTTTCTTCCCAGATTGATAACTGGAATCAAATTTGTCTTTGACAAAAATCATATTAAACAAATTGGCACGCTTGGTGGCACCAAGTCAAGAGATTGATTCGTAAAAGAATCCATTTAATTGTCTATGCAATTAAGAAGTGGGAAAATAGTTCCAAGAATGTCACACAATACATCAATTAATGCTCAAAGCCCTTGAGGAGAGAATAATGATGCAAATGGCAATAGGGACGTTGTAGTGTTTAGAACTTTGCCACAATCTCAAGATCCTGTGATGAGTGAAATCATCTTAATTGCAGGGATTCCTGTTTCTAACTTGGAAAATAGGAGCCTTGGGGTGAATTGAACAACGCCTTTGTATAGGTTGCCTCTTGGATTCACATCCCAAAATATTACGCAAAATGTAGAAATTGCCCAGGCCACATACAAAAACACAATACCAAATGTATCACCAAGAAATCAAGTGGTAGGCACTAATGGCCATGGGGCAGGGACCAGTGTAATTCGAACTGACAAGCTAAATATAGGAACAACACTTGGCTTCCCAAATTTGCCAAGGGATATGTCTTTGATCCCTTCAAGGAACACGAATACAATCCTTAGTAACATTCGATAACAAATGGATGAGAGTAACCATGAAATGGTCAATACGCTAACTCAACAAATGACAACTATCATTACCCACTTATCGAATCAACTAATAATACCTACACAACGTTGGCTAGACAAATGAGTAGAATTGCTGATGTGTTTGGGAATCCAGACAAATCTACTAGTAATTGAGTGGGAAATGCTCAACCAACATATCAAGACAATAATCAATTGGTGAATAATCAAATTATCAATAATCAACTTGATGATAATCAACTAAGAGAAAACCAACCTGGCCAAAATGCAGGTTTTCAATTAGTTAATCAAAATTAGAATGCTAACAACCTCCTGGAGAGAATCAAACAGAATAATCTTGGGGGGCATCAAAATATTAATCAAGTGGTTGAACAAGCGTTGAATAGGTATGATTTTAATGTAGGTTATGCAAACCAACCTTATTTCATGTCAGCATTCCCAACATTTATTCAACAGGAAGAATTACCTAGGGGGTGGAAAGTCCCAAAAGTTTCAACTAAGTTTGCTGGTGAAAGTGAAAAGTCAACTGTCGAACATATTGCTCAATATACAATCGAAGCAGGGGGTGTAGCGACTAATGAATATTTAAAAATGAAATACTTCCCTAATTCTTTGACCAAGAATGTATTTACTTGGTTTACAACTCTCTCATCTAATTCGATTCATTCTTGGAATCAACTTGAAAAAAGCTTTCATGAATAATTCTTTAGAGAATAAACTAAGGCAAGTCTTATGAAGATATTTAACATCAAAAGAAACAATGCACAACCCATAGATGACTACTTAGAGCGATTCAGACAAATGAAGACTTGGTGTTTCACAGTAATTCTAGAATTGAAGTTGTGAAAATGGCTGGTAGTGGGTTGGATTACTCCATTATGAATAAACTTATAAACCAACAATTATTGGATATGTCTTAACTTGCTGATAAGGTGACACAGATTGAATAGTTAAAAATTGAGAAAGGTCAAAAAACATTTCAAGAAAGAGAAAATTGCTTATGTTAAAACAATTGACATGCTAGAAAAATATTTCAAATAATCGAAAGGAGATAAAATTGCCTATGCCAAAATAAATAAGGCTGAAGTTGTTGATGTGGAGGAGAATAAAGTTAACATTGTAGAATTACAATCTAGTCCTCCTTATGTCTGTCGATCTATAAAGCCTGTTCAAGCTAAAGACAAAATGAAATACTCAAATAGGCAATCATATGGTTTTGATATAACTAAGAGTGATCAAATTTTTTATGTGTTGTTAAAAGATAAGCAAATTAAATTACCTGATGATCATAAAATTCGTTCATTGGAAGAGATAAGGGGTTGAAGATACTGTAAATACCATTATAAGTATGATCATTCAACTAACAATTGTGTTCGTTTCAGGAATTTAATCCAAAAAGGAATCAAAGAAAAAAGGTTGAAGTTCGAAGAAAAGAATCAAAAGGAGATGAAGGTAGATATTAACCCTTTTGAGGTTAATGCAAGCTACATTGAATCAATTAGCTTTAAAGGATCATCATCATCATAATCTTCATATAGGCTTTCAACATTCTCATCATGCCCACCATTGTCATCAACTATTTTGATTGCTTCTTGAGGACGAGAAGCAAGGATCTTAGCAGTGACTGGTTAATCAGTTTCGAGCTGATCTTGTCCTTGTCGTTGGGGATTGCTTTCTTATACCAATAAAAATTAGAAAATGAAAACAAATTCTACATAATTCAATTTCCAAATCAATAACTTGAAGGAATGTATCAAACCTGTACAACAACTTGAATGTTATCAGGATTAATTACTTCTCGAAAAGCTCCAATGATTATTTCTTTTTCTGTCAAATCAATATTGATAGATTGAACCTCTTCTTCAGGTTCAAAATCTCCCTTGAATGAAGCACTTAAGCTGGTTGAAAATTTTCTTCAAGTAAAGGAATTTGAATGCCTTGATAAGGGATCAAATCCTTTTTGTGGAGAAGTAAGGGGTGGTGGAGTTTTAGACTTCCTCGAAGTCACTAGTTGATCGTCTTTGGCTAGATTGATTGTGGAAGGTTCTTGTTCAAGATCCTAAAATAAGTTGACATGAAAATGGATATAAAAAAAAATTACCCAAATTAAAAGTTGACATCATGATAAGGCGGTTGAGGCCGTTTTCCCATAAAAATCATCATGAATCTTAGAGTTCCCCAAAAAGTGGAGACGTTGGTGAATGAGGGAGAGGCCACATTTTGATTATGATTAATTCAAATTTTGATTTTTCCCTCTGACCTCTCTTTATCTGATCATGTTAGTTTGAATTGTTATAAAGCAACTAAAAATCTGAGTTAACGAAAAGATTTAAGTCTAATCGAAAAGTAATACTTAAAACAATAATATTTATCTCTTATACGAGAGAATAAATATTGGGGGACATTTGTTAGTATAAAAGTAAGCTTTTCAATTCAAATGGCTTTGAGGTTTATTCAAAAACTTAGTATAAATGTTATTTACTAAGTTATCTTAAGTTATACTTGTGAGATTAAATAAAAAAAACACAAATACTTTGATTCTTTTAGAATCAAGATTATTGTGAAATTTGAGGAAATTACCAAAGAAGTGGTAATTTTGATTTTGTCTCGAAAATTGAAATTCAAAACACTTGTAACTACACTTAGGATTATTTTTTTGAAGGCAAAAGTGAAGATCTCGATAAGGAAACAGTAGTTGTTTGAATATTGAAAATTCAAATTCAAACTAGATATAATTTGAATTTAAATCAAAATTTAGCTGTAGTTAAGTATGTAGTGTCCAGACAATACATAGATTGCTGATAAGATTAGGTAGTTACTTTGGTCTTATACACTTGTCAAAATCTTGTAAGAAAGGTAGTTACTTATGTTGTCTATAAATACTACAAGGATGGAAACACTTGGGGGTTGGAAATTATTCATTTGCACACATCTCTAAACATGCTCAAGTCACTCTAACACAACAAGAGCAAATTGGGATTAATCAAGTATATTTCCATCTTGCTTTCTTTATGTAAACTTTACAATTTCAATGCAAGTTTGATTTAGGTTCATTTACTTCTTAATTCATTTACATTTCTGCAAATTCTCTTATACTCCTGATCGAGTGATCTTTTTGATATCATTTGATTTCTTTTACTTGTTTTCCTTTATCATTTTGCGATTTATCTTCCTGTTAAGTTTACATCGTTGTACTTTACTTTCTTATATTTTTCTTTTCGTGTGATTTAACTTGATTGCATTTACATGCTTTCTTTACTTTCGATTATAGTTTCTTTGCATATTTTACTATTTTTCTGTACTTGTTAAATTCTCATTTGATATTCATATTTCTTGTGTTTGATCGAAATTCATTTTGACATTCTGATTAAAAAATACCATGAACTTGAAAGTCCTTGTGAGGAATGTAATTGGCTAGCTATCATAAGTAATAGTTTTGATGATAACAAACGTGAAGACAAACATGAAGATGATAGTCCAAGATCTTCAAGAATAAGCTTTAGGACTTAGGATCCTTGTAAAAGCCTCATTGGATATCTCATTAATTGGCATTGCAAAGAAATGTTTTCAAAATTGTTTTTCCAAAATTAAACAACCATTTTCTGGTCATTTGAAAGCATTTAAAACTGGTTTTATAATAGGTATTCAATACCCCGATAGGTATTCGAATAGAGTGTTTTTCAAGCTTACACGTTTTCTGTTTTTCAAAGTGGTATTCGAATACCCATCTATGGTATTCGAATAACTCCCGCTGTGCCAAAACAGAGGCATTCGAATACCCCATATGGTATTCGAATACCCTAGATTCAGAATGAACCTTTTTAAATGAGGCATTCGAATACCCTTAACTGGTATTCGAATAACCCAAATTTTAATCAGCTTTTTTAAGAGAGTTTTGGCAAGAGGCATTCGAATACCTCATAAGGTATTCGAATACTTTGCTCGCAAAAATTGATTTTCACGAAACGTTCAAAAATGGCAAAGAACGGCCATATTTGCTTTTAATGGTTTCTTAATTGGCACCCAACGGCTAGTTGCTTTCTTTGCTCTATAAATACGTAGACTTGGGTCTCTTCAAAACCCCCAACCACTTGAATTATTATTTTTTTTTGCTTGGCCGAAAACGAATTTTACATTATTTTCTCTCTTTTCTGTGCTCTCTTTGCCAAAACCTTGAGATACCTTTTAGAGAGCTTATTAGCACTTCAACTTGTAATATCTGCTCTAAGTGAGAGTTTATTTTTCATCTATTCTCTCGCTTCTAAAAGGGTGAGGTATCCCTTAGTGATTTTGTGAGGGTGAGGTATCCTCTAGTAAAAGGGTGAGGTATCCCTTGTTGTAAAGAAGGTGAGGTATCCTTCAAAGGGGTGAGGTATCCCTCTAGTAAATAGGGTGAGGTATCCTGTTATGTAAAGGTTGCAAGCACTTTCGTTTTAAGCTTGTGTTAAATAGTGAAAAATCTCGAACCGTGTTTCTGGGGATCGGACGTAGGCCACAAGTTGGGATAAATATCGTGCCTGCTTTTCTACCCTTTCTCTTTATCTTTATGCACTTTATTTATTCTTGCAATTTAATTATTAATTGTTCTTCTTATCTTCATCTCATTCACGACTTTTAATAATTAAATTCAGTATAATTTATTTGTTTAAGGCTTTTGCGAAAAATCTTTAATTACTCAATTCACCCCCCCTCTTGAGTACTGAAGCCACTTGGGTAACAAGTGGTATCAGAGCTAGACTCTTGTATAAAGAGCTTAGCCGCTTCAAGAGTACATGGCTTCATCAAATGTTTTATCAGAAGCAACTTCCATAAATCGACCACCCTTTTTCAATGGGGATGGTTATGCATATTGGAAGGAAAGAATGAAAATCTTTATTGAGGCTATTGATCTAGATGTGTGGGATGCTGTCGAAAATGGCGCATTTATACCTACACGCGTTGTCAATGGTGTAAAAACCGAGACACCTAGAAGTGATTGGTCTAAAGATGATAAAAGAAAAGTTCAAAATAACTTAGTAGCCAAAAACATCATTACCTCAGCTTTGGGACATGATGAATTTTTTAGAATTTCAAATTGCAAAACTGCTAAAGAAATGTGGGACACTTTACAAGTTACCCATGAGGGTACTAGTGAGGTAAAGAGGTCGAGAATCAATTCTCTAACTCGCGAATATGAACTATTTACAATGAACTTTCAAGAAATGCAAAGAGGTTCACCCACATTGTTAATCATCTTGCATCATTAGGAAAGAATTTTACTAACGAAGATTTGATTAACAAAGTGTTGAGATGTCTTAGCAGGATTTGACAACCAAAAGTAACAAATTTCAGAATCGAGGGACTTGTCAACAATGTCTCTCGGCTACCCTCTTTGGAAAGCTTCATGAGCACGAATTGGAACTAAACAGACTAAGTCAAAGTGAAGAAAACGATAAAAAGAAAAAGGGGATAAGCTTAAAGCCACCACCTCCACTATCAATAATGAAGAAGAAGACGATGGAAATGACGTGGACAACATTGAGCTAAATGAACAAAATCTCAATCTTCTGGTAAGAAAATTTGGTAAGTACCTAAAGAAAAAGGGGACACAAAGAAGACCGCCCTTTCCCCCAAAGAAAGTTGAAAAGAAACCCTCCAAAGAAAGAAGAGTCTACATAGCTTGGGATGACAACGACATGGACTCCACTGATAGCTCAGATAGCGAAGAAGCCCATCTATGTTTTATGGCCAAACGAGAAGAAAAGAAAGCGACAACGAGGTAAATTGAATTATCTCCTTCTTATGATGAGTTACAAGATGCCTTTGAAGAATTGCATGACGAAACAATTAGGCTTACAAAATTAATTTCTTCATCTAAGAAAAAAATCTCTTCTTTAGAAAATCAAATTCTTATTTTAAATAAAGAGATTGAAGAATTAAAAATTGAAAATGAAACTTTAGGATTAATTGATGCATGCTCATATCATTCTTCACATGCTTCTACTTCGTATTCTTGTTCTTCATGTCATTTGCTTGAAACTGAAATTGAAAATTTAAAGAACACCCTTGCCAAATTCACATATGGAAGAGATAATTTAAATATCATATTAGGAAAACAAAGGGTTGTTTTTGAAAAAGCTGGAATTGGTTATAATCCGAAAAATCAGCATAAATCCTATAAAAAATTTTTTTTTAATTCTAGCATCTCATGTAGCCCATTTGTTAAATGTTTTTATTGTGGGAAGAAGGGTCATAATGCTTCAACATGCAATGCAAGAAAGAATGTTAACACAAAAATTGGGATAAAAATGGTTTGGGTTCCAAAGGGTACATTGCCCAAAACTGACACTCAAGGACCCGAGAAAATTTGGGTACCAAAAACAAAAAATTAAATTGTGTTGCAGGTGTGCTCGAAAGCCTAGAACTGACTTCGGCATTTTTGAAAGTGGCTACTGCGAGCACAAGACCGGAAATAACTTCAAGCTCTCTTCCTTCTTTTCATGGAGCGTGAAGTTGCAACTATGAAATAAGCTCTTAATCACTGGAACAGATAAGAAAATAATGACAAATAATAAGGCAAGCTCTCTTACGGTATTTTCTTTGTATTTCCATCAAAAGGTAAGTTTTCATATCTCAAATATACCTTCTGACGTGAATTATATGTTTTTATGTTTGAGTTATTCGAATACCTCCCTGTGGTATTCGAATACCATTGCATCCGTACGTGAAAATCCATGTTTTTCTGATAGGTCTATTCGAATACCCTCCCATGGTATTCGAATACCATACATCAGTACATCAATTTATGCCTTTATAAAGCTAGTGTATTCGAATAACTATATAGCTATTCGAATAACTAGATAACTATCACATCAGTATTTCTCACATGCTGTCTGGAGTATTCGAATACCTTCCAAGGCATTCGAATACTTGCTCCTTCTGGAGTTTATATATTGTGGTAGGTATTCGAATACGGCAAGAGGTATTCGAATACCACATGACTGAAAGCAAGTTTTACGACGTGTTCTTTGTTTCGTTTCTGTTTCCTTTTCTTATACATATGCAATGAAAATATATTCCAACTATGAATAACATGCTTTAATCTTATTTCATCAAGCCTTTATTTTTGCCCTATATGAAAATTATATGATGTTCTTAAATGCATATTTCTTGGCTTGTTCTTGCTCTTTTTTTTCTAAAATATGCTCAATGTAATTGGCTATTGTTTTGATATACGAACAAGTGCAATAAGTGGTATATGAAATATTTAACATCTATGTTTTTATTGACATATGTCAGATTTATAAGAATTTGTTAACAAGTAGTAAATGCTTAGAACATCTTGACAAGTGATATCAAACAAGTGGTAAATGGTTTACATTTTGACAACAAGTGATATCAAAGTGGTATGAACATAATAACAAGTAATAACAAATGATAACAAATGATATCAAACAAGTGATTTCTTGGCCAAATTAATCGATAAATATATTTTTGCCCTTGAGAATCATTTGCTGCCTTTGCCTTATTGTCTTAAATGCTTATTGGCTTATGAGTTTGACTAACCCCTATGGATCCAACATTAATGGATACCAATGAAAGCACTCTGAATTTTGTTGTAGGGAGAATACTACCTCAAGCATAAATTTAAATGGACAAAATTCATTCAACTTGAGGACATGCATATATTGTTTAATATGATAAAATGGGAGAGAAAAATACTTGTCCCATCTTTTTGATCATGACAAAAGGGGGAGAATGGTATCAAATGTACAAAAGAGGGAGAACAAGTTTAAATGTCTTTGTTTGTTTGAGAAAAGTCAGGGAGAAAAAGTCAAAACAAAAATAGAAATTGAATTCCAAAAGTAAGGGGAGTTGCTGTGCATATCTCGATGAAAATCACCTCTTATGAAAAAGAGGGGGAGTAAGTATCTCTAAACTAACTTTGTGAATTCCAATTTATATGAACTAATGTTTTTCTCAAATGTTAGTTTGTCATCATCAAAAAGGGGGAGAATGTAATTGGCTAGCTATCATGAGTAATAGTTTTGATGATAACAAACGTGAAGACAAACATGAAGATGATAGTCCAAGATCTTCAAGAATAAGCTTTAGGACTTAGGATCCTTGTAAAAGCCTCATTGGATATCTCATTAATTGGCATTGCAAAGAAATGTTTTCAAAATTGTTTTTTCAAAATTAAACAACCATTTTCTGGTCATTTGAAAGCATTTAAAACTGGTTTTATAATCAGAGGTATTCGAATACGTATTCGAATAGAGTGTTTTTCAAGCTTACACGTTTTCTGTTTTTCAAAGTGGTATTCGAATACCCATCTATGGTATTCGAATAACTCCTGCTGTGCCAAAATAGAGGCATTCGAATACCCCATATGGTATTCGAATACCCTAGATTCAGAATGAACCTTTTTAAATGAGGCATTCGAATACCCTTAACTGGTATTCGAATAACCCAAATTTTTAATCGCTTTTTAAGAGAGTTTTGGTAGAGGCATTCGAATACCTCATAAGGTATTCGAATACCATTCTGCAAAATTGATTTTCACGAAACGTTCAAAAATGGCAGCAACGGCCATATTTGCTTTTAATGGTTTCTTAATTGGCACCCAACGGCTAGTTGCTTTCTTTGCTCTATAAATACAGACCTTGGGTCTCTTCTGAAAACCCCCAACCACTTGAATTATTTTTTTTTTTGCTTGGCTGAAAACGAATTTTACATTATTTTCTCTCTTTTCTGTGCTCTCTTTGCCAAAACCTTGAGATACCCTTTAGAGAGCTTATTAGCACTTCAACTTGTAATATCTGCTCTAAGTGAGAGTTTATTTTTCATCTATTCTCTCGCTTCGTAAAAGGGTGAGGTATCCCTTAGTGATTTTGTGAGGGTGAGGTATCCTCTAGTAAAAGGGTGAGGTATCCCTTGTTGTAAAGAAGGTGAGGTATCCTTCAAAGGGGGTGAGGTATCCTCTAGTAAATAGGGTGAGGTATCCCTGTTATGTAAAGGTTGCAAGCACTGTTTTAAGCTTGTGTTAAATAGTGAAAAATCTCGAACTTGTGTTTCGGGACTGGACGTAGGTAGCCACAAGTGGTTGGTGGTCGAACCAGGATAAATATCGTGCCTGCTTTTCTACCATTTCTCTTTATCTTTATGCACTTTATTTATTCTTGCAATTTAATTATTAATTGTTCTTCTTATCTTCATCTCATTCACGACTTTTAATAATTAAATTCAGTATAATTTATTTGTTTAAGGCTTTTGCGAAAAATCTTTAATTACTCAATTCACCCCCCCTCTTGAGTACTGAAGCCACTTGGGTAACAAGGAAGAAATTTCCTTCCTAGATTGATAACTAGAATCGAATTTGTCTTTGACAAAAATCAAATTAAACAAATCCTCACCATTTTTTGCGTTGACACAATCTGTAACTTTTCTCAATGCATATATGAATTTTTTCGTTAATACGAGCAGTCATGAGTTACAAATTCTCCTACTGTTTGGCTACAATTGGTAACTCTTCATAAAAAAAATGATGACATGAATTCAGGACCATCTAGAAAGGGAGACTTGCTTTAAACAAGTTAATATTTATTTCTTTTTTTATTAGTAAAGAGTATTTTCTTGTCTCTCGTTTTCTTTTATAATTTTTTTGTATTAAAACAATGCATAGTCACACTTTCAATAAGAGAAATGCTAGAGGTTGAAAAAGCATATTCGTAAAATAGCTCCGAAGCCTTCTATTGGAAATAGTTTCTTATTCAATAATCTCATGTTTTACTCTTTTCCCTCTTTTTCCCTCTAAATATTTCACCTTTTTCTTTCTTTTATCAATCATATGAATTTGTAATGAGTAGAGATGTTAAAATAGACAACCCAATTCACTCGGGTTAACCTATGATGGGTTGCTCTAAAAGTGGACCAAGTTAGGTTGGTTCACTTTAGTGGTGAACTAAAAAATGATCAACTCGGCACAACTTATTAGGGTTGATGGATTAAATGGGTTGGCTCAACAAAAAATATAAAAATAAAAAAATATAAAAAAATTAAAAAAATAGTTGAAATGGTTAGTCTTCCTTTTCCATCGCTGACCACTAATTCTCCCTACCCATAATTCAACAGACAACAATTATAATGGAGGACAACAACAATTTCAACTACAAGAGCAATAGCATGAAAAAAATGTAAAATCTCTTTGTGAAACATTTGGACTAAAGCATTTAGATAGCAAAACCCTAACCTTAATATTCATATCATTAACCCTTTTGGCCAATTCCATAAAGGATCATCTTTACGAAGTCACTAGAGTCTCACTGCAACACTAGTGCCTCATCACCGGCTTTCAACACCACATCAATGACAAATCAACAATCTTGTGCTTCCTTGAAGGCGACCTTATCTTCCTCGTTTGTGCACCTACTACTACAGCTCAGGGCAGCAAGGATTTAGGTTCGTCCTATAAACTGCGATTACGAAGGTAGTGCATAGGTGTAGTGCTAGAGTTCTGGACAACTTGGTCGTGGACTTGCATCTAGTCACGGTGGCTCACTGCTTATTGGCTCGTTAGTCTTCATGGCTATTGCTAACACTGGTTAGTGGTGAATGGTGGTGGCGGCTGGGGGTGATTGGTGGTGGCTAAGGTTAGGGATGAGAATATGAGAGAAAAAAGAGGGAGATGGAGGATTAGGTTTCGGTCTATCTCTTCTCTCAATCGATCTATGTCAAAGTTTTAGTTTTTTTTTTACTTTAAAACTAGGTCAGCCCATAAGTCAACCTAGCTCAAATCCACTTAACCCACTATGTTAGGTTTTAAGTTTTGATGATAAATATGTAAATTAAGTTTTTGAATATGTGTATATTTAGTGAGCTTGATTTAAAATTGTTTATTGTGTATTTTGGGTTTGATGATATACATGTTTTTATTATATATTTTTTCTAAGTTCTCAAAATATTACTTTTATCTTTACAAATTATATGTATTAATTATTTCTTATCTTGTTATTTTTTAAATATTTTCAAGCTCTATTTATAATAGATTAATTATGTAAAGGAAGCTTTTTGAATTTAGAGAAGTTGTAATCTTGTCTCTTGTGCTTTTGATTTGAAGATCCTTATTACCAAAAAAGATAGGCTTTGCCTCATTATGACAAAGTCTCGACTTTAATAAGGAGATATTCTCATTCCAAGAGTCATATGATGCTAATGTGAGGTAATACCAAAAAAAAAAGAGAGAGAGAAAAAAAGCAACTAAAGGAACAATTACTAGGAAATAGATGCATTTTGACTAATAGCTACGTAAACATTACATTTTGTCCTTGTTGATTGAGAATTGTATATTAGGAGCGAAATGAGCAACTATATGATTTACATATGATTTACTTTCCACCACTTAATAAGGGTATTTTCTGGCTTCAATCAATATCCAACAACTAGCAAAATTAGAAGAACTCATCCATTATAAAAGAAAAGCCCTTTGGAGAAGATCAATGATAATTCTTGCTCAAGATCAAGAAAAACTGCATCACACACTTGCTTATCCATTTTTTCTTCCCTATTCTTGTGAGCTTTACATTTGCTCATCTACTCTAGAGAAAGAGTTGTGAATTGTTGTAACTCAATTATAGTAACATTTGAAAAAAAAAAATATCTTGTTCTAGTGAAAAAAGGAAGAAAGTGTGGGTAGCAATTTAGGAGTTTTCTTTTGATCTGGTTACTTTATTTTATATGGAGATAGAAAGAGGTTTTTGTGGTGTCCTTGGGAGAAAGAAAACACTATATATTATACTTTAGATTAAGATAAAGGAAGGTTCTTCATAGTCCTTGTAAGCAAAAGTTCGACAAGAAGTGAAGAAAATCTCAAGTGCTTATTTGGGGACTAGATATAGGTCACGTGTCATGGCTAAACTAGTATAAATTGTTTGTGCAATTCTCTCATCTCTATTCTATTTTATTTTCACTAATGTTATTTGTGTTTTATTTGTAATTGATTTTGATTTTATAATTTTCTATTATTGAACCCAAAGAATCAACTCACCCACACTATTGGCTCTTTCACAAGGGTTAAGCGGGCCAAGTCAAAGTGACCTATGAGAGTCAAAATTTTGACAATCCAACCCACCACTTTGGTGGGTTGATGAATTGGTTTGTATAACATTGCTGTTTAAATAAGCTATAAGAATATACAACGATGAAATCTCAAATTTAAAATTTTATCTATGTCATAACAAATTTCTTTCCTAGGCTCTAGTATTCCTTACTATCAACTACGGTGTGATGCAGACATTGAAACTAGACTAAAAGATATGTAACAACCAAGATATTATTATATTTTTATTCATTTTTCACTCCTAGTATTGGAATTTTTATTATAATCAAATTAAATAAGTGATTTGAGTTTTAACCCTATCCTTTTTCAATTTTCAATCAATTTCTGGTGTTTAAGAGTTACCTTGTAATTTGATATATTCATTTAATTGGAAATTTTATATTTATACTTATTTCCTAGTTGTATTTCCATTGCCAATTTTGTCTATAATAGATGAAACTCTAGTCCTAGACACCCATGGGAACTTTCAATGGTTTAAGAGACAAATTACAAATTCATGGAAAAGTAAATAAATGAAAAAAATCAAATATCATAAGTGGACCATACCATGCTAAGAAGCCTAACTTGTCGATCCTCTTCGCCTCGTATACCTGTCTTTGACCGAACGTCGGTTGCCCAACTATCAGTATATGTATGTGGCAAAAAGGATCGGCAGATTGGGGAACACTATAAGTTAGACATTCCGAGCTTGATTCTAGAGCCACTTCCTCAACTTGGATCCTCTTGGCTAGAACCCTAGAACTCGCACTAGGTTACTCACTCAGTTGGTCCAAATCACAGACGTCGACGCTAGTCTTTTATGCTTTTGGCCTCTGAACTTCTTGCCTTTCTTCTAGTGAAGAGTATCTGAGTTATACTTTGTCAACATATTTTCCTCTGTAAGAAAAAGACAAGTCATAAATAAGTCAACAAAACTCAAAGAACAAGCTCAAGCTCAGTAAGATGAAACTTATGAAAAAATTCTTTAAGGCTTTTACTAGTCCCGAGGATCAATCAAATTGTAGTTCTTATTAGACTACATGCTAGAATTCTATAAGACTAATAAACACAATTTCATAAATTAGTTAACCCTCATATTTAGTCTCTTAGACCTCTTATGTGCTTAATTAGTTAGTCTTGACTACATTTTATAAGTTTGAGTTCAAATTGAGTTTAATTGTATTTTTCAGCATTATTGTAAATTTTACACTATTTCTGTATTTCAGGCATAACTTGAGTTATAAACATCTGAAAATTATGAATTCTACCTTGTAGGAAATTTGAGAGAAAACTTTACAACTTTGATGAAGAGTTACAAGGATGAATCGGATGTCTAGTGGGCCAGATTGGGCATAGAAGTTAAAATAGAGATGTTGTCACTGGAACTTGGATAATATGCATAGATTGAGACATAACTTGGGTTGTAAGAGTCATATAGAACTGGAACTAGTGTCATTGTAAATCTGAGACACAGATCTTCAACTCTTATGAGACTAATTATCAAAATTATAACGTTTTGATGGTGTTTCCTCCTTTTGAAGTCTGCTAATGGGTCTAGAGAGTTGTTAAAAATGTTTTGGGCATAATTTTCCCATCCTAAGCCAAAGTTAGTCAAATTAGGTATCCAATTAAAGTTAAGAGAAAGATGATTAATTCTAAGCTAGGGGCAAACTTGGATTATCAATTTTAGAGGCAGTTATTTAGGGAAAAACAAAGAGTCAAGGGTGGGGGGAAATATAGACACATTTTTCTTAGCTTCTCTGGAACTTTTCTCTCATTTTTCTCTCGTCTTTTTGTAGCCATGGAAGGATAAACTTATGTAATCAATAGGAGAATTTAGAAGAAATTTTGCTTTGATCTTGAGACCCTGCTATACTCAAATTTGAATTTCAATTGATGTTTCTCTTCTTATCTAAATTCTTGATCTTGAACTGCATGCATAGTGATGAGATCTTGATTGATTGATCTTAGTTTTGTCACATGAATTTCAAATAATAGGTTCTGCAGATTTTCATGCCCAAGTTAATTACATTCTTGATCTTAAACTAACATAGATCTAACATCAATTGTGAGATTGCAAGTTTGTGTCAATTGTTAGTTGAATCCTAGGTGATCGCCTAGTAGTGAATTCTGGATTTGATGCAGAGATCTCATTTGAATTTAGATTAACCACTTCATTGAAGTTCAATACATATTTTGTGGTCTATGATATATTGAATGCAATTTCGGATAGAATTCTTGGATTGATTGTTTTGTTCATTGATTTTTCTTATTTCAGTTTGGTCATTTACATTCTATAATCATCAAATCCCCCTATTTATCCTTGATTTGATTGAATTTTCATTCTTGATCCTTGAGAGATGACTTGATTTGTTCCTTATACTACAAGTTAGCATAGAAATTGGTTTTTTGTTCTTTGACTGAGCTCGGTATTTTGTTATACATAGCCCCCCAAACTTGGAGCTTTGAAAAGTATTTGAGCTACTCCTTTATAATTTAAATTGAATCCTGCCCACTCTCACTCATCTTTTAGCATGTCAAGATTAACAAGTTGTTGTTCATCACTGATGTCACTAGCAAAATTAATTTTTCACCAACTTGGTTTTCCTACTTTTACTAGGATCAATACCTCTCCTTCATAGGTTAAGTGGAGGGCGGTTTCCCGTTGGATGACTAAGGTGTGGTACGAATCGACAGCAGAACACCAAATGCAGCGGTAGATTCAACTATGAATACGAACAAAGAAAAAATGATGTGTGTAAAACCCACATATTTTATGCTTGTTTAAACATGTATTTTAGTGTTTTTAGAGAAGAATTATGTCATTCATTTATGATATTGAGTGAATTCTGAGCCCACTAAATTAAATGTCTTTTTATTGTGTTTTGTAGAAATTTAAGGGCTTTTGTTGTATTTTAGGCATGGTTACTAAAATCCTGGTGAAGAGCATAAGGACATTGTTGTAATGTTTTGAGCATAACTTTTGTTATAGACTCGGATTAAGCTAATCTTGGTATTTATGGAAAGATGAGAAAAATTCCAATAACTTTCATGAAGACATTAAAGCCCAGTTCATGCATTAAGAAGGTGAAAAATTATGTGCAATATTGCTAATGAAGTTTGGCCAAGTCAACTAGCATTCATAAATTTTAAGGATAAAGTTAGATTCTTAATTGGAGTATAAGTAATTTCTACTTGGTGACCAAGTATCTCTATATTTAACGAAGGATCTCAAGGTGTTTCCTAATTTGAGTGGGATATTTGTTTCTTAATTTATATGGATGCAACAAGAAGAAAATAGGAAAGAAGATATTTAGTCAAAAATTAATTAAAGAAAGTATTGCTGTCAAATCTGTTTTAGTAAATTAGGCATAACTTTCTCTACAAGTATGTAATTTACCTGATTCCAGTGACGTTTGAAAGATAAGTAAGAGATATACAAATCAAATGTTGATAACTTTCCATAATTGAGCTATCATTAATGCGAGATTTGTGCCTCGAGTAGCAGCAAAGCAAGGCTTGACCTGTTTTATCTTAAATTCCTTGAATTTATTATAAAATAGAGGGTAAGGCTAAGGGTTTGAGCAACGACAATGGCAGGGGTGACAAAGAATTCACTTTGGATGCTTAGAAGAATTCACTATTGAAGACTTCCAAAATCTTTATCTTCTAGGATTTTTTTTATGATGTTTCTTCTATCTATTTAATTGTTTTATGCTTCTTTTGCCATAAGTGGCTAAACTTTTCCCTTACTAGGGTGAATATATAACATGATTCAATTGACATGTATTAAGATTAAATTTTTAATTAATTTCTTTTCTATTCAATTTGAGTGCTTATTATAGTTCTTAATGCTTTTATGAATTAGGCATCCTTCATAAATTGATATAGTGAAATGTATCTAGAATCAGAAGGTTTGCATATGACTTAGACCATTAATAATAAGTGTCATGATTTATAATCATATAGGAATGGAGGTTACAGGTTATGTGAGAGAATTGTGGTATTTTTCATGAAAATTCATAGAGCGAAGGTCATGCCTTTAAGAGTTTGGGTTTAGATCAAGGAATCAATTAGACTTTGATAACTAAAGAGAATTAATATGCCATGGAATTAGGTTTAAATTAATTAAGGAATTTTGCCCACTAATTGAATGACTAGAAATTAATTTAGATGAAGGTCCCAAAGCTACTCTATTGTCTATGATAGATTGTTGAAGTAAGTAAAGTTGGATCCCTAGTATCTTTACCATTGCTTATTTACAGCTTAATTTTGTATTGTGCTCTCTTACTATTTTTTTATTTAATGTTTTTGCCTTGTTTTGCCTTTCCTTCAATTACTTATTTTCCTTTGAACTCTCTTTAAATCAAATATTTGCTAGATAATAGTTAGATTAATAAAGTGGTAATTGACAACTCAATCTTTGTGGGAACGATACTTTATTATCACTTTATTACTTTTGTGATTTGGTGCACTTGTCAAATCTCTCAACACAAACCGCATAAACACATATTAGCACCCCATGTGGCATAAGACACAAAAAACGAAGTGGTAGCAAAACAACAAAAGACAACCAAATTTTAGCAATCTCCCTTCAAGTTTGGATACCTTTTTGAGCTACAAGGCATAAAGGAGCTCAACAGAGATGGCGAAAAGATGGGAAATGAGATCAAAGAGAAGTGGGAACAATTTTACTTGTTTCCAATAAATAGCGCTAGGATGTTCTCATCATGTACACCTGGGGTGGTCTTCCATTGGCTTGGTCACACCAAATGTATGGTGCAAGGCTAGGAAATGTGGTGGAAGTACCTGAAAAAGACATTCCAATGCTCAAGAGACTCATATACTTCTAAGAGCTTCTTGTCTTGAGTCCCCAAGAATGAAAAAAATATGGTCTTCCTTTCCCTGGATTAGATAGTATGGAAGAAAAAGAAAAACATTTGACTCGTAGACGGAACCCTAAATGCTTGGATAAACACTCAAAGTGTAACATCCCTAAAATAAATAATAAATAATATTATATCTAAGTATAATACAACAACTAAATTATTCAAATAAAAGACCCTTTATTCGAATAACTAGATAGTTATTTGAATAAAAGTTCTTGTTGTGCAAATATATAAGAGGGAATAAATCACCTTATTCGAATAAAATTACTTCTATTCAAATAAATGGTTTGCAGCGCACATACAAACATTGTTACCAAATGAGTTATTCGAATAAGAAGTCATGTTATTCGAATAACATGATAGAAACACATTACATAATGAAAACTTGGTTTTTATTCAATTAGTCATAATCAAACTAGATGGCCATTAAATTTAGTTCTTATATAGTTCTTTCTCTCTTTGGCCGTCTATAATTCTAAAAAGAATCAAATAATAAGGTAAGTTAGATGAGATCATCAAGAGCCAAGTGGCAAGCTTGACCAAGGAAGTAATAATTGGCAGCAACATGTGTCAAGCTTGGATTTAAGAACAATGGTTATAAGGAACAAGTGTTCAAATCTTTAGTATGGATGACATGAGCATAGCCAAGTGTCCAACAATTTAATAAGGGATGACATAAGCATGGACATGTGTTAAGGAATGGATAGAAGAATGGAAAGGCTTGATTCTTAAGCCTCTCCACGAAATGATTACATAAGATAAGTTGCAAGAGGAGAAAATCTTGGAAGACTTGGAAGAAGAATTGGAAAACTTGACTAGGAAGACTTGGAATTTAGAATGATCAAGAGAAATCTAGAATAGGGACATGTGTCAAGGGATGGATGGAAGATTAACAAGGCTTAATTCATAAGTCACTCCACATTAGAAAGAAGAAAATAATAAAGATGAATGAAATAGAAGAAGAACTAAGGCATAGATAAGCAAGTCATATCAGCAAAGATAAGTGTCAAAAATCTAAAGCTGTGATAGAAGTGGTGAATCTTGGCTAGGAGGGATACAAGTGCTCAAAATTGATGAAAGATGAAATAAGCTTGTCATGTAAGCAAGAAATGTGGCAAATTCTAGATGAAAATGAGAAATAAACTAGAAGAGTGAAATGATTAAGGAAGAAAACTTTGAAGAAGACTTAACATTCTTAAGACATCTAGCATCACGCCTTACATCATCCCCTACACAAGATAAGCTCAAATTGGCTATATAAACACCACGTCCCCCTCCCATTCATGACACAGCCTAACCAAAACTCACAAAACACTCACCATCTATTTTCCACAAACACCACACCTTCACCATAACATTCAAATTCAGAAAATAGGTAGGAAATGTCAAAAACACTACTTTTTCTTCTCTATTTCTTCCACCCATACCTCGTTGTCTAACCCCTTAAATCCTATTTCGTATTCCCTGTTTTTATGCTCAATGAAACAGTGGCATTTTGATGTTTATCATTGGTTCTCACGATAGTGTTATTCGAATAAGTCATTCGTTATTCGAATAAGTCATTCGTTATTCGAATAAGTCATTCATTATTCGAATAAGTCATTCGTTATTCGAATAAACATGTTAAAATGTTTTAGAAGAATGTGATCTTGAATGGTTTATTTGAATAACCTATTTGTTATTCGAAAAAAAAAAGCTCTGCATACTATGATTTTTAAGAAGTGTTATTCGAATAAGCTTTAACTTATTCGAATAACAATTTTTCCCAAAACTTAAGATGTAGCTGTGTTATTCGATTAACCAAATGGTTATTCGAATAACAGACACCATAATGCTAAAAATGATATTATTTTTTTAACATGAATGATTCTTTTGTCATTTTAAACTCTTTTCCACCAATTTTTCATATATGATATTTTTAATTGTTAAGAATGATAATTTTATCAAATGAGTTATTTACCATTCTTATGACTCTTTATTATCAAACTTTTATTTAACTAATTTTTATTATGAACTAGTCTTTTACCATGAATTATTCTAGTTTTGTTAAATTATCTATTTTTAAAGAAAGTTTCTATATCTGATTTGATATGATTATTATATTAAATATTTTCTATCAAGAAGGTTCATCCCATGAATAATAGTGAATCAATATGCAAAAGAGAAAAGAATTATTGTAGCTGTGATGAGAGGATTAAGTGACTCTTTAATCAAATGTATTATTATGACCATGATGAGAGGATCAAGGGATGCCTTGGTCAAATTATTGTGACCATGATGAGAGAATTAAGGGACGCCTTAATCATTATTAATGATTATGGTCATGATAAGAGGATTGGGGGACGCCCTGATCAAATTATTGTGGTCATGATGAGAGCATTGGGGGATGCCCTGATGAAGAGAAAGATGCACATTTGATTAAGAGTATTGAAATGAGATGATAAAGAGATAATAAAATAAAGTTTTGAGTAATGATGTGAAAAGAATATCTAATTACTTATTTTTATAAAGCTATGAATTACTTATTGAGTTATTTTATCCTTAATCAAAGACTCATTTTTATGTTATTTATTCCTTTTCCAATTTATTTTACTGATATGAGGAAACAGAGAAATTTTGAGATATATCATTTTTACAGAGTTACTTATTCTTTCATTATAGATTTGATCTTTCATTATAGATTTATTTATCAGAAAGTGATTATTCTTATATTTTAAATTTTGCACCACTTATTACCCTTCTAATTTTTTCTCAACTACTAATTTATTTATTTGTGGACTCTCAGTTATGGTTTTAGAAATAGAGAATGGTAAAGAGTGGGTGGTAAATGTATACCTGTTTTTGTATCGTTCTACTGAGATTGTGGTTTAACACTTTAGATAATACCGATTGAAAAAGTTCATATAGATTTTCGAGTAGAACAAGTTTATATATCGGAGCTTGAAGATTAATTTAATTTTGATAATTAGTGGCACCTTAAGAAGGCTTATGTAAGCCTCAGTTTTGGAAAATAGGTGCCAAAGTTAGAAGTATTTTTATGTTTTAACTAAGAGTGTAGCCCTCAAAACTATGTAATTATATTGTTTATACAAGATAATGTTAGAAGTTGCTAGTAACATGTTACTCTATTAGATTTAAATACTATAATATTAGAGTAGGACGTTACACAAAGCATGTAATAAATACCTAACTGTTTGGGTGAAGTTGAATAGGCGTTATCTCCATCTCAGAGAGCACTTGCACTATGAGCTTAGAAGAAGGCAAAGTAAGTTTTAGCTGAGTAAAATATGTTTAAAGAGCAAAAAACCAGCCTTGGTAGGGATTCAAGTAGAGCCAGTCATCTATGATACAATACTCCAAGCTATAGTCGTCATCCATCTCGGTATTGGGGATCTGAAGGCTAGGTAAACTCATGTTTCTTTGGAAAAAGGAAGAAACATCAATAATGTCCAATGAAGGAAGATTAAGCTCTCCCCCTAAACTTGAGACCTCGCCAATGCCCCAATCTGTCATCCTACCAAGAAGCTCTAAAAAAGAAGAAGAAGAAGAAGAAGAAGAAGAAGAAGAAGAAGAAGAAGAAGAAGAAGAAGAAGAAGAAGAGGTAGTGTTATAAGAAAAAAAATTAGTAAAAGTAGGGGAAAGGGGGTCATAAATCTGATACCGAGCTTGGAGGGTTTCATATACTTCTCAGCCTTCTTAAACCTCTTAAGATTCTTCAAGCATGCAGTGTTGTATTCCCCCCCATAAACACCATCCAACTTCACCATCCCTCCAATAATGAAAGCCCAATAACCACTGACACCAGTATCCTAGCATCTCCTCTTGCCTCCAACCTACTCTAGAAACTCCTCTATAACTCAACCAAATCTTCCTTAATCTCGCTCATCTTCTAGAATCAAAATATGCACCCAAAATCACACCTTACTCGCAAAAACATATCCAAAAATGAAGAAAACCCAATAAAATCCCACTACTTTGACAACCTGAATAGTGATATGGAATAACAAAAGAAAAGAAAAAAATTTGACAAAGAATATGGAGGAAATTACCTGCAAAATAAACGAAACCAACAAATGCAATAGCAAATTGAACCAAGACTACAAATGAAGGTGGACCACAGAAACATAAACAAGTGAAATTGAAGGAACGAGGAAGTAGAGGATTTCAAAATAGAGAAGGAAGAAAGAAGGAAAAAAAATAAAAGTGAACAATGTAAAAGGGGGCTCTAGGAGTTTTTTTGGAACAAAGAACGAAAAGGGAAAGTCAGGAAAATATAAAGCTCCAAGCCTCAATCATACAGTTGAAAAGAGCTTACCATCTCTATCCAATGGAGGAGAAAATGCAACATCCTGGAACGACCCAAATCCAACAGACAAGGTGCCATCACAAGATATGAAAAATATGATTATCAGTTTTTAATGCAAAAAGACAACAAACTAGTACTAGCACCCCACGTGGCACAAGGAACAAAAAATGAAGTTGCAATAGAACACCAAAAGACAACCAAGTTGTGTCAATCTCCCTTCAAGCTCAGAAACTCTTCTAAGCTCCGAGCTTTTGGTTTGTGGACTACACTAGGCTAAGAAACCTCCCCTTAGAAATCTCCCTTCAAGCTTGGATACTCTTCTGAGCTCTAAAGTTGGGGTGTTGTTAGGGGTGGAAACGAGTTAGGCTAGGTTAGGCTTTTCCTTAAACAGGTCTAACCTGCTTCCTAAGCATAAGGCTTAAGCCAAGTAATAGGCCTTTTTCTAAGGTCTGGTCTAACCTTTTTAAAGTCTGACTTGGCTTGAAAGCTTATTTAAAGGACCGCTTTAAATATCTAAATCTAAAATGTGAAACTCAAATTGATAAGAGGCTTAAACTGATCAGAGTATTCCTTCAACATTTCAAATTCGCTATGGTGGATATAGAGGTGTCATTGTTATTGATTGCCTTCCTTGGGGAAGTTATCATTGCATAGCAGTATGCTTAGATTTGAATCCAAAATTAGGATGATATGTCACTAAATAGAGTGAGTCAATGCCTTGCTTTCTCAATTGAGAAATAATATCCTTGTTGTATGACTTAGGAGTAAAAGATGAGGTGTTTTGGGCAATACAACAGGAACAATTACATTTGTTGGGAAGGATGTTGACTAATAGCGAGGCTTGAAGGAAGTCGGTGTTAGCTTGAGCTCGTAAAAAGGGAGGCACTGGATGGAAAGTTAGCTCGTAAAAGGGGAGGCACTGGATGGAAAGTTCTCAAATAATGGAAAGTTCTCAAATAAGTAGTAGTAGTAGTAGTAGTAGTAGTAGTAGTAGTAGTAGTAGTAGTAGTAGTAGTAGTAGTCGCTAGACTTAAAAAGGCTTTTTCAAAGGCCTAAAAGTTGGTATTTTTTAACTAAATAGGCTTTTTAAAAAGTTTGGACCTAATTTGTTTACTAAATGGGCTAGGCCAAGCTATGGACCCCTGATAGGCCACCTGACCTATTCCCACCCCTAGGTGTTATGGACTACACCTGGCTAAGAAACTTGCATTTGGCAATCTCCCTTCAAGCTTGTATACTCTTCTAAGCTCCAAGTTTAGGAGGTTGTGGACCGTATTAAGCTAAGAATGCCAACCTGGTGATCTTTTTTGTTTCATACACGTGTCGATAGTTAGGCAACCAAGGCTCGACCATCACACTATGCCCTGTCTAGGCTGCCTAAGTGACCTAGTAGAGCTCATCTACCTGGTTGTCTCATCTTACACAGATTTTAGGTAGTCAGTAACCCTAAAACCCTAGCACCCATCACACACGATGCAACACTCATGATCTAGAATATTCCAATAACTGAATTGATAGATGTCAACACCTCATAGGCCATAGGAATAATAGACTCCCACCATAATGATGAAATAAGGGTGTATTATGCAGCCCCCAAAGATACCACCTTGACCCTTAATATATAACATAACTTCAACATAATTTAGTGAATTCTCTTTTTAACCTATACACCTAATACCCACATCTTTCAGTTATTGACTTAAGTGTCCGAATGTTTATTGTAAGTACCCTACCACTGTCCTTGACATGCACCAGACCTCTAGTGTGACTAAGTCGGTGAAAGATCACCTTGGATGTATGTAACTATAACAATAAGTCACAATTACTTTGTTTAATAATAACGTGAACTTTTAAAGTTATAACATTTTGTCCAACAAACAATAACCCAAAAAAATAATAATCTAAAACCATCAACAATTATTTTAAGTGATTATTTTTACATAGTTAAATAAAGGCTATTCATATTCATCCTATTGTGAAAAAAAATCTCCACAATTATCAGCTTGAATGAAAATATGTCTTTATAAGTATGTTTTGGTTACTTTTCTGCCACAAAAAAACAAATTTTCTTGTAGTTATTGAATTGTTTCCATGTCTTTCAGTCCGATGGGTGACAAAGGACCCCATCTTATCTTCTATTTAAATAATGCCACCTTCTGTGTTCAATAGAACTCATAGAAGCATACAATCTCTTAAGCCTAGGAATTAGAGGCAAATAAAGCATTCTTCACCTCAAGAACACCTTTTTTATTTTGGTTTGTAACTGTACAAGACTTATACCATTCCACACCATAAAATTTACATTGCCTTAATTGTTTATCCTCATCGGTGTAGAATATCAAGCATCCATTAACATAACAGTCATATTCAACTAATTTAATCCATAATTTAGTAACTAATTTATTTATCATATACAGATTATCAGGAACAAGTGACCCAATAGGATTTGTTTCCTTCATTATCTCATTACATCATTATAAGCATTCTCAGACAAGTTATGGTCAAATTTAGTGCTCAACATCTAAAGAGCAACAGATAATTGGGAATGTCTTTCACACCCAGGCAACAAAGATTACATTGCAGCATTTAATAAGCTATAAAACTGTTGGGTCTCATCATTTGGGGGTTCCTCTACTCTGTCCTCAGAAGGGCCACTAAAACTAAGAATTTCTGCTCTAGCAGCATCGTATACCAGCTGCTAGCAGTCATTAACTACATTTTCATTACTAATTTCAGGAGTAGCAGAAGTACCAACAACAGTATTGTCCAGAAATTGAAGCACAGTTTGGTCAAACTCCTCATGATCCAACCAATACCAATAATTTGGTTGGAATCATTTCTTATACAAATGTAACCTAGTCGTGTTAGGGTCTATTAGGTTTCCACTACAACATTTTACACATAGACACTTAATTGTTCCCTCAATTTCATATTAATATTGTGAAGACCAACAAGCAAAATTAAGAAATTCTTCAACCTCATCCAAAAATTCTTATACAAAACCCTTCCTACTAGGAAGAAGCATATTATATATTCATCAACAATTTTTAGGGATATCTATCTTCTGTAATTCATAACAAACAAAATTCTAATTCAACCCTAAACTCATAAAGGTCTAAACCATAACATCTAACATTCAATTTAAACTTTTCAATAATTATTTCAATTGTAAGATAAAAATGTCATAATAATAAAAATACATCTAAATTATGGCTTAGTATAAAGCTTGTATTCATGATTTTATTAGAATCCAAAGCACACACCACCACTAGCCACCGTCTAGCCATCACACAGTAACCAATCAAACCCACCACCACCCTAATGTTATGTTTGGAAGGATGGCAATGGAAGGAAGGACGTGGTATGGAATAGCAAAGCTTAATGAAAGTGTGTTTAGAAGTTATTTTAAAGGAGGAAGTGGAATGACAAGAGAGTGTCAAGGAGTCCCTCCTTTGCCACTCAAAGCTTCTAATTTTTGTCCCTCCAATTTGGGGTATCAAGGAAGGAATAACTTGAGTAAATCTACTCTCCTCCCGCATTAAACGCATTAAACATCCAAGCATAGAGTAACATGTTATATTCTATTTCATTCCTTGCATTTTCATTATATTCCATTATGACCGCCTCCCTTCCAGCCTCTTAGAAACTCTCAAATATAGCTTAAAGCTTGCATTAATAGTTTTCATGGAACCCATCAACAATTCAATATAAGTATATAACCTATAATGACCTCAGATTTAAGTTTAGAACATGCAATTTAAGTTTAAAACTAATAATGAAATTCTTTAAATCTTACAACATTCACATCACAACTAACAATTAACCAAAAAAGAAAACCACATTGAACAATAGAAAATTATTAACTTAAATCATAGATTGCACAATAGACCTATATAAAAATTGAATCTGACAGCAACTTACATTTGTTGCTTATGTCAATTACTAACTTAAATCATGCAACTAAAGTTTTTAAACTAGAAAATAGTAAGATCAAAGCATAAAAACCTACTTGCAAGGAAGAACAACGTATGCATAGAGGGAGAGGCGAAGAGCAAAGTTTGCATAGCAATCAAGAGCAGTAGCAATGCAATGCAACGACAGATAGTAGTGGTGGCGGTGCGAGGGAGGGCGGCAACATGAGGGTGAGCGACAATGACAAGAGAATGGAGACTGAGAGAGCTAAGAGTGGAGAGGAAGCCGAAGGGAAATAGGGGAAGGGAAGGCCATTTATACAAATAACTAGTCAATTTCTGACATACATTTCTATTGGAAATTATTCCAAGTGAAATTTTTAAACTTTCCGTTTAAAATTCCACCGCAAACAAGACACACGAGCCTTATCTCGATTTACTGAAAACATTTCCAGCAAAAAATCTGTCAAGAATTAAATTAATATTTTCTAATAAACAAAATTTAAATTTTTTAATTTTTTTTCAAAATATTTCCTTCAAATTGCATATTAATCTGCCAAAAATTAATATAACATTTTTTAAAATCACATTTTTTTTCTTTTTCTTATTTTTTTTCTAAAATATTTCTAGTGAATTTTTCTACCAGAAATTCAAAATTCTGGTGGACTAATCAACAAGTGTCATTAATATTTTTTAAATTATTTAAAATTTCTTTATATTTGTTTTTTTATCATTCCAAAAATTTTCAGCGGATTTGCCATTAGAAATTAATTAATTTCATTTTCTCAACAAATTAACCGCCAAAAATATTTTCCCTCACTGAAAATATAATAATTATCGATGGATAAATATCCGCCTGTAATACATGAATTTCTTGTAATGTATAAAAAAAATTGCAATATTTTCTATCCTAAAAATGTTTTTTTTAAAGAAAAAAATATAGGAAGCTTACCAATTGAAAAGTGGATTTACTTATATACTCCTTAGGGGGCCATGAATTCTTTCTATAATGAAATTGGTTTCTAGTAACCATGCTACGAAGCCAAAATTTTTATATCCAATACCCCCACAATCTCAAACGCAACACAACACAGAACCCTTTTCAAATAAGAGATTAACCCCCCAATAATAATTAATAATAATAATAATAATAATAATAATAATAATAATAATAATCACTTGGAAACAGTTCCTAATGGAAATTTAACACCCAGTCACCAACTGGCATGATCTCCTTGCAAATTGAACTCCCTTCATTCCCCTCGAATCGACCAAATGAATGAGACAAAGGCATTGTGTAAGGGATTTGGGGAAATGTTCTTCATTTCGGTAAACAGAGGCATAGTTGGGTATGGGATTTGGGGATGAGGGATCTGTAATTCTCTTAATCATGTTGGGTGAGCTTGGATAAGGTTAGTTTAGCGTAAAATAAATCACATGATTGCTACTAACAAGACACTAACGAAAGGTTTAAGTTACACTGTTTGGATAGTCTAATGTGTTAGGTTGGAGACTCTGATAGAATAGGGGGAATTTTTTAAATGGCCCCAAAGTTGGAGAAAGTTATTTGTATTTTAGCTTTTCTTTTTTATCTAATTAAGCATTCATCTCCCTTCTTAATATTTCTACGACTTGATCAACCACAGATTGATTTGATGGGTATTTTGAAGATTGGGAAATCACTTTATACTATATGTTTCTTGTAATGAATACTATGATCTAGCAATATCTAGGAATGGGTGTTGTAGATGGTGTAGTTTAATTGGGAATCTAGATCATGTTCATCCCTTTTATGCTTAGGTTGACTAAGGAATTAGCTTAATATAGGTAATTAAAAGAGAATTAATTCACCAAGGATTGGGTTTTAACTAGAAGAAGAATTTCTACCATCAATTAGTGGATTTGAATTAGGTTAAGCAAGAATTCAATAAAATCAATTGAAGAGTTAAGTGAAATTGAACCCTAGCACCTTTCTTATTCTTATCCCACCATCAACTTCGCTTTTAAAACCCTTAAAACTTGTGTTTCTTAATCTCTCTATTTTCACTTATTTTAATTTTCTTTATATTTTAATATTGATCGTTTAGATCGTATCCGATTTGTGAATTTGGTGTTTGATAACCAATATCCCTATGGAACGATACTTGCACTCACTCTTTACTACTTGAGCGACTTGGTTCACCTGCCAAAGTAAACATCATAATACAACATATTTGTTTTTTATATACGCTATAGAGCTACTATATATATATATATATATATATATATATAGAGTTTATTAGGGTAAAATAAATAGATATATAAATTATACTTTTTTTCATAACATTACTTAAATTATATTTCTTTTACCCTTATATTAAAACAAAAACTTAGTATTGTAAAGAATAAATCATAAAATAAAGCTTCAAAAGTTATTTTGTAATTAATATAGAGTTGTGGAGAGAAGTTATGGAAGCACAAGGATTTCATTTTAGCAGAAGTGAAATGGAGTATATAAAATGTAAGTTTAGCAAGAAGCGTGCTAGCACTAGCTTAGAAGTGAAAATTAGAGATCATATCATATCACAAGTCACATGGTTTAGATATTTTAGATCTATCATACAAAATAATCAAAAAATAGAGAGAGATGTAAATCATAGTATTCATGCTAGATAGATGAAATGGAGAAGTGTTTTGTGTACTATTTGTAATAGAAAATTGCCTCTCAAGCTTAAAGAAAAATTTTACCGCATAACTATAAGACTCGCGATATTTTATAATACTGAATGTTGGACAATAAAAAGTCAACAAAGATATAAGCTCAGTATTGCAAAGATGAGGATATTTCGCTAGATGAATAAACATACAAGACAAGATAAGATTATTTATGAATGCATTAGAGAGAAAGTAGGTGTAGAACTTATTGAGGAAAAGATAGTATAAACTCGGCTTACATGATTTGGTCATGTGAGGAGAAGACCATTAAAAGCCCCTAGTAAGAAGAGTAGATTAGGTGGAAGGTTGTTCAACAGTTAGATGTTAGCCATGGCAACCATCACTCTAGAGAGGGGTGCATTGGGTGATTACAAATTTTCAAAGAAACTTTGAGAAATTATGCATTTTGATATTTTCAATCAACACATGCAGCGAAATAAGTCTAACAAAGTTACAACTATTGTAGATTACTCAAATACAACTTGGGTTACAGGATAAATTAAGCAAATAATCTAGATATCAAGTTCTTAAAATCAAAACATCAAGATAGCAAGATATGCAATAAATAAATATGTTGCACCAAATATTGAAATTGAAGAGTGTAGAAAAGAGAGAATCAAACTCAAGAATTTATACTGGTTCAACCACTAACCATTTGTGGTATACATCCAGTCCTCAAGCTTAACTTGAAATTTTCTTCACGATTTCCTAGGTTTTACTGGTGCTAGGAAAACCTTTGTACAAATCAGAGCACTCTTCACACCTTGGGATACCTCACCCTTGTGCTAGAGCCTCCAACTCTTCAAGCTTCACAGGTTCTTGAAAAAACATTTACACAATAGAGCACTTACCACACCTTTAAGATACCCCACCCTTTGTGCTTGAGTCTCACTACAAGGGATACCTCACCATTTTCTCTCTTGAGGGATACTTCACCATCTTACAATGATTTCAAGATGAAGAGAAATGTTATAAACTCTCACAAGAGTAGATATACAACTTGAAGAACAAAGGAATAGAAGGATCTTGCAATAAAGAACTCAAAATATGATTTTAATGATTCAAGGATCAAATCAAGTATTCAAGAGGTTCTTAAAGGTGTAAATGCTTTAATATACACTTATTTATAGAGCTCAAGTGATAAAATAGTCGTTGGTAGTATTTAGAAATAATTTTTATGAAAACTAGCCGTTTATAGCCGTTGTGAACGTTTATGGACATTGTGTAATCGATTACAAGGCTAATGTAATCGATTACATGACCTCTATTAGAGTTGTAATTGATTACAGGACTTATGTAATCGATTACATGCATTCTAGTTTTGAAAACTGACTTTAAATGGTCATAATTTCTTCATTTCTTATTCATTTAAAGAAAATGACCACTCATTGGAAAGATCTTTGAGTCTATTTTCATATGCAACAAGCATCAAAACAAAACTCAAAGTATTTTAAAAGTTATGATCAAAAGAGTAACCAAAGGTCAGCTTTTCAAAACTCAATCTTGACTATTTTTCATAGTTTAAAGCAAATGGTCATGAATTCTTCATTTCTTATCCATTTTAAGCAACCACTTGTTGGAAAGATATTTGAGTCTATTTTCAAATGAAACAAGTTTTATAACAAAACTCAAAGTATTTTGAAAGTTATGATCAAAATATTAACCAAAGGTCAACTTTTCAAAATTCAAACTTGACTATTTTTCATAGTTTTGAACTACTACCATGGCTAGCTTTTCAAAATATATTTCTTGGGCATTTTAGCATGTAAGAACCATTTGTAAAGGTTTAAAAATATATTTGAATTCTTTTCTTGTAAAATTTCTATCTTTACATA
Organism: Ormosia emarginata; assembly: GCA_029884605.1. Classification (NCBI taxonomy): domain Eukaryota; kingdom Viridiplantae; phylum Streptophyta; class Magnoliopsida; order Fabales; family Fabaceae; genus Ormosia; species Ormosia emarginata. The sequence continues at coordinate 14,534,148 of JAQQTP010000078.1, read as the reverse complement.
GGAGAAAACATAAAAGGAAAATATACCAATTCTAATCATTTGGCTTCTTGATGTAATCCAAGCTTCTAAAAAAATTTATTCTCTTCAAATCTTGCAAATGCTTGGAACACCTTATCATCCTCATTCTTCTTGAGTTGAGCATAAATGTGGTCTTTTTCTTTCTTGTTGCAATGCTTATTCTTGGCACTTGGACTATCCTACAAAGTATTGGTCCACTTAAACAAACGTAGTTAATCCAAATTCATAATTCAATATCTTCATATGCATGATTCATAAATGTATAACTCTAGTTAGTCTAACATGCATATAAGAGTTTCAATGACGCATCCAAATAAGATATTTATCAATTATTAATAGATATACTCTATATAGGATGCAACAAAGAATACTTTGCACATTTTCATTTAAATAGAGTTAAATCCAATATTAATTTAGTACAACTCATATAACATATTATTGGATATATCCTATAAAAAATGCTATAAAGAATATGCATGATTCTTATATGAAATATAACAAGATGGAGTACATGATCATGCATGATCCAATATAATCTATTAAGCACATATATGTAGCATAAACATCATTCTTTTTTTCTTGTATTGGTTATCATCAAAACTTAACATATTAAACTATTGAGGCAAACTTATTTCTACATTAGAGATAAAGGGCGACTGTGAAAAACTATAAGTGACATTGTTTGATCCATATAATTGACCTCACCTAGTGAATTTTTTTTTTATTGTTGTTGTTATAGTATAGAGTTCACTAATAATTAATAATAAGTGATTTTATATTTTTTTATTTTTTTAAATACTTAATTGTGTTAAGTCAACAATTATTCAAAGACAAAATAAATAGATTGGTGTGTAATTAATGAGTTAGTTTAAAATTTGCTACTAAGTATCTGTTTAGTTCTTGGAATTGAGCATGAAATTAGAGCTTAGAATTGGAATTGGACCTCTTAATTCTAATTTTTATGTTTAGAATATCATTTAGAATTGAAATTTTAATTTGATAAACCAATTCCATAGAATTGAAAAATAACTAAATTAAATATTTCTCAATTCTTAGCCTATACTTTAAGAATTATTAATTTTATAACTTAAAAATTAAACTCTCTCTCTCTCTCTCATATTTATTTATAAATAATCATATTTATTGAGATTCTATATTTATATAAAAAATTATTTTTATATTTATATAAAAATTATTATAATAACTATTTATTTATTTATATAAAAAAATTCATAAAAAATTTCTTTAAAAAATATAATTATTATATTATAAAAATATTATTGTATGAATATTTTTATTAATTTTAATTTTATAAATAATTTTTTAATGTTTTAGATCATATTTTTAAATAATAAAATTATTATTGAATTTAAAATTATAATTTTTTATTCTAATTCTTTGATAATTCAAAATATAAAATTTAATATTTAAAATTAAAAAATTAAAATTAAAATTGAAATTAAAATTATATATTTTAATTTAATTATATTATTTAAATGAACTCTAAATGTTAATTTCACAAACGCTAAAGTATGGAGTAAAATTTACTTTAAAAAAAAAAAAAAACTTTGCAGGAATTGGAAAAAGAAAGGATGTCAAATCCAAATGCAGGGTACCAGATCCAAATGCTTGCTGGACTTGTACAAGATTGCTTGCTGGACCTGCACAAGATTGAGATTTTCTTTTGACTGATTTGCTGTTACTCACTAACGAAAAGCGGAACAGGACAGTGGTCCCAGTCAAATCATCAGATGATCCATTTTATCCTTTGTTATTCCAGAAAGGAAATGGGTCGCTGTTTAGTAAGAAGGTTCCCTTCAGCTTCACGTTTTGGGAGACAAAATAATCCTCTGAAATTTGAAATTTGAAGAGATTTTGGCATAAACCAAAGAATGAATCCAGTCCAAGGTGGTCAAGCTAGTTCAGAATGCCATGTAGCTAGCAAGTGCACTTTATTCTAAACAATTATACAACCTAAGATGCTTTTGGCTTTAGCAATTGCTTGTTTTTATACACTTCAATTTTAAACTTATAAAAGTTAAATCCCAACAGGTTATACGAGTTTCCCAATTTTATTTTTTTTTAACTTCAAAAACTGTTTTGATGAGCTCATTTAAAGAGAGCTATTATCTTGCTAAGAAAGGGGACCAGAACAAAACTACACCCAAATGTTGAAATATTAAATTAATATAATCAAGTTCAGATTTTACGATTATAAATGGGGTTAAACTCCTTCGGTAAGCTCACGTTAAAAAAAAAAAACAACTCTTTCGGTAAGCTGCTAACCTATGGCTCCAGTTTTCTTATTCTCATCTTCGAGAATTGATGATCAAACTATTTTCATGGTAATCAAACAATACAGTGGTTGTTCAATTAGAAAATCAAATTCTATTATAAATGTCACGATCACGATCGCAACGAGAGCTAGCAATCAAATTTTATGAACAAAATAAATTTAGAAGAGTCATTATTAACTTTATTTAGTTAAAAAAATTAAAAAATCTTAAAAAAATTTATTAGTCTGCAAAAATAGTAGAGTTTGAAGAAATGAGTCAAAACTGAAAATTGGGATTTGAATCCCACTACACCACCGTACATTAGTACTTAAATGGTTACCATAAAGTCAATTATGTGAATTAAATAATGTAAAGATGTTCAATTTTCATCATAAAATAAACAAATAATATTAACAATAAAGACAATTTTCAACATTTGCCAACATGGAATAAATAAAAAAGACAATTAAAATACTTACAAGTAAAATAAACTAAAACGAGAATAAAAAATTCACAGGTTAAAGAAAAAATAAAGAAAATAAATAAGTAAAACAAACATCAAATACTAAATTACGAAAATAAAGAAAAGATAATGGCAGTTAAAATGTTTACAATAAAAGTAAAATAAAATTAAAATTAAAATATTCACATATCAAAGAACGAATAAAAAATTAAACTAAACATCAAAGACTGAATCACAAAAAATTAAAATTTTGAATAATTAAAAAAAGTTAAATTAAAGTTTTAATCCTTATAGTTTACACTTATTTTTAATTAAGTTCCTATAGTTTTCTTTTTTAAATCAGTCATTACACTTACAAAAAAATTAAAATAGTTTTCGTCATAAATTTCTGTTATAATAACATCATAATACTGTCAATTGACTAACAAAGTAAATATTTCTTTATTAAATAGGTGTTCTTTTAGATTCTTATTTTATCTATAAAACGTCAAATAAGGTGTTTATTCATTCTAGTTGGTGTTTATTTATTTTCAGTAAACATTTTTTGGTCCAATAAGTGTTCTTCTAGATGTTTTTTTTCCTTCATAAGATGATTAGTACGGATTAAATTAACGGTGTTAAAATAAAAATTAATAACAATAATTATTTTGAAAATATTTGTAAGTGTGAAAATTGATTTTAAAAAAAAGACTAAATTGAAAATGAGTGTAAACTATAGAGACTAAAACTTTAATTTAACTATTAAAAAAAGAAAATGATAATTTCAAGTAAAGTTTAAAATATTTAGAAATTAAAAAAATTAAAAAATAAATCAAAGACTAAATTACAAAATTTATAAGTTTGAAATAAATAAAAAATCAAAGACAATAAAATCATTTAGAAGCAAAGTAGAAAAATAAAGATAACATATGAACTAAAATATTTACAAAATAAAAAATAAAAAGATTAAACTCAAAGACAAAATTACAAAAAAAAATTATAATTTAACTTGATTTGTGCTCTTATATATCTTCCAAGTGCAATAAAAAATCAAAACCACATAATTTTTTAAAAAATAATTATGATTTGAATAGATTTAATTAAATTAAACAAAGAAAATAAATAAAGTATTCAAAGAAACTGTTTAGCAATGGATTAATTGAACAAAGCACCATGCCAATAAACAAGAGAACATAAGTACAACTAATCAAGCACAAGAAAACAAACCAAAGTGTTTTCTTAATTGTATGTTTTGTTTTTTTGTTTTATTTTGTATTTTTATATTTTTATTATACTTACAAAATACTCTAATAAGAACTCAACACATTTAAAGTCTGTATATAACCCATAGAAAACGGGAAGGAAAGGCAGAAACCCCAAATGCTTCTTCTCCTTCTTCTTACTCACCTTTTCCTTTCTCCGTTTCCTATTTGCTGCCGACCATCTTTGTGCTCAATCTAGAAAATTTACAGCCCTAAACATATGAATATTATTATTCCCAAAATCAAATCATAAATCGATTTCTTTCTAATTAATCTATATTAAATTTGTCCCAAATCACCACAATTAAATTACACATAAGTGATTTTGTTTTTTAAATCTCCATCAATAATGAGCACCTTATTTTCCCTAAATTGACACAAATCAATGTCATATTACTCAAATATTTAATTTTGAATCAGAATCAATCCCCGTTAAATACTCAATCAGAATTAAGGTCAATTTGTTTAAACAGAATCAATCTATCTTTTGTACATTAAATCAAGATCGATGAAGCATTAATTATGATATTTAAGCATTAAGGTCGACAATGCATTATATTATATGTAGGCTGTATATTCCCCTTTTTATTATTTTTATTTTTATTTAATTTTAAATTTTAAATGCCTAGGTAAAATTAAGTGCTGACAATATGTACGTAAAGTTTCTAGATTTGTATATCTTGTAGGCTTTCCTTAGGCTTTGTTTTAAATTATAAAGAGAAAAGAAAAAAAAAATACGAAGGAAGCGAAAGAAAAAAAAAGATAAAATAAAAAATAGATAAAACATTTTATAATTTCCCCCCTAAATCATTTCTACTTATTTAGTGTATAAGAGGGAGAAAAAGAAAGTGAAAACAAGTTATTTTTATTTGTATTTAAGTCAAATAAAAATAAAACATCTTTTCTTGTTATTATTGTGATATTTGAGCAAACTCGTGTATCTACATTAATCATCTTCTCAGTATATGATATTTTAAAACGAAATTTGACGAGAATTAACATAGTAAAATTATTATTTAAAATTTGACTAGTGTATCTTGTAACATTCAACCTTCTAGTTGTTTATAGGGCTAATATAGGGCGTAAGCTAAAATAAGTTAAAATAATTATAAATAAATTATTTATAATTAATAAGATATAAATTAACTATTATAAATAATAAAGAGTTAAGTAAAAATGATAGTTAAGATAAACAGAGATCAATTAGTGATTAAACTAATTAAGTAAATAAATAGTTTAAGTAATTAGAATATTTTTGTTCAAAATTGGATTTTGAAGATTACCTGAGAAGGTAAGAGATAGTGAATTCTTTCGTGGCGTAGCAACAACGGCAATGGAGCGAGGGGGTGGGTACCTATAAAAGACACTCTGACGCTTAAGTCAGTAACTGTGCAAGGAGGGTGGTGTGTATTGGAAATTAGGTCGTACCTTTGTCTTCGGGTTGAGTACCTTTTTATATGAACATTTTAGGGCATGAAATATCTAAACATTCAGTGCGTATTGAATGGTGTCCTCCTAATTCATGGAAACCTTTATTCCTTGTCATAATTCCCCTCTTTATGCGGGGCATGATGAGGGTCGATTTCTGTTGAGGGAGTTACGCCTTGTACATAGGTTGTTTCACGTGCACAGTAACGTTAACGTGCTAACCTGGTGGGTTGAGTTGCTCCAAATTTATGGATCCTTTACTCGGTCCAAAACAGTTGCCCCCAACTTGGCGTATTGATGGAAAAACTAAGTGTCAACATGTGAGTTCAACTAGAGTATATGATGCAAACCAAGAATGATGTCCAATTTAAGGCCAAATTGATTTTTGATGAAAATTTTATTTTCGTTAGTGAGGAATCTGTTGACTTGTTTTAGCTTTATCTTATGCTACAAAACTCCAATTGATGCATTCTTTAGTTCGTTGGAAAGATAAGGAAATTATCTACAAATTATATTTCAAGCTTCTTGACTAGATTTGGCTTCTATCATGGTGAAAAAAGGGCTGGAAGTTTAAGACGAATTTTTGAACGGAGTTTTCTAGTTTATCTCTATTAAATAAAGTATAATAAACTTTGTGTGTGGATGGTGCACATTTTTATTAAGCTTCTTGGGAGGGCAACCTTTGGCTTGCATGCCTAGGTAACTCCTTTTTAGAAGTCATGAACCACTTTTATTATCCACTTAATTGTCATTAGTTGCTTTAATTAACCACTTAGTGGATTAGTTATTTCTTTTATGAGGGGTTTTAGTCACTTTATGGTGACCTTTTGTTTGCATGATGTATGCAGCCCCTAAACTCTATATATGTACACATCTATGATGAATGAAAAGAGGAACTTGGATGTTCAATTTGGGTTTGTCCAATTGTGAGAGTGTTTAGCCTCTCTTAGGTTCTTCATTGAGCCAACCCCTTCGATCTTATCAAGAGTCCAAGACCCTTGTGGCGATCTTCACCTTGGCTTATCAATTCCCCTTGGAATTGTGGCGCCTACCTTCCATTCCTTGTCTTGTCCATTTGATTATTTTCTTCTTCATCACAATTTTGGTTGGTCACTCAAGGATAGATCCGAATTTCTACATGATCTTTTCTAGGATCATATCATGTGGTATCTAGAGCCATCCTTCCTAGAGTGACTTTTGATCTTGTTCTTCAATTTATTGATCTTGTCTATGTGAATTCTTTTAGAATTATCCGGGAATGACGAATATTTTAATATATTCTTCGTTTTGCGTGAATATAGAGCAGAGTCGTGAAAACGACTGTAATGCTTCAAAAATTGGAAATTTATATGACGGATAGTCGTTTTATAATATTTGCAATTTTTGAGAATTTTCTGGGAATTTTCTGGAACCGTCGAATATTTTAATATATTCCTCGTTTTGCGTGCGCGCAGAGCAGAACCAGAGAAACGCGATGTTTTCTCTGAGAACCTTGGACTATGGACATGTCGACGGGAGATCTTACTAAACCCGAGACTTGACACAGTTTACGAGGTTTCATAATTTTCGAGAAATCTTAACAGATAAAATAAATCAATACAGCGAAAAATTCATCTGTCAGATTAATTAAATACGACTTAATCAATCGTAACTATTATCCATTGGATAATAGTGTGTAATAAAAATCCTATCAAATTATCCTAATGTAATCTACTTTATGTCAAATCTATCTACTTTAATTCAAATTTAATGGTTAAATAATCAAAGCTTCCTTAAGAAGCTTTGACCCAAACATTGACCCATGTGCTTTGGCTTCTCTTGAAGCCAATTTTCACTCTCTCTTCTCTCTCTCTTGCACGGCTGGTGGCAGCCCATGCAAGGCAAATAATTGCCTTTCATTTAGCTAATTTCTTCTACACTTTAATCATAATTTCAAGATACTTTCTCTCTCATCAGTTCTTCTTCTTCCTTCTTCAACCTTTCTCTCCTCCTTCTCTCTAGCAACTCCACGGCCAGCCCTCTCCTCAACCACTCATCCATCACAAAAATTTAAACTAAATGCATTTTCTTAATCCTCTCAACATTCTAAACACTTTTTCTTCTTGGAGTTTCTTGAAAATCCTTCATTTTCATCATCTTCTTCAAGCTCCAACTTTGAGCATTTTGGGTAAGTTTTGAAGACCACTCTTTATCCTCTCTCATTTTCGTGATTATGGTTTCTTTAATGACCATCTATGGTTCATTTTTCAAGCCTTGATGTTGTTTTAACAAAGTTGAATTTTTAGGGTTTTTGGAGAAGTGCAATCCGAAAATTCAAGAAGCTTCCTTGGTGTTCTTCTTGTTTTCTACACATTGGTAAGAGGGAGACTACTCACTTCAACCACTTATGGTGGTGAGAAGACTTTGTGTGTGTGTTGATGGAGAAATCCATCCTTGTATGCTCTTTGTATGCTTGCTTGAATTATAAATTTTGTATGATTTAGTATTCTTGAATTTGATTGATACTTGATTATGCTATTGAATATGTTTGATATATTAATTGTGCTTGATCATGTTGGGGTTGCTAAATAGAAAATTTGGAGTTTCCTACCTCAACATGGTGCCACAGTTTTGACTAGAAGTTAGGGATGAGAATTAATTTTGTATACAAGTGAAATAAGACTCATGTAATCAAAGATTGAATAATAATGATAATATTAACACTAATGAATGGAAGACTTTGAGAGTTTAATACCCAAGATGGGTGCCACGGTTTTGGCCTTGGTAAAAAGACAAATGGATTGATTTTGATGATCTAAATTTAAGTGAATTAAGAGTGAAACATATAATGTGATAATTGTGACCTTAGATTGATTTGTTGTATATAATGGTATGTTGGATTGGATTATGTGATTGGAAATGGAAGAAAAACATTTGGGAACCTCTCTTGGAGGGCTACGGTTTTTAGGGTGAAAATTGGATAAATTAAGGTTAATGTGTAACAAAGCATAAGACTAGAATTAATCAAGTAACAAAGTAGAATTTAATGGAAGAAAAGTTTGAGATTGAAGCCTAAATGATGGCTACGGTTTTTAGGGTGAAAATTGGATAAATTAAGGTTAATGTGTAACAAAGCATAAGACTAGAATTAATCAAGTAACAAAGTAGAATTTAATGGAAGAAAAGTTTGAGATTGAAGCCTAAATGATGGCTACAGTTTTTAGGGTGAAAATTGGATAAATTAAGGTTAATGTGTAACAAAGCATAAGACTAGAATTAATCAAGTGACAAAGTAGAATTTAATGGAAGAAAAGTTTGAGATTGAAGCCTAAATGATGGCTACGGTTTTTAGGGTGAAAATTGGATAAATTATGGTTAATGTGTAACAAGCATAAGACTAGAATTAATCAAGTGACAAAGTAGAATTTAATGGAAGAAAAGTTTGAGATTGAAGCCTAAATGATGGCTACGGTTTTGAGGCATAAAGATTAGGGTTCTTGGTGAACTAATTTGATAAGTGAACACTTAAATGAATTAAGGGAAGGACATGTAGTATGATGACTTGAGAGAATTTGGGATTGTAACCATTGTGAGGCCTCGACCTCTAGGGCAAATTTTAGGTAAGTATGTGGTTTTGATAATTTGGAAGCATAAGTGATTAGGTAATTAGAAACCTATGTAATAAATGGACAACTAATAAATTGGAAGAATTTAGTGTAGTCAAGACTTCATAAATTTTAGAAGACTAAGAATGGGACCATTGTGAAACTTAAGGTGATTCTAAGTGAGTGAAGAACAAGAGAGTGTGAGGCTTAATAGCTTAATTAATTTACAAGTTATAGGAAATCAGATTGCCTTGGAATATTAAATTGATTTCAAGTATTGATTTTGAACATGAACCTTGAAAAGGGAAACAAATTCTAAGTTAGGATTCATAATGAACCTAAGGACGCATCAATTGACTTAATCCTTGTATTATGATGTTATGGGTCCATGTGAGTGACCATTTGTATATTGATGCTTATATTGGCCTAATGTGGCATATTATGGAATTGTATGAGATTGTGGATCATACATGTTCATGCATAGTGTCTTATGCATTGTGATTGTCCTTGTGGACTGTTGTAAGGCCAAGTTGCCTAGGAGATTGAACACACCTGTGCGGGTGCGAATAGACTAGTGTAGGTCATTGGTTGACCTTGGGGCGTCGGGGTGCGGGTTCCTCATCAATGGGAGGTTGGTAGCTCTCCTGCCCGTGGGGTAGACCGATGCAAACGCACCGACGATCCGGACCGAGACACTGTCCTATATCGTGATATAGTGTAGAATGTCTGTGCAATGCCATGATTGTGCACGAGAAAATTTATTGATAGCACCGGCCTCGGCGGTAAAATGAGTCACGTACATGTCTCCCGATCTTTCTCTCCGATTGTTTGGGTTTAGCTCCATGGAGTAGGATTTTGGAAAAGCATGCATATGAACTATGATATATTCTCATTATTAATGTTTATTTCCCGTAATCGTGACTGATTTGATTATTATTACTTGTGATGATTGTCGATTGTTGTGTTGATTCTTTGAAATACTATTGTGATCTCTTCGCTATTGCTGTTGTTGTTCTACTTTACTATAAATATCGTTGTTATTATTAATTCTTATTATTGCTTACAATTGCATTGCTTTTGTTATAAATTCCGCTGTTGCCGTTAATAAATATATGAACTGTATTGCTTTATGGGCGCTCTGCGGCCGTGTCGTTTCTTTACTGCCATAATGGTAATGAAGGATGGGTGTCTCACCTCTTTCCTATATCCTTGTATGTCTGTTTTATACTTATATTGATAAAAGATCGTGAGGAAGATAAGGAGGGACCACACTTTGGTTGATTGGATTAGGGCGTTTGGACAAGGTTTCTTCGGCTACGTACGAGTGCAGTTGCCTGGAGGCATTGATGCCTGACTTGTTGACTAGGACTCCGAGCGTCGTATGTGTATATGGGGTTGCGGCTTTGTCTGCTAGTAGTACCTATCCCTGGGTCACTACTTTTCCCCCTTTTTGTGTTTTATTCCCACTGTATTTTATTGGACTCTGTAATTATTATATTCTACGTCATCAGTGATTTGTGTAAATTGACTATATATATATACATAAGAGATATGATTTCATTTCAGTGGTTGTATCATGGCTTGAATGTATTTATATTTCATTCGAGGCTCATATTTTCTACCTATGCAAATTGTCAAAAAAAAAAAAACATATATATAGACTCTTGAGAATTTAAATTACTGTTATCATGACGGTGACACACTTGGATTTAGTAACTATGGTGTAATGACGATTATGCTCCGGTTGCTACATCAAGGGGTGTTACATTAGGTGGTATCAGAGCAGTTCATCCTGTTGAGCCGGGGTATGGACTTGCTATGTTTAGGCATATTAGAATTTGGTCTGTTGTGCACTTCCTTGTCTCTTGATTGAGATGATGGGAAAGGAATGCATGACTTGCTGTAGGTTGAATGTTGATAGCTACTGTTATGCAGTTACATGATGTTGAGGACAGGCCTACTCAATATGTAATGTTATGTGTGTACAGGAAACTATGACTTCTCCTAGGCGTACTGTGTTAGGAAAATAGGAATTCTTTTGTGAGGAGATCAAAAGGTTTTGGAAAACCGATCTTCTGGAGAAAGAAATTGTTAGTGTAAATTAGGTTTGAGAAGCTGTTTGGAAGTTGACAACTTACGAGAGACTACGCTGTGGAGGCAGAATGAAGAAGTTTGGGGCTGGGAGCTGTTAGGATTCGCAAATTAGCTAGTCTTGCTTGAATGGTGTGCATTGTGTGACTCTTTGTGTTTGGCTTCCGAAGGGAGGCAATATTGTTTGAAATAATTACGTTTGTTTTATTGTGTTATGTTTGGTCTGTCTTCGGAGAAGGACACCGGCTCGTGGCAGACGTACACATATAAGCATATGATAAGACCATCGAAGTATGGCTGCGATCGCAGGAGAAATATGAATGATAGCTGATGTGACAATTCACCCAGATCAGAGGACCGTACAGTAATGAGAATTGGAAGTTGTGGTTTAAAATCTATTGAAGGAAAGTCAGACTTGGGATAATAATGGACTACCTAGATTCCAGAGGAGAAATAATGGAAAAGTCAATAAGTTTAAATGGGAACTATGATCACGAGTACCAAGAAAGTAACAACAACACCCAACCCGTAGGGAAAGTGCTAGTAGTAGTAGATCCAATCAGACCTCAACATTTGGAGATCTAAACAAGGGAAGTTACGCCTCAAATGACGATCCGATAATCGTGCTGTATAATTCTCGGGGTAACCCTTTCCTTTTACAATTTGTGACTGTATGGATCATTTGGATTCATCTGTATCTTTCTTATCTTTGACGTAGTTGTTTCCATTTCTGTTACTAAGACTTATCGTTGACACTTAAGTTTGTTTAATCTATCCTATTTCTTCTAAAGATTGAACCTTTTGTTGATCTATCTTGCTTACCAAGAATCATACCTATTAGATTTCATGATTTCAGAGATTGATCAGTTATTTTCTCGTCATTATCTCATTAGAGCGTTCGATAAGAACCTTAGTGATTTTCAAAACTAAGGCTTTTGAGTTTGTAATGTACCAACAACAAAGTTGAAGCGTTGTGAGGGAAAGGAAATCCAAGGATACGTGTTACCTTTTGTAGAGGACAAAAGAAAAAAAAGGAATATGACTGTCACCATTGTAGTCAGTAAGTTTCTTGTGATGAACTATAAGTCTTGTCGATTAAGGAGAAGAATGGGACATCTCGATGAGATGAACACCATCGTCAAACGAACGAGATTATGATCAAGGGTGAGTATCCTCGGAGAAAGATGTACGTCCTGGTCATCATTAAATTCGCGGGAGATTGAGAATGTCCCCGAAATGATTTCGAATGCGCTATGGGCATTATGGGTGTCTCGTGATGCCGTTCGGAATAACAAATCCTCTTGTCGTATTCATGAGTGACATGAATTGTATCTTTTGTCCTTACCTAGAACAGAATTGTCATTGTCATTAATGATGACATTTTGATCTATTCTCGAAAATGTGGAGATACACGTTGGACATCTCGACATAGTTTTTCTGACTTTAAAGGAGAGAAAGCAAATGCCAAAGTATCAGAATACGGATTCTTACTTGAGAAGGTTCAGTTTTGGATCATGAAATTCCAAACGGAGGGATTGTTGTGGATTCCCCAGAGATTGAAGCAGTTCTTCAAAGAGCAAGATCGGAGACCGTAAAAGAGACACAAAACTGGTGGAATTAGTTAGTTTTATCGAAGAAGACACAAAGATTGAAGGAGTATCAATGAATCCTCCAAGATAACCGGATATTTTGCTCAGTTTGCAAGAAGAGAATCAAAACTTCTATGGACTAACGCGTGTGAAGAAAGGTTTTAAAGGTCGAGGAGACATTCGAATGCTTGTCAGATTTGGTTCTACCTAATCCCAGGGAACTGTTTGGAGAATTTTATGCTTCACGGTAAAATCTAGGATATGTGTTCATGCAAGGTTGGGAAAGTTGTGACTTACACCTCAAGGTAGTTGAGGACACATTGGGAACTGCCTAACTCACGGTTTGGTGCTAGCCGTAGTTAAAATTTCTCTGAGAATATGAAGACGCTTGCTACGATCAACGCCTTTAGCAATCGTAAGGACCTGAAGTATCCATTCAAAAAAAAAAAACTGAACATGAGACAGGAAAGGTGATTAGGGTTTTGAAGGAGTATGACGTCTAGTTTCAGTGTCGTCCTGTCTGGGTCACTAATAAACCCACTCCAAAATTCTTTGGACTATATCAAATTTCGTTTCGGGTTTGGTTCAATAGCTTGTCAACAGATTCTGTCATCCTTTCTTTCTAAATCTCCATGATATCTTTCATATGTCACGATTGCGAAAGTATGTCACCGATCCAGCCACGTCATCAAACTAAACCCGGTGCAATTCAGAGAGAGTCTGATTTATGAGAAACTTCTCGTGAAGATTGAGAATAGAAGAATAAAGCAACGCAAAGATATAGAGATCGCGTTGGTAAGGGTGATCTAAATTGACGTAACTAGAGACACAATCTGAGGGTAAGAAAATAAGATGAAGAAACACGTTAATGTTTGATCTAAGGGATGAAAATTTCGAGGACGAAATTTCTATTTGAAGGGGAGTGTTGTAACGTCCCGAAAATTAATAATTTCAGGATAAATGATCATTTTACAATATTTGGGATTTTCTGAAATTTTTCTAGATTTTTTTTAGAACGCAGAATATTTTAATATATTCCTCATTTTACGTGCACATTGGGCAGAGTTGGCAAAACGACTGTAACGCTCCCAAAGTTGGAAAATTTTATTACAAATAGTTATTTTCTAATATTTGTGAATTATGTGAATTCTTTTAGAATTATCTGGGAATGACGAATATTTTAATATATTTTTCGTTTTACGTGAATATAGAGCAGAGTCGTGAAAACAACTGTAATGCTTCAAAAATTAGAAATTTATATGACGGATAGTCGTTTTATAATATTTGCAATTTTTGAGAATTTTCTGGGAATTTTTCGGAACCGTCGAATATTTTAATATATTCCTCGTTTTGCATTCGCGCTGAGCAGAACCAGAGAAACGCGATGTTTTCTCTGAGAACCTTGGACTATGGACATGTCGACGGGGGATCTTACTAAACCCGAGACTTGACACAGTTTACGAGGTTTCATAATTTTCGAGAAATTCTAACAGATAAAATAAATCAATACAGAGAAAAATTCATCTCGTCGATTAATTAAATAAATACGACTTGTTAACTCGTAACTATTATCCATTGGATAATAGTGTGTAATAAAAATCCTATCACATTATCCTAATGTAATCTACTTTATGTCAAATCTATCTACTTTAATTCAAATTTAATGGTTAAATAATCAAAGCTTCCTTAAGAAGCTTTGACCCAAACATTGACCCATGTGCTTTGGCTTCTCTTGGAAGCCAATTTTCACTCTCTCTTCTCTCTCTCTTTGCACGGCTGGTGGCAGCCCATGCAAGGCAAATAATTGCCTTTCATTTAGCTAATTTCTTCTACACTTTAATCATAATTTCAAGACACTTTCTCTCTCATCAGTTCTTCTTCTTCCTTCTTCAACCTTTCTCTCCTCCTTCTCTCTAGCAACTCCACGGCCAGCCCTCTCCTCAACCACTCATCCATCACAAAAATTTAAACTAAATGCATTTTCTCAATCCTCTCAACATTCTAAACACTTTTTCTTCTTGGAGTTTCTTGAAAATCCTTCATTTTCATCATCTTCTTCAAGCTCCAACTTTGAGCATTTTGGGTAAGTTTCAAGACCACTCTTTCTCCTCTCTCATTTTCGTGATTATGGTTTCTTTAATGACCATCCATGGTTCATTTTTCAAGCCTTGATGTTGTTTTAACAAAGTTGAATTTTTAGGGTTTTTGGAAAAGTGCAATCCGAAAATTCAAGAAGCTTCCTTGGTGTTCTTCTTGTTTTCTACACATTGGTAAGAGGGAGACTACTCACTTCAACCACTTATGGTGGTGAGAAGACTTTGTGTGTGTGTTGATGGAGAAATCCATCCTTGTATGCTCTTTGTATGCTTGCTTGAATTATAAATTTTGTATGATTTAGTATTCTTGAATTTGATTGATACTTGATTATGCTATTGAATATGTTTGATATATTAATTGTGCTTGATCATGTTGGGGTTGCTAAATGGAAAATTTGGAGTTTCCTACCTCAACATGGTGCCACGGTTTTGACTAGAAGTTAGGGATGAGAATTAATTTTGTATACAAGTGAAATAAGACTCATGTAATCAAAGATTGAATAATAGTATTAACACTAATGAATGGAAGACTTTGAGAGTTTAATACCCAAGATGGGTGCCACGGTTTTGGCCTTGGTAAAAAGACAAATGGATTGATTTTGATGATCTAAATTTAAGTGAATTAAGAGTGTAACATATAATGTGATAATTGTGACCTTAGATTGATTTGTTGTATATAATGGTATGTTGGATTGGATTATGTGATTGGAAATGGAAGAAAAACATTTGGGGACCTCTCTTGGAGGGCTACGGTTTTTAGGGTGAAAATTGGATAAATTAAGGTTAATGTGTAACAAAGCATAAGACTAGAATTAATCAAGTAACAAAGTAGAATTTAATGGAAGAAAAGTTTGAGATTGAAGCCTAAATGATAGCTACGGTTTTTAGGGTGAAAATTGGATAAATTAAGGTTAATGTGTAACAAAGCATAAGACTAGAATTAATCAAGTAACAAAGTAGAATTTAATGGAAGAAAAGTTTGAGATTGAAGCCTAAATGATGGCTACGGTTTTTAGGGTGAAAATTGGATAAATTAAGGTTAATGTGTAACAAAGCATAAGACTAGAATTAATCAAGTGACAAAGTAGAATTTAATGGAAGAAAAGTTTGAGATTGAAGCCTAAATGATGGCTACGGTTTTTAGGGTGAAAATTGGATAAATTATGGTTAATGTGTAACAAGCATAAGACTAGAATTAATCAAGTGACAAAGTAGAATTTAATGGAAGAAAAGTTTGAGATTGAAGCCTAAATGATGGCTACGGTTTTGAGGCATAAAGTTTAGGGTTCTTGGTGAACTAATTTGACAAGTGAACACTTAAATGAATTAAGGGAAGGACAAGTAATATGATGACTTGAGAGAATTTGGGATTGTAACCATTGTGAGGCCTCGACCTCTAGGGCAAATTTTAGGTAAGTATGTGGTTTTGATAATTTGGAAGCATAAGTGATTAGGTAATTAGAAACCTATGTAATAAATGGACAACTAATAAATTGGAAGAATTTAGTGTAGTCAAGACTTCATAAATTTTAGAAGACTAAGAATGGGACCATTGTGAAACTTAAGGTGATTCTAAGTGAGTGAAGAACAAGAGAGTGTGAGGCTTAATAGCTTAATTAATTTACAAGTTATAGGAAATCGGATTGCCTTGGAATATTAAATTGATTTCAAGTATTGATTTTGAACATGAACCTTGAAAAGGGAAACAAATTCTAAGTTAGGATTCATAATGAACCTAAGGACGATCAATTGACTTAATCCTTGTATTATGATGTTATGGGTCCATGTGAGTGACCATTTGTATATTGATGCTTATATTGGCCTAATGTGGCATATTATGGAATTGTATGAGATTGTGGATCATACATGTTCATGCATAGTATCTTATGCATTGTGATTGTCCTTGTGGACTTGTAAGGCCAAGTTGCCTAGGAGATTGAACACACCTTAGTGCGGGTGCGAATAGACAGTGTAGGTCATTGGTTGACCTTGGGGCGTCGGGGTGCGGGTTCCTCATCAATGGGAGGTTGGTAGCTCTCCTGCCCGTGGGGTAGACCGATGCAAACGCACCGACGATCCGGACCGAGACACTGTCCTATATCGTGATCTAGTGTAGAATGTCTGTGCAATGCCATGATTGTGCACGAGAAAATTTATTGATAGCACTGGCCTCGGCAGCCGAGTCACAGACATGTCTCCTGATCTTTCTCTCCGACTGTTTGAGTCTAGCTCCATGGAGTAGGACTTTGGGAAAGCATGCATATGAACTATGATATATTCTGTCATTATTAATGTTTATTTCCTGAACTGTGACTGATTTGATTATTATTACTGTGATGATTGTCTGATTGTTGTGTTGATTCTTGGAAATACTATTGTGATCTGTCTGCTATTGCCTGTTGTTGTTCTACTTTACTATAAATATCGTTGTTATTATTAATTTTTATTATTGCTTACAATTGCATTGCTTTTGTTATAAATTCCGCTGTTGCCGTTAATAAATATATGAACTGTATTGCTTTATGGGCGCTCTGCGCCGTGTCATTTTCTTACTGCCATAATGATAATGAAGGATGAGTGTTTCACCTCTTTCCTATATCCTTGTATGTCTGTTTTATACTTATATTGATAAAAGATCGTGAGGAAGATAAGGAGGGAGCACACTTTGGTTGATTGGATTGGGGCGTTTGGACATGGTTTCTTCGGCTACGTACGAGTGCAGTTGCGTGGAGGCATTGATGCCTGACTTGTTGACTGGGACTCCGAGCGTCGTATGTGTATATGGGGTTGCGGCTTTGTCTGCTAGTAGTACCTATCCCTGGGTCACTACTTTTCTCCCTTTTTGTGTTTTATTCCCGCTATATTTTATTGAACTCTGTAATTATTATATTCTACGTCATCAGTGATTTGTGTAAATTGACTATATATATATATACATAAGAGATATGATTTCATTTCAGTGGTTGTATCATGGCTGGAATGTATTTATATTTCATTCGAGGCTCATATTTTCTACCTATGCAAATTGTCAAAAAAAAAAAATACATATATATAGACTCTTGAGAATTTAAATTACTGTTATCATGACGGTGACACACTTGGATTTAGTAACTATGGTGTAATGACGATTATGCTCCGGTTGCTACATCAAGGGGTGTTACAATAGATCCTCATAAAATTCACTCTCAATCCTTCAAGCGTTAAAAAGGTAGGTATTTCACTCAATTCAACCCATGAAAAATTACACTATCATAAGCTTGCTTATCTTCTACTTCTCCACTACTTAGAACACATGCACACATAAATCAAGAGGACTTTATTCAAGTTTGTAATGGGGTCAAGGTAAAGGAGGGTAGTAATATGAATTTAACAAGTTAAAAACCAAAGAGAATAAAAGAGCATAAGAGCTAAGTTCAATTAACAAACATGAAAGTTCATCATAACTCCACCTAATACAAATTCCCTTTACATATTCTTTTTCCTTCCCTTTTTGCCTTGTTGGCCCTTCTTTACACATTTATTTATTTTTAATCATAAATATACACACACATTTTTTTTCCAATTAGCCATTCTTTTCTTTTTCACCAACCATTTTGCACACACACTTTCACACTTGTTCAAGAACTCATCCATTAATAAAGTCAATGCTATCTTATTCCTTAAGGTCGAGTAAAAACATGGTTTTTCATTTAAGGCACATAATGAGCTAGAAACAAAGAATGGTCAAATAATCTCAAAGGGGTTAAGCAAGGGGAAATAGGCAATTTCCAATGCCTTACGTTAGTAGGAATAAGAGAATTTCCAAGAAGTCATAAGAGTTCTTGATATCATATTGAGACAATATGCTGCTGAGTAAGGCTGCCTATTTGTGCGCCAATCATTTATGGCTATTTGGTTAAAGTAACTATTTCAAGAAAAATGCCTCAATTATGTTTATGTATGCATGTGAAAATGTAGCCTCAAAAAGAATCAAAGCAAGTTCTAGAGCAACAATTCCATGAGTGAAAATCACACAAGAAAGAAGAGAATGGTACAAATATTCAATCCATTCATCAATAGACTCAAAATCTCACAATGTAACACCCTCAATTTCCTAAATAGTTGACAGTAATTTTGACAGTTAACAGAATTCTACTGTTTAGTGATTTCTGTGTGCTATAAAATTATTTTGAGTATTCTGTCAGCGTATTTAATCGTTTTGAGTGATTTATTCCATGTCAAGAAAATAATAATTTTCGGGCCGGAGAAAATCTTTATATATTTATTTCTCTTGACTGTTAATTATTTTTAACAATCTGATTTAATTTTCATATATTTTCTAATATTTGTGATTTTTGTGGATGATTATAAATTTTTATATTTCTCTGATTGTTTTTGGGCTGTTTGTGGGCCCAGTTGGCCTTGCGATAGCCCGGTAAGTCCCGCAAAGTGAAAATTTTTCTACGTATAGAAAAATTTGTACTGTTGAGACGGAGACGGGGGATCTTACTAAACCTGAATCCGGAAACAATTTTTAGAAAATTTCTTGTACCGTGTTTTGTACTGTATTTAATTATCAGGCGATAAAAATACAGTAAATATATTATTTCATGGGGTTTTAGCAGATAAAAATAGAAATTACACTGTTTAAGTCAACAATAGTGGTTATGACAACTTTTGATGAAAACAAGTTTAATTCTTTTGACGGACCAATAGGAAGCAAGTCTAAAATTGAAGACTTTGATATCAACCATCGATTTAATCAATGGTGTAAGATTGGTCTAATAAAATAGCTATGACCATTTATAACCATTGGATGAAGAATTAATCAAGGGTGGAGATTTGATCTTACAAAGTGGCTAGGACCATTTGTGATCGTTGGATTTGGATTTAATCAACGGTGGAGATGGATCATTTATAACCATCGGATTTGGATTTAATCAATGGTGGAGATTTGGTCTTCTAAAATGGCTATGACTAATTATGACCCTTGGATTAAAAGTAAGAAGGAGTAATCTTGACCCCTTATTTTTGGAGATGGATCTAATGGCTAGAATTTTAAGGAAAAAGATCTAATGGCCTAGATTAAGTCTTCTAATCAAAAGTCTACCTAAATCCTAACCATTGATCTAATCAATGGCCTAAAATGCTCTAAATGGTGGCTTGAAAAAGATGACAACATTATGGAATGCATGCATGGAGGGGGAACGGTTTTGTGCTTCATTTTGGAGCTAAAGAAAAAGCTTTATGACCATTATTAGATGTCTTGGTCAATTATGCATCATTATTGATCATTTAGCATCCTTAGGAGAATGCTTGAAGGGGGGACGATTTTGGTGCATGCTTAAGGGCTTAGATAGGTTTCAAGACAATTATTAGTTGTCTTGGTCACTTATTGATCATTCTTGATCATTTCCTTCAAGCAAACTCATAGAAAAATTTCTCTCCTTCCTCTCTAAGATAGCTCACGGCCAAGTAGCCTAATTCTACCCTCCATCACTCAAAATTTTTATCCAACCTAGTTTCTTGAATCCTTACCTTATTCTAAGAACATCTCTAGTTATGAGTTTTTATCAAATCATTCATTTTGAGCTTCAAATCCAAGCTTCAAGTTTCTACCAAAAATGGTAAAGTTCATATTTCTTCTCCCAATCTTTTAGTTTTGATTTTCTAAGCCATGCTTGAACCATGGTTTACCTATTCTTTTACTTGTTATTGATTTTAAGATTTGTTTATGATTTTTAGGGATTTTTCCAAGGAGCTTCACGAAATTGATAGGAAGGGAAACCAAGTGTTTTCACTTCATTCTTTACCTTAACCAAGTCTAAGAAGCCTTTCCCTCACAAAAATCAAAAATTCCATCTTTGTTCTTCAAGAGGAACCATTCGGCCATACCACCTAAAATCACCATCCAAGCTCTTTTAATTTCATCCAATCATAGATCTTGAATCTACATGATTTTATAAGCAACTTTCATGTTAGAGACTTTCTCTAAATCATTCATCTTCAACCTTGTTCTTCAAGCTAAAGATTGGAGCTTTTTTGGTGAAGTTTATTAATCTTCACTTTTCTTTTGATTTTCAAGATTCTAAGCCATGTTTGATCCATGGTTTATCTTGTTCAAGCTTGATTTACTAATAAATATATGTTTTGTTTTGTATTTGAGAAGCCCTTGGTGGTGAAGGACTTGGAAAAAGAAGCAAAACAAGGAGCTTTTGAGGATCTTCAAGAGGTAAGAGGGAGATTAATCTCACCAACCAAATATGGTGGTGAGAGATGGTTTGTGTATTTGATGGATGGTGAATCCATGTGAGGATTCATATCCATGGTCATGTAATAATTTATGGGTGTTTATGTGCTTTAATTATTTGCCTATGCTTGATATACTTTGCATGATTTTATGGCTTATATGGTATGCTTATAACATGCATGATGATAATATGGTATGCTTATAATATGCATGATGAGAATATGTTGAAATTATGTATATGTATGCCATGATGTGATGGTGGAAAGAAAATCAATTTTTGGCTCCAATGGCCAAGGAGGAGTGGTCACGGTTTTGACACTCATGATTAGAGTTTATGTTGAAATTTTTCAAGAACAAGGGAATTAATTTTTGATCCTTGGAACATGGTGAATTTCGGCCAAGACACCTCAAGATAGGTGTCACATGAAATTATGTATATGTATGCCATGATGTGATGGTGGAAAGAAAATCAATTTTTGGCTCCAATGGCCAAGGAGGAGTGGTCACGGTTTTGACACTCATGATTAGAGTTTATGTTGAAATTTTTCAAGAACAAGGGAATTAATTTTTGATCCCTGGAACATGGTGAATTTCGGCCAAGACACCTCAAGATAGGTGTCACAAATTAATATTTTCATGAATGATGAAAATGGATGTTTAGAAAAATAAGAAAAATAAACAAAGAGTTTATTTTTCAAAGAGTACATGAACACGATTTTAGAAGAATTTTTATTGATTTATTTGATGTAAAAAGTTTCTAAATGTTTTACTAAACGTGAGTTTTAAATGAAAATAGCAATGTTGATTTTAAGGATTTGGTGTAAAAAGTTTCTAAATGTTTTACTAAACGTGAGATTTAAATGAAAATAGCAATGTTGATTTTAAGGATTTGCAAAGAAAGTGAAAAATGAAAATGAACAAATGATTTGATTTCAAAGACCAAGTGCTCACGGTTTTTGTTAAAGAATTTTTAATGGTTTTGTTTGTGTAAAACCATATCAATTTAGAAGGAAAAATATTTGATGGTTTCAATGACCATGTACTACGGTTTTGAAGGCTTGTGAATGCCTTGGTTTTATGAAACAAAATGGTTTTCCAAGTGGAAATGTAATTTGAATTAGTACAAGGAATTCGGAAAGGGAATCAGAGTATTTTATCACTTGAGAAATGAATTTCAGTATGTAAATGAAAAAGAGAGGTTCAAACACACCTCAATTTATTTTGAAGAGAATTGATTTTAGAATTGATTTGAGAAAAATGGAGAATATAATAGTGATTTGATATTTTCTAACGTAACTCATTCTTTGGGTTTTTGGAGAGCGTTAGTGAAATTTTAAGATTTGAAACATTGATTTATATAAATGGAAAAGTGATTTTGTGGATTATATTTTGGAAAAGGATTTCTTTTGTGGATTATATTGTGGAAAAAGACTTCTTGAGTAAAGAAATGTGGAAAAAGATTTTCTTGAGTAAGAAAATATGGAAAAGGAAGTACAAAGTCATAATATTTTGAGAAAAGTGGAAATAGAAATTTTTGAAGGTTAAGAAATATTTTTTGTAATGAAAAAATGATGTTAGAAATGATGTTGATTTGTTTGGAAGTCCAAAAATAATGTTCGGAATATTGAGGAATATTTTACGTGGTTGTAAAATGGTGAAAAATGTTTTACATACCTTAAAAATGTGATTTTTTAAGCTACACGATTTGAAAAATATTGAAATATTTCTACGCAATTTGGAAAGCGTTTAAATATTTTCAAAATGATGAAAAATGGTTTACGCGACTTACAAGAATGATTTTTAAGTTACGCGATTGTGAAAATAGTGCAAAATCGCTACGCGATTTGAGTAACGTGTAAATATTTTTACGCGATTGAGAAAATGTTGAAAAATCAATACGTAATTTGAAAACGTAACAGAAGTGTTGCGGAATTGTGAAAATGTAACAGCAAATGTTGCGCGATTGTGAATACATGATGAAAGTGTTTTATGACTATGAAAATGCGATAATATGATTTCACTGTTAAAAATACAGTATGATTACTGTTAGGCCAGTGTGTGGACCCTAATTTTGAGATTATGAAATTAAACTGAGAATGGGTCAATGTGTGGACCCTGAATATGAAATGGTGAATTTTGCCTGTGATTGGCATTGGTGCATTTTATATGCATGAACTAGTGTATAGACACTATGTGAGAAAATGATAAATTTTGCCTATGATTGGCATTGGTGCATTGAACATGTATTGGAAAAGTTTGAGGGACTGTATGAGGCTATTTGCCTAGGAGAAACGTACACCTCTTGAGTGGGTGCGATATGCGTAGTGTAAGTCACTTGTTGACTTTGGGGGCATCGGGGTGTGGGTTGCTTACACGGGTGGTTGGTCGCGCTTCTTCCCGTAGGTTAGGCCGATGCAACACACCGAAGATGTCTACATAAGACAAATTCTTAATCATGATCTCGTAAAAAGACTCGTAGTATATGCTAGATGTGCAAAAATCAAAATGAGGATTATAGCACTTGGTCTCGAGGCATTTTGGTAAATATAGATCTTCGGATCGACTTCTCCAAAGTATTAGCTCCATGGAGTAGGAACGTTGAGTCTATGTGCACATGCATAACATATGTGTTATTATTAAGCATTGGTTATGATAATTGAACTGTTGAAATACTTGGATGATGATGATGATGATAATTGGATAATGATGAAGGCATCACCATAGATGTTGAATGATAATTGAATTGATAAAAAATTTGATGATGATAGTTGATTAATGTTGAGTGCATTATTAGAATTATGGTATGACATATCTGTATGGTATGTTGTTTGTGTTATCTCTATACTACCATATTGGTATTGGTGTAGGTGATCTCACCTTTTTGTTATATTGTTTTGTTGTGTTTGTATTATTAAAATTAAATAGTAGATAGAATGAGTTGTCTTAGACATACGGGAGATAAATACTCTGAGATCGGAGACAACATCAGAGAATGACCATTCCAGATTTGATATCGTGCAGTGTTGACATAGAACAGATGTCTGATGTATCCAGATGGATACAAGAAGGAATAAGTATGTTAAGTTTTCTCGTTAGTGTTGTATCACGTGCTATTAAGTAGGACCTAATCATAGGGTTTGCTACTGTTAAAAAGAGAGAGTTTTCTGTTAGTTTTATATTTCTCTTTAAATTGTTAAATATTAATTGGTGTCAATATTGTATATTAAATATATTTTCAGTAACACTTATGGATATCGGTAAGTTTATATTTCCGTCTTTGACTTAAAAGAAATTTTAAAACTCATCTTTTATAACTCAAACCTGTTTACGAACTTCTTTTCAAATATTGAGTTGGGAGTCGAAAATGTGATACCCTGAGGAGGGTGTTACATTTAGTTGGTATCAGAGCACGGTTTGAGTCTTTTGGGGTTTGTGGTTAGGTCAATTTTGCTTGTGTTGTGTTCTCTGTGTTTTTGATTTCCGAAAGGAAATGGCTCGTGGTAGACGTATGTGTGTGGAGGTTGTTCCTCTGTTACTAGTAATGCAGTTGCAACTATGAAAACAATGTGGAAGGTGTACTGCAGGAATAGAGAATCGCCGAAACAGCAAGAACTGAATTTGAAGTTCAAGATCTGATGGAAGAGAATCAATCTTAGAATATAAGATTTCGTAATTTTGGAACCTGGTATTTCTTCTTAGGGATATTAGAAAGTAATTGATTTCAACGGAAATGTATTTACGACCATTGAGAAACTAGAAGCAATAAGTGATGTGAAAGAAGGTACTTAATGAAGGATCAGATAATAAAAAAATTTATGGAAAGTTTGGACACATTTCCGGATATTGTGTTCCATTGAAAACAGTTTTAGTTTTCTCGTTAGTAAAATCTCACAGTAGTAGAGTCGATATGTCGAATTGAGAGAAATTCTGAATCAAGACCTAAACAAGGGAGACTTTACTGCAGAAGGTGATTCTTTACCTATTCTTTGTGGTATATGATTGTGTGGATCAATTATATGTTAGAGTTATTCGTTAGCCTCTGATTTGTTTACTTTTGTTTCTATTCTTAGCCGATCGAGCCACTCAAGTTATTCAAATTATCCTATTATTATAGATCAAATTTTTGTGTTAGTTTGATCTGTTTATTTCTTTCATAAATAGATTTGATTTTAAAAAAAAATGGATTGGTTATTTTCCAACCATATCCGATGAGATTGTCTCAATAAAGTGTTAGTATTTCAAAAAATTCGTTCTTAAAATCAAGCAATATCAAATTCTTTGTTCGATATGTCTGGTAACATATCATATAGTTTCGCTATTCTTTCTCTTTCTGACCTTCCCAATGTTTTTCATGTATCGCAATTTGCAAGAAAGAATATTTTGCAAGAAAGGAAATTCCTATCTGTATTCATGTCATAGTATCAGAGTGACGTAGCGGAAGCGTGGTGGATCCTTCAAAGGTTGAAATAGTTTTTCAGTGAGAAAAATCAAACACAGTAATAGGAATACTGGAAAATTTCTAGATCGTAGGATTTCTAACCTAGCTTACTTGAAAGAATTAAGTGTTTGTATGGACTAATGCATACAAGGAGAATTTTTAGGAGTTGAAATATGTTTGAAGTACTTCTCTAGTATTAGTTTTGTCTAATTCCAGTGAACCATTAGAGGTGAACAGTGATGTGTTACATTGGAATTTGAGATATATGTGTTTATGCAGAATAGAAGAGTTGTAGGGTATGATTTTAGGAAATTGAAGTCACTTGAGAAAAGTTATTCTACGCAGGAATGGAAGTTGTTAGATGTTGTGTTTGTATTAGAAGTATGGATATGCTTTCTTTATGGAGTAAAATTTAACATCTTCAATAATTATAAGAATTTGAGATATATGTTTGATCAGGAGAAGTTGAATAAGAAACAAAGAGATTTCATTGGTTAAAATCGT
Source organism: Ormosia emarginata (assembly GCA_029884605.1). Lineage (NCBI taxonomy): Eukaryota > Viridiplantae > Streptophyta > Magnoliopsida > Fabales > Fabaceae > Ormosia > Ormosia emarginata. The sequence continues at coordinate 14,508,191 of JAQQTP010000078.1, read as the reverse complement.
TTGGAACAATATAGGTGAAGATGTAATATAGGAACTGGAAAATAAGATAAAGAGCAATATTTATATTTATTCTGAGAATGTGAAATCAGGTTTATTAAATTTCGAGGACGAAATTTTTTTTAGAGGGAAAGTATTGTAACACCCCAAATTTCCTAAATAGATGACAGTAATTTTGACAGTTAACAGAATTCTAGTGTTTAGTGATTTCTGTGTGCTGTAAAATTATTTTGAGTATTCCGTCAGCGTATTTGATCGTTTTGAGTGATTTATTCCGTGTCAAGAAAATAATAATTTTTGGGCCGGAGAAAATCTTTATATATTTATTTCTCTTGACTGTTAATTATTTTTAACAATCTGATTTAATTTTCATACGTTTTCTAATATTTGTGTTTTTTGTGGATGATTATAAATTTTTATATTTCTCTGATTGTTTGTGGGCTGTTTGTGGGCCTAGATGGCCTTGCGAGGGCCCAGGTGGGTCCCGCAAAGTGAAAATTTTTCTACGTATCAAAAAATTTGTACTGTTGAGACGGAGACGAGGGATCTTACTAAACTTGAATCCAAAAATAGTTTTTAGAAAATTTCTTGTACTGTGTTTTGTACTGTATTTAATTATCGGACGATAAAAATACAGTAAATATATTATTTCGTGGGGTTTTAGCAGATAAAAATAGAAAGTATACTGCTTAAGTCAACAATAGTGGTTATGACAACTTTTGACAGACCAATAGGAAACAAGTTTAATTCTTTTGACGGACCAATAGGAAGCAAGTCTAATATTGAAGACTTTGATATCAACCGTCGATTAAATCAACGGTGTAGGATTGGTTTAATAAAATGGCTATGACCATTTACAACCATTGGATGAAGAATTAATCAAGGGTGGACATTTGATCTTACAAAGTGGCTAGGACCATTTGTGATCGTTGGATTTGGATTTAATCAACGATGGAGATGGATCATTTATAACCATTGGATTTGGATTTAATCAATGGTGGAGATTTGGTCTTCTAAAATGGCTATGACTAATTGTGACCCTTGGATTAAAAGTAAGAAGGAGTAATCTAGACCCTTTATTTTTGGAGATAGATGTAATGGCTAGAATTTTAAGGAAAAAGATGTAATGGCCTAGATTAAGTCTTCTAATCAAAAGTCTACCTAAATCCTAACCATTGATCTAATCAATGGCCTAAAATGCTCTAAATGGTGGCTTGAAAAAGATGACAACATTATGGAATGCATACATGGAGGGGGGACGGTTTTGTGCTTCATTTTGGAGCTAAAGAAAAAGCTTTATGACCATTATTAGATGCCTTGGTCAATTATGCATCATTATTGATCATTTAGCATCCTTAGGAGAATGCTTGAAGGAGGGATGGTTTTGGTGCATGCTTAAGGGATTAGATAGGTTTCAAGACCATTATTAGTTGTCTTGGTCACTTATTGATCATTCTTGTTCATTTCTTTCAAGCAAACTCTTAGAAAAATTTCTCTCCTTCCTCTCCAAGATAGCTCACGGCCAAGTACCCTAATTCTACCCTCCATCACTCAAAAATTTTATCCAACCTAGTTTCTTGAATCCTTACCTTATTCTAAGAACATCTCTAGTTATGAGTTTTTATCAAGTCATTCATTTTGAGCTTCAAATCCAAGCTTCAAGTTTCTACCAAAAATGGTAAAGTTCATATTTCTTCTCCCAATCTTTTAGTTTTGATTTTCTAAGCCATGCTTGAACCATGGTTTACCTATTCTTTTACTTGTTATTGATTTTAAGATTTGTTTATGATTTTTAGGGATTTTACCAAGGAGCTTCACGAAATTGATAGGAAGGGAAACCAAGTGTTTTCACTTCATTCTTTATCTTAACCAAGTCTAAGAAGCCTTTCCCTCACAAAAATAAAAAATTTCATCTTTGTTCTTCAAGAGGAACCATTCGGCCATACCACCTAAAATCACCATCCAAGCTCTTTTAATTTCATCTAACCATAGATCTTGAATTTACATGATTTTCTAAGTAACTTTCATGTTAGAGACTTTCTCTAAATCATTCATCTTCAACCTTGTTCTTCAAGCTAAAGATTGGAGCTTTTTTGGTGAAGTTTATTAATCTTCACTTTTCTTTTGATTTTCAAGATTTTAAGCCATGTTTGATCCATGGTTTATCTTGTTCAAGCTTGATTTACTAATAAATATATGTTTTGTTTTGTATTTGAGAAGCCCTTAAAGGACTTGGAAAAAGAAGCAAAACAAGGAGCTTTTGAGGATCTTCAAGAGGTAAGAGGGCGATTAATCTCACCAGCCAAATATGGTGGTGAGAGATGGTTTGTGTATTTGATGGATGGTGAATCCATGTGAGGATTCATATCCATGGTCATGTAATAATTTGTGGGTGTTTATGTGCTTTGATTATTTGCCTATGCTTGATATGTTTTGCATGATTTTATGGCTTATATGGTATGCTTATAACATGCATGATGATAATATGGTATGCTTATAATATGCATGATGAGAATATGTTGAAATTATGTATATGTATGCCATGATGTGATGATGGAAAGAAAATCAATTTTTGGCTCCAATGGCCAAGGAGGAGTTTCACGGTTTTGACACCTCATGATTAGAGTTTATGGAAATTTTTCAAATTTTTCAAGAACAAGGGAATTAATTTTTGATCCCTAGAACATGGTGAATTTCAGCCAAGACACCTCAAGATAGGTGTCACAAATTAATATTTTCATAAATGATGAAAATAGATGTTTAGAAAAATAAGGAAAATAAACAAAGAGTTTGTTTTTCAAAGAGTACATGAACATGGTTTTAGAAGAATTTTTATTAATTTATTTGGTGTAAAAAGTTTCTAAATGTTTTATTAAACGTGAGTTTTAAATGAAAATAGCAATGTTAATTTTAAGAATTTGCAAAGAAAGTGAAAAATGAAAATGAACAAATGATTTGATTTCAAAGACCAAGTGCTCACGGTTTTTGTTAAAGAATTTTTAATGGTTTTGTTTGTGTAAAACCATATCAATTTAGAAGGAAAAATATTTGATGGTTTTAATGACCATGTACTACGGTTTTGAAGGCCTGTGAATGCCTTGGTTTTATGAAACAAAATGGTTTTCCAAATGGAAATGTAATTTGAATTAGTACAAGGAATTCGGAAAGGGAATCAGAGTATTTTATCACTTGAGAAATGAATTTCAGTATGTAAATGAAAAAGAGAGGTTCAAACACACCTCAATTTATTTTGAAGAGAATTGATTTTAGAATTGATTTGAGAAAAATTGAGAATATAATAGTGATTTGATATTTTCTAACGTGTAACTTGTTCTTTGGGTTTTGGAGAGCGTTAGTAAAATTTTAAGATTTGAAACATTGATTTATATCAATGGAAAAGTGATTTTGTGGATTATATTTTGGACAATGATTTCTTTTGTGGATTATATTGTGGAAAAAGACTTCTTGTGTAAAGAATGTGAAAAAATTTTCTTGATAATAAATATGGGAAAGGAAGTACAAAGTCATAATATTTTGAGAAAAGCGGAAATGGAATTTTTTTAGAAGGTTAAGAAATATTTTTCGTAATGGAAAAATGATGTTAGAAATGATATTGATTTGTTTAGAAGTCCAAAAATAATGTTTGGAATATTGAGGAATATTTACGTGGTTGTAAAATATTGAAAAATGTTTTACGTACCTTAAAAACGAGATTTTTTAATCGCACAAAAATGTTGAAATATTTCTAAAATTTGGAAAGTGTTTAAATATTTTGAAAATGATGGAAAATGGTTTACAAGACTTAAAACAATGATTTTTAAGTTATGCGATTGTGAAAATAATAGAAAATCACTACGCGAATTTGAGTAACGTGTAAATATTTTTATTTTTTGAGAAAACGTTGAAAAATCAATATGTAATTTGAAAACGTAATGTAGTATTGCAAATAAAACATAATAGCAAATGTTGCGTGATTGTGAATACACGATGAAAGTGTTTTATGACTATAAAAACGCGATAATATGATTTTGCTGTTAAAAATACAAATTGATTTTGTTGGGCCGATGTGTGGACCACGATTTTGAATTATGAAATTAAATTGAGAATGGGCCATTGTGTGGACCCTGAATATGAAATGGTGAATTTTGCCTGTGATTGACATTGGTGCATTTTATATGCATGAACTAGTGTATGGACACTGTATGAGAAAATGATAAATTTTGCCTATGATTGGCATTGATGCATTGAACATGCATTGGAAAACATGAGGAATGAGGCTATTTGCCTAGGAGAGACATACACCTCTTGAGTGGGTGCGATATGCCTAGTGTAAGTCACTTGTTGACCTCTAAAAATCGGGGTGCGGGTTGCTTACACGGGTGGTTGGTTGCGCTTCTTCCCGTAGGTTAGACCGATGCAACACACCGATGATCCTGACCGAGACACTATTCTTAATCATGATCTCGTAAAGACTGTCGTGTATATGCTAGATATGCAAAAATCAAAATGAGGATTATAGCACTTGGTCTGAGGCATTTTGGTACAGACAGATCTTTCGGATCGACTTCTCTGAACTGAGTATTAGCTCCATGGAGTAGAAACATTGAGTCTATGTGCACATGCATAACATATGTGTTATTATTGAGCATTGGTTATGATAATTGAACTGTTGAAATACTTGGATGATGATGATGATAATTGGATAATGATGAGGGCATCACCATAGATGTTGAATGATAATTGAATTGATAAATGACTTGATGATGATAGTTGATTAATGTTGAGTGCATTATTGGAATTATGGTATGACATATCTGTATAGTATACTATTTGTGTTATCTCTATGCTACCATGTTGGTATTAGTGTAGGTGATCTCACATCTTTGTTATATTGTTTTGCTGTGTTTGTATTATTAAAATTAAATAGTAGATGGAACGAGTTGTCTTAGACATACGGGAGATAAATACTCTGAGATCGGAGACAACATCAGAGAATGACCATTCCAGATTTGATAGCGTGCAGTGTTGACATAGAACAGATGTCTGATGCATCCAGATGGATACAAGAAGGAATAAGTATGTTAAGTTTTCTCGTTAGTGTTGTACCGTGCTATTAAATAAGACCCGTTATAGGGTTTGCTACTGTTAAAAAGAGAGAGTTTTCTGTTAGTTTTATATTTCTCTTTAAATTGTTAAATATTAATTGGTGTCAATATTGTATATTAAATATATTTTCAGTAACACTTATGGATATCAATAAGTTTATATTTCTGTCTTTGACTTAAAAGAAATTTTAAAACCCATCTTTTATAACTCAAACCTGTTTATGAACTTCTTTTCAGATATTGAGTTAGGAGTCGAAAATGTGATATCCTGAGGAGGGTGTTACACACAAGGCATATTTCTATCATTCTCAATCCACCAATTCAACATTCATATCCAAGCATGTGATTTTTAAGAAAAAAGACAATTTATGCTATGATCCAAGAATCCATTTGCTACTTCTACACAAAATAATTACGTCCTCAACTAAGATGCATCTCAAGAGTAAAATTACCTCCAAGGCAAAATTTACTCCTTACTCTGCCATCCTTAATTGATTTTACTATGAGTAAGTTTCTTACAATCATATCAATAAACATACTTCCCCAATTAAGATGCCTCTCAAGAGTAAAATTACTCCTTACTCTACCATCCTTAATTAGTTTAGTAAGTTGCTGACAATCATATCATACTTTCCAATTTTTTTTTAATCAACTATCCTTCCCCTCCAACTAGATCACAACATTGTCCGCAATGTTAAAATATATATGAGTAAAGGATAGAAGATAGTACCAAAGGTAAAGGAAAGTTATAGATGAAGTGTCAGATTTGGCTTTCTTTTCATGTTGCTTCCCTCACCGCTTCCTTCTGATCAATCTATCTGAACTATTGCTGGATCAGGTATATAAACAAAAGTTTCTAATTTATCAATCAACTTATCAATAGTGGAAGCAGATATGAAAAGTGGTCTTGCCGAAAGTATGATAAATTTTTGTTCCACAGTATGGTCAAGAAAAAATAACAAACCAAAAAAAAATTATTAACATTCAACAAACCTATGAGTTTATGGTGGATGTTCAATTGGACCCAAGAGACAATTTGAAAAACTTCTTCCAAAGTACGAAAACCACCTAGTAAGGCAATGAATGCATCAGAGTTGTCAATAATTATTTTCATTCGTTCATGCATAGACGATACTTGAAGTTCTTCTCTAATTGTCTTTCCAGTGATATTCTTTTGAGTCAAAACTCTAGGAATGATACCTAAAACCTGATTGCCTCCTAGAAATGCAGAAAGTGATACAGCCTCCATTAACCCACAAGCACCTCCCCCATATACAACATGAATATTCCTCGTAGCAAGTGTTCGACCAAGAGTATTTGTTGTATTTACAAACCCTAAACCCTTCCCATACCTAGACCCACTAAATACAAATATGTTTTTAAGTTTACGAATAGAAGGTCTTATTTCTATACTCAGCCTTCATTTGAATGATTATGAGCTGGAGGAAAGTGGAGAAAATGAAGTGTTTAAATAAGGAAAAGGTAATGATAGCACCTATATGGGTAAGCTGACTGTTGTCAGAAAAGTTCAAAACATTTTTTTTTTATTTTTTTGTTTTTTTTTTACTTCAAAAAAATCATCAGGGTCAAGAAGTGTAGAAACTCCTGAATGACCCTGCTCAAAGGATCGTCTGTTCAAAACCAAAATATAACAAAATTATATAAAGATAAAAAAAAATATAATAACAAATGATGGCATACATTTATGTACAGTTTTCATGGTGTATCTTTATATTGCATGTCATCAGTGCAGTAGTGGCATATCTTTGAGTTACGTGTCACCAGTGCAACATAAGAACTCCACAAGGATTATCGAAACTAGCAACAAGAACCTTTGAGTCCTTTCTGTCTTGCTTACGAAATAGTAGCCCTTTATCTTCCTGCAAACCTAATTAAAGGCCTGTATTATAAGAAAATGGTACCTGACCGCAGCCAGTCAGAACTCGCCATAGAGGCCTACTAATTAAAGTAAATATATGACTCAGTAACAGTTTTATGTGCATTGTAAAGATGGGACGCTTCTATTTGTCCATTAGCATTACAGAGCCTTGGTTCCAAGAACTAAGAATATAGCACATGGCTCTCTACAGAGCATGGCACACGAACCTTATTTACATACCGGCGTGTGAAGGTCTCCTCTTGAGTCTATGTACTAAGTACACCTGAAGTTTTGCCCTTTTTTTTCTTTTTCTTTTTCTTTTTCTTTTTCTTTTTCTTTTTTTTTTTGAAAAAGATGAAGAAGAAGAAGATAATATGTACATGTTGTTATGGTTGTAACTCACATCTTCCTCTGGTTTTACGTCCAAAAACAGCTTAAACGCCTTATATGAGTCGAGGATAAGCTTCCCTCTAATTTTCTTATAAATTGACAAACAAGGTCTTTTAGAATCAGATTCCCAAGACTATAATATTTTTGTTCGTCCTTGAAAAGATTCCACATGTTAAGAAGTTCACGATGCACATATCTACAAGAATGTGTATCAAGAGTCAATAAGATATCATCTAATACTCAGTCCATTCTTAATAAAGAAAATTTTATCTTTTTTATTTGTGGAAACCATCTCCAAAGAACGACATCGCTTGTTACAATTCCATCATGCATATTTATGACAGTCTTGTAACATTTTTGCTCTTCTCCTTTTAGAATACGAACTTCTACCAAGACCTGGCATGTATAAGTCAAATGAAATTAAAGACTCACGTGCTAAATGGACCTTTGCTTCGATTATCCAACATACATCTTCCGGCATACCCTTGTGCATTAACAGTCTCAATTTTTCACATCTAGCTTTATGAATTTTTGTTAGAGCATTTTGAGGAAGAGAAGGAAAATGCTTTCTCAGGTTTGAGAGAATGGCATCCATTTTAAAGGAGAATGAATAAGTTATTATGGGAAACTAAAAAACAAACCGACTTGAGGGCCATGGAGTACCATTACCTGCCACTTAACCGGGAACACAAAGAACTGCAAAAAGAAAGTAACAAAATTAGAATAACTCCTTCTCATAACAAAGATTAGAAAGGGAAATGAATTCTACCTCAGCAACTTGATTTTTCAGAAATGGTTTGAGTCTTTGTCCATTGACCTTAAACACATTATCATTCTAGGATTCTCAATATCTATGGCCCTATAAGAATACACATGTTTGACAATAAAATAGTTAGTCCACCTAGATCTTAATTTTTCAGGGAATAGGTGAAGACGAGACTTATAAAGCAGAACTTTTTGACCAATTTCAAAAGATTTTCTCAAAATTAATTTGTCATGAAAAGTTTTTGTTCTATTTTTATAAATTTTTGAGTTTTCATATGCATCATTTCTCAATTCTTGAAGTTCATTTATTTGTAATTTGCGTAACCTGCAAGTATCATCAAGATTTAAATTGAAAGCTTTAATAGTCCAAAATGCTTTATGCTCCAGTTCTACAGGCAAGTGACAAGGTTTTCCATAGACTAACCAATAAGGTGACATGCCTAAAGATGTTTGAAAGCAGTACGGTAAGCCCAAAGTGCATCTATAGTCTTAAAAACCAATCTTTATGATTTGGGTTAACTGTTTTATTTAATCTCCTTATTTGCTAATTCTACTTATCCACTTGTCTGAAGGTGGTAAGAGGTAGCAATTTTGTGAGTAATACCATATTTCTTCATTAAAGATTCAAATGGTTTATTACAAAAATATGTTCCCCCATCACTGATGATAGGTCGAGGGATTCCAAATCGACTCAAGACATTTTCTTTTAAAAATTTAAGAATAGTTTTATGATCATTGTATCGACATGGAATCGCCTGAATCCATTTTGAGACATAATTAACTGCAACCAAAATATACACAAATCCAAATGAGGATGGAAATGGACCCATGAAATCAATTCCCCTACAATAAAAAATTTCAATGACAAGGATAGGGTTCAAAGGCATCATATTTCTTTTAGAAATGGAACCTAATTTCTAATAATTTTCATAACTTTTACAAAAGGTATAGCTGTACTTAAATAAAGTGAGCCAATAAAATTCACATTGCAAGATTTTTGCAGTTGTTTTCTTTGAAGAAAAATGATATCCACATGCTTTTAAGTGACAAAATTTAATGACACTACCTACCTCACTATCGGGTACACATCTCCAAAAGATTTTATCAAGACAATATTTGAACAAATATGGGTCATCCTAAAAAAAAATTTCACCTCAATCAAAAAGTTTTTTCTGTCTTGGTGTGACTAGTGAGGCGGCATCTTTCCTGTTATAAGAAAATTGACTATGTTAGCAAACCAAGACATGAAATTGACAAAAAATAAAAATTCATCAAGAAAAGAATCATTAATAGGTGTGTTATCAAAAGGTGAGCCTGTTGTAAGTTTGGACAAATAATTTGCAACAACATTTTTGGCTCATTTCTTATCTTTTATTATAATGTTGAATTCTTGAAGCAATAAGATCCACCATATTAATCTAGGTTTGACATCCTACTAAGACATTAAATATCTAGCTGCTATATGATAAGTGAAAAGAACAGTAGAAGAACCAATTAAATAAGCTCAAAATTTGTCTAATACAAAAATTACAGCAAGTAGTTCTTTTTCAGTAGTGGTGTAATTCATTTGTGCACTATTTAAAGTTCTACTTGTGTAACAAATCACATGAGGCTTACCTTCCTTTCTTTGGCCTAAAAAAGCGCCAACAACAAAATCACTAGCATCACACATTAACTCAAAAGGCAAAGACCAGTCAGGGGATTGCATGATAGGAGCAGATGTCAGAAGACTAATTAATTTTTCAAAAGATTTTTGACATTCTTGAGTCCAATCAAATGGTGCATCTTTTATCAGAAAATTGCATAATGGTCTAGATATGGCACTAAAGTCCTTAATGAATCTTTGATAGAATCCTGCATGTCTTAAAAAAGAACGAACTTCTCTAACTATTTTTAGGGAAGGCAAATGAGCAATTAATTTAACTTTGGCCTTATCAACTTCAATTTCTTTAAAATATATCACATGACCTAACATGATTCCTATGGTAACCATGTAATGACATTTTTCCCAGTTTAATACAAATCATTTTTCTTCGTATCTTTTAAGAACTTCATCCAAATTATCAAGACAATTTTCAAAAGAATTTCTAAAAACTGTCAGGTCATCCATGAAAACCTCTAAATAATGCTTAATAATGTCACTAAAAATACTTAGCATGTATCTTTAAAAAGTTATCAGCGCATTACAAAGGGTGAAAGGCATTCTTCTATATGCAAAAGTGCTAAAGGGGCACGTAAAAGTTATCTTTCTTGATACTCTAATGCAATTGGTATTTGATTATACCCCGAATAAACATCAAGAAAATAGTAGTAGGGATGTCATGCTACTCTTTCCAGAATTTGATCAAGGAATGACAAGGGGAAATGATCTTTCCTAGTGGCTGCATTTAATTTTTTAAAATCAATACACATACGCCAACTAGATGAGACTCGCGTAGGTATTAATTCACCTTTTTCATTTTCAACCACTGTTATTCCAGATTTCTTAGGCACAACTTGTGTAGGGCTTACCTCCTGATTATTGGAGATAGGATAGATAATTTCAACATCAAGTAATTTAAGAACCTCAACTCTAACTACCTCTTTCATTAGTGGATTTAATCTTCTGTAAGGTTGTTGTGATGTTATAGCATTATCCTCTAAATGTATTATATGTGTACAAATTAATGGATTAATATCTTTTATGTCCTTTAATGTCTATCCAATTACACTTTTATGTCTTTTAAGTACTTCTATCAATATATCTTCTTATTCTCCAGTAAGGGACGAGGAAATTACCACTGGAAAACTTTGTTCTTCCCCCAAAAATGTGTACTTCAACCAAACAGGTAATGACTTTAGTTTCAGTGTGGGTATTTCTTCATGGATATTATCATTCATGGGTTTTAACTCTTCGAATCTTGGTTTCCATCCCTTGTATTCCATTACCTGTGTGCAATCAAGCAAAGAGCATATTTCATAAATATCATCATCTACTTGTGTACTTGAATCAAATTAATTAATTAACAAACTTCTAATGGGTCAGAAGAACTCCCATTTAGAATATGATCATCTACAATGGCCTCAATCTCGTCAGTTTCCTCATTCTCATCATAGACTTCATGTGGTTGCTTGCATATGTTAAAAATATTAAGCTCCAGTGTCATGTTTCCAAATATTAGTTTCATCACTCCATTTCTTCAATTTATCAAAGCATTAGATTTTGCTAAAAATGGACAACCTAAAATAACAGGAATTGACTTGCAACTATTAATCATAGGTTCAGTTTCTAAGACAATAAAATTCATATGATACATGAATTTATCAACTTGTACTAACACATCTTTCACTATTCTTTTTGGAATTTCAATTAATCTATCGGCAAGTAGAAGAGTTACAGAAGTTAGTTTTAACTCACCTAGGTTGAGTTACTGATAAACTAAATATGGAAGCAAATTAACACTAGTACCAAGATCAAGTAAAGCTTGTTCAATTTTATGTTCTCCAATAATGCATGAAACCGTAGGACAATCAGAGTCTTTATGTTTCAAAACATTATTACTCTGAATAATGGAACTTACCTGTTCAGTCATAAAGGCCTTCTTTTTCACATTTAATTTCCTTTTAACAGTGCATAAATCCTTCAAAAATTTGGCATAAGAAGGAACCTGTTTGATAATATCTAACAATGGAATATTGAACTTCACTTGTTTAAAAATTTCAAAAATTTCAATGTGGTGGTTCAATTTCCTTGAATTTCTTAATGCTTGAGGAAATAGGGGTGGAGGCGAGAGTTTAGTCTCATTTTGGCTAGATGGTTTATCAACCTCTTCCTTATCTTGGGGGATTGATTCATCATCTCTCTCACAAGGATCAGGAATTTATTTTTCAACAACTTTTCCACTCCTAAGAGTTATCACTGACTTGACTTGATCTATTTGCTAGTTTTCTAAACTACTTTCATTTAGACTATTCTGACCCTTGGGATTCGATTGAGGTTGAGAAGGAGATTTTCCTTTCTTGTAAATAGTGAGTGCAGAAGCAAATTTAACAAGAGTTTCTTTTATGTCAATCATGATTTAAGTATTTTGTTTATTAATGGCATCTTGCTTTTCTATGAATACATGCAGTGTTCCTTCAAGGTTTTTCCTATATGGTGGGACATAAAGTGCATATCCTTGAGAATTTTGAAAGTCCTGTTGTTCTTGAGGAGGCGGTGGTTGCATAAACTGTGCTTGATTATTATTCCTCCAACTGAAGTTCAGGTGATTTCTCCATCCTGAATTGTATGAATCTGAAAAAGAAGAAGTAAATGGCTTTTTAAAATTGTTCATTGCATTTACTTGCTCATGCACAACTTCTTTAAAAACAAGTATCTTTGGACATTCATTTGTCAAATGACCTAAATCGTCACAAATGCCACAAATTTCTTCATTTTGCACAGATTTGACTTATTTCACTTTCCCTAACTCTATAGATTCAACCTTTCTAGCCAAACTGGCGTACTTAGCATTTAGATCTTCTTCTTGATTAAAATGATATTTTCCTTTACTAACATTTGCAAGGTTATATCTAATTGAATTTTCAAAAGGATTAGTACCATGCCAAGATCGAGAATTTTCTGCCAAATGATTTAAATAATCTAAAGTTTCTTCAGGTTCTTTATCAAGAAACTTGTCATTGCACATTGTTTCTACAAATTGTTTGGTTTCAGGTGTTAAACCATCATAAAAGAAACTTATAGTGCGTCATTTTTCAAAACTATGATGTGGGTAAGAATTTAACAAATCTTTAGAACGTTCCCAACATTGAAAATATGCTTCATTTAAATTGTGGGAAAAATTTTAGATTTGTCTTTTCAAAACATTGGTTTTATGTGTTAGACAAAATTTCTTTAAAAACTCACCTTGCATTTCTTGCAATGTGTCAATTGATCTTGGTTTCAAAGCATTAAGCCAAGTTTTTACTTTATCTTTCAAAGAAAAAGAAAACAATTTAAGTTTAACAATCTTTTCAGTGCAATTTTGATCATTGAAAGCAATATAGACTTCCTCAAATTCTTTTAGATGTAAATATGGGCTTTCTGATTCCAAACCACGGAAATTAGGAAGTAAAAAAATCATACCCGGCTTAAATCTAAAATTGTTAGTATTGAGTGGAAAGATAAAACATGATGGACTAGAATTTCGAGGTGGTTGCAAATATGCACGCATAGTTCACAACGGTTGATTTTCATGTTCATCATGTACACTTTCATTTTCAGCTCGTGGTGGTTGATTTTCATGTTCATCATGTATACCTTCATTTTCAGCTATTATGTCAATTGTATGTGATTGTGATTCAAACAAATCAATATATAAAGTACTAGGATTAATTTTAACTAAATGACCAGAATTTGAATCACGATACTAATTAAACATAAATAAGTGACTTAAAATATAAAAAAATAATATACAAGTTGGTGGTATAAACTAACCATTAAATATTAAGCATAAATAAATGACTTAAAATAAAAACAATAATGTACAAGTTAGTAAGTCATAAAGTAAAAATAAATGACATAAGTAAAAATAGATAAGCGTAAATAAATGACATAAATAAAAAAGTTAGAAAGTTAATAAATCGAAAGCATAAATAAATAAGTTAGAAAGTATAAATAAAAAAGTTAATAAGCATAAATAAATAACATAAATAAAAAAGTTAGTTAATAAGTTAGTAAGTTAGTAAGTTAATTAAAAAGTTAAAAGAGTAGATGAAGAATATACTTGATGGTGAAGTTTACTTAAAGAAAGAGAACTTCAATAAATTAAAACTTCAAATCAAGTCCCCGACAACGACGCCAAAAACTTGATGTGAATTAAAAGTTGTTAACCCAGGTGCAGGTTGTTTCAAGCAATAAATTCTCGAAAGTCCAAGGTCGATCTATAGGGACTTGATAAAGAAAAATTCTTTGAGGTAAGGAAAAAAATTGTCATAAAAATAAAGATGATAAAAGTTGTTCACAAATGAAAAATGATTTACTTGGGCTAAGAGATCCACTCTTAGTAATAAATTAAAGACAAGATTATTTCTTTTTATAACTCAATTGAAATCCACACATAATGGAGGTTCTAATCGGAAAATATTACATTCAAAATTCATTAAAGATTATATATGTAATTATATTATGATTCCTTTAATTATCCACTACGACCAACACTTATAAATGGGCTCAAGAATTCATTGTGCCAACATCTTGTCTACAATGAATCAAGATCTCCACTTTACAACGAGGGTTTCTAAATTGATTGGAAACAAAATATAACACATATAATGACTACTTGATAATATATCATTTAAGCACAAGAAAGAAATTAATTAAACTTTAATTTATTACCAAAAGCTTCACCCTTTCACCCAAGCAAAATGAAAATTAGTTACTGTAACACCCTCCTTAGGGCAGCACATTTCCAACGACTAACTTATAATCTGAAAATCAGTTCATAAAAGGTTTGAGTTATAAAATATGGGTTTCAAAATTTCTTCTTGCGGTAATATAAACTTACTGATATTTATAAGTAATACTAAAAAAAATAGATTTAAACTAATTAATATACATTACAGATACCACATAATATTTAACAATTATTCAAGAAATATAAAACTTATAAACTCAATTTTAAACAGTAGCAAACCCCATGACGGGTCCTACTCAATAGCACGGTAAAACACTAACGAGAATACTCAACATACTTATTCTGCCTTATATTCGTCTTAATGCGCCATATCTCTATTCCTCCTCAAAACTGCACACTAACCATTCCGAGATGGTCATTCCTCGATGTTGTCACCGAACTCAGAATATCCACTTTCCGTCACGTTTAAGAAACTCGTTCCATCTATTATATAATTTTTAACAATACAAGCACAACAAAATAATATAACAAAGAGGTGAGATCACCTACGCCAATACCAACATGGTAGCATAGAGATAACACAAATAGCACACCATACAGATATATCATACCATAATTACAATTATGTCATCATCATAATGTATAAAATAATAATAATTATAATAATGCCATCAATATTATTTATCATCATCATCATCCAATATTCCTCAATTATTATATCACACGATATAAATATTCAATATTTACAATAATACCCTCAATTATTATCCAAGTATTCAATAGTTCAATTATCATAACCAATACTCAATAATGATGTATATGTTATGCATGTAGACTCAATGTCCTACTCCATGGAGGTTTTCACAATTTCGAGACGAATGCTCTAGTTAATTGTCAGCCTTAGCCCACAGACAAATATCCACTAGTCGACCGCCGCGCCTTGACACCTCAAAGATCTATCATAGACCTCACTATCAATTCTCATTCCCTCTTCAACCACAAGGGTCACAATAGCATCAGCTATTAATTTTCGTTCAATACAATTTTGTTTAAATTCATGATATGCCACAATGCATATTTTTCAATTTCATCATATGCCTCAATGCATATCTTTCAATTTCATCATATGGCACAATGTATATTTTTTCAATGCATGTATAATGTACCAAATGTCAATCACAGGCATATCTTTCCAATGTATGTAAAATGCACCAAATGTCAATCACAGGCAAAACTCATCATTTTCTCATACAGTGTCCATACACTGGTTCAACAGTAATCATACTGTATTTTTAATAGCGAAATCATATTATCGCATTTTCATAGTCACAAAACACTTTCGTCGTGTTTTCACAATCGCACAACATTTCTGTTACGTTTTCACAATTCCGCAACACTTTTGTTGTATTTTCAAATCACATATTGATTTTTCAACGTTTTCTCAATCACGTAAAAATATTTACACGTTTCTCAATTTGCATAGCAATTTTTCACCATTTTCACAATCGCGTAACTTAAAAATCATTCTTTTAAGTCGCGTAAACCATTTTCCATCATTTTCAAAATATTTAAATGCTTTCCAAATCGCATAGAAATATTTTAACGTTTTTCAAATCGCGTAGCTTAAAAATTACGTTTTTAAGTTACGTAAATCGTTTTTCACCATAATTCCATTACGAAAAATATTTCTCAACCTTCAAAAATTCCATTTCAACCTTTCTCATAATAATATGACTTCGTACTTCATTTTCCACATTTCCATATTCAAGAAATCCTTTTCGTAATAAATTTCACAACTTCACCATTTCCATTGATGTAAATCAATGTTTTCAAATCTTTAAAATTCCTTATCACACTTCAAAACCTAAAGGATGAGTTATACATTAGAAAATATCAAATCACTATTATATTCTCCATTTTTCTCAAATCAATTCTAAAATCAATTCTCTTCAAAATAAATTGAGGTTCAAACACTTTCAACCTCTTTTTTTTTCATTCATATACGAAAATTCCATTTTTCAAGTGATAAAATACTCTGATTCCCTTTCCAAAATTCTTGTACTAAATCAAATTATATTTCCACTTTGAAAATCACTTTGTTTCATAAAACCAAAGCATTTACAAACCTTCAAAATCGTGGTACATGGTTTCAATGGCCATCAAATATTTTTCCTTCTAAATCAATTAAGTACCATTCTTGTTTTTACACAAACAAAACCATTAAATTTTTTTGCAAAAACCGTGAGACTCATGGTCTTTAAAATCAATTCATTTGTTCATTTTTATTTTTACTTTCTTTGCAAATCCTTAAAATCATCAACTCATTTCTCTTTTCATTTAAAACTCATGATTAGTAAAATACTTAGAATCTTTTGATTCAAAAACATCCTTCAAAAACCGTGAACACTTATTCTTTGAAAACAAACCCTTTGTTTATTTTCCTTGCTTTTCTAAACATCCAATGTTACCATTCATGAAAATATTAATTTGTAAACACCTATTTTGAGGTGTAGAGGCCGAAATCCTCATGGTCTTTGGAACCAAAAATTATTTTCCTTTCCAATAATTTTTATGGCATACATCACATATAATCAACATATTATATTTCAAGCATATCATAAAAGCAATAAATCATACTAAACATGCAAACACAAATAAATCATGCAAAGCATATCAAACATAAGCAAATAATCAAAGCACATAAACACCCACAAATAATTACATGGCCATGGATATGAATCCTCACATAGATTTACCATCCATCAAATACACAAACCATCTCTCACCACCATACTTGGTTGGTGAGATGGATTTCCCTCTTACCTCTTGAAGATCCTCAAAAACTCCTTATTTTACTTCTTTTTCCAAGTCCTTCACCACCAAAAGCTTCTCAAATACAAAACAAAACACAAGTTTATTAGCATATTAAGCTTGAACAAGGTGAACCATGGATCAAACATGGCTTAGGACATGAAAAAGAATTAAGAAATGAAGTTTCCTTACACTTCACCATAAAAAAAAACTATAACTTTGCTCTTGAAGAAAGTCCTTGAAAATGAATGATTTAGATAAAGTCTCCAACATGAAAGTTGCTTAGAATAAGGTAAGGATTCAAGAAATAAGATTGTTTGAAATTAAAGAGTGATGGAAGGTAGAGTATGGGTGCTTGGCCGAAACTTAGAGAAGGAGAGAAATGGAGAGAAAGTTTGATGAGTTTGCTTCTTGAAATTGATCAATAATGACCAAGAGTGATCAATAATGGTCTTGAAACCATTCTAATCTCCTACACCATCTCAAAACCATCCCCCCTCCTTCATGCTCTCCAAATGTGTGACAAATTTCACTAGCCATTACTTGTAGCATTCCTAACCATTGATTAGTTTAATAGTTAGGATTAAGGTAGACTTTTAGTTAGAAGACTTAATCTAGGCCATTAGATCTTTCTCCTTTAAATTCTAGCCATTAGATGTGTCCCCAAAATGAAGGGTCAAGTTTTCTCCTTCAAACTTTACATCCAATGGTCATAAATGGTTCTTGTCACTTTTTAAGACCAAATCTCCACCCTTGATTAAATCAATGGTTGATATTCAAAGTCTTTCTTATTAAGCTTGTCTTTACAACCATTGATTAGATCAATGGTAAACATCCAAAGCTTCCTAACTAAGTTTATTCTCACACTATTGATTAAATCAATGGTGATCATCCAATGCTTCTTCATTAAGTTTGTTTCTCAATCGTTGATTAAATCAAGATCAAGTCTCCACCATTGATTAAATCAATGGTGGATATCCAAACCACCAATTTTGACTTAAGCAGTATAATATTTATTTTTCTATCTGCTATTATCCTCTGAATAATATTTTTACTATATTTTTATCGTCCGATAATTAAATATAGTACAAAACACAGTAAAAAAAAATTTTAAAAACTGTTTCCGGATTCAGGTTTAGTAAGATCCCCCGTCTCCGTCTCAACAGTGCAAATTTTTCTATGCGTGAAAAAATTTTCACTTTGCGGGACCCGCCTGAACTCACATAAGGCCACCTGGGCCCACAGACAGCCCAAAAACAATCAGAGAAACATAAAAATTTCATAATCATCCATAAAATCATAAAAATTACAAAACTTACGAAAATCAAGTCGGATTAGTAAAAATCATTAAGGATTTTCAAAAAGAAATAAAATACGAAGGTTCGTATACAGCTCCAAAATAATATTAAAATAATAAAAAACGTAAAAACTCCCAAAAATTCCTAAAAATCACAAAAATTATAAAATTCACAGAAGTCAAGTCGGATTATTCAAAATAATTAAGAATCGCCCTAAATAAATAAAATACGAATTTTTGGGGTGTTACAGTTACTCATGAACAAGAAGAAAGAAAGGGATAAGAAGAAAAAGATGAACATAACTTCAATTTAAAACAAAGAAAACTATAACTAGAGAAACAAATAACACAATAGCATAATCTTGGTCTCTAAGCCAAGATGATCAAAATGATCAGCCAATGCTCCCTTTTATAGAGCTTAAGGAGTACAAAATGACAATGGAGTAGTTTGATGATGATAAGTAAATGCCAAAGGAGTTGTTTGATGATGATAAGTGAGTGGAAAATTATTTTGATCCTTGTCTCCCCACTAGCACCAAATTATTCGATGCTTATCTCATGGATGCCATCAGAATTGAGTAAAATGGTCTTCATGAAAGTTATAGATAAGGGTCTTAACTGTCTTCTGGTAAAATTTCAGCTCCTATAACCACCTACAACCCGAGATATGGCTCAATCACTACACACTATTCAGGCCCAACTACAGCTTCTCTATTTTGACTTCCAAGCCCAATATTACCTCCAAGACATCCGATCTGACTCTTGTGTTCTCATGAAAGTTGTAGATTTGGTTCTTAACTTTTAAATGGAACCAGTTTTAGTCCAAAATCTCTCCTATAGCTCAAGATATGGCCTGATAAGTGCGCATAGGTCAAGTTGTCAGGTTCATAACTCTAAATCTTGCTTCAACTCCAATTTAAATTATCCAAACGTGTGATTTGGCTCTTGAGGTCTCAAGAAAGTTACAGATAATTGTCTTAGATTTCCAACAAGACCAGAATCACATCAATTAGATATTTGTAACTTAAATTATAACTAGTTTACTGAAAGATGCAATCTAGCAAATTAAGGTCAATTCAAGCAATAATTTCTTTAATGATCCAATTAAGCTTAATATCATAAAATGTGACAATCAATTTAATTATGCTTAATTGAACCTTAAGAAGTCTAGTGAGAGAGTTGTAAAATGTATAAAATATATTGCTATTACCCAACAGATGCATTTATTCCCCTCACCTCATGGATCTCATAGGCCTTACCTATGTAGTACAGGACCCACTCTGTTAGTGTTGTATTACCGAAGTTGATGTGCACCAAGCCCGATGTTATGTAACCACTCCATAGGCTCCTTCCACCATGGCTCCTTCGTCTCTTTGGCGTGCACGAGGTTCCCAGCCGAGAAGTTTCAGAGGTAGAAGGTGCCACCGAGAAGGGAGGCTACCAGCGACAGAGATAAAAGGTCGATGAAAAAGTAGAGGGTGCAGTAGAGGATTCTTCCGTTATTAGCGTAGGGTCGTGGATTGAGGGAGCTTTTTATGGGAGAAGTCAAACTAGTTGCCTAAACAAGGAACAATTTTAGTTTTCTCTTTCTTGAGAGCTATGGTTTGAGGAAATTAGTTGTTTTTGTTTTTGTTTTTGTTTTTATTGTTCACATTGGTATAATGACACTCTTATTCATGTAGATGATTGGTGAAGCAAGTTCCAATGGTAATGATGTTCTTCTTGGTAGGTTGACCATAGCAAGAAAGGTCGAGTTCAAGAAGTTCTTGAATCCCTTTTACACTTATTCCCTTGCTTGGTTTGGAGTCAAAGGAGCAGATAATGGGCACTTTCAGAATCAGCTCTATCCTCAAGTGGAATATGAGCCCCTCCTACACCATTGTAATTTGTTTGTGGCCCCCTTCATGCAATGTAAAAATATGTGATATATCCCTAGAATCAAGGATTTCAGAACAATCAAGGCAAGGCCTATGCGTATTAGTGCTGCTACACCTAAGTAGACCACTGGTTTTCAATACTAATATGCTCCACCTAAAGGCTTGCTGCTTCCTAGAAAAATTGTATAGCTTAACCTGTGAATCACTAAATATTGGATCAAGGTTCACGTTGCCTCTTAAATTACCCTACCAACTCAAAAAAGGTAGGAATTGAGCAAGATCTTAATCTAAGCCTGTACTTCAGTCGCGACCTCGAGTCTACAAGTACTTTGGCCCGACATCATCTAAGCCAGTACCTCATTCGTGACTTTGAATTCGCGAGTACTTCGACCTTACACAACCCACAAGATTATCACACCTTGGCGAGGTCCGAGGAATATAAGGTCTGGAGAGAATCAATTATTTCGATATCTATACATGATGGTAGACAGGGGAATCTACTTGACCATCATCCAAGGTCAAGGAGCACATACAAGGGTTTTCACCCATGCCCTTATGAGCCTGACCTTAACCCATAAACTGACCGAATTTATAGAGGTTAAGCGTATTTTTATACTTTATGCTTAAAGCTTTAAGACCCTTAAGCTAGACTTCGGCTTGAGAATGTCTACAGTACCTGCTCTTTATGGGATCCGAGATAGCTTTAAGATCCTCAAGCCAGACTCCGGCTTGAGAATGTCTACAGAACCCATTCCTTATGGGATCCAAAGTTAGTTTCAAGACCCTCAAGCCAGATTACACCTTGAGAATGGCTATGGAGCATTGTTTCTTATGGGATCCAGGGTCTCTTAGAATTTAGGTTAAGAGGAATGACGCACGAAACAGACTTCTGGTGGTTTTGTTACGAGTTATGGGTCCTTACCCAAACCCTCAACACTTTGTCGTAATCATTTTGTGATTATGAGTAATTAATTAGCAACACAGGTTATGACATCTGTGGTCCGCCATTAGGTACCTATCGTGGATGTCTTATATTAAATTGGTTCTTAACTTGAAAACTCCCAAGTATTAGGTAATTTTCTAAACTAAACCGTTAACATTAAAGACCCCAGTTATGGATCACAGGTTATTTTGCCTAAGTCTTCAAAAGCTACCAAATGCACACTAATGATGGGCGTTGGATCCAGTACAAACCATGGAAAAGACGTAAACATGGCAAAAATCCTAGCTCATTTTGTGAACCCCGGTTGCACACTAGAATTTCCACCTCAAATCACATGACGCGTGGACCATGGCCAGACCACGATGCGTCCATGAGTGTCAAGTAACTTTATCATGTTGATGCCTCAAAATTAAAGCTCTTGATCCCTTGGAGGCAGCATGGACTATGACATCATGTAAAGCATGGATCCCGTGACTTGGGGGCATTAAGACTTACCTTGATACTTAGCTATGTTGGTGGCTAAGCACTAGGCTAGGGGCAACTATTTTGGACTAGGTTTTGGGTTAGCAGTTCAGGAGCAGGCCGACCCACTAGAGTAGTACTCAGATATCATTATGCGCTCTCTTGATGAGTACAACTGCTTATTTACTAAGCATAAATCTCTCAAAGAATCCTTGATGGATATGAACACTAATTACATCCCATATAAATAGAAAAATTAGTTAAAATATATCATAATCTTTAGCGAATTCTAATCATAAATAACTCTATTTAATACATATTACATTGCATTCTAAAACGCTCTTATAAATGCCCAATAAAGTCTCAAATATATGCATATAATCTGATATATAGATTGTCTTCTTTGTGCACAGTCTAACTTGAGGGTCGGAATGTCTTTTACAGATACTCAGCCTTTCGCACCATTGCTGGAACAATCATGTCACGAAGGAGTCCACATTCCACCACCTTTTCAAGTAATGTTTTGAATCTAGTTCTGAACATTTCCTGTTTTTCGAATTGAATGTTAACAACTCACTAAAAAAAAATTAACAACTAAGAGATAGGTTATTAACAATTAAGACAAAAAATATTTTTTTTTACTAAATTATCATCATTCAATTAGGAGACAAGGAAGAAGAAAGGAAAAGCAGACCACAAATCTCAACCCTATTTTATGACGGTTTCGTGAGAAGTCTTGTCTGTGCATGTATCTTTCTTTTATTAATTTTTAATTTTTTTATTAAAAACATTTATTTATTTATTTTGTCATTTACACGAAAAGTTTTCTCGTAAACTTACAAACTTTTCATCAAATTCATTTATTTTATTTTTTTAACTCTCTTCCACTTTTTCCTTAATTTCCACATATCACATTTGTTTTTTTATAGATATGTGTAGTAATGCTTATGTGAAAGAAACATTACCTAACTTTACTGAAATTAAAATAGGGAAAATTGTAGCCAATGGAATGCGTAACTTGAGTGCAACATTGAAGTAGCAGTGAAGTTCTATGTAGAGTGTCTATTAGGTTGATTCAACTCATGAATTTATTAATTTGAACTCAACTTAACTCTTAAATTGTAGGTTAGTTTAGGTTTGTGGCTTGAGTTATTTTTAAAAATACTCAACTAGTAGAGAATGTGTCTGGTTATGGGTAAGGACTTTTCCATTAAGTACAATCCATCCCATCCAACATATATTAATAATAATAATAATATAATAATAATAAACCACCAATTTTGATAATAATAATAATAATAATAATAATAATAATAATAATATTATTATTATTATTATTATTATTATTATTATTATTATTATTATTATTATTACATAATGCAAAGTCATGGTATTGACATCCTTAGCATTATTTTAGAATATTTTCTACTTACTTTTGTGTGCAGCATTATGGTCATGTGTTGAAAACTTGAATAAAGAAAATAGCGATTAAAAATTAATGAAGTACCTTAAAGTAATATAATAAGAAACTAATGGATCATTAGGATGACAAGAAGTTTCTTGAAAATATTAACATCGAAGTTAAAGATTACAATAATCTATATACTATTTATGATAATAAAAACTTTAATTAATGTAACTTATTGTTTAAGACTTTTGGATGTTATCATGTTACCTCATTTCATTTGTGACTTAGGTTTATTTAAGACTTATTATATTACTTTAATATTTATACTTTATTTGAGACTTATATATGTTTGTTTAATACTTATTATGTTACTTTTTAATTCATTTGGGACTTATGTTTATATAAGTTAAGACTTGTTATATGTACAGAATTTCTAATTTTGTATTTTAGTTTGTATTTTAGCAAGTGAAAATATATATACTTTTTATGTATGTCAAATCTATGGGTTTAAGAAGAAAATTTTTCTTAACCCAACCTAATCTCCACTTTGATGAGCGAATATTGTTATCAACAAGTATTTCTCCTAGTGTTGAGAAAATTGGATCGGATCGGTCAGTTTGATTGGAAAATCAGTGAATCAGTCACAATCTAGTCTATTTGACCCATAAAATTGGACTGTGAGAGAACCAGTTAAACTGATCAAAAATTGGTAAAACTAGCAATAAACCGATTTGAACCGATTTTAGTAAAAAAAAAAAATTTAAACTCAATTTTTTTGTCAACAAATTTTTAATTTATTTAAAAATAATTTTGAACTAAATAGAAGTCCAATATCAAAGTATAAAGGTCCACATATAAAATCCAAGAAAGACTTGAGAAAGTTTGACTCTCTCTTAACTTTTATATAAGTTATATGTTTAGATATTTCACTTAGTGCTCTGTGTAAAATTTGTAAGTATGACTCATTTTAACTTTTATATAGGTTATATAAGTGATATTTTACTTAATGTACAAGTGAGACTTTAAAGTATTAAATAATATAATATGATATATTAATATGATAATTTATTATTTAATATATTATATAATTAAAATATATATTTAATTATCATCAATTTAACCATGATTCAACTGTATTAAACTAATAAACCATAAATTAGATTTTTTACCGGGTTTAATCATCGATCAAATTTTAAAAACATTAGTTTTTCCAATAACAAATGCTGCCATGTTCAATGGTTAAATGATGTCAGCAATAATGATAGCATGCTGTCATCAACAAAAATTCCGAAAATAAAAAGTAATGTCTTTAAGTACGGCCAAAAAAATGTCTTTTTTTCTTTTGTACTACTTTTCTTTTTGGTATACTATAATAATTTAATTAAACTCAACTTGTGTAGCATAAGTCTCCCATTTGCAATGGGCAGAGCCGCAGGACTAATGGGCCAATGAGAATAATTCATCCATTAGGTGTCCAAAAAAAAAAAACCAGTATCGAAGAGGATGATTTTATGCATATTCATAACTTTCAGGTTTCTAATTGAATGAAGCCGTAAATATTTTTTTTTTGGGTGAATTAGACAAAAAACAATTTGATTAAAAATTGAATATTTGGGATATAAGACTCAATTATTATTCATGTTTGTAATTGTTAGCACACATGCACGGAATCATAAAAAGTAAAATAAGGGAAACAGAATCTATAAAACTATATCATAACAGTTTATTGCTATGAGAAAATTTTATAAAAAAAAATCCATGCAATATTTTTATTTGTGATCATTAAAAAAACAAAGAAAAAAACATAGTTTGGCATTACGAGGTAATAAAAAGTCTTCTAAATATGAAAAAGTTTAAAATTAAAATTTTTTTAACATGAGAAAAATATTCTTTTTAATTAAATGTTTTAAGTTAGGATCATGATAAAATGTTATGAATTATTTGTACATTTTAGAAAAAAAAAAAAGCATCTTTAAAATGTGTAGCATCAAATTTATATTACAAAGCTTAGTTTCTTATTCTGGCAATTAATTCTTTTTGTTAGGCACCGTGATCTAAGACACTAGTCCTATGGGTCAATCCGGCACGCATCTAGCCAAAGTTTGTTGTTGACACCCCAGCGGAAATTCACTAGTGGTACACTATTGAGATCTCGACGCAATGCATGTCGAACCATGGCATTGAGTACCAGTAACATTATCGCGAGATTTACGCAGTGGATGAATCCTACAATTATTTGAAATTGTCAATCACGATCTTGTGTAATAATAGCATTCATAATTGCCTTTAATTGCACATAACTATAATATCAACATTTCGATTTTATAAGGATCTTCAACAATAATTAAGGGAACGTGTTTCCCTATTCATCCTCTATAAATATCAGCTCAATCACCTTCAACGGGTAACTATTGCTCTTTTGCTTAAACCCTACTTGTGCACAGCTTGACTTGAGCATTTGAGTACCTTTGCAGGCACCGACTACTCCTATTTCAACATGCTATGTTACTGCTCTAGGAGGAAAACATTCATTTGTGTCTATTCAGGTAAACCTCAGTATCCACTACTGAACATTAGCGTCATCTGTGGGGATCTTTAAATTTCTATTCTCATTCAACCATAGTGAGTAGAAGACAAAACTTAAAAAGAGGAGATGTTGCACGCGCCCCTATAGGTCAAAGGCAAGGTCCAATGGTGCCCCATCACCCTCATCCGGCCGCACCACCACACGATCACCGCATGGCCTAGAATCTACCAGTTGCTGAGACCTCCACCACGAGGAACCAAGAGCCCAACACTAGGCACCCATGTGATGGGCAAGAAATCTCACTTTCTGATGAAAGCCCACACTCATTGCGCAGGACCTCTGTGAGGAATTGACTTGGTCCTCGTGTGCATAGAGCTAATTTTGATGATCATGGGCCCAGAATCCCGGTGCATCAACATATGGGACACAAGAACAATGATGTTGATGATCACGTGTCCCACATAGAGGGCACAATTCAATTTGACATGTCCAGAACCCATCAGTTGGACGTAGTGCGACAACAAGCAGTGGTACTGGAGGATCAATGTCGCAGAATAGAAAATCTAAAGCGATCTGTATATGAGAGCCAATCCAGATCACACTAAGATGATGGAAGGCAGAACGCGGCCAACGACTAAGGAAGAATGATGCATGTTGATGGCAGAATGTCCAATGTTGTTAATAACAACTCAGACCCCGACGATCAGGAGCAACCCTTGTCTGTCCAATTAATGGAGTATAGAGTTCTTAGAAACTTCAAGTTTCCAACCAATGTGGAACTCTACGACGAGACTACGGACCCTCAAGAGCATATAGATGTCTATGTTCAATCTATGCGCTTCCATGAAGGATCCCCACAATTGCCATGTCACATCTTCCCCCTTTCCTTAAAAAAGGAGGCCCTTAGATGGTTCGTAACTCTACCACCAGGATCTGTCACCAGCTAGCAGGGCCTCAGACAACGGTTCTTGTTACACTACACCACTAGCAAGGAGCAACACAGATCTATTGAATTTTTTTCTAAGATTCGCCAATGGCGCGACGAGCACCTTCACGAGTACCTTAAGAGGTTCAATAAAACTTGTATTAATGTGGAGAACCTCGATGAGAGGATTGCTCTCCACTATGTCAGACTTGACCTCTGGACTGACTCCCGATTTTTCCAATCTTTGGCAAAAAGAAAGCCAGAGAGTATGGAAGAATTTCAAGAAAGGTCCCAGAAGTACATAAACTTGGAATAGGTTACTAAAGCTAAGAGGAGCCTAAAGAAGGGTGAGCCCTCTCACCAGAAAGGCAACCATAATTTCTCTCAGCCCTAGAAATCCTCTAAGGACGATCTACCCCAGGCCCAATACTCAACTTATACCCCTTTGAGCATGCCACATGCAACAATTCTGAAGGAAGTGTTTTAGAATGAGTTTCGGGATATCAAAAGCCCGTTTCCTTTGAAGAAATATGCACAAAAGGATCCTACAAAGCATTGTTTGTGGCATAAAGGCTACGACCAGGACACAGATGATTGTTTTCAACTCCGTGACATCATTGAGTCCCTAATTATGGTAGGACGGTTGGATCGGTATATCAATCATGTCCAAAATAATGAACACCACGGAGGATAGAATGAAAGAAAATGTTGCCCCAATCCTAGGCGAAGCCCATCCCCACACCAAAGGAGGAGGTCCCAAAGTCCGCCTCGCCGTAATACTAACAACCGGTAGGATTGAAACCAGGACACTCTGTCAAATGACAATGATGGCTGCCATGTCCAAGTCAACCAAACCATCAACACTATTGTTGGTGGTTTGGCAAGTGATGGGTCGTCCAACAGCGCCTGAAAGAAAGCACTCAGGATGGTGAGGTTGAGCGTCTCCCATTCCGCACCCAAATCACGAGCAAAAGATCGCAAGGCACCCCTCATTTCTTTTTCAGAAGAAGATTGCGACAAATCATCTCGAAGCACAATGACCTGCTGGTTGTCTCTGGGATAATTTCTAATGCCGAGATCCGACACATTTTTGTAGACCAAGGAAGTTCAACTGATATTACGTTCATAGAGCTGTAGGAAAAGTTAGAGTTTCTGGACTTAGAATTGATCCCCTACAATGGCGAGCTCACCGGTTTTACTGGTGAAAAAATCATTCTGGCAGGGTATGTTGAGATTTACCTGACCATGGGGAGCAGCAAGCTCTTCAAGACTGTCAAGGTCAAGTTTCTAGTCGTGAACTGCCCCTCAGCAATGTAATATCATCTTGGTTCATTCTATACTGAATGCACTTGGTCCCGTGGTGTCTTCCACCCACTTGACCATTAAATTCCTCAACAAAAATAGTGAGGTTGTCACAGTCAAGGGGGACTAGATCATGGCACTCAAATGTTACAATGAGAACCTCAAAATCAGCAGGATCCCTAGAAGAGTGGAAGCCGACACATGTAGCCCAACTCTAGATCAAGTCAACATTCTCATGACTGAGTAAGATGTGTGTGAAGAAATCTGGGGTACCAGACCTCAGACAGAGGGTGAACTATAGCTGCTCCAATTATAACCAAAAGAGACCTATAATCGATTAGTCACTTTGGCTAACCGGTTAGGTGGTTATCAAAGCTCTCTGGAATGATCAAATAACTAGTTACCCCTTCTTGGCTAATCGATTATTACCATTTCACAACACTCTAGAGTGAGCCAATTATTGATTATCCAACCTAACTAATCGATTATCTGAGGCCCTCCAAACTAGAAAATAGAGCATAACTCAGTCATCTTCCATTCCTTCTATCATTTCCACTAACTTGTCATCAAAACTCAACTCATACACATATTCAAACTAATATGTAATTGGAAAAACAACAAGGATCAACTACAAGGAGTTCTCAAACCAAACCAAACCTAATGGTTCAACAACAAAACTAAGCCATCAAACCTATAATTCCATTTTCATGTTTATAAATATTCCAAGTCAAACACAAGCTTATCAACTATAAACACATCATTTATACAGTTTCTAAACTTCACAAACCTCATAACTCAACATAAACATCCACACCAATAGTGGAACCAAAAAGAGAAAAAAAGTGGAGTAAAGAAACTAAACAACCCCTACCTCAAATCTATGAAGATGAAGCCAAGTTTCTCCCTTTCTTTTCCTTCTTTCCTTCCTCATTGTCCTTCTTTCTTTCTTCCATTTTCTCTCTTCCTTTCTTTCCTCTGCTGCCAACCATGAGTGAGAAAGTGAGAAAGTCAATGAAATAGGGATAAGAACGTTTGAAAATGAGGAAACAAGATAATATCTTGTGACGTTGGTGACTAACTGGAAGTGTTGTATCTCTTGAGGATACTTTATTCTTCCATTACTAAGTTTTCTAACTTTAAATAATGTTATAGAAAATTCTAAGATATCTTCACAAATTATCATAATTTTCTAAGATATCTTTCTATTTAATCTAGTCCTTAAACACTTACACAGTGTTATTAAAAATATCAAACTAACTCAGTTTATTCTCAAAAATTAACCATACCCCTTTCAATCCATTTATGACTTAGGAATAAATTCTTCATATTTATTTCTCTCATTTAAGTAGTTTAGGCTCGAAACTGAGCTATTATAAGTTATTTTTTACATTCAGTGTTATAACAAAGCATCTAAACTAACTCAGATAGTCACTAAAATTAATAGACTATTCATGCAAGTGTTATAGTACCTCTATAACCATACTCAAGATTAACAAAATAAGGAGGATGTTACACTGCCTGTCGAAATCAACATTCAGTCAATTCGCCTATTAAAACAAAATGATTTACTAATTGAAGATTATTGGAGTGTTATGTTCGACGAGTTGAACCAGTTAGATGACAAATGACTATTAGCATTGGAACATTTGATTCAACTGAAAGAAAGGATTGCCATATGTTATGACCGTCGAGTTAAGTATAAATCTTTTAAGAAAGGCGATATAACTATGAAAGAGTAAATAAACACATGGTAAAAACTAAGTTAAGTAACGAAGATTAAAATAATAATATCCTAAGTAAAATATCACCTAATGCCCAATGAAAGGAAATATGGTAACTTAAGCTACCCTTCCCTTCCCTCTTTATAAGGCTTATGACCTTCACTCCCCAACACCACCCAAACACTACTTCACCTAAGCTAAGTGAGAACTAGAGAGTGTGAGAGAGAAACTGAGAGCTTGGAGAGAAAGAGAGAGCTTGAAATTCTTGGAGAAGTGGTCTTGGAGTTGAAGAACTTGGAGCTAGGATCAAAGGCAACTCTTCCTCACCCTTTTCTAGTGAAACCAGCGAGCTTCACCTTAAGGTAGGGGAAAAACTTCTCTTTGAACTCATATTTGATCATAGTTTTTATTCTAAGAGAATAAGCCACTATTTTATTGGTTTTGAACATGTTAAAATGTTGATTTTAGAGGTTTATGCATTAAATCTGAGGTTGGGAGATATATATATATATATATATATATATATATATATATATATATATATATATATATATATATATATAGCTATGATTGTTTGGACACGATTCTTGATGAAGATATAATTTTTGTGATGCCAAAATGTTGAGTTTAGGCTTGAATCCGAGAATAGTGTTTTGCTTGAGGTTTGATTTTGAATCTTGGAAATCAATGTTGATGAACTTCGTATTGCTTCTTTGATGATTGATTTTGAAATCCATGTAGGTTGGAATAATAGTTGTGCTTTGTTTTGATGATGGTTAAGTTGCATGTTTCCTTAGAGATCCTGATAGCATGTTATGGTTGTTTGATTAATGAAAATGTTGGTTTTGTTTGGAGATGAGGGTTTCAGCCAAGAAAGAAGGAGATGAGCTTAAAACTTTAAAATATCATTTAGGTGTTTAATAATAAAAGAATTGAAAGGTGATTGGCTTAAAATTAGAAGTAAGAAGCAAATTAAACCCCACCCATTTTCTTAGTGTAAGGTTCGGCCAAAGCTAGGTGGAGGAGGAGAAACTCTTCAATTTCCTAATTATAATTTAGTTAATTAAGTATTTGAATTAGATAATTAATATTAGAAGCTTTCACATAGAATAATGGTCATCTATCAGTTAGTTTAAAAGTTGTAAGAAAAGTAGGAGAGAGATAAAGTAAACATTTAATAATAATGTAACTTTTTGAAGTTGACCAATGAATGCTCTCTAGGATAGATAAAAGCTAATGATTGTTCTTATTGCACTTAAGTAACTAGATGCCTAGAGGAAAAAGAGCATGCACCCTTGTTAATCAACCAAAGAACATCCAAGTTAATTTATAATTCATAATAATGGAAAATCACTACAAAAAAAAATCCTGGTGTTTAGCCATAGTTTTAACTGTGGCTAATATCATAAAAATCATAGCTAACTAAATTTACCTACGGTTATAACAACTGTAGCAAAATAAGGCATGGCAAATACATTAGCCACGGTTTTTAAGACCGTGGCAACATTTTGTTACCTATGGTTTCCAATTGTGGTTAATTAAGTAATTACCGTGGCTAAGTTAATGATTAGCAATGGTTTAACCATGGCTAATGTGTCGGGAGTTTTATATTCATAAACCTGGTTTTTCACGTCAAATCGTGGCTAATTTTTTTTTAAAATACTAGCTTTTTTCTTAATCATATCACAAAAGGAGACCTGTTCAATCACATAATACAAAGTTCACTCAAGTAGAGTATTCAAATCACTAGTAAATAAAGAGGATTGGACAAAAAGTTTTAAGTCAAAACTAAACCATACCTTTCATGTTCACAACTTCACTCAACTACAAATCCTACTCAAAAAGTATACTCTATTATCATTACTACATTTAATTACATAAACTTAAGAACTTGAAACATTGTTAAAAAGTAAATCAAAACCAAATCTATCTTGCAAGAAATTTAAGATGTTAGTCAATTGTGCTTTGGTCTCATCATATCCACTTAAGTATCTTACAAGGTCTCCACTTGTTTCTCTAAGTCTTCAATACGTTGTTAAGATGCATTATTGCTTGATGCTCCTATATTGCGCTGTGTGCGCATATAAAAAATATTAGTAGGGCAAAGATCATGTCCTAAGCCACGCACACGACCAGAGTGCACAACTCCAAAGACTTTTCAATTTGCATCATTTGGGTGAGCTAAAATCATTGAAGGAACACCTGAAGAAGCAGCATATTCTTGAGGTAAATTCTCTAAAATCTTATCCTAAAAGTAAAGAAAAACCCATCATATGTTAACACATAATTGATAAAATTAATAAATAAAACCAATGACAATAGCAGATATCCTTGCAGGGCACCTCAGCAAATGATTTAATCTAAATTATTTTATTTACAACACTAATCTCAAAATTCTATCTAACATTGTTGACTCATGAGTTAAATAGATGAAAGACAAAATTAGCACTATGGACCAATATTAAAGCTTTACTGTAAAAATTACATCCTTACAGACAAACTTGTGAATACAAAGCCAATTTTCATAAACAATGCCTAAAACTTCCAAATCTCATGTTATATAGGAACAAAATAACATCTTTCTAACAGACTATAGACAATGAAGGGTAGTTCTGAAGGATAGCATAGGATGGTAGTTGGTGATTACATATTTCCTTATTTTCTTTTTTTCAATTGGTGACATGCAGGCATCTAGAGAACAATAAATTGTTAATGAGGTAAAGTTCAAATTCATCCAACCTACACCCTTGTATTCATCAATGTACTTAGTAGTAAAAAATGTGTCATGACATATATTTTCAACGTTTTTACCAAACATTCTAAGCAAAAGAACAGAATGTTAGACACTCTTCCAAGAGAAACCCTTCTGATATACGACCTTCTAGTGTTGCCTTATTACAAACATGTGATTTCAAATGGCAAAGAGTCTTATAATAACACATCATCATATGAATTCCACAATGAAACACATAAATAATGTTATGCATTAAGTAGAAAATAAACAAAATCTTATTTGATCGTAGCTTTCAATTGGGTACATCCATCTGAAATGCACTGGACCAGCAAACATCACTTCCTCAACAAGATGGATAACCAAATGAACCATAACAATGAAAAAAATGGAGGAAATATCATTTCCAGGTGACAAAGTGTTAATGCAATTCGATTGCACAACTTTTCCAAATGGTTAACATTTAAAACTTTGCTTGATAATTCTCTAAAGTAGTTAGACAAATCAATCAACACTGAAGTCACTTCACGAGGCCACGCTTTTCTAAAAGGTATTGGAAAAAGGTGCTTCATAAGAATGTGTGAATCATGACTTTTTAACCCAGAGATCTTACACTTCTTGCAATTAACACATCTTGAAATATTTGATGAGTAGCTATCAGGAACTACAATGCTTTTAAGAACCTTGAAAAATATGTCTTTCTCTTGATTGTTCATTGTAAAGCATGCATGAGGAAATTTAGAAGAATTAGGATAAGGGTGAAGTTCTTTCCTTAATCCCATGGCTTTTAAATCTTTACGAGCTTGAAGATTATCTTTTGTCTTGCTCTTATCATCCAAGACAGTGAATAATACATTGTCATATACATTCTTTTCTATGTGCATCATGACAAGGCAATGGCGAATAGAATTATGTTGCCAATAAGGTAGTTCCCAAAATATACTTTTTCTTCCATTGTATGGGACCATCTTCACTTGTGCCTTCATGGCGAGACCTTTTATGACTTTCTTCAATTTGTCTTAAAATAGCAAAACCAGCTTTTGAAGCAAGAGCTGATCTTAGGTCAACATAACCATCAAAAGATTGTTTGTTATACCTAAACTTCTGATTAGGTGCTAGATATCAACAATGTCCTAAAAAATAATTTTTTGCCAAACTTCATCCTTTTAGAGTCTGTGTCAAAATTACAAGTTGGACATGCAAGCAATATGTGTGTATTCCAACCATAAAAATTGTCAAGTCCTGAAAAATCACTAATAGTCCACATTAATGTTGCACACATTCAAAACATTTCATTTAAAGAGACATCATAAGCATCTATACCATTATTCTATAATTGTAATAATTCAGCAATAAGGGGCTGCAAGTAAACATCAATGTTATTTCCAGGCATTTTAGGACCAGGAATTATCATTGACATGATAAGAGAGGTTTGTTTCATACACATCTATGGAGGCAAGTTATAAGTATATAACATGACTAGCCAGATACTATTGCTAGAACTCATCAGTCCAAACGGGTTAAAACCATCAGTAACTAAAGCTAGTCTTACATTTCGAGGATCTGAAGCAAACTCCCCATGCAACAAATCAAACTCCTTCCAAGCTTTGCTATCTCTAGGGTGCCTTAACAGCCCATCTAGGTTCACATCAGTAGCATGCCACTTCATAAGTTTAGTAGTTTTAGATGACATGTACAGCCTTTGCAATCTAGGTATAAGTGGGAAGTAACACAAATTTTTTGCAGGTTTCCTTTTTTTTTCTTTTGATTACCTACACAAGTTTTTTACACTTAGAAATATGGAAAATCTTGCATTCATCCCTAGACTTGTCTTCTTCATTTCCCTAATACAACTTGCAATGATTTGGACATGCAGGAATTTTCTCATAGTCAAGACCTAACTTCTTAATAATCTTTTTGGCCTCGTACAAAGACGTTGATAGTTTAGCATGCTCAAATGCATCTTTTAAAATATCAATAACCATTGAAATTGTTTTGTCACTAGCACCACACAACATTTTTATGTGATACAAATGGACAATGAAAGATAACTTGCTATATTTTGAGCAACCATCATATAGTTCTTGATTTCCATCTTTAAGTAACTCTTCAATTTTTTCATATTCTTCAATGTTTACAGCTCCTACACCCCTAGTACCATCATCACCAAGTTAAGATGATGGAATAGGATCTTGAAACCCATGATCCTCAAAGCCATCAAATGCATCATTTAATAATTCTTGCATTGGATATTGTCTAATTGGTTCTGCTTGTGTTTGGGCTACTGATTCCTCATTGGGTTCATCAAAATTCCCGTTATGCATATACCAAGTAGTGTACTTTCTAAGAAACCCTCTCTCGAGTAAATGACAAAACACATCAGTTCTATTTCCCCTAACACAAAATTTGCAAGAAGTACAAGGACATATGATTTTTCCATTCACAAATACATGTGAAAAAGTAAAGTCCAAAAATTGTACTACTCCATCTGAAAATTCTCTTGATTTATTTGACTTCTCAATCTAACTCTTATCAATCATGATTTTTTATATCTGATTTCATATTTAAAACAAAGTATTAAATTATATATATTACGATTATAAAGATAAAAATGTTAGCATTCAAATATATATATATAAGAATTGATTAATATAAAAATTCAGATGGAGGCAATGATAACACCACAAATTGTAGTTATTTGTGCCCCATATTTGTGCCTTATTGACTGCTTAGTCCCTATTTTGATGCATGTATGGAAGAGTTTAGCTGCATATTCATATAATTCAATTTCAATGTCTTCCATCATGATTCTGAGAAAATGTTTCGAATTCTTTGATAGATTGAGTACATTTGCATTGGTTAATGAATTGATGATTTCTCTATGGAAGGTAAGGTCCCAACCAAGTGAAATTTAGAAGATTTGGACCAGCTTTGCAAGAAAAATCCAAGATCAAGGATCAGCTTGTCACGCCACGGCGTGGCATGTGAATGTCGTGGCGTGAGTCATTCCCTCTGTTCAGGCAGAGAGCTACGCATTTTGAATGCCGCGGCGCAAAGGAATGAATGCCGCGGTGTAGTGACCAAACTTGTATGCGCGCTGCGGCATAGGAAGTTGAATGTTGCGGCATGACTCTGGTTTCTGAGCCCTATAAATACTATTGCATTAATTTTCTATAGTGAGTTAGGTTATTTTTTAGAAAGCTACGGCCAGGGCTTTATATTTTACAGTGATAGGAAGCAAAAGTGACTAAGATTGAAGGTCATCTTCACCTTGGAGGAGGATTGGAGCTTCAAGGATCATCCTATTAAGCTTTCTCTTCTCTTTCCTTCACTTTCCTCTCTTTCCATCTCCATGAACATGATTTATTGTGATATTTTCGTAGGGTTCATGGCTGACTAAGCTGTTTATAGGGTTTTTCTTTGAATCCTCCTATGGATATTGATTAATCTTGTAATCTTTTGAGTTTATATATATAATTTGGTTTTTGTTCAATCATATAGTGTTTAATGCTTTGATAGTCTGATCAGCCTTCAATTAATTTGTTAAAATCTAATAAACCTAGACATAGGAATTTAGATTTAAGATCGTATATATGATTTATGCATGTTCTATTTCATTCAATTAGTTTGAATGCGATAATTCATTAATAGGATAAAAATATACCTATTGGTCATGCATAGTAATTGATTGGGAATAGATCTTAATGAGTGGATTTACACTAATTTTCATGAACACATAGTGAATTAGGTAATGGAAGCATGGTTAATTGATCTAGACATAGGCTTTAACTAATTTAGATTCCCAAGCTAAGCTAACCATTTCATTTATATTGCTCATAAGGATTACCTATTATCAATGGAAGTAGAAGGTAAAAAAGAATTCCCTATCCCCTAATCATCAACTTAATCCAATTTTACAATTTTTAAGATATTTTAATTAATTCGCATTCTCTTTCTCAATTTATATGTCCTTGAATAGAAATACTTAAACTATTAGTTTATATTTAGTATTGGTTTTAACCATTGTCCTCGTGGGAAGGATATCTGACTCCTAGCTATACTACAAGTGTGATCCATTCACTTGCGGTAAGCAAAAGAGCGAATAGACAACTTTCCCCATATGGAAAAGCTAATTCAAAAATTTGACCCAATTGCCACAAATTTTTTTTCAAAATTTACCTTCAAAATCTCAGTTTAGGAGTGGTCTAGCTCTCGACGAAGGGCGTCAAAACAAGTTTCCTGAAAATATCGAAAGCAAAAAAGAAGAGGTCTTAGTAATCAATCATATGCAAAAAAAAAAGAAAAAGACATAATAAGTCCATGACAATTATGTTAATATTACAAAATTAAAGGAATAAATCCACAACAATATTGATATACTATAAAAGATAAAGTTGTAAAAAACCTTATCCCCATTCAAAAATGATCAAAATATAATACCAAAATCTTCAAAGACAAATTGGAAAATTGTCGAGAGGAAATAACATGAATTGATTTATTTGATGTGCTCCTTCAACCTTCTAACTGGGGTTATACGTAATAGAAGATAGAGAAAAAGGACAAGAATTAGAAAATAAAACAAGTCCACAGAAGAAAATTGAAGTGAATATTAACATCATATTCATATTTCTCAAATTATCAAGCATTTTTATACATTATTCATTTAAGGCAAATCAACCGTATGATAATTAATTTATAATAATTTAATTAATTGTTACTTATGAGTAATGTACTTGTAGGCTATAGCATTTATCTCCGGTGGAAATAAAGAAACCGCAAACACATAAGATCAATTAATCAAACCCAATAAATAAACCTACCCACCAACAAATACAAATTCTCATTTGAATCAATAGGGCAATTCTCTCACATTATCATCAACCAAAAAAAAATGTAACTTCCCATTATGAAAATAAAGCAATTTTTTCCAGAATGCCTGATAATAATTTTATTTAGAAAAAGAATATAAATACCTCTCTTGTCCAGTACTGTATCCATTGTGCAAAACATTCGGCAATGTAAAATCATTAATACCCACATCCATTAGTACTTGTTTAAACTACCTCAGAGGTTCCTCATCCCCACCCATTTGAGTATACACCTATATCACCCCACTGCAAAAAACAATATTCCTCTCAGGCGTTTAATCAAATACTTTATGAGCATAACTTATTTATCCACATTTTGGCAAATTTTGGTTGCACAAAACCCCCTAATATTATCCAACAAACACCCATTGGTTTGAGAAAGAGAATAACAATTTATCACCAAATTTCTTTTTAGAAAACCCCATCAAAATTTGGGTTCATAAAAACCCTCAAAAAAATAAAACAATGAACC
Source organism: Ormosia emarginata (assembly GCA_029884605.1). Lineage (NCBI taxonomy): Eukaryota > Viridiplantae > Streptophyta > Magnoliopsida > Fabales > Fabaceae > Ormosia > Ormosia emarginata. Next base: position 14,470,337 of record JAQQTP010000078.1, on the reverse strand, counting down.
TCAAAAAAATTTGGGAACTGAACAAAGGAGTAAGGTGAGTTTCAAAGAAGGCAAACCTTAGCAAAGGCAGAGCCAGTGAAGGAGCAGTGAGGAGAAACCAAAAGCTAGGCACAGTCAGACTGGCAATGGAGAGGTGGTGATGAAATCTAAGTGCAGGCGGTAGATCTACTGGGTTACGGGATGCAGGGCCAAACTCGGTGGTCGTGGGGTCTAGTTTGTGGTGGATCTATTGGGTCACGGGTTGCAGGGCCGAGCTCGGTGGTGCGGTGGTTGTGGTGATGGAAACAGAGGAGCTCGACGATTGGACGGTGATGAGCTCAATGACGAAACACGGTTGTCCTGGACGATGGGAAGAGAGAAAGAGATGGGAAAAAGAGTGGGAAATGGGGAAAAAAAGGAGGGAGATGATTAACGTGTGGTGTGCGCACTGATGGGCTTAGTTTAGCCATGATTGTTGAAACCAAGGCAAAAAAAATTGTGGCTAAACACTGATTTTTTTGTAGTGAAAAAAGCATAAATGATGAAGAATAATAAATAAAATTAGTGATTAATTCTAATAGGGCATTCCATCAAGGCTAGTTTAGGGATTAGGAAATGTTTTTAATTCAATTAAGTATCATCCATAAGTAACAATTAGAATCCTAAGAACCTACATTCGTAGAATTCAGCTATACCTAGCGTTAGGGTCACAAATTAAGCTTTTAAGATTAAGAATGGCTTTATATGTTGAATTTGATATAATATATTGTTTATGTGATTCCTTGATAGTATTTTGAGATGAAAAACGAATGGTAACCTTGAATGTTTAAACTTGTGAGATTGGGCCATATGAGTTTAATGTGGGTTCATGATTGATTTGATGTTTGTTTCTAACATTTGATGTCATTACTTGGGCAATGATCATGTTTGTCATTGAGAAATTTTGACATGAATTGGATTGCACGAGTTTCGACCATGATGTGTAGAAATTGGAAATGAGACTTGATGTGGCATTACATGCATTATGACTTGATTAAGGAACTAATGATTAAAAGACACGATAATTAAAGTGAAAAGGCACAATGAGATTCCTTCTATACGGGCAAAAGAGGCCTCTAGGGAAATGATCCTCAAATAGGGAGGTGATCCAGTTAGTGTCCATGTGCCAGTGTGGTTGGAACCACATAGATAGAGATTTGTTGGGGGAACGCCCTTGACTGGATAGTGAGCTCACGCCTTTGCATATATGACTTAAGGGGTTAGAGTCCCCTAATTGGCTAATCCAGATAAAGAGGCAATGAGGCTTGTCTCTTGGGAATTAAAAAAGGTAAATCAAAGATAAAAGAATTACAAGAGAAGTAAACCTTTTCATCACCATATACTTGATATGAACTATTGTATTATTCTGTATAATTTGTTCTCTTGAATAGAATTTATGATCTGTACAAGTTTAAAGGCAAAAATAATTGTTTTCTGCATCTCGACGCAGCTGGAAGCATTATAGTTCAAACTAACAATTTTTTGAGATTTTTCAGCCTACTGAGAATTTTTGAATTCTTACCCCTTTTATCTAATGTTTCCATATCATCAGTAGTAGCTATGCTGATACTCATTGTCATTATGAGATTCACTATGTTTGGGTTCATGTCTTAGAGCTTGATAGGTTCATGCGAGCCATAGTCTCCTATATTGTTCATTCTACCAATTAGACGGCATAATGTAGTAGCACCCATCATGAGCTTTATCTGTTTTTTTTATGATAGCATTACTTTTGTAAGGTTAACTTGTATTTGTTAAACCCTTATTTTGTATATGATGTATTATGCCAGAGCCTATAGTACTTGGTTCTAGATGGGTATTGCTACTAGTTGTTTTGGGTGCTTGTATTGAACACTTATCTCTGTGATGAGTTAATCTAGCATACATGTCTTCAACTATTTTATCTGCCTAGTACATTCTTGACTAGTGTCTTCCAAATCACTTAGTTTTAGGATTGCATGCAAATAAAAGTAAAGAACCATCAATAGTTAAGTTTAACGATGCAACTGTGAAATGTCAAGTGATTGGTAAGCTTGGGAATCAATAAAAAGGGCAAAAATAGTTTGGAAGGGAGGAAAAAAAAAGTGTAATAACAAGATTAGGAGTAATAGAGAAGTAAAGAAATTAAGAAATATAAGTTAGAATTCCTTACCCTTAGTCTCGATGTTACAATAGTTGACGTTTAAATCGACAACAACCAGTTTCAATTCCTAAAAGAATTTGCGAAAAGCTTTAGGGAACTGGAGTTTCACTTGGTTACAAGTCTCGAGAGTTATCTATAACTTATGTTTTAACTCCTCATCCTCGAACAGTTGGTTGAGTGGTATGTCGAAGAGTTACTCCAACGTTGACATGGCTTTCTTAATCTTATCCAATGAGGAAGAAGGTTTAACAACAGTAATCAGCGCTGGTTCCAATGTACTTCAAAAACTAGCTTGTAAGATATTGCTAAGGAAAGCCAATGGGTCATTAGAAGCCTCTAGAGTAGCATTAGTAATCTTTGAGGGATAATTGACAATAATTAGACAAGTGTCAACTGCAAACTTCAAACTCTTTATTTCAATGTCTTGAGGGGCAAGTGGTAAAGTGTTTGGAGTGTTTTCTCTTGAAGGAACTTTAGATGGTGCACTTTCGGCCAATGCTGACACTTTCTTTTCTACTTTCTCCCTTTTTATTTTGATTAAGCCTAAAGAGGCTAGAGAGTTGATGTCAAAAGTAACTAGAGTTGGTTGTTTTTCCTAACAAACAAATAAAGACAATAGTTAGTTAAAGGCCAAAAGAATTGACAAAGCAAATGACTTAACCAAAGATTATCTTAGCAGCATATGACTTTTGTGTTGCTTTTGACATAATTGGTTTGGCCTTTGGAAAGTGAATGGGCGTTGCAGCCTTTGACTTGTCGCATCTAACAGGAGTCTTCGCCTTGCTAGACCTAGTCTTTTTAGGAATAGGTTCCACAAAATCTTCATCCTCTTTGTCTTCGATGTCTACTGGTTTAGGAATCATTAGTGAAGATTTACCTGACAAAGACATAAAGAAAAGAAAGAATGTCAATATCAGAAAGGGACAAAATCAAAATTAAAGATTTTACCTAATAAAGGCTGACAAACCACCCTTGTACTCAAATGAGTCAATCAGCATCCATGCAAATACATGTAGTTGCTAGTAAAAGTAACTTGATTTTTGCAATTATCAAGGGGATCAACCATTTCAACAACCCCAAAAGGAGCTGTCAAAATGGGAACTGACATTCAACAAAAAAGAGAAAATGATCAATATCAGCGTTGGGATTCAACGTCAAAGCATCAATGAATTTCCAAACATATTTGTCTTGATGATTTTTCAATTTTTGTTCTATTAACAACTCTATTTTTGTAATTATTTCGAAAGCATATTGAGGATCCCACTTGATGTTATAAAATTTTTCAAGAGCCAAAACTTCTTACAAGTACCTTTCCATATTGAAGGTGTACCTTTTATAACTGTAGTAGTCATCCAGCTAAGGCAAGTGTTGAGATTTGGTAAAATGTGTTGATAGTAAAGCTCCCACCATTTGATAAAGTCAATAGTTGGGAAACTGCTAGTAGTACAGTTGTATTTCTGTCATATTTCGACAATCTTAATTGATGGTGTGATTCCATAATCTCAATTCGGGGAAGGGAATTGTTTCTTCTTATAAGTTCTCTATTTTCACATAGTGTCTAGATTAGTGAATGCAAGTGTCGAGTTGACAAAATGCAAAATGCTATTAACATTTATAAGAACTAGTAACTTGACTAAATTGGAAATAGGGAATATAACTTACAGAATAGTAAGTGTTGTAGCAATTAACAAAATAGCAAAAATAAAAATTAATTAAAGAACTAAATAAACAAAAAAGGAAAATCTCTAGAAAAGTAAAGGCGTTTGAGGGACTATTTTCCTACTATGTGTGTGAAGAGTGGCGAGTGTCAAGCCCCATTTTCATTGTCAATTCTAATATTTATATTGCAATGCCTCCCGCTTCTCTTTGAATGCAAAATCCTTCAATTTAGGCGTCTTCTTGCTAACGGTTCTTTTTCCATTTAGAATTAACCTTTATACTTGTTACCCACTACTATATACTTGATGGTTACAAATAGTTTCTAGGAAATTTTTGGAAGTTCTAACTGGATAGTACTTTTTTGAATTCGATTGACATGCTTATGTCACTTATTGACTCCTCTCTTATGTCGAAACTTCTTCTCTAGTGTTAACTCTTTGTTTCTCGACTCTTTAATCATATGTTCTTTTATTTGTAAGTTTCCTTTAGCTTGCACCTACTCCCTCACATTACTTCCCTAACATATATCCCCCACAAGTGTTACCTTTGACCCAGTTTGGGTGAGAAAATGTTATACTTGTTATCTCCTTGTTAGCTTCATGAGAGGTGCAACTTCTGGGAACTAAATCCCATAATGCTATTAATTACTACCTTTGGCCTCTACTAATAGCCATCAATACTTCCATCTATAAATAGCCATTTTTCTCCAAACATGGTTTTCAACAAAGAACTGCTCGCATCCCACAAGTTTCATGAATAAACCTCTAGTTCATGTTTGGTTTTTAACTTCTTCCAGAGAGTCTTTTGATCTTAGTCATGTTATGACTGAGTCATGAACACCTCCTGCAACAGTTTAAGGTAAAGGTTTTGTATGGATGGGTGGAGGAAAGGTGAGATAAGCAGGGGTTTGGTTTATGTTTTGGAGTTTTTTTGTTTATGTGTATCTGGAGTCGAGTATTGAGTTTGGTTTATCATTGAAGTTCATGGATTGTTGTTATGGGCTATTTTGATGGTATTTGATAAAATTATGGAATCTTTTGAAGCTTTTATTTTTCAATGGTGGGGATTTTATGGTTCTCTATTTGTGTGGCTATTTTTTTATGGTGGGAAGTGGCTTTGGCTTAATTCGTTGGAGATGTGTGAATCATGTAGGTTCTGTTTTGGAGAAATTTGGTTTTTGTGATGGAACTGAAATAAGGATGATAATGGGATAGAACTTTGAGGTTTGGGTATTGAAATCTCAAGTTGAAGGAGTGGTTCTCTGTTGGAGCTTGGGTGTGCAAGTTCATGACTCATACTGTGAAAGGAGAGTGAGTGTGTGAATATTGTGCACAAGTGTGGTGTTATTATGGAGACGAAAGCTTATTTTATATAGGCAAGAAACACAACTTATAACATTCAACAAAAACACATTCAAAGTATGACATCAAAAACTGAAGAATATGTTGAGAGGATGAGAGCATACCTCTAGCAAGTTAGCTTCATAGTCCTTCTCTTTTTTCCCCTGTACAACACAAACTAGAAAAGAGCTTAAGAATAGTTCTCTTTTTTCCTTCTTTCTTTCTCACTCAGTGACTTCTCCAAAAAAAATTCACATCTTACTCTCTTCCTTATGCTATTTATATGCAAATGCATATGATATGGGTTGTTGCCTCTTCTTTTTTTTTCCTTTGTTTGTGTCTATGACAGTCAATTGAGTGCATGTTTGTATGAGGAAATGAGTAGAGTGTGTGTACATGAGAGTAGGATGTGTGTGCAGTAATGGTGTGAGAGCTGTGGAGATAAGTTTGTGTAATGGTGCCAAAATTTGCTATTGGTATATAGAGATGTATTGGGGACAATACAGCTTTGTTGGGGATCAGGCCTAAGCATGTACATGGTACTTGGGAAAAAAAAAGAAAAAAGAGAAGACAAAGGAAAAACTATACCTGGCTCACACTCAAAATAGAAAAAGACAGAGAAGGATTCCTCCTTCTTCATTTTTTTTTATTTTTTATAATTGAAATAAAATGGGCTATAAGTTTAGGCTAAGGAAACAAATTGGGCTCTCATTAATGCAAGATTTTTTTAGTATTTTTTACACTCTTTTTTTGTGTTTTCTCTTTTGGTTTTGTTTTAGTTTTTTTTTATATATATAAAAATGACCTAGACAAAATAGATGTTCACAACACCACTCTTTGAAAACTATCAAAGAAGAGGAAGTTTGCGAGAGAAATAAAGTGCTCCCCCCATTCACCTCTTTCCTTTTGTAGGCAAAAGCAAGTCTTAATTGCCACTTACTATTGGATACAAAAATGTCAAAACAAATTTATTTGAAAAGACAGCAGAGCGAAACTCAAACGAGGATTGCTAAAAATCACTCCTTTCACTAACACGTGGCACCACGGAATTGGCTAGCTAGACGAAATGTCATCAGTGCCCAAACGAAGCATCTCAAGTAAGGTAAGTGCCTCTCCTATAAAGGGCACCCCAACACATGTATGACCTTGGCAACATTTGCCACCTTGATATAGGGGCTAGCAATGAACGAAACTAGTTTGAGATTAGTTTGTGACTCAACTCATTAATTAACTCGATGAACTTGGTTCATGAACCAAATAAACTAAAGTTGAGCTCAAAATTGAACTCATTAAATAAATGAGTTGAACTTGAGCCAAGTACTATTCGACACGTTTAGTTCATAAATTGACTTTATATATATATAAAATGTGTGTGGATGTACATCTGTACTAACTAAATTAAACAAATAAGAATTATTAAATAAATAAAGATATAAAATTTAGATTAACAAACCCAAAACCCTCTTGATTTTTCATGCTATACAAGAAGCAAGGCAGCATGTGAGTGTGTGTGTTTTCTTTTTTGTTGGTTACAGTGCGTATGTTATTACATAGCTATTAGTTTAATTATTATTCAAGCCCTGAGTAATGTAAAGAAGAATAAGATGAAATGATTTTTCATATATTTAAGTGTTGTTGGTACAATTATATATATACAAATGTGTGCTCTTATTCTTGCGTAAATATGAGCTAAGAAAAACAATTCAAAATATAAAATACAAGATGACTTTAACAATAATAATATCATGTAAAGTGTGGGATACAAGTGCAGTTTTATTCTTGAGATTGACTTAATATTGGAACGCCATGAGAGATCCTAACAACTGGGGGCATTTTTCGCCGTTGTGACCTTGGCTTCTCTTACCTCAACACTCAACTTCCACATTAGAGCACCGACCTAGAGGCAATTGTTCTGAACTAAGATCTCTGAACCCAAATCCAATAGGAGCAGGCTGCATTACATGGCCCAATGTCTACCTTGGCCCATCACGACCCAAAAAGGCTTATCAGGCCACCTTCTAGAAGATCATTATATCTTAACAGAATCCCCACTTAATGAGAATAATTGGGATCAAATTCTCTCATAACTACTTATATTCCTAATTATAATGAAACTTTATCCCCCTGATATTACTTCCTAGGCAAGTAATCTCACACTATAAATACAATGTTTGGAAACTCAAGTATGCATCCATTCCCATACATTCTACTTTCTTAGAGTAAACCCTAACTTGAGTGTCAGAATGTCTTGCAGATACACTATCGCCTCTCTCCACTATTGTTGTACAAGGAAGAGTCACCCCTTTCAACCATCTTGAGTCGAACTAGGTATGCCACCCTAAATTGAGGGAGGTTTACTTTTTTTTTTCTATAAGTAATAGGTGTAAAAAGAGGTGTATAAATATGGGATATAGAAATAACATTATTGAATGTGGATATTAGTTGTAACTTTTTAACTCAATCAGCCAATCTTTGAGAATGACTCAGATAATCAAATTAGGAAAGCATTAGTAACATGGGGCTGAGCTTAATTGAATGGTAAGTGTCACTTTTTTTCTGCACTAAAAAGTTGAATAGTTGCCTACTTATATTCTTCATATTTTCATAATTAAATGACATTGCATGTTTTCCAATATTAAAAGATTTTTTTATTAAAATAATGCTAAACACATATTCTTACAAACATATTACTCCATCTATTTCAAATAACTATTGTTTTAAAAAATAAATTTTGTTTCATTTTATACGTTTTAGAAAACCAAAAAAGCATTAATTATTTTTGTCTAGCTTTATATTTGTCTCTTGGTATCTCCACTAAGTAAATGAGATGGGGCATCAATAAAGGGTGAGTGTAATTTATTTAAATGTAATTATATTTTTCTAAAATTAAGAGTATTTAATTATTTTTTTAATCTATATGCAAAATAAGTCACTATGATTGGAGAAATTCCTCTACACTCTTAGAGTAATACATTATTCCACTAAAATTGCAACACTTGGCTCGTAATAGCTATACAGGTGGTTGGATTAAAAAATGAATATTTAAAAATCAGATCTGAACAATTATAAAATGACTGAAAATATTACTCTGATAGTGGTTTAGAATTTCTCCTTTGATTGGGCTAGTAGTAAGGGGTTTTGATAGTTTGCATGAAATCATAAATTCAAATCTCATTACCATCGATGTACTAAAAATGAAAATTTATGTGAAAAAATTGTAAATGACAAATACGGCGAAGCGAAAGAAGTACCTCACATTTGTATAATTTTTATTATTTAATTATAATTAATCTTACTTCTTTTTCTGCATGCCTACATTATAATTATGTGAGTTTTCGTATATGTAAAGTAATCTATTTAGTAGAGATGTACAATGGGCATTATTGATTTATTATTCCCATTCTTAGAAAAACTTTTTTCTTTAAAAAAAAAAGTACTTGTAAAAAAGGAACCGTTCAATGACAAAAAACTTCAAAATTTGTTAGGCCCACTCATTTAATAATATCCACTTTCATTTTGGATTAAGATCAAAATAAGCCCTCTGAAATTGCAAAATAAGTTACTATGATTGGAGAACTTCATCTACATTCTTAGAGTGATACATTATTTCACTAAAATTGCAACACTTGACTCTTAATAATTATACAGGTGATTGAATTGAAAAATAAAAATATAAAAATTAGATTTGAACGGTTATAAAATGACATGATAGTGATTTAAAATTTCTTCTATGAAGGAGTACCTCACTAGTAGTAAGGAATTTGGATAGTTTGTATGAAGTTACAAGTTCAAACTTTATTACCACCGATGTACCAAAAATAAAAATTTATGTGCAAAATTTTTAAATGATAAATATGATGAAACGAAAGGAATACATCATATTTATATAATTTTTACTATTTAATTATAACTAATTTCATCTTTTTTTTGTACATACCTACATTATGATTATGTGAGTTCACGTAGATGTAAAGTAATCTACTTAATAGAGATGTAAAATGAGCATTATTGATTTATTATGCCCATTTTTAGAAATACTTTTTTTTTTAAAAAAAAAAGTACTTGTAAAAAAGGAGCCGTTCAATGACAAAAACGGATAACAAGTTTTTCAAAATTTTAGGCCCACTCATTTAATAATAACCACTTTCATTTTGGATTAAGATCAAAATAAGCCCTCTGAAGTTTCAACTCCTTCAGTTATGGGTTTTGTTTCAACTAGTTCCAGGACGCAAACTCACAAGTCACAAGTCACAAGTAACAAGCCCCTGTTTGTTGGAGGTGGAAGCCGTGTACATTTGGATTAGCTTAATTTTTATGCAAGAATCACTTTTTTAAAGTTTTTTTCAATAACATTTTAGATTTTGTTAAAGAGTACTTTAAGAGCACTTATTAAGAATTTAAAATAATTTTTTTTGTAAAAAATAAAATATTTAATGTATTGAAAATTAAAAATATATATATATTTTTTATTTAAATTATTTAACAATTATCTTTAAAAAATCTTAAAATTTTGATTATAAATTATTTTAAGTATAAAATAAACTAATTTAAATATGTTAAACAATTAAACTAAAATAGACTCAAAAGCAAAAAGCAGATATTTATACTCTCCAGCCGAAACTTTGCTGATGGTGGCAGCCATACGGGCTAGCATCCCGACCCGGGCCAGCCCAACTTGGACCATTAACATTTTATTGGCTCAGTTTATTATTTTTCAGATTATTCGACCCATGCACTACCGACAAACGACAAGGCCCAAATGTGAACAGGAGAAAAGAGAAGGGAAAATGGAGTTGTGCAAAGAGCTTGAGAGTTTGGTTGAGCGAGAAGAAAAAGGTAGAAATGAAAGTGACATGGAAAAACAAGAAGAAGAAGCGTTGTTTGCCCGCGTTGCCAGACTTCAGTGACCCCCCTTTTGAGGATGATCAACACGACCTACCCCATCCACACTTGAACAAGGACGTTGAAGATGGTGATGGTGATAGAGTGCGTGCTCCCATTCCAGACCAATCCCAGCAGCACTCGGTTTTGGAGGAAGCAAGACAACTGGCTAAGGAATTTCAAGCACAAGGAGACGAGCTTGCTTTGGTATGTATCAGTATTAGCTTTCCCACATGATTCTGTTCTGTTCATATTTGGGTTTTTTTTTTTTTTGGTTCTTATTTTTGTGGGGGAAGCATAGTATTATGAAATAACTGTCTGATGTTCCAAAGCTGAGGAAATATATAATTATGAAAGATGCATAAAAGGAAATTGGGGTGGAAAAACATGAGTGCACTGCTCTTGTAAACATTAATTAATTTGTTAAGCCAAGGGTCACGCAATTTATGATTTTAGCAGAAAATTGATGTTCTTTTCCACTTGCTTGGATAGTAGTGGTAGAGATGAAATTAATAGGAAAGCCAATTTTAGGATCATGGGAGGAATCAAAATTAATCCCACTTTGCAGTACTTCTTCACCTGAAGGCTGAGCAGGGAAAGCTCATAGTTTATGATACTTTTTTTCCAATCAAGAATTAGAGTATGAAAATGTTGCCACCAGCCTCCCTTTTATGTTCCATTGCATTTTATGGTACAATCAATGGATTGCAAATCGAACCGCCCATTTAAGTTCCTTCTCATATTTCATCTCCAAACCTATCATTTTTCCTTGTTCTCTTTCGCATACAGGCTACGCAAGTATAAACTGCATAAACTACATAAAAACAGTGATAGTCTGTCCGAGTGATATGGGTTAGACAAGTTTAACTCTAGCTACCAACTTGATTTGTGAATTTTCTTTCATGGTGAATCCAATTAGAGCCACACTTTCTTGAATAATGATCTGTTTTAAAGTATAAAATTCAGATGTTGATAAGGCTTCTTTTACCAAGTTATAATGTGACCATGTATGTTATTCAGCTGTATGGTCATATAGGTGGCGGCAGTCTCTTTTACAAATTATTTGCATTTTCTGTAATTTGGGATGACATGGACAGATCAAGATGAGACAAAGTAGGATTTGATTGCATAAGGATTTGGTGAATTTAATGTCTGATAAGAAGCAGTGTTATTAGTATTGTAAGAATTGCGATTCGATTCTTACGATTCGCCACGAGTCAACCTCCCAGCGATACGGATCGTGTGTTGTATCGTTTTCGTCTCAGAATCGCACTGCGAATCGATTGAATCGCAGTGGAATCGCAAGAATCGTGAATTTGCAGCGATTCGTGCGATTCTCGCAGAGACGGGTCGTGCTTGCAGAAACGGGTCGCGAAAGCAGAAGTTGTAGAACGGGTTGCGCCGTCGAGCAAGCAGAACCTACAGAACGAGTCGCGCCGTCGCGCAAGCAGAAGCAGCAGAATGGGTCGCGCCGTCGCGCTGCAGAACAGGTCTCGAAGAAGAAGAAATGGGTCGTGCACGAAAATGGGTCGGATTTTGCGCGACCCGGTTCTAAAAACCCATTTTTTAAGGGTTTTTTTGCATATTTTTTTATGGGTCTGGAGGGAAAGTGCCGAATCTTTCCCTCCCATCATCCCAAACAACAATATTAAAAAAATAATTACCTAATATTAGTTCTCACTCTCTGCCTCTCTCTCTCACATTTTGTAACTTTGCCCTTTACTCTTTAATATTGGTTAAATTATATATTAGGTTTATATTAGTTTATATCTACAATGATGATCATTACATTATGTATTAGGTTTGTATTGATTTATATTTACAATGATGATCATTAATCCTGAATATTGGTTTATATTTCAATTTATTGACTATGTAGTGAGTTATTTGACTTCAAAATATTAATATTTATATATTTTTAATATTTTTTTTATGTGAAAATATATTTTATGTTATTTTTAATTATTGGTCATGAATCTTACGATTCATGATACGATTCGATTCACAATTCGGAAAATAGGTCTTCCGATTCACAATTCGAATCTCGATTTGACTACCTTGATAAGAAGGAATAGCACAAAAGGATTCATGATAAGGACCTTAAGTTGTTTTAAACTCTGGGTTCATCTTGCCAACTGAAATTTTGGGATTGAAGGCTTGCTAGTGATGCAGTTACTTGCATTTTTTCTGTGATTTAATTTGAAAGTTCTCTCTTAATTCTGAGATATTTTGCACTATAACATTTGGTTTCAGATTAACTTCTGTCACTGTGGATTTACATCTTTTGTTTGGCTCTGAGATATATTCCTAGTTGAAATTTTTATTTTTCAATTCTAATACTCATGAGCATGACCAATCACATGATTATAAAAGTGGCATGCAGTGTGTCCTTGGTCTATTCTGCATTTTGTTCTTGAGTGATGTTGATTCTCCCCATCTGTGGATTTTGTTCATGGAATTAATATGGCATCCTGTTTAATGACACATTCTTTCTTGCAGGATGGGAAGTACCGGGAAGCACTGAGTAAATGGGAAGCTGCTCTTACTTTGGCACCTGATGTTCCAGTTTTGCATGAACAAAAGGCCCAAGTTTTACTAGAAATTGGAGATGCTTGGAATGCTGTAAAGGCTGCAACTCGTGTGTCCATGCACTATATTCTTCTTAATCATGTTTATTTAATGTATACTAAATGAAATGCTAAATTCCTAAACTAAGTATAACAAATGAACTGTTTCTTGAGGTATCATTGAAATTATCTAATCCCCTTTTTAATGTAGTAAATCCCTTGTTTTCAGTGATGAATTTTAAAAGTTCCTCTTTCCTATATGAACTTTATATTCAGCAATTTGTGATGAATTTAATTCTGGCGAGGAAGTAGTTCTGTTCTAGGCCAATTTCTAAACTTATTTATGTTTGGGGTTTTGCTGGTGATGCTTGTTATAGAATTTGAATCGTTAGTGGCTTAGTGCTTGAAATATGATAATTTATGGTCTCTACGTGGCAGGAGCTATTGAATTGGAACCGTCATGGGCTGAGGTAACCCCACATTATTTGCATGAGTTTTGCTGTATCCTTCTACAAGTTCCTCCTAATAATCTTCCTAATACTAAATGAAAAAAGTATTAAATGAAAAAGTAAATGCATTTAATGTCTTGGAAATGTAAAATACATTCAATACTTTCTTCATTTAGTAATTAGGAGGATTGGACAGGAGGATTTATAATTATTCTATTTGCATATGCCTTGTAAAATTTAAAATTATGATTTTTGGCATTATTCCTTCCAATTCAAGATGGTTCTCTATATCATTTTTCTGCTACGATTTTATTGAGTACCTTCAACTAGTAATTATATTTATGCCAAAGCAAATATATAATCATAATTTAATACTGGATGAGTGGCATTTGAAAGATTCTCTTCAGAAATTTCTCAAATTAATATGAAAACGTTGACCTGTATCTGTATGGGTCTATTTCATTCATTTAATTGGGTTTCCTTTCCTCATTATGATCCACAAATTTTCCTCCAGGTTGTAATTTGAAGCAATCATTGGCTTCCTGAGTAGTACCTGCATTGTTTTGCTTAGTGTATCCTAAAAAACTAGTACTACAGAGTATGAATAAATATTTGAAAAAGTCAATGGTGTTTTGATTTAGACCTGATTCACATCTGTTCTTAGTATATGCTTAAAATTTATAAGGGAGACCTAATGCTGGAAAGGAATTAGCATTGCAAATCCAAGTTGTCAGATTCAGAACCTTGGATGTTTCTTGTGCTTAAGATAGAGTACTCTAGCTTGAACTTGCAAATGCTTGGTTGGTTCACCCTCAACCTCTTTGATACTGGATTGGCTTCTATTTTTGTCCATGTTTGATTTGGCTTATAGTCATTGTGCTTATATTTTGATACCAAATCCTTGGCGAATTGTATTTGTAGGACTTGTAAAGTATGATATAAACTAAGATAAAATATGCTATAATTCAATTATGGATTACCAATGGTCATGCCTTCTAGAGCAATGCTAGTGCATTTTAAAGTCTCCAAATTGATGCATTTATGTCAATCTTGATCCTTCCAGGCATGGGTCACACTTGGCAGAGCACAGCTGAATTTTGGTGAGCCAGATAATGCTATCGAAAGCTTTGACAGAGCTTTAGGTCTCAAGGTTAGTCTTCATGACTCTTGGTAGTTGGGTTAGATGTTAAATTTTCCATCCAGCATTGAATTTGTATCTATATTTAGGACATCAATTATTAGAAGATTGACTTGTTATAATTGACAAATACAGCGGTAAATAATTTTACAAATCAAACATGCAGTTAAACAAGCACTTGGGAGCAGTTGTGTTTGGAGAAATCTATTCACACTGGCTGATCAGGACTTCTATATGTTAATTAGCAGAACTAAATGAGAACGTCCACTACATTTTTATATTGGGCCTGTGAGGTTTAAAGGGAAAGTTGGGTTCTTGCCACTGGTGTGTGTATGTTGTCTTCTGAAGCTTTAGTTGAACCACCAATTACGCATCTTTCCATCTATTTTCAGTTTGATACTTTATCAAAGTTTACTGTTTTGTGCAGCCTGATTATGAAGAAGCTCTAGTTGATAGGAAAACTGCATTACATCTTGTAAAGAAGAGAAAGCAACTTCACTCATCAGGTTTGAATACCGCTAGAAATCGTTATGTGGTAGGCGATAAGGATGAAAGCTCATGAAGGTATACAACAGGAGAGAAAGTTATCCAAATATGCCTATGTAATATTTGATGATCTCAGTTTCTGTTGAGAGGGGAAATTTTAAGTTGTATATTGTCAGCTGCTGAATGCTCATAAACTTCACTGTGATGTACAGTTTGCATGATAGTTATTTTAAGGTGATAAATTTAGTGTAATACTGATAGAAGGTTGTTGCAGATCCAATGGGTAGAAGATGCAGAATGACCTTGTGCGGGAGAATTCTGATTAGTAAGTTAAATACACTAGTTCCTGAAAGTGAAAGAAGTTCCTGTGACTGACAAGTTTGAGAAAATGAAGCTAATGCATTAGATGGGTTGACTCCTAAATTGGCCAATCCAACCAGCCCATCTACACATTATTCTGTTGGGCTGGTAGAACATGGGCTAATATCTTTTATGGACTGTATATGAAGAAAACATGAAGAGATAAAAATAAAAGGATATTTTGGTGCAAATAAAAATAAAAGGACATAATAAAGTTTTACACTAACAATCATAGTTATAAAAGTCGACTTGATGATCGATTTGGTTGAGGCATTGAATCACTGGTTCAATTAGTAGGTTAATGGTTTAATTGCATAAAATAAATAAATAAATATTTAATATAAATACAAATTACATACGTAAGAATTATGCATATATTGAGTTTAAGCTAAATTAGAATTAGAGTAGTTTTTTACTAGGCTAAATTCCATTACCTAATGCAAATAAATAATAAAAAAGTATTTTTTCATTGAACTGAGTCACTAGCCTAATTCTAACCTAAATAAAACTCTAGCAGTATGGCCCCACTATTTCTATTCTTTATTCCCCACTTCCAGCGTTGCACAAAACCTCAGGAGTGAAACACTGTCTCTACGCAATGACTTAGTGAGAGAGAGATCGAAGGAAAGCGTAGGAGCTGCAACAATGGCTACTATGTCGTCATCGCTCTTCTGTTTAGCGTCACTATAGGAGCTGCAATAAAGGCTGCTACATCATCAATGCTCCTGTGTTTAGTGTCGACTTTGTTTGGCAATGTCTTTGTTTGGTGAAGGTGCAGCTCCTTTGTCTATTGTCTCTCCGTCTGGTTTTTCTTCCAAATTTGATTTTTCTTCCCCAACATCAACCTTCTCCCTATTCGTGCATATTAAAATTTTCTTTTTTTCTGAATTGTGTAACCCGGCCACGTTAGTATACTCTTTGGGTCACTAGTTTTTCTCAAAATCGGCCAAGTTAAATTGGGTTAACTACATAACCGATTCAAATACAAAATTGGACTGATTACTTGGTCAGTTCACCAGTCGAACCAGGCGGTCTGATCCGAATTTAATAACTATGCTAACAATACATGATTGGATTCAAAACTAAATCCTAAATGTGCACCCATTGGAGTGCATGTTAATTTGTGCAAAAAAGTTAAGTGACAATACATAGATTATTATGATATAAAAATAAGTACTAGCTTTTGTATGTATAGTGTTAATTATATAACTATTCAAGATGGAAGAAGTTATCCTGGGCTGGGTTGGTGATTAACTTTCTAAAATAAACTGTTTCTCAGATATGAGATGGTCAAAGGGTTTCTAAAGAGAATTATGTGCTTTGTACACACACACACAGGAATTTTGTACTTTAAAAATGAAAAGTGCAAGGAGATTTTATCCAAAGTAAAGTGCATAGTGTATTTTTGTAAAATAAAATGCAAGTTATAACAACTAATGAAAAAAAAAATAGGAAATGAATTTTATAAACTCAATTTTTTTATTATATTTTACAAAAATCTAAATCATTAAAATTTTATCAATATTACACTTTACTTCTCAAAATGAATTATGCATTTAATTACTTATATATTTTTTTAATTACTTTTAATTACATTCTTTAAGTTATTCTCAAGTAAATGTGAATAGACAAATAAAAATATAGTTAAACTTTGCTTTATAATTAAGAAAAGTTGAGATTATCTAATTGAAGGTAATTTAAAATTATAACTAAATATTGGAGCAACTTTTGTAGAGAGACTACATAACCCTCGTGCTACAGTAGTCGAATAGGGATTAGTCCTATAGGAGGTTCAAATAAGTTGAACTTATAAGGATACCTCGTGATATAAAAAATATATAACTAAATATAATCACTAATCCAAATAATATTTTTTGGAAATTAGAAATTCAAAAATGATTTTTATCCAAATTAACCAAATAACATAAATGTTACCAAAAAAAAAATACTTCAATGCAAATCTAATTCTCAATATAATTGAGTTTACAAATTTTTTATTGATTGGGTTTATAAATTTAAATTAAATTTATACAAAAATTTACAAAATCTAATTCAATCGTAATTCGTCTAAAGTGAGTTTATTTGTAAAATGAGAAAGTAACAGTGTATTTACCTTTAAATCATTTAATTGGTTATGATCATGATACGTTTAGATATATTCTTAATTTACTTTACACAAAAACTCGCTTTAGATGAAGAAATTATGAAATACTCTAAAAGTATTATTCTAAAAGATGTTGTAATCGTCCAAATTTAATTTAAATTATTTAAATTTAAATCTAATTGTTTATATGATTTTAAAATTTCACATAACCCAATTTAATTAAAATAGTGTAATACTCCCAAAGTGTTGAAGAATCTCATTAGATTAACTTTTTCCTAAATAGATTATCTGCCATGATAATAGCACTACTTCATTTATCTTTTCAGGCGCTCACACACATAATTGGAATCCCAATCTATTTCTTGAGATTTGATATTGCACAAAACTTGACTTTTTTGGTACTATTATAAAAATAAAAGTGATAAAAAAATGCAAATTCAAAAATAAAAGCCATTATGGGCGGTTCCGTAATATTAATAGAATTTTTATTATATCTATTAGAATTAACAGATAGTGTATGGGTAGTTGTACCATTAAATCATAGTTATTGATGTACCTAGTTAGTCACATATTCATGTATCTAGGTAATCTCATGCATGTACTTAGGAACTAGAATTTCATTAATATTCTTGTAAATTACACATTGTATTTACTTCCTAAATGTATATAAATATAGGTCAGCTGAGTGGCTTTGACACTTAAGCATTTCACAAACCTTTAGTATTTCAATATGGTATCAAGAGCCAATTTATTTGTCCTTTGAGTGTTTCTGCCTTTGGTCAGCAAAACAAAAAAAAAACAAATTGGTCTTTTTTTTTTTTCCAAAATCCCAAAGTCAGAATATTATTAAAAAAAAACCAAACAGTCACCTAAAGGTCCCAAAGTCCCTATCACCGACCAGCCATCCATCCACCGCCGCCGGAAACCCGTCGCCGGAAACCGCCCACGCGCCTCCACACGCACTTCTCCCTAACGGCGCGTGACAGCCACGCGCCAACTTCCCGTCGCCGGAGCCGCCGCGTGCTCGCCCAAATCTACTCGTCGGCCTTTCCTCTTCCTGTCTAGGTGATCAGTTCTTCGTTTGCTCAACATTTTGACAAGTGGGTCTTCTCCACTTTGGTGCTCTGTTCTTGGTCTCATTTAGTTTCTGAACCTTTTTCGTTCCTGGTCCTAGCTTGTTGGTCTCTTCACTTCCTCTAGTGTTAAAATGACTTCAAACTCTCAAAAAACTGCTGGTCCCGTCTTCTCTATCTCTGGAACACCAACAATTACTTCAGAAAAATTGAATGGTAAAAATTATTTAGCATGGTCAGCCTCTGTAGAACTTTGATTTCTTGGTCAAGGATATCATGAACATCTGGAAAAATCTTTAGAAAAAATTTCAGAAGAAAATCACGAGCAGTGGAAGAAACTTGACTATCAACTGTGTGCTCTCTTGTGGCAATCTGTGGAGCCGACCATTCTCACAAATTTCAGAGCCTTCAAAACTTGTCACTCTTTCTGGAAAAAAGCTCAAAGTGTCTTTGCTAATGACATTCAACAATTGTATGATGCTGCACAAAAATTGGCCACTTTTAAACAAACTGATCATGACATGGTTGCATATGTTTCGAAAGCCCAATCTGCAGTAGAGGAGTTAAAATTATCTTTAGAAGCTGATAAACTCGAAGATATGAAGAAGAAACTTGATAACCTGTATATGGTGTTGATTCTACGAGGAATGCATCTAGATTTTGATCATGTTCGTGATCAAGTCTTAACTGGCCAAGAAGTTCCTTCATTAGAGAATCTAATTACTCGACTCCTTCGGGTCCCCTCATCAAAAACAGAAAGAAATTCAGTTGACAGTATTGAAACCTCTGCCATGGTTTCCAATCGAGGGGGACGAGGTGGTCGTGGAAACCGAGGAGAACGAGGAGGACGAGGATTCCGCATTCCATTTTGTTTCCTAAAGAACCATTATTTTATGTTACTCCACGTATTTTTGGATGCACTTGTTTTGTTCATGACTTATCTCCAGGTCTTGATAAGCTTTCTGCTCGAGCCATCAAATGTGTTTTCCTTGGATATTCCAGAATACAGAAAGGTTACTGATGCTACTCTCTTGTTCACAATCGTTATTATATTTCTGCATATGTAACATTTTTTGAAGACAAACCATATTTCTCACCCTCCATAGTTGAGCCTAATACTCTACAGGAAGTTTTTCCTATTCTCTATCTTAGTCCATCACCTTCTTTGCAGGAATCAGAGTCAACAGTCGATGCTACTATAGATTTTCCTGACAATCCTCCACCTGAGCAGATTCAAAAATCACCCATCTTATATCGGCGTCGTCCACGAATTCCCAATACAGAACTTGAAGGTAATGAAAGACCAGCTAAATCATGTCCTACTCCAACAAACAACCCGACTGCGGACCTACCTGAAGAGAATCTTGACTTACCCATTGCTCTTAGGAAAGGTACTCGGTCCACACGTAATCCTTATCCTATTTATAACTTCTTAAGTTATCATCGTCTCTCTCCTTCTTATCATTCTTTTGTGTCTTCCTTATCTTCTGTTTCTCTTCCTAAAAATCTTTATGAAGCACTTGATCATCCAGGATGGCGACAAGCCATAATTGAGGAAATGCAGGCTTTAGAGCATAATGGTACCTGGGAGTTAGCTCCCCTTCCTCCGGGCAAGAAACCTGTTGGCTGTCGGTGGGTATATGCTATAAAAGTTGGGGCCAATGGACAAATCGATCGTCTCAAAACTCGATTGGTAGCCAAAGGTTATACCCAGATTTATGGCCTTGATTATGGAGACACTTTCTCCCCTGTGGCCAAAATTACTTATGTTCGACTATTTATTGCCATTCTTTGCCATCTCACACCGGCCACCGTTGTATCGATTGGATATTAAAAATGCATTCTTACATGGAGAATTAGAAGAGGAGATTTATATGGAGCAACCGCCTGGATTTATTGCTCAGGGGGAGTCTAGCTTGGTTTGCAAATTGCGTCGGTCTCTTTATGGACTCAAACAATCCCCACGAGCTTGGTTTGGAAAATTCAGCTCAGTTGTTCAGGCTTTCGGAATGAAACGAAGTGAAGCAGACCATTCAGTCTTTTATTTCCATACCTCTCCAAATAGGTGTGTTTACATGGTGGTCTATGTAGATGATATAGTCATCACGGGAAATGACTAGAAAAAAATTGCTCAGCTGAAAGAACATTTATGTAGTCACTTTTAGACTAAGGATCTGGGAAAGCTGAAATATTTTCTTGGAATTGAAGTTGCTCAGTCAAAAGATGGGATTATCATCTCACAGAGGAAGTATGCGTTAGACATACTTAAAGAAACCAGTATGACAGATTGTAGACCAATTGATAATCCCATGGATCCAAATCATAAATTACTACCCAACCAGGGGGAGCCTTATTCTGATCTTGAAAGATATCGAAGATTGGTTGGGAAACTCATCTACCTCACTATTACAAGGCCAGATATTTCCTTTGTTGTTGGAGTGGTGAGTCAATTCATGTAATCTCCTCATAATGATCATTGGGATGCAGTAATTCGAATCCTGAGATACATTAAAAAAACCCCAGGACAAGGACTTCTCTATGAAGACAAAGGAAGCACTCAAATAGTTGGATTTTGTGATGCAGATTGAGCAGGATCTCCCATTGATAGGCGTTCCACTTCAGGCTATTGTGTGTCTATTGGAGGAAATCTTGTCTCGTGGAAGAGTAAGAAGCAAAATGTTGTTGCAAGGTCTAGTGCAGAGGCTGAATATAGAGCTATGGCTGTAGCCACATGTGAGCTCATCTGGATTAAACAACTTCTTCAGGAATTGAAGTTTGGAGATACTCAACAAATGAAGCTATGCTGTGATAACCAAGCAACCCTTCATATAGCTTCCAATCCAGTATTCCATGATAGAACTAAACATATCGAGATTGATTGTCATTTTGTCCGGGAGAAAGTCCTTTCTAAAGAAGTTATCACCGAATTTGTTAGTTCTAATGATCAACTAGCAGACATCTTTACAAAATCCCTAAGGGGACCGAGGATTCAAAATATTTGTTCCAAGCTTAGAGCATTTGACTTATATGCTCCAGCTTGAGGAGGAGTGTTGGAATTAATAGATAGTGTATGAGTAGTTGTACCATTAAATCATAGTTATTGATGTACCTAGTTAGTCACATATTCATGTATCTAGGTAATCTCATGCATGTACTTAGGAGCTAGAATTTCATTAATATTCTTGTAAATTACACATTGTATTTACTTCCTAAATGTATATAAATATAGATCAACTGAATGGCTTTGACACTTAAGCATTTCACAAACCTTTAGTCTTTCAATAATATCAACATATTCGTATCATATCATATTTATGTTTTGTATCTATATTTATATTTTCTAAGCATTCACTCTCCCATGCCTCTAAACTACACAATCACCGGGACTTTGTAACAATTTTGTGAAATTTTATAGAGAAAGTGGATCAAACTTAAACTATTTAATTAAAGTCATGATTAGTTTTTTTTTTTTACAATAATAACAAAATTTGAACCCGGAACGTCCTGAAAATTATCCTAAGGTAATGTTTGGATGAAACACTTTAAAATTTTAAGAAATTTAAAATACTGAGACGTTGAATTACTACAATTAAATATTTGTCAATTTCAAAAGAGGAGGGATCGATTTACACCAGTGTAAGTCTTTTTTGACTTACACTCATTTTCAACTGTTAGATCCACTTTCATCTAATGATTGAGATTATTTCGTTAAAAGTAACCATTAGATGAAAGTGAATCTAACAACTGAAAATAAGTATAAGTCAAAAAAGACTTACACTGGTGTAAGTTGATCCTGCCTCATTTCAAAATATGCCATTTTCAAAATTCTTTGTTTGGATGGTTATATGTAAAATTAAAATTAAAACATCACCATTATCCTTCATAAGTGCAGCGTTTATCAACATTATCAGGAGCAGCCACATTGTCAGTGCTCACCTTATCAACGTTATGGGTCTTGGAACCACCCTAGTTGTTCCTGAACAGCACACTGACTCGTCGTGCCACCTTCACACTCAACGATGCACCGTTGTGAGTGGAAGAATCCGTCAAAGATGCATCGAAGGAGCACGAAGCGCTCATTATTTAACATAACTTCTCTGTTTTTTTCATTGATTGCTTCACCAACTTTCGGCCATCGACGGGTCAGGCCTGGTTGTCGGCGGCCATGAGCACCAATCGCGCTAAGGGACAGCGACATCCACATTCATGGATCGGACTTTGGTTGGATCCAACATTGCTGCACTCCAAATGGTTATATGTGGACCTGTGTGTAGTGTTTCAAGAGAGGAGAGAGACTAGGGATTTTCTAAATTCTCTCCAAACACGTGACATTTCAAATTCTCCATTACAAGTTAAAACAAATACCAGGTAAAATTTCCATCATTTTCAAAATCATTTCATTTAACAGCCAAACAAAACTTTGAACTGAATCATTTTAATTCCTTTCAACAAATACATTACACCCTTAAAATTCCTTATCCAAACACACTAAAATTTATTAGGAATAGTTTGACATTAGGTTCACTCAATATATGATTACGAATAAATCACCCTAAAATTTGAGCTAACTCCTATTATCATCACATAACCTTAACTAGCACATTCCACCAAAAAAAAACCCTACCATATCGAAGGGTTTGCTGGTATCTCTGTAAAGTACTTGAAAAAGTAAATAATCTTTTAATTATCAAGCGCAGCAATGCAGCCAGAACAAGACTTGTACAAAAATCGGTAATGAAGCATTGAATTTTAAACGAGAAAAAACAAAAGCAATCCCTTTGATTATCAACTAAACGGAAATTGATTATCCAAATCTAAGGAAACATTGGCTTACAACATGACAACCCAAAATATTATACTCTGCATGGAACAAGGAAAGCAGCCAACTAAATTTCATATCAACCACATCTATTACAATAGTATCTGACCTGCTTACTGTCACAGACTGCACTTATCACAGTATCTCTTTGATGCTTTTTGCTCTTTGGCTTCTATAGTCCTATCTTTGGTCTTTCCAATGTCATGTATCCAAAAGTCACCAAAATCTACCACAGTTGTACAACCTAACAAAATCAGTCATCCGAAAAAAATGCAGGCAATATGAAATTAGGTATTAGCAGTTAAAACGTACGCCCTCTAGAAATTCATGTTCTCTGTGACTCAATCTCGATTGCAGTTATGTGCTCTTCAAAATTCAGAGTATTGGCTGCAGTTAAAAGCATGTCCATTCCTCCAACTTTGTCTAATTCTCGTCCTCGTTTATTGTTCCATTTCTTATCAAGATTATCATTTGGCTTTGAAACATTTTCACCAGTTCTCCACTTGTTACTCTCATATGCCTTTTTTGCCCGGCGTATTGCTTGGATCCCTTCATCACATCTTCTGCAGAACCATTTCCCTCTTGGAATAGAAGTTCGTGGAGGTTTCATGCAATAGATGTGGTATGCATGATCGCACCCATCACAGAGAACAATCTTATCATCATCTCGATCAGTGAGGCAAACTCGGCATAAACAAGAAGGGCAGTACCAACAGCAAGCATATGACTTAATCTGCTTACTTGACAAACACCTTACATGGTAGTATTTACTAGGGCAAAAAGAGTGAGCACATATTTTTATTTTTTCACCATCCACCTCCTTTCCACAAATTTTGCAGTCAGGTGGTTTTCTCCCACCTATGGATACTTGAATCCCATCATAAGTACAATTTGAATTCTCTTCCAACTCATTTAGTGTTTCCTCATTTGTAGGGATGCTTTCCTCACCAACAACGTTGTTCAGGGTCTTTGGGAGATTCAAACTTTCACATACCACACAATTCTCATGTGGAGATCCAATTCCCCTAGCAGTACAATTGGCACAGAACCAGCTTTTGTGGGGTATTTCTTTCACAGCAGGCTCGATACAGGACACATGGTACATCTCCTCACAGGAATCACAAACCAAACAGTCTGTCCCATCTGCCTTGTCTCCACAATGCCTGCAACTGCAAATTTTATATGTAGCACATTCTTCTGTCTGCTCTGGTTTCATGTGAGAGTCAGATTCCCGGTTATAGAACTGTTTGACATGACAAAATTAAAACAATTCTCAAAGACCAGTTTAATAAATCTCTTAATCAAAATCTTAATCCAATCAAATTAAGTGCACTTGGTAGTGATCCGACAAGATACTAGGGCAGAATTTTTCCAGTGTAAACAGATCCTGTGCATCATTGATAGTGAAAGCTTGCAAACCCTAGAAAGATAACAGACAGGACTTTCAGACAGGGAAAGGTCTTAAAAATAAAATAAGTTCCTTGCCTGCCTGATTCCAGCAAATTCTTAGATTCCCGAGGAAAAATTAACTACACTCTTCATATCTTTCTTTCTCAATCAGAAGAAAATAATGTTTTCACGGTAGGTAACAAAAATTTCCCAGCACGGGGATTAATTTGTTCATTCTTGCACAACACAAAATTAAAAAGATAAAATTATATGTAACATGCATTTAACTAACATAAGAAATTGCCAAGTCACATTTGGTGAGTTACAAATGGGACTGATAAGTGATAAATCTGGTCATATAACCACAACCCCATGTCTTCATGCCTTCAGAGTCTTTAGGAGAAAAACATGCACAGAAGAGAACAAAAGACATTTCTGGTCTCTGATCATGCAGAATATCGAAACATGGCTTAGCGCTAGAGATGGACAATTCTTTATTCTAAGATACAGCTAAAATGAAACTAAGCAAAAAAGTAAAAAAAATAAATTTTGGTCTCAGATCTTATGTTTTGGTCAGAGCTGATTAATAATCAACACAATGTGTGTCTATCTCATAATTGATGGCATTGGTCTGTGTCAGAGTAGCTAGATGGTGCATAGGAAAAAAGGGTTACAACTGTTTGATTCTTTTTTTAATTTCAAGCCCACAACCTGGTGTGGGGAGGAAGAGAGCAAGCCAAAGTTGAGGTAAAGCAGCCTCAATGGGATTTGAACCCACATCAAGTAGTCCCCAAAGAGACTTTATGCCACGTGAGCTAAAGACTCTTTGGGCTTTGCACCTTGCTTTTATTTCATTTTTTTTGCAAAATTGAAACATAGCTATTCTTTTTCCAAAAATATAGGGAGTACGCATGTATCTCTGATACACACAGTATCTTGCAATACACAAACTGTAACTTATGATATTCTGATAATAGCAATACTGTTTCTAATTCATATTGCATAGAATAGTGATAGAAGTATGAGAGGACTGGGAATTGAGGTGAAAATTTTATCAGATTATGTAGATCAAAGCTGCCTTAGCTCTGATGGTTGAAAAAAATTTATCTAAACTTCAGATTAGTTAAACTTCATCCTGATATATGCATGAACAGCTCATGAAATATTAGAATAAAATTTTAACACTCTTACCACTTGCTTTTCATCTTCGAATGAGCTGTGCGCTGAAACTCCAACCTGAAGGTAAGGAAAAACTATGGTTTACAAAAGGCAAGCAAATACTAACTTAATGTATAGCAGGAAGACAATAAAATCCAGAAGCAAAGAAAAAAGTATGGAACTTAAGTGCTTTGACAACGAATTATAAGGGTTTGCTTTACCAGCTCACGGTAGGAAGCTCTTGACATGTTGGAGAGGCTCTTGGCAATAGCAACAATATCATTTCCAGTGTCTTGAAGCTTTCTCCAAACCTAAAAATATCAATACGGTTAAATCATATAAAATAAAAACCCGAAAGTAAATTCTCCTGTCATCTGCTCAAAGGCTCTTAACAAGGACACTCTAAGGATTACCCTCAAATGATACACTTAAGAACCAGATATGATTTCACCTTGAAGCGAGAAACAAGCAGTCAACGGTTTATATAAATAACAAAAAAATCAGAGGAGAAATAGTTAAAACAAATAAACATAAGATGCCCAAAACCATTTAACAAACTTAACAGAGCATAGTCACCAAAGTAGCTTCAAGGCTCAATCAAAATCAGCAAGACAAAAGCAATCCAGAAGTATATGAATCCAAAAGAAAAGGCTATCCTCTGATAGGAACCTTGATTTCTTAAAGGAAATATGGAGATTAACTCCTTGCAGTAATCTCTCAAAGACAAACTCAAAAAGAGAATAGAAAAAGAAAAAAAAGGTAGACACTACAGAACTTCGAGGGTCTGCTTCCTCCCTGGCCAATGGCCCCAACAATTCTTTACTCAAATGACTGGATGCCTTCTCTCCTCCTCCACTTCCCTATTTATTCTCTCTATTAACTGCATATTCATTTGCCATAACCCCCTTAGGTAAATGCTAGGTGCTGCCCCTCTTTATTTTCTCCACTCTCACTAGCTGCCACATAAATGGCCCATTAACATATTGATCACCCCATGATCTCTGCTCTTCCACTAACTGCCACATAAAAGCTGCAGGTCATTAATATGAAGATTCTCAATATTTCCCATCCTGTCCTTATTGCACCTGTGGGCCTAACATCCTCACCTATGGCATCAATTTAGGTCAGTTCATTGAAATTCCATGGATCATTCAGTCTCAAAACATAGTTAGGCTTCCTCAAGTTTTCAAATTTTTAATATATTACCATTTCCATCCAGCAACTGACTGAATACCCAAATTGGTCCTGCAATTATAATCCTCATTCTTTCTTGAAATCATTGGTTTCTTGAACTTTTTCCAAAGCATTCCCATACATCATCATATTTAATAGCCACTTTATTCAACAGTCACACAAATGCAAATGCAACAAATCCTGAAAATAAAGATTTATGGCAGTATTCTCCAAGATTTAGCGACAGCTCAAAAAAGAAGGAAATAGGGTTTCATAAGATAACATTATTTAAAAAATACATATATGGAGAAATAAAAAAAGGATTTTGTTAACGTGTACCCCTTTTCCTAAGGACACACATTAAGGAATAAAAATAGCATTTATTATTCATCTTAATTACTTAAAAAATAAAGTATTAAATGCTGTTTGGATTTTCAAGATATTAAATGCTGATACTTTTCATTTAACAGTTTCTATTTTTTATTTCTTAAGGGCACATGTTAAGAAAACCCATAAAAAAATTAGGACCAAATAGGCAGGGGAAGATTATAAAGGACTACTATACTTTTCTTCATACCATAACTATTAGTGGAAAGAAAAAAGAGGGAGGCTTCATGAGTGCACTAGTTCTGCAATTATTCACCATGAACAATGAACATAATATAACTAGGGCCCTATTTGGATAAATAGCTCAAAAAAGTACTTATTCAAGTTGAGCTTATTAAATAAGCTCTACTACCATAAGTGTGGTCTAAACTCAGCTAAATAACATTTGGTTAAACATTTCAACAAGTGCTTATGTAAGACTAGAATTTTGATAATTTATCAAAATCAATTTTGTCAGAAATTATTATACAAACAGCTACCGTCTAAACTGCTTTGAGCTTTTGTAAAGGCTTATTTTTATAAGCTTCAATTTTTAGCTTATGGAAATAAGCCCAAAACAGCTTATATAGCTTTCAAAAGCTGTTTTAATAAGCTCATTCAAACAAGATCAATATGCTTCATAAGTGCTTATTTGTTGCAGTAGATAAGCCCAAATAAGCTGAAAATAAGCTCATCCAAACGGGCCCTAGGAAGAAAAAAAACCACCAAAAAGTATTACAAAATTGAATTCTCAATGTGGTTATCATAACAAGAAAACATTGGCTTAAGTTATTTTGAGTGTCTAGATCAGCACTTGTTTCACTGTTTCAGGAATAAGAATCAAGAACTTAAAGAAACCCAAGTGTAATATTTAAGACTGAAGTAAAAGCAAGTCTGGTGGTAAATGACATGGAGGGAAGAACAAAAGATACTTAGTTCAAATATTACTGAACAGAAGACACGAAGAAGCACAAGTAAAAGATACATTAACAGACTAAATAATGCAAACTATAAAACAGGAGAAAATGCCGCTTCTTTTGACCAACCCCGCACATATAAATGCACATACAGCTCACACAACTAACTCAAACAGGAGAACAGAAAGCATGGGAAAAGACATATGAATAGATTGCAATGTGCAAACAATAAAACAGAAGCAGAAATAGGTATTTTGACCAAATATGCACATTCACCTACATACACAGCCCACCCAACAGCTTCCTCTTTTGTATAGTAGATAATACAATGAATAGAAGACTATAACAGTATCATAAATAATCCATTTTACAAAATATAAAGCAAGCAACCTGACACTAATTCTTTTAAAAAGGGCATTCTTTAAAAAGTCAGTCAATTGGTACCAGGTTCGCGGTACTAGTATGTGGTTTGTCACTTCTTACCAAATAATTATAAGACTTCCATTATACTGTGAAGTACCACAAATTGGTACGTTGTATGTAGTACACGAGAACCAGTACGCGGTTCGTAGGGTTATTGAGAAAATCTGGTAACTATAGCAAACAACTGGGGCATTCTTTCTCTAGGATAAATAGAAAATTTTCTTTAAAAAATAAGTTATTTAAGTTGATATATGAATCCATTTTCACTGTACTTTTATAATTAAAAAATAAACTTCTGCCTACTTTCCAAAGAGAGGAACTCTTTAAGAAAGTTAAGAGCCAATTTTAAACTTCGAACATTTGATACATAAAATATTCATGATTGAGTATTCATTAATTATTATATCTAAAAATAAGTGCAAGATTTTCACCAAAAAACGAAGAGTGAGATTATGGTTGTGACAAATAATGCATAAATATCAGTCATAACACACCAATATCATGATACTCCGGTAAACCAGATATTCAGTCATCTAAATTTTTCAAACTTTCTCAAGCTCATATAGCCATGTAAAAAGTGTTTAATTCTCGAGAGGCTATTAAAAATTTACCTGTTCAATATCTGACAAGAAAAGTGTAGGCGATTGTTCATAAGCTCGTTCTTTCATCCTTGAGTTTATGACACTAAAGTCAAATAGACTTTCAGGTTTCATTCCTTGGAAATTTTCAAGCAGCACCTTACATAATGAACTGAATTTTTCAGAGGCTAAGATATTACGGAACACACACTGACACCTCTCTGTCACACCATGGCCATCTGATTCACTAGAACATCCATTACGCATGATATTTGCATGCCCATTAGCTTCACTCTGTAATTTATGAGACAACCACTCAAATTGGGAAGAGCATTCTTGACCATCTTTGTCAATTTTAAAAGTTTCCTGCAGAAAAAATAAGATGGAACATAAAATGAAAGAAACAAAAGTGATTTAGAACAGGTCATGTAAGCAGGATATATGTAGTTCTAGCTGTAGAACCAACCGTGACTGTAGTGGCACAACTAATTTTGGGACGATTCATTAGTGCTTCCCTTATGCACCCCTCTATGCCACCATTGTCATCACCTAATGAATGATATAAATGCTTTAGTACAACATTTCCCCAATGTCCATGTGAATAATCTTTTGAAGTATTGCCTACAGCTACATCACATGGTTTCTTCACAGCCTGCAATATTAAGAAAATTTCAAATACAGCTTTGAAGAAAGAAACAAGTAAGAGTATTTATTGTCCTTGACATCATCTATGGACCAAGGTCAGAATCATCTCATGCTATATTGTGAAGCACAAATCTAGATAACAGCCAAATCTTATCTCTTCATGTCAGTCAAATACAAATACTAGTAACTAGTAGCACAAATAATGAAAATCAAGCAAAGTAATGGGCGGACAAAATTGAAACCCCATCAGCTGGACAATTTACATCAAATAGAATAAATTATTAATCCAAGACTCATTTTATAGAATTATTAATAATGTACGAAAAAAGCTAATCCCCTTAACCGACATAAATCTCCAGGTTATGCTTGTAAAAATAAACATTTAATTTTTAACAACCCAGCCCTCAGATCAAACATCTTAGAACATACCAACGCTATCATTTTTCCCTTAACCTGAATGTTATATTATACCATTATCAATAACATCAGTGACTATCAAGGCATTCTTTGAAAAATCAAGCAAATTAGCCCCCTATTACAACAAAATTCCACAGAATCCGCTATCAATAAATCCAAGACTCCGTATAAATTGCTTTTCCAGCAGTTTAAAAATACAGCACATAGGTTGCAACTCAGCTCCATTTATGCACATAATAAATCATCATTCAACAGTGTAGAACTGTAGATACAGGAGGATCTGATCTTAGCAATAGGCAATAGCAGTGCCAAATACAAATTATGTAAATTAGTCCTCCCTTGCCATTGAAGTTTCAATGCACAATCCATGATCAATACATTTACATCCTTTCCCTAGTGTCAGAACTCTGAAGTACGCTGCTCGTAAGTTGCAACATAACTCCATTTTGCATATAATAAATTTTAACTTAAAAGTAATAGATGCAGAAGCATCTGCTCTTAAGAACAGTATTAACAAAAAAACTGATGCTCCAGATTCTTTCATGTGGGGATGTTCTCATCATCATATATCCTTAAATTCACAAATTTAACTGGCAGTAACCTTAATTTACCAAAATGTGAATCAAATGCAGCTCACTATGGGGTTAGTTAGCTTATTCTTACAAGCAGAAAACAGCATGCTTATTGAAATAAGATTAAAAAAAAATGAGTAACTCCATGTCCATAAAGCATCGAGTAGTTAAGAGCACCACAAAAAAACATTAATAGCATTTGCTTTTGCTTCTACTAAAATATTAGCATTTTGGAAGTTTATGTTTCTTCTTATGCATCACCCAGATTCTTAAATATTTTACAAACACGCACTACCATGGATTTAGAAGCCAATATAAGAAACCAAAAACCTGAAACCTGATATTTTAGGTTAGAAGAGAATAGCTAAAGGAAGTTCCTAAAGAGTAAAAACAGCCACAAATAACCTATGATGGATAGTATCTCTCCACATCAACAATTTTTTTCCTCTTTATGACTAAAACAACTATAAAAAATTACAAGTGCAATAAAAACAAGCATACCCTTAATATCAGCACTCTTGCAAATTTCTCCATAACCACAAGTTGTAGGCACATGTTTATCTTACAAGTTAATTTATCACTTTCCTAGGTTTCATGTGTGCCTATATAAACCTAAAATTCTAGCAGCTCGCGCCTCTAAGAATTCTACAAAATGAAAAAATATATATATTATACATAACAAACAAAATTTCTTATGCAAATTGACAAGTGACAACAGAGAACCATCACAGGTACACATGCTGCAAAAGGAGTAGAGGAAACCTGGTCTGATAGGTGACTTGCAGCTTCCACACACTCTCTGCTGTCTTCCTGAACTTTGCTTTCTGAAGTCGATTTTACATGCTTACGCCTCTTATAAGTTCGCAAAGATTCAACTCCACAAGAGTCCCCTTCAGTAACAACAAATCCATCTGCAATTGCCACTCCATTATTTACAGCTTCGTTCTTCAAGCACCGAACCTCTTCACCTTCAGCAAGGCCATTCCCATCAGCAATTGCCACTCCAGTATTTACAGTTCCATTCTTCAATCCCCGAACTTCTTCACCTTCAGCAACATCATTCTCATCTTCACTTGCCACCCCATTATTTACAGTTTCATTCTTCAAGCGCCGAACTTCTTCACCTTCAGCAACATCATTCCTATCTTCAATTGCCACCCCATTATTTACTGCTTCGGTTTTCAAACACCGACCCGGTTCAGCATGTTCCGGGTTATCAGCATTGCTAGTTCCATCCTCAGTTTCCATCAAAAAAGAACCTTAATTTTCAAAGCTTTACAGCAGAAAAATTAGGGTTTCACAGCAAACAGATCCAAAATTTCTTGAGATTTTTTGCTAACCACCTTTACAAAGCAAAAACTCTGAAAACCCAAAAGAGCAAAGTTATTTATACACTACAAGTTAAAACACACACTCCACTCAGTTGCCCGCAAGAACCAAAGAAACCCAAAAAAATAATTGCAACTTTAAGCACTAAAGTGCAGGTAGTTTAGGAGTCTTAGAAATACTAAATTCAAGTGAACCAACACCAACGCAGTACCAAGATGCTTTGGAGGCACAAAATTTGGTAAATATGCACAAAAATACTAAGCAACGTTATTTTTATTATTATTATTATTCTTTTTACCATCCAAGAGGTCAGGTTGTGAGAAACGAAATAGAAATAGCGAAAGAAAATTGAAGTTGTGGTGAGAAAGAAGAAGGGCTTACAGTAACTGAGATTAGAGGAAGGAAAAGTAATGGCAATTCAGAAATCTGAGGTTGCGGGGAGTTGGGGAAGTTTGTTGGCTACCTGCAGTAGCAGAAGAAGCAACTCTTATCCTTGAGTTTTAAAATTTTTTGAAACAGAACCGTCTTTCTGTCTTTCACCGGTCATTTGTTTTCCCTTTTTTTTCCTTGACTCCTTTTTATTATTTGCATTTTTTTCATTATCTTTTTTTCTTTTCGTAAAAAATGGAAGGGTCATTTTTGTTTGGTAGCGACTTGGGTTGGGCCGATCCTCACAATCGGTAACGGTTAAGGGCTTGTGCACTATTGTGTCGAGTTGGATTGATAGATTTTTTTTTTCTATTAATCTAACCCCATGGTTATTTAATTAGTTTAGATTTGATTATATTTTTAAAAAATGAACCAAAAAAATGATTTGAATAAAGTTGGATTAGAAAAATGTAACAAGAAAATGTTGTGTTAGAATGGAATCTCAAATATGTTGTTAAATATTAAAACAAAAACAAATACTAAACCTGTAAATATGTTATTTAATATTAAAACAAAAACTAATACTAAACCTGTGCATTACATGCATGGAACATTAAAATTAAATTTAAATTTAATGATAATGAGTGATTATTTTTTTATTTGTTTGTTGATTGTGTAAAAAACTTTAGTATTTGGTTGTGATAGAATATATTAGTTTGTTGACTGTTACGCTATATAATCTAGGGTTGTTGCTACTATACATCTGGTGATGTTATGGTGTATAGTACACTTATGACTTTACCTATCATTAGAAGTAAACCTTTTTTTGTAGCCGGTCATTGTTTTATTTAATAACATAAGTTATTGTAAAGGAAAATTATGTTTGTGGTTAATAAATTAATTGAAGTAAAAAATTATCAAATATAAGGTAGGTTTCTCTTTTGCCATTTGAATCTCGAACAAAGTGAAGCTGCAAGTGAGTGTTGGAGGTGAAAGCTGTTACCAAGTGGCCTCAATACTCAAGAGGGGGGGTGAATTGAGTAATTAAAACAAGTTAGCAAATCTTTCGCAAATCGTTTGATAAACAATTTTCGTTGAAGCTATTGAACGATTAGAGATAAATGGATGAATGAGATTAACACTTTTACTTATAAATGTGATAGCCAAAGGAGATAATATCTAATCAATTCAATAAAATAGTAAACCAAATAAAGAGAAGGGTTTAGAGAGAACAAACACAATCGTTTATCCTGGTTCGATCACCAATCCGCTTGTGATCTACGTCCAGATCCACAAGAACAACTTGAGATTTTTCACTATATCTTCAAGCTTCAATGGGTGCTTGACAACCACTACAATCTTGAGCATTCAACACTATGGGATACCTCACCCTAATGCTTGAGCCTCTATTTTTCAAGGGATACCTCACCCTTACAATGCTTGAGGGATACCTCACCCTCACAAAAACAGTTGTATAAGATTTAAATGGAAGAAACTCTCTCTAGAGCAAGTATTACAAATTGAAGCACTATGGTATATGGGATTCACACAAGTTCAAGCTCAAATCAAGGGATTTTGTAGAATGATGATAAAAACTTGTTTAAAGCTCAATACAAACTTTTCCAGAAGAATAGACTCAGTTTTCTAACCTCCCAACGAAGCCCAACAAGCAAATATATAGGTAAGTGTTATTTAATGCCGTTGGAAGTGGTTGGGAGCAATTAATGCTCAGCAATATAGCCATTACGGGCTTTTGCTTGTTTTTCCAGAACATAGGCTAACCTGGTTAGCCATGTATCCCTAACCGGTTAGGGGCTCATTTAGACGAAAGGAGAAGTGTTACTGTTTAATAACTAACCTGGTTAGGAATGCGTCCTAATCGGTTAGGACACCACGAAAAATGAGTTCTAGGAAGGATGCTAACCGGTTAGTCCTACAAGCTAATCGGTTAGGACATAGCCGGCGTGGGTTACGAGTTGATGAATAACCGGTTAGGCCATCCGCCTAATCGGTTAGGGACAGATTAGAGAGACTTCGAGTTTATGAATAACCTAAGTTAGGCCATCCGCCTAATCGGTTAGGACAAAACATTTTTGACTACTTGGAAGTAATACTAACCTTAGTTAGGTCTTCTACCTAATCGGTTAGGACAAAACATTTTTGGCCTCGAGTTATAAAATAACCGATTAGCTACTTTGCCTAATCGGTTAGGCATGTTATAAAAAACGAGGCAAAGCTTTTGTTTGAACAAACTAACCTAGGTTAGGAGCTGGTCCTAATCGGTTAGGGGCCTTGAATTTTTGGCTCCTAATGTTTATCAAAAGGTCGGGTAAGATCTCAAAAAGACTTAGGACATTAGATACTGAAGGAGTTGTTGCATAAAACCTTTTTGATCCTAACATGAAAAACCATTTTACAAAAGCATTTTAAGGAAGACATTTAAGCTTGAGGTGAATCTCTAGAATACCTTTACATTAGATCTATAACCTATATGCTAAGCTTGAGTTCCTTGAGACTTGATCATTGTATTCCCATTGCTTTCATTGTTTGTCGACATCAAAACCATTTGCATCTTGTCCATATCAGTCCACATTCTCCCCTTTTTGATGATGACAAACACTTATTGAGAAAGAGATTAGTTCAAATGATAATTGGAAATAAGAATGGAATATGGAGGCTTACTCCCCCTCTTTTGTTCAAGAGGTGCTTGAATCAAAGATGCACAGCTCCCCCTTTGTTTTGGGATTCCAGGACCATTAACAGACAATATATTATATTATCATAACACATTCACTTTTCTTACTTTTCTCAATAAATAGAAAGACCGTTATCCTTCTCCCCTTTTGGCATAATCAAAAAGAAATCCAAAGCCTAGGGTATTAAACAAGAACAAGCATGCAGAATCGAATCATAAGATTAAGCATTTTCTAGTAACTCAGAAGCGATCGAGACAAAAAAAATGCATTAGAAGGCATATCATACTTAAAAGAAATATCCAAGATCCAAAAATAAGAAGCAAAGATCACTATTAGGATTACCAAAATAAGCCAAAGATAAACAGATCATCATGCTAGATAAGTCTCCCATAATATCCAAAATAAGATAGCTAATCAAAGTGAGAAAGAGTTCAAAGACAATTAGTGCGCTGAAAGACAATCATGATTTAAACAGAGAGTCCATGCTTAAGCCCCGTGGTCCTCGATTGTGAAAAGCGATGCTCAAGCCTATCCACCGTCCTTCCATAGCGCTCAAGCGATCATAAATAGCGAATTGCTGTGTTCTTGATAAGCTTTAAGATCCGCAATCCGGGCTTCAATACTGGCTTGCATATTGGCAATTCTTTGCCGGGACATGCTCATTGTCTATCCTCTTCCATAGGGTCATCGGTAGGTGCGGGAGGATATTCCCCTTGTGGAGCTTGCCGCTTCATTTCTTCGATCGCGTAAATCCATTCTCCATCGACTTTCTTTGCATTCATTCGGTTTAGAGACGCAAGGCCAAATTTGTGAGGACCAAGAGTAGAAAGATGACTCCATCGTCCTTCAAATTGACCTTATAGTGATCCAAAATTTTAGCCACTAGGAAGGCGTAAGGCGAGATCCATCATTGCCTTGTCTTTGGCTTTCTTCATGTTGTGCATAATGTAGTGTGGCCAGTTGATTTTCTTGCGACTTTTAAGAGCCCATATCACAAATATATCGTCTTCTTCAACCAAGGCATAGTTGCTTGCCCTTGGTACCAAGATATGGGTGACCACAAAGTGAAGAAGGCGATCCAGCAATTTCAAAAAACCAGTAGTCAAAGATCCCGGGGGAACGACAATACCTGGTTGAATCATGTCTTGTACAGCTCGAGCTCTATCAAAATCTGCCCATGTAAGGTCGTCATTCTCAGTAAGTTTGGCTCCAGAGTGAGTGAGCCCAAACAAAGTAGTCCACTGACTTGGTGACACACTGATTTTGTGTCTCTTGATTTCGGACACCAAGTTTGTACCGAGAAAGAGACAAATTGCGAAAAAAGACTTTAGTTGGTTCAAGATAGAAGTAACCTGGGTTGGTGGTGACAAGGGTTTTCAAGCCCTGAAATTCTAAGAGTTCGATGAAGGATGTAAAGCCTTCTTGTTCGAAGAAAACCCAGTCCATGAACTTGGGTTGAATGAGACGTCGTGCATGAAACCCAAGTGTGTATGACTCTATTTGAGATTTGTGAGAAAAATATCTTCCAATGTTGAGAGCGTTTGAGAGATCAGGGGCAGAGAGTGAAGAGTCTTCAGGTTGACGGGGAACATTGGGCTTTTTGGTACGAGAGCGTTTTGGTTGAGATGAGTTGCTGGCCATGGATGAAAATGGAGGTATGGTTCGGTGGAATGTGTACGGTGAAATGGAGGAAAAGGGAGAAAGAGGAAATGGAAGAGATAAGAAATGGTGGTATTGTGTTGGATTGGTGGTAGGGATGGATTTGGAGGAAGTGGGTTGTGGAGAGACGAGAGGAGGAAGATGATAGTGGAGATGAAGGGCAAAGCGTAAATGGTGAATGTGGTGAGGTTGAGTTTAAAGGGGACGGGGTTAACCTGTTAGGTATATTAGCTAACCGGTTAGAGGTTCATTATTTCACAAAGGTAGGTTTCTGTCTGGGTCACTAACCGGTTAGGATAATTGAGTAACCGATTAGGAAATGTTACAGGGACTTCTGCCAGATGCACTAACTGATTACCTTCTTTGAGATTGTGAACGTACGAGCCTCTGTTTACTTGACTAACCGATTAGATTATTTATCTAATCGATTAGCTTGTTATTTCCAAAGATGACGAGGCCTCTGTTTTGTATACTTAATCGGTTAGGAGCTTGCCTAATCGATTATTTAGGCTTGACAGAAAGCCTTCCCGAGTGCCAGAACATGACCAAAGGCTAATCATTCAAGTTGTTCCCTTCTCCAATTGGTTGTTTCACTTTCAGAACTAGAACTCCTTCATGAGATCACCCGTTGAAACATATCAACCCTTTGTCTTCTTGAGATTCACTTTAATTCCATCATGAATTTCTTCACTTTTCAAACCAATATTTCTGACTTATGGATTGATTTTTCTTCTTCAAGAGAACCAGAATACATAGTTCTTCAACAGAATTAAAATTACAGAAAATTGGGAGGAGGGGGGGTTTAAGCATGAACTCAGCTCCTGCAAAACAAAATAAGGGAAAACTCCGACGCTCAAGTTAGTATTGGATTGAAAAACAATATTTATGCAACCAATAACTATGATTATGCAGAAAAGGGCTTGATTATGTAGAAAAAGTTTCTTTAAGCAGCAAAATGATGGATTATGCAGCAATTTAGCTTATACATGATTGATCTAATATGCCAAGTTCATTTCTTATATAATAGAAGGCTTCTTTTGCTAAAGGTTTAGTGAAAATGTCTGCTAGTTGCTTAGTGGTTTCCACAAATTCAAGCATGCAATCACCCTTTTGAACATGATCTCTTATGAAGTGATGCCTTATTTCAATGTGCTTTGTTCTTGAGTGTAAAATGGGATTCTTAGATAGATTGATTGCACTAGTGTTATCGCATCTTATGGGGATGTGATCCAGCTCAAGGCCATAGTCTAGAAGTTGTTGCTTCATCCAAAGGATTTGAGCACAACAACTCCCACCGTACAACATATTCAAATTTCACCGTTGACAATGTCATACTATTTTGCTTCTTGCTATGCCAAGAAACTAGTGAGCTTCAAGCAAGTGGCATGTCCCACTAGTACTCTTCCTATCCATTTTGCACCCAAAAATCGAGAATCGAATAACCAACCAAACAAGATGAAGCACCCTTAGGGTACCATAATCCCATTTGTGAAGTGCCTATTAGATATTTCATAATACGTTTTACAGCACTTAGGTGTGATTCTTTAGGATTTGCTTGAAATCTAGCACACATGCATACACTAAACATGATATCCGGTCTACTCGCGGTAAGATAAAGGAGTGAGCCAATTATACCTCTGTACTTAGTGATTTCTACCGATTTACCTCCTTCATCCTTGTCCAAGTAACAGGAAGTTCCCATTGGTGTAGCCATTTGCTTTGCTCCTTCCATTCCAAACTTCTTGAGCAACTCCTTGCAATATTTTGATTGACTTATGAAAGTCCCATTTCTTGTTTGCTTGATTTGAAGTCCAAGGAAGAAGTTGAGCTCACCCATCATAGACAACTCAAACTCACTTTGCATGATATTAGCAAATTCTTTACATAGAGAGTCATTAGTAGCACCAAATATAATATCATCAACATATATTTGAACAAGTAGAATGTCATGCTTTTTGTGTTTGATGAAAAGCGTAGTGTCAACCTTTCCCCTAGAGAAATTATTTTCTAAAAGGAACTTGCTCAACCTTTCATACCAAGCTCTAGGAGCTTGTTTTAAGCCATACAAGGTCTTTTTAAGTTTGAAAACATGGTTGGGCAGTTCAAAGTTTTCAAAGCCAGGAGGTTGATCCACATATACTTCTTCTTGTATGAAACCATTTAAAAAGGCACTTTTGACATCCATTTGAAAAAGTTTGAAATCCATGATGCAAGCATATGCAAGTAACATTCTAATGGCTTCTAATCTAGCTACGGGAGCATATGTTTCTTCATAATCTATACATTCTTCTTGATTATAACCCTTAGCTACAAGCCTAGCTTTGTTTCTTATTATTAAGCCCGTTTCATCAAGTTTGTTCCTAAAAACCCATTTGGTGCCAATTATAGGATGATCATTAGGCCTTGGAACTAATTTCCAAACTTGATTCCTTTCAAATTGGTTTGATTCATCTTGCATAGCCAAGATCCAATGTTCATCATTTATGGCCTCATTTATGTTTTTAGGTTCAACTTGAGAAACAAAAGCCATATGATAACAAGCATCTCTAAGAGAGTTACGAGTTATTATCCCCTTTGATACATCACCTATCACTTTGTCAAGAGGATGATATCTTGATGTTCTCCATTCCTTGGGAAGATCCATAATTTGAGAATCCTTTTGCTTTGGGGAATCATATGGGCTTTCTTCTTGCTTTTTAACTTCTTCTTCTTGATTTCCAAGGTGAGTTCTTGCAAGGATTTCTGCAGCATCATCAACAAGCTCCTTTCTTGGCTCGTTTGGGTTAGTCTCATCAAATGCAACATGTATGGACTCTTCTATGGTCATAGTTCGTTTGTTATAAACTCTAAAGGCCTTACTATGTATAGAATAACCAAGAAAGATTCCCTCATCAGATTTTGCATCAAACTTCCCCAAGTTATCCTTTCCATTATTTAGAACAAAACATTTACATCCAAAAACATGAAAATGTGAGACATTTGGTTTTCTTCCTTTGTATAATTCATAGGGGGTTTTCTTTAAAATTGGCCTTATTAGAGCCCTATTCATAACATAACAAGCGGTGTTAACCGCATCCGCCCAAAAATACTTAGGAAGGTTGGCCTCATTGAGCATAGTTCTTGCCATTTCTTCTAAAGATCGATTTTTTCTTTCTACAACACCATTTTGTTGTGGTGTTCTAGGGGCTGAAAAATTATGCTCAATGCCATGTTCATCACAAAACGTTTCAAATTCATGGTTCTCAAATTCACCACCATGATCACTTCTTATGGATGCAATACAAAAACCTTTTTCGTTTTGGATAACTTTAGCAAGCTTTTTGAACGATTGAAAAGCATCATTTTTTGTGAGATAAAAACAATCTCCATGTAAACCTAGAAAAATCGTCCACAATCACTAAGGCATAGTAATTCCCACCAAAACTCATAGTTCTAGAGGGACCAAAAAGATCCATGTGCAAAAGTTGTAGAGGTCTAGAAGTTGAAACTACATTTTTAGCTTTAAAAGAGACCTTTACTTGTTTTCCCTTTTGACATGCATCACAAAGTTTGTCTTTTTCAAATTTGAGCTTTGGAAGACCAATAACTAGTTCTTTAGAAACTAATTTGTTTAAGTGATCCATGTGAATGTGAGCGATTCTTCTATGCCATAACCATGAATCATTTTCTCTAGTCATAAAGCAATTTGCATCATTTGAGGAAATGTCATCAAGGCTAATCATATATATGTTATTGACCCTATGACCAACAAACCTAACTTGCTTATCATCCTTTCCCTCAATTATGCAACAAGAAGAATCAAATATAACTCTATTGCCTTTATCACACAATTGAC
Organism: Ormosia emarginata; assembly: GCA_029884605.1. Taxonomy (NCBI): domain Eukaryota; kingdom Viridiplantae; phylum Streptophyta; class Magnoliopsida; order Fabales; family Fabaceae; genus Ormosia; species Ormosia emarginata. The sequence goes on along the minus strand of JAQQTP010000078.1, from coordinate 14,429,774 downwards.
TAATACTAAGCAAGTTATGTTTAAGTCCTTCAACAAGTAAAACATTATCAATAGATGATGAAGGAATTTTACCAACTTTGCCAATTCCAAGAATCTTCCCTTTGTTATTATCACCATATGTGACATGACCATGTTTCTTGTGAGTAAGGGAGGAGAACTTGGAGTCATCACCGGTCATGTGCTTGGAGCAACCACTATCAAGATACCAATTTGAGCTCTTGGTCTTCAAGCACACCTACAACACACATTCAAGTTTTAACTTTTGGTACCCAAATTGTCTTGGGTCCTTGTGTGTTAGAGTTAGACATGTGCCTTTAGGAACCCAAACCTTTTTTTATTCTAACTTTAGTGTTTATATTCTTTCTAACATTGCAAGTGGATGCACTATGCCCTTTCCTACCACAATGAAAACATTTGATAAAGGGGCTACTTGAAGTTTTTGAGGAAACAAAGAAGTTTTTATAAGATTTTTGATGGTTATTTGGATTAAATCCTAAACCGGCTTTTTGAAAAACACATTTTTGTCTCCGTAACAATACATTCAAGTTGTCTCTTCCAAAAGTGAATTTTGCAAGAGTGTTGTTCAAGTCTTCAATTTCTTTTTCAAAAGCTTTACATGATGAACAAGGTAATGAAATGGATGTCTTATCATGTGAGGAACAAGTCATGCATGATGAATTAGCATCTATGAGTCCTAAGGTCTCATTTTCAATTTTAAGTTCATTTATCTTCTTAGTTAAAGTAGAAACCTTGTTTGTCAATAGGGAGATTGTTTTATTTGAAGACAAAATCATTTTAGTGAGTCTCACGGATTCATCATGCAATTCTTGAAAGGCATCTTGCAATTCATCATAACTAGGTGAAGGTTCTAGGTTAGAAGAGGTTACCTCGGTGTCGCTTTCTCCACTTTCTTCTCCTTGAGCCATGAGGCAAAGATGGGCTTCTTCATTTTCCGAGTCGTCGGAAGAGCTTAAGTCATTGTCCTCCCAAGCTATGTATGCCCTTCTTCCTTTCTTTTCCTTGGAGGGTCTTTTCTCAAACTTCTCCGTCTTCTTGAGATATATAGGACACTCTATTTTCATATGCCCCGGTTTTCCGTATTCGTAGCATTTTGGAGGAGTGGAGGATCCTTCTCCTTTGTGATATGTCTTCTTTTGAGGAAAGGGTGGTCTTCTTTGAAATCCATTTTTCTTTAGGAATCTTCCGAATTTTCTCACAAGGAGACTAAGATTCTCCTCACTTAGTTCAAAATTTTCAGCATCCTCTTCACCATTTTCATCATCATCTTCAAGTATGGAAGAGGTGGCTTTGAGTGCAATTCCCTTCTTCTTTTTATCCTGCTCTTCACTTTGATTGAGCCTATTTAATTCCAGCTCATGTTCTTGAAGCTTTCCGAAAAGGGTGGCTAGAGACATTGCTGATAAGTCTCTTGATTCCGCAATAGACGTAACTTTGGGTTGCCAACTCCTGCTTAGACATCTTAAGACTTTGTTAATAAGATCCTCATTAGGGAATGTCTTTCCCAATGAGATGACATGATTAACAATGTGAGTAAATCTCTTTTGCATATCTTGAATACTCTCACCTTGATTCATTCTAAACAATTCATATTCATGAGTAAGAGTGTTTATCCGAGATCGTTTTACCTCACTAGTCCCTTCATGAGTTACTTGAAGGGTATCCCACATTTCTTTTGCGGTCTTACAATTTGACACCCTAAAGAATTCATCATACCCCAAGGATGTGGTGATGATGTTCTTGGCTCTCAAGTTGTATTGAACCTTCTTTTTATCATCATCGGTCCATTCATTTCTAGGTGTATTGATTTTCACACCATCTTTAGTTTGTGTTGGAACAAAAGCACCATTTTCAACGGCGTCCCACACATCTAAGTCAATAGCTTCAATGAAAATTTTCATCCTTTCTTTCCAATAGGCATAACCATCCCCATTGAAATAAGGAGGTCTATTTATAGAAGAACTTTCATTTGAAAAACCATTTGAAGCCATCACTTCTCTTGAAGTTTGCTAAGCTCTTTATACAAGAGTCTAGCTCGATACCACTTGTTACCAAGTGGCCTCAATACTCAAGAGGGGGTGAATTGAGTAATTAAAACAAGTTAGCAAATCTTTCGCAAATCGTTTGATAAACAATTTTCGTTGAAGCTATTGAACGATTAGAGATAAATGGATGAATGAGATTAACACTTTTACTTATAAATGTGATAGCCAAAGGAGATAATATCTAATCAATTCAATAAAACAGTAAACCAAATAAAGAGAAGGGTTTAGAGAGAACAAACACAATCGTTTATCCTGGTTCGATCACCAATCCGCTTGTGATCTACGTCCAGTCCCCAAGCAACAACTTGAGATTTTCCACTATATCTTCAAGCTTCAATGGGTGCTTGACAACCACTACAATCTTGAGCACTCAACACTATGGGATACCTCACCCTAATGCTTGAGCCTCTATTTTTCAAGGGATACCTCACCCTCACAAAACAGATTGTATAAGATTTAAATGGAAGAAACTCTCTCTAGAGCAAGTATTACAAATTGAAGCACTATGGTATATGGGATTCACACAAGTTCAAGCTCAAATCAAGGGATTTTGTAGAATGATGATAAAAACTTGTTTAAAGCTCAATACAAACTTTTCCAGAAGAATAGACTCAGTTTTTCTAACCTCCCAACGAAGCCCAACAAGCAAATATATAGGTAAGTGTTATTTAATGCCGTTGGAAGTGGTTGGGAGCAATTAATGCTCAGCAATATAGTCGTTACGGGCTTTTGCTTGTTTTTCCAGAACATAGGCTAACCTAGGTTAGCCATGTATCCTAACCTAGGTTAGGGGCTCATTTAGACGAAAGGAGAAGTGTTACGGTTTAATAACTAACTTAGGTTAGGAATGTGTCCTAATCGGTTAGGACACCACGAAAATGAGTTCTAGGAAAGATGCTAACCTGGGGTTAGTCCTACAAGCTAATCGGTTAGGACATAGCCGGCGTGGGTTCGAGTTGATGAATAACCGGTTAGGCCATCGCGCCTAATCGGTTAGGACAGATTAGAGAGACTTCTAAGTTTATGAATAACCTAAGTTAGGTCATCTCGCCTGTCGGTTAGGACAAAACATTTTTGACTCTGGAAGTAATACTAGCCGGTTAGGTCTTCTACCTAATCGGTTAGGACAAAACATTTTTGGCCTCTGAGTTATAAAATAACCGATTAGCTACTTTGCCTAATCGGTTAGGCATGTTATAAAAAAACGAGGCAAAGCTTTTGTTTGAACAAACTAACCGGTTAGGAGCTGGTCCTAATCGGTTAGGGGCCTTGAATTTTTGGCTCCTAATGTTTATCAAAAGGCTGGTAAGATCTCAAAAAGACTTAGGACATTAGATACGAAGGAGTTGTTGCATAAAACCTTTTTGATTCTAACATGAAAAACCATTTGACAAAAGCATTTTAAGGAAGACATTTGAGCTTGAGGTGAATCTCTAGAATACCTTTACATTAGATCTATAACCTATATGCTAAGCTTGAGTTCCTTGAGACTTGATCATTGTATTCCCATTGCTTTCATTGTTTGTCGACATCAAAACCATTTGCATCTTGTCCATATCAGTCACAAAAGCTTCGCTAATCGAATGAAATAGACAATAGCAGAGAGATGACCTACATGGGTGTGGAAAAGTAACGATGGGTATGTTGTTGGGCTTGGAAAGGAGCTCGTGAATAGTTCGATAGTGCAATTGCATTGACGGATAGCGGTGGTGGTCGAGAGCGTCATTTTGTTGTTGAAACAAGTATGAAGAGGCGTTTGTTATGCGTATTTGTGCTTGCAAGTGAGTTTGTTATGTCAATTTTCCATTATGTGTGTGTAAGTTGGATTTATGGTTTGTAGAATTAGGGAACTGAAAATGGTAAGGCAAAAGATTATTTGGGAAAGTAGGTTAGATTTATGGGTTGTTGTAGTGGTATTTGTGAGTATAATGTTGATGAATTTTGAAAGTCTCTCTCTCTTTCTATCCTTTTTTTTTCTACTAGAAAGATATTACACATTTTGTATCTTCATCCCAATTTGGGTTTGGTCAATTGGGTAAATAGGGTGTTGAATAAGCAAAGCACACAATAATACTCACTTTACCTTTGACTATACAGAGTCAAGCCCATATAGCTTCAGCCCTTCTTAATTCAGGGATTTATGTACTAAAAGCTTTTAGAAAGAACTAATAAAATATTTAAATTATAAAACTAAAAAGGAAATGTAGAAAATGCATAACATTCTTATACAAACTAAATTTCATGCTCAAACTAAATGAGTTAAGATTCTATCATATTGGAGACCTTTATTCTTGTTCCTCTGTCCTCTTTTTTATCTTTTCTTCTATATATATGTGTCTATTTCTAGAAACCTTAAACTTTGAAGAGAATTCTATAAATGTGGCAACAGAAACACTTGGAGTTTTACTACTAAAAAGATAAAAACATACCATCCTTATTTGTTGATGGAAGGCATATTATAATCATGTCATATCTCGGTACGTTGGTCAAATGCTCCATATAACTTACAGCCAAATCCATGTCTTCACTGTCGAAAGAGCAAAAATGTTATCATGTTCAAAGCTCAAACTGAAGTCCAAACAATAGACAATATTTTGCTTTGCTCGAGATAACTACTTACATGAAAAAGGATGCAACACACTTGATGATGTCAATTAGCAGGGCAGAAGACAAGGCATTTTTTGAATATCTTTGGTAATTCATAAGGAGATATGTAACACCCCAAAATTTATTGATTCCATTATATATATTCATTTTATAATATTTGGGATTTTTTGGAATTTTTCTGAATTTTTTTAAAAATACAGAATATTTTAATATATTTCTCGTTTTACGTACACATTGGGCCGAGTCGAGAAAATAATTGTAATGTTCCAAAAGTTGAAAAATTATATGACGAATAGTCGCTTTATAATATTTGTAATATTTGAGAATTTTTTGAGAATATTCCAGAAACGTCGAATATTTTAATATATTCCTCGTTTTGCACACTGAGCGGAATCGGATAAATGGGATATTCTCTTCGAGAATCTTGAACTATGAAAACGTCGAAGGGGGATCTTACTAAACCCGAGGCCGGACACAGTTTACAAGATTTTATGTTTTTCGACGAATAGTCGCTTTATAATATTTGTAATATTTGAGAATTTTTTGAGAATATTCCAGAAACGTCGAATATTTTAATATATTCCTCGTTTCACATGCACACTGAGCGGAATCGGATAAATGGGATATTCTCTTCGAGAATCTTGAACTATGAAAACGTCGAAGGGGGATCTTACTAAACCCGAGGCCGGACACAGTTTACAAGATTTTATGTTTTTCGAGAAATTTTAACAGATGAAATAATAAAACACTGCGTAAAAATTTATCTGTCAAATTTGTTAATACTGACTTCTGACAACTGTAACTATTATCTAATGGATAATAGCATGTAATAAAAATCCTATCACCTTATTCCAATGTAATCTACTTTATGTCATAACAAATCTACTTTAATTCAAATATATTATTATTTTAATTAAGTTTCTAGAAGCTTTGATCCAAGAAAAGACTTAACTACCCTTAGCTTACATGAGAAGCTAGCAAATTTCCTCTCTCCTCTCTCTCAATGTCGCGGCTAACCTAGGGAAAAAGGGGGGGAAATTGGTTCAATCACTTTAACCTAACTCTCTCAAAACTATCACACTTAAACCTAATAACTTCTTTCTCTACTCTTTCATCTTCTTCCTTCACTCTCCCTTCTCTCTAGAACTCCATGGCCATCCGAAATTTGCAGCCCAGTCTCCCTTAGGTTTTTTCATCTTTTCTCTTCATCAACCACATATCCTTGCTCTCCATCATCATCTCTACCACTTTTCTTCACAAGGTTTCACCAAAACCTTCATCTCCATTTCTCTCCATTTCGGGTTACCACCTCCACTCTCACCATTTTCGTTTTCTTGTCCCCCTTAACCTCATTTCTAGCTTCTCCTTATCATTCTAAACCCTTTTCCTTACATACCCTACATCAAAATCTCTCATCTTTACTAATCTTCTTCAAGGGCAAAGTTTGAAGCTTTAAGGTAAAAATCACAACTTTCTTCTCTTCTCTTCTCTTTTTCATATTCTAAGCCCATTTTCATGATCAATGATACTCTCTTTTCATGTTGTGGTGTTGATTCATTGAGGTTGCTTTCTAGGGTTTTTGGAGGAGCCAAAATCGAATTCACAAAGGAGCACCTTGGAGGCCATTTTCATGCTCTCCTCTTTGGTAAGAGGGAGATCACTCTATTCAACCCATAATGGTGGTTGGAGGCTTGTTATTTGTGTATTTGTGAGAAACCCTAATATGGGTTACTCTTTTAAATTTTATTGTCTTATGATTGGTTCTTATTTTTTTCTATTTCTTCCTTTAAATTTTGTATGGATTTGATTTTGATAATGTTGTAATAACCCTCATGGATTTGGAATTGATGAACTTGAGACAAATGCCCCTTGCTTGTGCAAGGAGGCTCATGGCCAAGTCCCCCATTAGTGGGGTGGGTACTTAAAATTCTTATAACCTAATTGGATGATGATGATTGGATGGATAAGGACTAAGAACAAAAGAAAAATGCTTGGACCCTAGCCCTATGATGGCTCACGGCCATAGGAGGTGGAAATGGTGGAAATTGTGACTTGGATGATGAATTTGACTAATGAGAAATTAGAGGACGATTAGGGATTCATAATGAGTAAACAAAATTAATCAAAGACTAAGTTTGGTGACTTGAACAAATTGATCTAAGAGAAAGAATTTAAGTGTGTGAGTTTGAGGGAATTTGAACTAAATACTTTAAGGGAATTAGTAATAAGATACTAGTGTATTAAAATGAAAACAAACATGTGACTTAGGGATTTAGTGAGGGCTACGGTTTTAGGCCCAATTAATATAGGAATGGACTAATTCAATACAAGGAATTGGGAGTAGAAGATTAAGACTAAATATGGTTAAAGAATAAGGATTTTAAAGACTCTTGAAAGTGATGGTAACAAAGAATTAAAGTGACCTAAAGTTGTTACATTAAATTAATAACATGTAACTTGAAAAAGGGAATCCATAATACGAATCATAATGATGAATGAACACTTGAAAGTGGTGTTGACATAAGACTTGACCTTAATGCAATTGTGGACCCCTATGTGGGATGAACATTTGACGACTGTGGATTACCAAAATGCCTTGATATGACGATATCAATAAATGAATTTATGCACGTCTGTATATAAGTGTACCATTGTGAAATACCGTAATGATCATACATGATTTGACATTGTGTCGTCATGCATACGTGTCGTCTGTTGGACACTGTTGGAAAGGCCGTGTGGGCCTAGGAGTTTGAATAACACCTATGTGCGGGTGCGAATAGACTAAGCGTAGGTGTCATATGTTGTTGACCCTAGGGGCCGTCGGGGTATGGGTGTCTCACAATAGACAGTGGTAGCTCCACTAGGGCCGTGGGATAGACCAATGCGACACACCAACGATCCTGTCTGAGACGCTATCCTATATCGCGATCAACTGTCGAGGTACCATGTATAAGCCATTGCGCAACTATTTTATGAAATAAAACACACTATATTTTCTGAGGCTAACGATATACTGGTATTACTCCTTGATCATTTACTCCGAAAATGTTTATATCTAGCTCTATGGAGTAGGTTTTTGGGACACTTTTGCATTGTTAGCTGTCAGTCGCATAACTCATTGAGCATGAGCATTATTAACTGTGAAGCATGCTTACTATTATTTCCGTAATAATTGTTGGTTATTTGAAGTATTGACTGTTGATGGTACCTCTGTCACTTAAATGTTGTCATTCCATTTTTACTATAAATTTTTAATACTGTGATGTTTAAATGTATAAACTGTGTTCTATTTAGGCATTCAGCGCCGTTTAGTTTCCTGCTGCTATTGTTGGTAATGAATGACGAGTATCTCACCTCTTTACTGTATATTCTGCTATTATGTATTATCATATGATTGTCTGAAGACGTTCGTGAAGAGGACAAGGAAACCACTGAGTTTCAGGGTTTCTGGCCGTATCTTGACTGAGATCGAGACTGCTGAGGATGTCATTTCGCCCCCGTGGATTCTTTGGTTACGTGCGGATCAACTTTCATGGTGGTCCGGATTGTTGGCATATCAACGTGCAGACTGATCGTTGTGTATACCACGGTGAATTGACGGTGTCCTTAGCGTGGGGACGATATACTGCTTCTATTTTTTACTTCTATGCCTTTGTATGGCTAGAATTTTACCTACCTGTGAGAGACATGTGGGCGGATATGTACTACACCCCACGTGACGACTCTTTCTTGTCCACGGCTCGGGCTCCTGCCCACTGTTCCGTCGTTTTGATAGATGACTCGTCGGACGATGAGGACCCTGAGGAGGACCCATCTACGGTTCCTTCTCGTTCTCGTCAGTCTTAGGGACTGTTTCCTATTGGTAGCTACTGATGGCTAACCAGTTATATTTTTGGAAAGCCTGATGTCTGTACATGTTGGGGTATATTTGTATCTCCTTGGGTGGGTACATATTTTTTTTTCTTTTTGGTATATTTTGGAAATGTAATTAAACAGGCTTATATTTCTAGTACAATGTATGTAATTATCCAAATTGTGTATGATTGTATATTTTATTCTACGCTGATTTTATTTCGATCATTTTGACAGATGTTTTATTTGAAAAGGAACTTAAATTTTCAATTCATTTGACCCTATATATTCATGAACAGGTATATACGTATGTTAATGGAAATTTCAATCGGACTCATTTTCAAACAAAATATATATATATATATATATATATATATATATATATATATATATATATATATATATATATGTGTCTAAATGAGCTGAATTAATTTGGGTGTCATTTTGCTATAGTGCGACGCTCCCTCTTCGTACCTGTTATGACTATGAAAAAGGGGCGTTACATTGTCTTGGTATCAGAGCTCCCGGTTATGTTTTCTTTTAGGTCATGTAGTTTTGGACTATCTTGTTTGTGCTGTGTGATTCTCTGTGATTTTTTTGTTTGGTATTCATAAGGATACATCTGACCTTCTCTGTGTTTTGCGTAGTTTACTAATTATGTGATTTCTTTGTTAAAAAATGTGAGAGAACAAAAGTATGTAAAATCGGAATATAAACTCTTGTGTTCCTATCTTTCCATTCTTGAATAGATAGTCGAAGAGTCTTATTGGACCTTAAGATTGAAGTATCCAAAGGCAACATGGTTAGGGATAGTGATTGTTCCCTTCAGCAAACCACATCTCTTTTGCACTTCTCTTAAATGTCTTTAACAACAATATAACATATTGATTATTCAACTATGCATATAATTTATGCATTTTGTTATAATTTTTATTTATAATTTAACTCTACCACTTAAAGTAAAAAAAATATGATAACATTTATATAATTTGTTCATGTACACTTAAAAATAGTGAAATGAAATAAAAGGTAATATTCATATTGCAATATAAACTTATACCCTTTTTAGTAATTACACATTTAAAAGTGATTTTGATTATTTTCATCTAAATAACATTCATTTTGTAAAACTCACTTTTGAGACAAAAGTTCCCAAACATAAATCACCTTACTACAAACTCACTTTCAACCAAACTTAAGTTTGCAAAACTAAGTTAACTCAAACTTAAGTTTAAAAACTCTAATTCAAGCACACACTTAGTTGTTTGATTAAAGTAGGTTATGGTAAGTATTGTTTAAAAAATTTGTACTAAAACTATACTAATATGAATATATATGGTGAATCATTCATAATGGAGTTATTTATTAAAATTTTAATAGGCATTGGAGAAGAATTTCTGAGATGGTTGATAGAGTGGAAGGCTCATGTTTACTTTGCTGATGATGGTTACGAGGTATATGAATTTTCATATCTTATATAATAAGTAGCTTATTTTGTTAAGTTAGTTGATTTTGTTTTCTATCTGCAACAAAAATTTTCTATGTAGTATTTGGTGGAAATTTTGTATCTAATAAGCTATATGTTTATGTAGGGACATGAAGGGACAAAGTTGCTAAACAATGATGTCAATGTTGGGGAAGATGTTATGGCCCTTGATGGGGTTCAAAATTTTGGGATAGTTGACTTCAATGGGTTAAACTTGGATGTGTTGAGGGAATTTCATTTTCAGAATTTGAAAGTAGCTTATGAATTGTACAATGAGTATGACAGATTGAAAGGATTTAGTGTGAGGAAGCATAAGATTGGACAAAATAAAAAGAATGATATACTTTGGCAAAGTTTTGTTTGCTCAAAGCATGGTATGAGACATAAAAAATATAGCAACAAAGAAAACTGGCAGAGGGAACCAACACCAATGACAAGATGCAGATGTAAAGTTGAGATGTATGTTCATGTGGATGTAGTAAGTGGTCAATGGTATGTTACTCTATTCGATGATGAGCATAATTAAGAACTGATGAGTCCAAAATTTGCTGGTTTGTTACAGTCACATAGGAGGATGACAAAAGATGATATTGGTCAGATGAACAACATGAAAAATGTTGGCATAAGTATACCCAAAATTTATGGTTCTTTTGCTAGGCAATGTGGTGGATTTCATATGGTGGGATTTCGAAGCAAAGAGATGTATAATCAAATTGATAACCAAAGGAGAATGCAAGTTAGGGATGTAAATACAACACTTAGTTATCTTTGTAGTTTGCAGACACATATCCTCTAATGTATTGGAGGCATACACTTGATGCTTTGTGGCAGTTGCGGCATTTATTTTGGTGAGATGGCACTTCATAGCTTAATTATAAAGTATTTGGAGATGTTCTAGTGTTTGATGCAACTTAGTGTAAGAACAAGTACAAGTGTCCAGTGATTGTTTTGTCAGGAGTGAACCACCACCTTCAAACAATTGTGTTTGATTGTGCAATTATGTCTGATGAAACAGAAGAAACAGATATCTGGATTCTAAAGCAATCTCTTAAAACAATGAAGGGGAAATGTCCTAGTTCAGTTATCACTGATGAGGATATGGTGATAAGGAATACAATTATAAGAGTTTTTCCATATGCACATCATAGATTATGTGTGTGGCACCTTCTACGCAATGTAACTGCCAATGTTGGTAATCCGAAGTTCACTCAAGGTTTCAAAAAATGTATGTTGGGTGATTATAAAGTCCATGAATTTGAACGCTAGTGGCAGTCAATTGTGGAAGAATTCGTTGTGATAGAAAATAGTTGGGTTGAAGATCTAACAGAGAAGAAGTTAATGTGAGCAATTGCACATATGAGGGGGAAGTTCTTTGCTAGTTTGAGAACAACTTCGAGGTGTGAAGCATTGTATTCACAATTAGGGAAGTATGTTGGATCTCATGACTGTGTGAGTTCTTACCATATTTTCAACGTTGCTTGGATTATATATGCAATAATGAAATTCAGGATGATTTCAAGTCTTTCAACGGAGAACTTGTCATGCAAACACAATTAGTTGGTTTGGAGAGGTTTAATGCTAAGGTATATACTAGAGAGACCTTTTATCTATTTTGTTCTCTTTTGTTTAAGGCAACAACTATGAATGTTGTTGGGTTTAAACAAACTACTACAAGTGAGATAATTATTGTTAGCAAGTATTGTAAGGCAACCAGTAAATGACATATATCACACTACCTAGATGAGGAGGAATTTAGATGTTCTTGTAGGCGTATAAAATCCTTTAAGATGCCTTATGTCCATACAATTGTTGTTATGGAATATCTATACATAAATAAGTTACTAAAAACTGTTGTTATAGATAGATGGACTAAGCATGCCAAGCAAGGTATTGAAAGTGAATACCCAGCATGGTGTTTGGTGGGTGACACAGCTTACATGACCCATTATGGAGCTTTGTTGCATAGTTGTAGAAGAATATACAACCTTGCCTGTCGCAGGATTGAGGATTATAATGAATTAAGGGAAAAAGTGGCAATTGAGACAACTAATCTTGAAATAAGGAATGCAACAGAAGAATATAATTTTGATGGTGGTACTCAGTCTTCTGTAGCTAATGTCAGGGACCCTACACTAGTTAAAAGCAAGGGATATGGAGCTAAACGACCACACATGTCCTCTCAATCCATGCAACGAAAAAGTAAGATACCCCAGCGGTGCAGTAGATGTAGGAGTAAAGGTCACAATCGGAGGAAGTGCCTATTTTCTGCAGAACATGGTGATATTTCGGGCCATGGTTTTAGGGGGTTTTTATCATGATGAAAGTAGGAAGGAAGAGCAGGCTGAGGATGAGGAAGAGGAGGAGGAGGAGGATATGGATCTTGAGGAGGAGGGAGATGATGATGATGATGAGGATATGGATGAGGAGGAAGGCGAAGAAGAGGAGGATGGGGACATTATTTGCAAGGTGGGCGACAAGGGAGATAATGAGGACCAGGAGGATGACAAGGACGTCGACCAGGACTACGAGGATGACCAAGAGCAGCTAAGTCATTATTCTAATGGTGTTGAAATGGTAAGTAATACATGACTGTTTACACCTTAATGGTCATTGTTTTATACATTTGGTTAATATAGGACCATTATTTTGCTCTAATTTGTATGGAAATGTACATGTTTGACTTTGGAATTTCATTTTGGTGACGATTTGACTTGGCCAGAGCCATGAGGTATGTTCATGTCATAATAACTTAATAAGTGCTTAATATTTAGGATATGAATTATAGATTTGGTTAATTTATGTGTCATACACTATGTTTGAATATATATGAGTCATTGGTCTTTTTACAACCTAATCATGTTAAGGAATTTGTTTGGTGGTGATTGGTTTAGCAGGTATAGGATATTAATTTTGGACGTGAAATTGATCCAGTATGGTTTGCTTGTTGGCTTCAGCAGTGCAAGACCACACATCTATGAGGTTGTTTTGTTTTAGCAATTAAGAGAAATATTTTGGTTTTGAAATATCAGAGGAATGTATGATTTAAGGATTATGAATTTTGCTATTATCTTGTACTATGAATTTGACATGCATGATGTATTTTAATATAAAGGTTTAGTTGATTACAAGAATGATTGTTGATATCAAACTATTTAGATGAATAGTGGTGTTGAAGCCATTTTTCAATTAAATTGGTTTTGGTATTGAGTTAAACTTTGCTTCAGCTATTAGGGAACGTTTAAAATTGTACCTAAATATTTTGGGTGCATCGATTGTCTTACTTTTTGACTTGTTACTACTAGCATTTAGGTTATTAAAACAAAAGCCTCTGCACCATGGTTTTTTACATTTTGAGCCCCTTGTTGTCATTTTTTATTTTCATTTTATAAGTGTTATTTTATAAATTTATTTTTCAGAAACAATATTTTTTCATTCAAATTTATTTCCCATGGTGTTGGAGGGTCTCTCTATTTCCCTAAGAAATCTAGCAATATTTTCTATTTTTTCTTAAATTTTCACGAAACAAATTAATGCAAAGTTGTCACGGGAATGGAAAAAATACAGAGGATATTTGAATATGATTGTCACGACCGTGATCGTAGCATGAGCAGCAAACAAATAAATTATCAGGAGTCGCCACTAATTTTATTTAAAAATAGGAAAGATTAGAAAACTCTTTTTTAGAACATGGTCTTTGAAACCAGATTGGATTCGAGAGTCGGTTATGCGTAGGGAATGATGAAGACTTAACCCCACAGCACCCCTAACATACTCGTCCTAAAACGGTACCGTAAATCAATGGTGCAAAATTGATAATCTTAAAATATATTTGTTTCACACCTTTTCTTAAAAAAAACTAAAAAAAATAAACAATTTGTGAAAATTTAAACTTTGACTTGACAGAATAGAGATTCTGCTCTTACGTATCCCTGGGTGCAATAAAGAACTCAAAGTCGTGTAGTTCTGTATAAAATACTTGTGGGTTGATTATTTTTAATTAAAAAAAACATCAAGTTATTGCTACTTAGATGATTATAAAAATTATAGGATTAACAAGTTGTCACAACTCAGCTAATCTCATTTTATTCTTCTAAAAGAGGTTCAATTATTTTATATTTTATAAAAAAAATCTGAATCATCAAGTTGTCACAACTCAGATGATTACAAAAGATACAGGATCAACAAGTTATCATAACTCAGTTAATCCTATTTTATTCTTTAAAAAAAAAAGATTCAATTATATTTTTTTTATAAGTTTTTTAATCTTTCCTTTTTTTTATTTGTCAACCCTAATAAATCCATTAATTTAAGCCCATTTGTAAAATAAAAATATAAAAAAAATGAAAAAAAACAACAGAGATTTACGAAAAAGGAGAGTTCTATAGTTGCAGAATGGTGAAGAAGATGAAGACCGGTTAGTGTAGCTGGACGCAACGACGAGGTGGATTGGCGAAATGTGAGTCGGTGAGGCGTGGTGCGCAAGTTGTGGGTCGATGGCTGTCGGGTTGCGGTGGCTCGAATGGAGGTTCATCGGATCTGTGATGCGAACGACTAGGTGCGTGGTTGCCGGCTGGCTTCCGGATCTAGTTCGACAGCGCCGGTTCAGGCGGCGAAGCGGGCTGGAGTGACTCAGTGCTGCGGGACTATGACAATGCGGTTCCAGCGACTGGCTTCGGGTTTGTGTGGCACAGAACGAATCTACTAGTGTGGTGTGGTCGCTGCGTGCGAGTCGACCAAGCTGGGTCGTGCAGATTGGCTCCAGCACGGTGCAGTTCAGGGCTCGCAGACGGAGACGACGCTTGATCGGCGACGGTTCGCGATCTAGGTCGCTGATCAGCCGAGTCGGTGGATGGGTTCAGTGTGATTTGCGGTTATTGATGGATATGCATGGGTTATGCTTGATGAACACGATTTGGGGTTGTTGGTGGTTGTGGATGGTGAAGGATGATGAAGATGAAGCTTATGGCGAGAGGTGGTGGTTAATGGTTTGGAGGGATTGGTAGTTGTTATGGTGGATAGGAGTGCTATTGGGTGGTTGTAGAAGAGGTTAAAGGTGAAAGAGTGGGGATTATGAAGGTTGGAAATGGTAGTAATTATAGAAGCTTAGAGGAAAGATAATGATGATGGTGAAGTTGTAGGTGAAGGTTTGGGTGTATATGGATGGTTTAGTCATTTGGATGGTTTAGGTGTTGTTGGTTATGGAGGGAAAGTGGTTTGTTGATGGTGAAGGTTGAAGAAGATGATGATGAAAAAGATAACTTGGTGAGGTAGGGGAAGGTCACGTGAGTGAGAAAAGTAGTCGAAGTGTGTTAAAAGTTGAAGTGTGTAAGTAAAGGTTAGGTGTGTGGGTTATGGGTTTTTATAGAAAGAGATTAGGTTGAAGTGTTTAAGTTAAAGTGTGATTGAAGTTTGTTTAGGATGATAAGTTGTGAAGTGTTTAAGATGAGTGTTGGGGTTGAGGATGAATTATGGTTTGTTTATGATGATAAGTTATGATTTGTTTAGGATGAGTGTTAGGGTTGGTCTAGGATAAGTTTAATGTTATATAAGTTGTGAGTTGGATAATGAGTTATGGGTTAATAGGTTGGATCATGGGTTATAGGTTAATGGGTTGGTGGGTTGGATAATGAGTTATGGGTTAATGGGTCAATAGGTTGGATAATGGGTCACTAAATGAAAGATAAGTCTTTTTTCTCTTATTTTTTCTTTTTTTTTTATTTCTTTTATTTTTTTTATTTTTTTTTTTTTTTTTTTTTTTTTACAAAATATCCCGGACAAAATTGGGTGTTCACAATGATATAGGTATACCTAACTAGCTTCTAAATTATTAGCTTCGTCTTACGAATTCTGCTCAAACTTTTCATCTAAGCAATACTTCTCAGATCAACAAAATTGTATCTTGACTGAGGTCACTTAGAAAGTCAATTATTAGCAGTTGGAATTCCTATTGCAAGTAAACTTTTCAAAATATAGACATAGACATAATCAAAGCGAAAATTGGTGGGCGAGAGATAAGCTTAATTCATTGCTCAAAACATGCAGTTTATCACTAACAACACTGAGACACTCTTCTAACTCCTCACCAGTCACCTTTATTGTTGTATATTTCCCCTCCACTGCCCACCCCTACCTCACTTGAGGGAGTCATGGGTCTTTTACGATTTCTGTCCCAAGTAAGAAGACATAGTAAGAGTTATCTCCTGAGTTGGGCTAGCAGTGTGTTTTAGAGCCTTGCATTGCGAATTAGTGCCTACTCGCACTACTACCTTAAGTAGCTACAGTTGTTGTAATTGCAAGTGGAAAATATTCAATAAGGAAAACCAAAAGTGTTTAGTGTTGTAGAGGTAAATTAAATATATGACTAATGCAAATAGGCAACTTGTTCTATTTCATTTAATTTTTTTTCCTTTGCTCTGCGGTAACTTGTTGAATTATAGAGATACTTAAGGCTTTGAAAGGTCTACTTCTTACTTGGAAGCATTGCTTGCTTTCCAAATGTGAGACGCTACATTCGTTAGCCCAATAACCAATGAACATAACAAAAAAGGCATAGTGCCGATATCTAACAATCAGCAGTGCCATATAAGTGTGCATTACCATCCAATGGTTATTAGATTTATAAGTCGCACGCTATAAGACATTAAAAATTTCAATATACTAAATTTAATGTCCGAAACAAAATACGCCCAATGAGCAATTACACTAGTTGAGAAA
Organism: Ormosia emarginata; assembly: GCA_029884605.1. Classification (NCBI taxonomy): domain Eukaryota; kingdom Viridiplantae; phylum Streptophyta; class Magnoliopsida; order Fabales; family Fabaceae; genus Ormosia; species Ormosia emarginata. The sequence continues at coordinate 14,413,049 of JAQQTP010000078.1, read as the reverse complement.
CAAATATATAGGCCTCCAAACTAAAAAAAAGGAACATATATATAGGTCCATTTCAATATAGTGAGGGTGGGATCTTTTGGGCTCATTTGAGACTAATACAAAAACACACAATGTATAGGTCCATTCTTTTGCAGTTAATTTTGATTTCCCTGGTATGTTTACTAATCGCAAAACTTTACTTATTAATTCAAACCAAAGAAATCATGTTAACTAACAGAAACTACTAATAGATAAATAAATACAACTATTAGCAAATGATATCAATCACCCCAGTAAATGGTAGTCTTGGTAGTGCACAAAATCAACATCAAGTTTAAGGTGCAGTGGGGGTTTTCATGTCCTTCAAAAAATAGTGACGTTATGCATGTAGTAATTATATGGGTGGAGCGACCAAAGTCCTCCAAATTCGGTCTACACTTGCCTCATATGTCTTCTGGAATTCATTGAAAAGAGGTAGCACCAAGCAAACTGTAATTCTCATCCTTACAACATTCTCGTTCATCTGCAATGTATATGTATTATTTACAGATCTGTGACATTTGAATATACGTAATGACTGAATCAAGAAAACAATGTTAAGGGAGTATGTAGTTTACCAATCCAATGATATTTGGTTAAAAGCAATGCTCCATCTCTAGCCACTCCAGCATCTATATCGCGAAGTACAAGCTAAACCAATTGGACTTTGCAAGTCAGAATTGCAATTAACTTGCGCATAACCCCAAATTAGTGTGAGGTCATCATACATGCAATGATTTTTTTTATGAACATGGGTATAATGCAAGTATTATTAAATCATTAATATAATCACTTGCATCTCATATAGTTACTTTTGGTATAATATTAGAAATGATTGTACCTGTTCTTGCTATTTGGTATTTTCTCGACCATGTCCAATAGCCACACTCTTAGATCTGGGGTAATGTCTTTGCCATCATAAGTATTAAATTGCATGGGCAACATTTTACTAATTTTTGTAGTTTGGCACAAAACATATTAGTTGAAGTTATGAATTTTTCTTTATGTTGGCATACGAAGTATAAAAATCATACTGCATAGTCAAAATTCACTATCACATAATGAATGATATCTATCTGCAAAGACAATTGACTCTGGTCTTTAAAAATGTCCATGCAATACACTTTTCTATCAAAGAAGGAGATTACCATTAAATACCAATGCACAACACATTCAAGCATTGGAACATATATATGCAGTTATTAAATTAAAACGTTCTTAGTAAACTTTCGTGCAAATTAAGGAATGTCCATTAACCGTTGTGATCTATGAGCAATGAAAATGAAACAACGTATTCAAGGTTTTCATAACATGTTCTTGTCAATGCACTCATTACTTAGTAGTCAATATTCTCACTTTTGTCCAACCAATTGAGGAAAATAAAGTTGAACAAAAATAAAATATTTGAACCCAAAACAAAGTGACAAGCAAAATATGTGTTGGGGAAGGTGACGCATAACAAATAATGGTGGAAAAGGACACGTCATAGTATCGGCAACGTGTTGGTTCCATGTCATCTTCATTGCCATAAAGATAACTATCTAAAGTTCATGTTGCCCGGAAAAGATGTTAATATAGTCATTAGATGCAAATCAAATAGTGTGAGTGAACTTTACCTTTGGAGCAATTTGTCTTCTAGGGCAAAGGCATTGAAATTCTTTCCTAGTAGCCTCTATCTCTATGCACTTCACTAGAACCTTGCTACAAATTTATTTTCAATTTGTCAATATTACAGTAATATACGAAAATGACTTTATGGATTTGATTAGGACTCAAGTAAAGTTGGAGCTGGGGATGTCAAACATTTCATCTAGTTTTGTCATAAAGACAAGGGTAGAGGCACGCAACTCCATTGTGGACAACTTCATGTTTGTTGTTGGCCTAAACTTCAAGCGAATGTGCTGGTGTTTGAAAAAATATATAAGTAGTTGTGCATATAAGGTCTTAGTAAATGTGTTTTTTCTTTGTGAGGAAATGTTTGTATTTTTAATTTTAATAAAGATTACCATTACCAAACGTGAGCCCAAATAAGGGGGACTGCGTCTGGCCCAACCAACTCTCAGTCCAATCTAAGTCACAATTGATTTGCAACATAATGGATTGCTATCGTTTTTGGACCAAGGCCACATTGGACATGAACAAGAGGCCCATTAATCAATGACATTTGCTAATCGGTCTGCTTCCTGACCGATGACCAAAAAAAAGCTATGCTTTCTGACCTTTATTAATCAATATGAACATATAAAAAAAAAACCACAAAGACCATAGCAAAAAAAATATGAAGAGTAACATGTTAAAAAAAATCAATCAACATGCAAATTTCAGTCATAAAATAGTCCACAGTTAATAACCTTGGGTATTAGGTTAGAGTGCTGATTTTTCTTGTTACGTCTTGTACTGCTTTGATGGCCCTTTGGTTGGCTAGCAATGGTTTTTGGCATGCTTGATTGATCCCCGTTGAAGTTGGGCTGGCTTGGGCTATCTCCCCTCAGTTTCTTGGTTAGCCTTAATAATTGAGATGGAGGTGGAGATGGACTGAAAAACAACTTCTTCGTGATCTTATTCCCTTCTTGTTTGGTTCCACTGAGGCCAGTCTAACTGTAATCAATTACAACAAACTATCATTAACCAAAGATTACACAATGTAAATGTAATTATGAAGTCAAATTAATAAATTTAACAAACACATAAAATTAAATAACTTAGTAAGTCAACTTTTGCTTGACTGGCCTTTCAACCATAATTGATAGTCATTTTGGAAATGATTTTCATAGCAACTTCTCGTCCTTACTATTGGATGTATCTGAATTGCCTCTTTCCATATTGTAATGGCACATTAGAGTCACAAAATCATTATTGCATGAAAGGCCACCCTCTTTGGTGGGCTTTCCAGTATCTAAGTCATCCATGTTATCCTCATCATCGAATAGGTTAAATACAATGTATCCATCTTTTATAGGTTCATGTGCATCGCATTTTTTCTTGCCTTTTGCTATGTTAAAGGCTGCCAGTAAAGTCACAATTGATGGTCCACTTATATTACCCATACGCCCATGCATATCCATAACCTCAATTGTTGAAATCAAACCGGGGGATGGGGCATCCAAGTTTTCTCCTTTTTTGCATATGGCCATTTGAGTGATCTTCACAATTGATTTTATTTTAGCTAATGTGCATTCAACGTTCTTCAATTGTTTATCCATCCTCTGAAAAAAACCAAGAATGTTCAAATAATATTAGATATTGCTTAGCCCTCAAGCATTATTAGACTTGATATATGTTTGTGTAAAGGTCTTTTTTTTTTGTTGAGAGTTCGTGACACTCAAAACTGATAACTTAATGTATTACATTCAAGGTCTCATCACGGTTTGACTTTTCACTTATGGTTGAATGCATAGACTCCTCATGGACCACGCTTGAATCCTGATATGTTTTAATAAAATGGACATTAAATAATGTAAACACAAAAAATGTTTGACCTTACAGTGAATGCATTCATACCGGTTGGTTCAAATCTTCATTGTTAGGCACAGGTGAGTTTTTGCGCAATAGTTGTTGCCTTTTTTTCCATCAAGTGCCTGTTCACCATAAAGAAAGCATTTATTACATTCCAATATATAGAGATGTAGTTAGGTATTTGGACAATCACCATTACAACATTAACTTACCCAAAGCTTTTGTGTTGCAAGTTGGTGGTGTTTTCTCCCTCAACCACATTGTTCTCCATTAAATGGTCTTAGGGACACATACCAACTATTATAAAAATGGGAGAGATGAGTCATCTTTTTTTGAAAGGGAAGAAGGTATAAATGAATGCAGCTGATGAGTGCATAAAATATTATATATAATATATTATACTTATCCTTGGCGTTGGGTCAGTGGTTGGTGACAAGTAATAAATGCCACCCAGCTACAGCATGCTTAATTATGGTGGAAAAAAAAATTAGCAGTCCCACAAAGTTGGGAGGATGTACGACTTTAATGGGCTTCAGAGATAGGCCCATACTTGAAATTAGATGTCTTCTCAATCGGCCATTCTAAAAAGTTGCAAAAGAATCCATCGACAATGCCCCACTTAATATAAAGTTGTAATTTACATTTAATATATTGTGAAAAAATATGTCAATAAAAAAATAAGTTCTTTTTGTGCGAATATATTCATGGTCAAAGGTATCAAGGTCCATATTGTAACATATGGTCCCAGTAAAATTCTTAAATATTGGAATAGTCAAATTATTTGGTTATGCACAATGTTAAATACTTTCAAATGAATAAATATGTTCCTACTTTATGAGTATCGAGTTAACCACATTATGATTTTTAACTAATTAATATAATTTATTATTAAGTTATTATCGTAGATAGTTAATAACTAAGAATGTAATTGGTCTAGTGAATCCAAGTTGAGTAATATAAGTTAATGTAACAATTCCTCATTTAAATGTAAGTTTCTTTTTTTTGAACAGGTTTTTAAAAACAAAATCTAGTTCATTTTTTTGGGAAGATATTATTGTTATGTTTGAATAGAGTATTTAAAAAGTGCATGTGTTTTTATTAATGTTTGGTTAGTTCAAATAGTTCGACACTTGTTCCCCTTAAACAATGCTTGAAATAAGAGTCTTGTGACTAGAGAAAACCATCATTGGCAGAAATTTACACCTTTGTAATCTAACCTAGCTCAACTCTAGATTAGTCAGGATCCAATATTAAAAAAAAACTTTTTTTACATGCACTAATGTTTGAATGTAAAAATGTAAAATGACTTTTTTAAATATTTATTCTCATCAAACAGATTCACTAATTTGTAAATACAAGTATCTTTTTAGATGCAATAAAATTCAATCTTAAAAAAAAGTGCCATTGTTCTTTTTGTGTTGTACGTAAAGGTTGACTGAAAATTTTAACAATGGCCAAACTACGATGATTCAAGAGTGGGGTGGTAGCAGGGACAAGCCCAAGTGTAACCATGTGGGGACATATGCCCCCATTTGAGTTAAACTTTTTTTAACTATATATATAATTTTTATCATTTATGGCTTTATGGTTCTATAATTTATAGATTTTGACCCCCACATTAAAATAAATGAATGATTTGGTACTTCACAAATCTTTTAAGTATAATTTTTAATCACATGAGACATAAATTTTAAAATTATTCTTTGATTACGTATGTAGAAAAAGAAATATATGATAATATTAATTATAAAAAAATTATTCATTGTTCTCAAAATATTAAAAAATTACAAGGAACAATTATAAATTTATTTTTTATTGTTTTTATTATATTTTATGTGTAAATATAATTTTTTAAAAAAAATTATATAAAATATTCATAATTTTGCCCCTACTATCATAAATTTTTGGGTCTGTCACTGTGTGGTAGTAGTGGTGAAGTGTATAAGTAGTGGTGAAGTGTATAAAAAAATAAAATAAAAAAACCCACGAAACATGTTATTGTAGGTAAAATCAATGAGTGTATCATGCACCCTAACATAGTAGGATGCATAATAACATAAGTGCATCATTCAAACAACAAAAAATAATACATTCATCCATTTAAATGTCGCAATTCATCCTTCCAACGGATATTCTCCATGATTAAATCAAAGTTCTCTGACTCTAACCTATAAACATCTTGCTCCAAAGAAATAACCTTGTGGTAATTAAAATCTAATATATCTACTCATCTCCCAACACACAACTTCCTTAACTTACAAAATACACTGTGTATCCTATTTTACTTGTAAAAAAACAAACATAGAAGCATAAGTAAAACTTTGACATAAAAATCGTTACCCATACGAACCCTGAGTTGAATGCACCTACCCTTACGTGCCTCCTATCCTAACCATGCCAAAACAACAACTTACTCACAAGCAACATAATTAACCAGAAATTAAAACCAACTATGACACCCACGAGATACCTACCTCTCTGTAATTTTGATTCCCAACCATGTTTGGGCCATCTCCCGCAAGGGGAACATGCATATTTCCCACAACAGTCGCACTAGGATATCTAACAAATGCTCCAACATGCACACCACCATGCACGTTAACCACCTCAGCTGTAGGACGTCCACTAGTATAGTCATAATAATACTTTGCCCCTGCATCCTCTGCCAAGGCCCTACATGCATATGATTTGAACACACTACCACTAAATCTGGTTATGTGTGCACTGCATTGAACCAATTTGAATAAATACTAGGCTGGTAACCTACAAACACCACATAGAACTTCTGCCTTGAACTATTCATGGGTATTGACAGTGGAAGACAATTGTTGGAACGATTATTGTGTCATATTACTTCTTATGTGGTAACCTTATATATAAACAAGAGGAAATGAAATATTGAGCACGGGAGTGCATGCTAGCCCAACATCTAATTCAACTTTTCGAATACTTGAAAATGGCCACGTGAGGGCAATGCAACATCTAACTCCATTCCTTTACTCTCTTTTTTTAGTGGTTTGGTCTAATTTCAATCCTTGCAAGTGGCATGTGAGGGCAAAATATTTGGTAGACCATTGTGTTTTTTGATATAAATTGTTGGGCGAATTTAATGCTCCATTTAAGTAGTTGGGTGTACTTCTAGGTCAACAGACACTTGCCTTGGAAGAAAAAATAATATACACAATATATTGGATCAATCTTTCAATCGTTTAGGTCTATCACTGTGCAAGAAAAGTTGCTCACTTCAGCAGGCCTATTCATCTAACACACGTTAGGCAATTCAGCAGATGCAGTTGTAAGGAAAAAATAACCATGCATACAGTCAGATACTTCGTTAATGTGAAATTATTTAGGTATAGATTTCGGTGACTAAATTTATTGGGTTAAACATTTTGTGGCTTTGTTAGGCACGTATGCTAAAATTGATTTCGGGGACTAAACCATGCATAGCACCATTTTTCTCGTATAAAAGCCTTACTTAGCTAAATAGGTTTTATTTATTAATGTCCAAATGCCTTTTTATTAATATTTTTTATTATAATATTCATACATGTAAACTAATTTTTCATACAACAATTAGGATATCTTCATTTTTTTACATGGCCACATTCTTTAATATACAATATCAATTTTAATACAGTGAAAACATAAAGTATGCCACGTTTGGTATTGGTACATATTTTTCCCATATAATATTACTTTAATATATATTAAAACAACTTTATTTCATAAATGGGATGGTTTTGCATCTGACACACTTCGTACCTTGTGTTATCAATCAGTTGTCCCCTAATTTATGCTCGTCTAGTCACGTCAAATTATTCATCAAGTATTAGCTCTATGTTCGAAATTTAAACATGCGCGTCTATTTTCAATTTAAAATCATTGTGGCTCACTTTTATCTATACAGTAGGCTATACTTTAAGACCGAAGATCAATAATCCATACCTGAGATCAACCTAGTTAAAAGACTGGATTATAGGGTCAATAGTTTGACGGGATTCAAAAGGTCGAATCATCAAATTTAGATAAAAAAAAAAATACTTTAAAAGATACTATATGAACAAATTAGTTGTTAGAAAAACATTTACATTAAAAATTATTAAACAAGAAAAACATTGGACCAAGGTGTAGCTAACGATTCTGAGCCAATATACTGACCGAACTGACCTAAAACCTAAATCATGGATTTTTTAGGTAAATTGGCCAGCTCGGTTCAGTTCATACAAATATTGTTTAATATTAAATTATAGTATAAAATTCGTTGAAGAATAGTATAATATGTAGTTATACATACATCAGTTTCTATGTTTAAGGCTTGACCTTGGTCTACCTTGTTAAACAAAAGTGACAGGGCAATGGTTTTACTGGAAGGCCAATTTAGCTAAATAAGTCAGGCTTCAAGCAATTGAAAAAAACCTTTTAGGTCTAGTGGACTGACCAAAATGGTGATTGGTAAGAACGAGAGTAACGTCTATGTGTGAGCATTTTCGCCTTTTGCTGGACTTCAAAGTGGAACAACGCCATTCCACTAGATGAACCTTTTTTTTTTCAGTGGTCGTTTAGCCATGATTAAAAGCTAGAGGTATACAACTTTTTAACTATGACTAGATGACTTTTTTTAATTTTAAAAAACTATGGGCAGGTTGAGTACCCGTGAGTTGGACATTTCCAAACCCACTATCTGACTCACAGACTGCAAGTTAAGGTATTTTTCAATTCGACCCAACTCGCATTTTTTAGGTTGGGTTGAGTTGAAACCTGCGAGTTCGTGAGTTGACTTAACTTTCTTGACATCCCTATCTATGAGTGCCTAATTTTTAGAAGTTCTCAAACACCCCCATATTTGATGATATTTAAATTAAGTGATACATCAATGATATTCTTTTATCTTATGATATTGCAATGGATAGTTGTGAAATGAAGAAATTTCCTTTCATATTGTCCTATACGTATCATGAATCACAATGTTGATAACTATAACCTAACGGTAATAATCTTACTTTGTGGGAATCAATTGTTGGGAATTGTTATAAATATTAATAATGATTATAGAGCACATTACAAAGTTAATGTGGTTCAGAAATTTCCCTATTCCACCAAATCCAACTAAATTTATCAAAATCAATAAATCCAATCTTTTTAAATCACACTCTCACAAACCTAAAACCCAATTACACCCAAAACTTTCACTCACAATTTTTCCTCCACCTTCAGGTAATATGTTGCAACTTTTCTATTACTCAATCTTATACCCTAATACAAAGTATTTATAACTCACAAAAACTTTCTTGACAAATATTACCCTTTTTACACTCTTTATGACTTTTTTAGTTTCCTATTAAAAAACAAATATATAACATATCTTGCATATCTCTCACATATTATTCATATTTATTACATGTTGTTACTAGTTTTTCTCTCCCTTCATAATTACAAAAAGAACCTCTAGTAACTCTCAAGATTCCACCTCTTGCAAAATAGCCAAAACCCAAAGAATTCAATCTACCCAACAAAATTAAATTCTTTCTAAGTGCCAACACATACCTTACATCACCAACAATATTGATACTATCATTATGCAATCTAATTTTGGCTCTACCTTTTGCAAGAATATTGAATCCATCACTATTAGCAAACTTCACAACTTCACCATCACAAGCGTCAAATGTTTCTAACAATTCTTTAAATGCACAAATATGAATAGAGCATGCAGAATCTAAAAGCCAATCATCACTCAAATTGCTTTTCCTTTCTTCAGTAATTAGGACACTTTCTTCTTCATAAAAATAATCTTTAGCAATTGCAGGTACCCTATTTCCTTTCTCTTTGCTCTTCTTCAATTCGTTGAAATCAACTATCATCTTTTTACAATTGTATTTAGTGTGATCCTTCTTATGGCAATGGTAACACTCTACATCATAGTAATCTCTTAGCGAACAATATCTTGGCATTGAGTTTGTTCGTCATTTGCCATAATAGTTGCCATTTGAAATACTCCTATTATGTTTAGTAACACAAATTGTAGCCTCAATTTGAATCGTTGGCTTCCTAAATCTTTCACTCTCTAAGACTACTATTATCACAACATTTTCCTTGAATGTCTCTTTCTCAACCAAGAGTGTCGTCACCAAAGTATCATAAGAATCTAGAAATGATGATAATAGTAACATCGCTTTAACCTCATTTTCAGTCTCCACACCAATACTACCTAATTGTCTAATCAACTTATTAAAAACATTAAGATGATCTCTAGTGCTTGTACCTTCATCCATCTTCAATATATATAATTATTTCTTCAAATTTTATCGGTTCGTAAGAGATTTAGACATATATGTATCTTCAAAATATTTTCACAATTTTTCTATTGAAGTTTATCCATAACTTTATACTTTACCTATGGGTCAAACATAAACGAATTATGCTAACAATTTTCATCTCAAGATTTTTCCAATCATCATTCGACATCTTCTTTAGTTTCTTTCCTTCTCTATCAAGTGTTATATACAATCCCTGTTGCACAAGGATATCCTTTTTCTAACATGCACTGACATTATTTTTTCCATCAAATGACTCCACCTCAAATTTGCCGCTGCCCAAGATCGTTATCTTGGTCAAAGCTTTGATGCCATTGTTGGGTATCGTTGCAAATATTAATAAAGATTAGGGAAAAGTCTAATTTACCCTCTCAAACTTTGGGTCATGTACACTTTGGTCCTCAAACTTTAAAAAAGTGTAACATGATCCTTAAGCTTTCTAACATGTGCGTTTTTCGTCCCTTTGTTTAATTTTCAATAAAACTCTAACAGCTAAAATCATATTTTTGAAAGTTTTAGAACCACAGTGCATATGATGCAAAGTTGGAGAGGGTAAATTGAACTTTTCTCATCAAGAAATTTCATACAAAAAATGGTCATATGATTTTAGCATGACAATTTCTTTTAGATTTTGACGAAAAATCAAATAGAATGACTAAAACGCACAATTTAGAAAGTTTAGGAATCACATGACACATTTTTAAATTTTGAGGACCAAAGTGTACATTACCCTAAGTTAGAGGGGGTAAATTAGACTTTTCCCTAAAGATTATAGAGCACACAACAAAGTTAATGTGGTTCGACAATTTGACTATTCCACCAAATCCAACTAAATTTATCAAAATCAATAAATTACAATATTTCTAAACCACACTCATGAACCCAAAACCCAATTACATCCAAAACTCCCACTCTCAATTTTTCCTCCACCTATAGGTATTACATTGCAACTTCTCTATTACTTAATCTCATGCCCTAATACAAAGTATTTATTGTCCACAAAAACTTCTTTAACAAACAATTACATTTTTTACACTCTTTATGACATTTCTAGTTTCCTATTAAAAGAACAAATATCTCTCATATCTTATATATTTCTCACATATCATTCATATGTATTATATATCTTAATATTAATTACAAAATATAAATCTACTAATAAAATAAAAAACTATCAATCATAATATTCAGATTAAAAAATTTGGGTCAAATCTAACAATATCTTTTTCCCCTTATTTTACAATTTAAGTCAATATTCTCAACACTAATGAATAATTGCAAAGTACTGTTTGAATGTTGGTGATCTCTTGTTTATTGTTTCTCACATATCCCTTTGTTCTTTGTATATTAATTTAGCTTAGATCATGTCATGTCCAAGTCTTCTTCCCTTGGGTGGTTTGCATTCTGCAACAAAGAAATAAACAATTGTCCCCCTTTCCACTTGTTTTTGCGGCTTCATGTTTTTGTTATGAACATGTGTTTGTTTTATACTTGTTCATCTTTCCACTCTAGGAAAAGTCCTTGGATGTTTTGATTTGCTGTTTTCATGGAATGTGTTATACTTCATGTTAAATGACATTTGAAAAATGATGTTATAGTTATGCTTTCAAATTGTTATATTAGTTCTACGCTTTGAGTGCTTTAATTTGTCTTTGCATACTTTGGCGTGTGTTTGGTTTGAATTAGATGAATTGTCTAACAATTTTTTTGTTGAAAAAAAGTTATTGGGTATTGTTAAATCATGTTTGAATTGCAGGATGAAAAAAAAATCAACAGTTTTTTTTTTCTTTGTAAAAAGTTGTTGGAGTAAAAGCAAATTGGTGAGCATTTTGTAACTGTTAAAATTTTTTTATCTTTGATATATAAATATTATTTTATCTTTAATTAAATAATTTTTTTATCAATTAAATAATTTTTATAATTATTTTATACTTATTTTAATAATTTAATGTATAAAAATAATTTTTTTATATTATCAAAATAAAATAAATTAACTTAAAATTATTTTTTAAATAATATATCTAAATATAATTAATTATTAAAATAATCAAACTTTTATAATTATCTTAAATACGTACTTAATTAATTTGATTACCTCTGTCAATCACATGACAAGCTCTTATTTCAATTCAATAAAAAATTTTTCCTTTCGTTCTCTCTCTTTAGCACGCCATAGTAATTCTCTCTTTCTGATCTGCCGCTCTCTCTTTTTAATAGGACATTCTCTTCATTTGATTTGGAGTTGATTTTCACAATTACCTACATGCCACAATATTGAGCGTTCTATCTCTGCACATCGTTACCTGATAAGGCCAAATTTTCTACTTTTCTTCTTAATCTGTTGCTCTTTTTTTTTTTTTGGGGGGGTAAAGGTTGTTTTTTTATTTTTGATATAATAAGAAGTTATATACATTTAGAAATTCTATTTTGTGAAAGTTATTTGTCGATTTCTCGTGAAAGTTTAATAAAAAATATATTTAATAAAATTTAATGATTTATAAATTATTAAATTAAATAAAACTATGATTATATATATATATATGTTAAGTTAAAATTGTATTACTAGAAGTGTATAAAATAATGGAAAAATGCAAAACAAAAGATATTTCATAAAACTTATAATGGCATATTATAATTAAAAAATGTTATAAAACATTAAATTAAAATTATATTTTTTTTAAAAAGTGTGGTGGAGTAAGAAACACACAATGAAAAAAAGACACAATATAAAATAAATAAAAAACTAACAATCTCTAATTCACAAGAGCATAGACTAGTATTGTAACTTAATATGAACAGGCTTGTTGGGTAATAAAGTGGGTTTGACCTTGACATTTTCTGGTCAATTATATTATAGTAATGTTATATTTTTTTATAAAATTTTTAATAATAATTTTTTAATATTAAATAAAAAATAAATATATCTAATATTTTAAAAATATAAAAAATATTTAATATTTTATTTATTTAATAATTAAAAATAATAAAAAAATTGAATAAAAAAATAAAATATTTCTCATTTCATCATGCATCTTACTATAATAGGGTGTATGATATGTATGATGCAACTTGCACTTAAACCGCGACAACCAGCTTTTCGTTATTTTATCTAATATCCCTCTACTAAGGCTGTTGCCAATACAGTCATAGAGAAATTAATTCAATCCCACAACTAACTCATTAATTACTTCAATATAATGAGTCGTTGAATGTCCATCTTATTGTTGAAATTTTTTTACTTAAATTTAAAATATTTAAGTATATTAAATTAATTAATATTTAATATTTTTATATTTTAATTATGTGATATAAAAATTTATAAAAATATTAAATATTAATTAAATTGATGAACTTAACCGATTGTTGTGAATTTATATAAGAATTTTTCCAGTCTGAAAATCTCCATCTGTGTCTATTATATTTCGGCATCCATTTCCAGACGTCCTCCTAGAAATCCGACTTCGAAGTGCATGCAGTGGAAGACGTGTTCTACAGATTGGTGAGCTTGGGGATTTTTACATATTGCTCCGAGGTTCGTGTCAAGTAGTCATTGTTGGGGATCTGTAGTACTTCGTGTCAATTACCCATTGTCGGGGGATCTTTGGTTCGCGCCAGTTACCCATTGTTCGAGATCTTTGATCGGAGGTTGGACACTATACTTAAGGGTCGAAGGTGAGTAGTAGATTTATGGATTTGGCCATGGTGGTTCTTGTAACTGATTATGGTTGTTAAGTTCAGTTTTATGAGATGAAGCATACAAGGTATGACCATGGTTGTTCCTATAACTGATTAATTTTTTTGGCTGATTTAAATCTAGTAAGTGAGATTTTCTTCTCCATGGTGGTTCAAATTACTCAGAGTAGGATCGTTGTGTCAAGAACCAACTCACCTCGAAGGTTCCAAAGTTTAAGCTAGTAGTTAGGGATTGGAATTATGTACTGCCTTGTAGAACAATTTCCTCCTAATAAATAAAATCTATTAATTTATGGTGTGTATGGGTAAACTTAAAAAAAAAAAAAGTGATTATAAGATAATAAAAATAATTGATTATTTTTTTAGAGATTTTAATGAAAAATAAAAATTGTTTTAAATACAATTATAAAAGTACTTTTTACTTTCTCTTTCTTTATTACATCTCTCCATAATTAATTATTTTGAAAAACAACTCATTCTTGCTTTTTAAGAAAAAACGTAAAAACTGCTTTTTTTTTTCAAAATCTTATCCAAACATATGTCCATGTTTCAAAATGACTTTATTTTTTTAATGAAAAAAACACTTTTCTTGTAAAAAAAATGCACAAACAAACACACTCTTATTATGATAAGTCTAATTATTTACTCATTATATCATCCTATTGGCTTACATATCTTCCCTTAGAGATATTTGGTGCTGGCACTGCCTTGCGGTTGTTCTTTGAGTTGTTGCAATACCACCTTATCACTCTGTTTTTCCATTTGTTGATTGAGGCTCTGGCGGTCCAATGCACCTATCTTTATCCACAAGTAAGCAATTGGAAATTCTTATACTTCCTTATTAGAGTCAATTTGGTGTCCCATTAAAAATAAGTGTTAAAAATCCGAGGAAAAAAAAAGCCTTCAGTATCCTCATGCTAGAAAATCAAACCCCACAAGTTTTGTCCATTGGTGTGAACCTAATCTCACAACCACGTTTGATAATATACTTCTTCCCATATAATTTCATTGTTCTAAATTGTCTTAAAATAATTGCCTTCTCACAATTTTATTTCTACAAGCCTAGGGAAAGAAAAGCTATTAGTAAAAATATACAGTCGTTATTTGCAAAATCACCTGTGATTCTCTTATATAGGTAGAAAATTTTTTAAGTGTCCATATTTTTATATAAAGTTTGATCAATATAAGTTGTCTCTCGGCCATGAGTAGAAAATGTAATTTTCCAACAGTGATTTATGTCATGTGGACTTTATTATGATTCCTTTCCCTCACTGGTCTTTTTTCCCTATGCTATTGCCTGACCTTTGATTTTATGCCCTTCCTGTGAATTTAGGATGTCACTGAGTTTGAAAATCATCTTAGTATGCTGATCTCATGGTATGAAAGTTTTAGTAACTTTTAAGCAACAAGTAATAAATTGATAATCTAAAATCTTGATGAAGTTGCAAATTTATTAGACTTGAAAAATAAATCTTGTAGGAATATTAAATAGCATACATTGCAAGTATAATTGGGATTAGGTAAATGTTATCTTCTACTTCTATGTTCCAGATAGTTATCAATGCCAGTAACCCTATGAGTAGTGAACCCTTTAATTAGGTGCTTTTTTTCCTTCATGACATATTGTGTTTTATCAATTTCTTATGGTGTTGGATGATGATGCACCTTTATACTGAATTATATGTGAAGTCTTAGGAGAAAATAAAATTTTGAAGGAATGGTGAGGTTACTCATTTAACTTTTAAACTATGTAGTTGCTATTTGGTGTGTACCGAAGTGTATGATGTTAGTTATGTTCCTTATGAGCTCTTAAAAATATTGAATGGACACTTTAGAAGCATTTTGAAATAAGGGATGGGCTGAGACTAGAATGACATGGACTTTAGGTTCTTAGAGATATTGTCCTAACAATTCTTATATGGTATTTGAGTCTTTCATATGTACATATAAATGTTTGTAGAATTCTTACATCAACTTGGTCTAAATGGGATAAGATTGACAAATAGAAGTATCCACTTAAAAATTTCCAGCTCAAATATTGATTCCTAGGATAGATGCTTCCATAGTTGAACTTTTGGTGCATTAAAGAGGCCTCTCTTTTCTGATTTGGAACTATTGACAAACAAGATATTTTTAGACCATGCTTTAAACAATAGGGTGAAAAACCCATAAGAATGTGTTTTAAATGTGAATTTAGTTGATGGTGTAATTTAGATTTGAATTTTTGTATTACTTCTTCATCTCAGCATTAGCTTGTTTAGTTGTTCCTTTTTAGTAAAGTTAGCAATTGTCAAAACATTTTAATATTAGTTGGTTTTGATTTGCTCAAAACAACATATACTGTATGCTGATTGTTAAGTTGTTAGTTGATAATCTCATTTATTTAAACATGATTTGTGTTTATTTATGACTTTAGTAGAATAATTATTTAATGAATAAGCCATGGTTTTGAATCCCTTGGATTGGAAATTGACAATATGTAAAAGAAATTAATAGAAATTAAAAAACAAAACAAAATTGATAATTAGAGAATAGCTTATAATGAGGGCTTGTGTAACATGTAGGAATAAATTGATGTTTGGTAGAGGATATGGATGTGTAGGTGGTGAATATTATTTTCTAATTTTATATTTGAATATTATATATTTGAAGGCGATTGTTTTTTTTACCTCAGTGTTTGATAGACTGAGTAGATTATGGTTAGGGGTTTGATTTTGTGATTGGATCTACTCCCTTGTTGTATGTTACAAAGTAACTGATTATGGTGGTGCAATGATTATTTGTGTGGTGAATGATATTATTCCACGGAATGTGTATTTGGAAGATAGATTTGGTAATAATTAATATTTGTCTTTTTTTCTTTTTTTTTTTTTATTGTTCAGGGTGCATGGCATTTTAGAAGTGGTGGAAGAAGACCATAAGGAAAAGATTATCCAGAGATGTTTGAAGGACACCTAGCAAGTTATTCAAACAACGATACAAATGATGTGTTTGAGGTATATTCACTTCTAATTATATGGTATAAGGTACATGAGTTTAATCTTTGTGTTTGTATGCAAGGCAATAAGTTGGTTTTTAGAATTTGTTGGTATTCGTAGTAATAATTTGAATCATTTATAATCGTAGGGACTTACATTAGTGTCTATAAGAATAGAAGAAATAGAGCAGCCAAATGGAGATGGAGATGAAGGTGCTAGGTCTAGTGGCTTTGATTTCTTGGCTATTGATGGTGTGAAAAACTTCGGGAGGTTTAAGTTCAACTTGTTACCCCTAAATTTGATGAAGGAATTCCATTTTTCAAACCTGGATGTTGCTTATGAATTTTATAATGAGTACAGTAGAATTAATGGAATTAGTATAAGGAGACATAAAAATGGACGAAGTAAGAAGGCGGATACAGTTGGAAGACATTTGTTTGTTAAGGCATAGGCATAGAGAAAGTAAATATGTTCATGTCGATAACCGATAGAGGGAGTCCAAGTCGCTTACTAGGTGTGGTTGCAAAGCTCAAATGTGCGTCCATGTTAAGGGAGCAACCAGTAGATGGTATGTGATTGTATTTAACGATGAACATAATCATGAACTGGTGAAACCTAAGTTGTTGGACTTCTTCAGTCACACAGGAGGATGATTGATGTTGATATCTATTAGATGAACAACATGAGAAATGTTGGCATAAGTACCCCAAAAATATATGAATCTTTTGCTAGCCAATCATGTGGGTGACATGGTCAGATTTAGAAGAAAAGAGATGTATAATCAAATTGATAAACAATGAAGAATGCAAGATGGTGATGCAAAAGCATTACTCATGTATCTTTATCAAATGTCAAGTATAGATCCCCGTATGTATTGAAGGCATGTAGTTGATGGTGAGGGACATTTGTGGCCCTTGTTATGGTGTGATGGAAGTTCCCAACTTGATTATCAAGTTTTAGGGGATGTGTTGGCGTTTGACGCTACTTACGGTCATAACACGTACAAGTGTCCAAGAGTTATTTTCTTAGGTGTTAACCATAACTTACAAACAATAGTATTTGCTAGTGCTATTGTGTCAGATGAAATGGAGCAAACGTATGTGTGGATTCTAGTGCAATTTGTGCAAGCAATGAAGGGCAAGTGTTTGAAATTTGTTATCACTTATGGGGACCTAACAATGAGGAATGCCATCATGAGAGTTTTCCCGAATGCTCACCATAGATTATGTGTGTGACACCTTTTAAGCAATACAACTTCAAATGTTGGTAAACTGAAGTTCACTGTGGAGTTTAAAAATGCATGTTAGGTGATTATGAAGTTCTTGAACTTGAAAATAAGTGGGAGAAAATAGTTTAGGAATGTGGTGTGTAAGAACATGGTTGGGTAGAAGATATAATCGAGAAGAAGATGATGTGGGCCATTGCCCATATGAAGGGCAGGTTCTTTGCTAGACTTAGAACAACTTCTAGGTGTGAAGCATTGCATTCACAACTTGTCAAGCATGTTGGATCTTGTGACAATTTGTTTGAATTCTTACAGTATTTCTAGCGTTGCTTGGATTAATATGCACATCAGTGAGGTATAGGCTGATTTTAAGTCTTGCTATGAGGCCTCGGTGATGCAAACTCTTTTGCATGGTTTGGAGAAGGTTGTGGCTCAGGTATAGAGTAGAGAGATATTTTATATATTCCGTTCTATGCTATTTAAGGTATCCATTATCAAGGTTGTTGGTTTTAAAAAAATAGCAATGAGTGACATTAATATAGTTAGCAAGTATTATAGTGCAAGGTCCAAATGGCATGTATCATACTACCCATCTAATATGAAGCTTAGATGTTCTTGTTAACTGGAGCTAGCAAAATGGGTCTGACCCGTTGGGTCATCCCGCTAACCTGCAAAAAAATGACGAGTTTGGTTACATGTTTTAACCCATTTTTAATTTTTAACCCATCTAACCCGCCCCACCTAACTCGCTGTTAGGTAGGTCGTACACGGGTTGGTCCGTCGGGTTGCTCCTCTTTTTTTTTTCCCTTTTAAGTGCTACACTTTAGTTAGAGGCTTACTCTTTCCTAATCAAAACCTAATTCCCAAATTAGAGTATCAAACTCTCACTTTCCCTTTCTCTCATCCTGCTACTTCACCGCCGTCTATCTTCCCCCTCAGCGGCTTGACCCTTACTAGCCTTATGGCCTCCATCCACTGCTCGTTGTCATGTTGTCTTTCTCCATCTCTTAAGGCTCGCTGCCTCCTGCCTCTTTCGTCTCTTTGTCGGATGCTTTCTCTGTCGCTGCTCTCCTTGCTCCTTCGCTAGCTCGTCGTAGTTACTCTCCTTTCTCCGTCGCTAGCTCATCGTCGCTGCCTCTCTCTCTGTGCAAGTACCCGCTCATTCGCTTGGCTCTCTTCTTATTTTTTGTGCAACCCTTTTTTTTTTAATTTTTTGGTTCTCATTTTTTAAGGATTATGCTGGTGCATGATGCTTAACTTGTCTTCTTAATTGATTGTTATTACTTATGGATGAATTGATGCTCATTGTGTGTATTTTTTGTTGTTGCAAATTTTGTAGTGGTTTTATTTGAGTGTTTGTCTTAAACTGAAAACATAAAATGGACTCTGTCAATAACAACCTTCTTGATCTTGAAAATGTAGATCTTATTGTTGATGAGTCTCATTCCAAACCTCCTAAGAGAAAGGCTAAATCAACAACATCTGATTGTTAGAAGTTTTTCACAAAGATAGGAGTGGGTGACGATGGAATAGAAAGGACAGAATGTAATGCTTGTGAAAAAAAAGTATAAGATTAGGGATGAATTATATGGGACGTCATCTTTAAATCCTCACATCTCAAATTGTAAATAAGTTAAATTTGAATATGTTAGTTAGATGATGATAGACATGCAAGGAAAACTAAAGTCTCAAAAGATAGATCAAATGGTATTACGTGAGATATGTGCCGCCGCAATCATTGAGCATGAACTTTGTTGAGTATAAGAATATTAGGAGTTGGATAAAATACTTGAATCCCAATACAAATCATATTTCTAGGAATATAGCAAAAGTCGATGTCTTAAATATTCACAAGACAGAGAAAGAGAGGCTTAAACAAGCAATGACTAGCATTTCGAATAGGATATGCCTAACTTCTGATTTATAGACAACTTGTTACCAAGTGGTCTCAAAACTCACGAGGGGGTGAATTGAGTTTATAAAAACTTTTCGCAAATTTTTCGTAAAATCTTTGATTACCAATTTTCGTCGAAGCTATTAATCGATAGAAATAAATGAATGAATGAGATAGAAAAATATTGCACTCAAATGAACTAGACAAGAGAGATAGTATTCAAGTAAATCAATAAAACAATGCACAATATAAAGAAGTTGAGTTAGGAAAACAAACACCAAGTTTTATCTTGGTTCAGCCACCAATCTACTTGTGGCTTACGTTCAGTCCTCAAGCAACCACTCGAGATTTTCATTATATCTTTAAGCTTGAAATCAGGTGCTTGACAACCTTTACAAATTTGGAGCACTCAATACACTTTGGGATACCTCACTTTTGTGCTTGAGCCTCTATATTCAAGGGATACCTCACCCTAACTGTTTTGAGGGATACCTCATATTCTCTTAATAGATTATACAAAATTTAGATGAAAGAAACTCTCTCTAGAACAGATAATACAAATTGAAGAACTATGGTATTAAGGATTCACACAACTTGAAGCACAAAACAGGGTATTCAATAAAATGATGAGAAAACTCGTATTTAATGCTCAAGGATATTTTTTAGAATGTTTTCCAACTCATAATCAATGCTCAAACACTTTCATTTATAGCCCATAGCATTTAAGAGACATTGGAAGTGGTTGGG
Organism: Ormosia emarginata; assembly: GCA_029884605.1. NCBI lineage: Eukaryota > Viridiplantae > Streptophyta > Magnoliopsida > Fabales > Fabaceae > Ormosia > Ormosia emarginata. The sequence goes on along the minus strand of JAQQTP010000078.1, from coordinate 14,392,721 downwards.
GGCATTAAATGCTCTTAATAGATCCGTTGGGGAAGTGTTCTACATTTGGGCATAACTAGTTATGAGATATACATAATCGGTTATGACATGAAGAAATGGAATCCTGGGTTTTTAAAACACTCCATAACTGATTACATCAAAAGCCATAATCAGTTATTGGTTTTTAAAATACAAAAGGAGCAACGTACTGAGACATTATATAACCAATTATGAATTAGTCATAATCGGTTATGACCCATTTAGAAAAACATAGAAGCACGTTCTAACTTGTCATATAATTGATTATGAATATATCATAATCGGTTATGAGGCTTAAGAAAAAGTAGGAATAGCCTCTGACTTAGGGAATAACAGATGGAAAATCTATAACCTGTTATTCCCTTTTCAAAACATTTTGGCATGCTTCATATTTGGCCACATAACCTGTTATGGGAAATCCATAACCTATTATGGCTTTCTTAGAAACATAGGATTTTCAAAGAATTTCTCAACCAAGGATATTCAAAATCTTTCCAAACTTTCTAAGAGCATTTTACTCAATCTTAAACACAATTTTCATAAGATGAAAACATGATTATGCAAAGCCATTTAAACATAAGTTTAGAGCCAAGAAATGAGCTTTTGTGTGAGTCCAATATATCTCTACATATGATCTAAGTCTTATTAGCTAATCTTGAAAAACCTTGGGGCTTGATCTTTGCACTTCATTGTTTTCTTATTTGTTGATCATCAAAACCACGACCATTGCCATTCACATTCTCCCCTTTTTTGATGATGACAAACAATCATTTGAGAAAAACATTAGTTCAATTAAATTGATATTCACACAAGGTATTAAACAAAACTTACTCCTCCTCTATTTTTCAAGAGGTCACAAGTTCAAAGTTTGCACAGCTCCCTCTTGATATTGGAATCCTAGAATCATTGAATTTATACATTTCGTTTACCTTTTCTCAAAGACTTTCTTCTCCCCCTTTTGTCATGATAAAAAAGATATTCCATATATTTTGACAAAGAGAGAAGAGATAGTGCAAAACCATTGCTAATTGACAGATATTACGAGAATAATATTAAGTAATAGTATCATCAAAACATAAATAGATTGCCACAATATATCATCAATATCATAATATTTAAGGTAAGAACATAAACCAACCATAAACAAAGTTATATACTATGTCTCATGATAATAGCAAAACAGAGCAAAACAGAGTTATATATACAACAAACATATTGACAAAGTAAAAGCAATCCAAACTCAAGTCCCATGATCCTCTGGAAAGCGTTGCTTAAGCCTGTCCAAATGATCTTCCATGGCACTGAGGCGATCATAGATTGTTGTGGTGCTATTTTCTTGATAAGCTTGAAGATTTGTAAGCCTAGTTTCAATTCTAGTGTTCTGAGCTTGAATGTCTTGAAGAACAGCGAGAAGATGGTCTTCGTTGTTTATAGGGGCATCCTCCATAGGAGCATCAAGACCTTCAGCTGTTGTTGCCTCTCGTCCTCTTCCATAAACCCAAGCATTATTAATTCTCTTGATTTGCATTTCGTTGAAAGTGGTTTTCCCAAATTTGTTATGTCCAGCAAGCTTAACCACACTAGCTTCTTGGATAAAATTAGCTTCTTTATCATAATAGTTCAGGATTTTTGTAACTGTTAGAGTAAATGGGAGATCCATCATGAGCTTCTCCTCAGCCTTCATCATGTAGTGCATGATGAGAAAGGACCAATTGATATTCAGCTTTTGTTTCATTGCCCACATGAAGAAGACATCTTCTTCTTCAATCTGGGCATAATTGCTAGCCCTTGGAGCCAAAATATGAACCAGCACAAAATGAAGAAGATGGTCTTGTGGTCTCAAATGTCCAACAGTGAAATTTTTACTAGTTAGGACTTGGATGCCAGGTTGAATCATAGCCTCAATGGCTGGTCTTTTATCATAATTTTCCCATTGTGTGTGACTTTCCTCTGTGAACCTTTTCCCGGAATATTTCAAAGCAAACAAAGTATGCCAAGGTTTGGGTGTTACAATTAGCCTATGTCTGCTAACTTCAGAAACAAAATTTGATCTAGCAAAGTGCAAATTACAGAAGTAAACTTCGGTAGCTACAAGGTAGTAATACTTGGAGCAAATACAAACGTTTTCAGCCTATAATATTCCAAGATGTCAGTGAGGAAGGTAAATACTTGTTGGATGAAGAACTCCCAATCCATGTACTTGGGCTGAATAATGTTCTTTCCATGAAACTCCAAATGATACTTCCTTTTCTGAGTTGAATTGAAGAAGTACCTGCCAAGGTCAAGGTTGATATTGGAATTTGGTTCATTGTCTTGGGGAGGAGTTTTTGGGGCTCTTTGTGCGTGAGTGTTTGGGAACAATGGAAGAACTGTTGGCCATGGTCAACAATGGAGATAGGGCACGTTTGAAGGAGAGAGAAAGTGTGATGGAAGGTGAAAAAATTGAAGAAAATGGAGGTTTTGATCCATGGAAATTGATGGAAAGTGAGTTTTAATGATAGATTTTGGTTGGATTTGGAGTGGACGAGGTGTTTGAGTGAGTGAGTATGAGTGGAAGAAGAGGAAGAAGATGATAATGGTGGAGGGTGACTCATGTATGAGGAAGGAGGAGGCACGACTGGACCCTTTCACAAGTGAGGTGAAAAGATCTAGAATAAACACACTCACTCGTGAATATGAATTGTTTAGAATGAATCAAGGAGAAATCATTCAAGAAATACAAAAGAGGTTCACTCATAGTTAATCATCTTGCTTCATTGGGAAAAACTTTTGCCAATGAAGATCTTATTAACAAAGTTTTGATATGCTTGAGTAGGAATTGACAGCCCAAAGTGACGGTCATATCGGAGTCAAGGAATCTAGCCACAATGACTTTGGTCACCCTCTTTGGAAAGCTTCAAGAGCATGAGTTGGAGCTAAATAAATTAAGTCTAAATAAGGAACAAGATAAGAAGAAAAAGAGAATTGCTCTCAGAGAATTGCTCTCAAAGCCACTTCTTTCTCAATTAAATACGAAAATGAAGATGATGGAAATGATTTTGACAATATTGATATGAATGAAGAGAATTTTAGCCTCCTTGTGAAGAGGTTTGGAAGATTTTTCAAGAAGAAAGGAAGTCAAAGAAGACCTTTTTTTCCTCCTAAGAAGTCATATCAAAAGGGAGAATGAACTTTATCTACTCCAACTTGCTATGAATGTGGAAAACTGAGGCACATGAAAATGGAATGCCTGGTTTATCCAAAGAAGATGGAGAAATTTGAAAAAAAGCCTTCCAAGGAGAGAAAAAGAAGGAGAACATACATTGCTTGGGAAAACAACAATATGGATTCCACCGATGATTCGGAGAATGGGGAAGCTCATCTTTGCCTCATGACAAATGGAGAAGAAGAAGAAAGTGAAACCGAGGTAACATCATCTAATCTTAAACTTCACCTAACCAATTAAAAGGGTCCAACCATGCGTCATCCTTCCTCATTCACGAGCCACCCTCCACCATTATCAGCTTCTTCCTCTTCTTCCACTCACACCCACTCACTCAAACATCTCTCCCACTCTAAATCCAACCAAAATCTACTACTAAAATTCACTTTTCATCACTTTCTATCAATTTTCACCTATCAAAACTTCCATTTTCTTCAAATTTTTCACATCCCCCCACTTTCTCTCTCCTCCAAACGTGCCCTATCTCTATTGTTGACCATGGCCAGCAGTTTTTCCATTGTTCCCAAATGCTCACACACAAAGAGCCCCAATGTACCTAAGGAAACTCCTCCCCCAAGACAATGAACCAAATTCTAATATCAACCTTGACCTTGGCAGGTACTTCTCCAATTCAACTCAGAAAAAGAAGTATCATTTGGAGTTTCATGGAAGGAACATTATTTAGCCAAGTATGGGGATTGGGAGTTCTTCATCCAACAAGGATTTACCTTCCTCACTGACATCTTGGAATATCATGGGCTGAAAACATTTGTATCTGCTCCAAGTAAGTATTACTACCTTGTAGCTACCAAAGTTTACTTCTGTAATTTGCACTTTGCTGGATCAAATTTTGTTTCTGAAGTTAGCAGACATAGGCTAATTGTAACACCCAAACATTGGCACACTCTGTTTAGTTTGAAATATTCCCGGGAAAGGTTCACAGAGGAAAGTCACACACAATGGGAAAATTATGATAAAAGAATAGCCATTGAGGCTATGATTCAACCTGGCATCCAGGTTCCAACTAGCAAAATTTCATTGCTGGACATTTGAGACCACAAGACCGTCTTCTTCATTTTGTGTTGGTTCATATTTTGGCTTTAAGGGCTAGCAATTATGCCCTGGTTAAAGAAGATGTCTTCTTCATGTGGGCAATGAAACAAAGGTTGAATATCAATTGGCCCTTTCTCATCATGCATTACATGATGAAGGCTAAGGAGAAGCTCATGATGGATCTCCCATATGCTCTGACTGTTACAAAAATCCTGGACCATTATGATAAAAAAGCTAATTTTATTCAAGAAGCTGGTGTGGTTAAGCTTGTTGGACACAACAAATTTGGGAAAGCCACTTTCAACCGAATGCAAATCAAGAGAGTTAATAATGCTTGGGTTTATAGAAGAGGATAAGAGGCAATAGCAGCTAAAGGTCCTGATGCTCCTATGGAGGATGCCCTTGCAAACAACGAAGACCGTCTTCTTGTTGTTCTTCAAAACATTCAAGCTCAGAATGCTGGAATTGAAACTAGGCTTGCAAATCTTCAAGCTTATCAAGAGAATAACACCAATCTATGCTCGCCTCAGTGCCATGGAAGATCGTTTGGACATGTTTGAGCAACGCTTTCTGGAGGATCATAGGACTTTAGTTTGGATCCCTTTTACTTTGTCAATATGTTTGCTACATATATAACTCTATTTTGCTATTATCATGAGACATGCTATATAACTCTATTTATGGTTGGTTTATGTTTTTGCCTTAAATATTATGATATTGATAATATGTTGTGGCAATCCATTTATGTTTTGATGATACTATTGCTTAATATTATTCTCATAATATCTGTCAATTAGCAATGGTTTTGCACTGTCTCTTCTCTTTTTGTCAAAATAAATGAAATATCTTTTTGATTATGACAAAAGGGAGAGAAGAAAGTCTTTGAGAAAAGGTAAACAAAAGGTATAAATTCAATGATTGTGGGATTCCAATATCAAGAGGGAGCTGTGCAAACTCTGAACTTGTCACATCTTGATATTGGAATCCCAGAATCATTAAATTTATATCTTTTGTTTACCTTTTCTCAAAGACTTTCTTCTCCCCCTTTTGTCATGATCAAAAGATATTCCATTTATTTTAACAGAGAGAGAAGAGACAGTGCAAAACCATTGCAAATTGACACAGCTTGTATAACAAAGGGTTACATATGTTTAACCGCTCATTTTGTTGATACAAATTTGGAAGTTAAATAGCAAGATTCTTAATTTTTGTCATATGCCTCCTGATAATAATGTATTTTATGTATTTTATAATCCTCTTACTAGGCTTCTTAAGGTTCAATTTGGCTTAATTAAGTTGACTTTGTCATATTTTATGAAATTAAGCTTAATTGGATCATTGAAGAAATTATTGCTTGAATTATTATTAATTTAGGTGATTGCGTTCTTAAGTAAAGTGGCCACAACTTAAGTTGCAATTATCTGATTAATGAGATTTTGGTCTTGTTGGAAAGTTAAGATAATTCTCTAATAACTATTCACTTGATAGCAAGAGCCACATTAATAGCAATATATTTCATTCATTGTATAACTTTCTCACTTGGCTTTTTTAGTAAACTAGCTATAATTTGAGTTACAAATATTCGATGGATGTGATTTTGGTCTTATTTTTAAGCTAAGATAAATTTCTACAACTTTCATGAAGACCTCAAGACCAGAAACACATGTTTGGATAACTCAAATTGGAGTTGAAGCAAAATCTAGCGTTTTGAACCTGACAACTTGACCTTTATGCACTCATTAGGCTATATCTCGGGCTATAGGAGTTCAACAATTCTGAAATTTTGATAGTGGAAGGTTAAGACCCATATCTACAACTTTCATGAAGAACACAAAAGCTAATTCGGATTCCTTGAAGGTGATATTGGGCTTGGAAGTCAGAACAGAGGTGCTGGATTTGGGCCTGACCCATGAGCAGTAATTGGACCATATCTAGAGCTGTGGTTATTGGATTTGGCTAAACTTGATGTCTCTAGAAAGCTGAGACAATTTCCTAGAACTTTCATGAAGGCTACTTGGCTCAATTCTGACGCGTGCCTTAAGTTAAGAGCAGAGACATTTCAGAGCCAAGAAAGTCCATAATTTCAGCGCTTTCATCATCTATTTTGATTTTACTTCTCATCATCAAACAACTCCATTGTCTTCTTGCACTCCTTGAACTCTATAAAAGGAGGCAAAGGCTGAACATTTAAGGGTGTTAGTTTAGCTTAGAGTTTAGTTTATGCTATTATGTTATTATTTTTCCTTTGTGTAGTTTTCTATTGTTCTTAATTGAAGTTATATTCATCATCTTCTTCTTCTCTCTTTCTTTCTTCTTGTCTATGAGTAACTAAATCTTTATCTTGCTTGGGTGAAAGAGTGAACCTCTTGGTAATGAAATAATGTTAGATTATTCTATTTCTTGTGCTTAATGATATATTATCAAATGAGACATTATATGTGTTGTATTTTGTTTCCAATCAATTTAGAAACCTTCTTTGTATAATGGAGATCTTGATTTATTGTAGACAATAGGATTGACACAGTAAATGCTTGAACTCATTTATAAATGTTGGTAGATAATTAAAGGAATCATAATATGATTGCATATTAAATTGAACTTTGAATGTTAAATCTTTCGATTGGAACCTTCATTATGTATGATTTCAATTGAGTTATAAAAAGAAATAACCTTGTCTTTAATTTATTGTCAAGAGTGGATCTCCTAACCCCAGCAAATCTTTTTCATCTGTGAACAACTTATATCATTTTTAGTATTGTGACAAATCTTCTTCGTACCTCAAATAATTTTCTCTTCATCAATTCTCTGTGGATCGACTTCGAACTCCCGAGAATTTACTACTTGAAACAACCTGCACTTGGGTTTGAAACTTTTAATTATCCCATCAAGTTTTTGGCGCCGTTACCGGGGAACTTGATTTAAAATTCTAATATATTGAGGTTTCCTTTCTGTAAGGAAACTTCACTAATAGGTATATTCTTCCTCTACTCTTTTCAATTTCTAATTTACTAACTAACTTACTAATTGACTTACTACTTACTAACTTATTAACTAACTTTTATATTTATGTCATTTATTTTATGCCTTTTAATTTCCTAACTTTTTTATATTTATGTCATTTATTTTTACTTTTTAATTTTTTTTTTCGTCATTTTTTTCATTTTTTTTTTTATTTATTTTCATTTTTATTTTTATTTTTTTATTTATATTTTTTAACTTTTAATTTATGTCATTTATTTTTTACTATCTAACTTTTAATTTACGTTTATTTTTTTTTGTCATCTAACTTTTTAATTTTTGTTATTTATTATTGCTTTCTAACGTAATGAAATAATTTTTCTTCTTCTCTTCTCTTTCATGTGTATGAGTACATTTCTGTGGGATATCTGCCACTCTCTGGTTTTCATATTTTAAATTTACTTTTACACTTTATTTTTTGTATTTTATTTTTCACATTTTATTTTATTCAACATTTCCGACAAATATTATTATCTTCAACTAATCTAATATTATTAACTCTCTAACTATCTAATTTTTTTTATTTTATCGGTTATTTAACTTTTTAATTGTTAATATATATATATATATATATATATATATATATATATATATATATATATATATATAGGTGATTGGTTTATACCATATCCTTCTTAATATTTAACGGTAAACCATTTATACCGCTTTCATTAACTTGTCCATTATTTTTATTTTATGTCACTTATTTATGCTTAACTAGTATCGTGATTCAAATTCTGGTTGTTTGGTTAAAATTAATCATTGTACTTTATATATTGATTTATTTGAATCACAATCACACACAATTGACACAATGGCTGAAATTGAAGGTGCACATGTTGAACATGATAATCAAACATAACGAGTTGAAAATGAAAGTATACATGATGAACAAGGAAATCAACCATTGCGAACTATGCGTGCATATTTGCAACCACCTTGAAATTCTAGTCCATCATGTTTTATCTTTCCACCCACTGCTAATAATTTTAGATTTAAACCAGGTATGATTTCTTTACTTCCTAATTTCCATGGTTTAAAAAATGAAAGCCTATATTTACATCTAAAATAATTTGAGGAAGTCTGTATTGCTTTCAATGATCAAAATTGCACTGAAGAGATTGTTAAACTTAAATTGTTTCCTTTTTCTTTGAAAGATAAAGCCAAAACTTGGTGTAACGCTTTGAAACCAAGATCAATTGGCACATGGCAAGAAATGCAAGGTGAGTTTTTAAAGAAATTTTTTCTAACACATAAAACCAATGCTTTGAAAAGACAAATCCAAAATTTTTCCCAAAATTCAAATGAAGCGTATTTTCAAAGTTGGGAACGTTTTAAAAATTTGTTAAATTCTTGCTCACATCATAGTTTTGAAAATAACAGACTATAAGCTTCTTTTATGAAGGTTTAATACCTGAAACTAAACAATTTGTGGAAACGATGTGTAATGGCGAGTTTCTTGATAAAGAACCCGAAGATGCTTTAGATTATTTAAATCATTTGACTGAAAATTCTCAATCTTGGCATGGTACTAATCCTTCTGAAAATTCAATTAGATATAACCTTGTAAATGCAGGTAAAGGAAAAGATCATCTTAGTCAAAAAGAATATCTAAATGCAAGGTATGCTAGTTTGGCTAGAAAGGTTGAATCCATGGAATTAGGGAAAGTAAAAGAAGTCAAATCTGTGCAAAATAAAAAAATTTGTGGCTTTTGTGATGAATTAGGACATTCGACAAATGAATGTCCTAATATTCCTATTTTTAAAGAAGTTATGCATGAGCAAGCAAATGCAATGAACAATTTTAAAAAGCCATTCACCTCTTCCTTTTCAAATTCTTACAATTCTTGATGGAGAAATCACCCGAATTTCAATTGGAGGAATAATAATCAAGCACAATTTATGCAACCACCACCTCCTCAGGAACAACAAGATTCTCAAAATTCTCAAAGATATGCACCTTATCTCCCTCCATATAGGAAAAACCTTGAAGGAACATTGAGTACATTCATAGAAAAGTAAGAAGCCATCAATAAACAAAACACTCAAACCATGATAGATATAAAAGACACTCTTTCCAAACTTACTTCTGCACTCACCATTCACGAGAAAGGAAAATTTCCTTCTCAACCTCAACCGAATCCTAAAGGTCAATATAGTCTAAATGAGGGTAGTTCAAAAAACTAACAAATAAATTAAGTCAATTCTGTGATAACTCTTAGGAGTGGAAAAGTTGTTGAAATTTTTTTTTCTGAATCTTGTGAGAAAGATAGTGAATCAATTCCCCAAGATAAGGAAGGGGTTGATAAGTCATCTGGCCAAATAAACTCTCGTCTCCTCCACTCCTATTTCCTCAAGCATTAAGCAAACCAAGGAAATTAGACCACCAAACTGAAATTTTTGAAATTCTTAAACAAATGAAGGTCAATATTCCGTTGTTATATATTGTCAAACACTTTCCTTCTTATGCCAAATTTTTGAAGGACTTATGTACTATTAAAAGGAAATTAAATGTGAAAAAGAATGCCTTTTTGACCGAACAGGTAAGTTCCATTATTCAAAGCAATAATGTTTTGGAACATAAAGACCCTAGTTGTCCTACGGTTTCATGCATTATTGGAGAACATATAAATGAACAAGCTTTACTTGATCTTGGTGCTAGTGTTAATTTGCTTCCATATCCAGTTTATCAACAACTCAATCTGGGTGAGTTAAAACTAACTTCTGTAATTCTTCTACTTGTTGATAGATCAATTAAAATTCCAAAAAGAATAGTGGAAGATGTGTTGGTACAAGTTGATAAATTCATTTATCCTGTGGATTTTATTGTCTTGGAAACTGAGCCTATGATTAATTGTTCCAAGTCAATTCCTATTATTTTAGGTCGTCCATTTTTAGCAACATCCAATACTTTGATAAATTGTAGAAATGGATTGATGAAGCTAACATTTGAAAACATGACACTTGAGCTTAATGTTTTCAATATATACAAGCAATCGCATGAAGTCAATGATGAAAATGAGGAAGCTGACGGGATTGAGGCCACTGTAGATGACCATCTTCTAAAAGAGAGTTCTTCTGACCCATTAGAAGTTTGTTTAATTAATTCATTTGATTCAGATATGCAAGTAAATGATGATATTTCTGAAATATGTTCTTTGCTTGATTGTACACAGGCAATAGAATACAAAGGATGGAAGTCGAGATTCGAAAAGCTCCAACCCATGAATGATAATATTCATGAAGAAGTACCCACATTAGAACTAAAGTCATTACCTGCTGGGTTGAAGTACACATTTTTGGGAGAAGACCAAAGCTTTTCAGTAATAATTTCATCAATCCTTATTGAAGAACAAGAAGGTATGTTGATAGAAGTACTTAAAAGGCATAAAAGTGCAATTGAATGGACATTAACAGATATAAAAGTCATTAATCCATTAATTTGTACACATAGAATATATTTAGAGGATAATGCTAAAACATCACAACAACCTCAAAGAAGATTAAATCCACACATGAAAGAGGTAGTTAGGGCTGAAGTTCTTAAATTACTTGATGTTGGACTTATTTACCCTATTTCCGATAGCCAGTGGGTAAGCCCTACACAAGTTGTGCCTAAGAAATCTAGAATAACAGTGGTTAAAAATGAAAAAGGTTAGTTAATACCTACGCAAGTTTCATCTAGTTGGCGTATGTGTATTGATTTTAGAAAAATGAATACAGCCACTAGGAAAGATCATTTCCTTTTACCATTTCTTGATCAAATTCTAGAAAGAGTAGCAGGACATCCCTACTATTGTTTTCTTGATGGTTATTCGGGGTATAATCAAATACCAATTGCATTAGAGGATCAAGAAAAGACTACTTTTACGTGCCCCTTCGGCACTTTTGCATATAGAATAGTGTCTTTCGGTCTTTGTAATGCTCCGATAACTTTTCAAAGATGCATGCTAAGTATTTTTAGTGACATGATTAAGCATTATTTAGAGGTTTTAATGGATGATCTGATAGTTTTTGGAAATTCTTTTGAAAATTATCTTGATAATTTGGATAAAGTTCTTAAAAGATGTGAAGAAAAATGATTTATTTTAAATTAGAAAAAATGTCATTATATAGTTACTTCAGGAATCGTGTTAGATCATGTGATATCTTCTGAAGGAATTGAAGTTGATAAGGCCAAAGTTGAATTAATTGCTCATTTGCCTTCCCCAAAAATAGTCAGAGAAGTTCGTTCTTTTTTAGGACATACATGATTTTATCGAAGACTCATTAAGGACTTTAGTGTCATATCTAGACCATTATGCAATCTTATGATAAAAGATGCACCATTTGATTTGACTAAAGAATGCCAAAAATCTTTTAAAAAATTAATTGGTCTTTTAACATAAGCTCCTATCATGCAATCCCCTAACTGGTCTTTGCCTTTTGAATTAATGTGTGATGCAAGTGATTTTACTGTTGGCGCTATTTTAGGCCAAAGAAAGGAAGGTAAGCCTCATGTGATTTGTTACGCAAGTAGTAGAACTTTACACCATTTAAACAGAAATAGTGCACAAAAATGAATTACACCACTTTTCTTTATTGATCATGAAAAAGAACTACTTGCTATAATTTTTGTATTAGACAAATTTCGAGCTCATTTAATTGGCTCTTATACTGTTGTTTTCACTGATCATGTTGCTGATAGATATTTAATGTCTAAGCAGGATGACAAACCTAGGTTGATACGGTGGATATTGTTGCTTTAAGAATTCAACATCACAATAAAAGATAAGAAAGGAGCCGAAAATGTTATCGAAAATTGGTTAAGAGATTGATCATTTGTCCCACATATCCTTTTATAGAAGTCTATTATACCCACATGAACTCAATTATGATTTTACTTGATATTAAATCTAGATCTTTCCTACGTGGATTGAAAGTTGGCCAATTTAGTCATCTTTTGATAAACATCTATCAATGATTCTTTTCCTACAACATTCCGATGACGATTAAATCTGTTTTCCGCTTCGTGGATTTAGAAAACCAATTAGGGATTAAATTACTTAGAACATATATTTCTCTAGATCTAATACCGTTTATTTTCTATCAATTCCATGCCTTGGTTTGCGAACATAGTTAATTTTCTTATAACAGGAAAGATGCCACTTCAATAGTCACATCAAAACAGAAAAAAGTTTTTGACTAAGGTGAAAATTTTTTATTGGAATGATCCTTATTTATTCAAATATTCTCTTGATCAAATCTTTCGGAGATGTGTGGGTGACCCGGATGAGTGGATGAGTGGATGAGTGGATTAATGAGGATGGATGAGTGGGTGGTTGAGGACGAGGTAGAACCACGAAAAGTGTTCTTCATGAAAGTGTCATTAAATTTAGTCACTCGTAGGTTGCTCAGCATGGAGCTCATAGACTTTTGTTCTTCTATCCAAAAATTTCAGCCCATCTCCAATTACACAGATATGATTTTATGAGTGCACACTGTTCGGATTCTACTGCGAAAAATCTTGCCTCTTAGCTTTCCTACAAGAAAATTCATGATTTTCAGATATCAGGAACTCAAGTTATGACCAAAATACAGAAACAGTGTAAAATGGATTTTATTGGCCCACTTTATTTAAAGACAACCATACCTTTTGCAAAAGTTATGAAAATTGTCAGAAATTAGGGTCCATTTTTAAAAGAAATATGATGCATCTGAACCCTATCCTTGTCATTGAAATTTTTGATTGTTAGGGAATTGATTTCATGGGTCCATTTCTATCCTCATTTAGATATGTGTATATTTTTGTTGCAGTTGATTATGTCTCAAAATGGATTGAGGCGATTCCATGTCGACAAAATGATCATAAAACAGTTCTCAAATTTTTAAAAGAAAATATCTTAAGTCGATTTGGAATCCCTTGAGCTATCATCAGTGATGGAGGAACACATTTTTATAATAAACCATTTGAATCTTTAATGAAGAAATATGGTATTAGCCATAAAGTTGCTACCCCTTATCACTCTCAGACAAATGGACAAGTATAATTAGAAAACAGAGAAATTAAACAAATTTTAAAAAAAACGGTTAACCCAAATCGTAAAGATTGGTCTTTAAGACTAAACGATGCACTTTGGGCTTACCGTACTGCTTTTAAAACATCTTTAGGCATGTCACCCTATCGGTTAGTCTATGAAAAACCTTGTCACTTGCCTATAGAACTGGAGCATAAAGCATTTTGGGTCATTAAAGCTTTCAATTTAAATCTTGATGATGCTTGCAAGTTACGCAAATTGCAAATAAATGAACTTGAGGAATTGAGAAATGATGCTTATGAAAACTCAAAAATTTATAAAGAAAGAACAAAAGCTTTTCATGACAAATCTATTTTGAAGAAATCTTTTGAAAATGGTCAAAAAGTTCTGCTTTATAATTCTCGTCTTCACCTATTCCCTGAAAAATTGAGATCTAGGTGGACTGGTCCTTTTATTGTCAAACATGTATATCCTTATAGGGCCATAGACATTGAGAATCTTAGGAATGGTAATTTGTCTAAGGTCAATGAACAAAGACTTAAACCATTTCTGGAAAATCAAGCTGCTGAGGTAGAATTGATTTCCCTTTCTGATCCTCGTTATGTGAAAAATTTACTCTAATTTTGTGACTTTATTTTGTTTTGCAATTCTTTAGCTCCCCAGTAAAATGGCGAATGATGGTACTCTATGACTCTCAAGTCGGTTTGCTTTCTTTCAGTTTCCCAAAATAACTGATTTCTTCTTCTTCAAAATGGATATCATTCTCTCAAACCTGAGAAAATATTTTCCTTCTCTTCCTCAAAATGCTCTGACAAAAAATTTACAAGGCTAGATGTGAAAGATTGAGATTGTTAATGCACAAAGGTATACCAGAAGATGTACGTTGGATAATTGAAGCAAAGGTCTTAGCAGGTGAGTCTTCAATTTCATTTGACTCATACATGCCAAGTCTTAGTAGAAGTTCATATTCTAAAAGGAGAAGAGCAAAAAGATTACAAGTCTGTCACATATGTGCACGATGGAATTGTAACAAGCGAAGTTGTTCTTTGGAGATGATTTCCGCAAACAGAGAAGATAAAATTTTCTTCATTAAGAATGGACTAAGTAAAGAGTCATTAGATGATATCTTATTGACTCTTGATACGCATTCTTGTGGTCTTGTGCATGGTGAACTTCTTAACTTGTGGAATCTCTTCAAGGATGAACAAAAGCAATACAGTCTTGGGAATCTGACTCTAAAAGACCCTATTTGCCAATTTATAAGAAAATTAGATAGGAAGCTTATCCTTGACTCATAGAAAGCGTTTAAGCTGTTTCCGGACATGAAACCAGAGACAGATGTGAGCAACATCCACAACAATATGTATATATTTTCTTCTTTTTCTTCTTCTTCATGTTAAAAAAAAAAGTATGTATACATCTTGGGTTTGGCTTTGGTAACACAAAACGTGAATGAGGAAATGCATGCATCCTGATCCAGCATTCTTAATTGAAAAATAAAGAAAGTAGATTGTATCACACATGTGAGGCAACCAGTTGTATTATGGCTACTTGTCCCTTTTGGGAGCCCTATGTTGCGCTGGTTTTGAATGGGTCTAATACTGGTCAACAATGCTTTGGCACAAAGTCGAAAGAGCAGACTACCTCCATCCTAATCTCAAGTGAGTATATACCCATCTTTCATCAGGTTTCTAACAACTTGAAAAAAAATAGAGGGCGAAACTACAAGTGTACTTAGTCTTTAATTAGATTAGGAGCCTCGGGTGGATGCCCGTCCTGTCATAGACTCAGGAGGAGACCTTCACACGTCAATATGTAAATAAAGTTCGTGTGCCATGCTCTGTAGAGAGCCATGTGCTACATTCTCAGTTCTTGGAACTAAGGCTCTGTAGCGCTGATGGACAGAAAGAAGCGTCCCATCTTTATAGTGAACGAAAACTGTTAACTGAGCTATATACTTACTTTAATTAGTAGGTCTCTATGGCGAGTTCTGACTGGTTGCGGTTACGTACCATCTTCTTAGAATACAGACCTTTAATTAGGTTTGCAGGAAGATAGAGGGTTATTCTTTCGTAAGCAGGACAGAAAGGATTCAAAGCTTCTTGTTGTTGGTTCGGTAATCCTTGTGGAATTCATATGTTGCATTGGTGACATGCAACTCAAAGACATGCCACTACTGCACTCATGACACGCAGTATAAATAAACACCATGAAAATTATACATACAGGTATGTCCTTATTTATTATTATATTTCTTTTATCTTTATATGATTTTGTTGTATTTTGGTTTTTGGACAAACGATCCTTTGAGCAGGGTCCTTCAGGGGTTTCTAAACTTCTTTACCCTGATGGTTTTCTTGAAGTTAAAAAAGAAAAAAATAGTGAAAAACAAAAAAAAAGAAAAAAAAAAAGATTCTGTGTTTTTTTAATTTTCAAACTTTTCTAACAACAGCCAACCTACTCATATAGGTGCTATGATTACTTTTTCCCTTCTTTTCCCTATTTAAACACTTCATTCTCTTCATTTTTCTCTAACTCATAATCATTCAGAGGGAAGGTGAAATTATGGGACCTCCTGTTCGTAACCTTAAAAATGTCTGTGTTTTTTGTGGATCAAGTTATGGGAAGGGTTTAGAGTTTGTAAATGTAGCAAGCGCTCTTAGTCGAATACTTGCTGCGAGGAATATTCATGTTGTATATGGGAGAGGTTGTCATGGGTTAATGGGGGTTGTATCACTCTCTGCATTTGTAGGAGGCAGTCAGGTTTTAGGTGTCATTCCTAGACCTTTAGCTCAAAATAATATTACTGGAAAGACAGTTGGAGAAGAAATTCAGGTATCATCTATGCATGGACGAATGAAAACAATGCTTGACAACTCTGATGCATTCATTGCCTTACCAGGTGGTTTTGATACTTTGGAAAAAAAATTTCAAATTGTCTCTTGGGCCCAACTGAACATCCACCATAAACTCATTGGTTTGTTGAATGTTAATAATTTCTTTGATCTTTTGTTATTTTTTCTTGATAAAGCTGTGGAACAAAAATTTATCACTCCTTCGGCAAGAAAACTTATTATCTCTGCCTCCACTATTGATGAGCTGATTGATAAATTAGAAATTTTTGTTTATGAACATGATAAAGTCCTAGCTCAGATAGATTGGTCATCAGGAAGCAGTGAGGGAAGCAGCAAGAAAAGAAAGCCAGATCTGACACTTTATCTTTAACTTTCCTTTACCTTTAATTTTATTTATCATACTTTATTTCTGTTTAAATTTGTGTCAGATTTCTCCAACAGGTACTATCTTCTATCCTTTATTCATTTATATTTTAAAATGGTGGACAATGTTGTGATCTGGTTGGGGGAAGGATAGTTTAAAAAAAAGTAGGGAAGTATGATATGATTTTCATGAACTTTCTAAACCAATGAATATTGGTAGAGTATGGAGTAATTTTACTCCTAAGACGCATTTTAGTTGAAGAAAGTATGTCTAGTAAGATGACTGTCAGAAACCTACAACAAAACCAATTAAGGATGGCAGAGTAAGGAGAAAATTTTGCCCTGGAGGTAATTTTACTCTTGAGACACATCTTAGTTGAGGAAATAACTGTTTTAGAAGTAGCAAAAAGTATATCTTGGGTCATAGCATAAATTTTCTTCTTTCTTATAAATCACATGCTTGGATATGAAGGTTGAATTGATGGATTGAGAATGATAGAAATATGCCTTGTGAGATTTTGAGCCTATTGATGAATGGATTGAACATTTGTACCATTCTCTTCTTTCTTGTGTGATTTTCACTCGTGAAATTGTTACTCTAGAACTTGCTTTGATTCTTTTTGAGGCTATATTTTTACATGCATACATAAATATGATTGAGGCATTTTGAAATAGCTATTTTGACCAAATAGACATCCTTGTATATTTTTCCTTGTGTATCCTCTTTGAGCTTATTTGACCATTTCTTGTTTTTAGCTCATTACGTGCCTTTAAAAATCAAAAAAAAAAAAAGAAGAAAGAAAGAGCTGACCAGTGGATTCTTAAAAATAACAGGAATAGAAGGAGAATGTTCTAGCCTAACAATGAATTCAATCTACCAATTGATCTTTAACAAAATATTAGTCAAATATTGGTCATTGCCCTTTATGAGAAAGAAACAAACAGAGAAAGAATTAAGAAAATCTTGGCAAAGTTAGACTATATGTTCTCAAACATCTTCTCCACTCTAACTGTAACATAATGTTCTTTTATTCTCTTTGATATTTAACTTGTCTTATTTATCTTGACCTCATTATAACCTTGAATAAAGTCCTCATGATTTGTGTATATATGTTGTTTTTGAGTAGTGGAGAAGTAGAAGATAAGCAAGCTTATGGTAGTACAATTATTCATGGATTGAATAGAGTGAAATACTTACCTTTTTAAATACTTGAGAGATTGAGAGTGAATTCTGTGAGGATCTATCATTCTTGATTCATTCTTTTCAACTGAAGTTTCCTTACTTTTTGGTTTAAGATGCGAAGAAATATTACCTCATGACTGTTTTGATCCCTTGATTATCTAGTTGCTCTTCTTGATTCATTAAATCTTTTAGAGTTTTTAGTTTTTGAGTCTATGTCGTTTTTCTTTGTTCCCTAGTTTTTGTCTTTTGTGTTTTGCCCGGGAGTACAAAAGTTTAGTGTGAGGGAATTTGATAACAATGTATTTTATATATTTTATAATCCTTACTAGGCTTCTTAAGGTTCAATTTGGCTTAATTAAGTTGATTTTGTCACATTTTATGAAATTAAGCTTAATTAGATCATTGAAGAAATTATTGCTTGAATTATCATTAATTTGGGTGATTGCATTCTTAAGTAAAGTGACCACAACTTGAGTTGCAATTATCTGATTAATGAGGTTTTGGTCTTGTTGGAAAGTTAAGATAATTCTCTAATAACTATTCACTTGATAGCAAGAGCCACACTGATAGCAATATATTTCATTCATTGTATAACCTTCTCACTTGACTTTTTCAGTAAATTGGCTATAATTTGAGTTACAAATATCCAATGGATGTGATTTTGGTCTTGTTTTTAAGCTAAGATAAATTTCCACAACTTTCATGAAGGTCTCAAGACTAGAAACACATGTTTGGATAACTCAAATTGGAGTTAAAGCAAAATCTAGCGTTTTGAACCTGACAGCTTGACCTTTATGCACTCATTAGGCTATATCTCGGGTTATAGGAGTTCAAACATTCTGAAATTTTGATAGTGAAAGGTTAAGATCCATATCTACAACTTTCATGAGAATACAAAAGCTAATTCGGACTCCTTGAAGGTGATGTTGGGCTTGGAAGTCAGAACAGAGGTGCTAGATTTGGGCCTGACCCATGAGTAGCAATTGGGCCATATCTCGGGATGTGGTTATTGGATTTGGCTAAACTTAGTGTCTCTGGAAAGGTGAGACAATTTCCTAGAACTTTCATGAAGACTACTTGGGTCAATTCTGATGCATGTCATGAGCTAAGAGCAGAGACATTTCGGAGCCAAGAAAGTCCATAATTTCAGCTCATTCATCATCTATTTTGATTTTACTTCTCATCATCAAACAACTCCATTGTCTTCTTGCACTCCTTGAACCCTATAAAAGGAGGCAAAGGCTGAACATTTAAGGGTGTTAGTTTAGCTTAGAATTTAGTTTATGCTATTGTGTTATTAGTTTTCCTTTGTGTAGTTTTCTATTGTTCTTAATTGAAGTTATGTTCATCATCTTCTTCTTCTCTCTTTTTTTCTTCTTGTTTGTGAGTAACTAAATCTTCATCTTGCTTGGGTGAAAGAGTGAAGCTCTTGGTAATGAAATAAGATTAGATTATTCTATTTCTTGTGCTTAAATGATATATTATCAAATGTACATTATATGTGTTTTATTTTGTTTCCAATCAATTTAGAAACCTTTTTTGTATAATGGAGATCTTGATTTATTGTAGACAATAGGATTGACACAGTGAATACTTGAACTCATTTACAAATGTTGGTAGATAATTAAAAGAATTATAATATGATTGCATATTAAATTGAACTTTGAATATTAAATCTTCCGATTGGAACCTTCATTATGTATGATTTCAATTAAGTTATAAAAAGAAATAATATTGTTTTTAATTTATTACCAAGAGTGGATCTCCTAACACAAGCAACTCTTTTTCATCTATGAACAACTTATATCATTTTTAGTATTGTAACAAATCTTCTCCATACGTCAAACAATTTTCTCTTCATCAATTCCCTATGGATCGACCTCGGACTCTCGAGAATTTACTACTTGAAACAACCTGCACTTAAGTTTGAAACTTTTAATTATCCCATCACCTCCTCCTCACACCGGATTTGAATTAGCTTCAAAGATTTTTGATTTTTTAAGGAATGGGAAATAGAGAAAAAAAAAATTTCTTTTACTTTAGATAATTCATCCGTTAATGACAATATGCAAGACATTTTGAAAAATAACCTTGCTACGAGTGATTGATTATTATGTGATGTGGAATTTTTTCATTTTCGTTATTCTGGACACATTTTAAATCTCTTTGTTCAAGAGGTATTGAAAGTGACTAGTGATGCCTTGCACAAAATTAGAGAGAGTGTAGGAGATCGGAGGGTAGAATGAGAAAATTTCAAGAATGTGTTGTACAACTTGGTCTTGAGTTTATTGGCACCAGGAATAGATTGTGTCTAGATGTTCCTACTAGATAGAATTCAACCTATATCATGCTTGAAAGCGCTCTCAAATACAAACAGGCATTTGGTAATTTCCAAACAAAAGATAGAAATTATAAATATTGCCCTTTGGTTGATAAGTGAAAAAGAGGAGAAAAAATTTGTGAGTTCTTATTACCATTTTATGATACTACCAATTTGATTTCTGACACATCCTACCCTACTTCCAACTTATATTTTTTGCAAGTTTGGAAAATCCGACATGTTCTTCAAGAAAGTCTAAGTAGTGGAGATGATGTTATAAGGAGTATGGGAGAAAAGGTGATGAAGAAGTTTGAGAAATATTGGGATGAGTATAATATTGTGTTGCACTAGGAGCGGTTCTTGACCCACGGATTAAGTTTTCTTCATTGAGTTATTGTTACTCAAAATTTGATGAATTTACTTGTGAACAAAAGCTAGAACATGTGAGGAGAAAATTGTTCATGCTCTTGAGAAGTATTCAAATTCGAGTAGCAATGCCTCTGCTTCCAATGTCACAAGTGTTGTCCTTACTCAATCTTCAAGTTTTCCGAAGGAACTCAAGGAAATAAATAAAAGGATGTTTGATGTAAGTATATGTATATTTTAAATTGAAAAAAATACTTTCTTTCTATTGTGAACTTTTTTAATTTGATCTTGTTTTTTCTTTTCATGTATTCCACTTGTCAAATGTGATAGGAATTCAAAATGCACAAGGATCAATTTGCTTCTAAAGTTGGAAGGTCACAACTTGAGCTTTATTTGGATGAGTCAACTTTAGATTTTGATATTTACGAAAATTTAGATGTGTTACAATGGTGGAGGGACACTATGAACCGCTGCTTCCCAAGTCTATCCATAATGGCTCGTGACGTGTTGAGCATTTCTATGACAACTGTGACTTCTGAATTTGCATTTAGTATTAGTGCACGTATTTTAAACAAGTATAGAAGCAGTCTCTTGTCACAAAAATGTCCAAGCTTTGATTTCTACTCGTAGTTGGTTGCATGGTTTTGTTAATGATGGTAATTTCTTTAATTTAAATGGATCAGGATTCTCTCCTTTTCTTTGAGAAAAGGGGAGAGTTATGTTCCTGATCTAATGACTCAAGTTCATTGGATCATGATAAAATAAAAGTTGATGATGAACTTGAGAAACTTAAGCCATTGAATCAGGAACATAACTCTATCCCTTTCTCAAAGAAAATGAGAGGATCCTGATCCAATTTGAATGCACAATGTTGCAATTATTATTTTCTTTTGAATCATTATCATAATATCATTTGTTAATTATTTTTTTTATTTTTTTTATTGTGATTTATAGATAAGGATGTTGATGATGCCAATGCTACTACCTCAAGAGTGAACCCATCTTTATCCAAGGAAACATCAAATGTTCTTAATTTAGAAGATGATTGATTTAGTTGTTTATGTAACCTTGGTCTTTGAACTTTAATTTGTATTCATTTGATGTTTGTGGACTTTTAATTTTATGGTGACTTATGGCTATGGAGTGTTGGATTTGGAATTGTCAATTTATGTTTATGGTTTGATGGAATTCCTTATTATTTTCTTTTGAATCATTATCAACTATCATTTGAATTATGTTTTTTATTTTTATGGATTTATAGATAAGGATTTGATGATGCCAATGCTACTACCTCAAGAGTGAACCCATTTTATCCAAGGAAACATCAAATGTTCTTAATTTGAGTATTGTTTAGTGTTTATGTAACCTTGGTCTTTGAACTTTTTTGTATTCATTTGAGTTTGATATTTTATGGTGACTGTTTTTGGATGGTTCATTTATGTTTATGGTTTGATGGAATTCCTTGTTAATGGAATTTGAAATGGTCTAAATTAGAACTATTTGTGTTATGGAATATTTTTTAAGTATTTGTATATTAATTTTAGAGATTTTTTTATATTTTTATGGTTCGTTAGTCTACAAATTGTTAATGTTAGAAATTTAAATAGAACTATTTTTTTGTGGTTTTTATGGATATTAATTTTATTTTTTTTTTTTAAGTCTACAAATTTTTTTTTTTTTTTTTAATTTTTATGGTATTTTTAGAGGTGATTAGGTGAGTTGACCTATCAATCCGTTCAGTGTCTCTCATTTTTTTCTTTAAGTAGGTCAACCAGTCAATCGGTCAATCTATCTTAAAACGAGGTGTGTTGACTCTTTCAACTCATTTCTTAAAATAGGTTAACTTACCTCGCCTCATATTTTGAAAGATTGAGGGGGGCGGGATGGGGCGAATTGACCCGTTTTGACACTTTTATTGTTAACGTATGGAATCATTTGGCTTGGCATGTGTCCATATAATTGTTGTTATGGTGTATGTAGACGTGTGAATTAGCCGAGTGGGTAGTCCTTGACAGATGGACTAATAAAGCAAAGGAAGTCATTGAAGGTGCAAATCAGCAATGTGATCATGGGAGACAATTCATACATGAGTCGTTATAGAGTGCTTTTTCACAGTTGTAGGTGTATCAGTAACCTTGCGAGTTGGACCTTTTAAGAATTTAACAATATAAGAGAAAAAACTTGAATATGAAGTAGTCCAACTGCAGACAAGGCATGCAGCGCGTTATAGTCATTCATATCTTTGGTGATAAGTCTTCAAATGGCCTTGTTAGGAACCCAATAACAGTAAGAAGCAAGGGATGTGGTAGTTAGAAGTATGCTTCCATTAGAAGGAAATGTATACGACCTCAGCAATGTAGTACGTGTAGGGTTGAAAGTCACAATCGTAGGAAATGTCCATTTGATCTACATGTTAAGAGTAGTTTGATATTTCCTTATGATGGTTCTATGGATGCAGAGGTCAAGGCAGAGGATTATCATGAGACTAATGAGGAGGACAAGGCTAAGGACGATGAGGAGTATAACAATGAGAATAAGGAGGAGAAGGATGAAGAGGATAACGATGTGGGTGAGGACAATGAGGACGAGGTGGAGGAGTCAGAGGAAGGTGAAAATACAATTTACGAAGCTGATGAAATGGTTATTTCATCTTTAGTTTTGATTATTTCTTGACATAGTGCTTTTATAGGCCCTTAATAGTTTAGTTAATAAATATTTAATGTGTGCAGGTTGGTTACACATCTTTGGGGGACCCAAACTACCAATTTTCATGTTGGTGATGGGGCTAATTATTCAACTGTGTGAGTATCTATTTCTATTCAATGGTTGCTAAATGTCCTTAAATTAACCCCATTTAATTATGCATGTAGAATATTTGCTAACTTGTTTTCATGTATATTCACTAGTTATATTTTGTAAAACTTATATTTATTAAACTAAATTAATTTATGAAAACTTATCATGAAAATGACACAGAACTGGTTAAAATTATCAAAGAGGTTTTAAATGCTCCTAAACAATTTTGGAGTATCAATACTCCATAATCTATCACTGTAAATTTTGTTACAAAAATGCTACAAAAATGATCAATGACTGAAATTCTTAACTAGTAACCTCGATAACAAGTAATTTTTTTTCCTTCTTCAATTTCACCTCCCACCCCAACAATGGTTACAATGGTGGATGGGGGTAAGTACACCGGAAAGCCACCATACCGGCACCATTGGAGCCGTCGTCTTCAGCTTCTGTCGCCATGAACCGCCGCCATGTCTCAACCCTGAAGCACCAGACCTTTGCCATTGGACAACCACTTCTGACCCCATGACCTCCATTGCCGCTACATCACTACCATCCATCAAATCTCAGTCGCGCTCCATCGCTGGAACAAGTCGGACAACACCTGAACGAGGTACATTTGCTCCAGACGACGCCGTTCGATCACGTTAGGAACTACGAGAACTAGATGCTGCATGCAACGCACTAGATCGTCGAGTCGTGGGCACGCGCCTCGCACGTGTTGCTCTAGAGAGTCATCGAGGCGATCGTGAGCAAAAACTTCGAGAAGGCCGCAAGTGACTGCTACGCGGTGGAGCAGATTTGGAAGCTTTTGGCAGAGATGGACTCGGATGATTTCCTTAGGCTGAAGAAGCAGGTTGGGATACGATCAAGTGGTGAAATGGTGTTGTTTTGCTTTCGATCAAAGGAGATGGTGGAGATCATGAAGATGTGCAAGAACCTGAGGCAGAAGGAGACAGAGATAATACCACCATGACAAAAACAGTACATCGGCCAAGGATGTGGTGGAGAAGGAAGAGAACAGCGAGAGTGAGGAGGTTGGAGAGAAAAAAAAAAGAGTCAAGGTTTTTACATGTTATAATAGGTAACTTTGCTTGGAGCATCCGTGCTCAAAACTTGGACATGAGCATTATAAACATCTCCAAAATTATCAGACCCCCGTACTATAATTTAATCTGAGCTTGATTGATTTGGTGAACATGAACAGGACACGAAGACATCAAAGTTGAGAATTGCAATTTCGTATGGATTATGAGATAGTTATTTTAGCTTATTTAGAAGCTCAAAGTGTGGCTTGGTGTTTAAAGCTCCCCGAATTTCCTTATTGACATCTACATGTTCCTGGTATGTTTTTTTGTGTTGCTTGATACATTTAAAATTTCCAATTATGTGAGTTGAACATTCTCACTTTTGTTATTTGAAAATCAGTAAGATGGACTAGTATATCATGGCCCTTTATTGGAGGCTTTTACAATATTTCTAATGAAGTATTGAGCATGGATACTCCACAAGATATTACCATTGATTTTTTATTAAAATAATTAAATGGTTAGATTTAGTTACAGGTAACCTTAATAATAGGTAAAGATGTTATTTATAATAATAGTCCCTCAACTTATAAAATATTATATGTTCAGTCATTAAACCACAACCAGTCACTATCACGTCCTCCGCCGGTTGTGCCCTAGTAGCTATCGCAACCCCAGGCCTGAGCCACCCATGGCTGAGCCCCAAACCAGGATCGCCGTGAGCCCACCATCCAGATCTGCGAACCTCCGTCCCTGCACCACGGTTTGAGGGACCTTTAGCCTCTAGAAGTGCAAAATGAAACAGGGAAAGAAAGGATAAAAGGGGGTTTGAGGGTAGAGCTCACGGTGGCTGCCGACATGATTGCTGGTTCTGAGGCGAGGCAACGCGGTGGAGCAAACGACGTGGGTTGTCGGATCTGGAAGTGTTGCTCGCGGATCCGAGTTTTGGGTTGAAGTTAGGTACAAAGGCGGTGGCACAGGGTGGCTTTAGGTTGTTGAGCACAGTTTTGGTGGCTGCACGTGGAGCAGATTTGGGCACGATTTGCAGGGGTGGAGATCGTGGGTCGAGAGCATGGTGGCATGTGGTGGTCCTGAGTTGCCGGCGACGCGACCCAATGCCTGAACCTGCGACCCAAATCACCAGATCCGTCGTACCTGCAACCCGCGATCTCGTTGCTAAACTCTCCTTGTGAGGAATGACGAAGGTTGGGGCTAGGCGTGGTGGTTCTAGTTCACAAATTTGGTGGTGTGGCGACAGGTTGTGGGCTTGTGTATTGCTCACGAGTCGTGGTTGTTTGTAAGTGGGTGATGTGTGGTTGCCAGAGCTGAAGTTGGAGTGGGAGTGAGGGAAGAGGAGGGAAGAGGAGGGAAATAGAAGAGTTTTGATAGATATGAAATAAATAAATAAAAAAGAAAAATAAGGAGTTAACAAGTAAATAACATTAGACTTTTTTATAAATAATAAAAAAGGGTAAAAAAGTTAAAAAAATTAGAAATATTAAATAAAGTTAATAAAGTATTAATGTTTCAAATTCTTTTAAGAGTATTGTAAACTTTTTGCCCTTTTTTAGTTGAAAACTTCCTCTGTAATGATGGAAATGTGGTGGTTCAAGCATAGCATTATAAATTGTCAGAGTTTCATTATATTGACTTAGCTACTGCTGGATTGCATATATGGATTTTTAGTTGGCCACCAATGGTTGGGATCTGGGTGGGGGGTGTGAACACAATCTTATCAAGACATCGAAAATAATGTTGGCTGAAAATTGTAATTCAAACTTTGAGTGGAATTCAAGACAGTGAGCTCCAGTGGACTAGTATATCATAATGAGATTTATTTTATGTGAGTGTATGTAAGATACTTATAGGAATAGATTTAAGGAGGGTGAGCATGGATCTTGACTCTTCTTTTTTTATTAATTTTTTTAGATATTAATAATTAAATTAAATTTATTAAAAAAATAAAAAAATAATTATATTAATCTTTTATAAAGTTAATATTTATTATATTAATATTTTTATTTAAAAATTATACATATATTTTTAATTTTATATATTGTTATTACACTCTAATATTTTTTTTTGTTTATAAAATTATATATACCTCTCATACTTTATGTACAAATATTACTCAAAGTCTAATTAAAAATACAAAGTAATAAAAATATAAGTAATTTTTCAAACAAAAATGATGTTAATATTATAAGTACTAACTTGAGAGAGGCCATTATAATTATACCAAAGATAAAAATAATAAAGTTAAAAGAGATTATACTTGATATTCATTTGATATGTATTCATGATTATTTTATATACATTAATATTATAATTTTAACTCATTTTTTTATTAATTTTTAACTTTTATATAATAAATATTAATTCCTCTCACTTTTAATTTTAATCTCTTCTCTTTTTTAAAATTTATATATAAACTTAATTTTGTTTATAAATCATAATGTAAAAGATAATTACTATTGTGATGTATTTAATATCTAATATAAATATTTTTTTACTTTTTTTAATTTATTCATAAATCTTCATATATAATGAAAAAATATTTTTTAAAATAAATAAATAAAAATATATTTACCTTTAATTTAAAATAATATATTTAGATCTTAACTTATTAAATAATTTAAAAATAAATATATTTTCATTTATTAATTTTAATTTTTTATATTTAATAATATAATTCATAATTTTTTATTTCTTCATTAAATATTTTTTAAATTTATTCTTAAATATATATGTATGAATGGAAGAATTTTCAGCTTCTGTGTCATCTTTAATGAAGTATTACAACGACCATTTTGTTCGCAACTGTTGCCAATTTTTTTAACATTTAATTCCTGGCCTCTTATTTTGTCTTTTCCTTCTAATTCATTACCACACTGTGTCTCTCGAATCACGATCACACAACGCAGAAGAAGAAAAGCCTCCATTTATTTGAAACTATCAAAACTGTTTACCAACTTTTTTAGGAATGCACGATCTGTACCGTCCATTGCTAAGTTGTCCCTCTCTATAAAAGCCTCTATTTATTTGAAACTGTCAATTTTTTTCTCTTAATCCCTCAACATGAAAATTGAAAGGGGGAAGAATTTCTGGGAGTGTCAAATACTCGCGCCTGACTATGTAGAGGTTCACAGAAGTGCAAAGATGAGGTGTGTAATCCACACATAAAAACTCCTGGGGCTTATTTGTGAACTTCAAATAATAGTGGCCCACTTGAACCTTATGGAGGCAAGTCATGCATTGCATAGATGATATAATTTGCTAGAGACATGAAGCCCAACATAATCTACTTGCTACATCGAAAATGGATACCACCACCTTAATGGCTACACAATCTACACATCTGAACAGAGCCTTGAGCCAAATTGTTATACAAATAATATTAGAAAACCACAAGCTCCACACGTCGTTTCAATTTCTTTTTTAACATTTAAATTCAGTAAGTGTTATGGGTCTGATAATGTATTAAGAGCGTGTTTGATTAAACTTATTTTGATAAACCAGTAACTTTTTTCTTGCCTAACAACTTTTTTAGCTAGCAATATCATGTTTGGCTGTGAAAATTAAAAGTTGTTGATTAAATTTTATGGTCATCAACAGCTTTTTTTCAAAAGCTAAAAGTTGAGTATTTTTTGAAAAAGTTATTGGGATTATTTTATACTTTGAGATATAAATATTATTTATTTTTAATTAAATAATTTTTTTAATTAATTAAATAACTTTTTTAATCATTCTATACTATTTTAGTAATTTAATGTATAAAAATAATTTTTTTATACTATTCAAATAAAATATATTAACTTAAAATTATTTTTTAACTAATATATTTAAACATAAAACTGATTATATTATAATCAATTATAACAAAAAACTTTTATACAATAATCAATTATTAAAATAATTAAATTTTCACAATTATTCCAAACACACACTAACACTTACAATCTTTGACCTCACTTAATACAATTGTTATTAATAAATATAAGCCTATCTCCAAAAAAATCTCATTAAACCCCAAAATGTGCCTCATTAATGTCTGAACGAGAGGATGACCATACCAAATAATGTAGCAACAAATAAACGAAGTTACCATCCAAAATGAGGTGAATATTTAATGTTTTCACCCAAAAGTTAAACATAAATGATCAACTCCCTTGAGCCGATGAGGCAACCACCTTCCTACGTATGGAATCCGCTTCTACCTCAACCATCTTCTGTAATTGGTTGAAGGTTGCCAACACCAGGTTAATGACAGTCCTCATCCTTGCCACATTCTCATCCAACTGCATTAGAGAGGTTGTGCAAGTTAATTTCAATAGGTTCATTCACATAATAATCAACCCTTCGCATTAGGTGTTGTAAGAGATTTTAATTTTTTCAGTCCAACTAGATTAGATTGGAAAGCGTGCTCCATGTTTCATCAGTCTAGCACGTATACTGCAGAATTTATACTGCATGGTGGAATGACACAAAGTGGTCATTTGTTGTGGGATGGGCGTCCATATAGATATAAAAAAAAATGATAATAACAGAATTTAATTTCCAATTCAGATTTTATTAGATCTAAGGAAACTAACTGCTAATAAACTTCTTAGTTTAACACTTTTTTAACTAGACATATTTTTATTGTATGAAAAGGTGCTATTACTCTAATA
Organism: Ormosia emarginata; assembly: GCA_029884605.1. Lineage (NCBI taxonomy): Eukaryota > Viridiplantae > Streptophyta > Magnoliopsida > Fabales > Fabaceae > Ormosia > Ormosia emarginata. The sequence goes on along the minus strand of JAQQTP010000078.1, from coordinate 14,363,832 downwards.
AACTCAATAGGTTCTACAATAACAAAAATTACAAACATAGATTATTCCTAAAAACTGCTAGGTCCCTAAACCTAAACACTCGACAATATGGCCATGGTAATAGCAATACATAAACCCAACTAACAATAAAGTAGCAACAATTTGTGGTACTGGCACCAGTTACCACAATTTGGCATTACAAGAAATTCGCGATTTAGCGACGGAAATTTATGAGGGAAAATTTCCCTCGCTAATTAACAAGAATTGCGACCAACAATAGGAACCCTGAGTCTTCGCTAGATTTTAAAAATAAATATGAGGCATAAATAGTGAGTTAATAGCGAGGGAATTACTTAGGAAAAAAAATCCTTTGCTAATTTTAGTGAGGTTCTAATGACGAGGGAAAGTTCGCTCACTAAAGATAAAATGTTAGCGAGAGATATTTTCGTCACAAATCCTCGCTAAAATCCATAAAATGTTAGCGAGAGATATTTTCGTCACAAATCCCTCAAAAACCTAATAAGTTAAAAATCTCTCACGAAAATATCAATTAACCTCACCCGCACTCTCACTCTCGGACCTCCCTCTCACTCTCGGCAACAAACCTCCCCTCTCTTACCTAACTCTCACTCTCACACACACACAGACTCTCTCGTGTTCTCCCTCTCCCTCTCCCTCTCCCTCACACTCGGTGCTGCCCAGGATCTCCCTCTCCCTCTCCTTCACACTCAAATGCCCATTATCTCCCTCTCCCTCACACTCAAAAACTACCCCGGATCTCCCTCTCCATCTCGTGCTCTCTCTCACTTGAGAGTGAACTTGCTGGCCATCACTGTCGCAACTCGCAACACCAACTCCGTAGTTTGGCCATCATATAACAACCAAAAATAAGGACAACCCAGTTTTTTGGCCATCACGGCAATATCCACTCATGAATCAAAGAAAGAGTGCCTGCTTCACGGAGTAAGCCACGTTAGCTTCTTTTTCCATTAAGCTTCTTTTTTTGCAATGTGAGTGGATTTGGCAATACTTGACTCTCTTACAAAAAGACCTCTTCACCTTCCCGAAAATTGAACTTTAAATATTTAAATATTTAAATATTTTGGTGATGTGAGGTTGGGTTGTTTGAGAATGGCGAAGGGTTTATGTTGTTGATAAAATTTAACGTATGTTGTTATATGCTATTGTTGGAGGGTTTTATGGAATGACAATAAATTCAACTGATAGGATTAGAGTGAGTTCAAGGTGTTTGATGTTTTGCCATGTTGAACTTTGGTTGCTAATGATGGTGGAAATCCATGGGTTTGGAGAAGGGTTCGGTGTTTTGTTGGGTTTGTAGTTTATGGAAATCCATTCCATGATGTTTTGCCACGTTGAACTTTGGTTGCTAATGTTCGTTTCTTTGGGAATGTCTTGTATGTGTGTTGTTATTGATTTCTGAATCCATGTATAAAGTTCTCTCATTTTTATGTTGTCCTTCATGATAGTGCATTTTGTTGGGTTTGTGTATTTATTGATGCCTTTTGCGTGATTTGAAGATATATTTGAGTAACTTGTTGATTAAACATGATAATGATTGGTTTGGTTTGAGTTAAAGGACCTGGAGAACTCTTTTTCGCAAGTTAATTATTATTGCGTGGTAATCGATTACACGGGGCTTGTAATCGATTACCAAGCTCTTAAGGGTATGAAATCATGATTCTTAAAATCGTGTAATCGATTACGTCTTGTGTGTAATCGGATTAGAGATTCTCTGTTCTAGCTTGTCGATTACTAGAGTGGTGTAATCGATTACCAAGCCTCGATGTCACGAAATGGTGCTTACGGAATCACGTAATCGATTACAACTTGTGGGTAATCGATTACGGAGGTTCAAGTTCAATTGGTAATCGATTACTAGGGTATTGTGTATGTCGATTACCGGTCCTTGAAGTTATGAATCGTGGTTACAGGAATCACGTAATCGATTACAATGAGATTATACTTGTAATCGATTAGTGATGACAACTTTATACCAATAGTGTCGATTACCAGGGTGATGTAATCGATTACCAAGACCCAAAAATGAGATTTTTGAGCTGGAAATGATTGAAATTTCATGTTTTATCGTGGAAGCTCTTTACTAATGTATTGATTATGTGTATACCTATATATGTATCTATTGAATGGATTGTGTAATTGAAATGGTTGCATGTTTCTCGAATGGTTAAGTAAATAGTGGTTTAGAAATTTTGTGTTGATATTATGAGCACTCTCTAGTTAATGAAAATCTCATTTTTCCTTAACTCAAATGCACAAGACTCTCTCACCTTTATTTTTTGTAATTACTTGAGTTATTTGCTATATTGAGTATGACATAAAGACATTGGTATTTTAGAGGGTTTGTCTAATTACTTTTGATATATGTTTATCATATATTCTTCTACATGTGATTATAGGATAAAGTTAAAGCATCAAGTTTCTTACAGAGATCTCTATGCCAAAGTTCATAAGAAGAAAGATGGAAGTTATGTCTCTTCGCTCAAGGAACTTCATTGTAGGTATCTTTATAATTTAAGTCATTTATATTTGTTAAGTTATTGATTTTTTCTAAGCTAATATTTTTCTTGTTTTGTTATTTTAGGAGTCATACGACGCAACAATGTCGAGAAAAATATGGAGAAAACTCTTTCATTCATCCTATGGTTGACCCTAAGTTATGCTTGAATGGTTGGATGCTATTTTTATACGGGTCCCAACAAGAAGGGACGAGTGCATGGCATAGGTAACAGCTTACACATTGGTATTAACAATAACACCATGCATGCTTCATCCTCGGAGGTTGTGGGTCCTTCTCGATCTACACCTTTGACACAGGATATAACTGAAGCCATAAATACAGCTGTAAATACAGTCGTAAGTGCAGCAGTGGCAACAGCAATGACTTCCTTTGTCCAAACTCAACTAGTCCATATGTTTGCGCCCTTTCTATCTACGATCCAATCAGCAAATGTTGCTCCACAAGCACCATTGCAAGGTGAAGCAATTGCGGAGGGTCAAGAGGATGATGATTATGAAGACGAAGACGAAGCAAACTTAGATTGATTGCATGTTCTATTTATTCTTATTTTGTATGACATTGTATGAAATTTTGAACTTACATAACTTATATAATAACTTTAAATAATTAGTAGATTTATTTTGGATTTGTATTTTGTTGCTTTTTATTATTTGCTGGATAATCTTGATTGAAAAGATTTACAGGTATATTGGATATTAAAAACTAAGTCTTTTACATTTAAAATTGGCCTAAAAAAAACTAATTTGCGAGGGATTAGTGACGGAATAGCGAGGAAAATATATAATGTAACTTGCGAGGGATCAGCGAGGGAATAGCGAGGGATTAGCGATGAAACTCAGTGAGGGATTAGCGACGGAATAGCGAGAGATTAGCGATGAAACTCAGTGAAGGATTAGCGACGGAATAGCGAGGGAACTTAGCGAGGGATTAGCGAGGGAATAGCGAGGAATTTTGATTGTAATAGATTTAGAGTTGGTGCGTATATTCTTTATATAGCGACGAAAATAGCGAAATGAAATTTCCTCGCAAATTTGCGAGGGAATACGCTATCGCCAGCTTTAAAATTTTTAATGTGAGGATTAGCGAGGATTAATTTAGGGAAATTTTTGTAGTTAGCGAAGGATTAGCGAAGGAATACGTGCCCTTGCTAATTAGCGACAAAAAAAAATCAACGGACGTTTCCCTCGCTAATCCTCGCAAATTTTTTTGGCGAGGGATTAGCGAGGGAAGTTTCCCTCGCTAATTTACTGATTTCTTGTAGTGTGGAATTCCTCTGGCTGCTTTCAATGGCCACTTTTATATATATTTTTTTATAAATGTCAAAAGTTCAAAGCTCAAAAAATTCTCTCCAACAAGAGAGGAGTAAGAACCAACAATATACAACTGAAAACAGAAGAGCAAAAATTGCAAAAAAAACAACACAAAATCAAGAACAAAACCAAGTAATTTACCGCTCTTCATATTTGGCATCAATATTTATTTCAAATACTATTTTAATCTTAACTTTTCTTTTCTAAAAGACAAATCGTAAATCCATGAATCTTCTCTTAAAAGATTGCAGCTTGTTCCAATAGAACCGCATACTCCAAGGAACCTTCTTATCATCACCCACCCAAGACAGTGCAAGCAAGGAGCTGGACATAATCAAAATCGACTTTTGTAAAATCCATGGTTTTTGGAGAGAAGTTTCAAGAACAAAAACAATAGACAGAAACTCAGCTTCATTATCATCACAGCATTCCCCAGAATTAACACATAGACACAAAGTTTGTCCAAACATGTCCTTAAAAATACCTCCAAATACAAACTTCCCCAAGTTACTCTTAACATAAACTTCTAAATCCAAAGCAAAGACACCCAAAGATATAGGAGACCATCTAGCAACCTGCTGCCTAATTGAACTAGAGAGCTTCTAACTTCTAGCTTCATGCAAATTAGACACCATTAACTCTAGGGAGAAAGGAAAATAAAAAAACTACCCCTTAATCCAATACCCAAGCCTTATTTTCACTTGAGAGTGAACCTGCTCCTAATTTGGTTTAATATTATCCAACACCAACCTGTTTCTAGTTTGCCAAATAGTCCATATAACAACAAAAAATAAGAACACCTACATCTTTTTTTGAAAACCAATCAACCCAATATCCACTCATGAATCAAAGAAAGAGCGTGAATCCAGTGAGAAAGACCAATAAAAGTCCCACCAATAAAGACAGGAACACCATAATTTCCAAGAAAAAAACACAGGTGAAAAAAAGATATTCAATACTTTTATTATCTAAATTACAAAAAGGACACTCATCATCACCTTCCTGAATCAAGTTGAACTTCCTAAGATGATCTTTAGTGTTTAATCTTCCCAGCATCACAAACCATACAAGTATCCCTTGGAATAGCAAGACCTTGGCCAAACACCTTTTGTGATGTTGCTAGAAAGACACATCAAACCTGACAAAGAGGCTTCAACAAACAAGAAAGATTTAACCTAGAAAGTACCTTTAGAATCAAAGTTCCAATATAGCTTGTCTTCAATCTCTCTATCAAAAGATGACTGAGATAACAATAAATTCAACTCATTAAGTTGTTGTAACTCCCAAACAAATAAAACACGCCTCCAAAGAAAATTTCATCTCCAAACATAACCATCCCACACTCCAAACTCTGCAATTACTTTATTTTTTGGCAAAGAAATAGCATAAAGTCTTGGAAATTTATCTTTAAGACTCACATTACCAATCCATTTATCTTCCCAAAATAAAGATTTCATACCATTTCCCACATTCATCCAAAACCCATTTTGAATTATTTTATTAACTTCATTTGTAGACTTTGAAATATTATAAATATCAACCCAAGGACCCCCTCTAGAAGTTATCTTTTGATCAACAAGCATCCTATCCAATTTCAGATTGTATTTAGAGCACACAATCCTTTTCCATAGGGGTTTATCCTTAGCAGAAAAGCGTCACCACCATTTGAAAAGCGTAGCAACATTTTTAATAACCAAGTCACCCATACCAAGACCTCCGAAACTTTTGGGTTTTTGAATTACACTCCACTTAACCAGAGGAAGTCCTTTCTTATTAATATCACCACTCCAAAAAAATCTACTTTGAAGTCTAATTATTTTTTTAACCACAACTGATGGAATTTTGAAAAGTCCAAGATAATATAAAGGGGGATTATTAAGTACTTATTTAATTAAAACAAGTCGACCTGACTTGGAAAGAAGCCTCGCCTTCCAAGATGTAAACTTCTTTTCGATCCTATCCAGAATTGGCCTCAATGTGTCCATCTTTCTTGGATTTGAACCAAGAGGGATTCCCAAATACTTAATCGGTAAGGAAACAACCGAGCAGTTTATACTACTACTCACATCTTTAACCCATTGCTGCGAGCATGAGAAAGGGATAAGTGCAGATTTTTCATAGTTTATCTTCAGCCTAGACATGACTCCAAAGCAATCCAACAGTCTTCTATAGTTAAAAATGATTTGTTCTTTAAAGGGACATAACACTATCGTATCATCCACAAATTGGAGATGAGACAGCTTAACATTATCCTTCCTAATGCAAACACCTTCAACCAAGTTAGGTTCCTTAGCTCTCCAAACCATCCGATTGAACACTTCCACAATTAGGACAAATAAGAAAGGAGATAACGGGTCTCCTTGTCTTAGACCACGTTCCATTTTGAAAGGCATAGTGGGTGAACCATTTACCAAGATTGACATAGAAGCTGTTGTAATACATTGAGATACTTATCTTCTCTACTTTTCCCCAAAACCCATTTGTTTCAAAATATGATCGATAAAGCTCCATCTAACTGAGTTGTATGGTATTTGAAAATCAAGCTTCATAAAAACTGCATAAATCTTATGCTTTTTAAACCAATGAACTGCTTCACTAGTAATAAGTGCCCCATCAAGGATTTGCCTCCCCTTAACAAAAGCTGTCTGGGTCTCTCCCACTAAATCTGACATAGCCATTTTAATCTGTGTAGCTAAAATTTTGACAATTACCTTGTACATACAACCAACCATGCTAATAGGTCTATACTCTGACATATTGCTTGCACCCTCCATTTTTGGAATCAACGCCACCCAAGTCATATTTATCTTTTTGGAAAGAGAGCCCAAAGAAAAGAAATCAAGAACAAATTTGGAAAATTCTTCACCTACAACACTCCACATACTTTTTATAAATTTTAAATTAAAACCATCATATCTGAGTGATTTTGTAGGATCACAACATCAAACAACGTTTTTTATCTTTTCAAAAGAAGGCATAACTTCAAGAGAACAAACTTGGTCCCTAGAAATACAAGGTAGCATACCTTCTTGAAGCTCAATAAGCCTATTTGTATAGGTTCTTAAAGAACTTTCTTGTCTCTTTTTTGATGTTCTTCGGGTATACCAAGTGTAATTTCTATGCCATGGGGTGGGCTGCAGTGTGTTCGCATTATGTTGCCAAGTCCTGCACACTAACAGCGAATAAAAAGTCTCACATTAGTCTATTCCAATGTCAATTTCAATATGCACAACTGCAATATTCAATTTATCTTCACCCTACCACACAACGCATGGCATCAAACTGAGTTTGTATTGACCGATCGACATCCTCATAAGAGTCTAGCCAATACACCTTTCTATCAAAAAATGAAACCACCATCATGTACCAGTGGCTACCAAGATCCTTCATTGGTACATATATCTGCACCAACCAAATAAGCATTCATATAACTTTATTGCAGTCTATATCTCTTATTACCATCGGTACAAAACCAATTGAATGCATGATGAATGTTTTAGTGGTATGATTTGCTTACGTATTCTATATTTGGGCTCCAGGGCATCCAATTGTCAGAATTTTCAGCCATAAGCTCCTCCATGGACATGGCATTCTAGCACATGCTCCTACAATTACACAAGTCCCCCAAGCTTAGACCTCCATATTCATTAATCTTACATGTCACAATATTATATTTCATAATCCATATATCGAAAATGAAGGTGGCAAAGACCACGTTGTGATGTTTGATGAAAGCCTTTGCGTCCATGTTATCTTCATAGCCATAAGTGTAATGATCTGCCAAGGGATTCACATCGTGGTTTGTTATAATAAGTATTAGACAATCCATTATTGATAGAGGCCATATTCAGTTATTTATATTTAATTTACTTGGGACCCAATTTTTCTTCCAGGGCAGAGACATTGAATATCCTTCCTGGTAGCCATAGTTTTCCCACACTTTATCCGTACATCACTACAAAATGTGTGTATCATGGGTTAATGAACAACATACATCCACGGGGGCAAAAGACATTCATATGGTAAAGGATAAATCAATGAAAATAGGTTAGAAAGCCCACCTATAAGTCAACTCAAACAAAAAGGGCAACATTGTGGTAGACCACTTAAAGAGATGACAAAAAGATAAGGTAGTTTACATTTAATGCATACTTTACCTTGCACCACTGACACTGACTTGCACATTAATGCAGAGATATGGAACAAGTTACTTTATTTCTTTCTTAGTTCCTTTTTTATTTTGTCTAAATGATATTGACAGATTTTAAAATTTTATTTTGTTCTAACATATAATGTAGCTTGTAATAAACAAATTTTCAAAAAGTTCATCATCTTTATTTTCATGAAGAATAAGGTTAGCGGGAAAAAAAGTGGAAGAAAATCAATCACTTATGAAAGGAGAAAAGAAAATGATGTCATTTAATATATATATAAGATTTTATTCAAGTGAGATGAGTGTTTATTGTAAGAGGTGAGAGAGAATATATTGGCAATTATTAGATCTTATATGAATGGTCAAGATTAGAACATAAATACATGTGACTTTTTTAAGTGGTCACATGACTTTCTTAGTTCCTTTTTTTTTTGTCTAAATGATATTGACAGATTTTAAAATTTTATTTTGTTCTAACATATAATGTAGCTTGTAATAAACAAATTTTCAAAAAGTTCATCATCTTTATTTTCATGAAGAATAAGGTTAGCGGGAAAAAAAGTGGAAGAAAATCAATCACTTATGAAAGGAGAAAAGAAAATGATGTCATTTAATATATATATATATATATAGAATCTTATTCAAGTGAGATGAGTATTTATTGTAAGAGGTGAGATGAGTACATATTGACCATTAGATCTTATATGAATGGTCAAGATTAGAACATAAATACATGTGACTTTTTTAAGTGGTCACATGACTTTTAAGTAACTTTTAATCTTGACCATCTATGTATAATTGTATGATCAAGATTTACTCCTCTCACCCTCTCACAATAAAAATCATCTTACTAGATATGACCCCTATATATATATATATATATATGAGAGCATATATAGTGAGAAGAGTTTTTATCATGAGATAATGAGAGGAGTAAATCTTGACCATATAACCATATATGGATGGTCAAGATTAAAAGTTACTTAAAGATCATGTGACCACTTAAAAAATTCACATGCATTTATATTCTAATTTTGACCATTCATGTAAGATCCAGTGGTCAATATTTATTCTTCTTACGTCTTATAATAAACATTCTTCTCATTAGAAAAGATCATATATATATATATATATATATATAAATAAAAAAGTGAAGGTGAGGGAATCTTAAAATCTGATTTAGTGTTTTTCAAGACAAATATCGAGTCACTTTAAATTGACTTGCTAAGGCCCGTTACAAAATAACATTTAAGAAATTAATACTATTATTTATAATTAATACGTTTTACATAATTTTTTATTCATATATTTCTTTTGACAACATAAACTGTAAAATATCTCTTAATAATGATATAATACTTTTAAAATAATATCATCTAACTATACATAACGTATAATCTTGTATATTTTATTAAAATATCGAGTTAACGTTATACCAAAAATTAGTCATGCCATGACCAATTCGAATCCGGATTCAAATAAATGGCCCAATCAATATGAACCTATCGAGTTCTTAGTTAAGCGAAACCCTTTCCAACCCATCTTTTGAAAACCCTTATTTTAAAGTTTTATTTTTGTTTTTTGTTTTTGCATAATTTCATTTTAAAAATACTGGAATAATGCCAATAAATAAATAAGATCTTTAGCCATTAAAGTATGTATCTATTCTTATATACTCTTTCCTCTAGTGTTTCTTGACCGTCGTAGTGCTTGCCTTACCAGGCGCAACCACTCTCAACCGTTCTGTTTGGAGAGTGATTACATCCTCCGATCTCAATTCCGAACCGTACATATTGAAAAATTCCTGAATACGGATGGAGTTATCTTGAATCAAACTCTAATCGATAGGGTTATCTTGTTTTTATTGTTTATCTTTATTTCTTATCTTTTTTTTCATGGTATCTTTATTCTTATCTGTTCCTAACCTTTAGGATCTACAACTGTTAAATGTAACTTGTAATATCACTTTGATAATGCCTTCAGAATTATCTTCCATACGACAGACGGTGCAACACTACTCTGATTACGCCACAATGCGGTGTCTTTCTTGCAAGGAGGACTACGACCTAGATGAGGCTGGCACATGCAAGGAGTGTTACGAGGAAGCCAACTCTCTCAAGCAACAGATTGAAGAGTTGAAATCCAAAGTTGAAGAGTTGAAGTCCGAAGTGGCTTCCCTCAGTCTATTGTCTCCCGTTAAGAGCAATAGTACGTCATCCGCCAAGATTGTCTTGGTGGCCTCTGATGACGATTCTGTTGAACCCTCTATCTCTATTACCGCTCACAAGGCTGTTCTGGTCAGTAACTATTACCCATTTATCTCATTCAATATAATTTTCTTATATACACAGTTGTGTCAAGGTTTTATGTTTTGATCCTTTAAACTTTATAATGTTTCTTTTTTATTATTATTATTTTAAACCAATGCAAGTGATTGAATAAGAACACATTACCTATATTGTATTGACATAAAGAAAATTTAATATGATCGTTTACAATATCGGAATGGATTTGTGATTACCAAATATGACATTCATTATAGTTTGCATTTGTTTTCTATTCCATTTTGGATACAAATTTTGAGAAAAAAATAATTGTTGAATCATTGATGAGATTAATTGTTATATCAGGTTAGTCGCTCCCCAGTTTTCAAAGCAATGCTTGAGAATAATGATATGGAGGAAAGCCACAGTGGCATCATCAAGATTAGTGATGCATCATACAATGCTCTTCGTGTATTTGTTAACTAATTTATACACAGAAGCATGTTGTTGGCTCAGAGTGCTGCTATAGAGAAATAATGGAGTGAGAAAATTTAAAGGACACCGAGACTTTAACGTAGTTCGGCAAATTTGCCTACGTCTATAATTAGAAAGCAACGAGAAAATTTTCACTATGTAACAAAAGAGTATTACAAGAAACACTAGTTAAAATATTCCTCACAACTCAAAACCTATTTACACCCAAAGAATACTCTCAAGTGTATTAACTCTCAACACTCTCATTAAGCACAAACTCACAATTAGAAAAAGAAAGAAGAGACTTCAGAGCTTGAAGAATGGGATGCTTAGAATGTCTTCTTAGGCACTTATTTATAGGAGAGTAAGGCTTGCCTTTGGTGATTCTAGGCCACATCATTTACTTGGCCAATAATCGAGAAGTATTAGCCACATAATTACTTGGCAATGGATGATGCTATGTGTGTGGCTTAATCTTTTAGCCATTATTGTTGACAAATCTCCACATTGGCTAAAAGATTCCATAGTTTTTCTTCAGCTGCTCCCCACTCATGGTATCACTTACTAGAAACACCAATCAAGTCCAGACATTAGTTGTTAGCACTGGCTTGGTCACCATATCTGCTGGATTCTCCAGTGTTGAAATCTTCAAGATTTTAACATCGCCTTGTGCTATCACATTTCTGATGAAGTGCATCCTGACATCAATATGTTTGGTCCTTTCGTGGTACATCTAATTTTTTGTTAGATATATGACACTTTGGCTATCACAATAGACTATCGTATCTTGTGATGGTATCCCCAATTCGCTAACCAAATCTTGAAGCCAAAGAGCTTCTTTTACTGCTTTTGTAGCTGCAATGTACTCTACCTCAATGGTTGATAAAGCGATAATTGATTGCAATGTTGCTTTCCAACTGACAGTACATCCATGAAGAGTGAAAACATATCCAGTCAAAGACCTTCTCTTGTCTAGATCTCAAGCATAATCTGAATCCACATATCCGACAACACACCTAGTAGTGTCATTATGTTTTTCATAAACCAAGCCAACATTAGTAGTACCCTTCAAGTAGCGCAAAATCCATTTTACTGCTTGCCAATGGATTTTTCCTGGATCTCCCATGTACCTGCTCACCACACTAATAGTGTGTGAAATATCTAGCCTAGTACACACCATGACATACATGATACTACCAACAACACTAGCATATAGAACACGGGACATTTGCTCCTTTTCATCCTTAGATTATAGTGACAACGCCATCGAAAGTTTGAAGTGAGCTGTTTGTTTATCCCTGTAAATTTCTATCCCTAGTATTTTATTTGTAGCTCCCACATCCTTCATATCAAACTCTCCACTTAACTGAGCTTTTAAACTGTTGATTTCAGACATGCTTTTATAAGCGATCAACATGTCATCAACATACAAGAGCAAATAGATGAATTTAATAGAATTTTGTAGAGGAGAATTCAACAAGTTCTGCTAGGATCATGGTATTGTCTCAAACATCATACCATGAGACACACTCCACAACAGAATGGACTTGCAGAACAACAGAACGTCGATAGAGCGAGTAAGGTGTATGCTTTCAAATGTTGGGCTCTCAAGAGAGTTCTAGGTTGAAGCTGTTAACATAACTTGTTACTTAATCAACAGATGTCCATCTTCGACAATTAGTTTTAAGACTCCTGAAGAGATATGGTCAAGTACTGCTGCTAACTACGAAAATCTAAGAATTTTCGATTGTCCTGCTTATGCTCATGTCAATTTTGGCAAACTTGAGCCAAAGGCAAAGAAATGCATTTTTCTTAGATATCATGAAGGCGTGAAGGGATACAAGCTATGGTGTCCAGATACAAGAAAATACATTATTAGCAAAGACATGACCTTTAATGAAGCTGAGATACTCAAACCTAATGAGGGGTCATTTAAAGAAAAAGACTTCATTTGTCAACAATAATGGCTAAAAGATTAAGCCACACACATGGCATCATCCATTGCTAAGTAATTATGTGGCTAATACTTCTTGATTATTGGCCAAGTAAATGGTGTGACTTAGAATCACCAAAGGCAAGCCTTACTTTCCTATAAATAGGTGCCTAAGAAGACATTCTAAGTATCCCATTCTTCAAGCTCTGTAATCTCTTCTTTCTTTCTCTAATAGTGAGTTTGTGCTTAGTGAGAGTGTTGAGAGTTAATAAACTTGAGAGTGTTCTTTGAGTGTAAATGAGTTTTGGGTTGTGAGGAATATTTTGGCTAGTGTTTCTTATACTACTCTTTTGTCACATAGTGGAAATTTTCTCGCTGCTCTCCAATCGTGGACGAAGGCGAATTTGCCGAACCACGTTAAAGTCTCGCTGTCCTTTAAATTTTCTCACTCCATTATTTCTCCATAGTGGCACTCTGAGCCAACAAACTAGTATTAGAGATCTTGGTTACGAAGGTGACAGATTTTTCAAAGAAATTCTTAGTATGCTTTGTGGTTGCAACGTTGTTTGATCTTCTACATCAGAAAAGAATTACTCTTTGGTTGTTTGGCTAAAAACATTTCTTGTACGTTGATTGTACTGTGTATGTCAGAATTGTAGTAGTGTGGTGAAGCATGTTCAAGGAGGTTCTGGCTAGGAAAGATTTGGTATTTAAATGTGTCCATTGGTGACCCATCTCTCTTTCTTGGGAATTTACCTGTTGCACTATTCACAGATAACTACATTATTCTAATATACAGTACTATTCATTTGTACGAAAGAGATGGCTACTGCCAAATTTGGTGTGGAGAAATTTAATGGTGAAAATGATTTTAATCTATGGCGGCTGAAGATGCGGGCTCTGCTGGTGCATCAATGTCTTGCAAAAGCCTTGACTGGTAGGGACACTCTACCGGAATCTCTATCAAACAGAGAGAAGGATGAGATTTTGAAAAAGGTACATAGTGCAGTTCTGTTGTGTTTGGGAGATGAAGTCTTGCGAGAAGTTTCTAAAGAAGACACTGCTGCCAAATTATGGTTGAAGCTAAAAAGCCTGTACATGACCAAGTCACTCACAAACTGGCTTTATTTGAAGAAGAAACTACACACTCTTCAAATGCAAGGAGGTAAACCCATCAAAGAGCACTTGGATGAATTTAATAGAATTATTCTTGATTTAAAAAATATAGATGTCAAGATTAAGGATGAACATCAAACAATAATTCTATTGTGTTCTTTGCCAAATTCCTATGCGAACTTCATTGATACTATGATGTATGGCCACGATACTCTTACCATAGAGGAGATCAAGGTGGCATTGAACTCTAAGGAGTAAAAGAAAAAGGTATCTGAAAATAGAAGTGATGGCTTTGGGGAGAGTTTATTGGCAAGAGGAAGAACAGAAAAAAGAAGTTTTGGTAGCTCTGGTAGCAAGAGCAACAAAGGCAGATCTAGATCAAAATGTAAATCTAAAAAACTAAAATGCTTTCATTGTCACAAAGAAGGGCACTTCAAGAAAGATTGTCTGGAGCGCAAAGGAAAATAAAATTCTTCTAACTCTGGAGATGCTGCAGTAGCGAGAGGCTACGATAGTGCTAATGTTCTTACAGTCTCTGAACTTGACTCAGGTAATGAGTGGATCCTTGATTCGGACTGTTCATACCATATGTCCTCCCATAAGGATTGGTTCACAACACATGCCTTGATGATCAAATGGTCTATGACCTGTTAGTTTTAGCATAAAAGTATCAAGTTAAGCATCTTAAGACATTGTGAGAAGATTTTGGTGGAAAGAATGAACTGGGACAGAGCAATTGCGGACTATGTATTTTCAGACCAACACAATGCTAAACAATTGCTAGATGCTGCCGTGGCTGTTATCATAGACAACATGAAGGAGTTGAAGTTGTTGCAATTTCATGAGGATTACGGGAAGCTTGTGGAGAGTAAGAAACATCTTGCTCTCAAACTACATGAAGCTTGTGATGTCAAATTTTATGAAGTTTATCGTACAAGACAGATTAGAAGCAATAGAAACAAAGAGTAGGAAACAGAGTAATGTGGCAACTTTTTGATATTCGGAGCAGTTATACTTCAATTTGGATTATATTATTTCTTGATCAGTGATAATTTGTGGTGGTATATTAGATTTAAATGTTTAACATACAACTGGATCCATACAATCTTTATGAATTGCACTTTTTCGATTACCTTTTGTTCTTTTTTTCTCCTGAGGATTATTTGCACTTTTTTTTCTTTCTGAAAATGTATATTTTTTAACTTATCTTTCTTCTAGTATAATTATCGTCAATTCGTCATTTTATTTAAGTTTTATGACAGATCAAATATGAGGTATTGTTAATTATTAATTTTGGTCAATGTAATGATTATCAAGCGATATCCGTTGTTAGTTATTTATGAGCGAAATATTGGATATGATTAACGGGAGAATTGACGTTGCTATTGTAATGTGGAGGGATGGTAATGTGTGTTAGTTAATGCTTATCCTTTCCACTCCAATTCTTACGAATTAGTCTGTCCCTTCTAATGCCCTTCAAAACCACCATGACACAGCCTAATTCTTGAGGTAGATGCCTGTCGTTGATACAAAAATATAGCATTACAACACTGGCATCCAACAATCCTAATCGCAATTGCAAGTATCTCATATCAAAAGTTCTGTGGGATGTGAGAATCTAGAACTCTTAACTAAAAGGTTTTGCCAATTGTTTTCTTTCTTTAAAAACATTCAGATATTGAATCCCAGAAAACCATGCAGTAATATATTGCTATGTTATACCTACGAATCCAAAACATCTGAGACTGAAAGATACTGGTGTGCCAAAACACATGATATTGTGACACGTCCTGAAACAACAAAACCAACTTCTCATTCATTATTTGAAAGTAACTGCTTATGGTTTCGAACATTCAGCAATCTTGTCACAACAGCCAACATAACTAGTTTCTTCTTACACTAGTAAACAAATTTCCAGCATTCGGTCAGCTTTCACAATCGCTAACTTAAGCTTAGATCACAGAAGCATCAAATAAACAAAATTATCATCTAAACATCTCTATTAATACTGCCGAGATTGATTATAGGGCAAAGAAAATTCAAAAACTTTTACAAGATAACCTGTTAGTATGGATTAAGATATAAAACCGACTTTTGAAAAAAACAAAAAATGTAACTTTGGTTAGTTGTAGCCACAATTCTGGCACTAAATAAGATTTCAGGTAGACTACCATCTTCCGGTCGCATGAGCCAATAAATGGTTCTCTTAGTTACTGATACAATTGAGATTCAGAAGCGCTTTTCACACCTTAATATCTTCCAGCTTGCATAGGGACCCTCGCCTACATCATGCTGGGAATTCACCCATCCCATTGCAGTTGCAATTTCTTCAAGTTCACTAATAACATGTATGGAGTCACGTATATATATATGCCCACCAGGTCTTAGCATCCGATCCATCTCAAGCATGATGGTTGAGATATTACACCTTTGCCTGAGACAAATAAATAATTTGTCAAACACCTATAATGGCAGGTGCCTATAGAGAAACAAGTATAGAATTATACCACACCTCTTTTTCTCAACAGAGAAGAGACCTGCTGCATGCAGCAGATCATATGTTCTTGGGTATGTATCAAATGGCTCGCACCTGTCAAGGTAAAAAAATTTCAAGCATCAGGATAAACTCCCTATTTCTAGTCATGAATTAAAAAACAAAAAAGAAATACAAAATATTTGGCATCAAGTTTCAGTTGGAGAAATAAATAAATAAATTAACTAGTGCATAGATTGTTTAATCTCTTCTAGTTACAAATTCGTTTTGCCAATATATGCTTATTATGCTCAAATGCCTCCAACGTAGCAAGAAGGCAAGTGGTACTATGTGTTTATGTTATTAACTTTGAATTCTTACAGTGTGTTCTCAATCCACAAAGGTAAAACTAAAATGCATATTCCCATATCACCTTTAATTTTATAAACTTGATAAACTGAAAATCAATCATGAAGAAGCATATAGCATGTATGTTTGCATAGAACAGTTATTAGATGGTATGAATCCCAGAACCTGTTCATTTTCATAATAACTTTAAAAAATATAATTAGGTCAAGACTGTTTCAATCATTTTCCCAATGTTTTACTGAAATAATATTCCAAAACTCATTTTGTGGAACTTGATCATTGTTCTTACACCAGAAACCAAAAAGGCCCTCTGAATTTCACATGCCAATATAGTTAGATTAGATAATTATGCTGTGACAATGACAACTTTAAGTATGAAATCACCAATCACACCAAATCAGAATTAAAAAAAAACAAAAACAATAAGCAAATTTCTCATACCAATCATGCATAACTCCTATTAGACCACGGTCATATAGAACAGGCAAGGTGTTGAATCCACTAACAGGAACAACATTTATAACCCAACAGTCAATCTGGAGATCGTGCAGCGCTGCAGCGAACCTGCCGTTGTCAAAATAAAAGTTACCTCATAATACACACAGATAACTGCAAGGTTAGACAATCATTCTACAGAAACCTAATAATGACATAAAAAACAGAACAAAAAAGCAAGAAATAATATACTTCCATACCCTCCAAATCCTGCCCTCATGTCCATTACATTTCTTAGGTTGTACTCCTTCCAACGGTAAGCCCGAACATAACTATCTATTATTTCATTCCAATATTTTGATTCTGCCTTAAAGAGTTCTGTTCTGGATATAATGGCATCCTGTTTGATGCTTTGAAGCCTGTCTGGTGGTTGATGAAGGCGTGCAGGCCACTTAGTAACATTTGCTCCATATCCAGTACTAGGTAATTGAGTGATGCATGCCTTAAGACCAACATACCTACAAAATGATTCATGGTTATCACAAGTTCTGATATTTTTTTCACTAAATATAATTCTAAACAAAAAAAGGTTTGTCAAGTTTATTACTCAAGATGTTCCAAGCCATCTAATTTTATGCAGCATGTCTACAAGTTGGTTGTTGATTCTTCAAGAAGATTCTTGCTCTTACAGTGTAGATTCATGTTAGACCCCAGGTATACACGAGGAAGGGTAGAAAGGGAAGCAATGATCACCCATAGGTGCAGTAAGAGCAAGAAGGGAAATATTGAGAATCTTCATGTTAATGGGGCTGCAGTGGCAGTTAGTGGAAGAGGAGAGGTCATGGGGTATTCAGTATGTTAATGGGCTGCAACATTTATGTGGCAGCTAGTGGGAGTGGAGAGAGTAAAGAGGGGCAGCAAGGAGCATTTATAGCTAGTGGGAGTGGAGAAAATAAGGAAGGGCAGCAATTAGCATTTACCAAAGGGGGTTATGGCAAATGAATAGGCAATTAGTGGAGGGAATAAATAAGGAAAGGGGGAAAGGAGAAGGCATCCAGTCATTTGAGTAAAGAATTGACGTCTTTGGGCAAGGAGGAAGCAGACTCTCGAAGTTTTGCAGTGTCTACCTTTTCTTTCTTTTTCTATTGTCTTTTTCAGTTTGTCTTCGAGAGATTACAGAGGCTTACCTCTTGTGTAAGGAGTTAATCTCCATATTTTCTTAAAGAAATCAAGGTTCCTATCAATTGGTACCAGAGCTCTCGATCTAGGGAGCCCTGGATGATGCAAATGAGAATGGAGGGGAGAATGGATGCTCTAGAGTGATAGTTTGAAGACCTGAACAACCAAAGCAGGGAAATGTTGGCTCGGCAACAAAGGTTTGAGAAAAGGTTGACGGTGCTCAGGGAACAAATGGAGAAGAGGCAAATTGAGAATCGTCATCGTGATTGAAGGATTAGCAATGATGTAGGAGGTGCGTCCATGGTAGTTGTGGTCCACCATTTCAAACTCAAGGTGGCGTTGGAGAAGTTGTAAGAGCAACCTGAGATGGTCTCTGGACCTCCATCACAGTGGCAATCAAAGCTTATAGTGGGAGAGAAAGACGACAACAGAGACCCACTTGTATAAATTGCACCAAATTGACAGAGGATCGGTGGCCAAGTCAAGAAGTACTCACGTTGTCTACCTGTGTGAGTCACGAACATTGCCACATCGGCAACTAGGCGGTGGGTGGTGTTGAAAAGAAGGCAGCTCAAACAGTGGCTTTGGATGGATGCACACTAGAGCTACTTTTGTGTGTCGCATCATGGGAGAACATCTACGGAGATCTCTCATGAAGAGGTGAAGGAAGAGCCATTGCCACTATCAATTAACAGAGGTTTAATGAAAGTGCAGGACATTGGAGTAATCCATAACATTTTCTTATTTGATCCGGGAGGGACTGATATCGTGTTGGGGCTAGACTGGTTGACTGAGGCAGCATTTTGGCTCAATGTCAACTCTAATAATTTTACTAAACAATCCCCACTCAAGGAGTTGCTATGTAGGACCCATGTGGAAGTTCTTATGCTTCAAGTAAATTCATCATTACGCTTAAAGCAATGGGATCCTGGTGGGAGTTTGCTTTCGGCTGTTAGTGGACCCTTACTAAACCATCACCTTGAGTACAAGGTGAATCTTTTGGGGAACAGTAGATCAGCCCAGGTGCAGTAACGACAGGAGGGGAAATATTGAGAATCTTCATGTTAATGGGCTGCAGCATTTATGTGGCAATTAGTGGGAGTGGAGAGAGCAAAGAAGGACAGCAAGGAGCATTTACAACTAGTGGGAGTAGAGAGAATAAAGAAGGACAACAATTAGCATTTACCAAAGGGGGTTATGCAAATGAATAGGCAGTTAGTGAAGGGAATAAATAGGGAAGTGGAGGAGGGGAGAAGGCAATCAGTCATTTGAGTAAAGAATTGAGGCCTTTGGGGCAGGGAGGAAGCAGACCCTCTAAGTTTGACAGTGTCTACCTTTTCTTTCTTTCTTCTATTGTCTTTTTTAGTCTGTCTTTGAGAGATTACAAAAGCTTACCTCTACTATAAGGGGTTAATCTCTATATTTTCTTAAAGAAATCAAGGTTCCTGTAGAAAACCCTACAATTTAGGAGTTCTTGGACAGTGGCTATTGTGGATGGTGGCCTCTTGGTCTTGTTCCCACATTGTTTTTAGTGTTTATTGTTGCTTATTTTCTAGGCTTGATTAGCTTGTTTTCTAGGGACTAGTTTAATGTACAACTACCTATATATTACCTCCATTGTAAACATTCTTGATAATGATAATATATATAAAAACACTTTTCCACATGGTATCAGAACAATTTTTCTTTCTAAACCACATTAACTATGGCGGATGATTCTATCAACAGCCAAGAGTCGACAACCTTATCATCAATTCGAATGGACTAGATGGTTCTTGTTGTAAAATGTTGTAAAATATGTAATTATTAGCCTTTTTTTGTATTAGGCCCATTAGTCGGCCCTTTAGTTAGAACTTAGGCTATATATTCAGATTAGTGATTGTATTCTAAAATTTATTCAATAATAACATTCAGAATACCTTTTTACACATGGTATCAGAGCTCCCGGTCTTGGGGGTCTCGCTTCCGCACAAAAAACCTAGCCGCCTTCATTGCGAATTTTTTTCTGCCTTCAGTGCATCTTCTGGCACCTTCTTTGTGCCCTATTTTGCCCATTAGACCTCACCAACTACTGTTCGGCTCCGTTCAGCCGCCGTTAGAGACTGTTCAGCTCCGTTTACCGCCGTCCTCCGCTTATCTCTCGCCGGTGACCCCACCATCGGGTTCGTCGTCCAAAAGCCGACCAGAACCCAGAATATCGAGGCCAACGGCCGCCGGACGCGCCTCCACGCGCCGCCACAGCTCCGATCATCTCCGAGCGCGCGTGTGTCACGCGCCGCCTTCCGGCCATTTTTTTGTCGCGCGCTTTTCACCATAGCACCGTCGGACCTTCCTCAGTCCGTTTGAGAGGTCCAAATCGCGATCGGAGAACCTTTTTTCGTGGGTCATTTGAAGCCTGTGCATTCGTTCTTTCCTGACAGCACCCCTGTTCAACAGTTCTGATGTCTGAACCTGGAGAAGACTATCTTAGTAAGCCTCTTAAATATTGTTCTCGGGCAATGAATGGTAAGAAGTCTTATGCATCTGCTACTATCCCTCGGGATGTATGGATTATTGACTCTGGTGCCACTGATCACATGACATTTCATTCCAAACATTTCTCCTCTTATGCCTCCTCTTCTAGTCTCTCTTACATTACTGTTGCTGATGGATCTCATAACCCTATTGTTGGTTCTGGGAATATTGAACTTCAATCCTCGTTAAAATTGAAAAATGTGCTTCATGTTCCCAGCCTTTCCAATAACTTAATCTCTATTCATAAACTTACTCGAGACCAAAATTGTGCAGTAACATTTTTCCCTTCTCATTGTGTTTTTCAGGATCTTGCCACGGGGAGGACGATTGGAGTTGCTAAGGAACAGGGAGGGTTGTACTATCTGTCTGATGAAATGGATGGTCAGAAGGTGTTGTCTTCTTGTCTCCAGTCTCATTTTGAGTCTCATTCCCCTACATCACAGGTCTGGCTTCAGCACAAGCGTCTTGGTCATCCTCCTTTTTCTCTTATTAAGTCTATGTTCCCGTCCTTGTTTTTACAACAGTCTGTCGAGTCTTTTAAGTGTGACGTCTGTCAGTTTGCTAAACACCATCGTGTTACTTTTCCCTCTAGTTTTAATAAAAGTGTCGAACCATTTGATCTTATACATTCTGATGTTTGGGGACTTGCCCCTATTTCTAACATTTCTGGTGCGAGATGGTTTGTTTCCTTTATTGATGACTGTACTCGAGTGACTTGGCTTTTTTTGATGAAGGATAAATCAGAAGTACCCCTACTATTTACTCAATTTTATCATATGGTACAAACACAATTTGGGAAATGCATTAAAAGATTACGTTCAGACAATGGAAAAGAATATGTCAATCATAGCCTTTCAAGCTTTAATAGTAAACAGGGCATCATCCATGAATTTACATGTGTTGACACCCCGCAACAAAATGGGGTTGCAGAAAGAAAAAATCGCCACTTACTTGAAGTCGCTCGAGCCCTTCTCTTCCAAATGTCAGTCCCAAAGTCATATTGGGGAGAAGCTGTACTGACTGTTGCCTATCTGATTAATCGGATACCATCTCGTGTTCTAGGTAATGTCGGTCCTGTTCAGTTTATGCTTTCACATTTTCCTTATGTTCGTATCATGCGAGTCTTGAGTCACGGGTATTTGGTTGTGTTGCCTTTGTTCATGTTCATAAGCAGCATCGAACTAAGTTGGATTCTCGTGCAGTCAGGTGTGTCTTTCTGGGTTATGCACCTAACAAAAAGGGGTACAAATGCTATCATCCTTCCAGTCGTAAGTACTTTGTCTCTATGGATGTCACCTTCCATGAACATGTGTCATTCTTCACTCGCCCTCAGCTTCAGGGGGAGAGCAGTACTTTGGAATCTGAGTATTTTGAATCTGAGTCCGAGTTTCTCATCCTTGGTCCTTGTCTTCCTAAGTCACCTGCTCCTCAGTTAAATGTTCCTCAGTTACCCATTCTTGAGTCACCCGTTTCACTTGTTTACGAGTCACACCTTTAGAGTCTCCTGTTTATGGTTCCATTCTGTTCCTGTTCCTCCATCGGTTTGTAGGAATCGGCACCTTCGGCCTTGATGAAGAACAAAGCTAGTGAGCCAACATTAGTGTATCGAGAGGAGAAAAACCCAACCTGGTCCGAAACAACTTCAACTTGTCCGAACCGAAGGTAAATACTGAAAATATTTTTCCCATTTCTGATTCTCAGATTTCTGATACTCTTGACCTTGATCCAGATGATTTACCAATTGCTTTGAGAAAGGGGAAAAGGTCTTGTGCCAAGTACCCTATTTCCCAATTTGTCTCCTCTAAACATCTTTCCCTGCAGCATCAAAGTTTTATTACAGCTGTTGACTCTGTGAGAATCCCAACATCTATTCAAGAGGCACTAAAAGATGCAAATTGGGTCCAAGCTATGGATGAGGAGATGAAAGCACTTGAAAGGAATGGAACTTGGGAAATTGTTAAGAGGCCAGGGGGCAAGAAACCAGTTGGTTGCAGGTGGATCTATACAGTCAAGCACAAATCAGATGGCACTCTTGATCGATACAAGGCAAGGCTAGTGGCAAAGGGATATACTCAGACCTATGGCATCGATTA
Source organism: Ormosia emarginata (assembly GCA_029884605.1). Taxonomy (NCBI): domain Eukaryota; kingdom Viridiplantae; phylum Streptophyta; class Magnoliopsida; order Fabales; family Fabaceae; genus Ormosia; species Ormosia emarginata. The sequence goes on along the minus strand of JAQQTP010000078.1, from coordinate 14,340,980 downwards.
TGAGGAGACGTTTGCTCCTGTGGCAAAGATGAACACAGTTCGTATTTTACTCTCTCTTGCTGCCCATTCGGGTGGGAACTAAACCGTTTGATGTTAAAAATGCTTTCTTGCATGGAGACTTAGAGGATGAGGTGTACATGGAGATTCCCCCAGATTTGGTCCCACAAGTGGAGAAAACAAAGTGTGTAGATTGAGGAAGGCTTTATATGGGTTAAAACAGTCTCCCGAGCATGGTTTGGAAGATTTACAAAAGCAATGGTGTGCCTAGGCTACAAGCAAAGTCAAGGAGATCATACACTTTTCTTCAAACATTCAAAGGGAGGAAAAGTGACTGTACTTCTTGTTTATGTTGATGATATTATTATCACAGGAGATGATCCGATTGAGAGACAATTGCTCAAGGAAAAATTATCTGCAGAGTTTGAAATGAAGGACCTTGGGAAACTTAAGTACTTCTTGGGGATTGAAGTGGCCTACTCAAAACAAGGCATTTTCATTTCTCAAAGGAAGTATGTGCTTGATCTTTTGAAAGAAACAGGTAAACTGGGATGTAAACCAGCAGGTGTTCCCATTGAGCAAAATCATAGAATGAGCATTGAAGAGGAGAGTGTCAAGGTTGACAAGGTCCAATATCAGAGACTAGTGGGGAAGTTGATTTATTTAGCACACACTAGACCCGATTTAGCTTATGCAGTCAGTGTTGTGAGCCAATTCATGCATGATCTGAGGGTGAGACACTTGCAGGCTGTAGATCGTGTTCTGCAGTATCTCAAAGCCACTCCAGGGAGGGGACTCTTGGTCAAAAGAGGTGGAACCTTGACTATGGAGGCTTATACTGATACAGATTATGCAGGTTCAGTGAGTGATAGAAGGTCCACGTCAGGTTATTGCACTTTCTTGTGTGGGAACCTTGTTTCTTGAAGAAGTAAGAAGCAAAATGTAGTGGCTAGATCAAGTGCTGAGGCTGAATTTAGAGCCATGGCACAAGGAATTTGTGAGCTATTATGGATGAAAATTGTGCTTGATGACTTGAAGATAAGGTATGAGGGACCTATGAGGTTGTTTTGTGACAATAAATCGGCTATCAGTATTGCTCATAATCCTGTTCAAGCATGACAGAGACAAAACACATTGAGATAGACCGACACTTCATCAAGGAAAAGCTGGATAGTGGATTAATAACAACAGCCTACATCCCATCTGGGCACCAACTAGCAGATGTGTTAACAAAGGGCTTGCCAACAGAACGATTCAGCCAACTTACTTGCAAGCTGGGAATGATAGATATAAATTCACCAGCTTGAGGGGGAGTGTTGTAAAATGTTGTAAAATATGTAATTATTAGCCTTTTTTTGTATTAGGCCCATTAGTCGGCCCTTTAGTTAGAACTTAGGCTATATATTCAGATTAGTGATTGTATTCTAAAATTTATTCAATAATAACATTCAGAATACTTTTTTACACAATTCTTTTGTCCAGCTATCGGCAAAAAAACTCAACGGGAAGAATTTCCGAGAATGGGCCCAGTCCGTGAAACTCGCAGTAGACGGCAGAGGAAAGCTCAGGGTATCTTTCTGGCGACTCAAAGAAACCTGATTCAACAAATGTTGTGGCACTTCGACAATGAAAATCAGAAAATTCCTTAATTACCTCATGGCTTATCAACTCCTTGAAGCCAACTATCGGGAAAACATATATGTTCCTACCCACAGCAAAAGAGGTGTGTGATGTAGTCCGAGAAACCTACTCCGACAAAGAGAATGCTTCCCAAATCTTTGAAATTAAGACACGTCTATGGCAGATGAAACAAGGAGAGAAAGAGGTGACAGACTATTACATGGAGATGCTGGCACTATGGCAAGAACTAGATTTAAGCAGCGAAGAAGAATGGCGTCGTGCTGAGGACAGTGCATTGTCAAGAAGAGATTGGAAAAGAAGAGTCTTTGAGTTCCTTGCAGGCCTTAATTGAGATTTAGATGATGTACGAGGAAGGATTCTCAGCCAAAGACCTCTACCATCCACTCGAGAAGTGTTTGCTGAAGTGAGGCATGAATAGGCAAGGCGCAAAGTCATGTTGAAGGAGGTCACAACCACAGTACTAGAAGGCTCATCATTTGTATCCCAAGGGACCTACAATGGGCCAAATACCAAACAACCAAAGGGCTGCCTCTGGTGTGAACATTGCCGAAAGCCTGGCCATTCCAAGGATAATTGTTGGGAGATCCATGGCAAGCCAGCTGGTTGGAAACCACGACAAAGCATCAAAACCAAAGGCTATCAAGCTTGTTCTGAGCCTCAACCCGAGAGGCAACAAGTGGAAAGCAACCACTCTGACAGTGGCAGCAGCAACACCTCTAGCCATGACCAACTACAAAAAATCATGGAGATGTTATCTGCTCTCCAAGCCTCGGGTCAGTCACCAAAAAATATTCTATTAGGTAATTTGTCACAAAGAGGTAATTTCTCACAAGCCCTATACACCTTTTGTAACCATACACCCTGGATTATAGATTCTAGAACCTCTGACCATATGACAGACTCTTATCACCTTTTCTTGTCATATACTCCATGTGCTGGTAATCTAAGAGTCAAAATTGCTGACAGATCTCTTGCTCCTGTTGCCGGCAAAGGGAGTATTCAGACTTCTGACTTGATTACTTTAGAGTTTGTTCTTCATGTTCCAAAATTATCTTGCATTCTTTTGTCTGTCAGCCAACTCACTAAACACTCTAATTGCTCTGCTAAATTTATTTCATCCCATTGTGTTTTTTAGGACTTGTCATCGGGGACGATGATTGGCAATGCTAAGGAGTATAAGGGAATCTATTACTTCGAGGAAGCCAAAGTGAATGATCAATGTCAAACTGTTATTTGTAATTTTGTTTCTATCCCTAAGAATAATGACCTAATGTTATGGCATTCTTAGTTGGGTCACCCCAATTTTCAGTACATGTGTCATTTATTTCCTTCGCTGTGTTCAAATAAAATGCCTCTTGATGTTCAATGTGAAGTGTGTGAACTTGCAAAGCACCGAAGAACTTCATTCCCAAAATCCAAATACAAACCCACAAAACCTTTCACAATCATTCATAGTGATGTATGGGGACCTTCCCGAACCCCTAATCACACACAAAATGGTTTGTAACATTCATTGATGATCACACTCGCACTTGTTGGATCTACTTGTTAAAAGATAAGTCTGAAGTACGTTTGGTGTTTATTAACTTTTATGCCATGATCCAAACACAATGTCACACCCAGATTCAAATATTGCGTATTGACAATGGCATGGAATATCTCAACTGCACCTTAGGTCTCTTTCTTCAAGAAAAAGGGATCATTCATCAAAGCTCATGTGTTGACACCCCTCAACAAAATGGGGTTGCTGAACGCAAGAATAGACACATTCTTGAGGTAGCACGAGCCTTAATGCTCACTACCCACATGCCTACAATGTTTTGGGGTGATGCTGTTCTAACAGCCACTTGCCTAATCAATAGAATGTCCAGTCGTGTTTTGTCCTATGCTACACCCCTTGACACTCTCCTCGAATTCTTCCCTACCTCTCGGTTGGACTCCAATATTCGTCTATTTGGTTGCACTACCTTTGTGCATGTCCATCCTCACCAATGCACCAAACTGGATCCTCGAGCCACCAAGTGTGTCTTCCTTGGGTATTCTCCATCCCAAAAAGGTTACAAGTGCTATGACCCTATTTCCCGTCGTCTCTTTATCAGCCTGGATGTCACATTTTTCGAGACAACTCCATTCTATCCCTAGTTTTCCATTAAGGGGGAGAATGTGAGCGAATCTCAGACTCAGAATAATTCCAATGGTGACATGTTTTCTCTTGACTTTCCTCTCACCAATCTACCATCCTCCTCTACTTCCTTGCCAATCACAGAAGCAAACTTAAACTCAGGGGGAGAGATAGAACAACAAAATAACAAAGAGACACTAGTCTACTCACGAAGCCCAAAGCCAAGTGGTAATGACAAACTCATACCCGAAGCACCAAGAGAGTCAGAACTGGTGACAACTCTGAGAAACCAAGAGCCCATCCAAGAACCTCCTAACAACTCAAAACAGATAATAGAACCTACTTCTAATAAATATGATAATATTGATCTGTCCATTGCTCTGAGAAAACAACCTCATTCATGTACTCTTCATCCAATTGAAAAATTTGTGTCCTATAATACCTTGTCCATGGGATACCGTGCCTTTACTTCTAACCTTGACAAGGTCAAAATTCCAAAGAACATTGAGGAGGCACTTGAAATTCCAAAATGGAGAGAGGCTGTAATAGAGGAGATAAGGGCATTGGAAAGGAATGGAACATGGGAGGTTGTGAATTTGCTACGAGGAAAAAGGCCAGTAGGCTGCAAATGGGTTTTCACAATAAAATACCAAGCAGATGGGACAATTGAGAGATACAAGGCTTGGCTGGTTGCAAAAGGATTCACTCAGACCTATGGCATTGATTACACAGAAACCTTTGCACCCGTGGCAAAGTTGAACACTATCTGAGTGCTCCTATCCCTAGCAGCCAATCTAGATTGGCCACTTCAACAACTTGACATAAAAAATGCATTCCTAAATGGTGAGCTGGAAGAAGAAGTGTACGTGACATTACCCCCTAGATTCAGTAAGAGGGGCAAGGAGAACAAAGTGTGTAAACTGAGAAAGTTCTTATATAGACTCAAACAATCTCCTAGGGCATGGTTTGATAGATTTACAAAGGTGATAAAAGGAGAGGGATACTGCCAAGGACAGTCCAACCATACCTTGTTTTTCAAACAAAGAGATGGGAAGAAGACTATTCTAGTTGTGTATGTAGACAACATTATCCTCACCGGAGATGACATTGAGGAAATGGAAAGATTGAAGAAAGTTCTAGCCACAGAATTCGAAGTAAAGGATTTGGGGCAAATGCAATACTTTTGTAGGGATGGAGGTAGCTAGATCAAAGAAGGGAATTAGTTTCACAACGAAAATACACCCTTGATCTCCTGACCGAAACAGGTATGCTAGGTTGCAAACCAAGCGACACACCTATTGAAGCTGGAAAAAGAACAGAAGATGTTGGGAAGCCAGTAGATAAGGAGAGATATCAAAGATTAGTCGGCAAACTAATATACCTACCATGTACCAGACCAGACATAGCTTTCGCAGTAAATGTAGCAAGTCAGCATATGCAATCTCCAAAAGAAGCACATCAAGAAGCAATCTTCAAGATCCTAAGATATCTAAAAGGATCGCTGATTGGGCTGGCTCTACAGAGGATAAAAGATCCACAACTGGATACTGCACCTTGGTGTGGGGAAATATAGTCACTTGGAGAAGCAAGAAACAAAATGTTATAGCAAGGATAAGTGTAGAGGCAGAATTCAGAGCTACTGCTCAGGGAATATGTGAAGGATTATGGTTGCGAAGGTTATTGGAAGAACTACATGTTGAGTTAGAATTACCTATCAAGTTGTACTGTGATAATAAGGCAACTATCAGTATCTCTCTCAACCCTGTCCAGCATGACAGAACCAAACATGTGGAAGTTGACAGACACTTCATTAAAGAAAAGGTGGAAGAAGGAACTATTTGCATGACATATGTCCCTACTAAGGAGCAGATTGCAGACACATTCACCAAGGGACTACCTGGACAACTCTTTGAGGATCTCATTGGCAAGTTGGATATGATCAACATCTATGATCCAACTTGAGGAGGAGTGTAGAAAACCCTACAGTTTAGGAGTTGTTGGACGGTGGCCTCTGTGGACGGTGGCCTCTTGGTCTTGTTCCCACATTGTTTTTAATGTTTATTGTTGCTTATTTTCTAGGCTTGATTAGCTTGTTTTCTAGGGACTAGTTTAATGTACAGGTACCTATATATTACCTCCATTGTAAACATTCTTCATAATGATAATATATATAAGAACACTTTTCCATAGTTCCTATCAATGCATTCCAGCTAGAGTCATCTTCACATGGTTTTGTTAAATATTATGTTAACCAGGTTTTTTTTAAAAAAAAAAATAGAAAGTTAATCATGAATAAGTTGAAAAGACAAATGTGGAAGGAAGAAAAAAGCATGCATCGGTGATGAAATGAAGGCATGGATATCAAACAACATATAAAATTCTAATTGACAAGCCAAATTATTATATAATAAATCCAGATATAAGGCCAAAATTACAACCATTTCTTAACTAAAACTTTAAGAAATTTTTCTTGGGAAGACAATCAATCTTTAACATCTTTGACTCTTATTAGCCATTGCATTCAAGTTCAAGCATCATGAAGATCACAAATGAAAGATGTATCACTTCAGTGAATCAAACAATATGTAGGGAGATATACCAAACATCATCTGGATCATCATTGAAGTCACATAATGGAGGACGCATAGCAATGTCACGACTAAGGTAACAGCTGTTGTTAATAGGTTTCTGCCATATAGCAATATATCCCTCCTTCCTTACAAATTCCCAACAAATGCGAGTAGTCAGGTCCACCATTTCTGTCAAGTAATAAGTTTAAAGATCATGATGCATAGAGCTAAATATCTCAAGACATCAATATCTGGGTCATTTGATACTAAAGAATATGATGATGGAGTCAAATCTAAGGAAAATATCTATTTATCTATTACAAGTATTTTGGTTAACATAGAAATTATAAGCTACCTTTCCATTGTTCTTGAAGGCTGTCTTCATGTTTGTAAACAGGCTGTGCAGCCCAGACAAAGTATCCACCTGCCCTCAGAAGCCTATTGGCCTCAAGAAGCAAAATTCCATCTCCATTAAAGCCAAAGGAAAACGGGATATCAGTGCTACAAGTAAAGCCATTAAGCATACTTGTGATTGTACTTATATCCAAACTTTTCTTAAATTCTTTGCGTCAAAATATGAAGAATTCTAGATAAAGTTTAAAACTTTAAGAAAAAAGTTGTCATCTCATATAGGAAAGCAACTCAGTGTGCAATTAACTATAGTTTCCTCTTAGATGCTTGAAGTGAGGAATAAAGGTTGTGTTTGGAATGAATAAAAATAAGAAATGATTTGATTTGATTTAAATTGAATTGAATTGATTTGATTAAAAAATCAAATTTTGTGTTTAGAATTCATTAAAATGAGAATTGATTTGATTTGATTTAATTATTTTACATTTTAACCTTTATGAAAGGTTGTTAGAGGTAGTTACTAAGGGTAAAATAGTTTATTTATTTCAAATCAAATCAAATCCTAACAAATCCTATCAAAATTGATAGAATTTCTAAAACAAATGGAATGAAATCCATGAGATTTTAGAAATCAAATCATTTCTTATTTTTAAACATTCCAAACACAAAATTTAATTAAATTTGATTTACAAATCAAATCATTTCCCATTTTTTTACATTCCAAACACACTCAAAAGGTCAAAATAGAGAGAGGAAGGAAGTACCATCACGAGTCCAATTAACTCTACATCTTGAACAATGGATGAGGTCAAAAGCCTGGCTTGGGAACAACAATCGGTGTGTAGCAAATACTGCTACCAGGGCAGGCACACCACGCTCTAGAGCAAACTGAATCTGATTTTCATGAACATCTTTTGGTGCTATTGAAAGAGTGGTTACATTACGTTGCATAAAAAACGCACCAAAACTTGCCACTCCACATCCAATGTCTAAAGCAACTCTGGTGTTGTAACCAAATGCAATATCAGGAACCATCTGCACATTCAATTTCAAAAGTGCTCTCAGCGTCTTACCAATAAATATCAGAATGAAATTGAATAAGAGACTAACCGCTGAAATCTGATCCAGGTATTTATCGGCACCATGTATAAATTGTGTTCCACCACCAGGAAAAACAAATTTATCCTTCTTTATTGATATCCAATTTTGGCCACCTTTATCTTCAACAAGACGTGTATGGGGCACATTACCGAACCAAACCTGTCATTGCATACAAGTTAACGAACCTTTCTTCCCAATCCAAACCAAATGAAAAGTGTCACATGATACAAGTCACTAAATTACAAGAATAATTTCATCTAAACAATTAAACACCCCTTCTCCCATTCACCACCAATTCCATTTCCTCCAAAAAAAAATCATCGTAAAAAATATAAGGATCTAGATCCTCTCCTATTGTTCAATTACAAGAGAGGGTACACATTTTATTTTGAATATAACTAGTGGACCCTATAACCACCTTTCATGATAGGTTTGTGTCTATCTCTCTCCACCGCAATGGTCAAGTCGATCAAAACTAAAAATATGACCTTTCCAATCAACTTCTAATCAAACATTTACAGCAAGTGCAGAAACAAACAACACTTTACATTAACAATGAGCAAATGCCACCATAAAACAAAACGATAAAACTTACACAGTCCCAACCCGAAAAGTACCTCGTCTCTGCTCTTGGGCCAAGGGATGGGGCTCCGGTACCCCTTGGGCATAGGCACCAAGCAATTCAAACCCTTCCCTTCCTCGGGGCAATGCCGCTCGTACTTTTCCCCTCTCACGCTCGAATTCAACCTCTCAATCGCTTCCGCATTATCCAAACAAGGTATATAATCCACCATTCCCCTATCACAAACCTTGTACCTCTCAACCTTCAATCTCACACCACCACTCTCCCCTTCCTTCGCCCCTCGCGTATCACTCAAGTTACCCAAATCCTCGACCAAACCGGAATCGAAGTCCCCGATTTTGAAATCGTTCGTCAAGACGCCGTTTCCGTCCAGGACGCCCATCCGCTCCACCGGCGGCAGAAGAGGCACACGGAGAATCTTGACTCGCGGCGGCGGAGGCGGCAGTGATGGAGGTTGGTACGGCGGTGGCGCGGCGGCGTTGTTGGAGAAGACATCGGAAATGGAGAAGAAGGTGAGGGGGGAGTAGGTGGGGGAGTAACGGGTGAAGAGGAGGAGGAGGGTGAGGGAGAAGAGTGTGAGGGCGGTGATTTTAACGAAGGAAGAGGTTTTGAGAATGTCTATGGGCCATGATGTGGCCAGGAATTTCATCATGGGTAGTGAGTGTGTGCGCGCAGGGTGGTGATGATAGAGAGAAAGTGACGATGTGAGAGAGAAAGAGAGAAGGTGGGAGACAAGGGTGAATCTTTTAAGAGGGATGAGGATGATTAATACTTAGATAGAGCGTCCAATGCAAGTCACAACGCTAACATCAGAAACAGAGATGATAATCCTAAAATAATAATAATAATAATAAAACTAAAAAAAAAAAACAGAGATGATGATGACGACGACGACGTGAGATATGAGAATGAGATAAATGAGGACGTGGTGCAAGCGTGAGACAGTGACAACAAGACTGGGTGTGGCATCGCCCATTGTTGGGAAACTTAAAGCCTGGTCTACTTTGTAAATATGGCATATTTAAAGTTTAGGAAGGCTTTATTTAATTAACTATTAAGTTAAGTTACGTTTTGAGCTTTTAAAAAATATATTTAACTTACGAAAATTGTATCTTTATTTATTATTTATATATAATATATAATATATAATTAAAATTTAAGATTTTTATATAAAACATAATAATTTTATTAAAATACATATTTGAAATTTAAAATTTAATGTATTAAAAAATTAAATTTTTTAAGTGTTTTAGCATGTATAAATATTTTTAATGTAATGTAAGTTTTTAAATAGACTTTTAAATATATTTTACAAAACAAATTTTAGTCTTTTTAGACAAAGCTTAAGGTAACATATTTTCACCTAAGCTTGGTAATCACACTTGACCCATAAGTACACATTAAGGGTGTTTGTGGTTTGGTTTAAATCAATTTTATATTAAAAAAAAGTTAACTAATTTAAACAATGTTATTTACGTCGATTTAAATTAGGTTGGACTAGTTATATTCTAAAAATTGATCCAATTCGAATTGATAATCGGTTTGGATTATATTGATTTAATCAGTTTTGACTTAAAGATTTTTTAAGCCTAAAATTTTGTGAATAAAAAGAAAATTAGCATATTAAAAAGAAAAAACAAAAGAAATAAAAGGCAACTTAAAATTAAAAAAAAACTCATTTCACATGCTTAAAAAAACGTTTCATCACATAAAATAAGAAAAATGTGTGAGAAATTAGAGTTACTACAAATAAAAATATAAATTTAATAACAAACAAATATATTATATAATATTAATTGATTTAAATTAGATTGAATAGGTTTTGATTCCAATCCTATCATTTTTCAAAAAAATCAAATAATAAAAAATCAAAGTTATTTTGTTTTGATTGGGTTTTGATTTTTTTTATCAATTTTCAATTTGGATTAGGTTTGAACACCTTTGTACCCACCTCGCCCCATTCCACATGGGACATGTTTAACACATGTCATGCAGCGGGGCAGGACGGGTGTGGGTTTGGTAGAGGTGGAAAAACGGGTCAACCCGCCTCGTTCGACTCGCCCCGTTCGACCCGTCCCGTTCGACCCGCCCTGCTTTCAACCCGCTAAAATACTAGGCGGGGCGGGTTGGCCCGTTTTTAAAAATGGGTTGGAAGAATCAACCAATCCTGTTTTAGGATGGGTTAGCTGGTTGACGGGTTGACCCGCCTAAAGGAAAAAATGAGAAAAAGTAGGCGGGTTGGCGGGTCAATCCGCCTAAAAAACAAAAACAAAATGTATAAAAAATAAAAAAAAACATAAAAATTAAAAAAAAAAAAAAAAAATTATAATTTATAGAGACTAAAAAATAAAAAAATAAAAAAAAATAAAATTAGTATTATACCTATAAAAATACCACAAATACAAAATAAAAGACTCATTTATAACACTTTAAAAAAAAAACTCAACCGACAGTCAACTGGCTACTCTCGTCAAAAGCTTAACTCGCGGGTTAAGCGGGAGCGAGTTATGCGAGTTGAAAAATAAAAATGGGTTGAAATATTGAACTCAACCCGCCAAAAAATAGCAGGTTGATGGGTTAACCCAACGGGTTGAACTCGTTTTGCCACCTCTAGGGTTTGGGGTTAATTTATCCTACCTCACTCCACTCTAAACCCTACATTTACATAAAAATTATGCTTAGCTTTTTTAGGTACATGAACATTATGCTTAGTTTAGTTATTGTTTTAGACCAGGTTCCGAGTTAACTGTTCAGGATCAACTCGACCCGTTAAAGTTAGATTTCAGCTATTTATGAGAGTTATTAGATAAGTAAATATACTTATTTATAAGGAGTAAATCTTTGATGGAATCCCTCATAAATAGAGTACTCAGATAATGATCTTATTAGATTCTTATCTTAATTAACACCATTTAATATAGATTTAAACATGATTTTTTATGCATCCAGACACTCTTATAAATACCACACAAGGTAGCAAAGGTAGGCATCTAACACTAAACACTCTACCCACCTTATGCACAGTCTAACTTGAGCGTCAGAGTGCCTTTTGCAGGTACTCACCCATCGCACAACTATCGATGCCATCGTTCTATGAAAATGATCACATTCATCAACCTCATCCAGATATCTTCTGAAACTCGTTCAGAACATTGGCACCATCTGTGGGAATGATAAACTTTGATTCCCATTACCACCACCATGGTCACTACCAGGAAAAATCACGATTCTATTGCTCAAAATCAGTCATCCTTTAGCCACCATCCGATCTCTGCTCCTACCTAAGATCTAGTTGCTACTCAACCAGAACCCAAGCATGATGGGGAAGCGACTTCTCACACTGGCGAAAACTTCTCCCCTTAGTCGTGGCGTGTTCTGACAACACAGTAACTTGGTCTGCGTAGAGCCCCTTTAGGTGAAGCTAGGTCGCGAAAATTGACAATACAATGTTTAGGCGCGAGGGAAAACATTGAGGGAGTTTGGTCCCAACAGGGCGAATCACATCTCCTTAAACTATCACGAGAAGAACTAATCTCCCTGGTCAGACTCTAGGATGAATGTATTCATGAGCTGGAAAGAGCTGCTAACCAAGAAAGGGATGATGAAAACTAGGCTCCCTATAGGAATCGTGACAACAAAAGAGAACCAGCCCATGATAAGGGACGTGACCCAAAATATTCCAGGGTAACAAAGCCCATACAAAGAGCTAATAACCCGATACGAGAATATCGAGAACAAGAGCCCGGACGAAAGAAATCAGTTAAGCAGAATTGATATTTCTGCGATGAGTTGATGGTCTATGAGATCCTTAGGCACTTCAAATACCTAACTAATATTGAAGCCTATGATGGGACCACGGACCCCCAGGAGTACTTAGATGCTTATGTTTCTGCTTTGTTGTTTGCTGGAGGAGATGATTCACTCATATGTCGTGCTTTTCCTCTCTCTCTGAAGAAATTTGCCTTGAGATGATTCACCACTTTAGCTCCAAAGTCCGGTTTCAATTGGAAAAACTTGTCCTTGAGATTTTTCTTGTACTTCGCCACTAATAAGGGGTGGCCAAAATCTATTTCATGTCTTTTCCATATCAAGCAGGGAAAATAGGAATTGCTCTGAGAATATATATCTTGGTTTAATAAAAAAGTAGTAAACATTTGTGACTGAGACAAGAGACTCAACCTACATTACATGAAGGAAGGCCTTTTTCTTGATGCATTTTCCTTCTCACTTGCTAAAAAAGAGCCCAAGACAATAGACGAGTTTCAGGCTAGGACTGATAAGTACATTAACGCAGAGGATTTTATCCTACCATGAAGCATCTAGAGAAGGGAGAAGAAATCAAATCGAAACCTGGTAAGGCTCCTCCACAATCTCGGAATTCAAAGCCACCACTAAAGGGGAAGGATGAAATCTATACCCCTGCAATACACCTCAGGCACATATTTACTAAGAAGTGATGAACACAGAGTTCAAAGATGTGTAAAAACCTCCTACTTTGAGAAAATATGCACAAAAAGATAAGTCTAAGCATTGTGTGTTTCACGAAGGCTACGAACATAACACTGAGGACTGCATCAACCTTCAAGATGCCATCAAATCCCTAATTCGGGGTGGCCATCCAGGCCGATATGTTCGCCAATCCGGAAATAATAATTAGAAAAGAGGAATGAATTACAGGAAGAGAAGTTACAGTCCTTGGAGAAGTCCATCTTCATATCAAAGAAGACGATCACCCCCAAGGAATGAAAATCCTGGAATGGGTTTGTCCCAGGTAATGCCCAAAACTGAGAAATGGCACAACCTCAAGATAATCCTACCTAGGATAATGAATGCAACCACACGGAAGTAACCCAGACAATCAATACCATTTCAATGGACTTTGTGGGTGGCGGTGAGTCAGGAAACACAAGAAAGAAAGCTCTCTGGGTTGTGTTGAGCTTAGCCTCCTATCCGGTATCAAAATCTAAAGATGGACCTAGGAAGACCCCGCTATTCTATTTTTCGGATGAAGATTATGGTAGCACTATCTCAGACCACGATGATCTCATGGTGATCTCATGGACAATAACCAACGATGAAGTCCAACATATATTTGTTGACCAAGGGAGCTCGGTTGATATTATGTTCCTAGATCTCTTCGAGAAGCTAAGATTGTCAAAGAAAGATTTGATCCTATATACTGGCAAGTTGATTGGATTCAAAGGTGACAAGATCACCCCAGTAGGATACATCGAGACCCACTTGACTTTGGGAAAAGATCCTTTGTTTAAAACACTTAAAGTTAGATTTCTTGTGGTGGATTGCCCTTCTGCCTAACATCATCCTCGTTCACCCCTCATTTAATGTTTTTAGGGCTGTGATATCCATACCCCATTTAGCTATGAAGTTCCTTGACCAGTATGACAAGGTCGTCATGGTTAAAGGAGACTAGAAAATGACTCAAAAATGCTACAATAAGAGCCTAAAGATTGCCAAGAAATTGTAAACCACAGACTAGCACAATAATTCAACCTCAGTCATTACGGACCTTGTCAACGTCCTCTTGACTAAACTAAATATTCGTGAAAAGATTGGTGATATGCATCCCCAACCTAAAGGATAACTTTAACCCCTTCAACTTGGCACTAAGCAGACCAAGTAACCAAGATTTGAGGGTAGTTAGATCAAGAAGAAAGATCCCAACTAATTGAACTTCTTGAGAAGAACAAAGATCTCTTCGCTTAGACGTCCATTGACATGCCAAGGCTGGACCTCGATGTTATTTGCTACTGACTTTCTATATATAAAAAAAAGAAGACACGAAGCCGATGACACCAAGAAAAAGGAAAGTCATACTAGAGAAAAAGGAGGTAATATAGAAATATGTGAAAGAACTTCTGGACACTCGGTTTATTAGTGAAGTTTCTTATACCACTTGGTTATTCAACATGGTCTTAGTAAAGAGGGCTAATGGGAAGTGACGTATGTGCATTAATTACACTAACCTAAATAAGGCATACCCAAAGGACCTTTACCCGCTCCCTAATATAGATAAACTTATGGACAACTCATCCGGATTTCGGCTTCTCTCATTTATAGACGCTTACTCCAGTTACAACCAAATTCCCATGAACCCAAAGGTCGAAGAAAAGATTACGTTTATAATCAAGATGGGAAGCTATTGCTACCAGTTATGTCATTCGGGTTAAAAAACGCAAGCACAACTTACCAACAAATGATAAATAAAGTCTTTAAAGAACAAATTGACAAGATGCTGGAAGTTTATATTGATGACATGATTATCAAGATAATGGAGTTCAGTAATCATGTAGAAGACTTGGAAGAAGTGTTTGTATACGAAAGCATAACATGAGATTGAACCCAGAGAAATGTGTTTTTGGAGTATAGGTCGGTAAGTTTTTGGGGCTTTTATTAACGAACTGCGACATTGAAGCCAACTTGGAGAAATGTCAGGTCGTTCTTGATATGTGTAGTTTGTAGTCCGTGAAGGAGGTGCAACAACTAACAAGATGGATAGTGGCCCTCACTCATTTCCTATCCAAGGCAGCTCAAAAGTCTCTTCATTTTTTCAAAATTCTAAAAAATAAGGGGAAAGACTTTGAGTAGACCCCAGAGTGCGAGGCTACATTCCAAGAGTTGAAGAAAATTTTGGCAACACCCCCAATCCTGATAAAGTCGGATCTATGAAAGACATATCTCAGTTAGTAATGAAGTGATCAGCTCAATTTTGATAAGAGAGACTAATGAAGGTCAAAAGCAGATTTATTTTGTGAGTAAGGTCCTATAAGGCCTTGAGCTTTGGTATCATAACATTAAGAAACTGGCTCTAATGCTGCTAACCACAACTAGGCGATTACGACAATACTTCTAGTGTCACCCTATGATTGTGAAGATGGATTAATCAATCTATCAAATGTTGCTTAAGTTGGACCTCATTGGAAGAATGATCGCTTGGTCCGTGGAGCTGTCTGAATTCAACATCACTTACGAGCCAAGGCAATCCATAAAAGCTCAAGTGTTATATGACTTTTTAGTGGAGCTTACACCAGATTCTGGCCATTCTAGAGTGAATTTCTAGACCATCTATGTTGATGGTTCCTCAAATCCCAAAGGGAGTAGTGTTGGGGTCATACTAGAAAATGGAGTCGAGCTCACACTAAAACATTTTTTAAGGTTTGAGTTCCTGACTTCAAATAATCAGACGGAGTATGAAGCATATATTGCGGGCATCAACATGGAAAAGAAAATAAGGGCCACAGATATAGTTTTATGTAGTGATTCACAACTAGGAACATCCTAGATCCAAGGTGATTACCAGGATATAGAACCCTTATTGCAAAAATACCTAGCTAAGGTAAAAAAGCTAATGGAGAACTTCAACAGTGTTAAGGTGGAATACATCATCAAGGAACAGAACTCAAGAGCTGATATCTTGTCAAATCTTGCTAGCACTAAAAATTCTGGTAATAATAGGTCCGTGATCTAGGAGGCAATGCTTGCACCCAGTATTACGGATCTTGAGGTCCTCTACTAAAAGATAATGAAACCTGGATAAGACCTATAGTGACCTACCTACATGATGGTACTTTACCTAAAGACCAGAATGAGGCCCAGACACCATCTTAGATAATCAATTATATCGCCATGGATTTTCTTCTCCTCTCTCAAGTGCCTTGACCCAAAAGGAGCAAAGTGTCTTAGCTGAAATCCACGAAAGAATTTGTGCCCACCACCTCGGAGGAAATTCATTAGTACGGAAAGCATTGAGGGCTTAGTACTATTGGCCTAGTATGGAAGTTGATAGTATAGAACACGTCTAGAAGTGTGACAAATGTCAATGATTCTCATACATTTATTCAGTCTCACTAGAAGAGATATCTACAATGTTTGTACCCTATCCTTTTTATCAGTGGGAGATGTATATCCTAGGTCCTTTCCCACAGGTCCCAAGACAGGTTAAATACTTAGTATAGCTATGGACTACTTCACTAAGTGGATTGAGGCAGAACCATTATCCACCATTACCTCGGCGCGGATACAAAAGTTCACTTACAAAAATATTATCAGTAAATTTAGTGTTTTAGAGTCCATTGTTACGAATAACAAAACCCTGTTTACCGACCAAAAGTTCAAAGATCTCCTCGTCGGACTTAAGATCAAGTAGCATTTTACCTTGGTATAACACCCCAAGGCTAATGGACAAACAAAAGCAACAAATTGGGTTATACTTTACGGGATCAAGAAAAGACTTGACGAAGCAAAAGGGAATTAGGTGGAACAACTTGACCACGTCCTATGGGCATATCAGACCACACCCCACTCCTCAACAAGGGAAACTCGCTTTAAGCTAATCTATGGTTGTAAGGCCATGGTCCTAGTCGAGATGGGGGAACCGAGCTGGAGGAGGCAAAATTTCTTTGAAGAAGTAAACCCAAACCTCATACGCCACAACTTGGATTTATTGGAGGAACATCACTATATTGCCCACATTCGCGAAGCCGCTATCAAATAGAGGACCGCAGCCTAATATAATTTCAAAGCGATACCACGGAGGTTTGTACCCGGCAATCTTGTTTTGCGAATGGCATATATCAAGGGAAAAAATGCGAAAGAAGGAAAGCTAGCTCCAAATTTGGAGGGACCATACCAGATCACTTTCAAGACAAATATTGGAGCCTACATCTTAGAGATCCTCACCGACAAAAGTATCAAGAATTTCTAGAATGCTAATAAACTCAGAAAATATTATAGTTAATTATCTCTATTTTATGTTTTTTATCATGTAAGTGACGTGTTCCAACATGAATAAATTGATGAATACATTTCCAGTACTTAGTTATTTTGCATGATTACAACTATTACAACCCACAAGGTTATCTCACTTTGAAGAGGTCCAAGGAATACAAGTTCTATCTTAGGTCAGATATTCTGATGCAGAAATGAAGGTCAAAAAGGGCAACTCACTTGACCGTTCTCTACAGTCTAGAAGCGAGTTTAAGGGTATTAACACATACCCTAATGAGTCTGACCTTAACCCATAAACTTAAGACAAGTTTAAAGTGGTTAAGAATATCCAACCGATGTCCAATATATGATAATAATATTAGCTGGTATCTAAAAAACGGATACCACCCTAAGAGGCTTCAACGTCAAAATTACACTTAGAAATTTAGCTAAATGTTATAAGACTTTTTTGAAGAATAAACACTGAAACTCATTATCACATTTAGCTTAGCGAAGAACAAACACTGAAATTAATTATCATAAGTCATCTAAATCTTGTCACAAGGATCGAACCTAGAACAAGGATTACTACATTGATAAAAGTAGACGAATATTTATTAAATGTCAGTTGAAAAACCACCAAGATAAAGCGTAGGACCCATCCCAGTTGGAAAAGCAAAAAAGGCAATATGAAGATACACAAGTAAAAGTAGAACAAATTCTAAGTAATCAAAATTAGAAGATATGCCCGAAATCTGGAACTTGTCCCTGTACATCTAAAATTAACGCCACGCAAGCAGTAGAACAAAAAAGAAAAAGAAATCAAGCATTCGGGTAGGGTTGTTTGTGGTCGACCTCCTCCACCTCAATTTCTTCCTCTTGGCCACATTTCTCACTCTCGTCGCTCTCCTCTTCACTTCCTTCCATTGCGAGGACCTGGTTCACAGGGGTAGCTTCAGAGATAGCATCCACAATGTAACCATCTCTGACAACCTTTCATAATCCGAGCCCTTGGGTAACGACAACCAGGTTCAATAGATGAAGTTGGGCAAGTGTGTTGGCAAAAGAGTCATCCATAAAGCAGCCCACTTATCTTCAAGATACAACACATCATTTTAGAGTTTTGCCTCAGAGTGTCTGAGGATTTCATTTTCAATATGGAGTGCGGTCAAGCAAGACTCAGTTAAATAGATGTGATCCTTCAGGTCTTTTCCCAAGCTTTGCCTTCCTCGACCTTTTTTTGGAGCCCAATTATTTCGACATTTCGCAGACCGAGCCCCTCGATCACTTGGGCCAGTTACCCTTCTTTTTGAGTCACCATCAGCTCCAGCTCTTTTTTCTCACCCTAGAGAGTCTCTAGTTCTTTCTCCAATTCCTGAGTTTAACAAACAGACTCAAAGGCAGATTCCAAGAACCAAAGCATGGAGGGGTTGCATAGAGCTCGGACTTGGGCATCCTAGATGATTTCAATTAAGTCTTACTCAATCAAGATATCTTGATCAGCTTGGGTAAAGAGGGCACTGTCAATGATCTGCCTTGGATTAACCCCTTTGCCCCAAATGGACCTGGTAGCAAACTACAGAGGGGTGCCCTCCGGGATCTCTGCTTCGCGACCAGTAGTGAGGTCGATAGGAGTTGCCTCGATCATCGACCATTTCCCTCTCTACTCCCTTCCATTATCTCCCTTCCTTTTACGCGACTGGAGTGGTTACGCAGGAGACCCACGATCCGCTTCTTATGTTGCAGCTTGGGGTTAAGATTGGGGAAGAGGGACTGCCACCACTGGCTAGGATCCAGAGCCTGATGCACCAACCTTTTGTTGCACCAACCATAGGGCAATAGATTCAAGTCCATTGGGAGGCGTCATACTCTCTGTAAAATGGAAACAAACAATGTTATTACATTTAGAAGAAATTATACAAGACAAATATATCAACATACTCATAGCGACATACCTAAAAATTATCTTAAAGAATTGGAGGGCTCATCTAAAACGTTTTTACAATAGATGATCCTATGCTTGTCAACCCACTCAACTAAAAAATTGAAGACGTTGGCTTTATCTTTAATCAGCATAGACAACGGAGTCTCTATTTCTCCCTGACTCCAATTCCACACTGCTTGTGTCCAATATAAATATATCCTTGGTGCACCTTCCAAGTTAATATAAAAAGGTATTATCCCTAGAGCTCATTCTATTCAGAAAAAGTCTTTCTTGAAGTTCTTGAAAGACTCTTGATATGGTTTAAATACTTTACGCCCTGCTTGAGCATGCAGAGTAGCCCACCTTTTCTGGAGGCTATTTCCAGAGGGAAAGAACTAGGAGAAGAGGAAGAAGAAGGAATCCACGGAGTATGGACATTTGAAAGTCTTGCAGATGAGCTCGTAAGTCTGAATAAAGTCTCGGGCATTTGGGTGAAGTTGCATTGGAGCCACCCGTAGATGGTTCAATACTCCAATTTGGAAGTCGGAGAATGGAAAGTGAGCCCCGATGTGGGTGAACAATGCTTTGTATATATAAACAAAGTGGGCACCTTCTATTCTAGTTAAACAGACTCGTTCTTGATTTGACGGAGCCCAGATCACGAATTTGTCATCCTGTAGTCAACCTTCTGTGAGATGAAGATACTCTTGTTTAGCCCTAACGTGTTCCAAGTTTTTGACACTTGATGGGGTCCCCAAAACTCCATGGTTAACCCATTGTTACAGGCTGACATTCCTTGGGAATATATACTTCTTTGGTTCTGATTTCACTATTCTCTGTTGTCCCATCTTCGAACTACTGGTGCTACCTATAGAGCTCGTACTCATGTCAGAATCAGAACATGTCTCATTTTAACTCTCTAACTCTCCCACGAGTATGGAGACCAGACATAATAGCCTTTGTCTTGCTAGCTCCCTGGCTCTATATGCCCTCCGTATCATTTCCAAGATATCCACCTCGGATAGCAAACTTTGTCTCCTACTAGTATCTCCACTGCACCTGAGGTGGCAGAGACAACAGAGCACTCAAGATCTCTAAGGAACTACCCTTCCTGTCACTATTGTTTAGCACTCTCACTCTCACAATGACTTTCTACAAAAGAAAAAAAGGAGGAGAAAGGGAAAATACCTTGTGTTTTGAGGAGGGAAAATTGATATGAAAGGTTAGAAAACAGAAGACCGCCGATAACCACCGCTGGAAGTCACCGGAAACTTCTTTGAGCATTGGAAGTAGAGGGAGATGAAGGAGAAAATGTAAAGTGAGAGGTGGTAACCCCCCACTCTTATTTATAAGCATGGGGGTGACCCCCAACAACCACCACATGTAACGATAAAAACATCCTTTCGTATTTAATTTGAAAATGGCAATCATGGTGGCATGAAGATCAAACGGTGGCTTCCACTCGTTTTTCACCATGTGACGATACAATGACACAGTAGTTAAAAGGACAACTATCAGAATTGAAGCGACACATGCTAAAAAGGATAGTATTCATGTTAGACATCAAATTAACTCTATGTTGTTGTTACAAATTTATAATATAGATCACGACTTTTATTTCTAGGAATTCACAATTAACGGGTGGATCCCACAACCAAAATTGACATGGGAGTAATCTAGTATGAATCTCGGATAACAGTGTGCTGACTTTAAGCCAGAGTGATCTATATCGAATCTTGGCCTAATTCATCAATACTGGGGGCATCCTTGTTTTACTTTGTATCACAGACTTTGGCCCTTCGTTAGAGACATCACGAGATTTGGCCACTATGTCATGACTTGGATCCCTTTGTCTCATGCGTGCCATTTGTTTGTGATAATCTTGGATATCTTAACACTCTGCTATCTCATCTGAGTACCAAGCTGGGGGCGACTGTTCTGGACTGGGTTCCAGATTAGTTGTTTAAGATCAACTTGGCCCGCTAAAGTTGGATTCTAGATATTTATGAACGTTATTAGATAAGTAAATATATATATTTATGAGGGGTAAATCTTTCATGGAATCCTTTATAAATAGATAAATCAGTTATAAGAGATAATGATCTTATTATATTCTTATCCTAATTAACAACATTTAATATAAATTTAAACATAATTTGACACTCTTATAAATACCACACAAGGTAGCAAAAATAGACATCTAACTCTAAACACTACCTACCTTATGCATGATCTAACTTGAGCGTCAGAGTATCTTTTGTAGGTACTCACCCCTCGCATAATCGTCGCTACCACCGTGCTATAGAGGAGACCACCTTCACCAACTTTATTTAGGTAATCTTCTAAGAATCGTTCAAAACAATTACTAATAAAGCCAGTTATATTAGTTATTTTCACTATTTTAATGCTTATTATGAACAAATTTTTTAGTTTATATAAAATGATGAATTAATATGTAGATAGTAATTATTATTGCATAAATTTTACTTAAAATATTCATATGAATGGAGCGAGGCAGGACAAGTGAGGGTTTTGATATTTTTTATGCAGAGTGGGTGCAAAGTCAAATCCCTAACCCTACTCGCCCCATGTCAAGCCTATTTCCACCCTAAACAAGAGGGAAAAGGGAGAGCTAGCTTCCCCATCCTTCTTTTTATTTCTAAAATGGGAAAAAACACATTGTTATTTATTACAACAATGTTGCTTATACATATATTATCTTAAATTTGAATAATTTTAATCATTTAATTACAACTTAGTTTATCTCATTTTTTACATACTTACATTCTAATTTTACTATCTAGATAGATGTAAAAATATGAGTGTGAAAATGATATGTAAATAATATTTTTTTATGATTTAATTATCTTTTTAGTCTCTCCAAATATAGTCATTTTTTGTTTTGGTCCTTCTAAAATTTTTGAGTCTATTTTGGTTCTTTTAAATTTCGAGATAGGTGAAATTAGTCCTTAAAATGGGAGTACAACAAAGATTAACTTCACCTATATCAAAATTTAAAGAGACCAAAATAGGTTCAAAATTTTTAAGGGACCAAAATAAAAAATAATTATATTTAGAGGAATTAAAAATATAATTATTTTTTTTATTTTTTTATTGTGATCCATTCCATTGTTTATAGAGTAATGTTATATCTTTATACAAGTTCTTCATAATAATATTCCTAATACTAAATGAATAAAATATTAAATAAAAAAGTAAATACATTTAATGTCTTTAGAATATAAAAAATATTCAATATTTTCTTCATTTAATAATTAAGAGAATTAATATGAGGATTAAATAGGAGGATAAAACATTTCTCTTGTTTATAAGAAGATGGTATGCTAGTGTTTGGTCAATCCCACATGCCAACTAGGCTTGTTAATAATCATTTTTGATAATCTTACATCAAATAGTGTATAGACTTATTTTTACACTCTATCTAATACTATTTATCATATATATATATTTTTATCATTTTCTCTCACTAAATCTGACATTCTTAAAAAAATATCAATAATACTTACACCTCTTTTAAAGATGTAGAATGATCTTTTTCGTTAGTTTAGTTATGGAGAAAAGACACTACTGGCCAGGTGAAGGGTCATGCTGATTGCATGCATGTGGGACCAAATTTTTAGTCATTTAAGTCAGTGTTATCTTTGTTAAAAAAGAAAAACATAAGTTTTGGTAGCTAATGTTTTAAGGTATTTGTTAAGAATTTAAAATATATATTTTTTATAAAATATTATTTTAAATTTATTAACAAATGTTTTTAATAAAATAAAAATTATTATATTTTTTAAATAATTTTTTAATATTTAATAAAAAAGTATTAAATTAAAAAATAAACATATTTAATTTCTTGATAATATAAAAATATTTAATATTTTATTCATTTAATAATTAGAATAATTATTAAGAAGGTTGAATATAAATATTTAGAATTAATAAAAAAAGAAATCAGTGTTGTCATGACTTGCCTAACATTGCACACTTGTTATACACTACGCTCATATTTGTGTGTATCCCGTTAATGTTAAAAGATATAATTTTGAAATTTTAATTTATAAAATTATTTTTAAGCAATCAATGATTTATTAAAAATAATTAAATATAATATAATATATTATGAATTAATTATATTATTATGCATTAATTATTAATTTTATAAAAAAAATTTTTATACAATAAGAATTTATAATTAAAAAAATAGTAAAATAAAAAATATAATATGTAAAAAATTACTTGGCATGTTAAAATCAATTAAAATGATTTTTTAATTTAAATTTTATTTATAAAGTTGAATATTATTACAAAAAATAAAATAAATTTTTTATATAATTATTAAATTATGAACATAAATCTCTCTTCTGTACATTATAAGATTACAAGTGATCTGTATCGAGCTTAAAGGTTGGTGGAATTCTCCTTGAACATATCCAAGCTCACTTTAGCAACCTCTTGAATGCATTGGATAGGGGGTTGAGTACTTGCAAGACACTCCAACGTTCAAGTAAGTAAGTGTGTGAGGACCAACTTGCATTGGTCCAAGTGGCAATGAGCTTGGGCACCTTAAGCATGTGGTCAGGAGTTCGATTCCTAACTCATGTGTATGGAGAAAAATGCAGTTGGGAGCGGTCGCCCTCTATGGAGCCAACAGTACTGCGACAGATTAGTCTTTCATCTTCCGGCGGAGGGATACTGCGGGAAAACACAAAAAAAAGTAAGCATGTGAGGAGATAGAGAATGAGAGAGAATATTCTTACCCTAGAAGCTACTGTAACTATTTATAGAGGAGAGTATCTTGGGAACCAAGTAGAGCTTAAGGATAAATTGGTCCTTCTAGGTGTCCTGTAAATATATTAGAAGAAACTTCCTAGGACTTTCCTCATATGATGTGGTGGCCAATGATTGGCATTTATGGGGAATATTCTCTTAACGGATAAGGATGATGACATCTCCTGATGATTGGGTGTCACATCCAAAAGACTGTTGGGCTTGGCCTTATTAGGCCCAAATCTCTAGACCGTATCATTACCCCCAACTCGATGCTTTGATAACTATCATAGTGCCTAACTCTGACTGGCCTCTAGTTGTAACATGAATAAGCTGAGCCATATCAGACCAAGATCTGAACTCCTCACAAGAGAGTCTAGAGAGCAAATCTTTCCCTCTATACTCATGAGCTTTCAAAACAGCATTGAAATCCTCTATGAAACACCAAGGGGCTTGATGAACTTGCTACAAGCTATTCAATTATGCCCAAAGTTGTCTCCTGGAAATGTAACTAGTAGAAGTATACACAACAGAAATAAATAACTGTTGCCTTTCAACTATGACAGAAAAGGAAACATGTTGCTTGGAAAAAGCAATAACAGAAGGATGAAAATTCTCATTACAGAAACACCATAAATTGGGAAGTAAGTGACTCCTATTATTTTCAGCAAACAATTTCATATTCAGGCTTTTGATAAACCTAGAAGGAAGCTGCTGAGCTGAAATCCAAGGTTCGGAAATGAAGAGAAAATCTGGCTTATGCAAAATGCAAAGCTTTTTTAAGACTAACCTAGTGCTTAGGTTTCCAATACCTCTAACATTCTAGTATAAAATCTTCATCATTAAGCAAAGTTGTTAGGACTTGCCCTTGAGTGGGCTTGATAACTTTCAGCCTTTTGAATCTGAATATTTCTTTTCCTCAACCTTTTTAACTGAGATTTAGACAAGACAACAGTGAAACTTGAGTCCATACCTTGATTACTAGTAGATTTCTGACCATCAGCAAGGTATTTGCTAGTATTATCAATCTCTATATTAGCAGAGTCATCACAGGCAGAGTTATGAATATCAGGGAACTCATTTTCCAAGCCATCTTCAACTTCCTCACCCCACAATCTGCCAACCACTCTTAAATCTCCATTAACAATCGGATTAGCATGAACAACTAGAGTGCCAAAACTATTACCACTAATAGTATCATCAACAAAATTATGAATCTGAGAACAACTATCAACTATAGTCTTTTCATTACTAACCAAATCATGACTCCCAGTTCTCCCTGGAGTGAGATTCTCTTGAATAGAATTAGAGACATGAGCAGAATTGTTAACAGCATCTTGGACAAAGGTTGAATCCTTATGAAGAGAATCATTCACAACAATTTGATCAAAACTAATTTCATTATCTTCCTGAGAATTAACACCACCATCAGTGACAAAATCCTGATTTCTTTGAGATTGTAAATCAAGAACAGATCTCAATAAGGGATTAGAATCACCACCAAGATTAATAATCGGCAGATTTCTGATCTTCTTAACTGGCCCGACTTGCACAGGCTCCACATCAACATTAACCACAGAGTTTCATTGGTTCTCAGATTATCAAGATGGACCACTTCTGTGACTAAATCATCCTCGTGATTGGCATTGGCTCCTAACTTCACAGTAGCACTACAACCTACTTTATCAGCCAATATTGTTTCTGATATCATAGCACCCTTGTTCTTAGTGACATATTGAACAATAAGTTTCTTAATCCCTCCGGCAACCTGTTTATCCCTCATAATTCCAAAATCTTTATTTTGTTCTTGTGTGTTCTTGACATTTCTTTTGCAATTAGCTAATGAATGTCCGACGACCTTACATGAAGGGCAAAAAAAGGGCAAACTTTCATATTGGATCTCCACAAAAAATGCAAAGCCCTGCCTCTCAACCAGAATTTGATCCCTCAACTGACTAGCAAGGTCAATATCCACTAAAACTCTTGTATACTGACCAAGAGTCTTATTAATAGTCGCATCATCCAAAGACAATGGAACTCCAATTCCCCTCGCAATAACAAATATAATCTTAGGTCTCCAATATTCTTGAGGAAGTCCAAGAATTCTAATCCAACACTGAGTGTTTGTTTGGTGCACCAAAGAAGGGCTAAAATCCGAAGTCCACGAGAATAAACGCAAGACTCCAAGATCAAGATTCCACGATCCTACAGACCAGACCTTGCGAAGATCTTCAACTGAAGAGAGAGAGAACTCAAAGAAACCCTTACCTATAGGTACCATCCTTCACTGGCCAAGAGGTTTCCATTGTTTTGTAACTTCGCCTGCAAATCACCTAATTTGATCGGTGAATCTCCTTTCGAAAGTAGAAGTCGCCTATGCAAGTTATTCTTGCAACCTTCAAGACCCGCTTGGTACTCTTCTTCTGGGATCTAAACCGCAAGAGCGTCACCCTTCAAGCAAGGGATCGACAACTGGCTCAAACGGATATCACAAACATTGTTTAAGGCTTGAGCGAAAGTCTTCTTATGAGGAGGTTGAGAAGGGGAAGAAAGATATGAGGACGAGGACCCTGAAGCAAGGAAACTCCAAGGAACGATTGGCGTGCCGTCAGCCATGGAAGAACCATTCAAAACCCTAAAGGTCAATCCCCAAAATCAGTTGAGAAGTGAGTGAATAATGTCATTTTACTAATTATCTTGACATATGCATATTTTTAATGAGAAATGAGATAATTAGTTGAGAATTAATAGAGATGTGAGAAGTAAGAAAAATAAAAACTTGTCAAGTAATTAATTTAATAAATGAGATAATATGTAGATATCTTATTAATTATCTTAACTTCTTATTTTAAATAAAATTAATTATATCATTACAAAATTATTGAATCTTAAAAATTGGGAGTCTAAAGCCCTTGCCTTGGTGTCTTTATGGTAAAGCTGGCCGGCCATCGGAATAGCTTTGTGATGATATATGTGACAATAATAACAAAAGAATATACTAAGTATCTTCATTTATTTTTAACAAATTAAAAGTGTTATTTAAAAAGTTAAAAATTATAATAGTTATGAGTTATGATTTGACTCTCAAACTATTAAACACAGACACGGACACGGATACATAAATACATCAAATTTAAAAATTATAAGGTACGGACACATAATATATATATAATTTCAAAATTTAAAAAAAAATTATAATTCATTAATATTATTTCTATAAGTTTAAAGATTTATAAAATTTTAATATATGTCATATGTGTCAATATTTGCTACCTAGTAAGCTCTTCCTAAAAAATATAGAACATAATTTCTATTAATATATTAAAAAATCTCCTAAAACAACTTCTCATAATAGAATTAATAATGTATAAGTACATGTGCATAAAAAAAAATAACTAGAGGGAATATTGGTTTGAGGCAAGCTTTGGTAACAATGAAGTGAACGACTTAATACGAGTAGAGGTAGAAGGAGCAGATGAAAATGGTGGTGTGTGAAAAGATAAAACTTAAAAGTCTAATAGTAACATATGAAAAGATAAAACTTAAAATACTAGTATGTGAAAATAGTGGCTTGGGACGTCAGTCATGTGATTCGGCTTGAGTGAGTTACGAGCTTACTAATTGAACGTTAGTCATGGAAACTAATTTTTTTAAAAAAATATTAATAGGTCGTGTTCAAGTCGTGTCTTAGTTGTGTCTGAGCGTGTTTGAGAAGTGTCTGAGCGTGTCCGAGAAGTGTTCAAGTGTGTTCGAGACGTGTCCAAACTAAACAAAATAATCTTTTTAATCAGACACATTGGACACACAAAACACGTGTGTTGTACGAATAGCTTCATGTGTCTGACACGGACAAGTGTTCGACATGCATAGCTCTCAAAGAAGGATAATGGAGCCAAATACCACTGATCTACGAATGAAAAACATATTGCTGAAAATACTATTGGAAGAACAACATAGTTACAACAACATTCGTCTTAAAACTTAGGTCACTAAAGCCACAATCTAAATAACAACCAAGAAAGGCAGCCCACTACTTCTCAACACTGATACAGCACGAATTCAACAACCGAATTGCATGCAAATTTATTCTTCATTTTTCATATTAGATAGAAAGCACTGTTCTCCTAGCAGAGAGCATTATTGTTTTACTCTTCCATGCGGATGAGGCACCTTATGCCCTCCCCTTTCAGCATGTATTCAAATGCTTTATTAATCTCCGAGAATGGAACAGAGTGAGTGATAAATTTCTCCAGTTCCAGCTCCTGCATTATTAACGCAAAATGTCACCTGATGTACCAAAAATGAAACAGAAGTGCCCTCTGCAATTAATATATTTTTTTCTTGGGTACATAATATTTATCCAGAAGATCTCTATGATCACCTTGTTCATGTACTTCTCCACAACAGAAGGAAGATCAGTGCGGGGTTTGTAGTTGCCATAGAAGGTGCCCTTAAGAGTTCTCCCTTCCATGAAATTCATAGGATGAGTTCTGAATTCAGCATCCTTCTTTGGCACACCGACAAGAACAGCAACACCCCAACCCTGTGTAAAAGCATTTGAAGTGCAAATTTAATAATATAGTACTCTAGCAACAAGATGAGCAACTTTGGTGATTTAAGAAAATACATCATGAACACATTCAAATGCTGCGATGGAGGCTTGGATGTTTCCAGTACATTCAACAGCACGATCTACACCTCCATTAGTCATTTCAGCAATGACCTTTTCACCAATTAAATTTCAATTATCATAGCAATAAAGAGCATATTAGTTCCTGGCATTGAATTATAATGTATAAAATAAAAGAATATCGGAAAACAGAACAGAAATAGTGAACATAATGAAATTGGAAATATTTGTGGGCATATGGTAAACTAGACTTCACTAATTGTTTATGAAGTATGAACTAACCTGTTGTACAGGTTTGTTATGATCATCCGGGTTCACAAAGTCAGTGATCCCAAACTTTTTGGCTGACCAAGAAGAAAATGGGGATTTTTATCAGCAAGTAAATAGAAATATAATTAGCTGTTGAATAAAATCTTAATTAGAATGAAATCTACCTTCTTCAAATCGGTTGGAAATTATATCAATCCCGATGATTCTAGATGCACCAGAAAGCCTTGCCCCTTCAGCGGCCTAAAATGCAGATTACAAAGTAAAAGCTAGAACTATTATAGTCTTTTATTGCAGGAAAAAGAAGAAAGGGATAACATACAGCAAGACCAACAGCTCCCAGTCCAAAGATAGCAACAGAAGAATCAGGCTTCGGTTTTGCAACGTTTACAGTAGCGCCAAAACCTACATGCATGTGAACAAAATTGATTTATATGAAAAAAACAGGACAAAATTAATTTATATTTTAAAACAAAAAAAAAATCCAAGATTGTTTGCAACTTTTTCCAAGCATTATATCTTTAAAAGAGAGGAGGATCTTAAAAACCTGTGCAGATTCCGCAACTGAGAATACAAACTTTGTCAAGTGGGGCAGCAGGATTGATCTTTGCAACACATCCAGCATGGATAACAGTGTATTCACTAAATGTAGAGGTTCCCACGAAGTGGTATATGGGCTGTCCATTTTTGGAAAATCTTGTTTGGCCATCATTGAGCATAACACCCCTATCAGTGTTGATCCTGAGTATCTCACACAAGTTGCTCTCATTTGACTTACAATGTGCACATTCGCCACACTCCCCAGTGAACACAGGGAGGGCATGGTCTCCTGGCTTAAGATGAGTCACACCCTCGCCTATGCTCTCCACAATCCTAATACATAACATCACCACAATTGAATGTATAAGAACTTGCTCAAGTAATTACAAGACAAAAAAAAAAAAAAGAGCAATATTTATTCATGAACTATTCTTCTTTGGCTTCTTCCTTTTATTTCTTTTGTTTTCGACCTCACTCTTGCTTTTGGTCATTAGTAACTAAACAATCTAGATCCTAGAAGAATGAAATTTAACCCATAAGCAATCCATGTCAAAAACAAATGGATATTAGAGAATGAATATATTACACATTGAAATTTGAATGTATACTTAGCCAAAGAGGAAAAGAAACATAAGGCAAAGTCAAAGGGGACACAAGGAAAAGAAGTTTATGATCAATCGGAATTATATTCACGAAAGAAACGTACCCTGCAGCTTCATGACCTAATATGCGGGGAAACAGTGGATTCTGGCCCTGGAAAGGAAGAAGACAGCTTGTGAGAACTGAGGAGCATCAAAAGTCAATTCATATCTCGTAAGTGATTCAACGTTTGAAAGAATTAACCTTAATCACTAGATTCACTACAATTAAAAATCTTTTGGAAGACTCGTAGACTAAAAATTTACATTTTATACGTTTCATGTTCATAAATTCTTAAAATCAATTTTTTTTGGAGAAGAGACTCCTGCGATAGTTCCATGAAGAGAAATGATTTTTGTATGCTCTTTGATTATACCTTCTTTATTGAGATAAAGGCAAGAGAGAAAATGTGTGCTAAAAAACATGTTTTTTTTTATTATCTAAAAAAGAAATAGTATAAGAATAGTCACCCCTAGACAAACATTAATCCTGTTACCTTGGCATCCCACCAGTAAACATCTGTACGGCAAAGAGAGTTGTAGAGGATCTTCAAACGCACTTCACCACTTTGGGGTGGCGCTACCTCTACTTCTTCTATCACCAGTGGCTTCCCTGCCTCCCAAGCCACGGCAGCTGCATTTTACACGTAACAACTGAGGCAATTAATTTGTAACACAAGGCCTAATGAATAGCACAAGAAAGAAAAAAAAAAATGTCATGAAATTAAATAAACTTTGGTATACATATTGTTCAAGAAAAATGTCAATAAAAAATTTGGAAGGCAGCACATTTAAGAAAACATTGATGGAGTGGAAAGTCATGCATGGCTCACCTCTGCACTTGATGACCTGACCAGCCGTGCTAGACATGGCTAAAAGAAGGACGATGAATCAGGCGATGAGTGTGTTTTGGTTCTGCCTTTGGGGACGCTATTTGTAGTGGGAAAGTTAGAATGTATGTACGAAAAACTTGTAAGGGAATGCCACATTTTCTTCTATACATGTTTGTATAAATACTAGTAATTAGGAAAAGTATTATAAACATATCATGCACAATTTAACGTGGTTCGCTCTAATATGTTTCTATTCACAGATGAGAAGAGATCAAATTCACTATGAACAACATTATAATACAACTTTTATACGGATAAAACTACAAACCCTCACACACTACAACTTTTGTATAGATGAAACTGCAAATCCTCTCGTAGTTACTATAACTTTTGTGGACAAAGTAGCAAATCGTTGCCGATGCAACTTTTATAGATAAAATTACAAATCATCATCGATGCAACTTTTGAGGATAAAGTTGCAAATACTCTACCACAACATTACTCATAATTCCATCTCCCTCATTCTCATATCTCTTCTAATTTCCCAATACAAGTATATATAACCCATACAAGAACTTGCTTGACAAGTAACTACTCTTTTCTACACTATTTATGACTTTCCATATTTCCTATTAAAAACAAATCTCTATCATATCTTGCATATTTCTCTCATATCTTTCATACTTAGGATATATATCTTTTACAAATTTTAATATTAATTACAAGATATGAATCTATCATAAAAATAGGAAACTATCAATTACTTATCAAATAAGGAAGGAATTTGGGTCAATATCCTAACAATATCTACCTTGATCTAAATTCCAATGTCAATGAACAATCTTCAAAGTCTTCAAATCTTCAAATCTTCTCCACCTTCATTGCAAATCTCTTCAAACAGCAACAAACAAAGTGCATCTTTCAGATCTTCAAAACACGATCCAATTGCTAAAGAAATCTTCTAATCAACACATCGTGCTTACACTGTCGTTATCTAAAACATGTTGTTTGACTTCCACGTCAAGAAAACTTTTGACTCACTTACCGCCATATAACGAGACACGCTAGCTACCTAATCTTCATTAGAAAGACTTTCAACACAAGGGGTCAAAGAGACACTATATCATCGCGCAACTCATTGAACCATCAGCTCTGATACCACTTGTTAGGAAATACCTCATTCCTTCAATATGTGCTTGTATAAATACTAATAATTAGGGAAAACATAACAAATACATCACACACAATTTAACGTGGTTCATCCTAACATGCCTACATCTACGGATAAGAAGAGATCAAACCAACTATGAACAATATTACAATACAACTTTTGCATGAATAAAATTGTAAACCTTCACATACTATAACTTTTACACATATAAAGTTGTAAACTCTCTCCCAACTACTACATATTTTTTTGACAAAGTTGCAAACCTTCACCGATGCAACTTTTATGGACAAAGTTGCAAACCCTCTACTGCAATATTATTTATAATTTCATTTTCCTCATTCTCATACCTCTACTAATTCCTCAATACAAATATATATAACTCGCAAGAACTTGTTTGACAAGTAACTACTCTTTTCTACACTCTTTATGACTTTCATAGTTTCCGATTAAAAATAAATCTCTATCATATCTTTCATATCTCTCTCATATCTTTCATACTTATGACATATATCTTTTATAAAATTCAATATTAATTACAAGATATAAATCTACCAATAACATATTGTTTATTACATAATTTTATCAATTGTTCGACAATTTAATTCCAGATCTCAATTCGAGGGAGGTGATCACTTCCTTTATGAATTCTTCAATAATTAGGTAACTTAGATAACAAATATAAAAAATGAAGAGTAATTAAAGCAAGTGCAAATAAAGAAATTAAAGTAAAATGAAAATGAAAGTAATGTAATTGAAATTGACAAGTAAATGAATGAAAGCATGTAAAGAACTGAAAATTAAACTTGAAAAAAGATAAACTTGATTGAAAAGTAATTAAAGCAAGTAAAGGAAAGTATGCAAAGAAAGCAATAGAGATCTTGAAATAAAATAAAAGAGAATAAACTTGATTGAATTGAAGAGACCGGAAGAAAGCAAAGGAAAGTAAACTTGACTGAATTGAAAATAGTGGTTGAAAACTTGCAGTGCACCTGTCAAATCCTCTGATGTGTGTAAGATGTATAGGGATTTTACAAGTTCTAACCCTTATTACATTATACAAACTAATATTTATAGACAAAGATCCTAACTACTTGTAACCACCAATAACTACTTATGATAGACAAAGATCTTAACTACTTGTAATCACAAATAACTACTCTTGATAACTTCCTTTGCCTTCAAATCTTTAATGTTTAGATTGATAATAAGCACTTCCAACAACTACTCTCTTGAATAAGTCCTAATATTCAAAGTTTTTGACAAAATGTCAAAATGTATTTTTCGATACTAACACAGGCCCCCCAATATTTTTCTTTTGAATGGATAGGGAAAAGATAAATACTAAAATAGTGTCTTTTTTTTGACAAGAATCAATCTAACATTAGTATTAGATTTTCAATTCATGAAATCTGATTTTTTTTTTTTTACACTTCACATATTGACCTCTGAGAATTAAATTGAAAAGCCTGTCATATTGGTCACATGAATGCTATAAATGCCATTAAAGTTTTTTGACCAAAGTATTGTGTCAACAGGAATCATGGCTACACAGCTTGACAACCATTTTTTTTGGGTCAAATTGTAAATATGAAAAATCATAGGCCTATGTATCAAGAGTGTATTCTCACACTTCATAGTAACATTATGGTCATCAAAGCATGTATGGCTATATAGCCATAGCCATGAAAGTTGGAACAAAGCTTTGACCATCTTGTCATTTTCAATTTTTATTTTATTTTCACAGTACAGGAATTCAAATAATTGAATGGTCATTTGAAACCATAGGCTAGAACAAAGGCTTCATGTCAGCATGTCTTGGTGCAGTTTAGCCTTTGATCATGA
This sequence comes from Ormosia emarginata, assembly GCA_029884605.1. Taxonomy (NCBI): domain Eukaryota; kingdom Viridiplantae; phylum Streptophyta; class Magnoliopsida; order Fabales; family Fabaceae; genus Ormosia; species Ormosia emarginata. The sequence goes on along the minus strand of JAQQTP010000078.1, from coordinate 14,307,267 downwards.
AGAAATGGCTATATAGCCATGAATATTGTGACACAGATTTCTTTATTTTTTTTAGAAGCACCTATTGGGCATGCCAAAACTTAAAAAAAAAACTTTCGAACAATTCAAACACTTGTACTTCTGTCTTCAAATCGAAGTGTTATTCTTCAGCAATCCTCAAAAGTCCATGAAATTTGACACTTTCGACCACTTTACCTTTTTTTTAAACTATCATTTGGCCAATCAAGTATAAAGTTGGCCAACAATTGAAGAATTAAAAATAAAGGCAATAGATATATGCCTTCGTAATCGGTTTTAGTACCGATTTAAAACAGTTTTCAATTTTATTCTTTGTTGTATGAACAACTTATTAAAGCATGAACTCATAAAGTAATTGCAATGCACATTACCCTTACTGAGTCCCACTGGACGTGCCGATTTGTTTACTAAATAATTTTATCAATTGTTTGACAATTTAATTCTAGATCTTAATTCGAGGAAGGAAATCACTTCCTCTATGGATTCTTCAATAATTAAGCAACTCAAATAACAAATATAAAAAATGAAGAGTAATTAAAGTAAGTGCAAATAAAGAAATCAAAGTAAAATGAAAATGAAAGCAATGTAATTGAAATTGACAAGTAAATAAATGAAAGTATGTAAAGAATTGAAAATTAAACTTGAAAAAAGATAAACTTGATTGAAAAGTAATTAAAGCAAGTAAAGGAAAGCATATAAAGAAAGCAATAGAGATCTTGAAATGAAATAAAAGAGAATAAACTTGATTGAATTGAAGAGAATGAAAGAAAGTAAAAGAAAATAAACTTGATTGAATTGAAAATGGTGATTGAAAACTTGCTGTGCACCCGTCGAATCCTCAGATATGTATAGGATGTGTAGGGATTTTACAAGTTCTAAGCCTTATTATATTGTACAAACTACTATTTATAAGCAAAGATCCTAACTATTTGTAACCACCAATAACTACTTATGATAGATAAAGATCTTAAGTACTTGTAATCACAAATAACTACTCTTGATAACTTCCTTTGCCTTCAAATCTTTAATGGTCAGATTGATAATAAGTACTTCTAACAGCTACTCTCTTGAATAAGTTCTCATTATTCAAAATTTTCGACAAAATGTCGAAATGTATTTTTCGATACTTAACACATATGAAACTAATGAAATAAGAAATTTGGGACCACTAATGGTTTCCACAATTTTTACTACCTTGGGACAAAAGAAGCTGGGATAGCTTTTATTTGTCTAGTAATGACAATAATACAATATCAGTTACACTAGACTACAATCTACCTTAGGTTCACGACGTATCCTTGGATGGTTTCTAGGTGCTGCTTAACTGGTTTTTCGCAATGAGGATAGCCTTCAAGTGGTTTCTTCAATTCTACTTTTGAGTGTCCGTGGTTTATAGTTTTTCCTTGGACTCATTTGTCGCGAACTATCCTCGCATGGTTTCTAGGTGTTGCTTAACTGGTTTTAGCAAAAGAGCATAGCCTTCAAGTGGTTTGTCTAATTCCATTTTCTAGTGTGCGTTTCGTAACTTGTTAGTTTTCCATCAGATCCTTGGGACTCATTCTCGCATGGTTTTTCTAGCGGAGCCTTGGAGTCATTTGGGCGTCGTGATGTAACCTTGCATTGAATGGTTTCTTGGTGTTGCTTAACTGGTTAGCAAATGAAAGAGGAAAGCCTTCAACTGGTTTGTTGTTTTTCTATTCTAGTCTCAAGTGTCCATGCATATTGTATGGTTTTTCCGTTGGAGCCTTGGGACTGTCATTAGGTTTCGAAACGGATCTTTGCATTTCATGGTTGAATTTGTAGGTGTTGCTTAACTGGTTTTAGCAAATAGTTTGGCCTTGAAGTGGTTTATTCGATTCTGCTTTCTAGTGTGAAGTGTCCAAATGATGAAAACAATGGGCCACGAACAACGACAAAGTCACAAAGGTGGCGGCTCTAAGTGACGCTTCGTTACGTCATTTTACCAATTTTAATTAAGGGAATTGTTAGGCAAAGAAAGAGAGCTGTTAAATCGGGACGACCTCTTATTTAGACAAGACAGCTTTTGACTGAGCCAAATTGGGTTTACTATGTTTTAAGTCAGCATTTTTTTAATTTAGTGCAACCCTTTGCAAGCTTTGGGTTAAGTAGGGTAACCTCCTAGGAAGTCAATTTTTTTTTTGAATGAAATAAATTGACGTTTTAAATAAATTGAATTATTAAAAATTAAAAAAATTGAACAACTTAGTTTGACAAACAAATTAAAGAGCTAATTCAATTGTAATTGTGTTTCAAATTTTTAAACAAAAAATAGTGTTATACTTTTATTTGATTAGTTGTTGGATTAAAAAATAAATTAGATTTAAGATGAACAGGTTGAATCGACTTGGGCTGACCTAATTTCAAACTAAGTTCAATTAGATTAAAATATATATAAACTTAAATTTTTATTAGTCTAATATATTTATTTTGTCTAATCATTCAAACTAACCAATTAGATTCCATCCTTATTTTGACAACTCTAGATAATGGTTGAGGATCATCAATAATCTTTATTGATTTCAAATCTATATAGATGCATGTATATTGATTACTTAAACAATTATTGATTATATTTATTATATTTAAGTCATTAGTATATCTATTAAATTCAAGTCAATTTTAATATATATATATATATATATATATATATATATATATATATATATATATATATATATATATAATCTATAGGATCAATTCACGAATAAAATACTCACATCCATATCTCACAATTGATTTTGTTTTAATATAATATTTTAACATGAGGGAGGATCAACTTTATGTATCTTTTCTTCACAATTTTAACCGATTTTGTTTTATCTAATATTTTAATGAAAGTATCATTAGCTCTTTAAATGAACATTAGAAATGAAGAAAGAAAACAGTGAAATCTCACAATGATGAAAGAGAATTGTGAATCTAACAATTAATGAAGAAAGAAATAATGAAAAATAACTTTAATGAAAAAAGATATTTTAATTCTATGGATTATTATTTACAGTTTTAATATTTTTCTTTTGAATTTCAAAGTGTGTGATAATTATTTGATTATTAATTATTTTTTTAACTAAAAAATGAAATACTATATATTATTATGTTCAAAAAATACTTTATATTATAAATATATTCTATCAGAACATTGTATATGGATTTCTAAACTAAAACAAGTGTGGACTACACGATCTTATCATTTTTAAGTATTTCATATTTTTTAAAATTAAAATATTTAAAAATAGGGATTTTTTCTGGTGAAGCATTTAAATAGATTTTATTTTATTTTTTGACATAAAAAATTTATTATAAATCTAAATATAATTTTATAATAACATAATTATCATCTAACCTAGAAATTCAGTTAGCCTTAGCCACAAAAGTATTTCGATAATTTTTTGACATGATAATTTTTGTTTATGGCTAATATTAAACGATAATTATGTATAAGAGTTTTCAAGTCACATGATAATTATGTCACAAGTAAGGATATTTTTATGAAGGAAGACATAATTTTTAAGAAAATATTCTATATATTTCTTAAAAATACATAATTTTTTCATTTTGTTAGAAAATTGTTATTTGCTGTTTTTATATTTCTCTTTTGTAAACCGGTGAGAGTAAACTGAAGAAAATATCAACAGATACACTAAGGTTGTTGAAGTTTTTTTGTTTTGTTAAAACATTTTCAGCACGTTAAAATTAATCATGGAAGAATCAATTTAAAAGACTTGGAAAAAAGAATCAATATAATCATGCAAAGACTTAGAATGTTAAAAAAATATAAAATGTCTTTAAGAATGTGAAAGAATCACGTATTTCATGTATCATGATCGTTGAACTTAATTCTTTATTTTATAAATATAAATAAGAATATAACAGCAAATGGGTAGTGAAAGTGATATTTATTTATTTTTTAATCTAAAAACTAAACTATTGTATGTGACTTTTGGAAACTCAGAACTAATGATAATATGAAATAAATAAGAATATAATTTATCATAACAAAATTGTTACAATTAGGATTAAAAAACAAACAATAGCGTAATCTATATAATAGAGCAAAAGAAAGACTAAAACAAAAATGTCCCACTTACGTAGATAAAAAAATTCTTCGGATAATTTTTTTCTATAAATTGTAAAACAATTATAATATATATTAAATTATTATAAATTTTAGTAAGATTTTAAATTCATTAATAATACTTTTTTTTCAATTTTATAAATAAAGACAAGAATCAATTTTTTTTTCATCATTAAAATTGTTGTAAACAGAAGAGAAATATAAAAAATTAAAATAAGAAAATATGACTTAAAATTTTATTCTATATATCGGATGAGATCTATACATTTGAGACTTGATAAGATATTTATAAAAGTATTTTAGGATTTATACAATACAGTTATTTAAGATTAATATTCGTTAGGAATTTTGTTCCATTTTAACTAATTTTCTAATTTATGTGGAATAATTAAGGTAATCATCCATCACATACAAAATATGTATGTTTTACAACAAAAAATCATCTTTTACTATTTTCTCTTTATTATGTTAGACGATCTTGACCATTAAATTTAAACTAAATCAATTATCAGTGTTAATTGATTCTTATCCACACACACACACATATATATATATATATATAGATGCCCTACATACAATTGTTTGCAAATGCTTGTAATTAATTAGTTTAAAATTTCAATACCTCGCAAATAATGTCTCTTCGAATTATTAAGAAGTGAGAGGACAAAATAAAAAACAAAGCTAAATGATTTGAAAATTTGATAGAATTTGAACAAACAAGTTCTTAAGTTTTTTTATTTTATTTTTAATTTTGAACAAATCTACAATTAGTTGCATTTTAGAAATTTCAAACAGAGTTTGCTTTAGAATTTATAGTGCTTTGCTCATTGTTTCCCCTTTCTTATAGAAGAAAATCTAGTATATTCGTTGGTGTGATACACGGATTAATATAAAAATATGATATATAAAATCAATAGATAGTAAGCTCGCCATTGCTCATGACAGAACACGTTCAAAAACACAACATACATATACAATAACTCAAAACCAGCTAAAGCAATTAAAGGAACAATACCTAGTTACCTGAAAAACCTGCAATGAAAGAAAAGAAAGAGTACAAAATTATTTGAATATGTTAACGTGTAAAACATGTAAAACGTGTCAACATGTAAATTATGTAAAATGTGAGTCATGTATAAAATGTGTGTCATGTGTAAAATATAAATCATGTTTATTGTAATTGTACAACAAATATAGTCCTAGGCTTATAAATAAGTGTAAAGGTCTTTGTACTCATCACATTCAAAAATATAGAAATCCTTCTCTATGTCTCTCTAGTTTCTCTCATGGTATCGGAGCTTAGGTTCTTGATCCATATTAGAAATTCTCTAGTTATCGTCTTGTCATTGTATATCGTCCCCTGTCATTAGAATCTCCCACCATTAGCCATTCTTGGCTCGCGGCCCTCTCGATGTAAACCATTGACACTATTGGCACCAATATACTCTACTGTCGCCAATTTGTCCATCGACAAAATCTCATCAGCATTTAACCATTCCTAAGGTTTTTCGATAAGATTTTTCCATTATTAAGGACTTTTTTCGCCAATATAGCCCTAAAAGTCTAGATTTTTATACTTCCTTGTCATAATGGAGAGACCTGATGTTGCTCAACCTATTCTAGTTATACTCAATGGTTTCAATTACCTTTACTAGGTTGAAGCTATGCATGGGTTCCTAAAGGGATACAAACCCTGGAGATATGTAACAGGTGATATCAAGTGCCCTACAAAGGCTACCGATGACATCAATGATACTACTGACACCGATGAAAAAATTGCTAAATAATTAGAAGATTGGGATAGTAAAAATAATCAGATTATCACTTGGTTTCAAAATACTTCTATTCTGAGTGTTGACCTATAATTTGGGCACTATAAAACTGCTAGAGGTATATGATCATCTTAAGAATCATTACACCATTTCTGATCTATCTCATCAATATCAGTTATTAAACGAACTCAACAATTTGACACAAGAGTCTGACCAAGTCATTTACGACTTATTAGCTAAGATGAAAGTTGTTTGGGATCAACTAACCCTATGTTAACCAATTTTGAAAGACAAATATATTTTAAAACATATGAAGATTATCGTAATCGCACCACGCTTATCCAATTTCTTATGACACTTATTGATGATTATGAACCTGTTAGAGCATCTCTGATACATCAGATTCCATTGCCTACATTTAAGGATACCCTACATCGTCTTAAGTCTGAAGAAATAAGAATGAGGCTGGTTTGGATGAAAACTGACTTGGCATTTGCAGTTGTCGATAAAGAAGAAAAGTTTTGTTGTCACTATCACCAGCCTGTGCATTCTTTTCCTAACTACCCAACTATAGAATGTCGTAATCGCATAATGAAAGGTCACATTGTCTCTAATTGTTATCGATACTACAAGAAATCAGGATACTTGATTCAGAATTGTCTCACACATCCTCCGAGGTCTAATCAGAATAAGTCTCAACCTCGTCGCAATAACTCAAAGCCTATGTTTGCTGTTACTACTATTGCTAATGAGTTTCTAGCTCCTCCACCCACCCCTTAGACTGCCTTTTTCTATCGGTGATCTTAAGTCCCTCCTTAAGCAATTACTTTGTAATTCTAGTAATACTTTTGCTACCTTATCCACCACACCAGGTAATCCTGGATAGTATTTTGATTCTGCTTATTATAACCATATGACATCTACATCTGATTTTTTCTCATCCATATCCTTTAATGACATTGCATAATCCATCCACACTGCCAATGGATCTCTTATGAACGTAAGTCATAAGGGTTCTCTACCAAACCTTAATTTTTCAGACACTTATCTCATTCCTAAGTTAAACTTCAATCTCATCTTTGTTGTTCAATTGTGTGATCTTGGATATGAATTTACCTTTTCTTCCTCTGGTTGTTGTGTGCTGGACCCACAAAAAGGATAAATAATAAGGACTTGATATAAGATCAGAAGGTTGTTTGAGCTCACCAAACTTCATATTCCTCCAGTGTCAAACCACTATGCTGTATCCACCACCTCTTCCATTCAATTATGACATCAACGTCTTGCTCATACTTCACTAGAAAAATTGCATTCCTTCATATCTCAGGGGACTCTAAGATCAGTTAATAATGAGTCTTTTCACTTTACTTCTTATCAAACTACTAAACAACCAGCATTGTCCTTCAATAAAAGTACATATATTTTTTACTCTCTGTTTAATCTTGTGCATTATGATGTTTTGGGGCCTACTCCCACACCCACTATGGGAGGCTATCAGTATTTTGTGATATTTATTGATAATTATTCTCATTTTACTTGGATATATCTAACGAAAAATCATAATGAGTTGCCTTAAATTTATATCAACTATGCCACAAAGTTCTCAAAAGTAATTAATGTTTTTTGTCAGGATAATGCCATGAAATATTGTGACTTAAAACTTTTGATCTTTCTTGATGAACAGGGTACTTTCTCTGAATTCTCATGTCCTAGCACTTCTAAACAGAATTGTCATGCTAAGAGAAAGCATCGTTATATCCTTGACATTGTTTGAGTAATGCATGTCACCTCCTTTTGTACCAAGTGTGATTGGGGTGAAGCTACTCTCACTACTATCTATGTCATCAATTGTCTCCCTTCCCATGTCATTGGTAATGTCTCTTCTTTTAAGCGTCTCTATAATACTCTTCCAAACTACAGTTCCTTCAAAGTCTTTAGTTGTGCTTGTTTTGTCCTTCTTTAACCATATAAATATACTAAACTCAAACCTTGTGCTTGCCTTTGTTACTTCCTTGGTTATGGGACATAGCACAAGGGTTATTGTTGTTGAGATCCCATCTCTCAGTGCATTTGTATCTTTCGACATATCTTCTTTTGTGAACATATCATGTTTTCTTCCTTGTCTAAGTTTAAGCCTATCCTTTCCACTTCGACTCCTCTTTTCACTAACTTTTTGTTGATCTTTTTCCTAGTGACTATGATATAAATTCTTTCAGTGAGGCCCTAGATACTTCTGATGTTCTAACCACTCCTGACGAGGCAGTCCTGGACATTGATCCTACACTTGAGATTGCTCCTTCTACTCTTGAACATCCAACTTGAGTAAGAACTACCATGTTTTTCTACCATGCTTCATCTTCATGAACCTTAATCCTATCAAGAAGCCTCCTCTAATCCTCATTGGGAGCAAGCCCTGTAAGAAGAATTACATGCTTTGGAGAATACTAATACTCGGGGCCTTATTGATCCTCCTTATGACAAAACACTTGTAGGATGTAAATGGGCATACAAGATCAAGACTAATTTTGATAGTTCTATTGAGCGTTAAAATGCTCATTTGGTTGCAAAGGGAAATATTCAAGAGTATAACATTGATTACGAAGAAACCTTTGTGCCTATTGCTTGCATCACTTTAGTTCGCACTCTTGCTATGACAACTACTCAAAAAATGGATTCTTAATCAGATGGATGTGAAAAATGTCTTTCTTAATGACAATTTAGAAGAAAAAGTTTATATGCGCCAACCCCGTGGCTACACTTGTCCACCAAACAAGGCTTGCATTGTCAGAAGGCTTTATATGGTCTCAAACAAGCACCTTAAGCTTGGTTTGCTAAGTTTCACAGCACTATCAATCAACTTGGATTTTTCTTTAGTTCGTATGATTATGCTCTCTTTATTCACAAGACTGATCAAGGTATTGTTATGTTACTCATCTATGTTGATGATATGATTATTACTGGTGATGAAATTGCTAGTATTGTTGAGCTTAAATTGTTCCCGAGTCAAAATTTTGAGATAAAAGATCTAGGGTCATTGAGTTATTTTCTAGGGCTTGAGGTACTCTTTTCTAGTGATGCTTGTTCCTATCTCAAGCTAAGTATGCTTCAAACCTTATTCCTTATGCTAGACTTACAGATAGCAAGACTGAGCACACTCCACTAGAACAAAATGCTCGGTTTACTCCACAAGATGAAACCTTGTTAAATGACCCGACTCTATATCGCCAATTAGTCGGCAGCCTGATCTATCTTACAATTACTCAACCTAATATCTCCTATGCTATTTATTTTGTTAGTTAGTTCATGGTTGTGCCATGCTCCACCTACTATGTTGTTGTTCTTCAGATTATCTGATATATTAAGGGTAAACTATTTCATGGTCATTTCTCTGTTGACTCTCTGTTGGTTTTACGCGCTTATTCAAACACTATTTGGGGAAAAGATCCTACTGATCGTCACTCCACTACTGGCTATTGTATCATTCTTGGTGACTCTCTTATCTCTTAGCATAGCATGAAACAAACCCTAATTACTCGCTCTAATGCTGAAGTAGAGTATTGTGCCCTAACTGATACCACCTTTAAGATACTTTGGATCTGTTGGCTCCTTGAAGACTTGGGCATTTCTCAGCATTCTCCTATTTCTTGCTACTCTGTCAATCAGAGTGCTATTCAAATTGATCATAATTATGTCTTTCATGAGCGTACCAAACATATTGAGATTAATTATCACATCATTTGCCGACACATCGTTTGTGGTGCTCTTCGTCTAATCTTTATTGGGACTCTTGACTAACCTGGTGATTTGTTCACTAAATCTCATTATCTTAGTCATCATACTCTAGTTTCCAAATTCAAGTTGGTTCCTTTTGCACTCACTTGAGTTTGAGGAGGGATGTTAATGTATAAAACATGTAAAATATGTTAACATGTAAATTGTTTAAAATATGAATCATGTGTAAAATGTATGTTGAAAGTTGTCGAGACTATCAAATTAAATTAATTTATAAACTGATTCACCAAAATATTTGTAGTATAAGACACAACTGAGTCGAGCCATTAGATTACTCTAATCAAGCAATCAAATTAAGAGGTTAACATGGGGAAAATAGTTGCAAAATTAATTAACAGAAAGTTATTAAAAATTGTAAACATAATTAAGTAAACAACCAATCTAAGGAAATCAACTAATATTGAATTTAATCCATCATTGATCTCTAAGAATTCATTTAATTGCTAATCAAATTCTTGATCTTAGATCATATCAAGAAGCCTTAAGATGATCTATGAATTCTCTACTAGGTAAGCATCCAGAATTTAATTAATTAAGGTTAAATGAATTAAGCATCTATCTAATTCTAAATTAATCTAAAACCCATAATTCAATCAAGCTTAATAAACAACATCCAATAAGCCTTTGATGCATTGTTTAGTCTTTGTAATCCTCATTAAAAACATGATAATTATGCAATTATCACATTAACATCTAAATTAAATTAAGCAATTTAATTCAGATTTAACAAAATCAAAGAGGAACTTGATTAACAAGTAAAATAGAAACTTGATTAGCAAGTAAAAGATAAACTTGATTAACAAATAAAAGAGAAACTTGTTAGCAATTAAATGTAAAACAATTAAAACAAGATCTCAAATTAAACATCAAGATTGTCAATCCCTAGGATTGATTTAAAAGGGTCTAGCCCTCCATGGACAAAAGGGAAAAATATAAAAGAATGAAAACTAGAGCGAAAGGAGAAGAAGAAAGATGAATAGAGGAAGTGCAAGCAAGAACGGCTAGGAGAAAATTAAGGTTGAGTTTCGTGGTTGCAGCTGCTACTTAAATACCTATCTCTAAAATTAAAAATCCAAGTTTGCCTTTAGCTTAAGGTTGATCTTTTTCCTCTTAGCTTTAATTAGACACCTAATTCACATAATTTGGGCTTAAGATGAGAGAGTTATGCTCAAAACATTCTTAACAGCTCTCTGAACCTGTCATCCGACTTCAAAGGGTGAAAACACTATCAAAACGTCACAATTTTGATAAATGGTCTTTATAAGAAGTGAATATATATGTTTTAGATTTCAAATGCCATCGGTTTCAGGTCCGTATTGCACCTACATCCCAAATTATGACCCAATCTTTTCACATCGTCCAAGTTTCAGTAACAACATCTCTGTTCTGACTTCGTGGCCCAATATGACCTACTAGACATCTGATTCAATCTTCAAGCTTTTCATCAAATTTGTAGAGCTTTCTCTTATCTTTCCTGCATGGTAAAATTCATAATTTTATGTCTATAACTCAAGTTATGCCCAAAATACAAAAATAATGTAAAATTTTCAATAATGCTAAAAGATACAATTAAGCTCAATTTGAACCTAAACTTATAAAATGTGACCAAAACTAATCAATTAAGCATATAAGAGGTCTAATAGACTAAATATAAGGGTTAAATAATATATAAAAATTGTATTTATTAAATTCTCTCACACTTAATTTTTGCACTCTCGAGCAAAACTAGAAATTCAACATAGGGAACAAGAAACGACAACACAAACTCAAAAGTTAAAAACCCTACAAGACTCACTTTCTAATGATGTTCAATAATGCAAAAGTCTATAAGTAAGAAGAGCAACCGAAGCTTCACGGAATTAAAACATTCATGAAGTAATATTTCTTTACATCTCAAATCAACAAGAAAGGTAACTTCAATTGAAAAACATAAATCAAGAATGATAGAACCTCACAAGATACACTCTCAATCCCTCAAGTGTTTAGAAGATAAGTGTTTCACTCAATTCAACCCATGAAAATTTGCACTACCTTAAGCTTGCTTATCTTCTACTTCTCCACTACTCAAAACACATGTAAATACAAATCAAGATGACTTTATGCAAGGTTGTAATCGGGACAAGGTAAAGGACGAGAATAATATGAAGATGTAACACCTTTCTCAGGGTATCACATTTCTGACTCCCAACTCATAATCTGTAAAGAAGTTCATAAAAGGTTTGAGTTATAAAAGGTGAGTTTTAAAATTTCTTCTCACGGAAACATAAACTTACTGAAATCTATAAGTATTACTGAAAATATATTTAAACTGATTAATATACAATATTGACACTAATTAATATTTAACAGTTTAAAGAGAAATATAAAACTAATAGAAAACTCTCTCTATTTAACAGTAGCAAACTCTATGACGGGTCCTACTTAATAGCACGGTACAACACTAACGAGAAAACTTAACATACTTATTCCTTCTTGTATCCATCTTGATGCATCAGACATCTGTTCCTTGTCAACACCGCACGTTATCGAATCTGGAATGGTCATTCTCTAATGTTGTCACCAATTTCAGAATATCTGCCACCCGTTAGTCTAAGACAACTTGCTCCTTCTACTATATAATTTTTACAACACAAACACAGCAAAACAATATAACAAAGAGGTGAGATCACCTACGCCAATACCAACATGGCAGCACAGAGATAACACAATAACATATCATACGGATATATCATACCATAATTCCAATAATGCACTCAACATTAATCAACTATCATCATCCAATCATTTATCAGTTCAAATATCATTCAATATTCACGATGATGTCCTCAACAATAACCAAGTATTCATCAATTCAAATCACACGATAATAACAATAATGCCATCAACATTATTTATCATCATCATCATCCAGTATTCCTCAATTAGAAATTGATATTCAATATTTACGATAAGGCCCTTAACATTTATTCAAGTATTCAACAGTTCAATTATCATAACCAATGCTCAATAATGATGCATATGTTATGCATGTGCACATAGACTCAATGTTCCTACTCCATGGAGCTAATACTCAGTTCGGAGAAGTCGATCCGAAAGATCTGTCGGTACCAAAATGCCTCAGACCACGTGCTATAATTCTCATTTGTATTTGCACATCTAGCATATACACGACAGTCTTTACTAGATCTTGATTAAGAATAGTGTCTTGGTCAGAATCATCAGTGTGTCGCGTCGGTCTAACCCACGGTACAGAAGAGCTACCAACTGCCCATGTAGGCAACCCGCACCCCGATGCCCCCAAGGTCAACAAGTGACTTACACTACGCAAATTGCACCCACTCAAGAGGTGTACGTCTCTCCTAGACAAATAGCCTCATACAGTCCATTGGACCTTTCCAATGCATGTTCAATACACCAATGCCAATCATAGGCAAAATTTATCATTTTCTTATATAGTGTTTGTAACACCCTCCATAGGGTATCACATTTTATACTAAAAACTTAAAACTTGAAGATCATTTTATAAAAGCTTTGAGTTCTAAAAGATGGATTTTAAAATTTCTTTTCATGGAAATATAAACTTACTGAAGCATGAGTAATACAGAAAATAAACTAAATAGATTTTTACACAACTTTATTTATGCCACTTAATATCCAATAAAGAAATAAAACATATAGCTTATAGACTCAAAGAAACAGTAACAAACCCAATGACGGGTACTACTAATAGCATGGTAACAACACTAACGAGAAAAACCCTACATATATGCCTCGTTTCTCCACCAACTGCATCACGTTGAAACTGAGAAGATCACTCCTCGACGTCGTCACCATCTTCAGAATTTTGCCTTCAATGGGTCTAAGAAACTTGCTTCGTCTCTGTACGCAATTTAAATAAAACAAACACAACAAAACAATACAGTAAAGAGGTGAGATCCCCTTTCACCAATACCAGTACGGTAGCAAAGAATAATACGAATGACAAAGTCATTCCATACACACAGATATCACAAATATAGTCATGTTATCAATTTACAAATAATTCCAATAAACATATGTTATAATAAAATGAACAACAATAACATTACCATGATAGATATAACAATTGATACAATAAACTACATAATCACATCATGCATATTAACTCACATCAATACATCATATATAATATCTTAACATTGAATATAAATAACCACAACATGTAATGGTACAGATAGATAAAATGGTGCAGATAATAACATTAAAATGTATAATACATAAGTATATGGAATGTGACTCAACCCTACTCCATGGAGCTAAAAATACAGACATCAGAAAGAATGATTCGTAAAATCTATTAGTACCACGGCTGCCCAACCAAACTATTCCGCGGTCTCACGTTGCGTCTATAGCCCACAGTCACATGGCATGGTGTAGCACACTGTCTAACGTCGTGTCACTACAGGCAATGTACTATTAGACTTTACAAGATCTAAAAACACAGACATCAGAGAGAATGACCCGTAAAATCTATTAGTACCACGGCTACCCAACCAAACTATTCCGCGGTCTCATGTTGCGTCTATAGTCCACAGTCACATGGCGTGGTGTAGCACACTGTCATACGTCGTGTCACTACAGGCAATGTACTATTAGACTTTATAAGATCTCGATTAAGTATAGTGCGTGTCGAGTCCATTAGTGTGTTGCTAGTTACCACGGCCCAGAGGAGCGACCAATTGTCCACAGATGGGATTATGCACACTAATGTCTCCAAGTCCATTCAAATTTGAACCACACTACGCTTATCGCACCGATAATATGATGTGATTCACCTCGTTAATCAATCCACCAAAAATTGGCATTAACTCAATGCATGATAGAAAAATTACCAGAATACCCTCAATGGTACAAATATGCGTATTTACGTAAATGCCCTCAATGGCAAAAACTCATGCCCTCATGGCAGAAATAAATACAGTAAGTCCCACCAGACAAATACTATTTCACAACCTGTCCGGGTTCACCACTTAGCCCGACAGTAAAAATTCACTGTTTTCGTCAATCGCGTAAAAATTTTATCGCGTTTTCACAATTCCGTTATTTTACAAACGTTTTTAAATCGCGTAAATATATTTTTCTATTTTTAAAATCGCGTAAATATATTTTTCTATTTTTAAAATCGCGTAGAATTTTTAACACGTTTTCTCAATCGCGTAAAATTTTAAATCAGTTTCTTGTTCGAATTCCTTAAAAATTACTGTTTAAATAAACAGAAATAATATTTAGTATGTTTAAACTACGTAAAATATTTTTCATACCGTATACTGTCTTTTGAACATCTTTTCTATCTTATTTGTCTGTTTTTACTAAAAATTGACAGTATTTTGTTTAGAAACTTATAATAATGGTTTCCTAACTTTTCTGTAAAAATTCCTTTTACTTAATTTTTAACCGTATAATTTAACTTTTGAAAACCACTAACATGCTTCAAAATATAATATGAGCTATATGTTAGAAATTTACAGAAGCTTTTCAGTATTTTCTTCTAACAAGAAAATCATTAGTTTTAACTTCTTGAATTTAATTCTAATTGATTTATTTCTTCAAAACTCATTGTAAAAAAATTCCTTTTGACATATATTGCTTCTTTTTGATTGAAAATGGTTTGGAAATGATTTTAGAAACCATAAATCCTTGGCTTTGGCATGTTGGCCGAAATACTTAAAATTGCCATTTGATCTCTACATTCATTTTTCTTGCTCTAAACAATTTTGCATCTTGTTAATTTTCCTAGGTTAATTAAATCACACTCTTAGAAAATTGATGAGAACATCTTGGTTCTCCTTTTTGTGTTGAGGCCGTGAGCCTTGGATTTGTGTTCTTTGGAACACTCATGCAAACCTTACATGTTATTCACATTCTATAATAATTATCATGCATCTATGAACACATACCATATATTAAAGCAATCATAAAACACATACAAAATATTAAAGCTATTAGACATGCTTACACACATAATCAATCACAATTAGGAAAGACAAAAAACAATCAAGTGAATGAATCCTCATGGATTTTTCACTATAAACACATTCATTCCTCACCACCAATACATGGCTGATGAGGGTAATCTCCTTCTTACCTCTTGAAGAATCTCCAAAGCTCCTCGTATGCCTCCTTCAAGTAAACTTTCTCCACCAAGAGTTTCTTAAAAATCAAAGAAGACATGCAATATTAATACCTAAGGCTCTAAACTAAAATAATCATGGATTAAAATCATGATTAGAACTTTGAAATGGATAGAAACATAAAGATTAAAGAACCCTACCTTCAAGGCTTCAAACTTGAGTTTTGAAGAACAAGATAGAAAATGGATAATTCAAGCTTAGGTTTCAACTACAAAGTAGCTTGAGATGAAGTAAGGAAGCAAGATATAAGGTAGTTTAGAATTATAGAAGAGTGAATGATGGGTTGGAGGTGGAGGCCGTGAGGTTGAAGAAGAAAAGGAGAAAGAAAATTTGAGAGCTTTGCTTGTTTGATAGCTTTGGAGAAAAGGTGAAGACTTTGATTAAATGAAACAAAGTCTCCTATTTACTATGCATAGCCGTAGGAAACCAAATTGAGAGCCACCAAAATTGACTAACTTTAGGAAATTGAAATTAAACTTGTTTCCTTTTACTATGCATGGTCGTAAATGCATAGAGAAATAAGAATGAATTGAATTGTAACAATTGCCTTCCTAAAGCTCACATTGCCGTAGAAACACATGGAGAGAAGCCACCAAAATTGACTTTGTCTTACTTGGTTAATTGATGAAAGATGGTAAGAATTGAATTGTAATATTTGCCTTACAAACATTTTGCTTGGCCGTAGGACACAACAAAGAATAGCCATCAATATTGACTAGTCTTTATTTGTTTCACTTAGGCTTCCTACGTGAATTTCACAAAGTGAATTAGCTATTTAGAGCAATTTGCTCTTCTCCTTCATCGTAG
This sequence comes from Ormosia emarginata, assembly GCA_029884605.1. Classification (NCBI taxonomy): domain Eukaryota; kingdom Viridiplantae; phylum Streptophyta; class Magnoliopsida; order Fabales; family Fabaceae; genus Ormosia; species Ormosia emarginata. The sequence goes on along the minus strand of JAQQTP010000078.1, from coordinate 14,290,612 downwards.
AATCACTAAATTTCAAGAAGTCCGAATTTGTTTAATAGCTTGTTTCCTATTGGTCCTTAAAGAGTCAAGCCATTATTCTTGACCAATTTTTATTGGTTGAATATTTACTAACTTGATTCCTATTGGTTGCTATTTTTGTTGACCAATTTCTATTGGTGCACACTGTATATTTTCTAACATACTTTAACTAATGAACAATAATTACTGTTTATAAAGCCAGTATCTATTATCCAATGAGTAATAAAATATACATAGATTTTTCTCTTATACCAATAAAGTAACAACTATTATTGATCATTTTTCTACTGATTGCCCTTGATGAGTCACAGAGCGAGTCATCAAAGAGAAGTTTCTAGAATATGTGACTCACTACGATGAGTCAGCGTAGATATTTCCTAGAATAGGTGAGTCAGCATGACGAGTCACAGTGTTGAGTCACTGGCTGAGTCAGCATGACTAGTCACAACGCTGAGTCATTGGCTGAGTCAGCATGATGAGTCATCAGCTGAGTTACTAATGGTGAGTCATAGCGCTGAGTCAGCATGGTGAGTCGTCAGGGAAGCTTCTGGAACAGATGACTCACTGCGGTGAGTCACAGGGCAAGTCACCGCTTCTAGAACCTTCTAGAATCTGCTGAGTCACAAGTGCTGAGGTGTCACGCCACGTGTCGAATTTCTATTGGCCCTTCGTGATGAGTCACAACCACCAATATTGACCAGCTCCTCATTGGTCCACGTGTAAAGCATTCGATGACTAGGCGCGCTGACGATGCGTCTTCTAGAACAGTCTGGAACATGTGAGTCACTAGGCTAGTCACCTAGGTGAGTCACTAACGATGAGTCATCATCTAGAACATTCTAGAGTGAGTGATTCTAGACTTTGCGTTTAGAATCATCCACTGAGATATTTTTCAAGAAAAATATCTTCCAATGAATAATAAAACATACCCCGATTTTATTTGTCGATAAAATCGCAGAAAATAAAACTTCAAAATCGTTTCCGGTTTCGGGTTTAGTAAGTTCCTCGACTCAAATCAACAATTGACAAAACTTTCTAGCTAATAAAAATTTTACTTTTCCAGGCCCGCCTTGCCCACATACATCCCAAAATATCGAAATATATTAATAATCAAAATATATCAAAATATCAAAAAATAATATAATATTCAAAATATCTCAAAATATCTTAAAATATCTTAAAAATATCTCAAAATATCTAAAATATATTAAAATATTCAAAATATCTTAAAATATCTAAAATATATTAAAATATTCAAAATATCTAAAATATCATAAAAATTCACAAAAATCATATTAATTGTGAAACTCATGAAAATCAAATCAGATTAGTAAAAATAATTAAGGATTGAGAGAAAGAAATAAAATACGAAGGACTTATATACATACCGCCCAAAATAATATTAAAATAATCAAAAACGTAAAAACTCCCAAAAATTTCTAAAAATCACATAAATCATAAAATTCACAAAAGTCGAGTTGGATTATTCAAAATAATTCAGAATCGACCAAAAGAAATAAAATACTAACTTTCAGGATGTTACAGTGTTCATACACTAATTCATACATATAAAATGCACCAATGCCAATCACAAACAAAATTCACAATTTCATATTCAGGGTTCACACACTGGCCCATTCTCAGTTCAATTTCATAATCTCATAATCAGGGTCCACACACTGGCCCAATAGTAATCTTACTGTATATTCAATTACGAAATCATATTATCGCGTTTTCATAGTCACAAAATACTTTCGACGTGTTTTCATAATCGCGCAACATTTCTGTTATGTTTTCACAATTTTGCAACATTTCTGTTGCATTTTCAAATCACATAGCGATTTTTTCATCATTTCTCAATCACGTAAAAATATTTCATTCATTTTAAAATCACGTAGTGATTTTTCAACGTTTTCATCAATCACGTAAAAATATTCCACCATTTTTAAATCGTGTAGCGATTTTTCAACAATATCACAAACACGTAAAAAATATTTAAATGCTTTTCAAATTGCGTAAAAATATTTCAACGTTTTTCAAATCGCATGGAAATATTTAAACATTTTTCAAATCGCGTAACTTAAAAATCACGTTTTTAAGTTACGTAAAACATTTTTCACCATTTTACAACCATGTAAAATATTCCTCAATATTTCAAACATTATTTTGGACTTTCAAACAAATCAATATCATTTCCAACATCATTTTTCACATTTTCTTACTCAAGAAAATCATTTTCACAATATATTCCACAAATTCACAATTCCATTGAAGTAAATCAATGTTTCTAACTTTAAAAATTACTATCGCTCTCCAAAACCCAAAGGATGAGTTACACGTTAGAAAATATCAAATTGCTATTATATTCTCCATTTTTCTCAAATTAATTCTAAAATCAATTCTCTTCAAAATAAATTGAGATTCAAACACTTTCAACCTCTCTTGTCCATTTACATATGAAAATTTCATTTCTCAAGTGATAAAACACTCTGATTCCCTTTCCAAAAATCCTTGTACTAAATCAATTATATTCCCACTTGGAAAATCACTTTGTTTCATCAAAATCAAGGCATTACAAACCTTCCAAAACCGTGGTACATGATTATTTAAACCATCAAATGTTCTTCCTTCTAAGTCAATATGGTTTTACACAAACAAAATCATTAAAAATTCCTTAACAAAACCGTGAGACTCATGGTCTTTAAAATCAAATCATTTGTTCATTTTCATTTTTCACTTTCTTTGTAAATCCTTAAAATCAACATTGCCCTTTTCATTTAAAACTTATGTTTAGTAAAATGCTTAGAAACTTTTTAAACAAAATAAATCAACAAAAATCCTTCTCAAAACTGTGAACAATACTTCTTGAAAAACAAACCCTTTGTTTATTTTCCATGCTTTTCTAATCATCCAATTTTATCCTTCATGAAAATATTAATTTATGAACACCTATTTTGAGGTGTCTTGGCCGAAATCCTCTTGGTCTTTGGAACCAAAAATCAATTTCCTTTCCATCATCAAATCATGGCATACATATACATATTCAAATATATATCACAAGCATGCCATAATCAAAGCAATAAATCATGCAAATCATACCAAGCATAGGCAAATAATCAAAGCACATAAACACCCACAAATTATTACATGACCATGGATATGAATCCTCACATGGATTCACCATCCATCAAATACCAAACCATCTCTCACCACCATACTTGGTTGGTGAGATGAATCTCCCTCTTACCTCTTGAAGATCCTCAAAAGCTCCTTGTTTTGCTTCTTTTTCCAAGTCCTTCACCACCAAGGGCTTCTCAAATACAAAACAAAACACAAGTTAATTAACATATCAAGCTTGAACAAGATAAACCATGGATCAAACATGGCTTAGAACATGAAGAAGAGAGAAGAAATGAAGTTTCCTTACACTTCACCACAAATACCCTATAACTTTGATTTTGAAGAAAGTCCATGAAGATGAATGATTTAGAGAAAGTCTCCAACATGAAAGTTGCTTAGAATATCATGTAGATTCAAGATCTATGGTTGGATGAAATTAAAAGGGATTGGATGGTGATTTTGGGTGAATGGCCGAATGGTTCCTCTTGAAGAACAAGGTTGGAGTTTTTGATTTTTGTGAAAGAAAGGCTTCTTAGACTTGGTTAAGATAAAGAATGAAGTGAAAACACTTAGTTTTCCTTCCACCAATTTCGTGGATCTCCATAGAAAAATCCCTAAAAATCATAAACAAATGTTACAATCAATAACAAGTGTAGAAATAGGTAAACCATGGTTCAAGCATGGCTTAGAAAATCAAAACTAAAAGATTGGGTGAAGAAATATGAACTTTACCCTTTTTGATAGAAACTTGAAGCTTGGATTTGAAGCTCAAGATGAATGATTTTGTGAAAACTCATAACTAGAGATGTTCTTAGAATAAGGTAAGGATTCAAGATATGTGGTAGTTTGAAATTAAAGAGTGATGGAAGGTAGATTTAGTGATCATGGCCGAACCATGCTTGAAGGAGAAGGAGAGAAATTTTTTTAAGAGCTTTAGGTTTTTGGAAATGATCAATAATGATCAAGATGGAGTAATAATGGTCTTGAAACCATTCTATGCTCTTAAGCATGCACCAAAACCGTCCCCCCTCCATGCATTCTCCTAAGAGTGCAAAATGAATCAATAATGATTCATAAAGACCAAGACCACTAATAATGATCTTCAAACTTTCCTTTAACTCCTAAAACAAGCACAAAACCATCCCCCCCTCCATCCATGCATTCAACAAAGTTGTCATCTTTTCTAGCCACCATTTAGAGCCATTTAAGCCATTGATTAGATCAATGGTTGAGATTTAGGTAGACTTTTGATTAGAAGACTTAATCTAGGCCATTAGATCTTTCCTCCTTGAATTCCTAGCCATTAGATGCATCTCCAAAATGAAGGGTCAAGATTGCTCTTTCTTACTTTTAATCCAAGGGTCATAATTAGTCATAGCCATTTTAGAAGACCAAATCTCCACTATTGATTAAATTCAAATCTAATGGTTATAAATAATCCATCTCCACCGTTGATTAATTCTTCATCCAATGGTTATAAATGTTCATAACCATTTTATTAGACCGATTCTACACCGTTGATTAAATCGACGGTTGATATCAAAGTCTTCAATATTAGACTTGCTTTCTATTGGTCCGTCAAAAGAATTAAACTTGTTTCCTATTGGTCCGTCAAAAAGTTGTTATAACCACTAATATTGACTTTGCAGTATAATTTCTATTTTTATCTGCTAAAACCCCACGAAAGAATATATTTACTGTACTTTTATCGTCCGATAATTAAATACAGTACAAAACACAGTACAATAAAATTTTAAAAACTATTTCCGGATTCAGGTTTAGTAAGATCCCTTGTCTCCGTCTAAACAGTACAAATTTTTATATGCGTAGAAAAATTTTCACTTTGCAGGACCCACGTAAGGCCACCTAGGCCCACAAACAGCCCAAAAATAATTAGAGAAATATAAAAATTTATAATCATCTACAAAAATCACAAATATTAGAAAACGTACAAATATCAAATCAAATTACGTAAAATAATTAAAACTTAGCAGTAATAATTAAATTACTTAAGATTTTCCCCGGCTCGAAAATTATAATTTTCCTAACATGGAGTAAATCACTCAAAACGATCAAATACGCTGACGGAATACTCAAAATAATTTTACAGTACACAGAAATCACTTAACAGTAGAATTCTGTTAATCAAAATTATTGTCAACTATTTAGGAAATTTGGGGTGTTACAGAAGATGACAAGTTAAATGTCAAAGAGAACATAAGAACATTGGGGATCAATTCAAATAACAAACATGAAATTTTATCCCAACTCCATGTAAAGCAAATGCTCTTTACATAATCTTTTCCCCTTTCTTTTTTTTTCTTCATTTTTTTTCTTTTTTATAAATTTTTTCTTATTTTTTTTTTCAATTGGCCACTCTTTCCTTTCTCACCAAACATTTTGCACACTAATTAGCACACCCCCATGCTTTTTCAAGAACTCTTCCAATAACAATGTCAATGCTCTCCTATTCCATATGGTTAGGTAAAAACATATTTTTCCATTTAAGACATGTAATGAGCTAAAAACAAGGAATAGTCAAATAAGCTCAAGGGGGTTAATCAATGCAAAATATGCAAGGTTAGCTATTTGGCTAAAGTAGTTAATTCAAGAAAAATGTCTCAATCATGTTCATGTATGCATGTGAAAATATAGCCTAAAAAAGAATCAAAGCAAGTTATAGAGTAACAAATTCCATAAGTGAAAATCACACAAGAAAGAAGAGAATGACACAAATATTCAATCCATTCATTAAAAGGCTCAAAGTCTCACAAGGTATGTTTTTATCAAACTCAATCTACCAATCCAATTTCCATTACCAAACTAGTTAATCTTAAGATGAAAGACAATTTATTCACTTATGTGATAAACCTTTAACTTCAATTGATGTTTACTCACAACTTTCACAAATCTCAAAATTTCATTAGAAAGCAATTAAAAATACAATTTCTTTTATATATATATATATTCAAAATAGAAAAAAAAAAAACAGAATTGAAAAACAACAAAAACAATAAAATTAAAAACATAAAATAGAAAACATAATATAAATTCCACCTCACACTTAAAGCTTATAAAGCATCAAATCATCAATAAATTTAAGACAAATAAAATAAGGAAGAGAAGGAAGAAACATCCTTATTAAGTGATATATATGGTCGTTTGCAAGTGGACCTCCTCCACTATGCCCTCTTAAGCTCCTTCATAGAATTACTTGAGGTGATGTCCATTGATTTTAAAAGCTTTGTTAGTTGCCTCACTTGTGATCTCCACTGCATTATAAGGAAAAACTTTAGTGACTACAAAAGGATCTATCCACCTAGAACGGAGCTTACCAGGTATGAGCTTAAAGCGCGAATTGTAAAGGAGAACTATTTGACTAATCACAAATTCTTTTCTTGCAATCATCTTATCATGAAAGGCTTTGGTATTCTCTTTGTAGATACGGGAATTCTCATAAGCTAACTAAATCACTTCAAGTTCTTGGAGTTGGAGTTTTCTTTGGGATTCGGCTTGGTTCCGGTCAAGGTTGCACTTCTTTACCGCCTAATAGGCCTTGTGTTCAATCTCCACCGGAAGGTGACATGACTTGCCAAAGAATATCCTATTGGGAGACATGCCTACAGTTGTCTTGAAGGCAGTCCTATACGCCCATAATGTGTCGTCAAGCCTCTTGCTATAATCTCTTCTATTTAGTTGAACTGTTTTTTCCAAGATTTATTTTAACTCCCTATTCGAAACTTCAGCTTGTCCATTGGTTTGTGGATGGTAGGGAGTCGAAGTCTTATGCATCACACCATATTTCTTCAACAATGCCTCCATGTTTTTATTACAGAAATGGGAACCTTGGTTATTGTTCGCTCTTTTGCTTATCGCAAGTGCACAGGTCACACAAGTAATATAGTAAAGAGTAAGATATCGTTCCCACGAGGATGTACATTAATCTCAAAATCCAAATATTAACCAATAGCTTACTTAATACTATTCAAGAACATTCAAATTTAGAAAGGTTGTGTACGTTAACTAATAACAAAAGACTTAAATGCAATAAAATGGAATAAAAGATATTGATTAGAGAATAGGGAATCCTTCTTCACCCTCTACTTCAATTGATGATATGCAATCCTCTAAAGCAACATAAATGAGAAAGGATTTGTTATATTGACAAACTAACTTAGTTAAAAGCCTATGTCTAGGTCATTTAACCATGCTTCATTTACCTAGTTCACTATGTTTTCATGAGATCTAGTGCAAACTCCACTCATTAGGAACAATTCTCAATAATAGTTATGCATGACCAATAAGTATATGTCTATCACATTAGCTAATTAACTTATTCCTCCATTAGAATGAAATTAAAAATGCATTAACCATATCCATGATTTCAAACCTAAATTCCTATGTCTAGTTCAATAGTTTAATCAAAACACATTAAATGTTGGCCAAATACTCAAGAGTATTAAGAGAAATATGATTAGATAAACCCAAATTATCTATATTAACTCAAAGAGGTACAAAATCATAAATATTCATAGAGGGATCCAAAGAAATCCCTATACACAACTTAGCTACTCATGACAAACAAAAATCTATCACAAATAATCATTATCATGACAATAAATGAGAGAGAGATAAAGGAAGGAAGGATGAAAGCTCAATAGGAGTGATCTTTGATGCTTGAATCCTTTTTCTTGAAGAAGATGGCCTCCAACTTTGGTCCCTTTAACTTCCCTTCAACTTCAACAACAAAACCCTAGCAGCTGTGGTTCAAAGTGAAAAAACCTCATTTTTGAAATCTAATAAAACAATATTTATAGGCCAATATTGTCACTTGCACGCCGCGACATGAACCACCTTGCACCACGGCGTGGGATGCTGAAATTCACATTGGCTTTCCTCTTCCAATGCAACTGCAAGTCTTCAACAATTCTGCTTGTTTTGAGCCCTTCCTGCATTAGAGAAATCACCAAGTTAGTAACAGTTGCAAATTCACATAATCATATGAAGAATTATACTAGATTTGCTCAAGATCATATAGGAAGATATCATAATTGAAATCAAAGAATATAAGCCTACAATCTTCTATATATGCGTAATAACAAGAACTAAGCAATGAATAGAGCCCAGATATAGGGCATAAATAACTTCATTTTATGGAGTTAGCCACACCCAAACCTAGGTTTTTGCTAGTCCTTGAGCAAAACAAAGTATGATTAAGTAAACCTGCTTAACAACACATGCTTCAACATACATTCAACATTTATCCTGAATTCCAATTTTACTGAAACCAAAACTAGTGTATAAAGATTGTTTAAGCCCTCAAAGAATGCTAATGCCACACAATCAACTCCACATATATATAATCTTCAGCATATAAACATTCAAAATCTCTTTTCATGCAAATCACATCTCTCACAAGTATGCAGGCTAAACTTCTCCTAATCAAGTCATACTCATCCGGATAAGTTTATGAACATACATACATAGGAATGAATAATCCACAAGATTGTCTTTAAACTCTCTCTCCACTAATGTAAATCACAAATAATTGAGGATAAAAAGGGACTTCAACAACTTGTAATGTAAGGCCAATGGTTATGGGCAAAAGAATAACATGGAAAGGATGTGATACAAACATTGAGAAACATAAATATGTTATTTCAAGACTTGAGTCACCAAGTGGAACTATTAGTGTATTAAAAAATGAACTAATAAGACTCTTCAGAACCATTCTTTCATTGGTTTTGCCTTTTGGATTTTGGTTTTAGATTTTCTTTTCTTTTCTCTTTCTTTCTTTCTTTCTTTCTTTTTTTTTATATATTTCTTTCAAAACCAATTTCTTTCACAACATATGGTTGCTTCAAGTTCTTTTTTTTTTTGGTAATTGACATGCATTAATACCCCTAATCACTTGACTTACTTCAAGAAATAACATATTATGTAATCATCAAACAATGATGGTAGGATAAAGAATGCAATGTTTTCACATGCATTAGAATAGTTACATGGTAAGGAATATGTAGGTGATGAAAAACATATAAGGCCAAACATTTATCAAGCTTCAAAGGGGACCTATGGATATGATCATGTAAATGTAAGCTTTTAAGGCTCAATCGGTTCAAATAATGCCTTAATAATTTCCTCAATTATATACAATCTAGGATTTCGCTTCAAGAGAGTTTAAATACAATTTCAAAGATAATCAAAACCTCTACATGCACTCTTCATAAACCTTCTCTAGATAACACTTATATCATGTTCAAAGTTACACAGACATAGAAGTGAGATCTAAATCATGCATTTGAAAAATGACTAGATTGTTAAGCATGTTGTTTGATCACATATAGTTTCGCTTAAAAATTGGCAAATCACAAACAATATTATCATTGGACAACCATTTCGCACTAGCTATTGGCAACATGATATACATCAAAATATTTCCAACATTTTCAATGCATATAAACCATCATGTGCAATGGAACAACAATTGTATCTTGAATGGGATTTTCACAGTTATATGATCCTTCAGATATTATCATAACTAACTATCAGTAATTATCCAAGTCAATACTCACAAAAATATTCACAAAAACATAAATAGTCATAACTACTATATACATAAAATACCAAAATAAACAGAACCAAAATATAGTGATAATAACTACCTCATACATAAAATGCTAAAATATATAGTCATAGACACCCCCCAAACCTAAAGGAAACAATGTCCCCAATGTACAAAATACAATAAAAATACAATGAAAGGAAATGCCTTGTATGAAGTTGGGCTAATCGTCATCCTCCTCGTCATCCTAGTCAGCATCATCAGCTCTCTCTCCAGCTTGGGGAGCCTACTGCTATGGGGGAAGGATAGCCACCACCTTGGGTGGGAACTCAGGAACTGGGAAATCAGCCATTGGTAGTCCCAGTTGCTTTGCCATCCAATGATGTGTATCTATGGTGTACCGGTACTAACAGGTCTGCAAGGCCGTCAATCGTGCTATGTAGGCCTCCATCTGGGTTTGCCAGTCCGCATCTGGTGGTGGGGCAGCCTTGGGCTCTCTACGAGCCTGTCTCTGTGCTGCAGGTGCTGTTGCTGGAGCTACTCTTAGCCTTAAAATGATATAATCATTGAAAGGCTATTTAACATCAGCCAGCTCCTCATATGGCCCCCAGTGCACGTGCTGCAGACTGCAGAACGTGTGGATGAGAAATAGGAAGAAAAGGCTCCTGTACTCCTATATAAACCTCCTGATTTGATCGAAGATAATCTGGGCAACATCAATGGATCGACGCTCCAAGATAGCATAAATGAGAATAACCCGATCACATGTCACCTCTTATAGGTTTGCTGATGGCAAGATGCGGGTGTTGATGAAGTGGTACCTGACTCTGGCCTCCGATGTCAAGTTGGATCTGGGGAAGAACCATGGCCGATTTGTCTACACATTCAAGGTCCAGACGACTAACTGAGACTCAGTTGTGCCGATCCTAGCAGTGACCGTGTTGAGGTCAATGCCCTTCTCTGGCTCCTAGCGGCAGAATGCAGCGTACTCGCATATCTCAAGAGCAAGCTCAAGGCAGCTTGAATAGCCATTGTAGTGTAAGAAACCATTTGTCCGCGCACTCTCACTATGGTGTTCCCCTTGCCAGAGAAAGCAACATTCACATAGAACTCACGAACTATAGGAAGAATGACTGTAGACTCTAGGTGCTGGGCAAACACACCCTAGTTGAGTTGGTTGATAAGCCCCTCGATCTCCTGATGGATGACCCGAGAAAAAGAGAACCCACACTTCAAAATGAGGGGTATAGTGACCAATAATGTATACCGTTGAGCTGTGGGAGTTGAAATGAACTTCCTCCTGTCATACTCAGGAGGAGGAGGAGGAGGAGGAGGAGGAGAAGGCTCCCTGTTGCCTCGGCTGGTAGAACCTTTTTGGCGTTTAAAAGGCATGGTGTTTATGGCGTACTTAACCTGCCAAAAGATTCAACTGTCAAAAGTGAGGATTAACAAGTAAGAACACATGTAAAACACATCAATTCTGCAAAAAAAAGGGACCACACGCCGTGACATGCTCACCAGCATCGCGACATTCAAGCATACTTAACCATGCATTGCGGCGCATATCACCCACGCCACGACACTTAAGCCATAAATCATACAACGTCGTGGCATGAACAAGGTACGTCGTGGCATTCAACCAAATTTAAATACACGCCACGACATGAAGTTGTCATGCCGCGACATTCAACAAAATTCAACACCACGCCGTGACATGAAAGCTACATGCCACAGCCTTCATGGATATTTAAACACACACCGCGACATGACATGAACCACCCCGTGGCGCAAGCATAAAAAATTTGTGCTTTTTCCAGCAACACGCAGGGCAACACCCAAACACATTATTTCATATACTACCATACAAAAACAGGCATAAACCAACTAAGAATCAACCCAAAAACAGAAAAATATACTTAAAACAAAACAAAAACAACAAAATGCAAAATAACATAAAAATATAAACTAAATTGCAAAATAAACAAAGTTAGGTTTTGCATACCATGAGAACCTAAAAGATTAAGGGTGAGATGGTGTGGGAATGCAGGAAATGAAACAAAAATTTAGAGAAACAGGGAAACCGAGCGAAATCTGGAGAGAAAATGGAAAGAAGCACGAAACGCCACAACATTTAACATTAACTATCGCAGCATGCCGCGACGTGCACATACATGCACTGTGGCGTGCCTTCAATTCCCTTTAAAAATTTATTTAAATATTTATATTTATTTGTTATTTTTTTACACACTCCGCGACGTGCATCATTTTGCGTCGCGACGCTCTGCTCTCTGGATTTTGGCCTGAAGCACCAAAAATGCTAATCACACCACGGTGTCACAAGTCTCACGCCGCGGTGTCATAAGTCTCACGCCGCGGTGTCATAAGTCTCACACTGTGGCATGAGAGGTCTATCTGCATAATTGTGCAGAAAAATCTATTCTGCTGTTGTTTTTGCAACATTCTGGCCTCCATCACCTACAAAACTTGTCCAAAGGGTTAATTTACAATTTGTACAACAAAAACGTAATAAAACTACAAAATCAACATATTGACATATTAAAGACTTAAACTTAAAGGATTAAACCTTTGGGTTCCTTCCCAAAAAAGACCTGATTTATAGTATCAATGACTTTGCTATTAAGAACTTGGGGTCAAAACTTGGATTCCTGAAAAATGAAGTAGCTTAGTACATTCCATAACATCATTCCTATCAATATGCTCATATAAGGATGTCGAGGTTAAAACAAGAACATCATCAATAAAACTTGAATGAAATGCATTATTTACTACTTGGTCAACCTCACTAATGTAGGAGCACTTTTCATGATCATTTGGGAATTTAATTGCTTTAAACATCTTAAATGTTACCTCTTAATCATGCATTCTCATAGTTAATTCACCTTTTTGCACATCAATAAGAGTTCTCCCTGTGGCAAGGAATGACCTTCCAAGAATCATAGGCACATTTCGATCTTCCTCTATATACAAAATTATGAAGTCCGCGGGAAATATGAACTTATCCACTTTGACTAAAACATCTTCAACAATTCCCTTCGGATAAGTATAGGAGCAATCTGCTAGTTAGAGGGTCATCGATGTTGGCTTGCATTCTCCCAAACCTAGCCTTTGGAAAATGGATAAGGGTATGAGATTTATGCTTGCCCCAAATCACATAGAGCCTGGCCAATGAACTGATCTCCAATGGTGCAAGGAATTGTGAAGCTCCCCGAATCCTTCAATTTTAGAGGTAGTTTATTATGTAGGATGACACTACATTCCTCTGTTAATGCCACTGTTTCATACTCACCAAGCTTTCTTTTCTTGGATAGAATATCCTTCATGAACTTCACATAACTTGGCATTTGTTCCAATGCCTCAACAAATGGTATATTAATGTGAAGTTTCTTGAAAATCTCCAGAAACTTGCTGAATTGAGCATCCAGTTTTCGCTTAGCTAGCCGGTTGGGGAAAGGTAGAGGTGGTGTAAAAGGCTTAACCTCCTTCTTGTCTTCACTCTTCCTCTTAGCAATTTTTTCATTCTTCTTAACCTCTTTGCTCACATCTTCCTCATCTTTTATTACCTCAGCATCTTCTTCAAACAACTTTGTTTTAGGATTCCTTTCAATGTTTTTTCCACTCCTTAATAAAATGGCATTACAATGCTCATGAGAGGCACCTTTGGGATTGTTGATAGTGTCACTTGGAAAAGTGCCTGAGGGCCTATTGTTGATGGCGTTTGCTAACTGACCTATTTGCATCTCCAATGCTCTCAAAGAAGCAGTTTGGCTTTGAATAAGGGAATATTGCATGGCAAAATAAGCATAAGTCTTTGTCATAAAGGAATCGGTCTTAACCATCAACTGCATGAACATGTCTTTAAGAGATGGTTTCTTGTCTTGCATAGGCTGCTTGGTTTGTGATGAGAAGCTAGGGGGATAGTGAAGCCTATCATTTCTAGGTGCTGAGGAGGAAGCTCCTTGGTTATTCCACCAAGAGAAGTTGGGATAGTTACTCCATCCAGGGTTGTACTGTTTTGAGTATGGGTTGTTCTGTTGTGGGCGATAGTTTCCAACATTTTGTGCACTTTCTGACATGAAAAGGCACCTATAGCTTGAATGGTTATCACCACACTTGTTGCAGAGAGCAAATGGGCTTTGATGAGGGCTTGTCGCATACTATCCAGTTTATTTGTAATTGTTGCACTTGAGCTGATAACGAAGTTATAGCATCCACCTCATGCACTCCAAATACATTCCATGGAGTGTTTCTAAAAGAGGGCCATTGGTAGCTGTTAGCTGCCAATTCCTCCAACAGTTGAAAGGCATTATCAAACGATTTGCTTAATAAAGAGCCTCTAGCTGCTGCATCTACTATAAGGTGATGGTGTGGCGACAAGCCTTTGTGAAATGAGTAAACATAATGCCAATGAGGTATCTCATGATGGGGACATCTACGCAGAAGATCCTAGTTCCTCTCTCAGGCTTCGAACAAGGACTCATATTCAAATTGGGTGAATGATATGATGTCATTCACCATCTTAGCAGTCTTGGCTGGTGGAAAATATTTATTGAGAAATTTGTTGCAAACATCGATCTAAATTGCTATTGATCTTGCTAGTAAAGATTGCAACCAACTCTTGGCTCTATCTCTAAGAGAGAAAGGGAAGAGCCCTAGGCGAATGGCATCATCGGACACTTCATTATGCCTAAAAGTATTGTAGATCTCTAGAAAGTTAGATAGGTAAGAGTTGGGATCTTTACTGGGCAAACTGCCAAATTGTACTGAAGTTTGTATCATTTGAATTATGGCCAGTTTGATCTCAAAATTGTTTACGCAGATAAGAGGTCATATGATTCTAGACTATAAATTTTTCATTTGAGGAGTTGCAAACTCCCTCAAAGACCTCGTATGGTTGTGATCATCTATCATCTTAATAATACTTATAACAAATAAAGAATTAAAAATTAAATTAATATGAACAAAAAGAAACTTGAACTAGAACTAAATAAACTTGTTGTTAATATTGATAATATTGAAATTAAGTCGTACTTCTCCGGTAATGGTGCCAAAAACTTGTTCGCTCTTTTGCTTACTGCAAGTGCACGGGTCACACAAGTAATATAGTAAAGAGTGAGATATCGTTCCTATGAGGATGTACGTTAATCTCAAAAGCCAAATATTAACCAATAACTTACTTAATACTATTCAAGAACATTCAAATTTTGAAGGGTTGTGTAAGTTAACTACTAACGAAAGACTTAAATGTAATAAAACAAAATAAAAAATATTGATTAGAGAATAGAGAATCCTTCTTCACCCTCTACTTCAATTAATGATATGTAATCCTCTAAAGTAACATAAATGAGACAGGATTTGTTAGCTTGAGAAACTAACTTAGTTAAAAGCCTATGTCTAGCTCATTTAACCATGCTTCATTTACCTAGTTTACTATGTTTCCATGAGATCTAATGCAAACTCTACTCATTAGGAACGATTCTCAATAATAGCTATGCATGACCAATAGGTATATGTCTATCACATTAGCTAATTAACTTATTCCACCATTAGAATGAAATTAAACATGCATTAACCATATCTATGATCTCAAACCTAAATTCTTGTGTCTAGTTCAATATATTTAATCAAAACACATTAAATGTTAGTCAAACACTCAAGAACATTAAGAGAAATATGATTAAACAAACTCAAATTATCTAGATTAACTCAAAGAGTTACAAAATCATCAATATTCATAGAGAGATCCAAAGAAATCCTTATACACAGCTTAGCTACTCATGCCAAATGAAAATCTATCACAAATAATCATTGTCATGGCAATAGATGAGAGAGTGATGAAGGAAGGAAGGATGAAAGCCAATAGGAGTGATCTTTGATGCTTGAATCCTCTTTCTTGAAGAAGATGACCTCCAACTTTGGTCCCTTTAGCTTCCCTTCAACTTCAACAACAAAACCCTGGTAGTTGTGGTTCAAAGTGAAAAAACCTCCTTTCTGAAATCTAATAAAATAATATTTATAGGCCAATATTTTCACTTGCACGCCGCGACATGAACCACCTTACACTGCAGCGCGTCCTAAAATTAGGTCACCACGCCATGATATTCCTTCCTTTGCGTCGTGGCATTCAAGCCTCTGGTTTCAGTATGTAGCAATCTAAATGCACCACGCTGCGACATGAACCTGCCTACATTGCGGCATGGGATGCTGAAATTCTCCTTGGACTTCATCTTCCAATGCAGCTCCAAGTCTTCAACAATTCTGCTTGTTTTGAGCCCTTCTTGCATTAAAGAAATCACCAAGTTAGTAACAGTTGCTAATTCATATAATCATATGAAGAATTATACTAGATTTACTCAAGATCATATAGGAAGATATTATAATTGAATTCAAAGAATGTAAGCCTACAATCTTCCATATATGCATAATAACAAGGACTAAGCAATTAATAGAGCCTAGATATAGGGCATAAACAATTGCATATGGAGTTATCAGTCACTGATTATGGCTTTCGAAACTCTAAACCTATAGAAAATGTGAGACCTGACAAAGTCTAAAACAACATGAGATTCATCAGTCCGAGTGGCCTTTGCCTCCACCCTCTTAGATATATAATAAACAACTGACATAATGTAAACAAAACCAAAGGAATTAGGAAAGGGACTCATGAAATCAATGCCCCATACATCAAGTATCTCACAAAATAATAATGGTTATTGAGGCATCTCATTCCTACGGGAAATGTTACCAGTTCATTGTTATTGTTCATTATTCTTGCAATAACTGTAAGCATCATAAAACAAGGTGGGCGAATACAATCCAGAGTCTAAAATCTTCCTAGCAGTGCGTTGTGGTCCAAAATGACCACCACATGCGAGGATATGACAAAAATGGAGAATAGATTGAAACTCATAATCAAGCACACAACGTCTAATCACTTGGTCACTACACAGTCTCCATAGATAAGGATCATCCTATACATAATATTTAGACTCACTTTTAAGCCTATCAATTTGATGCTTATTAAAATAAGATGGTAACTCAGATGTAACTAAATAACTCACTAAATCAGCATACCAAGGGTCCTTACCCTGCAGCTGAAAAAGCTACTCATTAGGGAAGGTCTCTCAGATAGGAAGAGTGTCCACTACCTGTGGGATTCGGCTTAAATGATCTGCGACCAAGTTCTTGGCTCCACTCTTATCTCTGATCACAATGTCAAACTCCTGTAAGAGCAACATCCACTAAATGAGTCTAGACTTCGCCTCGAGCATCTTCAGTAGAACTTTAATGCTGCATGGTCAACAAATAAGAACGAAATTTATCTAAAGTGAAAAAAATTGTTGGAAGCTCCTTTTCAGTGGTGGTGTAATTGACTTAGGCATAATCCAAAGTACGAGAGACATAAGATATTACATGAGGCTACTTGCCAACTCATTGAGAAAGGATGGCACTAACTGCAAAGTTGGAGGCATCACACATCAGCTCAAAAGGAAGCTCCCAATTTGGAGGTTGAATAATGGAAGAATAGGTTTGGTTCTTCTTCAACTGATCGGATGTCTTCTTGCAATGCTCATTAAATTTGAACTCAACTTCTTTTTTAAGAAGCCTAGACAATAAAAGGGCAATTTTGCAAAAGTCCCTGATGAAGCGCTTGTAGAACCTTGCATGACCAAGAAAGAAATGTACTTCTCGCACACAAGTGAGGTAGGGTAAAGTGACAATAACATTAATCTTTGCTCTATTTACTTCAATGCTTTTGCTAGAAACCACATACCCTAAGACTATGCCTTATTCTACCATAAAATGACATTTCACAAAATTAAGAACAAGATGTATCTTAATGCACCTATCAAACACCCAAACAAGGCTATCTAAACATACATCAAAAGAAGATCTATAAACTGTGAAGTCATCCATAAAAACTTCTATGCAGTGTTCTAACAAGTCAGAGAAAATGCTCACCATACATCGCTGAAATGTACCTGGGGCATTACAAAGCCCAAAAGGAATCCTTCTATAAGCAAACGTGCCAAATGGGCAGGTGAAGATTGTCTTCTCTCAGTTCTCCGGGGCATGTGAATTTGAAAGTAGCTTGAAAATCCATCTAGGAAGCAATAAAGTGACTTGCCACCTAACCTTTCCAACATTTGATCAATGAAGGGCAAAGGAAAATGATCCTTCCTAGTGGCTTGGTTAAGCTTCATGTAATCAATGCAAACTCTCTAGCTGTTTTGTACTCTAGTGGGGATCAACTCATTCTTCTCATTGATGACCATAGTCATCTCGGTCTTCTTGGGAACTACTTGCATCGGACTCACCCACTTGCTATCTGAAATGGTGTAAATGATGTTAGTTGACAATAGTTTGCTCACTTTTTCCTTCACCACATCCAAAATTAGAGGGTTAAGTCTTCTTTGAGTTTGCTTCACTGGTTTGGCTTCCTCCTCCAATAAAATCCTATGTATGCATGTGGAGGGGCTAATCCTAAGAATATCTGTAAGCGTCTATCCAATAGCTTTCTTGCGCTGCTTCAAGATCTGCAATAATTTCTTTTCTTATTTAGACTATAAAGTCTTTGCTATTATCACTGGTAGCTTTTCATCTGCTTCCAAAAACACATACTTCAAATGTTCAGGTAAAGGCTTTAACTCAAGGGTAGGTGGTTGCTACATTGAAGGTATTAATCTGGTTAAAGAAACTAATTCTGCTGATTTAATTGCAACACCACCTGTAATCTGTGTACAATATTCCAAAACAGCATAATCATATCCCATAGAATCAAAAAATTCATAACACACAGTATCTTCTACTATATATGTAGAAATCTTAGAACATACCGCACACATACTAGTCTCATCACAGATAAAATCAGAACATCTAGAATAGTTAACACTATCTAGAAATCCCACAACTTCAGAAAATTCAGTTGGCATATCAATATATATATCATCGACAAGTAAATTAATGACATCTAATTGAAAAATAGAATGCTCTTCTAAATGATATTTTATGGCATCAAAAATATTGAATTGAACTATGTTATCCCCAAATTCTATGGAAAGGGTACCAACATGCACATCAATCTTAGTTTTTGTAGTTTTCAAGAAAGATCTACCTAAAATCAATGACGATTGACTAGATGCAAATTCATCTTCAATGTTTAGAACATAAAAATCTGTTGGAATATTAAATTATCTACCCTTACCAAAACATCCTCAAGCACTCTTGTGGGATGAACTGTGCTCTTATTTGCTAGTTAAATGATAACTCCAGTTGGCTTTAACTCTTAAATATACAGAGATTCATAAACTGATTTTGGCATCACATTAATTAAGGTACCCAAATCTAACATTGTATGTGTAACTGCTTGTTGCCTATTGTGCAAAGAATGGTGAATGTTCCAAGATCATTGCATTATGAGGCATATTTGGTTGGATCAAGGTAGAAACATTTCTTCTCATGCTCACTTTCTCATTTCCTTTCAACCTCCTCTTATGAATGCACAATTCATTCAGAAACTTAGCATATTTTCGAATTTGCTTTATTGCTTCTAGAAGAGGTATATTGACTTCTACCTTCCAAAAGGTATCCATAATCTCCCTGTCCAATTTAGTTTCAGCTATCTTCTTTGATTGAGTCATTTTGTTGAAAAAGGAAGATGAGTGCTCAGAGCAAATTTTTTTGTAGAATTTTTCATTAACTTTTTATTTTTCTTTGAATTCTCTGTATGTTCTATATTTTATTGTATTGAATCTTCAGTAAAATTCTAGTTTACTAGATTTGATTTTTCTGCACAATGCTGTTGCAAAATCTCTAGTTGGAGTTAGGTTGGACCATTCATTTCTTTGCCACTTCTCAAGATTATGGAACTTATATTGCCTCTTGGATTGTTAATTGTTTGGGAGGGCAATTGTCCGGAACCTTGAGTCTTCAACTCATTTATAGAAGTTGCAAGTTGACAAATTTGAGTCTCCAAGTTCTGAATGGTGGTCTGGGTTCTCTATTGAAGCTGAAGGTTATTAGTTGCTAACTATTTCACCAAGTCTACCAAGCTAGGTTCTGATTCGCTATTTTGCTGCATGGGCTATTCCACTAGTTGTTGAAATTGTTACTTGCTTGGGCATGCTGTATTATATCTGGTCGTCTGCTGTTGTTGCTGAAGTTAGCCTGAATTGTTGTCATACCGTAGATTAGGATGATCTCTCCATCCAAGGTTATATATATTAGAATAAGGGTCATATTGTGGTTGCTGTTGGTATGGTCTGCCAGGAAAGATTCCAACCACTGCTTCATTGCTTTCTTGTAGTGCAGGACACTAGTCTGTTAGCTAATTTGGAAAGGAACAAATTCTATAAAGTTTTCCTTGAGACTGAATTTGTTTTTGTCCTAATGCTAGTTTCCTAACCAAAGAGGTCAGTTCCTCCAATCTGTTCTCAATTCTCTGTTGATCAGCATCAGAAACCCTTACTTCATTGATTTCTTTAGTTGAGGTAATGACTCGTGTGCCAAATTGTTGTGCATTTGCTATCATGTTCACTATTAAATCTCTTGCTGCAGTAGGGGTTTTGTCCACTAAAGATCCTCCAGAGGCAACATCTACCATGTTTATATCCATGGGTAAAAGTTCCTCATAGAAATATTGTATTAACAACTGGTCACTAATCTAGTGATGAAGACAGCTTGCACACAACTTCTTGAATCTCTCCCAATACTCATCCAGAGTTCTCTTGATATTTTCGTTATCCCACATATATTCTTCCTAATGGCAGCAACTCTGGAAGCATGGAAGAACTTTTCTAAGAACAGTTTCTTCATATCATTTCAACCTATTATGACTGCTAGCTATAAGTAATATAGTCAATTCTTGGCTACTCCATCTAATGAGAAAGGAAAGACTCTGAATTTGATGTGTTCTTCAGGAATGCCTTGTGGTTTCATGGTGGGGCACACCATATGGAACTCTTTTAAGTGCTTATGAGGATCGTCATCTACAAGTCCATGAAACTTTAGCAGTAAGTGTATCAACCAAGATTTCAATTCAAAATTAGCATTTAAATCAGGATATTGAATGCACAAAGGTTGGTAATTCATATCAGGTGCAACTAATTCCTTAAGGGTCTTATTATCCACATTATCAGCCATGTTTGTAGTATTATTTGTATTATTATGTTCAGTTTAAGTTTCAGTATTATCAGCCATAGTTGTAGTACTACTTATATGCTCAAGTTTAATTTCAATTTTAGAATTTATCCTTTCACTATGCCTACAAGCTCTATTAAGTGTATGCAAGGTCCTTTCAATATCAAAGTCAATGTCAAACAAATGAATACTAGAAGACCTGACTATAAAAGATACAAAAGTGCAGAAAAACAAAATATGCAAAATGAACTACTTAATACTAAAATTCTACTAAAATAACACTAGTTACCCTACCTACATAATTTTAAAAATTACAGGACCACCACGGGGTGAAAACTACTCAAAAATGGTACCAAAAAATGCAATAAAAAATCTTCAAAAAATAGAAAAGTAGTCTAAACGATAGAATTTGGCCAAAATAGGTTGGACTTCACTATACAAAGTAAGCCGTGTAGAACATACTGTTTTCCTTCAACTGACCAATTTTCAGCCTAATCTGAAATTGTTTGTCCATACAAAATTCCACTTAGAGACCTAAATTGAGTTGAACACTACCTGAAACAAGGAAAACAAGGGTTAGTGAATGGTTAGTAGTTAATTATAATCCTAACATGATTGACTAAACTTAGATTGATCCCCGGCAATGGCGCCAAAGTGTGATAGCTACCGAGACTATTAAATTAAATCAATTTATAAACCAATTGACCAAAATACTTGTAGTATAAGGCATAACCGAGTTGAACCCTTGGATCACTCTAATCAAGCAATCAAATTAAGAGGTTAATAAGGGGAAAAAAGTTACAAAATTAATTAATAGAAAGTAATTAAAAATTATAAACAGAATTAAGTAAACAACCAATCTAAGGAAATCAACTAATCTCAAATTTAATCCATCATTGATCACTAGGAATCCATTCAATTGCTAATCAAATTCTTGGTCTTAGATCACATCAAGTGTTAGTGTATGCCCTAGAGGCTGATACATTTTGTCTGTATTTACATATATTATATTATGCTATTTTAATATACGAGGCATTTCATTTATTGTGTTCTTTTTTGATAAACATAATAAAGTCCTTAGGATAGTAAGTTTGATACCCTAGGACATCAAGTGGATGACTTGATCGTGAGATCCTATTGGATAAAATAATATTCTTAAATGTCCCTGGTCAAGTATTTGATAACAATATATTTTATTCAATTTATAATCCTCTCACAAAGCTTCTTAAGGTTCAATTTGGCTTAATTAAGTTGATTTTGTCACATTTTATGAAATTAAGCTTAATTGGATCATTGAAGAAATTATTACTTGAATTATCATTAATTTAGGTGATTGCATTCTTAAGTAAACTGGCCATAATTCGAGTTACAATTATCTGATTAATGTGATTCTGGTCTTGTTAAAAAGTTAAGATAATTCTCTAATAACTATTCACTGGATAGCAAGAGTCACATTGATAGCAATATATTTCATTCATTGTATAATCTTCTCACTTAACTTTTTCAGTAAATTGGCTATAATTTGAGTTATAAATATCCGATGGATGTGATTTTGGTCTTGTTTAAAAGCTAAGACAAATTTCTACAACTTTTATGAAGACTCAAGACCCAGAACACACGTTTGGATAACTCAAATTGGAGTTGAAGTAAAATCTAGAGTTCTGAACTTGATAGCTTGACCTATATGTACTCATCAAATCATATTTTGAGTTGTAGAAGAGCTTTAGCAATGAAACTAGTTGCATTTGAAAGTTAAGACCTAAATCTACAACTTTCTTGAAGAATACAAAATTTAGATCGGATGTCTTGAAGGTGATATTGGGCTTGGAAATCAGAACAGGGGAACTAAAGTTGGGTCTGACCTATGTACAGTAATTGGGCCATATCTAAGGCTGTAGGTGGTATTTTTAGTTGAAATCGGTAGCTATGGAAAGCTAAGACAATTTCCTAAAACTTTCATGAAGACCACTTGACCATATTCTGACGTATGCCATAAGCTCAGAGCAGAAACATTTTGGAGACAAGAATCTCTATAATTTCAGCTCATTCATCATCATCAAGCAACTACTTTGACATTTACTTCTCATCATCAAACAACTCCATTGTTTTCTTGTATTCCTTGAGATCTATAAAAGGGAGCTTGTGTGCTAATTCAATTCATCTTTGATTTTAGTTTAGTTTATGCTATTGTATTATTTGTTTCTCTTGTTGTAGTTTTCTGTGTTCTAAATTGAAGTTATGTTCATTTTTTTCTTCTTATTTCTTTCTTTCTTCTTGTTCATGAGTAACTAATTTTTATTTTACTTGGGTGAAATGGTGAAGCTTTTGGTAATAAGTTGAGGTTAGATTAATTTCCTTCTTGTGCTTAAATGATATATTTTAAGTGATCATTATATGTGTTGTATGTTGTTTCCAATCAATTTAGAAACCTTTCTTGTATATTGAAGAACTTGATTCATTGTAGACAAGACGTTGGCACAGTGAATACTTGAGATCATTTACAAGTGTTGGTGGATAATTAAAGGAACCATAATATGATTACATGTATAATCTAAATTGAACTTTGAATGTTAAATCTTTCGATTAGAACTTCTATTATGTGTGATTTCAATTGAGTTATAAAAAGAAATAATATTGTTTTTAATTTATTACCAAGAGTGGATCTCCTAACCTAAGCAAATCCTTTTCATTTGTGAATAACTTTTATCACCTTTAGTATTGTGACAAATCAGCTCCTTACCTCAAATAATTTTTTCTTCATCAATTCCCTGTGGATCGACCTCGGACTCCCGAGAATTTATTACTTGAAATAACCTGCACTTGGGTTTGAAACTTGTAATCCCCATCAAGTTTTTGGCTCCGTTACCAAGGAACTTGATTTGAAGTTCTAATTTATTGATGTTCTCTTTCTGTAAGTAACCTTCACTATTAGGTATATTCTTCCTCTACTCTTTTAATTTTTTTTAATTTACTAACTTACTAACTTACTAACTTATTAACTAACTTTTATATTGATGTCATTTCTTTACGCTTTTTAACTTCCTAACTTTTATATTTATGTCATTTATTTATGCTTTTTAATTTTATTTTTTTTATTTACGCTTTCTAACTTACTAACTTTATATTTATGTCATTTATTTACGCTATCTAACTTTTTAATTTATGTCATTTATTTACGCTATCTAACTTTTTAATTTATGTCATTTATTTTTGTTTTCGACTTATTTACTTATGTCATTTATTTTTATTTTCTAACTTCCTAACTTGTACTTTTTTAATTTTAAGTCATTTATTTATGCTTAATATTTAATGACCTGTGTATACTGCCGACTTGTACATTATTTTTATTTTACGTCACTTATTTATGCTTAATTGGTATCGTGATTCAAATTCTGGTTGTTTGGTTAAAATTAATCATGATACTTTATATATTGATTTGTTTGAATCACAATCACACACAATTGACACAATGACTGAAATTGAAGGTGCACATGTTGAACATGAAAATAAAAAATAACAAGCTAAAAATGAAAGTGTACATGATGAACATGAAAATCAACCGTTACAAACTATGCGTACATATTTGCAACCACCTCGAAATTCTAGTCCATCATGTTTTATCTTTCCACTCACTGCTAATAATTTTAGATTTAAGCGAGATATGATTTCTTTACTTCCTGATTTCCATGGTTTAGAATCTGAAAGTCCATATTTACATCTAAAAAAATTTGAGGAAGTCTGTATTGTTTTCAATGATCAAAATTATACTAAAGAGATTGTTAAGCTTAAATTGTTTCCTTTTTGTTGAAAGATAAAGCAAAAACTTGGCTTAACGCTTTGAAATTAAGATCAATTGGCATATGGCAAGAAATGCAAGGTGAGTTTTTAAAAAATTTTTTTCCAACACATAAAATCAATGCTTTGAAAAGACAAATCCAATTTTTTTTTTCAAAATTCAAATGAAGCGTATTTTCATAGTTGGGAACGTTTTAAAAATTTGTTAAATTTGTGCCCACATCATGGTTTTGAAAAATAGCGGACTATAAGCTTCTTTTATGAAGGTTTAATACCTGAAACTAAACAATTTGTCGAAATGATGTATAATGGCAAGTTTCTTGATAAAGAACCTAAAGAAGCTTTAGATTATTTAAACCATTTGACTGAAAATTCTCAATCTTGGCATGGTACTAATCCTTCTGAAAATTTAATTAGATATAACCTTGCAAATACTGGTAAAGGAAAATATCATCTTAGTCAAAAAGAAGATTTAAATGCTAGATACACTAGTTTGACTAGAAAGGTTGAATACATGAAATTAGGGAAATTAAAAGAAGTCAAATCTATGCAAAATGAAGAAATTTGTGGCATTTGTGATGAATTAGGACACTCGACAAATGAATGTCCAAATATTCATGTTTTTAAAGAAGTTGTGCATGAGTAAGTAAATGCAATGAACAATTTTAAAAAAGCCATGCACCTCTTCTTTTTCAAATTCTTACAATCCGAGATGGAGAAATCACCCAAACTTCAGCTGGAGGAATAATAATCAAGCACAATTTATGCAACCACCGCCTCCTCAGGAACAACAGAATTCTCAAAATTCTCAAGGATATACACCTTATGTCCCACCATATAGGAAAAACCTTGAAGGAACATTGAATGCATTCATAGAAAAGTAAGATGCCATCAATAAACAAAACACTCAAACCATGATTGACATAAAAGACACTCTTTCCAAACTTACTTTTGCACTCACCATTCACGAGAAAGGAAAATTTCCTCCTCAACCTCACTCGAATCCCAAAGGTCAATATAGTCTAAATGAGAGTAGTTCATAAAACTAACAAATAAATTAAGTCAATTCAGTGATAACTCTTAGGAGTGGAAAAATTGTTGAAAAACAAATTCCTGAAGCTTGTGAGAAAGATGATGAAACAATCCCCCAAGATAAGGAAGAGGTTGATAAGCCATTTGGTCAAAATGAGACCAAACTCTCGTCTCCTCCACCCCCATTTCCTCAAGCATTAACCAAACCAAGGAAATTGAACCACCACATTGAAATTTTTGAAATTTTTAAACAAGTGAAGGTCAATATTTCATTGTTAGATGCTATCAAACAGGTTCTTCTTATGCCAAATTTTTGAAGGACTTATGAACTGTTAAAAGAAAATTAAATGTGAAAAAGAATGCATTTTTGACCGAACAGGTAAGTTCCATTATTCAAAGCAATAATGTTTTGAAACATAAAGACCCTAGTTGTCCTACGGTTTCATGCATTATTGGAGAACATAAAATTGATCAAGCTTTACTTGATCTTGATGCTAGTGTTAATTTGTTTCCATATTCAGTTTATCAACAATTTAACCTTGGTGAGTTAAAACCAACTTCTGTAACTCTTCTACTTGCTGATAGATTAATTAAAATTCAAAAAGGAATAGTGAAAGATGTGTTAGTACAAGTTGATAAATTCATTTATCCTGTGGATTTTATTGTTTTGGAAACTAAACCTATGGTTAATAGTTCTAAATCAATTCCTGTTATTTTAGGTTGCCTATTTTTAACAACATCTAATGCTTTGATAAATTGTAGAAATGGAGTAATGAAACTTACATTTGGAAATATAACACTGGAGCTTAATGTTTTCAACATATGCAAGCAACCATATGAAGTCCATGATGAAAATGAGGAAGTTGATGGGATTGAGGCTATGGTTAATAGTTCTAAGTCAATTCCTGTTATTTTAGGTCGCCTATTTTTAGCAATATCTAATGCTTTAATAAATTGTAGAAATGGAGTGATGAAGCTTACATTTGGAAACATGACACTGAAGCTTAATGTTTTCAACATATGCAAGCAACCACATGAAGTCCATAATGAAAATGAGGAAGCTGATGGGATTGAAGCCATTATAAATGATCATCTTCTAAAAGGGAGTTCTTCTGACCCATTAGAAGTTTGTTTAATTAATTCATTTGATTCAGGTATACAAGTTGTAACACCCCTTTGGAGGATGTCACATATATAAAGAAAATAAATAAAATCTACCCAAGTTGTAAAACATTTATTACATAATAATATGGGTCGTAAAATAATTCCTGTTAAACAGATTATTGAAAATAAAATAAAGCGGAAATATAAAGTAAACAGAAATAACACCACTCATAATATACATATGTTCCAAGTTATAAGTTATACAAATAATTTACAACTACAACTACAAATATTTAAACAGAAACAGTAAATCAAAATAGTAAAGAGTCAATATATACATACGCAGACGCGCCCAAAAATATACATTATAAATATTTATTCCTCTGATGGATCACTCTCAGGAAACTCATCAGAAGATAAATACCCAGGATGCCTCGACACTCGGCGGACATGAGACTGCGCAGTCGATACGAGTGTCATCTCACTAGGCTCAGTGGAAACACCACCCCAATGACGCCTAATAGATAAAGGTAACTCTAAATGTAAAAATACAGTAGTAGTCATAACCGGCTCTCCATCAAACTGTTGACGTAAGGTCACAGTCAGCCGTCCTACATACGTCACGGAGTCTCTATCTCCTCTCATGTGCCACGCTAACGATCCACCGTGAAACTCGAGAGTCACGACCCCAAAAATCCAGGCACCGCCATACCAAAACTAATCAATCCAATGGATATGGATGATCAGATGGTTCTTGATCGTCAACCTGGTCGTCGGCTAGCTGATCTTCCTCCTCCTCGGGTACGTAACCTCAAGAGGTTGTTCCTCTTCTTCTTCCTCAAACTCTTTACCGCGTAAAATATAATATACAGAAACATACACAATACGAAAAAAGAGGTAAGACAATCTAAAATCATCACCAACATGGTAAATAAGAAAACCTCAAACAACAGCTTATACAATTCATGCAATATGAAAAGCTATAACAGAAATCGATAATGTAATAAAGAAAAAGATTTACCGGATAAAATAACGACACATAATATCACGATAAAATAAAACATCACGAGATAAAATAATAGAAACATAAATAATCCTCATAATACTAACCGGATAAAATAGACAGATAAGATAAAATAAAGTTCCGGATATACTCATATGAAATATGACACGTTCCTACTCCATGGAGCTAAACAACACGGATACCACGATATCGATAGGAGGAATGACTCGCAAAAATCTATTAGTACCACGGCTGCCCAAATTACCAACTATTCCGCGGTCATACGTTGCGTCTATAGCTCCACATCACTTGGAATTTACCATCCAGGCGTGGTGTAGTTCACTGTCTCATGTCGTGACACTACAGGCAAATGTACTACTAGACTTTACAAATCTCGATTAAATATAGTGCGTGTCGAGTCCATTAGTGTGCTATCGGTTACCACGGCCCAAATGAGCTACCAACCCCATATATAGAATCCCAGTACACTAATGTCTCCAAGTTCATTAGAACAATGAACCACACTACGTTTATCGCATCGACAACACGATGTGATTCACCTCGTCAACCAAAATTCACCAAAAATTGGTAAATTACCAGAATACCCTCAAGGTATAAAAATATATGCCCTCAATGGCAAAAATATACAGTAAGTCCCCCTTGGACAAATACTGTCTCAAAGCCTGTACGGGTTCACCTCATAGCCCGACAGGAAAAATACAGAAATCCAGAAAAATACTGTTTCGGTCAATCGCGTAGAAATTTAATCGCGTTTTCACAATCTCGTCGTTTTTATAAACGTTTTGAAATCGCGTAAATATATTTTTCTGTTTTCAAAATCGCGTAGGATTTTTAATACGTTTTCTCAATCGCATAAGATTTTAAATTATTTTCTTGACCGAATTCCTTAAAAAAATTACTGTTTAAATAAACAGAAATAATAAATAATACTTTTAAGCTACGTATAATATTTTCCATATCGTATACTGTCTTTTGGACATCTTTTCTATCTTATTTGTCCGTTTTTACTAAAATTTGACAAAGATTTTTGCTTAGAAAATTATATTAATGGTTTCCTAATGTTACCGTAAAAATTCTGGTTATTAAATTTTTAAACCATAAAATTAATCCCTTTGAAAACTACTAACATGCTTCAAAATACAAAGCATGAGCTATATGTTAGAAATTTTCAAAAGTTAAATTTCATTTCTAATAACAAAATCATTAGTTCTAAGTTCTCAAACTTATTTCTAATTGATTCTTTTCCTTAAAACTCATTTTAGAAAAATTCTTTTTAACACATATTGCATTCTTATACTTAGAAAAGGTTTGGATTTAATTTTAGAAACCATGGATACTTGGTTTGGCATGTTGGCCGAAACTTAGAAATTTATGCTATTTGATTTCTAAATTCATTTTCCCTAATCTAAACAATGTAATAACTTGTTAATTCTCCTAGATTAATTAAATCTCAATTTAGGATAAATATGAGAACATTTTGGTTCTCCTTTGTGTCCATGGTCAGTGAGCCTTAGGATTGTGTTCTTTGGAACACTCATGCAATCCTTAACATGTTATTCACATCCTATACATTATCATGTAATTCTAACACATACAATATATTTCTAACACATATAACCTAAATCAAAGCTTGTAGACATGCAATTTAAAGCTTGTAGACATGCAAATTATTACAAACAACAAATAGGAAAGCTATTAACAAATACACAACCATATTAACAAGCTACTAACAACCACACAAATGAATCCTTATGGATTCTACAATCACAAAACCACACTCCATCTTCTTACCACCATCCATAGATGATAAGATTTGTCTTCCTCTTACCTTAAATGAAGACAAATGGATTCTTTCACTCCTCCTAGGGTCACGGTTTTCCTCCTTCAAGAACCTAACAAACTTAAACAAAAACTACAAGTTACTAACCATTAAAAAAGAACCTAAACCATGGATAAATCATGGCTTAGAACTTTGAAAAATAATTTAGAAAAGAAAAACAAGAGATTTCACCTCCTTGGTACAAACTTCCAAGTAGGTTTTCAAGCTACAAATGTAAGATTTTGAAAGAACTCTCAACTAGAGATGTTCTTAGGATTGTGTTTAGGTTTAGAAAACTTGGTTAGAAGAAATTTTGGGTGATTGAATGGTGTAGTATCAAGCTTGGCCGAATAGGTGAGAAAGGAAGTAACAATGGTGTTTAGGGTTCTTGGATGAGAGAGAAGAGAGAATTTGCATGAAAGAGAAGAGATTTTTTGGTCCTCCCAAAGCCATATGGCCGTAGACTTCAAGCCATGCAAGGTGGACATTTGCTTGGCTTCATCCAAGCCCTTGGATGCATCAAAGGTCAAGATTAAGCCTTGATTAGCAAGCTTGTTTCCTACTGGTTGCTTCTAACCTAGTCATTAGCCTTAGTCACCATGCTTAGTCACTAATAACCTAGTCATCAAGCCTTATCATCATGTTCAAGAATATTCCTCCACTAATCATGTTTAATTAAGCTACTAAGTTAATTGGTTTAGCTAAACATGGGTCCCGCAAAACATTTCCTGGGTCCATCATGTCACTAAATTATACTGACTAATAAAATAATATTATAATAATACAAAATTATTTTATTTGATGCAAATCCTAAAAATTAAAAGATTAATTTTAGGCTCATTCAATCGGGGTTTAGTAAGATCCCCCTTCCCGAATAATTAAAAACAGATTTTACCGGTCCGGAAAAATATTATTTTCCCGCCCGTAGCAAATCACACAAAAAGTCCATATAAAATCACAGACACGAATATTGGACACTAAATCAAGTAGAAAACAATTAAAAACAAAAACAAGACAAACAAGACGTTCGGGACGTAATGGTCATTTTCCCATTTTTTCCCACAACGTAGCTAATCATCCAAAAAGTTCAAATAAAATTACAGACAGTATTAATTATTTGTATATCTTCCAGAAAAATTAAAACAGTAGCTCAGAAAAACTTTTATTTTACCGTCTCGAAACAAATTACGTAAAAAGACCAAATAAAATTTGAGCCTGTATAAACGTATTTGTATTTCATGCAGAAATTAAGAAACAGTAAAATAGGGACACAATGGTCATTCACACGAAAGCTTGAAAAACAGCAAACAGTACATTCGGTACATTTTCCAAAAATTGGGGTGTTACACAAGTAGATGGTGATATTTCTGAAATATGCTCTTTACTTGATTATACACAGGCAATGAAATATAAGAGATGGAAGCCGAGATTTGAAAAGCTAAAA
Source organism: Ormosia emarginata (assembly GCA_029884605.1). Lineage (NCBI taxonomy): Eukaryota > Viridiplantae > Streptophyta > Magnoliopsida > Fabales > Fabaceae > Ormosia > Ormosia emarginata. The sequence continues at coordinate 14,259,534 of JAQQTP010000078.1, read as the reverse complement.
CCCATGAATGATAATACTCATGAAGAAGTACCTACACTAGAACTAAAGTCATTACCTGCTAGGTTGAAGTACACATTTTTGGGAGAAGAACAAAGCTTTCCAGCAGTAATTTCATTAATCCTTACTGATGAACAAGAAGGTATGTTGATAGAAGTACGTAAAAGGCATAAAAGTGTAATTGGATAGACATTAAAAGACATAAAAGGCATTAATCCATTAATTTATACACATAGAATACATTTAGAGGATAATGCTAAAACATCACAACAATCTCAAAGGAGATTAAATCCACACATGAAAGAGGTAGTTAGCGCTAAAGTTCTTAAATTACTCGATGTTGGAATTATTTACCTTATTTTTGATAGACAGTGGGTAAGCCCTACTCAAGTTGTGCCTAAGAAATCTGGAATAACAGTGGTTGAAAATGAAAAAGGTGAATTAATACTTACGCGAGTTTCATCCAGTTGGTGTATGTGTATTGATTTTAGAAAATTAAATACAGCCACTAGGAAAGATCATTTCCCCTTGCCATTTCTTGATCAAATTCTGGAAAGAGTAGCAGGACATCTCTACTACTATTTTTTTGATGGTTATTTAGGATATAATCAAATACCAATTGCATTAGAAGATCAAGAAAAGACTAGTTTTACGTGCCCCTTTGGCACTTTTGCATATAGAAGAATGTCTTTCGGCCTTTGTAATGCTCCTGTAACTTTTCAAAGATGCATACTAAGTATTTTTAATAACATGATTGAGCATTATTTAGAGATTTTCATGGATGATCTGATAGTTTTTAGAGATTCTTTTGAAATTTGTCTTGATAATTTGGATAAAGTTATTACAAGATACGAAAAAAATGAATTATTTTAAACTATAAAAAATGTCACTACATGGTTACCTCAGGAATCGTGTTAGGTCATGTGATATCTTCTGAATGAATTGAAGTTAATAAGGCCAAAGTTGAATTAATTGCTCATTTGCCTTGATCAACAAGTAAAAGAGAAACTTGATTAGCATCAAAACAAGATCTCATAATTAAGCATTAAGATTGTCAGTTCCTAGGATTGATTTAAAAGGGTCTTGCCCTCCATGGATTGAAGGGAAAAATAGAAAAGAATGAAAACTAGAGAGGAAGGAGAAAAAGAAAGATAAAAAGAGGAAGTGCATGCAAGAGTAGCTAGGAAAAAATTAGGGTTGAGTTTCATGGTTGTAGCTTTTGCTTAAATAACTATCTCTAAAATTAAAAGTCCAAGTTTACCTTTAGCTTAGGGTTAATCATCTTCTTCTTAGCTTTAATTGGATACATAATTCACATAATTTGGGCTTAAGATGGGAGAGTTAAGCCCAAAACATTCTTAACAACTCTTTGAACCCATCAACAAACTTCAAAGGGTTAAAACACCATCAAAACGTCACTGCTTGAATTAATGGTCTGCATAATAATTGAAGATATATGTCTTAGCTTTTAAATTACACAGTTTTAGTTCCATATCATACCTACAATCCAAATTATTGCCCAATCTTTACATATCATCTAAGTTCCAGTGATAACATCTCTGTTCTGACTTCGTGGCCCAATCTGACCTACTAGACAATCAATTCAGCCCTTGAGCTCTTCCTCGAAGTCATAGATTTATCTCAGCTTTTGTACAAGGTAAAATTCATAATTTTTAGATGTCTAAAACTCAAGTGATGCCTAAAATACAGAAACAATGTAAAATTTTTAATAATGCTGAAAAATACAATTAAGCTCAATTTGAACCCAAACTTATAAAATGTGTCCAAAACCAATCAATTAAGTATATAAGAGATCTAAGAGACTAAATATGAGGGTTAACTAATATATAATTTTTTTTTTATCAAGACACACCATGGTTCAACTCAGGCAGAACCAACTCCTTCTAAGCTTCCTATGAAGAAAACTTATAAATCTACTAAGGAGGATATCAAATTGCTAAGGGTTGAGAACAAAAAGTTACGAAATAAGGTTAGGAAACTTAATGAAAGAAAAAGGGAAATCCACTCCATATTGCACAATTTTATGGACAAGTTTTTGTTTTTTAAGGAGTGGATGGTGAAGAAAATAGAAGATGAAGTCATACCTGGGACTACTAGGAAGGAACATTACCCTTATCCCTCATACACTCAATTCTTGAATTCATTTATTCTTCATCTTCTTCTGATCAATTAGGATCCCAATAGGTTTAGGACTCAATGATGGCCTATAATACGCCTATTTTTTTATTTTTTTTTTGCTGATGGCAAAATAGGGAGATAGGAAAAATGAAAATTTTAATGAAAATTTTAGTTTTGTTTGGCATACACTCAGGGGGCATTTGTAGTTAGTTAAGAAATTTCATATTTTTTATACTTTGAATCCTGACCTAAAAATGTAACGACTGTATTAATGAATGAATAAAGTTTATTTATCCAGAAATATCATTCTTTAGTCTATATTTGCTAATTTAATTTTGAGAATTACTTTATGCTAATAATTGATAGAGTGCTGGGTTAAGGGGGAGTTCATCTGAACTCTTTCACCTTAAGTAGCAAAAAGAGGTAATGATATTCAATTCCTACAAGCTCACTTCAAAGACTTCAAAATTTTCAAAATAGTTTGTCATCATAAAAAAGAGGAAGAATATAAGCTCTAAAGCCCTTTAGTAGTTAAGTTTATAAGTTATGTTTTGATGATATCAACTACATTGAAAATTGTGAACTTTTGCTCTGAAGTATATTGATCGTGCTAATATGATATTTATGGAGCTTTCTTGTTAGATATAACTTTTTCAGGATTAAATCAAGTATAAGGAAGTTTTCTAGACGATTACAGAGGGCTAAGAAGATCAAAGTATGACTTGAGAAAGATCAAGGTGCAGCCTAAGAGAGCTCCTGAAGAACTTGAGAAAGTTTATCCTGAGAAGGTTGTGAAAGAGTTCAAGAATGAGAAGAATATCCACAAGGACTAAACCATGAGCAAATCAGAGATTAAAAAAAAGATATTATCATCCAAAATATCAAAATGAAACATGAAGATGATGGTGGAATCAAAGAACAAGAGGTTTTGTGGAAGATCAAGCTTGAAATAGTTGTTGAGAAGGTTAACTGGGATGAACCTTGAGAGAGTTCTTGGGTAGGAACTTAAGTGATCACGCTAACTCAGCAAAACATAACAAAATAACGGCTATCTGCCAATATAAGGACAAATAACATTGAGAGCTTCTTATAGTTATTTTTCACAAGCTATAAAAGGCTCCAAGCCTAAAAATAAGAGAGTTGAATGATTTGAGAAAGATTTGAACTGCAAAAATGAAGAACAACTCCCTCACATCTACCTAGCTTATTCTGAAAGTTCTGAAATCCTTAGTAGGTGTTAACGCTCCAGCAAGTGCACTGGTTCATATAAGTAATATAGAGAGTAAATATTGTTCCCGCGAGGATTGAAATTAACACACAGTTTTTCACTAATCCCACTACTTGGTTACAAACAAATTTTGATGAAATTTCTTTCAAAATAATAAGTTTAAAGCAAATGAAATCTATTTGCAAGAAATAAAATCATATAAATTATCAGCCTTGGGTTTGTTAGGAAGATAAAAGTGGTTAGGGTTTGATTTCACTTAATCTCCCTATGAGTAATGACAATTTATTTAATTCAAATCCTTCATTCATTTTGGTTTACGATTAAATCCTGAAAATTTAGTTCACATTCAATTCCTTGAAATATGAATCCCTCTTAAACCCATAAATAACAATTAATTCCTTAATTAAAATATGCGAGAATAAGGATTTAACATCTTATGAATGTTCTAAAATCACATACTCATGAAATTCTATTCCTAGATATCCTAAAAGTATGACAATTAGACCAAAAAGCTTAATCTATACTCCATCTTCCGATTTCGTATGGATTCTTTATATATATATAAATATGATCAGCTACTCCACATTAATATCAATAAAATAAAATAGATCCAATTGCTAAACTATAAAAGAAAGACTTGAATTAATATAAAAAAGTCATTACATCATAAGTTGAGAAAGATCCATCACCTTAACTAGAGAAACTCAGCAATCTATGGTGCAAACAAAGGAATCAACAAGAAGAAAAGAAAACACCCTAGTCATCTTTGATGATTTGGAGAGATTCCTCATTCTTCTGTTAGTCGAGAAGCCTTTTCTCTCTTTCCAAGAATGTTTCATACCTTTCTGTCTCTATTCTAATGGCCAAAAGCTGTTGTAGGTCATAATTCGTAGGCCCTTTATTTTGATATGAGCGCCTAGGCACTGTGTATGGAGCACCTAGGCGTTCACTATCCAGTATCGTAACATACATCAGAATGGTTCAGTGCCTAGGCGCTGAAGTGTGAGCGCGTAGGCACTGACCTTCCAGAGGGTTACTTCAATTATGGGCCTGGGCGCCTAGGCGCTCAAAGTATAACGCCTAGGTGTTGAGTGAACATAATAAATCCCTTTGCTCTGCTTCCAAAATTCTAGCTCCTCCTTCCTTGGATGTTTTCATGCAAAAACACATTAGAGTGGTGATGATTCTTCTTCCTTTCAATCAATTTTTCTCAACCACAAACCACAACAACTTAAATCTTAATCTACGTTCACTATTGCTAGATACTTGGGCAATAAATAAACAAAAGAGCAAATTAGGCAGAAATAAATTAACTTTTCAAGATGCAATGCTATATCTTTTGCATGCTCACCACTCCCCCAAACTTAACCTTTGCCACATCCTCGAGCAAAGAAACAAAATCGAAAAATAGAGCAACTAAAATCATTTTGTTTATTCTGGAAGAAGTAAAGTTTTTCCAAACAAACTCAGTGCTACAAATCATGAATATAGAGTTCAAATCACCAAATATATAACTAAAATGATCGCTTTTCTCAATCACCGCAACACCAAGAACAGAATAACTTTGCATGCACACAGATTCACATGTGAACAGATTTAAACAAATTTGCTCTCTTCACTCAAGTGATTAGGCTATTGTATTTTCACTCATTCACAACATAAGCACACCTTACCATAGGCTTGGTTCCTCTCTACTAGCATGCATGCCACAAGTCATGAGGCATTTTGTTCAGGGTTGTAATTGGGCTATGGTGAGGGGTGGACATATAAGGAATGGTCAGGTTAAATCAAATGAGCTATAGACCGAAAAGAACTTAATTTTCTTAAGAAACTCAATTCTCTTAAGAAACGCAAATAACTAGCACACATTCCCTACTCAATCTTTCATACCCCACATCCACATTTATTATGGTCCCCTTTTTCTTTATTTTTCTTTCGTTCTTCTTCTTTTAATCTTCTTTTTAATTTTTTTTCATTTTTTTAACTAAAAATGGAAATAACTAACACCCTCTTTCACAATATACTCTATTCACCCTATCATTTTCCAATGTAAAAATACTGCACCCTTTTTAACCCAAAAACAATAATGGTCTATTGACTCCTTTAGTTGGTTATTTTCATGGTTTTACACTTTAAGGGTTGTGTTGAGCTTAAAAGAATGGAATGGTGCTCAGGCTCAAGGGGCTGTACTAGGGAAAAATGTATGAGGTTGTCTTTTGGCCAGAAGGTTATCAATCAAACAAAGCTTTAATCATGCTTCGTGTATGCATACATGCCAACAATTTTAAAAAGATAGAAAACAAGTTTTGAAAGGTATTCTTATGAGTGACTGTGTCCCCCTTCATGCGCTAAGGCTTAAAACTCACTTCGGGTACTCACTTACATGTGAGTGGCACACACTAAGTTACCCTACCCTTAAAATTGTGGTGAAAAGGAGCTTACTCAAAGTTATTCTCTCAGTTAACTTCGCTCCTTCTTGATTAGCAACAGTTCAAAAATTATATATATGTATATATATATTTATCATGAAAAGTTGTAACAAGAACTAACAAAAATAGGAAAAGGTCATATGAGCATGAATATAGAGTTTTCCCCAAACTTACTCTCGTGCTTGTCCCTAAGCACTTGAGAAGTGAACCCTAAAGAACTAGAAAAACATAAACAAAAGTAAACAGAACAATAACAATCACATGCGAAAAAACGAAAACAAAACAAGTGAAAATAACACAATAACACAATGATAAGGCAAAACAATAAAAACAAAACAAAATGAAAATAGAAACTCCCCTTCTTAGGCCGCTGTGTATGGAGGTATGCACATAGACACTCAAACATCGTTGCCTTCAACATCCTCTCCATTTGTGTCTGCTCCTCCCTCGCTCTGTGAGTTGTCCTCGGAAAATGGAAGGCCACCTAGAGCGTCGGGATCAACTTGTAGTTAGATGGATAAGTTTTGTAGCATCCCTTCCAGCGCCTGGTTAGATTGGATTATATAGTGCTCGAGATGTTGGACGCGTCTCTCTACTACTGGAGGATGTGTCATGTCGCTGACGGGGTGGTCTGGCAGCACCAGCTCAAGCCGTTGGACGAATCTGAGTAGGGTTATCCTCTTAGAGATAGCGGTTGATCATGGCAATGTGCACGACCGGAGCTGGCCTGATGGATGCATCACCGCTGGTCTCCACCCTGGCTGCCCTACATAATTTCATGATAAGGTAAGGGTACCATAACCGAGACCTCCGAGTCTGACTTTGCGCCAGAGTGTGGTTATTACGAGAAATTAGTAAGCCTACATCCACTAACCTCCCTATAATAGTAGCAAAAGAAGTAATGCTCGGTCCCTCATAACCTTTTGATGGTGAGAGTTCGGGAAAAAGCCGGCTTCAGAGAAGGTGCACCATGCCTTAGGAATCGAAAGCAAGTTGAACTTCTTCAAGTATTTGGGATAATTTTAGGCATCAAGCTCCCACTGGGCTCCTGGTTTGCATAGAGTCTGCATAACCGCATCAGGATTTAGTGCCTTTCTCTTCAACTTTGTGTACCCACAATCACCAACTTTGGTGGGTGTCCCTAGGAAGCGATCTAGAGCTCTTGAATCAAATGGAATGCAGTGACCCCGGACATATGACACATATTTGTTATGCTCATCCCCGTGCAGCCGGTACGCATTCGCATAAAATTCCTGAATAATGGAGGATGAACCTACTTCTGGCACTTGGCATAGTTTGGACCTATTTTGTCGTAGGATTTGGTCAAAAACCCTATCACAGTCACTGTATCCCAAAAGTATGCCTCGCTCCAGCACAAATCCCCAATTATAGAGGATTTCGTTGATGTGCTTTTCATGCTGCTCGGAGAGAAATAGTTAGGAATTAAATGATGCCTGTCAGTGTGAGCTCTCGGGTTGGGAAGTGTGTGCGTGCTTAGGTGCCATTAACTTGGTTGTCTTGGGCACCTAAGCGCTACAGTGCTAAAACTGTTGCAAACCCGTCTTCTTCTTTGAGTTAACAATAAAAGCTCCTCAACCAAGTCCTCATTCACCTAATTTCTAATCCAAACCAATCCAACAAACAACAACTAATAAAAGGGATAAGAATAAGAAAATATAATGAGAGCAAAAAAAACACAAAACCGAGCTTGGGTTGCCTCCCAAGAGCACTTGTTTAACGTCCCAAGCTTGACGTGCTGTAGTAAGTTATGGTTCTTTCAAGTTGATAGACTCTTTGCAACAGTCCAACTCTCCTCCAAAATACGGCTTCAACCTTTAGCCATTCACCTTAAATCTCCTCCCGAACTTTGGTTCTGAAACTTCCACTGCTCCGAATGGGGAGACTACCTCAACTATGAATGGTCCTGACCACCTTGATTTCAATTTTCCAAGAAATAGTTTCAACTTGGAATTGTAGAGCAAGAGAAATTGCCCCTTCTTGAAGGTGCATGGCATTATTTTTCTGTCATGCCACTTCTTCGTCCGCTCCTTGTAGATCCGTGAATTCTCATAGGCCAAGTAATGGAACTCATCCATTTCATTCAGCTGCAACATGTGTCTCTCTCCCACAGTTGCCATATCAAAATTTAGAAACTTGATTGCCTAGTATGCCTTGTGCTCCAACTCCACTGGTAGATGGCAAGATTTACCGTAAACTAGGTAATAGGGGGACATACCTATAGGAACCTTGATAATCAATTATTTTATACATTGATAGACCCTCATTTTTAGTCATTTTCACTCTCCATATACTTAATTGATTGAACTTGGTCATGTTTTGTAAGTTTGGGCTCAAATTGGGCCTATTTGATTTTTTTCAGCATTAATGAATTTTGACGTTGTTTCTGTATTTTGGCCATAACTAGACTTATAGATATCTAAAAATTATGCATTTTACCTTGTAGGAAAGTTAAGAAGAAGCTCTACAACTTTGATGAAAAGATTAAAGTCTCAATCGGATGTCTAGTGGACCTAATTAGGCCTGGAAGTCAGAATAAGAGTTTAGAGACTTTTTGATATTGTTTTGTCTATAACTTGAGTTTTAGACTCCAAATTGCATAGGGGTTTGGGCTCAGTTGCTCATAATGGACCCAGGTTTGTAATTAATGGATTTTTAATTATGCGAAGCTAAAATAGGGAGTAGTTTAGGGGGTTAGAAGGCAGAAACCGAGGCACCTCTCATTCTACACTTTTCTTCCTTTCTTTACAACTCTTTTCTCCTTTTTCTCTCTAGATTTTCATTTTCCCTTCTTTTATTTTTCTGAGTTCTCCCCTTCTCATAGAGGGGTAGGGCCTTTAAATCGATCCAAGAGATTGAACAATACTTGAAGCTTAATCTTGAGATTCTGCTTTAATTGTTTATATTCATCTATTAATCAAGTTTCTCTTCTTCTTCTTCTCTTTGTTAATTCTGGTTGTTTGATTGGAATTTTTACATGTTAATTGCTTAGTTATCATGTGCAAAGAGATGAACTTAGAGATTAAATAAGGCATTGAAAGTGTTTAATGAAATGTTTAACTTGGTTGAATCTTGACTTTTCAGTTAATTTGGGTTTCAGATGGATGCTTAATTAATTGAATTCTGGAAGTGTTTCTAGTAGAAGATCCGTGGATCATTGTGAGGCGTCTTGAAGTGATCTAAGACCAAGGACTTAATTAATAATTGAATGGACCTATAATAATCAAGGATGGATTAACATCAAGATTGGTTAATTCTCTTGAATTGGTTGCTTTATTAATTCTGTTTTATCCTTTAAATTGAAATATGTTTCTATTTGTGCGTTTTTAATCTTGCCAAACCCCCTAATCTCGTCTTAATTTGATTAAATTGCAACTAAAATCCTTGAGAGACGATCTAATGTTGTTTCCTATGCTACACGCCATAGGCATAACTCGGTTACAATTTGATCGAGTTCGGGGTTTGTTAAAATTTTGGCGCCATTGTCGGCAATCTTTAGTTGTAATCTGATCATATTAAGTGCCATTACTAACTTTTGTTCTTACAAACAATTAACTCTTTTTCAATCGCACACCTCTGTTGTATTCAACATTTTGCTACATTTTGTTGCATAATTCTGGTTACTGTTGCATTGGATTCTGCTACGTTGCATTTCATTCTATTACTATGCATTGTATGATTTCCTTAAAATTACATTGCATAACATAACACAATTGATAATTCTACTGCAACACTAACACAATTGTTCAATTACCTGTTGTATTGCAATTTTGTTGCTTGGTTATTGTTCCATTGGTTTTTGCTACTATTAGCCATCCTTTTGCTGCCTTTATTGATAATTGCATTGCAAGATCTCCTTATAAGTGTCATTGAATCATTTTGGATGTGTTCCCAATTGCCTAACACTGTTTCATACCCAGCTAGCACTTTTTCACCTAGTTTCTGTTTTTTTCTGGTGCATGGGAGACTAGTGTAATTCTGGCTATGGAGTTTTGAGCTGAGACTTGGTCCCTAAGGTTAAATCACCATTCTGAGCAAAAGATCCTTTAGGATTATCCTCTCGGATTTTAGCCAAATCCCATTATCTGATAGGGTTTTTGACAAAACTGGGGATATAACGATAATTAAAGCAATTGTTTTGGTATCTCAGAATGACCTGATTTTTTTTTTCCAGAAAATAGAAAAAAATCCATCTCACTAGGGCAGGCACATTATTCCTTATTCCATAATGTTATGTGTCTACGTATGCATTTTTTGGCCAAATTCTATCATTTAGACCGCTTTTTCAATTTTTGAAATATTTTCTTTGCATGATAATTTTCTAAAAAAGTGTAGTTTTCATCCTATGATGGTCCCATGGTTTTTAAAATTCATTTGATGGGTTTTTATTTTTTCTAACTATTTCTGTAGTGTAGGTTTGCATGTTTTTATGTTTTTTGTCTTCTGACACTTTTTTAGCCCTGATTGGTGCATGACTAGGTCTGATTCTGATAACTTGTTTGATTTTGATTCTGAGATTGATAGGACTTTGCATAGGTTGATTAGAGCTCATAGGTTAAGTGCCAGAATTGCTTTTGAACTTGATTTTGATCTTGAATTTGAGAGTGAACCTGAGATCTTAAGTTATTTTGCAACCATGGCTGATAACATGCATAATAAGACTCTTAAAGAATTGGCTGCTCCTGATGTTACTTATTAATCATTATGCATTCAATATCCTAATCTTAATGTTGACTTTGAATTGAAGTTTGGACTAATCCATTTGCTGCCAAAGTTTCATAGACTTGCAGGTGAGGATCCTCATAAGCATCTTAAGGAATTCTATGTTGTGTACTCAATCATGAGACCTTAAGGCATCTATGAAGAACACATCAAGCTGAGAGCATTCTCCTTCTCCCTTGCTGATACAACCAATGACTGGCTTTATTATCTTTCACTATGTCTTGTGAATTTTTGGAATGATATGAAGAGACTATTTTTAGAGAAGTTTTTCCTTGCCTCCAGAGTTGCTGAATTAGGAAGGACATATGTGGCATCAGACAGATTTTTTGTGAAACTTTGCATGAGTATTGGGAGAGATTTAAGAAGTTGTGTTCAAGTTGTCCACACCACCAAATCAGTGATCAGTTGTTGATCCAATACTTTTATGAGGGACTGATGCCAATGGAGAGAAGCATGATTGATGCTTCTAGTGGAGGAGCCTTAGTAGACAAGGCCCCTGTTACAGCAAGAGATTTGATAGCAAACATGACAGACAACACCCAATAGTTTGACACATGAATCATTACCTCAACCAGAGGAGTTAATGGGGTTCAAGTGTCTTATGTAGATTGATAGAGAATGGAACACAGATTGGATGAATTGACTTTAGTGAGGCAGTTAGTAGTGAGACAACAACCACCTATGCAAATGGCTGCAACTGTGTGTGGAATTTGCTCTTATCTATCTCATCCTACAGATGCTTGTCTAACATTTCAGGAAGAGAATTCTACTAACCAAGCCTACCCTATTGCTGCAGGAGGCATTTTTCCTGGTATAACCCAATATCAGTAGTCCCAATAGCCCAGAAATGATCCTTTTTTCAAGTACTTATAACCCTGGCTGGAGGGACCATTCCAACTTGAGATATAGGAATTCTGGTAAGCAACAACAGCCCCACCAGCAGCAGCAGTAATTTAGATAATAAGCTATAGGTCCTAGCAACAAATACCAACCACATGCATTCATACAACAACAAACTGTGCATCCCCTCCTGCTACTAAGTCCAGCAACCACTCCAACTGAGCCATCATTAGAAGATTTGATGAAACAGATGACCACAAATAACATTCAGTTCCAGCAGAATGTCAATGCCATAATTCAGAACCGGCAAACTCAGATTGGTCAGCTGCAACCACTGTGAATGAGCTGAAAAGTCAATGATCAAGTTAATTGCCTTCACAAACAGTCAATAACCCAAGAGGCAATGTAAGTGTCATTACCTTAAGAAGTGGCAGAGAAGTTAATGGTCCTCATCAACCTAAGCATCAACCTAAGTAGTAACCTGAGATAGACTAGAAACAAAAAAAATTCACAGAAAATAAATAGCTCAGTGCAAAAATTCGTGACATAGAAGAAATGTGCAAAGAATTCAAATTTGGCCATTCCACTACCCTTCCCAAATAAAGTTACACAGTCCAAGCAAACAGTGTAAGTAGAAATGGAAAGAGAAGTCATGGAGACATTCAGGAAGGTGGAAATCAATATCCCCCTCCTAGATGCAATCAAACAGATTACAAAGTATGCCAAATTTCTCAAGGAGTTATGTACTCACAAGAGAAGACTTAAGGGTACAAAGAAGATTAGTATGAGCCAAAATGTTTCAGCCCTCATTCAGCCTATGCCTCAGATGTAACACCCCTTGATGTAGCAACCGAAGCATAATCGTCATTACACCACAGTTCCTAAATCCAAGTGTGTCACAGTTATGATAACAGTAACTTAAATTCTCAAGAGTCTATATATATATATTTTTTTGACAATTTGCATAGGTAGAAAATATGAGCCTCGAATGAAATATAAATGTATTCAAGCCATGATACAACCACTGAAATAAAATCATATCTCTTATACATATATATATAGTCAATTTACACAAATCACTGATGACATAGAATATAACAATTACAGAGTCCAATAAGATACAGCGGGAATAAAACACTAAAAGGGGGAAAAGTAGTGACCCAGGGATAGGTACTACTAGCAGACAAAGCCGCAACCCCATATACACGTACGACGCCCGGAGTCCCAGCCAACAAGTCAGGCATCAATGCCTCCACGCAACTGCACTCGTACGTAGCCGAAGAAACCTTGTCCAAACGCCCAATCCAATCAACCAAAGTGTGGTCCCTCCTTATCTTCCTCACGATCTTTTATCAATATAAGTATAAAACAAACATACAAGGATATAGGAAAGAGGTGAGACACCCATCCTTCATTACCATTATGGCAGTAAGAAAAAACGACACGGCGCAAAGCGCCCATAAAGCAATACAGTTCATATATTTATCAACGGCAACAATGGAATTTATAACAAAAGCAATGCAATTGTAAGTAATAATAAGAATTAAAAATAACAACGATATTTATAGTAAAGTAGAACAACAACGAGGCAATAGCGGGTAGATCACAATAGTAATTCCAGAAATCAGCACAACAATCAAATAATCATTTACAGGTATTCATGCTCAACAGTTTATAAGACCAGTAATGAATGATGCACAATGCATGCTTTCCCAATTCCTACTCCATGGAGCTAGACTCAATCAAGCGGAGAGAAAGATCAGGAGACATGTACGTAACTCCTACTTGCCGAGGCCGATGCTTGCTCAATAAATTTTCTCATGCGCAAATCATGGCATTGTACGGACATTCTACACTAGATCACGATATAGGACAGGTGTCAAGTCCGGATCGTCGGTGTGTTTGCATCGGTTTGCCCCACGGTACAGAGGAGCTCTAAACTGTCCATGTGGAGGACCCGCACCCCGACGCCCCGAGGTCATAACACGACCCACACTTGTCTATTCGCACCCGCACTAAGGTGTGTTCAATCTCCTAGGCAACTAGGCCTTACAACAGTCCACAAGGACAATCACAATGCATAAGACACTATGCATGCACATGTATGATCCACAATTTCATACAATCTCATAATATGCCACATTTAGGCCAATATAAGCATCAATGTATACATGGTCACTCACATGGACCCATAACAACATAATATCAATATCAAGTAAATCAATGCATCATTAGGATTCATAATGAACCTAACTTAGAATTTATTCCTCTTTTCAAGGTTCATGACCAAATCCAATTCTTGCAACTAGCTTAATATTCCAAGGCAACTCGATTTCCTATAACTTGTAAATTAATTAAGCTATTAAGCCTCACACTCTCTTGTTCTTCACTCACTTAGAATCACCTTAAGTTTTACAATGGTCTCACTCTTAGTCTTCTAAAATTTATGAAGTCTTGACTATACTAAATTCTTCCAATTTATTAGTTGTCCATTTATTACATAGGTTTCTAATTACCTAATCACTTATGCTTCCAAACTATCCAAACCACATACTTACCTAAAACTTGCCCTAGAGGCCGTGGCCTCACAATGGTTACAATCCCAAATTCTCTCAAGTCATCATACTACATGTCATTCCCTTAATTCATTTAAGTGTTCACTTATCAAATTAGCTCACCAAGAACCCTAATCTTTATGCCTCAAAACCGTAGCCATCATTTAGGCTTCAATCTCAAACTTTTCTTCCATTAAATTCTATTTTGTCACTTGATTAATTCTAGTCTAATGCTTGTTACACATTAACCATAATTTATCCAATTTTCACCCTAAAAACCGTAGCCCTCCAAGAGAGATTCCCAAATATTTTTCTTCCATTTCTAATCACACAATCCAATCCAACATACCATTATATACAACAAATCAATCTAAGGTCACAATTATCACATTATATGTTACACTCTTAATTCACTTAAATTTAGATCATCAAAATCAATCCATTTGTCTCTTTACCAAGACTAAAACCGTGGCACCCTCTTGGATATTAAACCCTCAAAGTCTTCCATTCGTTAGTGTTAATACTATCATTCAATCTTTGATTAGATAAGTCTTATTTCACTTGTATACAAAACCAATATTCATCCCTAATTTCTAATCAAAACCGTGGCACCATGTTGAGGTAGGAAACTCCAAATTTTCCATTTAACAACCCCAACATGATCAAGCACAATTAATATATCAAACATATTCAATAGCATAATCAAGTATCAATCAAATTCAAGAATACTAAATCATACAAAATTTATAATTCAAGCAAGCATACAAAGAGCATACAAGGATGGATTCCTCCATCAACACACATACAAGTCTCCTCACCACCATAAGTGGTTGAAGTGAGTAGTCTCCCTCTTACCTAGAGGAGACAATGCAAGAAAACAACTCCTTGGTTCCTTGATTTGTAATTTTCGGATTCCACCTTCAAGAGAACCATAAAGTGGTCAACTTCTCATATTTACAAATTTAAAGCTTGAAAAGAATGATCCTTGGTCACATAGGTAACCAAGGAAAACGAAAATGAGAAGAAAATGAGGAGAAATCAAGAATCTTTACCTTGGAAGACAATGGAGACATGGTTGGATTTTGAGCAAACCTTCCAAACGAAACTTGTAGAGAAGATGAAGATGAGTGTATAAATATGTTTAGTGGAGAGAAAAATCAAAAATCTTGGCCATCCATGGAGGAGTGATTTTCGGATTTGAAGAAGGAGGGGTAGAAAAGTTGGATTTTTGAAGAGATTTTCTAAAGAGAAAGTGTAGAGGAGGTTAAGAGAAGTCTAGAAATGGTGTTTATGGAGAGAAAAGTGAAGAAGAGACTCTCTAATGGTGGCTGGAATTTTCGGATCTAAGAGGAGGAAGAAGAGAAGAGGTGGAGAGAAAATGGAGATAGAAATGAAAAATGGAGAAACTTTCTACACAAAGAAGGTAGAGGAGGTGAAGGCAAGTGTAGAAATGGGCTTGGAGAGGAGAAAAGATGAACAAAAATGGAGGAAGGAGGGGCTGCAATTTCGTGCTCATGGTGGAGGTAGAGAGAAGGAGGAGAAAAGATGAAGAAGATGAAGTGAAGAGAGAGAAAGTGATAGGTAAAGTGAATTAGGGTTTGGTGGTTTTAGGTTAAGTGTGGATGAGTTACGTTTTTGCCCTCCTTGGCATGAGTGGGCTGCTGAATAGAGGAGAGAGTGAGGAGAAAAAATTGGCTTCTCATGCAAGCCAAGGGTAATTGGGTCATTTGGTGGTCAAAGCTTCTCAAAGAAGCTTTGAAAAAGTACACAAATTTGAATTAAAGTGAGATTGATTTGACATAAAGTGGATTGCATTGGGATAATGTGATAGGGTTTCTAATGCATGCTATTATCCAATGGATAATAGTTACATTGATGAAGTCGATTTAATTAATCGACAGATGAATTTTTCGTTTGTATTGATTTATTTTTATCCGTTAGAATTTCTCGAAAATTATAAAACCTCGTAAACTGTGTCAAGTCTCGGGTTTAGTAAGATCCCCGTCGACATGTCCATAGTCCAAGGTTCTCGGAGAAAACATCGCGTTTCTCTGGTTTTGCTCAGCGCGCACGTAAAACGAGAAATATATTAAAATATTCGACGGTTCCGGAAAATTCCCAAAAAATTCCCAAAAATTGCAAATATTATAAAACGACTATTCGTCATATAATTTTCCAATTTTTGAAGCACTACAGTCGTTTTCACGACTATGCTCGAGTTTCACGCAAAACGAAGAATATATTAAAATATTCGTCGTTTCCGAAAAATTCCAGAAAAATTCACATAAATCACAAATATTAGAAAATGACTATTGGCGGTGAAATAATTAGTTTCCGGAGCGTTATACTGACCTCAACAATTCTCAGCTCAGTGCGCACGCAAAATGAGGAATATATTAAAATATTCTGCGTTCTCAGAAAAATCCAGAAAAATTCTAGAAAATCCTAAATATTGTAAAATGATCATTTATTCTGAAATTATTAATTTTCGGGATGTTACAACACTCCCCTTCAAATAGAAATTTCGTCCTCGAAATTTTCATCCCTTAGATCAAACATTAACGTGTTTCTTCATCTTATTTCCTTACCCTCAGATTATGTCTCTAGTTACGTCAATTTAGATCACCCTTACCAACGCTATCTCTATATCTTTGCGTTGCATTATCCTTCTATTCTCAATCTTCACGAGAAGTTTCTCATAAATCAGACTCTCTCTGAATTGCACCGGGTTTAGTTTGATGACGTGGCTGGATCGGTGACATACTTTCGCGATCGTGACATATGGAAGATATCATGGAGATTTAGAAAGAAAGGATGACAGAATTTGTTGACAAGCTATTGAACCAAACCCGAAACGAAACTTGATATAGTCCAAAGAATTTTTGGAGTGGGTTTATTAGTGACCCAGACAGGACGACACTGAAACTAGACATTATACTCCTTCAAAAACTCTAATCACCTCTCCTATCTCATGTTCAGCCCGCCCTTTTTTTTTCGAATGGATACTTCAGGTCCTTGTGATTGCTAAAGGCGTTGATCGTAGCAAGCGTCTCCATATTCTCAGAGAAATTTTAACTACGGCTAGCACCAAACCGTGAGTTGGGCAATCCTCAATGCGTCCTCAACTACCTTGAGGTGTAAGTCACAACCTTCCTAACCTTGCATGAACACATATCCTAGATTTTAATGTGAAGCATAAAATTCTCCAAACAGTTCCCTGGGATCAGGTAGAACCAAATCTGACAAGCATTCGAATGTCTCCTCGATCTTTAAAACCTTTCTTCACACGCGTTAGTCCATAGAAGTTTTGATTCTCTTCTCGTAAACTGAGCAAAATATCCGGCCATCTTGGAGGATCCATTGATACTCTTTCAACCTATGTGTCTCCTTCGATAAAACTAGCTAATTCCACCAGCTATGTGTCTCTTTTATGGTCTCTGATCTTTCCTTTTGAAGAACTGCTTCAATCTCTTGGGAATCCACAACAATCCCTCCGTTTGGAATTTCGTGATCCAAAACTGAACCTTCTCAATTAAGAATCCGTACTCTGATACTTTGGCATTTGCTCTCTCCCCTTTAAAGTCAGGAAAACTATGCCGAGATGTCCAACGTGTATCTCTATATTTTCGAGAATAGATCAGAATGTCATCATTAATGACAATGACAATTCTGTTCTAGGTAAGGACAAAAGATACAATTCATGTCACTCATGAATACGACAAGAGGATTTGTTATTCCGAACGGCATCACGAGACACCCATAATGCCCATAGCGCATTCGAAATCATTTCGGGGACATTCTCAATCTCCCGCGAATTTAATGATGACCAGGACGTACATCTTTCTCCGAGGATACTCACCCTTGATCATAATCTCGTTCGTTTGACGATGGTGTTCATCTCACTGAGATGTCCCATTCGTCTCCTTAACTGACAGCACTGTAGTTCATCACAAGAAACTTATTGACTACAATGGTGACAGTCACATTCCCTTTTCTTCTGTCCTCTGCAAAAGGTAACACGTATCCTTGGATTTCTTTTCCCTCGCAAAGCTTCAACTTTGTTGGCCGTTACGAATATCAGGAGTCTTAATTCTGAGAACTAACAGGGTTTTCATTGGAATGGTTTAGCAGGATATAGCTAGAAAATGATCAATCAGTTCCTAAATCATGAACTTTAATCAATGCGATTTTAGGTAAGCAAGATAGATCAATAGAAAGTTCAATCTTTATGGGAAGTAGGATAGATCAAATAAACTCAAGTGTCAAGATAAGTCTTAACGACGGAAATGGAAATAACTAAGTCGAAGATATGAAAGATACGGATGAATCCAAATGATTCATGCAGCTACGAATTGAAAAAGGAGGGTTACCCCCCGAATTCATACAAAGATGATTACGGGGTCACCATTTGAGGCATAACTTCCCTTGTTGAGATCCCCGGATGTTGAGGTCCGATTGGATCTACCACTACTAGCACTTTCTCTACGGGTTGGGCGTTGTTGTTACTTTCTGCACCGTGAACGTAGTTCCCGTTTAACTTGTTAGCTTTTCCATTATTCCTCCTTTGGAATCTAGGTACTCCATGGTCATCCCAAGTTTGACTTTCCTCCAATAGATTTTGAATCTTAACCTTCAATTCTCTTTATTATGCGGTCCTCTGATCTTGGTGAATCGTCACATCAATTATCCTTCATATTTCTCCTGCGATCGCAACCATACTTCGATGGCCTTATCCTACGCCATATGTGTACGTCTACCACGAGCCGGTGTCTTTCTCCGAAGACAGACCAAACATAACACAATAAAACAAACGTAATTATTTCAAACAATCTTGCCTCCCTTCGGAAGCCAAACACAAAGAGTCACACAATGCACACCATTCAAGCAAGACAAGCTAATTTATGAATCTTAACAGCTTCCATCCCGAACTTCTTCATTCTGCCTCCACAGTGTAATCTCTCGTAAGTTGTCCGCTTCCAAACTGCTTCACGAACCTAACTTACACCAGCTATTTCTTTCTCCAGAAGATCGATTTTCCAAAATCCTTTGATCTCCTCACAAAAGAATTCCTATTTTCCTAACATAGTACGCCTAGGAGAAGTCATAGTTTCCTGTACACACAGAACATTACATATTGAGTAGGCCAGTCCTCAACATCATGTAACTGCATAACAGTAGCTATCAACATTCAACCTACAGCAAGTCATGCATTCCTTTCCCATCATCTCAATCAAGAGACAAGGAAGTGCATAACAGACCAAATTCTAATATGCCTAAACATAGCAAGTCCATACCCCGGCTCAACAGGATGAACTGCTCTGATACCACCTAATGTAACACCCCTTGATGTAGCAACCGAAGCATAATCGTCATTACACCACAGTTCCTAAATCCAAGTGTGTCACAGTTATGATAACAGTAACTTAAATTCTCAAGAGTCTATATATATATATTTTTTTTGACAATTTGCATAGGTAGAAAATATGAGCCTCGAATGAAATATAAATGTATTCAAGCCATGATACAACCACTGAAATAATATCATATCTCTTATACATATATATATATAGTCAATTTACACAAATCACTGATGACATAGAATATAACAATTACGAGAGTCCAATAAGATACAATGAATAAAACACTAAAAGGGGGAAAAGTAGTGACCCAGGGATAGGTACTACTAGCAGACAAAGCCGCAACCCCATATACACGTACGACGCCCGGAGTCCCAGCCAACAAGTCAGGCATCAATGCCTCCACGCAACTGCACTCGTACGTAGCCGAAGAAACCTTGTCCAAACGCCCAATCCAATCAACCAAAGTGTGGTCCCTCCTTATCTTCCTCACGATCTTTTATCAATATAAGTATAAAACAGACATACAAGGATATAGGAACGAGGTGAGACACCCATCCTTCATTACCATTATGGCAGTAAGAAAACGACACGGTGCAGAGCGCCCATAAAGCAATACAGTTCATATATTTATCAACGGCAACAACGGAATTTATAACAAAAGCAATGCAATTGTAAGTAATAATAAGAATTAAAAATAACAACGATATTTATAGTAAAGTAGAACAACAACAGGCAATAGCAGGTAGATCACAATAGTAATTCCAGAAATCAGCACAACAATCAAATAATCATTTACAGGTATTCATGCTCAACAGTTTATAAGACCAGTAATGAATGATGCACAATGCATGCTTTCCCAATTCCTACTCCATGGAGCTAGACTCAATCAAGCGGAGAGAAAGATCAGGAGACATGTCTGTAACTCGGCTGCCGAGGCCAGTGCTATCAATAAATTTTCTCATGCGCAAATCATGGCATTGTACAGACATTCTACACTAGATCACGATATAGGACAGTGTCAAGTCCGGATCGTCGGTGTGTTTGCATCGGTTTGCCCCACGGTACAGAGGAGCTCTAAACTGTCCATGTGGAGGACCCGCACCCCGACGCCCCGAGGTCATAACACGACCCACACTTGTCTATTCGCACCCGCACTAAGGTGTGTTCAATCTCCTAGGCAACTAGGCCTTACAACAAATAATCCACAAGGACAATCACAATGCATAAGACACTATGCATGCACATGTATGATCCACAATTTCATACAATCTCATAATATGCCACATTTAGGCCAATATAAGCATCAATGTATACATGGTCACTCACATGGACCCATAACAACATAATATCAATATCAAGTAAATCAATGCATCATTAGGATTCATAATGAACCTAACTTAGAATTTATTCCTCTTTTCAAGGTTCATGACCAAATCCAATTCTTGCAACTAGCTTAATATTCCAAGGCAACTCGATTTCCTATAACTTGTAAATTAATTAAGCTATTAAGCCTCACACTCTCTTGTTCTTCACTCACTTAGAATCACCTTAAGTTTTACAATGGTCTCACTCTTAGTCTTCTAAAATTTATGAAGTCTTGACTATACTAAATTCTTCCAATTTATTAGTTGTCCATTTATTACATAGGTTTCTAATTACCTAATCACTTATGCTTCCAAACTATCCAAACCACATACTTACCTAAAACTTGCCTAGAGGCCGTGGCCTCACAATGGTTACAATCCCAAATTCTCTCAAGTCATCATACTACATGTCATTCCCTTAATTCATTTAAGTGTTCACTTATCAAATTAGCTCACCAAGAACCCTAATCTTTATGCCTCAAAACCGTAGCCATCATTTAGGCTTCAATCTCAAACTTTTCTTCCATTAAATTCTATTTTGTCACTTGATTAATTCTAGTCTAATGCTTGTTACACATTAACCATAATTTATCCAATTTTCACCCTAAAAACCGTAGCCCTCCAAGAGAGATTCCCAAATATTTTTCTTCCATTTCTAATCACACAATCCAATCCAACATACCATTATATACAACAAATCAATCTAAGGTCACAATTATCACATTATATGTTACACTCTTAATTCACTTAAATTTAGATCATCAAAATCAATCCATTTGTCTCTTTACCAAGACTAAAACCGTGGCACCCCTCTTGGATATTAAACCCTCAAAGTCTTCCATTCGTTAGTGTTAATACTATCATTCAATCTTTGATTAGATAAGTCTTATTTCACTTGTATACAAAACCAATATTCATCCCTAATTTCTAATCAAAACCGTGGCACCATGTTGAGGTAGGAAACTCCAAATTTTCCATTTAACAACCCCAACATGATCAAGCACAATTAATATATCAAACATATTCAATAGCATAATCAAGTATCAATCAAATTCAAGAATACTAAATCATACAAAATTTATAATTCAAGCAAGCATACAAAGAGCATACAAGGATGGATTCCTCCATCAACACACATACAAGTCTCCTCACCACCATAAGTGGTTGAAGTGAGTAGTCTCCCTCTTACCTAGAGGAGACAATGCAAGAAAACAACTCCTTGGTTCCTTGATTTGTAATTTTCGGATTCCACCTTCAAGAGAACCATAAAGTGGTCAACTTCTCATATTTACAAATTTAAAGCTTGAAAAGAATGATCCTTGGTCACATAGGTAACCAAGGAAAACGAAAATGAGAAGAAAATGAGGAGAAATCAAGAATCTTTACCTTGGAAGACAATGGAGACATGGTTGGATTTTGAGCAAACCTTCCAAACGAAACTTGTAGAGAAGATGAAGATGAGTGTATAAATATGTTTAGTGGAGAGAAAAATCAAAAATCTTGGCCATCCATGGAGGAGTGATTTTCGGATTTGAAGAAGGAGGGGTAGAAAAGTTGGATTTTTGAAGAGATTTTCTAAAGAGAAAGTGTAGAGGAGGTTAAGAGAAGTCTAGAAATGGTGTTTATGGAGAGAAAAGTGAAGAAGAGACTCTCTAATGGTGGCTGGAATTTTCGGATCTAAGAGGAGGAAGAAGAGAAGAGGTGGAGAGAAAATGGAGATAGAAATGAAAAATGGAGAAACTTTCTACACAAAGAAGGTAGAGGAGGTGAAGGCAAGTGTAGAAATGGGCTTGGAGAGGAGAAAAGATGAACAAAAATGGAGGAAGGAGGGGCTGCAATTTCGTGCTCATGGTGGAGGTAGAGAGAAGGAGGAGAAAAGATGAAGAAGATGAAGTGAAGAGAGAGAAAGTGATAGGTAAAGTGAATTAGGGTTTGGTGGTTTTAGGTTAAGTGTGGATGAGTTACGTTTTTGCCCTCCTTGGCATGAGTGGGCTGCTGAATAGAGGAGAGAGTGAGGAGAAAAAATTGGCTTCTCATGCAAGCCAAGGGTAATTGGGTCATTTGGTGGTCAAAGCTTCAAAGAAGCTTTGAAAAAGTACACAAATTTGAATTAAAGTGAGATTGATTTGACATAAAGTGGATTGCATTGGGATAATGTGATAGGGTTTCTAATGCATGCTATTATCCAATGGATAATAGTTACTGAGTTAAAGTCGGTATTTAATTAATCCGACGGATGAATTTTTCATTTGTATTGATTTATTTTTATCTGTTAGAATTTCTCGAAAATTATGAAACCTCGTAAATCGTGTCAAGTCTCGGGTTTAGTAAGATCCCCGTCGACATGTCCATAGTCCAAGGTTCTCGTGAGAAAACATCGCGTTTCTCTGGTTTACTCTTCACAGTACAAGCATTTAAAATGAGGAATATATTAAAATATTCGACGGTTCCGGAAAATTCCCAGAAAATTCCCAAAAATTGCAAATATTATAAAACGACTATTCGTCATATAATTTTCTAATTTTTGAAGCACTACAGTCGTTTTCACGACTATGCTCGAGTTTCACGCAAAACGAAGAATATATTAAAATATTCGTCGTTTAGAAAAATTCCAAAAATTCACATAAATCACAAATATTAGAAAATGACTATTGGCGGTGAAATAATTAGTTTCCTGAGCTGCGTTATACTTGACCTCAGGCAATTCTCATTTCGGTGCGCGCAAAAACGAGAAATATATTAAAATATTCTCGCGTTCTCGAAAAAATCCGAAAAATTCTAGAAAATCCTAAATGTTGTAAAATGATCATTTATTCTGAAATTATTAATTTTCGGGATGTTACATCAGAAATGCAAGGATCCAGAGACTTTTATAATTCCATGTGTTATAGATAATTACAAATTCGAGCATGCTATGCTAGATTTAAGTACTTCTATTAATGTAATGCCTATGTCTATTTTTAATTCTCTTGGACTTGGCCCTTTGCATTCTACAGGTGTTGTGATTTAGTTGGCTAATAGAAGTATTGCGCATCCAGCTAGGTTGATTGAAGATGTGTTGGTAAAGGTTGATGAACTGATTTTTCCTATAGATTTTTATATTCTGGAGTTGGAAGGAGAGTCACCATCCAGTAAGGCCCCATTCATTTTAGGGAGGTCATTCCTCAAAACAGTAAGGACCAAAATAAATGTGCATGTAGGAACTTTATCCATGGAGTTTGGAGACACTATTGTTCAGTTTAACATTTTTGATGCTATGAAGCATCCAATGGAGGAGCATTCTATTTTTCATATTAATTTACTTGCTGATTTAGTTGAGTTTAAGAAAACTTCTGATGAGTTGTGTGATGAATTTCTTAATTTTATTGGTTTTAATAATTCTATCCATTGCCACTCATGTACTAATTGTGATGGTGATATGATATATGCTATTTGTGTTGAAGTTTCTACAGTCCTACAAGCTGATGACTTTGTTTACGTAGGGACTGATCGTAATAGGTCTATCAGCAATGTTCTTGATGTAGTTGTAGAATCTTAAACACAAGGGGAGGTGGCGTTAAAGGCCATTGAAGAATTTTCAGATAATGGAGAAGAGCACCAGATGGCGGTCACTACTGTAATGGATTTGTTTTTAGGCCATGGTCCAACATAAACAAGGAAAATGAAGTTGATGAAGTAAACACATTGCATTTTAGTGGTGAAGCGGAGAAAATTAAAGAAGGTCAATGGGACCCCAGTGGAAGCTCTTATGATGCATTAAGCATAAGTTGGTCATTCCACTTCAAGCAATGAGATCCTGGTGAAAGCCTTCCCACTTGATAAGGATGTTTCTTTCCTCTCTCTTTTATTTTGCTTGTCTCATATTTGTTGATGCTATTGATGGTTGGCAAATGATTTTTTAGCTTTACACTGAGGGCAATGCAAAATATAAGCATGGTGGAAAGATTTTAGCAAGATGTTTTTGTATTCTGTTTGTTTTTCTGCATTCTGTTATTTTTGCTATTTCTGTTTTTCTATATTTTTGCTGTTTTTGCTGGATAATTTGCAGTTTTTGTTTTTATTTTCCTAATTCTGTTTTAATTTTTTGTTCGATTTTTTGCTATTTTGATTTTTTGTTGTCTTTGATTTTCTACTTTTTTTTGAATTATGTTGTTATTGATTCTATTGTTTCGATTTTTGTTTTTGTTTTGTATTTTTGCTATAAAATTTTGTTGCTATTTTTTGTTCTCTATTTTTGATTTTTGATTTTTGCTATTTTTTTTAATTTTTACTTTTTGTTTTAAAAAAAAAGAATAATGTGTTCTATTTTTAATTGTTTTCCAATGATGTTTTGAAGTTTGTGAAGTTTATGAGTTTAAGACAATTAAAATTCAATGTTCCATAACATGATTGAATGAATTTTCTTCCTTCTTGAATTTGACATGCTTGGTAGTGGATGTTTGAATTGGTGAATTGAGTTTGATAGATGTGTGAGATTTTGAGCCTATTGATGGATGGATTTAACATTTATGTCATTCTCTTCTTTCTTGTGTGATTTTCACTTATGGCAATTGATCACTCTAGAACTTGCTTTGATTCTTTTTTAGGCTACATGTTTCACTTGCATGCTTGAACATGATTGAGGCATTCTTTCTTGAATTAGATACTTTGGCCAAATAGCCAACCTTGCATCATTATCCCTTGATTAATCCCCTTGAGCCTATTTGCCTATTTTTTTTATCTTAGCTCATTATATGACTTATGTGAAAAACCATGTTTTTACCTTACCTTAGGGAATGGGAGAGCATTCGTTTATTTTCATTTGAGGAGCTCTTTTGCTTATGGGTAATTAATAGTTCAAGTGTGGGGGTTTGTGCAAATTGATATGTAATATGCAAGGTGATTGTTGAAAAAAAAAACAAAAATCATAAAAAAATGAAAAAAAAAAGAATAAATGCAAGAAAGGTTGTGAAAGAAAAGAAATTGAAAAAAGAAAATATAAAAATAAGAGAAAGAATATGTAAAGAGAATGTGCATAATATGGAATTGGGGGTAAAATTTCATACTTGTCACTTATCAATTGAGTTCCTCCCCAATGCTCTTTTATTCTCTTGAGTACGTAGCTTGTCATATCCATATTGTTTCCTTCCATTACCTTGGTCCCACTACAACCTTGAATAAAGTCCTCTTGATTTTTGTGTGCATGTGTTTGAGTAGTGGAGAAGTAGAAGATAAGTAAGCTTATGATAGTACAATTTTCATGGGTTGAATTAAGTGAAATACTTACCTTGTAAATACTTGAGGGATTGAGAGTGCATCTTGTAAGGATCTATCATTCTTGATTCATGCTTTTCAATTTGAAGCTACCATGCTTGTTGGTTTGAGATGTGAAGAAATGTTAACTTATGAATGTTATGTTCCCTTAAACCTTTTATTGTTCTTCTTGCTTGTAAACTTTTGCATTCTTGGATATCATTGGAAATTGAGTCTTTTAGAGTTTTTAGCTTTTAAATTTGTTTTGTTTTTCATTACTCCCTAGTTTTGGTCTTATTTGAATTGCCCAGCAGTGCAAAAAGCTAAGTAGGGGGGAAGCCTTAAATGCAATTCGATCCCATAGAGCATAATCTATTCTCCTTGCCTAATCTTTCCTCGAACTACTCACAGTTTTTTCAAGAATTTTCTTCAATTCCTTATTGGAGACTTCTACTTGGTCACTAGTTTGAGGATGATATGGAGTATAAATTTTGGGTCGTACTCCATACTTGGCCAAGACATGTTCCATCTGTTTATTATAGAATTGCGTACCAATATCACTGATAATTGCACATGGTACTCCAAAACTAGAGAATATATTCTTTCGAAGAAATTTTATTACCATGGCTGAGTCATTAGTAACAATGGGGACAACTTCAACCCATTTAGAAATATAATCTACTGCTACCAAGATATATTTATTGGTCATAGATCATGGGAAAGGTCCCATGAAGTCTATCCCCTAAACATCAAAGATTTCTACCTCTAAAATGCCTTGGAGTGGCATTTCATTCCTCCTTGAGATGTTCCCCACACATTGACACCGGTCACATCTCTCTACAAAGGCCCTAGCATCTTTGAATTGTGTTGTCCAGTAAAGACAACTTTGTAGCACCTTTGAGGTTCTCTTCTCTCTCTTATAATGGCCTCCATAATCAAAACGATGATTGTGCGATAGTACACTGTCAAACCCTTCCTCGGGGATGTATCACTGAATTATGCCATCTGCGCATCTTTTGATCAGGTATGACTCATCCCAAACATAGAATCTAGACTTATGAAGGAATTTCTTCTTTTGCTGCCATGAAAAATCTTTTGGAATCATGTTTCTGGCTTTGTAATTGGCCATATCTGCAAACCATGGTAGTCCTTGGATACTCATGAGTTGTTCATCTGGAAACTCTTCCCTGATAAGAACATGTGGCTTGTCTTGTTCTCCTTCAAGTGGTAATCTAGAGAGATGGTCAGCTATGACATTCTCCACACCTTTCTTGTCTTTTATCTCGATGTTAAATTCTTGGAGTAGTAAGATCTATCTAATGAGCCTTGGCTTTGCTTCTTGCTTAGCTAAAAGGTACTTCATTGCTGCGTGATCTGTATACACAATAACTTTCGAACCTATCAAATAAGAACGAAATTTATCAAAGGCAAAGACAATAGTAAGTAATTCTTTTTTAGTAGTCACATAGTTAAGTTGTGCACCATTAAGAACACGACTAGCATAATAAATCACATGAAAAATCCTATTTCTTCTTTGGCCTTAGACAACACCTATAGCATAGTCACTAGCATCACATATAAGCTTAAATGACGTACTCCAATCAGGGCCAATAATGACAGGTGCAAAAACTAATTTCTCTTTTAGGAGATTAAAGGCATACAAACAGTTTTCATCAAAATTAAACAATGCATCCTTTTCGAACAAATTGAAAAGGGGCTTTGAAATGTTAGAAAAATCTTTTATGAATCTTTGATAAAAATCAGCATGACCTAAAAAGCTTTTTATCCCCTTTGCATTTGTTGGTGGAGGCAAATTCTCAATTATCAAAATCTTTGCCCGATCCACCTTTATACCATTAGCGGATATCTTATGTCCCAAGACTATACCTTCTCTTACCATAAAGTGACATTTCTCCTAATTTAGAACAAGGTTTGTTTCTTGACATCTTTGAAGCACCAAAGCAAGGTTATTTAGACATGCATCAAAAGATGAACCAAATATAGAAAAATCATCCATAAATACCTCTATGAATTTTTCAATCATATCAGAAAATATAGAAAGCATGCACCTTTGAAATGTTCTCGGCATATTGCTTAATCTGAATGGCATCCTCCGATATGCAAAAACTCCATATGGACAAGTAAAAACTATATTTTGTTGCTCATCTTGGTCAAGGGAAGGTTGTGTTTCAAGCAACCTCACAAGCTCTTGCCTTTCTTCATCTAGCTCTTCCTCTTCTATGGACTTATCATGGGAGATTATTGTAGCTAATGGATCACTTGAAATGTTTATATTGAAGGTCTCTGACATCAAAGTGATCTATCGATTATTTCTATATCTTGAGTACCTTATGTTTAATCTAATTGGACTTTATATGTGCTTAATTGTTCACCTTTTAGCTAAGTTTCTAGATATGAAAATTAATCGGATCCTTATTGTTAAACTATGCTTAAGTGTGTTTATAAGCACTCATAATTGCATTGTGTTTTTCAAGAGATCTTTGAGTAATGAAGTTTAATAACATCAAACCAAGCTTGCTATCCATTTGAGGTGAGAGGTGAAGACTCAAGGAGATTAATATCAACCATAGAAGCAAGGAGAAAGGAGAAATCGGGGTTGAATATGAAGAAATTAAGTGACATGCCACGTGTCCCCAGACACGGGGTAGGCCGTGTCATTCTCTGGTATTTCAACAAGATTTTACACTGGACCTGACAAAAAACATGGCTCGTGTCCCAAGACACGGTGTAGGCCGTGTCCTTGTCTGTTATCATAAAAAGAATCTAGTTCTGAGTACACCCGAGAACTCGGTCAGTGTCATAAGACGCGGGGTAGACCGTGTTCATCTCTGACTTCAGTTCCTATGGATATTGTGGTGACAGACCCAACCACAGGTGGGTCATGTCATCAGACACGACCCGCGTCTTCAGTTTAGAAACTTAAATTCGAATTCTAATGAGGAACTAGGGATCCAAAGCTATAAATAGGATTGCTTAGGGTCCCTAAAAGTGAGTCTGGACTAGAAGTTGCTAAGGAATTGAGGAGAATATGAAGAATAAGAGAAAGAGAGATTCGATCAAAGATTGGGATTCGGGTTCGAGCCAACGGAGATCCATCAACCTCGATTATTGGAAACTAGTTTGATCTTCAGTTTTCTTTCACACTTTTATTCTTGACGATGTCTTCCTTTAGTTTTTCTTTTGATTATGAATTTGCCATGGATGACTAAGTTATTATTTGGTTAAGGGAAGATGAAACTTTAGTTTTGATTATGTGAATCCTACGTATTCCTTTATATTCAATACAATTATGTTCTTATTCATATGTTTCTGTTCTTAATTCAGCATAAAAGTTTTTATACTCTTCACTATTTTCGAAAGTAGTAAAACTAAGATTGCTATGTGCGGTTGCGGTGATATGATTAGTGAAACATATGATCTAAGTAATTCAATCTCGGTGTGTGATTGAACCTTAGTGTGATTGATTTTCTAAATCTTAATGCAATCATTAATTAGGTGTAAGAGCGATTACTTTACAATTAACTAATGATTAGAGCTTGATTTGAGCGGTGGCTAAATTAACTAAAACTTAAGGAAAATGGAGAATTAATCTCACAATCATATGATAACATAATTGGTTATGTTGGTATAAAGGATATGTAAGTTAGCATGATCATATAAATCTTGTGGTGGATTCCATCTCTTAACTAATATCGTTTAATTGGTAATTCAATTCATATTTACTGTTGTTGCTTTCAATTTAATTCTTTTTTATAGTTTTAACAAACAAATCCTTTTTTTTACTGTTTATTATTTTTAGAGTTTAAATTAGGATTCAATTTTTAGTGTTAATTGAATTTGTTCTCTGTGGATCGACTCTTGCTAACTACAAATAGTTGCAAGGTTTTTATATTTTTGGTAGAACTTGATAACTGATTTTATTCGTAATCTTAATCACAATTCACAGAACACCACAAAGCTTCAATAACATACATTCTAATGCAACTTGCTTTTTTTGCTGGATGTTTTATGGATTCAAAGACATTAAAGATAACTTTCTCGTCATCACCCTTAGCATAAGTTCACCTTGCTATATATCAATAAGAGCTCTCCCTGCAGTTAAGAATGGTCTTCTTGGGATTAATGGAATGTCAGCATCTTCCTCCATATCAAGCACCACAAATTTTGCAGGAAATATGAATTTATCAACTTTAACAAGCACATCTTCAACTACTCCATATGGATGCTCGATTGACTTGTCAACTAATTGCAATGAAATCATGGTTGGCTTCACTTGTCTAATGCCCAACATGCTAAAGATAGAAAGATGCATCAATTTATACTCGCCCCCAAGTCACACAAAGCTTTCCTAATTATCAAGTTCCCTATATGACAAGGAATGGTGAAGCTACTCGTATCTTTCAATTTCGGAAGGAGCTTCCTTTGAAGTATGGCACTGTACTCTTTTGTTAACATAACATTTTCATCATGCTTGAGCTTTCTTTTGTTGGAGAGGAGCTCCTTTATGAACTTGGCATATGTTGGCATTTGCTCCAAGGCTTTTGCAAAAGGTATGTTAATTTGGAGCCTCTTAAAAATGTCCAAAAACCTCTCAAATTGCTTCTCTTTCTCTTACTTCTTCAACCTTTGAGGATATGGAATCTTAATATATGGATTAGTGGTTAGATCATGTTCTTTGACTTGATTCTTCCCTTTTTTTATAGCCATACTATCCTTTTGCTTGACTTCTTTTTCAGCCTTATTGTCTTACTTGTCTTCTTGTTCCTCTATCACCACCTCTTCTCTTACATCGGTATTGCTCCTTTTTACCACCTTATCACTACTCAAAGTGATGGCTTTGCAGTGCTCTTTCGGATTTGTCACTGCGTCATTAAGTAAGCTGCGAGGTGGTCTTTCAGATAATTGCCTTGAGAGTTGTCCAATTTATGCTTCCAAATTTCGAATACTTGACCTTGGTTCTTGAAATTTGCTCTTGTTTTAGTCATGAAATTCGTCGTTTGTTGCACAAAAGAGGATGTTTGTTGCGTAAGCTTCTCTAAGGTGACCTCTAACAGTGATGGTTTATCTTGAGCTGGTGGAACATGAGGTGGTTGATAAGGAGGTTGTTGAGCTCTTTATCCCCCTTGGCTTTTCCATGAAAAAATTTGGGTGATTCC
Source organism: Ormosia emarginata (assembly GCA_029884605.1). Classification (NCBI taxonomy): domain Eukaryota; kingdom Viridiplantae; phylum Streptophyta; class Magnoliopsida; order Fabales; family Fabaceae; genus Ormosia; species Ormosia emarginata. The sequence continues at coordinate 14,228,473 of JAQQTP010000078.1, read as the reverse complement.
TCCAACTCGGATTGTATGTATTGAAAAATGGATTGTGTTGATTCCTTTGTGCATTCCCTGTAAAGTTAACCTGCTCCTGTAAAATTGTTTGGTGTCCTTGCGGACCCTCGCACTCTCCATTAGGATGGTTAGCAACACAAAAATCGTAAATTAAAGGAGGATTAGGAGAAGAAGTACTTATCAATGTACTAACCTGAACATTACCTAGCTTCTGAGTGATATTGGTGAGTGTTATGAATTTTTCGCAAGCGCACGGATGTACAAGTAGTAAAATAAGATCATTTTCACGAGGATCGATTGATTACTAACTCTTACGACTATTTTGATTATTTAAGTGAGTGAAATCGATAGAAAATGTTCAAATAAAATTAATACGAAGAACAAAATAATAAAGTAAACAATTAAAACTAGAGAAGATGAGATTCAATAATGATTTAAAGGCCTAGGACTTGGAATCCACTACACTACCCCCTACAATAAATTGTAATCCTATCTTTGTTAATGTACAATTATGTTCTTGAGGGTGATTTGTCCTAAATTATTTAAAGCTCAATTTCTTGACATTAAAAATGTGCTAAAACTTCACTAATCTCATTCTTATGACAATTAATCTAAGTTCCAACCCATTAAGATTCATGGCAATTGTTTAACCCTCGAAGGATTTAAGCCTATGTCTAGGCCTCAATTCCTAAGTTCAATTCTTGGATTATTAAGCAATTAGATTTCATCTTTCGATCCTTCATCTAAAACTTAAGATCATGTAAATATGATGCGCAACATACCACAAGCATTAAGCATACCAAGATTGAATCAAGAATAATAATTTCATTAACAAAGAATCAAATTAACAATTCATAATAGGAAAATAGAGAGTTTCATCCTAATCCTAGAAAAAGAGTTTAGCTGCTTATGGCCATTGTAACACAAACAAGAACAAGGATTAAAGAAACAACCATGATTGATAAACAAAAAGAAAAGATGAGAAGATGAAGATGGAGAAAAGAACTTCAATTGTTGATTTTCAAAAAGTGTTACTCTTGCTTTCAAAGCCTTCGCCTCTGAATCCTTGTGTTTCTCCTCTCAAAACTTATCGTCACACAAGTCTCTAGCCAAAAGTCTTCTTAGGTTTGGTATTTTTGCCTAATTTATAACAATTTGAGGGCAAATTTTCTTTTTTTTTTTCACGTCAGAAGCACTCACATGGCCGTGTCTCCTTTCAACATGGTCGTGTCCTTTGAAAATAACATTTCAGGATTTTAAGTAAGACATGACTGTGTGTCGTTGAGACACGACCATGTCTCAAAGTCAGAAGCTTTATGAGGTAAAGACAGGGTTGTGTGTGGTGCCAGAATTGTGTAACTTCAACGTTGGGGGGGAGACACGATCGTGTCTCCTAGTCAGAAGCTTTCTTCAAGTTAGACAGGGCCGTGTCTAACTCCTAAATCACTTCTGAGTTGACACATGGCACTGTCTAAGCCAAAATTGCCCTCTTTTGCTCTGAAAATGAGATATCTTCGCTTGCTTTCACTTCAAATGTGTTAAATCTCTCTTATTCTACATAAACAAAGATAATTGATAAGAATCCATCCAAAATTCATCAATAATCACAATCAAATCATCATAATTCATCTATTTAATGGCTATAAAATACAGGCTTATCAGTGAGCTGTTGAGACACGAGCTTGTTTTGTGCTAAAATTGTATTAAGTGTGTCAAGCTCAAGTACTCCTTTTCTTATCTATTGACCGCTCGTTACTTGTTTGGTAACTGTTCATGGCCATGATCTCAATTAGTTGTTGAGCTTCTTCAACTGTTTTATAGTTCAATGAACCACCTTTGGCTGCATCTATCGTTGCCCTTATTAAAAGGATCAGTCTGTTGCAAAAAGTCTGAATTTACAATGAATCGAGTAGGGCATGATGAGGGCATCTTCTTAGCAAATCCTTATATCGGTCCTATGCATCATAGAGTGATTCTCCATCTTGTTGAGCAAAATTTGTAATCTCACTCCTCAGTTTAACAGATTTTGATGGAGGGAAATATATTGTCAAAAACTTTGATACCAAATTATCTCATGTGGATATACTCCCCTGTGGTTGAGATTAGAGCCAACTCTTTGCCTTGTCCCGTAATGAGAAAGGGAACAACCTTAGCCTAATGGCATCTTCACTTGTACCATGGATCTTTATTGTATCACATAGTTTCAAGAAATTGACAATATGCACATTAGGATCATCAAGTGGTCCTCCCCCAAACTAATCTTGCTGCATCAAATGCAAGAGAGAGGGCTTTATCTTGAAGTTGTTAGCTTGTACAGTCGGTCTGACTATACTTGTGGCACAACTATCGGGATTTGGTGCTATATAATCCCCAGGAGTTCTTCGAGGCTGCATGTTATTGTTGTTCTCCTCCATAATTGTATTTGCAGTAACTTGTGGAGGTTATTTTTCTGAGCCCTTGTTGTCTTTCTATTCCTTATTACGGTTTTCTCAATTTCAGGATCGAATAGAAGTGACCTCGGGTCAACTGTACCTTGCATAAACCACAACAGTCAACTAGTGAGTATTGCAGTCAATTTTAAGCACAATCAAATAAACAAAATAAATACAGAATGAAAAAAATGTAACCACAGTAATCTTATCAGTTACTCTCAAATGTGTTAAAAATTCAATCCTCGGCAATGGTGCAAAAAACTTGTTAACGCTCTAGCAAGTGCACTGGTTCATGTAAGTAATATAGAGACTAAATATCGTTCTCACGAAGATTGAAATTAACACAAAGTTTTTCGCCAATCCCACTACTTGGTTATAAACAAATTTTGATGAAGTTTCTTTCAAAATAATAAGTTTGAAGCAAATGAAATATATTTGCAAGAAATAAAATCACAGAAATTATTAGACTTGGGTTTGTCAAGAAGATAAAAGTGGTTAGAGTTTGATTTCACTTAATCTCCCTATGAGTAATGATAATTTATTTGATTCAAATCCTTCATTCATTTTGGTTTATGATTAAATCCTGAAAATTTGGTTCACATTCAATTCCTTGAAATATAAATCCCTCTTAAACTCACAAACAACAATTAATTCCTTAATTAAAATATGCGAGAATAAGGATTTAACGTCTTATGAATGTTCTAAAATCACATACTCATGAAATTCTATTCCTAGATATCCTAAAAGTACAACAATTAGACCAAAAAGCTTAATCCATACTCCATCTTCTGATTTCGTATGGATTCTTCATATATATATGTGTGTGTGTGTGTGTGTGTGTGTGTGTGTGTGTGTGATCAACTACTCCACATTAATATCAATAAAATAAAATAGATCCAATTGCTAAACCATGAAAGAAAGACTTGAAGTAATATCAAAAAGCCATTACATCATAAGTTGAGAAAGATCCATCACCATAACCAGAGAAACTCAGCAATACATGGTGCAAACAAAGGAAACAACAAGAAGAAAAGATAACACCCTAGTCATCTTCGATGATTCGGAGAGATTCCCCGTTCTTCTGTTGGTCGAGAAGCCTTTTATCCCTTTCCAGGAATGTTTCGTACCTTTCTGTCTCTGTTCTGATGGCCAAAAGCTGTTGTAGGTCATAATTCGTGGGCCTTTTATTCTAATATGGGCGCCTAAGTGCTCTGTATCAAAACATACATCAGAATGGTTCAACGCCTAGGCACTGTGTATGTAGCGCTTAGGCCCTCACTGTCCAGTATCGTAACATACATCAAAATGGTTCAGCGCCTAGGTGCTGAAGTGAGAGCGCCTAGGCGTTGACCTTCCAAAGGGCAGCTTCAACTATAGGCCTGGGCGCCTAGGCGCTCAAAGTATAGTGCCTAGGCGCTGAGTGAACAAAATAAATCCCTTTGCTTTACTTCCAAAATTCTAGCTCCTCCTTCATTGGATGTTTTCCTGCAAAAACACATTAGAGTGGTGAAGATTCTTTTTCCTTTCAATCAATTTTTCTCAATCACAAACCACAACAACTTAAACCTAATCTATGTTTACTATTGCAAGATACTTAGGCAACAAACAAACAAAAGAGCAAATTAGGAGGAAATAAATCAACTTTTCAATTGCAAAGCTATATCTTTTGCGTGCTCATCAGTAGGTGTGTTGTAGGTTATGCTAAACTGTGTTAATACACTCCTTGAGTGATTTCGAGACCTATCCACTTATATTAAACACTTCAAACTAGACAATGATTGTTGAGTGTTGACAATGAGTTTGTAGGTTATACAAGCCACTTGGAAGCTTAGTCAAGCTTGTTGTAAGAGTCTGGAGAGACTGAAGAGAAAGAATACTTATTGAATCGCACCTGGAGAGGCCGAGAGAAAAGAATACTTGAAGTGTAAGAACCTAAAGAGGCTTGGTAAGAAAAAAATACTTTTATTTAGTGAAAATCCTAGTATTTGCTAAGTACTAGATGTAGCCTCAAGTGGTTTAGAGGTGAATTAGTATAAATCCTTGTGTCTTGCCCTTCTTCCTTAACCTTAAATCATTTAGATTTGATCTAACACTGAACTTAAGGAAACTGAGCTTTTCACTCTAAGAACAAAAGTGGTTTTTGATTATGTGTTCTGGAGGTTATTCTTCTTGATAAGAAAAGCTTTTCAAAGATTAAGTGTTGATATTTTAAGTTATAAACTTGAGTAATAATCTGTGTTGGTTTCTGAAACTATGAGAGAGTTCAACCTTACTCGACCAGTGAACTTTCTCAAGAACTTCTCAAGAACTTTTTCACCCTATAATAGTTTCTCTTATTCTCTTATATTGTTGAACTCTCTCACCTAAGTTCAATACTCTTTAGTAACCTTCTCACCTCCAAGTTTGATAAACCTGAGAAAGGTATTAGAAATCTAAAATTTTCAAGTGAAAAGTAACACAATTCAACCCCCCTTCTTGTTTTACTACCACTTCAGGGCTATGGGATATTCCTAGTCTCAGCTTGTTAATTTTGGGATACTTTGATGGAGGGTATGAAAATATATTTGATTGCTTTAGAACAAATCTTGAAAATCATTCTGGTGTTATTCTTTTTTATATTATTGGTATTAATTATGGTCTCATGTTAGTGAACTAGTTGGGGGTTGAATTTGAACCCGGAACTCAAAAAATTTAAGCCATTATGAACATACCTCCTGGTTTTTAAGTTAACGCACAAAACATCATGCAATTTGTATTCCTTAAATAGGCTAAGTTCTTAACTAGACCTTGATAAACTGAAAATATGGTCTGGTTCACTTACGAGCATAAATATAAACAGTAACCATTTAAAGGCTTGGACCCTTCTTTAGTCTTGGACCCTGTTCATATTTCAGTTTGAATTTGGAATTTGACACTGTTATGCATACTCAGATCCAACAATGAGCATGCAGAACTAGTTCTCTATTGATTTAGCTTGGACCAGCTCCCACTACTGGCAAGTATGGATTTAGTTTAGAGAATTGGTTCTCTATTATTTTTCCAGATCCATCAAACTTACAATCTGTGAAACCTGTAGAGATGAATTGACTAACTCAGTCTAACTGCATTCAATTTTAGTAGTATTTATATTTTATATACATACACCACCCAACCTTTTGGAGCAAACCATTTTGCTTAATGTTGACCCTTTTCTGTGTGTCTTTCTCTCAAAGCAAAAGATCAAACGTGTTGATAAAATCAGGCAAGGCCATGACTCATGAGTGAAAGCAGAAATGGTAAATTGGTAATAAAGAAATATTCAACACGTTAACTCATGATGGTAATTCTCCCTATATAGTAAAGACTAAAGAAGGGTCCAAGCCTTCAAACTCCAAAGAATAGCGTTAATCAAAGAATAGCGTTAATTGGTTCATATTTCAGTTTTGATTTGGAATTTGACAATGTTCTACATACTCAGATCTAGAACTTTTAGCTGCTTATTCATGCATTTCGTGTTTGAGTAAACACGTAAAGCCCTCATTTTAGCCCTGTTGAGTTTCTCTTAGTTACTTAATTTGTGAATGTAACTTACTTATTTTGTCTTTGTCATTCACATTTGTTCTTGAACCTTCTTTTAACCAACTTTTGCTATTTTTGGATGCACTGTATGCTGCTGCGTTTTGTGGATTATAGCTGGTTGCTCAAGTTTATGGTTCCACAATCGTCTAAAGTTAATTAAAAAGTAAAATGAAAAGAAAATATAAAGTTAATTAAACTGATTACCATCCATATCATGTAACATCATCCATTCAACTAATTTATTTATTATACAAGTAATTTTTAAAGGTCTTTACATGCTAGAAATATACTAAATAGTTTAATTGATTTATTTATGTGTTTTAAGTATTAAAGTCTATTTTCAGATACATAAGTTAAGGGCACATAAAACTACATAGGTAAGAAGATAATATGTCAAAATATTCGATAGAAGTGTCTAAAATTATCATTAGCAAAGTTGTAACATTAAGAGTATACGAAGGGCATTTATATCCTATAAGTTTAGAAAATCTTAACTAAATGACTTAACCAAATACTATTCCTATTTAATTACTTTAATTAGCTAATTAGGATAAATTAATAAATATTCAAAGACCAATAGGAATTATATACCCAAGGTGACACCTAACACATTTCTATTGGCTAATTGTAACACTTAATACAATTTAATTGGCTAGAAACTAAGCAATAATTGCATGTCTAAAAATCTCTATAGAAACTACTGTTGTTTGGTTTCACTAACTAACTAGTTGGGAAAAATCAATAAAATAAGGATTGACCAATGAGAATTAGCCACCTTAGGTAACACAAAACCTAAGTTGATTGATTAATTAATGACCAATGAGAGTTTGACACCATATGAGACACCAAATCTAAGGTGATTGACTAATGGATTATACTAAATCAATTCTTATAGGTTGGTTAGCTAATAAAGAACAACCAATGGGGTGTAGACACCATAGGAGACACTAAACTAATGGTGATAGGCTAATAGGAGAAACTAAACTAATTATAATTGGTTGTTTAGTTAAACATGTAGCCAATGAGAATTAAACACCTTATGAGACACTAGCTTTATTATGATTGGTTAATAGTCACACTAAACAAAATTTGATTAGTTAGTTAAGAGAAGCCAATGAGAGTTAGACACCTATTGAAACACTAACCCTGAGATAATTGGCTAATTGATACACTAAACTTATTCTTATTGGTTGATTGACGCCAATGAAAACTAGACACCTTGTAAGATACTAGTTTTGCTATAATTGGATAACCTAACTAGAAATCAATTTAGTTTAGTCAGTTGGACTAATTAGGTAGGAAGAAATAATAAAATATTGACCAACCAATAGGAATTAGTCACCATTCAAAACATTAGTCTTAATTTGATTGGTTGCTAAATACACTAAGCAACATCTTATTGGTTGAAAAAATAAACATAATTAAACTAATACCTAATCCCTAATTAATAAATATCTTCTTGGATTAAAAGAAAAATATCTAAGACAAAGAAATGAAGGAGGATTCGGCAAGAAGAGAAAGGAAGAAAGAAAGAAAAGAAAGAAGAAAAAGAAGAGGAAAGAAAAGAAGAAAAGAAGAAAGAAGAAAGAAGAAAGAAGAAAGAAGGAGGAGGAATTGAAGAAAATTCAAGGAAAATCCCCAAAATTTTTCTAAAAGCTTCAAGAATCAATAAATTGAAGAAAAGGTCAAGATCCTTTCTTCTACTTCCAGTACATCACATCTAGTTAGCTTCGACAAGAGGTATAGGAAATGCAAACTTTAATCTTCTTGATTTTTAATTCAATCAAGTATGTTAGATTAGGGTTTTAGTATGATTTGGCTTTTATATACTTGTATTTTAATTCTAAGGAATGTTTCTAGGATAAGGTGATCATGAATGAATACTTGATTTGGGTAATTATATGAAGTATCATTGATTCTTGATATTATTATGCTTGAAAATTAATTAAATTGATGAATCTTTTACATTTGGATTAAAGATAACATAGGGTTAGGGTTCTAACCTAGGGTTAGGATTCTAAGGGTTTAAGAATCCTAAATTGAAAAGTGAAGATATGATTATACTTGAAATTAGTTTAATTGATGAAGTTTTCATTAAAAATTAAGATTTACCTAAGGTTAGGGTTAGGGTTCAAGAACCCTAATTTGAAAGAGTAAAGATTTGATGAAATTAACGTGGAATTAAAGTTTAATTCAATTTTCAATGATTGCAAACTAATTAAGAATGAAAATGAGAAATTTAGAAGAAAACCTCTTATATAGGTCTCGACCATAACTTATATATATAATTAGGTTTCTTGGATTTAATTGTTTGTTTTGGTTTATCAATGGTCTCTAATCATGAAATGAAGATGATGTTAACATGTATATTTGAGATTTGATGGAAACTTGAGAATTAAGCAATACGGCCAAATGCTTCAAGTGACTAGATCTATGATTTTCTTGAGAATTGATGCACAGAATATATATAATTAGGTTTCTTGGATTTAATTGTTTGTTTTGGTTTATCAATGGTCTCTACTCATGAAATGAAGATGATGTTAACATGTATATTTGAGATTTGATGGAAACTTGAGAATTAAGCAATACAACCAAATGCTTCAAGTGACTAGATTTATGATTTTCTTGAGAATTGATGCACAAAATATGTCATGTTGTGAGTAATGATTAAATTGATAGAAGATGTATCGGTTTATATATATTACACTCATTTTTTAACCGTTATTCACTTTCATCTAATGATTTATTTCAAAAGTAACCATTAGATAAAAGTGAATCAATGTATTAGAAAAAGAGTGTAAGTCAAAAAGACTTACACTGGTGTAAATTGATCCAAAATATATATATATATATATATATATATATATATATATATAAAATAATAATAATAATAATGATTCAAATATCATGTATTAGAAAAAGATTGCGAAAGACATAAATTGATGCTTAAAGTATGTACACTTTAACTGTTGATCAAATTACTAGTTGATGATGTTTCAATTTGGCTTAAGAATATGGTATGATTGATGATCAAATTGATAATTGATGCTTCAGTTTGGTACTTTATGCTTAGATGAGTATAAAGTAAATGATGCCCAAAGATGACTCAGGTGCGGCAACAAGTCCTTGGAGACTAAGGGACACCTTAGTAGAGTGCTCTCTTAAAGAAATCAAGCACCACAATCCCATGTAGCATTTTTACATTGCATAAGCATCATACAACATCATTCAAACACTTATCTCTACTTTTGTTGTTAAATGTTCTAAACAGTGGATTGATATTTGGATGTGATCATTGTCATTGGTTATACTCTAACTCACCATGTAAAGTTATTTATGTGATTTGATATAGTTAGAAGTATATTGGTTTGTATTTAGGATTTTGTTTAGTTTGTTTTCCTATTGAGAATTATACAATTATCATTATTTGTATGATGTTTTTCCAGAGAAACAATAATGACTTTGATCACTCTACTGATTGATATTGAAGTTGACTGGATGTATAATCTTGATGATGATGCATTCATTTTGCTGATCTAGAATGTTATCATTTTCTACTTGCGTACTATATAGTTATGTTAGTTGTCGAGACTATGTATGTATCATTTGTATTGAGGGCATGTGTGAGCCCTAATATTTTGGATGCCTAGGTATTTTGTTTGCTCAATTTAGATAGTATGAGTTCTTAGTAGGTTTTGTATATAATTTAGTGCAAATAGTATATCTATAAATAAATAAAAATATAATTTTTATGTTTGATGCGTATGCATAACAATTTTACACTTAATTGATCATGTAAAGTATATAATAAAGTTAAAATGGAAAAAAGGTAATTTTATAAAGGTTTCTATACCAACTTAATAATAAATCTCTTAATAATTATCTAAATTTATAAGAACTTACATATCATATAAAAAATAAAGTAAAATAAAATGAATAGGAAAATTTTTCTCAACTTCTGGTTTCATTTGCAATTGACAAGCAAAAGACCCTTGTAAATATCAAATTCGTAGATTTATTTATGTGGCATCCATGTATAGATTTTCATTAATTTTCTTTCTTATTTAAGTCTTAAAAGTTCTTTTCTGTAGTATTGATTGATTTGTCAATTGTCATTAGGGTCTTAATTTTGGTTAATATATTTAGTGGAAGGATACCAATAGTTGTTTGCGGTTGGCATGAGCAAACCTTTGTGGCTGTGTGCTAATTTCGAGTTCCAACCCAAGAATGGACTTGGAAGTTGGGAATGGATTCTCTTGTGTTTTTCACATCACCTTTCATCTTGTGATATTTATTTATTTATTTATTTTTATACAATCATCATTTGATATTTAATTTGTGTGACTCTTGTGCTGATTTAAGCAGTATTATGGCATCCTTCATATAAATTCCATAGCAGGTTGAGTTGTAATTTGCTAATTTTCTTCTGAAATGGTCTTTTTAGAAAACTATTTGTTCCATGCCAGCCACCAAAATAATTTTTCAGTATTACCTGTTGCTATTGGCCAAGTTTCAGGTAATGGTCTGGCTACTATACATCTGTTTTTACGGGTATAAGCATAAGGAGTATGGATGCTCTCTGAATCAGAAGGTGCATTTAAAATGAGACCTTTGAATTCTTATTTTACGGGAAAATTCATTTGAAAAATCTGCTTATCAAATTTAATTTTCTTAGTTGAGTTTTTTATGTAGTAGTTGATTTGTTTTTTCAATTAGATTATATTTAGTTAGAAGACACAGGTAATAAGGTGCTCTAGATGCCGTTGATCTAAGACCTAAATAGTATAATGCTGCTGCATCAGTAATAAAGAACTTCACATACTTTCTATAAAATATTGCTCCACTATAAAAATAGTACTAATAACGAAGTTTAATTATTTAAAGACTGACGAATAAAGATGAGAAGAAATGGCATGTCTAAAATACCACATGCATGTGCAAACATAAAATATCAGAAAATGTGTTTTTCCTTTTGGGTTTACTCAGAAAATGGGTAATACTTTTATGCTGTCTTGCTTTGCAACCTTGACTTGCAGCTTATACTCTATGTATGTCATCTTTTTTTTTTTTTATACAATAATTTTTTTTTGGTACAGGGTACAAATATGATTTTGAAATGAATAACAAATTGTGTTGTATGTTTACTAATTTATCTGCTTGCTTATTTAATTTAGGCAAGTCAAGAACCTATTGTGCAGGGAAATGTGGCATGGAACAATCAGTTTTCTAACAAAACGTATTCAGCTGTGATGGGTCATTCATAATTATTACTATGAATATTTCCTATACTTGGTAGTTTGATTGAGGAGTTGTTGGGTTCATGATTGTGTGATTCTTGTTTTTATCTCTAATTTTTTAGTCCAAGCACCTCCTACGATAGTCCATGTTCATGGTTCTTTTCACCATGTTCAAATTGTTTTGCCTACATTGTTCTGTCTCATTTTCAGTAAGCCAAGGTGGAGATTGGGTGACAAAGAACTGTCCCAGTTGTTGATGTGGGCAGATCAAAATCCGGTATGTTATTCTTTACAGAAGTTGTTGCTCTCAATACGCAAGGCCTAGTTCTGTAGAAGTTGGCTATTGTGGACATCTGTAGAAGTGGTTTGCTTATTTATGAGTGTAGACCTACCTTTGCTGTGCTTTGTTTATTTATGTGTGTAGTATACTCATGGTTGATAAATTATTCTTGATCTCTATTTGACTATTTGTTTCACAAACATGCTACTATCATAAATTATTCTTGATCTATGCCTTTTATTTTTCTAGATTTGCTTACCTTGTCTAGAAATAGTTGATTTTATATCTTCATCTATTTTAGTTGACTTAAAGTTTTTCCTATCTAAATCTATCCAACATTAATTGCTGCACAAGCAGCAGAAACTGTAGAAGTAGAATCTGCAAATTTAGAAACTGCTAGAGCATAATCTATATATGTAGATTATGTAGATGTAGAAACTGCAATTGCAGAATATGCAGTAGCAGGACGAGTATATCAATTTATTAAATGTTGTGCCTTCTTTAAATTCAGAAGGAAGATTCTAAAGCAATGGATAAGTCATGGATTACAAAGTCGCAAAATTCAGTTGAGTGTGAGCAAGGAGTTAGGGGATTTGTTGATTTTGTTTTTGAATGTTGTTCAGTTAATGGCAAAATAATATGGCCTTGTTCACGATGTGATTTTAAAAAATGGTAAACTAGGGATATGATGTATGATCACTTAATTTGTAAACAATTATTCCTAGAAGGATACACTTTTTGGTTCTATCATAGGGAGTCCAACACGGGAGAAACTAATAATGTTTCAAGTAGTAATGTTTCAAATGTAGTTCAAGACACTATGGTTGATGACGATCCTATTTGGAACATGATCAATGATGTTTTTGAAGTTGATAGGCACCATGCAAATGAAATACCCTTTTGCATCAAATGAAGAGATTGGTGAAGGTGAAGGAGTGACGCCAAATGTAACTCAAGAAGGGCATGGGAGTAGAGATTTTAGAGTTGCATATGATGAGACTGGTGATTTGGCCAAAACAAAGGTTACAAACATTTTATATTCATCACCTAGACAATTACAAACATTGATTACATAATGTACCTTTCTCATTATCTGCTCTTAGAATTTGAAGAATATGAACACTGTGTATTATTTCATCATAAAGAATGTTTACAAAGGCAGAAATATATAGAGGAGCTACTATACATTAAATCTACTTCCTAGAAAATAAGCAACAAATTAATAAGACACTAAAAATAATGTCTAAACTAAAAACGTGGGAACAAGACCAAGAGGCCACCGTCCATAGTGGCCACCGTTCAACACTCCCCCTTCAAGCTGGTGAATATGCATTCTTCATTCCTAACTTGGATACAATAGTTTAAAATGCTAGACTATTCAACCCTTTTATAAGTACATCAGTAAGCTAATCTCGTGTAGACACATAGGGTGTGCAAATTAAATCACTCTCTAGTTTTTCTTTGATAAAATGTCTATCAACCTCAATATGTTTCATTCGATCATGTTGTACCAGATTATGAGCTATGCTGATTACAGACTTGTTATCATAATAAAGTCTCATTGGACCATCCCACTTGATCTTCAGATCTTCAAGAATAATTTTTAACCATAGTAGCTCACACACATCTTGAGGCATAGCTCTGAATTCTGCCTCCGCACTAGATCGTGCTACCACATTTTGTTTTTTACTTCTCCAAGTCACTAGATTTCTACCAAGAAAAGTGTAATATCCTGTAGTTGATCTTCTATCCACTAGTGATCCAGCATAATCCGCGTCACTGTATGTCTCAAGTACCACACCTCTATTTCTCTTAAATAGAATGCCTTTTCCTAGTGTTCCTTTAAGGTACTGTAATACTCGATATGCTGCTCGCAAATGAGATTCTTTTGGACTGTGCATGAATTGACTAATCACACTAACTGCATATGCTATATCCGGCCATGTGTGTGGATAGATAAATAAGTCTTCCCACCAGACGTTGATAAATTTCTCTATCAACTGCAACATCTTTCTCTGCCTGTCCAAGTTTCATATTGGGATCTATAGGATTACTCGCCGGTTCACATACTGTATGACCTGTTTCTTTTAGGAGATTCATAATATACTTTGTTGAGAGATGAATATACCTTTCCTAGAATGAGCAACCTCAATTCTAAAAAAGTATTTTAACCTCCCTAATGCTTTAATTTTCAGCTCCTTAGCTAAGCATTGACTTAGAATATGTTTCTCCTTAACATCATCTCCTATTACTATTATGTCATCAACATACACCAAGAGGGTTGTGACTCCCCCTGAAGGAGAGTGTTTAACAAACAATGTGTGATCTCCTTGGTTTTGTTTGTACCCCATAGCCAACATAATTCTGGCAAACCTTCCAAACCACGCTCGTGGTGATTGCTTGAGGCCATATAAGGCCTTTTTCAGCTTACACACAGTATTAGCATGCAAATTCCTCCCATATTCTAGTGGGACCTCCATGTAGACTTCTTCTTTGAGATCTCCATGTAAGAAAGCATTCTTGACATCAAACTGCTGTAAATCCTAACCATAATTAGCTGTCAATGCCAATAATACCCGAACTGTGTTCATCTTTGCAATTGGTGCAAAAGTCTCATGGTAATCAATTCCATAAGTTTGGGTATGCCCTTTGGCAACTAATCATGCCTTATACCTCTCTATGGATCCATTTGCTCTATATTTCATAGTATACACCCATTTACAGCCCACAATTTTCTTTCCTGTCGATAACTGCACTAGCTCCTAGGTTTTATTCTTTTCTAATGCCTCCATCTCCTCATTCATGGCTTGTTTCCATTTTCCATTAGACAAGGCCTCGGGTAGGGTGGTAGGGATGACAATGGTATCTAGGCTTATAAGAAAGGCTTTATGGGATAGTGAAAAATTTTCAAAGGACAAGAAGTGTGAAAGGGGGTATAGTGGTCGTTTTGTGCACTCTCTGGTTCCTTTCTTGATGGCTATCAGAAGAATTTGGTCACTACTATCCATATGGAATTCAGATTCATCTTACAATAAAGGGTTAGATACTATTACCTCATTCAAAGGCTCTGAGTTGGACTCTTGGGCCTGCACAGGTTCAAGATCAGCCATCTTTTTTCTTGTGAACCTTTGCCATACCTTACATTCTCAAGAGCAGACTTAGTCACTAGGTTAGGAATGATTTTGGACACAGGTTTAGACACAGGTTCAACATTAGTGACTTCAGGAGGAGGATTAGAGATAATAGGAAGGTCATGAGAAGGACCATGAGACACAAGAAGTAAAGACAAGTCAAACAGGAAATTTTCCTTATCTTCCTTCATTGACATCTCCCCCTAAAGATAAGGATGGAAAAAATAGGGTTCTTCTTCATCGAAGGTAACATCCCTGGAGACATAGAATTTTCTGGATGGAGGGTGATAACACTTGTACCCTTTCTGGGTCGAAGAATAACCCAAAAAGATACACTTTAGAGCCCTTGGATCGAGTTTCCCCCTGTTTGGATTGTGAATATGGACAAAAGGTACACATCCAAAAATTTTAGGGATAAGATTATTGGAAGTGTGTAGATCAAGATAGAAAGTGGAGAGGATATCCATAGGACTCTTGAACCCTAAGACTTTAGTGGGCAAGCGATTTATAAGATAAGTAGAAGTCAGAATAGCTTCCCCCTAAAATGATTTAGGGACATTTCTATGAAACAATAGGGCTTGGGTTTTTTTGAGAAGATGACCATTTTTTCACTCTACTAATCCATTTTATTGTGAGGTATGGACACAAGATGATTAATGGATTATTCATTCTTTTTGAAAAAAAATGCATAAGAGTCTGATTACAATAATCCTTAGCATTATCAAACCTGAATTGTTTAATACCCACCCCAAATTAAGTTTTAATCATGGAACAAAAATTTAGGAGAACAATACTAATATCAGACTTGTGTTTGAGTAGAAAAATCCAGGTAACACGTGTACAATCATCAATAAAAGACACAAACCATCTTGGCCCAAAGACACTAGGAATAGAAGAGGGACCCTAAACATCACTGTGAATAAGAGAAAAAGGAATAGAACTTCTTATATTACTAATTGGAAAATTGACACGCTTATATTTAGCAAGTTCACATACTTCACAATGGAATTGTTCAACATCAAGACCTTTAAACAAAGCAGGAAAAAGACTCTTAACAATGAAAAAGGATGGGTGACCTAATCTACGGTGAACGAGCCAAATTTTGTCTTTTTTGGTTGAAAGAAGTTTTGAGGTAAAAAAATATAGGTGTCTAAGTCCGCTCTAGGTCTTGTTTACCTGACAAGGTGCTTCAAGGAGGTAGAGGCTATCTTGCTCCCTAGCACGTCCAATCATCTTCCCCGAATCCTTGTCCTAAAAAACACAACGATCATTGTAAAAAAACACTTTGCAAGATAAATCTTTAATTAATTTTTGAACAAAAATCAGATTTGTGGACAGTTTAGGGACATGAAGGATATTTTTTAAGGTCACTAGGGAGCTTAGTTGGACATCTCCTATACCGGCTACAGTAATTAAGGAACCATTAGCTGTGGATATTTTCTTACTGCTTGAGCATGAAGAATAGGTGGAAAATATAGTGGGGTTGTTGTTCATATGGTCTGTGGCTCCTGAATCCATAATCCAGGAGTTGGTAAAAATTGTACCCGAGACATTGAATCCACCAGAAAAAGGTAACTTACCTGAATAAGTCACAGAACAAGTACCTGAGAACTTTTTAAGGCTGTGTAGAGAGACATTTGAAACCTCACCTTCGGTTGACATCGTGAGAGAAAAAATAGGATTATTGGAGTTACAAAGTCAAGGCAGAGAAACAGATGTAACCAATTTTTAGAGGCAAGGCAGAATTCTAGCAAAGGAGAAAAAGAAGCAGGGGTCTCTGACGAGTTGAACGGAACAAACCGCGTCATTCTCCTATGGCACGTGAAGGTAGCGTGTGACTCCCACGCGTTGGGAACTCCAAATGCGTGTGGCGGTGCATGACAGGGTCTCCGGCAGTGGTGCTTAGAAGGCCTTGGTTGGCAATGAATGTCGACTGTTTAGGTTTCTAGGGTACTATTTTGGGCACTATTTTGGGTTTCTGGGTATTGTTCGGGTACTATTTGGGGGTTTTGGGTACTATTTGGGTTTCTAGGTACTGTTCGGATACTGTTTAGGTTTTTGGGTACTACTCAGGTATTGTTTTAGGTACTATTCGGGATTGTTTAGGTACTATTAGGGACTGTTTGGTACTGTTCAGAACTATTTAGGTATTGTTTGGGGTGATGAAGGCAAAAAGAAAAGGGTAATAAAGAATAGGCTCAGCGAAAAATAGAAATAGTCTTGGATCGGAACTGCTTTGATACCATCTTAGAATTTGAAGAATATGAACACTGTGTATTATTTCATCATAAAGAATGTTTACAGAGGCAAAAATATATAGAGGAGTTGCTATACATTAAATATAGTACCTAGAAAATAAGCAACGAATTAATAAGACACTAAAAATAATGTCTACACTAAAAATGTGGGAACAAGACCAAGAGGCCACCGTCCACAGAGGCCACTGTTCAACATCTGCTACAACATATTACACAATGGCTAGTTGATAAAAAAAATTCCTATCATCTTAGATAAGTATTCATTGATTAACTTACCATATCTCTTGTAATTTTGCAACTCATTATACAAATGCATTGCTTGAACTTCAGTTTGTGCAGTGTAGGCCTTTTTATGTTCTAACCACAAGGTGTTAGAAAACTTGTTTGAATCAATTCAAGATTTTCAGCAATTATATCCAAGGAGAGAGTTAAGTTAAGCAAAGCAATAACTTATTGGTTACGAGCATACCACTTTTCATATTCTGGAATTGGAATTTTTTCATCTTTGACTTCTGCATCTTTCTCTATTTTGGTTTTGGAAGGAGCTTCTAGTGTTCCATCTATATAACCCATCATGTCATACCCTTTTGCAATGGGTAAAACCCACCCTTTCTACAAGATATAATTATCTTCTATGAGCTTCATTGAGACTAAGCAAGGTAAA
Source organism: Ormosia emarginata (assembly GCA_029884605.1). Taxonomy (NCBI): domain Eukaryota; kingdom Viridiplantae; phylum Streptophyta; class Magnoliopsida; order Fabales; family Fabaceae; genus Ormosia; species Ormosia emarginata. The sequence goes on along the minus strand of JAQQTP010000078.1, from coordinate 14,210,913 downwards.
GAAAAGGATGAAAAGAAAGGAGTAGTGTTTTGGCTTTGTTCTACCATTTTGGATGAAGAAGGAAAGAGCAGATGTAAAGAAAAGACAAGAACTTTGAATCAAGAAGAGAGGAAGCTTGCAGGCTGAAGGATCATTGAGCTCTAACACCATGTTAGAACATGGCATGAAGCCATGCTTGAGTTCGATGAGAGAGATAAAGGAAAGAGGATGTTGGACAGAGTAATATTTTAGTAAATTTTCTGATAATTCGTTAATTCATTAGTACAACTTTTTATATACATAAGTAAGGAACAATATTCTAATAGAAAATTAATTGGTTGACTTTTATACACCATGAGAAAGGTACAGAGTAATACTATTTAAATAAGAAATATAGGTCTAGCTACTTCTAACATTACCAACAATGTTAGTCCATGATTGCCATAGCACATGCTACGTAGGATCCATAAATAAATTAGATAGAGTTATGAATTGGAAAACATTGATACAGTTTACAAGACAAGAGGTTATGTTTTACCAAATACAATTTAATTTAAGAAATTAAGGAATGATTACGGAAGAAAATTAAGGAAACAAAACATAAGTGCAAACTAGTCCTCTTATGCTTTCAATTGCAATCCACTCGAGTTTTACAATGATTAGGAAAAACGGGATTCATGTAAACTGGGTCCTATTTCTTTCTTGGTTAAGTACATTGGATGTTATGTAAGGTCGAAAACTCTCTTGATGCAAATTATTTATTATTATATTTTGATGATTAACAAACTATATTGAAAATGTGATGTTTAAGCTCTATCACTTCAAAGAGTGCTTTATCTTGGTCTTGTGAGTTTCTATATTTAATTGTGATAAGCAGATCCTTAGACTACAATGAGAAAGATCACAACATGGTTGGATGACCAACAAATTTAGATTTAAAGCTTAGGAGACAACTTGAGAAGATTTGTCCAAGAAGACCAACACTTGTCTCAAGTTTGATGGATGATTATCAACTCATAGAGAGTTCAAGAACTCACTAGGACGACATTTGAAGGCTTGAAGTCTCTTAAAAAGGAAGATCTTCTCATGAGAGTGTCATATTCAAAGTCTTAAAGTTGAAGGAATCCACTAGAGAAGTCTTGAATATGGTTAAGAAGAGTTGAAGACTTGAGCTCTGTCAAAGTTGAGAAGAGTGGAACACCCTTCTCAAGTATGCACTACAGGACAAATTGTACTAGACAAATTGAGTTGGCAAAAGAAACATTGTAACGACTAGTTTGTGACCAGAATGCAAAAACCAACTCTAATGGCTAGCTTCCAAAGGCTATATAAGGGTTTATGGTTGAAGATTCAAGAGGTTGGACAAGCTGAAAATGAATATAACAGTAAAAACTCATTTTGAACTCTTCTCATCTATTATCCTCACTGCCTACCAATTCTACATTGGCTAAAATCCTATTGTAGGTGTTACATTAGCTTTATATATTATGTTTAAGCACTCTTTGAGTGATTGTGAGAGCTATCAACTTGTAAACTCTTTCCAAAACATTTGGTTTTGAGATAGTGAGCTAGAGGGTTGTTCTAGCCACTGTGAGTGTAACTAGGAGTGACTAAGATCAAATACTATTCATTTGTAGCATGAGGAGGCTGTAGTTAAAAGAATACCTATGTATGGAATCTTAGAGAGGTTTGACTGACAAAGAATACTCGTTTTAGTGAAGAAAATCATGATGAGGAGCTGGGGACTAGATATAGCCCACGTGGTTTAGGGTGAACTAGTATAAATATACTATGTTGAGCTTCCCTCTACCTTATCTCTTTTATTTATAGTGTTTTTGAGTGAATCTCAGTGTTGTCTAGCTAATCTATATCAATTTATTCAATTTTGAATTCAACCAAGTTTTTGAAATTAGATGTTTTTGGATTCAAAGTTTCTATTGATATAAATCTGTTAACATATAATTATTTGGTTCAAAAACACACTTATAAGTGATTAAAAGTTGTTTAAAAGAATACTCATTGGTTGGTTTCAAGTTTTGTTAACTGCTGATATAAATAACAATGTTGAGAAGAGTAATTCTGTATAACTGTTTGAGTTTGGTTCTGACTTTTCTCATCTCCAAGTTATAACACTTGAGAAAATTTTGAGAAGAGTGTTTGTATTTGCAAAAATTTTCAAGAACTGAAGAGCAAAATTCAATCCCCCTTCTTGTGCCTTTTGCCAACTTTAGTTAGTATCAAACCTCAACCTCTTGGTTAAGTACACCTAACAATGTGAGAGGAAAAAGATCAAAGGGGAATGACAAATCAATAAGGAAGAGGTACCTTCATACCCAAAGGCTCTTCAACAAATAGACCACTAGCATTTGATGGGAAAGACTACTGCTACTCAAAGAATCACATGTAGCTGTTCATTGAATCACAACATGTTGATCTATGGGGAATCATAGAAAATGGTCCATACATTCCCATGACAAGGTTTGATGATGGAAGCACTTCATAAAAGCCAAGAGATACACAGATTGAAGAGGAAAATAACAAATACATCTTTAACTTCAAAGCTAAGTTATATTTCACATGTGCTTTGAGCAAAAATGAGTATGACAAGATAGCTGGCTGTAGCATTACAAAGGAGATATGGGACATATTGATGATAGCTCGTGAAGGAACTAGTCAAGTCAAAGAAGACAAAGTTAGCATGTTGGTCCATTAATATAAGTTATTCAAGATGCATGAGCATGAGTCAATAGATGAGGTGTTTGCTAAATTCATAGTGATTGTGAATGATATCAAATCTCTTGGGAAGACCTACTTAAATTAAGAACATGTAAAAAAAGATTCTTAGGATCTTGCCTAAGATATGGAGACCAAAAGTCACTACCATCCAAGAAGCAAAGGATTTCTCAGTCCTGAAGCTTGATGAGTTACTGGGATCACTAAAAGTTCATGAACAAGAGCTGGCTAAAATGAATGAAGAAGTTCCTAGAAGAGGAAAACTCATAGCTCTCAAGTTAACTCAGAAGAGCTCCAGCAAGCACTCTTCTCATCTCTCATCTCATTACTCTGCTTAACCTACTGTACTGAATTCTACTATAGATTCAGATGAGAAAAATGATGAAGAGGGAGACTCTTCTAATGAAGATGAGTTAGCAATCATATCTAGAAAGATCCAAATAGTGTGTAAGAAAAGAGGCAAAAACAAGAAAGGCTTTCAGCCCAAGAAAGAACTTAAGAAAGGTGACTATAGCAACAATAAAGGATAAATTATATGCTATGAATGCAAAAAGCCTGGCCACATAAGGACTGAGTGTCCTTTACTGAAAAAGCAACAAAAAAAATCTTTCAAGAAGAAGGCAATGATGGAAACATAAGAGGACCTTAAAGAAGAGTCCTCAAGTGATGATAAATAAGAAGAAACAACCTATCACTGCCTAGTAGCAAGAGAACGAGAAAGTGAAGTTGAGGTATCAAGCTTTGAATCTTCTCAACTCTCTTATGATGAATTAGAAAAAGCCTTTGATAATCTTTTGTCTAACTCAAACACTCTTGCTAAAAAATATGTTGTTTTAAAATCAAAACTTTCTTAAGCCCTTAAAGAAAATGGAATCTTGAAAGCTGGGAAGAGTGCACTGAGTTAAGAGAATGAGAGTCTTCTCAAGTTGAATGATGAACTGATAGTATCAACCAAACTCAAGTCCATTAAATCTTTTCAACTTTTCTCTCAAAACTTTTCTCAAGCAGATAAAGAAACAAAAAGTGTTGAAAGAGAAAGTTGAAAGGTTAACAAAAGACCTGACCAAGTTTGTCAATGGCACCAAGAACTTTGAAAAGCTCCTTGGAAGTCAAAAGTGTACTTTTGACAAAGTTGGTCTTAGTTACAAGAGATTCTCAATGCAAAAATGGTATAAAAACTTCTTTGTGCCTGCTAAGAAACCAACAATGATTTGTTTCTATTGTAATAAGATTAGCAATAAGGCTTCCTCTTGTTACCATAAAAATAAATCACCAAAACTTATGGAGACTAACTTGAGAGGACCCAAGTAAGTTTGGGTACCTAAATTTATAAACTCTTCTCATGTAGATGTGCTTTATGTCAAAAAGAAAGAGAGACAAATGGTACTTGGATAGTGGATGCTCTAGGAATATGATAGGAGAAAGAAGCAAGTTCCTATCACTTGAAGCTAAAGATGGTGGAAATGTCATATTTGGTGACAACAACAAAGCAAAGATTGTAGGTATAGGTAAAATCGATGAGCTCAACTCTACTTAAGTTAATGATGTTTACTATGTTAAAGGGTTAAAACACAATCTTCTTTGCATCAGTCAATTTTGCGACATTAGCTATGAAGTAGTGTTTGGACCTACATAATGCATAGTTAGAGAAGCCAACAATGACAAAACCCTCTTTGGTACCAAAAGAGACAAAAGTGCCTATAAATTTAGAGGACCTTTCTCATCAAAATGTAGAATGTCTTGTTTCTTTGAAAGATGAGAAGTGGTTGTGGCATACAATATTTGGTCACATGAATATGAAATCAATTTCAAAATTGGTAAAATATGATCTTGTTAGAGGCTTAAAAAAAATAAAATTTAAAAAAGACATGGTATGTGAAGCATGCCAAAGGGGTAAGTAAACAAAGTCAAGTTTTCAACCAAAAAATATTATCACAACTGATAGGCCACTTGAGCTACTGCATATTAATTTGTTTGATCCAATTAAGTCTGTTAGCCTAGGTGGTAAGAGATATGGTTCTGTGATAGTTGATGACTACTTAAGATTCACGTAGGTACTCAAGGATAATTCTTTTGAAACCTTCACAACTTTTGTAAAGAGTTCAAAATGAAAAAAAGAATTTTGTATAACTGCCATAAGTGACCATAGGGGAAAGTTTCAAAATCAAATTTTTAAAAGCTTTGAAAATGGTATTGTACACAATTTTTCTTGTCTAAGAACTCATTAAGAAAATGGAGTTGTGGAGAGAAAAAATTATACTTTGCAAGAAATGGCTAGAACTCTCCTTTGTGAAACTTAACTTCTAAAATATTTTAGGGCTGAGATAGTTAGCACCGCATGTTATATTCAAAATAGAATTTCTATAAGGCCAATATTGGAAAAAAAAACCCTATGAATTGTGGAATGGAAGAAAACCCAACATATCATATTTCTATGCATTTGGTTGTGAATGTTTTATCTTAAATAATAAATATCAACTAGGGAAATTTAAGTCTAACTCTGATAAATGAATCTTTCTTGGTTACTCAAAATCCTCCAAAGCATATAGAGTATATAACAGTAGAACTCTTGCGGTAGAGGAAAGTATGCATGTGGTGTTTAGCGAATCTAACTTTTCTATTGAGAAAGAAAGAATTTCAGATATGGAAGATGAATTGGAGCAGTTGAGCCCTAATGATAAGTCTAAAGAGTAGAAGAATGAGAAAGATCAGTCCAAAGACAAAGCTATAAAGGATGATGAGAAGAGCCATTACCCTTCTCAATATATTGCTCAACTTCCTAAAGAATGGAAGCAACATCCTACTTATCTAAAAGAACTGATTATTGGAGAAACTTCTGCTAGAGTGAAGACCAAATCCTAATTCAGAAACGAAAGCAATCATCTTGCATTGCTATCACAAGTGGAGCCAAAGAGTGTTGATGAAGCGCTACAAGAAGAATTTTGGATAATGGCCATGCAAGAGGAGCTGAATCAATTTGAAAGGAATTGTTGAACCTTTTATGTACTGCAAGTGCACGGGTCGCGAAAGTAATACAATAATAGAAAGTTCGTTTCCACAAGGAAAATGAATAATATCTAATGTCAAATATTGACCAATAGCTTAATGAATTTTATTCAAGCACATGTAAATTAGGAGAAGTATGCGTAGCTAATGCAAAGATTAAAAGGTGATAAACTAGGAGTAAAAGATAGTAATGAGAGCATAGGGACTCTTTCTTCACCAACTACTTTACTTGGCAACATGCAACAATTTTAAGCAATAATGATGACTAGTTTTGTTAGCTTAAGAAACTACATTAGCTAAAAGCCTATGTCTAGGTCATTTAACCCTATGTCATTTACTTAGCTCACTATGTGTCCATGAGAACTAGAGCAAACTCCATGCATTAAGGTTGATTCTTAACAATTGTTATACATGGCCAATAAGTATATGTCTATCCTATTAATGAATTAATTTATCCCACCATTAAAATGAAATTAAATATGCATCACCCACATCCATGATCTAAAATCTAGATTCTTATGTCTAGTTTAAAAGATTTTATCAAAACACAATAAATATTGGCCAAACATCTACGAGCATTAAGAGAAACATGGATGAACAAAACCAATCATCATCATATATTTAAAAGGTTACAAAATTACCAATGTACATAGAAGAATCCAAAAGAATCCCTAAAAACAGCTTAGCTATCCATAGAACACGAAAATATCAAGAGAGATTCCATGTCCATGACCTAGAGAAAGAGAGAATAGAGAGAAAAGAGGGAAAACACTATAATGTGATCTTGGGATGCTTGATCCTCCTTGGATGATGATGTTTTCCCCTCTAAATCCCTTCAAAGCTCTCCAAAATGATGAAAAACTGGTACTTGTTGCATTCTCTGTCTTCTCCCACCTCATTCCTAAAATATCTGATGAAACAGTATTTATAAACAAAGCCCGCGAACTTGCGCCATGGTGCGACCATTGTTACGTCGCGGCGTGAGTGCCAAGTGGTTAAATGAATTCTAAGCAGACAAAAGCGTGCCGCGATGTAACCTACTTTGCGCCACGATGCTCTAGTCTCTATCTTCAGTATGTGCAGTAGGCAGAGAGTAAGACACCGCAACACAATACACCTTACGCCGTGGCGCGATTAGCTGGAATGCTTCCTAAGCTTCCTCCTCCAATGCTGAGCCTTGGCTTGTTTTATTTTATCAGTTTAGAGCCCTTCCTGCAATAGAGAAGTTGCCTAATTAATTACAATTGTAAATCAACTTAATCCAACAAAGAATAGGAAGGATTTTAGCAAGATTAGAAAGGAAGACATCAACATGAATTTGAATAAAAAATGAGGCTAAAGTCTTCTAATCATGCTTAAGCACAAGGACTAAGAAATCAATATACCACTAATATAGAGCACAAATAACTACATTTTATGGAGTTATCACACCCCCAAACCTAGATTTTTGTTAGTCCTCGAGCAAAACAAAGTATGATTTCACAAGCATTGGCACAACATACTTCAACACGCATTCAGCCACAAAACAAAATGGATTCCAATTTCAGTTATTCAAAACTAGCATATGATGATTGCATATAACCTCAAAGAATGCTTATGCCTCAAAATATGATTCACCTATACATAATCCTTATCATGCTAACAATCAAAGCTTCCTAATATGCATAACAGATTTCCTACAATCAAGCAAACAAGACCTTATCAATTCAAATTGCACTCATTCGAATAAGTTTATCAGCATACACATGGAAATGAATCAAAAAATCCAAAAGAATGTAATTCATTTCTCTCTCCACTAATGTAAATCATGCGCAATTGAGAATCAAAATGGACTTAAACATCTTGTAATGTAAGGCCATGGATAGGGGCTAAAGAACAAAGGGGAAAAGATAACAAACAAACATTAAGAAACATAAACATGCAATTTCAATACTCGAGTCACTAATTGATACAAGAAGGATGTGCAAAATGAAATAACTAGACTCTCTAGAACCACTCTTTCATTTGTTTTGCCTTTTGGATTTTGGTTTTGGATTTTCTTTTCTTTTCTCATTCTTTTTCTTTTTCTATTTTCCTTAACTAATTTCTTTCACAACTCATGGTTCCTTCAAATCACTTTTATACTGACACAAGCACTCATACCCTTCAATTACAGGACTCAAGTCAAGAAATATCATATCATGTACTCAACAAACAATGATGGTAGGAGAAAGAATACAATGTTTTCATATGCATTAGAATGGTTACATATGAAGGAATATGTTGGTGATGAATAACATATAAGGCCAAACACTTAAAAAGCTTCAAAGAGGACCTATGGATATCATCGTGTAAGGGTAAGCTTGAAAGGCTCAATCAGTCCAAACAATGCTCTAATCATTTTCTCAATCAAACACAATCTAGGATTTCGCTTCAAGAGAGTTGCAAAACAATTTCAAAGATAAAAGAAGTCATTCACAAGTACAACCCATAAACATTCTCTAAGCAAGCATTCAAATCATTTCCAAAGCTAAACAAGCATACTAGTAGAAAATTCATCATGTATAAAAAGAATCTAGATTGTTTCAGTATACATCCTAAGTCATATATGGATTCACAGAAAACATGAGGCAAATTTGCATTCATATTCGTCATCAGGCAACCACAACAACACAATATACCAAAAATAAAGCATTAACATAATAGTCAACTATCAAAAGATCAGCACTAGATACATAACATAAGTAGTTAGACAAAAGTAGTTAGACACCCCCCAAACTTGAGGGAAACAATGTCCTCACTGCAAAAATATACAGAAAAAGTAGTCAAAATAACATAAAGATGCCTTGTATGCATCATAACTACACATCATCCTCGTTAGTGGCAATCTCCTCCTCATTATCATCACCCTCCTCAACAGCAGCCATCAGTACATCATCTCTGTCATTAATTGGATCTTGTTGCTGTTGTGAAGGTCCAACATATTTGGGAGGAGGGAGGTGCGGGATGGGGAAGTCATCAATGGAAACTTGTAGGCGCTCCGCTAATCACTTGATGGTCTCCATGGTGTATGCGTCCATGGCAGCCAGGCACGCAATCTCAGTGTACAAGTCCTCATCTGGGGGAGTATAGGCCACCTTGGGCTCACTCCCAGCCTGTTGCAGCCTAACATGTGCTATGACCGGAGCATCTTTCAGCCTCTGAAGGATTCTATCATTAGAAGGCTATTTAACATCAACTAGCTCCTCATGAGGGCCCCACTGCACCTGATGCCGGCTGCAAAGCATGTAGATGAGAAAAAGGAAGAAGAAGCTTTTAGACTCCCTTATTGACTTCTTAATTTGCTAATAGATGATCTGAGCAACATCAATGGATCAGTGCTCAAAAATAGAATAAATCAAGATGGCTCAATCTGTAGTCACCTCGGACATGTTAGCAGAAGGGATGATCTGAGTGCTAATGAAGTGATACCACACGTGAGCCTCTGAAGTTAAGCATGAATGAGAGAAGTACCTTGGCCACCAATCCTGAACACCGAGGTTCCATATCATAGGTTGTGCCTGCGAGGTGTAGATTCGAGCAGTGATAACATCAAGGTCAGTTCCCTCCTTTGGACCTATGCGGAGGAAATTTGTGTAGTCACACATTTTCGATGGGGCAGATTAGCCCAAGGCTGCTCTAATGTTCTCAATAGAGAAGGAGACCTAGCAGCGGTGCACTGTGACTTTTGAAGTTTGGGGGTCAGAAAATGCAGCATTTGTATAGAATTGCAAACAATAAACAGAATGGCAGACACTAGTTGTTTGGCAAATGTCTTCCATTTGTAATATTGTATGGTCTGCTCGAGCTCTTGGTGAATAGCCTTCTTGACGCTGAACCCCCTCTCAGAAATTACTGGCTTGGAGATCAGTTTGAAATATCTCTCCTGCTGAAATGAATTTTCTTCTATCAAACTCAGTAGGGGAAGAAGTCTCCTCGCAGCGCTGGCTACTCTCACCCTTTTGGAGTTTCAGAGGCAAGGTGGTAGCATGAATAGTATACCTGGTTCTGTCAAAAAGATACCTATAATGAAAACAAGAAAAATATACAAACAAAAATACAAATCATTTAAATTAAATACAAAGCATAGTGGCATATGTAAAGCATGGTAAAAAGAGCAAAAGGAATAGCCACAAGGCAAAAAAGAGAAATATGATGAAAAACATTCAAAAACAAGCGATTTAGAAAGGGAACGCCACAATGTGCAATTGGTGCGCCGCGACACTCAAATTAACCCAAAAACGTCACGATGCCAATAAGGCACACCGCGGTGCGCATGAACTTTTTGAACAGAAATTCACGCACTTAACAATGCTAACCCAAAGCATTTAAAGCCCACAGAATACAAACAAAAAGCAACCCAAAATGTACATGATCTCACATAAATCAACCCAAGTAAACTCTGAAAGGAAGGAAAATCAGATTTAATGGAAAATAGGTTGTGAAATAAAAGAGAGTAAGTGAGAGAACGAGTTACCTAGAGAGCAAACAGGGGTGGGGAAATGAAGAAAATGTAGGAAATAAAAAATGAAGGTGAGAGAAAATATGTGAGAAAAGGAGGAACAAGCAAAAAGAGCGGAAATGATTTATGCTTTAACGCAAACCCTAATCCCTTTTATCTAAGCAACGAGCAACACGTCGTGGAATATAGCTTTCTACATTGTGGTACAAGTTCCAGTGAAACGCACGTTTCACTTATCTTTTTTTTTTTGATAAAATCACACGCCACTGATATGTGTGAAACATGCATATAATTTTGTCTTAGTTAGCATTTAATTATTGCATATTTTGTGTTGATTTTTAGTTTATATCTTAGGTTTTTATTCCTTTAGTTCAGATGACTACATTTTGTTTTTATATTTCGTAGGTGAATGGATTTGTGACTTTAAAGCACCAAAATTTGAAGAGCTCAACTAAAAGAGGAGGTGCAAAAAGAACCACACTCTGCCTATGGTAGCTACCACACCTGTGGAACCTGTTGCTGGAAAGAAATGAGCAAGTCAGTAAGCTCAACGGCCAGCCTGTGGCAGCTGCCACGGCCGTGGATCGTGGAGCGTCAATTTACACATGATTAAGAACAAGTCAGCAAGATCTATGGCCAGCCTGTGGCAGCTACCACGGTCGTGGATCGTGGAGCGTTAACACACTTAAATTTGTATTATTGCTCTTTTACTGAAAGAAACGAAGCTGAACGAAAAGGGGAGATGAAAAGGGGATCTGAAGAAGGAGATTAGAGGGGATATAAGCAACCATTGGACTCAAGAAATGGAGGAGAGATTGGACAAGAGAAAATCAGAAGAAACAACAAGACACCATTAGAGTTTTAATTCTCTTCTCCTTTTTGCATTTCAATCTGGTTTTCTCTTTATTCTTGTTCATACCAATGGATTGTATTTTAACGAATATGTTTGAGTATTTCTTTGTTCTATGATTTGGGAGTAACCCGATGGTGTATTGACAATGTTTGATGAATGAATTTCCTACCTCTTTAATGCTAGTTTCTCTTGATTCAGTTTTTAACATACCAACTGTTTGTGAATATGTTGGCCATATGTTTGCATGATTCTTTGATATTAGGGGAAGAACTGAAAGGTGACCTTTGATTTCAGAACTCTTGAAACTGAACTTGAGCTTTTAATCACAAAAGTAGATTAATTCTCTTGAGGCTTTCTTTGAATTATCTTGTTCTTAAAGGGTCCTATCTAATCCAATTGTTGTTAAAATAAGGATTGGATTAGATTAGATATGTTATTGTATTCTGAAAGGAAATAATAATTCTTTAGGATAATTCACCTTCAAAAGTAACCTAGTTTGATAAGAGGGAAAAATTACAGACTTGTTAATTACCACCGTGGTGAAACCCGAATCCTAGAGTCTTTAAATCTGATTCCTTTAATCAATTCCAAAGTTGATCTTTTTTGTTATTTTTTGAATTTTTATTCTCTGCAATCTTATTCTATCATCACTGTTTTGCGTCATTGGTTTTGTTTAGATAATCATAATTATGCATAATTGGTAATCATCAACATTTGTCCCAGTGGAATGATAATTTTACCACTTGATAAAATCATGTACTTGCGATTTACACTAACAAGTTTTTGGTGCCGTTACCGGAGACTGTGTTTTGTTGATAACAATTTACTTGCATGTTGGTTAATCTGGACTTTTATTTTTGTTGATTTTTATTTATTTATTTTTTGTGTATATCTTTACATTTGAACAGGTAATTCTTGTATGCGAAGGTCTAGAAAATTTGGGAAAGTTATAGAAGCAGACCCAGAAATTGAAAGGACCTTCCAAGTAAGAAGAATACTGTAAAGATAGTGAAGAGCAGCCCAAAAACAACCTACACCAGTCATGGCTGTCGATGATGAAAATGAGCCACTGAAGGACTATGTTGTGCCTAGCGCGCGGGCTACATTCTAGTATCACAAGACTTCCTATTGAAGCCAACAATTTTGAGTTAAAGCCTTCACTTCTCTCAATGATTCAACAGAACCAATTTAGAGGTTTACCAATAGAAGATCCTAATCTTCACTTGGAGGTGTTTTTGGAGTTTTGCAAAACTTTGAAGTTTAATGGTGCTTCTGCAGATGCTATCCGGCTGAGGTTGTTCCCTTTCTCTTTAAGGGACAAGGCTAGAGCATGGTTACATTCCCTTCCTACATGGTCTATTACAACATGGGCTCAACTGGAGCAACGTTTTCTTGATAAGTACTTCCCTCCAAGCAAGACTGCTCATCTTAGGAATCAAATTACCAGCTTTGCTCAAAAAGACGGTGAGTCATTATTTGAAGCTTGGGATAGGTTTAAAGGGCTGTTGCAACAATGTCCTCATCATGGCCTTGAGAAGTGGTTGGTCATTCACACGTTCTATAATGGTATAACCTACCAAGCCAAGGTTTCATTAGACTCTGTAGCTGGAGGAGCTTTGATGAATAAAAACTTGGAAGAGGCCTATGAAATAATTAAAAATGTGGCTCTAAACCACCACCAATGGACGAATGAAAGAGGTAATCCTAAAAGAGTTGCAGGTAAGTATGAGGTAGATGCTTGGGATCTTATAGCAGCTAAGGTAGAAGTTTTATCTCAGAAATTTGATAAAATTAATGTCAATGATATTTGTCCTTCTAATGCCTCTTATGAGATATGTGGTACCGCAGGTCATATAGTTGCAAATTGCCAGCTAGGAATTACTCCTACACAAGATGCACCAATGGAGCAAGTTGATGCTATCAATAATTTCAACCAGAGGGCGCATAATGATCCATTCTCAAATAGTTATAACCCTGGTTGGAGGACTCATCCTAACTTTTCCTATCGGACCAATCAGAATCAAACTGGGCAAAGCAATACGAGGCCATCTCCTGGATTTCAACAACAGGTACAAAAATCTAACTTGGAAACCTTAATGGAAAATTTCATATTGACTTAATCCAAGCAAAATGAGGAATTTATGCAGCAGGGTCATTCCATGGGTGAGGCAATTAAGCAATTAGCATCTAAGGTAGACTCCTTGGCTACACACAATGAGATGCTAGAGACATAAATCACCCAAATGGCTTAACAAGTTAGTTCCTCTTCTAGGACTTCTGGTATGTTTCCTGGTTAACCTGAATCCAATCCTAAGGGGCATATAAATGCCATTACCTTAAGAAGTGGGAAGCAACTAGAGGAACCTAAGGGTAGAGAAGAAAAAGAGAGAGAAAATGAAATAAATGAAATGATTCAGCCATCACTTGAGGAGGTTGAGAAGGAAAAGGGAGGTGAGGATGAGAAAGAAACTTCTTATGTTGCAGGAATATAAGCCACCTTTACCCTTTCCCCAAAGATTTGCTAAAGCTAAAATTGAAAAGCAATTTAGGAAGTTTCTGGATGTTCTTAACAAGCTGTATATAAATGTTCCATTTACTGAAGCTTTGTCTCAAATGCCATCATATGCCAAATTTTTGAAAGAAATTTTGTCAAACAAAAGAAAGGTTAATGACTATGAGACTGTAGTATTAACTGAGGAATGCAGTGCTATAATTCAAAATAAATTGCCTCCTAAGCTCAAAGATCCTGGTAGCTTTTCTATTCCATGTGTTATTGGTGAAATGAGTTTTAACCGAGCTTTGTGTGATCTTGGAGCTAGTGTTAGTCTCATGCCTTTGTCGATTTGTAAAAAGCTTGAGATGGGTGACTTGAAGCCCACAACCATTTCCTTGCAACTAGCGGATCGTTCGGTCAAGTATCCAATAGGTATATTGGAAGATGTGCCTATTAAGGTAGGTAAATTTTTCATTCCAACTGATTTTGTGGTATTGGAAATGGAAGAAGATGCTTAAATCCCACTCATTCTTGGGAGACCTTTTCTTGCTCCAGCAGGTGCCGTTATTGATGTGAAAAATCGCAAGCTTACCTTGAATATATATGATGAAAGGATAGAATTTAATTTTTCTAATGTTATTAAATGCCCTTCTCTTGAGAATTCTTGTTGCAGGATTGATTAGATAGATCAATGTGTCAAGAAAGATCCAGTCAAAAAATTTTCAACTGATGCATTGGAGGTCTGTTTGGTGAGAAGTGGTGGTCAAGGAGATGAAGATGAAGAAGTTGCTGCATCTGCACAGTTACTTGATGCCAACCCTCCTAGTACAAAGTTCCAATTTGAAGAGCTAAGAGCTGAGACTGAAGCTCCATCCCTTAAAGAATCTCCACCATCAACATGTCCAGGGGTCAAGCTTAAGACCATAAATAAGTGCTTCTTGGGAGGCAACCTAAGTTTTTTTCTATCAAATTCTTCATTTCTTGGCTTATTGAATTAAGTTTGTTTTGTTATTTTGGTTTTTCTTAGTCATTCATTAATGATCTTTCATTATTTTCTACAGGATTATTACGAGGAGCGAAGCTTGGCTTCAGCCAATTGAACTTGAGAACCAAATGTAGTTCGTTAATCCTTCAAAAGTTGAATATTGGGCTCTGCAGAGAGTCCACAGACAGCCTGTATCAGCTGCCACGGCCATGGTGCCTTGTGCGTAGCAAATATTGGCTAAGACAGGAAGCTCCACGGGCTACCTGTGGAACGTGCCACGCCCGTGGAATGCTGCAGTACCAGTTTTGATTCAAAAAAAAAGTTAGTGCATTCTAGCATTCAATTTTGCATTTTAATTCTAGTTTTGCATCTTTAGCATCCATTTATTTTGTTTTGAATTATCATGCATAAATAAAAAAAAATGGTAAGCATCTTTATATTTTGTTTTTGCTTTGACTCATTTCCTTGGCACATTATTCCTTCATATCTGTGATGGTATGCAATGAGTGCTTTTGGATTGAGCTTTCACTGTTTTGTCTTGCCTTGTGAGAACCCCTTGCCACTTAACAATTGACTCTGAGTGTTGAGGTATCCAAGGAAGGTCTTAAAATACCAATTGAGTACTTGAGTTCCCAAGAGGACCCCCACTGCGCTTGGTTACTGGAGAAACACTTGAAAAGAAAAAAAGATGAAGAGAAGTTTGATTATAAGTTGCAACAAAGCAACCAAGTACCCCTTTGAGACCGAGTTGGTTACTGGGAAAATACTTGTTAATCTTGAAATCAAGTGCTCCTTTGAGACTAAGTGTGGAAGGTGCAAAGCACAAAGGGGGGAATGAGACTTGTTAGCAGGTAGGTGCCTGCTAAGTAGGGAACTTGGCGAAATAAAATGGAAAGACTAAGCAACTTGACTTGGTGTCTAATACCTTGGGGTTAATTACACTTGCACTATTGTACTGAAGTACTCACAAGTTAAGTCACAGGAAAATGTATAGTGAGGTAGTGTTCATTGAATACCATTACATGACAAGATAAGATGTTTTGCTAGGGATAATGAGTCATTGCTTTGTTTCATTGGTTATGTTTTGTTCATTCACGCATGTTTTGCTTGAGGACAAGCAATGTCTCAAGCTTGGGGGAGTTTGATGTGTGTGAAACATACATATAATTTTGTCTTAGTTAGCATTTAATTGTTACATATTTTGTGTAGATTTTTAGTTTATATCTTAGGTTTTTATTCCTTTAGTTCAGATGACTGTGTTTTGTTTTTATATTTCATAGGTGAATGCATTTGTGATTTTAAAGCACCAAAGTTTGAAGAGCTCAACTAAAAGAGGAGGTGCAAAAAGAATCACACCCTGCCTGTGGCAGCTACCACACCTGTGGAACCTGTTGCTGGAAAGAAATGAGCAAGTCAGTAAGCTCCACGGCTAGCCTGTGGCAGTTGCCATGACCGTGGATCGTGGAGCGTCAATTTACACATGATTAAGAACAAGTCAGCAAGATCCACGACCAGCTTGTGGCAACTACCACGACCGTGGATCATGGAGCGTCAGCATACTTAAATTTGTATTATTACTCTTTTACTGAAAGAAACGAAGCTAAACAGAAAAAGGAGATGAAAAGGGGATCTGAAGAAGGAGATTAGAGGGGATATAAGTAACCATTAGACTTAAGAAATGGAGGAGAGATCGGACAAGAGAAAATCAAAAGAAACAACAAGACACCATCAGAGTTTTTATTCTCTTCTCCTTTTTGCATTTCAATCGGGTTTTCTCTTTGTTCTTGTTCATACCAATGGATTGTATTTTGACGAATATGTTTGAGTAGTTCTTTGTTCTAGGATTTGGGAGTAACTCAATGGTGTATTGACAATGTTTAATGAATGAATTTCCTATCTCTTTAATGCTAGTTTCTCTTGATTTAGTTTTTAGCACATTAACTGTTTGTGAATATGTTGGCCACATGTTTGCATGATTCTTTGATATTAGGGGAAGAACTGAAAGGTGACCTTTGATTTCAGAACTCTAGAAACTGAACTTAAGCTTTTAATCATGAAAGTAGATTAATTCTCTTGAGCTTTCTTTGAATTATCTTGTTCTTAAAGGGTCCTATCTAATGCAATTGTTGTGAAAATAAGGATTGGATTAGATTGGATACGTTATTGTATTCTGAAAGGAAATAATAATTCTTTATGATAATTCGCCTTCAAAAGTAACCTAGTTTGATAAGAGGGGAAAAATTACAGACTTGTTAATTATCACCGTGGTGAAACCCGAATCCTAGAGTCTTTAAATCTGATTCCTTTATTTAATTCCAAAGTTGATCTTCTTTGTTATTTTTCAAATTTTATTCTCTGCGATCTTATTCTATCACCACTGTTTTGCGTCATTGGTTTTGTTTAAATAATTATAATTGTGTGTAATTGGTAATCATCAACATCAGTCCCAGTGGAATGATAATTTTACTACTTGATAAAATCATGCACTTGCGATTTACACTGACAGCCACGGCGTACACTTTGTGCATTGCGGCATCGTGCTCGCAGCCTCCTTACCTTGATAACCTGAGAGCAGAATGCTGCGTTGTGCACTTGGTGCGCAGTGGCGGTAAGCTCTTAGGCTTGAAACCCTGATAAGATAGAGCTGAGAATGCCACAACGTATGATTAGTGCGTCGCGGCATGAGGAGCCAACCTGCAAAATTCTGTAGCAAGGAATATTTGGCAGCTACCTCTGCTACCCAAAAGTCTCCACCACCTCTAAAAACAATCCAGTTAGTTAAAATATTAAATGTATAACCAAGATAACATGAAACGTCAAAATCAAAGTTTCCAAACACTGGACTCAAAACGAAAAAATTAAGAATATGGGTGGATATTTCTAAAAAAAAGGCCTTTTTTATAGTCCAGGTAAGACTTTCTCTGATTTTTCATGTTGGGGCAGCCAATGTGATAGAGATTTTCCTTCTATCAAATTCTCCCCCGACGTAAGGCCTCAGGCGTTGGCCATTGACTTTAAAGGACAATTTTCCATCAAGATCCGCAACCTCAACCACCCTATAGGGAAACACATTTGCCACTTGGAACGGACTTGACCATCTAGATTTAAGCTTTCCTAGAAAGAGCTTGAGCTTGGAGTTGTAGAGGAGGACTTATTGGCCTTGCTCAAATGTCTTTTGCACAACCTTCTTATCATTCCACATTTTCACCTTGTCTTTGTATAGTTTTGCATTCTCATAGGCTTGAAGCCTAAATTCACTAAGTTCATTGCGTTGCAATAATCTTTTGTCATCGGTAGTTTACAAATCAAAATTCACCTACTTTATTGCCTAATAAGCATGATGCTCTATCTTAACGAGCAAATGACAAGGTTTTCCAAACACAAGCTTATATGAGGACATACCAATGATGTTTTTATAAGAAGTTTTGTATGCCCATAGTGCATCATCAAGCCGTCTTGACTAATCTTTGCGGGATGGGCACACAGTCTTCTCAAGTATTCGCTTGATTACCCGATTGGATACCTCCGCTTGGCCACTTGTCTGTGGGTGGTATGCGGTGGCAATTAGATGAGTCACCCCATATTTGGTAAGGAGAGCCTCAAAATACTTATTGCAGAAATATGACCCTCCATCGTTGATAATGGCTCGAGGAGTACCAAAACGGGTGAAGATTTGTTTCTTCATGAAGTTTATCACTACCTTAGAGTCATTGGTAGGAAATGCACTTGCTTCCACCCATTTGGACACGTAGTCCACTACCACAAGAATATACAGATTCCCATAGGAGGGAATAAAGGGGCCCATGAAGTCAATGCCCCAAACATAAAAAATTTCAACTTCAAGAATGAAATTGAGGGGCATCTCATTTCTCCTTGATATGCTCCCTGATTTCTGATGTTTATCACATTTGCTAACATGTAAGTATGCATCCTTGAAAAGAGATGGCCAATATAAGCTAGATTGGAGTACCTTTGCCATTGTTTTGTCACCACTACAATGACCTCCATAAGGGGCAGCTTACATTGATTCAAATCCTGCTCAACTTTCTCCAAAGGTACACACCTTCTCAGCATATGATCAGGACACTATTTAAACAAGAAAGGCTCATCCCAAAGATAGTGTCTGCTATCGTGCAAGAACTTCTTCCTTTGGTGAGAGGTGAAATCTGGAGGCATCACACCACCTACTAGGTAATTCACAATGTCAGAATAGCAAGGGTCTGATTGAGCTGCAATAGCAAAAAGTTACTCAATGGGGAATGTCTCTCTAATTATGATTGGATTAGTTTGATATTCCTCATTTTCCAATCTAGAAAGGTGGTTAGCAACTTGATTCTTAGCCCCTTTCTTGTCTCATATTTCTAAGTCAAATTCTTGCAATAATAAAACCCACCGAATTAATCACGATTTTGCATCCTTCTTAGCCACCAAGTATTTAATCGCGAAGTGGTCCATGTAGACTATCACCTTAGCACCCACCAAATATGCCTGAAACTTGTCAAATGCGAAAACAACTGCCAGAAGTTCCTTTTCTATTGTGGTGTAGTTTAGTTATGCATCATTAAGAGTTTTGCTTGCATAATATATGGAGCGAAACACCTTGTCCTTCCTCTGCCCCAAAACTGCACGAACAACATAATCACTGGTATCACACATTAGTTTAAAGGGCAACTCCCAATCAGGGGTGGTAATTACTGGAGCTGATACAAGTCTCTTATTCAATTCCACAAATGTTTTATCAAAGTTAAATTGGACATCCTTCTCCAATAAGTTGCAAAGAGGCTTAGAAATCATAGAGAAGTCCTTTATGAATCTCCGGTAGAAACCGGTATGCCCCATGAAACTTTTGACTCCCTTCACAGAGATTGGTGGCGAAAGTTTCTCAATCACCTCTATTTTTGCTCTATCCACCTCTATCCCTTTGCATGACACTCTATGGCCAATAACTATGCCTTCTTAGACCATAAAGTGACACTTCTCCCAGTTAAGTATTAAATTGGTTTCTTCATATCTTTGCAGAACCAAAGCCAAATTATTCATACAATCATCAAAAGAATCACAGAAGACTGAGAAGTCATCCATGAAGACCTCCAAGAACTTCTCTACCATATTTGTAAAGATTTCCATCATGCACCTCTGGAAGGTTACTGGCGCATTACACAAGCCAAATGGCATTCTCTTAAAAGCATATGTGCCATAGGAGTAAATGAATGTTGTCTTTTCTTGATCATCAGGGGTTATAACAATCTGATTGTACCCCGAGTATCCATCTAGAAAGTAGTAAAATGCACGTCCTACCAACCTATCCAGCATCTGATCAATGAATGGCAGAGGGAAATAATCATTTTTTGTTACGATGTTCAGCTTCCTATAGTCCATAGTCCATGCAAATACGCCACCCCGTGATTGTTCTGGTGGGAATCAAGTCATTGTTTTCATTGGCAACAACTGTTATTCCACCATTTTTAGGTACACATTGGATAGGGCTCACCCATGTACTGTCTGAGTTTTGGTATATGATGCCCCTGTCCTCGTAATCAATAATTGGTTTGGCATCATCTTCTAGCAAAATTTTGTGCATGCATATAGTAAGACTAATGCCTTTAATGTCTTTAATAGTCCATCTCAACGCCTTTTTATACTACCTCAGCACTCTCAACAACTTGGACTCTTGCTCTTCTAATAATAGTGAGGAAATGATGACCGATAATGTGGATGAGTCTCCCAAGTATAAATATTTCAAGTGATCAGGCAATGGTTTGAGTTTCAACTTGGGTGGAGAGATGATGGAAGGATGCAGAATAGGCTTGTCAGAGGAAATTTGTAATGGCTCAAAACTTGGTTTCCTGTAAAACTTAGTAGAAGACTCAAGCAGTTTAATACATTCCCTAATGTCATCCATATCTACATGTTCATCATGAGATGTCAAAGTTAAAGTAAGGGAATCATCAGAAAAATTAGCATGAAATGCAGCATTTACTACCTGATCAATCACACTAATATAAGAACATTTTTCTTGATCATCAGGGAATTTAATGGCCTTATAAATGTTAAAAGTTATCTTCTCGTCATTCACTTACATGGTAAGCTCTCTCTTTTGCACATCTATCATAGTCTTACCGGTTGTTAAGAAAAGCCTCCCTAGAATTAATGGCATATTGCGGTCCTCCTCCATATCAACGATGACAAAATTAGCAGGGAAAATGAGTTTGTCCACCTTTATTAAAACATCCTCAATGACTCCCTTCGGATATGTGAGAGTCCTGTCAACTAATTGCAAGGTTACAAAGGTTGGTTTCACTTCACCCGTTTCTAACCGTTGGAAGATTCAAAGAGGCATCAAGTTAATGCTCACCCCCAAATCACACAAAGTTTTACCGTTGAATTAACTCCCAATTGTGCATTGTATAGTAAAACTTCCCAGATCTTTCAACTTTGGGGGTAGCTTGTTCTATAGAGTGGAACTACATTCCTCTGTGAGTGCCACTATTTCAAAGTCCCTCAATCTTTTCTTCTTGGATAGAATGTCCTTCACGAACTTCACGTAACTTGACATTTGTTCTAATGCCTATGCAAATGGAATGTTTATACAAAGCTTCCAAAAGACTTCCAGAAACTTCTAGAATTGGGCATCCAACTTTTGTTTAGCCAATCTGTTGGGGAAATGTAGGGGTAATGTATAAGGTTTGTCATCCTTCTTCTTTTCCTCATCCTTCTTCTTGGTAATTGCCTTGTTCCTTTGGTCCTCCTTATACACAATCTCCTCATCTTGTGTCACCTCAGCATAATCTACAAGCAGTTTGGTCTTGAGATTCCCTTCTACATCATTTCCACTTCTAAGGGTAATAGCTTTATAGGTTGGTGAATCTTTGAGATCACCTCTTGGATTATTGATAGTGTCACTTGGAAAAGTCCCTAGGGGCCTACTGTTTATAGCATTCACCAACTGATCCACTTGGGTTTCCAGTGATCTCATTGAAGTCGTTTGGTTTTGAATCATAGCATCATTCTTGGCCAAATGAGCATTTGTCTTTGATATATAAGAATCAGACTTGACCATGAACTGCATGAACATATCCTCAAGAGATAGTTTCTTGTCTTGTATAGAAGGTCTTGACTATGAAGAGAAACCAGGAGGATAAGGCTGTCGTTCATTACCAGCTGATGAAGATGATGCACCTTGATTATCTCTCCAGGAGTAGTTTGGATCATTTCTCTATTCAGGGTTATACTGATGCGAATAAGGATTGTTTAGTGGTGGCCGATAGTTCCCAACATATTGTGAACTCTCCAGGGTGGAAGGGCACCTATCAGTTGCATGATTATCACCACATCGATCATAAAGCACAAAAGGGCTCAAATGAGGACTCACTCCCAAACTATCCAACTTATTAGCAATTGCAACCACTTAAGCATAAAGTGATGTAATTGCATCAATATCATGCAATCCAACTACCTTCTTGGGAGTATTTCTTATGGAAGGCCACTAGTAGCTATTTGCAGCCAATTCTTCGAGTAGTTGGAATACCTCATCAAAAGGATTTGCTAAGCAGTGACCCATGCACAACTGCATCCACAATTGGACGGTGGTGAGGCAACAACCCTTTATGGAAGGAATAAATTTGGTGCTATGGAGGAATCTCGTGATAAGGGCACCTTCTCAAAAGATTTTTGTATCTCTCCCATGCTTCATACAAGGATTCAGAATTAGCTTGAGTGAATGAAGTAATGTTATTCACCATCTCCGCAGTCTTGGCAGGTGAGAAATATTTGTTTAGGAATTTGACACAGACATCACTCTAAGTACTTATGGATCTTGTTGGGCTAAAGATTGTAACTAACTCTTGGCTCTTTCTATGAGAGAAAAAGGAAAAAGCCTTAGTCGAATGACATCTTCAGAGACTCTATTGTGCTTGAATGTGTCACAAATCTCTAGAAAATTTGACAAATGGGCATTTGGAACTTCACTAAGCAAACCACCAAATTGCACTGAAGTCTGTATCATTTGAATGATGACCAGTTTAATTTCAAAATTGTTAGCTCGAATAGGAGGTCACCTTATACTTGATTGTAGATTATCCATCTGAGAAGTTGCAAACTCCCTCAAGGGTCTCATATGATCATTGTTACCAACCATGGTATTTGTACCTAAAACAATGAAAAAATGAAACTCGGATTAAAATAAACTAACAGAAAACTTGAATTAAAACTAATTAAACTCATTGTCAATATTGGCAATAATTAGAAATTAGTCGTTATCCCCGCTACGTCACCAAAAACTTGTTGGACCTTTTATGTACCGCAAGTGCACAGGTCGCGAAAGTAATACAATGATGAGAAAGTTTGTTTCCACGGGGATAATGAATAATATCTAATGCCAAATATTGACCAATAGCTTAATGAATTCTATTCAAGCACATGTAAATTAGGAGAAGTGTGTGTAGCCAATGCAAAGATTAAAAGGCGATAAACTAGGAGTAGAAGATAGTAATGAAAGCATATGGACTCCTTCTTCACTAACTACTTTACTTGGCAACATGCAACCATTTTAAGCAATAATGATGACTAGTTTTGTTAGTTTAGGAAACTACATCAGCTAAAAGCCTATGTCTAGGTTATTTAACCCTATGTCATTTACCTAACTCACTATGTGTTCATGAGAACTAGGGCAAACTTCATGCATTAAGGTTGATTCTTAACAATTACTATACATGACCAATAGGTATATGTCTATTCCATTAACGAATTAATTTATCCCACTATTAGAATGAAATTAAACATGCATTACCCACATCCATGATCTAAAATCTAGATTCCTATGTCTAGTTCAAAAGATTTTATCAAAACACAATAAATGGTGGCCAAACATCTATGAGCATTAAGAGAAACATGGATGAACAAAACCAATCATCATCATAGACTTAAAAGGTTATAAAACCACCAATGTACATAGAAGGATCCAAAAGAATCCCTAAAAATAGCTTAGCTATCCATGGAACACGAAAATCTCAAGAGAGATTCCATGCCCATGACCTAGAGAAAGAGAGAATAAAGAGAAAAGAGGGAAAACACTATAATGTGATCTTGGGATGCTTGATCCTCCTTGGATGATGATGTTTTCCCCTCTAAATCCCTTCAAAGCTCTCCAGAATGATTAAAAACTGGTACTTGTTGCGTTCTTTGTCTTTTCTCACCTCACTTCCAAAATATATGATGAAATAGTATTTATAGACAAAGCCCACAAACTTGCACCGCGGCGCAACCATTGTTATGTCGCGGCGTGAGTGCCAGGTGATTAAGTGAATTTTGAGCAGACAAAAGCGCATCACAGCGTGACCTACTTTGCGTCGCGGTGCTCTAATCTCTGTCTTTAGTATACGCAGCAGACAAAGAGTAAGAATCTGGGGCACAATAAATCCTACGCCGCAACGCGATAAGCTAGAATGCTTCATAAGCTTTCTTCTCTAATGCTAAGCCTTTGCTTGTTTCATTTTATCAGTTTAGAGCCCTTCCTACAAGAAAGAAGTCGCCTAATTAATTACAAGTATAAATCAACTTAATCCAACAAAGAATAGGAAGGATTTTAGCAAGATTAGGAAGGATGACATCAACATAAATTTGAATAAAAAGTGAGGCTAAAGTCTTCCAATCATGCTTAAGCACAGGAACTAAAAAATCAATATACCACTAATAAAGGGTGCAAATAACT
The DNA here is from genome assembly GCA_029884605.1 of Ormosia emarginata. Classification (NCBI taxonomy): domain Eukaryota; kingdom Viridiplantae; phylum Streptophyta; class Magnoliopsida; order Fabales; family Fabaceae; genus Ormosia; species Ormosia emarginata. The sequence goes on along the minus strand of JAQQTP010000078.1, from coordinate 14,186,674 downwards.
ACATTTTATGGAGTTAACAGAAATGAAGTCTGGACCCTAGTTCCTACACCAATAGATTACTTTCTAATCATTCCAAAATGGGTCTTCAATAACAAGTTGGATGAAGAAGGAAAAGTGGTAAAGAATAAAGTAAGGTTAGTGGCTCAAGGGTATAACCAACAAGAAAGTATAGATTATGACGAAACCTTTGGCCTTGTAGCTAGGCTTGAAGCTATAAAAATAGTGCTTGCATATGCTGCTTATAAAGGTTTTAAGTTGTTTCAAATGATGTTAAAAGTCCATTTTTGAATGGTTTCATAAATGAGGAAGTTTATGTACAACAACCACCAGGTTTTAAAAATGAGAAGTATCCCAACCATGTTTTTAAGCTATCAAAATCCCTTTATGGACTTAAACAAGCTTGGAATGAAAGGTTGAATAACTTCTTACTTGAAAATGATTTTCCAAGAGAAAAGGTGGATGCTACTTTATTTAGAAAACATCTTGAAATTGATCTTTTAATTGTGCAAATATTGATTATATTGTGTTTGAATCCACTAATGATTTGCTTTGTGGAGAATTCTCTAACCTTATGAAGAATGAGTTTAAGATGAGTATGATAGGAGAATTGAAGTTCTTCCTTGGCTTGTAAGTCAAACAAGAAATGTCTGGAATCTACATTCATATAGAGAAATATACTAAAAATCTATTGAAAATGGAAGGTGCAAAGCTAATGAAGACTCTAATGCATTTTTCAATGGTGATTGACAAGGATGAGAAAGGTAACTTAGTTAGTGAGAAGCCTTATGGAGGTATGATTGAATCTCTTCTATACTTGACTGCTAGTAGATCTAATATAGTTTTTAGTGTTGGTTTATGTGCAAGATTTCAAGAAAATCCTAAAAAGTCTCATCTCAAAGCTATGAAGAGAATCTTTAGATATTTACTTGGAATATCTAACCTTAGTTTGTGGTATCAAAAGTGTTCTAGTTTTGATCTATTAGGGTATTTTGATGCTGATTTTATTGGAGATATAGTGAATATAAAAAGTACAAATGAAGCTTGCAGCTTTCTTGGTAATCCTTAGTGACTTAATCATGCAAGAAACAAAATTTCATAGCTCTATCAATAGTCGAGACTGAATGTGTATCTACATCCAATTGCTGCTCACAAATCCTTTTGATCAAACTTTAGCTTGAGGTATGATCACATCCTAATCTTTTGTAATAATACAAGTGCCGTAAACCTCTCTAAAAACCTAATTCAGCATTCAAGATCTAAATATTTTGATATCAAACATCATTTTGTTCTAGACTATATTCGAAAGGGAGATATTTAACTAAATTTTATAGATATTAACCATCAATGAGCAGACATTTTCACAAAATCCCTTATGAAGATAGGTTTTATTTCATAAGAGAAAATTTGCACATGTTTATTCTAAAGTGATTAAAACTTGAATTATAAATGTCAATTTATCATATTGAAATGATATTTATAAGAAGTATATGTTGTTATATGTTAATATTTGATGTTATGGTGAAAAGAATGAAATCTGAGATGAACTATTGAGGTCTGGGTACTTGAGCATAGTCATTCACGGAGTTGTGAAGAATGAACCCAACTTTTCATCCATTATTCTCAAGTTAGTCAAGGAGCATTAACGGTTAGTTTTTTACCCAATGATGAATCTTTAAAAATTCATATTTTTATGGTTCAAATTCTGGGTTTTTCATTCTCCTTTAATCAGTTTAATTGAGTTTTGTCCTTACGTTTAATTTATTTTTATTATTTTTTAATTTTGTTCTTATTACGTGTTTTATGTATTTTTTTTGTAAGTAATTGCATATGGAAAAGAATGGGCATTTGAAGAGCAGAAAAAAAAGAAGAAAATCTATTGAGAAGCCCAGCGCTCCATCACCGCTTGAGCGCGTGAAAATTCTAATTATTGGGCCAGCACTTGAGCACTGTAAACCCAACATCTGGGCGCTGAATGCATAACTGGACATGTTAATTCTCTATTTAAAGAAAAGTTACGTCAAATTGAACACACGCTTGGACAGAACGCAACAGTCGTCAAGAGGCACAAACCCTAAAGTGGTGTGAGCGCAATTAGGCTTGAAGATTAGGAATTTTCTTCAACCTTTCCACCTTTCTACAATGGAGTTTGTCATATTCTTCCCATTGTGTTCTTCTTTTTCCATGTGTAACTAAACCTCTTTTGTTAGGGAGATGATGAATCTTGATACTTTGATGATGTAACTTCTTTTATGGGTTTAATTTATGTTTCTATTTCATGATTTACGTGTTTATCTCTATTCTTAATAGTTTTCTATACCTGATCAATTTGGGAATGATCTTTTGGGTTAATGTAGAACATGTTATAAACATCATAATTTCTGCAATCGCTAGGAATAGACATTGTGAGTTATGTGGTCTTTCTTTTAATTCCCTTGTTCTTGATAATGCCTTTCTATTTGAGGTTAGACTAAGGGATTAGTTAATTCTAAACAGTGTAAGAGGATTAATATACTAAGGGGTTATGTATTAATGAATTTTGAGAATTGACCATAAATCATTGAAATAGAACATAATTAAACTAATATTTGAATGTGCATTTAAAGAGTTCAAGTGAAGTCTGAACCCTAATACTTTGATACCATTGTTTTTCACCCATTTGATTTATTGTTTTGCTTACTTATATTTTTTTTAAATTATATTTGCAACAACTCTCTTTTTCATTAGCTTAGATAGTGTCACTTTTAGTAAATTTAATAATTAATAACTTAATCCTCATGAGACGATATTCTTACTCACTTTTTATTACTTTTGTATTTCGGTGCACTTGCCGATTTCACAACAAGTTTTTGACGTCGTTGCAAGGGATTATAATTTATTAATATTAATTAGTACTTGAAAAGACACTAATTTAAGCATTTTTTGTTTATTTTAATTTTAGTTGTTTATTTTTAATTTTAATTTTAATTTGTTTTGTTTTATTTTTAGATAATTATTTTTCTTATTTAATTTTTATTTTTATTTATTTAATTTCATTTTTAATTTATATATTTTTATTCTTTTTTTGTTGGTTTATTTTTATTAGTAATTTATTTTTCATTTTTAATTTCTTTTCTTTACTTTACTCTAGTTTGCTAGTTTATTTGTTTATGCAAGGTTCTGTGGAGTCAGAAGAATTACTTTTTGATCCAGAGATAATTAGAACAGAAAAAGCAAACAAAAAAATAGCTAGAGAAAGAAAAAGAATTGAGGAGAAAATGGTTGAAACTCCTGAACCAAGAAGACACACTATGGCTGACTATGCCACTCCATCTTCTGAAAGTGTCTCAACTAGTATTGTGCAACCTGCTATCTAAGCAAATAATTTTGAGATTAAATCAGTCTTGCTATAGCTAGTGCAACACAATCAGTTTAGAGGAGGTCAGACAGAAGATCCAAACTTACACATTGCTAATTTCTTGCAGCTCTGTGATACTATCAAATATAATGGAGCTAGTGATGATGCCATACGATTAAAACTTTTTTCATTTTCTTTGAGAGATACAGCCAAAAGCTGGCTACAAGCCCAGCCTCAAGGAAGCATCTCCACTTGGGATGATCTAGTTAGTAAGTTCCTCACTTAGTATTTGTCTCCATCAATGTTTGTGAAAATAGTGAGTGAGATTGCTTGCTTTACTCAAAATCAAGGAGAATATCTCTATGAAGTGTCAGAAAAATTTAAGGAGCTACTTAGAAAATGTCCTCATGAAGCTTTTGAAGTTTGGCAGCAGGTGCAAATCTTTTATAATGGTTTGAATCATCCTACCAGAGCTATGGTGGATGCATCTGCAGGTGGATCTTTGAACATTAAGACTCCTGAAGAGGCGTAGGAATTATTTGAGACTATGGTCACTAATGAATATCAGTTGCCTAGTGGAAGAGCAGTGATCAAACAAGGAGTTATGGAACTTGGCACTCTCGATGCCTTACTTGCTCAGAATAAAAGTATTTCGCAGCTGTTAGCCAACCTCACCAAACAAGTTGAGAATATGCAAGTGAATTCAGTGAACCACCAAGTGTTGATTTGTGACTTCTATAGAGGTAATCATGCTAATGGTGGATGTGAGGCTAGCAACTCTAGTTTCATCTTTCCAAAACAAGTCAATTATATTGGAAATCCTTCAAGACCACAAGGTAATCTTGATTCTAATACTTACAATCTAGGTTAGAGGAATCATCCCAATTTCTCTTAGAAGAATCAGGCCGTACCATTGAATGCTCAGCCCGAGTAAAAGTATTCTCTTGAGATTGCAATGGAGAAACTTTCTCTACAAACCTATATTTTTGTGCAGTAGATTTCCGCTTTTATGGAGGAAACACAGGCTAATTTTTAGAATCAAGGAGTAGCTATTCGGAATTTAGAGAATCAAGTGGGTCAATTAGCAAAACAGTTCTTTAAGAGACCTCCAGGCACCTTACTAAGTGATAGAGTGATTAATTCCAAGGAGCAATGTATGGTAATGTCCTTGAGGAGTGGTCAAGTTATTAGCCCTCAGCCAAAAAAAGATGAAGCTAAAGAAGTGTCTCATTCTCTAAGTCATAATTAAGAAAAAGATGCTAAGGAAGAAGAGATTTATGCTAAAGCCAAAGAGGAACAGTTGAGAGAAATAAGAAAGAAGAATGACTCAGTTTTGTGTAAACCATTGGACTCCTCAATGAACGCTAGACTTTCATTCCCTCAGAGATTGAAGAAGGAAAATTAGGAGAAGGTAGAGAGGCAGTTTTCAAAGTTCCTTGATATTTTCAAGCAGTTGCAGATAAACATTTTTTTTACTGAATCACTTGAGCAGATGCCATCATATGCCAGATTATGAAGGATCTGTTATCAAAGAAGAGGAAACTTAAGGAAGATGAGACTGTAGCACTTACTAAAGAGTGCAACGCTATTATTCAGAGGAAACTGCCACCCAAATTGAAAAATCCAGGTAGTTTCACCATTCCTTGCACTATTGGGGAGCTGGCCATTGAGAAAGCTTTATGTGATCTTGGGGCAAGTATCAATCTGATGCCGAAGTCTATGATGCAAAAGCTGGGCATTGAGAAAGTAAAGTTAATAATGATCTTCCTTCAACTAGCAGATCGATTTATCAAACATCCTTATCGTATAATTGAAGATTTGCTAGTGAAGGTAGAAAATTTTTTCTTTCCTGCAGATTTTGTGGTCTTAGATATGGATGAAGATGATGATATCCCTTTGATTCTTGGAAGATCGTTCTTTGCTACTTCAGGAGCATTAATCAATGTACCTTGAGGTGAGCCCATCTTGAGGGTTGATGGAGATCAGGTGACTATTAATGTTTTTGATAAATCTGCACCGACATCAAATTTCTATGCCCTTGTTGTGAATACCCAATTTTGTCCGAGTTTTCAAAACTGTTATTTCAGAATTGAAGAGAATTAAAAAGAATTGTTATTTTAGAATTAAAAAGAATAAAAAAAAGAAGAAAAGAAAAAGAGAAAAGAAGAATTAATTATGTCAATAAGTGTTCCTTGTTTTGTTTAGCTATTTTCTTGTTTTTTGTTTAGCCCATTTCTTGTTTTTGTTTTTGTTTAGCTCAATAAGTTATGCTTACAAAAATCTAAAATAAAAAAAACAAATAACGACAATAAAAATAAAAAAAATAAAAATAAAAACAATAATAAAAAAGAGAGGCTGTCGTTGGCAACCTTCGTGGTTTGTTTTTTGTTTTTTTTTTCATTTTTGAGTGTGAGTCATTTTGCGTTTTTTGCTTGGTCTTTTCCCTTTTTTCCTTTTCTGGCCATGCATTATGCTCTCCATGCATTGCTGCAGCACACACCCACCCACTATTTTTTACGTTCCTTACCTGCAACAAACACCACATAGAGGGGGACAACTTGCTTTGCTCCCCACTTTTTTTTTCGTTCCTCACCTGCTGCACTGTTGCACACCCACCCACTCACTTTCAAGTACACTCTCATACACTCACTGATACCACATAGCAGAAAGAAAGGGAAAAGGCAAGGAAGAGAGGGCTTCAACAAAAAAAAGATTGTCAAAGGCAATATAAAAGGGGGAAGAAGAGGTTTTTAGAGGGTCTTTTTTTTTAAGGTTAGAAAAATTCTGAAAGAATAAAAAAGGCAGAGAGGGTGAGGTAGAGAGGAAGAGAAGGAGAGTTTCTTCAGTGGAAGGTAAAGAAAAAAAATTTCTCATCGCCTAAGCATATAAATTTTGAACTTTCCCCAAACAATAACCACCACCGTCAAACTACACCTATCTCACGGCTCCATCACCAACCGATAGAACACTCAAACTTCATCTCAGTCATCCATCTTTCAACCATAAACAACAACTTCATATCCACCCCGTACATAACCACCATAGCAACCTAAACCCCCATGACCATTCTCAACTCAACAACCAATTTCTAACAACAAGCTCAACACTAAGACAAATCACCCTACAACCAAAAAAGAAAATAGAACCACCCCCCACCAAGCTCAATACCAAAATAGAACCATCCCCTACCAAGTTCAATACCAAAATAGAACCACCCCCACCAAGTTCAACACCAAAACGAAACCACCCCCATCAAGCTTAACACCAAAACAAAACACCACCACGACCCAAAACCCCCACCGCCGTGAACCCCCATGGAACACCGTCCACCCCCAAGCCTCCACGCCACCAACTAGAAAACATCGCCTCCATCGTTCCCTTCACCTAGCAGTAACCCCCATCAAACCACCCAAACCTCTAACCAGCCACCACCCCATACCTTTCTTCATCCACCTCGGACCACCCCACTAACCCACGAACCTCCACGCTCCAGCCACAGATTCTCCGCCATGAAGCCACCCCACCGCACCAACCACCAGAACAATACCCTTCTATGACAGCCACCATGGTCCACCATGAAGCCCACAACCTCCAAATCCGTGATCCAGATCCATCGGAGCACTGCCCCAGCAACAACCTGTAATCACCGCCTCATTTATCTAGCCAGCAAAAAACCAGATCCACCGCGCCTCCCCGCTCACCAACCAGATCCAACACCTAACGAGCCACCCACGCTTTCACCGTCCTCTCCCCCCATCTGTGAGCCTAGCCACCACGTCCAACGAAACCCCTCATTTCTCTCCCCTCCATTCGCACCGCAAAACACCCCCACAAATCTCCAAATCTGACCCAGCCACCACCATCTGACCACCCCATCGTCGTCCACAGCCTGAGCTACCGAGCCTTGAGCTACCGAGCCTTGAGCCACCATGCCTCAACCTCCTTGTTTTTGGGGTTTTTAGTTCCAACCCCCCTTTTGTTCTCTGTTTGTGATTTTGTTCCAAAGACTAAATGTCTTTTCTTTTATTTATTTAGTTTATTTTTTTTATACTAAAATAATTCGATGTTTTTTTTTCGGTGGGGGTAGTTTTCTTTCTTTAGGGATTTAGTTGAATTTGTCTTTGTTTGGGCCTAAGAGTTTAGTATGGTCTTTTTTTTTTTTGTTGAGTGTGCTTTTTTATTAGGATTTAGTTTTTTTTTTTTTATGATATTTGGCTATGTGGTTTTAGGTTGTTTGGGCACTAATTAAAGGCTTGGGTCAGTTTTTGTTTTCTTAAGTTTTTTTTTTTGTTTAGTGGGTTGTTATTACCAAATCTAAGGTTTTTTTTTCTCTTTTAAGCTTTAATTTGCATTTGGGTTTTATTTTATTTTGGGTCAGCAACTCTTTTGTGCGTTTCTTCTCATTTATTATTTGAGTCTTTAGTAGTTGATATAAAAAAAATTTGATGTTTGACCCCTTTTTTTAAAAAAAAAAGAAAAAAAAGAGGTTTTGTTTTTCATTTGTTGACTGTTTTTTAAGACGAAGAAAATAAAACGGGATTAGCTGAGCTGTGACAACTTGTTAATCTTATTTTTTTAAAATTATCTGAGTTGTGACAGCTTGATGATTTGTTTCTTTTTCTGTAAAAAAAAAGTTCTTTATAAAAAAAATAAAGAAAATGAAAAGAAGTTAACTGAGTTGTGACAACTTGTTAATCTCGAAACTTTTAAAATCATCTAAGTTATGATAGCTTGATAATTCATTTTTTTAAAATCAAAATAGTCTTTTTTTTAAATAAAAATAAAAAAACCAACCCACAACCATTTTTCTAAAGAACGACGTGGCTTTGAATTCCTCATTACATCCAAGGATACGTAGGAGCAGAATCCTAATTCTGTCAAGCCAAAATTCATTTTTCATAATTTATTTGTTTGTTTAGTTTATCTTTTAATAAATGGGTAAAATAAATATTTTTAAGAGTTATAAAAATTTGCACAACTAATTTAAGGTAACCGTCTTAGGGCGGATGTATTAGGGGTGTTATGGGGTTAAGTCTCCATCTTTCCCTGTGCATAATTAGATTCCCGAACTTGATTTTTTGAATGTAGACCATCTTTTTTCGGTTTTCTAATTTTTCCTAATAAAAATAAAATTGGTGGCTACTCCATTTCTTATTTCTTAAAAATTTTATTTTTTTGTCACTCCTGTCGTGATCCCGGTTGCGACAATTAGCGACTCTGCTGGGGATATTTGAGAGTCAAGCATTTGTAAATTGGTTGTGCAAATTTTGTGACATTTACATGTTTGTTTTACCTTTTCTGTTTTGTCTTGTTTTTCTATTTTGTTTAATTTGTTTATTGATTATTTTAACTGTAATTTTTATTTGTTATACAAACCTTAGGGTAGAGAACCTTTGGGAATTTGTGTTGTGTTTGCTTTGTTTGCAGGAGGTGGGTAGTTTTAGGATTATAAATGTTTGTATACTCCCTGCATACACCGCACTTACACATTTCTCACACATATTCGAGTGGGGCCTTATACCCGGGTCTGAGTGAAGCCTAAGTTAGGTAGAGGTTGCATAGTGGTAGCCATTTTGGATGTACATCCTTTTTGGTTATCGCGAAAACCTTATCTAGAGTGTGTCTTTTTCATGAATGTCCCGCACCTAGTGGTTTACCCACTGTTGTGGTCAACATTCTGAAATGGGACTTAGCTCAAGAGGCTTTTAGAATAGTAGAGCCACCCAATGAAAGTTCTCACAATTTAGAAAGACCCGTAGATCCTTAGGATAGAAATCCTCAAATTTAAGACAATCCTTTAGGGCACAAAGGGAGCGTACCTTTTTTGTTATCCTAAATTTCATCCATGTCATAATCTTTATTGTATATATACATCATAAGTAGTGTGGTCCATTAATGTGATAAGCCATAATCATGCCCCTCTTAAAGAAAAGTTTTTTTTGCACAAGATATAAAATGTTTTTTTTTAAAAAAATGGGGCAAATCACTATTAAAGGATTAATTATTTATCCATCATTGCATTCATTCTAAAAAAATACTTTGCATCCTTGCACCATGTTTCTTACCACACTTTAATCTCTTTGTCGTTCCTCAGGAAAATTTGTTAAAGAACCATTAAACTCAATTAAGGCTTGACTATGAGTATCTTTGATGGAAAGAAATATGGGATCAGATCACAATGATATGACCTTGAAAAAGACTCTGTGACTCAAGGCTAAGAAAGTTAACACTGAAAGCCTAATGATTATGGCCCGAATGCTGAAAAAGACCTAACGTTTGACACTTGTAGCAAAGTATGGGAAATTTTTGGACTTGTTAGAGGTAAATATGCAAGTGGAAGCCATCACTGTAGTGGCCCAATATTATGACCCACATCTTTGATGTCTCACCTTTCAAGATTTCTAGCTAGCTCCCACTTTGGAAGAATTCGAGTAGATTCTAGGATTACCGTTGGAAGGTAAAAAGCCATACTGTTACATGGGACACTATACATCCATCCAAATTGTAGCAAATGTCTTGAAAGTGCACACAAGAGACCTATAAGGTGCGCAGCAGAATAGGAATGGAACCAAAGGATTTTTAAGAGAGTACCTCAAAGGACATATGCGTCACTTAGCCAAAAGTGGAGATAGGGATGTTTTTGTGGATGTACTAGCCCTCACCATTTATGGCACAGTCTTGTTCCCTAATATTGATGACTATGTGGATTATGCAGCAATTGATGTGTTCCTTGCTTGCAAGTTTAACACCGATAACCCGGTCCCAACCATTCTCGCAGATGTTTTCTCTACCCTGAACTTTTGTCACGAAAAGAATGGCAAGAGGATTCTCTGCTGCTTGCCGATGTTGTATGTTTGGCTCACAGCTCATGTTTTCAATAGGTCATGCAAAGCAAAATGCCCTATCACTGACTTCAATATGTACCTCTTAAAGAGCAAGAGCAGTCATGAATGGGCAGACCATTTGGCGAGATTGGATAAAAAGTAGATAAGATGGTATCCTCAGTGGAAGGATGCAGAAACTATCATATACTAGTATGGAAGGCTCCTAAACGGATCCCTCATGGGTACACGAGGGTGTATTAATTACAATCCAGCCTTGGCACAGCAACAACTTGGTTATCCTATAATGGGACCACTTGCGAAAGTCCAAATAACCCATTTTGTTCTTCATTATACAGACACAAAAGACATTGAATCACTTCAAAAGGTCTGAAATGCTTAGGACAGAGTCATCTGAAGAGGAAAAGAACTGGGAGTTAGAAGTTGTGCAGCCAAGGAAAATTACCGTCAATGCGTTAGAGATAGAGTTCGGGAAATCAAGTTACCATTCAAAACCCCAACAATTCTTATGGTTGGTGAATCTTCAGTCTCGATTGTGATTAAAAATGAAGAGATGAAAGAAACGAAAGCAATATTAACAAAAATGGAAAAGGAAAAGGAGAAAATGAGAGCTGAGTTGAGAGAGACCCGCCAGGCATGTACAACCTTGAAGTGAGAAAATGTTAAAAAGGACCACATTCTCGAAGGGGCTAACAAAAAGATGAAGATGGAACATGATTACCTACTGAAGACCAAGCATTGTCTGGGGGCAGCAAACAAGGAATTAGGGCTCCGAAGGCAAGAAAGAGACAGAGTTATGGCTAAAAACTAACAACTTAAGGAGCAGGTCAAGAATGCCAAATTAACCCAGAGTAATGCGATGTGACTGGTAGAAGAAATGAGGCAACAGATGAAAATGACATCTGAGAGATATGAAGATGTGATAAAAAATAAGAAGCTCCACATAAAAGAGACAATTACATAATATGAGGTCGCATTACAACAAGAACAGGAAAATATAAAGAAATTGATGGATCGGGTGGAACAAGACAGAGAAGACATTGATGGATGGAAAGAGGAAGTCTATTTTTGGATGAGTCGCTTTACAAAGTTAGCATGTTTAGCTAATGGGGCAATCACAAACACTCCATATCATTTGAAATGACTTCATTGAGTACTGCAAGAACCTTATAGGGCAAATGAAACAAATGACCAAGGTATATTCAGATAGAGAATAATCTTATGTGGTTTAGTCATGATGTATTCAATTGAGAAATGATGTAATGATGTACACCTTTAAAATGGCGGTTACCATATTTTTTCAATTGAATAAATGAAATGCCCTTGGTTCGACACTCATTTTCTTATCCCATATTTCACTTGAGACTCAATACTTTTGAACGAGATGTTCTAGGTAATAGTCACGGCAAACAAAGATCAAAGATACTCACTTCAAATCTACTTGGCATAAAACCACTAACGGTCCTCTAACAAATAATGAACACAATCTCGTGAAAAAAAAAATAATTTGATTTTTACAATTTTCAGGCAATAATTTTTGAACCATTGTTCGTCCTCATAAAACGCATATCACACAAACCCGGACCTATGAAACAAGGCGGTAAACTAGGCTGAAAGAGTTGTCAAGCTCATAAAGAAATTTGAATCAAAAGGTGGATGAAATGAGGGAAAGAATCAATGCAATGGTAGAAGGACAATTAAAGGTCGAAGATTTACTGAGACCCTTAGAACAACAAATAGAACCTCTGTCGGCACTGGAGTAAATGCAAATGCGAATAACAACATGAATGAAGAAGATGATTCTATGAATGGGAATCTCAAAAGGGGGAATAACAGTGTGAAAGTCACTCATAAGCAGCCATTAAAAATATTTTTGAACAATAACTTTGAAAAATAAAAATTAAGAGATGAATTGATGGGAAAGATGCAAGAGCAAATTAAAGTCATGCATGGTCCTAATTTATATGGCTCAGTAGGAATCGATGAACTGTGCCCGGAGGTTGAATTCAATATCCCTAAGGACTTCAAATTTCCAGATTTTTTAAAGTACGACAAAAGCACCAATCCAAAGTTTCATCTAAAGACCTACATTACTAAGATGGCTATTTGGTCACGGGATCAAAGATTCCTAATCAATTTCTTCCATGAAAGCCTGACCGGGCCAGCTTTGGAATGGTACATGCAACTTGACCATTCAAGGATTTCTTGCTGGGACGATCTGACAAGCCAATTCTTAGGGCAATATCAATTTAACATGGATACCACACCTACCCAAGAACAACTAGAGGCAATGCAGAAGAAACATGGTAAAACTTTCAAATAATATGCCCAAAGGTGGAGAATGTTGGCAGCCCAGGTTAAACCACCATTGAGGCTGATGGAATGGGCTACCTAGGAGCACCTTTTATTGGGCTGATGGAATGGGCTGCCTACAAGGATTTTTTAGACCTGATTGTGGCTGGAGAAAGGATCGAGAATCTTGCAAAAGCCAAAAAATTACCTACTTGAAATATAGAGAACAATTTTCCTAAAAAGGTGGCACTGGTAAAGAAGAAGGAACCAGAAGTTAGTTATATGCAACAACAAAACTCATGCTTCTCCCGTAATCCCTAATTATACCCTTCTTATCAAGCCCCTCTACCCGTTTTTCCAGTTTACCAGACTTTATACCAAGTCAACAATGTCCCATCACCATGTCCATACGCCCCAACCCGTCCTGTCTATACTAATCGTCCTCCCGCACCTCGAAATCTAGGAAACCAAGGGTATACTCGGCCCCTATTGAATCTACCCCCTTTCCCCAAGCTGCTAATCTCTAATGCCAATTCGTTCAACAGTTTTTTGATGTGCACTTGGTTACGTGCGCCCCTACTTGCCCTGTGGTACCCCTATTCATAGCTTGGTACAATCCTAATGCAACTTGTAAGTTCTATATGGATAACATAGGACACTCAATTGAAGATTGCGAGGTATTTAAAACAACAGTAAGGAAATTGATTGCCTGCGGAAAGCTAGACTTTGAAGAGGAGAAATGGCCTAGCATTACTAGTAACCCAATTCCAAATCATGGGAAGGGAACTGTAAATGCATTATAAAAAAACAAGGAAGGAGTTCAAAATGCAGTAAATGTCAGAACTCCTATGAAGTTAATACTCCAAGGTCTGGTCCAAGCAGGCTATTGTTCTTCAGTAACCTTAGAGGATGTAAGGTTTGAGTATGATACTGAAGCTTATTGTGAATACCATATGGAGAGGGGGCACGATATTGAAAGTTGTCAAGAATTTAAAGCTCAAGTGTAGAGATTTGTGGCTTTGGGTGTAATGGATGTTACTCAAGCAAGAGCGTTCACAAAGGAAATAGATATTGTGGAGCATTTAGTTCTCAAACTTCCACGTACTAGTGAAGTCCTAAATTCTGGGAAAGTTGTCATAAAGATAAAGAAGCCTACACTTTTTCCTTACAGTGATACCCATATTGTACCTTGGAAGTATGATGTCAAGATGGAGACACAAGGTAATATAGGACAAACCTCTTCAGCCCCTATTACTCAGATAGTAGAGCTTGCATAAGCAGTGACAAATGTCGTAGGCATATGAGGGATTACAAGAAGCGGTAGGTGCTAAGGGCAAGAAGATAAGACTGGAAAAAGAAACGCAAGCCTCTTAGAAACAAAAGAAGATGAAGAAGAAGAGTTCCTAAAAATCATGAAGTAAAGTGAGTATGATGTAATAGAACAGCTCAAAAAAACTCCAGTCACAATCTCTCCATTGTCACTTATCATGAGTTCTAAACCTCATCACAAAGCATTGCAGAAAGTGTTAAATGAAGCCTATGTGAAGTCAGATGTTATCCCAGAAAGCTTGATGAGCATGGTGGATCTGATAAGGCACATCAATGTGATCCATTTCTCTGAAGAAGAAGTGGTACGTTCAACATGGAATAACCCATGTGCTTTGCACATCACTTTGAAATGTCAAGGATATGTAGTTGCAAAAGTGTTGATTGATAGGGGTTCCGCCTTGAACGTCCTCCCGAGGATAACTTGTCCCAATTGGCTATGAGTGTAGAAGACCTAAAACCTTAAGAAATGATAGTGCGAGCCTTCGATGGAAGAAAAAGAGGGATTATGGGAGAAGTGACCCTTCCACTTGAGATAGGCTTGAGCTGCTTCCAAGTAATGGAGATTGAGCCTATATATATTATGCTCTTAGAAAGACCATGGATCCATGCTGCTAGTGTTGTTCCCTCAACTTTGCACCAATGCTTGAAGTACATCAACAATGGGTGTCTGGTTACCATTCGAGGAGAAGAAGAAATCCTATTAATGAAGCCTACTTCAGTGTCTTATGTTGAAAACATAAACTTGGAGGTGGAGAATTTCTTACACAGCTTCCAATTGGTGGAATCAAAGGCAAAGAAGGACGAGTCACCTTCTAAAAATGTTCATCAAATTGTGATTTGCATAATGACAAAAAATGGTTATCAAGCCGGGAAAGGTTTAGGAATTTATCTGCAAGGAACCAAGTCTACAATCACCCTACTAGAGAACAAGAGCATATATAGTCTGCGACATGATGCATCCTTAGAAGGTATGATGAAGCAAGGTCTGACTCTCAATGAGAAGAATAAAGTGAAAAGGACTATTCCTCATTTGAAGGAAACATTCTCTGTCCCTGCCGAAGTCTTCAATGGAACCTCCAATCCTCGAGTCTGGCTAATCATTAACAATGTGGAGGAAGACTTAGGAGAAGACCATGCTATCAAACCCTCCGACAACTTGAAACCTTTGGACAATTCGCGATCTGAGACGTTAATTGATGTGATTTCCATAAAGTAATTGTTTAGTCATGATGTTATCCTAGACTTTTATGATGTTGAATTTATGTTAAGTCTTATTGAAGCTTTAATATTATGAACTTGTGTGTTTTTAGTGTGATTCACTGCTCATGTGACCTTTTATCAAAGTTTCAATGCAATGAACTTGTGTGTTTCTCAGTTGATTCACTGTTTTGTTTCTTTTCTATCATCAACTTACCTTTTTCTTAGCCTTGTCAATTGCCATATTTTCCTTCTGTCAATAGTTTCTAATCTGGCATAAATAAATCTTCCAGGGATTTAAGTCTTGTAGAGCCATTGTCGCATGAAGGGATTCTTAAAAGTTTAAAAATGGATTCTCATTTAATAATGAATATAGACAACTATGACTCAGATGAAGAAAGGGATGCTACTGAGGAGTTTGCCAAGTTGGTAGAAAGGTCTGAGAGAGAATTCAGCCTGAATGAAGAAGAAGTGGAGATGATCAATATGGGAACTGATGAAGACAAGAAAGAGTTAAGGTTGGTGGATAACCTAGAACGAGAAAAGATCAAGTTATTCAGGGACTACATGGATGTCTTTGCATGGCCTTATCAAGATATGCCAGGGCTAGATCTGAGTATAGCTTCCCACAAAATCCCGTTATACCCCAATGTTGAGCGAAAAAACAGAAATTGAGGAGAATGCACCCTAAAATGTCTTTAAAGATCAAGGAGGAAGTCACCAAGCAATTGGAAGCAGGATTTTTGAAAGTATCTAGACACCCAGAATGGGTAGCAAATATCATCCCCATTCCGAAGAAAGATGGAAAAGTCAGGATATGTGTGGATTATAGGGATTTGAATAAAGCTAGCCCTAAAGATGATTTCCCATTGCCTCACATTGATGTCCTTGTCGATAATGCAACAAGTGGCCATAGATTCTCCTTCATGGATGGGTATTATGGTTACAATCAGATTCCCATGGATGCAAATGATAAAGAAAAGACCACATTCATCACGACTTGGGTTGGGGCCAACTTTTTTTGTTACATAGTTATACCATAGTGGCCAAGTCGGGTTGAAGAATGTTGAAGTACAAGCTGAAACTAAACCCAGCAAAATGTGTTTTTGGTGCATCGACTAGAAAATTGCTTGGTTTTGTTGTTAACAAGGAAAGGATCAAAGTGGATTCGGACAAAGTCAAAGTGATACAAGAGATGCCCGCTCCCAAGACCGAAAATGAGGTAATAAGCTTTCTTGGGAGGCTGAATTACATCGCTAGGTTCATATTGATGATTTCCCATTGCCTCACATTGATGTCCTTGTCGATAATGCAACAAGAGGCCATAGATTCTCCTTCATGGATGGGTATTATGGTTACAATCAGATTCCCATGGATGCAAATGATAAAGAGAAGACCACATTCGTCACGACTTGGGGAACTTTTTGTTACATAGCTTTGTTCCACGATATGATTGAGGTATACATGGATGACATAGTGGCCAAGTCCAAAGAAGGAGAAAAGTGTTTGAAAGACTCAAGCTGAAACTAAACTTGACCAAAGTGTGTTTTGGTGCATCGATAGAAAATTGATTGGTTTCCACATTCGTCAAGCCATGTGGCAATGTTGCAAAAGCTGTTTGAAAGACTCAGGAAGTACAAGCTGAAACTAAACCCAGCAAAATGTGTTTTTGGTGCATTGACTAGAAAATTGCTTGGTTTTGTTGTTAACAAGGAAAGGATCAAAGAGGACTCGGACAAAGTCAAAGTGATACAAGAGATGCCTGCTCCCAAGACCGAAAATGAGGTAATAAGCTTTCTTGGGAGGCTGAATTACATCGCTAGGTTCATAGCCAATATGATTAGCACCTACGAGCCAATCTTCAAGCTACTAAAGAAACAACAACTAGGAGAATGTGATGAACATTGTCAGGAAGCTTTTGAGAAGATAAAAGCCTACTTGCAAAGCCCTCCTATTTTGGTGCCACCTACACAATTGCTTGGTTTTGTTGTCGGATCAAAGTGGACTTCAATATTATATCTCACCGAAATTGTATTGCAAACATCTATGGGAGCAATGCTAGGATGAACATTGTCGGGAAGCTTTTGAGAAGATAAAAGCTTACTTGCAAAGCCCTCCTATGACACCTAGTGAAGCAAGAAAGAAAGAACATGCCATTTATTATTTGAGCAAGAAGATCAATGATTGTGAGTCTCGCTACATGGTAATCAAGAAGACTTGATGTGTGCTAGCATGGACGTCAAGAAGTGCTAGCATGTTTCCACACGAGTCTCCAAGTGGCAAATGGTTCTTTCTAAGTTCGATATAAAGCACATGACTCAGAAATCTATCAAATCGAGCATAATTACAGATCATTTAGCCGAGAACCCACTCAATCACAAGCAACCTGTGATGTCTAAATTCCCCGATGGAGATGTTTTAACAGTTGAAGAAGAAGAGTCAGATGAAGAAAACATATGGAAGATGTACTGTGATGGAGCAGTCAACATGTATGTGAGCGGCATAGGGGCAGTGGTCACCTTACCAAGTGGGAAGCAATACCCTATCGCCATCAAGTTAGAGTTTGATTGCACCAATAATGTTACCGAGTATGAAGTGTGTGCTCAAGGATTGAAAGTTGCAATGGAATTGGGAGTGAAAAAACTACAAGTATATGGAGATTTGGCACTAATAATTTATCAAGTGAATGGGGAATGGCAGACTAAGGATCCAATATTGATTCCATACTAGAAATATTTGATGCAGTTGGTCAAGAAGTTTGAAGGGATCACATTTTCGCACTTGACCCGAGATAAGAACCAATTTGCAGATGCTCTAGCTACTTTAGCTGTAATGACTAATCTGAATATTCATGCTAATGTGCAGCTCATCCGAGTCAGGACACAAAATGAACTGGTTTATTATTCTAATGTTGAGGAAGAAGAAAATGGTCCACCTTGGTCCCACGATATTAAGCAGTACATTAAGTTTAGAGAATACCCATTAGGGGCAAGTGAGACAAACAAAAAGACCATCCGCCGGTTCTCCATGGCTTTCTTTTTGAATGGGAAGTACAGTACAAAAGGAACTATGATGGTACACTCCTTAGACGTATAGAAGCTAAGCAGGCTCTCACCATCTTAACAGAAGTTCGTGAAGGGATTTGTGGAACACATGCCAATGGTATGACGATGGCTCGCCAAATCCTATGATGTGGTTATTACTAGTCCACTATGAAATCTGATTGCATAGGATATGTTCGAAAGTGTCATAAATGTCAAGCATACGCTAACCGCATTAATGCACCTCTTGTCCTATTGCATAATATGGTGGCACCTTGGCCTTTTTCAATTTAGGGAATCGATGTCATTGGGCCAATAAATCCAAAAGCTTCCAATGGCCATAGGTTTATCCTGGTTGCAATTAATTACTTCACCAAGTGGGTAGAGGCTGCTTCCTATGCCAAGGTCACTCAAAAAGTCGTCCTTAAGTTTTTGAGGGCGAACATCATCTATCGATATGGAATTCCGGAAAAGATTATCACAGATAATGCCCCTAATCTCCATAGCGCCGAAATTAAGAATCTGTGTGAAAGGTTTAAGATCAAGCATTACAATTCTACTCCTTACAGACCCTAGATGAATGGTGCAGTAGAAGCAGCAAACAAGAATATGAAGAAGATAGTAGCCAAAATAGTGGTCAACTACAGAGAATGGCATGAGATGCTCCCCTATGCTCTCCATGCATATTGCACTAATATCTGATCTAGCACTGGGGGAACACCATTTTCTTTGGTGTATGGCATGGAAGCATTTTCCCCTATAGAGGTCGAAATCTCATCCTTAAGAGTATTGATGGAAGCCGAGCTAGAAGAGGCAGAATGGGTAAAAACTCGATATGAGCAATTAAACATGATTGAAGAAAAATGATTAAAACCCATTTGTCATGGGCAATTATACCAAAGAAGAATGGCAAGAGCTTTCAACAAGAAAGTACGCCTTAGGGAGTTTCAAGCAGGTGACCTGGTTTTAAAGAAAAAACTTTCAAACTAAGAAGAAACCCGAGGCAAATGGGCACTGAGTTATGAGGGGCCTTGTATTGTTAAATAGACATTCTTTGGAGGAGCTTTTAGTTTTGACAGATATAAATGGAAATGAATTGCCAAGACCGACCAATGTAGATGCAGTCAAAATGTTCTACGCCTAAAAAACAAAAAGAGAAAAATAGGAAAGGAAAGAAAAGAAAGGAAAAAAAGCTCGTTAGGTCAAAAACCCGCAAGGGCGGCCTAAGCAAAAGTTAGGGCATTTAAATTAGGCAAAAGTTTAAAGTCAGCAAAGGCTCTCCTAGGAGATGTCATTTGAAGGGCTCACTGGGACAACATGAAGGAAATAAGAAACAAAAAAAATTAGGGTAATTTTGAGCAATGATGGAAAAGAAAAACTGGGGCAAATTTGAGCGAAGATCAATGGAAGAGAATTTATAGCATTGGCAGTCAATAGTTGTAATGTCCATCTAACAATTAGGACCTATCTAATGAGAACGAAGGAATCCTAACTGGGGCAATTACCTTTTGCTTTGCCTTTGTGTCGTCCTTTGTACTATTTGTCATTTTTGAATGAAAAAACCTTTCTCTTTCTTTTCGTCTCTCTTATGCTTCTTCTTTCTTTATCCAGTTTCTTTCTTTCATACTTATGAAATCATACAGTTTATTACAAAATGCTTCTATAAAAAGGAATATAAATTCAGTATCATTGATTGAACAATTTAATGGCAATCCTCCAATTAATAAGTTAGGTCAAGAATGAGTTAGAAGTTTCAATCGAGGGATGAAAACTAGGTCTACCCCATATGCAATCCACAATGCTAGGAAGGAGAGAGGGACTGTGTGCCTGACGAACAAACTCAGAAAGAAAAATACTCAATGTTTGAAGATCCCAAGGAATTTGAAACAAGTCGATAAGCCCTAGTTTACGAGAGCTTGCGCCTGGGTTTGATGGATCAAAATTTTTCGAGGACGCAATTAGCATCAAGAATGCAAGTGAAAGATTTTGACATAATGTTTTTAGTCTATTGACACGATCTTTAGATTTTGAGTTGCAGGAATGAACAGTGTAATATCTTTTCATGATCGAAAGACAATGAGCTATAATAGCTTTGAACGTGACTTCTTTGGATTTCACGCCAAGCTTCACTATAGAAGAACAAAAAAAAAGCTTAAAAAAAATTCTAGGTCCATGACCTGGTAAAATGTTAAAAAAAATTCTAAGTCCTTGGTTTGTTGGCTTTCACAAAAAAAAAATTTGGTCCATGGCCTAACGATCTCTCTTTCAAAAAAAACCAAAAAATAATACTCTCAAGTCCTTGACTTGATAACCATGTTTTTTTACAAAATTTAGGTACATAACCTAATGATTTTTCCTAAAAAAGAAAAAAAGAAGAAGAAGAAAAAAAAAGAATGAGAAGGAAAAAAGAAGAAGAAAAGAAAATAAAATCTTTTGGGCCAAGCCCATTGTCCTTTAAATTATAGGCCAAGCCCACTATCCTTTAAATTTCGGGCCAAGTCCATTGTCTTTTAAATTTCAGGACACCAGATACCCAATACTTTTTTAATTTCAGGCCAAACTCATTGCCTTTTAAATTTTGAGACACCAGATACTCAATGTTTTTTTAATTTTGGGCCAAGCTTATTGCCTTTTAAATTTTGGGACACCAGATAACCAATACTTTTTTAATTTCGGGCTAAGCCCACTGTCTTTTAAATTTCGAGACACTAATACCCAATGCTTTTTAAATTCCGGGTCAAGCCCAATGCCTTTTAAATTTCAAGACACCAAATACCCAATGCTTTTTTAATTTCGGGCCAAGCCCACTGTCTTTTAAATTTCGGGACACCAGATACTCAATGCTTTTTAAATTTCGGGCCAAACTCATTGCCTTTTAAATTTTGGGACACTAGATACCCAATGTTTTTTTAATTTCAGGCTAAGCCCACTGTCTTTTAAATTTCGAGACACCAGATACCTAATACTTATTAAATTTCGAGTCAAGCCTATTGCCTTTTAAATTTCGGGACACCAGATACCCAATGCTTTTTTTAATTTCAGGTCAAGCCTACTGTCTTTTAAATTTCAGGACACTAAATACCCAATGCTTTTAAATTTTGGGCCAAGTCCATTATCTTTTAAATTTCGGGACACCAGATACTCAATGATTTTAAATTTTGGACCAAGCTCATTGCCTTTTAATTTTCGAGACGTCAGATACCCAATGCTTTTTAATTTTTGGGACGCCAGATACCCAATGCTTTTTAATTTTCGGGACGCCAGATACCCACTGCATTTTAATTTTTGAGACACCAGATACCCAATGCTTTTTAATTTTCGGGACACCAAATACCCACTGCTTTTTAATTTTAGGGATACCAAATACTCGTTGCTTTTTAATTTTTGGGACGCCAAATACCCACTGCTTTTTAATTTTCATGACGCCAGATATCCAATACTTTTTAATTTTCAGGACACTAGATACCCAATGCCTTTTAATTTTCGAGACATCAGATACCCAATGCTTTTTAATTTTCGAGACGCCAGATATCCACTACTTTTTAATTTTTGGGACGCTAGATACCCAATGCTTTTTAATTTTTGGGATGCCAGATGTCCACTTCTTTTTAAATTTTGGGACGCCAGATGCCCATTGTCTTTTAAATTTTGGGCCAAGCCCATTGCCTTTTACATTTCAAGTCACAAGGTCATCCAATGTCATTTATGTTCCTTTTTTTTTAATTTATTCTTTTTAATCAATAAATGTCAACTATGCTGCGACAGCTTGTTGACGAGGTGGTGACGCCTCCAACTCTATGCTGAGCTTCACCTTAGTAGGATTACCGAAGCTACGACAGTTCGTAAATCCGCATTTAAGCTCGTTAGTTTTCAATCAGCACTTTTGATTTATCCATTCACTTCATCTCATGCATTGCTAGACAAAATTTAAGGTCACATCTTTACTTGTTTCTTACGACGATAATATGAAAAACTATGATTATTCCTAATATCTAATGAGAAACAAGTAAAGATGGACAACTGTGAATGCCCAATTTTGTCCAGGTTTTCAAAACTGATATTTCAGAATTAATTAGAATTAAAAAGAATTGTTATTTCAGAATTAAAAAGAATAAAAGAAAAAGAAAAGAAAAAGAGAAAATAAGAATTAATTATGCCAACAAGTGTTCCTTGTTTTGTTTAGCCATTTTCTTGTTTTTTGTTTGGCCCAAAATTTTATTTAGTCCATTTCTTGTTTTTGTTTTTGTTTAGCCCAATAAGTTGTGCTTACAAAAATATAAAAGAAAAAAAACTAATAACAACAATAAAAATAAAATAAAAAATAAAAAGGAGAGGCTATCATTGGCAACCTTGGTGGTTTGTTTTTTCTTTGTTTGTTTTTTTTTTCATTTTTGAGCATTAGTCATTTTGCCTTTTTTGCTTGGTCTTTTCCCTTTTTTCTTTTCTGGTCATGCATTATGCTTTCTATGCATTGCTACAGCACACACACACCCACTATTTTTTACATTCCTCACCTGCAGCATACACCACACAGGGGGACAACTTGCTTTGCTCCCCACTCTTTTTTTCGTTCCTCACCTGCTACACTGTTGCACACCCACCCATTCACTTTCAGGTACACTCTCACACACTCATTGATACCACATAGCAAAAAGAAAGGGAGAGGGCAAGGCAGAGAGGGCTTCAACAGAAAAAAGATAGGCAAAGGCAATATAAAAAGGGGAAGGAGAGGATTTTAGGGGGTCTTTTTTTTGGAAGGTTAGAAAAATTCTGAAAGAATAAAGAAGGTAGAGAGGGTGAGGTAGAGAGGAAAAGAAGGAAAGTTTCATCAGCGGAAGGTAAAGAAAATTTTTTTCTCATCGCCTGAGCATATAAATTTTGAACTTTCCCTAAACAATAACTGCCACCATTGAACTACACCCATCTCACAGCTCCATCACCAACCGATAGAACACTCAAACTTCATCTCAGTCATCCATCTTTCAACCATAAACAACAATTTTATATCCACCCCGTACACAACCATTATAGCAACCTAAACCCCATCACCATTCTCAACTCAGCAACCACTTTCTAAAAACCAAGCTCAACACCAAGACAGAATCACCCCACAACCAAACAAAGAAAACAGAACCACCTCCCACCAAGTTCAACACCAAAACGGAACCACCGCCCATCAAGCTCAACACCAAAACAAGACACCACCACGGCCCAAACCCCCCACCAACCGTGAACCACCTCGGAACACCGTCCACCCCTAAACCTCCATGCCACCAACCAAAAATATCCCTCCACCATTCCCTTCGCCCGGTCGTAACCCCCCATTAAACCACCCAAACCACTAACCAGCCACCACCCCATACCTTTCTTCATCCACCTCGGACCACCCCACCAACCCACGAACCTCTATGCTCCAGCTATTGATTCCCCGCCATGAACCCACCACAAACAACCACCCCACCGCGCCAACCACCAGAACAGCACCCTTCCATGGCAGCCACCACGCTCCATCATGAAGCCCGCAACCCCCAAATCTGTGACCCATATCCACTTGAGCACCACCTTAGCAACAACCCGTAATCACCATCTCGTTTCTCTGGCCAGCAAAAAACCAGATCCACCACGCCTTCCCGCTCACCAACTAGATCCAACACCAACGAGCCACCCATGCCTTCACCATCCTCTCCCCCCACTGCGAGCCCAGCCACCACGTATAATGAAACCCCTCATTTCTCTCACCTCCATTCGCACCCCAAACACCCCCACAAACTGGCAGATCTGATCTAGCCACCACCATCCGACCACCCCATCGCCGTCCACAGCCTGAGCTGCTGAGCCTTGAGCCACCATGCCTCAACTTCCCTATTTTTGGGGTTTTCAGTTCCAACCCCCCATTTTGTTCTCTGTTTGTGATTTTGTTCCAGAGACTAAATGTCTTTATTTTATTTATTTAGTTTATTATTTTTTTTAAACTAAAATAATTCTAATTTTTTTTAGTGGGGTTAGTTTTCTTTCTTTGGGGATTAAATTGAATTTGTGTCGTTTGGACCTAAGAGTTTAGTATGGTCATTTTTTTTATTGAGTGTGTTTTTATTAGGATTTAGTTTTTTTTTATGATATTGGGCTATGTGGTTTTGGGTCATTTGGGCTCTAATTAAAGGCCTAGGTCAATTTTTATTTTCTTAAGTTTTTTTGTTTAGTGGGCTGTTATTACCAAATCTAAGGGTTTTTTTCTCTTTTAAGCTTTAATTTGCATCTGGCTTTTATTTTATTTTGGGCCAACAACTCTTTTGTGCATTTCTTCTCATTTATTATTTGAGTCTTTAGTAGTTGATATAAAAAAAATGTTAATGTTTGACCGCTTTTTTTAAAAAAAAAAAGAAAAAAGAGGTTTTGTTTTTCTTTTGTTGACTTTTTTTTAAAATGAAGAAAATAAAATGGGATTAGCTTAGCTGTGACAGCTTGTTAATCTTGTTTTTTTTTAAATCATCTGAGTTGTGATAACTTGGTGATTCGTTTCTTTTTTTGTAAAAAAAAGTTCTTTATAAAAAAAACAAAGAAAAAAAAAGAGGTTAACTAAGTTATGATAACTTGTTAATCTCGGAACTTTTAAAATCATTTGAGTTGTGATAGCTTGATGATTCATTTTTTTAAAATCAAAATAGTCTTTTTTAAAAACATAAAAAATATAAAAAACAACCAACCCATAACCTTTTTTTTCTAAAGAACGACATGGCTTTGAATTTCTCATCGCATCTGAGGATACGTAGGAGCAGAATCCCAAATCTATCAAGACAAAATTAAATTTTCATAATTTATTTGTTTGTTTAGTTTATCTTTTAATAAATGGGTAAAATAAATATTTTTAAGAGTTATAAAAATTTACACAACTAATTTAAGGTAACCGTCTTAGGGCGGATGTATTAGGGGTGCTGTGGGGTTACGTCTCCACCATTCCCTTTGCATAATTAGACTCCCGAACCTGAGTTTTTGAATGTAGACTATCTTTTTTTCGGTTTTCCAATTTTTCTTAATAAAAATAAAATTGATGGCGACTCCATTTCTTATTTCTTAGAAATTTTATTTTTTCGCCGCTCCTGCCGCGATCCCGGTCGCGACACTTGTCAAGTGCGTTCAAGATAAGCCTCAACAAGAATTGATTGGTAAGAGTTCTTCATCATTGATTAATGTTGACTCTCCCATTTCTAAGACTGATGAGATAGAGAAATGTCCTCTCATCATCCATGGTTCTCGACAATCTAATCCCTTACCTACTGAAAAATTGAGACCTCCATGGCCTGCTGAGACTTCGCATGCTAAGATATATTCAGAACAATCAGGTTCAAGTCAATTTCCAAATGCCTTTCGAGATTCCAAGGCTAGTGAACGAGTATGGAGGCAAAGATCTGACAAAAGAAATACATCATCTTATTTCTCCTTGCTTCAAACCACCATAAACAAAAGGCAACGTCGAGCTAATGACGTTAAACAAGCACTTTTTGGGAGGCAACTCAAATTTTTTCTCTTATTTCTTTTTTTTTTTAATTTTATTTTTGTTATTTTAATTTTATTTTATTGACTAATATTTTTCTATTTTTGTTTTGAAGTATTGTTGAGTTTGCTTAAGTACTTCCCTAAATTCGGAGCCTTTGTAAGGGGATGTATATAGTTGTCGGCCGCTAAAAAGAGTTTTTCTTTTCCATTCTTTAATATTTTATGTTTGCATTTATTTTTATGTGTTTATTTTGTTATCACCACCTTATTGTGTTTGAGTCTTTCTGTGCATGTCAGTGCATTGAATTAAATATTCAATGATTGCATAAATTGTGGATTAATTCAATTTCTTAGGATATCACATGAGAATTCATGAGTTATGTTTATTTCTATTGTTTCAATTGTGTATGGATGTTCTTTTCATCTTTATGTTTGACAGACCTTAGAATTTAATTACATGTTAGGCTTAGAGAAAGTTTATGAGAATGCATATGTGTGACTGATTTGTATCTAGAAGTTGTTAGATTCTCTCTTAAGGTGAAATCCAAGGCAGTGCATGATTAAGGAAATGATAAAGGTCTTCTTTGGACCGTTTGAGCCTTTTAAGCCAACATGTGAACACAGTATATCCTTAGGTCCCTTTTTGCAGCCTTGATATTATTTGGCCTTTATTTCTTTTCTTTACCCACATTTACCTTTCCCATACCCACATAAAAAAATTCCTATCTTACATAACCTTTGTTGAGTGTATATCGTGTGTTATTTTATTATTCAAGCTTTCGTTATTTTTGTGCATAGAGTACTTATGGAGCTGAAAAAGAAATTCAAAAAAAAAAGAAAGAAAGTTCGCCCAAAGTTTTGCAAAGAAATAAGTTTAGGGGTGGAGGTTGATAAAAAAAAAAGAAAAAATAAAAAAAAGGATGAATAAAGTGTTGATTTTTTTGCTCCGCTTTGTACTTGTTCTACTTTCAGTGGTTTGAATTTTGAAATATGCATGATAATGTATCTCAACTTTTGCTTTCATTATCCTATCTCTTCTTTCTTAACCCTCACCATTGGCCTTACAGTACAAGCTTAAAAAGACCCTTTTGATATTTGATTATGTGTTGTTTACATTAATGGAGAGAGAGAGAGACGAAGAACAACCCTATGGATGTGGGTTTGAAGTGCATTTGTAGTTTTATGAACCTATCTGGGTTTGTACTCTACGAAGAGATTGGGTTTTTCATTTATGTTTTTGGAAAGTTATTTTTGCATAAGAGTTGTGTAACGCCCCTTTTTGGGAGGGAACGTCACATTGTCAAATAAACAAAATGCGGAAATTAAATAAACAAACGATTAAGACCCGATTCATTTTAATTAATTGATGTTTAACCATATGAGCCAAATTGGCAATATTTTTTTTTATAATAACGATAATGCGGAATGTGAATAAGAGGAACGGATAAAACAATACACAGAAATTGCACCTGGATAGCATATATATATATATAAAATTTGATACAGCTGTTTTGTAGATACAAGCCTGGTCATCATCAAAAACAAAACTATACCCACCCCAAGGGAAACATGCATATATACCCTCATGCATATACAAAATATAAACCAAAAAGAAAGATACATCATGCCCCCAAAACAAAAACACTGGCAGCCATCAGTAGCCACCAATGATCATCGACCCCTCAGATAAAAAGGGACCGATTTAGGATCCTCAGGAGGACCCTCATCAGGATCTTCCTCATCCGAGGACTCATCCATAGGATCCACAAAGGCGCGGGACGGAGCCCGAGCGGTGGAATCAAACAAA
This sequence comes from Ormosia emarginata, assembly GCA_029884605.1. Lineage (NCBI taxonomy): Eukaryota > Viridiplantae > Streptophyta > Magnoliopsida > Fabales > Fabaceae > Ormosia > Ormosia emarginata. The sequence goes on along the minus strand of JAQQTP010000078.1, from coordinate 14,159,338 downwards.
TCCTCCTGCGGGGTGTAATAACGGGCACCCCACATCTCCCTAATGGGCAGGTAAAACTCCAGACGCAAGCTGAGGTAGCAGGTGAGGACGGACAGAGCCCTCATGACATCTCCAGGCAAGTGCTATCGACACGTCTCCCAAATACACGCAGCGGTCGGAGTTCGTGGTTGATGTGCCAAAGGCACTCCCCCCCCGAAGGAAGGTCGGACGCACATCTCCCAAGAATCCGCGCATACGTGCGGACATCGTCGCAAAGAGAGATCAATCTTGTGCGGGCCGAAGCCGGGAAGGCGGGATCTTCTGTCTCTTCACCGTCGTCTTCGATCGATGCAGGTGCACATAAACAAGAAATAATAGAAGCACAGGGAAAGAGGTAAGACATCCTACATCATTACCGGTTATAGCATGCTAGAAACAAAACGGCGCCACGCGCCCAAATAGCAATTCAACACATCATATTCAATTAATGAGCAAGAGACATAACAATAAGTAACTAAACGCTCTCCGGGCATATAATTATTATAATGACAAGTTAAATCAAGTATAGTTACGAAATAAGAATTAATGATGACAAGTGTATATCATGACTCGTATGCATGTATTCCCAATTTCCTACTCCATGGAGCTAGACTCAATCGGTCGGAGAGAAAGATCGGGAGACATGTACGTGACTCATACTGCCGAGGCCGCAGTGCTATCACTAAATTTTCTCGTGCACAATCATGGCATTGCACGTACATTCTACACTAGATCACGATATAGGACGTGTCAAGTCCGGATCGTCGGTGCGTTTGCATCGGTTTGTCCCACGGGCAAAGGAGCTACCAACTACCCATTGTGGAGGACCCGCACCCCGACGCCCCAAGGTCATAACAAGACCCACACTTGTCTACTCGCACCCGCACTAAGGTGTGTTCAATCTCCTAGGCAACTTGGCCTTACAACGGTCCACAAGGACATCACAATGCATAAGACACTATGCATGCTCATGTATGATCCACAATCTCATACAAATTCATAATATGCCACATTAGGCCAACATAAGCATCATTATATAATTGGTCACTCACATGGACCCATAATCACATAATATAAGTATCAAGCCCATTAATGCATCGTTAGGTTCATTATGAATCCTAAATTAAACTTTGTCCCCTTTTTAAGGTTCATGTTCAAAAATCAATTCTTATAGCCAACTTAATATCCAAGACAACTCAATTCCCCATAACTTACATTTTATTTGAGCTCTTAGGCCTCACACTCTCATGTTCTTCCCTCACCTAGAATCTCCTTAATTCTTATGATACTTTCACTCTTGGTTCTTTGAAAATTTATGAAGTCTTAGCTTTAGTAAATTCTTTTAATTTCTTAATCATCCATTTCATTGCTTAGGTTTACAATTACCTAATTGATTATGCTTCCAATTCATTAAAATCACACTTTCCACCTAAAATTACCCTAGAGGCCGTGGCCTCCCTATTAGTCCAATTTCAAATCTTTTCAAGTCCTAATCATGTACATCATTCCCTTAATTATTTAAATGGTTCACTTGTCCAATTAACTCACCAAAAACCCTAGGTTCTTGGCTCCCAAAACCGTAGCCCTCATGGTGGTTTCTATTTCAAATTTTCCTTCCATTGAATTTCATCTCATACATTGATTAATTTAAGTCTTATACCATTTACAACTTCAACACAAATTCCCCTAAATTTCTAGCCTAAAACCGTGACACTCCTTGGTGGGTGTTCAATCATTTTTCTTCCATTTCAACAATCCATTATATACAACTAATCAAACCAATAACATAAATTAGTCAAAATCAACATATAACATAATTAATCATTAAAATCAAGAACAACCCTTATTAGGGTTCTTCACAAACCAACACAACCAAGGTTCCTAGATGCTAAAAATGGTTGAAGAGGAGTGTCTTCCTCTTACCAAGATGAAGAACCAAGAAAATTCCAAGAAGCACTCTTGATTTTCGGATTTGAAGCTCAAAAACCCTAGAAAATGTGGTCCAAGTTAGAACAATGTAATGATGTGAAAAAGGAGAAGAAAATGACCATTAAATCAAGAGGAAACCAGAAACGAAAATGGAAGTGAAGGTCTGAAATTTTTTCAGCCATGGAAGCTCACCTTCAAAGCTTGAAAAATGGTTGAAGATGGAAGCTTTCTTGAAAACTCCAAGCACAAAAGATGATGAGAAGGAGTAGGAGATTAAGAAAACATGGTTGGTGTAAATTTTTATGAAGGTTGGGGTTCTTGGGGTGGCTGGCCGTGAGGTGTGTGGGTGGGAAGAAAAGAAATATTTGAAGAAGGAAAAGAAGAAGAAGAACGTAAATGAAGAGGAAGAAAGTGTTTTTGGTGATAATGAGTTAAATGAAATATTATGATAAATGAATCAATTCATTCTCCTTGAGTGGCTGCAGAATACGTAAAAGAGAGAGAAGAGTGGGTGAGAAATTTGGCTTCCAAAGGAAGCCAAGATATTGATGGTCAAAGCTTGGGTCAAAGCTTCTTAAGGAAGCTTGAATATTTAACTATTAAATTTGAATTAAAGTGATTTGATTAGACATAAAGCGGATTACATTAGGATAATGTGATAGTATTTTTATTACACACTATTATCCAATAGATAATAGTTACAGTTAATTTCGGTATTTAATTAATCCGACAGATGAATTTTTCATTTCATTGATTTAATTGTATCCTTAAGATTTCTCAAAATTGTGAAACCTCGTAAACCGTGTCAAGTTTCGAGTTTAGTAAGATCCCCGTCGACATGTCCATAGTCCAAGGTTCTCGGAGAAAAAATCGCGTTTCTGATTCTTCAATGCAAGTACACGCAAAACGAGGAATATATTAAAATATTCGACGATTCCGGAAAATTCCCAGAAAATTCCCAAAAATTGCAAATATTATAAAACGACCATTCGTCATATAATTTTCCAATTTTTTGAAGCGCTACAGTCGTTTTCCCGACTCTGCTCGAGTTTCACGCAAAACGAAGAATATATTAAAATATTCGTGTTTCCGAAAAATTCCAGAAAAATTCACATAAATCACAAATATTGGAAAATGACTATTCATGGTGAAATAATCAATTTCCGAGTGTTACACTGGTCTCAAGAATCTCACCAGTGTGCACGCAAAAACGAAGAATATATTAAAATATTCGTGCTTTAGAAAAATTCTTTCCTAAAAATCAAGAATATTATAAAACGATGATTCATGATCAAAAATGTATTTTTCGGAATGTTACAAGTTGCAAGTGAGAGATGATGCGATAAATAGATTGTGCATGTGAGACACTTTGAAGTTAGATTGTTAAGCAATTTTTGAGGATATGAATGATTTTCAATAATTAGTGTTTCCATGTTTGTGTGTTTGTGTTTTGAGTTTTTCTTTTGTTTAGTCTTTTTGTTTTCTTTTTCTTTTTTCTTTTTTCTTAAGGACAAGCAAAATCTTAAGTTTGTGGGAGTGATGAACATTTAAAAATTCATATTTTTACTGTTCAATTTCTAGGTTTTTCATTCTCCTTTAATCTGTTTAATTGAGTTTTGTCCTTAAGTTTATTTTATTTTTATTATTTTTTAATTTTGTTCTTATTACGTGTTTTATGTACTTTTTGTAGGTAATTACATGTGAAAAAGACTGGGCATTTGAAGAGCAGAAAAAAAGTAAAAAATCCATTCAGAAGCCCAGCGCTCCATCACTGCTTGAGCGCGCATTGCGTGCAAGAAAATTCCAATTATTGGGCCATTGCTTGAGCGTTGTAAACCCAATGCCTGAGCACTCAACGCGTAATTGAACATGTTAATTCTCTATTTAAAGAAAAGTTATGCCAAATTGAACACATGCTTGGACAAAATCCAACAGCCGTCAAGAGGCACAAACCCTAAAGTGGTGTGGGCGCAATTAGGCTTGAAGATTATGAATTTTCTTCAACATTTTCACATTTTACAATGGAGTTTGTCATATTCTTTCATTTGTGTTTTTCTTTTTCCATGTGTAAGTAAACCTCTTTTGATAGAAGGATGATGGCTCTTGATACTTTGATGATATAACTTCTTTTATGGGTTTAATTTATGTTTCTATTTCATGATTTATATGTTTATCTCTATTCTTAATGTTTTTGTAAACCTGATCAATTTGAGAATGATCTTTTGGGTTAATGTATGATTTGAAAAAATTTGCATGAATCTTGAAACATGTGATAAACACCATAATTTCTGCAATCGCTAAGAATAAACATTGTGAGTTATGTGGTCTTTCTTTTAATTTCCTTGTTTTTTATAATGCCTTTCTATTTGGGGTTAAATTAATGGATTAGTTAATTCTAAATAGTGTAAGAGGATTAATATACTAAGGGATTAGGTATTAATTAATTTTGAGAATTGACCATAAATCATTGAAATAGAACATAGTTAAACTAATATTTGAATGTGCATTTAAAGAGTTCAAGTGAAGTCTAAACCATAACGCTTTAATATCATTGTTTTCCACCCATTTGATTTATTATTTTGCTTACTTATATATTTTTTTAATTATATTGGCAACAACTCTCACCTTCAGCAAATTTAGTAATTTAGTAATTAATAATGAGACAATACTCTTACTCACTTTTTATTTCTTTTGCAATTCGGTGCACTTGCCAATTTCACAACACCCAACTTTCAAAAATCAAACTTTACCTCTCTTAAATGAACTCCAATGGTAAAAGCATCCCCTAAACAAGTATTTTCATCTCTATATAAGCTTGATTTCACTCTGTCTTCACCACTTTTCAAATTCTAACCCAAGTGAAATTCAAAATTTTACTTTCTTTCTCTCTCTCATCAACTTTAATTCTCTAAATTTTGATCTTCATCTGTTTTCTTATTCCAAACTCACTCATTTCCTTAAATACCCATACTTTTTCATACTCTTCATCCAATCATAACGGCGAAACACTCAACATCAAAGGGTAAGATAGTTTCTGATGTTTCTTCACCAATCAAAGAAGAAGAGGTTGTGGTGTCAGGCGTAACTCCAAAACCAAAGAAAGAAACTCAAGCCGAACCTACTTTTCCTCAACCAGATGAAGTACCAAAATCCACAAAAAGAAGGAGATTTATGAGGATAATGTCTGGGGCTATATGTTCTAAGGTTCCAAAGAAGAAGACATAAGTCGAAAAAGATATAGATCTCACTCAAGAAGAAAGGAGACTAGTGCCTTCATCTTCTTATGCAGTACGGGCCACTTTTTCTTTAAAATAGCAAAATCAAGAATATTTTTTTTATGAGAAGTTCAAGTTGAAACTGGTTGTAGCTGGGTGGAGAATATCGTTAGTGGAATTGGAAAGTGATGGTAGAAATATCAGACCCCAAATTAAGAAGCAAGGCTGGAAGATGTTCTTTAGAATTAGTGAATGGGTTTATCCAAAGCTAGTTCATGCTTTTTATACAGCAGTTGAAGTGAATCATGATCCATCTACCTTGACCTGCAAATTGAAAGGAGTGGAAATTGAAGTAAATGGTGAAGTTTTGTCTCAAGTCACTGGAGTCAAAAATAAAGGGAAGAGATTTTTCTGTGAAGAAGATTGGTACAAGTATAATATTGGAAGAGAAGAAGTGATGAACATTATCTTCCTTGATGAAAAACTTCCTCACACTACTAAGAAACTAACCTTTACAGCAAGGCTTTTTCATTCACTCTCATCTCATTTCTTCCTTCCATGAGCTGGGAGTTTCTAGAAAGTGTGTGAACAAGACATCATTGTGATGTGCCACTTAAAGGAGGAGAAATTGTTGAATCTACCCTTTCTCATCCTTAAATACATGATTAATGCTACTGAGAATCCTACCAGAAGGTCAACTATTCACAAGCAAAAATTTGAAGATGTTGTACTTGGAGGAAAAAGAGCTATTTGATAGAGGCTTTGAATTGAGGAGCATAAGACTACGTGACAAACCCTCAAAACCTCAATTTGAAGAAGAATTAGCTCCCAAGAAAAGGAAGAACCTCAAGCCTACAAAGGATCCTACCAAACACATTTCCAACATTGATATTGACTATATGGTTGCCAAAATCATGACCCAACTATCTAGGGACAAAGATTTGGGTTTTGATAGGCCCTTAGACTCTTCAAGGAAACATGAAGAAGTAGAAGAAAGCCCATAAAAGAATGATGAAGAGAAAGAGCCTAAAGAAAAAGATAAGGATGTAGAAGTAAAAGAAGCTGAAGAAAAGGAGAAGGAATAAGGAGCAGAAAAAGAATAAGAAAAAGAAAGAAATGATGTAGAAGGAGAAACTAGTGAGAAGGAAGCAAATGAACTTGGTCATTCTCAAGTCCCACTAGAACTTGAGAAGAGCGTTGAAAAGGAGAACACACCCTTCTCAACCCAAGTAAACCAATCTCATCATCATGATTCTCTTGTATTTGATGCTATTGTACCTCAGTTCCAAGATATGGAACATGTTGAAAGTTTCAAAACTCTTAGTTTTGAAGATGTTCAAGACACTACTGCTGGATCTGAACCAATTGTTTTTCTTAGTTCATTCTTTAATTTGCATGATCAAGAGAAGGCTGAGGTTGAACATAACAAGGAGCAACATCAAGCTAAAATTGTTGAGTAGAGTGAGACTCATCATAACTCCATTCATCATCATGCTCAAACTCCAAACAAACCAACCTTCAAGACATATAAGTCTTCTTGAGATAGACTGAAGAGGTTGAAACTTGATATGAAGATGTTGGAGAAAGACATGAAGGCTCTTCATAGAGGCTTGAAAGAAATCTGTAATACATATATGAGTTTATGGATCATTTTCTAATGTTTGAAGAATGGTTCCAAGGGAAGTATGAAAATGAAAAGAATCTTGGAAATATAAGGAAACCTCATTATCCTTACCCTGCCAAAAGATCTATTCCTAGCCCTTCACCATCTTCTTCACCTGAAGTCTCTACATTTACTCATGCACCAACTTAGTAGTGATTTTGTGATGACAATCATTTTCTGTACCCTATATTTTGTTTTCCTTTAGCTTTTACAGATGACAAAAGGGGGAGAATGATTGAAATAAAAATTTAATGATGTTTTGTGTTTTTTATAATGTTCTTATGATTAATGACAAAGTTTATATGCATATTTAAGGATATTACAACATTATTCTTATTTGATATATATTGTAATGTTGTTCTAATTGCTTTATTACTCTGACTTCGTTGTTCTGGTACAACTTTAACCCTTGTGCTTTAAAATTCTAAAGTTCATACAAATTTGTGTATTTGTTAAAGGAAGCATTAATTTCATTTACTTTAATATTATCATGGCATTATAATAATTCCAGTGCTCTGATCATAATTAATATTTTCTTGATATAACTTGCAAACTAGTTCTATAAAGGCTTTTTACTATTTTTGCTAATGTTTTAAATGAGTTCATAAGTTAAGGGGGAGTACTTGACTTGCAAACTACCTTCTCACCTACTTAGCATAAATGGTAAATCTTCTTAATCCTTGCAAGTTATTTAAAGCTTGAAATTTTCAAAAGAGTTTGTCATCATAAAAAAAAGGGAGATTGTAAGGTCCAAAACCCTCTTAATGCAAAGAATTTATCATTATGTTTTAATTATTAACAAATTATATTGAAAATATGATGTGTAAGCTCTATCATTTCAAAGAGTGCTTTAACTTGGTCTTGTGAGTTTTTGTATTTAGTTGTGATATGAAGATCCTTAGACTACAATGAGAAAGATCATGATATGGTTGGATGGCCACCAAATTCAGATTTAAAGCTTGGGAACCAACTTGAGAAGAGTTGTCCAAGAAGACCAGCACCTCTCTCAAGTTTAATGGATGATAATTAACTTATAGAGAGTTCAAGAACTTGCTAAGATAACATTTGAAGGCTTAAAGTCTCTTAAAAAGGAAGATCTTCTCATTAGTATGTCATATCAAAGCCTAAAAGTTGAAAGAATCCACCAAAGAAGTCTTGAAAATGGTTGAGAAGAGTTGAAAACTTAAGCTCTATCAAAGTTGAGAAGAATGGAACACCCTTCTCAACTATACGCTACAGGACAAATTGTACCAGACAATTTAAGGCAGCAAAAGAGATGTTGTAATGGCTAGTTTGTGACCATAATGTAAAAACCAGCACAAAACTCCAATGGCTAGCTTCCAAAAGCTATATAAGGGCTTATGGTTGAAAGATTCAAGATGTTGGACAAGTTGAAAGTGAATATAATAGTAAAGACTCATTCTAAACTCTTCTCATCTATTATCTTCAATGTCTACCAATTATACATTAGCTAAAATCTTGTTGTAGGTGTTGTATTAGTGTTTAAGCACTCTTCGAGTGATTGTGAGAGCCATCAACTTGTAAACTCTTTCCAAAATAATTTGATTTTGAGATAGTGAGCTAGAGGGTTGCTCTAGCCACTATGAGTGTAACTGGGAGCGACTAGGATCAAACATAACTCATTTATAGCCTAAGGAGGTTGTGGTTAAAAGAATACTTGTGTATTGAAACCTAGAGAGGCTTAATTGATAAAGAATACTCGTTTTAGTGAATAAAATCCCAGTGAGGAGCTAAAGACTGGCCGTAGGCCACATGGTTTAGAGTGAACCACTATAAATCTGCTGTGTTGAGCTTCCCACTACCTTATCTTTTTCATTTACAGTGCTTTTTTAACAAATCTCAATGTTGTCCAACTGATCTGTATCAATTTATTGAAGTTTGAACTCAACCAAGTTTTTGAAATTAAGTGTTTTTGGATTCAGAGCTTCTGCTTATATAAATCTATTAACATATAATTATTTGGTTCAAAAACAAGATTGTAAGTGATTAAAAGTTGTTTAAAGGAATACTCATTGGTTATTTTCAAGTTTTGTTAGTTGTTGATATAAATAACAGTGTTGAGAAGAGTAATTTTGCATAACTGTTTAAGTTTGGTTCTGACTCTTCTCATCTCCATGTTGTAACACTTGAGAAAGATTTGAGAAGAGGGTTTGTGTTTGTAGAAATTTTTAAGAACAGAAGAACATAACTCAACCCCCTTTTCTTATGCCTTTTGCCAACTTCTCATTTGTGGGAGGTGATTAATCTTATTGGTATTGTAAAATTCTAAAAACATAAATCGAATTATTTGCAATGGAGGGAACACTGAGTCTTGTCTAAAACAAAAACTTTCTTTTGATCCCTGAAGAAAGACAGGTAAATCCCACATGAATGATAGGAAAAGGTCTTTTTTCTTGTAACTAAATGAAAAGTCAACTTTTACCATCTGCTATCATGACTTAATTCATCACGACCATTATATTTTGAGATCAAGCTGAGGTCGTTAAAGCCAAAAGTGATGTTGTGAGATGCACCAAAGTCTGTGAACTAATATTTCAAAGAAGGGTAAAAGAAGCTAAAGTAGCATATATAGTTTGAAGATCTCTGTGTGAGTTGTGGGTTATGCAGAGCTTTGTGCCCTTGATAATTACACAACTAACAATAAAATGGATGATGATTGCCATGGTAGACTGACAGTTTCCGCTTTTGATTTTTATTTTAATAATTTAACTTTGATTGTTATATTCTTACTAATAAGACCAATATAGACAAATGGAATAAGAAAAAGAGTTCTATCCATTATAGTTGGTTTAATATGTTGTTCCATCAATTAAGATATATCATAGATACTCTAAATGAAGTTGGCAATGGGAAACTACTGGATCAATGTATGCCTCTTCCCTTTTTAGATGCTCTTTGTCAGCAACAAGTTGGTTAAGAATTTATTCATATTTTAAAGAATTGTAGCTAGTGAGAATGAATGTTTTCAATCTCACAAAATTTGAAACAAGGCCATTCGATATATTGAATTAAAGGTTATTGATCGGAGCTTCTTGTTCTGTCCTGGTGCAAGAGGAATCAGCAAGCTCCTTAAATAGAATATCTTCACTATAGTGGCTTGCTTCAAGTATTGGACTAGGGGAGTTAAGTACCTACAAGACACTCCAACACTCAAATAAACTAAGGCTCAAGTTGATAAAATGCGAGAAAAAGATTTGTACCATGAAGTTGCAGTGAATTATTTATAGGAGGGATAGTGTCTAGAGGACAAAATAGTGAGTGAGGGTAGATTAGTCATTATAGGAGGTGTGGGGAAGCTTCCCAGCACCTTCCTTGGGCTATGTGTTGACCTATCATTGGTTTCCCTAGAGGGACATTCCCTTTATTGGATGAGTGAGGTCCTTGTCCTATTGAATAGTGGGCTTGGCCATATTAAGCCAAGAATTTCCAAAGAAGACCTTTCTTCTCCACTACTCCCCATCTCCCTAATTCTAATCATAATGCAGAAAAATGGAAAAGAAAAGAGAAGGAGGAGAGTTGCCTTTAAGGGGTGTAGAAGTTGCTCATGGAGAAATCCACTGAAAGTTGCAACGAGCCGTCACGTACGATGATTGGAGATTGTTAGGATTCATCGAAAAATGGAGAAAATTGTAAGCTCCAAAGCCCTTTTTTGCTTAACAGTGAATATTATGTTTTGATGATAACCAACCATGTTGAAAATTGAATATCATTGCTCTTAGTGCTTAAAATGTTTTAACATGTTCTTTGTGGAGTTTCTTTGTTATTCTCACCTATGCAGGACTAAATATGTATAAAAGAAGAATTTTGAGAGATTAGAGAAGATTAAAATGATCAAATTCAGACTTGAGAAAAGCTCAAGGAAGTCTTGGAAAAGTTTATGGTGAACATGAGAAAGTTCGCCCTGAGAAGGTTATGAGAGAGTTCAAAAGAAAGAAGAATTCCCATAAGAGCTGATTTTACAACGCCCCCTTTTTAAGGAGAAAATGGAACATCACACCATAATAAAATAAAATGCGAAAAATAAATAAATCGTAAATTAAGACCCAATTCATTTAATATATAAATAAGCATCTTCAAATCGTAAATGTATAATAATCGAGTACTGAATATATTTTTTTGTTAAGAGCAAATAATAAATATAGTTACCGTAGAAATCTGCATGAAAGAAAACCATACATTCATATAATAATATATATATATATATATATATATATATATTGCATCAAGCCTGTTTAATTACATCATCAAATATACAAAAAGCAAAAGCTTTACCTACCCCGAGATGTTTACAAATATACAGCCCATCAAAATAGCAAAACATCAAGCTTCCCAAAAAGATATACGGATAGCCATCAGTAGCCACCGATAATACCAGCCCCCTAAGACTGACGAGAAGGAATCGTAGCAGGATCCTCCTCTGGGTCTTCCTCGTCATATGAAATCATCATCGGAGCTATAGAATTACGAGCAGAGGCTCGTGCAGTAGATAGGAAAGAATTCTCTTGTAGGGTGTAATAAAGATCATCCCACAAATCACAGATAGGTAGGTAAAACTTCAAATGAACAAAAGCAGTAAAGTTAAAAACAGGGGGGTCATAGTGACCCCAAGCTAGCGACATCGTCAAGTCCTCATGATAAATGCAACGGTCCATGCGCAGGTTTATATGCCAACAACCAGGACCTCCATGGAAAGTCATCCTCGCATATCCCAGAAATCTACGCAGATGAGATGACATCTTCGAACATGCACTAGTCGTAGTCAGGCCAGAAACCAGGGAACTCGGGTGCTTCCCCCTCTTCATGAATGTCTTCTCAGAAGCACATAAATAAAAACAGAAATATAGGGATACAGGAAAGAGGTGAGACACCCATCATTCATTACCAATACGGCAGTAAGAAAACAGAATAGCGCAGGACGCCCACTTAACATCACATCACATCACACACACACACACACACACACACACACACACACACACACATATATATATATATATATATATCGTAAATAATAATAAAAATAAGCAATAAAAGGGAAACAACAATAATATCTCAGGCAGTAAGTAATTCATCAGTCAGATAATCATTACAATATTATAAAAGATAATTTGATAGTTATGGACACTCATGCCAAATGAAATATGAGACAAACAATGCATAATGCATGAGATACCAAAATCCTACTCTATGGAGCTAGACATAAACATTCAGAGAGAATGATCAGAGAGTCATGCCAGTATCTCGCCAACCTATAAATAAAGTGCTTATTAGAAAAATAATATTTGCGTAACATGACTTATACATGACACTCTCAACAAGATCGCGATATAGGACAGTGTCTCGGTCCAGATCGTCGATGTGTTTGCATCGATCTATCCCACGGCCCCAGTGGAGCTACCACTGTCTATTGTGAGACACCCGCACCCCCAAGACCAACAATATGACCTACACTTAGTCTACTCGCACCCGCACTAAGGTGTAATTCAATCTCCTAGGCATACACTGCCTTAACAATAGAGTCCAACGAACTTTCACAAATGCATGATGACTCAATGCATATCATGTATATTCATCAATAATATACTTCACATGAACATACCACAATTTAGTCAAATTAAACATCAACAAGTCTTTGGTCCCACACATGGACCCACAATGGCATATAATCAATTCTCAATAATAACATACATTTATAAGGTTCAACATAAACCACAATTTCATTTTATGAATCTAAAATTCCTAATTACCTAAGTCTTGATTTAATTACACAAGTCTAGGTCAAATAGACCCATGAGGTCATGGCCTCTCAAAAACAAAATCCAACCGTTTTTCTTTCATCGCATTATTGATTTCATAACTCTAAATTGCTTAAGTCCAAAGGTTGCACAAAAGCACCACTTGGATCCCAAAAACCCCTTAGAGGTCGTGAGCCTCCCAAGAGCATGAAAACTCAATTTTTCCATTACATGCATCAAACTTTTAATACCTAATTACTTAAGTTCCAATTCATACAAGAATCAAATTCAAACCCCCAAAATATAATCCAAAATCATGACCTCCCCAAAGGGTAGGAAACCCTACATTTTTCCATTCATCCAGTCCAAGCAATCCAACATCATCAAAGCATTCAAAACAGCCAACATTTTCATATAAATCAAGTATACACAAAAGTATGAAAAACAAGCATACAAAGTGGGCAATCCATTATGAATTCCTCCATCAACAACCACTCAAAAGTTCCCTCACCACCAATAAAGGTTGAAGTGAGTAAATCTCCCTCTTACCTAAGGGAAAACAAGAAAAGATGACCTCTTGTTGGTCCTTGTGATTTTCGTCCAAAGCTCCACCAAACCATAAGAATCATGACTCAAAGAATCAACACCAATGGCTTGAAAAAGAAAGGATCCATGACCATGAAAATGACCATAGAAACGAAAAAGAAGAAGAGAAAGTAAAGAATCAAAAGTTTACCTCAAAAGCTTCAAGCTTTGTTCTTGAAGAAAAGTGAAGAAAATGATGGATTTGGAAGATAATCACCAAAGAGGAAAAGTTTAGAATGAGAAGATGGGTGTAGAAATGGTAGTAGTGAAGCAAGCAAATAGAGATGGCCACATGGATGGGGTTGTTGCCGTGGAGAAGAGGAAAGGAGGAAGAAGAAGAAAGAAAAATGGAAGAAGAGGAAATGAAGAGAAAAGGGTAATAGCTTTTGGTGAATTAGAATTTTGGAGTAAAAATGATAAGGAAAAAATTAAATTTTTGGCTCCCCTAAAGCCCTAAAGCCGTGGCACACAAGAGAGAAGGAGAGGGAGAGATTGGCTTCTCTTGCAAATTTTGGGTATTTTGGTCAGTTTTGGTCAAAACTTCCTTGAGAAGTTTTGATTAAAATATCATTCTTTTTGAATTAAAGGTGATTTGATTTGACATAAAGTAAATTTTTGGATAAGGTGATAGAATTTCTACTACAAGCTATTATCCAGTGGACAATGGTTACAGTTGATAAAAGTCAGTGTTAATTGTCCAACAAATAATAAAATACACAATGATTTTTATTTATCAGATAAAAATCTCAAAAAACGTAAAACTTCGTAAATCGTGTCTAGTCTCAGGTTTAGTAAGATCTCCCGTCGATGTTTCCACAGATCAAGGTCTTCAGGGAAAATATCTCATTTCCCCAGCTCCGCTCAGTATGCACATAAAACGAAAAATAATATTAAAATATTTCATGTTCTCAGAAAAATCTAAAAAAATTCACAAAAATTACAAATATTATAAAATGACTATTTATCATGAAATCATAAATTTTCAGGGTGTTACAAATTTGAAGAGCTAATGTGAAGCTTATGACATTTGAAACATAGACAAGAAACATCATTGAGATGGTGGAAATGAAAAATGAGAAGTTTGAAGAGTTTCAAGCATAAGAATGTTGGATGAGAGAGTTAGTTGAGAATGTTTAATGAGAAAGTTGTTGCTGAACGTTTAATGAGAAAGTTGTTTCTAAGAAAGTTCCCTATAAACATGAGAAAGTTGCTGGACAACATTAGAAAATTCCAAAAAAACCTAAGAAAGTTGGTCTATAAGAATGTCTTGAGAACGTTCACATCAAGATGCATGAGGACCAAAGAAATCTCCCAAAATATGTTTGAAGAATGTAAGATGTTAGAAGAGCATGATTTCTCACCTACAATGTCAAGCTCATATCAACAAAATGAGAAGACATATGCTAGAGAAGATTAAAGACTTGAGAAATTTAGTTGAGAATGTTTAAGATGAGAACAATTATGAATAACCCTTCTCGAGTCACAAAGGACAAATCTAGATAGCAAAGCTATTAAAAATGATTGAGATAAAGTTTTAATCAAGCTATTGAAGGTGAAAGATCAAGTTGAAAATGATTAGCACCAAATAAGAAGCATCAAAATATAAGTCTTGAACATGTGCTTACAAGCTAAGAAAAGTTGAATACTAGAAGAAAAAGTTTGAAGCCTCTTTGAACAAGATTATAAGCCTAAAACAAACAAAATATGCAAAGTCATACTTTGAAGAAATCAAGTTCAAAAGGATAAACATGAAAGACTCCAACAAAGCAAAACCAAGCAGAAGTTGAGAAAGTTTGCATTGAGAGGGTTCAGTGCCAACAACCTTCTCACCTATGCTAGAAAAGGACAAACATGTGTGGGAAAGTGTTGCATTGGCTAGTAACGACTAGTTCCAACATGGAATTACTTGGGACTTGTTCCTAACAGCTCGAAACACATTCCTAAAAATAAATAAGACCTACCTATGAATATTAACAAGGGCTTTATATGGATTAACATCATATTAAGGAAAAAAGTTAGATTTGGGTTCATAATCTGTTTTATGCTCTCCTTAAGATATGACATATGGTTTACATCTTAGAAGTTGAGGGCTACTTGTAACATTCTAATACTAGTATTAATAATGTATCTGAACTTACGAATTAGCAACTAGAATTAAGTATGTCACGTATGTATATCCCCAAATTTTCAGAGAAATAGTTCAAATAAATATTAAAATATGAGCCTTTCGCGGAAACATAATATACATATATCAAGAAAATGGAATTTTTACAAACTGTACGTCATTGTACATTATATACATAGCTCGCCTTATGGCACAAAATTGGCATAACTAATTACCAATCTCTAATCGAAAGCACTAACTAGATCTTCATGTTGATGTTCCATCTCTATGGCTATCTGGATCTTGCTTGGAATTATCATGGAAATCATAGAAGTAGGAGGTGAGAATTATGAAATTCTCAGTAGTTTATAAAAAAATCATGTCATCACAATAATTTCAGCTATTTCGAGGAAAAAAATCCATTTCAAAGGAATAATCATCAATCCATAGAAAGTTGGCCAAATGCTAAATCAAGTCCTTTCTCTTCTGGAAATAGAGTTTCATTTTATATCCTTTTTTGAAAATCACTTGTATGATTTAATCAATCATCAAGTCTTATCACAATCTCAAAGTTATATCAAGAAGTCTCAAATCAGAGTTTATATTGTCAAATCTTATGAAATCAATCATAATTGATATCATTAAATCTCAAATCATCAAATTGTAAATCATTTATAAAATCTCAAGTCATCAAATCATCAAGTCTTAAATCATGATTCATATCATCAAACCTTGAGTCATCAAGTCATAAATCATTTTATCAAATCTCATATGAAAGCTCATCTATATCATTGATTATCAAAATCTTATCAGTAGTAAATCTCATGTTTCAAGGTTCACATCTCAAATCATCAGGACACGTGTCATCTCAAATCAAATGGTATAGAGAGAATGTTCATCCTCACAATACTAGTCACTTGGTAGTAGCCTGCTTTTGGGTTAGTGTACTTCAACCCATTTATGACGATCTATTTGCCACATAGAGCTACTCCAAGGTCAGAGTAACCTAAATCAATCCACAACTTATGAGGGAATTGTCCGTCCCCATTCTAGAGTTGTGAGTAGAGAGGGAGCATAAATTATAAGGTAATTATTCGTCCTCATTCTAGAGTTGTGAATAGAAAGGGAATTATCCATCCTCAACTACTTGATAGGGAGGGTATCTTCCTTCCTCACACTATCTAGAATCCGGGAATGCCTCAAGTAGAAAGGGAATTATCTATCCTCAACTATATACTATCCAGGGAGAGCTTAGGTAAAGAGATAGAGAATTATTTATCCTCAGTCTCAATAATTCAAGTGGCAAGGAAATATCCCTCCTCAACCACCATTTTCCAAGTATCCCCCTAGGACCAAGCATATCCTAGAGAATGGGTCACTCATGAATCTCAATCATTGATTCAATCATCAATCATCTCAATAGTTGATGTCATTATATCATCATAATATAATCTCATGCATAATTATCAAATCAATTATGCATGAAGATCATCATATCATATTCTTAAATCTTAATATCATACTTAATCATCAAATCAAGTGTATTTCAAAATATTCATCTCAAATCATGGTACAATGCCTCACATTTTATCACATATTCAATATAATAACTCATCCTGTTATCATTTATATCATAGGTCACGCATATCATAGCTGTTCATTCATGAGATCAAGTGTTCTTGAGGTCCTTTACTCTTGCATCAATCTTAGATTCATGATTCTATGCAAAATAATAGGTTAGGTCAACGTTCTAACTAGTTATTTTGGGCTAATCAAGTCAGATTTTATGTCCTATAATCAGTTATCATCTTTGGATAACTGGTTATGGGCTTCCCATAATTCAATTTCATAAGCCAATAACTGGTTACCCTTATCTAGGTAATCAGTTATGAGCTTATTTAAGCTCTCTCTCAAAAAGAATAACCTGCTAGACATCTCTTCTAACCAATTATTGCATTATTCGTAAGCCTCTGTTATGCCTCAATAACCGGTTAGGCTTATGCCCTAATCGGTTATTGAAAAATAGGAAGTCTCTTGTTTAAGCCAATAATCGGTTATTTGGGTCATTTCATGTTGAAAAAAAAATAGAGCAACACAAGGGAGGACCCCAAAACCACTAATTCTCAAGTCAAAATCTAATCAAAACTCATCAATCAAGGAACCAAAACATCATAGAATAACAAAGCAAGCATGGGTAATCCTCAATCCATAAGTTTATAACTTTTTCAAAACTCTAAACCATCGTTATCGTAAGTTCAAGAACAAACCAAGTTTCAAAGTCATTTATTGTAGAAATCATGGTTCCAAATCCATCATTAAACAAACTTTCTTCCAATTCCATGAAAAAAACATGTTTGGTAAGAAAGGTTTAAGGAAACACCCCCTATTTGGCTTGAGGTTGCTTCCTTCTTTCTTTTCTTGGCTTTCTTTTCTTGGCTTTCTTTTCTTTTGTTTGTCTTGCTCCTTGTTTTCTCTTTTGTTGAGCATGTGATTGAGAGAATATAGAGTGAGTGAGAGGGGAGACGTGAGAAATAGAGAAATTAGATAGGAAAAAAGTGTGAAGGAGTAAAGAAAATGAGAGAGAGAAGCAAGGAAATATCTTCATGTTAGGTAAGGGTAGCAACAAGGAACAGTGGAGAACATGAGGATGAATTTCAAAAATAAAATTTCAATTGTACACTTTATATCTGCTAGAGATACCTTAATTTCTCATAAATGAGTTTTCCAGCTCTCATAAGTATCGTGAAAAATAATAGAATTTCATTCTATTTTCTATATCGTCACTCCACCATTTTCCTTATACTGCATTATCAGCCTCTTCAGCTTCAATATTCTTTCCTGATTAAATTACACCTCTGGAATTAAATCAAGAAACTTTCAGACATCCATTCTTAGAATTCTTATCTTAGAAATAAATCTTCCTTATTTATTTCTAATTTCCTCAGCTTATTCAATAAAAATCCAAGCCTGTATGAGTTATTTCTTATGTTTGGTGTTATAGATTATGCTCAAATCAATCCAAATCATTACCAAAAGTTAACTAATAATCTTTATCAACATTATTGAGCTTCTATAACTCTAATTAAGTCCATGGGGTTAGAGAGAATGTTACACTACTGAGCTTAAATGAGTGATTAGTAAACTACCCATGAAGATTTGAAGGTTAGAAGGTTGAGCCTCCATAGCATAGTGAACACATAGTTGAACCTTCTCATCTCTACTTACTTGATCTTTATTCTATTAAATCCTTTATAGGTGAATAGTGAGCTCTACTAAATTGTGTTGATCCACTCCTTGAGTGATTTTGAGAGCTACCCAGTTTTATTAAACACTTTTTTTCATCTATTGATTCTTGTGTTACGATAATGAGATTATGAGTTATACAAGCCACTTAGAACCTTGTAAAGGTGAGCCTGAATAGTCTATTGTTAAAGAATACTTAGTGTTTATCCTAAAGTGGTTGTATCAAAGAATACTTAGTGCCGAACCCAGAGAGGTTGTTGTTAAAGAATATTTATACTGAAGCTTGGAGAGGCTTTGTTGTTAAAGAATAATCTTGATAATGGAAAAATCCTAGTGATTACTAGGTACTGGACGTAGCCCCAGGTGGTTTTAGGATGAACTAGTATAAATCTTGGTGTAAAGATTTTCTTCCTTTACTCTTTACTTACATTTATCAGTTTTATTAAGTTATCAAAACTAAAACTCAGCTTTGAAGAAAATTGAATGTGTTGGTGAAACCATTCTGATACACTTGTGATTTGAGTTTAACTATTGGATTCCTAAGAACTTTAAGTTAAAGATAATATAAAAGAGTAGCTACAGTTTCAAATATAACATATAACTTACTTCTTAGTAGTGATAAGGTTTTTTCTCTCTTAACCAATAAACCTTCTCAAGAACTTTCTCACTCTAGTCTGATAGTTTATCTTGAACCTTTTCACTGACATTCTGGTTTAAGTTTGAAACCTTCTTATCTCCGAGTATTAACAACTTGAGAAATTTGTGAAAATGTTGATTTTTTTTAAAGAAAGAATAACACAATTCAGCCCCCCTTCTTGTATTATTGTCAACTTTAGTTGGTATCAGAGCTCAACCTCTGGTTGAGTGCGCCTAACAGTGTGAAAGGAAAAAGATCTTAAAGGAAGGATGACAAATCAAGGAGGAGGCATATTCTTTGCTGAAGGATCTTCAATCAATAGACCTCTAATCTTTAATGGAGAAGATTATTACTACTAGAAAAACTGCATAAGTTTATTTATTGAGTCTCAAGACATAGATCTTTAGGAAATCATTGAGAATTGTCCATTCATTCCCACTACTCATCTTGAAGATGGTAGAATTATGAAGAAACCAAGGGAATCATGGACAGAGCATAAGAAGAACAATTACATCTTGAACTTTAGGGCAAAGCTTTACCTAACTTGTGCCTTGAGCAAAAATAAGCATGGTAAGATTATTGGATGGAACATAACAAAAGAGATTTGGGATTCATTTATGATAGCTCATGAAGGAACCAACCAAGTTAAAGAATCCATAGTCACTACAATACAAGAAGCCAAAGACCTTTCTGTCTTGGAGCTTGACGAGCTACTTGGATTCTTGAAGATGCATGAACAAGAATTGTCTAAAATGAATGAGGATGTTCCAAGAAAAGGAAAATTTATTGCTCTGAAACTAGTTCATAAAGGTTACAACATTCAACCTTTTTTCCACTTTTCTCAATACTCAGCACTAAGCTCAAAGGTTGATTCAAATGAAAAAAGTAATGAGAATGCTGATCTCTCTAATGAAGATGAACTCTTATTCATATTTAGAAAAATTCAAAAGATGTGGAAGAAGGAAGGAAATAATTAGAAAATGATGATGGCTACATGGGAGGATCTTAATGAAGACTCCTAAAGTGATGTTAAGTAAGAAGAAATAGCCAATCATTGTCTTGTTGCAAAAGAACATGAAAATAAGAATGAGATATTAGATTTTGAACCTTCTCAACTCTCATTTTATGAATTTGAAAATGCTTTTGATGACTTCTTGTATGATTCCAAAATCTTGGCTGAAAAGTATACTTCTATAAAGAAAAATATTTTTGAAACTTTAAAAGAAAATGAGATTCGAAACACAAGAAGAATACTTTAAGCTAAGAAAATAAAAGCTTGTTGAAGCTAGAGGTAAACCAGACAGTATCCATTTTGCTCAAGTTAGTTGACTCTTCTTAACTCTCGTCTCAACACCCTTCTCAAGTATTAGATGAAACTATAGTGTTGAAGAAGAAAGTTAATGATCCAACTAAGGACTTAGCCAAGTTTATTAATGGCACCAAGAACCTTGAGAGACTTCTAGGAAGTCAATGATGTGCCTTTGACAAAGTCGACTTAGGATACAAGAGAGCATCTAAGCAAAAATGGTATAAGAATTTCTTTGTGGTTGCCAAGAAATCTGAAGTGACTTGTTTAACAAAAAAAGCCATATGGTATCTTCATGTCATTATTAAAACAAATCACCCAAGATAAAAGTGACTAGCCCAAAAGGATCCAAATATGTGGAATAAGTTTGCCCCAATGGTTTAATATGTTAAGTTTTGATGATGACAAATACAAGACAAAAAGAATGATGCTTATGCTTGATAGATGTGCTCTATAGATGACAAATGCATCACAAAAGAATATTAATCATGTTACATATATGTGCTTAAAAGAGATATATTGGATCATGCATGATTATGTACTTTATTTAGTTATACTTCACTTAATAATCATGCAATGAGATATATGTAACATTCTTATATGCATGTTAGACTAATTAGAGTTATACATTTATGAATCATGCATATTAAGATATTAAGTTATGAATTTGGACTAACTATATTTGTTTTAAGTGAATAATACTTTGTAGGATAGTCCAAGTACCAAGAGTGAGCATTGCAACTAGAAAGCAAAAGATCACAACTATGCTCAACTCAAGAAGAATGAGAATGATAAAGATGTTCCAAGCAATTTACAAGATTTGAAGAGAAGAAATTTTTAGAAGCTTGGATTACATCAAGAATTGATGATGGCAAAAGACGAAGTCCCAAGGTTCTTCAAGAATAGCTTATAGGACTTAGATCTTGTGTAAAGGTAAAAAGGAATCACACTAAGCTTAAATATGTTTTAACATCTTTAAAAAGTGTTTCTTGCATGTTTTAATGCCCAACAAACTGTTTTTGAAAGTTAGTCTTGGTGGTAGTTCAAACCTTTGAAAAATAGCCAAGTTTGTGTTTTGAAAAATTGACATTCAGTTACTATTTTGATCATAACTTTCAAAATACTTTGAGTTTTGTTATAAAACTTATTTCATATGAAAATAGACTCAAATATCTTTTCAATAAGTGGTCATTTACCTTAAACGGATAAGAAATGAAGAAGTTATGGCCATTTGCTTTAAACTATAAAATATAGTCAAGTTTGAGTTTTGAAAAATTGACCTTTAGTCAATATTTTGATCATAACTCTCAAGATACTTTGATTTTTGTTGTGAAACTTGTTTCATTTGAAAATAGACTCAAAGATCTTTCCAATGAATGGTCATTTGCTTTAATCGGATAAGAAATGAAGTAGTTATGACCTTTTAAAGTCAAAATGCTGTAATCGATTACACAAGTCACATGTCGATTACAATGTTGAACAGTTGTGTAATGTCGATTACAAGTGTGTAATCGATTACCAAATACAAAAGTTTCTAACGGCTATAAACGGCTAGTTTTCATAAAAAAATCATTTCTAAACACTACCAACGGCTATTTTATCATTTGGGCTCTATATATAAGTGATATTTGAAGCATTTACATCTTAAGAAACACAAGAACACTATACTTGATCCTTAAATCATCAAAATCATACTTTTAGCTTTAAAGTGTGAATCCTTGATACCCATAGAGCTTCAAGTTGTATTATCTACTCTTGAGAGAGTTTCTTATTATCCATACTTTGTTCTTCAAGTTGTATATCTACTCTTGTGAGAATTTCTAATCTTTCTCTTCATCTTGAAATTATTGTAAGAGGGTGAGGTATCTTTCTAGAGAAAAGGGTGAGGTATCCCTTGTTTGTAAAGAGGGTGAGGTATCCCTCAAAGTTATAAGGGTGAGGTATCCCTTGTTGGTAAAGAGGGTGAGGCATCCCTCCAAATTGTAAAGGGTGAGGCATCCCTTTGTTTGAAAAGGCTCAAGCTCAAGGGTGAGGCATCCCAAGGAGTTGAGTGCTCAATTTTGTAAAGGTTGTCAAGCACTCTCGAAGATATAGTGAAAAATCTCAGTGATTGCTTGAGGATACAAGTGGATTGGTGGTGAACCAGGATAAATCTTGTGTTTGATCTTCTCAACTCTATCTCATTTACATTTGTGCTTCAATTATATATGCTTGAGTTGAATTTGATGTCTAGCTTATTTGCTTGATTTATCCTATAGCCTAAGTGATTTTTGTGAAATCTCTAATAGTTGCACATTTGTTAAATTTATTCCGCTGCTTTTATTACTTGGTGATTCAAAATGCTTAATTTCTCAAAGTTGCATTAAAATTTGTAATCACCCAATTCACCCCCCCTCTTGGGTGATGGTTGTCATGGCTAACAAAATAGACTTAGGTACCAAAATAAGTGTTTCCTTTCTCTACAGATGTTCTTGAAGACAAAGAGAAAAGATGGAAGATGGTTCCTATATAGACAATGCATAAGACAAATGATAAGATACAAATCTGTATCCCTTTAATCCACTACTTTGAAGATAAAGGTTGTCACTTGTGGTGAAAATGGCAAAGGAAAGATTTTAGGAACTTGAAGGATGAAATAGAGTAGCTGAGCTTAAATGAGAAATCCAAAGAGAAGAAAAAAAAGAAAGATCAACAAGTTGAGAAAGTTAAGATAGAATATGAGAAAGTTCAGGAACTTTCTCACCAACCTTCTCAACTTCCAACAGAATGCAATCAACATCCTTCTTATCTAAAAAGATTGATTATTGGAGATATATCAATTGGTGTGAGGACTAGATTTTCATTCAAAAGAGGTAAGCCAAGTAATCATCTTGCATTACTGTCACAAATCAAGTCAAAGAGTATATATGATGGTCTCTAAGAATAGTCTTGGATCTTGGTTATGCAAGAAAGATTGAATCAGTTTATGGGGGATGAAGTTTGGATTCCAGTGCCTGCACTTAAAGACTATTCACTGATTGGCACAAGATGGATATTCTGAAATAAATAGGACGAAGATGGTAATGTGGTAAGGATCAAAGTAAGGTCAATGGCTCAAAGATATATAATCAACAAAAATGTATAGTATTTTTCCCCTGTAGATGCACTTGAAGGTATTAAAATATTACTTTTATACATTGTGTTTAAAGTCTTTAAGTTATTTCCAATGGTTGTTAAAAGTGTATTTTCGAATTGCTTCATAAATGAAGAAGTATAAGTTCATTAACCACCTAGTTTGAAGAATGAAAAGTTTCTTAAATATGTATTCAAACTTTCTAGAGATACTTTTGGACTTATTCAAGCTCTGTGAGCTTGGTATGAAAGTTTAATTAGTTTTCTTTTAGAAAGTGGTTTTACAATAGAAAAGGTGGACACTAATTTATTTAAAAAACATTCAAGAATGATCATTTTAATTTTCTATATATATGTTGATTATATAGTGTTTGGATATACTAATGAGAAGTTATAGACAAAATTTTCTTATCATATGACAAATGAGAATGATATGAGAATTGAAATTCCTTCTTGGCCAATAAATCTAGCAAGTCTAGAATTTTCATATATTAAAAACGTGCCAAAAACTTGTAAAGATAGCTTCATATGGAGAATGCAAAGCCAATGGGAACTCTAATGCATATCTCTATGATGTTTGACAAAGATGAGTAAGGTACAAAGTCAATAAGAGGCCTAAGGAAGTGAGAAAAGAAAGTTGGAGCACCTACTGATGTTGTTGCAGTAATTTGAGTGTAATTGATGCTACAAACATCAGATTAGAATGATTCTGGTGCCATTGGAAAGATAAAAGAAAGTTCTACGACTTTGATGAAGACATCAAAGCCCACTTCCCGCATTTGGCGAGTATAAAAATAAGTGCAAGTCAGAGAAAAAAAAGTTAACAGAATTACAAAAAAAAAACATTCTCTGGGCAGCAACTAAGCACGTCAACACATATCTATGAATTGTAGAAGCTAAGTGTATGTTAGCTTCCAAGTATTGCTCACAAGTCCTATGGGTTAAGGATCATATTGAGAATTATTCCTTGAGGTATGACTATATTCTTATCTTTTTGTAATAATACAAGTGTCATAAACCTTTCAAAGAAACCTATTCAGTTTTAAAGAATTAAATATATTGATAACAAACATTATTTTATTTGAAATCATGTTCAAAAAGGGGTTTTCAAACTTAAATTTGTTGATATTAACCATCAATTGGAAGATATTTTCACAAAACTCCTAGTAAAGAAAAGTTTTGGTTTATGAGTGAAAATTTGAAGATGTTTGTTCTCAAGTGATTGATTCTAAAATCTAGATGTTAATTCTTGTTTGTTATGTGTTATTTGTATAAATTCTATGTTGTTATATGCTTAACTGTGATTTTATGAGTTTGAGAAAATAATTCAAGAACACAGTGTGAAGTATGGATGCATGAGAAAGTTAAGTTGCAAAAATGAGAATATTGATGAGAATGTTAAGCCACAAAGATGAGAAAGTCGCATTGAGCCAACCTTGTCAACAATTCAAATTGAAACCTCAAACAACTTCATCACATTTTCTTTGTACCACTAAGAGAGTAAAAATTCACAACAAAGTAAAGGAAAATGAGTGCTCTTTGAATAGAAGATATTCCTCAAGAAAAACACATTTTTCTCTTTGCTTTAAAGAAGTTCAAAAAGAAGTATGATACTTGGTTTAAGAACAAGAAGATCATACTTGGGAGGAACATCTCACTCAACTCAATGGTTAAGTTCTTACACTCTCTTGCAAGCCATACCATTCAGCCATAAGTTGGAAGCACATAGAAGATTAAAGATGCTAACATGATCATTATGCTTTATACCAAGGAAAAGAAGGCTTATAACCCACAAGTTCCTAAATCTTCATTATATGATCTTGAAATGCATAATTGCTATTGTTGAAGATCCCAAAAGGTATGCAAGTTTATCCTATGGGATGCTATTACCGTAAGTCTTCAAGCATTACAGTCTAGACTTAAATGAGAAGAATCAGAGAAAGAATGTTCTATCTTCTCAAAAAGAATTTGAAGTTGATGCATCTTGAGAAGAGGCATGACAAAGCTCCAAAGCCTCAAAAGAAATGAAAGAAAGATACTATAAAGAAGAAGAAAAAGTCACTTGAGAAGAATACTGGTGAATCTTCTCAAGTACTGCTGCTGAACCTTCTCATGTCATAGCAGATCTCAATGAAGGAATATCAGAACTTGATGAAGCATATACTGAAGTAAGTTTTAGCCAACATGACCCCTCTATGAGCAAAAAAGTTGTTGACATAGTGGAGAAGCCTGGACTTGACACTTCTCAATATTTTTCAAACATTGATCATGATTTAGGCATCTTAACTATCATCACAAATGTCAAAGGAGCATAATAAGAATATGAAGAAGCGTCTATACTCCCTAAATCAGCAAGAAGAAGAAGTAGAAATAGAAGGAAAAGAAAAAGAAATGTAAGACACTTGAGGAGTATGCCAGTGAACCTCCTCAAGTAGTTACTGAACCTTCTCATGTTCCTGACAAGCCTTCTCAAGTATGTGAAAAGGAACCACTGGTGGAAGAAGAGTAAAAAATGTGCATTCCTTGTCTTGAAATAGAGGAATATGATTTTGCTGAAGATATTTTAGTAACCCCCACTGATGAGATAACACATGAGAAAGTTGAGAAGCCAAAAATTGACACTACTCAAACCTTCTCAATAGTGGATGCAAGTGTGGCCATTGCCAACATTATGATCTAACTTTGTAAAAAGGGAAAGTTACAACATGAAGTTCCTCTCATCTCTCCAAGAGGACAGAATGTAAAAGAAAATGAAAAAAAAAGTTAAGGAAGATGTAGAGAAGGAGGAAAAGAAAGAAAAGAAGAAGAAGAATATTAAGGAGGGTAAGAAAGTTATAGCAAAGCCTTCTCAGCAAGCAACAGAACCTTCTTAGAATCTGGAGGAACCTTCTCAGCACATTAAGAAAGGAAGCTACGGTGGTTGAAGAAGCAAAATTGGAGAAATTTGCTTCGGTTGAGGACAAGTCAGTCACCCCCTCAAAAAAAGAAGTTTGTTAGAAGATTAAAAAGCTTGAAAGGGACCTAGCTTCAGGTTTTTCCACTATTGATGCACATATTGCTATTGTAAACATTCTTACTTAGTTGTCTAGAGAATAAAGTTTGAATATGGAAGACCTTCTCATTTTTCCTAAGAAAGAGCTTAATAAAAAAAAGAAATAATAAAAAAAATGAATAAGCTAACAAGGAAGTACTTGTGCTTAAACCATATAAGATCTGAATGAAGATTCTACAATGACACCTTGGAAATTTTTCTATTAGATCATTTCTTAATCAGCTTGAGGAAAAACAAGCTAAGTTGGATAGGGAGTTAGCTCAAGCTATGAATGTTGAAGAAAGTGAAACTCACCATGGGTCTACACAAGTTGTCCATACTTTATCTAAGCCTAAAATGAAAACTTACAATTCTACCAAGGTTGATCTAAAGAAGCTATATTCTAAGGTGGGAAAGCTATAGAAATTAAAAAAAAAAAAAACATCCCCAAGAAACGAGCTATATGAAGGCTTAATAGAGATTCATAACATAATCCATGATTTCAAGAATTGGTATCTAATATTTGAGCAATGGTTGCAAAGGAAATATGGAAACGAGTTGCACTTCGATGCACCAAAGCTTCAACTTCTTCACCACTCTACTCATCTCTTAAAGCTTCAACCTTAAGTGAAGCACATAATCAATAGCTTTTTGTGGTGGTTGCTATCTCTCTCTACCTTATTGTTCTATTATGTTTATTTCTTATGATGATGTCAAAAGGGGGAAAAGATATATAATAGTGTGAAAATTTTATATAGGGTAGATAATCATTCAAATGAATATGTTTATGCTTTTCTCTTATGCATTAATGGATGCATAATTTAGGGAGAGCATATTATTCTGATCATAACTTGTAAATTATCTTATAAATGTTTGTTACTATTTTTTGCTAATGATCTTTGATAATTATCAAGTTAAGGGGGAGCTGCTAAACATTCCCAAGTACTTAGCTCTGACCCTTCTCATGTTTTAAGCAAAAATGGTAAACTATCTTTACCTTTGCAAGTTTCATTTAAAATTTTAAATAGTTTGTCATCATAAAAATGGGAGAGAATGTAAGTTCCAAAGCCCTTTTGTGCTTAGCAGTGAATATTATGTTTTGATGATAATCAACCATGTTGAAAATTGAATATCAATTTTCTTAGTGCTTACAATGTTTTAACATGTTCTTTGTGGAGTTTATTTGTTATTCCAACCTATACAGGACTAAATTTGTATAAAAGAAGAATTTTGGGTAATTAGAGAATGCTGAAAATATCAAATTCAGACTTAAGAAAGCTCAAGGAAGTCTTGGGAAAGTTTATCATAAACATAAGAAAATTTGCCCTAAGAAGGTTATGAAAAACTTCAGAAGAAAGAAGAATTCCTACAAGAGTTGATTTAAAGAGAAAATCAATAGCTAATATAAAGCTTATGTCGTCGGAATCATAAAAAAGAAACATCAATGAGATGGTGGAATTGAAAGATAAGAAATTTGAAGAGTTTCAAGCATAAGAATGTTGGATGAGAGAGTTAGTTGAGAATGTTCAGTGAGAAGGTTGCTCGTGAGAAAGTTTCCTGCCAACATGAGAAAGTTCTTGGACAGCATTAGAAAGTTCTAAAAGAACTCGAGAAAGTTAGTCTGTGAGAATGATCCGAGAATGTTCACATCAAGATGCATGAGGACCAAAGAAATCTCCCAGAATATGTTTGAAGAATAAAAGATGTTAGAAGAGTATGATTTCTCACCTACAATGTCAAGCTCATATCAACAAAGTGAAAAGAAATCTACTTGAGAAGACTAAAGACTTGAGAAAGTTAGTTGAAAGTGTTTAAGATGAGAATAATTATGAAGAACCCTTCTCAAGTCACTAAAGGACAAATCTAGATAGCAAAACTAATGAAAATGATTGAGATGAAATTTTAATCCAGCTACTGAAGGTGAAAGATGAAGTTAAAAATGATTAGCACCAGATGAGAGACATCATAATAGAAGTCTTGAACATATGCTTACAAGTTCAGAAAATTCGAATACTAGAAGAAAAAATTTGAAGCCTCTTTGAACAAGATTACAAGCCTAAAAGAGACAAGATGTTCAAAGTCATACTTTAAAGAAATCAAGTTCAAAAGGATAAGTATGAAAGACTCTAGCAAAGAAAAGCAAAAGCTAAGCCAAGGAGAAGCTAAGAAAGTTTGTGTTGAAAAGGTTCGGGATAAGAAGGTTCAAGCTAAGAAAGCTTAATGCCAACAACCTTCTCACCTATACCAAAAAAGGACAAACTTGTGCAAGAAAGTGTAGCAACAACTAGTAATGATTAGTTCCTACATGGAATTACTTGGGACTTGTTCCTCTAGAAACACTTTCTTAAGTATAAATACGACCTACCCATGAAGATTAACAAAGGCTTTACATGGATTAACATCATATTAAGACAAAAAGTAAGTTTAGGTTCATACTTTGTTTTATGCTCTCCTTAAGAGAAGACATCTAGTTTACATCATAGAAGTGTAGGGCCCTTGAGTGAGTAGTAAACTACCTATGAAGATTTGAAGGATAGAAGCTTGAGCCTCAATAACATAGTGAGCACATAGTTGAACCTTCTACCTACATGATCCTTATTATGTTAAATCCTTAGTATGTGAATTGTGAGCTCTGCTAAGGTGAAATAGTGAGCTTGTGGGTTGTACAAGCCATTTAGAACCTTGTAAAGGTGAGCTTAAAGAAGTTGTTGTTAAAGAACACTTGGAGTTTATCCTGAAGAGGTTGTGTCAAAGAATACTTGGTGCTGAGCCTGAAAAGGTTGTTGTTAAAGAATACTTTTTTGAAGCATGGAGAGACTTGGTTGTTAAATAATATTGTTGGTAATGGGAAATCCTAATGGTTGCTAGGTATTGGACATAGCTCCGCGTGATTTTGGGGTGAACCAATATAAATCTTGGTGTAAAGCTTTTGTTCCCTTGCTTTTTACTTGCATGTATTAGTTTTATTAAATTATCAAAGCTGAAATTGAACTTTGAAGGAAAATCGAATGTGTTGGTGAAACCATTCTGATACATTTGTGATTTGGATTTAACTACTGATTTCCTAAGAGCTTTAACTTACATATAATCTAAAAGAGTAGCTACAATTTTAAATATAACATCTAAACGTACTTCTCAATAGTGAGAAGGTTCTTTTCTCTTAACCAGTAAACCTTCTCACGAAATTTCTGACTCTGGTCTGGTAGTTTATTTTGAACCTTCTCACTGACATTCTAGTTTAAGTTTGAAACATTCTCACCTCCAAGTCTAGACAACTTGAGAAAGTTGTAAGAAGGTTGATTTTTTAAGAAAAAGATGAACACAATTCAACCTTATTTTTTGTGTTACTGCTAATTTCAAAAACAAGGCTCTGGAAGAAGTTTGAGAGGCAAGGGAAGCATAAAGTGAGAAACTACTCCACTCTCCCCCTATTTATAGGGAAGCATCAACACCAACTACCATTCATGCATAGAAAACATTTCAAATTTGAAATAATTCTCAGGCACGAAAACCAAGTGATGACTACCTGCAAGTGAACCCCTTTTAGCCATGTGGCCAAAAAATTGTGGTTATGTAGGTGAAAAGTCATCAACGTATCAAGGGAAACATCTTAGATAATTCAAAGGTCACACCTTTGTTCACCATTGATTACTTTTGAAATAGACAATGGCCCAGTGGGTCTTGCCCCCAGTATTCGATGTCAATACCATGGAGGTGTACCCATAGCCCATATTATTAGACATTTGCATGTCCCAAAGTCCGTGGTCAAGAGCCGGAGTGGCCTGACCTAGAGGACTCAGCATATTGCAGTACGAAGTCTTTGGCCTTAGTCCAAACCCCCATGATCTCGGAACCTAACACTCTAATAGCTATCAAAGCACCAACCTAAGGGCAGTGTTTATAACTAGGGTTTGGGCCTAATAAGGCTAAGTCCATTATCCAACAGGACAAGTACCTCACTCACTTAACAAAGGGAATGTCCCTCCTAGGGAAATCAATGATAAGTCAGCACCTAGACCAAGGAAGGTGCTGGGAAGCTTCCCCACACCTCCTGCAATAACGAATCTGCCCTTAGTTAATACTTGGCCCCCAAAACTCTCTCCTTTCTATAAATAGCTTAATGTAGCTTCATGGTAAAGATCTTTTTCTCACCTTCTACCAACTTGAGTCCTAACTTATTTGAGTATTGAAGTGTCTTGCAAGTACCAGATAGTCCAAACTCCTTGCACCAACACTTGAAGGAAGCCATTGCAATGAAGATGTTATGTTCAAAGAGCTTACACCTTCCACTTGCACCAGAAAGGAACACTTCCCATTCTATGATGGCAAGTTCATCAACGGTGGCCTTAATTCCTTGCAGGAATTCAAAAACTTATTAATTTGGTGCCTTGGGAGCCAGTTATTTTTGGCTAGACATTTTCCAAAATTCTCATTTAAGAGCCATTAATCGTGAATGAGACAGATATGTGCACAAGTTTGACATTGCATTTATAAATTGGGGCGTATTTGTTGCATAAAAAGAACACTTACTGAAGATTACTCTCACAAAATTGATAAATTATATACATTTTTATTTTTATTTTATTTTAGAATATGTAGAAATATCTCAAAATTAAATTAGTTTTAATTTTATATTATTGTAAGGATTTGATTTTTACATAATTAGATATATTATTTTAATTATATTTTATTATATTTCTTTCTTTATATAAATTACATATTCTATAAATAAGGAATCTTCTTGTCTGTACACACTAATTAATTAAAAAATTTAGAATAATTCAAAAAATATAAAAAAATCTTCAAACTTTTTCTTGTCATTATTTTTTATTTTTAACATTTTAAAAATTATATTTTATCTTTGTGAATTTGTTTACTTATATAAAATTATACAAATATCTGTACGAAAGAATTGTCTATATATATCAGAATATACAAAAGGCTTTCTCTATAGGAAATACAAGGGCCTGGCAAGATAATTCTTTATATTTATTGTTATTCTTATTTTATTATTTTTTTATTAAATGATCTTTGATTTATTTTAATTTAATGATTCAAATTAGTTTATTAATATAATTAAAAAAACTTAATAAAATAGAAGTGTATTTTATAAATAAAAAAATTCTATTAAATACTATATAGTTGACCCTCGTTATGTGGACAAAAGCAAAAAAAAAAAAATTGATTTGCTCATGATTTTCTTTTTGTGCAATCTTTCCCCAAATTTGTCACAATGCGTTATCCACGAGTTTGTTGCCGACAAGAAGGTAGTCGGTGATGGGTCATCGAACCACCGACTCTGGTAATGGCACAATAGCACCAAACCTTGACTCTCCTCATTTTTTTTTTAATACTTAATATTGCATGTGTGATTCTCACTTGAATGTGCAAATGGTGCTCAAATTGCCATGCACCTGACTTTGCTTTCACTTTCCATAGTCCCCCTAATTTTTTTCCCGAACGAGGACCACCACTACCTCATTTATTTTCTCTGTCTACTTGCTCGTGCCCATTCTCAAGAAAACCAAGGAAAAGGAATCAAATAATTAACGTCAGTGTTTAATTTCTTATTGATTTGCAGACAAATTTGCAGCTAATTTCTGTCTATTTGAATATTTGGAATTTAGAAACTCAAGGCTTTTCAGGTAAAGGACTATATGGTGATTGAATATGCAATATATTTGTAAATTGTCTACTATAGTGATTGAAACAAAAGTTCACCAAATCAAATTCATTGAATGACCCGAATGTTCATTAGTTACATATACATGGACGCTTCTTTTAATTTCTGAACTCTTAAATCATTGTAACATTATTATAATCTGTATAAGAATAATGCATAATGTTCTGGATCGGAGTTCGAGTTAGTATTTCAGGAGTAATTTGATCTATTAGAGTTGGATCCTAAATATTTATTAGCGTGTTTAGATAAATAAATATACTTATTTATGATAAGTAAATATTTCATATAATCCCTCATAAATAGAGGAGTTAGTTGTAAGAGATAATGATCTTAATATATTCTTATTCTAGTTAACACTATTTATTCCATTAATGTAGATTTAAACATAATTCTTATCTATCATGACACTCTTATAAATATTACACAAGGAAGCAAATGTATGTATCTAACTCAAAACACTTTACTCACCTTATGTATGTTCTAACTTAAGCATCAGAGTGTCTTTTACAAATACCCACCTCTCGCACTACCATCACTGCCACCATGCTACAGAGGAAACCACCGTCATCAGCTTTACTCAAGTGATCCTTTGAAACTCATTCAGAACATTGACGTCGTATGTGGGAACGATAAACTTTGATTCTCATTATCACCACCATGGCTACTACTAGGCAGAACCATGCCTTTGTTGCTTAGAATCAACCATCCACCAGTCGTCGTCTGGCCTCCTCCCCTGCCCAAGATCCAGTTACTGCTCAACCGGAACCCAGGTGTGATAGGGAAAAGACTTCCCATACCAGCGGGAACCTTTCCACTCTGTCGTGGCGCGTTCCGGCGAAGGGCCCCCTTAGGTGAAGGTAGACCACAGATATCGGCATTGCAACGTTTAGGCGTTAGTGGAAATAGTGAGGTTACTCAGTCCTAGCAGGGCAAGTCAACCTTCCCTGAGCTATCATGAGAACAACTGCTTTCCTTGGTCAGGTTACAAGATGATCGCATCCATGAGTTAGAAAGAATGGCTAATGTTGAAAGACAAGATGAAAACCAGTTTCCATAGAGAAATTGTGATAACATGAGAGAAGTAGCCCAACATGGAGACCGCGATCCAAAAGCTTTTAGGATAGCAGAACCTGGACAAAGGGTTGGAAACCCGGTTAAAGAAGCCCAAAGAGAAGAGGAACCTAGAAAACGAAAGTCAATAAAGCAGAATCAACCCTTCTTTGACAAATTGATGGCCTGCGAGATCCCTAGCGATTCAAATACCCAACTAATATTGAAGCCTACGATGGGACCACAGACCCCCAAGAGCACTTAGATGCTTATGTTTCTGCTTTGATGTTTGATGGAGGTGATGACATACTCATGTGCCATTTTTTCCCTCTCTCTCTGAAAAAAGCCGCCTTGAGATAGTTCATTACTCTAGCTTCAAATTCCATTGATGATTGGGATGACTTGTCCTCAATATTTTTGCTGCATTTCACCACTAGTGAGCGGCAGCCGAAATTTATTTCATGTATTTCCTATATCAAGTAGAGAAAAGAGGAATCGCTCTAGGATTATATGGCCCAGTTCAACAAAGAAGTAGTGAACATCCGTAACTGGGATGAGAGACTTGGCCTACATACATTACATGAGGGAAGGTCTTCACCATGGAGCATTTTCCTTTTCATTTGCGAAAAAAGAGCACAAGGCGATGGATGAGTTCCGGGCTAGGGTATACAAATACATCAACGCAGAGGACATTATCCGCGCCAAGAAGCATCTAAAAAAGGGAGAGGAAGCCAAACCAAAACTCGGTCAGGCTCCCCCACAACCCTGGAACTCAAAGTTGTCACCAAAGGGGAAGTACGAAAGCTTTACCCCCCTCAATACACCTTGGACACAAATTTATCAAGAGGTGATGAACACAGAGTTCAAAGATGTAAATAAGCCTCATCCATTGAGAAAACACACACAAAAAGATAAGTCCAAGCATTATGTGTTTCACGAAGGCAACAAACATACCACTGAAGACTTTGTCAACCTTCAGGATGCTATTTAATCCTTAATCTAGGATGGTCATTTGGGCCGTTATGTTCTCTAATCTCAGAATGATAATCAGAGAGGAGGAAGGAATTACAGGAAGAGTAGTTACAGTCCTCGGAGAAGCCCATCTCCATATCAGAGAAGGTGGTCATCGCCATATTAGTTTGTATGGAAAAGACTTTCCATTTATATGTACATATATTACTTTTTCTTCACAAGGCTTATATTTTTATAGTTCGTTAAGTATCAAAGAGTGATGTTAGTATAGAGATGACATGCTTAAACCTAATTACTTTTATATAAATCCAAATATACTAGTAGTAATAGTTTTGCAGTGTTACACCAAGCTGAGAACAATTGTTCTGGACTCGGCTTCGTGTTAGCAATTCATAAGCAACCTGATCCGCTAGAGTTAGATCTCAGATATTTATGAACATTTTTTTAGATAAATAAATATATATATTTATGACGAGTAAATCTCACATAAATAGATGAATTAGTGATAGAGATAATGATCTTAATGAATTCTTATCCTAATTAACAATATTTCTTATTCATTAATGGAGATTTGAACATGATTCTTATTTATCATGATACTCTTATAAATACTACACAAGGAAGTAAATATATGTATCTAACCCAAAACACTTTATCTACCTTGTGCATGGTCTAACTTGAGTGTCAAAATACTTTTTACAGGTACACATCCCTCACACCACTATTACTGTCACCGTACTATAGAAAAAACTACGATAATCAACCTTACTAAGGTGATCCTCTTAAACAAAAACCCATACATCATTTTTGAAATTAAAATTGAAGACTTTACATGGAGGCTTCTATCATGGACCCAAAACGTTTGGGTCCATGGATCAACCACTTCCTTTTTTAATTTGACAATATTTATATGTAGATTTGGGTGTATGAAAAAATTATCAGTTAAAATCTGTAAGTTTCTTATATGTATAATTATTTGTAAAAAAAAAAGTGATTTGACTAAATTTCTGTATAAATCTGGATATTACTAGTTAAAATCTGTAAAGATTTAATTTTTAATCTCAATTATTAATTTATTTTAATAATAAATTAATAATTAAAAAAATCATGGTCCATGAACCATGGTGTGGTGTGGATTGTGATTAAAATTTAGAAAATCAATTGCCAAGTTCCACCAAAAATATAAAAACCTTACAATCAGTTGTAGTTAGCAAGAGTCGATTCACAGATAACTAATTTAATTAACATTATAAATTGATTCTTAATTTAAACTCTTAAAAATAGAAAACAATACAAAGGGATTTTTTTGCAAAAACTAAAAACAGCAATTGAATCTAAAACAATAACAATAAACACGATTTGAATTACCAATTAAAAGACAATGGTTAAGAGATGAAATCCATCACTAGATTTATATAATTATGTTAACTTACATTCCCTTTATACCAATATAATCAATTATGTTTTTATGTGATTGTGAGATAAATCTCCCATTTTTCTTAAGTTTCGCTTAATTCAGCAACCACTCAAATTAAATCATAATTACTAGTTAGTTATAAAGCAATCGCTCTTATTATCCCCACCTAATGATTGCATTAAAATTTAGAAAACTAATCACACTAAGATCTAATCACACACCAAGATTAAATTACTTAGATCATATGTCTCACTAGTCCTACTACCGCAACCGCGCATAGCAATCCTAGTTTTATCACTTTCGAAATTAGCAAAGAGTATAAAAACCTTTATACCGAATTAAGATCAGAAACATATGAATAAAAACTCAATTGAATAGATATAAAGAGGTATGCAAGGTTCACATAATCAAAACTAGAGTTTCATCTTCCCTTAACTAAATAAGAAGATTAGCCACACATGGTAAATTCAAAATCAAAAGAAAAACAAAAGAAAAACATTGTCTAGAATGAAAGTGCAGAAGAAAACTAAAGATTAAACTAGTTTGCAAAGATTGGGGATGATTGATCTCCAATTACTCGAACTCGAGACTCCAATCTTCTTCTCCCTTGTTCTTGGTCTTCTCCTCAGTTCCTTAGCGGCTCCCAGTCCAGATCTCTCCTTTTAGGACCTTAGGTAACCCTATTTATAACTTTAGATACCTAGTGCATCATTAGAATTCGTATCTGCTTTCTTGATACGACGACACGGGTCGTGCTATTTGACACGACCTACCCCGTGTCAGGATCTGTCAGCATAATTTTAGCAAAATTAGAAGTCAGAGAGGAACACGACCTACCTCGTGTCTGAGGACACGGGCCGTGTTGTTGGTCAACGCTTAGAATTGACTCGAATTGCGATGTTAGAGAAGGACACGGCCTACCCCGTGTTTGGGGACACGGGCCGTGTTGTTGGTCGAGCCCAATGCAGCATCTTGTTGAAGTACCAGAGAAGGACACGACCTACCCCGTGTCTTGGGACATGGGTCGTGTTATTTGTTATTGCCCAGAACTGAGAATATATGACATGCTAGAGAAGAACACGGCCTACCCCGTGTCTGCGGACACGGGTCGTGTCTTCTATTTTCTTCATTATTAGTCTTTTCTCCTTGAGGGCTCCATCATTCAACGATTTCCTGCAAAGCACAAATGATCGCTTATAATCATATTTAAGCATAGTTTCACAATAAAGATCTGATTAAGCTTGAAATCTAGAAACTAGCCAAATGTTAACAATTAAGCACAAGTGGAGTCCAATTAAATCAAACTTAAAGCATTTAGAGTGTAGGAATAATCAACAGATCAAATATCCCCATACTTAGCCTTTTGCACTCCTGGGCAAAAACATAAGACCAAACTAGGGAACAAGGAAAAACAAAACAAATTGAAAAGCTAAGAACTCAATTTCCAATGATATTCAAGAAAAACAAAAGTTTGTAAGCAAGAAGAGCAAGAAAAGATTCAAGGGATTAAAACATTCAAGAGATAACAATTCTTCACACCTCAAACCAGCAAACAAGGTATCTTCAATTTGAAAAACATGAATTAAGAATGATAGATCCTCACAAGATACACTCTCAATCTCTCAAGTGTATACAAGGTAAGTATTTCAATCAATTCAACCCATGAAAAATGCACAACCATAAGCTTGCTTATCTTCTACTTCTCCACTACTCAAACACATGCACACACAAATCAAGAGGACTTTATTCAAGGATGTAATGGGGTCAAGGTAAGGGAAGGAAATAATATAGATATGGCAAGATAAGTACCTAAGAGAATAAAAGAACATTGGGGAGGAACTCAATTGACAAACATGAAATTTTATCCCCCCAAATCTATATAATGCACATCCTCTTTACATATTTCTTTCCTTTTTCTTTCTTTTCTTTTACAACCTTTCTTGCATTCATTCTTTTTCTTTGCATTTTTTTTCAAACACTTTGCATATTGCACATCAATTTGCACAACCCCCACACTTGTTCTATTAAATATTTGCAAGCAAAAGAGCTCCTCCAATGAAAATAAACTAATATTCTCCCATTCCCTAAAGTAAGATAAAAACATAGTTTTTCACATAAGGCATGTAATGAGTTAAGACAAAGGATAGGCGAATAAGCTTAAAGGGTTAATCAAAGGAAAATGATGCAAGGTTGGCTATTTGGCCAAAGTAGTTAATCAAGAAAGAAGGCCTCAATCATGTTCATGCATGCAAGTGAAAATGTAGCCTCAAAAAGAATCAAAGCAAGTTCTAGAGTGATCAAATGACATGAGTGAAAATCACACAAGAAAGAAAAGCATGGCATAAATGCTAAATCCATCCATCAATAAGCTCAAAATCTCACAAGGTAGGTATATATCAATCTCAATCCACCAATCAAACATCTAAAACCAAGTATGTCAAATTCAAGACGAAAGAAGAAATTTATAAATCATAACCCTAAATTTCAATTGCTTCAAACTCATAAACTTCACAAATCTCAAAACATCATTGGATTTTTTTTTAAACAGTAAAAACAAAATTTTAAAATCAGAAAACATAATGTAAAGTCCTCCCCCACACTTAAAGTCTACATTGTCCTTAATGTAAAGCTCAAAAGAAAAACAACATCCATCAAAATCATCAATCAATGAAGGACAAGTAAAATAAAATAGAGGAAAAGAAACGAAACATCCTTATCAAATGAGGAGGCTTCCACCAGGGTCTCATTGGCCCTCCTTAATTCCCTTGACTTCACCACTAGAATGCAATATGTGTACTTTGACTACTTCATTGTCATTGCTTATGTTAGACCAGGACCCAAAAACAAGATCTACCACAGTAGTGACCGCCATCCGGTGCTTTTCTCCCTTCTCTGAAAATTTTTCAATGGACTTCAATTCCATCTCCCTTTGTGTCTTAGATTCTGCAACTACTTCAAGAGCATTATTGATAGATCCTTCAATACCATTAGCTTCTGCATAAACAGAATCATTAGCTCTTAAGAATGCAGAAATTTCAACACAAATAGCACATATCACCATCACAATTAGTACATGAGTCAAAATGGATAGAATCATTGAAACCAATAATATTAGGAAATTTATCACACAACTCATCATAAGTTTCCTTAACTAAATCAGCAAGTAAATCAATATGAAAAATAGAATGCTCCTCCATGGGATACTTCATAGCATAAACAATGTTAAACTGAATAACTGAGTCTCCAAACTCCATGGATAGAGTTCCTACATGCACATCTATTTTGATCCTCGCTGTTTTGAGGAATGGCCTGGCTAAAATGAGTGGAGTTTTGCTGGATGGTGATTCTCCCTCCATCTCTAGAACATAAAAATCTGCAAGAAAGATTAGCTCATCAACCTTTATCAATACATCTTCAATTAATCTGGCTAGATATGCATTGCTTCTATTAGCCAACTGAATCACAACACCTGTAGAATGCAAAAGGTCAAGTCCAAGAGAGTTAAAAATAGACATAGGCATTACATTAATAGAAGCTCCTAAATCTAGCATGGCATGCTCAAATTTGTAATTGCCTATAACACATGGAATTATAAAAGTCCTTGGATCCTTGCATTTCTGAGGCATAGGCTGAATGAGGGCTGAAACATTTTGGTCATATTAATTTTCTCATTACCCTTCAGCCTCCTTCTTTGGGTGCATATTTCCTTGAGAAACTTAACATATTTCAGAATTTGCTTGATTGCATCTAACAATGGAATATTGACTTCCACTTTTCTGAAAGTCTCAAGAAGATCTCTATCCTTCTCAGCCTCATTTTTCTTGTTCTTAACCAACCTACTAGGGATAGAGCCTTAGTGACATACTTAGGAAGGGGTGCAGGAATACTTACCTTAGGGGCCTTAGAGTTTTTCCCCTTCTCATTTACCTCATTTGGCTTTTGA
Organism: Ormosia emarginata; assembly: GCA_029884605.1. Classification (NCBI taxonomy): domain Eukaryota; kingdom Viridiplantae; phylum Streptophyta; class Magnoliopsida; order Fabales; family Fabaceae; genus Ormosia; species Ormosia emarginata. The sequence goes on along the minus strand of JAQQTP010000078.1, from coordinate 14,119,675 downwards.
TCATTCTCTTTAGTGACTTGTGGGGGAGATAGAGGTTCATCTAACCTCTTCCCATTTCATAATGTGACAGCACTAACATTTTCCCTCGGATTCACTTCTAGTTGTGAGGGAAGTCTCCCAGAAAGTTGGCTCTGAGCCTTGTTGATTTCTGTGGCTAACTGCCCCACTTGGTTTTGCAAGTTGCTGATGGTGACCCTTATTTCTTGTTGAAACTGAATATTATTAGTGGTCATTTGTCTCATTAGCTCCTCTAGTGAACGCTCAAGTTGCCTAGGAGCTTGAACTTGTTGTTTCCTCTGAGGGAAAGGTGCTTGTCTCTATTGAAATCCTAGAAGTCCATAGGTTAGAGGTTGATTTTGAGGCTGCTTTCCATAGCTCAAGTTGGGATGATCCCTCTACCTCAGATTATATGTCTTAGAGTAGGGGTTGTAGTTTGTGGAAAGTCCAGAATATCCACCTACTGCTTTTACCTCCTCATGTGTGTCCTTTTGTAGAGTGGGACACATATCTGTTGGATATCCTGAAGAGCAACAAATCCCACAAGCATCCACCGGTGCTTTCCCAATATCCATAAGCCGCTAAACCATGGCAGTCAACTAAGTTATTTGTTGCTGCAAACTAGTCGTTTCTACCTCTTTAACTGCTCTCACTCCAGTGTCATTCCTGGTGAAAAATTGTTGAGTGTTTCCAGCCATTCGTGCTATCAAATTTCTAGCCTCTTGTGGAGTTTTATCAACCAAAGCTCCTCCACTAGCAGCATCAATCATGTTGTGGTCCATAACCATCAAACCCTCGTAGAAATATTGAATAAGAAGTTGCTCCTAATTTGATGTTGAGGACAACTAGCACATAATCTCTTGAACCTCTCCCAGTAATCATGAAGCGACTCCCCATGTCTTTGTTGAATGTCGTAAATTTCTTTTCTAATGGTTACGACCTTTGAAGCAAGAAAATATCTGTCTAGGAAAGCCCGAGTCATGTCTTGCCATGATTGGATGGATCCGGGTGACAAATAGTACAGCCACTCCTTTGCAGAATCTTTAAACGAAAATGGAAAAACTCTAAGCTTGACTTGATCCACTGGAATTCCTATAGGCTTCATGCTAGAGCACACCACATGGATCTCCTTTAGATGCTTGTTGGGATCCTCCCCGGCTAATCCATGAAAAGATGGCAGAAGATGGATTAGACTGGACTTCAACTCAAATGCCACTTCATTCTCAGGAATCTCTTTACAGAGGGGCTATTGGTCTAAGTTTGGAGCACCAAACGTCCTTAAAGTATTCTCTTCCATCACCACTTCTTCAGATTTTTCAGAAAATATCTCAGAACTGGATAAATATATATGGTGGGCAGCTTCAACGTCAGTAGGTGTGAATTGAAGAGGAAACTGTGAGCTGACTTGTTCAAAGTAATGTCTTAAACTCCTCAATTGCTTGTTCACTTTTAATAGCGCGATTGGACAATTAGTTCCCCGGTAACGGTGCCAAAATTTGGTGTGGTGTGGACTATGATTAAAATTTAGAATGAAAATTAGTTGTCAAGTTCCACAAAAAATATAAAAACCTTGCAACCAGTTGTAGTTAGCAAAGATCGATTCACAGAGAACTAATTCAATTAACACTATAAATTGATTCCTAATTTAAACCCTTAAAAATAGAAAACAATAAAAAAGGGTTTTGTTTGTTAAAACTAAAAACAACAATTGAATCTAAAACAATAACAATAAACACGATTTGAATTACCAATTAAAAGATAATGGTTAAGAGATGGAATCCACCACTAAATTTATATGATTATGTTAACTTATATTCCCTTTATACCAATATAACCAATTATGCTTTTATGTGATTGTGAGATAAATCCCATGTTTTTCTTAGGTTTCGCTTAATTCAGCAACCGCGCAAATTAAATCTTAATCACTAGTTAGTTATAAAACAACCGCTTTTATCCTCACCTAATGATTGCATTAAGATTTAGAAAATCAATCACACTAAGATCTAATCACACACCAGGATTAAATTACTTAGATCATATGTCTCACTAGTCCTACCACCGTAACCTCGCATAGTAATCCTAGTTTTACCACTTTCGAAATTGGAAAAGAGTATAAAAAGCTTTATACTGAATTAAGATCAGAAACATATGAATAAAAACTCAATTGAATTGATATAAAGAGATATGCAAGGTTCACATAATCAAAACTAGGGTTTCATCTTTCTTTCACCAAATAAGAAGATTAGCCACATATAGCAAATTCAAAATCAAAAGAAAAATAGAAGAAAAACATTGTCTAGAATGAAAGTGCAAAAGAAAACTAAAGATTAAACTAGTTTCCAAATATTGGGGATGATTGATCTCCAATTGCTCGAACTTGAGACTCCAATCTTCGATCCAAACTCCTTCTCCCTTGTTCTTGGTCTTCTCCTCAATTCCTTGGCAACTTCTAGTCCAGATCTCTCCTTTTAGGACCTTAGGTAACCCTATTTATAACTTTGGATACCTAGTGCATCATTAGAATTCGTATTTGCTTTCCTAATGTGACGACACGGGCCGTGTCGTTTGAGGACACGGCATATCCCGTGTCAGGGTCTGTCAGTATAATTTCAGCAAAATTAGAAGTCAGAGAGGAACACGACCTACCTCTTGTTCACTTTTAATAGCGCGATGCTGCCAAAATTTGGTGTGGGCACTATTGTACTACTACACAAACTAATTCAATCGTTCCTAATTTAAACCCTTAAAAATAGAAAAACAATAAAAAGTGGTTTTGCTCATAATCCGAGGACACGAGCCGTGTTGTTGGTCAACGCTCAGAATTGACTCGAATTGAGATGTTAGAGAAGGACATGGCCTACCCCGTGTCTGGGGACACGAGTCGTGTTGTTGGTCGAGCCCAATACAACATCTTGTTGAAATATCAGAGAAGGACACAGCTTACCCCGTGTCTTGGGACACAGGTCGTGTTATTTGTTGTTGCCCAGAACTGAGAATATGTGACATGCCAGAGAAGAATACGGCCTACCCTGTGTCTACTGACACGGGCCATGTCTTCTAGTTTCTTCATTCTTAGTCTTTTCTCCTTGAGGGCTCCATCATTCAATGATTTCCTGCAAAGTACAAATGATCGCTTATAATCATATTTAAGCATAATTTCACAATAAAGATTTGATTAAGCTTGAAATCTAGAAACTAACCAAATGTTAACAATTAAATATAAGTCCAATTAAGTCAGACTTAAAATATTTAGAGTATAAGAATAATCTACAGATCAAACCACAGTTTTAGTTGATGATAATAGAATTTTCCGACTTTACATAGGTTATTAAAAGTTTTTGTCCAGATAAAGTGAACTTGACCGTGGAAACTTCGGAGCAAAAGATATAAAGAAGGAAAGAGAGAACCGCATGCACGAGTCCTTTAAAATTATGCATACAAATCGAGTCAAAGCAGTATTTTTTTTTTTTTGCTTCAGACAGCTAACTGCATCAAACTGTTTTAAACTGTCAATAGCTAGAGAAATGATTTTTCACATCATTTGCCGCGTCTACTAAGTAGTAATTAAGTTGCGCCCTTGCGGGTAAGTAGTAATTAATAGGAATGAACTTGTTGGCGAGAGGGTTTAACTAAGGAGATCATAAGTGGAAACTTCCATATCGTATATTAAAAAATTAAAATAGTGAAATTCACACACACACACACAGATATATATATAGGTTTCCACCTTTGAACTTAAGGGTAATAGCCACATAATAAATCAGACTTATTTTAAAATTTCTCCAATAAAAATGTGTTATTTAAAATAAATGAGCCAGTTAAATTTTTTTAAAAAATAATATGAGTCAAATTTGCCATGTATAAAAAAAATATGAAAGTCATGTCCACATATTATAAAAAAAACACAAAATAACATATTTCTAATATTTATATGGCACTGTACAATAACCGTACTTTATTGATGCTTCTTGAATTAGTCATTATAGAGATCACAAAAAGGAAATGAAGGAATTTTAAATTTTTTTTTTACGAGTGGCTCATGAAAAACATATGATTAAATTAGATTCTAACTTTCGACGCATGGAATATATATGTTCTTACGGGCTCCATGCCGTTGTTGTTGTCCAAGTAAATAATGTCAACTAAAGAATAAATATTCTCAGAACCAACCATTGTGAGTGACATATGGTACTCTTTGCCTTATGGTTGTAACGATAGGATTCCATTTTTTACTGTATAAATAAATAAACGTGGATTTTACAGTATAAATGTATAATTTTACTATTTAAAAAATGACAAGTTAAATTATTATAATATTTCATATATGTCTTCAAAAATTGAAATTTGATGATAAATACGCTACCAATTTTTTTGGAAAAGAAATATTTAAAAATGAATTTGTGTGTAAAGTAAGTTAGTAATGATGTATTCATCATTAATTTAATCTAAAGTATATTAAAATCTTAAGTCACTAATAATTCAATAATAAATACACTCTTACTTACTAACTCTATACACAAACTTATTTTAGAGGAACATTATCCCAATTTATTAGTTTTAACAAATTTTAACTTTTAACTGTACAGTAGAGGTGTTCTATAGAAACAACCTCAAATAATTTGGAATATTAAATTTTATATATATAGTGACATGAATTTTTAGTGTGAGAGGATAAGAATGATAAATTTTAACTATACAATTATATGTAGATGGTTAAGATTAAAAGTTATTTAAAGATTATGTGACCATTTAAAAAAGTCACACGTATTTATATTCTAATATTAATCATTCATATAAGATCCAAAAGTCAAAAATTCATTTTTTTACTTCCTACAATAAATATTTTTTTCACTAAATACACTATATATATATATATTCATTTTTTAAAACCCTTCAATAATTGAAGATTTTTCTAAACCCATGGACGGTGTCGCGTACGTGTGTGATATATATATATATATATATATATATATATATATATATATATATATATATATATATATTTCATTTTTTTAAAACCCTTCAATAATTGAAGATTTTTCTAAACCCGTGGACGGTGTCGCGTACGTGTGTGACAGCATATTTATTATTAAATTTCATAATATGTACATATTTATAACTTTAAATTATATTTAAAATTATGAATATACTGTTATGACATATATAAAGTTTACTATACATCCGAGTTTATATTAACATTATTCTTAATAAAACCTAGCTAAGTCAATAATAATACTATTTATTCGTTGCAATGTCTTTCGCGCGCTGTGACTTTTAAAATAATCCTTTGAATTCGTAAGTTTCGTTGATAGGTAGTTGAATGCAAAATTAGATTTTTCTACCAGGAAATGCTGCACTTTTTCCGTGACTAGGTCTCTTTTGTTCAGCACTAAAGGATTTTTCTTCAGGAGACAAATATAAGAATGACTATACGGTTTTTGCCCCATGAATTAATTCTTTTCTTTAGAAAGTATAATATATAAAAAGATCACTAGGAAGCATATTTATTTGAAGAACTTAAGGATATTTCGCATATGAATATGATGACGACTATCATCATTAACTTTGATTTTTAGCAGGATTATATGAAACCTTATCTGTTATATACTAAGCTCCGAGAACTGTTGCAGCTTCTTATTCTCTGTTCATTAATCATCTTAATTAGAGTATACGTACCTTTAAAGTATTGATTGTGGCCTTGACAAAAAGACAGTAACTAAAAAGAAGTGAATATCACATTGCATTACCATTAATGACCCGCATTTGTTGGACAGTATCAGTAGCTTAATTAACTAGCAGTAGCAATAATAAACTCGTTTATGCAATAGCAGCGAGTGATTGTCACTAACATATAAAGATAGGTCTAAACACAATGAAAGATCAGGTCGATTTCGTTTTGTGTAAAACTCAGTACAAAATTAAACGAATCACAAAGTGGTAAGCAGCATCATGTTCTTGAATTCCTCGAAATCAAGCTGACCATCCAAATTGGTGTCATAGGAGTAAATCATGGTTCTGCAATCCTTGCCACTCCGTTCGTCCCAAAAGCCAAGCCTCTTCAACACACACTCCAGCTCTTGGCTGGTGATGAATCCATCACCATCCAAATCAAATACCTTGAAGGCCTTCACAAGGTCTCTCTCCACTTCCTCAATCTCATCCTCATCATTTCCATCACCCCCTTTTGGCTCCCCATTGTTCTGCTTTGATAAGGAGTCATAAAAGAACAAGAACTCACCGTAGTCGAGGCTTTTCTTTCCCACTAGAGATTCCAGCTCCTCTAGGCTAAATTTGAATCCTGTCTTCTCTAGCAGCCAGTTCAGCTCCTCAAGGCTCACAAATCCATCGCCATTCATATCCAGCTTCTCAAAAATCCGCTGCAAGTCATTAGGGGTAAGGGGACACATTGGTAAAGAGCATTAAAGGGTATATGAATATGATACACTTCTCAGTCTCTGCTCTTCTTTTGATCGACGTTTATTATTCATCAAAGCTCGCAACAGTTATGTGCATGCTCATATATGGAAGACATGAAGGTTTTATATACATATAGTATATGTCGGCACCACTTTCCCATTTGTGTACAGGAAATTAGTGTACAAAAGTCGGTTCTGAGTTCTGACTTCTAACATTAATGATGTGGATGAGAAAGATCCAAGTCTCTGAGGCAATTTACAAGAAGTTTCGCAGCCATTACTTTGAAAGCAACTTTCGGTTCTAACAGTTGGATGTTTCTTTTACATATCTAAGCCTCGAATTTTCTAATCTACGATATTTTCTTTTTTATCAATTATTGTATATATGGTCTTCATTTTTTTTTTATGTTAAATACTTTTTGTAGTCGTGTATACTTATACTGCCGTTTTGTATGAGTATGTATATATGTATGTTTTCACTTAGGTCACTTTCAATATTATATATTTTGGTTGTGTTGTCAATATTTGGGAATTGTTCTAGATTGGGTTACAGGTCTCTAGAATTGGAGCAACTTGACTCATCGAGCTAGCACCAAGACGCACAATGCGCATGAGGTAACCCACACATCAGGCGTAACAACATGAACAAATCATGATCATGTCCCGTACAAGCAGACAAATATTGACAACTGGATAGCAATCTCTATGACCATGTCCCCATGATCCTGTCCCCCACAATCCTGCCATCACGATCCCAAGTAGTAGCGTTCAGCACGCACTGAATGCTCAGACATCACATACCCCAAAACACTCATATAAATACAGTAAGCAAGAGAGACAAGATATGCCCTAATTTCATCACTCATTGTCCTCTTTGCGTAGCTATTGACTTAAGTAGCGAAGTGCCTTTTGCAAATACCTACCCCCTCGCTCCATCACTGAAGAAGTTGCGCCTACAAAGGATTCCACCATCTTATACCTCTCCAAGTAACCCTCAAAACCTAGTTCTGAACATTGACGTCATCTGTGGGAAGAGATAAATTTCTACTCCCAATACCACCTCAAAAACTCCCCCTACTATCACCACCATGGTGAACATAAGAAGGACACAAACATCAACCAACCAGATCGCACCTCCGCTACACGTAACCTTCTTTCTTCGAACCGTCGCCTAGCGTCTAACTCAGCAGCTCATCATCCAGTCATGGAATCGGTCGTAGCCCGCCTAGAACCCAGACAAGACGGGCAGGAGACTTCTTTCACTAGAGAGAATCTCCCTCCTCCTTCCTTGAGGATTCCAGCGAAGCAACTCCTTGGCCCTTAGAGAGCACCTTTTGGGGACGCTGGGCAGCGAACCTCTCCACACAAGAAAGCAGGCACACATAGTAAGGGACACAGTGTCACAAATGAACCATTCTCTGACAGACTGATGGCCTATGAGATCCCGAAATGCTTCAATTATCCTGTCAATATCAAAATTTACGATGGGACCATGGATCCTTAAGAACGTGTGGATGTTTACATGTTCGCACTCTTGTTTGTTGGAGGAGACAACTTTCTCATGTGTCGTATTTTTCCCTTGTCTCTAAAGAAAGCTACCTTGAGATGGTTCACCACTTTACCTTCGAGGTCCATGGATAACTGGGGAGACCTGTAATCGAGATTTTTGTTGCACTTCACCACCAACAAAGTACAGCCTAAATCCATTTCATGCCTCTCCCAGATTTGGCAATGAAGAAGCGAGTCTCTCTAGGACTTTATATCCCAATTCAACAAGGAAATCGTAAATATGAATGACTAGGATAAGAGACTTGAATTGTTCTACATCAGGGAAAGACTTCATCCGGGACAATTCTCTTTCTTGTTGGCAAAAAAGGAGCCCAAGACCATGGATAAGTTTCGAGCTAGCATCGATAAATATATTAACAATGAAGATGTTCTCCGAGCCAAGAAGCATCTCGACAAAGAAAATACTAAGCTGAGGTTCAAGGAGCAACCGAATCAACAAGGGAAGAACCCAAGGCCACCTCTCAAGGGGAAGTATGACAATTATACTCGCCTCAACGCACCACAGGGCCAGATCTACGTACCAGGATGTCATAAACACAGAGTTTTGGGATGTACCTAGGCCTCCCCCATAAAGAAGCTTGCGCGGAGAGACACATCCAAGTATTATGAATGACATGATGGTCCCAGTCACAACACGGAGGACTATACCAACCTCTGAGATGCCATTGAGTCCCTCATCTAAGACTACTATTTGGGCTGATATGTTTGCAAGGCCCAGAACAACCAGAGGAGGGGTCATTATAGAAAATGGAGTTATAGTCCTTAGTGTCCCTCTCCTTCCTATCAAAGAAGACATTCTCTGGCGAGAAATGAGAACCCCAACCCACACTCGCCTAGAGATAACGCTCGCGATCAAGATAGAGCGCGGTCACAGGATGGTAACCAGGAGAACAATAGCCACCACAAAGTAACATGCACTATCATGTAATGCCTTGTAATCGTTACTTCTGCTGTGTAATGAATATCCTTGCATATCAGCAAATTGGAGTTTCATCCCGATTGTTGTCTTATCTTGAAGCTAGTACCTCGGTTGTGACCTTGAGTTCACGGGTGCTTTGGCTCATTAACATCTACAGCTAGTATCTCGGTAGTAACCTCGATTCCCTAGATATTTAGGCCTATCGCAACCTATAAGGTTATCACACCTTGGTGAGGTCCAAGGAATACAAGGTCCGAAAGGATTAACTACTATTCTGGCATCTTTACATGATAGCCAAACTGGGAAATCCACTTGAACACCCTTCGGGGTCAAGCAGAGCATTCAAGGGTTTTCACATATACCCATTTGAGCCTGACTTTAACGTATAAGCCTACCATAGTTTACAGAGGTTAAGCGTATGTTTACTTGACATCCAGATAGGGGAATCCACTTGAACACCTTCTGGGGTCAAGCAGTGCATTCAAGGATTCTCACTTGTACCCTTATGACCTAATCTTATCCCATAAACCCACCATAGTTTATAGAGGTTAAGCGTAATTGGCTGTAGAGTAAAAATACGCCCAGCTTTAATGGATCAAAATTTTCTGATGAAGCAATTAGCATCAAGTACGCAAGTGAAAGATATTGGCATGATGTTTTCAATCTATTATCATGATCTTTAGATTTTGAGTTGTATAAATAAACATTGCAATATCTTTTCATGATTGAAAGTCAATAAGCTGCAACAGCTTGTGAAAGTGACGTCTCTGACTTTTACGTCAAGCTTCACTATAAAAAAACAACCTAAATAAAAAAAATGAAAAAAAAATAGGCTAAGATGCCTATTGCCTTGTAAAATTCCTTTATTTTAAATGTCTTTTAAATTTCAAGAAAAGTCCAATATATTTTAAATTTCGGGTCAAGCCTAACGTCTTTTAAATTTTGAGTCAATCCCACTGTCTTTTGAATTTCAGGTCAAGCTCAATGTCATTTAAATTTCGAGTCAAACCCACTATCATTTAAATTTCGGGTCAAGCCTATTATTTTTAAAATTTCAATCCAAACCCAACGTCTTTTAAATTTTGGTCAAGCCCATTGTCTTTTGAATTTTCGGTCAAGCCAATTGTCATTTAAATTACTAGTCAAGCCCATTGTCTTTTAAATTTCAGGTTAAACCCACCATGTTTTAAATCTCGAGCCAAGCCCAATGTCATTTAAATTTCGGGTCAAGCTCACTGTCTTTTAAAATTCGCGTCAAGTCTACTGTCTTTTAGATTTTGGGTCAAACCCACTGTCATTTAAATTTTGAGTCAAATCCACTATCTTTTAAATTTTGAGCTAAGCCTATTGTCTTCTAAATTTCAGGTTAAGCCCATTGTCTTTTGAATTTTAGGTTAAGCTCACTATCTTTTAAATTCCGGACTAAGCTCGTTGTCTTTTAAATTTTTAACCAAATTCACTGTCATTTAAATTTTGGGTCAAGCCCATTATCTTTTAAATTTCAAGTCAAGCTCACTGTTTTCTAAATTTCGGGCTAAGCCCACTGTCCATTAAATTTTGGGTCAAGTCCACTGTCTTTTAACTTTTGGGTCAAACCTATTCTTTTTTAAATTTCGGGTCAAGTCCACTATCCTTTAAAATTTGGGTAGCCATGGTCTTTTAAATTTTGGACAAAGCACACTGTCTTTTAAATTTTGGGTCAAGCCTACTGTCTTTTGAATTTCGGGTCAAGCCCATTATCTTTTAAATTTCGATCTAAGTCCACTGTCTTTAAATTTTAGGTCAAGCCTATTGTCTTTAAATTTTAGGCTAAGCCCACTGTCTTTTACATTTTGGGTCACAAGGTCACCCAATGTCATTTAAGTTCTCGTTTTTAACAAACTATTTTTTCAATAAATGTCAATTGAGCTACGACAACTTGTTGACGAGGTGGTGACGTCTCTGGCTATACATTGAGTTTCACTTTTGGAGGATTAACTGAGCAACGACAACTTGTTAATTCGTTAATCAACCTATTGATTTCCAATTAATATCTTTGCCTTGTCCATTCACATCATCCCATGCATTGCCAGACAAAATTTAAGTTCACGTCTTTACTCGTACGAAGATAATATGAAAAACTACGGATATTCCTAGTCTCTAGTAAGAAACAAGTAAAGAGAGACAACTGTGAACACCTAATTTTGTTCAGGTCATGTTAAGTTTTTCTTAAAAAAATTAGAAAATGGTGGAGGGGAAATAAAGTAGCTTAATTCTCAATTCTCATGACCCAACTTCCAAGTCCAATTCTTGACCCAATAAGAGCCTCAATGCCCAATGAATATTAAAATTTAAAAAAAAAAGAGAAAAAAAGATAAATAAGGATTTGCTTTTAATGAGAAATCATAATTTGATGTTCTTGAAAAATAAGGGATATACTTTTAATAAGAAATCATGATTTGATTTTCTTAAAAATAATTGAAGGATGTGCTTTTAGTGAGGAATCGTGATTTGATACTCTTAAAAAATAAATTCAAGATTTAAAAGGAAAGACTCCAAATGAGAGATTGTGATAATTCAATTAAAAAGAAAAATATGGATATGCTTTTAATGAGAAATCATGATTTGATATTCTTGAAAAATAAGAGATATGCTTCTAATAAGAAATCATGATTTGATTTTCTTAAAACATAATTGAAGGATGTGCTACTCTTAAAAAATAAATTCAAGATTTAAAAGGAAAGACAAAAAATAAGAGATTGTGATGGTTCAATAAAAAGAAAAAGGGGGAATATGTTTTAAATGAGAGATCATGATTCAATTTTCTTAAAATAAATAAATCATGGAATAATTTAGGAGGTTAATGTTGTTGAGAGTCTGTGTGATCAATTATCATTTAATATATTGATATTTACATAGGAATTAAGATTTAATAATCGCCTATAAATAAAATATTTACCCATTTACAAGGGGACAATTACATACAAATAGGAGAGCTTGCCACATAAAGAGTTAGAGTTAGAAGTAGAGATTAAGAGAAAGTAAGAGGTGTGTGCGGGTTAACTAAATAGAAGTCATTGATTTCTTTTATTACCAACAAGTGCATTCTCTTACCATACATTATTCAAGCTTGTGTTGGATTAGATGTTGGTGAAGTTGATTTTATGTGCTACGGAATTTCAGTGATATGTTATAATTATGATGTTGAATGCATTTTGATATTTGCTTGGTCTCAGTTGAATTTTTTTTTTTTTCAACCAAAAACTTTATATATATATATATATATATATATATATATATATATATATATATATATAGGAGTGTATCTGGTGAAATGAGTGTTTATTGTAAGAGGTGAGAGAAGTGAATCTTGATCATTGGATCTTACATGAATGGTCAAGATTAGAACATAAATGCATGTAACTTTTTTAAGTGGTCACATGACCTTTAAGTAACTATTAATCTTGACCATTCAAGTATAGTTATATGGTTAATATTTACTCCTCTCACTCACTCACAATAAAAACTTCTCTCACTAAATAGTCACACATACACACACACACATATTCTCCTTTTACTTCTTCAACATGAGCTACTACAATTAACTCACACACGTACAAATACTATTCACCTCACTATATCACATTCATCCTTTTTGTGCCTATGTGACTTTGGGTTCTTGGGAATTAAATTGAGTTTGAATTAATAGAATAAACTATATTCCTATTTTTCTATTAATTTAGGCTACATGGCATGTTTATGTATTATTGGTGTGTATTTTAATTGACTATCGAATGTTGCACTAAAAATAAAATGAGTTGTGATAACTTGTTGATCAAAAAAATTTGAAATTTTCTTTTAGTGTTATTTGAATTATAACTGTTTACGGGTGATGTCTCAAGTGTGACGTGGAGCTTCACCTTTCAAGAATTAATTAAATTAACTGAGTTGTAGCAACTTGTTAATTCAAATTTTAAAAATTAAATCTTTTTTTAAAATAAAAGAGACTATTTTTTTAAAAAGTAATTAAAATAAACTAATGAACAAATATTTTTTTAAAGAATAACGTAGTTTTGAATTCCTCATTGCACTCGATGATACGTAAGAGCGGATGTTACTAAGTGGCCTCAATACTCAAGAAGGGATGAATTGAGTAAATAAAAACTTTTCGCAAATCTTTCTAAAAACACTTGATTACTAATCTTTGTTGAAGCTATTAATTGATAGAAATGAATGAATAGATAAGATAGATAGATATTATCAACTAGTGAACCAATCAAGAGAGAAATAATCAAGCAAGTAAATCAACCAATGCTTAAATAAAAAGAGAAGAGTTTAGAGAATCAAAAACAATAGTTTATCCTGGTTCGGCCACCAATCCACTTGTGACCTACGTCCAGTCCTCAAGCAATCACTCGAGATTTTTCACTAAATTCTAAGCTTGAATCAAGTGCTTGTAACCATTACAAGTGAGAGCACTCAACAACACCTTAGGATGCCTCACCATTGTGCTTTGAGTCTCAACTTCAAGGGATACCTCACCCTTTACAAATTTAAGGGTTGCCTCACCCTCACTACAGATTATACAAAGATTGAATAGATTGAAACTCTCACAAAGAGTGGATAATACAAATTGAAGCTTATAGGTATTGAGGATTCACACTTTAGCTCAAAAACAAGGAAAGATACGAAGAGAATATGCAAAACGCATATTGATGCTCAAACAAGATTTTTCAGAATATTTCTCTAACCCCATTAATGCCCAACAACCTTGCATTTAAAGCCCATTGAGAATTAGAGCCGTTGAGGGTAGTTGAGAAGCATTAAATGCTTCATTATATCTGTTGCACTCTGTTTCTGAAAAGTTACGTTATTTGAATAACACGATGGTTATTCGAATAAAGCTTTAAATAGCATTTAGAGGAAAAGCTTGCTGGAAAACATTATTCGAATAACACAAGTGTTATTCGAATAAGTCACTTAAAAACTATTTCTGGGAAAACATGTTATTTGAATAAAATAGGGTTTATTCAAATCACTCATTCGAATTCTGAAATGTCTTTATCCTCTTTAAATGTTTATTCAAATAAAACAGGATTTATTCAAATAAATCTTGATCAGTTGACAAACTTGGTTTTTTTTACTTTTGTTATTCGAATAAGATAAGTCTTATTCGAATAAGCCTTGTTTAGTTTGAATTTTTGCCTTCTCCTGACTTCTGTTATTCGAATAAAGTAACATTTATTCGAATAAGCTATGTAAAATTTGTTTTGTCAACAAAGAAGCAATGCCAAGGAATTCCAAGAGGTTTTATATAATTTTTGGCACTTAAAAAAGTTTCTTTGGGAAACCAAAAACCATTTTTGAAGCTTCTCTTCTCTTTTTGTTTTTAAAACAATTTGTGCTTTTCAAGTTCTTTTTGAAAGACAAGTTATGGAGCATTTGTGTGAATCACATTATACCTTTACATATTGATTTAAGTCCTAAAGCTAGTTTTGAAGTCTTGGACTTGATCTTGCAACATCTTCAAGTTTGTTATCATCAAAACAAAGTCTTCATGGGTTAATAGCCAATTACATTCTCTCCTTTTTTGATGATGACAAACAATCATTAAGAAAAATGGTTAGTTTCATAAATTGGAATTCACAAAATTATAAGAGAGACTTACTCCTCTTCTAGTTTGTAAGAGGAGAATTGATTTTCAGAGTTATGCGCAACTCCCTCTTTCTTTTGGAATCCTTGATCCTTTTTAGGAAAGATTTTCTAACCTGTCTTTTCTCAACATAATCTCCAAAATTGTCAAAATATAACACTATAACTTTTTTCTCCCCCTTTTGTTATTATTAAAAAGATGGGGCAAGATAAAGCCAAGTCAAGCAAGAGATGTTCAATTATCTTATCAAGATATATATATTCAGTTATGATAAAACAAATTAGATCGATTCCCATATTTTTAATTTGCACAATATAAATAAGAGAATACTCATTGTTATTTATGCATAGCAAAATAAAGCCAATTACATTTGATATTCATCTAAAAGGCTGAAACAGTAAGGTGAACATAAACTATGATCCTAAAAACTAAGAATCCTAAAAATATGGATCCAGAGGAGGGGGAACTAGGAGCCTGTCCAGACACCAAGGCTCTCAAAGCAGCTTGTTCGTGCTTTATAGCCACAAGCTAGTCAAAGATAATGTTGTTGGTGTTCTCCATATAGGCCTTGAGGTTGAGCATGGTCATCAGAAGTTGTTCATTAGACACAGAACCAACAGTAGGTGCATCAGCTATAGGAGCACCATCCTCTGGAACTTCACCAGGTGTAGCAGGGGCATTTTCCTCAAGAGCGTCTTTTTCTTCAGCTCCAACTTCACTTTCCTCATCAGGGTATACCCATCCTTCAGCATTAGTGTTGACCATCTTTATTTTTTTCAGTGTGTATTGCCCAAAGATGCTGAAATAAGTCAACACAATAGCTTTTTTTGTTTCTAAAACCTGAGGATAGTCTCCTAGGAAAGCTGTAATTAGCGGCGCATAAGGCAACTCAGCTCATTCTTTCCCTTTAGCCTTCATCATGTATTTGCCGATAAAGTTTGGCGAATTAATCTTGTGGCCATTCTTCAGAATCCACTTCATGCAGATGTCATCTTCCAACAGGTAAGCATAATTCCCACCATGAGGGGCAGGAATATATTCGTAGGCATAGTGAAGCAGTCGTTCTTGACTTTTGAGCATTCCTCCCTTCAACCCAGCCTTTCGAATCACTGTGCCAGGTTTCGCAATCATATTAATGACTTCTTCTCTGTTGTAGTCCAGAGGCCTACTTTTTTTCTTCAATGAGAGGCCCAGTAGCACGCATGCCAAACTTGTCCATCCATTTGGCAGGAGTGATTACGATTTGTTGATCCCTGACCTCGGAAATAATATTTTCATTTTCAAGTTTGAGATTATAGAAGAACATTTTTACTAGGTCGGGATAGATTTTGTCCCTGTAGCAACAGATTCTCAAGACTCCCTGGTATTGCAGCTCATCCAAGAATCCAAAGCCTTCTTCCTTCTCAAACCAAGGAAGATCAATGCACTTTGGTTGTACCAAGTTCCTCATTATGAAGCTTTTGCTTAAACGGGTTCTATCTTCATCGTTAGATGATAGCCTACGAAGATCCAGAGGGTTGTTTGTGGGTTTGGTCTTGGTACGAGGACATTTAAAGGAGGAGGCCATGGTGTAGAAGGGATGTGGGTATGGTGTTGGAGTGAAAGGGAAGAGATGGGAGTGAGAGAGAGAGGATGAAAGAAGGGGAAAAGAGAAATGAAGGAGAGAAAAGAACGTGGAAATAAATTTTGGGTGTACACAGATTTATAAAGGCCCACATTTTATTCGAATAAAATTTATGTTATTCAAATAAAATTGGGGTTAATGAAACGTCTTGGCATTTCTGCTAAGTGTTATTCGAATAAATCTCGTGTTATTCGAATAAGGCTTTAAGTGAGTGAAACGTCTTGGCAGTTCTGCCAAGCGTTATTCGAATAAAACTCGTGTTATTCGAATAACACAATATATGTGACATACGTTCAAAAGTTCATGTGAAATGTTATTCGAATAAGGGTTATCTTATTTGAATAAGACATATGAAATGTCAGATTTTGGGAGCAACGGGAATATGTTACTAAAATAAAGCTATTTGACAAACATCATCAGGCAAGTTTAAATCAGCAGAATGAGGGGAATAAATCTTACCCAATTCGTGGAGTTCCTGCAAAACAAAATTAGGGGAATCTCCGACGCCCAAGTCAGTAAAGATTCATGATCAATTTAAAGCAAGAATACAATGAACTTAGTCAAATTATGCAGCAAAGATGATATATTATACAGTAGAGTCAAGTTATGTAGTAATCTAGCTTATGCATGATTGATCCAATATGCCAAGTTCATTTCTTATATAGAAGAATGCCTCTTTTACCAAAGGTTTAGTGAAAATGTCAGCTAGTTGCTTAGTGGTTTCCACAAATTCAAGTAAGCAATCACCCTTTTGAACACGATCTCTTATGAAATGATGTCTTATTTCTATGTATTTTGTTGTTGAGTGCAAGATGGGATTCTTAGACAAATTGATTGCACTAGTGTTATCACATCTTATAGGGATGTAATCTAGCTCAAGACCATAGTCTAGAAGTTGTTGCTTCATCCAAAAAACTTGAGCACAACAACCTTCCAATTGTAACATACCCAACTTCAGCTATAGATAGTGTCACACTATTTTGTTTCTTGCTATGTCAAGAAACAAGTGAGCTTCCTAGCAAGTTGCATGTTCCACTAGTACTCTTCCTATCCATTTTGCATCCAGCAAAATCAGAATCGGAATAACCAATTAAGCTACATGAGACACCCTTAGGGTACCACAATCCCATTTGTGACGTGCTTATTAGATATTTCATAATTCGTTTTACAGCACAAAGGTGAGATTCTTTAGGATTTGGTTGAAATCTAGCACACATGCATACACTAAACATGATATCCGACCTACTTGTGGTACGATAAAGGAGTGAACCAATCATACCTCTATACTTGGTAATTTCTATAGATTTACCTCCTTAATCCTTGTCCAAGTAACAGGAAGTACCTATTGGTGTTGCCATTT
This sequence comes from Ormosia emarginata, assembly GCA_029884605.1. NCBI lineage: Eukaryota > Viridiplantae > Streptophyta > Magnoliopsida > Fabales > Fabaceae > Ormosia > Ormosia emarginata. The sequence continues at coordinate 14,102,158 of JAQQTP010000078.1, read as the reverse complement.
GCTTGGCACCTTCTATTCTAAACTTCTTAAGCAACTCCTTGCAGTATTTTGATTGACTTATGAAAGTCTCATCCTTTGTTTGCTTGATTTGAATACTAAGGAAGAAGTTGAGCTCACCCATCAAGGACATCTCAAACTCATTTTACATAATTTTAACAAATTCTTTACAAAGAGAGTTATTAGTAGTACCAAATATGATGTTATCAACATATATTTGAATAAGAAGAATGTCATGCTTTTTATGCTTGATGAAAAGAGTAGTGTCAACCTTTCCTCTAGAAAAGTCATTTTCTAAAAGAAACTTGTTCAACCTTTCATACCAAGCTCTAGGAGCTCGTTTCAAGCCATATAAGGCCTTTATAAGTTTAAAAACATGGTTGGGTAGTTCAAAGTTTTCAAAACCAGGAGGTTGATCCATATATACTTCTTCTTGTATAAAACCATTTAAAAAGGCACTTTTGACATCCATTTGAAAGAGCTTAAAATCCATGATGCATGCATATACAAGTAGCATTCTAATGGCTTCTAATCTAGCTACGGGAGCATAAGTTTCTTCATAATCTATGTCTTCTTCTTGATTATAACGCTTAGCTATGAGCCTAGCTTTATTTTTTATTATTAAGCCTGTTTCATCAAGTTTCTTCCTAAAGACCCATTTGGTACTAATTATGGGATGATCATTAGGCCTTGAAACTAATTCCCAAACTTGATTCCTCTCAAATTGGTTTAGTTCATCTTGTATGGCCAAGATCCAATGTTCATCGTTAATGGCCTCATTTATGTCTTTAGGTTCAACTTGAGAGACAAAAGTCATATGATTACATGTATCTCTAAGAGTTTTGCAAGTAATTACCCCCATTTGATACATCACTTATCACTTTGTCAAGAGGATGATATCTTGATGTTATCCATTTCTTAGGAAGATCCATGATTTGAGAGTCCTCTTGTCTTGGGGAATCATATGGATTTTCATCTTGCTTCTTGACTTCTCTTTCTTTGTTCTCTAGGTGAGTCCTTACCAAAATTTCTGCAACATCATCAACAAACTCCTTTCTCGGTTCATTTGGATTAGTTTCATCAATTGCAACATGTGTAGACTCTTCTATGGTCATAGTTCATTTATTGTAAACTCTAAAGGCCTTACTATGTATAGAATAGCCAAGAAATATTCTCTCATCAAATTTTGCATCAAGCTTCCTTAAGTTATCCTTTCCATTATTTAAAACAAAGCATTTATATCCAAAAACATGAAAATGTGAGACATTTGGTTTCCTTCCTTTGTATAATTCATAGGGAATTTTCTTTAAAATTGGCCTTATTAGAGCCCTATTCATAACATAACAAGCGGTGTTAACCGTATCCGCCCAAAAATACTTAGGAAGATTGGCCTCATTGAGCATAGTTCTTGCTATTTCTTCTAAAGATCGATTTTTCCTTTCTACAATACCATTTTGTTGTGGTGTTCTAGGGGCTGAAAAATTATGCTCAATGCCATGTTCATCACAAAAGGTTTCAAATTCATGGTTTTCAAACTCACCACCATGGTCATTTCTAATGCATGCAATACAAAAACCTTTTTCGTTTTAGATAACTTTGGCAAGCGTTTTGAATGATTGAAAAGCATCATTTTTGTGAGGCAAAAATAATGTTCATGTAAACCTAGAAAAATCATCCACAATCACTAAAGAATAGTAATTCCCACCAAAGCTCATAGTTCTAGAGGGACCAAAAAGATCCATGTGCAAAAGTTGTAGAGGTCTAGAAGTTGAAACCACATTTTTAGCTTTAAAAGAGACCTTTACTTGTTTTCCCATTTGAGGAAATGTCATTAAGGCTAATTATATATATGTTATTGACCCTATGGCTAATAAAATTAACATGCTTATCATCCTTACCCTTAATTATGCAACAATTTGAATCAAATATCACTCTATTTCCCTTATCACATAGTTGACTAATGTTAAGCAAGTTATGTTTGAGTCCTTCAACAAGTAAAACATTATCAATGGATGAGGAAGGGATCTTACCAACTTTACCAACTCCAAGAATCTTTCCTTTGTTGTTGTCACTGTATGTCACGTGACCACTCTTCTTGGGTACAATGAAGGAAAACTTAGAGCCATCACTGGTCATATGCTTGGAGCATCTACTATCAAGATACCAACTTGAACATTTGGTCTTCAAGAACACCTACAACACAAAATATTTAGATGATAACAAACATGATGAAGATGTTATTTAAGTACCAAGAGTGAGCATTGCAACAAGAAAGCAAAGATCTCATTTATCAACTTTTTGATAACTCATGTCAAAGACCAAGTCCAAAAGAAGATTAAATGGTATAGCTTATAGGACTTAGGGTCTTTTGTTAGTGTTAAGCATAGGTGCCAAATATGTTTTCTTATGGATCCAAACTATTTTAGTTCAACCTTTATGTTGATTTTCTTCCACATATACATGTTGATGCACTAAGAAATGCCTTTTTTTCCACAATGAAAGCATTTAATGAAAGGATCTACTACCTAAAGGGGTATTCGAATACCTCAACATAGAAGCGTTCCAGTACTTGAAGGATCTATTCGAAACAAAGAGATTCTTGAGAATACCACTTTTGTTGATTGTTGATTATACCTTAATGAATAAATTAATACCCAACGGCTGTTTGAAAACATAAATACATGGTTTTTCCTTTTAGCAATACATTCAAGTTGTCTCTTCCAAATGTGAATATTTGCAAGTGTGTTTTTTTGCAAATCTCTCAATATATCATTCTTCGCAAAAGGGTGAGGTATCCCTTCAAAGGGGTGAGGTATCCCTCTAAGGTTTGTGTAAGGGTGAGGTATCCTTGTGTGAGGCTTTAGCACAAGGGTAGAGTTTTCCTATGTGTGAAAAGTGCATTGTGTAAAGGTTGAAGCACTTTTTTTAAGCTTGCATGAAGAACAAGATGAGGGTGTGGGGTCGCATTATCATATCTTTTATCTTTCTAAGATTTATTATATCTTGAATCATGCATGATGAAAAAGTTAGCATTAATAAGTCCAAGAGTCCTTTGGTACCCATTTTTGGGTCAACTTAGTGAGTTCTTCAAACTCTCCTTTATGTTGAAAATATGTTGAAATGCCTTTTTTCCACAATGAAAGCATTTAATGAAGGGACTCTTAGGTACTTGAGAAAACAAAGAGATTCTTGAGAAACTTGTTGATTGTTGGGATTATACCTTAAACCGTTTTGAAAACACATCTTTGTTTCCTTAGCAATACATTCAAGTTGTCTCTTCCAAATCAAGTGGATTCATTTCATTTTCAATTCTTTAAAGAACAAGATGAGGGTGTGGGTGCATTATCTATGAAGAACGAATCATGCATGATGAGTTAGCATTAATAAGTCCAAGAGTCTTATTTTCAGAAATCTCCTTAGTTCAAGTTAGTTTAAGAGATTGTTTTGTTGGAAGTTAAAACTATTTTAGTGAGCCTCGATTTCATGTAATTCTTCATCTTGCTTCACTATATGAAGGAGAAAGTTCAAGATTAGATGAGATTACCTTCTTCTTCTTCTTCTTCTTCTTCTTCTTCTTCTTCTTCTTCTTCTTCTTCTTCTTCTTCTTCTTCTTCTTCTTTTGCCATAAGGCAAAGATGGGCTTCCTCATCCTCTGAATCATCGGTGGAATCCATATCGTTGTCTTCTCATGTAATGTATGCTCTTCTTCTTTTTCTTTCCTTGAAATGTTTCTTTTCAAATTTCTCCATCTTCTTTTTATAAATCGGACATTCCATCTTCATGTGTCTCGGTTTTTCATATTCATAGCAAGTTGGAGTAGATGAAGTTCCTTCTCCCTTTTGATATGACTTCTTAGGAGGAAAATGAGGTCTTCATTGATTTCCTTTCTTCTTAAGAAATCTTCTAAACTTCTTCACAAGAATGCTGAAATTCTCTTCATTCATTTCAATATTGTCAAGATCATTTCCATCATCTTCATCTTCATATTCAATTGAGGAAGAAATGGCTTTGAGAGCAATCCCCATTTTCTTCTTATCTTGCTCCTTATTTTGACTTAATATATTTAGCTCTAACTCATGCTCTTGAAGCTTTCCAAAGAGGGTGGCCAAGGTCATTGCAGCTAGATTTCTTGACTCTGATATGGCCATCACTTTGGGTTGCCAACTCCTGCTCAAGCATCTCAAAACTTTGTTAATACGATCTTCATTAGCAAAAGTTTTTCCCAGTGAAGCAAGATGATTAATTATATGAGTAAATCGTTTTTGCATTTCTTGAATGTTTTCCCTTTGATTTATTCTAAATAATTCATATTCATGAGTGAGTGTGTTAATTCTATATCTTTTTACCTTACTTGTACCTTCATAGGTTACTTGTAATATATCTCACATTTCCTGGGCAGTCTTACAATTTGACACCCTAAAGAATTCATCATATCTTAAAGGGGTGGTGATGAAGTTTTTGGCTCTCAAATTGTATTGAACATTTTTTTTGTCTTCATCGGTCTATTCATTTCTTGGTGTGTTAGTTCTTACACCATTAACCATACGTGTGGGGACAAAATGACCATTTTCAACAGCATCTTACACATCAATATTAATAACTTCAATAAAAATTTTCATTCTCTCTTTCCAATAGGCATAATCATCCTCATTGAAAAAGGAGGTCTATTTATAGATGAACCTTCATTTGAAAAACCATTTGAAGTCATACTGCTAAGCTCTTTATACAAGAGTCTAGCTCTGATAACACTTGTTACTAAGTTGCCTCAATGCTCAAGAGGGGGTGAATTGAGTAAATAAAAACTTTTCTCAAATCTTTCTAAAAACACTTGATTACTAATTTTTGTTGAAGCTATTAATTAATAGAAATGAATGAAAGGATAAAATAGATAGATATTACTAACTAGTGAACCAATCAAGAGAGAAATAATCAAGCAAGTAAATAAACCAATGCTTAAATATAAAGAGAAGAGTTTAGAGAATCAAACATAATGGTTTATCCTGGTTCGGCCACTAATCCACTTGTGACCTACGTCCAGTCCTCAAGCAATCACTTGAGATTTTTCACTAAATTCCAAGCTTGAATCAGGTGCTTGTAACCTTTACAAATGGGAGCACTCAACAATAACTTGGGATGCCTCACCATTGTGCTTTGAGTCTCAACTTCAAAGGATACCTAACCCTTTACAGATTTAAGGGATGCCTCACCCTTACTACAGATTATACAGAGATTGAATTGATTGAAACTCTCTCAAAGAGTGGGTAATACAAATTGAAGCTTACAGGTATTGAGGATTCACACTTTAGCTCAAAAACAAGGAAAGATGTGAAGAGAATATGCAAAACGCGTATTGATGTTCAAACAAGATTTTTCAGAATATTTCTCTAACCCCATCAATGCCCAACAGCCTTGCATTTAAAGCCCATTGAGAATTAGAGTCGTTGGGGGTAGTTGAGAAGCATTAAAAGCTTCATTATATCTATTGCACTCTGTTTCTGAAAAACCACGTTATTCGAATAACACGATGGTTATTCGAATAAAGCTTTAAATAGCATTTAGAGGAAAAGCTTGCTAGAAAATGTTATTCGAATAACACAAGTGTTATTCGAATAAGTCACTTAAAAATTGTTTTCTGGGAAAACATGTTATTCGAATAAAACAGGGTTTATTCGAATAACACATTCGAATTCTGAAGTGCCTTTATCCTCTTTAAATGTTTATTCGAATAAAACAGGGTTTATTCAAATAAATCTTGATTAGTTGACAAACGGGCTTTTCTAACTTTTGTTATTCGAATAAGATAAGTCTTATTCGAATAAGCCTTGTTTAGTTTGAATTTTTTCCTTTTCCTGACTTCTGTTATTCAAATAAAGTAACCTTTATTCGAATAAGCTATGTAAAATTTGTTTTGTCAGCAAAGAAGTAATGCCAAGGAATTCCAAGAGGTTTTATATAATTTTTGGCACTTAAAAAAGTTTCTTTGGGAAAACCAAAAACTATTTTTGAAGCTTCTCTTCTCTTGTTGTTTTTAAAACAATTTGTGCTTTTCAAGTTCTTTTTGAAAGACAAGTTATGGAGCATTTGTGTGAATCACATTATACCTTTACATATTAATATAAGTCTTAAAGCTAGTTTTAAAGGTCCTGGACTAGATCTTACAATATCTTCAAGTTTGTTATCATCAAAACAAAGTCTTCATAGGTTGATAGCCAATTACAACAGAATCACTATTCTGACAAGCCAAAATTAAATTTTCATAATTTATCTGTTAATTTCTTTTCTATCTTTTAAAAAAGGGTAAAATAAATATTTCTAAAGGTTCTCATTTTTTTGCACAATTAACTAAGGTAATCGTTTTAATACGGATGTATTAGGGATGCTGTGGGATTAAGTTTCCATCTTTCCCTATGCATAATTGACTCCTGAATCCAATCTATTTTAAAAGACCAATTTTTCCTAAAATAAAAATGTTTTCCAATTTTTCCTTGATTTAAATAAAATTAGTAATGACTCTATTTTATTTCTTAACAATTCATTTTTTGTCACTTCCACTGCGATCCTGGTCGCGACAAAGCCGTAAGCCTTTCCAGCATAAGCGAGTCCCCGCTCCGCTGCCACATACGCCTAGAACAAAGTTCTTTTGTTGTTGAGAGTCGTGTTGACCAAGCCACACACGGCAGTTACTTGGCCTTCATTGGGCCATTACACCAGGAAAGAAAAGCCTCCACCAACGAGACACACAAGATGAAGAAAAACTTTCAAGAATTTGGGGAAGAAGAGGAAGATGGCCTCAGAAGGGGATATGACTCTCCATGCACCCATAGATGGTAGAAAAAAAGCCATACTCCTGAAAAAGATCCACCCTCAAGCACAACTAGAAAACAAAAGGACCAAATGACAACTCCACTGCAAGCATTCCTCATTTATGGAGGGATTAATGCATTCTAATTAAATCCAAAGAAGGTGAACCTATCGCATGTCTAAAGCCATATTTAAATGCTTCCCCCTTCGTGATTGACCACTAAGGCAGTGGGCAGTTGAGAAACAAAGTGAAAATTCAAAGCAAGCTCCTTAAGTAAGCACAGACTGCTATGAGTTATAGACCAAAGGTTAGTAAAAGAACAGTAGATTTAGAGCCTTACCACCGAGATCGAGCATTGGACCCATCCCGATGAATTATGTGAGTAAAATTGCTTAAGTGTAAAGTCAACACCGAGGTTAAGCATCAAACCCATCTAAACGTCACAAAGGCAAAGCCTCAACAAAGGTGAAAGCAGCACCAAGATTGAGCATTGGACTCATCTTGGCAAAAGTGCAGACATCATTGTAAGAGAATAATTATTAGAAAAATAAAATGCTCGAGGCCGAGACTTGTCCAAATACATAAATGAAGCCCTACGCATGAGGTAAGAAAAAAATAAAAACTTGCACATCAGAAAATGAGGCTTTGACCCCCCGAAGTCTCCACCGCCGCCTCAGTTTGTGCCCCCTCGGTTTGAGCCACCTCATTATGTACAATTCCGACCAGAACCACGTTGGCCCCTTCTCGCTTAATCTCTAGTGTTGCTTCCATCCTTTCCCCATCTTCTACCTTGGAACTCATTTAGTCATTTGGGGCAGCTCTCGAAGCAACTATGTCCATAATGTGACCATCTAGGACTTCTTTCAGAGCGCCGACCCCCTCCTCATTTAGGCTAGGGTTAAGAAGGCGGATCTGGCTGAGGGCATTCTCAAAAGCCTCCTCCATAGACGTTGACTAATCATCTACTATTTGGTCAAGTTCACCCTGTAGACGTTCATATTGAACCCGAGCACTGGTGAGGGCGAACTAGGTCAAGGCCAGATTCTCCTTCAATATATCCTCCTGAGTCATTGCCTAACTAAGTTGGATTTGAAGATCATCGACCGCAATAGCCTTGACCCGAAGTGTCTCCACCTCGGCAACTTGAGCTGAGAGGGAATGGACCTCTGTAGCATCTGCAGAAAGGCAGGCAACCTCAGCCTGGAGTTTGTCTAGCTCGGAGGCATGCGACTTGAGCTGCTCATCCTTCTGGTTTGCATCTGTGATGGCCCAGATAAGCTGTTTATCCTTCTCAATAAGGTCCAGCTCAGGTTTTTACTTTTCACTCTGAAGGGTATTGAGCTCTCTCTCCAAGCGTGTAACCTCCTGGATAGACCTACATGTCCCCTCTGCAAATCAAAGGGTCGAGGCAACACACAAACTTCGAAGTTAGGCCTCGTGAAGGATCTCCTCCACGTCATACAATGAGCAAAGAAAATATGGAGTGTAGGAATGAGCAAAGAGTGGGAAGGGTCAAACATCGTCCCTATTTATAAGCATGAAAAGTCACCCCAAATTGTTGCCAGCAATAGGGACAGATACATCTTTTACTATGAAATGCCTCATTATGACATCATTTCAGTTTCGAAATTCGAAAATGGCTAGTCACGACGCTACAAAAACCGCAAACGACGGCCTCCAACGTTCCTCAACTATGTGGCGCACCGTTTTTGAACAAAAGCATCCAAAAGGACAAGGCACAAAACGTTCAAAATTGAAGCGACACGTGACATTCCAAAACACGTAATCCGAATCTCAGACCCTTAAAGAGCCACCACGATGTAACAACACCTCGAACCTTGGTCCAAATTAGGATGAAAGGATACAAGACCCCACCAACTACACATAGGGGCAACTCATTACATTCCCTGAACATTGGAACAATGGAACAATGACGTAAGCAAATTAATCCAACTCAGATTTCAGTTTTTCTCATTAACCTCGAGAACCTATTATGATACATCACAGATTTCGGCCTTTTGGAAAAAATATCGTGAGATCCGACATCAACATTACAAGTTGGATCCTTTTGTCCATATCGTGCCATGTGCTCTAGGTGAATTCGTATCCTGAGACTTTGTTGTCCCATCAAAGTACCAAGCTGGGGACAACTGTTCTAGATCGGGTTACGGGACCCAAGACGCATAGTGCGCATGAAGAAGCATAGTGCGCATGAAGAAGCCTGCACATCAGGCGTAACGACATGAACAAATTAGTGTGGTGTGGATTGTGAATTAAAATTGAGATTAAAAATAGTTGCCAAGTTCCACCAAAATTATAAAAACTTTGCAACCAGTTGTAGTTAGTAAAGGTCGATCCACAGAGAACTAATTCAATTAACACTATTAACTGAATCCTAATTTAAACTCTAAATGGTAATGAACAGTAAAAAGGGGGTTTTATTAATTCAAACTAAAATAGAAACTAAAGATAAAATAATAGTAAAGTGAACATGATTTGAAATTCCAATTTAAGAATATTGGTTAAGAGATAGAATCCACTACTAGGTTTATATGATCATGCAAATTCACATATCCTTTACTTCAATATGATCAATTATTTTTTATACAATTGTGAGATTAATCTCTATTTTTCTCAGGTAATAGTTAATTTAACAACCGTTCAAACTAACCCTAATCACTAGTTAGCTATAAAGCAACCACTCTTATATCTATCCAATGATTGCATTAAGAGATAGAAAACCAATTACGCTAAGATTCAATCACACATTGCTTAGATCATATGTTCCACTAGTCCTACCAACGCAACTGCGCATAACAATCCTAATTTTACCACTTTCAAAATTTGGCAAGAATATAAAAACCTTTATATTGAATTGAGATAAAAAAAACATATGAATAAAAACACAATTGTATTGAAATAAAAGAATATGCAGAATTCACATAACCAAAACTAGAGTTTCATCCTCCCTTAAGCAAAGAAGGAGTTTAGCCACACATGGTTAATTCAAAATTAAAAGAAAAATGAAATAAGAACATAATCAAGAATCAAAGAATGAAAAAAAATTGAAGATCAAACTACTTTTCAGCAAATGACGTTGATCAATTTCCGATTGCTCGAACCCGAGTCTCTAATCTTCAATCAAATCTCCCTCTTTCTTGTTCTTCGAATCCTCTTCTGTTCTCTAACGGCTCTAAGTCCAGAACTGTGTCATGAGTTCTAGCCAATCCTATTTATAACTTTGGATCCCTAATTTTGCATCAAAATTCGAATTTCTGTTTCTGATTCACAGACACGGGCCGTGTCATATGACACGGCCTACCTCGTGTCTGACTCTGCCCCTACAAACTCAGGTACTTTAGAACTCAGAGAACTACACGGCATACCTCGTGTCTGATGACATGAGTCGTGTTGTCGAATTGGTTCAGCACTGAACCCATCTTAAGATACTAGAGAGATATATGGCCAACCCCGTGTCATATGACACAGGCCATGTTGTTGGTCAAAGCTCAAAACTGGATTCCCTTGTCATGACAGCAACATACACGGTATACCTCGTGTCAGATGACACGGGCCGTGTTAGGTAAACTCATGGCTGGACATCTTCTTGTGGTGCCAGGGGAGTACACGGGGTACCCTGTGTCTGATGACACTGGCCGTGTTGCTTACTCTCTTCAACTTTAGCTTGGATTCTCAACAAACACTCTTCTTTCCTTGTTTTAAGAGGTGGTATTGATCTTCATGAATTCTTAGCTCTTTCTTCAAATGGATAACAAGCCTAGTTTGAGGCTAATGGACTCCAACACTTAAGGGTTTCCTGAAAAGCGCAATTCAATTATGAGTGTTTATGAACACATTTAAGCAAAGTTTCACAATAAGGTTCCAATTAAGCTAAATATCAGAAACTTAGCTAAATGTTATAAATTGAGTACATATGGAGTCCAATTAGATCAAATATAAGACATTCAAAATACTAAAATTATCAACAGATCAAATACCCCCACACTTAGCCTTTTACACTCCTGAGCAAAAACATAGAATCAAGCACATGCTTTCCAATAGGTAATCAAAGTGTTAAGCAATGAGCAAAGACCTATACACATTAATCCTTTCAAGGAATCTAAGCAATTAGGAATTTCCTTTCTTAACAATCCAAACCAATAAGCAAAATCAATTAAATCTCAGGACTAAATCAGCATAATAAATTCTCACTGATATACTCTCTTTCACTCAAGTGTTTTGGGCTTGTATTTACTCTCAACCAACTCATGAAAATATGCCCTATCATAGGCTTGACAAGCCCTTACTTCTCCACCACTTAGGAACATGCACACAAAGATCAAAAGGTCTTTGATTAGGTTGTAATAGGGTCAAGGTCAAGGTAGGATACATCAAGAATGAGCAGGGTTAGACTATAGGAAATAAAAGAATACACACTTTGCATCACATTATTAAATCACCCCCACACTTATTCAAATCCAATTCTCAAACAATTACCAAGCTCTTCTACTCCCTAAGGTAGGGTATCAAATGGTTTTTTGCTTTTAAGCTTGAATTGAGTTATGATAAAAAGAAAGGACGGAAATTAGGCTCAAAAGAGGTAAACAATGGATAAACTTGCAAGGACGACTATTTGGCCAGTAGCTGTAAAAAAGAAATGCCTTTATCATGTTAAAACTATGCAGTGCTCATTTGTAGCTTAAGAGAGTCAAATCAAGTTTTGAAGAACATATAATAATGAGTGGAATGACACAACAAGGAACCGAAATGACTTAAATTTAGTCATTCACTTCAAGGCCCAAAATCTCACTAGGTCTCAATTTATCAGTTTTGAAATAACCCTTTCAATTTTTCAAAAATCTCATTTAACAGATTTAGAAGCAAGAAAATCAGCTCCTTAAAGCTTAAAAACCTATCAAGATAAAGCAGAAACCCAAAATCCAAATCACTTGTTGACTGCTCAAACCACTTTAAAACCAATTTGGAAAAAAAAGCATGTATCATCATCATTAAGTCAATTGAGATAAGTATCCCCCCACACTTGAATCAGACATTGTCCCCAATGGCAAAACAGATATATATCAACACAATTAGACCAATGGTGCAAAAGCAATGACATTAAGAAATCCAAATCATCATCATCATTAACCAACAGTCAACAAGCAAGTCCAATACAGATACAAAATATCCAGTGAAAAGCAAAATAGATTCCCAATACAACAATGGATATACATCAAGATGGGGGAGAAGGATAAGATAATCACTGAAGCAAGGCATCCAATTTGCCATCATATTATCCAGTGTCCAAGCAGAAGAGTCCCTCAGCGCCTGTAAGCTCTGTAAGCAGTCATCGAAACTCTGAAAACGAGCGTCAAAGTGCTAGAAGCGAGTGGTCTGATCTATCTCCAAGCGATCAAGACGGGCTATAATATCAGCATAGGAAGCAGCACCAGGCTGAGTGGAGGGCCCTGCATCATTAACAAAAGGAAGAGCATACTTCGGGGGTGGTGGCGTTGCATCCTCCTCCTGGGGCTCATGCATCGAAGCTTGCCCCGGTAAAATAGCTCCATCAACTCCAAGCAAGCGTAGGGCACCATTCTGATGGACACACATTTTCATAGCCACCAGAATGAGTCCATTAATAGCACCAAGACCCTTGACAGGGTCCTCCTCTAGCAAATTCAGATAATCATAGTGCTCAGTAATAGCAGAAACAAAACCCCCAAGCAAGATGCAGCCAGCTCGAGTGGCCCCGACATGTTAAAACTAATGGCACAACCAATACCGCTCATTAACGGGTTCCCCATGGATCATGCAATGTAAGAAAAATAACTCAGGACGACTAATGGTCCCCTGACTCTCCCCCTACCACAAATGGTATTAGCTAACCATTTCTGAATGTACCAATGGACGGGTGACCGTAGTCGGGAGGCCTTAGAGATTTTGGGGTCATAGGTACCAGACCCAGCAATAGTCAGAGCAGTCCAAACACGATCAGGATTAAACTCATAGGGAAGACAGTTGTGGCCAACTGGTAAACCAAAAATGGCACTGAATTAGTGGATGTCTAATATGCAAAGGGAGCCTAAAAGCTTAAAGGTGATCTCACCAGGCCACTCGGCTTGGTTACTCAAAGGTTTGTAAGAAAAAGTGGAAATAAATTCCCTAGTCTGCTTAACATAAGTGGGTCTGTGCAATTGTGCAAATGCTACCCAGCCAATCCTACCCAACAATGTAAAAACCTCATCATATAACCCTATAGCCCATAAAGTGTCCTCATCTAGGAACCTAGTGGAAACAATTTCCTTCCTATCAATAGGGTTAATGGGTATCTGAGGTGGAGAGGGAGCACGTGGTGGAGGAGGAGGCGGAACTTCCTTCTAAGCTTGCATCTTTACACGTTTCTTTGGAGGCATTGTGCAGGGGTTGGAGTGGTTGAGGTTGGAAGGAATGAAAGAGAAAGGGAGAGGGGAATGTGGGAGGGGTATGGTAGAAGGAGGAGTAATGGCGAAAGGGGTATGGAAGAGATTGGGGAATTGGGGCTTGCGCAGGGAGAACTTGGTGAAAATAGAAGGAAGAATGAAGGAATGGTGGTGTGGGTAGTGGTTAGGAGCAAGAAGAATTAAGAAAAATGATGGTGGTGGAGACGATGGTGGTCTCGTATGGAGGTGAGGTGAGAAGTTTGGTGAATTGAATGGTGAGATTTGAGGGATAATGGAGGAAAAAGGAAGAAAATTGAGGAATATAACCTGAATGGGGTTGGATGTTGATGGAAATGGTGGATTTTAGTGGTGGAAGAGGAAGATTTTGGTGGAGGAGAAGGTGGCTGCGTAGAGGAGAGAGGGTTGGGGAAGAGAATGAAGAAAGAAGCCTTAAATTAAGGTTTTGTGTTGTCTGATGCGATAACACGGGCCATGTCAGTGGACACGGTCTAACCCGTGTTCAATTCTGGAATGGGAGTAGGGGGTTGAGCACGAGAACATGGGCTGTGTCAAATGACACGGCTTACTCCGTTTTATGCTCTGGAATGGAAAGGATCCCTGATTCCTCGAAAACACAGGCCGTGTCCAATGACATGGCCCATCCCGTGTTATGCTCTGTGATTAGCTAAGGGTTCCTGGCACGAGAACACGGGCCATGTCATGTGATATGGCACTAACCGTGTTGGGCTCTGTGAGCATCAGTGGGCTACTGGTATGGGAACATGGGTTGTGTCAGATGACACGGCCCAGCCCGTGTAATGCTTTGAGGGCAATAGGGGTTGCATCTGGTTGAGGACACGGGGTGTGTCATGAGGACACACCCTCCCCCGTGTAAACCACTGACTTTGCCACTATCTTAGCCATACCAAAACCCCACTAAAAAAATGAAAACCCCAAGGTTCTCTTTCACCTTAAACTATAAGAAGGACTTCAAATACTCAACATGCAATCAAAATATCCATTCAATCACAGTGCAATCATGACAAAACATAAAAAACATCTAAGGATTCCTAAGAAACCATGCAAGAAGACACGCGAATAACTCTGAATCTAAGAAATTAATTAAGAAAGCAATAAAGAAGCATAAAAGAAAAGGGACAAAGGAAGTAAATCTGGTTGGGTTGCCTCCCAATAAGCGCTTGGTTTATTGTCCTCAACCCGACGTTGTGACACTTCTCAGCATTCTTCATAATGTGGATGGAGAAGGGTCATCTCTTCTACTTCTTCATTGACCGAAAGCTCATGGTAAGGATTGAGGCGATGTCCATTAACTTTGAAGGTCTTCCCAGATGCCTCATTCTTGATTTCCACTACACCAGAAGGAAAAACGTGAGTTACAACAAATGGTTCAATCCATTTAGAATGTAACTTACCTAGAAACAGTTTAAGTCTCGATTGGAATAATAGCACGTGTTGTCCTTCTGCAAAGCTCTTCCTTGAGATCATTTGGTCATGGAATGCCTTAGTTTTTGCTTTGTAGATACAAGCACTCTTATATGATTCATTCCTTAACTCCTTCAACTCTTGTAATTGGAGTTTCCTCTGCTGTCCAGCACCTTTCAATCCCAAGTTAACTTATTTGATAGCCCAATAGGATCGATGTTCTAGCTCCACGAGCAAATGACAAGGCTTCCCATATACCAACCGAAATGGTGGTATGCCAATTGGGGTCTTATATGCAGTTCTATATGCCCACAACACGTCATCAAGTCTAGTACTTCAATCCTTGCGCGTTGGATTCACAGTCTTTTCTAGGATAGACTTGATTTCTAGATTAGACACTTCGGTCTGCCCATTCATCTGTGGATGGTAAGGAGTAGAAGTCTGGTGCACCACACTATATTTCTTTAAGAGGGCCTCAAACATCCTGTTACAAAAATGTGTCTCTTGGTCACTAATGATGGCTTTGGGAGTGCCAAACTTAGAAAAAATATGAAACTTCACAAAATCTACAACAGGTTTAGAGCCATCAGATCTAGTGGCATTTGCCTCCACCTATTTCGATACATAATTCACAGCTAAGACAATGTAAGCAAACCCAAATAAAGGGGGAAATGGTCCCATGAAGTCAATACCCCAAATGTCAAAAACTTCCACAAAAATCATCGAAGTTTGAGGCATTTGATTCCTAGGACCGATATTACTTGTCCTTTGACAGTGGTCACAAGACTTACAAAAATCATAAGCATCCTTGAAGATTGTTGGCCAATAGAAACCACTGTCCAGCACCTTGTTGGTTGTCCTTTTCATACCAAAATGCCCTCCACATGCATAGGTGTGGCAAAATGAAAGGATGGAGTGAGTCTCTGAGTCTAGAACGCATCTCCTAATCACTTGGTCTGCACAATGCTTCTAGAGGTAAGGATCATCCCAGATATAGTATTTGTAGTTACTCTTCAATTTATCTCGTTGTGCCTTTGTCAAGCCCTCCAGAAGGTCCTTGGTGGCCAAGTAATTAGCAATGTCAGCATACCAAGGGATGGTGGTTATGATAGCCATTGAATGCTCATCCAGAAAGCTCTCTTGGGCAGGTATGTCCTCCTCCTTAGTTACCAACCTGCTCAAATGGTCTGCAACCAGGTTTTCACTCTTTTTTTTATCTTTAATCTCCAAATCAAACTCTTGGAGCAACAAAATCCATCGGAGCAATCTTGGCCTTGCCTCCTTCTTTGCAAGTAGGTACTTCAATGCTGCATGATCAGAAAAACAATTACTTTAGAACTAATTAAATATGATCTGAATTTTTCTAAAGCAAAAACTACAGTAAGAAACTCTTTTTTAGTTGTGGAATAGTTCAGTTGAGCATTATTTAGGGTCTTTGATGCATAGTAAATAGTATAAGAAACCCTATCAACTCGATGTCCTAAGACAACCCCTACCGCGAAGTCACTGGCATCACACATTAACTCGAATGGAAGCTGCCAATTTGGTGGCTTAATGATAGGCGCCTCGATCATCAACTCCTTAAGTTTGGTGAAAGCTTCCATACACTTTTCATCGAAATGAAATGGCACATCCTTTTAGAGGAGTGTGCAGAGGGGCAACGATATCTTGGAGAAGTCCTTGATGAATCGCTGATAGAAACTTGCATGGCTAAGAAAAGAACGAATTTCCCGCATACTAGTAGGTGAGAGTAATGAACACACAAGTTCTACCTTAGCTTTATTGACTTCAATGCCCCTAGCACTACATGACCTAACACAATACCTTCTTCTACCATGAAATGAAATTTTTCCCAATTTAAAACAAGTTTAATGTCAATGCATCTTTTTAAAACCAATTCCAAATGTTCTAGATAGTTTTCAAAGCTATTCCCAAATACACTAAAATCATCCATGAAGACCTCAATGATGTTCTCTACATAATCAGAAAATATATTCACCATATGTAACATCCCGAAAATTTATAATTTTAGGATAAATGATCATTTTACCATATTTAGAATTTTTAGGAATTTTTCTGGATTTTTCTGAGAACGCGGGATATTTTAATATTATTTCTCGTTCAGCGCGCACATTGGACAAAATTGGCAGAACGACTATAACGCTTCCAAAGTTGGAAAATTTTATTACGAATAGTTATTTTCTAATATTCGTGATTTATGTGAATTCTTTTAGAATTTTTCGGAAACGACGAATATTTTAATATATTCTTCGTTTTACGTGCACACTGAGTCGAACCGGGGAAATGAAACATTTTTTTCCAAAAACCTTGAACTATGGAAACGTCGACGGGGGATCTTACTAAACCCGAGGTCGGACACAGTTTACAAGGTTTCACGTTTTTCGAGAAATTTTAACAGATGTAATAATAAAACACTGCAAAGAATCTATCTATCAGATAAATTAATACTGACTTCGGTCAACTATAACTATTGTCTAATAAATAATAACATGTAATAGAAATCTTATCACACTGTTCGAAATTTACCTTGTATCAAGCCCCTTTAGCTTTATTTTCAAGATAAAAGTTAAATTAATTCAAAAACTTATTTGGGAAACTTCTAGGAAGCTTCCTCCCATTTCACTTTTTTCTCTCTCCCCTCTCCACTCTTCTTACACGGTGGTGGCCCTTATTTTGGAGCCACATTCACGTTTTATTCTCTTCTTCTTTTCTCATTCTCTCCTTCTCTTCTACGTTTCTTTTTCTTCTTCTTCTTCTTCCTTCTCCTCCAATATTCCACCCTCTCCACTCACCATTTTTATTTCCTTGCTTCACTACTTCCATATCTAGCTTCTTCCATCATTCCAAGACCATTTTTCTGGTGGCCATTCTTGGTTCTTCTTCTTCTTCCCCATTTTTTCACCATTGAAGCTAAAGCTTGGAGCTTTTGAGGTAAAGTCTTCAACTTTCTTCCATCTCCTTCTCATTTTCGTTTTATTGGTCACCTATGAGGCCAAGGAATCATTTTCTATGATTGGAGTGAACATATTGGGGATTTCTCACCCTAGGGTTTTTCTTGAAGGGGAACACGAAAAATCAAGAGCAAAAAGGGAAAGCATTCTTGTGATTGCCTTCATTTAGGTAAGAGGGAGATAATCCTCTTCAACCAATCTTGGTAGTAAGGAAATGTCTTGTGTGTTGTTGTTGATGAGAGAATCCATGTTGGATTTCCCTCTTTGTTATGTTGGGTTATTTCCATGATGTTGTTGTTTGATTTGTATGGATGTATGAATGTATATTGTGTGACTTGATGATTATGAATTCATATGTTGCTATTTTGTAATTATATGTCACGTATCACGTTTTGGAATGGTTGAAAATTGATGAGGGATTTTGGATAATGAATGGGCCAGGGCTCTGCAGAAAAGAATTCTGCAGAACCCATGTTAATGCACTAGTGCCCAGGCGCTGTGCATAGAACGCCTAGGCTCTCTGTGCCCAGGAAGTTTTCCCTGTGACGCGGCCCAGTGAGCGCTCAGGCGCTTCGTGGTCAGCGTCTAGGCGCTACACCAGCGCCCAGGCGCTACAGATATGGCGCCTAGGCGCCCATGACAGAACTAGTAAGGAACTGTGAGATGAAGCCTATGTAATTGAAAATATAATTGTTAATGTTGGAATGTGAGATAGAGAGCTTTAAGGGTTGTTTAACTCAATTTGAAGCCAGGGTTTTAGATCAAAACTATAAGGGATTGAAATGAACTTGGTGAACAAAAACTTAGGTAAAGGATATCAAGAAATCAATGCACAAAATGGGAGAAATTGAGGTTAGCAGTGGACTTTGGGAAGCCACGATTTTGATCATGGATTTTAGGAATTGGATTAATCCCATGTAGAATAAAAACTAAGTGATTGGTATCAAGAGACTTGAGCATAACGCGAGATGGAAACTTCCTTAATGATGGATTCTTGTGAGAATGGAAAATCTTGAATAAGAATGCATAATGAACCTTAAAAATGTATTACCTTATTTGATTTCAATATTATGATATTATGGGTCCATATGAGTGACCAATGTTGTATTAATGCTTATTTGAGCCAATTGTGGCATATTATGGAATAGTATGTGATGTTGATCATACATATTCATGCATAGAGTCTTATGCATTGTGAATGTCCTTGTGGACTGTTGTAAGGCCAAGTTGCCTAGGAGATTGAACACACCTTAGTGCGGGTGCGAATAGACAAGTGTGGGTTATGTTATGACCTCGGGGGCGTCGGGGTGCAGGTCCCTCACATGGACAGTTTAGAGCTCCTCTGTGCCGTGGGGCAAACCGAAGCAAACACACCAACGATCCGGACTTGACACTGTCCTATATCGAGATCTACTGTAGAATGTCTGTACAATGCCATGATTGTGCATGAGAAAAATTATTGATAGCACTGGCCTCGGCAGCCGAGTTACAGGCATGTCTCCTGATCTTTCTCTCCGCTTGATTGAGTCTAGCTCCATGGAGTAGGATTTGGGAAAGCATGCATTGTGCATCGTTCATTACTGGTCTTACAAACTGTTGAGCATGAATACCTGTAAATGATTATCTGATTATTGTGCTGATTCTTGGAAAAACTATTGTGATCTGCCTGCTATTGCTTACTGTAGTTCTACCTTTACTATAAATATCACTGTTGTTATTGACTCTGATTATTGCTTAGAATTGAATTGCTTTTGTTATAATTTCCGCTGTTGTTATTGATAAATGTATGAACTGTATTGCTCGGTGGGCGCTTTGTATGCTATTTTCTTCTTTGTCAATAGTGGTAATGAATGACGGGTGTCTCACCTCTTTCCTATATTTCTGCGTTCTCTGTTTTATATTCATATTGGATGAAAGATCGTGAAGAAGATGATGAGGAATCACACCTTACCGATGGGGTTGGGAACTTGGTCAATATTTCTTCGATTTCCTAGGAGTGCATCAGCATGGAGGCATTGATGCCTGTTGTATCAACCGGGACGCTGAATGTCATGCGCATATGGGGTTGCGGACTTGATCATCTTGCCGGTAGTACCCATCCCTGGGTCACTACTTCTCCCCTTTATGTTTTTGTTCCCGTATTTTACTTGACTCTGTAATTATTATATTCTATGTTATCAGTGATTGTGTAAGTTGGCTATAAAATATATATGTATAAAGAATGTGATTTCATTTCAATGGTTGTATTAAGGGTTGAATACATCTATAATTCATTCATGGCTCGTATTTTCTACTTATGCATAAATGTGAAGAAATAAACTCGTTAATTTTTGAAACTACTGTTATCATGACTGTGACATGCCTGGATTTAGTAACTGTGGTGTAATGACGATTGTGCCGCGGTTGCTACATCAAGGGGTGTTACACCATACATCTCTGAAAAGTCCTTAGCACATTGCAAAGTCCAAAAGGCATTCGCCTATAAGTAAAGGTGCCAAAAGGACAAGTGAAGGTGGTTTTGTCTTGATCTTCCAGAGCAATAGCAATCTGGTTATAACCTGAAAATCCATCTAGAAAACAATAATGAGAATGACCAGCTAATCTCTCTAACATTTGGTCAATAAAAGGTAAAGGGAAATGGTCTTTTCTGGTGGCGGCATTCAATTTTCTATAATCAATACAAACACGCCACCCTGTCTGTAACCTAGTGGGGATAAGCTCATTCTCAGCATTTCTTACCACAGTAATGCCAGATTTCTTTGGTACTACTTGGATCGGGCTTACCCACTTGCTATCAGAAATAGGGTAAATGACCCCCACACTTAGGAGTTTCAGTATCTCCTTCTTCACAACCTCCATCGGAGGACGATTCAACCTCCTCAGGGGGTCTCTCACTGGCTTAGCCCCCTTCTCCATTAAGATTTTGTGCATGCAAATAGAGGGGCTAACGCCCTTGACGTCAACCATAGTCCAACCAATGGTTGTCTTGTGTTCCTTCAACATAGACATCAATTTCTCCTCTTGTTCTTGGGTAAAGGATTTAGCAATTATCATCAGAAGTGTCTCATTCTCTCCCAAGAAAATGTATTTCAGATGGGCAGGCAATTCCTTCAATTCCAATTCTGGTGCCTGCACAACAGAAGGTTTAGGTATATCAGTAGTAATAGGTAACTCAACATACGATACCTCATGTCCTTCTGAAGCATAAGAAAGCTCATGCAAGGCTGCTACGACATCATCAACCTCCTCGCTCCATAGCTCTCTTTCATCATCCTTCCTTGCTTCTGTGAATCTAAACTGTGAGTCAGAACTGTGTCAAGAACATCAAATTGATCAGACTCAAAAACAACATAAATTAAAGAATCAAGAACATCACAGGAACCAATAACACAAGCAGAGTGCATATCACTTGGGTATCTCATGGTCTCAAAGATATTGAATCTGATTAACTCTCTATCAAACTCCATGGTCAATGTCCTCGAATACACATCAATTATAGTCCGTGTAATTTTTAGGAATGGTCTCCCTAACAGAATAGGAGCAGAGTTGGGAGATTTATCCTCCTCCATATCCAACACAGAAAAATCTGTCGGAAACACTAATTCATTTACCTGCACCAAAACATCTTCAACAACCCCCTTAGGGTACGTGTTAGACTTGTCTGCCAGTTGAATGATAACACCAGTTAGTTCTAAAGGTCCTAGATGTAAAGATGCATAAATAGAAAAGGGCATAACATTAATGAATGCATCTAAATCTAGCACTGCCCTCTCAAACCTTGTGTTATCGATAGTGCATGGTATAGTGAATGTGCCAAGATCCTTACACTTAGTTGGGAGTTTCTTGTTAAAAACAGCTGAAACATTTGCTCCCACCTGGACCCTTTCATTACCTTTTAACTTCCTTTTGTTAGTGTATAATTCTTTTAAGAACTTAGCATATCTAAGCACTTGCTTAATGGCATCTAACAAAGGAATGTTTATTTTCACTTTCCTAAAAGTCTCGAAGATCTCTTTATTCGCCTCTTCTTTCTTATTTTTAACCAATCTACTAGGAAAAAGGGTTTTAGTGACATACTTAGGGAGTGGTTCAGGAACACTTACCTTAGGGGCCTTAGAATTGTGCCCCTCCTCTTCTACCTCCTTAGGCTTTTGAGCTTTGTCTTCAGTGACTTGTGGAGCAGATATGGGTTCATCTAATGTCTTCATATTTCGCAAGGTGACAGTACTAGCATTCTCTCTTGGATTCACCTCTGGCCATGAGGGAAGTTTCCTAGAAAGTTGACTCTGAACCTTGTTGATCTTGGTGGCTAACTATCCCACTTGATTTTGTAAATTACTGATGGTGGCCCTTATTTCTTGTTGAAACTGAATATTATTGGTGGTCATTTGCCTCATTAGCTCTTCTAGTGAAGGCTCAGGTTGCCTAGAAGCTTGAACTTGTTGCCTCTGAGGGAAAGGTGCTTGTCTTTGCTAAAATCCTAGAGGTCCATAAGCTTGACGTTGAGCTTGGGGCTGCTTTGCATAGCTAAAATTAGGACGATCCTTCCACCCTGGATTGTATGTATTAGAGTAGGGATAGTAGTTCTTGGACGGTGCAGAAAATCCCCCCATTATCTTTGCTTCTTCATTTGTTTCTTTTTGAAAAGTGGTCATATATCAGTAAGATGTCGAGGAGAGCAACAAATACCACAAGCATTAATTGACGCTTTCCCACTATCCATTAGCTTCTGAACCATGGTGGTCAACTGAGCATCTGCTGTTGCAAGCTAACTGTTTCCACCTCTTTTACCACTCGCACTCCTGTGTCATTCTTAGTGAAGAATTGTTGAGTGTTCGCAGCCATTCTTGTGATCAAGTTTCTAGCTTCTTGAGGAGTCTTATCAACCAACGCTCCTCCACTAGCAGCATCAATCATGTTGCGGTCCATCACTAGTAAACCCTCATCAAAATATTGAATCAGCAGTTGCTCACTGATTTGATGCTGGGGGCAGCTAGCATACAACCTCTTGAACATCTCCCAGTAATTATGAAGTGATTCCCCGTACCTTTGTTAGATGCTGCAAAATTTTTTTCGAATGGTGGCAGCCTTAGAGGCAGGGAAATATCTATCCAGGAAAGCTCGAGTCATGTCTTGCCATGAATTGATGGATTTGGGTAGCAAATAGTATAACCATTCCTTTGCAGAATCTTTTAATGAGAATGGAAAAACCCTGAGCATGACTTGTTCTACTGAAACTCTTGCAGGCTTCATGCTGGAATAAACTATATGTATCTCCTTTAAATGCTTGTTAGGATCCTCCCCAGCTAATCAATTGAAGGATGGTAAAAGGTGAATTAGACCAGACTTCAACTCAAATGCCCCTTTATTTTCTGGGATTTCTATGCAAATAAGTTGTTGGTCTAAATCTAGAGCACCCAATGCCTTTAAAGTATTCTCTGCCATCACCACTTCTTCAGATGTTTCATAAAATATCTCAAAACTGGATAAATCTATATGGCGGATAGCTTCAACGTTAGCAGGTGTGAATTGAAGAAGAAACTGTGAGCTGACTTGTTCAAAGTAATACCTTAGATTCCTCAATTGCTCGTTCACTTCACCACTGGACATGAACACCTGCAAAATAATCAAAAAGAAGGAAGAAAAGAATTAAAAACAGAGTGAAAAATAGGAAACAAACTAATAGCGCAATTGAACAATTAGTTCCCCAGCAACGGTGCTAAAATTTGGTATGGTGTGAATTGTGAATTAAAATTGAGATTAAAAACAGTTGCTAAGTTCTACCAAAATTATAAAAACCTTGCCACCAGTTATAGTTAGTAAGAGTTAATCCACAGAGAACTAACTCAATTAACATTATTAACTGAATCCTAATTTAAACTCTAAATGACAATGAACAGTAGAAATGGGGTTTTATTAATTCAAACTAAAATAGAAACCAAAGATAAAATAATAGCAAAGTGAACACGATTTGAAATTCTAATTTAAGAATATTGGTTAAGCGATAGAATTCACTACTAGGTTTATATGATCATGCAAACTCACATATCCTTTACTTCAATATGATCAATTATGTTTTTACGCAATTGTGAGATTAATCTCTGTTTTCCTTAGATAATGGTTAATTTAACAACCGTTCAAACTAACCCTAATCACTAGTTAGCTATAAAGCAACTGCTCTTATATCTATCCAATGATCGCATTAAGAGATAGAAAACCAATTACGCTAAGATTCAATCACACACTAAGATTAAATTGCTTAGATCTTATGTTCTACTAGCCCTACCACCGTAACCGTGCATAGCAATCCTAGTTTTACCACTTTCAAAATTTGGCAAGAATATAAAAACCTTTATATTGAATTAAGATCAGAAACATATGAATAAAAACACAATTGTATTGAAATAAAAGAAAATGCAGAATTCACATAACCAAAACTAGAGTTTCATTCTCCCTTAACCAAAGAAGGAGTTTAGCCACACATGGTGAATTCAAAATCAAAAGAAAAACGAAATAAGAACATAATCAAGAATGAAAGAACAAAAGAAAATTAAAGATCAAACTAGTTTCCAGCGAATGAGGTTGATCGATTTCTGATTGCTCAAACCCGAGTCTCCAATCTTCAATCAAATCTCCCTCTTTCTTATTCTTGGAATCCTCTTCTGTTCTCTGACGACTCTTAGTCCAGAATTGTGTCATAAGTCCTAGCCAATCCTATTTATAACTTTGGATCCCTAATTTTGCATCAAAATTTGAATTTCAGTTTCTGATTCGCAGACACGGGCCATGTCATATGACACAACCTACCCAGTGTCTGACTCTGCCCTCACAAAATCAGGTACTTTAGAACTCAGAGAACTACACGGCACACCATGTGTCTGATGACACGAGCTGGGTTGTCGAATTGGCTTAGCACTGAACCTATCTTAAGATACCAGAAAGATACACGACTAACCTCATGTCATATGACATGGGTCATGTTGTTGGTCAAAGCTCAAAACTGGATTCCCTTGTCATGACAACAACATACACGGTATACCCTATGTCAGATGACACGGGCCGTGTTAGGTAAATTCATGGCTGGACACCTTCTTGTCGTACCAGATGAGTACACGGGGTACCTCGTGTCTGATGACATGGGCTGTGTTGCTTACTCTCTTCAATTTTAGCTTAGATTCTCAACAAATACTCTTTTTTCCTTACTTCAAGAAATGGTATTGATCTTCATGAATCCTTGGCGCTTTCTTCAAATGGATAGCAAGCCTAGTTTGAGGCTAATGGACTCCAACACTCAAGGGTTTCTTGAAAAATGCAATTCAATTATGAGTGTTTATGAACACATTTAAGCAAAGTTTCACAATATGGTTCCAATTAAGCTAAATATCAAAAACTTAGCTAAATGTTATCAATTGAGTACATATGGAGTCCAATTAGATCAAATATAAGGCATTCAAAATACTGAAATTATCAATAGATCACAAATCCTGATCGTGTCCCGTACAAGCAGATGAATAATGATAAAGGGATAGCGGTCTCTGTAACATCCTAATACTGATAACCTAATATATATGTTCAAACAATATTAGTATCTCTGTAACTTTATACTAGCCTAACATGTTCTCGAGGATGTTACAGTCTCCATGACCGTGTCCCCGTGAACCTGTCCCCCACGTTTGTCTTGCCACGATCCTAAGTAGCAGCCTTCGATACGCACTGAATGCTTAGACACCACATACCCTAAAATGCTCATATAAATATAGTAAGCAAGAGAGACAATGTATGCCCTGATTCCATCACTCATTATCCTCTTTGCGTAGTTACTGACTTAAGTATCAGAGTGTCTTTGCAAGCACCCACCCCTTGCTCCATCATTGAAGAAGTTGCGCCTATGGAGGATTCCACTGTCTTATACCTCTCTAGGTAACTCTTAGAATCTAATTTTAAATAGGAATAAACTGAAAAGTGCCTTCAAATGTGGGCTTTTTGACCAAACTACCCTTGATTGCAAAACTATTTACTAAAATGTCACTTTTTTGAAACTATATACCAAAATGCTACCCTTTTGTCCAGCGTGACATTTTTTATTTTTTCTGCCTATGTAGATAGCGCCAAAGTTGTTGGCATTTTTCTCACAATTATGCCAACACGACTGGCGTTACTTACGTGGAAACGCCACAGCGGTAGGCGTTATTCGCATAATAACGCTATGCGTATTGACATTATCCACGTAATAATGCCACACGCATTGGCATTATCCATGTAATAATGCATGCCACTATAAATAGAGATCTCCTCTCCTTCTCACGAACAGATTCCTCATTTCTCAAATTTTCACCTTTTTTCTAGACTTTTTCTCTCTCTAAACTCTCCCAAACCCTCATTTGGTTGTAGTTTGTGGGAAAGACATTTGGATCATCATATATGAAAGTATTTTTATTCATCATTGGATTATTTTTATTGTTATTTCTATTGTTATTGTTGATTATATTTATTATATTTATTGTTCTTTTTTGTGATTATGTTAATTCTATATTGTATATTTTTTATAGTTGACTAATTTTGATGGTTAAGAGGTTTTTGGAATTTGTTTGTACAAAAATTAATAGTTTGAACATTTTTAGGTAACAAATTTTTTAAGTTGACATATGTGTTGATTTTTTTTTTTGTTTTCAATTGATTAAAATTGTGGTTTATTGAAATTGAAATTAGTAGGGTTTAGAAAAATTTTCTTATGAAAATTAATAGTATGACATATGTGTTGATTGATTTCATACTTGTTGTTTTTGTTATGTTTCAGAAGTTTGAGAAGCGAA
Organism: Ormosia emarginata; assembly: GCA_029884605.1. NCBI lineage: Eukaryota > Viridiplantae > Streptophyta > Magnoliopsida > Fabales > Fabaceae > Ormosia > Ormosia emarginata. The sequence goes on along the minus strand of JAQQTP010000078.1, from coordinate 14,075,709 downwards.
ATTAAGATGACAAAACATCTTGTTGTTCTTATTTACTACAATGGTAGAATGTATGAAGGTGAAGAGAGCCTAATGTATGAAGGTCCTCGTCTTAAGTCTATCATGATTAAACGTGATATGACTTTTGAGCTTCTGAAAAGTAGAATTCATTTAAAATTAAGGCTCGAAGAAAATCAATGTGTTTAGTGTTGTGTATTGATTTCCACAATGGAGCAATGTACTAAGATGGATAGTTCTTCCATTAGAAGATGATGAAAATATTGCTTGCATGATATATTGCTTTGATCAGCATCCGAACTTAATTTCCATGAAGTTGTATGTTGAGATAGAAATGAGTGAGCACAATGAGCATATTGCAGCTCCTTCTAAAACAAAAATCAAAGTTGGTCCTTCTAATCTTCCTAAATTAGTGTACCCTATCAACACTCAATTTTGTATGACACATGTTGCTCCCTTAGTCCAACATCAAGAAGTTGTTACATTTGTAATGCCTAAATGAAGATCATTTGAGTTAGACTTTGAAACCAATAACCCACTTATTAGATATGCATTGTCTGACAAAAGTGAAGATGAAGGAGAGCTTCTTGAGGTTGAGGATTCAAATACTGCCCACATAGGGTATTGCACTATCAATCACTCATTGATTACTACATAGGTTGAGAGATGGCGCCCCAAGACACATATATTTTACATGCCTACTAGAGAGTGTGTCATCACATTAGAGGATATTGGTTTCATATTAGGACTTCTTATTGACAATGATGCAATTATTGGTCGTACCTACCACCACGATTGGATGGGCCTATGTGTTGATTTGTTAGGTTCAAAGCCAGATGCATCACAATTATCAGGTGCATGTGTTGATATGTCGTGGCTTTGGAGTAGATTTCGTAGATGACTTATGGAGGACGATGATGAATTTAAGCACAACAATGTACATAGGCATATATACTTAGGTTGATTGAGGGTTTGTTATTTCTTTATCATTCGGGTAGATATGTGCACATGATGTTCCTTCCCCTGTTGAAGACTTTACTATTGTTGGGACATACAGTTGGGGATCTGCGGTCTTAGCATACTTGTATAGGGAGCTTTGCAAAGCCACAGACTACAACGTGCATGATATATATTATAGGTGTTTGCACCTTGTTGTAGTATTCGGGTAGATTTCTCTGTTTTGTCCCTACACTAGTTGATGATACTGATCCTAACCTTTTAACTGCTTATGCTGTTGATCGTGGTCACCTACGTCCATTAGGATTGTACTAAGTTTCTCAATATATCATTTGTTTATATTAGTTTGTTATATATACTACTTTCGTTCACACTATATGACTTTGACATTGAAATATGTGACATAAACACAAGGTTTTGAATGAAACCCAAATGTGGGTTCTTCAATATTATCGCTGATTCTTTGATCAATTGAAGAACGATGAGGTCAATATTGACTTACATTGATTTAAATAAGTTACTTTGTCTTGATTTCTAATTCTTTGTATATATCATTTTGCAGATTATATGACATCAATACGCATATGACATTGTGGTGTAAGTACCAGTTTTTTGTGTGGTTGGCAGAGACATAATACTAGTAGTGCTCCCTCTCATATTTTTTCACATTGTTGAGTGGCACCAACTAGATAGGATAATGCATCAGTTTGGTCTGGACCAACCCATACTAAGGAGACCATACTAACCTGATAATTTGCACTCAATAGCATTGGCGAGAAAGCATGATGAGGATTGTCGAAACACTCACCTTGTACACATTGCCACTTAGGAGATTCGAAAGGAGAAGTGTGTTAATGGAATGCCATTAGAAGCTCCCATCACTGTGTATTCTGAGTACATGCGCTAGTATAAAAGAATTAGCAGACACTGGATTTCTTGTACTAGTGCATCTATTGGGGTTGTGGTAAGTTATTTAGCAATATGTTATGCTCCTTACAAAATGTATTTTGTATTGATGATAACTTATGTTATATCTGTTTCTTAGGTTGACATTGCAGAGAATCTATATGCTTGGGCTACGAACCCTAATTCGGGATTTAGTATGGTTAGCCTTCGAGAATATATCGAGCAGATCTTATCTTTATTGAAGGAGCATGATCGCATTACAATGGCGTAACTTCATCCATCTCCTCATGCAGATGACATTCCTAGGCCACCCAAGAAGTCCAAAGAACAGAGGACGCATCATAAAAGAATGACAGGGTTAGCGAGTACTCGAACATGGCTTCGATATTCAGAGGATTCTAGTTCTTCAAGTGTGCCTAGGATTCAGTCCTCAAGCACTACTACTGCTGCTACTTATCTACCATCTCAACCACCACCTACATCTTACCAACCATATCCAGGTTACCCACCACCTATAGGTTACCCGCCATCTACAGGATACCCACCACCTACTTACAATTACCCACCATATCCTTTGACCTTTACATTTACTCCATCATTTCCATACCCACCATATATGGGCTACTCGCTATGTCCAAACTCATCACAGTCAGGACCTTCTTCTGCTTCCTCACAGGCCACCACATTCTGACCATGACCCTTCTCATTGATATGGTCATTACACTTGGATTAAATTATATACCTTTTATTACATTTGCTTAATCTGGGATGACTGTATGCATATGTACAAATGTTTCTGTTATGCATCCTATAGATGCTCTGTTGATCTAGAAATCCAAAATACATATGAATGTGTTTCATTAAATAAGATGAAGTACTTTTGAGAACGTCTAATTTTTAAGGGAAACTTTGTCAAATTTCTCATAAAATTGGAATGTTTGAACTATTAAGGTTAAATAATTTTGATAGGCTTGCTAGGCTGATATTCTAGCCCATGAACCGGTCATGACCTGATTTTGAGTGGTTACAAATTTATCCTACATTATTTTGACATATTTATATTTATTTACACTTTTTTTAACTTAACCGCATGTTTCAAGTAAATTATAAAATAATTTTGTTTATCGTATGACTAAAAATTTATATGCCGTAAAAAATAAAATTTTTAATAAAATAGTTGAATTCGATAAAATAATAAAAGAATAATTATATTTGTATTTACATTTTTTTAAAAAGTAAGTGGCGTGCACTGGTAATGCTAACGTGTCAGATGTTACTACGTCTATAACTCCAACACGTCTGACGTTATTACGTGGAAAATACATGCAACGTGATATTTTTTTTTGATCACGTAGATAGTGTCATTTACGTTAACGCTTCCACGTAGATAACGCCAAAGCTTTGACGTTATCCATCAGCTTTGACGTTATCCATGTGAAAATACTATCTACGTTGACGCTATCATGAAAATAACATTATTCACGTTGGCTCTTTCATGTGGATAATGTAAGACGTTTTGACGTTATCTACATGTAAGTGTCAATGTAGATTATGCTATTTACATGAACAGAAAAAAAATAAAAAAATATCATATTAAACAAAAAAAATAATAATATTTTAGTATATAATTTTTTAAAAAATATTTTAATAAATAATTTTGTGATAAAAACAGTTTGGTCAAAAATCCTTCAAATGCGTGTTCGGTGTGTGTGTGGTGCCCCATGCCCTTCTTTAGGACTTATCAATAGGAAGTTAGGAACACACGTAAGAGGCTATATCAAGACACTATCTATAAACTATACAACTAGTATATTTACATAACTAGTATTTTGAACCCGTACAATGCACGGGACTTTATTCAAGAAAAATAATAATGTGGATAGTGTAACATCCTGAAAAATATCTGTTTAATTATAAATCATCATTTTATAATATTCTCGATTTTTAATAATTTTTTTGGAATTTTTCGGAAATGTCGAATATTTTAATATATTTCTCGTTTTACGTGCACACTGAGCTAAGAATTGCTGAGGTCGGTGTAATGCTCCGGAAATTATTTGTTTTACCACAAATAGTTATTTTCTAATATTTGTGATTTATGAGAATTTTTTTAGAATTTTTCGGAAATGATGAATATTTTAATATATTCCTCATTTTGCGCGAATATTGAGCAGAGTCGGGAAAACGATTGTAATGCTTCAAAAATTAGAAAATTATATGACGAATAGTCGTTTTATAATATTTGCAATTTTTGGGAATTTCCTGGGAATTTTCCGGAAACGTCGAATATTTTAGTATATTCCTCGTTTTGCGTGCACACTGAGCGGAACTGGAGAAATGCGATGTTTTCTCTGGGAACCTTAGACTATGGACATATCGACGGGGGATCTTACTAAACCTGAGACTGAACACAGTTTACGAGGTTCTACATTTTTCGAGAAATTCAAACAGATAAAATAAAATAATACTGCGAAAAATTTATCTGTCAGATTAAATTAAATTTTGGCAGAGTCTACAGGCATCGTTGGGAACGAAATTACGTCTGAGTTCGGCATACCACCCACAAACCGATGGTCAATCTGAAAGGACGATCCAATCTTTAGAAGATTTGCTTAGAGCTTGTACTATGGAACAGACTGGAAGTTGGGATGAAGTTCTACCATTGATAGAGTTCACCTACAACAACAGTTATCTTTCGAGTATAGGGATGGCACCCTATGAAGCTCTGTATAGATGACGGTGTCGAACACAATTATATTAGTACCAAGACAGAGAGCGTCTCACGATTGGACCAGATATTATTCAACAAACGACTGAGAAGGTCAAAATGATCCAAGAAAAGATGAGAACTGCTCAGAGCCGGCAGAAGAGTTATGCAGATAAGAGGAGAAAGCCTCTTGAGTTTGAAGAATGTGAGCATGTGTTCTTGAAAGTCACACCCACGATTGGGGTCGGCCGGGCTTTGAAATCTAGAAAACTCACTCCAAAATTCCTTGGACCTTACCAAATCCTTCGTCGAATAGGTCCAGTAGCCTACCAAGTAGCCTTACCCCCTTTTCTTTCCAACATACACAATGTCTTCCATGTGTCACAGCTTCGTAAATATTTTCCTGATCTAAGTCATGTCATAGCACCGGACACAGTACAGTTAAAAGAGAACTTAACCTATGAGGCACCTCTTGCGAGAATCGAGGATCGACGGATAAAACAACTTAGAGGAAAGGAGATTCCATTGGTAAAGGTGATCTTGAATGAGACGACTAGTGATGCAACGTGGGAACTGGAAGACAAGATGAAGGAGCAGTATCTAGAACTATTTTGAGGTATGTAAATTTCGAGGACGAAATTCCTTTTAGTAGGGGAGTGTTGTAACATCCCGAAAAATATCTGTTTAATTATAAATCATCATTTTATAATATTCTCGATTTTCAAGAATTTTTCTGGAATTTTTCGGAAATGTCGAATATTTTAATATATTTCTCGTTTTACGTGCACACTGAGCTGAGAATTACTGAGGTCGGTGTAACGCTCCGGAAATCATTTGTTTTACCACAAATAGTCATTTTCTAATATTTGTGATTTATGAAATTTTTTTTTAAATTTTTCGGAAATGATGAATATTTTAATATATTTTTCGTTTTGCGCGAATATTGAGCAGAGTAGGGAAAACGACTATAATGCTTCAAAAATTGGAAAATTATATGACGAATAGTCGTTTTATAATATTTGCAATTTTTGGGGATTTTCTGGGAATTTTCTGAAAATGTCGAATATTTTAGTATATTCTTCGTTTTACGTGCGCACTGAGCAGAACTGGATAAATGTAATATTTTCTCCAGGAACCTTGGACTATGGACATGTCAACGAGGGATCTTACTAAACCCGAGGTTGGACACAGTTTACGAGGTTTCACGTTTTTCGAAAAATTCAAACAAATAAAATAAAATAATACTGCGAAAAATTTATCTGTCAGATTAAATTAAATACTGACTTCTGTCAACTGTAGCTATTATTGCTATTATCAATTGGATAATAACATGTAATAAAAATCCTATCACATTATCCAAATGAAATCTACTTTATGTCTAATCAATCCACTTTAATTCAAATTTAATGTTAAATAATCAAAGCTTCTTTGAGAAGCTTTGTCCAAACAATGAACCAAATGCCCTTAGCTTCCATGTGAAGCCAACACACTCTCCCTCTCTTCCCTCTCTCCAGCATGGCAGCAGCCCACTCAAGGGGGGGAATTAGCTTGTTTCATTTATTCATATTATCATCTAATTTCCAAAAATTCACCAAAGCCTTTCTCTCTCATCCTTTTTCCTTCTTTTTCATTTTGGTTTTATCTTCCTTCTCTCTACCCTAAGCTACGGCAGCCCCTCCCTCTCCCCACTCAATCTTCACAAAAATTTTAACCAAGCACATTTTCTTAATCCTCTCATCATTCTAAACATCTTTCCTTCTTGGAGTTTCTTGAAAATCCACCATCTTCATCACTTTCTCCAAGCTTCAAGCTTTGAGCTTTTTGGGTAAGTTTCAAAACTTCTCTTCTCTTCTCTTTATTTTCGTGGTTATGGTCTCCTTGGTGACCACCCATGCTTCATTTTTCAAGCATTGGTGTTGATTTAACAAAGTTGAAATTTCTAGGGTTTTGGTGTTGCAAATCCGAAAATACAAGGAGCTTCCTTGGTGTTTCCCTTGATTTCTTCATTTGGGTAAGAGGAAGACACTCCTCCTCAACCTCCCTTAGCATCTAGGAACCTTGATTGTGTTGGTTGTGGAAAAACCCTAAAGAGGATTATTCTTTGATTTTGTAATTAGAATGTTTGTGTATTGATTTTATGTTGTTTATGTTATTGGATTGATTTGTTGTATATAATGGTATATTGGATTGGAATATGTGATTGAAAATGGAAGAAAAATATTTGAGAACCTCTCTTGGAGGGCCACGGTTTTTGGGTTGGAAAATGGGTAATTTGTGAACAAATTATGGTGAGTACAAGACTTAAATTAACTGAGTGACAAAATGAAATCAATGGAAGGAAAAACTTGGAATGGGAATTTCTAGGGAGGCTACGGTTTTGAGCCAAGGAAATTAGGGTTCTTGGTGAACTAACTTAACAAGTGAACAATTAAATGAATTAAGAGAATGACATGTAATGTAATGACTTGGAAGGATTTAGAATTGAAACACTTGTGAGGCCATGACCTCTAAGCCCTTTTTAGATAAAATATGTAACTTTGGTAACTTGGAAGCATAAGTAACTATGTAATAAAAAAAAAAACCTATGTAATGAGATAGAGAATTAATAAATTGGAAGAATTTAATATAATTAAAGATTTCATAAATTTTAAAGAACTAAGAGTGAGATTGTCATAAGACTTAAAGCAATTACAAGTGAGTGAAGAATAAGAGAGAGTGAGGTCTAAGGACTTGAATAATTTACAAATCGTATGGAATTAAATTACCTTGGAAGATTTAAAATAATTGTGAGAATTGGATTGGACATAATCCTTGAAAAGGGAAGCAAATTCTAAGTTAGGATTCATAATAGATCTAAGAATGTACCATTTGACGTGATAATTTTATTATATTGTTATGAGTCCATGTGAGTGACCATAAATATATATATTGATGTTCTCTTGGCCAATTGTGGCATATTATGGAATAGTATGAGACTGTGAATCATACATGTTCATGCATAGTGTCTTATGCATTGTGATGTCCTGTGGACTGTTATAATGCCAAGTTGCCTAAGAGATTGAACACACCTTTGTGCGGGTGCGAGTAGACTAGTGTGGGTCATGTTGCAACCTTGGGGGCGTCGGGGTGCGGGTCCTTCACAATGGGCAGTTGGTAGCTCCTCTGCCCGTAGGGCAAACCGATGCAAACGCACCAACGATTCGGACTTGACACTGTCCTATATCGTGATTGAGCGCGAACTGTCTGTACAATGTCTGATGTGCACGTGAAAATTATTGATGAATAGCACTTTGGTCGCGGCAGCCGAGTTACAGACATGTCTCCTGATCTTTCTCTCTGACTGTTTGAGTCTAGCTCCATGGAGTAGGAATTGGGAAAGCATACATGTGCATCATGATATACTTTACTACTAATAATTACTGCCCTATGTGAACTTGAACTGTTTGTACCATTATAGTAATGAATGTCTGCTTGGAACTATTTATCTGCTTACTATTGGACTTACTGTTTATTACTTGCATATGCTACTTCTGAATTACTATCTGGGCGCGTTGCGCCGTTTTGTTTCTAGCTGCTATAATTGGTAATGAGGGTAGGATGTCTTACCTCTTTCTTGTATCTCTATTACTTGCTTTATGTGCGTATACTGTATTAATCGAAGACGACGACAAGGAGACAGAAGATCCCAAGTTTCCCGGCTTCTGGCCTGACCAAGATTAGCTTCTACTGAGATGATGGAGGCACGCATGTACGGATTTCTGGGCAACGTGCATCTGACCTTCCTCGGAGGGCTAGAGTGCTGGCATATCAACCTGAGTTCGGATCGCTGTGTTTATATGAGAGATGTATCTATTTCCCTGGCCTGGAGACGTCATGAGGCACCTGTCCTCACCTGCCATGTCAGCGTACGGCTAGAGTTCTACCTACCCATCCGAGAGATGTGGGGTGATCGTTACTACACTCCTTGGGAGGATTCTTTTGATTCTCACTCGCCGGCTCCTGCCCGCCGCGGCTCCGCGGTTCCCATGGCGCTTTCCTCTCGAAGAGGAGGATCCCGCGAGGACCCTGGACACGGTCCCCTCCTCCTTCGAGAGACGATTTTACTTGGTTGCTACCGATGGCTACCAAGGTGTTTTATTTTAGGGGCCTAATGTATTATTTTTGGTGGGTTGTATATTTTGATATCTCCTGGGTGTATTTGTATAATCATTTGGGACAGGTATAGTTTTGCTTTTTGGATATTTCAAGTATCTAAGTACAATTGATGTCTATATATATATATATATATACATATCTATTTGCATGTTATTCAGATGTGAATTTTATCTACTATTATACTTTTACATCATTCATATTCTATTGTTAAAATAATTAACAAAAAAAATAAACCCGTCATTTTTACTCACGTATTTAAGCATCAAACAAGTTAAACTTAAGCTAATGAACCTCTTAATCGTTTTAAAAATTTATTTTTTCGCATTTTCTTCTATTTGTGGATTCCTCCCAAAAAGAGGCGTTAAAATAAAATAAAATAAAATAATTTGTATTGTTTTTTATATTTTAAAAATAAAATCTTTATTGAATATGAGTTTATAACAAACTAAAAGTTATCTTTAATATTAAAAATATAAGGAGAATAAATTGATACATGTAAAAATTATGAATAATTGTATCAAATTTTTGTATCATAATTGAGATATTTGTATTTAATGAGACAAATGTATTATTAGAAGTATTATATTGAGTACTCAATTTCTAATATAAATATAATGAGAAAATATCTAAATAAAAAAGTAAAAATCTGCATCCATTTCACTTTAATAAGGTAACTTGTACTATAAAGTTTAAGTTTAAGTTAATCGTATAATAAAGTTTAAGATCAACTTGCACCACTTCATTAGTATTGTACTAACAAAAACAATAAACTCTGATATCAAAAGAAATAAACATAAAGAATAAAAAATAATAATACAAAAAGCATTTAAATGTAATATTCATTACAGTAAATAACAAAAACATAAAAAATAAAATCTTCATGACTTCATGTCTGCCCCAGCATCAAAAAAATATATTGAGAATTATATAGATAAAAAATATTAAGAAAAAAAAACATAACATACTAAAACCTTACCCTTTTATAATTTTTTATTTTGAATTCTAGATGCAAAATGAAAAAAATATCTATTGAGTATGCCCTGACAAAAAATAAATAAATTTAAAATTATATTATTTTAAATATAAAATAACTGAAAGTTGAATAAAAAACTAATTATTTAAAATAAAGAATTACCTCAAATTTAAATCTTTTGAAACACTTTTTGGTCAACAATATTTAGAATTAAAGTTTTAAAATTATAATTAAAATTTAAAATCCATTCAAATACCTTAACATTTTATAACTTTCTCATTTAGTTTACACAATTTAAGAAAAAATAATAAAACACAATTCATTTCTATTAAAATATTTTTAAAAAATTAAATGAACATAATGTTGTATTTCCTAGTTTTTTTTATTTGTTATCTACCCCAGTATACATAAACTCTATTTTAAAGTTGTTCTATATAATAAAACCCGCACTTTATCAAAATAAACATTGATTTTCATATGAATAGATAGAATTACAAACTATGGACAATATTGGTAAGAATCCCAAACTAAACAATTAAAAGGTTCTCGATTAAAAGAAGGAATTATGAGTATTTTCAATTATAAAAAGAAAATACTACATAATTAAAAAATTTAAGATAGAAGAGTTCAAAAAGCATATTCAAGCAATATAAGTTGACAAATGAGCAAATTGTATCAGTTGACTCGGTTACTTACATAATGTATACCATAAACAATTTATAATCATTCTAGGCAATTTAAAATTAGAATCATGAGTATGAGGAAACTCATATTTAAAAAAAGGATATAAAAACAAAAAAAAGGTGTATTCAAAAAATAAATAGAAGTTTGTGTCATAAAAATTTGGTTTATTGTTCCTTAATTTTTTTAAAAGATACAATTAAATTATCAATGTCAGACTCATCCTTAGATGACAAACTCTGATGAGAAGGAACAAATGTGCAAGTTTATGAATTGTCAGAAGATCTCATTAGAAGCTAGCACCCGTCCAACACAAAATGAGAGATTGCCTATTTGTGTTAGAGTCGAATTTTATTCTTCAAACAACTGAAGCTCCATATATTTGCTGCTAGTTGGTTCTATGCATCTGATAATCTTGAAAACTCACAAAATAAAAGTGGAAATCTTGCTCTGATAAGATATGATGGGAAGTAACATACTACATCACCTAATTTTAACTTTTGATAATATGAAAGAGCGAGTGTCTGAGCTTGAGATGCTTGAGGGCTTGAGCATGAAGCGAGTTGGAAAAAAATAATGAAACTGAAAGTAATTAACATGATCCTCAAGAAATTGAGTTGTAATGCCTAAGCCCTATAATGCTACGATCTAGAAGCCATGCAGGAAGTCGAAAATATCACCAGCATTAACAACCAAAATGAAGAAAAAACCATCGCATTAAACTAAAAGACTTGAAGTTGAAAAGTTCAATCTCTCCTAGTTGTCCCTTTTTCTCTAAGTAATAATGTAACTGAATAACAATCATTTGCTTACATTATGCTATATACAGGATAACACAATGGAGAATGAATCCCAACTAATGAATCCATGATGTTTCTTTTCAAATACCCCATCCCTAGTGGAAGAAAAGCAATTGGACCCTTCAGAGAAGACATGTTGAGAAATGAATATAAGGGTATTGTCAACAAAAAAGCTTTTTAAATGAATTTTTTGAAAACAAATCTTATGGCTTAAAGCCTTAATTGATGATAGAAATTAAAATATGAAAATGATAACAATAATGCAGTAAGAATATTTGACGTTAAATATTCTAAAAACAACATAAGTATATTTAAGAACACCATGATAAAAGTTCCCACATGAGAAACTATTATTTACTAATATTTCAAATATGTTCATTTGTATAACTACAAAAAAATTCCAGTTAAACTTACTAACATGGACAAAGGTCCAGTATCTCACTAATTAATAAAATTATAATATAGCATAAGCAAAGTTACCTCTTTACCTTAAGAAGCACACAATCTTTTAGACAGCTGTAAGTTAAAAAAAATCAAGGAACTATTTTCTTGGCAGCTAAATTTAAATTGTCTTCAATATGTAACAAACATGTCTAGCTTCTAGGATATGTTGAAGTTAAGATAACAAAAAGGGAAAAAAAACACAATGAAAGAAAATAATAAAGAGATGTCATCCCCAGCAAACCGGACCCTGAATAGAAATGTATGTAATGAACATTCAAATGTGCTTCGATTTCATAAAAAAGTAGACTAAATTAGATGAAAAGGCCATGTTTGTATTTCTTTCATTTTCCCTTATAATTCCTAGTATTTAACCTAATTAAGCTTAGATCTAATACATAGTATGCCAACATAATTAGCAATATACACTCCTTAAACTGAATTATGTGAAATAAAATTAATTCTACTTTTCTTATCCTGAAACTACGATAAAATATCTTTGATCAGCCTTTACAATCTTGTTTTAGCAGCTTCCTAAAAAAATATTTAGATATCTTTTTCTTGAATTCATGTAATTACCATTTGGTAGGAAAACAATTTTGACTTTGAACCATTAAAAATGCCCATCTTGGAAAGTTGTACCACTATCACTTGAAACCTCCAAAAACTACAATTGCCATAACCTAGTTGCGAGCTTCCTCACCCAAGGCTCATTCTATGATTAGTCATCCTATTTCATAGAGCATAAAAGATAATTAGGTGCATAGGGATTAAAAAACACTCTAAGATCAACCTATATCAAATCATCAACTTGACTTCAGGCTTAACAAGTATATCTCTAACAAAAGTAAAAACAGTAACATAAAATTGAATAATTATAGCATGCCAAGTTCTAACAGGTAAAGAAGGAAAATTCAAGAGTTATGAGATTTTGATGGCAAACCTATTGATCAAATTAGAGTATAGAAAGAGGAAAAGTATTAGAAGAGAAATGTACTTGGTATAGTAAGTGGTGTTGACAGCTAAATACACAAAGTTCACCTAAATAACATGTTTTCCTCAATCTACATTTCTTCTAGAGTCCAAAAGAAGAAAAAAAAACCTAAATAAATGAAAACTCATAAGGCCAAAGAAGTATTTAGGAATTGTTTTCTTTTGCATTTCTGATCAAAGACAGTTGCAACATTTCAATGACAATTTTTTATCTTCATCACATTCAATAGTTGGCAAAATAGGAAAAACCTGCAAGCACATATATGGTAAATCACCTGTCTTAAATGAAAGAGATAAGGACAAAGAAACTAACTCGAATCCAAAATTAGATATTCATTAAAATGATCCAAAGCTAAGATAACAATTCTAGGCTCAAATTCAATAGAACAAGCCTAATATACCCAGCCATGAAAAGAAGACACATGCAATTCATGGTTGAAAATCAAGCTCCAACCAACATGAAGACAATAAAGAACAAACACCACAAAATCAAGGTGGAAAAACATGCAAACAATAGAACTGTTAGTGTAAAGTATCAAGTATCTAAATTGCATAAAAATTAAAAATTTCAGTGTAGCCAAAAATAAGTAATGAACAATGGTCTAAATAGGGGTGGTTGAAGGAGTTGGTGCCTTGGTGGCCTAAAGACAAACTCTAACATGAGACCTTTAATTTCTACAAACTATTTTTTTTTTGAAAAAAAGTTTGACAGGGGCACTCAAAGCATACAGTTCAATAGAGAGAGCAATAATCTCTGCAATCTTATCTCTTTCATCAAGTATTTGGTTTAATAATAAAACACTCATTTATAAGGAAAAAAATGAACCTTACTTCAACTATTCAAGGGCCACTCAATATAATAACTTCTATGATCTTCTTGAGAAAAAAATCTCTCTCTTATTTTTATTTTGAATTTATCTATCATCAGAGAGATAAACAACATGAACCCTGCATACATTATATATGGAAAATCAAGTTCAAGAACTACTACATCTAGGAATGAATAAAAATGAATAAAAAACTGCAAAAATCACATTGGTAATTAAGTTTAAAAATCTATGTAATGAACTCAAAACATAGACATCAGTACAATGATACAACATGTATAATTACCTAAGTTAAAATCTCATGATATAAGTGCTTCTCTTCGTGAGTCATGAGCAACATTCTACAAAATGAATAACCATTAGAAAGTCTCAAACACCATGGTATCATTCTAACTTTCTAAGTGTATAACACATGATCAACCATATACTCACAAAGCGAATCACATTAAATAAAAGAGATCAATAATCAGAACCATTGAACTTTCGACATGGACATGAAAGTAAAACAGCAAAATATTAGTAATAAAATTATGGCAATTACCATCCTCACTAAAAAAGTAACAGCATAAAAAAATATCTTTAGTTGTGAACTTTTCATCCTCAAGTGAGTAATAAAGAGCATTAGAAATAATACTTAAAGTTTGTGAATTCTCTTCAATTGAAGCTGGTAGGATGGAGATAAAAAATATAACCACTTGATAAGAAACAAAGCTTAAAAATGTGATATTACTTAGTCAATGAAAATGTAAAAATTAGTCTTATAACAGTTAGAAGATGCAGCGATAAATTTAGGATAAATGGAGAAAATGTTAAATTAAGCTAGACATTCACCTTATATTTAGGCTCCATTTCTTTAGCTTCATTAGTAGGACTTTCCTTGTTTTCATCTATTGCATCTTCCTCACCTGCAAGCTTCTCATCACTCAAATTCTTTTTAGTTTCATTCACCACTTCCTCAGTCACCCTAAGTCAATTTAATATCAAAAGGAAAGAAAATATAAACAATAACTATCAATTGAAAACAAAGAATTTTTTTACTATAACCATGCAGTGAGCACTTAAAAGCAATATTGCTCAGTTTAATCCATGCATCCAATTAATGTTGTTAATTTTCTTCCTAGTTAGTGCAACAAACAACCTCTAAGGTCAATGCAGCAAGTAAAGCATAAACTCAGACTTAGCATAAGCACAACATTAGTGGTTCCAACTTCCCACATAAATAACACCTCATAAGTAATATAAAATTAAAAAAAGAAATTCTATAATCTATTTTGTACTTTCAAAGTGATATAAATTGATATAAACCACTAAAATCTTAGTCAATCACTTCCTCTTAACACTCTAAAATTCACATATCATGATAATCTATTATCCTATTCCACCATTTCTTTTCTTTAGCCTCTTTAATTTCTTCTACTAAATCTTTAAAAACTTGCAAGGTTGCAATAAAAAGATTTTTTTTTCGGAGTCCAGAAGCCCGCCACCCTCTCAATCCAACTTCATCAAATGACCCAGAAAACAAGTCATACATTCAAAACCTAAAAGCAATAAAACTAACAATTAAAAGTTTCATTGCTATTAGTATTTGATCTTACCTCCAATTCCAAAATAATTGAACACATTCCCTTATTACCAGTCTCCGAGACCCCTACAAACCAACCAACAATTAGAACTACACAAATAAAGCTTTTTTTTTAATCAGCTTCATTTTACAAACCTCCCCTGCTTCTGTTAAAATCAAAAATCACCCTTGGTAGAGTTGTGTTTTGAAAAAGAGCTAATAAGAAAAATGAAGAGATAGACTTTAGAAAGTGTATCCAATGGATCAATGCAAGATGCCATGTAATAGAATAAATACAGAAGATTATATGGAAGCAAAATCGATTTATGCAAAAGAAATATCCACAAACAATGATAATGAAAAACATGTAACTATGACAATCGTAAATGACGAATCTATAAGGAAAGAAGATAATCTAGAAGAGAAAGAGTATTGGTACCTCTTCCAATGAGTTTATATGCTCTTTAAAACTCAATCAAATGGAGAATGAAGTCATTAGCCAATTGAAGTTGAGCATCTTCATGCATGTTAGATCAATTTCAGGAAAGACAACGTAGAAACATGCATGGAAGAGAGAATATAGACAGAGAAATTAGGAGTAGGGATACAAAAAAAAGAGGGAAAAAAATAAAAAATAAGTGTATGACTTTTATTTCCTTTCTTTATGACCTTACGTTTTTTTCATTTTTTAAACACATTAATCTCTATCTCTTAATGGACTTTAAACACATTTGTTAGTTGGGCAATTATTTATGTTTTCAGGTGTATCATTATTAACATTTTGAAAATTGTTTTACGAAGAAGATATTTTGAAAACTAAATAAAGATAAATGTCATGTTGGCATTAATTTTTGGTGGTATACAACTATATTAAAATTTGTAATTCAAATTTTTGATTGAAATTATTTTTAAAACAACTTACTAAATATAGAATTTTTTAGAATTTAAAAGAAAAGGAAGGGTAGGAATAAATGACATGTCAAAACTTTCCTTACAACTGCATATGAAATATGAAAAAATATACAGAATAGACAACCAATTATACTGTTCATCTCCAGTAATTACCAAACCTACATCACAATGTCATGTGTCCACCGAACCAACCCACCGACCCTGTCCACGTGGCTCATTAATTCCGTCCGAACGTGTCTACCCAGCGGTAGCTCCTACGCCATCAACACTGTGCCGTCGCATTTTGTTTCTTCTCCACCCTACGATCTGATTACGGCGCCGATCTCTCGCAGCCATAGAAGCCCAGGTGACGATGGGCGTGGTGCCTTGATGGCTTCGAAGAGGGAGGGAAGGGAGGCTGACGACGGAGAGGTCGAGGAACTGGTATCAGGGGTGACGAGCATGGTGGCTTTGGAGAGGGAGGAAGGGAGGCTAAGGGAGGAGAGCGGCTTCAGAGTGGGACAATTCGGAAGGAGGTCTCGATTACGACATGCTGGATGAAACCCCTTGCAAGTTCTCAAACCTCTCACTCAGGATCAAGGCAAAAGCACCGTAATCTTCAAATTCCATTTGACCCTATTATTCAAAATGGGATTTTTAAGCCTTATTTTGTGGTAATTTGGTATTTATAGCTTTCTTGAATGTAAGGTTCAGGGTACTGAGACAGACCCAAATGTGCTGGATGGTCCACTGTAGAAGTTAGAATGGTAACCTGTCTGCTACTGATGGTTCTTCTTCTTCTTCACCGTCAGTGAATTCATTCTGTAAGGTATCCCTCAATGCTCTTATGTTTTCTGGAATAGTTTTTGGGGCAATTGTATTGAATGGTTTTTGGTTAACTCTGATTTGTGCGCTGTATGTTATATGACTTGGTCAATCAAAATAGGAATAAAATGAAAAATACTAAATTTCTAAAATTGTTGTTAATTAATTAAGCTTATTGATATGAATGGGAGAATGCTACAAATTTGTTTGTCAGACGCCGAATATTGAACCGAGATGAATTTTTTTCCCCTCTTTGTTTTTATATGCAGGTAGAATTTGTAGTTTTCGAAAGTCTTTCTCTATGGGAGTATTGAATCACCTGGTCCAATGCTTATTAAGTTAAGATTAGTTTAAGCTATTTCATTTTCATATCATTCCGATCTCTAACTTACAAGATTATTTTTCACACATGGAGTTTTCTTTTTTCTCTTTTTTTTGTCTGCCTCTCTAAGCCATTGCAAAATGAGTTTTTCTTGCTTTTTCACTTTATTTATCTTGGGTTGCTTTTTAGGCTACATGGTTCTCTTTCTGTATTAAAATAACCTGTTTTTACTTATAGAAGACGTAGATGATTAAGAACACAATCTACATGGAATTATAAATTTAATTCCTTTCCCCGGGTTCTTTGTTTTGCTATTTTTTTTTTGGGTGCTCCATAGTGGATTCTATGAACATTTTAATTAGAAAACATTAAACACTCTCCTTCCGTCTTTTGACAATGCTGGGAACTTTTTTACAAATCCTTATCTTCTTTCCTTCTTAAAAATTCTCTAATGTCTAAATATTGGTTTCACATTTTTAGTTGTGGTTTTCTTTTCTTTCATAAACATATATTTATGATATGTCAAAAGAAGAATGTGTAATTATGATGGAAAATACGCTTTTAGAGGGTAAACTGTTCAATAGTTGTTAAAAGAATCAATGAAAATGTAGTTTTTGATAATAGTTGTCTATTCTAAAAGGAATTGGAAGCTTTCTAAATTTAATCATAAGAAACGGCAGAAAACTTATATTTCATAGCATGGGAATTGCTATTTTGGTGCAATATTATAAAAATGATAGTTGTAGCATGAGAATTGCCTGAGTTTTTTCTTTTTTTTTTTTTATCATAAGTTTTTCCCTCCCATATTCTGTTGGATAGAGTTGAATTCTTGGCTTCATGCACGTGGTTTTTTTAAGGGGCTGGTTCTTACAGAGTTTTAGAGGATTAGACTAAGCTAATGTTCTTTTCTTTCGTTTCTTATCTTTTTAAATATTTTACGGTTGTTCTAGGAGGATTTATAATCATCCTTTCTTTTTTAATTTCTCTTTTTTCTCTAAATGAATTCTTATAATGATGATGTATAAAATCTGGTCTTAAAATTTATTGCTCAAAATCATGGAAAAATTATGAAAAAAATCATGTTAATGCTTACAAAGAATAAATAAATTGATTGGCACTACTAGATTTCGGAATTTGGTGGACATGAATGCAGACCTCGGAGGATTTGGAGCTGAACTTGAATCACTAAAATCTTGGGTGATGAATGTTGTGCCCACCATTGCTTAGAACACTTCAGGTGTTACCTATGAGAGAGGTCTAATTGACATTTTCATGACTGGTGAGTTTCTAAAAATTCTCTTAATTTTCTTAGTAGTCTTCTAATTTCATGTAAACTTTCCCTGCAAGTTGGCTTCCTATACTCACAAAAAACATTCATTAATATGAGATTTATGGTTAATTGTAGTATGATCATTCATTTATGAATATTGGAAAGCAAAATGCCAGTGCCACTAAATAATATTAGTGTTGAAGAATTACGGATTTAGGATTAGGAGAAAGAAAAGAGAGAAAGATGAATAAACAATAGTAGACTAAGAATATTATTGACAGGAATGAGATGTGATACAATTTCATAACCTAGTACTCCTATTTATACTAATACTTATGTGTACAATCCCAAGCCCACTAACTCTAAGATTAATAACATAATATCTTCTAGCACTCTCCCTCAAGCTAAAGCTTACTAAGCTTTAGCTTGTTATAAGTAGCAAACCCATAAACATAAAACAAATAACAGAACCCCATCTTTTTCCCAAAGCGAGATGAGAAACTCAGCACTGTGATGTTAAACCATTCAAATATGGCATAAGTAAGAAGAGAAGATGCTGAACCATCCAAGCGTCCAAGAAGGAAGAAGAAGAGAAACTGGGAAACTCTTGCTTCCAAACCTGCAGCACCATTGCTAGTGAGAATCTAGGGTGGCTCCACCTTGCTGATAGCTCTTCCCTCTTGATGGCTCCATCTAGCGGGCAGCCCTTTCCTCTAACATCTCTGGGGTGGCTCCACCTCGTTGGTTGCTCTTTGCCTCCAATCAGGCAGCCCTTTCCTCCAAGCTCACGGTGCACCAAGAAAATCTACAAGAAGAACAAAGAAACACAAGATAGAACAGCAACTTCAGCCTGCCTCCTTCAAAGATATCAAGTCGACATAACCATAACCTAGCCATCAAGTCTCCATCATAACATGCCAACACAGCAACAAAACACCATATATAGGATCTAGGATTTTCGCAAAATCCAAACTCACAAACCAGCAAAATTAAAAGCCAAATCTCCCCCTAACTAAAGGGACCGACAAACTAGTCAAAGAAAGTGGGAAACATCACCCAGCGCACCCTTGTAGCAGCATCCAAACAAACAACAACTAAATATCTTTCAATCTCAATTAAAAACCAACCACAAAGCTCATCATATTTCAAGCAATTTTCTCTTTAAACATCTCAACTAGTCTCAGCCCAAGCTCCAATGCACACTGAGCTCTAAATAAAACAGTAGAATCGCACAAAAACAACCTAACAACTCAAAATCAGAAGCAAAATCTATTGCTCGTAAACAAACTAAACCTCAAATCCAAATCACCTCCTCAAATCAGCACCATCCGAAAACCCCATTCTTCATAACCATAAACATATCCCAAACCTAGAATCGATCCCCACAAAACCACCAGTTTGCACTCCATTGCGCCTCCCATCTAAGGCGATGAACCAGCAACCACAAGCAGGCCAAGACTCCCCCTTATTGAGGGATCCAACAAAAACAACCAAGGAGGGAACAATCACCGAAGAATCATACCAAAACGAACCAACTGCTGTAAATCGCTTCAGATTGCACCAAAACGGGCTGAAACTACCGCGTCGGAAAAGTTGCCGAACTACTGTCACCAGCCAACCTCCCTCACCACCATTCGCACCTTTTTGTGCCAAAAACTTCAGCCGCCGGCCACCCACAACACCAGGACGTCGTACGCACTGCGAACGTCCTTAACAGAACCCACAATACTCACCTGAAACCCACAAACGGCCCAGCTCCATCGTCGGACGTTGACGGATCTGATGCTGGCTGCGCACCTGACGCTGGACTGATCTATCATCCGTGACCACTCACCGGCTACCTGAGAAGTGAGATGGCAGCTACAGTGACGGCTGCCTAACCTTGAGTTGTAACCTAAGTCATGATACTCTTCTGCCTTTTTTTTTTGAGGTTTCAAATTAAGCTAACTAGATAGAAAAAATAAGATAAACAGAGAGAGGAGGAATATACAAATGAGTTCTATGAACTCAAAATAGCGGAAGGAAGAAACTCTCTTAAGGTGGATGGTACCACTCTGATACCATGTTGAAGAATTACGGATTTAGGGTTAGGGGAAAGAAAAGAGAGAAAGACGGCTAAATAATAGTAGACTAAGAATATATTATTGACAGTGTTGAATGAGAGAAAAGGAAGAGAGACATATGATGAAACTGTGTGTTTCAACTACACGACAGAGAGCTGTTTATATAGAGCTATGATAATAAATACAAGGATTAGGGTTATGATCTGATTAGCCTATATAAGGAAACTACATAAATACAAAAGATATTTACACGTTTTCAACACCCCCTCAAGCTGGAGCATATATGTTATATGTACCAAGCTTGTTACAAATATAGTTTATTCGAGGACCTCTCAAAGACTTAGTGAAAACATTTATCAGTTGATCATTTGAATTGACGAAGCTAGTGGTGATGTCTCTAGACAAGATCTTTTCTCTGATAAAGTGACAGTCTATCTCAATGTGTTTGGTCCTCTCATGAAATACTGGATTGGAAGCGATATGCAAAGCAACTTGATTATCACAAATAAGAGTCATTTGCATAACGCGTTTCAAACTGAAGCTCTTTAAGAAGTTGTTTTAACCAAATGAGCTCGCAAGTAGTTGAGGCCATGGTTCGATATTCGCTTGACTTGATCTTGCAACCATATTTTGTTTCTTACTTTTCCAGAAATCGATTACCCCCAATGGATACACAATAACCAAGTAGATCTCCTATCAATAGGAGAACCTGTCCAATCAGCATCTGAGTACCCTACAATCTGAGTGTGTCCTTTGTCTTCATAGACAAGGCATTTTCCTGAAGCTCCTTTAATATATCTGAGAATACGAATCACTGCATCCCAATGCCCTTCACAAGGTGAGTTTAGAAATTGGCTCACTACACTCACCACAAAGGAGATATCCTGGACGCAGTAATCAGTAAGATAGTTAAGTTTTCCAACCAATCGTCTATATCTTCCTTGGTCTGAAAGTGGCTCCCCCTGATCCGGTAAAAGTTTAACATTGGGATCCATAGGGGTGTCAACCGGCTTTGCATTCAATAGTCCTGTTTCCTCAAGAATGTCCATAGCATACTTCCTTTGTGAGATTACTATGCCATCCTTGGATTGTGCCACTTCAATTTCAAGAAATAACGAAGTTTGCCAAGATCTTTGGTCTGAAAGTGATGACAGAGATCTTTGTTTTATCCGAGTTATACCTTGGTGATCATTGCGGTGATAACAATGTCGTCCACATACACAATCAAATAGATACAAATTTCTGACCGTATGGCGATAGAAGACAGAGTGGTCGGCTCACTGCGAGTCATACCAAACTGCTGCACAACAGTACTGAATCGACCAAACCAAGCTCTGGGAGATTGTTTGAGACCATACAAGGACTTGTGTAGACAACACACGAGGCCAGAAGACTCCCCCTGAGCAGCAAACCCTGGAGGTTGCTCCATGTAGACTTCTTCTTCCATGAAGAAAAGCATTCTTGATATCCAACTGATGAAGGGACCAATGGCGAATAGCAGCCATAGACAGAAAAAGGCGAACAAAAGCCATCTTCGTCACTGGGGAGAAAGTGTCGCCATAATCCAAACCAAATATCTGGGTATACCCCTTTGCCACCAAACGAGCCTTTAGGCGATCAAGAGTGCCATCAGGGCCAACCTTGACCGTATAAATCCACCGGCAACCAATAACAGACTTCCCAGGAGGAAGAGGAACAAGTGCCCAAGTACCACTGCTCTGAAGTGCACATATTTCATCAATCATTGCTTGTCGTCACCCAGGATGAGATAAAGCTTCACCTAGAGATTTAGGAATAGACACAGAAGACAAGGTGGAAAGGCAAGCATAATGCAATAAAGAAAGGCGATGGTAGCTGAGATTAACATAGTGAGGAGAAGGGTTACGAGTGGATCTAATACCTTTTCGAAGAGCAATGGGAAGGTTTGACGCAGGAGGCAGTGCCGGAGCTGGTAAAGGAGGTGGTGCCGGATGAGAGTCCAAAGGAGCTTCAGTAATCTCTACAACCTCTGATGGTGGTGGTGGTGGTGGTAGTGGTGGTGGCTGTGGTCGACGACGATAAACGTGGAGAGGGCCAGTAGTAGGGACCGGGGCACCAATAGGAGAAGGTGGTGATGGAGCAAGGTCAACGGGGACAAGAGGAGGAAAAGTAGGGAGGACGTCAGTGATGGGTGGAAGAGGCAAGTTAGGAGACTCAAAGAAGGGAACAGACTCGAAGAATATGACATCGACAGAGACTAGATAACGCCTAAGAGTGGGTGAAAAACACCTATAACCCTTTTGAGACCGATGGTAACCAAGAAAAACACATTTGATGAAGCGACCAGACAGTTTGTCAAGACCGGGAGTGATATTATGGACAAAACATGTTGACTCGAAGACATGAGGCGGAAGAGAGTGGAGGGGTAGGTGAAGGAACAAAACAGAATGGGGGACCCGGTTATCAAGAACAGAAGAGGGCATACGATTAATCAAATAGCAAGCAGTGAGAACCGCATCGCCCCAAAAACGAAAGGGAACATGACCATGGTATAAAAGGGTCCGAGTTGTTTCAATAAGATGTCTATTTTTGCGCTCAGCAACCTCATTTTGTTGAGGGGTATAGGTACAGGATGTTTGGTGAAGAACGCCGTGAGATGCCATAAAAGTTTGAAAATTGTAAGACAAAAATTCACGGGCATTATCACTACGCAAAATACGAATCGGAATACCAAACTGAGTTTTGATTTCATTATAAAAGGTCTGAAAAATTGAAAATAACTCTGATCTATTTTTCATTAAAAATAACCAAGTACACCGAGAATAATCATCAATGAAAGTAACAAAGTATTTTGACCCAAAAGTAGATGCAATACGATTAGGACCCCAAATATCAGAATGAACTAAAGTAAAAGGAGACGCAGCTCGACGACACACTCTATTGGGAAACGAACTACGGGTGTGTTTCCCAAGTTGACACGACTCACAAGGTAAAGTAGATAACTTAGAAAAGGTTGGCACCATTTGTTGTAGCTTGGCAAGACTAGGATGACTCAACTGAGCATGGATGGTGAGAGGGGAATCTGTAACAGAGCACACACGAGAGGTGGCAGAGAGCCGGTAAAGGCCATTAGACTCACATCCGGCGCCAATTATCCGTCCCGAACTCCGGTCCTGCAAAATAACAGAGTCTTTAGTGAAACTAATGCGACAATCTAAAGGATGGGTCAAACGACTAATAGAAAGTAAATTAAAAGTACAACTAGGAACATAAAGAACAGAATCAACAGACAGAGAAGGGAGGGGATGGACAGTGTCAATCCCTTTGGGTTGTGTTTGGGAACCATTTGCTAAAGTAATTATAGGTAAATAGCCAGAGTTAGAGAATTTAGAGAAAAGACGTTTATTACCAGAGATATGGTCAGATGCACCAGAGTCAAGTACCCAAGGACCTAATGGTGGAGATTGAGAGAGACAAGCAAATGCATTACCAGTGTGCTCAACAGATGCAGTAGAGTTAGAAGCCTGTTGTTGCTCAAACCATTTCAGAAAATTTGCATAGGCTGTTGGAGATGGGGTCGGTGGAGCAGAGGACTCAGGTAAATCAGGTACAGTGGCCTGGGCAATATTGACAGCTCGTGGAGGACGGCCATTTTTGGTCTAACAACGATCCTCAGTATGACCCAACCTGTTACAGAATGTACACTTCGGACGAGGTCTACCCGAGGTGCTAGGACGAGAACGACCACGATTGGCACTTTGGGAGACGAGGGCAGAAGTATCAACTGGAGACCCGAAGCAAAGAAGACCAAGCTGAGGACAGAGTGGGAACTGTAGGCGAACCCAAAATCTGATCACGATTAGCAGAATATTCTGGAGGTAACTCATACAAGGCTATGAGCATGAAAAAAGTGCTACGTTGCTCGAGTTCTTGTGCAGGGGTAGCAGCAGGGGGTAGCAACTCATGGAAATCATGCAGAGCATCATGAACCTTACCCAAGTAAGTAGACATAGGTCCATCAAACTGACGAGGCGCAATAATACTCATGAGGTTGTGACAAACCCCATATAATTGCTGAGTGTCATTAGTGTAAAGAACCTTGACTTGTTCCCAAATTGAAGCACAAGTGGTCTGTGCACGGAAGATCTGCTTGAGAGAGGAGTGAATGGTGGACTTGATTACAACGCACAACTGTTTATCAATTTTCTTCCACCTGGGTTGTTCCTCTGTAGGTATAGAGTTAAGGTCTGTGGTGAGGTGGTCTTCATAGCTTTGACTTTCAAGCCATAACTTGATGTCTGAAGTCCAAGTATCATAATTGCTGCTATCTAATTTATCAGTAGAGAGAGGGGTATGGAGGTAACTTGTGAAAACAGGAGGCTTAGCCTTGGGATGATCTTTAGAGCCATCTGGAGAGGTAGAACTTGCTATAGGTCAGAATATAAGGGGGCAAAAATAGAAAACACAAGATACCTGAAAAATCCAACGCAAGAAAATAAGGATCTAAGGGCAAATCGGTGTAGAGGAGGCCAAGACGAGTCAGACAAGAGGAACGGCGGCCGGACGCGCCGTCACGCGTCGGAAAACAGGCCGCGCGGTGGCTGGGTGGCTGCGGAGAATGGCGGCGCGTGGGGGCGCGTTACGGTGGCGTTGGGGCTGGGCTTTCAAAAACCATTTTCTAAAACAATGGTTAAATGTCCGCCGGTCGGAGGGAGGCGGTTCCAACGGTGTGGTCGACGGCCGGAAAGGAGGCGACAGACGGCGGTGATAGCGGCGAACAGGGAGAAAAGGGCGCCGGAAAGACGTCACGGCAAGGGAGAAAGGTCGGCAAATCGAAAGGGAAACACGGTTGGTCGGAAAATTTTCACTTTTATTTAAAGGGCGGTGGACCCATTAGGGTATGCGCGGTTCTAGGGTTGCCTCTCTTTAGGCTCTAGATACCATGTTGAATGAGAGAAAAGGAAGAGAGACATATGATGAAACCGCGTGTTTCAACTACACGACGGAGAGTTGTTTATATAGAGCTATGATAATAAATACAAGGATTAGGGTTATGATCTGATTAGCCTATACAAGGAAACTACATAAATACAAAAGATATTTACACGTTTTCAATAGACAGGAATGAGATGTGATACAATTTTATAACCTAGTACTCCTATTTATACTAATACTTAGGTGTCCATGTCCAAGCTCACTAACTCTAAGACTAATAACATAATATCTTCTAACAATTAGTATTCTAATTTTAGTATTGCAACACAAAATAATATTATTACTTTATGCTGTAGTATTGTAATAGGTAAGCATGGGGAGACAAGCCAATGCAAATCTATGCTACTATTGCTAAACTTTTCAATTAAGTAAAATTCTGAAGCTATGCTAAGTTTATTACTTTTATGATCTTGGATTTATATTCTTCATGGCAGTATATGTGTAGCTTTAAGTAGCAAAAATAAAAGGCTTTTGTCCTACATAATAAATGGGTCTCTTGGTTTTTTTTTTTTTTCTAATATTGCATGCCTATGTATTTGACAATTTGGAAGAAAATGGAACATTTCTTTGTTATATATTTTCTTGCCTACATAGTGTTTTCTCACATTAGTGCCCCTTGAACAGGGATTGATTCACTTCTGTATTTTTACATCTATTCATTAAAGATTTTAATAATAAAATAAATAAGAAATCAACAATAAACCACCTTGAGGACTTTAGACGTATGTGGGTTTCTTGACTGGACTGTCCATTACCCTCACACATTGAATCACCCTCTCGAATTTGTATAATTAATTTTAATAATTTCCAGTTTGTTGGATCCTATGAAAGCATGGACACAGATACGGATATGGGGATACACCAAATTTAAAAATTATAGTTCTTGGACACAATATATATATATATATATATATATAATTTCAAAATTTAAGAAAAAGATTCATAATTCATTAATATCATTTTTAATAAGCTTGAATATTTATAATATTTTAATATATTTCATATGTGAGGTGGTTTCATATTTGACTTCAAGCCACTTGATAAGTAAGTATCATAATCCTCTAAAAAATATGAAACATAATTTCTATTAGCATATTCTAAAAATCTCTTAAACCAACTTCTCCTAATAGAAACAAAATTATGTACAATTACACGTCGCATAAAAAAAAAGAACTAGAGGGAATATTGGTGTGAGGCAAGCCGGTGTTCTTCGACAATGAAGTAGACAACTTAATACGAAGAGAGATAGAAAAGGTGAGCAAAATGAAAATAGTGGTGTGTGAAAAATGATAAAATTTAAAAGTCTAATAGTGACGTGTGAAAAAAAATAAAACTTAGAATATTTGGTATGTGAAAATAGTGACTTGGGACGTCGAATTCATGTGATTTATACTACTTAGAGTGGGTTACTCTAAGACTTACTAATTGAACATTAGTCATGGAAACTAATTATTTTTTTATAAAATATTAATGAGTCGTGTTAAAGTCGTGTCCTAGTCGTGTCAAAACGTGTCTAAGAAGTGTTCGAGCGTGTCTGAGACGTGTCCCAACTAAAAAAAAAATCTTTTTACACATATTCGGACACACAAGACGTGTGTCGTATGAGTGTCTCCATGTATTTGAACACGGATTGATTCACTCCGATTTTTACACTATTCAAATAATAAAATAAATAAGCAACATAATCAGCGTGTCTTGACTGGACTGTCTTACATAGGTTGTATCTATGTTTTACATGTAAACTGTTTTCACTGTTTACATACAACTATTAATGAAACTGAAAAATGGTAGTATAAGTTATACAATAAAGAAAAGGAAGAGCTCCCCTGCTAACTGCTAATGTGGTAGATAAATCCAACTGTGAGTCGGCTATTCACATTGTTATGATAGGAAAAAAAATCTGATTTATTGCCACCACCTCATTTTAGGACCAGAATTGCTATTTCATATATCACCCTTAGCTTCCATAAGTACTGCCACTTAGCAAGTCTCCCAATTGCCATTCATTGCCACCCAATAGTAATATTTGTGGCATATAGAGAACAAGTCTCATGTTTCTTCAAAACAATATGTCCTTTAAACCACTATATAGCTATTTATTGGCTTCATAGTTAGCTACTTAGCTCTACCGGTGCTTATATGCATTGCATTGTGTTCATTTAATTACTCAATTGAGTTTACATATAAGTTCTGAGCTATTCAGTTACTTCATTTTTTCTCCTATTTGTACTTCTTGCTGAAGGAAATGCTTTAATTTCTGGACTTATGTACAGATGTGCATTTATGTTTGTTGCTGTATGAAGTACTTGCATGGATATGTGAGCATGTAAGTGTAATGCTAAGGAACTCATATTCTTTCACTTAGGATGTATTTGTTTCATTTAAAAGTCTATCAGATAATGTAAATGTTTCACCATCAATAGCCTCCTCATCACATTGATGATTTATTATTGGTCCATTAGGCATTGTTGTATGGTAGGATGTGATATGTAGTGATGTGTTTTACTTTTGAGAATAAGCTGACTGCAAAATATTCCTTCAATGTATTTCTTTCTTTCTACTTCTTATGCAAGTGGTTTAGAGTTCCACGACATGATTTTGATGGGGTATATGTATCATATGTAACGGGGTTCTTTCCTCTTAAGATTTCCAAGGCTATCTTGAAGTGCCTCTGTGCCTCAACTCTTGAATGGTTTGGGGTGGTTATCAGGTTGGTTTCCTTCAGCTTGGGGTCTAACTTCTTTCACTACTATTTTTGTTCATGATTGTGTTTTTTTCCCACTTACAAAACGTTTGGGATTGTCCAACTTTTGTTCATCATTGTGCAGGTTGTGGCTTTTTTTTTTTTTTTGTACTTACTAATCCCTTGGAGCTGGCTCTCAAAGTGAAATATGAATTTGGAGCATATTTTTCCTCCATCTATGGATCGATATCCTTTGTTGACTAATAGGTTCCAGGACATTTATAAAATATCTAATTATCTAATTGTTACTACTACTTAGTGTTGTACTTTATCTAATTGCCTGTTCTTATGTTGCCTATTTTTATCAGTTGTTTCCATTTGAAATAGACAATTTAAACAATACCACTTCTTATATTAACAAGTTTAAAAGTTAGCTCTTGTGATTTGTCTTAATATTCCTACTTACAGGAATACCAAGGACTTAGAATTCGAAGTGACAGAAAGAAACAATGGGTGGCCCTTCTCATAAATCTTGAACCAAGAACAGGACATTAGCTTGGTATAACATTAAGAAGGGGGTGAAAATTTAAGAGATGAATATTTATTTTTATTTTATTTTATTTTTTGGTCTACAAGAAATAAGAAACAAGAACAAAGGAAAAATTACAATATAGGAATTAGCACATGTAGAGCATCATCAAATAGCAGGCTAAGAATTTCAGGAGGAGGATGTTCCAGGAAATGAAGTTGCAAGTTAGCCTTGGTTCCTTATTTTCATGACAGTATAGGATTCTTATTTTTGAGATATATACATATTTTTTTTATTATGTAATTATTTTCTTATTACAACAAGCAGTGGTCATATTAATACTTACAATTTTTATGTAGGCTTTGTTAAATGATAAATTATTCATATAATTATTACTTTTTATTTTTAAATCATTTTGTTATATGTTCTCTTTATTTTTATATTGATGCTTTGGAGTTATTATTATTATTTTTTTTTTTTTTTTGTGATAAAATGGGGTCAAGGACCTAAAACACAAAGCCAATTAATGCACTTTGTTAAAATAATCATTAGTTCTTATAATTTCACATGATCTGGATTTTAATTCTTATAATTATTATTTTTATATCGATTTGTATAATTTCAGTCATTTAAATTTTACTCTATTAGGGACTTATACCTTAATAATTAAAAATTATGACAATTAATTCTTTATGAATAATAGGGATCAGCATCTTAATGAGTAAAAATTATAGGGACAAAATTTTAAATAAGTGATCTATAAAAAAAAATCCAAATAAAAAATATACTATCACATATAAAATAAAACTATAAAGTCTAAAATTTAAATTGGCTGAAATTATATAAATTAATTGTTTATTTTAACCTTTTTTTCTAATAATTTCGTGCAATGCATGGGTGTTAGAGACAATGAGAATCTTATCTAATTTCATTAAGATACGTGGTGCTGTGCCCTTGTACCAAAGTTTTGTTTTGAACCCTCTGGTTCGTTATTTCCTCTAGGCCATTACTATGGTACTTTTTTTTTAATTTTTAATGTGGGCTACTCATCAAACTTTTTATTAGATGCAAGTTATATTTAATATAATTTTAAATATTTATTATAAATCAAGATTTAATAAATATTTAATATCTCAACTTAAATAGCATACTCATATAAGTATCATAACAACTCCCATTCCTCCATATTTTTTAGCTTTTGTTTTTTTCTTAGGTGTTATATTTTCAGACGTCCTTTGGCGTTTCTCATGGGGTAAGTCTCTTGCTCCTTACAGCCTCACATTACATGCTTTGCTTGAGACCACCTTCACCTTATACACAGAATCTGCTGCTACCATATGAAATTTGAACTCAGAAGAAATCTTAATTAATTAGAGAAGTCATTGGTCTCAATAATTGTGAGAAATAATTGTGAAGCCATATATAATTATAGAACACCGAATATGATATAAACTATGTAAATCGCATATCTTGTTTGGCCATGATTAGATTTGATGTTCACCTTGAATGTTAGATCTTTTCCTCCAGTCTCCAAGTCAAGATGTGATTCTCAATAGGTAAAGTACTTGCGGCTAAGAGCGTAGAGGGGATTTAGTTTATATTTATAACGATGTCAACCCTAGTTAGTCCTTTTATCACGGTCTACTAAGGAATTGATTTACACTAATAGTTACCTGATACATCAGCCTAATCAGGCGTAAAAAGCCTAAAAATAAATGATTTACCCTTGGTTTATTCTTTTTCCCATATGAATTAACCATTAAACTATTTTTATAAAACCCAAAATATCAATTAGTGGTAGTCTACAATAGAAAATATTCTTACATTCTCCTACTTGGACAACATTAATTGAAGGATATTTCTTGAAAATTATTTTGTTTTGAAAACGACTTTCAGGTTAACAATTAATCTTCGCAACGTAGCCACCATTTCAAAAACAATTATCCATGGAATAACACATTCAAATTGACCCAACTATATCATTGACAATACTGAATCATAACGACAATTACACCATTTATTGATGTAAGACCTTCCATGGTTACAAGCATTACCAATAGCATAAATTATGCCATGATGTGGTAGTGTAGCATGAAAATAGCACCAAAGCTTTAATCGTGTTATTTTCAATGTCGGTCTTACAATAATTTATCTTCAGCATCTTTGCTCTTTCCCGAGCACGAGAAATCATTGCCATGCTCTTTTCTGAGCAAGAAAATTGACATGCTCTAGTAAGCATGAATAACTAGCATGCTCATCAGGAGCATGAATAATTGGTTTGCTTCATCAAGTAAGAAAATTGACATGATCTCGACATGATCTCGAAAGCATGAATAACCAACATGCTCAATATAGCATGTACAATTGGCATGCTGCTCCAAACATGAAAAATATTGTCTGGCATAAAATCATATGCTAATATATCTCATAATGTACATAATATAAAATATCAATTATACACGCATATAATAATAATAATCACTAAGTGTACCAGACAAGGCAAGAAAATGCATAATATAAAATAATAAATGTGCAAAAATTATAATATATGTCATGCCCCCAAATAAAAGATCTCAAAAGAGACAAATAAGTGCAGTAAATAAATATAAAACACTCTTACTAACCAAGCACATCAAAAGAGCTCAATAGTCCCACAACATGTCCTTTGAAAACTATGAGCCTAAGTCCCTTGGTTAATGAATCTACTAACATCGACTTTGTGTTTATGTGCACAACAATTATGTCTCCTTTCTTCACAAAGTCTCTAACTATCAGGTACTTCAGCTCCAAATATTTGGATCCATTAAAGAGTTTATTCTTTTTTTTGAAATATAGAAGTACACTATTATCACATTAAACCTTTAAAGATCTAAAGATAGACAAACAACCTAAAGACCTGAAACAAAATTCTTAAGCCATATGATTTGTGAAGCAGCACCAAAACAAGTATCGAGCTCAACCTACATAGTTGAAGGAATCATCATTGTCTACTTAACATTCTTCCAAGATATGACACCATCAGCTAGCATAAAGATGTAACTAGAAATTGATTTGAAGTCATCAGGGGCACCTTCCAAAATTGAAATTTGTATAACCAACCACTTCTAAGTTATCTATCCTCCTTTATACAAGCTTGTAGGACCTTACAGCTTACAACTATCTCGTCACTACTAGAAAAACTTGATTTAGAGACGAATCTTAAAGATAGAATCATTTCTGTCTCTATTAGAGATGAAGTTTGAGACAGAAAACATAAGTTAGGGATGGAACATCACTTTAAAACTTTAGAGAGGGAATTAGAGACAAAATTTTTCAATCTTTAATATAATCTATGGTTAATTCTAACTCTATTTAATCAACAAATGATTTTAAAAGTCAAAAACAATTTAGAGACAAAATAAATAAATTTTTTTAATTTTAAAAAAAATTAGAGGCGGAATTAATTCATCTCTAACATATGAAAATTATTTTTTTTAAAAAAAAATTATTCACCTCAAAAAGATTTTCTTAATTTATTAAAAAAGTAGGGGCAAAATTGTTTCCGTCTTTCAGTGGGAGATTTTTTTTATTTTTATTTTTTAAAAAAGGCTAAGCTGACCTTGTTGTTTTGGCCACAAATCCTTATCTCTTCTCAAATCGTTCAATTCTCAGCACTGTGCACATGACAGTAGCAGCAGCAATGCGCGCGACTCGTTGGACGGCAACAACAGCACCACACGCACGACTCGTTGGATGGTAGCAGCAGCAGCACCGTGACTAAGGACAGCGGCAACTGTATGTGGCTTTCTCCTATTGCTTGTCTTCCTTTCTTTTCCAACTGATTTGTCATTTGTGCTTTCTCTTTTTTCCCTCTTCCAATTGGTAATTTGTGTTGTTGTATGGGTAAAGGAAAAAAAGCGTTTTGTTTATTCCCTTTGCTTTATAGCCTAGGTGAAAGTTTGTTGGTAGGTGAGTATTGAAAGTTTGTGGTGTTCAGGGACAACGAGACATGGTAGGGACAGATTGGTGATGTTGTGGTTTAGTTTACTTTGGCTTTGGGTTTGACATGATTCTGTGGGTTACAATTAGCCCAATGAGAGAGATTGTTTGTCTTCTTCATTATAAATTGATAACAGATTCTCCAAATCTGAATTGCTCATGTGCATGTTCTCATGTGGGCACCATAAGGAATGTTACCAAATTTTGGGCTTTGTATATGAGGTAAATGACACTTATATGTTACTAAGTTAATGGGGTTCACATTAGGTGGTGGACCCATTGTAATGCTGCAAATATATGACAATCCAAAAAACTGATCTAATATAAAACCTTGAGTGATCTCAATTGAGAAGCATCATGCACTAGGAAATATGAAGAAAACATTTTGAAACAATGTTAATTAGGATTTGACCAAATTTAGTCTTTTATCGAATTACTATGTTGCTCCAAGTTATCAGAAATTCAGAACCACAAAAGACATGTGACTTTGTCTTCACTTGGCTTTGTCCCCGCTTGGCCAAGAAAGAGAAAGTCTTTTGATACTAACTTGATACACATAACAGCCATTTGAGGCAAGGGAGTGTTAACTACCATAATTTTCTTCATCTTGTGGCCATTGGGTCTAGTATATATTATTATATAACATTAACAATTCTTTTGGAGTAAATGTTATAAACAGATTAAAACCTATTTCAACTATAAATTTAGATGCAATAACTAAAAAAACTATAATTGATTCAGGACCTAAAATTTTCCAGACTTCAATATATACTTATTAAGTAAGTCGTGGTAAAGTTTCAGCCAAAAACTAGACCATTTGGTTGATCATCCGCAAGCACTTAGAAAACTACTTTAGAAACAAATTCAAATTTAACAACTGGTTTATCCTTGCAAATTAAATTAGTTAGGAGTCTTTAAAATTATTGAAAATTACCAGATCTGATCCTAAGGTGCTTAACTACATTATGGTCAAATTTCACATTCTAATAAAATCATTTGATACCTAAACTAAACCCAAACTTTTGAAACCTTTCCATGATTCTGCATAATTCCATAATCTATAACAGAAACTTTGTTAAGGAACTAAACCTATTTGCATCAATTTGTTTGGCATGAACACTCATAGATATGTTCACCTATACCTTACGAACTTTACTTAAAATTTTCAGCTTAAAATTTAATGAGTTGGACATCTAAATAGCTTCCACTTCGTGTCATGCTCAATAAAACTCAAATCTGTCACAACAAGAAGTATGCTACATACTAACTTTCTTGACCTTGTTACTAAGTGTAAATTTTCGAAAAAAAAAACCAACCCGAACTTGGCCTAATTAAGTTGGTTTGGTTTGGTTTGGGTATTTAGATTGGTTCGGGTAAAATCCGAACCAATGATAACTTAATTGGTTTAGTTCTCGGATATAGAATTTCAAATCCGAAGAATCACCCGAACCAAACTACTATTGCACGTACAGAGACATTAGACATTTTATGTTTGAATTTTTAGAGTTATCAGGATTATCTTCAAATCTTGAAGTTGGACTTTAATAAGTCTTTGACAAGCTTTTACGGTAACATTTATAAGTACATTAATTATGATTGATTGTTAAAATCTAATATACACAAATTCTAACATTTTGTTTGTCTTTATTGCAAGATGTAGATGAAGTTGAAAGATAAATTCGATTTGATGAATCATGTTTAATGAATCATTTTTTTATGTTTAGATTGAGTTTTGACTGAGTTTGAATTAATTTTGGGTGATGCCCATTATTATGTTTGTACTGACTGTATATTGATATTGGATAAAAGTCATGTATATCATATGACTAGTGGTTTTGCTTTGATTATTCTCTTAGTCATTTTTTATCGCTTATTTATGAGACTACAAAAATTGTATGTCATATTTGATCTTTACCAAGATTATGCTTCTAACTGTTGTCTAGTTATTGCCTGAACTTTTTTATTATGTATTCTATTTTTCTATCGCCTACTAGGAAGTTTTCTTTTCTCACTATTTTAGCATTTTGGATTTGATATAAACAGGAAATCTCAAAGACCAATGATTGTGTGACTCAACTTGAAATTGAATGTTCATTGCCTGATGAAAGAGTAAAGGTTAGTCTATGTTATAATATTATTTAAAATTTTAGATACATTATGTGTACTTTTCAGTATTACATGTATCGTTGTTTAGCTAATTTTTGTGTTAAAAAAAATAATGATCAACCCGATCACCCAAACCAAACCAAACCAAACCATAGATGTTTGGTTTGGTCCGGTTCGAATTTTGCTATCAAAAATAAGAAAACCAAACCAAACCGAACTAATTGATTTTGATTGGTTCGGATTTATTTTTCTCCAAAACCCGAACCAAACCACCCACTTACACCCCTACTTGTTACACTTAAAAAAAAAAATCTTGGCCTAAAGATTTTGCATTTGTTATCACCACTAAACACGGAAGAGGAGTGCCAGCATCACAAACAAAAGAAGACAATGAGTGGGACAATGAGTGAGTGGATAATTAAGGGGTGGGTGAATAATTAAGGAGTAGGTGGATGATTGCAAAAAATACTTGTCTTCACTTGCATAAAATAATTTGGTGCCAAACTCATGCTTGCCGACAGATTTTTGAAAAGTGGCCTTCATGAAAGTTGTACACCTTTGTCTTGGCTATCAAATGTCCACTTGAACCATCCAATTTGGTCTCCTATAGCTCAAGATATAACTCAGTCATTGCAAGCTATTGAACGCTTTGATTAGTTTCGACTTGCAAGCCCAATATAGCCTCCAAGACATCTGAACTGGCTCTTGTGTTCTTCATGAAAGTTGTAGATTTAGGTCTTCACTTTCAAATGGCACCAGTTTTACCTCAATACAACTCATACAGCCCAAGTTATGCTTTGATTAGTGCACACTGCTCAGGTTCTAGTGATAGAACCCATTTTCTGACTTCTAGACCCAATTAGCTCCACTAGATGTTTGATTGAGATTTTGAACTCTCATCAAAGTTGTAGAGCTTTTTCTCAGCTTTCCTACAAGGTAAAATTCATAATTTCTAGACATCTAGAACTCAAGATATAACCGAAATATAGAAACAGTATAAAATCTCAACAATGTTAAAAAATATCAATTAAGCCTAATTTGAATTCAAACTTACAAATCATGATCAAGCTCAATCAATTAAATACATAGAGAGTGTAAATGATTAAAAATGAGAGTTTATTAATATATAAAATATATGATTATCAAATTTTTTCACACTTAACTTTTTACACTCCTAGACAAAACACATAAGACCAAAGCTAGAAAACAAAGAAAAATGACACAAACTCAAAAGTTAAAAACTATAAAAGGCTCAATTTCTAATGATATTCAAGAATGCAAAAGTTTATAAACAAGAAGAGCAACCAAAGATTCAAGGGATTAAAACATTCATGAGGTGATATTTTTTTTTGTATCTCAAATCAACAAGTAAAGAAACTTCAGTTGAAAAACATGAATCAAGAATGATAGATCTTCACAGAATTCACTCTCAATCTCTCAAGTGTTTAAAAGGTAAGTATTTCACTCTATTCAACTTATGAACAATTGCACTACCATAAGCTTGCTTATTTTCTGCTTCGTCGCTACTCAAAACACATGCACACAAAAATCAAGAAGACTTTATTCAAGGTAGTAATGGGGTCATGGTAAAGGAGAGAGGATAATATGGATATGACAAGATAAATACCAAAGAGAATAGAAGAGCATTATGTTACAGTTAGAGTGGAGAAGATGTTTGAGAATATTCATCATAAAGGACAATGACCAATATTTGACTAATGTTTTATTGAAGATCAATGCCAAATTGGTAGGTTGAATTCATTGTTAGGCCTGAACCTTCTCTTTCTCTTCCTGTTGTTTCTAAACATCCACTTTCATTCTAGGTATGAATATGTCACTTGGTGTATCAGGAGATTTTGATAATCCTTTGATTGCAACGGTGGTTAGCTCTTTTTTTTTTTTAGCATTTTGCACACACACCCCCACACTTATTCAAGAACAAGACCAATGCTCTCTCATTATCTAAAGTTGGGTAAAATCATGTTTTTTTTTAGAAAGGCATGTAATGAACTAAAAACAAGAAATGTTCAAATAAATTCAAAGGGGTTACATAAGGGAAAATATGCAAGGATGATTATTTGGTCAAAATAGTTATTTCAAAATGTCTCAATCATGTTTATGTATGTATGTGAAAATGTAGTCTAAAAAAAGACTAAGCAAGTTCTAGAGTAACAATTTCATGAGTAAAAAGAAATCACACAAGAAAGAAAAGAATGATACATATATTCAATCCATTTATCAATAAGCTCAAAATCTCACAAGACATATATCTATCATTTTCAATCTATCAATTTAACATTCATAACCAAGTATGTGAAATTTAAGATAGAAGACAATTTATTCAACTATGCTATGATCCTTGAATTTCAATTGCTTTAAATGATGTGAGAATTCATTCACTTGAATCATTTAAAGGAAATCAAACGATAATATTGTTACTTTCACAAATTATCACAGAATAGTTACTTACCCAATCTAGATGCGTCTCAGGAATAATTTACTTCAAAAGTAAAATTACTCCTTACTCTGTCATCCTTAATTGGTTTTGCTGTAGGTTTCTGACAATCATATCACTAAACATACTTTTCAATTTAGATGCGTTTCAAGAGTAAAATTACTCCTTACTTTGTCATCATTTATTGGTTTAGTAAATTCATGACAATCATATCATACTTCCTAAAAAAAAATTTTTTTTGGTCAACTATCCATCCCCTCAACTAGATCATAACATTGTCCTTAATGTTAAAATATAAATAAGTCAAATATAGAAGATATTACCTGTTGAAGAAATCTGATATAAATTTAAACAGAAACAAAGTACGATAAATAAAATCAAAGATATCGGAAAGTTATAAACGAAGTATTAGATATGACTTTCTTTTTATGTTGCTTCCCTCACTATTTCCTGCTGACCAATCTATCTAAGCTATTACTGGATCAGGTTTATAAACAAAAACTTCTAATTTATCAATCAACTCATCAACAGTGGAAGCAGAGATAAGAAGTAGTCTTGCCACATATGTGATAAATTCCTATTTCACAACTTTTTCAAGAAAAAATAACAAAGATAAAAGAAATTATTAACATTTAGCAAACTTGTGGGTTTATGGTGGATATTAAGTTGGGCCCAAGAGACAATTTGAAAAATTTCTTCCAAAATACTAAAACCACCTGGTAAGGCAATGAATGTATTAGAGTTGTCAAGCATTATCTTCTTACATTCATGCATAGATGATACCTTAAGTTCCTCCCCAATTGTCTTTCCAGTGATGTTCTGTTGAGTTAAAGGTTCATGAATGATACTTAAAATCTGATTGATTCCTATATATGCAACAAGTGATACAACGACAACCTCTCCTATATACAACATGAATATTCCTCACAGTAAGTGTTCGACCAAGAGTGGTTGCTGTATTTACAAACTCTAAACCATTCCCATACTTAAACCCACAAAATACACATATATTTTTAAGTTGACGAACAGAAACACTTTTCATTTTTATACTCACCTTCCCTTTGAATAATTCTGAATTGGAGGAAAATGAAGTGTTTAAATAGGAAAAAGAATGGAAAGGATAATAATAGCACTTATAAGGGAAGGTTAGCTGTTGTCAGAAAAGTTTGAAATTAAGAAACACAGAATCTTTCTTTTATTTATTTATTTATTTATTTTTTGTTTTTGTTTTTGTTTATTTTTTTTTTTGGTTTTTTGTTTTTTTTTAACTTCAAAAAAATTATCAGGGTAAAGAAGTCTACAAACCCCTGAAGGACATTGCTCTCAAAGGATCGTCTGTTCAAAATCAAAATATAATAAAATCATACAAAGATAAAAGAAATATAATAGCAAATGATGACATACCTTTGTTTATAGTTTTCATGGCATATCTTTATATTGCGCATCATGAGTGCAGTAGTGACATATCTTTGAGTTGCGTGTTACCGGTGCAACATATGAACTCCACAAGGATTGCCGAATCGACAATAAAAACCTTTGACTCATTTTCGTCCCGCTTGCAGAATAACAACTCTCAATCTTCCTGTAAACTTAATTAAAGACCTGTATTCTAAAAAGATAGTACTAGACCGCAGTCAGTTAGAACTCGGTATAGAAGCCTACTAATTAAAGTATACGGCTCAGTAACAGTTTTCATTCACTGTAAAGACGTGACACTTTTTTCTGTCGATCAGCGCTACAGAGCCTTGGTTCCAAGAATTGAGAATGTAGCACGTGGCTCTCTACAGAGCATGGCACACGAACTTTATTTACATACCGACGTGTGAAGATCTTCTCTTGAGTCTATGACAAGACGGACATCTACCTGGGGCTTTTAATTGAATTAAAGACCAAATATAATCGAAGTTTTGTTTTGTTTTGTTTTTTTTCTTTTTTTAGGAAAACATGAAGAAGAAGAAGATAATATGTACACGATGTTGTGGATATGAGTCGAGTAACGGTTTAAACGCCTTCTATGAGTCAAGGATAAACTTCTCATCTAATTTTTTTTTATAAATTGGCAAACATGATTTTTTAGAATCAGATTTCTAAGACTGTAACGTTTTTGTTCATCCTTGAAGAGATTTCACAAATTAAGAAGTTTATGATGCACAGATCCACAAGAATGCGTCTTAAGAGCCAATAAGATATCATCTAATGACTCCTTACTCAATCCATTTTTAATGAATAAAATTTTATATTCTCTGTTTGCGGAGACCATCCCCAAAGAACGACATCGTTTGTTACAATTTCATCGTGTACATTTGTGATAGACTTGTAACTTTTTTGTTATTCTCCTTTTATAGTACAAACTTCTACCAAAACCTGACATATATGCGTCAAATGAAATTGAAAACTCGCCTATTAGTCAGACTTTTGCTTCAATTATCCAGCGTACATCTTCTGGCATATTCTTGTGCATTAACTATTTCAATCTTTCACATCTAACTTTGTAGATTTTTGTCAGAGTATCTTGAGGGAGGGAAGGAAAATATTTTCTGAAATTTGAGAAAATGACATTTATTTTAAAGGAGAAGGATTCTGTTATTATGGGAAACTAAAAACAAACCGACTTGAAAGTCACAGAGTACTGTTATCCGTCACTTAATCGGGAACACAAAGAACTGCAAAAAGAAAGTAACAAAATTAGAATAAATTCTATTCATAACAAGGATTAGAAAGATATATGAATTCTAACTCATCAACTTGGTTTTCCAGAAATGATTTGAGTCTTTGTCTATTGACTTTAAATACATTACCATTCTTAGAATTCTCAATGTCTATGGCCCCATGAGGATACACATGTTTGACAACAAAAGGATCACTCCACCTAAATATCAATTTGCAAGGGAATAGGTGCAGACGTGAATTATAAAGCAGAATTTTTTGACTAATT
This sequence comes from Ormosia emarginata, assembly GCA_029884605.1. Classification (NCBI taxonomy): domain Eukaryota; kingdom Viridiplantae; phylum Streptophyta; class Magnoliopsida; order Fabales; family Fabaceae; genus Ormosia; species Ormosia emarginata. The sequence goes on along the minus strand of JAQQTP010000078.1, from coordinate 14,035,680 downwards.
TCAAAAGATTTTTTCAAAATTGACTTGTCATTAAAACTTTTGTTCTAATTTTATAAATCTTTGAGTTTTCATATGCATCATTTCTCAATTCCTCAAGTTCATTTAATTATAATTTGCGTAACTTGCATGCATCATCAAGATTTAGGTTAAAAGCTTTAACGACCTAAAATGCTTTATGATCTAATTCTACAGGCAAGTGACAAGATTTTTTATAGACTAACCGATAAGGTAACATGCCCAAAGATGTTTTGAAAGTAGTACGGTAAGTCCAAAGTGCATCGTTTAGTCTTAAAGACTAATCTTTGCGATTTGGGTTAATCATTTTTTTCCAAAATTTGTTTAATTTCCTTATTTGCCAATTCAACTTGTCCATTTGTCTAAGGGTGATAAGGGGTGACAATTTTGTGTGTAATACCATATTTTTTCATTAAAGATTCAAATGGTTTATGGCAAAAATGTGTTCTCCCATCACTGATGATAACTCGAGGGATTCCAAATCAACACAAGACATTTTCTTTTAAAAATTTAGGAATAATTTTATGATCATTGTGTCGACATTGAATTGTCTAAATTCATTTTGAGACATAATCAACTGCAACCAAAATATACAAATTTAGATGAGGATAGAAATGAACTTATGAAATCAATTCACAAACAATAAAAAATTTTAATGACAAGGATAGGGTTTAGAGGCATCATGTTTCTTTTTAAAATGGAGCCTAAATTTTGACAGTTTTCACAACTTTTGCAAAAAGTATAACAGTCTTTAAATAAAGTAGGCCAATAAAATTCGCACTGCAAGATTTTCGCAACTGTTTTCTTTGAAGAAAATGACCTCCACATACTTTTGAGTTACAAAATTTAATGACACTACCTACCTCACTGTCGGGCACACATTTCTGAAAGATTTGGTTAGAATAATATTTGAACAAGTATGGGTCATCCTAATAAAAAAAATTTCACCTCTGTCAAAATTTTTCTTTTGTCTTGGTACGTCCATAGAGGCGATATCTTTCCTTCTTGTTCTCCAGTAAGGGACGAGGAAATTACCATTAGAAAACTTTGCTCTTCTCCAAAAAATGAGTACTTCAATCCAGCAGGTAATGACTTTAGTTCTAGTGTAGGTACTTCTTCATGGGTGTTATCATTCATGGGTTTTAGCTCTTCAAATCTTGGCTTTCATCCCTTATACTTTATTACCTGTGTACAATCAAGTAAAAAACATATTTCATAGATATTATCATTTAATTGCATGTCTGAATCAAATGAATTGACTAAACAAATTTCTAATTAATCAGAAGAACTCTTTGTTTGAAGATGATTATCTACGATAACTTTAATTCTTTCAACTTCCTCCTTTTCATCAAGGACTTCCTGTAGTTGCTTACACATGTTAAAAACATTGAGTTCTAGTACCATATTTCTAAATATTAGTTTCACCACTCTATTTTTACTATTTATCAAAGTATTAGATGTTGTTAAAAATGGACGACCTAAAATAATAGGAATTGACTTGCAACTATCAACCATAGGTTCAGTATCTAAGACAATAAAATTCACAAGATATATGAATTTATCAACTTGTACTAACACATCTTCCACTATTGCTCTTGGAATTTTAATTGATCTATCGACAAGTAGAAGAGTTACAGAAGTTGATTATAACTCACCCAAGTTGAGTTGCTGATAAACTGAATATGAAAGCAAATTGACACTAGTACTAAAATTAAGTAAAGCTTTTTTAATTTTATGTTTTCTAATAATGAATGAAACTGTAGGACAACTAAAGTCTTTATATTTCAACACATTATTGTTCTGAATAATGGAGTTTACCTGTTCAGTCAAAAAGGTTTTTTTTTTCACATTTAGTTTCTTTTTAGCAGTGCATAAGTCCTTCAAATATTTGACATAAGATGGAATCTATTTGATAACATCTAATAGAGGAATGTTGACCTTCAATTGTTTTAAAATTTAAAAAATTTCAGTGTTATGGTTGAATTTCCTTGAATTGTTTAATGCTTGAGAAAATGAGAGTGCAAGCGAGAGTTTGGTATCTTTTTTGTCAACTTCTTCATTTTCTTGGAGAATTGGTTCATCTCTCTCACAAGGTTCGACAATTTGTTTTTCAACAACCTTTTCACTCTTAAGAGTTGTCACTGACTTGACTTGATCTATTTATTGATTTTTTGAACTACTCTCATTTAGACTGTACTGACCCTTGGGATTTGATTGAGATTGATAAGAAAATTTTTCTTTCTCGTGAATAGTGAGTGTAGAAGAAAGTTTAACAAGAGTTTATTTTATGTCAATCATGATTTGATTATTTTATTTATTTTGTTTATTAATGGCCTCTTGCTTTTCTATGAATGTATGCAGTGTTTCTTCAAAGTTTTTCTTATAGGGTAGGACATAAGGTGCATATCCTTGAGAATTTTGAGAGCCCTGTTGTGCCTGAGGAGGTGGTGATTGCACGAATTATGATTGATTATTATTCTTCCAGCTGAAGTTAAGGTGATTTCTTCATCTTGGATTGTATGTATTTAAAAAAGAAGTAATAACTTTTTAAAATTATTTATTACATTTATTTGCTCATGTACAATTTCTTTAAAAACAGGAATATTATGATATTCATGTGTTGAGTGTCCTAAGTCATCACAAATGTCACAAATTTTTTCATTTTGCACATATTTGATTTCTTTTGTTTTTCTTAATTCTATAGCTTCAACCTTTCTGGCCAAACTGGCAAACTTAATATTTAGATTTTCCTCTTGACTAAGGTAATATTTTTCTTTATTAGCACTTGCAATGTTAGATTTAATTGAATTTTTAGAAATATTAGTATCATGTCAAGATTGAGAATTTTCAGCTACTTGGTTTAAATAGTTTAAAGTTTCATCAGGTTCTTTATCAAGAAACTCACCATTGCACATTATTTTCACAAATTGTTTAGTTTCAAGTGTTCAACTTTCATAAAAGAAGCTTATAGTGCGCCATTTTTCAAAACCATGATGTGGGCAAGAATTTATCAAATCTTTAAACCGTTTTTAACATTGAAAATATGTTTCATTTGAATTTTAGGAAAAAATTTGGATTTGTCTTTTCATAGCATTAATTTTATGTGTTGAAAAAAATTTCTTTAAGAATTCACCTTGCATTTCTTGCTATGTGTCAATTGATCTTGGTTTCAAAGTGTTAAGTCAAGTTTTTGTTTTATCTTTTAAAGAAAAAAGAAACAATTTAAGTTTAACAATTTCTTAAATGCAATTTTGATCGTTAAAAGTAATACATATTTTTTCAAATTCTTTTAGATGTAAATATGAGCTTTCAGATTCTAAATCATGAAAATTATAAAGTAAAGAAATCATACATAACTTAAATCTAAAATTATTGGCATTGAATGAAAATATAAAATATGATGGATTAGAATTTCGAGGTGGTTGCAAATATTTATGTATGGTTCGCAATAACTGATTTTTATGTTTATCATGTATACTTTCATTTTCAGCTATTGTGTCAATTGTGTATGATTGTGATTCAAACAAATTAATATATATAATATCAGGATTAATTTTAACTAAATGACTAAAATTTGAATCACGATATTAATTAAGCATAAATAAATGATTTAAAATAAAAAAAATAATGTACAAGTTGACAAAGATAAATAAGTCATTAAATATTAAGCATAAATAAATGATTTAAAAATAACAAATAAAAAAATAATGTACAAGTTAGTAAGTCGAAAAATAAAATTAAATAACATAAATTAAAAAATTAGATAGCGTAAATAATTAACATAAATATAAAAGTTAGAAAGTTAGTAAGCGTAAATAAATGACATAAATATAAAAGTTAAAAAGTTATTAAGTTAGAAATTTAGTAGGTTAGCAAGTTAGAAAGTTTGAGAATTAGTAAAAAAATCGAAGGATTGACAAATCGATCTTTTGCTCTGGTGAGGGAGAAGAGAGAACAAATTTTATTAAAGAAAAAAATTTTTAATAAATTAAAACTTCAAATCAAGTCTCCGGCAACGGCGTAAAAAACTTGATGCAGATTAAAAGATGCAAATCCAAGTGCAGATTGTCTCAAGTAATAAATTTCTCGGGAGTCCGAGGTCGATTTATAGGGAATTAATAAAGAAAAATTCTTTGAGGTAAAGAAAGACTTTGTCACAACAATAAAGATAATAAAACTTGTTCACAATTAAATTAAAGAACTTGCTTGGGCTAGGAGATCTACTTTTGGTAATAAATTAAGGGCAATATTAATTCTTTTTATAACTCAATTGAAATCCACGTACAAAGGAGGTTCCAATCAAAAAATAAAACGTTCAAAGTCCATTTAAAATTATATACTTAGTTATATTATGGTTCATTTAATTATTTACTAATACCAACACTTATAAATGGGTTCAAGCATTTATTATATCAAACCAATTGTCTACAATGAATCAAGAACTCTACTTTACAAGGAGAGTTTCTAAATTGATTGGAAATAAAATATAACACATATAATGATTACTTGATAATATATCATTTAAGTACAAGAAAGAAATTAATCTAATCTTGTTTTTATTACCAAAAGCTTCACTCCTTCACCCTTTCACCCAAGCAAGATGAAAATTAGTTATCTATAAATAAGAAGAAAGAAACAGAAAAGAAGAAGATGATCATAACTTCTATTTGCAACAAAAGAAAATTACAATAAATAAATAACATAATAGCAAGATCTTGATTAAAACCAAGATTACCCTAATAGCCAAGACTACCTTTTATAGAGCATCACAAACAAAAGTAGAGGTGGCAAAACGGGTTCAACCCGTTGGGTTGGTCCGCCAACCCGTAATTTTTTTGCGGGTTGGGTTCAAGATTTTAACCCATTTTTGATTTTCAACCCGCATAACCCACCTCGCATAACCCGCGGGCTAAGCGGGGCGGGTGCGGGTTGGCTCGGCGGGTTGAGTTTTTTAAAAAAAGTGTTACAAATTAGTCTTATTATTTGTGTTTATGATATTTTTATGAGTATGATACTAAATTTATTTTATTTATTTTATTTTTTTAACCTTTATAAATTATAATTTTTCTATTTTTTAATTTTTATGATTTTTTTTTATTTTTTATACATTTAGGATCAACTCACTTATTTTTTTTTTTTTTTTTTCTTTATGCGGGTCAACCCGCCAACCCGCACTAAAGGAAAGGGTTAGGCTCTTCCAACCCATTTTTTCAAAATGGGCTTAACCATCCTACTACGCATTTTTGCTTTGGTTGAATGCGGGCATGGCTAGTTGCCCCATTTTGTCACCTCTAAACAAAAGATGACAATAAGTAAGTGAATAATCAAGGGGTGGGTGGATAATTAAGAAGTAGGTGGATGATTGCAAAAAATGCTTGTCTTCACTTGCATAAAATAATTTGGTGCCAAACTCATGCTTGCCGACAGATTCTCGAAAAATGACCTTCATGAAAGTTGTAGGTCTTTGTCTTGGCTATCAAATATCTGCTTGAACCATCCAATTTGGCCTCTTACAACCTAAGATATGACTCAATCATTGCAACTGCTCAGACCCAATTTCAACTCTTCTGTTTTGACTTGTAAGCTCAATATGACCTCCAAGACATCCGAGCTGACTCGTGTTATTCATGAAAATTATAGATTTAGGTCTTAACTTTCAAATGACACTAATTTTAGCTCAATGCAACTCATACAGCCCAAGTTATGCCCTGATTAGTGCACACTACTCAGGTTCTAGTGATAGAACTTGTTTTCTAACTTCTAGGCCCAATTAACTTCATTAGATGTCTGATTAAGACTTTGAGCTCTCGATTAAAGTTGTAGAGCTTTCTCTCAGCTTTCCTACAAGATAAAATTTATAATTTCTAGATATCTAGAATTCAAGATATGACCGAAATACAGAAATAGTGTAAAATCTCAACAATACTGAAAAATATCAATTAAGCCTAATTTGAACCTAAATTTACAAATCATGACCAAGCTCAATCAATTAAGTACATGGAGAGTGTAAATGATTAAAAATGAGGGTTTATTAATGTATAAAATATGTTATTATCAATTATACCCTTTAACTACAAGCCTAGTTTTGTTCCTTATTATTAAACATTTTTCATTAAGTTTGTTTCTAAAGACTCATTTTGTGTTAATTATGGAATGATCATTGGGCCTTGGAACTAACTCACATACTTGATTTCTTTCAAATTGATTTAATTCATCTTTCATAGCCAAGATCCAATGTTCATCATTAATGACCTCATTTATGTCTGTAGGTTCAAGTTGAGAGACAAAAACCATGTGGTTACATGCATCTTTAAGTGAGTTACGACTAGTTACCCCTTTTGATACATCACCTATCACTTTATCAAGAGGATGATATCTTGCTGTCCTCTATTCTTTGGGAAGGTTCATGATTTGTGAATCATCTTGTCTTGGGAGATCAAATGGGTTTTCTTCTTATTTCTTGGCTTCTTTCTCCTTGTTCTCCAAGTGTGTTCTTGTCGAGATTTCTACAACATTATCAACCAAATTCTTTCTCGATCTATTTGTGTTAGTTTCATCAAAGGCAATATGAATAGACTCTTCTATGGTCATAGTTTTTTTATTATAAACTCTAAAAGCTTTACTATGTATAGAATAGCCAAGAAATATTCCTCCATCCAATTTAACATCAAACTTCCCTAAATTATCCTTTCTATTATATAGAACAAAACATTTACATCCAAAAATATGAAATTGTGAAGCATTTGACTTCATTCCTTTGTATAGCTCATAAGGAATTTTCTTTAAAATTGGTCTTATTTGGGCTTTATTCATAACATAACAAGTGGTATTTACTGCATTCGCCCAAAAATATTTAGGAAAGTTAACCTCATTGAGCATAGTTCTTGCCATTTTTTCTAAAGATCTATTTTTCGTCTCTACAATTCTATTTTGTTGTGGAGTTCTAAAGGTAGAAAAATTGTGCTTAATGCCATATTCATCACAAAAGGTTTCAAACTCATGATTTTTAAACTCATCATCATGATCACTTCTTATGGATGTAATGTAATTTTTTTTATTTTGGATAATTTTGACAAGTTTCTTAAAGGATTGAAAAACATCATTTTTGTGAGATAGAAATAATGTCCTTGTAAACTTAGAAAAATATCTACAATCACTAATGTATAGTAATTTTCACCAAGACTTATTGTTCTAGAAGGACAAAAAAGATCTATGTGCAAAAGTTGTAAAGGTCTAATAGTTGAAATAATATTTTTAGCTTTAAAAGAGACCTTTACTTATTTTTCCTTTTGACATGCATCACATAATTTATCTTTTTCAAATTTGAGCTTAGGAAGTCTAATTACTAACTCTTTTGAGACCAACTTATTTAATTGATTCATGTGAATGTGAGCAATCCTTATATGCCATAACCATGAATCATCTTCCTTACTCATAAAACATTTGACATCATTTGATGATATATTATCAAGGCTAATCATATATATGTTATTGACTTTATAACTAACAAACTTAACTTGTGTATCATCTTTTTCTTCAATTATGCAATAATTAGAATCAAATATAGCTTTATTTTCTTTATCACACAATTGACTAATACTAAGCAAATTATGTTTAAGCTTTTCAACAAGTAAAATATTTTCAATAGAAGAGGAAGGAATTTTACCAACTTTGTCAACTCCAAAGATCTTTCCTTTATTGTTGTCTTAATAGATTACATGCTCATGCTTCTTGGGGACAAGGAAGATAAACTTGGAGTCATCTCTGGTCATGTGCTTGGAGCAACCACTATCAAGATACTAACTTTATTGGAGTCCTTTATTGAAAAGGAAGGGATTTTACCAACTTTGTCAACTCCAAGGATCTTCCCTTTATTGTTGTCTTAATAGATTACATGTCCATGCTTCTTGGAAACAAGGAAGAAAAACTTGGACTCATCTCCGGTCATGTGCTTGGAGCAACAACTATCAAGATACCGATTTGAGTTTTTGGTCTTCAAGCACACCTACAACATACATTTAGTTTTTAACCTTTGGTTCTCAAATTTTCTTAAGTCTTTGTGTGTTAGCTTTGGGCATGGTGCCCTTAGGGACCTAAACCATTCTAGTCTCAGCTTTGGTGTTGATGTTCTTCTTGACATTACATGTTGAAGCATTATGCCTCTTCTTCCCATTATGAAAGCATTTGATGAAGGGACTACTTAAAGTACTTGATGAAACAAAAAAATTTATAAAGTTTTTATTGGTTTTTGGGATTAAACCCTAAACTGGCATTTTGGAAAACACATATTTGTTTCTCTAGCAATATAGTCAAGTTATCTCTTTCAAAGGTGAATTTTGAAAAAGTATTTTTCAAATCTTCAATTTCTTTTTCAAATGCCTTACATGATGAGCAAGATGAGAATGTGGATGCGGATGCATTTTCATGTGAAGAACAAGTCATGCATGATGAGTTAGCATCAATTAGTCTTAAAGTTCATTCTCAATTTTGAATTCCTCATTCTTCTTGTTTAAAATAAAAATTTTATTTTCCAAGTAAGAGATTGTTTTCTTGGATGAAGAAACTAATTTTGTAAGTCTTACAGACTTATCATGCAACTCTCCAAATGCATTTTCTATTTTACTATAGGAAGGTGAAGAGCCAAGGTTAGAAGAAATTACCTCCATGTCACTTTCTTCATCTTCTTCTCCTCTAACCATAAGATATAGATGGACTTCTTCATTATCCAAGCTATCCGTAGAATCCATGTCATTATCATCACATGCAATGTAGGCTCTTTCCTTTCTTTTCTTTATAAAGTCTCTTTTCAAACTTTTTCATCTTCTTTTGGTAAACGGGACACTTCATTTTCATGTGCTATGATTTTCTACATTTGTAGCATATTGGTGTGAATGAAGTTCTTTCCCTTTTATGATAGATTTTCTTTAGAGGAAGATATAGCCTTCTTATTCGTCTTAAGGAATCTTCTAAACTTTCTTACAAAGAGACTAAGATTCTTCTTATTTAACTCAAAATTCTCTGTTATCTCTATTTTTATCATCATCATCAATTGTGGAGGAAATAATTTTGAAAGTAATCCCTTTTATTCTTCTTACAAAAAGAAGAAGAAAATTTCATAAAATCTGTTCCGTTGCACTGTGTTGTGCATTCAAGTCTCTGCTTCATTCCACGTGTCTCATGCTGCGCTCCAATCCTTCTTTTCTATTTTCTTTCTAATTCTTTTGCTGCCTTTGAATCTATCTTTTCTCCCTCGAGCCGCGTGTATCACAATTTGCCGTCCTTTTTATTTTTTTCTCACGTTGTGCTGCTGCTATCTTTTTTTTTTTTTTTTTGCTCCTTTTCCATGTGCAGGCAATCTTTTGTATTTATATATTTTCCTTGCTCTTAATTCTCTCACCGTTTCACTAATGCCCACAGTGGGCCAACAAAGTTTAACTCAATTGGACCGTGTGATTTTCGGCAACCCAACATCAAGAAAATTACACTATTCTAATTGCTCTTCTTATCAACCATGAGCCCACTATTTGTTAGCTTAATAGGAGACATGAGCCATGCTTGATTTAATTATCCATGAGCATATTTTAACTTGACTAGCAATACTAGCCATCTTGTTGTGTTACTTAGAATTTATCACAAATTAAAAAAAATCAATAATTAATCTACTTAAATAAATTAATTAACAAGTCACAAAATCACCAAAATTACTTGCATTGAAATATAATAAAACGTAATTTTAATATTAAAAATACATATTGTTAGGCTATTATCACTTATGCACAATATCATTATAAAATAATAGGAAAGCTGAAATGTCCATGTAAAGAATGCAAATGTAAGGCGTATCACTCTGTTGACGATGTCAAGTCACACATGTGTATGAAGGAGTTTATGAGTAATTACTATTACTGGACTGACCACAATGAACCAAGGCCTCCCATTCCCACAATGGTTACAAAAAATTCATACTATGGAAGTAGGGGTTCGAGAAGACTTCAATGATTATGAGTAGATGGTAATGGACGCTGGTAGACCGTCTATTGTAATTTACATTGAGCAACAATGGTTTGATTATTGAGAACAAATGAGGGAAGATCATAATCCAAAAGCCAAAAAGGTTTTTGATATGCTGGTAGCCATACAAGCTCCCTTGTATAATGGTTGTGAAAATTACTTTGAATTGTCATATGCAATAGAAATTTTAAGTTTCAAGTTTGACATCAATAACTCTGAGGCCTGCTTTAATCGATGGGTAGATTTTATGGAAAATGAATTTCCAAATGATAATCGAATGCTTAAAAACTTGTATTTTGCTAAGAAATCAGTGGGACAACTAGGGTTAGGTCACATAAAGATTGACTTCTATCCAAATGGATGCGTGATTTATCATTATCCTCTTGATAAGGAGCTTCGTAATTGTAAATTTTGTGGTGGGGAGAGTTATAAAAGCATAATTAGAAATGGCAATGTTAGATAAATTCGTTTGAAATATAAAATGTGGTATTTTCTATTTATCCCAAGGCTTTAAAACTTTATTCCTCAATGCAAACTATAATAAGATGAGAAGGCATCGTGTAAATGTGAAGTTGTCGGGCTCTTTGTCTCATCCATCTGATGGAGAGGCTTGGAAACATTTTGATGAAAAATATCATGAATTTGAAAAAGACCCCCGAAATGTGAGGTTAGGGTTGTGTGCTAATGGATTCTCTACATTTGATAAAACTAGTAGAACTTATTCATGTTGGCTAGTAATTATTACCCCTTACAATCTTCCCTTTTGGATGTGCATAATAAGAGAGTTCTTGTTCTTAACCATCATAATTCTTGGCCCATCCAATTCAAAAAGTAAAATTGATGTGTACTTACAGCCATTTATAAATGACCTCAAACTTTGGGAGCTGCCTTATTGAAAAACAAATCTTCTCACTCATAATCTAGATGTCATGCAAATTGAGATAAATGTGTTCCTTAATGCTAGACTGGACTTGACAGAGATTTGTAGATAGAAGGATCTAGAGCTGCAAGATGGTAGAGGTGGAAAACTATAAAAACCCAAAGCAAAATACACATTAACTAAGCAACAAAAATTAGTCATGTGTGAATTGGTCAAACAACTGAAACTACTAGATAGGTATGCCTCCACCTTGGCTAGCTTCATTGATATGAGGGAAGCAAAGTTGTTTGGTATGAAAGGTCATGACTGCCATCTGTTCATGCAACGTTTGCTCCTGATTGCATTCAAGGCTTTACCAAAGCCCATTTGGAACATATTTACTGTGTTCAGTCAATTCTTCCAAGAATTAACTTCACCACTGCTGAGAAAGGATAGTTTACTTTTGATGGAGCAAAACATTCCAATCATTTTGTATAAAATGGAACAAATATTTCCTCTAAGTTTCTTTGACTTGATGGAGTACGTTCTAATTCATTTACCCTACGAAGCTAGGGTTGATGGTCTCATGCAATATCAATGGATGTATCCCTTTAAAAGTTTGAGTCATCTATTCTGTTTCTTTTCAATTAAATTCTTATGGGGTACTTATTGCACTAATGCCCTCAATTAATTTTATTAAGTTTATTCGTATCTTAAAAGACAAGGTCACGAACAAAGCTCTAGTTGAAGATTCCATTTGTGAAGCTTATTTACTATAAGAGACCTTTACATTTACATCTTACTATTATCCACTCGATGTTCCATGTAGGAGAACTAGAATGCCACGAAATAATGATAGGGGTGTGTTACCAAGTGGCCTCAATACTCAAGAGGGGGGGTGAATTGAGTATGTAAAATATTTTCGTAAATCTTTCGCAAAACGTTTGATTAACAATTTTCGTTGAAGCTATTGGATGATTGAAGTGAATAAATAAACGAGATTGAATACTTCACTTCAAGATAGAAAGAATTCAAGCAAAGCAAAATATCGAACTCAACTTAAGCAAATATAGTTAAAGCACAAAGTAAAGAGATAGAGTTAAGAGGAACAAACACAAGATTTATCCCTAAGTTCGATCACCAATCCACTTGTGATCTACGTCCAGTCCTCAAGCAAACCACTCGAGATTTTCCACTAAACTTCAAGCTTGAACGGGTGCTTGAAAACCTTTACACAAAAGAGCACTCAACTCCTTGGGATGCCTCACCCTTGAGCTTGAGCCTCAAACCAGGGGATGCCTCACCCCTTTTCACTAGAGGGATACCTCACCCTCTTTACAACCTTTGAAGGATGCCTCACCTTCAACAAGGGATACCTCACCCTTTACAAACCTAGAGAGATACCTCACTCTCTTTTCTCTAGAGGATGCCTCACCCCTTTACTGAGAGAATCAAAGTGTTTATGAAATGAAAACTCTCACAAGAGTAGATGATACAAATTGAAGCCTATAATGCTCTTCAAGAATATCTCAACAATATATACAAAAACAGAGCAAAAGTGATTTAAGGATGAATCTCGGATTATAGTGATTGAAAGATGTTTCTCAAGTGTTGTTCAACCACAAATGATGCCCCAAGATGAGTATTTATAAGTTGTTGGAACAAAAGAGCCGTTGGGGGCTTTAATGGGCATCATTAAAAGCCAAATAATATAGCCGTTGGGCTTGTCGAAATCTTGTAATCGATTACGGGGTTACGTAATCGATTACATGACGCTTAAAACGTGTTCTTGGCTTTCAGGGTTTGTGGTAATCGATTACAAGACTTGTGTAATCGATTACACGCCCTCGATTTTTTCGGTAATCGATTACAATATTGATGTAATCGATTACATGACCTTTTTTTGATCGTGTTCTTGGATTTACGGAACATGGTAATCGATTACATGGATGCTTAATCGATTACAAGTTCTCTCGACTTCTTTGTGTCGATTACCAAGAGTGTGTAATCGATTACTTTCCACTTTGAACACATTTTTCAATCCAAATTAAGTCTCTAGGCCATTTTTATCATTTGGGTACTTGGACAAAACAAGATTTACAAATGTTTACCATAATCCAAGATTAAAATCAACATTTCTTTAAAATATAAACTTTGAAAACAAGTTGATTTATAAGATCTTTGAAAAACCATTTGAATATAATTGAGATACCTTGAGAGCATTTCACATTGATGTCCTAAGACCTATATCTAATATACCTCTTTTGATCTTGGTCTTCTTCTCTTGGTCTTGATCTTTTCTTTTGATCTTGAACTTTTCTTTTGATCTTGGTCTTTTCTTTTGATCTTGGTTTTCTTCTCTTGGCTTTGTTATCATCAAAAACTTATTTGATATGCTTCATGACATAAGCATTCACAGGGTGAAGGTTGTTCAATCAACCATCGTTCTTTATCTTTAATTATCTTAGGCGTCCTTCTGGAAAACACATGCCTTGTATCTTAGAAAAAAGGTAAATGAAAGTCGCACACTTATATGTTCTTCTAAATTGTCTTGAGGTGGAGCCATTTTTTAAGTAAGCTTCTAAATTGTTCTTCTAATTACCTGTATCGTGATTAAAACTTTGAAATGGTTTAATATGTGATCTCAATGCAGCATATATGCATATATGCTATGAGAACTTGGTCTAAGTGACTCAAAAGTAAACAAACAAATCTCTACAACATTTCTTACTTGGTTTAAAGAATACATAGGTTGAATATCATCTCCCTAATTTCCTAGTCTTTGTTTTTTTGCTTGTTAGGTGAAACTAACTTAACCATTTATTAAATAAGTGTTAAATAACAATGTTGAATATGCCATTTTCAGGAGTTTGGCATGGGGGCCATAAAAAGAAAAGTCGACAAATGGCCAACATATTCTTTAAATGGTTACAAATTTAATACAAAAGATCATGGTCAAGAGATGGGTACAACAAATTATGGTATATGTGTTCGAGGTGGTGAGAATGAGATGCCAGAGGATGATTATGACAAGGTTTTAACCAATATTGTTGAAGTGCACTATACCAGATGGCCTATAAAAATGTTGGTTCTATTCAAATAAGATTGGTTTGATCCCACTCCGAATCAAGGGACAAAGATAAATAATTATGGGATTGTTGAAGTTAAAGCATCTAGGAGATATAAGAATTATGATCCATTCATATTTGCACAATAAGCAGAGCAAGTATACTATATACAATATCCTCAAGGGCAACAAAGGTGGTTGGTTGTGATCAAGACCAATGCTATGTTTGGATATTTAGTAATTGATGGAATAGAATTGAATGTGATGAGATGTGATTGGATGTGATGGAATGGAATGAGATAAAAGTACAATTCTATTGTTTGGATATTTTAGGATGAAATAGAGTAAAGTTACTGTTCCATTGTTTGGGAAGTGGATGGAATTGTAAGATTTATAACTTTATTTTTCCTAAATTACTCTTATTGCAAACACACCAATTTTAGGGTATGAGGTTAATGTAGTAAAATCCTAATTGTAATAATAATAAAAAAAAATGATTCCATTTCATACTCCTCAAATTGGGAGGGGGGAAGAAAATTGATGGCTTTGGTGGGATGTGACGGAATCCATTCCATCCACTTCCATCTCATTCAATCTTTTTTTAATATAACTAAACAATGAAACTTATCTCTATTCCATTACATTCCCCTTCATTCCACTCAATCCCATCAATCCAAACATAACCCAAGGCACAAAGCACAATTCAGATTTTAGAAACCAATAAGCCTGAAAAAGATGCTCCACACCAAAATGAATCAATCACACAAATGCCTATGATAATTGCAAATGATAATCTTGAACAAAGTCTTGTTGATATAGCTGGTCCAATGGAAGAAGTATATGGTCCTTCTGTGAATCAACTTGACTTGGAATATCTACTAGAAATTTTCGGCAAATAACTCTTCACTGGAAAAAATGAGACTTGGTTTTTGAAAATTTTGCGGCAGACAAATCAACCAGAAATGAAATATTTATTTTTAAATAAAAATTTAGTAAAAATAATATATATATATATATATATATATATATAATATATATAATAATATATATATATATATATAATTTGATAAATTTAATAATTAAAGATGATAACACATAAAAACTAATAATATTATGAAATATCAAATAAAATGCATTATTAAATATGAAAAGTTTATTCAAATCCCAACATGAAAATCTAAAAAACATAAGAATGTTCAACATTAACAAAAAAGTATCTAATCCTCCTGGATCTCAATATCATCATCCTGTAGACTATGAATAAGACCCTGGGTCTACTACTATTGGTGCTGAGAACTAGGATAGTGATGGTAAAGGGGTAGCTAGTAAGGGTGCTGCATAGGCAGCTGAGATGGGTGTTGGAACTACTACTAATAAGGTTGGTGCTAGAGCGACTATTGTTTTTTGTGGAGATGGGTGTTGGACTGGTTGCTGATCATGTGGAGACAGGTACTAGAGTAGCTGCAATGGTAGTTGAGAAGTCAGGTGCTAGACTTCGTGTAAAGGCTAAAAATTTGGAGACAGTTACTGGAGTGGCTATAGAGGTAGTTGAGAAGTCTGTTGGATCGACTACAAAGGCAGTTGAGGAGACGAGTACTATTGTGGTTATAGAAGCAGCCGAGGAGACAAGTACTAGTGCAGTTGTTGAGGCAGCTGAGTAGACTAATTTAGAGAAGTAGTTGAGAAGTCGGGTGCTAGAGTGCCTGTAAAGGTGGCTAATCTGGAGACAGTTGCTAGAGTGGCTGTAGAGGTAGTTGAGAAGTTTGTTGGATCGACTACAAAGGTGGTTGAGGAGACGAGTATTACTATGGCTGTAGAAGCAGTTGAAAAGATGAGTACTAGTGCGGTTGCAGAGGCGGCTGACTAGATGGCTGCTGGAGTGGCTGGCCATAGACAAATTGCTAAGGAGATAGGTGTTGTTGTGTCGACTGGGACATGTGTTGGAATGACAGAGGTGCATCGTCATAGGAAAAAACCCCAGTATAGATTGCATGTCAATGTTCGTGCGCATGTCCCCATGGGGTTTTGTTTCACTATGGCAATCCCTCCCCGTGTGCTCATTGATGCCTAGTGCATGGTAATCTGGCCCCAAACTTGTTGCAACATCTCCATTATGTCTTGCCTCATTTGTGTTTGAATGTCTGAAATCCTCTGTTCCATCTCCAACTTACCTATGCTTTGATTTGCTCCTCTATCTTGGTAGTGTTGAGCTAAGATGACTGACTCTGAGTACTGCATGATGACTCTATAGTTGCTTGGGATGCAAGATCATAAATGCAGCCTTTCTTCTTTCCCCCCAACCGCATCAATCCACACCTGTTTATGTTTCTTATCATACAACTGTGTCCCCTCTGAATTCCGAGTCACCCACTACTCCTTTTCATTATAAGATTCCTACAAAAATAATACATAATTAATATAAATAAAATATAGGTATATGTATATACGAATATATGTATATAAAAATAAAATATTTTTTAAACTACAAAAATAATAAATGACATTTACATACAATAATGAGTCAAGCCCTAGTGTCAACAAATTTATCAATCACTAGCCTAAAGTGCAAGCATTTAAACAATTCCACATCTTTAGGCAGTGCACCCAACTCCTATGCCTATGAAAATTCTATGTATATAAATAAAATCATAACTTCACAAAGTGTTAACTACTAAAATAAACTAAGGAAATTAAATAAAATTAAGTAGAGTTAAGAAAAATAACAATTTTTTCTTGGTGGGTCTCATGGGAGATGGCACCCCTCGTGTGCAGGCATCCACCAAAACTAGATGCTTTACTTGCTTTAGCCTTCTCCTATTTGTCCTTAGATTTTTAAGTCTCCTATTACTACTTGAGAGCCTCCCATGACAACTCTCTTATACAGTCAGGCCTTTCATCTGATTGCCTAGCATCCCACAGCATATCATTCAATTACTTTGTTCCACGGTGGTTGAAAACCTTATAATACTTGTCATAAAAAAATTGAGGGTCCAAAGGAACATTTCTCTACAAAAGACTATAATGATTACATAATAAAACAATAATAAATACAAAACACCAATATTAGTACATTTCAAATACTTGAAACACATCAAACCAATGCCATTGAATGTCATTCGGAATATCATGCCAAGATTTCCAGGGATGGTGGTACTTGGCTAGTATGAGTTTAGTCAAAGTCGTCACAGTCGATTTTGAAGGCAAAAGGCTTAATGTAACATCCCAAAAAAGCATGCTAGTCTTATATATGGTTTCAGAGGTACTGTTATGCTTGCTTGACATGTCAGTAAAGTTTTGTGACAAACTGAGTTCGTTTAGGTACTTAGTTGCAACTTAGAAGTTGAAAAGTAGCTTAAAATGACTCAGATAGTAGCATAAGTTGCTAAGTTTAGGGAAATAACTTAGAGGGTTTGTTTCTAAGTTGCAAATAGGTTGAATATGGTGTAGTTAAAATTTGAGAACAATCAAAGTTAGTTTGGTATTTTTAGGCATACTATTGTGTGTTTTAATGCCGGATTGACTAGTAGCAGATATGAAAAAATAATAATGGTGATCCAATAATTTAGATGAATCCTAGTATTTATTCTAAAGTTGTTGGAAGTTAAGAAACTTGATTTAGTATAATTCAAGTATCCTTAGTAGATAAGGATTTTCAGTCTATGTTAGTTCCTATCCAATAAATAGCAAAGTTAGACTTTGCTACTTATTTCTCATCCCCTCCCACGACAGAAACAAAACAGAAAAGAGAGAAAGAGAAAAGAGAAAGAAAGGGAGCAGCCGTAGCAGAGAAAGAAGAGAAGAAAGAGAAGGAAATCAAAGGAAGATCAAGATCAAAGTATAGAGTTGCAGATGGATCATCTCAGCTGCCAAAGGTAGGGGTTCTTAACCTTGAAACTCATCTCCTTCTTCCATCCATTCCATGGTTGAGGTTAGTTCTCTTAGATTGAGAAAATGAATTTGAGATGCAAGAATCTATTTTATTTTTTAGTTCTTGTTTTCATTGATTGAAATGAGTATTTTCAACTTAATGGATTCAAGATAGATGACTTTGTCTTTGGACAAAAACCAATTAGTTCCTCAAGTTGGAACACAGAGCTTAGGTTATGTTTTTAACTATTAACCTATGTTAGATGTTCTAGAAGTTGCATGTGAGTTACAACATGATTACAGACCTTGAATGATGTCAGATTGCATAATTTCTTTCTCCTATGCCATATTGACATAAGACCAATGGCATTTTGAAGCTAAAATGTAAGGTTTCTTACCTGTAAAATTTTAGAATTTTACCACTTTTAGTTTGTTCCCAATTTCAGTTTAAAGTCAGGTCAGATTCTAGAAAAACAGTGAGTGCACTGTTTTAACCTTTGCATTTTGTTGCATAACTTTGGCTACATTAAGTAAAATGAGGTGAGGTTTGTGGCATTTAAAAGATATGAGATAAAACTATTTGCCTATAAAATTTCAGAATTTTAGAAGTTAGTATGTACATTTTATGCATTCTTGAAAATCAGTCTTTCTAGGTGCCCAAAGTAGTTGCCTAGGAAGTTTATTTTGGGAAAGAGGATTTCTCTACTTGCTAGAATCACTTATACACGCATAGTAAAGTGTGTTGAGACACTAGTAGGGGTATTGCATTGAGAAAATGATTACCTTTCATATATAGGAAAGTTTGAGACTTTTAAGCATTCCATAAGTTAGGAATTACTTAAAGTAGATATCTGAGACCTTGAGTACACTAGGATGACATAGTTTACCACTTGTGGTGTGATAATGAGACAAGTTAAATGCAAGTATCATAAGTATGATTACTTAATTAGAAACATGGAATATGCTCCTTTATGAGTTAGAAGTGACTGAGAGTACACATTACAAAAGTGTAGTTCTTCACTTAATTAAAGAGAATCATATGACTAGTTAATGTAGTGGTTTTGTATGAGTTATACATAACGCTGCATGGTTCCCTGTGCTTGCTAATTCCCAAGCAGAATAATCTTTAATGATGTATAATTGATTGGCCAAATGAGGTAACTGGGAAAGTCCAAAAGTCTCTTTGAGTGAGGATTTAACCCTAGTTTCTCACAGGGTCAAGGTTTCTAGTTCCTATGCACTGGAGCCAATACTCTCTCATAGTGTGAGTAGGAACCAGTCCACTCATTACTAGGTATTTTGAAGATTCAGTCTTCTTAACTATAAGTTTAAAGAAAACGTGGAATATGCAAGTAATACATATATAATTCTACACTTACACAATGACATAGCATCTCATACTCATCATTCCCAAACATTGCATACACACGAGCATATTGCATCCATATTCATTTCCTGATTCTTGGTAATTGTATGGGCAGTTGCCTAGTGTTGATAATATTTTATAATTGTATAGGCAGTTGTTCGATATCATTGATAGTTCTATATTTGAATTTAAGATTATGGATTGGCTTAGTGAATGTTTACATAGAGTAAGGAAATGTAAATATTCTAGTGGTATCGAGTAAAGGCTCCTTTGCCTGTTGCAAATCCTAAATCTTAAGTTAGTAAGTTTATTCATAGAAGAAGGATATATATGCAATACTTATAACCAGTTTATGAATGAACTAGTAGTGGTATGTTACAACTGTGTAGATAGTTGTTCTTATCATATGAGTGAGGAGCTTAGACTTATAGATTATGAGTTATGTGTAATGAACATTTACATCACAGTAGCATGTGAATGTTCTAGTGATATTAAATATAGATTTAATATCTAGTAGCAACCATAATCCATTGTGATTAAGCTCGAGTATTATAAAGTTAAATGGATGTGAGATAGCTTTGTTGCGTTATATAGTTGTATGGATAAATATATAATGTTGATATGAGATTTTATATTAGTGAATGCCATGAAATATATGAATATTAATGAGATTTTTTATGTTCTCACCCCTTTCTACGTTTCTATGGTAAAAGCAGGTCAAGGTCTTTCAAAGGGTAAGATGATAAAGAAACAGAAGAACTAGTGTAGTTTAGTTTTATTTGTTTCTTTCATAGACAAAGTTGATGTATTTGTTTATATTAGCTTTGAGAATGTCTAAAAATTGTATGTACAATGCCTTGTCGTTGTGGTAATTAATGTATATGTGTATAACGTTTTAGTTTTGGCTTTCCATTATATTTGTTTCAATTATATGGGATTAATATAATAAGATTAGAAGTAACGCTTTATTGCTTTGTATCTATATATATATATAAGTAATATCGAGATTATTGTACTAGGGTGTTGCACTTAACATCCATTTGACAAACAAATCAATAACATAAACATAATATCTATATATATAGTTGTTAGATAAACTATAAGAATTAGAAAAAAAAAATCATTTCTACTCTTTTCCATCGAGCTTGATGATCCCAACGGGTTGAGTATGGGTAGAGCTAGCAGCAAAAGCTGGACGATCACCATTTGAAGCACTCTGGTTGGACGGACTAGGGTCTAAAGCAAGCAGGTTGGACAAACCAAGATCTGAGGCAACATGGTTGTAACACCCTCCCTAGGGTATCACATGTCTGACTCCCGACTCATAATCTGAAAAGAAGTTCGCACAAGGTTTGAGTTATAAAAAGTGGGTTTTAAAATTTCTTCTTTACTGAAACGTAAATTTACTGAAAATATTAGTTAATATTGAAAATCATATTTCAACTATTCATTATGCAATATTGACACCAATTAATATTTCATAATTGAAAGAGAAATATAAACTAACAGACTCTTTTTTTTAACAGTAGCAAATCCCATGATGGGTCCTACTTAATAGCACGGTACAACACTAATGTTAAAACTTAACATACTTATTCTGTTGTGTATCCATCTTGTTGCATCAGACATCTGTTTTACATCTATTCTTTGTCAACACTGCACACCTTCGAGTCCTGAATGTCCACTTCTTATTGTTGTCACCCATCTCAGAGTATTCATCGCCCGTTATGTCTAAGACAACTCGATCCTTCTATTATTTGATTTTAACATCAGATGCACACAAAAAAACAACATAACAAAGAGGTGAGATCACCTACGCCAATACCAACATGGCAAACAGAGAGATAACACAAACAACAATATCATACAGATATGTCATACCAGAATTTCAATAATGCACTCAACATTAATTAACTATCATCATCATATTATTAACATTATTATCATCACACAATAATCACAATAATGCCATCAACATGATTATCATCATCATCATCCAAGTATTTCAAAATAATTGTCATAACCAATATTCCTCAATCAATATATATCATGCAGATATGGACACTCAAATTTATGCATATGTTATGCATGTGCACATAGACTCAGTTTTTCAAAAACAACTCCATGGAAGTTTTCAAAATTTCGAGGAGAATGCTCATCAATTGTCAGAGCCCAAAGACAATCTTCCAGGTTGTTGAAAAGAATCGTGTTCTTGTCGAGTATCATCAATGCGTTGCAACGGACTGCATCGCTAAGTGGCACAGGGTACTCGCTACCGTCCATGGTCGATGCCGCTAGCTCGACGCCCCAAGATCCATCATAGACCTCACTATCAATTCTCATTCCCTCTTCGACCACAAGGGCCATATATACAATGCACGAATATATCCGTGCAAAGTCCAACCCCAAAGAGCCAAATCTTTTTCCAATTTCATTTGTTCAATCATATGCCTCAACGCATATTTTTTAATGCATGTATAATGCACCAAATGTCAATCACAGTAAAACACGCATTTTCTCACACAATGTTTATGCCTGTTCCACAAGAATCATATTGTATTTACAACAATAAATCATGTTATCACATTTTCATAGTTATAAAACACTTTCATCGTGTTTTCAAAATTACTAACATTTCCGTTTCATTTTCACAATTCCAAAATGTTTCATTACGTTTCACAATTCCAAAATGTTTATATTACGTTTTCAAAATATCGTAACACTTATGTTACGTTTCAAAATTCTAAAACGTTTCTGTTATATTTTCACAATACTGTGACACTTCTGTTACGTTTTCAAAATATCACAACACTTCTGTTGCATTTTCAAAATACCGTAACACTTTGGTTACGTTGTAAAATTCCAAAACATTTTTATTACATTTTCACAATACCGTAACACTACTGTTACGTTTACAAAATTTTATCACATTTCTATTACGTTTTCAAAATTTTGTAACATTTCTGTTATGTTTATAAAATGTCGTAACATTTCTGTTACATTTTGTTGCAGCATTTTAAACCACGTACTAATTTTTCAACGTTTTTCTCAAGCACGTAAAAATATACGTTTATCAAATCCCATAATATTTTTTCCACTTTTTCAAAATTGCGTAACTTAAAAATCATTCTTTTACATCACGTAAATCATTTTCTATCATTCTCAAAATATTTAAAACATTTTTCAAATCTCATAATGATTTTTCCGCTATTTTCACAATCACGTAAAAATATTCTATCACCTTTCAATCACGCAGTAATTATTCAATATTAGTTCAAATTATGTAAAATATTTAAACGTAATCCAAATCGCGTAAAAATATTTCAACGTATTTAAAATCGCATAGAAATATTTTTTCATATCACGTAACTTAAAAATCACATTTTTAAGATATGTAAATAATTTTTCACCACAATTTCGTTACAGAAAATATTTCTTGACCTTTTAAAAATTTCTTTTTCAACTTTTCCCAAAATAATATAACTTATATCTTATTTAATATATTTTCTTACTCAAAAAAATCTTTTCGGAATATAATTCACAAAATCACTTTTTCATTAACGTAAATCAATGTTTCAAAATCTTAAATTTTCCTAACGTACTCCAAAACTTGAAAATAAGTTATACGTTAATAAATTCTTAAATCACCATTATTTTCTCCATTTTTCTCAAATTAATTTTAAAATCAATTTTCTTCAAAATAAATTGAAGTTAAAACATTTTCAACCTTTCTTTATGTTTTTTCCGTTTTTGAAAATTTCTATATTCTCAATTGATAAAACACTCTGATTCCCTCTCCAAAATCCTTGCATTAAATCAAGATATATTTTCACTTTGAAAATTGTTTTGTTCATAAAATCAAGGCATTATAAGCCTTAAAATAAACGTGGACATACTATTGAAACTATCAAATATTTTTCCTTTTAAATTGATATGGTTAAACAAAACCATTAAAAATCCTTTACAAAAACATAAGACTCATAGTCTTTAAAATCAAATCATTTGCTCATTTTTATTTTTCACTTTCTTTCCAAATCCATTTTCACTTTCTTTACAAATCCTTTTTCACTTTCTTTGCAAATCCTTAAAATCATCATTGCTATTTTCATTTAAATCTCATGTTTAGTAAAATATTTAGAAACTTTTTACACAAAGTAAATTAATAAAAATCCTTCCAAAACCATGTTCATGTACTCTTTGAAAAATAAATTCTTTGTTTATTTTCCTTACTTTTCTAAACATCCATTTTCATCATTCAAGAAAATATTAATTTTGTGAACACCTATCTTGAGGTGTCTTGTTCGAAATCCACCATGTTCTAAGTACTCAAAAATCAATTCTTTTGTTTTTGAAAATTTTCAACATGAACCCTAATCAAGGGCATCAAAACCGTAGCTCTTCCTTGGCTATTGGAGCCAAAAATCATTTTCCTTTCCACCATCAAGTCATGGCATATACATATATATTTCATCATAAATAATATAAGCATACCATCAAAGCCATAAAAGCATGTATAGCATATCAAGCATATCATCAAAGCTATAAAATCATGCAAAACATATCAAGCATAGAAAATTAATCAAAGCTCATAAACACCCACAAATTAATTACATGACCATGGATATGAATCCTCACATGGATTCCACATCCATCAAATAAAATACCATCTCTCACCACCATGCTTGGTTGGTGAGATGGATCTCCCTCTTACCTCTTGAAGATCCTCCAAAGTTTCTTGATTTGTTTCTTTTTCCAAGTCCTTCACCACCAAGGGCTTCTCAAATACAAAACAAAACACAAGTTAATTAACATATCAAGCTTGTTTAAGAAAAACCATGGATCAAACATGGTTTAGATCATGAAAAAGAGAGAAGAAAATGAAGTTTCCTTATACTTCACCTCAAAAACCCAATAACTTTGATCTTGAAGAAACTCCTTGAAGATGGAAGATTTAGAGAAAATCTCCAACATGAAAGTTGCTTAGAATATCATGTAGATTCAAGATCTAAGGTTGGATGAAATTAAAAACATTTGGCTGATGGTTCTTGATGAGCTAGCCGTGAGCTTCAATTTGGTGAGAAGGAGAAAGAGAATGGATAGAAGACTTAGGAGTTCAAGTGAGATAAAATAAACATAAACACCCCTCCTCCTTTGGTGATTGCCGTAGAGTGAAGAGAGAAAAAAATGTATTATTTGATCAAATAATTGGTATTGATTCATTTGAGAGAAAATGTGATAAAGTGAGATATGAAATGATTTTTGGCTTTCTAATGCCTCCTTGGCCGTGAGCCATCTTGAAATAAAAACAAAAGTGATAATGAATGAAAGATAGCATGTTTTTCTTTTACCAAACATGCATGGCTGTAGACTTGAAAGGAATGGCCACCAAAATTGACTAATTTTGTGTAGTTTCTTCAATTATTATTAGAAGAATGATCAAGTATTATTTGAATGTAAAATTTGTCTTCTAACTTGATGCATGACCGTAGGAAGTAAATGAAGAAGCCACCATTGTTGACTTAGTCTTACTTTGTTCAATTAAAGACATTCTAATATATATTTGCTCTCCATTGCCGTAGGAATGCATGCAAATGCATGGAAGGAAAAGTGAAATATATCTATATATTAAATGGTTGTTAGGAAGGTGACAAATCCATTTAATATAGATTTCCTTGTCTTCCATTATTTCTTGACCATGGAGTGCTTCCAAAAAGTAGGCCATTTATTGTTGACTAACATGAATTAATTGAATCCATTTTGAGAATGCATAGCCGTAGAGTGAAGAGAGAAAAGAGTGATAAAGTGTGATAGGAAATGATATAATTTTGGCCTCCCTCCAAGAAATTTCCTAAGGATGCAAACAAAGAAATCATAATCAAGGATGATGTAATATTGACCATGACATGTAATAATGGTCATAAAGTCTCCTTTAGCTCCTAATTCACTACAAAAACCGTCCCCCCTTCTCTTGCTTCTTCAAAGTGTGACTAATTTCACAAGTCACCATCTTAAGCATTCTAGCCATTAATTAATTCAATGGTTAGGAGTTAGGTAGACTTAGGTAGGTTAGAAGACTTAATCTAGGTCATTGGATCTTTCTCCTTTAAATTCTAGCCCTTAGATGTGTCTCCAAAATTAATGGTCAAGATTGCTCCTTCAAACTTTAAATCCAAGGGTCCTAATTAGTCTTTGCTACTTTAGAAGACCAAATCTCCACCATTGATTGATTCTTCATCCAATGGTCATAAATGGTCTTTGTTACTTTTTAAGATTAAATCTCCACCCTTGATTTAATCTAAATCCAATGGTTATAAATGGTCTTTGTCATTTTTCAAGACCAATTCTACACCTTTGATTACATCTATGGTTGATATCAAAGCCTTCCTAACTAAGCTTATTCTCACACCATTGATTAAATCAATGGTTATTATCCAAGGCTTCTTATTAAGTTTGTTTCTTAACCTTTGATTAAATCAATGGTTAATATTCAAACTAAGTATTCTCATCCAAGGGTATAAATCAAGTCAAGCTCTCTTTGTTGACTACGCAGTATAATATTTATTCTTGTATCCTACAAATAATATTTTTACTGTATTTTGATCATCCGATAATTAAATACAATATAAAATACAGTACAATAAAATTTTCTAAAACTGTTTCCGGATTCAGGTTTAGTAAGATCCCCTGTCTCCGTCTAAACAGTACAAATTTTTCTATGCGTAGAAAATTTTTTGCTTTGCGGGACCCACCTGGGCCCACAAACAGGAAAAAAAATTCATAATCATCCACAAAAATCACAAAAATTAGAAAACACACAAATATCAAATCAGATTACATAAAATAATTACCTAACGGTAAAAATTAAATTACGTAAAGTTTTCCCCGACCCGAAAATTTTTATTTTCCTGACACGGAGTAAATCACTCAAAACGATCAAATATGCTGACGGAATAAACAAAATAATTTTACAGTGCACATAAATTATTAAACAGTAAAATTTTGTTAACTGTCAAAATTACTGTTTAAGATATACGGAAATTTGGGGTGTTACAATGGTGAGAGGTAGTAAGAGTACCAGCTGAAGATGAAATGACAAGTGGGGGGGATAAATGGTCAGATGCAACTATGTGTGCAGGGGATGGCTGTTGCAATGAAGATGGTGAGGTAGAAGGAGTGAAAAGCAAGGGAGTCAACGTACAGTCTGTGGAGGAACTGATGGTGATGGAGATCTAGAACAGGAAGTAATTCCAAGGGTCAACGTCATCAAAATCGGAGGAATAGGTTCTGAAGCAGCTGCACTAGGCCTACCCTACCCAAGCTTCACAATAGATATCCCAGAATAAGTTGATCATTGATGAGAAAATTCGTGCAAGTATACACGCTGCTCAAGTAATAGAGTGAAAAGTACGAGTCAAACCCACGAGAACTAGAACTAATTTTCCAACTAAGTATTAGTATAGGAAGCCCTACTAATATTCAAACAACAATAATTGATGTAAAAAGAATAAAAACTTAGAGCAATCTAACTTGAAATGAAAATAAGCAAGTAATGAAATTGACGAAGTATCAAATTCTCACAATGGTAAAAACCTAGGATTGTAACCCTTCTTGATATTTCACTTGGATTTAATCATACTCATTAGCCCAATCAATGTTACTTGAAGAATTAATCTAAAACTCTAGTGTAAACATACCCCTTTCTCGACGGCGATATGTTCTTTCCCTCTTAATCAACACATAATATCCCTATTAGAATCAATTAACAAAGAAGCATTATATCGAACAAGTTCTATGCAAGATTGCACATGGTCCTAAGCATATCCCTATGTCTTAGAACAAAACTCTCAAATTCAACCCTAGGGTTGGAAGTTCATGTGTCACCTATCCTAGTTCTAGGTTCAATTTCCCTTTCCTAAGTTCAAATCAAACCTAAATATCTACCAATTGGTGGTCAATCAATCAATAGCATGAAGCATAAGAATGGGTAAAAACTTCTTATAACATTGAAATGGGCAAACAAACATTCAATAATCCAAGCTACATATCAATAGGAGTTACAATCCTAGAAACAAATTTAGCTCATATTCAACATTTGTGGACAATCAATCAAACCAAAATAATACATCCATTAAGCCAAAACAAAGAGAATGAGAAAACCCCAAAAGAAACCAAAGAGAAATGATGAAGAAGATGAAGAACAAGCTAGCTCCAATGGTGAAAAGTAAGCAAATCTCCAAGAACTTCTTTGTTGCCTCCACTCCAAATCAAGTTTCCCTAGGTTTCTTGAGGTCCTCCACAGCTGCCCAAGCTCTGAAAATGTCCAAGGAGTGTTACAGAATGAATCTCCCCCGAAATGGATGCCCTAGCTCATTAAAAACTCTCTTTGTGGAGCCAAAACGACGTAGCAGAATTTTAGCAGGATGCCGCAGCCTCCTTCTAGGATGCCTCGGCCTTCTGGTGCGCAGAACACAAAATCACAGCATGATGCCGCGACCTTGGAAGAGGATGTCGCGACCTCCTGCCAGGATTCTTCCAAAACTGATATACTATGTCGAGGCATAGTTTTGGAGGCCGAGGCATAGTATATGACTTTCATTTAAACACTTTTTCTTCATCAAAATGCAACCAATACTTCTTGGATTCCTATCTTGCTCCCTCAATTCAATGATCTTTCTTGAGCTTTCCCACTCTTTTTTTTTCTCCACTTCTCTTCTTCAAAGCTTTATCTCCATTCTTCAAACTCTTCATGAATCATGGGGTTCAACCACCTATCAAGCATGAATAATCAAGTGAGTAATAATTCCAAAATCATTTCATTAAAGCTTGCAATATTGATCAAAAGAGTGCTCAATAGGTTCCAATTCCACTATAGCTCCAACAATTAAATTCAAGCTCAAGATATCAAGAATATACAAGGAAACTAACACAAATTAACATAATTAGTGATCATTTAACTCTACTTTTGTAGAGTTATCACACCCCCAAACTTAGAATTTTGCTAGTCCTCGAGCAAAACAATAAAAATCTCAACACTTTCGCTTGAGCATGATATGATAAAAACAAACTTACAAATCGTGAAAAACAATTGCCAACTAAACCCTCAAAACAATGTCTCCACAATTGACATCTCAATCATCCCAAGCATCATACTCAAGCATTTTCTCTCATCAAACAACATTGATGGTCAAATTGAGTTTCTTATGTGTGTGTGTGCGGTCCAATCACCATGCTTCACCAATCAACTGGATAAGATTATGTAAATGAGATCCTAGAATGATGAAACTTAGAAAATCATATTTCCACCCCCTCTCCACTAATGTAGGATGAACATGACATGTAGATCAAAAGGTCTTATTGAGCTTGTAATGATAGGCCAAGGTGGGGGCTATGAACAAAGGATAAGATAAACCAAAAACCTTGGATAATGATCAAGTGCACCTCTAATTTCCTCAATGGATGCTAACACAAGGGCTACACAATGTGTATTCCATGCCTCTTAATCCTTTCAACAACTTTGTTCAAACTTTTCAAATGATTTTCCTTTCATAATCAATTTTTTTTTTCATGCCATTTTTTTTAACAACACAAATGCATGTACATTTCAATATTTCAATTCATTGTTTCACACATTTTTTCTTGTAGAGACACATATCAACTTGGCCCTTAATCACACAAGTATCTAGAGATGCAATCAACCACTATCCAAAGCACAAGGTGTGATATTAAAGGCATGGTTCAAAGGTTTTGGTAGTTATGGGTTCATAGAACAAAATCACAAGGCTTAAACATCACTAGGCTCAAACAAGGTGCTATGAATACATTTATGTCAAGGTTAGGCTTAAAAGACTCAAACGATCCAAACATTGCCTAAATCATCTCTACACCCAAGTCTAACCTAGGATTTCGCCTTGAGGAAACTTGATAATCAATCCTAAATCCCAAAACCTAAGAAACTCACATTACATAATCCTTCTCTAAATGATCAAGCACAAGTTAAGCAAAAGGATCATGTACAAAAAGATAAGTTACTCAACTTAACCATTCAACTTGCTCAACAAAATCAACACATTTCAAACAATACTTAGGATTCAAGAGAGTTAAGCATGTCAACAATTCAATCTTATCATGGGGTTGGCAAACCATTCAAACACATTATTACAAGTTCAATCTAGGGCTTTTCTATACAAAATCACACTTCCCATCAAACACCCAAAACACCCCCAAACTTAAAAGTTCACATAGTCCCTAATGTGACACAACTACAAACAGTAACAACAAGAAGACACAACACTGATACTAAAAAATAAAAGACAACCTAAACACCAACAACAAAAGACTTAGACTCTAAATACAAAAATTCTCAATCAACAAGTACCAAACTAAGAATAAAAAACGAAAAGGATTAAGAGCTTGGGTTGCCTCCCAAGTAGTGCTTGATTTATAGTCGTCAGCTTGACTTTGCCTTTTTCTCAATTATGGTGGCTTAAAGCAAGGGAGATAGGATGATGCCTTTCTCTTATTAGATTTTTGGCTCCATACTCGGTCACTGCTCTTAGCATCCTCTCCAAAAGTATTATGAACTGGAGTTAAGCTAAGTTGTCTTGAAGGCACTTTATCATTTGTAACTCCACTAGGCCATGGGATTTTCAATTTAGCAGCATGTGAGGAGTTCACTTTCAATTTTCCAGCAAATTCCAAATTCTTTTTCAATAAATTCTGAGAATTGGGAGGACCTTTATCTGTTTCAATAACTTGAGTTTCCAGAAGATCAAAATCAACATTATATGATGGCCGGGGGGGTCTTTGATAGCTAAGATTTCCTGCTTCTTAGCTTGAACAAAATTAATAGGTGCATGGAGATTTGACATTAGGGAAGATTTATCTTCCCCATAAACATTGATGGTCACATAACCTCCATCCATTCTCAAGATGAGCTCACCATGAGGTACATCAATCATGGCTCCTGAAGTGGCTAGAAACGGTCTTCCAACAATAAGAGGAATATCAGCATCCTCTTCTATATCCAACACAACAAAATCAACTGGGAAAATGAATTTGTCAACCGTTACTAGCACATCTTCTATAATTCCCCTAGGAAAAGCATATGATCTATCCGCCAATTAGAGAGTGACCGACGTAGGCTTAGCTTTTCCCAATCCCAACTTTTGAAAAATAGATAATGGCATCAAATTAACACTTTCATCCAAGTCACATAATCCTTTACCAAAGAAATGGTTCCTAATGGTGCATGGGATAGTGAAGCTTCCGGGGTCCTTTAGCTTAGGAGGTAGCTTGTTTTGAAGGATAGCGCTACATTCCTCTGTTAATGCAACTATCTCATACTCACCTAACCTTCTTTTCTTGGATAGGATGTCCTTCATAAATTTCACATAACTTGGCATTTGCTCTAATGCTTCCACAAATGGTATATTGATGTGAAGCTTCTTGAACACTTCTAAGAATTTCTTGAATTGGGACTCATCCTTGTACTTTTGTAACCTTTGAGGAAACAACGGAGGTGGAGGAGGTAAGGGTGTAGGTTGAACTTCTTCTTGAACTTGCCTTTCTTTCTTCTGTTCCTTTTGAAGCTCCTTTTGAGGGGTGGGTACCTTTTCTACTATTTTACCACTTCTAAGAGTGATTGCACTACAATTCTCCTTATTCTCTTGTTTCGGATTAGTCTCAGTGTTACCAGGAAGATTGCCAGGAGGGCGGTTGTTTATAGCTGCCACTAATTGACCCACTTGATTCTCCAAATTTCGAAGAGAGACTGCTTGGCTTTGGATCACTGCATCATTTTTGGCCATATAATGCATGAACATATCTTCTAACGATGGCTTCTTCTCTTGTTGAGGAGCATTGCTTAGTTGATTAAAACCAAGAAGAGGCCCTTGAGTTCTCAATGAAGAAGCATTATGATTCTGATTCCAGGCAAAATTGGGGTGATTCCGCTATCCAGGGTTATAAGTGTTGGAATATAGACTATTTTTCGGTTGATTAAAGTGTCCCACAAAATTCACAGCCTCAGAATTCATATTACACTGCTCAGAAGAATATGTAGCTCCACAATAATTGCATGTAACAAAGGGACTTTGTTGAGATTGGATACCCAAACCATCAAACTTCTGTGAAAGTGCAGAAATTTGAGCACTTAAAGTTGTGATAGCATCAACCTCAAAGATTCCAGCAGTTTTTCTTAGACCACGTCTCTCTGAAGGCCACTGAATATTGTTTGATGCCATCATATCCATCAGATTAAATGCTTCATCCTCAGATTTACTCATAAGTGCTCCACCTGCTGCTGCATCAATGGTAGTTCTCAACGGCCCATTCAAAGCAGTATAGAATGTATGCACCTGTAGTCACTTATTAATGCCATGAAGAGGGCATTTGCGAAGAAGATCTTTATATCGTTCCCAAGCTTCATAAAGTGACTCAGATTCATACTGAGAAAAGGAAAAAATCTCCTTCTTGATTTGAGTTGTCTTGGACGGGGGAAAGAACCTCTCCAAGAACTTGTGAGCCAATTCATTCCAAGTAGTGATAGATCTTTCAATTAAAGAATGAAGCCAACTTTTGGCTTTGTCACGCAATGAGAATGGAAATAACCTCAACCGGATAGCATCTTCAGAAACCCCATTGTGCTTGAAAGTATCACAAATTTCAAGAAAGTTCCTGACATGATCATTCAGATCCTCGTTAGGCAAACCACAAAATTGGACAAATGTCTGGATCATTTGAATGATGGCTGGCTTGATTTCAAAGTTGTTAGCCTGAATAGCCGACCTTTGAATGCTAGAGTTAAGATCTTGAACTTGAGGGATAGCATAATCCCGCAAGGATTTTATAGCTCCTTCTTTCGCCATTGGTGATGGATTACCCGCTGCCTCTTGTTGTTCTCTTCTAATCTGTCTAAGAGTTCTCTCTATTTCTAGATCAAAATTAACAAGTTCAAGGCTTCGAGTGTGTCTCATGCAACAACGAAGAGTGCTTGAAAAATAGAAGAGTTCCAATAGAACAATTAAGTACAATGAGAAATTAAAAATCTTAAACAAAAGTAACAAGTTTGAATTACTAGCAAAGTGATTCATGAACTAATATTAGCAAGCAAAATTAGTAACTAGTCCTCGGCAACAACACCAAAAACTTGATGAGAAAATTCGTGCAAGTATACACGCTGCTCAAGTAATAGAGTGAAAAGTACGAGTCGAACCCACGAGGACTAGAACTAATTTTCCAACTAAGTATTAGTATAGGAAGCCCTACTAATATCCAAATAACAATACTTGATGTAAAAAGAATAAAAACTTAGAGCAATCTAACTTGAAATGAAAATAAGTAATGAAATTGACCAAGTATCAAATTCTCACAATGGTAAAAACCTAGGATTGTAACCCTTCTTGATATTTCACTTGGATTAAATCATACCCATTAGCCCAATCAATGTTACTTGAAGAATTAATCTAAAACTCTAGTGTATACATACCCCTCTCCCAATGGCGATATGTTCTTTTCCTCTTAAGCAACACATAATATCCCTATTAGAATCAATTAACAAAGAAGCATTATATCGAACAAGTTCTATGCAAGATTACACATGGTCCTAAGCATATCCCTATGTCTTAGAACAAAACCCCCAAATTCAACCCTAGGGTTAGAAGTTCATGTGTCACCCATCCTAGTTCTAGGTTCAATTTCCCTTTCCCAAGTTCAAATCAAACCCAAATATCTACCAATTGGTGGTCAATCAATCAATAGCATGAAGCATAAGAATGGGTAAAAACTTCTTATAACATTGAAATGGGCAAACATTCAATAATCCAAGTTACATATCAATAAAAGTTACAATCCTAGAAACAAATTTAGCTCATGTTCAACATTTGGGAACAATCAATCAAACTAAATAATACATCTATTAAGCTAAAATAAAGAGAATGAGAAAACCCCAAAAGAAACCAAAGAGAAATGATGAAGAAGATGAAGAACAAGCTAGCTCCAATGGTGAAAAGCAAGCAAATCTCCAAGAACTTCCTTGTTGCCTCCACTCCAAATCAAGTTTCCCTAGGTTTCTTGAGGTCCTCCACAACTGCCCAAGCTCAGAAAATGTCCAAGGAGTGTTAGAGAATGAATCTCCTTCGAAATGGATGCCCTAGCTCATTAAAAACTCTTTGAGGAGCCAAAACGACATAGCAGAATTTTAGCAGGATGTCGCGGCCTCCGTCAAGGATGCCTCGGCCTCCTAGTGCGCAGAACACAAAATCATAGCATAATGCTGCGGCCTTGGAAGAGGATGCCGGGGCCTCCATCCAGGATTCTTCCAAAACTGATATACTATGCCGAGGCATAGTTTTGGAGGCCGAGGCATAGTATATGGATTTCATTTAAACATTTTTTCTTCATCAAAATGCAACCAATACTTGACTTCTTGGATTCCTATCTTGCTCCCTCAATTCAATGATCTTTCTTGAGCTTTCCTACTCTTCTTTTTCTCCATTTCTCTTCTTCAAAGCTTTATCTCCATTCTTCAAACTCTTCATGAATCATGGGGTTTAACCACCTATCAAGCATGAAATATCAAGTGAGATATAATTCCAAAATCATTTCATTAAAGCTTGTCAATATTGATCAAAAGAGTGCTCAATAGGTTACAATTCCACTATAGCTCCAACAATCAAATTCAAGCTCAAGATATCAAGAATATACAAGGAAACTAACACAAATTAACACAATTAGTGATCATTTAACTCTACTTTTGTAGAGTTATCAATCACTGTCGGGGTGATTTCTTAGTTGCCTTTGCTTTCCCTTTGCCTTTGTCTTGGTGTGACGTCATCTCCATAAGTAACAAACATGTTAGAATATGTCATAGGCAAGCAATTGTTGACTAAAAATTAAACATATATATACATGATGATTATAACCAGTGCATGAACAAATGAATTTTCAATAAAGAAGCATACATTAAGTGAAACAATAAGCATTAATATTAATGCAAGCATAACTTAACTTAAGCCCTTTAGTTGACAATTTGGCCTTACTATCAATCAGAGTCTTTATACTCCTCCTCTTCCTCATCCTCGTGTTGGGATTCCTCCTCTTCGTCATCTTATACTTCGTTATCCTCCTCTTCCACATTAATTTCTTGATCAGGATTTTCCATTCTAGTGCCCAATAGAGCTGCATCAACTAATTCAAACTCCCCATCATTATCTCGCAAAGTTTCAACCTCGTCCCTATCAACACTTTGAGAAAACCGAGACATAACATCATTTTGAAACGTAGTTTCCAACGCACCCTCAAGCTTCACTTTATTCATGGGCTTAACCTTAATAACTACTCACCAAGCAATCTTGTCCTTAACCCTTCCTAGCCAAGAAGCATAATACACATATCTTGCTTGTTAAGTAATGATAAAATGATCATATCTCTAATATCTTCTTGCGTGTCGTACATCCACAATTTTATAATCCTTACTCACCTTAGTTTCCTTATTTCTGGTTAGGTCAAACCATTCACGTTGGAAAAAGACAACTTTGTTGGTTGAATCCCCAAAATACTCTAACTCAACAATATCTTGAATTATCCTATAATAATTTATTGTAGCGAGTTGTTCATTTACCTATGTATGGGTCGTACATGGTATTTTTTTCCAGTAAGACCACTCAATATTTTTTTTTGGGTACGTGATTAACTCTCCCCTTGAATATTAGATTGATTTTAAAGACAAGATATTTCTAAATACCACAAATTAAATCCACTCATATAAAACTTAATTTGCTAAATGAGCTGCACTCTGGTTAGCACAAGGTCATGGTTCAAAGAGCCCTAATGTTAAATTTGGGTTTAATGAGTATGTGTAAAGCTACCTTAAACCTTTAATATAAATTACAATTCCAATATTTATGGCAATCTTTATATATATAATTGACCTTTGTCACTATTTCATTTTGTAAATGAGGGCTAAATTTTGGTGTTGAAATGAGGAAAGTAAGCTAAAATACGAGTAATGTGATTATGTGACTGAGTGAAATTTGATCGCAAATTCAAGTAGTTCATAAATTAAGTAGTTTGTTAAAAAAAAGTCATAAAACATTAAAATAAATTGTTCGACTTTGGTTGATGTGCAACTTATTCCTTAAATTTTAAAAAGGTTTAAAAAAAATTTAATTTTGATGCATTGTTAATATAACTTTTTTTATATTATAATCTAATCTTGTATTATTAAATTATTAAAAAAAGTTTAATTATCACAATTATTATCTAAGAAGTCTAACTTTTTTAATGATGTACTAATATATTATTAAATGATAATAAAAAAAAGAAAAACTTTACAATGACAAGTATCACATTTTTTTTAAAAGAAGAAAACCATTCAACTTAAATAAATGTGCAATAAACACTCTCCATTCATTTGAGATCCACTTCATTTGCTGAGCATGTAATGTGTATATTACATGATCACTTGAATTCATCAAAACCATTGATGTTGGATTAAAGAAAATATTAGCAATAAAAACTTAACCTTATCTATTGAATTGGAATACGTTTACCTAAGAGTGATATTTTTTTTTATACAAGATTGGCTTAATTTTTTTTTATTGTACTCTCTCACAACGAATGATACATAATATTCTTTATTTCTCTTTTTTTAAATTTCAATTTTATTTTTTTTAATCTAATTATGCATATCTTTTTTTAAAATTTTAATTTTTTTAATCTATAATTTTTTAGATTATACTTGAATTTTAAAAAAAATGTGTAATATACGAGATATTTACTAGTGGATTTAATATAAAAAAAATCTAATGTGAGTTTTATTCAAATCGAAACCAACATATAGGAAAATGATGCTCCTACCGTGTACAGTAGGTACACCAATTTTAACATCTTTGCCATATCATTAATTTCCATTTTTAAAAAAGAAAAAATTGATACATCAGATTTCGTTTCCCTCCCACTCTCATTTCTCTCTCCCTCTCATTTCCCCCTCTCTCTACGTTCTCCATCTCTGACTTCTTTCACTCCCTCTCCCTCTCATCTCCGTCGCACGTCCCTCCGTAGATACACGAAGCCCCCTGCTAGCGTCGCTGCCTTCGTAGCCTGCACGAAGCTCCGCAGCGCCGCTGCCCTGGCTGCCCTCTGTCACTTCATCAAGGTATTTTCTCCATTAGCTCAATGTATTACGATGTGGTTGAGCCCGAAATAGACTATATAGACCTGTATTAGATAGAAGGTGAAGGTGGTAATGTAAAGTGAGGCCAGGATCATGAATATGGTTGAGCCCCAAAAAGTGGATATAGAGCTATATGTAAAGAAAACAAATAATTAGATATTTAAGAAAAATATGTTATTAGAGAAGGGGAAAAACCATGCTGAAACACTTGGTGAAATTAATTTTACTTGAGGAGTTGCGTTTGCCCTTTATCATTCTTTATATAAAAACACAATCTGTTCACCATGTTTCTTTTTTACTTGGTAATTATTTAGCAAGTTACACTACCTCATTAGATACATAAAACTCGTTTCTGATATGTAAATTTTAAGAACATGTAGTTAAGAACTTAAGGTAAGCAATGTTCTAAATGGTCACAACATGAAATTTAAGTACTGAAGGTTGGAAGTTAATTCAAGTTCAAAGCTAGTCAATATGAGAAGTTGAGAACTTAATTATAGCATTTTCTTTGTAAGACTGCAATCCTATATATAGTTGCATGTGATCAATTAATGAACTACTTAATTATTTATTTTTGTATAGCTTTATTTGAGTGGATGAGAACTCATTTTAGTTTAACTCTAACTTAATCATACATAATCTTCTGACTAGAATAAGTACATGTAGTTAGCTAGTAAGCAGGATATCCTAGTATTGGCCCTAGCCACAGAGATGCTTGCTTGAGTAGATTAGATATTTTTTTATACCCTTTAGCAAAGTATACTTATGAGTGATTCTTTTATAATAACTCTATAATTTAGCTATGTAAGACAACTAGGTTAAGTAATCACAGTAAAACCACATTAGCATACTAAGTTTTCCTTATTTTTTTTCCTGTTAAAATAGAAGTCTAAAAGACTATGCATAGACAATGAAATCATTGCTTAACTAAATTCTTCGTAACAATTTGCTTAAAATGAGCTTAACTTGTTACCTGATCGGGGGTTTACAATCAAAACCTAACCTAAGACTTATGAAATACACTTTATTATCACAAAAATTAGTCTTCAAATCATGAAAAATCTTCTATATGAATGCTTAAAAACTTACTTTGTCATTTGCCATTAGTATTCAGACAGAGCTTTCTATTATTGCTTCTTCATGTATAATAATTTGATTAGATAAAGTAGATGCCAGTTTGCTTTAACAAGCAAAAATTTCAAGTTTATCACAAAGATTTATGATTCTTGAGGTATTTTAATTGTCATTGTTAAATCCCTTAAACCTTGTAAGATGACTATAGCATACTTAACTCGCCTAACTAAGCATCATGCTTTCAAAGCTTAAATATATATGTTTTGGATGAATCTGGCACTAGTGATATCAAATTTAGAGAAGAAAGACAACAAAGATATTATATTCACTATTCTTTGAAGCATATACGAAGTTCCTTTGGTCCTAATTAATGGACTATGCTACATATTGCTTGTTCTACCTTCAATGATTGTATTGCTCGGTAAAGTGCAAATATATAAACAATAAAGAAGCAATAATGTTAGGATTGACTGTGCACAAAATATGAATAAATTAGCAGAGATAAACTAGGTGCCTATATTGTTGCTGCATATAAATTACAACACTAAACCATGTAAAAATATGACTTTAAAAGTTAGTTCCTTCAGTTTTTATGTTGTCCTATTATTGGGAAATTAATGACTTGTGAATAAGTTTAATTTTGCATATAAATGAGAAGGGTTGGATTCTTTGCTGGTCTGTTATCTATGTGACATGTTAGATAGTTGCTTGTGTTTGTTGATTCTGTTGCTTATCATGTCACTTTTTTTTACACCATTTATAACTCGTGGTTAACAAGGTATAAATTTATGGTTAATGATGTGTAGTGGATGGTTAACAGCTTAACCACTGACCATGATTCTACCTAGTAACCAACATATACACGTTATTAACCATAAATTTCTACCTCGTTAACTAAAAGTAAAAAATGCAGTAAAATAATAGTCGCATTTTTCTTTATTATAACTCTAACTCATACATAATATAAAAGACCATGTCTTATAGTCACTTTGGAAAATCTGTTGACCATTGATAGATAAAATACTTTCCACTTGTTGATTTTTTTTATGGTAACATGAGTTTTGCATGTGCAGGTTAATGGAATTAGAAATAGGTGCTTCCATGGAGGATGAAAATACTGTGAATGGCGGTGGGGTGTTAGATGATATTGGTGGCAGTGCTGAATGCATTGAAGAAGCAAATGAAGCTGAGTTAATTATGAGTGACAACTGCAATGAGCAATTTGAACCTTGTGAGCCTGCAGTAGGAATTATATTTCCTTCGGTGGTTGCCGTTAAGTCATTCTATCGGCAGTATGCTAATGCAAAGGGATTCAATTTCATCATTAGAAATTCAAGAAAAGAAGATGATGGAGAGTTAAAATACTTCATTATAGCATGTTCACAAGAAGGAAGTTGTGTGTCAACAGTACCAAATGATTTGAATACATATCCAACAATCAAGAAAAACTGTCAAGCGAAGATAACTGTTGGTTTGAACAAAAATGGACTTTGGTACATAAAAAAAGTTGTACTTGACCACTCTCACAATCTTAGCCCTGCGAAGGCAAGGATGTTCCATGGAATCAGAAACATCAGCATGCACGTGAAAAGAAGAATAGAGATCAACAATGAAGCAGGCGTGAGGCTGAACAAGACATTTTGTTCTCTTGTTCATGATGTAGGAGGGTATGATAATTTACCATTTGTTAAACGAGATGTGAGAAACTATGTTGGGAGGGAAAGATGTGCAATTGGGAAGGAGGGTGATTGTAAGGCTCTAAGGAGTTATTTTTCACAGATGCAACAACAGAATAGTCATTTCTTCTATTCTATAGATTTGGATGATGACTTCCACGTGAAGAATGTTTTTGGGCTGATGCTAGAAGTAGAGTTGCATATGAATCGTTTGGAGATGTTGTGATGTTTGACACAACCTATTTGACAAATAAGTATGACATGTTATTTGCTCCATTCGTTGGTGTGAATCATCATAGGCAATCAATTTTGCTAGGATGTGGCTTACAATCTACCGAAGACACTGATTCGTTTGTGTGGCTGTTTGAATCTTGGCTTAATTGTATGTCAAGTAAGGCTTCAAACGGTATTATCACTGATTAATGCAAGGCCATGAAAAATGTAATCCAGATAGTGTTTTCTACTACTCTCTATCGATGGTGCTTATGACATATCATGAAAAAAATCCCAGAGAATTTGAAAGGTTATGGTGAATATAACAGTATCAAGGATGCAATGAAAAATGCAGTTTATGATTCCTTGACAGAGACTGAATTTGAAGAAAAGTGGGTTACTTTCGTTCAACAACATGACCTATAAGACAATGAATGGTTGAGTGGGTTGTACAATGAGCGATATAAATAGGTCCCAATCTTTTTGAAGAAAGATTTTTGGGCTGGAATGTCAACGACTTAGAGGAGCGAGAGCATTAAGGCATTTTTTGATGGGTATATAAACTCAACAACAACTTTGCAACAATTTGTAAGATAGTATGATAATGCTCTCCACGATAAGGTAGAAAAGGAATATGAGGTAGATTGTCAATCATTTAATAGCATTATTGTATATGGGTCGAACTCTATGATTGAGAGGCAATTCCAAGGTGAGTACACCCATGCGAAGTTTAACGAGGTTCAAGCTGAATTTAGGGGTAAAATGAATTGTTCTATTTGCATTAAATATGTTGAGAATGGAATTTCTACTTATGATGTGTTAGAGGAGATGGTAGTAGTTGGATGTATGAAAGAAAGAATAGTTGAGGTGGTATTTAATCGCGACAATCATGATGTTAGATGCAAATGCTTGTTGTTTGAGTTTAAAGGTATTGTGTGTAGACATTCCCTTACCATTCTTGAGCAAGAAAGGGTGAAGGAAATGCCTTCGAAATATATTTTGCCAAGATGGAGGAAAAATATAATAAGGAAACATGCATACATCAAAAGCAGTTATGATGTGAAACAGTTGCAACCTCAAATGCAAAGATTTGATAATTTATTGAAATAGTTTTACGAGGTTGCCGAAGTTGCTGTGGAGTGTGACAATGCTAGTGATTTTTTTCTCCAAACATTGCGTGCATGTAAAGGCAAGGTGCAGTTGATTGCTACATCGAACCACAATAATGTCACATGCCATAAAGGTCAACATAAAACAGGCAATGTGATTGCCACTGGAAGCAGTCAAACCAAGGAGTCATCAAGTGAGATTCATAGTCCATTACGTGTAGCACGTAAAGGCCGCCCTCGATCAAATAGGAAAGTATCAAAAGTTGACCAAATTGTGAGGGAAAAGATAAAGACAACACATCAAAGTCCACACATGTTCACAATTGATGTGAATGCATTTGGATATATTTTCTGTGTGTATGGAACAACTGTGTACTGTTAACTTTTTTGGAAAAAGTGCATATATTCTGAAATGTGTTTGTAACTTATTTCTGTTGGTTTATGTAGGAGTGTATTGAGGGAAGCATGAGTCAGATTAATGGAAACAAGTTACATGTATGCTCATCTATGGAAATTATGACTCCTGGAGAACGAGATGATGACTGTACCGTGGTGTGTGTGTGCACGAAAATTAAATTTAAATTGTAATTAGTGTTGAAGTGATTGTTATGATTTGGAGTAGTATTGATGGAGTCATTCTTATGTGTAAACTTTTATAAGAATTTATAATTTAACTTTAGTTATATTCTTCCCTTACAGTCAACAGCTGTTAACCTCAACACAAATGTTGATGATTATAAAGATAGTTGTTGAACTTCGTAGCTGGCAAAAAGTCCAACACAAAGTTCTCTATCATTACTTGCAGATTTTCAACATGATGTCACTAGTGGCTCAAAGGCATGTGAAACATATGCTAAATCTTAAGTTCTATAAGTGATTGTAGTTGACTTTTTTAAATGTTTTTTTCAGGCTGCTAGTAGTGAGATTTCATACATGAATTTTGCCATGAGTAGTTATTCCAGGCAATTCGAAGAAACACGAGCTGAGGGACACTGACGTTGTACTTAACTCTTTCAATTAATTATAATTTTTACCATTTTTATTGGGGTTAAAGTTTAGTTTGAAAGACTAAGGCAATTAACTTTGGTGTTGTAGGTTTATGGGGCAACTGTCGATTTAACTATAATGGATTCAAAGATTAGTGCTAGCAGAAATAAGTATTTTTTGGCAACTTCTGATGAGAAACGTGGTAGTGGCAAAGGGTGAACTGTGATGACATAGCAATATGTTAAATCTTTTAATTATTTCAAACATTTATTTTTTTGTAAATAAAGCAACCAACCTATGTATTTTTTTGGAATAGGTTGTTTGTATAGTTTAGTGAATGACATAGTACTTATAATGTGTACATAATTATATAACGTTATATAAATGGTCAGGTAGAACTATTTTTTTGGTACAGGTTTATAAGGTATCCAATGAAAATTGTACATGTATGAAGCACAATTATATCTTGTGGTACTTGTTATGTAAACATATTTGTTTGGTTATTTTTGTTTGATTGGTATAGCCATTTTAATTTTTAAACAAAAATTACTCATTCCAAGATCAGTTCAGTGTCGATTACACACGCCATCAATACCGAAGATAAGTATTCAAAGAGTTGGCTTGCTCATGAGCCCATTACCCATTCATTTTTTAAGGCTAAATTAGTTTTTCGTATTTTCAAATGAAAATAATCATTTTCGCTATTTTACGCTTGTGAAAAGTTAGTTAATGAAGAATAAAAAAGTAGTTAATGACTTACAAAAGTTGGTTAATGGGGTAAAGGTTGGAAGGGTTGCATTTGTGCATGCCTATTAACCAACTTCCATAGGTCATTAACCATTTTTTTATTCTTCATCAACCAACTTTGGTTAACAGGGTAAAGGCTGTAAGAGCATATTTGTACATGACTATTAACCAGCTTCTCTATGTAATGGTTAATGACCTACAAAAATTGGTTACTAGGCATGCACGTTATATGCAGCCCTTCCATCCTTGACTTCGTTAACTAACTTTTGTAGGCAATTAACCACTTTTTTGTTCTTCGTTAACCAACTATTTTCAGAAGCATTGAAACAAAGTTGGTTAATCATGAACAAAAAAGTGGTTAATGAGTTACAGAAGTTGGTTAATGGTCATGCACATTAAATTTAAGCATAATTAAATTTTAAGTGTCAAAATTTAAGTGTCAAGTTCACAATTGTTTTCAAAAGTGGAGTTTAAGCATGGTCTGATTGTATTGCATATACAACATTTGAGAGAGATGAATCAACCAACCAAGAGGAGTAATGAAGTAATCAAGGTGCAAGTATCCAAAACAAAATGGCTGATGTGAAAACAAAACTAAGAAAATTGTACAAAACTGAAAGTAACCAAAATGCATGGTAGTAAGAGATCAAAAGAAAAAAAAAATAAACAAAGGAGAGTTCAACCATGCAAAAAAAATAGCAAAACAAAAACCAAACACCCTCGGTTGACTTATCATCTAAACTCCATCATTATTCTCTGCAGCACCATCCTCTAATCTCTCCTCTTCCTCAATAACAACATCACCTGCAGCAATAACCTTTCCAACAGAAGCTTCTTCTCCTCCGTTAGCAATACCAACATCTTGGTCATCTTGTTATTCCATAATTCTCCTCACAGCTTCATGTAAGAACTCCTCAGCATTAGCAACAGCCTGGTTTGCCTGTATAGGCTCATCTACCTGCTCCTCCTCAAGATCTGCAGCAGTAACTCTAGATCCATTAGCACCCTGGTTATGCCCCATGAATAGGTACAACATACTCTGAAAGTACAGCTTGGTGGATTGATCAAGGGACACATCAGTTAGCAAGGATACATCAAAACCCCATTCTTGAGCCCGAGATCGCATTATCAACTCCATGTTACGCATTGATTGGAAACACAAAGCATTCAGCCTACCAAGTGACTAAATGTGCTGACTATGAAGAGCCTGAGTGTCCTGAATAGCAGAAAGCTGATGTTGTATAGTAGCTAAGGATAGTGGCTTAGGAGCTAATCCAGGTGCCTCAGGCTCTTCTTTTGGTAGCTTTGGTGCAGATGCATCGTCAATTGGCCCAATTGGTTGCTTCTGAATCCACTGCGCTGTAATTGGTACCTTGGGCTTCCCAATAGTATCAGTACCCGAAGAAGGGACCTCTGCTTTAGCACACAACAAGCAAATTAAGGATGTGTATGCTAGTATGCTTGTATCATCATTAGCAATGTGGCTCATCTCCTTAGCAATGATTTCCCCAACATTAATGGATTCACCCTTCATGATTGCAATGATGAGTTGAGCCTTGTGAATGATTACGTCGAGGAATTTGAGCAAGGAAGTACTGTTTGATGAACAAATGTAGACCAAGCCTTGGCAATTGGTTTCATATCAACACTCTTGAATCTACGGGGCGTATTGTCCCGGGTTCTGAACTATTCAGCACCTGGTCTGCAGAGGTACTCAATTAACTCTTTGTATTCGATCTCCTCATCCGTTCTTTTCTTGTAAGCACATTCCCTTGGAATCGAAAGACCGAGAACCTCATTGATTCTCTTCCTAGTAAAATTGATGGTTTTTCCTCTGATATAATTGACAAAAACACGAGTGGTACCTGGAACTCTATAGGCATTAGCGTAAAACTCATGTACTAGTTCTGGGCAATGATCAGTGACATATCTGGTTAGCTTTGCCCATTTCCTCTGGGTGATCTCAGATTGGATCTCTGGTATGGTTTTAATGTGGAAATCAAAGGTTCTATCAGCTATGATCTTCTTCTTGCTGATGATGGTCTTGAACCTTTCCCGATGTTCGAATGAAGGGTACAAATGCTCCACAAACTCAAGTTCTTGCTCCGCAACTTGCTTTCTCTTCTTTTGTTTTCCTTGTGTATATGCCATGTCCTTCAATTGGATGGCAGAAAGTGGGTGAGAATTGGAGAAA
The DNA here is from genome assembly GCA_029884605.1 of Ormosia emarginata. NCBI lineage: Eukaryota > Viridiplantae > Streptophyta > Magnoliopsida > Fabales > Fabaceae > Ormosia > Ormosia emarginata. Next base: position 13,991,322 of record JAQQTP010000078.1, on the reverse strand, counting down.
TGGAGATGAGGTGAAGGATCAAGTGGAAACCCTACCAGAGCTTTCAAAATGATTGCGTGGGAAAATACTTCAAATGAGCCATCATTTTATAGAACGCGACCCATCGCCTTGCGACACCGCGCTGTCACCTGGCGACATAACACACTAAGCAAGAATGGAAATGGCTCTCTAGATTTCACCTCGCGAGGATATACCATCGCCTCGAGATGGAATTCAGAAGCATTTGGTTGGAAATTCGCCCCGCGATGAAGAAATTTTCGCGAGGTGTTAGGCACTGGGGAACAACTTTGCAGTCACACTTCTCATATCGCCACACGAGGAAGAGATTACTATAAGGCGATGGAAGTCAGAAGCACTTGGTTTGAAATTCGCCATGCGATGAAGAACCATTCACGAGGTGATGAAAGTCAGAAGCTATTAGTTGGAATTTCGCCTCGTGATGAAGAAATTTTTGCGAGGTGATGGACACTGGAGAAAATCTATGAATTTACACTTCCCATATTGCCTCGCGATGAAAAATCACCACCTCACGAAACATCCATTAACAAACTTGGACTTTTTTAACTCGATCTCTCGCCCAGCGAAGCATTCCTCATCGCCTCGCAAATGAAGTCAGTGTCAATTGATTGGAATTTTGCCTCGCGATGAATAAAGTTCCGCAAGGCGATGGGCAGATCATGGCACATAAAACCCTTTTCTTGCAAACCAGCCTCACGAGGTATTTTCCTCGCCAGGCAATAGTGACTGAATTATTGCTGTCACTGGACAAGCAAGGATATTCGCCTGGCGATAATATTAACTTCAGCATACTTCAGTCCTAACTCCCATCACTTGATTCCTCACTTAAAAACCACCAAATTGTAACATTATTCCTGCATCATCAAGCACAAAGTCAGATCATGTTTAAACTTGATCATGTATAAATGCAACCCATACATCCTTGACCTAGTTAACTAATTTCAATAGGCAATTAACCACGTTTTTGTTCTTCGTTAACCAACTATTTTCAGGCGCATTAAAACAAAGTTAGTTAATCACGAACAAAAAAGTGATTAATTAGTTATAGAAGTTAGTTAATGGCCATGCACAAATTAAATACAACCCTTCCATCATTGACCTCATTAACTAACCTCTATAGGCAATTAACCACTTTTTTGTTCTTCGTTAACCAACTATTTTCATAAGCATTAAAACAAAGTTGGTTAATCATGAACAAAAAAGTGGTTAATGAGCTGCAGAAGTTGGTTAATGGCCATGCACATTAAATGCAACCCTTCCATCCTTCTATCCTTGACTTCGGTAACTAACTTTTGTAGGCAATTAACTACTTTTTTGTTCTTCATTAACCAACTATTTTCAGAAGCATTGAAACAAAGTTAGTTAATAACGAATAAAAAATAGTTAATGAGATGCAGAAGTTGGTTAATGGCCATGCACAAATTAAATGCAACCTTTCCATCCTTGACTTCGTTAACTAACTTTTGTAGGCAATTAACCACTTTTTTATTCTTCGTTAACTAACTATTTTCAGAAGCGTTGAAACAAAGTTGGTTAATCATAAGCAGGCCAACCATTTATATACTTGTCCTCAATATTAGTGGCGTATGTAATTGACATTGAACTAATCCTATAATGGGCAATATTCGTTTAAAAATCAACTTGGCATTACCAATCAATCAAAAATAACCAAAAAAATACATTCACATAACATGTATCACAAGATATTAGTGACCTTCATACATGTACCATCCAAAAAAAAAAAACTAAATTCAATAATGTCAAGTTTATAGCATCAATTATCAATACATCAACTATTTGAAACTCCTCAAAGGAGCCACCTCCACCCAAAAAATCAAACATTCTGCACACAAATATATGAGAAAAACATATAATCACACTACAAAGTTCACATCCAAATATCTATTAACCATCAGTCAACCGGTTACTTCTGGGTCTTCTTCCTCTTCCTTAGCCCATATACATATGGAGTTCGAGTGGATGCACTTTCCAAACGCTTCCTCGGTATGAGTTTTGCTCATGTGGCAATGTTCGATGGTGGGCGATCGGTGGTAACAACCTCAACATCAACTTCAACCCGGACATTATTTCCATCTATGTAACAACTGACCTTAGGTTAGGCGTTAAACAATTATGTATATATAAAGCAATTGAGATAGTGGAAAAAAGGTTTGCACAATTACCTGCATCGTTCTCTTGAGGTAGGCTTACCAATGATTCACCTGAAAAGGAATGTCGATTTTTAAAACTTCCCACAAAATAGATATGGTAATTGTACCCTTCTAAAATTTACCATTTTTGCATTTGTATCATCTAAAATTACTTACTTCCCTATTCCACTATATAATAGATAGCAATTTAATTTTTCTTAAATCTTTCATGCTCTAAAATTTTGTTTTTTTATACGTTCTTCTCCAATGTAATCTTAGAGCTTGCAGTCACAGTAGCATATACAAGAAAAGCACAACTCAACATAAAAAGCATATGATAAGTCAAACAAAGGAGAAAAACTAGTGTAATAACCATGCAAATCTAACGTCAATCAAACATCCCTCATCATCATTCCGAGTAGTAGTATGACTATGAAGGTGTGGGCTTCCTACTCTCAAGGGTGATGCACGACTAGGCCTTCATCCAAGCCCTTTCATGCCTTTCAAAGGTCACCATGGAATGGCATCACAAATGCATCACTCCCAATGTATGTTTCCTAGTCATGATCCGTGGTAGCATTGAAGCTTAATCATTACTTAACGCCCCAATTTTTAGAAAATATTCTGAATGTCTTGTTCTTCACTTTTCATGCTTTTGTGTGAATGACCGCTAAGTCCCTATTTTATTTCTCGATTTAGCTATGAAAACAATTACGATAATCTGAGTCTCAAATTTTATTTGATCGTTTTACGTAATTTGCTTGAGACTAAAATAAAAAAAAATTTCTGAAATTATTTTAGTTTTTCTCGAAAGATATATCTAAAAATATAATTACTTTTTGGATATTTTATTTGAACGTTTTGGACGATTACCTACGTTGTGGGAAAAAAATGAGAAAAATGACCGTTACGTCCCGAATGTATTGTTTTCTTTGTTTTTAATTGTTTTTTCTTGATTTAATGTCCAAATAAAATCACATACATTTTATATGGACTTTTTCAAGTGATTTGCTCGAAAACAGAAAATAATATTTTCCAGGCGGGAAAATCTTATTTTATTATTTAGAATTGGGGGATCTTACTTAACCCGATTCTCGAATGAGACTAAAAATAATCTTTTAATTTTGATTTAATCGTCAAATAAAATAATTTTATATTATTATAATATTATTTTATTAGTCAAGATAATTTAGTGACATGGACCCGAAAATATTTTGCGGGACCCACAATTAAACGAATCTTAGATCGGTAGCTTAATTAATCACCGATTAACGAGAAACTTTCCGAAAAGTGACTCAAATAGTTGACTCAACAAGAATTAAATGACAAGGTGACTAGGCTTGTGAGTCATCAAGGAGAACCAATAGGAATCAAGCTTGTTAAGCAAGATTTAATCCTAGCCTTTGATGCAATCTATGGCTTGGATGAAGCCAACCAATGGCCCCTTTGACCAGCCGTGAAGGCTACGGCCATGTGGTCTTGGATGACCAAAATAACACTTCATCTTCATCACTTTTCTCTCTTCTCTCTCTTCCAAAAACCCTAGCCACCATTGTTGTTCTTTTCTCCTACCATTCGGCCAAGTCATAAACTACACCATCCAACCATCCAAAAATTTTTCTAACCAAGTTTTCTTAACCTAAACACTATTCTAAGAACCTTTCTAGTTGGGAGTTTCTTCAAAATCTTCCATTTAGGGCTTGGAAACCAACCTTGAAAATTTTACCTAGAAGGTGAAATATCATGTTTTTCCTTTCTCTCTTCTTTTTCAAAATTCTAAGCCATGATTTCTCCATGGTTTAGCTTCTTTTTCATGGTTAGTAACATGTAAATTTTGTTTGAGATTTCTAGGTATTTTTGAAGGTGAAAACCGAACCCTAGGAGGTGTGAAAGCATATCATTTGTCTTCATTTAAGGTAAGAGGAAGACAATTCTTATCATCCCTTGGTGGTGGTAAGAAGATGGAATGACTTGTAATGTTTGAAGAATCCATAAGGATTCGGTGGTGTTGTCTTTGTTTGGTGTGTATGTATTAATTTTTATGTTTGCTAGTAGTTTATGTGGTATTTGTTAGTAGCTTATTTGTTTGGTGATTGTAATAATTTTTGCATGTCTATTAGCTTGATTGCATGTCTATAAGCTTTAATTTAGGTTTAGGTGTTAGAAAATATATTGCATGTGTTAGAAAATATAATGCATGTGTTAGAATTGTATGATAATGTGTAGGATGTGAATAACATGTTCAAAAATTGCATGAGTGTTCCAAAGAGCACAATCCAATAGCTCACGGCAATGACAAATGTGGAGGACCAAAATGTTCTCTTGATTTTTCCTAAAGTGTAACTTAATTAACCTAGGAGAATCAAGAAAGTTTCAAATTGATTTGATCAAAGAAAATGCATTTAGAAATCAAATGGTAAAGACTTAGTATTTTGGGCCAACATGCCTAAACGGTTAATTTAACTCCTACTAACTATTTTCTAATATGATTTAGTGAACTTAGACAATGTAATACATTTGATATGATTTGAAAGGTGAAAGACATTTTAGAAATCAAATGAAAGGGTTTTACGAAATTTGGCCAACATGCCACTATAGGTAATCATGATTTCTAAAACTTGATTCCAAACCTTTTTCAATCAAAAAGAGACAATACAAGTTAAGAAGAAATTTTCTATAATGGTTTTTGAAGAAACAAATTGAGTAGAATTAAGCTTAAAGGATTAAAACTAATAATTTTATCATTAGGAAGTAAAATACAGTCAAATTTTGAGAAATTTTCTAACATATAGCTCACTTTAGGTTTTGAAGCATGTTAGAGATTTCAAAGAGAATTAAATTATATGGTTAAAAAATTAGGTAAATGGAAATTTTATGGAAAAATTTAGTAAACCATTATTATGATTTTTAAACAAAATCTTGCATTTTTAGTAAAAATGAACCAATAAGATAGCAAAAATATTCAAAAGACAGTATGCGGTATGAAAAATTATTCTACGTAGTTTAAATGTACTAAGCCACTATTTCGTTTTGTTTAAACAAGAGAATTTTAAAGGCATTCGAATAAGAAAATGATTTGAAAATCCTACGCGATTGAGAAAACGTATTAAAAATGCTACGCGATTTTAAAAACGTCGAAAAAAATATTTTTACCTCGTGATTTTTAAACGTTTGTAAAAACGATGGAATTATGAAAACGCGATAAAATTTCTACGTGATTGACCGTTACTATATTTATTTTATCTTTGTCGAAAATGTGAACCCGCATGATTATTTTTGAGAATCTTTCGTTAAAAATGTGAACCCGTTGATTATTTTTGAGAATCTTTCGTACGCATTATTTTTTGAGAATCTTTCATCGGGAAAATGTGAACCGTGTCAATTATTTTGAGGATCTTTGCCTGTCGATGAAAAAGTGAACCTGTAGGCTTTTGAGAGTTTATCTGGCTGTCATGGCAAATGTGAACCCGTTTTTCTATTTATGTGTGCCAAGTTTTTGGTGGATTGATTGACGAGGCAATCACATCGTGTTGTTGCCGATGCGATAAACGTAGTGTGGTTCATTGTTCTAATGAACTTGGAGATTTTAGTGTACGGGATCCCACATGTGGACTTGGTAGCTCACGTTGGGCCGTGGTAAACCGATAGCACACTATGGTACTCGACACGCACTATATTTAATCGAGATTTATGAAATCTAGTAGTACATTTGCACCGTAGTGCCACACATCCTGAGACCTAGTGAACTACACACGCTGGATGATGGATTCTGTGTCGTGGGGCTATAGGCCAACGTGTGACCGCCAGCGCAATAGTTGGTTGGGCAAAGTGGTACTAATAGATTTTACGAGTCATTCCGCTCTAATACTTGTGTTTTCTTTAGCTCCATGGAGTAGGGTTTTGTCATATTGGTATTTATCTCATGTTTATTTATTTCCATCGTATCTATTTCTTGTTTATCTATATTTTATTTGTTTATTTTAATCAACTATATTTGGTTATTATATCTTATCTGGTTATTCTTATCTTCCTTATTTTATCTGTGATGTTTTATCTGTGATGTGATATATTGTTATGATATCTAAATCTTACTCTAATTTGTTATTCTTTCACCATAGTATTTTGTAATGCATGAACCATATATGTTGTTTGTCGTCTTCTTATTGGCCATGTTGTGATGATTTTATGTTGTCTTACCTCTTTGTTATATGTATTTTCCATTTATTTATTTTACGTGGTAAAGAGTTCGAGGAAGAGGATCAACATATTGAGATCTTAGAACCAATATTCGGAGGAGGAAAATCAACTTGGCATTACCAATTTACGATCAAAAAACCATCCGATCATCCATACCATGTACTTTGGATTGATTGTGTTTATACATGCCATCCAAGTTTTAAATTCAGAGCTAGTATTTCATGGGAGTTCGCTAGCTTGGCATCACGAGGCGATCGTGAATACATCACGTTTGAAACGTGTGAAGGTGATTCTACGTCAACGTTTTGATGGAAAAATCAAACATTCACACCACAACACTTTTTCGCATTTAGAGTTACCTTATCCATTAGGCGCACCGGGGTGCAAAACCAAGCCTAGTGAGATAAGCATCGTATCATCCGCGCGATCCCGTTATCGCCGTGTGTCGAGACATCCATATATATCTATCTCGATGATCATTTTCATGCGAGTGATCCATCGAGGATTAGATAACCATGATGTTTTTTTTGGTGCGTCGGCGTATGTGGTATATATTAACTCTTTTATTGCTTTCCTTGCTTTTTTTGTTTAAATATTTGTAGTCTTAGTTGTGAATTACTTGTACTGACTTATAACTTAAATCATATGTATATTATTAGTGGTGATGTTTTTTTTTTTATTTTGGATTTCTCGCATTATTTTTTTATATCATATTTACCATCGGGATTATTTTACAACCCGTAATAGTATGTAATAAAACGTTTCACAACTTGGGGTAGATTTTATTTCTATTTCTTTTATTTTCTTTTTGCATGTGTACATCCTCCAAAGGGGTGTTACACCCGTACTTCCAATTCCACTATTTGTTTCAACATACTCAGTTCTTGCTCGAGAAAGAAGATCCTCTCCGCAAATTGCCTATTCTTCGCCACCACCCGATGAAGTTCACTAGCATGGTCCTCCATATAAAAATACCTTGCTCGGTCATGCCCAAACTGGGGTTATGCCTCGACCGGTGCTTCTCTGAGTATGTCAACCCGCATCTCTTCAGTCTTTGCAGCCACATCCTTGATTATCTGATAATGCACAAAACACACGAAACGCACAAATATCAAATGTTGATAGAATACTAGCATACAAAAACTTGTTGTTTGCTAAATATGTTATCAGATCCCACTAATTCAACCATGCTTACCAAATTATGTCGAAATGCCCTATCAATCTTAGCCTTGCTGCTCCCCACATTTTGCCAGTTCAGAAATCGTGGAAAAGGAAATAATCGGGGGTTACTGTCTATTTTCCACATGGACAGGTGGTCTAAGGCCCAAATTTACATCAAGCAATTGTCAAATTTAAGTACATTGTTTTACTATGAAGGCTAATATAAGTATATGCCTATAAAATTCATGCACGGGAAAAATTTACAACGATTTTACAAATATTATAAATATATACCTGAAGGATAGCTACACATCCTGTTATGTGTCTTTTGGTTGAATTCTCACCCATTTTCACAACCGAAGCAGTTACGCTTAAACTATTAACTAAGAAATCGTACATTGTTAAACCCCAACAGTAATTACCAAGAGCATCCAAGTCATCTAACATCTTAATCATGCCACCGTACACACACCTGCCTGTTCTTGGAAAATAGAACACTCCAAATGCAAGGAGTATGTACAGTCTACAAAAATCATCCACCTGATGATCACCTTGATACGCATGGAGCAGTTAGATAGTTCTATCAACGGTGACAGCTTCACCCCCAAACAAAGACAATGTTCGACACTCCCCTCCATCATCAAGTTGGACACGTTCACCTCTGATGCGTCGTCCAAGCGCAAAACATACATCAATGGGATTAAAATCGACCACCCGACTTCTCACTCTGAACCCCTTACTTTGGTCGTCCTATCGGCAAGCTAATTCTCATAGTAGTATGCCAGAGATTTGCAAATTGTCTGGCATATTTACAAGTGCTTTGAATGGAGTGGCCTCGATTCGAGTTCATTGCGCAATAGACAAATTGTTGTTAATGTCAACCAACACATTGGGTGCGCAGCATGCCTCAAACGTAACTAAAGAATGGAACAATAAAGTTCATGTTAGTAATAAATAAATAGCAGTCATGTAAATAGTAAAAGTAGTTCATGTGTACTATACATTTTCCTTGTTTGTCATGCTCCAAATTTTTTATTCAACTAACACACTTTACAAATGAAGCAACAACACCTGCAAAATGATGGAAAGCATTTTAATCTGCCCTGAACTATAACTGAACCCAAAGCAATCAATAGAATGGTATGGCAATGTTCAAGGATTAAAATGTATATAAAGTATTTATATTAACAAAATATAAACCCGTATAATCGTATAATATATGACAACTAAACTAATGACCTCCGTTATAAAAGGCCCATTGTCCATTCTTAAACCAACAAAACTATACACTATTCAGCTTAGACAATCATTTAGTACTTTCTTTAATTAGTCCATCCCAGTTGACTAACTTCAATCCAGTCCATATAGTAGCAAATTCATAAGACTAAGTAATAACAACAACTTACAACCAAATTATAAGTAGTTTATACTCAATATCAACATCTTATAAGAAAATCAATCTTATAAACTAATGGTGTTCACGTCAAATACTTCTGTACTGTAAAGCTGTTAGTGTTCTGTAGTGAGATATAAAAAATTGAAATTCTTACTATTTATATATAAGTTTAGTTCTCTATATCGAAATTGACGAAAGATGAGCTATACTTGTTAAAAAACTAGTAGATAATCACTTATTCTAGTTCAACCCCAGGCTTGCATTACATTACATTCTTGCAAACAAGTTATAACTCAAATTAATATATGAATTATTCATGAATAGGGATATGTAAATGTAAGCTATTTATCTTTGTATTACCTATCTATATGTACATAGATAGGTATTACCTATCTATATCCATGAACAGGGATATTAATTATCTTTATTACAATCAAGAATGACAAAAGGTATAAATATACAATAAGATATGCATTATGTATGGTTAGGGGGACCTTAATTTATTTTCCCTGTTGCATATATTGATTTCCTGTTAACTAATTAATTAATATAAACTTAGTAGCCTATGGTGATTGATTATTTGAGCCACAAGGCTAAAAAGCCCATAGGGGAGGGGGGATCACATTGAATATCAAGTATCAACCTCTATCAAATGGGTAAACACAATAAACTGAATAAAGTGTCACCAATTCGAAGTACGATATGTCTAAAATGGTTATAACAACGATGATAGGATAAACTGCATGTGAATCATACAACCTAATACTCATATAAAACTGCAGTTTCAAATGGTACGAAGTAGCATACCAAAAATGCATTAGAAAATTTTTTTCTTAAAAATGAATCGAGGATAATTTTCTATTGGGATCTGCAAGCAATTAGAAATAGCTTCACTAAAAACTAGAGCCATTCTCCTAGTAAATGAAAAATATAATTTGGTAAACATCACAAAGATATTCTCAGCAATAACCAATCAACATCAGATTACAATTGGGGGAACCATTTAGCTGATTTAGGGAAATTCATAAGCTTGACTAAATAATTGAGAGAAAACATTTGCTTTCTATGAGACTATGACAAGAACGTACTCACCCCTTCTAGAAACTAATGGAATTTAATTTCCCTGGTAGCACTATTTTTTTTTAATCCAGGATCACATATTGCTTGGCATAAAGACAGTCTACAGTAGAAACAAAAGCAATGGTATCATAACGAGGCCATCAATCTCCCAACACTAAGAGGGCATTAAAATGAAGGGACAACAAAATAAAAAAGCAGAAGGCACCTGAAAATTGGTTGTGAAGGTTAGGAGTTGCTATAAACATCAAATCACAGTTAAAGAAAGAAATACCTATTACCTCCCATCTGTGATTGACATAATCTTTCTTAGCCTAGCAACAAGAAAAAAGAGGTGTACGCAATAACCAGCACAAGAGAATGGCCAAAGATAGAACAGAGGCCTTTGGATTACAGACAACAAAATTCAAAAGATGGGGGCATCTCTTGGTGCAATCCTTTAAACAGTAATTACAGCTAAATTGAAGAGCTCTTTTGCTAATGAGGCGATGTTTCTATTTTAATTGTTTTTTTTAGTACACACTTGGAAGCTGACTCAACTATAAATAGACAGGATACTTGCACGAAAACCACACGCACACAAGTGGGAGGGAGATGAAGAATTAAATGCACAAGTCAACCAAAGATCTTACAAAGCTGGCATAATTCTTTCCCCACTTTGGAGAAGTGAATAGAAGTTTGTAATTGATGTTAAACTTAAAAAAATCAGAACAATGCTAAGTGTTCTGATAGAACATTATGAAATGGATGTATGATTGTCACGGCTAAAACAATCCTAAGTTGTACAAATAGAAGGAATTGATAAGGTCAATTAATGTCTTGTCCGTGAAAAACCCCTTTAATAAAAATAGGGTATGAGTTTTCAACCCTCAGGTACAACCTCGACAAAAGATGAAAGACAAAACGAACGATGGATGCAATCTAAAAGTTGCAACTTTATCCAAGATACAAAACCAATCATGAACAACTTAGACAAAAATTTCAATCAAAATAAAGCTAAATATTATAAAAAAATTCCTCTACTGAATAGTATACTATTTCGAACTTCAATATAACATTACTACCAGCAAATTCTACTTTAAGTATACATGTTGAGAAAGTGAAGGCCAATAAAAGTATTTAGCACACTCAAATAATCAACCTATGCGAAAAAAAAAAAATTATATCCATTCAAATGGCAAAAAAAATAGACAACATTTAATACCTCAAAACCTTGCCAAAGACAATCAACAATGTCTTAAGAAACTTCTATTACACAAATAAATAGAGACCCAGTTAACAAAATCTAAACTTGAGTTTTACCCAAAAAAAAATCTAAAATTGAGCAAAACTAAATACAAGCTGTGAATTTGTCAGGTCTGGGTCACATGATGGTTAGGACCAAAACTAAATACAAGCCACATATAACACCAAAATTAGCAAAAGCTACAACAGAGAAGCACATAGAAAGGAACCATGGTAAGCCATTCAGCCCGTGGCTATGCTATGTACAACACATTTCTAAATATCACAATAAAAATAAATGCCACATTTACCAAACAAAATCTCATATTTAAATGAACTATGTATACCTGTTTTGTGCAAAGGGTTGCAAGCGCGCGAAGGGATGGGTGCAGCGCAATAAGATTGGGGGAAGAAGACGAAGACGAAGACGGTGCGTGCTCTTCACCAGCTGGGAGTGCCAACTGCAACCTCGGACACCGAGTGCGCCAGCATGGTCTCTGACGGACAGTGGGAACAGGGAGAAAAGGAATGAATTGGGGGAAGTGACAATGCCAAATGAGAGGGACGAAGGGACGGGAGAAAGTGACAACTCCGGGGTTCAAAAATTTTGGGAAACAAGGAAAGAAGATTGTTGCAGATGGAGGGGGAAATGTGGAGATAGTAGAAGAAATTTGAGAGGGAGAAAGGGACGGGAGAAAGGAGAATGAGAGGGAAATGAAAATGAAAAGCAAGGGAGAAATACGAAGCTAGGCTTGAAAGGCAGAGATACGGGCAATTCCGTACGTAAAGTGATACTGTGTGTATATTGGTGTGGCACTGTTCACGGTAAGATTATCACGATTGCAACATATAACAAAAGCATGAAAGTAGAAAGCGAAAACCCTTTACTTGAAAAAATTTGTAGGAAGGGCAGAGAATCTTCTTGAATCCTACTCAAAAACACTCAAAGTAAATTAAACTAGGCATTACTAAATTAAATCAAACCAAAGAGTCACGTGAAATACACAATACTTTTACTTTTCTGCACATATTACTAATTTCTTTTTTGTTTTACCCTTTTTAAACTCAAGAAATAGATCATACATACAAATTCAAAGTTCAACTCTGATTTTTTTATTTATTTTTTTCTTACATTACTTTTTACACTTTTCTTAATATAATTTATTATACATACTTTTTTCTATCAATTTTGATATTTATATCCATTTTTCTCTCACATCATTTTTTACATTCCTCCCAATATTATTCATCATACATACTTTTTTCTATCACTTTCTCTCACTAAATTACATACTCTTAAAAAGGTGTGAATAATTTATACACTTATAAAAAGAGTGTATAAATATATTTTTTCTTTTCTTATTATTTTCTCTTACTAAATTATACACCTTTAAAAAATATATAAATAATATATACATCCCTAAAAAAAATGTGTATGATTAACTTTTTTTCTTCAAAGTCTAGGAGTCTATTTTAGCATTTCACTCCAAAAATACCGGAGACCTCCTCACGTACAACTCACTTATCAAAAAATTTTATTTGTATTATTTTTAATTTTTATAGTCAGCAGACTTCCCAATATTAGAGTTTGAAGTTTTAATTTGAAGTTGAACTTGGTTACGGAATAAAACCGTGGCAAAACAAAAAAAGTAAGAATCAATTCACTTCATGGACAATTCATATCGTAATTTTTTATTTTTATAGTCAACTGATGGCTCTTGCTATCTCATAAGGAGACCTTGAATGAAGCTTTTAAAGGAAGAGTTCCCCTATCCTCTGAATTCTACTGATTACTTTTATGGATGAATACACAAAAGTCTTTAGTGTTTCTTTTTATACACAACTAGTATTTTAAACTTATGCAACACAAGATAATGAAAAATATTAAATTTAAACATGTATATTATTAAACTAATTTTTGTAACATAACTAATTATTTAGTTATTTACAATTTGATATAAAAGTAATGTTTAACTATTTAATTATAACTAACTATATTTAATTAGAGGGAGAATTAACTTGCATCAATGTAAATTTTTTTTTTCTCTTATACTCATTTTTAGTTGGTAGATCCACTTTCATCTAATGGTTACCTTTAATGAAATAATCTCAATCATTAGATGAAAGTAGAACTAATGATTAAAAATGGGTGTAAGAGAAAAAAAAACTTACACTGATGTAAACTGAACCTCTCTCATTTAATTATATCTAATTATGAGAAGTAATGTTTAGTATATATAAAAGAAAATACAATAAAAAATTGTATAGTAAAGCTTCACATAAACTTCTAGTACTTCATTAGTATGTTACTAACAAAATTAATCAAGTGTGAACAGCTTAATTATATAAGTAAACATGCATGAAACTTACTAATATATAAAATACAAATTATAGAAAAATTAAAGACACAATAATTACCGTAAGAATTGTCATAGTGTGATAGTCATGTTTAAAAGTAGAACACAAAAGCAACGCTTAACCATCATAGTAACAAATTACAACAAAACACAAACCTGAAGTACTATCGTCAAAAGAGGAACCTACATATCCAGTTCCTAATGTCACCGCAAACATCCTTACACCAAAACACAACCAAAAGTAGAGTTCAACATAAATATCTGGGAAAAAAAAACACAAAGAAGGACTACATTTGCTTCATTCCACCTTCAAATTACTCTTGGTACATATAATTTTCAACCCTTCTCTATCTTGACATCTTTCAGCTTGGTGCTAGACATATCACCATCGACAAATGAAACATATTCTTGAGAAGCTCTTTTGCAGGCGTCAGATTTGGAACAATATTTTTAGCTTGAGTACCAAGGCATATATCTCCATCACTAAAATGTTGCATCAAGTCCTACAAAACCATAATTTAACCAAAGATTTAATGAACACATCATGCTAATTAAAGATAATTAATAAACATTGTAAACAAAGCATAATAAGTTTCCAAACCTTAGCAATAGAGGATTGAACATCTTGAAACTCAATACTTGAAGATGTGTCACCAAGAAAACATCCCACAATAATGTCAGACTAGAAATTTATTCAAAGATAGAAAAAAAAACTATTAAATTCCTATTCCTAAGAAGTTAAATTATAAAAACAAAAAACAATAAACTAAGTATACAATTCAAAATTAAGAAAGTTAAGAAAGGATCCAGGAAATTTTTTGGACCTCATCAGTAAAGAATGAAGGATTGGACTCTCTAAATTTAGAAATAATGGAAGGATCAGAACAAATCCTAGAAACCTTGAAAGAAGGTTCAAAAGGATTAAACACTACTGTGTTGACTTGTACCTTAAAAAGGAACGATCCCTCTATTAGGAATTATTGAAATTTAGGTGGGTGACTAATTAGACCTCCATTCTAATTCAAAATAACAAAATCAGAAATGAATTTGTAACAAACATATACATATTACCATAATTAAATTGAACAAAATGAATACTTACCTTTTTAATGCATTCAAGCAAGTGAAAGCATGATTTTTTTCAGAATAAAACATGCATCGTCATCAAACATTTGAAATGTAGCACTATCAGTGTTATCCATCATCCTAAGGTTGATTTTATATCTGAGTAAGTATATAAAAATAAGATAAGAACACAACTCAGCAAGCAATTATGAATTTAAATACAAACGTAATGAACTAACTTAGGAATTACATTCACCACATGACATTGACAACCTTCATAATAGTGCATTCCAGAGTCTGGGGTGATTGCTTCATTACATGTACATGCAGCATACCACCAGTCTGGACCATTATTGACACCCTTCACAGTGGCAATGACTATGTAGAATCCATCCTATAATTAACATGAATATAAGTACTCAAATTATAATTCAAGATTTAAAATCATGATAGAAATATTTTGTGATTATTTTAAACAAAAGTAATAAAGAAAATACTCACATCTTTGTAGTCTTTTAGTTGCTCAATTGTCTTGTTAGGAGTCATGTTGAGGAAGTCATAAGCAAGTATAATAACGAGCATCAAATTGAAAGGGATGTTGAAAACAGAATCAAAGGCAAAAAGAAAAAATAATTAAAATTTCAATATATTATATTGGAAAGTAAATTTAATAAGCTAAATGCATAATACAAACAAAGTAAGGGAACTTGGATAATTAGCAGACCTGAGTAGGGAAACCAGCAAATTCATTATCTCTAAATTTGGATATAATGGAAGGATCAAAACAGATCTTTGTAACCTTGAAAGATTGTTCAAAATTCCTACTAACTACTATCTTCACCTCAACTTTAAAAGACAATGATTTCTCAATCAAGAATTGCTCAAATTCAGAAGGATGACCAACAGGACCTCCCCTTTATTTGTAGAGCAAAAAAGTCAAAAATCATTTGTTGAAAAACATGAGCACAAAAACATACTTAAAATTCACAAAAAAAAATTATATACCTTTCGAATACATTCAAGCAACTCAGAACAAGAATTTTTCAGGGGGATACAACTATCGTGATCCCACACCACAAATGTAGCACTGTCAACTTCATCGATGATTGTAAGCTTGATTCTATATCTAATTAAATATAAAAAAAGAACATTAAAAAATAACTCCATTCAACAATCAATAATGCATTTAAGTTTAAATAGAAAATAAAAAAACTAACCTAGGAATAACATTCACAACATGGCAGAAATAGCATTCGTAGTAGTACCTCCCAAAGTCTGGGGTGACAGCTTTGTTGCATATACATGTAGCGTACCACCAATCTGGGCCATTATTAACACACTTCACAATTCCAAAGACTATGTATAAACCATCCAACAATTATAATTAATAAGAATCAATTAATTGAAAGTGATAAAAGTGATTACTGAATATTGAATAACAAAATTAAGAACAAAATATAAAAGAATAACAAAATATTGATTGAAAGTGATAGTAAACCCTTAAAAGTATTCACTCTCGCGAATTGGACCACAATGACAAGTTGATAGATATCACCATTAGCAATAAAACTATTGACCTCATCTACATAATCCCCAAAAAGGGTAACCTCTAACTTGACATTGCAGCTAAAAATAAGAATCAAGTATACTAATTAGATAATAGATATTTGGATGAAGATATATGAAATGTGCAAGGAACAAAATTGTAATAGCAAAGTATCCAGTATTTAAATTACAGAAACCTTTAAAATTTGAGTGCACCTAAAAGTAAGTAATGAACATCGGTTTAAATAGCCAGTTGGGATCACATTCAATATTATATAAGTCATATCAGTTAGTAAGTAAGTCATTTTCTAAAATAAGAAAAAAGAATCACATTAAAAATCCTAGAAGATCATAGTATACTAATTAGATAACATAGATCCTAAAATTTGCAATAACAATCAGTGTAGGAGGGAATTAAAGAATAGATGAAAGAGAATGAAATGCAATGGTCTAATGTAACACTTTGTACAAAATGAAGGTCTCAAATTGAAATTGAATGGCAGTAACAATGAGGGTAGGTAGGAGTTAAAAAATATATCATAGTATACTAATTAGATAAGAAAAATTTGGTTCAAGATATATGAAACATGCAAGGAAGAAAATTGTAACAACAAAGTATGAAATATATAAATTGCAGAAAACTTCAAAAACTTAGTGCACCTAAAAATAAGTAATGACATTGATTTAAATACTCGTACGATACACGTGTCCTGCATGTTCGAATGTGTCCTATTAAAAAAATTATTATTTTTAGTTTGGATATGTCTGAAACATGCTTGGACATGTCTCAAACACGCTTGAACACGTCTAGGACATGACCTATTAATATTTTTTTTGAAAAACATAGTTTCCATGACTAACATTCAATTAGTAAGCCCGTAACCCACCTAAGTCCAATCACATGACTAACGTCCCAAGCTATTTTTTTTACATACCAGTATTTTAAGTTTTATCTTTTAACACGCCACTATTAGACTTTTAAGTTTTATTTTTTCACACGCCACTATTTTTATCTGCTCCTTCTACCTCTGCTCGCATCAAGTCGTCCACTTTGTCGTCATCGAAGTTTGCCTCACACCAATATCCCCTCTAGTTAATTTTTTTTATGCACATGTACTTGTATATGATTAGTTCTATTATGAGAAGTTAGTTTAGGAAATTTTTTAGAATATGTCAATAGAAATTATATTCCATATTTTTTAGGAGGGGCTTATTAGGTAGCAAATATTGATACATATGACATATATTAAGATATTATAAATCTTCAATCTTATAGAAATGATATTAATGAATTATGAATTTTTTTCTTAAATTTTGCAATTATATATATATATATATATATATATATATATATATATATATATATATATATATATATATATTTTTTAGGAGGGGCTTATTAGGTAGCAAATATTGATACATATGACATATATAAGATATTATTTTTCTTATAGAATTTTAATGAATTATGAATTTTTTTCTTAAATTTTGCAATTATATATATATATGTGACTTATCTGTGTCCTACAATTTTTTGAATTTAGTGTGTCCTCGTATTTGTGTCCGTGTTTGTGTCTGTGCTTTATAGGTCATATCAGTCAGTAAGCAAGACCTTTTCCAAAATAAGAAAAAAATGACATTAAAATCATAAAAGATCATAGTATACTAATTAGATAATACAAAACAACTTAATCAAACATTACTGGGTAAAGGATATATTTGAAATATACAACGAACAAAACTGATACATCAAGTATCTAAATTGCAGAAAAAGATAAGAAAGGGACATGACCTGTCAACGTCAAGCACATTAGTTTAAATAGGCAGTCAGAATCACAAAAATCTGGTTCAAGAAATATGAAACATAGAAGGAAGAAAACAGTACAAACAAAGTATGAAGTATATAAATTGCAGAAAACTTAAAAAAGTTAGTGCATTTAAAAATAAGTAATGAGCATTGCTTTAATTAGGAAGTCGGGATGACATTCAATATCATATCAGCCAATAAGCAAGTCATTTTCCAAAATAAAAAAAATCACATTAAAAATCATAAAAGATTATAGTATACTAATTAGATAACACAAATCAACTTAATCAAACATTATTGGGTAAAAGATATATGAAACATGCAAGGAACAAAACTAATACAGCAAGTATCTAAATTGTAGAAAAAAAGGTAATATAATAGCAATTATCTAAATTAGTATAAAGTATATGAAATATGGTTGAAGTATCAAGTATGCTAATTAGATAACAGAAATCTGGTTTAGGATATACGAAACATGCAAGGAACAAAACTATAACAGCAAAGTATCATGTATATAAATTGCAGAAAACTTAAAAAACTTAGTGCACCTAAAAATAAGTAATGAACATCGATTTAAATAAGCAGTCGGGATCATATTCAATATCATATAAGTCATATAAGTTAGTTAGGCACAAATTTCCCAAAAAAAAAGAATCACATTAAAAATCCTAAAAGATCATAGTATACTAATTAGATAACACAAATCCAGTTAATCAAACATAATTTGGTAAAGGATACATGGAACTTGCAAGGAACAAAACTCATAGAGCAAAGTATCAAGTATATATTGCAGAAAACTTTAAAAACTGAGTACATATAAAAATAAGTAATGAACATTGGTTTAAATAGGCAGTCAAAATCACAAAAAAATGGTTTAGGATATATGAAACATGCAAGGAAGAACACTGTAACAACAAAGTATGAAGTATATAAATTGTAGAAAACTTAAAAAACTTAGTTCATATAAAAATAAGTAATGAACATTGCTTTAATTAGACAATCAGGATGACATTCAATATCATATAAGTCATATCAGTCAGTAAGCAAGGCCTTTTTCCAAAATAAGAAAAAAATGACATTAAAAATCATAAAAGATAATAGTTTACTAATTAGATAACACAAAACAACTTAATCAACATTATTGGGTAAAGGATATATGAAACATGCAAGGAACAAAATAGATACAGTAAGTATCTAAATTGCATAAAAAGGGTAAGAAAGGGACATGATCTGTCAACATCAAGCACATTGGTTTAAATAGGCAGTCAGAATCATAAAAAATCTAGTTCAAGATATATGAAACATGCAAGGAAGAAAATAGTAACATCAAAGTATAAAGTATATAAATTGCAGAAAACTTAAAAAACATAGTACATGTAAAAATAAATAATGAAAATTGCTTTAATTAGACAGTTAGAATGACATTCAATATCATATCAGTCATATAAGTCAGTAAGCAAGCCATTTTCCAAAATAAGAAAAATAAATCATATTAAAAAACATAAAAGATTGTAGTATACTAATTAGATAACATAAATCAAGAGGTAAGAAAACCGATACAACAAGTATCTAAATTGTAGAAAAGGGGTAAGAAAAGGGCATGACCTATCAACATCAACCTCAATGACTATCATCTTGGTCGTGTTTCTATCTGTGTCATATTCCTTTTCAGTACCAACAGCAGTTAGCAGGCCCATTACATCTGCAAAAAAAAAAAAGTAAAACCATATTGGACACAGTATAACAAAGAACATATTATAAAATTATTGAACTTGCAATTACCAACTAAAAGGGGAAACTCTCCATCACTCTGAAAAATTTCGTCAAATGGAACTAGCTTACAACCATAAAAAGGAATCACTTCACTTTCATATGGCCTTACAGTAGTTCTCAATTGAAATTTTAAACAAAATTTGTTACCAAGTGACTTCAAAACTCAAAAGAGGGTAAATTGAGTTTATAAAAACTTTTCGCAAATCTTTCGAAAAACTCTTGACTACCAATTTTCATTGAAACTATTAATTGATAAAAATAAATAAATGGATAAGATAGAGAGATATTGCTCACCAGTGAACCAAGAGAGAAATATTCAAGCAAGCAAATAAGCTAATGCACAAATATAAAAAGAAAGGTTTAGAGAATCAAACACAATGGTTTTTCCTAGTTCAGCCATCTTTTGTGGCCTACTTCCAGTCCTTAAGCAATCACTTGAGATTTTCCACTAAGCTCCAAGCTTGAATCAGGTTCTTGTAACCTTTACAAATTAGAGTACTCAACAATACCTTGGGATACCTCACACTTGTGCTTTGTGCCTCAGCTTCATGGGATACCTCATCTTTTACAAATTTGAGGGATGCCTCACCCTCTTTATAAATTATGCAAAGATAGAATGGATAGAATCTCTCTCAAAGAGTGAATAATACAAACTGACGCTTATAGGTATCAAGGATTCATATTTTTGCTTAAAAACAGAGAAAATATGAAGAATATGTGCAAAACACGTATTGATGCTCAATTAAGGTTTTCAGAATATTTCTCTAACCCCATCAATGCCCAACAACCTTACATTTAAAGCCCATTAAAGATTAGAGCCATTGGGGTGGTTGAGAAGCATTAAATGCTACATTATAGTCGTTACTTTATGTTTAAACCTTGTTATTCGAATAACATAATGGTTATTCGAATAAATCTTTAAATAGCATGTAGGAGAAAGCTTTTGAAGAATACGTTATTCGAATAACACAATTGTTATTTGAATAAGCCACTTAAAATCTAATTTCTGGAAAACATGTTATTTGTAACACCCCAATTTTTAGAAATATGTCCCGAATGTTCTGTTTGCTGTTTTTCAAGCTTTTGTATAAATGACCATTGTGTCCCTATTTTACTGTTTCTTGTTTTTCTGTATGAAATACAAATATGTTTTACAGGCTAAAATTTTATTTGATCGTTTTACGTAATTTGCTTCGAGACGGTAAAATAAAAATTTTCTCAAGCTAAATTTTTCTGGGAGATATACGAACAATTATACTGTACTGTAATTTTATTTGAACGTTTTGGATTATTTGCTTCGTCGTGGGGAAAAATAGAAAAATGACCGTTACGTCCCGATTGTACTTGTTTTTAATTTTTCTATATGTTACAAAGTTGCTTAATATTACTTGTGCATGATTTTATTTGGACTTTTTGTGCGATTTGCTCAGAGACAGAAAATAATATTTTTTCGGGCCAGGGAAATCTTGTTTTAATTATTCAGACTTGGGATCTTACTAAACCCAATTCTTTGAGACGATAATTAATCTTTTAATTTTTAGGATTTAACTGCCTAATAAAATAATTTTGTATATTATTTTATTAGTCAGTATAATTAGATGACAAAGTGGACCCGGAAATGTTTTGCGAGACCCACGTTTAGTTAAAACAGTTAACTTAGTAGCTTAATTAAACACCATTAGTGAAGGAATTCTCTAGAACAAGTGACTAAGCTAGCTAATGACTAGGTTAATGACTAAGCTAATGACTAGGTTAGTGACTAAGGTTGGTGACAAGGCAAGGATGAACCAATGAGAACTAAGCTTGCTAACCAAGTTTTAATCTTGACCTTTGATTCATTCTAAGGCTTGGATGAAGCCAAACCCATGACACCTTGCATGGCTTTGAAGTTCACGGCCATTTGGCCTTTGGAAGACAAAAATCATTTCATCCTTCAAGCAATTTCTCTCTTCTCTCTCTTCCAAAAACCCTAAACACCATTGAAGCTCTCTTGAAGCTCCATTCGGCCAAACACAAAACCATACCATCCAACCACCCAAAATTTTATCCAACCAAGTTTTCTAAACCTAAACACAATCCTAAGAACATCTCTAGTTGAGAGTTCTTGCAAAATCCTTCATTTGAAGCTTGGAAACCTACTTGGAAAATTTTACCTAGAAGGTGAAATTTCTTGTTTTCCATTTCTAAACTCTTTTTCAAAGTTCCAAGCCATGATTTCTCCATGGTTTAAGTTCTCTTTTATGGTTAGTAACTTGTAGATTTTGTTTAAGTTTGTTAGGTGATTTGAAGGAGAAAACCGAAACCTAGAAGAGGTGTGAAAGAATATTTTTGTCTTCATTTAAGGTAAGAGGAAGACAAATCTTATCATCCATGTGTGGTGGTAAGAAGATGGAGTTTTATTTGTGGTGATTGTAGAATCCATAAGGATTCCTTGTTTGTGTTTGTTTAGTAGCTTGTTTGTGTGGTTGTTAGTAGCTTTCCTATTTGATGTTTGTAATAATTTGTATGATGTTGCATGTCTACAAGCTTTGATAATTTGTATGTGTTAGAAATGCATGATAATGTATAAGATGTGAATAACATGCTAAGGTATGCATGAGTGTTCCAAAGAACACCACACCAAGGCTCACGGTCATTGACCAAAAGGAGAACCAAAATGTTCTCATTATTTTCCTAAAGTGTAATTTAATTAACCTAGGAAAATTAACAAGAGATAGAATTGTGTAGATCAAGGAAAATGAATTTAGAAATCAAATGACCCAAATGTATATTTCGGCCAACATGCCAAACCAAGAATTCATGATTTCTAAAATCAATTCCAAACCGTTTTCAAGTATAAAGATGCAATATATGTTAAAAAGAATTTTTCTACAATGAGTTTTAAAGAAACAAATTGATTAGAATTAAGTTTAAGGATTAAAATTAATAATTTTATTGTTAGAAAAGAAATACAGTAACTTTCAAAAATTTCTAACATATAGCTCATACTGTATTTTGAAGCATGTTAGTGGTTTTCAAAAGGTTTAAATTATACGGTTAAAAATTAAGTAAATAGAATTTTTACGGAAAAATTAGGAAACCATTAATATAATTTTCTAAGCAAAATACTGTCAATTTTTAGTAAAAACGGGCAAATAAGAGAGAAAAGATGTCCAAAAGACAGTATACGGTATAGAAATTATTTTACTTAGTTTAAACGCATTATTTATTATTTCTGTTTATTTAAACAGTAATTTTTAATGGATTTGGACAATAAAATGATTTAAAAATCTTACGCGATTGAGAAAACGTATTAAAAAATCTACGCGATTTTAAAAATAGCAAAATATATTTACGCGATTTAAAAACGTTTGTAAAAACGATGGGATTGCGAAAACGCGATAAAATTTCTACGCGATTGACCAAAACGGTATTTTCTGTATTTTTCTGCTGTCGGGCTATGAGGTGAACCCGTACAGGCTTTGGAACAGTATTTGTCCGGTGGGACTTATTGTATCTTTTTATCTTTGAGGATATATTTTTATTGAGGGTATTCTGGTAATTTCTCATATATTGAGTTTATGCCAATTTTTGGTGGATTGGTTGACGAGGTGAATCACATCGTGTTGTCGATGCGATAAACGTAGTGTGGTTCATTGTCTTTATGAACTTGGAGACATTAGTGTACGGGATCCCATATGTGGACAGTCGGTCACTCCGCTGGGCCGTGGTAACCGATAGCACACTAATGAACTCGACACGCACTATTTTTAATCGAGATTTCGTAAAGTCTAATAGTACATTGCCTGTAGTGTCACAACGTGAGACCGTGAACTACACCACGCCTTGGATGATGGATTCCATGTGACGTGGGGCTATAGACGCAACGTGAGACCGCAGAATAGTTTGGTTGGGCAGCCGTGGTACTAATAGATTTTGCGGGTCATTCTCTCTCTGATATATGTTTGTGTTTAGCTCCATGGAGTAGGATCGTGTCATATTGTATATGGTTATATCTTGGATATTATTTTATTTTATCTGTTTATTTTATTTGGTTATTATTATGATAATTTGTCTAATTCTTATTTTATTTTATCTGTGATATTATTTTATCTGTGATATTATTTGATCTGTGATATTAGTTTATCTGTGATATTATGTGTTGTTATGATACTATTATGTTACTAATTATTGTTATAGCTTTTCATATTACATGAACGTATATCTCGTTATTTGTCGTTTTCTTATTTGCCATGTTTGTGATGATTTTAGTTTGTCTTACCTCTTTATTGTATGTGTTTTCGTATATTTATTTACTTCGGGTAAAGAGTTTGAGGAAGAGGAACAACCTCTTGAGATTTTGTATCCCGAGGAGGAAGAGGAGCAGCAAGCCGAAGACCAGTACGACGACCAAGAACCATCTGATCATCCATATCCATTGGATTGATTTGTTTGGGTATGGCGGTGCCAGGATTTTTGGGGTTTGTGACACTCGAGTTTCACGGTGGATCGTTAGCTTGGCATCTGCGGGAGACAGAGACTCATGACTTATGTGGGACGGTTGATTGTCCATACGACTTACGTTTGATGGAGAACCAGTGATGACGACTACTGTGTTTCTGCACTTAGAGTTGCCTTTATCTCTTAGGCGTCATTGGGGTGGTGTATCCACTGAGCCTAGTGAGATGACTATCGTATCGACTGCGCGGTCTCATTTCCGCCGAGTGTCGAGGCATCCTGGATATTTATCTTCTGATGAGTTTCTTGAGAGTGATCCATCAGAGGATTAAATGTTTATGATGTTTTTTTTTTGGCACGTCTGTGTATGTATATATTGACTCTTTACTGCTTTTGTTTACTGTTTCTGTTTAAATATTTGTAGATATAGTTGTAAATTATTTGTATAAGTTATAACTTGGACCATATGTATATTATGAGTGATGTTGTTCTGTTAGTTTTATGTTTCCGCGTTATTTTATTTAATAATATTCTGTTTAATAGGAATTATTTTACAACCCGTATTAGTACGTAATAAATGTTTTACAACTTGGGTAGATTTTATTTATCTTTCTTTTATTTTCTTTATATATGTGACATCCCCACAAGGGTGTTACATTATTCGAATAAAATAGGGCATTATTCGAATAACCCAATTGAAAGTTGATGCGTTTTTGTTCATTTTAAACATTTATTTGAATAAAATAGGGTTTTATTCGAATAAAGCTTGGATCAGTTGAAATATTTGACTTCTCTGACTTTTATTATTCGAATAAAGGGAGGCTTATTCGAATAAATCTTGATTAGTTTAAATTTTTGCCTTCCCTGACTTTTATTATTCGAATAAAGTGACCTTTATTTAAATAAACTATGTAAAACATGTTTTGTCAGCAATGAGACAATGCCAAGTGATTCCAAGTGGTCTTATATATTTTTGGCACTTAAAAAAATGTTTCTTTGGAAACCAAAAATCATTTTGAAGCTTTTAAAATAAGTGTGCTATTCATGTTCTTTGAAAAATAAGTTATAGAGCATTTATGTGAATCACATGATACCTTTACATATTGATCTAGGTCCTAAAGCTAAACTTGAAGGTCATGGACTTGATCTTGCAACATCTTCATGTTTGTTATCATCAAAACAAAGTCTTTCAAGAGATAATAGTCAATTACATTCTCCCCCTTTCTTTTAGAATTCTTTGATCCTGTTTAGATTAATCTTTCTAACCTGTCTTTTCTCAACACAATCTCCAAAATTGTCAAATATAACTTTAGCCTTTTCTCCGCTTTTTGTCATGATAAAAAAGATAAGGCAAGCAAAAGATGTTCAATTAGTGTCAGCTTTTGTTTTAAACTAGCCTTAACAATATATATATATATATATATATATATATATATATATATATATATATATATATATATATATATATATATATATTCAGTTATGATCATAAAGACTAGCAAACCATTCAAATAGATTCTCATATCATTAAATTGCTCAAGATAAAGAAAAGAATACTTATATCATTCATTCAAAACAAAGCCAATTACATTTAGTATCATTAAACATATCAAGTGCATAATCATGGCTAAAACATCAAAAACATCCAAAGCAAGGATCCTAAGACTAAGAATTCTAAAAATATGTATCCAATGGCGGAGGAGGGGAACTGGGAGCCTGTCCAGACACCAAGGCTCTCAAAGCAGCCTGCTTGCGCTCTATTGCCTCAAGCCTATCAAAGATAATGTTGCTGGTGTTCTCCATATAGGCCTTGATGTTGAGCATGGTTATCATAAGTTGTTCCTTTGATACAGGACCAACAGCAAAAGCAGCAGCAACAGGAGCACCATCCTCAAGAGCCTCTCCAGGTGCAGCAGCGGCATCAGCCTCAGGAGCCTCTTCTTCTTCAGCTCCAGCTTCTCCTACTTCATCAGGGTATACCTATCCTTCAACGCCAGTGTTGACCATCTTCATCTTTTATAGCATGTATTACCCAAAAATGTTGAAATAAGTCAATACAATAGCTTGTTCTGTCTCCAACACCTGAGGGTAGTCCTTAAGGAAGGTTGTAATCAGCAGCGCATAAAGCAACTTGGGCTTCTCTTTGCCATTAACTTTCATCATGTGTTTACCGATGAAGTTTGGCCAATTAATCCTATGGCCTTTCTTCAGAATCCATATCATATAAATGTCGTCCTCTGTCAGGTAAGCATAATTCCCACGACGAAGGGCAAGAATGTATGCATAGGCATAATGAAGGAGCCTTTCTTGACTCTTAAGCATCCCTCCCTTCAAACTAGCTTTTCGAACCTCCGTGCCAGGCTTTACAATCAGAGCTATGGCTTCATCTTTCTTGTAATCAAGGGGTCTGCTCTCCTCTTCAATGGGAAGCCCAGAAGCATGCATGCCAAATTTTTCCATCATTTGGCAGGTGTGATCACTATTTACTGATCCCTGACTTCATAGATTATATTTTCATTCTCAATCCTTAGATTGTAGTAGAACATCTTTACCAAATCAGTGTAGATCTTATCCTTATAGCAGCACATTTTTAGAACTCCCTGATGCGGTAGCTCATCCAAGAACCCAAAACCCTCTTCCTTCTCGAACCAAGGAAGATCAATGTACTTAGGCTACACCATATTTCTCATAATGAAGCTTTTCCTGAAACAGTTCCTATCTTCTTCATTGGATGATAGCTTGCGAAGATCCAATGGGTTGTTTGTGGGTGCCGTATTGGTGCGAGGACGTTTGGAGGAGGAGGCCATGATCTAGGAGGGGTATGGGTATGGTGTTTGGGTGAGAGAGAGATGATGGGAGTAAAAAAGATATACACGTGAGGGAGATTTTGAGAAGAGAGAACAAAGACACTGAAAAGAAAAACTAAAAGGGAACATGAAAATGAATCATGGGGCGTGCACAGAAATATAAAGGCCCATGTTTTATTTGAATAAAATTTGTGTTATTTGAATAAAATTGGGGTTAGTGAAACGTCTTAGCTATGCTGCCAAACGTTATTCAAATAAAATACTTGTTATTCGAATAAAACTTGGGTAAGTGAAAGGTCTTGGTAATTTTGCCAAGTGTTATTCGAATAATGTTTGTGTTATTCAAATAACACAACATACATTATACACTGCAAAACGCTTCTATGAAGTGTTATTCGAATAAGGATTCCTTTATTCGAATAAGACATATGAAACAACAGTTTTTGGGAGCTACTGGAAGATGTTATTCGAATAAAATCTAATTTATTCAAATAAAACTATCAAAAAAATCAACAGCAAACAAGTTTATATCAGTAGAATGAAGAGAGAATTCTTACCCAGCTTGTGGAGTACCTGCAAAAGAAAATTAAAGGAAACTCTGACGCCCAAGTGAGTAATGATTCAATGGAAATAAATCAAAGATAAAGTAATGCAAGCATTCATTCATATGCAAGATTGATCAGTGATGCCCAATTCTCTTCTAATGTAGTAGAATGCTTCTTTTGCTAGAGGTTTGGTGAAGATATCAGCAAGTTGTTTAGTTGTTTCTATAAATTCAAGTATGCTATCACCTTTTTGAACATGATCCTTAATAAAATGATATCTTATTCCAATATGCTTAGTTCTTGAGTGCAAAATGGGATTTTTGAACAAATTAATTGCACTAATGTTATCACACCTTATAGGGATGTTATCAAGCTCAAGACCGTAGTCTAGAAGTTGTTGTTTCAATCCAAAGGACTTGAGCACAACAACTTCCAACTGCAACATATTCAGCTTCAGCTATAGACAATGTCACACTATTTTGTTTCTTGCTATGCCAAGAAACTAGTGAGCTTCCCAGCAAGTGGTATGTCCCACTAGTGCTCTTCATATCCATTTTGCATCCAGTAAAATCAAAATCAAAATTACCTATTAAGCTACAAGAGGCACCTTAGGGTACCATAATCCTATTTGTGAAGTGTCTATTAGATATTTCATAATTCTTTTAACAGCACTTATATGTGATTCTTTAGGATTTTCTTGAAATTTAGCACACATGCACACACTAAACATAATATTTGGCATACTTGTTGTAAGATAAAGGAGTGAGCTAATCATACCTCTATATTTTGTAATTTCTACAGATTTACCTCCTTCATCCTTGTCCAAGTAACAAGAAGTGCTCATTGGTGTAGCCATTTGCTTGACACCTTCCATTCCAAACTTCTTGAGCAACTCTTTGCAATATTTGGATTGACTTATGAAAGTCTCATCCCTTATTTGCTTGATTTGGAGACCAAGGAAGAAGCTGAGCTCACCCATCATAGATATCTCAAACTCACTTTGCATAATATTAGCAAATTCTTTACAAAGAGAGTCATTAGTAGCATCAAATATACTATCATCAACATATATTTGAAGAATAAGAATGTTATGTTTTTTATGCTTGATGAAGGGAATAGTGTCAACCTTTCCTCTAGAAAAGCCATTTTTCAAAAGGAACTTGCTCAACCTTTCAGACCAAGCTCTAAGAGCTTGTTTTAAGCTATACAAGGCTTTTTTTTCAATTTAAAAACATGGTTAGGTAATTCAAAGTTTTCAAAACTAAGAGGTTGTTCCACATACACCTCTTCTTGTATAAAACCATTTTAAAAGGCACTTTTGACATTCATTTGAAAAGTTTAAAATCCATGATGCATGTATATGCAAGTATCATTCTAATGACTTCTAACCTAGCTATGGGAGCATATGTTTCTTCATAATCTATGCTTTCTTCTTCATTATAACCCTTAGCTACAAGCCTAGCGTTATTTCTTATTATTAAGCATGTTTCATCAAGTTTGTTCCTAAAGACCCATTTGGTGTCAATTATGGGATGATCATTAGGCCTTGGAACTAACTCCCAAACTTAATTTCTCTCAAATTGGTTTAGTTCATCTTGCATGGCCAAGGTCCAATGTTCATCATTAATGGCCTCATTTATGTCTTTAGGTTCAACTTGAGAGACAAAAGTCATATAGTTACATGCATCTCTAAGAGGGTTACGAGTGATTACCCCTTTTGATGCATCACCTATTACTTTATCAAGAGAATGATATCTTGATGCCCCTCATTCCTTAGGAAGATTCATGATTTGAGAATCATCTTATCTTCAGGAACCATATGGGCTTTCTTCTTATTTTTTTACTTCCTTTTCTTTATTATCTTGGTGAGTCCTTGCCAAAATCTCTACAACATCATTAACCAAATGCTCTCTCAGACTATTTGGGTTAGTTTCATCAAATGCAACATGTATAGACTCTTTTATGGTCATGGTTTGTTTATTATAAACTCTAAAGGCCTTATTATATATAGAATATCCAAGAAATATCCCCTCATCAGATTTTGCATTAAACTTCCCCAAGTTATCCTTTCCATTATTTAAAACAAAGCATTTACATCTAAAGACATGAAAATGTGAAACATTTGGCTTCCTTTGTAACACCCATGTGGGGATGTCACATATATAAAGAAAATAAAAGAAAGATAAATAAAATCTACCCAAGTTGTAAAACATTTATTACATATTACTACGGGTTGTAAAATAATTCCTGTTAAACAGAATATTGTTAAAATAAAATAATGCGGAAATATAAAATAAACAGAACAACATCACTCATAATATACATATGGTTCAAGTTATAAGTTATACAAATAATTCACAACTACAACTACAAATATTTAAACAAAAACAGTAAAGAGTCAATATATACATACGCAGACGCGCCCAAAACACACATCATAAACATTTAATCCTCTGATGGATCACTCTCGAAAACTCATCGAAGATAAATATCCGGATGCCTCGACACTCGGCGGAAACGAGACCGCGCAGTCGATACGATAGTCATCTCACTAGGCTCAGTGGACACACCACCCCAATGACGCCTAAGAGATAAAGGCAA
This sequence comes from Ormosia emarginata, assembly GCA_029884605.1. NCBI lineage: Eukaryota > Viridiplantae > Streptophyta > Magnoliopsida > Fabales > Fabaceae > Ormosia > Ormosia emarginata. The sequence goes on along the minus strand of JAQQTP010000078.1, from coordinate 13,961,162 downwards.
CTCTAAGTGCAGAAACACAGTAGTCGTCATCACTGGCTCTCCATCAAACGTAAGTCGTATGGACACAGTCAACCGTCCCACGAAAGTCACAGAGTCTCTGTCTCCCCGCAGATGCGAAGCTAACGATCCACCGTGAAACTCGAGTGTCACAAAACCCAAAAATCCTGACACCGCCATACCCAAACAAATCAGTCCAATGGATATGGATGATCAGATGGTTCTTGGTCGTCGTACTGGTCTTCAGCTTGCTGCTCCTCTTCCTCCCCAGGATACAAAATCTCAAGAGGCTGTTCCTCTTCCTCAAACTCTTTACCACGTAAATAAATATGCAGAAAACACATACAATAAAGAGGTAAGACAATCTAAAATCATCATAAACATGACAAATAAGAAAACGACAAACAACATATATACAGTTCATGCAATATGAAAAGCTATAACATTAATTAATAACAGGATAGTATCACAACAACACATAATATCACAGTAAGATAATATCACGGATAAAATAATACCACGTATAAAATAAAATAAGAAATATACCAATTATCATAATAATAACCAAATAAAATAAACAGATAAAATAAAATAATATCCAAGATATAACCATATACAATAGACACGATCCTACTCCATGGAGCTAAACACATACGGATATCGAGAGAGAAATGACCCGCAAAATCTATTAGTACCACGGCTGCCCAACCAAACTATTCTCAACGGTCTCACGTTGCGTCTATAGCCCCACGTCACATGGAATTCATCATCCAAGGCGTGGTGTAGTTCACGGTCTCACGTTGTGGCACTACGGGCAATGTACTATTAGACTTTACGAAATCTCGATTAAAAATAGTGTGTGTCGAGTCCATTAGTGTGCTTTCGGTTACTACGTGGCGGAAGACAAGTATCCATATATGGGATCCCGTACACTAGCGTCTCCAAGTTCATAAAGACAATGAACCACACTACGTTTATCCCATCGACAAGACGATGTGATTCACCTCGTCAACTAATCGACCAAAAATTGGCATAAACTCAATATATGAGAAATTACCAGAATACCCTTAATAAAAATATATCCTCAAAGATAAAAAGATACAGTAAGTCCCACCGGACAAATACTGTTCCAAAGCCTGTACGGGTTCACCTCATAGCCCAACAGCAGAAAAATACAGAAAATACCGTTTTGGTCAATCGCGTAGAAATTTTATCGCGTTTTCACAATCTCGTCATTTCTACAAACGTTTATAAATCGCGTAAATTTTTTTTTTCTATTTTTAAAATCGCGTAGAGTTTTTAATACGTTTTCTCAATCGCGTAAGGTTTTTAAATCATTTTCTTGTCCAAATCCATTAAAATTTACTGTTTAAATAAACAGAAATAATAAATAATACGTTTAAACTACGTAAAATATTTTTCATACCGTATACTGTCTTTTGGACATCTTTTCTATCTTAATTGCCTATTTTTACTAAAAATTGACAGTATTTTGTTTAAAAAATTATAATAATGATTTTCTAATTTTTCCGTAAAAATTCTGTTTACTTAATTTTTTAACCGTATAATTTAATCCTTTTGAAAACCACTAACATGCTTCAAAATACAGTATGAGCTATATGTTAAAATTTTTTGAAAGTTACTGTATTTCTTTTCTAACAATAAAATCAATAGTTTTAGTTGATTAAACTTAATTCAATTCAATTTATTTCTTCAAAACTCATTTTAGAAAAATTCTTTTTAACATATATTGCATCTTTATACTTGAAAATGGTTTGGAATTGGCATGTTGGCCGAAATATACATTTGGGTCATTGATCTAAACAATTCTATCTCTTATTAATTTTCCTAGGTTAATTAAATTACACTTTAGGAAAATAATGAGAACATTTTGGTTCTCCTTTTGGGTCAATGGCCGTGAGCCTTGGTGTTGTGTTCTTTGGAACACTCATGCATACCTTAGCATGTTATTCACATCCTATACATTATCATGCATTTCTAACACATACAAATTATCAAAGCTTGTAGACATGCAACATCATACAAATTATTACAAACATCAAATAGAAAAGCTACTAACAATCACACAAATAAGCTACTAACAAACACAAACAAAGTAATCCTTATGGATTCTACAATCAACAATCAACTTCCATTTTCTTACCACCACCCATGGATGATAAGATTTGTCTTCCTCTTACCTTAAATGAAGACAAAAATATTCTTTCACTCCTCTTCTTGGTTTCAGTTTTCTCCTTCAAATCACCTAACAAACTTAAACAAAATCTACAAGTTACTAACCATAAAAGAGAGCTTAAACCATGGAGAAATCATGGCTTAGAACTTTGAAAAAGAGTTTAGAAATGGAAAACAAGAAATTTCACCTTCTAGGTAAAATTTTCCAAGTAGGTTTCCAAGCTTCAAATGGAAGATTTTGCAAGAACTCTCAACTAGAGATGTTCTTAGGATTGTGTTTAGGTTTAGAAAACTTGGTTGGATAAAATTTTGGGTGGTTGGATGGTATAGTTTATGGCTTGGCCGAAACTAGCTTCAAGGAAGCTTCAATGGTGTTTAGGGTTTTTGGAAGAGAGAGAAGAGAGAAAATTGCATGAAGACAAAGTGATTATGGCCTTCCAAAAGCCATATGGCCGTGGACTTCAAAGCCATGCAAGGTGTCATGGGTTTGGCTTCATCCAAGCCTTAGAATGAATCAAAGGTCAAGATTAAAACTTGGTTAGCAAGCTTGTCTCCCATTGGTTGAGTTTAGCATAGTCATCTAACCTAGTCACATGCTTAGTCACTAATTAGCCTAGTCACCACACTTAGTCATCATGTTCTTGAAAGCTCTATCACTAATGAGGCTTAATTAAGCTACTAAGTTAACTGTTTTAACTAAACGTGGGTCCCGCAAAATATTTTTGGGTCCACTGTCATTTTATTATACTGACTAATAAAATAATATTATAATAATACAAAATTATTTTATTTGACAGTTAAATCCTAAAAATTAAAAGATTAACAATGATATCATTCGAGAATCGGGTTTAGTAAGATCCCAGGTTCCGAATAATTAAAACAAGATTTTCCTGGCCCGAAAAAATATTATTTCGTCCCGAGTAAATCGCACAAAAAGTCCAAATAAAATCACAGACAGTAATATTAAGCACTGTAACATATAGAAAAATTAAAAACAGTACAATCGGGACGTAACGGTCATTTTTTCATTTTTTCCCACGACGAAGCAAATCATCCAAAACGTTCAAATAAAATTACAGACAGTATTAATTGTCTATATATCTCCCAGAAAAATTAAAACAGTAGCTTGAGAAAATTTTTATTTTACCGTCTCAAGCAAATTACGTAAAAACGATCAAATAAAATTTTAGCCTGTAAAACATATTTGTATTTCATACAGAAAAATAAGAAACAGTAAAATAGGGACACAACAGTCATTTACACAAAAGCTTGAAAAACAGCAAACAGAACATTCGAGACATTTTTCTAAAAATTGGGGTGTTACATCCTTCCTTTGTATAATTCATATGAGATTTTCTTTAAAATTGACCTTATTAGGGCCCTATTCATAACATAACAAGTGATATTAAACCACATCCGCCCAAAAATACTTAGGAAGGTTGGCCTCATTGAGCATAGTTCTTGTCATTTCTTCTAAAGAACGATTTTTCCTTTCTACGACACTATTTTGTTGTGGTGTTCTAGGGGCAGAAAAATTATGCTCAACGCCATGTTTATCACAAAAGGTTTCAAATTCATGATTTTCAAATTCACCACCATGGTCACTTCTTATAAATGCAATACAAAAACTTTTTTTTTTGTTTGGGATAACTTTGACAAACTTTTTGAATGATTGAAAAACATCATTTTTGTGAGACAAGAATAATGTCCATGTGAAGCTAGAAAAATCATCCACAATCACTAATGCATAATAATTCCCACCAAAGCTTATAGTTATAGAGGGACCAAAAAGATTTATGTGCAAAAGTTGTAAAGGTCTAGAAGTTGAAACCATATTTTTAGCTTTAAAAGAGATCTTTACTTGTTTTCCCTTTTGACATACATCACAAAGTTTATCTTTTTTCAAATTTGAGCTTTGGAAGCCCAATTACTAGTTCTTTTATGACCAACCTACTCAAGTGATCCATGTGAATGTGAGCAATTCTCCTATGCCATAACCATGAATCATTTTCTTTACTCATAAAGCATTTAGCATCATTTGAGGAAATGTCATCAAGACTAATCATATATATATTATTGACCCTATGACCAACAAACTTAACTTATCATCCTTACCCTTAATTATGCAACAATTAGAATCAAATATGACTTTGTTGCCCTTATCACATAATTAATTAATGCTAAGCAAATTATGTTTGAGTCCTTCAACAAGCAAAACATTATCAATGGATGAGGAAGGGATCTTACCAACTTTATCAATTCTAAGGATCTTCCCTTTGTTGTTGTCGTCATATGTCATGTGACCACTCTTTTTAGGAAAAATGAGGGAAAACTTGGAGTCATCACCGGTCATGTGCTTGGAGCTACCAATATCAAGATACCACCTTGAGCTTTTGGTCTTCAAGCATACCTCTATTTCACTTTCTTCTTCTTCTTCATTTGCCATGATGCAAAGATAAGGTTCCTCATTCTCCGAATCATTGGTGGAATCCATATCGTTGTCTTCCCAAGAAATGTATGCTCTCCTTCTTTTTCTTTCCTTGGAAGGTCTCTTTTCAAATTTGTCCATCTTTTTTTGATAAAACGGACACTCAATCTTCATGTGCCCCAGTTTTTCACATTCATAGTAAGTTAGAGTAGATAAAGCTCCTTCTCCCTTTTTATATGTTTTCTTATGAGGAAAAAATGGTCTTCTTTGACTTTATTTTTTCTTGAGAAATCTTCCAAACCTCTTCACAAGAAGGCTGGAATTTTATTCATTCATCTCAAGATTGTCAATGCCATTTCCATCATCTTCATCTTCATTGTCAATTGTTGTGGAGGTAGCTTTAAGAGCAATCCCCTTTTTCTTCTGATCTTGCTCTTTATGTTGGTTGAGTCTGTTCAATTCTAGCTCATGCTCTTGCAATTTTCCAAAGAGGGTGACCAAAGTCATAGCAACTAGATTCCTTGACTTCGATATGATTGTTACTTTGGGCTACCAATTCCTTCTTAAGCATCTCAAAACCTTGTTAACAAGATCTTCATTGGCAAAAGTTTTTCCCAATGAAGTAAGATGATTAACTATATGAATGAACCTATTTTGCATTTCTTGAATATTTTCTCATTGGTTCATTCTAAACAATTCATATTTATGAGTGAGTGTGTTTATTCTAGATCTTTTCACCTCACTTGTGCTCTCATGGGTTACTTGCAATGTATCCCACATTTCTTGGGCAGTCTTACAATTTGATACCCTAAAGAATTCATCATACTCCAAAGAAATTGTGATGATATTATTGGCTGTCAAATTGTATTGGACCTTTTTCTTGTTTTCATCAGTCCTTTCATTTTTTTTGTGTATTGGTTCTTACACCATCAACTATACGTGTGGGGACAAAAGAACCATTTTCAACAACATCCCACACATCAATATCAATAGTTTCAATAAAAATCTTCATCATTTCTTTCCAACAGGCATAACTATCCTCATTGAAAAAGGGAGGTCTATTTATAGAAGAACCTTAGTTCGAAAAACCATTTGAAGTCATCTTTTCTCTTAAAGTTGCTAAGCTCTTTATACAAGAATCTAGCTCTGATACCACTTGTTACCAAGTGGCCTTAAAACTCAAGAGGGGGTGAGTTGAGTTTATAAAAACTTTTTGCAAATCTTTCGAAAAACTCTTAACTACCAATTTTCGTTGAACCTATTAATTAATATAAATGAATGAATGGATAAGATAGAGAGATATTGCTCACCAATGAACTAATCAAAAGAGAAATATTCAAGCAAGCAAATAAACTAATGCATAAATGTAAAGAGAAGGGTTTAGAGAATCAAATACAATGGTTTATCCTAGTTCAGTCACCCTTTGTGACCTACGTCTAGTCCTCAAGCAATCACTCGATATTTTCCACTAAGTTCCAAGCTTGAATCAGGTGCTTGTAACCTTTACAAATTGAAGCACTCAACAACACCTTAGGATACCTCACCCTTGTGCTTTGAGCCTCAGCTTTAAGGGATACCTCACCTTTTACAAATTTGAGGGATACCTCACCCTCTTTACAGATTATACAAAGATAGAATGGATAGAAACTCTCTCAAAGAGTGGATAATACAAATTGAAGCTTATAAGTATCAATGATTCATATTTTTTGCTTTAAAATAGAGAAAGATATGAAGAATATGTGGAAAACACGTATTGATGCTCAATCAAGGTTTTCAGAATATTTCTCTAACCCCATCAATGCCCAACAACCTTGCATTTAAAGCCCATTAAAGATTAGAGTCGTTGGGGGTGATTGAGAAGCATTAAATGCTACATTATAGTCGTTACTTTCTATTTCTAGAAAACCTTGTTATTTGAATAATACGATGGTTATTCGAATAAATCTTTAAATAGCACATAGGAGAAAGCTTTTCAAGAATACGTTATTCGAATAACACAATTGTTATTTGAATAAGCCACTTAAAATCTAGTTTCTGGAAAACATGTTGTTCGAATAAAATATGGTATTATTCGAATAACTCAGTTGAAAGTTGAAGCGCATTTGTTCATTTTAAACGTTTGTTTGAATAAAATAGGACTTTATTTGAATAAAGCTTGATCAGTAGAAATATTTGACTTCTCTGACTTTTCTTATTCAAATAAATCTTGATTAGTTTAAATTTTTGCCTTCCCTGACTTTTATTACTCGAATAAAGTGACCTTTATTCAAATAAACTATGTAAAACATGTTTTGTCAGCAATGAGACAATGCCAAGTGATTCCAAGTGGTCTTATATATTTTTGGCACTTAAAAAAATGTTTCTTTAGAAACCAAAAATCATTTTGAAGCTTTTAAAACAAGTGTGCTATTCATGTTCTTTGAAAAATAAGTTATAGAGCATTTATGTGAATCACATGATACCTTTACATATTGATCTAGGTCCTAAAGCTAAACTTGAAGGTCATGGACTTGATCTTGCAACATCTTCATGTTTGTTATCATAAAAAAAAAGTCTTTCAAGAGATAATAGCCAATTACAATATTCATGTCTTGTAGTTTGGAAGTACCTAGTGTTACCACTAATACCAAAGTAAACAATTATATAAACTTTCCCTTCATAAAGAAGGGACTTAAATTTGTATATCAAGGTTTTTCGCACAGATGTATACATGGTACAACCCTGCATTTAAATCAAATGAATTAGATATCACACATTTAAGAAATTAATGGATGACAATGAAAGAGGAAAAAACTTACAAATTCGTCCATGAAGACCATCTCAATGTTATTGATGGTCTTGGGGCTATTAAAACTTGGAAGATACCATAGCCGGACCATGCGAACTCTCACCCTCCAACACTCCCTTACCGAAGTGATTTTCTCCAAAGGATCGATATGCAAAGACATAGAAGATAGTAAACAGGAATGAATCAAAGAAATGAATATTATCAAGTATACGCACAAAAATTTAGAGAAAATAAGGAACAACCTTAAGAAACTAGTATTATTTGCATTAGCAAATCCATTTATAGGCAGAAAATTATAGAGAAACAGTTAGCGTTTCAAACCTGTTCGTATGGCTAGCTGTCGTCATTAAACCCTAACCAACACAAACACAAAAATCATAACCAATCAACTGGAACACCATCAAATAGCCTACAAATAACATACACATATGATTAGGGAATAAGAGAAGGAAACACAGAGTCACCATGGGAGGAAAAAGAAAGATAGAGAATCGGGGGAAGGGGAAGAGAAAATAGAAGAAAGAGAATTGGCCATAAAATTTGCAATAACGATCAGGGTAGGTGGGAGTTAAAGAATAAATGAAAGAGAATGAATGGGGAAGGAGTTGCAACATCGTGCATGCTATGGAAGAGAGGGGAATAAGCGAAGGACGCAGAGTCAATATGGGAGGAAAGAGAAAAATAGAGGTAATAAACTTGAGTGTGGGTAGGAGAAATGAAGTAAATGTAACGCATCATAGGAAATGATAGTTTCAAATTGGAACTGAATGGCAATAATAATTAGGGTCAGTGCGAGTTAAAAAAAAATGAAAGAGAATAGATGAAAGAGAATAAATGACATGTGGAATAAATGTTCAAAATTATTTGAATTCAAATTAATTTATTTATTAAATAAAATTCAATAAAAATTGAGAAGCTTTTTTAGAATAGAAAGGTGTAACTTTTGGAGGGAAAAAAAGTTACCGGAAGCTGACACTTGCATAACTTTCCTTATAATGACTTCTCAAATATGTTTAGTATATATTCACAAACGATTATAACTTTCACCAACAAGGTTAACTTACTTGTCTGAAATGTACAACTCCTAACTAACTAATCCAGCTGCTTCCAAGTCATTGTCCACGTGGCTTCTCATTTCGGAAATGTATCAATGCTTACCCCATCAACAAAAACCTTGTCGTGAAGGTTGATGTGAAGAAAATGTTGTTTGAGGGTTAAGAGTTTCTTCCAAGAAGCTTCCTCTTATGGCAAGTAGGACCATTGAACAAGCAATTGAACTAGGGATTGATACCCTTGCTAAAGGGTGCACTTAGCCAGAATTGCCTTGGGTTCGAGCTCAGGTGGACCAGTGGCTGGTTGTGGCATGACACCATATTGAATGGGATCTTGGTTAGGCTTTTCTCTCTATGTTTTCAAGAGTGAAACATGGAAGATTGGATGGACACGAGACTCAGCTGGCAAAGCAAGTATGTATGCAACCTTCCTGATATGCTCAATCACTTGAAAAGGCTCCTGGTTCCTCTTTCCTAGCTTGGGGTGCTCTTGATTTCTTAGGGTATGCTGCTTACGAGGTTCAGTCTTCGACCAAAACCCATTGTCCCACCTTAAATGTCCTATCTTGGTGATGAGAATCTGTATACTTCTTCATCCTATGTCGAGCACAAATTAAATGATGCTAAAGGTCCTCACGGAGTTATTTTTTGAGAAGAGTGTCTCGGCTACAATAGGGACTGATATTTGATCCATATCAAAGTCAGTCCAGTCAATGGGGTTCTTGCTAAACATTGCTTGGAAAGGAGACAAGTTGATTGCATAATGATATGATGAATTATAACAGTCTTCAGCCCAATGCAAGTAAGAGTGCCACTTATGAGGTTAAGTGTGAACAAAAGCTTTGAGGTACTGCTCCAAGCACCAGTTGAGGACCTTAAACTAACCATCGATTTGTGGATGGTAGACAATGCTAAACCGCAAATTGGTACCACTGAGTTTGAAGTTCTGGTTTCAAAATCGACTGAGGAAAATTGGATCACGGTCAAAGACTATAAACTTAGGGATTCTGTGAAGTTTAACCACAATGCTATTGAATAACTCTGCCACCAACTTAGAAGTGTGGTTAGTAGGTAGTGGACCAAAGCGGGCAGCCTTGAAAAAGCAATCAACCACAACCAAAATGCATATATAACCCTCTGATCATGGTAGTGTAGTTATAAGATCCATAGTAAGATCCTCCCATAAGCCTTTAGGAAGGGAAAGAGGTTGCAACAAAAACCTAGGCTTCTCAGTAGTGGTCTTTATTTGCTGGCATGTTTGGCAATTAGCCACAAATTGTTTCATGTATGCTTTCATTTTTTGCAAATAGCTAAATTTGACCAACCTCATGTAGGTTTTAAGAACCCAATGGTGACCCCCCAAGACTGAGTTATGGGCTTCAACTAGTAAAAAATCTATCTCAAGGGTGAGGAGGAAGGAATCCTTAATTTTCCATGGTATAGGATCAGTTCATTCCTGAGCTCATAACTAGGGACATGATTTGTTAACAATTTAGCTCACGGTTTTAGCAGTTCTTTATTCTCCAAGTTCCCCTGCCTTAGCTACTATAGTAATTGGCAATTAACAGCATATAAGAAGTGAAATTGAGTTGAATCCTTCATTCTTCATGACAGTGCATCGGCTATAATGTTATTGTTGTCGGATCGATATACTTTCACATAATCAAAGCCAAGTAACTTACTTAAGTAGTAATGCTGACTAGGGATTAGTACAACCTGGTTCTTCAGCTCTTTCAAACTTCTGTGGTCTGCTAATATAAAAAATCTCCTCCCTAAGAGGTAATGGCACCACTTTTCTACTGCTTGGGTAATGAAATATAGCTCCAACACATAAGCAAAGGCAGTAGCTAGACCGAGACTTAGCTTTTTACTAAAGATAACTATGGGATGTCCTTCCTATGATAGAACTACACCAATCCCCGTAGCATCGATTTCCACTATGAACTCTTTTTTGAAATTAAGTAAAGCTTATAAGATTTAACTTGATTTTCCATATATGATCATAGAACACCTAATAAACCATAGAGATATAAACTATGTAAAGTGTATACCTTGTTTGGGTATGATTAGGTTATATGATCGTCTTGAATGCTAGATCTTCTTTAAGACTAGGTCTTCCCCTTCATGCTCCAAGTTGTCATGCGGCTCTCAATAAGAAAAGCTTCTCGGTTAGGATTGAAGGGGGAATAGCCTACATTTATAATGATGTCAACCTTAGTTTGCCCTCCCATCACGGGCTACTAAGGAACTGACATACACTAATAGCTGCTTGACTCATCATCCCAATAGGCAAAAAATAAATGGATCACCCTTGGCCTATTCCTTCTCCTATATGAATCGACCATTAACCTATTTTAATAAATCTCAAAATATCTATTAGTGGTAGCCCATATTAAAAATATTTTACAATTCTCCCATTTAGGCAACACTAATTGAAGGATATTATTTTGAAAAACATTTTTTTCTTTTTTTAAAAAACGACTCTCGGGTTAACAACTAACTTTCACAACATACATGGCTACGATTTCAAAAAAAAAAACCACAATCCATGCGATAACACCTTCAAATTGACCAAGTCCATACCACTAACAATACCAAATCATGGCAACAATAACACTCTTTATTGATGTAAGATCGTCCATGGTCACAAGCATTACTAATAACATAAACCAAGTCCTGATGTGGTAGTGTAGCATGAAAATAACACCAAACCTGTGATCCAATAATGTTATTTTCAATGTTGGTCCTCTAATGATTTCTCTTCAATACCTTTGCTCTCTCTCGAGTGCAAGAAATCATTGTCATGCTCATCTTGAGCAAGAAAACTAACATGCTCCAACAAGTATGAATAACTAGCATGCTCATAAGAGCATGTACAACTAGCATGCTATTCCAAGCATGAAAAACATTGTCTGACATAAAATCATATGTCAATATATCTCATAAGGTACATAGTATAAAATATCATCCATATGCACATATAATAATAATCACCAGGTGTACCTAACAAGACAAGCAAATGCACAATATAAAATAATCAATGTGCAAAAATTATAATATTTGTCATGCCCCAAATAAAAGGTCTCAAAAGAGACAAACAAATGTAGTAAATAAATATAAAACACTCCCATTGACCAAGTATATTAAAAGAGCTTAACACTCCCATGTTTTCAATGTATCCTTTTCCTATTTCTTCACAAAGTCTCTAACTGTCAAGTACTTCAACTCCAAATGCTTGCATCCACTAGAAGATTTATTATTCCTTTTGAAATATATAACTAAACTATTATCACATTAAACCTTCAGTGGTCTAGAGATAGAAAAACAACTTGAAGACCTAAGATAAAATTCCTAAATTATGTCATATGAGAAGTAGCACCAAAGTAGGTATCAAACTCAACCCGTATAGTCGAAGAAACCATCATGGTTTGCTTAACACTCTTCTAGGATATGGCACCACCAGCTAGCATAAATATGTAACTATAAGTAGATTTCATAACATCGAGACACCATCCAAAATTGGAATATGTATATCCAACCACTTCTAAGTTATCCACCCTCCCATATACAAGCTTGTATGCTTTTGCTTTCTACAAATATATCTTCACTTTCTTGGCAACAACCCAGTGATCATGCCTTGGATTAGAGACATATCTCTATCGCGACCGAGATCGCGACGAGAGCGGTGAAAAATAAATTATTAGGAGTCACCACCAATTTTATTTTTATTAAGAAAAAATAGAAAATCTAAAAAATGGTATATGTTCAAAGATTCAAATTCGGGAGTCTAATTATGCATAGGGAAGGGTGGAGACTTAATACCACAACACATCTAATACATTCGTCTTAAAACGGTTATCTTAAGATCATTGTGCAATAATTTGATAATCTAAAAATAGATTTGTTTTGACCTTTTTTTAAAAAATAAACTAAAAAAATGTGAAAATTTAATTTTGGCTCGACGGAATGAGGTTTCACTCCTACGTATCTCTGGGTGCAATAAGGAATTCAAAATCACATCATTCTTTATTAAAAAAATGATCATGGGTTGGTTATTTTAAATTTAAAAAAAAGATTTACTTTTATCTTAAAAAATTCATTTGATATTTTTTTATGTTAAAAAATTTGAATCATCAAGTTGTCATAACTTAGATGATTCTAAAAGTTACAATATTAACAAGCTGTCACAACTCAACTAATCCTATTTTATTCTTCTAAAAAAGGTTCAATTATTTTATTATTTTATTTTTATTTTATCATTTTTTTAATTTTTTTCATTTTTTATCTTTTTCCTACCCAAAAAAAAAAACTAACAGAACTTTAAAAAAAAACAACATAGAGGCCTTACAAAAAAAGGGGAAAAAAGAAAGGGTTCTGTTTTGGAACTGAACAGGGGGTGGTTGTAAAGACGGGCTCGATAGTGGCCGGTTCACAGAGGGACGACTGTTGCTGGCAGTTCGGTCGAGTCTGGTTCAAGTGGTAAGGAACGGAGTTGTGATGCGGCTCGTCGGCAACAACAATGGGTTATCATGGGACAGCAGTTTGCGGGTCGTGTGGACTCCCAAATCAGGAAGGGATCAGAGTGCAGGCCATGGAGCGTGACAAGGTCTGGTATCGATGGTTAACATGGGACAACGGTTCGCGAGTTGCGCAAAATGGGTTACAGATCCCCCTAAGATCGGTGGTGCGGCTGGATCTGGTCGAGCAATGAGGCGTGCGGTGCGGGGTTGGGCGGTTGACAGTGCGATGGTCGCGGTGTTGTGCGGGTCACGACTGGCATTCACAGTTTGTGTCATAGATCAGATCTAGGCGGTGCAAGGTGCTGTGCTGCAAAGCACGAATCAGGTCTACGACGTTGGCTGGTCGAGGAGTGGTTGCAGGGACAGTTTTGGCTATGGGGATGGTGGTCTGGTTCGTGGCTATAGGGACGGTGGTGTTGGTGAAGTATTTTTCGGTTAGGTGGTGGTGGGTTGGAGTGGGTGGTTGTCGATGGTGGTTTGAAGATGGTGATGAAGATGGGTTGCTTTGCAAGGATGATTTGATGGAGGTAAAGGTATCGAAGGTGAATGGGGGCTACTATAGTGGAGTGTGGTTAACAGCTAAAGATGACGGTGGTGAGAGTTAATGAAGGATGGTGGTGAAGTGGAGGTTGAAGAGGTTGGTTATGGAGGGATTAATGTGGGGATGGAGAAAGATGGCTGCTTAAAATAAAAAATATGGCTATAGAGTTTGTTGTAGGCAGAAATCTCTTTAGGGGCTAGGTTGTTAGTTTTGGCTAAAGTGTCTTGAAAAACATGTAGGTTATGGGTTTTTATAAAAAAAAATAGTGTTTTGAGAGTGACGGTGGCTAGGGTTTAGGATGAGTTTAATGATGGCTGTTAGGGTTTGTTTAGGTGTTAAGTGGCATATTGGTTATGAGTTAGACAATGGGTCAAAGAGTCAAGTTATGGGTTAATGGGTCAGGTTATGGATTTTTGCAAGAAAGTTAGGTCATTTTATTTTGTATTATTATTATTATTATTATTATTATTATTATTATATTATTATTATTATTATTATTTTAAAATGCTCCAGATAAAACTAGGTGTTCACAATCTCCTAAGAACACTGGTAGGAAAAGCTAAATCAGGTATAATGCAAACTTGAATATTCATCAAACTCCCTATAACATTCACATACGACATTGACTTCATTTACTTCTTTTTTATAAAAAAAAATCACTTTATGGGTATTGGCTCTTATTAATTTTTTCACCTTTAGTAATATAAACCTTGAAGGATTGTATAGTGATCAAAACACGCAGCAGAACAATGTAATAGCAATCCAAAAATAGTCGTTTTTGTGTTCAAATTTATTCTAACATTATGAAATAAAATTCGAAATACCTGCTAAAAGGTACTTGATACTTTTAAAAAAAAATTATTTGATTGTACAAAGACTCTATACGTATCCACATTAAGACCAAGCCTTGCTATCAACTCATTTGAAACATGAAACTTATACAAAAATCTGAGAATAAAAAACCAGAGCAAAAAAAACATACATTTTTTGTTTTGATATATCAGTATATTTTAAAGTTTTCTTACTGCACACCTTAAATAGTCATAAAAGCTATTTTATTTATTTATTCCAAAAATAAATAACGTGCAACATTACCAAATCCTATTTAATAAACAACTTGTCAAATCTTACTTAACGTGCAACATGTCCTTTCTAATGTGCAGTATATCAAGTCCAACGAGCAATATATTAGATTCATATTTAATAGGATTTAACCAACCATTGGTTGCTGTTTGTACAACGTTCTTGACTTTTGTTACATATCTATTAGGATTTCAATAAATCTTATCTATCAAGATAACGTTCAACAATAAATATTATCTATTAAGATAATGTGCAACAATAAATTTTATCTATTAAGATAACGTGCATCAATAAATCTTATCCAATAGGATTTAAAATATTAGTTGCTACAACATTTGAAATTTTTGATTTTTCTATTCCAAATATAAGTTCTTCAAATAATTGTATCATATATTAATTGTATTCTAAGTGCTAGCAAAGAATATAATAATATTCAATTTGAAAAAAAATTATTTATTTGATTAAATTAAATTCTCTAATTTAATTATCAAATAATAAATTAAATAATCCTTTAGCAAAGATTAGAACACTCATTAGTATATGACTCTATAGGTTCAATACTAAGCCAATAGTAAATTAGTCAAACCAAATTACTAATCATGGTTGGTGTCTAGCAACACTCCTTAACGACCGGATAGCATGAAGTAACATCTTTTTCTCTTCGAGAACCTTTAGAAGAATAATGCAATATTTCATTTCATCATTCCAGCTTTAAGTTAACCTTAGAGTATGGTATAACTATCAAACTCTGATAGGTAGACCTTTATATTTTATAACCAACTAGTGAATGACTTAAGAAACTCATCTATTCATTCATTCAATTGCTGTGGTCAATGTCTTAATTTTACTATTATAATCATTGAGTTCAAACTCATTACCAAGAGTTGATGAATTCCTTCTTAATATATCATTAATCCTACAAGTATTTAATCATACCCAATATCCATTCAACTAGTGCCCTAGGATATTAGGTGTTCAAAATCAAGGTATAGCAAATAACTTGTTAATTACTATGATAATCTCAGGTCAAAGAAAAAGTTTACACAATGTTCTTCATGAGAATATCCTATTGACAGTTTAACGGTAACATAAACCATTAGGAATTCTCAGTTGAGTCAGTTCAATGATCATATCTCTATATGCATCATCTATATATGTGAATTAATAAATAAGATCTATTAATCTCTATCCAATAGAGACAATCACACATATATTGATTTATCTAGATTACTAATATCATATTCTCAATAATCTTACGATCAAGAACACTCTAGATAATATTATAAATAAAAACTCGATTCTCATTATCATGATCTCTATCATAATGACAAGTGTCTAAATTTAATCAAGGACCTTGTCACATTAATTAAATAATAAATATGACAAAATAAATTGAATGTCATGTTATTTATAAAAAATAAAATGATTACAATGCGTTCCAAAAAATTACACAATACATTGGATCTAGTGCATGTTAATTTTTCCTAACAATCTCCCACTTGCATTAGACTCAATCTCTCATGTATTTCATTCCTAATCCCCACTTATGTTTGTCAAACTCATTTACACCAAGTGCTTTGGTGAATGAGTCTACTGCATTTTCTTTTCCATCGACCTTTTGAATCTTAACATCTCCATGTTCAATGATTTCTCTAATTAAGTGATACTTCCGCAAAATATGTTTAGACTTTTGATGCGATCTTAGTTCTTTTGCTTGAGCAATGACTCCATTATTTTCACACAATAATGGAACTAGTTCTTCTATTGAAGGAACCACACCAAGTTCATATATGAACTTATTCATCTAAACTATTTCTTTAGTAGCCTTATTTACTGTTATATATTCTGCTTTAGTTGTTGAGTCAGCTACTGTAGTTTGTTTGAAACTTTTGCAACTCACACACCACCATTTAAAGTGAAAACATAACTAGAAATGGATTTGTTATCATCCTTATATGATGCAAAATTTGTATATGCATAACCTTTTAGTTTTAGTTCTGAATCTCCATAAATGAGGAATTGGTCTTTAGGTCTTCTCAAGCACTTCAAAATGTTTTTAACCACTTTCCAATGTTCCTCACCAGGGTCTACCCAATATTAGCTTGTTACACTCAATGCATAAGCAATATCAGGATGCGTACAAGTCATGGTGTACATGATAGCTTCTACTACACTTGTATATGGTATTCTATTCATGCGTTCTCTCTATTCAAGGGTTTTAGGACTATCCTCCCTACAGAGAGAAATTCTAATGCTAATTGGTAGATAGTCTCTTTTGGAATTTTCCATGTTATACCTCTTTAAGATGGTATCAATGTATATAGAATGTGAAAATCCAAGAAACCTTTTAGATCTATCCCTATAAATCTTTATTCCCAAAATATAGGTTACTTTTCCCAAATCTTTCATGGAGAACTATTCAGAAAGCTAAATTTTTGTACTTTGCAATGCTGGTACATCATTTCTTATAAGTCATATGTCATCAACATATAACACCAAGAAAATAATTGTGCTTCAACTATATTTTTTTAGACATAAGGCTCCTCTTCACATTTAATAAAATCAAACTTTCCACTTGTCTTGTTAAAGTGAATATTTCAACTTTTAGAAGTTTGCTTTAATCCATAAATGGATCGTTGTAGCTTGTAAACTTTATTATGATCAAACGAGGACGTGAAACCATCAGGTTATGTCATATACACTTCTTTTTCGAGATCACCATTTAGGAAAGCAGTTTTCACATCCATTTGCCATATTTCATAAGCATAGTATGCTGCTATAGCAAGTAGAATCCAAATTGATTTGAGAATTGCCACGGGAGAGAAGATTTCATCATAATTCGTTCCTTTTTTCTTACGATACCCCTTGGTAACATGACAGGCTTGATAGGTCTCCACCTTTTTGTCCACTCCAATCTTTTTCTTGAAAACCTATTTTCAACCAATAGACTTTATATCCTTTGAAGTTTCAATTAAAGTCCATACTTTGTTGATCTTCATGGATTCCATTTCAGATTCCATGGCTTGTTGCCACTTCTTGTAGTCAGAACTTTGCATGGCCTCTTCGTAAGTTCTAGGGTCATCATCATTATGATCAACCTCATTTGACACATCATCTTGCACTAATAAGTTTAATCTACTCAGTGCACAGTGTGTGCGGCTAAACCTTCTAAGAGGTTCATTTGCAACTAATTCACTTTGTACTGGATTTGGTGGTAATTGCATTGGTTCAAAAATTGGTTCATTAACCTATTCTTGAACCTCAACCATCGAAGGTGGTGACCTTCGTGTTAACTTCAGAACATCTAGAAAAGGTTTCTCAACTTACATTTCAAGCTCTTGAGCTTGCGTTATTTCATTGGTTTCTTGAACTTCGTCTAGTTTTATTTCTTCACCATGACTTCCTTCTGAAAGAAATTCCCTTTCTAAAAAGGTTGCTCCTCTTGCCACAAACATCTTGTGGTCAAAAAGGTGATAGAAATAATACCCCATTGTTTCTTTGGGATACCCAATGAACTTACATTTATCAGACCTTTCATCAAGTTTATCTATTTGCAATCTCTTGACATAGGCCAAACATTCCCAAACTCTAATGTGCTTGAGACTTGGCTTACGACCTTTCCATATCTCATATATTGTTGTAGAGACTGACTTTATAAGAACTTTATGTAATAAATATGTTGTTGTTTCTAAAGTATATCTCCATAAATTCATTGGAAGATCAGTGAACCCCATCATGGATCTTACCATATCTAATAAGGTTCGATTCTTTCTTTTGGATACACCATTGTGTTGTGGTGTTCCTAGAGGTATCCATTGTGATTGAATTCTATTTTCATTTAGATAATCAAGAAAATTGTCATTAAGATATTCTTCTCCTCTATCGGATCTGAGTATCTTGATGCTCTTACCAAGTTATTTCTCAACTTCACTACGGAATCTTTTGAACATTTTAAATGACTCAGATTTGTGTTTCATAAAATGCATAAAACCATATCTAGACAAATCACCAATAAATATGATAAAATAAAAATATCCTCCTTTGGCTTGAATTTTCATAGGCCCACAAACATCTGTATGAATTAGACCCAATAATTTAGAAGCTCGCTCTCCGTTCCAAGTAAATGGAGATTTGGCCATTTTTCCTTTGAGACAAGATTCACAAGTTGTATATGATTCATAATCATAATGGTCAAAGTAACCTTCCTTGTGTAACTTGTTAATTCTTTTCTCTTGTATATGACCAAGTCTACAATGCTAAAGGTATGCCAGATTTACTTGATTGTCTCTTTGTCTTTTAAGACCAGAAACATGCATAATCGGTTTTACATTCACATCAGGTAAGACATAAATACCACGTCGGAGATAGTCATTCACATATAAATCATCATTATGATAAATTGAGTTAATGTTATTATTGAAAACAATATGAAAACCATGCTTGTCCAACATAGAAATTGAAATAACATTCGAAACAAATTTCGGAACATAATAACAATTCTCCACCACCAATGTTTTGCTAGTAGGCATTATTAAAGAAATTGATCCTACAGCTAGGGCTGCAACATTTGCACAATTCCCAACCTAAAGACTAATTTCTTCTTTCTTCAACCTTTTACTTGTCTGTAGCCCTTGCAACATATTATAAATATTAAAACTACTACCAGTATCTAATACCTATATTGAAGAATCAGTAACAGTTAAAGAAATTATGAAAACATTTTTCATTAAAGTCTCACCTTGCTTCTTTCTTTCAGAGAAGCAAGATACTTTTTGCAATTTCTCTTCTAATGACCTTTCTCCTTACAGAAGAAACATTCAGCATCAAACTTGTCTGTCTTATCCTCTTTAACCTTGGGTTTGGTCATACCACCTTTAAGTGCAAGGGGTTTAATTTTCGGCTTATACTTACCCTTACCCTTGCCTTACCTTTTAAAGGATTTACTAGCCAGCATGGCAATTCCTTTCTTCTTCTCAAATGCAACTTGATTCTCATAATCAATCAATAAATTGAGCATCTTATGAAGTTCACAACTCATTTTATTCATGTTGAAGTTAACAATGAATTGTGAAAATGATTCAAGAAGTGACTACAAGATCAAATCTTGATAAAGCTCTTTTCCAAGTTTGCACCCCAACTTCTCAAGTTGTTCAATAAGATCAATCATCTTTAGAACATGGGGCCCAACTGGAGAGCTTGCAGTCAATGCAGACCTAAAAAAATTTTTGGACAACTAATACCTAGTTGTCCTGCTTTGTCCACCATACATTTTCTTAAGATGTTCAATGATCGTAGGTGAGTCCATATCCTCATGTTGCCTTTGAAGCTCGAAACTCATTGATATCAGAATGATGCATTTGACAGTAAGACATTCTTCCATGTACTTCTCATAAGCCTTGGTTGCTTTAGCATCTTCTTTGTCAGTAGGGGCAGTTTTGGTAAGGTTATCAATCACATCAATAAGTTTTCATGCATAAGAACATTTCTTAAATTATGGTACCAATCATCATAATTGGTTCCAACAAATTTGCTAGTATCAAGAATGCGACGCTAACTACATTACTATTAAGCTAGTTTCAAAAATCTTTATTTCTCTTAGTGGAGTTAAGAAATCCCTTATATGTATGTGTGTGTGTGTGTGTGTGTGTGTGTGTGTGTGTGTGTGTGTGTGTGTGTGAATGAGCCCTTTGGTAGTCAAGTCATTTCTCATGCATGTATATTTTAAAGTAGATAATTTTGTATCACATACAACTTTAAAAATAATTCTACACCATATAGTTTCTTGGTAATCAGGTCATTTCTATTTATATTAATGAATTAAACTTTATACAATTTTGTATCACATACAAAAATAATTTCATACCATATAGTTCCCTAGTTGTCAAGTCATTTCTATTGGTATTAATGAATTAAACTTTATACTCCCCGGGTAGTCTAGGTGTTTTGTATAAATTAATTCCTTTTATGTATATGCATCACATGCAATAATTTTTTTTTATCCTTTAAACCACGAGTCTCCTAGTTGTCAGGCCACTCCTTGTGAACAAGGAATATATAAAAAAAAGTATGTTATTTTTATAATATAAAATTTCCAAAAGCCACCGAGAAGCATATTACAAGTATACTAACTCACAATTGGAATTAACAAACCAATGTCACGCACAAAATATGCTTCAAGTATACTAACGCACAAATTCATAAATATAATTTGTCATCTTATGCGTAAAACTAGTCATGAATAAATTATTATATCACTTATAAATTAAATTCATGAAAGTAGTGTATAATTTCAAATTAGACTTAAGCACAAGAGTGAGCAGTGCACACAACAATTATGCACAAATTGCATCACAAGAAAAAATAATTCATTATTTAAATCATGCATCTACTTCACAAATTCATGAATTATAATTTTAGTAATACAATTTAAACACAAATAACTTAGGCTCTGATACCACTGAAGGATTTTATAGTGATCAAAACACGTTGCAGAACAACGTAATAGCAATCCAAAAATAATTGTTTTCGTGTTCAAATTTATTATAGCATTATGAAGATAAATTTGAAATACTTGATAGAATGTACTTGATACTTTAAAAAAAATTCTTCAATTATACAAAGACTCTATACGTATCCACACTGATACCAAGCCTTGCTATCAACTCCATTGAAACATGAAACTTATACAAAAATATGAGAATAAAAAACCAAAGCAGAAAAAACATACTTTTTCTATTTTGATATATCAGTATATTTTGAAGTTTCCTTTCTGCACATTTTCTAGTACACTTTCATGGCTCAACTTTAGCAATTAAAAGAGCAATTTATGTTTCTAGTACACTTTATGAACATGACAAGCATATAAGTCAAATTCATCTCATTATGTATTTATTTAGTACAGAATGTTACACTTTTCAAGTGAATTAAGTGCACAAAATCATCATCTTACATATGAACTAAATACAAAACACTATCACTTCTTAAGTAAATTAAGTGCACAATGTATTCATTAATACATCACATTCTAAGTGCATAAGAGGTTAGCCCACGAGTAACTAAATGCACAAGATCATCATTGCATAAGTACACAAAGTGCTCATTCCTAGGTTAAGTCAATTCACTTACTGAAAACCTTCAAAACTTATCATAATTTAATATATGGAATCTCTAATTCCTTAAAATAGACCATTATTATTCGAATAACACTTCATGTTATTTAAATAGTACACAATAACATGGCATTCTGTAAAAGTCTATTTGAATAGCACCCCGAGTCTATTCAAATAGCACTCAAAATATGGCATTCTGGAAATGCCTATTCGATTAGATCCCTTAGTCTATTTGAATAACCTTCACAAAATTGCATTCTATTGCATTCTGGCAAAACCTATTCGAATAACAACCATGGTCTATTTGAATAGTAGCCACAAAAATACATTCCAGTGCATTCTATAATTGTCTATTTGAATAGCACCAATGGTCTATTCGAATAGCACTCAGAATATGGCAATTTTGTCTCATTCTAGAATAGTCTATTCGAATAAACTTCATGGTCTATTTGAATAGTCTATGCGAAATTGCAACAGAAACACCAGAAACCACCATTTTTCTGCTATTATTCCATTCTTGTATCCATAAACTCACTTGATACATTTTTTCATACTATAAGCTATGTAGTAAAACATTAGAAAATCTTCAATACCAACTCTAATGGTGTTCACACACACACACACATGTATCCATAAACTCACTTTATACATTTTTTCATACTATAAGCTATGTAATAAAACATTAGAAAATCATCAATACCAACTCTAATGGTGTTCTCACACACACACACACACACACACATATCCAACCATATCTATGCTAAAATCTCAAAAATCACACCTCTATATATACAACCATGTTCTTACAGAGTTTCACGAAAAACTTTTATTTAATCCATTCCATGCAAGTTTTCAAGAAGCAAAGATGGATAGAACATAACAAAACTACATAAAAACCCCTACTTATACTTCTTTGTTAGTGGTGTTCTAGTTTCCTTCTTGTTCTTCCTTTGTTTCTTACTTCTTCCTTTTTTCGCTTCTTCTTTCTTTCCTTTCTCCCTTCTTTCTTTCTCATGTTCTGCTCCTTTTTTTCCTTTTATTTATTTTCTTTCTTCTCTATTTTCTCTTTTCTTTTCTATCTCTATTTTTTCTCCTCTTTTTGGCTACTAACAACTGTGTAGAAGGAGAGAAAAATGAGAGTCAAATGTGTGTGATAAGTCAAAGATGGTGGAGAGAAAGTTTGGAGGGATAAAGTGGTTTGACTTCAAGGCTTACTGGAACTTTTGTATCTTTTAAGGATATTTTGATCTTCCTTTGATGAGTTTTCTACTTTCCATAACTATTAGGAAAAATTCTAGGACTTCTTCTAATTTCCATGCTCATCATTTAATGATTATTCTTATACACAGTTAACAGCCACTAAGTTATAATGTTCCTCATGTGTGGTAAAAAATACCGAACTAATTCAATTATCTCTCAAAAATTTACCACATCTTATTCTAAGTATTTGTGAACTAGAAATAAAATCTCCACATTTACTTCTATCGTCTAAGCAATTTTACGTTAAGTTCTGAGCTACTATAAGTTATTTTTCACATTTGGTGTTATAGCATTATACTTAAACTAGCTCAAAAAATCACCACAATTCACAAGTAACTTATACAAGTATTATTGAACTTATATAACAATAATCAAGGCTATTAAGTTATGGAGGTTGTTACAGTATACACTTAATAGAGCTCGTAAGCTCACAACAAGAAATTCATAAATTAGCAAGGGAAATGTCCCTTGCTAATCCCTCACAAAATATTTTAGTGAGGGATTGGTGAGGACACATCCGTCAGTTTTTTTTCATAGCTAAGTAGCGACAAAATGTAATCCCTCACTAATCCATCGCTAAATACATGTAGCAACATGAATTTCCCTCGTTAATCTGTCGCTAACTCCTATGGCGCCTGTATTCCTTCGTAAATCAACGAGGGAAATTTCATCACTATTCCATCGCTATTCCATCGAAATTTCATACCAATTTTGGATCTAGTACAACTAAAATCCCTCGTTAATTCCTTGCTAATTTCTCTCACTACTCCCTCGTTATTCCCTCATTCACAATAGCAAAAAAAAAATGAAAGAAAGAAAAAAAGTAAAAGCCACCAGATTCCTAGCTTAAATATAACAGTTACTTCTAACCAATGATATAAACATGAAATAGAAATAGTACATTATGAACGCTAATAAAGAAGCATAAGTCTTTGTGCGTAACTGATATTATATGACAAAGCTGGATGTCCTAATCAATTCAAATCAAACTTCAAACATGCAACATCTATTTTGTTTTGCTTCCAAAAGTAAATCCACACAATTAAGTAATTTATAAGTTATTATGATACTCACTGAAAGATATGTATAATTAAGAACTAAAAAAAGACATACACACAAATGCACAGAGGGAAACAAAAATTAACTAATTCTAAAGATGGTTTCTTGAAGAATAGAAGTGCATAAGCAATATAATGCAAGTATGATTAATTAAATAATCTTAATATAAAGTCCATGTTATACAGGTTTATTGGGCATGATAAAGTATTAAGGTAAAAGAAAGGTAAGCTTATTTACAACATTCAAGTTTTTAATACTTAAAATACCTATACTAATGCTACTAAACACAACAGATCATTAGGAATTTACAACATCGAAGTCTCCATATATCCACTAATCTAAATGAAAGTTTTGGTCATATTCTTAAATCACAACTGATAATAGTTCAGAATATAAGTGAGGAGTAAGTCATGCATGAACACCTAAACAGATAATGCTGAATTCAAATAAATGCTGGAAACACAAGATACCTTATTTGCCTTGCAGCCTAAACCCATTAAAAAGTTATCTGGCTTTATATCACAGTGCATAAAACCCCGGGAATGCATGTAGTCAACTCTGTTTATCTACGCAAACCAAATTGAGGGAAAGAGTAAAAATACAATTGGTGTTTGTTAAAAGTATAGTTTTCTTAAAATTAAAGTGATACTTACTAGCTAATCTGCAAGCATCAGAACTGTTTTCAAAGGTAATTTCCTATTACAATAGTTAAACAAGTCTTCAAGACTTGGTCCAAAAAGGTTAATTGCCATGACATTGTAGTCACCCTCAACTCCAAACCATTTTAAATGGGGTATACCAGCTTAAAAAAAAAAAAGAACACACTAATCAGACAAGCTCATAGATTACTAATTTTACTTCATGACAATAAGGTAAGCAAATACATGTCTTGCCTACAAGAAAAGAAATTAGAGAAGTATAAATAAGGGAGAAAAAGGAAAGAACCAAAACTTACTTCCCCCTTGAAGAAGCATATATAATTTTGACTCGTAGTAAAGTTGAGGATGCTTGGTCTTCACAGATTCCTAACAAGCCAAGGAAAAGAATGGAAAAAGTATTGGCAATAGCTTAACTTTGAAACAGCAAGGTAAAAAATTGTCACAACACTTAGGCTGATTGAATAGAGAACCAAAACTCTGTATTATATTATGCTCTATAGAAAATAATCTATGAGCAAAAATAAAAGTCCCAAAGTACAAATCCAAGACTTGCATTAAGGATTTAAATCAATTCAACTTTGACACATCATCACAGCACCAGTTGTTTAAAAGCTCAAGCAAATACAAATGTTAGCCCAACAAATGTTCATTAATGTTGAAGCATGAAACAACATATCAAATAATGATATATGCAAATCAAGTCTTTGATTAAGGAATGTTTTTTTTTTTAATCTTTTTCCCCCTTTGCCACTACATACAAATACAGTCCAATGATCACATAATGACATAATAATATATGCTTTATGGATCACATAATCACATAATGCCCGACAATGCCCATTAAATAATAATCCTTTGAAGGTGTTCCAATCCCAATTTTAGCATAATAAAGCCTACAACAATGTAATGCTCATTAAATAATAATCCATGTCTTTAAGTGGATTTTTTTACAAGTTAACATTTAATAGTTGTTTAACTTGATTCAGACCACAACAACTATGTAATCAAGCTCTTTTGTATTTATATTTAGCAGCTGAATGAAATCAGTAGTAGTGTTCTCCTGCCTATTTTTGTTTTGTTTTGTTTTTTTTGGATTTCTCTACTAGTGCTCCTTCTCTTTAACAACAACAATATAGACTTCCCATCTAACTAAACACAGCTTACTTAATTGTGCCTGGTGTTAGATGGCAAAAAACTTGACCAAACCCTAGTTAAATCAGAGGGCACCCCTTTTACCTACTTAGCTACCTAAGACTAACAAAAGTTAGTACTGAAATTGGATGCACATAGTACCCTTAATTAATGGTATTGTAATGTTTTGATATTCTGATCTGTTTTGATGCTTTTGAAGTTTTTGACCTTGGGTTTATTCTCAACTCTCAAGTAAAGGGTTTCCCTTTTGCTTTGCCACTATGGTAAAGAGAAGATAGTGATGGTGATCCATCGTTAATGATGGCACAATTGCAATATGCCAAACTTGACTGCCAAGCTTAACAAAGTCGATTAAAGGTATAAGCATATATATAAAGAGAAGAGAGTAGATTGTACCAAAAAAAAGGAGAATATAAAGTCACAAAGATTTGTATTAACAAGCCTTTTGTTTAGGTACTTTGTGACATTGCAGTAGACTCTTAAGTATTGATTGAGCTATCTTAAAATGTACTAAGAAGTGGTGATAGATATGGCCATGAGAGCATATTGCAAATGCAACATATTTTGAAAAAAAAATTGAATTCTTTCACCTAGTAAAATTGCCTTCTAATAAAGTAACTAAGAAAGATTATTCTGGGCTTTTTACACAGTCACCTCATAATTTTATTTACCTACTTACAGTTACCTCATATCAGTCATGAGAATTCAACTTATTACAAATATTCATTTAGAATTTTTTTTTCAAATGATAAATAGAATGACATTATTATAAAAGTGAAAAGGAAAAAAGCATTGACTCTAATAACTCTATGCTCTCAACACATGATTGTTCCTTTTGTAAATACAAGCCAGTGTGTCACACTTCAGAACTCAACCCTCTCTGTAGGACTTGACAAAGGTATAAGAACAAAAAGTCTCTATTTTGTGGTTTCTTATATGCAATTTACAAGTTAGAACTTAGGAGAGAAACATCCAATCTGACTTAAATTTAAAACAAAATTGAGATAAATCCAAACTCATGTATTTATAATTTGAATTTAATTTATGGTTTAAGACATTTAGGTAGAGCACCTTTGGACACATAAACATGATAATTTGTATCAAATAAGATGGAGAATTTGGTCAAGTTGGAACACATGTGAGACCCAGCTAAAGGATGTATGTACCACCATACTCCTGTGGGCACAAGTTTGAATCAAGTATATATTCACCAATACATAATAGAAATAATTAAAATGACAATATATATAAACACCAAATCTAATACAAAAACATAGCCAGACCAATAGTATATGCAAATATCATTGACTAAGTATGCTCATGATTACTAAAATCAAGTTAAGTTAAACAGCAGCAAGATTAACCAACCTAATTCACACACATACACATACCATACATATTCAGACAATTTTAAAAAGTGAGGATCTTTATATAATTTAAACATGGAATCTACCAGTCACTTTATTCATAAGCCAACACAACGGCTTGTATTCCTCCCATTTTGAAGAAGTAGTAATATCCTACAAAACTAAGATATGATGCTTAATAGCAATTTATTTAGCCAAATAATGTGAAACACGAATCAGATCACTAGAAAACTATAAACCAATTTTATAGGATGTTAATTATTAGAGCACTTTTCAGGCCTTCAATACACTTATCCTTTTATAAACGCAAACTAAACCTATAGTTTATTATCAAAGGACCCAGGAAAGCATATTCAAACAAAAATCAAATTAGTTCATAGAACCAGAAACCAGATCACACAACATAGATGATAGTAATCTAGTAAAAGTATTAATTCAGGCATTTCCTCAAACAAATTGAAGGCAAGTGTGCATATACATTAAATCCTCAAGGTTCACGCAGCCCACACTTTACGGGGCCTCAATCATCATTCAAGAAAGCTTGCAAATAAGCATTAGAGAAAGGGGGAAAATTACTGAAGAATGAACCATAGATCTTGCCGGAGAATCGAGGCCAGATATCTCGTTGAAGTTGTCGGTGACGAACCAAAGAATGTCTAGGGTAGAGAGTCTTCAAGAGCCATTTGAGATCACTGCAAATCACTATGAGTTACTCACAAACTAATCCCATGACGAACAAAACCCTAATTTGAAATGAAATTATCATAAGAAATGATTAAAAACTAGGTGACGAAACCCACAGCGGTGGCTGGGTGTGAACACCTAATTTTGTCCGGGGCATCAACACCTTTTTGGTAAAAAAAAGAAGAAAGAAAAAAAAATAAAATAAAATAAAAAAAAAAAAAATAGAAAATGACCCAATTTTCTAACAAAAACTCATAACTCCGACTCATTAACCCATAACTTAATCCATTGATCCATTACTCATCTCATAAGCCATATGCCAACCATTAAATTTATCCTAAACAAACCATAACTTATCACTAAACTCATTCTAAACAAACCTCAGCAGTCATCCTAAACAAACTCCAGCAGTCATCCTAAACAAACTCATTCTAAACCTTATCACCATCACTCTTCAAACCCTGATTTTTTTTTATAAAAACCATAACCTACACATTTTTCAACATTTCAGCCTAAAGCTAACAGCCTAGCCTCCCAAGGAGACTTCTGTCTACAACAAACCCATAACCATATTTTTCTTTCCACTTATGCAGCCTTCATCTTCAATCTCCACTTCACCATCATCCTTCATCAACCCTCACCACCTTCATCTTCAACCTTTAACCACACCCTACCATCAACCTCTGTCCAAACTTCCACTCTCATAACAACCACCATCAACAACAACCATAAACCAACTATCAACCTTCATAAACAACCACACCACCACTTCATCTTCATCACCTTCAACCCACACACTCACCACAACCACTAATCCAAAAACCACATTCACCTTCATCAACCTTCACAAACAATTATAATCAACAATCACACCACCACAAAAAATAGATCGTCGACCACCCCTCACCATACTCGGATTCCATGACTCGCCAGACCTGGCTCCGCCACGTCCTGTCGCGCCTCCCTCCATGAACCATATCAGCCAGATCCGACACCTCCATAAGCGTGCCACTCAATTGCGCCCAACGAACCCAGCCACCTAGCACGTGCCGCCTCGCCGCCTTTACCTACAACCCAGTCGTCAACCGTGAACCCAGAACCAGAAACCAAACCCACGTCATCCATCCCATACGAGTTGGAACTAACCAGATCCACTCAAACCAGAGTTGGATCCACGAGCCTCTGCATGAAGAACCATCAGCATGCGACCCGCGTCGCACCGTCCTTGTTGTCGCTCGAACCGGTGTTTCACATGCACACCACCCAATCGGCTAGAATAGTCGTTCCATCATCCTATCTGTACAACTATCCAAAATAAACAACCCCCCTTTTTATTCCCCTTTTTATGTAAGCTATTAGTTGTTTATTTTGTATTGTTTTTTTTCAAATTCTGTTATTTATTTTTTTGGGAGAAATTTGCTTAGATTAATGGGTTTATTGGGCTAAAAAGCAAAAAATAAAATAAAAATTAAAAAGATGAAAAAAATAAAATAAAAATATAAAAATAATTGAACATTTTGAGAAGAATAAAATGGGACTAACTAAGGTGTGACAACTTATTAAATCTGTAACTTTCATAATAATCTGAGTTGTGACAACTTGATTCAATTTTTTCAAAAAAATAATTTTTTTTAAAAAAATAAATCTTTTCAAAATAACCAACCCACAAGAATTTTATAAAGAACTATGTGACTTTGAGTTCCTCACTGCACCCTGAGAATACGTAGGAGTAGAATATCTATTCTGTCAAGCTAAAATTTAAATTTTTTTTTGAAAAATTAGTTTATCTTTTTACAAAAATGGTGAAACAAATATATTATGATATCATTAAGTTTTGCATAACTAATTGAAGGTACCATCTCAAGATAGGTGTATTAGGAGTGCTGTGGGATTAAGTTTTCGCCCTTCCCTATGCATAATTGACTCTTGAATCCAATCTGGTTTCAAAGACCATTTTTCTAAGAAAGGTTTTCTAATTTTTTTTATTTCAAATAAAATTGGTAGCAACTCCTAATTATTTATTTGTTCATCACTCCTATCGCGATCTTGGTCATGACAGATGGCGACTCCACTAGGGATACTTGAGAGTCAAGCATATATAAGCTAGTTGTGCAAAATTTTTGTGATCTTTGTATATCTGTTTTACCCTTTTCTTTTTTATTTTTCATTTCTCACCTTTAATTGTTTGTTAATTATTTTGTTAATTATTTTATTATACAAACCACAGGATAGAGACTTTCTTTTGGAATTTTGTTTTGTATTTGTTTTTATTTTGCAAGATACGAGTAGTCCTTAGGATTATGAAGGTTTATAAGCTTCCTACACCCACCGCACCTACACGTTTATCACACACATCTGAGTGGGGTCCTATACCCGAGTCTAAGTGAAACTTAAGTTAGGTAGAGGTTGCGTAGTGGTAGTCATTTCAGATGTACATCATGTCACGAAAATTTCATCTAGAATGTGCCTTTTTCATGAATGCCCCACACCTAGTGGTTTACCCACTGTTTGTGGTTAACATTTTGAAATAAGACTTAGCTCTAGAGGCCTTTAGAATAGTAGAGTCACCCCATGAAAGTTCTCACGAATCAGTAAGACCCATTGATCCTTAGGATAAAATTTCTCAATTTAAGGCAATCCTTTAGGAAACGAAGGAAGCGTACTTCTTCTTTATCTATCTATCACTCCTGTCATTCATTCTTGCATTTTTTTTAAAAAAAAATCAGCATTAAAAAGAAACTACATCATCTTGTGCTAGCATTCTTAAAAAAAATCATCTTGCATTTTTATAGTATTCTAAAAAAAATACATCATCTTGCAATTTCATGACATTCCTATCATTCTTAAAAAAAAGAAAGAAAAAATACATCATCTTGTATTTTCTTGGCGTTCCTGGCATTTAAAAAAAAAGAGAAAGAAAATATGTTTTCATTTCATTTATTTCATCTTATGCATCTCATTCATTTCATCTCATTCTTTATATGATGTTATCGCATTTAGGAACCATTGGGCAACCAAGGAAAGAAGATACCAATAAAACTTGAGTTTACAACACAAGGACTCTAATAAAGCTTATAGCAATGGAAGTTAAGAATGAAGGAAGAAATCTGAGTATGGAAGTAGATGAGATGAAATGGAGGATGAATGAAATGACAGAGTCTCGGAGAAGAATGGAGGAAATGTTATCGGCCATGAGGGAGACCCTCACCTTGATTGGGGTAGTCGAAAGTATAGGAGTAACTGAGGCACATTTGCACCTGCCAACTATCACTTCCATAAGGACAAATCCTGGGGTAAGCATTGAGATGCCAGCTATGGGAGGAACCTCGAACACTGCACCACTAGTAATTGCTATCCTAGTGTCAACAAGAATTCCTGCTGGGACTGGTTATGCAGCCATTCAAAATAATAAGATGAAGGAAGAATGAATGAAAAAGATGGAAGAACAAATTAAAGTAATTAAGGGTCCTAGCACCTATGGTTCCTTTGGGGAAGAAGAGTTGTGCCCTACTACTAACATTATCATCCCAAAGGACTTTAAGGTTCTAGAATTCAACAAATATTATGGGAGCACCAATCCATTTTTCTACCTAGAAACATACATTACCAAAATGTCAATTTGGTCAAAGGACTAGAAGTTCAATGTCAGCTTCTTTCATGAAAGCTTGACTGGACCTACTTTGGATTGGTGTATCCAACAAGACCTTTCAAAAATCTCTTCTTGGGATGACTGGGCAAACCTGTTTATGGCACAATATCAATTCAACCTAGATATAACCCTAACTTGGGAACAACTGAGCTCAATGCAGAAAGGAAATGATGAATCTTTTAAACAATATGCATAAAAGTGGAGAGCCTTAGCAGCTCAAGTTTAACCCTCATTGACAATGTCTGATATGTGTTCATATTTCTTAGGAACCATGGAAAATCCTTTTATCAGGGCAATGGTTGGAACAGCCTATAAAGATTTTGCTGACTTGATCACTGTGGGAGAAAGGATCGAGATTTTAGCCAAAGCTAGGAAGTTACCAGTGAGCAATACAGAGGATACCGCTCCTAAGAAAGGATTTCAGTCGAAAAAGAAAGAATCTGAAGTGAATTATGTCTAACATCAACAAACCTTCAGACCTCGATATTTACCATAATAACCAAGTCATCAACCACCGTATAACCCTAATATTCACTTTCCATACCAAACAATTACACCTCCTTATTACCCATCCCACTAAATTATGTTAACCACAAACATCACCCCAACTCCATAATTCCAAATCAATAATGTTCCCACATCATAATTATATGTACCAACTCACCCAACTTATACCCGATATCCACCTGCACCTCCGCAAGATTACCAAAACCACCCACAACCTCAGTTAAACTTCTAAAATCAAGTTCGTTTCTGTCCTTAAAACCTACCCATTTTCCCAAGATTATCCATGTCAAACGTAGGTTTATTCCAAAGGTTGTTTGATGCTCACCTTATTATGGAAATCTTGTATGTCCCTTAGAACCACCATTCCCAACATGGTATAACCTAAGTTTAACTTGCAAATACCACATGGACATCTCAGGGCACTCAATTGAAGATGGTGAATCTTTCAAGACTGCAGTAAGGAAGCTAATTGCTTATGGAAAGCTTGATATTCAAGAAGTGGGTAGGCCCAGTATTGTCAACAACTCAATTCCTAATCATGATGAAAGGAATGAGATAAATGCTTTGGAGATGGAAGGATCGCCCATAAGAAAGGTCATGAGCATGCATATGCCAATGGCTGAAATATTCGAGGGGTTGAAGAAAGCAAGTTATAGTATCACTGCACCAACTACAATAATGAAAGAAGAGGAAAAACAGGAAGAAGAGTCAAGTTATGATTATCATTGTGGAGGAATAAAACATGATATCAAGAATTGTTAGGACTTTAAGATTCGAATCCAAGAATTGCTCGCTTTTGGGGTAATACAAGCTAGAGAAGAGGTAGCTTCCTTTGAATAGGTCAATGTAGAGTTGGAAGAAAGAATGAAAAGTATAACTCTGGGAAAAGAAAATGATGTAGCACATTCCTCACCTGAGGGAAATATTCCCAGCTCTAGTCGAGATGATCATATTTGAAGAAGGCATTCATCCCCAACGCCAGGCATTGCATGAAGAAGGCTCAGAAGAATGCAAGGCAATCCCTCCTTTTACAAATGAGGAGCCACTGAAGAACTGACTATCCAACCAATGATTGATGTGATTGTTTCTAAGTAATTATCTGGTTGTG
Source organism: Ormosia emarginata (assembly GCA_029884605.1). NCBI lineage: Eukaryota > Viridiplantae > Streptophyta > Magnoliopsida > Fabales > Fabaceae > Ormosia > Ormosia emarginata. The sequence goes on along the minus strand of JAQQTP010000078.1, from coordinate 13,928,003 downwards.
CTGTACTAAGCTGATATTTAAAGACTAGCTATGTTTTGAGCTTATATTTATATTATTTGAGACATTAACTAAATGATTTTGCATGAATATTCACCATTCCTCCTCATTGCACCTTTGGCTTGTCCTTTTTGTATTTATGACTTTTCTTGTTACATTTCTGTATAATACCTTGTTGTTGGTTCATTTATATCATTCTTGCTTTGTCATTCCTATTCAATTTTGTCTTTCCAACTCCACACAAATTACTTTCCAAGGATTCAAGTCTTGTAGAAAATTCGCCTCATGAAGGGGACCTCAGAAACTCATTAATTGATTCCACTGTGATGTTTGATGAAGAAGATCTTGGATATGGTGAAGAGGAAGAATTTGTTGAAAAAAATTACAAAATTACTGAAATATTCATAGGAGAGATTTGACTTGAACGGAGAGATAGTAGAGGCGATCAACATGAATGTTGAGAAAAAAAAAAGCACAAGTTAAGGAGGATGCATCTTGATATGTCCCTGAAGATCAAGGAAGAAGTCACCAAGAAATTGGAAGTAGGATTTTGAAAAGGAATAAATAAGTAATCACTTGGAGTACACTATCTTTTTGTCTCAAAATTTAAGTTTTGAAAATGAGCAATCATGATTTGAAAATGAAGATTAACCATCTTTTTTAGTCCTTTACAAAATTTCATCATCTTTATTATCCCTTGTAACCTCTTTTGAGCTTGGAAAATTTCTTCAAAGAACCTTGGACAAGGATCACCCCTATACTAGGGGTTAGCATAAAGTAAAAGGTTTGATTTCTATGAAAAGTGGGGAAAGAAGAAAAAAAGATGAAATGGCTTATGGCAAAAGCAAATGATCAAGTAAAAAAAAAACAAAAGTGACCAAAAAGTGTTAGTGCTCTTGATAATGCCAAAGCTTACTAAAGTTCCTTGACCCTATTCAACTCTTAAACACTTGTTTAAGCCTTATATCCTTCTTTTCATAACCCTCAACCTTGGACACGTTACAAGCCTCAAAAAGTTCATTCTAATCAATGAAAGGTTGTCATCATTTTCATTAACTCTAATTTTGAGACAAAAAGTTCATGCTCTTCTGAGTTTTCAACTCCTTACTCGTTAAAAAAAAAAAGGCCTGAAAAGGAGGCTTATGCAAAAGTTAGGGCAAATAAATAAGAAAAATCTCAAAGAAAGATGACCTGAAACTCCTTGAAGGGTTCACCAAATTAGGGAAATTTTTATCTGCGTTTGATTTGCTACACAAGGACAATTTTGTTTGCATTCAATTAACTTTATTGGGACAAAAATTTTTGAAAGATTAAGGAAAAAATATGTTCAAGAAAGTAGCAGTAGAGACAGCGATTGAATTATCAAGCAGTCGCAGGGAATCAATTGAATGAGGAACAAGGAATTAATACTGGGGCAAATTTTTCTTATCCTTGCAACTTTCTTTTATGTCTATGCTTTCATTTTTTAAGTATGTGTCTTACCAAAAGTTCATGTATGATTTGATTACCAAAGTAATGAAAGGAAGTTTGTTCATTCAACGAATTTCTATCCATTCATGAATTCATATTTACTTATTAAGTTATGTCTCAAATAAGATAAATTTAAGTTCCATAGTTTGATTTGACAATTCTATATAAATCCTTCAATGATTAAGTTAGATTAAAAGATCTCAGTAGCTCAAAGTACATATTGCAATGCAGCATTTGTTGGCAATGATTACAAAACTAGCCACATAAGTTTTCATTGTCAAGAAGAAAAGGAGGGTCGAAGAAAAAAAAGAAGAAATGAAGAAGAAAAAATAAATAAAGTTAAGAGGAGTCCAAGTCAATCGAAGGGTTTGATGAAGAAAAGCACATAAGCAAGGGTTTGATTAGTCAAAGTTTTTCAGGGTTGTCGTTGGTTCAAATGATTTTTAAGAATAATTAAAAGAGAGAAAAGAAAAGAAATGAGAGAAAAAAGAGAGAGAAGAAAAAGATCTTAAGTCCACGTCTTACTGGCACAAATAGTTTCATGTCATTTTGAGCGCATCGGCTCCATGCATTTTTTAATTTTTTAAGTGCATCGGCTCCATGCATTCTTTTGAGCGCATTGACTCTATGCATTTTAAATTCTTTTGAGCACATTGGCTCCCTGCATTTTTAAATTCTTTTGAGCACATTGGATCCCTACATTTTAAATTCTTTTGAGCACATCGGCTTTATGCATTTTGAGCGCATCGGCTCCATACATTTTGAGTGAATCGGCTCCATACATTTTGAGCGCATCTTCTCTATGTATTTTGAGCACATCGGCTCTATGTATTTTGAGAACATCGGCTCCATGCATTCTTTTGAGCACATCGGCTCCATGCATTTTAAATTCTTTTGAGCGTATTAGCTCCATGCATTTTAAATTCTTTTGAGAGCATCGGCTCCATGTTTCTTTAAATTTTTGTCACTTATTTTAAGCGTGTTGGCTCCTTGCATTTTAAATTCTTTTTTATCACATCAGTTCCATGCATTTTAAAATTCTTGTCATTTACTTTTGAGTGCATTGACTCCCTGCATTTACTTTTTTTGTCATTTATTTTGAGTGCATCTGTTCTTCGCATTTTATTGTTTTCGCATTATTTTTTTGTATTATCTTATGCTCCCAAACAAAATTTGAGTTCATGTCTTTACTTGTTCCTTACAATGATAAAATGAAAAACTGCGATTATTCTTTTTATCTAGTAAGAAACAAGTAAAGAGGGATAACTGTGAACACCCAATTTTGTTCGAGGCATCAACACCTTTCTGGTAAAGAAAAGAAAAAAAATAAAAAAATAGAAAAAAAATATAAAATGATGCAATTTTTTGGCAAAAACCCATGGCCTGACCCATTAGCCCATAATCTGACTCATTACCCATCTCATAACCTATATGCCAACCATTAAACTTATCCTAAATAAATCATAAACCCTAAACCCTAAACAACCCCCAGTAGTTATCCTAAACAAACCCCAGTAGTCATCCTAAACAAACTCATTCTAAACCTTATCACCATCATTCTTCAAACCCTGATTTTTTCTATAAAAACTCATAACTTACACATTTTTCAACACTTAAGCCTAAAGCTAACAATCAAGCCTCCCGAAGAGACTTCTGCCTACAGTAAACCCATTGCCATGTTTTTCTTTTCACTTATGCAGCCTTCATCTTCAATCTCCACTTCATCACCATCCTTCATCAACCCTCACCACCTTCATCTTCAACCTTCAACCATACCCTACTATCAACCTTCATCCAAACTTCCACTCTCATAACAACCACCATCAACAACAACCATAAACCCACTATCAACCTTCATAAAACAACCACACCACCACTTCATCTTCATCACCTTCAACCCACAACACTCACCACAACCACCAATCTAGAAACCACCTTCACCTTCATAAACCTTCACAAACAATTATAATCAACAACCACACCACCACATTGTCCCTGTAGCAAAAAAAAAAAAATACAAACCGTCGACCACCCCCTCACCACACTTGAATTCCACGACCCACCAGACTCGGCTCTGCCACGTCTTGCCACACCTCCCTCCGTGAACCGCGTCAACCAGATCAGACACCTCCACAAGCGCACCGCTCAACCGCGACCTGATGAACCTAGTTACCCAGCACGTGCCGCCTCGTCACCTCTACCCGTAGCCCAACCATCAACTGCAAACCTAGAAACGAAAACCAAACATGCGTCGTCCGTCCCATACGAGTTGGAACTAACTAGATCTGCTCGAACCACAGTCGGATCCGCGAGCCATCGTGACCTGGCGAACCCGTCAGCACTGCCTTGAGCAGCGATCTTGCCGTCGAATCAGAACCACCCAGATCGAAAAATGCCAATGTTGACCTCTGCATCTGGAACCACCAGCACGCGACCCGTGTCACGCCGCCCTTGTCGCTGCTCAAATCGGCGCCGCACATGCACATCACCTGATTGGCCGTAATAGTCGTTCTGTCATCCTATCTCTACAACTATCCAAAATAAACAGAAACCCCATTTTGTTCCCCCTTTTCTTTAAGCTACTGGTTATTTTTATTTTTTTTTTCAAATTCTATTTTTTTTTAGGCAGAAATAGGCTTAGATTAGTGGGCTCATTGGGCTAAAAAGCAAAAAAAAAATAAAAAAATGAAAAAATAAAAAGATGAAAAAAATAAAAAAATAAAAAAATAAAAATAATTGTACCTTTTGAGAAGAATAAAATGAGATCAATTGAGTTGTGATAACTTGTTAATCATGTAACTTTCATAATCATCTAAATTGTGACAACTTCATAATTCAAATTTTTCAAAAAATGATTTTTTAAAATAAAAATACATCTTTTCAAAATAACTAACCCACAAGAATTTTTTAAAGAACTACATGACTTTAAATTCCTCACTGCACCTGAAGATACGTAGGAGCAGAATATCTATTCAGTTAAGCCAAAATTTAAATTTTCAAAAAAAATTTAGTTTATTTTTTTACAAAATGGGTGAAACAAATATATTATGAGATTATTAAGTTTTGCATAACTAATTTAAGGTACCATCTCAGGACGGGTGTAACTCTGCCTATGTGTGAGCTTTGTTGCAAATCCCTTTACATAGTCGGTCAGTCGACAGTCAACGTGAACGTTGTCGAATCTTTATAACATGGATCAAAGATGTGCTTGTGTTAATGCTAGGTCGTTGCCCCTAAACAATGCGCTGTATGGTTCGAGTACAATGTCAAATGAGCTAGAGCCGCTGCATCGCCACCTGGGTGCAGTGAAAAATAAGCAAGAGTTCCCACATTTTCGTGAACGGGTGGGGGTAAAGAAGCTAGTTCACAAGAGTAGGATGCGTTTTGATACTTGGAATATAGGCACTCTTACAGGTAAATCTATAGAAATAGTTAATACCATGATTAGGAGGAGGATTAATTTTATGTGCCTACAAGAAACTAAGTGGGTGGGAGAAAAGGTAAAGGAACTAGACACTTCAGTTTCTAAGCTTTGGTACACCGACAAGGTAAAACCTAGAAATGGGGTAGGCATAATAGCATATGAGAATTGGAAGAAAAATGTTGTGGATGTGAGAAGGCTCATAGATAGGTGATGAACCTGTAAAAATTTATATTTTTACGGTTCATTATTTTGGATTTTTCATTCTCTTTAATCTGTTTAATTGAGTTTTGCCCTTAAGTTTATCATGTTTTTATTGTTTGAAATTGTTTATCTTATTTCGCATTTTCTTGTGTTTTTGATAGGTATTACATAAGGATGAAGATTGGATTTGATTTCATAGAAGAACCGTTGGAAAAACTGCTGGAAAAGCTTTCTAGATACTCAGCACTCAAGAGCCAGCGCTCAAGCGCTGGATGAGTTGATTCATATAGTTTCTTTGTTTAAGTGCTGGGAGTTCAGCGCTCAAGCGCGTAAATGGAAGATCTCAGCGCTCAAGTGCTGGGAAGCCAGCGCTCAAGTGTTGGGAAGCCAATGCTCAAATGCGTGCATCAAGGCAAAATATGGTCTCTGGTAGTTCAGCGCTTGAGCGCTGAGGAGCCAGCACTCAAACGCTGGATGCATGACAGCAATTATAAATGGGAAGTTATCCTAAAATTCAAATCATTATTCATGGGGGATGACTGAATCAAGAGAGAGAGAGAGAGAGTCGTGAGGGAGGCTGCTAAGGAGGAGACTTCAGGCACTCCTTCCATAATTTATCAATGGAGTTTGTCTTCATCTTTCTTTTATTTTGTTCTTTCTCTATGTATAACTAATTTCCCTTTGTTAGGGGATGATTGATCTTGATACTTGGATGATGTAATTTTTTTATGAGTTTAATTCATGTTTCTATTCTATGATTTATGTGTTTATCTCTATTCTTAATGCTTTTCTAAACCTGATCAATTTGGAAATGAATTGTTGGACTGATGTATGATTTGAAAAAATTTGCATGAGCCTAGATCTATAATAAACACCATAATTTCTGCAATTGCTAGGGATATACATTATGAATTATGTGGTCTTTCTTTTAATTCCTTTGTTCTTGATAATGCTTTTCTATTTTGGAATTAGACTAAGAGATTAGTTAATTCTAAAACAGCGTAAAAGGATTAGTAATCCAAGGGATTGGATATTAATTAATGTTGGGAATTGACCATAAATCATTTATTTAGAACATGATTAAACCAATTTTTGAATTTGCATCTAAAGAGTTCAAGTGAAGTCTAAACCCTAACATTTTCTTATTATTGTTTTCAACTCTTGTTTAATTTATTGGATTTACTTTGTTTAATTTTAATTACTTTCTTTAATTGTGTTTTTATTTTGGTTTTATCAACTCTCATCAATTAGATAGCTCAGATAGCGTCAATTTAATGAACTTAGTAATTGATAATATAATCCTCGTGGGACGATACTCTACTTACTACTTTATTGCTTGATGCGATTCGGTGCACTTGCTGATTTCATCCACGTCAAGTTTTTGACGTCATTGTTGGGTGTAACATCCCAAAATTTCCTATCTCTTAAATAGTAATTTTGACAGTTAACAGAATTTTACTGTTTAGTAATTTTTGGATACTGTAAAATTATTTTATTTATTCCGTCAGCGTATTTGATCGTTTTGAGTGATTTACTCCGTGTCAGGAAAATAAAAATTTTTTGGCCAGAGAAAATCTTTAAATATTTATTTATCTTGACTGTTAATTATTTTTAATAATCAAACTTGATTTTCATACGTTTTCTAATATTTGTGATTTTTGTGGATGATTATGAATTTTTTTTATTATAAGTGGGCCGAGGTGGTCCTATGTGGGCCTAGGTGCCATACGTGGGCTCAGGTGGGTCCCGCAAAGTGAAAATTTTTCTACACAGAAAAATTTGTACTGTTTAGATGGAGACAGGAGATCTTACTAAACCTGAATCCGAAAATAGTTTTAAAATTTTTATTGTACTGTGTTTTGTACTGTATTTAATTTATCGGACGATAAAAAAATATAGTAAATATATTCTTTCGTGGGGTTTTAGCAGATAAAAATATAAATTAAATTGCTTAAGTCAACATTGGTGGTTTGGATATCCACCATTGATTTAATTAACGATGGAGACTTGATCTTGATTTAATCAATGGTAGAGATTTGATCTTAAAAGTGAATAAGATCATTTATAACCATTAGATGGAGATTAAATCAAGGGTAGAGATTTGGTCATATAAAGTGACTATGACCATTTGTAACCATTGGATATAGAATTGATTAAGGGTGGAGATTTGGTCTTGTAAAGTAACAAGGACCATTTATGACCATCGGATTTAGATTTAGTCAATGGTGAAGATTTAGTCTTAAAAAATGACAAAGATTAAAAGTTTGAAGGAGCAATCTTGACCCTTAATTTTGGAGACACATCCAATGACTAGAATTTAAAGGAGAAAGATTCAATGGCCTAGATTAAGTCTTCTAAATCAAAAGTCTACCTAAATCCTAACCATTGAATTAATCAATGGCTAGAAATGCTCTAGATGGTGGCTAATAATGATGACAAATAATTAAATGCACAAGGAGAAGCATGCATGGAAGGGGATGGTTTTGGATTGTTTAGGAGACAAAGAAACAAAACTTTATGACCATTATTACATGTCATGGTCAATGGTGTATCATTATTGATCATTATTGATCAATTTGCATTCAAGGAGAATGCATTGGGGGGGGGGCTACGGTTTTGGTGGCTTAAGTGAGTAGCAAAGTTGAAGACCACCATTATTACTCATTCTTGGTCTTTCTTTGTCAATTTCAAGAAGCTAAACTTAGCAAATTTTCTCTCCATTTCTCTTCTCCTCTAGGTTTCGGCCATGACCCTCCAATCTACCTTCCATCACTCTTTAATTTCAACTAACCATATTTCTTGAATCCTTACCTTATTCTAAGCAACTTTCATGTTGGGGATTTTCTCTAAATCATTCATCTTCATAGACTTTCTTCAAGATCAAAGTTATTGGGTTTTTGAGGTGAAGTGTAAGGAAACTTCATTTTTCTCTTCTTTTTCATAATCTAAACCATGTTTGATCCATGGTTCCTCTTAATCAATCTTAGTATACTAATTTCTATGTATTTTATTTTGTATTTGAGAAGCCCTTGGTGGTGAAGGACTTGGAAAAAGAAGTAAAATAAGGAGCTTTTGAGGATCTTCAAGAGGTAAGAGGGAGATCCATCTCACCAACCAAGCATGGTGGTGAGAGATGGTCTTATATTTGATGGGTGTTGAATCCATGTGAGGATTCATATCCATGGTCATGTAATAATTTATATGTGTTTATGAGCTTTGATTAATTGCCTATGCTTAATATGCTTTGTATGAGTTTATGATTTTGATGGTATGCTTATACTATGCATGATGATAATATGGCATGCTTTTGATATATATATATATATATATATATATATATATATATATATATATATATTGTATGTATGTGTATGCTATGATTTGATGATGGAAAGAAAATTAATTTTGGTCCCAATGGCCAAGGAAGAGCTACGGTTTTGATGCCCTTGATTAGGGTTCATGTTGAAATTTTTCAAGAACAAGGGAATTAATTTTTGATCCCTAGAACATGGTGAATTTCGGTTAAGACACCTCAAGATAGGTGTTCACAAAATTAATATTTTCTTGAATGATGAAAATGGATGTTTAGAAAAATAAGGAAAATAAACAAAGAGTTTATTTTTCAAAGAGTACAAGAACACGGTTTTTGAGGAATTTTTATTGATTTATTTTGTGTAAAAAGTTTCTAAGTGTTTTACTAAACATGAGATTTAAATGAAAATAGCAATGATGATTTTAAGGATTTGCAAAGAAAGTGAAAAAGAATTTGTAAAGAAAGTGAAAATGGATTTGCAAAGAAAGTGAAAAATGGAAATGAACAAATGATTTGATTTTCAAAGACTATGAGTCTTACGTTTTTGTAAAGGATTTTTAATGGTTTTGTTTGTGTAAAACCATATCAATTTAAAAAGAAAAATATTTGATGGTTTCAATAGTCATGTCCACGTTTTTTTAAAGGCTTGTAATGTCTTGATTTTTATGAACAAAGTGATTTTCAAAGTGAAAACGTAACTTGATTTAATACAAGGAATTTGGAAAGGGAATCAGAGTGTTTTTATCACTTAAGAGAATTTTGTAAACGAAAGACAAAGAGAGGTTGAACATGTTGAACTCTAATTTATTTTGAAGAATGATTTTGGAAGTGATTTGAGAAAAATGGAGAATATAATGGTGATTTGAAAAGTTACTAACGTATAACTTATTTTTGAGTTTTGAAATACGTTAGAAAATGTTACGTTTTGAAACGTTGATTTACATCAATGGAAAAGTAATTTTGTGAATTATATTCCGAAAAGAATTTCTTGAGTAAAGAATCTGGAAAAAGATTTTCTTGAGTAAGAAAAATATATTAAATGAAGTATAAAGTTATATTATTTTGAGAAAAGTTGAAAAAAATTTTTGAAGGTTAAGAAATATTTTCTCAAAATGAAATTGTGGTGAAAAAATTATTTACGTAGCTTAAAAATGATTTGAAATGCAGTAAAATATTTTTACGCAATTTGAAAAATGTGTTGAAAATGATATTGATTTATTTAAGTCCAAAATAATGTTTGGAATATTAAGGAATATTTTACGTGATTGTAAAATATTGAAAAATATTTTACGTATCTTAAAAACGATTTGAAATACAGTAAAATATTTTTACGCGATTTGGAATACGTCATAATATTTCTACGCGATTTGAATTACGTTTAAATATTTTACGTAATTTAAACTACTGTTGAAAATTCAATATGTGATTTAAAAGTAATAGAATATTTTTACGTGATTGTGAAAATGGCGGAAAATCGTTATGTGAATTTGGAAAGTGTTTTAAATATTTTGAAAATGATGGAAAATGATTTACGCGACTTAAAATAATGATTTTTAAGTTACGCGATTTTGAAACAGTGGAAAAATACTATACGATTTGAGAAACGTATATTTTTACGCGATTGAGAAAAACGTTAAAAATTAGTATGTGTTTTAAAAGTGCAACAAGAAGAGTTGCGGTATTTTGAAAATGTAACAGAAATGTTACTGTATTATGAAAACGTAATAGAAGTGTCACGGTATTGTGAAAATATAACGTAAACGCGTTTAATTTTGAAAACGTAACATAAGTGTTACGGTATTTTGAAAACGTAATATAAACATTTTGGAATTGTGAAAATGAAACAGAAATGTTGCACAATTTTGTGAAAACACGACAAAAGTGTTGATATGATTTTCCTGTTGAAAATACAGTATAAATACTGTAGAACTAGTATATGGATGCTGTGTGAGAAAATGACATGTTTTGCCTGTGATTGGCATTTGGTGCATTATACATGCATTGGAAAGATATGCCTGTGATTGGATTTGGTGCATTATACGTGCATTGGAAAAATATGCATTGAAGCATATGATTACATTGAACAAATGAAATTGAAAAAGATTTGGCCCTTTGGGGTTGGACTTGCACTGATATATTCGTGCATTGTATATGGCCCTTGTGGTTGAAGAGGGAATGAGAATTGATAGTGAGGTCTATGATGGATCTTGGGAGCGTCGAGTAATGCGGCGGTCGACCGGTGGACGGTGGCGAGTATCCCGTGCCACTTGGCGATGATGCGATGTTACAAGTTGCAACGTATTGACGATACCCGACAAGAACACGATTCTTTTCAATAACTGAAAGATTGTCTTTGGGCTAAGGCTGACAATTGATAGAGCATTCTCCTCGAAATTGTGAAAACCTCCATGGAGTTGTTTTTGAAAAACTGAGTCTATGTGCACATGCATAACATATGCATAAATCTGAGTATCCATATCTAATAATTGAGGGATATTGGATGATGATGATGATAATCATGTTGATGGCATTTTATGATTATTGTGTGATGATAATAATGTTAATGGTATGATGATGATAGTTGATTAATGTTGAGTGCATTATTGGAATTCTGGTATGATATATCTGTATGATTTGTTGTTTGTGTTATCTCTGTGCTGCCATGTTGGTATTGGCGTAAGTGATCTCACCTCTTTGTTATGTTGTTTTGTTGTGTCTGTACTGTTAAAATCAAATAATAGATGGATCGAGTTGTCTTAGACATAACGGGCAATGAATACTCTGAGATGGATGACAACAATAAAGAGTGGACTTTCAGGACTCGAAGGTGTGCAGTGTTGACAAAGAACAGATGTAGAACAGATGCCTGATGCAACAAGATGGATACACAACAGAATAAGTATGTTAAGTTTTAACGTTAGTGTTGTACCATGCTATTAAGTAGGACCCGTCATGGGGTTTGCTACTGTTAAAAAAAAAGAGTCTGTTAGTTTTATATTTTTCTTTAAATTATGAAATATTAATTAGTGTCAATATTGCATAATGAATAGTTGAAATATGATTTTCAATATTACTTAATATTTTCAGTAAATTTATGTTTCAGTAAAGAAGAAATTTTGAAACCCATATTTTCATAACTCAAACCTTTTACAAATTGATTTTCGGATTATGAGTCGAGTCGGAAATGTGATGCCCTAAGGAGGGTGTTATACCGGGGATTATTAATTGTCAATATTAAGTAGTAATTAAAAGAGCACTAATTTGAGCATTTATTTTAGTTTGTTTAATTTTATTTTAGTTAATTATTTTTCTTATTTTATTTCTTTATATTAAATTTTTGTTTTCTTAGTTTATTTCTATTTATTTTTATTTTTATTTTTATTTGTAATTCCTTTTCTTTGCTTCACTTTGGTTTGCTTGTTTGTTGTTTATGCAAGATACTTTGGTGTCAGAAATATTAATTTTTGATCCAGAAATAACAAGGATAGAAAGAGCAATCAGAGAAGGAAAGAAAACTGAAGAAGAAAAGATGGTTGAAAATGTTGATGCACAGAGAAGACGCACTATGATTAACTATGTCACTCCATCTGTTGAGAATGTTTCAACAAGTATTGTGCGACCTACTATCCAGGCTAATAATTTTGAAATTAAACCAGCTCTTCTACAGCTGGTGCAATAGAATCAGTTTGGTGGAGGCCAGGCAGAAGATCCTAATCTGCACATTGCCAATTTCTTGCAGCTCTGTGATACTATCAAGTATAATGGGGCCAGTGATGATGCCATACAGTTACGACTTTTTCCATTTTTGTTGAGAGATAAAGCCAAGAGCTGGCTACAAGCCCAGCCTCAAGGAAGTTTCTCCACCTGGGAAGATCTAGTTAGTAAGTTCCTCACTTGGTATTTTTCTTCGTCAATGTTTGTGAAGATAAGGAGTGAGATTGCTTACTTTACTCAAAATCAAGGAGAATCTCTCTATGAAGCATGAGAAAGATTTAAAGAGCTTTTAAGAAAATGTCCCCATCATGTTTTCGAAGTTTGGCAGCAGGTGCAAATATTTTATAATGGTTTGAATAATTCCACAAGACTTATGGTGGATGCATCTGCAGGTGGATCTTTGAACACGAAAACTTTGGAGGAGGCCCAAGAATTGTTTAAGATCATCGCCACTAATGAGTACCAGGTTCCTAGTGGAAGATCTACAGTCAAACAGGGAGTATTGGAGCTTGGTGTTGTTGATACTAGCACAAAATCAGACAATAATGCAACACATTGTCAACCTTACCAAGCAAGTTGAGAATTTGTAGGTGAATTCAGTGAACCATCAACCTCTAATTTGTGATTTCTGTGGAGGTAACCATGCCAATGGTGGATGTGAAGCAAGCAACATGGGTGTCATTCCTCAAGAGCAGGTAAATTACATGGGTAATCCTTCAAGGCCACAAAGTAATCCTTACTCCAATACTTACAATCCATGCTGGATGAATCATCCCAATTTCTCTTGGAAGAATCAACATGTTCCTTTGAATGCTCAACCCGAACAGAAGTCCCCTAACGATTGTAAAGGAGAAACTTTCTCTACAGACCTCTATTTTTGTGCAACAGACTTCAGCTTTCATGGAGGAGTCTAGAACCAATTTCAAGAATCATAAGGCTGCTATCAAAAGTCTTGAGAACCAAATGGGGCAAATAGCGAGACAGCTTCAAGAAAGACCTCAAGGCAATCTTTCAAGTGATACTTTGGTAAATCTTAAGGAGCAATGTTATGCTATCACTTTAAGAAGTGGTAAGACTGTAGAGGAAGACACGGATGATGATAAAGAGGCTGAAGTCAAAAAAGAACCACCTAGAGTGCCAAGGAAAAAGAAAGACATAGAGCTGAAGAACACAATTGATCCTTCACTATATGCTAGACTTCCATATCCTCAAAGATTTAGGAAGGAAATTCAAGAGAAGCAGTTTTCTAAGTTCTTAGAAGTCTTCAAGAAATTACAGATAAATATTCCTATTGCTGAGGCACTTGAGCAGATGCCTTCTTATGTCAGATTTATGAAGGATTTGCTATCTAAGAAAAGGAAGTTAGAAGAAGATGAGACTGTAGCACTTATTGAGGAGTACAACACCATAATTCAACAAAAGCTACCACTGAAGTTAAGGGATCTAAGAAGTTTTTGCATCCCTTGTACACTATTAGAAAGTTGAATGTTGACAAGACTTTATGTGACTTAGGTGTGACCATTAATTTGATGTCATTATCAATCTTGCACAAGCTAGGAATTGATACAGTTAAGCCTACAATGGTTTTCCTTCAATTAACAGATCGATCTGTCAGACATTTGTATGATATCGTGGAAGATTTGCTAGTGAAGGTTGACAAATTTATTTTCCCAGTTAACTTTGTGATTTTAGATATGGACAAGAATGCTGATATCCCATTAATTCTGGGAATTCCCTTCCTAGCCACTTCAAGAGCATTAATTGATATACCTCATGGTGAACTGATTTTGAGGGTGGATGGAGATCAGGTGACCATCGATGTCTTTGATAAATCTGCACTGACATCAGATCTCTATGCCTTTATCAATTGCATCCAAGGTAAAGCTCAAAAGGAATCAGCTGGTAAGAACTTTGCACCATCGATTAATGATGATCTTCCTACTTCTAAGATTGTTGATGAAAAGGAAAAAGGTCCTCTTATTTCTGAGAATGTTAGGAATGAAAAAGATCCTCCAGCTTCTATTGATTCATTTTAGATATGACCATTATTTAATGACTCACTAAAGGTTAACTCTTCACCTATTGATAAATTGAAAATTTCATGGCCTAGTGGAGTTACAAAAGCTAAAGTGTCTTCCAAACAAATAAGTACCACTCTAACTCAGAATATGTTTGGAGAGGATTTCAAGGGCAGTGATTAAGTATAGAGGCAATGATCTGACAAAAGAAAGATGTCATCCTATTTCTCCTGCTTCAAGCCACCATGAGTGATTAATAAAAGGCAACGTCGAGCTAATGACGTTAAACAAGCGCTTTTTGGGAGGCAACCCAAAATTTTTCTTTTCTTTATTTTCCTCTATTATTTGGTTATAGTTTCTTTGTTTTTATTTTCACTTTCAATTGAATTTCTGCAACTTTAATGTTTTAAATGGGCTCATGCATCTCTTAAATACTGTAAATCAAGTTTCTCTGGGGATGATTTCTGCAAACTGAGAAGATAAAATTTACTTCATTTTGAATGGACTGAGTAAAGAGTCATTAGATAATATTTTTTTAACTCTTGAGACACATTCTTATGAATTTATGCATCATAAACTTCTTAATTTGTGAAATTTCTTGTAGAACGATCTTAGCCCTTTTTGTTAAGATTGAGCTATTCAATTTTGTGTCGGCTTAAGTGCCTCCCAGAGTTTGGAACCTTTGTAGGGGGATGTATATAGTTGTCGGCCATCCAAAAAGATTTTTTCTTTTCTTTCATTTAGTTCTTCTATTTTTGCATTAATTCTTACATTTTGTTTTCAGTTTTTGCTTTGTTTTTCTTGTGCAGTGTCAACCCATGTTTCTCCACTCATGAAGACCAATAGTTTGAGTTCATGGCTACGCACTTCTTTCTCCCAACCTCTTCCACCACCTTCACGATCTTGAATTTCCATTTTTAGGGAAGTTTCGTTGTCCTTTATTCAGTTACTTTTCTTATTTAAGCATTGAGGATAATGTTTCTTTCAAGTCTGGGGGGGGATCATTTTTCATTTGTTCATTGCATTGAATCTTGCGGGAATTGGGTTAATTTCTTGATTATTTCTGAGTTGATAGAAATTGGTTTGAGAGGGGAGTCCACAACTAATGAACTGAATTTTTGTGTATTGAATTTTTCTGCAAGGTAATCTTTTTCAATTCAGTATTGAAATTATTTAGCATTTTATTTTGGGAAATTAGTCATGTCTGCTTGCAATTTATTTTCTTTACTAACTTAATCCAGAAAGTGAGATTTGAGCCTTCATTGATTGGATTTATCATAAACTGAATCCTATTTTTCTTCTGGTGTAAATTTTCTCTTGATTTTTGTGTACTAAAACTTGATTTGATATCTTGTTGAGACTTGATAGATTCACATACATTCTTGGACATGATGAAGGCAATTAGGTTTAATTTTTTCTTGACTTCCGGAGTTGCATTGTTAAATAATCCATTAGTTGCCCCTTTTGAGCCTAAAATTGATTTCTTTGAATACCCAGTTGATTGATCAGGTTGGATTCTTTGGAGCATCTAATGTGTTAATTGAAAAGTCTTGAAAGGTCACTTTTGTTTTCAAGGGCTAGTTAAAAAAAAGCGAAAAAGAAAAAGATGTAAAATAAAATAATAATGATGAAGAATAATGTGAATGTTAGGTTAAAAATGAGAATTGGTTATGATAACCTTTTCAACCTGATTCTATTTTGTATAGCTTTACCTGTACATATTCTTTACCTTTATTTATCTTTGTCCCATCATTGATTTTACCCTTGACCTTATTACAACCCAATGTAAGTCCTTTTGATCCTTGTTATGTATGTAATCATGAAAGTGGAGATAAAATTGATAATCAAGCATATAATCATGCATTTGTTGAGAGAAATTTGAGTGATCTCTTTGTCCTTAAACACTTGGGAGATGGAAAGATGAGTGACCTCAATTGTTTGATAAAGAGAAAAAGTGCAAGCTAGATTCAAGTCTCTAATTGTATTAAGTGCTGAATTTTCTTGCTTGATTGGATTTGATTGCCGAGTTTAATTGAATTTTATTTTTAAACTATGGATTGTCCCTTGATTCGTATTCCTTGATGTTCAGTTTTATCTTGATTTTGATTCATATCCTTTACTTGAAGACAAGCAAAAGCTTAAGTTTGGGGAGTGATGAACCTGCAAATATTTATATTTTTACTATTCATTATTTTTGGATTTTTCATTCTCTTTAATCTATTTAATTGAGTTTTGTCCTTAATTTTATCATATTTTTATTGTTTGAAATTGTTTCTCTTATTTCACATTTTCTTATGTTTTTGATAGGTATTACATAGGAATGACGATTGGATTTGATTTCATGGAAGAACCGTTGGAAAAGCTACTGGAAAAGCTTTTTGGATACTTAGTGCTCAAGCGCTCAAGAGCCAGCGCTCAAGCGCTGGATGAGCTGATTCGTATAGTTTTTTTGTTGTCCCAGTGTTCAAGTGCTGGGAGTTCAGCACTCAAGCGCGTAAATGGCAGATCTCAATGCTCAAGCGCTGGGAAGCCAACGCTCAAGCGCGTGCATCAAGGCAAAATCTGGTCTCTGGTAGTTCAGCGCTCAGGCACTGAGGAGCTAGCGCTCAAGTACTAGACGCGTGACAACAATTATAAATGGGAAGTTATCCCAAAATTCAAATCATTATTCATGGAGGACAGCTAAATCAAGAAAGAGAGAGAGAGAGAGAGTCGTGAGGAAGGCTGCTGAGGAGGAGACTCTAGGCACTCCTTCTATAATTTATCAATGGAGTTTGTCTTAATCTTTCTTTTATTTTGTTCTTTCTCTATGTATAACTAATTTTCCTTTGTTAGGGGATGATTGATCTTGATACTTGGATGATGTAATTTTTTTTATGAGTTTAATTCATGTTTCTATTCTTAATGCTTTTCTAAACCTGATTAATTTGGAAATGAATTGTTGGGATGATGTATGATTTAGAAAAATTTGTATGAGCCTAGATCTGTGATAAATACCATAATTTCTACAATTGCTAGGGATAGACGTTGTGAATTATGTAGTCTTTCTTTTAATTCCTTTATTCTTGATAATGCCTTTCTATTTTGGAATTAGACAAAGAGATTAGTTAATTCTAAAACAACATAAGAGGATTAGTAATCTAAGGGATTGGAAATTAATTAATATTAGGAATTGACCATAAATCATTTATTTAGAACATGATTAAACTAATTTTTGAATTTGCATCTAAAGAGTTCAAGTGGAGTCTGAACCCTAACATTTTCTTATTATTGTTTTCAACTCTTGTTTAATTTATTGGATTTACTTTGTTTAATTTTAATTACTTTCTTTAATTGTGTTTTTATTTTGGTTTTATCAACTATTATCAATTGGATAGCTCAGATAGCGTTAACTTAATGAACTTAGTAATTAACAATATAATCTTCGTGGGACGATACTTTACTCACTACTTTATTGCTTGATGCGATTCGGTGCACTTGCCGATTTCACCCACGTCAATAGGATCATAACTTTGAAGTTTGTTGTCGAACAAGAGACTTTTAATGTTATCAGTGTGTATGTACCCCAAGTAGGTTTAGACGAGTACTACAAGATAAAATTTTGGAAGGATTTAGAAAGTTTAATTCAGGGAATACCTTTAGGAGAAAAGATTATTCTAGGAGGGGACCTAAATGGTCATGTGGGGATTGAATCTAGGGGGTTTGAGGGTTTGCATGGAGGGTATTGTCTAGGAGTAGCAAATGCAGAGGGCAAAGCAATTCTAGATTTTTCGGTTGCTTTTCATTTTACAATAGCTAACACTTGTTTTAGGAAGCGAGAAGAACATTTTCACATACAGAAACAGGAGTTCTTGCTCTCAAATTGATTATTTTCTTATAAGAAAATCAGATAGAAAGCCTTGCATGGATTGCAAAGTCATCCCTGGAGAGAGCTTGACTACCCAACACAGGGTTTTGGTTATGGATGTACGAGTTAATATGAGAGTAAGGAGAAATTATCGAGACAGAGTCCCAAGGATCAAATGGTGGCAACTAAAGGCAGGAAAACAAATGCTCTTTCAGAGGAGGATTATGGAGGAAAAGATTTGGGAGTTACAAGGGAGTGCAAATGATATGTGGGACGAAGTGGCTAAAGGGATTAGGAAGGTAGAAAAAGAGTCACTCGGTGAATCAAGAGGCTTTGGACCCAAGGATAAAGAATCTTGGTAGTGGGATGCAAGTGTACAAGATAAGGTTAATGTTAAAAGGGAATGTTATAAAGCTTGGCACATGTATAAAAACGTTGAAAATTGGGGAAAATATAAGGCAACTAAAAAAGATACTAAGAAGGCAGTGAGCGAGGCGAAAGCTAAAGCATTCAATGGGTTATATCAATCTTCGGACACCAAAGACGGAGAAAGGAATATTTACAGGCTTACTAAAAGTAGAGAAAAGAAGACAAGAGACTTGGATCAAGTGAAATGCATTAAGGATGAAAAGGGTAAAGTCTTGATCACGGAACAAGACATCAAGGATCAATGGAATGGTTATTTTCACAAGCTATTTGATGAGGGACATGGGACGTTAGGGGACTGGGACATTCTAAACACTAGAGAGGAGGACCAAAATAAAACCTTTTATCATAGAATTCAGGAGTTTGAGGTAAAAGAAGCTTTAAAGATGATAAAAAATGGAAAAGCGGTCAGACCAGATAATATACCTATCGAGGTGTGGAAGTGCCTAGGAGAGAAAGTTAAAAGCTAGCCCACAAAGCTATTTAACGAGATAATGAGATCTAAGAAAATGTCAAATGAATAGAGGAGAAGTACTTTAATTCTTATTTATAAAAACAAAGGAGATATACAAAACTGTGCAAATTACAGAGGGATTAAGCTCATAAGTCATACCATGAAGTTATGAGAAAGAGTAATTGAACGGAGATTAAGACAAGAGACTCATATTTCAGAGAATCAATTCAGTTTTATGCCTAGGAGGTTAACCATGGAAGCAATCTATCTTCTACGAAGATTGATGAAAAGGTATCGGAGGAAGCAAAATGACCTACACATGGTTTTCATTGATATGGAAAAAGCCTATGATATGGTACCGAGAGAGGTCTTGTGGAAGGCTCTGGAGAAGAAAGGAGTTTGTTTCGCTTATACTCGAGCAATCCAAGATATGTATAATGAGGCTAAAACTTGTGTGAGAACACAAGGAAGGGTTACAGAAGATTTTCCTATAACTATAGGACTGCACCAAGGGTCAACTTTGAGTCTATATCTTTTTAGCTTGGCCTTGGGTGTGCTTACTGCGCATATCCAAGAGTCGGTGCCACAATGCATGCTTTTTATAGATGATATAGTCTTAGTTGAAAAGTTGAAAGAGGAAACAAATGGGAAACTAGAGCCATGGAGACGAGCTTTGGAAGAATATGACTTTCGTATAAGCAAGAGTAAGACGAAGTATATGGAATATAAGTTCAGTAAGAAGCATGCTAATACTAGCTTAGCCGTGAAAATTGGGGACCACACCATACCACAAGTCACACGGTTTAGGTATCTTGAATCTATCATACAAAATGACGAAGAGATAGAAGAAGATGTAAATCATAGGATTCAAGCTGGATGGATGAAATGGAGGAGTGCTTCAGGAGTGATTTGTGATAGAAAAGTACCTCTCAAGCTTAAGGGTAAATTTTGCCACACAACTATAAGGTTTGCGATGTTGTATGGTACTGAATGTTGGGGGGTAAAAAGCCAGCAAGAGCATAAGATCAATGTCGTGGAGATGAGAATGTTGCGCTAGATGTGTGGTCAAGCAAGACAACATAAGATTAGGAATGAATGCATTAGAGAGAAAGCAAGGGTAGCACCTATTATGGAAAAGATGGTAGAATCTCGCCTTAGGTGATTTGGACATGTAAGGAGAAGACCCTTAGAAGCCCTAGTAAAAAGAGTAGATCAGGTGGAGGATAGTCCAATAGTTAGAGATAGAGGGAGACTAAGAAAGATTATAGGTGAAACTATTAAAAAAAGATTTAGATTTGAATGACATTTTTGAAGACATGGTTTATGATAGGGTATAATGGCGTTGTTTGATCCATGATGTCGACCCCACTTAGTGGGAAAAGGCTTAGTTGTTATTGTTGTTGTTGTTGTTGTCTCAGGACGAGTGTGTTAGAGGTGCTGTGGGATTAAGTTTTCGCTCTTGCCTATACATAACTGATTCTTGAATCCAATCTGGTTTTAAATATCATTTTCTAAGAAAGATTTTTCAATTTTTCCTATTTCAAATAAAATTGGTGGCGACTCTTAATAATTTTTTGTTCACCATTCCCACCACTATCATGGTCGCGACACTAGGCAAAACCCAAATTGAAACCCATAGCGACCAAAACTGGGTAAAGAAAGAATAAAAACATGAACTTACTTGGGAAGAAATAGAAGTGGCAGAAACACCAAACCCACAGTGGTGGCTGGTCAAAGTAGATGTGGTGGATGACCTAAGGTTCAGGTCGCATGCTGTAATGCATGGATAGGGAGAGTCTGGTCACGTGCTGCCGTGCTCAGATAGGGAAAGTCTGGTCATGTGTTGTCGTGCACAGATGGGGAAAGTAGTTGCGTGCTGGGATTGAGAAAGAAATGCTAGATTGGAATTTTGATATTTTCTGAGTTAGGGATTTTGAGATTGAGAATGGATTTTGTGTTTACAGTGTCATGTGGCTGTGTGAGGGAACGGGTAGGAGAAAGAAGAAAACTAAAGAAGAAAAATGGAAGAAGGCTTACCTAGTGGTCACGTTGTTGTGGTTGTGGCTGTGTGGTCGCGTCGCTACCTCGCACATCACTCGCGTCGCTGCAGAAGAGGGGACGAAGGGCACAAATTCCAGATTTCTTTCTTTCTGACTTTCTCACTTTCTAATTCTAACTTTACTAAGTTTTTCTTCTCTTTATTTATCAGGTTTTGTGAGGGATTTGCAATGGACATATCCCTCACTAAAATTATATCAGGTTAACGAGAGATATTTCCCTTACTAATCTATTAACGATGGAGTTTTTTTAGCGAAGGAAACATTTCGTTACAAATCCGTCGCTAATCACAGGTTTTTTTAGTGAGGGAAACTTTTCATCGCAAATCCCTTGTTAATCATCAAATTTTTCCACCTTGAATGTGTTTTTTGGAATTTAGCGAGGGCTAAATTTTCCCTCGCTAATTAGCAAGGGATTAGCGATGGAAATACCCCTCGCTAAATTCCCCTCGCTAAATCGCGAATTTCTTGTAGTGGTTTAGTGGAAGGATAGTTTTTTAATTTGAAAGTAACATTGAAATTGAAACTGAACCTGAGAATATAAATAACATTACAACTATGACTGATAATTCTGAAATTGAACCTGAGAATATAAATAACACTAAACATGGCTAATAATATGCGTAATAGGACTCTTAAGGAACTAGCATTACCTGATGTGAATTACCAGCCTTTGTGCATTCAATATCTTGATTTAAATGCTGATTTTGAATTGAAAGATGGATTGATACACTTGTTGCCAAAGTTCCATGGACTTGCAGGTAAAGACTCTCATAAGCACTTGAAGGAGTTCCATGTGGTTTGTTCGACTATGAAGCCTCAGGGAATTCTAAAAGAACACATCAAATTAAGAGTCTTCCTTTTCTCATTAGATGGAGCAGCCAAGGATTAGTTGTATTACTTGCAACCAGCTACCATAACATGCTAGAATGATTTGAAGAGGTTGCTCCAAGAGAAGTTCTTCCCTGCTTCCGGAGCTGCTGCCGTTAGGAAAGCATAAGGCAGATATCAGGAGAAACTCTACATGAGTATTGCGAGAGATTCAAGAAGTTGTGTGCGAATTGTCCTCATCATCATATCAGTGACTAGTTGTTAATCTAGTATTTCTATGAAGAACTTCTACCTATGGATAGAAGCATGGTAGATGCTACCTCTAGAGGAGCTGTAGTGGACAAAACCCAACTGTAGAAAGAGATTTAATAGCAAACATGACAACAAATGCACAGTAATTTAGCACACGAGTCATTACCTCAACCAGAGGAGTTAGTGAAGTAATGGTTTCTAATGCTGATCAAAATATAATTGAGAACAAATTGGAGGAGTCGGCCTCCTTGGTTAGGTAACTAGCATTATGACAAAAACAAATTTAGTCCCCAGCAAAACTTTGTGGAATCTATTCTTTACCAGATCACCTAATAGATAAGTGTCCTGCACTTCAAGAAAATAATGAAGCACTGACTGGCATCTTTCTTGGCAGACCATACCAGCAACAACCAAAGTTTGACACTTATTCTAACATATATAACCATGGGTGGAGAGATCATCTCAATATGAGATACGGTAACCATTCTGGCCAATTTCAGTAGCAGTAGTAGTAGATCAAATATAATGCAACAGGCTTAAGCAACCAATAGTTTCAATAACCAGTGAAATGGCTCATGCAGTAAAGTAGCAATTCAGAACCTAGCTTGGTAGACTTGGTGAAGTAGTTAGCAACCAATAACCTTTAGTTTCAACAGAGAATCGAGACCACCATTTAGAACTTGGAGATTCAAATTGGTCAATTTGCAACTTTCATCAATGAGTTGAAGACCTTAAGGTTCCAGTCAATTACCCTCCCAAACAATTAACTGTCGCGACCGGGATCGCGGCGGAATAGCGGCTCACGTGATTTAAAAAAAATTATTAAAATGGAGTCGCCACCAATTTTATTTGAATTTAGGAAAAATTAGAAAACCTTTTTAGAAAATGGTCTTTGAAACCAGATTAGATTCGGAAGTCGGTTATGGTTAGGGAAGGGTGGAAACTTAATCCCACAAAGACTTAACACACCCGTCGTGAGACGCATACCTTAAGTTAGTTGTGCAAAAACTTGATAATCTCAAATTTATTTATTTTACACTTATTAAAAAGATTTTGCAATTATTTTATTTTTATTTTTATTTTTTATTTTTTATTTTTTTTTTATTTTTCTTTAGAAAAATGAAAAAAAAACCAAATTGTGAAAATTAAATTTTGACTTGACAGAATGAAAATCCTGCTCCTACGTACCCTCAGGTGCAATGAGGAACTCAAAGTCACGTAGTTCTGTAGAAAATGATTGTGAGTTGATTTATTTTAATTAAGAAAAAAAAGATTTTTGAAAAGAGATTTTTGTTTGAAAACCAAAATCATTCTTGCACAGATTCAGGGTAGCATCAAGCTACTCAATAAACCCTTATGACCCAAACGACATTGAAGATAGCATCTGCTATTCAATCATTATCATTAGTCATTGCATTGATTAAAAAAAGATTCTAAATGAAATTTATTTTTTATTTTTTACCCTTTTTTTTTTTTTTTTTTTAAAAGGTATAAGGACAAATATAAATTTTAAATGAACCAAGTAAATAACTAAATAAAAAAAATCACAGATCAAATAACCCAAAACAACATATTTTTTACTTTTCTAACAATTTTTAGATTTTTTCAATTTCTTTATTTTTATTTTTTTTTTTTTTATTTTTTACTTTATAACTTCTTATTTGTTCACAAAAACATAACATAAACATACACTATAAAAAAACTACCAAACGAAAAAACTAAATTAAAAAAACATACCTATTTACATATAAAAAAAACAAAAAAAAAAAAACAAAATGTCAAACCAAATCACATTCTCCCTTTACTATTATCACATTTGATATTCAAGCAAAACCAACCCACGTAAAGTGGGCTGGTTCCTTTAGCACCCCAAAATTCTTTTATATTTTTTTTATTTTTATGATTCAAGTAAGACACATAACTCAAAACTTATGGCTTTAGGAACAAAATATATATCACAAGGAATAAGCTGAAAGTGAGGGGCTCAGACCTCTGTTTTCCCAAGAGGTGACGCGAAGGAGTGGGGGTGGGGTGTTGCTGGTCGGTGGTCCACGGTGGAGCTCAGGGAGATCTAGTCTGAGATCGGTGGCGCGACTGGCTGGTTGCGGAGTCGCCAGCCGCACGGTGTGCACGAAACAGGGTGGAGCTGCTGGGAGGTGGTGCTGCAGCGCGAAGGATGGAGTGGTTCGCTCGGTGCTGGTGTGAGTTTGAGGGTGAGGGGGGGATTGATCTTGGATGGTTACGGTCTAGAGGTGGTGGAGTGAAGGTGCTACGGTTGGGTTGTGTTTCACGGTGGCTGTATGGGGTTTCCTGGAGTGGTGATTCCCGGTTTGCTTGAAGGAAGATGGAGGTGAAGTGAGGTGGAAGATGGTGGCTTGGAGGCTTTACGTGGGTGGTGGCTGCATGGAGGTGAATGGAGTGGGTGGTCCTGGACGTGGAGTTACTACGGTTGGAGGTTAGAGTGGCTACGTGAGGGAGTTTGGACGTAGGTGATGGTGGTTATGGATGGTAGTGGGTCACCGTTGGGATGTGAAGGCTTGGAGGGTGAAGGGTGAGTGAGGTTGATGGAGGTTTGGAGAAGATGAAGGAAGATGATGATGGTGTTACTTGTTAGAGGGTTGGAGAAGATGGGTGATGGTGGAGGTGATGAGAGGTCACGGTTTGGGGGTGTTTGGAAATGGTGGAGTGAAGGTGACTTCACGGTTGGAAATGGTTAGGGCTGTTATGAAGGGTTGAAAGATGGTGGTTTGGAAGAAATGGTGAGTGGACGATAACCAAAGAAAAAAGAAAAAACTTAGTGAGGGAAGTGGAAGATGGAGGGGTGGAGATGGTTATGGAAGGAGGAAAATGGTGGTTACGGGTGATGTTGGAGGGCTACGGTGGAGTCTGTTGTCTTGGACGTTGAGGGGCTGTTATGAAGTGAGAGTGGAAGATGGTGGCTTGGAGGCTTTACGTGGGTATGGAGGGGTAGCTACGGGTTGATGATGGTTTTAAGTGATGGAACTTGGAGGAAGATGATGGAAGATGGAGGGGCATTTGGTGAAGATGGTGTTTGGTGGGGTGGTGGCTTGCTTGGATGGGTGTGAGGACAAGGTGATGGAGGGCTTGGTGATTGATGAAGGTTCTTTGGAAGAAGGGTGCTTTGGTGGTGAAAATGATGAAGGATGATGATGGTTGGGCTGCGTAAACGTGAGAAGAAAACCGTAGAAAAAAAAAAATGAGTGTTCTGCCCCCCGTCAAAAACTAAAAAAAAAAAGGCCTTCTGTGTTGCTCTCTTTTCGTCTCGAAAATGAGGTAGTGGTTAATGGGTTGTTGGTCTTCTTTTTTTTTGTGAATGAGTGAGAGTGCCGAAATTTTTAAAACCAGTGACGGTGAGGTCTGGTTGAAGGTGAAGAAAAAGAAAAAAAATGGAAAAATCTCTCTCAAAAAACCCTTTTGTAATCCTTTTGTATGTGAGTCAGCCCCCCTATGCCAAAGCTTTTTGGTTGCGTGTGCAGAAGGTTGAGTGTGTCAGGAGTGAAATCTGCAAAGTGATTGTGTGCTGCAGAGGTATTGCGTGCAGCCTTTTTTTTTTTTTTTTTTTTTTTTATTTTATTTTTCTTTTTCAGCTTTTTAGTTTTTTTTTTTAAAAAAAAAGAAAAATTTCTTTATTCTTTTTTCATTTTTTTTTAAAAAATTCTTTGTTCTTTTTTTTCATTTTTTATTTTTTTATTTTTTTATTTTTTATTTTTTATTTTTTTTATTTTTTTTTTTTTATTTTTATTTTTGCCCTAGGTCAAAATTGGGTGTTCATTAGATTGCCTCTCTTTACTTATTTTCTTATTAGATAATAAGAATAACCGCAGTTTTCATATTATCGTCGTAAGAAACGAGTAAAGACATGAACTTCAATTTTGTCCGGCCATGCAGAGGATAATATGCAAAACAAAGCAAGAATAAATAAAAACGAAAAGCCGACACGCTCAAAGAATCAGCAGAACTTAACGTGCATGGAGCCAATGCGCTCAGCAGGAAATTAAAATACATGGAGCCGATGCGCTCAACAGGAATTTAAAATGCATGGAGCCGATGCGCTCAACAGGAAAATTAAAATGCATGGAGCCGATGTGCTCAACAGGAATTTAAAATGCATGGAGCCGATGCGCTCAACAGGAATTTAAAATGCAAGGAGCCGATGCGCTCAACAGGAAATAAAATGCATGGAGCTGATACGCTCAACAGGAAATATTAAAATGCAAGGAGCCGATGCGCTCAACAAAAAATTAAAATGCATGGAGCCGATGCGCTCAACAGAAATTAAAAAGCATGGAGCCGATGCGCTCAACAGGAAATAAAATGCAAGGAGCCGATGCGCTCAACAGGAAATTAAAATGCATGGAGCCGATGCGCTCAACAGGAATTTAAAATGCAAGGAGCCGATGCGCTCAACAGGAAATAAAAATGCATGGAGCCGATGCGCTCAACAGGAAATTAAAATGCATGGAGCCGATGCGCTCAACAGAAAATTAAAATGCATGGAGTCGATGCGCTCAACAGGAAATTAAAATGCATGGAGCCGATGCGCTCAACGGAAAATTAAAATGCAAGGAGCCGATGCGCTCAACAGAAAATTAAATGCATGGAGCCGATGCGCTCAACAGGAAATTAAAATGCATGGACTTAAAAACTTCTTTTCTCTTTTTCCTTTTCTTTTCTCTTTTTTCTTTTCTTTTCTCTCTCTCTCTTTTTCTTTTCTCTTTTTTCTTTTCTTTTCTCTCTTTTCTTTCTCTCTCTTTTCTTTCTCTCTTTTTTTTTTCATTTTATTCATTAAAAGTCCTTTGAACCAACAACGATCTTGGAAAGCTTTGACCAATCAAACCCTTTGTCCACATGCTTTTCTTTATCAGACCCTCTTGTCGGCTGAGACTCCCTTAGATCTTCTCATTTCCTTTTTTATTTTTCTGACCACCTTGTCTCCTTGGCAACACATCACAACTTGTATCTTGAATTACTGAGATCCTTTAATCTAAATTAATCATTGAAGGATTGCTGCATAATTGTCAGATCAAATTGTCGACCTTAAGTTTATTTTATTTGAGACATAAATTAATGAGTAAGCATGCATTCATGAATGGACAGAAATTTGTTGAATGAACAAACTTCCCTTTTATTATTTTGGTAATGTAATCGTACATGACTTTTGACTAGACACGTACTTGAAAGACAAAAGAAAGGTTGCAAGAAAAATAAAAACTTTGCCCCAGTATTGGTTCCTTGTTCCTCATTCAATTGATTCACTGCAAATGCTTGACAACTCAACCGCTGCCTTTGCTGATACCTCCTTCAACATGAATTCTCTTTAATTCCTCAAAAATTTTGCCCCAGTATGGCCAATTCGATGCGAACAACTTGCCCCGTGTAATTGATTGGACGCACATCAAAAATTGCCCCAGTTTGGTGAATCCCTCGAAGAGTTTCAGGCCCACTTTCTTTGAGATTTTGCCTATTCATTTGTCCTAACTTTTGCTTAGACCGCCTTTTCAGGTTTTTAGCCTAACGGACTTTTCTTTTTTTCGTTTTTTCAATTGCTCTAACTTTTGCCTAGGCCGCCCTTTCGGGTTTTCAACCTAACGAGCTTTTTCTTTTTTAGGCATAGAATCTCTTGAAAACATCGGTATTCATGGGCCTTGGCAGTTCTTCTCCATCCATATTTTGTAAAATTAACGCTCCTCCTGAAAATGCCTGCTTGACTATGTACGGGCCTTCATAATTCGGAGCCCATTTTCCTCTGGCATCCTCTTGGTTAGGGAGAATCTTTTTCAAAACCAAATCCCCTGAACAGAATTCCCTGGGACGAACTTTCTTGTTGAAGGCTTTAGCCATTCTGCTTTGATACAATTGCCCATGACACATAGCAGTCAATCTCTTCTCTTCTATCATATTCAATTGTTCATACCGAGTCTTCATCCATTCAGATTCTTCTAACTCTGCTTCTATCAAAACCCTTAGGGAAGGAATCTCAATTTCTATTGGAGAGACTGCTTCCATCCCATATACCAAAGAGAAAGGCGTTGCCCCAGTGCTTGATCGTATATTGGTACGATATGCGTGCAGAGCATAGGGTAACATTTCATGCCAGTCCTTATAATTTACTACCATCTTGGCAACAATTTTCTTCACATTCTTATTTGCTGCTTCAACTGCACCGTTCATTTGAGGCCTGTAAGGAGCTGAATTATGATGCTTGATTTTGAAATTCTCACAGAACTTTTTAATCTCAGCACCATTGAGATTGGTACCATTATCTGTGATTATCCTTTCTGGAATCCCATATCTGCAGACAATATCCCTTTTGAGGAATTTCAAAAACACCTTTTGAGTAATGCTGGCATAAGAAGAAGCTTCTACCCACTTGGTGAAATAGTCAATCGCCACTAAGATGAAGCGATGACCATTGGAAGCTTTGGGATTAATGGGCCCGATGACATCTATTCCCCACATTGAGAAAGGCCAGGGAGATACCAAATTATGCAAAGGAAAAGGAGGTGTGTTGACTCGATCTGCATACATCTGGCATTTTTGACACTTCCGTACATAATCTATGCAGTCTGTTTCCATTGTGGACCAATAATAACCACTCCTTAGAATTTTTCGAGCCATCATATGACCATTGGCATGGGTTCCACATATTCCTTCATGAACCTCAGTCATGATTATACGAGCTTCACAAGCATCCACGCATCTAAGTAAAGTACCATCATGACTCCTTTTATACAAAACCTCTCCATTCAAGAAAAAGGTCATCGCCAATCGGCGGATAGTCTTCTTATTCACCTCACTTGCTCCTGTCGGGTATTCTCTATGCTGAATATACTGCTTGATATCATAATACCAAGGTTTACCATCTGGCTCACCTTCCAAATTAGCACAATACGCAGGCTCACTGTGCGTCTTCACTTGAATGGGTTGGACATTATTATGAATATCCAACTTGGTCATTACAGCCAAAGTGGCTAAAGCATCTGCAAACTGATTCTTGTCTCGGGTCAAATGGGAGAAGGTCACCTCTTCAAACTTCTCAACCAAATGGATCAAATACTTTTGATAAGGCACCAACTTCGGATCCTTGGTTTGCCATTCACCGTTCACCTGATAAATGATGAGTGTTGAGTCTCCAAATACCTTTAACTGTTTGATCCCCAAGTCAATTGCAACTTGTAAACCATTAGCACAGGCCTCATATTCTGCAACATTATTAGTGCACTCAAAGTCTAACTTGATAGCGACTGGGTATTGTTTTCCAGTTGGTGAAACAACCACGGCTCCTATGCCACTGCCATGCATGTTAACCGCTCCATCAAAATACATCTTCCAGCCAGGTTCTTCTTCTTCTTCTCCTTCCTCCGCCATCAGTATTTCTCCATCAGGGAATTCAGGTGTCACTAGTTGCCCACCCTCAAGAGGGTTTTCAGCTAAATGATCAGCAATCGCACTTCCTTTGATGGATTTCCTAGTCATGTACTTAATATCGAATTCTGATAGCATCACTTGCCACTTTGAAACCCTTAATGAAACATGAGGACTTTCAAATATGTACTTCAGAGGGTCTATTCGGGAGATTAACTATGTGGTGTAATAGAGCATGTACTGCCGTAGCCGTTTTGAGGTCCATACCAGCGCACAACAAGTCTTCTCAATAGCCATGTAACGAGCTTCACAGTCATTGAACTTCTTACTCAAATAGTAAATTGCTTGCTCTTTTTTTTCCGATTCATCATATTGTCCCAACATTGCCCCCATCGAGGTTGGCAATACAGTTAGGTACAAAATTAAAGGGCGACCCTAAGATGGGGTACCAAAACAGGAGGATTCATTAAATAAGCCTTTATCTTGTCAAAAGCTTCCTGACATTCTTCATCCCATTTCCCTGGTTGATGCTTCTTCAACAACTTGAATATAGGCTCACAGGTGCTAGTTAAGTTAGCAATGAATCTAGCAATGTAATTGAGTCTCCCGAGAAAACTTCGCACTTCACGCTCCGTCTTAGGGGCAGACATCTCTTGTATTGCTTTCGTTTTATCTGGATCCACCTTTATTCCTTCTCTGCTAACGATGAATCCAAGTAACTTCCCAGTAGATGCTCCAAAAACACACTTAGCAGGATTCAACCTCAACTTGTACTTTCTGAGTCTTTCAAACAGCTTACGCAAGACCGCCACATGGCTTTCTCCTTCTTTAGACTTGGCTACTATATCATCCACGTACACTTCAATCTCCTTGTGCATCATGTCATGAAACAGTGCCACCATAGCACGTTGGTAAGTAGCTCCAGCATTCCTTAACCCGAACGGCATCACCGTGTAACAAAAAGTTCCCCAAGGAGTGATGAAAGTGGTCTTTTCTTTGTCATTAACATCCATCAGAATTTGATTGTACCCTGAGTATCCATCCATGAATGAGAACCTATGATTCTTAGCAGTGTTATCAACAAGAACATCGATGTGAGGGAGCGGGAAATCATCCTTCGGGCTGGCCTTATTCAGATCTCTATAGTCCACACACATTCGACTTTTCCATCCTTTTTAGGCACCGGCACGATATTGGCTACCCACTCGGGGTGTCTCGACACTTCCACAAATCCCTTCCACCGCTTAGTCACCTCTTCCTTGATCTTCGGGGACATATCGGGATGCATCCTCCTTAACTTCGCTTCTTTGCCTCAATATTCGGGTATAGTGGAATTTTATGCGATGCTATATCGGGTCTAACCCGTGCATATCCCGATAAGACCAAGCAAAAACATCCATATACTCTTTGAATAGTATGACCATCTCTTCAAACTCCGGTTTGCCACTACTTTCAATTCCTTCTTCTCTTCCTCTGTCCCCATGTTGACCACCTCTGCTTCCTCACCATTCAAGACAAATCCCTTCTCTGAGTACTCCAGTAACTTTGCAAAATTTTCAACAACTTCTTCCTCTTCTCCAGATTCAGGGTCTTCTTCATCAAACATTGTAGGGGAATCAATTGATGAGTTTCCGAGGTCTCTTTCATGAGGTGAACTATCTACGAAACTCAGATCCCTGGAAAGCAATTTGGTGTGGAGTTGGAAAAGCAGAATAAAGTAGGAATGACAAAGGAAGAACAAGATATGGTACAAAAAGAGAAAAATACAAAAGGATAAGTCAGAAAGTGCAACGAAGAGAAATGCTGAATATTCATGCAAGTTCATTTAATCAATGTCTCAAATAACATAAATCATAAGCTCAAAATAACTTCAACATTTGCTCAACACAATATGACTAGACAATTACTTTGAAACAATCACATCAATAATTAGTTCAGATTGCCAGTTCTTCAGCGGCTCCTCATCAATAAAAGGACGGATTGCCTTGTACTCTTCTTGGCTCTCTTCATGCAAAGCATTGATAGTGAGGCGGTATCGAGGGTGAATGACCTCATCAGGCATAATCACCTCAGCCGGTGCTGGGAATGTTTCCCTCAGGTAGGGAATATACTTCGCTTTGCCCTTGTCATTCTTTCTTCCAAGAGTCATGCTCCTCATATGCTCCTCCAGAGATGCTTCGTACCCTATCCCGAACTTGTCTGACTTTCTTGGGAGTGACACTGGCGACCGAGTACCTTGCAGCTTTGAGCCCAAACCCTTTCCTTCTTGGTATCCACTACTAGTCATGATCCGGGCAACTACCTGATTCACACTTGGTGTGAGAGATTCATCTTTACCGAGTCCAGTTTCAACTACTTCGAAATTGTGCCACAGGTTCTCCTCTTCCTTTTCTGCACTCTCCACATATGGCACTGAAACTGGTTTCGACAGCATAATCTCTTCCTCTGCATGTATGGTGATGACCGACCCATTCTCAATATATTTAACACTTTGATGCAGGGTGGAAGGAACGGCACCAGCGGCATGAATCCACGGCCTCCCTAACAGCATGGTGTAGCCAGGCTCCATATCCATGACTTGAAACAGCACTTGAAAATTACTCGGGCCAATCTCTAGCGGCAACATTATCTCTCCCATAACGCCTCTTCTATTTCCATCAAAGGCTCGCACCACCATCTCTCGTGGCGACAGTTCATCCTCACTTACTGATAACGATGTTAGGGTTGACCTGGGAATGATATTTAATGCAGACCCCCCGTCAATCAAAACTTTTGCAACTATGTACCCTTTGCATTTGAGGGTTATGTGCAAGGCCCGTGGGTTCTTCTCAGATCGAGAAACGATCTCTTCATCAGTGAATGTGATCATGTTAACGCGTTTCACGGGGTCCACCATGTTAACCACACTTTCGGGAGTAACATCGGGCTTCACATAGGCTTCATTCAGAATTTTTAACAACGCCTTCCGATGCATCTCAGATGTCAAGATGAGTGACAAAAGAGATATCCTAGCCGGAGTCTTCTTTAACTGTTCCATCACATCATATTCGCTCTGCTTCATTATCTTTAGGAACTCCTCTTCACCTCCTTCTCCCTCTCATCTTCTTTTGACATTTCTTCTCTCGCTCCTTTCCTTAACAATTTTCCCTTTTTCTAACTCTCCTGGGCCGTAGCATCGCCCACTCCTTGTAATTCCCCCCACCCTGACTATATTAGTCACAGACTCCTCATCCTTGTGTACTTCAGCAATTCGAGCCTTCGAAGTCTCTTCCCCGACTCCTTTTGTCTCTACCTTGGTTTCATAATTCCACGGCACTGAATGAGTGTCATTATAAGCAAATGGCACTGGCTTCTTGATTGTTACCACTATTTTCTCTGACGTCGAGACTTGGTTGAGAGGTGGCACCTTAAGCACAAAGCGTTCGATCACATTGACCTCTTCGGAGGAGGTTAACCCTTGTCTCGCATGTATTACTCCCAAAGTAAGCAACCCTTGGACTCGAACCTTGAAGTCCCAACAATTCTCAATATCATGTCCTACTCCCCCACAATGATAAGCACAATTCGATTCTGCATCATATTTTTCCTCTTCTTTCATCGTGGCGGCTGGTGCAGCGATATTGTAGCCAGCTTTCTTCAGCCCTTCGAATATCCTTGCCATCGGTGTACGCAAGCTCACGACACTTCTTATGGATGACCCTTCCACCTCTAAAGCATTCACCACATTCCTTCCACCATGATTAGGAATTGGGTTGTTAACAATACTGGGTCCAGCCTCTTCCTGGATATCAAGCTTCCCATAGGCAATTAACTTTCTTACTGCAGTCTTAAAGGACTCGCAGTCTTCAATTGAATGCCCTGGAATATCCATGTGATAC
The DNA here is from genome assembly GCA_029884605.1 of Ormosia emarginata. Taxonomy (NCBI): domain Eukaryota; kingdom Viridiplantae; phylum Streptophyta; class Magnoliopsida; order Fabales; family Fabaceae; genus Ormosia; species Ormosia emarginata. Next base: position 13,894,735 of record JAQQTP010000078.1, on the reverse strand, counting down.
TTGCAGGTTGAGTTTGGGTTGTACCATGATGGAAATGGCGGCTCTAATGGACGCACAGGGATTCCTGAAATAAGATGGGCATCAAACAACCTTTGGAATAGGTCTGCATTCGGAATGGATAACCTTGGAAAAGGGGGAAGGTTTTGAGGATGAAAGCGGCTTTGGTTTTGGGGGTTCGGGCGAGGTTGTGAGTGGTTTGGGTAATTTTGCGGAGGTGCAGGTGGGTATCGGGCATAGGTTGGGCGAGTTGGTGTATATGGCGGTGGCGAGGGGACATTGTTAACTTGGAATTGTGGTGTTGGGGTGAAGTTTGTGGCCGGTATAATTTGGTGGGGTGGATAATGAGGCAGTGGCAGTGTTTGGTATGAAAAGCGAGGGTTGGGGTTGTATGATGGTGATGACTTGAGCTATATCGCGGTCTGAAATTCTGTTGAGGTTGGATATAATTCACTTCATGTTCTTTTTTCTTTGGCTGGAATCCTTTCTTGAAAGTAGTATTCTCTGTGCTACTCATTGGCAACTTCCCAATTTTGGCCAATATTTCAATTCTTTCTCCAGAAGTTATTAAATCTGCAAAATCCTTATAGGTGCCCACCATCGCCCCAATAAAAGGGTTTCCTAGGGTCCCCAAGAAATACGAGCACATCTCAGACAATGTTAATGGGGGCTGGACTTGAGCCGCCAATGCTCTCCATTTCTGCGCGTATTGCTTGAACGGTTCTTCATTACCTTTCTGCATTCAACTCAACTATTCTCGGGTTGGGGCTGTGTCCAAGTTGAATTTGTACTGGTCCATAAATAGGTCAGCCAATTCCGTCCAACGCGAGATCCTTGAGCGATCTAACTGAAGATACCACTCTAGGGCGGGACCTGTAAGACTCTCATGGAAGAAACTGATGAGGAACTTATCATCCTTGGACCAAACAGCCATCTTAGTCCCATAACTGATCAAATGGAAACGAGGGTTGCCGCTCCCGTCATACTTCATAAAATCAGGAATATTGAAGTCTTTGGGGATTACTACATCTGTGGTAGGACACAACTCCTCTATCCTCAAGGGTCCATAAGTATGGGGCCCTTTATCGCCTTAACTGTTCCTCCATTTTCTCCATCCAATCTTCTTTCATCTTATCTTTCTCGGGCTACGACGTGACTATTCCCGAGAATAAGGCAATGTCACTTGCCTCGGAATAGACACACGAGGTGGTTCCTGTGTAGGGCCCGCATAACCAGGGGACTTCATTATGAGCGCCTTCCAAAGCACGATACCCCTCCCCAATGGGCATGACTATTGACGTTGTTTGAGGTGGTTGCTCGTGGATTCCTGCAACAGTGACTGAGGTTACGGCCGAGTAGATTGGAGCAGTTACTGATGGCACGCTTGCATACATTTCAACCCCATTTGCATTCCTATTTCCACTGATTAAGTGGAGAGACTCCCTTATATCTTGCAATATCGCTTCCAACCTCGCTTGGTTCTCTGACACCTCGTTTATCCTCCATTGCTCTTTTTCTTGCTCTAGTTCTTGAGCTTTCAACTCCAAACGCCTTGCTTTCTTGTTTGCTTCCTTGAGTGAACTATAATATTCTGCAGCCAAAACCTGTCCTTGATCGGAGCGTCGTTTCACCTCCACCAGAGCTTCTTGTAAAGATTGCATCCTTCGGTCTTGTGCTCTAGTATTTGCTTCCAATTCTTCTTTCTCTTGCAAAATCTTCTCTATTAATTCTTCTTGAGCATTTACCTTCACTCGTAGCTCCCGGACTTCTAAAGTGGTCTTATTTGATTCCACCTCTTTTCCTCTTCTTGCCCTCTTTACCCGGCTCGGGGCTTCAGCAGCATCAGCTTGTGCATCCTTTAAGTCTTCAATCTTGTCGGCTAATTTCTGGCACCGACTTGTGTGAATGACGACTTTTAACTCAGCGGCTTCCTTCCCTTGTTCTAAAAACTGCATCTGCGCTTTCATCCTCTCTATCTGGGTGGTCATTTGAGATATAATCTGGGAATGATTTTCATCACTTGACACCGCCTGAGGGGTATTATTTTGTGCCTTTCTTGTTGCTCTCCATTGCAGGTACTCGGGAGTAGGAATTACCACTCGCTTTCCCAATTCTTTCGCCCCTGCCCTATGAATATTCTTCCAAGCGTCCCTGACCTCTTTTTCCTGCTTGGTAGTGCTTCCATCTTTCCCATATAAAAAGCTAAATCCTCTAAGTTGTGTCTCGTCAGGCACGTGCTGAGTCCATTGGAGCTGTCTAAGCATAAGTACCGGTGAAAATGACACACAACCTCTCACGCCCATTAAAGGAACGTTAGAGAAGTCACCACAACTGAGCAATATCTCTTCCCCATGATACCAAGAGCAAACCCATTTGAAAGAGTCTGATCCCATCTTCATAAACTCATCTTTCCATTCGTGGGCTTTCTGCTGCTTCACTGGAATGCGACCAAAATTCCTTAACGGATCTGGTAAAAGGCCCAGATGATTGTGTACATCCATGTGTGTCATGATCCAAACATACAACATATGTGTGCAACATCGGATCATACCCCTCCTTTTTGTGGCAAATCTCCATGGTCAAGAAAGTATCGGCAAGAATAGCAGGGGATTGGATTTGACCTATGATTCTCAAACTTGAAGAAAGCATCCATTGCGCTTGATCCACCACGTCTGAAGTGAATGGGAATAACACCAATCCAAAGATGGTTAGTGCCAAAGTTTTGTTAAAGAGATCCCACCTTCCTTGTTGCGCTAGTATCTCAAGATGCGCTTCCAGGTAACTCTTCTTCAATCCTTGTGTTCCTCCTCTCTTTTCCATTCCTAACTGATTTGCCTGAACCCCTATGAGTTCTGCTATTTTTCCTTCTGACACATAATATCCTCCATAAAGGTAAACATTGGGGTACTTGCTCATTGGGAATCTCAACATGATGGCATACTCTTCTATGGTCGGTGCAATATCCAAATCGGGCAGCTCAAAACATTTCAGAGAACAATTCCAAAACTGGGCAAGGCCACTCAAAACAGGTTCTTCAACAGGGATGCGTAACAAATCTAGGATCTGTCCATAACTGCTTGAAAACTCTGATCGAGCCTTAGGGGTCATGTGTTGAGTAATGTCCTTCACACGCCTCAGATCACTGCCATTTCTTTGTAATCTTCATATTCCTCTTGAGATCAACGGTATTGCTGGTGTTTTTCCTTTGGCCTATCTCTTCCATTCCTTGCTATTGAATGAGCACTAATCTTTCCACTTTACCAACCAAACTCACCCTACAAAAAGAGTAAAAGAAGAATGTAAGCAAACCAACAAAAATGGAGAATGCATCCTAAGGGTACCCCTCATCGAGGTAACTCTAAAATGTATCCTAACTTTCTACATGAAGAAATCCTTATAGGGTCGTAAACCCAAAGGATTATGCATGATTTGCTGATGCATGCCCTCTTTATTTTCCTTTACGCAAGAAATTGACATGGAACTGTAAGATGATGCCTCTCTTTTTTTCTTTTTCTTCTTTTTTTTTTTTTGGGAATGTCATGCAAATGCAAGATAATGCATGTCCCTTTTTATTTTTCTTTGGTTTGAGAAATGCTATGAATGTCATGCAAATGCAGGACGATGCATATCTTTTCTTTATGTCTCTTTTGTTTGAAAAATGCTATGAATGTCATGCAGATGATATGAAAATGCAAGATGAAACATTCCCCTTTTTATGATTTTTTTTCAACAAAGAATGAATGATATGAGAAATGAACAGACAAAGAAAAAGCACGCTCCCTTTGTGTCCTAATCAGGTGAAACTTAAAGGTTGGATTTCCTCAAAGTCACAACTCTAATTTTGACAGTCACTATGTTCAATCTACCAGTACAAAGTTTTTTTAGGACAGATCTAGACCTCTAAAAGTCATGGTCCCCAGATTGCCCCTATCTCGAAAGACAAGGACCCAATTCATGAATTAATCACAAGTAGGGATAAACCCTCTCAATATGATTAGTCCATGATACTGGTAACAATCTGAGTGGTGTCCCAACCAATGTCAAGTGAGCATGAAGCCCCTCAATAACAAAGGTCGAGACCCCTCCTATTCTTCGGGTTCGCACAGACTCGGGTATAGAGCCCAAAAAGTGTGTGAGGTAAATGATAGTGACGTGTGTGAGGGAGCATACGAACCTGTACCAAAAATTTAAAAAGACCCAAAAAAAAACCCCCAACCTGCAAAATATATGTACAACAACCAGCCAAAGAATCATCCACCCTATGGTTTAAACAATTAATCACAAAATATATACAAGTAAAAAATATATACAGAAAAATGATATCAGATATGTACAAAATAAAATAAAATCTATTTACAAACAAATAAGAAAACAAAAACAAGGACAAAAAAGGGTAAGATAAATAAATAGAGATTATTAATAATTTGCACAACTAAATAACAGGCTTGACTCTCCAAGCTTCCCAGTGAGTCGCCATCTGTCATGGACCGGGATCAATGGCGGAATAGCGGCTCACGTGATTTAAAAAAAATTATTAAAATGGAGTCGCCACCAATTTTATTTGAATTTAGGAAAAATTGGAAAACCTTTTTAGAAAATGGTCTTTGAAACCAGATTAGATTCGGAAGTCGGTTATGGTTAGGGAAGGGTGGAAACTTAATCCCACAGCACCCCTAACACACCCGTCGTGAGACGGTACCTTAAGTTAGTTGTGCAAAAACTTGATAATCTCAAATTTATTTATTTTACACTTATTAAAAAGATTTTGTAATTATTTTATTTTTATTTTTATTTTTTTATTTTTTATTTTTATTTTTTTTTATTTTTCTTTTAGAAAAATGAAAAGAAAAACCAAATTGTGAAAATTAAATTTTGACTTGACAGAATAGAAATTCTGCTCCTACGTACCCTCAGGTGCAATGAGGAACTCAAAGTCACGTAGTTCTGTAGAAAATGATTGTGAGTTGATTTATTTTAATTAAGAAAAAAAAGATTTTTGAAAAGAGATTTTTGTTTGAAAACCAAAATCATTCTTGCACATGATTCAGGGTAGCATCAAGCTACTCAATAAACCCTTATGACCCAAACGACATTGAAGATAGCATCTGCTATTCAATCATTATCATTAGTCATTGCATTGATTAAAAAAAGATTCTAAATGAAATTTATTTTTTATTTTTTACCCTTTTTTTTTTTTTTTTTTTTTAAAGGTATAAGGACAAATATAAATTTTAAATGAACCAAGTAAATAACTAAATAAAAAAAATCACAGATCAAATAACCCAAAACAACATATTTTTTACTTTTCTAACAATTTTTAGATTTTTTCAATTTCTTTATTTTTATTTTTATTTATTTTTATTTTTTACTTTATAACTTCTTATTTGTTCACAAAAACATAACATAAACATACACTATAAAAAAAAAAAAAAACTACCAAACGAAAAAAACTAAATTAAAAAAACATACCTATTTACATATAAAAAAAAACAAAAAAAAACAAAACAAAACAAAACAAAATGTCAAACCAAATCACATTCTCCCTTTACTATTATCACATTTGATATTCAAGCAAAACCAACCCACGTAAAGTGGGCTGGTTCCTTTAGCACCCCAAAATTCTTTTATATTTTTTTTATTTTTATGATTCAAGTAAGACACATAACTCAAAACTTATGGCTTCTTGAACAAAATATATATCACAAGGAATAAGCTGAAAGTGAGAGGCTCAGACCTCTGTTTTCCCAAGAGGTGACGCGAAGGAGTGGGGGTGGGGTGTTGCTGGTCGGTGGTCCACGGTGGAGCTCAGGGAGATCTAGTCTGAGATCGGTGGCGCGACTGGCTGGTTGCGGAGTCGCCAGCCGCACGGTGTGCACGAAACAGGGTGGAGCTGGCTTTGGGGAGGTGGTCTTTGCCGCAGCGCGAAGGATGGAGTGGTTCGCTCGGTGCTGGTGTGAGTTTGAGGGTGAGGGGGATTGATCTTGGATGGTTACGGTCCGGAGGTGGTGGAGTGAAGGTGCTACGGTTGGGTTGTGTTTCACGGTGGCTGTATGGGGTTTCTGGAGTGGTGATTCCCGGTTTGCTTGAAGGAAGATGGAGGTGAAGTGAGGTGGAAGATGGTGGCTTGGAGGCTTTACGTGGGTGGCATGTTATGGAGGTGAATGGAGTGGGTGGTCCTGGACATGGAGTTACTACGGTTGGAGGTTAGAGTGGCTACGTGAGGGAGTTTGGACGTAGGTGATGGTGGTTATGGATGGTAGTGGGTCACGGTTGGGATGTGAAGGCTTGGAGGGTGAAGGGTGAGTGAGGTTGATGGAGGTTTGGAGAAGATGAAGGAAGATGATGATGGTGTTACGGTTAGAGGGTTGGAGAAGATGGGTGATGGTGGAGGTGATGAGAGGTCACGGTTTGGGGCTGCTTTGGAAATGGTGGAGTGAAGGTGACTTCACGGTTGGAAATGGTTAGGGCTGTTATGAAGGGTTGAAAGATGGTGGTTTGGAAGAAATGGTGAGTGGTTAGTGAGGGAAGTGGAAGATGGAGGTGGTGGAGATGGTTATGGAAGGAGGAAAATGGTGGTTACGGGTGATGTTGGAGGGCTACGGTGGAGCTTCATCTTGGACGTTGAGGGGCTGTTATGAAGTGAGAGTGGAAGATGGTGGCTTGGAGGCTTTACGTGGGTATGGAGGGGTAGCTACGGGTTGATGATGGTTTTAAGTGATGGAACTTGGAGGAAGATGATGGAAGATGGAGGGGTCATTTGGTGAAGATGGTGTTTGGTGGGGTGGTGGCTTGCTTGGATGGGTGTGAGGACAAGGTGATGGAGGGCTTGGTGATTGATGAAGGTTGCTGGAAGAAGGGTGCTGCTGGTGGTGAAAATGATGAAGGATGATGATGGTTGGGCTGCAGAAAACGTGAGAAGAAAACCAGAGAAAAAAAATGAGTGTTCTGCCCCCCGTCAAAAACTAAAAAAAAAAAGGCCTTCTGTGTTGCTCTCTTTTCGTCTGAAAACCCCCCTTCTTCTTTTTTTTGTGAATGAGTGAGAGTGCCGAAATTTTTAAAACCAGTGACGGTGAGGTCTGGTTGAAGGTGAAGAAAAAGAAAAAAAAATGGAAAAATCTCTCTCAAAAACCCCTTTGTAATCCTTTTGTATGTGAGTCAGCCCCCCTATGCCAAAGCTTTTTGGTTGCGTGTGCGAAGGTTGAGTGAGTGAGGAGTGAAATCTGCAAAGTGATTGTGTCTTTGCGAGAGGTATTGCGTGCAGACTTTTTTCTTTTTTTTTTTTTTTTTATTTTATTTTTCTTTTTTCAGTTTTTAGTTTTTTTTTTTTAAAAAAAAAGAAAAATTTCTTTATTCTTTTTCCATTTTTTTTTAAAAAAAAAATTCTTTGTTCTTTTTTTTTCATTTTTTATTTTTTATTTTTCTATTTTTTATTTTTTATTTTTTTATTTTTATTTTTATTTTTGCCCTAGGTCAAAATTGGGTGTTCACATTAACAATCCAATAGGTAATGTGAGTGTCATAACCTTGAGAAGTGGCAAAGAAGTAAGTGGTCCAACCCAACTCTAACTAGAGATTATGCAACAGGATTGTGCATAAAAATCAGATCTAGCAAACCAAAAGTTTGTAGAAGATTCAATACATGAGAATATAGAACATGCAGAGAATTCGAAGAAAAATCAAAAATTAATGAAAAATTCTATAGAAAAATCTGCTATCAGCATTCCTCTTCCTTTTTCCCAATAGAATGACCCAATCAAAGAAGATAGTTGAAACTGAATTAGACATGGAGATTATGGAGACCTTTCAGAAGTTAGAAGTCAATATACCTCTCCTAGAAGTAATAAAGTAGATTTTGAAGTATGCAAAGTTTTTGAAAGAATAATGCACTCACAAGAGGAGGTTGAAAGGAAATGAGAAAGTGAACATGAGATGAAATGTTTCTGCCTTGATCTAACTAAATATGCCTCCCAAATGCAAGGATCCTGGAACATTCACAATTCCTTGCACAATAGGCAACAAGCAGTTTACACATACAATGTTGGATTTAGGTGCCTCAATTAATGTGATGCCAAAATCAGTCTATGAATCTCTGTAGATTAGAGAGTTGAAGCCAACTGAAGTTATCATCAGCTAGCAAATAAGAGCACAACTCATCCAGTAGGAGTGCTTGAGGATGTTTTGGTTAAGGTAAATAATTTAATATTCCCAGCATACTTTTATGTTTTGAACATGGAAAATGAATTTGCATCTAGTCAACCCCCATTGATTTTAGGTAGACCTTTCTTGAAAAATACAAAAACTAAGATGGATGTGCATGTTAGTACCCTTTCCATGAAATTTAGGGATAACATAGTTCAATTTAATATATTTAATGCCATGAAATATCCTTTAGAAGAGCATTTTATTTTTCAATTAGACGTCATTGATTTGCTTGTTGATGATATGCATGTTGATAAGCTAGCTGGATTACCTGAAATTGTGGGATTTCTAGATAGTGTTCACTGTTTTGCATATTCTAGATATTCTATTTCTATTTGTGATGAAACTAGTATGTGTGCCACATGTTCTGAGATTTTTGCATATATGAGATATGATACTACATGTTCTAGATTTTTAAATCCTATGGGATATGATGATGTTGTTTTGGAAGATTGTATACAGATTACAAGTGATGTTGCAATTAAATCAATAGAATTAGTTTCTTTAGCCAGATTGATACCTTTAGTGCAGCAACCACCTAGTCTTGAGTTAAATTCTTTACTTGAACATTTGAAGTATGTGTTCTTGGAAGCAGAAGAGAAGCTATCAGTGACAATAGTAAAGAATTTACAGCCTGAACAGGAAGAGAAATTGTTGCAGATCTTGAGGCAGCGCCAGAAAGCTATTGGATGGACGCTTGCAGACATTCTAGGGAGTAGCCCCTCCACATGCATGCATCAGATTTTATTGGTGGAGGAAGCAAAACTAGTGAGGCAACCCCAAAGAATACTTAACCCTCTGATTTTGGATATGGTGAAGAAAGAAATGAGCAACTTGTTGTCAGTTGACATCATTTACCCCCATTTTAGATAACAAGTAGGTGAGTCTAGTGCAGGTAGTTCCCAAGAAAACCGGGATAACTATGGTCGTCAATGAGAAGAATGAGTTGGTCTCCACTAGAGTATAAAATAGCCAAAGAGTCTGTATTGATTACAAGAAGCTCAACCAAGCCACTACGAATGATCACATTCCTTTGCCCTTCATTGATCAGATGTTGGAGATATTGGTTGGCAAGTCAGATTATTGCTTCCTAGATGGATTTTTAGGCTACTTTCATATTCACATAGCCCCAAAAGACCAAGAAAAGACAACTTTCACCTACCAATTTGGCACTTTGCTTATAGAAGGATGTCTTTCAAGCTTTGTAATGTCCTAGGTATATTTCAATGATGTATGGTGAGCATTTTCTTTGACTTGTTAGAACACTACATGGAAATTTTTATGGATGACTTCACAATTTATGGATCTTTTTTTTTATGCATGTTTAGACAACCTTGTTAGGGTGCTTGATAGGTACATTGAGACATATCTTGTTCTTAATTTTTAGAAATGTCATTTCATGGTAGAACAAGACATAGTCATAAGGCATGTAGTTTCTAGCAAAGGCATTGAAGTAGATAGGGCAAAGATCGATATTATTGTTTCTTTACCCTACCCCACTTATGTGTGGGAAGTGTGTTCCTTTCTTGATCATGTAGGGTTCTACATGTGTTTCATTAGGGACTTTAGCAAAATTTCCCTTCTATTGTCTAGGCTTCTTCAAAAAGAAGTAGAGTTCGAATTTGATAAGTATTGCAAGAAGGCATTTGATTAATTGAAGAAGAACCTGACCTTTTCTCCCATTATTCAGCCACTAAATTGGGAGCTTCCTTTTGAGTTGATGTGTGATGCCTCTAATTTTGCAGTTGGCGCCATCCTTTCTCAACAAGTTAGCAACAACCTTATGTGATATCTTATATCTCTCATACTTTAGATTCTGCCCAAACCAATTACACCAACACTAAAAAGAAGCATTTAGTTATTGTTTTCACATTAGATAAATTTCATTCCTATTTGTTGGGCACTAAAGTGATTGTTTTCTCTGACCATGCAGCTATGAGGTTCTTGTTGAAGAAGCTCGAGGCTAAGCCTAGACTCATTCAGTGGATGTTGCTCTTGTAGGAGTTTGACATTGAGATCAGAGATAAGACCGAAGCCGAGAACTTGGTGGCAGATCATCTGAACCGGATCCCATAGGCAATGGACATTTTTCCTATTCAAGAAACCTTCCTAGATAAGCAGTTTTTTTAGGTGCGAGGTAAGGACCATTGGTATGCTAATTTAGTGAATTATTTAGTTACATCTGAGTTACATACTTATTTTAAGAAGCATTAGATTGATAAGCATAAGAGTAAGGATAAATATTATATATAGGATTATCCTTATCTGTGGAAACTGTGTAGTGACCAAGTGATTAGACATTGTGTGTCTGATTATGAGTTTTAGTCTATTTTGCATTTTTATTATACTCTTGTATATGGTGGTCACTTTGGACCGCAATGCATTACTAAGAAGATTTCAGACTCTAGATTGTACCAGTCCATCTTGTTTCATGATGCTTACAGTTATTGTAAGAATTGTGAATAATGTCAATGAATGGGTAACATTTCCCGTAGGAATAGGATGCCTCAACAATCATTATTATTTTATGAGATATTTAATGTGTGAGGCATTGATTTCATGGGTCTCTTTCCCTATTCTTTTGGCTTTGTTTACATTCTATTAGTTGTTGATTATGTATCTAAGTGGGTGGAGGCAAAGGTCATTCAGACTGATGATTGTTATGTTGTTCTAGACTTTGTTAGGTCTCACATTTTCATTAGGTTTGGAGTTTTGAGAGCCATAATTAGTGACCAAGACTCCCAGTTCTGTAATAAAAACATGGAGGCATTATTGAAGAAATATGGTGTGATGCATAAGGTTTTGACTCCCTACCAGTCATAAACCAATGAGCAAGCTGAAGTTTTGAATAGGGAGTTGAAACAAATCTTGAAAAAAACAATCTAACCGAATAGAAAAGATTGGAGCAAGAGACTTGATAATGTATTGTGGGCGTATAGGACTGCCTTCAAGACTCCTTTAGGCATGTCTCCCCATAGGACAGTCTTTGGCAAAGCATGTCACCTTCCAATGGAGATTGAGCACAAGGTCTAATAGGCAGTAAAGAAGTATAACCTTGACCTGAACTAAGCCAGATCCCAAAGAAAACTCCAACTCTAAGAACTTGAAGAGATTTTGTTGGAAGCTTATAAGAACTCGTAGATTTATAAAGAAAAGACCAAGATTCTTCATGACAAGATATTAACAAGAAAAAAGTTCTATATTAGCCAAAAAGTTCTTCTTTACAATTCTTGCCTTAAGCTCATGCTCGACAAGCTCTGTTCTAGGTGGCTACGTCCTTTTATAACCACTAAGGTATTTCTTTATGGTGTAGTGTAGATTACAAGTGAGGCAACTAACAAAGTTTTCAAAGTCAATGGACATCGTCTCAAGCAATTCTATGAAAGAGCTCAAGAAAATATAGTGCAGGAGGTCCACTTGCAAGCAACCATTTACATCACTTAATAAATATGTTTCTTCTTTCTCTCATTTATTTTACTTGTCTTAAATTTGTTAATGATATTTATTGGATATTGATGATTTAATGTTTTATAAGCTTTACATTGAGGACAATATGGAATTTAAGTGTGGGAGAGGAATTTACATTATGTTTACTGTTTCTATTTTTCTGTTTTGTTCTTTTACTATTTCTATTTCTGTTTTAATTCTACTGTTATTTGTTATTTTCTATTTTTGCATGTTGTTTCTGTTTTACTATTTTACTATTTTAGTTTTCTGTTTTAATTTTACTTTTATTATTATTTCTATTTTTATTCTATTGCTTTCTAATATATATATATATATATATATATATATATATATATATATATATATAGAAAATGTGTTTTTAATTGATTTCCAATAGAATTTTGAGATTTGTGAAAGTTGTGAGCATGCATCAATTGAGGTTAAAGGTTCATAACATAGTGAATAAATTGTCTTTCATCTTGAGATTAATTAGTTTGATAATGGAAATTGAAATAGTAGATTGAGTTTGATAGAAACATACCTTGTGAGACTTTGAGCCTCTTAATGAATATATTGAGCATTTGTGTCATTCTCTTCTTTCTTGTGTGATTTTCACTCATGGAATTTGTTTCTCTGGAACTTGCTTTGATTCTTTTTTAGGCTACATTTTCACATGCATACATGAACATGATTGAGACATTTTTCTTGAATTAGTTACTTTAGTCAAATAGTGAACCTTACATATTTTCCCTTGATTAACCCCCTTGAGTTTATTTAACCAATCCTTGTTTTTAGCTCATTACATGCCTTATTTGAAGTCGACTAATGGGTCTAGAGAGCTATTAAGAATATTCTGGGCATAATTCTCTCATCGTAAGCCCAAATTAGGCAAATTAGGTGTCCAATTAAAGTTAAGATGAAGAGGATTAACCCTAAGATAAGGGCAAACTTAGATTTTTAATTTTAGAGACAGTTATTTAAATAGCAGCAGCAACCACAAACTAAACCCTAATTTTTCTTAGCTATTCTTGCTTGCATTTTCTCTCTTTATCTTTATTCCTCTCCATTTTCTCTAGGTTTCTTTCTTTTTCGTTTCTCTTCCCTCTCATCTATGGAGGGCTAGAACATTTTAATCAATCCTAGGAATTGGCAATATTGATGTTTAATACTAAGATCTTATTTTGATTGTTTTACATTTAATTATTAATCAAGTTTCTCTTTTACCTCTTTTGAACTTGTTAAATCTGGATTGAATTGCTTAATTTGATTTGGATGGTGATGTGATAATTGCATAATTACCACGTGTTTAATGATGATTGCAGAGACTAAATAATGCATCAAAGGTGTTTGATGGATTGTTAAGCTTGGTTAAGTTCTGGGTTTTAGGTTAATTTAGGATTAGATAAGTATTTAATTCATTTAACCTTGATTAATTAAATTCTGGATACTTACTAGTAGAGAATTCATGGATCGTCTTAAGACTTCTTGATGCGATCTAAGACTAAGAATCTGATTAGCAATTGAATGGATTCCTAATGATCAATGATGGATTACATTCAAGATTAGTTGTTTACTTAATTTTGTTTATAATTTTTAATTGCTTTCATTTAATTAATTCTGTAACTTTTTCCTCTTTTGTTAACTCCTTAATTAGAGTGATCTAAGGGTTCGACTTGGTTGTGCCTTATACTATAAGTAATTTGGTGAGTTGGCTTATAAATTGATATAATTTGATAGTCTCGGCAGTTATCAATCTACAACTACCTTTATTCTACAACCTTTCAGGTGACTATCCGGTCTCTGCTACACGGTGGCTTATGCACTAGTGTTGGCGAGGCTTGACCTTCAAGGCTTGGTCTGAGTGTGGTCTAGTGTGTCCGTCTTGGTGTTAGCTTGCAAGTCGAAGAAGCTTCCTGTACAGTTTGGTCTGGTCTTTTGCATTGTGTTGGTTGTGGAGTAGTTCATCTCACGTTTATCGTCTCTGTCTTGTAAGTTTCAGAGGCTTCCATTGAGAATGTGGGAAACTTGGAATGAATAAAGATAAATAGTTTTATAATTTAATAATATTTTAGCAGTTTAGCTTTACTGATAGTCTAATACATGATAAGGTTGTACTTGTTTTCAATCAATTTGAAATTTGTTTAATAATTTTTATGCCACTTTTTTGATAGAGTAGTTAAAACAATTTAAGGCGGAGACCATATTGTTGTTTAACTTTACAAAAAAATTTACTTATTGATTGAGTTTTTTTGTCTAGTATATGGTGTTTTATTAATAATTTAATAATAAGTTTAATAAACGAATCTATTACGTGGTGTTTTGCTCTTTATAATTTTATTAACTCAGTTTGTTTTCATAAAAAATTAATTCAAAATTTAATAATATTTTTAATCTTTAAATGAATTATAATTTTTAGGTTTAATTTTTACTTTCTAACAAATTTTATTTTTAATTTTTTTATATCAATCCCTAAGAATATCTTCGGCTAATAGCAGTTCTAATAGCATAATTAATAAAATTTGTTGTTGATGACAAATAAAAAATTGTTATTCCTCTTTGGGCTTATGTCATAAGAGATAAGTTCCTGCTCCTGGGGTAGTGGAAATAGAAGATGGGTATGTAACTTTTGCCAAAACCATTATTATGGTTCATATACTAGAGTCAAGGTTTACTTGCTTGGACTTACTGGTGTTGGAATTGATAAATGTCCAAAGATGAATGTCAAAGACTTTACTGAAATTCAGAAAATTGTTAAGTATGCTGAAGAATCAAGAAAACCAAGAAATGTTCCCCTTCCTCCTACATCTATTACTAATAACTCATATGTTGAGCTATCATAACCTATGTTAGGAAATAAAATAAAGGCATGTAACCTTTTAGATAGAGCTTTCAATGCTGGAGCTAGAGAGCAACTTCAGTCTAAAATTGCTAGGATGTTTTATTCTATCAATTGGCCCTTCAATTTTGCACGCAATCCTTATTACATTACTTCATATGAGTTTGCTGCAAATAATTCTATTGTTAGTTTTATTCCTCTTGGTTACAATTACCTAAGAACTACATTGTTACAAAGGAAAATGACAAATGTTAAGAAATTACTTAAATCCACTATTGAAGAGATTGGACCAAAAAAAAGTTGTCCAAATTATCATTGATAATGCCCATATGTGCAAGGCTGCTGGATTTCTTATTGAAAATGACTATCCTCATATTTTTTGGACTCCTTGCATGGTGAACTATTAAGAAATATTGGGTTATTTTGTTTTATTGTTTATTAAGGGTAGAATAGTCTTTTCTTTTCCTCATTTAGCCTATATATAGTTTCTTTGTATTTAAGTTAAATCATCTTTTGGTATTCAATTACATTATACAGTATTCATGAATCCCTAGCCTCCTCTTTACAAATGTTTTGTATTTCTCTTTATTTCTTTTGATTCTTTAACATGGTACAGAGACAGTCACAGGATGAAGTTTAATCTCAAACACAACGTGGGTGTGACCGTACAATTTCAATTTTTGTAGTGTGAGCATGACCGTATATTTTTGTGGCATGATAGTTTTTATAATCTGGTATTTCGTTTTCTTTTGGCTTTCTTTGTTTTTTATTATGGCTATTGAAAGAGACGATTCGCTTTAGTCTATGAGTGTAAGGTCAGATGAAAAGAATTATTTGTATTGGAGTTATGTGATAAAAAATTTTCTTAAGGGTAAAAAGATATAGGGATATGTTAGTGGACCTTCTGTGAAACCTAAGACTGTTGATGAGGGGTATGCTGCTTTGATAGATACTTGGGAGGCAGATAATGCAAAAATTATTACTTAGATTAACAATTCTGTTGAGCATTCCATAGGTATACATTTGTTGAAGTATGAGACAATAAAGGAGGTTTAGGATCATCTGCAAAGGTTGTTCACTCAATCAAATTTTGCAAAGTAGTATCAGTTAGAGAATGGCATACGAGCTTTTCAGCAGAAGAATATGAGTATTCAGGAATTTTATTCTGCTATGATAGATCTTTGGGATCAATTGGCTCTTACAGAATTGGTAGAGTTAAAGGCATGTGGTGCCTATATTCGTTGTAGAGAGCAGTAACAATTGGTACAATTTTTAATGGCACTTCACAGTGATTTTGAAGGACTTAGAGGGTCAATTTTGCATTAGTCTCCACTTCTTTCTGTTGACTCAGTTGTCAGTGAGTTATTGGCTGAAGAAATACGTCTTAAGTCTTATTCTGAAAAGGGAATTATTTCTACTTCTAATCCTTTTGTGTTAGCAGTACCTTCTAAGCCACTCTCTAGTAATCAGAATAAGCCTTACATAAGGGTTTCCATCGACGAGTGTAGTTTCTGTAAGCAAAAAGGTCATTAAAAGGCTCAGTGTCCTAAGTTGTTGAGATAGCAAAACCAATTGCAACAACAATCTCAAGCTTAGAAGTCTGGCAACCAGTCACAATCTAATGCTTATAGACCACTTCAAGGTTACAAACGACCACAGTCTAATACTGTAGTAATTGTTTCATCAGGTCCTTTTACCGATCTTAGTACTCAGGCTCAGCAATTTCAGAAGTATCTTGACGAGCGCCGAACTCAGTCAAAATTATAACCGAAGTTATTACCTAAGCTTGTAGCACAGTGACAACACCGGATCATCTCCATGAGGATTGTAGATGCAATTTAATCAAATCAAGTGAAAGTTAGCAAAGGGGGGTTTGACAGTTTAAGATCGCACTTAACAAAATTAAAGGAAGAAATAACAATCAAAGAGCAGTCAATTTAGAAACCTATCCAAGATTGGGTGGATTCAATCATAGACCCTTCATAGAACACTTGAAGCGCAATTGAATTATTAATTTGGATCTAACCGAGATCTCTGCATCAAATCCAGAATTCATACTAGACGATCGTCTAGAATTTAATTAACAAGTGATAAACACAAATCCGCAATCACACCATTCATGAAGATCTATGTTAATTTCAAGTACCAAATTCAATTAACTTAGGCACAAATCAGTAACCTAACCTTTTTAATTCTGTAATTAATTTAGATCAATCAGTTCTAAGTTTCATCACAAATCTCAATCTTCATTTATGTGATTAGTTTAGATCAATCAGTTCTAAGTTTCATCACAAATCTCAATCTTAAACCAAGATCAATCATATCAACATAAATAGAATCACCATTCATGCATTCAAGATCAAGAAGAAGAAAAAGAAGAAGAAAGGAGGAATTCAATTACAAATCAAATACAATACTTAACCAAGGTCTCAAGAATCCAAACCACAATCTCTTCAAGAGTTCTAAATTGACCGAAAGTAGCTTAACCCTCCATTACCATGAAGGGGAGCATCAAAATATACAAAAGCTATGAGAAACTATGAAGAAACAAGAAGAAATTATGAGAGAAATGAAGGAGAATACAACTTGTTATTCATGATAACCAATGGTGCCTTTTATAGAAGTCTAGGGTAACAAAATGACAAAGGGGAGTGGGTGGATGAGTGGGGTGGTTGAGTGAAGTGGTTGAGTGGAGTGGTTGAGTGGAGTGGTTGAGTGGGTTGGTTGAGTGGATGAGTGAGTGGATTAGTGGATTAGTGGGTGGATTAGTGGATGAGTGGATGAGTGGATTAGTGGATGGATGAGTGGGTGGTTGAGGACGAAAATTTCTTATCTGACTTGGAAGCCAAAAACGACTAACTATACTTCAGATCCATGAAAAGTACTCTTCATGAAAGTTGTATATCTTTGTCTTGGCTATAACATTCATATCTGGATCGTCCAATTTGGCTTCCTACAACCCAAGATATGACCCAAATACCGCAGGTTGCTCAAACTCAACTTCAGCACCTCTGTTCCGACTTGCAAGCTCAAACTGACCTATTAGACTTCATTTTTTCAAAAACTGTTCTTCATGAAAGTTGTTTATTTGGATCTTGACTATCAACTATCCAAATTTCAGCCCATCTCCATTATTACAGCTTGAGATATGATTTTATGAGTGCACACCGTTCGGATTCTAGTGACAGAACCCGTATTCTGACTTCCATGTAAACTTAGGTCCCTTAGACATCTATGTAGGACTTCGAGCTCTTCATCAAAGTTGTAGAGCTTCCTCCTAGCTTTCCTACAAGGTAAAATTCATGATTATCAGATATCAAGAACTCAAGTTATGGCCAAAATACAGAAACAGTGTCAAATCTCAATAATGCTGAAAATATTCAATTAGGACCAATTTGAGCTTAAACTCACAAAATCATACCAAACTCAATCAATTAAGAATATGGAGAGTGTAAATGACTAAACATAAGGGTTTCTTAATGAATAAAATATGTGATTATCAAATTCCTCCACACTTAGCTTTTTGTACTCCTGGGCAAAACTCAAGACCAAAACAAGGACATAAGATATTAACAAAAATTTAAATTCCAACGACATTCAAGAGCCCAAAATTTTACAATCAAGAAGAACAACCAAAGGCTCAAGGGATCAAAACATTCATGAGTTAACAATTCTCCACATCTCAAACCAACGAGCAAGGTATCTTCAACATGAATCGAGAATGATAGATCTTCACAAGATTCCCTCTCAATCTCTCAAATGTTTAAAAAGTAGGTATTTCACTCAATTCAACCCATGAAAATTGCACTACCATAAGCTTGCTTATCTTCTACTTCTCCACTACTCAAAACACATGCACACACAAATCATGAGAACTTTATTCAAGGTTGTAGTGAGGTCAAGGTAACAGAAAAGGATAAAATGGATATGAGAAGATAAATACCAAAGAGAATAAAAGCAAATGAGAGCTGAAACAAGCATAAAAGTTCATTCCAACTTTAATGTATATCCCTTTACATATTCATTTCCCAATCTCTTTTTTCTTTTTTTTCTTTTTTTTTATATATATGAACATAACTATATACATACATTTTTCCTTTTTTTTTAGCCACTCTTTCCTTTTTGAACAACCATTTTGTAAACACACCCCCACACTTGTTCAAAAACTCATCCATTAACCAAGCTAATGTTCTTTTATTCCCTAAGGTAAAGTAAGAACACGATTTTTCATTTAAGGCACATAATGAGCTAGAAATAAGGAATGGTCAAATAAGCTCAAAGGGGTTAAGTAAAGGAAAATATACAAGATTGGCAAGAATCAGAGAATTTTCAAGAAGTCAAAAGAGTGCTTGATAATATATTGAAAACAAGGTTGGCTATTTAGTTAAACTAGCTAATTAAGAAAGAGGGCCTCAATCATGTTCATGCATGCAAGTGAAATGTAGCTTCAAAAAGAATCAAAGCAAGTTCTAGAGTGATCATTAACATGAGTGAAAATCACACAAGAAAGAAGAGAATGGCATAAATGTTGAATCCATCCATTAGGCTCAAAATCTCACAAGGTATGCATCCATCAAACTCAATTCATCAATTCAATCATCCATCACCAAGCATATCAGTTCAAGAAGGGAGAAAAGTTATTCAATCATGCAATGAACCCTTTTTTTATTTTTTTTTTAATAAAAAAAATGCTAAAATCTCTCCCCCACACTTAATATAACATTGCCTTCAATGTGAAAGAGAGATATAGAAAAGAGCAACACAACCTGATAAGAAGTGAATCAACGCCAAGCAGAAAAGAAGCACTGTCGGTCTGCCGACTGCACTCGAAAAGAAATCAAACAATAAAACGTTAGTACTTCCACACTTTAATACTAATTGATTACTACCTAAAAACTCCTTACTCTGCCACCAATTAAGATGCGTCTCAAGAGTAAAATTACTCCTTACTCTGCCATCACTAATTGGTTTAATAAGTCCATGACAATCATATCATACTTTCCAACAAAACAACAACAAAATTTTTTTATTTATTTATTTTTTTTATTTTTTTTAATTTTTATTTATTTTTTTTTTGGTCAACTATCCTTCCCCCCAACTAGATCACAACATTGTCCTCAATATTAAAATATAGATGAGTAAAGGATAGAAGATATTACTGTTAGAGAAAGCTGACACAAATTGAAATGTAAAACAAAGTACAATAAAATCAAACCCATTAAAGATAAAGTTTCAGATCTGGCTTTTTTTTTTGTTACTTCCTTCGCTGCTTCCTGTTGACCAATCTATCTGAGCTAATACCTTATCAGGTACATACTCAAAAGCTTCTAATTTATCAATGAGCTCATCAATTGTAACACCCTCCCTAGGGTATCACATGTCTGACTTCCGACTCATAATCTGAAAATGTTTTCATAAAAGGTTTGAGTTAAAAACGTGGGTTAAAAAAAAAAATTCTTTCTTCTTTGAAATATAAACTTACTTGTAATCCATAAGTATTACTGAAAATATATTTAAACTAATTCATATACAACATTGACACCAATTAATATTTCACAATTTAAAGAGAAATATAAAATTAACAGACTTTTTCTTTTTTTAACAGTAACAAACCCCATGACGGGTCCTACTAAATAGCACGGTATCACACTAACGATAAAACTTAACATACTCATTCCTTATCTTGTATCCAGCTTGTTGCATCAGAACTCTACTCCTTGTCTACTCAGAACACCTTCGAACTTGAGACAGCCACTCTTCAATGTTTTCATCAATCTCTGAGTGTCCATCGCCCGTTATATCTAAGACAACTCAATCTTTCTTCTGTTTAATTTTAACAATACAGACACACAAGACAACATAACAAAGAGGTGAGATCACCTACGCCAATACCAAGCATGGCAACACAGAGATAACACAAGCAAAGAATATTTTATAGGGATATCATATCAAACTTCCAATAATATATTCAATATTAATCAACTATCATCATCAAATCATTTATCAATTCAATTATTATAAACAACAATTACGATAATGTCTTAATTATCATCATCATCATCCAAGTATTCAAAACAATTGTCATAGCATAGAATATTCCTCAAATAATATATCACACGATATAAATGTTCGATTATGCATGTACACAAGACTCGATTTCCTACTCCATGGAGCTAAACTCGGGTCGGAGAAATGATCGAAAAGATCCGTCGGTACCACATGCCTCGGACCACGTGCTATAATCCTCATTTTGATTTTGCACATCTAGCATATACACGACGGTCTTTATCGATCTTGATTAAGAATAGTGTCTCGGTCCTGGATCATCGGTGTGTTGCATCGGTCTAACCTACGGGAAGAAGCGCGACCAACCACCCGTGTAGGCAACCCGCACCGATGCCCCCAAGGTCAACAAGTGACCTACACTACGCATATCGCACCCACTCAAGAGGTGTGTTTCTCCCTAGGCAATCAGCCATATCCAAATTCTCATCGACCATTCCAATGCATGTGTAATGCACCAAATACCAATCACGGTATATCTCATAATTTCTCGATATAGTTTATACAATGCACAAATATATCAAATATGCAAGTCCAACCACAAGGGCTATTCTTTTTTCAAATTCGTTTGTTCAATTAAATCATCTTATCATGTTTTCATAGTTATAAAACACTATTGTCGTGTTTTCACAAAATTTCAAAAAACATTCCCGTTATGTTTTCATAATTCCACAACACTTCATTTATATTTTCAAAATACCGTAACACTTTTGTTACGTTTTTAAAATTTCAAAACATTTTTATTATGTTTTCACAATACCGTAACATTATCATTACGTTTACAAAATTTCGTAACATTTCATTACGTTTTTAAAATATCGCAACTCTTCTGTTGCACTTTTAAACCACGTACAAATTTTTCAACATTTTTCTCAATCGCGTAAAATATACTTTTTGCAAATCACAAAGTATTTTTCCACTGTTTCAAAATTGCGTAACTTAAAAATCATTCTTTTACGTCACGTAAATCATTTTCTATCATTCTCAAAATATTTAAAATACTTTCCAAATCTCATAACAATGTTCTATCATTTTCACAATCACGTAAAAATATTCTATCACTATTCAAATCACGTATTGATTTTTCAACAATATTTCAAATCGCGTAAAATATTTAAACGCTTTTCAAATCGTGTAGAAATATTTAAACATTTTTCAAATCGCGTAGAAATATTTTATCAGTATTTCAAATTGTTTTTAAGATAATGTAAAATATTTTTCAACATTTTTCAATCACATAAAATATTCCTCAATATTCCAAACATTATTTTGGACTTAAATAAATCAATATCATTTTTAACACATTGTTCAAAATTGCGTAGCTTAAAAATCACGTTTTTAAGATAATGAAAACATTTTTCATCACAATTTCATTACGAAAAATACTTCTAACCTTCAAAAATTCCTCTTCAACTTTTCTCAAAATAATATAACTTTATATTTCATTTAATATATTTTCTTACTCAAGAAAATATTTTTCCACATATCTTTACTCAAGAAATTCTTTTTCAAAATATACTTCACAGAAATCACTTTTCCATTGATGTAAATCAACGTTTCAAAACTTAACATTTTTCTAACGTATTTCAAAACTTGAAAATAAGTTATACGTTAGTAAATTTTCAAAACACCATTATATTCTCCATTTTTCCCAAATCAATTCTAAAATCAATTTTCTTCAAAACAAATTAAGATTCAAACCCTTGCAACTTTTCTTTTTTCATTTTCATATGAAAGTTCATTTCTCAAGTGATAAAATACTTTGATTCTCTTTCCAAAATCCTTATACTAAAACATTTTGTTCAAACATTTTGTTTCCACTTTAAAATTACTTTGTTTCATAAAACCAAAATTATTCCAACCTAAAAAAAATCATAGAGTCTTTGGCCATTGAAGCCATCAAATATTTTTCTTCTAAATTGATATGGTTTTACACAAACAAAACCATTAAAAATTCTTTGTTTTCAAAACCGTAAGACTTATGGTCATAAAAAACCAAACTCATTTGTTCAAATTCATTTTCACTTTCTTTGCAAATCCTTTTTCACTTTCTTTGTAAATCCTTTAAAATTGACATTGCTATTTTCATTTAAAATTCATGTTTAGAAAAATACTTAGGATCCTTTTACACAAAATAAATTAATAAAAATCCTTATAAAACCATGTTCTTGTTCTCTTGAAAAATAATTCCCTTGTATATTTTTCATGCTTTTCAAATCAATCAATTTTATTCTTCCACTAAAAAAAATTAAGTTACAAACACCTATGTTGAGGTGTCTTAACCGAAAATTCCATAACCTTTAGAATCAAGAGAATTCACTTTCTCCACTTCATAATTTTTCATTTAAACAAATCAATTTTCTTGTACTTGAAAATTTCAACATAGCACCCTAATTTTGGGTGACAAAACCGTAGCCATCTCTTTGGTCATTGGAACCAAAAATTGATTTCCTTTCCATCATCAAGTCATGGCATACATATACGTATAATCATATATATCACAAGCATGCCATAATTAAAAGCAATAAATCATGCATAGTATAAGCATACCATCAAAGCTATAAAATCATGCATAGCATATCAAGCATAAGCAAATAATTAAAAACACATAAACAACCACAAATTAATTACATGACCATGGATATGAATCCTCACATGGATTCCACATCCATCAAATAAAATACCATCTCTCACCACCATGCTTGGTTGATGAGATGGATCTCCCTCTTACCTCTTGAAGATCCTCAAAAGCTTCTTGATTTGCTTCTTTTTCCATGTCCTTCATCACCAAGAGCTTCTCAAATACAAAACAAAATACATAAAAATTAGTATACTAAGCTTGATTAAGAGGAACCATGGATCAAACATGGCTTAGATCATGAAAAAGAGAGAAGAAAATGAAGTTTCCTTACACTTCACCATAAATACCCCATAACTTTGATCTTGAAGAAACTCCTTGAAGATGAATGATTTAGAAGAAATCTTCAACATGAAAGTTGCTTAGAACATCATGGAGATTCAAGATCCAAGGTTGGATGAAATTAAAAGAGCTTGGATGGTGATTTTAGGGTAGATAACCGAATGGTTTCTCTTGAAGAACAAAGATGAAATTTTTTATTTTTGATAGAAACTTGAAGCTTGAATTTGAAGATCAAGATGAATGATTTTGGAAAAACTCATAACTAGAGATGTTCTTAGAATGGTGTTTAGGTTTAGAAAATCAAGTTGGATGAAATTTTTGAGTGATGGAGGGTGTTCTTGATGGTCATGGCCAAAACTTGCTTGGAGGAGAGGTGAAGAGAAAAGTTTAATGAGTTTTTGCTTTTGGAGGAGACAAAGATGATCAAGAATGATCAATAATGACCAAGATAGTTAATAATGGTCTTCAAAGCTCTCAAAATCAGACCAAAACCGTGCCCCCCCCTTCTTGCATTCTTCTTGAGTGCAAAAATCAAAAGTAAGCCATTATGATGTCTAACTTGACCAAGACACGCAAAAATGACATAAAGCTTGCTCTTTCTTTGTTTCTAAACACTCCAAAACCATCACCTTCTCTTCATAATCGCATTCAATAAAGTTGTCTTCATTATTTGCCACCATTTGAAGCATTTCTAGCCATTGATTAATTCAATGGTTAGGATTTAGGTAGATTTTTAATTTTAGAAGACTAAATCTGCAAGCCATTGGATTTTTCTCCTTTAAATTCTAAATTCCTTAGATGTGTCTCCAAAATTAAGGGTCAAGATTGCTTCTTCAAATTTTAAATCCAAGGGTCCTAATTAGTCTTTGCTACTTTAGAAGACCAAATCTCTACCCTTGATTAATTCTTCATCCAATGGTCATAAACGGTCTTTGTTACTTTTAAGATTAAATCTCCACCTTGATTTAATTTAAATCCATGGTTATAAATGGTCTTTGTCATTTTTCAAGACCAATTCTACACCTTTGATTACATCTATGGTTGATATCAAAGCCTTCCTAACTAAGCTTATTCTCACACCATTGATTAAATCAATTGTTATTATCCAAGCTTCTTTATTAAGTTTGTTTCTTAACCTTTGATTAAATCAATGGTTAATATTCAAACTAAGTATTCTCATCCAAGGGCATAAATCAAGTCAAGTTCTCTTTGTTGACTACGCAGATAATATTTATTCTTGTATCCTACAAATAATATTTTTATTGTATTTTTATCATCCGATAATTAAATACAAGATAAAACACAAAGACAAGAAAATTTTAAAAAAGCTGTTTCCTGGATTCAGGTTTAGTAAGATCTCCGTCTCCGTCTAAACAAGATACAAATTTTTCTACGCGTAGAAAAATTTTTCACTTTGTGGGACCCACCTTGGCCCACATACCCCTATGGGGCCCACAGACAGAAAAAATTTCAAAATCATCCATAAAATCACAAAAATTATAAAATGCACAAATATCAAATCGATTACAAAAATAATTACCTAACGGTAAAAATTAAATTACGTAAAGTTTTCTCCTACCGAAAATTTTTATTTTCCCGACCGAGTAAATCACTCAAAATAATCAAATACTGTTGACGGAATAAACAAAATAATTTTACAAAGGCATACCTGAAATTACTAAACAAGAAAATTACATTAATCATCAAAATTACTCATTTAAGAGATACGGAAATTTGAGATGTTACAATACTCTCTCTTTCTGAAATTTCGTCCTCGAAATTTCATGACCATGATTTCACACCCTCGGAATAATAATGACATTATTCATTTATCTTTTCTTCAGTTCCCATGTAGTTTCCCCTCTTTCGTTATTCCAAACGATTCTAAACCATTGAAAGTTCTTTATCTCTTGTTCACTTCTCCTGATCAAACAAATATCTTAATAATTTTTTTTTACGGTTTTCCATTACCGTCTTAATTTTTCCCATAGACAGACTTTTTTTTCAACTTTTGAAGAATCCACCACGCTTCCAATGCGCCACTTTGATACTCTGACCTGGATATACATAGGAATCTTCTCTCTTGCAAAATATTCCTTCAATTGCAGTAGATGAAAGAAAACATCATGGAAAAGAACAAAACGAATCGAATATGTTATCGAACATATCCAGCAAAGAATTAGATGTAACTCGATCTTCAAGGATGAATTCTTTGATACCAATATAGCAGCTACCAACCTTCATTCATGCCTAGAATAGTTTTTCTCAGATAACTTCCAACTAATGTAATGTATTACTTAAAATTTTCTTATCCTCATATCACTTTATTCTTTAGCTTTAGCTTCTTTAACAGGAAACGTCTCACTAACCGAGTTCTCCTTTCAACCGCATTTTATACCAGATACTATGACATGGATTTTAAATAGGAATATCCTTTCTTGCAAAATATTCTTTCTTGCAAATGCAATATATGAAAGAACATTATAGAGGTTTAGGAAGAAAAGGTAGCGAAATGATCTAATATGTTACCAAACATATTCAACAAGAATTTGATTTTGCCTGATTTCCAGGAATGAGTTTTTCTGAAATACTAACACTGTATTGAGACAATCTCATAGGATATGGTTGGAAAATAACCAATCCATTTTCAAAGATCACGTCTGTTTATAAAATAGATCAAACTAACACAAAGAATTGATCTATAACAATGATTTGAATAACTTGAGTAGCTCAATCGGCTAAGAATAGAAACAGAAGTAAACAAATCAAAAGATAACGAATAACTCTAACATATAATTGATCTACTCAATCATATGCCATAAGGAATAGGTTATTCACGGAAATATTCAGTATGTTTATAGGATTAGCTTCAATGACACAATCTTCATTGTTTAAATCTTCCGCTCCGAACACTTCCTACTACCTGAGATTTTACTAACAGAAAACTCTGTTTTCATTGGAACTATATTTTCAAAGATTGTGTTCCAAACTTTCTGCACTTCTTGCATTTCGGTGCAGCTGTCACAGTCAAACTAAACCTGTCATTACTAGTACTTTCTCCACAAGATTGTTGTTGTTGTTGACTTCTTGGAGATTGCAAGTACCTTTTCTATTGGAATCGCTTGACCTTACGATTTTCCCTTTTTCGTAACCAATATAGTCCAACGTTATAGGGTCTCTCATCCTGAGACTGATTCAACTCTAACAAAATCTTAGCTTAAGAAATCAATTCTTGCTGTGGAACATTCTTCTGAGTTTGCTGTATAATTGCTTTAGCCACTGTTTGTATTACTTCCAAAGTTGCAAATCATATCACCACCATTATGTCTCGCTTCCACACACGTACGTTTATCACGAGTCATTTCTTTTCTTCAAAGATGGACAAATCAAAATAAAATAGAAACCAGATGTAACCATTTCAAATAAATGTTTGTTTTCTTGACGTACATTCCTTCATTAAGTACCTTCTTTCACATCATTTACTGCCTTTGGTTTCCTCAATGGTTGTAAATACATCTTCCGTTGAAATCAATCACTTTCCAAATATCCTTAAAAATATCGGGTTCCAAAATTTCGAAATCTTATATTCCAAGCCTGATTCTCTTCCATCAGATCCTGAACCTCAACTTTCATTTCTTTCCCACTGAACAGTGGTCCTTTGTTCCTGCAGTTATCATTCCACATTGCTCCCATTGCTCCCGTAGCTGCAACTGCATTACTGGTGACATGTTCCACTTCCACATACGTACAACTATCCCGAGCCATTTCTTTTTTTTTTTCTCGAGGCATGCGGATCGAAATACAATGGATTTGATATCCATTATAAATAGCATTGTTTCCTTTCGGAAAACAATAACACAGAGAACACAACACAAACAAAACAGACTTAACCACAAACCCCAAAAGACTCAAACCGTGCTCTGACACTTAAACCTTAAGCTCTGATACCAACTAATGTAACACCCTCCCTAGGGTATCACATGTCTGACTTCTGACTCATAATCTGAAAATGTTTTCATAAAAGGTTTGAGTTAAAAACGTGGGTTAAAAAAAAAATTTCTTTCTTGCTGAAATATAAACTTACTGTAATCCATAAGTATTACTGAAAATATATTTAAACTAATTCATATACAACATTGACACCAATTAATATTTCACAATTTAAAGAGAAATATAAAATTAACAGACTTTTTCTTTTTTTAACAGTAGCAAACCCCATGACGGGTCCTACTAAATAGCACGGTATCATACTAACGATAAAACTTAACATACTCATTCCTTATCTTGTATCCACTTGTTGCATCGAACTCTACTCCTTGTCTACTCATAACACCTTCGAACTTGAGATATCCACTCTTCAATGTTTTCATCAATCTCTGAGTGTCCATCGCCCGTTATGTCTAAGACAACTCATTCTTTCTACTGTTTAATTTTAACAATACAGACACACAAGACAACATAACAAAGAGGTGAGATCACCTACGCCAATACCAGCATGGCAGCACAGAGATAACACAAGCAGCAATATTTTATAGGGATATCATATCAAACTTCCAATAATATATTCAATATTAATCAACTATCATCATCAAATCATTTATCAATTCAATTATTATAAACAACAATTACGATAATGTCTTAATTATCATCATCATCATCCAAGTATTCAAAACAATTGTCATAGCCAATATTCCTCAAATAATATATCACACAGATATAAATGTTCAGATTATGCATGTACACAAGACTCGATTTCCTACTCCATGGAGCTAAACTCAGGTCGGAGAAATGATCGAAAAGATCATCGGTACCACATGCCTCAGACCACGTGCTATAATCCTCATTTTGATTTTGCACATCTAGCATATACACGACAGTCTTTATCAGATCTTGATTAAGAATAGTGTCTCGGTCCGGATCATCGGTGTGTTGCATCGGTCTAACCTACGGGAAGAAGCGCGACCAACCACCCGTGTAGGCAACCCGCACCCCGATGCCCCCAAGGTCAACAAGTGACCTACACTACGCATATCGCACCCACTCAAGAGGTGTGTTTCTCCTAGGCAATCACCATATCCAAATTCTCATCGACCATTCCAATGCATGTGTAATGCACCAAATACCAATCACAGTATATCTCATAATTTCTCGATATAGTTTATACAATGCACAAATATATCGGTGCAAGTCAACCACAAGAATTCTTTTCAAATTCGTTTGTTCAATTAAATCATCTTATCATGTTTTCATAGTTATAAAACACTATTGTCGTGTTTTCACAAAATTTCGCAACATTCCAAAACGCTTACGTTTTCACAATTCCACAACACTTCATTGCGTTTTCAAAATACCGTAACACTTTTTTGTTACGCTTTTTAAAATTTCAAAACATTTTTATTATGTTTTCACAATACCGTAACATTACTGTTACGTTTACAAAATTTCGTAACATTTCTGTTACGTTTTTAAAATACTGCAACTCTTCTGTTGCACTTTTAAACCACGTACAAATTTTTCAACATTTTTCTCAATCGCGTAAAATATACTTTTTGCAAATCACAAAGTATTTTTCCACTGTTTCAAAATTGCGTAACTTAAAAATCATTCTTTTACGTCACGTAAATCATTTTCTATCATTCTCAAAATATTTAAAATACTTTCCAAATCTCATAACAATGTTCTATCATTTTCACAATCACGTAAAAATATTCTATCACTATTCAAATCACGTATTGATTTTTCAACAATATTTCAGTCGCGTAAAATATTTAAACGCTTTTCAAATCGTGTAGAAATATTTAAACATTTTTCAAATCGCGTAGAAATATTTTATCAGTATTTCAAATTGTTTTTAAGATACGTAAAATATTTTTCAACATTTTTCAATCACATAAAATATTCCTCAATATTCCAAACATTATTTTGACTTAAATAAATCAATATCATTTTTAACACATTGTTCAAAATTACGTGAGCTTAAAAATCACGCTTTTAAGATACGTAAAACATTTTTCATCACAATTTCATTACGTAAAAATACTTCTTAACCTTCAAAAATTCCTCTTCAACTTTTCTCAAAATAATATAACTTTATATTTCATTTAATATATTTTCTTACTCAAGAAAATATTTTTCCACATATCTTTACTCAAGAAATTCTTTTTCAAAATATACTTCACAAAATCACTTTTCCATTGATGTAAATCAACGTTTCAAAACTTAACATTTTTCTAACGTATTTCAAAACTTGAAAATAAGTTATAATTAGTAAATTTTCAAAACACCATTATATTCTCCATTTTTCCCAAATCAATTCTAAAATCAATTTTCTTCAAAACAAATTAAGATTCAAACCCTTGCAAACTTTTCTTTTTTCATTTTCATATGAAAGTTCATTTCTCAAGTGATAAAATACTTTGATTCTCTTTCCAAAATCCTTATACTAAAACATTTTGTTCAAACATTTTGTTTCCACTTTAAAATTACTTTGTTTCATAAAACCAAAATTATTCCAACCTAAAAAAAATCATAGAGTCTTTGGCCATTAAAGCCATCAAATATTTTTCTTCTAAATTGATATGGTTTTACACAAACAAAACCATTAAAAATTCTTTGTTTTCAAAACCGTAAGACTTATGGCCATAAAAAAACCAAACTCATTTGTTCAAATTCATTTTCACTTTCTTTGCAAATCCTTTTTCACTTTCTTTGTAAATCCTTTAAAATTGACATTGCTATTTTCATTTAAAATTCATGTTTAGAAAAATACTTAGGATCCTTTTACACAAAATAAATTAATAAAAATCCTTATAAAACCATGTTCTTGTTCTCTTGAAAAATAATTCCCTTGTATATTTTTCATGCTTTTCAAATCAATCAATTTTATTCTTCCACTAAAAAAAAAAATTAAGTTACAAACACC
Source organism: Ormosia emarginata (assembly GCA_029884605.1). Taxonomy (NCBI): domain Eukaryota; kingdom Viridiplantae; phylum Streptophyta; class Magnoliopsida; order Fabales; family Fabaceae; genus Ormosia; species Ormosia emarginata. The sequence goes on along the minus strand of JAQQTP010000078.1, from coordinate 13,864,351 downwards.
TATGTTGAGGTGTCTTAACCGAAAATTCCATAACCTTTAGAATCAAGAGAATTCACTTTCTCCACTTCATAATTTTTCATTTAAACAAATCAATTTTCTTGTACTTGAAAATTTCAACATAGCACCCTAATTTTGGGTGACAAAACCGTAGCCATCTCTTTGGTCATTGGAACCAAAAATTGATTTCCTTTCCATCATCAAGTCATGGCATACATATACGTATAATCATATATATCACAAGCATGCCATAATTAAAAGCAATAAATCATGCATAGTATAAGCATACCATCAAAGCTATAAAATCATGCATAGCATATCAAGCATAAGCAAATAATTAAAAACACATAAACAACCACAAATTAATTACATGACCATGGATATGAATCCTCACATGGATTCCACATCCATCAAATAAAATACCATCTCTCACCACCACGCTTGGTTGATGAGATGGATCTCCTCTTACCTCTTGAAGATCCTCAAAAGCTTCTTGATTTGCTTCTTTTTCCATGTCCTTCATCACCAAGAGCTTCTCAAATACAAAACAAAATACATAAAAATTAGTATACTAAGCTTGATTAAGAGGAACCATGGATCAAACATGGCTTAGATCATGAAAAAGAGAGAGAAAATGAAGTTTCCTTACACTTCACCATAAATACCCCATAACTTTGATCTTGAAGAAACTCCTTGAAGATGAATGATTTAGAAGAAATCTTCAACATGAAAGTTGCTTAGAACATCATGGAGATTCAAGATCCAAGGTTGGATGAAATTAAAAGAGCTTGGATGGTGATTTTAGGGTAGATAACCGAATGGTTTCTCTTGAAGAACAAAGATGAAATTTTTTATTTTTGATAGAAACTTGAAGCTTGAATTTGAAGATCAAGATGAATGATTTTGGAAAAACTCATAACTAGAGATGTTCTTAGAATGGTGTTTAGGTTTAGAAAATCAAGTTGGATGAAATTTTTGAGTGATGGAGGGTGTTCTTGATGGTCATGGCCAAAACTTGCTTGGAGGAGAGGTGAAGAGAAAAGTTTAATGAGTTTTTGCTTTTGGAGGAGACAAAGATGATCAAGAATGATCAATAATGACCAAGATAGCTAATAATGGTCTTCAAAGCTCTCAAAATCAGACCAAAACCGTGCCCCCCCCTTCTTGCATTCTTCTTGAGTGCAAAAATCAAAAGTAAGCCATTATGATGTCTAACTTGACCAAGACATGCAAAAATGACATAAAGCTTGTCTCTTTGTCTTCTAAACACTCCAAAACCATCACCTTCTCTTCATAATGCATTCAATAAAGTTGTCTTCATTATTTGCCACCATTTGAAGCATTTCTAGCCATTGATTAATTCAATGGTTAGGATTTAGGTAGATTTTTAATTTTAGAAGACTAAATCTAGGCCATTGGATTTTTCTCCTTTAAATTCTAGCCCTTAGATGTGTCTCCAAAATTAAGGGTCAAGATTGCTTCTTCAAATTTTAAATCCAAGGGTCCTAATTAGTCTTTGCTACTTTAGAAGACCAAATCTCTACCCTTGATTAATTCTTCATCCAATGGTCATAAATGGTCTTTGTTACTTTTTAAGATTAAATCTCCACCCTTGATTTAATCTAAATCCAATGGTTATAAATGGTCTTTGTCATTTTTCAAGACCAATTCTACACCTTTGATTACATCTATGGTTGATATCAAAGCCTTCCTAACTAAGCTTATTCTCACACCATTGATTAAATCAATGGTTATTATCCAAGGCTTCTTTATTAAGTTTGTTTCTTAACCTTTGATTAAATCAATGGTTAATATTCAAACTAAGTATTCTCATCCAAGGGTACAAATCAAGTCAAGTTCTCTTTGTTGACTACGCAAAGATAATATTTATTCTCAGTATCCTACAAATAATATTTTTACCGTATTTTTATCATCCGATAATTAAATACGATAAAACACAAAGACAAGAAAATTTTAAAAAGCTGTTTCCTGGATTCGGGTTTAGTAAGATCTCCTCATCTCCGTCTAAACAAGACAAATTTTTCTATGCGTAGAAAAATTTTTTCACTTTGTGGGACCCACACAGGCCCACATACACATACCTATGGGCCCACAGACAGAAAAAAATTTCAAAATCATCCATAAAATCACAAAAATTATAAAATGCGCACAAATATCAAATCGATTACATAAAATAATTACCTAACGGTAAAAATTAAATTACGTAAAGTTTTCTCCGGCCCGAAAATTTTTATTTTCCTGACCCGGAGTAAATCACTCAAAATAATCAAATACGCTGACGGAATAAACAAAATAATTTTACAAATAAGCACGAAATTACTAAACAAGTAAAATTCTCATTAATCACAAAATTACTGTTTAAGAGATACGGAAATTTGAGATGTTACAATACTCCCCCTCTTTACAGAAATTTCGTCCTCGAAATTTCATGACCATGATTTCACACCCTCGGAATAATAATGACATTATTCATTTATCTTTTCTTCGCTCCCACGTGTAGTTTCCTCTTTCGTTATTCCAAACGATTCTAAACCATCGAAAGTTCTTTATCTCTTGCTTCACTTCTCCCGATCAAACAAATATCTTAATAATTTTTTTTTACTACGGTTTTCCATTACCGTCTTAATTTTTCCCATAAACAGACTTTTTTTTCAACTTTTGAAGAATCCACCACGCCTAATGCGCCACTTTGATACTCGACCTGGATATACATAGGAATCTTCTCTCTTGCAAAATATTCCTTCAATTGCGGTAGATGAAAGAAAACATCATGGAAAAGAACAAAAACGAATCGAATATGTTATCGAACATATCCAAGAAAAGAATTAGATGTAACTCGATCTTCAAGGATGAATTCTTTGATACCAATATAGCAAATTACCAACCTTCATTCATGCCTAGAATAGTTTTTCTCAGATAACTTCCAACTAATGTAATGTATTACTTAAAATTTTCTTATCCTCATATCACTTTATTCTTTAGCTTTAGCTTCTTTAATGAAACGTCTCACTAACCGAGTTCTCCTTTCAACCGCATTTTATACCATATACTATGACATGGATTTTAAATAGGAATATCCTTTCTTGCAAAATATTCTTTCTTGCAAATGCAATATATGAAAGAACATTATAGAGGTTTAGGAAGAAAAGGTAGCGAAATGATCTAATATGTTACCAAACATATTCAACAAGAATTTGATTTTGCCTGATTTCCAGGAATGAGTTTTTCTAAAATACTAACACTGTATTGAGACAATCTCATAGGATATGGTTGGAAAATAACCAATCCATTTTCAAAGATCACGTCTGTTTATAAAATAGATCAAACTAACACAAAGAATTGATCTATAACAATGATTTGAATAACTTGAGTAGCTCAATCGGCTAAGAATAGAAACAGAAGTAAACAAATCAAAAGATAACGAATAACTCTAACATATAATTGATCTACTCAATCATATGCCATAAGGAATAGGTTATTCACAGAAATATTCAGTATGTTTATAGGATTAGCTTCAATGACACAATCTTCATTGTTTAAATCTTCCGCTCCGAACACTTCCTACTACCTGAGATTTTATTAACAAAAAACTCTGTTTTCATTGGAACTATATTTTCAAAGATTGTGTTCCAAACTTTCTGCACTTCTTGCATTTCGGTGCAGCTGTCACAGTCAAACTAAACCTGTCATTACTAGTACCTTCTCCATAAGATTGTTGTTGTTGTTGACTTCTTGGAGATTACAAGTACCTTTTCTATTGGAATCGCTTGACCTTACGATTTTCCCTTTTTCGTAACCAATATAGTCCAACGTTATAGGGTCTCTCATCCTGAGACTGATTCAACTCTAACAAAATCTTAGCTTAAGAAATCAATTCTTGCTGCGGAACAATCTTCTGAGTTTGCTGTATAATTGCTTTAGCCACTGTTTGTATTACTTCCAAAGTTGCAGTCATATCACCACCATTATGTCTCGCTTCCACACACGTACGTTTATCACGAGTCATTTCTTTTCTTCAAAGATGGACAAATCAAAATAAAATAGAAACCAGATGTAACCATTTCAAATAAATGTTTGTTTTCTTGACGTACATTCCTTCATTAAGTACCTTCTTTCACATCATTTACTGCCTTTGGTTTCCTCAATGGTTGTAAATACATCTTCCGTTGAAATCAATCACTTTCCAAATATCCTTAAAAATATCGGGTTCCAAAATTTCGAAATCTTATATTCCAAGCCTGATTCTCTTCCATCAGATCCTGAACCTCAACTTTCATTTCTTTCCCACTGAATAGTGGTCCTTTGTTCCTGCAGTTATCATTCCACATTGCTCCCATTGCTCCCGTAGTATTTGCAACCGCATTACGGTGACATGTTCCACTTCCACATACGTACAACTATCCCGAGCCATTTCTTTTTTTTTTTCTCGAGGCATGCGGATCGAAATACAATGGATTTGATATCCATTATAAATAGCATTGTTTCCTTTCGGAAAACAATAACACAGAGAACACAACACAAACAAAACAGACTTAACCACAAACCCCAAAAGACTCAAACCGTGCTCTGACACTTAAACCTTAAGCTCTGATACCAACTAATGTAACACCCTCCCTAGGGTATCACATGTCTGACTTCCGACTCATAATCTGAAAATGTTTTCATAAAAGGTTTGAGTTAAAAACGTGGGTTAAAAAAAAATTTCTTTCTTGCTGAAATATAAACTTACTGTAATCCATAAGTATTACTGAAAATATATTTAAACTAATTCATATACAACATTGACACCAATTAATATTTCACAATTTAAAGAGAAATATAAAATTAACAGACTTTTTCTTTTTTTAACAGTAGCAAACCCCATGACGGGTCCTACTAAATAGCACGGTATCACACTAACGATAAAACTTAACATACTCATTCCTTATCTTGTATCCAGCTTGTTGCATCAGAACTCTACTCCTTGTCTACTCAGAACACCTTCGAACTTGAGACAGCCACTCTTCAATGTTTTCATCAATCTCTGAGTGTCCATCGCCCGTTATGTCTAAGACAACTCATTCTTTCTACTGTTTAATTTTAACAATACAGACACACAAGACAACATAACAAAGAGGTGAGATCACCTACACCAATACCAAAGCATGGCGGACAGAGAGATAACACAAGCAAAGAATATTTTATAGGGATATCATATCAAACTTCCAATAATATATTCAATATTAATCAACTATCATCATCAAATCATTTATCAATTCAATTATTATAAACAACAATTACGATAATGTCTTAATTATCATCATCATCATCCAAGTATTCAAAACAATTGTCATAGCCAATATTCCTCAAATAATATATCACACGAGATATAAATGTTCGGATTATGCATGTACACAAGACTCGATTTCCTACTCCATGGAGCTAAACTCAGGTCGGAGAAATGATCGAAAAGATCCATGTCGGTACCACATGCCTCGAACACGTGCTATAATCCTCATTTTGATTTTGCACATCTAGCATATACACGACAGGTCTTTATCGATCTTGATTAAGAATAGTGTCTCGGTCCGGATCATCGGTGTGTTGCATCGGTCTAACCTACGGGAAGAAGCGCGACCAACCACCCGTGTAGGCAACCCGCACCCCGATGCCCCCAAGGTCAACAAGTGACCTACACTACGCATATCGCACCCACTCAAGAGGTGTGTTTCTCCTAGGCAATCACCATATCCAAATCTCATCGGACCATTCCAATGCATGTGTAATGCACCAAATACCAATCACAATATATCTCATAATTTCTCGAGATATAGTTTATACAATGCACAAATATATCGGTCTGCAAGTCAACCACAAGGGCTATTCTTTTCAAATTCGTTTGTTCAATTAAATCATCTTATCATGTTTTCATAGTTATAAAACACTATTGTCGTGTTTTTCACAAAATTTCAACATTCCCGTTACGTTTTCACAATTCCACCAACACTTAACAAGCGTTTTTCAAAATACCGTAACACTTTTGTTACGTTTTAAAATTTCAAAACATTTTTATTATGTTTTCACAATACCGTAACATTCTTCATTTACGTTTACAAAATTTCGTAACATTTCACATTACGTTTTAAAATACTGCAAACTCTTCATTTGACTTTTAAACCACGTACAAATTTTTCAACATTTTTCTCAATCGCGTAAAATATACTTTTTGCAAATCACAAAGTATTTTTCCACTGTTTCAAAATTGCGTAACTTAAAATCATTCTTTTACGTCACGTAAATCATTTTCTATCATTCTCAAAATATTTAAAATACTTTCCAAATCTCATAACAATGTTCTATCATTTTCACAATCACGTAAAAATATTCTATCACTATTCAAATCACGTATTGATTTTTCAACAATATTTCAAATCGCGTAAAATATTTAAACGCTTTTCAAATCGTGTAGAAATATTTAAACATTTTTCAAATCGCGTAGAAATATTTTATCAGTATTTCAAATTGTTTTTAAGATACGTAAAATATTTTTCAACATTTTTCAATCACATAAAATATTCCTCAATATTCCAAACATTATTTTGGACTTAAATAAATCAATATCATTTTTAACACATTGTTCAAAATTGCGTAGCTTAAAAATCACGCTTTTAAGATATCGTAAAACATTTTTCATCACAATTTCATTACGAAAATACTTCTTAACCTTCAAAAATTCCTCTTCAACTTTTCTCAAAATAATATAACTTTATATTTCATTTAATATATTTTCTTACTCAAGAAAATATTTTTCCACATATCTTTACTCAAGAAATTCTTTTTCAAAATATACTTCACAGAAATCACTTTTCCATTGATGTAAATCAACGTTTCAAAACTTAACATTTTTCTAACGTATTTCAAAACTTGAAAATAAGTTATACGTTAGTAAATTTTCAAAACACCATTATATTCTCCATTTTTCCCAAATCAATTCTAAAATCAATTTTCTTCAAAACAAATTAAGATTCAAACCCTTGCAACTTTTCTTTTTTCATTTTCATATGAAAGTTCATTTCTCAAGTGATAAAATACTTTGATTCTCTTTCCAAAATCCTTATACTAAAACATTTTGTTCAAACATTTTGTTTCCACTTTAAAATTACTTTGTTTCATAAAACCAAAATTATTCCAACCTAAAAAAAAATCATAGAGTCTTTGGCCATTAAAGCCATCAAATATTTTTCTTCTAAATTGATATGGTTTTACACAAACAAAACCATTAAAAATTCTTTGTTTTCAAAACCGTAAGACTTATGGTCATAAAAAACCAAACTCATTTGTTCAAATTCATTTTCACTTTCTTTGCAAATCCTTTTTCACTTTCTTTGTAAATCCTTTAAAATTGACATTGCTATTTTCATTTAAAATTCATGTTTAGAAAAATACTTAGGATCCTTTTACACAAAATAAATTAATAAAAATCCTTATAAAACCATGTTCTTGTTCTCTTGAAAAATAATTCCCTTGTATATTTTTCATGCTTTTCAAATCAATCAATTTTATTCTTCCACTAAAAAAAAATTAAGTTACAAACACCTATGTTGAGGTGTCTTAACCGAAAATTCCATAACCTTTAGAATCAAGAGAATTCACTTTCTCCACTTCATAATTTTTCATTTAAACAAATCAATTTTCTTGTACTTGAAAATTTCAACATAGCACCCTAATTTTGGGTGACAAAACCGTAGCCATCTCTTTGGTCATTGGAACCAAAAATTGATTTCCTTTCCATCATCAAGTCATGGCATACATATACGTATAATCATATATATCACAAGCATGCCATAATTAAAAGCAATAAATCATGCATAGTATAAGCATACCATCAAAGCTATAAAATCATGCATAAGCATATCAAGCATAAGCAAATAATTAAAAACACATAAACAACCACAAATTAATTACATGACCATGGATATGAATCCTCACATGGATTCCACATCCATCAAATAAAATACCATCTCTCACCACCATGCTTGGTTGATGAGATGGATCTCCCTCTTACCTCTTGAAGATCCTCAAAAGCTTCTTGATTTGCTTCTTTTTCCATGTCCTTCATCACCAAGAGCTTCTCAAATACAAAACAAAATACATAAAAATTAGTATACTAAGCTTGATTAAGAGGAACCATGGATCAAACATGGCTTAGATCATGAAAAAGAGAGAAGAAAATGAAGTTTCCTTACACTTCACCATAAATACCCCATAACTTTGATCTTGAAGAAACTCCTTGAAGATGAATGATTTAGAAGAAATCTTCAACATGAAAGTTGCTTAGAACATCATGGAGATTCAAGATCCAAGGTTGGATGAAATTAAAAGAGCTTGGATGGTGATTTTAGGGTAGATAACCGAATGGTTTCTCTTGAAGAACAAAGATGAAATTTTTTATTTTTGATAGAAACTTGAAGCTTGAATTTGAAGATCAAGATGAATGATTTTGGAAAAACTCATAACTAGAGATGTTCTTAGAATGGTGTTTAGGTTTAGAAAATCAAGTTGGATGAAATTTTTGAGTGATGGAGGGTGTTCTTGATGGTCATGGCCAAAACTTGCTTGGAGGAGAGTGAAGAGAAAAGTTTAATGAGTTTTTGCTTTTGGAGGAGACAAAGATGATCAAGAATGATCAATAATGACCAAGATAGCTAATAATGGTCTTCAAAGCTCTCAAAATCAGACCAAAACCGTGCCCCCCCTTGCATTCTTCTTGAGTGCAAAAATCAAAAGTAAGCCATTATGATGTCTAACTTGACCAAGACATGCAAAAATGACATAAAGCTTGTCTCTTTGTCTTCTAAACACTCCAAAACCATCACCTTCTCTTCATAACGCATTCAATAAAGTTGTCTTCATTATTTGCCACCATTTGAAGCATTTCTAGCCATTGATTAATTCAATGGTTAGGATTTAGGTAGATTTTTAATTTTAGAAGACTAAATCTGGCCATCGGATTTTTCTCCTTTAAATTCTAGCCATTAGATGTGTCTCCAAAATTAAGGTCAAGATTGCTTCTTCAAATTTTAAATCCAAGGGTCCAATTAGTCTTTGCTTTTTAGAAGACCAAATCTCTACCCTTGATTAATTCTTCATCCAATGGTCATAAATGGTCTTTGTTACTTTTTAAGATTAAATCTCCACCCTTGATTTAATTTAAATCCAATGGTTATAAATGGTCTTTGTCATTTTTCAAGACCAATTCTACACCTTTGATTACATCTATGGTTGATATCAAAGCCTTCCTAACTAAGCTTATTCTCACACCATTGATTAAATCAATGGTTATTATCCAAGGCTTCTTTATTAAGTTTGTTTCTTAACCTTTGATTAAATCAATGGTTAATATTCAAACTAAGTATTCTCATCCAAGGGTACAAATCAAGTCAAGTTCTCTTTGTTGACTACGCAGTATAATATTTATTCTTGTATCCTACAAATAATATTTTTACTGTATTTTTATCATCTGATAATTAAATACAGTATAAAACACAGCACAAGAAAATTTTAAAAACTGTTTCCGGATTCAGGTTTAGTAAGGTCTCCTGTCTCCGTCTAAACAGTACAAATTTTTCTATGCGTAGAAAAATTTTTCACTTTGTGGGACCCACCTTGGCCCACATACCCCTTGCGGGGCCCACAGACAGGAAAAATTTCAAAATCATCCATAAAATCACAAAAATTATAAAATGCACAAATATCAAATCAGATTACATAAAATAATTACCTAACGGTAAAAATTAAATTACGTAAAGTTTTCTCCGGCCCGAAAATTTTTATTTTCCTGACACGGAGTAAATCACTCAAAATAATCAAATACGCTGACGGAATAAACAAAATAATTTTACAGTGCACAGAAATTACTAAACAGTAAAATTCTGTTAACTGTCAAAATTACTGTTTAAGAGATACGGAAATTTGAGATGTTACATCAATAGTGGAGGCGGAGATAAGAAGTTGTCTTGCCGAAGGAGTGATAAAGTTCTGTTTCACAGCTTTGTCAAGAAAAGATAACAAAAGATCAAAAAAATTATTAACATTCAACAAACCAATAGATTACATGGTGGATGTTCGGTTCACTTCAAGAGACAATTTGAAAAATTTCTTCCAAAGTACCAAAACCACCCTAGTAAGACAAGAAATGCATCAATTGTCAACCATTGTTTTCATTCGTCCATGCATAGTGGTTACCTGAATTTCTTCTCCAATCTTGTCTTTTCCAGTGATGTTATTTTCAACTAAAGGTTTAGAAATAACACCTAAAACTGATCGCCTCCTATAAAAGCGAAGAAGTGATACAAATTTCATTAACCCACGACAACCTCCCCCATATACAAGATGAATATTCCTCGCAAAGACAAGTGATCGACCAAGAGTGCTAGCTGCGTTTACAAACTCTAATCCCTTCCCATAACTCGACCCACAAAAACATAGATATTTTTGAGGTTACGAATAGAAGGCCCCATTCTATACTTTTCCTCCCTTTGAGTGTTTCTGAGTTGAAGGAAAATGGAGAAATGGAGTGTTTAAATAAGAAAAAGAATGGAAAGGGAAATAATTGCACCTATAAGGGTAGGTTGGTTGTTGTCAGAAAAGGTTGAAATTAAGAAACACAGAATCTATTTTTTTTTTTTTGAAATTGTTAGAAAAACTTGATGAAAGATGAGTGTATACTTACTTAAGATTGGGATGGAGGTAGTCTGCTCTTTCGGCTTTGTGCCAAAGCATTGTTGACCAGTATTCGACCCATTCAAGACCAGTGCAACATAGGGCTCCCAAAGGGACAAATGGCCATAATGCAACTGGCTGCCTCACATGCGGGATACAATCTACCTTCTTTGTTTTTCAATTAAGAAGGCTGGATTAGGATGCATGCATTTTCCCATTCACGGTTTGTGTTACCAAAGCCAACCCTAAGACGTATACATAATTTTTTTTTTTTTTTGTTTTGTTTTTTTTTTTTTTTTTTTTTTTTTTTTTTGTTTTGTTTTTTTTTTTTTTTTTTTTTTTTTTTTTGTTTTTTTTTTTGAAAGATGACATGAAGAAGAAGAAGAGGATGATATGTACAGATTGTTTGTGGATATGGCTCACATCTGCCTCTGGTTTAACATCCAGTAACGGCTTAAACGTCTTCTATGAGTCGAGGATAAGCTTCCCATCCAATTTTCTTATAAATTGGCAAACAGGATTTTTAGAGTCAGATTCCCAAGACTGTAGCGTTTTTCTTCATCCTTGAAGAGATTCCACAATTTAAGAATTTCATGATGCACTAATCCACAAGAATGCATCTCAAGAGTCAATAAGATATCATCTAATGACTCCTTACTCAGTCTATTCTTAATGAAGAAAATTTTATCTTCTCTTTTGCGGAAACCATCCCCAAAGTACGACATCGCTTCTACATTCCCATCGTCCACATTTGTGACAGACTTGTAACCTTTTTGCTCTTCTCCTTTAAGAATATGAACTTCTTCCAAGACCGGGCATATATGAGTCAAATGAAATTGAGGACTCACCTGCTAATCGGACCTTTACTTCAATTATCCACCGTACATCTTCTGGCATACCTTTGTGCATTAATAGTCTCAATCTTTCACATCGAACTTTGTAGATTTTTCTCAGAGTATTTTGAGGAAGAGAAGGAAAATGTTTTCTCAGGTTTGAACGAATGACATCCATTTTGAAGGAGAAGAAGGGTTCAGTTATTTTGGGAAACTGAAAAATAAACCGACTTGAGAGTCACAGAGTACCGTATCCGCCACTTAACCGGCAACACAAAGAACTCAAGAACTTGGTTTTCCAGGAATGGTTGAGTCTTTGTCCATTAACTTTAAGCGCATTACCATTCCTAGGATCCTCAATATCTACGGCCCCAGAGGATACACGTGTTTGACAACAAAAGAACTGCGCTACCTAGATCTTAATTTTTCAAGGAGTAGGTGCAGATGATAATCTCAAAACAGAACTTTTTTGACTAATTTCCGCAGCTTTTGCAAAAGGTGTAACAGACCTTGAATAAAGTAGGCCAATAAAATCCATACTGCAAGATTTTCGCAGCTATTGTCATTGAAAAAAAAAATGACCTCCACATGCTTCCGAGTGACAAAATTTAATGGCACTACCTACCTCATTGTCGGGCACACAGCTATTTTTTTTTTTTTTTTTTTTTTTCTTTTTTTTTTTTTTTTTTTATTCATAATGCGGATGGAGAAGGTTCATCACCTCCATTTCTCGCATTCTCGGAAGTTCATGATACTCGTTTGAGGCGGTGTCCATTTACGATGAAAGCTTTGGCAAAGGTGACCTTATTTTTAATCCGAATGACACACTTAAGGAAAAACCTTAGTAACAATAAATGGTCCATCCCATCTAGACCTTAATTTGCCAGGCATGAGTCGGAGGCGGGAGTTATAGAGGAGAACTTTTTGACCAATCTCAAATGTTTTCCTCGAATCAACTTATCATGGAAGGCTTTGGTCTTCTCCTTATAAAGTTTGGAACTTTCATAAGCCTCCAAGCGGATCTCCTCCAATTACTTTGCAGGAGTTGCGGCTTCCTCTCTCCATACCGCTTGATCTAGGTCCAAGTTGCACCTTTTCACCGCCCAAAATGCATGATGCTCAATTTTCACCGGCAGTGGCAGGCTTTTCTAAAAACAATCGATACGGAGACATCCCGATTGGTGTCTTATAAGCAAATCGGTAAGCCCATAAAGCATCCTCAAGCCTCTTGCTCCAAATTTTCTCATTAGGTTGAACTGCCTTCTAGAGTATCTGCTTGATCTCCCTGTTGGAAATCTCGGCTTGCCCATTAGTTTGGGGATGGTAAGGTGTAGAAACTCTGTGCAAGACCCCATACTTTTTCATCAAAGCTTCCATGCTTCGATTACAAAAGTGTGAACCCTGATCACCGATGATGGCCTTCTAACTCCAAACCTGCAGAAAATCTGTGATCTAACAAAATCCACAACAACTTTGGAATCATCAATCCGAGTAGCTTTCGCCTCCACCCACTTGGATACATAATCAACAGCTAGCAAAATGCAAACAAAACCAAAAGAAACAGGAAAGGGTCCCATAAAATCAATACCCCATACATCAAAAATCTCACAGAACAATAAGGATTTCTGGGACATCTCATTCCTTCGAGAAGTATTTCCTATTCTTTGGCATTGATCACAAGATTTACAAAACACATATGCATCATGAAATAGAGTGGGCCAATATAATCCAGATTCCAAAACTTTCCTAGCAGTCCTTTGGGGACCAAAATGACCGCCACATGCAAGTGTATGACAAAAGCTAAGAATAGAATGGAATTCATTATCAGGCACGCATCTCCTAATGACTTGGTCACTACAAAATTTCCACAGATAAGGGTCGTCCCACACATAATATTTTGACTCACTCTTCATTTTATCAATCTGAGTCCTAATAAAATGTGCAGGGAAAACACCGGCAACTAAGAAATTTATCAAATCAGCAAACCAAGGAGTGTTACCTTGCAGCTTGAAAAGCTGCTCATCAGGGAAGACATCATGGATAGGAAAAGTATCTGCCTCCCTTTCAATTCGGCTTAGGTGATCAGCCACTAAATTCTCCGCTCCACTTTTATCACGGATTTCAATATCGAACTCTTGGAGGAGCAAAATCCACCTAATCAACCTAGGCTTTGCATCAAGCTTCTTCAGGAGAAACTTCAGAGCTGTATGATCTGAAAACACAACCACTCTAGAACCAAGCAAATATGATTGAAATTTGTCTAAAGCAAAAATAATTGCTAAAAGTTCCTTTTCAGTGGTGGTGTAGTTGACTTGTGCAGGATCTAAAGTTCTTGAAGCATAGGAGATGACATGAGATATTTTGCCGACTCTTTGTGCAAGAACAGCTCCCAAAGCATAATTAGAGGCATCACACATGAGCTCAAATGGGAGTGTCCAATCTGGTGGCTGGATAATAGGTGTACTGGTCAATGCTTGCTTCAAGTGATTGAAGGCATCCTTGCATTTCTGGTCAAAATGGAACTCCACTTCTTTTTGTAGCAAGTTGGATAGTGGAAGAGCAATTTTGCTGAAATCTTTTATGAATCGCCTATAAAAACCTGCATGACCAAGGAAAGAATAAACCTCCCGCACGCATGTGGGGTAAGATAGGCATGAAATAACATCTATTTTCGCAGGATCTACCTCAATACCCTTGCTAGATATTATATGCCCTAAAACTATGCTTTGCTCCACCATGAAATGACATTTCTCAAAATTCAGAACAAGGTTAGCCTTAATGCATTTATGCAAAACCTGAGTCAAACTATCCAAACATGCATCAAAGGAAGAGTCATAGACAGTAAAGTCATCCATGAATACATCCATGCAATTTTCTAAAAGGTCAGAAAATATACTTACCATACACCTTTGAAAGGTGCCTGGAGCATTGCACAGACCAAAAGGCATCCTTCTGTATGCAAATGTGCCAAATGGGCAAGTGAAAGTAGTTTTATCTTGGTCTTCTGGGGTTATATGGATCTGAAAATAACCTGAATATCCATCCAAGAAACAATAATGCGACTTGCCAGCTAGTCTCTCTAACATCTGATCAATGAAAGGTAATGGGAAATGATCTTTCCTGGTAGCTTGGTTAAGTCGTCTGTAATCAATGCAAACCCGCCAGCTGTTTTGAATTCTTGTGGGTAGTAGCTCATTGTTCTGATTTTCAACTACTGTGACCCCAGATTTCTTTGGAACAACCACACACGGGCTCACCCATTTACTATCGATATGGGATAAATAATGCCGCCTTACGGTAGCTTGGTAACTTCCTTCTTTACCACATCCAGAGTCGGGGGTTCGGTCTCCTTTGGGGCTGCAGTCTTGGTTTAGTATCTTCCTCCAACAAAATCCTATGCATGCATGTGGAGGGACCGATACCAGGGAAGATCTGCAAGTGTCCATCCGATGGCTTGTTTATTCTGCCTCAAAACCTGCAGTAATTTTTCTTCTTGATCAGGTTACAAATTTTTAGCAATAATCACAGGCAGCTTCTCACCATCTTCCAAATATGCATATTTAAGATGGTCTGGCAAAATCTTTAATTCTAAGGATGGAGGCTGTACGATGAAGGGCAGCAAGCTGTTTGAAATAACTAACTCAGCAACACTAAATTCAACATACTTCTAACTCTCATTTTCACATACTGCATCATTCAAGTCAACAGCTACATCACTACTCATAACTGCATAAATCTCAGCACATGCAGCACATGGTACAATATCACAACAAGACATGTTTCACAAAATGTAATCTAGAAAATCAAAGAATATCGGAAATTCAAAGATAAATATCAAAGATAAGCATCGTTAACTAGCATATCAATCACATCAACATGGAAAACAGAATGCTCCTCTAGGGGATGTCTCATGGCCTCAAAAATGTTAAATTGTACCACATCGTCGTTAAATTCCATGGAAAGGGTGCCAGCATGCACATCTATCTTGGTCTTGGCTATCTTGAGGAAAGGTCTGCCTAGGATCAATGGAGCATGGTTTGTTGAAGACTCATCTTCCATGTTCAGAATATAGAAGTCCACTGGGAAAATTAGCTTATTCACCCGAACTAACACATCTTCTAGCACTCCTGCAGGATGAGCAGTGGTTCTATTTGCCAACTGAATCACTATACCAGTAGGTTGCAAAGTGCCAATGTTCAAGGACTGATATATTGACATAGGCATGACATTAATCGAAGCACCCAAGTCTAGCATTGCATGTTCAAATTTGGAGTTACTTATCATGCAAGGAATTGTGAAAGTTCCAGGATCTTTGCATTTTTGTGGCATACTTGGTAGAATCATTGCAGAAACATTTTTGCCCATGCTTATTTTCTCAGTACCCTTAAGTCTTCTCTTGTGAGTACACAACTCTTTGAGGAATTTGGCATACTTGGGAATCTGCTTGATTGCATCAAGGAGGGAAATATTGATTTCCACATTCCTGAATGTGTCCATGACTTCTCTTTCTATTTCTGTTTGCGCAGTATGCTTGGACTGTGTGACTCTGTGTGGAAAAGGTAGTGGAATAGCCAGATTTGAATTCTCTGCACATTTCTTCTGTATCACAGATTTTTGGACTGAGCTATCCACTTTCTTCTGTTTCTGGTCACCTTCTGGTTGCTGTAGTTCAGGTTGTGGTGGAGTAGGATCGTCAACTTCTCTACCACTTCTCAAGCTAATGGCACTTACATTGCCTCTTGGGTTGTTGACTGTTTGTGAAGGCAATTGGTTCGACCCTTGACTTTTCAGCTCACTCAGAGTGGTTGCCATCTGCCCAATTTGAGTTTGTAAATTCTGGATGGTGGCATTGACATTCTGCTGAAACTGTTTCATCAAGTCTTCGAAAGGTGGCTCAGCTGGAGTGGCTGCTGGAACAGGTAGCTGGAGGGGCTACTGCATGGGTGGCGGCGCAGGTTGTGCTTGCCTAAATGCAGGTGGTTGGTACTTGTTGCTAGGGCCTGTAGCTTGGTATCTAAACTGCGGTTCTTCTTTGTTGGTAGGCCGTTGTTGTTATTGACCAGAATTTCCATATCTCAGGTTGGGATGGTCCCTCCAGCCAGGGTTATAGGTATTAGAAAATGGATCATATCTGGGTTGTTGTTGTGATTGCTGATATTGGGGTCTACCAAGAAAAATACCAGCTGCTGCAACAGATTACTCTGGAAAAATAGAACCACCATCCTAAAGTGTGGGGCATGCATCAGTAGGATGAGATGAACAAGAGCAAATGCCACACACAGTTGTAGCCATCTGCATTAGTGCTTGTTGTCCCACTGCTAACTGCCTCACCAAAAAAGTCAATTCATCAAGTCTGTGTTCCATTCTCTGTTGGTCTACATGAGATGATTGAATCTCATTGACTCCTCTGGTTGAGGTAATAATTCGTGTGCCAAATTGTTGGGTGTTGGCTGCCATGTTTGCTATCAAATCTCTCGGCTGCTGCAGGGGTCTTGTCTACTAAGGCTCCTCCAGAGGCAGCATCCACCATGCTTCTGTCATTTAGCAGCAAGCCTGTAATTGGCTAGCTATCATGAACAATAGTTTTCATGATAACAAACGTGAAGACAAACATGAAGATGATGAGAAGACCAAGTCCAAGATTTTCAAAGAATAGCTTTAGGACTTAGGATCTTTGTAAAGAGCCTTTTGGATATCTCATTTTTGGCGTTGCAAAGAAAAGTTTTCAAAATTATTTTTCCAAACTTAAACAATCATTTTCTGGACATTTAAAAGCACTTAAAATTGATTTTATATCAGAGGTATTCGAATACCCCATAAGGTATTCGAATAGCACATTAAGTATTCGAATAACTTGCTTTTGCAGAAAACCTGTTTTATTATAGGTATTCGAATACACCATATATGTATTCGAATAACCATGTTTTAAAGTTTGTACGTTTTCTGTTTTTCAAAGTGGTATTCGAATAACCACACTTGGTATTCGAATAACTTGTGTCTGAACTGTTTCTCAAAATCATTTTAAATCAGTGGTATTCGAATAACCTATTAAGGTATTCGAATAACCCTCTTCAGAACTGGTTTTCATGGAGCTTTTCAAAATAAGGCATTCGAATACCTCATAAGGCATTCAAATACTGTATTCCAGAATTGGATTTCACGAAGCTTTCGAAAATGGCAGCAACGGCCATAATTTCAATAATTACTTGCTTTTAATTGCTCTAACGGCTATGTTTCTTCATTGCTCTATAAATAGAGACCTTGGGTCTCTTCTGAAAAAGCCCCAACCATTTTGAATTATTTGCTTGTGTTAAAACGTGATTCTTTCATATTTTCTGTGCTCTTTTCGCCAAAACCTTGAGATATCCTAAGAGAGCTTATTAGCACTTCAATTTGTAATATCTGCTCTAAGTGAGAGTTTATTTTTCATCTATTCTCTGCTTCTGTAAAAGGGTGAGGTATCCCTTAGTGAATTTGTGAGGGTGAGGTATCCCTCTAGTAAAAGGGTGAGGTATCCCTTGTTGTAAAGAAGGTGAGGTATCCTTCAAAGGGGGTGAGGTATTGATAATCACATATTTTACTCATTAAGAAACCCTTATGTTTAGTCATTTACACTCTCCATATTCTTAATTGATTGAGTTTGGTATGATTTTGTGAGTTTGAGCTCAAATTGGTCCTAATTGAATATTTCCAGCATTATTGAGATTTGACACTGTTTCTGTATTTTGGTCATAACTTGAGTTCCTAATATCTGATGAACATGAATTTTACCTTGTAGGAAATCTAAGAGGAAGCTCTACAACTTTGATGAAGAGCTCGAAGTCTGATTCAGATGTCTAAGGGACCTAAGTTTACATGGAAGTCAGAATACGGGTTCTGTCAGTAGAATCCGAACAGTGTGCACTCATAAAATCATATCTCAAGATGTAATAATGGAGATGGGCTGAAATTTGGACAGTGGATAGTCAAGATCCAAATAAACAACTTTCATGAAGAACACATTTTGAGAAAAAGAAGTCTAGTAGGTCATTTTGAGCTTGCAAGTCGGAACAGAGGTGCTGAAGTTGGGTTTGAGCAACCTACGGTATTTGGGACATATCTTGGGCTTAAGGAAGCCAAATTGGACGAACCAGCTATCCATTTTATAGCCAAGACAAGGATCTACAACTTTCATGAAGAACACTTTTCGTGATTCTGAAGTATAGTGGGTCGTTTTTGGCTTCCAAGTCAGATACGAAATTTTCGTCCTCAACCATCCACTCATCCATCCACTAATCCACTCATCCACTCATCCACTAACTCACCCACTCATCCACTCATACACTAATACAACCACTTAACCACTCCACCCACTCATCCACTAATTCATCCACTAATCCATCCACTCACCCATTCATGTCCATAATTTCCCACTCACCAAAAGTCCTTTGGCATTTTTCACTAATTCAACCACTCAACCATTCCACTCACTCATCCACTAAACCAATCCACTAAACCAACCCACTAATCCATCCACTCAAACACTCCACTCACTCACCCACTCATCCACCCACTTCCCTTTGTCATTTTGTTACCTTAGACTTCTATAAAAGGCACCATTTATCATGAACAAGATGTAATTCTCCTTTATTTCTCTCTAAGTTTCTTCTTGCTTCTTCATAGTTTCTCATAGTTTTGTATATTTTGACGCTCCCCTTCATGGTAATGGAGGGCTAAGCTACTTTGGGTCAATTTAGAACTCTTGAAGAGATTGTAGTTTGGATTCTTGAGACCTTGGTTATGCATTGTATTTGATTTGTAATTGAATTCCTCTTTTCTTCTTCTTTCTTCTTCTTCTTGATCTTGAATGCATGAATGGTGATTCTATTTATGTTGATCTAATTGATCTTGGTTTAAGATTGAGATTTGTGATGAAACTTAGAACTGATTGATCTAAACTAATCACATAAATGAAGATTGAGATTTGTGATGAAACTTAGAACTGATTGATCTAAATTAATCACAAATTGAAAAGGTTAGGTTACTGATTTGTGCCTAAGTTAATTGAATTCGGTACTTGAAATTAACATAGATCTTCATGAATGGTGCGATTGCGGATTTGTGTTTATCACTTGTTAATTGAATTCTAGACGATCGTCTAGTATGAATTCTGGATTTGATGCAGAGATCTCGGTTAGATCCAAATTAACAATTCAATTGCGCTTCAAGTGTTCTATGAAGGGTCTATGATTGAATCCACCCAATCTTGGATAGGTTTCTAAATTGACTACTCTTTAATTGTCATTTCTTCCGTTAATTTTGTTAAGTACGATATTAAACTCACAAACCCCCTTTGCTAACTTTCACTTGATTTGATTAAATTACATCTACGATCCTTGAGGAGACGATCCGGTGTTGTCACTGTGCTACAAGCTTAGGTAATAACTTCGGTTATAATTTTGACTGAGTTCGGCGCTTGTCAGGTATCCCTCTAGTAAATAGGGTGGGGTATCCCTGTTGTGTAAAGGTTGCAAGCACCTGGTTTTAAGCTTGTATTGAATAGTGAAAAATCTCGAACTGTGTTTCGGGGACTGGACGTAGGCCACAAGTGGTTGGTGGTTGAACCAGGATAAATATCGTGCCTGCTTTTCTACCCTTAATCTTTTATCTTTATGCACTTTATTTATTCTTGCAATTTAATTATTAATTGTTCTTCTTATCTTCATCTTATTCACAACTTTTAATAATTAAATTCAGTATAGTTTATTTGTTTAAGGCTTTTGTGAAAAATCTTTAATTACTCAATTCACCCCCCCTCTTGAGTATTGAAGCCACTAGGGTAACAAGTGGTATCAGAGCTAGACTCTTGTATAAAGAGCTTAGCCGCTTCAAGAATACATAGCTTCATCAAATGGTTTTTCAGAAGCAACTTCCATAAATCGACCACCCTTTTTCAATGGGGATGGTTATGCATATTGGAAGGAAAGAATGAAAATCTTTATCGAGGCTATTGATCTAGATGTGTGGGATGCTGTCGAAAATGGTGCATTTATACCTACACGCGTTGTTAATGGTGTAAAAATCGAGACACCTAGAAGTGATTGGTCTGATGTGGATAAAAGAAAAGTTCAATATAATTTAATAGCCAAAAATATCATTACTACTGCTTTGGGATATGATGAATTTTTTCGAATTTCAAATTGCAAAACTGCTAAAGAAATGTGGGACACTTTACAAGTTACCCATGAGGGCACTAGTGAAGTTAAGAGGTCGAGAATCAATTCTCTAACTCGAGAATATGAATTGTTTAGAATGAACCAAGGAGAAAGCATTCAAGAAATGCAAAAGAGGTTCACCCACATTGTTAATCATCTTGCATCATTAGGAAAGAATTTTACTAACGAAGATTTGATTAACAAAGTGTTGAGATGTCTTAGCAGGATTTGGCAACCCAAAGTAACAAGCAATTTCGAATCGGGGACTTGACAACCATGTCATTAGCTACCCTTTTTGGCAAACTTCACGAGCACGAATTGGAACTAAACAGACTAAGTCAAAGTGAAGAAAATGACAAGAAGAAAAAGGGAATAGCCCTCAAAGCCACCACCTCAGTAAATGATGACCATAATGACGAGGATGAAGAAGGCACTGAAAACAATGAGATTAATGAAGAAAATTTCGGCCTTCTTGTAAGAAAATTTGGTAAGTACCTAAAGAAAAAGGGGACACAAAGAAGACCGCCTTTTCCCCCAAAGAAAGTTGAAAAGAAACCCTCCAAAGAAAGAAGAGTCTACATAGCATGGGATGACAACGACATGGACTCCACTGATAGCTCAGATAGCGAAGAAGCCCATCTATGTTTTATGGCCAAAGGAGAAGAAAAAGAAGAAAGCGACAACGAGGTAAATTCTGAATTATCTCCTTCTTATGATGAGTTACAAGATGCCTTTGAAGAATTGCATGACGAAACAATTAGGCTTACAAAATTAATTTCTTCATCTAAGAAAACTATCTCTTCTTTAGAAAATCAAATTCTAATTTTGAATAAAAAAAATTGAAGAATTAAAAATTGAAAATGAGACATTAGGATTAATTGATGCATGCTCATATCATTCTTCACATGCTTCTACCTCTTCGTCCTGTTCTTCATGTCATATACTTGAAAAAGAAATTGAAGATTTAAAGAACACTCTTTCTAAATTCTCATGTGGAAGAGATAATTTAAATATTTTATTAGAAAAACAAAGGGTTGTTTTTCAAAAGGCTGGAATAGGATATAACCCGAATAATCAACACAAATCCTATAAAAATTTCTTTGTTAAATCTAGCATTTCATGTAGCCCATTTGTTAAATGTTTCTATTGTGGAAAGAAAGGTCATAGTGCATCAACATGTAATGTAAGGAAAAACATTAATACAAAAATTGCAACTAAAATGGTATGGGTTCTTAAGGGTATTATACCCAAAACTGACATTCAAGGACCTAAGAAAATTTGGGTACCAAAAACCAAAAATTAAATTGTGTTGCAGGTGTGCTTGAAAGCCAAGAGCTAACTTCGACATTTTTGAAAATGGTTGCTGCAAGCACAAGACTATAATGAATTCCAAGCTCTTCTTCTTGTCTCTATCAAGCTTGGACTTGCATTTATTTTATATAGGAGAATTTCCATCAAAAGGTAAGTTTTCATATCTCAAATATGCCTTCTGGACGTAAAATATATGTTTTTATGTTTGAGTTATTCGAATACCTCCCTGTGGTATTCGAATACCATTGCTTTATACGTGAAAATCTATATTTTTCTGATAGGTCTATCCGAATACCCTCCCATGGTATTCGAATACCATACATCAGTACAGAATTCTTATGGTTTTATAAGCTGGTGCATTCGAATACCCAAATATGTATTCGAATAATCTGAGAAATCTTTATCAATACTTGTTACATGCTATTCTGAGTATTCGAATACCTTCCAAGGCATTCGAATACGTGTCTTCCGGAGTTTATAAAATGTGATGGGTATTCGAATACAAAGAAAAGGTATTCGAATACCACATGGCTGAAAGCAAGTTTTACGACGTGTTCTCTGTTTCGTTTCTGTTCCTTTTCTTATACATATGCAATGAAAATATATTCCAACTATGAATAACATGCTTTAGATAAAATACATCTTAGTTCTGGAAACTATGTTTTGTACCTTAAATAGAAATTACATGATGTTCTTAAATGCACATTTTTGCTTGCTCTTTCACCTCCTTTTTCTAGAATATGCTGCATATTTAAATTCTTTGTAAGGTAAATGCTCAATGTAATTGGCTACTATTTTAATAAATATACAAGTGCAATAAGTGGTATATGAAATATTTAATATATGGCAGATTTATAAGAAATTGATAACAAGTGGTAAATGCTTTACATTTTGACAAACAAGTGGTATCAAACAAAGTGGTATGAACGTAATAACAAGTAATAACAAATGATATCAAACAAGTGGTTACTTGGCCAAATTAATCGATAAATATATTTTTGCCCTTGAGAATCATTTGCTGCTTTTGCCTCATTGTTTTTTAAATGCTTATTGGCTTATGAGTTTGACCAACCCCTATGGATCCAACATTAATGGATACTAATGAAAGCACTCTGAATTTTGTTGTAGGGAGAATACTACCTCAAGCACAAATTTATGGACAAAATTCATTCAACTTAAGGACATGCATATATTGTTTTAATATGATAAAAAGGGGGAGAAAAATACTTGCCCCATCTTTTTGATCATGACAAAAGGGGGAGAAGAAGTTTAAATGTCTTGGTTTGAGAAAAGTCAGGGTTTGAGAAAAGTCAGGGAGAAAAAGTCAAAACAAAAATAGAAATTGAATTCCAAAAGTAAGGGGGAGCTGCTGTGCATATCTCTGATGTAAATCACCTCTTATGAAAAAGAGGGGGAGTAAGTATCTCTAAACAAACTTTGTGAATTCCAATTTATATGAACTAATGCTTTTCTCAAATGTTAGTTTGTCATCATCAAAAAGGGGGAGAATGTAATTGGCTAGCTATCATGAACAATAGTTTTGATGATAACAAACGAGAAGACAAACATGAAGATGATGAGAAGACCAAGTCCAAGATTTTCAAAGAATAGCTTTAGGACTTAGGATCTTTGTAAAGAGCCTTTTGGATATCTCATTATTTGGCGTTGCAAAGAAATGTTTTCAAAATTGTTTTTCCAAACTTAAACAATCATTTTCTGGACATTTAAAAGCATTTAAAACTGATTTTATATCAGAGGTATTCGAATACCCCATAAGGTATTCGAATAGCACATTAAGTATTCGAATAACTTGCTTTTGCAGAAAACCTGTTTTATTATAGGTATTCGAATACACCATATGGTATTCGAATAACCATGTTTTAAAGTTTGTACGTTTTCTGTTTTTCAAAGTGGTATTCGAATAACCACACTTGGTATTCGAATAACCTGTGTCTGAATTGTTTCTCAAAATCATTTTAAATCAGTGGTATTCGAATAACCTATTAAGGTATTCGAATAACCCTCTTCAGAACTGGTTTTCACGGAGCTTTTCAAAATGAGGCATTCGAATACCTCATAAGGCATTCGAATACTGTATTCCAGAATTGGATTTCACGAAGCTTTCGAAAATGGAAGCAACGACCATAATTTCAATAATTACTTGCTTTTAATTGCTCCAACGGCTATGTTTCTTCATTGCTCTATAAATAGAGACCTTGGGTCTCTTCTGAAGAAGCCCCAACCATTTTGAATTATTTGCTTGTGTTAAAACGTGATTCTTTCATATTTTCTGTGCTCTTTTCGCCAAAACCTTGAGATATCCTAAGAGAGCTTATTAGCACTTCAATTTGTAATATCTGCTCTAAGTGAGAGTTTATTTTTCATCTATTCTCTGCTTCTGTAAAAGGGTGAGGTATCCCTTAGTGAATTTGTGAGGGTGAGGTATCCCTTGTTGTAAAGAAGGTGAGGTATCCTTCAAAGGGGGTGAGGTATCCCTCTAGTAAATAGGGTGAGGTATCCCTGTTGTGTAAAGGTTGCAAGCACCTGGTTTTAAGCTTGTATTGAATAGTGAAAAATCTCGAACTGTGTTTCGGGGACTGGACGTAGGCCACAAGTGGTTGGTGGTCGAACCAAGATAAATATCGTGCCTGCTTTTCTACCCTTAATCTTTTATCTTTATGCACTTTATTTATTCTTGCAATTTAATTATTAATTGTTCTTCTTATCTTCATCTTATTCATAACTTTTAATAATTAAATTCAGTATAGTTTATTTGTTTAAGGCTTTTGCGAAAAATCTTTAATTACTCAATTCACCCCCCCTCTTGAGTACTAAAGCCACTTGGGTAACAAGCTTTCATAGAAATATTGAATTAAGAGTTGATCGGTATTTTGGTGGTAGGGACAGCTCGAGCACAGCTTCTTAAATCTTTCCCAATATTCATGCAAGGTCTCTCCTGTCATTTGTCTTATGCCACATATATCTTTTCTAATGGCAGCAGCTCTAGAGGCAGGGAAAAATTTCTCTAAGAACAACCGCTTCATGTCAGTCCAACTTGTTACTGAACCTGGTGAAAGATAAAATAACCAATCCTTGGCTGTATCAGCAAGTGAGAAAGGAAATGCCCTCAGCTTGATGTGCTCTTCTGAGATCCCATGTGGCTTCATGGTTGAACAAACCACATGGAACTCCTTTAGATGCTTATGGGGATCCTCACCTGCAAAACCGTGAAACTTGGGCAACAAATGTATCAATCCAGATTTTAACTCAAAATCAGCATCAAGATCTGGGTATTGAATACACAAAGACTAGTTAGTTATATCGAGCAAAGTTCCTTAAGAGTTCTATTCTCGCATGTTATCGCCATGGTTTCATAATTATTCAAGATCTCAAGTTCACTCCCAATATTAAGATCAAATTCAAAAGCAATTCTTACACTTAGCCTACGAGCTCTAATCAACCTATGCAAGGTTCTATCAATCTCAAGATCAAAGTCAACCAAGTTATCAGGCTCGGACCTAGTCATGCATCACACAAAAACAAATAAATAAGCAAAATACACTAGACAATGGATAAAAATGTTAGAAAAGTTAATAAAAAGCAAAAGTTAGTAAAAACACTTAAAATGAAAAGATTGCACTTACTAATCCCCTAAGCAACGGCGCCCAAAATTTTGATGAGCGCCGAACTCACAAAATTATAACCGAAGTTATTACCTAAGCTTGTAGCACAGTGACAACACCGGATCATCTCCACGAGAATTGTAGATGTAATTTAATCAAATCAAGTGAAAGTTAGCAAATGGGGGTTTGACAGTTTAAGATCGCACTTAACAAAATTAAAGGAAGAAATAACAATCAAAGAGCAGTCAATTTAGAAACCTATCCAAGATTGGGTGGATTCAATCATAGACCCTTCATAGAACACTTGAAGCGCAATTGAATTGTTAATTTGGATATAATCGAGATCTCTGCATCAAATCTAGAATTCATACTAGACGATAGTCTAGAATTTAATTAACAAGTGATAAACACAAATTCGCAATCACACCATTCATGAAGATCTATGTTAATTTCAAGTACCGAATTCAATTAACTTAGGCACAAATCAGTAACCTAACCTTTTCAATTCTGTGATTAATTTAGATCAATCAGTTCTAAGTTTCATCACAAATCTCAATCTTCATTTATGTGATTAGTTTATATCAATCAGTTCTAAGTTTCATCACAAATCTCAATCTTAAACCAAGATCAATCAGATCAACATAAATAGAATCACCATTCATGCATTCAAGATCAAGAAGAAGAAAAAGAAGAAGAAAGGGGGAATTCAATTACAAATCAAATATAATACTTAACCAAGGTCTCAAGAATCCAAACCACAATCTCTTTAAGAGTTCTAAATTGACCGAAAGTAGCTTAGCCCTCCATTACCATGAAGGGGAGCATCAAAATATACAAAAGCTATAAGAAACTACGAAGAAACAAGAAGAAACTATGAGAGAAATGAAGAAGAATACAACTTGTTATTCATGATAACCAATGGTGCCTTTTATAGAAGTCAAGGGTAACAAAATGACAAAGGGGAGTGGGTGGATGAGTGGGGTGGTTGAGTGAAGTGGTTGAGTGGGTTGGTTGAGTGGATGAGTGAGTGGATTAGTGGATGAGTGGGTGGATTAGTGGATGAGTGGATTAGTGGATTAGTGGATGGATGAGTGGGTGGTTGAGGACGAAAATTTCTTGTCTGACTTGGAAGCCAAAAACGACTAACTATACTTCAGATCCATGAAAAGTACTCTTCATAAAAGTTGTATATCTTTGTCTTAGCTATAACATGCATATCTGGATCGTTCAATTTGGCTTCCTACAGCCCAAGATATGACCCAAATACTGCAGGTTGCTCAAACCCAACTTCAGCACCTCTGTTCCGACTTGCAAGCTCAAACTGACCCATTAGACTTCATTTTTTCAAAAAATGTTCTTCATGAAAGTTGTTTATTTGGATCTTGACTATCAATTGTCCAAATTTCAGCCCATCTCCATTATTACAGCTTGAGATATGATTTTATGAGTGCACACTGTTTGGATTCTAGTGACAGAACCTGTATTCTAACTTCCATGTAAACTTAGGTCCCTTAGACATCTGTGTAGGACTTCGAGCTCTTCATCAAAGTTGTAGAGCTTCCTCCTAGCTTTCCTACAAGTTAAAATTCATGATTATCAGATATCAGGAACTCAAGTTATGGCCAAAATACAGAAACAGTGTCAAATCTCAATAATGCTAAAAATATTCAATTAAGACCAATTTGAGCTTAAACTCACAAAATCATACCAAACTCAATCAATTAAGAATATGGAGAGTGTAAATGACTAAACATAAGGGTTTTTTAATGAATAAAATATGTGATTATCATTTCTCTCCATGCAACTATAAGCTATGTCTGCCTCTTCTTCTATAAGTCAGTTGTCTCACAATTCTTCAGGTATGTCACATTCTGTATGGGTCTTGGATTTTGGTGCTTCACATCATATGTCTCCAGATTCTTCATATTTTGCTTCTGTGTCTCCTTCATCTTCTATTCTTGTCATGACTATTAATGGTACTCTTATGCCTTTAGCAGGTGTTGGTTCTGTTGTTACACCTCACTTGTCTCTCCCTAATGTTTATTATATTCTGAAACTCAAATTAAATCTTATTTTTGTTGGTCAGTTATGTGATTTTAGTAATTTAGTCACATTTTCCTCTTCTTCTTGTTATATACATGATCTGCAGTCTCAGAAGCTGATTGGGACAAGCCATGGGAAGGGGGGACTATATATTTTGGATGCGTTAAAAGTGTCAGTTGCTGCTACTACTAGTGTTGATTTGTCTTCTTTTCATTTGAGTTATTCTTCTTCTAGTTTTTACTTATGACATTCTCATCTAGGTCATGTTTCTCCTTCTCATTTGAGATTTTTGGTATCCACAGGAGCTTTAGGAAATTTACAAACTTGTGATATTTCTTATTGTAGTAGATGTAAATTGGCAAAATTTTCACCTTTTAATCGAAGTATTTCTATTTCTTCTTCTCCATTTGATTTGATTCATTCTAATGTATGGGGTCCTTCTCCTGTTGCCACAAAAGGAGGGTCTCGCCCAAAAATCGAATAGTCACGCCCACACCACAAAAATCGAAATTGTATGGTCACACTCACGCTGTGTTTGAGATTAAGCTTCGTCTCATGGCTTTCTCTAATACCATGCTAAAGAATCCAAAAAAATAAAGAGAAATACAAAACATTTGTAAAGAAGAGGTTAGGGATTTATGAATACTGTATAATATAATTGAATAGCAAAAGATAATTTAACCTAAATACAAAGAAACTATATATAGGCTAAATAAGGAAAGGAAAAGACTATTCTGCCTTTAATAAACAATAAAAACAAATCTCCCCTTGTTTTATTGTTTATTAAGGGTAGAATAATCTTTTTATTTCCTTGTTTAGCCTATATATAGTTTCTTTGTATTTAGGTTAAATTATCTTTTGGTATTTAATTACATTATGCAGTGTCCATGAATCCCTAGCCTTCTATTTACAAATGTTTTGTATTTCTCTTTTTTTCTTTGGATTCTTTAACATGAACATGCTCAATCTTACTCTGAAAAATATTTGTGTGGCTAGAAACATAAAGAAGAATGAGGTTGTTTATGAGGAATGCCATTGGATCACTTCAGTTCATGATGATGCTATGTTTATTAGAAATTTTATCATGAACCATTCTATGAAGCCTGCCATATTCATTAAGTTTGTGACTTTAAAACTACTTTCCATTACTGAGACAAGGTTAGCTTCCACAATAGTCATATTAAAAAGACTAAGGCTCATCAAACATAGTCTCCAAAATATGGTTATTAGTGAGAAGTGGAACACCTACATGGAGGATGATGTTAGAAAGGCAACACATGTGAAAGCAATTATTCTTTATGATTCTTGGTGGGACAAGGTGGATATATTCTTTCTTTCACAAGGTCTGTTTGTGAGATGCTTCAATTGTGTGATATTGATAAGTCTACACTTTGCTTGATTTATG
Organism: Ormosia emarginata; assembly: GCA_029884605.1. Taxonomy (NCBI): domain Eukaryota; kingdom Viridiplantae; phylum Streptophyta; class Magnoliopsida; order Fabales; family Fabaceae; genus Ormosia; species Ormosia emarginata. Next base: position 13,835,223 of record JAQQTP010000078.1, on the reverse strand, counting down.
ATATGTGGGACTCAATGATTGAGCAAGTGAAGACTATAATATTCTACCATGAAAAGGTCGAAGAAGGAGGGACATCATCCTTTTATGTTGTTGTTTATCAAATTCTTATTAATCGGTGGACAAAAAGTTGCACACCCTTGCATTGCTTGACACATTTACTAAATCCTAGGTAAATTCCAATGATTCTTTTTTAATTTCATTTTTTAAATTTAATTTGTTGCATTTATGGTATTAATATTAGTTAAGTTTTCTTTTTTATTAAATAGGTATTATAGTCAACAATGACTTTAGCAAATGCCAAATAGAGTTCCTCCACATAAAAATAATGAGATTTCCACTGAGAGACAGATGTGCTTAAAAAGATATTTTATTGATCCTGATGAAAGAAGAAAGGTAACAAGAGAGTTTTCTAAATTCTCTAGAGAGGTAGATGAATTCGGCCTTCATGATTCTTTAGCGGATAGAGCTCTTTTGAAGCCAAAAGAGTGGTGGATAACTTATGGTTCAGGAGCATCATTACTCCACATTGCCTTGAAGCTTCTTGGACAACCGGGCTCATCATCATGTTGTGAACGGAATTGGAACACCTATTCTTTCATTCAATCCATGAAGAGTAACAAGATTAATCGTAAAAGAGCTAAAGATTTAGTATATGTATATACATATCTTCGTCTTTTGTCTAAGAAGAGCGAAAAACATAATAATGGAGAGAGCAAAATATGGGATCTCACTGGGGATGAATAGGTGCCGTTTGATGGTGCTGAAAGCCTTGAGGTTGCAAGCTTATCACTTGATGAATCGAAGTTAGAGAAGCAGTTATTATCTGTGGATAATTAATAGTTTAATTTTTAGCAATGATTTTAGTATTTGATGAAACTATTTATTTTGTACTTTGAGTTTTTTTTTATGATTTATCTGCTTATACTTAATACTTTGAGTTATTTAAAATGACATGTTTTATGATATCTTACAATGACTTTATAATGGATTTTATATGATTTTTATTAAATTTTATGAAATTTTATATATGTTATGTTGTATCCTATCGTACCCATATCTTAATTTTTAAGAAATTATCGTATTCTCGTATCATATCTGTGTTGTGCTGGATACTCATACTCATATTCGTGCATCTTAACCCGCATACCACTGAACCCACGAACTTAACTCTAATGATTCGACATCCGAGTTGTTACGAAGGGTGGATAGGGTAAGGAAATTGTGGCCACCATAGGAAGGCATGTTTATTGCTGCTGGCGGACTCGTTGAAGATGGAACGATCGATTTTTGGGATTAGATAATTGTTGTCACAACGGTAGGGCAACAACGAAAAATATAAATCTGAATCTAAATCCATGATTAATTTTTTTATTTAAAATGTTTAAAAAATTAGATAAAATTATATTTTTAATAATAAAATAATCAAGAGTCCAAATTCAATATAGACGAAAGGCTTTGATTAACTTAGTGAGTTAATAGAACTTTAACATAACTTAAATAAAAGGAATTATTGATATATTACCTTAAGTTTAACGATTAATTGGGATGTATTTAAAGTTAAGGTGGCTATTTGCAAAAGCAAAGTGTAGAGGGCCTTACTGCAATTTCCTTTTTTTTTTTTTTAAGTATAACCCGTCGGTTACGTGTTCAGTCCTGAAGGTATATAAGAGGCTGCGCAACATAAGCACATAACATAAACCTCTGCCCCTTCGACTGCGAGAGAGAGAGAGAGAGAGAGAGTTACTACTTGTGTTGTGTCTTCAGTTTATGTGTTCAGTACATTTCGGTTCATCTCCGTTAGGGTTACGAGTTACGTCACTCGCTTTTCACTTCATTACAATTTCTTTCTTTCAACTTTTCGCAATACGAATTAGCTCAGCAAGGTAACTGCTTTTTGCTTTGACTTTTCACAATCTTGTACAGTTTATTGCAGATTTTCCTGTCATATTTTTGTGTTCTTTATCTGTAAATTTGATGTTATAATATCTCTGTGTTCATTAGTGGAATGCTATTTTTATTTTATTATATTTTTTTGGGGGTTCTAAGGAAAAACCATGTGAAGGGGAATTTAAGAGTGGTTGCATGGATGGGATGGGTACTTGCATTGGGTCTAATTATCCATGGAAAGATGGGAGCCGTTATTTTGAAGAATAAAGGAATGGGACTATTTAGGGTAATGGTAATGGATCATTTTTTTTGGGCTATGTAATGGGGATAGGTATGATGGGTCTTGGGAAGATGGTTTGCCTATAGAAAATTGAACTTTCAATTGGCCTGATGGAATGGAAGTTCTTATGTGGGTAATTGGAACATACTATCCATCTGAGGGGTGGGAGTAATCTTGGGTGTGATCCTCAATAAGTAAATAATCAGTTCAATGAATGTCAAGTTCGTCCAGGGGAGAAATGTCGAATTTTGCCATCAGTTTCGGTGACTGACTGGTTGGAGCATTTTGGCGCTCCCAAGAAATTACTATTCTATTCATTCTTGCATTCATTTTATCATGATCTTCCCCATTTGAAGTGTAATACTATCCAACTGTGTGAAAAACTTTTGTCAGCTTATTATCTTGTTCTTTATTTTGAAGATAAAATGTGCAGAGTAAGTATGATTATTTAACTACTAATTGCTTTTAGTTGTGCATCTCATATAATCTAGCTTAAAAGGCCTGTTCATCAGATTGTTACTGTACTTAATTCAGCTTTAAATGCCTATTGATGCATTTAATTAAACTGCTGTTACTGTTTATTGTAATCATTACTATTATTTTTTTGTGCACCAAACAAAATGGACTGTTTTGTCTATTGATGCCTATTGATGCATTTAATTAAGCTGCTGTTACTGTTTATTGTAATCATTACTATTATTTTTTTGTGCACCAAACAAAGTGGACTGTTTTGTCTATTGATGCCTATTGATGCATTTAATTAAGCTGCTGTTACTGTATCCATTTATTTCCCATAATGCACCAAACAAAATATTTTCCATGTGTAGTCCAAATGACAGAAAATCTGTTTACTTTCAAGATAAGTATTTTTCACAGTAACCATTTTCCTCAAGAAATCAATTTTCACTATAACAAATGGACTGTTTTTTGTTTTATTGGGTGTTTTCAGTAAGCATTCCTCCTTCAAAGAAGGACACTGTTCTCTTTAAAGGAAAATGGGGCGTGCTTCTATCAAGATTGACCCGCAACATTCTTGTATGAGTGAGAATCGGAAAGGTCCTGATTCTGAGGATAAAAGAAGAAGGGCAGAAAGACGATGGAAGAGATGGGAGTTCATTTCAAACGAGAGTTTGAAGCGCAATTGCCGTGCCAGTGCTACAAGGATAGCTGTGAGGAGTCATGATATGGGTGTTTTAACAGGCAATAATGGTCGTATGGTAGAGGATGAAGTAGATAAGGATTACAAAATGTTTTTGGATACATATGTTTCTCACATTGATGTTGACAGAGATAATAATGTTGATGGTTCTGATATTGATGTCGACACTGGCTACAATAGTGACAATGATGATAATGATTCAGATCCTCAGTATAAGATGTTCTTGGAAAATTTGAGGGCAGAAGGGAACTCCTATGTTTCCTCAATCATTGTGGGTAACCGGCTTGTTCATATCAGGTATGAGGAGGAAGAAGAAGAAGAGACAGGTGGTGCAGTGGAATCTCAGCAAAGTCTTGAGACTGAAAGAGGACCTTGTAATAGAAGGCCACATTCAGATGTTTCTAGTGTTCCCAAGAACAATTGCAACACTGAATTGGAGTTTGATACCGTGGATGAAGATTACCAAATATTCCTGAATTCTTGTAGGATAGATGGCGAGACTTTGGTGTATGTGGGGACTGGAAATCTAGGAACTATGGGGAGTGATTCAATTAGAGAACAGACAGGTGGCGCAGTGGAATCTCAGCAAAGTCTTGAGACTGAAAGAGGACCTTGTAATAGAAGGCCACATTCAGATGTTTCTAGTGTTCCCAAGAACAATTGCAACACTGAATTGGAGTTTGATACCATGGATGAAGATTACCAAATATTCCTGAATTCTTGTAGGATAGATGGCGAGAATTTGGTGTATGTGGGGACTGGAAATCTAAGAACTATGGGGAGTGATTCAATTAGAGAACAGACAGGTGGCCCAGTGGAATCTCAGCTAAGTCTAGAGACTGAAAGAGGACCTTGTAATAAAAGGCCATTCAATTGCAACACTGAATTGGAGTTTGATACAGTAGATGAAGATTACCAAATATTTCTGAATTCTTGTAGGATAGATGGCGATAGTTTGGTGTATGTGGGGAGTGAATTAAAAGGAAAGAGTTCAAGTGTTAGGAAGGATTCACAAATTTCTGATCAGGCATTTGATATTCCCGAAGTGCAGTGTGATGTTGATCAAGATTACCAATTGTTCCTGAATTCTGATAGTATTCTTGATGGCAATTTGGTGTATATGCATGACAGGAACATCACAAAGACATACAATGTGGAGGGTGGCAGTAATTCCTCTGATTCAGATCTAATTCTTCTAGAACCTAATCAAATTTGTGAAAACACCCCATTCATTTCATCAAAAATGTATGATTCATCTGTAAGTGTCTTTAACTTCACACAGTGTAACTTTATTATTCATAACCTGTAATCTGGTTTACACACATGCACCTTATTAAGCAATTTTGAAAATATTATTTTATAACTTTTTGTCTTGGTGTGTTTAGTGGTTTGAAAATGAAATGAACCCTAGAGACAGCAGGCAATTCCCTGGTTATGATCATTCTCAGTTTAGGAGAAGACTTATGGAATATCTTGAGAAGCCTTATGACCAAGAAGAGTGTGATGTATTTCTGCAAGAAGTTCATCATCAAAGGCATAAGGATCGTCATTTTGAAACGCGTCAAGGAGTGGTTAAATCGTATCCTGCATATGGTGTCAACAAATCATATCTTGAATTGTACCCTGGTAGGTCCAGTATCTTCTCAAGTTTTTCTGACTTTTCAGATATTCCTTTTTCATTTATAAAAATGATAGCATGAAATTTAATCCTAAGTTAACTATTTAGTCAAGATTCAATGGTTTTGATTCACTCCTCACCTCTCACATTAAACAACTCTCACTTGATATTCTGGGTGGACCAACAAAACTTAGTTGAATTATATGAATTAAGAGCAAATTACACTCTCAACATAGTCCTCTATCAAATATTTGTTTCGTCATTGTGCAGATCTTGCAAAAGCAATTGCTGAATTCAAGGAACCGCATAGGGTTTTGTTTCTCTTACGTGGATTTATTTTCTGGTTGCAAGTAAGTCAAAAGTTTCACGTTCACATAATTGCCTGTTGAAGCAGTACTTCCATAAATTATGTTTCAGGTTTTCAACGTCACTGATTGAGAGTGAACCAACATACTTTAGTTCTTATGGTTTACTTGGAGGTGGTGGGTTCTTATGGCTTCAAATTTAGAGTCCTTTTTGGTTGGAGTTGTTTTAAACCTGTGTGCAGAGATAGTTCTTACATTGAGTTATATGGCCACATGTAGTAAGTTTCAAACTAGGATTTTTACTTACCCTTTTCTTAAATCAGAGAGTGCGATTAGACTCAGTCTTTGGGGAATGAAGAAATTTAATATTGTAAAGCTAGAACTTAGTTAAGAGACAAATATCTGTTTTCTCTCCACCCTACTTTCACCACAAGTACCCTCACTTGTGTTGGTAAGTATCACAATCTATTTTACACTATACACTTAATTTTTCCTGTTAGTATGTGATTTATATTCTTTTAAGGAGGGGGGGGGGGATCTGGAACTCAAAAGCGAGGTAAGTAGGGGAAATAAACCATTATGAAGGTGTGGTAAGTTTGAAATGGATGACCTTCAGATTTTAGCTGCTCAAACTCTGCCTTAAAACTTAGTAGCAGGAATTCTGTTTTTTTTATTGAGTGTTCCTGCTTTATCATGTGTACTCTATTGATGCATGGAGGAATAGTTTCTAGACAAGCATTGCTTTCTTTCCTTTGCTAAACATTCCCCTTCGAGAGTCTAACTTATCTGCTATTGACTAAAGCATTGTGCATTGAACAAAACGGAGATAAAGAAAACAATAAACAATAATTTTGACAATGCTGCTGGCTACAGCATTTATAACAGCATTTCTTTAAACAAAATGGTCCACTTTGACAGTATTACTATGTGCTAGTCATAGTTACAGGCCAATAAAATATTCAATTAAATCATTATGCAGCAACCATGTGTTGGTCATTGCCATTGATTTTTGGGCAAATAACATCTCTACAATTCACAATTTTTTTAGTCAAAACTCTATAATTACAAATTGTTAGAGAATATTAGGAATATCTTTATATTATCTTAGAGTATCATTCATGATTTGTTTTCTTATTTAATTAGGTTATTAGTCTTATGGTTAATGGGCTTGGGCTTGTATTAGAAGTATAAGTATTTGCCCTAGTTGTATATATAGGATAGTAGGTTATGGTTTTGTATCATATAATTCCTATCAATAATATTTTTAGTCTACTATTGTTTAGTCGTCTTTTTCTCTTTTTCTTTCCTTAATCCTAAACTTGTAATTCTTCAACATGGTATCAGAGAGATATCATCCACCTTGAAGGCCTGTCCTTTCCGCTATGTTGAGTTCCATAGAACTCTTTTGTATATTCTTCCCTATTTGTTTTCCTCAAAACTTTTCCTTTGTTTTCACTTTTCAATTTGAGACTATTAAAAAAATAAAAAAATCTCTGTTTGAAACTGTGACCTAGGTCACTGTTCATATCAGTGCACAGCCAAGGGTGGCTGCGGTTCTGTGTTCCAGGGGATCCAGGAGCAGTTGCCGGTGATTGGCGACCAGATGGTGCCAGAAAGACGATCGGCGAGGTTGATGGTGGTCGACAGTGGCGGTTTGTGTCTTCCCCATTGCAAAGGCCTTGTGTTTCAGGCGACCGGCAGCAACCGGTGATGGGTACTGGCCAGCCGTGTTCAACTGGAGCCGGAGGAGGACTGGAAGGACTCGTGGTGGACAGTGGTGGGTGTAGTAGCTTCTGCAGGTGTTTGTGTACATCCCATTCTATGTGATTTGCTGTTTTTGGTTACACACAACCGGTTGGGTGACTGAAGATGCCATGGTGGGTGCGACAGGGACCAGAGACTGGTAGATAGTTGATGTTGACGGAGGATGACGGTGTTTGGTCGGAGCTCCGGCGAGTTCTCTGGCGAGTTTTCCGACGACTCTGTTCCGGATATGTTTTCTTCTGTTCTGTTTCAGATTCTGTTTTTCATCATGTTTCTGGATTTTCTAGGTCTGTTTGAGGCTGAATGAGTACAACTAGGGGTGTTACAAGCTGGGAGATGATTTTGGGTGCAAAGCTTTTTCCATGTTTGGTTGAGATGTTGCCATTCTGGTGGGTTCTGTTCTGCCTCTCTTTGGTCTTTTTGGTTGTTATTCAAGTTTGTTTGATGCTTTTCTTCTTCTCCCTATTCTGCATTTGGAGGAGCTTTTCTTTTCTCGAATGAACTTCTTCTCTTTGGCTCATAAGTAGTTTGCCTATTTGGAGGCTGTTCTTTTGATTGTGGACATTTCAACTGGAGAATTTGGACACTAGTAAGAAACCCATTTGTGTTGCTGGGTGGTATGCTACCCGACTCAATATTTTGGAGACCCGGTTGGAGTTCATTGTTGGGTGGTATTTGACTTATGGTTGCGGGTTTGCTAATTGTAACAAGTTAAAGCTTATTATCTTTATAGCTTGAGGGAGAGTGTTAGAGAATATTAAGAATATTTTTATATTATCTTAGAGTATCTTTCATGATTTGTTTTCTTATTTAATTAGGTTATTAGTCTTATGGTTAATGGTCTTGGGCTTGAATTAGTAGTATAAGTATTTGTCCTAGTTATTAGTATATATGGGATAGTAGGTTATAGTTTCCTATCAATAATATTCTTAGTCTACTATTGATTAGTCATCTTTCTCTCTTTTCCTTTCTCTAATCCTAAACTTGTAATTCTCCAACAAAAATAAAGATAAAAAATAGCATGTATGGCAATTTGATCTAGACCACACCGATCATATCTCATTTACTATTTAGTAAGAAATTTCCAATTTAGTAGTTCTTATGGATTTGGTGACTTCTGTGCCTTAGCATTCAGACTTTATCTTCTCGTGATCTCGTGATCTTTTTTATTACATTTGTTGATTCATTTGGTGCATTGGTTCGTAAATTCACATTTACGTGTTAGTTCTATCACAGTGGTGAATGTGTGAATTCTCTTGTACATATCTTCTGCTAACCAATGTGAATTGCATGTAATGACAGTTATCTTGATGTACTTTGTCTATTCATTTTTGCAGAATTTGACCCACAATGGAATATTTCAGCCTTGGCTTGACAAATCGTGTTTGGAGATTTTACGAAAAATGTAAGTATGGGATCTTGCTATATCTAAAGATTTAATAGGCAACTAAATATGTACAGTTAAATTGATCCCTGAACTTTGACCCAATTGGTTAAAGAAAGATTGCTAGTGTCCTCTTCAGGAGCTCTTTTAGGAAGCAGTTTTTTTAAACTCGGATTGTAACTTTGGCCGAGATGACCGGTCCAAGTTTAATCACTATGCTAGGAAGGAAGCCACATATAAAAACTTTTCCATGTTTTTCTGCTGTACGCGTAATTCTCTTTTTGCCGAGTCTTTTGCTGCCCATTGGGAGGAAGGATGATAATTGAGGAGCTTGGGTTGGTAACATATGCGGGAAAACAATATTGTTTGCTTCCTGAACTTGTGTTCGTTGTTGACTTGAAATGCAAAATGCTCTCATGTTTCTTAATTATCTTGTTCCTCCAGTTCACAAGTTACCCAACATGGATAATTTCGTTGAAACCATGTAGGAGCAACTTTTGTGGCGATGATTAACTGCTGTACCGTTGGGAAGGAACGTAAAGACGTAAATTCATTTAAGTTTCGTGGCGTCTGCTCTAAATACCTATAATAGGCCAGGGAATAAGAAATGTTATCCATCATGAATACCACTTTTTTAATTTTATCCATGAACATTCATTATATTTTCCGCTAAATTTTCAAAAAAAATATATTATATTTCACAAAATTATTAATCTTCGTGCATTACTAAGATAAGTACACCTTAAATAACACCAAGATAAGGATGCAAGGCACTCGTAGCATATTAAAATTGGACGAATCTTACGTGAAAACTTGGTTATTATTGTCATTACCCGTTATTATTAATCTTCGTGCAATGATTATAACGTGCACAATTTCAATATCCGGAAGACAAGTACAAGTCATAAGCCTCACTCCCTAAACTTAATGGGTCAAACAGCACCTAAAATAACCCAAATATCTTCTCGGTATTACTGGCCCAAGAAGAGGACGAAATTTCATATCTTATAATTATATCCACTCTCACTTGGCACACCCTATTAACACGACATTGCAAATGGAACAAAAGACTAGAGCTTATTTTTCAAAGTAAACTAAGTTTGCTGAACTTTCACTTCACTCAACGACAATATTTTAGTTAAGTAAAACGGCATTCAAAACTTCTTAGCTCGAAGTATATCAATCATGTCAAAAGAGAGGGGTGCTGGTACACTCGAGTTTGGAGGCTCAGGATTCTCAATTCTGCTCGTGGGAGCAGGAAATTTTTCTTTCTATATTCCAGATGTTAATGTACAATGGTAAACACATAAAAATAAAGGGAAAGGGGAAGATGACCTCAGCACAATGACAATAGGCATTCAAAATCAAAGAGGCAGAAAAAGAAAAAAGAATTGGGAAAAAAAAAAAAAGACTCTGCTTTACCTAAATTACCTCATTTACAACTGCCTTCAGTCTCCCGCCACTTGCCCAAGCTTGCAGGCTACTGGACTGAGATGATTGCGGTGTGAATTTTGTTTTCATTATAAGATGCGGTTTAATAAGTTCATCAAAATTATCCAACTGTAAATCCGAGGAATCATTGTCACACAATGTTGCTTGGTCAAATGAGTGACCAACACCTGGAAATTCTTCATCAACATCAAGACTGATGTAGTCGGAAAGTTCTCCTTCAAGGTCATCATCATTCTTTTGACGTTGCCTTGGTGCCACCATTATCCCAGGCTCAGAAGCATCAATGAGAATAGAACCAAAGTAACGCCCTCTACTGTTGTTTTGATCTCCAGATCTCTTCCTTTTCTTTCCGTTGCTTTGTTTTTTGGGGTGATGAAGCTTGCATTTGGTTCCTTGAGTACAGGTTCCTGTTGCTTCAAAAGTAGGACAGACATAGCTGTGCTTCTTCCGACACTGAGACCACATTAATTAATGAGTATTAGTGTGGGATCACAACAAGAAGGGGAAGGTGGTGGAGGCATGTAAATAAGGAGGAGGATAGTTACTGAACAATACAAAAAAATTCCCAAGAGGAAAGAACTTTAATTAGAAATTAAAGACAAGGATTATAATTTAACAAAAAACAATACACTCTTAGCAATATTACAGAACATTATCAGAATTAGCAATCAAACAACCAGGGAAAAGGGCTGCAGGCCGAAACTGACAAGTCATATCAAACTCAATTTGATGAAGTCCAGATTGTCTCATCAAAAAAAGAAAAAGTCCAGATTGACCTCATGGAACCCTATAACCACCATAACTACAATGCATCATCAGATAAAAGTACACACCTAGTTCTTTAAATATAGAAGTGTAATGAACATTCATATGCACGTAAATTGATTTACTTAAATGCAGTAAAACGAGGAAAAAGTTCAATATTCAGAAACTCGATAGGAAATTAAACACAATTGGTTATACCTCATCCCCATCAGCACAATAACCCTTGAGAAATCCTTCACAAATAGGTGCTATAGGGTTCACATTGACATGTCTATATGGGCAATTTCTGTTTGTGCATAAGCCTGCCATGAAATTTGTCAGAACCATATTTTCATATTATTCACTTGATGAAAGACAACTTTCTATAATGCACCTTGCAAAAAATAAGAACAATCTGGCATTCTCTCCGGAATAACCTGCACAACAAATCAATTAACCTCATAGTTTAGATAGATCAGTAAATGCAGCAGACCACATTGAATTCCTTGGACCCGACATATAACAGAACCTTATGAGTCAATTTGCAGTTGGGAGTAGAACATAAACCATTCAGGAACTTAGTACAGACAGCGATTTTTGAGGGATCATGAATATAAGGACACTTCCCGCCATCCTTGTTACATTTCCCAAATCTAGTAAAAAACTGACAATACTTCTGCTTTCGAGCCAACCGCTGTCTGGCAGTGTGCAAACTCCATCTAACTTTCTCATTTGCCAATTTTCGAGTTCGTTTCTTTGGGTCTCTGATAAGCTGATTACCATTGCCAATTCGGACATATCTGCAAATGTTGTCGGCAATCATTTAAATACTGGAGTGTAGGATGAATAAAACTGCAAGACTTAATATCATAAAAATCTTCTCCCTCTTCTTCACCTACTTTCTTCTTAGAGGATTGTTAAACATGACAACCAACATTGCTGAGATCTGACACTATCATATAAGATATAAAAGCCAATGAATAAGAACAATGCACATACTCATCATTTCCAATCACTAATCTCCTTGGAATGTAAGCTCTTTTGGCAGCCAAACCTGAATGGATAGAAGCAGAGGACAAGGATTCATCATCTACAAAGAGCATCAAGTGAAATTTTGTAAGACCAACACAGTGATAGAACTTGTTAACTTGCAGGGAGAAAGATAGCAAAATATTCCAGACAATATAATGACAGGAAAAGGAGAAGTGAAAATGAAATGAAAGAACAAAAAGGCCATAATTCTGAAGTATTCCCGGCATGGCAACAAAATAAAGGAGCTTGATTTCAGAATTTAATGCCACACAACCACCTTGTCTAAACAGAAAATCAACACTATAACAAAGACTAATTGCTACTAATTGCTGTGGAGTATTGTATACATAATCAGTGATAAGAAAAATCTGAGAAAGTTATAAGAATTATACATTTGCATTTTCTTCCTGCATCTTAACCATCATATACACTTAAATTTAATCTAAAAAAATCATAATTGTTGAATTGATCGTTCTTCACACCATCTCTGGAAGCAAATATGCAACTAACGAACTCATAAACCTTTGGAGGAGTAAAGAGGGCAAAGCACTTTGGAGGTGTGCAATGTATGCTGTAATTTGGTGCTCAAGGATAGAAAGGAATGACAAATATTGCTGCCGCCTCTCCTATGGGATAAATTGGTTTTCTTAGCATCTTTCTAGTGCTCAGCTAACGGCTATTTCAAAGGGAATTCTTTGTTGGACAAGCAAAGAAACTAACAACCAACAAGTATTGCTTAGCTGATGTGCCTTGTTCTAAGAAGGATTTCTTATCCTTTGTTTCTGTACCTCTTTATTTCTCCCATCTGATAATATTTCTTCTTTAAACCAGGGAAGGAAAAATGCTCAGAAGCCATCATACCTTACAAATTTCTCCTTAAGCGAATGGAGATGCCATCATTTCCAAAGGACATTGTCAATCATTCAAAAGTTCAACAATCACCAAGATACATGATATCCAAACAGATTAATTACAAATTTGTAATCTAACCTGAACATGACTCTAATATCATACTTCACCAATGGTAAATATCTAAATAATGTGAAAAAAATGTATCCAATGTCCCAACGTCACATCATACCTTACAAACTTGTCCTTAAGCAATCAGAGATGTCATCATTCCTAAGGGACATTGTTAATCATTCAAAAGTTTAACAATCATTGAGTTGATAGTTGATATGTGATATCAATTTTCAATACATACAAATTACAAATTTGTCATCTAACCTGAACATTACTCCAATATCAAACGTTGCCTATGGTAAACATCTAAAATATGTGAAAATGTGTCCAATGTCCCAAAAGCACGCACCCATTTAGGCAATCAAAACATACTAAGAAATGTAGAGAATGTGAAAGGTCATGCAAGATCCAAGCAAAATGGTTTATATAAAAACGTTGAAACCTGAAATCCTCTGAAGTGTCCGCCTGGAAGGATCCATTCTGTAGCGAACTGAATGAATACGAAATATACGTTCTCCTACACAATCAACCGCTACTTTCAGAGTCAGAGTAACAAACAACGATAATTAATACATGGAGCATAAATAAGTTTTAATAACGCAAAAACAAAGAGAGTCTACAGCATTATGATATGACAAACACTCATGGAAAGAATGTTTCCTACTCTTTGCCTGAGAACCGATGCAAGCCACATCTTTCTGCTCTCTCTTTTTCCTCTCTACTGCAGCAACAGCAAGTGTGGCTTCCTAAAATGATCATGAGAAATTGTAAGAATAATAGTTAAGAAAGATCTATTTTACTTGAAATAAAATATACCTAACTTAAAAGGAAACTTCAATGAAAATGCGTAATCGTATCAAAAGGCAAACTAACCTCATTTGCTTGCTTTGAGTGCTTCTCAATGGATTTGGACCATTTTAAACTAGACCCACCAACACCTAATACCTTGGATTTCCAAAGAGAAAACCCATGGATTGACCTAGTGTAAACAGTATCCCTCTTTCTCAACAGAAGCAATTTTTTGCTGAAAGACAAACAGTAATTTACTATTGCAATTGAATATTGTTAAGGCACACAACCAAATGAGGGGGAAAAAATGCAAACATAAAGTAGGTAGTAACAAATGCTCAAGTACCTGATTGCAGATAAGGAACTACTATTGGAGATTGAAGCAGAATTATGAATGAAGCTTCTTAAATATGTTGCTCTTCTCCACGGAAAAAAGTGAGGTAAAACCTTTTGATAATGCCATGACCATGAGTCACTGTCATTTTTGGATGAATTTTTGCCACGAAGTGTCCACACTAATGAGGCTCTTAAGGGTTTGCATGAACTCCCAGCAACTGCAAATGAAATCTACAGTCAAGTCTTTCTCTAACCACTAATAAAGTGAAAAGGAACTAATAAATTCCACAGCCAATAGTGAGTTAAAACACAGTGGCTGAGAATGATATGCAACATTAGCAAAATCACTCCACTATCACCACAAAAAAAAAAAACACAGACACACACAACAAATATTATTAACACCAAAAACAAATAAAGAAAATAAAAAAAGAAGCCATATAAGAAAGGCTCAAGAGACATTGAATAGCAATTTGCAAAGCTGATATTTGAAATAACATGCAATTTCTAAACAAGCATATATGATAAAATAAAAAACCCATGAACATGAGACAAATGTAGTATAAGTATGTCTAGCAAGTAGCAACTAATAGACAAGCGAGGACAGCAGGCAATTTACTGCAGTTCTTAACAAATAAACTGCAGTATTCAGTTTAACATATCTACTGCAGCCTAAAGCACAAAGAAGCACATCCATTTTAAGTTATATCCTGTCCAAGCTGATGAAACTCATCATTAGATTCATATAAGCACAGTTAGAGAGATAAATTAGGTAACATAATAAGTTTCATACATACCCTTATGTGACCGTCTCTTACTAAACCTCCTGTTGCAAAGAACCTTACAAGCCCCTTGCCCGTCAGAATTTACAGTGCTATTGGCCATTGCAACTGTCTGGTTGATATGACTTTCAAATGTAGTCCTAACTAATTGATTTTTGCTCCTCTTGTAGTAGCCATCAGAGAAGGCTGTTTGGGCCTTGTCATCAGTAGAGGTAGAAACATCACAAGAATTTGAAGTTGCAACCAATTGATTTGTTTTGGGCTTTATATATACTATTCTCTTTGTGTTCAATGAAGAAATATTCCCATCATTTGCTTCAACTTGGCTCTCCCCATTATTAGATGGACCAGTTTGATTTTCAGGAGTTTCATAATGCTTCAGCGCATCTTCAGAAGAGTTTGGTGCATCATTGGTATCTATAAATTTCCTAGGATCCGATGCATTTTCACAGCAACCACTGGAAGGAGGTTCTACTAATGGGGAAGATATATTTTCCTCTGATTTGGTGTCAATGGGCACTGGAGGTGTTCTCTGCCTCTGCTGAGGAGCATTTGTTACTCCTGTTTTCAAGAAGATTGGTTGATCTGTGACATCAACACTGCTTTCAGATCTGGTGTTCTTTGGTAATTCATCTAAGCCGAAAGAAGGTGAGTGATTAGCAGAGGAAATTTGAGGTAAAGCAGAAACTGGAGTAGGTTTCCTTACGAGACTGTTACCTTTACGAATGTATGAGGTATTTTGAAAGTTCCCTTTCCTATCTAGAACTGTCCTTTTGGGAGGAACTGCTCCTACCAAAGGCTTGATTCCAGGTAGAGAAGCAAGAGAATTATTACCTGTACGATGCCAAGTTCGAGGTTTTGATATATGGGTTGAAGAGGCAGATGTCTTCGTCTTTGACTTCGGAAAGGTGAAAGAATGACCCGGGAAAGTTTTAGGAATGACATCACCTGGCTGATTTGTGCTCCCATTTAATTCTGACCGATATGAATTCAGACCCTGAGTTGTAACTTTGGAATAAACTTGGGATGGTTGTGGCATTATCTTCCTCATGATTGGGTTACTACGTCCAGTTGCATGATCTGACTTCATAATTTTCTTAGTATGCTGTATAGTAAAAGTAGGTAACTCAGAATCATATTCAACCATAGATAAGTTATCCAGATTTTCTTCATCCCCACAAATGTTTTCATCATGGATTGCTGTACAATCTAAAATCCTTCTATCAGGTACTTCAGATGTCATCCCTTGAGAACACATATCTGATAGTGTATCAGGCGCATCCTCAATCAATTCATCATTGGAATTACTGGTAGTGACTCCATCACCATCGACAGGACAGGACATAAGGTTCTGTGGAGGAAGTAAATCATCCTTCATATTTAGATCATTAGATTCCATATCAGCACTTGGAGATCTTTGCACAAAGTCTCTATACCGGTAATATCCTTCAGCAGCCTGTAAATCAGTCTTTTCTCCCTTAATATTTCCAATAACCAAAATGTCAGTTTGAGTATTACTTATAGGCACAATTGGAATAATATTTTCCTTCTGCTCACCTTCCAACATTGAGAACTGAATATTTGGAATGGCTAAGTCCTCACACAGTGAATAAGAGGTAATGTCTGAGTGCTGCAATTCCAAACGCTCAGAACTCGCAGTTTCCCTATTTGCATCCATAGATTCAAAAGATGCTCCAACCAAAATATTGTCAGACAATTTAGCAATATCCTCTGAATAAGGCATTGACTGAGCAGTAGACATAATACCCATGCTTGACAATGCAACTTCTTTCTGATGTGCTTGGTTATCAGTAAAACTGATAGGAACTTCTACACAAGATGTGGTAACCACAATCGCATCGCTGAATTCAGATTGACATTGAGTGAAATTTGGGTGACTAGCAGTGACTTTTGTCCTTTTAGAAACTGGTGAAACCTTATTTGCATCATCATTGCCATTATTTCCAACATAAAATTCAGCCTTTGAAACCCCTATTTTCCCATGTAAAGCAGTGAACCCATCTACACTGGATTGTGAGTTAAAATCTAAGCTTTGAACAGATTGATCTAAAACTACCGAAGGACATGGATCCTTCAACAGACTTGAGGCTGTATCCACATCATTTGCATGGCTAACTGAATTTACTGGGTATGGAGATATGCCCTCCATCTTTGAACTCAAAACTTTTAAATGAGTTCTAACTTCTCTCTTTTTAATCTTATTTGTATCCCCTTCACCAAATCCAACTGAAATATTAAAATTTGACAATGTTTCTTCTGTGTCACAATTCTCAGGGAACATGGTGTCATCACTGGGGGACACCCGCTTTCCAGCATCATTCATGATAGCACAACAGTGAACAGTGATACTACCTTCTAAATTAGCTGATCCATTATTATCAGAACCCTGCTTCGGTACACTGACATGTCTTATGCAATCTGGACCATCTTGAATCCTAGTTTTTTCTGAACTTGAAAAGGCAACCAGTCCACTGCTTGGCACAGGGATGGCTGTATCTGGATTTTCTTCCAAAATAGCATACTGAGTGATTGTAGGGGCCTTATTTTCACAATATGTCTTAACAACAATGCCATTATTGCCACTGTCAGAAACTGTAAATTTCTCTTCTGAACCTGTAAGATGATTGGAATTCAAGCCATAAACCCTATCAGTGGCAGAATTACATGTATTTATAAGATCTGTGTTAATTATATTTTCAGCCAAACTAAACAATCTGCAATTCTTTTCATCCTCTACATCTATAAGATACCTATTCTGTGGGCATCCTACATTTGAATATTTCCCAGGGGATAGAGACACTTCACTCTGACATAATTGCTTATTATCATAATCCATGTGATCGATTTCAGAAAAAGTACTTCCATTTAATGAATGAGTAACCTTGTCAGTATTTGGTATGCTAAGCAAGTCATGGACAGAATTATTTGCATCTAAACAATCAGAATCACTCTGTTTATCTTCATTAATAGAAGCACAAGATGGAGAATTTGAAATGTTTCCACCTCTTTCAAACCTGGTTACTTTCCCAATATCAGAATCTTCATCAGTCTTACATTCTTGTGACCTGGAATGTGGCCCCAAACTCAGCAGGGATAAATCTTCCTTTTTATCTTCAGGCAACACATTCCCTTTGTTTGGTAAAGAGTGCAAACAGTCTGTCATGGACACCTTGTTAACAGTGGTGCTTTTCTCCTTCAAAGAAGCTTCAATTTTGTCAGGACCAGAGAAATTTGATGAGGTAAGAGTGACACTATCTGTTTGCACAGTTCCAGGAAGCGTATTTGCTGATAGTGAATTTGACACAGTTGAATTAGGATTTACAATAACTTTCTTCACCACTCTTTTAACTATTTTTTTCTTCTTGACAACCCTTGGGGATAATTTCCCAGAACAAATATTGGTAATTTCATCTGAAAGTACCACCTCATTTTTCCCATGAGAATTATCAGTCACACTGGTGCAAGGCGGAGAACAAGTATCAGAGACATTCTTCTGCAAGCTCAAGTCCTTGACAGAACTAGAGGTGTCATTTGCTTTGCATGGTGAGCTATGTAAACTTACAGTATCTGTAGATAGTTTAGCCGATAGTAAACCAGAACAATCACTGTCAGAGACCAAAACCTTTTTTCTCTTTTCTGTAGAAGTCAAATCTGTATCAGAAACTGGAGTCATATTTGTATCAGAAACGACGGCCGAACTTGAAGGTGCCACAATAGCCTTGGCCACCAGAGAATTTGATTTGAAAGAAATATCCAGCTCAACAGGACTTCCTTCTCTCTCTTCGGCTTTCATCCCATGACCTAAATACCCATGTTGCTCCTTACCCCTGAAGAAATTAGAGTTAGAGTCCGCAGCATAGCCAGTATAACGTAACTGCTCAATCTCGCGGTTCCTATGAATTGGTTTTACTGTCTGAATCCTAAGAAGAGCACTCTTCTTCTGTATCTGTTTCTTCGGAGGAGTGCGAGTAAATTCATGAGCACACTCCCTGTTGTTCCCTCTACTATTATACCTACCCAGTTCCGAACCATAATACTCTCGCTTCCCAGACACTATCCGAAAATCATCGCTGTTCCCGGCGGCACCAATCTCATCCTGTCCGAATTCAAATGATGAATCGTGCAATTCTCTAGGTCCCTTCCTATCATTCACCCACCTCTTGCTTTCACCATGTCCATCTCTTCTGCCACCCCTGGATATTTCACCCTCACCTTCCACACCATACACATGAACATAAACCCCAGATTTTGAATCAACATCAATATCCCTCGAAATCGCGCCCTGACTCGAAGCAACGCCAAAACCTCCCTTGGATGCATCGAAATTCGACGCAAAATCCCTGCGATGGTAGTCTCCATCGCCAGCTCGACCCCACACAAACTCTTCCCTTTTCCTAGGGTTTCCTTCATACGCATCGACGCGTTCCATTCTCAACCTGGAACTCCCTCCCTCGGGATCATATCGAACATTATCCATTGGCGTATACGGCGGCGGTGGCACCATCGTCCGATCCAACGGGCGGTGATGCAATTCCCGGTCAAAATCGACAGGAGGATAATTCCGCGGCTGCCGATTGTCGGAAACAACCCTGGGGCTAGGGGTCCAGGCAGTTTCCCTGTCGAAATCGGGCAAAGCACGGCGGGGAAGGGGGTCATCGGAGAGGATCCGATTGGAGAGCCTCGGGGAATGGGCGTAGCTGTGAAGGTGATGATGGTGATGGTGGTTGGTTGAGATTGGGCGTTGTTCTTCTTCGGGGGGCGGTGGGGGGATAGTTTGGGGGATTGAAAGGAATTGGGATTGGTGAGGTGGTGGGTTGTAAGGTGGGGAGGAGGGGTGTGGACGGTGCGGTAGGAGATGGGCTGAGGAGGAGGGGGCGGAGGGGGTGGCGGATGGGGTAGGGTGGGTGGCTGAGGAGGCGGCGGAGGGAGGTGGTGAGGATTATGATGATTAGGGGGAAGAGGAGCGTACCTTGTGCGGTGCTGGTGGTGGTGAAGGAAGTGGGAGTGGTGTTGATCCATGATGATGAGGAGGAGGACTGAGGAACCTTTGAGATTGGAGATGGTGGTGGTGGCGATTGGATGAGATCCACGACGGCGATGGCACCGTGTGTGGTGTGAAGTTCTCGATCTTAGTTGGGTTGAACGACGGCGTTTGAGTTTGCGATTGCGATGAATGAATCTGGGAGGTGCGCTCTGACTTATGAATTACGTGAGAGTAATTTTTTTCAGTTATTTATTCAATTATTGGTTTGGCTACGTGTGAACGTGTCAATGGCGTCTGTATATTGGAAGATTTTTAAAAATACTTATATATAAGCAAATCTTATTTAATAATATTTTATTCGACATGTGTAATTATATATCGTGTACGCATTATGTTTTTTTTTTAAATTCACCTAAAGTAATGTTACATTTAAAATGTACCGTAATCTTAATTTATTAATTTTTAATAATAAATATATTATTAGTTACACATTTTAAAAAAATTATTCATATTTTTTATATAATTGAGTAATATTTTTAAATTAAATGAGAATTTTTTTCAAGATTTAAATTCTCTCTTGTAATAATACCATCTTATTAGAAAAAATACACATAAGTTGCATTATATTTGTTATATTTAAAATGAGTAAATACTTAAATTGGTTTTCTAAAAATCTATAGAAATTAACTCAGTCTTTCAAATATTTTGAATATTAAGTTGGTTCCTTAATCTTTAAAATAAATATAAATTCAATCTTCTAATATATCTTTAGACGTTAAATTGATCCTTAAATTGAAATTTATTTCATATTATGAACGTCTAAAATGTAAAGATGTCAAAATAGGTCAAGTCCGATAGGCCAGTCCGAATAGTTAATAAAATAGATTGGTTGGACTAACAAAATATCAGTCTAAAACTTATATGTCCCGAATGGGTTGAACCCGAATGGGTCAGGCTCAAATGGGCCGAGACAACCCGTTCTTTTAACATTATATAAGGCTAAATGACTAGACTGGATTAGCAAAATGTCAGCCCAAAACTTACATGCCATGAAATAATTTGGCCAAAAAAAGCCGACAAATGAAATGTAACCAATTCACCCTGCTTTTTTCACCCCTACTAAAATGATATGCAAAATTTTTGAAAAACCAACTTAAAGTCCCATGTATTTTTGGATGACCAATTTTCGTATTTATTCCATTTAAAACTACAAATCTTGCTAACTAGTGTATTAAGTGAAATGATCAAGAAGTATTTTAAAAGCTTCTCATCACTCAAAGAAGTAAGTATTAAATAAATTTTAAGCTTTTAATATATTAAATGCTTTCTTTGTTTTACTAGTGCATTGGCAAGCATTATGTGACTATGGTTTTTTTTATTTATTTTTTTAAGATAAAAAATAATAATTTCTTATCTTTTGTTAACATGGAAGATAAATAATAAGCAATACTTAAAAAAAATATTTGTACTATACGTGATATGTACTTTGGTTATATTATTTTAAAAATGTGTAAAAAAGACATGTTACTTTGCATTTTGTACAAAGAATTATAAAATGGTAACAGATGTTAGTTTTTGGATGGAAACATGCATGTGGACGTCTCAAGTGCAGTTTGCCAAACATTGTGCAATATCATATGAGGGTAATTTGGGGATAAAAGTTGCACATATGTGCACGTGGGGGAGAAAGTGTTCTTCTTTCTGAATTTCTCAATTCTCTTTACCCTAATTTTGTCCCCTAATTTCCAATTTCCCTCCACCCTAAATTTGCCCCCAAACCTACTCTAATTTCTCATTTCCATCATTTCCTTAATACTGCAAAGTGATTTGTTGCCATTGAGGGAGAAATAGTGCGTGTCATCGAACCCTGAAGGAGCACCTTTGTTCGTGTCATCAAAGCCTGAAGGAATGCCTTTGTTTGTGTGACTAAATCGTGGAGCAAGGGCTTTTTACCATGAATCCAACTGAGGCAAGTATTAGTTAGACTTAAAGCTCATTTTGTTGAAAATGTTTTTTAGGTTAAGATTATTACCTGTTTATTGGTGGTTTAGGGTTTGATTGGTTGGCAGGGGATGTATATGGTCCCAAAATGTTGTCGTTATAAGTATTCTTTGTTACTGTGTGTAGTCTCAATTATTGTCCCAAATTAGTTGGCAATGGATGCACGTGGTCCCATTTGTGTGTGAACTTGCAAATGTTATTATGTGTGGTCCTAAATGTCTAATTTTTAATGTGGAAACTTAAAAAAAAAAAACTCTGAAATATACATGTGATCTGCACTTTGTATAAGATGTTTGTATGCTTTATGAATGAGTAGCATAATATGCTTGTAAGCTTTATGAATGAGTAGCAAAACATGCTTGTAATAATAACAAGTTTTTTACACTTTACAGATGACTTTGATAATAGTTCTATTACATTATGGAGGGAGATTGCAGTCACCTATGGAGTATGTAGGGGGTGTGACTTTGATAGTGACCTGCAGTCTAGCACAAGTTTGATTACTTATGTAAGAAAGAATGAAATTGGGATGAGAGAGCCTAAATGTCTGTGGTATAAGTTTCTTGGTCAGACTTTTACCCATAGACTAACAAAAATATTTGGTGATGATGATGTTAGAAAGATATGTAATATTCTAGATAAAAGACTTAACCCAACCCCTTCAAGAATATGTTGAGCATGAGAGAAACAACAAAATAGACCCAACCTACTTAAAACCTAGCCTTGAACCTACATATGAGTTAGAACCTAACCCAATTGCAATTCTGACTGAGGCTGCAAATGAGAATGAACCACACCATGATGATTATCCTGTTAGGCAGAAATGGAAAGAAAAGGAGAAAGGAAAAAGGAAGCAAGTACAAAAGGGGAAAGGAAAGCAAAAATTGACCCTTAAGAGAAAAACCATACCTGTAGACTTTGAAGAAGATAGTGATGTTGACTTAACTGGTTGTGATTTTGAGGACAATGATGAGGAGCTTCAAGACTTATTTTTTGAGGACCATGCAAGGGACGTTGAGGAAGAAATGAAAGACTGTATGAGTGTTAATGTGGAAGTGAATGGTGATGGACAGGTACATGAAGATAATGGTGAGGTAGAACAGGCCAACAATGGCAATAATGTTGCAAGTCCTAATACTAGACCTTATTTGGATGGGGAGTATCAGTTTGAGTATGAGGACAGTGACACTCTAATGACTCCCATTGGTTCTGATATAGAAGAACCAGAGGTAATAGGGAAGAGGAGGTGTCCAGAGTTCAACCAATACACTGACATGAAAAGGAATATGAAGTTGCAAGTGGGAATGAAATTTACAAGTCATAAAGTTTTTAGGGAGGCTATAAGACAGTTTTGTATTGAAAATGAGATTGATTTTGAATTCTTGAGAAATGAGAGTACTCGAATATCAATACAGTGCAAGAGAGGTTATGGATGGAAAATGTATGCCTCCAAGACTCATCAAGGAGATGTTTTCCAAATTAAGTCATGGTATAATCATGATCATGCAAGCTGTGGATGTAGTAACAAAAATACCAAGGCCAATTCAAGGTGGTTAGCTACAAAGTACCAAGACCACATCCGAGACCACAAGGGGAGATGGGAAAATAAGGCTTTCACTAATCAGGTGGCTAGAGAACATAAGATTTTTGAGTCAAGATTCCAAGTGTATAGGGCAAACAAGTTGGCCATGAAGAAGCTTGAAGGCAGTGCAGCAACTCAATATTCTTTACTATGGAATTATGTTGCAGCAATCTTGCAATACAACACTGGTTCAACAATACTAATCATGAAGGATAACAATGGCTATTTTCAGAGACTATATGTCTATTTGGATGCTGCCAAAAGAGGTTTGAAGTTTTGTAGGCTTATAATTGTGAATGCTTATGTCTTCAAGCATGTTAAATGATTTTTAATGATAACAAAGTTAAGATGAAGATCAAGTTCAAAGAGAAGATCAAGATCAAAGAAAGAAATCAAGAGGTTTATTAAACATAGGTCTTAGAACATCAATGTTAAATGCTCTCAAGGTATCTCAAATGGTTTTTCAAAGATCTTTTAAAATTAACTTGAAATTCAAAGTTCATATTTTAAAGAAATGTTGATTTCAATCTTGGATTGTGTTAAACACATGTCAATATTGTTTAATCCAAGTTTGTCAAAGTCAAAAATACTTGGATACTTAATTAGAGTTGGAAAATGTGTTCTAAGTGCAAGGTAATCGATTACACATGTGTTGTAATAGATTACAAGCTAAACATAGGCCTTATAATCAATTACATTAAGCATGTAATTGATTACAAGCATGGCAGAAGCCTTGTAATCGATTACACTGAGGCTGTAATCGATTACAAGTTTGGCAAAAGTCATGTAATCGATTACACAAGGCTAGTAATCAATTACATCTTAGCTAGAAAGCCAAGAACACGTTCAAACAGCAATGTAATCAATTACAGAGATTGCGTAATCGATTACCAGTAGTCTGACAGTGCCCAACGCTATATTAGGTGCATTAAATGCTATGCTTTAATGTCCCCAACAGCTCCATTGATCAAATCTCTTATAAATACTTGAGTTGGGGCTTCGTTAATGGCTAACCATCAACTTGAAACTTGAATCTATCATTCAAATCCGAGAATCAATCACAAAAACCTTTCTTGCTCTGTTTTTTGTATAATCACTTGAAATATTCTAAAAAAGCATCCTAGAGCTTCAATTTGTATCAATCACTCTTGTGAGAGTTTCATTCTATCAATCTTGATTGCTTTGTAATAGAGGATGAGGTATCCCTCCAAATTGTAAAGGGTGAGGTATCCCTTATTTGAAGAGGCTCAAGTACAAAGGGTGAGGTATCCTAAGGTGTTGAATGCTCAAGTTTGTAAAGGTTATCAAGCACTTATTGAAGCTTGAAGATATAGTGAAAAATCTCAAGTGATTGCTTAAGGACTGGACTTAGGTCACAAGTGGATTGGTGGTCAAACCAGGATAAACCATTATGTTTGATAATCTAAACCCTTCTCTTTACATTTGTGCATTGGTTTATTTACTTACTTGATTATTTCTCTCTTGGTTAGTTCATTAGTGGGCAATATCTTTCTATCTTATCCATTCATTCATTACTATCAATTAATAACTTCAACGAGAATTGGTAATCAAGAGTTTTTCGAAAGATTTACGAAAAAGTTTTATAAACTCAATTCACTCTCCTCTTGAGTCTTGAGGCCACTTGGTAATAAGTGGTATCAAGTTAGACTCTTGTATAAAGGGCTTTGCAGCTTCAAGAGAAAAGATGACTTCAAATGGTTTTTCAAACGAAGGTTCCTCCATAAACAGACCTCCTTTTTTCAATGGGGATGGTTATACCTATTGGAAAGAAAGAATGAAAATTTTTATTGAAGCTATTGATATTGACGTGTGGGATGCTGTTGAAAATGGTCCTTTTGTCCCCACACGTATGGTTGATGGTATAAGAACTAATACACCAAGAAATAAATGGACCGATGAAGACAAGAAAAAGGTCCAATATAATTTGAGAGCCAAGAACATCATCACCACTTCTTTGGGGTATGTTGAATTCTTTAGGGTGTCAAATTGTAAGACCGCCTAAGAAATGTGAGACACATTGCAAGTAACCTATGAGTGTACAAGTGAGGTAAAAAGATCTAAAATTAACACACCCACTCATGAATATGAATTATTTAGAATGAACTAAGGGGAAAACATTCAAGAAATGCAAAAATGATTTACTTATATAATTAATCATCTTACTTCGTTGGGAAAAACTTTTGCCAATGAAGATCTTATTAACAAAGTTTTAAGATGCTTGAGTAGGAGTTGACAACCCAAAGTGATGGCCATATCGGAGTCAAGGAATCTAGCCACAATGACTTTGGCCACCCTCTTTGGAAAGCTTCAAGAGCATGAGTTGGAGCTAAATAGATTAAGTCAAAATGAGGAGCAAGATAAGAAGAAAAAGGGAATTGCTCTCAAAGCCACTTCCTCCTCAATTGAAAATGAAGATGAAGATGATGGAGATAGCATTAACAATCTTGAGATAAATGAAGAAAATTTTAGCCTCCTTGTGAAGAGGTTTGGAAGATTTCTCAAGAAAAAAGGGAATCAACGAAAATCACATTTTCCTCCTAAGAAGCATATCAAAAGGGAGAAGGAACTTCATCCACACCAACTTGTTATGAGTGTGGAAAATCGGGACACATGAATATGGAATATCCGGCTTATCAAAAGAAAATTAAGAAGTATGAAAAGAGACCCTCCAAGGAAAGAAAATGAAGGAAAGCATACATTGCTTGGGAAGACAACGATATGGATTCCACCGATGATTCAGAAAGTGAGGAAGCTCATATTTGCCTCATGGCAAGTGGAGAAGAAGAAGAAGAAAGTGAAACTGAAGTAACCTCATCTAATCTTGAACCTTCTCCTTCATATAGCGAGTTGCAAGATGCATTTAAAAAATTATATGATGAATCCATGAGACTCACTAAAATGGTTTTAACTTCCAACAAAACAATCTCCTTATTATCAAACAAAGTTTTGATTTTAACCAAGGAGATTGAAGAACTCAAAGTTGAAAATGAGACTCTTAGAATTAGTGATACTAATTCATCATGTATGATTTGTTCTTCACATTATAATGCACTCACACCCTTATCTTATTCAACATGTAAAGCATTTGAAAATGAAATTGAGGATTTGAAAAATACACTTGCAAAATTTACATTAGGAAGGGACAATTTGAATATGTTACTAGGGAAACAAAGATATGCTTTTCAAAAGGCCAGTTTGGGGTATAATTCTAATAACTAACAAAAATCTTATAAGAATTTCTTTGTCTCCTCAAGTACATCAACTAGCCCCTTTATCAAATGCCTTTATTGTGGTAGGAAAGGGCATAGTGCATATATATGTAATGCTAGAAAGAGCAAAAACACCATGGTTGGAACTAAAATGGTTTGGGTTTCTAAAGGCACATTACCTAACTCTAACACACAAGGACCCAAGACAATTTGGGGACCAAATGTTAAAACTTGAATGAGTGGTGTAGGTGTGCTTGAAGACCAAAAGCTCAAGTTAGTATCTTGATAGTAGTTGCTCCAAGCACATGATCGGTGATAGCTTCAAGTTTTCCTTCCTTGTCTCCAAGAAGAGTGGTCAAATGACATATGGTGACAACAACAAAGGAAAGATCTTTGGAGTTATTAAAGTTAGTAAGATCTATTCCTCATCCATTGATAATGTTTTGCTTATTGAAGGACTCAAACATAACTTGCTTAACATTAGCCGATTGTATGATAAAGGCAATAAAGTAATATTTGATTTTAATTATTGCGTAATTAAAGGAAAAGATGATAAGCATGTTAAGTTTGTTAGTCATAGGGTCAATAATATAAATATGATTAGCATTGATAATATTTCCTCAAATAATGTTAAATGCTTTATGACTAAAGAAAATGATTCATGGTTATAGCATAGAAGAATTGTTCACATTCACATGAATCACTTAAATAAGTTGATTTCTAAAGAATTAGTAATTGGACTTCTAAAGCCCAAATTTGAAAAAGATAAACTTTGTGATGCATGTCAAAAGGGAAAACAAGTAAAGATTTCTTTTAAAGCTAAAAATGTGGTTTCAACATCTAGATCTTTATAACTTTTGCACATGAATCTTTTTAGTCCCTCTAGAACTATGAGCTTTGGTGAGAATTATTATACTTTAGTGATTGTGGATGATTTTTCTAGGTTTACATGGACATTATTTTTGTCTCACAAAAATGATGCTTTTCAATTATTTAAAAAACTTGCTAAAGTTATCTAAAACGAAAAAGTTTTTGTATTACATCCATAAGAAGTGACCATGATAGTGAATTTGAAAATCATGAATTTGAAATTTTTTGTGATGAACATGACATTGAGCATAATTTTTCTGCCCTTAGAACACTACAACAAAATGATGTTGTAGAAAGAAAAAATCGATTTTTAGAAGAAATAACAAAAACTATGCTCAATGAGGCCAACCTTCCTAAGTATTTTTGAGCGGATGCAATTAACACTGCTTGTTATGTTATGAATAGGGCTCTAATAAGGCCAATTTTAAAGAAAATCCCTTATGAATTATACAAAGGAATGAAGCCAAATATTTTACATTTTCATGTCTTTGGATGTAAATGCTTTGTGTTAAATAATGAAAAGGATAACTTGGGAAAGTTTGATGCAAAATCCATAAAAGAGTCTATACATGTTGCATTTGATGAAACTAATCCAAATGAGCCGAGAAAGGAGTTTGTTGATGATGTTGCAGAGATTCTGGCAAGGACTCACCTAGAAAGCAAAGAAAAAAAAGTCAAGAAGCAAGAAGAAAGCCCATATGGTCCCTCAAGATAAGAGAATTCTCAAATCATGGACCTTCCCAAGGAATGGAGAACATCAAGATATTATCCTCTTGACAAAGTGATAGGTGATGTATCAAAAGGGGTAATCACTCGTAACTCTCTTAGAGATGCGTGTAACCATATGACTTTTGTCTCTTAAGTTGAACCTAAAGACATAAATGAGGTCATTAATGTTGCACATTAGATTTTGGTCATGCAAGATGAACTAAACCAATTTGAGAGGAATTAAGTTTGGGAGTTAGTTCTAAGGCCCAATAATCATCCCATAATTGGCACCAAATGGGTATTTAGGAACAAACTTGATGAAATGAGCTTAATAATAAGAAACAAAGCTAGGCTTATAGCTAAGGGTTATAACCAAGAAGAAGAAGGCATAGATTATGAAGAAACTTATACTCCCGTAACTAGATTAAAAGTCATTATAATGCTACTTGCATATGCATGCATCATGGATTTTAAGTTTTTTCAAATGGATGTCAAAAGTGCATTTTTAAATGGTTTTATACAAGAAGAGGTGTATGTGGAACAACCTCCTAGTTTTGAAAATTTTGAACTATCCAACCATGTTTTTAAATTGAAAAAGGTCTTGTATGGTTTGAAACAAGCTCCTAGAGCTTGGTATAAAAGGTTGAGCAAGTTTCTTTTAGAAAATGGCTTTTCTAGAGGAAAGGTTGACACTACTCTCTTTATCAATTATAAAAAGCATAACATCCTTCTTGTTCAAATATACGTTGATGATATTATATTTGGTGCTACTAATAACTCTTTTTGTAAAGAATTTGCTAATATTATGCAAAGTGAGTTTGAGATGTCCATGATGGGTGAGCTCAACTTCGTCCTTGGTCTTTAAATCAAGCAAACAAGGGATGAGACTTTCATAAGTCAATCCAAATATTACAAGGAGTTGCTCAAGAAGTTTGGAATAGAAGGTGCCAAGCAAATGGCTACACTAATGAGCACTTCTTGTTACTTGGACAAGGATGAATGAGGTAAATCTATAGAAATTACAAAATATAGAGGTATGATTGGCTCATTCTTTTATCTTACTGCAAGTAGGCTAGATATAATATTTAGTGTATGCATCTATGCTAGATTTCAAGCTAATCCTAAAGAATCACACCTAAGTGTTGTTAAAAGAATCATGAAATATCTAATAGACACTTCACAAATGAGATTATAGTACCATAAAGGTGCCTTTTGTAGCCTAATTGGTTATTCCGATTCTAATTTTGCTGGATGCAAAATGGATAGAAAGAGTACTAATGGGACATGTCACTTGCTTGGAAGCTCACTAGTTTCTTGGCATAGCAAGAAATAAAATAGTGTAGCATTGTCTATAGCTGAAGCTGAATATATTCCAACTGGAAGTTATTGTGTTCAAGTCCCTTAGATGAAGCAACAACTTCTAGACTATAGTCATAAGCTTGATCACATCCCTATAAGATGTAATAACACTAGTGCAATCAACTTGTCTAAAAATCTCATTTTGCACTCAAGAACAAAACACATAGAAATAAGACATCATTTCATAAGAGATCATATTCGAAAGGGTGATTATATGCTTGAATTTGTGGAAACCACTAAGCAACTAACTGACATTTTCACTAAACCTTTGGCAAAAGAAGTATTTTTCTATATAAGAAATGAACTTGGCATATTAGATCAATCATGCATAAACTGAATTTCTACACAATCTCATTTCTACTACATAATGAATTCATTTGTTGCATAATATGGAACTTTGCTGCATAACATGTATTTTTGCTGCATAATTATGATATTTAGCTGCAAAATTTATTGGTTCTTAATCAATTTTTTAATCCAATACTGACTTGAGCATCGAAGTTTCCCCTTAGTTGTTTTTGCAGGTACTTCATCATGTCAAAAACCTCCAAGAAGCTCAAAACTTCACAAATCCATCAAAATGGTGTAATTCTTGGTAAAAGTAATGATTTTGCAAAAACATGTGCTTTTGATCTAGAATTAGTCAGTTTCTATACTTGCATGATGTTTGGAATTGATTTGAGATGTTTTGGAACTAATTTGAAAGGTTTAAGATTGGTTATTTACAGTTTAAAATGCAAAAACTGAGTTTTAGTAATCTGGTAATCGATTACAAGACCTTTGTAATTGATTACAATGGCTCTGTTAAGCAAGTAATCGATTACACATAACATGTAATCGATTACAATGAACCTAGAACTCAGGTAATCGATTACACCAACCATGTAATCGATTACACCAAACCTCTAATCGATTACAAGGGTAACAGAAGGCTAGTAATCGATTACACCCATTGTAATCGATTACACAGGAGTTTTAAAAGGTTTTCAGCGTGAAAGGTCATTTCTTCTTAAATTCTTCCTTCTTCTCTCTTCACCCACGAAAATCCTTCATCCCAAATCCCTCTTTTCTCTCTCAAATCTCACCAAAATCACTCTATTTCACCTCCCCTACACTCGAAAATCCCCTCTCCATAAAGCCTTTCTATCAAATCTCATCCAAATCCATCAAAATCTCAACCCAAATCACCTCACCTCTTCATCTTTCTCTCTCTCATCACCCACGAACCAAACCACCAAAAATCCTCCTCTTTCCATCCTCTTCTTCAACCACACATTTCCAAACACTTTACCCTTTATCCCTTTCAACTCATTTCTCTTCAAATGGCTGAATCTTCCCAACAAACCAAATGTGCAAGAACAGGGCTCAACGTTGAAGAGTCCTCCAGTGCTCCTCCATGCAACATCTCAAGGCTGGACTTCACCCGTCACTTCTCCACCACCAAGAAGGCAGAATTATTCTGAAAAAACTTCCAGTTGAGGAAGCTCATCTCTCCAAGGTATCTCACCCAGTCATTTTGCTCAAGTGAACCTTTGGAGACCTTTAGACTGATTGAAAGGTTAGGTTTGCTTGGTTTCTTTAGCATTCAGAAGGTTATTTACCCTAATTTGGTTAGAGTATTTTATGTCAACCTTAAGTATGAGGACAACTGCTTAATCTCTGAGGTCAAAAGCAACAGATTAGGATCACTAAGGAAACTTGGTGTAGGATAACCAAGCTTTCATATGATAGAACAAGTTTTTATGGAAATGAGACTGCTTGGGGAGCTGATTTTGAATATAAGGCTGCATTAACCTCCTTGATTAGGTTTGGATATGATATCTTAAGGGATAAGAAGAGAGTGATGGCTACTATCTTGACTATGGAAAACATGGTACTTCATTACCTAGTGGTCAGAGGTTTGATCCCAAGGGGAGGAAATTACTCCCAGGTTCTGAGAGATGATGTGGTGGTCTTATGGGTAATGACCACAGGTAGGCCAATCAATTAGGCTCATTACATCATTAAACACATGTTAGATGTCAAGAAGCGAAGGAACTCTGCTCTCCCATATGCCATGCTTGTGACAACAATTTTGGAGCATTGTCACATCTCCTTGTCTGAAGAATCAAGGGACACGAGCTCCAAAGGGCCATAATCCATTGGCCTACACACTTTGAAAAAGCTTCAGTTGAACAAGGTGGATGGTAGATGGTACTATCTCACTCACGGGAACTACGGTTATATTCCTCATAACCCCAAGAGTGATGATGAAGAAGAAGGCCAACAACTTGCTCCAGCTCCAACTACTTTGGACCTCCTGCTTCAAGAAATGCGAAATTTGGCAACTGCAATAAACACCAAGATGGATCATATTGAGCAGAAGGTGGATCATCTTAAGCTGAGGATGGATTACTCCGATCAGAAGCTTGCATCCATTCGCTCTTTCCTGGAGGGACCAGGATATGCACCACGGACAACAACTACTACACCTACCACCTCTACTACCCCTTTTTTCTATCATTTGCTGATCCCTCTAGTGCTCATCTTGCTGATGATGAGGAGTTCCTTGGGTCAGAGGATGATCTTGACCCTGATGACGAAGATGTCGACCTTGGAGATGCAGTTGCAGATGAGGATAGTGACAGCGAGGCGACTTCCAGTGACCATGGACCCTTTTATGATATTTCTTTATTTTTATTTTTGGTTGTATATGACATTGGATCTATTTTATATTAATCATTATAAAATTAGTATAGTGTTTCTCATATGTGTTTATTGATTATATTGATAGTTTGATCTGATTGGTTATATTTTGGACTGTTTATACTCTAATTGCAAAACTTGCCTAGGCTGTACTGATTGTTTTCTGCTGTTTAAACTTTGGGAAATCATGGAATCCTGCTGAGATGCTGCCGAAATTTTAGCTAAATACATATGTTTTTTATAATGCCAACAGAGGGAGAGATTAGTGATTGTATAAGTATGAGGGAGCTTGCTTTAAGCTTTTGCATGAACATTTTACTAACCCTATATTGTGCATAAATTACGGGGGAGAGTTGCGCTTAAATCTTTGATAAATATATGCAAATATTTCCCTTTCTTTTCAATGTTTATTTTGTCATCATAAAAAAGGGAGAGAATATGAATGCTTATGTCTTGAAGCATGTCAAATGGTTTTTTATGATAACAAAGTCAAGATGAAGATCAAGTTCAAAGAGAAGATCAAGATCAAAGAAAGAAATCAAGAGGTTTATTAGACATAGGTCTTAGAACATCAATGTTAAATGCTCTCAAGGTATCTCAAATGATTTTTCAAAGATCTTTTAAAATCAACTTGAAATCCAAAGTTCATATTTTAAAGAAATGTTGATTCCAATCTTGGATTGTGTTAAACACATGTCAATATTGTTTAATCTAAGTTTCTCAAAGTCAAAAATGGTCTGGATACTTAATTAGAGTTGAAAAATATGTTCTAAAGGCAAGGTAATTGATTACACATGTGTTGTAATCGATTACAAGCTAAATAGAGGCCTTGTAATCAATTACATTGAGCATGTAATTGATTACAAGTATGACAGAAGCCTTGTAATCGATTACACTGAGGCTGTAATCGATTACAAGTTTAGCAGAAGCCATGTAATCGATTACACAAGGCTAGTAATCGATTACATCTTATCCAAAAAACCAAGAACACGTTCAAACAACCATGTAATCGATTACAAAGATTGTGTAATCGATTACCAGTGGTCTGACAGTGCCCAACGACTATATTAGGTGCATTAAATGTTATGCTTTAATGTCCCCAACAGCTCCATTGATCAAATCTCTTATAAATACTTGAGTTGGGGCTTCATTAATGGCTAACCATCAACTTGAAACTTGAATCTATCATTCAAATCTGAGAATCAATCACAAAAACCTTTCTTGTTGTGTTTTTGTATAATCACTTGAGATATTCTAAAAGAGCATCCTAGAGCTTCAATTTGTATCAATTACTCTTGTGAGAGTTTCATTCTATCAATCTTGATTGCTTTGTAATAGAAGGAAAGGTATCCCTCCAAATTGTAAAGGGTGAGATATCTCTTGTTTAAAGAGACTCAAGTACAAAGGGTAAGGTATCCCAAAGTGTTAAGTGCTCAAGTTTGTAAAGGTTACCAAGCACCTATTAAAGCTTGAAGATATAGTGAAAAATCTCAAGTGATTGCTTGAGGACTAGACGTAGGTCACAAGTGGATTGGTGGCCGAATCAGGATAAACCATTGTGTTTGATTCTCTAAACATTTCTCTTTATATTTGTGCATTAGTTTATTTGCTTACTTGATTATTTCTCTCTTGGTTAGTTCATTGGTGGGCAATATCTTTCTATTTTATCCATTCATTTATTTCTTTCAATTAATAGCTTCAACGAGAATTGATAATCAAGAGTTTTTCGAATGATTAGCGAAAATGTTTTATAAACTCAATTCATCACCCTCTTGAGTCTTGAGGCCACTTGGTGACAATAATCTCATTGGACGGGTGATTCTTGAAGGTTGGCTTTGGGGATCATTTGCTAGTGGTAGTGGTAAGGGATGCTAATGATAACATGTTCCCTATTTCTTATGCTGCAGTTAAGGCTAAGTTGAGAGATAGATGGTTTTTGGATAAGTTACTTAAGGATATTGGGTTAATTGAGGAGAATGGTTGGGTGTTTATGTCAGATAAGCAAAAGGTAACAAAAAGGAGACATCTTACTTTATGTGATTTTGTGCTACACAACTTTGAACTCTGTACTTACTTTCTGATATCTTACTTGATATGCTTGCAGGGCTTGAACTTTATACTTGAGGACATGGGAGTTTAACATATATTCTGTGTTAGGCATGTATATGCCAACTTTAACCTCACATATAAGGGATAAGTGCTGAAAGATTTATTATGGAATGTTGCAAGGGCCACTACCAAGCCTGAATTTGACTTTCACATGCAAGAAATAAGAAAGCTGAATGAAGGAGCAACCAACTGGTTGGCTGGAAGAGATGCATGCACATGGTCAAGACATTTATTCACTCCAATGGCTAAATTAAGTAGTCTATTAAACAACATTGCAGAGTCATTCAACTCTACAATACTGCTTGCTAGAGACAAGCTCATAATCACAATGATGGAAACTATAAGGAGGATGTTAATGAAGAGGTTTGCTGCAAAGTGATATGAGATGCTCAAGTATCAAGGTTAGATCTGCTCACGAATTCAACAGAAGCTTGAAAGGTCAAAGGAATAAGTTGTGTTGTGCATTGCCCATATGAATGGCAATAGAAAATTTGAAATTGACACATGGCAATGAAGTAAGAAGGTAGTAGATTTAGTGAGCAAGACTTGTTCTTGCATAAGTTGAGACATAATAGGTATAAAACTTATATGAAATATATGTTATTAGTATCTCTGATATGAAATTTGACTAGTTTATTTTGTATCTCCTGGAGGTATCGCTTGTGCACATGATGTGTGTGTCATTTATGCACAAATGGATCAACCTGAGAACTACGTCGATGATTGTTACAAGAATGAGACTTTCTTGAAATATTATGAAGTGATTATCAACCATGTACCTTTATAGGAAAAGTGGCCACATCTTGACTATAATTCAATCCTCCCTCCTTTGGTTAAGACTTCTATTAGTAGACCAAAGAAGGTTAGGAAGAGAGCCACTGATGAGCAACCTCAAAACACAAATAGGGTATCCAGGGAAAGACATGAATGCTAGTATGGGAATTGTGGAATGTTGGGCCACAATGTTCGTGGGTTCCCAAGACCCCTAAATCCAAATAGAAAGATACATAGAAAAAAAGAAGAAAACAAGTGCAGGCAGTGGTTCTACTACAACTAATCTCACTATTCTAACTGAAGGCAATCCAAATGGTCTAAGTTCAAATGCATCAATTGGTTTGAGTGCTACAAGTCAAAGTAGTCCTATACCTGCTGTGAGTGACCCAAGGGCACATGAGAGTTGTGGTCCCAGCCAGCCTGGTTCCCAAAGGTCAATCTCCCCATTTAGGAGGCACACACGTGCTTTGATAAGAATATCAATGTCTCAGCCTAGTGAAGGGGCATCAACATTAGGGGCATTAACATCAAGAATGAAGACAAAGATGAGTGGGGCACAACTTACACAGTAACATCCTGCATGGGGCCTTAGTTTTTTTTTCTTTTGGCTGGATTGGGCTATGACAACTATGCCTTGTCATATGCCATTTTTTTAAAATGTAATGGTATTGTGTTGTAATGGACCATGTTGGTATTTTTTGTACTAAGATCTTATTTTGTGAATGTTGACAAAGGTGTTTATTGCATATTGCCTAACATAAGGCCTTTAATATAAGTTTATATATTCCCCATATGGTCCATTAGTTTTAGAATTGATTTTTCTCTATTTATTTTTCTGATTATTGTTAAATGTTGAATGTTTGTGATTGTGATTGTGATTGTGCCAACACAGATAATGGTAGTGGTATGTTCCCCACAGGTTTACTGCACCCTTGCAATATAAAATTGCTTAATTTATTACCAGATAATTCTGGTATATTGAAATTTTGCTTTTATTAGTTCTAATTACTTAGTTCTTATTTCCTGCTATTATAATTCTATTATATTGAAATTTTGGTAATCAATTGAACTTATTGAAATTGTGCTAGTTGTGCTGTTACTATGATTGTTCATATCAATTGTATAAACTCGTTGTCAATTGAAAAATGTTGCAATCATTTCATTGAACAAGGTAAATTACATTGCTTAACACACTGACTCCTTACATTCAAATTCATTACATCAAACCTCTCCTAACTTCATCTTACTTACATTAAACATCCCTCTAATTCTACACTAAAAACTCCAAAATACATTATAACATTCATCAAATATTTCCATTGCCAGAGACCAATAAACCAATAACACACACAATGACTATAACAAGCATCATCCCATGCATCATATACAGTTGATACTTCTGTGACTCCAACTTAGCTTTCTGTGACTCCAACTTAGCATTTTGTGATTCAACCTTAGAATTTAACATACACAAGTGAGCCTTCTTTGCTTTCAGTTCCACATTTAATTCATTGTTCCTTTTGAGCAAACTATTGAAGATCTCTTCAACTCTTTTCTCTGTAGGTGGATCATACCAGGCAAAGAAGTGACAGTCATCTTTGGTACCATACCTGCTACAACCAAAGAACCTCCTTCTTGGGTTCTTTTCAGTCCACAAGGTTTGCACCTGACAAGGAAGGCCGCATTTGCAACTTTGATTATGGCCACCAAAGCATGTTGAACTCTTTGAAGACTAGCTATGTTGCATTTTCTTCACTAGGTTTGACCTCAATCGCTACTCCCTCACTTAAGTCAATTGTTGCAGAGTAGGTATGGAGTTTTAGGGTTCATAATTGGGAAATTCAGAAAGAAGAACACTTTCTTCCCCACGTGCACACCATGTGCAACTTTTATCCCCAAATTACCCCCATCAGATATTGCACAATGTTTGGCAAACTGCACTTGAGACATGCACGTGTATGTTTCCATCCAAAAACTAACATTCATTACCATTTTGTAGTTCTTTGCATAAAACGCAAAGAAACAAGTTCTTTTTGTATATTTTTGAAGTAACATGACTAAAGTGCACATCACGTATAATATAAGGATTTTTTTTTAAGTTTTCCCTAAATAATATTTAAGAGTGTTTGAGTGTCTTTTTTAATTTATCTTTAAACCTTTAAATTATAATAAGATATATTTATATATTTTTTAAAATATTTAAATGAGTAATATGATATATATTTTAAATTTTATTTATTTTTCTATTTATTTTTAAATATTTAAATGAATAATTAATAATGATAGTTTTGTAAAAACAAAAATTGAACACCAAACTAGAAAATCCCCTTATAATAATAACATAGATAGTAATAGTATAGATTTAATATTTTTTTTCTTTAACCAATGTCCTAAGCTCATTCATTAACAAACATAAACCTATTTATGTCTTTATTTCTTCAATAGATTACTTTTCTATTATCCATGCTATAGTAAAAAATTTAAGTCCTCCTCCTACGAGTAAGAACATTCCCAAATGGTACTTGCCTTTGAGACTCCAAACATAGCTTGCTCTCCCAAATGAACATGTGTTCTTCCTTCTTTTTACTAGTTAAGAACAAGCTATTTTGGGAGTATGCTGCTTTCTATCGAGTTGGGAAAAAAATAGGAGAGAGAATCCTCACTAATGCTTACGTAAGACATAGAGATATGACACAAGACACGGATATAATACGACACGGGCATGCAATACGACAAATTTTAAAAATTATAAGATACGAAATGATTATGGTACAATGTATAAAATTGGTGTAAAATTAACATAAAAACACAAAGTTTAAATTAAAAGAGAGAATCAATATTTTAAAAGGTAGTATGAATCATTTTAGATATAATAAAATACTATCATTAATTAATCTAATTATTATGTTATTTCCACTTTTTTGTGGATTAGTCCCATCTATTTTGATATACAAATTTAATAAATAAAAGTGAAAAAAAAATTGTATAATGCAACTAGGAATATCCAAAGTATCCATAACATGAGTACAATGACAATTTTAAAGTATTTGTTTGATGTTGACCGAAGGAAGCTAAAGGAGTTCTGCAAGGAAAACTAGTACCCCACCTTACTCATGTCAAAGTTTTCCTTTTTTTTAAGCATATTGAATCTTTTTAGAGTATCTCTAAGACCAATTGTAAAAGCAAAAGTACATATCTTTTTTCATTAAAAAAAAGAAAAAAATGAATGTATTGGTTAATGTCCCAATTGCATGCAAAATCGATCCTCTAATATTCCAGTTGTGTAATCACAGCCTCTTCTGTGGATCAAATTTTAATCATCCCATTTAAAACTTGAATGTCCATGCACAATTTTTGTTCATTCTCCTTTTTTTTTCCCTTTCTCCTTCTCTTTCTCTTCATAGCAATAGCATTGGTGGCAAAGGAGGAAAAGGCTTGACATCGCTTAGTCCAATTTCCTCTATTGGCTTCATTCTTCTTATTTCTATACTTTTCTTCTCTCTATTTTTACAAATTAGAAAAGTTCCCAACTTGGTTTTGTCATGATTCTATTTTATTTTAACAATATTTTTTAATAGGAAAGAGAGAAATAGGCTAATATTTGTTGGAGATTCATTGAAAAAGAACAAGTACGAATCACTGGTTTGTGGTTTGCTTTTCCTAAAGATAAAAAAATAAGGATAAAGTTGAAAAATAATTAATATCTTTTTAATTTTTTAAAGTAACAAAAAATGAAATAAAAGTTATTTTCTAAAATGACATATATTTTGAAACTGAGAAATAAATAATCAATTGGAATACTTATTTTGAAACTTGCATTGTTATTAGAGAAATTCTTAAGTGTTTTAGGACATTTTCCTTGTTTTGTACTATTGTATGTGCACCACTGTGTAAACCATCACTATCCACACTTTAACTACGTTTTCAATGTTATGGCTGAGGTAATATATATTCAATACTATAGAGCAAGAAAAAGGGATAACCAATTTAAGGACTACTAACAACACATATTTAATCTTAATGGACATGACAAGTTTAAATTAGGCAAAAAGCATACTTTCATCCTTTAACTTTATTTTAGTTTTCAAATTCATCCCCTAACTTTTTCTCATTCCAAATTCATCCTCTAAATTTAAAAAATTAAACAACGTTTTCCTTGATGTTACTTTCGTTTATGGCACTAACGGAACTATCCAAGTTAGCTCCTATTTAGCAATAACGAGGTGAAATATATCATCCATGGAAGCTAACCTAAAATGACGCCATTTAGGGTTTCAACAAAATCAATTTAGAAGCCAAGCATTATACCAAAGGTCATTCATGAGGGAGGAAAATTTTCTTAGGGAAGCAAAAATCTTAGAGCACAAGGAGTGAGAAATTAGAAGGCTTAGGGCGAGAATTGTTAGATGTTTATGGTGATATTCTTGTGGAAGGAGTGGTTCAATCGTGCATTGGACTACTTGTAGGCATGTTGATACTTAGATAGGAATGTATACTTTTGGGGGTTTAATGTGATGTGGGTGTGGGGTTTTCCATTTGTTTATTAGATAGATGTGTGCCTTGTGGTCCTCCACATGTTTTTGTTTTCGATTTTGTTTGATTCTTTTTGTCTATAGTGAGTAAAAAAATGCTTACTTTAATCATTTGACAACATAGGAATAAATTTATTTACTGTTGAAGTGCATCATAAGGGGCATTTTTTGTCTTCAACTAAAACCAAGTATATCGTGTTACCAAGTGGCTTCAAAACTTAAGAGGTGATGAATTGAGTTTATAAAAGATTTTCATAAACTTTTTACAAAACACTTGTACATCAATTTTCATTGAAGGTATTGATTGATTAAAGTGAATAGATACATGAGATTAAATACTTCACTCACAAATAAACAAGCTAAGATGAAGAAAATTCAAGTAAGCATATAAAAGCAAAGCACAAAAGTAAAAGAGATAGAGTAGAGAAAAACAAATACAAGATTTATCTTGGTTCAGCCACCCCTTGTGACCTTCGTCCAGCCCTCAAGTAAACCACCATAGATTTTTCACTAAACCTTCAAGCTTGAATAGGTGTTCGAAACCCTTACAACCATGAGCACTCAACACACCTCTGGGATGTTTCACCTTTTATGCTTGAGCCTAAAAACAAATGGATACCTCGCCTTCTTTACTATCAAGGGATACCTCACCATTTTATCTCTTGAGAGATACCTCACCCTTTTACATAGGAAATCAAAGAAAAATTGAATGATAAACTCTCACAAGAATGGATAATACAAATTGAAACTCAATGGGTAGAAGGATAATCACACTTTTAAGCTAAAAAAATATAGTAATAAGTTCAAGGCTGGTAAACTCGTCTTGAATGCTCAACAAGATGTCTCAAAATGATTTTTTACTCCTCTTTAATGTCCAAAGACTTGTATTTATATCTCAATGCATTAAAGATCCATTGGAAGTAGTTGAGAACATTAAATGCAAGTAACTAGCCATTAATTTCTATTTCAAGAAACTTAGTCTATTCGAATATGACGAGTGTCTATTCGAATAGATGCGTTATAGCACAGTAAAAAATTGGTTCCCGAAACAGCCTATTCAAATAAGTTCAAAGTCTATTTGAATAGAGCCTTTTAAAAACAAAAGGCACGCAAGCCATTTTAAGTCATCTATTCAAATAGATGCCCTATTCTATTCGAATAGAGTTTGATGGAATTGAAAACTTGACATTCTGACTTTTGCTATTCGAATAGGGAGACCCTCTATTCGATTAGACCTATTGAAAATATCTTTAATCAGCTTTGTAAACTTTTCCAAATGTTTCCAAAAGATCCAACAAGTTTTTAGACACATAAAATTCATTTCTTAAGAAATCAAAACTCATTTCAAAAACTTGGATACCATGTGTACTATTTTGGGTTCTTGAAAAATATGTTTGGAGCTTAAGTATGAACCCTTTTACCTTTACAAATTGATCTAAGTCCTAATTTTATTCTTAAAAGGTCTTGGACTTGATCTTGCCATTATTTTCATGTTTGTTATCATCAAAACTATCTTCAATAGCCAACAACCAATTACATTCTTCTCTTTTTTATGATGACAAACAACCATTGAGAAAAAAGTTAGTTTATACAAAATTGGAATCCATAAAGTTTGTTAGAGAGACTTACTCCCCCTTTTTTTTAAAAAGAGGTGATTTTAAATTCATAGATGCGCAGCTCTCCTTTAGTTTTGGAATCCCAAGATCTGTTTTAGTTTAACATGTCTTTTCTAAACAAACAAGAACTTAAGCTTTTCTTTCCCTTTTGTCATAATAAAAAAGATGGGGTAAGAGAAAGCATAGAGCTAAAAATTCAAGTTAAACAAATGATATTCATTTAAGTTGAACAAATTATTTTCATTCAAAGCAGCAAATCAATTTTAGCAATAAATTCAAAAAAGAGATTCTTATTCATTGATCAATAAGTTAGCCAATTACATTCAACATATACATCATTTGTACCAATTATATGTTTGCAGTTAAACTATCAATAACCAAAATAACTAAAAACAAAGATCATAGTTTTAGGAGTCCCAACGACTAAGAGTCTTCTGGCGGCGGTGGAGGTGGGAATTGTCGCGCCATTTCATTCAAGCATCACTCCATGGTAACTAAGTGTCGCTCCATGGAATCCATTCGATTATACATGGCACCCATTGTATGTTCCTTGTACGCCCTTAAGTCATTCATCATAGCCATGCACTATTCATTGGTGACAGGGGCAACATCAACAAGTTCATCATCCATTGGAAGATCAAAATCATCTTTAGCTTTGACTTCCTTATCTCCGTATATCCAGACGCCTTGCTCCTTTTTCATTTTCATGTGATTGAGTGTGTGGCATCCAAACTTATTGTGGTGAGTGAGGGCCTTTGAATCTTTAGTTGCCACAAAATCTTGGTATCTCGGAAGAAAGCCAGAGATTAGGAGAGCATAAGGCAAATCCATTTTTTCTTTACTCTTCACCTTCATCATGTGGTGCATGATGAAGTAAAGCCAGTTGATATTGATCATCTCCTTCAAGGCCCATACCATAAACATATCATCCTTACCTATGTAGGCATAGTTGCCTCCTCTTGGGGAGAGGATATGGCCATAGGCGTAATGAACTAGCCTATCTTGGCATGTCATTTTGCCAGCAATGAAGGCACCTCTAG
Source organism: Ormosia emarginata (assembly GCA_029884605.1). Taxonomy (NCBI): domain Eukaryota; kingdom Viridiplantae; phylum Streptophyta; class Magnoliopsida; order Fabales; family Fabaceae; genus Ormosia; species Ormosia emarginata. Next base: position 13,793,217 of record JAQQTP010000078.1, on the reverse strand, counting down.
GCACCACGAGACCCGATTTTATCATTCCCTCGATTGCGTCCTTTCGCTTGAACACATCCCAGTACTTGTAATTGTTCTCTACAAACTTCCTTCCTCGGTATTGCAACCCGAAGATTTCCAGACATTCTCTTGGTGTGACCACAATTTTGTGTCCTTTAACCTCGGACACAAGGTTGTCACCATCGATTTCGAGGTTGCAGTAGAACATCTTGACAAGGTCTGGGAAGATCCTTCCTTGGTAGGAACAGAAGCTTATGACCCATTGGTGCTCTAATAGAGGTACGAACAGGAACCCTTCTCTGACGAAGAACTCTAAGTCCTTGAACTTGGACTATATAAGAACTCTGGGCAAAAAAAGACGTTTGAACTGAGCCATTTGGTCATTATTGGAGGCCAGCCTTTGAAGGTCAAGGAAATTGTCCACTGGTGCATTTTTAGTGCGTGCTTGTTTAGGGTTGGAAGAGGAGGCCATGGAAGCTACATGAGAAAGAGATGGGTGTTTGGGGAAGTGGGTAAGTGCGTGATGAGGAGAAAATGGGAGAGAAGAAATCTTTTTCTGGGTGTGGGTTGCACGGAGATGGGTTTGGTGGAGAAAGAGGGGCGTGACAATGATGGAAATTGAAAAAAAACTGGTTGCTAAGGTTTCAGAAGCACAACGCTGCACAAAGAGCTTCGAAGAGAAGAGAGAGAAGGACATTTGAATATGAAGGGGGAAACAACTAGTGACGGATGATTAGAGTTGATTTTTATGACTTTTTATTATTTAACTGCTTGTATTTAAGAGTGAATATCAAATTAATCTTCACTAATATCTTTGTTTTTGCAGTATTGAAGGAATTTAATACATTTGGATGAAAACAAACAAAGATACCGAGTTTTCGCGGCATACGTGTGTTTCCTCACACCGTGGCATGACTACTAAAAAAAAAGATTATGTCATGATGATGTCATGATTATGTCATGGATGATATAAGCAAGTTATTATAGCATGACATAAGCAAGTTACTATAGCACGACAAAATCAAGTTACTGTAACATGACATTAGCAAGTTACTGTAGTATGACATCAGCATGACATCATCAAGTTACTGTAGATGCTAAAATTTTCTATAAATTAGGACGCTGAACAATTCGGACGAGAAGGTTGGAGGAGGAGAATTTCGCTGCGTTCTTTTGTTTTTCCTTTTCCTTTTTCTTTTCCTTTTTTTTCTTCTTTCTCATGTGTAATTAATCTTCATCTTGCTTGGGTAAAAAGGTAAAGCTCTTAGTAATAAGTGAATGTTAAATTAATTTCTTTTTTGTACTTAAATGATATATTATGAAGCAAATATAATATGTGTTATATGTTGCTTCCAATTAATTTAGAAACTCTTCTTGTATAATGAATATCTTGATCCATTGTAGACAATATGATTGGCACAGTGGATGCTTTTGACGATTTACAAGTATTGGTAAATAATTATTAGAACCATAATATGATTACATGATTGAACTTTGAATGTTAAATCTTTCGATTGGAATCTTCATTATGCATGATTTCAATTGAGTTATAAAACAAAATAATCTTGTTTTTAATTTATTACCAAGAGTGGATCTCCTAACCCAAGCAAATCCTTTTCATTTGTGAACAACTTATATCATCTTTAATTTTGTGACAAATCTGCTCCTTACCTCAATTAATTAGTTTTCCTTCATCAATTTCCTGTGGATCGACCTCGGACTTCTGAGAATTTATTACTTGAGACAACATATACTTGGGTTTGAAACTTTTAAATATAATTATATCCCATCAAGTTTTTGGCGCTGTTGTCGGGGACTTGATTTGAAGTTCTAATATATTGAGGTTCTCTTTCTGTAAGTAAACTTCATTATCAAGTATATTCTTCCTCTACTCTTTTCATTTTTATTTATCTATTTACTAACTAACTTAATAACTAACTTATTAACTAACTTTTATATTTACGTCATTTATTTACATTTTTTTTATTTTCGTTTTTATTTTTTATTTTATTTTTTATTTACGCTTTCTGTTATTATTATTATTATTATTATTATTATTATTATTATTATTATTATTATTATTATTTACGCTTTCTGCTTTACTAACTATCTAACATTTAAATTAAATATATATTTTTCTACCCTCTAACTTAATGAAATAATATTTCTTCTTCTCTTCTCTTTTTTGGCTCTGTGGGACCCTACCACCCTCCGGTTTTCATATTTAAATTTACTTTTTGCACTTTATTTTCTGCACTTTATTTTCTATATTTTATTTTTTGCACTTTATTTTTCACATTTTATTTTCTCGTATATTATTAACTCTCTATTTATCTATTTTTTTTATTTTATCGCTTATTTAACTTTTTACTTGTTAATATATATATATATATATATATATTAGGTGACTAGGTTTATACCACATCCTTCTTAATATTTAACGGCTGGTGTCTACCGCCTACTTGTACATTATTTTTATTTTATGTAACTTATTTATACTTAACTGGTATCGTAATTCAAATTCTGGTTGTTTAGTTAAAATTAATCCTAGTAATTTATATATTGATTTATTTGAATCACAATCACACACAATTAACACAATGGCTGAATTTGAAGGTGCACATGTTGAACATGATAATCAAACACAACGAGCTGAAAATGAAAGTATACATGTTGAACATGAAATTCAACTATTGTGAACTATGCGTGCATATTTGCAACCACCTCGAAATTCTAGTCCATCATGTTTTATCTTTTCACTTACTGCTAATAATTTTAGATTTAAGCCGGGTATGATTTCTTTACTTCCTAATTTTCATGGTTTAGAAAATGAAAGCTCATATTTACATCTAAAAGAATTTGAAGAAGTCTGTATTGCTTTTAATGATCAAAATTACACTGAAGAAATTATTAAGCTTAAATTGTTTCCTTTTTCTTTAAAAGATAAAGCAAAAACTTGGTTTAATACTTTGTAACCAAGATCAATTAGCACATGGCAGGAAATGCAAGGTGAGTTTTTAAAGAAATTTTTTCCAACACATAAAACTAATACTTTGAAAAGACAAATCCAAATTTTTTTTCAAAATTCAAATGAAACGTACTTTCAATATTGAGAACGTTTTAAAGATTTGTTAAATTCTTGCCCACATCATGGTTTTGAAAAATGACGGACTATAATCTTCTTTTATGAAGGTTTAACACCTGAAACTAAACAATTTGTGGAAACGATATGTAATGGCGAGTTTCTTGATAAAGAACCCGAAGAAGCTTTTGATTATTTAAACCATTTGGCTGAAAATTCTCAATCTTGGCATAGTACTAATCCTTCTGAAAATTCAATTAGATATAACCTTACAAATGCAGGTAAAGGAAAATACTATCTTAATCAAGAAGAAGATCTAAATGCACGGTATGCTAGTTTGGCCAGAAATGTTGAATCCATGGAATTAGGAAAAGTAAAAGAAGTCAAATCTATGCAAAATGAAAAAATTTGTGGCATTTGTGATGAATTAGGACACTCGACAAATGAATGTCATAATATTCCTATTTTTAAAGAAGTTGTGCATGAGCAAGTAAATGCAATGAACAATTTTAAAAAGCCATTCACCTCTTCTTTTTTAAATTCTTACAATCTAGGATGGAGAAATCACTCGAATTTTAGTTTGAGGAATAATAATCAAACACAATTTATGCAACCACCACCTCCTCAGGAACAACAAGATTCTCAAAATTCTCAAGGATATGCACCTTATATCCCACCATATAGGAAAAACCTTGAAGGAATATTGAGTGCATTCATAGAAAAGCAAGAGGCTATCAATAAACAAAACACTCAAACTATGATTGATATAAAAGACACTCTTGCTAAACTTGCTTCTGCACTCACCATTCACGAGAAAGAAAAATTTTCTTCTCAACCTTAACCGATTCCCAAAGGTCAGTACTGTCTAAATGAGGATTGTTCTGAAAGCAAACAAATAGAACAAGTCAATTTGGTAATAACTCTTAAGAATGGAAAAGTTGTTGAAGAAAGTAAGGAAATAAAGAGCCAAGTGTCCAGAATGATGAACTCCTTGAGTGTGAATAAGTTAGAAGATGTGAAAAAGAATCAAGATAATAGTGATGTTGATTTACCCAAGGAAGTTGAGGTGATAAAGAATCCTGTTAAGCCAGAAAATAATGACAAGGGTCACCAAACATACATGATTGACTCAATCATGGAGAAGGGACTTTCTACAACCTTTGATTTTGATCCCCTTGAGAATCTTCTTGTTAATTCTGAGTTTAATTTTATCAGTAATCTATCTAATGTATTTGATAATTGTACTAACTTTTATTTAACTTAGAATCATGACACTTAGGGATGGAGTCCAAAGTTTAAGGAGTTGCTTAATAAAGGTTGGAGTTTTCCTGATAAAAAATGTGGTCGTCCCCTGGTCTGTTCTCATGAAATTAAATTGGAAGAAGGTAAATGGTCAGCAGTTGAAGCCATAACTTAAGATGAAGGATACAGATGTAGTCGAGACTTTGATAGAAGATCTTGTCTACCAAAGTTGAGGTAAGTTTTTAATATTTCGTTTCTGTTTTTGAGTCGGCTTAAGTGCCTCTCAGATTTCGGAGCCTTTGTATGGGGATGTAAATATTGTCGGCCTAAAAAAAAGAGATAAAAAAAATATGTATACATCTTGGGTTTGGCATTGGTAACACAAAACGTGAATGGGAAAATGCATGTATCCTGATCCAGCCTTCTTAATTGAAAAACAAAGAAAATAGATTGTATCCCACATGTGAGGCAGCCAGTCGTATTATGGCCACTTGTCCCTTTTGGGAGTCCTATGTTGTGCTAGTCTTGAATGGGTCTAATACTGGTTAACAATGCTTTGACATAAAGCCAAAAGAGCAGACTACCTCCATCCCAATCTCAAGTGAGTATACACCCATCTTTCATCAGGTTTCTAACAAGAAAAAAATAGAGGGCGAAACTACGGTTGTACTTGGTCTTTAATTAGATTAGGAGCCCCGGGCGGATGTCCGTCCTGTCATAGACTCAGGAGGAGACCTTCACACGATAGTATGTAAATAAAGTTTGTGTGCCATACTCTGTAGAGAGCCGCGTGCTACATTTCCAGTTCTTGGAACCAATGCTCTGTAGCGCTGATGGACAGAAAGAAGCATCCCGTCTTTACAGTGAACGGAAACTGTTAGCTGAGTTGTATACTTACTTTAACTAGTAGGTCTCTATGGCGAGTTCTGACTGGCTGCAGTCAGGTACCATCTTCTTAGAATACAGACCTTTAATTAGGTTTTACAAGAAGATAGAGGGTTGTTCTTTCGTAAGCAGGACAGAAAGGATTCAAAGATTCTTGTTGTCGGTTCGGCAATCCTTGTGGAATTCATATGTTGCACTGGTGACACGCAACTTAAATACATGCCACTACTGCATTCATGACACGCAGTATAAAGATACGCTATGAAAACTGTACATATAAGTATGTCCTCGTTTATTATTATATTTCTTCTATCTTTATATGATTTTATTGTATTTTGATTTTTGGACAGATGATCCTTTGAGTAGGATCCTTCAGGGGTTTCTAGACTTCTTTACCCTGATAGTTTTCTTGAAGTTAAAAAAAAAGTTAAAAAGTAAAAAAAAAAAGATTCCGTGTTTCTTAATTTTAAACTTTCTGACAACAGCCAACTTACCCTTATAGGTGTTATCATTTCTCTCTCCATTCTTTTCCTTATCTAAACACTTCATTTTTTCCACTTTCTTCTAACTCAGAAACATTCAAAGGGAGGAAGAGTATAGAAATGGGGCCTTCTATTCGTCACCTTAAAAATATCTGTGTTTTTTGTGGGTCAAGTTATGGGAAGGGTTTGGAGTTTGTAAATGCAACAAGCATTCTTGGTTGAACACTTGTTGCAAGAAATATTCATGTTGTATATGGAGGAGGTTATCGTGGGTTAATGGGAGTTGTATCACTTGCTGCTTTTATAGGAGGCAGTCAGGTTTTAGGTGTCATTCCTAAACCTTTAGCTCAAAATAACATTACTGGAAAGATAATTGGAGAAGAAATTCAGGTAACATCTATGCATGGACGAATGAAAAAAAATGCTTGACAACTCTGATGCATTCATTGCCTTACCAGGTGGTTTTGGTACTTTGGAAGATATTTTTTAAATTGTCTTTTAGGCCCAACTGAATATCCACCATAAACCCATTGGCTTGTTGAATGTTAATATTTCTTTGATCTTTTGTTATTTTTTCTTGACAAAGCTGTGGAACAGAAATTTATCACTCCTTCGGCAAGAAAACTTCTTATCTCTGCCTCCACTATTGATGAGCTGATTGATAAATTAGAAGCTTTTGTTTATGAACTTGATAAAGTCCTAGCTCAGATAAATTGGTCATCAGGAAGCAACGAGGGAAGCAGTAAGAAAAGAAAGTCAGATCTGAAACTTCATCTTTAATGGGTTTAATTTCATTTATCGTCCTTTGTTTATATTTTAATTTGTGTCAGATTTCTCCAACAGGTACTATTTTCTATCCTTACTCATCTATATTTTAACATTACAGACAATGTTGTGATCTGGTTAGGGGGAAGGATAGTTTTATAAAAAAAAATACAGCTGTGGAATGTTTAATATGATTGTCAGTAACTTACTAAATTAATGAAGGGTGGTAGAGTAAGGAGTAGTTTTGCCCTTGCGGTGATTTACTCTTGAGACGCATCTTAATTGGTGGCAGAGTAGGGAGTTTTTAGGTAATTAATTAATTAGTGTTGATTTGTGGAAGTAACAAGGTTTTTGTCTTTTAAATTCCTTTGAAAAAAGAAAAAAAAATTAAGTGAATGCACTTTCACATCTTTTTAAGCAATTGAAATTCAGGGATCATATCATGATAGCATAAATTTTCTTCTTTCTTAAAAATCACATGCTTAGATTTGAATGTTGAATTGATGAATTAAGAATGATAGAAACATGCCTTGTGAGATTTTGAGCTTATTGATGAATGGATTGAACATTTGTACCATTCTCTTCTTTCTTGTGTGATTTTCACTCGTGAAATTGTTACTCTAGAACTTGCTTTGATTCTTTTTTAGGCTATATTTTCATATGCATACAAAAATATGATTGAGGCATTTTGAAATAGCTACTTTGACTAAATAGTTATCCTTGTATATTTCCCTTGTGTAACCCCTTTGAACTTATTTGGCCAGTTCTTATTTTTAGCTCATTACGTACCTTTAAAAAAAAAGAACATGTTTTTACCTGACCTTATGGAATAAGAGAGTATTGACTTTGTTCTTAAACAAGTGTGGGGGTGGGGGTGTGTGTGTAAAAAAAAAAGAAATAGAAAGAAAAGAAAGAAAAAGTTGACCATCTAATACACTATGTGACATATCCATATCTAGAATAAAGATGGATGCTTAGAAACAACAGGAAGAGAAGGAGAAGGTTTATGCCTAACAATGAATTCAACTCATCAATTTGGGATTAATCTTCAACAAAACATTAGTCAAATATTAGTCATTGTCCTTTATGATGAATGTTCTCAAATATCTTTTCCACTCTAATTGTACCATAATGCTCTTTTATTCTCTTTGGTATTTATCTTCTCATGTCCATATTATCCATTTTCCTTTACCATGACCCTGTTACAACCTTGAATAAAGTTCTCTTGATTTTTGTGTGCATGTGTTCTGAGTAGTGGAGAAGTAGAAGATAAGCAAGCTTATGGTAATGTAATTTTTCATGTGTTGAATTGAGTGAAATATCTACCATTTTAAACACTAGAGGGATTGAGAGTGAATCCTGTGAGGATCTTTCATTCTTGATTCATTCTTTTTAACTGAAATTTCCTTGTTTGATGGTTTGAGATGTGAAGAAATATTACCTAAAAAATGTTTTGTTCCCTTGAATGGCTAGTTGCTCTTCTTGTTTCATTAAATCTTTTAAGAGTTTTTAACTTTTGAGTCAGTGACATTTCCTAGCTTTGATCTTATATATTTTGCCCAGGAGTGCAAAAGCTCAAGTGTGGGGGTGTGATTGGAGTTGATTTTTATGACTTTTTATTATTTAACTGCTTGTATTTAAGAGTGAATATCAAATTAATCTTCACTAATATCTTCGTTTTTGCAGTATTGAAGGAATTTAATACATTTGGATGAAAACAAGCGAAGATACCGAGTTTTCGCGGCATACGCGTGTTTCCTCACACCATGGCGTGACTACTAAAAGAAAAAGAAGATTATGTTATGATGATGTCATGATTATGTCATAATGATGTCATGGATGACTTTATCAAGTTACTGTAGCATGACATAAGCAAGTATTGTAGTATGATGTCAGCATGACATCATCAAGTTACTGTAGATGTTAAAATTTTCTATAAATAGGGACGCTGAACAATTCGGACGAGAAGGTTGGAGGAGGAGAATTTTGCTGCGTTCTTTTGTTTTTCCTTTTCCTTTTTCTTTTCTTTTTCTTTTCTTCTTTATCATGTTGTTTATGCGGAATTTTGGTTCAAAGACTTAGAATTAATTCCAACAAACAAATATATTTTATCAAACGAATGTGGGTTCACAAGTTATGCGGTAATCTCGTTTATGAAAATGATTTTAACAGCAAACAAAGGAAATTTAAGGAATAGGAAAATGCAGAAAATTAACTGAAAGCATGTAAATGGCACGAAATTAAAGTGCAGAATTTAAATGGAAAAGCGATGAAAGAAAAGCAAATAAGAGTGACGAAGAATCAAAAAGAATTTAAAAGAACAAGACTGAAAAAAGTAAAGAATTTTAAAAGAACATTGCATTAATTTAAATGACATGAAATGGTAAAGGAAGGCATACTTGGACAAAAATCCTTTAATCTGCTCGGGTTGAGATGTTAGGATTTTTTTTATCAGCAAATAACCTCCCCTTTTACATTACGCACACCACTATTTATAGACATCACAAAAATAACTGACATTCTAAAAAACCAACACGTTCTAGCGGTTTTTTTCTGCAGCAAATACCTAATTTTCGACGAAAACAGTACCCGACCATTCTAACCAATTTCCATCGAAAACATGATCTTCATGTCGGATATCAATCCCTTAGTCATTTAAAATCCTCCCTTTTCATTCGTCGCTTTTGTCGATTTAGCACTTCTGTCGGTTCCAAAAATTTTCCAAAAATCATCATCATCCGACAAACTGCCAAATCTTAATTTTTCTTCCAACAAATGCCCCCCAAAATTTTTCTTTCGACGTCGACAGAAGAAAGAAAAAATTTTAAAATTCTTTCACATAGATATCTCCAAATCTAATCAAATCTCTTCATCAATATCTGAACACCACAATCAATCTTATCATAGCAATCAATAAATAGCAGCTCCTAGTAAATAGGGCTCATGATTACCCCTATTTTCTCGCGAAAAAACTAATCGTTTGAAATCCGCACGACTTCTTACCCTATATTACTTTTCACCATCTTCAACCTTTATTTCTCCTCACTGTTCATCATTTTCAATTTCTTACTCCTACCTATTTCCTTTACAACCTTCTCCAATGGCTTCTGGCTCCCAAACTCCCAACGCGCCAACAACAGACTTGGGTAATCATGCAGTCTTCCGAGACCCAGTTCTGCAAAAATCTGAACTTTGGCACTTCTCGAAGGTAATACTTCCCATCAACGACTCCTCATTGTCTTTGGACCCTCCGGCTGCTTTCCTAGGTCCAGTTTTGCCCAAGGAATCTATTACAAACGAAATAAATTCCTTTTTTCCTTGTAAAAGTTCCCAAGAAGCTATCTTGGCTTCTCTTCCTTCCATTCCAATCAGCTACTTTGGAAAATCTGAAAGGCTGTTCAGGACTCCCCCTACCCACATCAATGGGTATCTTGAATGGCTTGACAGAGTTCAGGCTTCCAAAGAAAGTCTTTGGAGGGAAATAGGAATTTTGATTGCATCCACTTTCTCGCTATCCCATAAAAATGGATTCTTGCATGCTAGGTGCTTCTTTCTTCTTCTGGGAATAAAACCACCAACTCTTTCCAATTTCCCTATGGCATGATGGGTCCAACACTTTTCGACATATCTGCCATAACTGGTCTTCGACCAGATGGGGAAATAATCACACCCGTTCTTCAACCCACAAACACTATTGATGTATACTCAAAAGCCCCAACTTCTTTTTCCAATTTCATAAATTTTTATTCCTCTGGATCAGATTCTGTAACCGACGAAGAACACATAGCTTTTCTTCTACTCGGCTTTCACTTATGCTATTGGTTCTAAATCAGTACAAATATCCAAATCCTTTCTTCAGCTTGCCAATCTCCTTCATGAAGGTCGACGACTAGCTCTTGGTCAATTTCTCCTGGCCAATCTTTATTTGAGCATAGGTGAAATTGTCCAGAGCATCAGAGCTAAAATAAAGAAAACCAACTCTGGTGGTCCAATGTGGCTACTTCAACTTTGGTTGAATGCCATATTAGGAGACTACCTAGTCGATTCTTCTCCTCCTACAGTCTCTCTTGCTACATATGGCATTAGACTTTGCCATGTGAAGCATGAGAAAACTCATAAACAGAGCTTGGAGAATTTCATGTATTTCTTCAGTATTTTTCATTCCATCTCCTTTAGCACTGAAGATATATATTTTGCTCCTTTCGCTGACCGTTCTTTTGGTCCTGAATGGTTTACTCGACCAATTCTTTCTGATGACCCTCTAATTCATGCTGACAATGTTTTGGTCTGGTCGAATTTTCTCTGCCGACAAGTCTTAGTGGCTGGTCTCCCTGGTTCGACAGACAAATCTTTAGAGCTATGTCTGCCAAATTCAGTAGCTCGACAATTGGGATTCTGTCAAGCTATTCCAGCGCCTTTTTCCCATAAAGCCAAAGAACACTTCATCAATGGCCATCTACCAAGCATGTCGGATCTCATTCGAGTAACCTCAAAGAATGAAAGGCACAAGAAACATTTCAAGATTTCTGCCTTCACCCCCTACAGAGGAGTTTCAAAGGATTTTGTAGATTGGTGGACCGAATACTATAGTCCTTATCATATCGACATTGACATTTGTCGAAGCCGTGTCACTGAAATTTTGATTCCTGTGCAGGACCAAGATTCTTCATCAAAAACCAAAGGTACACATACTCAGGATATCAAGGCTTTTGAAAAATACTACAAAATCAAGTGGGACTTCAGGTTTCCTTGCCTAATTGTTCGACATTGTGAAAAAATCGTGGCCGATCTAAAACGAGCACACAAGGAAAAATGTTCTACCAAATTTCTTTCAGTTTCCATAAAAAATCCTTTAGCACGGCTTGAACCTTTTCAAATCCCTTTTCCAAAGCCAGTGCCTCTTCCTTGTGCTCGTTTTGGATTAGCCGACGAATTCCAAGGTAAACATACAAAGGCTGGTAACTTCCCTATTTTAGATAGGACATATTCTGTGAGTAATATTTTTCTTACAAGAACTCCAGAAGTTGAATTTACTCGTCGGTTTGCCTTGTCGTACGAACAATTTGCTTGGAACACCCGAGTCATCACTAAAATACCTGAAGGTATTTTCCTCTTTATATTCTGTTACTTCGAATTTTCTCCCACATTTATTAAATATACATGTCTTCTTACAGCACTCCCTTTGAAAAGACCCTTGGAGTATAAACAGCCTCAAGGAAGCGATGAAGATGAAGAAGATGAAACTACTTCTTTAAAGAAGAAGAAAAGCAAGAAGGCTCACAAACCTCCTATTCCCAAGGCTTCAAAGGCTAAATCTGCTGCGTCAATGCCGACAAAGAGTCCTCTGAAACAAGACGCTTCTAAATCAAAAACCCTCAAGGTATATACTTTTCCGACTATATACCAAGACTCTTCTATATACTTGTTTCAATCTAACTTAATGTCGGACTCAGATTAGCGAATCCGCTCCTGCCACTCTAGCTTCTCCTATCGAATCTTCAATTCCATCTCCAGAACATCCTCCAAAGGTATACATCTTTATTGCACTTTTTTTTTTTTTTTAAAACACTGCGCACAATATCTCACCCTTTTTCTCCTCCTCGAAAAAAGAAAAAGAAAATTCAAACCATGTTTCCACTTCAAAACCTTCTCGAAGAAACAGAGACCATTTTTCTTTCATCCGAGGTAAATTTGCACACTTCCTTTCACTAAATTCTTGGTTCTTGCTACTCATTTAACACCCAACCTTTCATTTCAGGATCCAGAAGATGAACAATCCACGGATTGTCTTCTTGAACCAACTGTCGAATCAAGAGTGAAGATCCTATTCAGGAATCTCCTGAAGTAATGTATCTCACTTTATCCAATTATATTTTAATATATTAATTATTTTAACATTTCTTCCATTCGACTTCAGGATTCGACACAGTTGGCTAGCCCACAAAGGCCAAGGACCGAGAATCTTCCGAAACTCATACATCTTCGGTCCTTCTTTGCATCTACCATTTCTTCATCACTTCCGATGAATCCAATACCGTCGAAGTCTTAAAGCAAATTCCAATCCCCCCAAGCATTGAAGGTCCTTCATTCGAACAAACCAATCCCGATCAAATTATCCCAGGAATTCAACATGGAAACCTGCTGGCGGAATTTGCTCCAATTAATCCACCTCCATCTCCTCCAACCAACTTAACGATTGCTGTACCAGAAAGTGGCGAGGATATGGAAGCAGATTTGGATGAATTGATTACAATGCTGTCGGGAGGCCACCAAAGTTCTCCTCAGTCGGCTCGTTCTTCGACTCAACTCGGACAAGATTCCAGTGATTCCCATATTACTGGACTCTTAACTGAATTGAAAAATGCCTTCACCTATTCTTTCGAGCACTTGATCTCTGACCAACCTCTTCAAGAAAGAATGATGGCAGTCGTAACCGAACTTGAGCCTCTTGCTCAACAATTACCCATCACTAGCCGAGCACTTCCGACAACTGTTAAAGATTTTCTTCAAAGTTTAACAAGCAAAAATGCAGTCATTCGTCGAGTCATTCCTGCTTACACACAAGAAATTCAAGAGAAATCCAGGATTTTGAAGCGGTTGATCGACGCAAAGAGTGAAAGTATTACACCGAAAGAAAATCGACAAAAGGAAAAGCCAAAAAGAAGAACTCGACAAGGAAATTGAAGACTTGGAGAAAAAACTTGAAGTCGCTTTCGTCGTCGCAACCAAAAACTCCAAACAACATTAGAACAAGGGGTTGCTAGACAACGAGCATTGCCAATAATACCAAGCAATGGGCTGTGGAAGCCAAAACGTATTGGCAAAAATTAATTCTCTTGAAGCAGAGTACCAAACTGCCTGCTCCGACAAGCAATCTCTAGAAGATTCCTGGGGGATCCTTCAAAAATTCTGAACATTTTTTTTATTGTCGATTTATCAAACCGACAGAATTTTTATGGCCTTTCAAGCCAATACTCAATAAAACATTTCTTTTGATCATTTTCCCATACGCTTTTATTATTTCTCCATAATTCTATACATTTTAAATGCTTTTATTCCGTTTCTTTTAACACATCTCGTAACTATGCATAATAATTAACATAATTAATTACAATGAAAGTTACAAGACGTCATTTAATAACCTATTTCTGCAAAAATTCCCTATAAATAGTGTTCCCTGATTCACCAAGATTCAACGAGAATATAATTCAACCTTCTCCTTTGAAACTTCCACGAGTTCAGATAATTTTCTTTTCCCCCAAAGGGAAAAATGGAAGAAGGTCTCTGTTTTGATGGTGACACTTATTTTGAGCTTCAGTAAGAATCGTAATATTCTTGATGAGCTTCAGTAATCATCGTAATAACCCAATGTTTTTTCAACATGGTTATTATGATGAAAATGACTCATCAGGGAGTAGACGACCATTCAACCTCTCGTCTAAGACAAGTTAATGGTCATCCACTTCTTCCTCTTCTTCGGGTCCTACGAGCTTAAACAAAACACATACTAAGCTGGGGAGAAGCTTCTGGTTTACTTAAAATAAGTTGATTTCTCTGTTATCTTCCTTGACAATCTAAACCAGATGTAACACCAATATGTAATTTGTAAATGTCGACAATATGAATGAGATTTCACTTTTACTCGATTTATATCTGTACTTCACACATTGTCGGTTTGTATGGCTTTAAATATTTGCCATTAATTGATTTAATTCTTGAACCAGAATTAACCTCGACAAGTGCATAAGCATTTCCAGAAAATATTTGAGTAACTTTAAATGGTCCTTCCCATTTTGGTGACCATTTTCCATATTCTCGACAACTCTTATCTATGGGCAAAATAACTTTCCAAACCAAATCATCAATCTTGAAAGATTTATACTTAACTCGACCATCGTAAAATTTTGCAATTCTTTCTTTCTGTCGAATCAAGTTTTCTAAAGCTACTAATCTTTCATCACTTAATTCGTTTAATTCATCAAACATCAAGTCCCAATAATGTTCAATTGGTAACTCGTCTTGTTTTTGAATTCGAATGGATTGAAGATTGATCTCAACTGGTAACACTGCATCATGACCATAAACTAGCTTATATGGTGAAGTGCCCGTCGATTCTCTTGGCGAATTTCTATATGCCCATAGAATTTGATTAAGGGTATTATGCCAGTTTCTAGGTTGTCGGCCAATATGCTTTTTAATCAAATTTATGATTATTTTGTTCATGGCCTCTACTTGGCCATTCGCCTGAGCATAATATGGCGTTGACGTGAGCATTTTGATTTTCCTTGAACTGGCATATTCGACAACTTTCTTTCCAATGAATACTGATCCTTGGTCAGTCGTCAAAGTTTGTGGTATTCCAAACCGACAAACTATATTATCTTCAATAAAGTTAATCACATCCTGCTGAGTTACATCCTTCAAGGCCACAGCCTCTACCCATTTGGTGAAGTAATCGACTCCTACTAGAATGTATTTGTGTCCTTTCGACGAGACAGGATGAATTTGGCCAATTAAATCCAAAGCCCATCCTCTGAAAGGCCAAGGTTTAACTATAGCGTGTAGCTCACTGGCAGGAACATTTTGTATATGGCCATGTCTCTGACACTCTTCACAAGACTTGGCAAACATAATACAATCCCTAACTAGTGTTGGCCAATAATACCTTTGACGTCGAAGGACCCATTTCATCTTTTCACCTGCCTGATGAGCTCCACAAATTCCTTCGTGGACTTACGCGAGGCAATATAAGCCTCGGCTTCACTCGGGCAAACTTCTAAATTTCCATCGACAGACTTTCTATATAAGGCTCCCCTAATACCACAAATTTCGATGCTTTATATTTGAGCTTTCTATGCACATCCCGACTGGGGATTTTCCAAATAACTTACTATTGGTTGTCTCCATCATTAATCGTCGAAATATCGTTTTGTAGTATATCTCTTTCCTCTAATGGATATAAAAGTTCTCTTATTTCCATTAGACTTGTAAGAACCTTGGATGAAAGTCTATAACCAGAGGCCATTTGCGCTAATTCATTAGCCTCTTCATTCAAATTTACTCGGAAATGTGTTCGACATATTACTTAGTCGAATTGTTTCATTAACTTACTTGCCACAATATAATATTTCATTAGATTTTCACTAACACATCTATATTTTTGGGCAAGTTGCTTAACGACCAACTGCGAATCACCAAATATATGCACATTACGTGCTTTCATTTCCACTAGTATCTCCAATCCGACAATTAAGGCTTCATATTCAGCCTCATTGTTAGAACAAACATATTTAAGTTCAAACATGAACTTGGTGGAGTACCTTTAGGGAAACAATTAAAATCCCAACTCCAATTCCATTTTGATGCCTTGATCCATCAAAATATAAACACCACGGCTTTAAACCGACAATATTTATATTTTCTACATCCAGACAAGGATGATCGGCCAAGAAATCGGCAATCGCTTGGCCTTTTACTGCTCTCAATGGTACATATTGTAAAGAAAATTCTGATAAAGCAATAGTCCATTTCCCAATACGACCATTTAAAACTGGTTTCGATAACATATACTTTATTACATCAGTTTTCGACATAACCAGTACATTACAAGGCATCATATAATATTTGAGCTTAGTACATGAGAAATACAGTGCTAAACAAAGTTTCTCTATTGCACTATATCTTCTCTCGACATCATTTAAAACCCGACTAAGATAATACACGGCCCTTTCGACGCCATTCACATCTTGAGCCAGCATACTTCCTATGGTTTCTTTTGATGCTGATATATACAATTTCAACGGTCGATGGGGCACTGGAGGCATCATGACCGGTGGTTTTGTCAAATACTGCTTTATCTGGTCAAAGGCTTCTTGGTGGCAAGGTTCCCACACAAAATCTTGTTCAGCCTTCAACTTGATCAATGGAGCAAAAACTCTATTCTTCCCGACAAATTGGATATAAATCTTCTTAGGAAATTAACTTTGCCTAAAAAAGATTGCAATTCTTTTTTGTTTGTCGGTGATGTGGCCTCCAAAACTGCCTTGGCTTTATTCTTGTCCACCTCTATACCTTTCTTATGGACTAGAAAAAACCCAAGAATTTGGCAGCCGACACGCCAAATCCACATTTTTTCGGATTCATTTTAAGGCTATGCTTCCTCATTCGTCGAATGCCTCGCCTTAAATTTGTCAAATGGCTTTCCTTCGTTTCCGACTTGACAATGACATCGTCGATGTAGACTTCCATAAATTTTCCAATGACATCATGGAAAATTGTATTCATTGCCCTCTGATAAGTGGCCCCTGCATTCTTTAAACCGAAAGGCATGACTATCCATTCAAATGTCCCAATAGCTCCCGGGCACTGAAGGCAATTTTCGACACGTCCTCTTCGGCAATAAAAATTTGATTATAACCTGCATGGCCATCCATAAAACTTAATAATTCATGTCCGGATGCGGCATCAACTAACATGTCCGCAATTGGCATAGGATATTCATCCTTAGGTGTGGCGGTGTTCAAATTTCTAAAGTCTACACATATTCTCAATTTACCATTTTTCTTAACTACGGGAACAATATTAGAAAGCCATTCGACATACCCGGTGGTTCGATGAATTTGGCTTTGAGCAATCTTTCAATTTCTTCTTTTATCTTTAATACCACCTCCTTGCAAATCTCTGTTGGCTTGCACGACAGTCTACATCCTTCTTTCGAGGCAATCGTGTTCGACAAGATTTCTACTCAAACCAGGCATCTCATCATAATCCCAAGCAAAACAATCTTTATACTCCAAAATTAATTCGACAAGCTTTTCTTTAAAATCCCTTGGCGAGAAATGAACTTACGAAAATGGGCCTTCTATCCGTTTCGGTGCCCAAGTTTATTTCTTCCAAAGGATCTTCCACTTCCACACACCTTCTTTTCATCAAGCCCTTTTTCAAACCCTAAAGGGCCATCGTCAATTATGCAATCCGACAACATGCTTTCAGCGGTGAATACGCTTTGTCGGCCAAATAAGCCGACAATCTTTCTCGAATAATCATCAACACTCATAACTAGTGCTTGGCCGATCTTCTTCGGCCCTCTTCACCGATCGTACACCAAATTGATCCTCAAGCAAACTTCAAGTGCGTCCTCGTTAATCACTCCACCACTTGTTTCTTGGTTTAACATTTGGAGCATATATTCTGAAGTCGACATGAAGTTGCTGAAGATAGCAAGGACTGTCATCTCGCTTCTATTATCTCCACTTGATCTTCCTTATTCCAAAGAATGAGCTTTTGATGAACTGTTGATGGTATTGCTCCGACGGCATGGATCCAATCTCTCCCAAGTAAAAGATTGTAACTCGACTTCGTCGGTATTACCACAAATAATGTCGGCCTTACAACAGATCCGACTTGTACCTTTAACATCAACACTCCGTCTGATGGAGAAGTCTTGCCACTGAAATCCGTGACTACCATGTTTGTCGACATCAAATCTGACTCATCTTTCCCAAGTTTTTTAATCATAGCCCTCGGGATTAAGTTGATTGCTGCCCCCCCGTCGATCAAAACTCTATTAGTGGGTTTTCCTTCCAACAGAGCCTTGATGTGTAACGGTCGTAAATGAGCCTTCTGATCTTCTGTCGGTTTTTCAAGCTGAGCCGTATTGTCAAAGACCGTGATCATATTGTCCTGAAAAAGCCAATGATCGTCAAGGTCATCCGCATCTTCTTCATTCTCTCCAGTGTATTCAATTTCGTGATACCCTTCAAAATCTGCAGGTAACACCGAAACTAAATTAACACTCATCGCCTTCAAGAATTCCTCTTCATCAGACGGCTCTTCATCTAAATGCCTCCCCATCCTCAAGTAATCTTCCGACGGCAAATTACTATCCATGGCCGTCAAGATATCATCCAGATTATCTTCCATATTAATATCCATGTCGAATTGCTCCTCATCACCAAGGCCTAAAGGATCCTCTGGATCATTCAAGGCCTCAATGACTTCATCAGTCATTGGATCTATATCTTGGCAATCGACTCGCCAATCTTTCTCTTTCTTTTCTTATGTCGAGCATTTTCTTCCTCCACTCAACATCTTGCTTGCGGGTCTTCTAAAATTCTCCTGATTTCTTCATTCGACCAGTCTTCAATATTGCTGTTTCCCATTCCAGAATCCTTAACTTGCTCTTTCCCATTTTCTGGTTTTGCAACACTCGAACTGATTGATTTCTGGTCTTTTTCGACGGGTAAATTATTCTCCCTTGCCTTTTCTCTTGCCTCTTTTTCTGCCGCTATCAAACCAATTGGCCATTTCCTTTTTGTTTTGCTTGGAATTGGCCTTTGAACTTGCTTGCCCTTTTTTATTTCTTCTAACTTTTCTTGTCGGATTTTATCATTAGTGTCAAGCCGTCCGATTGCATTTGTCGTCGGCTCCCCTGGGAATGATCCCTTGGTAACAACACTTCTTAACTTCTTATCATCTTTATCTTGATCAGGCATGGGTTTCTTTTCGACCACCAAACAACCTGTTTCTTTCTACGGCCGTTCCTTGATCACTAACCCTTCACCATATCTCTTCTCTCTCTCGTGCTTGTCTTAATCTCTCGTAATCTCCTTTTCTTGCTTTTCGACATTGGAAGAACCTTCGATGGCCCTGCTTCATCTTGGCCAATCAAGGTTTTTCCTAGATTGATCCTCCCATTCTCCCGTAGTCTTCATTCCAGAAAGGTTGATCCCTTTGGAAATTATTCCTCTGGCGACACATTTCGTCGAAAATACATATGTCCATCCATTACGAATTCTTCACCCACTTATTAACAAGAACATTGGCGGTGGCACCCTAGTCTTAGAGGATCTATCATGAACTCTGTTTCTCACAAATCCCTGAGATTCGACCAACCAACCATTCATATTAGGCCTAGGCGTGAAAACTGGCTTTGGCCTTGGAGTATGGAAAGTCTTCTGTGGTCTCCAGATTCTTTTGTCAAGAACGTTTCCTTTATTCTGTTGGATGCTTGGTTGTTCTTCAGCAGCTTTCTTCGCAGCAATCTCATCATATACTGCGTTACACCTTGGGCACAACCGTACCTTGCCCTCATCTTTCTTTCTCTCAAGAAATGCTTCGAGAGACTCTCCTGGTTTAGGATATACGTCGGTTGCATCCTTTGTATCTACGTTGAATTCTTGCAATCTCCTAATGTTGAGCATCCCAACATTTAGAGGAACTTGCTGATCAACACAAGATACTTCAGCCTGAAACGGATCTGTGTCAACTTTCATGTCCGCTTTAAGCTTGTCGGCAAACTTCAGACGCCCATCCATTATTGCCTTTTGAATTAAGTCTCTGAAACGAACACATTCATTAGTAACATGACCGAAATTATTATGAAATTTACAATATTTGCGGTCTTTAATTTCATCCATCTTTAACAACCTATGGCCTTCCGACAGTTTAATCTTTTGTCTTTTAATAACAAATCAAAAATCTTGTCGGCTTTAGTTACGTCAAATGTATATGTTTTTCTATTAACGTAACCCATTTTCTCCTTATTTCTAGTAGGTCATAATGCACGACAAACATAAGGAGGACCATTCTCAAGTTCAACAATGTTAACTTCAAACTCATCATCGCCCTTCAAACTCATTGTCGGGTTCATCTAATCCGACAAACGCCACCTTTTCTCTTTTAAGAAATCTTTTTGTTTTTGAATCTTCTCAACTTTTAATTGTTCTATTTGCCTAACCTTTTCACCTAGTTGGGCAAGATCAATCAAATGTTGATTCACTAACTTCTTCCTTATATAATAATCTAAACCGTTTGCATGCGGTATCTTTACTATTTCAACCTCGGGTATAGGAGTAAAACATCTACTCCTCATTTGTCGAAACCTAGCAAGATAGTCATCCACAGCTTTCATTATACATCCTTTTGATGTTGAAAAGTTCTGTAAGTCCTACTTTCAAATCCCCTCTAAAAAATTGATCATGGAAGCTTCTTTCCAATTGAGCCCAAGAATGGACTGAATTTGGTCTTAATGTCGAAAACCAGGAAAAAGCATTCTTTGTGAGGGAACTTGGGAAGAATCTCATTTTAAGGCCTTCAACAATGGCCAACTCCCCCATTTCTATTGTAAACCGTGCGATATGTTCGACGGTCGATTCCCCACTTTCTCCTGCAAACTTAGAAAGTTTTGGAATCTTAACTCCTCTAGGCAATTCTCGCTGTTGGACCCATTCGGAAATGCTGATACAAAATATGGTTGGTTGGCGTAACCAACGTTGAAACCAAATCTATTCAGCACTTGTTCCACCACTTGGTTTACATTTTGTTCGATTACTTGGTGCCCCCCAAGATTTTGTCGAAGCAACCTCATGGCTACATCATTTCTGGCCATTTGATCTTCATTTCCTCGACGAGCATATGGACATTTCCATATTCCAAACGAGGCTGATCATTGTGGCCTGGTTGGTCTAAGTTTTGTTGATTTTGTCCCACATTTGCCCGAGGTACGACCATTTCTCTATTTACCCCAAGCTGGGCTCCCGAATATTATCATTGGCTACATCCCCTAGTCCTAAGGCTTGGTTTAGCCTTGCCATTTGCTGAGCCAATGCACTGCAAACGTTATTCGTATTTTCCATGATTGGCGTAATCACAGCACCCATTTGCTGAGTGAACATATGCACCATATCATGATTACTCTCATCCATCTGTTGTCGAAAACTGGCCAAAGAATTCATAGTTGGCCCTGTTACATTTTGGGGATTATCTCTCGACATGTTTGGGAAAACTGGTCCCAAATTCATCTTTTCTTGTCGAAAGGGAGTTGGATTGCTTGTACTTGCAACCCCTACTCTTTGGCTACCAAAACTTGCCAAGGCCGAACTTATCTGCGGTTGGCCTTGTGAAACTACTGATTGTCCGACAGTATTAGTTAAAGTAGCACCAATTCCCGTTTGTGTCATAACAGGAGGTACATAATTCGGTGGCAACCCATATTGGGGCACAAACCTCGAATTTGAATTTATTATGCTTTGGTTACTTGGCTGACTCGGCGATAGCTGAGTTATTCCAGGCGCCACTTGTTCTGCTACTGGATTACTCCGGAGAGCACCAGTTGCTATAACATCCTCTACCGACCCGTATTGGAGGGTGGCACAGTAACGGCTGTCGAAGGTGTATCCGACGCCTGACTACTTATATTACTCATGGTTTGCGTATTCTGAGAAGAGTAGATAAATCTTCCACTCCTTAAACGCATAAAACCATTTCTTATGACACTACGAGTTACTCTAAACTCGTCCCACCGGGCGTGCCAATTTGTTTATGCGGAATTTTGGTTCAAAGACTTAGAATTAATTCCAACAAACAAATATATTTTATCAAACGAATGTGGGTTCACAAGTTATGCGGTAATCTCGTTTATGAAAATGATTTTAACAAAGAAACAAAGGAAATTTAAGGAATAGGAAAATGCGAAAATTAATCGAAAGCATGTAAATGGCACGAAATTAAAGTGCAAAATTTAAATGGAAAAGCGAAAGAAAAGCAAATAAGAGTGCGAAGAACTGTAAAAAGAATTTAAAAGAACAAGACTGAAAAAAGTAAAGAATTTTAAAAGAACATTGCATTAATTTAAATGACATGAAATGGTAAAGGAAGGCATACTTGGACAAAAATCCTTTAATCTGCTCGGGTTGAGATGTTAGGATTTTTTATCAGCAAATAACCTCCCCTTTTACATTACGCACACCACTATTTATAGACATCACAAAAATAACTGACATTCTAAAAAACCAACACGTTCTAGCGGTTTTTTTTTTTTTTTCTGCAGCAAATACCTAATTTTCGACGAAAACAGTACCCGACCATTCTAACCAATTTCCATCGAAAACATGATCTTCATGTCGGATATCAATCCCTTAGTCATTTAAAATCCTCCCTTTTCATTCGTCGCTTTTGTCGATTTAGCACTTCTGTCGGTTCCAAAAATTTTCCAAAAATCATCATCATCCGACAAACTGCCAAATCTTAATTTTTCTTCCAACACATGTGTAATTAATCTTCATCTTGCTTGGGTAAAAAGGTGAAGCTCTTGGTAATAAGTTAAGGTTAGATTAATTTCTTTCTTGTACTTAAATGATATATTATGAAGTAGATATAATATGTGTTGTATGTTATTTCCAATTAATTTAGAAACTCTTCTTGTATAATGAATATCTTGATCCATTGTAGATAATAGGATTGACACAATTGATGTTTTTGACGATTTACAAGTATTAGTAGATAATTATTGGAACCATAATATGATTACATGATTGAACTTTGAATGTTAAATCTTCCGATTGGAATCTTCATTATGCATGATTTCAATTGAGTTATAAAACGAAATAATCTTGTTTTTAATTTATTACCAAGAGTGGATCTCCTAACCCAAGCAAATCCTTTTCATTTGTGAACAACTTATATCATTTTTAATTTTGTGACAAATCTGCTCCTTACCTCAATTAATTAGTTTTTCTTCATCAATTCCCTGTGGATCAATCTTGGACTCCCGAGAATTTATTACTTAAGACAACCTACACTTGGGTTTGAAACTTTTAAATATAATTATGTCCCATCAACGGACCCAGAAATTTTAGGTAATGTGGGCAAACATCTTTGTAGTCGAAATAGATGCAAGCGAGGCTGAGCGGATAATATCATCTGTCATCATTAGTCTGTAGAGATAAAGAAAAGTGAGAGAAAAAGAATTTTGTGTTCTGAGTATATTAGTACCAAACTCACGTGACTGCTGTTAAAAAATAAAAAATAATATTATATGAGTTTTACTTTTTATTACTATAAAAAGTAACACATTGATTGAATAATTGATTTAGCCAATGATAGATTTTGGAAATGATCCTCGTACCTGGGGGTGATCCTAGATCTGATAATGGAAATGATTTTTGTACTTAAGAGTGATCCCATATGCGAATCCTTTGAGAAAGGAAATGATCCTCGTACTTGGAGGTGATCCTAGATCTGATAAAAGAAATGATCTTCGTACCTAAGGGTAATCCTAGATGTGATTCTTTTGGATATTTGGCCAGGGTTACCTGGGATAGTGCTATGTAATGATGGACTATTACGTATAGACTGAGTGCACCAGCCTGATAAGAAGACTATCACCAAGTATTGGCTAGTGTGAGGTGTAACACCCTCGAAAAATATGTTAGACTTGTAAATAGATACAAAGGTAACCTAATACTTTCTTAACATGTCTATTAAATTTTGTAACCTTCTGAGCACGTTTAGTCACTTTGCTATAACACTATGTGTGAAAAATAATTATTATTAGTCCCAGAATTGGCTTAAACTACTTAGTTAGTAGAAATAAATGTCAATAATTTGTTTCTAGGTCACAAATATGTAGAAGATGGTATAGTTTAAATTTGAGGTAAATCGAAGTTAGTGTGATATTTTTAAGCATACTGAGTGTGTATTTTAATGCCGAATTGGCTGGTAGCAGATATGAAAAAATGTGGAAATGGTGAAACAAGATTTTTTATGAATCTTAAGATTTATTTTAAACTTGTTGGAAGTTAGAAATTTTGATTTGGTGAAATCTAAATATTCTTAACAGATTGGAAGTTACAGCTTAGACACTTAAGTGACCAAGTGCCATACGTTTTCTCTCCTTTCTGCTGCATTGACTTTCTTGTTTAAAATGAGATATTTCTCTCATTTTCTCTTCATTTCTCACGATTATCAATTTATAAAATTATTTTAATAATTTATCTTATTTATTTTAATTTCTACGCTACTTTTAAGTTGATAAAATCATTAAAATTCACTAAAATTACTAAATTAATTTATTTAAGCTCCAAAAATTCATCATAATCATTTTTATTCATTTATAGTCAATTTATAAATTTTTAACCATTATCCTTACTCATCTAAATTTTCTATATTTATTTGTGTTAATATTCTAAACTTAACTTATGTGCAAAATACAACCATATACATAAACATGCAAATAAATCAAATAATTAATTATTTATTAATATAACTATTTATTTAAGTAAATTAGAAGGGAGATGTTACATTTTTTCCTCTTTTCTTTTTTCTTTTGAATTTCAACCATCCATTATTAGGCCAAAAAAATATATTTTTTATTTTTTTATTATTACTTTTTCGTATGTCCCTAGTTAAAATAAGGTATTCATAATGAGGTGAAGGAATCTATGTATTCCTAATGGGTCTATTGTGCTGTCGTAGGAGGCAATGATAGATGAGATTTTGAATCTTGTGGGTAGTTGAACCCCTATTATGAAGTTTGAGAATAGGTGGTTGAACTGGTAAGGGGCCTCGAGCAGCTTGTTGGTTCTGAGGCCATGAAGTTCTTAGAGGATGCTTCTGTTCTGGGGTTCTTCCTTTGTTCATGCTCAATCTGTGCTCTAGGGTTGTTCATAGGAGCTCTCTTGTTTTGTAGTCCTAGATTGTTCTTAGTGACTCGCTTCAATGGCTCTTTGGTGGCCAAGAGTTTCGCGACTTGTTGGCTCTAATCGTGGACTATGGCCATGAGCTCTTGGTAAGTAGGTTCTCACCATGGAGATTCTTCCAGAGGAAGGGGTAAAGGCCTATTAGAAATTTGAATTTTAGTGACCGATTTAGAAATCGAAATAGAGATCGATTAAGAAAAAAATTTAATTTGTTACCAAAATAAAATCGGCCTCTAATTCGGTCTCTAAATTTTTTAGAGACAGAAATTATGTTATAAAAAAATTTAAAAAAATAAAATGTGTTTTATTATTAGAGATCTATATTTTGATCTCTAAATAAAAAAATTTACAAAAAAATAAAAATAAATAAGTAGCGACCGCAAAATTCGATCGCTAAAAAATTTTAAAAAAAGAAAAGTGTTAAACCGATATTTCGGTCTCTAAAAAAAAAATTACAAAAAAAATAATTAGCTACCGAATTAAAAAAAGGTATTAGAGACAAAAATTAAAGACAAAAATTAAAAAAATATATAAAAAATAAAATAAAAAGATAGATATTAGAGACAAAAATTTTGGTCGCTAAATAAAAAAAATCTAAAAAATAAATAACAAATACACGTCCATCCAACAAAAAATAAATAAAAACAAACAAATCAAAAACAAATAACAAAAGAAATCTTGAATTAGGAAAATAGACTTTTAGTCTCTGGGTTTGTGACGGCGGTGGGTTTGTGGATCTACGTGGTGGTCCACGGATCTGGTACGACGGTGGCGTTTCTGGCTGGGGCTTCAGGTTCTGGTTCCGGCGTGGCATGGAGGTGCAACAGTGGTTTTTGTTTGCGACACGGAGTGGAGGACGGTGGTTTGCAAGTGGGTCACCGGTTCTAGTTCCAGCACGATGTGGAGGACGGTGTCTCGCGGGTTGACAGGGGAGGTTACGACGGGTTCGGGTCACTGTTCTAGGCAATGGCTTTTCGGTGAAAGACAATGGTCTTAGTTCGGATCTTGTACGATGTGGCCTGATGTTGTTGGTTGGAGACTGTGGCTGGTGTGATGGATTATGGTTCTGCTTGGTGTGTGGCTTAGGTGGAGGACGTGGTGATGGCTGACACGGTTGGGAAGGATGGAGGGTCAAGGTTGATCACGGTTTAGGGTGGTTATGGCGGGATGTGGTGGTTGAGATGGTTGTTTGGGTGGCTTGCGTGGAGTTTGGAGGGTGGTGTTGGCTTTTCAAGGTGGAAGACGGTGGTGAAAAATGGAGGTTTAGGGGTGTGTAGTGATGGTAGTGTTTGAGCTATGATGGTTGTTCTAGTGGAACCATTGTTTGCTTCGGTTGCGAATACTCTTGGGAATTTGGACAATGTTCCTAATGTTCCTAAGGAGCTTAGGGGAATGGTATTTGATTTCAATTGAATTTCCCTATGCTTTTTTTTTTAGTAAATGAGAGTTCGTTCATTTTATTATGTGATCTAGTTCGATCTAATCATTACATTGCATTGTTGATTTTGTGTTTCTGTGTGTAATGTATTGTTATGCTCTTTGTTTGTGGAATGCCATATTCTTTGAATTCATTAATTGCTGATGAAAAGCTTTTATGTTGTAAAAATTGGGGCTGTTGGAAGTGAAGCATGGTTTACTTCAAATAGCAAAATCCTTGAACTTTCTCCACAACCATGCTCATCTTATTCATCGAGCTATATCACCAGAGGTAACGACTTATTTTTTTATATATATATGATATATATGATAAGACAAGTGCTACAAATAAATAATACCAGTTAGTGGCATCTAATTAGAAATGGTATAGAACAATTAATCATTTTGGAGATTTCCTTTTACCAGTGACTGAGCAGCATCTATGTATTTGCACATGTCATGTAAAGCTTGCCATTACAAATATTAATGGGGTTACTACTCATGATTATTATCTGGGCTTAATAGCAGTGTACACACCTTGATTTGAAGCCTAATCATATAATCTAAGAGTATGGGAGAAATGAACAATAGCTGTTATAGTTGGCTTAATAGTAGCTTTTTTTGGAGCATTTGATATCAAAATCAAAACTTAACTTTTGGACTCAAATAGTAGGCAGAGACGTTAATATGACCATTTATACAAGATACTAAAGCCAAGCTTATTATACTTATAAAACTTAGATTAGGCTTCCTCTTTTTTCTAATCATTGTCCTTTATCATTCCCACATATTATATTAGTTTCTAGTTAATTGTATCCTTAAGTCTCATCATAATTATTTTTAGAAGTTTAATTATCCTTTAAATTTAAAAAGTCTTCCTTAAGCATCTCAAGCACTCTTTGCCTCTTAATTCTATTCCTAATAAGGACTAAGTAGCATCCCATACACCACTATAACCTAAATGGCAGAAATCCCAAGATGATAAACAAACCAGAAGTTTAAAAACATTCACATTATATAAAAACAAATAAAGATATAGTTGTCACCTGTAAGTAGTTTAAAAAGAAAAACATTCATATTATATAAAAAGAGCCATCTGCCAGTAGTTTAACAGTGAATATTGTACTTGTAGCAAGCAATAGGTGGTGGCTTGCAGGGATATAGCAAATGGCACATAATTTATGCTTGGCTGAGTGAGGCAATAAATTATGTTCTGGAGTAATGTTGTTAGGAATTTTGTTTGAGGTCAAGAGGGATGAATAATTGTTGTGTGCATAAAATCAGAGAGTTTGTCATCTGATTTTGACTTAATTGAAAAATTCATGCTCTCTGTTTACTTGGAGATTGTTGAACAACTTCTTTCTTTTGATTGCTTCTATTCACACATTTCAGCTAGATACAAGTTTGTTACTTTTTATCTTATTTTTATTCTTTATTCATCCAAGTTTGCTTATAGACATTTTATTCTTGTCTCAAGTCTTTGATTAATGCAATGCAACTTCTGTCTGTGAATGTTTGGAATTCAATTTCTTATAGTTGTATTGTTTTGCACTTTACTCTCTCAATTAAGAGTACTTTGCTGGCCTCAGTTTTTTTTATAAACATTTGAAGCATTGAAGTCTTTCACATCTTCTAAATAAGGAGTGGTTTCCTTCCTCACATTGTTCTAAGCTTCTTGATTTTTCCTTGAATTTGCTAGGTATTCGTGCTCACTTGACATGATCTTGTCTTTCAGGATTTAGAGCTTTCCTCACTTTTAGACTTTTAGTCATTGAATTTGAGAACCTTTCTGATTCTGATCTGATTTCTAATTATTTAAACTTAGCAGTCCTTCCATTTTGATTATTGAAAATAGATTACCCCTACAATTTACATAAGGTTGCGAGAAGTTTAATTTGATGGTTTCAATCTTGACCTGATGACAAAGTAAACCTTTGAAGGATTTTGGATGTTAATGTTATACCTTCTAAAATTCTAATATCTAGGAAAATCTAGTGGTTTCATTGAAAAATTCTTGTAGTCATGGAAACACAGAAGAGAATGCTGGTAGTGTCTAATTTGTTGTCACTTCCATGTTTGTGTTACCACATGGCTTGCATCACACTATTGCTGACTATATATTTTTCATCTCAACTGCTACATTATGCTTTGTCTATATCTGAACTTTGGAAGTTTGTAATTTCTGTTTACTGCTTATTTTTATTACAGAGCAATCATGCCTAGAGCATCAGGTTGATCTTGATGATATGAGGACAAATAACCCGGCCAACCAACCTACATTATGTAATATAAGTCATAATTTAAAAGGAACTCTAAATATAAGTCATAATTTTTTAAAATATATTCAGCCTTTTAGAGACTGATTTAAAGATCGATTTAGAGATTGATTTAGAAATTGATAAATCGGCCTCTAATTTAGAGACCGAGTTAGCGACTGATTGTATAAAATATATATAATATGTTTATGCTTTTAGAGAGTATTTAGAGACTGATAAATCAGTCTCTAAAAAATCGGTCTCTAATGTATTTTTTTGAAAAATAATTAATTAATATTTGACCGAAAATTAGTAACTAATTTTTTTAAATAATCGGTCTCTAAATTTAGCGACCGACCAATATCAGTCGCTAATATTTAGCGACGAGGGGTTTAGAGACCGATTTAAATCAGTTTATAAATATTTCAGAGATCGATTTCTTGATTTAGAGACCAATTTTTCGACCTCTAAAACTTAAATTTCTAGTAATAAGGCCTCATCGCAAGGTTGCGTCTTGTGACGGGGCAAAACCTATATGACAAATCATAATTTATTGTTGAGGCCATGCAACGGGGACAGGGGTGAGGAGCCTCGTTTTGCTTGGTGAGGGAGGCTTCCTCATTGTCTCGTCGTTGTTCTTAGTTTGTCGTAGTTTGTC
The DNA here is from genome assembly GCA_029884605.1 of Ormosia emarginata. Classification (NCBI taxonomy): domain Eukaryota; kingdom Viridiplantae; phylum Streptophyta; class Magnoliopsida; order Fabales; family Fabaceae; genus Ormosia; species Ormosia emarginata. The sequence continues at coordinate 13,763,953 of JAQQTP010000078.1, read as the reverse complement.
TTCTGTTGTTAATTGTGGTGGTGGTGGGAGTTGCAGTTTAACACCCCCACAAACAGCGCTAATGTTCAAAATCATGATCACGTATCTAAACAGTTGTAGAAAGTTGATGGTGAACTGGTGGTGGCTCCTCCTTGTGCAGCAGCGGTGGAGAAGGGGGTGATGTACTTGCAAAGCACTCTGATACTTAAATTAAGGTTTGCACTAGGAGGGGGAGAGTGATGCATGTTTGAGTGGCTTAACCTTGTATATATAACGCATGATTACTTGCTAGGAAAGTAATATTTAAAGAGATATAATTTCTCTATAATTAGGATTAGTAGTTATGAGGGGATGTGATCTCCGAATATCCTCATTAAATGAGAGATACAATTAAGATATGGAAGTTATTTGTTAGTGAGCCATTAATCTCAAGGAGCTGCAACAGGCCAAGATTGCAATTGGGTTGGCCAGGTTGGATTGTTCCTATTGGGCTTGAGTATAGGATACTGGTCCAAAACAAGAACATTTAGGATTTTTTAATTCCTTACCCCCATACGACGTCATTTCTTGTAGGGAAAAATTAATTTAAATTCATTCTGAAATTAAAACTCCAAGTGAAAAACGAGAAAGTGCCAAGTAAGATAGTTAACATGTATGTGTGAAGTTTTATTAAGTCTAACAGTAGCAATTTAACCGAGGGATTAATGTGTCAAATGATAGTTATCTTTAGAAACCATGGGATGCATTTATTTTAATTAGAGACATAGTATTCGACACCGTATTTTTCAGGAATGAATTTGATAATTTACTCTATTTTTTTTTCTTTAAAGTATTTAAGTTGGCAAGCCTCACCAACCGGTTGCCATGCAAACTTAATCCTCAGAAAAGAAAAAAAAAATCTACGTAGGGTCTACGTTGATATGGAAAAAGTCCGTGTTAGACTTCAACGACGTGCCCCAAAAGACAGAAAGAAGACCATGTGTGCAATGACATACTTGATCCATACCCAACAAATATAACACTCAACCTTAATAAAGTCATAAATAAAATAAAGTTAAATGGAATCCATGGATTTTACGGTTTTACCACAATATGTTTCATTAATCATTATACTGGAGTTTCGTAAAAAAATAATGATAATAAAATTAAAAAAATAACTCTTTTAAAGTTAGGAATGCACTTTAAATAATAAAATGTGAAATTTTAACCATTGATAAAAAAATAATTTAAGATTTTATAAAATATATAAAAATTTACATAATAGATTATACATGTTTGATAATCTATTCGTTTAATTTTTTTTTAATGATCATAATTATACACTTTATTTTTTAAAGTGCATCTCTCAACCTCTCACTTTAAGAGAGTTTTTTCCCAAAAAAAAAAATCGTTACGGAGGAGCTTTAATTCTTACTTACAATATTCAAAAAAACAAATTCTTACAATATTATTTAGGATCCCATTGTTATTCCAAGGTATACAATCACTGTTAATTTGAAGTCCGTCAAATCCGAGGAGTTAAAAACGATGTGCTCTTCTAAAACACAGCGTACCCGCACAAGTAATTTTTGCAATGACTTTTTTAGAAAATCAAAATGTTTTCCATGAAAACTAAACCGTAGAACAAAGATTAATAAGATAATTCACGTATTCAAAATAAAAACCTAGTTTATCATCTGAATATCCAACCTCCAATTAACCATGCTTTAAATGTTTACAAGTGATAAAATAAGTTTGGCAGGTTCTTTGCCGGATTGACTATCTCAAGTGTAAACTACCACCACATGATATTGCCAGCTCTACATAATGGTGAACAAAACTGAGGGAGAAGCAAAGCAATTTTTCTAGTTAGGGGTGCTTTTGTAAAAGAATGCAGCGACGCCAACATCAGGAACTCCGGAATTGGCCACAAATTAAGTGGTAAATCTTGGCATTAACCATATATCAGGATGATGCCATCCGGCTGCAACTACAAGCACCTTGCAGAACTTATGTGTTTTGTGCATATTTTTGAGTTTCAATCCATTTAAAAGATGTTTTCTGACATTCTGTGTTTTGACAAAGTAATATACGTGTATACAGATACAACGTTAAAAGCAAACCCCTGTACTTCTTAGATCATAATCAAGGAATTATCTGTGAAGAACTTGATAGGAAACACACAATCAAGTCAAAGCAAAGTTAAAAGAAAGAATCCAAGCAATAGAGAATAAATTGCCATTAGCCTTATTTGAATGAACCTTATGCTCTAAAATACAACTTGTTCATCTTTTACCTTACAACTCGACCGAATTGAGATCAAGGATAAAAATTGACACCATTTCAAGTAGAATGACAAAGGGAAACTCGCCAACAAATTACAAGGCGTACTTTCCTGGCTATTTAAGGGAAGGAGGAGGGCACACACAAACAACCTCTCATCCTAAACCCATCTATAAAGACCCATAGAGGATAGCAACGATAATGGAAGAGCAGAAGAGGCACCACAAGAAAACTTTATCTACAGATGACTTAGATGAAAAGCTGACTCTAGCATTTTACCGAGTAGTTTGCTCAGTCAAAGCTTGATGAGCGGCTCCACCTGCCTCTCAAGTAGTCCTCCAACGAGACATTCTGCTCAACACTGCAAATGGAGAGCGAGTCATCCTCCACATCAAGCAGTGCAAGATTAAGATGTGACTGTAGATTACAAGGTGGACAAGCTTCATCATCAAGCATTTCTGGTTCTTCCAAAGCATTAACTTCTAGCCTTGCCCACTTTATTACATCAGCATCACCTTGAAGGAGCTTTGAGATCTGTGGTACAATGAAATACATATGAGATTAACAATACAATAATGGAATGAGACTACTTGGACAGTGTTCAATTAACAAGATAAAGTAAAGGAGTATGCTATTTGAATTCAGGTACCACATGATATAGGTCATAGGATAAGCAAAACATATAAGTCAGGTCGTTGTCCAGAAGAAAAAGCTCCCTCTATGGAACAAACGATTTTTTCCTGCCATTTATATATGGCATAGAGGACTCAATTTGCTATGAAGCCAATTATAGATCACTTACAACGCTCATTTGAGGCCTAGCTCTTGGAGCACGTCTGATACAATGTGTGGCTGCTAAGACCATCCTTTCCATCTCTTCATGATCATAGTTATCACCCAAACTAGGATCTAACAATTGTGACACCTTCCCACTGTTGAGAATTGGACTTGCCTGCAAAAGATATTTTTCCATTATTTTTCCTCCAATACATATGATTAGGAAACAAGAAGTTACTGAGTAGATGCCAGACCATGAGATTACAAGAGACATACCCACATGACAAGGCTCTCTTGACCTTTGGGATAATCACCACTTATGGGCTTTCTCCCTGAGAGAAGCTCAAGGAGCACGACACCAAATGCATAGACATCAATCTTATCATTTACTTTACCATACATGAAGTATTCAGGAGCCAAGTAACTGCATAAACAAGTGTTATACATAATTTAGAACCATTACAAATACACCCTCTCTGGAGCATGTATGCATAAGAATGGAAGGTACAGTTATGTGGGAGTTGAAAGTACAAACCCAAAGGTTCCAGCAACATCTGTACAGGTTATATGTGATGACGAGGTTGATGCCCATTTAGCAAGTCCAAAATCAGAGAGCTGTAGAAAATCAACAGAACAGCATGAGGCCTGACAAGTACAAATGATTCAAAATATGAAAGTCAACCAACTTAAAGATAAATTACCTGGGGTTCAAAATCCTCAGATAATAGTACATTTGATGATTTTACATCTCGATGGATAACAGGTTGGCCATCATTATTATGCAGATATTCCAAAGCCTGAGAAACACCTATTGCCACCTTATATCTCTCAGTCCAACCAAAAACAAGTGGATTTTTCTTATTACCTATTTTGGCATAAAACAAATGGAAGTAAATAGTAAGTTAAAAAGACCTCATAGAAAAACAAAAGGCGATATAGTATTGTATATAATGTGTACCATGAAGGTTCTCTTCAAGGCTTCCTCTTGATAAGAAATCATAGACCAACAGAAGATTTCCATCCTCAAAGCAGAACCCAAGGAGGGAAATAATGTTTTTGTGATGCAAGGTAGTGATGATTTCTATTTCTAGAACAAACTCCTTCAAAACATTATCAGAAGGCTTTAAGATCTTAACAGCAAGTTCCTTGCCATCGGGAAGGCAGCCTCTATAAACCTGACTACTTCCTCCTTTCCCAATCAAATTTTCTGAAATCATATAATTAACCATGTTAAAAATAAACCGCTTTCAGACAAATCGAACTCAGAGTCAAACTAGTATTAAAAAAGAATACCACACCAGGCAAGAAATTTGATGTTGCTTTCACAAGTTCTTGGTACTTAAACAATCTGCAAGTCGATGAGTATTTCTCATGAAGGCCCTCCAATTCTTTAGAAATGCTTCTTGAGTTGTGTTCAGGCAAAGAAGCAGTCCCTATTTCAGCATCCACCGGAACAAGAGCACCACTTTTGCTATCTAAAGCCAAAGACTGATCTTGATCTCGGTCACAATTGTTTGTTTTGTGGTCATGATCTGCAGCATATGAAAGATTTCTAGAGGGCAGCCGCATTGCCCACTGGACCACAGAGATCTGGCGCAATAATGATATTTCAGTAGAATGCCTGTCTGATAAAATTGCCCTGTGTAGTAGTGGCCAACCTGGTTTCAATTCAGGTAGTTCTCTGCCATGCAAAGTTGTAGTGATAGACACTGCATCAGTGGTCTGTACAGGCACTATAGCCAAAGAGTTCTCATTACCACCATCACCAGAAGACTCTTCTGTAGATTGGTGGCAAGATGAGTTTGGCAATGCTGGGGTTGGACCACAAATTGAGCAGCTCTTCTTTTCAGTGAATTCTGTAGAATCCAGAAAAGCCTTAGCTAAGCTGTGATCTGAAATTTGGCCACTACCTTTATCATGCATCCCTGCACTGTCATCATTTAGTACTTTTGAACTCTTATTGAGTGTCCGGTGAATCGAACCAAGCAAACCATTTTTGTTATCCCGTTCAATTCCTGCAACAACTTATTGACTGAGAACTCTACTATGTTAAAAGATGAGATTCACATCTCAATTCAAAACAAGAAAAATTCAAAACCTTTTAAGTCAGCACGAGTTGCTGGTGAGCCATCTCTCTTGAACACAACTTTCCCATTATTAACAGCGAGAACCCAGCAGTCCTTGGATAACTTTTTAGCACAGTACTTTGCTACAGTGGTACCTGGCCGGATTTTATGAAGGCCTTGAGGTGCTCCAACTATAATATGAGTTGCGGAATATGCATTTGCTTCTCGAACCAGAATTTTCCTCACTGATGAACCCCGGCAAATTTTGAGCTTGAGATCCACCTGAATCATATTCACAAATAAAAAAAAATCTCACATTTAATATATTCTCTTTAGACACTTTCAAATCATTAAATTCCCTCACAATTTAGGCTAAAACATAATTTGGAAATTGTATTGCAGTTTTCAATTTGTACGTCCTACATTTTTCTAAGCAATTTACAGAGAGAGAGAGATAGAGAGGGAGAGAGAGAGAGAAATTGAATTAAATATTCACCTGCAGAAAAATCATATATATATATAAAGAATAAGATTCAGGAAGAATGAGACAGATGGTGAGAAATTCAACCTGTTTCAAATTGCAGAATCCGTCATAAACAGCAAGAACAGAGTCAAATGCTTTGACAAGCGAAAACAGAGACGATTTCCCATCTCGATTCACAATTTCTACTTCAACCCATTTCACCAAAAAACTAAATAAATAAAACTTCACTCCAATCCATGGAAACAAAAAACAAAAACAAAAACAAAAACTGAAAACGCAAACCAAGAAGATCATGCTTTACCATCGTTCCCAAGAACATGAATAGCAACCACCACATCACCTGGCTGAGCAACTTTGACCAAAGCCCATGTGAGCAACTCTCTGCTGGGAGAGTCAATCTTCACCCCCACCACCACCGTCCGGCCACCGTAGCCGCCGTCTCGGGCTTCTCCTGCGGTGCCCGTTTGCAGCATTTTCATGTTGCTAATAGTAGTGTGTCATAATCAGAGTACGTTGTCCTTTTGTTGTCGGTGATTGCAGTTCGTAGTAGCCGTGAGTTTTTAAGGATCATATGGCTTGAGCCTTTCTTCGTGCTCGAGGCCTTGGAATGGAAGTCGGTACAAGAGGTTTGGTTTGGTTGGTTTAAAACGTTGTTTGTTCGGTTTGTTTGGTATGAGAGTATGGTTTCATATTTTTATATCTAACTTTGATTTTTTTTCACATTTTTTTATTTTTTTATTACTTTTTATATTATTGAAATCAAAATTATTTCCATGATAGTCATCATTTTTTTTATATTATATTTGAATGATAGGAAATAAAAATAAATAAATAAATAAATAAAATAAAAATAATTTTTTATATTTAAAATTTAAAAATATATAAAAAAAAAAAATATATAGAAAATTATTTTTTTTTAATATTTAATTTTTATTCTTTCTAAAATTAATATAAAATAAAAAAATACATATTCCGTTTTGTTCTATTAATAAATCTTTTAAACAAAAAAAAATTATATTTCATTCCTTCTATTTTCTTTCTAATCCATCTTTACATATTTCGTTTTATTTCATTAATAAAAAAACATCTAAACACAAAATTTACAATCTTCCCCCACCTGATTTTATCTCAAAATTGATCTTTTATCACGTTGACCCTCAACCCTTTCTTTGGTTCCAAACTTCCAATACCGAGTTTTTCATTTTTTTTTTTAAAGAAAGAGATTTGGGTCCAATATCTTTCACAGGAGGGTCCCAGTGGTCAAAATATGGGGCATTAAAAAAGCTTGTTAGTATCTTGCTAAAAATCCACATTATATATGACTTGTCAACTACATTCCATTCGTACATGAATACATTACGTGAAAAAAAAAATGAACATCTCATATTATTTTTTTATATTATTTTTTAATGAATATAATTAAATGAAAAAAATATTAATATATAAATGGGAAATGATGAATATCACAAAAACAATTTCGTGTGAAATGAGTACAAACGAGTGATCTGAGTTTAAATGATTCTTTTTTTGTCTTTTCAAAACTTTTAATTTTTAAATTTAACTAAAATAAAAAAGCAAAATGCCGCTAATTGCATGCCACGTCTTTATTCGTGAACCATTTCACGAAATTCATTCGTGATGTATAGCATTCCTCATTGGTAAATGCATATATCGGATCATATTAACAGCACAAAGGTTTCGTGAGTCACATACCAGCCATTTTTGTTGAAGGAAAATGCTTCTCACATATTAATTTATAGTACATATTATTTATATTTATTTACATAATGAAATTAAAATATAAATATGTAAAAATAACATAGAGTCAATTATAATTAAATAATGAAAAATATATAAATATAAAATAACTATGTATAAATAAATATATATGAGTAACATTACTTTTTGTTGAAACTTCTTTTACTATGTTTTTTTTCCCTTGTGATGTCAATAACGTCATGCATTTAATTTGCTTTGTTTTCAATCTTTATGTTAACATCTATGATCAATCTATGTTTATGGTTTTTGAACAAGATTTAGATTAATATTTGAATTGGTAAATGAAAGTATATAGAATTCTCAATAGCACAGTAATAATGATGGTAGTGTGAGGAATTCCTGTATTTGTAAAAGATATTTTAATACTTAATTTATATCGTGTATAAGATTGATAATGTTTAAATTAAATACATATATTTATGATTTTATAAAATATTTATAAGAACGTCTTAGGTGATAAAAATTATAATTTAATCTAAATTGAATATTGTCTTTTAGGATAAGAATTCATAAAATTATTATTCTCTTATAATTAATTTTTTTATTTATATGTGATGTAATTGATATTTATATTTATCAAAAATTTTGTAAAAAATCATTCTTCATAAGTATATAAATTAATTTATCTAATAATACGTATAAATATTTAAAATATTATTTTAATAGATCAAGTTATTTTTGAATTATTAACTCAAAACTCGATATATAACATTATGTATGCTTTGAATAAATAGACTAAATGTGTGTTTTTTTTTTTGAAGTTGTGAAAGGTCTGAAGGCACGAATACTAGAGAGAGCATTTTTAATTCTACATTCTCTTTATTTTATTATTATTACATCACTACTAGACCTATTTTCTTTTTCTTTTTCAAAAAATCAATGAATGGTGTACTTTGCAAAAGAAAAAGTGATTCCATTAAGATAAATGTCATTGCTATTGCGAGAGACGTGAACAAAATGTCTACCTGTTATTATTATTATTTCTATTAGTCAATCGGGTATTGATTAAGTCCTCTCTCTTTTTCTCTTCCAAAACAAGCTTAAATTAAAAAAGAAAATAAAACTATGAATATTGTAAAGAGTATATACCGCAAAAAGCAATTTTTGTATACATCAGAATATGAGATTATAGTGATATTAGTCGACTACCGCCTTCTGCGGATAAACAATATAATAATCAAGAAAAAATTGGCACTCCATGGGTAGGATCGCAATGGGGGAGGCGGCGGATAGTGCTTCTTCCGTCTTCGTCTTTGTTTTATTTATTTTCCGCTTTGTTTATGATTTTTTACGGATAAGTGGATATCTGCATGATATCTATAGGTATTTAATATTTAAAATAAAATTTTAAAAATTATAAAATAAACATAAATAAAATAAATTTTAACATTACATATTACAATTTTTGTTTAATAATATAAGATTCTTACAAAATTAAAAGAATATTATAAATAACAAACTAAATCAAATTATATTTTGTAATAATTAGTTTACATAAATAACTATTACATAAATAATATATATTTTTTCAACAAATTTTATCATAATGAGTTCATTTAATAAAAAAATTATTTTAAAATAATAAAATATACGTATTTTATCTCATCTCAAAGTTAAAAAGAAAAAGAATTATAATATATATATATATATATATATATATATATATATATATATATATATATATATATATATATATATATATATATATATATATATATATATATATTAAACGAAGCTGGATAATTCATGAATTATATAATTCCGCCCATTCTCCATTTATTAAATAGATCCCCTCTTATTACGAGTAATTCGCGAATCCCTCACGATACGGGTAATTTTGTCATCCCTATCCATGAGTATGCTTTCGTTATGCGTACGTAGGACATTAATGTTTTCGTTATTATACGGCCTTGTTTATTATTTCGATTCTCTTCACAAGCAAAAACGTATTTGCAATTATAAGGAAAATGCATACCTTATAGCCGTCAGGTTTTTTTTTTTATAATTATTATCAGAAACTATATAATATAGCCGTCAGGTTTAACCATTGAAAGTTATCGACCATAACATTCTATTTCTATGTTCACTGAACATAGATGTATATATATATATAAAGATTATAAACTTCCACACCTGCATGTAAAAGTAATATATATAAAGATTGTTAATTTCGATACTTTCATGTAAAAGTTAACAACTTCCACATTTTAGTTTGGATCAAAAGACCAAAATTTTGCTTTGAAAAATAATTAGTCTTGAAAGTATTTTAGTAACTTAAGATTATCAATTTTAATTAAAAATAATAATAAACCTAACATTAATAAGAAAAGAGAATAGGAAACATTACTTTAATGAAAAGAGAGATTTTAACTCTTCTCATTAAATACAAAAAGATAAAAAGATAAAAAATAACAAATTTGATTATTTTATAAAAATAAAAATTGCATTATATAATTTATAAGATATTTTTTTGGTCTATTATAAATATATAAAATAATTTTATGAAATAAAAATAATTTATATAGTATACTTCAATGATAATCTTTCATTAATCGAGTCAAGAAATAATCTGAAAAACTAAACAAAAAAAAAAAAATTTAAAAATTAGTTATTCTATATCGATGTTATTTCTTCAATACATATATTATATGCATATTACGTAAACAATAAAAGCAAGAATGTGTATCATAGGGAGTAACCCAATAGTTTTTTTTTTTTTTTAAATATTGTCTTACTGAACGTTCCTAGAAATATCTGGTTTACGTCACATTAAAAAAAAAAAGAAATATCTAGTTTATGTAATCCACAGTATTTTTTTTTTCTCAAAATACATATATGCTTTAAAAGCAAGAACGTTTTTAATATGTGAGCTATATTATAATTTTAATATTTAAAACGTCCCGTAAAAATAACAATTAAAACGTTAAACTAAGAACCTTTTTTTAATATGTTCAAACTTTAATAGTTGGATTAAATTCTAAAAATTAAAATTTTAATAGACATTATAAAATCATATGTTTTTAATTATATATTATTTTTAAATTAATAATTAGAGCCAATAGTAAAAAATCTTTCTCTTCATTAAAGTTAATTTTTCTATTCTCTCTTCTCATTAATGTTAAGGTTTATTATTATTTTTTATTGTTGATAACTTTAATAAAAGATTAACGTATTTTAGTCTAAAGTAAAATGTAGAAGTTAATAATTCATATATATATATATATATATAGAGAGAGAGAGAGAGAGAGAGAGAGAAAGGTTTAGGATAAAAATGATGAGCTCATAGTTTGCTCCAAAAGAAATGTAACTTATGCGTTCAAGTCCTTTTATTATTATTTTTTGTTAATAACAGTTGGTACAATTAATAAAGATAAATAGTATTAATTAAGCTGATTAGAGTTTAATTTTTATTAAATTTATTGCTAATGAATTATTTATAAATGACAAAACTTAGATTTATTTTCTTATATTTATTATATCTATTTTATCAATCAAATTATAATATGTATATATTAATATTCTCTCTCTTACTTTTATTTTCTTTATAAAAAAATATATAAATGAATTAATAGAATAAATATAATAGATATAAAAAATAAACTTAAATTTTATTTATTTATAAATAGATTTACAAACGTTTATTGAACCTGGAGATCTACCTTAATCTTAATTTGGATAGAATAACATCCTTGACCTTAATTTTTTTTTTATAAAGAAAAAATAGAGGGCTTCCTTTTTATTCTCAATTGAATCCGAAACCACCAAAGTGCCTGCTTTCTTAGTTGCCGTTACAACATGTAAAGAAGAGACTTGCCTTTTAATGTTTACTTTTTCTTCTTATAATTAAGGGCAAGGAAAATAAGAGTTCTGAATTATTTCCATATATTGGACTTTTTTTTTTTTAATCATTCCTTTTAAAAGGAGATTCATCCTGTAAAGGTTATCATAGCCAAAAGAAATAGATCATGAATAAAAAAAATCTTTTAATTCAAATTACGCTAATCTTTTATTTGAACCAGATTCTTAATGTACGCTAATCTTTCATTTGAACCAGATTCTTAATTTATTTGAAATCTTAATCAATTTAAATCTCTAAGTAAAATAGACCGCCACATCATTAAAGAAGTATAAATACAATAATATAATAATTACTTTGATTTGAGCTCTTTCAATAAGTACATTGTATAAAAAATTTACAATGAAAATCAAAATTAAGTCTTAAAAATAAACAAGTTTACAAATTAAAATTAAGAAAAATGAAAGGTGGGGTTTCAATTTAGAAAGAGAGGGTGAAGGCAAATCGTGCGGTGGGCGGAGAAGGGCATTAAGGTTTACCCGTGAAGCCCCTAACTAACGACCTAACCTTAACACTTAACAAGTCTCTGGCCTCCACGTTGCCGTTTAGAGAATCATCACGTGAATCCCAATCAAATCCTATCCACGTGGCAACTTATTTTACTTTTATGTATTTGCCAATCGCCAGCAGCTAACTGCTCACACACGTGCACCACAAGCTGATGGCCCCTTCCTCCAAATACCCTTTTCTTCTGGTACTTGGCTTACCCAGCCTACCCCTAAATTCTACAATATACTACATTAGTAATTTTATCCGTGCATATTTTTTTAATAGATGGTTATATAAATATAAATTAAATTATTTTTATGTATTTATTTTAAATTATCTACTAATCATATTTATGTTAATTTTGTATATATTTAGTGTATCATATAATTATTATCTTATCTAATGATGATTAATTGTAATAAAAATAAATTATAACTCAAAACGAACTTTATCAACAATGTCATGTATTTAAATTTTAAAATTGTCACTTTGAGAAATATTTTATCTAACAATCACTATTAGTTTAGAATTGTGTTTAGTAATATATCAAGTGTAGTCACCATCTTAAAATTTTAAAATTTACTTAGATATCAAAATATCACTTTGACATAGTGAAATATAGTGAAAAATTATTAATAACAAAAAATATTATTATTTGATTTTGAAAAATGATTAATAAATCAATAGCTGATGTTAATTTTTTGTGAGTATAGTTGATGTTAATTTGAATAACGTATTAACTTTTTTAATGAGCAATAACTTTTTTTTTTAATGAGCAAATAACATTAAATTGTATCAATTTCATGAATGAGAAAATAAAAATAAAATAAAATGAAATCCTAAAAAAATTATATTTAGAATCATGAAACTAAATCATGAATTTCATATTGCAACATTTTCCTCTAAAATTTTCATGATAAAATACTAGTTAATTATTATTTTTCTAAAATTATAAATTACATTTGAATTACTATTACGAATAAAATGAAATTGTAATGATTAAAATGAAAATATTATTTTTTTCAAAAAAATAAAACAATAAAAAAATGAATGACCTCTAGTAATAACCAATATCAAATTATCAACCTAAAGAATAATAATCTTAAGAGGAAGGATCAACTTACACCAGTGTAAGTTGATTTTCTCTTGAGTATATATCATTTGATTAATGTCACAAATGTATATATCATTTGATTGCAAACTAAATATTCCCTGAATTTGAATTAGACTACATTACTTCCTCTTGAGTTTTTTTGAAAAATATAAGATAATAATAACAAAGGTTAATAGAAATAATTATTATAATAAAATTCAGAGTAATAATAATCTCTTATACTCAGTTAATTATTCTTAAAATATATCAATTACTGAAATTAAAAGTAGAATCAACTAAGAAAATTAAAAAATTAATAACAATATGACCAAATCGGAAACCCCATGCCAGAGAATTGTTGCCCACCATAGAGCACCATCATCTCCACCACCAAGCCATCATGACCAACCAAAGACCTATCACCAGCCACGAACACTCCAATTGTTGTACCACCCATTGTCGCTACCAACACGATGCATAAAAAAGAGCAAAAAGAAACATACAAAAGTATGTTAATTTAACAACAAGATGACCTAAAGAAACACACCCTTATAAGAATTAATTCTAAACTCAAGTTCCATCATGGAGATCCTAGTCCCAATTCAACTAAAGCCTTCACTTCTTTTACATTTTTTATTTTTTTGTTGCGCCCACTAAACAAATATAGAAAACCAACAAAACAAAAATAACTAAGAATGAGATGAACCAACTTTTGAAATACTTACAAATGGATTAGAGTGAAAACGGCATCTTCTTTTGAGCAAAGTTAAATAGGAGAGTGAACAGGAAATATTTTTTTTTTGTTATAATTTCATATGACAAAGATATAGTCTAACAAAAACAACTAAAAGTCATTTAGAAAATATAATAAACTTAAAAACTAATTATGAAAAATTAATGAGCAAAATTAGATTTATTTTATTCAATGATGAAGAAATATAAAGTTACAAAAGCACACACAAATTGGGTGAAAAAAGTTGTACTAGGAGAATAACAATTAAGAGTGCTTCATAGGAATATAGAAAAATTTAAAAGTTATTGAATGAGATGAATGAAACTATTAAGACAATTAAAAGTTATTTTCATTGGAAACAAAATACACTTAAAATGTAATTAATAGAAAACTAAATTTTAGAAATAATTAAATTAACAAATAACAAAAAATTAAGAAATATTATCAAACCAACCTCAAATTAGGAGAGAAAGTAAATCATAGGGCAACTCTTGAAAAGTGTACCCATAAAGTGTAAAAGGTACACTTTTTAAGCGTTACCATATCATACTATATTTGGGCACACTTATTTTGATCAAATAATACACTTAACAAGTGTTGCTCATTTAACTATCAAATACCACACTTAATAAGCATTACCCATTTCACAATCAAATGCAACCTTGTCAAAAGCCTGCTCTAATCTATATCCAATACATGCCAAACCTTTCCCATTATTTTTTCACTCATAATATTTGGCAAATCCTTTCTTCTTCAGAACACCACTTTCTTCGTCAGAATATTTCCCTCATCGTTAACACTCCCTCACCACCATCACTTTCTTCTCTCTATTAACAACTCCCTAGACCACTCCTTCATCACTTTATGTCCTTCGTCTCTATTCTAATCCGTTGCTCCATTGCTGCGTTCTCTCCGTTAGGGTTTGTTGCGTTGCTCTATTCTAATCCATTACTCCATTGTTGCGTTCTATTGCTTTGTTGTCAAATACACGTACATTGTGCATTTTATTTCATTTTTTATTGTTGTTGTTGTGGTATAATGGGTAGGAATAGGATAACCAATTTTTGCTATTTGTTTCATGCTTTGTTCGTGTTCCCATTACAGAATGTCTAAAACTGAAAGAGAAAAATTAAAAAAAATAATGAAATAAATATTTCCATTAGAATTTCATTTTCTATTCTATCGTTAAATGGGATTGGTGAAGATGAGTTTTGAGATTCACTAATAGGAACCCCGAGAACTATTTTGGTAAGTTCAAGATAAATTGGACTCTTCATTTTGGGTTCTCCTCTGTTTCATGTAGGCGCCATCTGTGTTCTTGTCCTAGGTGTAACAGAGGTGTAGAGAGGTGCCTGCATGCAATGAGGGGCTGTGATATAATTAGTAATATTTGGCTACAACTTGTTCATACTCGATATTGGGATAAAATTTTCCAGCTTGATATTACTGAATGAGTGTCGTGCTATACAATCTTGATGAGGGGTTAGGTCATACAAACAATGGTAATTAGAGTGGGGATTTTTTGACATGTTATGTGTCTCATCTAGTTTGGAAAGATAGGAACGCAGTAGTCTTTGAGGGAGTGAACTCAAATGTACAAAGTCAGATACTAGCGGATGTGAGCAGAAGATTTTTAACTTCTAATGCTAGGTAAGATTTTGCTACATCTTACATCTGAAAATTGCTTGCTTTATTTTTTTAACAATAATTTATTTTATGCAAATGAAGCATGCTGTGTTATTCTGGTTGAAAGAATTTTGGTATCATTAGTTTTATATTTTGGATCATTTGGTCCCACATGTGTTACTTGATAAAATGCTGATAATATTGACTTTGGGTTTGAGCTGCAAACTCTTAAGTGATATTGTATTGTTAAGATTAAATTGCTCTATGCTGACCAATTGCTTGTTGAAATGATGATTCTTCTATGCTAGTTATACAATCGTATAGATGCTGGTTATTTTAAATAAAATGTTGAATTCACTCTATTAGAATTTAGAAATTTTGGGGTTTGATCTATTTGCATGTGCTAAGAACATGTAAAGTTTGAAGCATGTACATGGGATGACTTTGGTATTGGTTACTAAGCTCATTCAAACATAATGTAAAATTGGTTTGGACTTTTTAATGCTGTTGGTGTTGTGTTAAAATCCTATGAAAATTTCCTTTGCAGTAAAAGGAGAAATAGGTCTGTTATGATGGAAATTGTGTAATTACCTCACTTGGGCCACCATCACTGAAATAAATGACAGGACAAGCATATCTTTTTTGTTCAACGAATTATGCTTATTATATCCACATTGCACTAACTATATATCCTTCTTCACCCATTGCTCTTCATTCAATGGATACAACATGTGTGATTATTAAGACTTTAGAAGAACTGAAAAAGTAAAGCCTTTTCTTTGTTTTGGAAGGAACTTTTTAATGTAAATCCTAGTTTTGTATTGTTTCTTTAGTTTATTTTAATAAAATTCCTAAAAAAAATAAAATAAAAGCATCTCCTAGTTGATTGCATGATTAATGTTTTCAAAAATTTTATTAATGAAAATGCTCTTCTGCTATACTCCACTGAATGATGAAAATGCTCTTTTGTTATACTCCACCTAATTGCTTTCCCTTGTTAGGCTTGGAAGAAAATAACATTAAGCAATCAACAACACCTATAAAAGGGACAAAATTTTGACAATTCTTTCTTAAGATTCCCCTAGAAAAAATTATAAGTATGTGTCCGCAAGTTGTTTATGCAAGTATGTATGCTATTCATTTTTCTTCTAAATCTCTAAAAAATCTTCATTTTACTGTTGCTTTGAGCAATTTTATACATCAAGATTGATGTCTGACTTGAACATTCCTTTATCTTTCAATAAAACGAAGGCTATGGTGAATGACTTAGGTCTTGACTATGTAAAGATTAATGCATGTCCCAATGACTGCATGCTATATAGGAATGACCATAAGCGTGGCAATCATTGCTATGCTTGTGGAGCTTCTCGATATATTGAATATCTTGAAGTTGATAATGAGCTTGAGCCTTCCAAAAAACCTCGCTCTATTCCTGCTAAGACTTTAAGATACTTTCCCTTAATTCCTAGACTTCAAAGGCTATTTATGTGCTCAAGGACAACAAATACATTAAGGTGGCATGATGAAGAACGTTCTAAAGATGGGAAGTTAAGGCATCATGTTGATTACCAATCATAGAAAGACTTTGATAGTCTTCATCCAAAATTTGCTAAAGATTCTCGTAATTTGAGACTTGGCTTAGCAAGTGATGGGTTCAATCCATTTTGGACTATGAGCATATCTCATAGCACATGGCCAGTTGTCTTGGTGGTGTATAATCTACCTCCTTGGTTATGCATGAAACCAAAATATTGTATGCTTTCTTTGCTTATTCCTGGGCCACGATCACCTGGAAATGATATTGACATTATCTACAACCATTGATAGAAGACTTGAAGGTGTTATGGGAGACAGGGGTAGAAACATATGATGCTTCAAGGAATGAAACCTTTCAAATGCAAGCAGCTTTTCTATAGACAATTAGCAACTTTCCCGCATATGTTATGTTATCCGGTTAGAGTACAAAAGGAAATTTGACTTGCCCTTGCTATAATTATGAGACTTTTTTTACCTATCTGAAACATAACCATCGTGTTTTTCTACCCATGGATAATTAATGGAGATATAATAAAAAGTCTTTCAATGGAAAACAAAATTTAGGCCTCCACCGCCCTTCTTAAAGGGTGCAAATGTGTTTGAGAGCTTACAAAATTTTGACAATAAATTTAGGAAGAAGCAAAAAAAAAAAAATCAAATGATGGTCCATGGAAGAAAAGGTCAATTTTTTTAATTACTTTCTTAGTAGCTCAACACATTCTGCCACAACCTTGATGTCATGCATATAAAGAAGAACATTGCTGATAACATAATTGGAACTCTTTTGGATATTCCGGGTAAGACAAGGGACAATGCAAATGCTAGATATGATCTAAAAGAGATGGGTATTAGAAAGAACCTTCAACCAAAAGATACAAAGAATGGCAAGAGAACAAAGTTAGCAAAAGCATGCTTCTGAATGACTGCTAGAGAGAAGTCAATTTTTTGTATTGTTTTGAAGACAACAAAACTACCCGATGGTAGTGCTTCCAACATTTTACGATGTGTGCAACTAGCAGAAAGAAAAATATCTGGTTATAAGACCCATGATGCCTATTTCATGTTATATTACTTGTTGCAAATGCTAATCAAAAGCATACTTCCTGATCATGTTGCTATCCCTTTGGTCTGTCTAAGTTCCTTTTTCCGTCGTTTGTATCAAAAAGTTATCTTACTGGAAAAGATAAATTGTTTGGAAAAAGTGATTGTAGAAACACTGACTCAGCTTGAGAGGATTTTTCTTCCTAGTTTTTTTTCATGTAACGATTCATCTGCCTATTCATTTAGCGAATGAGGTAAGATTAGGTGGCCCAGTTCAGTTTCAATGGATGTATCATGCAAAAAGATATATGCATACATTAAAGTTGTATGTTCATAATAAAAATCATCCAGAAGGATCTATTGCAGAGACATATTTGGTTGACGAGTGTTTGACCTTTTGCTTAAGATATTTGCATGGAGGTGTACAGACCAGATTTAATAGAAGATCCCGAAACAATTATGAATGTGGTTTAAATGAAGTGGAATCTTCAAATTTGTTCCCAAACAAAGGGTGTCCTTTAGGAGTGAAAAAGGGTGTTCCATTTATTCTGGATGACAAGTCACATAACCAAGTCTATGCATATATACTGAACAATTGTGATAAAGTTCAAGAATATGTTAAGTACTTTGACTCACCTGCAATATTTCTTGTTACTCACTAAATTATTATTATTTTGCTAACATATAATAATACTTGTCAATTTTAGAGAGCATGAGCATGGTAGATCAATTACAACGAGTTACTTGAAAAAAGATGTAGAAATTAGCAAAATCAAACAACAATACAATAAGAAAGTCGAATCCTTGCAAAGTGAAGTCAGAGATTTGAAGGGATAGGTTAAAGGATTGTTATATCTTGTAAAGGTTTTGTTGCAACAAAACAATCCCAGAATGAGCGCAAAAGAAGTTGAAGCGTTACTGCAATTTACCCAACACTCTCCACCAAATGCGAATAGTGCACAAGGTGTCGCAGGCCACTATCTTCCACGTTCCTTTGGATTAACTCATGTTTCGAACCATGAAATGATATCTTTTCTTCATATTATCTTATTTCAAACACTTTAGATTCTAGTGCCTGTATCTTGACTAGTCCCCTTAAAGCATGCAACGATGAGTTCCTACAACTACATGGGCATATATATATATATATATATATATATATATATATATATATATAGAGGGGGGATCGACTTACACCAGTGTAAGTCTTTTTTGACTTACACTCATTTTCAACCGTTAGATTCACTTTCATCTAATGGTTGAGATAATTTCATTAAAAGTAACCATTAGATGAAAGTGGATCTAACGGTTAAAAATGAGTGTAAGTCAAAAAAGACTTACACTGGTGTAAGTTGATCCTCCTCATATATATATATATATATATATATATATATATATATATATATCTAATCATACAAGCAGTCATAATCAATTCCACTTATTAAGTTTAAAATCAAAATAGAGCATTATATATACTTGTGTTTCTGGAGTTCTGTGAAGAATGAACCTGGTCTTTTCTCCTCTATTAACCCTCTCAGTTGTAGATGCGTCATTTTTTTCTTTTTTCCTTTTGTTTTTGGTGAATAAATGCTGCTTTTTTCTTTTGCTTCTCTCTGCCTCTATTGAAAATCGTGTGGATTTGAGTTCATCATGCTTCTAAATATAAACATTTTTTATTAGAAGACAAAACACTTTCTTATCTTTCTTTTAATTCTGCTAGCTATAGGTAATTTTTCAAAAACAAAAGGAAGCAATTTTGATGCTCTCACAAGAGGATATAAAGTTTGTATGATTTTAAGAAAACACAATAAGTGTATCATTGTACAAGTGCTGATGGACTTAGAATTTAGATTGATGATGCGTATGAAGCATGCATATAATTTTGTCTTAGTTAGCATTTAATTGTTGTATATTTTGTGTTGATTTTTAGTATATATCTTAGGTTTTTATTCCTTTAGTTCAGATGACTTCGTTTTGTTTTTATATTTCATAGGTGAATGGATTTGTGACTTTGAAACACCATAATATGAAGAGCAAAACTAAAAGAGGAATGCAAAAAGTGTAACACCCCAACTTTTGGGTAAATGATCGTTGTGTCCCGATTTTACTGTTTCTTGTTTTTCTGCATGAAATACAAGTATATTTTACAGGCTCTAATTTTATTTGGTCGTTTTGCGTAATTTGCTTCGAGACAGTAAAATAAAATTTTTGTCAAAATTACTGTTTTAAATTTTTCTGTGTGCTATACAACTATATTTTATTGTCTGTAATTTTATTTGAGTGTTTTGAGTGATTTGCTCGGTTGTGGGGAAAAATGAGAAAATGACCATTACGTCTTGAATGTACTGTTTTAAATTTTTCTGTATGATACAGTATTTTATATTACTGCCTGTGATTTTATTTGGGTGTTTTATGTGATTTGCTTCGAGTCAGGAAATTTAACATTTTCTGGACCAGGGAAATTTTATTATTATCCGGAGCCGGGAGAGCTTACTAAACCCGAAATCGGAGTCAGTTTTTGAAGTTTTATTTTCCTGCGATTTTATCTGACAAATAAAATCGGGGTATGTTTTATTATCTGCTGGATGATATTTTTCTTGAAAAATATCTAGTGGATGATGACTCATCGCAATGGTCCAATAAAAACTTGACACGTGGCATGACACCTCAGCACCATGACTCAGCAGATTCCGGAAGGTTCCAGAAGCGGTGACTCGTCCTGTGACTCACCGTAGTGAGTCACCTGTTCCAGAAGCTTCTATGATGACTCACCGTGTCTTGACTCGGTGCCAGTGACTCATCATTGATGACTCGATTGATGACTCGGCCGTGACTCACCATTGATGATGCACGATGACTCGGTCGGTGACTCAAAGATGTCGACTCACCCGCTCTAGAAAATATCTACGCTGACTTGCCATGCTGACTCACCCGTTCTAGATAGTTCTACGATGACTCATCATACTGACTCATCGTAGTGAGTCACATGTTCTAGAAATTTCTCTTTGATGACTCGCTGATGTGTGTGATTCCACATCACATTTTGCATACATTTTGCATGCATTTTTAGAGTCTTTTATGCATATTTGTTTATTTCATCATTCGTTTTTCTTTTAGTTCGGATAACTACGGTTTGGCATGTGTTGTAATGCAGGAACGAGGCAAATTGAAGCTTGAAGAGGTGGAATGGAGCTAAGTTGAATTGATATTGAATTAGGGGCAAAGTGCACCAAAAAGAGGACAAACAGACTCAACCACAGCCTGGGTGTGGTATCCATCACGGCCATGGTTCGAGGGAGTCAAGAAAAGCAAAACCAGAAGTCCAGAATCAACCACGCCCTGGCCGTGGTGGCCACCACGGCCGTGGTTGAGAGTTAGGCTGAGAATTTCAAATCCAGAACGAACCACGGCCTAACCGTGGTACCCTCCACGGCCGTGGTTCGCATTACGAACAGTTTTAAGTGTTTTGTTTTCCCTTTTTAAAGGGGGAGGGTTTGTCAAAAGGAGGCACCAGGCCAAGGCACGAAAGAGGAGACCTAAATAGGAGATTTGGAAGCTTGAGACAAGGGAGGGAGAGACTCTTGGATTGGAAGGAGAGCTAAAGAGGACAAGAGAGTTTCACCAGACTTTTTTCTCTTCTTCTCTTGGATTTTCCTTTTGGTTTGTTTCTGGATA
The DNA here is from genome assembly GCA_029884605.1 of Ormosia emarginata. Taxonomy (NCBI): domain Eukaryota; kingdom Viridiplantae; phylum Streptophyta; class Magnoliopsida; order Fabales; family Fabaceae; genus Ormosia; species Ormosia emarginata. Next base: position 13,742,557 of record JAQQTP010000078.1, on the reverse strand, counting down.
TATTATTATGGATTGTATTATGATGAACATGTTTGAGTAATTCCTTGTTCTAGGATTTAGTAGTAACCCATTGGAACAATTAACAATGTTTGATGCATGAATTTCTGCCTCTTTAATGCTAAGTTTCTCTTGATTTAGTTTTTGGGCACACCAACTGTTTGTGAATATGCTTGGCCACATATTTGTATGATCTTTGATATTAAGGGAAGAACTGAAAGGTGACTCTTGATTTCCGAATCCTAAAAACTGAACCTGAGTTTTTAAATCACGAAAGTAGATTAATTCTCTTGAGGTTTTCTATTGAATTATATGTTCTTATTAGGTCCTATCTAATGCAATTGTTGTGAAAATAGGAATTGGATTAGATTGGATACGTTATTGTATTCTGAAAGGAAACAATAATTCTTTAGGATAATTCACCTTCAAGTATAACCTAGTTTGAGAAGAGAGGAAAGAATCGCAAACTTGTTGATTTCCATTGTGGTGAACCCATATCCTAGATTCCTTAAAGCTGATTTCTTAATACCAATTTCTGTGTTCAAGTTCCAAAGTTTATCTTCTTTATTACTATTAAATTTTAATTTCTGCATTCTTGTCTATCATCACAACCTTACATCACTAGTTTGGTCTTGATAATCATAATTAAACTTAATTGGTTGTCATTAACTCAGTCCTCGTGGATCGATAATTTTATTACTTGACGAAATCGTGCACTTGCGATTACAACACAACACTCGCTTTATGACTCATCAAGGGCAATCAGTAGAAAAAAAAATGATCAATAATAATTGCTACTCTGTTAAGTGTAAGATAAAAATCTATGTATATTTTATTATCCATTAGACAATAAATACTGACTTTATAAACAGTAATTATTGTTCATTGGTTAAAGTATACTAGAAAATATATAGTGTGCACCAATAGAAATTGATCAACAAAAATAGCAACCAATAGGAATCAAGTTAGTAAATATTCAACCAATAGAAATTGGTCAAGAATAATGGCTTAACTCTTTAAGGACCAATAGGAAGCAAGCTTTTAAACAAATATTGGATTTCTTAAAGTTTGTTGGTCTACGGTGAAGGAGAAAAACAATTGCTCTAATAGCCAAATTCACAAAGTGAAATTCACGTAGAAGACTTAAGTTAAACCAAATAAAGACTAGTCAGCATTGGTTTCTTCTCTTTGATTTCATTCTACGGCAAAGCAACTTTTGTGAAGCCAATATTACAATTCAATTCTTACTATCTCTCAATTAAATTACCCAAGTAAGACAAAGTCAATTTTAGTGGCTTGTCTCCATGTGCATTTACAGCAATGCATGCTTTGAGAAAGCAATTTCAATACTTCAATTCATTTCCATTCATAATGCATTTACGACCATGCATTGGAATGAAAGCCAAATTGCCTACTTAATTATATTTGGTCACTTTTCTATTTAGCTATCTTTCAAAGAAGCAAAACAACAAATATTTCTCACTTTCTCTCAAAGTGATTTACGGCCATGCATAGTCAAAACCTTCATCTTTCTCCAAATATTTCCAAATAGCAAAAGCTCTCAAATATTTCTTCTCCTTTTCTTCTCCAACCTCACGGCCTCCTTACCTTTTCCATCACTCACTCTTCTATAATTCTAAACTACCTTATTTCTTACTTCCTTACTTCATTTCAAAATACTTTGTAGTTGAAACCTAAGCTTAAATCATCCATTTTCTATCTTGATCTTCAAAATTTAAGTTTGAAGCCTTGAAGGTAGGATTCTTTAATCTTCATGTTTCTATCCATTTTAAAGTTCTAATCATGATTTTAATCCATGATTATTTTAGTTTAGAGCCTTAGGTATTAATATTGCATGTTTTCTTTGATTTTCAAGAAAGCTCTTGGTGGAGAAAATTTGCTTGAAGGAGACATACAATGAGCTTTAGAGGTTCTTCAAGAGGTAAGAGGGAGATTACCCTCATCAACCATGTGTTGGTGGTGAGGAATGTTTGTGTTTGTGGTGAAGAATCCATAAGGATTCATTCACTTGATTGTTTATTGTTTTTCCTAATTGGGATTGATTTTGTGTGCAAGCATGTCTAATAGCTTTAATATGTTGTATGTGTTTTATGATTGCTTTAATATTTTGTATGTGTTTTAAAATTGTTTTAGTATATGGTATGTGTATATATATGCATGATAATTATTGTAACATGTAAATAATATACAAGGATTTGTATGAGTGTTCCAAAGAACACAAATCCAAGCTCACGGCCTCAATGCAAAAAGGAGAACCAAAATGTTCTCATCAATTTTCTAAAAGTATGATTTAATTAACCTAGGAAAATTGACAAGTTACCAATTTATTTAGAGTAAGAAAAATGAATTTATGGATCAATGGATGAAATTATGTATTTCGGCCAACATGCCAAAGCCAAGCAATTATGATTTCTAAAATCATTTCCAAACCATTTTCTAAAACAATGATTTAATGAATTTAGGTAATACAATAAATTTGACATGGATTTAGAAGATGAAAAATAATTTAGAGATCAAATGCAAAGACTTTGTTAAATTTGGCCAACATGCCACATACTTTTGATCCAAATTTATTTTCTAACTATTGAATAGATAATTTAATAAAAATAAACTAGATCAAGAGTTTTATAAGAGATTAAATGTATGGAAATAATTAGGAATGAATTATAAAGCATAGAATGATTTTCGGCCAAAATGCCAAATTTAAATGTGTTTTGATTTATAGAATTGGTTTCAACTAAGGTTAAGTAATAAATGCCAAAAGGATTTTATTACAATGAATTTTGAAGAAATAAATTGATTAAGTTTAAGAAGTTTAAACAAATGATTTTTTTTTGTTTGAAGAAAATACAGTAACTTTTGTAAATTGCTAACATATGACTCATATTATATTTTGAAGCATGTTAGTGGTTTTCAAAAAAATTAAATTATACTGGTTAAAAATTAAGTAAAAGAATTTTTATAGAAAAATTAGGAAACCATTATTATAAGTTTTCTAAAACATAATCTTCATCAATTTTTATTAAAAATGGACAAATAAGATAGAAAAGATATCCAAAAGACAAGATGCATTATGGAAAATATTCTACGTAGTTTAAACGTCTTAAATATTATTTCATTTTATTTTAAATAGTGATTTTTAAGGAATTCAAATAAGAAAATGATTTAAAAATCTTACGCGATTGAGAAAACGTATTAAAAACTCTACGCGATTCTAAAAACAGAAAAATAAATTTACGCGATTTAAAAACGTTTGTAAAAACGACGAGATTGTGAAAATGCGATAAAATTTTTACGCGATTGACCGAAACTGTATATTTTATACTATTGAGAGTATTCGTATATTTTTCATTTGTCGGGCTATGAGGTGAACCCGTCATGAGTTTTGAAACAAGATTTGTCCGGTGGGACTTACTATATATTTTTGCCATTGAGGGCAAGCCATGAGGGCATATATTTTTTTTATATATATATACCTTTGAGGGTATTTTGAGAATCTATATTTCTGGACATCCATTGAGTTGATGCCAATTTTGGTGGATTGATTGACGAGGTGAATCACATCGTATTGTCGGTGCGATAAGCGTAGTGTGGTTCGATTTTGAATGAACTTGGAGACGTTAGTGTGTATAATTCCATATGTGGACAGTTGGTTGCTCTTCTGAGCCGTGGTAACTGGTAACACACTAATGGACTCGACACACACTATACTTAATCGAGATCTTGTAAAGTCTAATAGTATATTGCCTGTAGTGACGCAACGTTAGACAGCGTGCTACACCACGCCATGTGACTGTGGGCTATAGATGCAACGTGAGACCGCAGAATAGTTTGGTTGGGCAGCCGTGGTACTAATAGATTTTGCAGATCATTCTCTCTCTGATGTCTGTGTTTTTAGCTCCATGGAGTAGGATTGTGTCATATTGCACATGTATCTGTGTTGTTATTTATTATTTCTTTATCTGTGATCTTTTATCTGTGATATTTTATCTGTGATATTATATGTTTATATGTTGTATTTTGTCTGTACATTATTATCTTTTATCTGTGATATTATATGTTGTTATTGCATTTAATAGTTATTTTATATTGTTATGATTTACTGTTATGGCATTTTATATTGTATGAATGGTTATATCTATCCTAGTAATGTTATTGTAGTTTATTTTGTTATGATATATGCTTATTTGATTTATTTATAAATTGATAACATGATTGTACTTGTGATATCTGTGTGTATGGAATGACTTTGTCATTCGTATAATTCTTTGTTACCGTACTGGTATTGGTGAAAGGGGATCTCACCTCTTTACTGTATTGCTTGTTGTGTTTGTATTGTTAAATTCGTATAGTAGATGAAGGAAGTTTCTTAGACCTACTTTGGCTATGTTCGAAGATGGTGACAAATCAAGGTGTAATCTTCCAAGTTTTAACGGATGCGATTTGGTGGAGAAATGAAACATATAGGTTGGGTTTTCTCGTTAGTGTTGTTACTGTGCTATTAGTAGTACCCGTCTTTGGGTTTGCTACTGTTTCTCTGAGTCTGTAAATGTTATGTTTTAAATTGTTGTTGAATATTTTGTGGAATATATAATATGTGTATTAATTAATTCAATCTAATTTCTGTTTTACTTATAATTTTTGGTAAGTTTATATTTTCGCAAAAAGAAATTTTCAAATTCATCCTTTAGAATTCAAAGCTTTTATAAAATGATTTCGGTTGGTTTTATGTTTTATTTAAAAATGTGACGCCCTACGGAGAGTGTTACAAAAAGAACCATACCCTGGCCATGGAATGATCCACACCCATGGAACCTGCCACGGTCGTGGAGTATTCTGACTATTTTACACACGATTGAAAGCAAGACAGTAAGATCCACGGCCAGCCTATGGCACTTACCACGACCGTGGATCGTGGAACGTCAACACATTTAAATCTATATTATTCCTCCCTTACAACAAGCTGAACTGAAAAAAAAGGAAGACAAAAAGAGGATCTGAAATGGGAGATTAGAGGAGGATATAAGCAACCATTGGACTGAAGAAATGAAAGGGCGATTGAACAAGAGGAAATCGAAAGAAACAACAGGACTCAATCAGAGTTTTGCTTCTCTTCTTCTTTTTGCATTTCAATCTGGTTTTCTAAATGTTCTTGTTCATTTGTATGGATTGTATTTTGACAAACATGTTTGAGTAGTTCTTTGTTCTAGGATTTGGGAGTAACCTGATTGGGTATTGACAATGTTTGATGTATGAATTTCTTACCTCTTTAATGCTAGTTTCTCTTGATTCAGTTTTTAGCACACCTACTATTTGTGAATATGCTTGGCCACATGTTTACATGATTCTTTGATATTAGGAGAAGAACTGAAAGGTGAACCTTGATTTCAGAACTCTAGAAACTGAACTTGAACTTTCAATCACGAAAGTAGATTAATTCTCTTGAGGCTTTCTTTGAATTATCTTATTCTTGTAGGGTCTTCTTTAATCCAATTATTGTGAAAATAAGAATTTGGATTAGATTGGATATGTTATTGTATTTTGAAAAGAAACAATAATTCTTTAGGACAATTCGCCTTCAAAAGTAACCTAGTTTGATAAGATAGGAAAAATTACAGATTTGTTAATTACCACCGTGGTGAACCCGAATCGTAAAGTCTTTAAAATTGATTCCTTTATTCAATTCCAAAGTTAATCTTCTTTGTTATTTTTCAGGTTTTATTTTATGTGATCTTGTTCTATCACTACGATTTTGCATCATTGGTTTCGTCTAAATAATCATAATTATGCGTAATTGGTAATCATCAACTCAGTCCCAGTAGAACGATAATTTTACTACTTGAAAAAAATCGTGCACTTGTGATTTACACCAACAAGTTTTTGGCGTCATTGCCGGAGAGCTTGTTTTGTTGATATCAATTCACTTGCATGTTGGTTAGTTTGAACTTTTATTTTTGTTGATTTTAATTTATTTTCTGTTTATAGCCTTGCAGTTGAGCAAGTAATTCTTGTATGTGAAGGTCTAGAAATTTTGAAAAAGTTGTAGAAGCAGACCTAGAAATTGAAAGGACCTTTCAAGTAAGAAGAAGACTGCAAAGACAGCGAAGAGCAACCCAAAAACAACCTACACCAGCCATGGCTGCCGAAAATGAAAATAGGCCACTGAAGGACTATGCTGCGCCTAACGCACGAGGGCTGCATTCTAGTATCACAAGACCTCCTATTGAAGCCAACAATTTTAAGTTGAAGCCTTCGCTTCTCCTAATGATTCAGTAGAACCAATTTGGAGGATTGCCAACGGAAGATCCTAATATTCACTTAGAGGTGTTTTTGGAGTTCTGCGAGACTTTGAAGTTCAATGGCGCTTCCACAGATGCTATTCGACTGAGGTTGTTCCCTTTCTCTTTAAGGGACAAGGCTAGAGCATGGTTATATTCCCTTCCTACAGGGTCTATTACAACTTGGCCTCAGTTGGATCAATGTTTCCTTGACAAATACTTCCTTCCAAGCAATACTGCTCATCTTAGTCCTTCCAAGCAATACTGCTCATCTTAGGAATCAAATTACTAGCTTTGCTGACAAAGATGGTGAGTCATTATTTAAAGCTTGGGATAGGTTTAAAGGGCTGTTGTAACAATGTCCTCATCATGGCCTTGAGAAGTGGTTGATCATTCATACGTTCTATAATGGTATAACCTACCAAGCCAAGGTCTCATTGGACTCCGTAGCTGGAGGAGCCTTGATGAATAAAAACTTAGAAGAAGCCTATGAGATAATTGAAAATGTGGCTTTAAACCACCACCAATGGGTGAATGAAATAGGTTATCGCAAAAGAGTTACAAGTAAGTATGAGGTAGATGCTTGGGATCTTATAGCAGCTAAGGTAGAAGCTTTATCTCAGAAATTTGATAAATTTAATGTCAATGTTGTTTGTGCTTCTAATGCCTCTTGTGAGAGATGTGGTACAATAGGGCATATAGCTGTAGATTGCCAGCTAGGAATTACTCCTACACAAGATACACCGATGGAGCAAGTTGATGCCATCAATAATTTCAACCAGAGGGCGCAGAATGATCCATTCTCAAACAGTTATAACCCTGGTTGGAGGAATCATCGCAACTTCTCCTATCGGACCAATCAGTATCAAGCTTGGCAAAGCAATGCGAGGCCATCTCCTGGATTTCAACAATAGGTACAAAAATCTAATTTGGAAACCTTAATGGAAAATTTCATTTTGACTCAATCCAAGCAAAATGAGGAATTTAGGCAGTAGGGTCATGTCATGGGTGAGGCAATTAAGCAACTAGCATCTAAGGTTGATAGCCTAGTTATGCATAATAAGATGTTAGAAACCCAAATAGCACAACAAGCTAGTTCCTCTGCAAGAACACCAGGAAGGTTTCCTAGTCAGCCTGAAACAAATTCGAGTGACCAATACAAGGCTGTTACCTTGGGATGTGGTAAGCAATTAGAAGATCTTAAGGCAAGAAAAAAGAGTGAAAAGAAAGATGGTAGTGAGGAAGTTGAGGTTACTAGGCCATCACCTAGGGAAAATGAGAATAATGAAGAAACCAAGGAAAAAAGGTGAGGAAACTAGTCACACACCTCTAGCCACACCTTATATACCACCCGTACCTTTCCCTCAAAGGTTAGCTAAGGCCAAGCTTAACAAGCAATTTGGCAGATTTTTAGAAGTTTTGAAAAAATTGTATATAAATATTCCTTTCACAGAAGCTTTGCAACAAATGCTTACTTATGCTAAGTTTTTGAAGGATATTTTATCAAATAAAAGAAAATTAGAAGAATATGAAACTGTAGCTTTGACCGAGGATTGCAGTGCATTGATTCAAAATAAATTACCTCCAAAGCTCAAAGATCTAGGTAGTTTCTCAATTCCATGTTCAATTAGCAACATGAGCTTTGATAAAGCTCTTTGTGATCTTGGGGCTAGTGTCAGTCTTATGCCCCTATCTGTTTGTAAAAAGCTGGAGATGGGTGAACTAAAGCCCACAACAATCTCATTGCAGTTGATGGATCGTTCTGTGAAATACCCCATGGGTATTTTGGAGGACATTCCCATTAAAGTTGGTAAGTTCTTTGTGCTGGCTGATTTTGTGGTTTTAGAGATGGATGAGGACTCTCAAATCCCCATCATTCTTGGAAGGCCTTTCTTGGCCATTACTAGAGCCATAATTGACATGAAAAATAACAAACTTTCTTTGATAGTTGGTAATGATAAAGTTAAGTTTGATTTGTCTAATAATGTAAAACAGCCTTCTGTTGACAATCTTTGTTGTAGGATAGATTTGTTACAGTAAGAACTAAAGGAGGTAACACCTAAATGTTCCTCTGTCGATCCATTAGAAATGTGCTTGATTGGCGAAGGTTCAACAAGTGATGATGGTGAGATTGGCGAGTATGCTCGTCTCTTGGACGCATGCCCACAGTTACAAAAAGCCAAAACTGAAAAGTTAGAGCCCAAACAAAAATCAACAGATTGGGAGGAAGAAAGCGTACCAAAGGTATAACTTAAACCTCTTCCTTCAATCCTAAGGTATGAATTTCTTAGTCCTAACTCTACATACCCTGTGATTATCAATTCAAATTTGAATGAATTTGAAACCGAAAGATTGCTTAGGGAACTCAGATTGCATAGGAAGGCCATTGGGTATACTATTGATGGTATTAAGGGCATTAACCCTTCTATTTACATGCATAAAATTTTGCTTGAAAATGACCATAAAACCTCTATTGAGCATCAAAGGAGATTAAATCATAACATGAAAGAGGTGGTCAAGAAAGAAGTGCTTCAAACTGAGAATTGTAGGGGTCAAGCTTAAGACCATAAATAAGCGCTAATTGGGAGGCAACCCAAGTTTATTTCTATCAAATTCTTTGTTTCCTTAGTCATTCATTAATGATATTTCATTACTTTCTATAGGAATATTATGAGGAGTGAAGCTCGGCTTGAGCCAATTGAACTTGAGAATCAAATGCACTTCGTTAAACTTTCAAAAGTTGAATGTTGGGATATGCGTACACTCCACGGTCTGCCTGTGGTAGCTGCCAGACTCATGGACCATCTCCGCTGCAAATAGATAGCAAATTGGCTCAAAGTCAGTAAGCTCCACGGTCGTGGGACCTTGTGCGTTGCAAAGTTGCCCAAGACAGAAAGCTCCACGGGCTTCCCGTGGTATGTACCATGCCCGTGGAATGTTGCAGTTCCAGATTAGCAAAAAAAAAAAGGGCCAGACAACAAGCTTCACAGCCAGTTCGTGAAACGTGCCACAACCATGGAGCGTGCCCAAAGTTTTTTAAGTGGCATGGCCACTCATCCCATTCTTCTCTTCTTCTCTATTTTCCTCTTTCCTCCATAGACACACCCAAAGTTTACCACCACCACTCTTCAACCTATTTCTACGATAACCACCGTCCAACCAAGCCAAAAACCCAACAACCATCAAACAACATTACCCACATTCCATTCACCCAAAATTCCTCTAATTTTTTTTTTAAAAAAAACCCCAAATTTCTCACAACCCTAACCTCAAATTCGACATTCACTAGGAGGAAGGGGGCAATTTCACTAAGCACATTGCTTTTGTTGATTTTTGTGGGACAATGGCTTCTAAGAGATAAATGGTTGAAGTTAGTTCAAACTCTAGGGCAAGAGGCAAAGGGAAGAGCACTTCTAGAGCCCTGGGATGAACAACACCCTCTTCGCCAAGCCCCACAGGCTGGCCCCTCTAGGCCTTCTATTTTTTCTTCTTCAAGTAATTCAGAGGATGCCTATACTCAGCTCCAAACCTCCATTGAAGTTATTTGGGTTGAACAGGTGCAACAACGCCTATAGATGGAGCAGTTGCAACAACAGGGGCAAGCTACTGATGGCCATTTGTAGAGTATGAAGGGGATAATGCAGGCTATTTACAACTGGCACTTGTCCCATGGCCATTTTCCACTACCTAAGTAAGTTATGTATTGATTACTCCTTTCTTGCTTTTATTTATATTGGGGACAATGTCAGTCTTAAGCTTGGGGGAGTTGCTTAGTTAGTGTATTTTAGCATTTAGTTTTGCATTCTAATTATAGTTTTGCATTTTTAGCATCCATTTATTTTTCTTTGAATTATCATAAAAAAATGGCAAACATCTTAATATTTTGTTTTTTTGCTTTGACTTATTTCCTTGGCATATTATTCTTTTATATCTGTGCTGGTATGCAATGAGTACTTTTGGATTGAACTTTCACTGTTTTGTCTTGCCTTGTGAGAACTTTTTGTCACTTAACAATTGACTCTGAGTGTTGAGGTATCCAAGGAAAGTCTTAAAATACTAATTGAGTACTTGAGTTCCCAAGAGGACCCCCACTGTGCTTGGTTACTGGAGAAACACTTGAAAAAAAAAAGAGAAAATTGATTGTAAGTTGTAAGAAGGCAACCAAGTACCCCTTTGAGACCGAGTTGGTTACTGGGGAAATACTTGTTAAATCTTGAAATCAAGTGCTCCTTTGAGACTAAGTGTGCAAGGTGCAAAGCACAAAGGGGGGATGAACCTTGTTAGCAAGTAGGTGCCTGCTAAGTAGGGAATTTGGTGAAATAAAATGGAAAGAGTAAACAACTTGATTTGGCATCCAATACCTTAGGGTTAATTACACTTGCACTATTGCACTGAGGTACTCACAAGTTAAGTCATAGTGAAATGTATAGTGAGTTTGTGCTCATTGAATATCATTACATGACAAGATAAGATGTTTTGCTGGGGATAATGAGTCATTATTTTGTTTTATTGGTTATGTTTTGTTCATTTACACATGTTTTGCTTGAGGACAAGCAACGTCTTAAGCTTGGGGGAGTTTGATGCGTGTGAAGCATGCATATAATTTTGTCTTAGTTAGCATTTAATTGTTACATTGTGTTGATTTTTAGTATATATCTTAGGTTTTTATTCCTTTAGTTCAGATGACTGCATTTTGTTTTTATATTTCATAGGTGAATGGATTTGTGACTTTGAAGCACCAAAATATGAAGAGCTAAACTAAAAGAGGAGGTGCAGAAAGAACCACACCCTGGCCATAGAATGATCCACACCCGTGGAACCTGCCACGGTCGTGGAGTATTCTGACCATTTTACACACGATTGAAAACAAGATAGTGAGATCCATGACCAGCCTGTAGCACGTACCACGACCGTGGATCGTGGAGCGTCAACACATTTAAATCTGTATTATTGATCCTTTACAATAAGCTGAATTGAAAAAAAAAAAAGAAGATGAAAAGGGGATATGAAAGGGGAGATTAGAGGAGGATATAAACAACCATTGGACTGAAGAAATGAAGGAGGGGGTTGGACAAGAGGAAATCAGAAGAAACAACATGACTCAATTAGAGTTTTTCTTCTCTTCTCTTTTTGCATTTCAATCTAGTTTTCTAAATGTTCTTGTTCATTCTTATGGATTGTATTTTGACGAACATGTTTAAGTAGTTCTTTGTTCTAGGATTTGGGAGTAACTCAATTGGGTATTGACAATGTTTGATGTATGAATTTCTTACCTCTTTAATGTTAATTTCTCTTGATTCAATTTTTAGTACATCAACTGTTTGTGAATATGCTTAGCCACATGTTTGCATGATTCTTTGATATTAGGGGAAGAGCTGAAAGGTGAACCTTGATTTCAGAACTCTAGAAAATGAACTTGAGCTTTCAATCATGAAAGTAGATTAATTCTCTTGAGGCTTTCTTTGAATTATATTATTCTTATAGGGTCTTCTCTAATCCAATTGTTGTGAAAATAAGAATTTGGATTAGATTGGATACGTTATTTTATTTTGAAAAGAAATAATAATTCTTTAGGATAATTCGCCTTCAAAAGTAACCTAGTTTGATAAGAGGGGAAAAATGATAGATTTGTTAATTACCACTGTGGTGAATGCGAATCGTTCAGTCTTTAAAATTGATTCCTTTATTCAATTCCAAAGTTGATCTTCTTTGTTATTTTTCGGATTTTATTTTCTGCGATCTTATTCTATCACTACGGTTTTGCATAATTAGTTTCGTCTAGATAATCATAATTGTGCGTAATTGGTAATTATCAACTCAGTCCCAGTGGATCGATAATTTTACTACTTGAAAAAAATCATGCACTTGCGATTTACACCAACAATTGCTTGAATTATTAACTCTAGTTCAACCTATTGTTTTGCTCCATTTGTGATCAATTTGTTTTCTTGGGTTTATCTTACCTTTTAAGTATTATGTCATAAGTTGATCATTACTATATAGCATATGAATATTAGCAGAACAAATGGGTTGGAATGTGTTAATATTGTTTTATTGATGTCGATTATCATATCCCTATTAGTGGAAAACTATCCTTGTTCAGGGATTAATTAACATATTCCAGTTTAGCTCTTTTTTTTTATATTTCCTGTACCTGTTTTGCTCGTCATAGGTAGAACACCCTACACCGTTTAGTTTCGTAATTTAGATTGATTAGCAAAAAACCATAGTAATGAATTTTGAAACAAAAACCTTACTACATGTTATTGGTTCCAAATATGTCATACATGAGTTGTTAACTTGTTAGCTCTTAAACATACATTAATGGATTTAGATGAGCAGCACGTACTTTGTGTCAAGCTATATCTTGTTAGCTATGGCTTCCATGTACATATTCCAGGGCAATCAAGCTTATTATTTTAACAACAACGTGGATCATTATTTTCTAGTCCAAAATTGAAAGTAATTTATATCTATAATAAGAAAAAATTCTATGTTTCAAGTATTGATCTATATGTTTCCATAGGCAATAGTACTATGGATTCTCTAGCACTTGTTCACCTTGGCTTCAAGAGATTATACTTCTCTTTTAAAATCTTGCCATGTTAAAAAAAATGGAGTGGGTGTCTCTTTCTTGTATTTCTAAGTTGTCTCTGTTGGGATCACAGAAACGGGATATCACCAATTCCAGCATAAAAGATCCCACCCAACTCATCATCACTAGCTATCAGTGGTTATTGATCCTTTGTGTCTTCCCCATCAGTTTCATCTCCAGATATGTTCAAATTCTTTTCAACTAATTCTCTAAATATTGGAGCGGAGAAGGAGGCCAGGTGCAATTGAACAAGATGACTTAGTGCTGGAGAGTTGCTATGTTTGTTTTCAAAGACTCCATGCTTTTGAGGGGAATTCAGATAATCTGAATTGAAAGGACTACTATGAAGGGCCAAGGATTTGGACTCCACTATTGGAGAATAGTTAGATTGGGATGCCACTGTTTGAGACTCTGGTACTACTTGTGATTCAAGTTTTACTTTTGAGATATTTCCTCCTGAAGGCTTTAACCATCTTATGTAAGTATTCAAATCAAAGTTGGTTATAGCATGGATCCCTCTATACTCAATGGCCTCTATGTCATAAGCACGAGCAGCTTCCTTTTGGGTCCCTATGTTGTGGAAATACATAGGTTTGTTTAATGAGATGTCTTAAGAGGTTAATAAATGAAAGAAGCAAAACTTTTTTTTTTTTTGTGTATGCATGTTTTAGGTTAGTTTTCTAGTCCCATGATGGGCTGTGGAGATTTAACTTACTATAGGTGCCAAGGTATAGATATTTGTTTCGAAAAGCCCTCCTTATCCTTGCTTCCCATCTACCATTATGATGGTGCCTGCAATATATTCACTTAAGTATTAGTGATTCATCTTCATCAATGGCAATTCAGAATTCATATTATATTCAGTTATATCAATGACTTGATATTTTTGTATAGATTATCATCAAATTTCCTAACATATATCATATATATTACTAATCCTTTAGTTCAATTTAAATTTGTATGATAATGCTAGTGCTTCATTCGGAGATGACCATAGAGTTATTTAGTAGATTTGATATTCATAAAGAGAACCTGATGAAGATGATTTTCTCATACATTGCGATCTATATATATCTTTATTTTGATTAAGTGCTTTGGATTATGATGATGGTGACTATTTTAATACTTTGGATTACTTGATTAATATTTTAATCAATGTGTTAAATGTTAAAATTATATATAAATAAATAGTGTATATATATTCTAAAATTAAAATTTTATAAAATAAAATATAAAATAAATGGCATTAAAAATATTTAAAAAATAAGCATTTTTAATGTTTTACCAAATTGAACTAGAAGGCGTGCAACATAAGAGTAATAACAAATGGTACTTTTACATTTGTTAAAATTATAATAATCATTATAGGAGGTTAAAAAAAATAGTAACAGAAGAGGAACACTTTACAAGTGTACCTATAAGGTTTGATATAAGGGAACGCTTAACAAGTGTATCAATAGGATTTGACATAAGAAAACACCTTACAAGTATACCAATATGGTAATGACATAAATGAATGCTTTATAAGTGTACCCATAGGGTTCGACTTATGGGAACACTTTACAAGTGCAATCATAGGGGTTGACATAAGAGAACACTTTTTAAATGTTGCCAAATAAGCAACACTTTATATGCATACCCATAGAGTGAGGAGAAAAACGTTGCCTTTGTACCCATCAAAGGCTACACTTTTGAGCATTGTGACCTTTGATGCAGAAAAAGCGTAGCCTTAGATAATAGGTCACGCTCGAATAGGACATCACTCTAAAAGCGTTGCCTTAGAGCCAAAAGGCATAGCCTTCATCAAAGGCAACACTTCAATGTACTTTAGAGTACACTTTTGAAGGGTTACCCTAGGTCATTTTTGTTGTAGTGATTCTTTCTAAACCCTCTATGACCGCTATCAAAGAGAAGCTTTTTCATATACTATAACTATATTAGCAAGTCTATTTCTTGTTTTTTTGGAATTAAGGGAAGCAAAGCTTCAAATAAAGAAGTTAGGCTCATCAATTTTATTTCTCAAAAACTTGTTATGGTATTAGAGCTTTCCTTAAGAAAGTTCTAGATCTGTTGTGCACTCTACAGTTCATCTTTGACTCAATTGATCCCTTCATTTTGTCTATTTTTCCATCTTATTACTTGGATTTTTGTCGATAGAGAATCATATGAATCCAATTATGGATCAAAGCAGTCCATTCTTATTGTACCCTAGTGAAAACCTTGTCATAATGCTAGTGTCTCCTTTTCTTCCTGTTTCAAATTACCATTTGTGGTCTCGATCAATGAGCATGGCTTTGCAATCAAGAATAAAATGTAATTTGTTGAAGGATCAATTCCTTATGGAAGATCCACTATATTAAGCTTGAGAATAATGTAATACTATGGTGATGTCTTGGCTTACACGTTCCTTGTCACCAGATATAACTCAAAGTGTCTTTATGGATGAACACAACTGTGATGATCTAGGTTGATCTCATGGAAAGATTCTCACAACGTGATATGCTCAAAATTGTATAGTCACAAGAGGAGTTGTATGCATTCAAGCAAGGAAAGCTCTTGGTTAGTAAGTATTTTGCTCAATTGAAGTCCTTTGGGAGGAATTGGAGAATTCTCAACCAAATCCAAGTTGCAAATGTCAGATTCCTTGCACATGTGATTTGGTTTCCACCTTCAATCCATATAGGCAACACAATTACATCATAAGATTCTTGAAATGTTTAATTAAGCAGTTTCAAATGTCATATCCTAATTTTGATGATTGAGCCTTTGCTACACATCAACAAGGTGTTTCCATTATAATCCAAAAAGAAAAACAATTATGTGCAAAAGTGAGTAAGAAGTCCCAAATACTTGTAGCTACAAGTTATGACACTATACCTAAATACAAGAGATTCACAAAAAGAAAACTTCCAACGAGTAGAGGATAGTCATCTGGTGGAAACAATGTATGCACTTATTATTGAATGGTCACATTATGGATGTATGCATAAGAAACATGGATTCCCACCAAGCTATAAGCCTAGGAATCCCAGTTCTTCTATCAACAAAACTAACTCAGTGAATAATGATGAAACTGAGAATCAAGAGAAGCCACAAGAAACTCATGAAGTTTTCATACTAGAACAGTGTTAGATACTCATGTCATTACTCTAACAGTCTCAACATCACTCAATTAACCATATTTCCTCATGCATTGAACTAACTCTTGATATAATCCTAAGCCCATAATAGGTAGTAGTATAACCTTTGCATATCCTTCCAAATCATTAAAATGAGTTCTAAATATAAGAGCAACAAATCGTGTTTGTTGTTCTCTATATCTTTACACCACCTACAAGCAAATCAAACCTATCTCAATAAAACTCCTAAATATTAGTCTTGTTTTAGCTCATTTTGCAAGTACATGCATTTCACTAATGATTTCTTTCTCACTAATGTACTGTTACCCTAATTTAATCTCAATTTGATTTTTATGACCAACCTCATTGCATTAGTTAATTGTAGCCTAATTTTTTTTTATAACAAATCTTGTATTATACAAGACATCAATTCCTTGAAGAATATTGGACCAGCCAGGGTCATCAATGCATTTTATGTTCTAAAGTAATCTTGTAATCCCATTCTCTCAAACTTTTATGAGAACATAGTTTCTACTTTAGACTTTGATGTATGGCATTACAAATTAGGTCATCCATCTTTTGCAAAGTTACATGTAATGCATCATGATTCCCTTTTATTTCTTCTATACATAATAAAGTTTGTGAAATTCGTCCTATGACAAAAATAAAGAGATTACCTTATTATGTTAGTGTCACAAAGTTTGCACACACATTTGATCTTTTGCACATGGACATATAGGGTCTATTCTCTTTGCCTTCAATCCATGGTCATAGGTATTTCCAAATAGTGGTAGATGATCATTCTAGACATTCCAGGATCCAAGGTTGTTAAAAATGGATTTTTACCAAAAAACCATTAGAGGGTCAAGTAAAAGTAAAACATAAAAGTGAAACGTAAAAGCGTAGATGTTATATACTATATGAAATATTATTTTAAAAATAATATAAGTACATACAAATATTAATATACAAAATACTATATTAAATTTAAGTACTAAATTAACATAGAGTCCATAAGTTCAATACTTATATTTCATAAAAGATCAACTAAAACCTAAATAACTCATACTTCGTTTGATCTTTAGAGTGTGGGTATATTGGAGAGAATTACTAGTACAAGCACCATTTGACTTTTTGAAATCTTAATCCAAGACATAACAATCACTAGCAAACCATAAGAGGGAAAAACTAAGTTTTAGATTTAAACTACACTCTACTCTACAAATGGGTTAACTTATGTTATTAAGTTAGAACAAAAAAAAAAGAACATATGTATTAAATTATTTAAAACCTATACGAACTAATGAGTGAAGATTGAAGAATAAATGGACTGCAAAACTAATGAGCCCTCAAATTCTTAACTGATGCAAAATTGATGAACTCAAGTTATGTTTTTGTAATGGAGTTAAGCTTCACTAATGACCAACCGATATGCACGAAACCAACATGGAACCGTCAATCTCAAATCAGTGTGGAACTAGCATCTAGCTTAACTATAGAAAACTCAACCTCAAAGCATAAGAGTCAGATGCACTCACAAGCAACAAGGGTGAAATACACTGAGAAGCTTTGAACTAATCTTATGGATGTTGATGTTGCCCCCAAACAAATGCCAAATCGAGTAAATCCTTGCCCAAATCCATTTTGAGATCCATAATCCATTAAAGTACAACCTAATTACCCTTTAAACATAAAAACGTAAAATCCTGAGTTGAAATCAGGTTTTCAATGACTTTAAGTTTTGAAGCACATTTTGAAATGATTTTACCAAACTTCTTTTTTATGTAACATCTAACATGCTTTTTAGTCTTCAAATAGTAAAATTGTTGGATTTTACATTTTTATATTTTGAAACGCGATTTTAACAACCATGCCTAGATCTTTTTTATGAAGCACAAATTTAAAAATAATAAGGTTAAAGTCATTAGAGCATATAATGACCTATAATTTTCTGTCCCTCGATTTTATAATGCCAAAAAGGATAATTTACCAAAGGTCTTCCATGGAAACCTCATAGCAAAATAGAGCTATTGAGTGAAAACATCAACACATATTAAATATGACTAGATCCTTGATGTTTTATTCCATTTTTCTAAAACTGATTTTTGTCCTATGCCATAACTCTTGTTGTCTTCCTTATCAATAAGACTCCATCTAGTTTTTTGAATAATCAAAGTCCTTATGTTGTTTTATACAGGCATCCACCAACCCTAGTTGACCTAAAGGTTTTTGGTTCTCTATGCTTTACTTGTACTTTGGTTTCTTATTGAAGAAAGTTTGATTCCAGAGCAAGGAAGGGTACATTCTTAAGTTACACGATTAGAACATATAGGTTAGGGGTAGTCCATAGGCCAACCCACTTTAAAAAAAAAACTCTAAATTTAATCCACCTATTAAATGAGCTAGTCCTAACCTATCCCATGGCTCAGTCTACTTAAAAAACTAAATTTAAGCCACCTATTAAGTGGGCTGGCCCTAGCCCACCCCATGGGCTAGCCCACTAAAAAAATTGTTTTCATCATATGTATTTAGAAGATTCTTTCAAATAGTTAAGAAAGAAGGAGTAACCAAAATGTCATGTGAGCTCCCATATGAACATAATTGTAAAGCTGAAGTTAGTTGATGGATTAGGACCTTGCCATCCATATCTTTCCATTGGTCAAATAAATTGATTGCAACAAGATACAAATAATTTGCAATAAGAAGGATAAGTTGCCATTGAAAGGCAATAAAAGTGAACTAAGCTAAACTAAAGTCCAAGAAAGAAATAATGCCAATGCCCCTTAAAAAAGAATCACCTAAACTTAAATAAGCTTTTAGCAGAAATAATGAACTTAACAGTCAAGCAACTTAAGAAAAAAAATTAACATGAACATAAAAGATGGTATATAAACATAAGGCAGAACCTCCTTGTTTGGAACTCTCAAATTGGCGTTGGCTTTATAGAACAAAAAAATAATAATAAAAGAAAAATATGCACTAAAAGAATTGATAATATTATACAAAGCCAAGCTCGGAGCAAAACCTCAAAAAGATATTTTTTTTTAAAAAAAAGAACCAGTTACTTCACGTCAAACATTTATTGAGAAATAATTAATTCTATTGTATAGTCTCACTCACTTTTATGTATAAGAAAAAAAGAAAAATAACATTATATGCATTATTACTAGCTTAGTGAACAATGCTTTGTTCCTTGAGCCCCTCACTGGCCATCATGAAACTGTAGACAAATATTCAATAATTTATGAGAAAAGTTACAATTCAAGATGTGTATAAGTACAACCAACTAATATTATAAATTATTTTCCTACTTCATGCCTAATATATTTAAAAAAATAACATAATGGTTTCTTCCCCTTCATTGCTATTTTAATTTTATTTAGCTTATTAAGAGGCTTTGATTCATCCATTGTACATTGGTACTCTATGATAGAACTCAATCAACTCACAAAACACATTATTAGAATACTGTGACTCAATCCTTATATCAAACAGTTAGTAGATAGTTGAAGAAGTATCATGAAGTAAAGCTATAGAAATAGGAAAATAGCACCCAATATCTCACATTATCCACATCTATTCCCTCAAATCAAAGAAGAATTAAGTGTAGACATTTTCCATAATTGAGTAGTTGAAAATGACTAGTTATAAGCTCTAATTGAAACTTCTCTCCCACTCAACAAGATTGGCAACTATGGGAGCTGTTACTGGTAGTAGCATATTAGAATAAGTTACAAAATTGAGAAATTAAGCTACAAAACTGAATTGTGTAAGCTATTACCTGAAGGGGAATGTGAGGCCAAGTTTGAGTAGGAGCTTCGAATTTAGTGATAATGAACATTGTGACACATTCTAGGAAGATCAATATCTACAAAGCTTGAACACTGCTACGATTGAATGTGGTGGAGAATGATTCAAGGTGGTGGAGAATGATCAAATCTGCAATCAAGCTCGAGCAATAGTTGGAGGACGGTTGAATGTGTTTTGTGCATATTGAAATTGTGATTAGGGCTCAAAATTAGGATTGGGGTTTTAAGGTTTATAATTAAAAAAAATTGAGAAAAAGATTATTAAAAAAAAATAGTAGGGCTGACTCATAGGTTGATCATATCCTAACCCACATAATTTGGGAGGGGGGGTTTATAGGTTAGGGCTAAATGATCCAACCATTAAGTGGGCCATTCAAAAATAAGGCCACTAATAGGGTTAGGCGGGGTTGTCACATGGGTTTTGGCCCACATTGACAGCTCTAATTGCATCTCTTCTTTCATCTAATAATCCTTCCCAACCTGATTGTGACTTTCCATTTTTTCCACCAAATGAAGTACTTCCAAATCCAATAGATCCATCTCCTAGTCCTAATGTTTGTACTCCTTAATCTTAGGATCAATGTTCACACACACACTCAGATGTCCTACATCTCCTTAGGCACTCAATTAGGACTAAAAACCTCTAACTTAGCTCCAAGATTACTGTTAGAATTAGGCACATGCTAATTTGTGGCCTTAGTCATTACTTAGTTATAGTTGACTTGTAGAGCTAATTATTAGGAATTAGTATAGTAATTATGTTGTGTAATTACTGTTGTGATATACTGTTATTGTATATAAATACGACCTTACTTGTGTGTAATCAACACATAATTCCTCAAACCTTCTCTATGATATCAGAGGCCACCCACTGTGGCTAAAAGTTTCCTATCATCACTATACGTCAACCAGTGGTTCTCATATGTCAATTCAGCTGCCATTTTCCAATGAGGTCCTTCACTGCTAGTGACCCTAGATCATAGTCAAACGCCGTCAACCGGCCAGCCACCAGAGACTCACCATCGGCTGCGACCCCACGTGCCCCCCATGCGTTGTGGTCCTAGTCTGTATGTCTTCTTCACGTACCACGCGTGAGCATAGGCCCACCACTTTCTAGCCACCCTCCAACCCCTCCCAAAATCATCCTATTGTTCATAGCCCACGAACCCTATTATCCACTCCTCACCACTCTACCATTCTAAGTTTTTTTTTTTCGCATTCTGCCCTAGCTCTTTTGTACTCAGCAACCTTACAGCCTCCTAAGCCCTTACCTTCACCTAAACATTCATGTCTAACTTTGCCAATATCTCTAACACATCCCCAACCACCAGTTTCACCTTTATTCCCTTGATCCCTTGTGATAAATTGGTGGATGAAGTAAATTACACCACTTGGGTCGTTGTTGTGGAGCTCTAGTTTGAAGGGTAGGGTAGCTAGGATCACTTAGTCAAATAAGCCAAAGACATTCGTACCAAAAACCAAGCTAAATGGAAACAAATTGATGCTTATCTCTACATTGTACTATGGTACTCTATTGATGCTAAGCTCTAGATGCAATTCCATTCTTACTAGACTTGTTATAATGTTTGGGCTAAGACCAATAAAGTATACTGCAATGACGTCAACCACAAGTACAACATTGTTTCTAACTTGATGACCATTAATAAACAAGAAATGGATATATAGACCTATTTGAATAAGTTTGATAATTTAATTGCTAAATTCGATGCACTTATGCCCTTCACTGATAATGTAGATAAAGATGCAGAACAGTGTGGAAAGTTCTTTATGGTTCTTGACCTTGCTGGTCTCCCGCTTGAACTTGATTCATTTCGTAATCAAATTGTCCCAAGCCCTAAGGTTTTGACATATGATGCGATCTTAGAACAACTACTGTGTATCTTCACTTCTATAGTTTTTGCTCTTACACCGGCACTTATTGAATCTTCTGCACTAGTTTCCTAATTCAAGAACTAGGGTAAGGCAGACGTGGCAGAGGTTGCAGTGGTAACCATTCTCATCCTCGTTGCACTTATTGCAAATGATTTAGTTATATTAAAGAACAATGCAAACCAAGGCCATCTAACAATCTAGAAATGTGAATGTTGCTCATGTTTCCCCATTTGACTCATCTGAGAAGGTTTTCGTATCTACCACTGAGTATAATAAGCATATCAAACACAAAGCAGTCATATAGCCAACTACACTTGTCGCTTCTGTTGCTCATAACAATAATCCTGTAACCTTTCTTTTATAGTCTTCTTTTCTAGGATGTTGGATTTTTAATTTTAACACTTATGTTCATATGTCTGATAACAAATCATTTTTCTCTCACCTTACCTATATAGATACACTACCTAGTATCACTTTAGCTAATGGTTCACAAACCAAAGTCCAAGGAATTTGTCAAGCTAATCAACTTCTCACATTATCTTTAAATTCTATATTATTTGTTCCTACTAGTCCTTTTAATTTAATTTCCATAAGCAAAGTCACTCGTATCTTGCCTTGCTCTGTATCTTTGCTAATGATTCCGTTCTTATGTAGGATCGAGGTACCAAACAAATGATTAGAGTAGGACGTGAGTCTCGAGGATTTTATCACCTCAACGTACCTACGACTCCTACAACATGTTTTGTTGTTAAGTCACTAGAGATTGTTCATCAATGTTTGGGACATCCTACCATACAAAAATTACATGTCATGGTTCCTAGTTTTTTTAAAGTGTGAGTCTTGTTAATTAGAAAAAACATGTTTGAAGTTGTTTTCCTAAAAAAAGTCTATAAACGAGTTGTGTCTCTTTTTGCTTTAGTTCATTCAAATATTTAGGATTCTAATTGTGTCACTTCTACTTTGGGTTACCAGTACTTTGTTACCTTTATATATGATTTTTTTATTGTACATGGCGATTTCTAATGAAAAATCATTTTGAACTTTTTTTTTCTATATTTAAAGGTTTCTATTTAAAAATTCAAACTCAATTTGGTTGCCTTATTAAATTCTGCGAAGTGATAATGCACATGAATATTTTTATTCTCCCTTTCAATCCTTTTTTAATTCACAGAGAATTCTACACCAATTGTCATGTGCTTATACCCCACAACACAATGGTGTTGTTGAAAGAAAAAACTACACCTAGTTAAAACAAGTCATACTTTGTTCCTACATTTCAATGTGTAACTTCATTTTTAGGGTGACACAATCTTTACCTCAAAATTTAGGTGCCCCACTCTCTCTTATTCCTTAAATAAGATCTTTATTCTCTTCCTCTCTGAGTCTTCAGATGCACTTATTTTATTCATGACCTCACTTTAGGAAAAGATAAATTAGTTGCCAAATCCCTGAAGTGTCTTTTCCTAGGCTACACTCGATTGTAGAAATACTACCGATGCTACTCTTCAATTCTCATAAGATATCTTGTCTCTACTGATGTGAACTTCTTTGAGACCCATCCTCTCTTCCTATCTGCTTCTGATATGTATCCTGACATGGATATTTAGCTCCCAATTGGTCATTCTCACTTTTAGGTCGATCTCACACTTGTCTCGACTACTTCCTTGCTCATATATCAATGGAGACCACATCCATAGTAAGTTGATGCATCCTTAGACCTAATTGATTAGCCAATTATTCCTATTCCATTAGACTATTCTTCTTCATCTTCTATACTAGAATTACCCATAGCATTGCACAAAGGTATCATATTTACTCGTAATCTTAATCTTATTTATACTTATCATTTGAAGTATCATCGTTTATCTTCTTCCTATTATGCTTTTGTGTCCTCTTTGTCTTCTATTTTTGTCCCCAAAACTACTTGTGAAGCCTTATCTCATTCTAGATAGTGACATGCTTTGATTAACAAAATGATTGCTTTACACCTAAGTGGCACTTGGGAACTTGTCCCCTTATCCTCAAAAAATAACTGTTGGCTGTCAATGGGTCTATATGTCAAGATTGGCCCAATGGGAAAGTCAATCACCTAAAAGCACGATTAATGGCCAAAAGATACACACAAATATTTGGCCTCAACTATGGGGGCACTTTCTCTCTTGTGGCCAAGATTGCTTATGTTCGTCTCTTTCTTACTTTGGCTATTACTCAGCATTGGCCCCTTCATCAGTTAGACATTAAGAATATATTCTTACAGGTGAATTACAAGAAAAGGTCTATATGCGGCAACCACAAGGTTTTAATGCTCACTGATCTCCTAACTTAGTTTACTAATTATGTTTATCCTTCTATGGCCTAAAACAATCTCCTTGTGCTTGGTTTGAGATATTCAACTTTGTCATTCAGTAATTTGACATGACTAGAAGTGAGGCTGATCACTCCATATTCTTCTATCAATCTTCACCTGATCTTTGCATTTATCTTATTGTTTATATTGATGAAATTGTCATCACAGGTAATGATCAAGCTCGTATTTGGCATCTTAAGCAACATTTATCACACTGCTTTCAGAGAAAAGATTTGGGTCTTCTTAAATATTTTTTGGGGATCAAGGTTGCTCAATCTAATGCAAGTGTTGCCATTACTCGAAGAAAGTATGTTTTAGACATACTTGAAGAAATAGACATGTTAGACTGCTAATAGAGTGATACTTCAATGGATTTCAACATCAAACTACCATCATGTCAGGGGAAGCCTCTAATAGACCCTGATAGATATAGATGTCATGTTGGTAAGCCTAACTATCTTATAGTAACTCAACCGAACATTACCTTTGCTAAAAGTGTGCTAAGCCAATTTTTGAGTGCTCCTTGTGATAGTCATTAGGATGCTATGGTTCGCATTCTTAGATACATTAAGAGTACACCAGGTAAAAGGTTACTTTATGAAAACAAAGGCAATGCTCAAGTTACTAGTTATTCTGATGCGGATTAGGCATGTTCACCATCTGATAAACGATTAACTTTAAGGTATGGTGTCTTTGTTAGAGGTAATCTAATCTCATGATGGAGTAAAAGACAAAACATAGTTGCTAGATCCAATGCAGAGGTTGAGTACCGTGCAATGGAGGCGGCAACCTGTGAGCTAATGTGGTTAAAACAATTGCTCCAATAGCTTAAATTGGGAAAGGTCATGGAAATGAAACTATATGTGACAACCCAGCTGCCTTGCATATTGCTTCCAACCTATTTTTTCATGAAAGGGCCAAACACATAGAGATTGACTACCATTTTTTCAAAGAAAATGTTCTTTTAGGTTTGATCACTACTGGTGTTGTCAACTGCAATGACTAGTTAGCTGATATATTTATTAAGTCCTTAAGAGGATCTCAAGCTGATTTTATTTGTAATAAGCTCATTCATATGATATATATGCTCCACCTTGAAGGAGAAAGTTAGAATTAGGCATATGCTAATTTATAGCCTTAGTCATTACTTAGTCATAGTTGACTTGTAGAGTTTATTATTATGAATTAGTATACGTAATTATGTTGTATAATTATTGTTGTTAAGTGTTGTTATTGTGTATAAATACTAGATTACTTGTGTGTAATCAACACACAATTCCTTAAACCTTCTTTAATTACCACTGAACATTGTCCAACTCAGTTGAGGTCCAACATCCTTTAGGTAAATTGTATCTAATTTCTATATACCTCTCTTACACTTTTGTCACTCTTACACAAAACTTATTCATTAAATATTACTGCTACTGTTGAACCTACCATATACATTCAATTTGTTCAACATGACTGTTGGAGAAAGGCCATAACTTCTAAAATACTAGTACTAGAGCAAAATTGGACTTGGATTATGACAAATTTACCTTTTGGTAAGCAATCAATAGGTTGAAAATGAGTCTGTAACATGAAATATATATCAGTTAGCAACATAGAGAGTCATAAAGCCAATTCGTTGGCTAAATGTTATACTCAAACTGAAGGATTGGATTTCTCAAACACCTTTTCCTAGTGGCCAAAATGATTATAGTCAAAATACTTCTTGCTCTTACCTCAATCCAACACTAGCATTTACACCAACTAGCATTTACACTAGCATTTTAACAAATTTTCCTTTCTATTTGAAAACTTGAAAACTTATTAGTAATTTAAAAGAAGTGAAAATAGGTCTAATACTTAATGATAATAGATAAAAAGAGAAAACAAGATGATAAAATTGAGAGAAGCGAGAGAACTATCAATTGATGACAGAATGTCTCATGCATGTTGTTCCAACAAATGCACCGAGGTTTGAGAAGGAAAATGCCTTTAACACAATATCCAAATAACAAATAATTAATAAAGACAAAGGATAAAATCTTCATGGTTGATTGATGTCACTCATCTCAAAGTAATACTTAAACTATCTTTCAAACAAATTGAAGTTTATGGAACATCACAAAATCCCAACCATTTAGAAATAATATTTTAAGAATAATCTAAACATGTAATGGACTTTATGCAGAGCAATGGAATCTAAGGAGGTTAACGATCAAATCACAAATTGAGTACATTTGCTTAGAATGAAGTTATATTTAACCCAAAATGCATATAAATTTAGCCAAAAGTTCCTTTGTATGTGCCAATGTGGAATCTATTATGCATGTTATATTGCTATCTTTCAATGTTAAAAGGAATATAAGCTTATTTGTTACAAAAAAAAAAAGTTTGATGAATGTTGGTTTCAAAGTTCTAAAAAGAAATACAAAATATAATATAGAAGGAAATGTAAGATGTGAATTCTAGATTAACATTCTTTGCAATTGCATAAAAAATGTCCATAGATAAATCCAAGTTTCTCCACCCTCCAAGCTTAGTAGCAAAATTTCAAGGAATTGGTACTAACTGATCTTTGGATTAAATTCATAGAAAGGGATGCCTCTTCAATCATGCTATATTTTTTTTTTGAAGAATTACCTATAGTCACGACATAAATGAAAGAAAATCTCCTTTAATTATGATACTAAGAAGAAAATGTAAGAATGAAAATCAAATGAAACATCTCAATGATCCTTGGACTCATGGGATTGTTTCTTTCGCTTCTACTCAGTTGTGTACAGACTCTGCTCTTTCTCCCCATTTTCTCCCTTTTTCTACACCGTTTCAGCTTTGGTTATTTGAAATCATCTAGCCAATAATTAATCTCCATCTTAGTAATTCTCATTCAATTTAAATGCTCATGAAACAATATATTGAAAGCTGAATATTAAATAACAGCTAATGGTCATTTATTTGTGTTACTAAGAAGACATGAAGATAATTTATTTAATTATTAAGGAGGCATACTAAACTGAAGCTAAAATTAAGCACAAAAGACGAAACATCTAGCAGTTAGAACATGGTAGAAATCGTTAAGTATACGCCAAGTTTGGTTATGTGACTAGAGGAGAAAATAACTGTCGCTTATTGATCTCCTGTAGTGTGTATGAACTCTAGAATCTTAAATATATTGAGCAACCAAACTAAAACTGAAACACTCTTTTAAGGCCAAAAGACACTCACTTAAAGGTTTGAAACAAACATATGTTAATGTGACTTATAATGGCAAACAAAAGTGGAGAAGTTAACGATGTGAGAGAACAAAGGAGGGAATACAATATAAGTAGCCACATATGCAAAGACACTATGGTAGTTAGAGATGGAAATATTAAGAAGTTGAGATGACAGCTCCATAACTCGCACTTTAACTTTTGTATATTATAAATAAATTGGGTGTACATAATGTTTTTTTGTACGGTGACCTTCATGAGGAAGTGTACATGACTTTACCCCTTGTTTTTCACTCCTCTAAACCTAATCAAGTTTGTCATATACAAAAGTCTATTTATGGTTTGAGATAAGCTAGTAGACAGTGGTTTTCCAAGTTGTCATCTACCTCATTAATCTTTTTCGACTATATCTAATCCAATGTAGATTATTATTTATTTGTGAAGAAAACTGCCTCATCATTCACTACACTACTGGTTTATGTTGATGGCATAATTCTTGCAAGCATTGACCTCTAAGAAATCATTCCTATCGAACAAATACAGGATTCCTTTTTCAAGATTAAAGACTTAGGCCACCTAAAAGACTTCTTTGGTCTTCAAATAGCCAAAAATAGCTTGCATTTCACTGTGCCAAATAAAAGTATGCACTTGAATTAGTTCAAGATGCTGAACTTCTTGGTTTTAAGCCTGTCTCAACCCCTAAAGTCTCTAATCTTAATTTACAAAAAGATGATGGTCATTCTTATAATGACATTTCGAGGGTGCTCCACCTTACCACAAGTAAGCCTGACATTACCTATGATGTCATCTCATTCATTTCCTAGCCAAGCCTATGATCTCCCACTTTCATGCAGCCACTCGCATTCTCAGATATATCAAAGCATCACTTGGCAAAGTTTTGATTTTTTTCCTATAACTTGTTCTATACAACTCAAAGGGTTCTCTAGTTCAAATTAGGCAGCATGTTTGGATAGTAGAAGGTCAATTAGAATTTATTTTATTTTCCTTAGAGACTTTTTAATTTCATGGAATATTTTGCTCAAAAGTTGAATACGAGGCATTAGTCATAGCTACGTGTAAGTTATAATGACTCACTTATCTACTCCAAGATTTCATGGTTCCATTCAAGACGCTATCCTTGCTTTACTATAGTAATTAGTCTGCACTTTACACTGCAACCAATTATATAGAATTTGAGAGAACCAAACATATAGAGATTGATTGTCATCTTGTAAGAGACAAGGACCAAGTGGGGATCATTCATCTACTTGCTATACCATCCTTTGCTCAAGTTTCTGATCTGCGTACCACAAGCTTAACTCCAAAACCATTCCAATTGCTTATCTCCATGTTGGAGATTACATGATTGATAGAAATTCTTCATTTTATTGGGGGTATTAACTCAGTAGTTTACTAAGCTTACTTAGAAGACATGTCAGTAGTTAGATAGATTAGTTGGCAATATAGTTGTTTAAGTTATCAATGATCATGTGATTTGTTATTTATACCATTTTGGTAGTTGATAATAGTTTTTCTGTTGTTTCATTTTCCAGCTTATTATTACTTGATGTATACAAGCATTAATTGTATAATTGTATTAGTAATTTTTTCATTTAATTAAATTCTCATTAACTTCATTTCTCATATTCTTGTTATCTCTTAAGGGAGTTCCCTTGAGGCAATGAAGGGTGGACCTTTGCCTAACCTTCAAGATCTAAGTTATTTTACTAGCTCCTTGACTTATAACATTGGAGTAGACGTGGGAATAGGCCAAACCTATTTTCAAAACATAAAACCTAAGTTACCTAACATATACCTTTGTTTATTTTTCGTCTAGTCTGACCTTTTAAAAACATGTCCTAATATATGAAAATTTATTTAAATGTTTACTTTTTGTTAAGGTCTTTAAATAATTTAAGGTGACAAAGTGAATTAACCCATCTAGCTCCGACTCGCTATGGGTTGGCAAAAAACAAGATGAGGTGGGTTGACCTATTTTTGAAATATGGGTTGAAATTGTCAACACACCTTATTTTGTGGCGAGTTGACAAGTCAACCCACTTAAAAATTTTTAAAAAAATGATAGGTTAACAGGTTAGACAGGTCAACTCACGAGTTAACCTGCCAGAAAAAAAAATCCCATATATATATATATATATATATATATATATATATCCTTAGAACCATTTTTTAAAAGAAAAATTATTGTGAAATTTTAATCAACTTATGAAATATATCCATGCCACACTAATTGAAAATAAATAAATATTTTCCCATGATCTTATTCATTTTATAACTCATATTATATTAAATTAAATAAGAATATGTTTGGTAATAAGCTTGTGAGTAAATTAGTACCAAACATAGTCTTTAAGATTAGATAAAGATGATGACGCTAGAGAATTTGATCCTCCAGAAAGTCACCTATTTCTTTTTTTTTTTTTTGTTAGCGAGTCACATATTTCTATTTCCTATCTAGATTTTTTGTTAGCGAAATTTTAAATAATATTTAAACAAATTTTATATGATCAAAGTAAGACTTAACAAACTTAATATGTGTAGATATCCATATTCTATTTTTTTTTTTACGTGGATCCATATTCTATTTTGATTGAGTTTGTGGTGAAAAATTTGGATATATAGTTTGTAAAATGTGATAACGTTGTACCCAAAAAAAAAAAAGTTATAAAGTTTAAATATACACATATAGTTAAGAAAAAGAGTGATATTATATATTTACTACCACAGAAAGAAATCTTTTAATTGGTATTTAACGTTTGTTCATTAAAATATATTTTCTCGTTATAATTAAAGATTTAAAAACCATCATTTCTAATCATGTAAAACAATAATCATGTTTTACACCTACTTTTACTTTGTACAATTTTATGCATATTACAATTTTTAAATCCATTTGCATTCGGCTTTCAATTTTAAAAGAAGGGAAGGTGTTATTTACCGTTATATAAATTAATTGAATTTCTCTATTTACACATGATAATTTAAAGTTTTGTCCTCTTAAGAAAAATATTACTAAAAAGGATTATATGATACTTTTGTGTTACAGGAAATTCACTACAAAAGTAAAAGATTTTCTCTTTGTTGTGACTCCTGTTACTATTATTGAGTGTTGGATAACTTTGAAAGAATGTAAATAAAAATACATTTGTCAGTGTAGAAGTGTACAGATGAGAATGGGGTTGAATAATGTTACAAATTTCTTGCATGCACTTTAAAACTTAAATGCTTTTAGCTTCACAAGAAATGATATATATAATAGCAAAATATGTAAAAAGTAAAACTTTGATTATGCATATCTTCAACATCAAATGAATTTTCTCATAAAAGAAATTACAACACTGTACGCGAGCAGTATCAAGGTAGAAGCAAGGAGCAAGTGAACAAACTTATATCAAGCAGTAATCAAATACTAACTTCTCTCAATGAAACTTATAAGGTAGTCACTGAAGCAAATCAGTACAAACACTCTAAGAATGAAGTGATGATGCAAAACAGTAATAATATATATAAGGTGAAATAAAAGATGGAGGGAAGAGAAGCTTGAACACTGACTTTAATTTCGGTTCAGCCAAAACAAGAGTAGTCTACGCTTATTCTCTAAGTATAGCATGAGATTTTATAGAAATGTAAGTAGTTTTCTTCTACATAATATTTTCAAATTAGATAACAAGAAGCTAGTTTTTCTTTTATCATAACCTATCACGTAAGAGATAATAGATTTCCTCAAAAATCAATTATAACATGCATTGTCTATTACAAATCTCTCAAAACTCAAGAGTACAAGTTTCTTATTAAAGAACACAACATCTTTTTATAACTTTGTTCTGGACTGTGATTCGGGATTCCATCCAATAGGATCAACACGGTGCGCATACCACCAGACTCCGCCACCAATATCCCGGTCAGAGTCTTAAGATTACGGAATCCGACATTGGACCATACTAACATATCACTAGATCTATGCAGATTCTTATAACTGCCAATCATGATCTTACGAGATTATAGGATTTATAATTGCCCCTAACAGTGGATAATCACCATATCTATATTCCTACATTATAGGGATGTTCTCCAGTAATAAAAAGAAGACAATCCTTAACAAGATACCAATCATATATATACATGCATTGAATACTAATCATATTGTGATTCCAGTCACGTTCTATAAATATCAGGCTAAGTCAACTTAATCAGGTATTTGTTATCTCATTGCATAAACCCTACTTATACACTGCTTGACTTGAGCGTTGGAGTCCCTTTATAGGTACTCACTCCCTGGTTTAACACGTTTGTCAGCGGTAACTCAAGGAGCAAATCATCGTATACGTACCTTTCTCAGGTACCCTCTGAATCCACTTCAGAACAAACCTAATAGAACAATTATTTTTTCATTTCTAGCTTAGAAGAACACCAAACGATAATGCAAAAGAATATTCTTGGTTAATTAAGCATATTGAAGGTATTGAATGGATTAGTCTAATTAATTTGGAGCTTATTAGAGCAAATTATGGTTGTCTTTGAGCTCTTCGATCAAGTCGTATTTTCTTATCCTTCCAATAACTTGCTTTGCGGACGACACCTTATAAGTCACTACACTTAGGAAAATCTGCTAACTTCATTTTGCAATTCACCGCTTCTATGATTGTTCCATTAATCTAGTCTTTTACAAAATGACCGGTTGAACTGGTTGAATTATGAACCAGTTATGTCTTCGATTTGATTTTTTTTAGTTTATCCATAATTCAATCATGGTTTAGTTACAATTTAAATGATTGAATCAATTGAACCATGACCCAAAAGCTTTGTTGGTTCAATTTCCGGTTCAGTTTTAAAACATTATATTCATCTTCTCATTTGTTACAAAAATGTATATCTAACGTATGTTCTAATTAAGATCAAGTAAGGGCATCATGTATTGAAAACTATTTTTTTTAAAAAAAAACTACCATAATTTGTTTTCATCAAAATCTGATGAAATTAAAGTCATAAGAAAACATTAGAATTTAGTACACAAGATACCCAAAAAAATCGTAGCTTATTTGATTTTTTTCTTAAATTATATAAATTTTATTGATTTTGAGCTAATTTAATTAAAGTATTTCAATTAGTGTATTTAATTTAAGTATATTAATTATAGCTTTTGACTTAACATAATTGTTTTAATTATAGTTGTACAATTCAGACTAGAGATTGAGTCATCGGGTCAATGGTTCAATCGTGAGTCAAATAAATGGTCGAATAGGAAAATTTGGACAAAGAAAGAAATATTTTTAAAATTATTATATGAAAAATTACTTGATATAAAATATATTATATTAAAAAATATTATATAAAAAAAATATTTCCAAACAAGCGTGATAATAACCTATTGGTTTAATAATAATATAAATTAAGAAATTAATAATAATATTCAACAGAGACATATGATTTAATGGTATAATGCACATTATGATAAAGATATTTAAATATAATATTCAAATCCTAAAAATTATATTTTTATTAAGTTTCAATTAAAAAAATAAAAATAAAAGAGGCCAACTCGAGTCAATTCAATTGGGTGGGTTCCCGAATCAATCCAAATTTGAATGAGTCATTGAAAAAATCGGTTCAATAGGTTAATTGAACTAACCTAAAGCTCAGGTCTCATTTTGTACAACTATGATTTTAATTTAACAATTTAATTGTTGGATTCTCAATGGGCCATATTTGTTTTCCTTTTTTATTAATCATAATTTGTTTTCTGTATTTTATAATGAGAAAATACTTGGATAAGTTAATTATAGTACTGATTTTTTCTTTTGATAAATAAAAGTTTAGTGTGAAAAGATATTTTCTCTATTTTAAGGACACGACAAATCATCCATTTCAGTGAAAATTTATAGTAAAATTACATATTACTCTTTAATGAGGGATCTAGAATTCAAATTCAAGTAATATTGTTATCATAAGGGAAGTAGGTCAACCTAAACTTTACTTACAATATCAAGAGTTTAAATTTTAAAATTATTATTATAGAGAGGACTTTATCTAATTATTATTCTCAATCTGAAAATTAATCTCACAACAATATTGTAAGGATACTTGGTCGAAGACCCAAAAATTAAATAATTTTTTTTTTGGGTACACAAATAATTTATCTTTTTAATCTAATCAAATATGATAAGTTTATGTGAAAAGAAAGATAAATATAAATACTTTAACAGAAAGTCCTATTAATTTTAAAATGGCTTAACTATTTAGATTTTATATCTATCTTTTAATTTACATGATAAAGTTGTATGAAAATTTCACATAATCCATTTCTTAGTACATTTATTCATTCATTTAATACTTGGATAATGCACGGATTGCACACTACAGCATCTTTAAATTATGTGCACTTCAATCGATTTTTGATTTTTTTTTTTAAAAAAAAACAAGACAAAAAAGACAAGAGTATTATACGCTCCCCATTGATTAATATTACGGCTTGGAGTGAAACCGACCATATCAGGATTCAAGAGGGAAGGATTGGTATTGCGGTACTTTAATGCACGTGATGGGGCTTTTGTTACATAACAAAAGTGGTCTCACAGATGAAGTCAACTCGGGAATGTATCCTTTCATCTAAAGAAAGGAATAAATATAAAAGTTTAAATAATGATATTTTTTTAAATTTTTTGTATTAAAATTTATGTTTATCTCTTTCTTCACATGATAAAATTTGTTTTGAATTGAATTTAAAGAGTTATCTAAGAAGGCAGTTGATGGTGGATATCTCTATGGTACAACGACGACAGTGGTAGTGCAAGGGGATAAGTACTCGCAAAAAATACTTTGACACTCAAATCA
This sequence comes from Ormosia emarginata, assembly GCA_029884605.1. Classification (NCBI taxonomy): domain Eukaryota; kingdom Viridiplantae; phylum Streptophyta; class Magnoliopsida; order Fabales; family Fabaceae; genus Ormosia; species Ormosia emarginata. The sequence continues at coordinate 13,708,446 of JAQQTP010000078.1, read as the reverse complement.
GTTTGTGTGTAAAGGAAGCAGTATATCGTTTTGGATGATAGATGTATACCTTTTGACCTTGCAGAATATATGTATGAGTGTCTTAGGATGTTGAGATTAATGATGTTGACTGAAATCAAAGAGACCATTATTCTCTGTGATTAATTCTTCATTTATGTGGGATATGATTAGTATTCATATATCTCGAGGGAGTTATGCCTAGCAAATAGGCAGTTAAGAGCGCGCAACAACATTTGGGTTTTATTCTGGTGAGTCGGGTTAATCTAGACCCATAGACCCATAACCTGGTCCAGAACAATTGCTCTTAGCTTGACGCTTAGGTAGGACAACTAAGTGTCAAGATATGAGTTTAACTGGAACACACGACATGCAGTGGGCAAAGGGATCCGAGTCATAGTGTTTACGTTGGATCTCGTGATATTTTTTTCCAAAGGGTCAATGTCCATGATGTGTCATTGTATGTCTCCTGGGGTTAATGAATAAGGTCAGGATCCAAGTTGTATCGCTATGCTTAAGTCATCATTCTACTATTTGAGATATGTAATAGGTTGCCCCTATGTGTAGTTTGTGGGGTTCGTACTATGAGTGTAATTCGGTTTAGAACTGAGCTCCAAGTTATAGTTTTTCCATGGTCTTGATGAAAGTCTGTGGTCCGGCTTAGGTGTCTTTCTTAAACATCATGCGTCATTTTAGTTTTGAATGTTTTGTGCACTATCCTTTCAGTTGCTTTACTTAGAAACACTGCACCACTGAGAGAATAGTGGAAGTTGCCGTTTGGGGTTCATAACATCACAATTAGCCGTTTTCAAGTTTCAAGAAGAAGGCGTTATGATTAGCAGCTTTAAAGTTTCGAGATGAATGAAAAGACACATCTGCCCCCATTAATTACAGTGGTTGAGAAGGTTTTTCCTTACTTATAAATAGGAATGGGGTTTAACCCTTCTCACTTTCTTTCTCTCCTGACATTATAGGCTTTCTTCTTCGATGAACCATGCGATTTCTAGCCATCTCCCTCAGCGGCTTTTGGTAGTTTCAAGCTTCTTCTGCACTTTGTTCATCGTTTAAAGTTCCTCACTCCTTCTAATCCTCACTCGCTATTTTCATCCTTTTCTAACCTTTAGTGGGGGAAAGTGTCAGGGAGTGAGGAGACAGTGCAAAACAGTGGTCTATCAGTAGAGGTTCTGAGTCATTTGTCGTCCTCATTGTCTCAAGCACGATGGAGGCTTCAAGACCATGGTGGGGGTCCTGATGAGAATCCAAAGTGAGGCAGTAGTAGGGGACGTCTTTTCTGTCACTTTCTACATTGATAATCACCATATTGTCTCCGTCTTCTGTGACCGCACAATAAAAATTTGGAACTTGATCAATTGCAAGTTGAGGAACACACTTGCTGGCCATACTAGGTATGTGAACATTGTGTCGGTGTCACCTGATGGGTCTCTATGTGCCAGTGGTGGCAAAGATGAGGTAATTTTACTATATGATTTAGCTGAAAGAAAGAGGTTGAGGTTGCAGTGGCCAAGGTGACCGAGACTGTGGTGGCCACGGAGATCCCGAAGATTAAAGCTCCCCTTGCTATCGCCTAACTTGTTTTGCTTTTCATTTCATTGCCTCTTGCGTAAAGTTTTCTTGATGTATGTGGACAAGTCCTTATCTTGGGTATTTTTGTTTATACAAATAGTATTCATTTCGTTTTGTTTGCTTTCTTCACTAAGATAAGTCCAACACTCAATCTGTTTTCTACAGCTCAGCTCTCCTATCTCCACCGGGATCATAGCTTCATAATCGTAGATCAAATTAAAAGGGGTTTCTCTAGTGGAGGAATACAACGTGGTCCGATATGTCCATAGGACATGATCGAGTTGTTCCATGTAGTTCCCTTTGGCATCGTCAAGCCTCTTTTTTATCCCCTTAAGTATAACCCGGTTGGAGGCCTCAACTTGTCCCTTGGTTTTTGAGGGATCCACTGAGGTAAAATGTTGTTTAATCTTGAGCCCGGTGAGGAAACCCTTGAACTTCTTATCAGTGAACTGGGTTTCGTTGTCCGTGATAATTAACTTTGAGATTCTAAATCTGCTAATGATATTATTATAAGTGAATTTTGGATTAGCGCAGAGGTGATTGTGGCCAATGGTTCTACCTCAATCCACTTAGTGAAATAATCAACGATCACCACTAAGTATTTGACTTTCCCAGGTGCTTGGGAAAAAAGGGCCTAGGATATCCATTCCCTATTGGTAGAATGGCTAGGGAATGATCATCGTTGAAAATTCCTCAGGTGGTGCAACATAGATATTTGAGTGATGCTAGCATTGGTCACATCTTTGTATGTGCTCCTTACAATCAACTTCCATATTGGGCCAATAGTATTCAGCCCTCCACGCCTTTCGTGCTAAGGACTTGCTACCGAGATGATTCCTCGAGCTCCCTTCATGAATCTTATCCAAGACATATTCTTCCTCTTTGGGGCCAACGCATTTGAGGAAGGGAGAAGAGAAACTATGACAATATAATTGGTTGTCAAAAATAATGTACCAGGCTGCTATCCATACTAACTTTTGGGCTTTTTTTTTTAATCCTCGGGTAGTGAGCCACTGTGGAGGTAGTCAAGTATAGGTGTCATACATGTTTCATCATCTTTCAGTATGGGGACTTCATTGTCTGTAATACTGGGAGTGAGTAGAGTGTCCTGGATCACGGACCTGTTATTACTCGGGCTCTTTGTACTAGCCACTTTTAACAAGATGTTAGCTTTGGAGTTCTGCTCCGTTGGGATGTGCTCCACTGTAACACTGTCAAAATTCTTCATTAACCTTTTTACCTTGGTTAAGTACTTTTGTAATAAGGGCACTTTAGTCTGATATTCTCCTCAGATTTAGGATGTCGCCAGCTGTAAGTCACTGCATAGGATTATGTCTATAGCTCCCATCTCCTTTGCCATGTTAATACCTACTATGAATGCTTCATATTCAACTTGGTTATCTGATATAGGAAACTTAAACCTCAATGAATATTCCAATACGAGGCCGACTTCATTTTCTAACATGACCCTGGCACCACTCCCTTCGGGATTCGAGGACCCATCAACATAGATGGTCCAAGAATGTGCTCTAGGATGACCGGAGTTTGGTGATATTCCCCTCAGATCTAGGATGTCTCCAGCTATGAGTCACTGCATAGGATTATGTCTATAGCTTCCATCTCTTTCGCCATGTTAATACTTGCTATGAAAACTTCATATTCAGCTTGGTTTTCTGACGTAGGAAACTCAAATCTCAATGAATATTCCAATACGAGACTGGCTTCGTTTTCTGACATGACCCTGACACTGCTTCCTTTGGGATTCGAGGATTTATCAACCTAGATAGTCTAAGAATGTGCTTTAGGATGGCCGAAATTTGGTGTGAGCTCAACTAGGAAGTCAGATAGTACCTAAGCCTTTGTAGCTGGTCTTGGCTCATAGGTGATTCCAAACTCGGAGAGCTATACTGACTAGGCAATCATTCTCTCTGCGAGATCTGACTTGTGCAATAATTTCTTGATTGGTTGGTCTGTCCTCACTACTACGGGGTGCCATTGGATATGTTATCTTAGCCTTCTTACAGTGATTAACAGTGTTAGAGTCATATTCTCAATCTTTTGGTAACAGATCTTGGGGCCTTGTAGGATTTTACTGACGAAGTAAACCGACATTTATCCCTTGGTTGTCTCTCTTATCAAGATTAAGCTAACTACCTCGTTGCTGACAGAGAGGTAAATGTAAAGTGTCTTACCGAGGTCCAATTTTATCAGTATAGGTGGCATGAACAACATCCTCTTCAACTCTTAGAATGTGGCCTCACATTCTAGGATCTACTCAAAGTTCTTTCCTTTTTTTTTTTAAAGTTTTGAAGAAAGGAAAAGACTTTTGAGTAGCCTTGGCAAAGAAGCATGTAAGGGCAACGATTTGGCCTGTCAGTTACTGCACCTTTTTGATGGATTGAGAACTGCGCATGTCGAACACAGCTTAGCATTTCTTTGGGTTAGCCTCAATACCATGGTTTGTCAATAGAAACCCCAGAAACTTGCTAGCCTAAACCCCAAAGGCACACTTCTCTAGATTCCGGCACATGTTGTGCTTTTGAATCTCGGCAAATACTTCCTCCAAATCCTTAATATGGTTGCTAGTGTCTGTTATCTTGACTATCATATTATCAATGTATACTTCCAGCATCTTGCCAATCTGTCCATCAAAGACCTTATTCATCATATACTGGTAAGTTGCTCCTGCGTTCTTGAGTCCAAACATTATGACTCGATAGCAGTAACTCCCCATCTTGGTTATAAGGACAATCTTGTCTTTATCTTCACCATTCATGGGGATCTGGTTGTAGTCAGAATAAGCATCCATAAAGGAAAGTAGCCTGAAACTGGATGAGTTATCCACTAACTTGTCGATGTTGGGAAGTGGATAGGGATCTTTTGGATACACTTTGTTGAGATTAATGTAATCAACACATATATGCCACCTCTCATTAGCCTTCTTGACTAGGACCACGTTAGAAAGCCATGTGGTGTAGGAGACATCTCTGATGAATCTGACATCTAAGAGCTCCTTCACTTGTTTCTGGATCACCTCTTGTTTTTCCAGACTAACCTTCCTTTTTCGCTGGGCCACCAGTCTTGTATTCTTCATAATAGAAAGTCAGTGACAAATAAAGTCTTGGTCTAAACTCGGCATGTCTGCAGAAGTCCAGGCAAACAATCCTTGTTTTTCTGTAGGACCTTGACGAACGAGATCTTTCCTCCTAGCTGAGTTGCCCTACAATCTTAGTTACCTGGTCTGGTTTGGTACCAAGTTGAAGGGACTGGAGCTCTCTATCAGTTTGGGGACATGTACTGTGTAACATCCCAAAATTTATTTATTTTATTATAAATATTCATTTTATAATATTTGTGATTTTTGAGAATTTTTATGAATTTTTCCCGAGAACCTTAATTTGTGAAAACGTCAACGGGGGATCTTACTAAACCCGAGGTCGGACACGGTTTATGAGGTTTCACATTTTTTGAGAAATTTTATCAGATAAAATAATGAATCACTGTGTAATTTTATCCGCCGGACAATTAATACTGACTTCTGTTAACTGTAACAATTGTCCATTGGATAATAGCATGTGTTAGAAATCGTATCACATTATCCTAATGTAATCCATTTTATGTCTAATCAAATTTACTTTTATTCAAAAAATACTATATTTTAACCAAGCTTCTCATGGAAGCTTTGACCACCAAATGACTAAACAACCCAAAGCTTATTGAAGAAGCCACTCAACCTCTCATCTCTCTCATATTACCGCAACAATGTAGCCCTTGGAGAAGCAAAATTTTGCTTCCCACACTTAACACTTCTCACCCAAAAACATCATATATTTTCATCTATCACTTTCTCTCTCTTCATTTTCACTCTTCACCATTTTCTCTCTTCTTCTTCTCCTAGAAAAGGGGCGTTACATTGTCTTGGTATCAGAGCCCCGGTTTAAGTTTTCTTTTGGGTCTTGTGGTTTTGGACTGTCTTGTTTGTGTTGTGTGATTCTTTGTGTTTGGTATTCCGAAAGGATACATCAGACTTTTTCCTGTGTTTTGTATAGTTTGACTTGAAAGAGAATTATGGCTCGGAGAGGAGACATGACTGCAGCGATTGAGGCAATTCAGAATATGGTTGAGACTATGCTGCAACAGAACCAACAGACTGCTCAACAACAAGAGAGCACTGCACAATAGCTTGAAGCCACAGCTGATGCCCAAAACTTAGCAAAATTTCGTCGCACTAATCCTCCATAATTTAAAGGAGAATTTGATCCTGAGAAGGCCACTCTATGGATTAAGGAGCCGAAGAAGATATTCATGGGTATGAACAGTGCTAACGACAAGAAGGTGACTTATGCTACGTTTATGCTGGTTGGAGATGCAGAGGATTGGTGGACCGGAGAACAGAGATTACTAGAGACAGAAGGTCGAGAAATTACTTGGGTGGTATTTAAGGAGAAATTCTTGAATAAATATTTCCCGAAAAGTGCTAGACATGCTAAGGAGATAGAGTTTCTTGGTCTGCAACAAGGAAATATGACTGTAAGTGAGTATGCTTCAAAATTTGAGAGCTTGTCGAGGTTCTCAACTTATTTTCAACACCAACCGAACAAGGCATGAAAATGTCAGAAGTTTGAGGAAGTTTAAGGCATGATGTGAAGAGAGTTGTTATAACTTTAAAGATCAACTAATTTTCAGAACTGCTTGACACGTGTTGCTGGGTGGAAGACTTAGACCAAGCGCGAGACACGAGGAACCACAACTTTGGATCTTTTTCGGTCCCAAAGAGGAGGAAGCAGTAATGTTAATCGCTACCAGAAAAAGCCTTATTCAAGACCACCAGAAAATCAGCCGCAACGACCACAAGGTGGAAGTCTTGGAGAAAGTCCTGGTAGGACTAGTTAAACTACAACTTTTACGCCAAGATGCATGAAGTGCGGGAAGTAGCATTACACGAGGGATTGCACAATCAAATGGATCATTTATTTCAGATACGGGAAGGTCGAACATGTTTCTCGCGATTGCAATCAGACAAAGGCTAAACCTTCGGTTAATGCTGCAAGAACTGCGAAACCGCAAGATGGAGGTAGAATTTACACCCTGAGTGGTGCTAAAGCCTCTCAATCCGAAGATCTTATACAAGGAGAAGGTCTCATAGAGGATAATTTTTTAACTATACTGTATGACTCTAGGGCAACCCATTCTTTTATTTTCTATGACTGTGTGAAAAGACTTGAGTTACCTGTGTCTTCTTTGCCTTTTGACTTGACTGTCTCAACTCCTACTGCTAAACTTGTTGTTACCACCAAAGTCTATTTGAATTGTCCATTTATTGTTGAAGGTCGAATCTTTTCTGTTGATTTGCTATGTTTACCTCTTTCCTAGTTAGACATAATCTTAGGAATGGATTAGTTATCTTCTAACCATGGCCTGATAGATTGTTCTAGAAAAACCATAGTTTTTCCTTTGGATGAAAATTCTAGATTTTTGACGGCCAACCAAGTTCAAGCTTTCTTGAAAGAATGAGCTCAAGGATATATGTTATTATCTTCTTTAAAAGTCAAGAATGAAGTAGATGTGAACACACTTCCAGTGGTTCGAGAATTTCCTGAAGTCTTTCCTGAAGATGTACCTGGTTTACCACCGAAGCGGGAGATCGAGTTTACCATTGACCTTGTACCTGGAGCTGGTCCTATTTCCATAGCGCCCTAGAGAATGTCACCAACAAAGCTAGTTGAACTCAAGAAGCAATTGGAAGAACTCTTACAGAAGCAATTTGTTAGACCTAGCGTATCGCCTTGGGAAGCGCCGGTACTACTAGTTAAGAAGAAGGATGGTACTTCACGGTTGTGCGTAGAATATCGTTAGTTAAATAAAGTCACAATCAAGAATAAATATCCACTTCCAAGGATAGCTGGCTTGAAGGATTAATTGAAGGGAGCAACTGTGTTTTCTAAGATCGATCTGCGATTGGGTTATCATCAGTTCGAGTGAAGATGGAAGACATTCCCAAAACAGCTTTTCGTACTCATTATGGACATTACAAGTACCTGATGATGTCATTTGGCGTAACGAATGCACTTGCCATATTCATGGACTATATGAATAGAATCTTTCGCTCTTATTTGGACAAGTTTGTTGTTGTCTTCATTGACGATATCCTGACCTACTCTCAAAATTAGGAAGATCATGCTAAACACCTCAGCTTAGTCCTTCAGATTCTGAGAGAGAAAAAGTTGTATGCCAAGTTATCCAAATGTGAATTTTGGCTAGATAAGGTCAAGTTTTTAGGCCATGTGATCTCAAAGGAAGGAATTGTTGTAGACCCATCAAAAGTAGAAGTTGTTCTGCATTGGGAAAGGCTGAAGACAGTGACAGAAATTCGAAGCTTTATCAGATTAGCTGGATATTACCAGAGATTTATTGAAGGGTTCTCAAAGATTGCCAAACCTCTCACTCAACTCACGAGGAAGAATCAAGCTATTGAGTGGACGGATGCTTGCGAAAAAAGTTTTCAAGAGCTGAAAAGGAGACTAACTACTTCACCAGTATTAGTTCTACTTGATCCAAGAGAACCATTCGAAGTATACTGTGACGCTTCATATCAAGGATTAGGGTGTATACTTATGCAAGGCGAAAAAGTGATGGCTTATGCTTCGAGGCAACTGCAAGTACATGAAAAGAACTACTCAACTCATGACTTAGAATTAGCTACTGTTGTTTTTGCTTTGAAGATATGGAGACATTTTCTTTACAGAGCAACATTCAACGTCATTAGTGATAATAAGAGTTTGAAGTATTTATATGATCAGAAAGAGTTGAACATGAGACAGCGAAGGTGGTTGGAATTCTTAAAGGACTATGATTTCCAACTTCAGTATCACCCTGGGAAGGCGAACGTTGTGGCCGATGCCTTAAGTAGGAAAACGATCAGTATTTCTGCTATGATGATCAGAGAAAAGGATTTAATAGAACAGTTCAGAGATGTATGGTCTTTTATGGAATTAATGCAGGGCAAAATCTGTATGAACATGGTCACAATCTTAAGTGAGTTAATGGATGACATCCAATAGAAGCAGAAAGTTGACAAGTTCTTACAAGAAGAAAGGAAGCTGATGAAGCAGGGCGGTATATCAACATTAGAGGAAGGAAGCAATGAAATTTTAAGATTCAAAGGCAGAGTCTGTGTGTCTAAGGATCAAAAGCTTAAGAAGTACATTCTTGAACATGTTCACACGAGTCAGTTGAGTATGCACCCCAGGAATAACTAAGATGTACTAAGATTTGAAGAAGTTATTTTGGTGGCATGGAATGAAAAGAGATATTGCTAGATGTGTGTCTTCCTGTTTGGTATATCAGAAAGTGAAGATTGAACATCAAAGACCATCAGGAATGTTACAACCCTTGACTATTCTCGAATGGAAGTGGGATAGTATTGCAATGGACTTTGTTGTTGGATTACCAATGACCAGAAAAGGATACGATTTGATATGGGTAATTGTTGATTGACTCACAAAGTCAGCACATTTCTTGTCGATCAACATAAAGTATTCATTGGAAAAATTAACTCAGTTGTACATCGGTGAAATTGTCAGACTACATGGTGTACCTACAAGTATTGTTTCTGATAGAGATCTGAGATTTTCGTCTAAGTTTTGGCAAAGTCTTCAAGACGTAATGGGAACAAAGTTACGCTTAAGTTCTGCATATCATCCGCAAACAAATGGTCAATAAAAAAGAACGATTCAATCATTAGAAGATTTGCTTAGAGCTTGTGCATTAGAGAAAACTGGAAGTTTGGATGAAGTTTTACCATTGGTAGATTTCACCTATCACAACAGTTATCATTCGAGCATAGGGATGGCTCCCTATGAGGCTCTGTATAGACGAAGGTGCATAATACCTTTATGTTAGTATCAAGACAGAGAGCGACTTACAGTTGGACCTGATTTCATACAACAGACGATTGAGAAAGTCAAGATGATTCAGGAAAAGATACGGACGTCTCAAAGTTGACAAAAGAGCTATGCGGACAAAAGGAGAAAACCTCTTGAATTTGAAGAAGAAGAGCATGTATTTTTAAAAGTCACGCCTACGACTGAGGTCGGTCAAGTTCTCAAGTCTAGAAAGCTTACTCCTAAATTCCTTGGACCTTATCAAATTCTTCGTCGGATAGGTCCAGTTGCTTATCAGATAGCTTTACCACCTTTTCTTTCAAATCTCCACAATGTCTTTCATGTGTCACAACTTTGAAAATACATTCCTAGCCCTAATCATGTTATAGCACCTGACTCAGTACAATTAAAAGAAAACTTGACTTATGAAGCATCACCTATAAGGATTGAGGATAGAAGGATGAAGCAACTTAGAGGAAAAGACATCCCATTAGAAAAGGTAATCTGGAACGAGACAACCGGAGATGCGACATGGGAATTGGAGGACAAGATGAATGAGCAATACCCACAGTTATTCTAAGATATGAAAATTTCAAGGACGAAATTTCTATTTGAAGGGGAGAGTTGTAACACCCCAAAATTTATTTATTTTATTATAAATATTTATTTTATAATATTTGTGATTTTTGAGAATTTTTTGAATTTTTCTCGAGAATGCAGAATATTTTAATATAATTTCTCATTTTACGTGCAAACTAAGCGGAGCCAGGGAAATGCAATATTTTTCCCAAGAACCTTGATCTATAAAACCATTGACAGGAGATCTTACCAAACCCGAGGCTGGACATGATTAATGAAATTTTACGTTTTTCAAGAAATTTTATCAGATAAAATAATGAATCGCCGTGTAATTTTATCCGCCGGACAATTAATATTGACTTCTGTTAACTGTAACAATTGTCCATTAGATAATAACATGTGTTAGAAATCTTATCATATTATCCTAATGTAATCTACTTTATGTCTAATCAAATCCACTTTTATTCAAAAATATTATATTTTAACCAAGCTTATCATGGAAGCTTTGACCACTAAATGACTAAACTACCCTAAGCTTGTTGAAGAAGCCACTCAACCTCTCCTTTCTCTCCTATTGCCATAGCAATGTGGCCCTTGGGGAAGCAAAATTTTGCTTCCCACACTTAACACTGCTCACCCAAAAACATTACACATTTTCATCTATCACTTTATCTCTCTTCATTTTCACTCTTCACCATTTTCTCTCTTCTTCTTCTCCTTCACCCTCATGCAGCCCCAATAGGTGACCATCACCATTTTCATTTTCTTACTTCACCATCACCATTTCTACATTCCTCTCATCATTCTCTACATTTCTTATTTGAAGATCTTCTTCAAAATCCATCATCTTCTTCACCATTTTTCCAAGAACAAAGCTTGAGGCTTTAAGGTAAAGCTTCCATCTTTCTTTCTCCTTTTCTTCATTTTCATGTTCCTTGGTCACATTGGTGACTAAGGATTTATCTTTTTCAAAGCTTGGTGTTGATTCTTTGAGTTTGGTTTTCTAGGGTTCTTGGAGGGCCCAAAACTGAACCACCAAGAAGCCAACTAGGAGGCCATTTTCGTGTTCTTCCTTTAGGTAAGAGGGAGATTTACTCACTTCAACCATTATTGGTGGTGAGAAGACCTTTGTGTGGTTGTTGATAGAGATATCCATATTGGATGCTTACTTTATTTGATAGTTTTTCATGTCTATGTGTTCTTGATTGAGATTAGTGATTGAATGATGGTTTTGAATGCTTATTAATGTTAGATTTAATGAATGAAAAATTTGAGGGTTTACTACCCTATTGAGAGGCCACGATTTGGCCATGAATTTTAAGGGTTGGATTTGATTTTGTGTAAAATAAGACTTATGTAATTGAGTATTGAAAGATTGATGCATGAAATGGAACAAAGTTTGGAACCTTAATGGCTTAGGGAGGCCACGACCTCTAAAGGAATTTTTGGAGTTCAAGTGATACTTTGATGCATCTTTAGGAACAAAGAAACTAGACATTAATAATTTATAATGAGATGGAAGAAATTGATTGAGGAATGAACATTAAGAGGGCCATAGTTTTGAAGGGCTCCTTAGCCCAAAATTCTCATAATTGATCAAGACTTAGTACATTGAGAATGTTGGATTCATAATATGAAATTGTGGTATGTGTTGAAACACACACAAACACACACACACACACACACACACACACACACACACACACACACACACACACACACACACACATATATATATATGTTGATATTGAGGATTGGTTTTATGCTATCGTGAGTCCATATGTGGAACTAAGTACTTGTGAATTGTACTTGATGAAATTGTGGCATGATATTGTTGAGAATTGTCTACATGTCATTATAATATGTTACATGAGAAATACTTGTTGATGAATATGCATGTGATGCATTGTCTATGAGGAACATATCATTGATACACATACATGATATAAATTGAGTCGTCATGCATATGTGATGTCCATTGAACTTTATTGAGAAAGGCAATGTGTGCCTAGGAGATTGAATAACACCTTTATGCGGGTGCGAATAGACTAAGCGTAGGGTCATAGTGGTTGATCTTGGGGGCGTCAGGGTGCGGGTGTCTCACAATAGACAGTGGTAGCTCCACTAGGGCCGTGGGATAGACCGATGCAAACATACCGACGATCCGAACCGAGACGCTATCCTATATCGCGATTAACTGTTGAGGTGCCATGTATAAGCTATATTGCGCAAATATTTTTATGAGATGAAACACTTTATTTTTAAGGCTAACGAGATACTGACATGACTCCTTGATAATTCTCTCTGAAATGTTTATGTCTAGTTCCATGGAGTAAGATTTTTGGTACCATAATGCATTGTGCATTGTCCATTGTCAGTCTCATATTTCATTGAGCATGAGTACTTACGCTGTTGAATTATCTACTTTTACTGTTGATATAATTATATGATTCAATAAACCGTTTACTGTCTGAGATTCTGTTGTTATTTCTCTTTTATTGCTTACTTGATTATTACTATCGATAACTGTATATGTTGTAATGTTATGTGGGCATCCACCGTCGTTCTGTTTTCTTACTACCGTATTGGTTATGAAAGCTGGGTGTCTCACCTCTTTTCTGTATATCTGTACTTTTGTTTTTAAATTATGTGCTTCTGAGAAGACGCTCGCGAGGAAGAAAAGGAAGCGCCTGAGTTTCCTGGCTTTTGGCCTTTGAATGAAGATGTCTTCACATCCGCACCGATTTTTGGGTTACGCAAGGATGACCTTTCATGGTGGTCTAGACTGCTGGCATATAAATTTGGGCACGGACCATTGCATCTATCATTGTGAGCTGACTGTGTCTTTAGCCTGAGGTCATTATGACCCGCCTGTCTTTGATTTTACTACTTTCGTCCATTTAGAGTTTTATCTGCCTGTTAGAGATTTATGGGATGACCTTTATTATACCCCACAAGAGGATTTCTTCCTCTCCACTGCTCAAGCTTTTGCTCGAAATTCGGTCGCTCCGATGGCGATTTCATCGGATGAGGAGGACCCTGCTACGGTCCCTTCTCGTCAGTCTTAGGGGGCTGATATTGTCGATGGCTACTGATGGCTATCCGTTTATCTTTTTGGGAAGCCTGACGTTTTGCTAATTTGATGGGATGTATATTTTGTAAACACCTTGAGTGGGTAAAGCCTTTTACTTTTTGTATATTTTGATGATGTAACTGAACAGGCTTGATGCATATAATATTATATATATAATGTGAATGTATGATTTTAAATTCCATGTCGATTTCCATTGTATCTACAATTATCATTACCTTTTCAAAAAAAAATAATACATACATTTATTTTAATACTCGATTAATACATACTTGCGATTGGAAATGGTTATTTAAAGGTTAACAATGAACTAGGTCTTTATCTATGATATACTTATTTTCTGCATTTTATTTCGCATTACTATGGTGTGACGCTTCTTCTTCTACGAGAAAAAGGGGCGTTACATACGGTCGATCTCTTAGCATACATCTAACTTGGTCAAGAGGACATTGATGGTGTCCGTAGTTACCAGAGTTAAGTCATTGCGTCGGTCCGTGGTTTATGACTTAGTCTCCTTTGACTGTTACAACTCTGTCCATTTAGTCTAGGAATTTCATGGCCAAGTGAGGTTTGGAGATCACGGCCCCAAAGGTATTGAGTGAAGGGCGGTCTAATATAACATTATAGGCTGAAGGACAATCAACCACTAAGAACTTGACCTTGATAGTTTTGAAGAAGGAGTCTTTTCCCAAAGTCAAGTGAGTCTTAATATACATAACTGAGGTCATCTTATCCCCTGTGAATCCGATCAACTTGTCGGTGTACAAGATTAGTTCTTCTTTTGACAATCCTAGCTTGTTGAACAATTCTAAGAACATAATGTCGATCGAGATCCCCTGATCCACAAACATTTTGCGGATCTTGGCATTTGAGATTATCTCGGTAATGACCATGGGGTCATCATGGTCCAGGATGGTATTTCCATAATCCTCATCAGAGAACGAGATCACTGGGGTTTTCTTGACCCTCTGCCCGACTTGGTTCCTATGAGGGATGCCACACTCATCATAGCCCGAAAGGCCCTCTTCCTGGCATATCCAGAATCACGTCTGCCTGCGAAACCCCCCAAGATGGTGTTTATTGTTTGGTTTACTTCAGCATGGCGATGATTATCTTCATAAGTTCTATCTCTTCTATTTTCACAATTCTTTCTTGGAAATCAGTTCTCACCTCCATAATCTCAATTAGCAACTTTCTCCAAGTTATGAATTCTTTTTTCCTGGAGATGAATTCTTTTATCTTGAAGTCTAACCAGAGAGAGTAATTCTGCTCTGGATAACTCGTGATGATCAGATTCAGCATGGTGAGATCAAACTTCATTCTCCACTTGATCTCCAAGGCGTTGTAGCACTGATACCCATTATCCAACATCCCTAAAAGGTGCTCTTAGAGGACCTAGATGTTGCCTCACCAGGATTCGTGGGAACGAAGAGGGAAGATTCTCTTTGGTGAAAGAAGTCTCCAGCCCATCTTGCTTGGGCTCCGGTTGAGCTAAGATTGGTTCTAGAATAGGCTCATGAGTAGTATACACAGATGCTGGATGATAATTTACAGACGGTGGGTTGCACGCAACAGAAACGCGATTTTGGTTGGTTGAGGTTTGTCTCCTCCTTGTGTTAACCATGATGATGGTGGTAATGAGAGTATTGATGGTGGTGTTGGGAGTAGAAGTTTATCTCTTCCCACAGATGATGCCAATGTTCTAAATTGGATTTAGAATGTTACCTAAGAAGGTAGTTAATGGTGGATACCTATGTGGCACAATAGCAATAACGGTGGTGCGAGGGGGTAGGTAACTGCAAAAGGCACTCCGACGCTCAAGTCAGTTTGTGTGTAAGGGAGATAGTATTTCGCATTGGATGATAGTTGCGTACTTTTTGACCTTGCAGAGTATATGTATAAGCGTCTTAGGGCATTAGATTTCGAGCATTCAATTTGGATTGAATGTTGTTGACTGAAATCAGGGAGACCGTTATTCCTTGTGATTAATTCCCCATTTATGCAAGATATGATTAACATTCATATCTCTTGAGGGAGTTATGCTTAGCAAATAGGTAGTTAAGAGTGTACAGTAACGTCTGGGTTCTATTCTGGCTGGTTAGGTTATTCTGGACTTGTAGACCCATAACTTGGTCCAGAATAAAGTTATATACACATTTTGTTGTAAAAGTAAGCATAAAGAGCTTA
Organism: Ormosia emarginata; assembly: GCA_029884605.1. Classification (NCBI taxonomy): domain Eukaryota; kingdom Viridiplantae; phylum Streptophyta; class Magnoliopsida; order Fabales; family Fabaceae; genus Ormosia; species Ormosia emarginata. The sequence goes on along the minus strand of JAQQTP010000078.1, from coordinate 13,693,125 downwards.
AGAAATTGGGAAGAAGCTAGAGAGGAAAGAAGATTTTTTTTTTTATTCTTGTGTATCCTACTTAAATACCTTACACCTTCTATTTATAAGGTCAAGATTACGTGGAATTACAATCATCACCATAATGAGATATAAAGAAGAATAATGTATATTAACATCCATATAATGAGTGTCTCGTAACATTCTAGTAACTATGTAACTCTAGTGACTCTTAGACATCCATCTTCAAGATTATTCATAGCACTCCCCTTGGATGTCCATAAGGGATATGCCTTATTAAAACCTTATTAGGAAGAAATCCAATGGGCAAAAAAATCCTAGTGAAGGAAAAAGAGTACAATATCCTTTACATAGGAATTGCCTCATTAAAAAACCTTATCAAAGAAAACTATGTAGGATAAAACATTGATTAAGGGCAAAAGAGTAAAAATTTTCTCCCCCTATTAGAAGCATCACCTAAGATATATGAGTTGTAACATTTTGATTTTCTCCCCTTGAAGAATTTTGGAGAAATATACTTTGTTCTATCATCTTTGATAAATCCTCCTTTTAGTTGAACTTTACAAGCATTATATTATCTTTAGTTAGAATTTCCTTTTCATAAAACAATCCACAAGATTCTTGAATACTGTGAATCGTAACTCTTAACTAGAAATATGCACGACTTCCTTCATGAATTACTATTATCTCTATAGATCGCCATGAAATAGCAATTTCACCACATGTAAATAAAGAACCTGTTTGGGATCTGACTTTTTTTGGATAAGATAAATATCCTACATCTGTATAATCAATTAGGTGGACATAGATTCATATGAATAAAACAATCTTATCAATTGTACCTTGAAGATATAGAGAAATACATTTAATTCCATTCCAATGACTTTTGGTTGGAGATGAACTATACCTTACTAGTAAATTATGAAAAATATTATATCAACTTATCAAGTCATGTATTATTTAGCAATATGCATGTGTGCTTCTACAACACTATCATATAGTACTTCAAGATCAAGATCTTTGTTATTTTATTTACATCTAGCAATCTAACAATCGTTGGTGTATTCAATAATTGTGATTTATCAATACAAATCACTTAAGAACTTGTTCTCTATAACTTGTTAGACAAAAATTTAATTTGTTATATGCTTGATCTTTAGGCCGAGACAAAACTTTGTTCTTTAAAGATCTTTCACTTTAAATTCTTTCTTAAGATAATCTACTATTTTGGAAGAACTTCAAGCAATTCTAATAATATTCAAATCAACAATATACATAGCAATTATAACAAAGTCAGTTACAAGTTTCTTTATATAGACACATAAGGAAATAAAGTATTTTGAAATAAAAATGTAATGCATATCAACAAGCACTGATGCTTAATAAGAAAGTCTAAATGTAATGAGCAAAATAACATTAATTCTCAGTATATATAAATTAAGTTCATTGAATGTAATTGACATTTTAAATCCTTAGGGAATTTTCATGTAGACAATATATATCGAGAAATCCATAAGATGTAATAAAGAGATATAGCAATATCCATTAGAAGTGTTCAACTTCTTGCGTGTAAACAACGTTATCAGATATCAAAATATAATTACATTTATTTGTATCCACAGATTTTGCACCTCTGGAGTTTAGACTTCAGGTCCATTAAAGCCTCTTCTAGAATTTCAACTACAAATTCAATAAGCTCACGTTGTACAAGTGAGTTCAAATATGCCTATAGGGCATTCTTCTATTTTGGTGAATAATTTCTTCGTCGATATTCTTCGACGATTCTAATTTCAAAATTCTCATTATTATTCATAACATTGAGCACTATGCAAATATGTTATTGACAACTATTTCTTTTTATTTCCATCATTTTGCTTGTAGATACATAATTTATTGAGATCTCGTTATTTTCACCATTTTCACTTAACAAATCTACCATTGCATTGGGGAAGAATCCTATATTTCATGATCGAAGCAAACATAGAGATACAAAGTTTCATTTCATAAGGGAGTGCATTGAAAATAAAGAATTTGAGCTCTCGTATATGAGAAGTTATGATCAAGTAGTTGATATTTTCACCAAGGCTTCAAAATCTTTGAAGGATATAAAGGAGATTGATAGAGGAGGAAGAAGACTTCTAATAAAACTCACTTCAATTGGATTTCTTGGCTTGGTTTGAGTAGCACAAGTACAAGGATATTTATAGGTATAGAGCATGTCCCTAGACTTATCCAATACAATGCACCTATTAAGCACATGCATCATGCATACATTGAAATTACAACTTCTTAAAACTTTGAGTCTTAGAAATTACAAGTGCATGAAAATCTAGACACATGGATAGTATGTAATTAATCAAGTTTATATTCTTAACACCCTCCTTTAAACTTGATTCTTCTTGGTGACTTCAATCCATGCTCGCATCTTCACAAAATCTTCAAACTTCAAAGCATTGGTGAAAATATCAGCTACTTGATCATAGCTTCTCACATAAAAGAGCTCAACTTCTTTATTTTCAATGCATTCCCTTATAAAATGAAACTTTGTATCTATATGTTTGCTTCAATCATGAAACATATGATTCTTCCCTAATGCAATGGTATATTTGTTCAAACTTCTTCAGGAGTTTGGACTACTTCAAGAGTCCTACTTATAGTATCATCTTTAGGATCTTTTTAACAATATTATTTGATCATTCTCTTTTCTGGGCTTTTCCTTTGATCGATTAGTCTACCATGCTTCTTGTATGTTTTTGACTCATTTGATATCAATTCTAAATGGAGCATTTATAACTGGTATATGATTTATTTATCCTTTTGTAATAGAAAATACATCTGACAATTCATTAATTTGCTCTTTTTCACAAATGTATTATCATAGAAGTTCAAATTGTCTTATTCAAGGATCTAAATGATATAATCATGATGCATTTCAAGTAATTTCCTTTTCCAGCTACTTACTCTTTTCCCATAATTTGGAAACATCATATCTTATCCAACATATATTCTCAACATCCTTTTAAAGTTCATTTTAGTGCAATGTGGTAGAGCAATGTTGTGACTTTTTGAAAGTCTTTAAATACCGCAAATGCACAAGCCACATCGAAGTACAATTGAGTAAGTACGATGTCGATCCCACAGAGACTTAGAATTAATTTTAAGTATTGAAAAATTCTTTCTAATCTAGTTGCACAAATTGATGAGCCAAAGATACAAAAATTAAATTAAATAAATAACTAAAATAAAAGGTAAATTAAAAGAAAGGAAGTATATGGATGAAGTTTTTACTAGATGTAAAAGGACTAAGGGTCAGAATTCATCAAATTTAATTTTAACATTAATTATGTCAAATTATTATACACAAATAAGTAATCTTATGAACATCTAGCAGCAAAGCATCTGATCATAGAAGATCTATCAATGAACTACTAAAAAAAATAATCAAGTGTATAATAAAATTTTTCTAATCAATAGTAAATTATTAAATCATCAAATGTATCACTAACAAGAAATCTCAATTGATATTCAACAATTACCACTAATACTCAGATAATACAAATAAATTATAAAGCATGACTGAACTCATCTAAAAATCCATTCATATAATTTGATAGAAAAATAGAACTAATAAGCATTAAATCATAAAATATGGTAAAAACAATTTAACACAGTAATGCCAAAATAATCATTGTTTCATCTTCTTCTTAGTATAGAGAATTTAGCAAGACATAATAAGATTAGAACACAACAAAATTATCTCATTAAAATTCTCTATTGCATAAATATCAAACACCACTCTGTAATTTTTCTTGTGTTGCATCATTATTCTTCATTTTTCTCCCTGTTATGCGACATAGTGTGTCCGTGCAGCTTGTGTAACACCCTAACTCTAGATATCGTAGTATATCTATAATATACACAAGTAAACAGAGTTAAGCAAGTTACTTTTATTTGATAAAACAATAAACATAAACCATAATAACATACATGTCATTATAGTGAGCCTTTTTGGAAGAAGGATACATATTTGTACATCACAAAGAAAAATAAACCTAATACAGGCTTTTCTAAAAAAGAAACTAGCTACTAGTCCATTTGTCTCTTTTTCTTTCCCTTAGAAGGGTCTTGACCTAGATTTACATGGATACAACAAATAGGGTGATAATTGACAATTCTCAATAATAGTATTCCATAACCAATTATTTATACATATAAACGCAATCTTAATAAATAAGAAGTGAGATATGTTTTAAAAGCTTTTTCATGACTCATCTTTAGTAACTAAAGGAGGTAAGCTAAGTAAACAATCATGGATCAATAAAAGAACCAAGTTAAACTTATTTTCATGGCCCATCAAGGAAACCAAGCTAATAGACTACCATGATCCAATAAGGAAACCAAGCTTATTTCATTCCCATGGCTCATTAAAGAACCAAGCTCATTTAACTACCATTGCACAACAAGGAGCCAAGCTAACTTAGCTATCATGGCTCAACTAGGAACCAAGATATTGTTCTTCCATAGTTCATCAAAAGAAACTAAGCTCATGTTATCCATAGTTCATCAAAAGAACTAAGCTTACTTAACTAGTATCTAGTATATCACATATGATATCAAAAACCTTACGGTTGCACTTAAGGTCTTAGATACATACCTAAGGCATTCCACTACTCTTGGATGCTCAAAGATCTACACTTTCACGTATATGCTAGGTGATTATTCCTTTCATGAAATACCCCCAAAAGTGTGTTAATACACACTAAAAAGTATACATGAAAGATCCTTACAAGTAGGAAACTTCATTTCCTCAAGACAACATAGCTTGGGAGCTACTGCCTATGGGTGCTTAGGTGCCTACTTCTCCAGCGCTTAGGTGCTCCATGACAGTAAAATTCCCATGTTTCATCTATCATTTAGCATGGAATCATAAACAACATCCAAAGGTCTACATACCAATTTTTCAACTTTGAACTCAAGCATTCAAAAGGGTATTTCTAAGTTCATAATCAACAACATGCATAGATTAAGTCAAAAGCAAACCAAACTCAACCATTGAAGGCACTAGCCAAGTAAGAAAACAACATAAGTCTCTCAAACCCATTTTTCATCAACAACATACACCATGTATAAAAGATGGAGATATGGAGAGATGGTCATATAAGGTTCAAGCACCTCTACCTCAAGTAGTCTAGATTGTCTTCAAACCTTTAATTTGTCTTTGATCTTCCTCTTTCCTTCCTCTTCTTCCTCCTACTGCCTCTCCTCTTCTTTCCTTTTCTTTTTTTTGCCTCTCTTTTTTCTCTGTTTTTCCTGCTAGTTGAACGATGCAAAATGAGATAGTGAAAGAATCAAAAGTCAAAGAAAGTGGCTAAAAGAGAAAGAGAGACGATGGAAACCAAAGGAAAAAGGTTGGAACTTAAGATCTTTACCTGAAACTTTATATCTATTAAGAACACTTTGATTTTACAAAATCAAGTTTCTTAATGTAACGCCCCAATTTTTAGAAAATATTCTGAATGTACTGTTTTCTGTTTTTCATGCTTTTGTATGAATGACCGTTGTGTCCCTATTTTTCTGTTCTCGATTTTTGTATGAAAACAACTACGATAATACAGGTTCAAATTTTATTTGATCGTTTTACGTAGTTTGTTTCGAGACATCAGTAAAATAAAAATTTTTCTCGAAGCCATCAGTATTAATTTTTCTCTCGAAAGATATACAAATATATAATATTGCTTTGGATATTTTATTTGAACGTTTTGGATAATTACCTACGTTGTGGGAAAAAAGCGGAAAATGACCGTTACGTCCCGAACGTCTTGATTTCATTGTTTTGTCTGCTTTTAATTGTTTTCTTCTTGATTTAATGCCCGAAAATACTGTCTGTGATTTTATATGGACTTTTTGTGTGATTTGCTCGAGGCAGAAAATAATATTTTCGGCCGGGAAAATCTTATTTTATTATTTAGAATTGGGGGATCTTACTTAACCCGATTCTCAATGAGACTAAAAATAATCTTTTAATTTTTAGATTTAATCACAAATAAAATAATTTTATATTATTATAATATTATTTTATTAGTCAAGATATATTTAGTGACAAGTGGACCCTAAATATTTTATGGACCCACAATTAGCTTTAACAGTTAGATCGGTAGCTTTAGTTAATCACCGTAGTCGTAGAACTTTCAGAATGTTGACTCACTAATGACTCAAGAGAGAATTTATTACATGTGTGACTAAGCAAGGTGAGTCACCATGAGCAACCAATAGAATTTAAGCTTGTTAAGCAAGATTTAATCCTAACCTTTGATGAAATCAATGGCTTGATGAAGCCAAATCCATGCACATCCTTACACATGAAGGCTACGGCCATTTGGAGTGAGAAAGCCAAAAACAACACTTCATCTTCATCACTTTTCTCTCTTCTCTCTCATCAAGAACCCTAGCCACCATTCTTGTCCATTTTCTTCACCATATTCGCCAAGCTTATTTCCTAACCATCCAACCATCCAAAAATTTTTCTAACCAAGTTTCCTTAACCTAAACACCATTCTAAGAACCTTTGTAGTTGGGAGTTTCTTCAAATTCTTCCATCTAGGGCTTGAAACCAACCTTGAAAGTTTTACCTAGAAGGTGAAATTTCATGCTTTTCTTTTCTCTCTTCTTTTTCAAAGTTCTAAGCCATGATTTTTCCATGGTTTAGCTTCTTTTTCATGGTTAGTAACATGTAGATTTTGTTTGAGATTTCTAGGTATTTTTGGTGGTGAAAACCGTGACCTAGGAGGTGTGAAAGCAAGCTTTTGTCTTCATTTAAGGTAAGAGGAAGACAATTCTTATCATCCCTTGATGGTGGTAAGAAGATGGATTGTTTGTAGAATCCATAAGGATTCGGTTGTGGTGTGTTTATTGATGTGTATTTGTTAATTTTTGTGGTTGTTAGTAGTTTATGTGGTAATTGTTATTAGCTTTCTTGTTTGATGATTGTAATAATTTTGCATGTCTATTAGCTTTTGAAAGCATGTCTACAAGCTTTAATTTAGGTTGTATGTACTAGAAAATATTTTTGCATGTGTTAGAAATATAATGCATGTGTTAGAATTGTATGATAAAATATAGGATGTGAATAACATGTGTAAATTTGCATGAGTGTTCCAAAGAACACATCCAATAGCTCACGGCAATAACAAGTTTGGAGGACCAAAATGTTCTCTTGATTTTTCCTAAAGTGTAACTTAATTAACCCAGGAGAATCAAGAAAGTTTCTAATTGATTTGATCAAAGAAAATGCATTTAGAAATCAAATGGTACAAACTTAGTATTTTGGGCCAACATGCCTAAAGGATTAAATTGACTATTGTTAACTATTTTCTAAAATGATTTAATGAACTTAGACAATATAATACATTTGATATGATTTAAAAGGTGAAAGACATTTTGGAAATCAAATGCAAAAGTTTTATGAAATTTGGCCAACATGCCACTATAGGTAATCATGATTTTTAAAACTTGATTCTAAACCTTTTTCAATTAAAAGAAACAATACAAGTTAAGAAGAAATTTTCTATAATGATTTTTGAAGGAACCAATTGATTAGAAGTAAGTCTAAAGGGTTAAAATTCATAATTTTATCATTAGGAAGGAAATACAAGAATATTAAGAAATTTTCTAACATATAGCTCACTTTTGGTTTTGAAGCATGTTAGAGATTTCAAAAAGAATTTAATGAAATGGTTAAAAATTAGGTAAATAGAAATTTTATGGAAAATTTAGAAAACCATTATTATAAGTTTATAAACAAAATACTTGTCAATTTTTAGTAAAAATGAACCTATAAGATAGTAACAATATCCTAATGACAAGATGCGGTATGAAAAATTATTCAACGTAGTTTAAATGTACTAAGTACTATTTCTATCTGTTTAAATAGTAATTTTAAGGGCATTCAAATAAGAAAATGATTTAAAAATCCTACGCGATTGAGAAAACGTATTAAAATGCTACGCGATTTTAAAAACAAAAAAATATCTTTATCCGATTTTTAAACGTTTGTAAAAACGACGAGATTTCAAAAACGCGATAAAATTTCTACGCGATTGACCGTTACTATATTTATTTTTCATTTGTCGGGAAAATGTGAACCCGTACATGTTGTTGAGGTTATTTCATTGCCGGGAAAAAGTGAACCCGTCATGTGTTTTACGCCATTGAGGGCATATTTTTATCTTGAGGGCATTTTCGTAATTTCATATATTTGGAATTATGTATTTGTCTTTATACCAATTTTTGGTGTTTTGGTTGACGAGATTTTAATCACATCGTGTTGTCGATGCGATAAATGTAGTGTGGTTTATTGTTCTAATGAACTTGGAGACTTTAGTGTACGGGATCCCACATGTGACAATTGTAGCTCCGCCGGGCCGTGGTAAACCGATAGCACACTAATGTACTCGACATTCACTATATTTAATCGAGGTTTGTAAAGTCTAGTAGTACATTGCCTATAGTGCCACAACGGAGACCGTGAACTATACTACGCCCGGATGGTGGATTCCCAAAGTCTTAGTAGGCTATTGACGCAACGTGTGACCGCGTAATAGTTGGTTGGGCAGCCGTGGTACTAATAGATTTTGCAAGTCATTCTCTCGATATCTGTTTGGGTTTAGCTCCATGGAGTAGGGTTGTGTTTTGGTGTATTTGATTATATCTTGGATAATATTCCATTTTTCTCTATTTATTTTTATCCGGTAATATCTTGGATGTTTTTACATTTTCTCTATTTATATTTATCCGATAATTCTTATGTTAGTTGTCCATTTCTTATCTTATTTTATCTCGTGAGATTGATTTATCTCGTGTGATTTTCTTTATTTGTGTTATATCTATGATGTTCTCAAACACTAGGATATCTAATATGTATTATCATTATAGCTTTTCGTATTGTATGAACTGTGTAGTTGTTATTTGTCGTCTTCTTATTGGCCATGTTGCGATGATTTTATGTTGTCTTACCTCTTTATTGTATGTGTCTCTTGTCTATTTATTTTATACGGTAAAGAGTTTGAAGAGGAAGAAGAGGAACAGCCTCTTGAGATCGTGTACCCTGAGGAAGAGGAAGGTCAAGAAGCCGACGATCGCTTTACGATCAAGAACCATCCGATCATCCATATCCTCTGGATTGATTGTGTGGGATGGCTACGCCAGATTTTGGGATTCATAGAGTTGGTATTTCATGGAGGTGATCCGGCTTGGCATTTACGAGGAGATCGTGCTTCGTTACCTATGCCGGACGTATGACCGTGATTCTACGTCATCGCTTGATGGAGATCCGATTGTGACGACGACGTTATTTCGCACTTAGAGTTACCCTTATCCATTAGGCGTTATTGGGGTGCTTGAAAACCCGAGCCTAGTGAGATAAGCATCGTAGACCGCGCGATCCCGTTATCGCCGTGTGTCGAGACATCCGGATATCTATCTCCCGATGATCATTTTCAGGCTGAGAGTGATCCATCTGAGGATTAGATAACCATGATGTTTTTTTTTTGGGCGCGTCACAACAGTATGTCTCGTATATATTAACTCTTTTATTGCTTTCTTTACTTGTTTTTGTTTAAATATTTGTAGTCTTAGTTGTAAATTATTTGTACAAATTTATAACTTAATCATATGTATATTATCAAGAATGATGTTTTTTTTTTATTTCGTATTTTCCGCATTATCTTTTTATTACATATTTCTGTCTATCAGGAATTATTTTACAACCCGTAATAATTTTTAACAAATGTTCCGCAACTTGGGTAGATTTTATTTCTATTTATTTTATTTCTTTTATGTGTGACATCCTCCAAAGGGGTGTTACACTTAACTTCCATAAGCATTATAGAAAATCTTAGGATTCATCTCAACCCTCTAGTTTCATCATTTCCATAAGTTTTCATATATTTGTTAAGTTAATCTGGTATTAAAACACTCACCCAGTGTCCTAAAAAATACTAAACTAACTCAGTTTATTCTCAAACTTTAACTAGATCACATTTCATATATTTGTGACCTAAAAATAAATTATCTATATTTATTATCTTTAACTAAGTAATTTATGCTATTATCATAATTATTTTAAACTACTTTTCATATTTAATGATGCAGTAAAATGTCTAAACTAAGTCATAATGTTACAAAATTCAACAAACATGGCATGTAAGTATTATGATGCCTCTGTTATCATATGCAAGTCTAATATGTAAAGAGGATATTACAAACCATGCAGCTTTTTCTACAATTTCCCCTGTGCAGAGCAATGCTTCTCTCATTTTATATCATGGTCTTCCTTCTTGCTTCAAGTAACAGGCTTCCCTCCTTGTTTGATCATAAGGGGGCCCATTTCATACTTGCTTGAAAAAGAAAAAAAGGCAATTAGGCATTGTGGCAGTTTGTCAAAACGTAAGACCATGAACTTAATTGGCCAATGTAGCAATTACATTTCCTTTTATGTCCAATATTTCTCTAATGATCGTGAATTCCATTGGCCAATTAATGCTTGTCTTTCCTAGCACATATTAATTTATAAAATAAAATGATTAAATAATGATACTAAATTAATTAAAATAAATATAAGAATAAAAAATTTATCAAGTTTAAATATATAAGATAAATATAAATTATTGCTAAAGAATATTCCAAAATAAATTGAAATTTAATTTAAAAATAAATATTCATTTCAATGAATTATATTCACATTTTAGCATTTTAGTCCTATAATAGTGTATTTAGATAGTACTTTCGTACACTCATCAAACAGGAGTGATTATATCATACACAGAAAAATTCTTATATGAGAAATATTTAGTTTCAAGATAAAATCCAATTGTATAAGGAAGAACTTATAATTATTTATTAATCTTATACGAACAAGTACTGCAACATGTAAAAGGCATGTCCCAAACAAAAACTTGGGATATTGTTTTCACAATATGTTATTTAGCTATCAATTAGAGGCATTTGAACATATGCAACAAGATATTCAACATTTTACTAATGGTCACATAATAATCACTAAAAATTTGAGAAGTAAATTCACTAGCATTATCAAGACAAATTATCTTTATATGAAAATTTATGTTCTTAATCAAATAACTTGCATATTCAGTCCAACAAAAAGTGGCTTTAGCGACAATTCTTTAGCGGCCATACACTAATTGTCGGTAATACATTTTCTTAACTGATGATCTTCTGGAAAATGAACATTGGCCACTAAAAATTCTAATTTTAGTGGCAAATATAACAAATGGCCTATACACAGTAAACATAAGGAATTTTGCCCGCGGGAACACCTTTTTTATTCCCTCCAATAATTTTTTTTAATCAAAAATATTTTTCCTTCTCCATTTTGACCACCATTATCTATCATTCTCTCCAAACATAAGCCACCATTGATGGACATCACCAGACCCACCGTTCATTGGAGTCACTTATAACTGCTCATCACCATTGCCCATCAAAAACCCAATGCTACTATCAACACCAACCCAGAGTCGTCGCACCTCCACGTCATGTCACGAACCAGCCACCACCATGCAGACCTGCTCACTAAGCTGTTGTCCTTGAGCCACCACCCACTGCGCCACAAACCCATATCACCCCGCCTCTCCCCTGCATGTACACCTCTCCCCTGTGCACACACATGTCCAGCTAGTCACACCTCTACGCCGTATGCAATGCAGAACCCCTAAGCCACTAGTCTATGTCGCATCCTCAAGCCAGCCATGACCTAGATCTGTGAGCCACCACCACGCGCCATCACAACCCGTGAGCAACACCTGAGCTCACAACCCATCGCACCAGATCCGTGAACCATCCACCACTGCGCTATGCCACCGACCCAAATCTGGAACTAAAGCTACAAACTAGCAGTAGTTGAAGTTGAAGACCCCACTTTCAGTTTTGTCGTTAACACCAAAATTGAAGAAAGACAATATCACTTACTTAACTATTGAAACTTAGAAGCAAGAACATCCTAGTACCTCTCTATTATTCTTATTCTGCCTCTGGCCACACGTATATAGCACTCTTTCTTCAAATTTAAAATCATTTATTTATATCTTTTTGGTTTTTGGATACTAATCAAATGATAAAGTAAAGTCTTAGTGCAATTCAGAAAACTGATGTCCCATCCCCTTCTATTGCTTCCTAAGTCTATCTTCACTGAAGAGGCAAATGGTCCAGGTACAATATTTTGATTCCAGTTGCTTTATATTGCTCAACAAATTTGTTTGAGCCTAAATGAATATCAGTTACTGCATTGATTTTATACAATATTCTTGTCTATGGTGCTTCCATTGATTATTAGTAGCTAATGGTTATTGATATTCTTTTATGAAATAACTAATATCAAACTTTAAGCTTTTCTTAGTTGACTGTACCTGTAGGTAGGATTTGCTTTTACTTATTTAAGTTTGATACTATGAGATAAATTATCTGAGATGAAGTCCATCACCTTTATGTTTGATTAGTTAGTTTGCTATGACACATATTTCCCTATTTGCAACCTTTACTTTCTTTGAACCCTAAAACTCATGTTCACCCAGTACAACTTTACAACATGATGAGGTTACAAGCATTTTGGTTCTATTGAACCTTGCTGAGAGTAAGACATGGCATCCAAATGGAACTACTGATAAATTATTTCTTGTTTATAATCTAGTATAGCTTGTTTCATTATTTTAAAGAACTATTATGTTCTTGTTTCATAGTGGTGTTATGGTTGTTTCAAAGACAGAGAGTTATGCAAGTACAAGTGACAATGCTCCGAAGTCGGCAAATATCACCTATTATGGCACATTGAATGATATTGTGGAGTTAAACTACTTTGAAGAATTTAAAGTTGTCTTATTTAAATGTGATTAGGTTAATGTAACCCAAGGTAGAGGAGTTAAGGAAGATGACTTAGGCTTCACACTTGTGAACTTCTCACACCTAATACACTCTAGCGATCAGGAAAGTCATGAGCCTTTTGTATTTGCAGTTGTAGACCAAGCTCAACAAGTGATATTATTGCAAGATCTTCAAAGATCATGAATGGTTTGTCCCTAGGCCAATTAAACCTCAAGACATTTTTTATATGGTAGAAGAAAATAGTTTACAATTTGAGTCATCAGTGCAGAATGAAGCCATTGACTTGACTTTCTTAGAAAATATTTATAACTCAGAGCATGACAATAATGGTTGGGTAAGAAGTGGTGTTGATGGGATAGTAGTTGATATGAGCCTCCATTCTAACACTCCTTATAGTAGTTAATATGATCCTACATTCGAACACTCCTCCAAATAAAGGTGAAGCTAATAATGATGGAGGAAATGACATTGAATATGATAGTGATTCTGAATAAGATAGGTTATACTTAGAAAATATTTAAATTTTTAATTTAAGTTTTATTGAAGTACTTATAGCTTAATACTATTATCTTTGTTAAATGTTTGTTTCCTTGCCTGAATTATTAATATTATGTGCTTTTCCTTTGCAAATTTCCAATTTCATAATTTACTTTCCAAATTACACCATTGTGTTAGTGTTTAATTCATATATCTTTTGCTTTATGACTTTTACAGGTTCTTGCAGGTAGATAAGTACTTCATTTTGGAGAACGAAATAGGTCAATGCAGGCTTTTGCCTGTTGATATTTTGGTTATCGTTTAAGTTTTATAAATGTGGACAAATCATTATCTAATGAAAAAGTACTTAATAATTTGTGAGATTTACATTTCTTCCACCTAAATCTTAGTCCATTGATATATGATTGCATAGTTTTGTGGAGGATGTATTCATTGCATTGGTGTCAATTTTAGTTAACAAAGGTTGTTAAAATTATTGAAAATGCTTTATTAGTTAACAAAGGATGCATTTTCTTGATACTTTAGCTATGCTAGTTTCCAATGATGTCATTCTTATAATTATATTATAATTTCACCTTAGGTAAATTTTGCAGGCAGTATATCATAATGCCTAGAAAAAATAGCCTCAGATTGATCACTGAAGAACATCATGACCAAGAAGTGCGGCCTTATATTGAGCAACTAATGAATGAGCAAAATTACTCTCAAGCCCAAGCACATGATGGTCAATCTGATGAATTGAATAGTTCTACAGGCATTGAGGCTGAGCAAAACCATGAACCATGTGACATTATTTTAATGAATAATTGTTTTAGATTTTTAAATTTGCTTGAACTAAATAATGACATTTAAATATGGTTCATGTTAGGTCCTTTGGAGGCAAGGAAGGGTCGTGGGCCTACATTACTAAAAGATATATGGAATTTGCCTCCAAGGAAGACAATTGTTATGCGATTCAATAGTCGTAACCAAACCATAGGAAATGAGGGTTGAAAGCTTGCTAGCTTTCTAGGCATTGTTGCTAGAACCCCATAACCAATACCTTTAAACATAGAAGATTGGAGAGTTTTTGACAAATAAGAAAAGAAGAAACCGGTGGAGTTTGTGAGGGTATGAAATAACTATTCTAAATAGGTGTGAAAATAATTTGGTGTTATTTCTTTCATACATGAAATTAACTTGTAGATGCTTGCTCTATTTTTTAGAAGAAGTTCTCAATCCTAACACATGGTGTGGAGTTTGTCAAAAAGTCACTAGGGAAGAAATAGAAAGATTACAAATGTGATTTGAAGAGTATATATATGACAAAGTATATGACCAAAGATGCCTTACTGGAAAATAGATCGAGTTGTATACCAAGGGACCAGTGGACTGGTCTTGTCTCTTATTGGATTTTTTATAAAGCAAAGGTACTAACTTTAGAAGCTTTAAAACACACACACACACACACACACAGAGTTGTCTTGTTTTTATGTTTTATAGAGTGCTTTGATTGTTTTTATTTAGTTTTCATATATAAATTATGTGATATTATTTATGTGTTACAATGATAGAAGCGTAGCCAAGTAAATAGAAGCAATAGGGCCAAGCAAAAGATGCCTCACACAGGAGGATCCAAAAGCTTTGGAACCTTGATGGATGAAAAGGTATTAATGTATAAATTACAAAATATAATATTCTAAAGCCCTTTTGTGTCATGCATAATTATTTGACATTGATTTAATTGTATTAGGCTATAAATGGGATAGAGCCTCAACGAGCAGAGATTTACATATTAAAGATCAAACTAGTTTTCAATGTTTGAGGTTGATTGATCTTTGATCGCTCGAACCCGAGTCTCCAATCTTTGATCAAATCTTCCTCTTGCTTGTTCTTCGTATTCTCTTCAGTAACTTGACGGCTCCTAGTCCAGAGATCCCCTTTAGAACCCTGAGCAACCTTATTTATAACTTTGAATACCTAACGCTTCATTAAAATTTGTAGCTGGTTTTCTGATTTGCAGACACGGACCGTGTCATTTGACACGGCCTACCCCGTGTTTGGGTCTGGCAATATAATTCCAATAGGATTGCAAGTCAGAGAGGGACACAACATACACCATGTCTAAAGACACGGGCCGTGTCGTTGGTCAACACTCAAAAACTGGATCTCCTTATGATGACAGAGACGTACACGGCCTAACCCGTGTCATATGAAACGGGCCGTGTTAGAGCAAAATCAAGGCTGGACCCAATCTTGTGGTACCATAGAAGGACACGGCCTACCCCGTGTCATATGACACGAGTCGTGTCGCTTACTGTCTTCAAATTCAGCCATGATTCTTCACAGATACTCTTCCTTCTTTGCTTCTAGAGGTGATATTGATCTCCTGAAAAATACAATACAATTATGAGTGCTTATACATACACTTAGGCATAGTTTCACAATAAAGATCCGATTAAACTTCATATCTAGAAACTTACCTAAAAGTTAACAATTAAGCACACATGAAGTCCAATTAGATCAAACATAAGACACTCAAGATATAGAAATAATCAATAGATCAAATACCCTCACACTTAGCCTTTTGTACTCTTGGGCAAAAACATAAGACCAAACCAGGGAATAGGGAAAAACAAAACAATTTCAAAAGCTAAAATCTTTAAAAAACTCAATTTCCAATGATATTCAAGAAAGGTAAAAGTTTGTAAACAAGAAAAACAAGAAAAGATTCAAGGGATCAAAACATTCAAGAGATTACAATTCTTCACATCTTAAACCAACATGCAAGGTGTCTTCAATTTGAAAAGCATGAATTAAGAATGATAGATCATCACAAGATACATTATCAATCTCTCAAGTGTTTACAAAGTAAGTATTTCACTTAATTCAACCCATGAAAGTTGTAATACCATAAGCTTGCTAATCTTCTACTTCTCCACTATTCAAACACAAGCATACACAAATCAAGATAACTTTATTCAAGTTGTAATGGGGTCAAGGTAAAGGAAGAAAAAAATATGGATATGACAAAATATGTACCCAAGAGAATAAAAGAACATTGGGGAAGAATTCAATTGACAAACATGAAATTTTATCCCCCCAAATCTATATAATGCACATCCTCAATACATATTTCTTTCCTTTTTCTTTCTTTTCTTTTACAACCTTTCTTGCATTCATGATTTTTCTTTGCCTCTTTTTTTTTTCATCAAACACTTTGTATATTACACATCAATTTGCACAACCCTCACACTTGTCCTATTAAATACTTACAAGCAAAAGACCTCTTCCAATGAAAATGAACTAATATTCTCCCATTCCCTAAGGTAAAGAAAAAACATGATTTTTCACATAAGGGATGTAATGAGCTAAGACAAAGGATAGGCAAATAGGCTCAAGGGGTTAATCAAAGGAAAATGATGCACGATTGGTTATTTGGCCAAAGTAGTTAATCAAGAAATAAGACATTAATCATGTTCATGCATGCAAGTAAAAATGTAGCCTAAAAAAGAATCAAAGCATGTTCTAAAGTGATCAAATGATATGAGTGAAAATCACACAAGAAAGAAGAGAATGACATAAATGCTAAATTCATCCATCAATAGGCTCAAAATCTCACAAGGTATGCATCTATCAATCTCAATCTACCAATCAAACATCCAAAACCAAGCATGTCAAATTCAAGATGGAAAAAGAAATTTATAAATCATAACCCTGAATTTCAATTGCTTCAAACTCATAAACTTCACAAATCTCATAAACATTCTTGGAAATCAAATAAAAACACATTTTTTTTAAAACAGCAAAAACATAATTTTAAAATTAGAAAACAGAAAATAGAAATTAAAACAGAAAACAGAATGTAAAGTCCTAATACCCCCACACTTAAATTCTACATTGTCCTCAATGTAAAGCTCAAAAGAAAAATAACAACCATCAAAATCATCAATTAATGAAGGATAAGTAAAATAAAATAGCGAGAAAGAAAAGAAACATCTTTATCAAATGAGGAGGCTTCCACTAGGGTCCCATTGGCCTTCCTTAATTTTCTTGGCTTCACCACTAAATTGTAGCATGTTTTCTTTATCAACCTCATTGTCATTATTTATGTTGAACCATGGTCCAAAAACAAAATCTACCACAGTAGGGACCGTCATCCGATGCTCTTTTCCCTTCTCTGAAAATTCTTCAATAAACTTCAACTTCATCTCCCTTTGTGTCTTAGATTCTGCAACTGCATCATGAACATTATTGATAGAACCTTAAACACCATTAGCTGTTGCGTAAATAGAATCATTAGCTCCTAAGTATGTAGAAATCTCAGCACAAATAGCACATATCATATCACCATCACAATCAGTACATGAGTGGCTATGGATAGAATCATTGAACCAATTAAATCAGGAAATTCATCACACAATTCATCATGAGCTTCCTCAACTAAATCAACAAGTAAATCAATATGAAAAACAGAATGCTCCTCTATGGGATGCTTCATAGCATCAAAAATCTTAAACTGAACAATTGAGTCTCCAAACTCCATGGATAGAGTTCCTGCATGCACATCTATTTTGGTTCTCGCTATTTTGAGGAATGACTTCCCTAAAATGAGTGGAGCTTTGCTGGATAGTGACTCCCCCTCCATCTCTAGAACATAAAAATTTGCAGGAAAGATTAGCTCATCAACCTTTACCAATACATCTTCAATTAATCCAGCTAGATACGCAGTGCTTCTATTAGCCAACTGAATCACAACACCTGTAGAATGCAAAGGGCCAAGTCCAAGAGAGTTAAAAATAGACATAGGTATTATATTAATAGTAGCACCAAAGTCTAGCATGGCATGCTCAAATTTGTAATTGCCTATAACACATGGAATTGTAAAAGTCCCTAGGTCTTTGCATTTCTGAGGCATAGGTTGAATGAGGGCTGAAACATTTTGGTTCATATTAATTCTCTCATTACCCTTCAGCCTTCTCTTCTGGGTGCATACTTCTTTAAGAAACTTGGCATATTTCGGGATTTGCTTGATTGTATCTAGCAATAGAATATTGACTTTCACTTTCCTGAAAGTCTCAGAAAATCTCTATCCTTCTCAGGCTCATCTCTCTTGGTCTTAACCAACCTACTAGGGAATGGAGCCTTTATGACATATTTAGGAAGGGGTGCAAGAATACTTACCTTATGGGCCTTAGAGTTTTGTCCCTCCTCATTTACCTCATTTGGCTTTTGATCATTCTCTTTAGTAACTTGTGGGAGAGGTGGAGGTGGTGGAGGTTCATCTAACCTTTTTCCCACTCCGCAATGTGACAATACTAACATTTTCCCTCAGATTCACTTCTAGTTGTGAGGGAAGTCTCCCAGAAAGTTGGCTCTGAACCTTGTTGATTTATGTGGCTAACTGCCCCACTTGGTTCTGCATGTTACTGATGGTGGCCCTTGTTTCTTGTTGAAACTGAATGTTATTAGTAGTCATTTGTCTCATTAGCTCCTCTAGTGAAGGCTCGGGTTGCTTAGGAGCTTGAGCTTGTTGCTATCTCGGTGAAAAATGTGTTTGCCTCTATTGAAATCCTAGAGGTCCATAGGCTTGTGGTTGATTCTGGAGCTGCTTTCCATAGCTCAAGTTAGGATGATTCCTCCACCCCGGATTATATGTATTAGAGTAGGGGTTGTAGTTGTTGGAAGGTCCAGAATATCTCCCTATTGCCTTTACCTCATTATTTGTGTCCTCTTGTAGAGTGAGACACATATCAATGAGATGTCCTGAAGAGCAACAAATCCCACAGGCATTCACCGGTGCTTTCCTAATATCCATAAGCTGCTGAACCATGGCAGTCAACTGAGTTATTTGTTGTTGCAGACTAGCCGTTTTTACCTCTTTAACTGCTCTCACTCCAGTGTCATTTCTAGTAAAAAATTGTTGAGTGTTTGCAGCTATTCTTGCTATCAAGTTCCTGGCCTCTTGAGGAGTTTTATCAACCAAAGCTCCTCCACTAGCAGCATCAATCATGTAGTGGTCCATCACTAGCAAACCCTCATAGAAGTACTGAATTAGCAGTTGTTCACTAATTTCATGCTGAGAGCAACTGGCACACAGTCTCTTAGACATTTCCCAATAATCATGAAGTGATTTCCTGTGCCTTTGTTGGATGCCACAAATTTATTTTCGAATGGTGGCAGCCTTTGAGGCAGGGAAGTATTTGTCCAAGAAAGCTTGAGTCATGTCCTGCTATGAATTTATGGATTCGGGTGGAAGATAGTATAGCCACTCCTTTGCAAAATCTTTCAATGAGAAAGGGAAAACTCTGAGCTTGACTTGTTCTACTGAAATTCCTGTAGGCTTTATGCTAGAACATACAACATGGATCTCCTTCAAATGCTTGTTGGGGTCATCTCTGGCTAATCCATTGAAAGATGGTAAAAGATGAATTAGACCAGACTTCAATTCGAATGCCTCTTCATTTTCTGGAATTTCTATGCACAAAGGATGTTGGTCCCAGTCTCGAGCACCTAATGTCCTTAAAGTGTTTTCTGCCATCACCACTTCTTCAGGTGTCTCAGATATCTCAGATGCCTCAGAACTTGAAAGATCTATGTGATAGGCAGTTTCAATGTCAACAGGTGTGAATTGGAAAGGAAACTAAGGTTGTGAGCTGATTTGTTCAAAGTATTGCCTTAAATTCCTTAACTGCTCATTCACTTTTTCACCGGATATGAACACCTGCAAAAGAGTTGAAAAGAACAACTAAAAGTATTAAAAACTAAAACAAATATAGAGTGAAAAAAATAGGAAACAAATTAATAGCGCAATTGGACAATTAGTTCCACGGCAACGACGCCAAAATTTGGTGTAGTGTGAATTGTGATTAAAATTTAGAACAAAATTCAGTTGCCAAGTTCCACTAAAGTATAAAAACCTTTCAACCAGTTGTAGTTAACAAGGGTCGATCCATAGAGAACTAATTCAATTAATCACTATGAATTAATTCTTAATTTAAACTCTCAAAAATAATAAATAATAAAAAAGGGTTTTGTTTATTAAAACTAAAAACAGAAATTGAATTTAAAGTAATAACAGTAAACACGATTTGAATTACTAATTAAAAGCCAATAGTTAAGAGATGGAATCTGTAACACCCTCCCTAGGGTATCACATGTCTGACTCCTGACTCATAATCTGTAAAGAAGTTCACACAAGGTTTGAGTTATGAAAAGATGGGTTTTAAAATTTCTTTCTTTACTGAAACATAAACTTACTGAAATTCATAAGTATTTACTAAAAATATATTTAAACTGATTAATATACAATATTGACACCAATTAATATTTCACAATTTAAAGAGAAATATAAACTAACAGACTCTTCTTTTTTTTTTTTTAACAGTAGCAAACCCCATGACGGGTCCTACTAAATAGCACGGTACAACACTAACGTTAAAACTTAACATACTTATTCTCATTGTGTATCCATCTTGTTGCATCGACATCCGTTCTACATCTGTTCTTTTGTCAACACTGCACACCTTCGGTCCTGAATGTCTACTCCTTATTGTTGTCACTAATCTCAGAGTATCCATCGCCGTTATGTCTAAGACAACTCGATCCTTCTATTATTTTATTTTAACAGTATAGACACAGCAAAACAACATAATACAGAGGTGAGATCACCTACGCCAATACCAACATGGCAGCACAGAGATAACACAAGCAGCAATATCATACAGAGATATCATATCAAATTTCCAATAATATATTCAATATTAATCAACTATCATCATCAAATCATTTATTAGTTTAATTATCATAAACAACCAATTACAATAATGTTCTAATTATCATTATCATCATCCAAGTATTCAAAACAATTGTCATAACTAATATCCCTCAATTAATATATCATGCAGATATAAAATGTTCAGATTATGCATGTACACAAGACTCGATTTCCTACTCCATGGAGCTAAACTCAGGTCGGAGAAATGATCGAAAAGATCTGTCGGTACCACATGCCTCAGACCACGTGCTATAATCCTCATTTTGATTTTGCACATCTAGCATATACACGACAGTCTTTATCAGATCTTGATTAAGAATAGTGTCTCGGTCCGGATCATCGGTGTGTTGCATCGGTCTAACCTACGGGAAGAAGCGCGACCAACCACCCGTGTAGGCAACCCGCACCCCGATGCCCCCAAGGTCAACAAGTGACCTACACTACGCATATCGCACCCACTCAAGAGGTGTGTTTCTCCTAGGCAATCAGCCATATCCAGATCCTCATCGGACCATTCCAATGCATGTATAATGCACCAAATCCAATCATAGACAAATATGTCATTTTCTCACAAACAGTGTATATTTTCACAATCGCGTAACATTTCTGTTACGTTTTCACAATCCAAAAACGTTTCTGTTATGTTTTCATAATACCATAACACTTCTCTTATATTTTCACAATACCGTAATACTTTTGTTACGTTTTTAAAATTTTAAAACATTTTTATTACATTTTTACAATACCGTAACACTACTGTTACGTTTACAAAATTTCGTAACATTTCTGTTACGTTTTCAAAATGTTGCAACTCTTCTGTTGCACTTTTAAACCACGTAATAATTTTTTTAACATTTTTCTCAATCGCGTAAAAACATACGTTTCTCAAATCGCATAATATTATTATTTTTTTTTCACTGTTTCAAAATCGCATAACTTAAAAATCATTCTTTTACGTTACGTCAATCATTTTCTATCATTCTCAAAATATTTAAAATACTTTCCAAATCTCATAACAATTTTTCGCTATTTTCACAATCACGTAAAAATAATTCATCACTTTTAAATCACATATTGATTTTTCAACAATAGTTCAAATTACGTAAAATATTTAAACGTAATTCAAATCGCGTATAATTATTTAAAATCAGATAGAAATATTTTTTCATATCACGTAACTTAAAAATCACGCTTTTTAAGATACGTAAATAATTTTTCACCACAATTTCTTTACGTAAAATATTTCTTGACCTTTAAAAATTCCTTTTTAACTTTTCTCAAAATAATATAACTTTATACTTCATTTAATATATTTTCTTACTCCGTAAAAATATTTTTTCACAGATTCTTTACTCAAGAAATTCTTTTCAAAATATACTTCACAAAAATCACTTTTCCATTGATGTAAATCAACGTTTCAAAACTTAATATTTTCTAACGTATTTCAAAACTTGAAAATAAGTTATACGTTAGTAAATTTTCAAAACACTATTATATTCTCTATTTTTCCCAAATCATTTCCAAACACAACCTTCTTCAAAATAAATTGAAGTTCGAAAACATTTTCGTTTACAAAAACTTGATTTTCTCAAGTGATAAACGCCTGATTCCCTTTCCAAAATCCTTGTATTAAATCCATTACGTTTCCACTTTGAAATTCACTATGTTCATAAAAATCAAGGCATTACAAGCCTTAAAAAAACGTGGACATGACTATTGAAACCATCAAATATTTTTCCTTTTAAATTGATATGGTTTTACACAAACAAAACCATTAAAAATCCTTTACAAAAACGTAAGACTCATAGTCTTTGAAAATCAAATCATTTGTTCAATTTCAATTTTTCACTTTCTTTCTTTGCAAATCCATTTTCACTTTCTTTACAAATCCTTTTTCACTTTCTTTGCAAATCCTTAAAATCATCATTGCTATTTTCATTTAAATCTCATGTTTAGTTAAACACTTAGAAACTTTTTACACAAAATAAATTAATAAAAATCCTTCTAAAAACCGTGTTCTTGTTCTCTTGAAAAACAAACCCTTTGTTTATTTTCCAAATTCTTCAAATCATCCGTTTTCATCATTCATGAAAATCTTAAGTTATAAACACCTATGTTGAGGTGTCTTGTTCAAAATCCACCATGTTCTAAGTAGTCAAAAATCAATTCTTTTGTTCTTGAAAATTTTCAACATGAACCTTAATCAAGGGCATCAAAACCGTAGCTCTTCCTTGCTATTGGAGCCAAAAATCAATTTCCTTTCCACCATCAAGTCATAGCATATACATATATATTTCATCATAAATAATATAAGCATACCATTAAAGCCATAAAAGCATGTATAGCATATCAAGCATATCATCAAAGCTATAAAATCATGCAAAGCATATCAAGCATAGAAAATTAATCAAAGCTCATAAACACCCACAAATTAATTACATGACCATGGATATGAATCCTCACATGGATTCCACATCCATCAAATAAAATACCATCTCTCACCACCATGCTTGGTTGGTGAGATGGATCTCCCTCTTACCTCTTGAACATCCTCCAAAAACTCCTTGTTTTGCTTATTTTTCCAAGTCCTTCATCACCAAGAGCTTCTCAAATACAAAACAAAATACATAGAAATTAGTATATTAAGCTTGATTAAGAGGAACCATGGATCAAACATGGTTTAGATCATGAAAAAGAGAGAAGAAAATGAAGTTTCCTTATACTTCACCTCAAAAACCCAATAACTTTGATCTTGAAGAAACTCCTTGAAGATGAATGATTTAGAAGAAATCTTCAACATGAAAGTTGCTTAGAATATCATGTAGATTCAAGATCTATGGTTGGATGAAATTAAAAGAGATTGGATGGTGATTTTAGGGTAGATAACCGAATGGTTTCTCTTGAAGAACAAAGATGGAATTTTTGATTTTTGATAGAAACTTGAAGCTTGAATTTGAAGATCAAGATGAATGATTTTGGAAAAACTCATAACTAGAGATGTTCTTAGAATGGTGTTTAGGTTTAGAAAATCAAGTTGGATGAAATTTTTGAGTGATGGAGGGTGTTCTTGATGGTCATGGCCAAAACTTGCTTAGAGGAGAGGTGGAGAGAAAAGTTTGATGAGTTTTTGCTTTTGGAGAGACAAAGATGATCAAGAATGATCAATAATGACCAAGATAGCTAATAATGGTCTTCAAAGCTCTCAAAATCAGACCAAAACCGTGTCCCCCCTTCTTGCATTCTTCTTGAGTGCAAAAAATCAAAAGTAAGCCATTATGATGTCCTAACTTGACCAAGACATTGCAAAATGACATAAAGCATTGTCTTTCATCTTCTAAACACTCCAAAACCATCACCTTCTCTTCATAATGCATTCAATAAAGTTGTCTTCATTATTTGCCACCATTTGAAGCATTTCTAGCCATTGATTAATTCAATGGTTAGGATTTAGGTAGATTTTTAATTTTAGAAGACTAAATCTGCGCCATTGGATTTTTCTCCTTTAAATTCTAGCCCTTAGATGTGTCTCCAAAATTAAGGGTCAAGATTGCTTTCTTCAAACTTTAAATCCAAGTCCTAATTAGTCTTTTACTCTTTAGAAGACCAAATCTCCACTTATTGATTAATTCTTCATCCAATTAGTCATAAATGGTGCTTTGTTACTTTTTTAAGATTAAATCTCCACCCTTGATTTAATCTAAATCCAATGGTTATAAATGGCTTTGTCATTTTTCAAGACCAATTCTACACCTTTGATTGCATCTATGGTTGATATCAAAGCCTTCCTAACTAAGCTTATTCTCACCATTGATTAAATCAATGGTTATTATCCAAGAAACTTTATTAAGTTTGTTTCTTAACCTTTGATTAAATCAATGGTTAATATTCAAACTAAGTATTCTCATCCAAGGGTATAAATTAATTCAAGCTCTCTTTGTTAACTACGCAATATAATATTTATTCTTGTATCCTACAAAATAATATTTTTAATTGTATTTTTATCATCCGATAATTAAATACGGTAAAATACAAGATAAAAATTTTCTAAAAAGCTTTTTCCTGATTCGTGTTTAGTAAGATCCCCTGTCTCCGTCTAAACAGTACAAATTTTTCTATGCGTAGAAAAATTTTTGCTTTGCAGGACCCACCTGGGCCCACGTATGGCCACCTGGGCCCACATACCCCTTGCGGGGCCCATAGACAAGAAAAATTTCAAAATCATCCATAAAATCACAAAAATTATAAAATGCACAAATATCAAATCGACACGTAAATTAATTACCTAACGGTAAAAAATTAAATTACGTAACGTTTTTCCCTACCAAAATTTTTATTCTCCTGACACGAAGTAAATCACTCAAAACGACCAAATATGCTGACGGAATAATCAAATTAATTTTACAGCATCCAGAAATTACTAAACAATAAAATTCTGTTAACTGTCAAAATTACTGTCGAAAACTTAGGAAATTTGGGGTGCTACAATACGCCCCCTCTTTTTAGAAATTTCGTCCTCGAAATTTAATAGCCATGATTTCACACTGTCGGAATAAATAATGACATTATTTCTTTATCTTTTCTTCAGTTCCCATGTAGTTTCACCTCTTACGTTATTCCAAACGATTCTAAACCATTGAAAGTTCTTTATCTCTTGTTTACTTCTCCTAATCAAACAAATATCTCAATAAATTTTTTTTTCTACAGTTTTCCATTACCGTCTTAACTTTTCCCATAGACAGACTTCTTCAACTTTTGAAGAATCCACCACGCTTCCACTCGCGCCACTTTGATACTCGACCTGGATATACATAGGAATATTCTCTCAAAAATATTCCTTCAATTGCAGTAGATGAAAGAAAACATCATGGAAAAGAACAAAATGAATCGAATATGTTATCGAACATATTCAAGAAGGAATGGATGTAACTCGATCTTCAAGAATGAATTCTCGATATCAATACAAATGCGCTACCAACCTTCATTCATGCCTAGAATAGTTTTTCTCGAGATAACTTCCAACCGATGTAATGTATTACTTAAAATTTTCTTATCCTCATATCACTTTATTCTCCACTTTAGCTTTTTAGCTTTAATGAGAAACGTTTCACTAACCGAGTTCTCCTTTCAACCGCATTATATCAAATACTATAACATGGATTTTAAATAGGAATATCCTTTCTTGCAAAATATTCTTCCTTGCAAATGCAATATATGAAAGAACATTATAGAGGTTTAGGAAGAAAAGGTAGCGAAATGATCTAATATGTTACCAAACATATTCAACAAGAATTTGTTTTTGCCTGATTTTCAGGAATGAGTTTTTCTGAAATACTAACACTGTATTGAGACAATCTCATAGGATATGGTTGGAAAATAACCAATCCATTTTCAAAGATCACGTTTGTTTATGAAACAGATTAAACTAACACAAAATTTTGAATGACAGATCAAACTAACACCAAGATTTGATCTATAACAATGATTTAAATAACTTGAGTAGCTCGATCGGCTAAGAATAGAAACAGAAGAAAACAAATCAGAGGATTACGAATAACTCTATCATATAATTGATCTACTCAATCATATGCTATAAGGAATAGGTTATTCACAGAAATATTCAGTATGGTTTATAGGATTAGCTCCAATGACACAATCTCCATTGTTTAAATCTTCCACTCCGAACGCTTCCTACTACCTGAGATTTTACTAACAGAAAACTCTGTTTTCATTGGAACTCTATTTTCAAAGATTGTGTTCCAAACTTCCCGCACTTAAAACAAATTATTTCCTTAACGTACAATCTTTCGTTAAGTGCCCCTTTCCACACTTCTTACATTTCGGTGCAGATGTCACAGTCAAACTAAACCTGTCATTACTAGTACTTTCTCCACAAGATTGTTGTTGTTGTTGACTCCTTGGAGATTGCACATACGTTTTCTGTTGGAATCGCTTGACCTTAAGATTTCCCCTTTTTCGTAACCAATATAGTCCAACGTTACAGGGTATCTCATCCTGAGATCGATTTAACTCTAACAAAATCTTAGCTTAAGCAATTAATTCTTGTTGCGGAATAATCTTCTGAGTTTGGTGTATAATTGCTTCAGCCACTGTTTGTATTACTTCCAAAGTTGCAGTCATATCACCACCATTATGTCTCACTTCTACACGCGTACGTCTATCACGAGTCATTTCTTTTCTTCAAAGATGGACGAATCAAAATAAAATGGAAACCAGATGTAACCATTTCAAATAAACGTTTATTTTCTTGACGTACATTCCTTCATTAAGTACCTTCTTTCACATCAGTTACTGCCTTTGGTTTCCTCAATGGTTGTAAATACATCTTCCGTTGAAATCAATCACTTTCCAAATATCCTTAAAAATATCGGGTTCCAAAATTACGAAATCTTATATTCCAAGACTGATTCTCTTCCATTAGATCCTAAACCTCAACTTTCATTTCTTCCCCATTGAACAGCGGTCCTTTGTTCCTGCAGTCATCCTTTCACGTTGCTCCCATTGCTCCCGTAGCTCCTTTAGCTCCTGTAGTTGCAGCTGCATTACTAGTAACATGTTCCACTTCCGTATACGTACAACTATCCTGAGCCATTTCCTTTTTTTTTCCTTCTCGAGGCGTGCGGATCGAAATACAATGGATCTAATATCCATTATAATTAATATTGTTTCCTTTCGGAAAACAATAACACAGAGAACACAACACAAACAAAATAGACCTAACCACAAACCCCAAAAGACTCAAACCGTGCTCTGATACCAACTAATGTAACACCCTCCCTAGGGTATCACATGTCTGACTCCTGACTCATAATCTGTAAAGAAGTTCACACAAGGTTTGAGTTATGAAAAGATGGGTTTTAAAATTTCTTTCTTTACTGAAACATAAACTTACTGAAATTCATAAGTATTTACTAAAAATATATTTAAACTGATTAATATACAATATTGACACCAATTAATATTTCACAATTTAAAGAGAAATATAAACTAACAGACTCTTCTTTTTTTTTTTTGTAAGAGTAAAAACCCCATGACGGGTCCTACTAAATAAAGCACTGACAACACTAACGTTAAAACTTAACATACTTATTCTGTTGTGTATCCATCTTGTTGCATCAGACATCTGTTCTACATCTGTTCTTTGTCAACACTGCACACCTTCGGGTCCTGAATGTCTACTCCTTATTGTTGTCACTAATCTCAGAGTATCCATCGCCGTTATGTCTAAGACAACTCGATCCTTCTATTATTTTATTTTAACAGTATAGACACAGCAAAACAACATAATACAGAGGTGAGATCACCTACGCCAATACCAACATGGCAACACAGAGATAACACAAGCAAAGAATATCATACAGAGATATCATATCAAATTTCCAATAATATATTCAATATTAATCAACTATCATCATCAAATCATTTATTAGTTTAATTATCATAAACAACCAATTACAATAATGTTCTAATTATCATTATCATCATCCAAGTATTCAAAACAATTGTCATAACTAATATCCCTCAATTAATATATCATGCAGATATAAAATGTTCGATTATGCATGTACACAAGACTCGATTTCCTACTCCATGGAGCTAAACTCAGAGTCGGAGAAATGATCGAAAAGATCCGTTTACCACATGCCTCGACCACGTGCTATAATCCTCATTTTGATTTTGCACATCTAAGCATATACACGACAGTCTTTATCGATCTTGATTAAGAATAGTGTCTCGGTCCGGATCATCGGTGTGTTGCATCGGTCTAACCTACGGGAAGAAGCGCGACCAACCACCCGTGTAGGCAACCCGCACCCGATGCCCCCAAGGTCAACAAGTGACCTACACTACGCATATCGCACCCACTCAAGAGGTGTGTTTCTAGGCAATCAGCCATATCCAAATCCTCATCTGGACCATTCCAATGCATGTATAATGCACCAAATCCAATCATAGACAAATATGTCATTTTCTCACAAACAGTGTATATTTTCACAATCGCGTAACATTTCTGTTACGTTTTCACAATCCAAAAACGTTTCTGTTATGTTTTCATAATACCATAACACTTCTCTTATATTTTCACAATACCGTAATACTTTTGTTACGTTTTTAAAATTTTAAAACATTTTTATTACATTTTTACAATACCGTAACACTACTGTTACGTTTACAAAATTTCGTAACATTTCGTTACATTACGCCAAAATGTTGCAACTCTTCACAGACTTTTTTAACCACGTAATAATTTTTTTAACATTTTTCTCAATCGCGTAAAAACATACGTTTCTCAAATCGCATAATATTATTATTTTTTTTTCACTGTTTCAAAATCGCATAACTTAAAAATCATTCTTTTACGTTACGTCAATCATTTTCTATCATTCTCAAAATATTTAAAATACTTTCCAAATCTCATAACAATTTTTCGCTATTTTCACAATCACGTAAAAATAATTCATCACTTTTAAATCACATATTGATTTTTCAACAATAGTTCAAATTACGTAAAATATTTAAACGTAATTCAAATCGCGTATAATTATTTAAAATCAGATAGAAATATTTTTTCATATCACGTAACTTAAAAATCACGTTTTTAAGATACGTAAATAATTTTTCACCACAATTTCTTTACGAAAATATTTCTTGACCTTTAAAAATTCCTTTTAACTTTTCTCAAAATAATATAACTTTATACTTCATTTAATATATTTTCTTACTCCGTAAAATATTTTTTCACAGCTTCTTTACTCAAGAAATTCTTTTTCAAAATATACTTCACAAAAATCACTTTTCCATTGATGTAAATCAACGTTTCAAAACTTAATATTTTCTAACGTATTTCAAAACTTGAAAATAAGTTATACGTTAGTAAATTTTCAAAACACTATTATATTCTCCATTTTTCCCAAATCATTTCCAAACACAACCTTCTTCAAAATAAATTGAAGTTGAAAACATTTTCGTTTACAAAAACTTGATTTTCTCAAGTGATAAACGCCTGATTCCTTTCCAAAATCCTCAGTATTAAATCCATTCGTTTCCACTTTGAAATTCACTATGTTCATAAAAATCAAGGCATTACAAGCCTTAAAAAACGCGTGGACATGACTATTGAAACCATCAAATATTTTTCCTTTTAAATTGATATGGTTTTTACACAAACAAAACCATTAAAAATCCTTTACAAAAACGTAAGACTCATAGTCTTTGAAAATCAAATCATTTGTTCAATTTCAATTTTTCACTTTCTTTTGCAAATCCATTTCACTTTCTTTACAAATCCTTTTTCACTTTCTTTGCAAATCCTTAAAATCATCATTGCTTATTTTTCATTTAAATCTCATGTTTAGTTAAACACTTAGAAACTTTTTACACAAAATAAATTAATAAAAATCCTTCTAAAAACGTGTTCTTGTTCTCTTGAAAAACAAACCCTTTGTTTATTTTCCAAATTCTTCAAATCATCCGTTTTCATCATTCATGAAAATCTTAAGTTATAAACACCTATGTTGAGGTGTCTTGTTCAAATCCACCATGTTCTAAGTACTCAAAAATCAATTCTTTTGTTCTTGAAAATTTTCAACATGAACCCTAATCAAGGGCATCAAAACCGTAGCTCTTCCTTGGCTATTGGAGCCAAAAATCAATTTCCTTTCCACCATCAAGTCATGGCATATACATATATATTTCATCATAAATAATATAAGCATACCATCAAAGCCATAAAAGCATGTATAGCATATCAAGCATATCATCAAAGCTATAAAATCATGCAAAGCATATCAAGCATAGAAAATTAATCAAAGCTCATAAACACCCACAAATTAATTACATGACCATGGATATGAATCCTCACATGGATTCCACATCCATCAAATAAAATACCATCTCTCACCACCATGCTTGGTTGGTGAGATGGATCTCCCTCTTACCTCTTGAACATCCTCCAAAAACTCCTTGTTTTGCTTATTTTTCCAAGTCCTTCATCACCAAGAGCTTCTCAAATACAAAACAAAATACATAGAAATTAGTATATTAAGCTTGATTAAGAGGAACCATGGATCAAACATGGTTTAGATCATGAAAAAGAGAGAAGAAAATGAAGTTTCCTTATACTTCACCTCAAAAACCCAATAACTTTGATCTTGAAGAAACTCCTTGAAGATGAATGATTTAGAAGAAATCTTCAACATGAAAGTTGCTTAGAATATCATGTAGATTCAAGATCTATGGTTGGATGAAATTAAAAGAGATTGGATGGTGATTTTAGGGTAGATAACCGAATGGTTTCTCTTGAAGAACAAAGATGGAATTTTTGATTTTTGATAGAAACTTGAAGCTTGAATTTGAAGATCAAGATGAATGATTTTGGAAAAACTCATAACTAGAGATGTTCTTAGAATGGTGTTTAGGTTTAGAAAATCAAGTTGGATGAAATTTTTGAGTGATGGAGGTGTTCTTGATGGTCATGGCCAAAACTTGCTTAGAGGAGAGGTGGAGAAAAGTTTGATGAGTTTTTGCTTTTGGAGAGACAAAGATGATCAAGAATGATCAATAATGACCAAGATATAGCTAATAATGGTCTTCAAAGCTCTCAAAATCAGACCAAAACCGTGTCCCCCCTTCTTGCATTCTTCTTGAGTGCAAAAATCAAAAGTAAGTTCATTATGATGTCTAACTTGACCAAGACATGCAAAAATGACATAAAGCTTGCTCTTTTGTCTTCTAAACACTCCAAAACCATCACCTTCTCTTCATAATGCATTCAATAAAGTTGTCTTCATTATTTGCCACCATTTGAAGCATTTCTAGCCATTGATTAATTCAATGGTTAGGATTTAGGTAGATTTTTAATTTTAGAAGACTAAATCTGCAAGCCATCGGATTTTTCTCCTTTAAATTCTAGCCCTTAGATGTGTCTCCAAAATTAAGGTCAAGATTGCTCCTTCAAACTTTAAATCCAAGGGTCCTAATTAGTCTTTGCTTTTAGAAGACCAAATCTCCACCATTGATTAATTCTTCATCCAATTGGTCCATAAATGGTCTTTGTTACTTTTTTAAGATTAAATCTCCACCCTTGATTTAATCTAAATCCAATGGTTATAAATGGTTTGTCATTTTTCAAGACCAATTCTACACCTTTGATTGCATCTATGGTTGATATCAAAGCCTTCCTAACTAAGTTTATTCTCACACCATTGATTAAATCAATGGTTATTATCCAAGCGCTTTATTAAGTTTGTTTCTTAACCTTTGATTAAATCAATATTAATATTCAAACTAAGTATTCTCATCCAAGGGTATAAATCAATTCAAGCTCTCTTTGTTGACTACGCAATATAATATTTATTCTTGTATCCTACAAATAATATTTTTATTGTATTTTTATCATCCGATAATTAAATACAATGATAAAATACAAGATAAAAATTTTCTAAAACTGTTTGATTCGGTTTAGTAAGATCCCCCTCGTCTCCGTCCTAAACAAGACAAATTTTTCTATCGTAGAAAAATTTTTGCTTTGAGACCCACTGGCCCACGTATGGCCACCTGGGCACCTGGCCTACATACTTTGCCAGGGCCCATAGACAAGAAAAATTTCAAAATCATCCATAAAATCACAAAATTATAAAATGCACAAATATCAAATCGACACGTAAATTAATTACCTAACGGTAAAAATTAAATTACGTAACGTTTTTCCCGGCCCGAAAATTTTTATTCTCCTGACACGAAGTAAATCACTCAAAACGACCAAATATGCTGACGGAATAATCAAATTAATTTTACAGCATCCAGAAATTACTAAACAGTAAAATTCTGTTAACTGTCAAAATTACTGTCGGAAACTTAGGAAATTTGGGGTGCTACAGAATCCACCACTAGATTTATATGATTATGTTAACTTACATTCCCTTTATACTAATATAACTAATTATGCTTTTATGTGATTGTGAGATAAATTCCCTGTTTTTCTTAAGTTTCGCTTAATTCAACAACTGTTCAAATTAAATCCTAATCATTAGTTAGTTATAAAGCAACTGCTCTTATCCTCATCTAATGATTGCATTAAGATTTAGAAAACCAATCACACTAAGATCTAATCACACACCGGATTAAATTACTTAGATCATATGTCTCATTAGTCCTACCACCGCAACCGCATATAGCAATCCTAGTTTTACTACTTCCAAAAATAGCAAAGAGTATAAAAACCTTTATACTGAATTAAGATAAAAAACATATGAATAAAAACTCAATTTAATTTATATAAAGAGATATGCAAGGTTCACATAATCAAAACTAGAGTTTCATTTTCCTTTAACCAAATAAGAAAATTAGCCGCACATGACAAATTCAAAATGAAAAAAAGAATTAAAGAAAAACATCGTCTAGAATAAAAGAAGAGAAGAAAACTAAGGACTAGTTTCCAAGGTTTGAGGTTGATTGATCTTTGATCACTCGAACTTGAGTCTCCAATCTTTGATCAAATCTTTCTCTTGCTTGTTCTTCGTATTCTATTCAGTAACTTGGCGGTTCCTAGTCTAGAGATCCCCTTTAGAATCCTGAGCAACCCTATTTATAACTTTGGATACCTAATGCTTCATTAAAATTTGTATCTAGTTTTCTGATTTGCAGACACGGGCCGTGTCATTTGACATGACCCACCCCGTGTTTGGGTTTGGCAATATAATTTCAACAAGATTGCAAGTCAGAGAGGGACACGGCCTACACCGTGTCTGAAGACACAGGTTGTGTTGTTGTTCAATGCTCAAAAATTGGATCATCTTGTGATGACAGAGACGTACACGGCCAAACTTGTGTCATATGACACGGGCCGTGTTGGGGCAAACTCAGGGCTGGACCAAATCTTGTGGTACCAGAGAAGGACACGGTCTATCTCGTGTCATATGACACAAGCCGTGTCGCTTACTATCTTCAAATTCAGCCCTGATTCTTCACAGATAGTCTTCCTTCTTTGCTTCTAGAGGTGATATTGATCTCTTGAAAAATATAATGCAATTATGAGTGCTTATAAACACGCTTAGGCATAGTTTCTCAATTAAGATATGATTAAACTTCATATCTAGAAACTTAGCTAAAAGTTAACAATTAAGTATACATGAAGTCCAATTAGATCAAACATAAGACACTTAAGATATATAAATAATCGACAAATCAAGACTCATCCTCTTAAGTGATGTAGGCATATAGCTGACATATTTGTTTTAGATTTGTACTTTTAGTTAACTTTTATATGTTGCATTGTAGAAGAATTTTTTTATGGACTTGTAATCAAAATGAATTTTTGCTAACTAATTTTGGACATATTATTATATATTTTAACTTCCATTGATATTTTTTAACTAAGGTTGATGAATTATATCTGAGTGACACAATATTTTTATTTTATCGTTGCAGGTCATACACTAGATTTTGAGAAATTTCGTATGTGAAAGACTTCATTATGATCAAGAGTTAAAGATTTGTTTATGGACTACCTACTATCTTATACTATGACTATTTGATAATACTAGTTATTAGATGGTGTACTTTTTATATTTTTTTGTTGACACTATAAAGTTATGGATGATATCTTTTTTATTATGGTTTAATAAAATATATTTTTCTTTTTAGAATGAATTCTAATATATTGTATTTAGAAACATTTGTATGTTATGATTTACACTCTTTAGGGACAAATATTATTATCACTAAAATTTTTGTTAATGATGTTGAAATCTCACCTTGAATGGCAAATAGACATAACATTTTTGTATTAAAAAATAATAGGCATAACATTTTTTATCGGCAATAAAATGAGTCATTACCGTAATAATAAAAGTCGTTAATGACATTAAAAAAAGGAAAATATGGGACTGTTTTAGCCTCCAATACAATTGTCGGTAATAAACATATTTTTTACTGGTAATAAAATGTGTCTTTATTAGCAAATAACAAAGGCCGTTAAAGACATTGAAAAAGGTTAACATGAGATTGTTTTAGTCGCCATTACAATTACCAACAAATAATTGCCGCTAAAAGGGTATACTTTTACCAGCCATAAAAGGGGTCTTTACCGACACTCTATATAATGGTCAATAAAACCTTTACCGACACTAGATACAACGACAAAAAATTAATTACCGATAAAGGTTTTTGCGGCAATTCTTATTGCCGCTAAAATGCTTTTTTGTTGTAGTGTCTCACAAATACAAGATTGTGAGTTGATAATAAGTTCACATGTGACTAACTTACTTTTGACCATAAAATATCTAATTGGTACTCATGATTTATGATATAATCCATAAATATCATTTTAAATTTGATCTAGAAATTCAGCAAATTTTACTCTATTTTTAGCTATTGATAGTCTTATAATCAATTTGCATTGAGAACACATTGTACATAAAAACTCATTATATTAAAAAAATCTTTTGATCCTTCAATGATATCTATATGAATTATCAATATTGATCCAGGATAACCTTACTGGTCATTTTCCAAATAACAAAATTATTTGGATTACTAAACTTTTGGTTTACAACAATATAGTAAACTTATGGTTTACAAGAGTATAGTAAACTTATGTTTTATAATAACATGTATTTTAATTGCACTAATCATATATATTTGACTTGATAATGAATAAAACATAATGTATAAATTTTGTTCATTGAGGTAACAAAATATAGTAACTATTTTGAAGACTTGAATTACTTTTGTACTACTAGATATATATCAAAATTTACCATTATTCTATATATATAAAGAATTGGGAACATTGTAGGACCATGGTCAAATGAATAATTTCATAAGCAAGATTTTGACAAATGACAAGTATAACCAATGTTATTTCATACATGTTAAAACATTAAGGTAATTTTACTCTATTCAATATTCTTATCATTATCTCCTTATTACTTCATTTGATATGTATTTTTGGAAGAGTTAGAATCACCATAGTAATGATTATTTTTCTAATTTCTTCCACATCAATAGTCATACTCACGACTTCTGTCATACCTAAAATTATAATACAGAACACTCACTTCAGGCAAAGGAGTTCAACACGTTGGGTGACCTTTGTGATTTTCCATTAATCACTCATTTTTGTGTTCAATCATAAAAATGCATAAACTTGATTCAAAATGTCTATGGAAACAATTCTCATTTTTGCTACTATAGGAGCATATTCGAGAGACATAAAAAGATCGATGATGTTCTCTCTCATATTTCTTTGTTTCAAATTATACTAAAATGAAATAGATCTTTTTAGATTCAATCACGATCTAAAAGTGTAGTTCTTTATGAACTATAACATTAATCTTCATATAAAATATGACTAAGGAAAATCATTAATTTTGTGCAATCTTTTAAGGATACTTGAATAATAATATCTTCTAAAATTTATTAAGAGTAACAAATTCAATATAAAACAAAATATAACAATTGTGTTAGTCAAACAAGATTGATAATAAAATTTCTATAGAGGAAACATGAAAATATTTTATCATAAGACTAACATGAAGAAAGCTATAAGAAAGAATAAAACAATAAATTAGATTAATTTAAAGAGAGTGATAAGAAGACAAACTCTTTTAGTAAAACCTCTAAGCTATTTAAGTTATCACTCATATGGTAGAATCTCGTACTAATAACGTGTTATAAAAGTAAACATAAAGAACTCAAGAAATAAAGAAGAAGATAGAGATGAAAAGAATTTTCTTTAATTTATTCTTATATATTCTACTCAAATGCCTTAACCTTCTAATTATAAGACAAAGATTACATAAAATTACAAGTATCACTATAATAAGATATAAAAAAAATAGTATATATTATCATCTACATAATAAGTGTCTTGTAATATTCTAATAATTATGTAATTCTAATAACTTTTAAGACATCTATCTTCAAGATTATTCATAACAAATTTGACATTAGACAATCTATTCCCCATCAACTCGTGTTGGCCTACCACTACTTATTGCGTGCGAAAATACACACAACTGTTTTTTTGCACATATTATCTATGCTTAAGTTACATACGTTTTTATGCAAGGAAAATGTTAGTTTATACTCCTTTTTAAGGATGTATTATTAGTCACATTTTTTTAAGAGATATAATTAAGTGAAAAAAATAATAAAAAAATATATATAATAAATAATATTAAATAAAATATAAAAAAGATATATATATTATTTAATATAAAAATATAAAATTATTTATACAAATATCTCCACACAGACACACACGATAGCATTACTACAACCACAATCCATAGCCACCACTTCTTGCCTTTGTTATTGGCGTTCTTGTGTGTGATCCTTAGGGATATGGATCCTCTACATTTGAAAAAAATAACTGCACAACATGCAGTTATTGATCTAATAAGTCACATTTATGAAGTTATATTTATAATTTTTATTTTATCATAAAATTGAAGATTTTTTATAATTTAGATTTTATGCAGTTGTTTTGGAAGTGCAGAGGATCTGCATCCGATCCTCATGCTATGTGCGAAAAGGATTGATTAACAAATTAAGAGTCACATCAACGAAGGGCAAGTCCTCTGTCGGTGGCTTGTTTTCACGTGCCAATTGCATTAGGAAAATACCTGGATTTAGAGCACTCTAGATTAAGGTGAATTTCAAAAAAGAAGAACCAAATATAAAATTGATTATTAATTAAAAATAATAAAATAAAAGTATATAAATAATAATGATGCTTACGGAGACAGTGATAGTATAATTCTTTTTCATAAGAGTACATATATAAATTCCTTATATTTAAAAATAATATTACTTGTATATAATAATTAAGAAACGTATTTTTTAGAATATTAAAAATTATAAATTTATATGAAATTATATTAATATTTCAGGTAATATTTTACTGCTCTATATACGAAATTGTTTTTTCTTTTAAAAACTCTCTCATTAACATTATTCTTCAAAAAAAAATTATATACTTAATAGAACTGGACCATATAAGTTGTAAAATAATTTTTATGTTCTGTATTGATAGATTAGTAATAAGAGTTGAAGACATGTAGAGAAAGTAACATGATTCAATTATCATAAATGTTCTCCATTCCATTTTTTCATTCCCTATCTCACATCCCCTCCACTAAGTCTTACTAGGTGACCCTTCCACCAAACTCATAAGGTGGATTAAAAACCTTAAAAAAGGAAAAATATTTTAAGAAACTAAAAAGAATAAATTGTTCAGTAATTCAAGATAAAGACTAAAACTCTATTTTGGCTCTTGACATTTGCTTTTATTTTCACTTTAATCCCTAATATTTTGTATTTCTTGCTTTAGTCTATGATATTTATGAACTCACTTTAATTTGGTTTCTCAATATATACATTATCTAATATAAATGGAGATGTTGATATGTTATTGTCAGAAATGGTGCGACATTGTTATTTGCTAATGTGGCAATTCAATAAAAGATGACTAGATGAATATATCTAAAATTATGTCATTTCATTCTTAACTTGTTATTTGAAAAAAAAAAAAAGAAAAGAAGTGCATCCAACGTTTCAAATGGAAAGTGATTAGTGAAACATAATTTTAAATATATTTATCATTTAGTCATCTTTGGTTAAACTATCAGTTATGCTATGTTATGTTTATTACTAACACATCAACATTTATGTTTATTAGATAATGGGTAATATAGAGGGGCTTAATTAAAATGAATTTATAAATGTTAAGGACTAAAGTAAAAAAAAAAATGAGAAGGACTAAAATTAGAATAAAAATAAATCTCTGAAACCAAGGGTTTTAGTCCCAAGATAAATATGATTCTTCTTCTACTTTTCTGTATCAAAAGGCTAAACAAAAATATAGAAAGAAAACATTAAACAAGGACATATTGGTGCGGACTTTTGCTTAGGGTAGGATACCAACAATACTAAACACACACATAAATATTATCTTATATATGTATATATTTTATCATTTGATTATAATTAAATTCTTTCTATTTTCTATACACTTATTCTATAATTCTATCACATAAGCATGTATAAAAACAATGTATCTCTAAAATTAACGTGTATCTAGTATTTTTGGTAGGAAAAACCATATCGAGAAGGAGGCTGTGCTGAATGCAATAGCACGTGAGGAGAGTCCGGCGGGATGGAGCCCCATTCCTACATTAACTCGCTACTCAGTCCCCATTACTACAATTATCTTTCAGTAGCCCAGCAGACAGGAAAACATATATGAATGGTAATAATTGTGAAATAATTATAATTTAATGAAAAAAGATATTTGTACACTAATATTTTATTTTTTTACTTACATTAATATTAATTTGAAAAAAAAAGAACGTTTATTTTTCTTGTTTTATTATTTAACAAGGTAGTGATGTAAAAATAATATAATAAAAATGTTGTGTAAATATTATTGTCCTTTCATAATTACTATGTTATTATGCACATAAATGATATTCTCACACTAAAAATTTTACGCCATTTTTATACTATTTTCTTTTTATAAAATAATGAATATACATTTCAACACATTCTGTAATTTTTTTTTCAAACAAACCAAGCGTAAAAATGGTATAATATTTTTAGTATGCAAATATCATTATTCTATTATTCTCCTATGTTAAAACTGCTTCTCTCGCGGTGCATTATTGTAGTGTAAGGTGATGAAAAGGCAAGTGTTCTTGATTTCTAGAGATTGACTCACTCTGATGTAAGTGTGGTGACCTGTACATCAGTTTAGTTTAACTGAACCTAATTTTTAATTATTTTTGTATAGAAATAATTCTTTCACATGTCTTACATAAGTTTTTACATTTCCGACGCACAAAACTCCATATACCGTGAATAGATTATAAACTAATTAATTCTTATACGAGAATTAAAATAATAAACTTACATAATAAAAACAAGGAATAATTACAGTTACATTTCTTATGACGAAGTGTTTATTATATCTGACATCCTTTTATTTGAAAA
This sequence comes from Ormosia emarginata, assembly GCA_029884605.1. Taxonomy (NCBI): domain Eukaryota; kingdom Viridiplantae; phylum Streptophyta; class Magnoliopsida; order Fabales; family Fabaceae; genus Ormosia; species Ormosia emarginata. Next base: position 13,652,966 of record JAQQTP010000078.1, on the reverse strand, counting down.
TTTGCAATTGTATTTCTAATTTTATGTATGGTTATTATGTTATTTTATCTTGTAAATAATAAAGAAAGAGAAGTAAGTGTGATTTCTGTAAAATTGATGAAAAGTGGATGATTTCATTTACTATGAATATGGGTATACATATACAAAGTAGAAAGAATAAGGAGATAAGGAAAACTAACTAAGATAATGTTCTTATAGAAAACTAAGCTATCTAAAACTCCTAAATATACAACAGACAAGTAACAATAAAACTCATATCTACAACTCCTAAATATACAACAAATAAGCAACAAATTACAAGAGCTAAGGATAATGTTCAGTAGAAGAGATTAGAACGGTGGTTAACACTCACCCTTAAGATGGGGTGTGCAGATTAGAAACACCCATCTTGCCTTCAAACGCACAAACTGATCGCGTCCAAGGGACTTGGTAAATAAATTTGCAATTTGATGTGTTGAACCAAATTTCATGGTTTTAATGAGGCTAGAGGCAATTTTTTCTTAGACGACATCACAATCAATCTTAATGTGCTTAGTACACTCGTGATACACTAGATTAGATGCAATGTGTAGTGTAGATTTGTTATCACAAAACAATGGGGTAGGTGTAGGAAGAGGAAGACCAAAGTCACGTAATAAGTAGGAGAGTCAGGTTACTTGATAATGCTTACTTTTTATCTATTTATTTTTATAAAAATAGACATTATTATATCTTATCTCATTATATTTTATTTTAGTAACTTTATAATTCTATTAATTTATTTATTCAAAGAAGTCATTAATTTAATTATTGTGATAATTGTAGGGAATCTGTTAAAAAAATCTTGGACAAAATAATGACAATTTGGAAGGAAGTTTAATTAAAGGAAGAAATCAAGACTTAGGCGCACAACAAATAAAGAGAGAAAACGATAAAAATCTGACAACCTTCAATAAAAGGATATTAAGTTTCTTAAAATTGATTTTCTAAATTCAATCAATATCTTTTTATTATTTGGAGACCAATAAAGGAAATTGAGTTTCCTAAATTTAGTTTCCTAAGTCCAATTTATATCTTTTTATTATTTGGGAACCAAGTAAGGAGATTTTGTGCAAGATACACTCCTATTAAGCAAAATCTCTTATTAATAGACATGGAGAAGAGAGGCTGCAGAGGAAAAAAAGGAGAGGACGCGTAAAGATCGCAGATTTGAAGGCTTTTTCCCTAGAATTTATTTGTCTATCATCATAGTATGGAGAACTAAATTCTCAAGTAAGGTTAGGGATGAACTTGCACACTAGATGGTATTTTTAATTTATTTTTAATTTATGTATTTGATTTTCAGTTACTAAAATTCATTTGTTTTATCATTCTCAATTCATTACTAATGTTTTATTCTTCAAATAATAATAGAATTTATTCTGTTTATGGATTCAGTCATACATTTTCTATTGAATGGTCTAGTTCTTTGATTATGTTTAAATCAATTATTTATCTATATCAATTTACTTGTTTGTTGCAATATCGCTCCCTGAGTATGTTATCATCATTGCATTTTTTCAATAAGGATAATAATTTACGTATTCTAAAAGTGGTGAATAAATTTTCAAAAGGTTACATTTGGTTTAATTTTAGTTTATAAATCTATACTTCCTGATTGGAAATTTTGAAAATTGAGTTCCCAATTGAGTTATTCAAAGAATTAAGAATAATTAAAATACCAGATTTGTGCAAAAGATTCCCGATGCTTTACTATTCATCAAATTTGAGTACTTTTTTCGTTAGTCACTTTGCTTCACTTTAATTTATATTTAAAATTAATCTTTATTTACTATTAATCACTTAATATTTTTCTTTAGTTTCTTTATTTCTTCATCTATTCTCTTAATTTGCCTCTCTGTGGAATTGACACCCTAAAGTTTTGCTACAACTACTGCGTTATTCTTTTAGCGTAATCATTACTTCACAAGTGGCATTGACCATTGCACTATATACTCTACTTCAGTAGATGAGTAGGATAGCACAAATTGCTTCTTTGTTTTCCAAAAAACCAAACTCAGACCCAAGAAAATGCAATATCCTGAGGTAAAGCGTTGAGTGGTAGGACAATTAGCCCGTCCAAATCATAGTAAAGCATATAGAGAAAAATCAGAAGTAGAGGGAAAGAAGAGGCCCTGTCTAGGAGTGCCCTTGAGATAACAAATGAGTCAGATTACAACATCCATGTGGAGTTATCGTGGAGCATGCATAAATTGGCTTAAGACGTGGACAGAATGAATAATATGTGGACATGTCATTGTGAGATATATAAGGCACCCAACAAGACGGCGATATGAAGAAGGATCAAGTAATGCAACACCATCCAAAGGAGATAATCTAAAATTTTGATCCATTGGGAACTCTATTGGTTTTGAAGCAGTATAACCACTATTAGAAATAGTGTCAAGTGCATATTGTCGTTGTGATAAGAATAAATCCCATTTCGGTTGAGCAACCTTAATACCCAAGAAATACTTCAATCTTCCTAAGTTCTTAAAATGAAATTTATTGTGCAAGAGCTCTTTAACAGAATTAATAAGCTGCTGGTCAGAACCTATAAGGACAATTTCATCCATATATAGGAGAATAAAAATAGAACTAGAGTCCCAATGAAGATGAAAAAAAAGAGAGTGATCAACAGCACTATGGGAGAAACCAAAATCAATAAGAACCTCTGAAAATTTAAAATACTAATTCCTTGATGCTTGCTTTAGACCATAAAGGGATTTGTGTAATTTACAAACAAGTTACTCGCCCTGACAATGAAATCCCAGTGGTAAATGCATAAATACATCCTCAGCAAGAATAACATGTAAAAAAATATTTTGCACATCAAGTTGATATAGATGCCAATTTTTGGCAGTAGCAGTAGAGAGTACTATGTGAATTGTGACAAATTTGACGATAGGGGCAAAGGTATCAAAGTAATTAACCCCTTTGATTTGTGTATATCCCTTCGCTACTAGTCAAGTTTTATAGCGCTCAATGCTTCCATATGAATTGCGCTTAATTTTAAATACCCAATGACAACTAATTGGTTTCTTCCTAGGTGGCAATAGAACTAAGGACTAGGTCTTGTTATCGCACAAGGCATCAATCTCAGACTGCATAACATTACGCCATTTCGAATACTGCTTGGCCTCAAAGTATAACTTCGGCTCAGAGGTAAAAATTAAGGAAGAAAGTAAAGAGTGATGGGAAGGAGAGAAATAATGGTAAGATAAATAATTTGAAAAGGGATAAGGCTTACCTGGGCCAATGGTTGAAGAGGATGATTATGAGGAAGTGAGCGAGCACTGATAATCAGCAATGTAGCTCATATGGAGACGAGTTTACTATGGACAATAGGGCGTATCGAGATGAGGATCTTTAGGCAGCACTGTTGGTGGGGTCAACTCTGGAGACGCATGTTCAATGTCAAGTGGAATGGGTAAAACGAGATTGGGGTGAGAAATTGATGTGTGAGTAATCTATTGTGGGGTGGGAATATTATGCGGGGGAGAGAAAATAGGGGTAGTGAGCGTGGAAGATGTGGGTGGGTCGATGGGGTTAGTACTAGAATAGTGAGAATCTGGTATAGTGGGAAGAGTTGGGAAGGGAATATTATCTAATGGTGGAAGCGATAAGACTAGTATAGGATTCTAAAAATTAAGTTTATGGTAAGGAAAAATATGCTCATGAAATATAGCATCTCTAGTTACATAAATTGTTTCTAAATTTAAATCAAGTATTTTATATCCTTTTTTTATCATGGGGATAACCTAAAAACATGCCTGGAAAAACACGTTTGTCAAAATTGTTATGAATGTGAATGTTTCTACCATAAACTAAACAACCAAAGACACAAAGATGAGAAAGATTTGGTTTTTTTTTTAAATAATATTTCATGAGATGTTCGACCTTTGAGAACTTTAGTAGGTAGACAATTAATAAGATATATAGTGATCACTACTATAAATTTGAGTTTTAGAGAAATTTGAGTTTTAGAGACTGAAAAATCGATCTCTAAATTAAGAAAATCGGTCTCTGAAATAGTTAGAGACTGATTTAGAGAGCGATTTAAATTGGTCTCTAAACGCCTCATCGCTAAATATTAGCGATTGATATTGGTCGATCGCTAAATTTAGAGACCGATTTAAAGACTAATTATTTAAAAAAATTAGTCGCTAATTTTTTATCAAATATTGGTCAATTATTTTTTTTAAAAAGTACATTAGAGACCAATTTATAGACCGATTTTTTAAAGACCGATTTTTCTGTCTCTTGTTATCTGTCACTTAAGCCCGAAGCTTATTTCTCTCACTTCTTAATTCTTCAAGTTCATCTCTTCGCACCCAGTCAAATGATGAACAACTTGAGCCACGATATTATGGTCTTCCAGCCACTACTGTTGACTCAATTCCAAGATCATATATTTTGCCTTTTTTCACTCCAGCCACATTGCGCCACACATCCAACTCATTTGGGGGAGAAGTTCCTTGCTTTGATGCTCTTTGGGTCATTTCTTGCATTTCATTTGTAAATTTGGTCTGTCAATACTAATATGACACTAATTAATGCAAAAAGTTAAAACAGCACATAAGTCTAACATAATATAAGCTATGACAGTATAAGAATAAACATGGTTTTAATCACATGTTAAAAGTTGTAAGCTTGTTTAATTTTAATTTGAGATGATAGCACAGTAAGAATAAACATGGTTTCAATCACATGTTCAAAGTAAGTTCCTATGATTTATCACCAAGAAGACAATCAAGAGGAATCTAAGTATGATATTGCAAGCACACACATAAAAAAAATTATGACTTATATTTAGAATTCCCTTTAAACATCAAGATAGCAATATAAATACAATTACTGAACATCATTATTTCAAACCCAAGAGTTCGAATTAGATAACACAATTGCTTATAGCCATATGCTTTGATCTCCTATCCACCCATGTGTGATCCTTACGTCGATGTGTGTGGTGAAACAATGTTGGTGTTGATGGAACAACACCATTCAACTTAGTCTGCAACAATTGTAACAAAACCATATTAGTAAATTTAACCATATTAGACAACTTCGACAATAATGTAAGATAATAGTGAACTTAACCAGATTAGCTCTATGCTGAGATGAGGTAATAGAGCCACTAGTGTGACATGAAGCTCCATATCCTCCACAATCAGATGTCCGATTAGCTTTTGCAATTGCACTTTTCTTCTTGAAAGCCTCACTTTCCCAATGTGTTCACAATGCGTCCCATAACTCATCCCCAAGCCAACTTGGTCTCTCCATTTTCTTGCGAGCTTTCTCTATAACATTCTTCAACAATGTTACACCACATTTCTCAAAGTTTCTTCTAGCCCAATAATTATTTGGTGGAATGACAGTTTACTTCCTCTGCAATAAATATGAGTAAGCAAATTGTTTATGACCAAAAAAAGTCTATCAAATTTTAAATTGTCGTAATAAAAATTTAAAAATTATCATAAACTCTGCAAACAACATATCTCTTGTGGTACCACCTATCCTTTTCCATGATGTCCATAGCTCTAAATAATGGCTCTTGAAGATATCACAGATGCCATTTGCCGCTAGGTGTGAAGGCAAAAATCTACAAATAATACAAGTGTTTAGTTATAATATATGAAACATAGTAATTTAATTTAAAAAATAATACTTATACATACCCATCTCTTTCTAGATATAAAATTGGTTTAATACCAAGCATTTGTGCATTTGATGTATCCTGAGTATGACTTGATCTAGGTACAAATCCTACATCTATTGGAGGGATAGATGATCTAACATTATGACGAGACTCCTCTGTCAGAGGCACCACACGGTGAGATGGTTGAGTAAGAGGTGGTGAAAGTGCACTTGGGATCGAATAAGTAAATGCGGGTAATATGGGTGATGGAGTAGTAGCAGGAGATGGAGAACTAGCAGAGGTTAAAGGTGGGTGAGAAGTAGAATGTTGCACTGGCTGTTGCTTTTTTGGACGACCTTTAAAAACTTTTCCTTTTCCTCAATCTCTCTCAGACATTTACAATGAACACAACTGGAAGGAAAATTAAAATGCTTATCAAATAAATAATAATTAATTTATGCAAAATACAAAACATAATTAATTTACCTTTTGTTAACAAATGAAAAAAAAATAAACACTAATCATATTCATGATCAGCAGCATCATCATCATCATAGTCATCACCTTCATCACTATCATCGTCATCACGATCATCATCAAGCAATTCATATTGTTGAAGATCTTCATCTTCATTGTCATTTTCAGAATCATTATCAAAATCAAATTTGTCTTCCTTGTTATCCTCTTATTCATTACTTTCTACCTCATCTTCCTCTTTATCCTCGCCGACATCAGCTTCTACCTCATGATTATCACCTTGTTCATCTCTTAAGTTATCAAGAGGGTCATCATTTGTAATAAAATCCACATAGGTTGCAACATCTTGATATGCAACCTCTAATGTATATTGAGCATCAACAGTACCTCTTGGTTTGGTTTTAATGACAACCTATCAATTAGCCTTGTCTTTTACTTTTTCAGGGTAAGGTGCATAATATACTTGAATTGCATTTTGAGCAAATATAAAGGAGTCATATTTTGGATACCATCGAGTATGTTGAACCTCCATGATTCCATATTGTTTATGAACCTTCACACCACAATTAAGTACAGCATCAAACCATTCACAATTAAACAACACTAATCGTTTCATTGGTTCTCTTGGGTATTCTACTTCTATAATTTCTTTAATGATGACATAATAATAATTCTCTTCTTCTACTTTGTCATCACCCTTAACACAAACCCTATAATTGATGATTTTTTTTACCGATACTCTAATTTTCTGTATGAAACTTATAACCATTGACAAAGTAGATAGGCCATGTATAAACCTTTCTCTTAGGACCCCATGCTAAGTGGTGCAAAAATTGATTTTGTACCAAGTTATTTTTATTGTGAACCTACCAATGATAATAGTAAAATCAATATAATTTATAACATAACTATCAAGTATTTATATCATTAAAAAAAAGTGTTAAGACACTTACGTAACTTCGGAACCAGGCTAGAAATTCAGATGCAATCATACCATCAATATCAGCGTAACTGATGTTTGGATTAGTTGCTTTCAAATATTCCTCAAAAAATCTAATAACATGCACAAGGTTACTAAATACGAACCAATTACATACACATACTAAAATGAACAAATCAAGAATGATTTAGTTCACTTACCCAATATATGGTTGAACCTCTTCATAATTAAGTAGGTTATGTAAATGTGCAGCAGCTACTTCCTTATCCATTAAATACCTACTGTTACAAGTTCCAGCTGAGCGGCCAGGATGATTGAAAATTGATAAAGTGGGTTGGATTGTCTCATCTAAACCTCCATCATCATTTCAACCAACTCTATTTCTCATTGATTGCACATGAGATTAAAAATAGTAAGAACAAAAATGAGAAGTCTCTTAGCATAAATATGCCTCATATATGTACCCTTCCACTCGTGATTTGTTTTTAACCATTCGTTTCAACCTATTCAAGTACCTAAAAGAAATAGAATATCATTAATTAGTAAACTTTGAAATAAAAAGATTACCATATTTAAAACGCAATAAAGTAGGTGATTACCTCTCAAATGGATACATTCATCGATATTGAACAGGGCCTCATACTCTTGCCTCATACAACAGATAAATAAATAAATGCTCCATTGAGTTAAAGAATCCATGTAGAAAGATTTGTTCCAACTTACATGTTGTAATGACGATGTTTTACTCCATTAGCAATAAATCAGACACACATAATACTGTTGAGCATAAATCTCTGAAGAATTTACTTAACTCAGCTAAAGGCTTCCATACTGGATCCGGAAATGCACCAAAAGCAATTGGTAGCAACCGCTCCATAAACACATGACAATCATGACTTTTCATCCCAAACAACTTCCCCTCTCTTATGTTTATACATCTACACAGATTAGAGGCATATCTATTAGGCATTTTTAATTCACTAACTCATTTACATACAACCCTTTTTTGCTCCATGGATAATGTAAATTTTGCTTTAGGCTTCAAAATTTTTCTATTAGGCAATTCTTGCAACTGTAGTTCCCTCCTCCTACAATACTCTTTCATATCCATTCTAGCTTTAACATTGTCTTTGGTTTTGTCTTTAATATCCATCATTGTATTAAAGACATTATCAAACACATTTTTCTCAATATGCATCACATCAAGATTGTGTCTAATCATATTAGTTTTTCAATATGGTAAATCCCAGAAAATACTTTGTTTTATCCAATTATGAGTAACCCCAAACCCAGCACATGTATATGAACCCACCTTAGTTACTTTTGGAACATCACAAACATCTTCTTATACCTCGGCCCCAGACAACCTAGGTGGAGGTACAAATTTCTCTTGCCTACTCTTATAAAATACATCCTTATTTATGCAATATGCGTGATCCATAGGCAGAAATTGACGATGACAATCAAATCAAGAACATTTGCCACCATGTTTCAAAGTGAAAGCTTTTGTTCGATTCATACAATATGGACATGCTAATCTCCTTGTTGTACTCCAACCCGACAACATGTCGTATACAAGAAAGTCATTTATTGTCCTCATTAATGCAGCTTTCATTACGATTTTTTTTTTTGAAATATTATAAGTTAGGACACCTTGTTCCCATAACAATTTCAACTCATCTATCAAAAGTTACAAATACACATCTATTTTACTTTTCAGATTGTGTGGCCCAAGAATAATCAAAGTCAAGAACATATATGGAGTTGTCATGCATAATTCTAGAGGAAGATTGCACAGAGTGACAATTACAAGCCAATAGGAGTAAGGAATAGCTGACTGACTATATAGAGTAAAACCATCAGCACTTAAGCCTAATCTAACATTTCTTGGTTCAGCTTTAAATTCAGGATATGTTTCATCAAAATGTTTCCAGTCTTCTCTATCTAATGGATGACATAACACTCCCGATTCTCGCCTATTTTCATAATGTCATATCATGTGCGGAGTAGAACTCATTGAAGCATATAATCTCTTCAGCCTAGGAATGAGAGGTAAATAAATCAACCTCTTTACAGGGATCTCCTTGGTTTTTCCCTTACCCATCCCTTTTATTTTATATCGAGTCGCACAATAAAATGTGCTTTCTGTAACTCCCTCTTGATTGAACAACATATAACTATTCATGCAACAATCAATTCTCCTTGCATTAAGATATAGTTTGGAAACTATTTTTTTCACCTTATAAACAAATTTTGGGATGACATTTTCAGGAGGATATGTCATTTTCATAAGTGCTACTGTTTGATTAAAAGATCATTGGAAAATGTTTCCCTCCAATTTAATATTCAATAATTCAATAGCAATAGATAATTCAGTTTTATCTTCACATCCCGACCACAAAGACTTTTGGGTCGCATGAAACATATCATAAAAATTTTTAACATCTTTATTTGGAGGCTCCTCTAAAGGTTGATTATAATGAAACCCAAACTCTGGAACAACACCATCATAAACCATGGTCTCAAATCTATTTAAATGATCATTATTACCCATTTGTATAGTGGTAGAGGTGTTTGGATGACTGTTAAAAGCTCCAATCAAAGTCTGATCAATTTCTCCATGACTTGTCCAATACCAATAATCAAGTTTAAACCCATTTTGATAAAGATGAACTTTAACGTCCTCAAGAGTCAAGTACTTCAGGTTTTTGCACTTAGAAAGGGTATCTAATATTTTCGTTTGATAAATGAGCTCGTTGACATGCAAAGGAAACAAATTGTTCTACACCCTCTACAAACATATCAGCAAATTTGTTCCTACTCGGCAAAAGTTTATTACACATCCAACAACAATATTGACAAATGCTCATATTCTGTAACATAATCAAAATGAAATATTAAAACTACAAGTGAAATTTAGTTTAACCACAAGCAACAAATTTCTAGAACTAATCTAAAAATTAGACATTTGTTCATTACTTTCAAACAAAAATTATATAAATTTAAGATATAACAAATGAGTGAGATTTACGAGTTAAATTAAAACAAAGGAATTAACAATAGTGAAAATACTTACTGAATTTTTTTTAACTAGTACATCATCTACTAATAAGATTTAACATGAATTAATTACAATATCATTACAACTTACAATCTTACAAACTAGTACATGAACTTAGGATTAATTTTAGAGACCAATTACTTTGTTTGAACCTTAAACTCATGACTGATAATTCTAGGAAATGTAATTATTTGTGCCCTATATTTGTGTTTTGTTGATTGCTTAGTCCTTGCTATTATGCATATATGAAAGGTTTTATGCTTATATTTGTTGAATTCAATATTGATATCTTCCTAAATGATCTTGAGCAAATTGTGCATATTCTTCAAGTAATTAAGTGAATTTGCAACTTTTAGTAATTTGTCAATTTCTCTATTGCAGAAAGAGCTACAAACAAGCAGATTGATGAAAGATTTGGACTAACATTGGAAGCAAAAGTCCAAGAGAAAGTCAAATGTGAAGTTCAGCATCTCACGTTGCGGTGTAGGCATGCCATTGTCGTAGCGTAGGCATGCCATTGCCGCAACATAGGCATGTCAATGTCGCGGCGTGGTGCATCCCCTGCTTCAGACAGAGAGACCCAAAACTTGCACGTTGCAGCGCAACAAAATCAATGCCACTACGTGGTGACCTAATTTATACATGTGCCATGGCGTAGGCTTGTTAATGTTGCAGCGTGACTCTATTTTCAAAACCTATATATATTGTTTTATCATATTTCTTAAGGGAGGCTAGTTCTAGGTTAGAAAGTTGCGGCTAGGTTTTCATTTCTAGGTTGAGAGGAAGCTACAAAAGCCAAGGTTGGAGGTCATCTTCTTCATGGAAGGAGATTCAAGCATCAAAGATAACATTTATGAGCTTCCTTCCTTTTCCTTTACTTTCTTCTTTTCTTTGTATCATGAACATGGTTTTTGTTGTATAATTTCGTGTTCAATGAGTAACTAAGTTGTATTTAGGGATTACTTTGGATCCTTGTATGAATATTGATGATTTTGTACTTTTTTTAGTTTATATTGATGTTTGGTTTTGTTCAATCATATAGATCTTAATGCTCTTGATAGTTTGATCAGCTTTTAAGTAATTTGTTGAAATCTGATGAACCTAGACATAGGAATTTGGATTTGAGATCATATGTATGGTTGATGCATGTTTGATTACATTCAATTTGTTTGATTGTGTTGATTCACTAATGAGATAGAAATATACCTCTTAGCCATGCATAGCAAGTGTTTGAGAATAAACCTCAATGAGTGGAGCTTGCACTAGTTCTCATGAAAACGTAGTGAACTAGGTAAATGAAGCATGGTTGATTGACCTAGACATAAGCTTTTAACTAAAGTATATTCTCAAGCTAACTTAACTCATTCATTAAAGTTGCTTAAAAGGATTACATATTACCAATTGAAGTAGGAGGTGAATGGTAATTAAAATGCTAAAGCAATCATGCACGCTCTAATAAGGGTGCATGGAGATGGATTTGCTTCAATCAGTTACAAGGAAGAAGCAAAGAGGCCACCCCAATGACCAATGTGGGTCAATGGCACCAGATCATGAACACGTAGATTAAAACCAATCACCCTAAGCTTCACACTTAATACATATATACATAGAGTGTAAATGATAATAATCAAATCAAATCCTTCCTCTTCATCTCTCTCTCAAAGTTTTACAGAATATGCAAATAATTTATAAAAGTGACTGCCACCACCTATATGACCATAAAGCTGAAAAACATACATGATTACATTATAACTTGGTAAAAGAAGCCTAATCAACATCTAAATTTTATACTTTAAAACAGATCATTATTCAAGAAAGTGTGGCTTTAATTAGATTCACCATGAAAGAAAATTCACAAATCAAGTTGGTAGCTAGAGTTAAACTTGTCTAAATAAACAATTCCAAATCCAATAAAGAGTCTCATTAAAATACTTTACCTCTGGTTGAGGAGCAAAGAAGTCAGCCAATTCTTCAGGGATGCTTCCTTCCTTCATTATCATGTACGCCTTAAGTGCATTCTCTAATCGGAGGTACCTCTCTTTCCATTAGGTAAATGATGATGCAGCAGTCTCAGCCGAAGAATGACTTACATTACTTAGTCGAAGTTTCGTATTCCTGAATGTATTAGTAGGAGCTGCTCCCATACCCCTGGTTCGTACTCTCCCAGAGTGCTCTTCCCCAAACACTTTACCAACAGCATCATTAGGAGAAATTTCAGATTCATCATTAGTGCTTTGAGTCATAATCCGGTCAATTGCTTCCAACAAGCATGCAACATTAACAATTACAAAATTGTCAAGATTTAAATGTACAAGGATAGAAAACAAGATAATTAACCTAATATTATAAGACACCCAGGCTAAACTTACCACTTTATCCATTGCGGCGGTACTTACAAATGATCCATCCTTTTTGGTGAGTTATTTTATAAATTTTTGCCCGACTAACTTTCTGTCCAGTTTCTGGCAACTAAGATAGAAAGAAGTTAAAAAAAAAAAAGACATTAACATTACAAAATAGTAATAAGGATCATGTTAGTGTAACTACCATCTCATTCCTTCTTCTTGAATTAGGTTTAGAACCACCAGTATGTGGAGTTGTTTGCTTGCTTCGAATTTCTTTATTTCTTCTACAAAGATCCATTTGGTGCCTATACTGCCCAAATGCATCATTAGTCATCGTCTCTATTGGATTTTCAGAGTGCGATGTCTCTTGCATAACATCTACATTTCTAGAAGACTCTAATACTTGTTTCTCACCATGTCCATATTACATAATTTTTGGGGAATGGTTTCCAAAGCAAGTGATCTTCGACTACATCTCTAGTTTGCTATTTCCCAAACCCACACTTTGGACACGGACATCGTATTGTATCTCCAACGGCCCCATTCTTAAATGCAAAATTGAGGAAGTTACTTAAACCAATTGAGTATTCAATTGTGTTCCTTGGCTTTTCAATCCAAGATTTATCCATCGGCAAGTATTAACTTCACGCACAACTTCAGAAAATCACGAAAACGATGGTTGAACAAGATAAATCTCAACACAAATATGCTGCCAAAAAGAAAGAAGTTCAAATATAGGGAAATTTAAAAAAAATTATAGACAAAATAAACTCAAGGGATAATCATTCCAATGCCATAACATTACATTCACAAAGTATATTCTTAACTTTATCTAAAATTACATTCACAAAGCAAACAAGTATAGAGAGAACTTAAAAGTGAAAATTGTAACTAACTTGAAAAAAAATAATTACAGTGAAGGAGAGATGAAAGATAACTCACTTCAAAGCAAGCAAGGGACGATAGATCAATTTGTTGATATTGCACCTCCACTTGTGAATCTGAAACAACCAACCAAAAGAAAGGAAGATAGAATTACTCAATTTGAAACAACCAACGAGTGTCGCGACCGTAATCGCGGCGGGAGCGGCGAACAGATAAATTATGTTAGGAGTCGTCACCAATTTTATTTAAATTAAGAAAAATTGGAAAACCCTTTTTAGAAAATGGTCTTTGGAACAAGATTGGATTCGGGAGTCGATTATGCATAGGGAATGGTGGAGACTTAACCCCACAGTACCCCTAATACATCCGTTTTAAAAAATGGTTACCCTAAATTAGTTATGCAAAATTTAATAATCTTATAATATATTTGTTTTACCTCTTTTTGTTAAAAAAAACTAAAAAAAAATTATGAAAATTTAAAATTTGGCTTGACGAAATTGAAACTTCGCTCCTACGTACCCTCAGGTGCAATGAGGAACTCAAAGTCACGTAGTTCTTTAAAAAATAAGTGTGGGTTGGTTGATTTTATTTAAAGAAAAGATTTAATCTTTTTATTTTTATAAAAAGTTTGAGTTAACAGGTCGTCGCGACTCTATTAATCAAATTAAAGTTTGAATGAGTGAAGCTTGCATCACGCTAGGCATCACCCACGGACTGTTAAATTTATTATTATTAGGTGAAGAATGATAATGATAAAAAAAATAATTTTTTTAGCCTTTATTAAATAATAATTTTTTTCAAATAATTTGAATCATTAGGTTGTCACAACTCAGATGATCCGAAATAATTTCAAGATTAACAAGTTGTCATAACTCGGTTAACCTTGTTTATTTCTTCTAAAAAATTGTTATTTTATGTTACCCCTTTTTTTTTATTTTACCATTAATTTTAGCCTTCCTTTTCATTTTTTTTAATCTCTTTAGTCTTCAGTTTTTTTTATTTAACCTATTTAGGCCCATTAGGCTTATTTCAAAAGAAAAAAAAACTTACGAAAACATAAAAAATAAAACAGGAGGGGAGGGGTGGTCTTCTTCTTCTATTTGCAGAACCAGGGGCGCACGACCGTGAGCAATAGGCGGAGGCGCGGCGACGAGACCGGCTGAGGATCGCACTGTTGGGCAGCACGGTCGTGGTACGCAGGTGAGCGACTGCCTTGGCGGAGCGGGTCACGCGGCACGGTGGGGCTGGTTCGGTCTGGAGCGGGAACGACGGGTCTTCTCTAGTCCGTTCAGCATTCGTCTGGTGGGGATTTTGGATCTAGCGCTGGAACGGGTCGCGGCGGCACAATCTGGATGCAGAAGTGTGCGACGAGAGCTCGCGTCGGAGTCGGACACGGTTCCTCAGATCTGGCAAGCTTCACGTCGTGCGGCGATGTGACTCTGCTCGGTCGACGGTGGTGGCTTTGGGTTGATGAAGGCTTCAGTGGTCATGGTTTTGGAGCAGGTTCGGACGTCGGATCTGATGGGGGTGATGGTTCTGCTACACTAATAAAATGGTGGCTATGGGTATTGGATGGTTTTTGTTTAGTGGTGAGGAGGGTACTGTTTTGGAGAGTTCAAAGATGGAGACAATGGAGGGGATGGAAGGGTGTTTGCTACTAGTGTAACATCCCGAAAAATACATATTTGATTATAAATCATCATTTTATAATATTCTTGATTTTTAGGAATTTTTCTGGAATTTTTCGGAAACGACGAATATTTTAATATATTTCTTGTTTTGCGTGAAACTCGAGCAGAGTCGTGAAAACGACTGTAGTGCTTCAAAAATTAAAAAATTATATGACGAATAGTCGTTTGATAATATTTGCAATTTTTGGAAATTTTCTGGGAATTTTCCGGAACCGTCCAATATTTTAATATATTTCTCGTTTTGCGTCTTGTGGCTGTGGCGTAATCGAGAAACGCGATGTTTTCTCGAGAACCTTGGACTATGGACATGTCGACGGGGATCTTACTAAACCCGAGACTTGACACGATTCGAGATTTCACAATTTTCGAGAAATCTTTACGATACAATTAAATCAAGATCTGTGAAAAATTTATCTCGTCGGATTAATTAAATACTTGACTTGTCATTAACCGTAACTATTATCTATTGGATAATAGTGTGTAATAAAAATACTATCACATTATCCTAATGTAATCCGCTTTATGTCTAATCAAATCACTTTAATTCAAATTTAATGGTTAAATATTCAAGCTTCCTTAAGAAGCTTTGACCCCAAGCTTTGACCACATGAATTAGCTTCCAAGGGAAGCCAATTTTTGTCACCCATTTCTCTCTCTCATTTACGTAATCTGCAGCCCACTCAAGAGAAAGAATTAATTCTAATATCCTAATATTACATCTAAAGGCATTATCACCAAAAGCACCATTTCTTCTTCCTTTTTACGTTTCTTCTTCTTCTTTCTCTCTTCAAACTTTTCTTTCTTCCTCTTCCAGCACCCTACGTCCAGCCACCCTCCAAAAACTCCAACATTCATAAAAATTTACTTCAACCATGTTTTCTTAATCTCCTACTCTTTCTCATCATCTTTTGTGCTTGGAGTTTTCAAGAAAGCTTCCATCTTCAACCATTTCTCAAGCTTTGAAGGTGAGCTTCCATGGCTGAAAAATTTCAGACCTCCCCTCCCATTTTCGTTTCTGGATTCCTCTTGATTTAATGGTCATTTTCTTCTTCTTTCTCACATCATTACATTGTTCTAACTTGGACCACATTTTCTAGGGTTTTTGAGCTTCAAATCCGAAAATCAAGTGCTTCTTGGAATTTTCTTGGTTTTTCATCTTGGTAAGAGGAAGATTAATCCTCCTCAACCTCTTTAGCAACTAGGAATCTTGTATTTGATTTTTGGAAGAAAAACCACATGGTGGTTGTTCTTGAAATTGCTTGAAATTGATTTCTTGAATGTTGTCTTAATTTAGCTTTGAGTAGTAGATTGAGTGGTTAATTATTCATGTAATTTTGTGATTGAAATCCATGTTTGCTTGCTAGAAATTCTGGTTGCTGGACCCCTGAATGTGCCACAGTTTTGGGGCTGTTTTTGGGGTTGTTTTTGGGCTGGAAAATGAATGGAAATGATGCTTAAATTTTGACCAATGCAAGGCTAATTAAATCAAGTAGTTAAGGTTGATTCAAGTGGGCAAAATTCTGGTTGTTGGACCTTGGTGAGTGCCACGGTTTTGGGCTATTTTAGGAGCAGAATCTTGGTTAACATTGTGTCAAGAATAATGCTAGGCAAATTAGGTAAAGGAAGACTAAACTAGTGAGAAGAAAATTGGTAACCTAGGACCCTATGGAGTGCCACGGTTTTGAGGGCTTGAATGAGGGAAAAGATAACAAATTTGAGGTGTCAAGACTTGAATTAATCAAGTAACCCAACGTAGATTAAATAGTAGGAGACTTGCAACAATAATTTTCATGATGGATTGTGGTTAAGACCTAGGAGATAAGCTAAATTTGGAAGGTGATTATAAGAATCAAATAACTTGGATCAAAACAACAAGTAAATGGACCTAATGATGTGAACATGATTTATTTGAAATCTTGGAAAGGCCACGACCTCTAGGTGAAAATTTGGGATGAGATTCCATAACCCATTACTCGGATTACAAGTAATCAAAGAATACAAGAGATTAAGGATTTCATAAACCTTAATGAACCAATGAGATGATTTTCATAAGACTTGGAGATTTTAGAAATCCATAATGGACCTAAAATATATTCCTTGAATTATAAATTGATATTATGTTGATATTGGGTTCTTTTTGGATGTAAATTTGCTTATTGCACTCTCTTGATCAAATGTGGTATATTATGAATTTGTATGAGATTGTGGATCATACATGAGCATGCATAGTATCTTATGCATTGTGATGTCCTTGTGGACTGTTGTAAGGCCAAGTTGCCTAGGAGATTAAACACACTTTTGTGCGGGTGTGAGTAGACAAGTGTAGGTCTTGTTATGACCTTGGGGGCGTCGGGGTGCGGGTCCTTCACAATGGGTAGTTTGTAGCTCCTTTGCCTGTGGGGCAAACCGATGCAAACGCACCGACGATCCGGACTTGACACCGTCCCTATATCGTGATCTAGTGTAGAATGTCTCAGTGCAATGCCATGATTGTGCACGAGAAAATTTATTGATAGCAGCGGCTCGGCGGCGGAGTCACGTACATGTCTCCCGATCTTTCTCTCTCGACCGTTTGAGTCTAGCTCCATGGAGTAGGAAATTGAATATTGTGTCCATGCATCGTGGAATATTCTGTCATCTGAAAATTATGGTTTACACGATGTTTGACTGTCTGAATTTAACTGCCTGGATGTTATGAATTATTCATTACCTTTATTAATGATTGCCTGACTGGTTATCTGTTTTAAAAGCTTATTTATTGCCTTTACATGCTACGTGGGCGTTATGCGCCGTTCGGTTCTTGGTTGCTGTATTGGTATTGATGGTAGGATGTCTTACCTCTTTTCCTGTGCTTCTATTATTTGCTGCTTATGTGCACCCTGTACTGATCGAAGACGACGGTGAAGAGACAGAAGAGCCTGCCTTCCCGGCTTCGGCCTGCACAGGACTGACTTCTACTGCGACGATGTCTGCACGTATGCGCGGATTCTTGGGAGATGTGCGTCGACCTTCATTGGGGGCCGAGTGCCGGCACATCAACCCGAACTCCGACCACCGCGTGTATGTGGGAGACGTGTCGATAGCACTTGCCTGGAGACGTCATGAGGCTCCCCGTCCTCACTTGCTACCTCGCTTATGCCCGGAGTTTTACCCGCCTATCGTGAGATGTGGGGTTCCCGTTATTACACTCCGCGGGAGGATTCGTTTGATTCCACCGCTCGGGCTCCGTCCCGCGCCTCGGTGGTTCCTATGGATGAGTCCTCGGATGAGGAAGATCCCGATGAGGGTCCTCCCGAGGATCCCGAATCGGTCCCTTTTTATCCGAGGGTCGATGATCATTGGTGGCTACCGATGGTGCCGCGTGTTTTATTTTTGGGGGCCGATGTACTTTTCTTTTTGGTTGGGCCGTACATTTTGTATATGCATGTTTCCCTTAGGGTGGGTATAGTTTTGCTTTTTGATGATGGCCAGGCTTGTATTTATAAAACAGTTGTATCAAATTCTATATATATATATATATATATATATATATATATATATATATATATATATATATATGCATGCTATTCAGGTGCAAATTTCTATGTATTGTTTTATTCGTTACTTTTATCCGCACTCCGTAGTATCCTTATTATTCTTATTATAAAAAAAAATATATATTGCCAAGTTTGCTCACATGGTTGAACATTAATTAATTAAAATGAACCGGGTCTTAATCGTTTGTTTATTTAATTTCCGCATTTTATTTTATTTGACAATGTGACGTTCCCTCCCAAAAAGGGGCGTTACAACTGGAGGAGTGGGGAATGGTGAAGGTTTGGAAGAGATGATGAATAGAGGGGTGGAGGCTAATCACGTGAACAGTGGTGTGTTTAGGCAAAAATAGGTGTAAGTGGGAATAAGCTGAGAGTTTTTGTGAGTTAAAGTTGAAGGTGTTTCGTGAGTGAGGGTTATGGGTTAATATAGGAAGGGTTTAGGTAGAAGTGTTTGAGTTGTAGTGTGATTAGAAGTTGTTAATGATAAGTGATGGGATTTGTTTCGGATGAGTGTTGGGGTTGGTCTAGGATAGGTGATGGATTTGATTAGGATAAGTTTGTTTATGGTGAGTTTGGGTTGGTTTAGGATATGGGTTATGGTTAGATAATGGGTAATGGGTTGGATATTGGGTCATGGGTTAGATATTGGGTCATGGGTTAGATATTGGGTTATATTTTATTTTTTTTTTAATTTTATTTTTATTATTTTTTTATTTTATTTACAAAATGTCTCGGACAAAATTCGGTGTTTACAGTTGCCCCTCTTTACTTGTTTCTTACTAGAAAAAAAAAGAATAACCGCAGCTTTTCATTTTATCATAGTGAGGAACGAGTAAAGAAATGAACCCAAATTTTGTTTGGGAGAAACAGAAGACAATGTGAGAACACAAAGCAAGGAGCCGATGCGCTCAAAACTTAAAAATGCAAGGAGCCGATGCGCTCAAGAATTAAAATGCAAAGAGCCGATGCGCTCAAAACTTAAAAATGCGATGAGCCGATGCACTCAAAACTTAAACATGCAATGAGCCGATGCCCTCAAACTGAAAATGCAAGTGCAATGAGCCGATGCGCTCAAAACTTAAACATGCAATGCAACGAGCCGATGCGCTCAAAACTTAAAAATGCAACGAAATGAGCTGATGCGCTCAAACTTAAAATGCAAGTGTAATGAGCAGATGCGCCTAAATGTGCAATGCAACGAGTTGGTGCGCTCAAAACTTAAACATGGAAAGAGCCAACGCGCTCAAAACTTGAAGTGCAAGGAAACAATCTGTAACAGTTAGATAATCCCCTTTTTTTCTTTTTTTTTTTTTTTTTAGTAATTTGAACCAGCGACGACTTTGGAAAGCTTTGACCAATCAAACCCTTTGTTCACACGTCGTTCTTCATCAGGCCCTTTGGTTGATTTGGAATTCTCCTGACTTACTCTTTTCCTTTCTTTATTTCTTCTTATCAACAAAGGCTTACGCAAGAAGTATTGAAACCACTTCCAGCAAATGTCATATTGCAATTTGCACTTTTGAACTATTGAGATCTTTTAATCTAACTCAATCATTGAAGCATTGTTGTAGAATTGTCAAAATCAAACTGTTGACCTTAAATTTATGTTATTTGAGACATAACCTAATGAGTTAAACATGCATTCATGAATGGATAGAAATTTGGTGAATAAACAAACTTCCTTTTATTTCTCTGATAATCAATTGTATATCAAGTAAGACACACGCTTGAAAGATAAAAGCATAGAAAGAAAAGAAAATTGCATGGGAAAGAAAATTTGTCCCAGTATTGGTTCTTTGTTCCTCGTTCAATTGATTCCCTACAATCGTTTGATAATTCGACTACTGTCTCTGTTGCTACTTTCTTCAACAAATCTCGTTTTAACTCTTCATACGTTTTATCCCGGTATGGCCAATTGAGTGCAGAATAAAAAAATTACCCCAGTTTGGAGTATTAGACCTTCTGTCTTTGAGATTTTGCCCTAACTTTTGCTTAGGCCGCCTTTTCGGGTTTTCGACCTAACGGACATCTTCTTCTCTTTTTTTTTATTGCTCTAACCTTTGCTTAGGCCGCCCTTTCGGGTTTTCAACCTAACGAGTCTTTTTTTTTTAGGCATAAAATCTCTTAACGGCATCAGTGTTTATGGGTCTTGGCAATTCTTCTCCTTCTACGTTCTGCAAAATTAATGCTCCTCCTGAAAATGCATGCTTGACTATGTAAGGGCCTTCATAGCTTGGAGCCCATTTTCCTCTAGCATCCTCTTGATTAGGGAGAATTTTCTTCAAAACCAAATCTCCTGAACAGAACTCTCTAGGACGAACTTTCTTGTTAAAGGCTCTGGCCATTCTACTTTGATACAATTGTCCATGACAAATAGCTGCTAGTCTTTTTTCTTCTATCATATTCAACTGCTCATACCGAGTCTTTACCCATTCAGATTCCTCTAACTCTGCCTCCATCAAAACCCTCAAAGCAGGAATCTTAATTTCTATGGGAGAGACAACTTCCATTCCATACATCAGAGAGAAAGGTGTTGCCCCAGTACTTGATCGTATATTGGTATAATATGCATGCAAAGCATAAGGTAACATTTTGTGCCAGTCCTTATAGTTCACGACCAACTTGGACACAATTTTCTTGACATTCTTATTTGCTGCCTCAACTGCACCATTCATCTGGGGCCTATAGGGAGCCGAATTATGGTGCTTAATTTTGAACTTTTCACAAAACTTCTGTATTTCACCACCATTGAGACTAGCAGCATTATCTATGATTATCCTCTCTGGAATTCCATATCTGCACACAATGTCCCTCTTGAGGAATTTTAAAAATACCTTTTGAGTGATCGTGACATATGAGGATGCTTTTACCCATTTGATGAAATAGTCAATTGCTACCAAAATGAAGCGATGACCGTTGAAAGCTTTGGGGTTAATTGGTCCAATGACATCTATTCCCTACATCGAGAAAGGCCATGGAGATACCATGTTGTGCAGGGGGAATAGAGGTGTATTGACACGATCTGCATATATTTGGCATTTATGACACTTTCGAACATATTCTATGCAGTCTGTTTCCATGGTAGACCAATAATATCCATCCCTTAGAATTTTTCGTGCCATCATATGACCATTAGCATGAGTCCCACAGATTCCTTCATGGACTTCAGTCATGATTAAATGAGCTCCACTAGAATCCACACATCTAAGCAAGATACCATCATGACTTCTCTTGTATAAAACCTCCCCGTTCAAGAAAAAGGTCATTGCCAATCGGCGGATAGTCTTCTTATTCACCTCATTTGCCCCAGTTGGGTATTCTCTGTGCTGGATATACTGCTTGATATCATGATACCAAGGTTTACCATCTGGCTCGCTTTCCACATTGGCACAATATGCGGGCTCACTATGTATCCTTACTTGGATGGGCTGGACATTATTGTGGATATCCAACTTGGTCATCACGGCCAAAGTGGCCAAGGCATCTGCAAACTGATTCATGTCTCGAGTCAGATGGGAGAAGGTCACCTTTTCAAACTTCTCGGTCAACTTGGTCAAATATTTTTGACAAGGCACTAACTTCGGGTCTTTAGTTTGTCATTCACCGTTCACTTGATAAATGATAAGTGCCGAATCTACGAATACTTTTAACTGCTTGATCCCTAGGTCAATTGCCACTTGTAAACCAATAGCACAGGCCTTGTATTCTGCAACATTATTTGTGCATTCGAAATCCAACTTGATAGCGACTGGGTATTATTTTCCGACTGGCGAAACAACGACGGCTCTTATGCCATTACCATACATATTGATTGCCCTATCAAAATACATCTTCCACACAGACTCCTCATCTTCTTCTTCTCCTTCCGCCATCAATATTTCTTCATCCGGGAACTCGGACGTTATTAGTTGTCCACCCTCAAGAGGGTTTTTAGCCAAATGGTTCGCGATTGCACTTCCTTTGATGGATTTTCGAGTCATGTACTTGATATCAAACTCTGATAATATCACTTGCCATTTTGAGACTCTTAATGAGACATGAGGGCTTTCAAATATGTACTTCAGAGGGTCCATTCGGGAGATCAGCCAAGTGGTGTAATAGAGCATATACTGTCTTAGCCGTTTTGAGGTCCATACTAAGGCACAACATGTTTTTTCCATTGCCATGTATCGGGCTTCGCAATCATTAAACTTCTTGCTCAGATAATAAATTGCCTGCTCCTTCTTCCCTGATTCATCATGTTGTCCCAACATTGCCCCCATCGCAGTTGGCAGTACGGTTAGGTACAATATCAGAGGACGACCTACCGTAGGGGGTTGACGAGCGCCGAACTCAGTCAAAATTATAACCGAAGTTATTACCTAAGCTTGTAGCACAGTGACAACACCGGATCGTCTCCTCAAGGATCGTAAATGCAATTTGATCAAATCAAGTGAAAGTTAGCAAAAAGGGGGGTTTGACAGTTTAAGATCGCACTTAACAAAATTAAAGGAAGAAATAACAATTAAAGAGCAGTCAATTTAGAAACCTATCCAAGATTGGGTGGATTCAATCATAGACCCTTCATAGAACACTTGAAGTGCAATTGAATTGTTAATTTGGATCTAACCGAGATCTCTCGCATCAAATCCAGAATTCATACTAGACGATCGTCTAGAATTCAATTAACAAGTGATAAACACAAATCCGCAATCGCACCATTCATGAAAATCTATGTTAATTTCAAGTACCGAATTCAATTAACTTAGGCACAAATCAAGAACCTAACCTCTTCAATTCTCGTGATTAATTTAGATCAATCAGCTTCTAAGTTTCATCACAAATCTCAATCTTCATTTATGTGATTAGTTTAGATCAATTAGTTCTAAGTTTCATCACAAATCTCAATCTTAAACTAAGATCAAATTAGATCAACATAAATAGAATCACCATTCATGCATTCAAGATCAAGAAGAAGAAAGAAGAAGAAAGAAGAAGAAAAGAGGAATTCAATTACAAATCAAATACAATACATAACCAAGGTCTCAAGAATCCAAACCACAATCTCTTCAAGAGATCTAAATTGACCGAAAGTAGCTTAGCCCTCCATCACCATGAAGAGAAGCATCAAAATATACAAAAGCTATGAGAAACTATGAAGAAACTATGAAGAAACAAGAAACTAAGAGAGAAATGAAGGAGAGAGAATTCATGTTGTTCATGATAAATGGTGCCTTTTATAGAAGTCTAAGGTAACAAAATGACAAAGGGAAGTGGGTGGATGAGTGGGTGAGTGAGTGGAGTGGTTGAGTGGATGGATTAGTGGGTTGGTTTAGTGGATTGGTTTAGTGGATGAGTGGGTGGATTGGTTGAGTGGTTGAATTAGTGAAAAATGCCAAAGGACTTTTGGTGAGTGGAAAATTATGGACATGAATGGGTGAGTGGATGGATGAGTAGATGAGTTAGTGGATGAGTGGATGGAGTGGTTAAATGGTTGGATTAGTGTATTAGTGGATGAATGGGTGAGTTAGTGGATGAGTGGATGAGTAGATTAGTGGATTAGTGGATGGATGAGTGGATTAGTGGATGGGTGAGTGGATGGTTGAGGATGAAAATTTCGTGTCTGACTTGGAAGCCAAAAACGACCCACTATACTTCAGAACCACGAAAAGTGTTCTTCATCAAAGTTGTAGATCCTTGTCTTGGCTATAAAATGGATAGCTGGTTCGTCCAATTTGGCTTCCTTAAGCCCAAGATATGTCCCAAATACCGTAGGTTGCTCAAACCCAACTTCAGCACCTCTGTTCCGACTTGCAAGCTCAAAATGACCTACTAGACTTCTTTTTCTCAAAATGTGTTCTTCATGAAAGTTGTTTATTTGGATCTTGAATATCCACTGTCCAAATTTCAGCCCATCTCAATTATTACATCTTGAGATATGATTTTATGAGTGCACACTGTTGGGATTCTACTGACAGAACCCGTATTCTGACTTCCATGTAAATTTAGGTCCCTTAGACATCTGAATAGGACTTCGAGCTCTTCATCAAAGTTGTAGAGATTCCTCTTAGCTTTCCTACAAGATAAAATTCATGTTCATCAGATATTAGGAACTCAAGTTATGGCCAAAATACAGAAATAGTGTCAAATCTCAATAATGCTGAAAATATTCAATTAGGACCAATTTGAGCTCAAACTCACAAAATCATGTCAAACTCAATCAATTAAGAATATGGAGAGTGTAAATGACTAAATATAAGGGTTTCTTAATGAATAAAATATGTGTTTATCAAATTCCCCCACACTTAGCTTTTTGCACTCCTGGGCAAAACTCAAGATCAAAATTTTACAATCAAGAAGAACAACCAAAGGTTCAAGGGATCAAAACATTCATGAGTTAACAATTCTCCACATCTCAAACCAACAAGCAAGGTATCTTCAACATGAATCGAGAATGAAAGATCTTCACAAGATTCCCTCTCAATCTCTCAAGTGTTTAAAAGGTAGGTATTTCACTCAATTCAACCCATGAAAATTGCACTACCATAAGCTTGCTTATCTTCTACTTCTCCACTACTCAAAACACATGCACACACAAATCATGAGGACTTTATTCAAGGTTGTAGTGAGGTCAAGGTAACAGGAGAGGATAAAATGGATATGAGAAGATAAATACCAAAGAGAATACAAGCAAATGAGAGCCGAGTTCAAATAACAAGCATAAAAGTTCATCCCAACTCTAGTGTATATTCCTTTACATATTCATTTCCCAATCCTTTTCTTTTTTTTTTTTTTTTTTTTTTTTTTTTTTTTTTTTTTTAAACACTTGGTTTTTTTTTTTTTTTTTTATATATATATATATATGAACATAACTATATACATACATTTTTTTTTTTTTTTTTTTTTTTTTTTGGCACTCTTTTCTTTTTCAACAACCATTTTGTACACACACCCCACACTTGTTCAAAAACTCATCCATTAACCAAGCTAATGTTCTTTTATTCCCTAAGGTAAAGTAAGAACACGATTTCTCATTTAAGGCACATGATGAGCTAGAAACAAGGAATGGTCAAATAAGCTCAAAGGGGTTAAGCAAAGGAAAATATACAAGGTTGGCGGGAATCGAGAATTTTCAAGAAGTCAAAAGAGTGCTTGATATCATATTGGAAACAAGGTTAGCTATTTGGTTAAACTAGCTAATTAAGAAAGAGGGCCTCAATCATGTTCATGCATGCAAGTGAAATGTAGCCTCAAAAAGAATCAAAGCAAGTTCTAGAGTGGTCATTAACATGAGTGAAAATCACACAAGAAAGAAGAGAATGGCATAAATGTTGAATCCATCCATTAGGCTCAAAATCTCACAAGGTATGCATCCATCAAACTCAATTCATAAATTCAATCATCCATCACCAAGCATATCAGTTCAAGAAGGGAGAAAAATTATTCAATCATGCAATGAACCTCTTTTTTTTTCTTTTTTTTTTTCTTGAATTTTTTTTTTTTTTTACAAATGAAAAGAAACAGAAACATGCTAAAATCTCTCCCCACACTTAATAGAACATTGTCCTCAATGTGAAAGAAAGAGATAGAAAAGAGCAACACAACCTCGATAAGAAGTGAATCATCGCTAAGCGAGAAAAGAAACACACTTTGTCGGTCTTAGCATCGATCGACCTTGAAAAGAAATCAAACAAGAAAACGTTAGTACTCACAATGCAATACTAATTAATTACTACCTAAAAAACTCCTTACTCGCCACCAATTAAGATGCGTCTCAAGAGTAAAATTACTCCTTACTCTGCCATCACTAATTGGTTTAATAAGTCCATGACAATCATATCATACTAAACAAAACAACAATAATTTTTTTTTTTTTTTTTTTATCAAACTCATTAAAGAGAAAGTTTCAGATCGGGCTCTTGTTTCTTGGTACTTCCTTCGCCGCTTCTGTTGACCAATCTATCTCGAGCTAATACCTGATCGGTACATACTCAAAAGCTTCTAATTTATCAATGAGCTCATCAATAGTGGAGGCGAGAGATAAGAAGTTGTCTTGCTTAAGAAGGAGTGATAAATTTACGTTCCACACGCCTTTGTCAAGAAAAAATAACAAAAGATCAAAGAAATTATTAACATTCAACAAACCAATGGGTTTATGGTGGATGTTCGGTTCGACCAAGAGACAATTTGAAAAATTTCTTCTAAAGTACCAAAACCACCTGGTAAGACAATAAATGCATCAGAATTGTCAACCATTATTTTCATTCGTCCATGCATAGATGTTACCTGAATTTCTTCTCCAATTGTCTTTCCAGTGATGTTATTTTCAGCCAAAGGTTTAGGAATAACACCTAAAACCTGACTGCCTCCTATAGAAGCAGCAAGTGATACAGCCCCCATTAACCCACGACAACCTCCCCCATATACAAGATGAATATTCCTCGCAGCAAGTGATGTTGTAATGAAGAAAATTTTATCTTCTCTATTTGCGGAAACCATCCCCTTAGTACGACATCGCTTGTTACAGTTCCATCGTCCACATTTGTGACAGACTTGTAACCTTTTTGCTCTTCTCCTTTTAGAATATGAACTTCTTCCAAGACCGGGCATATATGAGTCAAATGAAATTGAGGACTCACCTGCTAATCGGACCTTTGCTTCAATTATCCAGCGTACATCTTCTGGCATACCCTTGTGCATTAACATTCTCAATCTCTCACATCGAACTTTGTAGATTTTTCTCAGAGCATTTTGAGGAAGAGAAGGAAAATGTTTTCTCAGGTTTGAAAGAATGACATCCATTTTGAAGGAGAAGAAGGGTTCAGTTATTTTGGGAAACTGAAGAATAAACCGACTCAAGAGTCACGGAGTACCGTATCCGCCACTTAACCGGCAACACAAAGAACTCTTCTTTCTTCTTCTTGATCTTGAATGCATGAATGGTGATTCTATTTATGTTGATCTAATTTGATCTTAGTTTAAGATTGAGATTTGTGATGAAACTTAGAACTAATTGATCTAAACTAATCACATAAATGAAGATTGAGATTTGTGATGAAACTTAGAACTGATTGATCTAAATTAATCACGCGAATTGAAGAGGTTAGGTTACTTGATTTGTGCCTAAGTTAATTGAATTCGGTACTTGAAATTAACATAGATTTTCATGAATGGTGCGATTGCGGATTTGTGTTTATCACTTGTTAATTGAATTCTAGACGATCGTCTAGTATGAATTCTGGATTTGATGCAGAGATCTCGGTTAGATCCAAATTAACAATTCAATTGCACTTCAAGTGTTCTATGAAGGGTCTATGATTGAATCCACCCAATCTTGGATAGGTTTCTAAATTGACTCTTTTTAATTGTTATTTCTTCCTTTAATTTTGTTAAGTGCGATCTTAAACCACAAACCCCCTTTTTGCTAACTTTCACTTGATTTGATCAAATTGCATTTACGATCCTTGAGGAGACGATCCGGTGTTGTCACCGTGCTACAAGCTTAGGTAATAACTTCGGTTATAATTTTGATCGAGTTCGGCGCTCGTCAAAATTTTGGCCTTGGATTAGGGGATTAGTAAGTGTAATCTTTTCATTTTAAGTGTTTTTACTAACCTTTTTTTTTTTTATTAACTTTTCTAACAATGGACCATGCATAATGGAGTCAAAACTTGAGGAATTGACTTCTTTGGTAAGACATATAGTAGTGAGACAACAATTACATGCAATGGCAGAAGCTACACTTGTATGTAACATTTGTTTTTGTTCATCTCACCCCACATATGCATGCCCTACACTTCAAGATAGTAGTTCTATTTTTCCAGATCAATTTGTTGCAAAGCGGTGGTTATTTTCCCGATGAACCACAGTTCCAAAGAAGAAGAACAGAGTTATGACCCCTTCTTCAACACATACAACCCTAGCTGGGAATACTATCCTGGATCTGGGATATGGCAATACGGCATCACTACAAAGAACAATCATTTCAATATGAGCAGCCATTCCAATGCGGATAACAAGTCCATCAACCACAAAACTTGAGCCTTCATGGGAGGACTTGATGAAAACCCAAATTGAGTTCCAAAGCAGAGTTTCACCGCCACTATTCAGATTTAACAACCCAAATTGAGCGGATGACAACCACTATTAATGAACCGAGAAGTCAAGAGTCAGACCAACTCTCTTCCCAAACAATTCCCAACTACCTACATTCTAATTGTCATATTGATTTACCTGCAGATATAGTTGAGGAAACTCATGATGAGTTGTGTGCTGAATTTCCTGATTTAATTGGTTTTGATGATTCTATCAATTGCAACTCATGTATTGATTTTGACGGTGATATAAAATGTGTTATGTGTGCTTTGAGATTTCTGCATATTTGAAAGTGATGATTCTGTTTACGCAAAGATCTAATGATATTGAAGGGTCTATCAACAATGCAATTGCGAGATCTGAAACACATAGGGAGGTGGAGTTGAAGGCCATTGAGGAATTTTCAAAGAAGGAGGAAAGTCGGCGGATGCTAGTAACTACTTGAAGTGGATTTTGTTTTTAGGCCATGGTCCAAAGATTATCAATGAAAGCGGGATTGCAAAATTACACGTGTTGCATGCCATTGGTGAAGTCAAGGATATTAAGAAAGACCAATGGGACTCCAATGGGAGCCCTCATACTTCAAGCTTAACTTGGTCATTTCACTTCAACCAATGGGACCCTAGTGAAAGCTATCATGTTGTGTCAACCGTAACTTGGTCATCACGTTTCAACCAATGGGATCCTGGTGGAGTCTTTTCACCAACCTCAATTAATAAGACCAATGGACACCATCTCAAGCTGGAAAATGTGGAAGTGAAAGTGATGGGCTTTTACCATCCACATTATAAAGATCACTAAGAAGTGTCCCAACGTCGAGCTAACGACGTTAAACAAGCGCTTATTGGGAGGCAACCCAACTAGATTTGTTTTCAAGATCTTTGGGAATGGTTTTCGTAAACCGAGAAGATGCACATATACTTCATTACCAATGGCGAGTTCTTTGCAGCTTTGATTCTTACGCATCTTTTCTTTTACGCTTGCCATTATCTCGCCCATCATCAGGTTGTGTTGCTCTTTTCTTTCCGTTTTATTTATCACTTTCACATTGAGGACAATGTCTATATTAAGTGTGGGGGAGAGATATTAGCATGTTTCTTTTTGTTAAAAAAAAAAAAAAAAAGGCTTCATTTGCATGATTGAATAACTTTTCTCCCTTCTTGAACCGATATGCTTGGAGATGGATGATTGAACTGATGAATTGAGTTTGATGGATGCATACCTTGTGAGATTTTGAGCCTAATGGATGGATTCAACATTTGTGCCATTCTCCTCTTTCTTGTGTGATTTTCACTCATGTTAATGACCACTCTAGAACTTGCTTTGATTCTTTTTGAGGCTACATTTCACTTGCATGCATAAACATGATTGAGGCCCTCTTTCTTAATTAGCTAGTTTAACCAAATAGCTAACCTTGTTTCCAATATGATATCAAGCACTCTTTTGACTTCTTGAAAATTCTCTGATTCCTGCCAACCTTGTATATTTTCCTTTGCTTAACCCCTTTGAGCTTATTTGACCATTCCTTGTTTCTAGCTCATTATGTGCCTTAAATGAGAAATCGTGTTCTTACTTTACCTTAGGGAATAAAAGAACATTAGCTTGGTTAATGGATGAGTTTTTGAACAAGTGTGGGGTGTGTGTACAAAATGGTTGTTGAAAAAGAAAAGAGTGCCCAAAAAAAAAAAAAAAAAAGTATGTATATAGTTATGTTCATATATATAAAAGAAAAAGAAAAAAAAAAGAAAAAAAAAGAAAAAAAAAAAAAAAAAGTGTTTTAAAAAAAAAAAAAAGGATTGGGAAATGAATATGTAAAGGGATATACACTAGAGTTGGGATGAACTTTTATGCTTGTTATTTGAACTCAGCTCTCATTTGCTTTTATTCTCTTTAGTATTTATCTTCTCATATCCATTTTATCCTCTCCTGTTACCTTGACCTCACTACAACCTTGAATAAAGTCCTCATGATTTGTGTGTGCATGTGTTTTGAGTAGTGGAGAAGTAGAAGATAAGCAAGCTTATGGTAGTGCAAGTTTCATGGGTTGAATTGAGTGAAATACCTACCTTTTAAACACTTGAGAGATTGAGAGGGAATCTTGTGAAGATCTTTCATTCTCGATTCATGTTGAAGATACCTTGCTTGTTAGTTTGAGATGTGGAGAATTGTTAACTCATGAATGTTTTGATCCTCTGAACCTTTGGTTGTTCTTCTTGATTGTAAAATTTTGGTCTTGAGTTTTGCCCAGAGTGCAAAAAGCTAAGTGTGGGGGAATTTGATAATCACATATTTTATTCATTAAGAAACCCTTATGTTTAGTCATTTACACTCTCCATATTCTTAATTGATTGAGTTTGGTATGATTTTGTGAGTTTGAGCTCAAATTGGTCCTAATTGAATATTTTCAGCATTATTGAGATTTGACACTGTTTCTGTATTTTGGCCATAACTTGAGTTCCTAATATCTGATGAACATGAATTTTACCTTGTAGGAAAGCTAAGAGGAAGCTCTACAACTTTGATGAAGAGCTCGAAGTCTGATTCAGATGTCTAAGGGACCTAAGTTTACATGGAAGTCAGAATACGGGTTCTGCCAGTAGAATCCGAATAGTGTGCACTCAAAAAAATCATATCTCAAGATGTAATAATGGAGATGGGCTGAAATTTGGACAGTGGATAGTCAAGATCCAAATAAACAACTTTCATGAAGAACACATTTTGAGAAAAAGAAGTCTAGCAGGTCATTTTGAGCTTACAAGTCGGAACAGAGGTGCTGAAGTTGGGTTTGAGCAACCTACGGTATTTGGGACATATCTTGGGCTTAAGGAAGCCAAATTGGACGAACCAGCTATCCATTTTATAGCCAAGACAAGGATCTACAACTTTCATGAAGAACACTTTTCGTGGTTCTGAAGTATAGTGGGTCGTTTTTGGCTTCCAAGTCAGACACGAAATTTTCATCCTCAACCATCCACTCACCCATCCACTAATCCACTCATCCATCCACTAATCCACTAATCTACTCATCCACTCATCCACTAACTCACCCATTCATCCACTAATACACTAATCCAACCATTTAACCACTCCATCCACTCATCCACTAACTCATCTACTCATCCATCCACTCACCCATTCATGTCCATAATTTTCCACTCACCAAAAGTCCTTTGGCATTTTTCACTAATTCAACCACTCAACCAATCCACCCACTCATCCACTAAACCAATCCACTAAACCAACCCACTAATCCATCCACTCAACCACTCCACTCACTCACCCACTCATCCACCCACTTCCCTTTGTCATTTTGTTACCTTAGACTTCTATAAAAGGCACCATTTATCATGAACAACATGAATTCTCTCCTTCATTTCTCTCTTAGTTTCTTGTTTCTTCATAGTTTCTTCATAGTTTCTCATAGCTTTTGTATATTTTGATGCTTCTCTTCATGGTGATGGAGGGCTAAGCTACTTTCGGTCAATTTAGATCTCTTGAAGAGATTGTGGTTTGGATTCTTGAGACCTTGGTTATGTATTGTATTTGATTTGTAATTGAATTCCTCTTTTCTTCTTCTTTCTTCTTCTTTCTTCTTCTTGATCTTGAATGCATGAATGGTGATTCTATTTATGTTGATCTAATTTGATCTTAGTTTAAGATTGAGATTTGTGATGAAACTTAGAACTAATTGATCTAAACTAATCACATAAATGAAGATTGAGATTTGTGATGAAACTTAGAACTGATTGATCTAAATTAATCACGCATTGAAGAGGTTAGGTTACTTGATTTGTGCCTAAGTTAATTGAATTCGGTACTTGAAATTAACATAGATTTTCATGAATGGTGCGATTGCGGATTTGTGTTTATCACTTGTTAATTGAATTCTAGACGATCGTCTAGTATGAATTCTGGATTTGATGCGAGATCTCGGTTAGATCCAAATTAACAATTCAATTGCACTTCAAGTGTTCTATGAAGGGTCTATGATTGAATCCACCCAATCTTGGATAGGTTTCTAAATTGACTGCTCTTTAATTGTTATTTCTTCCTTTAATTTTGTTAAGTGCGATCTTAAATTGTCAAACCCTCCTTTTTGCTAACTTTCACTTGATTTGATCAAATTGCATTTACGATCCTTGAGGAGACGATCCAGTCTTGTCACTGTGCTACAAGCTTAGGTAATAACTTCGGTTATAATTTTGACTGAGTTCGGCGCTCGTCAGAATTTTGATGCAGATGATAATCTCAAAGCAGAACTTTTTGACCAATTTCCGCAGCTTTTGCAAAAGGTGTAACAGACCTTTAATAAAGTAGGCCAATAAAATCCATACTGCAAGATTTTCGCAGTTGTTGTCGCTGAAGAAAAATGACCTCCACATGCTTCGAGCGACTCTACCTACCTTATTGTCGGGCACATAGCTGTTTTTTTTTTTTTTTTTTTTTTTTTTTTTTCTTTTTCTTTTTCTTTTTTTTTTTTTTTTTTTTTTTTTTTTTTTTCTTTTTTTTTTTTTTTTTTTTTTTTTTTTTTTTTTTTTTTTATTCATAATGCGGATGGAGAAGGTTCATCACCTCCACTTCGCATTCTCTGGAAGTTCATGATCTTTTTGTTTGAGCGGTGTCCATTTACGATGAAGCTTTTGGCGGTGACCTCACTTTTAATCCGAACGACACCGAAGGAAAAACATTAGTAACAATAAATGGTCCATCCCATCTAGACCTTAATTTACCGGGCATGAGTCGGAGGCGGGAGTTATAGAGAAGAACTTTTTGACCAATCTCAAATGTTTTCCTCGAAATCAACTTATCATGGAAGGCTTTGGTCTTCTCCTTATAAAGTTTGGAACTTTCATAAGCCTCCAAGCGGATCTCCTCCAATTGCTTTGCATTGCATATGCAGCTTCCTCTCCATACCGCTTGATTTAGGTCCAAGTTGCACCTTTTCACCGCCCGAATGCTCGATGCTCAATTTCCACCGGCGGTGGCATGCTTTTCCAAAAACAATTCGATATGGAGACATCCCGATTGGTGTCTTATAAGCAATCCGGTAAGCCCATAAAGCATCCTCAAGCCTCTTGCTCCAGTCTTTTCTCATTAGGTTGAACTGTCTTCTGGAGTATCTGCTTAATTTCTCTGTTGGAGACCTCGGCTTGCCCATTGGTTTGGGGGTGGTAAGGTGTAGAAACCTTGTGTTGGACTCCATACTTCTTCATCAAAGCCTCCATGCTTCGATTGCAAAAATGTGAACCTTGATCACTAATGATGGCTCTCGGGACTCCAAACCTACAGAAAATCTGTGATCTAATAAAATCCATAACAACTTTAGAATCATCAGTCCGAGTGGCCTTAGCCTCCACCCATTTAGATACATAATCCACAGCAAGCAGAATGTAAACAAAACCAAATGATACAGGAAAAGGACCCATAAAGTCAATACCCCAAACATCAAAAATCTCACGGAATAATAAGGGTTTCGGGGCATTTCATTCCTACGAGAAGTATTCCCTGTTCTCTGGCATTGATCACAAGATTTGCAAAACATATATGCATCATGAAATAGAGTGGGCCAATATAATCCGAGTCTAAAACTTTTCTAGCAGTCCGTTGAGGACCGAAGTGGCCGCCACATGCAAGTTTATGACAAAAGCTAAGAATGGAATGGAATTCATCATCGAGCACACATCTCCTAATTACTTGGTCACCGCAAAATCTCCATAAGTAAGGATCATCCCACACATAATACTTTGACTCACTTTTCAATTTATCAATCTTAGCCTTAGTGAAATGTGCGGTATTGCTTTAGCAACCAAGAAATTAATCAAATCGAAAACCAAGGGATGTTGCCTTGCGGCTTGAAAAGGCGCTCATCGTGGAAAACATCATGGATGGGAAAAACATCTGCCTCCCTTTCAATTCGACTCAAGTGATCACCACCAAATTCTCCGCTCCACTCTTGTCACGGATCTCAATATCAAACTCCCGGAGGAGCAACATCCACCTAATCAACCGGGGCTTGGCATTGGGCTTTTTCGGGAGAAACTTCAATGCTTTGCATGATCCGAAAACACAACCACTGGGAACCAAGCAAATATGATCGAAATTTATCTAAAGCAAAAACAATTGCTAAAAGTTCCTTTTCGGTTGTGGTGTAGTTGATTTGTGCGAGGATCTAAAGTTCTCGAAGCATAGGAAATGACATGAGATACTTTACCGACCCTTTGTGCAAGAACAGACTCCCAATGCATAATTAGAGGCATCACACATCACTCAATGGAAGTGTCCAATCCGGCGGTTGGATGATAGGTGTACTTGGTCAATGCCTGCTTCAATTGATTGAAGGCATCCTGGCACTTCTTGTCAAAGTGAAACTCCACATCTTTTTGCGAAGTAAGTTGGATAGCGGAAGTGCAATTTTGCTTTGAAATCCTTTATGAACCGCCGATAGAAACCTGCATGACCAAGGAAAGAACGAATCTCCCGCACGCATGTGGGGTAAGATAGGCATGAAATAACATCTATTTTTGCAGGATCTACCTCAATACCCTCACGAGATATCACATGCCCTAAGACTATACCTTGTTCTACCATGAAATGACATTTCTCAAAATTTAGAACGAGGTTAGTCTTAATGCATCTATGCAAGACCCGAGCCGGACTATCTAAACATGCATCAAAGGAAGATCCATAGACAAGTAAAATCATCCATGAATACGTCCATGCAATTTTCTAAAAAATCGAAAAGATACTTACCATACACCTCGAAAGGTGCACGGAGCATTGCACACACCAAAGGGCATCCTCCTATATGCAAATGTGCCAAATGGACAAGTGAAAGTAGTCTTCTCTTGGTCTTCTGGGGCTATATGAATCTGAAAATAGCCCGAATATCCATCCAGGAAACAATAATGTGACTTGCCAGCTAACCGCTCCAACATCTGATCAATGAAAGGCAGCGGGAAATGATCCTTTCTGGTAGCCTGGTTGAGCCGCCTATAATCAATGCAAACTCGCCAACTGTTTTGAACTCGTGTGGGCACAAGCTCATTGTTCTGATTCGCAACCACTGTGACCCCAGATTTCTTGGGAACCACTTGCACGGGGCTCACCCATTGACTGTCAGATATGGGATAAATAATGCCAGCTTGAAGCAGCTTTGTAACTTCCTTCTTTACCACATCTAGAATCAGGGGATTTAGTCTCCTTTGGGGCTGTCTAACTGGTTTAATCCCTTCTTCCAATAAAATCTTATGCATGCATGTGGAGGGGCTAATACCAGGAATATCTGCAAGAGTCCATCCGATGGCTTGCCTATTCTGCCTCAAAATCTGCAGTAATTTTTCTTCTTGATCAGGTTGTAGGTTTTTAGCAATGATCACCGGAAGTGTCTCACCATCTCCCAAATATGCATATTTAAGATGGTCTGGTAAAGTCTTCAACTCCAAGGATGGAGGTTGTACGATGGAAGGTAACAAGTGATCTGAAACAGCTAACTCAGCAACATTAATTTCAGCATGGTACTGACTCTCATTCTCAATTGTTGCATCATCAGCGGTACTGTATCATTACTCATAACAGAATAAATCTCAAGACATGCAAAGACATGGTTCATCATCACAAGCACATGTGTATCACAGAAACAGAACCAAGATAGTCAACAATATCGTGGAATTCAGCATATAAATCAAGTATAGACATCATCAACCAAAGATCTCAATCATATCAACATGGAAAACGAGAATGCTCCTCTGTGGGGTGTCTCATGGCATCAAAAATGTTAAATTGTACCAAATTGTCGCCAAACTCCATAGAAAGGGTGCCGGCATATGCACGTCTATCTTGGTCTTGGCGGTCTTGAGAATGGTCTGCGCCTAGAATCAATGGAGCATGGTTTGTTGGAGACTCATCTTCCATGTCCGAATGTAGAAATCTGCTGGAAAAATCAACTCATTCACCCGAACTAACACATCTTCCAAAGACACCTGCGGGATGAGCAAGATGGCTCTATTTGCCAACCGAATCACGATACCGGTGGGTTGCAAAGTACCGATGTTTAAACACTTATACACCGACATGGGCATGACATTGATCGAAGCACCCAAATCTAGCATTGCATGCTCAAATCTAGAGTTGCCAATTGTGCAAGAAATTGTGAAGGTTCCGGATCTTTGCATTTATGTGGCATGCTTGCGAGAATCATTGCAGAAACATTTCTTCCCATGCTGATCTTCTCATCCCCTTTCAACCTTCTCTTATGAGTGCACAACTCCTTGAGAAATTTAGCATATTTTGGAATTTGCTTGATTGCATCTAGGAGGGGAATATTGATTTCCACTTTCCTGAATGTCTCCATGACTTCTTTTTCCATTTCTGCTTGCATTGTTCTCTTGGATTGTGTGATCCTATTTGGAAAAGGCAATGGAATGGTAACATCTGAATTCTCTGCAATTTTCTTCGGAGGCACAGATTTCTGGACTGAATTATCCATTTCCTGGTCAATTTCTGATTGCTGTAAGGTTGGAACATCAACTTCTTTGCCACTTCTCAAGGTAATTGCACTTACGTTGCCTCTTGGATTGTTGACCTGTTTGTGAAGGCAATTGGCTAGAACCTTGACTCTTTTAGCTCGCTCACAGTGGTTGCCACCGCCCGATTTGAGTTTGTAAATTCTGAATGTTGGCACCGACGTTCTGTCTGAACCGAATGTTATTTTTGTGGCCATTTGTTTCATCGAGTCTTCCAATGATGGCTCACCGGAGTGGATTGAATGAGGCTATTTGAAACAGTTCTTTGTTTGTCTCGAATGCGGGGGTATTTGTTGGTATTTGTTGCTTGGACCCGTAGCTTGGTATCTAAATTGTTGTTCTTCTTTGGTGGGGCATTTGTTGTTGCTTGGCTAGGATTCCCATATCTCAAATTGGGATGGTCTCGCCAACCAGATTATAAGTACTAGAAAATGGATCATATCTAGATTGTTGCATTGTTCTTGATATTGGGGTCTACCAGGAAAAACACCAACTGCAGCAACACATTGATCTGGAAAAGCGGGACCATCTTCCTGAAGTGTAGGGCATGAATCAGTAGGATGAGATGAATTAGAGCAAATTCCACACACTGATGCAGTCATCTGCATGGGTGGTTGTTGACCCACTGCTATCTGTCTTACCAAAGAAGTCAATTCATCTAGTCTGTGTTCCATTCTTTGTTGGTCCATATGAGATGCTTGAATTTCATTAACTCCTCTGGGTTGCGGTGATGATCCGCGAGCCAAATCATGGGTATTGGTGCCATGTTTGCTATCGATCTCTTGCAGGCGGTAGGAGTTTTGTCTACTAAGGCTCCTCCAGAGGCAGCATCGATCATGCTTCTATCATTTGGCAGCAAACCCTCATAAAAGTATTGAATCAAGAGCTGGTCACTAATTTGGTGATGAGGGCAGCTTGAACACAACTTCTTGAATCTCTCCCAGTATTCATGCAAAGTCTCACCGTACATCTGTATGATGCCACATATATCCTTCCTAATTGCAAAGCAGCTCTCGAGGCGGGGAAGAATCTCTCCAGGAACAACCTCTTCATGTCATTCCAACTTCGACCGAACCTCGGTGAAAGATAAAACAACCAATCTTTGGTCTGCATCGACAAGTGAGAAGGGAAATGCCCTTAACTTGATGTGTTCCTCGGAGATGCCTTGTGGCTTCATGGTTGAACACACAACATGGAACTCTTTCAGGTGCTTATGAGGATCTTCACCCGCAAGACCATGAAACTTTGGTAACAAGTGTATCAAACCAGATTTCAACTCAAAATCTGCATCAAGATCAGGATATTGAATGCACAAAGATTGGTAAGATACATCAAGAGCAGCAAGTTCCTTAAGGGTTCTATTATGCATGTTATCAGCCATGATTTCAGGATTACTTAAGTTATCAGGTTCACTCCCAAAATTAGGTTCAAATTAACTCTGAATTTATCACACGAGCTCTAATTAATCTATGCAAGGTCCTATCAATCTCGGGATCAAGATCAAGCAAGATATCGATTGGACCTAGTCATGCATCAACTAAAGCACAAAAACACAAAAAGCGCAACTAAGCAAAATACACTAAACAACACTCAAAATATGCAAAAATAAATCTAGTTAATATGTCTAAACATTTTTAAAAATTATGGAATCAACACGAACAAAATCTACATAAAAATGAAACTAGAAAATGCAATAAAAAATATTAAAAAATTGAAAAAGTGGTCTAAATGATAGAATTTCGAAAAACCAGGGGTGACCTCACAGTTTACTGTGAGTCTTGTTTATCAAGCTGTTTTCCTTCAACCGACCAAGTTACAGCTCATTCTGGGCATGTTTCAGTTCGAAAATTGCAATAGTTACCCGTAATCACCTTGTTTTCCGTCTTTCCTAATTCAGAAAAATTCAAAAGCTAAGATAAAAATGTTAGTATGGTATGGACAATGTTAGTAAATGAAAAATAACTGTTAGAATAGGTAAGAAAAAAAAAAAAAAAATTAGTAAGGTTACTCAAAATGAAAAGATTACACCTACGAGCTCCCAAGAATCTGCGCCAAAATTCCGACGAGGCCTTTAACTCGGTCAAAATTATAA
The DNA here is from genome assembly GCA_029884605.1 of Ormosia emarginata. NCBI lineage: Eukaryota > Viridiplantae > Streptophyta > Magnoliopsida > Fabales > Fabaceae > Ormosia > Ormosia emarginata. The sequence goes on along the minus strand of JAQQTP010000078.1, from coordinate 13,613,687 downwards.
CCGAAGTTATTACCTAAGCTTGTAGCACAGTGACAACACCGGATCGTCTCCTCAAGGATCGTAAATGCAATTTGATCAAATCAAGTGAAAGTTAGCAAAAAGGGGGGTTTGACAGTTTAAGATCGCACTTAACAAAATTAAAGGAAGAAATAACAATTAAAGAGCAGTCAATTTAGAAACCTATCCAAGATTGGGTGGATTCAATCATAGACCCTTCATAGAACACTTGAAGTGCAATTGAATTGTTAATTTGGATCTAACCGAGATCTCTCGCATCAAATCCAGAATTCATACTAGACGATCGTCTAGAATTCAATTAACAAGTGATAAACACAAATCCAATCGCACCATTCATGAAAATCTATGTTAATTTCAAGTACCGAATTCAATTAACTTAGGCACAAATCAGTAACCTAACCTCTTCAATTCTGTGATTAATTTAGATCAATCAGTTCTAAGTTTCATCACAAATCTCAATCTTCATTTATGTGATTAGTTTAGATCAATTAGTTCTAAGTTTCATCACAAATCTCAATCTTAAACTAAGATCAAATTAGATCAACATAAATAGAATCACCATTCATGCATTCAAGATCAAGAAGAAGAAAGAAGAAGAAAGAAGAAGAAAAGAGGAATTCAATTACAAATCAAATACAATACATAACCAAGGTCTCAAGAATCCAAACCACAATCTCTTCAAGAGATCTAAATTGACCGAAAGTAGCTTAGCCCTCCATCACCATGAAGAGAAGCATCAAAATATACAAAAGCTATGAGAAACTATGAAGAAACTATGAAGAAACAAGAAACTAAGAGAGAAATGAAGGAGAGAATTCATGTTGTTCATGATAAATGGTGCCTTTTATAGAAGTCTAAGGTAACAAAATGACAAAGGGAAGTGGGTGGATGAGTGGGTGAGTGAGTGGAGTGGTTGAGTGGATGGATTAGTGGGTTGGTTTAGTGGATTGGTTTAGTGGATGAGTGGGTGGATTGGTTGAGTGGTTGAATTAGTGAAAAATGCCAAAGGACTTTTGGTGAGTGGAAAATTATGGACATGAATGGGTGAGTGGATGGATGAGTAGATGAGTTAGTGGATGAGTGGATGGAGTGGTTAAATGGTTGGATTAGTGTATTAGTGGATGAATGGGTGAGTTAGTGGATGAGTGGATGAGTAGATTAGTGGATTAGTGGATGGATGAGTGGATTAGTGGATGGGTGAGTGGATGGTTGAGGATGAAAATTTCGTGTCTGACTTGGAAGCCAAAAACGACCCACTATACTTCAGAACCACGAAAAGTGTTCTTCATCAAAGTTGTAGATCCTTGTCTTGGCTATAAAATGGATAGCTGGTTCGTCCAATTTGGCTTCCTTAAGCCCAAGATATGTCCCAAATACCGTAGGTTGCTCAAACCCAACTTCAGCACCTCTGTTCCGACTTGCAAGCTCAAAATGACCTACTAGACTTCTTTTTCTCAAAATGTGTTCTTCATGAAAGTTGTTTATTTGGATCTTGAATATCCACTGTCCAAATTTCAGCCCATCTCAATTATTACATCTTGAGATATGATTTTATGAGTGCACACTTTGTTGGGATTCTACTGACAGAACCCGTATTCTGACTTCCATGTAAATTTAGGTCCCTTAGACATCTGAATAGGACTTCGAGCTCTTCATCAAAGTTGTAGAGATTCCTCTTAGCTTTCCTACAAGATAAAATTCATGTTCATCAGATATTAGGAACTCAAGTTATGGCCAAAATACAGAAATAGTGTCAAATCTCAATAATGCTGAAAATATTCAATTAGGACCAATTTGAGCTCAAACTCACAAAATCATGTCAAACTCAATCAATTAAGAATATGGAGAGTGTAAATGACTAAATATAAGGGTTTCTTAATGAATAAAATATGTGTTTATCAGGGGTACCAACACTGGAGGATTCATCAAATAAGTCTTTATCTTGTCAAAAGCTCCTTGACATTCTTCATCCCATTTTCCCAGTTAATGCTTCTTTAACAACTTGAATATGAGCTCATATGTACTGGTGAGGTTAGCAATGAATCTAGCAATGTAATTGAGTCTCCCAAGAAAACTTCTCACTTCACGCTCAGTCTTAGGAGAAGGCATCTCCTGTATTGCTTTTGCCTTATCCGGGTCCACCTTGATTCCTTCTCTACTAACTATGAACCCAAGTAATTTTCCAGTAGATGCTCCAAAGACGCATTTAGAAGGATTGAGTCTCAACTTATACTTTCTGAGCCTTTCAAACAACCTCCGCAAGACCTCTACATGACTTTCCCCTTCTTTAGATTTGGCCACCATATCGTCCACATAAACTTCAATTTCTTTATGCATCATGTCATGAAATAATGCAACCATAGCATGTTGATATGTAGCCCCAGCATTCTTCAATCCAAAGGACATTACTGTGTAACAAAAATTCCCCATGGGGTAATAAAAGTCATTTTTTCCTTGTCATCGACATTCATGGGAATCTGATTGTACCCAGAATATCCATCCATGAACAAGAACCTATGATTTCCTGTTGTACTGTCAACAAGAACATCAATACGAGGGAGCGGGAAATCGTCTTTTGGACTAGCCTTATTTAGATCTCTATAATCCACGCACATCCTGACCTTCCCATCCTTCTTGGGTATTGGCATAATATTTGCTACCCATTCTGGGTGTCTCGACACCTCTATGAATCTGGCTTCTAATTACTTAGTCACTGCTTCCTTGATCTTCAGTGACATGTCAGGATGCATCCTCCTTAACTTTTGCCTTTTTGCTTCTGCATCTGGATACAATGGGATTTTATGTGATGCTATCTCAGGGTCTAAACCAGGCATATCTCTGTAGGACCATGCAAGCACGTCCAGGTATTCCTTAAGTAGTGCCATCATTTCCACACGCTCAGGATTGTCTACTATTTTCAATTCCTTCTTGTCTTCTTCGGTTCCCATGTTAATCACTTTAACTACCTCATTATCCACATCAAATTTTCTTTCTGAGTACTCCAATATTTTTTTCAAATTTTTCAACAATTTCATCCTCTTCACCAGATCCAGGGTTTTCTTCATCAAACGTCGCAGGAGAATCAATCGACTAGTTTTCAAGGTCCCTTTCATGAGGCAGACCTTCCACAAGACTCGAATCCCTGTAAGGTAATTTGTGTGGAGTTGGAAAGGCAAAAAGAATAAGAATAATGACACGAAAGCGAGATTTTTTTTTAACAGAAACGTAGAAAGAAAACTGACAAAAGAAGATAAGCCACAAGTATGAGAAATAGGAATGCTGAATACACATGCAACTTTATTTAGTTAATATCTCAAATAACATAAATATAAGATCAAAACATAGCTAAACTCAAATATCTACCTGTTACAGTATGACTAGACAATTATTTTGCCACAATAACATCAAACATCGGTTCAGACTGCCAAATCTTCAGTGGTTCCTCATCAGCAAAAGGACGGATTGCTTTGCACTCTTCTGGGTCTTCTTCATGCAGTGCATTAATAGTGAGACGGTATTGGGGACGAAGGACTTCTTCAGGCATGATTACCTCGGCTGGTGCCGGAAACGTTTCCCTCAGATGAGGAATGTGCTTCATTTTGCCCTTATCACTCCTTTTTTCCCAAAGTCATATTCTCTATTCTCTCCTCTAGAGATGCTTCGTACCCCAACCCGAACTTGTCTAGCTTTTCTGGGAATGAGATCGGTGTCCTAGTACCTTGCAGCTATAAGCCCAAACCTTTTCCTTTTTGGTACCCGTTGTTAGCCATGATTCGAGCCACCACATGATTCACACTTTGTGCCAGGGATTCGTTCCTCCCGAGTCCAGTCTCAACTATTTCAAAACTGTGCCACAAATTATCCTCGTCTTTCTCTACACTTTCAACATATGGCACCGAAAGTGGTTTTGTCAACATGATTTCTTCTTCTCCGTGTATGGTGATGACCGACCCATTTTCAATGTATTTAATACTCTGGTGCAGTGTAGAAGGAACAACACCAGCAGCGTGGATCCATGGTCTCCCCAGAAGCATAGTATAACCGGACTCAATGTCTATAACTTGGAATAATACCTGAAAATTACTTGGGCCGATCTCTAATGGCAATGTTATCTCTCCCAAAATGTCTCTCCTATTTTCGTCAAAGGCTCGTACCACCATTTCTCGAGAAGACAATTCATCCTCACTTATTGACAATGAGGTTAGAGTAGACCTTGGTAGGATATTCAGCGCAGACCCCCCATCGATCAAAACCTTTGCAACTATATACCCTTTGCATCTAAGGGTTATATGTAAGGCCCGTAGGTTTTTCTCAGACTGAGAGGTGATCTCTTCATCCATAAATACAATCATGTTAACGTGCTTTACCGGGTCCATCATGCTGACAACATTCTCAAGGGTAACATCAGGTTTGACATAAACCTCACTTAGTACTCTTAGCAATGCTTTCCGATGCAATTCCGATGTCAACACGAGTGACAGAAGAGATATCCTTGCTGGAGTCTTCTTCAATTGTTCCATCACGTCGTATTCACTTTGTTTCATGATCTTCAGAAATTCTTCCTCTTCTTCTTTCCCTCTTTCCTCTTCTTTTGAACTTCCCTCTTTCCTCTTCTCTGTTTCTACCGGGCCATAGCATCGCTCACTCCTTATAATTATATTTGTCACAAACTATTCATCCTGGTGGATTTCAGTCACTCGAGCCTTTGACGCCTCTTCCTCGACTCCCTTCATCTCTACTTTTGCTTCATAATTCCACGGCACTGAATGAGTATTATTATAAGTAAATGGTGTTAGTTTCTTAATTGTTACCACTACTTTACCTGGTGTCGGGGCTTGGTTGAGAGGTGGCACCTTGAGTACGAAACGTTCAACCACATTAACCTCTTCAGAGGAAGCTACCCCTTGCCTGGCCTGTATTATTCCCAAAGTGAGCAAACCTTGGACTCGAACTTTAAAGTCCCAGCAATTTTCAATATCGTGTCCTATTCCCCCACAATGGTAAGCGCAACTTGACTCTTCATCATACCTCTCATCTTCTTTCATTGACGAAGCCAGTGCGGTGATAACATAACCTGCTTTTTTCAATCCCTCAAATATTTGAGTCATCGGTGTTCGCAAACTCATGACCCTTCTTATTGGTGGTCCTTCAATCCCCACAACATTCGCCTCATTTCTTCCATCGTGGTTAGGGATTGGGTTGTTAACAATGCTAGGTCCAGCCTCCTCTTGAATATCCAGCTTTCCACAAGTGATAAGTTTCCTTACCGCAGTCTTAAAAGACTCACAGCCTTCGATCGAGTGTCCTACAACATCCATATGGTACTTGCAAGTTAAATTTGGGTTGTACCATGCTGGAAACGGTGGTTGTAGGGGACGTACAGGATTCCCTGAAATGAGGTGGGCATCAAACAACCTTTGGAATAAATCTGCATTTGGAATGGACAGTTTTGGGAAAGGGGGTAAGTTTTGGGGACGAAAACGGGCTTGTTTTTAAAAGTTTGGTCGAGGTTGTGGGTAGTTTGGGAAATTTTACGAATATGGAGGTGGGTATTGAGTGTAAGTTGGGCGAGTCGGTGTGTATGGTTGAGGTACAGGAACATTGTTGATTTGGAATGGCTGGGCTTGAGGTGTGTTCATAGGAGGGGCGGTTAGGCCAGGTAGATGAGACGGTGTAGATATCTGATAGGACAGGTAAGTGTTTGGGTTATATGGGGGTGCTCGGTATATGGGGTAGGACGGTGAATATCGAGGTTGTGAAGGTTGCAAATTTTGCACGTAACTCACTTCTAACTCCTTTTTCTTAGGGGAAAACCCTTTCTTGAAACCACTTTCATTACTGCCAGTGGGCAGTTTTCCAGCCTTTACTAGGATTTCAATTCTTTCTCTAGCTGCAATTAAATCAGTAAAGTCTCGATAAGCAGCACCCGCCATTGTCCTAACATAAGGAGTCCCTAAAGTCCCCCAAAAGTATGAGCACATTTCCGTTAGAGTTAATGGCGGTTGCACCTGTGCAACTAGAGCTCTCCACCTCTGGGCATACTGCTTGAATGTCTCTTCATTTTTCTTTTCTAGTGTTCCCAACTGCTCTCGGGTTAGGGTCGTATCCAGATTAAATCGATATTATCCCATGAACAAATTTGCCCAGTCGTCCCATGAGGAGATCTTGGAAAGGTCTTGTTGGATGCACTATTCCAAAGCTGGTCCAGTTAAACTTTCATGAAAGAAGTTGACAAGAAACTTCCAATCCTTTGACCAGATTGACATCTTCGTAATGTATGTTTTTAGATGGAAGAAAGGATTGGTGCTTCCATCGTATTTGACGAATTTCAGAATTTTGAAATCCTTAGGAATGATGATATTAGCAATAGGGCATAATTCTTCTATCCCAAGGGGTCCGTAAGTACTTGGACTCTTGATCGCTTTAATCTGTTCTTCCATCTTTTTCATCCATTCTTCTCTTATCTTGTCATTTTGGATGGCTGCATGACCCGTCCCAACAGGAAATCCTGTTGGCATTGGAATAGATATATGTGGTGGCTCCCATGCACACTCAGCATTACCATGAACTTCATTTCGAGCTTCTTCCAAGGAATGGTATCCTTCTCCGATATGAAGTACTAGTGATGCAGCATTTGATGTTCCTCCCACAACTGGTATTGCAGTAGTGACCGCAGGGTTTGTCCTCATGGAAGTGTTATATAACTGTGTCCTAGTTATTCCTAAAATTCCAGCTGCCTCCATCAGAGTAAGGCTTTCCCTCATGGCTAACAACATCTCTTCCATTCTTCTTTGAGACTCCGTAATCTCATTCACCCTTCCTTTCACTTCTTTTACTTCCATACTTAGATTCCTTCCTTCGTTTTCGGCTGCCATTGCCAAAAGCTTTGTTCGAGCCCTTGTGTTGTGAACTCAGGTTTGATTGGTGTCTTCTTTCCTTGGTCGCGCAATGGTTCTAAATTTCCTGTGAACAATTGAGGAACAGTTTATTAGAAACCACCATGATTATTATTTGTTTGTTAGAAGACCATTATTAATTTGTGCTGAATGGACTTGAGTGAGTATCTTTGATTTTTTTTTGTCATGACTATTTCTTAGAACGTCTCGTTCAAAAGTTGTTTGTCATGAACATTTCTTAGAATGTCTCATTCAAAAGAAATGGGTCTCCATGGGATCAGAACAATAATAATGTATACTTTATTCATTTGAAAAAATCATCAACATCATTTGAGAGGAGTACATCATTTTCAATACATCATTGTCTAGTCTAATTCACCATTCTCAACCGAGCGGGCCTTGATCATCTGCTTCATTTGTCCAACGAGACTCTTGCAATACTCAATGAAGTCATTAATCTCTGTCGGAGTCTTAAGAGGATCGACCATCTTATCTGCCACCTTTAAATAATATGGAATGTCTGCGATTGTCGTGTTGGCTAGGCCTGCTAGTTTCACAAAGCGGTCTCTCAAAAGGTGGGCTTTTTCTTTCCATTCATTGATGTCCTTGTCTATTATTTTCTGCAAGTCCTCCTGTCCCTGCCGCAATGCTGCTTCATACTCTGCAATTTCCTTGGCAGTGTGCAACCTCTCAATTTTGATCATGTCTTCGTATCTTGAAGATATCATTTTCATTTGCTGCCTCATACTATCCACTTGCTGAAGAGCATCACTCTGTGTTGCCTTAGCATTCATGAGATGTTCTTTAAGTTGTTGATTTTCAGCCAAAGCTCTATCTCTTTCTTGCCCTTTGAGTCCCAACTCTTTGTTTGTAGCTTCCAGGCATCTTCTAGTCCTTGATATCTGTTCTTGCCCTGTCTTTAGCCTCTCGTTAGCTCCTTCAAGGGCGTGGGTTTTCTCAGAATTTTCACGCTTTAAGACTGCACATGCTTGGCGAACCTTTTCTAGTTCTGCTTCTAATTTTCTCTTTTGTTCATTGACCTCTGTTAGCTTTTCCTTTACTTCTTCGTCTTCTATCGGAGCCAGAGGCAAAACTTTACTAGCTGACATTTTGAAGGGTAACTTGACTTCTTGAGCCCGGTCTTTGACCCACTGCCTGTAGCTCTCTTTGACCCCACAGCTTCTGACTCCCAGTTCTCTGCCCTTTCTGATGATATTCCTCTAAGTATCTCGCACTCTCCCAAGTGTCTCGGTACACCCTGTCTGCATGTCATAAATAAAAAGGAGTAATCTCCAACTCCAAGGGTGGTCTCATTATAGGATAGCCAAGTTGTCGTAACGCTAAGGTGGGGTTATAGATAATGCATCCCTGAGTACCCATTAGGGGAACGTTAGGAAACCCCTCACACTGATAAATCCCAGTTTGCCCTTCCTTACGCCATGGGTACCATACGATCTTTTCATCTTCAAGCTTAGTCAATTCCTCGGCCCATTCACGACCGTTCTTGGTCTTCAATTGGAGCATCTTGAGACTTGTAATGGGACATGGATCCACATTCCCCCTCTTGAACATGTGAGAGGTTAGCCATACAAACAACATCGGTAGACAATATAAGATTCGTTTAACCCTCTTTTTATGGCATAAATTCAAGGTGTAGTAAACATCGGCAAGAATGGCCGGGACAGGATTAGCGGCATCATTTCGTCGAGCGAGGAATACATCGATTACTGCGAAACCTACCAAGTCTTCACTATTTGGGAATATGATGCTACCATAAATGGTGAGGGCTAGTACATCCATAAAAATATTCCAGTCTTCAGCCTTGGCTAAGTGGCGCATGTGCTCTTCTAAGTATTTACTCTGGAAACCCTCTATTCCTTTCCTGGTTTGCTTTGCCTCTTGTAAGTCCCTTACAGGCACCTTCAAGACCTTTGCCATGGTTGGCAATGATGCATAGTGACCCTTATATTGGTATGGTTTTTCCTTTTTTAATGATAAGCCCAAGATCTGTTCGAACTCCTCTAATGTGGGGGCTAACTGAAAATCTTGAAATGTGAAGCAACGTAATGGTGGATCATAATACTGGGCTAGTGCAGTGATGGCTTCTGTTTGTACGTCCACTTCTAACAGATTCAAAATTTTCTCATATCTTACAGTAAAGGTCAAACGTTGTGTCTTTTTCAGCAATCGGCCCAAACCCACTAGACTCTCTGTATCCACTATCTTGGCCTTAAGTTGCAGGGTCTTTTTCAAAATTGTCTCCTTGTGATCTGATCCCATGACACTTTCCATTTTTAATCAAAGATACTCACTGCTAGTCCTTAGGCACTGAATTTTAAATAGTTTTCCAACAAACCTGGGGATGGAAAAAAAAATTATTAATACATAGTTTTTATAATTTAATAATGAGTGAGTTGTTGGTCCTTTAAGATGATTCACCTCCTTTTTTTTTAGAAAAAGTTTGTTTTTTTTAAGAGGGATACCAGTATGGTTCATCACATTAAGGGACTAAACAACTCACAAGGCTTACGGATAAGTCAAAAGATAACGAAAGATATGCTCCCTTTGTGTCCTAATAGGATTTTCTTAACTTGGGGGATTCCTATCTTGAGGATCTACGGGTCTTTATTAGATCATGAAAACTTTCATTTGGTGACTTTTCTATTCTAAAGGTCTCTAGAGCCAAGTCTCATTTCAAAATGTTGACCACGAAATAGTGGGTAAATCACTATGTGTGGGACATTTGTGAAAAAGACGCACTCTATACGAGGTTTTCGCAATAGCCAAATAGGATGTACATCCAAAATGGTTATCACTACACAATCTCTACTTAACTTAAGCTTCACTCAGACCCGAGTATAGGGCTTCACTCAAATGTGTGATAGATGTGTAGGTGTGGTGGGTGTAGGGAGCATACAAACCTTCATTATCCTAAAGACTACCCGCATCCTGCAAAATAAAAAAAAAAAAAAAACAAACAAAAATTCCAAGATAAATTATCTATCCTAAGGTTTTAATAACAATAATAATTAAAATAAATAATAAAAGAAAAGAAAGGTAAAACAAATATACGAAGATTACAAAATTTTACACAACAAAAATATATGGGCTTGACTCTCAAAGATCCCCAGCGGAGTCGCCATCTGTCGCGACCGTAATCACGGCGGGAGCGGCGAACAAATAAATTATGTTAGGAGTCGCCACCAATTTTATTTAAATTAGGAAAAATTGGAAAACCCTTTTTAGAAAATGGTCTTTGGAACCAGATTGGATTCGGGAGTCGATTATGCATAGGGAAAGGTGGAGACTTAACCCCACAGCACCCCTAATACATCTGTTTTAAAAAAAGGTTACCCTAAATTAGTTATACAAAATTTAATAATCTTATAATATATTTGTTTTACCTCTTTTTGTTAAAAAAAACTAAAAAAAAATATGAAAATTTAAAATTTGGCTTGACGAAATTGAAACTTCGCTCCTACGTACCCTCAGGTGCAATGAGGAACTCAAAGTCACGTAGTTCTTTAGAAAATAAGTGTGGGTTGGTTGATTTTATTTAAAGAAAAGATTTAATCTTTTTATTTTTATAAAAAGTTTGAGTTAACAGGTCGTCGCGACTCTGTTAATCAAATTAAAGTTTGAATGAGTAAAGCTTGTATCATGCTAGACGTCACCCACGGACTGTTAAATTTATTATTATTAGGTGAAGAATGATAATGATAAAAAAAAAGAATTTTTTTAGCCTTTATTAAATAATAATTTTTTTAAAATATTTTGAATCATTAGGTTGTCACAACTCAGATGATCCGAAATAGTTTCAAGATTAACAAGCTGTCACAACTCGGTTAATCTTATTTATTTCTTCTAAAAAATTGTTATTTTATATTACCCTTTTTTTTATTTTACCATTAATTTTAGCCTTCCTTTTTGTTTTTTTTATCTCTTTAGTCTTCAGTTTTTTTTATTTAACCTCTTTAGGCCCATTAGGCTTATTTCAAAAGAAAAAAAAAACTTACGAAAATGTAAAAAATAAAGCAGGAGGGGAGGGGTGGTCTTCTTCTTCTATTTGCAGGACCAGGGGCGCACGACGGTGAGCAATAGGTGGAGGTGCGGCGACAAGACCGGCCGGGGATCGCACCGTTGGGCGGCACGGTCATGGTACGCGGGTGAGCGACGGCCTTGGCGGAGCGGGTCGCGTGGCACGGTGGGGCTGGTTCGGTCTGGTGTGGGAACGGCGGGTCTTCTCTGGTCCGTTCGGCGTTCGTCTGGTGGGGATTCCGGATCTAGCGCCGGAACGGGTCGCGGCGGCACGATTTGGATGCAGAAGTGTGCGACGAGAGCTCGCGTCGGAGTCGGACACGGTTCGTCAGATCCGGCAAGCTTCACATCGTGCGGCAGTGTGACTCTGCTCGGTCGACGGCGGTGGCTTTGGGTTGACGGAGGCTTCAGTGGTCATGGTTTTGGAGCAGGCTGGAACGTCGGATCTGATGGGGGGTGGTGGTTCTGCTACACTAATGCAATGGTGGCTATGGGTATTGGATGGTTTTTGTTTAGTGGTGAGGAGGGTGCTTTGGTTTGGAGAGTTTAAAGATGGAGACAATGGAGGGGATGGAAGGGTGTTTGCTATTGGAGGAGTGAGGAATGGTGAAGGTTTGGAAGAGATGATGAATAGAGCGGTGGAGGCTAATCACGTGAACAGTGGTGTGTTTAGGCAAAAATAGGTGTAAGTGGGAATAAGTGAGAGTTTTTGTGAGGTAAAACTGAAGGTGTTTCGTGAGTGAGGGTTATGGGTTAATACAGGAAGGGTTTAGGTAGAAGTGTTTGAATTGTAATGTGATTAGGAGTTGTTAATGATAAGTGATGGGTTTGTTTCGGATGAGTATTGGGGTTGGTCTAGGATAGGCGATAGATTTGATTAGGATAAGTTTGTTTATGGTGAGTTTGGGTTAGTTTAGGATATGGGTTATAGTTAGATAATGGGTAATGGGTTGGATATTGGCTCATGGGTTAGATATTGGGTCATGGGTTAGATATTGGGTTATATTTTATTATATTATTTTATTTTTATTTTTTTTATTTTATTTACAAAATGTCCCTGGACAAAATTCGGTGTTTACAACGAGAAAAGACATGGGATAATAACAATTATGACAGGAATAATTTTGGTTTAATTAAAATTAAATGATAACATGTGACAATTAAAGGTAGTCCAATTAATTATAAATGATACATAATAGATTAATAGATAATTAATAATCAATAGATTGTAATTTTGAATGGACTTTCACAATCCCAACTGAGACTAGGAAACTAAAGAGTAGTACAGTAGTACTCTCCTCTCCCGTAATTCTAGTAGAACCCAACGAACATCAAGTACATTGCACATGACATGAACAAACAAAATGGAAATATTTAACTTGATTGACTTATCAGTATCATAAATGCTTTACAAGATGAGGAGAATAGGAAATAATGAGGATTTTTTATTTTTTTAATTAATTAGTAAATGCACTCAAGGTACCAGTGGATTTTGAGATTTCATAACTATGGTGCCAAAATCTGAAGGACTATTTCAATCCCATGGTGTCTCCAAAAAGGGGTGGTGTGAAGAAGCAGATTTGGAATGACATGTGGAAATCCCCCTCCACTGAATCTACCTCATCATAAGTTAGTGCTAATTTCTTTTTCCTAGGTCTCATGTCTTTTCATTTGCCATTGCTATGATATATATATATATATATATATCTGTGTGTGTGTGTACGTACTACTAGATTATGTTTTAGTACTCTATACTTGCCAATGTTAGAGCAAGGAGTATGGTTACCTTGATATTTTGGGGTAACTGTTTGTATCAAATTAAATTCTGTGATGGCCAATGACATTATGTGTAAACTTATATAATTCAGTGGTTGAATTCAGTGATTGAGGGATTATTATGTGTAAACTTATTTTCTTTTCGTTTGATTGTTCTTGTTTTGCTGGATAGCTTATAAGGAAGTCATTTTTCAATCGGGAAGCTGGTATTGTTCATCACCTGGATCTTCTCTTCAGATTTCTTTTCAAACAACTATAAATATGTTTTCTTTATGCTGTTTTAAGACATCCAAAACACTACAAGATAATATGTTCTCTTGGATATTTATCCTTCTATTTATCAATTTTACTTGCGTATTTAACTATATTTTTTTCTTAAAGTAATAAACATGGCTAACCAAAAATCAAAAATCATATTGTTACTTATTCTAAATCTCTCAACCCCATTCCTGTGGCCCTCATCTCCAAACCCACTTCTTCTCCCACCCCATCCCCTTCCGTTAAATAGCACAACTGCATTTACTTGCTAACAAGTTAAACAAAACCATTATAGCCAAGCGGAAGCCTCACAAAATCTAGAGGAGCATATCCCTCACTCCTCCATGCCCAAGCCAATCATAAGAGGAAACTATTCTACGTTTGAACTAAATAGATCACTCTCTTCTTTCTATAATTGGTATATCCATAATGTTTCTCAGCACTATCGCAGCCCCAGCACTTAAAAATAGTAGCAGAATCAGCTGGTAAAAACAAGACCCAGAATTTGCCCCCACCCACACCTAGAAAGCCAATTTCAACAGTGTGTGTATTGTAAGTATACAAATAACATTATAAAAAATAAATTGTTATTATTTCAATCATTTCAGCAGACACCTAGTACGTATGATTGCTAAATGGTGTGCAGACACTTCTCACACCATCTCCTAAATGCTGAAAAACGCGGGAGAAAAGAATGTAAAATTGGGAAACTACCACAAGAATCTAAGGATTTAACATAGTAAAGGATGGGCAATTTATTGTTTAAATCTGTGGAAGTTAGGTATAGGACAATCATGTGATACTTATCTCTTCTGAATATTGACCCATGCTTCTTGACCCATAAATAATTTTAGGCAGACTCAGGAAACAGAGTAAGAAAGTACGAAAACGATGTTTTTTTCCAGAATCTTCATGAACACGATATCAACAATAGAACAAGCTAGCAAGCAATGAGGTGATTATATTTTTTTGGGTTACAGATGAGGTGATTATATTTAATATTGGTAATCTATTCATCAATCTGAAACATATGAACATTGTGGGTCAGTCAGTGGGTCTAGTGTTACCAACTTATGCGATTCTAACAAAACATTTTAGAGCTATTAATTACTAGCATATCATCTTCGTACCATAGTACTACCCCACACAATGGGGAGGTTAAAAACCAACTTAAATCATAGAATAGTACACAAATTGAAGCACATATACTAAGTAACAAATGCAAAACCAGCACTTGTATATCAGATCTCAGCAGACAACAAGAGGAAAACTTGAAAATAGTAACCAAATTCTATGAACAGTTTGATGTAAAGCAAAGAAAGCAGAGGTAGAAAGAGTAAAGATTGAAGAGAAGCATCTTCTGCCCAAACCGTTGATCCATTGATTTTGTTTAAAAATAGATTTACAGTCCAAAACTTAAACTTAGTACCTGAAGAACCAGTAAAGTTGGAAAAGAACTCAGATCTGCTTCAATGAAGCTTGAAGGATACTACCAGTATCTGCATCAACGAAGATAAAGGTTGAAAGCTCCTCTTTGGGTTCCCTCTCAGGCCATAGCAGATTGAGTCAGGATCTGCAAATCGAAAGCTCCTCAATGGCGATTTGTAGCAGATCTTGAACGAGAAGATCTCGTTGGAAAGTCATCGCCGATCTTGAACGAGAATGGGAAGCACTGGGTTGGCTGAGCTTCGGTTAGGTAGTGTTTGGTTAGGGAGGCTGACAATAAAATGTTAAGTGATTAGGAAGAACTTGCACGGCAGCAGTGAGAAGGAGAATGAGAGAGTGAGAAGGAGAGTGAGAATGAGAGGGAGAATGCCAAAGTGAAAAGCAGAGTGAGAGGGAAGAAAAATAAAAAAGAGGGAACGGCCTTTTTAATTTGTGGGGGTTAATAACCTCCACTGAAAGTTAAAAAAAAACCCCCATAATTTATGTTAATTTGTGGAGTTTGATAACCCCCGCAAAAAAATCGCCGCAATTTAGCGTTTTTTTTGTAGTGTCTTTTCAGTGAAACCATATGCAATCAAAAAACTTGCTCAATAATCTAGTTGCTTTTCAAATGCATAGTTTAGATCCCACTTGTATGCACGAATAATTTTGGACACGTAGAGGTTTACGGGTGACAATCTAGTCTAGAGAAGGTTTATAGAAAGTACATGTCGAGGTTTTAATTATCTTTAAAATTGTATTTAAACTTTCTTGAGGCAAAATCTTAGATTGTGCATGATTGAGGAAATGATTAAGGTATTGTTTGGACAGATTGAGCCTTTTGAGATTACCCTAATATGATTGTATCCATAGGTCCTCTTTGAAGCTTGATATATGTTTGGCCTTATATGTTTTTCATCACCTACATATTCCTTACCATGTTACCATTCTAATGCATGTGAAAACATTGCATTCTTTCTTCTACCATCATTGTTTGTTGAGTGCATAATATATTATTTCTTAAATTGAGTCATGTGATTAAAGGGTATAAGTGTGTGTGTCAGTATAAAAGTGATTTGAAGGAACTATATGTTGTGAAAAGAAATTGGTTAAGGATAAGAAAAAGAAAAAAATGAAAAAAGAAAAGAAAATCCAAAACCAAAATCCAAAAGGCAAAACCAAGGAAAGAATGGTTCTGAAGAGTCGTATTAGTTCACTTTGCATACCCTAATTGTATTAGTTGGTGGCTCAAGTCTTGAAATCGCATATTTATGTTTCTCAATGTTTGTGTTAAATCCTTTCCATATTGTTCTTCTGCCCATTACTATTGGTCTTATATTACAAGTTGTTGAAGTCCCTTTTGATCCTTAATTGTGTGTGATTTACATTAGTGGAGAGAGAGTTTTAAGACAATCTTGTGGATTATTTGATTCCTATGCATATATGTTCATAAACTTATCCGAATGAGTATGACTTGATTAGGAGAGGTTTAGCTTGTATGCTTGTGAGAGATATAATTTGCATAAAAAGAGATTCTGCTTGTTTGCATGCTGAAGATTGTATATGTGCAGAGTTAATTATGTGGCATTAGCATTCTGTGAGGGCTTAATCAATCCTTGTACGCTAGTTGTGGTTTCAATGAAATTAGAATTCATGATAAATGCTAAATGTATGTTGAAACATATGTAGTCAAGCAAGTTTATTTAATCAAAGTTTATTTTGCTCGAGGACTAGCAAAAACTTAGGTTTGGGGGTTGATAACTCCAAGAAATGTAGTTATTTATGCCCTATATATGTGATTTTTTGATTGCGTAGTCCTTATTATTATGCATATATGGAAAGTTTTATGCTTATATTTGTCAAATTCAATCTTGATATCTTCTTATATGATCTTGAACAAATTATGCATATTCTTCAATTGATTAAGTGGATTTGCAACTTTTAGTAACTTAGAAATTTCTCCATTGTAGAAAGAGCTGCAAACAAGCAGATTGGTGAAAGATTTGGACCAACATTGGAAGCAAAAGCCCAAGAGAAAGCTAAGTGTGAAGTTGAGCATCTCACACTGTGGCATAGTCATATCAATGTCGCGGCATGGTGCATCCCCTGCTTCAGATAGAGAGACCCGAAACTTGTATGCTGCAGCGCAATGGAATCAATGCCGCGACGTGGTGACCTAATTTATACACACGTCGCGGCGTAGGCTTATTAATGTCGTGGTGTGACTCTGTTTTCTGAGCCTATATATACTATTTTATCAAATTTCTTAAGAGAGACTAGTTTTAGGTTAGAAAGTTGCAGGGTTTCATTTCTGGGTTAAGATGAGGCTATGGAAGCCAAGGTTAGAGGTCATATTTTTCATGGAAGGAGATTCAAATATCAAAGATCACATCTATGAGCTTTCTTCCTCTTCTTATACTTTCTTCTTTTCCTTATATCATGAACATAATTTTGTTGTATAATTTCGTGTTCAAAGAGTAGTTAAGCTGTATTTAGGGATTACTTTGGATCTTTATATGGATATTGATGATTTTGTACTTCTTTGAGTTTATATTAATGTTTGATTTTGTTTAATCATATGGATCTTAATGCTCTTGATAGTTTGATCAGCTTGTAAGTGATTTGTTGAAATTTGATAAACCTAGACATAGGAATTTGGATTTGAGATCATATGTATGGTTAATGCGATTACATTCAATTGGTTTGATTGTGTTGATTCGCTAATGGGATAGAAATATACCTCTTAGTCATGTATAGCAGGTGTTTGAGAATAGACCTTAATGAGTAGAGTTTGCACTAGTTCTCATGGAAACATAGTAAATGAGGTAAATGAAACATGATTGATTGACCTAGACATAAACTTTTAATTAAAGTAGATTCTCAAGCTAACTTAACTCATTTATTAATGTTGCTTAAAAGGATTGCATATTACTAATTGAAGTAGGAGGTGAAGAAGGATTCCTTAATCTCTAACCATTATCTTTAATTTCCATTTATCGTTTTTCAGTCTTTAGATTAGTTTAAATGCACTTTCCTCTATTTTTATGTTCTTGAATAGAAATACTTAAGCTATTTGTTGATATTTAGCATTAGAAGTTCCATTACCTTCATGTGAATGATATCTTACTCTTTAACTGTATTACTTATTCGATCTGTGCACTTACGGCCTAAAAAGGGACAAACAATGACCACAAAGCAAAGCACATTAAACCGAAAAGCCATTTGACTCCACCCCCATAATTTTGTATCATTCTGATGGAGAGAATGCTAATTTGAGAGGGAAAACAACGCTATAAAGATTAAAACAAATAACTCATAAGATTAAAATTAAAACAATGTGCAGAACGCCTCAAATAAGATTAAAACAAATAACGTATGCACAACAGAAACCCATCAGTCAAAAATGAGCAATTATCACTTAACATATCATCTAATCAAGCCAACTCAAATTCAAAAAAATAAATTTTCAACAAAGTACAGCACCTAAAAATGTGTGAATCATGTATAAATGGGCTGGTGCTAAAATATGCCAAATCCCCTTATTTTTCTTTTCTTTTTTCTTTTCTTTTTATGATTAAAAAAAATCACAAAATTTGCTTCAGAAAAACACAAGAAAAGCATGCTTCAAAAAACAAAATCACAGTGAGAAATGAAATGAGAAAAAACTCAAAGTGAAGCTCAGACCTCTAGCTTCGTGCACAAGGAGGCAACATGAGGGAATGGAAGAGTTGGCCAGTCGGCGGCAGCTTGGTGTCGCTAGTCTGGTTCGAGTGGCGGTCAAAGGTACGGATGGATGGTTGTGTCGAATGCGGTTGGAGCAGATGTGAGGTGGAGCAGATCCAGGGTGGGAGTCAAATGCGACAGCTGTTCACAACATCGCCAATCTAGTTCGAGCGGCGGTTCAGTTGACAGAGGCATGAATCGACGGCTATTCGTGGTGTTGGGTCGTGATTCACGAATCCGACTCCGGTTGGAGCATATCCGGTTTCTGGCATAGATCCGACGCCTTTCCAATTTTTGGTGTGTGGCCTATGAAGCCTTGGACGGTGGACGAGAGAATAGTGGAATGAGGGGGATTGAGTGAGAGAAAGAATCAGAGAATATGAGAAATATTTGGGAAAGGGTCATGTTTGTTGTTGAGGTCGAATCGGGAGAAGTATTTTGTAGCAACTGAATTTTTGGTCTCTAATTATTATTTTTTATAAATTTTTTTATTTATAGACCGAAATATCGGTCTCTAACCCTTTTTTATTTTTATTTTTTTAGTGACCAAATCTCTACCAATTAATTTATTTTTTTGTAATTTTTTATTTAAAGACCGAAATATCGGTCTTTAACAATAAAATAGATTTTTATTTTTTTAATTTCTTTTATAACATAATTTCGATTTCTAATTCGATCTCTAAAATATTTAGAGATCGATTTTATTTCGGTAGCAAATTTGATTTTTTTTTAATTCGGTCTCTATTTTAGTGTCACTACTAGAAATTTGAGTTTTAGAAACCGATTAATTTCGATCTCTATAGAGACCGAGAAACAAAAATCTAATTTACTACCGAAATAAAATCGGTCTCTAAATAAAAAAAATTATAAAAAAAAGGTAGCGACCCCAAATTCGGTTGCTAAAAAAATAAAATAAAAAATAAAAATGTGTCTTATTATTTAAGAGTGATATTTCAGTCTCTAAAGAAAAAAATTACAAAAAAATAAAATAAATAAGTAGCGACCACAAATTCGATCACTAAAAAATAAAAAAAATATATCTTATTATTAGAAACCGATATTTCGGTCTCTAAATAAAAAAATTACAAAAAAATAAAAAAAATTATCTTATTATTAGATACATATTTCAATCTTTAAACAAAAAAATGTATAAAAAATAAATAAATATGTAGTGACCGAAAATGCGGTCACTAAGCCTTCGTGTTTTAAGTTGTACCTTCTCCTTCTCGCATTTTTTTTTTATCCATATCATTCCTCCCATTTTGAACCCTAGCATAGCACTTGTCACTGCTCGTCGCCCCTGCTGCCATTTGTCCTCTCTCGCTCGTTCACCCTCGTCGATCTCCCTCGCTCGTTTGTGCGCTCTCGTTGACGCTCTCTCTCTCTCTCTCTATGGTTCACTAACGTTGTCTGATCTGTTCTTCTTTCTTTCTATTTCGTTGAATCTCACTCACTTTTTGTGATGTTGATTCCAAGAACAAACCCTAGTTCCTTCTCTTCCCATTCCTACTGCACTCTCTGGTGTTAGAGTTTCAGAAGCTATGAGTACGAGAGGTAAAGTCTCTTCCTCCATCTTCTTCTCATACTTCGCCTCACTCAAATCCTTGATTTCGTGTTGATTGTTCGTCTTAACTGCTTCTTATTACGTAAACCATGAACAATTTTCTAATGTGTGTGTTATGGATCAGGGCAATGGCTCCTAAACAGCCTAGTATGGGTCTGTTTGTTGGATTGAACAAGGTTCACGTTGTCACCAAGAAAGAATTGTCTCCATGCCTCTCAGATCGCAAAGGGGTATGTTTCAAATTTTGCGTCCAATTTTTTTTAGTCCCATTATAAATGGTGTTATAAGAATCACAATATCATCCAATGAAGTAATTGTGTGTTCTATTTCTAGTTGGAACAAGTACAGTTTTTGCTTTCCATTGTCTTATTGAATGATAATGCACATGTGTGTCTGACTTTAGATAATTTCATTTTTCACTCTAATTTATGAAAACTTGAAAAGATGTCAAAGGACATAGCCTTAGCCTAGGGAGATATTATTCAGTGTACTGGGTGCAATATACCTATTTCCATAAATATCTACCCACTTCCTTACTTTAAAACCCAATTTCTCACTTTATGAAATCTGAATTTTTTCCTCCAACTTTTAAGAAAACGAGTTGGTTGCCTTTTGTGGAAATGATGTATTGTATTTGTTAAGAGTTCAGTTTAAGTTTATTAGATTTCTTGTTATGAGGGAACTCCCTTTCTTCTACAGTTACCTTGTCTATATACATTAGTGAAATGCAAAACACCGGGAGAGAATTTAAAAATTTGGTACTTTGAATTTCTTACTACAACCATTGTTTGTCTGTAGTAAGCACTTAGATCTGTTGTTTCCCAACTGAACTAACTTTTAGAGACTATTTTCTCTTCCTTTTACTCTGTTTACCTAGTTGTAAAAACTCAAATATTTATGCTGCTACCAACCTACCATCTATAGTCAGAACAAAACAAGCTCAAGGTTAAAAAAGTTAGAAGTATCTTCTGATGGTTAATCTTTGTTAAGCTATCTTGAATCATGTTGAATGAAAGATAAAATTAAAGGAAAGGAGGAACTTGTGGATGAGTAAATGATCAATCCATCATAGAACTAATTTATATAAAGTCATGATGCAATTTTGTTTCTATTATTTTTGGCTTGCTTCTCTTAAACACTGGTCCTAAAAAATATGTTGAGTATAGAAAACAGGCAAGAGAGTGCACTTTGTGAAAAACCTCATCCATGTGGTTGCTGGTTTTGCACCTTATGAGAAACGTATAACTGAGTTATTAAAGGTTGGGAAGGATAAGAGGGCAATGAAAGTTGCAAAGAGGAAGCTCGGGACCCATAAATAGGCAAAGAAGAAGCATGAGGAGATGTCTAATTTTCTCTAGAAGATGAGGTTGTGCTATGTTCTTTTGTCAATCTTATGCATACCATATATGTCTTGTTAATCTGTTTCGCAGCTTCTGAAATTAGGATATGCTTCATGGATTTGTTCTTGTCTTACTTCATTATATTTTGTGATTTTGATTTCATGTCTTGGATGAGTGCACATGATTTGTATGATAAAATGTCTAAGTGAGGAAAAAATAACAAAGCAATAATTGTGTTACATAAATTCCCTGAATTGCTCTAAACACAAATTGATATGCTTGTTGCTATATGGAAATTATATTCTTCAGCAATATTGTTAGATAAGTTAAAGCAACATACAAATTAAAAAGATGACAGTGAACTTTAACTATTAATAATAATTGAAATTGTGATTTGTGACTGTAATATATGTATTGTTCCACCCTCAATTCATAGTGATTCATATGCCCAATTCGATGTACCAAAAACTACCCAAAACAGCAGTTACATCTTAGGATATGATTGTGTTTTATTTTAATCTATTTGTAGTAGCGCATTAGGTACCCACGAAGAAAGCCCTATCTTCTTTCATAAAGCAGAAAATCCTTAGGACTTAGTGGATCATGAAAGTTAAACAATTATATTATGGTCAAATTATAAATCAATTAGGTGTCAAATTTCCTAAAGGGCAACGTCATAGTCCAAAAGTTGACAATATGTTATCTACTAGAAGAACTATATGAAAGCAAAAAACAATTTTTCTTCTATGAAAAAAAATTCAGCTAATAGAAAATGACAAGCATTTAGAGTATAGTCAGTTTGCCTTATATTTGATTTATCACTTGGCAAGTAATTTACAAGCCTAAAAAGAATTGCACCATTATTGTTCATACTTAGCCCTTTTTCTCCAGTTTGCAGATAGCAACATGAGCATAACACTTGTCATTTGTTATGTGCATTTTCAATTTGGAAAGCCTATGACAGATGGTGTAAATGTAAATAAAACGATAACAAAACTACTTTGCAATAGAAATTGGAAAGTTGTTGTAAAATCATTAACTTCACTGCTCTTTGACTTCTTCTTTATGTGGAGTTTTTCACTAGCATTTAGAAAGGTTATTGATTTGAAGGCTGAGGCTCAGCAAGGAGATTTTGTTGTTGTCATTGCTAGATCTAGCTCTACCTCATGCTTCCAACTAGATAATGTTTTTTTTTGTCATAAATAGTTGTCCTCAGAAACTTTACAAATTTTAACAAGTAGGTGACTTAAATTATGACAGTTCCTGCTCCTAAATTATATACTCAATAAGTTCTCTTTTTTAATAGCCATCTAAATGGTTGTAATCAAACAAGATCTCTAATTAACATTTATCACAAACGCTTACATTTTGTTGGGTGTCATGAAACATGCTTGCTGATAACCAGTAATGTTGACATGCCCAAAAGTAAGAAATAAATTATTTTTGCTTTATGGTTTCAATCATTTGAGCATATTGGATTGTCAATAACTTCTTTATGCAGAGATAGACTGAAAGAAAGGCCCCACTATGCCCAAACATGTCCTTTCTCCCTCTTCAGCATAAAAAAGGTAATATATCAATCAATTATACTATGCCCAAACTAACATTCGTTTACTGTTGCAGATTGAGATCTTCCCATATTCATTGTTTTATATGTTTTTCGAGCAATACCTTAATAGATAGAAGACTACACTGGTCAACCTTGCTATAGCTATTGGTTAGTATTGAGACTTAGAATTTAAGACTTATATGCTTTTTCTCATGTCATCATTAATCTGGTCTGGTCAGTATTATGTGCATAATTGTTGTACAATATTACTTTCATGGGAAAAATATGGGTGATTGTCATGGAAAAAACTTTCAAGTTGAGGGGGAGGTAAGGATATTGGATCTTGGAAAAAATTGTGAGGATAATTAGATTATACAATCGCTTATTTGTTGATTACAGTCTTCTTCAATTTATTTATTATGCATGTTGATGAGCTTGTAAATTACTAACTTAATCATTTAATGATGTAACATGTGCAATATTTATTGTGTGCTTGGTTATCATGTGCAAGTGAGCATTAGTTTATTTAAGCAAATGGGTTAAGCTACAGTCCCCCCTTCTAACTTCCTCAATTAAATAGAAGTATCAACGAGTTATTTTTTGAAGAATCAATCAAGTCTTTGTTTGATCCTCCTTTGCTTTCAACCTTTATATAGTTTCTGGAGTTTAGCAATCATTTTGTTGATGTTGGTGATGATTGTCGTTGATCTTATGGTGCTTTTCCTTCCTTTTAATTGTTACTTGATTTTTCACTTTCTTGCTAATTTGAAATATGTCATATAGTTCCTTTTTTTATGTTTTAATTTTTATTTTTTATTTTTACTGGTGCTTGATATTTTGAATTTCACATCACCTAGTCAATTTGTTTACTTAAAAGATATGCTTTGTAGGGTGTGATGGCCATTCTGAATATCTAGTTGAATGTTGTCTTAGTGGTCAACCTTGTTATGTCAGTGGGCATTGCTGTTAAGTTGTGTGCATATGACTCATTCTAAATGGATATTTCTATTTCAGTTTCCTGATCAAGCCAGTTGTTGAGTTGTGCATATGACTTATTCTAAATGGGTATTTTCTATTTCAGTTTCCTGATCAAGCCATATCTCCCTCTTCAACATAAAAAGGGTAATATATCAATTAATTCTACTATGCCCAAACTAACATTCCTTTACTGTTGTAGATTGAGATCTTCCCATATTCAATGTTTTATATGTTTTTCGAGCAATACCTTAATATATGGAAGATACACTGGTCAACCTTGCTATAGTTATTAGTTAGTATTGAGACTGAGAATTTAAGACTTGTATGCTTTTTCTCATGTCATCATTGATCTTGTCTTGTCAGTATTCTGTGCATGTTCTTTACTGGTTATTCTGTGTTAACACCGTTGAAGTATTCCATTAATACATTCATTTTGTGACAAAGACTAATGGTGGTGGAGCATATAAATTTGCTGATTTTTTCAAAGAAAGACTCAGAGTTAGTCCTAATAAAGAAGATGAAATGGCTTGTCTTGTAGCAGGACCAAATTTCTTGCTTAAGGCAGATCCAGTTTTTGAAATTATATGTTTCTCTTGTATTTTGTTTAATATTTTGTTTAAGAATCATCTTGATAGTGACAAATCCTTATATATCTCTCTCTCTCTCTCTTTAAATCTGAAAATCCTTGTATCTTTTGAGTTGAAATGTATGTGCAAGTCTATAAGAAAAATCCTTGTATCTCTCTCTCTCTATCATCTTGATAGTGTCATGTTTTCTCTTATATATGCCTTTGTATTTTACAATCAATTGAAATAAAAAAAATTCAGAGTTTTTCTCTCTGAAAAACAACAAAAGAATAATAATATAGATTAAATTGAAGTTTGGGTATTATAGATGGATCTTCTAGTGATTATTAAAAAAGACATTTAGAGACCGATTTAGAGACTGATAAATAGGTCTCTAGTTTAGAGACCGATTTAGTGACTGATTTTATAAAATATATAATATATTCAGAGTTTTAGAGACTAATTTAGAGATCGATAAATCAGTCTCTAGTTTAGATATTGCATTAGCGATATATAATATATATTTATACTTTTAGAGATCGATTTTAGAGACTGACAAATCAGTCTCTAAATCGATCTCTAATGTACTTTTTTGAAATATAATTAACTAATATTTGATCGAAAATTAGAGACCGATTTAGAGACCGAAAAAATTGATCTTTTTAAAATCGCTCTCTAATATATAGTGACGAGACTTTTAGAGACCGATTTAATCAGTCTCTAACTATTTTAGAAATTGATTTTCTTGATTTAGAGACCGATTTTTCGGTCTCTAAAAGCGAAATTTATATTAGTCTCTCTAAAACTCAAATTTCTAATAGTGGGTTAACACAAATTCTCCCCAATAGTCTAAAGGCAAATTAGATTGAAAACGCAAAGCAAGCACAATATTTAACAAGTGTCTACGTTTATGTTCTACAACACCATTTTGACATGGAGTATCAACACAACTTGACTAGTGCAAGATACCCATGTTTTGAAAAAAAAAAAAAAAAAGTTAGTATTAGAGTTGAAAAATTTGCACACATTGTCAGATTGAATTTTTTGGGTATGTGTATGAAATTGTTTTTCAATCATCTTAAAAAAATTAAGAATAATTGTGTTAACTTCACTTTTTTGTTGCATAAGAAAAACTCAAGTGTTTCTATAGAAAAGTCATCAACAATAGTTAGGAAGTATTTAGCACCAAAGGAATGATTTTTTGTATAGGGTCCTAAACATCAAAATGAACTAATTCAAAACACTTGATAGTAGAGATGCAACTTGAAGGAAAAGCCAAACGATTTTGTTTTTCCAACGGGCAAATGGTACAAGTACACTTATTAGAAAACTTAATGCTAGAATCCAAACTGCTAAATTGAGGAGATAAAGAAAGCGCAGGGTGTCCCAAACGCCAATGCCATAAGTCAAAGTGTGAACCAAAGGATGTTGTAGATAAAAAAAAATATGGATGGAGAATTGTCCATAGTATAGTGACCTCCGTGTTGCTCACCCATCACAATAGTCCTCTTTATCCTGTAGGAAACAAGAAGTATGAGTAAAGGTGATCCAAGAATTAGTGTCTTTTGTGAGTTTGCTAATAGATAAGAGATTAAATTTAAAAGAAAGAACATGCAAAACATTAGGAATTAGGAGACCATATTTCAGATAAATAACCCAATATGATGAACAGGAGCACACTTATTATCTAGTAATTTAACAAATGTACAGAGGGCAGTACATGAGTGAAAAAATGATAAATTAGAGACCATATGATTTGTAGTACCAGAGTCTAAAATCCACAAGGAATGACAAGATGGAAAGGTGACAAAACAATGAAATGAGGCACCTGCAAAATTTGCTACAAGTTAATTGTTACCAATCTTTAATAGAGAGAGGAGTTTGTGTATCTAAAATGAAGTCAAGGAAGGTGAAGGTTCAAAATCCGGAGATGATGTAACAGCAGCAACACAGGGTTGAGCTGCCGATGAAGAAGACAAGGAACCACGACCATCACGTCAAGAAGAAGGACAACGGCGAGACTTGCCACCAATGTTATGTTCCATCAAGGGGGATAACCAATCTTAGAGTAACAGTGACTGTCAGAGTGGCCATCAACATTACAAAACGGTGCAGTGATATTGAGGTTTCGCACCACGAGAAGAAGAAGGTTGTTGAACAACCAATGTTGATTGTTCCAAAGCAAGAGGCCGTGAGTCAGACAAGAAGTGTTGGCGTTCTTCGTGTAAAAAGAGAGAATAGGCCTTAGCCACTAATGGGAGAGGCTCCATGAGGAGGATTTAACTACGAATAGAAGTGTATGAATCATTCAGTCTTTGAAAAAAATTTCATGAGATGATCAATAGCATAAATGTCATTGAAGTTGGGTATAACGCCACAAGCACAAGCTGGAAGAGTGCGATAAGAGTCAAGTTCATCTTGATATGCCTTCAGGGTTGTGTAATAAGTAGAAATGAAGTTGGTGCCTTGGGAGGGATTTGAAATTGCATGACAAATCTCAAATATGCAATGAGCATTTTTCTAATTGAACCGAGCAAGAAGAACAAACCAAATATCCTGCACACTTTTGATCCAAAGAATGGAATTAGCGATGGTAGAAATAGTGGAGTGAACAAGCCAAGATTAAACCATGCTATTGCCGCAAACCAAATGAGAAAGGTTAGGAGAATTGGATTTTGGTTTTGGTATGTTATCATCAATAAAACCAAACTTATGTTTGGCCTCTAAAACCATGGTAATGGCTCAGCTCCAAGTAGGGTAACTGTCACCATTGAGGGGCTGAGTGACCAAAGGGCTGACCTGGTTGATTAGAGGAATGAAGGAATAAGGCGAAGAGGGGTCAGGTTGATTGAGGACAGTCATAAGTGAAGAAAAGCCCAAAAAATATATTTAGGCTTATACCATGTAAAATTGATGAAAACTGGATGATTTCATTTACTATGAATGTGGGTATACATATACAAAGTAGAAAGGATAAGGAGATAAGCAAAACTAACTACGATAATATTCTTATTAGAAAATTAAGCTATCTACAACTCCTAAATATATAATAGATAAGCAACAATAAAACTCCTATCTACAACTCCTAAATATACAACAAATAGGCAACAAATTATAAGAGATAAAGATAATGTCCAGTAGAAGGGATTAGAATGGTAGTTAACAATTTCTTAAAAAAAAAAGTGTCAGAATAAGCACTTATGTCAGGAGCATTAGTGTAATTGCTCCTATAAATAGACAGTCTTCTTGTTTTAACTACTCAGATTTACTCACATTAATGTGGACAAACAAGTTTGAAAAATCTTTTCTCATGCCAAAAGGAACGAGGACAATCAACATACGAGGAGTAAAATTTTGCATTATCAAATCTAATCCAAACAAACATGTACGTACGGAATGCACTATCCTGATCATAGCTTGTGGACAAACTGGTGACTTTCTATCTCAGAGATATTGGTGGGACTAGCTCCAAGTGGACCCTTCCAACTACGAAGCAGTAGAAGCAGCATCGTGTTGTGTTTCTTAATTCTTTTTTTTTCTTCAAAATTATTGAATTAAAAGATGAATAAAGCAGTCTTTTGTTAGTGATGGATCACACCGCATGGATGGAAGCCAAGGTGTGCTGACGTGGAGATTTTGATTTGATAGTTTAAATATAATAATATTGTAATTGATAAGAGATCATTTAAGGGGATCAAATACAATTGGAGGTGGGATTTTCATGTGCCCTAACATGGGTGGGAAGGCACACGTCCCACTAGATATTTCACTTTCTTTTCGTTTTCTACGTTTCATTTTCAGCAGGGATGTGTGTAGCCATGATCTCATGTTGGATGCTGTTTAAGAAATTTGGACCCACCAATAGCTTTACCCTAATTTTAGGTTAACCTACTTGTGGTTGTGGGGATGCTGCAAGATACCATTTTATTACTATCAGTTAGCTCGAACCTTCTCCCTTCATTTCTTTGAAAAGAATTAATTGCTATGTATGTGCGTGTAAGGATTAAAATCCACGACCTTTTTTCGAAGGAAGTGATAAATCTAGCCAGAATAACAGTTTCATCCGCAGCTCATCAAAACACAACCATGCTTTAACTTCTTTACGTTTGATACTCATTAATCATGATATCTCACTTTTCAATTAATTGTACGTGTACGCCACCATTTGGACAACCCACAGAGGCCTCTTAATTTGCATGGGTTGTAATTTGCCTTGAAATTGGCAATTTCAAGCAACGGGGAGAGGATTGGAGAACATTGTATTGCTTAACAAGAAATTACTTCATTCATGTAAATACTTGAACAAGAAAAATAAAGGGTGTTAGGTCTATCTATCTTTTGTTAACTAAAATATTAACGGAGTACATATTCGATCTTATAGCTTAATTAGGGCCTTCAAACTTGCTTGGACATGGTTTTTTTTATTTTTGGTACATCAAATTGCTTATGTAATTTTAGACTAAAAGTGATAGTTAG
This sequence comes from Ormosia emarginata, assembly GCA_029884605.1. Taxonomy (NCBI): domain Eukaryota; kingdom Viridiplantae; phylum Streptophyta; class Magnoliopsida; order Fabales; family Fabaceae; genus Ormosia; species Ormosia emarginata. The sequence continues at coordinate 13,585,080 of JAQQTP010000078.1, read as the reverse complement.
GTAAAGTCCTCTTCAAAGTGACAATTTAATATTCGAACTTTTGACATTAGAATTAAAATTTGTCTAGAATTATAGTATATTTCCATTATAACCAGTCATTGTTGGGTTGCCTGGACATAGCTTGTCACCACTCCCCAAACCCCAACAAATACTAAATTTTAGGTAACTTATGGACCAAACAAACACTAAAATGATGCTAAAATTCTGCCTAATAGAAGGGAAGCAAGATAGCTGAGAATCATAATTGTGGAGGCAGTTACGTGCAATGATACTTGGACAATGTTTTATTTTTATTTTTTTGAGTCAGTACGCCTTGCAATTAACGGTCGTTAAAATGGGGTTTGGAAAACCAAAACTACACATTATCCAAAAGGGGAAACGATGGATAGCGGCAATGGCAAATCAATGCCCCATCTTTCTTGTCCTCTAAACCTTACTCTCAATTTTATTAAACTAACTTGCAATTTTTTTAATGACACGGAAACTTAGCTTGTCAGTTGGTGGGCTTATTTTCTATAACAGGATACTTGATCTAAGTTACCAATTTCTCTCCTTATTAGAATAAATTATTCCGTTAACAAACACATTGACATCATATATACTCTTCAATAAATTCAAAACTTTTGGTCAACAACTCGAGAGAGAGAGAGAGAGAGAGAAGGCAACAGCATCTGGAATATCCTTCCAGACTTAGCTTGTCAGTTGGTGGGCTTATTTTCTGTAACAAGATACTTGATCTAAGCTACTAATTTCTCTCCTTGTTAGAATAAATTATTCCGTTAACAAACCTCACATTGACATCATATATACTCTTCAATAAATTCAAAACTTTTGGTCAACAACTCGAGAGAGAGAAGGGAACAGCATCTAGAATATCCTCCCAGGACTCTGTGTTACCAGTAATTAGAGTTTACTACTATGAAGTGAGAAACACAAAAGGAATGGAAGAGGACATATTGGTATTTTTAATCGAAATATGACATATGTTTTAAGACTTATTTATCAAACTCTCATTAATGGCAAAACGATTTATCAAAATATTATTATTTTAAAATTATTTATTAAAATATTATTTTTTTAAATTATATATCAAATTGTTATTATTTTGTTCAGCTTGACATTTTTTATTTTTATTTTTGTTCACGTAAAAAATGCCAAAGATAATAGTACATATACGTGAAAAACACCAAATTGTTTGAGGTTTTTACATTGAAAATGCTATCCTCTTTAGTGTTTTCCATGTATATACATCATCCAATTTTTAAGTGTAAAAATCTCACTTTTTGACGTTTTTCATGTGGATGCACCAGCCTTTTTTACATGGACAAAAAAATAAAAAAAATGTCATATTGCGTGTATTTCTAAGACACTTAACTCATTCTATGTGAATCTCTTGAAAAATGCGCTCAGAGATACATATATTTCGCATACCTACTAAAAAGTGTACCATAATATTTAAAGACATCAGTATTAATTAATTTATTTATAGGTCAAATATTTACTTCTGATCCGTAAAGTAATCGATATAAAACTTTAGAGTAGATAAAGTAAAGTAATTAAATAAGATAATAATATATCTTTATTTAATATGGGCTCTACTCTCATAGTAATTTTTTTTTCTAATTGTGTAGCATTACTCAAATACAAATACTTACTCAATTAGCAAAGGAGAGATGAAGGTCAAGAGTCCACCGAAGCCGAGGCATCTTTGATCTAACATATTGTAAATAATTTGATATTTTTTAGGTGGATGAACAATTCTATTTGACATTTTTTATGTAAAAAAATATAAAAAATATCACGTTAAATAAAAAAGTAATAGTTTAATATATAATTTTTTAAAAAATAATATTTTAGTAAATAATTTTAAAATAATAATATTTTGATAAATAATTTTGTCATATGGTAAAAAAAACCTATATTTTAATATGTTACTACTTTTGCAGTGGAATTTTTTTTTTCCCAATCTTCACTCCTATTAAGTAGGCCTGTAACTCGCATTCAAATTAATGAGTTAAATTACGTATAACTAACGTACTTTCTTAATTTGTGATTTCTTTGGTACTTATGTACCTTGGTTCAAATTATTCATATATCTTTTTTAACCAAAAAAAAAAAATAAAACGTTTAGATTGCCTCAACAAAATAGATTATTACAAGCCTAAAAAAAAGTTTATATTAGTACTTGTAGATGGCCTATCAAATGAGATTGTTGGTAGTGGAAATCGAACTTAAACTTTACAAAGGAAATTATTCAATTCATACCAATTGAACCCAGCCAGCTAGTTGTTGGCATTATACATTTATACTATCCATTTTATTACCTATTTTTTTTAGTACATTCTTATTACGGGAATATTTATTACAACTCTTTTGTATTTATTGTCATTTTTATTTTATTAATTTTTTTATTAAATAAATTAATTTAAATCATTAAATTAAATAAATAAAAAAATATTTAATAAAAATTAATAAAATAAAAATAATAATAGACTCAAATAAGTGAAAATCGACAGTCTATCTATTATTATCTCTTATTAATGTTATCCACGACTTTTAACACAAATGTGTTTACATTCATAGATGAGTACGTAAACGTAGACCACAAAGTCAACAACTCTTAAATCAATTGTCATTTACCCGAAACAATTCATTGTACTTGCGTAACAACAAAATACCAAAGATAAATGTTTAAGAAATTGTTCCTCTGCTATCATTTCCTTCTTTTCCAAAATGTGACTTAAACAAACCAAAATAAGGAAATTCAATTGCATGCAACAGAATCTAAGGAGGGGTAGTGGGATGAAGGAAATGTAACTAAAAGAAAGAAAAGCATTAGAAAGTGTCATGTGGCCTGTGGTCACAGTCTCTAGATGTAGAAGTGTCATGTGGCCTGTGGTCACAGTCTCTAGATGTAGAAAATTCAATTATGATAAATTATGGGCACTAATAAATTCTAGCTTGCCCCTGCTTTCTCCCTCTTCCCACTTTCTGTGGTCATTGCAAAACCAATACGGACCTACTGAAAGGCAGTCAAAAAGCTTTTTTGCTGAGCAAAGGAAAAAGAAATAAAAGAAAGAGAAGTTTTCTTTTTGTTTTCAATTTGTGCATCACATGATAGAAGGGAATCTTTAAGCAGTGTCATGCATCAAATTAAAAGAATGCCGTTCGCTACTTCTGTAGCGGCTGTGACTTCGAGTGTCCTTAGAAAAAGCTTCTATATATTAGTTCTTATAACAAAAAGTTAATAAAAACCATACATGTTGATTATGAGCTATAACTTATAAGATGGTCATGTAGCTAGGGATAGTTTAGTTTAAACCAACAGCATAATGAGAGTATATGTAACAAGGAAGTGGGGGTAGCTTTAAGATTGTAGGACCAGCATTGCCGTCTGAGAGGCAAAATTGAAGGAAGCTAGCATTTATTAATTTTGGGCTGAATCAAGTTCAAAAATTGAAACCGTATCTGCTGCACCAAACAAAACCTTGATTCCTCTTGAATTGAATTTGAAGGCAAGTTCAAGTCCAGTTTGAAATGAATGGTCAGTGCCTCTTTTTGGACCACCAAATGATATGTGTCCAACGTGATCTATTTGGTTGTGAGAAGGAGGTGTTTTCGTTTTCAGAACAAGAGGAGATATTTGAGAGAGAAGTCATAGTGAATTAATGTGACTAATTTAAGTACATTGGTTCTGGTTAGTTAGATGTCACATTTATGTTGAAGATATATCTGGGTACCACAAGTTGGTACCCCTCTCACTCCGTGCATGTGAGGTGTAGTGGATTTTCATACTTATTACACTGCTATGTTAGATCTAAACAATTTTGATGCTTGACAATGAGAGCCACTTAAATGTTTCTTTTCTGCTGCTTCTTCATTTGTTTGGATCTTATAATAGGGTTTCTCTTGTTGAGTTTAGGGGTAAGGGAAGGAATGGTCGGTTTGACTTTACTAAGATCGAGTTATTGTATCAATTTACACCTCAATTTCTGTTGCCCAAATTATAAAAAACATGAAGAAGAAATCTACTTGAATTGCTTAACTAAATTAGGAAAGAGGGCTTGTTGAAACAAATTACTCAAAGTTTACCATATAGCTTTATTTTTCCCCCCCTCATTTTCCCCGTTTTTAATACAGAAAAATATACTGCAAAAGTTAAGCCAACAATGTGCATAGTCTAATTTGATAAGATCAATTACTTGATTTAATTTTTTTTTTTCTTTTGGCTGTATTTGAAATCAATAAAATTAAAATTGATTTGATTTGATATAAAAATCAATTCTTATGTTTGAAACTCATTGTAAAAAAGGAATTGCTATGAAAGCTTTTGGGTATGATAAACATGGTGAGTTGTAAGGGACTTATTAAATGATGATTTTATAATAAATATTTAAAATTTTATTAAATAAAATCAGTAGTGAATGAAATACTTAATATATACCATATCTAAGAAAAAATGGGAGAATTAACGAGAAGGATCGCTACTAGTATAATTTTAACTAAAAGAACAATTAACCATTCAAAAGGGTCAATTAGCTATTCTGAATGATCATTATTATTACAAGAATAGTCATTGGTCATTCACCTTTAATTTTGTATTGTTAGCTGTCCTTCTCGTCAATTCTCCCAAAAAAGATTGCCAAAGTAATACCTTGTAAAAAATAGCATTTCAATTGATTTGTAAAATTAGTTTTGTTTGGAACAACATAAAAATGAATGGAATTCATTTTCTTTTAATAATTCTACTTTCTTACCCTTAACTAGAATAGGTAGAATGAGTAAATACATAAGGGAAAGATTTTAAATTCAAATAATTAAAACTAAAATCAAGTCAAATGCACTAAAATCCTACCAAATTTGAGTGAATTTGTAAATAAACACAACTTAAATGAAAAGAATCAAAAAATAAAATCAATTTCCAAATTAAAAATTTTCAAGTAAAAAATTTTATTTTCCATACATACTTCGTGTTTGTGAAATGGGTTTTTGTTAAGAAAAGATAACGGGAAAAAAATGTAAATTGAGAATTTGGCTTTTTTCCCCCTCAGTTTTGGCATTAGTTATCTATCTTATATGAGTTATTGATTAAAAAAAAACAAAAATCATTATACTTTAAGGTAAACATATTGGGCCACTAAAGAAAATCAAAATGCTTCGTCACAAACTATTAATTTGAGTCAAGACCTAAGAGTTTACCCTAAAAAAAGAAAAAATAAATAAAAAGTTTCACACATTACTTTTTGTTTAAAAAATTATTAATAATATCAAGTATTTTTTTTTTGGACAACATAACAAAACCACCAAGGCCCAACAAAGAAAAATGGGCAAAGCCCAAACTAACAATATAGCTACACTGAGAGATAAAGAACCCTAAAACCAAAGCACGCTTGCTAGAAAGTACAGGAAATATCCAAGCTAGATTTGATTCAGATGTTACATGGCATTTGCTGCACAAGCTTTTGCCCCCATATTCAAGGAGATGATGGAGCCAGTTAGAAACAAGGCACCTGCGATGGGCCAGAAACACAACATCATGTGTCGCGATGTTTACCTTCCTTTTTGTCCATTGGAAGCCACACTTTTGGAAGCCCTGTTTGAGCGTGTTGATGTCATTTATAATAGAAGAAATGCTCCAGTAAGTAAAGGAGCACCTACAAAGCCTCGATAAGCTCAAGACAATTAAACTCAAACTAGATTTGGGAACTTTCCACTTGAGATTTCGAGCTTGATTGACAGCTTCCCTCAAAGCTAGAGATTCCTCCATCAGTGATGAGTCTGCATATAGGCTTTGCAAAACTAGAGACCAACTGGCCATGCTCGTCTCTAAAAATCCTAGCGGAGGCTCTGAAGCCCCTAGATAGGTCAAATGTCGCATCAATGTTGCATTTTAGCCACCTTTGTGGAGGAGGTCGTCACCTGGTATGAATTCTAATGTTGTCTTGTACGGTTAAAAAGAAGGTATTGGATAATGTATGAGGATTTGTGAATCAAGTCTTATATTCTTACATCAAACTATGTATATACACATTTTCACACCCTATCTAATATCATTCATTATATATATTTTTTTCTATCACTTTCTCTTACTCAATCACATCCATTGAAAATGGTGTGAATAGTACCTACACCCCTAAAAGTGGTGTAGGATGATTATTTTTCTTTGTGAATTCCTTTCTTTGCGCTTGTGCTCTATGGATGGTGAAAATATGATTAGAATTCGTTTGGATAGTGAAATTTGAATTAAAACATAAAATTTTAATTTCAATTCCAATTTTTTCAGAATTAGAATTAGTCTATAATATTAAATTTTATATTTGGGGTTGTCAAAGAATTATGATAAGAAATTGTAATTTTAAATTCAATTATAATTTTATTGTTTAAAGGTATGATCTAAAATATTACAAAATTATTTACAAAATTAAAATTAATAAAAATATTCATACAATAATATTTTAATAATATAATAGTCATATTTTTTCATAAAGAAATTTTTTATGATTTTTTTAAAAATAAATAGTTATTATAATAATTTTTATATAAATATAGAATATCAATAAATATGATTGTTCATAAATAAATGTGGAGAGAGAGAGAGAGTTTAATTTTTGAGTTATGGAATTGATAATTCTTAAGGTATAGGCTAAGAATTGAGAAATATTTATCTTAGTTGTTTTTCAATTTCATGGAATTAATTTATAGAATTATAATTCTAATTTTAAATGGCATTCCAAACATAAAAATTGGAATTAAGATGTCCAATTCCAATTTGAAGCTCTAATTTCATGCTTAATTCAAAGAGCCAAATGGACATTTAGTTTTTTTTTTTTTTTGTCTTGAAAAATAGCTTCATTCCTACCCTTCTATATAGCCCAACATAGATGACCAAGTAAGGGCCATATTGGCTTGGAAAAGGTCCTAGTGGTTATGTGTGTATGCTTGTATTGGTCGCTGAACCATTGTATGAAATTATAGACATTAACAGTGGTGGATAGGCACTCTATCTATGACCCAAACCACACCGGTTTGGTGGCAGAGGAATAAAGCATGTCCCACTATTTCAACCACTTCATGGCAAATTGGGCACAAGTTTTCTTGGGCAATCTTTCTCTTGAGAAGATTGTGCTTGACGGGTAATGCATTATTGGATGCTTTATTGAAGAAAAAAAAAGGCTTAATTTTTTTTTGGAACTTCTAGGTTCCAAAGCACCTTCTGAACTTTTGAGGAGATAGCCATAGAAGAGGAAGTTGTAGTGTGGGTAGGGATAAGATCATGTTTGGAAATTTTATAACCTAATTTGGCATAATAAGAACATGATTTGGAGTGGCACCGTATAAAGCGATCTTTGGCATAATAAGAACCTGATTTAGAGTGGCACCATATAAAGCGATCTTGTCCAATAGTCCATCTAATAGGGGGTTTGTAGAGCTTTTGTAGCTATATCAGGAGAAAGAAACTCCTTAAACTTATTAACATCCTAACATCTATTGTGTTATCTAGTAGGGTATTATGCTTTAGATCTCTAGTTTTATTAGGACTAACAGCAGATCCCCCACTAATCAGCCAGTTGTCCTGCCATACATTTATAGAATTTCCATCACCAATGAGTCATTTTCTGTGTTTTCTTAAGAAATACGTACCATGCAATAGATTGGTCCAAGCCCAAGTGGCATTCCTCTTTGTGGGGGCTTCCAAAAAGTTCTAATGAGGGTAATATAAGCCTTTTAGGACCTAGACCTAAAGAGCATTAGGGTTTTGTAAAATCCTTCACGCTTGTTTAGCTAGGGGAGCACTACTAAACAACTATAGGTCCTTAAACCCCAATCTCCCATCCCTCTTGCTTTGAATTAGATAGTCCTAATTTTTCCAAAGAACTCCTTTCTCTCTACCTTTCCTTTTCCACCAAAATTTAGCAATGTGGCAACATAGGAACTTGGATAAATCTTTTGGGAATCTATATAGCTGACATAACACATATAGCAATTTCTGAAATAAAAGCTTTGATTAGGATTCCTTTGCCAGCTTGGTTGAGCATCTTATCCTTCCAACCATCAGTTATGCTAAATACTCTTTCCATTATCCAGATAAGAGCAGCTCCCTTAGATCTCCCCCATTCAATCAGGAGACGCAAGTATTTACTTAGAGAACCCCAATCTCAGATGGATAGAATTAAAGCAATATGGGATCTAACATTCCTAAGTACATATTTCACAAAAATAGCACCAGATTTATCTGTATTAGTTCTCTAACCTGAAGCTTGGGAGAAAACATTTAAGGTCCTGACCATTTGATAGGCATTTGTTGGATTGCTTTTAAGAAACATAGTGTCATCTGCAAAAAAAAAAAAAAAGATGGGTTGAGATAAAGGAAGACCTTGTAAGCTTAATCTCATTTAGAACACCCTTGAAAAAGGCTTTCTAGAGTAGGTACAATAGAACATCAACTGCTAAAATAAATAGGTAAGGGGATAGGGAGTCCTCTTCCCTTAACCCTCTTTGGGGTTTGAACATTTTAAATAAAACCCCGTTCACCATAAATCTATATGCCGCCCCTATAACACATTACACCACAAGATCCACCCAAGATGAGGCAAAACTAAGGCTGCACACTGGTCCGGGTTGACCCGATGACCCGACCAACCTGGCACAACCCAATTTAAAATATTCGGGTCATCAGGTTTGTTCGGGTAAAACCCGAAGAACCTGTCCACTTATTGGTTTGAGTGATGGGTTCAAGAAACCAACCCGAAGACTTGACCCAACCACCCGACTACCTGAGTAAAACGATGTTGTTTTGGGCATATACACACTAATTTACCTTCGTTTCTTTCTTTGATGAACCCGAGTAATCCTTTTATCCTCATTTCTTTTGGCTTTCTACAAATTCCCAAATTGGAAACCATTTCCTTAACCCTCTGTTCGGGAGGACAGCGGCTTAGCGAGGCATTTAATGGGTAATGTTGGAGGCAGAAATCTGATGACTTGGGTTGTCTGGTGTAGTGGTGCACGACAGCTAAGAAGATCTACGGGATTGTGGTAGGTGGCTTGGCATGGAAGAAGGGGAGCAATAGAGGACGACCACTTCGGCATGACATAGTGGCTCGCGGATGCAGCTTGCAATGGAAGATTGCGACATAAGGGCGTTAGTGTGCACAGATCTAGGTCAAAGAATGACGTTTCCAATTTGGCATGGTGGCTCACACTCTGGCAGTTCTGGGCAAACGTGGTCCTTTGGTGCGATTGAGATGACTAATCTCCAACAGAGGACGATGGTTAAGGGCAGTGGTTCTGGTCCAGGTGTGGCAGCGGTTTGGGTTGTTAGGGGTAGTGTTCATGTTGGAGAATGGAGATTAATATTATGAATTATAAAAAAAAATTGTTAATCTTTTTAAAATAAACCAACCCAATGACCAAACCCGATCCAAACCATCTATAGGTTAGGTTGGTTCAATTCGGTTCAGATTACCTAGAAAAATTTCAAGAAGCTAATCCAACCTAACCCGAGCTTGATTGATTAGTTTGGATTTTATTTTCCCTTAAACCCAAGCCAACCCAACCCATGTGCAACCCTAGGCAAAACCATAAGCTAGTAACACTTTCTTTATAAAAGCCCACTCTAAGCGATTGTAGGCTTTGCCCATATCGAGTTTCAAGGCCATGCAATCTATTCCAGCACTATTCCTTCTCTTAATAACATGAAAAACTTTGTGAGCCACTAGAATGTTATCTTGAATTTGTACTTCCCCAATGAAGGCGAATTGATTTTGAGTAATAAGGTCGCCCATGAAGTCCTTTAATCTTAGAACCAAAATTTTGTTAATGATTTTATATATAAAATTGTAACAGCTGATCAGTTTATAAGTGATACATCAAATCCGGGATAGAAATCTTTGGGACAAGGACAACTAGCATCTCAATAACCTCCTCGGAGAGAGTACCATTTGATACACACTTGAAACAAGAACTAAATGATTTTATTAATTTTTTACTGCTCTACATCACTTTAACCCTTCCTTATAAATACTACTAAAACTAACTAACGATATATCCAAGATAAATACTACTATTTAGACTAGCTAACAAGGATTTTTAGATAAATCCTACTAATAATTAATAGGATTAGGATTCTATATAGTTCTAAAAAGAACGACATGTTGTGCAGTTTTGATCCAATTGTTAACATCAATTAAACTTATTTATAATTTTTATTTTAGCATAAAAGAAATAATCTATACAATTGAGATTGTGTGCAGTTATTTTGGAAACTACAAATGATGCAATTCCTTACTAATGAAAAACAATTCAAAGGTAACCTAATAAGATAAGGAACTAATAAAAGATAACAATAACCTATCCTAAGTAACAATAATCTATCCTAAGTAAAAAATAATAAAATAAGGATAAGGATGTATCATTCCTCCCCCTTTGAACAAGATCCTTGTCCTCAAGGATCAAAGTTGGAAAATACTTGGTAATTACTCAATCAACTCTCTCCCCATTTTTGTCTTACCATTCTCCTCATTCAATTCAATAATTAAAAGTTATGGCTTCCTGAATTTGTGGCCCATCGTGTAACGCTCCTTTAACTCTCGATCTTTTCTTTTAGTGACATCATATGAATTAGAGGACTTTGATACTAAATGATACACACATGAAACAAGAATTGAATAATTTTATTAATTTTCTGTTGCTTTACATTTCATTATCCCTTCCATATAGATACTACTAAGACTACGATAAGTCCTAGATAAATGCTACTATTTAAACTAACTAATGATAATTCTTAGATAAATCATACTACTAATTAAATAAAAATTCAATGGAAATTTGATAAGTTAAGGAACTAACGAAAGATAGCAATAGCCTATTCTATGTAACAATAATGGTTTAAATATGTATTGGTCCTTCAAAATATAGCCTTTTGGTCTCCTATTTTTAAAATTTTCCAAACAACTCCCTCCAAAAAAATTTTTATTCCTAGTTGGTCCTTCTGTTATCTCGCTGTTAGAATTGTCGTTATCTGCCTACATGGATGTTCACATGGCGCACTCATGATCCTATGTGATGTATAACGTGGTACTTATGATTTGATGTGGACATTAACAATTTAATGACTAAAAAAGGAGGGACTAAAACCAAAAATTGTAATGTTTAGAGGACCTAAAACAAATAATCATTATATTTAAAGGAAATAAATACATATTTAACTTGGGAATTGTTCATCAACAATACACCAACCAAAAACTTTATCACACATAATTTTCTTCAATGTAGAAACTCCATCTCTAGGTAACTCACCAACCCAAAATCCATCACCTTGAAACATGAAGTGATCATCCTTCTAGATATCCAAAGCTTCCAAAACTACCATGGCTACAACACTTATATAATACAAAATACAACCCAAATTCAATATCAATATTACCCACTACATTCACATAGAATCCATTTTCATCAAACCTCTAACCGAATCACCAAACGTCCATACCTACCTGTTTGAGGCTCATTACACCTAAAGATTGTCCTTGCCATTGCCTTTGGAGACCATCCCGGAGCTATTGCCTAGACACCAAATTCCTAGCTTCCATGTAGCAAATACTACCATTGTCATGAAGTCTGTGTGCTTCTGTTTCGTGATCTTGGAGATGAGTCATCAATAACAAGCACCAACGCCACCCATTGCACCTCAAGTTCATTCCTCCACATCACAGAACAACACCTACTTCCACTTGAAGCCCACAAAAGTTTCCTTGCCTTCACTCTACCGCAGAACCCATAGAACCACTACCACTCAATCAAGAACATGATCAGCGTGAGCCAAGCTGATGGACTCTAGTCGATGAGTTGCTTAGACATAGGGTTTTTGCATTCAAGATAATTGGATTATGGCAGGGACAGACTCTTGAGGTGTAATGGACCTTAAGTGGGTGGTTATAGACATTTAGTAGTTCAGTTAGAGGTTTGATGAAAATGGATCTGTGTGAATGGAATCGATAATATTGATATTCAATTTGGGTTGTATTTTGTATTATACAAGTGTTGTAGCCATGGTAATTTTGGAAGCTTTAGGTAGTTTGAAAACTAATCACTTAGTGTTTCTAGATCGATGAGTTACTTAGAGGTGTAGTTTCTCGGTTGAAGAAAAATGTGTTTAGGGGTGGAGTTTCTAGGTTGAAGAAAATTATATATAAGGATAAAGTTTCTAGCTGATGTTTAGTTGATGAGCAAATTACAAGTTAAATATGTATTTATTTTTTTTAAATATAACAATTTTTTGTTTTAGTCCCTCTAAATATTTTGATTTTTTTGTTTTAATTCTTCATTTTTAAGTCATTAGGTTGTTAATGTTTACATCAAATCATGAATGTCACATCATATGTTACATGAGCATCTACGTAGGTAGATAACGATAATTTGAACAGCTAGACAATGGAGAGACCAATCAAGAATGAATTTTTTTTTTTTTGGGACTCATTTGAAAAATTTAAGAAATAGAAGATCAAAAGGAAAATTCATTATATTTTAGAGTATTAAAAACATATTTAAGCCAACAATAATATATCCTAAATAAATAATAATAAGATAAGCATAAGGATGTATCACCATGATGGAAGAAGCTGTACACAGCCCTGCATATAAGTCCGTAACGTAGATGAGGACTCATAGAGGGTTTGTAAACTCTGAGGTCTGAGTCCTTAATGTAGATGGTTATGGGCCAAGTTATGAATTGGATATAACTCGGATTTTAGAGGACCCTCATTAGCTGAAACTGTCAACTGCAGCCCCATACAGATTGGAAAATGGCCCTGTTTGATATGTGTCTCTTACCCGAACCTCATTCTGGCATGATATCTAACTCCATCTCGATTGGGGCCTTTTCAAAAGAAGTTTGTCTTGGAGGGCTCATTGAGCTTTCTGTTTTTGTAGCTTTTAAGCTCAGTTCTGCAGACAAAATATATATTAAAAAAAAAACGAAGTTTGTCTCCTGTCTTCTAGACTTCTATTAAACAAGGAACAGAATAATAGTTTTCTGAAAATACAACATTCCACAACTGGTGAAATTGTATATTTAAAATATTATTATTATTATTTTGTTTACAAAAATATTATTATTATACCACAATAATTATAATGAGAAATATTTAAATACGTATCACAATTAATAAGAAAATCAAAATCGTTGTCTTTTTAACTTTATCACTGTTTAGAGTAATTTCCCCAATCAATTTTTTGCCATCCATTGGAAAGTCTTACTGCCGTCTTATTTATTGGGACAAGGACTCCCCCCCCAAAAAAAACACAAAAAAACAAAAGAAAATAGAACAAGAGAACAAGAGAAGTTTTCTTCAATAGCAAAGGTTATCGCCTAAAAAGTTGAAGTGATAGAGTATGCATGATAGGGAATACAAAAATGGAGAAGTGATGCAACAAAAATAAAACTGGCCATGAATATTTTCCTTTCACTTCTCTTACACTAGTCACTAGATATAAGATTTCAGGCCACAGGGATCAAGGGACTGGATGTACTTTTTTTAAAGTATTCTAAGTTTGGTACCGATCGAGTTCTTTATTATTATTATTATTTTTGAAAACGTTTGTTACCGAGTTTATGAAAGGAAATTAGTTAACAAGAACCGGTTTTACATTTTCAATATTCTTATCTTTTATCTAATTCAAACAAAAAGACTGAGAGAGGTGTTATATTTTTTTTTTTCAGAGAGAGGTGTTATAAATTTAGATCTCCTTATGCAACAATTATTAAGTCATTTGATGAGAGAAGGTTTCAATGTCCTATGCAGGAAATAAAAATTATGCAACGATATCCAAGAATTTGAAGATCTGGTGGATAATAACATAATATTATATATATTTTTATATAAAAAAAAGCTTTACTATATTACAATATAAGTTATATTTTTCTATTTTGTGATATTATTGAATATTTTATTAAAGAGGCTAATTATTAAATAATTGTGATAATTAAAAGATTTTGAAAAGATTTAATGAAGATATCAATAATTCAACTATGAAAGTTTCTTATTTTGAATTACTTTTCTAGAGAGACTTTCTTGAAGAATTAGAGGGGAAATAAATTTACTTCCTTCTTGTTCAAGAATTACATATTAAAGGGAACCGTGCACAATAAAAAAGTAGGAAACCCTTAAAGAAAAGCCCAATATTAATTTTGGACCAAATAAAACTAGTATAAATAAAAGAGTAGTGCTATTTCCTGCAAAAAAAAATTTCACCAATGAATAACGAATTAGTTGGTCCAATAAAATAAAAGGATTAGCGAAAATCATGGGTGAATAAAAAGTAAAAGAGAGAGAAATTTTAAAAATTATCCAATAAGAATAATTCGTTCACAATTCATGAATAAAAGCTTTGTGAAAAAGAGCATTACTCTAAATAAAAATGGTAGTGATAATAAGAAGGACGCTACAAGAGAAAGAGTCACACAAGGAAGTCGGATAGAAGGAAAGAACAAAGCAAGGGTTAAAATTTAATGCTAAGAGGATGATAAAATCTTGATTATTTAAACATATACTATTGTTAGATTATTATTTTTTAGTTTATGATATATAATGGTCGTTGTTAATATGAATAAGTTGTTAGATAAGTTTAATCAAATTTTTTTTATGCATTTAATTTATTTGCACTATCTGAATATTGAATATCAATTGTTATTTCTTAATAAGAATATCATTAATGATTCAATGAATTACAATCAACTATAAAAGTAAAAATAAAAATAAAGCATACATTCAATTATTTTTTAAGATTTAATTGATAGATCTTTCGTAAATATATTTTTACCATTAGATATTTGTCGATAAAATATATGTTAATGATATATTTGATATAAATGGTGTTAAAATTAATCTAGATAAAATCTTATCATTAATCAATTCACACTATGGTATCTAAATTTAATCTCTATTTTGGTTGTTTTATTTTTTTAATTTAATTTTACATCTTGATATATTTTTTCTAATTAAATTAGAAAATATTATTAGTTATTTAAAATTTAATTCTAATTCTATGTAGGATAAACTCATAATCGTAATAACCTATGAAAATGCAAGTATTTTTAAAGCTTTTTAAAAATGTCACAACACTCATTCATCAATTATTTTGTCTATCTCTCTCATTCATTGACATATATTGTATGTATGACGAAGTCATCTCTCTTTAGAATTTTTCCTATTATTTATATCATACTAAACATAACATTAAATAATAATAATTTAAAAAGAAGTTATAAAAATATTTACATTAAAAATTAAATAATAAAAGAATGGATAATTTAATTCAAATTAAAACTATGTAAATAATCTCCTTGAATAGTTTTTTTTTAACTTGTTAACTCTAAAAATATCTTTTCGCTTTATGCAAAAGAGGAAAAAAAAACCAATCTTTATTATTTATCTATTTATTTATTTGTGATAGCCGCTATTTTTTCTTTTATAGTTTATAGTTTATACTATAGTTCTCCAAAAAATAACGTAAAAGAGTCCACATATTATTTTTATATAATTAAACCGAGTGTGAATTACGTGTCTACCGAACAGCAAGTACGCGTAGAAACGTTTTCCAATCATATAATCTAAAAGGAACTGAAGTTATGGAAGCTTCGCACTTTGCATTTCTTGGAATTGTTCTCTTCCCTTTGTAGTTTAGTTTAAGCCTTTTGAGCTTTTTGTTGTTGTCTCCTGCAAAGGTCTACACAAACCCAACGCTAACTTTTTTTCTTCTTTATTCCAACTCTTCTGCTTCTAGCCTTCTGGGTATGTCACTCTCCTTAACCTCAATGGTTGTCAAACATGAAGAAACATCCTTATTGCTTGTCAATTTCGTGTCTGCTTATGCCTATGTTGTCCTTTGACTCCAATTTGTGTGAACTTGGCTGCTTTTGGGTTTGTTGGATAATCCCATGTTTTATCTATCTATTACTATTCACTTATTTATCTTCCTGATCATTCTTTGGCTGTTTGGTTTTAGGAGTTTTGATCATTATTATGTATTTACAACTAAGTTGATTGTTTTCTTTGTGAATTTGCGCTTTGGAATCTTAATCTTCCAAAACATCTTCCCCTTAATCCCCAATTCCCTATTAGAGAGAAAGGTATGTGTACTGAATATTTGTTAAGTGCTTGCGTTGCAAGTATTTATCCAATCAATTAGTCATCTAATTTTATGGTGGTGTATCATTAAATTCTTGTTGGCTGGTTTGCATATTCTCCATCTACATTTGAATTAGCCCTCCCTTTATCCTGTATGGCTATGAGCTCAGATAATACTTACAATTTATTTATTTTAGTAGTGAGGATAAAAAAACAGATGGAAAACCAAAGTTCTAAAACTGATGTTGTATCTAATCAAGATTGCATATAAAAGTTCATGAGTTTGGAGAGAGATAAATTGATATTGCGATCTATGGCTTTAGTTTTCCTGTGCTATGCATCAGTGACGACTTTTGACATCAGGCTTCTATCACAAGTTACCTCTTGTTACATCCCCTCTAAGTTGCTAATTAATTAGAGTGACTACAGAACAATGGTGAATAATTTAGTAATAATTTATTATCATTCTTAAGACAAATTTGATATCATTGTTTTGCAGACCTCCATGTTCTCTCAAAAGTGTTCTGTATGATTTCTGGAGTTGGTGCAACAATGCTTAACTATTAGCAGTTTAGCACTACCTGCAAGCAACATCCTAAGAGCTTATAAGAAAATGCAGTTATATCATCATCCGTTCGATTTGGACAGCCAGAAGGTGAGACTTGCATTGGAAGAGAAAGGCATTGATTATACATCTTACCATGTCAATCCCATAACCGGCAAGAACTTGGATTCCTCATTCTTCAAAACGAATCCCAGTGGAAGGCTCCCTGTTTTCCAAAATGGTTCTCACATCATTTACAATACTATTGATATAATCCAGTATGCCCTATTCTTCACACTTCTCTTGATCTTTCTATTACTACTGACATGAATAGATTTGCATGAAAGAAATTCATTTTTGAAGAGTTATGTGGCACTTGAAAATTGAAATTACCAAAGAACAATAGTTGAAAAATTGATTGCTGTCAGAGATTTTCTCTACATGTACATCACTACTCTCAAACCATTTCCCTTAAAGCAGCAAATTGTCTATGCACTTTGGACGGTGGAGTGATTTGTATTGTTTCTTGATAAAGCTTAATCTTTGAGCCTTCTGCTCACCAAGAATGAAGAGGGTGTACAATTTGAATTTACTTTTAAATCATTTTGTTACATGCAGAAGTTTTAGAGTTGCATTGAATGTTCAGGTACATAGAAAGAATTGCAGTGATCTCCTCAGGGGCTGAGAGTATCAGTGTCAGTAGCAGGGAAGTGATTGAATGGATGCAGAAGATACAAGAGTGGGATCCCAAGTTTTTCACACTTTCCCATATACCAGACAAATACCGCCTTTATATTTCGAAGTTCATAAGGCGAGTGGTGATTGCTCGTATGTCTGAGTCACCTGAATTAGCAGGTGCTTACCATAGGAAGCTGAGAGAAGCCTATCAGACTGAAGAGAAGTTGAAAGAACCAGATGTTTTGAGAAGGAGCAAGGAGCATTTGGTTAGACTGCTTGATGAAGTGGAGAGGCAGCTGAGTGAAACACCTTATTTAGCAGGTCAAGAGTTTACCATGGCTGATTTGATGCTCATTCCAGTGTTGGCTCGTTTAGAACTCTTGGATTTAGAGAACGAATACATAACTGGCAGGCCAAACATTGCTGAGTACTGGGTTTTGGTTCAGCAAAGGCCTAGTTATAAAAAGGTGATTGGTAAGTACTTTGATGGTTGGAGAAAGCACAAAACGTTATTTAAAACATGGTGTTTTGTTCGTATTAGAAATTTGCTGAAGAGGTACTAGTGTATACTTGTATATCTCTCAGGGTTGCCAAAAGGACGTTGAATAAGTGAATATATGAAAGAGCCTAGAGTGTGTTATAGATTAGGAGGATTAATAATAGACATTGTTCTTTGTTTTTATTTTCTTTTTGTGTTTTCAACACTTTTTTCTTGAGAGAGAAAGGGGAGGGGGGATTCTTCTTTCTTTCCTTTTTTTTCTTCTTTCGGTCTGACACATAATGGTGATGCTAGGTGCTGTTAGAAGATAGGTAGGTTTCTTTGGATTTGTTACATCATGAGATGGGACGGAGGGATGCATGTCAAAGTGGCCAGTCTCTAAAAGATCTTTTAGCTGGGTATTGAAACAATTCATGCATGGTTACCATCTTCATCCATCAAAAGGAAAGGAAAATTTGTGTATACTGATATTGGAACTGAACGATAAAGGTTATAAGCTTAGTATTCATTTGAATGATTACAACATAGTAGTATAAATAGGGAATTAGGAAACAATTGTATACTAATCTAGGCCTAGAAAATAAGCTAATCAAGTCCTAAAAAATAAGTAAGAGTTAAAGCTCTAAAAACAATGCCTATGACTTAAAAACAAGATATATGAATCACCAACCAACAACAACACCGACCACCAACAATAGGAAAATAATATACGAGAAATATCTCTCTAAATCAGAAAAGATATTACAACACTCTTCCTCAAGTTGGTGAGTGAATGTCCTTCATTCCCAGCTTGCTAATCAGCTCTTAAAATCTCTTCGTTGGGAGGCCTTTAGTAAGTACATATGTTATTTGATCTTTTGATCGAATATATGGGAGATTAAGGATGCCATCTACTAACTTTTCTTTTATAAAATGTCTATCAATCTCCATATGCTTTGCGCGATCATGCTGAACTAGATTGTGTGTAATGCTGATTGTTGACTTATTGTCACAATACAAGTCCATTGGCTTTCTTTTCTCAATTTCCAAATCATCCAAAATCATTTTTAGCCATAATAACTCACATTTTGAGAGCCATATCTCTAAACTATGCTTCTGCACTTGATCTTGCTATCACATCTTGTTTGTTACTTCTCCATGTTACTAAGTTACCTCCAATAAAGGTGCAGTACCTTGTTGTAGAGTGTCGATTAACAAGAGATCCTCCACAGTCATCATTTGTATACTCTTCTACTGATAGTTCTTCATTGGGTCGAAGTAGGAGACTTGTTCTAGGTGTACTTTTCAGATATTGCAAGATTCTTTGGACTGCTTGCATATGTTCTTTGCTCGTATCATGCATAAATTGACTAACAACACTTACTGCATATACTATATCCGGTTTGGTGTGTGACAAATATACCAGCCTTCCAACTAATATTTGGTATCTCTCTTTGTCTTTGTTAAAGAATTACGAGTTTAGGGCTAAGGGAAGAAAAAGAGAGAAAGACGGTTAAATAATAGTAGACTAAGAATATTATTGATAGGAATGAGATGTGATACAATTTCATAACCTAATACTCCTATTTATACTAATACTTAGGTGTACAAGTCCAAGCCCACTAACTCTAAGACTAGTAACATAATATCTTCTAACACTCTCCCTCAAGCTAAAGTTTACTAAGCTTTAGCTTGTTATAAGTAGCAAACCCATAAACATAAAACAAATAATAAAACCCTATTTTTTTCGAAAGCGAGAAGAGAAACTCAACACAGTAACGTTGAACCATTCAACAATGACATAAGTATGAAGAAAAGATGTCAAACTATCCAAACGTCCAAAAAGGAATAAGAAGAGAAACTAGGAAACTCTTACTCCCAAACTTGCAGCACTAAGAGAAACTAGGGTGAAACTCTCTTTCCTCCCGTCACTCCATCTAAACTTTCCTCTAACATCTATGACCTAAGATGGTGCACTAAGAAAATCCACAAAAAAAACAACTAGAAGAGCAACTTCAGCCTGCCTCCTTCAAAGATATCAAGTCGATATAACCATAACCCAGCCATCAAGTCTCCATCATAGCACGCCAACATAGCAACAAAACACTATATATAGGATATGGGATTTTCACAAAATCCAAACTCACAAACCAGCAAAATTAAAAGCCAAATCTCCCCTTAACTAAAGGGACCGTCAAACTAGTCAAAGAAAGTGGGAAACATCACCTAGTGCACCCTTGTAGCAGCATCCAAACAAACAACAACTAAATATCTTTCAATCTCAATTAAAAACCAACCACAAAGCTCATCATCTTTCAAGCAATTTTCTCTTTAACCATCTCAACTAGTCTCAACCCAAGCTCCAATGCACATTGGGCTCTGAATAAAACAGCAGAATCACACAAAAACAACCCAACAACACAAAATCATAAGCCAAATTTATTGCTCGTAAACAAACCAAACCTCAAATCCAAATCATCTCCTCAAATCAACACCACCTAAAAACTCCATTGTCCATAACCATAAACATATCCCAAACCTAGAATCAATCCCCACAAAACCACCAATTTGCACTCCACTGCGTCTCCCATCTAAGGAGATGAACCAACAACCATAAACAGGCCAAGACTCCCCCTTACTGAGGGATCTAACAAAAACAACCAAGGATGGAACAAATCACCAAAGAATCATACCAAAATGAACCAAATGCTATAAATCGCTTTAGATCGCACCAAAACGGGCTGAAACTACCATGTTGGAGAAGTCGTCAAACTTCTGTCATCGGCCAACCTCCCTCACCACCATTTGCACCTGTCTATGCCAAAAACTTCTGCCACCAGCCACCCACAACACCAGGACGTCGTACGCACTGCGAACGTCCCTAACAGAACCCACAATACTCGCTTGAAACACACAAATGACCTAGCTCCTCTATCGGCCACGCACCTGATGTCGGACTGATCTATCATCAGTGACCACTCACCAGCTACCTGAGAAGTGAGATAGCAGCTATAGTGATGGCTACCCAACCTTGAGTTGTGACCTAAGTCACGATACTCTTCTGCTTTTTTTTTTAATTTATTTTTCCTATTTTATTTTTTTTTTATTTTTTTGAGGTTTCAAATTAAGCTAACTGGAAAGAAAAAATAAAACAAAAAGAGAAAGGGGGAATATACAAATGAGTTCCATGAACTCAAAATAGCGAAAGGAAGAAACTCTCTTAAGGTGAATAGTACTGCTATGATACCATGTTGAAGAATTACGGGTTTAGGGTTAGGGGAAGGAAAAGAGAGAAAGACGACTAAACAATAGTAGACTAAGAATATTATTGATAAGAATGAGATATGATACAATTTTATAACCTATTACTCCTATTTATACTAATACTTAGGTGTACAAGCCCAAGCTCACTAACTCTAAGACTAATAATATAATATCTTCCAACAATCTTCATTGGCATCTCATTTCCTTTCACTCAACTGGTGATCTCTGTTAATAGGAGTGCTTGCTAGTTTTCTCTCCAAAGTTCTTGTGTCTTTTAACATATCAAAAATATATTTTTGCTATGATAGGAAAATTCCCTCCTTGGAGTAGGTAAGTTCTATGCCCAGGAAGTACTTGAGCCTTCCTAAATCTTTCATCTCAAACTCTCAGGCCAATTCAGATTTGAGATTTTTCCTTTCAACCATATCATTTCTTGTCACTATGATATCATCAACATACACCAACATAACTGTAAGCTCACCCTTAGAAGAGTGTTTAATAAAGAGTGTGTGACTCCTTTACTGTGAACATATTTCATCTTCTCCATTGCCTTGGTAAATCTTTCAAACCAAACTCTAGGTGCCTGTTTTAGTCCATAAAGGGCCTTTTTTAAGTTTGCAAACTTTGTCTTTACCAAAGGTTGTGCTGAGTCCAGGTGGTGGCTCCATGTACATCACTTCTTCTAAATCACCATGTAGAAATGCATTTTTTACATCAAATTGCAGTAAGGACCAATTAAAGTGGACAACAAGAGCTAATAGGATCCAAACTGTATTCATCTTTGCCACAGGAGCAAATGTTTCAATGTAATCTATCCCTTGCTTCTAAGTATACCTTTTTGTCACTAGCCTCGCCTTATAACGTTCCAATGTCCCATCTGCCTTATACTTTACCATAAAAGCCATCTACATCCAACTGGTACTACTCCTGGAGGTTTAGTAACAACATCCCATGTTTTATTTTTCACAAGTACTCTCATTTCCTCATTCATTGCTTGTGACTAATTCTTATCCCTTAAGGCTTCTTGTATAGTCCTTAGGATATCTATAGTATTTAAGGTTGACAAAAAGGCTCTGTATTTGTTTGAAAGGTTATGGTAAGATACATAATGAGATATGGGGTGCTGGGTGCAACTTCTTTTTCCTTTTTTGATTGCTATAGGTAGATCAAGGTTTGAGATTTGCTCAACAGGTAAAGAGCTATCAACATCAAGAGGGTTAGGTACTGATTCCATACCTGGTGGTTCTCCATGAGTTTTAGTGAGAGTCAGATCCAATGATTGAACATGCTACTGGATAGGTCTGGACTTTTCCTTCCTTGAGTACACTTTGAGTGAGTTTTTTGGCCTTGAGATAGGTTCTGTTTGTTGGTCTAAAAGTGTAGAAGTGAACTCAGTTAGTCTGGATGGATGAGCAGTAGTTTGAGTAGTAGATTGAAGGGATTATGCGAAGGTTGTTTGAGGAAGTTAAGGGGATGATGGGAATGTTGTTTGAGGAAATTAAAGTGTAGATAACTATAGCGGTTCACCATCATAAATCTGCTCCCCCTGATGGTGAGACGAGTAATATGGGAGAGATTCACAAAAAAGTTATATGCATAGAGACATAGGATTTTCTGGTTAGAGGATGAAAACACTTGTGCCTTTTTTGGACATTGGAGTATCATAAGAAACACATTTGAGACCTCAGGGATCAAGTTTGCTGCCAAGATGTTGTTTATGAATGTGGACAAAGACAAGGTAGCCAAAAACTCTTGGAGTCGGTGTGTTTAAAGACATAAAGTTTGGATGGTATGTAGAAGGACATCTATAGGATTTTTGTTTGAAAGAGACTTGGAAGGTAAACAGTTAATGAGAAATGTTGAAGTGAGGACAGCTTCACCCCAAAAGTGTTTAGGAACATGCATTTGAAATAGTAAGGAACGAGTGATATTCAGTAAATGGTGGTTCTTTCGTTCAGCAATCCTATTTTGTTATGGGGTATCAACACAAGAGGACTCATGGATAATTCTTTCTTGATCAAAAGTTGAGATTATGATTGAAGTAGTCTATTGCATTATTTGAATGAAATTTTTTAATGGAAACCTCAAATTGATTAGAACCATTTTAAAAAATTTAGGGATAACTTGACTGACTTTATATTTTTCTTTTAGGAGACAAAGCCAAGTTAATTTGATACAATCGTCATAAAGGATATGAACTATCTCGCTTCATTAACATTTGGAATTTTGGAAGGTCCCCAAACATCGGTATGAATCAAGGAAAAATGTGTATTTGAAATTTTATTGACCATAGGAAAATTTACTCGGTGATGCTTAGCAAGTTCACAAGATTCACAATGTAAAGTGTTGAAATCAACAGTCATAAACAAGGAAGGAAACATAAATTTCATCAAAGAAAACAGTGGATGACCATGCCTACAGTGTTCTAACCACACTGTATTGACACATTCTTGAAGACATTCTAGGTAACAGACAAAAAGGACAATTGAGAACGTTGGACAGGATTCTGTGGAGGGAAAGGGCTTGTGCTCTCAAGATAGTACAACTCATTCTGTTCCTTAGCATATCCAATCATCTTCCCCGACCTCTAGTCCTGAAACACACAGTAAGAGGAATTCAAAATAGCCAGGCAGTGAATGCTCGTTATGAGTTAGTGAATTGAGAGAAGGTTGTTGGAGATTTGTGGAACATGGAGGGCATTTGAGTATTGGGGAAAGATCGATATTACCTTATCTCTTAACTGAAATGGTTTTTCCATCAGCAACAAAGGTGGACTTTTTATTAGAATTAGACTTGTAGATTTTAATCAAATGTGAGGAGTCAGTCATGTGGTTAGTTGCACCTGAGTCTATAATCTAGGACTCTGGAACTGTATTATAGGCGTAAGAGAGTCAGAAATTAGACACTTACCTGAATGAGCCAAAGAACTTGAGCTAGCTGTTATGGTTTCAAGAAAGTGTCGCAACTTCCTAAACATTTTTTTGTTGAGGGATTGAACCTCCACTTTGTCCGAAGTTGTAGATTCTACTTCCTTCTCCTGGGCCATAAAGTTGGCTTTATTCCTCCTCTGTTTTATCCAATTCAACACTCTTTCTTTATCGTGGAGCTTAAAACAATTTTCCTTAGTGTGCCTAGGTTTGATGCAATGAGTACACCATAAGTTATCATGGGAAACGGTCTTGCTTGGCTCTAGTTTGGGCCCTATGCATCGGTTCTCCTTCTTTGCAGCAGTGAGGGTTGAGTCAGTGTTGGATTCAGAGGCAGAAGCATTCTCCAGCATCAAAGTACGACGTCTTTCTTCTCTTGGGGCTAGTGCAAAGGTCTCATTTAGATTGGATAAAAGGTTTCTTCTAAGAATCTGGACACGAACTTGGTCAAACTCTATTAGACCGACTGAATTCAAAAACTTGATCTCTCTCCCTCTCTTGAAGAAGAGCTTGATTGTCTTCTTTTGATTTCAGTTTCAGATTCCTATATAAGTCCATCTCGTGCCATAAACTGGTCATTCCATTGAAATACTCTGTAACAAAAAGGTTACCCTGTTTGGTATATGCAATTCGTGTCTTTAAGTCAAAGATTACGGCAACATCTTGAGCTTTCAAATACGTCTTTTGGACAGCTTTCCAAATATGTTTTGCTGATTCAAGGAACATGAAATTCTTGGATACTGCAACCTGCATTGAGTTTAACAACCAGGTCATGATGATGGTATCTTCAACATCCCATATCTTCATATTTTAATTTGTGAAATGAAATATATTATTAAAAGAAAGGGAAAAGGCAAGATACGGCTAGTAACCTGTCAAAGAGGTAAGAGCTGACTTTCTAACAGAAACCAATCCGCGAGAAATCTTGAGAATATGAACCTTAAATCATTATTAATAAAAGATAATAACAAGTGAAAATATATATCTTCCTTCACAAATTGCTGTGCATAGTTATCTCTAGAGAAAGGACATGATTATTAGTAAGCCGTTGCCTCCATCAGAGTTGTGTACTTAGGCACACAAGTAGGGTTAATGTATCAGCATATTATTACTGACAGCTTTTCAAAGCTTCTAAAATCATGTTATGTACAACTGTACTGATGTTAATTTGGCTGAGCTACATTAAATGATTCCAAACAACATAAACTTGAATCTGTCGGAATATGAATATGAATATGCAAAAGCAAAAGTATATATACAGTTCACTTGACATTTGCCAATTTTAGTCCAACAAGGATTTTATATAGCTTATAGTTAGCCATCTAAAAATTTTTGCCAAACACTTCTCAAATATATTTCTAGTCAATTAGAACATGGAAAATACTTCATACACATCCTATAAAGTTACATCACCTCACATTCAAGATAATCATAGTGTGATTGTATAGAAAATGAGTGGAAATCAGTAACTAAACAGTAAAAGACAAACGTGAAATGATGTGTGAATGTGTGTTTAACATTATTCTTAGAACATAACGTGTAGCTTCAAAATTAAATATGTATCGTCAAATCAACATCAAAGTAAGATCTGAACCGCCCAGTATGATATTGTTAAGAGTATGTAAAAATCTCTTCAAAACTCCGAGTCGCAAAGGACTACCTAAAGACGTCAAAGGAGTTGATCATTGTACAATTTTCAAGCTTACTATTTTTTTTCTTCCAATTTTCAATACTCAAATTGCAAATGCTAAGATGGAAGAGAAGTATTGAAATAACCAATAATAGTAACAATCAAGGACCTTGTCCTACTGAATAAGATTGACCACATGAACTAATCAACAACATTGAATTTTATCAAAATAAATTTTTCAATAAAATCATTTAAAATAAAATCTCTTTCAATACTTTCACCCAAATAATTAGACTCAATTTTTCATTTCATCTATTTTTGTCACTCGAACCTGTAAAATAATTCTCTTGAATATTTCATTTCTAATTCTGGATAAAAAAAAAAAGATACTCAAACAAGTAGGAACTAGGAAAGCCAACGGAAATTGTTATCAATGGAACATGATCTCCTTAATCATGATTGAAGCATAACAATTAAAATCACCAAACCAAGCATCAAATTATGGATGAAAATTGATGCGTACATAGCCTCCTCGGTAAATTTCATCCTACTTATTGAGACATTCACAAGTATAATTTTGGTGATTTTGAACCATATAAACACCTGGAGTAAACCGACCTTAACAAAACATAAAATACACTTCCGCTAATAACTACTACCCTCATGCAAGGGAAGGAACTTTCTTTTGCCATTAAGAGACACATATCGACACGTCATAAGTAAATAACTGATCTTTCTAGGTTCTGGTAATAAATGAAATAGAAATTACAAGATAGCAACGGTCTTAATTCATTATTTTTAATTATTAGTAAATAAAGATAATGGATACAATCTCAATTTAAACTAGAAGGCTGTAGGCATAATACTCATTATCTGTAGTATCAATGACCAGAGCAAGGGATAACGCGCACCCCAATCCCCCCCTTTTCAAAACACCAAAACAACTGTACTTCATCTTTAGTACACTCATATTACAGTTTAAAGAAAAGGTTGAAATTAATATTAGAAAAAATAATTCATATAATACTTGTCTCACCAATGTAGTACGAATAAAGGTTTTCCATTTTCTAAGATTATGTCAAGAGAAACACCTACCTTTTGAAGGTTTGGACAGATCAGCATTCAAAATCGCACGATCCACCGTGTATGGTATAGAGGTTGACTAAGTGAAGGAGAGGAATGCTGAAATTGAATGAAATTTCATTGAATTTAGATTCAGGAACAAATGAATTGACATCTATCTCGTAAGAATAAAAGAAAACAAAAACAATTTCTTTATCCTGTGATCAATATTGGTTTTGCTGCTGTGCATGCTTTTAAATATTATTGCCATCTATGTCGGCTCTACAAATTGCATCCTCCGAATGACATGTAACTTTTGACTCGTTTGGAACATTTCCTACACTTATACTGCTGCACATATCACCCATAGAATTGTTTTCATTACATTTCCATTCATTCCTCCTGGACCATGGTCGAGGTATTTTCGAATTATTCCATTTCTGCTGCCTAAAGTACCTCCTTCCCAAATCATAGGACGCATCCTTCATTCGTTTAGAAATGTGTTTATTATCCTCATACGAAAGTTTCATGTCTTCAGGGTTAGCACCAGTTGTGCTGGGAATCATATCATCCGAATTACAACTAACTAGACCACTTGGATTCCTCTGCCTTACTTCATCAGCAGGCTGATCAATTGTCAAAGCATCAGTAGTATTAGAAGGTTGACTGTCTTTCCTATTCCGTGGATATGGGGGTAGTGGAGGAAACGGGTTGAAAGGCATGCCTGGTGCAGTGATCCAACTCTCAGCGATTTTAGCATGGGGTGTTCCATATTGCTGGGCAACAGACCATGGCAGTCCATACGAGACAGGGAAGCTAGAGTTAAATTTCTCCTTTGGATGCCCAATAACTGCGTCAGAAGGACACCCAGAATGGCCTGCATTTTGCAAAGCAAGATCACCGGAGTTTAGTGATGCATTTAATGAACCTAATGGACATGAAAATCCCGGTGGAACATCCTCAGGAATATTCTTCCTTGCATCAGCAGAGCTAATAACTGCATCAGTTTGCTTTAACAGCCCAGAGCCAATTTTTTGCTCCTTAGATGGATAAGGCACTGAATGTGAATTTGTCTCTGCTGGTTGATCCCATCGGCTTTTGCGCTTATGCTTTTTTGTCTCATTGATTTCAACACCATCTAGACACGTTGCAGAGCAGACTTCCTGGGCACCAGCATCTACCAAAGTTGTCTCAAGCATCGATTGCTGGACACAATCATTTGCTTCCGTAGATCTTATATCCTGCTCATGCCTATTATTGTGTGACGTTAAAAACCTGTTACAGTTGAAACTCCTGTGAAATTCTACCCTATTATCATCCCTGTCCATATAGCCATGTTTTCTGACAGCTCTAGGAATCCACCTGTCTCGGAAACTTCGAGCAATTTGATGGACCTACATATGCAAATGAAAACAATGAAAACGTTCAAAGATTCAAATATTCACCCAAAAAATAGATACACCCATGGTTAAAAAATTTGGTAGAGGACGGAATAGACATTGCCTGACTAAGCTAATATAAATACAATGGACGTGAACAAGCTTGTGTAACACATACCTGTTTGTCATCATGCTCTGTCAGATACAGCATTGAATCCCTAAAGCTGCAAATAAAACCAATTATTAGTAAAAGAATAGAAGCTTAGAGGCTACAGCACGATTTCATCAAAGATATATGTAAGAGAATAGTGTAGTTAATTTTCAGGGAAGGAATAAGTATAACTACTTTTTTTATAGAAAAAGAAAATTTATTAAGGAAGAAGAGAATAGTACATAGAAAGAATATAAGACATCCTCACCAGAATAAAACAAAAGAAAACACCTAGAATCTAAGAGATTGAGTCATGTAACAAGGCTGTCAATCTCTCTGCATGTCTAACAAAGAAACTCCTCTAAATAGACCATGAGCAGAACACCACAAAGAAGCTAAAAAAATAGCACTATCCCAAATGTTGTCTAAAGAGTAAAGATGATGAAGTTCCTTTGAAAATTCTAGCATTCCTTTCCAGCCAAAGGCACCAATGGTAAGCAATTTGAAAATTGGAACTTGGCAGCAATGAAATCCTGGATTCCAAGGTTCAAGATTTAAGACACATAAACTAATTACGTCCAAAAAATTTCAGAATCCAACAACAAACAAGTGACATGACAGTCAATAAAATTAAACAAAAATCTATGTATATGAGCACCTGGAAAAGCTTCAATCCTAATAGGAAAAATAAATCTATGCAACAGTGACATTTTTGCCATATTTATTTCAAGCACAACTGGATATCATATACCTTTTTCCGTTCTGATAACCAAAAAATGCCACACCAATATATCTCTTATGCTTATAAGTGTTGTCATATGAGTAAATACCCAAAAAAAAAAAAAGATATTTTAGGAGGTTCTACATCTTCCAGTTGTCTACCATATCTTTTAGGTCATTATAATTTAAATAAGCTTGAGATACTAAGGTATAAAGTGTAACTCAACATCTCAACCTTTGCTAAAAATTTCCTATTTTCCATAGCTTCTGTCAATCATAATACTCCAAAGAAAAAAGATGGTGGAGAAAAAGTCATAAATTGTTACCTAATTAAGCACCAATAGACAACAAAACTTTGCACAAGTTAACGAATATTTTTCAGTGGAATTTGGGAGAATCGGGGTAAAACTTGATATTTTCTAACCTCTCCATTCCATGACAAGGGGGCCCACCATTAATATGTTCAAATGTCAATATCTTGCTTGCTGCTAAGTACTCTAAGACCTGCAAAAGAAGGTTGGTTAAGCATGTGTCCAATGTCCTCTAAATACTCACTTCACTTGAAGAGAGACTAAAGAAAGGAGAAGAGCAAAGAAAAGATTAGGGTTCAGAAAGCTACCAGCTATCAACTTATTGAAGACTCACATCTATGCAACTAATCAATTATTACCATATGGAGCCTAATATTCTAATATTCAAATTGAATAATTAGTGAAATCGGGCAATATCTATGTTAGAGATATAATAAAGTCATTTATGTACTTTCACCTAATAGCTTAAGTTTTTGGGAGAATTGGTTCATGACATGGTATTAGAGCTTCTATGACCAAATAGTCTAGAGTTCGATCCTTGTCACTCCCATTATTCTAAATAAAAGTTGAATTTGAGCATATGGTAAAGATGGGCTTGTGCATGATCCACACTTCAAGCCCAAGGGCTCTTGCGTGAGGGGGGGTGTTTGAAATATAATAAAGTCATTCATGTGCCTTCACCTAACAACTTAAGCTTTTGGAAGAATTAGTTCATGACGATCTATAAAAAGGGGAGTGAAATACATTATCATCATACTAATAAAAAGTTAAGAATAGACAAATATCAAGGTGTGGGCATTGGATAAAACAAAAAAGTTCCAAAAAAATTTTTGGTGGACAGGACTAAGAGCATCATACCCAACCTTATAAATTCAACACAAACTTAATTAAATGGTTTCTGTTGTTCTGCAAGAACCACATTAAGCATCTCCTAATAAAAATTTCTTCTTCTAGCTTCTGTAGTGATTCAAAATCCAAAAATGTTTTCTCTCTGGGATGTTAGAGGATGACGTCACTGTCTTTGATCTGAAACGTCATCACCAGAGAAGCTTCAGATCTCCGGCATACCTTGATCGGAAGCATCTCTGTTTGACTGGCCAGCCCTAGGAGACCAGTCGCCGGTTTCCTCTCCACATGCCTACATGCGCCATCCTGAAGGTGCTGTTTTCGCACCCACGTGCTGCACATGAAAGCGCGTGTCTGCTCTGCTTGATCTTGGATAAAAGGATTTGGTTCCTTGATCCTTCTGGAGAATTTTCCTGTAAATCTTTTTGGTTTTCTAGTTCCTCACTCATTCCTTGAATAGGAATACTTTTCTTCTTGATAAACCCTTGGGGAAGTCCAAAGCTCCCTAAGTCTTTTATTTGGACTGTGGCACTTAATAGAATTAATAATGCATGTTGCAGATTCGTAGGTTACTCTTAAATATTCTAAGATACAATAAATATATTATGAGATATTTTTCAAATATTATAACACTTCCCCTCAAGCTAAAAATTACTAAGCTTAAGCTTGTTACGATTAAACACACTAAAAGAAAAAAAACTAAAAAATATAACAAGTCAAACAGTGTGACAGTGGCAGGCGATTGCATCTAAGATGTAGATTGGGTGAATGCATCTAGGACTAAGATGGGGCTAGTGCATCTGGGACAAAGACGGGCTAATGTGGGTCATAGTCCACATTAGTCACTATCGGAATTATTGTTAAGAGAAGTCACCATCTGAATGATAGTCGGTGGGAGGAAAAGTTACCATTGGTATGATTTATTAGTGGAAAAGAACAGCACGACAAACATCGACATTAAAGTATAAATTGAGACGGATCATCATTCCATTCTCCCCCTCAATGCAGAGCCAAACAGTAGTCAAAATACTGACAAACCAAAGATAACCACAAAGAATGCCAAGAAAAAACAGCCCAAACCAATTGAAAAAACAAAAAACTCAAACCTGATGAAACTAGGAAGAACACACCAGATCTGAGCATCAAACACGATAGAATGCAGCCCAAGGGAGCCAAAACCGTCTGTGAGACTAGAAGAAGCCATGGATAAGTGTACAAAGGCCAAAAACAATAACCAAGATACCTGAGTGACTTTGAGCAGGTGTACTGGTCAACTCAGGGCACGAATGGAGAAGGTGAGGCCAGATCTGAAGAGAGGAGAGGAAGACAAGTCAGACAACGCCACTGGCAGATGGAATGGACGCCAGACACCAGACGCACTGCCATGTGCAGCTGGAGGACGTGCGCGTGCAAGCACGTGAAAGGGGATCTATGGTTGGGCTTCCGGTGATCAGCCGAGTACAGGGAGGCGATGCTGGTAGTGGGTTCACTGGCCGGAAAAGTTGTCAGAGATGGCAGCGAATGGCAATAAAGGCCATTGACGAGCGGCAAATGAACACGAACGGCCGCGTGAGAGGGAGAAAGGGGAAAGAGAAAGTGAAGGTGAAAGAATCTAGGATTTCGGTGGCCGAAATTTGTGAATGGCCGGTGGGAAGAAAAGAATCATAGAGATAACAACATTGTCAAGTAGAATTCCATATTTTTGGAAACATGGCAGCGGAACAGTGATGGCTAGGCCACAGAGGATGGCTAATACCATGTTGAAATTATATAGTTTAGGTACGAAAGGAGGAAAAGGATAAATAAGCCAATGAATAATATGGAATTGATATTGATTTGGTGTGATGTTAATGTGATACAAAATACTAGTCCAATAGTCCTATTTATAATAATAGTAGACTCCTAATCCTAATTAAATAAGGAAACAAATTAGGAAATATAATACAACGACAACAATCAAAGCCTTCTTCCACTAGATGAGGTCGGCAAATAAGAAAATATAATAAATAAGAAATAAATCCTAAGAGATTATCTAAGATACTCTAAAATATTCTAAAAGATTCAATAAAGATATTATGAGATATTTTTCACATATTCCAACATTTACATTGATTTTCTCTTTTTTCATGTTTGTTTTATGTTTTATTCTTTCGTTAAGGAGGATTCCTTATCCTCCTCACTCTTTGTAATTCTTTTCATCTTAATAAATTTCTTCTTTTATCAAAAGAAAAAAAAATCGTTTAACTGCCATCAAACCCTCCATATTTTGGTATCATAAGGAAAGCACACACTCATTTAAATGTCAAAATAATATCTTAGTTAAGGGCCTATAAAATTATATGATAAATTACATTGCTTTCCTCCTCTAAAAAATACAGAAGGAAAAAAAAAAACAATTGTTGCTCCATATATTCAGCCTTGTAACTAGAGGGAGCATAAAAAATTGATGTCTATTATACAATTAATAGAAAACAAGCCAACAGTTGAAATTTACAACACAGGCTCTACAATTTCAGTTAACAGCATTCATTAAACTTGCATGAAGAAAATTACTCCATCTGATCTAATACTGATAGTTCAGATAAAAAAAAAAATCAACGATATGCACTAATTCAAAATATTGGAAGAAAAATATACATAACCTCTCAGGAAAAATGCAGATAACAAGCAGCAAAAATATGAGAAATTGCCCTCTATGTACCTTAAGAAGCTTTCTTAGTATTGGAATTTTTTTGAAGTCACGCCTGTACTGCTTCATTATTTTATGTAACATCTGCAAACCTGATAGACAAAGCTATAGTTACTCTTTAGACATAACAAAAGGTATGATGAGTCCACACATTCCAGACAAAGGTAAAAAAATTGCATTAAATAGACAGCAAGTATACATTACCATTTTTGTTAATTATATCATTCAGCACTGCTCTAGATTTTGTTTTCAAAAGGGCATCAAGAATCATGGAAAGATCTCGATTGCTGCAACCAAAGTTTAAATTTTCCTTTATAAATCATTTACTCGTCCATAGAGAATGAACAAGTCTAGTAAAACATATGATTAATGAATAAAAAGTAAACTAAAGAAAAAACAAAAAAGGCAAAGAAGAGAAGACCTTTGAATTGCTTCACCATTGCTCCTATCACCTGATGCCACAGTGAGAAGCAGAAGCTTCAAGTAGCCTTTGGTGGCATCCTGTTACAAGGAGGAAAAAAGTCAAATGGTGAAAAACAGAAAAACTAAATTTATTATAAAACTTCCCAGGTATCCCCAATAACACCTCCAATATAAGGGCATTTAGCAGCAAGGAAAAAAATTAAAGACAATAAAAAAGGAAGATACAAATTATCTTATAATTGATTATAATTGATTACAACAAAAATAAAATATTACAGCAGTGGAGGTTGAAGTTCTTCCTTCGTTACATGACTAAATCAATATTAACTTGTGTAAAGCACAATACAACATGCATGCATGCACAAGCTTTCAAATAAATGTACCTATTTGAAATATCATGTTTGCTAGGTCCAACATAAAGTACTTACTTTTCTTTTGCTTATTCCACCATCTCCATCCAGCAACTCATTAAGTTTCTCCTGAACTGCAGGTAATGAAATGGTTTAACAGCAATTAAGACAAGCTCCTTATGTAATAACCATGTTACCAAAATAAATAAGGATGACCAACCTGCTTCAAACCGGCCATTGGAAGAACCTTCTACAAATTTTTTTATTTTGATAGATGAAACCTGCAATTGGTTGGTTGCCACCTCAGCTTTGAGGCCATTTGAAGGATTAGCACGAAGCTTTCCTTTTTTAACAGAACCATTTAGACGAGGGGCCTTCACAAGAAGATTTGATTGCGGAAGGCCATGCCCACCTTCAACTATTTCAGACTTGGATCCCCTATTACTATCAATAGAATTCATTGACACTTTGCTGGCAGTTGTAAGGGAAGAAGTAGTCTCTGATCTTTGAATGGAGGAAGTTTTGTCTACAAGATCTGATTCCATTGCATATCCTTGTTTTGCAGCAGGCATGGGCTTGCTTGTTACATCCTCCATTTGTTGGGAAATTTCTTCCACTTGAACAGAAGTTGGTAACTTGCCCTCCGTGTCCTCCACTTCTAATGAGTTGTGCATCAGAGAAATAGCAGAGACAGGGTTCGTAGAACTCTGTTTCTCTGGAGTAACAATTGGCACTATATCAGTTGTAGGCCTGTCCGACACATAGCTGTCTTTTAACATAGGCCTAGCTGTCTGCATACTAACATTATCAAAGTACTTGGGTATAGGCAGGCTGTCTTCAATTTCACCCTCTTCTGTAAGCATCACAGGTTCTGGAAATTCTTCATCTGAATCACCTTGAACAATGACTTCAGCATCATGCGGATCACCACCTATATAACCACGACAATGAGGTGAACCACAATAACATTTCTTGGCAGCAGCACCAAACACCCTTACATAGTTGTAATCAAATGTCACCTCTTCATCCTAGGGAAGGTAGTAGAAAGAAAGTTCAGAGCTTAACAAAGAATGATAGTTACAAATGATCATAGAAAGTTAAAACATCTAGGAACTATGTTTCATTATTCCAAGCAGGAAATAAGACCTCCAAGTCCCCCATACTGACAACATAAGTCTTCAAACCCCCCCCCCCCACGCTGCGGCAATCCCATCTGGGGGGCCAAAATAACTTCACTTCGCTAGCAATCTCTTTCGAGACATTAAACATAAAAAGGATTCAAATTAAACTATTTCATCAACTTAGAAGTTATGGATATGGCTAATCCAATCAACAAGTATGCGATGTATTTCTCTCTTGAATAACATGTGATGCATTTCTCTCTTGAATTTTTATTCTAAAAAAATCTCAACAAAGCATAACCTCACTTGAAAATAGAGGGAATATTGCTGAATTATGTGTCTTAACTGACCACACAAGACTCTTTATATAATAGGGTCAGCAATTCACAAGTGCAGTAGCAATCTCTCCAGACTAAATTTTCTCCCTAACAAAGTGGCAATCAATCTCAATGTGCTTAGTTCTTTCATGAAAGACAAGATTTGAGGATATATGTAGTGCAGCCTGATTGTCACATGAGTTTCATTGGTTGTGATTCACAGATTTTCAACTCTTTAAGTAACTGCCTCAACCAAATGAGTTCATAAGTTACAGTGCCCATTGCTCAATACTCAACTTTTGCACTTGACATGGCAACTACAGTTTGCTTCTTGTTTTTCCAAGATATCATATTTCCACCAAAAAGAATGCAATAATTTGAAGTAGAGCATCTATCTGAGGGAGAGTCTGCCCAATCAGCATTTGTATAACCACAAATTTCCACATGCCCCTTATCTTCACATAGTAAGCCTCTTCCTGGTGCTCCTTTAATGTATCTGAGTATCCAAACAACAGCATCCCAGTGAAAGTCACATGGAGAGTCAAGGAATTGGCTTACCACGCTCACAGCAAAAGAGATATCAGGCCTTGTTACTGTGAGATAATTCAATTTTCCAACCAACCTTCGGTAACGCCCAGGATCAGCTATTGGCTCTCCATCTCCTGGTAGAAGCTTGACATTTGGATCCATGGGTGTATAAATGGGTTTGCACCCTAGCATGTCAGTTTCTTTCAAGATATCCAAGGCATATTTCCTTTGAGAGATAGAAATGTCATGTCTAGACTGTGCCACCTCGATACCTAGGAAATAACGGAGCTTACCTAGTTCCTTGGTTTGAAAATGCTTGAACAAGTATTGTTTCAATTGTCCAATGTGGACTCGGTCATTTCCAGTAATGACAATGTCATCTACGTAAACCATAAGATAGATGTATTGATCAGAAGATTGATGTCGATAGAAAACAGAATGATCGGCTTCACTGCGAATCATGCTAAAGGCTTGAACAACTGCGCTGAATCTACCAAACCAAGCCTAGGGGGATTGTTTGAGGCCATACAATGATTTACGAAATTTGCACACCAAACCAGACTCCCCCTGAGCAACAAAGCCAAGCAGTTGCTCCTTGTAGACTTCCTCCTATAAATCACCATGTAAAAAGGCATTCTTTATGTCCAGTTGATAAAGGGGCCAATGTCAGATAGCAACCATGGCAAGGAAAAGTCGAACAGAGGCAATCTTAGCAACTAGGGAAAAGGTGTCGCTATAATCAAAACCAAAGATTTGAGTATAACCTTTGGTAACTAAGCGAGCCTTCATTTGGTCAATGGATCCGTCTGGACCAACTTTAACGATAAACACCCACCTACAGTCAATAACAGATTTTCTTGCTAGTTTAGGAACTAAATCCCATGTGCCATTAGAGTGTAAGGCAAACATCTCATCTATCATCACCTGGCGCCAACCTAGCCTGTGGTTTTAAGAATAGGAATAGAAGACAAACTCAAAACAATATTTGTACTGCTGTGAAGAAAGACGATCATAACTAAAGAAAGCATAAAGTGGATGAGGGTTACGAGTAGACCATTTACCTTTCCGAAGAGTAATAGATGAACTGTCTGATGCAGGAACCAAGGCACAGGGAATGATAGGCGACAGTGGTGAGTTTTCTAGAACTTCTTCTGGAACAAGGCTGGCACTAGTAGGCAGTCGTGGTCGACGCTAAAAAGTAACAAGTGGACGAGAAGGACCATGGGCAGGTATCGGCGCAGTCATAGAAGTAGTACTACTGTTGGAATCAATTGGAGGACTAAAGAGAGGAATAGGAAGGATGGTGTTTACCTCAGAAGCATCCGCAGGTGAAGAAGAAAAGGGTTGCTGATCGAAAAAGGTGACATCACCAAACACAACATAGAGACCTAAATCGAGAGAATAGCAGCAATTCCCTTTCTGAAAGCGAGAATATTCGAGAAAAAGACACTTGAAAGCTTTTGTAGTGAGCTTGTCCTTACTTGGAGTAAATAATATAGTGTGAGGAGCTTGATCATTTAGTACAAAGGAAGGCATGCGATTTATCAAGTAACAGGATGTAGGAACAACAACCCCCCAAAAACAAATTGGAACATTCATAGGTAAGAGTAAAGTCCTGGCTATTTCAATTAAATGTCGACTTTTGCATTCAGCCACTCCATTTTGTTGTAGAGTATGAGGACAAAGTTATTTGATGTAAGATACCCTATTTAGCCAAGAATTCCTTAAAATCAAAAGACAGATATTCGTGTGCATTGCCACTACACAGAATATGGATAGTTTTCGTAAACTGAGTACAATTTTCAACGCAAAACTTTTGAAATATTGAAAATAATTCAAAACGATTTTTCATTAAAAAGATCCAAGTGCAAAGGGAATAATCATCAATAAAGGATACAAAGTATTGAAATCCTAAGCTAGAATTGACACGACTAAGTCCCCATATATCTGAATGAACAAGGAGGCTGAATCAGCTCTTTTACTGATACGACCAAGAAAGGTGAGGAACCATCTTTTGGAGTTTGAAGAGATTTGGATGTCCAAGACAACTGTGAATAAGGTCAAGAGAATCTGTCATGGTACATGTTGTTGAATTGGAGGGTTTTAAGTAGGGAAAGAGGAAAAGAGAGAAAACGGCTAACAATGAAACACTAAATATATTATTAATAGGAATAAGATGTGATGCAATTCCATAACTTAGTACTCTTATTTATACTAATACTAACACTACTAGTACTGGCTCAAGCCCACTAACATAAGACTAATAACCCTAATATTCTATAACACTCCCCCTCAAGCTTAAGCTAACTAAGTTTTAAGCTTGTTACAATTACATCTTAAAGAAAATAAACTAAAATCATAATGTGCCAAACAGTGTGACAGTGGCAGGCAACTGAATCTAGGATGGAGATAGGGCCAATGCATCTAAGACTAAGACGAACAGGGCTAGTGCATCTGGGACAAAAGCTGGAGTTGGTGCATCTAGGACAAAGTCGAGGCCAATGCATATAGGACAAAGCAAGTCAGTGCATCTAGGACAAAGCGAAGGTTAGTATGAGTCATAACCAACATAAGTCACCATCGAAATGATCGTCGAC
The DNA here is from genome assembly GCA_029884605.1 of Ormosia emarginata. NCBI lineage: Eukaryota > Viridiplantae > Streptophyta > Magnoliopsida > Fabales > Fabaceae > Ormosia > Ormosia emarginata. The sequence continues at coordinate 13,546,941 of JAQQTP010000078.1, read as the reverse complement.
CGGAAGAAAAGTCACCACTAGCATGATTCATCTGTGGGAGAGAAGTCACCATCGAAATGATCGTCGACGGGAAGAGAAGTCACCACTAGTATGATTCATTTGTGGGAGAGAAGTCATGACAAACACCAGCATTGAAGTATATATAACGACGAATTTATTCTCATTCTCCCCCTCAATGCTATGCTAGCATTGGAAAAGAACAAAACAGCCAAAAACAGAGATAACCACCACAAAGAATGCCAAACAGCCACGTGGAGGTTAGAGATGATGTACTGAGGCAAACAAACGACAAAGGAGCCCAGAAAGAAGGTGAAACAGCCATGGGTCAGTGTATAATTACCAAAAACAGAAACCACAAGGTACATGAAAGTCTCAATGCAAGTGAACAAGGGGACAGAGATGTTGGGTGAAGGATCTGAGTGCAGATCTGTGCAGAGGAGGTGGAGACGAGTCAGGCACGAGAAGCAGTAGCCGGAGAGGCGGCTAGACGTGTCGGAGAAAGGGTCGCGCCTGTTGCTAGTTGGCAGCGGCTATGGGCAGTGCGTGGGGGCGCGTTCCTAGGGCGTTGGGGCCAGGCTTCTGGAGTTGGGCAAATCGGATGTAGGCGAGTCTGTTGGTGTGATCGCCGACCGGAAAGGTTGCCGGAAAATTCACCGAAAAGTTAGACTATGGCAGTAGACGGCAGTGGACAGCAGAGGCAACGGCAAGAGATGGGAGATGAGATGCCGGAATACGTGACAGCAAGGGAGAAAGGCAGGCAAACCGGAATGGAAACACGGTTGGTCGGAAAAGATTTAGAAAGTGGGTGCCAAAAGGAGAGCTTGACAACCAGAGGCAGCAGCTAATCGGAGTTCCAAATCTTTAGGAACTCAGTAGCGAAAGTGACGGGACAGGTCACGGAAGATGGTACCTCTCTGATACCATGTTGAATTGGAGGGTTTTAGGTAAGGAAAGAGGAAAAGAGAGAAAACAGCTTACAATGAAACACTGAATATATTACTAATAGGAATAAGATGTGATGCAATTCCATAACTTAGTACTATTATTTATACTAATACTTAGGTCAAATACTAACATTACTACTACTGGCTTAAGCCCACTAACATAAGACTAATAACCCTAATATTCTATAACACATGCCACTAGAGAACTAGGCACAACAAGATGGTACAATTCTTATTACTCACGACTGACTCCAATCATCCTCCCAGTACCTTGATTCTGCACAAGAACAAAGTTTTTAGTGAAGGTAATGTAACAGTTAAGAGATCGGACTAACTTACTAACAAATATCAAATTGAAAGAACAGTCAGGCACATAAAGAACAAATGTTAAGGATAGAAAGGGACATGGCTGAGCTTGGCCAATACCGTTGACAACAACTTTGGTTCCATTAGCAAGAATAATAGGGGATAATTTATTAGAATAGATATGAGAGGTAAGAAGATCCTTATTATCACAAAGGTGATCAGAAGCACCAAAGTTAATTATAGATGGCCCAAGAGATGACTAAGATAAACAGGTAGTGGGATTACCAGTTTCTTCAACCGAAATATGTGAAGATGCCTTAAAGCGGAGGAAGGGCTCACAATCTGTAGTAGGAATGATCACACCAGATGTGGACGATGCTAACTCAAACTGAGCAAAATTAGCGGATGCTGGTTTACCATGTTTCACCCAACAATGCTCCTCCAAATGTCCCAATTTGTTACAAAAAGAACATGGTCTGCTACTACCACCACGACCACTACCAGAATTATTAACTTGAAAGACAAGAGCAAAAGACTCTGGTACTATCATGGTTGGGGAAGTAGGTGCTAGTGGTGTCATATCGAAGATATTCAACAATCGTTGAAAGGTCTGAGACAATGTGGGAATATCAACACTGGTTAGGATTTGTTGGCGTACAAGCTCCAATTCTTGTGGAAGAGTAGAGAGGATAAAGACAATAAAGAATTGTTCCTGTTGATTCTTGTGCTTAGACTGATCCTTAGTGTGAGGCATCATGGTAGCAAATTCTTGCATCAATGAGCGTGCTTTGCCAAGGAAGGATTCCAAACGAGTATCATGTTCTTTGCGCAAGCTCATCATACTAGAGACAATAGAGTAGAGGTGTTGTATATCATTAGTCTAGCAGTTTTGGGCTTCTTGCCACACCTCATAGCAAGTTTCAAATGGTTGAAAAACATCCACTATCTCTAGATCAATGGACTGCCAAAGGACACTAAGGAGTTGTGCATCAGTTTTCTTCCATTCAGAGAGATCAGCATTTGGTACATCTTCAAGTTTCGTGGTAAGATGCTCTGACTGCCCTTGTCTTGCAAACCAAATCTTTATGAAAGTCGCCCAAGACTTGTAAGTGGCTAACCCGGTCAATTTCTTAGATGTAATTGACAAGACACTAATGTTGGTTAAAATGACAGGACTTTTGGCAGCCGAATCAGACAGAGTAGAGTTAGAGCTTCTTGAAACACAAGAAACACTATCTCCCATTGTGAGAAAACAAAGGAAGATAACCAAAAAGTAAAAGGAACACCTGGAATAGGTCCAAAAAGGATTGGGCAGGTCTGAAATCAACAGCACACAGAAAGGACAGCAGAAAAACACCCAAAAACACGAGCACCGAGGCACCCACGATCTGAAACACCCCTAAAACGGCCAAGGTAGGAACCGAAAAGGCTTGGGATGTCTTCTACAGGAGATTTCATCTAGGTCTGTGGAAGAAAGGCGCTAGAAAAAGGTCCCACGCTCCCTCACGCGCCCGCGAGTGGGTTCAAGTGCAACAGACTTGTGGTGGCGCATGAAGCTTCAGATGGCGGTGTGATTTCAGGATATGGTCAGATAGGAGGTTGTGCTTCTGATTCCAGAGGTCTCGCACCCAGATCTGAAGGTTTGACGGTCGCCGGAAAGTGATCGGTGGAGGGAACTGTGCCTGAAAAGTTGCAGTGGTGAGGGCTTGCAGAAATTGAGTTGAGGCAAGGAAGGGGAAGGTTGGAATTGAAGCGCGGCTTGGAGAATTTGCCACTGCACAGTGGGTGCAGCAGCGGATTAGGGTTTAGACAGAGACGGGTCGAAACCCTCTCTAATACCAACTTGAAAATAGAGGGAATATTGCTGAATTGTGTGTCTTAACTGACCACACAAGACTATATAATAGGGTTAGTATTAAATACAAAGATATACAATCCTAATCAAATACAAGAATAAATCCTAAGATTGATCCTAATTGATTCTATCATACATACAAGATATACTTCAATACATATACAGATATTCTAACAACCTGAATAGCAACTAGCATAGTTCCAGGACAAGCAAGAAATTTAATTCTCTCCAAGGAAGTTTTAAGAATACAATGTGCACACAACTTGATTCCACAAGAAAAAGAGAGAAGTGCCCCAACCATCAATCACCTATCCGTCTGCTCAATCAAGCATTTCTAAAAAACCAAATCAGACTAAAACAGCCAAACATTTCTACATTTCATCTGGAGTGGAGAGGCAACAAAATCAATTGTTCTCATACTTATAGTCTCAATTCAAGTAAACAGATTCACATTTTCCTGCATGGTGAATAATCATATTTAACACACAATAGATATGCACACTGGGAAAATAAATTGATGTTGATATTTCAAGAACTCAAAATCACAATCAATTTGAAACAGAGCAATGAAAAAAATGCCATAACACAAAATTGCAAGATCTAATGGACTTAACCAAGAAAGCTAGGCATGAAAGTAAATAAGTAGAGGCTGCAAGCACACCTGCTTAATATCTCTCAATGCAAACAGTCCAATACAGATTTCCCCATTCACCATCCACTGTTCAGAAAAGAACAAAGGAACAAAAGGTCAAGTGATGTGCAACCAAAAGGTTGAAAGAATGACATTAAGTAAATAATTCTTGATTTCATGGTCTAGGCCACAGCCACTAATACAAAAAAAATGACATTAAGGGATAATGTTATGTAATAGCATACATCCACATTCCCGATTATGATAAGCATGATAATAGACGTATTGATCACACAAACAACTATTCATTCATATACATAAAATGAATAAAGTTACTAGACATATACAGGCTAATAGCAATAATATAGCTCCCAACAAAAAAACCCCATAAAAATAGGCTTCTCAAATATCATCACCTTACTTGAGAAACCATAAAAGATGCATGTACTCACCTTTTCTGTCCGACAATTAGGATCACAACTATGATTAATGAATCGCCCCAAGTTTCCTTTTGCACTGGCATCTATCACCTAAAAATATAGCAATGTGAATAGAGAAGTAGAAGAGCAAATGACAGAATAACTTAAAAAACATAAATAACAAGTAACAACAACAACAGCAACAGAAACAAACCCCTAAAATAACGAGAGAAAGAAAGCACAATGCAACTAAACAGAACCGAATGTGCTATAGAGTGAAGAAAAACTACAACAACAATATTAGTTGTTAGTCTAGAAAGTACTAGAACAAGTTAGCTGTCAGATTAGTTATAGGTTAGTTAGAATAATATTATACAGAGTTGGTTAGTTAGTTAAGTTTCTGTTAACTATATAAATATACAGCTGTGTATATTCAGTTGATTGGGTTATTTAGTTTTCAGTTTTCAGTTTCAGAATACTTCTCTCTCCTCTCTCATTCTCTTTCTCTCACACTCTCTCTCTCTCTCTCTCAAACACTTTCTTGTACTTTCTCTCACTTTCTCACTGATAAGAATTCTCAAAAACAACAACAACAAAGCTTTATCAGGACACCATTCACATGTACGCAAGCTCAACTGCATGCTCAGAATAATAAATAATTATAATGTCGATAGGATAGCATGAAATAGAAAAGTTAAAATTTGATAACTTTGGTAATACTTAGTCTTCCTGTTGATACATTGTCCAGAACCTACTTTCCACTATTTCAGTTACTTAATTCCTAGCCCACTATTTAGACAAAAGGTCAAACAATCAGGCATCCGAAATTAATCAAGTCATCACCATTCATACAAGTTTTCAATAGAAGTGAACTAGAATAATCCATTTAACTTACCATTAACAGCAAAATACCAAGACCCATATTGCTAACAACATAAAAATCATGATCAATTAATTATGTGAAGCCAAAGAAAGTCTACCCATTAATATCAGCTACAATAACAGGTGTGGTTTTCACATTGAAGTGATTCCTGGGCTCCCATACTTTTATTCAGGCATATTTTCTGGGTGGGAGGTTAATATGGGTTGAATATTAGGTTTTTCTAAATTCTTCTAGCATGTGAAAGGGGCAGAGATTTAATGCAAAATAAGCCTATACCCAGACTTGTACGAATGCAGTTTTCTTTTCCTTTTCTTATTTGTTTTCTTCGAAGGAAGGGGGTGAGCAAATGAGAGGATTTCCATTGGATAAGGGAAGTATAAAAGACAAAGCTAAACTTCAACTACTGTCTATTGATACAAATAATTATGTTAATTAACACACCATCAATCACAAACAAATCCATGAACATTTCTAGGCAATGAAGATACTGGGCACTAAAAGAAATAAAGTTTTTCCAATGAAGTAAGCAGATATAGGTTGTATTCATACCTCACTGCCATTCAAGGTCATAAAATAGAAATGCCTATGACCCTTCAAAGCATACTCTCTTTGTCGTGCCTCATAAGCATGCACATCAAGCACCTGTTTGGACCACAAATTAGATATCTTGTCTTGTATATAAAGGTCTATGATGTGCACAAGCTGCACATCACCTGTGCATACACAAAGAGACATTGCATCAATGCCCCCAAATAGAATAACAGTGCAAATGCGCACTCCATAAGAAATAACATAATCCAGTAAATACAGAATCCAATCTTCTTAGCATGCTCCTTGTCTTTCCTTAACAAGCAGCGCAAGTTGATTGTTAGATATAAGTTATTCATTAGCCCTAGCCCGAAGGCATAAGCTATTAGGCCCTAAGTGGATCAAACCTGTTGTAAAATATGTAATTATTAGCCTTTTTTGTATTTGGCCCATTAGTCAGGCCCTTTAGTTAGAACTTAGGCTATATATTCAGATTAGTGATTGTATTCTAATATGAATTCAATAATAACATTCAGAATACCTTTTTACACATGGCATCAAGAGCTCCCGGTCTTGGGGCTAGCCGCCTTCATTGCGGATTTTTTTTTTCTTCTGCCTTCAATGCAACTTCTGACACCTTCTTTGTGCCCTATTTTGCCCTTTAGACCTCACCAACTACTGTTCCGCTCCATTCAGCCGCCGTTAGGGACTGTTCAGCTCCGTTCATCGCCGTCCTCCTCTTATCTCGCGCCAGTGACCCCACCATCGGGTTCGCCGTCCAAAAGCCGACCAGAACCCAGAATATCTCGACCAACGACCGCCGGACGCGCCGCCATAGCTCCGACCATCTCCGGGTGCGTGTGTGTCACGCGTCGCCTTCTGGCCATTTTTTTTGTCGCGTGCTTTTCACCATAGCACCATCGGACCTTCCTCAGTCCGTTTGAGAGGTCCAATCTGTAATCGGAGAGCCTTTTTTCATGGCTCATTTGAAGCCTGTGCATTCGTTCTTCCTGACAGCACCTCTGTTCAACAATTCTGATGTTTGAACCTGGAGAAGACTATCTTAGTAAGCCTCTTAAATATTGTTCTCGAGCAATGAATGGTAAGAAGTCTTATGCATCTGCTACTATCCCTCGAGATGTATGGATTATTGACTCTGGTGCCACTGATCACATGACATTTCATTCCAAACATTTCTCCTCTTATGCCTCCTCTTCTAGTCTCTCTTACATTACTGTTGCTGATGTATCTCATAATCCTATTGTTGGTTCTGGGAATATTGAACTTCAATCCTCGTTAAAATTGAAAAATGTGCTTCATGTTCCCAGCCTTTCCAATAACTTGATCTCTATTCATAAACTTACTCGAGACCAAAATTATGCAGTAACATTTTTCCCTTCTCATTGTGTTTTTCAGGATCTTGCCACGGGAAGGACGATTGGAGTTACTAAGGAACAGGGAGGGTTGTACTATCTGTCTGATGAAAGGGATGGTCCGAAGGTGTTGTCTTCCTGTCTCCAGTCTCATTCTGAGTCTCATTCCCCTACATCGCAGGTCTGGCTTCAGCACAAGCGTCTTGGTCATCCTCCTTTTTCTCTTATTAAGTCTATGTTCCCATCCTTGTTTTTACAATAGTCTGTCGAGTCTTTTAAGTGTGACGTCTGTCAGTTTGCTAAACACCATCGTGTTACTTTTCCCTCTAGTTTTAATAAAAGTGTCGAAGCATTTGATCTTATACATTCTGATGTTTGGGGACCTGCCCCTATTTCTAACATTTCTAGTGCGAGATGGTTTGTTTCCTTTATTGATGACTGTACTCGAATGACTTGGCTTTTTTTGATGAAGGATAAATCAGAAGTACCCCTACTGTTTACTCAATTTTATCATATGGTACAAACACAATTTGGGAAATGCATTAAAAAATTACATTCAGACAATGGAAAAGAATATGTCAATCATAGCCTTTCAAGCTTTAATAGTAAACAGGGCATCATCCATGAATTTATATGTGTTGACACCCCGCAACAAAATGGAGTTGCAGAAAGAAAAATCGCCACTTACTTGAAGTAGCTCGAGCCCTTCTCTTCCAAATGTCTGTCCCAAAGTCATATTGGGGAGAAGCTGTACTGACTGCTGCCTATCTGATTAATCGGATACCATCTCGTGTTCTAGGTAATGTCAGTCCTGTTCAGTTTATGCTCTCACACTTTCCGTCTGTTCGTATCATGCAGAGTCTTGAGTCGCGAGTATTTGGTTGTGTTGCCTTTGTTCATGTTCATAAGCAGCATCGAACTAAGTTGGATTCTCGTGCAGTCAGGTGTGTCTTTCTGGGTTATGCACCTAACAAAAAAGGGTACAAATGCTATCATCCTTCCAGTCGTAAGTACTTTGTCTCTATGGATGTCACCTTCCATGAACATGTGTCGTTCTTCACTCACCCTCAACTTCAAGGGGTGAGCAGTACTTTGGAATCTGTGTCCGAGTTTCTCATCCTTGGTCCTTGTCTTCCTAAGTCACTTGCTCCTCAGTTAAATGTTCCTCAGTTACCTGTTCCCGAGTCACCTGTTTCACTTGTTTCTGAGTCACCTGCTTTAGAGTCCCCTGTTTATGGTTCTGTTCCTGTTCTTTCATCTGTGTTACAGGAATCAGCACCTTCAGTGCCAGTGAAGAACAAAGCTAGTGAGCCAACATTAGTATATCAGAGGAGAGAAAAACCCAACCTAGTCTAGAAACAACTTCAACTGTTTGAACCGGAGGTAAATACTGAAAATATTTTTCCCATTTCTGATTCTTAGATTTCTGATACTCTTGGCCCTGATCCAGATGATTTACCAATTGCTTTGAGAAAGGGAAAAAGGTCTTGTGCCAAGTACCCTATTTCCCAATTTGTTTCCTCTAAACATCTTTCTCTGCAGCATCAAAGTTTTATTACAGCTGTTGACTCTGTGAGAATCCCAACAGTTCAAGAGGCACTAAAAGATGCAAATTGGGTCCAAGCTATGGATGAGGAGATGAAAGCACTTGAAAGGAATGGAACTTGGGAAATTGTTGAGAGGCCAGGGGGCAAGAAACCAGTTGGTTGCAGGTGGATCTATACAGTCAAGCACAAATCAGATGGCACTCTTGATCGATACAAGGCAAGGCTAGTGGCAAAGGGATATACTCAGACCTATGGCATCGATTATGAGGAGACGCTTGCTCCTGTGGCAAAGATGAACACTGTTCGTATTTTACTCTCTCTTGCTACCCATTCTGGGTGAGAACTAAACCAGTTTGATGTTAAAAATGCTTTCTTGCATGGAGACTTAGAGGATGAGGTGTACATGGAGATTCCCCCAGGATTTGGTCCCACAAGTGGAGAAAACAAAGTGTGTAGATTGAGGAAGGCTTTATATGGGTTAAAACAATCTCCCCGAGCATGGTTTGGAAGATTTACAAAAGCAATGGTGTGCCTCGGCTACAAGCAAAGTCAAGGAGATCATACACTTTTCTTCAAACATTCAAAGGGAGGAAAAGTGACTGTACTTCTTGTTTATGTTGATGATATTATTATCACAGGAAATGATCCAGTTGAGAGACAATTGCTCAAGGAAAAATTATCTGCAAAGTTTGAGATGAAGGACCTTGGGAAACTTAAGTACTTCTTGGGGATTGAAGTGGCCTACTCAAAACAAAGCATTTTCATTTCTCAAAGGAAGTATGTGTTTGATCTTTTGAAGGAAACAGGCAAACTGGGATGTAAACCAGCAAGTGTTCCCATTGAGCAAAATCATAGAATGAGCACTGAAGAGAAGAGTGCCAAGGTTGACAAGGTCCAATATCAGAGACTAGTGGGGAAGTTGATTTATTTAGCACACACTAGACTCGATTTAGCTTATGCAGTCAGTGTTGTGAGCCAGTTCATGCATGATCCGAGGGTGAGACACTTGCAGGCTGTAGATCGTGTTCTGCAGTATCTCAAAGCCACTCCAGGGAGGGGACTCTTGTTCAAAAGAGGTGGAAGCTTGACTATGGAGGCTTATACTGATGCAGATTATGCAGGTTCAATGAGTGATAGAAGGTCCACGTCAAGTTATTGCACTTTCTTGTGTGGGAACCTTGTTTCTTGGAGAAGTAAGAAGCAAAATGTAGTAGCTAGATCAAGTGCTGAGGCTGAATTTAGAGCCATGGCACAAGGAATTTGTGAGCTATTGTGGATGAAAATTGTGCTTGATGACTTGAAGATAAGGTATGAGGGACCTATGAAGTTGTTTTGTGACAATAAATCGGCTATCAGTATTGCTCATAATCCTGTTCAGCATGACAGGACAAAACACATTGAGATAGACCGACACTTCATCAAGGAAAAGCTGGATAGTGGATTAATAACAACAGCCTACATCCCATCTGGGCACCAACCTGCAGATGTGTTAACAAAAGGCTTGCCAACAGAACGATTCAGCCAACTTACTTGCAAGCTAGGAATGATAGATATACATTCACCAACTTGAGGGGGTGTTGTAAAATATGTAATTATTAGCCTTTTTTGTATTTGGCCCATTAGTCAGGCCCTTTAGTTAGAACTTAGGCTATATATTCAGATTAGTGATTGTATTCTAATATGAATTCAATAATAACATTCAGAATAACTTTTTACACAAAACCCATACTAGCTAACTCCATTATCATGATTAAATTTTAATGAAATGAAACAGAAAGCCTGTGCTATTCCATGCTTGAAGTCCAACATTTTTCACATGTGGTAAAGCATTAGAGATTAACAAAATATAATCAATATTCTTTGGTACACAGCTAAAAGCTTAATATTTTTCTGTGTCTAGAAATTCAAATTGCACAAAACAAAGTTAAACTTTCCGCTTCATCCTATTGATGCATATGATAGTGATCAACTCAGCGACAGACCCAGAAATTTTGGGTAATGGGACAAATGTAATATATACACACAACAAAAAAATTTCAAATGTTTATCTTTACACATAAAAATACAATAATATAAAATACCCTCTCTTTGACCTCATTCAAAAGATCAAAACGTGATATGGGCCATATGTAGCCAAAATAAAGGACAATGAAAAGCCGATGCATGGAGTCTGGAGTGTTGGGTTGCAGAACCTCCTCTCTCTGACCTCGTATCTGTAAATATGTGTATAATGTGTTGTTCTGTCTCAGAATCAGGCCCCCCCTCTTTCTGCATTGTTCTGCAGCAAATTATCTTTGGAACAAGCTGTTTGGGTTTTTTGGAGAAGCCTGGGTCTGCCCTAAGGATTCGCATCAATTTCTCCTTATGAAGTTTAGAGGATTTGGCTCTCTTAAAGAAGCAAAGATCTTATGGCAGTGCTCTATCTACGCTGTTCTATGGTGCTTATGGCTATAAAGGAATGCTAGAATTTTCAAGGGAACTTTTTCAGCTTTAGACTTCATTTGGGATAGGGTTATTTTTTTGACTTCCCTTTGGTGTTCTGCTCGTGGTCTCTTTAATGGTGTTTCTTTGTTAGACATGCAGAGAGATTGGCATGCTTTGTTGCATGACACAATCCCATAGGTTTTGGCTTTATCTTTTTGTTTGTTTTTGGAGGATGTCTTATCCTCTAGTGATGTAATTTTCTCTTCTTTTCTAATAATATTTCTTTCTCTATCCAAAAACAAAAAAGTTAGGATTTAAAAAGTTCTAAAAGTATACTCAATCAACCATTCTTTTAAGGGGCAGAATAGTAAGGCCAAATCCAAACCTCCTTAAATAAAGGACAAAAATGGTAAAACCTATATAGTAACAGAAATATTTTTAAGTGAGCGTGGGCATGTGCCAATTTTTAAGTGAGTGTGGGCATGTGCCCCCACATCCACCAACTTGGGTCCCTCTCGTCAACTCAAACTAAATCAGCTTACTCCCCACTTATTGCTAATACATCAATTGATTAGCAACATGAAGTCCAATAATATTATTTCTGCATGAAAAAGAAAAGCTAAGAGGAAGAGGATCCAAAGCCAAAATCATGGCATGAAAAGACAGAAAGAGGGAAGGGGAGAGGAAGACAAATTAAACTTGACTGGAGCTTGACTTTGTTAAAGGTAACGCAATATGATTACCAAATTTTGAGATTCAGCTTCAAAAGTCAATATTTTATATAACATAATTCAAATAATCTGTTGATCAATGTAGTTCTGATAAAAGACAGAAAAGTATTGTCCAAGTTACCTCTCCAACATATTCAATAAGAAACTGCCCTTTAGCTATACCCTCAAGCGCCTTCAGTCCATAACCCTTTTTCCCACATTTGAACCACTTCAGGCTTGCATACTTGCGTCTCTGGAACTGAAATTAAAAATTTTGACTAAAATGATGCCTTTGGCAGGAGGGGAGCGAAAAAAAAGAAAAAAAAACAGATACTAGTATCTTTTTAGCAGAAAAATATATAGTTTATATACCTGCTGATTGGAACAATGGTCCCCACATGGACAGGTTCCTTGCACACATTCAATGTTAAGCATCCGGTTTAGACATTCATCACCACAACCCAATTTTCCTTCGGTTGGTGGTATACAATGGCAGACCATTATCTAATAAATGTTCAGAGGTACAAAGAATAAGGCATATAAAGCTGATGTGAAAATTCACAAATTTCTAAAGCTTAATTGAAACCAAAATGCTATCCGTCATGATTACATATAAATCTTAATCAAAAGTAAAATAAGAGCTAACAGTGATTGATGCGATCATGCAAAAGCAAAGGGAGAAAGACATATATGAAGAAATGGACTAAGTTTATGCAAGGGTACGAAACACAATTCCTCAACATTTATATGAAAATAATAAATAAGGTCAATAACAAATCCAATCCTCAGCAGAGTACACCCACCATACAAAGCACAAAGAGTTCAGGTCATATTTAGGCATATCAACTTCATGTTAACCCAATCTGATTCAAATAGACAGCTACAATCCTATTTCCCATTGTTTTAATATAAAACAATTATTGAAAGGAGAGAAAAGTAAAAGAAAGTAGGGCAAGGAATCCTCCTAGTCCTGGAATAACACAAAATACACACATGCATAATATTTTATTTTTTAAATAAAAAAAAGCTCGTAAGAGCTCTCATTCCCTCTGCAAGTCAGACAAGGAAACCCCTATCCCAAATAAGATGTGTAAATAATAAACAATTAGTTTTATCCCCATTAAATACCATATAAATAACTAAAGCCTTGAGCTTAGAGGACATTTAACCTCAAGAAAGAAGGGGTGACCACTGGGTTTTAACTAGAAGGAACCCCAAATCAACAGAAATTGAAGTTACAAATGAAAGAACCAGAAAGTTTCAAGGACCAAGCCCTATTATCTGGAGACCTAGTGCAATAAAAAGACTCAAGGAAGAAATATCCTATTTCTTTCTTACTGTTATGTCTAACTTAAAATGATATAGCACAGGGGTTATTTTATCATGTCTAGCTCTTTCGTTTTAATGTGTCTGTGTTTTTTGGTCTCTGACTATGGTGTTTCTTCCCAATACCTTAAGGAGAATGACTTATCACCAATCACCATCATACTAATATTAGGGTAGGTGCTATAAGCCAACAGCCTAATATGACCAGTTGGGACATTTATTATGTATATACATGCTAATCCAAATCACCCTTATCACTTGGACATTAAAAAAACAATACACAACTCAATCCAACAAGGCAATATGATAATCATATGTAAAATATAAAACTAAAACAACTTAGGACCTCATCAATAGTCTGAGTTTTGCAGCTACGATGAAGAAACTCATTGTTAAAAATACAGGTAAAAGTTGACTCCTGGGAAACTGCAATACATAAAACAAAGTACACATCAGACAATAAGGGAGATTAAAGGAATGAGAAAGGGATTAGATGGCAACAAAACAGTCTTCAGGCCCATTTGAATACACTTCATAAGAGCTTATCTACTAAAATAAGGACTTATGTTTCTTAAAAGTGGTGTTTGGGTAAGCTTTTGAAGAAGCTTTTAAGAGAACTTATAAAGAAGATATTTCATACAGCTTGAGAAACAGCCCCTGCAAAAGCTGTTTCAGCTTGTGCAGGAAGCTGCTGGGGCGAATTATTTTGGACAAAAGTAACCTTACCGAAATTTTAAAATTCCAATCCATGTCGTACTCCGACCCCAAATGAATCAACAAGATAATTCAGAAGTTTTCCAATTTGAAATATGATCATTAATATAATTGAATGGATCTACATTCCATGTACAAGTTACTCACGAGTTTTTGTCAACTATATACGCACATTTAGTGTGTTTGGAGTAGCTTATTTTGTGTTCAAAACAGCTTTTGAAAAAAAAAAAGTGATTATTTTCTCAAAAATAATTGTTTCCAAACATGCACTTAGCTAAACAAGTCCACTCACAAGCTTAATTTCTATTTTATTTATTTGTTAGTAGGAAAAAAGTCAAAACAAGATTGACTCAAGCTTATTTACTTAACTTAAGCGGACAAGTCAAATTCTTTTTAAATATAACAAATATTTAATAATTTTTAACCAAACCTTTATGTATGCAATTGGCTAATTAAAAATCAAACCTTACCATGTTGCTTCTGAATTAACCTTACCAAAAATGAGAGTAGAGTCAAATAAATATTTTTTTTGTTAAATTTTTATTAGTGTTTAAATATTTTAGCGTTTAAATTAATTAGTTTTTTAAAAAAAATATGACAAGTTTTTTTAAAAAAATATGCAAGTTTTTTTAAAAAAATATGACAAGTTTTTTTTTTATACAAATACTTATATATGCCCTTTTCAGTAATTTTTCATAAGTAAAAGCTCTTATACAATTATGTATCCAAACGGCTTCATTAATCAAGTAAGTCCTTATGCAATGCAGCGATTGTGCATCCAAACAAAAAACAGCTTATTTATAAGTAACTTTTGACATATGACCTTGTATCATAAGCTCTTATCGTATAAGCCCTTATTTAAGCTATTCATCTGAACAGGACCTATAGCTTTAAGCTTAGATTTCAGTTTTTCTACTAGATTTTTCTTATGATGAAAAAACTTTCAAGCAAACATTGCATACCCAATGGAGGCCGATATTGCAGTTCCTTATAATTTTTAGAGTCTTCATAAGCATCTTCTTCACCAGATGCATCTGATAATCCCAATTCTGCATTAATCTCTCCATTTGACTTTTCCTGAGGAATAGAGCAATCAGCAAAGGCTTTATCATTGCTGTCCTTACATGTCCTTCAAAAGAAAATCACAGATGAGAAAGAACAAGTTACTAAAAGAAAGTGGGAGTAAAATATGGGCAAGGTATTTGCCTCATGTATCTCATATATGTAAAGACTTAAGAAAGGACGGACATAATTAACTACAAATGTAGCATGTTCAGTTAATTACAAACAATGTTAATCATGAAAAACATCTATTTCTAAACTAACCCTGATATACAAACACATGCTTTTACCAAATTCTGCATCTCTAGCTTCTATGCAAAAATTATGGAAACTCAGTAATGTGAAACATTGTATACCAGGTGCAGTTTGTTTCTTCAATTAGGTCTGCAAGCACAACTGGAATACGCCGCCACTTGTGACAATCATCGCAACGCACCCATGCATTACGTGGTGATAGATGCTGCTCTCCAAAACCAACAGCAGGTACCATGTCCAAATTAGATACATCTATTGATACTCTGTTGTCACCAGCATCCAACTTGTGATTTCCAACAAGATCATTTGCTGTGACGTCAAAAAAAGAAAAATCCTATTTACATTTAAAAGCTTAAACCATATAAACACCTAAGATTAAGAAATAATACTAGGTAAGTAAGACTTAGACAATCACGAAGAACATGTGATCTGTCAAAGAAGCATCCAAAATGCAAAGGATATTTAACATTATGATGCACTCATTTGACCAAAAAAGGAGAGAGAGAGCGAGAGAGAGATACCTGTATGTGAGCGATCTTCCACTTCACACATAACTTTATCAGAGACACCTTTTCCCTTGACTTCACTATTCTTAATTGGTTTTTGCTTTTTCCCCTTGCGCCTACAAGTAGTCATTTTCCTGCTTGGTGAGTCAGAAGCTTTAGATTTCGGCTTGCTAACTTTACTAGGTTTCAGACTTTTAGGGAGTTTACGCCCCAAAGATCTTGCAGAAGACAGCAAATTTTCAGAATCCTGGGATTCTGAAAGCCCATGGTCAACAGATGGGTCACAAGTTGTCTTAACATCGATGCAATTTTTTACTTCCAAAGCTTCAGTGGAGTCACCACGTTCAATCTCTTCAGGAAGGGGCAATGGTTCCGTGGATAGTTCTTTACAGCTTACTGATTTGCTTGAAGCATTTATGTCAGTGGAAGTATGCAATTCCAAAGAGCTAACTGCATCACAGGAATTCTTCTTACGTCTGTGATTCTTAGAGTGCTTAGCTCTATTTTTCCTTGGCGGACCTTGCGTATCTTCAGTAATACTTGAGCAAGTAAGCTTGCCTTTCTTCTTCCCTCTCTTGCTGCCAGTAACACCCAAATGAGAATTAAACTCTTCAAAAGAACCTAAAACAGCAAGATGCACATCTTCTTGATGTCCTTCTCCAACCAGGACTTCCGGAATTGAATTGATAACTTCTGAATCAGGTGAAGTTCCAGAATCCATACCCTCATTATTGATTGGCTCTATCAATGCTTCAACCACTCTAGGAACCACGAGACACAGTTCCTCTGCATACCCATCTGACTTCTCCATTATTGAAGTACTTTCTACGTAGCTATTTGCAATTTGTCCATTTAGAACAAGAGCATCCTCGTCCAGGTTGTTTTGGAAAGATTCGAACTTGCCCAAAGCCACCACTTCTGAAGCTTTACCTTCAGCATTGCTGGCTACTTCTTGGGAACCTGAACCAGACCCAAAGTAGGAAGCAGAAGTCAAGCCATCAACAACCTCTGGAGTCAAGACATTTGAGCAACGTAAATCTTCTTTGCCCACCTTGATCTTCAGACGAACACGAGTAGTTGAAACAGAACACTTCTGCACTGAACTCAATGAGCTAGAACTTGCACCTCTTTTTATTGCTTTGCCACTTTTATGGCTGCTTCTAGCCTTCCCCAATCCTTGGAACATAACTTTACTGACTCCAAGCTCATTATCTTGTTCAAAAACCTGTTTAATGTTCCCAAGCAATCCCCAGATAGAAGAACGAGCTGGTTTGGAGAAACAACTTCTTTTCTTTCTAGCAGCCTCCAAGCTTATCTTCATACCCCCAACTGGGTGTGTAAAGCTGGCTTTATTCTTGCATTTTCTAGAAGCCTTTTTGGTTTGTGTCTTACGACCAGATTTAGTTCTATGACTATTCCTTTTAGAAGGCAACGGTATGCGTTCAGTGATACACTCAACTTCAGCAACATCTTTGTCTTCATTATCTGTCTGTCCTTGATTGCCCACAGCATTACTATAATTGATGGAACCATTATCACCCTTGGGGAGGAGATCAGGCATATCCTTTGAAGAGTTATTGGTGATTAAAACAACAGTGGGCTGGTCTGATTCAGGATAAAATGGTTGTCCAAAGGTACAGTTGGTAGTTGTTTCTGAGGAACAGTCCATCAATTTACAGAAATTATCATCTATTTGCAATATAGTGTTCTTCATATCAAGATTTATTTCATTCCCCTGATCCAACATGGTAGGCTCACAAGGTGAACTCTCCAAGGTCCTCCGGCTAACTGATGAGGACAACACATCAACATATTTATCAATAATACATTCTTTATCAACAAAATCTCTAATCTTTTCTTCCAAAGAACTATTGCAATCCTGACCATCTTTCTGACCACGTAGCTGATCAACTCTGCTGTCTACTTCTGTATGTAATACATCCGAGGGAACTTCCCTATGTGAAGGAGATATCTGCTTGCAAGCATCAGCTTCCATTCCATCTAAAGCATCACATTTTCCCACAACCTTCGACAAGGGATCAGCATTTCTCATAATGTCCTCCTGCTCATTTTGTTTGTTGCAATCGACTAGCAAGTCAATCATGGGTTCTGATTCCAAGGACACTTCAGAGTGCCTGAAATCAAGCATACAACTGCAAGCATCAGTGAGTGAACCAGTGTCATTGTTTTTGCCTTCCACAACTGCTAATACATCTCCTGCAGAAGGGAATATGTTGCCCTCATCATCCTTCAGCTTACCCTGTTGAACACAAGGATTTTGCAAACCATCTGCTGTTAAAAACTCCGATGGCATGTCATGGTTGCCTTCATCTCGAACATTTTCTTCCGAGCATAACCTACCACTTTCTAGACTTGAAACTTCAACTTTCCCACAACACATCCTTAAACAATTCCCACCATCATCTTCCAAAGTTTTCTCCACTACCAACATATCAGCATTTTCACATTCACCCACCAATGCATGTCTGGACATCTCCGTAACATCAACAGAACTTGCAGGACCCACGTGGCCCTCTCTAGATGACTGCACACAACCATCCGTCACATTGGAGATGCCAACATCAGAATCCAACACATAGCAAGCTTCTGCTTCTTCTGAAAACTGCTGCACAGTAACAGACTGCACCGGCAACTCCAAGCACGAATGCTGCTCAATAACAGACTCGCCCGAGGGATCATCTACCAAAGTCAATTCCCCACAGGAGCCCATCTCAATTTAAAACAAATCATTCAAATCTATCACTATCACACTACCACTAACCTGTCACTGGGTACCTAAATATCTGATCAAAATTGAACTCCACCAAGAAAAAAGAAGAAAATAAAATATAGAAAAATAAAAAAAAGGCCAAACCCAGTACAATGTATCAGCTAATATCTTCCAATACAACCTCAAACACTATATTCTGATTCAACGCTACCTTCAATTAAAGGCAAAACTTAACAACGGTACCTGCACCGTAGCTGGCAGAAAAATCAGAGCCCAGAAAGAAAACCCTAGAAAACCAGCATTATTGCAATGTCCTCTGCACGGAAACAGACCAAGAAAAAAAAAAACCGAACTTGGATTACTCTACACAAACACGTTAAGAAAATAGTGCGAAAATTCAAAAAAAAAAAAAAGAAAACTTGGAGAGCAAGTAGATTGCAGAGAGGAAGCAGATACCAAACTGTGTTGAGATTGAGGATAAGGAATTTTGGGTGGCTTCAACAATGGTGCGTTTTGGAGAGAGAATAGTGTGGGTCGAGGAGAGAGAAAGTAGGGGTGTGTGCGGAAGAGAGAGAAAGAGATGATTGGTGATGAGAGAGAGAGACAGAGAGAGAACAGGAAAAGGTTCCGACCGGAGGGAGGAGGAGGATTCTTTTCTCTCTCAGTTGTGTCCATATATCTCAAGGTATGTTTGTGAACTAGTGACATATATCAGAACAGAGCCACATAAGGATTCTTTATCATATTCATATATCAGAACAGAAGGAAGGGTCACACCGTTTTGTGGATGATCTCTTGCTCTTTTCCATATAAGGTTTTCTCGTTTTGTTCTTTGTAGGGCACATGTCCAAACAACAGAGCCATTTTATGGCTAACAAAATTTTCCATTGGCTAATCGATCTTTTTGATGAATTATGAGTAATGCTTATTGTCACGAAAGTGAATTCGTGAATTTTTGACGAAACGTGTTGTGAGAAGTAAATGTCGTTGCATGATTTCCTGCTCCTCATATTTTTGATTATTACCAAAATATCCTTTTTTAATTATCAACTTTTTTTACACCCATTTTTTATTTTTTTGTTGTAGCATTTGCTGCCACATCAATTCGTGGTCAAATTCGTAGATATTTTTATGTAGCAAATAGCATTACTCATGAATTATTATTTTTTTTTGAATTTTTTAAATTTAAAATAATATAAATAACAATTATTATAAAAATATTTTAAAATTAATTATTAGTTTTTATATATTTTTTATATTTATTATACATTTTTTTATAATATATTTTATTATTTTAATTATATTATACCAAAAACTCCTTATCATATCATGAGTTATAACCCACTCCTCCCTCGGGATAGAATTTGAACTAAATAGAGAGGATAAGATAGGTGATAGGATTGATTTATCCTATCCTGCTTCACCAAACAATGATTTTAGACAGGATATAAAAATTGATTTGTCTATCTCTACAAAATTAATTTACGTTAATAGTTTAACCGATTCTATAAAAAAATTGAAGAGTTTCCCCTAAAAATCGACGTTCCCAAAAATATTTCATCCTTGTATAATGAAACATATTTATATATATTCAATTCATATCAAGAAAACACATATAAGATGATAAACATAACAAAAATCTCAATACATATAAATACGATGTAATCCTTAATCAAGTAAATGTAATAAAATGTAAGTACATATACATCAATGAGAAGGGCAAATGAATGTGGGGGTCGTGATGGGGATCGAAGAAGGTCCTGCTGTGAGTGATGAAGATATGGTGGGTAACCCGTATATGGTGGATATGGAAATGACGGTGTCGGGGTAAAAGTATAAGGATATGGTGGGTAAGGGTAAGTAGGTGGTGGGTATGATGTAGATGGTGGATAACCTGGATATGGCGGGTACGAGGGAGGTGGTGGGCTAGACGGACGGTAAGTAGCGATAGAAGTGGGCGGTGGGCGGAGTATTAGGCACGTAGAAGAACCGAGTCATCTGGAAGACGTAGTCGTGATCGAAATCTTGGTTAACCCTCTCCGTCTACTCGCGCTTGATCCGCTCAACTCATCGGATTGCTTTGGATGGTCCGGAATCTCATCTGCAGGAGGAGGCTGGACGTAGGTGATCTAATGTGATGCGATCATGCTCCCTCACTCGCAGATAAGATGTCCTCCATAATCAAAGGCTAATACTAAATCCCGAACTAGGGTTCCTGGCCGATGCATAGACGTTCTCTCGCAATGTCACCCTAAAATACAAATATAACACGTCATTATCAATATAAAATACAAAATGTTCAAAACAAATAGCGAACATATTGGTAAAAAGCTTACCACAACCCCAATGGATGCACCGGTTCGGAAAATCCAATGCCCAGTAATCCGTCTGTGCGTACCGCGCATGTACTCGACCGTGCGCGAAGGGAGCTTCCAAAGGCCAACCATCAACACACCGTTCCCGCCGCGCATCCCAGATGGCTATGTGTGCAAGGTGTGTGGCTCGCCAATCCACGTCGTGACGTCCGGCCAATGTAATCGAGTGTAACTCATCAAGTTGGTGTGGTCTCCGTGGTATTGGTTGGTCCAGACCAAACTGACGCATCACCCTGTCTGGCTGGTGTCACTCAACAATGTGGAAAAAGATAAGTGGAACCACTGCCAGATATATGTCTCTACCCGCGACACAGAACGTTGGCAGTAAAGCCACAATCTCATCCGTATATGGCCGCCATGTTATCTGCAATCACAATTGTATAAAGAATTATAATGCAAGACAATTAACTTATTTAAATCACTATAAATAGATACTGACCTCATCACTCTTCATCTGATCAAAAAAATCGACGGTAATATGGAAGCATCCCCATCGGTGTCTCAATCAACACCTTATGTTTATGTCACCTATATATATGTCAATGTCATACGATGTCAACACAAATAATATATATAATAAACTAATGTAAAGATATGTTGAGAAACTCACCGAAATCCCAAATGGACGTAGGGACCACGGGCAGCGGCGCGTGGCGCCCACAAGAACAGGATCGCATCATCCACGAGTGTAGGGACAAGGGCGAAAATCATGTGCCATGCCCGATCGCAACAAAGATGCAAGCACCTCCAATCTCGTGCACACCGTAATCTGAAACTCTCTATACAAATAGGTCAAACCGCCGATCCCACCGTGTATCTCCCAAAGAACGGTAAAGTCCTCCAACAGAGGAAGGAACATCATGTGCACGTATCTACCAGAATGGTCGGAAATAGCAATCCCCGATCAACCGAAGTATGTACGCCCGTGCACACCGCATCACATAATCGTCTCCGTCAGCCGGGGTAAGTCGTGTACGGAATGCGCTCCAGAGCCACGACATATCAACACGTCCACCTAATACGTGTGACTCAGGCGGCTACGATATCAACAAGGTCTCACATAGCTGCATCCAATCTGGATGGGATGTACGACCAGTAACTACATCGCCATCAATGGGAAGAACCAACTCCAAGCATCCTTTGTTTCCCCTTCAACAATGGCAAATGCAATGGGCAGAGGTTTTCTATCGCCATCCTGTGTTGTTGCAATCAATAGTTTATGACGATATTTGCCATACAAATGAGTGCCGTCAATCTGAATAATGGGCTTACAATATTAGAATCCAACAACACATGGTTTGAATGTCCAAAACAACCGATGGAATACAAGTTTTGAACGGTCAACTCTATTGGCCTCGACATAATCAACGGTTTGCCTCCACCACAAAGTTTCTGGCATGTCTCTTTGCATGACAAGTAACCATCTAGGAAATACCGCATAAGAATTATCCCGGGCCTCCAAATACTTTCACAATGGCAATTTGTTTTGCCTTCCAAGCTTTCCGATAGGACACGTCATATCCGAATTGACATCGAACCCTTTCAATAATTAAGCATACAGTACATCGGTTTTTGCTTAACGTATCCGCTCCTCATTTTTATCCAACCGTTTTTCTTTTTCACCCATTCATTTGCGCCACATCAATTATGGTCAAATTCGTAGATATTTTTTCGTAGTAAATAGCATTACTCATGAATTATTATTATTTTTTGAACATTTAATGAATTATTATTATTATTATTATTTTATATATTTTATAATAATAATAATAATAATAATAATAATAATATTATTATTATTATTATTATTATTATTATTATTATTATTGATTTGGACCAAGATTATGAGATAACAATTTAAGAATAACTTGATTTACTAGAATTAAATCTTAGATATTTATTAACACTTTTAAATAAGTAAATATGTACATTTATGAGGAATAAATTGCAAATAGAATCTCTCATGAATAAAGGAATCAATTATATTCATCATAAATATATGAGATAGTTATAAAATATAATAATCTTACTGAATTCTTATCTTAATTAACAGTATTTAATGCAGATTTAAACATGATTCTTATCTATCAAGACGCTCTTAAAAATACCATACAGAGCAGCAAAGATATGTATCTAATTCTAAACAATATCTACTTTGTGCACGGTCTAACTTGAGTGTCGAAGTATTTTTTGTAGATACCCACCCCTCACAATATCGTGTATCGAAGGAAATCACCTTCATCAACCTTATTCAGATGATTCTTTGAAACTCATTCAGAACATTGGCATTGTCTGTGAGGAAACGATAAATAGGGATTCTCATCACTACCATCATGGTCACTACCAAGCGAAACCATGCTTCTGCCACTCATAATCAACCCCCCTCTAGCTACCGTCCAGTCTTCGCTCCAATCTAAGATCTAGTTATTGCCCAACTGAAACCCAGGCGAGATGGAAAAAAGACTTTGTATACTAGTGAAGACCTCTCCCTTCAGTCGCGGTATGTTTCGGTGACACAACGACTTGGTCCACGTGGAGCTCCCTCTAGAGAGACCAAACAGCAGGTATCGGCGTTGCAACGTCTTGGAATGCAGGAGAACCGTAACACCCTCCTTAGGATGTCATATTTACGACGAATTATAGTAAAACCTTACTCAAGTTATAAAATATTTATTAACATATGATAATATAAGTTGTAAAAATTTCTTTTTAGTACATTATATCATTAAATAAAATAAATAGAACATGAAATAAAATAAACTATTAAATACACACCATAATTATACATATAATTTTGCTTTTAAATATACAAATAATTACATGCTACAAACTGTTTTATATAGCAATAAATTGTTTAACTCATAACAAACCATAAACTAGCCCAAGTACACATTTAGAAGTTCTGATCCTCCGAAAGATCCTCCTCTGTGAGATCATCGGAAGACAAAAACCTTGGATGTCGTGTAGCCCTACGGACAGGAGTTTGTGCTATCGACACACTACTAAGCTCACTAGGGCCATGGAAACGACCACCTCAATAGTGCCTAATAGACAATGACAACTCCAAATGTACATAGACAGTAGTAGAAAACATAGGGACTCCATCATAATCCCTACAGAGAAACACAATCAAACGTCTCACATAAACCACCGTCTCCATATCAGCTTGTAAACGCCAGGCTTCAGAACCCCCATGAAACTCTAGTTTCACAAACCCCAGAAAACTCGGTAGCATCATGACGCGTCAGGATCAATCCAAACGATAAGGATGATCTAGAGGCTCGCCCTCCTCACACTGATCACCAGACTGTTGTTCCTTCTCGAACTGACAACCCAAAGGTTGCTCCTCTTCTCTTTCCTCAAAGTCTTTATCGAACATAAATAATAATACAGAAATGCATACAAAGAGGTGAGACAATCTGCATCACTACCAGCATGGCAGTATAGAAAATGACAGTACATACAGATACATCTTTTAATACATCAAATCATATTATCATATCATACATAATATCTCAGATTAATATAATTATCACATCATGATGCAGACCACATATGCAGATGTACACAGACTTGTTCTTACTCCATAGAGCTAACCACAACTTTCAAAGAGAATGATCTAGTAGATCTGTCCGTAACTCCGGCTGCCCCAGCCAAGTACTACACAATCTAAATGCCGTGTACAACAGGCATTGTACCGAACAGTCTACGCTAGATCGTGATTAAGAATAGTGCTTTGTCGAGATCGCTAGTGTGTTGCCTGGTAACACGGCCCAAAGGAGCTACCAACTGTCTATATGTGGAATGCACCACAGACCAACGCCTCCAAGTTCATTCAATGAACAACACTACGCCTATCACACCCGTACTACGGTGTAATTCATCTCTTAGGCAACTTGTCAATATCAACCAAATTGACACATTTCTCTATGCATGAGCCAAAATACACAAATCACAATACTATGATTTCTCACAACCACACGCTATCACTTGGCAGTACCATTTTTCAACACAACAGGGTCCACCACTTTAACCCGACAGTAAACTGTTGTTATTCTCAATCGCGTAAATATTTTATCGCGTTTCACAATCGCGTTACCTTTTTCCAATGTTTTCAAATCGCGTAAACATTTTTTGACATTTTTGCATTCGCGCAGCGTTTTTAAATCATTTTCTCAATCGCATAGTTTAAAAATCATTATTTTAAATACGCGTAAGGTATTTCTAATATTTTTCAACTACGTAAAATATTTCTTAACTGTCTAAATTAAATTTTGAAACTTTCTCCATTATATATTTATTTTTAGCTTTATTTATAGCATTTCCTCTTGAAAATCCTTTAAGTAGTATTTTCTATTGTTTCCTTTAAAAAAATTACTCTTCTTGGCTTTAACCAATATTTACAGCTCGAAACTTGCTAACGCGCTTCAAAACCCAAAGGGTGAGCTATACGTTAGTACTTTTCAAGTTTTTATTTTATTTCTCATCCTTACTTAATTTCTCTAATTAAGCTCTAAAATAAATTCACTTCATTTTATTCTCTAAAATTCATTAAATTGAGTTCTCTTTACTTTACATAATTCTATACTTAGGAAATAATTTTGAATTAAAAGCATCATAAGTAGGCATGTTAGCCAAAAATCATTCTATGTTTTATAAATCATATTTAATTATTTCCCATCATCTAATCTCTTGTAAAAATTCTTAATCCAATTTATTATTAATAAATCACTTAATCCATGATTAGGAAAATAATTTAGGACATCTTGGTCCTCTTGGTGGTGGTGTAGGCCGTGAGCCTCATGGATTCTTTGGAACCCTCATACAATTCCTTTCATGTTATTCACATCCTACTACATACAATAACTATCATGCCTTCATAAACACATATTAAAACATATATCAAAGCTATAAACATCCTTACATCAAAACTCATCACAAATAGGAAAAACTTTAAACAACCAAGTGAATGAATCCTTATGGATTCTTCACCACAAACAAATTCATCTTCTCACCATCAATACATGGTTGATGAGATTAAATCTCTCTCTTACCTCTAAGGAAGACAAAATCCTTCTTGGATGCTTTCCTAGTGATTTTCGTGAACCTCTAAGAAAAACCCTAATAAACTTAAACAATTTACAAAGTCATAAACTATGGTTGAAAAAGAAAAATTATGGATCAATCATGGCTTAGATCTTTAAGAATCAATTTAGAAACAAGAAACAAGGATTTTTACCTTGTATAGAAGAAACTTCAAGCTTGTTTTCCAAGCACTAGATGAATGATTTTGAAGAAACTTACAACATGAAAAGTGTTTAGAGTGGTGTTTAGGTTTAAGAAGTGGTTTTGGATAAAATTATAGAAGAGTGGAGATTGGTCTATGGTGTGGTGACTGTGAGCTTCACAAGGAGGAAGCAATGGAGTTTTTGGTTCTTGGAAGAGAGAGAATGGAGAGAATAGCTTTTAGTTTTTGATAAGATGAAGTGAAAAATGATCTTATCTCCTATGTGTTAGCCATGGAGTGCAAGGAGTTAAATGGTAAGTTTTGTTTGATATTTTTACTAAGTAGATGATTATGGAGTTAGATATTTCTACAAGAGATAAACTTGAACAAAAATTGGTGACTTGAACCTCCCTTGGAAGCCATTTGGCTGTGGAGCTCAATGGAGTCACCAAACCAAGTTTTGGTTCATTTAGGTATCTAGTTAAGCTTAGGTAAATCTAGTTAGATTTCCTAGTTACTTGGCTAACCATCTAGTTACTTAGGAATGACTCTTCCATTTCTTGAATATGCTAGAACCTTCTTGTAACTAAGGCTCTAATGGGTAGCAAACTAGGTTTGTTCCATTTAGTTACTACTTAAGCTTTTTAGATTAATTTAGTTAAGTTTAGGCTAACTTAGTTAGGTTTTCTAGTTACTAAACTAACTAGTCCAACCACCAATATTGACCACTTTTTATTAGTTTAGAAAATCAAGCCACCATCATTGACCAATTTCTATTGGTTCACTGAATTGTAAGTCACAAAGACTTTTCTAGTTCGTATTGTCCACTAGGCAGAAGCTACTGATTTAAAGTCAGTAGGTACTGTCCAACAGATAATAAAATAAAATAAAATAAAAATATTTTTATTTCACATATAAATTCTAAAAATTAAAAGATTGATACATGTATCACTCAGAATTGGGTTTAGTAAGATCCCCCAGCTCTGAATAATCAGATAAAGATTTTTTCCGACCCAAAAATTATTATTTTCCTGACCCGGAGTAAATCATACACAACGATCAAATGCAGTCACAAAACAGTCAAAATAAATTTACAGCACGCAAAAATTAAAAAAAAATAGTACAATTCAGACATTATTGTAAAATAGCAAAATTTTAGTGTGTTACAAGGACAATGAGAGAGTTCGCTCCCAGCAGGGTGAATCACGTCTCCTAGAGCTATCTCGAGAAGAACTAATCTCCTTGGTCAAACTTTAGGACTAACACATTCATGACCTAGAAAGAGCTGGTAACCAAGAAAGGGAGGACGAAAACTGGGGCTCCCCACAAAAATCGCGACAACAAGAGAGAGCCAACCCATGATGGAGTTTGTAATATGGAAAATTCAAGGATTACGGAACCCATACAGAGAACTGAGAACCCGATACGTGAAAATAGAGAACAAGATCAAGGACGGAGAAAGTTGGTTAAGCAGAGTCAATCATTCTCTGATGAATTGATGGCCTATGAGATCCCTAAGCGCTTCAAATATCCAACTAATATTAAAGTCAATGATGGGATCACGGACCCTTAGGAGCACCTAGATGCATATGTTTATACTTTATTGTTCGCTGGAGGGGATGATTCACTCATGTGTCGTGCTTTTCCTCTTTCCTTGAAAAGAGTCGCCCTGAGATTGTTCACCACCTTAGCTCCTAAATCTGTTGTTGATTAGGAAGACTTGTCCTCGAGATTTTTATTGCACTTCACTACTAGTAAGGTGCAGTTGAAATCCATTTCATGTCTCTCATATATTAAGCATGGAAAAGATGAGTCCCTCCAAGATTACATATCTCGGTTCAACAAAGAAGTAGTAAATATTCATAAATGGGATAAAAGACTCGTCTTACATTACATGAGGGAAGGCCTCTGCCCTAAGGGGTTTTCCTTTTCACTGGCTAAAAAAAAAGTCAAACAAGATGGACGAGTTTCGGGTTAGAGCTGACAAATATATCTACGCAGAGGACATTATCCAGGCAAGGAAGCATCTGGAAAAATGAGAATATCTCAAACCTAAACTTAGACAAGCTCCCTAACAAACCTAGAATTCAAAGCCACCAATAAAAGGAAAGTACAAAAGTTACACTCCCCTCAACACACCTTGAACTCAGATCTACTAAAAAGTGATGAACATGAAGTTCAGAGATGTGCAAAACCCTTCTCTATTGAGAAAACATGCACAAAAAAATAAGTCTAAGCATTGTGTGTTTCACGAAGGTTATGAACATAACACTGAAGACTGCATCAACCTCCAAGAAACCATCGAGTCCCTAATTCAGGATGATCGTCTAGGCCGATATGTTCATCAATCCAGGAATGACAATTAGAAAGGAGGAAGGAATTATAGAAAGAGGAGCTACAATCCTTGGAGACGCTTGTTTCCACCATATCAAAGATGACGTTCACCTGTGAAGAACGAAAATCCTGGAATATGTTCTTCTTAGGATAATGTTCATAATCAAGAAAGGACACAACCCTAAGATAATCCTAATCAGGACAATGAACACTATTACATAGAAGTAACCTGAACAACTAACACCATTTTGGGGGGCTTTGCGAGTGGCGATGAATCAATAAATGCAAGAAAGAAAGTACTTCAGGCTATGTTGAGCATAGCTTTTCATTCGATATTAAAGACAAATGATGGACCCAAGAAGACTCCATCTATTTCTTTTTCCAGATGAAGACTATAACAGCACTTTCCCAGATCATAACGATCCTATGGTGATCTCTGGGATAATAACCAAAGCTGAAATCTACTATATATTTGTTGACCAAGGAAGCTCGACATACACTATGTTCTTAGATATCTTCGAGAAGCTAGGACTCTCAAGGAAGGACTTGATCCCTTACATCGGTGAGTTGATCGGATTCATAGGAGACAAAATCACCCTAGTAGGATACATTGAAACTTATTTGACTTTTGTGAAAGATCCTTTGTTTAAAACACATAAGGTCAAATTTCTTGTTATGGATTGCCCTTCTCCCTATAACGTTATCCTGGGTCGTTCCTCACTAAATGTTTTTGGGGCTGTGATCTCCACACCCAATTTGGCTATGAAGCTTCTTAACCAGCACGACAAAGTCGTCATGATTAAAGGAGACCAGACAACAATGCTACAATGAAAGCTTGAAGATTACAAAGAGATCGCGAACAAAGGCCCAACGAAATAATTCAACCTCAATCACTACGAACCATGTTAACATCCTCTTGACTGAACTGATGTTCGTGAAGAGATCCATGATACGCGCCCCCAACCTGAAGGAGAACTTCAACCCCTTCAACTTGGCACTAAGTCAGATCAGGTAACCAAGATTAAAGGATAGTTAGATCAAGTTGAAAGATCCTAGCTAATTGAATTCCTTGAGAAAAACAAGGATCTCTTTGGGTGGACGTCCTCCAATATTGATAACAATATATTTTATTCAATTTATAATCCTCTCACTAGACTTCTTAAGGTTCAATTTGGCTTAATTAAGTTGATTTTGTCATATTTTATGAAATTGAGCTTAATTAGATCATTGAAGAAATTATTGCTTGAATTATCATTAATTTGGGTGATTGCATTCTTAAGTAAATTGGCCACAATTTGAGTTGTAATTATCTGATTAATGTGATTCTAGTCTTGTTGGAAAGTTAAGATAATTATCTAATAACTATTCACTTGATAGCAAGAGTCACATTGATAGCAATATATTTCATTCATTGTATAATCTTCTCACTTGACTTTTTCAGTAAACTAGCAATAATTTGAGTTACAAATATCCGAAGGATGTGATTTTAGTCTTGTTTTAAATCTAAGACAAATTTCTACAACTTTCATGAAGACCTCAAGACCTGGAACACACGTTTGGATAACTCAAATTGGAGTTGAAGTAAAATCTAGAGTTCTGAACCTGACAGCTTGACCTATGTGTACTCATCAGATCATATTTGAGTTATAGGAGAGCTTTGGGAATGAAACTGATGCCATTTGAAAGTTAAGACCTAAATCTACAACTTTCATAAACACAAAATTAAGATCGGATGTCTTGAAGGTGATATTGGGATTGGAAGTCAAAACAGAGGAGCTAAAGTTGAGCCTGACTTATGTGTAGTAATTGGGTCATATCTAGGGCTGTAGGTAGTCAAATGAGCTGAAACCGGCTGTTATGGGAAGCTAAGACAATTTCCTAGAACTTTCATGAAGACTACTTGATCATATTCTGACGCATGCCATGAGCTCAGAGCAAAAACATTTCGGAGACAAGAATCTCTATATTTTCAGCTCATTCATCATCATCAAGCAACTATTTTGGCATTTACTTCTCATCATCAAACAACTTCATTGTCTTCTTGTACTCCTTGAGCTCTATAAAAGGGAGCTTGGGTGCTCATTCAGATCATCTTTGATCTTAGTTTAGTTTATGCTTTTGTATTATTTATTTCTCTTATTGTAGTTTTCTTTGTTCTAAATTGAAGTTATGTTCATCTTTTTCTTCATATTTCTTTCTTTCTTCTTGTTCATAAGTAACTAATTTTCATTTTGCTTGGGTGAAAGGGTAAAGCTTTTGGTAATAAGTTGAGGTTAGATTAATTTCCTTCTTGTGCTTAAATGATATATTTTTAAGTGATCATTATATGTGTTGTATGTTGTTTCTAATCAATTTAGAAACCCTTCTTTTATATTGAAGAACTTGATTCATTGTAGACAAGACGTTGACACAGTGAATGCTTGAGACCATTTACAAGTGTTGGTAGATAATTAAAGGAACCATAATGTGATTACATGTATAATCTAAATTGAACTTTGAAAGTTAAATCTTCTGATTGGAACCTCCATTATGTGTGATTTCAATTGAGTTATAACAAGAAATAATTTTGTCTTTAATTTATTACCAAGAGTGGATCTCTTAACCCAAGCAAACTCTTTTTCATTTGTGAACAACTTTAATTATCTTTATTTTTGTGACAAACATTTTCTTTACCTCAAAGAATTTTTTCTTCATCAATTCCCTGTGGATCGACCTTGGACTCTCGAGAATTTACTACTTGAAACAACCTGCACTTGGGTTTGAAACTTTTAATCACCATCAAGTTTTTGGCATCGTTGTCGGGGACTTGATTTGAAGTTCTAATTTATTGAGGTTCTCTTTTTGTAAGTAAAATTCACCAACATGTATATTCTTCCTCTACTCTTTTATTTTTTTAAATTTACTAATTTACTAACTAACTTAGTAATTAACCTACTAACTTACTAACTTATTAACTAACTTTTATATTTATGTTATTTATTTATGCTTTTTAATTTCTAACTTTTATATTTATGTCATTTATTTACGCATTCTAACTTTTTATTTATGTCATTTATTTACACTTTTTAATTTTTTTTTTTTATTTATTTACGCTTTTTGTTTCTATTTTTTTATTTACGCTTTCTGTTTCTATTTTTTTTACGCTTTTTGACTTACTAACTTACTAACTTCTTTATTTATGTCATTTATTTACGTTATCTAACTATTTTTTTACTTATGTTATTTATTTTTGTTTTCTGATTTACTAACTTGTACATTATTTTTATTTTACGTCACTTATTTATACTTATTTGGTATCGTGATTTAAATTCTGGTCGTTTGGTTAAAATTAATCTTGGCATTTTATATATTGATTTGTTTGAATCACAATCACATACAATTAACACAATGACTGAAATTGAAGGTGCACATGTTGAACATGAAAATCAAATACAATAAGCTGAAAATGAAAGTGTATATGATGAACAGGAAAATCAACCATTGCGAACTATGCGTGCATATTTGCAACCACCTCAAAATTCTAGTCCATCATGTTTTATCTTTTCACTCACTACTAATAATTTTAGATTTAAGTCAGGTATAATTTCTTTAATTCCTAATTTCCATGGTTTAGAATCTGAAAACTCATATTTACATCTAAAAGAATTTGAGGAAGTCTGTATTGCTTTCAATGATCAAAATTGCACTGAAGAGATTGTTAAGCTTAAATTGTTTTCTTTTTCTTTGAAAGATAAAACAAAAACTTGGCTTAACACTTTGAAACCAAGATCAATTGGCACACAGCAAGAAATGCAAGGTGAGTTTTTTTTAAAAAAAATTTCTAACACATAAAACCAATGCTTTGAAAAGACAAATCCAAATTTTTTCCCAAAATTACACCATCACCATCTTCAAATAAAGTATTTTCCACGGTAGCACCATGAATAGCGCACAGTAAGGCAGCACCCAATACACCAACAACTCCCATCATATGAAATGGGTAAATGAAGCGTATTTTCAAAGTTGAAAACGTTTTAAAGATTTGTTAAATTCTTACCCACATCATAATTTTGAAAAATAATGGACTATAAGCTTCTTTTATGAAGGTTTAACACCTGAAACCAAACAATTTGTGGAAACGAAGTGTAATGACGAGTTTCTTGATAAAGAACCCGAAGAAGCTTTAGATTATTTAAACCATTTGGCTGAAAATTCTCAATCTTGATATGGTACTAATCTTTCTGAAAATTCAATTAGATATAACCTTGCAAATGCTAGTAAAGAAAAATATCATCTTAGTTAAGAAGAAGATCTAAATGCTAGGTACGCTAGTTTGGCTAGAAAGGTTGAATCAATGGAATTAGGCAAAGTAAAAGAAGTCAAATATGTGCAAAATGAAGAAATTGGTTACATTTGTGATGAATTAGGATACTCGACAAATGAATGTCTAAATATTCCTATTTTTAAAGAAGTTGTGCATGAGCAAGTAAATGCAATGAACAATTTTAAAAAGTCATTCACCTCTTTTTTTTCAAATTCTTACAATTCATAATGGAGAAATCACCCAAACTTCAGTTTGAGAAATAATAATCAAGCATAATTTATGCAACCACCGTCTCCTCAGGAATAACAAGATTCTTAAAATTCTCAAGGATATGCACCTTATGTCCTACCATATAGGAAAAACCTTGAAGGAACATTGAATGCATAAATAGAAAAGCAAGAGGTCATCAAAAAACAAAACACTTAAACCGTGATTGACATAAAAGATACTCTTTCCAAACTTACTTTTGCACTCACCATTCACGAGAAAAGAAAATTTTTTTCTCAACATCAACCGAATCCCAAAGGTCAATATAGTCTAAATGAGGGTAGTTCAGAAAATCAACAAATAAATCAAGTCTATTATGTGATAACCCTTAAGAGTAGAAAAGTTGTTGAAAAATAAATTTCTAAACCTTGTGAGAAAGATGGTGAATCAATTCCCCAAGAAAAGGAAGAGGTTGATAAGCCATCTGGCCAAAATGAGACCAAACTCTCGTCTCCTCCACCCTCATTTCCTCAAGCATTAAGCAAACCAAGGAAATTAAACCACCACACTGAAATTTTTGAAATTTTTAAACAAGTGAAGGTCAATATTCTGTTGTTAGATGCTATTAAACAGGTTTCTTCTTATGCCAATTTTTTGAAGGACTTATGCACTGTTAAAAGGAAATTAAATGTGAAAAAGAATGCCTTTTTGACCGAATAGGAAATTAAATGTGAAAAAGAATGCCTTTTTGACCGATTAGGTAAGTTTCATTTTTCAAAGCAATAATGTTTTGAAACATAAGACCCTGGTTGTCCTACGGTTTCATGCATTATTGGAGAACATAAAATTGAACAAGTTTTACTTGATCTTGGTGCTAGTGTTAATTTGCTTCCCCATTCAATTTATCAACAACTCAATCTAGGTAAGTTAAAACTAACTTTTGTAACTCTTCTACTTGCTGGTAGATTAATTAAAATTACAAAAGGAATAGTGGAAGATGTGTTGGTACAAGTTGATAAATTTATTTAACCTGTGGATTTTATTGTCTTGGAAATTGAACATATGGTTAATAGTTCTAAGTCAATTCTTGTTATTTTAGGTCACTCATTTTTAGCAACATCTAATGCTTTGATAAATTGTAGAAATGGAGTGATGAAGCTTACATTTGGAAACATGACACTGGAGCTTAATGTTTTCAATATATGCAAGCAACCACATGAAGTCCATGATGAAAATGAGGAAGCTGACGAGATTGAGGCCATTGTAAATGATCATCTTCTAAAAGGGAGTTCTTCTGACCCATTAGAAGTTTGTTTAATAAATTCATTAGATTCAGGTACGCAAGTAGATGATGATATCTCTGAAATATGCTTTTTGCTTGATTGTACATAGGTAATGGAGTACAAGGGACGGAAGCCAAGATTTGAAGAGCTAAATCCCATGAATGATAATGTCCATGAAGAAGTACCCACACTGGAATTAAAGTCATTACTTGCTGGGTTGAAGTACACTTTTTTTGGAGAAGAACAAAGTTTTCTAGTTGTAATTTCATCAATCCTTACTGAAGAATAAAAAGGTATGTTGATAGAAGTACTTAAAAGGCATAAAAGTGCAATTGGACGAACATTAACAGACATAAAAGGCATTAATCCATTAATTTGTACACATATAATACATTTAGAGGATAATGTTAAAACATCACAATAACCTCAAAGAAGATTAAATCCACATATGAAAGAGGTAGTTAGAACTGAAGTTCTTAAATTACTTGATGTTGAAATTATCTACCCTATCTCCAATAGCTAGTGGGTAAGCCCTACACAAGTTGTGCCTAATAAATCTAGAATAACAGTGGTTGAAAATGAAAAAGGTGAATTAATACCTACGCGAGTCCCATCCAATTGGCGTATGTGCATTGATTTTAGAAAATTAAATGCAGCCACTAGGAAAGATCATTTCTCCCTTACTAATTCTTGATCAAATTCTGGAAAGAGTAGCAGGACATCCTTACTACTATTTTCTTAATGGTTATTCAGGGTATAACCAAATACCAATTGCATTAGAGGATCAAGAAAAGACCACTTTTACGTGCCCCTTTGACACTTTTGCATATAGAAGAATGTCTTTCGGCCTTTGTAATGCCCCGACAACTTTTCAAAGATGCATGCTAAGTATTTTTAATGACATGATCGAGTATTATTTAGAGGTTTTCATGGATGATCTGACAGATTTTGAAAATTCTTTTGAAAATTATCTTGATAATTTGGATAAAGTTCTTAAAAGATACGAAGAAAAAAGATTTGTTTTAAATTGGGAAAAATGTCATTACATGATTACCTCAGGAATCGTGTTAGGTCATGTGATATCTTCTGAAGGAATTGATGTTGATAAGGCCAAAGTTGAATTAATTGCTCATTTGCCTTCTCAAAAAATAGTCAAAGAAGTTCGTTCCTTTTTAGGACATGCAGGATTTTATCGAAGATTTATTAAGGACTTTAGTGTCATATCTAGACCATTATGCAATCTTCTGATAAAAGATGCACCATTTGATTGGACTCAAGAATATAAAAAATCTTTTGAAAAATTAATTGGTCTTTTGACATCTGCTCCTATTATGCAATTCCCTGACTGGTCTTTACCTTTTGAATTAATATGTGATGCAAGTGATTTTGCTGTTGGCACTATTTTAGGCCAAAGAAAGGAAGGTAAGCCTTATGTGATTTGTTACATAAATAGAACTTTAAATAGTACATAAATGAATTATACCACTACTGAAAAAGAATTACTTGCTGTAATTTTTGCGTTGGACAAATTTCGAGCTCATTTAATTGGTTCTTCTACTATAGTTTTCACTAATCAATTTATTGTTAGATATTTAATGTCTAAGCAGGATGCCAAACCCAGGTTGATACGGTGGATCTTGTTGCTTCAAGAATTCAATTTCACAATAAAAGAAAGAGACGAAAATGTTATTGCAGATCATTTGTCTAGACTTACAACAGGCTCATCTTTTGATAGCACACCTATCAATTATTCTTTTCCTGATGAATTTTTATTTTTTATCAATTCCATGCCTTGGTTTGCTAACATAGTCAATTTTCCTATAACAGGAAAGATGCTGCCTCAGTGGTCATATCAAGACAGAAAAAAGTTTTTAACTGAGGTGAAATTTTTTTATTAGGATGACTCATATTTGTTCAAATATTGTCCTGATCAAATCTTTCAGAGATGTATACCCGACAGTGAGGTAGGTAGTGTCATTAAATTTTGTTACTCAGAAGCATATGGGGGTCATTTTTCTTCAAAGAAAATAACTGCGAAAATCTTATAGTATGGATTTTATTGGCCCACTTTATTTAAGAACAACTATACCTTTTGCAAAAGTTACGAAAATTGTCAAAAATTAGGTTCCATTTCTAAAAGAAATATGATGCCTCTGAATCCTATCTTTGTTATTGAAATTTTTTATTGTTGGGAAATTGATTTCATGGGTCCATTTCCATCCTCATTTGGATTTGTGTATATTTTAGTTGCAGTTGATTATGTCTCAAAATAGATTGAGGCGATTCCATGTCAACACAATGATCATAAAACTGTTCTCAAATTTTTAAAAGAAAATGTCTTGAGTCGATTTGGAATCCCTTGAGTTATCATTAGTGATGGAGGAACACATTTTTGTAATAAACCATTTTAATCTTTAATGAAGAAATATGGTATTTCCCATAAAGTTACCACCCCTTATCACCCTTAAACAAGTGAACAAGTAAAATTAGCAAATAAGGAAATTAAACAAATTTTAGAAAAAAAAACAAAAAAATAAAAAGAAAAGATTCTGTGTTTCTTAATTTCAAACTTTTTTGACAACAACCAACCTACCCTTATAGGTACTATTATTACCTTTTCCATTCTTTTTTCTATTTAAACACTCCATTTTCTCTACTTTCTTCTAACTCAGAATCATTCAAAGGGAATGTGAGTATAGAAATGGAAGGTGTTTCTGTTGGTCAACTTAAAAATATTTGTGTATTTTGTGGGTCTAACTATGGGAAGGGTTTAGAGTTTATAGACGCAGCTACCACTCTCGGTCAATCACTTGCTGTGAAGAATATTCATCTTATATATAAGGGAGGTTGTTGTGGGTTTATAGGGGCTGTAGCACTTGCTGCATATATAGGAGGCAGTCAAGTTTTAGGTGTCATTCCTAGACCTTTAGCTCAACAAAACATTACTGGAAAGACAATTGAGGAGGAACTTAAGGTATCATCAATGCATGAACGAATGAAGATAATGATTGAATACTCTAATGCATTTATTGCCTTACTAGGTGATTTTGGTACCTTGGAAGAAGTTTTTCAAATTGTATCTTGGGCCTAACTTGTCCACCATAAACCCATAGGTTTGTTGAATGTAAATAACTTCTTTGATATTTTGTTACTATTTCTTGACCATGCTGTAAAACATAAATTTATCGCACCTTCGGCAAGACAACTTCTTATCTTTGCTTCCACTATTGATGAGTTGATTGATAAATTAGAAGATTTCGTTTATAAACCTGACCCATCAATAACTCAGATAGATTGGTCAGCAGGAAGCAGTAAGGGAAGCAGGATGAAAAAAAGTTAGATTTGACACTTCGTTTATAGCTTTCCTTTACCTTTGATTTTATTTATCGTACTTTGTTTCTGTTTAAATTTGTGTCAGATTTCTTCAACAAGTAATATCTTTTATTATTTACTCATCTATATTTTAACATTGAGGACAATATTGTGATCTGATTGGGGGGAAGGATAGTTGACTAATTTTTTTTTCTTTTTTAGGAAGTATGATATGATTGTCATGGACTTACTAAATCAATAAATGATAGCAGAGTAAGAAGTAATTTTACTCCTGAGACACATCTAAATTGGGAAGTATGTTTAGTGATATGACTGTCAGAAACCTATTTCGTAGTAAAACTAATGAAGGATGGCAGAGTAAGGATTAAATTTTGCCTTGGAGGTAAGTTTACTCTTGAGACACATCTTAGTTGAGGAAATAATTATTTTGTGTAGAAGTAGCAAATGGATTCTTTGATCTTAGCAAAAATTGTCTTCTTTCTTAAAAATCACAAACTTGGATATGAATGTTGATATGGTGGATTAAGAATGATAGAAATATGCCTTATGAGATTTTAAGCCTATTGATGAATTGATTGAATATCTGTACCATTCTTTTTTTTCTTGTGTGATTTTCACTCATGGAATTGTTACTCTAGAACTTGCTTTGATTCTTTTTGAGGTTACATTTTCACATGCATACATAAATATAATTGAGATATTTTGAAATAGCTACTTTGACCAAATAGTCATCCTTGTATATTTTTTCTTGTGCAACCCCTTTGAGCTTATTTGACCATTCCTTATTTTTAGCTTATTACGTGCCTTAAAAAAAACATGTTTTTATCTAACCTTTGGGAATAAGAGAGCATTGGCCTTGTTCTTGAATAAGTGTGGGGGTGTGTGTACAAAACGATAAAAAAAAAAACTGACCACCGTTGTAAGAAAAGGAGAAAGTTCAAGCCTAACAATGAATTCCATTCACCAATTTGGGATTCATCTTTAACAAAACATTAGTCAAATATTAGTCATTGTCCTTTATGATGAATGTTCTCAATCATCTTCCCCACTCTAACTGTACCATAATGCTCTTTTATTCTCTGTGGTATTTATTTTCTCATATCCATATTATCCCCTCTCCTTTACCATGACCCCATTATAACCTTGAATAAAGTCCTCTTGATTTTTGTATGCGTGTGTTTTGAGTAGCAGAGAAGTAGAAAATAAGCAAACTTATGAAAGTGCAATTGTTCATGGGTTGAATAGAGTGAAATACTTAACTTTTAAACACTTGAGAGATTGAGAGTGAATTCTGTGAGGATCTATCATTCTTGATTCATTCTTTTCAACTGAAGTTTCCTTACTTATTAGTTTGAGATGTGAAGAAATGTTATCTTATTAAGAGTAGGTGGATGAGTGAGTGGATGAGTGAAAAATGCCAAATAGTGAGTTGATGAGTTGAAAATTAGTGAGATTCTTTGTCTCCAAAATCATTTAGCTTTGATCTCATGGATGACGTTAGATAATGGCAAAATGGTCTTCATGAAAGTTGTAGCATTTTGTCTTATCATTCCAATGGCACCAGTTTCAGCTCCAAAGGCCACCTACAGCCCGAGATATGACCCAATTACTAAACAATATTTAGGCCTAAGTACAGCACCTCTGTTCTGATTTTAAAGCCTAATATCACCTTCAAAGAGTCTGATCTGAGTCTTATGTTCTTTATGAAAGTTGTAGATATAGTCTTAACTTTCAAATATCCAAATTTCAGCTTAAGGAAGTTCCTACAACCTGAGTTATGTTCTGATTATTGCACACTGTTCAGGTTCCAGTCACAAAACCCTTGTTCTAAATTCCAAGCTTATTTAGCTCCATTAGATATCCGAATGAGCCCTGGAGCTCTACAAATTGTAGAGCTCTCTCTTATCTTTCCTACAAGGTAAGATACATAATTATCACACATCTAGAACTCAAGATATGGCCAAAATACAGAAATAGTGTAAGACCAAAATAGTGCTGAAAAAATCAATTATGTCCAATTTGAGTTCAAACTTACAAAACATAACCAGGCTTAATCAATTAAGTACATGGAGAGTGTAAATGCTTAAAAATGAGGGTTTATTAATGTATAAAATATGTGATTATCAAATTCTCCCACACTTAGCTTTTTACACTCCTGGGCAAAACACATAAGACTAAAGCTAGAAAACAAAAAAAACGACATAGATTCAAAAGCTAAAAATTCTAAAAGACTTGATGAATCAAGAATAGCAACCAGAAATTTAAGGGATCAGACTATTAATGAGATAACATTTCTTCACATCTCAAACCAATAAGCAAAGAAACTTCAGTTGAAAAGAATGAATAAAAAATGATAGATCCTCACAGAATTTACTCTCAATCTCTCAAGTGTTTAAAAGGTAAGCATTTC
Source organism: Ormosia emarginata (assembly GCA_029884605.1). Classification (NCBI taxonomy): domain Eukaryota; kingdom Viridiplantae; phylum Streptophyta; class Magnoliopsida; order Fabales; family Fabaceae; genus Ormosia; species Ormosia emarginata. The sequence goes on along the minus strand of JAQQTP010000078.1, from coordinate 13,507,255 downwards.
ATTCTATTCAATCTATGAATAATTGCACTACCATAAGCTTGCTTATTTTCTACTTCTCCGCTACTCAAAACATATGCATACAAAAATTAAGAGGACTTTATTTAATGTTGTAATTGGGTCATGGTAAAGGAGAGAGGATAATATGGATATGAGAAAATAAATATCAAAGAGAATAAAAGAGCATTATGGTACAATTAAAGTGGAGAAGATGATTAAGAACATTCATCATAAAAGACAATGACCAATATTTGACTAATGTTTTGTTAAAGATCAATCCCAAATTGGTGAATTGAATTCATTGTTAGGCTTGAACCTTCTCCTTTTCTTACAACGGTGGTCAATTTTTTTTTTGATCGTTTTGTACACACAACCCCATACTTGTTCAAGAACAAAGCCAATGCTCTCTTATTCCCGAAGGTTGGGTAAAAACATGTTTTTTTTTCTTTCTTTTTTTTAAGGCACGTAATGAGCTAAAAATAAGGAATGGTTAAATAAGCTCAAAGGAGTTACACAAAGGAAAATATATAAGGATGACTATTTGGTCAAAGTAGCTATTTCAAAATATCTCAATCATATTTATGTATGTATGTGAAAATGTAGCCTCAAAAAGAATCAAAGCAAGTTCTAGAGTAATAATTCCATGAGTAAAAATCATACAAGAAAGAAAAGTAAACTTATTATTTCAAGGCTATTTGGGTGATAGGACTATTAGAAACCTATTTCGTAGTAAAACCAATGAAAGATGGCAGAGTAAGGAGTAAATTTTACCTTGGAGGTAAGTTTACTCTTGAGACGCATCTTAGTTGAGGAAATAATTATTTTGTGTAAAAGTAGCAAATGGATTCTTGGATCTTAGCATAAATTGTCTTTTTTCTTAAAAATCACAAGCTTGGATATGAATGTTGATATGGTGGATTGAGAATAATAGAAATATGCCTTGTGAGATTTTGAGCCTATTGATGAATGAATTGAACATTTGCATCATTATCTTCTTTCTTGTGTAATTTTCACTCATGGAATTGTTACTCTAGAACTTGCTTTGATTCTTTTTTAGGCTACATTTTCACATGCATACATAAATATGATTGAAATATTTTGAAATAGCTACTTTGACCAAATAGTCATCCTTGTATAGTTTCCCTTGTATAACCCCTTTGAGCTTATTTGACCATTCCTTGTTTTTAGCTCATTATGTGCCTTAAAAAAAATATGTTTTTACCCAACCTTAGGGAATAAGAGAGCATTAGCCTTGTTCTTGAATAAGTGTGGGGGTGTATATGCAAAATGATAAAAAAAAATCGAAAGAAAGGGTTGACCACCGCTATAATCAAAGGAATATCAGAGTCCCTTAATACACCATGTGACATATCTATACCTAGAGTAAAGATGGATGCTTGGAAACAACATGAAGAGAAGGAGAAGGTTCAGAATTAACAAAGAATTCTATTCATCAATTTGGGATTGATCTTCAACAAAACATTAGTCAAATATTGGTCATTGTCCTTTATGATGAATGTTCTCAAACATCTTCTCCACTCTAACTGTACCATAATGTTCTTTTATTCTCTTTGGTATTTTTCTTCTCATATCTATATTATCCCATCTCCTTTACCATGGCCCCATTACAACCTTGAATAAAATCCTCTTGATTTTTGTATACATGTGTTTTAAGTAGCAAAGAAGTAGAAGATAAACAAACTTATGGTAGTGCAATTGTTTATGGATTGAATAGAGTAAAATACTTACCTTTTAAACACTTGAGAGATTGAGAGTGAATTCTGTGAGAATCTATCATTCTTGATTCATTATTTTCAACTGAAGTTTCCTGGCTTGTTGGTTTGAGATGTGAAGAAATGTTACCTCATTAATGCTTTGATCCCTTGAATTTCTGTTTGCTCTTCTTGTTTCATCGAGTCTTTTAGAGTTTTTTAGTTTTTGAGTCTATGTCGTTTTTCTTTGTTTCCTAGCTTTGGTCTTATGTGTTTTGCCCGGGAGTGCAAAAAGCTAAGTGTGGGAGAATTTGATAATCACATATTTTATACATTAATAAACCCTCATTTTTAGTCATTTACACTCTTCATGTACTTAATTGATTAAGTCTGGTTATGTTTTGTAAATTTGGACTCAAATTGAACTTAATTGATTTTTTTAACACTATTTTGGTCTTATACTGTTTCTCTATTTTGGCCATATCTTGCGTTCTAGATGTGTGATAATTATGTATCTTACCTTGTAGGAAAGATAAGAGAGAGCTCTACAACTTTCATGAAGAGCTCCAGGGCTCAATCAGACATCTAATGGAACTAAATTGGCTTGGAAGTTAGAACACAGGTTTTGTGACTAGAACCTGAATAGTGTGCGGTAATCAGACCATAACTTAGGCTGTAGGAACTTTCTTAGGCTGAAATTTAGATACTTGAAAGTTAAGACCATATCTACAACTTTCATGAAGAACAAAAAACTCAGATCAAACTCCTTGAAGGTGATATTGGGCTTTGAAGACAGGACAAAGGTGTTGTACTTGGACCTGATCACTATTCAGTAATTGGGCCATATCTCGGGCTGTAGGTGTGACGAGCGCCGAACTCAATCAAAATTATAACCGAAGTTATTACCTAAACTTGTAGTATAGTGAACAACACCGGATCGTCTCCTCAAGGATCGTAGATGCAATTTGATCAAATCAAGTGAAAGTTAGAAAAAGGGGGGTTTTGATGGTTCAAGGATCGCAGTGACAAGATTTAAAGAGAAATAACAATTAGAAGAACAGTCAATTCAGAAATCTATCCGAGATTGGGTGGATTCAATCATAGACCTTTCAACAAACATTTGAAGCACATTTGAATGGTTAACTTAGATCTAACCGAGATCTCAGCATCAGATCCAGAATTCATACTAGACAATCGTCCAGAATTCAATTGACAAGTAATAAACATAAATATGCAATCGCACCATTCATGTAGATATATATCAATTTAAGCACTGAATTCAATTAACCTAGGCACCAATCAGTAACCTAACCTCTTCAATTACGTGATTAGTTCAGATCAATCAGTTCTAAATTTCATCACAATACTTAATCTTAAACCAAGATCAAATCAGATCAAACATAAACAGAATAACCATTCATGCATTCAAGATCAAGAGAACAGAAGAAGAAGAGAAGAGGAATTCAAATATAAATCAAATACATTACATAACCAAGGTCTCAAGAATCCAAGCCACAATCTCTTCAAGAGTCCCGAATTGACTAGAAGTGACTTAGCTCTCCATTACAATGAAGGAAAAATATACAGGAACTATGAAAAGCTATCTCTAACACCAAGTGTGTGTTGTCTTTAGAGCTCTCCACATACTTCCTTTTATAGAGGATTCAGAGTAGTAGTAGATGGGTAGATGAGATTAGTAGGTGGAATTAGTAGGTAAGCTTGGTAGGTGAGATTGGTAGGTGAGCTTGGTAGGTGAGCTTGGTAGGTGAGCTTCCTTGTCTCCGAAAGTATTCATTGCTGAACTCATTGATTTCGTCATTTCTGAGCCAAGTGGTCTTCATGAAAGTTCTAGGAAATTGTCTAAGCTTTCCAATGGCTCTGGAAGCACCCAAAAATTCGTCCTACAACCCAAGATATGACTCAATTACTACAGACTGTTCAGGACCAGTTTCAGCACCTCTGTTTTGACTTTCAGACCCAATATCTCCATCAAAGAGCCCGAATCAAGTTTTGTGTTTGTCATGAAAGTTGTACATATGGGTCTTAACTTTCAGATTACAAATTTTCAGCCCATTCTATAAACCCAAACTCGAATTATGTTCTGGTTACTACACACCGTGTTCGTGTTCCAAATACAAATCCCGTATTCTGATTTCCATGCCCAATTAGCTCCACTAGATGTCTGAAATTGACTTTGAGCTCTTCATCAAAGTTGTAGAGCTCTCTCTTATATTTCCTACAAGGTAAAATTCATAATTATCAGACATTTAGAACTCAAGATATGGCTAAAATACAGAAACAGTGTAAGACCCGAATAATGCTGAAAAAATCAATTAAGTCCAATTCGAGTTCAAACTTACAAAACATAATCAAATTCAGTCAATTAAGTACATGAAGAGTGTAAATAACTAAACATAAGGGTTTCTTAATGAATAAAATATGTGATTATCAAATTCCCCCATACTTAGCTTTTTGCACTCCTGGGCAAAACATATAAAACTAAAGTTAGAAGACAAAGACAAACGACACAAACTTAAAAGTTAAAAACTCTAAAGGACTCAATGAAGCAAGAAGAGCAACAAGAAATTCAAGGGATCAAAGCATAAATGAGGTAACATTTCTTCACATCTCAAACCAACAAGCAAGGAAACTTCCGTTGAAAAGAATGAATTAAGAATGATGGATCTTCACAAGATTCCCTCTCAATCTCTCAAGTGTTTAAAAGGTAGGTATTTCACTCAATTCAACCCATGAAAATTGCACTACCATAAGCTTGCTTATCTTCTACTTCTCCACTACTCAAAACACATGCACACACAAATCATGAGGACTTTATTCAAGGTTGTAGTGAGGTCAAGGTAACAAGAGGATAAAATGGATATGAGAAGATAAATACCAAAGAGAATAAAAGCAAATGAGAAATGAGTTCAAATAACAAGCATAAAAGTTCATCTCAACTCTAATGTATATCCCTTTACATATTCTTTTCCCAATCCTTTTCTCTCTTTTTTTTATATATATATGAACATAACTATATACATACATTTTTCTTTTTCTTTTTTTTTTTTTTTTTTTTTTTTTCAACAACCATTTTGTACACACACCCCCACACTTGTTCAAAAATCCATCCATTAACCAGGCTAATGTTCTTTTATTCCCTAAGGTAAAGTAAGAACACGATTTTTCATTTAAGGCACATAATGAGCTAGAAACAAGGAATGGTCAAATAAGCTCAAAGGGGTTAAGCAAAGGAAAATATACAAGGTTAAGCGGAATCGAGAATTTTCGAGAGGTCAAAAGAGTGCTTGATATCATATTGAAAACAAGGTTGGCTATTTGGTTAAACTAGCTAAGAAAGAGGGCCTCAATCATGTTCATGCATATAAGTGAAATGTAGCCTCAAAAAGAATCAAAGCAAGTTCTAGAGTGGTCATTAACATGAGTGAAAATCACACAAGAAAGAAGAGAATGGCATAAATGTTGAATCCATCCATTAGGCTCAAAATCTCACAAGGTATGCATCCATCAAACTCAATTCATCAATTCAATCATCCATCACCAAGCATATCAGTTCAAGAAGGGAGAAAAATAATTCAATCATGCAATGAGCCTCTTTTTTTTTTGAAATTTTTTTTTAAAATTTTTTTTAAAATTTTTTTTTAACAAACGAAAAGAAACAGAAACATGCTAAAATCTCTCCCCCACACTTAATATAACATTGTCCTCAATGTGAAAGAAAGAGATAGAAAAGAGCAACACAACCTGATAAGAAGTGAATCAACGCTAAGCAGAAAAGAAACACACTGTCACAAGCGTCGCATCGACCTCGAAAAGAAATCAAGCAAGAAAACGTTAGTACTTCCACAATTCAATACTAATTAATTACTACCTAAAAAACTCCTTACTCTGCCACCAATTAAGATGCGTCTCAAGAGTAAAATTACTCCTTACTCGCCATCACTAATTGGTTTAATAAGTCCATGACAATCATATCATACTAAACAAAACAACAATTTTTTTTTAAAATCAAACCCATTAAAGAGAAAGTTTCAGATCGGGCTCTTGTTTCTTGTTACTTCCTTCGCCGCTTCCCGTTGACCAATCTATCTCGAGCCGATACCCGATCGTACATACTCAAAAGCTTCTAATTTATCAATGAGCTCATCAATAGTGGAGGCAGAGATAAGAAGTTGTCTTGCCGAAGGAGTGATAAATTTCTTCCATAGCTTTGTCAAGAAAAAATAACAAAAGATCAAAGAAATTATTAACATTCAACAAACCAATGGGTTTATGGTGGATGTTCGGGCCTACCAAGAGACAATTTGAAAAATTTCTTCCAAAGTACCAAAACCACCTGGTAAGGCAATGAGTGCATCGAGTTTTCAAGCATTATCTTCATGCGTTCATGCATTGATGATACTTTAAGTTCCTCCCCAATTGTCTTTCCATTGATGTTCTGTTGAGCTAAAGTTTCGTGAATGACACCTAAAACCTCGACTCTCTTATAAAGGCAAAGAAAGTGATACAAATTTCCCCATTAACCCACGACAACCTCCCCATATACAAGATGAATATTCCTCGCAGCAAGTGATCGACCAAGAGTGCTAGCTGCGTTTACAAACTCTAATCCCTTCCCATAACTCGACCCATAAAAAACATAGACATTTTTGAGGTTACGAATAGAAGGCCCCATTCTATAGTCTTCCTCCCTTTGAGTGTTTTTGAGTGTGAAGGAAAATGGAGAAAATGGAGAAAATGGAGTGTTTAAATAAGAAAAAGAATGGAAAGGGAAATAATTGCACCTATAAGGGTAAGTTGGTTGTTGTCAGAAAAGGTTGAAATTAAGAGACACAGAATCTTTTTTTTTTTTTTGACTTCAAGAAAACCATCAAGGTAAAGAAGTCTAGAAACCCCGAAGGACCTCGCTCAAAGGATCGTCTCGTACAAAAATCAAAATATAACAAAATGATACAAAGATAAAAGAAATAGAAAATGATGACATACCCGTATGTACAGCCTCCATGGCGTATCTTTATACCACGCATCATGAGTGCAAGTAGACATCACGTCCTTTTTTTTTTTTTTTTTTTGAAATTGTTAGAAAAACTTGATGAAAGATGAGTGTATACTTACTTAAGATTGGGATGGAGGTAGTCTCTTTTTCGGCTTTGTGCCAAAGCATTGTTGACCAAGATTCAACCCATTCAAGACCAAATAAACATAGGGCTCCCAAAAGGGACAAGTGGCCATAATACGACCGGGTCGCCTCACATGTGGGATACAATCTACCTTCTTTGTTTTTCAATTAAGAAGGCTGGATCAGGATGCATGCATTTCCCCGTTCACGGTTTGTGTTACCAAAGCCAACCCTAAGAAGTATACATTTTTTTCATTTTTTTTTTCATTTTTTTTGTTTTTTTTTTTTTTTTTTTTTTTTTTTTTTTGAAAAATGACATGAAGAAGAAGAAGATGATGATATGTACAGATTGTTTGTGGATATGGCTCACATCCGCTCTCCTCGTTTAACGTCCGAATCGCTTAAACGTCTTCTATGAGTCGAGGATAAGCTTCCCATCCAATTTTCTTATAAATTGGCAAACAGTGGTCTTTTAGAGTCGATTCCCAAGATCGTAGCGTTGTTCTTCATCCTTGAAGAGATTCCACAATTTAAGAATTTCACGATGCACCAATCCACAAGAATGCGTCTCAAGAGTCAATAAGATATCATCTAATGACTCCTTACTCGCTTCATTCTTAATGAAGAAAATTTTATCTTCTCTATTTGCGTAAACCATCCCCTTAGTACGACATCGCTTGTTACGCTTCCATCGTCCACATTTGTGACAGACTTGTAACCTTTTTGCTCTTCTCCTTTTAGAATATGAACTTCTTCCAAGACCGGGCATATATGAGTCAAATGAAATTGAGGACTCACCGCTAATCGGACCTTTGCTTCAATTATCCAACAGACATCTTCTCGGCATACCCTTGTGTATTAACATTCTCAATCTCTCACATCGAACTTTGTAGATTTTTCTCGAGCATTTTGAGGAAGAGAAGGAAAATGTTTTCTCGTGTTTGAAAGAATGACATCCATTTTGAAGGAGAAGAAGGGTTCGCTTATTTTGGGAAATCGAAGAATAAACCGACTCAAGAGTCACGGAGTACCGTATCCGCCACTTAACCTAAGAACACAAAGAACTCAAGAACTTGGTTTTCCAGGAATGGTTGAGTCTTTGTCCATTAACTTAAGCGCAGTACCATTCCTAGGATCCTCAATATCTACGTCCCCGTAGTAGTGCAGACGATAATCTCAAAGCGAACTTTTGACCAATTTCCACAAATTTTGCAAAAGGTGTAACATGACCTTTAATAAAGTAGGCCAATAAAATCCATACTACAAGATTTTCGCAGCTTGTTGTCGTTGAAGAAAAAATGACCTCCACATGCTTCGAGCGACACTACCTACCTCATTGCGGGCACACATTTTTTTTTTTTTTTCTTCTTTTTTTTTTTTCTTTTTTTTTTTTTTTCTTTTTCCTTTTTTTTTTCTTTTTTTTTTATTCATAATGCGGATGGAGAAGGTTCATCACCTCCACTTCGCATTCTCTGGAAGTTCATGATATCTTGTTTAAGGCGGTGTCCATTTACGATGAAAGCTTTGGCAAAGTGACCTCACTTTTAATCCGAACAACACCAAGGAAAAACATTAGTAACAATAAATGGTCCATCCCATCTAGACCTTAATTTGCCAGGCATGAGTCGGAGGCGGGAGTTATAGAGGAGAACTTTTTGACCAATCTCAAATGTTTTCCTTAGAATCAACTTATCATGGAAGGCTTTGGTCTTCTCCTTATAAAGTTTGGAACTTTCATAAGCCTCCAAGCGGATCTCCTCCAATTGTCTTTGCGCTTGCAGCGACTTCCTTTCCATACCGCTTGATCTAGGTCCAAGTTGCACCTTTTCACCGCCCAAAATGCTCGATGCTCAATTTCCACCCAAGCAGTGGCATGCTTTTCCAAAAACAATTCGATATGGAGACATCCCGATTGGTGTCTTATAAGCAAATGTAAGCCCATAAAGCATCGTCAAGCCTCTTGCTCCAAATCCTTTCTCGTTAGGTTGAACTGTCTTCTGGAGTATCTCGCTTAATTTCTCTCGTTAGAGACCTCGCTTGCCCATTGGTTTGGGGGTGGTAGGGTGTAGAAACCTTGTGTTGGACTCCATACTTCTTCATCAAAGCCTCCATGCTTCGATTGCAAAAATGTGAACCTTGATCACTAATGATGGCTCTCGGGACTCCAAACCTACGTAAAATCAGTGATCTAATAAAATCCACAACAACTTTAGAATCATCATCCGAGTGGCCTTAGCCTCCACCCATTTAGATACATAATCCACAAAGAAGCGTAATGTAAACAAAACCAAATGATACAGAAAAGGACCCATAAAGTCAATACCCCAAACATCAAAAATCTCACAGAATAATAAGGGTTTCGGGGCATTTCATTCCTACGAGAAGTATTCCCCTGTTCTCTCGGCATTGATCACAAGATTTGCAAAACATATATGCATCATGAAATAGAGCGGGCCAATATAATCCGAGTCTAAAACTTTCCTAGCAAATCCGTTGAGGACCGAAGTGGCCGCCACATGCAAGTTTATGACAAAAGCTAAGAATGGAATGGAATTCATCATCGCACACACCTCCTAATTACTTAGTCACCGCAAAATCTCCATAAGTAAGGATCATCCCACACATAATACTTTGACTCACTTTTCAATTTATCAATCTTAGCCTTAGTGAAATGTGCGGTGTATTGCGTTAGCAACCAAGAAATTAATCAAATCAAGAAACCAAGGGATGTTGCCTTGGCTTGAAAAGTCGCTAATCGTGGAAAACATCATGGATGGGAAAAACATCTCGCCTCCCTTTCAATTCGACTCAAGTGATCACCACCAAATTCTCCGCTCCACTCTTGTCACGAATCTCAATATCAAACTCCCGGAGGAGCAACATCCACCTAATCAACCGGGGCTTGGCATTGGGCTTCTTCAGAGAAACTTCAATGCCGCATGATCCGAAAACACAACCACTCGGAACCAAGCAAATATGATCAAAATTTATCTAAAGCAAAAACAATTGCTAAAAGTTCCTTTTCGGGGCTTGTGGTGTAGTTGATTTGTGCAGGATCTAAAGTTCTCGAAGCATAGGAAATGACATGAGATACTTTACCGACCCTTTGTGCAAGAACAGCTCCCAATGCTTAATTAGAGGCATCACACATCACTCAAATGGAAGTGTCCAATCCGGTTGGATGATAGGTGTACTTGGTCAATGCCTCGCTTCAATTGATTGAAGGCATCCCGGCACTTCTTGTCAAAGTGGAACTCCACATCTTTTTGCAGTAAGTTGGATAGCGTGTGCAATTTTGCTGTCGAAATCCTTTATGAACCGCCGATAGAAACCTGCATGACCAAGGAAAGAACGAATCTCCCGCAAGCATGTGGGGTAAGATAGGCATGAAATAACATCTATTTTTGCAGGATCTACCTCAATACCCTCACGAGATATCACATGCCCTAAGACTATACCTTGTTCTACCATGAAATGACATTTCTCAAAATTTAGAACGAGGTTAGTCTTAATGCATCTATGCAAGACCTGAGCCAGACTATCTAAACATGCATCAAAGGAAGATCCATAGACAGTAAAATCATCCATGAATACATCCATGAATACATCCATGAATACATCCATGCAATTTTCTAAAAAATCAGAAAAGATACTTACCATACACCTCTGAAAGGTGCCTGGAGCATTGCACAGACCAAAGGGCATCCTCCTGTATGCAAATGTGCCAAATGGACAAGTGAAAGTAGTATTCTCTTAGTCTTCTGGGGCTATATGAATCTAAAAATAGCCCGAATATCCATCCAGGAAACAATAATGTGACTTGCCAGCTAACCGCTCCAACATCCGATCAATGAAGGGGCAGCGGAAATGATCCTTTCTGGTAGCCTGGTTGAGCCGCCTATAATCAATGCAAACTCGCCAACCGTTTTGAACTCGTGTGGGCACAAGCTCATTGTTCGATTCGCAACCACCGTGACCCTAGATTTCTTGGGAACCACTTGCACGGGCTCACCCATTGACCGTCGATATGGGATAAATAATGCCACTTGAAGTAGCTTTGTAACTTCCTTCTTCACCACATCTAGAATCGGGGGATTTAGTCTCCTTTGGGGTCAGTCTAACTGGTTTGATCCCTTCTTCCAATAAAATCTTATGCATGCATGTGGAGGGACTAATACCAGAATATCCGCAAGAGTCCATCCGATGGCTTGCCTATACCGCCTCAAAATCTGCAGTAATTTTTCTTCTTGATCGTGTTGTAGGTTTTTAGCAATGATCACCTAGGAAGTTGTCTCACCATATCCCAAATATGCATATTTAAGATGGTCTGCAGTAAAGTCTTCAACTCCAAGGATGGAGGTTGTACAATGGAAGGTAACAAGTGATCTCAAACAACTAACTCAAAGAACATTAATTTCAAAGATGGTACTGACTCTCATTCTCAATTGTTGCATCATCGCATCAGTATCATTACTCATAACGAATAAATCTCAAGACATGCAAAGACATGGTTCAACATCACAAGTGGCATATGTATCACAAGAAATAGAACCAAGATAGTCAACAATATCGTGGAATTCAAGATATAAATCAAGATAGACATCATCAACCAAAGATCTCAATCATATCAACATGGAAAATGTAATGCTCCTCTAGGGGGTGTCTCATGGCATCAAAAATGTTAAATTGTACCAAATCGTCGCCAAACTCCATAGAAAGGGTGCCGGATGCACGTCTATCTTGGTCTTGGCGGTCTTGAGGAATGGTCTCGCCTAGAATCAATGGAGCATGGTTTGTTGGAGACTCATCTTCCATGTCCATAATGTAGAAATCACTGAAAAATCAACTCATTCACCCGAACTAACACATCTTCCAGCACACCTGCAGGATGAGCAGTGACTCTATTTGCCAACTGGATCACGATACCAGTGGGTTGCAAAGTACCAATGTTTAAACACTTATACACTGACATGGGCATGACATTGATCGAAGCACCCAAATCTAGCATTGCATGCTCAAATCTAGAGTTGCCAATTGTGCAAGAAATTGTGAAAGTTCCAGGATCTTTGCATTTCTCGTGGCATGCTTGGCATAATCATTGCAGTAAACATTTCTTCCCATGCCGATCTTCTCATCCCCTTTCAACCTTCTCTTATGAGTGCACAACTCCTTGAGAAATTTAGCATATTTTGGAATTTGCTTGATTGCATCTAGGAGGGGAATATTGATTTCCACTTTCCCGAATGTCTCCATGACTTCTTTTTCCATTTCTCGCTTGCATTGTTCTCTTAGATTGTGTGATCCTATTTGGAAAAGGTAATGGAATGGTAACATCTGAATTCTCTCGCAATTTTCTTCATGGGCACAGATTTCTCGAACCGAATTATCCATTTTCTCGCCGTTTTTGGTCAATTTCGATTCTTCCGTAAGGTTGGAACATCAACTTCTTTGCCACTTCTCAAGGTAATTGCACTTACGTTGCCTCTGGATTGTTGATCTGCTTGTGAAGGCAATTGGCTAGAACCTTGACTCTTTAGCTCGCTCACGTTGGTTGCCACCGCCCAATTTGAGTTTGTAAATTCTCGAATGTTGGCACCGACGTTCACTGAACCGAATGTTATTTGTGGCCATTTGTTTCATCGTCTTCCAATGATGGCTCGCCGAGTGGATTGGACAGACACCGAACAAAGTGTTGTCGTTGTCCGAATGCAGGGGGTATTTGTTGGTATTTGTTGCTTGGACCTCGCAGCTTGGTATCTAAATTGTTGTTGCCGCCGGGGCCGTTGTTGTTTCGCTTGGTGGGGCATTATTGCCGGCTAGAATTCCCATATCTCAAATTGGGATGGTCTCGCCAACCAGATTATAAGTACTAGAAAATGGATCATATCTAGATTGTTGCTTGTTGTTGCCGATATTGGGGTCTACCAGGAAAACACCACCGGTAAAAGAACACATTGATCCGGAAAAGCGGAACCATCTTCCCGAAGTGTAGGGCATGAATCAAGTAGGATGAGATGAATTAGAGCAAATTCCACACACCGATGCAAATCATCTCGCATGGGTGGTTGTTGACCCACTGCTATCCGTCTTACCAAAGAAGTCAATTCATCTAGTCCGTGTTCCATTCTTTGTTGGTCCATATGAGATGCTTGAATTTCATTAACTCCTCTCGGGTTGCGGTGATGATCCGCGAGCCAAACCTTGGGTATTGGCTGCCATGTTTGCTATCGATCTCTTGCGGCGGTAGGAGTTTTCTCTACTAAGGCTCCTCCAGGCAAAGATCGATCATGCTTCTATCATTTGGCAAAGAAGCCCTCATAAAAGTATTGAATCAAGAGCTGGTCACTAATTTGGTGATGAGGGCAAATCGAACACAACTTCTTGAATCTCTCCCAAGATTCATGCAAAGTCTCACCGTACATCCGTCTCGATGCCACATATATCTTTCCTAATTGCAGCAGCTCTCGAGGCGTGGGAAGAATCTCTCCAGGAACAACCTCTTCATGTCATTCCAACTTCCGACCGAACCTGGTGAAAGATAAAACAACCAATCTTTGGTCGCATCGACAAGTGAGAAGGGAAATGCCCTTAACTTGATGTGTTCCTCGAGAGATGCCTTGTGGCTTCATGGTTGAACACACAACATGGAACTCTGTCAGTGCTTATGAGGATCTTCACCCGCAAGACCATGAAACTTTGGTAACAAGTGTATCAAACCAGATTTCAACTCAAAATCTGCATCAAGATCGGGATATTGAATGCACAAAGATTGGTAAGATACATCAGAGCAAAGAAGTTCCTTAAGGGTTCTATTATGCATGTTATCGCCATGATTTCGGATTACTTAAGTTATCGTGTTCATTCCCAAAATTAGGTTCAAATTAACTCGAATTTATCACACGAGATCTAATTAATCTATGCAAGGTCCTATCAATCTCAGGATCAAGATCAAGCAAGATATCAGGATTGGACCTAGTCATGCATCAACTAAAGCACAAAAACACAAAAACTGCAACTAAGCAAAATACACTAAACAACACTCAAAATATGCAAAAATAAATCTAGTTAATATGTCTAAATATTTTTAAAAATTATAGAATCAACACAGAACAAAATCTACATAAAAATGAAACTAGAAAATGCAATAAAAAATAATAAAAAATTGAAAAAGTGGTCTAAATGATAGAATTTCGAAAAACCAGGGGTGACCTCACAGTTTACTGTGAGTCTTGTTTATCAGGCTGTTTTCCTTCAACTGACCAAGTTTCAGCTCATTCTGGGCATGTTTCAGTTCAAAAATTGCAATAGTTACCCATAATCACCTGTTTTCCGTCTTTCCTAAATCAGAAAAATTCAAAAGCTAAGATAAAAACGTTAGTATGGTATGAACAATGTTAGTAAATGAAAAATAACTGTTAGAATAGGTAAGAAAGAACAAAAATTAGTAAGGTTACTCAAAATGAAAAGATTACACCTACGAGTTCCCCGGCAACAGCGCCAAAATTTTGACGAGGGCCGAACTCAGTCAAAATTATAACCGAAGTTATTACCTAAACTTGTAGTATAGTGAACAACACCGGATCGTCTCCTCAAGGATCGTAGATGCAATTTGATCAAATCAAGTGAAAGTTAGAAAAAGGGGGTTTTGATGGTTCAAGGATCGCAAAGTGACAAGATTTAAAGAGAAATAACAATTAGAGAACAAATCAATTCAAATCTATCCGAGATTGGGTGGATTCAATCATAGACCTTTCAACAAACATTTGAAGCACATTTGAATGGTTAACTTAGATCTAACCGAGATCTCAAGATCGATCCGTAATTCATACTAGACAATCGTCCGTAATTCAATTAACAAGTAATAAACATAAATATGCAATCGCACCATTCATGTAGATATATATCAATTTAAGCACCGAATTCAATTAACCTAGGCACCAATCAAGAACCTAACCTCTTCAATTATGTGATTAGTTCAGATCAATCGGTTCTAAATTTCATCACAATACTTAATCTTAAACCAAGATCAAATCGATCAAACATAAACGAATAACCATTCATGCATTCAAGATCAAGAGAACAGAAGAAGAAGAGAAGAGGAATTCAAATATAAATCAAATACATTACATAACCAAGGTCTCAAGAATCCAAGCCACAATCTCTTCAAGAGTCCCGAATTGACTAGAAGTGACTTAGCTCTCCATTACAATGAAGGAAAAATATACAAGAACTATGAAAAGCTATCTCTAACACCAAGTGTGTGTTGTCTTTAGAGCTCTCCACATGCTTCCTTTTATAGAGGATTCAGAGTAGTAGTAGATGGGTAGATGAGATTAGTAGGTGGAATTAGTAGGTGAGCTTGGTAGCTGAGATTGGTAGGTGAGCTTGGTAGGTGAGCTTCCTTGTCTCCGAAAGTATTCATTGCTGAACTCATTGATTTCGTCATTTCTGAGCCAAGTGGTCTTCATGAAAATTCTAGGAAATTGTCTAAGCTTTCCAATGGCTCTGGAAGCACCAAAAAATTCGTCCTACAGCCCAAGATATGACTCAATTACTACAGACTATTCAGGACCAATTTCAGCACCTCTGTTTTGACTTTCAGACTCAATATCTCCATCAAGGAGCCCAAATCAAGTTTTGTGTTTGTCATGAAAGTTGTACATATGGGTCTTAACTTTCAGATTACAAATTTTCAGCCCATTCTATAAACCCAAACTCGAATTATGTTCTGGTTACTACACACTGTTCGGGTTCCAGTCACAAATCCCGTACAAGAGTCCCGAATTGACTAGAAGTGACTTAGCTCTCCATTACAATGAAGGAAAAATATACAAGAACTATGAAAAGCTATCTCTAACACCAAGTGTGTGTTGTCTTTAGAGCTCTCCACATGCTTCCTTTTATAGAGGATTCAGAGTAGTAGTAGATGGGTAGATGAGATTAGTAGGTGGAATTAGTAGGTGAGCTTGGTAGGTGAGATTGGTAGGTGAGCTTGGTAGGTGAGCTTGGTAGGTGAGCTTCCTTGTCTCCGAAAGTATTCATTGCTGAACTCATTGATTTCGTCATTTCTGAGCCAAGTGGTCTCCATGAAAATTCTAGGAAATTGTCTAAGCTTTCCAATGGCTCTGGAAGCACCCAAAAATTCGTCCTACAGCCCAAGATATGACTCAATTACTACAGACTGTTCAGGACCAGTTTCAGCACCTCTGTTTTGACTTTCAGACCCAATATCTCCATCAAGGAGCCCGAATCAAGTTTTGTGTTTGTCATGAAAGTTGTACATATGGGTCTTAACTTTCAGATTACAAATTTTCAGCCCATTCTATAAACCCAAACTCGAATTATGTTCTGGTTACTACACACTGTTCGGGTTCCAGTCACAAATCCCGTACAAGAGTCCCGAATTGACTAGAAGTGACTTAGCTCTCCATTACAATGAAGGAAAAATATACAAGAACTATGAAAAGCTATCTCTAACACCAAGTGTGTGTTGTCTTTAGAGCTCTCCACATGCTTCCTTTTATAGAGGATTCAGAGTAGTAGTAGATGGGTAGATGAGATTAGTAGGTGGAATTAGTAGGTGAGCTTGGTAGGTGAGATTGGTAGGTGAGCTTGGTAGGTGAGCTTCCTTGTCTCCGAAAGTATTCATTGCTGAACTCATTGATTTCGTCATTTCTGAGCCAAGTGGTCTTCATGAAAATTCTAGGAAATTGTCTAAGCTTTCCAATGGCTCTGGAAGCACCCAAAAATTCGTCCTACAGCCCAAGATATGACTCAATTACTACAGACTATTCAGGACCAATTTCAGCACCTCTGTTTTGACTTTCAGACTCAATATCTCCATCAAGGAGCCCAAATCAAGTTTTGTGTTTGTCATGAAAGTTGTACATATGGGTCTTAACTTTCAGATTACAAATTTTCAGCCCATTCTATAAACCCAAACTCGAATTATGTTCTGGTTACTACACACTGTTCGGGTTCCAGTCACAAATCCCGTACAAGAGTCCCGAATTGACTAGAAGTGACTTAGCTCTCCATTACAATGAAGGAAAAATATACAAGAACTATGAAAAGCTATCTCTAACACCAAGTGTGTGTTGTCTTTAGAGCTCTCCACATGCTTCCTTTTATAGAGGATTCAGAGTAGTAGTAGATGGGTAGATGAGATTAGTAGGTGGAATTAGTAGGTGAGCTTGGTAGGTGAGCTTGGTAGGTGAGATTCCTTGTCTCCGAAGGTATTCATTGCTGAACTCATTGATTTCGTCATTTCTGAGCCAAGTGGTCTTCATGAAAGTTCTAGGAAATTGTCTAAGCTTTCCAATGGCTCTGGAAGCACCCAAAAATTCATTCTACAGCCCAAGATATGACTCAATTACTACAGACTATTCAGGACCAGTTTCAGCACCTCTGTTTTGACTTTCAGACCCAATATCTCCATCAAGGAGCCCGAACCAAGTTTTGTGTTTGTCATGAAAGTTGTACATATGGGTCTTAACTTTCAGATTACAAATTTTCAGCCCATTCTATAAAACCAAACTCAAATTATGTTCTGGTTACTACACACTGTTCGGGTTCCAGTCACAAATCCCGTATTCTGATTTCCATGCCCAATTAGCTCCACTAGATGTCTGAAATTGACTTTGAGCTCTTCATCAAAGTTGTAGAGCTCTCTCTTATCTTTCCTACAAGGTAAAATTCATAATTATCAGACATTTAGAACTCAAGATATGGCTAAAATACAGAAACAATGTAAGACCCGAATAATTCTGAAAAAATCAATTAAGTCCAATTCGAGTTCAAACTTACAAAACATAATCAAATTCAGTCAATTAAGTACATGAAGAGTGTAAATAACTAAACATAAGGGTTTCTTAATGAATAAAATATGTGATTATCAAGGTGTCCTTTGGAGCTGAAACTGGTGCCATTAGAAATAGAAGACAAAATGCTACAACTTTCATGAAGACCATGTTTTATAAATCTAATGGCATCCTTGAGATCAATACTAAATGATTTCGGAGACAAAGAATCTCAATAATTTTTTACTCACGATTTGACATTTTCCACTCATCCACCCACTCTTCACCCACTCAATAATCACCCCATTGTTATTTTGTATCTCTAATCCTCTATTAAAGGCTCCATTGGCTAATCGTTTAGGAGACTTGGGTTTTAGGCTTGGTTAGGAGAAATTATGTTCATGCTTGTATATTGTCTTCCTTTGTTGTAATTTTCTTTTGTTCTAATTTGAAGTTATGTTCATCTTTCTCTTCTACTCTCTTTATTTCTTCTTGATTATGAGTACTTAATTTTCATTTTGCTTAAGTGAAAGAGTGAAGCTCTTGGTAATGAAATAAGATAAGATTATTTTATTTCTTGTACTTAAATGATATATTATAAAGTGGACATTGTATGTGTTGTATTTTGTTTCCAATTAATTTAGAAACCTTCCTTGTACAGTGGAGATCTTGATTTATTTTAGACAAGAGGATTGACATAATGAATGCTTGAGCTCACTTACAATTATTGGTAGATAATTGAATGAATCATAATATGATTGCATATATAATTGAACTTTGAATGTTATATTTTTCGATTGGAACTTCCTTTATATATAGATTTCAATTGAGTTATAAAGAGAAATAATCTCACCTTTAATTTATTACTAAGAGTGGATCTCCTAACCCAAGGAAATCCTTTTTAATTTGTGAACAACTTTTATTACTTTTGGTGTTGTGACAAATCCTTTTCTTACCTCAATTAATTTTTCTTCATCAATTCCCTGTGGATCGACCTCAGATTCCCGAGAATTTATTACTTAAGACAACCTACACATGAGTTTGTATCCTTTAAGTCTGCATCAAGTTTTTGTACTCAAAGATATGCCATTACTGCACTCATGACGCGTAATATAAAGATACGTCATAAAAACTGTACATACAGGTATGTCCTTATTTGTCACTATATTTCTTTTATCTTTGTATGATTTTGTTGTATTTTGGTTTTTGGACAGATGATCCTTTGAGCAAGGTCCTTCAGGGGTTTCTAGACTTCTTTACCCTGATGGTTTTCTTGAAGAT
Source organism: Ormosia emarginata (assembly GCA_029884605.1). Lineage (NCBI taxonomy): Eukaryota > Viridiplantae > Streptophyta > Magnoliopsida > Fabales > Fabaceae > Ormosia > Ormosia emarginata. Next base: position 13,488,329 of record JAQQTP010000078.1, on the reverse strand, counting down.
AAAAAAAAACAAAACAAAAAAAACACAAAATAAAAAAAAATTGTATTTCTTAATTTCAAACTTTTCTGACAACAGCCAATCTACCCTTATAGGTGTTATCATTACCTTTTCCATTATTTTCTTTATTTAAACACTTCATTTTCTCTACTTTCCTCCAACTCATAACCATTCAAATGAAGGAAGAGTATAGAAATGGGACCTTCTGTTTGTAACCTTAAAAATATAAGTGTCTTTTATGGGTTAAGTTTTGGGAAGGGTTTAGAGTTTGTAAATGCAACAAACGCTCTTGGTCAAATACTTGCTGTGAGAAATATTCATGTTGTATATGGGGGAGGTTGCCGTGGGTTAATGGGGGTTATATCACTTGCTGCTCATATAAGAGGCAGACATGGTTTAGGTGTCATTCTTGGCCCTCTAACTCAAAAGAACATCACTGGAAAGATAGTTGAAGAAGAAATTCAGGTATCATCTATGCATGCACGAATGAAGGCAATGCTTGACAACTTTGATGCATTCATTGCCTTACTAGGTGGTTTTGGTACCTTAGAAGAAATTTTTCAAATTGTCTCTTGGGCCCAACTGAACATTCACCATAAACCCATTGGTTTGTTGAATGTAAATAATTTCTTTAATTTTTTGTTATTTTTTCTTGATAAAGCTATGGAATAAAAATTTATCACACCTTCGGTAAGACAACTTCTTGTCTCTATTTCCACTGTTGATGACTTGATTGATAAATTAGAAGCTTTTGTTTATAAACCTGATCTAGAAATAGCTTAAATAGATTGGTCAACAAGAAGCAGTGAGGGAAGCAGCATGCAAAGAAAGCCAGATCTGATACTTCATCTTTAATTTTCTTTTACATTTGATTTTATTTATTGTACTTTGTTTCTGTTTAAATTTGTGTCAGATTTCTCCAACAAGTACTATCTTCTATCATTTACTCATCTATATTTTAACATTGCAGACAATGTTATGATCTGGTTGGGGGAAGGATAGTTGAATTTTTTTTTTAAGAAGTATGATATGATTGTCAACAACTTACTAAACTAATTAAGGATGACAGAGTAAGGAGTAAATTTTGCTCTTAAGACACATCTTAATTGAGGAAGTATGTCTATTGTTATGATTGTCAGAAACCTATTCAGAGTAACACCAATTAAGGATGACAGAGTAAGGAGTAAGTTTTGCTCTAGAAGTAATTTTACTCTTAAGACACATCTTAGTTGAGGAAATAATTGTTTTAGAAGTAGCAAAAAGCATATCTTGGGTCATAGCATAAATTGTCTTCTTTCTTAAAAATCACATGCTTGGATATGAATGTTGAAATTGTGGATTGAGAATGATAGAAATATTCCTTGTGAGATTTTGAGTCTATTGATGAATGGATTGAACATTTGTACCATTCTCTTCTTTCTTGTGTGATTTTCACTCATGAAATTGTTACTCTAGAACTTGCTTTGATTCTTTTTAGGGTATTTTCACATGAATACATAAACATGATTGAGACATTTTTCTTGAAATAGCTACTTTAACTAAATAGCCAAGAACGATTGGTGCACAAATAAGCAGCCTTGCTCAGTAGCATATTGTCTCAATATGATATAAAGCACTCTTATGACTTATTGAAAATTATATGATTCCTGCCAACGTATGGCAATGGAAATGGCTTATTTCCCCTTGCTTAACCCCTTTGAGGTTATTTGATCATTCCTTATTTCTATCTCATTATGTGCCTTAAATGAAAAACCATGTTCTTACCCGACCTTAGAGAATAAGAGAACATTAGTTTTGTCATTGGTGTGCAAAATGGTTGGTGAAAAAAGGAAAACGTGATTAATTAAAAAAATGTGTATATTTATAAAAAAAAAACAAATGTGTAAAGAAGGGCCAACAAGGCAAAAAGGGAAGGAAAAATATATAAAAAGAATTTGTATTGGGTGGAGTTGGGATGAACTTTCATGCTTGTTAATTGAACTCAACTTTTATGCTCTTTTATTCTCTTTGGTTTTTAACTTGTCTAATCCATTTTACCACCATCCTTTACCTCGACCCCATTACAACCTTAAATAAAGTCCTCATGACTCATGTGTGCATGTGTTCTGAGTAGTGGAGAAGTAGAAGATAAGCAAGCTTATGGTAGTGTAATTTTTCATGGGTTGAATTGAGTGAAATACTTACCTTTTGAATGCTTGAATGATTGAGAGTGAATCTTGTGAGGATCTATCATTTTTTATTCATTCTTTTTAACTGAAGTTTCCTTGCTTGATGGTTTGAGATGTGAATAAATGTTATCTTATTAATGCTTTGATCCCTTGAATGACTGGTTGCTCTTCTTGATTCATTTAATCCTTTAGAGTTTTTAGCTTTTGGAATCTATGTCGTTTTTCTTTGTTCCCTAGTTTTTGTCTTATGTATTTTGCCCGGGAGTGCAAAAGTTTAGTGTGGGAAAATTTGATAACAATGTATTTTATTCAATTTATAATCCTCTCACTAGGCTTCTAAAGGTTCAATTTGACTTAATTAAGTTGATTTTATCATATTTTATGAAATTGAGCTTAATTAGATCATTGAAGAAATTATTGCTTAAATTATCATTAATTTGGGTGATTGCATTCTTAAGTAAATTGGCCACAATTTAAGTTGCAATTATCTGATTAATGTGATTCTGGTCTTGTTGAAAATTTAAGATAATTCCCTAATAACTATTCACTTGATAGCAAGAGCCACATTGATAGTAATATATTTCATTCACTGTATAATCTTCTCACTTAGTTTTTTTAGTAAATTAGCTATAATTTGAGTTACAAATATCCGATGAATGTGATTTTCATCTTGTTTTAAAGCTAAGACAAATTTCTACAACTTTCATGAAGACCTCAAGACTTGGAACACACGTTTGGATAACTCAAATTGGAGTTGAAGTAAAATCTTGAGTTTTGAACCTGACAGCTTGACTTATGTGTACTCATCATAACATATTTTGAGTTATAGGAGAGCTTTGGGAATGAAACTGATCCTATTTGAAAGTTAAGACATAAATCTACAACTTTCATGAGAACACAAAATTCATATCGGATGCCTTGAAGGTGATATTGGGCTTGGAAGTCTGAACAGAGGAGCTGAAGTTGGGCCTGACCTATGTGCAGTAATTGGGTCATATCTCGGGCTGTAGGTAGTCAAAAGAGCTAAAACTGGTGGTTATTGAAAGCTAAGACAATTTTCTAAAACTTTCATGAAGACCACTTGATCATATTCTGACGCATGTCATAAGCTTAGAGCAGAAACATTTCAAAGATAAGAATCTCTATAATTTCAGCTCATTCATCATCATCAAGCAACTATTTTGGCATTTACTTCTTATCATCAAACAACTCCATTGTCTTCTTGTACTCCTTGAGCTCTATAAAAGGGAGTTTAGGTGCTCATTCAGATTATCTTTGATCTTAGTTTAATTTATGCTTTTGTGTTATTTGTTTCTCTTGTTGTAGTTTTCTTTGTTCTAAATTGAAGTTATGTTCATTTTTTTTCTTCCTATCTCTTTCTTTCTTCTTGTTCATGAGTAACTAATTTTTATTTTGTTTGGGTGAAAGGGTGAAGCTTTTGGTAATAAGTTGAGATTAGATTAATTTTCTTCTTGTGCTTAAATGATATATTTTTAAATGATCATTATATGTGTTGTATGTTGTTTCTAATCAATTTAGAAACCTTTCTTGTATATTGAAGAACTTGATTCATTGTAGACAAGACATTGGCACAATGGATGCTTGAGACCATTTATAAGTGTTGGTGGATAATTAAAGGAACCATAATATGATTACATGTATAATCTAAATTGAACTTTGAATGTTAAATCTTCCTATTGGAACCTCTGTTATGTATGATTTCAATTGAGTTATAAAAAGAAATAATCTTGTCTTTAATTTGTTTCCAAGAGTGGATCTCCTAACCCAAGCAAACCCTTTTTCATTTGTGAATAACTTTGATCATCTTTATTTTGTGACAAACCTTTTCTTTACCTCAAAGATTTTTTTTTTCATCAATTCCCTGTCGATCGACCTCGGACTCCCGAGAATTTATTACTTGAAACAACCTGCACTTAGATTTGAAACTTTTAATCACCATCAGATATGCTAGGGTTGGACCCCGAGTTTATATGCCACCGACTTCCTATCAAAAAAGATGTGAAGCCAGTGGTACAAAGAAAAAGAAAAGTTAGACCAGAGAAACAAGAGGCAATATGTAACAGCCTAATACAAATATCTCAATATAACTACTTATATAAAGATATATAAAGTATTAAACATGTCACTTCTACTATTACTGTACTTTTCATCCTATATAATTAAACAATTTCTTATTTAGAGCCACAACAAAAGTAGGTCATACATATATACATGAAAAACCTCTAAGGCATAACGTTATCTATACAACAAAACTACAACTCAAAGTAAATTATACAAGAGTTGTCCATACAACAAAAACTAATAGCTATTTAGTCTTGTTCTTTCTTCATCAACTTATCCCATTTAAAGGGGTCTTGACCTACTTTTATCATGGAAACACGGAAAGAGGTGAGAACATAAAATTTCTCAGTAATTAAACATGTATTTCATGGCGCTCATTAATATAAATCACTTATAAACATAATTAATAATTATATTATACTGTTGCCTATACAACTGTATAATATGTAGAAATCTAATGTACCTCGATATTACACAATTACTCGTACCACTATATAACATCAACTAAACTTTGTAAATTGCTTAACTCGCTTCAATGCCCAACTTAGGACTTAACTTATCCCAAGGCTCATATTAATAAGTTGACTAACTTTACTACACCTACATAAGGTTGATCATATTCCTCATATGCTCGACAATTAGTTTAGCTCACTAGTTTGCCTTAGGTAAAGCGTTGTACTAACACTTACATCTCTTCATTATCTTCTAAGAAAAGAGTTTAACTCACTCTTTTGCAAGGTTAGGAAGTTTGACTCACTTATGATACTTGTTCTATATAAATTTGCACATTCAATTCATATTGGATTATAAGAGAATAAAGTATGCAACTATGATAAGTACACTTTTCTACCAAACTTGTATCTAGTTTATCTTATAATCACAATTCTAGTTATTTTCTAAATCACACAAGGGTGTATAAGGTCCTAGATAACTATTTCAACTAATCAATAACTATTGAATAACTTAACACTCAACTTGTACTCATATATTAGGTGGTTATTTTCTTTGTGAAATATCCCAAAAAGTGTCTTAATACACTTAAGAAAACATATAAAAATAATTTCAATTGGTAGGAAACTCCAACACAATAAGAAAAACAATACTGAAAATTCCTAGAATTCACGCCTAGGCATGACTTTCCCATGCCTAGGCATGACCCTCTCTATCTCACCTAGGCGTGACTACATGACCGTAGAATTCTACAGAACGGTTTACTATTCCATTACTCAAAACTATCACTCCAATCACTAAAAATATGATTCTAAGTTATCTAAAAACTCAAATATGATCCATTAACATGCTGTGATACTTATACAAGCTTAATTTCTCTTAAACATGGACTAGTGAAAATTCCACCACCTAAGACCTAAAATCACCATTTTTGTCTCTAATGGAGATTAAGGGTTCTTAAGTGGTAAGATTGAATTCTAAAAAATGCACTTTCGAGTTATAAGTAGGTAAATTTATAAGGTTTTTATTGACAAATCGAGCCACTGAAGCCAATCCGGAGAAATGTCAGGCCGTTCTTGATATGCGTAGCCCACAATCTGTTAAAGAAGTGTAACAACTGATAGGACAAATAATGACCTTCACTTGTTTCCTAGCTAAGGCCGCTGGTGTGTGAAATTCGCAAGTGTACAGTTTCGTCATCAAGTAATAAAAAGATCGAATCCACAAGGACTATTCTATGAATACTAATTAATTAATTAATTCAATTAATTAAACAAAAGGGAATATGATTCTTGAGTGAATAGAACGTAGTAACCAAACAATTAAATAAAAAAAATTAAGATGCAGAGTTGAGAATCAAAACAGCAAATTGTTAGGAAAGGTTTTCAGATTTTAGAAAGCTTCCAAGATTGGGGATAACCATGATGATACAAGACTCCTAATTGACAATCCTTTTATTAAAATTGAAATTCAATTGAAGGTGAATTACCCTAATTTGGTTAATGTTCTTTCTCAAAAGAGACAAGAACCGTGCCCAATTAAACCAATTCCTACTCTCGTGGTAATTGAATCTAAATTGAACCCATTACACTTTTTGGTAATTCATTAATCCTCGAAAGGCTAAATCTACTCTTGTGATTTAGACCTTAAGTTCAATTCTTATGGTTCCAACACCTAGGTTCACCACTCAGTTCGTCCCTAAATATCTATGAGATGCAAATAAGTGGCCAGTAAATTCACATGAATAAGCGCAATAAAGATTAAATCAAAGAACATTCAAGATTAATAAAAGGGGTAAACAAAATCAATTAATCATCATCAATGTATCAAAGGACATTGCCCAATCCTAGAAACAAAGGAAACTACTCAGACATAGAGAAGAAGAAACAAGAAATCAAGTTCAAAAGCATTCAAACCCGTAATCCAAAAGAGAAGAGAGGAAGATGAAGATCAAGAGCCTTCCAATGTGCCTCCCTCAAAACCAAATTCGAACCCTAATATTGTATTCAGAACATCTATAAATGCCCCTTGGGTTTTTCCTAGTCTCAGCCTATAAAAAGAAATAAAAATAAACTTAAAAATTTGTCACGCACAGCGATCCACGGCCGTGGATCATTCCACGGCCAGGCCGTGGAACTTGCTGTTTGAGTTCCATAGCCGTGGAATTCTCTGGAAATTCCCTTTTGCTTTTTCACGAAGCTGCTCGATCCATGGCCGTGGGGCATTCCACAGGCAGGCCGTGGAATCCTCTGGAGTGAGCTTTTTGTCCCAAATTGCAATCCTTTAAGCTCCAACTTTAATTATGCAAGCTTTCCATCCATTTCCAGGCCAATTAAGCACCAATCTTGCACAACAACACCAAAAACACTGCAGTTATCCAAACTAAGGGGAAAAACAAATAAAAAGGGAAACTAAAATGCCTAAAAATACATGCAAAACAAAAACAAAATATGATGTTGTTTCACACACATCAAATCCCCCCAAGCTTAAGATTTTGCTTGTCCCCAAGCAATAGCTAATGCCAAACCAAGAAGTGGGATCAAAAGACAATAATGAATAAGGAACCTGAGAAAACATCCAACCAAGCAATAGGCAAAGACAAACCAAGAATTTGAGAGATAATCAAAATCAAGTCCAATTAGAGGCTAAGTTCTCATAAAATCATGCTCCTCACTAAATTGGGTTCACTCTACTAACCACATTCAAAGTGTTTAAGGGTGAAGATAATGCGCTCAAGATTTCTCAAAGAAAATGCACTTCCATAAGCTTAATAAGAAACCAAATTTCTACTAATAATCAGCATGCATGCAAGAATCAAAAGGTTCTTCAAGGGTTGTAATGGGGCCAATGTAACACCCTCCGTAGGACATCACATTTCTGACTACAAGCTCATAATCTAAAAATGATTTCATTAAAGGTTTGAGTTATAAAACATGGGTTTTAAAATTTCTTTTCGTGGAAACATAAACTTACTGAAATTTAAAGGTAATACTGAAAAATAGATTTAAACTGATTAAAACTCATATAACAGACACCACATAATATTTTAACAATTATTTAGGAAACATAACACTTACAGAATCAATTTTAAACAGTAGCAAACCTCATGACGGGTCCTACTTAATAGCACGGTAAAACACTAACGAGAAAACTCAACATACTTATTTCATCTTGTATCCATCTTGATGTGCCATGTATCTGTTCCTCCTCAAATCTGTACACTAACCAGTCTGGGATGGTCACTCCTCGATGTTGTCACTGAACTCAGAATATTGATAATCACATATTTTATTCATTAAGAAACCCTTATGTTTAGTCATTTACACTCTCCATATTCTTAATTGATTGAGTTTGGTATGATTTTGTGAGTTTGAGCTCAAATTGGTCCTAATTGAATATTTCCAGCATTATTGAGATTTGACACTGTTTCTGTATTTTGGCCATAACTTGAGTTCTTAATATCTGATGAACATGAATTTTACCTTGTAGGAAAGCTAAGAGGAATCTCTACAACTTTGATGAAGAGCTCGAAGTCTGATTCAGATGTCTAAGGGACCTAAGTTGACATGGAAGTCAGAATACGGGTTCTGTCAGTAGAATCCGAACAGTGTGCACTCAAAAAATCATATCTCAAGATGTAATAATGGAGATAGGCTGAAATTTGGACAGTGGATAGTCAAGATCCAAATAAACACCTTTCATGCAGAACACATTTTGAGAAAAAGAAGTCTAGTAGGTCATTTTGAGCTTGCAAGTCGGAACAGAGGTGCTGAAGTTGGGTTTGAGCAACCTACGGTATTTGGGACATATCTTGGGCTTAAGGAAGCCAAATTGGACGAACCAGCTATCCATTTTATAGCCAAGACAAGGATCTACAACTTTCATGAAGAACACTTTTCGTGGTTCGGAAGTATAGTGGGTCGTTTTTGGCTTCCAAGTCAGACACGAAATTTTCGTCCTCAACCATCCACTCATCCATCCACTAATCCACTCATCCATCCACTAATCCACTCATCCACTCATCCACTCATCCACTAACTCACCCACTCATCCACTCATACACTAATCCAACCACTTAACCACTCCACCCACTCATCCACTAATCCATCCACTCATCCATCCACTCACCCATTCATGTCCATAATTTCCCACTCACCAAAAGTCCTTTGGCATTTTTCACTAATTCAACCACTCAACCATTCCACTCACTCATCCACTAAACCAATCCACTAAACCAACCCACTAATCCATCCACTCAAACACTCCACTCACTCACCCACTCATCCACCCACTTCCCTTTGTCATTTTGTTACCTTAGACTTCTATAAAAGGCACCATTTATCATGAACAAGATGTAATTCTCCTTCATTTCTCTCTAAGTTTCTTCTTGCTTCTTCATAGTTTCTCATAGTTTTGTATATTTTGATGCTCCCCTTCATGGTAATGGAGGGCTAAGCTACTTTGGGTCAATTTAGAACTCTTGAAGAGATTGTGGTTTGGATTCTTGAGACCTTTGTTATGCATTGTATTTGATTTGTAATTGAATTCCTCTTTCTTCTTCTTTTTTTCTTCTTCTTGATCTTGAATGCATGAATGGTGATTCTATTTATGTTGATCTGATTTGATCTTGGTTTAAGATTGAGATTTGTGATGAAACTTAGAACTGATTGATCTAAACTAATCACATAAATGAAGATTGAGATTTGTGATGAAACTTAGAACTGATTGATCTAAATTAATCACGTAATTGAAGAGGTTAGGTTACCGATTTGTGCCTAAGTTAATTGAATTCGGTACTTGAAATTAACATAGATTTTCATGAATGGTGCGATTGCGGATTTGTGTTTATCACTTGTTAATTGAATTCTAGGCGATCGCCTAGTATGAATTCTGGATTTGATGCAGAGATCTCGGTTAGATCCAAATTAACAATTCAATTGCGCTCAAGTGTTTTATGAAGGGTCTATGATTGAATCCACCCAATCTTGGATAGGTTTCTAAATTGACTACTCTTTAATTGTTATTTCTTCCTTTAATTTTGTTAAGTGCGATCTTAAACCCGTCAAACCCCCTTTTTGCTAACTTTCACTTGATTTGATCAAATTGCATTTACGATCCTTGAGGAGACGATCCTGTTGTCACCGTGCTACAAGCTTAGGTAATAACTTCTGGTTATAATTTTGACTGAGTTCTAAGGCTCGTCAAAATTTTGGCGCCGTGTCGAGGATTAGTAAGTGTAATCTTTTCATTTTAAGTGTTTTTACTAACCTTTGCTTTTTATTAACTTTTCTAACAATGGACCATGCATAATGGAGTCAAAACTTAAGGAGTTGACTTCTTTGGTAAGACATATAGTAGTGAGACAACAATTACCTGCGTGCAGAAGCTACACTTGTGTGTAACATTTGTTTTTGTTCCTCTCACCCCACATATGCATGCCCTACACTTCAAGATGGTAGTTCTGTTTTTCCAGATCAATTTGTTGCAAAGAAATGGTTATTTTCCGATGAACCACGGTTCCAAAGAAGAAGAATGAGTTATGACCCCTTCTTTAACACATACAACCCTAGCTGGGAATACTATCCGGATCTGGGATATGGCAATACGACATCACTACAACAACAATCATTTCAATATGAGCAACCATTCCAGCAGATAACAAGTCCATCAACCACAAAACTTGAGCCTTCATGGGAGGACTTGATGAAAACCCAAATTGAGTTCCAGCAGAGTTTCACTGCCACTATTCAGGATTTAATAACCCAAATTGAGCAGATGACAACCACTATTAATGAACTGAGAAGTCAAGAGTCAAACCAACTCTCTTTCCAAACAATTCCCAACTCCCTGCATTCTAATTGTCATATTGATTTACCTGCAAATTTAGTTGAGGAAACTCATGATGAGTTGTGTGTCAATTTCCTGATTTAATTGGTTTTGATGATTCTATCAATTGCAACTCATGTACCGATTGTGACGGTGATATAAAATGTGTTATGTGTGCCGAGATTTCTCGCATATTTAAAAGTTGATGATTCCGTTTACGCAAAGATCTAATGATATTGAAGGGTCTATCAACAATGCAATTGCGTAATCAAACACATAGGAGGTGGAGTTGAAGGCCATTGAGGAATTTTCAAAGAAGGAGGAAAGACAAAGATACGACAAGAACTACATCGAAGTGGATTTTGTTTTTGAGCCATGGTCCAACATTATCAATGAAAGCAGGATTGCAAAATTACACGTATTGCATGTCATTGGTGAAGTCAAGGAAGACCAATGGGACCCCAATGTGAACCCTCATGCTTCAAGCTTAACTTGGACATTACACTTCAACCAATGGGACCATAGTGAAAGCTATCATGTTGTGTCAACCATAACTAGATCATCATGTTTCAACCAATGGGATCCTGGTGGAGTCTTTTCACCAACCTCACTTAATAAGACCAATGGACACCATCTCAAGCCGAAAAATGTGGAAGTGAAAGTGATGGGCTTTTACCATCCACATTATAAAGATCACTAAGAAGTGTCCCAACGTCGAGCTAACGACGTTAAACAAGCGCTTATTGGGAGGTAACCCAACTGGATTTGTTTTCAAGATCTTTGGGGATAGTTTTCGCAATCTGAGAGGATAAAGTTAACTTCATTTTGAATGGTTGAGTAAGGAGTCAGTAGGTTATACCTTATTGACTCTTGAGACACATTCTTATGGATTTGTGCATCATGAACTTCTTACTTTGTGGAAATTCTTGCTTATTTTTCTTCTTCTAGCTGTTTTTGTATTTTTGTTTCAAATGCTACTCATGTGTTTTGTGAGTTTTCAGGTTCTGTTGCAGCTTTGATTCTTACGCATCTTTTCTACTTGCCATTATCTCGCCCCTCATCAGGTTGTGTTGCTCTTTTCTTTCCGTTTTATTTATCACTTTCACATTGAGGACAATGTCTATATTAAGTGTGGGGGAGAGATTTTAGCAAGTTTCTTTTTTTGTTAAAAAAAAAAAAAAAAGGGTTCATTGCATGATTGAATAACTTTTCTCCCTTCTTGAACTGATATGCTTGGAGATGGATGATTGAATTGATGAATTGAGTTTGATGGATGCATACCTTGTGAAATTTTGAGCCTAATGGATGGATTTAACATTTATGCCATTCTCTTCTTTCTTGTGTGATTTTCACTCATGTTAATGACCACTCTAGAACTTGCTTTGATTCTTTTTGAGGCTACATTTCACTTGCATGCATGAACATGATTGAGGCCCTCTTTCTTAATTAGCTAGTTTAACCAAATAGCCAACCTTGTTTTCAATATGATATCAAGCACTCTTTTGACTTCTTGAAAATTCTTTTATTCTTGCCAACCTTGTATATTTTCCTTTGCTTAATCCCTTTGAGCTTATTTGACCATTCCTTGTTTCTAGCTCATTATGTGCCTTAAATGAGAAATCGTGTTCTTACTTTACCTTAGGGAATAAAAGAACATTAGCTTGGTTAATGGATGAGTTTTTGAACAAGTGTGGGGGTGTGTGTACAAAATGGTTGTTGAAAAAGAAAAGAGTGCCCAAAAAGAAAAAAAAAAATGTATGTATATAGTTATGTTCATATATATAAAAGAAAAAGAAAAAAAAAAAAAAAAAAAAGAAAAAAAAAAAACCAAGTGTTTAAAAAAAAAAAAAGGATCGGGAAATGAATATGTAAAGGGATATACACTAGAGTTGGGATGAACTTTTATGCTTATTTGAACTCACTCTCATTTGCTTTTATTCTCTTTAGTATTTATCTTCTCATATCCATTTTATCCTCTCCTCGTTACCTTGACCTCACTACAACCTTGAATAAAGTCCTCATGATTTGTGTGTGCATGTGTTTTGAGTAGTGGAGAAGTAGAAGATAAGCAAGCTTATGGTAAAGTGCAATTTTCATGGGTTGAATTGAGTGAAATACCTACCCTTTAAACACTTGAGAGATTGAGAGGGAATCTTGTGAAGATCTATCATTCTCGATTCATGTTGAAGATACCTTGCTTGTTGGTTTGAGATGTGGAGAATTGTTAACTCATGAATGTTTTGATCCCTTGAACCTTTGGTTGTTCTTCTTGATTGTAAAATTTTAGTCTTGAGTTTTGCCCAGTGAGTGCAAAAAAAGCTAAGTGTGGGGAATTTGATAATCACATATTTTATTCATTAAGAAACCCTTATGTTTAGTCATTTACACTCTCCATATTCTTAATTGATTGAGTTTGGTATGATTTTGTGAGTTTGAGCTCAAATTGGTCCTAATTGAATATTTCCAGCATTATTGAGATTTGACACTGTTTCTGTATTTTGGCCATAACTTGAGTTTTTAATATCTGATGAACATGAATTTTACCTTGTAGGAAAGCTAAGAGGAAGCTCTACAACTTTGATGAAGAGCTCGAAGTCTGATTCAGATGTCTAAGGGACCTAAGTTGACATGGAAGTCAGAATACGGGTTCTGTCAGTAGAATCCGAACAGTGTGCACTCAAAAAATCATATCTCAATATGTAATAATGGAGATGGGCTGAAATTTGGACAGTGGATAGTCAAGATCCAAATAAACAACTTTCATGAAGAACACATTTTGAGAAAAAGAAGTCTAGTAGGTCATTTTGAGCTTGCAAGTCGGAACAGAGGTGCTGAAGTTGGGTTTGAGCAACCTACGGTATTTGGGATATATCTTGGGCTTAAGGAAGCCAAATTGGACGAACCAGCTATCCATTTTATAGCCAAGACAAGGATCTACAACTTTTATGAAGAACACTTTTCGTGGTTCTGAAGTATAGTGGGTCGTTTTTGGCTTCCAAGTCAGACACGAAATTTTCGTCCTCAACCATCCACTCATCCATCCACTAATCCACTCATCCACTCATCCATCCACTAATCCACTCATCCACTCATCCACTCATCCACTAACTCACCCACTCATCCACTCATACACTAATCCAACCACTTAACCACTCCACCCACTCATCCACTCATCCATCCATCCACTCACCCATTCATGTCCATAATTTCCCACTCACCAAAAGTCCTTTGGCATTTTTCACTAATTCAACCACTCAACCATTCCACTCACTCATCCACTAAACCAATCCACTAAACCAACCCACTAATCCATCCACTCAAACACTCCACTCACTCACCCACTCATCCACCCACTTCCCTTTGTCATTTTGTTACCTTAGACTTCTATAAAAGGCACCATTTATCATGAACAAGATGTAATTCTCCTTCATTTCTCTCTAAGTTTCTTCTTGCTTCTTCATAGTTTCTCATAGTTTTGTATATTTTGATGCTCCCCTTCATGGTAATGGAGGGCTAAGCTACTTTGGGTCAATTTAGAACTCTTGAAGAGATTGTGGTTTGGATTCTTGAGACCTTTGTTATGCATTGTATTTGATTTGTAATTGAATTCCTCTTTCTTCTTCTTTTTCTTCTTCTTGATCTTGAATGCATGAATGGTGATTCTATTTATGTTGATCTGATTTGATCTTGGTTTAAGATTGAGATTTGTGATGAAACTTAGAACTGATTGATCTAAACTAATCACATAAATGAAGATTGAGATTTGTGATGAAACTTAGAACTGATTGATCTAAATTAATCACGTAATTGAAGAGGTTAGGTTACGATTTGTGCCTAAGTTAATTGAATTCGGTACTTGAAATTAACATAGATTTTCATGAATGGTGCGATTGCGGATTTGTGTTTATCACTTGTTAATTGAATTCTAGGCGATCGTCTAGTATGAATTCTGGATTTGATGCAGAGATCTCGGTTAGATCCAAATTAACAATTCAATTGCGCTTCAAGTGTTTTATGAAGGGTCTATGATTGAATCCACCCAATCTTGGATAGGTTTCTAAATTGACTACTCTTTAATTGTTATTTCTTCCTTTAATTTTGTTAAGTGCGATCTTAAACTGTCAAACCCCCTTTTTTGCTAACTTTCACTTGATTTGATCAAATTGCATTTACGATCCTTGAGGAGACGATCCGGTGTTGTCACTGTGCTACAAGCTTAGGTAATAACTTCGGTTATAATTTTGACTGAGTTCGGCGCTCGTCAAAATTTTGGCGCCGTTGCCGGGGATTAGTAAGTGTAATCTTTTCATTTTAAGTGTTTTTACTAACCTTTGCTTTTTATTAACTTTTCTAACAATGGACCATGCATAATGGAGTCAAAACTTAAGGAGTTGACTTCTTTGGTAAGACATATAGTAGTGAGACAACAATTACTCAGGCAGAAGCTACACTTGTGTGTAACATTTGTTTTTGTTCATCTCACCCCACATATGCATGCCCTACACTTCAAGATGGTGATTCTGTTTTTTCAGATCAATTTGTTGCAAAGACTGGTTATTTTCCGATGAACCACGCTTCAAAGAAGAAGAACAGAGTTATGACCCCTTCTTCAACACATACAACCCTAGTGGGAATACTATCCTGGATCTGGGATATGGCAATACGGCATCACTACAAAGAACAATCATTTCAATATGAGCAACCATTCCAGCAGATAACAAGTCCATCAACCACAAAACTTGAGCCTTCATGGGAGGACTTGATGAAAACCCAAATTGAGTTCCAGCAGAGTTTCACTGCCACTATTCAGGATTTAATAACCCAAATTGAGCAGATGACAACCACTATTAATGAACTGAGAAGTCAAGAGTCAAACCAACTCTCTTTCCAAACAATTCCCAACTCCCTGCATTCTAATTGTCATATTGATTTACCTGCAAATTTAGTTGAGGAAACTCATGATGAGTTGTGTGCTGAATTTCCTGATTTAATTGGTTTTGATGATTCTATCAATTGCAACTCATGTACTGATTGTGACGGTGATATAAAATGTGTTATGTGTGCTGAGATTTCTGCATATTTGAAAGTTGATGATTCTGTTTACGCAGCATCTAATGATATTGAAGGGTCTATCAACAATGCAATTGCAGAATCTGAAACACATAGGGAGGTGGAGTTGAAGGCCATTGAGGAATTTTCAAAGAAGGAGGAAAGACAGCATATGACAGTAACTACTGAAGTGGATTTTGTTTTTGGGCCATGGTCCAGCATTATCAATGAAAGCAGGATTGCAAAATTACACGTATTGCATGTCATTGGTGAAGTCAAGGAAGACCAATGGGACCCCAATGTGAACCCTCATGCTTCAAGCTTAACTTGGACATTACACTTCAACCAATGGGACCATAGTGAAAGCTATCATGTTGTGTCAACCATAACTAGATCATCATGTTTCAACCAATGGGATCCTGGTGGAGTCTTTTCACCAACCTCACTTAATAAGACCAATGGACACCATCTCAAGCCGAAAAATGTGGAAGTGAAAGTGATGGGCTTTTACCATCCACATTATAAAGATCACTAAGAAGTGTCCCAACGTCGAGCTAACGACGTTAAACAAGCGCTTATTGGGAGGTAACCCAACTAGATTTGTTTTCAAGATCTTTGGGGATAGTTTTCGCAATCTGAGAGGATAAAGTTAACTTCATTTTGAATGGTTGAGTAAGGAGTCGAGGGTTATACCTTATTGACTCTTGAGACACATTCTTATGGATTTGTGCATCATGAACTTCTTACTTTGTGGAAATTCTTGCTTATTTTTCTTCTTCTAGCTGTTTTTGTATTTTTGTTTCAAATGCTACTCATGTGTTTTGTGAGTTTTCAGGTTCTGTTACAGCTTTGATTCTTACGCATCTTTTCTACTTGCCATTATCTCGCCCCTCATCAAGTTGTGTTGCTCTTTTCTTTCCGTTTTATTTATCACTTTCACATTGAGGACAATGTCTATATTAAGTGTGGGGAGAGATTTTAGCAAGTTTCTTTTTTGTTAAAAAAAAAAAAGGGTTCATTGCATGATTGAATAACTTTTCTCCCTTCTTGAACTGATATGCTTGGAGATGGATGATTGAATTGATGAATTGAGTTTGATGGATGCATACCTTGTGAAATTTTGAGCCTAATGGATGGATTTAACATTTATGCCATTCTCTTCTTTCTTGTGTGATTTTCACTCATGTTAATGACCACTCTAGAACTTGCTTTGATTCTTTTTGAGGCTACATTTCACTTGCATGCATGAACATGATTGAGGCCCTCTTTCTTAATTAGCTAGTTTAACCAAATAGCCAACCTTGTTTTCAATATGATATCAAGCACTCTTTTGACTTCTTGAAAATTCTCTTATTCTTGCCAACCTTGTATATTTTCCTTTGCTTAACCCCTTTGAGCTTATTTGACCATTCCTTGTTTCTAGCTCATTATGTGCCTTAAATGAGAAATCGTGTTCTTACTTTACCTTAGGGAATAAAAGAACATTAGCTTGGTTAATGGATGAGTTTTTGAACAAGTGTGGGGGTGTGTGTACAAAATGGTTGTTGAAAAAGAAAAGAGTGCCCAAAAAGAAAAAAAAAATGTATGTATATAGTTATGTTCATATATATAAAAGAAAAAGAAAAAAAAAGAAAAAAAAAAAAAAAAAAAAGAAAAAAAAACCAAGTGTTTAAAAAAAAAAAAGGATTGGGAAATGAATATGTAAAGGGATATACACTAGAGTTGGGATGAACTTTTATGCTTGTTATTTGAACTCAGCTCTCATTTGCTTTTATTCTCTTTAGTATTTATCTTCTCATATCCATTTTATCCTCTCCTGTTACCTTGACCTCACTACAACCTTGAATAAAGTCCTCATGATTTGTGTGTGCATGTGTTTTGAGTAAGTGGAGAAGTAGAAGATAAGCAAGCTTATGGTAGTGCAATTTTCATGGGTTGAATTGAGTGAAATACCTACCCTTTAAACACTTGAGAGATTGAGAGGGAATCTTGTGAAGATCTATCATTCTCGATTCATGTTGAAGATACCTTGCTTGTTGGTTTGAGATGTGGAGAATTGTTAACTCATGAATGTTTTGATCCCTTAAACCTTTGGTTGTTCTTCTTGATTGTAAAATTTTAGTCTTGAGTTTTGCCCAGGAGTGCAAAAAGCTAAGTGTGGGGGAATTTGATAATCACATATTTTATTCATTAAGAAACCCTTATGTTTAGTCATTTACACTTTCCATATTCTTAATTGATTGAGTTTGGTATGATTTTGTGAGTTTGAGCTCAAATTGGTCCTAATTGAATATTTCCAGCATTATTGAGATTTGACACTGTTTCTGTATTTTGGCCATAACTTGAGTTTTTAATATCTGATGAACATGAATTTTACCTTGTAGGAAAGCTAAGAGGAAGCTCTACAACTTTGATGAAGAGCTCGAAGTCTGATTCAGATGTCTAAGGGACCTAAGTTGACATGGAAGTCAGAATACGGGTTCTGTCAGTAGAATCCGAACAGTGTGCACTCAAAAAATCATATCTCAAGATGTAATAATGGAGATGGGCTGAAATTTGGAAAGTGGATAGTCAAGATCCAAATAAACAACTTTCATGAAGAACACATTTTGAGAAAAAGAAGTCTAGTAGGTCATTTTGAGCTTGCAAGTCGGAACAGAGGTGCTGAAGTTGGGTTTGAGCAACCTACGGTATTTGGGATATATCTTGGGCTTAAGGAAGCCAAATTGGACGAACCAGCTATCCATTTTATAGCCAAGACAAGGATCTACAACTTTTATGAAGAACACTTTTCGTGGTTCTGAAGTATAATGGGTCGTTTTTGGCTTCCAAGTCAGACACGAAATTTTCGTCCTCAACCATCCACTCATCCATCCACTAATCCACTCATCCACTCATCCATCCACTAATCCACTCATCCACTCATCCACTCATCCACTAACTCACCCACTCATCCACTCATACACTAATCCAACCACTTAACCACTCCACCCACTCATCCACTAATCCATCCACTCATCCATCCACTCACCCATTCATGTCCATAATTTCCCACTCACCAAAAGTCCTTTGGCATTTTTCACTAATTCAACCACTCAACCATTCCACTCACTCATCCACTAAACCAATCCACTAAACCAACCCACTAATCCATCCACTCAAACACTCCACTCACTCACCCACTCATCCACCCACTTCCCTTTGTCATTTTGTTACCTTAGACTTCTATAAAAGGCACCATTTATCATGAACAAGATGTAATTCTCCTTCATTTCTCTCTAAGTTTCTTCTTGCTTCTTCATAGTTTCTCATAGTTTTGTATATTTTGATGCTCCCCTTCATGGTAATGGAGGGCTAAGCTACTTTGGGTCAATTTAGAACTCTTGAAGAGATTGTGGTTTGGATTCTTGAGACCTTTGTTATGCATTGTATTTGATTTGTAATTGAATTCCTCTTTCTTCTTCTTTTTCTTCTTCTTGATCTTGAATGCATGAATGGTGATTCTATTTATGTTGATCTGATTTGATCTTGGTTTAAGATTGAGATTTGTGATGAAACTTAGAACTGATTGATCTAAACTAATCACATAAATGAAGATTGAGATTTGTGATGAAACTTAGAACTGATTGATCTAAATTAATCACAGAATTGAAGAGGTTAGGTTACTGATTTGTGCCTAAGTTAATTGAATTCGGTACTTGAAATTAACATAGATTTTCATGAATGGTGCGATTACGGATTTGTGTTTATCACTTGTTAATTGAATTCTAGGCGATCGTCTAGTATGAATTCTGGATTTGATGCAGAGATCTCGGTTAGATCCAAATTAACAATTCAATTGCGCTTCAAGTGTTTTATGAAGGGTCTATGATTGAATCCACCCAATCTTGGATAGGTTTCTAAATTGACTACTCTTTAATTGTTATTTCTTCCTTTAATTTTGTTAAGTGCGATCTTAAACTGTCAAACCCCCCTTTTTTGCTAACTTTCACTTGATTTGATCAAATTGCATTTACGATCCTTGAGGAGACGATCCGATGTTGTCACTGTGCTACAAGCTTAGGTAATAACTTCGGTTATAATTTTGACTGAGTTCGGCGCTCGTCAAATATCTACCTCCCGTCAAGTCTAAGAAACTCGTTCCATCTACTATATAATTTTTAACAATACAAGCATAACAAAACAATAAAGCAAAGAGGTGAGATCACCTACGCCAATACTAACATGGTAGCATGGAGATAACACAAACAGCACACCAAACAAGTATATCATACCATAATTATAATTATGCCCTCATCATTATTTATCATCACAATAGACGTAATAAACAGTAATTACGATAATGCTCTCAACATTATCCAAGTATTCATCAATTCAATTATCATAAACAATAATTACGACAATGCCCTTAGTCATTATTTATCATAATAAATAATAATTACAATCATTCCATTAACATTATTCAAATCACACGATAATAACAATAATGCCATCAACATTATTTATCATCATTATCATCCAATATTCCTCAATTAATATATCACACAGATATAAATATTTAGATTATGTATGTGCACATAGGCTCAATTTCCTACTCCATGGAGGTTTTCACAATTTTGAGAAGAATACTCTAATTAATTGCCCAGCCTTAGCCCACAGACAATCTCCAGTCTTTCTGGTTAATTGTCCAGTCTTAGCCCACAAACAATCTCCAGTCTTCGAAAGGAATCGTATTCTTGTTGGGTATCGTCAATGCGTTGCAACGGACTGCGTCGCCACGTGGCACAGGGTACTTACCACTGCCCACTGGATCGACCGCCGCGCCTCGCCCCCAAGATCCATCATAGACCTCACTTTTCAATTCTCATTCTCTCTTTGACCATAAAGGCCATAATAGCTATCAGCTATATTTTCGTTCAATGCACGAATATCTCAATGCAATTCTGTTCAATTTCATTATATGCCTCAATGCATATTTTTCAATTTCATCATATGCATCAATGCATATCTTTCCAATGCATGTATAATGCACCAAATGTCAATCACAGGCAAAATTCATCATTTTCTTATACAATGTCCATACACTAGTCCAACAGTAATCCTACTGTTGAATTCATCATTTTCTCATACAGTGTCCATACACTAGTCTAACAGTAATCCTACTGTTTATTTAATATCGAAATCATATTATCGTGTTTTCATAGTCGTGCAACACTTTCGTCGCGTTTTCACAATCGCGCAACATTTCTGTTACGTTTTCACAATTCCGCAACATTTTCGTTCGTTGTCACATCGCGTAGCGATTTTCCATCGTTTTCTCAATCACGTAAAAATATTTCATCATTTTTCAATCACGTAGTGATTTTTCAACAATATCTCAATCATGTAAAAATATTCCACCATTTTTAAATCACGTAGCGATTTTTCAACAATATCTCAAACGCGTAAAAATATTTAAACGCTTTCCAAATTACGTAGAAATATTTCAATGTTTTTCAAATTGTGTGGAAATATTTAAACGTTTTTCAAATCGCGTAGCTTTAAAATCACATTTTTAAGTTACGTAAATCATTTTTTACTATTTTACAATGTCGTAAAATATTTCTTAACCTTCAAAATCTCAATTTAACCTTTCTCAAAATAATATACTTCTCACATTATTTTTCACATTTTCTTACTCAAGAAAATCCTTTTCACAATAAATTCCATAATTTCATCATTTCATTGAATTAAATCAATATTTTTAACTTAAAATTTCCTAACGCTATTCTAAAACCCAAAGGATTAGTTACACGCTAGAAATTTTCAAGTTACCAACGTATATTTCATAATTCATGAATCAATTCCAAAACTCAGTTTTCTTTAAAATAAATTGAGGTTCAAACACTTTTAACCTCTCTTTTCCATTCATATATTAAAATTCTATTTTTTTCAAGTGTCAAAACACTTTGTTTCTATTTCTTTAATCCTTGTGCTTCATTAATTATTTTTTCACTTTGAAATCATTTTATTTCATAAAATCAAGACATTTCAAGCCTTCAAAACCGTGGTACATGGCCATTGAAACTATCAAATTTTTTTCCTTTTAAATCAATTAAGTACCACTCTTGTTTTTACACAAACAAAACCATTAAAATTTCCTTCAAAAACCATGAACACTTGGTCTTTGAAATCAAAACATTTATTCATTTTCCTTGCTCTTTTAAACATATAATATTACCATTCATAAAAATATTAATTTGTAAACACCTATTTTGAGGTGTCTTGGCTGAAATCTTCATGGTCTTTGGAACCAAAAATTGTTTTCCTTTCCATCATCAAATCATGACATATATATACATATTCATCATATATATCACAAGCATGCCATAAACAAAAGTAATAAATCATACAAATCATATCAAGCATAAGCAAATAATCAAAACACATAAACACCCACAAATAATTACATGACCATGGATATAAATCTTCACATGGATTCACCATCCATCAAATACAAGAACCATCTCTCACCACCATACTTGGTTGGTGAGATGGATCTCCCTCTTACTTCTTGAAGAACCTCCAAAGCTCCTTGGTTTGCTTCTTTTTCTAAGTCCTTCACCACCAAAAGCTTCTCAAATGCAAAACAAAACACAAATTTATTAGCATATTAAGCTTGAACAAGGAAAACCATAGATCAAACATGGCTTAGAACATGAAAATAAAACAAGTAGTGAAGTTTCCTTACACTTCACCTCAAAAACCCTATAACTTTGCTCTTGAAGAAAGTCCTTGAAGATGATAAATTTAGAACTTGGCCTAAACTACAAAGTGTCTTGGATTGAGGTATAGATTCAAGAAATAAGGTTGGTTGAAATTTTTGAAGAGTGATGAAGGGTTCTTGGGGTCTTGGCCGTGAGCTAGAGAAGAAGAGAAATGGAGAGAAAATGTTTTGTGAAGCTTAGCTTTTGGAATGATCAAGAATGATCAATAATGGTCTTCAAACTTTGCTTTAGCTTAAGACCGTCACCAAAAATCGTCCCCCCCTCCATGCACACTCCTTGAGTGACCAATCTCACTAGCCACCATTTTAAGCATTCTTAGCCATTGATTAGATCAATGGTTAGGATTAATGTAGATTCTAGGTATAGCCTTTAGATGTGAGACTTAATCTAGGCTATTAGATCTTTCATCATTGAAATCCTAGCCATTAAATGTATCTCCAAAATGAAAGGTCAAGATCACTCCTTCATACTTTACATCCAAGGGTCATAAATGGTCCTAGCCATTTTATAAGACCAAATCTCCATCATTGATGAAATCGATGGTTGATATTCAAAGTCTTCAACATTAGGCTTGCTTCCTATTGGTCCGTCATAAAGCTATCATAACCACCAATGTTGACTAAGCAGTGTAATTTTTATTTTTATCTGCTATAACCCTACGAATAATATTTTTACTGTATTTTTATCGTCCGATAATTAAATACAATACAAAATATAGTAAAAGAAAATTTTAAAACTGTTTCTGGTTTCAGGTTTAGTAAGATCCCCCATCTCCGTCTCAACAGTACAAAATTTTCTGGTTCTCAAAAATTTTCACTTTTCCGGACCCACCTAGGCCCACGTACAGCCCCCTAGGCCCACAGACAGCCCATGGATAATATTAAAATAATCAAAGAAATATAAAAATTTCATAATCATCCACAAAATCATAAAAATTATAAAACTTACGAAAATCAAATCAGATTACGTAAAATAATTAAGACTTACCAGTAATAATTAAAATACATAAGATTTTCCCTGGCCCAAAAATTATTATTTTCTTGACACAGAGTAAATCACACAAAACGATCAAATGTATACACAGAATACTCAAAATAATTTTACAGTACACAGAAATCACTAAACAGTAGAATTCTATTAACTATCAAAATTACTGTCAAATAGTTAGGAAATTTGAGGTGTTATAGCCAAGGGAATGATGTTAGCTAGGGTAGAGAAAGGAAGGTATGCACAATGGGCTAACAAAATTTTCAATAAGCACAAGAAACCCAGTAGAACAGAAATGGAGCAAAGGCATTTTTCAATCAATAACTCCACATCTCCAAGCATTTTCTTCCTTTCTTTTCTTTCCTCTCTTTCTCTTCTTTTTTCAAGCTTTCTTCTTATGATTTTCTTTTATTTTCTCTTCTTTTTTTTTTAATTGAGAAAGAGAAGGCTCAATAACATATGATTCCTAACACAACTTTCAAACCTAATATGCTCCATTTAATATTCTAAATGATAACCGGCAATGTATCATCGTAGGCATCAAAAAAGAACAAATATGAAATAGGATTAAAATGGGCAACTAGTGGATGAAAGTGTAACAATTTCAGAAGGCCAGAAAAATACCTAAGATGCCTTAATCACATTCAAGCATGCAAACAAAAATTTTGCCTCAAAATGGTTTCAAATCAAGTTCTAGAGCACAAAATCAATGAGGAATGATCACTCAACACAGAGAATGGGAGCAAAATCATATAGTGCACAAATCCCATACAGGCTCAAAACTCACATTTAGAGGTTCAAAAATCAATGAGAAGCACAAATTCAGAGAACAAATGCTAATTATCAACTATCAAGAAATCACATCTATAATCAATTAAAAACAATGTCTGTTGCCTACCACAAGAATCAATAGATTGAGTTCCAAATCAATATCATCTCAAAATCCTCAATAGAGAGGGGCACAAGGTTCAACCAAAAAGCCGAGAGATATGATTGTGTGAAAATGTAATAAGAAGATGCAATACAATATGAGACATGAGAATGCATGAGACTAATGATCTACAATGAAAATGAAAAATGAAAAATGCAAAGTACCCACCCAAGCTTAGAACTTACATTATCCCCAATGTAAAAATCTATAACTGGAGAAGGAATAAAAGAAAAGAACTCACTGCAGTGGTGGGAAAGGGAGGCGTGTAGCCATGAACTCGAACATCTGGACTAAAACTGCACAAGAAAAATAAATCAAGAACTAAAAAACAAAATAAAAGAATGAAATGCGAAAATAAAGAAAAACTAAAGGAAATTGAAGAAAAATCTTTTTGGCAAATGACAACTATATACATTCCCCTACAAAGGCTCAGAACTTAGGGAGACACCTAAGCCAACTCAGCAATAGCTAACTATGAAACAAAAATAGAAAAGTGTTAATTAATAAAAATAAGAAAATAAAGAAAAAAAGAGAAAATTTTGGGTTGCCTCCCAAGAAGCACTAAGTTATAGTCATTAGCTTGACTATGAGCTGGTTCTATGCTCAGGTGATGTCAATGGAGTGGTACTCAGTTCCCACTCCTTTTTCATAGTGCTGCACTCTTTGGCCATTTATCATGAATGTCTTATGGCCTTCTGTCTTCACCTCAAGCACATCATAGGATAAGACTCGAACAACCTCATATGGTCCTGTCCATTTTGACCATAACTTACTAGGACAGAAACGTAGAAGCGAGTTATCAACAAAAACTTTATCCCCTGGTTTAAATTCACGCTTCTTGACGCATTTATCATTCCGTTTCTTTGGTCCTTAATTTCTTGTAGAGTTTAGCCTTCTCGAACTTGGTAGCAACCTTAGGCAAGGTCTCCTCTAACATAACATTAGAGGTGGCAAAATGGGCTAACCCGCCCCGCCCCGCATTCAACTTGCAAAAATGTTGGGCAGAGCGGGTTAGCCCGTTTTGAAAAATGGGTTGGAAGAGCCAACCCATCCCGCTTTAGTGCTGGTTGGCGGGTTGGCAGGTTGACCCGCATAAAGAAAAAAATGAAAAAACTAAGTGAGTTGATCCTAAAAAATAAAACAAAATGTATAAAAAATAAAAAAAATCATAAAAATTAAAAAATAGAAAAATTATAATTTATAGAGATTAAAAAAATAAAAAATAAAATAAATTTAGTATCATACCCATAAAAATATCATAAACACAAATAATAAGACTAATTTGTAATATTTTTTTAAAAAAACTCAACCCAACGGGTCAACCCGCACCCGCCTCCCTTAACCCGCGGGTTATGCGGGTTGGAAATTAAAAATGGGTTGAAATCTTAAACCCAACCCACAAAAAAATAGCGGGTTGGCGGGCTAACCCAACGGGTTGAACCTGTTTTACCACCTCTACATAACATCAGTCACAGATTCCTGCATATCTGAAAGCACAACACTATCCACAACACCAGTAGTATCTATGTGATTATATGAATTAAAGGAATTAGGAATTTTTTTCAGAATTGAAAACATTAAAAACTACTTCCTCATTGTTCAATCGTAAAGTCAATTTCCCTTCATGGACATCAATTATAGCACCAACAGTAGCTAAGAAAGGCCTACTAAGAATAATGGGGATTTGGGAATCCTCCTCCATTTCAAGCACAACAAAATCAGCAAGTATGAAAAACTTACCTACTCTAATAGGAACATCCTCCAAGATGCCTACTGGGTACTTGACGGACCGATCCGCCAACTGAAGTGAAATAGTTGTGGGTTTTAGCTCACCTACCTCCAACTTCTTGCACACAGGAAGAGACATAAGACTAACACTAGCCCCCAAATCACGCAGAGCTCTATCAAAATTTGTGTTACCAATCAAATAAGGAATAGAGAAGCTACTTGGATCTTTTAGCTTAGGAGGTAATTTATTTTGAATTAAAGCACTACACTCCTAGGTTAGAGCTACGGTCTCATATTCCTCAAACTTTCTCTTATTAGACAAAATGTCCTTAAGAAATTTTACATACGTAGGCATTTGTTGCAACACCTCAGTAAAGGGTATGTTAATGTACAATTTCTTAAGGACCTCTAGGAACTTCCCAAATTGCTTATCTAGCTTGGCCTTAGCCAATCTTTGAAGGAATGGCACTGGGGGTTGGTATGGTTCAGGGGGTGCATACTTAGACACCTTCTCATTAGTTTCCTCCTCTTGTAAGGGTTGTGTCTTAGTCTTTTTTTCCTTATTCCTCTCATTTTTGTTATTCTCCCCCTTACCCTTGGGATCCTCTAATTTCTTACCACTTCTCAAACTCACAGCGTTACAGTGTTCATTACCTGGATTTATGTCAGGTTGACCAGGAACTTACCCTGTTGCCTATGTGATGTGCCTGCTAGTTGGGCAATATGAGTTTCCAACATCTTATTATGAATGGCCAAATTTTTAACCTTAGATGACAATTCTCTAATGGCCGCAGTCACAACTTGCCCATGTTGCCTAAACTCCTCATTTTGCTTAGATTGACTCTCAATAAAGTTCTCAACAAGAGACTCAAGTTTAGATTTTTGTACTTGTTGGAATCCAGAAGAGGGTTTAGTACTACCTTGCCTAGCTTGGTATTGACTATTCCGGTAGGAGAAGTTAGGAAGTGACTTCCAACCGGGGTTGTAAGTTTGGGAATACGGATCATTCCTTCCCTTTTGGTTGAAGTCATGAAAATTGTGGCATGATTCCACTTGCTCCACCGGTGCACCTTGTGAGGAGCCAATTCCAACTTAGCATTCAACACTCATGTGTCCCTATGCTCCACAAATCTTGCAAAAATTGTTAGAGGCACTTATGACATTTACATGAGCTTTTTTAAGCATGTCAAAACGTTTACTCAAAGAATCAAATTTTGACATAATTAAATCAAACCCGTCTACCTCAAACTTACCTCTCGAGAGTTTTCTCAGGTTATTACCTCTTTTATTTGCCCATTGGTGATGATTCGAGGCAACACTCTCAATGATCTCATAAGCTTCTGTCAGTCTTCTGTTCATCAAAGCTCCACCAGCTGCGGAGTCTAGAGACACCTTCGAAGAATATTCTAGCCCATTATAGAAGGTGTGGACGATCAACCATTTTTCTAACCCATGGTGTGGGTAGGCTTCCAGCAAAGCCTTATATCTGTCCCAAGCTTCCAATAATGAGACTCCATCTTTTTTAACGAAGCTTGTGATCTAGGTCCTAAGATGAGCAGTCTTGGAAGGTGGAAAGAATTTGTTCAAGAAAGCTTGCTCCAATTGGTCCCAAGAAGTGATTGTCTCAGCGGGAACTGACTTCAACCAAGCTCTAGCTCTATCTCTCAATGACAATGGAAATAGGCAGAGACAAATAACATCAACAGAAGCACATTCAATCTTGAGAGTCTCACAGAACTCCAAGAACATATCCACATGATCATTCAGGTCCTCTGATGGCAGTCCTCTAAACTGGTTCTGCCTTATCATAGAAAGTAAGACAAGGGGTATGGTGAACTGTCTAGCTTCAATGTCTGGCCGAGCAATTCCAGAACGCAAACCTTGGGCATTAAGGGCTGCATACTCTTTAAGCGGTCTATTCTCAGCAAGTGCAGCCATGACAAGCGTTAGCTCAAGTATTTCTCTCACTCTTTGCCTTTGTTGTCTTCTCCTTCTACGAAAAGTTCTTTCAGTTTCAGGATCTACTTCTTCAAGGGTCCTGGAATGTCTAGTACTTTGCATAAATAAGAGAAATTACCTGCAGAAAGTCAAAGAGAAAACAAGAAAGTAGTAAAAAGGTTTAAAATAATCAAATTAAAAATTAAACTGATATTCAAGAAAAACACAGTCCCCGGCAACGACCCCAAAAACTTGGTGTGTGAAATCCGCAAGTGTACGGTTTCGTCGTCAAGTAATAAAAAGATCGAATCCACAGGGACTATGTCTATGAATACCAATTAATTAATTAATTCAATTAATTAAACAAAAGGGAATATGATTCTTGAGTGAATAGAATGTAGTAACCAAACAATTAAATAAATAAAAATTAAGATGCAGAGTTGAGAATCAAAACAGCAAATTGTTGGGAAAGGTTTTCAGATTCAATAAAGCTTCCAGGATTGGGGATAACCACGATGATACAAGACTCCTAATTGACAATCCTTTTATTAAAATTAAAATTCAATTGAAGGTGAATTACCCTAATTTAGTTAATGTTCTTTCTCAAGAGACAAGAATCGTGCCCAATTAAACTAATTCCTACTCTCGTAGTAATTGAATCTAAATTGAACCCATTACGCTTTTTGGTAATTCATTAATCCTCGAAAGGCTAAACCTACTCTTGTGATTTAGACCTTAAGTTTAATTCTTATGGTTCCAACACCTAGGTTCACCTCTCAGTACGTCCCTAAATATCTATGAGATGCAAATAAGTGACCAGCAAATTTACATGAATAAGCACAATAAGGATTGAATCAAAGAACATTTAAGATTAATAAAAGGGGTAAACAAAATCAATTAATCATCATCA
The DNA here is from genome assembly GCA_029884605.1 of Ormosia emarginata. Classification (NCBI taxonomy): domain Eukaryota; kingdom Viridiplantae; phylum Streptophyta; class Magnoliopsida; order Fabales; family Fabaceae; genus Ormosia; species Ormosia emarginata. The sequence continues at coordinate 13,459,496 of JAQQTP010000078.1, read as the reverse complement.
ATGTATCAAAGGGCATTGCCCAATCCTAGAAACAAAGGAAACTACTCAGACATAGAGAAGAAGAAACAAGAAAACAAGTTCAAAAGCATTCAAACCCGTAATCCAAGAAAGAAGAGATGAAGATGAAGATCAAGAGCCTTCCAATATGCCTCCCTCAAAACCAAATTCGAACCCTAATATTGTATTCAAAACATCTATAAATACCCCCTGGGTTTTTCCTAGTCTCATCCCATAAAAAGAAATAAAAATAAACTTAAAAATCTGTCACGCACAGCGATCCACGGCCATGGATCATTCCACGGCCAGGCCGTGGAATTCTCTGGAAATTCCCTTTTGCTTTTTCACACAACTGCTCAATCCATGGCCGTGGGGCATTCCACAGACAGGCCGTGGAACCATCTGAGTGAGCTTTTTGTCCCAAATTGCAATCCTTTAAGCTCCAACTTCAATTATGCAAGCTTTCCATCCATTTCCAGGCCAATTAAGCACTAATCATGCACAACAACACCAAAAACAACGTAGTTATCCGAACTAAGGGGAAAAACAAATAAAAAGGGAAACTAAAATGCCTAAAAATGCATGCAAAACAAGAACAAAATATGATATTGTTTCACACATATCAGCCGCTCAAAAAATCTTTCCCTTTTTCAAAACTCCAAAAAAGAGGAAAGACTTTGAGTAGATCTAAAAGTGTGAGGCCACATTTCAAGAGTTGAAGATGAAGCTAGCAACACTGCTAATCCTAACGAGACCGGATCCTGGAGAGACATTATATGCATACCTTTCAGTTAGCAATGAAGTAATTAGTTCAGTCTTGATAAGGGAAACTGATAAAGGTCAAAGACCAGTTTCTTTTATGAGTAAGGTCCTCCAAGGCCTCGAACTCTGTCATTATAAGATTGAGAAACTGGTTCTAGTGTTGTTAACCATAGCTAGACGATTACGACAATACTTTTAGTATCATCCTGTGATTGTTATGATGGATCAGCCAACCTGCTAGGTATTGCACAAGTCAGACCTCTCCAGGAGGATAATCACATGGTCAATGGAGCTATCCGAATACAGTATAACTTATAAGCTAAGACAAACTAATAAAGGCATAAGTTTTATCCAATTTTTTGGTGGAGCTTACACCTGATTCTGGCTATCCTAGAATGAATTCTTTGACCATCTACATTAATGGATCCTCAAATCTCAAAGGGAGTGGTGACGTGGTTGTTTTGGAAAATAGAGCCCAGCTCACTTTGGAACATTCTTTAAGGTTCAAATTCCCAACTTCAAATAACCAAGCGGAGCACGAAGCATGTATAACGAGTTTCACAATGGCAAAAGAGATGGGGGGCACAGATAGAGTCCTTTGCAATGATTCATAGCTAGTGACTTCCTAGATCCGTGGTGATTATCAGACCAAAGAACCCCTACTATAGAAGTACCTAGCCAAGGTTAAAAAGCTAAGTGAGAGCTTCAACAATGCTAAGGTGGAGCACATCCCAAGAGAACAGAACTCAAAGGTCGACATCTTGTCAAAGCTTGCCAGTATTAAAAGCCCCAACAACAATAGGTCCATGATCCAAGAGACACTGCTTGCACCTAGAATCACAGAATCTGAGGTCCTCATACTAGAAGATAATGAACATAGATCATGCCCATAATTGTCTACCTCTGCGATGACACCCTGCTTAAAGACCACAAGGAAGCCCAAAAACTAATGGGACAACAACATAGTATACCCTTGTAGATATCCAGTTATACCATCACGATTTTTTTTCTCTACTCCTCAAATGTCTCAATCCAAAAGAAGTAAAGTATGTTTTAACTGAAATCTATGAAAGAAATTGTAGCCATCACCTTAGAGGAAAATCATTGGCACAAAAAGTGTTGAGGGCTAGGTACTATTGGCCTAATATGGAAGCTGACAAGATAGAACATGTCCATAAATGTGACAAATATCAATGGTTCTCAGACATCTATGCAGCCCCACTAGAAGAGCTATCTACGATGTCCGTTCCCTGACCTTTTTATTAGTTATGGATGGATATCCTAAGTCATTTTCCCTAAGCATCAGGATAGATTGAGTACTTAGTGATAGTTGTAGACTATTTCACCAAGTAGATTGAGGTAGAACCATTATCCACCATCACCTTGGCGCGGATACAGAAGTTCACCTATAAGAACATTATAAGTACATTTGGTATTCCGGAATCCATTGTTACGGATAACAGAACATAATTTACCAACCAAAACTTCAAGGATCTCCTAGTCGGGCTCATGATCAAAAAAATATTTCACTTTGGTAGAGCACTCAAAAATTAATGGACAAGTTGAGGCTGCCAATCGGGTTATACTTCGCGGGTTCAAAAAGAAACTCGATGAAGCTAAGAGAAATTAGGTGGAAAAATTCGATCACTTCCTATGGGCATATCAGACCATGCTCAATTCCTTAATAAGAGAAACTCCCTTCAAGTTAACATATAGTTGCGAGGCTATGATTCTAGTAGAGATAGGAGAACTGAGCTAGAGGAGGCATAATTTATTTGAAGAGGCCAACCCATACCTCATCCACCATAACTTAGAGTTGTTGAAGGAACAACGTCGCATTGCCCACATTTGTGAAGCCACTATCAAATAGAGGATTGTTGCCTGGTACAATTCCAAAGTGATACCACAAAGGTTTGTTCTCGATGATCTCGTTTTACGTAGAGCAGATATCAGATGCAAAAATACGAAGAAAGGAAAAGTAGCACCTAATTAGGAAGGACCATACTGGATCACTTCCAAGACAAATACTAGAGCCTATACCCTAGAAACTCTCTCTGGAAAAAACATCAAGAATTTTTGGAATGCTGACAAACTTAGAAAATATTATAGCTAATTGTCTTTAGTTTATATTTTTATCATGTAAGTGACAAATTTCGATATGAATAAATTGATAATTATATTTTCAATACTTGATTATTTTACACACTTACAACTATTACAACCCACAAGGTTATCGCACCTTGGAGAGGTCCGAGGAATACAAGGTCCAACTCATATTAGATATTTCGATGCACAAATGAAGGTCAACAAAGGCAACCCACTTGACCATACTCTATGTTCAAGAAGCAAGTTTAAGAGTTTTAACCCATGCCCTAATGAGCATGACCTTAACTCGTAAACTTAAAGCAAATTTAAAGAGGTTAAGAGTATATGATTAATACCCGGGATAGGGCAATAACATTTCTCGGTGTCTAACAAAGGATACAACCCTAAGAGACTTATGTGTCAAAATCACACTTAGGAGTTTTACACTTAGAAATTTAGCTAAGTGTCAAAAACTCCAAGGAAGAACAAGAGTCGAAATACAGTATGTAATAAAGGTTGAACCTGAAAGACAGACTGCTATACCAACAAGCATAGATGAAAATTTGCTAAGTGTCAATTGATGAAACCATCGAGATAGAGCGTTGGACCCATCCTAGTTAGGAAAAACAAAAAGGTAGAAGATATGCAAGTAATAGCATAAAATATTCTAAGTTATTAAAGTTATGCCCAAAATGCGGGACTTGTCTATACACATCTAAAAATTAACCCCACACAGGGGGCAAAATAAAAGAGAAGAAATCAGGCATCTGGGTTGGGCTTTCCATGGCTGGCCTCCTCCACCTTGGCTTCCTCTGCCTTGCCATCCTCCGAGCTCTCCTCGCCGCATCCACAGCGGGAACCTAGCTCATTAGAGTGATTATTTTCTCTTTTGCTTACCGCAAGTGCACGAGTTACACTTGTAATATAGTCAAGAGTCAGATATCGTTCCCATGAGGATTACGTTAATCTTAAGAACCAAATATTAACTAATAGTTTATTTAATACTATCCAAGCACATTCAAATTATAAAAGGTTTGTTCATAATAACTATAAAGACTAGAATGCAGTAAATCAGAATTAAATATGTTAATTAGAGAATAGGGAATCATTCTTCACCTCATACTTCAATTGATAACAAACAATCCTTATGAGCAATATAAACGAAAGGATTAGGTTAGCGTGAGAATCTAACTTAGTTAAAAGTCTATGTCTAGGTCAATCAACTATGCTTCAGTTACCTAATTCACTATATTTCCATGAGAACAAGTGTAAAGTCAACTTATTAAGATCTATTATCAATCCATTACTATGCATGACCAAGAGGTATATTTCTATCTCATTAACGAATTAATTCGTCATTCCATTAGAATGAAATTAAACATGCATCAATCATATATATGATCTCAAATCCAAATACTTATGTCTAGGTTCATTAAATTTTAACAAATCACTTAAAAGCTGATTAAACATTTAAGAGCATTAAGATTTATATGATTGAACTAAACCAAGTCATGTATATAAACTTAAAGGATTACAAAATCTATCTATAGGAAGATCTAAAGAAATCCCTACATACAGCTTAGCTAGCCATGAAACATGAAAATATATCATAATATATCATGTTCATGATAATGGAAAAGAGGAAATAAAATGAATGAAAGAGCGAAGCTCAATAATGATGATGATTGATGCTTGAATCTTCTTCCAAGATGAAGATGACCTCCAAACTTGGTTACTTCTGCTTCCTTTCAATCTTACAATGAAAACCTAGCTGTTGTTTTCTAAAAACACAAAAGCTCTCTGGTTGAAATATGATAAAATATTATTTATAGGTTTAGAAAATAAAGTCACGTCGCGACATTCATAAGCCTATCCCGCAGTGCATATATAAATTAGGTCACCACGCCGAGGCATTTATTCCCTTGCACCGCAGCGTGCAAACTTTATAGCTCTCTATCTGAAACAGGGGATGCACCATACTGCAGCATTGACATGCCTACGATATGGCGTTATAAGCTAATCCTTGCACTTGGTTTTCTCTTCCAATGTTGGTCTAAATCTTCCAAGTTTCTACTTGATTGGAACCGTTCCTGTAATAGAGAAATTACTAATTCAATAACAATTGCAAATGTACTCGATTTCTCAAAGATTTGGAAACATTTCCTCAAAATCATAATGGAAGACATCAAGATTGAATTATATGAATATAATGCTAACGTCTTCCATCATGCATACAAACAAGGACTAAGCAATCAACATAGCATAAATATAGGACACAAATAACTACAATTTGTGAAGTTATCACACTCCCAAACCTAGATTTTTGCTAGTCCTCGAGCAAAACAAAGTACATTTACATTGATTAACCTTGTTAACCTACATTCAACGACTTTCTATATTCCACTTTCACTTAAACTAAACTAGTGTATGATGATTGCATAAAACCTCAAAGAATGCACCTGCCTCACAATTAGCTTCATACATATACAATCTTCATCATGCTAACATTCACAGTTTCCTTTTATACAAGATATATTTCCCACAATCATGCAAACAAAACTTCTTCTATTCGATTCATACTCACCCGGATAAGTTTATGAGCATACACATGAATATAAATCAAAGAATTCACAAGATTGTAATTCAACTTTCTCTCCACTAATGTAAATCACACATAATTGAGGATTAAAAGGGTCTTTAACAGTTTATAAATTAAGGCCAATGGTATGGATTAAAGAACAAAAGGAAAATGATTTAACACAAACATTGAGATACAAAAACATGAGATTTCAAGACTTGAGTTACCATATAATACAGTTATGGTATGCAAAGTGAAATAACAAGACTCTCCAGAACCACTCTTTCATTAGTTTTGCCTTTTGGATTTTGGTTTTTGATTTTCTTTTCTTTTCTCATTCTTTTTCTTTTTATCTTTTTATTTTCCTTAACCAATTTCTTTCACAACACATGGTTCCTTCAAATCACTTCTATACTGACACAAGTACTCATACCCTTCAATCATATGACTCAAGTCAAGAAATAACATATTATGCACTCAACAAACAATGATGGTAAGAGAAAAAAATGTAATGTTTTCACACGCATTAGAATGATTACATGGAAGGAATGTGTAGGTGATGAAAAAAACATATAAGGCCAAACATATATCAAGCTTCAAAGGGGACTTATGGATATAATCATATCAAGGTAAGCTAGAAATGCTCAATCGGTTCAAATAATGCCCTAATCATTTCCTCAATCATGCACAATTTAGGATTTTGCCTCAAGAGAGTTTAAAAATAATTTCAAGGATAATTGAAATTTTCACATGTACAGTCCATAAACTTTCTCTAGGCAAGAATTCTTATCATTTTCAAAGTTAAACAAGCACGCAAGAGGGAAACACATCATGCATAAAAAGAGACTAGATTGCTTCAGCATATTTCAAAGATTACATATGGATTCACAGAAATATGAAGGTCAATTTGCATCCATATCTATCATTGGGCAATCATTTCACACTAATTACATTTGGCAACATGATAACCTTTAAATTTTTTCGACATTATCAATCATGTTTTTAACTATTATGACTCATGTTGTGAAAGGGAACGACAATTGTATCTTGAATGGAATTTTCATGAAATTTTCATCAAGATATAGATTCCTATGGATATTATCAAAACATACATCATCAAACTAAAACACATGTACGTATAATACTAAAAATAAACAATACTAAAATATAATTATAATAATATGGAGGTAAATAGTCTAAGACACCCCCTAAACTTGAGGGAAACAGTATCCTCACTGCACAAAGGAAAACATACAATCATATATATAAAAGGAAATACAATGAAAGAAAAATGCCCTGGCTGCTAGGAGGGCTAGATGATTGCATCTTCACTATCTGTGTCCTCGTCATCTGCATTAGTATCCTTTGGTATAGGGTGGGCAACATCCTTTCCATCTCCATGTGTAGGCCCAGGCTAGGGAGGGTCAACTACAACGATAAGTGGGAAGTTTGGGAGTGGGAATTCTTCCATCGAAAGCTGTAAGCGTTCTGCCATCCACCTATAAGTTTGAATGGCATAAGACAACATGACTGTCATCTGTGCCACCTGGCCTCCATATGTGTATGCCATGTTGCATCATCTACTGGTGCAGCCCGGGGCTCTATAAGAACCTGCCTCTGTTCCCTCCGAGTTGGCGCTGGTGCTGGGGCTGGGGCTACTTGCACCCTCTCAATAAAATAATCATTGAGAGGTTGTTTAACTTATGTAAGCTCCTCATGAGGCCCCACTTGAATAGACTGGCACCGGCAAAGTAAATGAATAAGTGAAGGGAAGAACAGACTCTGGCACTCCCTCGTCGCCCTCTTGATTTGAGCATGGATAATATGGGCGACATCGATGGCTCGATGCTCAAGAATAGAGTAAATTAGGATCTCCCCGTCTCTAGTCACCTCTGATAAATTTGCTGTCGGCAAGATGCGTGTACAAATGAAGTGGTACCAGACTCTAGCCTCAGGTGTTAAACAGGAGCGGGGGAAGAATCAAGCTCAGTTAGTTTGCACACTCAAAGTCCATAGCATTGGCTGTGCTTCAGCTGTGCATATCTTGGCAGTGATCGTGTTAAGGTCAATGCCTTCCTCCAGCTCCCACTAGAGGAAATGAGTATACTCGCATACTGTCAAGGGCGGAGGCAAATTCAGTGTTGCCTTGATGACCGCAAAAGAATAAGGGACCTGGCGTCCTCACACAACAATAATAGTGGTGTCTGGGTCAAGTACGTCGATGTTTGCATAAAACTCATGAACTAACGGTAGTGCCACCACCTCAGGGTGTTTGGAAAAAGTGATCCAACAAAACTGGCAGATGGTCTACTCGATGTCTTGAGGGATGGCTTCCCAGAAGAAAAATCCTTGCTTTGCCATCACTGGTTTGGAAACCAGTGTGGAATATCTTTGAGCAGCCACAACAAATATAAATCTCCTCTTGTCAAACGCAAAAGGGGGAGATGGCTCCCTATTACGTTGGCTGGAGGAACCTTTTTGTCTTTTAGGAAGCATGATACTAGAAAAAGAATTGCAAAAAGTCATAATTAAGTAATTGGAAGTGTTAAACATATTAAAACTGACAATTCTGAAAAAATATGGTCCACGTGCTGCAACATTGACACATGCATCGCGACATTCATTGATGTTCATGTAACGTTATGGCATTGATAGGCCACGCCGCGACACTCAACAATGACGCCACAACATTGAACCAAATTCAAACTCACGCAGTAGCACTCAACAGTGATGTCGCTACCTGCATACAAATAGAACCCAGAAATTAAACAAAACATGCCAAATCCAAGCATTTCAGGGAGAGAACCTAAACTAATTAAAAACATAAAAACACCTGACATATAACACAAATTCTTATTAAAAAAAAAAAATACACATATAGCAAAATACAAAACAAAATAAAACAAAAAAATATCCATAAAATAAAAATAAATTAAAACAAAGTTCAACATACCTTGTACAAGTGAAGAAATGAAGACTAATGAGTTGAGAAAGCAAAAAGGAGAGAGAGCAATGCAAAAAAATAGAAAATAAGTGAGGGAACTAAGAGCAAATGGGAAATGCACGAAACGTCGCGGCGTGCAACCCTGACTGACACATCGCACCGCTGCGTTAAGCTTACTACGTCACGGCGTGCATTAATTCCCTCCTAAATTTATTATTTAAATAAATACTATTATTTATTTATTTATATATATTTTTAACATTAAAGTAGGTACGCCGCAACATTGATTGTGGTACACCGCAGCGTTAAACATCTTGACGTTGGGCTTGATAAGGCCTCACGCCACGACTTTGACAAAGCTCACGCCACAGCATGAGGAGTCAGTCTGCAAAATTCAGTAGCAAACTCACTTCAACCATAACTTTTGCCTAAATAAGGTCTCCAACACCTGCAAAACATGTCTACAAGGTTAATTTACATAATGTACTTCAAAAATATAATAAAACCAAAAATTCAAGGTATTGACATTATTTAAAACATAAACCAATAATTAAATACTTAGGTTCCTTCCCAAGCAAGGCCTTAGTTATAGTCCCCGCAAAACTTCGTAAACATCAAGCTAGAGTTGTTAATGTGAGGGAGGTCTTCCCTCTATAAATATCTCCTCCAAAGTAAGGTTTTAGGTGATGGTTATTAACCTTAAAACTTGATAAACCATCCAGTGGAGCAATCTTCGTAGCTCCATGGGGGAACACTTTTATTACCACAAAGGGCCCCGACCACCTCGATTTAAGCTTTCTAAGGAATAACTTAAGCCTGGAATTGTAAAGGAGAACTTGTTGGCCTTTTTCAAATCTCTTCTGGACAATCTTCTTGTCATGCCAGTATTTTATCTTCTCCTTGTACAATTTTGCATTGTCATAGGCTTGTAACCTAAATTTATCCAGTTCATTAAGCTGCAAAAGTCTTTTTTTCACCAGCAGCTTGCAAATTGAAGTTTAGCTGCTTGATTGCCCAGTAAGCGTTATATTCAAGCTCAAATGGCATGCCTTCCCAAATACCAACTTGTATGGAAATATACCAATGAGGCTCTTATAAGCAGTCCTATAAGCCCACAGTGTGTCATCCAATCTTTTTGATCAATCCTTTCTAGATGAATACATCATCTTTTCTAAAATTCTCTTGATTTCACTATTGGGTACCTTTGTTTGCCCACTTGTCTGTGGGTGATAAGCAATGGCTATCTGATGCATTGCCTCATACTTGACTAGGAGAGCTTCAAAATACTTATTGTAGAAATGTGACCCTCTGTCACTGATTATGGCCATAGGTGTTCCGAACAGGGTAAAGATCTGCTTTCTCATGAAGTTAATTACTACCTTTGAATCATTGGTAGGAAATGCACATGTCTCCACCCACTTGGACACGTAGTCCACTGCCATAAGAATATATTGATTTCCATAAGAGGGTATAAAAGGGCTCATGAAGTCAATGCCCTATACATCAAAAATCTCAACTTCTAAAATGGAATTGAGGGGCATCTCATTCCTCCTTGAGATATTTCTCGACTTTTGACATCGATCATATCTTTGCACATAAAAATGTGCATCCTTAAAGAAAGATGGCCAATAAAAGCCATATTGGAGCACCTTTGCAGTCGTCCTCTCACCACTATAATGTCCACCATATGAAGAAGCATGACATTGGTTTAAAATCTTCTCCACCTCCTCCATAGGCACACACCTCCTTAGCATATGGTCAGAACACTGTTTAAACAGAAACGGCTCATCCCAGACATAGTGCCTGACATCATACAAGAATTTCTTCTTTTAGTGAGAAGTCAAATCAAGGGGCAACACACCACCCACTATGTAGTTCACCATGTTAGCATACCATGGACAAGATTGAGTTGTGGTTGTAAAAAGTTGCTCATCTAGAAATGTTTCTCTTATTGTGATTGGTTCAACTTGATAATCTTCATTTTTAAGTCTAGAAAGGTGATCAGCAACTTGATTCTCTATACCTTTTTTTATAGCGAATCTTCAGATCAAACTCTTGTAACAGCCAAACCCACCTAATAAATTGCGGTTTCGCATCCTTCTTGCTCACCAAGTATTTAATGGCGGAGTAATCCGTATAAACTATCACCTTAGTCCCCACCAAGTAAACTCGAAATTTATCGAATGTGAATACAATGGCCAGCAGCTCTTTTTCCATTGTGGTGTAGTTTAGTTGTGCATCATTAAGTGTTTTGCTTTCATAATAAATGAAGCGAAACACCTTGTCCTTTCTCTGCCCCAAAACTACACTCACAACATAATCACTAGCATCGCACATGAGCTCAAAAGGTAAGTCCAAACCTGGAGTAATAATAACTGGAGTTGAAACTAGTTTCTTCTTCAGTTCCTCAAATGCAACTTGGCATGATTCATCAAAAGTAAACTGAACATTTTTCTCTAACAGGTTGCAAAGAAGCTTGGCTATCGTAGAAAAGTCTTTAATAAACTTCTGATAGAAACCCACATAGCTAAGAAAACTATGAATTCCTTTAACTGAATTTGGCAGATGAAGCTTGTCAATCACCTCAATTTTTGCCTTGTCAGCCTCCATTCCTTTGATAGAAACATTATAGCCAAGAACTATGCCTTCTTGCACCATAAAGTGATATTTTTCCCAATTGAGGACAAAGTTGGCCTTTTCACATCTTTTCAGCACGGATGAGAGAATCAGCAAACAGTTCTCATATGTGTCTTCGAACACTGAAAAGTCATCCATAAACACTTTAAGGCCATTTCAATCATGTCTACAAAGATGGCCATCATGCAACATTGAAAGGTTGCTGAAGCATTACATAACCCAAAGGGCATCATTCGGAAAGCAAATATACCATAAGGATAAGTGAATGTCATTTTTCTTGATCTTCAAGCGCTATGGAAATTTAGTTATATCAATAATAACCATCTAGGAATCAATAATAGGCCTTTCCTGCCAATTTATCCAACATTTGATCAATGAAGGGAAGCGAGAAATGGTCTTTTCACATGGCCTTATTCAATTTATGGTAGTCCATGCACACCCTCCAACTAGTAACCTTTTGAGAAGGGATAAGCTCGTTATTTTCATTGGCGACTACCATCATGCCACCCTTTTTCGAAACATATTGAATTGGCAAAACCCAAGGGTTGTCGGAAATGGGATAAACAATGCTTGCATCAAGCCATTTAATTATCTCTTTCCTCACTACTTCCTTCATAATTGGGTTAAGCCGCCTTTGGTGCTCTATAACCCCACTCTGACTGTCCTCCAACAAGATCTTATGCATACGGATGGAAGGACTAATGCCATGAATATCAGCAATAGTCCATCCAATGACATGTTTATACTTTCGGAGCACACGGAGAAGTTTCTCCTCTTGATCCCCCGATTGGGATGATGATATAATGACTGGAAAAGTAGAGGTCGCTCCCAAATACGCATATTGCAAATGGTTAGGCAAAAGCTTCAACTCAAGCTTTGGAGGTTCTTCAATAGAAGGCTTGGATGCCTCTTTAGATGCATTAAACTCCAAAGGCTCAAACTTGGGTGACCTAAAATACTTAGGAACAACATCAAGGCGTTTGATGAAATAAAAAACATCATCCCTAGTATTGTCATCCAGCGTAGTCAATGAAGCCAATGATAATTCAAGAGGGTCTTCAGGATAGTTGGCATGAAATGCATCAACAATGATATTATCCAAAAAACTAATATATGAACACTCTTCATGATCTTGAGGAAATTTAATTACTTTGAAGATGTTAAAAGTTACCTCTTGATCTTGAACTCTTATAGTCAATTCACCTTTCTAGACGTCTATGAGTGTTCTCCCCATAATAAGGAATGGTCTGCCTAGTATTAGAGGCACCCTTCGATCCTCTTCCATGTCCAAAATGACAAAGTCTACAACGAATATGAACCTGCCAACTTTAACTAATACATCCTCCACAATTCCCTTCGGGTATGTATAAGAATGATCAGCTAATTGGAGGGTTACTAATGTGGGCTTGCATTCCCCCAAACCCAGCCTTTGAAAAATGGATAGGGGTATGAGATTAATGCTTGCCCCCATATCACATAAAGCTTGGTCGAAAAATTGATCTCCTATTGCACACAGGATCGTGAAGCTCCTTGGATCCTTCAGTTTTAGAGGAAGCTTTTGTTGCAGAACAGCACTGCATTCATCTGACAATGATACCATCTCAAACTCACCCAGTTTATGCTTCTTTGAAATAATGTTCTTCATGAACTTGGCATAATTGGGCATTTGCTGCAATGCCTCAGCGAATGAAATATTGATGTGAAGCTTCTTAAAAACTTTCAAAAACTTCTTAAATTATGCATCCATCTTATGCTTAATTTGCTTATTAAGAAATGGTAGATGATGTATATATGGCCTATCATCTACCTTCTTGTTTGCCACTTTCTTGTCCTCCACCTTCTTCTGGATAACTTCGTCATTCTTCTCACTCTCCCCACTCACTTTCTCATGGTCCTCACTTACTTCTAGCTTTTCGTCAAGCAGTTCGTCTTTGGATTACCTTCAATATCCTTCCCACTTCTTAGTGAGATGGCTTTACAATGCTCATTGGAGACACCTTTTGGATTATTAACTGTATCACTTAGGAAAGTGCATGGGGGCCTGTTGCTTATGGTGTTAGCCAACTACCTTACTTGAGTTTCTAACGCTCTCATCGAAACTGTTTGGCTTTGAATCATGGAATCGTTCTTTGCCAAATGAGTATCCATCTTTGTCATGAAGGAATCAGTCTTCACCATCAATTGCATGAACATGTTTTTAAGAGATGGTTTCTTGTCTTACACTATTGTCTTGACTGGGAGGGGAATCCAGGAGGATTGTAAGGTCGCTCATTTCCAGGACCCGAGGAGGAAGCTCCTTAGTTGTCCCTCCAACATAAGTTTCGATGGTTTCTCCATCCCAGATTATACTAAGTTGAGTATGGGTTATTTTGCCATGGATGATAGTTACTAACATACTGTGCACTTTCTGACAAAGAATGGCACCTATCATTTGCATGGTTATTGCCATACTTGTCACACAACATAAATGGGCTTTGGTGAGGACTTTGCCACATACTGTCTAACTTATTTGTTATTGCTGCCACTTGGGCTGACAATGATGTTATTGCATCCACTTCATGCACTTCAACCACCTTCCATGGAGTGTTTCTTGCAGAGGATCATTAGTAGCTGTTAGCAGCTAATTCCTCCAACAATTGGAAGGCATCATCAAAAGATTTACTTAACAAAGAGCCTCTAGCTTTAGCATCCACTATTGGACGATGATGCAGCAACAAACCCTTGTGAAAAACATCCAAATCATGTATATAAACTCAAAAATTATAAAATCATTCAATATCCATAGGAGGATCTAAAGAAATCCCTATATACAACTTAACTAGCCATGAAATACGAAAATAAATCATAATATATCATGTTCATGATAATGGAAAAGAGGAAATAAAAGGAATGGAAGAGAGAAGCTCAATAATGATGATGATTGATGCTTGAATCTTCCTCCAAGATGAATATGGCCTCCAAACTTGGTTACTTCTGCTGTCTTTCAACCTTACAATAAAAACCTAGCCATTATTTTCTAAAAAAACAAAAGCTCTCCGGTTGAAATATGATAAAACAGTATTTATAGGTTCAGAAAACAGAGTCACGCCATGACAATCACAAGTCTACGCTGCGACGCGTATACAAATTAGGTCACCATGCCATGACATTCATTCCCTTGCATCACGTTGTGCAAAATTTGTAGCTCTCTGTCTGAAACAGGGGATGCACCACGTTGCGGCATTGACATGCTTACACTGCGGCATTATAAGCTTATCCTTGTACTTAGCTTTCTCTTCCAATGTTGGTCCATATCTTCCAAGTTTCTACTTGATTAGAACCTTTGCTGCAATAGAGAAATCACTAATTCAATAATAATTGCAAATGTACTCGATTTCTTAAAGATTTGGAAACATTTCCTCAAAATCATAATGGAAGACATCAAGATTCAATTATATGAATATGATGTTAAAGTCTTCCAACATGCATACAAATAAGGACTAAGCAATCAATATAGCACAGATATATGGCACAAATAACTACAATTTGTGGAGTTATCAGTGGCCTAAGAGATGACATCCATGATGCAACCACCATCTTGGACTACCTTCTGTGAACTGGTCCCATTGGTAACAAGGTTCAGGTTCAGTAGGCATAGTTGGGATAGTGCCTTGGCGAAGGATTCGTCAACTAAAGCAGCTTATTCATCCTCAAGATACTGGACGTTCTTTAGCTTGGCTTCAGATTGCTTTAGAATCTCATTCTCCATACGGAGCGCAGTCAAGCTTGACTCAGGGGAAAAGATTTGATCTTTCAAGACCTTCTCCCGAGCTTCGGCCTCTTCCACCTTCTTCTAGAGGTCGGTGATGTTGGCCTTCCACAGATCGAGCTCCATGTTGACATAAGTCAGTTGCCCATCCTTCTGAGCCACTGCCAACTCAAGCCCTTTCTTTTTACTCCAAAGTGCATCCAGCTCTTTTTCCAAGTCACAAGTCTTGCAAACAGACTCAAAAACATACTCCAAAAATTAGAGGATTGAGGTGTTACAAATAGCTCAAACCTGAGCATCCTAAATTAATTCAACTAAGTCCTATTTGATTAGGACATCTTGATCAGCTTGGGTTAGGAGAAAATTATCGATAATCAGCCCTAGGTCAACCCCCTGCCCCAGATGGACATGGCAACAAACTAAAGAGGGGCACCCTCCGAGACTTCAAATTCTCGGCTGATAGTAGGGTCAACTGATGCCACCTCGGTCATCGGCATTTTGCCCCTTGGCTTCCGTCGTCCTTCTTCCTTTCTTTTCATGGTAGGAGTGGTTGAGCAAGTGATCAAGGATTCGCCTCCTGATGTTGAGATTGAGGTGGAGGGATCGAGACCGCTGACTGGGATCCATAGCTCAATGCCCCAACTTTCTTTTGAGCCAAACACAACGCAAGGGCTTCAAGTCCACCGGGTGGCGCTATGCTCTCTACAAAAGGAAACAAACAATGTTATTACACTTAGAAACATCATGAAGCACAAAATTTATCTACATATTCAAATTTGAATACCTAAAAGTGGTCTTAAAGAATCTAATGGCTCATCCAAAATATCTTTACAATAGATGACCCCACGTTTATTGGCTCACTCAACTAAAAAGTTAAGGACATCAACCTCACTTTCTGATAAGGCATATCATGAAGTCTCTATTTCTTCTTAGCTCCGATCCTATATTGACATCATTGAGTATAGGTACATCTTTGGTACACCCTCTGGGATAACATAAAAAGGCGTTAACCCCGTAGCTTCTTCTACTCGGAATAATTCCTTCTTGAAGTTCTTGAAGGACTCTTGATATAATTTAAGTACTTTGCACCCTGCTTGGGTGTGTAGAGTAACCTTCCCCTTCTATAAATTGTTCCCTGAGGGTAAAAATTGGGTGAAAAGGAAAAAAGAAAGATCCCATGGAGTACGACTATCCAAAGGTTCTGCATATAAGCTCGAAGGTCCTAATGAAGCCCTACACATTTGGGTAAAGTTGAGTTGAAGTTGCCCGTAGGTGGACTCCGATTCAGGTGAATAGCTTATCATAAATATATACAAAATGGTCGCCCTTCGTCCTGGTCAAGCAAATCCTTTCTTGATCTAACGGTGCCCAAATTACGTATTCGCTATCTCGCAGCCGATCTTCAGTGAGAGGTAGATATTCTTAGTTGGTACTAGCATCCTTCGAGGTCTCGATACTAGATGGAGTACCCAGAACTTCACGATCAACCCATTGATATAGACCAATATTCCTTGGAAAGATATATTCCTTTGGTTATCTCTAAATTACTAGTTTTCTACAGAGGTCGTACTCATGTCAGAATCATAAGAGGTCTCATCATAACTCTCTAACTCTTTCATGAGCACAGAAAGCTGACGTGATAGTCTTTGTTTTGCAAGTTCTCTACCACTATTCACCCTCCGTGTCATTCCCAGGACACTTATCTCAGATAATGACCTTTGTCCACTACCAATACTCCCACCATGAGGAGACCGTCTTCGTCACGCCTGAGGCGAAAGAGATGGTGGAGCACTCAGAATCTCTAAAGAACTACTATCTTGATCGCTACTGTTCAACGTTCTCATTCTCCCTATGATGTTTATGGAAGAAAAATAAAGTGGGAAAAGGATATACCTTGTGTTTGAGGAGGGAAAAGGTGTTGAGAGGTTGAAGATGTAGGAAAATAGTCATTGGAGACTCGCCGAAAATTGCATGGTTCTCCAGAAGAAAATCACAAAGATGGAGGAGAAGGAGAAAGTGGGGGAAAAAAATCCCCCACTCCTATTTATAAGCGCGAGGGTAACCGTTAACAATCACCACACACAGGCAAAATGGTCTTTTTGCATAAAATTTGAAAATGGCAATCATAGTGGCACAAAGATCAAACAACGACTTTCACTAACTTTTCACCACATGGCAGTATGAATCTGACACAGCAGTTAAAAAGACTGTAGTCAAGAATGAAGCGACACATGACAAAGCAAGATGATATTCATGACAGATTATGGACTCACACCATAATATCACTATAAATTCATAAAATGGATTGCGGCTTCATCTTCAAATTATCTTCAGAATTAACAATGAGTCTCACTGCCTAAATTGGTGTGGGGACAATTCAGTATGAATCCTAGACAATAGTGTAATAACTTCAAGGCAGAGTGATCTATATTAGATCTCGACCTAATTCATCAATATTGGATTTATGTGCATCTTATTTTTTATTTTTCATCACGGACCTAGGCATTTCGGTAGAGATATCGTAAGATCTAATATTTGTGTCACGATTTGGATCCATTCGTCCCATTCTTGCCATTTGCTCCTAATAATCTTGGATATCTTGACACTCAGCTATCATATCTGAGCGGCAAGTTGAGGGCAACTGTTCTGGATCGAGTTCTAGGTTAGCGGTTCAGGAACAACCCGGCCCACTAGAGTTAGGTCCCAAATATTTATAAGCGTTTTCGGATAAGTAAATATGCTCATTTATGAGTAGTAAATTTCTAATAGAATCTCTCATGAATACAGGAATCAATTATGTCCCTCATAAATAGAGGAAACAATTATAGGAGATAATAATATTACTAGATTCTTATCCTAATTAACAGCATTTAATGTAGATCTAAACATGATTCTTATCTACGAAGACGCTCCTATAAATATCACATAAGGTAGCAAAGGTATACATCTAACTCCAAATACTACCTACCTTGTGCACGATCTAACTTGAGCGTCAGAGTGCCTTTTGCAAGTACTCACCCCTCGCACCACCGTCACAATCATAGTGCATTAGATGAAATCACTTTCGTCAACCTTATTCAGGTGATTCTCTGAAAATCATTCAGAATAATAATAATAATAAATAATAATAATAATAATAATAATATTATTATTATTATTATTATTATTATTATTATTATTATTATTACAATAAAAAGCAATATAATAATTAATTAGGATGCTTTTGTTTAAGTTGTGATGTGAGAGGTTTTTGGTATACATACTCTTAGAGTTATAGGTTTTGAACCTCATTGCTACCATTTTACCAAAAAAGGAATATTACATTGCTCTACTGAAATTATAGCACGTGACACCTATAACCATACAAGTCTTTGAATAAAAAATAAAATATTATTAAATTAAAAATGAATGATTACAACACCTTTTATAATAATACTTAGAGTAATTTAGAATTTCTTGATGTCAAAGGTCAACTGACAATGAATAAAGACATTATCCTTATCGGCCTTTGATTTGTACATTTTTTTTTTATAACTAGCTAGATTTTATCATCATATTTTCAATTGGAAAGGTTAAAGGAATGAGAGAAAATCATCATTTTAATTTCTAAAAGATATACCACCAGTTATATTAGTTTCTGGAAGATGAAAATTAACTTTGAGGCCCTGAATCTGCAATCTATTATTCAAGTTAGTTCCTCTGTTAAGTCACTTCATTTATATTGACAAATTCACATAATTGACAAATTTACATCTTAATATTTACTAGGTCCTTGATGTCAATAATGGCCATGAACGAACATCACAAGCACCATAGAGACTATTTAAATTACATAGTGTTGATGAAAATACTACAACCCCTCATGGTATTGCACTTGCTTTAAAATATGTCAATATAGTGCTCATTTTTTAACTTGTGCTTGATTTTGTTGTAGATTGTGCTAATTTTATGATATTTTTATCATTTGTTAAGTATTTAACACTAGAATTATCCTCTTGTGTGGTATAGGTATATAACTGACATCTTTGTTTTAGATTTATACTTTTAGTTAACTTTTATATGTTGTATTGTATGAGAAATTTTTTATGTACTTGTAATTACAATAAATTTTTGCTAATTGATTTTAGACATATTATTATATATTTTAACTTTCATTGGTATTTTCTAACTAAGGTTGATGAACTATATCTGAATGAAACATTTTTTTTATTTTATCATTGTATGTCATACACTATGATTTTGAGAAATTTCTCGTGTGAAATATAATTGGCTAGCTACCATTAATTATAGCTTTTGATGATAACAAACATGAAGATGATGAGAAGACCAAGTCTAAGTTTTTCAAGATTAGCTTTAGGACTTAGGATCTATCATGTACAGAGCTGATAAATAGATATCTCATTAGTTAAACTTAAAAAATCTAAAATAATCTGCTCCTTAAATTAAACTGAGGTTTCAAAATAGTTTTTGAAAGATCAAAGATTTTAGAAACTGGAAATAGTTTTTCAAAAGCATTTTAGAATGGTTTTTCAAACTGTTTTTAACCAAGGTATTCGAATACCCTTCTATGGTATTCGAATAACCTGATTCCAATTCATACGTTTCTATTTTTTCAAAAAAAAGGTAATCGAATACCTCTTGTGGTATTCAAATAACCTGATTTCATAATATACCTTTTTAACTGAGGTATTCGAATACCCTTAACTAGTATTCAAATAACCCTGCTTTGATCAGTTTTTTAAATAAGTTTTGACAGAGGTATTCGAATACCCCCTGATGGTATTCGAATAACCCACGGAACTCTGCTTTGGTTTTTTTGAATTCCTACGAGAAGTCTCAGCATTTATTATCAAAATAAATGCACCCAACGACCTTCTTGATATGAAGCTCTATAAACAGAGGTCTGGGTCACCTCTAATCAACCCCCGAACATTCTGATCAATTCTTGCTTGGCTGAAAACGAGTTTTACATTATTTTCTCTCTTTTTCTGTGCTCTTAATATTAAATCCTTGAGATATCTGTGAGACAGCTCCTTAGTGCTTCAATTTGTATAATTTACTCTGAGTGAGAGTTTCTCTTCGTCTATATTCTGGTTCTTTGTAAAAGGGTGAGGTATCCCTCAGTAAAAGGGTGAGGTATCCCTTGTTGTAAAGAAGGTGAGGTATCCTTCAAAGGGGGTGAGGTATCCCTCTAGTAAATATGGTGAGGTATCCCTATTGTGTAAAGGTTACAAGCACCTGTTTTAAGCTTGTATTGAATAGTAAAAAATCTCGAACTGTGTTTCAGGGACTAGACGTAAGCCACAAGTGGTTGGTGGTCGAACTAGGATAAATATCGTGCATGCTCTTCTCTCTTTTACCTCTTTATTTTTAGCAATTTATTTATTATTGTTTAATTGTTTATTTACTGATCTTAAGGCATTTTATCATCTTTATATATATTCATTATATTGCTTCAAGAAATTTATATTAAAAAAGGTTTGTGAAAAAGTTTTAATTACTCAATTCACCCCTCCTCTTGAGTACTGAAGCCACTTGGGTAACAAGTGGTATCAGAGCTAGACTCTTGTATAAAGAGCTTAGCCGCTTCAAGAGTACATGGCTTCATTAAATGGTTTTTCAGAAGCAACTTTTATAAATCAACCACCCTTTTTCAATGGGGATGGTTATGCATATTGGAAGGAAAGAATGAATATCTTTATCGAGGCTATTGATCTAGATGTGTGGGATGCTGTCGAAAATGGTGCATTTATACCTACACGAGTTGTTGATGGTATAAAAACTAAGACACCTAGAAATGATTGGTCTAAAGATGATAAAAGAAAAGTTCAATATAACTTGATAGCCAAAAACATCATTACCACTGCTTTGGGGTATGATGAGTTTTTTAGAATTTCAAATTGCAAAACTGCTAAAGAAATGTGGGACACTTTGCAAGTTACCCATGAGGGTACTAGTGAAGTAAAGAGGCTGAGAATAAATTCTATAACTTGTGAATATGAATTATTCACAATGAACCAAGGAGAAAGCATTCAAGAAATGCAAAAGAGGTTCACCCACATTGTAAATCATCTTGCATCATTAGGAAAGCATTTTTCTAATGAAGATTTAATTAACAAAGTGTTGAGATGTTTGAGCAGGATTTGGCAGCCTAAGGTGACAGCTATATCCGAATCAAGAGACTTGTCAACAATGACATTAGCTACGTTTTTTGGAAAACTTCAAGAGCACGAATTAGAACTCAACAGACTTAACCAAAGTGAAGAACACGATAAGAAGAAGAAAAGGGATCGCACTTAAAGCCACCACCTCCACTATCAATAATGAAGATGAAGATGATGGAGATGACGTGGACAATGTTGAGCTAAATGAACAAAATCTCAATCTTCTGGTAAGAAAATTTGGTAAATTTCTCAGGAAAAAGGGAACTCAAAGAAAATCGCCTTTTCTCCCAAAGAAATTTGAAAAGAAACCCTCCAAAGAAAGAAAAGTCTATATAGCATAGGATGACAATGATATGGACTCTACTGATAGCTCAGATAATGAGGAAGCCCATCTATGTTTTATGGCCAAAGGAGAAGAAGAAGAAGAAAGCGACAATGAGGTAATTTCTAACTTTGACTTATCTCCTTCTTATGATGAATTACAAGATGCTTTCGAAGAATTACATGACGAATCAATAAAGCTCACAAAATTAATTTCTTCATCTAAGAAAATTATTTCTTCTTTGGAAAATTAAATTCTAATTTTGAATAAAGAAATTGAAGAATTAAAAATTGAAAATAAGACATTAGGATTAATTGATGCATGCTCAACCTGCACTTCACATGCTTCTACATCTTCGTCTTGTTCATCTTGTCATATTCTTGAAAAAGAAATTGAAGATTTAAAGAACACTCTTTCTAAATTCACTTTTAGAAGAGATAATTTAAATATCTTATTAGGAAAACAAAGAGTTATTTTTCAAAAAGCCAGGATAGGATATAACCCGAAAAATCAACAAAAATTTTATAAAATTTTTTTTGTTAATTCTAGCATTTCATGTAGTCCTTTTATTAAATGTTTTTATTGTGGAAAGAAAGGACATATTGCATCAACATGTAATGCAAGGAAAAACATCAACATGAAAATTGGAACTAAAATGGTAGGTTCCCAAGGGTACTATACCCAAAACTGACATTCAAGGACCCAAGAAAATTTGGATACCAAAAGCCAAAAATTGAAATGTGTTGTAGGTGTGCTTGAAGACCAAGAGCTGACTGTGACATTTTGAAAGTGGCTACTGCAAGTACAAAATCAAAAATAATTCCAAGCTCTCTTCATCATTCTCATGAAGCTTGGACTTGTAATTTCTTTTTTGGATAAGTATTTCTATCATCGGGTAAGTTTTCCTTTCTAATAATGCACTTCTGAACGTGTTAAATTTGTTTTTCTGATAAAGTTATTCGAATACCTCCCTATGGTATTCGAATACCATTGCATTTGTATGTGAAAATCTATATTTTTCTGATAGGTCTATTCGAATACCATCATAAGGTATTTGAATACCATACATCAGTACAGCAATATTATGTTTCTATAAGTTGGTGTATTCGAATAACTCAACAAGTATTCGAATAACCAGAGACTCATCATATCAGTATTTTTCACATGCCTCTGGAGCATTCGAATACCTTCCAAGGCATTCAAATACTTGCATCTGCCTTGTCTTCTTTTCTGTGGTGGGTATTCGAATACAGTAAGAGGTATTCGAATACCACATGGCTGAAAGCCAAATTTACAGCTCGATCTCTGTTCTGTTTCAATTTTTTTATGCAAATGCAAATATAAATATATTTGACTCTATGGATATCATGCTTTTGATGAAATACATCTCATTTCTTTTGAGCCTAAATTTATGCCTTAAATGAAAATTACATGATGTTCTTAAATGCATATTTCTTAGCTTGTTCTTGCCCCTTCTTTTTCTCAAGAATATGCTGCATATTTAAATTCTTTGTAATACAAATGCTTAATGTAATTGGCTACTGTTTTGATAAATAT
The DNA here is from genome assembly GCA_029884605.1 of Ormosia emarginata. Classification (NCBI taxonomy): domain Eukaryota; kingdom Viridiplantae; phylum Streptophyta; class Magnoliopsida; order Fabales; family Fabaceae; genus Ormosia; species Ormosia emarginata. The sequence goes on along the minus strand of JAQQTP010000078.1, from coordinate 13,436,702 downwards.
ATGAACGTGATAACAATTGCAACAAGTGGTATTAAACAAGTGGTCACTTGGCCAAATTAATCAACAAAATATCTTTTGCTCTTATGAACTCCTTTGTTGTTTTTGACTTATTATTTTGAATGCTTACTTGCTTATGAGTTTGACTAACCTCTATGGATCCAAAAATTAATGGATACCAAAGAAAGTACTTTGACTTGTTTTGTAGGGTTATAACTACCTCAAGCAAACTCTTAAATAAAAAAGATTATTCAACTTGAGGAAAATGAATGAAGAGGACATGAAGAGACTTTTTTCAAGTACATTGAAATGGAATACTCAATGGAAGAAAGCTTAAACTTAAAGGACCAATAAACGAAGAACATTACAAAAAAGCATCTCTCTTTATCTAATTCAATAAGTATCTCTATCCCTAAGCGATTGTGACATTCTATATGGATTGTATGATACTCATTGATTAATTGATCTTAAATGATTAAATATTTTTTTTATGAGTAGTATGCTTAGCTTTGACAAAGTGCCAAATTGGATATTATTTTTTTGTCATTGCATATAGGGTAAATAATGCTAGTTTTATACAATGCTTTGATCCCTATAGCATATTTCATCAAGATAAAATGTTTAATATCTATGTTTCTCTTGATATATGGCAGTATTATAAGAAATTAACAACAAGTGATAAATGTTTTATATTTGATAACAAGTAGTAAATGTCATGACTCTCTTGGTAAACGTAAATCACAGTTTTGATGACTATATAATGCAATGGGTTGATCTATGAATGAATATATCTTTGCGCATGTACTGAATATTGTGCTTATATTGCTAAATTTATAAAATTATACTATGTTACTATTCTGGTATGCTATGAATGAATATATTTTGTTGGAATGGAATATACTTTGTTTAGCTTTATGCTTTATCTCGCCCCATCTTTTTGATCATGACAAAAAGGAGAGAAAAAGCTTGAATTCTTTGTTTAAGAAAAGTCAAGGAGAGAAAAAGTAAAAGTTCGGTAAGACAAAAAAAATGAAAATTGGATTCCAAAAGTAAGGGGGAGCTGTTGTGCACATCTCTGATATAAATCACCTCTTATGAAAAAGAGGGGAGTAAGTATCTCTAAACAACCCTGTGAATTCCAATTTATATAACTAACTCTTTTTCTCAAATGTTAGTTTATCATCATCAAAAAGGGAGAGAATGTAATTGACTAGCTATCATTAATTATAGTTTTTGATGATAACAAACATGATGATGAGAAGACCAAGTCCAAGTTTTTCAAGATTAGCTTTAGAACTTAGGATCTATCATGTATGGAGCTGATAAATAGATATCTCATTAGTTAAACTTAAAAGATCTAAAATAATCTGCTCCTTAAATTAAACTGAGGTTTCAAAATAGTTTTTGAAAGATCAAAGATTTTAGAAACTGGAAATAGTTTTTCAAAAGCATTTTAAAATGGTTTTTCAAACTGTTTTTAACCAAGGTATTCGAATACCCTTCTATGGTATTCGAATAACCTGATTCCAATTCATACGTTTCTGTTTTTTTCAAAATAGAGGTATTCGAATACCTCTTGTGGTATTCGAATAACCTGAATTCAGAATATACCTTTTTAACTGAGGTATTCGAATACCCTTAACTAGTATTCGAATAACCCTGCTTTGATCAGTTTTTTAAATAAGTTTTGACAGAAGTATTTGAATACCCCCCTGATGGTATTCGAATAACCCACGGGACTCTGCTTTAGTTTTTTTGAATTCCTACGAGAAGTCTCAGCATTTATTATCAAAATAAATGCACCCAACGGCCTTCTTGATACGAAGCTCTATAAATAGAGGTCTGGGTCACCTCTGATCAACCCCCGAACATTCTGATCAATTCTTGCTTGGCTGAAAACGAGTTTTACATTATTTTCTCTCTTTTTCTGTGCTCTTAATATTAAATCCTTGAGATATCTGTGAGACAGCTCCTTAGTGCTTCAATTTATATAATTTACTCTGAGTAAGAGTTTCTCTTCGTCTATATTCTGGTTCTTTGTAAAAGGGTGAGGTATCCCTTAGTGAATTTGTGAGGGTGAGGTATCTCTCAGTAAAAGGGTGAGGTATCCCTTGTTGTAAAGAAGGTGAAGTATCCTTCAAAGGGGGTGAGGTATCCCTCTAGTAAATAGGGTGAGGTATCCATGTTGTGTAAAAATTACAAGCACCTGTTTTAAGCTTGTATTGAATAGTAAAAAATCTCGAACTGTGTTTCGGGGACTGGACGTAGGCTACAAGTGGTTGGTGGCCGAACCAAGATAAATATCGTGCCTGCTCTTTTCTCTTTTATCTCTTTATTTTCAGCAATTTATTTATTATTGCTTAATTGTTTATTTACTGATCTTAAGGCATTTTATCATATTTATATATATTCATTATATTGCTTCAAGAAATTTGTATTAAAAAGGGTTTGCGAAAAAGTTTTAATTACTCAATTCACCTCCTCTTGAGTACTGAAGCCACTTGGGTAACATAAAAGACTTTATTATGATCAAGAGTTAAAGATTTGTTTATGACTATATACTATATTGTACTATGAGTATTTGATAACACTAGTTATTAGACAGTGTACTTTTATGTTTTGTTGTTGACAATGTAAAGTTATGGATGTTCTTTTTTATTATGGATTTCATGAAATATATTTTGCTTCTTAGAATGAATTTTAGTATATTATATTTAGGAACATTTGTATATTATGATTTAAGTTCTTTAGGGGCAAATATTATTATCCCTAAAATTTTTGTTAATGACGTTGAAATCTCACTTTGAATGGTAAATAAGCATAACATTTTTCGACAATATTAATTGTTGGGAAAAACCTCTTTGAATTTTGTCAAACCTTAAAAGGCAAATAAGCATAACATTTCCCGTTAATAGTAATTGCTGGCATAAGCTTTGCATAATTTTTCTCGGCTTTCAAATGCATGGGGTTAGTAATTCTTGAAATAGTTTTAGTAGTCATTACAATTGCCAATAAAAGACACATTTTTTCAGCAATAAAATGGGTCTTTACCGGCAATAACAAAGGCCATTAAAAACATGAAAGAAGGCAAACATGGGGACTGTTTTAGCAACCATTACAATTTCCAGTAAAAGGTACATTTTTTCAGCAATAAAATGGGTCTTTACCGACAATAACAACGGCCGTTAAAGACATAAAGAAGTCAAATTTGAGGAGCGTTTTAACGGTCATTACAATTACCGGTAAATAATTGCCTCTAAAAGGCTTTACTTTTACCGGCCATAAAATGAATATTTACCAGCACTTTATATAATGGTCGAGAAAACCTTTACCGACACTAGATACAGCGACAATTAATTAATTGCGGGTAAAAGTTGAATTGCCGCTAAAAGTCATATCTATGGCCGCTAAAAAACTTTTTTGTTGTAGTGAAATGGCATCATATGTGACCATGTGGCATGTTATGTTCCACATAAACACTAAATTAGTCCCTATAAAATTTATGTGACATCATTTTAGTCCTTGCAAATGATACTTGACAAATTGAAATGGATGCAAATCTTGTCATTTCAGGTTTTAAAATTACAAGGAAATAACGCTAAGAGTTGGAGGAACTATAACACAATGTGCAAAGGTTGTTTCACTGTCATCTTTTCCTTATAGCTCCATTTATTCACATACAAACACACATGCGTGGGAACTTTTGGAATAAGAATTACCTTAAGAGATTTTTTCACCAATCAGTTGCAATTTCTACTCTAAATCTATTACATGTTTTTATAGAAGAGAGATTTTGTAACGCCCCAATTTTTAGAAAATATTTCGAATGTACTGTTTACTGTTTTTCAAGTTATTGTGTAAATGACTGTTGTGTCCCTATTTTACTGTTTCTCGATTTCTGCATGAAATACAAATACGTTTATACAGGCTAAAATTTTATTTGGTCTTTTTACGTAATTTGTTCCGAGACGGTAAAATAAAAAATTTTCCGAGCTATTGTTTTAATTTTTACTGCAAGATATACGACAATTAATACATCTGTAATTTTATTTGAACTTTTTGGACGATTAGCTACGTTGTGGGAAAAAATGAGAAAATGACCATTGCGTCCCGAATGTCTTTTTTTTTGGCTGTTTTTTTCTTTGTTTTTAATTATTTTCTACTTGATTTAATGTCGATATTACTTGTCTGTGATTTTATATGGACTTTTTGTGTGATTTGCTCAGGCGGAAAATAATATTTTTCCGGTAGGAAATCTTATTTTATTATTTAGAATTGGGGGATCTTACTAAACCAGATTCTAAATGAGACGATAAATAATCTTTTAATTTTTAGGATTTGGTATCAAATAAAATAATTTTATAATATTATAATATTATTTTATTAGTCAAGATAATAAAATGACAGTGGACCAAATGTTTTGTGGGACCCACGTTTAGCTAATACTGATTAACTTAGTAGCTTAATTAATCATCATTAGCAGTAGAACTTTCCAGAACAAGCTGACTCAGCTAGCTGACTAAGCTGATAATTAATGAACAGTGTGACTAGGCTTGGGGAGTCATCAATAACCAACCAATAGGAGACAAGCTTGTTAAGCAAGCTTTAATCCTAACCTTTGATGCATCCAAGGGCTTGGATGAAGCCAAGCAAGATGCACACCTTGCATGCTCTTTGAGAGCTACGGCCAAGGGAGGTGGGAGATCATTCTTCACTTTGCTTGCATGCAAAAATTCTCTCTTCTCTCTCATCAAAAACCCTAGCCACCATTCTTGTTTCTTTTCTTCACCATTTTCGGCCAAGCTTGTTCTTTGATCATCCAACCACCCAAAATTCTATCAAGCCAACTTTTCTAAACCTAAGAACATCTCTAGTTGAAAGTTTCTTCAAAATCTTTCATTTGGAGCTTGGAAATCAATCTTGAAGATTTTACCTAGAAGGTGAAATATCATGTTTTTCTTTTCTCTCTTCTTTTTCAAAGTTCTAAGCCATGATCTATCCATGGTTTAGGTTCTTTTTCATGGTTAGTAACTTGTACAATTTCGTTTGAGTTGCTAGGTAACTTGGTGGAGGAAACCAAATACTAGGAGGAGTGAAAGAAAAACCATTTGTCTTCATTTAAGGTAAGAGGAAGACAAATCTTATCACCTATGGATGGTGGTAAGAAGATGGAGTTTTGATTTTGTGATTGTAGAATCCATAAGGATTCATGTTTGTGCTTGTTAGTAGCTTATTTGATGTGGTTGTGTATTTGTTAATAGCTTGCCTATTTGTTGTTTGTAATAATTTGCATGTCTACAAGCTTTAAGTTGCATGTCTACAAGCTTTGATAATATTGCATGTGTTAGAATTGTATGATAAAGTATAGAATTGCATGATAATGTATAGGATGTGAACAACATGTCAAGGAAATGCATGTGTGTTCCAAAGAACACTCCATGATGGCTCACGGCCACTAACAAAATGGAGAACCAAAATGTTCTCTTAATTTTCTTAAAAGGTGATTTAATTAACTTAGGAGAATTAAGAAGGTTTCAAGTTGTTTGGATCAAGAAAAATGAATTTGGAAATCAAATGGCATAACCTTATATTTTCGGCCAACAAGTCTAACTTCAACATTTTAATTTCTAAAATTATTTTCTAAGGTAATGATTTAATCAATGTAGACAATACAAGAGATTTAACATGTATTTAGAAGGTGAAAAATAATTTGGAAATCAAATGTAAAGTTTTTATCAAATTCGGCCAACATGCCAAATTAGATATTCATGATTTCTAAAATTAATTCCAAGCTATTTTCAATCAAGAAGAAGCAATACAAGTTAAAGTAAATTTTCTACAATGAATTTTAAAGAAATAAAGTGGTTAGAACTAAGTTTAAAAAGGTTAATACTAATGATTTTTACTGTAAGGAGAAATACAGTAACTTTTGAAAATTTCTAACATATAGCTCATGCTATATTTTGAAGCATGTTAGTAATTTTCAAAAGGATTAATTATATGGTTTAAAAATTTAATAAACAGAATTTTTATGATAAAATTAGGAAACCATTAATATAATTTTCTAAACAAAATCTTGTCAATTTTTAGTAAAAACGGACAAATAAGATAGAAAAGATGTCCAAAAGGCATTATACGGTATAGAAAAGAATATACGTATTTTAAAAGTATTATTTATTATTTCTGTTTATTTAAACAGTGATTTTTAAGGAATTCGGTCAAGAAAATGATTTAAAAATCTTACGCGATTGAAAAACATATTAAAAATTCTACGCGATTTTGAAAGCGAGAAAAATATATTTACGCGATTTCAAAACGATTATAAAAACGACGAGATTTTGAAAATGCGATAAAATTTCTACGCGATTGACCGTTACTGTATTTATTTTCGCTGTCGGGAAAATGTGAACCCGTATAGGCTTTTGAGGATTTTTCGCTGTCGGGAAAATGAGAACCCGTCTAAGCTTTCTATTTTTCGCCATTGAGGGCATATTATCTTGAGGGCATTTTCATAATTTCATATTTTTGGAATTATGTATTGTCTTTATGCCAAATTTTGGTGTTTTGGTTGACGAGACGAATCACATCGTGTTGTCGATGCGATAAACGTAGTGTGGTTCATTGTTCTAATGAACTTGGAGACGTTAGTGTACGGGATCCCATATGTGGACGAGTTGGTAGCTCCATTTGGCCGTGTAAGCCGATAGCACACTAATGGACTCGACCGCACGCATATATTTAATCGAGGTTTGTAAAGTCTAGTAGTACATTGCCTATAGTGCCACAACGGAGACCGTGAACTATACTACGCCTGGATGGTGAATTCCCGGTGTCGTAGGCTATTGGCGCAACGATGTGACAAACATGATAGTTGGTTGGGCAGCCGTGTGGTACTAATAGATTTTGCAAGTCATTCTCTCGATATCTGTTTGTGTTTAACTCCATGGAGTAGGATTGTGTCTTAGTGTATATGATTTTATCTTGGATGTTATTCCATTTTCTCTATTTATCTTTATCTGGTAACCATTTTCTCTATTTATCTTTATCCGGTAATTATTATGATGGTTGTCCTAATTCTTATTTTATTCTATCTGTGATATTGTTTTATCTGTGTTTTTTTTTTTTTATATCTGTGTTATATCGGTGATGTTATGTAACGTTATGATATCTAAGCTTTACTTTATTCCATTATTATTACTGTTATAGCTTTTTGGTTTTGCATAAACTGTATATATGATATTTGTCGTCTTCTTATTGGCCATGTTTGTGGTGATTTTAGATTCTCTTACCTCTTTATTGTATGTGTTTTTTGTATATTTACTTTATGCGATAAAGAGTTTGAGGAAGAAGAAGAGGAACAGCCTCTTGAGGTCTTGTACCCCGAGGAGGAGGAAGATCAGCAAACCGATGACTAGTTTTACGATCAAGAACCATCTGATCATCCATATCCATTGGATTGATTAGTTTTGGTATGGCGGTACTCGGATTTTTGGGGTTTGTGACGCTGGAGTTTCACGGTGGATCTCTGTCATGGCACATGAGAGGAGATAGAGACTCGGTGACATATGCGGGACGGATGACGGTGACCCTACGCCATAGATTTGATGGAGAGCCGATCATGACTACGACAGTGTTTCTACATTTAGAGTTACCCTTATCCATTAGGCGTCATTTTGGTGGTATGACCACGGAGCCTAGTGAGATAAGTATCGTATCGGCTAGGACGCGATCACGTTATCGCCGAGAGTCGAGGCATCCAGATATTTGTCCCCGATGATCATTTTCAAGTTGAGAGTGATCCTTGGGGAGTGAATATGCTTGATGTTTTTTTGGCGCGTCTGCGTATGGATGTATATATTAACTCCTTTCTTGTTTTTATTTTTCTTGTTTAAATATTTGTAATTGTAGTTGTAAATTATTTGTATTACTTATAACTTGGAACATATGTACATTATAAGTAATGTTGTTACTTTTTTTTTTTTTTTTTTTTTTATTTGCGATTTTTCGCATATTTTATTTAAGAATATTACATTTTGACGGGAATTATTTTACAACCCGTAATAGTAGGTAGCAAAAGTTTTACAACTTGGGTAGATTTTATTTCTCTTTCTTTTATTTTCATTTATGTGTGACATCTTCCAAAGGGGTGTTACATTAGTTGGTATCAGAGCCAAAGTTAGAGTCTTTTTGGGTTGTGGTTGGGTCTGTTTTTGTTTGTGCTGTGTGCTTCTCTGTGATTTATATCCTTTCGGAAGTATCTAAAAGGATGTATCTAATTTTGTTTGGTTCTGTTTGAAGATGTCTGGACGAGGTAGAGGACGTGCTAATGTGAATCGGGATGTGGACCCTATGATTGTGGGCTGCTGAGGCTATGCAGCGTATGGTGAAGTGATTACTCGACAAAATCGAGAAGCGACTCAACAACAAGATGCTCTGCCGATGCCACGAATTTATCTGAATTTAGGCGCCACAATCTACGATTTAGAGGCGAGGTTGATCCGGAGAAAGCAAGTCAGTGGATGCAAGACTTGGAAAGGATTTTTAAAGGGATGAGATGCACAGACGATAAGAAGGTGACTTATGTTGTCTTCATGCTGAGAAGTGATGCAGAACATTGGTGGAGAGGAACCCGCCGAGTATTGCAAGCTGAAGGAACAGAAATCACATGGGAAGTGTTTTCCAATACTTTTCTAGACAAATATTTTCCTGCGAGTGCTAGGCATGCCAAAGAAATGGAATTTCTTGGTTTGCGACAAGGGAATATGACGGTGAATGAGTATGCCACAAAATTTGAGAATTTGTCTCAATTCTCAGATTATGCTCAGACACGGCAAGATGACGTGTGGAGATGCAGGAAGTTTGAATCAGGTTTAAGGGTGGAACTGAAACGAGGAGTGGTATCCTTAAGAATGACTCAGTTTCATGCTTTGGTGGATGCTTGTGCTCGACTTGAGGAGTTGGAGCCATCTAGAGATCAGAGGAATCGGAACTTTGGGCCGACAAGGTTTCAGAGAGGTGGAGGTAGTAATACAAATCGGTTTCAGCGTAAGCCGTATTCCAGGCCAACAGGAAATCAATCTCAACGACCATCAGTTAGTGGAGGTGCAAGTGGTAGTGGAGCTGGACAGAGAGTGGCGTTTACGCCGACATGTTTTAAGTGCAGGAAGAAAGGTCATATCTCTCCCGAGTGCACAGTTAAAGGTACAGTTTGTTTTAACTGTAAGCAACTTGGGCACATATCGAAGGATTGTCCACAGCCGGAGAGGAAACCTGTTGTTCGGTATGTTAAAGCTAGTCAGCAAAAATCTGGAAGTACTCAATCAAGATCAGGAGGACGAGTATATACAATGATGGGATCTGAGATTTCTAAGTATGATGATCTTATTCAGGGAGAAGGAGACATTGGAGGTAATCTTCTGACTGTATTGTATGATTCTGGTGCTACACACTCCTTTATTGCATATGATTGTGTGGAGAGATTGAAGTTGCTTGTGTCTTCTCTGAATGTTAAGTTGAGTGTATCTACGCCAACTGCTAAACCTGTTGTTACATCTGAGATCTGTTTGGATTGTTCTATTGTTGTGAATGGTCGTTTGTTTATGGTCAACTTGATTTGTTTGCCTCTTATTGAGATAGATGTAATATTAGGGATGGACTGGTTATGTTCTAACCATATCCTTATAGACTGTGCAAGTAAAACCATAGTTTTTCCTAAGGAAGAAGAGTCTGGATTCTTAACTGCTGTTAAGGTCAAGTCTTTGTTAAGAGGTGGAGCACAGGGATATATGGTATTGTCTTCTCTAGAAGTTAAGAATGAGAAGGATGTGAATACTATTCCTGTTGTCAACGAGTTTCCTGATGTTTTTCCTGACGACGTACCTGGTTTGCCGCCTGAGAGGGAGATCGAGTTTTCAATTGATTTAGTACTAGGAACAGGTCCTATCTCAATTGCACCATATCGTATGTCGCCAGTGGAATTGGAGGAGCTGAAGAAGCAATTGGTGGAGCTGTTGGAGAAAGACTTTGTGCGACCTAGTGTTTCGCCATGGGGTGCACCAGTACTTTTAGTCAAGAAGAAGGACGGAACGTCTCGGCTTTGTGTGGATTATCGTCAGCTGAATAAGGTGACTATCAAGAATAAATATCCGCTTCCAAGGATTGACGATTTGATGGATCAGTTAAAAGGAGGTGTGGTATTTTCCAAGATAGATCTGAGATCTGGTTATCATCAGATTCGTGTAAAAGGGGAAGATGTGCCGAAAACTGCTTTTCGAACTCGTTATGGACATTATGAGTATCAGGTAATGCCATTCGGGGTGACGAATGCTCCTGCCATATTTATGGATTATATGAACAGGATTTTTCGTCCTTATTTAGACAGATTTGTCGTTGTCTTTATCGATGACATTCGATCTATTCCCAATCGAAGGCAGAGCATGCTGAACATCTAGGTGTTGTTCTTCGGATTTTGAGGGAGAAGCAGTTGTATGCGAAATTGTCTAAGTGTGAGTTCTGGTTGGAAGAAGTTCAATTTCTTGGTCACGTAATTTCTAAAGAAGGTATTGCGGTGGACCCATCAAAAGTGGAGACTGTTTTACAATGGGAAAGACCTAAGACGGTAACAGAAGTTTGAAGTTTTGTTGGACTTGTTGGTTATTATCGGAGGTTTATTGAGGGTTTTTCCAAGATTGCTGGACTACTTACGCAACTTACGAGGAAAAATCAAGCTTTTGAATGGACGGAAGAACGTGAAGCCAGTTTTCAAGAGTTGAAGAAGAGATTAACAACTGCACCGGTTTTGATTCTACCAGATTCGACAAAATCTTTTGAGGTGTATTGCGGCGCTTCTTATCAAGGGCTAGGATGTGTGTTGATGCAAGATCGGAACGTTGTGGCATATGCTTCTCGACAATTGAAGGTTCATGAGAGGAATTATCCAACGCATGATTTGGAATTGGCCTTGTGGTTTTGCTCTAAAGATATGGAGACATTTTCTCTATGGAGCAACGTTCAACATTTTCAGTGATCACAAGAGCTTGAAGTACTTGTATGATCAGAAGGAGTTGAACATGAGGCAGCGGAGGTGGTTAGAACTCCTGAAAGATTATGATTTTCAACTGTTGTACCACCCTGGTAAGGCGAATGTTGTGGCTGATGCCTTAAGTAGAAAGATGATCAGTGCTTCTGCTCTGATGATCAAGGAAAAGGAGCTCATTGAACAGTTTAGAGATGTGTGGTCATGTGTTGAGTTAAAACCGGGGAGGATCTGTGTTAACATGGTTACTATCTCAAGCGAGCTGATGGAAGACATAAGGGAAAAACAGAATGCCGATAAATTTTTGCAAGGAATAAGGGAACAAATAAAGCAAGGCGAGACAATAGAGTTCAAAGAAGGAACTGATGGAATTCTGAGGTTTCGGGGTAGAGTCTGTGTTCCTCGTAACCGGGAGCTGAGAAGATATATTGTGAAACATGCCCATACTAGTTTATTGAGTATGCATCCAGGTATAACAAAGATGTACTAAGACTTGAAGAAGTTATTCTGGTGGCATGGATTGAAGAGTGATGTGATTAGGTGCGTGTCAACTTGTCTAATCTGTCAAAAGGCGAAAGTGGAGCATCAAAGACCAGCTGGAATGTTACAACTGTTATCTATTCCAGAATGGAAATGGGATAGCATATCCATGGATTTCATTACTGGTTTGCCGAAGACAAGGAAAGGTCATGATTCAATATGGGTTATAGTCGATAGGCTTACGAAATCAGCTCATTTCTTACCAATTAATATCAAATATTCATTGGAAAGATTAACCCAGTTGTACATCAGTGAAATTGTCAGACTACATGGTGTACCTACAAGTATAGTTTCTGATCGTGATCCGAGGTTTACGTCAAGGTTTTGGCGGAGTCTGCAAGAAGCTATGGGAACTAAGTTACGACTGAGTTCGGCGTATCATCCGCAGACAGATGGTCAGACAGAAAGAACTATACAGTCTTTGGAAGATCTGTTGCGTGCTTGTATTTTAGAACAACGAGGAAGTTGGGATGAATTTTTATCTCTGATAGAATTCACCTACAACAATAGTTTTCATTCAAGCATAGGGATGGCACCTTATGAGGCATTGTATGGAAGACGATGTCGAACACCGTTGTGTTGGTATCAAGATGGGGAAAGCATGACTGTTGGACCCGAACTTGTACAACAAACTACGGAAAAGGTAAAGATGATACAAGAAAAGATGAAGACGACGCAAAGCAGACAAAAGAGTTATGCGGATAAACGAAGACGACCTCTTGAATTTGAGGAGGGTGAGCATGTGTTTCTGAGAGTTACTCCTACGACTGGGTGTCGGAAGAGTTATTAAGTCTAAGAAACTTACTCCTAAATTCATTGGACCGTATCGGATTATCCGACGTATAGGTCTGTAGCGTATCGGATCGCTATGCCGCCGTTTCTCAAATCTACATGACGTATTTCATGTGTCACGATTGCGAAAGTATATACCGGATCCGACGCATGTTATACGACGGATGACGTGCGGTGAAGGAGAATTTGACTTATGAAACTTTACTGTCGAATTGAGGACGAAAGGTAAAGCGACTTCGAGGGAAAATGATCGAGTGGTGAAAGTCATATGGAATGATGTGACGGTGAAGCTACCTGGGAGTGGAAGATAAAATGAAGGATCGGTATCCTCATTTGTTTTAAGGAACAATGGCGAATTTCGAGGACGAAATTTTTATTTGTTGGGGAGAGTTGTAACGCCCCAATTTTTAGAAAATATTTCGAATGTCTTGTTCTTGTTTTTCAAGTTATTGTGTAAATGACCGTTGTGTCCCTATTTTCTTGTTTCTCGATTTACGCATGAAATACAAATACGTTTATACTGAGGCTAAAATTTTATTTGGTCTTTTTTACGTAATTTGTTAGAGACGGTAAAATAAAAATTTTTCCAAGCTCTTGTTTTAATTTTTCTCGGAAGATATACTGAGACAATTAATACTGTCTGTAATTTTATTTGAACTTTTTGGACGATTAGCTACGTTGTGGGAAAAAATGAAAAAATGACCATTACGTCCCGAACGTGCTATTTTTGCTGTTTTTGTTGTTTTTAATTGTTTTCTACATGATTTAATGTCCGATATTACTGTCTGTGATTTTATATGGACATTTTGTGTGATTTGCTCAAGGGCGGAAAATAATATTTTTCCTGGGGAAATCTTATTTTATTATTTAGAATTGGGGGATCTTACTAAACCCGATTCTAAATGAGATAGTAAATAATCTTTTAATTTTTAGGATTTGATTGTTAAATAAAATAATTTTATAATATTATAATATTATTTTATTAGTCAGTATAATAAAATGACAGTGGACCCAGAAATGTTTTGTGGGACCCACGTTTAGCTAATACAGTTAACTTAGTAGCTTAATTAATCATCATTAGCAGTAGAACTTTCCAGAAACAAGTGACTCAGCTAGTGACTAAGCTGATAATTAATGAACAGTGTGACTAGGCTTGGGGAGTCATCAATAACCAACCAATAGGAGACAAGCTTGTTAAGCAAGCTTTAATCCTAACCTTTGATGCATCCAAGGGCTTGGATGAAGCCAAGCAAGATGCACACCTTGCATGCTCTTTGAGAGCTACTGACCAGGAGGTGGGAGATCATTCTTCACTTTGCTTGCATGCAAAAATTCTCTCTTCTCTCTCATCAAAAACCCTAGCCACCATTCTTGTTTCTTTTCTTCACCATTTTCGGCCAAGCTTGTTCTTTGATCATCCAACCACCCAAAATTCTATCAAGCCAACTTTTCTAAACCTAAACACAAACCTAAGAACATCTCTAGTTGAAAGTTTCTTCAAAATCTTTCATTTGGAGCTTGGAAATCAATCTTGAAGATTTTACCTAGAAGGTGAAATATCATGTTTTTCTTTTCTCTCTTCTTTTTCAAAGTTCTAAGCCATGATCTATCCATGGTTTAGGTTCTTTTTCATGGTTAGTAACTTGTAGAATTTCGTTTGAGTTGCTAGGTAACTTGGTGGAGGAAACCGAATACTAGGAGGAGTGAAAGAAAAATCATTTGTCTTCATTTAAGGTAAGAGGAAGACAAATCTTATCACCTATGGATGGTGGTAAGAAGATGGAGTTTTGATTTTGTGATTGTAGAATCCATAAGGATTCATGTTTGTGCTTGTTAGTAGCTTATTTGATGTGGTTGTGTATTTGTTAATAGCTTTCCTATTTGTTGTTTGTAATAATTTGCATGTCTACAAGCTTTAAGTTGCATGTCTACAAGCTTTGATAATATTGCATGTGTTTGAATTGTATGATAAAGTATAGAATTGCATGATAATGTATAGGATGTGAACAACATGTCAAGGAAATGCATGTGTGTTCCAAAGAACACTCCATGATGGCTCACGGCCACTAACAAAATGGAGAACCAAAATGTTCTCTTAATTTTCTTAAAAGGTGATTTAATTAACTTAGGAGAATTAAGAAGGTTTCAAGTTGTTTGGATCAAGAAAAATGAATTTGGAAATCAAATGGCATAACCTTATATTTTCGGCCAACAAGTCTAACTTCAACATTTTAATTTCTAAAATTATTTTCTAAGGTAATGATTTAATCAATGTAGACAATACAAGAGATTTAACATGTATTTAGAAGGTGAAAAATAATTTGGAAATCAAATGTAAAGTTTTTATCAAATTCGGCCAACATGCCAAATTAGATATTCATGATTTCTAAAATTAATTCCAAGCTATTTTCAATCAAGAAGAAGCAATACAAGTTAAAGTAAATTTTCTACAATGAATTTTAAAGAAATAAAGTGGTTAGAACTAAGTTTAAAAGGTTAATACTAATGATTTTTACTTGTAAGGAGAAATACAGTAACTTTTGAAAATTTCTAACATATAGCTCATGCTATATTTTGAAGCATGTTAGTAATTTTCAAAAGGATTAATTATATGGTTTAAAAATTTAATAAACAGAATTTTTATGATAAAATTAGGAAACCATTAATATAATTTTCTAAACAAAATATCTTGTCAATTTTTAGTAAAAATGGACAAATAAGATAGAAAAAGATGTCCAAAAGACAGTATACGGTATGGAAAAGATTATACGTATTTTAAAAGTATTATTTATTATTTACATTTTTAAACAGTAATTTTTAAGGAATTCGGTCAAGAAAATGATTTAAAAATCTTACGCGATTGAGAAAACATATTAAAAATTCTACGCGATTTTGAAAACAGAAAAATATATTTACGCGATTTCAAAACGATTATAAAAACGACGAGATTTTGAAAATGCGATAAAATTTCTACGCGATTGACCGTTACTGTATTTATTTTCGCTGTCGGGAAAATGTGAACCCGTATAGGCTTTTGAGGATTTTTATTTGTCGGGAAAATGAGAACTTCATACATGCTTTCTATTTTTACGCCATTGAGGCATATTATCTTGAGGGCATTTTCGTAATTTCATATTTTTGGAATTATGTATTGTCTTTATGCCAAATTTTGGTGTTTTGGTTGTGAAACGAATCACATCGTGTTGTCGATGCGATAAACGTAGTGTGGTTCATTGTTCTAATGAACTTGGAGACGTTAGTGTACGGGATCCCATATGTGGACGGTTGGTAGCTCCATTGGGCCGTGGTAGAAACCGATAGCACACTAATGGACTCGACACGCACTATATTTAATCGAGGTTTGTAAAGTCTAGTAGTACATTGCCTATAGTGCCACAACGGAGACCGTGAACTATACTACGCTGGATGGTGAATTCCCGTGTCGTAGGCTATTGACGCAACGTGTGACGTGATAGTTGGTTGGGCAGTGTGGTACTAATAGATTTTGCAAGTCATTCTCTCTGATATCTGTTTGTGTTTAACTCCATGGAGTAGGATTGTGTCTTAGTGTATATGATTTTATCTTGGATGTTATTCCATTTTCTCTATTTATCTTTATCTGGTAACCATTTTCTCTATTTATCTTTATCTGGTAATTATTATGATGGTTGTCTATTTCTTATTTTATTCTATCTGTGATATTGTTTTATCTGTGTTTTTTTTTTATCGTGTTATATCTGTGATGTTATGTAACGTTATGATATCTAAGCTTTACTTTATTCCATTATTATTACTGTTATAGCTTTTTGGTTTTGCATAAACTGTATATATGATATTTGTCGTCTTCTTATTGGCCATGTTTGTGGTGATTTTAGATTGTCTTACCTCTTTATTGTATGTGTTTTCTGTATATTTACTTTATGCAATAAAGAGTTTGAGGAAGAAGAAGAGGAACAGCCTCTTAAGGTCTTGTACCCCGAGGAGGAGGAAGATCAGCAAACCGACGACTAGTTTTACGATCAAGAACCATCTGATCATTCATATCCATTGGATTGATTAGTTTTGGTATGGCGGTACCCGGATTTTTGGGGTTCGTGACGCTGGAGTTTCACGGTGGATCTCCATCATGGCACATGAGAGGAGATAGAGACTCGGTGACATATGCGGGACGGATGACGGTGACCCTACGCCATAGATTTGATGGAGAGCCGATCATGACTACGACAGTGTTTCTACATTTAGAGTTACCCTTATCCATTAGGCGTCATTTTGGTGGTATGACCACGGAGCCTAGTGAGATAAGTATCGTATCGACTGCGCGATCACGTTATCGCCGAGAGTCGATGCATCCAGATATTTGTCCCCGATGATCATTTTCGGGTTGAGAGTGATCCTTCGAGGAGTGAATATGCTTGATGTTTTTTTTTGGTAGCGTCTGCGTATGGATGTATATATTAACTCTTTTACTGTTTTTATTTACTGTTTAAATATTTGTAATTGTAGTTGTAAATTATTTGTATAACTTATAACTTGGAACATATGTACATTATAAGTAATATTGTTCTGTTTTGTTTTTTTTTATTTGCGATTTCCGCATATTTTATTTAAGAATATTCTGTTTGACATGAATTATTTTACAACCCGTAATAGTAGGTAGCAAAAGTTTTACAACTTGGGTAGATTTTATTTCTCTTTCTTTTATTTTCTTTTATGTGTGACATCCTCCAAAGGGGTGTTACAGATTTCCTTATTCTTAGTTTCAAGTTCTTTAAGAGAATTCTTCAAGGCTGCCTCTAGTCCCAACTTTTTAAATTATGCTCCTCTTAGGAATCTTTAGTATGACACAAATCACTCATGTTTTCATATAAATCTTTGCAAATTAAAAGATTTTGAAGGAATAACATAAAAAAAGATTTTTAATTGCAAAATGATGTCACCTAGATTGATAAAAACAATAACACAAAATTTAAACCTACAAGGAATAATTGCTTAATCTAATATTAGAGCTCAACATCAATATATCGCCTTTTTTTTCGACATATCTTGCGACCTTGAAAGAATCTATAATGTGAGTAGAAAGTTTATGAGCATACCTGGTTAGCAAGAGTAGCCTGTGCAAGTTCTAACTCTTTTTCAAGTTCTACAACCTTTTCATTCATCACATTTCCATCATGGACTTTCTGTGCATAATCTTCTAATTTTGAACTTAATTCTGCCAGCTTGAACACTTCCAACATGCAAAACATCATATTCATCAGTATAACTCCTTCAATTTAGTAGTATATTTACAAATTAGTTCTGAAAGGTACCTTCTTCTAAATTTTACTCTTATTTACAAATCAAGAACTTCAACAGTACCTCTTCATTTAGTCTAGATTCTGCTTATATCAGTTGCCCTTCAATTTCCTTCAATCGACTTTGCAATACAAATTTCTCAGCAATCTTAGTTTTGAGAGTTTCAACCTTAGGTGTCAGAGAGTCTTCATTTTTCTATTGTTGTTTCAACTTCTCTTCAAGGTCAAATATCATAGACTGAAGTTCCTTCCTTAAATTCTAATTTGTCTCATTGAGCAAGTTCTTCTGATTTATTACTGACAATATTTGCAAGTTAACAGTAGTTCATTAAAAGATCATTTAGTTTATGTAAAATGATTATTTCAGAAAATTGTATTACCAGAAATAGCAATAGAAGAACGGCACAGAACCATAAAGAAACATTCTTTTGCACATGTGACTTAAGTAGATAAATCCAATATTTCCTTATTCTTTTGTTCTACGAAGAGCATAGAACCATAAAGAAACATTCTTTTGTTTTGACTTTAAGAATCTTTTGTAGGGACTAAAATGACGCTACCCAAATTTGTTGGAGACTAATTTGGTGCTTACATGGAACATAACATGCCACATGACCGACGTATGATACCACTTTGGAACTTAATGTGTCAATTGTGTGAATTTGTTAACATAACTGAGGTGACTTAATGGAGGGATTAATGTGAATGACAAATTGCACATTTAAGGATCTCGGACTTTATTTATATCTTTTAAAGATTAATATGACCGGTGGTATATCTTTTAGGGACTAAAATAGTGATTTTTAATCGAATTTTAATTGTTTATTTATTTTTTGTGGATTTTGTTATAGGTTATTAAATGTTTTTTAAGATGAGATATGATCTTCATTAATCAGCAATGTCCACCTCTAACAACTTCGTTATAAAAAGAATGTCCACCTTTAACAGCGAAAGAATAAAGTCAGGTGATGCCTCAGCCTAAACACTAGGACCAGAGTTTTTGCTATACTAGAAAAGAACATCAGCCACAAAATTATAATGTTTAGAAATAAAATGATAAAAAGACTTACTAAACCAAGAAGCATAAAGCCAAATATCTCTAAGAATGCACCCATTGCAAGACAAATCTTCAACCCGTCGTTTATGAATGGGTAGACCTCCCTTGCATCACCTTCTAAGCATATGTTTTGGTATCTAAGCTCCTATGCGAAGAGCAACCCCTCCCTAGTTGCCGTAAGCTCAAGACAGTGAACGTCCCCACAACCTACCAACTGGATCGCTTTGCTGGCCAAGAAACGTCCTCCACTATCACGTAGCACAATCCCAATGCCAGAAGTATTACTCTCCAAGGACACAGTAGCATCCACATTTAAGTTCATCCAATGGTCAGTTTAGTCCAATGTATGCGCACATCATTACTCAGGGACTGAGATAAAGGGGCCCTATGCATTACATGGAATGTCTGCAAGTTCATACGAGCTTCATTAGCCACCTATTGAGAGCTTTAATCATTCTTTCCTTGCCACTTCTTAATTCACTCATACCAAGCCACATACCACAATAAGGAGCACAATGCCCACTGGTCACCTTTCTTCTTTCTCCAAGCCTCCCATAATCGGACCGCCCCAACACAAACTCGTGGAACTACACTACATGCAGTATATTATTGACATACAACCTAGTTATTAAATGTTTTAAATTACCTAAAAAAATATTAAATGTTTATTGTATTTTCAATGTAATGAGTGCTTTATTTTTTATTTGATATTTTTCGTTTTTGTTTCATTATCCAATGTCGTAAAGGAACTCATTAGCAAATTCTTTTTTATTATTTACTATTAATTATATTTTTTTGCCTCTTAATTAGATTTAAAAATAAATATAATTAATTAAAATAAGATCACAACTATTTAATTGAAAATAATTTAGTAAATATATTTCAAAATAATTAATGATGAGTGCAAATAAATAATTAAATCGACTCTTAGAAAGAAGTCTTTGAATGACACAAAATTCTAAATAGCAAAATTTTGTGTCTTTTAATCTACAATCTATTTTAATAATAATAATAATAATAATAATAATAATAATAATAATAATAATAATAATAATAAATAATAATAATAATAATAATAATAATAAGGAAAAACTCTAAAAAAACCCTTGTAATATATGTCATGTGCATTTTGATCCTGTTACTTTAAATATGTGTAAAAAAATCTTGTTACTTTGCCTTTTGTGCAAAGAAGAACAAAATGGTCACAGACATTACATTTTGGATGAAAACGTGCACTTGCACTGCACATGCGTGTCTGAATTTCTAAGTGCCAAACGCGGTCTTCTTCAACCTCTTGCCCAACTGAAAACCTGCAAAATTGGGGATGAAAACCTACAAAATTAGGGGGTGAACAATTGGAGGTTTCAATTTCCGCACTCAAATCTCAGGATTTAGGGCTTGAAAATTTTGAGATTTCAATTTTTGCTGTCCAATCTCAGAAACCCAGATTCAAAACAAAACCCCCAGAAACTCAGATCTACCTCGCACGAACCACCCGCGAGCCACCGCGCTATACTGTTCCAAGCCACCATGCACCATTGTTCCAAATTCGCAACCCACGAGCTCTGTCGCATCGCCCAGACTCCCCATGGGTCTCTACCGTTCATACGACCCACTGTCCAGTTGCACCATCGCATATCCGCCCAGATGGATCTCTACTCTGGGGTTTCAAGTTTCGTTGGCTAGGAGCTATGGAGTTCTAGGGTTTTCAGACGTAGAAGAAGAGGAAGAAGAAGACTGTGTTTGGGGGTCAAAAATTTAGACGCGTACGTGCAACGCACGTGGTTGCACATGCACGTTTCCATCCAAAATGTAACGTTTGTTACTATTTTATACTTCTTTGCACATTTTTTAAGTAATAGGACTAAAATGCACATGACATATAGTACAAGGATTTTTTTTTGGAGTTTTCCCTAATAATAATGAGAGGTTTCAAGGGAAGTTTTGGTAGGTGTGAACTTCTTAGAGAAAGTTATTCCTTCCAAAAGTTTTTCCTTTCCATATTTAGCAAGTTTTACTAATTTGGGTAAATTATGCATTATCTCTTTAAGGTTTAATTCATTTTTGTTTTTTATATGTTTTGTAACTTTTAACCCCCATAAACTTTGGTTAAAAGTGTAACCTTCTATTTTTTTATTAAATTTAATTGTGACAATTTGCACGTGTTTAAAAGTTAAGTGTCTAAGAATTATGTTGAAAGATATCACATGCTTCTCACATGTAAACTCCCATCATTACCATTAAAATTGACAAAAAATAAAGATCTGCATTTTTAGGAGAGTTATATGTTATAAAATGAAGTTCATATATATGAAAAGTGAAAGTGGGATAAACCTCGAGGGAGTAATATGTAATTTACCTTACTAATTTATACTTCGAAGTAGTCTCATTTAATGACAATTGTGCCACCTATTAGCTTCTTCTCCTTCCATTCTTATTCCCATGCCTTATTTAATACTCCTCCTCCCATAGCCTTATTTACATATTTTCTCTAAAACAAACTTTTTATATTCTTAAATTTGCATCAAACTTTTTTTCATTTTATTTAATTCAGTTATCTACTTATTTTGATTATTTTTATTGACTTTCTTTTCCTGTAAACATAGTAAACTAATGATTGTTGCACATCACTTGTTGCTTCACATTTCTCACATTTGCTGAGGTGACAAAATCAGAGTGTAGGTGTGTAAAAAATAATGTGAAACTAACTAATTAGATGGTGGAAACTATGTGGATTTAAATTGATATATGTGTGAGTAACATTACTCAACGTAGAATCCTTCTTCTCTGCCTTCTTCGTTCCATCCATACTTTGAAACTACTTTTATGGTTTAGTTTGTAGTTGTGAAATCTCATTTATTATTCTTATAATTTTTCCAATTTTCATTGCATTAAAAGCTTGGCAGATTCAAACCTCTTTAGAGATGGGTATTTTCCTCTGACAATTGTATTAATATATTGGTTCACACATAAATTGCTTTCATTTTGAGTGTATGTTTTGTTTAATTCTACTTTACATTTTTTAAATTTTTTAATTGTTTTGTTCGATAATTATTCTGTGCTAACCATGTCTTTTGATTTTGATCTTGTCGTCAAAATCACTCCTGCACGTGAAAGATAAATATAAGAGTTATTCGTTTTTGGAATATTCTCATCTTTAACAACCCTAAGGTCCCAAACTCGCTTGAAATGGTTCTTTTAGATGAATATGTAAGTTAGTTTCTATGATCTTTTACATTAACAATGTGTCATAGTTTTTTTTTATGTAATTTCTAATATTTTGTTTAAGAGCCTAAATTGATGCCTCCATTTAAGTCATTAAATCTTCAAAAATCCCAAAATTTGGGTTCGCACTTTCATTACATTTGTTGAAATATTTGGCAAGGATTCTAATCCATCTTACTTAGTCGGTAATGTTAACTGATTTATGTTGTTATATTCTTTTCATTCAATGAAATTTATTGTTTGTCATACTAATTTATTTTTTATTTAGATGTAATGGGTTTGTTGATTGGAATTGGTATATATTGAAAGGGAATATGAAAAGATAAATAAAAAATAAATGTTGTAAAACTCCACATGGTGGATATTTGTATTACTAACTTTTTTCTTCATTGTCCCTATGTTGCTATATTGTAATATAGATGTTGACATACCACTTTTAAATCTTATTTTTTATTAGGTTAAGATTGAATGTGCTTTATTTTACTGCTATGTCGATGGGTTGAATTCATTTCTTGCTTCGGGAGATGTTGTCAATGCTATGGTCTTATTTCAATTTGCAAAATTGAAAACTTTCAAAGGTTACAAGATTTTAAGTTTATTTTAATGATGTTCCTTCATTAGTTGTAGATTATTGCTTATTTTTTAATTATAATTTGTCATTTACAGGTAACATTTTGTTACAGATGTAATGCATGCTACAAAATTATTTATCAATTCTTCTATATTTACCCGATACTGTTGAGCTAAAAAAGAAGAATATATAAATATTTGTTGCATGTTTAGCTTAAGCAAAATGTTATTATCCATTTTGTTAAAATTAAAATCATATGTGATTTGCCAAAACTAATGATATTAATACTCAAACATTAAGCTAGAAATCGTGAAGAAGAGAAACAGAAGAGAAAGGAGAAAACATAGAGGAAGAAGAAAGGAAGAAAGAACAAAGAAAATGGAAGAGGATCAAGGAAAGAATAAGAAGTAGCTTTGCAAAGGAGAGAGGTAGGGGTGTTTTTCTTAAGTTTACCTATCTTTCTCTTATTTCTTAAAGGTTGTGAATTGATAATTTGATAAAGAATTATGAAATGATTTTGAGATGGTAAAGATAGAATGATGTTTATATGTTTTGTTTATAAGATAGAGTCTTAAATTCTAGCTTTGATTCTTGATGAATTTGTGATTGTAAAATGGGTTTTATGATACCCATATTTGGTTTGCCACTTTGAGAGTGATTTGAATGTATATGTATGGACTATATGTTTTGTGGATGGATTAGAATGGTTTGATATGGGTATAACGTGTTTAAAAACTGATTTTTGAGCTAAAATCTAGGTGGTAATCAATTACCATGGGTTGATAATCGATTATGAGCTTGCAAATTAGTTCATGGAAATGAGGTTGAAGATGGTAATAAATTACCATTAGGTGGTAATCGATTACCAAGCTTCTGACTTGCCAAAATATTTATGTTGATAATTGATTAACAGGAGTTGATAATCGATTACCAAGTCCCTGGTTTGAGAAAATAGGGTTCTTTAACCTATGGGAGCCATATGTAAACCCAAGCCATGGATCAATGCATTATAAATACCTTTTTTGTGATATGAATATGCACCAACTCCATTTTGGGAATGATTTCAAAATACATTAGAATCAATTGAGAATTGATGATGAATTATATTACCCATGATATAAATGATCACTTTCTGCTTTTAGCATAAATGTGAAATGGAATAATGAAGCATCTCATTGCCTGCATGATGAAATTAATGATTAAGATGTATAATAAAGAGATGCTATTTGACTTTCAAGGGTAACCCATTATCTAGGAAATTATCTTCATACCTAGGGTAAGACTTGGATAATGGTGGTTGAGGATGGACACCGCTCACTACCAAAGTAATTGAGGTTGAGGATGGGCACTCATTCCCTCTTTACCTGAGTTTTTCCTAGATGAAAATTAATTGAGGATAGACACACTCTCTCTCTATTTGAGGTGATCCTAGATTCAATGATAGTATGAGAAAGGATAATACCTTCCTTATCAAAGTAGATGAAGATGAACACTCCCTCTCTACTTACAACTCTAGATTGAGGATAAATATTTCCTCACTAGATGTGACCTGGGTTACTCGAAGTAGTTCTGTATAACAAGATAAGACTATTACAAATAGGTTGAAGTGTATCAACCTGAAAGCAGACTACTACCAAGTGAATGGTATTGTGAGGATAAACATTCCCTCCATACCTTTTTAACAAATGATGAATGATGAGATATGATGAATGATAAGATATGATGATTGATGATATATGAAAAATGATAATATATGATAAATGATTATTCCTGATAAATGACGAGACTTAATGAATTATTTGATTTTACATATGATTTTGATAAAGGATATAAATTAAACCTCTATTTCAGGAAGAGAAAGGAAATTGTTTTGGCAATAGCCACCTTTCTACAAAATTAATTAATAAGATTCACTTGATTTTCCCCGAAACAGTTAGAATTGTTATAATGACATGATTTTTATAATAAACTACTGAGAATCGTAAGGTTCTCACCCTTATTTGTTTGAATTCCATGATAATTCCAAGAAAGAGATCTTCAGCCAAGAACAATGAAGAACATGACTGTAGAGTAGATTGATCCCTATTTTGTAAAACATATAAGAATTATGTATAGTTAGTAGAAATTGCACCTTATAGGCCAATCTTGTATATAATGTACAACTATGTATATTGAGAACTCCAGATATGTATAATATAACCTTCTATTTAGGCTCATATTTTATAATTATATTAGGAATATTTTCTTTACAAATAATGTCAATAATATAAAAGTAACGTACTAATTTTAATTACTAATACGTAATTCCAGATATGTCATTAGTACTAATATTAAGACGTTATACCATAACCACATTGCAAACGCATGCACAAACCATTGTCAACAACAACCTTCAGTCACCGCCTCTACAAGAACATCCCACTTGAGCACCATCATGCAATAACCATCAAAGCCGAACATACCACCGTCAACCACCAAATAGCTGCCACCACTTGACCTTCCACTACCATCAAACCACCATAGAATCTTACTCCACGTGTAGTGGCCAACTAGCCTTGTCACCATCGCTCTTTCCATTTTGTTCCTATTTTGATCTAACAAGCTTTCAAGTTTCAATGCTTAGGCAATAGAATTTGGAGTTTTGTTTTGTTTAAAAAAAGAGGTTCTTGTGATATGTTCTTTTTGGTGGGTTGAAGGTTTTACAAAGGAGAAATTCTTACATAAACCCAATGCACCTAAGTTGGTTGCATTGGGTTAAGTGCTCATCTGTGTTGGGTTTGGGTGGGATTTTTTTGTCCAGCATTAGTTTTGTTTTTCTTAGAGTTAGGTTTGTTTGGTTTAGGTTAAGACTTTTCTCTATTTTTAGTAACATGGGTTTTGTTGATTCTAGTTGAGTTTAAGCTTTCTTTTCTTTATTTGATTTAAGTCATTTAGTAGTTCTTTTTTTTATTAATTCCTTTTAAAAATATAGAAACAAAAAATACAAAAAAGATTAAAATTTGTAAAATACCAAAAATATACAAAACACAAAATATCTAAAAAATGAAAAAAAAAATTGAAATCTTTAGCTGGCTCAATTGAGCTTTACTTCACTTTTTATTTTGCTCATTTGACTTGTTCAATTTTTTTATTGGTTGCGTTTATTTTATCTTGTTTGTTGGCATTTTGCTTTGTTGAAATTAGCTCATTGTTAAATGAATCTTTGTCCTTTAATATGGTTTTGTTTTTTTTTTAATTAAAATTAACTAACTCACACTTATTTTATTAAGAATTGCATGACTTTAAGTTTCCTACTGCACTAAGGGATACGTAAGAGCACAAATCTAGCCAAACTATAAATTTTTCAATTTAGCTTGATCTTTATTTTATTTTTTCCTTATAAATATTTGAATTCATGTTTTTTTTATTTTTATTTTTACTTGCTTGTGAATATTGCGATTTATTTTCTTGATGATTAATCATTTGTTTATTTACCTTGCCATTGTTTATTATTTTATTATGAGATAAATTTAATATATATGTTTGAGTAATATAATTCACACAAATGATTTTAGGGTAATCGTCTTGGAATAAATGCTTAGGGGTACAGTGAGATTAAATTTTTACTTTTTTTATGCATAATCGACTCCTGAATCTAAAATTTGTGCAAACCATATTTCTAGATATTTTAAATAATTTTTCAACTTTTTCTTAATAAAATAAAGTTGGTGATGCCCTTTTAAATTTTTTTTGTTTCTTGTCACCATCCTAGTCACGATCGACAATACATGAGAAGATTGTCAAGAAAATTGGTGAGAAGAATCAATAGCCTTCATATTTAGTTGAAATTGTTAATTCATCATTCAACTTCAAGAAACACAAGCAATTGTAAGAATTAAAAATCTCTAGAGCTTTTCTTTTCTAACCGAAGACTAATTTGGATCACTTTATAACAGACATCTATCCAGTATCCACCGCATAGAATAGAAGTTATAGGGTTCTTAAGATACAATAAGAATATCAGATATCTATCCAATATTCACCACATAGAGTAAAAGCTGCTTGTCACAATGCTTTATAAACGTTCTCATATCATAATTCAATAATCCCACGTTTCACTTCATCAAGAACCAACAAATAAAAAGGAGCATGGATATTTATTTGTTTCAAAATATTAATTCAATCATTTCCTAACGCATTGCATAGCCATAAAAAAAGCATTGAACATTGAGGTAAAAGAAAGATAGTCATTCCTCAATGACAAAAAAGATCCTATACACTGTACGGTTAGCTGAGGCAACATTTTACAAAAAAAACTAATTCTTTAATTCTATGTATTTGTGGCAATGGCAATAGATATCTGGCTTTGTAATTATTCTAGGAGCAATTTTTTTAAAAAAAAAAATTGCTATATGAGCAACATTTTCCAGAATGCTAAAGGATTTGAGCAATTATAATGACATTCATATATGCATACAAAATACAAAATGTACAGTACCTTGGATTTACACTAAGCTCTTGCTCGGAAGCAGGGAAGAAGGGTGTAATGCAATTGAAGGTGGATTATTAATTATACGGTGGCGCTATATGTCCAACAAAAATACCCCCAACTTCTATCCATTGTATCCCTCCGTACGTATATTTGCTGAAGTCCTATTTTTTTCTGCGTGTCCGTATTTTGCTGCAAAAAATGCCTTTTCATTCGTTCCCTCCCTTTCTTCTTTTCTTCCTTCCATTTCTCATTTCTTTCTTTCATCTCTATTGCATCTCCATCTCCACTGAGACTCTCGCACTCACTAGGGCACCCACCCACAACATTTTAATTCTTATTCTCTTGTTTTCATTCTCGTTCCCTCATTTTCAGCCATCACTCACTCTCTTCCCTCACTTTGACTTTCACATGCACGCGTGGGGTTCGAGTTTTGTTAATTTTCTATAATTTTGGTGAGTATCCTCCACTTTTTCCCATAATATTTCGTGTTTCCTGACATGGGTACTTGTAATTTCTGTGAAATATTGTGTATTTTGGGTGATTTTCTGCGTATTATGCTCTTTGTTTAGTGAGTTACATTTTTTGTTAGGTACAAAATCATGAAATCTATTTTTCTTGACTGTGTGTTGATTAGATGGGTAAATGGGAGGATGCTTGTTAGGTTCATTTGTTGGTTTATTTGGTATATTTTGTTTCTGTTAGGAGGATTTAAAATGGTTTATATAGCAAGAAGGGTTGGTCCATTGACATGGTTTGTGGTGAATCTCATTACTTGGTGAATTTAAAATTAACTGGTTAATATATTTGGAATAAGTGGTTAATCTTCACATGTTTCTGGTGTATCCAACAATGATTTTCCAATAGTGGGGGTAATTACTTACAAATGACCTACTAGTGGAGTGGAGTTGGGATGAGTTATTGTCTAGTTCATATAGCATGAAGGGTTAGTTCATTGACATGGTTTGTAGTGAATCTCATTACTTAGTGAATCTAAAATTAATTGATTAATATATTTAGAATAAGTGGTTAATCTTCACATGTTTATGGTGAATCGAACAATGAGTTTCCAACAGTGGGGTAATTACTTACAAATGACTTACTAGTGGAGTGGAGTTAGATGGGTTATTGTCTGGTTCACGTAGCATGAAGGGTTGGTTCATTGACATGGTTTGTGGTGAATCTCATTACTTAGTGAATCTAAAATTAACTGGTTAATATGTTTGGAATAAGTGGTTAATATTTACATATTTCTGGTGAATCTAACAATAAGTTCCCAACAGTGGGGGTAATTACTTACAAATGACCTACTAGTGGAGTGGAGTTGGGCTGGGTTATTGGTTGGTTCATATAGCATGAAGGGTTGGTTCATTGATATGGTTTGTGGTGAATCTCATTAGTTGGTGAATCTAAAATTAACTGATTAATATGTTTGGAATAAGTAGTTAATCTTCACATGTTTCTGGTGAATCCAACAATAAGTTTCCAACAGTGGGGGTAATTACTTACAAATGACCTACTAGTGGAGTGGAGTTAGGATGGGTTATTGTCTGGTTCATATAGCATGAAGGACTGGTTCATTGACATGGTTTATGGTGAATCTCATTACTTGGTGAATCTAAAATTAACTGGTTAGTATGTTTGGAATAAGTGGTTAATCTTCACATGTTTCTAGTGAATCTAACAACGAGTTCCCAACAGTGATGGTAATTACTTACAAATGAACTACTGGTGGAGTGGAGTTGGGATAGGTTATTGTCTGGTTCATATAGCAGGAAGGGTTGGTCCATTGAGTATCCTTAATTTCTTACCTAAGCATTGCTATAGAGGTAAAACATATCCTGTTTTAAAAGAGAAAGAGTAATGACATGTTTTGAATGATGTTTTTATACACTTTAAAATTGTCACTAAGTCATTTGAGACTTATTTGAGCACACGTCAAAGAAGATTAACATGACTACCGTTGTCAATTATTTTTTAGACTAGATGGTTCCAGACTATCTTTTTAAGCTTTATTTCATCTCAAAAGTAGTTAAGTGTGGCCTTTATAGAATAGACCCATTCGAATGGGTCTCTATCCTTATTATCTATTATCATTTGTATATTTACTTTTCACTGTCATTTTTTAACTTTCATAATAAAATCTAGATGTTGGGGAAATATGAAATATGCTTATAACATGACAGTAAATACTTGATAACTTACAGGTGTGTGTAGTAACCCAAAACTGAAGTTGATGGAGGGTTCAAATAATCTCAATACATCTTAGGCTATTGATAATATGGAAGAAGCATGTGAAAGTGACTTCATTATGAGTGATGCCTTGGATGGCGAGTTTGAAAATTATGAGCCAAAACAAGGGATGTTGTTTCCATCAGAGAATGATGTTAAGGAATTTATAGGAAATATGCTTCCCAAAAGGGGTTTGGTATTGTAAATAAAACTTCAAAAAAAAGGAGATAATAGTAAGGTAAATTACATTATGCTAGCTTGTTCAAGACAGGGAAAACATGTGTCAACAATACCAAATACTTTGAAGACACTTCCAACTAGACGGACAAATTGTGAAGCAAAAATTACAGTTAAGAAGATGGGAGATGGACGATGGTTCATCAAGACAGCTATACTTGAACATTCTCATGAACTTAGCCCAACAAATGCGAGAATGTTGAGAGTTAACAAGAATCTTAGCATGCACATGAAGAGAATAATCCAAGTGAATGATGATGCGGGGGTGAGAATACATAAGACAGTCCAGTCTCTTGCTTATGAGGTAGGAGGGTATGAGAACTTATCATTTAATGAGCAAGATGCTTGAAATTATGTCGACAAAGAAAGACGTACAATTGGTAAGGAAGGTGATGGGAAGACTTTGAAGAATTATTTTGTAAGAATGCAAGAGGATAATAGTAATTTTTTCTACGATATAGACATTGATGATGATTTTCATGTGCAAAATGTATTTTGGGCTTATGCTAGAAGTAGAGGCACCTATGAGTCATTTGGAGATGTTGTGACTTTTGACACAACATATTTGAAAAATAAATATGACATGCCATTTGCTACTTTTGTCGGTGTGAATCATCACGACCAATAAGTTTTGCTTGGATGTGGTCTAATTTCAGCTGAAGACACAGAGTTATTTGTGTGACTATTTGAATCATGGCTTCGTTGCATGTCAGGTAAGGCACCTGTTGGTATTGTCACGGACCAATGCAGACCCATGCAAAATGATATTGAGATAGTCTTTCCAACTACTCGACATAGGTGGTGCCTATGACATATAATGAAAAAAAATCCCTAAGAAGCTGAAAGGTTGCATTGAAAATAACAATATCAAGAATGCAATGAAAGTAACTGTTTATGATACCCTAACAGTGGAAGATTTTGAAGAAAATTGGTCTGCCTTCATCAAAGAATTTGAACTAGAAGATAATAATTGGTTAAATGGTTTGTATATGGAGAGGCATAGATGGGTGCCAATTTTCTTAAAGAAGTATTTTTGGGCAGGGATGTCAATAACACAACGCAGTGAGAGCATACATGCTTTCTTTGACGGATATATTAACTCAAAGACAAGCCTGCAACAATTTGTGAACCAGCATGATAATGCTCTGAGAAGCAAGGCAGAAAAGGAATTTCATGCAGATTTCAAGTCAATGGACTCCATAATTCAATGTGGGTCAAACTCGCCCATTGAAAGGCAGTTTCAATTTGAGTACACCCATGCAAAGTTCATTGAGGTCCAAGCTGAATTCAGAGAAAGAATGGACTATTTTGCGTCCATTAAGTGGGTGGAGGGAATGCTTTGCACTTACCATGTGAGGGCAGATATGGTAGTTGGAGGGATAGCAAAGCGTGCTATTTTTGAGGTGATATTTAATCATGACAATCACAATGTTAATTGAAATTGCTTGTTATTTGAGTTTAGAGGAATTATGTCTAGACATTCACTTTGTGTCCTTGGCAATGAGATGGGTCAAGAAGTTCCATCAAAGCATAATTTACGGAGATGGAGCAAAAACATTAGATGGAGACATACTTATATAAAGAGCAGTTACGATATGACTTTGTTGAACCTACAAATACAAAGGTTTGATAAATTATGCAAGCATTTCTATGAGGTGGCTGAAGTTACTGTAGAGTTTGAGGATCTCATAGATGATCTCCTCCGGGGACTATATGAATATAAAAGCAAGATACATTCGATGGCTGCATCTAAGCAAGTTAGTAGAATAACATGCAAGGATGATGACCGTCAAAGGAAGTTGACTGCGGGCATTGAAACTACTAACACTGGCATTCATAGTCCATTATGTGTACTATGTAAAGAACGACTACCAAGCAATAGAAAAATATCTAAAGTTGATCGAGTAGTCTCCAAATTGAGAAAGAGAAAGCACCAGCATCGTAAAACTTTGACAATTGATGTATGTATATATGAATTTGCTAATTATTATTGTATAGGATGTTTTGGTTGTGTATATGTTTTATTTAGACTGATTAGCATCCCTTTTTATTGGTGTATTAAGTTATTTTATTGTGAATATGCAAGAGTGCATTGATGAAAGCTCGAGTCAGATGGATGGAAAGAAGTTATGCATAGAGTTATCTATAGAAGTGAATAGTTGTGGAGAATGTCGTGATGATTGTACTATGGTGTGTGTATACACTAAACTGTTTGTCATTTGTAATCATTGTTGAAATGGTTGTTAAGTTTTAAGCTACTGACACTTAAATTGTCATTTGTCATTTGTTTTAACGAATGGATGTTTAGTATATTGTTACTTAATAGTCCATAGCTATTGAGTTGAGTGCAAATGTTAATGCACTAATGTGTGACGGTAGCTATTGGGTTTCGCAACTATCACACAACTCATCAGCTAGTTTTTTATCATTATTAGAAAGAATTGATCATGATGTCGGTCAAAGGCCACAGGCATGTCCAACATATGCTCAATAAGTTCATTGTAATTATTGAAATTGATATGCTTACATGTTTTTGTTCAGGGTTGTCATAGTCAAAAGTCATACACCAATTTGTTGGTTAGTGGTAATGGAGGGCAATTTGAAGATACTCAGACTGGGAATCAGTGATATAGTACAAGTATAAATTTGTATAAATTATATGAGGTAGCTTCATGTACATGCTTCAAATTAGCACTAATTTAATCTACTGTTGTTATGCAGGTTGATTTCCTTTTTTTGGTATATAGGATAATTTACATAGGCAAAGTGTGCTGATAAAGACCTAGGTGCAAATTGGTGAAAATGCGCTCATACTGTGATTTGGTCTACAACATTTTTTGTGGCAACCATGAAAATAGATCTTAGTGGATCATCAGGAACCAACTTAAGTAGTTTTTTTGTCCTTTTAAGTGGATTGTTTCTGTACTGTAATTATTTATGCTTCATATGTAATGTGTATAGAATACATGTAATTACACGTAGAGGGGGAAGATGTATATATTTTTTGAGGGTAAATAGTAGGAATGTATCATTGCAATGCCATAATATTAGTGATGTACATAGATATATACTGTGATACATAAGCGATAAATGACTCTTTTGTAATCCAGGTGTATTTTTGTGTATTTTTACCTGCAGCCTTAAGAATAACTGAAGTTGAAAGAAATATCAAATCTACCCCACCATTAGGAACTGATTTTTTGGATTATCCATAAACTGATATAGATTAACCACTTATTTGCAATGTATTAACCAGTTACTTATGGATTCACCAATTAATGAGACTCACCACAAAACCATGAACATTCACGGATGATCCTATCGAAAAAGTGGTGAATCTTATTATTTGGTCAGTTACAAAATAAGTGGTTAATATATTAGAAATAAATGGTGAATCAGTACATATTTCTGGTGAATTCACAAAAAGTTCCAAGTAGTGGAGGCAAACTAGTTAGAAATGAAGTATTGGTTGGAGTGGACATGTGTAATATTGTTTTTAACAAGTTGAGAGTATATGGTCATAATATTATGACAAAAGTGGTGAATCTCATTATTTTGGGTGAGTTCTAAATTAACTAGTTAATACATTAGAAATAAATAGTTAATATGAACATATTTTTGGTGAATCCAAAAAAGAGTTCTCAATAATGGGGGCAAACTAGTTAGAAATGAATTACTAGTGGAGATGACATGTGTAATGTTGTTTTGAACAAGTTTGGAGTAGATGGGCAGAAAACTATGGAAAAAGTAGTAAATCTCATAGATTTGGTAAGTTCCAAAATAAGTGGTTAATACATTACGTCTAAATAGTTAATCAGTACAGGTTTCTGGTAAATCCCAGGAAGAATTCCAAATAGTGGGGGGGAAACTAGTTAGAAACGAATTACTAGTGGAGTGAACATGTGTAATGTTGTTTTTAACAAGTTAGGAGTAGATTGACAGAAAATCATGAAAAAAAATGGAGAATCTCATGGATTTGGTGAGTTCCAAAATAAGTGGTTAATATATTACTTCTAAGTAGTTAATCAGTACAGGTTTCTGGTGAATCCCAGGAAAAGTTCCAAATAGTGGAGAGGGGGAACTAGTTAGAAACGAATTACTAGTTAAATAAACATGTATAATGTTATTTTTAACAAGTTGGGAGTAGATGGGCATAAAACCATGGAAAAAGTGGTGAATCTCATGGATTTGGTGAGTTCCAAAATAACTGGTTAATACATTAGTCTAAGTGGTTAATCAGTACAGGTTTCTAGTGAATCCCAGGAAGAGTTCCAAATAGTGGGGGGGAACTAGTTAGAAACAAATTACTAGTGGAGTAGATATGTGTAATGTTGTTTTTAACAAGTTGGGAGTAGATGGGCAAAAAATCATAGAAAAAGTGGTGAATCTCATAGATTTGGTGAGTTCCAAAATAACTAGTTAATACATTATGTCTAAATGGTTAATCAGTACAAGTTTCTGGTGAATCCGTGAAAAAAAGTAAATCACGTTTTAGCACATGCAAAAATAGTCCAGATAGTTAGGGGATGTTCAAAAGAGACCCAAGGTCTCTATTTATATAGCCTTTGAGTTATTCAAATAACTATTGAGTTATTCGAATAACTTATTTAGAAAAACAGATTTGAAAAACTTCATATTTGAATACTTGATGTGCTATTCGAATAGCTCCTTTGAAAACAAAGGCGTATAGGGGATTTTGAAAAATGTTATTTGAATACCTCATGTGTTATTCGAATACCTCTGAGTCTAAAATAGTTTTAAAGACAAATATGAGCAGGGTTATTTGAATACCTCTGTGGTTATTCGAATACCTCTGAGTCCAAAACAGTTTTGAACACATTGATATTTCCAGAAAAGGTTTTCAAAAACATTAAAACCATTCTTTGAACACATGGATTCATCATATTTGTTATCATCAAAACTACTATTAAAGGCGGCTAGCCAGTGACATTTATATCTGTTTCTGGTGAATCTCATTACTTGGTGAGTTCTAATATAACTTACTATAGTATGAAAAAGTGGCTAATATCTACAAGTTTCTGGATAATATAAAATACAGTTCCAAATTAGTGGATAATCTAAAACAAGTTTCTGAATCCATAAGTAAATGGTTAATACATTACACAAAAGTGATTAATTAGTATATGTTCCTGAAGAATCCACTAAAGAGTTCCCAATAGTGGGGATAACTATACAACGGGCATTGCAATAACTATACATAGGGCCAAGCTAAAGAGTATTGAATAAAGTTTGCAAATCAAGACAGTAATTCCATAGCATTTGCAGCTCTCAAAACTTCTTCACTGCACTCGTTCTTTGGATGCAAGACCCAGCCATATAATAAGTCACGTCGCATTTGTGTGACTTCTCCTTGTACCAGTATAGTTCGAATAAATAAAAATTCCAACAGAATGTAATTGTTAAATCAGAAAACAAAACAATTCCCTCACCTCTTCCCATTCGGGCATAGTCGTCTCCCCAAACATCTTGTGTCCATCCCACAGCTCCATGTACTTAATAACGTAAATGCCAGAATCATCCCTGTTTCAATAACATACAAGCAAGCACAAAGGGAAAAATTAAATACCTATGCCTCAACATAACAATTAATGTTTTTTAATAAGTGTAACTGTACTCACGAGTTGTATTGTCGGGGCAAGTCAACCTCTACTAGGTCTAAAAGATTATGATTCGTCAAGGTTGGACTAAGTATCTGCAACAATTCTTCAAACCGACGCTTCTACAAATTCAAAGTAAAATTCAAAGTCAAATTATACAGTACAACTAATACATTATCATTACAATGACATTAGAGGAGTGTGATACCATCAAAACGTCCAGCTTAGCTTTTTTAGTGTCATTATGACTGCCCATTGAATCCAACACATATAACTTTTTAAATCTCGGATCCAACGCATAACACCACCAATGGCCATCAAACACGATTGGAGCGAATATCTACATGAAGAAATGTATCCAAGTTCATTGAATGTGTTCCTTGTAATATGCTTACATAAATAGTATTACTATTCCTCAAATGTCTTTTTATTTTACATAGTTATTTGATAATGTAGACATATGATAGTGATGTGCATTATAGTTGGAACATAATGTCTTATGCAGTATTAAGAAAATAAAACACTATATACAATCCAACTAGATAAATGATGGGTTAAACCCTGGATGTTGCCCAATAAAGTGTATGCAACCAAACACATGTAATTTTTGACACATAATGATTAAAAGTTACCAAGTTCCACTAGGTGATGTCATATCCCATTTCAGCATGAGGCATGAAGTCGTTAATACTTCACCAGGGCCTATGGCGAACTGATTTGAAATCCTCCAGTCCACTTTTCACTAAATCCTACATTTTATAAATAACCAACAATAAGTTAAAGTTGGCATTGTCAATGTGCATACAGTTCTAAGTTAATTGAGCATGTTGTTGTTACCATAAACATGGGACAAAACATATGATGGATCACTCTTCGTGCTCGCTCCATTTTATCTCTCACGAAAACCCTTGTAGCCAGTATAATAACCTGAAAGAGTGAATTAAAAAAGGTTCTTATATATGAACCGGCGCAATAAGTAGGTTTGATATACATAATCTTAATTATAAGTTGAATGTCATTCGATCTTACCATATTGTTGACCCACTCTCTTGAATTCATGCAAGAGACATCTGCAATGGTAAGGAACTGATCGTAGAGTCTGACCACCGCCCTACACCACAACCCAAAATAAATTGTTTAAAGATAATCACAAAACAAATTGCCTAATGCTAAAATTGTATAAGATGCAAATGACAAATGTTAGCCCAAGTAAAATCAGTATTATACGTATCAAGCATGTCATAATTCAAAAGCTTACATGGAATCATGGTCTTCTTTTTTAAGCACTCTGGTGCAGTAGGTAAAAAGTTGGGTATGCAGATTCGTTTTCTTCTTATTCTTTTGTAGTTTGGTGTAAGGAGTTCGGGTGCTTTTGCTAAGTACATGCTTCCTGGGCTGAGCCTTAACCCGAGTGCAAATGTTGGAGTTAGGGTTCTCTGTGACTGGGTTCGGGTGTGTATCAGGGTAGCCAATAGGTGCTCCTGAAGGGATGCCACGTGCAGGCGGTTGTTGATCACTCGGCTCACCACCTTCACTGAATCCGTAGAAAGGAGTGCTCACGCGATTGAATGGTTGAGTACCCTGGTCAGATACTAGACTGCATATAGGACAATGTGAAGGTAGAGGCACTAAATGGTGTAATAATAGTTGTTTCAATGTGCTCACTTCCGTTTCCAAAATAGAAATCATTTTCTTCATTTGCACGTTCTCAGCAACCACCTGAGAAAGGTACTCCACATCAAATGGCATTGGCCGCCAATGTCCAACACCATGTTGCTGCTCAGGTGTCATTGCATCCATGACTATGTCAATCTGGTTCTCTTCTCTCGATGCAACCAGATCTTTAGTTACCTACATATCAATAACCACCAGATACGTAGTTAAGTAGTATAGTGAATGTGGACTACTATGGTTAAATAACATAAATTTTTATTATACAAAATCATTTTCATACAAATGTCGCAGCACTGCACACACCATTTAAAAGTTGTATGTTACCTTATTTTTTTTCAAATGTCATTCGCACTTTCTCCTCCCTTGCCCTAAACATGTGCCAGTTCAAGTAACGTGGGAAGGATTGAACACTTATCACAGTTGATGTGGGGTGTAACGACAGGTGATCAAAAGCCCAAACCTTGTAAAAAATCACATGTATGGTATCAAAATGACGCAACAGGAAAAGAACAGAAAAAAAACTACAATATTGCATGAAACAATTATAATAATCATGAAGCATAGTAAATAACAAAATATGTACCTGCAGAAGTGCAACACATCCCATTAAATGGATTTAGCGGATATTCTTGCCCTCGTTCACTGCACGTGCAACTCGGGTCAAGTCATCCACTAAAAAATCATACACCGCCAAACCCCAATTATAATTATCTAGGGAGTCCAACTCATCTAACAGGTGTGTGAAGGCAGAATGCAAGTTGACACCTATAACGGGAAAATAGAACTCCCCAAAAGCAAGTAAGATATAAAGTTGACAAAAGTTATCCACATCGTTATTCCCTACATGCTGATACAGCTCATGACAAATTATGTCAATGGTTACATCGTCCCCCTTAAATAAGGAAAAAGTTTGGCCCACTCCATCATCACGTGGGGTTGCTCTTTCCCCAGCAATCTGCAATCCAAGTGCCAAGCACATGTCTAATGGACTGAATAAGATAACCTTACCCCTGACTCTAAATCCTCTATCTCTTTCAACCCATCTAGACATTAACTCCCACAATAAGACACAGTTGATTTCCAAATTCTTCGGTATATATAATAGTGACTTGAATGGGATAGACTTAATTCGGGACTTCTGGACATCCGTCAATGAGCTATTCACGTCAAGTAACAATCTCGGTGTGCAAACATGCCTCAATCACACCTTCTGCATTATGAGAACAAATTAGTCAACATATGTGCATAGCCAAACACGTATAACAGATTTTTTCTATATTGACCAAGTTAGTTACCTGATTGATGCTGGACAAATCACACCTCCGTCTTGCCCGTGAGCTGTCTATGTAAGTATTCTGCATATACAAAAGACCAAGTATGAATTTTCACCAATTTAGCAAGATTAAAAGCATAAATGAATAATTAATCGTATTGGTCACAACTCATAGACATGCACCAACTTTATCATTTTGAACTAATTGTGTCATTTAAAATTCCCTAAGCCTAAGGAACAACAAATTAGAAACTTACATAAATCATTTAAAT
Source organism: Ormosia emarginata (assembly GCA_029884605.1). NCBI lineage: Eukaryota > Viridiplantae > Streptophyta > Magnoliopsida > Fabales > Fabaceae > Ormosia > Ormosia emarginata. The sequence continues at coordinate 13,398,417 of JAQQTP010000078.1, read as the reverse complement.
GTGGAACACACTATTTCAACCAAATCATTTAAATTTTTAGGAAACTCTTATTTGCTGAAGAATTTCCCACTATTTATGATGTTGGTAATGTAAGGTTTCTATTTCCTGCATTTAAATGAAATATCAATTTTACCCTCATCTTCTTATCAGATTATAAATAATTAGCAGCACTAACAATTTTACCCTCATCTTCTTATCAAATTATTAGATAGCACAAAAAACATGTGATATATGTTTCAACGATATATAAATTAAGTATCACTAACAATGCATTTAAGGATATAACACAAATTGACACATGTGTCAATACTTAATAATAAGTATTGACACATTTACTAACGGAAGTTGCAAAATGTATAATACTGAACATAAAAAATGATGTTGCATCGATATAGGAAATTATAGATTAGGAAGATGAGAAGTTACAAAGTCTCAAGCAGGAATAGGGAGATCAGATACATTTAGCTATTGTTACAGCCTTGAAAGAATTAAATGAAAACAATTCAAGCGGTGGGTATATTGTTAATGAGCTATGGAACCTCAAGGAAAAAAAGAAGGCTACATTGAAAGAGGTTATCAGTTATATTGTGGATCATATCAAGCCACTTAAGCGCAGGAGAACAAAAGGCAAAAGGTTAGTGTTTAAGACTTAGTTGAGTTCTTATTGAGCAGTGCTTTGAGAGTTGAGTGGCTGATTAATGAGCACGAATTGATATTCCTATGATGGCTTCACTGAATAACATATACTACATGCCCACTGACTATGTGGTTGGTTTATGTTTTGAAGCGTCTAAATGTGATTGCTATCTTCCCATGATATAGAATTAGGAAAGAAAGAAAGAAAGAAAAAGAACTCGATTTGGATCCATATGCACATGTAACAACTTTTAGACTCTTGTCAGATGCAGTAATAAATAATTTAGATTCATATTGAACATTGTTTACTATCATTAAATGAGCCTTTTTTTAATTATTCAATATCCTAATACAGTATTTAAATTTGAAGCATTAATCTATTCTGAAATTTGAATGAATGTTCTATCTTAAAATTTCAGAGTAAGGCTTTGCAGGGGAGAATCTTAAAAGGTAGATCGAAAGTATGACCTTTCTCATTTGCTGCTATAAGCCATAAGAAACAAGTTGCAGGAGTTGAATATGAAACATTCTTACAGTTGTCATCAATGATGGATATGGACATCTAGAATATGATAAATTCATTTCTACTTTCACTCACTAGTTTTCTAAGAACCTGGAAGAGCTTATTTTCCATAATTAACATATTCCCCAAAACATAGACACCAAACAAATTCATTTCAAATCACATTGACACACTACAAACTAGCAAAATTTTCAGATCATCAAGCACCACAAATCATTCTATATAAATACTTCACAACACATCATTCAATCTTCAAACACTTGCATACCAAAATATCTCTTTTTCATTCAACAAAATACACACTACTGCCATAACATATCAACACTAAGTCTAAGAAAAAAAACCACATACATCATTATCTCTATTTCAATTCACTCCATTTAAATAGGCATTTTCTCAAATAGATTATAAGCACACACACTTATTTGCATTTCACAAGTCTCAAATTCAAGAACAACAGTGGTTATTACAAACTAACACCAAGCTATGATTTTAATTCAAATTACAGTCATTATACCACTAATAAGAAATTAAATTTTACCCAAAGTTTCTTCTAAAATAGAGGGCTAGCACTGCATGACAAGATTTGTCTTCACTGTTCCCACGAACCTGAGGAAGAGTTAACAGAACCTGAGGAAGAAGAACATGAATTTTTTGAGGCTGAAAAAGTGGAGATAGCAAAGTTGCATGGAGAAGGTCCATTTATTTGTGCAGAAAGATTCAACTAAACTCCAATGTGTTCAAAACAACATTATAGATGTAAACTACAGCTATTACTTCATTTCTAACTAGTTTGCCCCCATTATTGGGAACTCTTCTTGGGATTCACCAGAAACCTATACTGATTAATGATGGGATATAATTATATTTAAAAGTTTCAAACCCAAGTGTAGGTTGTCTCAAGTAATAAATTCTCGGGAGTCCGAAATCGATCCATAGGGAATTGATGAAGGAAAACTAATTAATTGAGGTAAAGAGAAGATGTGTCACAAGATTAAATGTGATATAAGTTGTTCACAAATAAAAAGGATTTGCTTGGGTTAGGAGATCCACTCTTGGTAATAAATTAAAAATAAGATTATTTCGTTTTATAACTCAATTGAAATCATGCATAATGAAGATTCCAATCGAAAGATTTAACATTTAAAGTTCAATCATGTAATCATATTATGGTTCCAATAATTATCTACTAATACTTATAAATCGTCAAAAGCATCCAATATGTCAATCCTATTGTCTACAATGGATCAAGATATTCATTATACAAGAAGAGTTTCTAAATTAATTGGAAACAACATACAACACATTATATTTGCTTAATAATATATCATTTAAGTACAAGAAAGAAATTAATCTAACCTTAATTTATTACCAAGAGCTTCACCTTTTTACCCAAGCAACATGAAGATTAGTTACACATGAGAAAGAAGAAAAGAAAAAGAAAAAGAAAAAGGAAAACAACAGAACGCTCCGAACGCCCTCCCCCCAAACCTTCAGAATTTGATTGCCTATTTATAGGCAAATTTGCTACAGGAGCTACAGTGCTACATTGATGCTACAGTGATGCTACAGTGACGTTACGTGATGCTGCATAAGTTGCTACAAAGGCAAGCTACAAAGGAACGATTGTTGACATCATCCATGACATCATGCTTACATCATTCCTGACATCATCCATGACATTATGCTACAGTACTTGATGCTACAGTTGTTTTTTTTTTAAGAAAATCTTCTATGCAATCAACTCCATTCTTCGATCCTTTGCATTTACCTAACAACAATACATAGAAATACATAATTATAACACAATTTAAAATACTAAAAATATAACAAAACTCACGAACAAACCCAATTAAAAAGATTAAAAAGAATGAAAAACACACACAACGAATCATAAAAATTATAAGTTTTGTAGGTTCATCACACCCCCACACTTGAGCTTTTGCACTCCTGGGCAAAATATATAAGACCAAAGCTAAGAAACAAAGAAAAACGACATAGACTCAAAAGCTAAAAACTCTAAAAGATTTAATGAAACAAGAAGAGCAACTAGTCATTCAAGGGAACAAAGCATTTTTTTTTTAATATTTCTTCACATCTCAAATCATCAAGCAAGGAAACTTCAGTTAAAAAAATTGAATCAAGAATGAAAGATCCTCACAAGATTCACTCTCAATCACTCTAGTGTTTAAAATGGTAGATATTTCACTCAATTCAACCCATGAAAAATTGCACTACTATAAGCTTGCTTATCTTCTACTTCTCCACTACTCAGAACACATGCACACAAAAATCAAGAGGACTTTATTCAAGGTTGTAACAGGGTCATGGTAAAGGAAAATGGATAATATGGACATGAGAAGATAAATACTAAAGAGAATAAAAGAATATTATGGTACAGTTAGAGTAGAAAAGATATTTGAGAACATTCATCAATAAGGACAATAACCAATATTTGACTAATGTTTTGTTGAAGATTAATCCCAAATTGATGAGTTGAATTCATTGTTACGCATAAACCTTTTCCTTCTCTTCCTGTTGTTTCAAAGCATATATCTTTATTCTAAATATGTTTATGTCACATAGTGTATCAGATGGTCAGCTTTTTCTTTCTTTTCTTTTTTCTCTTTTTTTTTTCTTTTTTTTTATTTTCTTTTCCTTTTTTTTTACACACATACACCCCCACACTTGTTTAAGAACAAAGTCAATGCTCTCTTATTCCCTAAGGTCAGGTAAAAACATGTTCTTTTTTTTTTTTTAAAGGTACGTAATGAGCTAAAAACAAGAACTGGCCAAATAAGCTCAAAGGGGTTATACAAGGAAAAATATACAAGGATGGCTATTTGGTCAAAGTAGCTATTTTAAAATGCCTCAATCATATTTATGTATGCATGTGAAAATGTAGCCTCAAAAAGAATCAAAGCAAGTTCTAGAGTAACAATTTCACGAGTGAAAATCACACAAGAAAGAAGAGAATGGTACAAGTGTTCAATCCATTCATCAATAGGCTTAAAATCTCACAAGGCATATTTCTATCATTCTCAATTCACCAATTTAACATTCAAATCCAAGCATGTGATTTTTAAGAAAGAAGAAAATTTATGCTATGACCCAAGATATGCTTTTTGCTACTTCTAAAACCATTTTTTTTCTCAACTATGATGTGTCTCAAAAGTAAAATTACCTCTTCGGCAAAATTTACCCCTTACTCTGCCATCCTTAATTGATTTTGTTGTAGGTTTTTGACAGTCATCTCACTAAACATACTTCCCAATTTAAATGTGTCTCAGAAGTTAAATTACTCCTTACTTGGCCAATATTCATTGGTTTAGCAAGTTCATGAAAATCAAATCATACTTCCCTAAAATTTTTTTTTTACTATCCTTCCCCCCCAACCAGATCACAACATTATCCACAATGTTAAAATATAGGTGAGTAAAGGATAGAAGATATTACCTGCTGGAGAAATCTGACACAAATTGAAACAGAAACAAAGTACGATAAATAAAAGCAAACCCATTAAAGGTGAAGTGTCAGATCTGGCTTTCTTTTCTTACCGCTTCCCTCACTGCTTCCTGATGACCAATCTATCTGAGCTAGGACTTTATCAGGTTCATAAACAAAAGCTTCTAATTTATCAATTAGCTCATCAATAGTGGAGGCAGAGATAAGAAGTTTTCTTGCCGAAGGAGTGATAAATTTCTGTTCCACAGCTTTATCAAGAAAAAATAGCAAAAGATCAAAGAAATTATTAACATTCAACAAACCAATGGGTTTATGGTGGATTTTCTGTTCAGCCCAAGAGACAATTTGAAAAATTTCTTCTAAAGTATCAAAACCACCTGGTAAGGCAATAAATGCATCAGAGTTGTCAAGCATTTGTTTCATTCGTTCATGCATAGATGATACCTGAATTTCTTCTCCAACTGTCTTTCCAGTGATGTTATTTTGAGCTAAAGGTCTAGGAATGACACCTAAAACCTGACTGCCTGCTACAAATGTAGAGAGTGATATAGCCCCCATTAACCCACGACAACCACCCCCATATACAACATGAATATTTCTCGCAACAAGTGTTCGACCAAGAGCGCTTGCTACATTTACAAACTCTAAACCCTTCCCATAACTTGACCTACAAAAAACACAGACATTTTTAATGTTACGAACAGGAGGTCCCATAATTTCACCTTCCCTAAGAATGATTATGAGTTAGAGGAAAGTGAAGAGAATGGGGTGTTTAAATAGGAAAAAGAAGGGAAAAAGTAATCATAGCACCTATATGGGTAGGTTGGTTGTTATCAGAAAAGTTTGAAAGTAAGAAACACGAAATCATTTTTTTTCTTCACTGTTTTTGTTTTTTTTTATTTTTATTTTTTTTTAACTTCAAGAAAACCATCAGGGTAAAGAAGTCTAGAAACCCCTGAAGGACCCTGCTCAAAGGATCCTCTGTTCAAAAATCAAAATACAACAGAATCATACAAAGATAAAAGAAATATAATAATAAATGAGGACATACATCTATGTACAGTTTTCATGGCGTATCTTTACACTGCGTGTCATGAATGCAGTAGTGGCATGTATTTGAGTTGCGTGTCACTAGTGCAACATATGAATTCCACAAGGATTGCCGAACCGACAACAAGAACCTTTGAATCCTTTCTGTCCTACTTACGGAAGAACAATCCTCTATCTTCCTGCAAACCTAATTAAAGGCCTGTATTCTAAGAAGATGGTACCTGACCGCAGCCAATCAGAACTCGCTATAGAGACCTACTAATTAAAGTAAGTATACAGCTCATTAACAGTTTCCGTTCACTGTAAAGACGGGACGCTTCTTTCTGTCCATCAGCGCTACAGAGCCTTGGTTCCAAGAACTGGGAATGTAGCACACGGCTCTCTACAGAGCATGGCACACGAACTTTATTTACATACTGGCGTGTGAAGGTCTCCTCCTGAGTCTATGACAGGACAGGCATCCGCCCGGGGCTCCTAATCTAATTAAAGACCAAGTACAACCGTAGTTTCGCCCTCTATTTTTTTTTTAAGTTGTTAGAAACTTAATGAAAGATGGATGTATACTTACTTGAGATTGGGATGGAGGTATTCTGCTCTTTCGGCTTTGTGCCAAAGCATTGTTGACCAGTATTAGACCCATTCAAGACCAGTGCAACATAGGGCTCCTAAAAGGGACAAGTGGCCATAATATGACTGGCTGCCTCACATATGAGATACAATCTACCTTCTTTTTTTCAATTAAGAAGGCTGGATCAGGATGCATGCATTTCCTCATTCATATTTTGTGTTACCAAAGCCAAACCCAAGATGTATACAATTTTTTTTCTTTTTTTTTATTATTTTTTTCTTTGTAATCTCTTTTTTTTTTTTTTTAACATGAAGAAGAAGAAGAAGAAGAAGAAAATATGTACATGTTGTTATTTTTTTTTTAGGCCGACAATATTTACATCCCCATACAAAGGCTCCGAAATCTAGGAAGCACTTAAGCCGACTCAAAAACACAAACGAAATATTAAAAACTTCCCTCAGCTTTGGTAGACAGGATCTTCTACCAAAGTCTCGACTACATCTGGATCTTTCAACTCAAGTTATGGCTTCAACTACTGACCATTTACCTTCCTCCAATTTAATTTCATGAGAACAGACTAGGGGACAACCACATTTTTATCGTAAAACTCCAACCTTTATTAAGCAACTCCTTAAACTTTGGACTCCATCCCTGAGTGTCATGATCCTGAGTTAAATAAAAGTTAGTACAATTATCAAATACATTAGATGGATTACTGATAAAATTAAACTCAGAATTAACAAGAAGATTCTCAAGGGGATTAGAATCAAAGGTTGTAGAAAGTTCCTTCTCCATGATTGAGTCAATCATGTATGTTTGGTGACCCTTGTCTTTATTTTCTGGCTTAACAGGATTCTTTGTCACCTCAGGTTCCTTGGGTTGTTTGACATTACTACTATCTTGATTCTTTTTCACATCTTCTAGCTCATTCACACTCAAGGAGTTCATCATTCTAGATACTTGACTCTTTATCTCTTTACTTTCTTCAACAACCTTTACATTCCTAAGAGTTATTACCGAATTGACTTGATCTATTTGTTTGCTTTCAGAACAACCCTCATTTAGACTATATTGACCTTTGGGATTCGGTTGAGGTTGAGAAGAAAATTTTTTTTCTCGTGAATGGTGGTGCAGAAGTAAGTTTGGAAAGAGTGTCTTTTATGTCTATCATGGTTTGAGTGTTTTGTTTATTGATGACCTCTTTCTTTTCTATGAATGCACTCAATGTTCCTTCAAGGTTTTTCCTATATGGTGGGACATAAGGTGCATATCCTTGAGAATTTTGAGAATCTTGTTGTGCCTGAGGAGGTGGTGGTTACATAAATTGTGCTTGATTATTATTCCTCCAACTGAAGTTCGGATGATTTCTCCATCCTGGATTATAAGAATTTGAAAAAGAAGAGGTGAATGACTTTTTAAAATTGTTCATTGCATTTACTTGCTCATGCACAACTTCTTTAAAAATAGGAATATTAGGACATTCATTTGTCAAGTGTCCTAATTCATCACAAATATTACAAATATCTTCAATTTGCACATATTTGACTTCTTTTACTTTCCCTAATTCCATTGCTTCAATTTTTCTAGCCAAACTGGCAATCCTAGCATTTAGATCTTCTTCTAGTCTAAGATTTTTTTTTCTTTATTAGCATTTGCAAGGTTAGATCTAATTGAATTTCTAGAAATATTAGTATCATGGCAAGATTGAGAATTTTCAGCTAAATGGTTTAAATAATCTAAAGCATCTTCGGGTTCTTTATCAAGAAACTCGCCATTACACATCGTTTCCACAAATTATTTAGTTTTAGGTGTTAAACCTTCATAAAAGAAGCTTATAGTCCGCCATTTTTCAAAACCATGATGTAGGCAAGAATTTAACATATCTTTAAAACGTTCCCAACTTTGAAAATACACTTCATTTGAATTTTGGGAAAAAAATTGGATTTGTCTTTTCAAAGCATTGGTTTAATGTGTTAGAAAAAATTTCTTTAAAAACTCACCTTGTATTTCTTGCCATCTGCCAATTGATCTTGGTTTCAAAGCATTAAGTCAAGTTTTTGCTTTATCTTTCAAAGAAAAAGGAAACAATTTAAGCTTAACAATTTCTTCAGTGTAATTTTGATCGTTGAAAGCAATACAGACTTCTTCAAATTCTTTTAGATGTAAATATGAGCTTTCATTTTCTAAACCATGAAAATTGGGAAGTAAAGAAATCATACCCGGTTTAAATCTAAAATTATTAGTAGTAAGTGGAAAGATAAAACATGATGTGGACTAGAATTTCGAGGTGGTTGTAAATATGCACGCATAGTTCGCAATGGTTGATTTCCTTGTTCATCATGTATACTTTTATTTTTAGCTCGGTGTGTTTGATTTTCATGATCAACATGTGCACCTTCAAATTCAGCCATTGTGTTAATTGTGTGTGATTGTGATTCAAACAAATCAATATATAAAGTACTAGGATTAATTTTAACTAAACGACCAGAATTTGAATCACGATACTAGTTAAGCATAAATAAGTGACATAAAATAAAAATAATATACAAGTAGGCGGTATATATCGGCCGTTAATATTAAGTAGCGATACACCTGTAAGCCGTTAAATATTAAGTAGGATGTGGTATAAACCAACACCCAAAAATAAAAATATAGAAATTAAAATGTAGAAAATAAAGTGCATAAAAATAAATGACATTTTAAAAGTTAGATTACAAAAATAAATGATGACCCAAAAGTTAGATTGTAAAAAATAAATGACCAAATTTAAAAGTTAGATTACGTAAAATAAATAAATAAAAAAATGTTTACAAAGATGGGGTAATAATGGACAAGTAGGCGATATAACCACAAATAGTAAATATTAAGAAGGATGGGGTAATAAACCACCACCAAATAAAAACAAAAAATACAAAAAATAAATTACGTAAAAAAGTAAAAGAGAGTTACCCCACTAAATTAGTACGTAAAAATAAAAGGAGAATTAACCCCACCGAGTTAATATATACAAAAGGTTAATTTTTTTTTATTATATTTTTTTTTTAAATTTTTTTATTTTTTACTATTCACTATCACTATTTACTATTCACTATTCACGTTACTATTTATATTATTATTCATATACTATTTACGTATTATTCATATTACTATTCACATACAAAAAAATATACTAGTTAGTGTGTTAGTAAATAGATAAATAAAAATGAAAAGAGTAGAGGAAGAATATACATGATAAATGAAGTTTACTTACTTAAAAGAAAACCTCAACATATTAGAATTTCAAATCAAGTCCCTAAGAATCCAAGTGACCTAAAAACTTGATGGGATATAATTATATTTCAAAGTTTCAAACCCAAAGTGTAGGTTGTACCAAGTAATAAATTCTCGAGAAATCCGGAGTCGATCCAGGGTTGATGAAGGAAAACTAATTAATTGAGGTAAAGAAAAGATGTGTCACAAGATTAAAGGTGATATAAGTTGCTCACAAATAAAAAGGATTTGCTTGGGTTAGGAGATCTACTCTTAGTAATAAATTAAAAATAAGATTATTTCGTTTTATAACTCAATTGAAATCATGCATAATGAAGATTCCAATCGGAAGATTTAACATTTAAAGTTCAATCATGTAATCATATTATGGTTCCAATAATTATCTATTAATACTTGTAAATCGTCAAATGTAACACCCCAAAATTTTCAATCTCTTAAACAGTAATTTTGACATTAATGTGAAATTTCAGAGGCAGTGATTTCTGAGTCTTTGTAAAATTAATTTGATTATTCAATTATTTGATCGCTTTTGAGTGATTTACTCAGTTTCCAAAAATAAAAATTTTTCTTCATTTGAAAACGTTACGTAATTTAATTTTTACCGTTAGGTAATTATTTTACGTAACGATTTGATATTTGTGCGTTTTCTAATTTTTGTGTTTTTTGTGGATGATTATGAATTTTTTACTGTATGTGGGCCCAGGTAGTCCTATGTGGGCCCAGGTGCCACATCGTGGGCCCATGGGTCCCACAAAGTGGAAAATTTTTCTACGCATAGAAAAATTTGTCTGTTTAGACGGAGACGAGGGATCTTACTAAACCCTGAATCTGGAAACGTTTTTAGAAAATTTCTTATCTTGTATTTTATACTTGTATTTAATTATCGGATGATAAAAATACATAAAAATATTATTTGTAGAACACAAGAATAAATATTATACTTCATAGTCAACAAAGAGAGCTTGACTTGATTTATACCCTTGGATGAGAATACTTGTTTGAATATTAACCATTGATTTAATCAAAGGTTAAGAAACAAACTTAATAAAGCGCTTGGATAATAACTATTGATTTAATCAATGGTGTGAGAATAAGCTTGGTTAGGAAGACTTTGATATCAACCATAGATGTAATCAAAGGTGTAGAATTGGTCTTTAAAAATGACAAAGACCATTTATAACCATTGGATTTAGATTAAATCAAGAGTGGAGATTTAATCTTAAAAAGTAACAAAGTCATTTATGACCATTGGATGAAAATCAATCAATGGTGGAGATTTGGTCTTCTAAAATGGCAAAAAGACTAATTAGGACCCTTGGATTTAAAGTTTGAAGGAAAGCAATCTTGACCAATTAATTTTGGAGACACATCTAAGCATTAGAATTTAAAGGAGAAAGATCCAATGGCGCAGATTAAGTCTTCTAACCTACCTAATTCTACCTAAATCCTAATTGAATTAATCAATGGCTAGAAATGCTTCAAATGGTGGCAAATAATGAAGACAACTTTATTGAATGCATTATGAAGAGAAGGTGATGGTTTTGGAGTGTTTAGAAGACAAAGAGACAAACTTTATGTCATTTTTGCATGTCTTGGTCAAGTTAGACATCATAATGAACTACTTTTGATTTTTGCACTCAAGAAGAATGCAAGAAGGGGGGGCACGGTTTTGGTCTGATTTTGAGAGCTTTGAAGACCATTATTAGCTATCTTGGTCATTATTGATCATTCTTGATCATCTTTGTCTCCTCCAAAAGCTCATCAAACTTTTCTCTCCACCTCTCCTCCAAGCAAGTTTTGGCCATGATCATCAAGAACACCCTCCATCACTCAAAAATTTCATCCAACTTGATTTTCTAAACCTAAACACCATTCTAAGAACATCTCTAGTTATGAGTTTTTCCAAAATCATTCATCTTGATCTTCAAATTCAAGCTTCACTTCTATCAAAAATAAAAAATTTCATCTTTGTCTTCAAGAGAAACCATTCGGTCTTACTACCTAAAATCACCATCCAAGCTCTTTTAATTTCATCCAACTTTAGATCTTGAATCTCCATGATATTCTAAGCAACTTTCATGTTGGAGATTTTCTACTAAATCATTCATCTTCAACCTTGTTCTTCAAGCTAAAGATTGAAGCTTTAATGGTGAAATTTGGTACTCTTCATTTTTTCTTTTGATTTTCAAGGTTATAACCATGATTCTAATCCATGGTTTTCTTATTCAAGTCTTGTATATTAATTATTTGTGTGTTTTATTTTATATTTGAGAAGCCCTTTGGTGGTGAAAGACTTGGAAAAAAGCAAATCAAGAACCTTTGGAGGATCTTGAGAGGTAAGAGGAGATCCATCTCACCAACCAAGCATGGTGGTGAGAGATGGTATTTTATTTGATGGATGTGGAATCCATGTGAGGATTCATATCCATAGTCATGTAATTAATTTGTGGGTGTTTATGAGCTTTGATTAATTTTCTATGCTTAATATGCTTTGCATGATTTTATAACTTTGATGATATGCTTGATATGCTATACATGCTTTTATGGCTTTAATGGTATGTTTATATTATTTATGATGAAATATATATGTATATGCCATGACTTGATGGTGGAAAGGAAATTAATTTTTGGCTCCAATAGCCAAAGAGCTACGGTTTTGATGCCCTTGATTAGGGTTCATGTTGAAAATTTTCAAGAACAAAAGAATCGATTTTTGAGTACTTAGAACATGGTGGATTTGAACAAGACACCTCAAAATAGGTGTTCACAAATTAATATTTTCATGAAAGATGAAAATGGATGATTTGAAGAGTATGGAAAATAAACAAAGGAATTGTTTTTCAAGAGAACAAGAATACGATTTTTGAGGAATTTTATTGATTTATTTTGTGTAAAAAGATCACAAGTATTTTTCTAAACATGAGTTTTGAAATGAAATGAAAACGTTGATTTGAAGGATTTGCAAAGAAAGTGAAAAAGAATTTGTAAAGAAAGTAAAAATGAATTTGAACAAATGGGTTTGGTTTTATAACCATTGATATTTCGGTTTTGAAAAACAAAATTTTAATGATTTTGTTTGTGTAAAAACCATATCAATTTAAAAGGAAAAGTATTTGATGGCTTTAATGGTTTTGTTTGTGTAAAACCATATTGATTTAGAAGAAAAAAAATGTTTTGATGATTTCATACCATGTCCACGTTTTTGAAGGCTTGTAATCCTCCATGAACAAAGTGAATTTCAAAGTTTAAACGTATGCTGGATTTAATCAAATTTTGGAAAGGGAATCAGGCGTTTATCACTTGAGAAAATCAAGTTTTTGTAAACGAAAATATTTTCAACTTCAATTTATTTTGAAGAAGGTTGTGTTTGGAAATTATTTGGGAAAAATGGAGAATATAATGGTGTTTTGAAAATTTACTAACGTATAACTTATTTTCAAGTTTTGAAATACGTTAGAAAAATGTTAAGTTTTGAAACGTTGATTTACATCAATGGAAAAGTGATTTTTGTGAAGTATATTTTGAAAAAGAATTTCTTGAGTAAAGAATGAAAAAATATTTTCTTGAGTAAGAAAATATATTAAATGAAATATAAAGTTATATTATTTTGAGAAAAGTTGAAGAGGAATTTTTGAAGGTTAAGAAGTATTTTACGTAATGAAATTGTGATGAAAAATGTTTTACGTATCTTAAAAGCGTGATTTTTAAAACAAATTTTGAACAATGTGTTAAAAATGATATTGATTTATTGAAGTCCAAAATAATGTTTGGAATATTGAGGAATATTTTATGTGATTGAAAAATGTTGAAAAACATTTTACGTATCTTAAAAACAATTTGAAATACAATAAAATATTTCTACGCGATTTGAAAAATGTTTAAATATTTCTACACGATTTGGAAAGCGTTTAAATATTTTACGCGACTGAAATATTGTTGAAAAATCACTACGTGATTTGAATAGTGATTGAGAATATTTTTACGTGATTGTGAAAATGATAGAAAATTGTTATGAGATTTGGAAAGTATTTTGAGAATGATAGAAAATGATTTACGTGGCGTAAAAGAATGATTTTTAAATTACGCGATTTTGAAACATGTGGAAAAATACTATGCGATTTGAGAAACGTATGTTTTTATGCAATTGAGAAAAATGTTAAAAATTAGTACGTGATTTAAAAGTGCAACAGAAGAGTTGCAACATTTAAAAAAAAAACGTAACAGAAGTGTTACGGTATTGAGAAAATATAGCAGAAATATTTCAGAATTTTGAAAACGTAATAGAAGTGTTACGATATTTTGAAAACATAACAAAAATGTTTTGGAAAAAGCGTGACGGAAATGTTAGATTTTGTGAAAAACACGACGAAAGTGTTTTATAACTATGAAAATGTGATAACATGATTTTTTTGAAAATACATATGATTCTTGTTAAAACTGTGATTGGTATTATACCTGTGATTGGTATTTGGTGCATTATACATGCATTGGAATGGTCCGATGAGGACTAGATATGGTGATTGCCTAGGAGAAACACACCTCTTGAGCGGGTGCGATATGCGTAGTGTAGGTCAACAACCTTGGGGGCATCGGGGTGCGGGTTGCCTACAATGGACAGTGAGTCGCTCTCTTAGAACCGTAGGTTAATATGCGACACACCGATGATCTGACCGACCGGAGACACTATTCTTAATCAAGATCGATAAAGACCGTCGTGTATATGCTAGATGTGCAAAAATCAAAATGAGGATTATAGCACGTGGTCGAGGCATGAGAATGTAATGATTCTTTTCGATCATTTCTTCGACACGAGTTTTAGCTCCATGGAGTAGGAAATCGAGTCTTGTGTACATGCATAAACTAAACATTTATATCTGTGTGATATATATTAATTGAGGAATATTGGCTATGACATTTGTTTTGAATAATTGGATGATGATAGTTGATTAATGTTGATAGCATGATTTTTAATATTGTATCTGTGTGATAACCATAATGATGATGGCATGATGAGATGATATAACTGTATGATATTGTTGTTTGTGTTATCTGTCTGTCTTGCCATGTTGGTACTGGTGTAGGTGATCTCACCTCTTTGTTATGTTGTTTTTGCTATGTCGTATTATTAAAATTATACGATAGAAGGAACGAGTTGTCTTAGACATAGCGGGTGACAAATACCTCTACGTTTGGAGACAACATCGGAGAATGACCTTGCTTGACGGTGTTGAAACGGAAAAAATGTTTGAGGACAAGGAACAGACATAGAATAAATGTCGATGCTTCAAGATGGACATTCCGATGAACATTCGACATTAGGGACAACAATAAGGAGTGGACATTCATGACTTGTTGGGGAGCGGTGTTGAAAGGAGTAGAGTTCGATGTATCAAGTTTGATACAAACAAGTATGTTAAGTTTTCATCAACAAAATAGTGTTCTCATCGCTTTATTAAGTAGGAATCAGTAATGGGTTTAAGGAAAAAGAAAGAACAAAAGAGTCTGTCAATTTATATTTCTCTTTAAATTGTGTGTCAATATTGAATAATGAGTAATTGAAATATGATTACCTAATATTTTCAGTAAATTTACGTGTCAGTAAAGAAAGAATTTTTTTTTAAAAAAACCATATTTTTATAATTCAAACTTGTGTAAACTTATTTTCAGATTATGAGTCGGGAGTCGGAAATGTGATGCCCTAGGGAGGGTGTTACATCAAAAGCATCCAATGTGCCAATCCTATTGTCTACAATGGATCAAGATATTCATTATACAATAAGAGTTTCTAAATTAATTGGAAACAACATACAACACATTATATTTACTTAATAATATATCATTTAAGTACAAGAAAGAAATTAATCTAACCTTAATTTATTACTAAGAGCTTCACCTTTTTACCCAAACAAGATAAAGATTAGTTACACATGAGAAAGAAGAAAAGAAAAAGAAAAAGGAAAACAACGAACGCTCCGAAAACCTTCGAATTTGATTGCTATTTATAGGCAAATTTGCTACTGAGGAGCTACAAGTCTTTGCATGATGCTACGGTGACGTTACGTGATGCTTTGCAATGCTACGTAAGCTACAGATGACGATTGTTGACATCATCCATGACATCATGCTTACATCATTCCTGACATCATCCATGACATCATGCTTACATCATTCCTGACATCATCCATGACATCATGCTACAGTACTTGATGCTACATTTTGTTTTTTTTTAGAAAATCTTCTATCAACTTCATTCTTCGATCCTTTGCATTTACCTAACAACAATACATAGAAATACATAATTACAACACAATTTAAAATACTAAAAATATAACAAAACTCAAGAACAAACCCGATTAAAAAAATTAAAAAGAATGAAAAACACACACAATGAACCATAAAAATTATAAGTTTTGTAGGTTCATCAATTAACCACTTAGATGTAATGTATTAATCAGTTATTTTGGAACTCACCAAGTAATGAGATTCACCACTTTTTCCATGATTTTCTGACCATCTACTCTCAGTGTGTTCAAAACAACATTACAGATGTAAACTCCAGCTAGTACTTCATTTCTAACTAGTTTGCCCCCATTATTGGGAACTCTTCCTGGGATTCACCATAAATATATACTGATTAACCACTTAGACGTAATGTATCAACCAATTATTTTGGAACTCACCAAGTAATGAGATTCACTACTTTTCCATAGTTTTCTGACCATCTACTCCCAAAGTGAATCAGAATAATTAATCTTGACTGTAACATTTGTGGTTGGCTATATGAATCCTTAATTAACATATTTAACTGATTATTAACATAGATGCTTTGTTGGAGCTCAAATGGTTTTCCTTACAGGTCAAGTATTCAGGAAATAAGACTTGTATCTTGACCACACAAGATGTTTAATGGCATATTTAAACTCATAGCCCATAATTTTTCATCTTTATTGAGATGTTCAAAGTTTCTCCTTTCTGCAATTACTGTTTTGACTCTTGAATTTACTAAGATGGCATTTGAGGAACATGGGTTAAATGAAGAGGTATTAAATATTGTTAACCAGTTTGTTGGGGGCACTGGTTTAGAAACTCAGGTAATCTAGAATAACTTATTGACACAATTAGTATATGCATGATGATTGTTAATCTTAATTAATTATTGAAAAAATAAATTCTGCCGTGGGGATCTTTAGGGAGAAGCTAACTTCAAGAGTATCATTGAGTAAACCATACTCAAATTAAGCAGCACTAAATCAAATCAGCAAATGCACCAATTAAATCAATCAACACTATTTTATGATATCAATACTAAAGGGTTATAGCAATTGGCCTCTATGATCCAAGTTTCACATTTCACATAATAGTAGTAGTCAAGCTTGCAAAAGATTCAATCTATAACCATCATAGTAGTGCATTTTCACAAAGTCTTGCTATCAAAACTTCCCGAAAAAAAGTAACAAATTCAGACTTTGAATCAAACTCCTTATGGACAAGATTATTTCTCAGCATATTTTGAGTTAGTCAATAATAATAATCAAACAAATAAATCCCCCAACATTCCTTTATAACAGAATTAATCACAAACCAAATAAATCCCCCAACTCCTCATGCATTTATTGTCAATTTCAAAGCTAATAAGCATACTATCTACCATTAATCACACATCAAATTTCAACCCATGAAATAAAAAAGGTCACAACATTAATATATAACATCATTCAAATAGATTCTATATAGTAGAGAGAATGATGGGTTAACAAGGAACATAATAGCAAATGTCCTGTTAGATTCCCTATAAACATGAGAAAAATCAACATTCCATTGTCGCTGAAGCAATTTTTTTATTTGAGAAACAATGGCAAATGTGGGAACAAAAGAATGAGTGAGCAATATAGCACATTGGGAATCAAGGTTCACTTTCACTTGCTTCCAACCTATATCCCCCGACTCCCAAATAAGGTTCACTTTCACTTCCTTCCAATGTTGTTTCACTACAAACCACGCTTGGCTCAATCCATATCCACCACAAACACAGGCTAACATACTTTAGAATAAAAAATGATACAAAAAATTCAATGACACAGGAGACTAAACAAGGGTCACAATATTAATATATCATCACATTCAAAAATATTTTGTATAGAAGAAAGAATGAGAGAGGGTACCGCTAAAGGCTATGCCAGAGTTCTCTTAACATGGCTTAGCAGCAAAATGTCCGATGTGTGGTGACCCAGATAAGGCACATTCAAGGGCTCAGACGGTGGAGCACAGTGGTTCTGGATACTAGGTCACGGTGGTTGGCGGGTCTATGTAGCAGAGGATCTGGGTTGCTGATCCTGGTTCGCAGTTTGAGTAGAGGTTGAAACTGTCTGGTGTTGATTCGGTGGGCTACTATGTTTTGCGGCAGAACTAGATGGTGGTGGGAGTTTAGGGGAGACCGAGACTGAGCGTGAGGGAAAGGGGATAAACTGAGAGTTGGATGAGGGAGATGAGAGACGAAGTGGAGGGTGGTGGGAGTTTGGAGAAGACTAAGACCGAGAGTGAGGGGAAGAAGAGAAATCGAAAGTGACAAGGGACGATGGAGACGGGGAGACGAGGGAGAGAATGAGTGAGACTGAGATAAGCCACTTAATTTGATAAAGCAACAAAATAAATGAGAAGCGAGAAATAAGATTTCAGCAAGACGAAGGGATACAGTGGATATAAGTTGGACGTATTTCGTTAGACGTCAAGCGTTTCCATTAATTATATTATGTTGGTGAGGTTTACAAATAACATCATATACTCTTCACCTAAAATAAATGGAAGCTATATAGTGTATATACTCTTCACCTAAAATAAATGGAAGCTATATACCATTGGCTCTTCTTCATTATTTTTTAGGACTTATTTGACATATTGTATTAAATTTGATAGTAAATTAATATAATACATTAAAATTTTATTTTAAAATTTTATTAATTATTTAGTTAAATATTATATTGATAAATTTATCTATCAATTTTTTTTATACATTATAATAATAAATAACTTAAATAGATGGATTAAATTTTGATGTATAATTACTATAAATATTTTTTCATTATAATTTTAAACAATATAATATTTCTAACTATTACATATTAGAGTTTATACTATCGATATTATATTATTAAATTTAATACTATTAAGTCTTATAAACCTTAAAAATTTAAGGAGCAGTATAAACCATGCAAAAATAGTTGTTGATTTATTATTAAACAAATAGATGGATGAGATTTACGACTTGAAACTTGCTTAGCAAGTAAGATTTGAATCTTCTAAAATAATTTTAGAACAAGCAAATATCTATTAATTATTAATAAATAAATAAACTTTTTTATTAATAATTAATAAATGTTTACTTACTTCAATAAATTATTTTACTGGATCCTCCCAAAAGGAAATGTTGAAGAAATATGTAAAATAACAATATTTTGTCCTGTTGAAATCATTAATATCCAAAGGCCCTAAATTCTAGAATCCTCTCCCAGCAAAGGACCCCATCGCCGCCCAGCTCTGAATCTCCGTGGGCGACCAACGATCAACGAGGACGCCGGCGATAAGCTATTAACTAGTGCAAAAGCATGGTCATGAGCAGTGTTCTGTGGTATGGTTAGATCTAGGTTACTCTGGTACAAGGAAGCTAACGGTGGTGCGGTTCCAATGGTTGTTGGCAGTGAAGCTTGGACGGCGATGGGCGGCGCGACGGCGGCGAGAAGCATGGCAGCTTGTCTTGGCTGCTGGGCTCGGTCAGGCATGGTTCACGGCGGAAGACGTGGTGACTGGTGGAGGTGCGAGACGATGGCGTGGCGGCGGCGGCGAGGAACGTCTCGCGGTGACGCAGCAGACACTGTCATAATGGGGTTGTGGGTGATGGTGGTAGATGGTGGTGGCCGGAGAATTGATTGGTTTGAATCCATGCTTTGTGATGGAAGGAAGAAATTTAGTTCAGATTAATGTGTAAAATTTTTTGGTTAATATGATTTGCTGGTTCATGTTCAAAATATTGGATGATCTGTGTTGTGACCTTCACGACCGTGTGTTTTATGTTTGATAATAAAATGGTTTGACCAATGGTGATGGGAAGGGGTAAGACTATGAAATTAGGATCCGTCGAAGTTGTAAGCATTGATAAATGAACTTATCGATGATTTAGAGCAGGAATCGTGTATCTAAGTGTAGTTGCTTTGGGTAGAAGCCTAGAATTAAAGGACCTCCTAGTACTCGCTGTGATCCTTAGTCGAAATCAGCCCTTGTTCTCGTTTATTTTGTTTGGGCTAGAATGAAAACAACTCTCTCTAACTATTGGTTATTTTTAAAAAATCTTATGTAATTCAAAATTTAATAACTTGATTCTTTAAACTTATTAAATTGTGCATTGTATTATAAAATTAACTTTTTATGCATGTGTAAAAATCTCTTATATTATATTAATATGTACAATTTGATAAATTGAAAGAGTTAAGTTGTTGAGTTTTGATCTATAAGGAGTCTTTTGAAATTGATTAATAGTTAAAGGGACTTTTTTGTATTTTAACATTTTGTTTGTTAAACTTGAGAAAATCCTGAAGTTGGTATATTGTTTATTTTGGTTACCAGTTTATTTTGTTTAAACAAATATTGTAAAGGTTAGTAATGGGTTGAAATACAATAAACATAACTATATGGATTCAAATAAAATAAACATTACTTACTTGACAAAAATAAATATAAAATGCATTACAACATGACCAACTACCTATTCCCGGTAAATTTAATGGACCATGGATGGTCAAAACATATTTAAGAGCATTCTAGAATTCTAGTTTTGTAAGATTGCTACTCCTCCTAGGCTTATGCGTTTGATGTATTGTATAAGAAAAATTTGATAGTATAAGCTAATGTTATCAGGTTTTATCAAGTATTTTGTATATTTATTTGATAGTATAATGAAATCAGAACAAATATTTTTATTTTACTATAACCTGATAACAATATCTTCTCTCATATCACATGATAAGACTTGATATGATATCTCTTCTCACTCTACATCTCAGCTTTATCCCTCTCACTCTAAGCTACTCTTTCTCTACCAACAACACAGTTAGAACTCAACCTCACTGCCGCTCTCTACCACAAACTGAACATGCACCACCATAGCCTGTCACCGCCTTCCTCTGCCCCCTTTGCGAGCTGTGTGCCACTGGAATCATCGCTCCGCTACCAAAACTGCCACTCATAACCCACGTCTCGCCATCCATGAACTCGAACCACCAGACCTCGTTGTGCCTCCGTCGTCTGTGACGCTTCCACTCTAAACCTAGATTTTTCTTTCTTTTATCTTTTTCTCTTCAACAAAAACCTCCATGGAAGCTTAGATTTGGGCATGGTGGAAAGAGAAACGACTGCATTGGAGAGAGAAACTAAGTTTGCATCTTGAGGAAGAAGTTGATGTCAACTTATTCTAAAAATGGTTTTATTAACTGTAGATTTGCACAAACTAGGAGTGGATTGATGTCTTTTGGGTTTCCATTGAAGAAGGTTGTTGTCCTTTTCAGAGACTAGTTTAAAAAAATGAAAGGACAATATTGTTATGATAAATAATTTTGCATATAATCAATTCTCTTATACGATAGTGATCAAATATTTGATAGTATAAAAGTTTATCAGGCCTTTTATACTAGCAACATTTATCTTATTATCTTATATTATCATATGCGGCAAGCGCAGACTTTACTTCTTGAATAAGAATAAGATTCAATGATTTCTTCTTAGATGTTCATAAAAAATCATGGGATAAACAATAGAAAAATAATTATTGATTTATTATTATAGAAATAGATAGTGGAAATCTATTACCAAAAACCTATTGAGGAGGTAATGATGAAGAAGAATAAAAAGGACAATACTTAGCTCTATTTTTTATTTCATTTTATTTATTTTATCAATTAAATTATGATATGTGTGTATTTTTTTAAAAAAATATTAATAAATATATATTCTAATTTAATTGATAAAATAAATATAATGTATATAAAGAAATAAAGTTAAGTTTTGTGCCATCTAAAATTTCAAGTTGGTGTTTCATTTAATTTCATAAAAGACCTTGTCTGTTCCTTTGCCATATCAGAAGAAAAAACCACCCCATTGCTTCCCAGGTCTCGTTGGGCTACTGTGGAGGACCAAAGTGTGGTCAGAATGGGGGCTCGTTTCTTCGTCGCAGAGTAACAAGGGCAGAGGTGCGGCAGCTTGAGCAGTTGGTTGGGCTATGGTCGATGGTGGCGATGGCTATGACAGTGAGGTGGTTCGGCTAGGGGGTTCGCAGGCGGCTCACGACGGCGGGTTTCACGGTGTTGGATGGGTTCAATGGTTGCTGGTGGTTCAGAGGTTGGCGAGTAGTGGGTGGCTGGGATGGGTTGATGGTTCTCAGTTCCGAGGTTAGAGGTTCGAATTTTGACGGTGGCTAGATGCAAAGGCGATGACGCAGTGGTGCCGAGTTCAGGGTTGGAGTTTCGTTGTGGGTTCATGAGCGGAGTGGCACGACGGTGTTCCCGTTTGGTGGTGGTGACTTGCAGAGGTCGTGGACGAGGTCCAGCGACTCACGCGGTAGCTGGTCGCTTGGCATAGAATAGGAATTATTATTGAAGTGCTGCAATGAAATAACCATAAAAGGGGGGGGTAAATATGCAAATAATTTCTTTTTCCTAAGGAAAAACATAAAAAATAGCATCACCGATTACTCTCGGTGAAATTATTGGAGCATGAAAACTCAAACAATTTTTATGAGCATAGTAGAATTTTCCATATTCAACGTGTCACTATCCAAGCTATGCAACATGAGTGAATCACCATATTTGAGTAACATTTTACAAATAACAATATTTTAGAACTCTTTGAAGACAGAATGGGGTAATGTAATTGGGATACTCGTTAATTTCTTTATTTTTCCCTGCATATAAATAAATGAATATAAACGAGTAACATATTGCTATTCGAGTTTAGATAAGTACAAATTTGATAGGAGTGCCTTAATATTGAGACTGAGTCCAAAGTTCAAATACACAAATTCAGTCTAAACTATCAAGAGATGCTCATTGGTTAATGTATTTATACGTTTAACTCACCTGTCCTTATAAATAGGAGACTCCCCTCAGCCTATTAACATTTGATCATATTTAAATTATTCAACTTTTTTTTAGACTCCACATAAAAAGTTAAAATGTTTGTGATAAAATTATAAACTAATTAAAGTGCAAACTAATTAAAAGTGCAGACAAAATAACTTTAAAGTTTGATTTTAAAATGAAGTAAAAAATTATATAACTTGTATTCGAATTCATGAGTGTTTGAGTTCGAATCTAAGATTTTTTTTTTTTTAATGAGTTATCTGTAAATCACTTGCGACATTCAAGACTAGGACTTGCTCTGATTATGAATCAGAAAAATCATGCTCCAACTTAGGTTTTTTTATAAAAAAATAAAATAAAATAAAATAAAATTAACTTGGTAAGACTCTGAGAGCTCACACACTAATAGTGGATATAGGATCCGGCCCATAAAATACCCGCCCCAATTCCCTTTTCCCTCCCTCGTTTTCTCGGAAAGAAAGAGCAGGAAAATTTTTACGACCAACTCGAATTGCAGTTAAACTTAAAACCCCTCCCCTCAAGACTCCTTTTTCTTTTTCTTTTATTTTTCCATCGTATATATATATATATTTTTTCTTAATTTTTGAATCCCGCGCAATCTCTTCCCCTACCAATTCCCTTCTCCTCCGTCTAGGGCTTATCGTTTCAGCCATGTTTCTCGCACCCTAATAATTCTTCTCGAATCTTCGCACCGACGCCCAAGAATTTCAATTTCCGTTCCGATGGCGGAAGAAAAGGCCCCTTTCGGCGGTGGTGATTCGTCGAGGGCTCCGTCATCGTTCGTGAAAAGGGGCGACCGGCAAATGTTTACGGTGGAGCTCCGGCCAGGAGAGACCACCATAGTGTCGTGGAAGAAGCTGATGAAGGACGCCAACAAGGTCAATAATGGATCCACTTCCGCACCGGAGCACCACCCCAATGCGAACCCTGCGCTGGAGTCCAGAATCGCTCCCGTGAGTCTCTTTTCCATTTCGCTATGATGCTAGCATCTATTTATGTTTCTTTGCAGATTTAATTTCCAAATTCCAAGTACGTATTCGTGTCTTTCAAAATTTCTGCATACATACATTACGATTCACTGACAAGATAGCAATATGTGAATGTTTTTTCAAACTATGGATGATACTTAGCATTTGTAAGAGGGGCTGTTCAGTGACCAGTGACTGTGATTTTTTTTTTCGTAAGAGTTTTCCGTTAGGATAATGCTAATTGTTAATTAAACAAATTCTACAATACCGTTCAGGAATGACCTGGCATGATTTCTGTCTTACAATTCAGTTTTCTTTTTTATAAAAAAATAGTAATGCTCAATCATATGAATTTTTTCCATAGAATGACATGAACTGAATAATGAATTAATTGTGTTGCGTTTCGTAGTTAGTTTTTTTGTCTTTATTATGTTACAATTGTCGAAACAAATGGCCGAGTGTATTTGCTATTCGTGAACTGTTCCGTAGGGAAACCGTCCGTGATGGATAGCATCACTCTTAAAAAAAATTAGCATTTGTTAACTGAAAAGCAGCACAACTGTATGCCACATTGTTTCGTAACGGACTAACAGATTTTGTAGAAAACCTTTTGTGCTATATAGCACTGCGCTCATACAGAAAATTATTTGAAAGGGTTTTGTGGCAAACTGGAATTGTTCCTTGAAGCTCAACTATTTGACTTCAAATTTATTAGGTTGAATAATGGCTGTGCCTACTTGACTTAATATGTGTTCATCTTTTAAATTTGGTGGACTTGATCGAACTTGGTATGAATTGATTTCATTTAAAGTGATATAAGAGTATTTAAAAAAACATAAAAAATGTTATGTATCATGTCTCTCTTGATGATTTTAGTTAGGTAAACTAGTTTCATAGGTGAGGTGCTGGACTTTTCTCATTAGTCTAAGGCTATTACATTGGTACAAAAATCAGTCAGTATTATTTGCAGGATTTTTTATTTTTTTTTTACGTTAGTTATTGTTCTTTACTTCTGCCTTCAATGCACGTTCATTACTGTGTAACTTGTATGTTGAAATTTTTCTAAGCTGAATTTTCTTTTGAGATTAGTAGATACAACTGGATCTTCTGTGATCTGGTTAAGGCTTTAATATTTGAGAAACATATAAGGTGTAGTAGTTAGTGGACATATACATGTAAATATGCCTTAGTTCTATCTGGCACCTACTTCAGTTTTTTTTTTTTTTTTTTCTAATATGATAAGTGCTCTTGTTTTAAATTTATTCTCTCAATTCATAACTATAAGGTACAGGTAGTAAATCTATTTTTTTATAACATGAAATTATATCAAATATATGGAGTCAAGGTAATCAAGGCTTGGATTGACTTTAGCTTGCTTTATGCTACACAACAACAGTATTTTATTATTTGTCTTCTGGCCACTTGTATACCAGCATAAATTTGAGCTTATTGTCTTTTTGAAATTGTATGTGGTTTTGTGCTTCACTATTTTACAACCCTCACTCATCATTTTTAGGGACATCCTACTGAGATTGAAGAAAAAGATGCTTCTCAGCCAAACCGTTTCAGTGCTGTAATAGAAAAGATTGAACGCCTTTACATGGTATGTGCATATTGCTTACCAAGATTGTTACTCTATGCTATGTACAAGCATGAATTAGACTTTCTACTATAAATTCATATCATAGATGTCTATTTAAGAATTATATTAAATTTTCTAGGTAGCTTCCATATTGGGACTAATGAGATACTGAATCATTTTCAGGGTAAGGATAGTAGTGATGAGGAGGATCTACTTGATGTTCCTGATGATCAGTATGATACAGAAGACTCTTTCATCGATGATGCTGAGTTGGTTGGTATCTTTGTATATCGTTGTTCTGTATTATGTACATTTCCCCTTTTATATTACTTTGTTATGTTCAACTGTCCTTTCTGCAGGATGAGTATTTTGAGGTTGATAATTCTGCAATCAAACATGATGGATTCTTCGTAAATAGGGGGAAATTGGAACGCATGTAAGTTTTGTTTTGTTTGAACATTTGCTTTGAGTATTTCCTATTTCTTTTGTTTGGCAAACAATAGCAAGCCTTTACACTTTTTTCTTTTTCGGGTTGATTGGTGAAGTAATGGAACAATATTGCCTCAATAGGTGATTCTTTTCAGTGGTCATTTATGTGCGCTTTTGGTGTTAAATGAACATGAAATGAGATCATTTATCACTTACAGTCATTGTTGTTTGAATTGGTGACATCAGCTAAATATTAGAATTCCTGTGTGAAACTTATTATTTTTATGCTTGTAATGTTGAGAAGTTATACTTTGTTGAGTGCAATGCAACAGGCATATAAAGGAAGGTAGAAACTCCATCCCTCTTCTTTATATGCAGATTCTAAGACAAAAGGTAGATTAATGGTTTCTTATCATAAAAATTTAAACAAATCCTAAAAGGGTTTTGAAGTACTGACTCTCGAGGCAGCAGGGTGGTGTTGATGGATGACTGTTGGGAGTTGGCTAAATGCATGACTAGAACATAAGCTTTAGTTATGGAAATTTGAACCTAAAATTTTGAGGAGTGGTTCTTTTACACTGTTTAACTATTTCCATAAAATGTTTGGTACAGCCTTTGAAAAATGCTGCTTTATTTGCAAGATTAAATTTGGAGTTCAAGTTGGTGCTGCTAGCCTGCCATGTTAACTAAGATGTCTAAGTCACTAAATGAGCTTTGTACCTTCTCATTTGTTTTAATTATTTTCTTCTAATATTTTTATGTAATAACCATATACTAATTTTGTTTTATCTCTTGCCTAAAAGGGAAATAGTATCTACATTTTTAGGCAGCTCATTAACTTGTTGAGATTAAATGAGTTCAATTTAAAGTTGGCCACTCTGAGGTCTTTAAACAGTTCTGTTACATTCATATTTGAATTCATCAAAAGATTAGCGTCATACAAGACCACACAAACATAGAATTTGTTGTCAGAAGTTCCTATAGCCTTTTTTAAGTAGCATATTTTATTTTTATCGTTTTCCTTTTTTATATTACAGACATCTTCTTTAATTAAATTTCTTCTTTTATAAGCAATAAAGTATGTAATTGTTGTGTTATTATCATTGTTACTCCTGTTTCATTGCTGATGGTTGGTCTATTGTTCTAAACTTCTAATTTTATTGTATTTACTGTCAAATAACCTTGTTCTTTAGTTGGTTCAAAGTATTCATCAGTTATAACTATTTTTTTGGGCTCCCAATTAACATGCATGCCTTTATTAGTAATTCTGATTTAGTGGAGTTCTTTTTTCATGTTTCTGACAATATTTTAACATTATTTTTCTGGCTTATGGTTGAATATTCTTTCTTGTGACACTTGTCTACAAATGATGCACCAACTTTCTGAATCTATTAAATTGAACAACAACAACAACCAAGCATTTTCTCACTAGGTGGGGTCGGCTACATGGATCAAACGACGCCATTGTGCTCTATCATAAATTAAGTCTTTAGAAATGCCATTCAAATCTAAAATTTTTTTAATCGTTTTACCTATAGTCTTTTTTTGTCTCCCTTTACCTCTAGCTATTGGGCTATCCTCCACCTGCTCTACTCTTCTTATAGGGGCTTCTTAGAGTTTTCTCCTTACATGTCCAAATCACCTAAAGCAAGATTCTCCCATCTTTTCCACAATAAGTGCTACTCCTACTTTCTCTCTAATGCATTCATTCCTAATCTTATCTTGTCTTGTATGGCCACACATCCATCGCAACATCCTCATCTCAATGACACTGACCTTATGCTCTTACTGATTTTTTACCGCTCAACATTCAGTATCATATAACATCATGGGCCTTATAGTTGTGTGGTAAAATTTGCTCTTAATCTTGAGAGGCACTTTTCTATCACAAATAACTCCTGAAACACTCCTCAATTTAATCCATCCAGCTTGAATCCCATGGTTTACATCTCCCTCTATCACAAATTTATTAAATTGAAGATTGGAGTAAATAAATTGATTCATGCAATTTCTTGAATATTCTTATTGACATTCTGTTTCTTTCTATATTACAAGAAATGAACCTCCAGTATTACCTAACCAGCAACCAAAGAAAAGGCGCCGAAAAGATATATTGAAGAATCCTGGTGAAAATAATGATGGTCATGGATCAAATAAACATGTAAAAGTGGGCAAGACAACAGCTGGAAAGACAGCATCATTACCTGTGAAGAGTACATTTGATTCCTCTCAGAATTTGGTTGTACCTGGTGAACATTCTGAAGACTTGAAATTTCGGAATCAATTGGATGTCTCTGGAATTAGTTCGAAAAAGAAAACTTCTGATACTAGACCAATATTGGATCCTTCTGTCTGTTTGAAAGTATCAAAGGATAATGTTCCTTCTTCTGTGGCGGAAGCTAAAGATGCTGATAAACAGAAGATAGGAGTACTTGAACCTAAGAACACAAGTGATAAATATAAAGATGCAAGTGGATTGCTTGATACTTCTCATCAGAAGTACCATGAAAAAAGTGCATATGCACATTCTAAATCCCAACCTGGAAGACCCTCAAGTAATATTGATGATTTGGAAAATACAGGTCGGTCAAAAGAAAAAAATGGCATCCGTGAACTACCAGATCTTAACTTGTCTGAGGGAAAGTCTGCTATGCAAGCACCAGTAAGTTTACTTATTTTGCTTTTCTGTTGTCTTTCTTTATTCTGGATTCAATTTGATAAATAATTTAAAGAAACAAGTGATACCGAAACAAAGGTCCTCTGTGGCACTTCTATCAATTGAGTTTTGCTATTCAATATTAAATTGAAGGGTTCTGCCTCTCAGGCCATAAGCACCCCATGAAGCATGTTGAACTGCCCGCCAATAAGCATTTTCTTTGTAGAACCAATTTCCATTGCAATTTACAGTTCAAATCTTACATTGAGGCATTGCCAGACAAAGTGAGTGTCAAATTTCACAACAATGTGCCAATTAATAAGGGGAAAAAAGCCTTTGCTGACTTCCTGTCCTTTTTGCATGAAGAACAACACTTGCATTGCACGAATTCTTAGTTGTGTAGCATCTTAGTTGTCGTTCTTCAACCTTGCGTTGTTATCTTGGCTGTCATGGGGCATCCTTTTTCATTCAAAATAATTGCTACTTAATTTAAGGAATACTGGTATGCATTTGTTGATTCATGCTTAAAATGGATTTAAAGGGATAAGGGGGACTTTGGAAAAGTGTACTATCCTTATAACAGACACTTGGTGAGATAGACATGTCGTTCTAATTACTGTGACTACTGAAGGTGAAAGTTGTGACAGTGGAATGTTATGCGTGTAACATATGCTGTAGTAGTCATGAGTTTGGTTGAATGTGATGCAGAAATCTGAAAACATGCACAAGAAAGATGGTTCTAGTGTTAGGCCAAAAACTTCAATGCTTGAAAAAGCTATTCGAGAGTTAGAAAAGATGGTTGCAGAATGTAAGTTTGGAAATTGTTTTGAAGTTCACATTTTTCATAGATAGGCAATGTGGTAAGTTTGTTGTTAATGCTAAGTTTTACTTTTCTTTTCTTTTTTTTTTGGTCAAATATTGTTTCAGCAAGGCCACCGACTGTGGAAAACCAGGAGGCTGATAGCACCTCCCAGGCTGTCAAACGGAGGTTGCCTAGAGAAATAAAGCTAAAGCTTGCTAAAGTTGCTAGATTAGGGGTACTGGCAAATTCTGCTCTCCTTCCTGATTTTATGCTCTTAGATATATATACAAAATTTTATATTTTTTAGTCAGGGGCTTTGAACATTGTTTGTAATATTAAGTGTACATTTTTTCTGCAGCAGGCAAGCCAAGGGAAAGTATCAAAGGAGTTAATTAACCGTCTTATGAGTATTCTTGGACACCTGATTCAGCTCAGAACACTAAAGGTATTTCAGCCTTTTATGTACAAACAATAATCCTTTAGTATCTTTTGTTTCAGTTTCCAACTATAATCTTCTACCACTCTTTTAGCTGACATATATAGTTGGGACTGGGTATATTTTTTTTTTCAATGTTGGTGTATTTATTTCGATGTTACAGTTCTGAAAAATACTTGATGATTGATGCTTTATAATTTGCCACCATTACTATTGGTTGTCAGTTAGAAGATTGGTGTACTTATTTCAGCCTGGTACTATTTGTCACCATCTATGTTGCACTGGCACCCGGTTAGGATACGGGTATGGGGTACAAAATTTTTCAAAAAACTAGAGTATGGGTACGTCATATATATATATATATATATATAACTGAAATTTCATTATTTCACACAATAAAGTATGACAGCACAACATAAAAATTAAAACACAAATTTCAACATAAAAGCTTAAAACAAATGAAATTCAACAATTGCAACATAAAAATAAAAATGCTGCAAAATAATAAAACAAACCAACTACTGTATTATAGATATTAGTATCTGATCAAGAGCACAACTTCACAAACTCAAGAGCACAACTTTCGAAGTGAGAATCAAACAGATTTTTTCGAAAAAAAGAAACCAGAATAAGAATCATATGAACAAATCATTCATTTGGGTTTGGGGCTGTTCACGCAAGAGAGGAGGAGGGTTCTGCCGGAGAGTTCTGCTGCAAAGATCGCTGGAGTGTTCTGCCACCACAAAAAATGCTGGTCGCTGGAGCTGCAATCGCCTCAGAAAGCTGGCTCGAGAAGAGCTGTGCGCCTGGGTCGACAAGGAGAGCAGAATCAGGCTGGGTCGAATGGGAAATTAGGGAAGCAGGAAATCCCTATATATGGCTGTGAAACGCAGCTGTTTTGGGGCAAAATTTTGAGTGAGCTGTACCCAAGCCGAACCAAGCAGTATCAAGCCGTACCCAAGCCGCACTTGAGCCATACCCATATATGAAATTCAAAAAAAAAAATAATATATATATATATATATATATATATATTATATATATATATATATATATTTTTCTGGTTCGTACCGGTATGCACCCATTGCGTACCTGTAGCGTGCCTGGTACGTACCAGGTATGTGTACCCATGCTTCAAAGGTCACCATTACTATTGTTAAGGCTGCCTACTATAGATCCACATAGTGGGTCCAACCCTTCTTTGGACCGCGCATAGCAGGAGCTTTATAACACTAGGCTGCCCTTTTTTTACTATTGGTTGTTGAACCCAAAAGTTATGTTAATTTGAGATTAAAGTGTGTTTCTCTCAAGTCACCTGTCCTACCATCCACTATCCTGCACTTTTGTACAATTTGTTGTTAATTTAATTATTAGGATATGATTTAATAAGTCTAGAGTGGTGCATTGGATACATTCCTGACCTAATCACATTTTGAGTGACTTTTGTGACCTGAAAAGATTAATTCTCTTTTCTTCTTTTTTTTTCTTTTTCCTTTAGTTTGTGTACTTAAATGTGATGTGACTATTCATGTCTATGTAATTCTTATCGCTAAATGATAGTATTTTGCCAATTCTTATCTTGAGGAATGAAATGAAGAACCTGTTTGTTTTAGATTTTGGAGACTCCAGAATCACATTTGGTCCTCCAGAATTTATTCTTATAGTAACTGATCATGTTTGGGTAGTTTTTCAAGCTCACATTTTTTATGCAGTAGAATTGATTATAGGAAAAGTAAGATTTTGTTGCTTCGGTAAATAGAATTGATTCTAGTAGTGGGAGCTAGTGATTTTTTCCAAAGAATCTCCATGATCAACACCACAAAATTTATTTTAATAAGTGGGACTCTAATTTTCGAGAGATATCCCTATGTTTACACTTCTAAAGTTATTCTACTTTATAAAAATCAAACACACTCAAAATTTTGAAATTAATTATTTTACAATCCAACCCAAAAAGGTAAAAAATTCCCACCCTTTATTTATTGTATATGTGGTAGTCTTAACAATTTTCATAACTATTCTTCTCTTTGTTTATATTCATTGTTGTTTAGGCATATTTAGTTTCCTTTAATGCTTGAAACTACATATCTTCTCATGCCATGTCTTCCTCCTACAGAGAAACTTAAAAATTATGATCAGCATGGGTTTGTCTGCAAAGCAGGAGAAAGATGATAGGTTTCAACAGATAAAGAAGGAAGTTGTTGAGATGATCAAGATGCAGGCCCCATCTCTGGAATCCAAGGTTTATTACAGTTTCCCTTGCTATTTTATTCCTTATCAAATATTGGTAAACTAGCTTCAATGTGTTTTATTTTCTCTCATTCAATTCTCCATTTTGCTTATCTTTGTTGGTTCATCGTTACTATTTTTTCTTCTCTCCCATTATATTATTATCCATATTATATTTATTTTTGTTCTTTCTTATGGATGTTTCTCTTAATGAACTCAATGCAATTTGAGTTTTCTGTGCAAATCCTAATTACGACATGCTTACTTATGGATCATTTGCCTGGAAAGGGATTTCATTTGTTGTAATTATGATACTGAATGTTTTCTTTCTATATCTTCTGATGTTTGCACTGTATCTTGGTTACAAATCTTCAGGACATTTCAATCATATTTTATTAACTAATATTTTGGTTATTTTAATTTTTTTTTCTGGCATTTCAGCAACAGCAACAAGCTGGAGCATCTGGTGATTTTCAAGAATTTGGTCCTGATGGAAAAGCAATAACTAAAAGGAAGTTTAGTATGGACACAGCATTGGAGGACAAGATTTGTGATCTCTATGACCTTTTTGTTGATGTACAGAAGTTTGAGCTATAAATACTTATTTATCCTGTTTGGTTTGAAAAAGCTTTTTCGTAATGAATCTTGTTTGTAATTTTTCTAGGGGTTGGATGAAAATTCAGGTCCGCAAATCAGAAAGTTGTATGCTGAGGTGGTTCAAATTTTCTAAATCTTCCTCTCAATATTGGTCTAGCAGGGTTATTGGGTTGCTTGTGTGTTTATCTGGAGTTGTATTATGAATTTATGATGCTGAGGATCACAAACTTAATCAACTTGTTTTTCAGTTCTTGACCTGCTTCCTCTAAGTTTGATTTGGTTTATTCTCTGTGCCTCCTCGTTCAAGTTAAAATTACATATTATTTACATATAAAATTACATTACACACTGCTATTTAAATCTCTCCTTCTATCCCTTTCTCTTCAAGATACTGAAGAAAATGGTTCTCAATTGGTTTTACACTCATGAAAATTTTCTCGACTGCCATTTGACGTTCTTTTTTCTCCCAAGTCCCCATAAACATTTCTCTTCTTCCAAGTTAATCTGTTTGCATTTTTATAAACAATATAATTTTTTCTAACTTTCAAGTCCCATGTCTTCTTCAGCTTGCGGAATTATGGCCAAATGGTTACATGGACAACCATGGGATCAAACGTGCAATTTGCAGGGCAAAAGAGAGGCGCAGAGCACTGTACAGCAGACATAAGGTATGCGTTTTGCAGTGAATAATAACTTTTTAACTTTGGTGAAGTAATATTCTAAAGTCTCTCTCTAAAAATGAAGAACAGTCTTCCCTTGTTCTCAAAGTTTTAAAAATTAGAGAGGAGTTTCATGAACATAGTTTGTGGTCTAGTCTGTAAATACCAATATGGCATGGCCTCATTGGAAACTACACATTCCTGGGGCTTTAATTTTTTCCTTGTACTAACCTAAATTGGCATAAGAACACTTTATTCCAATATGCTATTAGGGCTTTCAATAGATAACTGCAAACTATGAACTACAGAAAATATTGTTAAAATATTTAAGTTATTGAAATTATTATATCCTGGATGTATTAAATCTTCTTTACAATAGCTACAAATGGAAATTCAGTTTTTGCTATTTCTGGAATCTTGGTTAGACATGGTTGTGTTTTCAACAAGAATGTGATATGCTAGTTGGCTGGTAGATTGTTACTTTTTCTTCAGTGGCTTAGCCATATTTCTGCTCTCTCTCTCTCTCTCTCTCTCTCTGTTTGAGTTGATCACTCTTTTAAGTGTGTAAATGTCAAGTTATTTATTTATTGGTCAACAAAGAAAGTGTGCTTTGTGCCATGAATTGATCAGTGGGCTCTCATTTCATAGAATAGTATTTATTTCTGGATTTAAACCTTTCCATTCTTTGCCTCTTTTTTCCAGTCTCCATTCTTTCTCCTGTCTCCCTCCCATTGAGACTATTTGCTATGCTATTTCTTTGTTCATAATTCCGATGATGGCAGCAGACTTCTTGTTAAGAAAGATCTCCAAATTTTATCTCACTGCGTTTTTGGATTTCAGAGAAATCTAATTTGGGTGAACATCTATGTTGGAAGTTGGTTATTTCGTATTCAAGGTGTTTGTAATGATATAGATACTGTAAACTTCTTTCACTGTTTTTTCTTTGGTTTTCTATATAATTACATTCTATTGTGGTCTTGATATTTTAGTCTGTTAGAAGTACAAATCCTTTTTCAAACATGAATACTAATATTAATTCAGACAATTGAGGCTGTCTCTGGCCTTCCAAATTGAAGATACTCCAACTATCATGTTTCTTCCTGTTCCTCCCAAGGCTTCAAAGCTTTGCTTTCTTTATTAGAGTCTCTAAAGTAACGTAGCATCACAAAGGCTTATCTTGGTATTTCAAATAGATATTTATTTATTAATCATTTTTGTATGGCCATGAAGGATAAGGCTCCTCTAAAGTGAGTTTGTCTTTAAAATGAGCAAGTAAGGGTGTATCTACCCTTAATTTGATAAAATGCATCAAGATCTCAACCCGCTAAATGATCTAAGAGTAGATACATCCCTATTTGCTCAGTTTAGAGATAAACTCACTTTAGAAGAGCTTTTCCGGTCATAAGATAGGGAAAAAATTTTGAATGACCTACTGTATGTTGGAACAACATTTGATTTTTCATGATTCAAATGCTATTGATGTTGATGGAAGAACTTGCTTTTAGTTCTTTGTATGTACAGATGACAAGCAGGATTTGATATTTGTCAGGACAATGTCGTTTTTAGTGTATTTCTATATCATTGATATACTCATGTATTGTTAGGATCAGGAAAAAATTAAGAGGAAGAAGTTATTGGCACCTCGGCAAGAGGAGAGTGTTCAATTTGATGCTAGTTCAATTACATCTCAGCAGAACATGCGCGAGAGATTAGCTCCAGAGTCTGGCAGTCATGCTTTTGCTTCAGTGAACAAGGCAGTTTCTAATATAGTTACAGCTGTTCGGGTTCCCAGCCCTTCTATGAATGGTCCAAAACAAGAAAAAGCAAAGGGAAGTTCAAGCAGTTCCCTGGATGATGTCAGGGTTGCAGATGGTGTTTTAATAAAGAAGGTAAAGAGAAAGCCAGAACTGGAGTTGGAAGGAACTCATTTTCGCCCTGAGAAGCTGGCTTCTTTGCAGGGAGAAGAAAGGCCTAGGTCCCTAAAGCAGTCTGCAGGTCTTCCCCCAAAATCAAACCTTCAGCCAACATCTCTCCCTGGTCTTGAACAGTCAAGCTAACATGATATCAACTAGGAGGTTTACACAACAGAATGTCTGTGTATCACAGTTTTATGTTTTTTTTTTTTCCTAATATTTTTTCTTCAATCCTCCCCTCCCAAAATCAAATTGTATCCTACTGATTGTTACCATTTTTGTAATTAAATGTCTTTGCAAGGTTCCTTGAAATATAGATAGATTTGTTGATTGTTAGTGATAGTGGCAAACCGTGTCTGGCCTCACTATACTTCTTGCAGGTATTGGGGCTTCTGCAGTACGCATACAGTTTTGATGATAAGCATGAGTCTCTAGAATT
Organism: Ormosia emarginata; assembly: GCA_029884605.1. NCBI lineage: Eukaryota > Viridiplantae > Streptophyta > Magnoliopsida > Fabales > Fabaceae > Ormosia > Ormosia emarginata. The sequence continues at coordinate 13,363,050 of JAQQTP010000078.1, read as the reverse complement.
GGTGGTTGAGTAGAGGAGTAGTTATACTAGGCTTAAGGCTATTAAAGTAAGTTTTGTGCTTCTACAACAGGTGCCATTAAGCAAAAGTCATTTTGACGCTAGCCTAGCTAAAGGTTACATTACGAAAAGATCTGATCACTAAACTGAAGAACCAGTGGACTAGACACAATTTTGTATAAGATTATTTTTTTCCAGCCAACACCTTTACGGTTTAAATGCCAATATTAAATTTATGTTGAGGGATAATGACAAATAAATACGACAATTTATGTGGATGCTCATGTCTTCGCCAAAAGTAAAGAAAAAGAGAATGAATGTGGTGCATTTGTATGTTTTTACATACACTTCCATAAAAGAAGTCTTATAAATTGGCACATCGTGGTTTTATGAATAAACATGAAGGACAGACAAAATATGATGAACGTTGAAACGTGAATAACTTTTTATTGTAATTCGAATAATATTCAAGTATGCGAACGATTTCTTAAGGTGGATCATTTTTTGCCATAATAACATTAACTAATTACATCTTTTTGATCTATCAAATTGTTTGAGCCTATTTAAAAGTCATTACATTATTTCTTTTAGGGTAATGCTATACATAAACTAACATATATTTCTGCATCATTAAATTTGAAATTTGACTCTTTTAAAGTATAACTTGTATTTTAGCGTATAAAGTACACACATTTTAGTCTTTAAAAATAATGAATCGAGTTGAGTTGCTCCATGATGTGTGTAATGTCACATCAATTTTTTTCTAAACAAATTCACATGCAAATTGTACAGTTATTTTCTCTTTTTTCTTTAATAAGTGCATTCCATATAGTATCATTCATTTCCTCAAACAAAAATGTCATATCGTAACTAGTAGGCATAGAACTGCACATGGAAAAGGACATGTAAACTCATGTTGGATGAAAATCCATGTATGATAATCCCAACAATTTATTAAGTGTCACATTTCATCCGGTGTCTATTGTGTTCAACAATTATGTTTTATAAAAACAGCACTTAAAAATGAAACAAAAAATGTAGAGTTACTTAATTGCATGTGAATTCGTGAATAAACCATTTTATGACATTGCACATACGCAGATGTTAATATAGTAGTACAGAAATATGTATAAATATTTGTATAGAGTGCTTTTATATATCATTACTCTTTATTCACCTATTTGATATTCAGGTTCAATTTTGTTATACCCATACAGTTGTGTGATCGTTTTTCAAAGGTAAAATGATTTTTTCCCCCTTATCTTTATTTTTTTTTTCAATTTGATCATGTAATTTTTTTTTTAATTCAGTTCCTTAGGTTTAAAATTGTCAATCAATATGATTTTCTATAACAATTTTATGAAATAGACTAACAGAAGTCATGAGGTATCATTAACAGTGATGATGTGTTACTAACATAGAAATAATGTGACGATGAATTGGCAATAACATGTCATCACTGGTTATTGACACGTTATCATTTCTATTAGTAAAGTGACAAAATCGTTATATTGTATCACATTGATTGACGATTCTAAATTTAAAGGACCAAATTGACTAAAACAAAGTTATAGAACCAAATTGAAAAAAAGAAATAAAATTAAATAATTAAAATACCTTTTTTTTTCTAAATATAAATAATAACTAATACTTATAGGATAAAATTTTAGGTTATATTTGGTGTGTCGTATAAAGAGGATCTGATAGTATAAATTAATATTATCAGACTTTATCAGACGTTTAGTATGTCCACCTGATAGGATAGTCAAATCCGGTCAAAGTTTTTTATCTCACTTTAATAGTATAACGCTATCCTCCTTATGATCCCTTGATATAATCTGATAAGATTTTCCTCCCACCACTACCCTCCACTTTTAATATTATTAAATTCCTAATTATTTATTATTATTATTATTAAATTCATAATTATTATTATTATTAAATTTTATTTTTATTACTATTAAATTCTTAATTATTATTATTGTTATTATTATTATTATTAAATTCTTAATTGTTATTATTATTATTAAATTCATAATTATATTCATAATAATAATAATTATTATTATTAAATTCGTAATTATTATTATTATTATATTCGTAATTATTATTATTATTATTTCATTGGTGGTTTGACAAGCAAAAGATGATAGTAAAAATGTTAATGATAATATAGTCATAGTAAATAATTATATACACTATCAAGTTATTTATACTAAATGCACCAAATGCTTGATAGTATAAAAGCTTGTCAGCTTATTTATACTATCAGACATTATCCTATTATCTTATACTATCATGTTTTATATTATCAGGTGTACCAAACACAATCTTAAGTGCTTCTAGATGGTATAAACAAAGGAATTGAACATCTTAATTGGCCTTTGAACATAATCAACCTTTCAACGAGTTAAATCGTGTGAACTGAACTATGATTTGGTAGGTTGAACTAGTTCAAAGTTTATTTACCGTTAAATGCACCAGGTGGTGAAATTGAATGTTGATCCTTTTGTTTGGAAAGAAAAGCATCAACCAATAGACAACTATATATTCTTATTACATTTTAATTTAAGCGATTCTGGCTTAATAATATTTTATTTGTATTTAATTTTTTAATTAATTATTAAATTCAACACATTAGTAATGAAAAAGAAAAAAAATTGCATAAATTAAAATCATAGATGTGAAATATAATATAAGAAAATTATGTAACATTTTATTTTAGATATCAACTACAATATATTACTATTATCTCGCTTCCTCTCCCTCACTTCTGCATATGACTTTCTTATTAGTCATCATGATGATGATAAACTTAGCGATAAATTAGTTTCTCTCCTTTTCATTCTTCTAATGTCAGAAGAATCTTGTGATAAACTGAGTATAAATTTAAATTATAATCAATATCTCACATAATTGAAAAACAATGTGAGAATATATCTTAAATTGATTTTGTTAGATTATTTTTTCCTTGTCAGTATTTTTTTGGGTACAAAGAGGGGCTAAAACTTGGTTGTATTTTTTGCTTTTTTTCTTTTAAACATTTATTATTACTTGATTTTACTATATTATTACTCTTTTTTTCAGATTGATTTTTCAATCAAATAGTATCTTTTTTTACTTAATTTTTTGTACTAATATGATAATAGCTTCATTTTACATATTTTTTTTATAAAAGATAGACATTATTATAATTTAATATAATTAATTTTAATAGTTTTATGATATTATTATTTAATTACAGAGAGAAATTAATTTTATTTAATTATTATTATATTTTCAGAATTTAAAAAAGGATGACAACTTCTAATAATATAAAAGTCTCATACGTGATTACATGCAAGAGAAATAAATAAAAAATAATGAATATGCTGGAACAAATTAGAACCCGTGAATAGGATAAAGAAAATAAAGAAACTTGGCCCACGGTGCAGGCAAGCTGGAGCAAATCAAAAGGTGCAAACAAAGTTAATGGACCTTACAAAATTGAGTGAAATAGTGTGCTGAAATTAAAATCCAACTTGAGGAGGCGGTTTAGAATTTTTATATATATTAAGGCACACGGCACGGAACAGGGGGACGAGATTACGTAGCGTGAAATCAGATTGAAGAATTGGACACCACACGCCGTTCAAGGAGCGCCGTGAGAGATTGGAGGCCACATTACAGAACGCAGAAACGCAGAGTATACTGCAGAGAAGAGTATGCAAAATTTTAGTGAAATAAATTTGTTGTGTTTTAATATTTTTATATTTTGTTAAATTTTTTATATTAAAAGAGTGATAAAATTTTTATTATTTTTATATTATTATGTTGAGTTATTGATATTTAATTTTAAGATTTATTGTTTATTGATTATATTTTTTTTATATTATATTATATGAATGAATTTTTAGATGATTTTAATCATTTTTTTATGTTTTGTAATTTATTTATATTATTTGAGTGTTTGTGGTAATTGTTAGATATTAATTATAATTTTTTATTAGAAATACATTTGATGATTTGATAATTTACTAATAATTAGATAAATTTTATCATATACTTAATTATTATTTTTAGTATTTTATTAATAAATTTTTCTTGAAAGACATGTTTATTAAATTATTTGGATATAATAATTTGATATTTAATGAAAATTAATCTTGATAGATAAATTATTTTCTATTTACTTTTTTTCTTTTCATTTTATTTTAGTTATTAATTTAATTTAATTTTTATATTTTTAACTCATCAATTTATGCGATTAGATTAGAAAGAATTTTTTAATATTTAAAATTAACTCTAAATCCTTATGAGATTGACTTTATATTTATTTAACTGTATTTCAATATAGCTCATACACTTACGAATATTGTTAGACTTTTAAAAAGTCACAACACAACATGTGACGTATTCCTGGTTCAAACTTTTCAATTATTCAGTATTAATCTTTCTTAAATCAGTTTAATCTAAAACTATTAGGAATATTAGGGTGATAAAACTAATGGTAATTTAATTCCAATATATCTTAAATAAATTTTATTTGATTATACTTTTCTTTTTAGTGTTTTTTATTTTCTTTTTTTTTTAGTACAAAGACAAGCCCAAGTCCAAGTATTTTTGTTTAACTTAGCTTCTCGTGCTAATATAATTGGGAAAACAATATAACAACATATTTTAAGTTAATTTTATTACATTATATTTTTTGTGATATTAATTTCTTAATTGTTATGAACTTATTTTGAAATGGATTCAGAAGGATACCTAAGATAAGTATGTTACAGTAGTTTCCTCCTTGCATAGCTGCAGTAGAACATGTTGGACTAGGGATGAGTACCTGTAAATGGGTTCCAACGCTCAAATCAGACAGTGCATAAGTATGATTTATGCAGTGAGATAACAGATACCTGATTAGGGTGACTTAACTTGATATTTATAGAATGTGACTGAAATCGTAATGCGATCAGTATTAAGTGCAGATATTTAGGATTTGTATTCTGTTAGGGATCTCATTTCTTTTGCTGTTGGAGAGGGATCCATATAATATAAGAACGTAGATATCGTAATCAACAGTTTGAGGCAATTATGGGTCCTATAATCTCATAATATCTTGATTGGCAATTAAAGATACTCTAAGATATATTCACTGCACAGATCTAGTGATCTTGTTATTATGGCTCAATGATGTAATCCATTAGCTTTCCGTTCCAGGGTCATAACCACGTGTCACCAAGACTTGCCGGGGTGTTCATGGCGGAGGTTGGTGGTATGCGTGTCGGGTTCGATCCCAATAAACGGGATCCCGGATCATGCTCCAAAATAGTTGTCCCTAGTTTGACGCTTAGATGAAACAACTTAGTGCCAAGGTATATAATGGGATCACAGGGCACATGGTTAATAAAGGAGCCCTATCGTTAATGTCGGGACTCGCAATGTTTTACGCAAAAAGTTGAGGTCTGTTGTAAAATGTAAAGTACCTCTGGGGTTGGCATACAAGGTCGGAATCCATCGTGGATTACTACTTGCATTGTCATTTTGCCATTTGAGGTTTGCCTTTTATTGCCCCCGTGCATGGGTTACAGGGTCTTTGTCCTTTCTTGCAGCTTTGCTCTGTGACTCATAATAATTCTGAGCTTCCTTGGAAAACTGCTGCTCTGACTTTATTGGGAATTAAAGATCCTTTAAGAGAGGATGTCAACTTGATGTTGTTTCCCAACTATTCACTGCTCCCATAACCAATCAGAAAGAGAGAGCATTAAATGCGGGTTTTGCTGTGTGATCAGGTCATCTTTCCAAGGACCAATCATATCACTTCATTCTCTTTATAAATAGGGAATGTTTGCATTAAGTTTGGTACTTCCTTCGTTGCTTTCCTTTTGCTTTGTGAAAAACATTGAGAATTATCTTCTTTCAGAGAATGGTTTCCCTTTCCTTTTCTATGCGCGCATAGAGGGTTTTGCCCTTTGTGAAGGTTATCTTCCAGTTCTTTACAAAATCTCTGAAGATGTTTACTTCGCTTTTTGTTAGTCCCTCCGATGGGGGCCTTTTTTTCTTAGCTTAATGGACGATAAGAGCCTTTCTCTCCCGACGTATGTAGGAGTGTTTGATCCATCCACTTTTGCCAGGAGGATTTATGGTTCCCGCCGCGTTGGACAGAGGTACTCGGAGAAACACTGCCCTTGCCCCTCTTTCTTCCTAAGTGATTTGGAGGCACCAGGTTGGTCATTTGACAGGTCTTCTAAGTGTAGTTGGATAAGTAGGAAGGCCTATTAGAGCAGCTCTCCATGTTTTGAAGCAACTTGGAGTGATTGTGAAGCCGATTGAAGTTCCGGTAAAATAATCTTTTGATGAAAGGTTGTGTCCTGTCCAACAGAGGAAGGTAGATATTGATCCTTATTATCACTATGAAGGAGGCAGTGAAAAAGAATTTGGATGGTGTTGACTTTTGGGATCGTTGTTGTCAACAAGTGTTTCGTTCTGGTTGCCTTTGCCAAGTTCTCCAATGGGCCTTCTGTTCAACAGAGAAGAGACTGATACTGGTTTTAGAGGAACCGTGGATGTGGCAATGATCCAGGATGCCGGTGACGATGATGTTGGTTTCCTTTCTCGGGTTCTCCAATGAACACTTTTTTCTAAACACTTTTGATGAATTTTTCCTTCTCTTTTTGTTAAAGCTGGTGATGTATAGAATAAGAACAAGTAATAAAAATTCTTTTTTGAATTTTATCTTGCATTCTCTATCTTGCATCTTCTATTTTCTCTTTCTGTCTTCCGCTATCCATGCTAAGTCCAATGCTCAGCTTGTAAAGATATTCTCAACTTTGTTATGTTGCTCCCAGCTTGGTTCTTGGTTAGTACAACGAAGTGGCAAGCTTGAGTTCTTGCCCTCAAGGTCTGTGTACTAAGTAGCAAGCTTCAAGGCCTTAATCCTAGGGTTTGAGGACGAATGTGGATCATCTAGGGTCCGCCTTTTCTTTGTCTAAATCAGTAAGAACTTCTTGATTCTAACATTAGCTTAACAACCTCAATGAGTGTTTTCCAAGTGCCCAATGGCAAGGAGAAGAGCAACAAGGCAAATTAGGGCAGCCGAGGAGGAGCCCCTGGTCCTCGCCCCAATGAGACCCACATATGCTTGGGCTATCGACGGCATTTGGAAACATACGTCCATATATTCCTCTGAGGCAAGACTTTGAGAGCTCTTGAAATATTTAATGCTTAAGTAAAAAGGTTTAAGGGACTGAAAGTTTCAAGTCTTGTGTCTGGAGCAAGACGACAAGGTATGCATGCAACAGGAAGGGTCATGACTTTATGTTTCTATATGAAGGCCTTTTCCTAGACTTTGGTCTCCGGCTTCCATTCACAAATTTTCAGATGACGGTGCTCCATATTCTTCGCGCCGCTTCGACCCATATTCACCCTAATAGAGAGGTTTTTTTTTCTATTTTTTACGCGATGGAACCTCTAGGGGGAATGTGTTGTAACAATCTTGGATGTTAGTCAAATCGAGCTCCAAGCGGAAAGTCTCTGAAATCTTCCAAGATAGCTACAAAGATTTTAAGCACAAATTCTTTAAACTGATGGCAGCGTAAGGCACCCAACCATTTTATCTAAAAGGTAACAGGAAACCAGCATTCTGCTTGTATTGGTCTCAACAGACATGGGACACCCCCATCGAGTTTATCGAAAGCGAAAATGAAGCATCTTGACGAGAGAAATGTTGAGTGTGTCGATTTCATAATCAGATGAGGGGCAGAAGTTGGCCAAATCAATGCAAGGATATCCTAAGCATTGCTGGTGATGATTACCTCTAGGCTGTTCTTGGTAGGGAATTCAACCATTGTGCCCGCCTTATTTCTCTTCACTCTTAGCATCTTATGTTAAACATGTATTTCTGACCTGTTTCCTTTTCTTGTTGCGTTGCAGATAACATGACTACTAACAAGGATGCTGCATCTTCTATCGAGGTGCTCAAAGCTTTGAGGACAAAGAAGAATCAAGTTGGATCTTCTTGTTACCAGCCCACTGTTACTCTGCTTCTCGTTATCTGAGATCGGATCTGGAGCCCCCTACACAACCCTATTAGGGGAGGAAGAGGAAGGCCGTGGAGAGTGTCGTGGTAGAAGACTGCAATAAGATCGTTGTTGTGGAGGGAGATCCTGGTTGGAGGATAGATCCTCTGCCTTTGATTACCTGGGACAGGTTGTTCAGGGAGTTCATCGACAACATTTTTCTGAGTGATGATGTTGTTAAATTCATCACTTGGAATAGGGTGCCTGAGGCTCTATCTTTATTTCAAACTTACGTTCTCCTGACTGTTGCTAAAGCCCGGCTTCTTGAAAGGACAATGCTGACATTCGAAAGAAGGGTAGAGGACTAGCTGAAAGCGATCGAGGCCGAGGGAAGACAACAACTAGAACAGGCCCTCAAGGGCAAAGAAGAGTCGAAGGTAAAAGTTGCTAGGTTAGAAAGGGAGCTTACTGACTCCAAATATTTGCTCGTCAACGAAAAAGCCCAGTCTGATGAAGCCAACACTACTAATGCCACCCTTCTAGCTAAAGTGGCAGAACTGGAGGAGGAGAGGGCTGAGCTATTCATCATCAGCACCAATATTGGTGTTGAACGGTTCCGCAATGCAGTCACCCAAGTTTAGTACTTCAATCCTAATGTTGAATTGGATTTGTCGGATCTGAGTCTAGATAAGATATTTCAGGAGGGAAATCTGGTTATTGTGGGGTCAATTAGTGAACCGACTGCCACTAACCATACTAATGAGGCTTCCGCTCCCATAATGGATTTGACTAAAAGGGGCTTAGATGTGGATCAACGGAGTACGGAGGAAGCCGAAGCTCAAGAATATCTTATTCCCCCTCTTTTCGTTTTGTCCATTTTATTCCCCCTTGCGTGGGGCTTTTTAATTTTTCTAAGACAATTACCCCGGTTGTCGGGGTGTTAAATATATTTTTATTGCTAATTTTCTCTTCTATCGTCCTTATTTGGTGCAACGCCCATTGTGTTACTTGTCACAACCATTTTATGGACTTACGAATATTTCAACCTAGGGGAAACCATGGTCTTGGGTCCAACGCCCATTACGTTTAAGCAATTGAAATTCCACTTAGGACTTAGGCATAATTTGGAAAATGAGGCCTTGTTTGGGGTTCTATACCAAAACATTTTGGCACTTAGGATCCTACTTGACTTAGGCTTTAAAGTAAAAATCTTGTCCGAGGTCCATCACCAATCGCTTTGGTATTTAGGATGCCTTGTGATTTATGTATAATTTTAAGTGGAACTTGGCCAGGGTATATTAATGTTTACGGTTTAGTGCGTGAATTTTCCCAAGACTTAGGATTTTTCTACTGCACAACCTGTTTAACATAAGACAACTCATAGTGGGTACCAAAATGGCATGACATAGATGTCATTATCCATGCAGCCAATAACCATGTAATGGTTGTAGCCAAGTGTCAAGATTTTGGATGTAGACACTACAACTCATGGCCAACCCACAAATAGGGGTTTGGTGGGTTGTCCTCTTAACCTGGAAGCTGTTTATAGCCTTGGGGTCCTTCAAAAATTTTTAGATACAAGTAGATGTATAAAAATCACTTTGCTTTATTGATTTAGTAGAGGACTAAAGTCTATACAAAGTGCTCTCATAATGGTTGGGGCAGATTAAACATGAAGTAAAATAAGAGACTAAGCCTTAGAAGGCACCTAGCTATAGTACTTTCTAAGTTTGTCCACATTCCAAAAGTTCTCTACTGGCTTCCTTATTAGTTTATCCAAGGTGTAAGCTCCTCTGCCAATGCTAACCATGATATTGTATGGGCCTTCCCAGTTGGGAGCTAACTTTCCTTAGGAGGCATTCTTGCCTCCGATGTCAGCTCTGCGGAGGACTAGGTCACCTGGTTGGAACTTCCTAGAAACGACCTTTAGGTTATACTATGCTTCCATCCTCTGCTTGATGGCAGCATCGCATATATGAGCAACATGTCTTCTTTCTTCTAGAAGATCTAGGTCTTCCCTGATCAATCTGGGTACTGACAGGTGAGAAGTGTTGAAGACGCTAGCTAGGTCCTCCTATTTCCACTGGGATTATGGCCTCACACCCATAAGTGAGCTCAAAGGGAGTTTCATCCATTATAGAATAAGGGCGTAGTCCGGTAGGCTTAAAGGGCATGGTCTAGTTGTTCAACCTAGTTACCTTTAGCTTCGTCTAACCTTCTCTTTAGTCCGCAAATGATAACTCGGTTGGCAGATTCAACTTATTCGTTTGTCTAGGAGTTCTCAACGGCACTGCAATGATGCTTGATTTTCAAAATAGCAAGCAGTTCTTCAAATCCTTTGTTTTTGAACAATGTCCCATTATTCGTCATAATGGATTCTGGGACTCCAAACATGGTAATAATATGACACCAAGTGAACTTTTTGATTTAGGTAGAGGTAATAGTGACTAAGGGCTTTGTCTCAATCTACTTTGTGAAGTAGTCCACGACTACCACTAAGAATTTTCAACTGTCTGGGTGCTTGGGGGAATGGACCCATAATATCTATACCCCACCTGTAGAATGGTCATGGTACGGATGCCGTAGATAATTCCTCAGGTGGAGTATGGTAATGGTCTAAGTGTCGTTGGCATTTGTCACATACTTAGACATGTGCAAGATAGTCGCCATCCATTGTTGGCCAATAGTATCCAGCCCTGAATGCCTTTAAAGTTAAAGTTTTGCCTCCCAAGTGGTGTCCATAACTCCCCTGATGGACTTTAGCCAGCACATATTCTGCTTCTCTTGGCATGAGACATTCAAGGAGAGTCGAAGAGAATCCATGTCAGTACAACTGCCCATTATAGATGGTGTACTGGACCGTGGTTTTGACTAACATGGAAGTTTCCTTCGAGTCTTCAAGATGGACACCGGGTTACAGGTATTCCATTATTAGTGTGATCCAAGTACGCTCCTGTCCTTCTACCTGGAAAACAAAAGTGTTCATGATGGAAGTTTGTGAGGAGTTCTTATACCTTTGCTAGGTACTTCTGAAGGAGAGGCTCCTTAGCCTGACAATCACCTTGAATCTGGAAGGTTATGAGTTGAGAGTCATTACAAAGTGTAATCTTTGTTGCTCCTAGTTCTCTAGTCATTACTAGTCTTGTGATGCATACTTCATACTTTTCCTGATTGTTTGAAGTTAGGAATTTAAATCTCAGGGGGTTCTCAATGGTTACTTCTTTAGAATTTTCTAGAATTACCCCGACGCCACTTCTTTTGGGGTTCAAGGAATTGTTAATGAATACGGTCCAAGATATTCCCTCGTGATCACCGGGGTCTGAAGTAAGCTCGACAAGGAAGTTCGAGAGTGCATGTGCCTTAATTACTAACCCGGACTCGTATGTAATTCTGAACTCAAAGAGCTCAATGGATCAGGTGATCATTCTTCCTGGTAGGTCTGATTTATGTAGTATTTAGCCAATAAGTTGGTCCATCCTCACCACCATCAGATGACATTAGAAGTATTGTCTAAGTCTTCTGGCTGTAATGACGAGCGTGAATGCAACCTTCTTTATTTTTTAATAGCAAAGCTCGGGACCTTGTAATATCTTGCTCACAAAATAAACCGGCTTCTGACTTTCAGCAGTTTCCCGGATAAGCACTGAACTCATGATCTCCTCATGAATAAAGAAGTACACATACAATCTTTCACTTGGTTCTAGCCTTTCCAGAATAGGGGGAGAAGATATAAGGTTTTTTAAAGACATGAAGGCATCCTCAAACTCCTGAGTCCACTCAAAACCTATCTTTTTTTTAAACAACTTGAAGAAGAAGAAGAAGGATTTGTTAACATCTTTAGTGAGGAACCGTGTGAGGGTCGCAATTCGTCCTATTAGTTATTGTATTGGCTATGCATGTTGGGTATTGCTTGACATTTGTTTGGGTTTGCCTCAGTTCCACAATTAGCCAACATGAAGCCTAAGAATTTACTAGTCTGGACCCCGAATGCGCATTTCTCATGATTAAGCCTCATGTTGTGCTTTCTCAGTTGGGCAAACACTTCTTTGAGGTCCAAAGTGTGTGATCCGGATGGTGGGGTTTTGATTATTATATCATCGATGTAGACCTTGAGCATTCTCCCCACTCGATCTTTAAAAATCTTGTTCATCATTCTTTGGTAGGTGGCTCTTGTATTTTTCAAACCAAAAGACATTACCTTGTAGCAATAGCTCACCCTCTCAGTGATGAAAGCGATTTTGTCTTCGTCTTCGAGGTACATTGGGATCTGATTATACTTAGAGGAAGCGTCCATGAAAGATAGCAACCAAAAGTCGGAGGAACTGTCAACCAGTTTGTCAACACTAGGGAGGGGGTATGGATCTTTAGGGCAAGTTTTGTTCAGGTCCGTATAGTCCATACACATCCCCCACTTCCTATTTGATTTCTTCACTAAGACCACATTGGAGAGCCATGTGGTATATGAAATTTCCCTGATGAAGTCGGCATTGAGTATTTCCTTGACTTGTTCTTCGATAATTTGTTGTCTCTCAGGGCTAGCTTTTCTTTTCTTCTGGGAGACCAGCCTTGCATCTCGTTTAATATATAAACGATGACAGATGAAAGCAGGGTCAAGCCCAAGCATATCGGAGGACGTCCAGGCAAAGAGGTTCTTGTTTTTCTGCAAGAACTCTATAAGTTGACGTCTCTCTTGTTCTTCCAGATTTGCACCAATCTTGGTGACTTGATCTGGCTTGTCACCCAACTAGAGTGGAAGCAACTCTCCTTCTGGATGGGGCCTGGTACCCTGGATTTCTTCACGTACATCTAACTCGATCATAAAGATGTTGACTTGATCTCAGACCAAGCTAAAAGTGTGTGTCTTGGTCTTTCTAGGTGTCCTACAAAATTTAAGACTTTTATTGTAGCATTTGCGCACTACGATTTGATCACCCTTAATCGTGACCACCTCATTATTATTAAGGAATTTCATAGCCTGGTGAACGGTAGATACCACGGCGGTAATGTCATTCGACGTAAAGCGACCCAAAATAATATTATATGTTGATGGGCAATCCATAACTAGAAATTTGACTTTGACAATTTTGTAGATATTATCGTCTCCCAAGGTTAGGAAGGTTTCAAAGTAACCTATCGGGGTAACCTTTTCTCTAGAGAAATTAGTGAGTTCGCTATCATGAGGGGTTAACGTAGACAGAGGGAACTCTAATCTCTTGAAGGCGTCCATGAACATGATGTCCGCCAAGCTTCCTTGATCAACAAAAATACGTCGGACCTCTGTGTTAGATATTATTTTGGAGATAACCAGAGGGTCGTCGTGATCCCGAATAAAATTGTTGTAGTCCTTGTTTGAAATGGAGATAGGTGGTTCTTATTTGTCTTCAACACAGGATTTGCGTGTGGAGCTAGAAACGCTTAGCACCGCCATCCGGAGTGCTCTCTTCTAGGAATTGGTGGATGATCCACCGTTCGCGAATCCTCTGGAGATTATGCCAACAAGTCTATCCTTTCTATTGCCTCTACTTTGAGCATCTTGGTTTCGATCCTGCCGGCTTTCAATATCACAGTGAGGTGAAGTCCAGAATTTTCCAGTGGGGCTATGGTTTCTTCTCCTTTGTCATAGAGTCGGACTTCACATTGGATTACAGCTATGTCTTCGGTTTCTCCACCTTCTGTGATTCTCATTGTTTCAGATACGTTGATATACTTTTGCAGTCGTCCCTACTTGACTAGGGATTCAATGACATCACGGAGCTTATAGCAATCTTCTATTTCATGGCCATAACTTTTATGCTATTTACAGTGCTTTGAGTGATCTTTCTAAGACTATTTCTTTAGAGAGGACGACCTTTTAATATCCTGAAACTCAGTCTGAAACCCCTCCCTCAAAATTGTCTCTCGTGGGCTATTCAAAGGAGTATAATTAGAATATTTAAGTCGATAAGGATCACTATTAGAGGACTTTCGAGGCTAGTTAGAGTTCCAGTTATTTTTTTGGTGAGTGGGCTCGCCTTTTTCCAAACTCTTTTTAGCCTTAGTAACTTCCTTTAACTCAATATATTTTTGGGAGCGCAAGTAAAGCTCGTTCAAAGTCTATGACTTCTTTTTTGCCAAGGACCAGAAGAAGTATGAATCAGTCCGGAGGCCATTCTAGGCACAATGAAAAGTGATATTGCCATCCAGGCTTTTTATATAAACGCAAGCATTACTGAATCTCTTGATGTATTCACGAATGGGCTCGTTACTCCCTTGGCGAATTTTAGAAAGAGAATCGATTGACTTGGACTGCTCTTTGTCGGTAGTGCAGTGTAGCAAGAAGCATTGTTTGAGATCCTCCCATCTGGTGGCGAATTTTGCTCTTAAGGTGATGAACCAACGGAGGGCACTCTTCTTTAACTAGAGGGGGAAAGCGCGATATAGTAACTTTGGGGATCCCCTTTAGAAGTGAATAGACTAGGTATAGGCGCTCCTGAGGGTCCGTTGTCCTATCATAGGTCTCTAAGTTGGAAGGAAACTTGAAGTTTCTTAGGACTCTATACGTCATTAATTTGTCTGAGAATTACTGCTACAGACCGTCGGGGAACGAAATGATGTTTCCAACGACCTCGATCCCGTCATGTTGGGCGCATTTCCAGTTGTTGTCCCTATTTTGCCTTTCGTCATAGTTTTCATCATGTACGGAACTTTCTAGATTTTCCAGTTGACGACGTTGATCATCCAACTAATGTCGTTGGTCATTGATTAACATTGTTTATTGGTGCACCAACTCTTGAAGGTGGTTTCTCGTCATCTTAGGTTGAATGGTGTCCTCATGATGGGATACATGGTCTGCATCATTATTCGAGGGGCCTAGGCTAGAATGCACGGGGATCCTGGGCCCTTGAACAACATTAATGGCTCCTCCTTCAAGAAAGACAAGTCTACCTCAAACAGAGATCCTTCGCGACGGGTTAAGACTTTTAATGGAAACCAAAGTCTCGTGCCCCTTGTTAAGAGTCTTGACAATAACTGCACGGCTCCTAGCGGTAGAGGTTTCAACATATGTTGGTGGTGCGATAGGTTGAGGATCGTGTTGCGCCGTCGGGCCTTGTCCTTGACCAGGGGCAGCGGGCGCAATACCTCATTTTCTTGGATGTTGTCTTGTGCTCACCATGATTGAATGAGAATAGAAGTTTATCAGTTTCCCACAGACGACGCCAATGTTTTGAAGTGGATTCAGAGGTATACTGAGCTAGGTACATTACGGTGGTTTCCTCCTTGCGCAGCTGCAGTAGAGCGTGCTCGACTAGGGGTGAGTACCTGCAAAGGGACTCCAATGCTCAAGTTAACCAGTGCATAAGTAAGATTTATGCAGTGAGATAACAAATACCTAATTAGGGTGACTTAGCTTGGTATTTAAAGAGCGTGACTAGAATCGTAATGTGATCAATATCAAGTGCAGGTATTTAGGATTTGTATCCTGTTAGGAATCACCTTCCTTTTATTGTTGGAGAGGGATCCCTATAATATAGGAACGTAGATATCATAATCAGTAGTTGGAGGAAGTTATGAGTCCTATAATCTCGTAAGATCTTGATTGACAGTTACAGATGCTTTAAGAAATATCCATTGTACAGATCTAGTGATCTTGTTATTATTGCCCAATGTTGTAGTCCATTAGCTTTCAATTCTGGGGTCTTGACCACATGTTAGCCAGACTTGTCGTCGTCTTCACAGTAGAGACCGACGGTACGCGTGCCAGGTCTGATCCCAATAGACGGGATCTCTGATCACGGTCCAGAACAAGGCTCACTTATGATCTTCTTCTTTAATTTTACTTATAATTAAATTATAATTGATTTCTAATTAATTAGATTTTAACCCTAGCAATGCCAGGCTAATAATATTTTATTTGTTTTTTTATTTAATTAATTATTATCTTCAACTCTTTTGTGATGAGACAGAAATAAAATCGTATAAATTAAATTCATAAATGCAAGAAGTAATATAATAAAATTGTGTTATGAAATAACAAATGCTTGAAATATATATGTGAAATGGCTCTTACTTTTTTCTTCACTTATCAGCTACAATAAATTACTGCTTGCCCCACTTCGCCTCCTAAATATGGCTTACTCAATAGACATCATAATGATGATGAACTCACTTTTTATGATTTGATGGTAAATTTAAAATTTTGGTCATATCTCACATAATTAAGAAACAATGTAGTGGTATTACATATAATCGAGAAATATTGTAACAAAATCCCAAATAGTTGAGAAAACTAAGCAAAAATATATCCTAAATTGATTGTACTAGTGTTTCTAGGGAAAAAATTTAGAGTCTTACATGGCCTACGAAATTGACATGTGATCCAAAACTTAGAACTTTGACCATTTGACATTCGAGAGGAGAGATGGATCAAACTCTCATAAAAATTAAAGGATTCTTTTCACATTATTTAGTTAGCTTTGCAGTGAGATCGACATTCGTGATATTCAATAGATGAAGTATGTGATCATGTCTAATCAAGCATCAACTATCAACAAATGTAGGTAAAATGTTCCATAGAATAAATCAAACTGATATTGAAATTGAACTTTAGAAGTACACTTACAACTAATTTCAAGAACAAGGCGATATCCTAAGGTTGAATAAGCTATGAGCTACTAACTACTCTTAAAGTTGAAGCTAAAATTCTAGAAAAAAATACGAGACTATTATAGAAAAGGAAAATGATAAGGGTGGTCACTGGTAACTTGTCTTCCTGCTGTAGGTGAAGAGTGTAGTATTCAAGACCTTTTACAATGTTACCAAGACCCATATTTATAGATGAATTAAGTAACCACTCCTGACATCCGCTAATTTTGCAGTAATTTGATGCCTGCTAAGATTGCGCCACTTGTCCTCTGTGGTTACTGCTCTTTCTCCACCAGCGCACAACCTCCTTACATATCTTTGTGGTTAGAATCATGCGTCTGAATGGGGAGTATTGGAATAACCTCTTAATGTAGGTTCTAGCCCATGACTTACACTTTGTAACTAAAGATCTTCAAGAAAGTCACACAATTTTTTTACAATGAGGATGATTAATTGCACAAAAACATCACAAAAGTTAAAATTAATTGATGAAAATCTTTTATACATCATTTCAGAAGCAACAACATAATTTTGGGCTAATGATCTTTGTATTGTGACGTTTCTGTACTTAAAATTTTTGTGCACTAATCTTTTCTCTTTTGTAATTAAAAAATTGAATGGTATATAATAAATTAACTTAAAATGCTAAATTGAGTTTTCATTAAGTTATCATTAAATAATTTAATTGGTATTTTTAAATGTGTATGTTGGACCCAAAGATGTAACCTAAAAAATCAATTATAATATCTCCTCAGCATCCTCATTAAACATCTTAATATCGGGCTCAATAGTGGCCTCATTAGGTGTTTCATGTTGGTTGAATGCAACATCCTCATACCCTCTCACAATGTGTTTAAAATACATATTTATAGGTTATTTCGTTTTGCAGCATTACACATGTCAACTACAATAATAGCTCTCTCAATAATCGCTAACCTTTTCTCAAACTCCAAACCAAGAACTAACTAAAAGTAGTTCTTATACTTATGATACTCATGGTCTTGGAAAAGCTACATTGATTCAAAATTATTCATGTGGTCAACTGAAATACGTACCCTCCCATGCATCAATCTCACCCCAATGTATTCAAGCTTCCCTTTAGAATTGTCACAACCTAATAAATTGGGGGCCTTGACTAGCACATTAGATGAAATATCAACTTAGTAAGCCTACCAGTACCAACCACATAATACTTCAAATATACAAGTTTTATAAAAAAATCAACAAAGTTTCTCTTAAAAATCGAGCATGCCTAAGAGTACAATATCCTATTTAACCCAACATATAAATATACATGTTCAAATTTTGAAACAACCAAAGCATCTACATGATGCATAACGGAAGTATTTTTACATATAAACTTTCAAAAGCTATACAACCACAACAGAAGCTAGATCTTACCTATGCTAATATTTCTAGATCAGTTAATCCCAAATATGACATATACAATAATACATATTAGGTATTAGGATTACCTAGAAAAAATGATGATGAGGCTTCCATTTTTGAGTCCTTGAAAGCAATCTCGATGAGGAAGAGAAACTATTCATATCCTATAATAGTCGCTCACACGTCATTGTCAATGGGGCAACTATACGCACAAGAGTAGTTAGGAATAGGGACTTTTCCCTGTATATATAAAATAACAGTGTGGGCTAAACCTACCCATGGTAAGCTTATATACATGATCTATAAACAAAATTCACATATGAGCAGTGCCTAACAACAATAGGCCCAATAACTATACTGATTACAATTTGGGCTAAACAACATGCTCTAATAATTTTGACATCCAATTAATCTGAGTTTTGTAAAATTATAATATGATTTATGCTAATCCATATAAATTATTCTAACATTCTCCCACTTGGATAACATAAGTCATATTACTTTATTTTAATAAAAAAACAATTCTCTAGATTAATCAAACAATACATGGCCACAATAAGATAAGATGTCAAAATTAAGCCAACACTCTCAACCACTGATCCAAAATGGAACTACAAGCATATTAACAATGCAGAAAATCATACTCGTTAGGAGTACTAATATCATATATGCAAGATGCTCATATCTTAGTGATCCAACAAAATATCATATATAGGTAATGGAAAAGCATAACAATCACATGCCAATATGTGATTAATGTGCAATTCCTACCAAAATGGCTCAAGCATCTGATGTTGGCTGTAACAAAAGAAGGGAGGGGTTAAATTGTGTTCTTTTTTTCTTGAAAAATCAACCTTCTCACAACTTTCTTAAGTTGTTCAGACTTAGAGGTGAGAAGGTTTCAACTTAAACCGGTATAATAGTGAGAAGGTCAAGAATGAACAAATAGAACTTAGTGAGAAGGTTCTTAAGAAGCTTGCTGATTGAGAGAAATGAAAATTCTCACTACAAAAAAATAAGTTTGATTGTTCTATTTAATACTATATTTTCCTTTTAGATTACCTTTCTGTTCAAAGACTTGATAAAACAATATTTGTGTTCAAATCACAAGTGAGTCAATTAAGTTTTCTTGAGAATGTTTCATAAACAGAAACAATTTTCTTATAGGTTTAGTCTTAACTCTTATAAATTGATCAAGCTGATGAAGGTAAAAAGAATATAAGGGAATAAGAGCTTTCAACCAAGTTTTATACTGGTTCACTCTTAAATCCACGTGGGCTACGTCCAGTACCTAGCAATAACTAGGATTTTCCACTATGAAGAGTGTTGTTTAACAACTAAGCCTCTCCAAGTTTTAGTACATGTATTCTTTAACCATAGTTTCTTCAGGCTCAATCACAAATATTCTTTAACACAACATCTTCAGGTTAAATAAAAGTATTTTTTCTCATAGCCTCTTTAGGCTCACTTTCACAAGGTTTCAGGTGGCTTGTACAACCTACAAGCTCACTTGCAGAACTCAAGAATTAGTAGAAGAAATGAGGTGTTTGTTACAACTGGGTAGCTCTTGAAAACACTCAATGAGTGGATTAACACATTTATATTAAGCTTACAAGACACCTACAGATGATTTATCAAATTTCAAAACAAGTAGGCAGAGATAAGAAGGTTGTGTTCTTCGTGTTCAATAACAGATTAGCTTCAAAGTTCATAACCTTCTAATCTTCAAGCTTGGACACTTATATAGACTTCAAAAATATAGCTATTGGATATTCCAAATGGTAACTGTCCTTTCTTGTGGCTAATGATCGTTATCTTGTCTTCTCCTAATGAGTAAGCATAGGCACTTTTTGTGAGAAAGTTCATCTGAACTTTTTCACAAACAACCTTCTCACTGAACATTCTCAGCTAACTTTCTCATCCATCCTTCTCAGCTTGAAAACCTTCAATCTTCTCATCTTTAATTTCCACTATTAGAATGATGTATCTTCTTGTTGATTCAGATGGTTAATACTTCACTTGAGTGCTTAATCTGCTCTTGAATTCATTTTTTATGGAAGTTCTTCATTCTTTTTAACTTTCTCATAACCTTCTCGAGACCTTCTCGTACTGAACTTTCTCATGTTCTTCAGGATCAGGAACTTTCTCAAGATCTACTTAAACTTTTTCAAGTCAGAATTTGATCTTCTTAGTCTTCCCTAATTACCTAGAAAGCTTCCTTAAAACTTGTTTAGTCCTGTAAGGGTTAATAATACCAAGCAAGCAAAACTCCATAAAGATCATATTAAAACAATCAAAGCATTAAGAGCAATTAAACAAGATTTTCAATATAGTTATTATCATCAAAACAAAATATGCAATGTAAAGTACAAAAGAGCTTTAGAAGTTACATTCTCCCCCTTTTGATGAAGACAAAGTGTTTGAAAAATTTTGAAGTAAACTTGTAAGGATAGAAAATTATTACCATTTTTGTATGTTTTGATGAGAAGGTTCTAATCACTTCCATTCAACATAATGCTCATTTCAAATTGTTAGCAGAAAAATAATATCAACAATATTTTAAGTATTGTAAGTCATGGGATATAGTATAGACAAATTATGAATCATGAAAGTTCATACTCCTTTATTCGTTAATCAGCCATTGCATACAAATATTATAGTTTCAATACAGACTCCCCCTAAGTACATGCATCTATTCAACAAATGCTAATAAAATTTTAACTTTTTCATATCTCCCCTTTTTATCATCAACAAAAATAAGGGGTAACAATTTGAGCATCATCAAGTTTCAAACTTGTTGGGATTTAGAGTGAGTAGAGGGACTGGAAGATGAAGAGGAAGAAGTGAAATTAGGAATTTTGGTGTGTGGGGGATAAGGGTAGTGCTTGAAGTTGATAGTAACATAAGAAGGGAGGTTAAATTGTGTTCTCTTTTTTTCCTGAAAAATCATCTTTCTTATAACTTTCTTAAGTTGTTTAGACTTGGAGGTGAGAAGGTTCAATCTTAAACCAGAATATTAGTGAAAAAGTTCAAAATATGCTATTAGACTAAAGTGAAAAGTTTTATAAGAAGGTTTGATAGTTGAGTATGAAGAACTTTTTCATTACTTAAAAATGAGTTTATATGTTATATTTAAATCTGTCACTTCTCTTTAAGATACACCCTTAAGATAGGAAGCTTAGAAAAACAGTATTTAAACTTTGTATCTCAATTATATTAGAATGAGTTCCTTAAAAGATACACCCTCTAGATTTTAGTTTTAACTTGATAACTCAACTAAATTGATGAGTAAAGAGTAATGGAAGAGAAGCTTTGCACTAGGATTTATACTAGTTCACCTCCAAACCATGTGGGGTTATGTCTAGTACCTAGCAACCACTAAGATTTTCTACTATCACAAGTATTCTTTAACAACCAAGCCTCTTCAGGCTTCAATACGGGTATTCTTTAACAACAACCTCTTCAAGCTTACCATCAAGTATTCTTTAACACAACCTCTTTAGGATAAACACGAAGTATTCTTTTTGAAAGCCTCTTTAGGCTCACTCTCACAATTTGAACTGGCTTGCACAACCCACAAGCTTACCCAAGAAGTACAAGAATTAGAGATGAATAGAAGTGTTTCTTTCAACTAGGTAGCACTAAAAAACACTCTAATAGTGGATTCAAACACTTAACCCAAGCTAACAATACACCTACAAAAGATTTTGCATATTTCAGAATAGTATATAGAGATGAGAATATTCAGTTTGTGGTGTTCTTAGTCAGATTTGCTTCAAAGTTCATTAACCTGTTGATCTTCAAGCTTGAATCCTTTTATAGGCTTCAAAAATATGACTGTTGAATTATTCAAATGGTAACTGTACTTGCTAGTTACAGGTGACCGCTATTTTATCTTTTCCAGTTGAGTCAACATGCTAGTCTTTAAGTAAGAAGGTTGAGTAACTTTCTCACAAGCAACCTTCTCTTGAACTTTCTTAGCAGCAAGCTTTCTATTGAAATCTCTCAGCTAACTTTCTCATCCAACCTTCTCAAGCTTGAATGTATTTAATCTTCTTATCTTTTAATTCGACCACATTCTTAATGTTTCTTCTTTATGATTCTGATGGTAAAAGATTTACTTGTAAGTTTGAATTCTTCTTGAGTTTAACCTTTGTGGGAGTTCTTCATTTTGATGAACTTTCTCACAATCTTCTCAGAGCCTTTCATGTTCTTTAGGAACTTTCTCAGGTTGCACTTGAACTTTCTCAAGTCAGAAATTAATCTTCTTAGTCCTCTCTAATTACCCAGAAAGCTTTCTTGAATCTTGTTTAGTCCTATAAGACTTAATAACACCAAGAAACAATCCACAAAGATCATGTTAAACTGATTAAAACATTAAGAAGATTCAAACATGATTTTCAACAAAGTTGTTATCATTAAACATAATATGTATAAAGCACAAAAGGGATTTGGAGCTTACAGTGCTCTTTTTTGGTAGTGCCAAGAATAACTTCATTCTCCATCTTGTGCATTATCTACTTATCAAACATGAGGAATCTATTGATGAAAACATGTAGAGTTGAATGTATCTCCTTTTGTCTAATATTCAACTTTCTAACCCTTTTTATTAGATTCTTGTTATCAGCCTTCAGCTACTTGATGTCCTCCTTTGTTAATTTATAGGTTCTCTTTACAACAAGTTTGGAAGGAGTAGGTTCAGTGTGACACCCTAATACAGATATCTGGATATATCATAGTTATACAACGATATATAAAGATAACGGTACTAGAAACGTCACTTCCAGATACTATATTCTAACATATATTCATAATCACAACTGAGTAATTATAGAAAACCTTGAAAGATTATGGAAACACTTAAACTCATATATATATATATATATATACAAGCTTAGCCACAATAGGGCTTATTGTAATACATATAACATAAAACTTACAGAACAAAGATAAACTGATTACATAAGTTCTATCTACTTAAAGCAATAAAAACTACTCCAGTCTTCATGCTTTATCTTCTTACCCTTAGCAGGGTCTGTACCATTATACCTGTGTCTGATCCTACATCTGGATTTACATGGAAGTACAATTGGGGTGAGAATTACAAATTCTCAGTAAAAGCAATTCCAATACCAACTAACTATAACATTGTATATAACAAATATATAAGAAATGCTATAATTCTAACTTAGGAGTTTCCTCCCCTTTTCTCATATCTGCACACTTTCTTATAATGTGATATCAACTGATCGCCTACACACTATTAATATATATACAACGCCCATACAGCTGTAAATACCAATAGTGATGGACAATGCCTATACAATTGTCCGTAAATGCAATGTGAATGATATGTAATATGAATATGCCTAAGGTATCCTAAGAGTATGTGGATGAAATGCAAATATAGGGTTTTGTTTTTAAATACATGCAGAAGTTTATTTTGAAAACAAAGAAGTTTGCTAGGAACTACTCAGTATATCATCCAGTGGTAATTAGAGGGAAAGCTCATCCTCGCATTACACATATCCTGGCACGCTGAGAAATTCGGGCTTCATCCTTGCTCAAAGAGTGTCTTTGGATTTCCCACTTATCTCCTTTGGCCTTGGCACTATCGAGACATCAGGGTTATGTCCTTCTCAAAAGTCCTTCGGACGCCCATTTATCTCCTTTTGCCTCCACAAATGAATATCAAAGGATACCCACCAAGATCGATACTACTTGACTAATTCGTAGACTTACATACATACTTATATACTTAGTTCCTTTATGACCTAAGCATATTCTATTAGGAACTTTGGCTTCTTATGTTTACCCTTTGTAATGAGGAGAATATGTAACCTCATACTATATGTAACCTTAGCATTTGGTTAGAAATACTTGTCTCCTTAGGAACTTCTCTGATTCTTTACCTTCTGGCTAAATGACCTTGCGTTATATAACGTTACATTCTCAGGTAAATATTACCAGACCATTTTTCATACTTATACCTAAACTCCACCTTATCACTCATATCTCTTAAGTGATTTCTAATACAACACTATGTTGCCAAGGTGTTAGGTACTCACCTATGGCACACCACTAATCTTGGTTGCACTAAGGTTCTTACTCTTCACATATATACTAGATTAATTAACTAGTGTGTGAAAAGCTTAGTGTTATACTTATCTCTTACATAACTACTATCTTAACTTTCCTATAGACTCAGTTCATCCTAGTGAAAGAGTCTATGCTAACTAATGCCTTATTCAACCTTACTTAAATGAGTGAGTGAGCATTTCTCTAGAACTTTGCTTATTTAATGAATGTAACAAGCTTACAAGTTAACATTCATCCTATTGTGTATTGTACATTGCACAAGGTCCTACTTAACTAGAGACTTAGTACATAAACATTCCATCTTTGGGACTAATACACAGTCTCATCTTCACTCAAGCAATCTAACTCAAGTATGATTCTTACTTACAACTCTTGTTGTTCAAGGTCTTAGGTATTTTCCCAAGATAATCCATTTCTCTTAGATATTCTAAGGTTCACACCTTTCTAATTCTTTACCAGAGTGAATACTATTATGCATACTAGTATACTTGTCTTCATTGCACCATCTCATCACATCTTAAGTGATATCTAATGCAATATTAAGTTGCCTAAGGTGCTACTAAAGATTCTAGTATCCAACTTTCTCAAAAACACCTCAAATTTTACCTAAAAATGCTGATTTTCAAGATTGCACCAACCATGCATCATAACTTCTAAAATTCTGAAATTTTATAAGTACATAGCTCTTTCTCATATCTTTCCAATGCCATAATCCTTGCCTCATTTGGATAAATGTAGCCAAAGTTATGCGACATTTTGTAGAAGCCAAAACAGGTTATTCTATGATTTACCCGATTTTGACCTGACTTTAAATTGTAACTGGGAACAATCCACAAGTGAAAAAATTCTACAATTTTACAGGCAGGAAGCCTTACATCTTAGCTTTAAAATGCCATTGGTCCCATGCCGATACGACATCGGAGCAAGAAATTATGCAATCTGGTTTACTAACTGCCAGAATGCCTTTTTTTACAGAATTTTCCTTGGATTCAAACAGAAACTGGTATTGATTGGCCTGCTCAATAATTTTGAAATTTTTACCACATTAAACCTTATGTCTTAGCTTTCAAATGGTTCTAGAATCAAGTCATTCCGATATCTACAGCCAGAGTTATGTAACAAATACTGCAGGCTATTCAGAATTTCCCTGTTCTGATTTTCAGGGTGTGTCGTGGCTAGAGGTGGCAAAATGGGCTAACCGCCCTGCTCGCCCCGCCCCGCCCCGCATTCAACCTGCAAAAATACGAGGCAGGGCGGGTTAGCCCGTTTTGAAAAATGGGTTGGAAGAAGCAACCCACCCCGCTTTAGTGCGGGTTGGCGGGTTGACCAGCATGAAGAGAAAAATGAAAAAAATAAGTGAGTTGATCCTAAAAAACAAAACAAAATGTATAAAAAATAAAAATAAAATCATAAAAATTAAAAAATAGAAAAATTATAATTTATAGAGATTAAAAAAACAAAAAAATAATATAAATTTAGTATTATACTCATAAAAATATCACAAACATAAATAATAAGACTAATTTATAACACTTTTTTAAAAAAATTCAACCCACCGGGCCAACCCGCATCCGCCCCGCTTAATCCGCGTGTTAAGCGGGGCGGATTATGCGGGTTGAAAATTAAAAATGGGTTGAAATCTTGAACCCAACCTACAAAAAAATTGCGGGTTGGCGGACGAACCTAACAGGTTGAACCCGTTTTGCCACCTCTAGCTGCGGCTTCCATGAATGATGTCGCGGCTTTCAGAGGTTTGGAGTACGTTTTTTGGCCTTCTGAGGCTTGGAGGTCGTGGCTCTATAGCCTTGAGGTCGTGGCTTCCTGGGACAAACATGTTTTCTGCATAATTATGCAGAAACCAATCCGAGAGCCACCAAAAATCCACCCACTCAAAGGGTTCTTCACTCCTAACTTGGTTTCTAATCATATAAAGATCATCAAACACTAAACTTAACTCAATAAACTTAGATTATGATAAAAAATCTATTAATCATAATCAAATTCTCATATTTCCAAACCATTTTCATCCCTCCATCATGAACCAAAATGGTTGGATTAAGCTTGGTCATCTAACACTCATCAAACTTAAACTATCCTAACTTAATTCTTGGAAACAAGAATCAAGCTAAGAACATGGATTTGGCTCTCCAAACCCCTATTTCCATTCAAAATCCCTAACCTCCCTCAATGAAAAATCAAAGAGAAGAATGATGAATAGAAACCCCTTACCTCTTGAAGAAGACGAAGATCTTGAAGCTTGATCCTCTTGATCTTGCTCTTTCTCTCCTCCTCCTTTGTCCCTTTCTTCTTTCTCCCCCTCTCTCTTTTCTTCTTTTCTTTCTGTTTCTTTTTTCCTTCCTTCTACCGAGAGAGAAGAGAGAAATAGGGGGTAGGACATTGAGGAAATTAAGAAAAAAGATTAACTTAAGTTTCTACACTGAAACTTATATCTGCTAAGGACACTTGAATCATGCTAATTCAAGTTTCCCAGCTTCCAAAAACTTTAGAATAAATCATAGGATTCATCTAAATTGTTGTTTTACCATTTTCATGATTTTCTATATCTGCTGCTAGTCATTCGGTATTAAAACACACAACCAGTATGCCTAAAAATACCAAACTGACTTTGATTCTTTTAAAACTTTTATCACATCTTACCTGGCTTATTTTTGACCTAAAAATAAACTCTCTATGTTTATTTCCCCCAACTTAGCAACTTATGCTATTATATGAGTCATTTTAGGCTACTTTTCAACTTCTGTATTACAACTAAGTGCTTAAACGAACTCAGTTTGTCACAAAACTTCACTGGCATGCTAAACAAGTCAAATGCTACCTTTGGTAGCCATTCACCAGTCTAACATGTGTTTAAGGGTATTACATTCAGCATAAGTTGAACCATGGTGAATTTCACTCCCTTCCATCCTGACACCTTACGCAGAATCAGCCTTGCTGCCTCCCTGTTCTTCAGCAAGCACATTCAAGTATGATCTAAGGGGTACTAACTTTCCCAAGAACTCCAAAATTTCAACAGGAGCAACAAGGAAAGAATGTGTTTTTGGACTTGTTTCTCTTTCCACTCTTGGAGTAATGGCATCATAGATAAGGGATAGAAATTATGGAGAGGTATAGGCAATAGATGGTTAAGGTTCTTCAGCTTGATCAACTCGTGCAGGTTGAGACATTACATTGTCTTCTTGCTGAGAGGGTTGAAGGGATGGAAGCTTCGCATTATGCTAGAAGGTTCATCATCAACCTTCTCAGTTTCCCCTTTTGACTCTATCTTTTCTTCTTATTTTTCTCCTTCTTCTCTTCTTTTTATTTCCTCTTTTTTCTTTTCTTCTACTTTTGGTGCCTTTTTTCTTGTCTAAATGAGATCAAGGGCCCTTTAGAGTCCAGATTACCTTATTTGCATAGTCGGGTGAGAATGCGAGCAATTGTGACTTATGTATCCACAGTGGAGTATTGTTGTGCACGGTAGGTGATCTTTCTACATAGTGAAATACCTCTGTATTAGGTTGTTCTTCAATGAAAGGTTCTTTTTCATAAACCTGAGAGGGTTCTACTAAACTTGGAGAAGGTTTAGTCTCTGGGTATGAAGGTTTAGTCTTTGCAACCTTCTCTCATTTTTCTCAGCAAACTTTTTAGTGTTAGTAAGGACCTCATTCTATTTCTTTTGTTGTTTCTTCTTCTTCTCAATTTTCCTCTTTCTTCTTTCCTTTTTCTTTTCTTTTTCTTCTCTTTCTCTTTTCTCCTTTTCTCTTTTTCTCTTAACTTTCTCAGCAATAGTTTCTTCTAAGTCTTTCTCAGACTTAACTTTCTCTAGTGTGGTTTCAGTAGCTTCTTCTGCTTATTTTACAGGACTCTTAAGCTTAGATGGACGATCATGCCTCATATTGTTTCTGCGTTCTAATCCTTTTTTTTAGCAATTTCTCTTTTCTCTAGATGTATTTGTTTCAAGTTCTTCTTAAAGAAGATATGTCATTCCTTCTCAACCTCTCCTTGGACAGATCAATACCAAAGTGCTTGAACACTTTGGTGAGTAGCATCCTATAAGGAAGACTTGCAGGCATCTTGGTGTTCTCGATATTTGAGATCATGTACTTCAAAATTATGAAGTGTATATTCGGAGGCTTCCTTTCTTTTATATGAAACATCACCACCTTGTCAGCCTCGTGTATATTCTCAATACTGCCTATCCTTGCCATCACAAAATGGTAGGACAAGGAGTGAAGGAATTTAGCAGTGGAGTTTAGTTTGCTGGCCAACTTTGATTCTTCAGCCTCAAGGAAAAGTGTAACTATAACTTCCTCATAAATCCCATAGCCTATATGTCATCCTCCTTGATCATATGTTTGAAGTCCTTTCTTGGAAACACTAGTGACTTTAGCGAGGGTGTCCATATTAAGATTGATTTGGACCCTTTTTATAGTGAAGATCAGAAAAAAGGGGATCAATCACATAGGATACCCTAGCATAGAATCTCTAACAAAGAGAAGGGTAAACCTTCTTATAAATGCTGAAGAAGTTGTCCCCACTCTAGAATCTATATGTGAGGCTTGAAATATCTTCATTCTTTAGCGATTTCTTCAAATAAGATACTTCTTTCAAGCATAACTTTCTTGTATTTAAACCATTCTTCAAACTTTTTCTTAGCCTTGCAGTGAGAGAAGGGTTTTGCTTGAGAAGGTTTAGATTCCTTTTCACTCTTGCTTGCTTCTTTCTTTTTCTTTTTCTTCTTCTTCTTCTTCTTCTTCCAAAATAATTGCTTATTCTATTTTTGCCTTTTTTTCTTGGATGTTGTAGACTTTACTACCCTAGATATAACTTTTAGTGACTTTCTCCTTCTGATTAGAGCATATTGAGGCTCAGGTTATGGTTGAGAGGTTTCAAGAATACTCCAAGGTACATGTTTTGGTGATGATTCAGGGGATGTTGATGAAGTGGGTCCTTCACTTGAAGTTAGGGGAGAGATATGTATGGTTGGGTTTTTGGTCCTCATAGCCGTATGCTTGACTCGAATACTAAATTTAGAAAATAGGAGAGGTACATGGGCTATGTTTTTCAAAAAATATGGAAGTATGAAAATAGCAAGGGAAGGATGAGAGAGAGGGAGAGAGGGAGAGAGAGAGAGAGAGAGAATTTAGGAGAAATTTGGTGGGAATGTAAGAGTGAATCATCGTGGTGTTCATGGGATATTTATAGGAGATGATTTTTGACCATTTGGGGTCGAGAACTACCATTGGATATCAATAAGTGTCAATTAATGAAGAGAGAGAACGGTTGGTTTAAAAACTAGCCGTTAAGATAATTGTCAGGAAAACCTAAAAAGGGGTGAGAAGGTTGGTCTAAGAATGTTCTCACCAGCTTTCTTATGAACTCTCTTATGAACTTTCTCACTTCCTGATACTCAGCTCTCTCATATTTCCCAACAAAACTCTAGACTCTTAACACTTAATGTACAAATAAATATAAATATTTTATGTAACTTATCATGATTAAATAGCTCTAAACACAACAAATAGCCAACCATCACAATTCAGGAATCAAAATCAATCTCTTGAGAGACATCATTTTAAGATTTTCTCTTATAAAACAGAATTTGTTTGCACTAAGGGGTTTTTGTGAAAATATATGCCCATTATTGGCCAGTATCAATAAATTTAAGTTCAAAATCACCTTTTTGGATATGATCACAAATGAAATAAGGTTTTATCGCACTGTGTTTTGACCATGAGTGCTGAATAGGATTTTTGAACTAGTTAATAGCATTTGTGTTGTATCAAATGATTGGTGTGTGGTCATACCTCATGGTGTAATCTCTAACTGATGTTTGATTCATAGCAGTTGTAAGTAACAACTGATATTGATACATATTCAGCTTCTATAATAGAGAGTGCTATGAAATTTTGCTTCATACTTGACCAAGTTACTAATGCGTTAATTAGGAAGTGGCAAGCACTACTTGTACTTTTCCTTTCAAATATATCGCCAACAAAATCAGCATCACAATATCTTATAAGATCAAAGCTAGAACCTTTCTTGTATCACAAACCATAGTTAAATATTCCAAGTCAGTATCTAAAGATTCTCTTCATAGCTTTGAGAAGAGATTCTTTAGGACATACTTGGAATCTTGAACATAAACCCACACTAAAAACAATGTCAGGTCTGCTAGTTGGTAGGCATAACAAGGAGCCAGTTATACCTCTATAAGACTTATCACTTATAATTTTACATTTCTCATCCTTCTCAATAATAGCAGAATGGTGCATTGGGGTCTTCATTAACTTGGCCCCTTCTATGTTGAACTTTCTCAATAAGTCTTTTGTATATTTCTCTTGGTATATGAAGATTCTAGATTTGTCTCATTTAATCTGCAAGCCAAAGAAGAACTTTAACTCTCCCATCTTGCTCATCTCAAACTCATTTTACATCAAATCAGAGAATTCTCTACATAAAACCTTATTAGTATATCCAAATACAATGTCATCAATATATATTTGGACTATTGATAGCTCATTTCTTAGGTATTTCCTATGCAAGTTAGTGTCCACTTTCCCATGTATAAAACCATTTTCCAATAAGAAATTATTTGGATTGAGATCCTTTCAATTGTCTATTAAATTGACCACATTCAATGAAAAATCTCAGCCTTTCATCAATTATAAAGAAAAATCAATGGTGGATAATTGAGAGGGGTGGGATAACGTCATTTGTATTATGCAGTCTGACATTTTGCTTCCCCTTTTCCCTGTCCTTCGCTCCTCCCCGCCTTTTCTTCGACAAATCCCATCGAGGCCATCGACTTCCTCTGGTGATCAACCACCACCACAATACGCCATAGCACACCATCTTAGCTTCTACCATCACTCCTATCGTAGCCCGACACATTGCTGCCTTAAG
Organism: Ormosia emarginata; assembly: GCA_029884605.1. Taxonomy (NCBI): domain Eukaryota; kingdom Viridiplantae; phylum Streptophyta; class Magnoliopsida; order Fabales; family Fabaceae; genus Ormosia; species Ormosia emarginata. The sequence goes on along the minus strand of JAQQTP010000078.1, from coordinate 13,332,046 downwards.
CCCCCGTGTAACCCAATGGCTCATTTTCACTATTCTTCTTCTCCTTTTCACTATTATTTTATGCTTATTTTCCCTCGGTTGTGCTTTTTTACAGTTGCATGTTGGGGCTAGTTAGTTGTGCACATCTATTTTATATGTTATTCTGCATAGATCCTCAACTAGTGCCCTCTTTTTTGTCTTTGCCTTTGTTCCGTTCATTATCATACAAGTGGATAATCTATATTGTTAACTATGATCAATATTTTTTTTCTTGTGGTCTGAATCTATTTTTAAAATCCAAAGAATGATATACTTAGGAAGTGTTCAATTGCAGAGTTTTTTTTTTCAAGTTGTTAATTGGGAAATGCTGCATAGCTGACATTCAAGTAGATGTGTTCTCTTAAGACTAGCAATTTGTTATTGCTCACACTACGTGAGTGTTCTTTTCTTTCCCTATTCCATTTTTCCATCCTTAAAATATGAAATGCAAGAGAATTAGTGACTTTAATGGATCTGATTATACTTTTCTACGTGTTGATAATATGAAAGGATTGAAAACATTGTGAGAAAATTAGTTTTCTTTATGTTGTGCAATGTCAAGTTGAATAACATAGCTGACTTTGTCCATCGCCCATGGTTGAAAGAACATTTAAATGCTAATAGGTAAGTTTGCACTAGTATGAAACACTATGGTACATGTCTCATAGCTTATACATTTTAATTATGATATATTTTGGGATTAATCAATCTTCAAGTTGATGGTTTTTTTTAATTAAATTTTTTATTTGATTTTTTTTTCCATTTTAGGAAGTCGAATGATTCTATTGTTGCACCAAATGCCCCATACATGAATATAGAACTTGATTGGCAGCCTCGGATAGGCAAGACATTCAATACTTTAGAAGAGACGTGAAAATTTTGGACTGATTATGGTGGAAAAATTGGGTTTAACACTAGAAAGCAGTGTGCTAACAAAAGCAAAGATGGAAGGATTTTCATTGTTAGATATATTTGTAGCAAATAGGGCATTCGTAGAGTAGACAAAAGAGATCATTTAATAATCAATTCTTGGTTTGAAACAAGGACTAATTGTCCTGCAAGATTAGGATTGAAATACATGAAAGAGATTGAGAAGTATCAAATTCATGATTTTGTTGATAAGCATAACATAATCATCCTTTACACCTTCCAGAGAAGACTCACATGCTAACATCTCAGCGAAAATTGTCTCAAGTTCAAGCTCATGAGATTGATTTGGCAGATGACTCAGGCATTAAGCAAAATGCCTCATTTGAATTAATGAGTAGACAAGTCAGTGGAAGAGCAAACCTTGGTTACACACGTTTGGATCAAAAGAACTATCTTTGTAGCAAAAGATTGAGAAACATGGTATACGGGGAGACGGGCAGCTTGTTACATTACTTTCAACAAGAATCAATAAAAAAAATTCAACATTCTATTATGCAGTCCAATTAGATGTAGAAGAATAGATAACAAATATTTTTTGGGATGATGTGAGAATGATTATGGACTATAAATACTTTGGTGATGTGTTTACTCTTGACACTACATATAGTACTAATAATGCATGCATACCTTTGGCTATGTTTGTAGGATTTAACCATTTTAGAGGGGTGACAATTTTTGGAGCTGCACTTCTTTATGATGAGACTGCAGAATATTTTGAATGACTGTTTAGAGTATTTTTGAAGGCACATAAGAGCAAGAAGCCTCAAACTCTTTTCACAAATCAAGACCATGCAATGGCTAAAGCTTTACTTGAGGTGATGCCTGAAACATATCACGGTTTATGTTATTGGTAATTGATACAAAATGACATAAAACATTTTGGTAATTTGATGAAGAATGAGTCTAATGTTTTGAGAGACTTGAAGTTTTGCATGTACAAATGCTTAGAGGAAATTGATTTTCAAAGAGCATAGGATAAGCTGGTAAATGATTATACGCTTCAAGAAAATAGGTGGTTAATAGGTTTGTATAAAGTAAAGGAGAAATGAGCAAAGTGTTATATGAAAAACGCTTTCACAATTGGCATGCGAAGTACACAACTTAATGAAAGCTTGAATGCAGATTTGAAAACTTGCATGAAACCTAACTTGGACGTAATCTAGTTTTTCAAACACTTTGAAAGGGTGGTTAGTGATAAGAGATATAATGAACTGCAATGTGAATTTGAATGTAGGCAAAAATTATCAAGGTTGAAGATGAAAAATTCACCTTTATTGCAATAAGTTGCACAAAAATATACTTATCCTTTTTTTTTAATCTTTTTCAAAAAGAGTATGACAGATACTCTGCAGCTTATATAAAATAAGGAAATGAAGGTGATTCAAAGCATGAATATTTGATTGGTTTGTGCAATGAAGATGGAGAGTATAAAGTCTCATTTAGTCCTTCCATTAGCACAATTTCATGAAGCTGCAGAAAGTTTAAGACTTTTGGCATTTTGTGTTGCCATGCAATCAAGGTTCTTGATATGAAAGATATTAAATTAGTGCCTAATCAGTATATATTGAAAAGTTAGACAAGGGAAGCAAACAATGGACTTATGAAAGACACACATGAGAGAAATATTCAGGAAGATGTTAATCTTGATAGCACACACTGGTATAGGAAAATTTGTCGTAAATTGGTGAGAATAGCCACACATGCATATGACTATAAGGAAGCACATATCTTTATGGAAAAGGCTGTAGAGGAGTTAAGAAAACAAGTTGATGATATTCGTGAGAAAAATTTAGGATTGAAAAATAATAATGCCAGTTCTTCTTTTGCTGTCCCAAATACAAACTTTAATACCCTACAAGTCAAAGGCTTGAAAAGAAAAAATGGTATGAAAAATGGTAGAAAACGCCCAAAGAGTTGGGTTGAGAACCAACCCAAAAGGAGAAAAAAAGGTCAAATCATCAATGCTTCACAAAATAAAGAATTCAAGGTAATTTCATTTGCGACATAACTTTGTTTTTTTTTTTGGTACAAGCGACATAACTTTATTAAGTAATGTGTTTTTTAATTTCTTAACTTACCAAATTTAATATTTTCTTGCCTACTCTTGGTTTTGTTGCTTGTGCATAGGAAAATAATGTTTCTTGTAGCATGGTTGGCATTTCAAGTTCTCAACAACAATTTCAGTTAGCTGAGGTATATTAAATATCTTAATTATTTATGCTTTTAAATAACAAATTAGCCACTTGACAATATATTAATCAATTGCTTGTTATTCACGTCATAGGACACCGGGTTGCATAATTCGATAACTTATGAAAGTGATCATGGTTTTAATAGACATTTAATGGTTAGTTTTTTTTACACACTTGTAAGTTAATATTTATATATAGTCTTAATCTTATTTTTTGTTTAGTATGTTCAGGTTTTTTTATTTATTTAACTAGTTTCTTGATTATTTTTATAATACAGGAGCCACTTGATGATACTTTTTTTCAATCATTAAGGTTTGAGTTCAACTATATATCAATTCCTTTGAGTGATGTATCAAACTGAACGAGGAATCAAATTAGTTTCTAAACTTAAAGGTAGTTTTTCAATATATGATACTCTCATTCATATGTTATTGGTATTGTTAGGTTAGTAACATATATTTGTGCTCAGTAAATTGATCTAACATATTGTAATAATAGAATAATTAGATGTTACTTTTGATAATTTCCAAGACAAAACCAATCCCAAGGACAGTCTGAATGACATGCACACAATTTCCAGAATACTCTCCACTACTTTCAAGCTTTTTGGTTATTTTTACTTTAGTATTGAGCAACTTCATATTGTTGGGAAATCCACTTTTGGTGCATTGATTTTTGCATTTTACAAGCAAGGCATATGTATGACAATAAGGCAACAAAGCAGCATGGTATAGGCCTCATTGCTACTGGTGTCCCCCGCATGGGCCCTAATTGCTTTAAGCTGACATTTTATTTTATTCTTATAAAAGCTGACGTTTTAATTTGATGTTATGTACTTTTTTTATATTTTAATATAATTTATTTGGTTGGTTAGTCCGTTAGATCTTATATGTCAATTGTATTCTCACACAATATTTACTCACTATTCATATTTATAATGATAAGAAGTAAAATTGAGGTAATAAAATTTGATTCATGATATTAAGGCAAGATTTCATGTCTCATACATTGATGAACAGAATTGCAAATGATATACTTGTACGTAAGAGAGATCCCCATATCATATTTTCAAAAATCTCTTAGTTAAGCCAAAAAAAAAAAATCTCTTGTAATGTACAATAAACAAATCCTTCAATCTTGCAAGAATTGTAGTCATTTCTTTGATATTTTTCCTTGGGATGTTGTTACAACAAACTTGCAGCCTAATGAAACTTCCAATGGAGATGTATAGTTTGCCCAACTCCTCCACAGACTCCACAAAAACTAACTAGAACATGTTTTGTATTCTTCAATCAAATTTTTTGAAGGGAAACAACCTCTGGTAGCTCATATTTCTTGAGTTAAAGCCACTTTTTTTCTTGGCCTGCAATAGTTGGATAGTAGGTAAATAGGATTTAATCAATTTTTACTTACAATGAACACTACAATAAAATTAAGTGAAAAATATATCACGTAGTATAATTGTGCAATCTGTTATCATGACTTGAAATGTCATTTGATGATTATCATGCATATGCTAATAAGTAAACAACCAAAACCAGAGAAGTAATTAAAATGAAATAATAACTTAAAGCTAATAAACATGGAATATTCAATTTACCTACTAGATAGAGATTGTATATATACACACCTAAGGAACAAGATGTTCTCAAGGATATTGAGCCCATTATGCAGTCAATTAGGTGTATCATGCTACAAGAAGGGTAAGTTCCCTAAGATAATGAGTGCAAATTTTCCAATATAATGAGTTTACAAGTCTAAAAGAATTATTTTTGTCAATGGGCAAGGAATCACATCTCTAATATTTTCTAGGCCAATGGCAAAAAGAATTATCATTTCAAAGCCAAGACAAAATCCAAAATCCACTGTTGATAACTTGAGAGTTAATTAATTGACAAAGCAAAATGGCTATGATTTGTGATCTCCTCGGGACGGGGCCAGCCAGAGCAATCTTGATTATCACTGTTCACAATCACAATGTTGTCTTAACTTAGCAAGAATAAAGTTGGAAAAGTTGTCAGCTTAGCATGTACTTTATGTGTAATAAAGATAACATCTATCCTTGATCACTAAGCATGATGACTCTGAATCACAGAGGACCAATTTATAAGCAAAGATGATTCTTCAGTTTCAATTTCACAAAGCAATGCCAGAAGTCTATGACAAACTTTTTCTTCTTTTTTTTTTTCATCTCAAACTACAAATAGAATAAGATAAATGTGTATATGACCTGAAAAATGGCAGACCAAGATGAAATTTTAGTCAAATTTCATTCCATAAGTAGTTGAAGCACAATTTTCCTGATTGCTAGAACAACAACAAAATGAGTTTCACTATACCAAATTTATTCCTTTGTTTCATCATTTAATTGAATTTTTGTCAACCAAAACTATAAACTTTGAGGTGAAACAATAAAAAGGATTAGCCATTTTTGACTTCTAAGATGCAGAATCTGTTACCAAGTGGCCTCAAAACTCAATAGGGGAGTGAATTGAGTTTATAAAAACTTTTCGCAAATCTTTTGTAAAACCTTTGATTACTAATTTTCGTTGAAACTATTAATCGATAGAAATCAATGAATGAATGAGATAGAAAGATATTGTACTCAAATGAACTAGACAAGGGAGATAATATTCAAGTAAATCAATAAAATAATACACAATATAAAGAAGTTGAGTTAGGAAAACAAACACCAAGCTTTATCCTGGTTCAACCATCAATCCACTTGTCCCTTACGTCCAGTCCTCAAGCAACCACTCGAGATTTCCATTATATCTTCAAGTTTGAAATCAGGTGCTTAACAACCTTTACAAATTGGACCACTCAACACACCTTGGGATACCTCATCCTTGTGCTTGAACCTTTATATTCAAGGGATACTTCACCCTAACTGTTTTGAGAGATACCTCACATTCTCTTAACAGATTATACAAGATTTAGATGAAAGAAACTCTCTCTAGAGTTAATGATACAAATTGACGAGCTATAATATTAAGGATTCACACAACTTGAAGCTCAAAACAGGGTATTTAATGAAGTGATGAGAAAACTCGTATTCAATGCTCAAGAATGTTTTCCAACCCAAAATCAATGCACAAACACTTTCATTTATAATTCATAGCATTTAAGAGACGTTGGAAGTAATTGAGGGCATTAAATGCTCTCAATAGATTCGTTAGGAAAGTGTTCTGCGTTTGAGTATAACCGGTTATGAGATATACATAATCAGTTATGACATGAAGAAATAGAATCCTAGGCTTTGAAAACACTCCATAACCAATTACATCAAAAGCCATAATCAGTTATTGACTTTTAAAAAACAAAAGGGGCAGCGTACTGAGACATCATATAACCAATTATGATTTTGTCATAATCGGTTATGACCCTTTTAGAAAGCAGATCCTAGGCTTTTTATTTAAGATCATAACCTATTATGTGTAACTCATAATCGGTTATGGACCTTTTAGAAATTATAGAAGCACAATATGACTTTGTCTTATAATTGATTATGAATATATCATAATCGATTATGAGGCTTAAGAAAAAGTAGTAATAGCCTTTGACTTAGTGAATAACCTGTTATGGAAAATCCATAACCTGTTATTACCTTTTCAAAACATTTTGGCGCTTCATATTTGGCCATATAACCTGTTATGAGAAATCCATAATCTGTTATGGCTTGCTTAGAAACATAGGATTTTCAAAGAGTTTCTCAACCAAGGATATCCAAAATATTTCCAAACTTTTTAAGAGCATTTTACTCAATCTTAAACACACTTTTCATAAGATGAAAACATGATTATGCAAAACTATTTAAAGATGAGTTTGAAGTCAAGAAATGAGCTTTTGTGTGAGTCCAATATACCTCTACATATGAACTAAGTCCTATTTGCTAATCTTGAAAACCTTGAGACTTGATCTTTACACTTCATTGCTTTCTTGTTTGTTGATCATCAAAACCAAAACTATTGTCATTCACAGAATCACACTTTATTTCAGTTGGAGAGATAGAGCAAAAACACATACTTGTAGAGTTTGACAAGAAAAGATCAAATGTGAGCAAAGTGATGAGCCATGTCAACAAGAAAGCAACAATCAACAAATTGTTCTTAATACGTGCTAGCATAATAATATAGATAGACTGAGAATATGAAAGTAGTTAGGTAGTTAGTGAGTCAGTTATTAACAGTCATACACTGCAATTTTATTATATCAGTCATTACTATTTTCATAATAAATGATAGCACAAAGTTTAGATGACCATCTTAACAAAATCAAAATTCTATTTATATTTTCCTCCACTCAAAAATAGTAACTCTAGGTAAGTGAATTCCCTCATTCTTAAGATCCTATTCACCCACCATTATAATTTCATACCTCAGTTCTGAATACCACTTACCAATTGTCCACCTACAATTGTGACAGTGATGGCAACTACGCCTTAACAGCAACCAGACCAAGAGCTTCAGCAATGACTTGAAAACCAACCTGAAAACAGATGGTATTTCACATGAAGACAATATAGGTTGCAACAACAACATACATGTGGCAATAAAAATTATGACAATGACAGAAGTACGACCAAATCAATGACTTCCAATCAAGCACTTAACATAAACCAACTTTAATTAGAAAGATAGAACTATGTGTTGACCCTTTTCATGCATATATCATAAAAAAGAAAAAAAATCAAAACTAAATTATCCAATTAAATGCAATTACTCTAAACAATAAAAAACTCACATTTTTGGGGGTTGGGGGAGAAGGAAATGATTCACTCTGAACTCTAGTAATTATGCAATGTGGTTTTAATAACTAGGTAATGTTTTGAAATTTTTAGCTTGGATTTCCATATTCTCATGTTCCTTTTTGCATGCTAAACTAAATCTTTAATTGTTTCATGTTATAAATTGACTCATGCTACACAACAATTGATACAACTTTAAGTAACCATGTTCTAAACCTTATGACCACAATATTGTCTACCTATCTATTATAGGTATTTTAAGATAAAGAGTGCTAGAAAATGTTACCCCTCCTTTAGAATAATTAGGTGAAATAAGAGGTATGAGTATTAGCAAGACCACAACAGCCAAATCCTGAACAAAAACAAGAAGAAATAGTCAATTTCAATCAAGATATTGCAATACCAAAGACAGTTAAGAGCTAATAATAAACAATCAATATTAGAAACAATAGATTGACATAACAATTGACCAGATAGAGCAAAGACAAAGAAAAGGACATTAGTTGAGGATCTATGCAGAATAACATACAAAATAGATATGCATAGCCAACTACCTCTAACATGCAACTATAGAAAATCACAACCAATGGAAAATAAGCAGAAAAGAACAGTGAAAATAGGAAGAACAGTGAAAAGGAGCCATCAGGTTACGCAAGGGCTCAAGGAGGCAGTGCATTAGGCTACGACGAGGGCGATGACAGTAGCTAAGACAGTGTGCCATGGCGTGTTATGGTGGTGGTTGATCGCCAGATGAAGTCGATGGCTTCGATGGGATTTGTTGAAGAAAATGCGGGGAGAAGAGAAGGTGAAGGAAAATAGGAAGTAAAATTTCAACTGCATAATGCAAATGACGTCGTCCCATCCCTCTCAATTGTCTATTGTTGATTGTTTTTTTTAATTGATGTAGGGTTGAAATTTTTCATGGGATCTGATCAATTTAATAGAGAGGATTTCAAATCATATTATTTCAACTCTGATATTCTTATTACAAACAATGCATACACTTCTTTTCATATCTCATCTAATATCATTCGTCATATTTACTTTTTCTTATCATTTTTTCTTTCTTAATCACAATCATATAAAATGATGTAAAAAATAATATTAATTAAAAAATAATGTAAGATAATCATTTTTTATATTATTCATCCTCTCCTACCAAACTCTCAGCACCACGGTACCATCCAGTCGTCCACACTCCATATCCACAATCTGAACTCCGAACTCACTTTCCCGCGTTTTTATCTTCTCTTCCCTATTCCTATCGCGCGCCTATGCTCTTTTCCCCTCTTGCCTACACTCATTCCATAAACCTAATTCTACATCCAATCTCTCTCACCGAATAAACTTCAATAAATCAATATCATTTCCTTTCCCAATGAAACGAATCACAACAACAACAACAACAACAACAAGTGCCGACGCTTGAGCGTGTGTGAGACAGAGAGAAAAATCGAAGACCGAAGAAGAAGAAGATGTTGAAGACAAAGGCATTCAACGGCGCGAACGTGTTCATGTCGCGGAACCTGGTGCCGCCCGAAGTCTTCGACGCGATCCACGACGCCCTCAAGGATAATGGCGCCCAAGTCCACCTCTGCTGTGATCCTTCCCGCAATGGCACCAACGATTACCACATCATTTCTTGCAGTAAACACGTAATTCCTCAATCCGACTCTAATTTTTGCGTTTTATTTATTTATTAATTAATTTTTGTTTATATTTTTTTGTGATTTATTACTCCGTTTTGCAGGAGAAGTTTGAGGATCTTAAAGCCAAGGGCTGCAAATTGCTTGGTATGTGTTGTTACTGTTGTCAGTCTCATTCACTGCTCCTTTTTGTTATTGCTATTGTTGGAAATTTAATTTTCTTTTTTTTTTCGTCGCAACGATGATTTAAGACCTGTTAGTAGTGTAGATGTTTCAAATTGCTTTTCAGTTGATGCTATGAAATTGCAATTTGATAGTTGAAGAGTCTTTAATGTTTCACTTTTGGAATTTGGTAAGGCATGTGCATCTTTAAGGTTTAAGCATTCAGTGATAGTACACTCTCTATACATGTCTGGTAGTGTTGGTTTCCATAGTTGAAATTGAAATTGGTGTTGTTGCTGAGTTTTGTTACATTATTATTGGGCAGGTCCTAGATGTGTTCTTTCGTGTGCTAAAGAACGTAGGCCTCTACCTAAACAAGGCTTCACTTGTTGCCTTGCCATGGATGGTGTCAAAGTACTTGCATCTGGCTTTGATACGGATGAGAAGGTGTTGTGGTTGTTGTGCATGTTTGCATGCTCCTATATATTTTATTTTATTGACAGAAGGTTGCTGTGGTATATTAATTTTTCCTTTTGTTTTTCCCCCTTAAGGTTGACAAGCACCCTTTCTGGCTCACTTTCTTTGTGAGCATGACCATGAGGTGCTATCTGGCTGTCTTTGGATTGCATACTTTCTCTTCTTGAACCTTCCCCAACAGAGAGATAAAAAAAAAGGACATAGGAAAAAGAGGAACAAATATTTCTTTTGAGGAGTAATATTCTAATTTCAAATCAGAGTTATAAAATTTCATCTTTTATATAAAACAACTTCTGGTTTTAAATATTGTTACTAATTGTGATTTAGTTATTATTTATTTCCATTCATATTTTCCTTCTTGTTTTTTTCCCTTTTTTTTTAAAATTTTAACAGATGAAATTTTGATATATTTGTACTCTTCTTTGTTTTGGTTTTCTTAATCTTGATTACAATTTTGTAAATTTTTTTTTATCCTTGTGCTTGAGGTCCTTCAGTTTTCAGTTATTTTCTCTTAATGTCTTCTCCTTCACTCTTACTTCCTTATTGTTGCTCTCAATTGGTGATGTTTAATGTATGTGATCTTGCAGGTTAAGATAGAAGAGATAGTGACTGAAATGGGGGGAGTTCTACATACTAAAGCATCACTGGATTTGAACTTTGTCATTGCGAAAAATGTTTTAGCTGCAAAGTACAAGGTCTGGTACATGATATTTTTGTTCCATATTTCCATTTTATTCTTAATTATCACATTTTTTTTTGGTTACAAGCAAGTTGGTCCTTCTCTTGTGCCTTATTATAACGACAACAACAATCAAAGCCTTTTCCCACTAGGTGGGGTCGGCTACATGGATCAAACGACACTATTGTGTCCCGTCAAAAACCAATTTTTTAGAGAGGCCATTTATATCTAAATCTTTTTTAATAGTTTCACCTAGTTTTTCTTGGTTTTCCTCTACCTCTATTAGTTGGGCTATCCTTCATCTGATCAACTCTTTTGACTAAGATTTTTATAGGTCTTCTTCTCACATATCCAAACCATCTTAGGCGCGATTCTGCCATCTTTTTCTCAATAGACACCACAACTACTTTCTCTCTAATACATTAATTTCTGATCTTATCTTTTCTTGTTTGACCACTCATTCAACGCAACATTCTCATCTCTGCCATACTTATCTTGTGCTCTTGTTGGCACTTTATTGCCCAACATTCAGGACCATAAAGCATCTCTTGTGTCTTATTATGTTCCATTTTATTCGTATTCCTAATTATCTTATATGTTATACTCCCTCTTGCATCTTATTATCCCCTCTCTCTATGTATCACACATACAAAGCACTTGTGGAATTGTACGCAGCTATGCACGTTAAAGTCAATGTAAAGAACTACCTCATTGCTTGACATTTGTTGAAGGGTGTAACATAGCATTTAGTCCAAAGGAGGAAGCTTCTGGACTTGGACATAGTTGATGTTGATTGGCACTGTTATTGGCTAGTAATATAGGAAGTAGTTTTAATTTTTTTCAGGCTTATTGCCATGTCTATATTTAGGATTGTTTGGGGTAGTACATGCTTTAATCTTTCTCAGTGATTGCATTCAAAGTCGATGTGCTTCAGCCTTAAGTAAGAATCTTCAACTATTGACAGATTGCTTTTCTAATTTGAAGCCTATGTTGGTTCATGGGTTGTAATATTTTATGTACATTGTAGAAAGAGAAAAGGACCATAGAGAGAGAACCCCCATTTTTTTTATGTTAATTTGTAAGTGTCTAGGATTGTTCATCTCAATGTTAATTATAACAGAGAAAAAGGCTATGTACAGCTTGTAGTACAAGTTTTTGGTGCAAGAGTACATGTATATACAGTAAATAATACAACAACAACAACAACAACCACCAAGGCTTATCCCAATAGGTGGGGTTGGCTACATGGATAAGCTAAAGCCAATGGGCTGTATCAAAACCAAAATTCCAAAAAAACCAACTTAGAGCATATAAATCATATGCTCCAAGGTTGTTACAAATATAGCTAATTCAAATGACCTCTGAGAGACTTAGTACATTCATTTGCTAGTTGGTCATTCAAGTTGACAAAACTAGTAGCAATGCACCTTGATAAGATCTTCTCTTGGATGAAACGACAATCCACTTCTATGTGTTTTGCCCTCTCATGAGATACTAGGTTCGAAGCAATGTTCAAGGTTGCTTGATTGTTACATAGCAGTTGCATCTGTAAGATTTCACCAGACTTTAATTCTTGAAGCAACTATTTCATCCATATGAGTTCACGAGTTGCCAATGCTATAGCTTGGTAGTCTTCTTTTTTCTTCAAACTTTAATTATGACTTTCAACATGTTCTTTGTTCTTGCAATAATTTTTGTGAACTTTTTATTCCATGATGAATCAAGGCCTTAAGAATATATTATTTAATGGATGGTGTGATTGCTTAAACCAGGAGCAATATGGTGTGGTTGACTGCACTGTGGAAGTGGGGTTAACTTGTACCAAACATTTGTGAGGTTATTGAGCTATTGTAGGTGGAGGTGATAAGCAAACCAATGTAGTACCAGATGTAGCACAGGATCAAATCAATATACTGATTGCAATACTGTTGGGCTTTGTGGGTTTGTGGTTGATTTTAAAAGCTTTTAAAAGTCTTTCTTTTGTGTCCTCTAACCAGTATTTTTATATTTATATGACAGCAATACTTGTGTGGACCATGATCCGATGGTTCAACAGTTTGCACATACTTAGAGCTAATGCTTAGTTTGTTGATCCTTCTTGCAGTCATGATTTAACTTAGTTTCTTTTCCTTAGTCATGCCTTTGGTGTTCAAGGAAATTTGAGATATCTATTTGGAATGGAATAAATTGTTCGAGCTTTGCATGGTTCAGCTCCCAAATTGTTGGTGGCTAGTAGTGGTGGCTAATATGGCTCTTAATAGAGCTAATATGTTTTGTTTCTTGGTCTATCTCATTGAGTTTTGAGTTTGGTTACATCTCAACACGGCATCTAGATAGCCACTTGATTATGGAAATATACAGATATCAAAAACTGGACTGCCTATTCTAAATATTTAAGCTGTTGTTCTGCTTGTGTGTGTGATAATTCAGCAAAACAGTTCTGTTAATACTAGCTGTTGGACGGTGGCCTCTTGGCCTTGTTTCTATGGACGGTGGCCTCTTGGACGGTGATGGACGGTGGCCTCTTGGCCTAGTTACCACGATTTTAGTGTAGATATTGTATTTAGTGCATTTAATACTTTATTAATTTGTTGCTTATTTTCTAGGGACATTTAATGTACAGCTGCTCCCTATATATATTACTGTCATTGTAAACATTCGGAGGTTAGAATAATATATAGTTTTTTAGACACTTTGACATGGTATCAGAGCCTTCTCTCTTATCCTAGGCTGTCACATTTTTTTTTTTTGGTTAGGTTATTGAGCTATTGTAGGTGGAGTTGATAAGCAAACCACTCTCCTATCCAATCTTTGTGGAGGTTTAAATTGTCATTGAACTTACATTCATGCTATACAATCTAATATACATCACTTTACGTCTGGCAGTGGGCTTTGAATATCCTGAAGAAACCAATAGTAACTTATGAATGGTTAAAGCAATGCTCAGATGAGCATCGCGTTGTTCCTCAAGAGTCATACAAGGTCCTTTCTTTCTCCGGGTTAACGATTTGTGTTACTGGAATCCCAGCAGGTTATAACTTAGCTATCTGTTACTACTGGCCATAATAGAATGCATCTTTGTTTGATGCTAATTTGCTTGAGTTTTTTTCAGATAAGCGCAGAGAGATGGAGAAGCTTATTTTACAAAATGGCGGAAAATACTCCGCAGAACTGACAAAGAAGTGCACACATTTGATTTCTGATATATCCTTCCGATAGTTCTCTTAAATGATGGTGTTTCTTTTAGACATGCAGATACTGACCTATTATTTGAGAAGAGGAGAGCACACCCTCCTTGCTTTTTAGCAAAATCATTTGTCACAGCTTCTATGTCAGCTGCATAAGTGTGTTTCTTAATTCTGCTTTAAGGTAGTTTTTATAGTTCGACCATCAGCTTCTTGGCAGAGTTTCAAGTCTGTATTAACATTTTCCTCATTTTGCACTAGTGATATATCTGTTTTTTGATGCTGTAATGCTATGCGTATTGCTGCTTATTGATAATCACTTGACAAAAAGATTGACATATTGCCTATTAGAGAGCATGCATTGTTGTTCTTATCATTAGTTTCAATCCATTGATCATATTTGGCCACACCTCCCCTTATATTGACAAATTCTGTGGACATTTTGAGTTTAAACAGATAAGTTCTAAGATTCAGTTAGACGAGAATTCACAATTACCTGCTTTGATACCTTGATACTTGATAGTATTCAGCTATTTGTTTTTTATTTTTTGTTAATCTTAAGCTGTTAGAAAGAATGACATTTTTTTATTTATATTTTCTAACAGTTTGTAATTAATTTTCAGATTGCTTTTTCTACACTTGTTGGCAAAATTGAAGTTGAAATTTTGTTTCATAGTAGCTGTATAAGTGAACCTTTTGAGGAGACTGGTTCCTGTATATGAGATCTTTTGATGAGGTGTTATTTTGTATTTTGCTTGTCTGATTGTCTCGTATTGCATTGCCTTTGACACCATGCTTTTCTTGCAATTTGTGTAAAAGTTTGAAAGGTTTGTTCTTTTTATTTGCTGTGCTTGTGATCCTCTGTGACTGAATAATTCAGTGTTTGAACTCAGATCTGTTATTGTGGTTTAAACATGGTTGATATTTGTGTTCTTGACTATTCTTAAGCTCCCGAAGGTGACAAATATATGGTGGCAAAACGTTGGGGCCACATTCATATTGTGACAAGCAAATGGTTTGATCAATCTATTGCTCGAAGAGGTAACTTCTTTGTTTTAATGCCTTATGTCTGAAGACCTTTCGGGTTTTGAACTAAGCAGTAGGACTCCACTTGTTAGAATTATATTGTTATTATGATGTTAGGATTCTTATTATATTAGGATTTATTTGGTTGAACTTGTACTAGTAGTTGAACCAGATTGTTAGTATAAATAGGGAGTAAGCACTCATTTTGGTCCTCCAGCTATATGCGTGGCATCACATTGGTACTCCATTTATCTGTGACATCAATGAAGTACTTGGAGAAAGATAGGATCTACAAAGTTCCTACTTGGACTTAATAAGAACCTCGATGAAGTACGTGGGAGGATTCTTGGATCCAAGCCACTTCCAAAGTTTCGAGAAGTATTTTCTTAGGTGAGAAGGGAAGAAAGTAGGAAAAAGATCATGTTAGGAAACCCAAACTCAGCGCCTTACTCTGAAAGTTCAGCCATGGCAGCAAAAGGACATAAGTCAAATCAGCCACATTTCCAACATAAGAAAACTCGCCCTTGGTGCGAACACTGTAGGAAGATAGGCCACACAAAAGATGCATGCTGGTTCATTCATGGGAAACCAGCAGATGCGAAATCATCCCATGGTAGGGAGAATTGTGGCAACACAGCCACTGCCAATATGCTTGAGACAGACAAGGTAAGTGCTGCACCTGAAGCAAATCCTTTCAGCAAGGAGCAGATGGAGCTACTTCAGAAACTGCTTCAACAGACTATGCAAAATGTTGGAACTAATATTAGTACAATGTCTGTAGCATAGAAAGGTAATTTTTTAAATGCTTTGAATGCTAGTCAGGGAAGAACAATCTCATGGATTGTAGACTCTAGAGCTTCTGATCATATGAGTGGGAATGTTATACTCTGAAAAATACTTTCCCTGTCACAATAATTCCACAGTCCAAATTGCCGATGGCACACTCTCAAAAGTTGTTGGTAAAGGTTCAGTTGTTATCTCAAAGGATATTGCTCTGGACTCTGTCCTTTATGTTCCCAAACTCGACTGTAACTTGCTGTCCATAAGCAAACTGACAAAGGACCTCAATTGTATTACTAAATTTCTACCTTACTTGTGTGAATTTCAGGCTTTGGACTTGGGGAAGAGGATTAACAATGCTGAGGAATGTGCTGGACTCTACCTCCTTCGGGTTGATGACTCCAAGAGGAAATAAGAAACTCATGCTTGTCTAGTTTCTTCACTTAAAGAAAATTTTGTAATGTTGTGGCACTACTGATTAGGCCACCCCAACTTTATGTACCTGGAAAAAAATGTTTCCCTCACTATTCAATAAAAATCCAAAATCTTTCCATTATGAAGTGTGTCAAATGTCCAAACATACTCGAAATTCTTACTCCGCTTAACCATATAATGCTTCCCAACCTTTTTTCTTTAATTCACAGCGATGTGTGGGGACCCTCTAGAATCAACAACATAGCAGGCTCTAGATGGTTCGTCACCTTCATTGATGACCACACAAGAGTTACATGGGTATTCCTTATGAAAGAAAAATCGGAGGTGGGAAAAATATTTGAAAATTTCCATAATATGGTGCAAACACAATTTCAGACCAGCAGTCAAGTGCTTAGAACTGACAATGGTCGAGAATATTACCACTCTATCCTTGGGTCCTATCTCCAAAAACATGGGATCATACATCAAAGTTCATGTGTGGACACCCCACAATAGAATGGGATTGCTGAATGGAAAAATCGACACTTGTTGGAGGTCACTAGGTTACTCATACTGGCCATTGATGTAGCATTCCAATTCTGGGGAGATGCTGTCCTTTCTACAACCTATTTAATAAGTAGAATGCCCTTCAAAATCCTCAAATTCAGCACCCCACACTCTACCTTTTTGTCCTTCTATCCAAACACTCGGCTCCTAACTTCCATTCCCTTTAAAATCTTTGGATGCTCAGCCTTTGTCCATGACCACCAGCCTCATCGTAGCAAACTGGACCCTAAATATGTGAAATGCATCTTCTTAGGGTACTCACCAAACTAAAAAGGCTACAAATGCTGTTCTACTTCAACCAGGAATTTCTAACACTCCGTGGACATGACCTTCTTTGAGAACCAACCCTATTATCTCAAAGCTGCCATTTAGGGGGAGAGGACAACAACTAAGGAAGAATCCCAACTTTGGGAAATTGGAGAAATGGAAACAACCGAGACCCTTCCATTAATCGAAACTACTCCAAAAGCACCTATCCAAACCCAAGCGACTGAACCCCTCTATCCAATAGCCAAAACTACACCAGAAACCCAAATGGATGAACCCCTCTATCCTACTGAACCAAGTTCTCCTTCCACTGCACTAGCAGATATAAGTCTATTGGTTTACTCAAGGAGGCAGAAAACTCAAATGGAACCAGAATCCTACACACCCTCGAAGCAAAGTCAGGAATCTGACCAGGCTCTAGAGCTTCTAGAAGTTTATCTAGGTAACACAACTCCTAACCCAGAACTTGATATTCTTAGTACATAATTTATTGATCTTGATATGCCCATTGCTGTAAGGAAAGGAGTGAGATCTTTTACTTAACATCCTATTGGGAATTATGTGTTTTATGAGAACTTGTCACAGGGTTACAAAGCCTTTGTTACTTCTCTTAAAAGCATTCAGATACCAAGGGATATCCAAGAGGCACTTCAACAACCAGAATGGGTGGTTGCTGTAAGGAGGAAATTCATGCATTAGAAAAGAATGGTACTTGGGAACTTTCAGTACTTCCAGAAGGAAAGAAATCAGTCGAGTGCAAGTGGATTTTCTCAATCAAATACAATACTGATGGGAGCGTGAATAGGTACAAAGCTCAGTTAGTAGCAAAGGGGTTCACCTAATCCTACGGTGTTGACTATAAAGAAATGTTTGCTCCACTGGCAAAACTTAATTCAGTCTGAGTTTGCCTACCCCTAGCTACAAATCTAGATTGGCCTCTACACCAACTAGATATTAAGAACGCCTTTCTCAATGGTGAATTAAAGGAGGAAATCTACATGAAAATTCCTCCTGGGCTTGAATCATCGGGAACTTCTAGCAAGGTGTGCAGACTCCGCAAATCCCTATATGGTCTCAAGCAATCCCCCCGAGCATGGTTTGATAGGTTGACTTGAGTTGTCAAAAAAGATGGGTTCATGTAATGTCAAACCAGATCATACTATGTTTGTCAAGTACTCTTCGGAAGGAAAGATAGCCTTGTTTATAGTATATGTTGATGATATCATCATCACAGGTGATGATCATGAAGAAACTGAACACCACAAGAAGTTCTTAGCAAAAGAATTTGATGTTAAAGACTTAGGACAACTCAAATACTTCCTAGGAATGGAAGTTGATCGCTCCAAAAATGGGATCTCCGTGTCTCAAAGAAAGTACACAATGGACTTATTGCAGGAAACGGGTATGCTGGGATGTAAACTAGCTGACACCCCAATGGAACCTGCAAGAAAAGGTGGGACAGAAAAAGTCCTCCAACCAACAGAGACAGGTACCAAAGACTAGTGGGGAAATTAATCTATCTAACTCATACTAGACCAGACATTGGGTTCACTGTGAGTATGGCAAGTCGTTATATGACAAACCTCACTGAAAACCATATGAAGGCAGTCAATCGAATCTTACAATACCTAAGAGGGACCCTAGGTAGAGGTCTCATTTCAAGAAGAATTTGAATAGGCGTATTGAAATCTTCACTGATGCAGATTGGGCAGGGTCTGTGACTGACCGAAAGTCCACAACTGGTTATTGTTCATTTGTGTGGGGTAATCTGGTCATGTGGAGAAGCAAGAAGCAGTCCATGTTAGCACGGAGCAGTGCTGAAGCTGAATTTAGGGCCATGGCCCATGGTATTTGTGAAGGAATTTGGTTGCAAAGGATGCTTAAAGAACTTAGAATCCCTACAAACTATTCTATGAAACTCCTATGTGATAACAAAGCTGCCATTAGCATTGCCAAGAACCCAATTCATCACGACAGAACTAAGCATGTGGAGATTGACCGTCATTTCATAAAAGAAAAAATTGATAATGGGGTTATCAGTCTTGAGCACACACCCTCATGCTTCCAAACAACAAACATTTTAATTAAATCTCTTCCAAAGCCTACTTATGAGACCCTAAAATCCAATTTGGGTATGATAGACATCTACCACCCAACTTGAGGGGGAGTGTTGGTGGTCGGTTCCTAATTTTTAGGAACTGATAGAATCTTTCGATTATGTTTTAGTCATGTATCACATTCTTGTTATGTATCATGTTTTAGTCATGTATTAATAGGCCTTGTTTTTAGAGCTTTAATTCTTGCTCATTTTCTAGGACTTGATTAGCTTGTTTTCTAACCCTAGATTAGTGTACAGCTATTTCCCTAATTCCCTATTTATACTACCATCTTGTAATCAATCAAAATCAAGGAAAATGCAATATTTTCTACAAGGAGTATAAAGTTAGTGTTTTATATCACAACATAGCAAGTATTCAAAGTCCTGTTACTTAAATATATTCTCTCCTTTCTCCTTTCTCCTTTCCATCTCATCTCTAAATTCCAACACCACTCACAGTATCTGACCTTCAGTTTTTATTTATTTATATCTTTTTCATGGATAGCATGTCTGAATGAGGAGTCCTACCCTGTTCAGAATGGATCGGTATCTTCACATAAAGCAACTAGGGATGTAACAGTGCAACATAGCCAAGAAAAGGATATTGTGAAATTGCAATCTGCGGCATCCTTAGGAGCCACAGCAGATTCAAATATGCCAGTTTTTTCTTGTGCTGAGTTTGTGGATAGAGATCTAGAAGCTGCACAGTCTGAATACATGTCTTCCTTTTCAAATGCTCCTTTATTTGTTAAAGAGGCAGATGCTGAAGCACCTGCAGTGCAGCCCAGCAATGATTCGCACTTTGATGGTGCTGTTGCCAATGATTCTGAATCTGATGATAATGACCTGTATTTATCAGAGTGCAGAATATTACTTGTTGGCTTTGAAGCATCTGAAATGCGGAAACTAGTTAATATGGTGCGTAAAGGTGGAGGCTCCCGATATATGTCTTTTAATGACAAGTTGACACACATAGTAATTGGGAACCCTTCAGAAATGTAAGTCTATTTTGATATAAGAAGAAACTTTATGGATGCATATCATGTCTCTATGTTTCTTGACAGCTTCCCTGAATTTATGTCTTAGATTGTTAGCAGTACCAATGTTGATGATACCTGGATGTTACTTACTAATGTGGCTATCTTATGGGCTCAATTTGGCAAACATTATTCCTTTTCTGATATTTATGATTAATCTTCACATGCATTTATGTTTTTCAAGGGAAAAGAAGGATGTAAGGAGCCTTGCTGCTTTTGGTGTCATTTATGTTGTTAAAACCTCATGGCTTGAAGATTGTGACCGTGAAAAGAAAGAAGTCCCTGTTCTTAGGAGACACATTGCGTCTGATCTACTTCTTCCAAAAGGTCTGCTATTATGATATTCACATTTGTGGTCTGTGTCTGTTATCTTTTAGTCATGTTCAAGTTGGAGAATGCTTTTTGGTTAATCTATTAGATTTTTCTTAAATAGTTTGTGAATACGATTTTATGGAATTCATGCTTTTTTTGGTTTTCTGATTTCTTAAATTCAGCAAGCTTAGTAAAAGGAGCAGTAACAGGCATTACATCCATGGATCAAGGTAAAAGCTCCAGCTTTCATCAAAGCTTGCAGGCTGATCAGGTGGTGGGTACTATGGACTCTGGAGTTGTAATGCCAGTATCTTTTGAGAAAAACAAGGAAGAGAAACCGGATGTGGGTATAAATGTTTATCCAGTCAATAAAGCAATGGGCAGATCTAAGCCACAAAATCAACTTCCTGTTAATAAATCAAGGGTTCAAAAGATGACGCAACAAGACTCCAGTGTTCAATATGTGAAGTCAACAACTGTTTTCAGAGGGAAAAAATTTTGTTTCTCAAATTTATTTCCTGAAGAAAGGGTAAGTTATTAGGATCTATGTTATAAGTATAAAGATGGATATAATAAACTTCTGCACTAGAGTTGTGAGTTGTAATCTAAGGGATCAATGCACAGGAAGTTTGAAAGAGAGAAGTGGGAGAACAGATAAGAGGAATCTTGAATATTCTGCTTTGAGAAATATATCTGGAAAGATACACTTCAGCTACTCAGTTGTTGAACTTTAGGATTGATGTAGGTTTCTTCTTCAAAATTACTTCAAAAGATATTTGATAGGAACTTGTATTACTGAGAAAGAAACTATAGAGCCTAGCTCCTTACAATAGGGAAATTCCCCTCTTGATTAAACAAAAAAATAAGATAGAACACCTGCGGATCTTTGAGAATTTGCTAACCTCCCTGTCCAAAGGCTCCCAATTCCTTACTCAAATGACTGGATGCCTTCTCCCCTCCTCCACTTCCCTATTTATTCCCTCCACTAAGTGCCTATTCATTTGCCATAACCCCCTTAGTTAAATGCTAATTGCTACCCCTCTTTATTCTCTCAACTCCCACTAACTGTAAATGCTCTTTGTTGCCCCCTCTTTATTCTTCACTCCCACTACCTATAAATGCTCCTGGCTGCCCCCTCTTTATTCGCCACTCCCACTAGCTATAAATGCTCCTTGCTGCCTTTCATTACTCTCTTTTTCCCTTCATTTTCCTTATTTCTTCTCTCATAGACTTTCATAATTTGTTCCCCTAGCCCATTCACTAATGGTCCAACCTTGTCTCTCCTAGACCTTCTCGCATACACATGAGCTAGGGGCCTATCAATATTACCCCAGAACAAACAACAACAACAACCAAGCCTTTTCCCACTAGGTGAGGTCGGCTACATGGATCAAACGACGCCATTGTGTCCTATCATAAACCAAGTATTCAGAAAAGTCATAGGCAAAATATACAAAAATTTTTAGACAGCAAAATGCCACAACCATATTCTAGCAAAGCCTTGAACTTCATTCGAAAAACAAATACATGATTTCAATCAACGAAATGAACTCCCAGTTCCCTATATTGACCATTCCAAAGAAAGTTTCTTTCTCTGCAAACCTCAAGCATTAGTTGAGGCTGAGTCAAATATTTAGTTATCAGAGTGAGTTTAATGATGTATCAATATTCTAGATGTGTTAACTGTTAATTTGGCGTTATAGGTGGTTCATTAAGTTTTGAAGATAATTTTAAATAAATTACCAAGATGGTTGATACCATAATAACTATTTCAATCAGAGTTTTTGGTGGTTGGATTTCATTATCTCAAATATTGAATCATCTATTTTAATTTTGGTACAGTCATTCAGTGTTTTGTATACTAATTTATCCCCCCCCCCCAAAAAAAAAAGTTTGTAATATTAATAGTTGCTATATGTACACATAGTCACATATATATTTTGTCGCCTCAAAAAATGTATACATATATGTTCATTGATGCTGTTTAATTTTAGTTTTGATCTGTTTTGCCAGAGAGCTGAGATTGTTCAATGGATAAGTCAAGGGGGAGGAGAGGTAATAAGTGGGCAAACAAAACAGAATGTCCACTATACTATTGAGTGTCATGGTGTAACACCCAGGTTGACAGGCGATTCCCAAAGTATATATATTTCCAGCCATTGGATACGATCTTGTTTGGAAGTAAGCCTGAGTAGTCACAAATTCAAATTTCTTTCGTCAGGTTTATTTTTCAGTGTTGTTAACTTCTGCATTTTCAGGTGCTCAATATAGATCTTGATTTGTATATTGAATAAATAGGGATATAGATTGATGGGGAAAGACAACTTGTTTTGGCCCAATTGTTCCAAGTTGTTTTCTCATAAGTGCAATTAATAGGGAGATAATGATGGAAAGTGACAAAAGTTGGATCCATTTATACATGGCTGCAAGATCTTTGCATTTGGATCATACATGATCCATATTTTCTATTATACTTTTCTGAAAGTAAAAGTTGAAATTCTGGTTGCACTTTTTCTTGTCTACTCGCCAGTCTCCAGGATCTTTTATTGTCACAGACCAAAGAAGTATGTCTTAAAAGGTTTTGTTGTAATATATCAGCACTAATATCAGATATGTACAGCATTAATATCAGATTTGTACAGATATGTTTTTTATTCTTGTTTTTATTAGGGCTGATTTTTCTCCCTTATTTTTAGGATAGCAATCAATGGCATTAGCCTATATATTGTAACCTTCTCTGTACACAATTGATTCAAGGAACAATATTCATACATTCACATTCCTTCTTTCTATATGGTATCAGCAGCCTAGGTCGTTCCTAAGGCTTGCCTTTGTTTTTTCCTTTCGTTGAGGAGTCTCCTATTGCAGCCTTATTGCTGCCTGAGACTTAAAATCACCACCCACCACCCGTCGCTGCCGTTTTTTGTCTCATTACCCTCGCCAGACTGCTTGTCGGCGTTTTTCCGGCCACATCCGAAAAGCCCACCCCAAACCAACCACCCACGCGCCACCACGCGCCGCCGCACTGTACGTGCGTGAGAGCCACGCGCCGCCCTCCATGCCGCCGTTCATTGTGCGACCCCATCCGTTCTGATCGTCGACTCCTCCCTGTTCATTTTTGACTGTTTTCGGGTCCAACCAGAATGTCTACAGTAGACACCCAGTCCTCCACCATCACTACGCTGCCTTCGGTTGTCGTTCCATCGCCTCCGGTTGCCGTTGTAGCACTGAATACAAATGATCTTCCAGTTTTACACTCTTCTTATCACCTCAATGGTAAGAACTATCTCCAATGGGCCCAGGTTATTCGCACCACTCTCAAGGGTCGTCGGAAGTTATCACACATTGTTGGGGATCCTCCGAAGGCAGATGACCCACAGTTTGGAATTTGGGATGATGAAGATTCTTTGATTATGACTTGGCTATGGAACTCTATGACACCAGATATCAGTAAGAATTGTATGTTTTTACTTCTGCACGTGAAATTTTGGATAGTTTGAGTTAAACCTATTCTATGAAACAAGATATTGCTGCGTGTTATGAATTAGAAAACACAATTTTTAATACCCAGCAAGGTTCTCTTTCTGTCATTGATTATTATGGTACATTGAATGGTTTATGGATTGAGCTGGATCAAAACTAGGATTTAAAGATGAAATGCATTGAGGATGCTGCTACTTTAACCAAGTTTATTGAGCGTGGACGGGTCTTTAAGTTTCTCTCTGGGTTGAATTCTGAGTATGATTCGGGTTCAGATTTTAGGAAAGGTCAAGCTTCCTTCTCTCTCCGAGGTGTTCTACACAGTTAGGGGGGAAGAGGGTCGTCGGGCTGTCCTGTTGAATAAGGGTAATTCAAGTGATGGTTCTGCTTTGGCCACTGGCAAACGTCCTATTGGTGGGTTACCATCTGAAAAGCCTGGATCATCCTCTTGGAAGTCATTTGCCAAACGTGACGAGCGCTGGTGTCCTTATTGCAAGAAGTCTGGTCACACTAAGGATACTTGTTTTAAACTCCATGGCAGAGACAAGGTTCTTGGATGCTCTGGGGGTTTTAAAGGCAGTCAACAAAGGCAAGTCAATCAAACTGTGTCCGACTTGGTTATTGAGGGTGAAGAGGTATCTGCACCACCTTCTGGGGTGGCAATTCCTACGCTTAGTAAAGCCGAGATGGATCGTTTGCGCACTCTCTTGGATTCTATGAGTAAGCCTTCTGGCACTTGTTTTCTAACCATGACTAGTAAGAATTTAAGTTCATTCTCCTTTAATGTTTCTAGTACTATATCTGAGGATCTCTGAATTATTGACTATGGTGTTATTGATCATATGACCCCTCATCTCTCATATTTTTCCACTTACTCTAAATTATCTGGTAAGCATCCCATCATGGTTGCTAGTGGATCCCATGTCCCTGTTTCAGGATGTGGTACTATTTCACTTCAACCTTCCCTTCCTTTACATAATGTGCTCCATGTCCCTTATTTGTCAAATAACCTTATTTCTATTCATAAGCTTACCAGAGATTTAAACTGTACAGTGACCTTCTTTCCCTCTCATTGTGTGTTTCAGGATCTTACCACGGGGAGGACGATTGGGGTTGCTAAGGAACAGGGACGGTTATATGTTCTACATCGGACTCATGGTAGTACCAGTCAGACGGTGTCCACATCCAGTCATGAGACAAGTTCAGATTCCGTTGCATCTCAGATATGGCTTCACCACAAACGCCTTGGTCATCCTCCTTTCAGTCTTCTTAGGTCGTTATTTCCACAATTGTTTAAAAAGGAGTTTGTTGAGTCTTTTTTTTGTGATGTTTGTCAGTTTGCGAAACACCATTGCACAACTTTTTCTCCAAGTAATAATAAAATTATTGAACCTTTTGATCTTATTCATTCTGATGTGCGGGGACCTTCCTCTAATTCTAATATATTTGGTGCAAAATGGTTTGTTTTTTTTATTGATGACTGCACTAGGGTCACATGGATATTTCTTATGAAAGATAAATCGAAAGTGTTTCAAATATTCTTGAATTTCTACCGCATGGTTCAAACCCAGTTTGGAAAATCTATAAAAAGGTTACGATCTAATAATGACAAGGAATATGTGAATCAATATTTCACAAAATTCTATAAAGAACATGGTGTGTTACATGAGTCAACTTGTGTTGATACCCCCCAACAAAATGGGATTGTAGTATGGAAGAATCGTCATCTCCTAGAAATTGCAAGAGCATTTCTATTCCAAATGTCTGTCCTTAAGTCTTATTGGGGGGAAGCTGTCTTAACTGCCGTATACTTGATGAACAGATTGCCCTCCCGTATCTTGAATGGTCTTAGTCCTGTGCAACTCATGACTTCCTTCTTCCCTTCCGTTCCTACCATGAAGAATCTCCTGTGTCGTGTCTTTGGTTGTGTCGCCTTTGTTCATGTCCATAGTCAATATCAATATCGTGGTAAGTTGGATCCTAGGGCTATCAAATGTATCTTCATAGGGTATGCACCAGACAAAAAGGGGTACAAATGTTATCATCCTCAAAGTCGTCATGTTTATGTCTCCATGGATGTCACTTTTCATGAATCCGAGTCTTTTCACCTTCGTCCTCAGCTTCGGGGGGAGAGTGGTCAAGAAGCTGAGTCCCTGGAGTCATCTTTTGTTCCTCTTCTAGCTGAATCTATTGAGTCATCTGTCCCTCCTCTGATGAAGGATGTGGCATCATATTCTGATACTTCAGAGGCGCCTAAAGAATCAATATCTGTTCCTATAGATCGATACAAGTAGGTGTATTATCGGAAAAAACCCAACTTGGTCCAATAGCAGCTTCAATCGCCCGAACCAGAGGTAAGCATTCCTGATTCTGAACCTTTGAATAGTCCTTTACATGATATTTGTGAACCTAACCCTGATGACTTGCCAATAGCCTTAAGAAAAGCCAGAAGAACTTGTGCAAAATACCCTATATCTTAGTTTGTGTCCACTAAAAACCTATCAGTACAGCATGGAGTTTTATTTCAGCAATTGATTCTACCAGAGTCCCCACTTCAGTACAAGAAGCATTAATGGATAAGAATTGGGTTCAAGCCATGCATGAGGATAAGAAATGAGTGCTTTGAACAAGAATGAGACCTGGGAAATTGTTGACAAGCCAAAGGACAAAACGATAGTTGGGTGCAGATGGATTTACACAGTGAAATATCGGTCTGATGGTACTCTAGACCGGTACAAAGCAAAGCTGGTTGCAAAAGGGTACACTTAGACATATGGGATTGATTATGAGGAAAAATTTGCCCCAGTAGCAAAGATGAACACAGTTAGGATCATTCTCTCCTTGGCAACACACTTTGAATGGGACTTGCACCAATTTGATGTTAAAAATGCTTTTCTCCGTGGGAATTTGGAAGAGGAAGTATATATGGACATCCCACCCGGATATTAACCTACCGGTGGAGGGAATATGGTGTGCAAGTTAAGGAAGGCTTTATATGGACTCAAGCAGTCTCCTCGTGCTTGGTTTGGGAGGTTCACCAATGCTATGGTGTCCCTAGGTTATAGGCAGAGCCAGGGAGATCATACCCTCTTTATAAAACATTCCAAAGAAGGCAAGCTTACACTTCTTCTGGTTTATGTTGATGACATGATCATTGCCGGTGATGATGAGGTTGAGAAACAGGTCCTAAAAGAAAAACTAACTGCACAGTTTGAAATGAAGGACTTGGGGAAGCTGAAGTATTTCCTTGGGATAGAGGTTGCCTATTCCAAACAAGGCATCTTTATTTCCTAGAGGAAATATGTCCTGGATCTTCTTAAGGAAACAGGTAAGCTAGGTTGCATAACCACAGGGGCACCTATTGAACAAAATCACAGGATTGGAGACAATGAAGAGAGCCCAAGGGTGGATAAGGCACAATAGCAGAGACTTGTGGGAAAACTGATATAGTTGTCTCACACTAGACCAGACATAGTCTATGCTGTCAGTGTGGTTAGTCAGTTCATGCATGATCCTCGTGAGAGACATATGCTAGTTGTGAATAGAATTCTCCAGTATTTGAAGACAAGCCTGGGAAGAGGACTTCTATTTCAGAGAGAACAAAAATTGACCATTGAAACCTATACAGATGCAGATTATGCCAGGTCAGTTGTAGACAGGCGGTCTACCTCAGGTTACTACATGTTTTTAGGAGGAAACTTGGTGACTTGGAAAAGTAAGAAACAGAATGTTGTTGCAAGGTCAAGTGCAGAGGCTGAATTTCGAGCTATGGCACAAGGAATTTGTGAACTGTTATGGATGAGAGATGATCTCAGAATAAAGTACGAAGCTCCTATGAGGTTACTGTGTGATAATAAGTCTGCAATTAGCATTGCTCGCAACCCGGTTCAACATGATCGGACAAAGCATATAGAGATTGATTGCCATTTTATCAAGGAAAAATTAGATGATGGCCTTATAACTACAGAGTACGTCCCTTCAGAGCACCAATTAGCAGATGTTTTCACCAAGGGACTTCCCATAGAGCAATTTCAAGGTCTTACTTGCAAGATGGGAATGATAGATATTCACTTACCAGCTTGAGGGGGAGTGTTGTAATATATCAGCACTAATATCAGATATGTACAACATTAATATTAGATTTATACAGATATTTTTTTTATTCTTGTTTTTATTAGGGCTGATTTTTCTCCCTTATTTTTAGGATAGCAATCAATGACATTAGCCTATATATTGTAACCTTCTCTGTACACAATTGATTCAAGGAATAATATTCATACATTCACATTCCTTCTTTCTATAGGTTTCAAAACCTTTTTCACCCCCTATCTAGAGAAAGAAGGAATGGAAATTTGAAATTGTGATGAAAATTTGGTGGTTTTCTTTGACGGCTTCTCTTGAATGAACTTCATGATCGTCCATCAAATTTCCTGTTTTCTTCTTCCTGTCTTTCCAACTAGTACATTTGTTTGTATGATCGTCAACCGAAAGTGTTCATGTGCCCTTTTTTGACATTTCTTTTGTCATTTTAAATATATAGTTTCTGCCTCAGTCATAATGCCCTTGATGCTTATTGGCTAATGTTGAATAGTCTTGGATTTATATCATAATTTGCTGCTGTCTGTTTTTTGCCATCATGGTAAATCATTAATGTGGTCATGATAACTACATTTCTGTTCTGAGCTGAATTCATGAGTTTAGTCAAGTCGAATAATAATTTTTCTTCTCATAATTTGCTGTTGTTTGTCTTTGTTCATCATGATGGTTGTTAAGAAACTAACTATTCTTGAAGCTTAAGCTTTTCAGAAAAGGCTGAGCAATTATTTTTAGAGTAAACCCTTATTTCTGTCCTTAAAACATACAAGTATCATCACTTTAGTCCTTGAAAAATTTGTCAACAATTTAGTCCCTCAATTATGCAAAGTGTCATTTAGTTGGTCCTTCTTTGTCGGAATGAGAGAAATGAGTGTAACAGAGCCCTAATTTACATTCTAATTTGATGACATTTTGCATAATGAAGAGACTGAATTGATGATTGATACACCCTTAGCCCAAGTATATAGGAGGAGGAAGCATAGGCTGGGTTCTGTTGGGCCTGAGAATGAGGCTGGTTCTGTTGGGCTGGAGAATGGAGGGGTGTTTATTCCAGAAACAGTAAAGGAAGAGATAGGAGAGGCAGAGGCATAATAGAATAATTAGCATTGGGAATATGCATCAGAAGTTAGAATGAATAAAACAATAATTTGCATTGGGAATATGCACCAGTAATAGGAATAAAAGAAGACTGTAGGGGGCTATGAGAGGCAGGCATATTTTGAGTGAATAGGAGAGGTTTGGGAAAAGGATTCCCTGGTGTCTAGGGACCTTGTGGTTATTATCTTTCTGCACTTTATTTCTGTCCTTGTCTAGTGTTTATCTTGTAATTCAAAGGGAGTTTCCTCTCTGTTTTGAGTATTATTTTCAATAAAACATCTTAGTATTTTAGTTCCTATCAAATTGGTATTAGAGCTCCCAATCTTGGGGAGCCCTGGTTGCTGCGTTCAGAAGATGGAAGGGAGAATTGAAGATTTGGAACAAAGGATGGAGGGCATGTGCAAGGAATTCCTTGATGGACAGCAGCATTTGGAGAACAGATTGGTGGAATTCATGGAACTCATGGAAAAAAAGGCAGAATGACTGTTACCAACAAGGCTTGGGAATAGGCAGTAGAGGAGAATGGGGTGAGGGAAATTCTGGAAACAATGAGGATAACAAGGGAGATGAGAGAATAAAGAGATTGGAGGTTCCTTATTTCGCGGGTGAGGACCCATATGAGTGGATTTATCAAGCTGAGAGGTATTTTTGTGTAAACAGAATTCCGGAGCAAGAGAAGATGTTGGAAGCTGCAATATGTTTGGATGGAAAAGCTCTTAACTGGTTTCAGTGGTGGGAAGCACGCACCATGTGGATAACCTGGACATCTTTTCAAAATGCTTTGCTACAGAGATTCCAGGTTTCGGCCACAGGAAACCCATATGAAACTCTTATGAGTCTAAGGTAGAATGGGACGGTGATGGAATATAGAAAGTTTTGAGCTTTTGTCAGCTCCCTTGAGGCACGCTGATGAGGATGTCTTAAAGGCAACATTTATGAATGGGTTATGTGTTGGAATTAGAATAAGAGTTAATGACTCCAGTTTCCAAGTAGTATAGGTTCATTGTACCAAAAAATAGATTAGATGCAATGTATCATAGGGAATAATGTTAGTTTAATTATTCTTGTAAATTGCATTCAGCATTCATTTCTTTGTAATTATGATGTATATAAATAGAGGATACGGCAGAGTAGAATAGACACTCTAACACATTCAAAAATTCCAGTGTTAGATCTTTTTCTTTCCAAGATGGTATCAGAGCTCCCGATCTAGGGGGCTCTGCTTCTGCCGTGTATTTTTTGGTTGTCTTCATTGTAGCCCTTTAAACCCTGATCTAAGCACCTTATTGTGTTGTCGTTCCTTTTTTTTTTTTGGGCCTCTGTTGACCACCGTTGACCGACGTTGACCACCGCCGTTCAGCCTGAAAGTCCACCGGAAGGATCGCCTCTCCGATACCGGCCAGAACCCAAAAGACCGCCGCCAGGAACCTCCGCACGCGCCGTCACGCGCCGATACACGCGCAGTCCCTCTCCGGCGCGTGTTGCTCACGCGCCACCATACAACTGTCGTTTTCCATCGCCGCTCACTTTTTCCGTACCGTCGGCCTCTCCTGAACCCATTTTGGGGGTTGTTTTCGCGCTTTAGCCACTCGGTTTTCTGGGTTCAGTTTCGACCAATCTCTGTTTGGTTCTCTCTTCAACTGTTTGGGACCTCTTCTGCTTTTTCAACTTCCTGGGGTCTCTGTTGGTCCTCTTTTTTTTTAAGTTGTTTGCTGTCTCAATTGCTTTGCCTCCATTTTCGGTTCCGCCATGTCGAACGAGGATGAGATAGTGAATCCAGTCAACAAGGGAGAGAACTCACAGGTTCAGAGCAATCAGTTTGGAGAATTGCAGAGTATTCAACCTGCCTATCGACTAAATGGGAAAAATTACTTGAAATGGTCCCAGCTTATTCGAACAGTGTTGAAGGGAAAAGGAAAACTTAGTCATTTGACGGGTCCTGGACCAAAGGAAGGAGATCCAAAATTTACAGCATGGGAAGAGGAAGACTCCATGATTATGGCATGGCTATGGAACTCAATGATCCCAGAAATCAGTGATACATGCATGTTTTTAAGCACTGCTAAAGAAGTTTGGGATGCAATAGAGCAGACATATTCAAAAGCCAAAGATGCTGCCCAGGTGTATGATGTGAAGGTAAAAACAGTTGCAGCAAAGCAAGGAAACAAGACAGTCACCGAGTATGCCAATCAATTGAAGTCTCTTTGGATGGAATTGGACCATTATAGGGTGATAAAGGCTAAATGCTCTGAAGATACAGCAGTGCTCAAAGAATATATTGAGCAAGATAGGGTCTATGACTTTCATGTGGGATTTAATCTTGAATTTGACCAAGTAAGGGTTCAAATTCTTGGAAAATCAAAGGTTCCATGCTTTAATGAAGTAGTAGCTATTGTGCGAAGTGAAGAAAGCAGGAAAAATTTGATGCTGGATAATCTACCTATTGAAAGTTCAGCCATGGTGGCTGAGAATACTAGAGATGGACATGCAAAGATGGAGAAGAAAGGAGACTTGTGGTGCGCTTATTGCAATAAGCCAAGACATACTCGAGAGAAATGCTGGAAACTACATGGTAGACCTCCTACTCGTGAATGGGATCAGAAAGGAGGATCTTCAGGAGGATCATATAGAAGGAATGGTAAAGCTCATATTGCTGCTGGACAGAACGAAGAAGACAAGTCAGAGTCCATTGGTAAGCCTGAATTCACTAGTCTAAACCAGGAGGAGATAGAAAGGATGAGAGCATTACTCAATAGTTTGGAGAAACCTTCAGGTACTTGTAATTTGGCATATTCAGGTAAGCTTCCACTTTCATTTGGATTTAATGTCTCAAAAACCCCTTCTACCCTTTTCTGGATATTAAACTCAGGCGCCACTGACCATATGACAACCTCCTCTAAACACTTCTCCACATAGTCTCCTTGTTCCAGTAATAAGAAAATTATCACTACTAATGGTAACCTTGTAACTGTTGCTGGCATTGGAAACATTAAGATAAATCCATCTATAATTTTAATGAATGTTCTTCATGTTCCAAAACTATCCACAAATCTTATCTCCATACAAAAACTTACAAAAGACCTATCCTGTAATGTGATTTTTTATAGTAATTGCTATGAATTTCAGGACAAGGATTTGGGGAGGACAATTGGACGTGCTAGAGAAAGGAATGACATTTAATATCTTGAAGAACCAAGTGTGCCCAACACAGCCAGAAACAACTTGTCCCATTCATTCAAGTCAGAGACTATCCTTTCCAATAAAGAGAAGATTCTTTTGTTTCACTGTCGGTTAGGTCACCCCTCTTTCAGTGTCATCAAAATTTTGTTTCCATCTTTGTTTACTGGATTGAGTGTTGAAAGTTTTCATTGTGAGGTATGTGAATTGGCAAAACACAAGCATGTACCTTTTCCAATAAATAATAAAAGAAGCACATTTCCTTTTTATCTTATTCATACCGATGTTTGGGGACCATCTTCTATTCCAAATGTGTTTGGGGCTCGATGGTTTGTAACTTTTATTGATGATTGCACTCGTGTTACCTGGGTTTTTCTACTTAAACACAAATCTGAAGTCAATACAGTTTTTCTAAACTTTTTTTCAATGATTAAAAATCAATTTGGTGTGGTCATAAAAAGACTAAGGTCGGATAATGGCAAGGAATACTTCAATCATGTTCTTACTTCTTTTTGCCAAAAAGAGGGAATAATTCATGAATCTTCTTGTGTCAAAACACCACAACAAAATGGGGTTGCAGAAAGGAAAAATGGGCATCTTCTAGATCAAACCCGGGCACTATTGTATCAGAAAAATGTTCCAAAAAGTTTTTGGGGGGAAGCTGTTTTAACAACAACATATCTTATTAATCAATTGCCCTCTAGAGTCTTAGGGTTTAAAAGTCCTATGGAGATTCTTTCCTCTTTCTACCCTAACTTATCCCCCACTAATAACCTCAAACCAAGGATCTTTGGGTGTGTCTCCTTTGTTCATGTTCATAGTCAAGAAAGGGGTAAACTTGATCCTAGAGCTCTAAAGTGTGTTTTTGTTGGGTATTCCTCCACTCAGAAAGGATATAAGTGTTACTATCCCCTGTCAAAAATATTCTCTGTGTCACGAGATGTCACATTTCATGAAGAACAAACCTATTTCCTCCAACCTTATCTTCAAGGGGAGAGTCTTAGGGAAGATAAGGAGGATATAGAAATTCATTTGGAAACTCTTGTTTTTCCTAGCCTTGAGTCAGGTACAAATGAGCCTCAATCTACTCCTAAAGTTGAAACTGAAATGGAACCTTCTTCATCAACTGTTGAACCTCCTTTGGCTGATAATTTTGGTCTTGCTGGAAGACCTTGGAAAAATCAGGTGTTTAGAAGAAAGCTAAAGGTCATTCCTGAATCAACACACGTCCAAGAGTCTAACTCAATTCCTTCAACTCAGGTAACAAATCCTGATCTTCCAGCTTTACAAAATAATTTTCCAGCTTTACAGGATGAAACAGAAACCCAAACAGTTGAAGACCTAGACCTCCCCATTGCAATCAGAAAAGGAACCCGAAAGTGTACCAAACAACCATTATATCCTCTCTCAAATTACCTCTCATTTAAAAAATTCTCACCAACCCACAAGACCTTCCTTGCAAACCTAAACACTACTTCCATACCATCCAATGTTTTTGAGGCATTATCTGATAAAAAATGGAAGCAAGCCATGGATATAGAGATGGAAGCATTAGAAAAGAATAGAACCTGGGAGTTTGTTGTTTTGCCGGAGGGGAAGAAACCAGTTGGGTGCAAGTGGGTGTATACAGTAAAGTATAAGGCTGATGGGTCAATAGAGAGATACAAAGCAAGGCTGGTTGCCAAAGGTTTTACACAAACTTATGGGATTGATTACTCAGAGACCTTTGCTCCGGTTGCAAAGATGAATACAGTCCGGGTAATATTATCTCTTGCGGCCAATTATGGCTGGGAATTACAACAATTTGATGTAAAGAATGCTTTCTTACATGGGGATCTTGAGGAGGAGATTTACATGGATGTGCCACCAGGATATGGTAAAAGTACTCCAGTCAATACTATTTGCAGGTTAAGAAAGGCATTATACGGGTTGAAACAATCACCCCGAGCATGGTTTGGAAGGTTCACTAAAGTTATGACAGCCCTGGGATATAAACAGAGTCAAGGAGATCATACATTGTTCATTAAACACTCCACTTCAGGGGGAGTGACAATATTGTTAGTGTATGTGGATGACATCATAGTGACCGGAAATGATTGGAGGGAGCAACAAGTCTTGGGTCAGTGTTTGGCAAAGGAGTTTGAGATAAAAACTCTTGGGAAATTGAAATATTTTTTGGGGATCAAAGTAGCTCATTCTCGGAAAGACATTTTCATATCTCAACAAAAATATATCATAGATTTGCTTAAGGAGATAAGAAAGGCAGCATGTAAACCTGTGAGTACTCCCACAGATCCGAGTCTAAAATTGGGAAATGCAGAAGAAGATGTTGCAATAGATAAGGAGATGTATCAGCATCTAGTTGGGAAATTAATTTATTTGTCTCATACAAGACCAGACATTGCTTACGCTGTAAGTTTGGTTAGTCAATTTATGCACAGTCCAAAAGAAATTCATTTACAGGCAGCTTATAGGATTCTGCAATATCTCAAAGGAACTCCAGGGAGAGGAATCTTATTCAAGAAGAATGGTAGTATGACTCTTGAAGCATACACTGATGCGGACTATGCAGGGTCAATTACTGACAGGAGATCCACTACCGGGTATTGTACATTCCTCGGGGGAAATCTAGTGACTTGGAGAAGTAAAAAGCAGAATGTGGTGGCCCGTTCTAGTGCTGAAGCTGAGTTTCGAGCTATGGCACAAGGTATTTGTGAATTACTTTGGCTCAAAATTATCCTAGATGACTTGAAGATTAAGTGGGAAGGACCTATGAAGCTCTATTGCGATAATAAATCTGCAATCAGCATTGCACATAACCCTGTCCAGCATGATCGAACTAAACATATCGAGGTGGATAGACATTTTATCAAAGAAAAACTCGATTGTGGTTTGATTTGTACTCCTTACGTACCCTCACAAGAACAGCTTGCAGATATTCTAACTAAAGGACTGAGCAGCCCGGCCTTTGAAAGAATTGTATCCAAGCTGGGAATAGTGAATACCTATTCACCAGCTTGAGGGGGAGTGTTGGAATTAGAATAAGAGTTAATGACTCCAGTTTCCAAGTAGTATAGGTTCATTGTACCAAAAAATAGATTAGATGCAATGTATCATAGGGAATAATGTTAGTTTAATTATTCTTGTAAATTGCATTCAACATTCATTTCTTTGTAATTCTGATGTATATAAATAGAGGATACGGCAGAGTGGAATAGACACTCTTAACACATTCAAAAATTCCAGTGTTAGATCTTTTTCTTTCCAAGATTATGCGATGAGATGAAGGCAGACGTGAGGTCGCATCAAATGGACAACCATGGGGAGATAATGTCACTGACTCAATGAGTGGAAGAACGCAACCAGCTTTGCAGGAGGATAGGAAACACTATTGTCAAGCCAAGTCAATGGGTGGGACTCAGAAACTCTAACTTTGGTTGACCTTCATTAACAACCAGGACATATGGGTCGTGGGAATCTTGGGGGCAGTGGGCAGCAAAGTGGACCTAGTTTCCACAACTAGACAGCAGCCATGGCTCAAAATCAGAATTCATGACTGGAGGTGGAGGAATGGGTGCGAGAACATTTGGGGCAGGGGGCAGCTCAGGCTTTAGTGGAGAAGGTAGTAATGCAGGGAATTCCGAAGGATTTCGAAGAGGGGGAAGATTCAAAAGGTTGAGCCATGAGGAGATGCAAGACAAAATAAACAGAAACCTCTGTTTGAGATGTGATGCAAGATACACACCTAGCCATGTTTGCCAAAATCAGCACCTGAATGTGTTACTCATGAGCCCTAACGAGAAGGATCTGGAGGAAATTCTAGAAGTGGGGGAATATGAAGGAGAAGAGGAGCAAGATGCTGCACTAAAGCTTAGTATGAACAATATTGCTAGATTGACTTCAAAAAAATCTTTTAAATTTTGGGGAACCATAAAGGGGAGGAAGGTGATTGTTTTAATAGATTCTGGAGCCTCCCATAATTTTTTGTCCCATGATTTGGTCATTGAATTGCAACTGCCAATTGAGGAGACTAGAAGGTATTCAGTGGAAGTTGGAGATGGGCATATCGTGCAGAGTCATGGAGTTTGCAAGGGAGTTCAGCTGGAAATACCAAATCTGGTAATTGTACAGGATTTCTTCCTATTTGAATTAGGGGGGCAGATGTGGTGTTGGCGTTTGAGTGGTTGGAAGGGCTAGGAGAGATAAGGGCCAACTTTAAAGAATTGATCATTAAGGTGAAATGGATAGGGAAGGAAGTGGAAATTAGAGGGGACCCATCTTTGCCCCGCACCATGGCATCCCTTAAAGCCATGGTTAAAGATCTGAAAAGCAATGGGGAAGGGTATTATGTGGAGTTGGGAATGATGACATTAATGGAGGACAAAAAAGATATGGAGGAGGAGGGAGTAGCAGAGGTATTGGAAGAATTTAGGGAATTATTTGTTGAACCTATTGCCTTGTCGCCATCAAGACAACATGATCATAAGATCACATTGAAGGAAGGGGGCCAAATCCCAAACATTCGATTGTATCGTTACCCTCGTTACCAAAAGGAGAAAATTGAAAAATTCATAAGGGAGATGCTGTCCACAGGCATGATTAGGCCAAGCACTAGTCTATACTCCATCCCTTTGATCTTGGTGAAGAAGAAGGATGGAAGTTGGAGGTTCTGTGTTGACTATAGAGCCTTGAACAACATTATCGTACCATACAAATTTCTCATACCTGTCATTGATGAACTGTTGGAAGAATTAGGGGGAGCTGCTGTTTTCTCGAAATTGGATTTGAAGTGGGGGAGCTGTTGTTTTCTCGAAATTGGATTTGCAATCCAGATATCATCAAATAAGGATGAGGGGGGAGGATATCAAGAAGACAACCTTTTGAATCCATGAAGGCCACTATGAATTTGTGGTGACGCCCTTCGGCTTGACGAATGCACCCTCATCCTTTCAAGCATTGATGAATGAAATTTTTAGGCCCTATCTCCGGAGGTTTGTGCTGGTATTTTTTGATGACATCTTGGTTTACAGCCAAAATAAATTTGTCTATATGACTCATTTGAGGATGGTGTTAGAAGTATTGAAGAATGCACTTCTAGTGAATTACAAGAAGCGTTGTTTTGGCAAGACTGAGTTGGAATATCTGGGACACATAATTTCTGGTCAAGGGGTGGCAGTAAACCCTTCAAAGATCGAATTTATGAAGCAATGGCCAGTTCCAAAGGATGTCAAGGGGCTTCATCGGTTTTTAGGCCTCACAGGCTATTATAGGCGCCTGTTTTGTGCGTCAATATGGGCAGATTGCAAGACCCCTGATCCAGCTGTTGAAGAAGGACAATTTCCATTGGCATGATTAAGCCCAGTAGGCCTTTGAAAATCTCAAGACAACCATGATCAGTTTGCCCACTTTGGCCTTGCCTGATTTCTTAGAGAAATCTCAGTCTAAATTAGTCTAAATCAGTCTACGAACATGAACTGATGGCTATTGTGTTTGCAGTCCAGAAGTAGAGGCATTTTTTGATGGGTAGACACTTCATTATTCGTACTGATAAAAAAAGCTTGAAATTCTTGATGGAGCAAAGGTTGATGGCAAAAGGACAGCAGAAATGGGTTGTCAAATTATTGGGATATGACTTTGAAATTCAATACAAACCAGGGGTAGAAAACAAAGCAGCGGATGCCCTTTTTAGGGTCATCGACTTCAAGGAGATGACTATGCTCAACAGTCCAGATTTGTAGGCTTTATCTAAGGAGGTTTTAAAGGATGATTTGACCAAGCGAATCTTGAATGATTTCATGTTAAATCTGACATCCTACCTTGGGTTTACCATCACTAAGGGCTGTTTGTGGTACAACGACACGTTGGTGCTGCCCCAAAAATCCAAAAATATCCCTCGGTTATTGGAAGAATTCCATTCTATTCCTTGGGGGGGGGGGACACTCTGGAGTGGAAAGAACTTACAGGAGGCTGACTGCTGAGTTTTATTGGAATGACATGAAATGGGATGCTCACACTTTTGTAACAACTTGTGCTATTTGCCAAAGAAATAAGGTACCAAACCCTTCAACCGACAGGGTTATTACAACCCCTGCCTATTCCAAATAGAGTGTGGGAAGATATTTCCATGGATTTTATTGCAGGGCTGCCTAAGTTGAAGGGGGTTGATACCCTTCTCGTGGTGGTGGATCGGTTGACAAAATACACGCATTTTATTCCATTGACACACCCCTATACTGCAAAAGAGGTGGCAGCTATTTTCATTAAGGAGGTGGTGCGATTCCATGGATTTCCTGGTTCAATTATCGCTGATCGTGATCTGGATCAGATATTTGTGAGCCAATTTTGGGGTGAGTTGCTCAAGCTGGCAGGAACTAAGTTGGAATTCAGTTCAACATATCATCTGGAAACGGATGGTCAAACTAAAGTTGTAAACAAAACCATTGAGACTTATCTGCAATGTTTCATGATTGACCATCCCCAAAGTCGGACGAAATGGCTTGCTTAGGCTGAATTTTGGTTTAACTCCTCCTACAATGCTTCCATTTAGATGATGCCTTTTAAGGCATAATATGGACGGGATCCTCCGTGCATTATCTGTTTCAATAAGGGGGAAACTGCCCTAGAAGCAGTGGATCAACTATTGCTCACTAGAGATGCCATTCTAGATGAACTTAAACATAATTTATGCAAGGCTCAAGAGAGAATAAAGCTGCAGGCCAACAAACATTGTAGGGAGTTGGAATTTCAGTTGGGTGATCTGGTCTATGTTAAGCTACAATCCTACAAGATTAAAGTCTCTAGCAAAAAGGATCAACCAAAAGCTCAGCCCTCGTTTTTATGGTCTTTTTGAAGTGGTTTGCAGGGTTGGTGCAGTGACTTATGAGTTAGCTCTTCCTGCTCATTTATGTATCCACCCTATTTTTCATGTTTCTCAACTCAAGAAGGCTATTCAAGCTAGTGTTCCATGCCAACCGCTTTCAGATTTCCTTATCGAAGAGTTGGAGCTCCAAGTTCATCGAAGGGTTGGAGCTCCAAGTTCAACCTGAATTGGTTTTAGCTACCCGAAGACTCCTTAATGGGTCAGTGGAGGTGTTGATCAAATTGGCTCATCTTTCGAATCGTGAAAACACTTGGGAGGATTATGCAACTATACAGCAACAGTTTCCTGCATTCCACCTTGAGGACAAGGTAGCTCTTGTTGGGGGGGTGGGTATTGATACACCCTTAGCCCAAGTATACAGGAGGAGGAAACATAGGCTGGATTCTGTTGGGCCTGAGAATAAGGCTGGTTTTGTTGGGCTTGAGAATGGAGGGGTGTTTATTCCAGAAATAGTAGAGGAAGAGATAGGAGGGGCAGAGGCATAATAGAATAATCAGCATTGGGAATATGCATCAGAAGTTAGAATGAAAATAATAATAATTAGCATTAGGAATATGCATCAGAAGTTAGAATGAAGAGAATAATAATTAGCATTGGGAATTCGCATTAGAAGTTAGAATGAAGAGAACAATAATTTGCATTGGGAATATGCACCAGAAATAAGAATAAAAGAAGACTGCAGGGGGCTATGAGAGGCAGGCATATTTTGAGTGAATAGGAGATGTTTGGGAAAAGGATTCCTTGGTGTCTAGGGACCTTGTGGTTATTATCTTTCTGCACTTTATTTCTGCCCTTGTCTAGTGTTTATCTTGTAATTCAGAGGGAGTTTCCTCTCTGTTTTGAGTATTATTTTCAATAAAACATCTTAGTATTTCAGTTCCTATCAATGACTCTTTGCATTATTGAGGTACTAAATTGATGACAAAAATCTTTCTAGGACCAAAATATAGGGGTTTGCTCATTTTTGTTAATGACTTCGAAAATGATAAATCATTAATGTAGTCATGGTACACCAAAAAATAAGAAGGAATGTAGTCATGGTGATGTTGTTATCATGGTGATTTCATTTCTGTTGTGAACTGGATTCTTTGAGAATTTATGTTGTTTGTTTACATACTAAAACTGTGATTATGATGTTTTTGTTCAAGGCTGGATCCTTGCTGGATGTTGACAGTCACATTCTTTATTCTCCACTTCCCTGCCGTGTTCCCTTGCCTGGGTTTGAAAGCTTCCGGTTTTGTGTTTCACAATATGAGGAGAAAGACAGAATTCTACTTAGGAACTTGTGTTTTGTTCTGGGAGCTAAATTTGTGGAGAAATTGACTAAGAAGGTCACCCATTTGTTGTGTAAATTTGCCAATGGCCCCAAATATGAGGCTGCTTGTAAGTGGGGGATCCGATCAGTTACATTTGAATGGATATTTGAATATGTCAAACAGGTAATATATTTATAGTGGCTGTGTACGGGGCAGTGAGAGCTTCAATATATGCTTGTGCATAAACATTTTATTATGCATGCATGTCTACATGCATTTTCTATGTTACATACTTTTGACTGGGAAAAAAAAAGTCCTTACCAATATGCAATTTTTTCAGAATGGAGTTGTTGCCATTGATCTATTTTTACCAAAAGAAGTCACTGCTCAAGACCAAGAAGCAGGAATTTGCACTGTGAGTCAATTTCCTACCCAGGCTGTTCGAATGATAAGTGAAATGCCCTCCCAGTTTCCTAGTCAATCACAAAATTTGAGAAACACACCAAATAAAAACGTAGGTAGTGGAGTTGATAATCATTGGACTGATTCTAAAATATCAAGTATTTACAACAAAAAGGCAAGGCTTGTGGAAGAGCCTGGCCTACATGATAAGGTTCCTTCTGCAGTAGATTCAGGTATTCATGTCTATGACATGAATTTTTCTGAAGACAATATGCTTAAAGATGCTGGGGAGGTTTCTCATGCTGTTCCTGATGTTGCTGCTGCAATTGAGGACTTGTTAGAGCAGACAAGTAAGGTAAAAGTCCTGATTTTTTGTTAATGGTATGTTGATCCATGGATTATTTTTTAAAATTGTTTTGCTCCACTATGTTTGAAGTTTTCCTGGTTAACTCACTCTTTTTCTTCTTCCCTCAAAGATGCATGACCAGAGGTCCCCAGGGAGGACAGGGTGCGAGAGAAGTGTATCCTTTAAGTGTGAATATGATCAATTTCACTTATAATTTTTTTGCAATTTACATATTATTGGAACTTGATCAGTTTATAGTTTGTGTATTTCTAGTAACATCGGAACCTTAACATCCTAGGAAATGTTTATCATCTTTTATTTTCCTTGTAAATATCATACTATAATTAATTCCTTGTGTATATATAAACCCAATATGCTGAGTACAATTTACTCAAGCAATTCGGAAATCCTCTCTAAGTTTTTGATATTCAAGTTGATATCAGAGCGGGTTGATCCCGCTCCTGCTCTCTCATTTCCGGTTACTGTTCCAACTG
This sequence comes from Ormosia emarginata, assembly GCA_029884605.1. Lineage (NCBI taxonomy): Eukaryota > Viridiplantae > Streptophyta > Magnoliopsida > Fabales > Fabaceae > Ormosia > Ormosia emarginata. Next base: position 13,290,281 of record JAQQTP010000078.1, on the reverse strand, counting down.
CTGTCAAGGCTAGAACCTCGTCCAAAATCCCATCATCTGTTAGAGTGAGAGCCCTAGTCATCTCAGACGGCCATTTCCGGCTGTCTCTCCAAGTCTCGTCGCCGAAAAGTTATCGCATGCTAGCACCAATTTGTCCAACATCCGGCACATGTAAGCCACACGCCGCCTTCCCATTGTCGAAATTCGTCATCACTGGTCCCATTCTGCTCATTGGACCTCCCTGAGTCTGTTCAGGTGGTCACCTGCTCTATTTGTCCCTGTTTGGCTAGTGGATTCTTGGAGTCCACCTTTGTTCTTATACTGAAAGGTGTCTTCTGCTACCACTGTTCGAGATTTTGTTTTGGAGCTTTTGACTATCTCTAAACTTGCTTTCATGGCCTCTGAAAAGCCGCAAAAGGGTCTCATTGATCGACTACTTCGAGTTCCTTCAGACGGATCTCTCGGGACTCAAACAGAATCCACTGCCTTCGTCTCTAATTTCAATAACCGTGGGAGCCAAGGTCAAGGTCGTGGTCGTGGTAGTCGTCCTCAATGCTCCTATTGCAAACGTATTGGACATGCTAGGATCGATGCAATTCTCTACACGATTTTCTAGAAAAATCTACCAATATGGCATAGTCGCCAATGTCGAGTATTGAGAAACAAAAAACTAAATTTACTGAGAATCATAAAATCCTGTCTTATAGTGAGTATAAGGAGTACCTCCAACTTAAGGCAGTTCATTCAGGATCAAGTTCAGCTGGTGTCGTCCACACCGGTAATTCTACGGCTTGTCTCACTCATTCCTATGTCTGCTGAATCCTAGATTCTAGATTCTGGTGCTTCCGACCACATTGTTGGTAATCCCTCACTTTTCTCAAGATTAGTATCCACCAAAATTCCTCATTCCATCACCCTTGCCGATGGTTCAAAGGCTAAAGCCACTGGTGTTAGTCAAGCTACACCTTTTCCATCTTTAACTTTGAACACGGTTCTTTTTATTCCTGGCTGTCCTTTTAACTTAATTTCCATTAGTCAACTTACTCGCACTCTTAATTGTTCCATAACCTTTTCTCCTGGTTCTTTCTATATACAGGACCGGAGTATGGGGCCAACGATTGGCGCAGGCTTTGAATCACAAGGACTCTATTATCTTCAAACTCCATCATCTACCATATGTGCTATTATCGAGTCTCGTAGTCTTCTTCATCGTCGCTTGGGTCATCCAAGTTTGAATAAATTAAAGAAGATGGTTCCTCATCGCTCTCATTTGCAGTCTTTTGAGTGTGAGTCATGTCAACTTGGGAAACATGCTCGAGGTAATTTCCCAAGTAAAGTCAATAATCGGTTTGAATCCCCCTTTCATATTGTTCATTCAGATGTTTGGGATCCTAGTCGTGTCAGCTCTATTTTAGGATATCGATATTTTGTTACTTTCATTGATGATTACTCAAGATGCACTTGGATATTTTTAATGAAAGACCGCTCCGAGTTGTTAAGCATTTTCCAAATTTTTTGCAATGAAATCCATACTTAGTTTGGGTGCACCATTCGTATTTTACGCAGTGACAATGCAAAAGAATATTTTTTTACTCCTTTTAATTCTCTTATGACTTCTCATGGTATGCTCCATCAATCTAGTTGCCCTCATACACCACAACAGAATGGTATTGCAGAAAGAAAATATCGTCATCTGCTTGATACTGCCCGTACTTTGTTATTACAAGCCAATGCACCTTTGAAATTTTGGGGTGATGCTATTCTTACTATCGGGTACTTAATAAATTGCATGCCATCTTCTGTTTTACATAACCAAACTCCTTTTCCCCTATTGTTTACTAAGGAACCCATTTATAAAATTTCTCCCTGTGTCTTTGGTTCTACTTGTTTTATGCATGATCTTTCTCTAGAAAAAGATAAATTAACTGCGCGTGTTGTTAAATGTATTTTTCTTGGGTACTCTCGCCTGCAAAAAAGGTACCTGTGTTATTCTCCTACCTTTCATCGCTTTTATATCTCGGCTAATGTTACATTCTTCGATGAAACACCGAACTTTACTACATAGGTTGAACTAGACTCCATATTTCAAGTTTTACCAATTCCTTGCCTGAGCACTCTGGTCCCTGTTCCTCAGTCATAAAGTCCACCAGAACCAGAAAATTCTTCCTAACAGTCTTCACCTCGTCTCCTTATCACCTATCAACGTCGTCCTCGTCCTTCACCTCCAGAAAATGTCCCTACTCTAGAATCCGGTGATTCATCTCCTGCTTCAGCGTCCACACCTGCTCTGGATTCCTCTCTTACGGACCTCCCTGTAGTACTTCGTAAAGGTATCCGTTCTTCTCGTAATCCTCATCCCATTTATAATTTTGAGTTATCATCGTTTGTCCCTATCCCATTATGCTTTTACATATGCTTTGTCCTCTATCTCTATTCCTAAATCTGTCTAGGAAGCACTATCCCATCCAAGATGGCGACAAGCAATGATTGATGAGATGACAACTTTAGAATCTAACCTCACATGGATGCTCATCCCCCTTCCTCTTGGGAAAAAGACAATTGGTTGTCGGTGGGTTTTCATTGTCAACGTGGGTCCTGATGGCAAGGTGGATCGTTTGAAAGCTTGTCTTGTTGCGAAAGGCTTTACCCTGATTTTTGGTCTTGACTATGGTGATACTTTCTCTCCTATTGCAAAAATGGCCTCTGTTTGGCTATTCATATCTATGGTAGCCATGAATCGTTGGCCCTTGTATCAATTGGACATCAAGAATGCCTTTTTACATGGTGATCTAGCTGAAGAAGTTTATATGGAGTAACCTCCGGGGTTTGTTGCTCAGAGGAAGTCGAGATTGGTCTGCAAATTACACAAGTCATTGTATGGTCTAAAACCGTCTCCTCGATGTTGCTTTGGATGATTTAGTACAATGTTACAGCAGTTTGGCATGATCCGCAGTGAAGCAGATCACTCTGTATTTTATACACACTCATATAACCTGTGTATCTATCTTGTGGTCTATATGGATGATATCATTATCACAGGAAATGATCATGAATGAATTCAAAGACTGAAGCAACACTTGATTCATCATTTTGAAACTAAAGATTTGGGTTGACTAAGATACTTTCTTGGGATTGAGGTAGCTCAATCGAAGGATGGTGTTGCTATCTCACAAAGCAAGTATGCTCTTGACATTTTAGAAGAAACTGGAATGCTAAGCTGCAAACCAGTTGATACTCCTATGGACCAGAATGTTAAACTCCTACCAGATCAGGGAGAACCCTTTTCAGATCTAGGAAGGTATTGAAGATTGGTGGGAAAACTTAATTATCTCACTGTGACCAGACCAGACATATCTTTTGCTATCAGTGTTGTAAGCCAATTTCTTAACTCTCCTTGTGTTGATCATTTGGACGCAGTTATTCGGATTTTGAGGTATATTAAGGGTCCCCTTGGAAAAAGGTTAGTGTATACAAACAGAAGACATACAAATGTAGTTGCTTATACAGATGTAGTTGCTTATACCGATGTTGACTTGGCCGGGTCTCCCAGTAATAGAAGATCAACTTCTGGATATTGTGTTCTTATTGGAGGAAACCTTATCTCATGGAAAAGCAAGAAGCAGAATGTTGTTGCTAAATCGAGTGCTGAAGCGGAGTATCGAGCTATGTCTCTCACTACAAGTGAACTCATATGCAAGGCGGAAAGGTCTTTTTCACTATTTTTTAGGGCATCCGTCCTTGTGGTTGCCTCTTGACCTCCACTCCAACCTTCCGGCAGGACAATTGGCGGTGACAGAGCGGTCTAGCGCCGGGGGGGGGGGGGACGGCAGGACCGATTGACGGCAGGTGGCGTCGTGGGCTACTTCTCTCTCGTTCAAACGTGTTTTTTGGGTGACCTACTCGGTTTTCAGCGAAGCTTTGCCTGTGGGTGGTTGTTGGCTGAAGTCTACGGCACAGAGAGGTGCGATGCTGGTAAGGAGGGTCGCCGGTGGGTTGGTTTCCGGCGTAGCACTCCGTTGAGGCGTTCCTGTCCCTGTTTGGTCCGGTCTAACACTGTTTGGGACGTTTTGCTTCGTTTTTTTGGTGGTTTTTCCATCCTTCTTGTCCTCAGCTTCTGTTTTGTGGTTTTGGTTTACGTTTTGTGAGTATGAGAGAGTCATGAATCTATCATCCTATATCAGCTCGTCCTACTTACTTATGGGAGGTGTTAAGCTGATTGCCATTGAAGCCAAATGCTTTGACTTGGTGCTTGAAGATGAGGGCAAGTTCTTTCGTTTACAAGTGATAGAGAGGGGTCAAAGGTTTATAAAATCTCTGTTGCTGGGCAGAGATGCTTCTTTTTGGCTTTTATACTCTTTCAAGGACAAAGCCTTGTTCGCTGATCCCTCTTTCATAAGGCGTTTCGAAGGTGAGGGCAAAGTCTTCTCTATTTTCGGGGTCGAAATAAGAGTGGTCGATATGTCTTGGTGACAGAATTCTTTGGTAACGGAAGGAGGAATTCGATTATTGTACCTGAGGGTCGTTTGTGCGCAGGGTGGAAACATTTCGGAAGGGCTTTGTCAGAATTGTTGATGGTAGATCCTTTGAAGGGCACTGCGAAACATTCCAAACAGCGCTATCCAATAATTCAGCAGTCATTGATCAAAGGAAAATCTTACTCTGATGCGGTCAAGAGTGGAGGCACTAGTGAAGATCATAGCGGTGTTCGTTTTGTGAAACTTGTGGTTAAGGGTTTGTTTTTAAGGAAAGAGCTAGGCTGTAAGGAGAATGAATTTGGTCATTCTTTGAGAATTGACATTGACTTGGGAGGGAAAAGGTTTGTGAAATAGGTTAATGGAGGGTTTGAAGCCAAGAGACACAAAGGCAGTGTTTTCTCAAGATTAGGACCCAAGGTGGATGTCTTTTCAAGGTTAGGACCGAAATTCCCTCAAACCATTTTAGTAGTTGGACCATGTTTTCGGTTTGGAGAAAGGAATGTAAAGATCAGGAAAATTTGGGTTCCTAAGGTGTACTCAAGCAGGGCAGCGACGGGAACCTCTTCAAGCCTTCTAGCTCTTCCTTCCCCAGGTTCTCAACATGGTTGCAATGAGTAAAATCTTGTGGGTGGTTTGGATACAACGGGTAATGTTGAAACAGAGAGTGCTAGGATAGCTTCGGGGGCGGCCATTTTTGCTACGTTTGATTCTCCCCCTATTCCTCTATCCGCTACTGTTCAGGTTGTTGAGTGTGTTCCTATTCAGCATTCTCCCTTGACGAATATGCAACCTGAGTTATCAAAGGGTGGGGATAAGTAGGAGGGCTTTCAGGTGTCAGATTTTTTGGATTCTACAGTTGACTCAGATTTCTCCTCTCAAGATGATGGTGAAGATTTAGAGTCAATTTTTGATTTGGAAGATTCTGAAGATGGTGGCTTGCTCATTCATAAGTTGCAGCAACTTCTTCCGGATTGCACTAAAATTGACAGCAATCTTCCTGAACCTGAGTTGGACTTGTCAAGAATTCCTGAACTTTTTAAACAAGGATTTGGAGCAGAGGATGAGGGGTCCCCTTTTGGTCTTGAAAATGATGTTAATTCTGTTAAGGACAACTATGTTCAAACTCAATAGTTGTCTAATCCAGGGAGTGATCATCACTTTTTAATTCCTCAATTTTCAAACTCTCTTTCTGCGGTTGATCTTTTCTCTCCTCCTGTTCCTTTTTGTGCTCAATCTTCCATGGTTTTTTCAGGTGAAAAAATTGAGAACTCTCTTAAAGGAGATGGGCTTCTTCCTATTTCGATGCCAACCTCTTCTTCTAGCTTAATCAACAATGCCATAGGGGACAAAGTTGAGGAAAGTGTCAAAGATCTTAATTGCCATACTAGTAGTGTCAGGGACAATCTGAGTTCTCATCCTTTAATTCAAGAGTTGGGGGTCAAGGTGGTCAATTCTAAGGGATGGTCTAGCTTCTCAGTTGATTCTCCGTCAACTTATGTTCGTAAGAAAAAGAGGTTAACTAGAGAATTGGATCGTTTGGTTTCTACCATTAACTATGGAGGGAAGGTTGGAAAGCGGGATGGTAAGTTTGTTAATGAAGATTCTTAGTTGGAATGTAAGAGGGTTAGGTACTTGTCTGAAACGTAAGAGAGTTATGGACATAATCTACAAAGCATCTCCTGACGTAGTCTTGCTTCAAGAAACCAAGCTTGAGGATTTGGATGCTTTACTAGTTAGGGACTTGTGGGACTTTAGATTTAAGGATTGGGAGTGCTTCCCTTTTCTTGGAGCATCGGGAGGTATGTTGATCATTTGGGATACTAGGTTTGCCTCTAAGGTTGATTCTATCTTTGGTATCTTTTCAGTGTCAGTCTTGTTAGATGTAAAAGGGAGAGGTCAGTGGTGGATTACTTCGGTTTATGGCCCTAATAATCCTATATAGTGTTCTTTCTTCTGGGAAGAGCTAGGTTTTTTGTCGTCCTTTTGTGGGTCGCATTGGTGTCTGGGTGGGGATTTCAATGCAATTAGATCCCCAATCGAAAAGTTGGGTGACGATCGTCTCACTTCTTCTATGAGGGGTTTTGATAGTTTTATTAGGGAGTGTAGCCTTAGGGATATTCCCCTTTCCAATGCTAGATTCACCTGGTCGGCTAGAAGACAATTCATTGTTGCTTCTCGGTTGGATAGATTCCTGTTTACCTCTACCTGGGAGGATGCTTTTCCTGATCTGGTGCAAGAGAGCTTATCTCATTCTTTTTATGATCACTTCTTTATCGTGTTGGAATCAAGTAAGGTGAATGGGGCCTTACTCCTTTTAGATTTGAGAACATGTGGCTTAGTCATCACTTTTTTCTCCCTTTTGTTAAGGAAGTTTGGAGTACTGCTTCTGCTGAAGGCTGGGAAGGTTTTAAAATTATGAGAAAACAAAATTTCTAAAGGAAAAGCTGAAAGAGTGAAATAAGTTGGTCTTTGGGGACATTCGAATTAGAAAAGAAAATATTTTGAAAGAGATTGACTCGTTGGATAGGTTGGAGTTAGAGGGTAATCTCTTAGAGGTTTTGTGTGCTAGGAGGCAGAAGCTAAGATTAGATATAGATGAAATTCTAGTTAGGGAAGAATCTAGTCGGAGACAAAAGATAAAGTTTCAATGGGCTAAGGATGGAGATGCTAATTCCAAGTTATTTCATAGGGTGGCTTCTGGTAGGCGTAGAAAGAGCTTAATTAAGGAGCTGGAACTTGAGGATGGTAGTGTTGTTAGAGATATTGAGGTCATTGCTGCTGAAATCTCTAGGTTCTACTCTGAGTTGTTTGCTGAAGATATGTCTATTAGGCCTTTCATTGAGGATTTAGATTGGTTTCCCATTGCTTCGGATAAGGCTTGTTGGTTGGAAAGGCCTTTTGAGGAGGAGAAAATCCGTAGAGCTGTTTTTAGTTTGGGGAAAGGCAAAGCGCCTGGTCTTGATGGTTTTACTTTTGATTTCTTTCAAAATTGCTGGGATATTGTCAAGCTTGACCTCCTTAGGGTGTTTGCTGAATTCTTCCTTAATGGTAAAATTGGGGTTTGCATGAACTCAACTTTCATATCTCTTGTACCCAAGAAGGATAGGTCGATTAAAGTAAAGGACTTTCGACCTATCAGTTTAGTATCTAGTGTTTATAAGATCATAACAAAAGTTCTTGCTTCTAGATTGAGTGAGGTCCTTTCTGATACCATCTCTGAGAACCAAAGTGCTTTTATTCTAGGGAGGCAAATTCTTGATGCTGCTCTCATTGCTAATGAGGTGGTGGATGATGTTAGATCCAAGAGAAAACATGATCTTATTTTTAAGTTAGACTTTGAGAAAGCTTATGATCGTGTTAGTTGGGGTTTTTTGGACAAAGTCTTGGATAGGAAAGGTTTTGGGGTAAGATGGAAAAATTAGATTTTGGGGTGCTTATCCTCTTCCACCTTTGCAGTCATAGTGAACGGGGAACCTAAAACTTGGTTTAAGGGTCAAAGGGGAGTGAGACAAGGAGATCCTTTATCTCCGTTTCTTTTTACCATTGAGGTCGATGTGCTTAGCCGTTTAGTGTCTAGAGCTGTAAATAATGGGTTGGTTAAGGGGTTATCTGTTGGTTCAGAGGAGGTTTTAGTCTCTCATCTTCAGTTTGCCAATGACACTGTTTTCTTCTTAGAACCTGATGTTGATTCTTTTGTTAATACTTTGATTATTTTGAGGTTCTTTGAGGTCGTTTCGGGTCTTAAGATTAATTTGGCAAAAAGTGGTTTGGCGGGTGTCAATGTGGACAATCAGATTTTATTTTTTGCTACTTTAGCAGGTTGTCAAATTCTTCAGTGGCCTTTCATTTACCTTGGGATTCCTTTGGGAGGTAATCCTTGTGCAGTTTTCTTTTGGGACCCGATGGTTTGTAAGATCTCTAAGCGGTTAGATTGTTGGAAGGGTGCCTTTTTTTCTTTGGGTGGTCGAATCACTTATTCAGTCTTGTTTGTCTAGTATCCCTCTTTATTTTCTCCCCCTTTTTCGTATTCCTGTGGCTGTGGCTCAAAAATTAGAGAGTTATGAGGGATTTCCTCTGGTCGGGGGCGGGAGATTCTAGTAAGGACCACCTTGTTAGCTGGGAGGTTTGTTGTAGACCTAAGAAGGAGGGAGGGTTGAGTCTCGGTAATTTGGTGTCCAAGAACAAGGCATTGGCAACTAAGTGGCTTTGGCGTTTTCCTTTACAAACTTCTTCTTTATGGCATCATGTTATTCGAAGTATGGTTGTATCCGAATGGGTGAGATACCAATTTTGCAAGTAGAGTTTGCCATGCTAGTCCTTGGAAATTTATCTCTCAGGGTCTTCCTTCCTTTACTTCTCTCTTGTCCTTGCATCTTGGTGATGGTTCTCGTATTAAATTTTGCGAAGATATTTGGGTTGGTATTGTCCCTCTTTCTGAGGCTTTTCCAAGGCTATTTCGCCTTTCTTCTCTACATATTGCTCCTATTTGCCAATTTTTTTCTCATGATAACTTCTCTTGGAACTTCCATTTTTTAGAAATTTGCATGATAGAGAAGTTAGTGAGTTAGAGTCTCTCCTGATTTTAACTGATTCTATTCGTCTTTCTTCTGTGCTTGATTCAAGATCTTGGACCCTTGAATTATCATGAGTTTTCTCTTGTAAATCTTATTATCAATTCTTGACTCAATCTCAAAACAGGGATAAATTTCTCTTGGATAAACCCATTTGGAAATCCAAAGTTCCCGCAAAGGTCAAAGCTTTTGTCTGGACTGTTGTTCTTAACAGGATTAACACTAATGACATACTTCAAAAACGCAGGCCTTTCGTTGCTTTGTCTCCAAATATGTGTATTATGTGTGGTTCAAATTTGGAATCAGGAGCTCATCTCTTTTTGCATTGTTTTGCGGCTTTTTATCTTTGGAATAGACTCTTTGGGATTTTTGGAGAGTCTTGGGTTTGCTCGATGGATTTGCATCTTTTTCTCCTTACCAAGTTTAGAGGTTTTGGTACTCGTAAAGAGACTAAGATTTTGTGGCAATGCTCTGTTTATGCTGTTCTTTGGTGTATTTGGTAGGAAAGGAATGCTAGAATCTTCAAGGACTCTTTTATGTCTTTAGACTTCATTTGGGATAGGGTTACCCTTTTGGCATCCCTTTGGTGTTATGCTCATGGTCTTTTTAGTGGTGTCTTTGGCAGACATGCAAAGGGATTGACATGCCTTGTTGCATGATTTTCCCACATAGGTTTTAGTTGCTTCTTTTAGTTTTCTTTTTGTGAGGATTCCTTATCCTCTTTCTTTGTACTCTCTTCTTTTCATCTATTAATATTTCTTTTTTTATCAAAAAAAAAAAAACAAGTGAACTCATATGGTTAAAACAACTCTTGAAAGAGTTGAAGTTTTGCGAGATAGGACCTATGATGTTAATTTGTGATAATCAAGCAGCACTTCATATTGCTTCAAGTCTGGTCTTCCATGAACGAACCAAACATGTAGAGATTGATTGTCATTTCATCCGTGAGAAGATTGTTTCAAAGGAAATCTCTACTTTCTTTGTAAATTCTAATGACCAACTGGTAGATCTTCTTACCAAGTCACATCGGGGCCCAAGAATAATGTTGGAAATAACGTTATAGGAAATAGAAGTAGTTAATGATAATTCATTAGATTCATGTACATAGGAAAAGTGATTCATGTACGTAGGGAATAATGTTCTTGAAAATGTAAAGTTGTATTTATTTCACAGTATATATATATATATATATATATATATATATATATATATATATATATATATCATTTTGGCTGAGTGCTCATCACTCAAGCAATTCAGAAATCTTCCCTCCTAAATTCTCTCAGTCTCTAGTCTCTTTTCAACTTGGTATTAGAGCGGGTTCGATCTCGCCTCTGGTTATTGTCTCAGAATCTCTACCATCTGCTCTGGCAAAAAATTCCTTAACAAATCATTTGTCACCCGTGTGTCTCGTTTCTGTCACAAGAGTTGTCCTTTTGTCCATTTCCAGTTAGCAGCCCCACACTCAGCCACTGTCCTAACTGCCCACTACCGGAGACGCACTCCACGTGCCCCACCGGACGACTCAGAAGGTTCTGACCAGCCAGCCCACCAAGTCCCATCACCAGCGGAGTCCTCACGTGCCCCCATGTGCCGCCACAAGCGCTTCTACCTGTCGGCGCGTGAGCTTCACGTGCCACCTTCCCGGAGTTCAATCACTGTCGCACCAGTGGCATCTGAATTTTGAATCGTCGTCTCTTCTTTTTTCCATTCCTATCATCACAAACCAGGTCAGAATCCCAAACCAGGTCAGAATCCCAAACTAGGTCACAAACCACCTTGTGCCTTTTCGCTGCCTTTATAAAAAACCAAGATGGAATGCGGAGCTGCCTCTCAAACCTCTCAAAATCCCCAACCAGGTTAGATACCCACAAAATCTCGACCAAGTCAGATACCTACATATAACCCTTTCTTCTCTATTTCTGGAACCCCAACAGTAACTTTAGAAAAGCTAAATGGAAAAACTTATTTGGCTTGGTCAACATCTGGAGAGCTTTGGTTTCTTGGTCAAGGATTCTATGATCATTTGGAAAAGTCCTCTGCTCATATTCCAAAAGAAAATCGTAGTCAATGGGAGAAACTTGATTATCAACTTTGTGCCTTGTTTTGGCAATCCGTCGAACCAACCATTTTGGCAAACTTTAGAACCTTTAAAACTTGTCATACTTTCTGGAAGAAGGCTCAAAGCATTTTTGCTAACAATATACAAAGGCTATATGACTCAGTGCAAAAGTTGATCACTCTCAAACAATCATACCGTGACATGATTTCCTACGTTTCAAAAGCTCAATCTGCAGTTGAGGAGTTAAAAACATTCTTGGAAGTTGACACCGTTGCAAGTATAAAGACAAAACTTGACAATCTATATATGGTGTTGATCCTTCGTGGGATGAATTCAAATTTTGATCATGTACGTGACCAAATTTTAACTGGTCAAGAGGTTCTTTCAATGGAGAATTTGATTATTAGACTTCTTCAAGTCCCTTCACCAAAAGTGGGAGGTAATTCTATTGATTCATTTGAAACTTCTCCAATGGTATCTAATAGTGGAGGACGAGGAGGTCGTGGAAATCATGGAGGATAAGGAGGAAGAGGTGGTCGTCCTCAATGTTCATATTGCAAAGAATGGGTCATACCCAAGATACATGCTACTCACTCCATGGATTTCTAGAAAAATCTGTGAATGTCTCTAAGACTGAAGGAAATTTCACAGAGAATGAATATCAAGAATATCTTCAATTGAAGACTGCCAACCAATCTTAGTCCTCCACTACCACAGGTGCCCATCATTCTACAACTTGCATTTCTCAGTCTGGTAATTCTCAAAGTCCATGGATTATTGATTCAGGTGCCTCTAATCACATTGTTGGTAATAGTTCTTTATTCTCCACCATTTCTCCACCTAAATTTCTGCATTTCATTACACTAGCAGATGGTTCCAAAAGTTGTTTCCAAAGGAATAGGTTATGCTTCACCTACTCCTTCTATGTCTTTAAAATCTGTTTTATTTATACCCGACTGTCCTTTTAATTTGATCTCTCTTAGCCAACTTACTCGCTCTCTTAATTGTTCTGTAACATTTGATATCGATTCATTTATCATACAGGAACGTGGTACAGGTTGGATGATTGGCATAGGACATGAATCTTGGGGTCTTTACTACCTCCAATCAGCTCCTTCCGAAACTTGTGTTGCAGCTGCATCTGTCAATCTTCTTCATGAACGTCTTGGTCATCCAAGTTTGTCAAAAATGCAAAAAATTGGTTCCAAGTCTTGAGAAAATTAAAACTCTTAATTGTGAGTCATGTTAACTTGGAAAACATGTTCGATCTTCTTTTCAAGTCAGGTTGAAAGTCGAATAAATTCTCTTTTTTCTGTTATTCATTCAGACATATGGGGTCCAAGTCTTGTAACTACATCTTTGGGTTTTAAATACTTTGTTACTTTCATTGACGAACTTTCAAGATGTACTTGGATATTCTTAATGAAAGAACGTTCTGAAATATTTTCTATTTTTACCTCATTTTATACAGAGGTTGAAACCCAATTTGGTAAGAAAATTAAAGTTCTTCGAAGTGACAATGCAAGAGAATATTTTTTTGCTGCTTTCTCTTCTTTTCTGACTTCAAAAGGGATTTTACACCAATCAACTTGCTCTCATACACCCCAACAAAATGGAATAGAAGGAAGGAAAAATAGACATTTAGTTGAAATTGCTCGGACATTGTTACTTCATGCAAAAATGCCTGTTTGCTATTGGGGTGATGCTGTTCTAACTACATGTTTTTTAATAAATCGAATGTTTTCTTCTTCTCTTGGTAATAAAGTTCCACATTCCATTTTATTTCCTAAAGAACCATTGTTTCATGTTGCTCCTCGTGTTTTTGGTTGTACTTGTTTTGTTCATGATCTCTCTCTAGATTTGGATAAACTCTCGGCTCGAGCAATTAAATGTGTTTTTCTTGGGTATTCTAGATTGCAAAAAGGATACTGTTGTTTTTTTCCAGCCAATAATCGTTATTACATGTCTGCAGATGTCACCTTCTTTGAAGAAACTCCATACTTTTTTTCTTCTGAGTCTAACATTATCCTTGATGTTTTTCCTGTTCCCTATTTTGGTCCATCTCTTTCTCCTTTGCAGGAACAAGTCTCTCCTGAAGCCCCCAATGAAAAAGAAGTTCCTCTACTACGAACCTTTCTGAACCCAATGCTGAATTGCCAATCGCCCTTAGAAAAGGTACTCGATCCACCTAGAATCCTTATCCTATTTATAATTTCTTAAGCTATCATCGTTTATCTCTTTTCTATTTTTCTTTTGTATCTTCCTTGTCCTCTCTTTCAATTCCAAAAAATATTCGTGAGGCACTTGATCATCCAGGATGACGACAAGCCATGATTGATGAAATGCAAGCTCTTAAACAAAATGGTACTTGGGAGTTAGTTTCCATTGCTCCAGGCAAAACAACTGTTGGATGTAGGTGGGTGTATATTGTCAAAGTTAGTCCAAATGGCTAGATTGATCGACTTAAAGCTCGTTTAGTGGCCAAAGGTTATACACAAATTTATGACCTTGACTATGGGGATACCTTTTCTCCTGTTGCAAAAATCACTTCAGTCAGTCTCCTTCTTGTCATGACAACCATTCGTCATTGGCCACTATATCAGTTGGACATTAAAAATACATTTCTTCATGGAGAGCTAGAAGAGGAAATTTATATGGAGCAACCACCAGACTTTGTTGCTTAGGGGGAGTTTGGATTAGTTTGCAAATTACAACATTCTCTCTATGGGATCAAACAGTCTCCACGAGCATAGTTTGGAAAATTTAGTTATGTTATTCAAGAATTTGGATTGAAACGGTATGAAGCAAACCATTCAGTTTTTTATTGCCATACTTCTCCAGACACTTGCGTTTACTTGGTGGTGTATGTAGATGATATAGTCATCACAGGAAATCATCACGAGAAAATTTCTCAGTTGAAAAAACATCTGTTCAATCATTTTCAAACTAAGGATTTAGGAAAGTTAAAATATTTCCTCTGGTATTGAAGTTGCCCAATCAAGGAATGGCATAACTATCTCACAAAGGAAGTATGCATTGGATATTCTCAAGGAAACTGACATGTTGGATTGTAGACCTGTTGACAGTCTCATGGATCCAAATTATAAATTGTTACCAAATTAGGGGGAGCTCTATTCTGATCTTGAAAGGTATTAGAGATTGGTTAGAAAACTTATCTATCTCACTATAACAAGACCAGACATCTATTTTTGCAGTTGGGATAGTGAGTTAATTCATGCAAACTCCGCACACAGATCATTGGGATGCAGTGATAAGAATTGAGATACTTCAAGAAGGCTCCTGGACAAGGATTACTCTTTGAAGATAAAGGGAACACTCAAATAATTGGATACTGTGATGCAGATTGGGTAGGTTCTATATCAGGATATTGTATCCTTGTTGGTTGAAATCTTGTTTCTTGGAAAAGTAAAAAGCAAAATGTGTTGCATGGTCTAGTGCAGAAGCTAAATATCGAGCTATGACTACAGCCACTTGTGAGCTTATTTGGATTCAACAACTTCTTCAGGAATTGAAGTTTGAAAATGTTCAACAAAAGAAACTATGTTGTGATAATCAAGCAGTTCTTCACATAGCCTTTAATCCTGTATTTCATAAAAAAAACTAAACATATTGAAATTGATTGTTACTTTGTTCGAGAGAAAGTCATTTCTAAGGAAATTATTACTAAATCTGTTAGTTCAAATGATCAACTAGCAGATATGTTGCAATATAACTAGGAGAGAATTATTTCATAATTAGGACAGATTTGGTTGGATCCCACATTCTGTGTTTTTCTATTTGTTGCTGATTGATTAGGTATTAGATTGATTAGGTATTAGGTATTGTTGATTGATTAGGTATTAGATTTAATGTATAACTGTAGCAGCTCCTATAAATATATTGCTGCCTCTGTAAACTGTGTGTGAAGGAAATAAAAACATTGTTTATATTCTTCAACTTCTAAGTTGGTATCAGAGCTTCCAATCTCGGGGGCTCTGCTTCTGCATAAACCTTTTTCAGGCAGCCTTCATTGTTGCATACACCGCCGCTTCCGCCACCGCTGTCGCTTCCACTGCTGTCGGAAAATTTTCAGGTGAGTTTTTCAGAGAAACTAACACCGCCAGAATCGCCATTAAGGCCATCGTTTTCAACGCCGGTCGCCCAGTTTTGGTCGCCAGCATCTTTTGTTCCTGTTTTCGGGGCTATTTTGCTCTAACTCCGGCTTCTTTTGTGGCTGTTTGAAAGCCCATGCTCCTCCTCCGTTCTCGAGCAAGTTGCTGCTGTTTCTGCTATTTTTGCGTAATGTCTGAAGACAAGCTAGTTTTTGTTCTCAGTCCTAACGATCTACAGGTGCTGCAAGGCTCGTATCGCCTTGATGGACGCAACTACCTCCAGTGGGCCCAGTTGGTTCGCACAACCCTTAAGGGACGAAAGAAGCTGAATCATATATTAGGGGACCCTCCAGCCAAAACAGACCCAAAGTATGAAGCCTGGGATGATGAAGACTCTGTTATCATGACCTGGTTATGGCATTCTATGACTCCAGAGATTAGTCAGAACTCTATGTTCTTCTCAACTGCTAAGGAGATTTGGGAGAAACTCAATCAGACGTACTCTATGAAGAAGGATATTGCAGCATGTTATGAGATAGAAAATAAGATCTTCAATACCTAATACCTAATCAATCTAATACCTAATCAATCAGCAATACCTAATACCTAATCAATCTAATACCTAATCAATCAGCAATACCTGATCAATCAGCAACAAATAGAAAAACACAAAGAATGTGGAATCCAACCAAATCTGTCCTAATTATGAAATAATTCTCTCCTAATTATATTGTAACACTCCCCTTCAAGCTGGTAAATGTATATTTATCATTCCCAGCTTATAAGTAAGATCTTGAAACTGTTCTGTGGGAAGTCCCTTGGTGAACATATCTGCCAATTGAAGTCTTGAAGGGATGTACTTGGTGGCTATAAGACCATTGTCCAATTTCTCCTTAATGAAATGTCGATCTATCTCTATGTGCTTTGTCCGATCATGCTGAACTGAGTTGTGTGCAATGCTGATGGCGAACTTATTATCACAAAACAATCTCATAGGAGCTTTATATTTTATTTTGAGGTCATTGAGAATAATCTTCATCTATAACAACTCACAAACCCCTTGTGCTATAGCTCTAAATTCTGCTTCTGCACTTGATCTTGCAATCACATTTTGCTTCTTACTCCTTCAAGTCACCAAATTTCCACCCAAGAACATGCAATATCCTGTGGTGGATCTCCTATCAACAATTGACCCTGCATAGTCAGCATCGGTATATACTTCCATGAATAAATTTCCTTCCTTTTTAAATAGCAGTCCCTTCCCTGGAGAGGCCTTCAAGTACTGAATAATTCTATTCACTGCCTGTAAGTGTCTTTCTCTTGGATCATGCATGAATTGACTAACCACACTAACTGCATAAGCTATATCTGGCCTGGTGTCGGATAAATAGATGAGTTTTCCCACAAGTCTTTGGTACTGTGCCTTCTCCACCTTTGGGCTCTCCACATCATTCCCAATCCTGTGATTTTACTCTATGGGCGCTCCAGTAGTCTTACAGCCCAACTTACCAGTCTCTTTGAGAAGGTCAATGATATATTTCCTCTGATAAATAAAGATACCTTGCTTAGAGTAGGCAACTTCTATCCCAAGAAAGTATTTTAGCTTCCCGAGATCCTTCATCTCAAATTGAGCAGCCAACATCTCCCTTAGAATTTGTTTTTCAAGCTCATCATTGCCTGCAATAATCATATCATCTATATAGACCAAAAGCAGTGTAAGTTTGCTATCCTGAGAATGTTTATAATGAGAGTATGGTCACCTTGACTTTGTTTGTACCCCAAGGAAACCATAGCCTAAGTGAACCTTCCAAACCAAGCACGGGGAGACTGTTTGAGGCCATAGAATGCCTTCTTTAGTCTGCAAACCTTATTCCCATCATTAGTGGCACCATATCCAGGTGGAATCTCCATGTATACTTCCTCCTCCAAACTTCCATGTAGGAAAACATTTTTAACATCAAATTGATGCATTTCCCAACAAAGTGCGCTGCCAAGGAGAGGATGATTCTCACCGTATTCATTTTTGTGACTGGAGCAAATGTCTCCTCATAATCAATCTCATAGGTTTGGGTGTATCCCTTTGCAACCAGCCTCGCCTTACACCGGTCCGGTGAACCATCAGACTGATATTTAACTGTGTATATCTACCTACAACCCATTGCCTTCTTGTCCTTCGGTCTCTCTACAATCTCCCAAGTCTCGTTCTTTTCCAAAGCACCCATTTCTTCATTCATGGCTTGAACCCAGTTCTCATCCTTTAAGGCTTCTTGTACTGATGTAGGGATTCTGATAAAATCAATAGTTGAAATAAAGCTCTGGTGCTGCATAGAAAGGTTTTTAGTAGACACAAATTGGGCTATAGGATATTTGGCACAAGATCTTTTTCCTTTTCTCAAGGCAATTGGTAAATCATCTAGGTTAGGTTCACAAAAGGCATTTAAGGTGTCCTCAAGAGTATGAGTTCTTACCTCCGGTTCGGACAATTGAAGTTGTTGTTCGACTAGGTCGGGTTTTTGTCTTCGCTGATATTGAGCCCCAAAGCGTTTGTCCTCATTATTCTGCATTGGTAATGATGCTGGTTCAGGGTCTTTGTCATCCTCCGTAGGAGTGGAATGCTGCAACAAAGGAAAAGATGACAACTTAAGGAACTCAGCTTCTAGACTACTCTCCCCTTGAAGCTGAGGACTAGTGAAGAAAGACTCTATTTCATGAAAAGTGACATCCTTAGAGATATAGACACGACGACATTCAGGGTGATAACATTTGTACCCTTTTTTGTTTGAGGCATAATCTATGAAGATACATTTGATAGCTCGAGGATGTAACTTTCCCCGATGAGGACTATGAACATGGACAAAGACAGAACATCCAAAGACACGACTCTGAAGGCTGGTCATAATGGGAATAGAAAGATAGAATGTGGTGATGAGCTGTACAGGACTAACACCATCTAGAACCCGAGAAGGTAATCTATTTATCAAGTAAGTGGCAATTAGAACAACTTCCGCCCAGTAAGACTTAGGAACCGACATTTGGAAGAATAACGATCTGGTAACCTCAAGGAGATGATGATTTTTCCTCTCTGCAACCCCATTTTGTTGAGGGGTGTCTACACAGGTTAACTCATGAACAACACTATTATCTTTGAGGAATTTAGAAAGGTTTTGATTCACTTACTCTCTCCCATTATCCAAACGCAATCTTTTAATCGGGTTCCCAAATTGTGTTTGAACCATATGGTAAAAGTTTACAAACAATTGGAAAACTTTAGACTTATCTTTCATGAGGAATATCCAGGTAACCCGAGTATAGTCATCAATAAACGAAACAAACCACTTTGCACCAGAAATATTGCAAACAGATGCAGGTCCCCACACATCCGAATGAACAAGATCAAAAGGTTTAGAACTTTTATTATTACTGGGAAGAAAAGTTGTACGATGGTGTTTAGCAGACTGACAAACATCACAATGAAAGGACTCAACTGACACTTTTGTAAACAAGAAGGGAAATAAAGACTTAAGGACACTAAACGGAGGATGACCAAGATGCCTGTGCTGAAGCGATATTTGGGAGGATGACTAAGACTCTGAACTTGTCTGATGATTAGAAGTGAGAGCCTTCTGTCTGGTACAATCTTTATTTTCCTCATGCTGCAAGTAGTATAACCCACCCTGCTCTGTAGCAATTCCAATCGTCCTCCCCGTGGCAAGATCTTGAAAAACACAATGGGATCAGAAAAATGTCACTGCACAGTTTAAGTCTTGGGTGATTTTATGAATGGACAAGAGGTTATTAGATAATTTGGGAACATGAAGCACATTTTTTAAATGAAGGGAAGGTTGAAGTTGAATGTTACCACAACTAGTAACGGGGATATTAGAACCATTAGCTACAGTGATGTGTTGGTTACTAGGTAAAGTGGTGTAGGATGAAAAATAAGAGGAATGATGTGTCATATGATCAGTAGCACCAGAGTTTATAATCCAGATATCCTCAGTACCAGAAACATTAAAGGATAAGAAGCTAGAACTCTTAATAGTCATGGTTAGGGAACAAGAGCTAGATGGCTTACTAAGAGAGTCCATAAGAGCCTGCAGTCGTTCCAGCTCTGCTTTGCTAAGTGCTAGGACCTCCTTTTTAGCTTGTGGGATAGGTGGGTCTTCTACCACACTTTCTGAGCCAGACGTTGCTTGATTAGCACGCCTCTGTGGGGTACCTTTGAATCCTCCAATGTGCTCAAGGACCTTCTCCCTTCCATGAAGTTTATAACATGTCTCCTTAGTATGACCCGTTCTCCTATAATAGCTGCACCAATGATCTTCGCGGTTGGACTTTGTGGGAGGCTTCCCAGATGAATAGGATGGTCTTTTTATGGGACCCTTTCCAGTAGCCAAGGCAGAACCATCAACACAACTGCCCCCTTCCAACATCACTGACCTCCAAGTTTCCTCTCCTTGTACAGTGTAGAACACCTCTGAGAGAGAAGGAAGGTTTTCTTTGCCCAAAATCTGAATCCTAATAGGATCAAACTCAGAGTTCAGTCCAGAAAGAAATTTGAAGATTCTCACCCTTTCAATGAACTGTGTCAGTGTGGCAGATATGTTCACCAAGGGACTTCCCACAGAACAGTTTCAAGATCTTACTTGCAAGCTAGGAATGATAAATATACTTTCACCAGCTTGAGGGGGAGTGTTGCAATATAATTACGAGTGAATTATTTCATAATTAGGATAGATTTGGTTGGATCCCACATTCTTTGTGTTTTTCTATTTGTTGCTGATTGATTAGGTATTGCTGATTGATTAGGTATTAGATTGATTAGGTATTAGGTATTACTGATTGATTAGGTATTAGATTTAATGTATAACTGTAGCAGCTCCTATAAATGTATTGTTGCCTCTGTAAACTGTGTGTGAAGGAAATAAAAACATTGTTTATATTCTTCAAATTCTAGGTAGATATCTTTACAAAACCCCTTAGAGGACCTTGAAGCCATTATATTTGTTGCAAGCTTGGAGCATTTGACTTATATGCTCCAGCTTGAGGGGGAGTGCTAGAAATAATGTTATAGGAAATAGAAGTAGTTAATGATGATTCATTAGATTCATGTACATAGGAAAAGTGATTCATGTACATAGGGAATAATGTTCTTGAAATTATAAAGTTGTATTTATTTCACAGTATATATATATCATTTTGGCTGAGTGCTCATCACTCAAGCAATTCAGAAATCTTCCCTCCTAAATTCTCTAAGTCTTTAGTCTCTTTTCAACTAACATACATATGTGACAAGCTGGATGCTTATGATATATACGCTCCAGCTTGAGGGTGAGTGTTGTAATTTACATATTATTGGAACTTGATCAGTTTATAGTTTGTGTATTTCTAGTAACATTGGAACCTTAGCATCCTAGGAAATGTATATCATCTTTTATTATCTTTGTAAATATCATACTGTAATTAATTCCTTGTGTATATATAAACCCAATATGTCGAGTACAATTTACTCAAGCAATTTAGAAATCCTCTCTAAGTTTGTTATATTCAAGTAATTTCATTGAGGTTGTGTTTTATTTTATAACCTTATAATTTTTCTAAGTAGTGATCCTTCATGGTAGAATAGATTTACTCATCTGATTGTTCAGTCCTTGGTGAAGACAATTCAAATCCTCATCCTGTCTTTGGATTATCTAAACACTGGTTAAACAGGTTAGTTCTCTATAGTTCCCTGCTTAAAATTTAACATGCTGTTGTCATTTTGCTATATGATCTTTTCTTTCCTTATCAAAACTATACATTTTTTTATGTCAATGTCCTTGAACAGACTATTAGTCATAGGCCCCCAATTAAGAAAACCTATGTACGAAGGCAGCCCAAGGTAAATGGGTCGGGCTGACTTGTAGAAACCAACTTTTATCTTAAGAACAGCTGGACGGTTATTCTATAAATAGAGGGAAGAGAGGAAAAGTCAGGTGTTCTGTTAGTTTTGTTGGAAGGTGGTTAGGGAGAGAGTCAAGCTCTAAAACTCTTGATAGGGCAGTTACCATTTCTTTTTCTAGTTCTTTCCCTCTCCGATTCTTGTATCTTAACTCTGCTAGGGATCATTTTCCCTCAGAGATTCATCAATAATACAAAAGTATTCAGTGAAATTGTTCCTAAATTCTACCAGTTCTATCAACTGGTATCAAAGCTCTTTGATTCTGGAAAAGATTCATGGTTTCCACACGAGGAATGGAAGCAAGACTTGAATTTTTAGAACGCGGATATGAAGGTCTCATTGCAACGCGCGGAGAGTTGCAAGAATTGAAGCAAATGGTGGATGAGCAGCGACTCGAGAGAATTGAAACTCGAAGACAATTAATCGAGTTGATCAAGACGGTGAGAGGATTATCGAGCCGCAACGATAATCATGATACGATTGGAGGAAGTCACTCCAGTAACGGCGACAGCACCGGCAATCACGAAGGTTCCCAAAATCGCGATGAGCGGTGGAGGAAACTCGAGATTTCGGTCTTCGAAGGAGATGACGCATACGGTTGGACAAATCATGTGGAGCGTTATTTTGAATTGAAGGGGATGAATGATGAAGAGAAACTCCAAGCGGTGATGGTAGCAATGGAGGGAAAAGCACTGACGTGGTATCAGTGGTGGGAATTTTGTGCGAAAAATTCTACTTGGAACGATTTCCGATCTGCCGTAGTGAGGAGGTTTCAACCATCAATGATTCAAAGTCCGTATGAACTATTATTGAGCCTCAAACAAACAGGGACAGTGGAGGAGTACTGATAGCAATTTGAATTGTACACGGGTCCACTTAGGAGTACTGAACTTGAGTACTTGAAAGGAATTTTCCTCAATGGTCTCAAGGAGGTGGTGAAAGCTGAGTTAAAACTCCATCGAGTTGAAAATCTGCCAGAACTAATGGATTATGCTAAGAGAATCGATAAGAAAAAATACCTTATTGAGTAAAGGTAGTTCGTGGGTGAATAAAGGAGGAGGAAACACCAAGAATTATAGTAATTCAAGGACAACCAGTATTAGAACAACCAGTTCTTCAAGAGGAAGGGGGTTCAGGAAATTGACTGATGCAGAGATGCAAGAGAAGTTAAGAAGGTAGAGAATAAACAGGGCATGTATATGCCAATAAACAGCTGCAAGTGTTAATATTAGATGAGGAAGGTAGAGAAGAAAGAAAAGGGTAACCAGGAAAGTGAAGACTTGGAGCTTAAAAACTTACAGTTGTCTATGTATAGCATTACAAGATTGACTTCCAAGAAATCCATCAAGCTATGGGGAGAGTTGGCAGGACAAAGTAGTGGTATTGGTGGACTGTGGTGCATCTCATAATTTTGTATCTTCCAAGTTGGTAAGAGAAAAATGGTTATTGGTGACTGAAACAACCCTATATACAGTAGAAGTAGGTGATGGAAGGAAGATTAAATGCGGAGGGGTATGCTGTCAACTGATTCTCCAAATTCAAGGATTAATGATTCAACAAGATTTCTTTATCTTTGAGTTGAGAGGAGTTGATCTAGTACTGGGAATGGAGTGGCTAGCAAGTTTAGGAGAAATCAGGGCCAATTTCAAAGAATTAACCATTAAAGTTCCTACAGCTAAGGGAACTAAACTGTTGAGAAGGGAACCAGAACTTGCTATGACAGCAGCCTCTTTCAAATCTGTGATAAAAGCATTACAAGATAATGGCCAAGGGTTCTTACTAGAGTATCACAGTTTGCATGGACAATCTGAGAATGGTGAACAACTGCCACAATGGATTACTGGGGTATTAGAAGAGTATCAAGTGGTTTTTCAAGAACCACAAGGCCTTCCTCCACCAAGAAGACAGAATCATGCCATTATGTTGAAAGAAGGGGCTGATATTCCCAATCTAAGACCCTATAGGTATCCCCACTATCAAAAAAATGAGATAGAAAGATTGGTATGATGTGTTGAATTCAGGAGTTATAAGACCTAGTGTAAGTCCATACTCCAGCCCCATAATACTTGTGAAAAAGAAAGATGGTGGGTGGAGATTCTGTGTAGACTATAGAGCCCTGAACAAAATCACTATTTCTGATAAATTCCCCATCCCTATTATTGATGAGTTGCTGGATAAACAAGGAGGGGTTGTGATATTTATCAAATTGGATTTGAAATCAGGATATCATCAAATAAGAATGAAAGAAGAAGACATACCAAAGACTGCATTTAGGACACATGAAGGGCATTACGAATTTGTAGTGATGTCATTTGGGCTCATTAATGCACCTTCTACATTTCAGTCCCTCATGAATGAGATGTTAAAACTTTACTTAAGGAAATTCGTTCTAGTCTTTTTTGATGATATATTGGTCTACAGTAAGAGTGAGACAGATCATAAGAGACATTTGCAGGCAGTCTTACAACTATTACATGAACATCAATTATATGCTAATAAAAAAAAATGCAGTTTCGGGCAGAGGCAATTAGAGTATTTGGGTCATATCATTTCTAGAAATGGGGTAGCTGCTGACCCCAAGAAACTAGATGTGATGCTAACTTGGCCTATTCCTAAAGATCTAAAAGCACTAAGGGGATTTCTGGGGCTTACAGGGTACTATAGGAGATTTGTCAAGGACTATGGTAAGCTAGCCAGACCCTTAACTCAGTTACTGAAAAAGGATTGTTTCCACTGGAACCAAGGGGCACAGGAAGCAATGGATGCATTAAAGAAGGCCATGGTTGACTTGCCTATTCTCATGGTACCTGATTTTTCCAATACTTTTATCATTGAAACAAATGCATCCAACAAAGGTCTAGGGGCTGTGTTATTGCGAGAAGGTAAGCCTGTTTCTTTGTTGAGTCAAACACTGTCAGACAAAGGCCAAAACAGATCTGTATATGAGAGGGAATTGATGGCTATTGTTATGGCAGTACAGAAATGGCGCCATTACTTGATGTGCAGGCACTTTATCATTCATACGGATCATAAGAGTTTAAAATTCCTCACAGAACAGAGTGTTTTGGGCGAGGAACAATTTAAGTGGACTTAGAAATTAATGGGGTTCGACTTTGAGATTAAATATAAGCTGGGTTGTGACAATAGAGCTGTAGATGCTCTCTCCAGAAGAATGACTTATGCAGCCATTTCAGTAGTTCAGTTTTCAAACTTACAGGAGTGGGAGGATGAGGTCCAAAATGATACCAAGTTGACAGGCATCATTCAAGACTTGATAAGGGATTCAAATTCACATCCAAGGTTTTCTTTTCAGAATAGAAAATTACTGTATAAAGGAAAGCTGGTCCTACTGAGAAACTCTTCCAAAATCCCTATGTTACTCAAGGAGTTTCATAGCTCAACAGTGGGAGGACACTCTGGTTTTTTTAGGTCCTACAAGAGAATTGCAGCATTGGTTTATTAGGAAGGTATGAGGAAGGATATTCAACATTTTGTAGCTACTTGTGCAACATGCCAGCAAAACAAATATCAAACCCTATCTCCCGCAAGTCTTTTACAACCCCTACCCATTCCAACTCAGGTATGGACTGATATATCTATGGATTTCATTGAAGGGCTTCCCAAAGCACATGGTAAAGAAGCTATCCTAGTGGTTGTGGACAGATTCAGGAAATACGCCCATTTTATTCCCCTCAGTCATCCATTCACTGCCAAGGACATAGCAGAGGTTTTCATCAAAGAAATTGTCAGGTTACATGGTTTTCCCTGCACTATTGTGTTAGACTGAGACAAGATCTTCCTCAGTCATTTCTGGACTGAACTCTTCAGATTGGCTGGTACTAAACTTAAATTCAGTTCTGCCTATCATCTTCAAATCGATGGACAAACTGAGGTGATCAATAGATGCTTAGAAACCTACTTGAGATGCATAACAGGGTCCAAGCTTAAACAATGGCCATGATGGCTCAGTTGGGCTGAATTTTGGTTTAATACCAATTATAATAGCTCCACTAAACTCACTCCATTTAAGGCTCTCTATGGCAGAGACCCCCCGCAGCTCCTTAAGGGTACCACTGTTCCCTCTACAGTGGAAGAGGTAAACACATTGACTATTGAAAGGGATACTATCCTTCATGATCTCAAGACCAATTTAATCAAGGCTCAAGATCAAATGAAAACTTATGCAGATAAACACAGGAGATCAGTTCAATATACAGTGGGTGATTGGGTTTATCTCAAGCTCCAACCTTATATAGATTGAAGTCACTTGCCAGAAAAATGAATGAAAAATTGTGACCTAGATTTTATGGTCCTTATCAAATCAGTAAAACAGTGGGGCAGGCAGCATACCAGTTGGACCTTCCAGCATAGAGCAGGATACATCCTGTCTTCCATGTCTCCTTGTTGAAGAAGGCTTTAGGTTCCACAGCCTCACCACAACCTCTACCTAAAATGTTGACAGATGATTTGGAATTACAGGTAGAGCTAGCTGCTGTCTTAGCCATCCGCAATGGTCATTCGGGGCAAGTTGAAGTTCTCATCCAGTGGCAAGACCTCCCGGATTTTGAAGCAACATGGGAATCTTTTGATGTTATACAAGACCAATTTCCTCTTTTTCACCTTGAGGACAAGGTGAATCTTTTGGGGGAGAGTATTGTTAGTCATAGGCCCCCAATTAAGAAAACCTATGTACGAAGGCAGCCCGAGGTAAATGCGTCAGGCTGACTTGTAGAAACCAGCTTTTAGCTTAAGAATAGCTGGACGATTATTCTATAAATAGAGGGAAGAGAGGAAAAGTTGGGTATTCTGTTAGTTTTGTTGGAAGGTGGTTAGGGAGAGAGTCAAGCTCTCGAACTCTTGACAGGGCAGTTACCATTTCTTTCTCTAGTTCTTTCCCTCTCTGATTCTTGTATCCTAACTCTGCTAGGGATCATTTTCCCTCAGAGATTCATCAATAATACAGAAGTATTCAGTGAAATTGTTCCTAAATTCTACTAGTTCTACCACAGACATATATAATCAGTTTATTAGTGGTATAGTTCAGTGTTTTTAGAAGTCCAGGTGTGCTGACTGCAGAACTTTTTCCCTTCATAGTTCAAAATGAATTGTATGGCTACTTCATTAACATTTGATTTGCTTTGTTATTTGTTTGATAAGGTAACACATGCTAATCGTGGTAATTTTTCACTTGTCTTATATTAATAATCTCGATGTATGTCAAGGTTATAAAATGCAAATTGTGCATGCTTTATTCCTTTATAATCATTGTTTTAAAATTAACTGGTCACAAACTGGAAAAGAGAGGGTTAGGGGCCAATGCTTTATTATTATAGGGAAAGTACTTTGTTAATAATTCTGACATATTATTCAGTAAATATTTAGTAATTTTTTGTTTAACCAGAACTCAGTATTTTTCAAAATCCGTAAAAAATAGATGCTTGGTACAAAAATTGAAAAAAAACAAAATCTTGATCTTTCTTAATTTTGGTGATCAAAAAATGTAAGGCCTTCGAATTTTGATCCAAAATCTTGTTGATCAATAATTATTAAACAGATAAACTCAGAAAGTTTGTTATTGTATTATTTCTCGTTGTCTTTAGAGCACTAACATTATGGAAGGCTTTTGCCTCCAAGAATTAGAGGTGGAAATGAGCTGGTTGAAGCTCATCTTGGTAATTCGTTCATTAAGCCAGGCTTGTAAACTGAATAAGCTATCCACGTGTCGCAATATGATATGGTCTGATTTGGTCCATTTAATGTTGTGATATTGTTTCCTATTTCCTAGTTTACCGTTTTCCTATTTCCTTTCCTAGTTTCCTTTTTTTCCTTTGCTTTAATTAGGATTGTAACAAAATCTGCATCAGTATCGGATTGATATCTGATCAGATATTAGGTGTTTAATTTCCTTGTAATCATGCAGATTGGTTTCCCTAAATAGGACCAATTTTGCCTTTAAATTGTAGGCTGTACCAATCGATCAGTATCAGAGAAATAAAACAATTCCTCTCTCTGTTCTTATATGGTATTAGAGCTTCGAGCTCTGAACCTTGTCCTCTCCAAATGGTTAAAACGGCGATGACCAAAGCTAGCACGAGATCCTCCACCAGCGAGGAAGAACACAGGGAGACCGAGGAGACTGTCCCGCCGAAGAATGACAGAGCGGAGTCCCAACCCTATGCGATCAATAACCTATTCCAAGCCTTGAACCTCCAACTCACAGTGCACAATCTGAATGGTAAAAATTACCTTGAGTGGGAGCAGTCTGTGAAGCTGACAATGGAAGGAAGAAGCAGGCTGGGCTATTTGACTGGAGAAATTAAGCAACCAGAAAAAGAAGACTCCACATGGAAGAAGTGGAAGGCTGAGAACTCTCTCATCATGTCATGGATGATTAACTCCATTGAACCTTCTACTGGAAAGCCTTATCTTTTCTTATCAACTGCCTAGGATGTCTGGGAAGCTGTGAAAGATTGCTACTCAGATTTGGAAAATTCCTCTCAGATCTATGATTTGAAAACCCGGCTGTGGCAGTCCAAGCAAGGAGGCCAGGATGTCACCACCTACTACAATCTGTTGCTAACCTTACGGCAAGAGTTAGATCAATGTTATGAAGAAGATTGGGAGAACCCTAAAGATGCTGCATGGTTCAAAAAAAAGGAGGAGAATGACTGAGTGTATATGTTCCTTGCTGGCTTGGATCGAAGCTTGGATGAAGTAAGGGGAAGGATCCTTGCTCGAAGACCTCTGCCTTCCATCCAAGAAATGTTTTTTGAAGTTAGACGTGAGGAGGCTAGAAGAAGGGTGATGCTACATGCTCCGGAATCATCCCTCACACCATCGATGGAAGGATCAACCCTTGCTACAAAAGGGTTTGATTCTGATGGAGATAGAAGAAAAAAAACATGGTGTGAACATTGTAAAAGGCCATGGCATACAAAAGAAACTTGCTGGAAACTTCATGGAAAACCAGCAAACTTCAAGAAGAAATTCAACAGAGAGGGCAGCACTTTTCAGACTGCTACCGAGGAGGTCAAGGAGTCTTCATCTTCGGCTGAGACATCCCCTTTCACTAAGGAACAATTGGAGCACCTACACAAGCTTCTTTCTCCCAAATTGACAACTAATCCTTCTTGCTCTTTGGCCCAAAAAGGTACTCACCCTATTGCTTCCCTCTATCATAGTGACAATACCTTAATACCTCTTTGGATCATAGATTCTGATGCTACTGACCATATGACAGTAATGGAAATGCAAGCTCAAATATACTGAAATACCTCTTTATATATGTAGAAATGAAAAGGAATTCCACTAGACCATGGATTCCTATGTGTATGATATGGAATACAGGAATAGAAGAAAGAAATGCAGAAAGAAATAGAAAAGATAATCCCTCAGCTCCCAGAGCTTAGAGCCCAAGCCACTGGCCAAAAACACTTGAAAAAACTAACTCCCCTCCTTTCCTCCTAACCTCCCTTCCTACTATAAACCGTTTCAGCAAAACAAACTCCTCTCACACCTCCTCAACACGTGTCCCCTTCTTCCTTCTAGAATAAACTCTCCAAACCTTTGGGCCATGACTTAATTGATCTAACAGCTGGCCCATATTCTCCCTAGGCCCATAACGGTTTCCATCACTACCCCCTCCTTCCATAACAGTCTTGTCCTCAAGACTGAAGGTAGGGAATTGGCTTCTCATAGTGAAGTCATCTTCCCATGTTGCTTCATCAACCAATTGTCCCTTCCATTGAACCAAAATGACCGAGTAGTTTCTTCACCATGTTTCATCACTTTCCGCATAGCTAAGACTGCGCGTTTCAATGTTGTTCAGCAATTCCACCTCCATACCAGCAGGTAATGAGGGATCTACTGGTTTACTCCCAATGGCCCTCTTGAGTTGGGAGGCGTGAAAAACTGGATGTACCCGAGATGTATCAGGAAGCTGTAACCGATATGCAACTGCTCCCACCTTAACAATAACCTGAAAAGGACCAAAGAATCGAGGAACTAATTTCTGATTGATCCTCTTAGCCACAGTATGCTGTCTATGAGGCCTGAGTTTTAAATAAACCCATTCTCCCACTTCAAATGAAACATCTTGCCTATTTTGTCCGCATATCTCTTCATTTGTTCTTGAGCCTTTGCCAAATGGAACTTTAGCTGCCTTAAAGCCTTGTCTCTATCCATTAATTCTCTGGATACTGCCTCTACTCTAGTTTCCCCTGGAATGAACTTTAGGATGGTAGGTGGTTTCCTCCCATAAACCGTTTCAAAGGGTGTGGTATTAGTTGAAACATGGTAAGTGGTATTATACCATAGTTCTGCCCATGGAACCCACATTGCCCAATTCCTTGGCTGCTCAGCTACAAAACACCTTAAGTAAGCCTCCAAGCATCGATTGATAACCTCTGTCTGGCCATCCGTTTCCGGATGGTAGGCTGAACTCATTTTCAGTTTGGTGCCCTGGAGTTTAAACAACTCTTGCTAAAATGTACTCATAGACAGTGGGTCTCGATCGCTCACAATAGATTTCGGGATCCCATGTAGACGAACAACCTCTCACAAATACATCAGCAATGCTCTTGGCCGTGTATGGGTGCTTCAGTAAGATAAAGTGACAATATTTGGACAGCCGATCAACCACTACTAAAACAGCTTCCCATCCCTTAGACTTTGGAACACCTGTGATAAAGTCCATAGAAACATCATCCCATACTAATTCTGGAATTTCAAGTGGTTGTAGCAGCCCCCCCAGAGCTAGATCAGAATACTTTTGCGTTTGGCAGACCTCACAGCTCTTGACAAACTCTTGAATTTGCTTCTTTATTCCTATCCAGAACACGTTGGCAGCCAATCTTTTATATGTCCTTAGGTTACCCGAGTGATCCCCCAAAGAAGTGGCATGAAATTCTTCAATGAGAGTAGGTATCCAAGGAGATGTAGCTGAAATAACCAATCTGTTTTTGTAATGCAACACACTCTGCGAAATTGAATATCCTGGTCTAGATGAGGAGTCTTGTAGCAAATCTGCAATGATCTTGCTGAGTTGGGGATCCTGAGAAATTCCTTGTGTTAGGTTCTGTCCTTCGGACCAAATTGGGAACGACATTAACATAGACAGCTCTGCCTCTTCAAATGATCTAGATAACGCGTCAGCAGCCCTGTTTTCCCTGCCAGCCTTGTAAAAAATATCAAATTGATATCCCATTAACTTCGCTGTCCAGTTCTGTTGGTCAGGGGTTGATATTCGTTGTTGCAGCAAAAATTTCAAACTCTTGATCCGTGTATACACGAAATTGCCTCCCCAACAAATAAGGTCTCCAATGTTGGATGGATAAGGCCAATGCCATAATCTCTCTTTCATAGGCTGACTTAGCAAGGATTTTATCCGAAATGGCTTTGCTAAAATAAGCAATAGGTCTCCGCTCTTGCATCAAAACAACACCTATGCCTCTCCCAGAGGCATCACATTCAATCTTAAACGTTTTGGAGAAATCCGGAAGTGCCAAAACCGGAGCAGTGGTCATGCAGCCTTTTAAGGCTTCAAAGGCCTGCGCAGCCAATTTCCCCCCCATTGAAAAGCATTCTTCTTTGTCAGTTCAGTAAGGCACTTTGCTATTTTCCCATAACCGGCAATGAATTTCCGGTAATAACCTGTCAACCCCAGAAATCGCCTTACTCCTTTCACAGTTTTAGGTGTGGGCCATGCTAAGACAGCTTGAACCTTAGTGGGATCCATTGATACCCCCTCACCCGAAATGATATGTCCTAAATATTCAATATCAAACCTCCCAAATTGACATTTTTTTTGGTTGGCAAAGAAATTGTTATGTAGCAAGGTAGAGAGCACAACCTCCAAGTGTTGGAGATGCTGCTGCCAAGTGGGGCTATATATTAATATATCATAAAAAAAAACCAACACCGTTTTCCTCAAGTATGGCTGAAAGACATCATTCATGGCTGCTTGAAATGTAGAAAGGACATTAGTAAGACTAAATGGCATTACTAAGTATTCATAATAACCATCATGTGTTCTAAAAGCTGTTTTTTCTATATCCTCCTCTCTCATTCTTATTTGATGATAGCCTGAACACATCCAATTTAGAAAAGTAGAAAGAACCATGCAGCTCATCTAATAATTCATCCATTACTGGGATTGGGAATTTATCAGGAATGGTTGCCTTATTGAGGGCTCGATAATCTACACACATCCTCCAACTTGCATCCTTCTTTTTGACTAAGATGACCGGACTAGAGTAAGCATTGTGCTATGCCTGATAAGACCCTTAAACAACAGTTCTTGAACCTGTTTCTGAATCTTGTCTTTGTGAAAATGGGAGTACCTATAAGGCCTAACGCTGACTGGCCCATGACCTAGTAGGAGAGGAATCGCATGGTCACAACCCCTCTTAGGAGGTAACGTACTAGGCTCTTTGAACACTTCTGCAAATTTCTCCAATAACTTACCCAATTCCTCCTGTTGACCCACAGTTCTAGGCTGAATTCTGTTGGTTTCCAGGCTGGTCTTGTGGTTTCTCTGGTCCTCCATGAGTTGTGCCCCAATGAAATTCCGTAAAGACATATTGTGAGTTGTCCCACCCTTGCTGCCATACAGTTCCACCACCTCTCCTTCCTTTATGAATTTCATAGTTAATTCTTCCCAATTAGATACTACATCGCCTAGAGTTTTCAACCAAGCAACCCCCAAGATGAGATCCGAACCTCCTAATTCCAACACCCAAGCATCTACAGTGAAGTGATAGTTGCTCACTGAAAACTGAATGCCATAACATTTCCCTTTGGATAAAACCTTACATCCATCCCCCAAGCGAACCCCTAGTCCTCTGTGTAGCTCCTGACATTGGATTCCTAAGGCTGTAACCAATTTAGGTGAGATGAAATTGTGGGTAGCCCCACTATCAACCAGAATCAGTATAAGAATTCCCCCTAACATCCCTTCTAATTTCATTGTCTTCAAGGGATAGATTACTCCCCCAATGAATTCATACAATTCACATAATGGTTCAGACACAACCATATTACATTCAGCCTCCTCCTCCTCTTCCATCTCTTCAACCTCTAGAGTCACCACCTCACCATCTTCAGTCAGAATCTCGTCCTCTCCCAACACCATTACTCTCAACTTCGGATCTGGACACTTATGCAGAGGCCCAAATTGTTGTCCACATCGAAAGCAAAGTCTCTTCCTCCTGCGTTCTTCCCATTCTCTAGAGGTCAAATTATGAGTTCCTCTACTTGGACTGTTCAGCGGTTTCTTGAAACCAGGAGTATTGTCCACCCTTCCTATACTAGAATGAAAATGAGTGTTGTCCTTGAACCTTCCTGAACCACCATGCCATGGTGTAAAATTATGAGATCCTCCGGGAGAACCCCCGTTCGTGATGAATCGTGGTCCTGAGCTCCTAATCGGGCGCTCACCTCCACGACGTAAAGCCAGCTCCACATTCCTTGCCAACTGCATCGCCTTCAAGCGTGATTCGGGATTATGCACTCGTACCCAAGAGCAAATGCCTTCCTGCAGGCCATTTAAAAAATAGCCAACATATTGTTGCTTCGGTTGACGAGGAACCAGAGAGGCCAAAGCCTCAAATTCAGCAATATACTCTTGTACCGGTCCTTTTTGACGCAATGTGGCCAGTTCTTCATACGGATTCTGGACCTCCAATCCACTGAACCGCTCCATCAGTTCCACCATAAATTGGTCCTACGTAAGGTCGGGATAAACCTCCAATAGAATCGTGAACCAGTGGGTGGCCAGGCCCTCCATACAAACTTGAGCCATTGGAACCCGGAAAGCAGGGTCAGTTTGATGAATGCGGAAATACGTTTTTGCTTTGGTCAGCCATCCGCGTGGATCCTCACCGCTGAAGGGAGGGAGCTCCACCCGTTTAGCGATCAGGTGAACGTCGTCGTCCCGTGCTACGTGGAAGGGAGATGAGGATGATGCAGTCCCCTCAAGCCCAATCTGCTTCTTACCTTGGTCCTTCAGGAATTTCGCCATGAGAGTGCGAAATTCAGACTGTTCTTGTTGTTCTTTGGCTATCGTCTCCTTTAACGAAGCCACCGATTGGATGAGATCTTGGACGCTGGTCTATAAGGTCACAATCTTGGAGTTGTGAGCGTCAACGCGAGCTTGCAAACGGGTCTCCATCGAATCCGGCAGGTCGGACCAATTAATGGAAATGCATGCTCAAATATACTGAAATACCTCTTTATATATGTAGAAATGAAAAGGAATTCCACTAGACCATGGATTCCTATGTATATGAGATGGAATACAGGAATAGAAGAAAGAAATGCAGAAAGAAATAGAAAAGATAATCCCTCAGCTCCTAGAGCTTAGAGTCCAAGCCACTGGCCGAAAACACTTGACAAAACTAACTCCCCTCCTTTCCTCCTAACCTCCCTTCCTACTATAAATCGTTTCAGCAAAACAAACTCCTCTCACACCTCCTCAACACGTGTCCCCTTCTTCCTTCTAGAATAAACTCTCCAAACCTTTGGGCCATGACTTAATTGATCTAATAGCTGGCCCATATTCTCCCTAGGTCCATAACAGTTTCCATCAGACAGACTGTTCAAAACTCTTCTCTTCCTATAGTCCTTGTGCAGGTAACAAGAAAATCAAGGTTGCAGATGGTTCTTTTTCTGCAATTGCTGGCATAGGATCCATCCCTCTATCCTCCTCCTTAACCTTACATAATGTCCTTCATGTGCCTAGTTTGTCTTGCAATTTGCTCTCTGTGAGCAAAATCACTCTTCATTTAAATTGTCGTGCCATATTTGATTCTTCTAGTTGTAAATTTTAGGAATTGAATTCGGGGAGGATGATTGGCAATGCTAGAGAAATCGATGGACTCTATTTGTTTGAAGATGACAAGGACTTGGGAAGACAAAGTCAAAGCTCCTGCCTCTATTCTAGCCTTATTTCTAAAGAAAATGAAGTTATGTTATGGCACTATAGGTTAGGCCATCCTAGTTTCAATTATATGAAACATTTGTTTCCTAATTTTTTCAATAATAAGAATCTGTCTTCTTTTACTTGTGAAACATGTCAATTGGCTAAGCATCATCGTTCTCCTTACCTCTCTCAACCTTACAAATCATCCAGCCCTTTCTCAATCATCCATAGTGATGTTTGGGGTCCTAGCAAGCATCTAACACCTTCGGGTAAACGGTGGTTTGTCACCTTTATTGATGACCACACTAGGACTACATGGGTGTATTTGATGAAAGAAAAATCTGAAGTTGAGTATATTGTAAAGGCTTTTTTTTCAAATGGTGACAACACAATTTCAAAAAAAGGTTCAAATATTTCGAAGTGATAATGGAAAAGAATTTTTTAACAAGAACTTAAACAATTTTTTACTAGAAAATGGTATTGTGCATCAAAGTTCTTGTGTAAACACACCCCAACAAAATGGGGTGGTTGAAAGGAAAAATAAGCATTTGTTGGAAGTGGCTTAGTCTATTCTCTTTCAAAATTATGTGCCTAAATATCTTTGGGAAGAAGCTGTCCTTACAGCTGCCTATTTAATTAACTGTATTTTGGGTTTCAAGACTCCTATGGAGGTTTTTTTTGGAGAATTTTCCTAAAAATAGGCTGCTGTCCAGTGTTCCCCTAAAGGTATTCGAGTGTACTGTTTTTGTTCATAACAATGAACCCAACCAAAGCAAATTAAGTCCCCGAGCCAAGAAATGTGTTTTTATTGGGTATTCCCTTACACAAAAAGGATACAAGTGTTTGGACCCGAGTTCTAACAAAATTTTTGTCACCATGGATGCAACCTTTTTTGAATCACACCCTTTCTTTAAGACTCATTTTCAGGGGGGGAACATAGGTGAAGATTCGACTCATATTTCAAACTGGTTCTCCAATTGACTGTATTTTATCTGAAAATGATTGCATCTTAGCTGAAAATGATTTTGAAAATATTTATGAAAATCTGATATGTGAAAGTGGGAACCAAGGAGATGAGGCCAGCAATGACTCTCCCAGTAATGGCCATGAAACTGAATGTTGTAATAAAAAAAAATGTGAAGACAGCATTGGACAAGATGAAGGAAACAGTGAATCTTTAGAAATAGGCAGAATTGAGAAAGGAGCATCTTACAAAGGCATAAAACCCTTTGATATTGTCTTCTCAAGAAGAAAAAAGGACAAGAAAACTGAGTCCAAAGATCAACTCTTGCATCACCAAGAACTCGAGGACTCACAAGGTCAAACAATTCCTGAAATTATTGATAATGCTGAAACTGCTGATGATTCTGATCTTCCCATTGCCATTCGAAAAGGTGTAAGGTCATGTACCAAACACCCTTTATCTAACTTTGTGTCATATGAAAAACTCTCACCTTCCTTTCGAGCTTTTACCTCACAGTTGTCATACAGGGAGATTCCAAATAATATATAGGATGCTCTAAAG
The DNA here is from genome assembly GCA_029884605.1 of Ormosia emarginata. NCBI lineage: Eukaryota > Viridiplantae > Streptophyta > Magnoliopsida > Fabales > Fabaceae > Ormosia > Ormosia emarginata. Next base: position 13,254,697 of record JAQQTP010000078.1, on the reverse strand, counting down.
GTTCCCGAGTGAAGGGGGCTGTTTTAGAAGAAATGAAGGCTCTTGAAAAAAATCAGATGTGGGAGATGGTGGGGCTACCAAAAGAAAAAAAAAACAGTCGGATGCAAGTGGGTGTTCACCATCAAGTATAACTCTGACGGAACTCTCGAAAGATATAAAGCCCGGTTGGACCCAAACTTATGGGATTGACTACTCTGAAACCTTCGCACCAGTGGCAAAGCTCAACACCATTAGAGTTCTCCTCTCTCTAGCTGTAAACCTTGACTGGCCTTTACAGCAGCTAGATGTGAAGAATGCGTTCCTGAATAGGAACTTGGAAGAAGTTTACATGGATGCACCACCAGGTTTTGAATAAGGGTGCTATCCAGAGGTATGCAAGTTGAAGAAGGCCCTGTATTGACTAAAACAGTCTCCTAGGGCCTGGTTCTAGAGGTTCACTCAGTTTGTCAAGGGGCAAGGTTACTCGCAAGGACAGACAGATTATACAATGTTTGTGAAAAAATCAAATGAAGGAAAGATTGTTGTTCTTATTGTCTATGTGGATGATATTATCCTTACAGGAGATGACTTACAAGAGATGAAGAAGCTCAAAGAAACTCTCTCTGCAGAATTTGAAATAAAAGATTTGGGGTCGTTAAGGTATTTCCTTGGAATGGAAGTAGCAAGGTCAAGAAAAGGAATTGCCCTCTCACAAAGAAAATATATCTTGGACCTCCTGGAGGAGACGAGCATGAGTGGGTGTAGACCAGCCGAGACACCCATAGACCCAAATAAAAAACTTGAAGATGGCAAGGAAGGGGATCCTGTGGACACTACACGCTACCAAAGACTAGTTGTGAAACTTACCTACTTGTCTCACTCAAGGCCAGATATTGCATTCTCAGTAGGTCTTGTAAGTCAATTTATGCACTCTCCCTATGAAGAACATCTTGATGCTGTTTATAGAATCCTAAGGTACTTGAAGAGTACTCCGGGGAAAGGGCTGTTGTTCAGTAAAAATACTCAGCAATCTATTGAAGCATACACTGATGCTGATTAGGCTGGCTCAATCACGGATAGGAGATCAACATCAGGGTACTGCTCATTTGCATGGGGTAATCTTGTTATTTGGCGAAGCAAAAAGCAAAGTGTGGTTGCTAGAAGCAATGTAGAAGCGGAGTACAGGTCAATGGCACAAGGTATTTGCGAGATGGTGTGGTTAAAAAGTGTCCTTGAAGAGCTAGGAATGGCTATCACTCTTCCAATGAAGTTGTACTGCGATAACAAGGCTACAATCAGCATTGCTCAAAATCCAGTACAACATGACAAAACCAAGCATGTGCAGATTGATCGGCATTTCATCAAAGAAAGGATAGAAAATGGAACAATTTGCATGCCATTTGTTCCCACCTCACAGCGAGTGGCAGATATTCTTACTAAAGGGCTGTTTAGAAACAACTTTGAATTACTTGTAAGCAAGTTGGGCATGATAGATATCTATGCGCTAACTTGAGGGGGTTGTCGCAATATGATATGGTCTGATTTGGTCCATTTAATGTTGCGATATTGTTCCCTATTTCCTAGTTTACTGTTTTCCTATTTCCTTTCCTAGTTTCCTTTTTTCCTTTGCTTTAATTAGGATTGTAACAAATCTGCATCAGTATCGGATTGATATCTGATCAGATATTAGGTGTTTAATTTCCCTGTAATCATGCAGATTGGTTTCCCTAAATAGGACCAATTCTGCCTTTAAATTGTAGGTTGTACCAATCGATCAGAATCAGAGAAATAAAACAATTCCTCTCTTTGTTCTTATATGACTGATCATGATTTACCCTCCTATCTCAACAAGGTGCAGACCACCATACATAAAATTCAAATGATTTTGATCGGAGATGATCTTCAAAAGGTATTAGATAAGCTGGATAATATGTATATGGTTTTTGTTCTCCATGGTCTTCATAAGGATTTGGAAAATGTTCGAAACCAAGTCTTGACAATCCAAGTGTTCTATTGGTGGAAGAACTCATTGATTGACTACTCCGAGTTCCTTCAGAAGGATCTCTCGGGACTCAAACAGAATCCACTGCCTTTGTCTTTAATTTTAGTAACTGTGGGAGCCGAGGTCGTGGTAGTGAAAGAAGAGGCCGCGATAGTCGTCTCCTATTGCAAACGTATTGGACATACTCAGGATCGATGCAATTCTTTACATGATTTTCTAGAAAAATCTGTCAATATGGCATAGACGCCAATGCCGAGTATTGAGAAAAAAAAAACTAAATTTACTGAGAATCATAAAATCCTGTCTGATAGTAAGTATAAGGAGTACCTCTAACTTAAGGCAGTCCATTCAGGATCAAGTTCAGCTGGTGTCGTCCACACTAGTAAAATCTTGGATTCTACATTCTGGTGCATCCGACCACATTGCTGGTAATCCATCACTTTTCTCAAGAATAGCATCCACCAAAATTCCTCATTCTATCACCCTCTCCGATGGTTCAAAGGCTAAAGCCACTGGTGTTGGTCAAGTTGCACCTCTCCCATCTGTAACTTTGAACTTTGTTCTTTTTATTCCTAGTTGTCCTTTTAACTTAATTTCCATTAGTCAACTTACTCGCACTATTAATTGTTCCATAACCTTTTATGCTAGTTCTTTCCATATACTGGACCGGAGTACACGGGGTAGACGATTGGTGCAAGCTTTGAATCACAAGGACTCTATTATCTTCAAATTCCATCATCTACCATGTGTTGTTACCGAGTCTCGTAGTCTTCATCGTCGTTTGGGTCATCCAAGTCTAAATAAATAAAAGAAGATGGTTCCTCATCTCTCTCATTTGCAGTCTTTTGAATGTGAGTTGTGTCAGCTTGGGAAACATGCTCGAGGTAATTTCCCAAGTAAAGTCAATAATCGGTCTGAATCTCCCTTTCATATTGTTCATTCAGATGTTTGGGGTTCTAGTCGTGTCAACTCTATTTTAAGATATCGATATTTTGTTAATTTCATTGATGATTACTCAAGATGTACTTGGATATTTTTAATGAAAGACTGCTTCGAGTTGTTAAGCATTTTCCAAAATTTTTGCAACGAAATCCATACTCAGTTTGGGTGCACAATTTGTATTTTACGCAGTGATAATGCAAAAGAATATTTTTCTGCTCTTTTTAATTTTATGACTTCTCATTGTATGCTCCATCAATCTAGTTGCCCTCATACACCACAATAGAATGGTATTGCAGAAAGAAAACATTGTCATCTGCTTGACACTGCTCGTACTTTGGTATTACAAGCCAATGCACCTTTGAAATTTTGGGGGGATGCAATTCTTATTGCCGGGTACATAATAATCGCATGCCATCTTCTATTTTACATAACTAAGTTCCTTTTTCCCTCTTGTTTCCTATGGAATCCATTTATAAAATTCTTCCTTGTGTCTTTGGTTCCACTTGTTTTGTGCATGATCTTTTTGCAGGAAAAGATAAATTAAGTGCTCGTGCTATTAAATGTATTTTTCTTAGGTACTCTCGCTTGTAAAAAGGGTAGCGGTGTTATTCTCCTACCTCTCATCGCTTTTATATCTCTGCTGATGTTACATTCTTCGAGGAAACACCGTACTTTACTACACTGGTTGAACTAGACTCTATATCTCAAGTCTTACCAGTTCCTTACCTGAGCACTCCGGTCTTCGTTCCTCAGTCTTTGAGTTCACTAGAACCAAAAAATTCTTCCCAACAGTCTTCACCTTGTCCTCTCATCACCTATCAACATCATCCTTGTCATTCGCCTCCAGAAAATGTCCCTACTCCAGAATTCGATGATTCATCTCTTGCTTCAACGTCCATGCCTGCTCCGGATTTCTCTCCTACACACCTCCCTATTGCACTTCATAAATCTATCCGTTCTTCCCATAATCCTCATCCCTTTTATAATTTTTTGAGTTATTATCGTTTGTCCCCATCCTATTATGCTTTTACATATGCTTTGTCATCTATCCCTATTCCTAAATCTGTCCAAGAAGCACTATCCCATCCAGGATAGCGGCAAACAATGATTGATGAGATGACAACTTTAGAATCTAACTACACATGGACACTCATTCCCCTTCCTCCTGGGAAATCGACAATTGGTTGTCGGTGGGTTTTCACTGTTAAAGTGAGTCCTGATGGCAAGGTGGATCGTTTGAAAGCTTGTCTTGTTGCAAAAGGCTCTACCCAGATTTTTAGTCTTGACTATGGTGATACTTTCTCCCCTGTTGCTAAAATGGTCTATGTTCGGCTATTCATATCCATGGTAGCCATGAATCGTTGGCCCCTGTATCAATTGGACATCAAGAATGCCTTTTTACATGGTGATCTAGTTGAAGAAGTTTATATGGAGCAACCTCTAGGGTTTGTTGCTCAGGGGGAGTCGAGTTTGGTCTGCAAATTACACAAGTCCTTGTATGGTCTAAAACAATCTCCTCGATGTTGGTTTGGATGATTCAGTACAATTTTACAGCAATTTGACATGATCTGCAGTGAAGCAGATCACTCTGTGTTTTATACACGCTCATCTAACCTGTGTATCTATCTTGTGTCTATGTGGATGATATCGTTATCACAGGAAATGATCATGAAGGAATTGAAAGATTGAGGCAACACTTGTTTCGTCATTTTGAAACTAAAGATTTGGGTCGACTAAGATACTTTCTTGGGATTCAGGTAGCTCAATCAAAGGATGGTATTGCTTCTCACAAAGAAAGTATGCTCGTGACATTTTAGAAGAAACTGAAATGCTAAGCTGCAAACGAGTTGATATTCCTATGAATCCGAATGTTAAACTCCTCCCAGATCAGGGAGAACCCTTGTCAGATCCAGGAAGGTATCAGAGACTGGTGGGAAAATTAATTATCTCACTGTGACCAGACCAGACATATATTTCGTTGTTAGTGTTGTAAGTCAATTTCTTAACTCTCTTTGTGTGATCATTGGGACGTAGTTATTTGGATTTTGAGGTATATTAAGGGCTCCCCTGGAAAAAGGTTAATGTATACAAATAGAGGATATACGAATGTAAAAGCAAGAAGCAGAATGTTGTTGCTCAACTTCTGATCAAGTTCTTATTGGAAAACCTGGAGCAAGATCGAGATTGCTATGAAGTGGAGTATCGAGCTATGACTCTGACTGCATGTGAACTCATATGATTAAAACAATTTTTGAAAGAGTTGAAGTCTTGCGAGATAGGACCTATGATGTTAATTTATGATAATCAAGCAGCACTTCATATTGCTTCAAATCCGGTCTTTCCTGAACGAACTAAACATATAGAGATTGATTGTCATTTCATCCATGAGAAGATTGTTTCAAAGGAAATCTCTACTTCGTTTGTAAATTCTAATGACCAATTGGCAGATCTTCTTACCTAGTCACTTCGGGGTCCAAGAATAACATACATTTGTGACAAGCTGGATGCTTATGATATATACGCTCCAGCTTGATGGGGAATGTTGGAATTTACATATCATTGGAACTTGATCAGTTTATAGTTTGTGTATTTATAGTAACATTGGAACCTTAGTATCATAAGAAATGTTTATCTTCTTTTATTATCCTTGTAAATATCATACTGTAATTAATTCCTTGTGTATATATAAACTCAATATGCTGAGTACAATTTACTTAAGCAATTCAGAAATCCTCTCTAAATTCTCTGATATTCAAGTAGAATTTAATAGTTGATGGGTGTAAAATGCACTTACTGGAAAGTCGATGGGGTATATACTGATTTGAATAGTACTATGGCAGATGTCCATGGGGGTGAATTGCATTAACCATAACCTTAGGCAAACTGTAGATGGAGTAAAGAAAAGTTTTTTTTTTGTTCCAAGGGAGGGCCCACCACTAGGGTGGGCCTTGGAGGAAGCCCATGGGGGGGGGGGGGGGGAAGGGGAAGGGGCAGGGGATGTGGATGTGGATGTGGATGGGAAAGAGGGGCGCAGTGCATTGCGGGATTCAAACCCCGATGTTCTCCTTGCATATCCCACAGCTCTACTAACTGAACTGTCTCAAGGGGACAGGGTAAAGAAACATTTAACAGGGTTGCCAACGAGCTTGTGGTTTGATAGAATTAATACTAATGACATGTTTCAAGTTCGTAGACCGCATAGGGCCCATTCCCCTAATATGTGTAATGTGTGGTGCCTTCTTAGAATTGGCTCCTCATCTTACATTGCCCTGCTGCTGTTTTTCTTTGGAATTCTTTGTTCAAACTTTTTGGTGAATGTTCGCTGTGCCCTAGGTCCTTGGACCAACTGTTGATGATTAGCTTTAATGGTTTTGCTAGAAGTGAAGAGGCCAAATCTTTGTGGCAATGTCAATTTGCAATTTGTGCTACTCTTTGGTGCATTTGGTTAGAGCATAACTCTCAAATCTTTAAGGAAGTTTTTTTGGCTCAACAACTGATTTGGGATAGGATCTGGTGTTTGGCTTCTATTTGGTGTAAAGCACATGGTCTTTTTAAGGGGATTTCCTTAACAGATATGACGAGTGATTGGACAACTTTGCTATATTGATGTTTTCTCTTTTCTCTTTTGTCCCGTGTTCTGCTTTTACGTCACACAGGATTCCTTATCCTCCAAACTTTTTGTAATTTCTTTTCTTCGTCTTAATGAAATTCTTTTTCAGTTAAAAAAATGTTGGTGTTGGAGGTCCTATCCTCCACCAGCTTACCTTTCTCCCTCCCTTACCAATGTGCTTGCACCTTAAATGTAACCAAAAAAAATTGAAGTGGGTTTTTTAAAATTTTCCCTAATTTTTGCTTCAGTTTCAGCACCAAAATTCATGTGTCTTACAGATGGATATTTAACTTGATCAATAAGATTGAAATTGTTATCCGTTCCAAGCTAATGACACATCCTGAAACAGTGTAAACTATACCAGCAGCATCATGCATATCATTTTTCACTTTTTTTTAGCTTATATATATATATTTTCTTTTTTGAAGTGGCAGAAAAGACGATAATAGTGAGACATCCCGAGATGGAAGAGCAGGAATGTATGATGGTTTTAGTGAAACACAAACAGAATCTCAGGTTTTATCTTAGTCATCTGCAACTCCTATTACTTTTTAAGTTTCAAAGTACACTTTATTGTATCTTCTGTTTTGTTAAATAATTTATTGTCAGATATCTATCTTTCACTGGAACAAGAATTAGTTACCTTCTGCATAGACTGTTGAGTAATGATAAATTATAAGTATCCTGGGTGAATTTCATTTCACTTTTGTCTTAATGATATCCTGATAACAAGTTCTGTATATTTCTAATGAAGGTTGTTGGTTATGAAGAAGATTTGTCAGGACGGCAAATGCTTATAGACAGAGTCCGAACTCGAAGTAGCATGTATTGAAATAGGACAACCCCCTTAAAGGAAGATTTCAGTAGAACATTTTCCTCATTTGATGGTCTGATGACATATCTGATCTTACAAGCTAATTCACGAGAATCCTGTCTCATCCTTCATGATTAGCATTGGACAAAAAAAAAAAAACTCAACCTTGGTCAGCTAATAGAGGAAACATAAGCAGCAGGTTAGTATAGAATGTCAATATCAACTATATTTGTTGTACCTACATGTTTGAACACATTATGAGTTTGGTTTTGAGAAGCAGCATCCCAAATTCCGTAGATTTAGGCTGGAAAAGTATAAAGAAATTGGCAGTGGTGTTCTAATCAATTCTTTGTAACTAACAAATAAAATAAGCGACTCAGCCAAGAAAAAGGAAAGTGGTTAGGAAAATAATCATCCTACACCCCTTTTAGGGATGTAGGTATTATCTACACCATTTTCAATGGATGTGATTGAGTGAGATAAAGTAATAAGAAAAAGTATGTATAATGAATGATATTAGATGAGGTGTGAAAATGGGTGTATGCACTGTTTAATGTAAGAACATAAGAGTTGAAGTGGTTATTGAATCACACTGACCTAGTACATGTCTACCAGATTGTCAAGTAACTTAAAAGTGCCTCTCTTTTATTATTATTATTATTATTATTAGATATATAAAATCATTCATATGCCTCTACCTAACAACTTAAACATTTAAGAGAGATGGTTTATGACATGATATCAGAGCTTATCCCAATCCTATTTTTGGGCTATCCATAGATGTCCAGTCCTATAACCTTCATACTCTATATGTCTAGTCCTGGGCGTGAGGGGTGTGTCAAGACCCCACATCAGTTGGGTATATGGGCAAAAATACCTTTTATAATGACTTGGACAATCCTTCCACCTAGAGTTAGCTTTTGAGGTTGAGTTAGACCTAGCCCGATCTCAATTCCAATATGGTATCAGAGCTTCTATGACTAAGTGGTCTAGAGTTCAATCCTTGTTGCCCCCCATTTTTATAATAAAAAAAAGTTGAATTTTAGTACAAGGTAGGTGAGTTTGTGTATTATGTTCGCTTCAAGCTCAAAGGGTTCTTACATGAGAGGGTGTGTTAGATATATAAAGTTATTCATGTACATTTACTTAACAGCTTAAGTTTTTAGAAGAGATTGTTCATGACTATTATTATTATTATTATTATGGTGGTACAAGCGGAAAAAATGAGGGTTACCATGTGCTAAGTTGTTAGAATGAGCAACTTCTGTTGGCATGCTTTTTCTGATTGGATAAACAGAATGCTTTTCACAAATTTGGTTTGTTTGCATTAGGGGTGGTCAAATTTAATCCAAGTCGAAAACCAAACCGTTGAAAATCGAATTGGAAAATTGAAATCCAATCAAAATCGAATAAATCTGGCTCTTTTTGGATTGATTTTTTGAAAACCAATTGGATTGGATCAGTTTTTGGATTTCATTTTCAAAACTGATCAAATCCAATTCAAACTGATTAACATTATATAATATATTTATTTGTTATTTAGTTTATATTTTTACTTATAATAATTTTAATTTCTTACATATTTTTTCATTTTATGTGATCAAATATTATTTTAGACATGTGAAATGTGTTATTTTTATTTTTTATTTCTTTTATTTCTTTTTTTAATAGATTAAATTACTTTTAACTCAACATTATAGGCTTAAATTTTTTTAATTAAAAATCGATTAAACCGATCTAATCTAAACTGATTTAAATCGATTCGAGTTTGATCGGTTTTTGAAATATAATCAATTCAATCTAATTTAAATTGATGTAAAATAACATTGTTTGAATTAGTTAATTTTTTTATTCAAAACCGATTCAAATCGAACCGCGAACATCTCTATTCTGCATAACTTTAGATTGTATGCATTCCTGATTCTCACCACAAGTACATGAGCAACGTTATGATTGTTCTTATTCTTCTGTAATTTGAAATCACATGACATTTATGGTGACATTTAATGACCTCTCCAAGAATCAGTCTTCTGGACTTTTGATTGTGGCAACTTTTTATTGCAGCTTTGGTGTCTAAAATCAATTTATCTCAAGTATTTACGCTTTATTGTGGTAGCTCAAGAATGGTATAGAATTTTTATTAGAGCGGAGATGGCAAAGATCAAGACTCTGATGCAGTGTTAAAAACTAATCATCTCAAATGCTTAAGTGATTAGGTGGAAGCCCAAGAATAGCTTGTCACTCAGAGGATGTTGAGATGATTAGATTCCCAAAGTAATTTACTAATATTTTTTGCTTTGCTCTGTGAATTAAATGCAAGATGCAGATATGTTGCCCACGCCTGCCATGTGCTTGGTACATGGGATGCTCACTTGTCTGGTTCAATAAAGATCCTAGCGAATGAAAATAAATATCAAATTCTACCAATGAATACGATAGTAAAAGCCTGAAATATTGTAAGAGCAATGGTAAAGAGTTACATACGGTTAGAAACAAAATTGATATTGTAAGAAATACTTCACACCTTTTTGCCCTTCTCTCTTCCCGGGGGATGAACATTTTTTCATGAATGATTCATTGAACCTCCAAAGTAGCTTGGTAGCTTGGGTTGCATCAAGTTAAAGGTAGCAGCGGAGGCAAATAGAAATTGCAAATAAAAATCTTTAAATAATTTCATAACTTAAAAGAAAAAGATTATACATACGAAGTAACATTTAGTATATTATCATTATAGTTGGCGTTACAGGAGTGAGCACTGTCTTTTGTAAGATATGTATAAATATTTGCTATTTCAGAGTTCCTGCAGTAAGGGGTATGCTAACTGCTACCCAAAGTCGTTGCTTTTTGCGACGCATATGCAGCTGGTTTTTCAATTATTCAATCATTTGATTCATAAAACGATCAAGAGAAAAAAAAATGTTCGTCTATTAGATTTGTGTCATGAAATGGTAATGATGTGTGTTGGTCCATAAAATAAATATAGAAATACAGTAATAACTTTAAAAAGTTTGAAACATCAAACAGCTATATTATTATAACCGTAATTATAATTATAATTAAAAAAAATAGTTGAACTAACATGTATCTTTTACTTTTGACTATTATTTATTTTTATTTATATTGGTGAATTTTGGACTGTTGGGAGGGCAAAGCCCAAAGCAACAACTAAATAACAAGGACATCTCGAGACAAAGCTACCCTTGTGAGTCATCAAAGAGAAGTTTGGCGAGATCACTAGGGGTTGTCTGCCAAACTTGTGCCCCAAGATCTTGGGAAAGGTTCCAATTGACCATCCAATCGGCACACTTGCCATCACGATATGAGTGATGGAAGGAGACCTCCCACTCCTTGGAGCTCCAATGGTAGATGTTTCTTAGAAGCCTGTTACTAGCTCTTATTTGGGTTTTGCAACTTTTGAAGGCTAAAATAACCTCGCACTTTTGATGACTCTGTTAAAGTTCCTTCCCCAGGCTACCTTCAAACCGGTAAGGACACCTTAGAGCTCGGCGGTAAATGTTGTGCATATCCTTAATCGACTAGTGAATCCCCCCAACCAGCTACCATAATCATCTTGAATTACTCCACCATAGTCCCCTTCGTCTAGGTTACCTCTTGAAGTGCCATTCGTGTTTATCTTAACCCAACCTTGAGGGGAAAGGTCCATTTGACATGAAGGATTCGACAATGTCTGTTCAGATTCTCAGGCCTACACATGTTATCATTGATTTCCTTGAGGTAGTTCTAGATGATTATAGGGGTTGTTCTGGGTCTCATGACGTTGTCATCAAACCTTTCCCAATTCTCCCAAGTCCAAATAAACCACATAGAAATCATAAAGACATCAGCCCAACGCTTTTTGTTGTCAATGCAAAACTGTTTAATGAGATTGGCGTGTATCTAGTTTTTTTGCTCAAGAGAGAATAACAACACTATGTTGTCTGAGCCCATTAGTTCGATGCAGATTCAAGTAGCTAGCGAGCAATCGTCGAGGGCATGAATCACGGTCTCTGGGATCCCCTGACAATATTTGCAAAATAGGTTTGTTCTGGATCGGGTTATGGGTCCATCCATCTGGAGCAACCCGATATACCAGGATGGTTCCCAAACGGACTGTGCGCATGAAGCAGTTTATACACTAGGTGTAACTCCCTCAATAGAAAGGAATATTCATCATACCCCACATAAATATGAGATTAATCATAAAGAATAACAATTTTCTGCAATTCTATATAATAACATTCAATAAGCACTGAATGCTCAGATTCTTCACACTTTTAAACATTCATATATATACATTCAGCAGGATGAAAGAGGTATGAACTAATTTCCAATTAGACACACTACTTTCCTTGCGTACATACTGACTTGAGCATCATAGTACTTTTTACAAGTACCTACCCCTCACTCTATTGTTGTTGCTACTGTGCCGTGGAGGAATCTACTATCTCTTACCTTCTCAGATAAACCCCCAGAACCCAGTTTTGAACATTGACGTCGTCTATGGAAAAGATAAATTTCTACTCTCAACACCATTATCAACGCTTCCATTACAACCGTCAACATGGTTAACACAAGGATGAGGCAAACCTCAACCAACCAAAATCGTGCTTTTGCTACGCGTAACCACCCGTCTACAAATCGTCGCCCAACATCTGTCCCTATTGTTGATGAGCTAGTCTTGAGACTAGTCGCAGCCCAATCGAAACCCAGGCAGGACAGGCAGGAGACTTCTTTCATTGGAGAGAATCTCCCCCTCCTCCCCTGAGTGTTCTAGCGAGGCAACGTCTCGATCCAGAAAGGGCACCTTTTGAGGATGCTGGACAACGAGTGTTGGCGCTGCAACGCCTTGGTGATCGCATGGAGAACGAAGCTCAGTCTCGCCCAATTGAAATTAACCATCATGAGCTATCCAGAGCAGAGTAGCTCTCTTTGGTTAGACTCCAGGATTAGCAAATTCAGCGTCAGGATGAAATGATTCATAACCTGGTGAGAGCTGCTAACCAGGACTACGAAGATAAAAATTGGCCCCGAAGAAGAAATCAAGAAAATGGAAGAGACTGACATCAACAGGACGATCGCCATTAGAAGAACTCAAGGATCGCAAGTCCTAGTCATAATGCTGAACCTACCCATTCGAGAGTGTAGGAACACAAAGCAGGGAACATGATTTCACAAAACTAACCCTTCTCTGATAGACTAATGGCTTATGAAATTCCTAGGTACTTCAAGTATCCTGCCAATATATGGCCTTGTTTGTTTGCGCTAGATAGAGGGGTTTCGTGGTTGTGGTTTCCAAGGAAGTGAATCCGCAACATTTTGGATCTTCTAAAGTTCTTTTTGCAAATGAATTGTGCTTATTTAATTATTGTGTTGGTTATTCTCCGTTCGTGTTAAGTTAAACATGAATTAATGTTTGGAAATCTTTCTTCAGGTTACTATGGTCTCAGTAGACTTTGTCCTGTCTCAAGAAGTATACATATTGTTTTATGCACGACAGGGTACACCGTGGTTTTCAAGTATTATGGAATCTCCAACACTATGCTTGGATCTAATTATTTTGAGTACCTCTCATAACTATGTTTCTGTTTTAGACATTGTTGACAACTTGTATAAATCAAATCTTATTATAAATCAAATCCCAGTGAAAAATGGAGTGGAGCACCTGTAGACTCTGGGCCGATTAGGACCTTAAACACTTCAAGCTTCTCCAGGATGCTCTTAGTGACCGGTCTTTTCCCCTTCAGATTTCTACTGCTTTCAACCTGTCTCTTTTGGGATCACAAAGGTTGGATAGGGGAACTGGTACCAATATCTCGAACCTCGATGGGCAGAGGGGGAACCACCTCGAGAACTACCTCAGGAACCACCTCAGCCGGGGGCTGAGGAATTACGTTGTTCGAAGGTGGAGGAACAACAAAAGTTACCCGTGAAGGGCCTGTCGGGGCCCGAGATGCAGACGTCCCACCATTCCTAACTGCCAACTTCTTAGCCAAACGTTAGAGTCCGTTCTATGGAGCAATGCTTTATGCAAAAGAAAGAAAATTGTTACAACACTTGGACAAATATTAAGCGCAAGAAGATAAATGCAAAAGAAAAATAAGCAAGGCGAGATACCTAGAAAGGCCTTTACAGAATTAGCAATCTCATTCAGGATATCTTTACAGGAGATTGCCCCATTTTCTTTAGTCCAGCCAATTAGGAAGCCCAGGACCATGGCCTCGGGAGGATAAATCTGGGAGATTAGAGTCTTTGTTTCTTCATTACTCTACTCCTAACCAGCTTCAATCCAGTATAAATAAAGGCGTGGTTGACCCTCTAAAGTGACAAAAAAAAGTGTCGACCTCGGAGCCCCTTATATTCTAAAGAAGTCCCTTTTAAAATTCTTGAAGGACTCTTGATAGGGTTTGAAAACTTTTGTGCCCATTCTGCACTCGCAGTGTGACCTATCCCTTGGTTTGGTTGCTCCCCGAGGTCGACAACTGAGAAAAAAAGGTAGAAGAAGGATTTGATTGAGTATGGCCACTCAAAGACCCAACACAAGCTCAAATGCTCAGACGAATCCCCAAGCATTTAAATGGAGTTGAGTAGGCACCACTCGCAAGTGAGTAAGGACGCTCATCTTGAACTCGGTGAATGACAACCGTACTCCAATCCGAGTAAAGAGAGCCTCGTACATATACATGAAGTGTCCGCCTATAGTACGAATCGAGCACACCCTTTCTTCCTCTAATAAGTGCCAAATTGTAAAGATTCGACCCCATCCACGGTCAGCTGATATCTCGGGGGAAGATGAGATTCCTTTGCACTGCAGGAGTTGTCCTCCGGGTTCACACCATAACATCACCTATAGAGAATGCACCCAAATTGGATTCAGAAGAATCACTCATGGAAGAATCACTCATGTCTCTTACTGCCATCATAAGTTCAGAGAGCAGGTGGGCAGGACCACGCCTTGTCAGTTCTCTAGCTTGGTTGGCCCTCCGAAACGCTTCAAAGATCCACATCCTAATTAAGGAATTCAGACCATCATTAGAGTCCCTACCCTAGGCTCGAAGTCCCCGCTGTGTTTGAGGCGGTGGAGACTAGGGAGGGCTCAAGACCTCCATTGACGGGTCGTTATTCTACACCGTCTCCTCACTCCTAGATATTTTCCCCCCACTAAATGTTCAGATAAAAATGCAAAAATGGAAAGGATGAAAATAAGGAATGCCTTGAGTTTTGGAGGAAAAAAAAGGTTTTAAGCGATGAAAAGAGTGCTGAAAAGGCCTTGAATCACTAACAGTCGTCGCGAAAGATGCTAGAAATTGCCTAAGTCATCAAAGAAAAAAATCTGGAGTACAAGAATGAGCAAAGAATAGGAAGGGTTAAATCTTTTTCCTATTTATAAGCGTGGAAAGTCACCCTAAATCGCTGCCATTAATAGGGGCAGATATGCCTTTTCGGCTAAAGTGCCTCATCATGACGTGTCCTTTTTGAAATTTGAAAATAGCTAATCATGACGTTATAAATCCCAAACGACGGCTTCCATTGTTCTTCAACCACGTGACGTACTATTTTTGAACAAAAACATCCAAAAGGACAATGCGTAGAACGTTTAAAATTGAAACGATGCGTGATGTTTGAGAACATCCTAACTCGAATCACGGACCCTTAACGAGATAACACGATATAACAACACCACAGATCTCGGTCCAAAATCGAAGTACATTCAATACGAACCCTGCAAACTACACAAGGGGTAACCAACTACATATCCCAGAAAATGGTAATATGACTTAAACAGAGTGATCCATCACAGATCCTAACCTTGCTTATTGACCTCGAGAGCTTATTACGATACATCATGTAATACCCTGAGAATACGTAATTTATTTGTTTTGGTTGATTGTGAATTATTTTGAGTAATTCGACTCGACTTCTATGAATTTTATGATTTTTGTGATTTTTAGGAATTTTTAGGAGTTTTTTACGTTTTTGATTATTTTAATATTATTTTTGGACTATATATATAAGCCTTCGTATTTTAATTCTTTTTCTCAATCCTTAATTATTTTTACTAATCTGATTTGATTTTTATGAGTTTCACAATTAATATGATTTTTGTGAATTTTTGTGATATTTTAGATATTTTGAATATTTTAATATATTTTAGATATTTTAAGATATTTTAAATATTTTATTATATTTTAGATATTTTGAGATATTTTGAATATTATATTATATTTTTGATATTTTGATATATTTTGAATATTTAATATATTTCTGATATTTTCTATCAGTATGTGGGCTCTGAGGTTAGGAAAAATAAAAAATTTTATTAGCCAAAAAACTTTGTACTGTTGATTCGGAGTGGGGATCTTACTAAACCCGAAATCGGAAACAGTTTTTAAAGTTTTATTTTCCTACGATTTTATTTGATAAATAAAATCGAGATATGTTTTATTATCCATTGGATGATCTCTTTCTTGAAAAATATCTAGTGGATGATTCTAGACGCAAACCTAGTCACCCACTCTAGAATGTTCTAGACGATGACTCATCATTTGGTGACTCACCTAGGTGACTAGCCTAGTGACTCACATGTTCCAGACTGTTCTAGAAGACTCTAGAAAACGCATCATCACACGCCTAGTCATCAAATGCTTTACACGTTGACTAATAAGGAGCCGGTCAAAGTTGGTGGCTGTGGCTCATCGCGAAGGACTAATAGAAACTCGACACGTGACGCGATACCTCAACACCTATGACTCAGCATATTCAGGAAGCTTCCAGAAGCAGTGACTCGCCATGTTCCAGAAGCAGTGACTCGCCACATTCTAAAAACGCTGACTCGCCACAGTGAGTCATACGTTCCAGAAGGTTCCCTGACGACTCACCATGTTGACTCAGTACTGTGACTCACGATTGCTGACTCAGCTAGTGACTCAGCTGATGACTCGCCATGCTGACTCACCTGTTCTAGAAATATCTACGTTGACTCATCATGCTAACTCATCGTAGTGAGTCACATGTTCTAGAAACTTCTCTTTGATGACTCGCTTTGTGACTCATCAAGGGCAATCAGTAGAAAATGATCAATAATAATAGTTGCTACTCTGTTAGTACAAGAGAAAAATCTAGGTATATTTTATTATCCATTGGACAATAGACACTGACTTTATAAGCAGTAATTATTATTCATTGCTTACAGTATATCGAAAAATATCTTAAGCCTTCATCTTTTTCATGGAGTCTATAAATAGGAGGGCTTTGATTTATTTGCAACTTTGGCAAGAAGCTCTCACCCCTTTGCTCTCCTTGTACTCCACGGCCATAGCACCCAAATGGAAGACAACCTTCATCTATTCATCTCACTTGCTCTCTTACACATCCTTTTCTCCAAAGAGAGAACAAACAACCAAAACTCTCTCACTTTCTCTCTCCTATGGATTCGGCCAAGCACCAAGAAAATCACTCTCCAAACTTCTATAATTCCTACCAATATCATTTCTTGAATCCTCTCATTGATCCAAGATACTTTCATGATAGGAATTTCTCAAGATTTATTCATTTCCATCTTCCTATCAAGCAAAGAACACAAAAGTTCCTATCTTTCTCTTCTCCAAGCTCACGGCCAAGAGACAATGGTTCTACCATCACTCTTCAATAATTTACACCAACTATATATCTTGAATCCTTACCTTGTTTCAAGATACTTTGTAGTTGGAGTCTCGATCAAAATAACATATCTTCAAGGAGTTCTTTCAAAGCCAAACACATAATTCTCACCTTTCCTCTCTATGGAATCCCACGGCCAATCCCACAAAATCACCTTCCAAGCTTCAATAATTTTAGACAACCTTAAATCTTAAATCTCCATGCAATTCTAAGGAACTTTCATGTTGGAGATTTTTCCTAAATCATCCATCTTTATCTTTGTTCTTTAAGCTCAAGGTTTGGAGTTTTAAGGTGAAGTTTATGAAATTTTCACTATTGATTTCATTCTTTCCTTCAAAATCATATTTTGATCCATGGTTTTTCTTATTTAATCCTTAGATGTTAATATTTCATGTTTTATTTGATTTTCAAGAAGCACTTGGTGGTTGAAGTTCTTCTTGAAGGAGACAACAAGAGGACATACAAGAAGCTTTGGAGGTTTCTCTAAGAGGTAAGAGGGAGATTACCCTCATCAATCATGTGTTGGTGGTGAGGAGTGGATTTGTGTGTGGTGAAAGATCCACAAGGATTTATTCACTTGATTGTTTAATGTTTTCTTATTTGTGGTTGATTGTATATGTAGGCATGTCTATAGCTTTAAAAATATATTGCATGTGTTTATTTATGTATGAATATTATTGTAGGATGTGAATATAATGCAGGGATTGCATGAGTGTTTCCAAAGAACACAAAAGAAGCTCACGACTTCTCCAAGATAAAGAGAATCAAAATGTTTTCAACCATTTTCTAAAACAATGATTTAATGAATTTAGGTAAAATAATGAATTTGAAAATGATTTAGAAGATAGAAAATGATCCAAAGATTAAATGTCAAGGTTTTACTAATTTCGGCCAACATGCCTTATGAATGTGTAATCAATCCAAAACTTATTTTTTAAAGTGTAGAGTTGATGTTTTACCTAAAAAGAATGTATTTGTAATGAATTTTCAAGAATTAAAGAAGTAAATTAATTTTTATTAGAAATGTAGTATAGAAGGTAAATGAATCAAATTCTTGAAAAATACTTATCTTTTGATTTTAAAAGTATAATTTAAATTTTCAAAGTGTATTTAGTAGTAATAAACTAAACAAAAAGGGATTTTTAAAAAAACATAGAAAATATATTTTATAGATTTTCTAAACAAAATATTGTTACAATTTACTAAAAATGAACGAATAAAGGAAAGAATTTCACAATATATTTATAACGTAAGAAAATTATTTTACGTAGTTTTAAAGTATGAAAAATAGCCTACGCAATTTTTAAATAGAGATTTTGAAGTTTTTTATCAAGAAAATAATATAAAAATCTTATGCGATTGAGAAAACGATTTAAAAACAGTACGCAATTTTAAAAACAGCAAAATATATTTACGTGATTTAAAAACTTTTGTAAAAACGATGAAATTGTGAAAACGCGATAAAATTTCTACGCGAATAATTGGAAAAACGAGTTTTATTGTCGGGCCAAGGTGATGGACCCGGACATGTGGAAATATGGTACGTTAGGTGAGAACGTAATGTATTTGGACATGTAAAAATATGATACGTCAGGTGGGAACGTACTGTATTTGAATTATCGCCATTGAGGGCATTTGCATAAATATATATATATATATATATATATATATATATATATATATATATATATATATATATATATATATATATGCATTGAGTTGGCATGCATAGTCGATGGCTGTGATGACTTTTGTTATTTAGGAATGAATGAGAGCTGGATAGGAGTGATCCAGGTGGGGATCTACTGGGGACGTCGGGCGCGGTTATTCATAGTGACTTGTTTGTCACATTATATGCCTGGCCATGATATACTGTTGCAACGCACTGACGTATTGTCCCAACAAATACTATTTATGTCTCGCGTCTATCTTAGACTGTCATTATGGGTGACAGATCTTCTGGACCATTCATATCCAAAACTTGTTTAGCTCCATGGAGTAAGAATATGATGCATTGTGCATATGCATAGTCTGTGTACATATTGTTGTAGCATTGTCGAGGTACATTTTATGGTGGTATAATCATTATATATGTATATTATGGATATCTGTTGTTGATATGTTGTTGATGTTTATATTGTTGTGATTTATGTTTTTCTGAATATAAGGATAATTTGTTAACAT
The DNA here is from genome assembly GCA_029884605.1 of Ormosia emarginata. Lineage (NCBI taxonomy): Eukaryota > Viridiplantae > Streptophyta > Magnoliopsida > Fabales > Fabaceae > Ormosia > Ormosia emarginata. The sequence continues at coordinate 13,235,509 of JAQQTP010000078.1, read as the reverse complement.
GATTATACTTGTGATATTCGTGTGTATGGAATGACTTTGTCATTCGTATCATTCTTTGTTACCATCCTGGTATTAATGAAAGGAGATCTCACCTCTTTGCTGTATTGTTTTGTTGTTTTTGTATTGTCAAAATTTGTGTAGTAGGCGAAGTAAGCTCTTTAGACTCAATTGGAGGCGAGGTTTTGAGTTCGGTGACGGCGTCGAGGAGTGATCTTCCCAATTTCGACAGTGAGCAGTTTGGTGGAAGAACGGAACAAGTATGTTGAATTTTCTCGTTAGTGATGTTACCGTGCTATTAAGTAGGACCCGTCATTGGATTTGCTACTGTTCTTTGAGTCTGTAAATTATGTTTTAAATGTTGGTTAATATTATGTGGTGTAATTAACATGTTTATTAATTAGTTCAGTTTATTTTCTATATTACTTATATTTTCAGTAAGTTTATATTATCAGCAAAAAGAAATTTTAAAAATCCAAATTTTTGAACTCAACCTTTTGTTAAATGATTTTCAGGTTTTAAATTTTTAGTCAGAAATGTGATATCTTACGGAAGGTGTTACACATCACGCACCTCAACCATTTGAAAAAAAAAACATCGCGAGATTCGACATTAACATTATAACTCGAATCCTTTCGTCCATCGCGCGACGTATGTTCCAGTTGAACTCGTATCTTGACACTTAGTTGTCTCATTTAAACTTTAAGTTGTGAGCAACTACTCTAAATCGAGTTGAGTCCATATATATGGAGCAACTCGATCCACTAAGTTGGCTCCCAAACGGATTGTACATATGAAACAATCTATATACTAGGCATAACTTACTCAACAAAAAAGAATATTCATCATACCCTACCTAAATAGGGAATTAATCATAAAGAATAACAATTTTTTACAATTTCAAGTTACAACATTCAATACATATTAAATGTTTAAATTTTTCACACTTTTAAACGTTGATGAAATATATATGACTTAATTTTCAATTAGACACATTATCCTCCTTACAAATATATTAACTTGAGCATCAACATGATTTTTACAAGTATCAACTCTCTTGCTTCATTGCTATTGGAGCTGCGTCCCAGATAAATCCACTATCTCTTATATTCTTAAATAATCCTCATAACTTAGTTCTGAACAAGACTGGAATCTACCTGCCAGGCGCTAGTCTTCAGGGCCATTAGGATACGGTTGTGAGCAACTTGCCACATAAACATATTGATCCTATCGGGACCTCTCCATTTCCAGATGAGGTTCCAAAGGGGTCCTTGGGGGCCGATTGAATAGTAAGGCTATGGAAGGTCTCCTTCACAGAGAAACTCCTTTGGCTGAGATCTGAGATGTCCGAGGAAGCTTCTTTGTCATTACTGGTGGGAAGATTGAGTGGATTTGTTGGACGATTTCGTCAGGGAGCCGTTCACGGAGCAATTTCACATCCCATTCTCCCTGGTTAGTGACAAAATGGTTCACCGTGAGGGAAAGGTCCTCATCTGCCATAGGGGTCCTTGCATAAGACTTTAGATTAGGTATGCCTTTGACCAAATCCTCTTCCCAAAAAAGGGTATTGCCATCGTCAACCATGTTAACCACATTCATGTCCAATAAGGTAGGCCATAGTATAACTAGGTCCTTCCAGAGGCTAGAATCGGCGTTGCTGGCTTGGACTGAAAGGCGAAGGTTTGGTCCTCTACCATATTTTCCAGTGAGCACCTGGGCCCAGAGAGAATTTGGCCTGTTTAAGATATTCCTCCCTAACTTCAGAAGGAGAGCATCATTGAATTTAGAGAGATGCCTAAAGCTCAACCCACCAGCTTCTTTGTTTAAACAAATCACTTCACAATTGCGTAGATGGGCCCTCCTCTTCACACGAGACCCACCCCATATGAATTTCCTTTGAGCCTTTTCTATCTATCTCCAAGCAAATACTAATAGAAAAAGATGTTTAGAAGGATAAGTATTGTACATAATTTTTTTTTAAGAATATATTATTAAAATATATATATATATATATATAATAATAAATAATATTAAATAAAATATAAAAAAACATGCATATAAGAATATCAAATATTAATACGAATCCCGGTGTGTAGCATTTGAAAGGTAGCCAAGGACCCTAGTACGGACTTGGCCATGGACTATTATTTTTAATCTGAGTTCACTTCATAAGCTTTTATTGCTTTCCCCTGGTAAAAGATATTCATCTGCTCGTCCAATCTGGCTGGCAAGTTGCCTGGAACTATACGTTAAGGGAAGAAAATTCTTGCACAAATCTTCTTGCAAAACATGGTAATTCTCTGGGTTTACGTATTCCAGTCTTTCATCAGGTGTAATCACTTCTTAACCTACCTTTGCTGATATGTGTTTGATAGATTTTATGTTGTTTAGTTTATTTCTGTCGGGTCTTTGAAAAGGAAACTTTATTCATGAACTGAATCCAAACTCAAAAGACGATAAATAAAATATGGTGAGTCCTCTAGCCAAATACTATATGGTCGCAAGTCTTAACATAGTTTGCCAAGGAGTCAGCTACCAATCCCACCATATTACAAGTATGTGGAGCAAAACTACAATCAAAACTATAAAACCAAGAAGCATAGAGGTAGATGTCCCTCAAGATAGTTCTATTGAAAGAGAAATCATCCAAGTTGTCCATGATGCACTTGTAGATGTGCTATGCGACATCTTCTAGAAACACCCTCCTAAAGTCCAAGTCCCATGCAAATACCGAACATTCATGAGCAGCAATAATCTCCTCCCCCTTGTGAGCATCCACTGCCTCTCTCAGCTGCCAGCACGGAAGTTCCCCTCCATCTCGAATCACCACTCGAATACCGAAAGACAGTTCCTCCAAAAAGATGGGTACGTCAACATTGATTTTGAACATGTTGCACCAGTCTTTTTTCCATCCCTACGAAGTTGGAGGATTTGGAGCGACATGTATCAGCCTTTTAGCCTATTGGGAAGCAGCCAAATTCAACATTGCATTGGATGTGGTCTGATGAGATGTTCTAGGGGTTCTTCCTTGCCACACTAGGTTCCTTTCTCCAAGCCCCATACTACACCATTCCAATTAGTTCCATATGCTTTTGTTTCAACGCTTGAAGGAAACTACTGGCTCTAGCCAACTAGGGGTCTTCATGATTGTTGGCCACGGGATAAGGAGGCGTAGAGGAATGCAAAGAATTCATAGTAAGTGGGCAGTCCATCAATGAGTGGTTTATAGACTTCTCCTGGAGGTTGTTCTACGGCACACCTTGTAGTCAAAGATGCATTGGTGTTCCATGTGGTTGTAGCCATCAGATGAGATAAAAGAGATCAATGGCTAGATTTAATGACCTACAACTTGAGTAAAAGGTAACTTTGCAAAATGGTTAATTGCAAAATTGATCCCTCAAAAGAAAATGAATTATATCCAAATATTTGTAAAGTCGTCCCTCATTGTCCAACACCGTCAGCACCTCCCCTCCACCTCCTCTATAACATAATAAGCTCAGCCCCAGTTGGTTTCTTTCTTTTTGATTAATTTTTTTTTTTACAAACCCATCGATCCATCTATGCACTACGTCATTCCAACCAAAGCGTTGCCAGGAGCTATTTATCTGAGGAATTGCTTGGTTGAAGATAACAACATCTGGTGCAACAGATGAGGGAAGGACTCATACTTTTTTTTCTGGTTCGAAGCAAAAAGTGGTAGGGCAGGGCATGATATAAGCAGCGCCTTTTGATGAAGACAACTATTTACCGTAATTTTGTTTTTACTGTAACTTTGAGCCTGCAAGTCAAAAACGAGGTGGGGGGAAGAGTTTCTTGGAGCTGGGATTTAAATGGTTTCTTAAGAAAAAAAAAAAAGAAATAATGATTTGCAGGTCGTGGTAAATAATTACTAAATGGTAATGACCTATAAATCTGTCATGGTGCAAAACTTAACGAGATTAGGTCAGACCTTTGAAGTTTAAAAATCAGTAATCACCCTGTCAATTCTTATTCCAACCACTGGCTGCCGTTCTAGGTTGTTGATGGCGGTTTGAAGGAGTATTCTGGGGCTTGGCTGGTGGTGCCGCTCAGAGAGAGTGCAATTGGTTGGCTGTGGTGGCTCGGGGTTGTGGTTTGAAAGATGCTGATTTTGCTCAACAATGGAGTTCTCATGTTCTAGTAGGTAGATGAAGACATAGGTGAAAACTTGCTAAAGCATTAAAATGAAAATTACAATTTTTGTAGGACCAAAATGAAAATAATCAATAGACTATTTTATAAATTGCCAATACTTATGATATCAGCTAAATCTACAAAGAGCACTACTGCACTTTGACTCCAAGGTGCACCGTAGAACAATACCCTCCTTGGACCCACAGAGGTAGCATCCATTACCCACTGCCACACCTTTGAGGAAGAGACTGGCTCACATTGGAATAATATTCCTACAACTCAGTACATAAAAACTCGAATTTTAGGTGGGGATAATGTTTAATAATCCCGATAATCCTATCGTGTACAGTGCCACACCAATTTTAACACCGTATTCTCGTCCCTTTCTTTTTTCTACCTCCGTCGTATCTCTCTTTATTTTTCATTTTCATTTCCTCTCTTTCTCCTTTCTCTCTCCCTTTCTCCCTCTCAAATTTCTCTTTTCTCCCTCTCACTCAACCCACCAAAGCGGTGCGCGGCAAGAAAGAACACCCAACAACCAACATCACTCAAATTTCCCTTTTCTCCTAATTTGCCCTAACACTCAACCCACCAAGAATGGCGGCGAACGCAACGCGACAAGCAAGAAGCGGCAACAAACGCGCCGTCAACAACGTACCAGCAGGGATACGAGTGAGCTAATCTTCCCTAACGTCTTCACGTCGAACCTCTCAACGTCTCAAGCAATAGGTTTGCCTCCCTTTGCTTTTTCTCGTAATGTCATTCAGAATATTTTTCACGTCTGAATCTCCTCCATTCTCCCCTCGTCTTCTTCGTCTTTGTCGTGGTGGTTTTAACGTTTTCGTTGTTATTCCTTTACAGACTCTATCAACCAACACTGCATTTCTCTCTCACTTTCGCATCTCAAATCGATATCGAGGTGAGTGTGTGTGCATTTTTTCTCTCAGTTTTTTCGATTTTAGTTGTGTAAAATCACCACCGCTGCTCATGGAATTGAGTTGTTGTTTGTGCATTTAATGTTTGCCTTGATTGTGCCTAATAATGCTCAATTTTAGATTATTATTTTTCGATTAAAACTGAAGTTTTGTTTAACTGGGTCTCTGTTTATTTGTGTAATAGAAGTTTCTTAAGACATTGTTGATTGTCTTTGGCAAGGTTTTGAGGTATTAAATGCTGTCTATTTTTTTTGCCATTTGAATGGATATAATTTTTTTTTCTGGGTGGGTTGATTATTTGAGTGTGCTAAATACTTTTGTTGGCCTTTACATTCTCAACATGTAATACTTAAAAGTAGAATTTGCTGAGAAAGCAAAACTGCCCTTTGGGCCATATCACAGCTCCCTTGGTCTAACTGTGACTAAATCACTACCCAAAACAGTCTTGGCTTCATCTCCTTTTGAAGCCATCTCAATAACACTAAACTACCACAAATACCTACGATCAACATAAACAAACAGATGAAGAAGAAACCTCTACCTATTATAAGAATGAGTAAGAAACTGGAAGCATGACTTATAGAGAACACTCCGAAAGAATCAATAATCCAAATTCTCCTGTCTTGATTGACAGAAAAATAAGAAGAATCAAGCAAAATCAGAATGAACTGAAGCTTATTACTCTCATTATCATTAAGGTTCCTTTTGAAGTGAAAGTTAAGGGAATGATACTATTTAGCTATGCTTTTGGCATAATTGTAGAAATAAGGGTGAAATCAAACTCTGAATGGAGAGCTTTTCTTACCACTCTCAAGGTTAAGTAAAATTAGATGTCATTCTTTCTTAGAATCATATAGCATTTTTCACCTACTGTGGGGTAAAAGATTGCATCTCAGTGCACTTTCTGTAATTCTTATCAAACTATCCCCCATATTTTTCATTTACTAATTATGTTATCTGTGTTTATGACATATTTTCGAATTGCACATTGTTGGAGATGAACTTCTTATTTATATTTAATTTATTCATTTTTGGATATCTAGAAGCAAGCTACATGTTATTTTATCTCATGACTTAGCTCCTCTAAAGTGTAAGGTGTACTTAGTATATTACTCTTGGAAAACTGTTGATGAAAAATAGTAGTCAACTGTTTAGATTTTCTTGGACCTATGTATTATTGTTCAGTAAATGGGGTTTTTCCAAAGATCGAAATTTATTTTATTAAACGAACATTAATGCTTATCTAGGCACACTTTATTGACTAAAATGCTCCATTCACTATAGAGGAGGCACACTGTTTAATTTATGTTCAACAATTTTACATAGGGAAACTAGTTCCACTGGTTGAAGACCACATTGACAAATATGCTTTTTAAAAAATTATTAAAATGATATTTAGATTATGTGAGTGGTTCTTTGAAAACATGTTGTATTTGTTCACGTTATCAATAATGTGTTATTCTCTTAAGAACATAAAACATGAATCCTAATAATATTATGTTTATCATATTGTATAAATAAAAGAGATAAGTACAAAATAAAGTAAGATTTACTCCTATCCTAGTTAATGTAATGATAATGCTATTTCTTTCTATCTTACTTCAAGAGTTGGCATATTGAAGCATAACCTAGGGAATAACAATTATTCACGGTCAGAAAGCAAATGCTTCCCCACGGATACCATAGCTCCTCTGTTGGCTACATTGTATTGATGATTTATATGATTAACACATCAAACATGTTCAATTATCTGTAACATGTGTTATTTATAGTGGTCAAATATCTTTCTCATTAAATATTCTGAAGGAGTAAATATGAACATGATTTGGGCATATTGAGTTAAACGTTAATGATATTGTTTAAATGAGTTTTGAATTGTATTTATAAGAACTATCCTACCATATTGTTTAATGAACCAAAATACCTTTGGATTTTGTGAATGACCAAAAAAAAGTTACTATCATCATTTTAGTAATGTGATGATGTCATGTTGTTCTTATTGTAGGACTACCAACATTTTTCAGGCACCAGAGTGGTTCTTGATTTTGCAAAAATACCATCTAACCTCTTTGAGTGAGTAGAAATTGTTATTCCTGAGATGATGAGTAGAATGCTGCAAGAACTGTGCTCTTTAAGTCTTAACCCTTTAAGTCAAGTCGGTAAATAAAATATGAAAGATGTGGTTAAATTGTTTAAATGGATGATACTTGCTTTAAAGGTGTGCAAATGTAACTGTCTAATTTTCTATAGCAGATGTAAGTTGGTTTTCTTTTACAGAATTAACATTTTGTAAAATTGTATTTTCTTTGCCTGTTAAATTTTTTAACTAAAACCCTATTTTAGTCCTTTGACATCTTACTTACATTCTCAAGTTTGCCCCGGATATTTCAATTTTCTCAATTTAGTTCCTGACATTCATAAAACTCACTTCAATTGGGTCCTTCCATTCATCATTATCCACTAAACGTAAATGATGATGTCTCACTGTTAAAGGTGGCATGGAACTGTTATGTCTAGCATGACACTTGGTTAGTGCTAGCTTGGCTTTTTTTAAACCCAAAAATGCCAATTAAAACTCACAATTTGGTCTCTGACTAAGAAAGCTCACTTTAATTAGTTATTATGTAATTGTTAAGATCTCATTTACAATTAAGGCATTACAAATTCGCCTTCAGACTTATAAAAGAATAGAAGAATGATCAAGACAAAGTATATCATAAAATCTATATAATATCATAACAAATTTTGCCCTAATAAGCTGGATTACTCATCCTCGACCAAATGCACTTAACCCTCTGATGAATAAAACCTTGAGTATACATTAAGTTTAGAGGGTCAGTTTCTATTTCTCCTAATTCTGCAAAAAAGTCCTCATATTGGTTGCTCTCTATCATAAATGGCTTGTAAGGGAATCCATCACTGAATTCCCCATCGTCCATCTCAGGTTGCTTCCATATACCTTCCATTTCCATCTCTCCCTTCACAAATGCACTATTTACTGAGTTCCACCAAAAACTGGTGACACATTGTCCTCACAATTATGGCTCTCCTACTGCCAACACCTTTGTCTTTGTTGCACCCTTTTTGGGGCTAAGAGGTTTCTAAATTCTTTTAAGCAACATTGTTGTTCTTGGATGGCTGGGATCGTGTTGAACCAGCCAAAGCATTTCTTTGAGTTGGCCATGGATGGTTGTGCTCTGAAGTGTAAGTAATAACCAACATGTTTAGGTCTGTCCTGCCCCTCTCAACTTGTTTCCTCGCAGAGCAACCCTTTGAGCTGTTGTATGTATAATAACCCCTAATGGCAGCAAAAGAGGTGGATGAGAAACACTACAACACTCAAATGATAATGAGAAACAAATCCAACACCTATCATAAAATAACATTGCAAAAAGTAAGTGCTTAACTTGGGTACAATGAATTTCTTCTAATAAAAAAATAGGTAAAGAAAGCTTGTTGAATGGGAAATCTTTTAGCCTAGTTGTTTTTTTTACAGTCAATCTATACTTTGCCTAATACTCCATTATAACTCATGTTGGTCATATAAAAGAGTGTTATTATAAACTTAAGGCTAACTATGCACTGAGAATAACAACATGATGAATGGATTTGGACTTGTATTTAAATGCTTTTTGTTTGTTATTAGTGTGTGCTTTATGTGAATTGATATTTTTTGGTAAGTGAGTAATCAACAATATGATGAAGATAGATGTCAAAGTGAAATAGTGATGAAGCACTACCATTTCTGTAGTTAGGTGTCTTTGTATTTAGAGTTGGAGCTATCTGTGATGAATTGTTGATAAGAGGGCTACCTGCATTTGTGTCTCTACGCATTCACATTAGCAATCTACTATATAACACATTAGCCTTCATCCTTAATCATAACAAATTCTTCTAAGTTGACATCATCAGCTAATGTCATCCTATATGTGTGAATGAGCTTGTCAAAGCTACCAACTTCACAATTCTAAACAGCAAAACATCACTACCTGCATTGTGTAAATAATATAGTTATAGAAGAGACTTCTCACCCTCATGTGACGTATTTGTAAAGCAAGTAAGCCACCTTAGGTACACCATCCTTAGTTATAACAAATTCTTCTAAGTTGACATCATCAGCAAATGTCATCCTAAATGTGTGAATGAGCTTGATAAATATAGGCAATGCGTAGAAGTAACATAGTGCATATTTCCCACCAGTCAAAATTACATTTTAATCCTTGAACATTGTCATACCATTACATTGATTGCTTGGGGTTCGGTTGTGGTACGGGACATATTAAAATGCTTTCCATCATTTTGCAGGTGTTGTTGCTTCGTTTGCAAAGTGTGTTGGTTGAATCAATTGTTTGGAGCATGGCAAACAGGCAAAATGTATAGTACACATGAACTGCTTTCACTATTTGCATGACTGCTATTTATTTATTACTAACATGAACTTTATTGTTACACTTTTCAGTTACGTTTGAGGCATGCCTGCGTATGTGTTGGTTGACATTAACAATAATTTGTCCACTGCGCAACGAACCCGAATATTGACCACTCCATTCAGAGTGCTTCTAAATATGCCAGACAATTTGCAAATCTCTGGCATAATACTGTGGGAGTTAGCTTGTCGATGGGACGACCAAAGTAGGGGGTTCAGAGTTAGAAGTCGGGTGGTTGGTTTTAATCCCATTGATGTATGTTTGGCGCTTGGACTGCGCGTCCGAGGTGAACGTCTCCAACCTGACGATGGAGGGGAATGTCATACATTGTCTTTGCTTGGGGGTGAAGTTGTCACCGTTGACAGAATTGTCCAACTGCTCCATGCGCATCAAGGTGATCATCAAGTGGATGATTTTTGTAGACTGTACATACTCCTTGCGTTTGGGGTGTTCTACTTTCCACGAACAGGCAGACGTGTGTACGGTGGCTTGACTAAGATGTTAGATGACTTGGATGCTCTATGTAATTACTGTTGGGGTTTAGCAGTATATGATTACTTAGTTGATAGTTTAACCGTAGCTGCTTCAGTTGTCAGAAGAGGGGAGAATTTATGCCAAAGGCACATAATAGGGTGTGCAGCTATCCTTCAGGTATATATTTATAATGTTTGAAAAATTATTGTAATTTTTTCACATGAATGAATTTTATTGGCATATATCTATATTGACCTTCTTAGTAAAATTATGTACTTAAGTCTGATAATTACTTGATGTAGATATGGGCTTTAGACCACCTGTCCATGTGGAAAATAGACAGTAACCCTCGATTGTTTTCGTTTCCACGATTTTTGAATTGGCAAAATGTGGGGAGCAGTAAGGCCAAGATTGATCGGGCATTTCGACACAATTTGGTAAGCATGGTTGAATTAGTGAGACCCTGTAACATGTTTTCCAATAAATAACTTTTTGTAAACTAGTATTCTGTCAACATTTGATATTTGTGCGTTTTGTGTGTTTTGTGCATTATCAGATAATCGAGGATGTGGCTGCTACGACTGAAGAGATGCGGGTTGACATACTCAGAGAGGCATTGGTCGATGCACAACCCGAGTTTGGGCATGATGGAGCAAGGTTTTTTGATAGGGAGGACCATGCTAGTGAACTTCGTCGGGTGGTGGCGCAAAATAGGCAGTTTGCGGAGAGGATTTCTGTTCTGGAGCAAGAACTGAGTATGTTGAAACAAATAGTACTTCAGCGTCCAGCGACGACTCCCTTAACTTCAGCTGCTGCCACGGATCATCCTGTAAATATACATGGACAAAATGATGCATTTTTAACGCCTTTCCATGGTGATAGTGAAGGGCATGAGGGTGGTTCTCAGCAAAGGCCTAGACGTGCATCACCGTTGACAGTAGGAAGCCCACGGCTTTGCAGTCATACTGCTGCTCGGAATTTTGGTAAGTGTTGTTTGATTAACGTTAGAATTGCGTGGTTATTACGTATCATTTTCTTCTTTGTTTGACATATCATATGCCTTTTCAGGTGAATTATCAATAAGACTACCTCAAGAGAGTGATGCAGGTAATTGTGCAAATCTCTTTTCCACTGCCTTAAATGCTTTATATATACATAATTGTTTAACATCTAACCTGATGTCAGTTGTTACACAGATGGAAATAATGTCCGGGTTGAAGCTGATGTTGAGGCTGTTACCACCGATAAGCCACCATCGAACATTGTCACTCGAGCAAAACGCCAACCGAGGAAGTGTGTGGAAAGTGCGTCCATCGAACACCATATGTGTATCAGCTAAGGAAGAAAAAGAACACCCAGAAGTAACGGGTTGTCTGATGGTTAATTGATATTAGGATGTGAACTTTGTAATGTGATTATAGTCTTTTGTTATATATTTGTGTAGAATGTTTGATTTTTTGGGTGAAGGTGGCTCCTTTGACGAGTTTCAAATAGTTGATGTATTAATAATCGGTAATGTGAAATGAGTTATTGTTGGATTTAGTTTTTTTTAGATGGTACATGTATGAAGGTCACTAATATGTTATGCTTCATGTTATGTTAATGTATTTATTTGGTTATTTTTGATTGATTGGTAATGCCAAGTTGATTTTTAAACGAATATTACCCATTTTAGAATAAGACTTCTGTCGATTACGCATGATTGGTGATGTTGATTTTAAAACAAAATGATTGGTAATGATGTTGATTGGTAAAACAAATTTTTGTTCGTGATTAACTAACTTTGTTTCAAGGATGGAAAGTTGTGCATTCAAGTTGTGCATGACCATTAACCAGTTTAACCACTTTTTTGTTCGTGATTAACCAACTTTGTTTCAATGCTTCTGAAAATAGTTGGTTAACGAAGAACAAAAAAGTAGTTAATTGCCTAGGGAAGTTGGTTAACGAGGTCAAGGATGGATAGTTGCATTCAAGGTGTGCATGACCATCAACTAACTTTTGTACCTCATTAACCATATTTTTGTTCGTGATTAACCAACTTTGTTTCAAGGATGGAAAGTTGTGCATTCAAGTTGTGCATGACCATTAACCAACTTTTGTAGATCATTAACCACTTTTTTGTTCGTGATTAACTAACTTTGTTTCAATGCTTCAAAAATAGTAAAAATAGTTGTTAACGAAGAACAAAAGGATGGACGTTGATTAATTGCCATTAACCAACTTCAGAAGTTGGTTAATGAGGTCAACTTTGTTTCAAGATGGAAAGGGTTGCATTCAAGTTGTGCATGCCAAACCAACTTCTGTAACCAATTTTTGTTCGGTCATTAACTTTGTTTCAAGGATGGTTAATGCATTCAAGTCGTATGGCAAATATGTTCTTCTCATTAACCATTTTTACCCGTGATTAACCAAAGTTTCAATGTTAAAATGGGGTTAACAAAATAAAAAGTGGTTAATGACCTATGGAAGTTGGTTAATAGGCATTGCATTCAAGGTGTGCACAAACCAATGTAGGTCATCCATTACTTCCATGTATAAATATGTTCTTCTTTACCCCATTAACTAACTAGTGGTTAATGACCTAAGTCATTAACCACTTTTTTGTTCTTAACCAACTATTAACCAACTTTTTTGTTCTTTTTCCAACCTTTTTCACAAGCGTAGAAAAGTCAAAATGATTAGTTTCCTTTGAAAACATGAAAAACTGATTTAGCCTTAAAAAATTAATGGGTAACGGGCTCATGAGTAAGCCAACTCTTTGAATACTTATCCTTGGTATTGATGGCATGTGTAATCGACATTGAACTGATCTTGGAATGAGTAATATTCGTTTAAAAATCAAAATGGCATTACCAATCAAACAAAAATAATCAAACAAATACGTTCACATAATAAGTACCAAAAGATATAATTGTGCTTCATACATGTACAATTTTCATTGGATACCTTATAAACCTGTACCAAAAAAATAGTTCTACCTGACCATTTACATAACCTTATATAATTATGTACATATTATAAGTACTATGTCATTCACTAAACTATACAAATAACCTATTCCAAAAAAATACGTAGGTTGGTTACTTTACTTACAACAAAATAAACGTTTAAAATAATAATAAAAACTAACATATTACTATGTCATCACAATTCACCCTTTGCCACTCCCATGCATTAATCTCATCAAAAGTGGCTAAAAAATATTGATTTCAGCTAGCACTAATCTTTGAACCCATTATAGGTAAATCGACAGTTGCCCCATAAACCTACAACACCAAAGTTAATTGCCTTAGTCTTTCAAACTAAACATTAACCCCAATAAAAACTGTAAAAAATATAATTAAATGAAAGAATTAAGTACAACGTCTGCGTTCCTCGGCTCGTGTTTCTTCAAAGTGCCTAGAATAACTACTCATGACAAAATTCATGTATGAAATCTCACTACTAGCAGCCTGGAAAAAAACATTTAAAAAAGTCAACTACAACCACTTGTAGCACCTAAAATTTAGCATATGTTTCACATGCCTTTGGGCCACTGGTGAAATCATGTTGAAAATCTGCAAGTAATGATAGAGAACTTTATGCTGGACTTTCTGCCAACTGCGAAGTCCAACAACTATCTTTGTAATCATCAATATTTGTGTTGAGGTCAACAGCTGTTGATTGTAAGGGAGAAATATAACTAAAGTTAAATTATAAATTCTTATAAAAGTTTACACATAAGAATGACTCCATCAATACTACTCCAAATCATAACAATCACTTCAACACTAATTACAATTTAAATTTAATTTCTGTGCACACACACACCACGGTACAATCATCATCTCGTTCTCCAGGAGTCATAATTTCCATAGATGAGCATACATGTAACTTGTTTCCATTGATCTGACTCATGCTTCCCTCAATACACTCCTACATAAACCAACACAAATAAGTTAAAAATACATTTCATAATATATGCGCTCTTTCCAAGAGAGTTAACAGTACACAGTTGTTCCATACACCAAGAAAATATATCCAAATGCACTCACATCAATTGTGAACATGTGTGGACTTTGAAGTGTTGTCTTTCTCTTTTTCCTCACAATTTGGTCAACTTTTGATACTTTTCTATTTGATCGAGGGCGGCCTTTACGTGCAACACGTAATGGACTATGAATCTCACTCGATGACTCCTTGGTTTGACTGCTTCCAGTGCCAATCACATTGCTTGTTTTGTGTTGACCTTTATGACATATGACATTATTGTGGTTCGATGTAGCAATCGACTGCACCTTGCCTTTACATGCACGTAATGTTTGGAGAAAAAAATCACTAGCATTGTCACACTCTGCAGCAACTTCGGCAACCTCGTAAAACTCCTTCAATAGATTATCAAATCTTTGCATTTGAGGCTGCAACTGTTTCACATCATAACTGCTTTTGATGTATGCATGTTTCCTTCTTATATTTTTGCTCCATCTTGGCAAAATATATTTCGAAGGCATTTCCTTCACCCTTTCTTGCGCAAGCACGACAAGGGAATGTCTACACACAATACCTTTAAACTCGAATAACAAGCATTTGCATCTAACATTATGATTGTTGCGATTAAATACCACCTCAACTATTTTTTCTTTCATACATCCAACTATTACCATCTCCTCTAACACATCATAAGTACAAATTCCATCCTCAACACATTTAATGCAAATAGAACAATTCATTTTACCTCTAAATTCAGCTTGAACCTCGTTAAACTTCGCATGGGTGTACTCGCATTGGAATTGCCTCTCAATCATAGACTTCGACCCACATGCAATAATGCTGTTAAATAATCGACAATCTGCCTCATATTCCTTTTCTGCCTTATCGTGGAGAGCATTATCATATTGCTTGACAAATTGTTGCAGAGTTGTTGTTGAGTTTATATACCCATCAAAAAATGCGTTAATGCTCTCGCTCCTCTGAGTCGTTGACATTCCAGCCCAAAAATCTTTCTTCAAAAAGATTGGGACCCATTTATGTCGCTCATTGTACAACCCACTCAACCATTCATTGTCTTGTAGGTCATGTTGTTGGACGAAAGTAACCCACTTTTCTTCAAATTCAGCCTCTGTCAAGGAATCATAAACTGCATTTTTCATTGCATCCTTGATACTGTTATATTCACCATAACCTTTCAACTTCTCTGGGATTTTTTTCATGATATGCCATAAGCACCATCGATGGAGAGTAGTAGGAAACACTATCTGGATTGCATTTTTCATGACCTTGCATTAATCAGTGATAATACCATTTAGTGCCTTACCTGACATACAATTAAGCCAAGATTCAAACAGCCACACAAACGAATCAGTGTCTTTGGTAGATAGTAAACCACATCCTAGCAAAATTGATTACCCATGATGATTCACACCAATAAATGGAGCAAATGGCATGTCATACCTATTTGTCAAATAGGTTGTGTCAAACGTCACAACATCTCCAAACGATTCAATAGTAAGCGCTCTACTTCTTGCATCACCAAAAAAACATTCTTCACGTGAAAGTCATCATCCAAATCTATAGAATAGAAGAAATGACTATTTTGTTGTTGCATCCGTGAAAAATAACTCCTTAGAGCCTTACCATCACCCTCCTTCCCAATTGCATGTCTTTCCCTCCCAACATAGTTTCTCACGTCTCATTCAACAAATGGTAAATTATCATACCCTCCTACGTCATGAACAAGAGAACGGAAGGTCTTGTTCAGCCTCACGCCTGCTTCATTGTTGATCTCTATTCTTCTCTTCACGTGCATGCTGATGTTTCTGTTTCCTTAGAACATCTTTGCCTTCGCAGGGCTAAGATCATGAGAGTGGTCAAGTACAGCTTTTTTTATGCACCAAAGTCCATTTTTGTTCAAACCAATAGTTATCTTCACTTGACAGTTCTTCTTGATTATTAGATATGTATTCAAATCATTTGGTACTGTTGACACACAACTCCCTTCTCGTGAACATGCTAGAATGAAGTATTTTAACTCTCCATCATCTCCTTTTCTTGAATTTCTAATGATGAAATCAAATCCCTTTGCATTAGCATACTACCGATAAAATGACTTAACGGCAACCACTGAAGGAAATATAACACTGATCTATCGATAATTTCAGCTCTTAAATGCCTTTTGTTTGATCTAATTGGACTCCATATGTGCTCAATTATTGACATTTAGCTAAGTTTCTGATTTAGAGTTGTCTTTGGATGTTTATTGTGAAACTATGCTTAAATGTGGTTATTTACACTCATAAATGTATTGTGATTTTCAGGAGACCTATGAGTGATGGAGTCCATTGGCATTGAACCATTGAGAAGAGAGTTAAAGACTCAAGGAAATCATATCAACCCCTAGAAGCAAAAGAAGAAGGGCATTAATGAAGAATCATTTGGATTTGAAGAAAGTGATCAACACGGCCGTGTCAAAGGACACGGGGTAGGCCGTCTATCTCTCTCGATTTCACGAGGAATATCAAATTTCATTTGCGACCGAGAACACTTTGCCCGTGTCAAATGACACGGGGTTTTTATCCTCCACTTCTGAATTTGTGTTATCGATACACATACACGGGGTAGGCTCATGTCAAATCACGGCATAGTGTCGTCGAATCGAAACCCAATCAATAGGTCTCAAAAGTTATAAATAGGATTGTCTAAGGTCCAAAAGGGGAGTCTAGGCGGGAAATGCCAAAGGCTAAGGAGAAGACCAAGAACAAGGGAGAAGGAGATTTTTGTTCGAAATTGGAGATCAATCATCCCCAACCTTTGGAAACTAGTTTGATCTTTAGTTTTCTTCTGCACTTCTATTCTTGACAATGTTTTTCTTTTGTTATTCTTTTAGTTTTGAATTTGCCATGTGTGGCTAGTTTTCTTATATGGTTAAGATCTTCTTGCATAATATCAATACAATTGTATTTTTATTCATATGTTTAGCTTTTTTAATTTGGTATAAAGGTTTTTATACTCTTTGCCAATTTCGAAAGTGGTAAAACTAGGATTGCTATTCTCGTGAACATGCTGGTAGGACTAGTGAATGATCTAAGTAATTTAATCCTCTTAGTGTGATTGGTTTTCTAAATCTTAATGCAATCAATAAGTAGGTGTAAGAGCGGTTGCTTTACAAATAATTATTGATTAGGAATTAATTTGTGAGCGGATGTCTTAATCAAAACTTAAGGAAAACAGAAAATCTCACAATCACATAAAAACATAATTGATCATGTTGGTATAAAAGATATGTGGGTTAGCATAATCATATAAATCTAGTGGTGAATTCCATCTTTAACCATTGTCTTTTAATTGATTTTCCAAATCATATTTACTGCTTTTTTCCCTTGTTTTGAATTTAATTTCTGATTTTAGATTTAACAAACAAAACCCCTTTTCTTGTTCATTATTTTTGAGAGTTTAAATTAGGAATCAATTTATAACTCTCAGAATCGACCTTGAATTTCTAACTACAACTGGTTGAAGGTTTTTATTTTTCATTGAACTTGGCAATTGATTTTCATTCTAAATTTAATCATATTCCACACCACACCAAAATATAACACCTGCTGCAGGCTCACAAGGTTCAGATTGCTCATTGCAGCTATCACTCATAATTAACTCAGCTTCATTTGCTTCTTCAATGCATTCAACACCACCACCAACATCATCTAACACCCTACCGCCATTGACAGTATTTTCATCCTCCATGGAAGCACCTATTTCCAATTCCATTAACCTACACATGCAAAACTCACGTTAGCATACAAAAAATTAGCAAATGGAATGCATTTTATCTATCAATGGTCAACAAATTTTCCAAAGTGACTGTAAGACATGGTCTTTCATATTATGTATGAGTTAGAGTTATGATAAAGAAAAATGTGACTATTATTTTACTGCATTTTTTACTCTTGGTTAACGAGGTAGAAATTTATGGTTAATAATGTGTATATGTTCGTTACTGGGTAGAATCATGGTCAGTGGTTAAGCCGTTAACCATCCACTACACGTCATTAACCATAAATTTATACCTTGTTAACCAAGAGTTATAAATGGTGTAAAAAAAAGTGACATGATAAGCAACATAATCAATAAACACAAGCAACCATCTAACATGCCACAAAGATAACAGACCAGCAAAGAATCCAACCCTTCTCATTTACATGCAAAATTAAACCCACTCATATCTATCACTCTGGTGTTGAAGGTACAATTATAGGCTTCAATCTCTTGAATTTTGATCTTGCTCTGTCTCTTAATCTAAGCTTATGACTTAATCTGACTTTTTCTCAAATATATTAGTACTGGACCTTGCATTGTAGAAATATAAAAAACTTTTGTCTAAGTATGAATTTTATCTTCCAGCTTAGTGAGACAGGCAGGCAAGGGAGGAAAGCCAAATTTTAATCCTTGTGTTATGTGATACATCTTCATTTCAACCTTACTAAGTTTTGCTAGGTCTTACCATGTCTAAATTATTTCATAACTGGAGAAGGATATTTTTCTGGAGTGTGTGATGGATGATGATCTAATTGAATGCTAAACTGGCCTAATGCATTTATAATCAGTGACAATATGGTAAAAATATTCTAGACATATGGTAATTTGCTTGATAATGTATTTGCAATTTTATATATACGAGTGTTCAAGTAATTTCTGAAATCACTTACTTCTATTTACATGAGAACTTATAAATTTTTTTTGCAAGAATATGTGGAATTAATAAAGACTTTCGTTTATCTTTGTGTTATATTTAACATGTTTATTAGGAAATATATGATTATCAATCAATTTTCACCCTCCTCTAATCTAGCAACATCTCTTACTAATTTGTATGTTTTCTCTTTATAAATTTTTACACTGATAAGTTTAGAGCACTTTGAGTAAGGAAACTTGAAAATGCTGCTGAGCACTGAAAACTCCATTGGTAACTTCCATACAGAATATTTGTTCCTCATAATTTCCTAACTTATATCTATCCTTGTTTTCGGGTTCTCTAAATTTTCTGTGCAACTAACCTGAACTCATCTAGAAACCAAGGGAGATAATTATTTTTCTTCCATTGTAAGCAGCTGTATATGGGATATATAAATTAGGGACTCTATTTGTACTTAAAGGTGGTTTCCCTAATTCTGCAGCAAGTCGCTGCTTGGGTACCTCTTGGCTTCTCTTTAAATGTAGCTATTATGCTACTTCCTGGACACTTCTATTATTTGATGAACTTTACCTGTATTTGACAGTTCATGGTGTAGAATATGCATTTGGAGCTCATGACTACATTAGCTCGTCATTTTCCTTAACGTTTTGCTGAAGGATTAAAGCCCACCCAAGTCTGAAATTACTGTCTATAAAAATCCAAAAAGCCTACCGAATACCTATTCCCATTTTAGTAGATGAATTATACGGCAGGAACAAACCATAGTATATTTGGGGCTCAACCACATCGTAATACATTGAGCTAATGGAGAAAGTACCTTGATGAAAGACAGAGGGCAGCGAAGGCAGCGGAGCTTCGTGCGAGCTACGGAGGCAGCGGAGCTTCGTGCGGGCTACGGAGCTTTGAGCAGGCTACGGAGGCAGCGGCGCTAGCGGGGCTTCGTGCGCGGACGGAGGGCTGTGGGCGACGGAGATGCGACGGAGATGAGAGGGAGAGGGAGCGAAAGAAGTCAGAGATGGAGAAAGAGAGAGAGTGGGGAAAATGAGAGGGAGAGGGAAATGAGAAAGAGAGGGAAATGATATGATCGTATATCAACTTTTCTCTTTTTTTTTTTTAAATGACAATTTCTGACATGGCAAAGGTGTTAAAATTGGTGTGGTTACTGTTAATGGTAGGAGTATCATTTTCCAATGTTTAATATGGATCTCTTTATGGGTAATCTATGTAGAGATCGAATGTAAATAAATTATAATTTATTGTTAAAATAAATTAATAATTAAAATTAAAAAGTTAAATTTATATATATTTTAATTAATAATATTTAAATTTATATATAAATTTAATTAAATTATTTTTTATAAATAATTAAACATAAAAAAATTTATAAATTTTAACTGATAATTTTTAAATATACTCGTATCTACTTGTAAATCTTGCAACATATAAAGCATTTAACATATGCAACCTTCTACTACTCACCATGTTAAGTTGTGGTACACAGGTGCACCACCTACTTTACCTAATATAATTAGTTACAGTGTGTTTGGAATGGCTAAAAATAGGAATTGATTTCATTTATAAATCAAATTTTTTGTTTGGAATCTTAAAATTTGAAAAATAATTTCATTTGATAATTCTCATGGATTTAATCAGATTTCTATTCTTTCCATTTATAAATTATATTAAAAATGATAGAATTTACTTGGATTTGATTTGATTTCAGGTATAATTTTTAGAATGACTATTTTAACCTTATTCATTTTTCAATTTTACATCTCAACCCCTTATTCATACTTTGCTCCTCTTTCTCGTCGCTCTGCTCGTCGTTCTCACCGTCTCCCTCTGGTTACCGCAGATCCGGCGTGGTGGTCACGATGGTTGTGGGTTTGGGTTTCGATCTGAGTTGTGGTTGTGAGGATGCGACGGTGGATGGTGGTGCCGCGGTGTTTGTTACTGGTTCACGTGGCGATGGGTTGTGGCTCACGACAGTGATTGACAGCTGCTCCGTGGGTGTTTCTGGACGAAGATAGTGGAGCTCGCGAGTTGCAGATCCCGCGTGGTGGTGAGGTGGTTATGGCTTCTATTTCTGGTTCTTGATAGGGTGGTTCTGGGTGAGGGGGAGAGAAAGAGGAGAGAGACGAAGAAGGGGGAGAGAAAGAGGAGAGAGAGGAGAGAGAAAGAGTTTTTTAATTTTTTATAATATCTTTCTTAATTAATATCATTTTAATTATATAGATCTTTTTTATATTTTATTTTATATATAATTATTTTATATTTTAATTATAAATATAAAATTTTATTTATATTTATATTTGTAGTATTTAAATTATAATTATATTTAAATTATAAAATATATTTATAATTAAAAATATAAATATTATAATTATATTTAAATATAAATATAATTATTTTATATAAAATAGGATAATAGTATTAATTAATAAAATATAAAATATAAAATATAAAATATAAAATATAATTAAAATATAATTATAATAGGATAAAAATGTAAAATAATAAAATCAAATCAAATCAATTCTCATTTTAATTAATAATAAACATAAAATTTGATTTCTAAATCAATTCAAATCTTATTTTTTTAAAAGTTCCAAACACAAAATTTGATTTCTAAATCAAATCAATTCAAAATCAAATCAAATCATTTCTTATTCTTATTGATTCCAAACACACTCTTAAAGTTGTTTTTGACCGGTTTCAATGAAATAAATAAAAGAATTTGTAATATAACCCATTAAGTTTATTTTATTGCAATTTGGTCCTTCAGTAAAAAAAGTAATCCCACCATTATTGAAACGAATGAAAGAATCCATTTGTCTTCAAAAGTGCTACTGGCATACTGCCATGAACGGCGGCGACAACCGGCATCACTGCCGTCGCTGTAGCATCACCTTCGTCTTTCGCAATCTCAATTGATCACCACCATGGGTTGTGGGGTCAGAGGCGTTGTCTTCCTCGCGAAAATGTGCACTAGAATTTGTGGCCATGGCCTTGTTTGTTTGCGTTGGACAGAGGGGTTACATGGATGTGGTTTCCAAGGAAGCGAATCCGCAACATTCTGGATCTTCTAAAGTTCTTTTTGAAAATGAATTGTGCTTATTTAATGATTGTGTTGGTTATTCTCCGTTCTTGTTAAGTTAAACATGAATTAATGTCTGGAAATCTTTCTTCAGGTTACTATGGTCTCAGTAGACTTTGTCCTGTCTCAAAAAGTATACATATTGTTTTATGCACGACAGGGTACACCGTGGTTTTCAAGTATTATGGAATCTCCAATGCCATGCTTGGATCCAATTATTTTGAGTACCTGTGTTTCTGTTTCAGACATTGTTGATAGCTTGTATAAATCAAATCCTATTATAACTGCAAATATTGTAAGGGGTCGGCTAGTGAATCCAAAGAATTTTCTGTGCAGCGGTTTGATTATTCTTGTCAAGAAAGACTTGAGGTACTTGAGGTCAATGATACTGGTAATGCTTCTCATGGCTGCAAACAATTTCCTTCCAGGCCAAATCAAGAAGGTATTGGTTTGAATGCCTCTGAAGATACCATCCATGCCAAAGTGTAACTTGGGAATAATGCCATCTTGAATGGTAGTGTCATGTTCGACAGAAAGGTGCCATATTTGATGACCAAAATTAACTAAACATTTAAACTAATATTAAAAAAAAGGACAAGAAAGAAAAAATTGAATCTAGTATGATTTGGGAAACCCATAAATAAAATTAATCTTCCTTAGGAGGAAGCCATGCAACATTCCTACTCTTTTGCAATAACAAATTTCTTTAAGTTTGGGTAAACTATGTAATTATTCACTTTTACATGATGACCACTTGAACAGGTTCCAAGTAAAGATTCATAGCCATTAATTTATTTCTCAGACTAATTAATGGTCGAAAAACTTAGTGCATCGATACACTGCAACTTAACTTGGTGCATGTTAGAGGTTCCCTTGACGTTAATGATCCAGAAAGGAGTATTGTCTTGGTAGACAGTTAAGGGGTATTTGGAGGATAGAAGCTGCATTAGTAGGGTTGAAGCGATAATTTTAATATGGACCTCTTAAGAAAAGATTGATGGATAGATCATTGATTTTGAACTATTGATTTATTATTAAAATAAATCAATAGTTTAAATTAAAAATTAAATTTTTACAAATTTTAATTAGTAGTATTTAGATTCATATAAAAATTTAGTTAAATCACTATTTTTTAATAAATAATAGTAAATATAAAAATTTATAAATTTTAACTAATAATTTTTATATAAACTTAAATTTATATATAAATATTATTAAATAAAATTTATTGATAGACTTAAACTTATTTGATCCATATTAGCATCTTCCGAGTTGAAGACTATACTAATTAAATTTCTGTTCCAACCTTTGAATTCTACTTACATTAGTTGAAATACGTAATTCAATGAGACATCATGGACAAAAGGGTTTAGCACATTGTAGCTCGAGGGAGAAGGGAGCCAGCGGTCTTATCACATTTCTGTAGCATTTTAATTATAAGATTTTCAAGATACAAAATAAGGTAACCTAGACATGCATTATCTTTTAGAAAACTTTTCAAAAAAAAAAAAAGAGATTTGCTGTGGGACTTGCTACATGTTTGAAACTTTGAATAGAACTTGCATTCGTATTTGTGGACGTGACCACCAATGTTTATTTGTCATTCCATTAGAAAAGGAAGCCTACATTGAAAAGTAATTATGAAAATCGTACTTACCACTTTGATTTTGGTTTACTAATTTGTCTTCACTTACAATATTTAAGTCATGTTTTTTAGGAACAACCCAACCTGGCAGGCCTAACTGCGGTTCTAGCCTGTTGCGGCTGCTTAAGACTAAAGACCCAATTAACGGATAATCATTATATCCTAACTGAACCCCTCCTTCGTTTAATGGAGATATTTATGCATCAAGTTCTCTCATAACTACTTATCATAATTATAGAAAAATTATATCTCTTCAAATACCACTTTCTTAATAAGTAATCTAATATTATAAATATAAGATAAAGTTATTCAGGTATGTATCTATTCTTATATATTTTCTCTCTCCTAGTGCAAATCTTAAATTGAACAGTAAATTATTTTGCAAGTATACTACCCTTCTCTGCCGTTTTCGCACAAGGAGGAGCTACCCATCTCCACCATGATCAACACCAAAAGACAAGCTGCAAAAAACCAAGATCAATAGTGGGACGGAGAGGAAGTCTCCCTCACCAATCATAAAGAGGATACCCCCTACCTGATGTGAGGCCCTGGCAACAAGCTGAGATCCATTGTGTAGGTTCTATCCTACAACATGATGCAACCCCATGACGAGGTCCTACAACCACCTTTGGAGGGATTATGTAGAGGAAGAAGTCTAAATAGTGTTCTACCAAGGAATAGATAAGAATTGAGAGAAGAATGAGTTAACACAGTCAATGACTGGTTCTTTTTGTGTAAGAAACCAGGAAAGAAGAAGATTTTTCTTGATAATTCTGAGTTTAATATTCAAAATAAAAAAAATTTGTCATAAAAAAAGTTGAGGTCTAGTTTTTATAGTGCAAGCTAAGACTTTTCAGACTTCATGACTTTCAGCCTAGTCTCTTAGGAATTCCAAATTGTAATTATTAGACTACAACTTCCAAGGCATACTTTACTAGAAAGCAAGTTACAAGAAAGACAATCCCCAAAATATAGTCTTTGACACTTACTACTAACCCAAGCCTATTAGGAACCACTGGGTCTTACAAATAAGAGTCTTAAATACTTAATTAACATAAATATGACCCAAAATACTACCCATAATCAAAAGCCACAAAAATTAAATTGAAATTAAAAGATAACTCCATTCTTATTTATTTATTTTACTATTCCTACACCAATTCCCTTGGGGTGAAGAGAAACTCGACTCTGACAAGAAAATTTTGATGTATTAGTCATAAATAGTAAGGTCAATCCTCTTGAGCTCTTCCTTCGAAATCCAAGTGCTTTTAGTTGAGACTTCCCTAACCATTTGATAAGAAATGTGTGATACTAATTTCTCCTTTGTGAACGTGCTACCTTCATGTCAAGAACTTCCTCAACCACTTCTCTAAGCTTTTAGGGAATCTATTTAGCCCACTCTTTATCTACCGATAGCCTTGTGTCATCATCAAAGCCATGAAATTTAAATAAATCAACAACATTAAAGATTGGAATGATTTGAAGATCTTTTGGCAACTCTACCACATAAGCATTAGAGCTTATTTTCTTCACAATTCTGCATGGCCCAATCTTCCGTGAAGCTAGCTTCTGGTATGCACCCTTTGGAAACCTCTCCTTTTTAAGATGTACCAACACTTGATCACCTTCTGCAAACTCCTTGAAACGTAGTTGCTGGTTTGCTGCCTCTTTGTAATGCTCATTACTAGCTTCAATGGCAGCTCTTACCCATCATGTATGTGGCGAATATGATAAGCATATGCTGCTCCATCTTCATTGACTCTAGTCACCTCTAGCAATGGAACTAAATCCAAAACATGTTAAGGTTTACGCTCATAAGCAGCCTCAAAAGGAGTCTTCTTGATAGTGCGATTGATAGAGTTATTGTAAGCAAATTCAGCTTGAGACAGAATCATGTCCCATATATTCACATTCTCTGCAACTAGGCAACACAACAAATTCCCAAGGCTTCGATTAGCTATTTCAATCTAGCCATCGGTTTGTGGGTGACATGTGCTAGAAATTGCACCTGAGTTCCTAAATTCCTCCACAAAGTACACTAAAAATGTCTTATGAACTTCACATCTCAATCCGACACAATGGAACTAGGAACTCCATACAAACGCATCACTTCTCAAAAAAATAAATTTGCCATATGAGATGTATCAACAATCCTAAAACATGGAATGAAATATGTCAGTTTAGAAAAATGATCAACCATAACCAGTATAGAGTCAAACCTCTTCGATGTCTTTGGAAGTCCAAGCATAAAATCCATGCTAAGATGGACTTAAGGAGAATAAGCAACTGGTAATGGTGTGTATAAGCCAGTATTTTGCAAACTCCCTTTAGCATATTAGCAAACTCTGCATTTCTTCACTAACCTTTCAACATCACGACTCATTCTTGGCCAATAATATCATTTAGCCACCATATCCTTGGTCTTGTCGTTCCCAAAATGTCCTCCTAAACCACCATTATGTAGTTCTCTTATAATCTGCTCCTAAAGAGACCCTTTAGGTATACATAATTGATTTCCATATAATAAGAATCCATCATGCATAAGGAATGGATGGAATATTGCTATTCGATCAGCAATTAGTTTCTTTCAATTATGGATACTACTATTCGATTAGCAACTGATTTCACTCAATTCTAGGACATTTTATTTGATTAGACCTCTTGGTCTATTCGAATAGCACCCACGAATTTGCACCAAAAACACTAGAAACTACCATTTCCTGTTGTTTTTTCATTTATCAACTCAACCAAAACACCACATATATAAATTCAAACTAATAACTATGTGGTAACTTGATGAAAATTATATCCATGGCATCTGGTATCCATTGAACATCAACAATTTCAAACTCTAAGGTTATATATATATATATATATATATATATATATATATATATATATATATATATATATATATATATATATATATATATATATATATATATATATATATAGACAACACACACACACACACATATATTCAACCATAATACAAGTCAATTTATCTAGTAACTTTCCTCAAATTCTTTTACAACTCTTAATATTAGGTATTCCTTTGAGTTTTTATACATTACAAAGCTCTAATCACTCAAAATCTAACACTCTAGAGGCACCTATTTGATTAGCACTTTGGTCTAATCGATTAGCACTCAAAATCTGATGTTTCTGGAAGTGCCTATACGAATAGATCTCTGGTCTATTTGAATAGACATATTTGATTAGACCCTGGCTCTAATCGAATAGACTCTGCGAATTTCACACCACACCAAAAACAGTTTTAAAACACTAAAATCTCCATTTCTTCCAATCCTTCCTTAAACATATCATCCAATCTCATCATATACATATATTCATATGTTTTCAATCCAAATTTCAATCCAAATTTCAATCCAAATTTTCAATCTAATCGAAAAGCGCTCAATATAATGTGTGAATGTGTGTGTGTCTATATATATATAACCTCAAACTATCTACCTCATGCTTGAAAATACATTATTCTTTCATCAAGATCACAAGAAATCATTCAACACTTCATTCATGCAAGTTTGAGAATTTAAAAGAAGAATAAAGAGGTAAAACCCTTTTTGCACCTAATTTATTTTGCATCATCACAATCTTCAACTAATCATCAAAATCAGGATGGAGAAGAAAGAAGAAGATTTAGGCAAAGACATGCACCCCTACCTTTACTCCTTAGTGATTGGTTTTCTATTTGTCTTCTTCTTCTTCCCTTGGTTTTCTTCCTTTTTTCTTCTTCTTCTTCCTTCCTCTTCTTTTTGTCTCACGTTCTCTGTCCCTCTCACTCTTTTCTTCTTTATTTTCCCTTTTTTTCTTTTCTCTTCTTCTGTTGCTCTTTTTGACTGAAGAAAAGTAAGAAAATGATAAGGATGAAATAATGGAGAAAGAAAAATAAGATAAGATCATATGACTTCATAACTAATAAGACGTTTTATATCTCTTAGAGATACTTTGATCTTCCATTAACAAATTTTCTAACTTTCATAAGTGCTATAAAAAATTCTAAGACTTCATTAAGTCCTTAATTATACTCCTCATTTCATAATTTTCTATACACTATTAACTATCACTTAAGCTCTATTACTCTTCCTTAAGTTAAGTTAAACCTAAGGAATTAAGCTAATAGGCTTACAAGTATCTACCTTAACATGTATTCATTTCCAAAATATTCTCCACCCTTTACTTGACATCTCCACAAAATTTCATAATTTTTTGAGTTACTTTCCCATTTAATTTGGCATTTAAACACTTATCTTATGTTATTAAAAAAGTTAAACTAGTTCAGTTAATTCTCTAAAATTTACCATAACTCATTCTAATTATATGTGATCTAAAAATAAATTTTTCATATTTATTTCCATTATCTAAACTATTTATGTCAAGTTCTGGGTTAATATAACTTATTTTTCACATTCTGTGCTATAACATTATGCTTAAACTAACCCAGATAATCACTAGAATTACCAGGCAACTCTCACAAGTGTTAATAAACTTTCATAACCATAATTAAAATTATTAGGTTAGGGAAGATGTTACATGGTACACTTTGTACATCATCTGACTTTACTGCAAAAGGATTTCCACCCTACTTCTCGAGTGTCTTGGAACCAAGGAAGCCTTTTATACCTTATCTAAGATTCACAAGGGAAGTTGTGAACATCACCTCGACCGGAAATCGCTAGCCCAAAAGGTGCTTAGAGCAAGCTATTACTGGCCAACCATAACCACAAGCATTAGGGAACATGTTTAAAAATGTGACAAGTGTAAGAGATTTGTCGACATCCATTCCACACCACCTGAAGAACTTTTTACTATCTCGGTTCCATGGTCGTTTCACAGGTAAGGGATGGACATTCTTGGAATGTTCCCTTAAGCCCAAGGTAATATAAGTACTTGATATTGACCATTGACTACTTTACAAAGTGGATTGAAGCCAAGCCACTAGCAACCATCATCTCGGCCAAAATACAGAAGTTCACCTATAAGGACATTATAAATTGCTTTAGTGTTTCGAAATTCGTCACAGACAATGGAACTCAGTTCACAGATAAGAACTTCAAGAAGCTCTTATCTGATCTCCATATCAAGCAACACTTCACCTCGCTAGAACACCCTAAGAGACCAACGAGCAAGCAAAAGCAGCTAATGGGGTAATCCTCCAGGGGTTTGAAGAAAAGGCTCGATGATACCAAAGAAGATTGGGCAAAGCAACTAAGCCATGTCTTATAAGCATACAAGACCACGTCCCATTCCACCACAAGAGAAACCTCATTCAAACTCACTTACGGGGTGCAAGGCTATGATCTCGATGGAAATTGGGCAACCTAGTTAGTGGAAGCAGCACTTCTGCAAAGCAACAAAGAACTTATCTACTAGATCCTAGATTTGCTTGAAGAACAAAGAGAAATAATCCATATCCATGAAGCCACCCTTAAGCTCAAAACTGCACACCAGTACAATTCCAAAGTCATATCAAGGAGTTTCAAGTTCAGAGATCTTGTTTTAAGGAGGGAAGATATCGATGAAAAGAACGCCTCCCAACGGAAGCTGACCCCTAATTGGGAATGACTATATCGAATAATAGGCACAACAGACATAGGAGCCTACATGCTTGAGACCCTCAACGGGAAGGAAGTTCCACGATATTGGAAGGTGGCCAAGTTACAAGGATATTAAGCTAGTTTTTACACTTAGCATTGTTTTCATGCCACTAAGTTTTATTTTATGCCTTTTTAGGCTTCGCTTTTTATATTTTTGATCACTATACGCACACCGAACAACCTAGTTATTTGCAATTAACGTCACGATCCTAATTCAATTAGATCTCACTACTTGCTTTTATTTACTAAATCTTTATGTGCTACTCACAAGGCCGCCAATGCAGCCTTGACGTGGTTCAAGGGATATTCATCTTAACAATGTGCTCATTACTTTTCACGGCTGCCCACAAAGTCGTCTGTGACTACCTTGCCACTACTAACAGAGTTTTCACCACTAATACGCCCACCAAAACTTAACACATACCGAAGGCCACCTATAATCGCCTTGCCGCGATGTAGGGATCATCATCCTTCTAAACGTTTTGATCATCAAAGGAAACATACGAAACTGACATGCTCCGTATTGCCGAGGTCTTTCACCATTTTATGCCCGAAATATAGTAATCTACATTGCCTAGATCCGAATACACACGAACTTCTTTGAGGCCCTCTCAACATGCGAAGTTGGAAAACTTTCTTAGTGTTAAAACACACAAGACGCTAAGGGGAACATTGGATTACCCCAAATTTTGAGATGCAACAGGCCTACAACGACTCAAACATATACAAACTATAAAATTTCCTAAGTCTCAAAACTTTTGCTAATGTGAAAGAGGGCATTGGATCCAAGACAGTAAACGGACAAAAAGATAATATAACAGATATCGAAAGTACAAGTTAGTTGAACTTTAATTAAAGAAATGCCCTAAACTAAGGACTTGTCCATACAAACTCCAAAACCCCCTATGTAGGGGCTAGCAAAACAATTAAGTAAAAATTCTAAGTCTACACGTCGTCCTCCTCCTTGTCGCCAGCTTCCTCTTCATTCCTCGGCTCCCCGGGTTGTGGCTTACTAGCTGGAACGACAGGTGGCAAATGCACATCAACTATCACACCTTTTTCAACATGTAGATATGCCCTCATCCCTTCCACGCTAAGACCAGGGTGAAAGGCGTTAAGTTTTTCAAGCACATTCATAAACATGTCATCCACGGACGACACCCATTTATCAACCAAGTCATCCACCTCAATCTGAAGGTCTGGCTTATCCTTCTCTAAGGTCGCGACCTTGTTCTAGGTTTCTTGCAGAGCTACCTCAACTGATATGATCTTCTCGAAAGCTGTCTCCAACTGTTACTTTAGATTCTTCACTTTTTGTTCAGCAATTTTGGCGCTAACCTCTGTATTACTCGCCCAAGTTGCCAAATTTTTTCAATCTTCTTCCAGCTTGGCCTTCTCCTCCCAGAAGCCATCCAATTCCCCCTAGAGCTCCTGTGTTTTCTTCATCTACATGACTGCAATCTCCAGATACTAGAGCAAAAAGGTGTTTAGGAGACTACGAGTCTCGGCTATTTGCAAGAGATAGAGGATGTTGGCTTTTGCGAGCTTTTCAACGTCAGTTGGGGTTAGGAGTGCTTGGTCGATCAACTTCCCAAGCTAATAATCTTTTCCCCAAATTGATGAGGATGGTAGCTTGACTGGAGCCCCCTATGACTCATTCTCATCATGACCCATTGTGAGGTCCATGATGCGAGCCTCCATCGTGACATTTTCTTCAGTCGACTTTGGCCATTCTTGGATGTTGACTTTCTCTTCCTTCCCTGCAAACTGGTTGCCTGCCTCTATGACTCGAAGTTCGGCTCCTAAAATTGCACAATGGGTTTGGCCATGACGTCAGTCTCGCCGCTTGGTCTAGCATTGAACACTGTTTTCCTTATGACACGCTCAGCCAAATGCCTTCAGAGCTCATTATGATTCTCGACAAGTTCCATGCTTTCTGCAAGAAGAAATATTGTAAGTGTTAGTCACATTTATAAAGACAACATGAACAAATAATACAACTTAACCGGAACATAAGGTAGCCTACCACCGTAGAACCCACCTAAAGTGGCCCAAATGTCGCTATCTAGCACTTCTATAATATATGATGTTCTAATGTAATCCCTATTATTGGCCTAACCAATGAGGAAGGCGATCACTTCAACATGGTCCACCGAGAGCTCGTCGTCTGCTATCTCTATCTTCTCCACTACCCAATCCCAAGTGGACTTCTCCTAATAAAGCCACATGGCGGGATCTCCTTCCACTGTCAAGAAAAAAGGGGCCAAGTTCTAGGAGTAACTTCAAGTCGGAATAAATCCTTCTTGAACCATTTATAAGACTCTTGGTATGACTTAAATATTTTGCACCCGACATGTGCCTGTAAGGAGATCCAAGCATTTATGGGGCTCACTCTAAATGGTATGACCATGGTAAAAAGCCAGAAGAATGCCCACCCTGTCAAGGGGAGCTTCAGATGTCGGCACAATAGCTTGTACGCCTACATAAAGGTCCAATTGTTTGGACACAATTGTGTAGGCCCTACCTTCAGATGATTTAGCACCCTGCTCTAAGACTTGGTGAAGGGAAACCATACTCTAAGGTGTGCAAACAATGTCTCATGAGAAAATCTTACTTAAATCATGGGTATGATAGTTGGGTATATTAAGCCAATCAGAATTTAATATTTTTATAGAACACTGTGAAATTAATTATAAAACACAAGAATCTATGAAAATATTAAGTCCTGATTGACTTAGTGCACCCAACTAGATGCCCATAATTTATGTAAGAATCTCTCATGTCTCATAAAGATACATGAAGTGGTTAGGCCTCGAGGTTTGAGTCAAGGACACACACTCTTGATCCCCTAGCCAGTGAACAATGAACTCGTCATCATGAACACCACCTTCAATGAGCTGTATATAAGGTCTCAGCTCCACCACTGCCCCCTGGTATATTAATATGGGATAACGTCCCCAATACCTCCTTATCCACCCACTTGTATAAGGACACATGCCAAGGTGGCGGATATTGGTTTGACGGAGCCATGACTACATTTCTCCTCCCTATGTCTTACTCATAGATCTATAAAGAACCACCCATAAAGGTCGAGCTCTCGGCATTAGAACTTATACTACTAAAAGGCCTTTATTGTTGTTCTAAACTCGCAATGATCTTTGAGTCCTGGCGATGCACCCAGGGTGTTGCCCTTCGCCTAGATGCTTCCACCTGTCTCTGAATTTCATCCTAGATATCTACTCGGGACCACAACCTTTGCACCCCAGAGGTGTTCTCCTTCTCGTTAGGGGTCCCCTCTTCCGCTCACGGCTCGAATGAGCTAAGGTTTAGAAAGGATTTCCAGTAAAGATCCTTCTTCCCTGTCACTCCCAATCTCCCTAACCCTTGCCATTTATAGGAAATGAAGAAAAATGGAGATAGGGGATAAATAAATACATCAGAGAATGGATGAAAATATTGGAAAGAAGTAGAAAAACTAGAAAAAAAATGGACTCTGCTACGATCGCTGCCACAGAAACCATTATGCATCACCACAAAAGCTCATTGAAAATTACCTTGCCCACTAGAGAAAAGAGAGGAGAATGTGGAGAGTGGAAATGAGCCCACTCTCCACTACTCCCCTTTTTATAGGAGTCCCCACTCCCTTAATTATCACCATTAATAGGGGGAGCTAGTCATTTCGCGCTAATTTAAAACAACGACAGCACGAAAAACCAAACAATGGTTACCTCTCCTCAAGAGGCATGTGGCACTGCAATGCTGCCATAGTAGTTGAAATAGTGCTGACTCCCAGATAAAGTGTCTCGAGGAAGCCAAGCGTCAACTCACCCAATGACACACCATGTAACAATAGACGTCTGATCCCGATAGCAATCCCGAAACAAATCTGCAGTAACAAACCCCATGAGTAGCTCCATCGTAGGTCCAATTGCTTGGAGGCATCACGACACCACATTGTAGATCATGAATGACAGTGCAAAACCCCTTATTATTGGGGACAACTGACCAGGAATCTCTGATACGTGATCACAATTTTTCACTATGCACCCTTTCATAAAAACGAATCTCGACCATACTTTGCACCTGAACTGATCCTTGTGAAATGGGGCATTGCCTGTTCCTATTGGTCTCGGCATGTCGTACCTCGACACACTACTATTAAATCAGAGCATTGAGTTAGGGGCATTTGTTCTAGACTAGTATCCTGGATTCAGGCCCATCAAGAACGGTTCAGCTTGGTCGGTCCAATTATGGCCCTTGCCTATTGCAGTTCCTTAAGACTAATGACCCACTTAATAGATAACCATCATATCTTAATAGAATCCCTCATTTAATAAAGATATTTAGGGATCAAATCTACTCATAACTACCTCTCCTAATTGTAGGGAAACTATATCTCTTCAGATATTACTTCCCAAGCAAGTAACCCCACTCTATAAATATAGGTTTAAGCTAGGTTATAATTAGCAATTGGTCATTGAAGATTGTTTTAATGATAACATACATGAAGATGATAACAAGATCAAGTCTAGGACCTTTCAAGAATAGATTTAGGAGTTAAATCTTTTTGTAAAGGTAAAAGGGTTCACACTTGAACTCTAAACTTGTTTTTCAAAAACCTAATTAACACACATAGTTTCAAGGCTTTAAAATGGTTTTTGGTTTCTTAAGAAATAGTCTTTAAGTGTGTAAAAGCTTGTTGGATCTTTTAGAAACATTAGACAAGGTTTAAATGCTATTTAAAATTAGTTTCAAATATGTATATTCGAATAGAGGGTTTTCCTACTAGAATAGCAAAAGTCAAAATGTTAAGATTTACATTCCATCAAGCTTTATTCGAATAATACAGGGCACTATTCGAATAGAAGCTTAAAATGGCTATGCGCCCATGTGTTTTTAAAAAGTTTATTCAAATAACATGTTTCAGAATCCACTCCAGCTTATGCTAAAAACGCATTTATTCGAATAAAGGATTGTGTTGTTTGTAACACCCCAAATTTTCGTATCTCTTAAAAATTAACGCTAATTTTTTACTATTTAGTAATTTCCAAATGCCCCAAAATTATTTTGATTATTCCGTCAGTGTATTTGATCGTTTTGAGTGATTTACTCCGTGTTAGGGAAATAAAAATTTTTGAGCCGGGGAAAACTTTACGTAATTTAATTTTTACCGTTAGGTAATTATTTTACGTAATCTGATTTGATATTTATGCGTTTTCTAATTTTTGTGATTTTTATGGATGATTATGTATTTTTTTCTGCATGTGGGCCCAGGTGGTCCTAGGTGGGCCCAAGTGGGTCCCGCAAAGTAAAAATTTTTCTACGCATAGAAAAATTTGTACTGTTTAGAAGGAGACAGAGGATCTTACTAAACCTGAATCCGGAAAGAGTTTTAGAAAATTTCTTGTACTGTGTTTTGTACTGTATTTAATTATTGGACGATAAAAATATAGTAAATATATTCTTTTGTGGGGGGTTTTTAGCAGATAAAAATAGAAATTATATTGCTTAAGTCAATCTTAGTGGTTTGGATATCCACCATTGATTTAATTAATGATGGAGACTTGATCTTAATTTAATCAACGGAGGAGATTTGATCTTAAAAGTAAATAAGATCATTTATAACCGTTAGATAGAGATTAAATCAATGGTAGAGATTTGATCTCAAAAAGTGACAAAGACCATTTATAACCATTGGATTTAGAAGTGATCAAGGGGGAGAATTGGTCTTGTAAAAAAAGGAATGGAAGAGAAATTTATGACCATTGGATTTAGATTTAATTAATGGTGAAGATTTAGTCTTAAAAAGTGACAAAGACTAATTATAACCTTGGATTAAAAGTTAGAAGGAGCTTCATCTTAACCCTTAATTTTGAAGACACATCCAATGACTAGAATTTAAAGGAGAAAGATCCAATTACTTTTAAGTCTTAAAATAAAAAATCTACATTAATCCTAACTTGAATTAATCAATGGTTAGAAATGCTTTCAAATGGTGGCTAATTATTATGGTCATTTATTGAATGCACAAGGAGAAACATGCATGGAAGGGGATGGTTTTGGATTGTTTAGGAGACATTTTTGAGTAGCCTTTTTAGGCCAAAGAAAAAGTTTCATGTCATTATTATTGGTTTAGTCAATGTTTCATCATAATTGATCATTATTGATCAAATAGCACTCAAGAAGAATGCAAGAAGGGGGGGCTACGGTTGTGGTCTGAATTTAGGAGCTTTGAAGACTACAATTGATCACCTTTGGTCATTATTGATCATTCATTCTTGTCTCCAAAATTATCAAGAACCAAAACACAAAAGTTTTCTCTCCATTTCTCTCCTTCTTCATGTTTTGGCCAAGCACTTCAAGAACACCTTCCATCACTTTTTAATTTCATCCAACTTGATTTTCTAAACCTAAACACTATTCTAAGAACATCTCTAGTTATCAGTTTTTCTAAAATCATTCATCTTGAGCTTCAAATCCAAGCTTCAAGTTTCTATCAAAAATAAAAAATTCCATCTTTGTGCTTCAAGAGGAACCATTCGGTCAAGACCCCTAAAACCACTCTCCAATCTCTTTTAATTTCATTCAACCATAGATCTTGAATCTACATGAAATTCTAAGCAACTTTCATGTTGAAGACTTCCTCTAAATCATTCATCTTCATGGATTTTCTTCAAGATCCAAGTTATGGGGTAATTATGGTGAAGTGTAAGGAAACTTTATTTCTTCTCTTCTTTTTCATGATCTAAACTATGTTTGATCCATGGTTCTCTTAATCAAGCTTAGTATACTAATTTTTATGTGTTTTGTTTTGTATTTGAGAAGCTCTTGGTGATGAAGGACTTGGAAAAAGAAGCAAAACAAAGAGCTTTTGAGGATCTTCAAGAGGTAAGAGGGAGATCCATCTCACCAACCAAGCATGGTGGTGAGAGATGGTCTTATATTTGATGGATGTTGAATCCATGTGAGGATTCATATCCATGGTCATGTAATTAATTTGTGGGTGTTTATGAGCTTTGATTATTTGCCTATGCTTGATATGCTTTGCATGAGTTTATGACTTTGATGGTATGCTTATACTATGCATGATTTATTGCTTTGATTATGGTATGCTTATAATATATATTTGAATATGTATGTATATGCCATGATTTGATGATGGAAAGAAAATCAATTCTTGGCTCCAATGGCCAAAGAATGATTACAGTTTTGGCACCCAAGGTTAGGGTTTCATGTTGAAATTTTTCAAGAACAAGGGAATTAATTTTTGATCCCTAGAACATGGTGAATTTTGGTTAAGACACCTCAAGATAGGTGTTCACAAAATTAATATTTTCTTGAATGATGAAAATGGATGTTTAGAAAAGTAAGAAAAATAAACAAAGAATTTATTTTTCAAAGAGTACATGAATACGGTTTTAAAAGGATTTTTATTAATTTATTTAGTGTAAAAAGTTTCTAAGTGTTTTACTAAACATGAGATTTAAATGAAAATAGCAATGATAATTTTAAGGATTTACAAAGAAAGTGAAAAAGGATTTGTAAAGAAAGTAAAAATGAATTTGAACAAATGGGTTTGATTTTTATGACCATCGGTATTTCAGTTTTAAAAATAAAATTTTAATGGTTG
This sequence comes from Ormosia emarginata, assembly GCA_029884605.1. Taxonomy (NCBI): domain Eukaryota; kingdom Viridiplantae; phylum Streptophyta; class Magnoliopsida; order Fabales; family Fabaceae; genus Ormosia; species Ormosia emarginata. The sequence goes on along the minus strand of JAQQTP010000078.1, from coordinate 13,198,866 downwards.
TATTTGTGTAAAACCATATCAATTTAAAAGGAAAAGTATTTGATGACTTTAATGGTTTTGTTTGTATAAAACCATATTGATTTAGAAGAAAAAAATGTTTTGATGATTTCAATAGTCATGTCCACGTTTTTGTAGGCTTGTAATGCCTTGATTTTTATGAACAATGTGAATTTCAAAGTGGAAACGTAACTGGATTTAATACAAGGATTTTGGAAAGGGAATCAAAGTATTTTATCACTTGAGAAATGAACTTTCATATGAAAATGAAAAAGAAAAGTTGCAAGGGTTTGAATCTTAATTTGTTTTGAAGAGAATTGATTTTAGAATTGATTTAGGAAAAATGGAGAATATAATGGTGTTTTGAAAATTTACTAACGTATAACTTATTTTCAAGTTTTGAAATACGTTAAAAAAAATGTTAAGTTTTGAAACGTTGATTTACATCAATGGAAAAGTGATTTTGTGAATTATATTTTGAAAAAGAATTTCTTGAGTAAAGAACTGTGGAAAAATATTTTTTTGAGTAAGAAAATATATTAAATGAAATATAAAGTTACATTATTTTGAGAAAAGTTAGAAAGGAATTTTTAAAGGTCAAGAAATATTTTCTCAGTAATGAAATTGTGGTGAAAAATTATTTACGTATCTTAAAAACGTGATTTTTTAAGTTACGTGATATGGAAAAATATTTCTATGTGATTTTAAATACGTTGAAATAATTATACGCGATTTGAATTTACGTTTAAATATTTTACGTGATTTGAACTACTGTTGATAAATCACTACGTGATTGAATAGCGATAGAATATTTTTTTTTTGCGATTGTGAAAATGGGAGAAAATTGTTATGAGATTTGGAAAGTGTTTTAAATATTTTGAGAATGATAGAAAATGATTTACGTGACGTAAAAGAATGATTTTTTTAAGTTACGCGATTTTGGAAACAGTGGAAAAATATTATGCAATTTGAGAAACATATGTTTTTACGCGATTGAGAAAAACGTTAAAAATTAGTACGTGGTTTAAAAGTGCAACAGAAGAGTTGCAACATTTTGAAAACGTAATAGAAATATTACAAAATTTTGTAAACGTAATGTGATAGTGTTACGGTATTGTAAAAATGTAATAAAAACGTTTTGGAATTTTAAAACGTAACAAAAGTGTTACTGATATTGTGAAAATATAAAAGAAGTGTTATGGTATTGTGAAAACATAACGAAACGTTTTTGAATTGTGAAAACGTAATTAAATGTTACGCGATTGTGAAAATAGGGTAAAAGTGTTTTACAACTATGAAAAACGTGATAACATGATTTTATTTGTTTGAAGTACAAGATGATTCTTGTTAAACCAGGTGTCCATACACTTGTTTGTGAGAAAATGACATATTTGTACGTGATTGGATTTGGTGCATTATACATGCATTGGAATGGTCGATGAGGAATTTGGATGTGGCTGATTGCTAGGAGAAACACACCTCTTGAGTGGGTGCGATATGCGTAGTGTAGGTCACTTGTTGACCTTGAGGGCATCAGGGTGCGGGTTGCTTACACTGGTGGTTGGTCGCGCTTCTTCCCGTAGGTTAGACCGATGCAATACACCGATGATCCTGACCGAGACACTATTCTTAATCAAGATCTGATAAAGACTATCGTGTATGTGATAGATGTGCAAAAATTGAAATGAGAATTAAAGCACGTGGTCTGAGGCACGTGGTACCGGCAGATCTTTTCGATCATTTCTCCGACCTGAGTTTAGCTCCATGGAGTAGGAAATCGAGTCTTGTGTACATGCATAATCTGAACATTTGTATCTGTGTGATATATTAATTAAGAAATATTGGCTATGACAACTGTTTTAAATACTTGGATTGATATATGTTTGGATGATGATAGTTGATTAATCTTGAATATATTATTGGAAGTTTGGTATGATATCCCTATATGATATTGTTGTTTGTGTTATCTCTGTTTCTGCCATGTTGAGTGCTTGGTGTAGGTGATCTCACCTCTTTGTTATGTTGTTTTACTGTGTCTGTACTGTTAAAATCAAATAATAGAAGGATCGAGTTGTCTTAGACATAACGGGCGATGGATACTCTGAGATTGATGACAACAATAAGGAGTAAACATTCAGGACTCGAAGGTGTACAGTGTTGACAAAGAACAGATGTAGAACAGATATCTGATGCAACAAGATGGATACACAACATGAATAAGTATGTTAAGTTTTAACGTTAGTGTTATACCGTAATTAAGTAGAACTGTCATAGGGTTACTACTGTTAAAAAAAAAAAAAAGAGAGTCTGTTAGTTTTATATTTCTCTTTAAATTGTGAAATATTAATTGGTGTCAATATTGTATATTAATCAGTTTAAATATATTTTCAGAAATACTTACGGATTTCAGTAAGTTTATGTTTCAGTAAAGAAAGAAATTTTAAAACCCATCTTTTTATAACTCAAACTTTGTGCGAACTTCTTTTCAGATTATGAGTCGGGAGTCAGACATGTGATACCCTAGGGAGGGTGTTACATTGTTTGAATAAATGAGTTTCCAGAATAAAAAATTAACGGCTAGTTTGCTTGCATTTAATGCTCCAACCAACCCCAACAGTTCTTTAATGCTTTGTGTAGCATCATCTTTTTAGCATGTTAGACTAGTTTATGATTACAAAGGTAGCATAACACTTGTTTGTCATGTCTGTAAAGTTTTGTGACAAATTGAATTAATTTAGGTACTTTGTTGCAACTCAGAGTATGAAAAGTAGCTTAAAATGACTTAGATAGTAGCATAAATGATTAAATTATGGGAAATAAACCTAGAGAGTTTGTTTCTAAGTCATAAATAAGGGGAAGATGATGCAGTTAAAATTTGAGAGTAATCGAAGTTAGTTTGGTATTTTTAGGTATACTGGGTGTGCATTTTAATACTGGATTAACTAGCAGTAGATATGAAAAATTGAGAAAATGATGAAATAATAATTTAGATGAATCCTATGATTTATTCTAAAGTTGTTGGAAGTCAAGAAACTTGTTTAGCAAAGTTTAAGTGTTCTTAACATATATGAAGTTTTCAGTATATGGTTTAAGTGGCCTTTGGTCTTATCTCTTGACTTTGTTTTCTCTTCTTCCATACGTTCCATTTACTGGAAAACAAAGAAAAGAAAAAAAAAAGAAAACAAGAGGAAACAAAGGAAAATGGGGGGAAAAAGAAAAGGGAAGAGGAAAAGAAGAAAATAAAGACCAAGCCAAGAATTGAAGTTCATCATCCAAGCAACAAGAGGTAGGGGTCCTTGATTCTCATCCTTCTTCCTTAATCTTCATCTTGTTCTTAGATTGGCTTGATGAGGAATAATGGGTTTTGGGTGAGAATAGGGAGATAGATCTTAGTTTGATGCTTGGTTAAGAATTTAGAACTCTTGGAATCCATAGCTTTCTAGTGGTGGAATCCATAATTTTCTAGTGGTTAGTTTATTGAGAGATGGATTTGAAACCCATTTTTGATTGGATTGATTTGGTAATGTTGAATGTTTGGATCCTAAATATATGTTGTGGTTGAGTTGATTTTTGATGTTTTTGATATTTGAATGGTTATAGATCTTGAATGAATGAAATGAGTTGAGTTGGATGAAGTTCTTGATGAGTTTTTAGAAAACCTAAAAATTCAAAGAGAAGTCGCGGCATTAGTAGAAGGGGAGCCACGACACTCCCATTTCAGCAGCGTAGGCTTTTGAACCAAAGAGCTCGAGGCAGCGGCGCCCTTGGGTTTGTGCTACGATACAAATGTTTTTTTTTTCATTTTTGAGGATTTTATGCCTTTCCAAGTGGTGTTTTGCCTTAGTTGGGTATCTAGGACCATAGGCAACATGAAATTGCATGAATTAACAGTTGAGAAGTGTTAGAGATGAGGAACTTGATATGAGCACAAGTGGAGTTTTTCAAGTTTTCCAAGAGTATGATTTATTTCAAATTTATATCTAGAACTTTTAACACATTAATGTGACTTATAATATCACTAGTGATGTTAATGTGACTTATAATATCACTAGTGATGTTAATGTGACTTATAATATCACTAGTGATGTGAATGTGAAGTAATCTAGATATAAGTTTGATAAGGAAGAAGTACTTATCATTGAGGCACAATTGACCTATTTTAGATAAAGTTAAGTTGATTGTGCTAGTTTAGAGAAAATACTCTCTTATCCTCTTAAATTGGGAGTAAATGGAGTGTATAGCAAGAATTGGTTCCTTTATTTATAAAGTTGAACTATAATACACGATCCCTAACTAAAGGAGCGAGGCAAGCCCCTAGACCTTGCAAAGGAATGAGAAAAACACTTTGCTAAAGGTGAAATTGTGATGAGTTAAATCCTATGCTAGGCTAAGGATGAGTTAAATCCTATGCTAGGCTAAAGATGAGTTAAGATTGATGTCGGGTGAAGGATTGTGATAAATACTTTCCCTAGTGAGAATGATATTTTTTATTTGAATAACCATTTGTTTAATATCAACAATAAGTTTATGAGTTATAGTTTTATGATCATACCTTTGTGTATATTTATGTTAGTGCCACGAAATATTTGTTTTATTATTGAGAATTTTTATATTCTCACCTTGATTATGTTTCATGGTTAGCATGATAAGACCTTTCATAAGGAATAAAGAAGAAAAAGTAAAAGAAGAAAAAGCCCCAAGAATAGATCAATTTATTCTTATGTTTGATATTAATTCTTGTAAAGTTTATTATCTTGAGTTGTTTTTGTTATATATATTACATTTGCCTTTGAGGCTTTTGATGTAAATATATATAACTTCTGTTTATCGTTGTTTTCCATATTTATTTGTTTTAAATGGTATGAGACTAGTTTGTTAAATAGTCTAGCAGTAGCATAGTTAATGCTACTTATGTTAATATATGAGGAATATATCGTGATAAATTTATTAGGATGTTATATTATGGTATCAGAGTAGTTCATCATGTTGAGTCGGAGTATGGACTAACTAAGTTTAGACAAGATAGAGTTTTTTCGCTTAGCATTATGCATTTCTTGTCTCTTTTGTGAGATGTTTACATGACTTGGCCTTGTTTGAATGTTATTAGCTACTGTTATATTGTCATATGGTATTGAGATTAATCAACTCAATATTTAATGTCTTGTGTATACAAGAAACTATGGCTTCTTTAAGGTGCACTATAGGAAACGAGAATTCTTCTGGTGAGAGCCCTAGCATGGCTGAAGCAATAATGACAATGGCCAAGGCTATGCAAGAACAAACAACTACTACCAACAGGATGTTAGAGAGGTTGGAAGCCACTCAACCTTAACAACAAGTACTTCCACCAGTACCACCTCTAGTGCAAGAGGTACAAATGGGAAAGAATCAACATTTTCAAGACCTTGTAGAGTTTAGAAGCTTAAACCCTCCAATATTCAAAGGTGAGTACAACTCGGTGAAAGTTGATGAGTGGTTAACCGAAATGAAGAAGATTTATGAAGCCATGCAATGTTCTGATGAACAAAGAGTTTCCTTCGCTACAACTCAGTGAACGCTCTGTTTAGTGGAGAAGTAGAGCATTGATGGAGGAATGCTAAAAGGTTGCTGGAAGCTGCAGCCACACAGATTACATGGGAAGTGTTCAAAAACACTTTCTTGGAAAAGTACTACCCAAAGTTAGTGCAAAAGGAAAAAGAAGTAGAGTTCTTGAAGCTCGAGCAAGGAAACATGACAGTGGGTGAGTATGAGACAAAGTTTGACAACTTGTCAAAGTTCTCACCTTAGTATAGGCTTAACCTGGATGAGAACTCCATGTGTGTCAAGTTCAAATTCGAATTAAGAGAAGATATTAGAAGGATTATATAACCCTTGGAGATCAGAGACTTCGTTTCTTTAGTGAACAAGTGTAGAATAGTGGAAAATGATTATCTCTAATTCCAACCAGAGTAGAAAACAGAAAGCTCCCTTAAGCGAAAGAAGTTTGATGAGAAGAAAAGTACTCTTAAATTAGGATACCCATAAGATAAGGGTAAACAGGTTCAAGGAGGAACAAGGGGACTTAAATGTCCTAAGTGTAGGAGATTTCATGAGAACAGGCCTTGCTTGGCAGGGCAATCAGTTTTCTATTTGTGTTGTCAACTAGGGCATATATCCAATGAGTGCCCATAAAAGCATAAAGCAGTATTCATCCCAAGACCGCAAGCTCCAGGAAGAGTTTATACTCTGAGCAGTAATAAGGTGACTCAATCTACAGATCTGATCCAAGGTAAATACATAATCCATATTCACGTGTTAACTATTTTATATGATTTAGGAACATCTCACTCTTTTGTTTCTTGTGATTGTGTGAAGATGTTAAGTTTACCTATAACAGACCTTCCTTATGATCTAGTTGTTTCCACTCCCACTAGCAAATCTGTTACAACTTCTAAAGTTTGCTTAGATTGTTATATTAAGATAGAAGATAAGATTTTATTTGTGAATCTTATTTGTTTACCTCTTATAGATATTGATGTCATTATTGATATGGATTGATTGTCTGCCAACTATGTGATTTTAAATTGTGTAGATAAAACCATTGCCTTTATGTTAGATATGTCCACTAAAGTTACCCCTTCTGAGTCAATGTTTTTCAATGCCAACTAAGTGTATCACTGTTTGGAGGAGGAAGCTCAAGGGTATGTTCTCCTTTTCTCTTTAACTACAGAGGTTAATTAGAGTTTAGATAATATACTAATAGTGATGGAGTATCCTGAAGTGTTCCCGAAGGATATAATAAAGTTGCCACCCACGAGAAAGATAGAGTTTATTATAGATTTAGTACAGGGGACAAGACCTATTTCTATAGCACCCTATAAGATGACACCTTTAGAACTAGTCGAGCTCAAAAAACAGATGAAAGAATTGTTAGAAAAATTATTCATAAGACTTAGTGTTTCTCCTTGGGGAGCACCTGTTTTACAAGTAAAGAAGAAAGATGGTACCATAAGGCTTTGTGTAAACTATAGACAGTTAAATAAGATAATCATCAAGAACAAGTATCCATTGCCTAGTATAGATGATCTAATAGACTAATTGAGAGGAACATCAGTGTTCTAAAAAATTAACCTAAGATCAAGATATCACCAAATAAGGGTTAAGGAAGAAGATATCCCTAAAACCGCTTTTAGGACTAGGTATAGGCATTATGAATACCTTGTGATGTCCTTTGGGTTAACAAATGCATCAGTTGTATTCATGAATTACATAAATATGATTTTTAGACCTTATCTAGACAAGTTTGTAGTAGTATTCATAGATGATATCATAATCTATTCTAAGACAGTGGAAGAGCATGACACTACAAAAAATTAGGTAAATTACGGCAGTTTTTTTTTAATATTACGGCGGTTTCAACCGCCGTTTTTTGCCTTAGCGGCCGCTTTCGCAACTGACGTAATTTTCATCGCCGTTCGGTATAATACGGCGGTTTTTCGATAACCGCCACGATAATCGCCACAATTTACCATGTATAAAACGACGATTTTATGTTGTATAAAACAACAGTCAAAACTGCCGCAATTTACCTATAATTATTTATGTTAGTAAATTATGGCAGTTTTGACTGCCGTAATTAGCTATAAATTAGGGCAGTCAAAACTGCCGTAATTCACGGTAAATTACGGCAGTCAAAACTACCTTAATTCTTAGTAAATTATGGCAGTTTTGCCACTAATTACGACAGTTTTGACTGCCGTAACTTACTAAGAATTACTGGCGCTTTTTACTCACGATTTCTTGAAGAATTATGACAGTCATACACTTAAAAATTACTGATAGATTTTTGTAATTGCAGCAAGTTACGACAATTAAAACTGCCGTAATTTACAGATAGTTACAACAACTAATTTTCATATTTACATCAGTTTTCATGTTTATTATGACAATTATTATTTGTCAAAACCTACAAATATAAATATAATAATTTTGATTAATGAAATGTAAAAAGAAATACTCATTCATTTAATTTACCAAATATCAAAGTTAACATGAGTACATTAACTTAATAACTGCAAATTATAAGTCATCAACATTTTGATAAATAACATCCTAAATAATAACATAAATACACAAGTAAAATAACTCCAAATTACATATAAGTCAAACAATTAGTAAATTAATTAATGAGGACTTGAAATATCCACTGATTGATGAGTGTTACTTCCATTGCATGATCTTCTTAGGTCATTAGGAGATAGAGCCCCGCTACCTTCATCTGGTACCTATAAAAGGACAATTATATTTGAGATTCTCTTAACATAACAACCAAACATATATAGGAGAGGAAAAAAACAACACCAATAGATAACACAATGTTAAAGTACTAATATAGGTATGTTCAAAATTTTCTGAAAACTTCCATTTTATCAGTTCAATATCGCTATTACACATAAGCTTTATCTGTAGTTGACACAAAGATTAGCACACGTAGGGTATGCTAGGTTCAGAGAATATATCATTTACCTAAGGAAGATTTGTTGTTTACACTGTTAGCATATAACAGTTACATACACTTTGGTAGCATATTATTCATAAACACAATAATAGTACAAAGAATATCAGTCAGATACCTAATAATCAATTCCGAACTGAGAATTAATAAATTCACTACATATGTAACTGGATTTTGAAAATTAAACTTGTGATATGTCATGAATTTATAAGGCTGTCATCCCAATATCCATAGCTCATTGATTTACACTAGAAAATGAATTTCAGGGCTAAGGAGTAATTTGATTTTGAAAACTAAACTTGTGAAATGTTATGAAGTTATAAGGATGACAAAATAATGACAAGTCCCGAAACAAAAAAAGAAGAGAAAAGCTTAAAGAGATTTGATAATAGAGAGAAAGAAGGAGAGAAAAAGAGAATGCAAGCCAGGCACAATTACATACACACATATCATTATCACATATCAATCTCATTTAATCCGAACCTGTAAGAGTTCAATGCATAGCTTCTAAGTTTCAAAAGGAAGACAAGGCCAAGAATCTGACTAGAACTCTTAGAACAAGGAAATTGTTTCAGAATGATACCAAGAAAAGACAAATAGACCTGCATTTAATTCTCCTAAGTTGATTAGAAAATAGAAATCCTTCTCATTCTCATATATAAATCTCCTCACATATGAAATACTGATAAATCATAAGCAAATGATCCATTTCAATACCAATAACAAAATCGACAACTATTTAGTGTAATTCCTTCATAGCATGTTTTCCATGCATAAAATTTGAAATTTGGTAAAAAAAAAATGTCAAAACCTCATTCCTTTGAAGCCTTTCATTTGTTGCAAGAACATAGACATGAACATTGTTATTTACAGCATAATGCACAATGTTGTGCAAAAGCCTCATGGTGCCATTGTGCATTGTGTTGTGCTTATGCAGGGCAATAATGAAATGTTGAATAGTGGAGCAGATCCTAGACCTAGAAGTGTTACACTAACATTCAGGGTTGTATGTTAGTGGAACATATGAGAAATGTTGAAATATCCAGATTGATATGCATGCATCATATAATTCTACTAAAAACACAACCCACAAATTTAACTAGTAAACAAATCAGTTTTCCAACTCTTCAACTATAACATAATAAGAGCAAAATCTCAATTCAACCATATTCAGGAAAATCAAAAAATTTATTTGAATAGAACAAGAAAAGATGTAAAGATGATATACATGTGGTGTAGGATTTTGAAATAAGCCAACTAACTCCTCAGGAAGCCTTCCTCCTTCCTTCATAGCAATGTAGGCACACAAAGCTTGCAATTGTGATTCCATAGTCACCACCTTTTGTCGTAAGTCAGGAGAGGATGTGTTAGCACTAGATGAACCTGAGTTCATAACTCCAAGACGTGTGGTAGTATGCTTGAATGCAACGGTAGGAACCACTCCCATTCCTAATCCTCGAACACTGCCAGAGTGCTCTTTTCCAAATACCACACCAACAGCATCATTTGGAGAAATTTTAGAGTAATTATCCTCCCTTTGACTTAAATGTTCTTCAATTTCTTTCTACATAAAGACCAAAAAAGAGAATAAATATATTACAAGGCCAGTGTGTGTGTTCCATCCAGATAAGGTACCAAGTCCAGGGAAGTCACTAATTGTCCACGTCAGAGCTGCTCGCATTCTAAACATTTCATTCTTTGAAGAATCTAATGTTTGCACTCCATCATACCACAAATCCCTCAAATCTTTGATAAGAGGTTGTAAGTACACATCTATGTTATTCCCTGGCATTTGTTTTCCTGGAATGATCATTGAGAGGATGAATGAAGTTTGCTTCATGCACTCCCAAGGAGGGCTATTGTATAGGATAAGAACTACTGGCCAAATGCTATAATTTGTACTCATGGTTCCAAAAGGGTTAAAACCATCACTAGCCAAGCCAAGTCATACATTTCGAGGATCAGCGGTAAATTCAGAATGAATAAAGTCGAATCTTTTCCAAGCCTTCGAATCTCTAGGATGCCTCATCAATCCATCTTGGTTACCCTCCGACATATGCCAGGTCATAGACTTAGCAGTCTTTGAACACATAAACAATCTTTGTAACCTTGGCTTTTTTTGGAAAGTAACACAAAATCTTTGCAGGTTGCTTCTTCTTTTTCTTATTATCCTTCCACTTAGATTCCTTGCATCTTCTACATTCTTCTAAGTGTTCGTCATCCCCCCAATATAACATACAATCATTTGGACAAGCAGGTATCTTGGTATAATTAAGACCAAGTTTGTTGATGATTTTCTTGGCCTCATAGAATGAAACAGGAATCTTGGCATCTTCAAATGCATCTTTTAACAATTCCAAAATCATAGTCATAGCTTTGTCACTCATCCTGCACAAACATTTAATATGATACAATTTTACCAGAAAAGACAATTTCAAATACTTCGTACACCCTTCATACAATTCTTGATTACCGTGTTTGAGCAACTCGTAAAACTCTACATTATCTTCATTATGCACCTCATTATGCCCTTCATTTAATGTCTCTTCTCTATTAATAGCCTCAGAAGACACACCAGGTTCATTAAAATTGTGCCCAGTGAACCCAAATGCATCATTTATCATGGTTTCCATCGAATTTTGGGGTTGAAAAGTGTCCTCCATGACATGTGTGCCTTCAAAAGCCTCTGACTAAATTACATTTGATTCTTCACCATGCTAATACCAAACTTTGTAATTTTTCAGAAAAGGCCGTAAAGTTAGGTGTTCTTGAACTACTTCTCTTGTTTGCCACTTCTTAAAACCACACTTTGAACATGGACACTTAATTTTATGCCCGTCAATAGACTGATGTTGAAATGCAAAATCCAAAAACTTGCTTAACCCAACCGCATATTCAGTTGCGTTCCGTGGTTTACTAATCCAAGACTTATCCATCGGCATGACTAGAAAGGAAAATTTAATATTACAATTTAAAATTAATACAATTGTGCAAATTTAAATGGTGATATATGAGAAAAGAAGATAACAGTATAATAAAATAAAATGTACTTCTAAAGTGTTGCATTTAACATTAATATAATTTAACCTTATGCAATGCTCATAATTGGTGTTGCAACCCCCCACAAATGTCATCAGCTTCTACTTTTCTATTATCTTTGCTTATCCAAAATTATCTCCATCCTCAACAATGATAAGATATGCTAGCTGAACTTGCTTACTTCTGCCACTAAATCCAAGCCACATTAGAGGGCACTAACTAATATATCTACAATGCACTACCACCCATCTACCAAGTTTTCCATCTCATGCACAAAACACAAATTCAATCTGCATTGCAGCCTCAATACAATTTTTTTGGTAGTTTTTGCCTATACAATTAAAACAAGTTGAAGCTGCCCCACAAATAACTTGCACATATCTCAAAGATCTCATAATCAACAATTAATACAAAAAGTCTACAATTGCGTCCGAAATTTTATCTTATCAAAGAGGAAAGCCAGGTAATCCAAAGGATTGCTAAAATGACAAGTACTTCAAGCCAACACAAAAGGATTGCTAATTTTAAATTTGCAGCTTACCTTGCTCATTGTTTTCACTAAGCTGCTTCCAAGTCTATTTCTAACAAAAGAAAATGCTTCCCAAAATGGTAAATGTGGCAAAGTCCACCAAGTACCAAGAATTCCAACCAAAGTGAACTTTTGATCTCTTACTTCAACAACCCAGGCAAAGAAGCTTATAGTCCCGAACTTCAACTTCACCTTAGTACAGGCGTATAGTGATCAGTAGATAAAAGGATCAACGTGATGTCAAAGTCAATAATCACCCAATAAAAGTGTTCTGAGCCAATGAGATGACTGAAATTCAGAGCACATATAAGATCTTAAATTATCCTGATATTTGATGATATACACACATTACAAATTCACATTCAAAATACGATATTTTTTCTACCAACACAGCTGAACCAATATATCATCAATGCACACATACTTTTTTGACACCACTTTATAAAATATATAGTGGGAAAATACTTTACAAACAGAAATCATATAATAACAGTTAATAAATAAATATGCATATCCATTTGGTATATTAACAAACATCACTGCCACATTGGTAGTTAATATTAGATATGTAACTTTTATAAGTAATGATTATTAAAATCAATTATAATTGCCTTTTCTCTCAAATTATGTACTATTACATATATAATTGACTACAAATAGAAATTAGCATGAGTGAGATATAATTTTCAAGTGATATAAATCGGTGACACCATAAATCCTTTTTATAATGAGTTATAATTAAAATTAAATTATATATATGTATATATATAAGGTTGAAGATAAACTGACCTATAGAGACGCCAATGTCGGTATCAGCGACTTGATTCTTGCGGAGTTTCCTCTCCAAATGTGCAGCTATCCATATTGTCCCAAGGGGCCCTTTCTTGGCCAATATAAACTGAGAATAAAACATTATATCTTCACCCTTTTCACTTTACTAATAAATAGATAAATACCTATTTCTATTTCTCATGCAAGACAAGGCCCTAAAATTTTCAAGCTGAAAGCGTAACGAAACCCTAATTGCTCAAAAATTTTCAGCTCAGCAGTAAAGTAACAGAAAGCTCCATACACTACACATAACCATCTACAAATTTATTGGGTATTCATTTGGCCAAAAGTGGATTCAACAAATATATGGGTTAGAACTTAGAAACATCAAGGTATTTATTCCAACCTTCAAAACCAACTACTACTTCAACCATCATTGATATGTCAATTAAGATTAAAAAGTATAATAAAAAATATACACCTCAAATTTGAAACAGACAAGAAAATACAAAAAAAAAATTGAATGAAGAAACAGTGAGAGAGAGAACCTCCAATGTTGTCGAGAAGATGGTGTTGAAAAGCAAAGAACAAGAAGCGAGAGGACCAACAGAGGGAGAGAGGCGTGGCGAGAGAGAGTGAGACGTGGCGGCGAGAGAGGGTAAGACGCGGTGGCCGTGTTTCCAAAGCGGCGTCAAGGGCACGATTTCCGTACGGCCAAACAGAAATGAAGAGGCCATAAGGATCTGGAACTTTGAGTGAGAGAGAATGAGAGTGAGAGTACGAGAGAGAGAGAGGGTGAGACCGAGAGTGAGGTGAGGGTGAGAGTATGAGAGAGAGAGAGAGGTGAGGCCGAGGATGAGGCCGAGGCCGAGAGGAATTATTTTGGTGTGAGGGGGGAAGTGAAATTTTAGTTTTTTTAAAATTATTTTAATTAAAATTTAAAATTAAAATAACGACAGTTAAAACTGTCGTTTTATACATATAACTGCCGTTTTTCACTTGTAAAAAGTGGCAGGTGGGCAACTGACGTATTATATTTTAGATTACGACGCTTTTGATAATTCTTTGTATTAAAGCCGTCGTAATTTACCTAATTTTTTGTAGTGTGAGTTGCATCTCCAAGCAGTTTTAGAGATTCTTAGAGAAAAGAAGTTGATTGCCAAACTTTCAAAGTGTGAGTTTTGGCTTTCAGAAGTTCAGTTTCTAGGGCATGTGATTTCTAAAGAAGGAATTTCAGTAGACCCTACTAACGTTGAAGCAGTATTGTAGTAGGAGAGACCCACCACTGTGATCGAGTTAAGGAGTGTTATAGGCCTGGCTGGATACTACAGAAGATTTATTAATGAATTTTCACATATAGTACTACCTTTGACTAGATTAACTAGGAAATGTAGTACTTTTATATGGACTCAAGAATGTAAAGATAGTTTCTAAGAGCTTAAGATGAGGTTAACTATTACACCAGTTTTGGTGATTCCACATCCTTAGAAGAGATTTGCAGTGTTTTGTGATGCTTCAAAGATGGGTTTAGGGTGTGTTCTGATGCAACATAGGCGAGTAGTTGCTTATGCATCGAGGTAGTTGAGGCCTCATGAGGAAAACTATCCCACTCACGATTTGGAATTAGTCATAGTAGTGTTTGCCTTGAAAATTTGGAGACATTATCTTTATGGAGTTCAGTTTGAGGTATTTAGCTATCATAAGAGTTTAAAACATTTATTTGATCAAAAGGAGCTAAACATGAGACAGAGGAAATGGATGGAGTGCCTAAAGGATTATGACTTTGAGCTTAAGTATCACTTGGGTAAGGCCAATGTAGTGGTCGATGCCCTGAATAGGAAATCCCTACATGTGTCTCGGATGATGGTTCAAGAGGGTCAGCTTCTTGAGAAGTTTAGAGCTTTGAGCCTTAGGGTAGCTGTGACACCATAAAGTCTCTTTATGAGTAAGGTGGACATTGTTAGTGATCTGAGAGCTCAAATTCTAGAAGCTCAAAGTGAGGATGAAACCCTAAGTAAGATAAGAGAACAGATTTTCTTAGGGGATCAAATAAAGTTTGATATGGCCGATGATGGAATAATTAAGTCTAGAGATAGACTTCACATTCCAAGAGATTCTACCATCAAAGAGAAAATCTTAGAGGAAGCTTATATGAGTCAATACACCATCCATCAACGAGCTACTAAGATGTATCAAGATTTAAAGCAGATGTTTTGGTGGCCGAGAATGAAGAAATAAATTGCAGAGTTTGTGTCTAGGTGCTTGGTGTGCCAAAAAGTTAAGATAGAACACTAAAAACCTTTACGACCACTTCAATCTTTAGAGATTCCCGAGTGGAAATGAGATCATATCACAATGGACTTTGTGACATGTCTACCTAGAACTCAACCAGGAAATGATGCAATCTAGGTCATAGTGGAGAGGCTAACCAAATCTGCCCACTTCTTGTCAATTAAGACCAATTACTCCTTAGATAAACTAGCTCAGTTGCATTTAAAAGAGATAGTTAGATTACATAGTATTCCCCTCAGTATAGTTTCAGATAGAGATCTTAGATTCACATCCAGATTTTAGGGAGCTTTGCAAAAGGCCTATGGGACTAGGCTCAATTTTAGTACAACATATCATCCACAAACAGACGGGCATTCAAATAGAACTATCTAAACCCTAGAAGATATGCTAAGAGCATGTGTTTTAGATTAGCGAGGTAGTTAGGATAGACTTTTACCTTTAGTGGAATTTGCCTACTATAGTAGTTACCATACCAACATTAGAATAACACCTTATGAAGCCCTTTATGGTTGAAGTGTAGGTCACCATTATGTTGATATGAGGTGGGAGAAAGAGCTATTCTAGGACCTGAGTTAGTGCAGCAAACTTCAGATCAAATTAGAAAAAAATAGGGATAGAATGACTATAGCTCAGAGTAGGCAAAAGAGTTATGCTAATAGAATGAGGAGACCTCTAGAGTTTGAAGAATGAGAATATATTTTCTTGAGAGTCACTCCTACAACCGAAATTGGTAGAGCATTGAGAACAAGGAAATTAAACCCTCGTTTCATTAGTTCTTACCAAAACCTTAAAAGAGTTGGACCTGTAGCCTACCAGATAACCCTTCCTTCATGTTTGTCAAACCTTCACGATGTGTTTCATGTGTCTTAGCTCAGAAAGTACAATCCGGATCCTTCACACATCATAAGAAATGAATTTATTCTATTAAGAGATGATTTGTCTTATGCTGTGAAACCGGTGAGGATTGTAGACAAAGGAGTCAAAGAGCTCAGAGATAAACAGATTTCTCTAGTGAAGGTGTTATGGGGTGAAGCAGGTGTAGAAGAGGCTACATGGGAGCTAGAGTCTCGAATGCAACAAGATTACCCATAGATGTTTATATGAGGTAAGCAATTTTGAGGACAAAATTTTAAAAAGGAGGGAAGAAATGTAACGTCCTCTTTTTAGCATGTTAGACTAGTTTATGATTACAAAGGTAGCATAATACTTGTTTATCATGTTTGTAAAGTTTTGTGACAAACTGAGTTAGTTTAGGCACTTTGTTGCAACCCAGAGTGTGAAAAATAACTTAAAATGACTCACATAGTAGCATAAATGGCTAAGTTAAGGGAAATAGACCTAGAGAGTTTGTTTCTAAGTCATAAATAGGGGGAAGAGGATACAGTTAAAATTTGAGAGTAAACAAAGTTAATTTGGTATTTTTAGGCATAATGGGTATGCATTTTAATACCAGATTAACTAGCAGTAGATATGAAAAATTGAAAAAATGGTGAAATAATAATTTAGATAAATCCTATAATTTATTCTAAAGTTGTTGGAAGTCAAGAAACTTGTTTTAGCAAAGTTGAAGTGTTCTTAACAGATATGAAGTTTTCAGTATACAGTTTAAGTGACCTTTGGTCTTATCTCTTGACTTGGTTTTCTCTTCTTCCATATGTACCATTTGCTGGAAAACAAAGGCAATAAAACAAAAGAAAACAAGAGGAAACAAAGAAAAAAGGGGGAAAGAGAAAAAGGAAGAGGAAGAGAAGAAAACAAAGACCAAGCCAGGAATTGAAGTTCATCATCCAAGTAACAAGAGGTAGGGGTCCTTGATTCTCATCCTTCTTCCTTAATCTTCATCTTGTTCTTGAATTAGCTTGATGAGGAATAATGGGTTTTAGGTGAGAATAGGGAGATAAATATTCGTTTGATGCTTGGTTGAGAATTTGGAACTCTTGGAATCCATAACTTTCTAGTGGTGGAATCCATAATTTTCTAGTGGTTAGTTTATTGAGAAATGGATTTGAAACCCATTTTTTATTGGATTGATTTGGTAATGTTTGAATGTTTGGATTCCAAATATATGTTGTGGTTGTGTTGATTTTTTATGTTTTTGATATTTGAATGGTTATAGATCTTGAATGAATGAAATGAGTTAAGTTGGATGAAGTTCTTGATGAGTTTTTGGAAAACCCAGAAATTCGAAGAGAAGCCATGGCATCAGTGGAAAGGGAGCCGCGACACTTCTTTTTTAGTAGCGCAGGATTTCTAGCCAGAGAGCTCAAGGTTGTGGCTCCCTTGGGTTTGTGCCGCTTAACAAATGCTTTTTTTTTTTTCATTTTTAAGGATTTTATACCTTTCAAAGTGGTGTTTTGCCTTAGTTGGGTATCTAGGACCATAGGCAACATGAAATTGCGTGAATTAACAGTTGAGAAGTGTTAGAGACAAGGAACTTGATATGAGCACAAGTGGAGTTTTTCTAGTTTTCCAAGAGTATGATTTATTTCAAATTTATATCTAGAACTTTTAACACATTAATATGACTTATAATATCACTAGTGATGTGAATGTGAAGTAATCTAGATATAAGTTTGATAAGGAAAAAATACTTATTATTGAGGCACAATTGACCTATTTTAGATAAAGTTAATTGATCTGCTAGTTTAGATAAAATGCTCTCTTATCCTCTTAAGTTGGGATTAAATGGAATGTTTAGCAAAAATTGGTTCTTTTATTTATAAAGTTGAACTATAGTACACGATTCCTAACTAAGGGAGCGAGGCAAGCCCTTAGACGTTGTAAAGGAGTGAGAAAAATACTTTGCTAAAGATGGAATTGTGATGAGTTAAATCCTATGCTAGGCTAAAGATGAGTTAAATCCTATGCTAGGCTAATGATGAGTTAAGATTGATGTCGGGTAAATGAGTGGGATAAATACTTTGCCTAGTGAGAATGATATTTTTCATTTGAATAACCATTTGTTTAATATCAATAGTAAGTTTATAAGTTATAGTTTTATAATCATACCTTTGTGTATATTTATGTTAGTGTCATGAAATATTTGTTTTATTATTAAAAAATTTTATATTCTCACCCTGACTATGTTTCATGGTTACTAAGACAAGACCCTCTAGAGGGAATAAAGAAGAACAAAAAGAAAAAAGAAAAAGAAAAAGCCATAGTATAGATAAATTTAGTCTTATGTTTGATAATAACTCTTGTAAAGTTTATTATCTTAAGTTGTTTTTGGTTGTATATAGTACATTTGCCTTTGAGGCTTTTGATCTAAATATGTATAACTTTTGTTTATCATGACTCTCCATATTTATTTGTTTTAAATGATATAGGACTAGTTTGTTAAAAAGTCTAACAGTAGCATAACTAATACTACTTATTTTAATATATGAGGAATATATCGAGATAAATGTGTTAAGACTTAGGGCAATAAATATAAGTCTTTGAACATTAAAGATAGTAAGGATTTCAATCTGAAATGTCTTGTTAAGCATTAATACGAGTTGTTATAGCCTACATCTTTAAACCCCTATTTTTGAGCTTAAAGTGTGATTAATCCTATACCTATTGAGTTTCAATTTGTAATATCTACTCTTTCGAGAGTTTATCTTTTTATATTTCTTTGTTTTCATGTAAATAGTGTAAGGTATCCCTCTAGAGAAAAAAGATGAGATATCCTTCGATAAAGAAGAGGGTAAGGTAACCCTCAAGAGTTATAAATGGTGATGTATCCCTGTTTTAAAGCTCAAGCACAAAGGGTGAGGCATCCTAGAGGTGTGTTGAGTTCTCTTGGTTGTAAAGGTTTCAAGCACCTGTTCAAGCTTGAAGTGATAGTGAAAAATCTCGGGTGGTTTACTTGATGACTAGACGTAGGTCACAAAGGGTGGCTAAATCAGGATAAATCCTTGTGTTTGTTATTCTCAACTCTATCTCTTTACATTTGTGCTTTAATTTTATATGCTTGATTGAATACTCTTCATCTTGACTTATTTATTTGTAAGTGAAGTTATCAATCTCATCTATCTATTTACTTTAATCAATCAATAGTTTCAATGACAATTGATATTCAAGTATTTTGTGAAAAGTTTGCAAAAAGTTTTTATAAACTCAATTCACTTCCTATCTTGAGTTTGAAGCCACTTGGTAACAAGTGGTATCAGAGTTAGACTCTTGTGTAAAGAGCTTAGCAGCTTCAAAAAAAGTGATGGCTTCAAATGGTTTTTCATCGAAGGGTTCTTTTCTCTATAGACCTCCCTTTTTCAATAGGGATGATTATGCTTATTGGAAAGAACAGATGAAATTTTTTATTGAAGCTATTGATCTAGATACGTGGGATGCTTTAGAAAATGGTCCATTTCTTCCTACACATGTTGTTAATGGTGTAAAAGTCCATACACCAAGAAGTGAATGGACCAATGATGATAAGAGAAAGGTCCAATACAATTTAAGAGCTAAAAATATCATTACCACAACTTTGGGGTATGATGAGTTCTTTAGAGTTGTCTCAAATTATAAATCTGCCCAAGAAATGTGGGACATTTTACAAGTAACCCATGAGGGTACTAGTGAAATGAAAAGATCAAGGATAACATTCTCACTCATGAATATGAGCCTTTTATAATGAACTAAGGTGAAATCATTCAAGAAATGCAAAAATGATTCACACATATTGTAAATCATCTTGCTTCATCAAGAAAGACTTTTCCTAATGAAAACCTTATTAACAAAGGCTTGAGATGTTTAAGTAGGCATTGGAAACCTAAAGTGATGGTTATTGCGGAGTCAAGAAATATCTCAACCATGACCCTAGCCACACTTTTTGGCAAGCTCCAAGAACATAAATTGGAGTTAAATAGGCTCAACCAAAATGACGATTTGACAAGAAAAAGAACAGAATTACTCTCAAGACCACTTCCTCCATGATTAATGATGATGATGAAGATGGGTTAGAGATAAATGAGGATAATCTTGGTCTTCTACTAAAGAAATTTAGAAGATTCTTCAAGAAGAATGGAGCCCAAAAAAGACCTCACTTCCCCCAAAGAACACCCATCATAAAGGAAAAAAGAATCTCATCCACTCCTAAATGTTATGAATGTGGAGAATCGAGACACATAAAGATGAAGTGTCCAATCTATCAAAGGAAAACAGAAAAATATAATAAGAGGTCCTCAAAGGATAAGAAATAAATAAGAGCTTACATTGCTTGGGATGATAATGAAATGAATTCAACCGATAGCTTGGACAATGAGAAAACCAACCCATGTCTTATGGATAAAGGAGAAGAGGAAGATGAAGATGAAGATGGCGTAGAGGCAACATCCTCAAACTTGACTCTTCCTCTTCCTATGACGAATTGCAAAATGTATTTGAGGAATTGCATGAAGAATCCATGAGGCTTTCAAAAATGGTTTCATTGTCAAAGAAAACATTGTCAAAGAAAACAATTTCCTCTCTTGAGAGTCAAATTTCTACTCTAAACAAAGAAATTGAGGAATTGAAATTAGAAAGTGAGACGCTTGGGTTAATTTATGCAAATTCTTATGCTCTACTTGCTCTTCACATAAAGATGCTCCCTCTTCATCTTCTTTATGTCATTCATGCTTATCTTTAGAAAAAGAAGCTGAAAAGTTGAAAAACACTCTTGCTAAATTTACTTGTGGAAGAGACAACTTGAATATCATACTTGAAAAACAAAGATGTGTGTTTGATAAAGTTGGATTGGGTTACAGGCATAAGAAACAACAAAAAATTTATAAGAATTTCTTTATTTATTCAAGTATGTCAAGTAGTCCTTTTATTATATGCTTTCATTGTGGAAGAAAATGACATAGTTTCTCAACTTGTAATGTACGGAAGAACATCAATAACAAAATAGGGACTAAAATGGTTTGGCTCCCCAAAGGCACTTTTCCAAAAATTAACACATAAGGACCCAACAAAATTTAGGTACCAAAAGCCAAAAATTGAAGTGTGTGGTAGGTGTGATTGAAAGCTAAGAGCTGACTTTGTTATATTGAAAGTGACTGCCCCAAGCATAAGACTAGAAATTACACCAAGTTCCCTTCCTTGTCTCCAAGAAGCTTGGACTTGCAATCTTTGGATAAGTGGAGACTGATGTTATGCTTTTCTAGATTATATATCTTGAAAATATTTCTACATGTGCTAACATGCTAGATAAAGTATACTCCTTATTTGAAATGACATCTTGATGATAATATCCTTGAGCTTGAGTTTTTTTATCAATCATGACTTAAAATGAGTGTTTGTGTTTGATATTTTTTATGTTGGTTTTATCCCTTTCTAATATGATCCTTAGTTGATTTAAAATGCCTATGTAAGAATTAAGAATTTTTTTTATCATTACTTTTTGTTCTTATTTGGAATGCATGATTGAATTTCTTGGTTGTCATGGATGCATATTAAAATATGTGATTAACTAATCCTTGACTATCCTTAATTCTTTGGACTTGTTAAAATGTGTTTTTTTGATGTGTTTATTCGAATAGAGAAACCTTTTATTCGAATAGATACTCATAATAGCCTATGGAATCTGTTCTTTGAATGCTTTTATTCGAATAAAGGTAAGGCTTATTCGAATAACACTTGACAAGAGCGTTTGGTTTCTGATTTTGTATGGATCTATTTGAATAGATTAAATGTCTATTCGGATTGCACTTGGAAGAAAACCAAGTTTTTGTTCTTCCCACGCATCTATTTGAATAAAGCTAATTCTATTCGAATAGACATGACCTTTTTGAAGGTAGCAACGCTCCCTCCTCTTTCATTTTTTCAGTTTCACTCTCTCTCTCGTTCTCTCAAATTCTTGCGCACCCAAAATCCCTGAAAACCCTATCCACCTTTTCCTCCTAATTTCACCATTGTCATGCCCCTCTCTCTCCACCAAACCCATTTCTAAGCCACTTATTGTCCCTATCACCTTTTCCCTTTTTTAATCTCTTTTCTCACGCACTACCATCTGCCCAAACACCATTACCCATGTCTTCGAGCATCTGCCACGGCATCTTCTTCAAACCCTAAACGTGCCAGAACAAAAAATGTCCCAACTAACAACCCTTTTGGATCTGAGAAGGTTATCCTCCAACAATGAGCATCTCAGGCGGTTCAAGTGCCACTTCTTGACAAGAAACCTTGTCTAAACCAAGCATTTGGACTTGGAGTTCTTTACTACTAAAGGGTTTGAATTCGTGTCGCTCCTAGAGCGTCAAGGGTTTTTGAGGTTGTGCACTTATAAGACGAACTATTACTCATACCTTGTGAGAATGTTCTACTATAACTTACTTGTTGAAGGTGAAAACTTGGTCTCTGAAGTAAAGGATCAAAGAGTAGTAATCACTCCAAGGGAATGGATGCAACTGGTTGGTATACATTACGATGGAAAGATGTTTAAGGAAGATAGCTAGAAATACTTTAATGAGTTTAAGAGGAGAGATGCTATCGAAGGGTTGCTAAAGCCGGGACTAGCGGTACTCGAAAGTGGTGTCGCTGTTGGGAAGATAAAAAGTCAAGACAAACTTTTACATTATGCTTATGCCCACATCCTTGCCCCTAGAGGAGGCAATTTTTCCTGCATAGGCGAGGATAACATCTTCATGGTGTGGGTCTTGAAGCAGGAATACAAGGTCAACTGATCTAACTTCATGATGAAACATATGATGAGGGCAAAAGGCAAAAAGAAGTCCAAGCTGCCCTATGCTCTGTTGATCTCTGGCTTCCTTCAGCACTACCTATCAATCACAACCACTGAAGACTTTATTAAATTGACTCATCACAATGTGTTTGGACTCTCAACACTCAAACACATGAAGATGGGGAAGGAAAAAGGCATTTAGGTTTGTGGTGATAAAGTTGCAGAAGCTGAAGCTAAAAATGCAAAGGAAGAGGAACCTATTGCTGCGATTACTAATGAGCAGCTCATGGCGACTATGGTTGACTTGAAGGCATACAAGGTGAACACGATGGGTGCCGTGTATGATAGAATGGAAGCCATGGAGCGAGATCAAGCA
Source organism: Ormosia emarginata (assembly GCA_029884605.1). Taxonomy (NCBI): domain Eukaryota; kingdom Viridiplantae; phylum Streptophyta; class Magnoliopsida; order Fabales; family Fabaceae; genus Ormosia; species Ormosia emarginata. The sequence continues at coordinate 13,175,720 of JAQQTP010000078.1, read as the reverse complement.
GCCATGAGGCAACACCAAGCGGCCATGTAGCGATCTTTGGATGATATGACGCGTCACTTTCCTGCGCCATCGTTGCAAAACTAGTCTTAGGATCCTTAGACGTAGGATCTTTGTTTTTGGTCTTTTTGTTGTATATGTTGAATTCTTTGTAATTGATTGTCTTTGACTCAAAATGTAAATACAATTGGCTAGTTTTTTTTTTATGAATATATGTACTTGGATGACTTGATCAATGAAATGAGTTTTTGCCTTTGAGTACTCTTTTGTGTATGCATTATTGCTAAATTGTATGCTTTGTTGTTACATTTTCTGAACTTGATCAATTGTATGCATTTGCTGCCTTGAATGAAAATAATATGATGAACTTGAATGAATATATTGAATATAAATTGCTTTAGCTCTATGCTCTCTTTTGCCCCCATCTTTTTTTATCATGACAAAAAGAGAATAAAAAACTTGAGTTCTTTGTTGAGAAAAGACAAGTTAAATTAAAACGGATTTTGGGATTCTAAAAGTAAAAGGGAGTTGCATATATTTCTGAATTTAAATTCACCTCTTATGAAAAAGAGGGGGAGTAAGTCTCTCTAATAACTTTATGGATTCCAATTTATAAAACTAACTATTTTCTCAATGGTTGTTTGTCATCATAAAAAATAGGGAGAATGTAATTAGTTATTGAAGATTGTTTTGATGATAAAAAAACATGAAGATGATGACAAGATCAAGTCTAAGACCTTTCAAGAATAGCTTTAGCACTTAGATTTTTTTGTAAAGGTAAAAAAGTTCATACTTAAGCTCTAAACTTATTTTTTAAGAACCTAATTAGCACACATGGTTTCAAGGCTTTAAAATGATTTTTCGTTTCTTAAGAAATAGCCTTTAAGTGTGTAAAAGCTTATTGTATCTTTTGAAAACATTTGGCAAGGTTTAAAAGTTATTTAAAATGATTTTCAAGTGGGTCTATTCGAATAGAAGGTTTCCCTATTCTAATAGCAAAAGTCAGAATGCCAAGATTTCCATTCCATCAAGTTTTATTTGAATAACACAGGGCACTATTTGAATATAAGCTTAAAATGGCTACGCGCCCTTGTGTTTTCAAAAGGTTTGTTCGAATGACCAAAGGTGTTATTCGAATAATATGTTCTCGAAACTATTCTAGCTTATGCTAAAAACATATTTATTCGAATAAAGGATTGTGTTATTTGAATAAATGAATTTCTAGAATAAAAATTAACAACTAGTTTGCTTGTATTTAATGCTCCAACCAACTCTAATGGATCTATAATTCTTTGGGCTATAAATATAAGTCTTTGAGCATTAAAGACAATAAGGAAATCAATTTACAATGTCTTTTTGAGCATTAATACAAGTTATAGCGTACATCTTTAAACCCCTGTTTTTGAGCTTAAAGTGTGATCAATCCTATACCCATTGATCTTCAATTTATAATATCTACTCTTTTTAGAGTTTATTTTTCTATATTTCTTTGATTTCCTATAAAAAGGGTGATGTATCCCTCTAAAGAAAAAGGTGAGGTTTCCCTCAAGAGTTGTAAAGGGTAAAATATCCCTATTTTGAGGCTCAATCACAAAGAGAGAGGCATCCCAGAGGTGTGTTGAGTGCTCTTAGTTGTAAAGGTTTCAAGCACTTATTCAAGCTTGAGGTGATAGTGAAAAATCTCAGGCAGTTTACTTGAGGATTGGACGTAAGTCACAAGAGGTGACTGAACTAGGATAAATCCTTGTATTTGCTCTTCTCAACTCTACCTTTTTGCATCTGTACTTTAATTTTATATGCTTGATTGAAAATTCTTTATCTTGACTTATTTATTTGTGAGTGAAGTGATCAATCTCATCTATCCATTTACTTCAATCAATCAATAGCTTCAATGAAAATTGATATTCAAGTGTTTTGTGAAAAGTTTTTATAAACTCAATTCTCTCCTTCTCTTGAGTTTGAAGTCACTTGGTAACACATATATGCATCTACCCCTCATATACTATTTCCCTCTTAGTGCAAACTCTAACTTAAGTGTCAAAGTGTCGTGCTGGTACACCACCCCCTCTTTGTCACTACCTTACAAGGAAGAGCTACCTAATTCAACCACTCACCACTGTTTTGAGCATGATCAAGTACTACCGTCTAATCTCGATTATGAATAATTTTAATATTTTTTTATACTTTTTGCTAATTTGGCACTTAAAAGTAATTTTATGGATATTCAAACAAAACACATTATTATAAAAGTACCTTTGGTTAATAATTTTAAACACACAACTCATTCTTCTATAAAATTATCTTAAAATTAGTTAGTACTTATCAAAACATACTTTTCGCTCATAAGTATAAACCATTTAAGATTCCCAATTATAAAATTTTAGGATCTTAATCAAAAATTTTTGCAAAATTCTAGTCCTTAAACTATAGAAAATTATTGGTCCAATTGTAGGTTATTAATTTATACTTCACAATTCATTATATATATTTAAATGTAGTTAAGTGCTATATGAATTAACTTACGTCTATTTTAACTAATTTTCCTCCTAATCTGATTGAAGGAAAGCCATTCATATTAGAAATGATTCATAAGATTATTTTTTGCAACCAAGTACACATCATATGCTCATCAATAACTAAACTAACTCCTTGGGTCAAATTTCTCTTTGCTTTCAAAATGCTAATATATGTATGCATTCTGTGTATTTAAAAAATTAATTTACTATTTAAAATTGTATAAAAATAATATATATTTTATTTCTTGTGAACAATATATTCTATTTTACGTTTATTAACAATACATAAGTAATTTCACTAGAAAAAAAATTACACAAGTGTTTTACAAACAAAAAAAAAAATTACACATGATTTTTCATATCTAAAAAATTTTAGACAAGTAGAAAATGAACTCATTCAAGTATTATTACATTTCTTTTTTTTTTGTACACCTAAAAAACAAAAACAAACAAACAAAGAAACAAAACTAAGATCTAATGAAATGGATGCTCATGACATCGGCGAGAAGCATTGGACTTATCTCCCGAGGAGGCAGTGTCCAGATCTTGAATTTGTCATCATTCTTAGAACCATTCTTAGCAAACCAATCAGCGTAGGAATTGCCCTCCCTCAAGGTATGTTCCATCATCACATACTAGTCTTTAGATATTAAGATCTTAATATCCTCGATTATGCAAGCATATTTGTGGAACACAGATGTTTCCTTAGCTATCAAATTAAGAGCCTTTTGAGAATCAGAATGACAAACAAGCAATCTAAACCCTTGGTCCCAAGCTAGACGGAGACCTCTGAGGATAACAAGAAGCTCAAGATGAAGATTTGTCGTGATTTCAATAAAGGTAGAGAACCCACAAATCCATTCACCATCACTGTTTCTTATCAACCCATCGCAACCAACCCTCACTCGATTACCCAAGGAACTACCATCAACATTCAATTTAAAAAAATTACGTGGAGGTTTATCCTAATAAACCAGGTGCAAACTACGAGGATGGTTGACCCCAGGACTATAAAGAGTCGTACAAAAGTCCTTTGTCATCATAATTAATTTTCTAATAAGCTCATACTCAATTCATGTGGTAGAAGATAAGAGTTCATCATTATGAGCGCGCCAAATCCACCAAATACTAGCAAGAAAAATGCTAGAATAAGAACCATGTAAAAAAGAACGAATCAACTCTTTTATATTGGGGGTAAGGAATAAATCTACGGTAGAAAAACCCAACCAAACCCAAATCTTTCTGGCCTTTGGACAGTAATGAAGGCAGTGAAGCACATCTTCAATTGTACAAGCACAACGACCATAGGATGGATCGAAAGTCAACTTCCTTCTCACTCTCGTGGAACTTGTAGGAAGAGCATCATGCCAGATCAACCAAAGAAAAAAACGCAATTTTTCTGGAGCATGAATCCTCCACAACAAACTCCAATTCTCTTGTTCATGTTGAATAATGTCATCTTAGTGAAGGAGCCAAGAATATCTTGATTTTATTGTATAAATACTTGAAGTTTCCGTAGCTCAGGCAATTATATCCTGGATGCTACAATTAAGAGCCATTGGAGTTACTTGGATCAAAGAGACAAGATTATGAGGAATTACTGTAGCTAACTTGTCTAGCTGACAAGTCTGGTTAACAAACACATCAGAGATCAGAAGATAAGAATCCTGAATATCAACAAAAGAATCTTGATCACACAAACACCCCTCCTTAAGCCATCTATCAAACTAGAATGAGATAGACCCATTTCCTACTCTGTACTGGTAACTATCCTTAAACATTTCAAATGTCTTTGCCATAGATCTCCAAGTGTAAGAATCTCCATTCTTGCCCACTGTCGATAGAAAGGACGAATCTCTAAAGTATTTATTAGAGAGAATTTGAACCCAAAGTTTGTTTTTTTTACAAATAAGGCTCCAAACTAACTTTCCTAGAAGAACAAGATTACAAAATCGAGTGTAAACACCTAATTTTGTCAAAGGCATTAACACCTTTTTGGTAAAGAAAAAGAAAAAGAAAACAAAAAAAGTTAAAAAAATAAAAATAAATAAATAAATAATATAAAAATGACCTAACTTTTTTGCATAAACTGATAACCTATGACCCATTAATCACCTATGTCTCATAACCTGACTCATCGACCTATTAACCAACCCATAACCCATATGCCACTTAACAATTAAAGAAACCCTAGTAGCTACCATTAAACTCATCCTAAACCTTAGCTACTATCACTCTCCAAACCCTAATTTTTTCTATAAAAACTTATAACCTATATACTTTTCTACAGACTTCTGTCTAAAGCTAACACCCTAGCCACATTATTCTCTCTATCACGTAATCGCCCTTGCAACAACCCTCCATCACCACTCCACACCACCACTTCACCTTCATCATCTTCAACCCACCATAATCACCATCTTCCTCCAAGCTTCCATACCCACTTCATCATCTTCAACAATCATTCACCATAATAGCCACCCATTACCACCCAAATCACCATATTCAACCTTCATCCACCATAACCACCCATCCACCCGTCGTAGCACCTTTATTTTTCATTACCACCATGATCCATCGTACGACCGTCACGAACCGCGTCTCCACCATCCTCCACCTAAAACCTATCCATGTACCATCAACCATCTTCACACTATACCCCCTCTTCATCCTCTGTCACCGTCGCAAACCACCATTTGCCATTATAACAACCACCATCCTCACCAATAACACCAAAACCTCTACCATGCGCCACCCAAAAAACCCATCCACGTACCGTGCTCCATTAGATCTGGGCGATTCATGACAATAACTGAGCACCCGTGAACTGCGCGTCATCCACCCAACAAAACCAGATCTGCGCAGCAGCTGCACTGCTCGATCGCAAGCAGATCCGTCCTCCACCGCGACACACTGTTGCCCTTCACCAAACTGAATTGCCAGTAATTGGGTAGATCTGGAACCACTGTGAACCACCACCGCGATCTGCCCAGAACCTCGCCATCACCTCTGCTCACGCGCCACCCACCGTAGTTGCAAACCATCCTCCTAGCTGCGAACCTGTGACACAAACCATGAACTGCACGCTACCGCGATGACAACCCAACACTGTGCCGCTTCGCCGCACCGCATCCATCGTTCAACCACCACCTCACGTCGCAAGCCCCTTTTGATCTACTATACCACTGTCTGTTGCCATTTTGAGCGCAGTAACAAATCTTCCTCTTTTCACGTTTCCCTTTTGTTTCTATTTGTTTGGGTTTTCATTTTGTTAAATAATATCATCATTATTATTATTATTATTATTATTAAATAAAGTCAACATTTTCTCAAAATAAAATCTCAAACCTTTTTTTTTAGATTAAATTATAAAATGTCATTTAAGCAATTCTTCAGTTAATGAGTGACGTCTCTAGCATGACGTCGAGTTTCACCCTTTCAAACCTTAACAGGATTAACTAAGTCATGACGACTCGTTAATTTAAATTTTTAAAATAAAAAAATTAAAACATTTTTTTAAATTAAAATCAATCTAACTCACAAGTACTTTTTTTTAAAAGAACTACATGACTTTGAGTTCCTCATTATACCTAGGGATATGTAAGAGCAGAACTCTTATTCTGTCAAGGCAAAAATTAATTTTTCACAAATTATTTGTCTTTTTAGTTTAATTTCTAACAAAATGGGTGAAACAAATATATATTTTGAGATTATCAAGTTTTGCACAACTGACTTAATGTACTGTCTCAGGACAGGTGCGTTAGGAGTGTTGTGGGATTAAGTTTTCATTCTTCACTACGCATAACCGACTCCCGAATCTAATCTGGTTTCAAAGACTATTTTCTAAGAAATATTTTTCAATTTTTCGTAATTTAAATAAAATTGGTAACAATCCTATTTTTTATTTTTATTATATTTTTGTTCGCCACTCCCGTTGAGATCTCGGTCGCGACACCGAGTTTTTCAAATTCCAAGACCCCCCACTTTCTTGGGCTAGGTAACTATATCCCATTTCACCAAACGAAATCTATGAGTTTGGTCAGAATTCTTTTGTCAGCGGAACCTATGAACAGAAGCATCAATAACATCACAAATACTACTAGAAATCCACATAATTTGCATCAGGTAACTAGGCACTACAGTAAGCATTGAGTTAATCAAAGTAAGACGACTAGCTTTATTTAATGACAAACTCTTCTAGCTTGCCAATCTAGAATGCAACTTTTCCACAACATAAGCGAAGTCCTGCTTCTTAACCTAACCCGTCAATAAAGGAAAACCAAGATATTTTCCCAAATTCGTGGTAAATCGGATAGACAAGATGGCCGTGAACTTTTCACTCTTTCTTTTTGACACATTCCTAGAACTCATAGCTTTGGATTTATCAAGATTCACTTTAAGACGAGACGCAAGGCAAAACTCATTAAGAACATTAGTAACAAGCTGGACTTGAGAAGCTTTAGCCTTAACAAATAGTAAGCAGTCATTAGCAAAAAATAGATGAGATATGGCAAGACCTTTTTTAGATATCTTCACCAGAAGTCAAACACTAGAATTAACTTTCTAAAAAATTAACAGAGCAAGTTTTTCCAAATAAGGGGAGAGGGGGTCACCCTACCGTAACCCCCTATTCGGGGCAAAGGTCGACAACCTAGAACCATTCCACACCATGGATAAAGATGATAAAGTAACACAGTGCATGATTAGATTGATACAAAAATCTGGAAATCCAAAATCATGTAAAGTGATACGCAAGAAGTCCCAATTAACTCTATCATAGGCTTTTTCAAGATCCCTTTTAAATAGAAAGTACCTTTTTTTTTATCTCTGGCACGCTGCATGTAATGAATTACTTCCTCGGCAATAATAATATTTTCAGAAGTTCCTCTGCCTGGAATAAAGCAACTCTGATGGGAACCAATAACCTCATCCAAGAAAGGGCACAATCTATTGACTAGAACCTTGGTTACAAGCTTGACCACCACATTGCAAAGGCTAATTGGTCTAAGCTCTTTTATGTGTGTTGGCAGCTCCATCTTAGGAATTAAGACAATTAAAGTCTCAGCAAGCTTAGAGTCAAAGGATCCTGTGACAAAAGCCCCATTGACCACTTTCTATATATCACCCCTACCACATCCCAATATTGTTTAAAGAAAAAAGGTTGGAACCCGTCCGGACTCAGAGCCTTGTAAGAATCCATGCCAAATAAAGCATCAAAAACCTCCTTCTTAGAAATCGACTTCACTAATTCATTGCAAGCAGCAAAGCTAAGATGCAAAACCATAAAAAGATTCAAAGCATCCGGATGGCAGCTCTCATTGGTGCAAAAAAGAGATTTGAAATAACCATGAGCCTCAATTCTTAGAATTTCATCATCAGGACACCAAGCATCGTCAATAAAAAAACCACTGATATGATTCTGGTGCCTCCGGATAATAGTTTGAGCATGGAAAAACTTCGTGTTACCATCGCCAAACTTCACCTATTTCTCACGAGATTTTTGGTACCATAACAACTCATCTTGTCTCAAAACCTCTTGATAATCCTTCTGAAGATTTCTCTAAAAAAGAAGAAGGTCAAAAGAATTGGAAAATTCAAGTTGCTATTGAATTCCCCTTAGGTTCTAGGTGACGTTTCTTTCTAAAGATGTGCCCAAAGATCTCCCTATTAAACTTAATAGAAGCATTTCTCACTAGCTCAAGTTTTTTTGCAATAACAAGATGATTATTTTTCCAGGCATGATCTACTATACTATGATAAAAAGGATGCATAGACCAAGTTGTAACAAACCTGAAAGGATGATCACTGGCATGTAAGTCTCCCCACAGTGAAGCAGAATAGGATTATGGTCAGAATAGACCCTGTACAAGTGCTCCACAAAAGCCTCAGGAAATCTAAGGTGCCAGTCACAATTGGCAATACCATGATCTAACCTTTTAGAAACCCAGTTACTACCCCTGAAGTTCCTAGTCTAGGTATATTTACTCCCAACTGCACCTAAATCAACCAAATTACATTTCTCTAGAACTTTAGAAAATTGGGCGGCCTGAGAGAAAACAAAACACCCACCCATGATTTCAGAAGGCAAAAAAACCTCATTAAAGTCTCCCATCAAAAGCCATGACAAATGAATTAGATTTCTCAATTGAACAATATGTTCCCAAAGCAAGGCGCGAGCAGCTGGAACATGATTAGCATAAATGGTAGAACAAAACCATTCCCTTTGAGCCAGACCAATTTTAACAGTAACTGATTGAGCAGTCTTTGCGAACACACTAAAAGACTAACCACCCTGGGCACAAGAATCTATATACCACCTGCATGACCACGAGCCCCCTCAATAATAATTGGAGTATAACTCAAACGCTGCAAAAAACACTCTACCTTGGTAAAAGCAACATGAGTTTCTAAAATTAAAAATAAACTCAGATTGTATTTCAACACCAATTGGAGAACCTGCCTTTTGGCAGTGCTATTTGCAACTCTCTTGATGTTCCAGGAGAGAATATACATGTCTTCGAATTCAATCATAGGGAAGCAAAATAGAGAACAAAACACGCCTACGAAGATAACGTTTCCATGGCTTGATGATAAGCACCTACGGAACACTCTCCTCCATTCACGGGAGTTTCTGCCATGGCTTCCAAAATCTTAGCTTCTTTCATAACCTCTTCCACCATGGGACAAGAAGCCCTTTCTATAGTGCCACAGTCTGGGGGTATAGAATTCACGTCCTCCACCAAATTGTTGCACATTTGCGACCCCAAAGGCACGTTCATCATGGACTTTGTCCCCCCTCCACCACAAATGGGCACCAACATTTCAGATAGTTTGTTTTGATTAAAATCGCTGCTTTTCTGGACAGAGACAACAATGAGTTTCTGTCCCAATGAGGAAGACAACATAGGGGTACAACTAAAATTTTGCAACCCACTGAATTTTCTTTTTGAGCCCGTTTTCTCTTAGACAAAGTAGGAGACCCACATAGACCATTTCCATCAACATTAATAACCTCATTGATCGGCCCAATCTTAGAGTAATTGGTGGATGGTACATACATATTTTTCTTTTTAATGCACTCATTAACATTCAAAGAGACAGTCGTTCCATTTGCCTTGATATTTGCATGCTTGTTAATGTGGTCTTTAATTTTTCCCCTGCTGCTATACTTCTTTCTGGAGACAACCATCCATTCCCCATGCAAGGCATCTGGAGAGTCCTCTACCACAACAACATGATTCTGGATATGAACTGATTCAACCCTTTGCACTAGTTTTGCTTCACCGACAACGTCGGTCAGGGGGGCAAATGAATGGACTTGTTTGTTGGAACCACCATTAACAGCCTTTTTACAATTAGTAGACCTACAATCTCTACCAAGATGCCTATAATGAACACAAGACGAACATATGAGATGAAGACCCTCATATTCCACTTGGTACCAATGCCCTTTCAACCAGACTTTACCTACAACAGGTTTGGTTAAATCAACCTCAACGTAAACACGAGCAAATCTTTCTCTTGAAACATTTAAAGTGTTCATGTCCACTTTTATTGGAACCCTCATTGCTGAAGCTAGAGCCATTAAAAAACTCTCATCATAAAAAACAAAATTGATTCCTAGAAAACGAATCCATACCAAGGTACAATCAATTTGGGTTGTAGAAGAGACAAAATCAGGCATCCAAGTCTGCACCGCCAAGTAGTGATCAAAGAGCATCCATGGACCCTCTTCTATAACCTTTACCCTATCCACCTCCAAATCAAATTTCACCATGAAAAAGCCATTGCCTACATCCATCAATTCAAATCTTCCCAAAAGCTTCCATAACGCCTTAACTCGGTCCCTCATCGTAAGAAAACCAATGTTCTTACCCAGGAGCTTAATCACCAGAGCATTATACCATGTCTGACAAAGATCCTGAAAGACTTGATCATCCAAGAAAACTTTAAGCTTTAGCCTATTGCCATCCTCAAACTCCACACATACTAAATTCTTTTTTATCAAGAGGTGATGGTTGTTTGTCACCTGTAACCTTATCCCTAAAAGAGATAGCAAGCTTTCCTGAACCATCCTTTTGCACCAAACCTCCTCCACCATCAGGAGGCTTCCCCATTGGAGGTCCCATGGTTAAATTATTCGCAGAGAAAACAAAGCCCTCCCTTACTCTATATTACATACTCTAATTTTATATTGTTTGAAATCATTTTCGCTTTCTTTTAAAGATGCAACAATCAACACCAAAACACTTTTAAATATTTGTATTTTTTAATAATTGTTATATTGATTGAGTTTGTACCTAATTCAATTCAGTTGGTTAACCAGTTTTATCTAAAATGACTGAAAACCATTTAAATTGATCGGCCAACTAGTTGTCTGGTCAAACGAGAATTCAGGTGCCGTATAATATTTCACACTATTTAAAATTGGATAAATTACACTGATTTCTCTTAAAATTTGGCTTAATTATATTTAATACTTTCTTATTTTAGAAATTATACTGACATTCTTTGAGATTTATATTGTCATTACACCAACCTTCCCTTAAGATTTATATTGTAATTGCACTTACCTCTCTTTTTCATTTGTTTCAGGGGAGGAAAGTGTAGGGCTACAAATAAAGAGGTGGTGAGTGTAATTTTATTAAAACTCAGAAGGTATCAATGTAATTTATCCTTTAAAATTTGTTAAGTGTTTTAAGGATATTTAATAAGGAAGTCAAAATAGAAAATTTAAGATTAAAATAAGACATTTAATATCTTGGAAATTGAACAAATTTTATCTTTTTATTTAAAATTGTATATACTTTACATCTATTTTCAATTTAATCTATATTTTTTTCTTTTCAAATTAGTTCTTATACTTCCAAATATTTTTAAAAGAGTCCACATTGGTAATTTTTTTTATAACACCATTAATTTAGTTCTTATTAGACATTTTATAGAAGAAAAAAGAGCATCTAAAAGAGTGCATATATAACGCCCTTTTTTGGGAGGGAAAGTCACATTGTCAAATAAAAGAAAATGCAAAAAATGAAATTTTCTAAATTAAGACCCGATTCATTATAGTCCGTTTAATTTGTTTAATTCAATATTACATAGGTAAAATGACGGCATATATATATATATATATATATATATATATATATATATATATATATATATTGTTAATTAATACAATGTTGTGACGAACTATAAGTAACAATAAAGAGTAAGACGGAAAATAAAACTTACATCTGAACGACATGCACATATGTATATATAGATATCAAGTACGTTTTTAGATACAAGCCTGGAATTCCCAAAAAAAGCAAAACTATACCTGCCCCAATGGATCATACATATACATCCCCAGATATCAAAATGTACAGCCTACCAAAAATAAAACATCAGGCCCCCAAAATAAAACACTGGCACCCATCAGCAGCTACCAGTAGTGTCAGTCCCTCAGATGAGAAGGGATCGTGTCAGGATCCTCTGCGGGGTCCTCCTCATCCGAGGAAACCTCCATAGGAACCACAGAGCCACGGGCAGGAGCCCGAGCAGTGGAATAAAAAGAGTCCTCCTGTGGGGTGTAGTAGCGGTCACCCCACATCTCCCGGATGGGCAGATAAAACTCCAAACGCAGGCTGATGTAGCAAGTAAAGATCTGCGTCTCATGACGTCTCCAGGCCAATGAGATCGATACATCTCCAAGGCAGACACAGCGGTCGAAACTCAGGTTAATGTGCCAGCACTCCGGCCCTCTAAGGAAGGTCAGACGCACATCACCCAGAAATCCGCGCATACGTGCCTCCATGCTCCTCAGTAGGTACTAATCGCGATCAGGCCAGAAGTCGGGGAAATCGGGAGCTCCAACCTCCTTGCCGTCGTCTTCGAAAAATACAATATACGAACAGGCAGCAAATAATAGAAATACATAAAAGAGGTAAGACATCCTACCATCATTACTAATTATAGCAGCTAGAAATCAATACGGCGCAACGCACCCAGATAGCATCTCGAAGACAATAATAACAATGATAAACAATAAATACATCAGTAAACAGGTAAACAGTTCCAGGCAGACATTCATCATAATATAAATACACAATTCAAATCCACGTAAGGCAGTAAATATCAGATAGTATGACATCTCATGATGCACATGCACACAATACTCAATTTCCTACTCCATGGAGCTAGACACAAACAGTCAGAGAGAAAGATCAGGAGACACGTCTGCAACTCAGCTGCCGAGGTCAAAGTGCTATAACTCAACAATTTTCCACGTACACATTCAGGCATTGTATAGATAGTCTACGCTAGATCACGATATAGGACAGTGTCTCTGTCCGGATCGTCGGTGCGTTTGCATCGGTTTGCCCCACGGGCAGGAGAGCTACCAACTGCCCATTGCGAAGGACCCGCACCCCGACGTCCCCAAGGTCATAAAATGACCTACACTAGTCTACTCGCACCCGCACTAAGGTGTGTTCAATCTCCTAGGCAACTTGGCCTTACAACAGTCCACAGGACATTCACAATGCATAAGACTCTATGCATGAACATGTATGGTCAACATCACATACTATTCCGTAATATGTCACAATTGGCCAAGATAAGCATCAACACATCATTGGTCACTCACATGGACCCACAATAGCACAATATTGAAATCAATTAAGGTAATACATTTTTAAGGTCCATTATGCATTCTTATTTAAGATTTTCCTTTCTTACAAGATCCCTCACTAGGTAAGTTTTCATAATTAATCCAATTTTATAATGCACTTTATTCTCATACACTTAGAAGGTTATTCTAAGGTCTCAAAGTCTCACACTCTCTTGTTCTTACCCTAATTGGATTTACCTTAAGTTTTATGACAAGTTTCATTCTTGGTTCCTTAGAATTTATGAATCTTCAATTGTATTTAATTCTTACAATTTGCTAATTTTCTAATCCATTACCTATGATATAATCATTTATTTTTCTAAGTCCCAAGGTTACTAAAATTTGCATAATTAAGTCCTAAAAAGCCCTAGAGGCCGTGGCCTCCCTAGAGGATTAAATTCCTAATTTTTCCATACCATTGGTTTTTATATCACATACTTGATTAATTTAGACAATCACTTGTTATAATTTGTTCACAAAGAAACTCCTAATTTTTGCCCCAAAACCGTGGCCTTCTAAGAGGAAATCTCAAATCATTTTCTTCCATTTCAAGTCTTCTAAACCATTCCTATATACCCATATACATCAACAATCAATCTAATGGCACAAACCAAGCAAAATCAACATGCAAACATACTAATCATACAATCAAAGAATAACCCTCATTAGGGTTTTCTCATAATCAACCACAACCAAGGTTCCTAGATGCTAATAAAGGTTGAGGAGGAGTGTCTTCCTCTTACCAAAGTGAAGAAATCAAGAGAAACCTTCAAGAAACTCCTTGCAAATTCGGATTGGGTGTCACCAAAATCCTAGAAATTTCAACTTGGTTAAAATAGCACAAAGGCTTGAAAAATGAAGTGTAGATGGTCACAAAGAGGACCTTGAAAACGAAAATGAAGAGAGGGAGTGAAGAGTCAAGAAACTTACCCAAAAACCCTAAGTTTGAAGGTTGAAGGAGATGGTGAAAATGGTGGATTTTCAAGATGCTACAAGCAAGAGAAGTGTTTAGGAGATGGAAAGGATTAAGAAAATGGGGTTGGTTTGAATTTTTGTGATGGATGAGGGGGAGAGGGGCTGCTGGCCGTGGAGCTCTCCTAGAGAGAAGGAGGAGAAAACTAAAATGAAGAAGATGAGTGGAAGTAGAGAGAGAAAGGACTTTAGGTAAATTTTTGAAATTATATGATATAATTAACTAATGAAAGGCAAATTAATTCCCCCCCCCAAAAGCCTTGTTCCAGCCATGCATGAAGAGAGAGAAGAGGGAGGTGGCTACATTTGCATGGGGAAAGAGGGAGAGGAAATTTCCAAGAAGCTTCCTCCAAGCTTACATGAGAAGTTTTGCACGTTTCACGATAAAGTGAAAGTAAGGTTGTCTCCTAATTAAGGACACTAACAAAGATAAATATTTACACTGTCAGTATTAGTTTTCCACCAGTGTAGAACAGTCACAGATGATGAAAATAATATTTTATTATCCATCGGATGATTTTGCGGTTCTGCGATTTCATTTATCGAGTAAAAACCTCGAAAAATGTAAACCTCGTAAATTATGCCCGGTCTCGTGTTTAGTAAGATCCCCCATCGACAAGTCCACAATTTAGAGTTTATCAACCTTAGGAAGAATATTACATCTTCCCGGCTTCGCTCAGCACGCATGCAAAACGAGAAATATATTAAAATATGCATCGTTTCCGAAAAATTCTAGAAAAATTCACATAATTCATAAATATTAGAAAATGACTATTGATGATAAAATAAATGATTTCCGGAGCGTTACACTGACGTCAGCAGGCTTCGGCTCAGTGTGCACATAAAACGAGAAATATATTAAAATATTCATCATTTCCGGAAAATTCTATAAAAATTCTTAAAAATCAAGAATATTATAAAATGATCATTGATGATTAAACAAACACTTTTTGGGGTGTTACAACACTCCCCTACTAAAAGCAATTTCGTCCTCGAAATTTACATACTTCAGAATAGTTGTGGGTGTTGCTCACTCATCTTGTCCTCCAGTTCCCAAGTTGCGTCACCAGTCATCTCATTTCAGATCACCTTTACCAATGGAATTTCCTTGCCTCTAAGTTGTTTTATCCGCCGATCCTTGATTCTCGCAAGAGGCGCCTCATAGGTCAAGTTCTCTTTTAACTGTACTGTGTCCGGTGCTATGACATGACTCGGGTCTGGTAAATATTTACGCAACTGCGACACATGGAAGACATTGTGTATGTTGGAAAGAAAATGGGGTAAAGCTATTTGGTAAGCCACTGGACCTATCCGACGAAGAATTTGGTAAGGTCCAAGAAATTTTGGAGTGAGTTTTCTAGATTTCAAAGCCTGGTCGACCCCAGTCGTAGGTGTGACTTTCAAGAATACATGCTCACCTTCCTCAAACTCAAGAGGCTTTCTCCTTTTATCTGCATAACTCTTTTGCCAGCTCCAAGCAGTCTTCATCTTCTCTTGGATCATTTTGACCTTCTCAGTTGTCTGTTGAATGATATCTGGTCCAATCGTGAGACGCTCCCCGTCTTGGTACCAACACAATGGTGTTTGACACCGTCGTCCATATAGAGCTTCATAGGGTGCCATCCCTATACTTGAATGGTAACTGTTGTTGTAGGTGAATTCTATCAATGGCAAGATTTCATCCCAACATCCAGTTTGTTTTATAGTACAAGCTCTAAACAAATCTTCTAAAGATTGGATCGTTCTTTCTGATTGACCATTGGTTTGTGGGTGGTACGCCGAACTTAGACGTAATTTTGTTCCCAACGATGCCTGTAGACTCCACCAGAATTTTGAAGTAAACCTCGGATCCCTATTCGAAACAATACTCGTAGGCACACCATGCAGTCTAACGATCTCTCCAATATACAGTTGGGTCAACTTCTCCAAACTGTACCTTATGTGAGGAAATGAGTCGATTTTGTGAGTCGATCAACTATTACCCAAATCGAGTCGTGTCCTCTTCTTGTCCTTGGCAATCCTACAACAAAATCCATTACGATGTTGTCCCATTTCTATTCAGGAATAGACAATGGTTGCAGCAATCCTGCAGGTCTTTGATGTTCCGCTTTAGCTTTCTAACAGACTAGACAAGTCGATACATATCTAGTGACGTCACTCTTCATTTCGTGCCTCTAGAACAACTTCTTCAAGTCTTGGTACATCTTCGTTATGCTCGGGTGCATATTCAGCTTGCTTGTGTGAGCATGATCCACAATATACCGTTTAAGCTCTTGGTCACGGGGAATACAGACTCTACCCCGAAACCTTAGAATTCCGTCTGTTCCTTCCTTGAATTCCGTTTCTTTACCTAGTCTCATCAGCTTTCTCACTTCTTGCAAGAATTCATCGACCTTCTATTTTTTCCGTATGTCGTCCATTAGCTCACTTGAGATGGTGACTATACTCATATAGATCTTTCTTGGCTTCAACTCTACAAATGACCAAACATCTCTAAACTATTTGATGAGTTCTCTCTCCTTGGTCATTAGAGCAGAAGCACTGATAGTCTTTCTACTCAAGGCGTCTGCCACGACATTCGCTTTGCCAGGGTGATACATTAGCTGAAAATCATAGTCCTTCAGGAATTCTAACCATCTCTGTTGCCTCATGTTCAGCTCCTTCTGATCATATAAATATTTCAAGCTTTTGTGATCACTGAAGATGTTGAATGTTGCTCCATAAAGGAAATGCCTCCATATCTTTAGAGCAAAAACCATAGCTGCTAGCTCCAAATCATGCGTCGTGTAGTTCTTTTCATGCACTCGCAACTGTCGCGAAGCATAAGCTACCACTCTCCTATGTTGCATCAGAACAGACCCTAATCCTTGGTATGAAGTGTCACAGTACACCTCGAATGGCTCATTCGGATCAGGTAGCACCAATACTGGTGATGTGGTTAGCCGGTTCTTCAACTCTTGGAAACTTTGCTCGCAACTATTAGTCTATTCAAAAGCCTGGTTCTTCTTTGTCAGCTGAGTGAGCGGTCCAGCAATTTTGGAAAACCCTTCTATGAACCTTCTGTAATATCCGGCTAAACCCACGAAGCTACGAACCTCCGTCAATGACTTCGGCCTTTCCCATTGTAGCACTACCTCCACTTTTGATGGATCCACTGCAATTCCATCTTTTGAGATCACACGGTCCAAAAACTTAACCTCATCTAGCCAAAACTCACACATCGACAGCTTGGCGTACAGTTCTTTCTCTTTTAGGATCTAGAGAACTATGCTGAGGTGTTTAGCATGATCCTCCCGATTCTGGGAATATATCAGGATATCGTCGATGAAGACGACCACAAACTTGTTCAAATACGGACGAAAGATCCTGTTCATGTAATCCATGAAGATAGTAGGTGCATTTGTCACACCAAACGGCATCACAAGGTATTCGTAATGACCGTATCGGGTACGAAACGCAGTCTTGGGTACATCTTCCGTTTTCACTCTTATCTGATGGTATCCAGATCTCAGATCGATCTTCGAAAACACTGCTGCTCCCTTCAATTGGTCCATTAAGTCGTCAATTCTTGGGAGTGGATATTTGTTCTTGATCGTCAACTTGTTTAACTGTCTATAGTCCACACACAATCTTGAGGTACCGTCCTTCTTTTGAACTAATAACACTAGCGCTCCCCAGGGTGATACACTCGGTCTGACGAACTGTTTCTCCAAAAGCTCCTCTAGTTGTTTCTTAAGTTCTGCCAATTCCGTTGGCGACATCCGATAAGATGCTATAGACACGGGACCAGCTCCCGGTACAAGGTCAATAGCAAACTCTATCTCATGCGTCGGTGGTAAACCAGGTACATCTTCTGGAAAGACTTCAGAAAACTCCTTCACTATTGGAATAGTACTCAGGTCAGCCTCGCTCTCGATTTTCAAAGAAGATAGTAGCATGTATCCTTGAGCTCTTTCTTTCAAGAAAGCTCACACTTGGTTGGCCGTCAAGTATCTAGAATCTTCATCCACTGGGAAAACTATGGTTTTTCTAGAGCAATTTAATAGAACATGGTTGGAAGAAAACCAGTCCATCCCTAGGATTATATCTAATCGTGAAAGAGGTAAACAAATCAAATCGACAGAAAAGATTCGACCTTCAACAATTAGGGGACACTTCAAACAGACTTTGGTAGTAACTACCGGTTTGTCAGTAGGGGTTGAGACAGTCAAATCAAAAGGTAGGGTAGACACTGGCAAGTCAAGTCGCAGCACACAGTCATATGATATGAAAGAATGGGTTGCCCCAGAGTCATACAAGACTTTTAAAAGATTACCTTCTATGGTGCCTTCCCTTGAATCAAGTCTTCGGATTCGGAGGCTTCAGCTCCTCTCATGGTGTAGACTCGACCTCCAACTTGCGATTTCTTGGCTTGAGTTGCATTGAATGAAGGTTCAATCTTTGCTTGGTTGCAATCTCTAGACACGTGGCCCGATTTGCCACATCTGAAGCAGATGAATCCTTTGATTGTGCACTCTCTCATGGGATGGTCTTTCCCACACTTTAGGCATCTAGAGGGATATGCCACATTCTGACCAGTCCCGGCCCCAAGAGAACCTCCACCGAACTTCCTTCCACCGCTTGTTGTTGACTTCCCGTTGGTCGGGAATAGGGCTTCTTTTGGAAGCAGTTCGAACTATTACCTCCACCTCTTTGGAACCTTGCAGGTCCAAAGTTCTTGCTTCTCGAATCTCTAGCTTGTTCCAAGGCCTCCACTTCACAACATGTGTCTAACAGCTCCGAGAACACTTTAATTTTCAAGGTGATAACAACCTTTTTCACCTCGTACCTCAGTCCTTCAGTGAACTTCCAACACTTCCAAGATTCATCTGTTTGATGCTGATAATGCGTTGAGAACTTCTCCAAGTTCTCAAATTTGGCTGCATATTCACTAACGGTCATGTTCCCTTGCCTTAGGTTGAGGAATTCCATCTCTTTCGCATGTCTCACGCTTGTAGGAAAGTACTTATCCAAAAATTTGTCCTTGAACAAGTCCCATGTGATGTCACGTTCCTCGGCCTCCAGTACTCTCTGAGTTCCATTCCACCAATCTTCGGGATTGCCGATAAGCATGAAGGTTGCATAGTTCACCTTCTTGTTTTCAGCGCAATTCATGCCACGAAAAACTTTCTCCAGTTCTTTGATCCACAAACTAGCTTTGTCCTGATCGAACTCTCTTTTGCATTGTGGAGGGTTGTGGCGACGAAACTCTGCCAAGTTCTATGCATCGGCAGTCGCTTCGAGCTGTTAAGCAGCTCTCTCTTGTTGCTGAGCAGCACGTTCATTCTGTTCCGCGATGAGTTCCACCATCCTCTGCATTGCCTCTATAGCAGCTGCCATTTCTTTGCCTCTTGCCATCCTACTTTTCTCTTAAATCTGATTAACTGAAAAACATAAGGAAAGTCAGATGTATCCATTCAGAACACCAATCACAGAGATTCACACAGCACAGACAAGACAGACTCACACACAAGACCCAAAGAAACACAAACCGGGGCTCTGATACCAACTTAATGTAACGTCCTTTTTTGGGAGGGAACGTCACATTGTCAAATAAAAGAAAATGCGGAAAATGAAATTTTCTAAATTAAGACCCGATTCATTATAGTCCAGATTAGTTTGTTTAATTCATTATTACATAGGTAAAATGGCGGCATATATATATATATATATATATATATATATATATATATATATTATATATATATATATAGTTAATTAATACAACGTTGTGACGACCTATAAGTAACAATAAAGAGTAAGACGGAAAATAAAACTTACATCTGAACGACATGCACATATGTATATATAGATATCAAGTACATTTTTAGATACAAGCTTGGAATTCTCAAAAAAAGCAAAACTATACCTGTCCCAATGGATCATACATATACATCCCCAAGATATCAAAATATACAGCCCACCAAAAATAAAACATCAAGCCCCCAAAATAAAACACTGGCAGCCATCAGCAGCTACCAAGAAGTGTCAGTCCCTCAGATGAGAAGGGATCATGTCAGGATCCTCTGCGGGGTCCTCCTCATCCGAGGAAACCTCCATAGGAACCACAGAGCCACGGGCAGGAGCCCGAGCAGTGGAATCAAAAGAGTCCTCCTGCGGGGTGTAGTAGCAGTCACCCCACATCTCTCGGATGGGCAGATAAAACTCCAAACGCAGGCTGATGTAGCAGGTAAAGATTGGCATCTCATGACGTCTCTAGGCCAATGAGATCGATACGTCTCCAAGGTAGACACAGCGGTCGGAACTCAGGTTAATGTGCCAGCACTCCGGCCCTCCAAGGAAGGTCAGGCGCACATCACCCAGAAATCCGCGCATACGTGCCTCCATGCTCCTTAGTAGGTACTAATCGCGATCAGGTCAGAAGCCGGGGAAATCAAGAGCTCCAACCTCCTTGCCGTCGTTTTCGAAAGATACAATATACGCACAGGCAACAAATAATAGAAATATAGAAAAGAGGTAAGACATCCTACCATCATTACCAATTATAGCAGTCAGAAATCAATACGGCGCAACGCACCCAGATAGCATCTCGAAGACAATAATAATAATGATAGACAATAAATACATCAGTAAACAGGTAAACAGTTCCAGGCAGACATTCATCATAATAATAAATACACAGTTCAAATTCACGTAAGGCAGTAAATATCAGATAGTATGACATCTCATGATGCACATGCACACAGTACTCAATTTCCTACTCCATGGAGCTAGACACAAACAGTCGGAGAGAAAGATCAGGAGACACGTCTGCAACTCGGCTGCCGAGGCCAAAGTGCTATAACTCAACAGTTTTCTACGTGCACATTCAGGCATTGTACAGACAGTCTACGCTAGATCACGATATAGGACAGTGTCTCGGTCTGGATCGTCGGTGCGTTTGCATCGGTTTGCCCCACGGGCAGGAGAGCTACCAACTGCCCATTGCGAAGGACCCGCACCCCGACGTCCCCAAGGTCATAAAATGACCTACACTAGTCTACTCGCACCCGCACTAAGGTGTGTTCAATCTCCTAGGCAACTTGGCCTTACAACAGTCCACAGGACATTCACAATGCATAAGACTCTATGCATGAACATGTATGGTCAACATCACATACTATTCCATAATATGCCACAATTGGCCAAGATAAGCATCAACACATCATTGGTCACTCACATGGACCCACAATAGCACAATATTGAAATCAATTAAGGTAATACATTTTTAAGGTCCATTATGCATTCTTATTTAAGATTTTCCTTTCTTACAAGATCCCTCACTAGGTAAGTTTTCATAATTAATCCAATTTTCTAATGCACTTTATTCTCATACACTTAGAAGGTTATTCTAAGGTCTCAAAGTCTCACACTCTCTTGTTCTTACCCTAATTGAATTTACCTTAAGTTTTATGACAAGTTTCATTCTTGGTTCCTTAGAATTTATGAATCTTCAATTGTATTTAATTCTTACAATTTGCTAATTTTCTAATCCATTACCTATGATTTAATCATTTAATTTTCTAAGTCCCAAGGTTACTAAAATTTGCATAATTAAGTCCTAAAAAGCCCTAGAGGCCATGGCCTCCCTAGAGGATTAAATTCCCAATTTTTCCATACCATTGGTTTTTATATCACATACTTGATTAATTTAGACAATCACTTGTTATAATTTGTTCACAAAGAAACTCCTAATTTTTGCCCCAAAACCGTGGCCTTCCAAGAGGAAATCTCAAATCATTTTCTTCCATTTCAAGTCTTCTAATCCATTCCTATATACCCATATACATCAACAATCAATCTAATGGCACAAACTAAGCAAAATTAACATGCAAACATACTAATCATACAATCAAAGAATAACCCTCATTAGGGTTTTCTCACAATCAACCACAACCAAGGTTCCTAGATGCTAATAGAGGTTGAGGAGGAGTGTCTTCCTCTTACCAAAGTGAAGAAATCAAGAGAAACCTTCAAGAAACTCCTTGCAAATTCGGATTGGGTGCCACCAAAACCCTAGAAATTTCAACTTGGTTAAAATAGCACAAAGGCTTGAAAAATGAAGTGTAGATGGTCACAAAGAGGACCTTGAAAACGAAAATGAAGAGAGGGAGTGAAGAGTCAAGAAACTTACCCAAAAACCCTAAGCTTGAAACTTGAAGGAGATGGTGAAAATGGTGGATTTTCAAGATGCCACAAGCAAGAGAAGTGTTTAGGAGATGGAGAGGATTAAGAAAATGGGGTTGGTTTGAATTTTTGTGATGGATGAGGGGGAGAGGGGCTGCTGGCCGTGGAGCTCTCCTAGAGAGAAGGAGGAGAAAACTAAAATGAAGAAGATGAGTGGAAGTAGAGAGAGAAAGGGCTTTAGGTGAATTTTTGAAATTATATGATATAATTAACTAATGAAAGGCAAATTAATTTCCCCCCCAAAAGCCTTGTTCCAGCCGTGCATGAAGAGAGAGAAGAGGGAGGTGACTGCATTTGCATGGGAAAAGAGGGAGAGGAAATTTCCGAGAAGCTTCATCTAAGCTTACATGAGAAGCTTTGCACGTTTCACGATAAAGTGAAAGTAAAGTTATCTCCTAATTAAACACACTAACAAAGATAAATATTTACACTGTCAGTATTATTTTTCTCCCAGTGTAGAACAGTCACAGATGATGAAAATAATATTTTATTTTCCATCGGATGATTTTACAGTTCCGCAATTTCATTTATCGAGTAAAAATCTCGAAAAACGTAAACTTTGTAAATTGTGTCCGGTCTCGGGTTTAGTAAGATCTCCCGTCGACAAGTCCACAATTTAGAGTTTACCAACCTCAGGGAGAATATTGCATCTTCCCGGCCTTTCCATACATACGCAAAAAGCGAAAAATATATTAAAATATTCGTCATTTTCGAAAAATTTCAGAAAAATTCACATAATTCATAAATATTAAAAATAATTATTTATGATAAAATAAATGATTTCCGAGCGTTACACTACATCATGTAGAGGGCTTCGTCTTACAGCGTAAAATAAGAATATATTAAAATATTCATCGTTTTCAAAAATTTCTAAAAAATTCCTAAAAATCAAGAATATTATAAAATAATCATTGATGATTAAACAAACACTTTTCAAGGTGTTATAACATACTAAACAAAAAATTATCTATTCAGAAAAAATGAACACTTATAAAAATATTTATTGTAATATAAGAGCATTTATCATATATTTTACATATAAATGAGTATCTAAAAAATATCTACTGAACAAAAAAATACTTATTAGAATTAATTAACTAATGGTGTTATAATAAAAATTGATAATAACAACTATTATAAAAATGTTTAAAAATATAAAGGCTAGTTTTAAAAAAATTATAATGAGTTAAAAATATAAAAATTAAAACTTTAATTTAGCTTGAAAAAATTTATTTTAAATTTTTTAATAATTATCTTAAATTCTTTTTAATTAAAACATTACCTTAGTTTCTTGAAATAAAGAAAAAGTCACTATTTTTTTCTTGTTTTTCTAATATATAAAATAGTAACCAGATACATATAGGATGTTGCCGTGGTCCAATCATATTAGAGGAAAAAAGAAAGAGAAATGGATAATGAGAAAGATAAGTAAGAAAATCCATAAACATCACATCAAGAAGGAGCATAACGGCAAATGCGGAAATGCCCCATTAGTCAGACCGGACATGTTGCCTCTACACCACCAAAATTATTATTTGGTGCAATCCAATATGCAATATTCTTCCCCGCCATGTTCCAACCACAACATTTTCTTGATATCCAAACATCTTAACAAAATCTCAATAAAAACTCAACAAAGAAAAAGGAAAAAATAAAAACATTTTTTTGAAAAAAATAAAGATTATTTTTGGAGATCGTTCGTTCTTTGAACTTATGGTAGCATGTATCTGCACATGTGCCACATGGCATTATCCGTGGACATGAACCCGCCGGCTACCGGAGTTTTCTTCAAGCCTCCTCCGTCGTTAGGCAATGCCAGAATCTTGGGTTTGGGCTTCCAGTTTCAGAGGAAGAAGGGAAGGCTCCGTAGACACCACAAGTTCCTCATCAGCGCTCAACTTTCCAACTCATTTTCTTTGAATTTCGGACTTGACTCTCGGGTATCTATTTTTTTTTTTTTTTTACCTAACTTCTTCTTCTTCTTCTTTGTTCAATTTATAATATGTTAGTTTGAAGTTGCAAGCTTTTTAAGTTTCTTTCACACTGTTTGAGGAACTGGCACGTTGGTGTTAATTGTAGTTCAGAAACTTGTGGTTTTGTCAGGAGAAGCTTTTACACTCAACGACTTAGATTTTATTATAAAATATTATAAATTTAATGTGAAAGTGTATTAATCTGAGAGTACATAAGAGAGAATTTCTCCTTGTCACGGGGGTTTAAATAAAAGTTTTTTTTTCATTGCCAGGTGTGTTGTGATATTATCTAAGAAATCGTTGTGTGATTATGTTTTTAAATATATAGTTTTGGATAATTACGGTTCATATGGATAAGAAATATTGATATGGTGCCCATTTTTGCACAAGATTGGTTCATATGTAATATGAAATAAAGAGTGGCGTGTTGATCACTTAATCGGTTACTCAAAATTTGTATTAGCGCATGCTGAACTTTTCTCCGCAAAATGATTGAAAATTATTGTTGCTCTTGTTATCATGTTATTGCAACGTGGTCTCTTGTTCATCCAATGCTGCAGATTTCCCTAAAGAAATTATTTTCATGATTTTCTGTTGGTGAAATCTTCAATCATAGTTGTATGGATTCCTAAGCAATAAGCAAATAATTTGTCATTCTTCTCTCTGAATATTGCACAAGCCTAAATCATACGTTCATCCTAAAATATTTCACCTCTGTGCATTTTGGTTGCCTTTTTTCATTCTTCTAATTCCCTTCTTCTCAGAACGTGCACTTGGCCAATCCTGATACACCATATTGACGAACCATTTGTTTCATTTTCTTTGTTAATTTGCATTATGAACAAATAACCTGAGCATTGCTGAGTATATCTAAAGCCCGGAATATCAAATTCAACTTTCTGTAAATTTCTTTTATTAATTTTTTGTGTGTGCTTTAACATACTGTTGTTGGTGTCTGTCTTCTTTTTCTTCTGTTTTTTTTTCCTTTTTACTTTTTGTTTATATTTTTAAAATTAACTTCTGGAAAAGTTTCATGTTATGGACTGACATTCATTTTTCAAATTTGTTTTTGATACTTTTCTTTCTAGAACTTGAGTTCCTTCCAATCCCATGATCCATCACAGTTGTCTTGGATGGGTCCAGTTCCAGGTGATATTGCTGAAGTCGAGGCATATTGTAGAATCTTTAGGAATTCTGAAAGGCTTCATTCTGCATTAATGGATGCGTTATGTAACCCATTGACTGGTGAATGTAGTGTCTCATACGAGGTTCCACCAGATGAGAAACCTCAACTAGAAGATAAAATAGTTTCTGTCCTTGGATGCATGGTATCCCTTGTGAACAAAGGCAGGGAGGATGTTCTTTCTGGAAGATCCTCAATTATGAATTCCTTTAGTGTTTCAGATGTTAGCACAATGGAGGATAACCTCCCCCCGCTTGCCATTTTTAGGAGTGAGATGAAAAGGTGTTCTGAGAGCTTGCATGTTGCTCTTGAGAACTATTTAATACCTGATGATGAGCGAAGCTTAAATGTATGGAGGAAACTTCAGAGATTGAAGAATGTCTGCTATGATTCTGGTTTTTCTCGTGGGGAGGGTTATCCTTGTCATACACTATTTGCAAATTGGAGTCCTGTATATTTATCCACTTCTAAAGAGGACACAGAATCCAAAGACTCAGAGGCAGCTTTTTGGACAGGTGGTCAAGTAACAGAAGAAGGCCTAAAGTGGTTACTGGATAAAGGATATAAAACTATTATAGATCTGAGAGCAGAGACAGTAAAAGACAACTTCTATCAAGCTGCTGTGCATGATGCTATTTCATCTGGAAGAATTGATTTGGTAAAAATCCCAGTTGAAGTTAAGACTGCACCTACAATGGAACAGGTTGTGAGGTTTGCATCTTATGTTTCAGATTGCAGCAAAAGGCCTATCTATCTTCACAGCAAAGAAGGAGTTTGGAGAACATCTGCCATGGTCTCCCGATGGAGGCAGTGCATGACTCGCTTTACATCACATATTGTTTCTAACCCACCAGTTTCTGTCTATGACATGTTATCACGTTATACAAATGGATCCGGGAAACTGCAGGACTCTTCTTTGACTGCAGAGAGATCCTCCCTCGAAAAGGATATCGATTCATTGCAAGAGAGTTTGGATTCAACACATAGTTCTGTTGGAACATTTGACAGAATTACCTCTCAAAAGAAGAACAATGAAATAGCAGAATTTCCAAGTGGAATTACTCCTGATAATAGGAAACTATCGGAAGCCACTGCTGCTAATGGGGAAGGATCTTTTCCAAGTTTCTTCAGCAAAATTAACCCTTTAAAAGCTCAAGTTCCTCCTTATGATATATTTTCCAAAACAGAGATGTCCAAATTTTTGGGAAGCAAGAAGATCTCACCGCCCTCTCATGTCAATCATCAGATTAAAAGGTTGGAATGCTTACCACAATCAAGGAACATGCATATTAGAAGACTACAGGGGGGTGTGATTGTCAGCAGTGGTGATAATTCTGTAACTAAAATTGTGGGTCCAGAAAGTTCCAACAAGTCAGCTCATGTGGATTATCCATCTGGAGAGCCCCAGATTACAGTTGGTAGCAATTGGAAGTTAGTGAATGGGAGTACTTCTAGTCCTGTTAGGACAACAGTAAATGGATTTAGTGAAGGTGGAATGCATTACATGACTAATGCCAATGTCTCTACCATTGTTAACAATGATTTTGATAATGTCACAACAAACTCTCAAAGTGTTGAAGATGGTGTGGTTAAGGCTGGGTTAGCCTTACGTGAAGAAAACTTGGAATCCATTGAAGGAGATATGTGTGCATCCTCAACGGGAGTTGTAAGGGTGCAGTCAAGAAAGAAAGCAGAGATGTTCCTAGTTCGAACAGATGGATTTTCTTGTACAAGAGAAAAGGTGACTGAATCTTCTTTGGCTTTCACTCACCCTAGCACCCAGCAACAGATGCTTATGTGGAAATCTATGCCAAAGACTGTGTTATTGTTGAAAAAACTGGGGGAAGAACTAATGGAAGAAGCAAAAGAGGTAATATTTATATGTGCTCATTATGGTAACCAATTATTTATGATTGACCGATTACTAATATTTATTTTAATCACTGGAGCTTCAAGTATTTTGAAGCTCTTAATGAAAGAACGATTCTAGATAATTTTAAATCAGAAGGTATAGCATTTTGTTTGTCCCTTTCTTGTGTTCAATTTCTAAGAATTTTTGTAATATGGAAATTGGAGAGCTGAATAAATATTGGCATGTAAAAGTGTTATATTCACGACATTTAGGCGGAAAATATAGAAGATAGGTTGCAGAAATTTTCTGCACAGCAACATTTTGGGGATGGTTGGATCTACATTTTCAGTACTAAGAATGGACCAGAGACAAAGAGGTTAAGTCTATTTCCTTGTGTAATAAAGGAGTGGAATTTAGGAATGGAATCTGTTTGGGAACATGAAACTGGGGAAGTTAGTTCTGAGCTTTGAATGGTATTCGAATAGCATTTGGTCTTTCTTTAATTCTTATGGAAATTATATGAGTATTTATTATGATTTTTTGTAATTAACTTGACTACATCAATTCTCAATACAGTTTCTATATCTAATCTGCAGGTTGCTTCTTTTCTATATCACCAAGAGAAAATGAATGTTCTTGTGGAACCTGATGTGCATGATACATTTGCTAGAATTCCAGGCTTTGGATTTGTTCAGACCTTCTATAGTCAAGATACCAGGTACTAGAGTTTGTAAATTCATGTGAAATCACTTCAGAGCTTTTTT
Organism: Ormosia emarginata; assembly: GCA_029884605.1. Lineage (NCBI taxonomy): Eukaryota > Viridiplantae > Streptophyta > Magnoliopsida > Fabales > Fabaceae > Ormosia > Ormosia emarginata. The sequence goes on along the minus strand of JAQQTP010000078.1, from coordinate 13,147,583 downwards.
ATTCCTTATAATGCTGTGGTTTCATTTAATGGCTGCTTAACATATCAAATGCCTTTGATTCAGTGATCTACATGAGAAAGTAGATTTTGTGGCATGCTTGGGTGGAGATGGTGTTATACTGCATGCTTCAAATCTATTCAGAGATGCTGTTCCCCCTATTGTGTCATTTAACCTTGGCTCCCTTGGTTTTCTGACTTCTCATAATGTAAGCTTTTCAAATCCATAATTTATTTTACCAGAAAGTAATATAGATAGCTTCTTGGTCGTTTGTTTGACTTCCATTCTGTTCTCTGTATGTAGTTCAGAGACTACAAGCAGGACTTACGACAAGTCATCCATGGAAATAATACACGAGATGGTGTATATATTACTCTTAGAATGCGTCTCCGATGTGAAATTTTTCGTAAGGGCAAAGCAATGCCAGGGAAAGTATTTGATATCCTCAATGAGGTTGTTGTTGATCGGGGTTCTAACCCATACCTTTCAAAAATTGAATGTTATGAACATGATCGACTTATAACCAAAGTGAGTTTTATTATATCTTTGTTATTTGTGCTATACATGTCTACACATATTTTATCTTCTATGATGAGAACGGTCAATATTCGAAATTTTAATTCTCTAAACACCTTTATGAAAAAGTGGCATACCTTCTATATGACGATTCAGGTACAAGGTGATGGAGTAATCGTGGCCACCCCTACAGGAAGTACTGCCTATTCTACAGCTGCTGGAGGTTCCATGGTAAGCTTGTGCTAGAGTTTTACTCATTATGGGATTAATTAGATGCATTGACATGATATCCTTTTCTTGAAGTAATTTGATAACAATGATTATAATCTTCAGCCCCTCTAAGCTTCCCTATCCTGCTCTTTCTGCAAAAGAGTGGTAGATGTTGAACATTATGTTGAGGTGTCTTCCTTCTCTTACGGCATTGCACTATAGGTGGCAGCTTAAGATAACTGGATGAGATTCTTTATTATGTTCTAAGGAGGCTATAAGTTATAGCCTATAACTAGTGATAGTCATAGTAGTGATATTGTTTAAATTGTAATCCTCTTTTTCCTACTTTGGAAGTGTCAGTAGACAATGCTGAATGAGTTGGAGCTCACTATACCAGAGTATAGTTTTTTTTTTTTTTTTCTTCTCTTTCCTTTCTTCCCCTTTCGTGAAATAAATACTTAAATAGAGTCCTCCTCTCTTTCCTTACCTCCCCCAAAATAGGCTTCATGTCATCAGTACTTAATTAACCTCATCCCTTAAAGGAAATATACTTGCTTTTATGCTTCCCATTGTAGCTTAGCTTCTATCATATGTGAACTAGAAATAGTGAGCATCTGTAGAAAGAGTAAGTTACTCTTCAGAAGTCATAAAGTAAACACTTGTTCCACTTGCAGACGGTGGATACAAGCTAGTATCCAAAGAATTCCCATTCAAAGTTGAATTAGTATAGAAACCTCATAGATGTCATCTTGCATAATTTCCTGTAACAGAACTTCTTAAATTCTAAAATATGTACATCTTCTAACGGCAAGGTATCAGTACAATATCAATATGAAATCCATGTTACTTTATACCGGAATTCATCATTGCTTTCCTTGATGTTTTTATCTAATGACAAAAGCAAACTGCAGGTCCATCCAAACGTTCCTTGCATGCTGTTTACCCCAATCAGTCCACATTCACTCTCATTTAGACCAGTTATACTTCCAGATTCTGCTCAACTTGAATTAAAGGTGAACTTAATCATTCATTATGTGGTAAAAGAATCATATTTTGGGATTAATAATTTAGGGTTTAGTACTTAGGATTTGAGTTACATGGGGTTTATTAATAACAGATTCCAGAAGATGCAAGAAGTAACGCCTGGGTTTCATTTGATGGGAAGAGAAGGCAGCAACTCTCAAGAGGAGATTCTGTCCAAATATCTATGAGTCAGCATCCGCTTCCAACTGTTAACAAGTTTGACCAAACAGGTGATTGGTTCCGTAGCTTGATTCGCTGCCTAAATTGGAATGAGAGGCTTGATCAAAAGGCTCTATAAAGCATGTGAAAGTCAAGAACAGATATGCATTATACTCCCGTTAAGACCAGGCTTGTGTAATTACTGTACAGATTGTACAATGAGATTACAGAACTTAGATATAGTAGATACTACTAGTCTCTTACATTGGCTTCCATTGTGAAGATAGGGTTTGCCAATGGTTTTTCAACATGTTATAATAGCAAGATACTGTTGTATACAGAGATTTTCAAAAAGTGGTAAATCGTTGATCTTAGAAGGAGCTCGTTGTTCCATCTAAAAATTTATCACTATTTGCTAGACTTCTTTTACTCATTGTACTGTGTCAGGAAAATATGAATTCTTTTGGTGAAAAGTTTAATATAGACTAATAAGTTTAGATTTATAGATGAATCATTAATTTATTATTAAAATAAATTAATAATTTAAATTAAATATTAATAAATTTTAATTAATAATATTTAAATTTATTTAAAAATTTAATTTAATTATTTTTTTAATAAATAATTATGCATATAAATAATTTATATATTTTAACTAATAATTTTTTTATATATTCAAATTCACATATAAATATTATTAGATTTAAAAAAAATAATTCATCTATTGACCCAATAAATTTAGGTATACGATAGACTCTTCCTTCTTTGTGACCTGAGGCTACAAGTATTGAAGTATAGGGTATGTCTTACATGCACTTTGCATATTTTTGGGTGCATGGATGCACCTTAAAAGTAGCCATTGATCTTAGAGAATATTACATAGAATTAGATCTACGTCATTTGAGAAAAATAAATTTTATATTTGTAATTGCCAAAAAAAATCCCTTGCTAGCTAATTACACTTGAATGCAAGCTGTCCGGCAACTTGAAAAAAATCCAATAACAGATGAAGACTACAGTCAAGGAAAAACATATTTTATCATGATCCGTTTTCATCCACAAAAAACAGAAGTATATGTGATATTTTATCTTAAATCTTATTGGTATTAAAAGAAATGAAATAAATATATAAATTATACTTAAAAGATTGAGATAAGTAATATGAAATTTTAACATTTTTTTTTATAAATATCTAGATAAAACAAACGAGTTTAGTAAAATAAATGACATAAAAAATAAAATTTTGATTCTGATATTATTAGATTAATCAAAATTTAATTTATTAAAAAGAATGACTTAATACTGCATCTGAAAAATTGAAAAGATTGGAGACAGATAATATAAGATTTTTAACACTCCTCTCTATAATTACCTAAATGAAACAAATGAGTCTAGTAAAATAAGTGACATAAGAAGATAAAATATTAACTCTGATATCATATAAAATTTTAATTTAAAATCAATTAATATTAAAAAAAATAACCTATAAGATATATAAACTACACCACAAAATTAAAGCAGACCCGTGGGACTCTTAACAGTATCATTGGTTTAAATGGATGATCTCATTAGAACTCCAATGGACCTTCAGTTTTGACTGGAATCGCGCTACTAAACGCGTGACATTGTGAGTTACAAAAGCTTTGTTGGGTAGCCGTGGTAGAACTCGTTCAGGGTTGCTTCCCATGATTTTTCTCACTCAAAACACCTTGAATCGCTGAGTATAGTTATGGGTTAAGGTTGATTCTTTATGGGCTTTCGTTTTCTGTATAAATCACATGAGAAAGCGCTGAAAAAAGCGAGCTTTAGGAGATCTGTTTGGCCAACCATGGCTGGACCCGTCTTCTGCCACGGGTTGACCCGCGTGAGGTAGAAGACCCGAGCCGGAATTGCTGCATCTGGGTAGTAAGGCTGTAAGGGGAGAGATCTTGACCTCCTACTACAATGTCCACTTTATAGCATACAAAGTAATCTCTTCCAACAAATTTCCCCTTATAGCTCTCCTTCACCAATCAAAATTTCACTTTCTTTCTCGTCAAGGTTTCGAATCAGAGCTTCTTTTCCCCTTTTGATAGATACCCATTATTGCTTAGGTACTAAAAAGTGTTTGATTCTCTTTATTCCGTTCAATTTTACTGCTCTATACACTTTTTTTTTAAAAAAATTTTGGGCTTATTCAATAAAAGTTTTCAGAATTGGGGCACCGGTTCTCATTGAGTTAACCTATGATAGTGGGTAATTACAAGGTGCAACAGGGCTCCACTTTTATATAAGGTGCATGGCAGAAGGCTCCGTGCAACAATGTCCTGGGAAGAAGAAAATGCAATTCTTTCACTTCTTTGTCAGCTGACTGAATTACAAACTCTAGCTAAGGATTTTATGATTTATTGTAGCGTTTGGCTATTTGGGGACTTCTAAAATATGTATTTGTCTTCTTAAAAGGCATAAGAGAGTATAGCTTGAACCATCATAAACTGATAAAAGTGACTATGAGGCTTCACCAAAAGAAAAGGAAAATATATGCACCCAAAAAGAAAAAAAAAACGAAAAGAGAAGAGGAAAATGTTGTAATTTGTTATTTTCATCAGGTTATAACGGATATTTAGATGTAGGGAAAACTTTATTGTTGAGTTTTTTTTGGTAATGAACTTTATTGGTGAGTTTAAGTGAGAGTGTTTTGTCCGAAAGTTTCTACTCATTGAAAAATTCTTGAGTAAGAACTTAGCATAAATATTCAAATTAACATTTGATATAAGTAAAAGTATTATTTAGAAACGTGAATTTTTAATATGATTTATAATATTTTTATACAAGTCAAATATTAATCTAAATATTTACGGTAAGAAGTTCTTACCCAAAACTCATTTTTAGTAATTATGTTGATTAAGATTGTATTGGCTCTTAGTAGTATTTTTCAGAAAATATTTCAATATTTAAACATAAATAAAGGATACTGTTGCAAATATGCTACTTCATGTGCATGATAAAGGGAAAAAGTATACAAGGAGAAGAGAGAAATTTATGGTGCTGTTCAATGCAAGCTCCAACGGATTCATATTAGCACCCACCATGATTTTTAAAAGAGAAAAAACAATATTCTAAAAACGAAACAAAGAAAAACATTAATACAAATGTAGTACCAAGATCAATAAATAACGAAAAAGAAAAGAAAAGAAAAAAAGGGGGTGGGGGGTAGCGGGAAGCAAATGTATTAAATTTCTAATAGGAAAGCGAGTGCTTTTCTCACACGGCCCTAACAGCTTGAAACCTTGGTTCCTTTGGAAGGAACTTCTGCTCATCATAGACAGACATGTAGTCACCAAAAACGAATTCAGGGTAAGTGTCATCCACTTCTTGGTTTTCTTTTTCCACCAACTGTGGTGCAGGACATATGGTGGCCTTGAGTGATGGATTATAGAAGGAAGCAATTGATCTCCTGCTCCTATCCGGTGAGGCCAGAACCCTGTGCCAACAACTCTTGTATTTGCCATTGCTAAGGACCTCAATCTGATCACCAGTGTTGATGACAATGCCATTTGATAAATGTTGGACATCAATCCATTGCCCATCTTTGAGCATTTGAAGGCCACCCACCTTATCATCTTGGAAGAGTAGGATGACACCACCAGCATCAGTGTGAGCTCGCAAACCGTTTACAATCTCTGGATTGGGACAGGGTGGATAATGGCTGACCTTGGTGCCAAAGAAGGCATCATCTCCATCTCCACCGTTGAATGCCTTCTTGATATATCCTTGGGGTAAGCCCAAATTCTCACTCATCACTTCCATGATCCTCTCTGCCAATTTCTTCAACTCTGACCGATATTCTACCATGGTTTCCCTGTCATCAATGAGAGAAGTCAGTTATGCATTCATGTTTGAACTCTACCTATTGTTCCACCACTCAGCATGTTCTATAGTGCTATCCTTGAAATGTTAAAAACTATAAATATTTCTGGTTTTAACTCCGCAGAAAATTGTTCTTGGTTTTCAAATTCTAGATGCAGTCGTGAAACCACCTCTTTTAGTCATCAATAATAAGATGGATTGAATTCTGATTAACTGCAGTTTCAATACAAGAACATAATTTCTTGTGACTAAGAAGTATTTACAAGGGAGAATGTGCATGAAATGATAGCTGAGATATGAAATATATCATTTTTCATTGAAAGAGAAGGTATGTCTGAACATCTATATAGCATAAAGAACTATTGGTTTGCTTTATACCTGAAACCTGGCGTTCTTTCTGGCCATTCATTATCATCCAGGAGAGTAAAGACATCCTCCCAGTCCACACTGTCCAACTTCTCACTGCTCTTCTTTTCAACTAAATCGTTTAGTAGCCTCATTGTTGCTGAGTTCTTGAAATTTTCCTCTCTTTCCAGCTTATAGAAGTCAGAACAAACGTTCTTCACCCTCTCAAGGAGTTCCTCTGGAATGCCATGGTTGATCAACTATAAAACAAAGTATGAGCTTAGATATGTAGATAGTAGATGATAGGACCCTCGGGTCCAGTGTTGATAGTGGGCAGGAATTGGATCAAGTGTTGGATATGAATCCAAAGAAGCCCATCATATGGAGGGTATATTCTAGAAGGAAGCAAGTGGGTCCAAAGGAGAGAGGGAATTAGTTAGTGACCTATGGTTACCGCATTTGTAGGGGGGGGGAATTCGGTTAGTCATGACTTAATAGGTCAAGAAAAGGGGGAAGGCATTCATGCATTTCTTGTAAAGAGACCGTAGGAGAGTATCTCTCTCGGAATAGGCTTTGGTTATATCTTTCCTGCTTTGTAGGAGCTCTAGTAGCTCATCTTTCTCATTAAATAACACTACTATACCGTTCTTTTCGAGGTCTAACATTGGTTATTCTCGAGGAGGGAGCCGGTGATGCCCATAAGATGGTCGACCTTAGAGGCTAGGATGACTCGCCGGAGGATTCTTCAATCAATCGAGTTTCAAAGCATGTCTGCGTCGAAAATGGCGAGACTGTTGGGTCGTCATTCTACAGAGGAAGAGGACAATGGTGGAGGAGGTGCTTCATTCTCTAACGTAGACTCCTTGGCAAAGTATCAAATGGCGGCTAAGAAGGTAGAACTTCCCTCATTTAATGGAACCGACCCAGTGGGATGGATAACACGGGCAGGGACTTATTTTGAGGTGCAAGAATCATCTGAGGAGGTTAAGCTGAAATTGGCAAAGCTGAGTATGGAGGGATCCACCATCCACTGGTTTAACTTGTTGAATGAAACCGAAGATGACTTAACGTGGCCCAAACTAAAGCAAGCTCTGATCGAAAGGTATGGGGGAAGGAGGAATGATAATCCATTCGAGGAGCTGACTGACCTTCAACAAACTAGGAATGTAGAAGAATATATTATTGACTTTGAGTATATTTCATCACAGGTTGATCGTCTCCCAGAAGAGCAATATTTGGGATACTTTATGAGGGGACTTCGCCAGGAGTTACGCCTCAGGGTTCGAACCTTTAACCCTCGTAATAGAGCTCATGCGATGAAATTGGTTCGTGACATAGAGATAGAGATGCGTGGAATGGGGAGTTCACGTTTTAGCTCCTCAAGACATTTTAGAGGAGGAACTGGAAGCAGGGAGCAGGAACAAGGGCCCCATGGGAGAAACAAAATTGGGCCAACCCACCACTTAGGCCCAATTCAAACACACCATGGGTTTGGGCCATCTGGAGGCGCCCAAACGCGAGGGGCTCCCTCTGCTATTCCTAATCATCCCCATCGTGAAAAGGGAGGAAAAGGGAATGGCGAAAGGAATCGGGGAATCAAGCATTTCCCGTACTCGAAACTCATGGATCGCAAAGCGCGGGGCCTGTGTTTCCGATGTGGGGATTGGTACCATCCCTTACATCAGTGTCCCGAGAAGCAGCTGTGACTCTTGATTTTGGGGGACGACGAGGCAGTGAACGAAGAAGGTGAGATTATTGCCATCGAGGTGGATAAAAAGACAGAGGAGGCAACGCTTGATTGCAAGGCCATGGGACTTTTCGGTTTCACTGAACCAACGGTGACCGAAATAACAACCATTCGGTTGGAGGGCAAATTGCAAGGAGTCTCGATTTTGGTCCTTGTAGATAATGGGGCAAGCCACAACTTCATCTCGCCACAAGTCACAATGGCGTTAGGGATGACAGTATCTCTGATCCAGGTGATGGGTATTCGGTTAGGTGATGGCCACCGGGTGACCACGACAGGGAAGTGCTCCGAGCTGAAACTCCAATTCGAGAAGTTTACAGCCACGATTGATGCTTATGTACTGGATTTGGGTGGTATCGATATGATTCTCGGAGTGACGTGGTTACAAAAATTAGGGAAGGTTATGATGGATTGGAAGGATATGACCATTTTCCAATGGGAAGGACATTAATTGTAGGGTCAAGCCAAGAGAAGTTGGAAAATTCAGTTACTCCACGCCTTTTAGAAGGGTAAATGGCGAAGCCGAGGTTGTACAATCTTACCTCTACAACAAACGAGCTTCAACAATTACTAACCCGATTCTCTTTTTAAGGAGACAACAGTTTCCGGAAAGAGACATCGCCCATTCGGTTGTACTACGAAAAAGGAGCCTCTGTTAGTGTTCGCCCTTATAGATATCCTCATCTTCATAAAGATGAGATTGAGAAGCAGGTGCAGGATATGCTAAGGCAGGGAATTATCAAGCACAGCTCCAGTGCTTTTTCCATCCAGTGATATTGGTGAAGAAAAAAGATTCATCATGGCGCATGTGTGTTGACTATAGAGAACTTAATAAGGTGACTGTGCCTGATAAGTATCTAATTCCGGTGGTTGATGAGCTCTTGGATGAATTACATGGAGCATCGTATTTTTCAAAGTTGGATCTCAAGTCAGGCTATCATCAAATTAGAGTTAAGAAGGAGGATGTTCACAAGACAACATTCCGGACACATGAAGGACACTACGAGTACTTGGTCATGCCCTTCGGATTGACCAATGCTCTGGCAACCTTCCAGTCCACCATGAATCAAATTTTCAAACCATATCTCCAGAAATTTGTGCTTATGTTTTTTTATGACATCTTAGTGTACAGTGCTGATTGGGCGACTCACCTAGTACATCTTTCTTGGGTTCTTGAGGTATTACAAAAAAATCATTTCGTGGCTAATGAAAAGAAGTGTAGTTTTGGCAGCTGCTAGGTGGAATATTTGGGCCATATCATCTCTAGTTTGGGAGTGGCAGTGGATCCTGCAAAAGTAAAAAGTGTCCTTGAATGGCCGATTCCTCACAATGTCAAAGGAGTAAGGGGGTTCTTGGGACTCATGGGCTACTATCGGAAGTTCATTGCGGATTATGGTAAGATCGCCAAACCACTTACTGAGCTGACTAAGAAGAAAGGATGTCATTGGGGACCCGGGGCAATTAAGGGATTCAAAGAATTAAAGACAGTAATGACCACCTCTCTGGTGTTGACATTACCCAATTTTTCGCAACCCTTCGAAATAGAGTGTGATGCTTCCGGTAGAGGTGTCGGGGCAATTTTAATGCAAAAGGGGAAGCTAATAGTTTTTTTTAGCAAAGCACTCTCCAAGAATAACCTGGCTAAGTCTGCTTACGAGAAGGAATTGATGGCTTTGGTGTTGGCTGTCCAGCATTAGCGACCATATTTATTGGGGAGGAATTTCGTGGTCTATTTGGATAAAAAAAGTCTCTGTCACCTGTTACAACAAAGGATCACCACGGCAGACCAGCAGAGTTGGATAGCCAAACTGTTGGGCTATCATTTTGAGGTAGTCTACAAACCCAGGCCCGAAAATAAAGCTGCAGATGCCTTGTCCGACCCATGAGGAAGGGAATTAAGAGTGTATGTCTCGTTCCCTACTTGGTTGCAAGGTCGCAAGTGCAAGAAGAAGTGCAAGATGATTTTTTTTTTTAAACAAGTAATTGCTTGACTTGGTACGTGATTCGGGTCCGACCTAGTTTACATTGGAATCAGGGCATTTTACTCTACAAAAACAGGTTGGTCATCTCTTCAACTTCATCCTACATACCCCTACTCTTAAAGGAATTCCATTCTTCCCCCGCAGGGGGCCATTCTGGATTTCTGAGAACTTATAGAAGGATTGCTGGTAACTTGTATTGGCTGGGCATGAAGAAAACCATCCAGGACTTTGTGAGAAGTTGTGACGTGTGCCAAAGACAAAAATACTCAGCATCTTCTCCTTCTGGTTTGTTACAGCCATTGTCAATCCCAAATCAAATTTGGGAAGATATCTCCCCAGACTTCATTACTGGTCTACCGAAGTCAAAAAGGTTTGAGGCAATACTAGTGGTGGTTGATCGGCTTTCCAAATATGGACACTTTATTCTCCTAAAGCATCCCTATACAGCAAGGAAAATCGCGGAGCTGTTTGCCAAGGAAATAATGCGTCTACATGAAGTACCACAAACTATGGTTAGTGACCGTGATCCCCTTTTTATTAGTCTATTTTGGAAGGAATTATTTCGACTACAAGGGACTATGCTCAAAATGAGTTCTTTATATCACCCGGAAACGGACGGACAAACCGAGGTTGTTAATCGATGCTTGGTGTCCTATCTGTGATGTTTGCAGCAGAACAACCTAAGAATTGGTCTTACTGGGTTCCTTGGGCTGAATTGTGGTACAACACCACCTTCCATGTGTCAACTGGAACCTCCATTTGAGGTGGTGTATGGAAGGAAACCACCCACTTTGGTGAGGTTTTTACAAGGAGAAACTAAGGTGGAAGCAGTAGCATCCGAGTTATTAGACTGTGATGAGGCCTTGAGATAATTGAAACATCATTTAACCAAGGCACAAGAGCAAATGAAGAAATATGCCGATAGTAAAAGGAAGGATCAGGAATTTTTAGTGGGGAAGTTGGTTTTCCTCAAGCTCAGACCCCATAGACAGCAAACATTGGCCAAAAGGATCAACCAAAAGCTGGCCCCCAGATATTTTGGTCCATTCCCCATTCTGGAAAAACTGGGAGCAGTTTCTTACAAGCTCAAACTGCCAGAGTCCTCTAGAATTCATCTTGTATTTCATGCCTCTCAACTCAAAAAGGAAATTGGAGACTATTCTGTTGAAACTACTTTACCCGAAGGCATGGAAGTAGAGTGGAATGAGGCTGAAGAACTAGAAAGTGTATCGGCTAGTAGGGAGGTTCATGTTGCTAGAAGAAAAGTTAAGCAATGGTTGATCAAGTGGAGAGGTAGAGCTGTTGAAGACACAACTTGGGAAGATGATCTTGTTCTCAAAAGTCAGTTTCCTTATTTTAGCCTTGAGGACAAGGCTGATTTTCCAGGAGGAGGCAGTGATAGGACCCTCAGGTCCAGTGTTGATAGTGGGTAGGAATTGGATCAAGTGTTGGATATGAATCCAAAGAAGCCCATCATATGGAGGGTATATTCTAGAAGGAAGCAAGTGGGTCCAAAGGAGAGAGGGAATTAGTTAGTGACCTGGCATATGGTTACCGCATTTGTAGGGGGAATTCGGTTAGCATCATGACTTAATAGGTCTGGAAGGAAATGGGGAAAGCATTCAAGCATTTCTTGTAAAGAGACTGTTAGGAGAGTATCTCTCTGGAATAGGAGCTCTAGGCTCTGGTTATATCTTTCCTGCTGTAGGAGCTCTAGTAGCTCATCTTTCTCATTAAATAACACTACTATACCGGAATTCTTTTCGAAGTTATAATAGTAGAACTAACAAAATAAACCCACAAGTATGTAAGGAATTCTCGTTCATGTTTTCACCAATATATTTATACCATTATTGTAAGGTTAAATGATGTAAATACCTGAAAGAATCCCCATTCTTCACACCCATTAGCAATCTGCGCCATAGTTTTGGCCCAATCTTCCCCATTTAGGTTTGAGAAATCAATCACTGGGATTGCCATTAGATCAGAAGTTAGAGAACAGTTATGAGAAGAGATTTGATTTTTTGGTGTATGCTTATTTTGGCTTGCTTTGATGACAAGAGACAGAGTATAAGTGTATGTGTGTGAGACAGAGATAACAAGGTTGTTTGAGCTTAGCTAGCCTGTTGTGTTGTGGTTTGTTAGAGGGGTACCTTTGCCTATTTATAACAAAAGCTTCCAGCTATCTTGGATATGTAGTTGGACAAAACCCAATATACTGGTTCCCTTTAAAGAATGCAGCCGCTAGAGTAAGGTGACACATTCTATAAAAAATTATTAGGTCAATGCTTGCTTTGCCAGGTACTGCTTGTAGCCTAGGCCTACAACACAAGTCCTCCCTTTTAAGTTGATGCCTATAATGAAGTCCCAAAAAAAAAAAGTGATGGCTATAATTAATTTTCCCATCATTAATTAATGAGTTTATTTGATCAATCACACAAGCCACTTCTTCTCTTTCATGGTTTGGTCATTGGTAACAGACCTTGAATCTATACTTGTATGTTACAGGGACACGTCAGTTCATTTTATGGATTTAATTTTGATTCACTGTAAGTGTTTATAATTAAGTTTAAATTTGATCAACTGTATAGATTTTTATATTATCATTCAATTATATATTAACATATCATTAAAAAGGTTAGACAATTTTAATGGTTGTGATAGTTAAACTTCATTAATAACTTGGCATAACATGATTGTATGACAATATAAAAAAGTTGAGAAAAGTTATAAAACGTTCCAGCCTTGTATACTCAAAGTTCTTATTGGCTCTCATAGTAATTTTGTGGGCTCATGTATGCTTAAAATTTCCAACTGCTTTTATGTCATTTTTTATTGTTTCATGGATTCCTTATGCACCTGAACGCTTAATCGCTTGCAATAATAGTGATTCAAAATTAAATCTTTCATAATTTTACACTATAATTCAATAATGTGTTTTTACTTTAAAATTATTCCAAGTCGTGTTCTAATCAACTACACTAGAGTCTTACATAGTTGTATATGTATTTAAGGCCATATGAATTATTTGAATACGAATTCCACTGATCTATGCTCTATGCCTCCATCTACTAATCACGAGATAGTTTACTAATTAAATTCACGTCAAATATGAAGGGATCACCTAGTTCATGTGAAACTCCCGTTTTCTTAGTAATTGTTCTAATGTAGAATCAGAGGGTGCTTGAAAAGACATGTGTACGGTAATTTTTTCCTCCTTGTGCAGCCACTGTCTCCTTGAGTTTTGACCAGAGGGGTTGAGTACCTGAAAAGGGACTCCAATGCTCAAGTTAGGCGATACACCAAGAGGGCATATACTGTAAGAATTACAATTACCTTGTTAGAGTTGTATAGCCTGATATTTATAGTGCATTTGCAGAGTCCTTGAGCACTCGTCGCAATGTGCAAGTACGTTGAGATCGTGGCCTAACGGGGGGTGTCTCCCTCCCACGATCGTCTAGGCAAATTCCTAGAATATCAGGATTACCACGTTAGTGGCCACCTACCTTGTGCAGACAGTTATGATCCTCACACTCTAAAGATCATGATTGGCAGTTGTCAGGACCTGCACAGACCTATGGAGTATTGTTAGGGGTTACGGTTGATGCAGTGTACGGGGGGCCTACCGGGGTGCTGGAGTCGGAGTCTGGTGGTGCGCATGCCGAGTTTACCCTCTTAGGGTGGGATCCCAGACCACGATGCAAAACATTTATCTCCAGCTTGGCGCTTAAGTGGAACAATTAAGTGTCAAGGTATCAGACTTTGGATGGGATCCATTGCATACGTGGGAACCCGTAAAGGCCAATGTCCATCGTCTGGGGAGTACCTCCGAGATTGGCACATACCGCCATCCCGTCATCTGAGGTACGACTTCCGCTCTTGTGCATGGTTATGTAGGGTCTTTTGTCCTTTTTTTTCGTGCTTTGTAGGAATAATGAGCTCCATTGAGAAACTGCTATTTTGACTTTATTGGGAATTAAAGACCCCTTTTAAAAGAGATATTAATTTTCTAATGTTTCCCAATTGCACGCTTCCCCTTTGTCCAATCATAATCGAGGAGCATTAAAGTGTAGCTTTCCTCATGCAATTGGTATGTTGCTATTGGATCCAATTGGAATGTCCTGCTTCTCCTATAAAAGGAGAGCATTTTCATTGAAGCTGGCATTTCTTCTGTTGCATTCCTCTTACTTTGCAACTTCGCTTTGAGAGTGATTTTTCCTTTATGGCTCTTTTTGTGTTTCGTTCATGTCCCAGGAGGGTTTTACCCTCTGCAAGAGCCATCTTCCTGCTTTTTTCGAAATACTTGAAGTTGTTTTGCCAATCTGCGAATGCCCATTTTAATGGGCGATTTTCTTTCTCAGCATAATTACAGAGAGCGGTTTACTTCCTCAGCGTACCTTGGTTGCTTGTTTGATATTTGTCGTCACTGGGGAGGCTTGAGTCACCTGCTGTGTTGGACAAGGGTCTTTGGAGCTGGGGTGCTCACTCTCCTTGTTCTTTCCCGGGGATGTAATGGGTGCTTCGCCCTGAACAAGTCCTTGGGCAAGCAGGATGGACTATTGAAGCTGGTCCAAGCCTTGAAGCGACTTGGGAGGATCGTGAGACCGGCTAAGACTCTGGTGGAACGATCTCCTTCATGAGAGGTTGCATCCCGTCCAACGAAGGAGGATGCATCCCGGCCTTTATTGGTGGAGGCAATGTAGAAGATTTGGCATCTCGAGTTCCTAATGTCGGTTTGCCGAGGTTTTTCAAAGTCAATCCACTTTTTCAAGAGCCCGGTACGGATTCTGGAGAGCCGTGGTGGTGACAGTGACTCTGCATGCCGCGGAGGAAATATGGATGTGACATGGCCCAGAATGCCGTTGATGATGATATCGATTCCTTCCTCCGGGGTCTTTCTTTTCTTTGTAGATTTCATGTCTCAGTAATTTCTTTTCTCTCTCTTTTTGATGTAAGATGATGTATGGAATGAGAATAAAAGTTCTATCTTTTCAAATTTTTGCCTTGTTTTTTATTTTCTTCTTTCTTTTGGCTGTCCGTAGTCTTTCATACTTGGCCAGGGTGAGTCCAACGCTTACCCCAGCGTAACGTCATCATGCCCCCAGCCTGGTGCTTGACTTGAAAAGTCAAAGTGACAAGCTCTAATTCTTAATCCGGGGTATTTGCGCCAGGGAAGGTTGTATTTTTTAGAGTTTAATCGTTTACTGGTCGTTGTCCGAACTGAGACTCTAAAACCAAAAGGTTTACCCCAGTTTAGGCTGAGGTCTAGAGTAAATGTCTGGACTTAACCTTCAAAAACTGTGCAACGTTTGAAGTGTTGCGCAACCGTCTTTTCAATTGCGAAATCGTCTTTTCAACTGCCTCTATAGCTGTGTAGGCCACGTGGTATGTTTTAAGCGGATGGACGTGCATGATGTTTCGCGTGCCATGATAAGCACCTTTTTCAAAATTATGCCGTAAGGATGAGAATGCCCCCTAACTGTTTAGCCTTTATAAGTATGGGTTAGGGGCTCATCGTTCACCTTTTATCGTTTCTGAGTCTTTTTCTGGAAGCTTCGTGCGGCAGAGAGGGGTGGTTGCGAGTGTTCTCCGTTCGTTTCAAGTTTTTGTTCAACTCATCTCGATCTTTTTCAAAAGGTAAGATTCCTTTTTAGTTCATGTTTCTTTCTTCTTGATTTCCTCCTACTAGTACTGGGTTGTGGGATGTGTTTCTGGTCTTTTGCGAAGTAGTGTTAGGAGATTTAAGTTTTTTCTTATGGCTTGCCCCCCAGGAACTCCATCTCTGCTACGCCGTGCACGGCAGGGAAGTCCTTCTAAAATTCAAAATTTTGGAGGGAAGGGATGTCAGTATGTGGGTGCGAATCATTCTATTTGCTCCTTTCCATGTCTGAATCTCCTTTTTACATGATTCTGACAATTACTCACCGGCCTCTTTGGGTATTCTCAGGATTTTTATGGCGCGGGTAGGAGAGGGGTCAGAGCCGGGGTACCGATCCCTGAGGTCCGTGAACTAGATAAGGAAGATCCCGTTCAAATTCTCCATGGTTCGGGGTTATCATACCTGTGGGTAGGGGAGGATGTCTGGAAACATCTTTCCAAATTTTCTTCTGAGGCCATCCTTCAGCAGTCGTTGGATTATCTTCATCTGACAAACGAAAAGGCACGACAAAATGAGTTCCAGGTTGTGTGCCCGGAGTGGAATGAAAGGATGTGCTCAAGCCGGGAAGAAAACTCTCATTTTATATTTCTATACGAGCCTCTATTTGTTAAGCTCGGACTGTGGCTTCCTATCTTGGACTTTCAAATGGCCATCCTCCGGAGCCTACGTGTTGCCCCGACTCAAGTTCACCCTAACGGTTGGGGCTATAGTTTAGCTTTTGAGAGGTTTTGTTAGGTAATGAGGCTGCGGTATTCAGTCAAAACTTTCTTTTACTTTTATCATCGAGTGTGCCCCCAAGGTTCGTCTGAGCAGAAGAATTGGCTCATCATCCGTTCAAGATGTGGTCATAAATCCTTTGACATTTTCCAAGACAGCTTCAAAGGTTTTAAGACAAAGTTCTTCAAAGTTATGGCGGTGGAGGGTTTTCATCCTTTTTTCCTAAAGGCTAACGGGGAACCAAAGTTCCCGTTGTACTGGACACAAGACACTTGGAGTAATCCTATTGTCCCATTTGAGAAGAAAGAGAAAGACCTGAATCTGGAGGAGCTTAAGACCGTTAAGTTCATATCCCAATATGCTAAGGACCACGGGAATATTAATATCAGAGACGTCCTTGATATCCCTGGTGATGACCTTCTTTATGCTTTATTAGGTGGGAAGTAGGATACCGTGGTCCACCACAGACTTTTTGCACTTTATCAATCTTTATATGATTTTTGTTTTACTTGACTTCTAATCCTTTTTCTTTGTCTTGTTTCAGTGAGTAAAGACATGTTGGCCGCATCTTCTATGGCTGCCCTACGGGCTTTGAAGGCCAAGAGGAAAGGAGAGAGTTCCTCTAGTGCTCCTCCGGCCACCATTCGGACACCTTCTGGCCAGGGTGTGGTCGTTGAAGAAGCTTCTGAGCGGTCGAGGTCACCTTCTCTGGATTAGTAAAGGAGGAAGAGGAAAACTATTGAGAGCTCTTCCGCCCGAGGTGATAGCACAGCCACAGAAGCCGTTGCTGGGGAGGGGTTGAACCTCCTACCTGTTATGACGGGGTGTGCTGACCCTAGGCCATTTATTGACGAGCAGCTTATGAATGATGAAGTGACGGGACACATATCCCAGCGAAGCTTGACTCAAGTCCTAATCAAGCTTCAAGCAACAACACTTTGTTTTGTTGCCGAGGTCCACTTCATCGAGAGTTCCATCGAGGAATCTGATAGGAGGGTGACAAAGGATCTTAAGAAGAAAGACAAGGAAGCTGAGGAGGCTGCCCGGAAGCTCGACGCCGCCCTCAAGTTGAACGAGGATGCCCAGGTGCGGATCACCAACTTGGAGAAAGCTCTGGCCGAGGCCGAGTTACCCAAGAAAAAGTTTGAGGCGGAGAAGCTTTAAGCCGAAGAGGCCCATGCCGCCGTCCAAGCTTGTGTGAGTCAGCTAGGAAAAGATATGGATGAGTTGGTAGTGGTCTCTGAGAGGATTGGAGGGGAGCAATTCCGGAATACCGTGGCTCAAATCCAGCACTTCAACCTCGGCGTTGCTCTTGCTTTGGAAAGCCTTAACTCTGACAAGGTCTTTCATGATGACCAACTTATCTTTGCGGATGACGTCCCTCAACCTGACTCCGAAGCTGCTCAGACTCCGGTTGGAGGGGAAGATGAAGCTTAAGTTTCTCCCTTTTTTCCTTTTTGTTCCCTGCGAGGGGTTTTAGTTTTTTGCAAACTCTTGTGATATTTCCCCTGGTTTCAGGGTTTTATTTATACGTTATACTTGCTTTTGCACTCACTTGCCTATTTTTCCTCTTGGCCCATTTCGAGTCCAACGCCCACTATAGTGCTTGTTGTAAACAATGTTGTGAACTTAGAAAATTTTTCCCCAACGTAGGAGGAACCATGGCCTGAGGTCTAATACCCATAACACCGGGTATGTAGCTTTCCCCTTGACTTAGGTAGAAATAATGCCTTAGTCTGCAATCTGATGTCCATAGTAACGAGTACTTTGGAATTTTAGACTTAGTCAAATTTTAACACCTTCGTTCATAATCCAACGCCTATCATAGTAAGCATTTGGAATTTTGGACTTAGGCAAATGTATTATTAGGCATGTATTATTAGACCTTGCCTGGGGTTCTTTGTTAACCGTTCTGGTTTAACAGAATCCTGTCTGACTTAGGTATAAGGGTAGACTGCGGGTCATCAGATCCGCTGTGCCACTTATTTACTGACTTTAGAATAGTCAATGCTAGGTATTGAGGTTAGGTGTTGACCCTATAACTTACTACCGAAACTTGGTGTGTTATACCTCCTGACCTGGGCTTTTGATTTCTTATCCGAAAAATAGTATCTGAATAACTCTTTTTCATTGATAAGTGTTGGAAAACAAAGGTCCATACAAAGTTGAATGAGGACAGATCAAACATTAGTTTTACTAAAAGACTAGGCCGTCATAGGCATCTAGCTATAGTATTTCCTAAGTGCATTCTAGTAGTTCTTGATTGGGCTGTCTGCCAGGGTTTCCAACGTGTAAGCTCTTTTGTCAGTATTGACGACAATACGGTAGAGGCCTTCCTAGTTAGGGGCTACTTTCCCTTGGGAGGCATTTTTCCCTCCGATGTCCACTCTCCGAAGTACTAGGTTTCCTGGTTGGAACTTCCTTAGGACTACATTCTGGTTGTATCTAGCCGCTGTCCTCTGTTTGAGGGCGGTGTCACGTATGTGAGTCACGCGTCTTCTTTCTTCTAGCAGATCCAGGTCTTCCTTGACCAATCTGGGGTTTCTGTCAAGTGAAAACTATTGATGACGCCAACTTGGTTCTCTTATTTCTACCGGGATCATGGCTTCGCATCCATAGGTGAGTTTGAAAGGAGTCTCACCCGTAGTAGAGTGAGGATTAGTTTGGTAAGCCCAGAGGACGTGGTCGAACTGATCAACTCAATTCCATTTAGCTTCATCCAGTTTCTTCTTGATTCCTCGGACAATGATCCGATTAACGGCCTTGGCCTATCCGTTCGTCCTGGGATTCTCCACGAAACTGCAGTGGTATTTTATTTTTAGCCCGGCTAGCAATTCTTCAAAGCCCTTATCCTTGAACTGAGTTTTGTTGTCAGTTACGATGGATTCTGGAATTCCAAATCTAATGATGATGTGGCGCC
Organism: Ormosia emarginata; assembly: GCA_029884605.1. Lineage (NCBI taxonomy): Eukaryota > Viridiplantae > Streptophyta > Magnoliopsida > Fabales > Fabaceae > Ormosia > Ormosia emarginata. The sequence continues at coordinate 13,128,459 of JAQQTP010000078.1, read as the reverse complement.
AAATGAATTTTTGGATTCGGGTTGTAGTGATTGTAGCTAAGGGTTCTGCCTCAATCCATTTCGTAAAGTAATCTACTGCTACCACCAAGTGTTTTAGCTGACTTGGGGCTTGGGAGAATGGGCCTAACATGTCTATTTTCCATCTATAGAACGGCCAGGGCACGGACATCATGGACAGCTCCTCTGAGGGGGCCTTGTAGTGATCTGAGTGGCGCTGACACTTGTCACAAGTTCGGATATGTGCATGAGAATCAGTTTCCATTGTTGGCCAATAGTATCCTTCCCTTAGTACTTTTAGGGCCAATGCTTTGCTTCCCAAATAGTGTCTGCAACTTCCCTCGTGAACCTCGGTCAGAACGTATTTTGCTTCTTTCAGGGTGAGGAATTTGAGGAGGGGAGAAGAGAAACCATGTCGGTACTGACGATCGTCGTAGATAGTGTACCTCACTGCTGTCTTGATTAGCTTTGAGGCCTCTTTGGGATCTGAAGGCGAGACTCCAGAATGTAAGTATTCTATGATTGGGGTGATCCAAGATGGTCCTTCCTCCTCTACTTGAAACACGTCGTGACCCGTGATAGAGTGTTGAGAAAGGGTTTCTTAGATTACAGACCTGTTGTTGCCGGGGCTTTTGGTGCTGGCAAGTTTAGATAAAAGGTCCGCTCTAGAGTTTTGCTCCCTCTGAATATGCATAATCTCGGTTTCTTCGAAGCCTTTGAGAAGTTCTTGGACTTTAGCCAAGTACCTTTGCAGGAGAGGCTTCTTGACTTGATATTTGCCTCTAACTTAGGAGGTAATGAGTTGGGAATCACTGCATAGTATGATCTTGGTTGCCCCCAAATCCTTCGCCATTGTCAGCCCGATAATGTATGCTTCATATTCAGCTTGGTTGTTCGAGGTAAGGAACTCGAACTTTAAGGAATGTTCCAGAGTCAATCCTTCTGAACTTTCCAGGATTATGCCAGCTCTGCTCCCCTTAGGATTTGAGGAACCGTCAACAAAAATAGTCCAAGGAGTTCCCTTTGAGTCTCCGAGATCCGTTGTGAGTTCTACCAAGAAGTCAGACAATGCTTGGGCCTTTATAGCTAGGCATGATTCATAAGCAATCCTAAACTCGAAGAGTTCAATTGACCAGGCGATTATTCTTCCGGCCAAATTTGGTTTGTGCAGCACTTGGCTGTGGGCTGGTCCGTCCTTACCATCACGGCGTGGCATTGAAAATATTGCCGCAGTTTTCTTGCCGTGGTAATCAATGCGAAAGCAATCTTCTCAACTTTCTGATACCGGAGTTCGGGTCCTTGTAGAACCTTACTCACGAAGTATATTGGCTTTTGTCCTTCGTCCGTTTTCCGGATTAACACCGAGCTTATGACCTCTTCATGGACTGAGAAGTATAGGTAGAGTGTCTCATCGGGGTCAGGTCTTGTCAAAATAGGGGGGAGGACAGGAGCTTTTTAAATGATAAAAAGGCATCCTCACATTTCAGGATCCATTTGAAGTTCTTCCCCCTTTTTGAGTAGTTTGAAGAGGAGGAGAGACTTATGGGCCGCTTTGGAGAGGAACCTTGTGAGGACCACTATCCTTCCTGTGAGTTGTTGTACTTTTTTAACGGTCCGAGGGCTTCTCATGTCAAGTACGGCCTGACACTTATCGGGATTGGCTTCGATTCCACGGTGGGTTAACATGAATCCCAAGAATTTTCCAGCATGGACCTTGAAGGCGCACTTTTTCGGATTTAGCCTCATGTTATACTTCTGGACTTGTGTGAATACATCTTCAAGGTCCGTTGTGTGCGATCCGCCCTGTGGGGTTTTCACTATCATGTAATCTATGTAAACTTCTAGCATCATCCCCACTTGGTTTTTGAAGACCTTGTTCACCATCCTCTGATAAGTGACTCCCGTATTTTTTAATCCAAAAGGTATACCCTTATAACAGTAGCTCGCCCTATCAATGATGAAAATGGTTTTTTCTTCATCTCTGGGATACATCGGAATCTAATTGTACCCGGAGTAGGTATTTATGAATGATAGCCACTTGAAGTTTGAAGAACTGTCAACCAATTTGTCTACATTGGGGAGTAGATACAGATCTTTTAGGAAAGCTTTGTTCAAATCCATATAATCCACGCACATTCTCCACTTCCCATTAGATTTTTTCACTAGGACCACGTTTGGACAACTATGTGGTGTAAGCAACCTCCCTGATGAACCCACAACTCAATAATTCCTTTACCTGTTCTTCAATGATCTGCTGCCTTTCAGGGTCGACCTTCCTTTTCCTCTAAGATACTGGCTTCATATCCTCCCTGATGGATAAGCGTTGGCAGATGAAGGAAGGGTCGAGCCCCAACATGTCAGACAACGTCCAGGCAAATAGGTCCTTATTTTTGTTACCAAGTGGCTTCCAGTACTCAAGAGGGGGGGGTGAATTGAGTAACAAAAACTTTTGCAAACACTTTAAAACAAATAAATTTTGCTCAAGATAATTATTAAAGAATACGGATGAGATGAGAAAAAGAAAGAGCAAATAATAAATAAATTGCAGGAATTAATACATAAAGAACATAAAGTAAAAAGAATAAGGGAAGAAAAACAGTACGATTTATCCCTGTTCGACCACCAACCACTTGTGGCCTACGTCCGATCCCAGAAACACCGTTCGAGATTTTTCACTATTCAAGGCAAGCTTAAACAACGGTGCTTGCAACCTTTACAATACGGAGCACTTTTCACACACAGGGAAACTCTACCCTTGTGCTCAAGCCTCAAATAAACAAAGGGATACCTCACCCTTATACAATTCTTGGGGATACCTCACCCTCAATACACGAGAAATAGATATAGAGATGAAGTGAAACTCTCGCTAAGAGTAGATAAATACAAATTGAAGCACTAAGGAGCTGTTTCTCAAATATCTCAAGAGTTAAGCAATTATAAGTTCGAGAAAACAAAGAGAGAATAAGGTAGAGCACGTTTTTAAGCAAGCAAAAATTATCACAATGTCAAGGAGTTTTCGGAGAAGTCCCAGGCCTCTATTTATAGAGCTCGTGGAAGAATATGGCCGTTGGGAGCAATTAATGGCATTGAAAACTTTCGATTTTTCGTATCCTGTTTAAAACGTAGCTCTGTTTCTCGTGGGGTATTCGAATGCTGAAGGAGGTATTCGAATACCTCTCAAAAAATTCTTTCGAAAAGCTGTTTAAGTTGGAGTTATTCGAATACCAAAGGGTATTCGAATACCTCATTAAAATAAGGCATATTTCGAAAGCGGGGTATTCGAATACCATATGGGGTATTCGAATGCCTCATTTAAAAAATGGTTCATTCTGCGGGTATTCGAATACCATATGGGGTATTCGAATGCCTCTGTTTTACAATGAAAAAAAATCGCTTTATTTACGAATCAGTTATTCGAATACCAAATTGAGGTATTCGAATACCTCGATTAAAACAGTTCAAAATCCTTTCCAAAAAGCTTCGAAATGCTTGTTTTTAACTTTTAAAACATTTGATCTTTTAAAAACCTTTAGTTTAGGTAATCTTTGATCATTTGAGATATTTAACTAACAAATCCATACATGATAGATCCTAAGTCCTAAAGCTAATCTTTAAATACTTGGACTTGGTCTTCTCATCATCCTCATGTTTGTTATCATCAAAATACATCTTCATTGTTGCGTAGCAAACACATTCTCCCCTTTTTGATGATGACAAACTATCATAGAGAAAAGCATCGATCTGACGAAATAATTGGAATTCACAAAGTAAGAGGCTTACATTCATATCTAATATGTGCTTGGCGTAGCTCCCCCTTAATGTTGGAATCCAATAATAGTTATTTTAAACTGTCTTTTCTCATAGTTATATTTTTCTCCCCTTTGGCATAATCAAAAGATACAACAAAATATAATGCATAAAGGAGGCAATAAGCATAAAGAGAAACTGATTTTATTAATAATTTAGCCAATATACATAATGTAAAAATAGCTAATACATAAAAAATAATCCAAACAAGAACAAAGCCTAGAAAGAGGCATCTGGTGGAGGAGGAGGGGAATCAGAACCCCGTGAAGATAGCAAAGCACGCAAGGCGGCTTGCTCACGCTCAACACCATCGAGTCCGTCAAACGTAACCGAGAAGGTGTGTTCCAAATAAGCTCGGTTATCCTCCATGTAAGCACGGTTGGCACAGTAAAGTGGCCATGACTTGATCCAGAGTGACCGAACCGGCGGTAGAAGCGAGGGGCGGGGGGCCGGCGGTGACACGGACGGCGGGGGCTTCGGAGCGGCGACAGCCGGCGGCGGCAGCGGGGCGGCGGCGGGATCACCGTGGTCGTCCTCATCATCGTCAACTTCAGCAATGGGAATACCCGGCCTTCATCGATCTTTATCATCTTCATTCGGTTCGGCGTATAAGAGCCAAACACATTATGGTGGGTCACCGAGTTTTTCGCTCGGTCTCCACAATCTGCGGATACTTGCCTAGGAAGGCGGTGATGATCACCCCATAAGGTAGCTCGAGCGTTCTTTTCCTTAGCTCTCATCATATGCTTCATAATGAAGACGGGCCGGTTTATCCGGTATCCTTTCTTCGGATCCACAATAAACACATCATCTTCACTCGGGTAGGCGTAGTTCCCACCTCTAGGAGCTAAGATGTGGGCATAAGCATAATGCAAGAGCTTCGTCCCGGCTCTTCATCATACCCCTTTGACTCCCTTTTGAGTCGGAGGTAATGCCAACCCAGGTCTAAGGACATCTTCAATGGCTCGAATCTTGTCGAACCGCTGGACAAACTCTTCACAGTCGTCATTGCTACGGCGCAGATTCTAAACCAAAAAGCGAACCCAGTCTTGAGGAGTGATCACAATGTGCTGATCACAGACGTCAGAATGAAGCTCCAGTCCTTCAATCCTCAAGTTGCAGTAGAACATTTTGACCAAATCGGGATAGAGAACCTCCTTGTAGGAGCAAAAGCGTAGCACGCCCTGAATGTCCAGCTGGTGTAGGAAATCAAAGCCACCTTCTTTTTCAAAGAAGGCCAAATCCAGGTACTTGGGCTGCACAAGGTTACGTTCTCGGAAATGAGAGATGAACCGTCCAAGAGTTTCTGGGTGAGATGAGAGCCGTCGCAAATCCAATGGGTTGTTGCAAGGCGCGGTCTTTGTGCGTGCACGTTTGGAGGAGGAAGCCATGGATGAAGGTAGAAGATGAGAGGAATGGGTTTGAAAAGAGGGGGAGTGACGGTTGGGTGAGACGATGGAAGAGGTATTCGAATAGGAGATAAAAAAAAAAACGAGAGAGAAGAAATGGGAAATGAGATGAGTGAACGGGTTGGACGAAGGGGCTTATATAAAGATCAGACTCAAGGTATTCGAATACCTCAATTGGTATTCGAATGCTGTTAGGAAACGCAAAGGTCGGGCAATTTAGAAGGATGGTATTCGAATACGCATATGGTATTCGAATACTCAATCCATATAAGATTGGCTCGGATAGCGGTATTCGAATACTGCTTAGGGTATTCGAATACACCGAGACAGGAACAAAAGCCTGATAGCAAGAGGCTTCAGGGTATTCGAATAATCACTAGGGTATTCGAATACTCCTGGTTACTAAAACATGAACGCATGCGAATACCATTCGAATAAAAAGATGGTATTCGAATACCAGATGAAGGTATTCGAATAACTTAGATAGAAAAACACCAAAAATTACGTCCAGAATGCTATTTGAAGATTAAATCTTACCCGATTAAATGAGTACCTGCAAAACAAAATGGAGGGTGTCTCCGACGCTCAAGTCAGTAACAATTTAAGATTAATAAATCAATGAGTAAGCAGTAAATTTAACAGATTAAACACACGATTGATCCAAAATGCCAAGTTCTCTTCTTAAATGAAAAGAATGAATCTTTAGGTAAAGGTTTTGTGAAAATATCGGCAGTTGATTATTGGTTTCAACAAATTCTAATACACAATCACCTTTTTGAACATGATCTCGTATAAAATGGTGCCTTATCTCAATGTGCTTAGTTCTAGAGTGCATAATGGGATTCTTTGTCAGATTAATCGCACTAGTATTATCACATCTTATAGGGATGTGATTAAGTCAAGACCAAAGTCTAAAAGTTGTTGCTTCATCCATAGAATTTGAGCACAACAACTTCCGGCCACATACATATTCACCTCGGCGGTGGATAAAGCCACGCTATTTTGTTTCTTGCTATGCCAAGAAACTAAGGAATTGCCAAGCAAGTGACATGTTCCACTAGTGCTTTTCCGATCCAATTTGCATCCAGCAAAATCGGAGTCGAATAACCATAAGACTACAAGTGGCACCTTTGGGGTACCACAAGCCCACTTGTGTAGTGCCACCTAGATATTTCATGATACGTTTTACGAGACTTAAATGCGACTCTTTAGGATTAGCTTGATATCGAGCACACATGCATACGCTAAACATTATATCGTGGCCTACTAGCGGTGAGATAGAGAAGAGATCCGATCATACCTCGATATTTAGTAATTTCTACGAGAATTACCTGCTTCGTCTTTATCCAAGTAGCACGAAGTACTCATTGGTGTAGCCATATGCTTTGAGTTGTCCATTCCAAACCTCTTGAGAAGTTCTTTGCAATACTTTGTTTGGCTAATGAACGTTCCACTCCTTGTTTGTTTGATTTGAAGTCCAAGGAAGAAATTGAGTTCTCCCATCATGGACATTTCGAATTCGCTTTGCATGATTTTGGCAAATTCCTTGCACGAAATTTCGTTAGTAGCACCAAATATGATATCGTCTACATATACTTGTACAAGGAGTATATCATGGTTTTTATTTTTAATAAAAAGAGTCGTGTCAACCTTACCTCTTGTAAAATCGTGTTCTAAAAGGAACTTACTTAACCTTTCATACCAGGCTCGTGGAGCTTGTTTTAAACCATACAAAGCCTTTTTCAATTTGAAAACATGGTTAGGTAAATCATAATTTTCAAAACCTGGAGGTTGGTCAACATATACTTCTTCTTGAATAAAGCCATTTAAAAAAGCACTTTTAACATCCATTTGATATAACTTAAAATCCATGATGCAAGCAAAAGCAAGTAACATCCTAATAGCTTCTAATCTAGCTACAGTGCATAGGTTTCTTCATAATCTATACCTTCTTCTTGATTATAGCCTTTAGCTACAAGTCTAGCTTTATTTCTAGTTATTATGCCAGCTTCATCAAGTTTGTTTCTAAAAACCCATTTAGTACCGATAATAGGATGATTATTAGGCCTAGGAACTAGTTCCCAAACTTGGTTTCGTTCAAATTGATTTAATTCTTCTTGCATAGCTAGAAACCAATGTTCATCATTAAAGGCTTCATTAATGTCTTTAGGTTCGATTTGAGAAACAAAGGCTAAGTGGTTACATGCATTTCTAATGGAGTTTCGAGTACTTACACCTTTGGATACATCACCTATTACTTGATCAAGCGGATGATATTTTGAGGTACGCCATTCTTTGGGAAGCTCCAAAGCTTGTGAATCCTCTTGTCTTTGTTTATCTTCTTGCTCCTTGATTTCTTTTTCTTTGCTATCCAAATGTGTTTCCGCTAAGGCTTCTGCAACATCATCAATAACAAGATCCTTTCTCGATCCATTTGGGTCAGTTTCATCAAATGCAACATGTATAGATTCTTCAATAGTCATAGTTCTTTTATTATATATACGAAAAGCCTTACTATGATTTGAATAACCAAGAAATATACCTTCATCGACTTAGCATCAAACTTGCCTAGGTTATCTTTTCCATTATTTAAAACAAAACATTTGCAACCAAAAACGTGAAAATATGCGACATTTGGCTTTCTTCCCTTGTATAATTCATATGGGGTTTTCTTTAAAATGGGCCTTATAAGGGCCCTGTTCATAACGTAACAAGCTGTATTTGACATCCGCCCAAAAATACTTAGGAAGAGCACCTCATTAAGCATAGTTCTCGCCATTTCTTCTAAAGAACGGTTTTTCCTTTCTACAACTCCATTTTGTTGTGGAGTTCTAGGGGCAGAGAAATTATGATTAATGCCATGTTCATCACAATAATTTTCAAAAACATTGTTTTCAAATTCGCCACCATGATCACTTCTTATAGAAGAAATTTGAAAACCTTTTTCGTTTTGAATAACTTTGGCAAGTCTTTTAAATGCTAGAAATGCATCATTTTTATTTGCAAGAAATAAGGTCCATGTAAACCTAGAAAAATCATCCACAATCACTAAAGCATAGTAATTCCCACCAAAGCTCATAGTTCTAGAGGGTCCAAATAAATCCATGTGCAAAAGTTGTAAAGGTCTAGTAGTTGAAACTATATTTTTTGATTTAAAAGAGACCTTTATTTGTTTACCCTTTTGACATGCATCACATAATTTATCTTTAACAAAATTAAGCTTTGGTAATCCAATTACTAGCTCTTTAGAGACCAACTTCCTTAGGTGATCCATGTGAATGTGTGCAATTCTCCTATGCCATAGCCATGAATCATCATTCTTACTTAAAAGGCATTTCGCATCATTTGAAGATATATCATCAAGGCTAATCATATAAATATTGTTTATTCTATGACCAATGAATTTAACATGTTTATCATTTTTATCTTCAATTATGCAACAATTTGAATCGAAAATTACCTTGTTACCTTTGTCACATAATTGGCTAATACTAAGAAGGTTATGTTTTAAGCCTTCAACAAGCAATACATTTTCAATAGAGGAATTTGGATTCTTGCCAACTTTTCCGACTCCAAGAATTTTTCCCTTGTTGTTGTCTCCATAAGTAACATGTCCATGATTCTTGGGAATAAACATGGTGAATTTTGAGTCGTCTCCAGTCATGTGCTTGGAACAGCCGCTGTCGAGATACCAATTTGAGCTCCTGGCTTTCAAGCACACCTACAACACAATTTTAATTTTTAACTTTTGGTACCCAAATTTTCTTGGGTCCTTGAGTGTCAGTTTTAGGCAAAGTACCCTTTGGAACCCAAACCATTTTTGTCCCAATTTTTGTGTTAATATTCTTTCTAGCATTGCATGTTGAAGCACTATGACCTTTCTTTCCACAGTAAAAACATTTAATAAATGGACTGCTGGAAGTACTTGAATAAACGAAAAAATTTTATAAGATTTATGTTGATTTTTCGGGTTATAACCAATTCCAGCTTTTTCAAAAACAACCCTTTGTTTCCCTAATATAATATTTAGATTATCTCTCCCAGTGAATTTGGCAAGGGTATTTTTAAGTCTTCAATTTCTTTCTCAAGTGTGTGACATGAAGAACAAGAATAAGAAGTAGAAGCATGTGAGGGATGAGATGAGCATGCATCAATAATTCCCAAAGTTTCATTTTCAATTTTTAGTTCTTCAATCTCTTTATTTAAAATAAGAATTTTATTTTCTAAAGAAGAGATTTTTTTCTTAGAAGAAGAAATTTGTTTTGAGAGTTTTATTGATTCGTCATGCAATTCTTCAAAGGCATCTTGTAACTCATCATAAGAGGCGCATAAAGTAGAGTTAGAACTTACCTCATTTTCGCTTTCTTCTTCTTCTCCTTTGGCCATGAGACGAGTTGAGCTTCTTCGCTATCCGAGTTGTCATTGAATCCATGTCGTTTTCATCCCATGCTATATAGGCTTTTCTTGCTTTTCTTTCTTTGAAGGGCTTCTTCTCAAGTCTCTCTTTCTTCTTTTGGTAAGCTGGGCATTCCATTTTCATATGACCAGGCTTGCCACATTCATAGCAAGTAGGAGTTGATGAAGCTCCTTCGCCTTTGTAATGAGTTTTCTTCGGAGGGAAGGGAGGTCTTCTTTGCATTCCCTTTTTCTTGAGAAATTTACCAAATTTTTTAACTAACAGATGAGATTTTCTTCGTTTACCTCAATGTTTTCTCGAGCTTTCTTCATCTTCTTCATCATCATTGTCAATTGTTGAGGAAGTGGCTTTAAGCGCTATCCCCTTTTTCTTTTTATCATTTTCTTCGCTTTGACTTAATCCTGCTCGGTTCTAGTTCGTGCTCATGAAGTTTTCCAAAAGGGTGGCTAATGACATGGTTGTCAAGTCCCTTGATTCTCGAAATTGCTTTGTCACCTTGGGCTGCCAAATCCTGATCGCTTAAACACCTTAACACTTTATTAATCAAATCTTCGTTAGTAAAACTTTTTCCTAAAGATGCAAGATGATTAACAATGTGGGTGAACCTCTTTTGCATTTCTTGAATGCTTTCTCCTTGGTTCATTCTAAACGGTTCATATTCGCGAGTTAGAGAATTGATTCTCGACCTCTTAACTTCACTAGTACCCTCATGGGTAACTTGTAAAGTGTCCCACATTTCTTTAGCGGTTTTGCAATTAGAAATTCTAAAAACTCATCATACCCCAAGGCAAAGGTAATGATGTTTTTAGCTTTTAAATTATATTGGACTTTTCTTTTATCCTCATCAGACCAATCACTTCTAGGTGTCTCGGTTTTTACACCATCGACAACGCGTGTAGGTATAAATGCGCCGTTTTCGACAAAGATCCCACACATCTAGATCAATAGCTTCGATGAAGATTTTCATTCTTTCCTTCCAATATGCGTAACCATCCCCATTGAAAAGGGTGGTCGGTTTATGGAAGATCCCTCGAGAAAAACCATTTAAGGAAGCCATGTTCTCTTGAAGCGGCTAAGCTCTTTATACAAGAGTCTAGCTACGATACCACTTGTTACCAAGTGGCTTCCAAAGACTTTCAAGAGGGGGGTGAATTGAGTAACAAAAACTTTTGCAAACACTTTAAAACAAATAAATTTTGCTCAATATAATTATTAAAGAATACGGATGAGATGAGAAAAAGAAAGAGCAAATAATAAATAAATTGCGAAATTAATACATAAAGAACATAAAGTAAAAAGAATAAGGGAAGAAAAAACAGTACGGATTTATCCCGGTTCGACCACCAACCACTTGTGGCCTACGTCCAGTCCCCCAGAAACACCGTTCGAGATTTTTCACTATTCAAGGCAAGCTTAAACAACAGTGCTTGCAACCTTTACAATACGGAGCACTTTTCACACACAGGAAACTCTACCCTTGTGCTCAAGCCTCAAATAAACAAAAGGGATACCTCACCCTTATACAATTCTTGGGGATACCTCACCCTCAATACACGAAATAGATATAGAGATGAAGTGAAACTCTCGCTAAGAGTAGATAAATACAAATTGAAGCACTAAGGAGCAAGTTTCTCAAATATCTCAAGAGTTAAGCAATTATAAGTTCGGAAAACAAAGAGAGAATAAGGTAGAGCACGTTTTTAAGCAAGCAAAAATTATCACAATGTCAAGGGAGTTTTCGAGAGAAGTCCCAGGCCTCTATTTATAGAGCTCGTGGAAGAATATGGCCGTTGGGAGCAATTAATGGCATTGAAAACTTTCGATTTTTCGTATCCTGTTTAAAACGTAGCTCTGTTTCTCGTGGGGTATTCGAATGCTGAAGGAGGTATTCGAATACCTCATCAAAAATTCTTTCGTAAAATTGTTTAAGTTGGAGTTATTCGAATACCACCAAGGGTATTCGAATACCTCATTAAAATAAGGCATATTTCGAAAGCGGGGTATTCGAATACCATATGGGGTATTCGAATGCCTCATTTAAAAATGGTTCATTCTGAATCGGGTATTCGAATACCATATGGGGTATTCGAATGCCTCTGTTTTGACAAGACAGAAAAAATCGGTTTACGAATCAAAGTTATTCGAATACCAAATTGAGGTATTCGAATACCTCGATTAAAAACAGATTCAAAATCCTTTCCAAAAAGCTTCAAATGCTTGTTTTTAACTTTTAAAACATTTGATCTTTTAAAAACCTTTAGTTTAGGTAATCTTTGATCATTTGAGATATTTAACTAACAGCTCCATACATGATAGATCCTAAGTCCTAAAGCTAATCTTTAAATACTTGGACTTGGTCTTCTCATCATCCTCATGTTTGTTATCATCAAAATACATCTTCATTGTTGCGTAGCAAACACAATTTTTCAATAACAGCTTAGTCAATTCTTGTTTCGCATCTCCTTCTAAGTGTGCTCCAATCTTAGTAATCTGGTCTGATCAGGATCCCAATTGAAGGGAATGCAACTCGTTTTCTGGCTGGGGTCTGATACCATGGAGTTCCTCCTTGACATCCAACTCGGTCATCAGTATGCTGACCTGATCCAAGACTGGGTCAGGATTGACTGTTTTCCCACTTATGGGCATCCTACAGATCCTCAAGCTTTCATTGTAGCATTTCCTGGCTGCCACTTGGTCGTCTTTAACAGTGACTACCTCGTTGTGCTTGGAAATTTCATCACGAGGTGGGTGGTGGAGACACAACACTCAGAGCATTTAGAGAGGGGCAGCCTAATATGATATTGTAAGCCGAAGGGCAGTCTACGATCAAGAACCTCACCTTGACTGTCTTGAAGAGCTTGGAAGAACCCAAAGTCAAATGGGTTTCATAATACCCGATCGGGGTGATCTTTTCACCCGTGAAGCCTGTCAGCTTCCCGTCATAGGGGGTCAAATCTGACTACGGGAGTTTTAACTTTTGGTAAAGGTCCAGAAACATAATATCTGTTGAGCTTCCTTGATCCACGAAAATTCGATGAACTTCGTCATTGGAAATTATCCTGGAGATGACGAGTGAATTGTCATGGTCCGAGATGATTCCACCGTAGTCCTCATCCAAAAAGGTGATGGATGACGTCTTTCTTTCAGTGGTGCTAGGTTTGGATTCAGAATGAGAAACACTGAATGCCGCCATCCTTAACACTTTCTTTTGTGCTCTGTTTGACAGTCCTCCTCCGGTGAATCCTCTCGCAATGGTATTAATCGTTCTGTTTAGTTCGAGACGAGGATCGCCATTGTCATTGGGTGAAGAATCCATGTTCCTTCCCTTCCGGTCATTATTACTTCGGCGAGGTGGCGTCCGTGACCTTCCCCTCGGACTTCGGTTTCTCCTTATGTGAGGAGGGGAGTGGCTCCACCATTTATCCTCTCTGCGTCTGTAGTGATGCTCGTCATTTAGGGCACGGAAGATGTACTGTTGTAATCGTTCGGCCTTGATCAGGAACTAGATGGCGTCATGCAGTTGGTAGCAGTCTTCAGTATCGTGGCCATAACCTTTATGCCATGCACAATGCTTGGAGTGGTCTTTTTGTTTGTGCTTTTTGATGAGGGGTGACCTCCGGATATTCTGGAACTCGGTCTGCATTACCTCCCTCAAAATCGTCTCTCGAGAGGCGTTAATGGGAGTATAGTTAGAATACCTTCTCTGGGGTGGACTACCTTTGGGACGTCGGGACCGTGAGGAATCGTGATTGGGTTTTTTATGATGGCACTCATCTTTATCCCATCTCCTCTTGTCCTCCGTTGCTTCGTCAAGGTTGACGTATTTTTGGGATCATCTCTGGAACTCTCCCAGATTCTCTGGCTTTTTTTTACCAATGACGCAAAGAACTCAGAACCCACGGAGGTCACTCCTGGCGTAATGAAGGGCAATCTTATCGTCAAAGTTTTCCACGTTGGTGCACGTCGCCATGAATCGTCTTATGTAATCACGGAAGGGTTCATCTCACCCCTGTTGAATCTTGGCTAGGGATTCGATGGACTTGGGTTGCTCCTTACTAGTGGTGTACTGGAGCAAGAACCGTTGCTTGAAGTCTAACCAATCTGTCACAAACCTTTGTGGTAAGTTAGAGAACCACTTAAGGGCTCCCTTTTTGAGGGAGAGAGGGAAGGCACTGCACAACAGCTCCATAGATCCGCTATGAAAACACATGGATTGCTCAAAGGCATTTATGTGCTTCTGGGGGTCCGTGGTTCCATCATAAATCTCCAGGTTGGCTAGGAACTTAAAGTTCCTGGAGACACGGTACTCCATAAGTTGGTCAGAGAAAGGGTGTTCCTGGATGCCACGGTTCAAGTTATTGTTTCCAACATTGGACACTGTAGCTTGGGCATGCCCCTCATTTGGTTGTTCTCCGCATTACGTCCTCTGTCAAGATGGTTCGACCTAGGTCAGTTATCATGCATGGCCCTTTGCATGTCTTCCAGTCTTTGATATTGCTCGTTTAACATGATCATGTGTTATTGCAGCATGTCCTGTAATTGACGTTGGGACATATAGGACTGGCTCCCATGTTCAAAATGGGATGCTCGGTTATCGGCATCACCATTTGGCATTCCCAAGCGCTATGGTACTGGGATCCTGTGCTTTTGGGTGTTGGGGTTACCCCCATGACCTTAGATTCCAAGTCTATCCCTTATAGAAACTCTGCGCGACGGGTTGAGACTTTTGTCTAAAATCAAAGTGAGGTGTCCATCGGGCTGGTGCTCTGCATTGAGTGCCTGGTTTCTCGCGGCAAAGGTTTCAACGACAGGTGGTGGGATAGGGTGAAGAGGGTGTTGCATGGCAAAAACGTGCCTATGGTTAGCAAAAATTTGCACAATGTCTCTCCTTGAGTTTTGTATCGTATTCACCATGATTGGGTGGGATTAGAAGTTTATGGATTCCCATAGACGACGTCAATGTTCTGATGTAGAACCAGTGGATGTCTGAGAAGAGACGTGTACGGTAGATTCCTTCTCCTTGTGCACCAACTGCCATCGTGAGTTTTGAATATGGGGTTGGGTACCTGCAAAGGGACTCCAACGCTCAAGTTAGGCGATGCACCAAGATGGTATATACCGTAAGAATTACAATTACCTTGTTAGAGTGGTATAGCCTGATATTTATAGTGCATTTACAGAGTCCTTGAGCACTCGTCGCAATGTGCAGGTACTTTGAGATCATGGCCTGACGGGGGGTGTCTCCCTCCCACGATCGTTCAGGCAGATCCCTAAAATATCGGGATTGTCGCATTAGTGGCCACCTATCTTTTGCAGGTAGTTATGGTCCCCACACTCTAAAGGTCATGATTGGCAGTTATCAGGACTTGCGCTGACCTATGAAGTATTATTAGGGACTACGACTGATGCAGTGTACGGGGGGCTTACCGAGGTGCTGGCGCCGGAATGTGGTGGTGCACATGTTGAGTTTACCCCCTTAGGGTGGGATCTCAGACCACAGTCCAGAATAATAATTAATTTCTCTTTGTTGACTTTGGATATTGGAAAATTTGCTTGTAGTTTAAATCTCTTCCGACTACTCTTATCATGTATATTTGGTACATGAAATTCTAGCATACATTGAGATCGTGGCCTAACGGGAGGTGTCTCCCTCGCATGATCGTTCAGGCAAATTCCTAGAATATTAGGATTGTCGCGTTAGTAGTCACCTACCTTTTGCAGGCAATTATGGTCCCCACACTCTAAAGGTCATGATTGACAGTTGTTAGGACCTGTGCAGACCTATAGAGTATTGCTAGGGGCTACGACTGATGCAGTGTACGGGAGGCCTACCGGAATGCTGGCGCCGGAGTCTAGTAGTGTGCATATCGGGTTTACTCCCATAGGATAGGATTTCCGATCACGGTCTAGAACAGTAATTAATTTCTCCTTTGTTGACTTTGGATATTGGAAAATTTGCTTGTAATTTAAATCTCATCCGACTACTCTTATCATGTATATTTGGTACATGAATTGCAAGCATACTTTTAGTGTTAAAGAAGGCCAGCTCAAGGCTTTAATATATATAATAACACAATTATGTGCCTCTAATTTAATACAGTTTCAGCTTCTTAAACTGACATTCTAATACTGTAAATGTTCTATCCTTTTCCTAATTAAAACAAGTATATTAGCAACATCTTATGATTTTCTTTACCGCCTTCGGTGGCTATTGATCTGTTATTCAGAACTAACATTATGTTATGATTATTTTGGTGAATTATTGACATTTTAATTTGATTCCAATTGTCCGAATGTTAGGATACATTACTGAACAAAACAAACGATATTGGCATCTGATTAAGGACTCCTAGTTTACAACCTTAGCTCATCCATTGCTGTACTTGTAGTACTTCAAGACCAAAGTCAAAAAATAAAAATTTGGTTCAGATTGCATTAGTGGCATGGCTTTTGTATACATTTTTTGTCGCCCTTGTACTCTTAGGTTGTGTTTAGAATGAATAAAAATAAGAAATGATTTGATTTGATTTGATCTGATTTGATTTAAAAATTAAATTTTATGTTTGGAACTTTTTAAAAAAAAAAATAAGATTTGAATTGATTTAGAAATCTAATTTTGTGTTTGAAATTCATTAAAATGAGAATTGATTTGATTTGATTTTATTATTTTACATTTTAACCATTATAAAAAGTTGTAAGAAGTAGTTACTAAGGGTAAAATAATCTATTTATTTCAAATCAAATCAAATCTTAGTAAATCCTATCAAAATTGATAGAATTTCTAAAACAAAAGGAATGAAATCTATGAGATTTTAGAAATTAAATCATTTCTCATTTTTAAACATTTCAAACATAAATTTAATTAAATTTAATTTACAAATCAAATCATTTCCTATTTTTTTACATTTCAAACACACTCTTAAGGCCATGTGGCAAGGATTATACAACAGCATTATTATATGAAGACAAATAGTTGCTCACTGCCAGCATTATACGTGAGATTCTTAACTTCTTAAAATTGGGAAATGATACTTATACTGATTATGTGAGCAATGGATAGTTGTACACAACCTGAATCTTTTAGATAATTTTACAGTTGAACTAAGGTAACGTCAATGACTTAAATAGAAATATGAATAAACGTCTATTTTAGTCCTTTAAAGATATTATTAATTTTATTTTGGTTCTTTTAAAATTAATTTTCTCAATTAAAGATCTATCAGTTTATTTATTTATTTTTTAATTTTATCCTTCTATCTAATAACTGTTAACACCGTTAGTAGAGAGTAGAGATGCATAATTGTTATGAAAAAGATACTTTTACATATTTAGAAATACACATATTTTCAAATCTTTTTTGAAAGATTGTAAATAAGCGAGAGAAAATAATAAAAAAAATGATATAATTAATAGTATAGAAGAGATGTAAAAAGTGATGAGAGAAAAAAATAAAAAAAAAAAATCATAATTATATTGGTATATACCAACAAGGTAATGGCATGTCATTTAATTTATTTTTCAAAATAATTAGAAAAAAATGAGAAAAAACCCAAAAAAAGGAAAAATGAAAGGAATTACTCTTTAAAACCTTTTCCATAGTACCAAATAACAAACTAGAAAAAAGCCTAAAGCCTGACGGGATAGTAGTAGAGATTCTTGGGTTGTTTTAAGATGGATCTTTCAGTCAAATGTTCATCTATTAACTTTTGACTTTACCCATTTTAATAAGTTTTATAATTTGTTAGAAGAGACAATTTTTAATTGCTTTTGTACACTTCAAGTAACTGAATTTTTTTTTTAAAAAAATAACTTCAGGAACTCCCACTTCACCGCCAACGGTTCCACCACGCCTCTGTCACCCAAAATATCAGAACACCCAACCGCAACCAACATCTTTGTCATTATCACCAACAACCCACTGAACCCAACTGCACCACCACCACGTAGATCCGTACAACAAGTTGTCCAAAAGCATCCTCCGCCACAAACCATTGGATCTGGTGGTCCTCCACCCAACCTCGATCCCAACAAGCCTAATGTCGTCGCCTAACCACCATGCGCAGTCCACCACCGTGCGCGATGCAGATCCGTGACCACCTCGTCACGCGAAAGCCACCACGCCCAGTCATGCATCGCCGCCCAGATCCACGAGCTCCATCGTCGTCTCTGAGCGAGCCATGCACCCTAAATGCGCAGCACCACACGAACTGCCGCGTGCCACCAGTCCCGTGGCCCCCATCCAGCAACATGTTCCAGCCACACCACCCGCAAGCCACTGCACTCCCCTAGTCCTCGTGACCTAGATTCGTTGCACACTAAATCACCTTGCATTGCTCGCCACCTCTATCACACCACAACCACCTTCCACGCGCTCCACCTTCACCAGCCGAGATGCACCCAACCAGCCTCCACTGCCTGAAGACGCCAATCGTCAAACCCGCAACTCAGACCGTGAGTCACTAGCCTTCACCGCCACTCAGAGCGGCTTCAAGCGAGGAGCGGTGGTTCTTAAATGGTTTGATTGATGGCGCAGTTTGGTCTTCGAGCGAAAGGCTAGCCATGGGGGCTGCAAGGAGGGGTTGTCACAATAATTTCATTTCTATTAAGGGTCATTTTCAAATATCTTACTTTTATTGTTTACCTTATCAATAAGTAACTAATAATTATTTATAACTATTTATTTCAATTTCAATGAATCTAATGGTCCATAAAAAAAAGGACTATTGATTCAAGGATCCATGTTAAAACGATCCGTGATTCTTCCACAAACGAAGACACTGAATCGACTCCCCTCATTTCTGTGTCGCTTCTTTTTAACAAATTCATCGTAAGGTTTTTACCGTTTATGTGTTAATTTTGTCTTTTTTTTCCTTTGTTGAATGAATCGCAAAAGTCTCGCATCATAGAAAGCCGTCAAAATCACCATTTACGTTTTTTAATGAAGAGCTTTCATGTATTCAGGATTTTATCTCTTGGCTAAGTCTATTTGTAGTCATATAATTTGGTTGCACTGGTGTGATTCGTTAGTTTTCTACTCATCATTAGGCATTTTCTACTCAACAAATGTAGTTATTTGTGTACTGTTTTTTTATCTTCACTTTCCTACAATTGTAGTGCTTATCCTAGAATTTTTCCAATCGGAATGACGGGCACTGACGATTGTTGGGATGTCTCTTGTATAAATAGAATCCAGGGCTTTTATATGTATACATTTTTTTTAAACTTTTTGTTCTAATTAATTATTTATAGTTTAACAAATTTATATGTTTGCTTTTCCTCCTCAGTTCTGTATCAACCTATCAAATGAGTCTTCTACATTTTTCTTGTAACACTTTTTTTTTTATAAAAAAAAGTAAGAATTTGACCTTACGCATGATAAATTTTTTCATTCTTAAAAATATTTTTTAAAAATATTTTTTTCTTTATTTAATTTTTAAAAAAATATAACATGACAGATCATCGTCATGTTAGCACAAAGTAAAACATCTCAATGCCACATTGGCAGAAAACAGTACATGTCAACAAATGGTATTAGTGATTATTGGATGGAAGAACAACATTAAAAAAAATTAAATTGATATGTCCCTAATTGAGAAAATTAATCTAAGGAGGACCAAATTGAAACAAACAACATATCTGGAGTATCAAAATAAAGGTTTTTACTCATAGAAATATATAAGAAATGGGTGAGTGTAATTTTATCCCAGTGTCATTACTCTTTTTAATTTTGGTTTATATTTTTTTTTCTTTATTGATAATGGTGTATGATGTGTGTTGAACAATATAGATTATAAATTTTATATAAAACAAATCAGATAAATAATAGAAAAAAAATCACAAAGGTATTTTTTTTATAAAACTTTTTTACAGTGTCATCTAATCTTATGTTGACACATTATTCAATGACATGTCATGACAATTTCATTAAATAATGTGATAACAAATCATTTGATATAAATGTAAAATTTTTTATATTGATCAACAATACATCAAAATTAAATTCTTGATAAAATTAGCATATTAAAAGAGAAAACTTCAAAAAAAATCTCTTGTACTATACGTCATGTGTACTTTGGTCATGTTACTTCAAAAATGTGTAAAAATAACTTGTTACTTTGCATTTTGTGTAAAAAAGTACAAAATGATAACGAACGTTACATTTTAAACGGAAACGCACACGTGCAACGCACGTGCACGTTTGAAAACTTGGCTCCCAAACGCAGTCTTCTTCTTCCTCCAGCCCAAACCCTAGATCTCCAGAAACCCACACCCTTGCCCCACCATGGCAACGAATCTCGTTGCTCAGCCACCCAAGTCAGATCCGCGCACCACCACGACTGAGACTCAAACGACTGAGTTTAGTTCAACATAGGGTGCAACATAGTAGACGGCAGATCTGGGCTTGCGGGTTTCGCGTGGTGGTGGTTTGCGCGAGCTGGAGCATCACAGTAGAGGAGTCGATGGTGGATCTGGATGACGCGGCGGAGCTCGTGGGTTGCAGATCTGGAAGTATAGGTCACGGCTGGCTTGGAATGGTAGAGTGCGGTGGCTCGCGGGGGGTGCGCGGTGGTGGTTCGCACGAGGTGGATCTAGGTTTCTGGAGGTCCGTGGTGAAGGCAAAGCGGCAGTGATGGTGGCTGACAATCCAAAGTTTGGGTGGCTATGGTGTGGACAACGGCTGCACGATGCTGGGCTTGTGGGTGAGAGGAAAAAGAAGACCATGTTTGGGGACAAGGGTGTGGGTTTCTGAAGATCTAGGGTTTGGGTTGGAGGAAGAAGAAGACATGCGCGTTTTCATCCAAAATATAACGTCTGTTACCATTTTGTACTTCTTTGCACAAAACGCAAAGTAACAGGTCCTTTTTGTACTTTTTTGAAGTAACAGGACCAAAGTGCACATGACATATAGTACAAGGTAGGAATGGCAATGGGTAGGGTCTGGGTAGGGTACTATAGTACCCGTCCCCATACCCGCATTTAAAAAAAATACCCGTATCCGTCCCCATACTTGCGTGGGTAGCAACTTTGATGCCCATACCCTTACCCTCTGGGTAGATCTAGGGTTTGGGCAATGGAGACATTGATTAAAAATGTCAAGAAGAAGACCATAAAAAGTGTTGGGAGCCAACTTCAAGCATTTTCTCAGAACGTGCATACGCGTTTTTGTCTTCCAATAGATAGTAGATAGGTTTCATTTCTCACTTTGAAAGTTTCAAAGCAAGTTTTGGCCATCCAAAATGTAACGTATGTTATATATTTTATGTATATTAAATTAATAAATAAAACGTATGTGCAATGGGGCGGGGTGGGTACCATGGTACCCGATTCGCACTCCCCATTTTGTAATTACCCGTTTTTGAATAATTACCCTACCCAAAGTGGTAATTTTGCGGTACCCATAACGTTGCCATCCCTAGTACAAGGGGATTTTTTGAAGTTTTTCCATATTAAAATTAAACTTAATAGTTCTATTCAAATATCATCTACCCAATTATGTGAATATTTGGGAATCAAGTGCAAACCAACATTTACACTTCAAACTTACCATATATTGGAAAATAAGTTATGGAATTATTGGTGATGTTTCTATGACTAAGACAAAATTAATAATTTATCATTTAAGTATGAACATCAAGATATTCTATTATTGAAGTATAAATAAATAATTTGATAATTTTCAATTTTTGACCGTGGTATTCCATAAGTATTTTTATGAAATTAATTTTTTGGGTATTGTCGCAACTGGTACATTGTTCAATGTTTAAACTTTGGTTTTCCCCTTGAGTTACAAAATTATAATTTATGTTTAAACCTAAAAAGTATAATGTATTATTTGCAAATAGTTTATGAGGATTGCATACATTTAAATTTGTTATAAAGCGTTTAATTATATATCAATGCTTAAATATGTTGTTAGTTTTTATAAATATATTACTTTTTGGTCTCAGTCCCTCATTACTTTCGATTTTGTTTTGGGTACAAGTTTTTCTTAAATTGTGGTATTTCAGTCCTTGTTAGAATTTTGTTAAGTGATGATGGGCTAACAGATCTCTATCTCACACTTGCTGCATGTCTTATATACCCTGCCTTGCATTAAACCTTTGCCATGTCCCCCACCCCCTCTTCTTCTTTCTTTCTCTCTCTCTCTCTCTCTCTCTCTCTCAAAATTTTCTGAAATGTTTTTCCACAATTTTCACACTTAATCATGAATCTTCACCCACCCCCACTGAATAATGTCTAAGGTTATTGTGTACTAGACCTCCTTATTTCTAAAAGGAAATAATTTCTTCACTGCTCACAGGACAACCAAGACACATAACACTTTGCGATGAGAACCTGATTGGGACAGAACAAGTGATCATGAAGGAGCTTATTCCAAAATAAGTTGTGGTGGTCGATGGATCGGCCAAAATGTGCCCAGGTTTGAAACTTTCTAGCATTTTGATTATCTACCATTTTGATAGCGGGGGTTTAGGAAGAATTGCATAAAGTACTGGTGTCTCTGTTAGGTAGAATTGCATAAACTACTGGTGTCTTTGGTAGAGTGTGTGTGTGTGTGTGTTTAGGAAGAACTCAAGCGGAGGAGTAGCAAAAATAAGTCCTATATGCTAACTCATGTGAGGATCCGTTTGTCACGGCATCACTTAACTAAGCTGTTATTATAATGGCAGTGAATAAAATATCACAATTTTAAAAAGATTTGGACCCAAACCAAAACTAAAATGATGAATAATTGAAACCAAAATGTATTATATTTATAGGAACCAAAAATATATTTAAGCCATATATTAAATATTCATTTTCTCTTTTAATCTACTTAGAGTTTGAACTGGAACAAAGGATAAGGAAATACTGACTTATTGCCAAGTGAGTAACCAGCGGGCCAAAGACTTAATGACATATATACATGTTTTCCTTTACCATTAGGCTATTCGTCCTTGAATGCATAATGGTCCTTTTTTTTTGTTATATCATAATAGTCAGGGCTGGAACTACTTGCATTTAACATGATGAGGAAGGCAATGGCCACCCAAACTTTAGAAAATTGAATACATATCCTTGCGTTTTAGTTTTATTTTTATAAAATACTTTAACCCCTTTGTTATGTCCTGAACTTTGAGTGAGTGATAAGCACCTTGGAGGTGTTGAACTTCACTTTAGCTGCTCTCTTGAGTGCTGGAATAGGGGAGTTAGGTAGTTGCAAAGACACTCCAATGATTAAATAAGTTAGGGTTTTTGTGGGTGAAGTATATGAAAAGATCCTTACCATAGAGTTATAGTGCCCTATTTATATAAGGAGTTACATAGGTACCATCTAATGGAAACGGGTAGGAAGGTCATTTCAACTAGGGAAGGAAAACTTTCTAACAGCTTCTTTGCTTGGAGTTGACTTTCTCTATGTCCTTTGGTAGGGGACATTCTTATCACAACCATTTTGAAGGGGGCATCATGCCAGGAGAAGACAATAAAAAGTTAGGAGTAGCCATCAATTGTTTTATCCATTAAAATGGAATAATGTAATTGAACAACTCAAAAAAATATGATCTATGTTTTAGATATTAAGTTCGGGGGTTGATTACGAATAAGGAAGGTATAAACATCATACACCGTTTTCAAAAAATGGTTATCTATTTAATCCAAGGTTATACACTAATTTAGTCAAATTGGTCTTACTTATTCAAAATATTTTTTTTAAATGTCCCATTTTATTGGGCATATTATAAAAAGTGATAAATGACTATAACAAGGAACGAGTGACTAAATAGCCATCATTTTATGGAACAAATTTAAACCCCTCAATATGTTATATGAAAGTGGTGAATTAAAAAAAATTGAAGAAAATAATTTATAAAAAAAAGGTCAAACAAAATTTAAATTTAAAATATATATAAAAAAAGGTAATTTTGAAATGATTTCACAAAAGGTTTTGATTAAAAAAAAATTCACCACAATCACAAGATTGGAAATATATGAATTTGCTCACATTTATTTCAATATTATTTTTACCAAAAAGATTTTATTGATTTTAATTGTGAAAATTAGACCAAGGCCAATGCTTCTGGCTAAATCTAACAATAATAGCATCAAGAGTATTGTAAAGAGTTTAACGATCGTCACTTTGATCCTCTCCTAATTTTTTCATCGTTGGCCAAGTTTTTTAAAAAAATAATTATAGTGTAAAGTGTAGGACGACACACATTAAATTTAATAAATATTTGGAATAAGATTTTATTCGAGATCATCTAAGGCCCCGCCAGTGCTTCTGCAAAACCTAAGAGATAACCCTTATATCAGGAAAGCCAAAAATTTCACCGTCACTTAGGCTAATTATGATTATTCCATCGTTAGGAATCCTAATTCATAACATTTAAACAAATAAGATGACAACACAAAAAGAATGAGTAAATATTCTTATTGGAGATCACCTAAGATCCAGACGCTTTTGGCAAAATCTAAGAGATCTCCTCACCTCCAGAAAGCAAAGAATTTTACTATCACTTCAGCTAATTTTGGGTATTCCATCGTTAGAATCCAACCCATAATTAATAAAAATTGACAAAATATGTGATTAAGCAATCAAAGAGAAGAAGAGATAAAATAAAATGGTTGAAAATGGCCTATCACATCACAATTGAGTTTTCTAGACCTTTACTTGCCTACAAAACCAATACCGCACAAATCCTACCTCGGCGTGATGCCCGAACTCGCTTGCAGCACTCACGTTGACTGGCGTGATTGAGAGTTGGCGGTGAGTGAAGCAGAATTAACAAACTTATGCTATCTAATCTCTTAGTCTCAGTGTTGTTCTTTGAATGGTGCTACCCTAATCTTTTTATCAATGTGTGTATTTAGAATCTAAATTTGTGTTAAGTAACTCTCCTATGCTTATATTTATAGGCCCAAGGTAGTAGCTTTGTAATCTCATCCATGTAGAGTTTTATCCCTTATTTTTCTCTACATACTTTCTCATCTTCTTATCTCAATCTATCTCTTGGTTTTCTGATGTTTTCCCACAAATTACTCTCTTTATCTCTTTTTTGAATGTATCCTCTTTGTCACTCCCTCAAATCCTTTATTTATAGGTCAAGAGTAGTTAATGTGAGCCCTATCAAGATGGCTATCTCAAAAGATTTTGTTTCTATTTTATCTCTATCTATTTCATATCTTTAGGCTAATCTTTCCCTGATCTCTAGACTTTCTGACGAGATCTCACAAGACATGTTCTCTCTCTTTTAATATATTTTATCATCTTTTCAAATTTTAAAAATTCACTTCCAATCACCTTTTTTTATTTTTTTAATAGTTTTGAATTATTAGGCTACATATTTTATATTCTAGAAATGGCCTAGACAAAATTAGGTATTGACAATTCATTTTGTCCCTTGTATAAGGTCATTATGCCAACTGTGGGTGGGCTTGGACCAATAAGGCACAAATCCCAATATGAAACACAACCCCCAGGTCAGTGCCTTCATGAGCATCAAAGAGCCGAGCTCCAATCTCCTAGGTTTGGAGCCGAGATTGTTGTTATCTTCGTCTTTTGTCTTGCACCATATGACCAACCATTTCTCTGTTGGTCACAGAGGGCAGGTGTCTCATGCCTACATTTTGCTAAGGTCAGGTAGCTAGGCTTTTGACCGTGGGGAAGTGAAGCGAGGTAAGAAAGTCGAAGGACACTTTGTCATAATTCAAGACTGTGATTGTGATGACCCATCGTGGCATCTTACCGTAGTCCATTATAGGATTGTATTCAAGATAGGTGAAAGGGTTCCATTTGGTTTGGCCTAGAACGTTCCACTCACTAAGCAGCTATCATTTCACTTATGTTACAATAGCCTTTCTGCCACATGGTTTCTTAGGAATGGAGAGTGTGTAGTAGGCATTTGGTTTTCATGCCTTGTCATAATTTCAAATTAATGTGCTCTTCCAAAAATGCCCCCTGCATAGGTAGCGATCATATGTAGACATTCTCTATAAATAGGGAGCGAAGGGAAGCAGTTTCCACTTTCTGCTTCTTTTGCTCCCTAAACTTTAAAAAACTAGAATCCTTCTACTCCTCCTTCTTTTCTAGTGGATTTCGCTACTTCTAAGGCCAACACGCAACCACTTTGTTGTGTTTAACTCTTGTCACCTCTACTTCCTTGCCCTTTTTTCCAAGTACTCCATTTTTTCCCTTTCTCTTTACATTTTTCTTTTTGTGGTCACTGTGAGGGAAATGGGGAGTGATGGAAAGGAAGGATCATCCTTGGAGATCCTAGAGCAGCCCCCAACTTTATTGCATCAAGCATGGAATGGGAAAGCCCCCAGGGGTACTTTTGCTTTTGGGGTATAGAGGCAACCTCTCACTCTAAGATCCGAGCTTGGGATAGGGAGTGGCTAGAGAGTAGGCTCAGCAAGATCGTTCTTGGGTATCGTCAAATTTTTTAGATTGAAAATGATCTAGAAAGATACCTGAGATCTATCAGTAGTGATTTTGATAAGTCTTCTTCCTTTGTAGGTTATGTGCTTCAACCATCTTTCAAGATAATGGTCAGGCCAACGTTTACTCGCTAAGAGTAGCTAAGGATATATCCTCTGTCCCCCAACGCGGATCTCTATTAGTGGGTACATTACGATCCCTTGGGAATATGCTCCATCGTGGACTCACTAGCGATGGTGACCAAGCTCTAAAGTTACCTATACATGACAGAGTATAGAACTCTGCAGGAAAACTACCTTATCATCCACTGTAACAAGAATGACAAGATCTGCATTAGCGAATGTCCATATCCCACTTCTTGTATATGTACGAAACATTATTTACAAGCAATGTTTTCACAATCAAACCAATTATTAAACTAGAAAAGAGAGGTTTAAGGTTTTGAGGTCATACCGGGGTTTTATTATATTAAAAAAATAACAAGTATATATGAAGTATATAAGTAAAAATAACAAAAAATATATATTAAATTATCAATTATATAATAAATTATTGAAGAATTTTATAAAAATAAGCAAATGTCGGAGTGGTATAATATCCTTTAATATAAAATATGATATAGGTTTAAATCTTGGCTCCTAAGTTTTTAAACATTTATTTTATATTTAATGGCAATGCTATATATTAAGTTATATGACTTTATCACACAACAAGGAGTATTAGCCTAGTGGTTGCAAGCTCTCCGTACACACTTAAGAACCAAGTTCAACATTTCATGGAGGAATTTTTTTAAATTCCTAAGTTGAACTAAAACTGGTCCAACCTCCCAAACTGCGACCGATTCAAGCGGTTTGATTGGTTTATGACAAGTTCACCGGTTCCAAAATTGGTTCTCAACATATTGGTTTTGGAAGCTTAATTGGACCAGTTGGAGGATCAGTTCCCAGTAAGGGTAAGCATGGTTCGATTTGACATGAAAAATTGAATTAAACCGAACCAAACTGATAAAGTGGTTTGGTTTGACAACTGAACCGATTTTTTTTTATCTAAACCAATTTTGGTTTGGCAAATTAGTTCAAAATCGGTTTAGAACCGGTTTGGCTAGTTCAGAATCGGTTTCTAAACCTAAACCTCTATGAGTCAATAGGATTCACGAATCATGATTGGGGTTTGTGAAGGTAACTACGGGGATGAGAACGAGCAACAGGGGGCGAGGGTGCACGGAGTTGCGCAGCTCGCCGGTAACGGTGGATGACGGCACAATGGTGGGCACGGGCAAGTGGCGGCAAGGTGGATCTGGGCGGCACATATCCGTTTTATCAGTATTCGGGACCTCGACGGCGCTAGATCTAGACGAAAACGAAGGTCGTCATGGGAGGTTGACGGTGTCATTAGATCTGGATAGAAATCTGGTGTTGGTGGGTGCTCACGGTGGCCGGATCTGGCGAGGAAGGGATGATTTGCAGTGGCCCGATCTGGTGAGGAAGGGGAGGATTCATGATGCCCAGATCTGGCGTGGAAAGGGCAAAGGACGACCAGGGAGTTCCGTCGAGGGCTGCGACTGGTGCGCGGTGGTGCAGCTTTGGTCCGGCACGACGTAGTGGCCAGATTAGTGGGATTGCGACTATTAGGTGGTTGAGATGGTGGTTCGGACGGCGGAGCAGGGAGAGGTGGTCGTGGCTGGTTAGAGGTAGATTTTTCTCAATTCTTTACCTTCTAAACAAATTTCCTATTCATGACCGTAGTCATCCACTCATCCATTTTTTTGTTGCAAAACCAATTGGCTAATTGGGATTCTAGGGTTCGTATGGTGGTAGAAATTAGGGGTTAGCGTTCAATCGGGTTTGGTCGAAAGTGGAATAGAGTTTGCTGTTTTGATTCTCTGGATGAAGATTTCAGTTTTGATTCTCTGAAATTCAGTATTTCACCGTGGAAATGAATGTGGAATTGTGGATTTGGATCATTAATTTAGATCCAATTTGATTTGGTTATTTTACTGAACCAAACCTTTTTTGTTTTATCAGTTAACTGATCTGTTTATTAAAATAAGATTTGGTTCAGTTATATGAACCGATTTTAATAAAATGGGTTTTTACAATCCGATTTGGATCAATTTATGGTGCAATTTGGTTCATTTAGTTTTTTTGCATACCCCTAGTTCCCAGATTTCCCAGTCCGGTCCAATTTTGAAAACAATGTTTATAAGGCTTTCAATTAGGTTTTTGTTCTCTTGCTTTTAGATAGCTACCCTCAACACCATTTAAGCGGCCCCATCTTAGCTACTTCTAAACACTTGGGCATTTATATACTCTTTCGAGATTGTTTGTAGCCACTACAATATTCCACTCTCCATGGACATCTTCTTTTATATGTTCTTTGTCCTTTCCAAGACAGGCATCGACAAGCCATCTTGGATCACTATCTGAAGTCAACTAGGGCGCAAGTGCTTTAAGCTCTTCAATGAGTCCTACAAGGCTCTCCCTTTCTCTCTGAAAAGCAACTAGGAGCCTAGATTTAATCTATACTGGAATTAGAACTTCTATAGTGGAAAAGACATTGATGTTAAATGGAGAAAAATATTGGAAGACGATCAGCTGACATTTAAGATCCTTGAGAAATTTATCGAGGAGAAGAATTTCAAATGCAGTCAATGCCAAAGCTTGAGCCCTTGTCACCTTTCAGTTTTTATCTTTGTGGATGGTTATGGCCCCTTTATGGGGCCATTTTGAATTTGTAAGGACAAATGGCCCTTTGGGGTCTTTATTTTATTTCTTGCTTTCGTAATTATGTTGTTACTTCTTATATTATTGTGGTGCCCAGAAGGTCCATCGCCTCCTTATGGCTTTAGCATTTCTCTATTTGGTTATTTGTAGAATTGCTTCAGGGATTCGATGTCCTTTTAGCAAGGAGCTGAATTAGGGACCCGAGGTCTTCTCACTTAGCTTTATAGCTTAGTTAAGATATGAGATCCTCTAACTTAGTTTTTTTTCATAGGATTGCTTTAGGGATTCAACGTCTCTTTAGCAAAGAGCTTAAGTGGGGATCCTAGGTCCACTCACTTAGCTTTATAGCTTAAGTTAGGATTCGAGATCCTCTAACTTAGCTTTTTCCACAGGACTATTTTAGGGATCCAATGTCCCTTTAGCAACTCCTTAGAAGTGTGCTGAAGAAAGTTGGACAAGTAGTTAAACTGAATGTGCCTCATTCTCATTAATCTATTTTTCTTTACAAACTGCACATGGCAAAAATTAAGAACTTAACATGCCTTTAGTTATAGTACTTCCTTATATTGGAGGCATGCCGGGACCTCGTTAGTTCCCTTCCAGTGGGGTCTTCGATCTTGTATGCTTCTTTCTCCAACACTTCAATGACTTTATAGGGAACTTCCTAGTTAGTAGCCAGCCTCCCATCTTTGTGTCCCGTCCTCTAATTGTTGCTTTCCTCAACATAAGGTCTCCTACTTTAAAGCTTCTTGGGGAGACACTCATGTGATAACCTTTGAGTGGTCCATAGTTTGAATACGACCTCTCAATTATAGGCCATATTACGTTGCTCTTTGGCAAGGTTAAGCTTCTTGCGTAGCAATCTGTCATTGTGCTTTGAGGAGAAGTGCTCGCGTCTCCAGCTTAGCTCAATGATTTCTACTAGGATCATGGCTTCCCAATTGTACGTGAGCATAAAAGGAGTTTCCCATGTTGTAGAGCGGGGAATTATCCCATAAGCCCATAATATGTGGCCTAACTGCTCTTGTTATTCACCCTTGGCATCTTTTAGTCTCCTCTTTAGGCCTCAAAGGAAGACCTTTTTAGCGACTTTAGCTTGTCCATTAGCTTGAGGGTTCTTAACCAAGGTGAAATGTTGTTTAATCTAGAGATCAGTGCATGCTTCTCTAAATTCCCTATCTATGAATTGGGTCTCGTTGTCAGTTTCTATGGACTCTGGGATCCCGAAGCGATAAATGATGCTTTTCTTTAGAAATTTCTTAACACTTTCTACAGTGATAGTTCCCGAGGGTTCTTCCATAATCTACTTAGTGAAATAATGCATGCCACAATCAGGTGCCTTAGATGGCTTGGTGCTTGGGGAAAAGCCCTAGAAGGTCCATACCTCATTTACAAAAGGGCCAAGGTACTGATATAGTGGAAAGTTCCTTTGGTGATGTTATTTTAATGTTAGAGAACCTCTACAATTTGTTGCAATTTTGCATTAGGCATAACACATCAGCCTTCATGGTGGCCCAAAAATATCCTACTCTCAAGACTTTTCTTGCTAAGGCTTTGCCACCCAGATGTTGGCCATAACATCCTTTACGGATCTCTGCGAGGACGTATTGGGCTTTTTCTGGTGCAAGGTACTTTAATAATGGGGTAGAGAAACCATGAAGATAGAGCCGATCACCTACTAGAACGTGGCATGCCGAGGTCTAGATTACCTTTTATGGTTTCTTGGGGTCTTGGGGGAGCACGCTATCTTAGAGGTATCCAATGACCGACTTCATCTAATTGTTTTCTTCACTTACTAACATCATCATCTCGGGTCCCGCTATGCTTGTTATGGAGAGGGTTTCCTAGATGACGAATTTATTATTTTCGGGACATCTAGTACTGGCCAGTTTGGATAATACTCCACCCTAGAGTTTTGCTTTTAGGGAATGTGGTTTATCCTCACCTTAGAAAATCCTTCCATGAGCTTCTTGAACTTGATCAAATATTTTTACAGTTGTTGATCCTTGGCCTTATAATCCCCTAATACTTGAGAGGTTACCAGTGTGAGTCACTGCAGAGTCTAATCCTGGATACGCCGACGTCTTTCACCATAAGGAGTCCAGCTATCATGGCTTCATATTCAGCTTGATTACTCGATATTGGAAACTCAAACTTAAGGGATTATTCAACTGTGACCCCATTGGCATTTTCTAACATGATCCCAGCTTCGTTGCCCTTTGGGTTTAATTCCCCTATCGATGTAGATTATCCATTCGACAACTCCTTCCGAGATAGAAAAATGGGTGAATTATGCAATGAAGTTGGATAAGGCATGTGCCTTTATTGCTTGACAAGGCTCATGCCTTATTTTGAATTCAGAGAGTTCCATGGACCGTGCGATTATTCTTCAAGCGAGCTTGGGCCTATGCAATATCTGCCTTATAGGCTGACCCGTTCTTACTATCACATGGTGGCATTGGAAATATTGACGTAAATGCCTGGTAGAAACTAAGAGTTCAAAAACCAACGTCTCTATCCTTTGGTAATGGGGCTCGGGTCTCTATAGCACCTTACTGACAAAATAGACGGGCTTTTCGCCATCCTCCATTTCTTTTACTAGGACCGAGCTCACAACTTCTTCAGCAACTGAGAAATAGAGGAAAAGTTTCTCATCCTTCTTTGGTTTAGTTAGGATAGGGGTTGTTGAAAGCACTTGCTTCAAACCTTGTAAGGCTTCTTAGCACTTCAAAGTCCACACGAAGTCCTTACCATTCTTTAGAAGTTTGAAGAAAGGCAGGGCCCTTTGTGTGGACTTAGAGATAAACTTGATGAGAGTCGCAATCTGACCTGTCAATTGTTAAATCTCCTTGATAGAGGTAGGGCTCTGCATATCTATGATGGTCTGACATTTGTCTGGGTTAACCTCGATCCTTATATAGGTTAGCATGAACCCTAGAAACTTTCCTGCCTGGATTCCAAAGGCGTATTTTTTTAGTTCAATCTCATATTGTTCCTTCGCAACTGTGCAAATACTTCTGCGAGGTCGGAGATGTGGTCGCCCAAGTTTGGGGTGTTCACTATCATATCACCTATATAAAGTTCCAGAACCTTTCAATTCTAGTCTTCAAAGACCCTATTCAACATCTTTTGGTAAGTAGCTCATGCGTTCTTTAGCTCAAATGGAATTATGTTGTAGCAGTAGCTTGCCCTTTCTATTATAAAGGTTGTTTTTTCCTCATCTTTTGGATGCATAGGGATTTGGTTATACCCTGAGTATGCATCCGTAAAAAACAAGTATGATAACTCCATAGAATGTAGTTATTTGTGCTTTATCTCTGTGCATTATTGATGGCTCTGTCCTTGTTGTTATGCATTGTTAGAAGACTTTAGCCTCATTTTCATGTGAAATCTATGTTGAGATCTTCCTCTCTAATTTTGCCATAATTCTTCCTAATCTTTGATTGGATTGAGCTTGATTGCATTTGTATTGACTGGTTGATTTCTCAATTGCAAGATAGTCCCAAAAGAGCCAAATTGATGGCACTGCATTGAAAGAGGAATCACAAGCAAGTTCCAGTACATCACGTTGCGGTGCAAGGAACTGCACGCCGCGGCGTCCTGCTCTCTGCCTGTGCACCCTGTCAACCCGAGGCTGTCATGCCACAACGCAAGGAAGTGAATTTTGCGGCGCTGGTGCCCTAATTTTTTAGCACCGCAGCACGTGTTGTGTAATGTCGTGGTGTGATGTGCTAAATTTGTGTGTCTATAAATACGTGGAACACAGATTTTACAAGCTCTCTCCTAGGTTTTTCTATTTTTTTCTCCTTTCTCTCTCTTTCGCCTCTCTTATCACATTTTGGGACTTTTGCCCATTGGAGAATCCAGCAGCTAGAAAGGCATTGTGAGGTTGAAAGAGCGTTGAAGGAGCCAAGATCAATGGTTCTCTTCATCTTGGAAGGAGATTCAAGCTTCAAGGCTCAACCCGTTGGGGCTTTTTCTTCTGTTTCTTCTTCTCTTTCTCTTCTACTTATCATGAATACAGATTTTTTGTATTACATTTTTGTATTCAATGTGTAGTTAGCTGTGTTTAGAGTATTCTTTGAATCTTCCTTTGAATATTGATTAATTTGCGCCCTTTTGAGTTTATATAAAAGATTTGGGTTTTGTTCTATCATATTGTGCTTAATACTCTTATTTGTTTGATCAACTTGTGGGTGATTTGTTGAAATCTATTGTGCCTAGACATAGGACTTTAGGTTTTAGATCATTTGTATGGTAGATGCATTGACTTCATTCTAATGGCAGAATAGGTTGATTCGCTAATTGGATAGACATATACCTATTAGTCGTGCATAGTCTTAGTTGAGAATCGATCTTAATGATTGTTGTTTACTCTGGTTCTCATGGACACATAGTGAACTAGGTAAATAACATAGGGTTAATCATCCTAGACATAGGCTTTTAACTAAGCTAGTTTCTCAGACTAACCTAATCTAATCGTTTGTATTGCTTGAATGGTTTGCATGTTATTAGTTGAAATAGGAGGTGAAAAATGAATCTCTATATTCTCAACCTATCTTTATTTTTCTTTATGCATTGTAATTTATTTATCAACCCCCTTTTCCACTTTACATTTGCTTGAATAGAATTAATTAAGTTGTAGATTAATATTTAGCTTTAGAAGTTACCATAGTCCCTGTGGAGACGATCTTACTTATCATTTTTATTACTTGAGTGACCTGTACACTTGCGGTACACAAAAGGTCATAACAAGTTTTTGGTGTCATTGTCGGGCACTACAGTTAATTTTTGTATTGGTAATATTGATATCGAGCTTTGTTAGTTCTAATTCAGGTCTTTTATTTAATTACATTTTGATTTAATATTTCATTCTTTTATGAATAAGGTACCATCAATGGTGGAAAATAATGATCATACAAGGCCTCTGAAGGAGTTTGCTAATCCTCAAATAGAAAACCTTTAATCAAGTATTAAAAGGCCTTCCAACCACATAAATAATTTTTAGATCAAACTAGTCATTATCCAAATGATTCAGACATTTGTACAATTTGATAGTTTGCTGAATGAAGATCCTAATACATATTTGTCAAACTTTTTGGAGATCTGCGACACTTTCAGGCACAATAGGGTCTCAGAAAATGTCATTCGCCTCAGACTCTTTCCCTTCTCTCTCAGAGATCGAGCCAAGAACTGGTTGCAGTCTCTACCTGCAGGATCTATAACTACATGGGCGGATATGTGTGGAAAATTCCTCAATAAATACTTTCCTCCGGCCAAGACTGCTGGGTTGGTGAATGACATCACTTCATTCACATAATCGAAATTTGAATCCTTGTACGAAGTCTGGGAGAAGTACAAGGATCTGCTTAGAAGGCGTCTACATCATGAAATACCTTTGTGGCACCAGATTTACTCCTTTCACAAAGGATTACTACTTCATCATCGTCCGATTGTGGATGCGGCTGCAGGTGGTTCATTATTGAGTAAATCTTTCGATGAAGCATACCAATTGTTGGAAGAACTGGCCGCCAACAGCTACCAATGGCCTTCAACAAGAAACACTCAAAGGAAGGTAGCTGGAGTTCATGACGTTGATGCACTCACATCTTTGTCTGCTCAGGTGGCATCATTAGCAAACAAGTTTGACAATTTGGGTATTGGCCCTAATCAAAGCCCCTTTGTGTTGTGTGACCAGTGTGGGAACAATCATGCGAACGATAGTTGTCCATCCACTATGAAGAGTGTTCAATATGTGGAAAACTATCATCCACCTCAGAACAACCCCTACTCACAGCAATATAATCCTAGGTGGAGAAACCACCCAAATTTTTCATGGAAGGATAGCCAAAGGCCAGCATCTTCATCTACTGGCAATAAGAGATCATTGTATCCTCCTGGTTTCTCATCGCAAGCAAGGTCACCTATGCAAGAAAGGAAACATGCATTGGAAGACATGTTCATGCAATTCATGGTAAAAACTAATTCGTATATGACTAAAATCGATGCTCATCTGGCAAAAAATGATTCTCTTCTTCAGAGTCAAACGTCTTCAATCAAGGCTCTTGAAACTCAAGTAGGATAGCTGACCAATGCAATGAACAATAGGCCCCCAAGGACATCTTCAAGTGATGATAGGGAGACCTCCCTCAAGCACGCTCCCCCAAGTTGAAGAAGCGGAAAAAGTCTAACCTAGACAATAAAAAGGCACCTTTTTTATGTATCTACCTTTTTGTGTTAATTTCTTAAGTTTTAAAGTCTAGTATGTAGTGTATTTGATTTTGATAATTCATGTTATTTTATTATTGCATGCATGCATTAAACCTGCTAGACAGTTTTTATAAGTGGTTGAGGCCTTATTGAGGCATTTTTGGGAGCTATGTGATGTTTGTTGTAGAATTTTGCAGACAGACCTCTCACGCCGTGGCGCTTGCTTTATTGCGCCATGGCATTCTGGTCTCTACCCTATCAGGGTTTTGAGACAGAGAGCATAGCGCCGTGGCATGAGTTTGTTAACGCCACGGCATCTAGTTTTCTGTTCTATTATATATATATATATATATATATATATATATCTCTCGAAAATTGAAACGTCTGCGTGCGGCGCTCTGGGCATGTTTTTCTTAAATAAGTAGCAAGGTTTGCGCAGCAACGCAAACCCTTCGCCTATCCTCTTTTCTGCATTTTCTCTCTGATTTCTTCCCTTCACCCTTCCCCTCGCATTCTCTCATCTCTGTTTGTGTGCATCTTATCGCGTCCATCTCACTTTCCATTTCCAGGTATTTGAATTTCTTCTGTTTCACCTTTTATTTTTTGTATTTCATTTTTGTTTTACTGATTATTTAGTTTTAGGTTATTTTTGGCTGGTGTTTAGCTTAGTTAGTACGTAGTTTGTTTAGTTGATGTTTGCTTGTGGGTTTATTGAGTTGCATTGTGGGGTGGGGGGGCTGATTTTGACTAATTTTGTGTTCTGTCCGTTCGCAAGTGTCGCGATGTGGCATGTTCACGTCACGGTGTTCATATGAACTTCTTATGAATGTCGCGGCGTGGGAAGCTTACGCCGCGGCGTTGGTTTGAATGTGTTACAATCCCACAGCGTGGACATTTACGTCACGGCGCTGGATGAACTTTGTTGAATACCGCGGCACTGGCATCAATGGCATGACGTCTACTTTATTTTTCCAGAAAATTGAATGCTTTTAATTGTCATAGTCATTTTATTGCTTAGTTCTGACCCTCTCATCTCATAGACTATGCCTGAGGAGCGGTGTGGCCATTGGCTCGCATGAGGAGGGTTCAGAGGTTAAACAGCCTCTCAATGAGTACTTCATCGGGAGGGTTGGAGCTGCTCCTCCAGAGGCAACAGTCCCCCGCCGAGCGTAGAGACGAGCACAGAGAGTTGTCCATGAGGCCCATATTCCCCACGAGACTTAGGACATATGAACGGACCTTCACCAGATTGTTGCCATGCAAATCTACACTATTGAGAGCATCAGATGGCTGGCGAAGCGCCTCCAGATCTCCACTCATGACTTCCCCATTCCTCCATATCAAACCCTTCGATGGTGTCGACCATCTCACTAACAGCAACCACCTTACCCTCCTTTTGACAAAGCTGGCCCTTCGTATCAGCGCCAAGATCCTATTGCTCCAGACGATGACAACGATGGTGACACTGAGGTCCTTCCTGATGTTAATGACGAGTAGCTTGCATATTTCAGGGCAGTCTCCATCGTTATTTCTTATTCTTTATTTATTTTTCTGATGTATGTGTACAGTGAAGACACTGTTTCCCTCAAGTTTAAGGGGTGTCTTAGTATTTTTATATATATACATTGACTTTTTATCAGTGTTTAAATATTATTAGTTTAATTATTGACATTGTTGGAATTATTTTTTGTTTATTATATAATGTGGTGCACTTAATGGTTGATTTGCATGATTGATTCTTGTGAAATTATTTGAATGCATAACATGATGTCATTTGCTAGTGTAATGATTGCCCAATGATAATTAGGGATGCAACTTCACTTCAAAATTTTCTGTGAATCCTTATACTATCTTTGGGGCATGCCAATCAATCTAGATTTTTTTTACGCATGATGAATTTTCCATTCCTATGCTTGTCTGGCTTCGGATTGGATTTGAGTGTTTTTCTAGAGAATGGTTATGACTAGTACATATGGATATGTCTTGCATCTCTGAAATTGTTTTGCAACTCTCTTTGAGTGAAATCGTAAGTTGTGCATGATTGAGGAAATGATTAGGGCATTCTTTGGACAGATTGAGCCTTTCAAGCTTACCCTTCAATGATGATATCCATAGGTCCCCTTTGAAGCTTGTTAATTGTTGGCCTTATTTGTTTTTCATTGTCATTGTGTTCTGATTGCGGGATTTAAGGATGCAAATCCAAGTGCAGGTTGTCTCAAGTAAAAAAATCTTGGGAGTCCGAGGTCGATCCATAGGGAATTGATGAAGAAAAATTAATTGAGGTAAAAGAATAATTTGTTACAATAATAAAAATAGTAAAACGTGTTCACAATTAAATTTAAGAACTTGTTTGGGTTAGGAGATCCACTCTTAGTAATAAATTAAAGACAAGATTATTTCTCTTTATAACTCAATTAAAATCTACATACAACGAAGGTTTCGATCGAAAAATATAACATTCAAAGTTCAATTATATATGCAATCATATTATGATTCTTTTAATTATCTACCAATATTTGTAAATGAGTTCAAGCATTCACTGTGTCAATCATATTGTCTACAATAAATCAAGATCTCCATTATACAAAGAAGGTTTCTAAATTGATTGGAAACAAAATATAACACATATAATGTCTATTTGATAATATATCATTTAAGCACAAGAAATAGAATAATCTAACCTTATTTCATTACCAAGAGCTTCACTTTTTCACTCAAGCAAGATGAAAATTTAGTTATTCATAGATAAGAATAAAGAAAGATAGAAGAAGAGAAAGATGAACATAACTTCAATTTAGAGCAAGAGAAAATTACAACAAAGTAAAACAATAAACAAGCATAACCATGACTTCTAAAAACTAAGCCTAACACCAAGAGCACCAAATGATCAGCCAATGGTGCCTTTTATAGAGGATTAGGGATAGAAAATGACAAGAGGGCTGATTAAGAGTAGGTGAGGAGCAAGTGGATGAGTGGAAAATGCCAAATGATGAGTTGGTGAGTGGAAAATTTTTGAGATTCTTTGTCTCCGAAATCATTCAGTGTTGATCTCATGGATGCCATTAGAATAAAACAATGTGGTCTTCATGAAAGTTGTAGCATTTTGTCTCAGCTTTCCAATGCTACCAAGATCATCAAAATATTCGTCCTACAGCCCAAGATATGACCCAATTACTACATACTGTTCAGGCTTAGTTTCAGCACCTCTGTTTTGACTTCTAGACCCAATATCACCTCCAATCTGTCCAAATGAGTCTTATGTTCTTCATGACTGTAACATCCCGAAAAATGCCTATTTGATCATAAATGTTCATTTTATATTATTCTTAATTTTTAGGAATTTTTCTAGAATTTTACGGAAACGTCGAATATTTTAATATATTCTTCGTTTTACGTGCACACTGAGCTGAGAATTGCTGAGGTCAGTGTAACGCTCCAAAAATTAATTATTTCACCGCCAATAGTCATTTTCTAATATTTGTGATTTATGTGAATTTTTCTGGAATTTTTCGGAAACGATGAATATTTTAATATATTTTTCGTTTTACGTGAAACTCGAATGAGTAGTCGGAAAACGATCAGTAGTGCCTCAAAAATTGGAAAATTATATGACGAATATTCATTTTATAATATTTACAATTTTTGAGAATTTTTTGAGAATTTTTCCGGAACCGTCGAATATTTTAATATATTTTTCGCTTTTTGTACGCATCGAATGTAACTGTAGAAAACGCGATGTTTTCTCTGAGAACCTTGGACTATGGACATGTCGACGGGGGATCTTACTAAACCCGAGACTTGATACAGTTTACGAGGTTTCACGATTTTCGAGAAAATTCTAACAGATAAAATAAATCAATACAGCGAAAAATTCATCTGTCAGATTAATTAAATACTGACTTCTGTCAATTGTAACTATTATCCATTGGATAATAGTGTGTAATAAAAATTCTATCACATTATCCTAATGTAATCTACTTTATGTCAAATCTATCTACTTTAATTCAAATTTAATGGTTAAATAATCAAAGCTTCCTTAAGAAGCTTTGACCCAAACATTGACCCATGTGCTTTAGCTTCTCTTGGAAGCCAATTTCCCTCTCTCTTCTTTCTCTCTTTGCACAGCTGAATGCAGCCCCAAAGCAAGGAAAAATTGATTTTCCTTATTTCATTTTATCACACAAAAATCCATTAATTTCCAAAACCTTTCTCTCTCATCATTTCTTCTTCTTCCTTCTTCAACATTTTCTCCTCCTTCTCTCTACCAAGCTCCATGGCCAGCCACTCCTCACTACCCTCATCCATCACAAAAAATTATTCTAAATACATTTTCTTACTCTCCTCACCATTCTAAACACTTTTCCCTCTTCGAGTTTCTTGGAATTCTTCCATTTTCATCATCACCTTCAAGCTCCAACTTTGAACATTTTGGGTAAGTTTCAAGACCACTCTTTCTCTTCTATTGATTTCGTGGTTGTGGTCTTCTATTTGGTCATCCATGGTTGATTTTTCAAGCCTTGATATTGATTCTAACAAAGTCTCCAATTTTTAGGGTTTTGGTGGCCAAATCCGAAAATTCCAAGGAGGATTCTTGGAGTTCTTCTTGATTTCTTCACTTAGGTAAGAGGAAAACACTCATCTTCAACCTCTCTTAGCATCTAGGAACCTTGATTGTGTGATTTGTGGAAGAACCCTAATGAGGGTTGTTCTTGAATTTGATGATTAATTATGTTTATGCATTGGTTTTGTGATAATTGTGACCTTGGATTGATTTGTTATGTACAATGGAATGTTGGAGTGGATTGAATGAGTTAACATGGATGAAAAATGATTGGATACTCTATATGGAGTGCCACGGTTTTGGAGTGGAAAAATTGGATGATTTATGGTTAATGTGTAACAAGTGTAAGACTTAGATTAATCAATGTGGTAAATGGAATTTAATGGATGAAAAATTTGAAATGGAAACCACCATGAGGGCTACGGTTTTGAAGCCAAGAATTTAGGGTTTTTGGTGAATTAATTTGACAAGTGAACAATTTAAAGAACCAAGAGAATAACATGTAGTAAGATGGCTAGAAGGAAATTGAAGTTGGAATTATTGTGAGGCCACGGCCTCTAGGCCATTTTTGAGTATAAATATGTGATTGTGGTAATTAGGAATCATAAGCAAGTAGGGAATTAGAGACCTAAGTAGTAGAATGGGTGCTTAATAATTAGAAGAATTTAATATGATTAAGACTTCATAAATTTTAAAGGACTAAGAGTGAATTTATCATAAGACTTAAGGAAGTTCTAAGTGAGTGAAGAACATGAGAGTGTGAGGCCTAAGAGCTCAAATAAAATGTAAGTTATGGGAAATTGAGTTGTCTTGGACTATTAAGTTGGCTATAAGAATTGATTTTTGAACATGAACCTTAGAAAGGGGAACAAAGTTTAAATTAGGATTCATAAGGAACCTAATGACGCATTAATGGACTTGATATTTATATTATGTTGTTGTGGGTCTAGGTGGGTGACCATATATATATTGATGCTTATATTGGCCTAATGTGGCATATTATGGGATTGTATGAGATTGTGGATCATACATGTGCATGCATAGTATCTTATGCATTGTGATTATCCTTGTGGACTGTTATAAGGTCAAGTTGCCTAGGAGATTGAACACACCTTAGTGCGGGTGCGAATAGACTAGTGTAGGTCATTGGTTGACCTTGGGGGCATCGGGGCGCGGGTTCCTCATCAATGGGAGGTTGGTAGCTCTCCTGCCCGTGGGGTAGACCGATGCAAACGCACCGACGATCCGGACCGAGACACTGTCCTATATCGTGATCTAGTGTAGAATATCTGTACAATGCCATGATTGCGCATAAGAATATTATTGATAGCACTGGCCTGGCAGTAGAGTTACAGACATGTCTCCTGATCTTTCTCTCCGATTAGTTGAGTCTAGCTCCATGGAGTAGGAATTGAGAGAGCATGCATGTGAACCATGATATACACTGTCATCATTAATTCTTACTTTCTGTAACTATATTTAATTGCCATTATGATGATTATCTGCCTGGAACTGTTTAATTGCTTACCGTTGGAATTACTGCTTATTATTTGAGTATGCTGTTTCTAAATTGCTATATGGGCGCGTGGCACCGTTCTGTTTCTAGCATGCTATAATTGGTAATGATGTAGGATGTCTTACCTCTTTCTGTGTTCTGTTATCTGTTGTCTGTATTTATATTGTATCTACCGAAGACGACGGTAACGAGTTAGAAGCCCCTGACTTCCCTGGCTTCTGGCCCGAACGTGATTAGTACTTGCTGTTGACGATGGGGACGCGTATTCGAGGATTTCTGAGTGACGTGCGTCTGACCTTTCTCGGAGGGCCAGAGTGCTGGCACATCAACCTGAACTCTGACCGTTGCGTCTACTTGGGAGACGTGTCCATTGCCCTAGCCTGGAGACGACATGAGGCACCCGTGATCACCTGCCACGTCAGCCTACGTTTAGAGTTTTACTCGCCCATCCGTGAGATGTGGGGCGACCGCTACTACACTCCACGGGAGGACTCCTTTGATTCCACCACTCGGCCCCCGTCCCGTGCTTCTGTAGTTCCAATGGAGGTTTCCTCGGATGAGGAGGATCCCGCTGAGGATCCTGACACGGTTCCTCCTCATTTGAGGGATTGATGTCACTGGTGGCTACTGATGGCTGCCAGTGTTTTTATTTTGGGGGCCTGATGTATTACTTTTTGGTGGGCTGTATATTTTGTATATGCATGATGGTTATATATGCATGATTTTTCTCTTGGGGCGGGTATAGTTTTGCTTTTTGGTGATGGCCAGGCTTGTATCTACAAAACAGTTGTATTAAAATATATATATATATATATATATATATATATATATATATATATATATATATATATATGTATGCTATTCAAAGCAAATTAAATGTCTTGTTTGATTCGTTACTTTTATTCACATTCCGCATTATTGTTACTATAAACAAAAAAAAAATTATTGCCAAATTTGCTCACATGGTTAAACATCAACTAAATATAATGAACCGGGTCTTAATCGTTTGTTTATTTAATTTCCGCATTTTATTTCATTTGACAATGTGACGTTCCCTCCCAAAAAGGGGCGTTACAATGACAGTTGTAGATATAGGTCTTAATTTCAAGTATCTAAATTTCAGCCTAAGAAAGTTCCTACAGCCCGAGTTA
This sequence comes from Ormosia emarginata, assembly GCA_029884605.1. NCBI lineage: Eukaryota > Viridiplantae > Streptophyta > Magnoliopsida > Fabales > Fabaceae > Ormosia > Ormosia emarginata. The sequence continues at coordinate 13,086,248 of JAQQTP010000078.1, read as the reverse complement.
TGGTCTGATTACTGCACACTATTCAAGTTCCAATCACAAAACCCGTATTCTGACTTCTAAGCCCAATTAGCTCCTCTAGATGTCCTTATTTAACCTAGAGCTCTCATGAAAGTTGTAGAGCTCTCTCTTATCTTTATTACAAGGTAAGATACATAATTTTTACACATCTAGAACTCAAGATATGGTGGAAATACAGAAACAGTGTAAGACCCAAATAATGCTGGAAAAATCAATTAAGTCCAATTTGAGTCCAAACTTACAAAACATAACTAGGCTTAATCAATTAAGTACATGGAGAGTGTAAATGACTAAAAATGAAGGTTTATTAATGTATAAAATATGTGATTATCAAATTTCCCCACACTTAGCTTTTTACACTCTTAGGCAAAACACATAAGACCAAAGCTAGGAAACAAAGAAAAACAGCATAGATTCAAAAGCTAAAAACTCTAAAAGACTCGATGAAGCAAGAAGAACAACCAGAAATTCAAGGGATCAAAGAATTAATGAGGTAACATTTCTTCACCTCTCAAACCAACAAGCAAGGAAACTTCAGTTGAAAAAAATGAATCAAGAATAATAGATCCTCACAGAATTCACTCTCAATCTCTCGAGTGTTTAAAAGGTAAGTATTTCACTCTATTCAACCCATGAACAATTGCATTACCATAAGTTTACTTATCTTTTACTTCTTCGCTACTCAAACCACATGCATACAAAAATCAAGAGGACTTTATTCAAGGTTGTAATGGGGTCATGGTAAAGGAGAGGGAAAAATATGGATATAAGAAGATAAATACCAAAAAGAATAAAAGAGCATTATGGTACAGTTAGAGTGGAGAAAATGTTTGAGAACATTTATCATAAAGGACAATCACCAATATTTGACTAATGTTTTGCTGAAGATCAATCCTAAATTGGTGAATTGAATTCATTGTTAGACTTGAACCTTCTCCTTTTCTTCCTATTTTTTCTAAGCATCCACTTTTATTTTAGACTCTGATAATCCTTTGATTGCAACGATGGTCAGTTTTTTTTTTATCATTTTGCACACACACCCCCACACTTATTCAAGAACAAGGTCAATGCTCTCTTATTCCCTAAGGTTGGGTAAAACATGTTTTTTTTTAATTATTATTTTTCTCTTTTTCTTTTTTTTTTCTTTTTGAAGGCACGTAATGAGCTAAAAATAATAAATGGTCAAATAAGCTCAAAGGGATTACACAAGAAAAAATATAGAAGGATGACTATTTGGTCAAAGTAGCTATTTCAAAATGCTTCAATCATATTTATGTATGCATATGAAAATGTAGCCTTAAAAAGAATCAAAGCAAGTTCTAGAGTAACAATTCCACGAGTGAAAATCACACAAGAAAGAAGAAAATGATACAAATATTCAATCCATTCATCAATAGGCTCAAAATCTCACAAGGCATATTTCTATCATTCTCAATCCACCAGAGCCAGCGAAAGAGAAGAGAAGAAGAAAGATTATTTCATTATGTTAGAAAGCAATAATAAAAAACAGAAATTTAAAAGTTAGAGAGCAAAAAATAGAAGTTAGTAAGCAAAAAATAAATGACATAAATTAAAAGTTTGTAAACATAAATAAATGACATAAATATAAATGTTAGAAAGTTAGTATGTTATCAAGTTAGTAGGTTAGTAAGTTAGATAGTTAGAAAGTTAGAGAGTGAGTAAAGAAACCGAAGGATCGGCGAGCCGATCTTTTGCTCTGGTGAGGGAGAAGAGAGAATAAATTTTATTAAAGAAAAAGAACCTCAATAAATTAAAACTTCAAATCAAGTCCCCAGCAACAGTGCCAAAAACTTGATTGCGGGATTTAAGGATACAAACCCAAGTGCAGGTTGTCTCAAGTAATAAATTCTTGGGAGTCTGAGGTCGATCCACAGGGAATTGATGAAGAAAAATTAATTGAGGTAAGAGAATGATTTGTCACAATAATAAAAATAGTAAAACTTATTCACAATTAAATTTAAGAACTTGTTTGGGTTAGGAGATCCACTCTTAGTAATAAATTAAAGGCAAGATTATTTCTCTTTATAACTCAATTGAAATCTACACACAACGGAGGTTCCAATCGAAAAATATAACATTCAAAGTTTAATTATATATGCAATCATATTATGATTCCTTTAATTATCTACTAACATTTGTAAATGAGTTCAAGCATTCACTGTACCAATTCAATTGTCTACAATAAATCAAGATCTCCATTATACAAAGAAGGTTTCTAAATTGATTAGAAACAAAATACAACACATATAATGTCCATTTGATAATATATCATTTAAGTACAAGAAATAGAATAATCTAACCTTATTTCATTACCAAGAGCTTCACTCTTTCACCCAAGCAAGATGAAGATTTAGCTACTCATAGGTAAGAAGAAAGAAAGAGAGAAGAAGAGAAAGATGAACATAGCTTCAATTTAGAGCAAGAGAAAATTACAACAAAGTAAAACAATAAACAAGCATAACCATAACTTATAAAAACAAAGCCAAACACTAAGAGCACTAAATGATCAGCCAATAGTGCCTTTTATAGAGGATTAGGGATACAAAATGACAAAGGGGCTGAATAAGAGTAGGTGATGAGTAGGTGGATGAGTGGAAAATGCCAACTGGTGAGTTGATGAGTGGAAAATTATTGAGATTCTTTATCGATGAAATCATTCAGTGTTGATCTCATAGATGCCATCAGAATGAAGTAATGTGGTTTTCATGAAAGTTGTAGAATTTTGTCTCAGCTTTCCAATGCCACCAAGATCATCCAAAAATTCGTCCTACAGCCTAAGATATGACCCAATTACTGCATACTATTCAGGCCCAATTTCAGCACCTCTGTTTTAACTTCCAAACCCAATATCACCTCCAATCTGTCCAAATGAGCTCTTATATTCTTCATGAAAGTTGTAGATATGGGTCTTAACTTTCAAGTGTTCAAATTTCAGCCCAAGAAAATTCCTACAGCCCGAGTTATGCTCTGATTACTGCACACTGTTCAGGTTCCAATCACAAAACTTGTGTTCTGACTTCCAAGCCCAATTAGCTCCTCTAGATGTCCTTATTTTACCTAGAGCTCTCATGAAAGTTGTAGAGATCTCTTTTATCTTTCCTACAAGGTAAGATACATAATTTTTACACATCTAAAACTCAAGATATGGCGAAAATACAGAAACAGTGTAAGACCCAAATAATGCTGAAAAAATCAATTAAGTCCAATTTGAGTCCAAACTTACAAAATATAATCAGGCTTAATCAATTAAGTACATGAAGAGTGTAAATGACTAAAAATGAGAGTTTATTAATATATAAAATATGTGATTATCATGTTCATTCACCTGTTAACAATTCTAATGCATATAAAAGCATTGTATTTTCTCCCTGCCATCAATGTTTGTTGAGTGCATGATATGTCGTTTCTTGAAGTGAGTTTAGTGATTAGGGGTATTAATATTTTTAAATATAAAAATGAGCCTGAAGGAACTAAATGGAATAAAAGAAAAAGAAATTGCTTTGTAAAAGTAAAAAGAAAGAAAAAGAGAAGAGAGAAAAGCAAAACAACGAAAGAAAGAAGAAAAGTTAAAAATGAAAAGCATTGCATGGTTCTGGCGAGTTTTGATCTTCCACTGTTGAATACCCTGTTATTTTCACTTGTTCTCAAGTCCTGAAATCGCATATTTTTGTTTCTCAATGATTAGTTGTTATCTCTTCCCCTTTCTTCTTCACCCCATAATCATGGCCTTACATTACAAGCTGATAAAGTTCCTTTTGATCCTCATTCATGTGTGATTTACATTAGTGGAGAGAGAGTTGCATTATAATTTTGTGGATTCTTTGATTTATATCCATGTGTTTGTTCATAAGCTTATCTGGTTGAGTATGATTTGAAATGAAGAGGTTTGACTTGCATGTTTCTAGGAAATGAACCATGCATGATTTGATCATTTGATTGTTGGTATGATAAGGATTATATATGTCTGAACCAGAATTTTGAGGCATGCGTATTCTTTGAGGTTTAATGCATTCATCATACACTAGTGTTTAAGTTGAGCTTGTCTTTGCAAGTGTAGTCTAACTTTGTTTTGCTCGAGGACTAGTAAAAACTTAGGTTTGGGGTGTGATACCGCTATAGAATGTAGTTATTTGTGCCCTATCTCTATGCATTATTGATGACTCTGTCCTTGTTGTTATGCATTGTTAGAAGAGTTTAGCCCTATTTTCATGTGAAATCCATGTTGAGGTCTTCCTCTCTAATTTTACCATAATTCTTTCTAATCTTTGAGTGGATTGAGCTTGATTGCATTTGTATTGACTGGTTGATTTATCAATTGCAAGATAGTCCCAAAAGAGCCAAATTGATGAGAACCAAGGCACTGCATTGAAAAAGGAATCACAAGATAAGCTCTAGTACATCACACCACAGTGCAAGGAACTGCACTTCGTGGGTCCTGCTCTCTACCTGTGCACCCTATCAACCCGAGGCTATCACACCGCAGTGCAAGGAAGTGAATGTCGCGGTGGTGGTGCCCTAATTTTTGCGCCCCGTGGCGCGTGTTGTGTAACTTCGCGGCGTGATGCGCTAAATCTGTGCATATATAAATACGTGGAACACATATTTCACAAGTTTTCTCCTAGGTTTTTCTATTTTTTCCCATTTCTCTCTCTTCCGCCTCTCTTATCACATTTTGGGGCTTTTGCCCATTGGAGAATCCAGCAGCTAGAAAGGTATTGTGAGGTTGAAAGAGCGTTGAAGGAGCCAAGATCAAGGGTTCTCTTCATCTTGGAAGGAGATTCAAGCTTCAAGGCTCAACCCATTGGGGCTTTTTCTTCTGTTTCTTCTTCTCTTTCTCTTCTACTTATCATGAATACAAATTTTTTGTATTACATTTTCGTATTCAATGTGTAGTTAGCTGTATTTAGAGTATTCTTTGAATCTTTCTTTGAATATTGATTAATTTGCGCCCTTTTGAGTTTATATAAAAGATTTGGGTTTTGTTCTATCATATTGTGCTTAATACTCTTATTTGTTTGATCAACTTGTGGGTGATTTGTTGAAATCTATTGTGCTTAGACATAGGACTTTAGGTTTTAGATCATTTGTATGGTAAATGCACGTTTGACTTCATTCTAATGGCGGAATAGGTTGATTCGCTAATAGGATAGACATATACCTATTAGTCGTGCATAGTCTTAGTTGAGAATCGATCTTAATGATTGTTGTTTACTCTGGTTCTCATGGATGCATAGTGAACTAGGTAAATAACATAGGGTTAATCATCCTAGACATAGGCTTTTAACTAAGCTAGTTTTTCAAGCTAACCTAATCTAATCGTTTGTATTGCTTGAATGGTTTGCATGTTATCAGTTAAAATAAGAGGTGAAAAAGGAATCTCTATATTCTCAACCTATCTTTATTTTTCTTTATGCTTTGTAATTTATTTATCAACCCCCTTTTCCACTTTACGTTTACATGAATAGAATTAATGAAGTTGTAGATTAATATTTAGCTTTGGAAGTTACCATAGTCCCTGTGGAGACGATCTTACTTATCATTTTTATTACTTGAGCAACCCGTGCACTTGCGATTAGCAAAAGAGTAGTTAGTTTCTGACTCAGCAAAGTACTTATGACCAGATAAGTCATCCACTAGCTTGTCAATGTTTGGAAGTGGGTAAGGGTATTTTGGAAAGGCTTTCTTTAAATCTGAGTAATCTACACATATGCACCACTTCCCATAAAACTTCTTAACCAAGACCATATTGGAGAGACAAATGGTGTCGGCCACCTCTATGATGAACCAAGCATTTAGAAGTAATTGCACATGTTCCACGATTGTCTTTTGGCGCTTAGGCACCCTTTTCCTCTTCCTCTAACACATCGATTTGGAATTGAGAGAGATAGATATCCAATGGCAAATGAAGTTAGGGTCTAGGCCAAGCATATCTATTGTAGTCCAAGCGAAAATATCTTTATTTTCTTGTAGGAACAAATTCAACTCTTCTTTTGTCTCCATCTGACAAGTTAGCTCCAATCTTGGTGGTTTACTCTAGAAAAGGTCCGAGTCAGATATCTATCAACTGACCATCTGGCTGTGACCTTTTCTCCTTCACTTCAGCATGAACGTCTAACTCTATCATCATTACAGAAGTCGGCTCCTTTCTGCGAGATTGCGCTTCCTATTTTCTATTATCTAACTCCTCTGAGATCTTCAGGCTAGCATTGTAACATCTTTGAGTAGCTTCTTGATTTACCTTTATCGTTACCACCTCGTCTTTATATGATACAAACTTCATGGCTAGGTGATGGATGGAGACTATAGCCCCAAAAGCATTGAGGGAAGACCTGCCTAAAATTATATTATATACAGAAGAGTAATCAACCACTAAAAACTTAACTTTTACCCATTTCTCTAGAATTTTATGATTCTTCCCTTCAGAACTTGTTCCCAGAGTTAGGTACAATTTCACATATCCTTCAGGTCTAACCTTCTCCCTTAAAAACCTTATTGAATCAGTGTCAAAGAATTTCAGGTTGGAGAGAGATAGTTTGAGATTGCAAAAGTATTCCATGAATAGGATCTCAGTCAAGCTCCCCTAGTCAGTGAAGATGTGCTTGACTCTAGCATTGGCCATGATTCCCAAAATGATCATCGGGTCGTCATGGTCGGGTACTATTCCATCTAGGTCCTCATATATGAAACTAATTACCGGGTTCCGAGAACTGCTACCCTTTTTGAAAGTGGTCTGAGTTGACATACTTAGTACTTGCCTTAAGTGTTGTTGCTCCTTTTTGTGTACTGCAAGTGCACGGGTCGCACAAGTAATAAAAAATGATGAGTATGATCGTCTCCACAGGGACTATGGTAATTTTCAAAGCTAAAAATTAATATATAGCTTAATTAATTCTATTCAAGTAAACGTAAAGTGAGAAATAAGTTGATAAATAAATTACAAAACACTAAGAAAAGCAAAGATAGAATGAGAACCTAGAGAATCCTTTTTCACCTCCTATTTCAACTGATAACATGCACTCCTTATAAGCATACAAACGATTAGATTAGGTTAGTCTGAGAAACTAGCTTAGTTAAAAGCTTATGTCTAGGATGATTAACCCTATGTCATTTACCTAGATCACTATGCGTCCATGAGAACTAGAGTAAACAACAAGCATTAAGATCGATTCTCAACTAAGACTATGCATGGCTAATAGGTATATATTTATCCTATTAACAAATCAACCCACTCCACCATTGGAATGAAATCGAATATGCATCTAGCATACAAATGATCTAAAATCTAAAGTCCTATGTCTAAGCTCAATAGATTTCATCAAATCACCTAAATGCTGATCAAACAAGCAAGAGCATTAAGCGCAATACGATAGAACAAAACCCAAATCATTCATATAAACTCAAAAGAGAACAAATCCATCAATAATCAAAAAGAGATTCAAAGAATACACTAAACACAACTAGCTACTCAATGAATATGAAAATGTGATACAAAAATCTATATTCTAGATAAATGGGAGATGGAGAAATGAAGAAACAGAGGAATAAGCTCCAATGGTTTGAATCTTGAAACTTGAATCTCCTTCAAAGGTGAAGATACCCTCAGATCTTAGATCCTTCAATCCTCTTTCAACCCCAAAATGTCGCCTAGCTGCTGATTCTCTAATGGGCAAAAGCCCCAAAATGTACTAAGAGCGATGGAAGAGAGAAAAATAAGATAAACATATGAGAACTTGGAAAAAAAGAAGTCCCCTGAAATCTGCATAAATTGTATTTATTGGCCCACAGATTTCACAACTCATGTCGCGACATGACACAATACATATCGCGGCGCGCAAAAATTAGGGCACGAGTGCCGCGACGTTCACATCCTTGCGCCGTGGCGTGATAGCCTCGGGTTATCAGGGTGCATTGGTAGAGAGCAGAACGCCACGACATGCAATTCCTTGTGCCGCAGAGTGATGTGCTAGAGCTTGTCTTGTGATTTCTTTTCCAATGCAGAGCCTTGGCTTGCTTTAAGTTAGTTTTTTTGGGCTTATCCTGCACTTGAGAAATTAACTAATCAAATACAAATGTAATCTAGCTCAAACCAATCAAAGATTAGGAATAGTTAAAGCAAGATTAGGGAGGAAGACTTTAACATGAATTTTACATGAAAAATGGGCTAAAGTCTTCCAACATTGCCTTATAACAAGGACAAAGCAACCAATAATGCATAGAGATATGACATAAATAACTACATTCCATGGAGTTATCATGTGTATCTTCCGAGCGGATCTCAATTGCCTCCGCTAGTATAGCCTTCTAAGATGGTGTTGATGGTCTTGGTAACCTTGCATCTCATCTTATTTCCCTCTAAAGGGAGTTGTCTCTTTAATAGTGGGCCCTTTCACGAAGGGTTGACTGATCCTCAGGTGAAGGGGTCTATTATGGTGGACTGTAACTTCTTTTCTTAGCTTATCTTCTCTGGTATCTTAGGGGTTATTGTATCTAGATCACTAGACGTACTCCTGTAACTTGCCCGGTTGTATCAAGGGTTCATTGGTGTCTCTAAGGTCGACACAATCTTCTGTATTATGGTCATACCATTTATGGTAGTTGCAGCGTTTCAAATTGTCTACTCATCCTCAGGGTCTGAGCTGTCGTGATTAGGTAACCTCAGTGAGTTTCATATTATGCAGTTTCTCATTATTTTTCTTTGAGAGACCTTGAGTGGGTGTATTCGTCGAATTTTCCCTAAGGTGGACCTCTTGGGTTGCTCTTAGGACCTTCGACTTCAGGCTCCTCTCTTTCTTAGATAGCTTAACTTCGATATGCCTTGTTTTTCGCCTTCAAGACTTCATCCATATTAATGTATTTCTCAAAATGATTCTTAAACTTATTCAAACTTTAGGGAGTCCTCTTCGTCAGAGACTTCGTGAAATCCCTAGGTCGGAGATCTCAGATGATTTATGCATGACCACATGCGAATTGAGATCTCAAACCTCGAGGGATTCTTTATTGAAACGAGTCATAAAATCCTTTAGGGGCTCATCCTTCCCTTGCTTAAGACTAAGGAAACTAGAGATAATTTTAGGTTGTACCTTACTCGTAGTGAAGTTCGTAAAGAAGCTTATTGATAGCTCGTTGAAGTCGTTAATTGCCCTTGCAAGCAGGGAAGAGGACTATTTGAGAGCGGCTTTCTTTATAGTGATGGGGAAAGCATGGCACACAATGGGATCAGATGCCCCCATGAGCAGCATGGACGACAGAAATGTATCCAAGTGCTCTCTGGGGTCCGTAAACCCATCATATGCTTTTATTGTTGGGGGCTTAAAACCCTTTAGCAGTGAAACTCCTACAATGAAGTCGGAGAACATGTGATTAAAACGATAGGGGGCCCCTAGAGATGTGAGGGGCCTGAAGCAACGGAGGGATCTTGTTCCTTTTGCGGTTCACGATCTCCATCGGGTCGTTGTTCAACCTGTGGTCCACGATTCACGCGAGCCCCCATATTGTTTTATGCTACCCATTCTCACGACATCAGTTGCATGAGTTCAATTATTTACTATTGCTACTTGGTAAGCAAGTCGAAGAGTTCTTGGTTGGTTGGGGTTGATCACGTTACTGCTCCTGATTCTTAGTTGTCTTCTTGAGTGTGTTAGCCATGAGAGAAAAGTGAAGTAGCAGTTTATACACTTCTCACAGACGGTGCCAATGTTCTGTTTTGAACTTTAAGTGAGTGATAAGTACCTTGGAGGTGTTTAACTTCACTTCAGCAACTCACTTGAGTGTTGGAATAGGGGGCTGGGTACCTACAAAAATACTTTAACGCTTAAGTAAGCTAGGGCTTTTGTGGGTGAAGTATATGAAAATATTCTTACCATAAAGTTACAGTGTCCTATTTATATGAGGAGTTACGTAGGTACCATATGATGGAGAGGGGTAAGAATGTCATTTCAACAAGGGGAAGGAAACTTCCCAGCACCTTCCTTGGCTGGAACTGACCTTTCCTATGTCGCTTGGCAGGAGACATTCTGTTTGTCCCTTATGTAAGGTCATTATCTCAACTGTGAGTGGACTCAACCTAGAAAGGCCCAAATACCAATATAGAACACCCTTAAATTTTTTTATTCCACTCCCTCTCCAAACGTTTTATTATAGTTCCACCCATCATCCTCCACGTTGCAAAGATACAACTCATATCAAACTTTTAATAACAAACATATGAAGCTTGAGCCTAAAAACCTAATTCTAATAACAGAGTATTTATGTATATACATAGGTTAATGAACTTAAAGGAGTTACGGCAGTCACAAATCCATGTCATGGGTATGCATGACTCGCTTTGAAATCTCAACAATCCCTTACGGATCTAGACCGAAACGGTATGGTTTCCCCCCCCCCCCCCACACACACACACACACACACACACACACACACACACACACACACACACACAAGATATACCCAAGGATTGAACGCACATCTTTTTTCTAAAAAATGCATCTCGCTTCTACTATGTCACTCCATGCAGTTATTAACAAAGCTTTTTTTGAGATAAATTCGATTAGTTGTTTTACCCTTTTATTCAAAGTAAACCTTACATTTTAAAAATTTATAAGGTGTGGCTCAGTTAGTAACCCCAGCTTTGTGTAGATAAATTTTATATGCAGTGTGGGGTTCAAATTTAACTGGAAGCACTTGTGGCCAAGATCACACCATCAAATATATGAACGGGATTAGTCCTACACCCTAGGTGTGGGAACACCTCGTGACAGACTTAAACAAAAACTTTACATTAATTTTAAAAAGGTCTTTAATTTAAGGTTTCAGCTCGTTGTTAATTGCTTTGTACCAAGGACGAGTTTTAATTTAATTTAAGTTTTAATTGCTTTGTTGATTTAAGATTGGAAATCCAGGCAAAGTTTAAAAAAAAAATACTGACGATACTTCTTACGAACCAGTTATACAAGAAGGCAGTGATTGTTCAACCATCGCTAGTCTGCAACTCTAAATTAAGGTAACTGAGCTTTACACAGACATTTCCAATATAGACCATCACAAAAAATTAATATGGGGCATTGACTTGCGAGAAAAAGTGAAATTGACTTGCGAGAAAAAGTGAAAGAGAGATAAAAGAAATATATGGATAACGATCATTTGTCCTATTTTTTTAATTTTTTCACTTAAATTTTGTTTATTTAAAATTAAATTAAAATAAAAAAAGAAAAGAATGTAACATATAATTAAATTTATAACACTTGATATAATTTAAGTAAGAAAATATTCAAAGAAACAGAAAAAAAAAAGTTATCCTCATCTAAGAAATATGAATATGAAATGGTGATTTGATGTTTGTTAGTATGTAAGGCTTTAAGTTCTGTGTAGATAATAAAACTCCTAAATTAAGCTCAATCTATCCTTTCATAAATGAAAATAAGAATTAACAACACTTCCTCTAAATGTGCCATGTTGATCGGAGCAAGGCGTTGATTATTATTGAAGGTCAACTCAACTCAAGGCAAAAGAGAGTTATAATTAATAAGAAAAGTAAAGTAAGCCACTGCGATGAGATAATGGAGGGAATCCTGAGCATTTTATAAAAGCTTCTCAAATTTCTATGCCATCTTTTAAAAAAGTACATGATAAAAATTTAAAAAAAAATCTCAATGCAATAAGTGAAAAATTAATAAAAAAAAATCAAATTAAATATGTAAGTAAATTAGCATTTTTGGATTCTTTGATTTTGAGATAATCTTATCCAAGCCATTTATTTGAACTTTAGTCTATTCTTTCTCTATATACTAAATCATCTTTTTTGTAATTAATGATAAGTGTTTAAGCTACAACGGCTTTCATCAATTTCATTTATGTCTTTCAAACCGTTTTAATGACATGAAAATACATAATTAAAATATTAAAACTATTTTTTCATCTCATATATATATATATATATATATATAGAGAATGATCAAGTTATACTGGAAATAAATCAAAGTCACTCTTACACTATTAAATAACTTTTTATTAACTAATTTTTTTCATTAAATCTGTCATTAGATTGAAAATTCTTATCGTATATATCATATCTATAAAATTTTATATTAATCTAAAATTGTTTAGTATTTCATTGATATATGTCAAGATTAATGTAATATATATTTTTGAAATATATGAAAATAAGAATAACTTGATTCTATTCTTATTGATGTTTAATTTTTTCAAGATTAAATACAAATGATCAAGGCTTTGGATAGTTATAATTTAACGGTTGGATCGATAAAAATCAAATTCTATAAAAAGTTACTACATGGTGTAAGTATACCAAGTCTTATATCAGTGTAATTTGATCCATCATTTATATATATATATATATATATATATATATATATATATATATATATATACACACATATATATATATATACATACACACACACACATATTTAGTGAGATGAGTTTTTATTATGAGAAGGTGAGAAGATGTCAAGATTAAAAGTTATTTAAAGATCATGTGGCCACTTAAAAAAGTTATATGTATTTATGTTCTAATCTTAACCATTTATGTAATATCTAATAGTCAAGATTCACTCTTTTCACCTTATATATATATGAGGGATTAACTTATATCAGTGTAAGTCTTTTTTCTTTTACATTTATTTTTAACCGTTAGTTTCACTTTCATCTAATGATTAATATTATTTCATTAAAAGTAACTATTACATAAAAGTATATCTAATAACTGAAAATGAGTATAAAAAAAACGTATATTGATATAAGTTGATCCTCCATCATATATATATATATATATATATATATATATATATATATATATATATATATAAGTTTGCTATAAGCGCTCCACCTTTTATCCTTGGATTAAGAGTTTTTGAGATATATATTTGTTTTAATTAAACAAATATAGGAAAATGATAACTTAACACACAGCAGAAGCCCTAGCGCTTATGCAGTCAAGCGTTTCCTAACCCATCCCTAAAGTTAAAAGCAGCAATGGGGAAGCTACACGAAGCTTATTTAGTTCATGAATAGGTGTATTTTCAAATCAACAATGATATTCCTACATTTAACAGTGTCCACATCCATTTTCACACTCGTTACTGTTCATGAAACCCACCCGTGAATAGTGCCAAATCATGTTTGTCTTTTTTTTTTTAGTATGTTCTTTAACCAACTTCTTTACGTAATTAACCACTTTTTTGTTCTTTATTAACTAACTTTTTTCACGAGCATAGAAACAAAGTTAGTTAATAAATAACAAAAAACATAGTTAATGAACTACAAAAGTTAGTTAATGACACAAGATTTACCACATGGTTTCTATACTCGTGAAAAAAGTTGGTTAACGAAGAACAAAAAAGTGGTTAACGAAGAACAAAAAAGTGGTTAACGACGTAGAAAAGTTGGTTAATGAATATATACTAAAAAAAAACAGAAAAATGATTTTGGTACTGTTTACGAGGTGAGGCCCATGAACAATACCCAGTGTTAAAAATGGTGTGGTATTGTTTGCGGTAGAATGATATTTTTCCTTTTCAAATCTATGGTCAAAACAAATTGTCACTTGTACTAATTATGTTTGAGTTATATATTTTGTCCTTGTGTATGAACGTTCTCCAATGAAATGTTTGAGGTGTCAACTTGTGTCAATTATATTTAATTCCCATACTTTGTTCATGTATATGAATGTTTTTCTTCTTTAACATTATGTTTGGATGACAGGTAATGAGGGAAACAGAAAAAAAATAAGATGAATGAAAATAAATTTTTGTGTTTAGGAATTTTAAAATACATAAGAACAGAACGGAACACATGGGGAATTATTCCCCCATTCTTCTTCTTAAATGTCTAATTTTTGTTCCCCCCAAAATTGAAGTAGAATGGAAAGAACACATGTTCCGTTCCATTCCATTAATGAATCTTTCAAACAAAGAGGGGGGGAACTATGTTCCATTCCTTCCCTTTTTTTTCCAATCTTTCCCCACATATTTCATTCTGTTCTGTTAGTGAAAAAACATCTAAACACAGTGTAAGAGATTTGAGGTGCTCTAGAGGGTTTCTTTATCTATCTTATACGATAGTATATAAAAGTGGCTCCATGACATGACAACTTATGATCTTCATATTATCAGCTAATGAATTTGTATATTTTTGAGTCTATGACGATATGACCTAACATATTCCAACACATGTGCCAATCATGGGAATGTCTAATATGAATCACTTACAAAGTAATCTATGGATGAATTATGACTTTTGAGTCATTGATTTATTATTAAAATAAATCAATAGTTCAGATTAGAAGACAGATTTTAACTAATAACACTCAAATTCACATAGAAATTTAGTCAGATCAAATCTTCTTTTTTTTTTTTACAAATAATTGTACATACAAGTAACTTACAAATTTTAACTGATAATTTTTTTATACAGCCTAATTTATATATAGATACTGTCAGATTAAAAAAAATAGTCTATTGATGAACCCAAACTTATTGGGTCCATATATTAACATCATCGGCCAATCATATCTTGTTTATATACTTTGTTACTGTGCATGAGTATGTAACTCCATTGCAGCAATCATCTTTTCCTTTGAGAAGTTTTAGGCACCCATACAATGCACAGTCTTTAGTTAGTAATTTATAAAGCGAAAACACGCAACAAGGAGGCTCCACGATAACATTGAGGTGGCTCCGTGACATGTTATTCTTTCAGATTTTTAGCTCATGAACATGATTTTAAATGATGCTTCCAGTCATGGTTGCTATTGTGTTGTGTTTATCACAACTGTGCAAAATTATGGGAAAATACATTTGCAATTGTAGTTGTAATGTAGTTGTGGAAATCAACAAAATTACAATATTGTGACCGTAATTGCAGTTGTAAACCGCAATTTAAAATCATGTTCATAAATGAGTGTCTTTTCGAGTGTACAATTGTTTTGTATCATCCACAAATGCACAAGTTATCAACAAGTAATAAAGTAATGTGTAAAATATTATTTCCATGAAGATCGTCTAATTATCAAATTACGACAATTTTAATTATTTAAGTGAACTTAATTAATAATAGGATTTAAACAATATATCAAACCAAATGAAAAGTAAACAAGTAAGAAAATAATGGGAAATCAACCAATGACTAAGACTCTAGATTTAGGATTTCACTACAATTACCTATTATAATGAAAATCAAATCTTCTTGCTAATGGTTTACTAAG
Source organism: Ormosia emarginata (assembly GCA_029884605.1). Taxonomy (NCBI): domain Eukaryota; kingdom Viridiplantae; phylum Streptophyta; class Magnoliopsida; order Fabales; family Fabaceae; genus Ormosia; species Ormosia emarginata. The sequence continues at coordinate 13,070,989 of JAQQTP010000078.1, read as the reverse complement.
TTTTTAAAGGGGGTCTATGATATTTTATTTAATGTTCTCACTCGAGACACAAGAAATATGTTAAAATTAAAATAATATAATACATGGCTAGTAAGTTAATCAAAACCCATTATGCTCTATAATATCCATTACTCCTCAAAAGATTAAGTTTATCCCTAAGTCATAATTCCCAAATTCAAATACTAGACTTTCTATTATGAGACTTCCCAAATTCAAATCTCATTTAAATATGAGATTTGACATACCGCAAACATTAAGAACACAATGATTGAATAAAAAAACAAGTAGTTTTTAGTTAACAAAAAAAGAAATCAATCATCCATCTCAATCGAATAGAAGATTTACATACTATCCCTAGAGAAAGGGATCTAACCTCTCATAGTCATTAAAGCATAAATAGAATTCAAAGAGATACAAGAAATCATGAATCTATCCAAACAAACAAATTAAGGAATGGAATAGAAGATAGAATATGATTGCAAGATTTCTTCAAGACTCTTACTCTTCCTTGATTGTACTCTCAATCCTTGTCTTGGTCAATGATTATTCCCTCGAAGATCTTCTATCCATCTTCTACAATCTAATCAAGAGCTCCTTCTATGATGGCTCTCGTTCTACATGTTCCTCCTTTTATAGGAATTAAACCCTAATAGTGTTAGATTAGGTCTTGGATTAAAGAGTCTAAATTGATTTGGGCTTTAAAAATGTAATTTGGAGTTTCACATGGTGGATGGCGTGTGGCTCTTTGTTTGTATCTTAACAACCGACACAGGCCGTGTGGTGTTCCTGTTTTGATTATGAGGTAGAGTTTTGCATGGCAAGGGGTGTGTGGACTCTGGTTCACACTGGGGGTATGAGACCTTGAAATAGGAATTGGCCTTCGTGGTCTTTGTCAAAGTTGTAGGTCTTTCTCTTAAATTTTGCAATGCCACAAAAATAACTCAATTTGCACCTTTATACCTCAAGTTATGCTCGTTTCACTGCATAAATGTTAGAAAACTTAGGATTCGGCTTTGAATTTGATGTTATGTTCAACTTTCTTCGAATCTCTCATCAAATGTCCAATGAATCTACTCCAAATCTTCTATTTAAGACCTAAAATAACAAATAAAGGCAATAAATGTTCAAGGAAAAGATTTCATCAAAATATATCATTAAAAACATTAATTTCCTAAAATTAGTGCCAAATTTATGTCAAATCAAGCATCAAATACACATATTTTTTTGTAACAAAACAACAATTAAATGAAGCATGAGAACATATTACACCATACTCAACCTCAAAAGCTAGCTCATGGGAGGAGGATTTTGCCCATATACCTAGCCGATGTAGGACTTAACACACATGAAGTTTGCAAGACTAGACATCTATGGGTAGCCCAACATTAGGATTAGGATAGGCTCTAATACCATATTATGAACTATCTCTCCCAAAAGCTTAAGCTATTAGGTGTTAGACACATGAATGATTTTATTATATCTCTAACATGTCCCCTCACGCAAGAGCCCTTTGGAATTGAAGCATGAATAATGTACATGCTCATTTTTATCATGTACTTAATTATATTCAACTTTTATTTAGAAGAATGAGAGCGGCAAAGATCGAACACATGACCACTTGGTTATAGAGGCTTTGATACTATGTCATGAATCATCTCTCCCAAAAGCTTAAGTTGATAGACAATGACATATAAATGACTTTATTATATCTTTAATACATCTATTAATTAATAAAGTAACGTATGTTAGATAAATATATGCTTATATGTATTAACAAAAGTTTTATATAGAGGTAGACAAAGACGACTAGTAATTAATTTATTGTATTTTAGATGTATATGCTTATATATATTAGAATATGTTTATAGATATTAGAGTAAACACTCACTTTAGTCTTCCAAAGATATATGTGACATCAGTTTGGTCTTTTAAAATTGACATCAATTTAGTCACTAAATTATAAAAAGTGACATCATTTGATCCTCTAAAAAAAGTTAATATCAATTTAATCTCTTAATCATAAAAAATTATGCCAATTTAGTCTCTAAATCAAATGGCTCCATTAGTGGTATTTTTACAATCCATACACATAAAGATGATTTTGATGTTACTTTTTATAATTGAGAGATCAATTTGATGTCAAATTTTTTTAAGGGACCAAAGTGATGTCACTTGTATATTTGAATAAGTGTTTACTCTAGATATTAACAAAAGTTTTATATAGAGAGAGATAAAGACAAAGACCGAGACCTATGAATATAATTAATGGCTCCAATGAATCAGGATCCTTTCAGTTTTTTTTATTATTTTAAACTGTAAGAGATCTCTAACTCTTAAACATTATGACAAAGTATTAATGATTGAGCACAACTAAAAGAGACTGAGTAATGTCTGGTTTCTCCATTATACCAAGGAAGAACACAAAAATTAAACTTTTAGAGTTGAATTGATAGAAAAGAACCTCAAAAATGAAAATATCTCATCGAAAAACCTTAAGAAGGGTCAGGTGCCACATTAGCACTAGCATGTCAGCACGTTGGATTACACATCAGCCAGATGAACTAGGTCAACAGGCCAAGTCATCACCTTCGCCATATCATTCGGTCGCAGGTCAATGAATCACTTCTACTGGATTGGGCACATGAGACACACGCGCAAAAGGAGAAGGTGGCGCGTACAACGCGTGCGGCGACGGTTGGAGGTGAAATTTTTGTGGTCAGTAGATCAACGAACGACGGTTCTAACAGTGCCGACAATGTCAAAAACGGAGGTCCGAGAAGCAGTGAACTGGAAATGACAGCGGTGAGGTATTTCGGGGATCTGGAACGGTGTCTAGGTGGAGATCTGGAACAGAGTCTGGAGGTCTGGAACGGTGTCTGAACGGAAGTCTGGTGCATGGACGGTGTCTGAACAAAAGTTTGGAGCAATGTCTGAACGGAGATCTGGAACGGTGTCTGAAACTGAGTCTAGAATATTGTATGGAATCTGAAACGGAGTCTGAAATCTAGAATTTGGAATCTATGATTAGATCGAGAGCTTAGATTCTTTGATACCAAGTTAGAAATAGAAATAGGAAGACAAATATTGGTAATTTGTGTATATTTCTAAATGAATGTATACAGGAGGATTAACTTCTATTTATATAAAAAAGACAACAATAGGAAAAGAAAATAATAAAGTATAATTATGTATTAAATCAATTACAATTATTCTTAAAAATAATCGTGATCAATCATATAATGTCAGTCATGATCAATTATGATCAATCATAATTAATCACATTAACAGTAAACATAGTTCAACGATTATGAATGGTTAGATTAGGAACTGTACCTATTGCATTTATTTTTTTCTTAAACAGCATAAGATCCATATTCGACCCTAATACATTCCCCCAGGACAGTGCCCGTAGATATGAAGGGAAGGACATTAGGAGGTGTGTAGGGCAAGTAAATTTGAGTTGTATTCATGCACTGCATACGAGTTTAATATACTGATTGGATTCCGTTCAATGCCTTCTATTTCAAGATCTCTCTCATATTTCTTTGTTTGTGATAAACAGAAGAACACATGGTGCTGAGTAATAGTGTCGCGCATCAGGATGACGGAATTGGTCTAGGGTGCCTGTATATATACATAGATTTGGTTTGGGCTCTTAATGCTGTTTACGATTCAATTAATTATCTCATCTTCATGATATATGTCTAACTTTTATTGGAGAATGATGCTTTTCAATCTGTTTCTGATCTAATTAAAAAGTTGATATTAAGCTAGCAAAGTCATTGCCTGGGGCTGGTCGGTGTTATCCAACTTTTCAACAGATGTGATTACTTGTTTCTATTTTTTGTCTCATTTTTTATTTTTTTACTTAAATTTTATCAAGTGTAAAATAAATTAAAATAAAAAAAATATGTAATTAAATTTAAAATATTTAATAAAATTTAAGTAAAATGACAATAAAAAGAACAGAAAATGAGAGAAGTGATCCTCATCCTTTTTAATATGGAGATACTAAAATGTGTTATGTGACTTGTCATTTGATTAATTGATAATAACTTCGAAACTGAACAATTTTTAAATTGATAAACTTTAAAATAAATATAGGTTCCCACAAGGTCAACTGCTTATGTATGACCTTTTTTTGGGCACACTTATAAATCATAACTGACTTCAAAAAAAACTTAATTAGTTGTAAAAACGCATGTTAATAACCCTGAGGGTTGGTCTAGGGGTGTGAATTGGCATATGCCAATTTCTTGGAACTTTATTATATGAAATATTTTTGTAAATTTTTTAACTTTAGTGTGAATGACTTATCTTTGATTATAGTAAAGATGTAGATTAGTCAAGGTGCACTTAAACTAGCATAGACACAACATGACCGCAATACAAACAAAAATACAAAACACTTGTTAAAAATAGTTAATATTTTATTTATAAAATAAATATATTGATTTTGTATTTATTTTATAAATAAAAATAATTATAAAATTTTAAGAAATATTTTAATTTATCAAAAATATTTTTTGAATCAACTTATGTATTATTTTTAGATAAACCACTAGGATTGGACTAGTGATGAGAGGTTTGGGTAATTTGTATGAGGTCTTAGATTCAAATCTTATTATTACCATTATTCCAAAAAATATATTATTTGTAGATATTGTATCTAAATATACCTAGAATTTTATATATTTTACTAAAGAATAATTGAATTCAATTAAGTCTTAAAATTAAATCCCAATATTTAAAGGGTGTTATTACTGTATTTGTGTTTCTTTCATCCTATATGAGTATCATTGATTGTCGTGAGTATCATAAGAGAACTTTGTAACTAAAAAAAGAAAACAGTGTCACATTATTTTCATAACCTTTTTAATTAAAAAAAAACAATTTTGTTATTCTTATTACAAATAGTGTATACACTTTTTTTCACACTTCATCTAATACTATTTATTATACTTATTTTTTTTATCCATTTCTCTTTCTCAATCGCACACCCTTAGAAAGAGCATAAACAGTATTTACATCTCTGAAAGAGATGTAAGATCATCTTTTTCCTTAAAAAAATTATGTAAATATCATCACTAACCGTATTAGGATTTTGTGACTATCTCGTTTGTGGGTGTTTCTCCCTTAATGGAAAGGTAAAACATTTTTTTGGGTCGAGATTCCCTAAGAAGTATGTTTCTTCTGTGTGATACATTGAATATAATTATTTAGATATAACATTTGTGAATTATCATTTAGAGTTTAACTTTAATGAATTGTAAGTGTAAACTTTTTTAATACTATAATTTAATCTTATATTGATATTTTATTTAATGAATTTGATTATGTTAACAATTACAAGATATATCAAACTCATTAAATAATATATAATACATCATCAGATACAAGTGTGAAGTTTTTTTACACTGACAGTTAGAGTAAACTTAAATTTATCATTTAAAACTTTAAAGACAAAAATTAAAGTAATTGTGCAAATAACTTAAATTTAATAATTTTATGACCAATAAATAAAAAATAACTTATCAGTGTTCTTAAACTATAAACCTTTGATAAAAACTAATTTTTCATATAAAATACTTTTTATACCAAAACATAAAAAAATATAAATCTATAATCACGATTGATTATATACAATTACTTTAATATTATTATTTTAAATATTTATTTTAATTAATCAGAAATGAAATACTTAATAATTGACTAGATAATTATTAATTTTTTTAAATAATATATCAATAAAATATATAAAAGAAACTTTTTTCAAAAAACCAAAAAAAAAAAATCTTGAGTTTCTACCACTAATATATATAAAATAAAGTTTAACATATATTACAACACTATTATTTTCTTTTTAGATATCTCCACATCCTTTAAGTGTGAGACTAATTCCTTTAGACAATGAGTGATATGGTTAGGTCATTCTAACAAGTTGCATCTCTAGAGTTCGAACATTTATCCTTTCTTAAAAGTGCACAATTTACTTACTACTACACCCAACCTGTTATGAGTTTATTATACCACTCTTTGACACATAAAAAAAAATTTACAAATTTCTTTAGGAATGTATGGCTTTCATTTTTACTAATGATATTGTTACTTTTGATGACATCGTATATAACATCCTCCCTTCCAGTTTGCTTGTATAAGCTGCTTGGTAACTATTATTGTGTTTTTACATACCTATTTGTGTTGTGTTCATGTAGATAAATAACTTAACGAATAAGTTATCTCATAAAATAAATTAGAATAATTAATTAAAATATAAAATAGTTATAAATACATAGAATTTTAGCTAAAATAATTATAAATAGGGTTATTTGTAATTATTAAGGCTTAAATTGGAATTTTAAGAATATTAGAGGTTTTAATTAAATAGAAATTAAGTTAATTAAACATTAATTATCAATTTAATTAATTAATTAAGAAAGTAATTATCTTAAATAATTATGATATTTCAAGATATTAAATATAAGCTTAATAATATATTTATGTTAATTAGAGGTTAACTAAATATAATTATATTATTTTATTTAAGTAATGATTATAAGTGAACCAATAGGTTTTCATGCACCAAAAGTGAGGCACTAAGGTACAATCTTATTGGTTTAAAAATTTTAGAGTAATGATGAGTGTCATATGATAAATTAATATTAGAATTAATAAAATTACATGAAATAGTAAGTTTTAAGACTTGTCAATGAAATTTTAGCACTTAGGGTTAGTGCATTGAAGTTATAAGGTTTGCAAGGGACTATTAGAAGCTTTGAACGCTACCTAGGTCGTATATGAGTTCCAAATTATGAATCCTGGGGTAGTTTAGCTCTACCTAAGACCCGAACTGGAACTCGACGCAACCCGAAATGACCCTAAATGAGCCCTACTTCGATAACTTAGTGGCTAAACTATCGAGGCATCCTACCATGGTTGCCAAGCCATGAGACCACGCAGTCTCAGCCATCTAAACCGCCTAAGACCCATGGTTTGGTATAAAACCATCTAAACCAACCTTTCCTCCCTATTTTCCTTCCTCATCACCGATGGATGGAGAGAGTTAGAGAGAAGCAAGATAGTTTCTAGTGAGAGAAAGGGAAAGAAATCAAAGCTCCACCGCTGCATGTTCGTTCTGCCACTAGGAACAAAGCTCCCTTGTCGTCCTCCACCTTGTGCTCAAGCTGCTCCATCAGTTGCGCCACCAAAACCCCAAACCGCGAGCACCATCGATGACAAGTAGGGTTCATGGCCTTTTCTCTAATTTCTTCCCCTGATTCTTGATTTTGGTTGCTGTTTGGGTGAGAATAGATAGGTTGGGAACTTGGTAGAAGCCAAGGATGGCCATGGAAGGCCACACTTAGTTGCAGCCTTGATGGTGGCCATGGTGGCTTGCCAAGCCACATTGGTGGCTAAAAGTGGATCGAGAGATGTTGTTTATTGTGTTGAAGGTGAGATAAGGTGGAAAACTGGGTGGCAGTGATGGTGACTTTCGGGTGGTGGTGGCCACCACTTCAAATTGATTGATTTTGTGTGTAAGTGGTGGTTTTAGCTGTTTAGAGGAGCGAAGGTCGTCACTTTCGGGTAGGCAACCCGTGGTTGTGAAGTTGTGATGGTGCCACCACAAGAATAGCCATGGAAGCACCTTCAATTTGGGGTTTTGGTGTTGGTGGAGGTAAATGGTGGTGGCCAGCCACGATGGTCCATGGTGGTCGTGGACCCTAGGACCACCACAAGTCAAGGTTAAGTTGGTTGGGTCATGGCCAGGCCCAAGTGACCTCTAGTTTTGGACTGGCCTCGGGTCCGATTGCCCCTAGTTGCAACCGATCATAGCTAGGGTTGGCCTTAACCCTTGAATGAGATATTTAATGATGATAAAGGCTAATGGGATGTTTGTTGAGCTTAATTACAGTATAATTGACCTAGGACTAATGAGAAATAAGTATCAAGTTAATTCATGAGGTTGTATCCTCGTAGGGAAGTTATATGTTGTAAAACAATGCTTTTATGCAAGATAAAGGGTTATGACTGAAATGTTACTTGATTCCCAAGCTATCTCAATTAGGCTTGAGTATGTGCTTGAGATTATATGTTGGTAACTGCAATTGTATTATATGATGATGTATAACCTCAACCGGTTGTTGTATTGATGTGATGATATAAAAATTGTGATAATGTCATATGGTACTTTTATTAGCTGTATGAATATGATACATGTGCATTATAAAACTGCTCATTGAAAAGAGTATGCATTCCAAAAATGATGGATAAGTGTATCTTACCAAAGGAGTAAAGTCCTCATCAATGATGTACAAGGAAATAAATCACCTTGCTTGGATAGGCACAGTGTAGCACGTACAATTACTGAGAGTAAGTAGGCTCATGTCTGACAAACAAACTATCTTATAGGAGGAGGGTCATTCTTACTCAAGAGACGGATCATTCCTCCTTAGAGGGTAAATGTTGCCTTATATGTAAAGGGGAATTGCAGAATATACTACCTAATGGCCAGAGTCATAAGCATTGCATTCATATTGCATTTACATTATTTTATTATTGATATTTTGTTAATTTTATAATCATATGAAGAAAACTAGTATAAAATGAACATCTGCCTCTAGATAATAACTTATAAGATTTTTCAACTTATATTTGCTATTTGTTTTTCAATCTGAGGCAGCTAAATTCATTATAATGTCACTTTTCATATAGATTGCTGAGAATTCCTAAAATTCTCACCCCTCTATGTTTCCATGATAATTCCAGAGTTTGACAATTTCGCTATTTAACATCTATTTTGAGTTTGTCGAGGAGGAATGGGTGTATTCATTTGAGACGAACACTTATTCATTTCTCAGACTGATTCATGTGCATATCATGTACACGCCTAGTGCACCTAGAGATGAACCTAGAGGATTCGTGATGTAGGGCCAAATTATGGAGATGTGGGATAGTAACTAGGCATCTTGGATCCTATTTTGTCTGCATATACTTTTGAGCATATGTTGTTGTATTTGGATATAGATGTCTGACTGTTCTGACTTTACATCATCTTTTGTCCGACTGACTTCATACCTGTTGGATGACTGTATATGTGGTGGGTACTGATGCCCACTTGTTTACTTTATGTATATACCTAACAATGAATAATACTTAGTAGAAGGCCTAGAGGGCTGGTATCTTGTTATGTGTATGATTCTGATGGATGTATCTAGTTGAATATGCTTGACAGAGTTAGAGTTCTTCCAATTAGGACTCACTCTGAGATGATAGATATGTTCTTTAAGACTTATTTCCATTGCATGCTTATTAAGGGCTTTCGGCTTAGCTCACCTTGAGAGCTAAACAACTTGAGTTAATAATATAATGAAGTTAAAGGATAATCAATGGTGATAAACTGTTTAAAAGAGGAACAAATAAAGCTAAAATAAAAGATGGTTAAAATGAGTAAGGAACTTAACCAAACTAATAATAAGTATAGAAAAGAACATGTGATGAACTTTATTATATTTGAATCACCTATTTGAGTGTAAGGTGGATCTTATAGGGTAAGGGGGATCACATCTTATAAATTAGCACATGTTGGCATTCAATATCAAATATGAAATATGAAAATAAACAGAAAACAAGTTCCACCATCCAAGAAAGATGGGGTCAAGAAAAATGTAGTGTGTGTGTGTGTGTGTGTGTGTGTGTGTGTGTGTGTGTGTGTGTGTGTGTGTGTGTGTGTGTAAAGAAAGATCCTAACATATACAATCAAATATCTCCAATTTAAATGTAGCATAATCAGATATGTTACCAAGTAGCTTCAAACTCAAGAATGAGTGAATTGAGTTTGTAAAAGAATTTTGTAAACTTTTTCAAAAATACTTGTTTATTAATTTTTGTTGAAGCTATTAATTGATAGAGATGAATAGATAGATGAGAATGAACACTTCTCATACAAATAATCCAACCAAGATGTAAAGTATTCAAGTAATTCACAACAAGCTGTAAGGTTGTTCCCAGTGATACAAATGTCGCCGCATATTGCTGACATAAGTCCTGTTGCGAGAAGATTTGCAACGACTTTTGAGATCGTTGCCATAAGTAATGTTTTCACAACGACATAAGTCGTTGCTATAACTAACATTTTACCAGTGATATAAGTCACTGCCATAAGTCACATTTTCCAACGACTTAAGTCGTTACCGTAAGAGTCCTTTCCTAGCGAGAAAAGTCACTAGTAAAGGTTAACATTTCCCAGCGACTTAAGTCGTTGCCATAAGGCACATTTCCCAGCGACCTATGTCATTGCGTAAGGGCAAATTTTTCCCAACGACATAAGTCACTACTGTAAATAACATTTTCCCAATGATAAAAGTCATTGTCATAAGTCATATTTTCCCAGTGACATATGTCACTGCCATATGACAAACATTTCCCAGCGATGTAAGTCGCTGCCATAAGGCAATGTGTTCCTCAATTTTGGCAGCAACAATAAACAACCTAAGTCCTTGACATATCATAAAATTCCTAACAATAATTGTCGTTGCAATAAGTGACATTTTTGTGCTACCAAAAAAGTGTCATTGGGATAAGTATTTAAGCTAATAAAAAATTTTCCCACAATTTTTGTCGCTACGAAAGTTTTTTTAAAAATATTAGAGTTTTATATACATTTTTTTATAACAAAATTAATATCAAATATATTTATCAAAAATAAAATGACTTATATTTAATTTTTTATATTAATTATATTTATCAATTTGATTTTTATAACTACAACATAACTATTAAAATTGTCCAAAACATAATATATATTACCATAGAATAACTATTGATATAAACACAAGAATATCAATGCTATACAACAATTGCAAACCAAATAACATAAAATTTCTAATCTTCATGCTTAAAGCAAATAAGTGGTCTAACAAATATATTTATGAAAATATGAAATATGTACAAAACTAAAGTTTCTAGTGCATAGCTTCAAGAAAGTCCGCAGTGAGCACTTGGATGTAGCCACAAATTATCCTAAATGCAAGAGTTAAACAAGTGAGGTTATAATATTTCGCATGATAGAAACAAAATTACAAGAATGGCATATTATAGAGCAAATGCATATTAAAAATTCATTATGTTAAAGGCATATTAAATTTAAGTAAGCAAGTATGCCATACGAAGAAGCAACCACGGGCAACGTGTGGTGTAATGGTCCAAACTAATGTTCCTTCATTATCTTAAAGTGATGACAAGTAATAATGACTTTTCTGAATGATCAGTAACCGATCCACTTATGAACATTAAGTCACACAACTTGAACCAAAATATCAAACAAGGCAAGCAACATAAATTTCATTTTTTGAAGAAAAGAGCACCCTACCAACAACCCAACTCAAGGATGCATTATACCTCAAATCATCGCCACAATGGTTGTTGTATACAAGATGATAGAATTCAAATAAAAATACATCATAAAGAAATCATGAAGAATAAAACTCGATTTTAGTAAAAACAATTAGCATTTTTATCAAATAAACGAGATACCAAATAATCAGTATCAATCAGCAACTATTATCAACTAGTAAGCTGAATAAAAATGAATGTAGAAGTAGCAAAAAATTCACAATACATCATGAACGGGCTTGAAAATTTTCAAAGATAAAGATAAATTCACAAGTTGGATCATGAGCAAAGGCAACAGTCACAAGTTAGCATAAAGATAAATTGCAAGGCGCAAGGGTCAAAAGAAATCATTCTTACTTGACTGCAGCCTGTTGGCAGATGTTCCCCAACTGAGTGACCAAGTTCAGACTACATGTTCATTACACTAACAAATCATCCGACATATCAAAATAAATATTCATAGCAACAATAAACCACATGCTTTCATAATATAAAATCATTAATTAATTTTAGATGTTGAATTCATTCATTATTCATACTTACCAGGATGTTTGCATTCAGAAAAACGTAGTCTCCATCCTTTCTTGAAGTTGTCTTTCCATTCTTTCTTCAAGTTGTCTTTGACTCTCTTCAAAACGTTTTTCCATTTCTTCTCTTTGTTTATGTCCTTGTTGAACTTGAATCTCAAGCTCATTCGCTTTTGACTTTATCGTTTTTCACGCTCATCATCTAATTATTCTCGCAAACCTATAAAATATTTTCCCTTTGATCTTATTCCAGCTCCAAGACCACGACAATACCCAGATTGCTCTCCCACAACTGATTGAAAAACATCATTGATTAGAGAGTCTTTATCGATCTCCTCATCAATGCCTTGTAATATCACCATAGAAGCTTTTTCAACATTTCTCTATATGAGTAAATAATAAGAAAAAATCTATTAATGATTTAAAAAATTGATAAATAAAAATAATACTAAATCATAATTATAATATATGAACAAAATAAATGATTTATTACATGAACTTCCCTCGAAGCCTCATCTACACACTCTCCATTGTTGTTCATGTGAGTCATTTGCCACAAATCTTGAAAATTGGGCTCTTTTTTGGTTTCAATATCTCTCTAAAAATAATGTCACATTACATAGTATTAATAAATTATTAGTTCAATTAACAATTCACACACACACACAAAAATTCATACATAAAAAATTGTACCGCATCAAAGCTAACAACTTGATATTTTTCGTCCACATCTATGATTGATGACTTGTTGTGTTTTATTCTTTTTGTTCCTCTCACTAATGACTTAAAAACAATAAATATACAAATTAATTTGTCACTATATTTTGCCATGTCATAACTCATTTCTATATATTTAGAATAGGTTTGTTCCTAACGTACCTTATATTCATCACTTGAGAAATAATTTACCAAAAATTCTCAATCATCTTCACTTACATTCTTAGGTATATGCTCCAGAGCTTCATCATTTGTTTCAAACCTTTCAAAATAAGTATGAAGTCTTTGTCTATAACTTTGATACTGTCAGTTTGCTTACTCGAGGATAGTGTCCCTGTTATGTTTTGTGTCATCAATATCAAAAGTATCTTGCACCCAACCATTAAAATAAAAACTATATTAATATTCTACAAACATAGAATATTTGAAGTGCAGAGAATTAAGACTTGCCAACACTTTTGTCACTATTTTATCTTTCGCATCCGTAGGGATATCCTTCCATTTTTCAAAATTCAAAGGAGCATTCTTTTGGATAGTCACTCCTATTTCTGTAACAAAATCTGTAACTCTTGGTCCAACTGCAACCTTCTTGTCTTTAGGAATAATGACATGCAATTTGCATGTAGCACTCTTCTTTTTCTTCTTTGCAATGTTTAGGCCAGTGGTTTTTCCTCATCCTATTTTTTTTTTTTTGTATTTATGCATTCCGTATCATCACCTTAACAAGAATGGGAGAGAAATTTAAGATAAACATAAAGCGAATTTTTAAGATAAGATTATAGAAAAAAAAAACTACAATCAATCAAAATGGACTAATTAAGAAGTTAGTAGGTAGTGGAAGATGATGTTTACTTGTATTTATAGATGTGGAATTAGAATCCTTGTAGGAGATGCTTTTGATGAAGATAGGCCTCTAAAATGATAGGTTTATCCTTATATATGACTTATCCTTTAGATATGACTTATCCCCTATTATTAGGATGAGATGTCTTAGTCTTATCCAATAATATCACAAATCATATAGTATAAAAATTTTATTTACATATTAAATAATTATTATTTAAAAAATGAAATTCTTTTAATAATATCACAAATAATAATATAAAAAATTTATATTAAATAATTTTATTTTTAAATCTTAAATTGAATTATATTAATGACATGTATACTTTATACTTTTTTATTTTTTAAAATCTCATTAATAGATATAGATAAGATAGGCCATAGTATACATATTCAAAAATTTGAATTAAAACCAAATCATTATCCTATATTTATCATTCCCTATTTCAATTCAAATTTTTGGGTACATTTAAATTCAATTTTAATAACTATAAGTAAACAAAGAATGTCACAACAAAAATAAAAATTGTTTTCTTCTTCTTTTGATCTACTTTGTACTTATCCCAGCAATGATTGTAATTGTTTCATATTACTACGCTTATTCCTGCGATAATCTTTGTCGCTGACATATAGTTTGCATTGTTCTACTATTCCTAGCGACATCCAAAGTCGTTGGCATATACGTATACCTATCCTAGCGACGATTGTAGTTGTTGCCATATTGCTACACTTATCCCCGCGATAATATTTGTCCTTGGCATATAGCTTTCATTGTTCTACTATTCCCAGCAACATCCAAAGTCACTAGCATATACATATAATTATGCCAATGACGATTTTAGTTGTTGTCATATTGCTACGCTTATCCATGCAATAATCTTTATCGTTGGCATTTAGCTTACATTGTTCTACTATTTCTAGCTACATCCAAAGTCGTTGGCATATGTGCATACCTATCCTAGCGACGATTGTAGTTGTTGCCATATTACTACACTTATTGCTGTGAAAATCTTTGTCATTGGCGTATAGCTTGCACTATTTTACTATTCCTAGCGACATCTAAAGTTGTCGACATATGCGTATACTTATCCCAGCGACGATTGTAGTTGTTGCCATATTGTTACGCTTATCCCCACGATAATCTTTGTTGTTGGCATATAGCTTGCACTGTTCTACTATTCTTAACGACATCCAAAGTCGCTGGCATATGTGTATACTTATCCCAGTGACGATTGTAGTTGTTGTCATATTGCTACGCTTATCCATGTAATAATCTTTGTCGCTGGAGTATAGCTTACATTGTTCTACTATTACCAATGGCATCCAAAGTTGCTAGCATATGCGTATACTTATCCCATCAACAATCTAATGTCGCTGCTATATATGTGATCTACCCCAGGGAAATATTTTGTTGTAGCTATAGAGCACCTTTAGCCAGCGCAAATATCATTGTGGCGATAAAGTTCTTCATATCGTAACAACTTGCAAATGTCGCTGCTATATATGTACTTTTGCTAACGACTTTTGTGTCGCTGGGAAAAAGTTGCTGCCATTTATCTTAATTCTTGTAGTGCATACAATAAGCAAAACACAAATGTAAATGAGATAGAGTAGAGAGAAGCAAACTCAAGATTTATCCTGGTTCAACCACTCATTGTAACCTACATCTAATCCTCAAGTGATTCACCCGAGATTTATCCACTAAAACTTCAAGCTTCAACAAATGCTTGCAACCTTTATAACTAATAGCACTCACAACACCTTTAGGATGCATCACCTTTTGTGTTTGAGTCTCAATACAAGGGATACCGCACATTTTTCTCTCTTGAGGGATACCTCACCCTCTTACATAGGAAATCAGAGAATAAATGGATTAAAAACTCTCACAAGAGTGAATTATACAAATTGAAGCTTTATGGGTAGAAGAATGATCACACTTTTTAATTCAAAATTGAGTAATAGTATTAAAGGCTAGTAAAGTTCGTATCAAATGCTTAGCAAGTTCTTTCAGAATGATTTCCTTCTTCCCGTAAGTCCCAAATGACTGATATTTAAAGCCCAAGTCATTAAAGAGTTGGTGAGAGGTAGTTGGTGGCATTTAATGCAAGCTACTAGTTGTTAATTTTTATATTTAGAAACTCAAATAATCAATTATTGGAATTCATAATCGATTATCATCGAGATAGCACAAAAGAAATGAGTTTCTAGAACTCAATAATCGAATAATCGATTATCCACTTGGTATAATCGATTATTGGCTTTTAAATAAAGAGGCGCGCAATGCCTTTTAAGTTCAATAATCGATTATTACCCTACAATAATCGATTATTACCCTGCAATAATCGATTATTACCTAAAAGAACAAAATTCATGACATTCTGACTTTTGCTAATCAATTATAGAAACCCCATAATCAATTATTGCCTTTAAAAACTCAAAATAAGGCATTTGTTAAACCCATATAATCGATTATGGCAAGCCAATAATCGATTATTTGGCTTCAAGCAACTTTGAAAAATTTAATCATCTTAAGCCAAATACCTCCAATTAATCCAAGAAGCTTTCAAACACTTAAAAGCCATTTTTCATGATTTTAAACCTCATTTTATCAACTTGAAAAATACTTTGAAACATTAGGTGCTATCTTGGGTTCTTGAAAAATAGATTTGGAGTTTAAGTAGAACCTTTTTATCTTTACAAATGATTTAAGTCTTAAAGGTTTTTAGACTTGATCTTATAATTATCTTCTTATTTGTAATTATCAAAATCATTATTATTGCTAATTACAAAATATTTTGAAATTCATTTATTTTTTGTCATAGATATAGTTGGTAAACCCTAAAAATTTTAAACAGTAAATGACTCAAACACGTTGGAGAAGGGTAAAGATAAAGGCAGGTTTCAATGATGGTAGGGTATAGGCGAGATTTTAAACAATAAGTGACACATTCACCTATAAATTTTTTTACTAGCTGAGCTAGGTGGTACTTTCCAAATATTTAGAAATTCAACGCAATAGTTAATTAAAATTATCTTGTATTTCACAAAAAAGTTAAAACTTTCGTAGCTTTCGTACGTATATTATGTTAATTAATGTCCAATCGTCTTGGTTAATATTGATGTATAAATAACATTTAAAAATTAACTCTTGTATAAAACATTTCGTAGTGTGCTGCACAAGTCAATGCACGAGAACCATCAGAAAAAAAAGGTACAATGTATGAGTAATAAATCATACTTTTCAAGTTACATATAAAAATTCATATTGTCGCAATATTCTCTCAGGCATGGCACGATGCGGCGAGAAGTAGTGAAATTTCTCTTTTTGGAAAGAAAAATTGAAGATACAATGCAGATAATGATAATGATAATGATAGATGTAAGAGATAGAGTGGCCATCAATTAACTTATTCATTGAGAATAGAATGGTTCGATTGGACACATAAAAATAGTATGTGTATCAGAATTTGAGTTTAGAAGTTTATTGTAGGTATGAAATATATTAGCATGTTATACTGTCCGTTCTAAGAATAATTATCTATTTAATTTAATATTATTTACAAAATTAATTAAATTAATCTTTTATTATTTAAAACAAGTTTTTATTATGTTTTATTTATACATATCACATTTTGTCAACATACTATCAAAGATGATAAATGATTAAGATAAAGAATGAGCGGTTAGATAGCCATTATTGTAGAATAAAATTCAAGCCCACAACATATGACATGAAAGTAGTAGGTTGAAAATATTAATTTTTCTAAGAAAAGGGTTTTCAAAATATTCATTTTTTACGAAATATTTTTAATAAAATGAATTTCAAAATGAAATATTATTTGATTTTTGAGAATAAATGATTAAAAAGATTTTTGATCCACCACAGTCATAATGTTGGGTTTATGTGAATTCGTTCAAATTTATTTGAAGTTTTTTATTTTTTTTTACAAATAAAGTATTTTGTTTTTCGGTTTACAAAATATTTTATTTTTAAAGTGAGAATAATACCTCACTAGCACTCATAACAAGATCTAATATAAAGGCCTCAAGAGTATTTAGAAGAGTTTATCTAATCAATACCCTAATCTTCTCTCAATTTTTATCGTCATCAACTGGTTTTAAATTATTTGATTGATGCATGAATACAGATAAGATTGAACTAAGTTAAAACGCAAATACAAATGTATGACAATATGATCACAAGAAATAGTTTGGAATATTAGATTATTATAGCCCCACTAGAACTCCTAGCAAAACTATAAAATTTCTTCTTATTTCAAGAAAATAAAGATGTTACCACCATCGCGGTTAATCTTTATTCCATCCTCATAATCTTATCCCATATTTAAAATTTATTATAGTGAAGATAAACAAAAGCATACAATATAAGCTAACAAATGTAAACACACCAAAAGTTAACACCAAACCTCTCAAAAGGAATAGGAAACCAAAATCCTAAGCATAACCCAACTATTATTCCCAAATTAAGATTGATCAAGTTTCATCTTAGGCCCAACCTATTATAACAATACTCAGACTCTAAAAAAGAATTAGAATTGTCCCTCTCATGATCAACCTATTGAGCACTGGCCCATGAGCATTAATTTTGTCCCTATTAAGGAATCAACAACACAAAAAGAGACTCAACAACTTAAACATAAAAAATATGAGAGAATAAAATAAGCTGAAAAAGAAAAAGGAGAAATTGGATGAGAAATGCAGAGCCCGTTCACAAGGCTCAAACGCAGGGGATAGATCTGATGGCTTGAGCTATAGCCAAAAGGGAAATGACAGCATGTTACTAGGTGGTGCATGGGGTAGAAGACAGTGGCATGGTCCTTGGCTCAGTGGTTCAAGCTGCTGGACACGGTGGTGTCATTTTCGATGGTGGCCATGGGTGGATTCAGTTTTTGGCTGGGTCTAGTGGGATTGGGTGGTAATTCTAGTGGCTTAGGGTGGCTTCAGCGAGGCTGCGACTAGTCGTGGCCACAGGTGGTGGTTACAACTGAAAAGCTTAATGGGTGTGACGGGTGATGATTAGGGGCTACGATCTGGGTTCAGTATGATGGATGGCAAAGGTAGCCTAAGCTAATACCCAAACTATAGAATGATCATCTGCAATCATGAGCACTTGACCTAGAATGCAAGTTATAGTTGAATACTCCTTCAACAACATTGACCCATGGGTCTTCTTGGTTATTATTGCTTATTTTAAGAGTTCTCCTTCCTCAAAACTCAACCATTTGGCTTCCATAAGAGCTTTGTTCCTGAACTTGGCAAGTATACCGAATCACAAAAATAATATAATGAATGAGTGAATACTGTTCCTTAGCGATTACATATGTCAAGTACCAAATTCACTAAATTAATACTCTAGGCGATGATAAATTAAAGTCAAAGAAAGCTTAAACAGAAACAACTTTATGCAAGACTAAGAGCAAAGAAACTAACAAGAAATTACTACAATTAACAAGAACAAACTTGACTTGTAAGAGCAAGGGGTGAAAAACAAAGGAATTAGAATGTTAGGGTTCTGATTTCATTTGAACTTTTTTTCAATATAAACTCAAAATCTAGTTTAACTAAGTTATATTTCAAGATTCATGACTGAATTTCCAAAGTTAACCAATATCCAATTCATTAGTATATTAATATTCTTCAAACTAATTAGAGTTATTTAATCTTAGTCTAACCCTAATTAGAGAAAGCTTTACCACAAGCAAATGACTCACAAGTAAAGTCACACAACCCACAACACTTATTCCAAGATGTTGGAGATTATGGTGTTCATTTCAAGTTCCAAGCTCATGCACAATTTTTATAAATCATACATAAACTCTAAGATCAAATCAAGATTGATCAAGTCAAGAAAAGCATTAAGATAAGAAATAAACACTTGAATCATCAAATATAAACTTAAATTAAGCATAAAAATGAGTTTACATAATCTAAAGACAAGATCCATCATCACCCTAATTAAGAGGTTTAGTTACACATGAAGAAAATGGAAGAAAAACAAAGAAGAGAAGCAAACTCCATAAAAGAATCAAGAGAAGTTTGCATCCTCTTCTTGTTATTTAGTCTGTACTGATGCTTTTATATTAGGTTTTCTGAGTGATTTTCATGTTCATATTTTTTCTATGATTTCTAAGTCTGAGTTTTTGGGTTGAATGAGACCTCCATTTATGTTCATGTTGTATTTTCTATATATGATATAAGCTGGAGAGGTGTGCAGTGTTGTGTGCGAGAATGAATGAGTGAGTGAAGTGCAAGTGAAGTTTGAGTGAGAGAGTTAGGGCGAAGTGGTTTGTAAAATGAAAAGATAAGCGCTGATTCAAGCACCAGTAGCAAAGTCACAAAACTAGCAAGGGATGAGGAAGAGGTATATCTTAGTTCAGGTCCGGAAAACTTCCTCAACCCACTCTATTTCCTCTCCGTGACTCTCAAACTTCTGCTCCCACTTACTCACTAATACCAGAATACAGAAGACCTTTCTTACTTTCTCTATCTCTTTTTCTCTCTTCTTTTGAAACTCGTTTGTGGAGTAAATAGGTAGGATATTCAAAGTCTACTCTTCCATTTTCATGCTTTATAATTTTTGTTTCTCATTTTTCTCCATATTGTTTCATATTTTTCCTATGCTTAAACTGGGTTCTATGATTAGGATTGAGGGTGGCCATAGCTAGCTCTTCCTATCTTAGTATTTGCTCTTTTGAAACTTTTTTTACTCTTTCTTTTGTTTATTCTAACAATGTCAATTTGAGCTTTGCGTGCCTGATGGCATCTGCACCCATTTTCCTTTCTTTATTTTTTATATTTTGTGGTAACTCTTAATATTGGGCCAAGGAGTCTTGAGTTCTGGCTAGACCCATAATGCTTAAGTAAATTGGATCAAGATGAGAGATATTTGGATATCTTTGAGTTTTTTTTTTCGTTTTTCTTTTCTTTTTGACAAAATAAAGAGAAGGGTAAATAAAAAGAAAACAAAGTGTGATATTCCTATGACAAATAAAAAAAATTAAAAAGAAATACTTGCACACAATTAAAGTGTTCATAATAATGAGATTAAGCATCCCAAACACTAAATTATAAAAATTTATCCAACAAAAAAAATGAAAAGTTCATGGACAAATTTTGGTATCCACACACACAGACTTAAAACAATACTCCCTTCAAATCTTCATGTAGAATTTCAATTCCTGGTCAAAGTGCATGTGTAAAACCTTCAAAAAAATTTCTTATTACACATTTTTACGTAGTAATTAAAAATTAATTTAAAATGAGAAATTTAGGAGTACTTCTCATGTAATTAATTCTTTCAAGGCCACACCTAACTTTTACTTTGTGTTTGGATAAGGTATTTTAAAATTTCAAGGTATTTAGAATTCAAAGAATTTTAATTGCATCAATTCAATTTCTTTCATTTGTAAAATATTTTGTTTGGATAAAGTAATTAAATTTTTTTGAATTTTAAATTTTTGTTTGGATAAAGTAATTCAATTATCTTCATTTAAAAAATCACTTTTTTAAATTATTTTTTAAAATTGGGATTTCAATACAAAATCTTACAAAACAAAATAAACATCATATAATATTTTTTTATCGTAGTAAAAATAAAAAATATATTAAAATAAAATAAATTTTAAAAAATTAAAAAATATGCATAAAATGAAAAGATTAATATACCATTTTTATAAAATGAAAAAATTAATATATCATTTTTTATAAATTCTCATTAAGATAAATTTCTTTGACAACCATTTACAATATTGGACTTGCATGAAAATTCGCATACAAAGACTCGGATAATTGGATCATATTTTAGTCAAGTGGAGACTTGGAATATCGATTTTTTTTTAAATGATTAAGAAGGTGAGGGGAAAACAATTTGGGACCATTTTAATTAGATCTAAATTGAATGACATATTTCTAATTGGATTACGGGAATTATTATTATTTTTTATTACAAAAATATATATTTTTTAATTTACTATAAACTAAATCAAAAAATATTTTCTTTCTTCCTTTTTTACTTGGTGGATCCAAAATCTTCCTCTTACTTCTAATTGAAATTTTTAAAAGATTTTTTTGGATTCATGTTCTTGCACGATGTAATACTTCTCCAAAGGTTGGCAACATTGTATTGTGTATAAAGTTTTTATAGCTAGAATATCAAAATTTTGTAATAAGTAATATGATCATAAAAAGTGCTAACTTTCAATTGTATATAAAGGAAAATATTTACTTAAAATTTCAAATTTTACATATGTTTGTTGCAGTGTTTAACTACCAATCTGGCTAAAACTCAGTACTTTATGTAAAGAGCGAAGACTATACCAGTTGCAGCACTGGTTCACCTTATGCAAAATTTTCTGATGACCACAGAGTCTTCAATCTCAATCAATCAGGGCCTTACTTCTTCATAAGTGGAAACAAAGACAACTATCTCAAGAATGAGAAGTTAATAGTGCTAGCTGACAGGAGCAATCAGGGCCTTACTTTCTTGTTCTCAATGTTGCTTTTTGTGTCCTACAAAATTTTCCCTATCAATTATTTTCCATGTCCTGCAAAATATTTTCTGGTGTCCTGCAAAACTTCACCCATTTAATGCGTTTGATCAATGGGGATGGCAGGTGAACAGAAGAAAACATATCTGAATAGAAATATAAAAGCAGTTTCATTCAATGGCATTACTCATTTAGAACAAACACACGCAAAGTGAAAACTAGTGAGATTCATATTACATCTGACACAAAAAAATGTTTCACTTACATGTGTTTGCTTTTTAAACCACAAAACACAATATATAGTTTCAATTCTTATTCATTCTATTACACTTAATATTGATTTCTATTAATAATTATAAATGCTTGCTATCACTATAAAAAATTAGCTTGAACTCACCAGTGCCCCCAACAAGTTCTCATGCCACGTGTCCTGAAAATTTAGTGTAAACTAATACAAAAATCAAGTTTCTTTTTTATTTTCTTGGCCATGAAATCATGTTATTGTAATTCCATACTTTAGCTTTAGAAGAATTGTACACAGACTTAGAAGAAGATTAATTTGAAGTAGCCCAGAAGGATGGAAATGATAATTTCTGTATATATCTTGGGAAAACAGACCACCACAGTCACCTAGTATCAATGATATCAGCTTATGATGAAACCTCAACATAACAACATAACAAAGGCCATAGAATAGGAGTGTTTCCAGCGAGTAGGAGGAAACAAAATTTGATGTTAAGGAGTTAAGTAAGTTTCTAGGAGAGGCCAAACTAGAAACCATAAACAAATGTTTCCAATGAGAAGAAAACTATTATGCTCAGAATTTTTCAAGTTTAAAATTAAAACTTGCACCGTTGCACATCTACCACACTGGGATGAAAGAAACTCTTGGATTATAGCTTAATTTCATTGAAAAGCAATCTAATTGAACAAAGGATCAATCTTTACGAAACTCCCAAAATAAAATCCACAGAAAACCCTAATCACTAAGCCAAGGCAAAAACCTTCCAATTTGAGAATTCAATTCAAAAAAGAAACAATTGTAATTTAGATAAAATGACCATGAAGCAGCCATTAGCTAGCCTAAAAAAGAAACATTGTTAAGATACTGAGAACTCTATATGTGTGTGTGAGTTTCATTTTGAAGCAATTAGAGATCAATATCAGAAGGAATTCATATTAACGGATGGAGACTATTTCCTTATTCATGTTGATTTTTAGTAATATATGCGAAGTACAAGGGCATGCATCTGCAACAGTGATGTCCGATTCATACTTGGTAAATTACGACCATTGGATTCATTGGGTGGTAGTGACCTTGCTTTGCTTGAATTATGCCAATACACCAGCAATTGCTTCTGCACTCATGACTGCAGCTTTGAGCTTGAGTTCTTTCAGCCAGGCTAATGTTTAGATTTCTTTCTCTTTTCATATAAACTACCTTTGTAATTTATGACTTTGCATTTGCATGAAAAAACAACCTTTTCCAAAATCAGGATATCCAACGCCCCTACTTAATTATGAAACAAGATTACTTCCATGAACAACTAAATTTAATAACCCAAAAAAATAAATCTTGAAGTTAAAACAAATTCAAAGATTAAATTCATCATTAGACAAAGGAACCCCTTGAAAGTTCATTAAAATAATAGTCAGTTACCTTAAGAAGAAGAGCATTACAAGCGGACTCAACTATTGCTCTCTCAATGCGTTTTGCATTTGACATCAAAAGATCACCCCCAAGTAGCTGCAGAACCATTTAATTGAAGGGAAACCACATAAACAGAAGTTCCAATCAATAGCCAATAGATCAACTATCCATCTCAGTGGTAACATGTGAATGACCTTTCTAATGCCCAACCTCAATAAGGTGGCAGAAAATATTTTGTATTACACATTTTTTCTCCCTTTTTTACATAATCTGCAAATATGTCGATGTGGCATTGATAAACTAATAATCAGTTTGTTATTATTTTTCATTAAAAATATCATATAATCTCCAAAATGGTGAATGCCTGCTCTATAGCATCAACTATTGGTTGCACAATTAAATTTAACTAGGACAGAGATTGAATGCAAATTAACTCAAACAAAATATCAATTGCTAAAGAAATTACACCTGACAAATTCCAAGACATGAGAAAGACTTGATATGTTCCCAATCTTCCTTGTCAAATGGATCTTCTATTGATACAATTGAGTATTCTACAAATTCAAAAAAAAGAGTTCCAAAATAAACATGAATTGCAGCCTAAATAATTTATAATATCATCATTAGGAAAATGGTAAGATAAATTGATTTACCACTACATAGTTCCTTGTACAACTCTATCATATCTTCTGCTGACTTAAAATTCTGTCAACCAGAATGACGCCGCGGGGTCTGGAGGCGCGCGTGACGGCGGAGTCCTTGAACCAAAACAATCTCCCCTGCTTCAAAATGAACCACCGCCACCACCACGTCTTGATGTACTCCCCTTGCTTTGTCAGCCTCCTCGTCCGCTCTGAGTTCAACCAGAACTCTACGCCGTCGTGGTCGCTCAGCTTCTCCGTCAAGCCCGCCGTCGCGCACCACAAGCTCGCCATCGGAGATCAATTCCGCTCGCCATAAGAAGATTGATGAGCTTCAGACTAAGACGGGAGAGAAGAGAGAGAACGTGATGAAAGGGAGAGTGACGGGGAGATAAGAGGGATTTTAAAAATTCCACCATTCTAGGTGGGAATTGAAATTCTTTAAATTTGATTAATAAAATTCTTAATTAAAATTCTCTAGAATTTTTAAAATTCTTTACTTATTTATCCAAACAAAATATTTTATAATGAAAAATTTTAAATTCCTTATAAAAATATATTACTTCTTTAAAATACTCTATCCAAACACAATCTTAGTGTTTCTCATGTAATTGATGCCCTCTTGACCTCACCTAATATTTATTTGTTAGTGTTTCTATTCCTTGCTCTAAAATAATAAGCAACATTTATAGTATTAATGATTTTGAGCACATTTCTCTCGTGACTTTACAAAAAAAAGTTTCTCCTATGTGAAGTCAAAAGAAAATTATCTCCCATGCAACTACGTCATTTTAAATATTATTCATAAAATGTTATCCAAACTCATATAATCTTATTAAATATAATTAAAAAATATATTTTTCAAATTAAATATATTTAAAATTATTTCATGCCATTAAGAAAAAGTTAATTTTTCTAATTACCTTATGAGCAAAACACTCGTAATTTTCCTAAAGCTCATAATATTGGTGGACAAGTTAATTATCTCTTCAACAAATATTAAATATTATATTATTCAATCACAATGTTAGGAATCTTTTATTTGACATATAAAAATTCATTGGACAAATATTCTTAAAGGAATATTAAATATGATTATAGATGAAGAAATATTGATTAAAGCATGCTATTTTTTATATAAAAAAATCATTAACGAATATTCGTTATATTCAAAACTTAGCAAATTTGTATTAAATATGATTAATTGTTTTAAAAAATTAAATATGTTTCTAAATTATTTCATAAAATTAAAAAGAAAAGTGATTTTTTTTTCAGATTTCCTTATATGAGAAAAGCTCATGTAAAACGCTTACAATTTCTTTTAATCGAAATCAATTATTTATTGCATACCATGGTTTATAATCACATCACACATCATTTAAAACACACATGGTCTTATAAGTTTTTAAAATGAATATTCCAGTCTTTTCATATCTGATTTAAAATGCTTATATGTAGATTCACTTAAAATGAAAAATCAATCGTTAAGAGTTTGTTGCATATATTAGAATTGTTTTAATATAAAAGGCACTAATTGAGCCTATTTTAAACATAAATTAGGAAACTGTAATCTCAATTTGCAATTAGTCAAATAATATCAAATCAGAGTATTCCCTAAGAAAATACTTTGATATGTGCAGACTTAGTAAAATTAATTGACTTTATATGAATTAGTTATACAAAATCATGATATAAAAATATATAGTCTTTTACCGTCAAGATTATTGAGAGGAATACTGCATCCTCTTTTCAATTTAGTTTGGGGAATGTTGCATCTCTGTCAATTTTTTTGGAGAATACTACATTTTCGTCTTTGTAATCATGCATAAATACTAGTAATTGGAAAAAGCAACACATAGATCATACACAAGGTTTAACGTAATTTGATTAACATGTCTATATCCACAGATAAGAAGAGTCAAGTTATTATAAAAATTAGGGTTGCACAACCCTACCCGCAAATCCAACCAATCTGAATCGACCCGATATAATATATTTGAGTTAGTTCGGGTCATCGGATTTGTTCTGGTCCAATCCGATTAACCTGATTTCTAATTAGTTCGGGTGACGGGTTAAGTAATTCAACCCGATGACTCGACTATCTAAGTAAAACGACGTCGTTTTAGGTATTTCTTAAGTAGGGTGTTTACGGGTCCGATCCGACTCGACCAACCCGAACCGACCCAATTGGCTTTAACACACTCATTTCATTTACAATTTCATCATCATTTCCCAAATCCCAGACCCGATTACTCGACTCGAACCGACCCGATTGTAATCAGGTTGGTTCGGGTCGGGTTACTCGAAATTTTTAACAGAAATCCGACCCAACCTTAATTAATTGGTTCAGACATTTTTTTCCTTTAAACCCGACCCAACTTGACCCGTGATTATCCCTAATAAAAATAAATCTAACCTGCAGGCTTATAAGGCAATCTCTCTTATACTCTCATTCTCATTCTCATAACCCTTACAATTCTCCAATATAAATATTTATAGCATACCAAATCTTGCTTAAGAAACAATCATTCCTAGTTTCCTATTATAAACAAATTTTTATCAAATCTCTCACAAATCTTTTGATATATCTTTCATATCTTTAACATATTTTTACATATCTATCATATCTTCACAAATTTATGCATATATTTCATATCTTTAGAAATCAATCACAAAATAAAAAACTAGCGATAATAATATTTAATGAAATTTGGGTCAAGCCCAACAAAAATCATCAATATTTTGAATAGATTCTACATGATTATATGTGAAATATGATGAAAAATTAATTGATTTTATATTAATTGATTTTCGAGGAAGGCCTAATGTATCTTATTTATTTGTTGACGACTAAACATGACATTCACTCCATTAACTATATATGTGATTTCAGATTATTTGCCATAAAGGGCTAATGTGGTCTATTGGGTCATGCTATAATATGTGTCAGTCGTCACTCTTCTCCTAAAATTTTAGTCTTTTGGAGCTGCAGATAAAGATTCCTTCCCACTTGTTTAAATTGCACTATACTGCAGTACCTGTATTTCCTTTAAGTTGCTAATATCTCCATTCATCTTTGTATTAGAATGATTGGAATTCTGGATAAAGTTACTTGAGGTATCTCTATTGAAGCAAACTTGGAGAATAAATAAAAGTCTGAGTTATTTGATGTTTATTACTCCTTACTTCAATCTTCGGGATGAAGTAAAGATCATGGAAATAGTTTTTCTAAGATGATTAGGTATTTTTCTATTTGGTATTGAGTAATTAGTATTGGTTCATTCAATTCAATTTTTAATCTTTCTTTTCATTGCGTAGGATGGAAAAATCCACGCAATCGTTAAAAAGAACATTTGTTAAAAAGTTCATTTCTTTAATTAAGGAAAGGAAAATGTATGAGAAAACCGAATTTGATGTTCTAAAAAATAGTGGTTCTTCTAGAACGACCAAGTATGAATTCAAAGTTCAGTCTTAATTTTTCTCTATTGGTGAAAAAGTGTGACTCTGCGAGGATTCCTAGGTACAGGATTTTTAGATGTTATTGGACGTGTTGCTGATAATAACTATTTCGGAGGTAATTAATTTCTTAACTCTATTATTTTTAAATTTTTTTATGCATTATTCTTTTTTTGCAATTCAAGGTCTATCTTTGTTAGTATAATTAATTATAATTGAGATTATAATTTATTACAATTGATGTTATGAATGATTATAATTAATTTAGTACAAAATTAAATTAATTTAGTACATGATTATATTTTATTATTTTCTTTTCTATACAACAACTTTTTTTATATAAATAGAGGTTAATCCTCATGTATACATTCATTTAAAAATATACACAAATTACTAATATTTGTTTCCATGTTTCTATTGCTAACATGGTATCAGAGAAGTACCATCATTCATGACATATCCTTATTTCTTTATTTCTAACATAGTATCAAAGTCATGGTATCCACCTTAAGGAGAATTTCTAACCTGGTATTAGAGAGTCTAGGCTCTCAGTCCAATCATAGATTCCAGACTTCGTTCTAGATTCTAGACTCCAAACTCCAAACTCCAGATTCAATCACCATCCTTGCTGATTTCACACTCTGATTTTTAAATTTAAGTTAGTTTCTTCTATACCCACTTGAGTTTGAAGGGGATGTTAACGTAATTAATTATAATTAAGATTATGATTGATTACTATTAATTTTAGGAATGATTATAATTGATTTAGTACATAATTATATTTTATTATTTTCTTTTTTATATAGTAATCTTCTTTTATAAATAGAAGTTAATCATCTTGTATACATTCATTTAGAAATATACATAAATTATCAATATTTATCTATTTATTTTTATTTTTAACATAGTATTAGAGATGTTCCATCCTTCATGACTTATCCTTATTTTTCTATTTCTAACAATGTGCAATTTCATTTCAGATGTTATTGAAAAGCTAGATGGATATCATGAACTTGAAGACTTCAACAAGATATAAAGTCTAATAACAAGATTCATTTGTTTGAATGATTTATAGTATTATTTCAACCTTTTAAATTTTTTGACATTGCTTTATATTTTATTCTTATTCATTTAAATTTTTTTTAAAATCTTTTCTGGAATAGAAAGTTAGTTACGCGGTGTGGTGTGGTTATGCTAGGCAAGTAAGTGGCTTCTTACATAACCGAGAAAAATGAAGGTCCTTACATATTGATTATTAAATGGTGTAAGATCAAGTATTTTCATGGTAAACTAAAATATTATGTTCAATTTTGCTGTTGAAAGCTTCTTACATGAATTTACATAAAAACGTTATAATAGATATGATGAAAATGTATAAGTTGCTCTTTTACATTGTTGTGACATTAAAAATGGATATCTTTTATGTAGGATTAGAAGTTCCAATTGTCAACATAGATCCTGCATGTAAATGTTTTGTAACAATTGCTAATAGATTTTATCATAGAAATTGTTATTTTAATAATTGATCTTCACTTTTTACCAAAATGATTAACACCAAGTATGTATAAAGTTATGTTAACTTTAGTGAATGTTAACCAACGTATGTTGATCCAAGTGAAAAGAGTTTGGGTTTTTTAAATATGTGATCTTGAGTTTTATCTCGATATTCATGTATATGAAAAAAAATACTGTTTGGAAGGATCTTCACTTAGGCGTTTGATCATACTAAATATGACAAAATTATCTGTATTTGCGGGGATTCGGAGAGATTACTTACTACAGGACAGGAGATGAGTCAATTCGCTTAATAAATGGGGGCGAGGACAGTAGGGATTATTATAGTATCCCCCATAAAATCTGCATAAACTCGTTAAGTATATTTTTTTATTTAATATATATCATATATTATGATTTTATTTTAAACTTTGAGATGAGATGAAAATACATATATTTTTATTATTTTAAAATAAATTTTTTATTAAATGAGTCTATAATGATAAAACTTGTTGAAAAAATATATACTATTTATGTAATAGTTATTTATGTAAACCGATTATTACAAAATATAATTGAATTTAGTTTATTATTTATAATATTCTTTTAATTTTGTAAGAATATTAGATTGTTGAACAAAGTTGTAGTATGTGGAGTTAAAATTTATTTTATTTATATTTTTTGTAAGTTTTAAAATTTTATTTTAAATTATTAAATACCTGTGGATACACGTGGATATCTCATTTACTGTGGGGATCATAAATGAGTACCCATATGACGAAGGCAAGGCCGGGGGCCGGGGAAGCACTACCCGCCCTCACTCCGCCCCATTGTCATCTCTACATCATACCTTAAAAGATTAATCTTTCACCTATTAGGTGATAAGAAATTCTGAGAAAAAAAAAAACTTTAGTGAACGTTATGTGGTAGTTGCCTATATATCTTATAGTTTACAATGATTTTAAAATATCATATTATCTTTTTTATGCAAGATAGGTACTAGATATCTCAAACTATGACCGTAAGGATTTTCATTACATAGTTGTTTATATAAAGAGATTCTTCGAGAAACACAAGTTTATATAATTTATTTATTAAATAACTTTAAAATATTTATATATTTCTCTATTTCATGATTAGGACAATGAGAAACTATAACTTTCCCGAAGAATCTAAAGTTATACAAGAATTTTGTGTTCAAGATTTATGATATACTGTGAGTAATTGGTGCTACTAGACATTAAGAATCAATCATGTCTCAATAGTGTTGCTTTAGAGTTTGTATAAAATTTATTAATAAAATGTAAATTTAAATCTACCTAATATATATATATATATGCTTTTTTCTACCCACATTCCTTAAAAGAATCTTTTTGGTATATACATTCCTTTAAATTTATCATTATTATTATATTACATAAATCTAAATAGTATATTTAAAATTTTCTTTAAATTATTCAAAATTATCTCACCATGCAACGCACAGGTGAAATTCTTGTTATTTATTAATTCTAATGCATCAAAATGAAAACAAAGAATCAAACCATGAATTTAAATCAAATAAATTCATGAACTTAATTACTTGATATTCAAAATTTTTGAACCACTTCTTTGATGGTCATTTTTTATTTTGACATAGATTAGCATTATCAACATAAATCAAAAATTTTGAATCACTCTTGGATTTAACTTTTAAAACAGCGACAATTGCGACATAAAGCTAGCCATGCTTAAAAACAAGCTCGGGTAAAAACAAACCTACATGAAACAGGGATTGCCATTTATTCTTATTAGTAGTCGTAGCAAAGCAAAAAGTTAATATATAGAAACCTCGTTCTTTAAAATGTTAAAGGAATTCAAGGATCTGATGGCATTAAATTCAACTAAGGAATATAAATCTTGTTGCCAATGTGATTGTTGGTTACTTTTCTTGCTTCTATGACATTTATTCCCAGTTCATTTATAACTAACATTCTCCCATTACACAATTTAGCTGTTTGATCTATATTTCTAAGGAACATTACTAAAACTTCCTTTTTTTAGTATAAACTTGTGATTTAGAATTCCAAAACTCTTAATCTCATTTAAGAATTCTGTTGTAAATCATCTTGCTTCAACATCAACACATCTTCGTTTGCTATACAAATTGAATCAGAACTTAGATATTAATTGTTTATTTCCCCTAGGTATTAAAAAAAGAAAGAATTGGAGCAAGGATGCTTTATCCTCAATAATGAACATGAATTTTTTCATATTATCAATCAAATTAGGACATGCAAACTCAACAATGTCAGCAGTAGGATGCTTGGAGTTCAAAATCAAAAAAACTTTTTAGTATTTGAATTTCTGCATCACCATGATATGCTACCTTCTCTATATAATCAACTATTTCAAAGCAAGTAATCAGAACAAAAGTTGCACGTTCATTTTCATCAATTAATTACCCTTAGTTTAATCTCATACCTAAAAGTAAGAATAGAGAATGAAATCAAAATCTCAATTAATAAAAAAGAACTTACATCTAATTTGGAAAAGAATAATATTTAAGAATTTCAAATTCTATAAACAAAGTCAAACCTTAGGAAAACATCAATCACATGACAATAGCAATCATCACAATAATACATCCCATAATTAGGGGTCATTGCCTTATTGCACTTGCAAGCAGTGTACCACCAGTTTGTACCTTTGATATAATGTGCTTCACGTACAATGGCAAAAGTAATACAAAACCCTTCCTAGAAATATATATATATAAAAAAATCACATTTATAATAGTTGAAACATATTATGCATAAACGAACTAATAGAAATAAAAAATTGTAGGAATCTAAATGAATATAAAAACCTTTATGCAGTCCTTTAACTAGTAAATGGACTTTCTAGGAGTAAATCATCCTCTAAAGAATAATGGGGGAAATAAGACAAATGTGATAAAAATTAGGAATTCTCTTCATTCATTTGAGGCAACCTACATGTATGAGAATTGAAAAAATTAAACTATTGAAAAAAAATATAATTAAAGCAACAATTTTTTTTTGGGTAAAGAAAGGAACATACTATTACCAAACGAA
Source organism: Ormosia emarginata (assembly GCA_029884605.1). Taxonomy (NCBI): domain Eukaryota; kingdom Viridiplantae; phylum Streptophyta; class Magnoliopsida; order Fabales; family Fabaceae; genus Ormosia; species Ormosia emarginata. The sequence goes on along the minus strand of JAQQTP010000078.1, from coordinate 13,038,688 downwards.
AACTTCTTGAACACAATAACTTCAGGGATATCATGATAGAAAAGAATCCTACTTGCATGCATAACATCATGAAGAATAGTCTTGTCTATTCATCAATTAAAAGAATATTACAAACCAAAAATAACAAAAAAAGATCAAAAATAGAATTTGTAACATAGTCATGAATATAAAGGGATAACGATAAAAACTCTTGAAAGTCTTCACTTTGACAAATTGAACAATCACTACAAGTTGATAGATATCACCCGAAGCAATAAATGAAGTTAACTCATCAACATAAGTTCCAAACATAGCACACTCAATTTTGACACTAGTTAAACAAAGGGGCATATCATCATTCATATTCAAACAAAATGCATTTAATAATGCAAATCCAAAAAAAATAAAAGACTACTTTGAACTAATGACAATTTACATGTGCACATCAAGCTCAATAATAATCATTTTAGTTTTCTTAGCATCTTTTTCAAACTCTTTTTTATTATCAACGGTGGTTAATAATTCGTCACTTTTAAAATGAAACCAGAAATAGGATTTAAAAGAACAACTTACGAAATAATTTTTTCTTTTCTTTTGGTAATACTTACAAATAAAGTTAAAAAAAGACCACATAAAAGCGTTGGGGAAATACCACATCACTTTTTACACATGCTTGCATAAATATTAATAATTAGCTGGGGAAAAATATCACACAAATCATGCATAAAGTTTAACGTGGTTTGACCTAATATGTCTATATCTATAGATGAGAAGAATCTACTATCAAATCAAGGGAAAAAGCTCCTCTAAAGTGAGCTTATTTGTAAAGTGAGCAAGTAAGGATGGATGCAACCTTGATTTGATCTAAAGTACATCGTAATCTTAACATGCTAAATGATTTAAGGATATATATATCTTACTTGCTCACTTTACAAACAAACTCACGTTAAATGAGTCTTGTCCCAAATCAAGATTACATGATAATGTCTGTGGGTACTTTCAATCTTCTCTATCTTACAACTCCTCAACATTTTTCCTACATCTCTACCAAGCTCTCAATCATGTATACCCCTTCTCATACCACAAACAATTTCCTAACACAAGTATTTATAGCCCACAAGAATCTATATGGCAATCAACACCTCACTATATCATTATCTCTATCCTTATCAAGATAAGGGCCTTCCTAGTTTCTTATTTAGGATTTAGGATTTAGAACCACTCCAATATTTGTGACCTGATTGGGCCTTATTTTGAGTTGGACTTCGATCAGCTGGCCATTAGGATGTGGCCTTTTCTCCTTCGTCATTCCAGACAACGAGTTTAGCCATCATCACAAGTTGGGAATTTTTCCCCAAGGTAGCGGGGTGCAATATCTAGAGTGATATGCTTATTCTAGCAAGTATAGGCTAGCATTATAGCAGCTTTGTAATGCAGCTTGATCTACCTTTACTTTTGCTACCTCTCGGTTATCTATGAGGAACTTCATGGCAAGGTGGTGGATAGACACTATAGCTCTAAAAACGTTCTAGGATGTTCTTCCCAGGATGTTGGCAAATGGGTAGTCAACCCCTAGGAATTTAACCTTCACCATCTTCTCTAGAGGAGTTGTCCCCAAGGTGAGGTATAATTCTATGTATCCTTCGAGTCATATCTTGCCTCCTGAAAACCCTATTAGATTAGTGTCAGAAGGTTTTAAGGCTGGTCGGGGAGAGCCTGAGGTTCCATAAAGAATCCATGAACAAGATATCTACCGAACTCCATTGGTTCATGAAAATCCTTTTCACCCTTACATTGGCCATAATTATTGAAATAACCATAGGATCCTCGTGGCTTGGGATCACTCCCTCTGCATCTTCGTTCGTGAACTTGTCTACCCACTGCTCGTAAAGCTACCTGAAATGGTGTTAATGGCCCTCGTGACCTCATTGTCACACCTGTCCTCCCTTTGGGGGATCTTCTTTTTGACATTGGGCCCTCTCTCAAGGTGGAGAGCCATCAGCAGGGGAGGGTGTCCGTCGTTGTGGATTGTAGCTCTTTTTTCTTTCATCTCTCCTCTGATACTGCGAAGACTCGCTATCCCGGGGCTTTTGGATGTAATTTTGGAGTTGTCCTCATTGTATCAATGTCTCTATAGAATCTTGGAGTTCAATGCAATCATTTGTACTATGTCTATAAGCATGGTGATAGTTGTAATGCTTGGACTTATTCACTGGTCCTTGTGGTCGTAAGGTCCTTGGCTTAAGGAGTTCGGAGATATCCGTATGGTACACCTCCTTGAGGACTTTACTACAGAGAATCCTGAAGAGAGTGTACTCATTGAATTTTCTCTGTGGCGATCCCCTTAGGACGTTCTTAGGACCCTTCAATTCTGGCTCCTTTTCTTGTTTTGAAGATGCCTCAGCTTCCTTGTAGGCCTCATTTTTTGACCTCAGGACCTCCTCCATGTTAATGTACTTTTTAGACTGATTCTTAAGCTCATCTTGGTCCTGAGGTGGCTTCTTGGCTAGTGATTTGGCGAAGTATCAAGGATGGAGTCCGCCCATAGTGATGTCTTCACGGACTGGTTAAGATCTCAAACCTTGAGCGATTCCTTGTTGAATTTAGTAATGTAGTCCCTAAGTGATTCCTCCTTGCCTTGTCTGAAGTTAAGGAGATTACCTGAGGTCTTGGGTTAGGCTTTGCTCATAGTGAAGTGTGTCGTGAAACTTATAGCCAACTCATCAAAATCGTTGATGGACGCAACAGGTAGCAAAGAGAACCACTTGAGGGTGACTTTTTCAAGGTGGAAGGGAAGACATGGCACATAATGGGGTCAATGCCCCCCACAAGTAGCATGGATGACATGAATGCATCCAAGTGCTCTTGGGGGTCCATAGACCCATCATATGCCTTGATGCTGGGTGGCTTAAAGCCCTTGGGTAGTACAACTCCCATGATAAAGTCGAAGAATGGGTGGCTAAAATGATAATAGGTCCAGTGTTGTTGTGAGGAGCTTGAAGCTGCAGAAGGCTCTTGCCTTCTTTGCGGTTTCTGGTCATCTTGGGGTTGTCAGCCCATGCTCCGGGATCCACGGGAGCTTCTTCATTGTTTTCGGCCACACGTTCCCTAGTCATCATGCAGAGAAGGTCGATTATTTGTCGCTTTGCTACTCCGCGATCATCTCATAAAGCTCCTAGTTTGTTGGATTTCAATGTGCCAAGATCCCTGCTCCTTGATGTGGAGGACTCAATGATAGGACTGGTGGAACTAGCGAGCTCTACTCACTAAACCACAGAGTGCACATGAGGGGTGGGAGGCAACTTGTCGCGAGCTTGGCTTGCTATTACGAAGGCTTCCACCCTCACCTGTAGTTGCTCCTAGTTTGTGGTTGTCTTTTGCCTATGTTAGCCATTATCATGAGGTTAACATTTTTGTTGAAGTGGTTTTAAGCCCAAATGCTAAGTCCAAACACCTATACCCATGCAAGTTCTATACCAAAATTCCTCCCAAGTCCAAATGCTAAACAAGCCAAATACTATTCAAGCTCAAATCATGTCATTCATGCTAAAAATTTTACGTAGTATCAAAGCTTCAATTATCTTAGTCAGACCCTCACATGTGAGGGGAAGTATTAGATGTACCATGTGATGTATTATCTATCAGAAATTTTTTGTTATTTTATTTTGGGGTTTTATTCTATTAGTTAAAGATCTTATCTATTTTATAATTAAAATTTTAGTGGGATTCTATTAAATCTCAAATCTTATCTTTAATTAGTTGTATTTGATTTAGATTTTGTTTGTTTTGTTTGAGGGTTGTAAATATCTCTCCTACACACTTTGGATGTTGTTGATTATTGATTATTGTTACCAAGTGGCTTCAATACTCAAGAGAGGGGGTGAATTGAGTTTATAAAATAAGTTCGCAATTCTTTCGCAAAACACTTGACTATTAAATTTCGTTGAAGCTATTGACTAATTGAAATGAATGAATTGATAAGAACAATATATATTGCTTAATAACTAACTAAGAGAGAAGTAATCAAGCAAGAATATAAGCAATGCACAAATATAAAGAGAAGGGTTTAGAGAATCAAACACAAGGATTTATCCTAGTTCAGCCACCAATCCACTTGTGACCTACGTCCAGTCCTCAAGCAACCACTTGAGATTTTCTACTATATCTTCAAGCTTCAATAGGTGCTTGACTACCTTTACAAACTTGAGCCCTCAACTCCTTGGGATGCCTCACCCTTGAGCTTGAGTCTCTTCAAACAAAGGGATGCCTCACCCTTTACAAATTGGAGGGATACCTCACCCTCTCTCTTATACAGAAATTAAGATTGATATTGAGAAGCTCTCACTAGAGTAGATGATACAAATTGAAGTTCTAAGAATGCTCACAAGGGATATCTCAAATATTAGACAAAAACAGAGTAAAGAGTGATTTCAGAGATTGATTCTCATTTTGATGAATTGCTAAGATGTTTCAAGTTCAAGAACAACCATAAATGATGCCCCAACAACTGTATTTAAAGCCCATTCATTAAAAGAGCCGTTGGAGGGTGGTTGAAGCCAAGCATTTAATGCATTCAATATAGCCGTTGGGCATGTCAGAACCTTGGTAATCAATTATAGGGTTTTGGTAATCAATTACATGGAAGATAGAACATGTTCTTGGCTTTCTAGGCTTGTGGTAATCAATTACATGACTTGTGTAATTGATTACAAACCCTCTGACTTTATAAAAATCGATTACAATATCTGTGTAATCGATTACATGGCCCTTTGAACGTGTTCTTGTCTTTCTGGGAACATGGTAATCGATTATCATCTTTGGTGTAATCGATTACACGTCCTCTGACTTTCTGGTAATCGATTACATGGATGGTGTAATCGATTACAAGGCTTTTGTTTAGCTTGTAATCGATTACTAAACTTTGGTAATCGATTACAATATACTTTAAACTCATTTTTCAAGCCTTAAAAAGGATTCATGTCATTCCTAACTTTAGAAAACATGGATTTAAACAATATTGAACATTGTTTGGCATGATCCAAGACAAAGAAGTTCTCTTTTTAGGAATTGATCTTTGAAAACTATATTGATTCAAATCATTTTGAAAAATTATTTGAGATATCTTGGGAGCATTTAACATTGATGTACTAATGCCTATATGTAAACCTCTTGATTTCTTCCTTTGATCTTGGTTTTCTCTTTTGCTCTTTGATCTTCATCTTTGTCTTTGTTATCATCAAAAATCAATTGACATGTTTCAAGACACATGCATTCACAATTATTGAATTCAGTAAATTATATTCAAACTTTGATACTGAGTCTTTTGGCACCGAGTGCCTTTAGAACCTCGATGGTTCTTTGTTTCTTTTCTCCATTGGTCTTATATCAATTTGGCATCTGAGTCTTGTTGATCCCATGCTTTGAATTGTTTGAAAACAAATATTTATTACAACCAAAGTTGTTTCGTTGCTTACCGCTCACTAGATCTCTATTGCTTGTAAACACAACCGTATGAACTTCTTTATAACTCTACCATCCGGACTTTGTCTTGACCCGAAACTACCACCAATAGATTCAGGAGCCTCCGATCTGCCAACTGTCAAAATTTCAACTCGATTGGCCATCGTAGTGCTCCCATACGCCTCTAAAAGCTTTTGCGCATGGTTCCCACATGCCACCACTAATTTCACACGTGCAGTCACGCGCCCATTTACCACGCACTTTGGAAGTTGTTAATCATTGATTATTAATTATTGAATTCAGTGAATTATATTCTTTTACTTTAAGATCGAATTTTTTGGCACCAATGTCTTTAGAATCTTGAGAGTACTTTGTTCATTTTTTGCATTAGTCCTACATCACCGTATATGAGTGTGGGAAACAAAAGTCCTACATTAGAAGGGTGATAAGAAAAAAAAAACATATAAATCAAGGGTAATGGACCAAAATCATGAGATTAATTTTTTAGTTGAAGTGAGTCGAAATCCAAATGTCAAGTTCAAACATCTACACTACAATCTCCATACCGACACTCCTCCCAAATTCAAATGGTCAATTTACTATACAAACCCAAATCATGTCACGTTATGTAAAAAATCTAGCACTGGGCTCTAATGGCTCCAACTTTCATATAAAAAAATTAACAGACATCCTGTGATGCCCTCGAGTGCTTTGAAGTTCTCGCATCTTTCACGGCAATGGCAGCGTGTCCATTCCTGTCTTTACAGCGTATTATCGCATCTAATAACTTTTTTGTACAATTTTCTGATCTAATATGAGGATGGATTCATCCAACAGCGTTTCATATCACCACCCAAAAATTAAAGGTTCTGAATGTTGTCCTGGCTAGTAAAAATAATAACTAATCTACTTGTCAATTAATAAATGTATGATTAAGAATCCGAATGTTCGCTGGACGTAATTGAAAAACCTTTATAAAAAAACTACTTGGGCTCCTGCTTGTGCAAATATAGATTTCAATCTTCTCATGTCTATCTTTTACATGATATAAAAAGAAAAAATGACATAAACTTATTATTATTTCTGTAGAGTTTATTAGTTTTAATTTTATTTTTTTCTCTGTTTACATATCTATATCATATGAAAAATTAAGATAAAAAGATACACATCCGTGATTAATATTCATTTCTTATATATGGTCAATCATTGCGGCCATAAGAAAGACTAGTGGTTAGATTGTGGCAATGAACAACTTCTGGATGCGTTTTAAAACGTCAAAAAGACAAAAAAAGCAAATAGGAATAACAATTACAACTATTAGTATGTCTCTTACACTTAACAGTTAGTCGTTATATATTATAATTCTCGATCTTATAATTTTGATATCTAATAAGAAAATAATATTTTAGGATTAACTTGACAGTATCTTTAAAGAGAAATTGTAATTCAACATATAATTCTTCATATGGATTCTAAATATTACAAAAATCTAATTTAGATAGATTATCAGGTGTATTCAACACATCCCAAATAATTTTAGAAAATTGAGAGTACAGAGACACAAACATAGATTCAAGAACAACTATCAATAGATGGACTAGTTATTGTATATTTACTTTAGGGCCATATTGATCTTCTTCTAAATCAGTGTCTGTGTCTTCACCCTCAGACATCTCTTCTTCATTATCGCTTGTGTCAGATAATGCATCTGTCATAAGCGGGTTATCGATTTCAAAGTCCAACCTAAATGAGCTTCCTTCAGGCATTACAGATGTATCAACTTTTTGAGATCGTACTAGGACAGGAACATGTGTCATAAAGAATTGAGTGTTGATATGGTACGATGATTCAACAAAATTAGAAGGACCAGCTTGTAATCCTGTTTCAGAATGAGCTTTAACATGCTCATTGTGCTCACTCATTTCTGTCTCGATATACAATTCCATGGAAGTTAAGTTAGGATACTGATCAAAACTATCCATCTCAGTACATTGTTCCATTGTGAAAATCTATACACAACACTGGACATAACTTGATTTTCTTAGAACCATAATTTTAAATAAATTCTCATTTTTAGAAATTCAAAAGCCGTATCACGTTGAATCATGATAGATTTAGGGCGATGACCTTCATACATTAGACCCTCTTCGCTTTCATACATTCTCTCATTGTAGTAAATGAGATCAAAAAGATGTTTGGTCATCTTAAACTTCTGAATAATAACAACACAACACGTATAAAATCAATTAACACATGTGTCAACTGAAACAAATTTGTTTTATACCCGACTAATTTCAATTTCAATAAACCCACAATTTTAATCAATTGAAAACAACAAAAAAATTACAAAAACCCTAATAATATTCAAACTATTAATTTTTGTACAAATAAATTCTAAAAACCTACTAGCTAACAATAAAACAAATATACAATACATAATAGTAATCAATAATTCTAATACTAAAATAACACAATACACAATTAATATAAAAATCCAAAAAAATAAACAATAATTTTAACAATAAAAATATTCAGCAATAATAATAATAATAATAATAATAATAATAATAATAATAATAATAATAATAATAATAATAATAATAATAATAATAATAATACTTACATATATGATCAAAAAATGATTTTCTCATAAGTTATAGTTAAAGGAGAGTTTGAGAGATAGTTTAGAGAGAGAAATATCTGAGAGAAAGTAAAAATTTGATAAATAAGAAAAGGGCTGTGGGAGGGAGAGGAGAGGTGGCGATATAAGTCAGTGAGTGAGATACGCCAACACACGTGACACATCCAATGTAGATACATAAATAAGCATGACATTTTTCATGTGTAAACGTCATCACGTTTGACGTTATTAAGTAGAAAACATCACTCATGTTAGCGTATTCACATTAAATATGTCACATGTGTTGATATATCTTAATTGACAGTTTTATCTTTTTTAATATGTGAAATAAAAATAAAAATAAAAAATTTTAACATAACAAAGGCAATAACATTCTAAAAAATAATTTTAAAAAGATAATAATTCAATAAATAAATTTATTACTAAAAACATATTGGTCAAAAAGTCGATGCCCTCGAGTGCTTTGTAGTTCCCGCATCTTACACGGCAATGGCAGCGTGTCCATTCCTGTCTTTACATTATATTATCGCATCTAATAACTTTTTTGTACAATTATCTCATCTAATATGAGGATGGATTCATCCAACAGCGTTTCATATCATCACCCAAAAATTAAAGGTTCTGAATTTTGTCCTGGCTAGTAAAAATAATAACTAATCTACTTGTCAATTAATAAATGTATGATTAAGAATCCGAATGTTCGCTGGACATAATTGAAAAAACTTTATAAAAAGACCACTTGGGTGCCTACTTGTGTAAATATAGATTTCGATGTTCTCATGTCTATCTTTTACATGATATAAAAAAAATGACATAAAAATAATTATAATAAGATTTATTATTTTTTATGTGGAGTTTATTAATTTTATTTTTATTTTTTTCTCCTTTTACATATCTATATTCTATGAAAAATTAATATAAAGAGATACAAATCCGTGATAATATACATTTCTTATAATTGGTCAATCCTTGCGGCAATAAGAACGACTAGTTGTTAGGTTGTGGCAGTGAACAACTTCTGGATGTGTTTTAAAATGTCAAAATGACAAAAAAAGCAAATAAGAATAAGAATATGAAACAGAGAAAAAAAAACAAAAACAAAAGAATATTTCATTTGATAAGTTTAAGACTTATGTTGAGTAAATAATTTGAGCGCTTAAATTATTAAATTAAATTAAAAAAAAAAAGAAGAAGAAAGAAAGGAAATGCTGGTGTTTGACTGTAAACTCAGTTGATCTTACGGGTTGTTAACGCAAGAGGTTCTTTGCCTTCAAAGCACTAAAGCAGAATAGGATTTTTTTTTAAAGCTTTTTCTACAACACTATACGTATGCAGCAAATCAAACTTCATCTCAAATATTTCTTCTATTCTCGTATATGATCAAATCAGATTACAAATCTATACCCCAAAAAAAAAAAAAGATATTTATGACACGCCTTTGAAGGTTGATTTGAAACTTCAAATGCCAGGTGCTAGGCGTGATGAGTTTTTGACCCATACCTAATTCTGATCCAAAGAGTATCTATCTGCACAAGCAAACTAGTGTAAAGCTTCAATCTATATTGTGCTCATAGTTGTTGAATAAGATGAAATATATGGCGTAGATCTTCCACTTCTTTGCAAACCATACAGCAGAGAAGATTGAAACGACTCATGACCCAGTGGTACTGGCCTATCTGGTAATTCGGGAATGTCAATGTCACCCTCTAACATCTTGAGGGCCTCAGCAATAGTAGGCCTTAACGCCACCATTGCATGAGCACAAAGAATCCCAACAAGAACAAACCTTTCCATGATCTTTTCTGGCCCTTCTTCTCTTATTGACTGATCAAAAATCTCCTCCATCTTTCCTGTTTTTGCAAGTGTCCAAGCCCAATCTGTGATTAAAACCACAGATGAATTCAAAGTATCAAGCACTTTTCTTCCACTCATGATTTCGAGAATAACAATACCAAAACTGTAGACATCAGTTTTCTCTGTTAGTTGCCCATATAGAGCATACTCTGGTGCCAAATAACCATATGTGCCGGCAACCCTTGTGGTGAGATGAGACTGGCCTTCACTACCTTGCTTGGCCAAGCCAAAATCTGACACTTTAGCTTTCATTTTGGAATCCAGAAGTATGTTGGTAGCCTTTATGTCACGGTGATAAATTGGGGGTTTGGTTTCATAATGCAAATAAGCAAGCCCTTTAGCCACATCAAGGATTATGTTCTTTCTTTGTGGCCATGTTAGTCTGTTAGCCCCAGCAAGAGACAATTGGTAACTGAGGCTCCCATTAGGCATAAAATCATAAACTAGAAACCTCCTCTTACCTTTCAAATTATCGCTTGTAACGCAACAACCCCGAAGAGCAAGAAGATTCCTGTGTTTTATTTTGCTAATGATCTCCACTTCATAGCAAAACTGTTCATCCCCTTTAGTTTCCAAATCAAAAATTTCCTTAATTGCAACCAAAGTGCCATCTGAAAAATTCCCTTTGTACACAACCCCATCACCACCTTGACCAATCATATTCCTCTGTGAAAACTTATTTGTGGCTCGTTCAAGCTCTGATATATGAAACCATTTTGCACCAGTATTAGGCAAAACGCTGGCCCTGACACCGTTTTCAATTGACCTGTGAAAATTATTTTCCTTCCTTCTCTTATCCCACTTCCTGTACATGATTATCAGTACAAAAGCAAGCATAACACCAATAAGAGCACCCAATAACCCAAAAACCAGCTTCAACACTTGTTCCTTATTTGATGACCCTTTTGTTGCTGCACTAGACAGTTGCAGGCCTAGTATGCAACTAGCTGTGCCTAGATCTGTTGGACCAAACTGATTAACGACAGCTGCAGCATACAAGGTTGAGAAATAGAAACATTTTGTTGAATTTGGGTCAATACTGGTCAGCTGGGAAGTCACTTTTAAGCCAGCATCAGTGCACATGCTGCAGAGTGTTTGGACCTTCATGTCCCCATTGCAAGACGTGTCTAATGGGGTCATCATCCCTACTTTTTGCTTCCAATCTTGGGTAGTTTTGATACCGGCACAATTTGAAGAGTTGGTAACAAACTGGGTCGAGTTTGGGAAGCAGGAAGGGACCAAAGATGGCTGGATTGACAAGGCTGCAAGCTTGGTTTTGAAATCAGATAAGCAAGTGGAGGAGGTGTTTTCATCAGGGAGTTGAAAGAAGGAAGTTTCTTTGAGGTGGTTGGCAAGCCCTATGCCAAGGAGGCTGAGCAGAGTTTGGCAGCAGTGCTGTGTAGCAATTGGATCTCTGCAGGTTGAAGTGTCCCAGGGGAAGGTCTCAACGTAGCTGAGATCCATGGGACATGAGGAAGATGCAGCAACAGCTTTGAATATGGTGAAGAGGGACATGAGGAGGGGAAGGAGCACCACTTGCTTATCCATTTGTGGATTTGTGACAGAAGCACTGGTTTTGGGACCATTGGACCCTTATAATAGGCATTTCAAGAGAACTGAAGTTTTACTAGTCAACCTCGGCTTGCTATGGTCAAAAAGCATGTTTTGTATGAAATATATTGTTAAATGCAAGTTTTGGACTTAAAAGGCATTTGTGCCGAATAACGAACTGACTTGATATTGTTTCGATTTGGGAGTGGTAGTGTGTGTTTAAGATAGAAATGAAAGTTTGATTATTTTAATAATTGATTATTTTAATAATTAATTTGTGAAAGTTTATTATTTTAATAATTGATTATATTTAAATATATTAAGTAAAAAATAATTTTAAATTAATTTATTTTATTTAGATGATATAAAAAAATTATTTTTATATATTAAATTATTAAAATAAATATAGAATAATTAAAAAAATTATTTGATTAAGAATAAAATAATATTTATATTTTAAAGTATAAGAAATAATTTAAAATTTAAAATTATATACTAAAATTTTAATATTATAAAAAAATTATTAAAATGTATTAAATTTCATGTAAAAATTAAAATTAATTTTAACAAATATTTTTAAATATTATTACAATAATTTTTTTTTTGAAAAAAAATTGTTAAAAGTGAAAATAATCTTTTCAAACATTCCCTAATTGTTACTACTAGTTTTCTTTAATTTTTTTTTATATTTTTTTGGGTAAGGACATTTACATGACTTTTCTAGGCTCTTTACTCTAAAGTCTTAAATAAACACACACAACTGTTGATCCAGCTATATTTACTGTATTTAGTAAAGTAATGCTATTTGTCCAAGATTTTACTTACTTTTCGTGTTAGAAAGCTAAACAATATTAATTTCAAATTAATAAAATTAAAATTAAACTATGTAACAATATTTTAAAATAAAAATTACATAAAATAAATTTAATTTTAACTAAATCTTTAAACATTATAAAAGTAATGCAAAAAATATATTTAATAAAATATATTTTTTAAAAAATTATAATATGACAATAACAATGCGAGAGTTAGTTACGATTTATAAAATTAAGAAGAAAATATTAATATTGATGATAATACCTCACAAAAAATAAATTTTCTGAACTTCATCCAAGAAAAATTAAACAATGATCTTTTGAATCTGACCAAACTTTTCCTCAGTAACAACTAACAATAGTAAATGATTAAATTAGTTTTCTAAAAGATATAATATTGGTCGTATCAAGTGTGCGGGTTACAGGGTGGGGAATAAGGACACGTAGAAATAGCTGAAATAAATAATAGATGGGATCATGGGAGAGCGATAGTCAATATTGTACTGTGTAAATGAGAAGACACAATGATTTTCTTCTCATTGTTAGAAGTCTAGCGCACGCCTCTAACCAGCTAGCTTCGGCGCTCTTGGTCCGCTTGTTAAGAAATCAGTGGCAAGCAACTTGCAACTAAACTAGACTTGCACCTGGCCCCGGCAAATTCCAACATATACCGAAGTGTCAAAATGGGCCAAAGGCTAGAATAGCCCAAAGCGGGCCGGGCCAGTAAAAATGACTCCTTTTTTCTAATTTATGGCTGACTCAAAGCGGACTAACTCGAAATGAGTCAGATCAATTCGGAGGACCGTACTTTTTTTTTAAAAAAAAAATTAAAAGAAAATTGCATTCCTGTACGTTTTTTAACTATTGTGTGTAAATGTAACCAATGGCTATAGAATAAAAATTCCCACTTTCATGGGTGTTAATATTAGTATGCTTACCTACTTTACCTCCTAAAAAGTAAAAATTCAATGTCTATTAGATGAGGATGTTCTCATGTTGACCAAAGTAGGAGATAATCATATTTTGTTAAAAAAAAAAAGATGAGAATCTTCTCCTGTTTTTTTTCTCCTCTTGGTCAAAATAGGAGAAGATTATGTTTTGCTAAAATAGGAAAAATGGGGGAATGAGGGTGGGAAGGGAGGGGAAAAATAGGATCATCATCCCCCCATTTTTTTGTTGTTTTAGTAAAACAGGATTCTCTTTTATTTTAGCCAACAGAAAAGAATCTTCATTATTTTATCACTCAACGTTTGAGAACGTGTATGTCTCTTTTGAAATTGAAAAAAAAACTTACTTTAATCTTTTTCCTTCAATCATTTCTTTTAATTTCTTTAATCATCTTTTATTTTTACTTTCAATTTCATTTAATTAAATTAATAGACATATAAAAAATAATTAAAAGAGTTAAAAAAAATTTAAAAAATTAAAACCAAATTTTATTCTTCCAAATTCTGATATTTTCGTGGGGTGTGAAGTAAAGGTGACTTAGGTGAGACTTGAGTTGAGAGCTATAAAGTACAGACACATCATTTTTTAGGCGTGTCTTTATGTCTGAATATATCTGATTAAAAAGATTATTATTTTTAATTTAGACATATCTTGGACACATTTAGACACATCTCGAATATGACTTGGACACGGACCAATATTATTTTTTTAAAAAAAATTAATTTTCATGACTAACGTTCAATTAGTAAGCTCTTAACATACTCAAACTCAATTACGTGACTGATGTTTCAAGCCACTATTTTCATATACCAGTATTTTAAGTTTTATCTTTTTACACGCTACTATTAGACTTTTAAGTTTTATCTTTTCACACACCGCTATTTTTATCTGTTCCTTCTACCTTTGTTCGTACCAACTCGTCCACTTCGTCGTCACAGAAGTTTGTCTCACACCAATAGTCCATCTAGTTAATTTTTTGTTATGTACATGTACTTGTACATGGTTAGTTCTATTAGGAGAAGTTAGTTTAGGAGATTTTTTAGAATATGTTAATAGAAATTATGCTTCATATTTTTTAGGAAGGGCTTACTAGGTAACAAATATTGACACATATGACATATATTAAGATATTGTAAATTTTCAAGCTTATAGAAATGATATTAATGAATTATAAATCTTTTTTCTTAAATTTTACATATATATATATATATATATATATATATATATATATATATATATGTCGTGTCTGTGTTCTATAATTTTTTGAATTTGGTATGTGCCCATGTCCATATCCGTGTCGTGTCCTGTGTCCGTGTCTGTGCTTCATAGGTTGAGAAACACTGAGAGATTGAAGCTCACACAGTCACACACTAACATAGTCTATTGAGAGTTCGATCTTGGCACATGAGAGTTTGTGAGTCATAGTCACTGAGTTGCAGAGCAAAGCTTCAATCTCCCTTGTCTGTGGCATGATGGACTGACTGGTGTTGCAGCTGGTCGCCAGTGGTGTAGCAGTGACGATGTAAGCACTGGTAGCAGACGAGTAGGCGACACTGTCAATCACCCAAATGAGTCACTGGCTAAGCTGTAGCTCTTATATTGAGGCTCGACCCAGACAACCAACAAGCTCTTCGTGGAGCTGTAGCAAGTGAACCAGTGTCACTGACAGGCAATGGCGTACCCACACAACCTCCCCCTCTCACCGGCAGCACACCCAGCAGTAGGCAGGTACCATTTATTTTTTATTTTTTATTTTTGGGTATAAAGGTACCATTTTAAATCTGAATGTGTTTGGTGCCACTAAATATGTTTGACACTTGACAGTGATTGTATCCTTGTTGCTAGCACTTTTAGTTGGTGGTTGAATGTATATCCATTTTGTTGGTAAAACTCTAAAAATTAATGAATAGCAAATGTTTGTTAACTGAATGTGTTAATGTGTTCTGATAGCAATACTTTGTTTTATATTCAAAATGTGTTGGTATTGACATAGAATTTTGTTGTCTTAATTTGTGTCACATAATGAGTTATGTTAGTAAAGTTGGTGAAAATGATTGTCAAATTTTAGAACAACCTAATTTAAAAACAATTGTTGAAAAATGATCTGAACCACAAAAGAACAAGCTTAAAACGTTTACCTCTGATGCTAGGAAATATTTTGAGAAAATTGGTGTAGGCAAAGATGGAAAGGAAATGTGTTTGTAAGGCTTGTGGGAAATAGTACACTTGTTCAACTAAGGGGGGAACCTCTCACCTAAATCGCCATATTCCTAAGTGTCACTTTATTCCAAAATTAGATGATGTGGGGAATATGATGCTTGATTATAATGCAAAAATAAGGTCTAGAAAGCTTGAAGTAAAGGTGGTTCGTGAGTTGATGTCTTAAATGATTATACATCATGAAAAAGGATCTGAACCACAAAAGAAAAAGCTTAAAACGTTTACCTCTAATGCTAGGAAATATTTTGAGAATATTGGTGTAGGCAAAGATGGAAAGGAAATGTGTTTGTAAGGCTTGTGGGAAATAGTACGCTTGTTCAACTGAGGGGGGAACCTCTCACCTAAATCGCCATATTCTTAAGTGTCACTTTATGCCAAAATTAGATGATGTGGGGAATATGATGCTTGATTATAATGCAAAAATAAGGTCTAGAAAGCTTGAAGTAAAGGTGGTTCATGAGTTGATGTCTTAAATGATTATACATCATGAAAAAGGATCTGAACCACAAAAGAAAAAGCTTAAAATGTTTACCTCTGATGCTAGGAAATATTTTGAGAAAATTGGTGTAGGCAAAGATGGAAAGAAAATGTGTTTGTAAGGCTTGTGGGAAATAGTACACTTGTTCAACTGAGGGGGGAACCTCTCACCTAAATCGCCATATTCCTAAGTGTCACTTTATTCCAAAATTAGATGATGTGGAGAATATGATG
Source organism: Ormosia emarginata (assembly GCA_029884605.1). NCBI lineage: Eukaryota > Viridiplantae > Streptophyta > Magnoliopsida > Fabales > Fabaceae > Ormosia > Ormosia emarginata. The sequence goes on along the minus strand of JAQQTP010000078.1, from coordinate 13,022,509 downwards.
CTTGATTATAATGCAAAAATAAGGTCTAGAAAGCTTGACCTAAAGGTGGTTCATGAGTTGATGTCTTAAATGATTATACATCATGAAAAAGGATCTGAACCACAAAAGAAAAAGCTTAAAATGTTTACCTTTGATGCTAGGAAATATTTTGAGAAAATTGGTGTAGGCAAAGATGGAAAGGAAATGTGTTTGTAAGGCTTGTGGGAAATAGTACACTTGTTCAACTAAGGGGGGAACCTCTCACCTAAATCGTCATATTCTTAAGTGTCACTTTATTCCAAAATTAGATGATGTGGGGAATATGATGCTTGATTATAATGCAAAAATAAGGTCTAGAAAGCTTGAAGTAAATGTGGTTCATGAGTTGATGTCTTAAATGATTATACAGCATGAAAAAGGATCTGAACCACAAAAGAAAAAGCTTAAAATGTTTACCTCTGATGCTAGGAAATATTTTGAGAAAATTGGTGTAGGCAAAGATGGAAAGAAAATGTGTTTGTAAGGCTTATGGGAAATAGTACACTTGTTCAACTAAGGGGGAAACCTTTCACCTAAATCGCCATATTCCTAAGTGTCACTTTATTCCAAAATTAGATGATGTGGGGAATATGATGCTTGATTATAATGCAAAAATAAGGTCTAGAAAGCTTGACCTAAAGGTGGTTCGTGAGTTGATGTCTTAAATGATTATACATCATGATCTTCCATTTCAATGTGTTGAGTGGGAAGGATTCAAAACATTTTGTCGATATATTTCTTTTGATGAGATTAAATGTGTTTTTAGAAATATTATTACTGCTGATGTGATGAAAGTTTACTTGCTTGAAAAAGAGAAGTTGAAAAATCAATTGGCTAGAATTAAGGGTAGAGTGTGTTTGACCTCAGATTGTTGGACTGCTTGTACTAATTGTGGCTATATCACTCTAATTGCTCATTGTATTGATGAGAATTGGAAGTTACATAGCAAGTTGTTGAGTTTTTATCACTTGGAGCCTCCACATACGTGGCATAAGCTTTCAAGAAAGGTTCTTAATATCTTGAAAGAATGAGGAATAGAGAAAATTGTTTTCTCTATTACTTTGGATAATGCTTCATCAAATGATAGCATGCAAAATATATTGAAAAGTCAACTTTGCTTATCAAATAGTTTGTTATGTAATAGGGTCTTCTTTCATATAAGGTGTTGTGCTCATATATTAAATCTCATAGTTCAGGAGGGTTTGAAGGTAGCACATGGTGCATTGTACAAGATAAGGGAGAGTGTGAAGTATGTGAAAGCATCAGAATCAAAGATAAATCAATTTCTTAGATGTATTGAAGAAGTTGGTGGCATGGATACTAATGTTAGCTTGTGTTTGGATGTGTCCACTAGATGGAACTCCACATATTTAATGCTTAAGAGTGCAATAAAATATAATCATGCAATAAAATATAATCATGCAATAAAATATAATCGTGCATTTGTGAGTTTGACTTTGGATGATGTGAATTACAAACATTGTCCATCAAGTGAAGAATGGATAAGAGGGGAGAAGATGTGAGAGTTCTTACAGCCTTTCTATGAAATTACCAATATGATTTTGGGATCCACTTATCCTACTTCAAACTTATACTTCATGCAAATATGGAAGACAGAGTTTCTATTGAAAAACAATAGGTTTAGTGAAGATCAAGTGATAAGGGATATGACTTCAAAGATGATGGACAAATTTGACAAGTATTGGAAGGAATATAGCATGATTCTTGCATTTTGTTGTATTCTTGATCCTCGCATGAAGTTCCATTTTTTAAAGTATGCTTACTCCAAGCTTGAGTTTAATGTGCTTGTGGTTGAAGATAAGTTGACCAACATACAAAATGCTTTGTATGTGCTATTTAATGAATATGCCAACAAGAGTGTTTCAACTTCTAATATCGTTGCAAATACTTCTATACCAATGTAAACACCAAATTTTATTTGGGACATTTTGTAAATAAAATAAAAAATAATAATAAAAATAATAAAATAAAAAATAAAAATATTCAACCCAATCCATTAATCTACCAATTGACCCATTATCCAACCCACAACCCATATCTTAAACCAACTCAAACTCACCATAAACAAACTCATCCTAAACAAATCCCAATACTAATCCTACACCAACCCTAACACTCATCCGAAACAAACCCCATCACTTATCATTAACAATTCCTAATCACACTACAACTCAAACACTTCTACCTAAACCCTTCCTATATTAACCCCTAACCCCCACGCACAAAAGGACCTTCAGCTTTCAACTCACAAAACACCTTCGGCACACACCATACCATATTATTTTCTGATATCACGTAACCTTCCACTTTCACAGCAACCTTCAGCTCAACACTTTTGACTATAATGTCCACCTCTGGACCTTAACTATTATTTGTGCCAAAAACCCATTTCACGTTAGCCAGCCTTCACTACCACTTTGCTTCTCATAATCACCACCTCTGCCAACTCCATTCATGTTAGTCTGCCACTTTCTTTATCATCATTACCATTAAAACTCCATAATTGCACAACCTAACCAAGCCATTATCATCTTCACCCATTGCATTACTACCATCCATCACTCAACAGAAAGCACCAAAATCACCATTACTAAGCCTCCATCCATAACCATAACAACCACCTACCGTTAACCCGCACGTAGCACCCACCGCACCACAGAACCAGGACCGTGCGGCTTCGCTCCACACCGCTGCCGGCAGCCCGCTGAACCAAATCCACTCCATCAGAGCCGACCTGCACCGGTGAACCAGCCTGAAACGCACTGCTCCAGACCGCACGCTGAGCCGGACTATCGTCCACTCACGCCGCCTAAGAGCGACCCAGCCGCCCAGACCGCTCCCTGCCAAATCCGCGCCGTCGACTGCGCCTCACGAAGCTGCCAGATCCGGTCAGCTTCAGAACCGTCGCTCCGCCCTGTCCCATGACAACCCATTGCCGCTTGAAGCCAAACCAGATTTGGCGATTCTGCACGTTGCCGACAAGCTAGACTGCCGTCACACCGCCCCGCAGTCGCGCCCTTGCTTGGATCTCACCGGACTGGTCTTCGTCTTCTCCGTTCTCCAGCAAATATCCTAAAAGAAAAAGACCCCATTTCTTTCTCTGGTTTCTTCGTAAGCCCCTGTTTTTTTTTGTATAATTAAATGGGCTCTAAACTAATGGGCTGCTAAAAAGGGCTAAAAAAAAAAAAAAGGTAAAGAAAAATGATAAAACAATAAAGTACAAAATATAAAATAATTAAATGTTTTCTAAAAAAATGGGGGGAATAAAATGAGATTAACCAAGTTACGACAACTTATTAATCTCATAACTATTTTTGGATCATTTGAGTTGTAACAACCTAATGATTCAAATTATTTAAAAAAAATAAATTACTATTTAATAAAGATTCAAAATTCATTTTTTATTATTATTTCTTCTTTTTTTCTAGGTAATTTTAGATTTAAAAAATCTCATTTAATAGTAATAAATTCAAGAATCGGTGGGTGACGTTTCTAGCGTGACGCGAGCTTTACCTATTCAAATCTTAATTTGATTAACAGAGTCACGACGACCTGTTAATTCAAATTTTTATAAAATAAAAAAAATTAAATCTTTTCTTTAAATAAAATCAACTAACTCACACTTATTTTCTATAGAACTACGTGACTTTGAGTTCCTCATTGCACCAGAAGGTACGTAGGAGCATAATCTTTATTTTGTGAAGCCAAATTTTAAATTTTCATAAATTATTTATTTTGTTTGTTTTTTTTAATAAAAATGGGTAAAACAAATATATTATGAGATTACTATGTTTTGCATAACTAATTTAGGGTAACCGTTTTAAAACAGGTGTATTAGGGGTGCCGTGGGGTTAAGTTTCCACCCTTCCCTATGCATAATCGACTCCCGAATCTGATCTGGTTCCAAAGACCATTTTCTAAAAAAGTTTTCCAATTTTTCCTAATTTTAATAAAATTGGTGGCGACTCCTAACTAATTCATTTTGTTTGGCCGCTCCCGCCGCGATTTCGGTCGCGACAGATGGCGACTTCACTGGGGACACTTGAGAGTCAAGCTCGTATAATTTTGTTGTGTAAAAATTTGTAATCTTTGTATATTTTGTTTTACCTTTCTTTTCTCTTTTATTTATTTTAATATTATTATTATCAAAACCTTAGGATAGAGAATTTCTCTTGAAATTTTTGTTTGTTTTTGTTTTTGTTTTGCAGGATGTGGTTAGTCTTTAAGATAATGAAGGTTTGTATGCTGCCTACACCTACCACACCTACACATTTATCACACATTCGAGTGGGGCCCTATACCCGGGTCTGAGTGAAGCTTAAGTTAAGTAGAGGTTGTATAGTGGTAACCATTTTGGATGTACATCCTGTTTGGCTATTGCGAGAATCTCATCTAGAGTGCGCATTTTTCACAAATGTCCCACACCTAGTGGTTTACCCACTATTTCGTGGTCAATATTTTGAAATGGGATTTGGCTCTAGAGACCTTCAGAATAAAAAAGCCACCAAATGAAAATTTTCACGATTTAGAAAAGACTCGTAGATCCTCAAGATAGAAATCCCTAAGTTAAGGAAATCCTATTAGGACACAAAGGGAGCATATCTTTCGTTATCTTTTGACTTATCTGTATACCTTGTGAGTTGTTTAGTCCTTTAATGTGATGAACCATACTGGTGTCACTCTTGATAAAAAATAATAATAAAAAGTTTTTTCCAAAAAAAAGGGGGCGAATCACTTTTAAAGGACCAACAACTCACTCATTATTAAATTGTAAAATCATTTTTTTTAAACCATGCATTGATAATTCTTCATCCCCAGGTTTGTTGGAGAACCATTTGAAGTTTAGTGCCTAAGGACTAGCGATGAGTATCTTTGATTAAAAATGGAAAGTGACATGGGATCAGATCACTAGGAGGCAATTTTGAAAAAAAACCCTGCAACTTAAGGCCAAGATAGTGTATACAGAGAGCCTAGTGGGTTTGGGCCGATTGCTGAAAAAGACACAACGTTTGACCTTCACCGCAAGATATGGGAAAATTTTGAATCTATTAGAAGTGGACGTGCAAACAGAAGCCATCACTGCACTAGCCCAGTATTATGATCCACCATTATGTTGCTTCACATTTCAAGATTTTCAGTTAGCCCCCACATTAGAAGAGTTCAAGCATATCTTGGGCTTACCATTGAAAAAGGAAAAACTATACCAATATAAGGGTCACTATGCATCATTGCCAACCATAGCAAAGGTCTTGAAAGTTCATGTAAGGGACTTACAAGAGGCAAAGCAAAACAAGAAAAGAATAGAGGGTTTCCCAAGTAAATACTTGGAAGAGCACATGCGCCACCTAGCCAAGGTTGAAGACTGGAATACTTTTATGGATGTCCTAGCTCTCACCATTTATGGTAGCATTATATTCCCAAATAGTGAAGACTTGGTAGGTTTCGCAGCAATAGATGTGTTCCTCGCTCGACGAAATGATGCCGCTAATCTTGTCCCGGCCATTCTTGCCGATGTTTACTATACCTTGAATTTATGCCATGAAAAAAAGGGTAAACGAATCTTATGTTGTCTATCGATGTTGTTTGTGTGGCTAACCTCTCACATGTTCAAGAGGGGGTACGAGGATCCATGTCCCATTACAAGTCTCAAGATGCTCTAATTGAAGACCAAGAACGGTCGTGAAAGGGCCGAGGAATTGACCAAGCTTGAAGATGGAAAGATCGTATCGTACCCTGATAATCATATATTTTATTCATTAAGAAACCCTTATGTTTAGTTATTTACACTCTTCATGTACTTAATTGACTGAATTTGATTATGTTTTGTAAGTTTGAACTCGAATCGGACTTAATTGATTTTTTTCAGCATTATTCGGGTCTTACACTGTTTCTGTATTTTAGCCATATCTTGAGTTCTAAATGTCTGATAATTATGAATTTTACCTTGTAGGAAAGATAAGAGAGAGCTCTACAACTTTGATGAAGAGCTCAAAGTCAATTTCAGACATCTAGTGGAGCTAATTGGGCATGGAAATCAGAATACGAGATTTGTGACTGGAACCCGAACAGTGTGTAGTAACCAGAACATAATTCGAGTTTGGGCATATAAAATGGGCTGAAAATTTGTAATCTGAAAGTTAAGACCCATATGTACAACTTTCATGTCAAGCACAAAACTTGATTCGGGCTCCTTGATGGAGATATTGGGTCTGAAAGTCAAAACAGAGGTGCTGAAACTGGTCTTGAACAGTCTATAGTAATTGAGTCATATCTTGGGCTGTAGGACGAATTTTTATGTGTTTCCAGAGCCATTGGAAAGCTTAGACAATTTCCTAGAACTTTCATGAAGACCACTTGGCTCAGAAATGACGAAATCAATGAGTTCAGCAATAAAGAATTTCGGAGACAAGGTAGCTCACCTACTCATCCACCTACTAATCTCATCTACCCATCTACTACTACTCCAAATCCTCTATAAAAGGAAGCATGTGGAGAGCTCTAGTAACAACACACACTTGGTATTAGAGATAGTTTTTCATAGTTCTTGTATATTTTTTCTTCATTGTAATGGAGAGCTAAGTTACTTCTAGTCAATTCGGGACTCTTGAAGAGATTGTGGCTTGGATTCTTGAGACCTTGGTTATGTAATGTATTTGATTTATATTTGAATTCCTCTTCTCTTTTTCTTCTGTTCTCTTGATCTTGAAGGCATGAATGGTGATTCTGTTTATGTTTGATCTGATTTGATCTTGGTTTAAGATTAAGTATTGTGATGAAATTTAGAACTGATTTATCTGAATTAATCATAATCGAAGATTGAGATTTGTGATGAAACTTAGAACTGATTTGATCTAAACTAATCACGTAATTGAAGAGGTTAGGTTACTGATTTGTGCCTAGGTTAATTGAATTCGGTGCTTAAATTGACATATATTTACATGAATGGTGCGATTATAGATTTGTGTTTATCAACTTGTCAATTGAATTACGACGATTGTCTAGTATGAATTCGGATCGATGCGAGAGATCTCGGTCGATCCAAGTTAACCATTCAAATGTATTTCAGATGTTTGTTGAAAGGTCTATGATTGAATCCACCCAATCTCGGATAGATTTCTGAATTGATTTGTTCTTTTAATTGTTATTTTTCTTCTTGAGATCTTGTCATTGTAATCCTTGAACAATCAAACCCCCTTTTCTAACTTAACTTAATTTGATAAAATTGCATTTACAATCCTTGAGGAGACGATCTGGTGTTGTTCACTATACTGCAAACTTAGTTAATAACTTCGGTTATAATTTTGATGAGTTCGGCTACTCGTCAAAATTTTGGCGCTTGGTTTCTTGGGGATCTCGAAGGTGTAATCTTTTCATTTTGAGTAACCTTACTAATTTTTGTTCTTTCTTACCTATTTTAACAGTTATTTTTCATTTACTAACATTGTTCATACCATACTAACGTTTTTATCTTAGCTTTTGAATTTTTCTCGATTTAGGAAAGACGGAAAAACAGGTGATTACGGGTAACTATTATAATTTTCGAATCGACACATGCCCGAATGAGCTAAAACTTGGTCGGTTTGAAGGAAAACAGACTGATAAACATGACTCACAAGAAATTGTGAGGTCACCCCTGATTTTTCGAAATTCTATCATTTAGACCACTTTTTCAATTTTTTATTATTTTTTATTGCATTTTCTAGTTTCATTTTTATGTAGATTTTGTCCTGTGTTGCTCCCATAAATTTTAAAAATGTTTAGATACATTAACTAGATTTATTTTTGCATATTTTGAGTGTTGATCCCATACTAACTCTTTCTTTTTAAGTTTTTCTTTTTCTTTCATTATCATTTTGTTGCATTCTGTTGTATTTGAAGGATACAATGGACCATGCATAATGGAGTCAAAACTTGAGGAGTTGACTTCTTTGGTAAGACATATAGTAATGAGACAACAATCACCTGTGCAGGAAGCTACACTTGTGTGTAACATTTGTTTTTGTTCATCTCACCCCACATATGCATGCCCTACACTTCAATGGGTAGTTCTATTTTTCCATTAATTTGTTGCAGTAGCTGGTTATTTTCCTGATGAACCACAGTTCCAGCAGCAGCAACAGAGTTATGACCCCTTCTTCAACACATACAACCCTAGCTGGGAATACTATCCGGATCTGGGATATGGCAATACGGCACCACTACAGCAACAATCATTTCAATATGAGCAGCCATTCCAGTAGATAACAAGTCCATCAACCATAAAACTTGAGCCTTCATGGGAGGACTTGATGAAAACCCAAATTGAGTTCCAGCAGAATTTCACTGCCACTATTCAGGATTTAACAACCCAAATTGACCAGTTGACAACCACTTGTTAATGAACTGAGATGTCAAGAGTCAGGCCAACTCTTTCCCCAAACAATTCCCAACTCCCTGCATTCTAATTGTCATATTGATTTACATGCGGACTTAGTTGAGGAAACTCATGATGAGTTGTGTCTTTGAATTTCCCGATTTAATTGGTTTTGATGATTCTATCAATTGCAACTCATGTGCTTGATCATGATGGTGATATAAAATGTGTTGTGTGTCTGAAATTTCTCGCATATTTGAAAACTAATGATTCTCGTTTACGCAGGATCTAATGATATAAAAGTGGTCTATCAACAATGTAGTTGCGAGAATCTGAAACATATAGGGAGGTGGAGTTGAAGGCCATTGAGGAATTTTCAAAGAAAGAGGAAAGTCGGCGAGATGCTAGTAACTACTTGAAGTGGATTTTGTTTTTAGGCCATGGTCCAAGATATGAATGAAAGCAGGATTGCAAAATTACACGTATTGCATGCCATTGGTGAAGTCAAGGAAGACCAATGGGACCCCAATGTGAACCCTCATGCTTCAAGCTTCACTTGGTCGTTACACTTCAACCAATGGGACCATAGTGGAAGCTATCATGTTGTGTCAACCATAACCTGGTCATCATGTTTCAACCAATGGGATTATGGTGGAGTCTTTTCACCAACCTCACTTAATAAGACCAATGGACACCGCCTCAAACAAGATTATCATGAACTTCCCGAGAGAATGCGAAGTGGAGGTGATGAACCTTCTCCATCCGCATTATGAATAAAAAAAAGAAGAAAAAAAAAAAAAAAAAAAAAAAAAAAAAGAAAAGAAAAGAAAAGAAAAGAAAAAGAAAAAGAAAAAGAAAAAAAACAGACTTTGTGCCCGACAATGAGGTAGGTAGTGTGTCACTCGAAGCATGTGGAGGTCATTTTTTCTTCAAATACAACAAGCTGTGAAAATCTTGCGGTATGGATTTTATTGGCCTACTTTATTCAAGGTCCGTTACACCTTTTGCATAAGTGCGAAATTGGTCAAAAGTTCGCTTTGAGATTATCATCTGCACCTACTCCTTGGAAAATTGAGATCTAGGTGGCGCGGTTCTTTTGTTGTCAAACACGTGTATCCTCTGGGGGACGTAGATATTGAGGATCCTAGGAATGGTACTGCGCTTAAGTTAATGGACAAAGACTCAACCATTCCCGGAAAACCAAGTTCTTGAGTTCTTTGTGTTGCTTAGGTTAAGTGGCGGATACGGTACTCGTGACTCTTGAGTCGGTTTATTCTTCAGTTTCCCAAAATAACTGAACCCTTCTTCTCCTTCAAAATGGATGTCATTCTTTCTAACCTGAGAAAACATTTTCCTTCTCTTCCTCAAAATGCTCTAAGAAAGATCTACAAAGTTCGATGTGAAAGATTGAGACTGTTAATGCACAAAGGTATGCCAGAAGATGTACGCTGGATAATTGAAGCAAAGGTCCGATTAGCAGGTGAGTCCTCAATTTCATTTGACTCATATATGCCCAGTCTTGGAAGAAGTTCATATTCTAAAAGGAGAAGAGCAAAAAGGTTACAAGTCTGTCACAAATGTGGACGATGGAATTGTAATGTCATTCTTTGGGGATGGTTTCCGCAAATAGATCCTTCATTAAGAATGGATTGAGTAAGGAGTCATTAGATGATATCTTATTGACTCTTGAGACGCGTTCTTATGGATTGATGCGGGGTGAAATTCTTAATTTATGGAATCTATTCAAGGATGAAGAAAAATGCTACAGTCTTGGGAATCTGACTCTAAAAGACCCTGTTTGCCAATTTATAAGAAAATTGGATGGGAAGCTTATCCTCGACTCATAGAAGACATTTAAGCCGTTACTGGACGTTAAACCAGAGGCAGATGTGAGCCACATCCACAAACAATCTGTACATATCATCCTCTTCTTCTTCTTCTTCATGTCATCTTTCAAAAAACAAAAACAAAAAAACAAAAAAAAATTTATGTATACGTCTTAGGGTTGGCTTTGGTAACACAAACCGTGAATAGGGAAATGCATGCATCCTGATCCAGCCTTCTTAATTGAAAAACAAAGAAGGTAGATTGTATCCCACATGTGAGGCAGCCAGTCGTATTATGGCCACTTGTCCCTTTTGGGAGCCCTATGTTACGCTGGTCTTGGATGGGTCGAATACTGGTCAACAATGCTTTGGCACAAAGCATTAAGAGCAGACTATCTCCATTCCAATCTTAAGTAAGTATACACTCATCTTTCATCAAGTTTTTCTAACAATTTCACCCAAAAAAAAAACCAAAAAAAAAAACGGACGTGATGTCTACTGCACTCATGACGCGCAGTATAAAGATACACCATGGAAACTGTACATACAGGTATGTCATCATTTTCTATTTCTTTTATCTTTGTATCATTTTGTTGTATTTTGATTTTTGTACAGACGATCCTTTGAGCAGGGTCCTTCAGGGGTTTCTAGACTTCTTTACCTTGATGGTTTTCTTGAAGTCAAAAAAAAAAAAAAAAGATTCTGTGTCTCTTAATTTCAACCTTTTCTGACAACAGCCAACCTACCCTTATAGGTGCAATTATTTCCCTTTCCATTCTTTTTCTTATTTAAACACTCCATTTTCTCCATTTTCCTTCAAACTCAGAAACACTCAAAGGGAGGAAGAGTATAGAATGGGGCCTTCTATTCGTAACCTCAAAAATGTCTGTGTTTTTTGTGGGTCGAGTTACGGGAAGGGATTAGAGTTTGTAAACGCAGCTAGTACTCTTTGTCGATCACTTGCTGCGAGGAATATTCATCTTGTATATGGGGGAGGTTATCGTGGGTTAATGGGGGCTGTATCACTTGCTGCCTTTTTAGGAGGCAGTCAGGTTTTAGGTGTTATTCCTAAACCTTTAGCTGAAAATAACATTACTGGAAAGACAGTTGGAGAAGAAATTCATGTAACCTCCATGCATGGACGAATGAAAACAATGGTTGACAATTCTGATGCATTTCTTGTCTTACCGGGTGGTTTTGGTACTTTGGAAGAAATTTTTCAAATTGTCTCTTGGGCCGAACTGAACATCCACCATAAACCCATTGGTTTGTTGAATGTTAATAATTTCTTTAATCTTTTGTTATTTTTTCTTGACAAAGCTGTGGAATAGAAATTTATCACTCCTTCGGCAAGACAACTTCTTATCTCTGTCTCCACTATTGATGGGCTCATTGATAAATTAGAAGCTTTTGAGTATGTACACGATCGCATTAGCTCAGATAGATTGGTCAACAGAAGCGAAAAAGGAAGTAACGAAAAAAAAGCTAGATCTGAAACTTTCTCTTTAATGGGTTTCATTTTATTGTACTTTGTTTCTGTTTAAATTTGTGTCAGCTTTCTCTAACAGGTAATATCTTCTATCCTTTCCTCATCTATATTTTAACATTGAGGACAATGTTGTGATCTAGTTGGGGGGGAAGGATAGTTGACCCAAAAAAAAAACAAAAAAAAAACAAAAAATTTGTTGCTTTGTTTGGAAAGTATGATATGATTGTCATGTACTTATTAAACTAATTAGTGATGGCAGAGTAAGGAGTAATTTTACTCTTGAAACGCATCTTAATTGGTGGCAGAGTAAGGAGTTTTCTAAGTAGTAGCTAATTAGTACTAAAGTATTATTGTTTGATTTCTTTTCAGGGTCTGATGCGATACTGACAGTGTGTTTCTTTTCTGCTTGGCGTTGATTCACTTCTTATCAGGTTGTGTTGCTCTTTTCTATATCTCTCTTTCACATTGAAGGCAATGTTATATTAAGCGTGAGGGAGAGATTTCAACATGTTCTTTTTGTAAATCAAAAAAAAAAAGAAAAAAAAAAGGGGTTCATTGCATGATTGAATAACTTTTCTCCCTTCTTGAACTGATATGCTTGGTGATGGATGATTGAATTGATGAATTGAGTTTGATGGATGCATACCTTGTGAGATTTTGAGCCTAATGGGTGGATTCAACATTTATGCCATTCTCTTCTTTCTTGTGTGATTTTCACTCATGTTAATGACCACTCTAGAACTTGTTTTGATTCTTTTTTAGGCTACATTTCACTTGCATGCATGAACATGATTGAGGCCCTCTTTCTTAATTAGCTAGTTTAACCAAATAGCCAACCTTGTTTTCAATATGATATCAAGCACTCTTTTGACTTCTTGAAAATTCTCTGATTCCTGCCAACCTTGTATATTTTCTTTTGCTTAACCCCTTTGAGATTATTTGACCATTCCTTGTTTCTATCTCATTATGTGCCTTAAATGAAAAATCGTGTTCTTACTTTACCTTAGGGAATAAAAGAACATTAGCCTGGTTAATGGATGAGTTTTTGAACATGTGCGGGGTGTGTGTACAAAATGGTTGTTGAAAAAGGAAAGAGTGCCTAAAAAAAAAAAAGAAAAATGTATGTATATAGTTATGTTTATATATATATATATATATATATATATATATATATATATATATATATATATATATATATATATATAAAGAGAAAAGGATTGGGAAATGAATATGTAAAGGGATATACATTAGAGTTGAGATGAATTTTTATGCTTGTTATTTGAACTCAATTCTCATTTGCTTTTATTTTCTTTGGTATTTATCTTCTCATATCCATTTTATCCTCTTCTTTACCTTGACCTCACTACAACCTTGAATAAAGTCCTCATGATTTGTGTGTGCATGTGTTTTGAGTAGTGGAGAAGTAGAAGATAAGCAAGCTTATGGTAGTGCAATTTTCATGGGTTGAATTGAGTGAAATACCTACCTTTTAAACACTTGAGAGATTGAGAGGGAATCTTGTGAAGATCCATCATTCTTAATTCATTCTTTTCAACGGAAGTTTCCTTGCTTGTTGGTTTGAGATGTGAAGAAATGTTACCTCATTTATGCTTTGATCCCTTGAATTTCTTGTTGCTCTTCTTCTTTTGTAGAGTTTTTAGCTTTTAAGTTTGTGTCGTTTGTCTTTGTCTTCTAACTTTAGTTTTATATGTTTTGCCCAGGAGTGCAAAAAGCTAAGTGTGGGAGAATTTGATAATCACATATTTTATTCATTAAGAAACCCTTATGTTTAGTTATTTACACTCTTCATGTACTTAATTGACTGAATTTGATTATGTTTTGTAAGTTTGAACTCGAATCGGACTTAATTGATTTTTTTCAGCATTATTCGGGTCTTACACGGTTTCTGTATTTTAGCCATATCTTGAGTTCTAAATGTCTGATAATTATGAATTTTACCTTGTAAGAAAGATAAGAGAGAGCTCTACAACTTTGATGAAGAGCTCAAAGTCAATTTCAGACATCTAGTAGAGCTAATTGGGCATGGAAATCAGAATACGGGATTTGTGACTGGAACCCAAACAGTGTGTAGTAACCAGAACATAATTCGAGTTTGGGCATATAAAATGGGCTGAAAATTTGTAATATGAAAGTTAAGACCCATATGTACAACTTTCATGTCAAACACAAAACTTGATTCGGGCTCCTTGATGGAGATATTGGGTCTGAAAGTCAAAACAGAGGTGCTGAAACTGGTCCTGAACAGTCTGTAGTAATTGAGTCATATCTTGGGCTGTAGGACGAATTTTTAGGTGTTTCCAGAGCCATTGGAAAGCTTAGACAATTTCCTAGAACTTTCATGAAGACCACTTGGCTCAGAAATGACGAAATCAATGAGTTCAGCAATAAAGAATTTCGGAGACAAGGTAGCTCACCTACTCATCCACCTACTAATCCCATCTACCCATCTACTACTACTCTGAATCCTCTATAAAAGGAAGCATGTGGAGAGCTCTAGGAACAACACACACTTGGTGTTAGAGATAGCTTTTCATAGTTCTTGTATATTTTTCCTTCATTGTAATGGAGAGCTAAGTTACTTCTAGTCAATTCGGGACTCTTGAAGAGATTGTGGCTTGGATTCTTGAGACCTTGGTTATGTAATGTATTTGATTTATATTTGAATTCCTCTTCTCTTCTTCTTCTGTTCTCTTGATCTTGAATGCATGAATGGTGATTCTGTTTATGTTTGATCTGATTTGATCTTGGTTTAAGATTAAGTATTGTGATGAAATTTAGAACTGATTGATCTGAATTAATCACATAACTTGAAGATTGAGATTTGTGATGAAACTTAGAACCGATTGATCTAAACTAATCACGTAATTGAAGAGGTTAGGTTACTTGATTTGTGCCTAGGTTAATTGAATTCGGTGCTTAAATTGACATATATTTACATGAATGGTGCGATTACAGATTTGTGTTTATCACTTGTCAATTGAATTCGGACGATTGTCTAGTATGAATTCGGATCGATGCGAGAGATCTCGATCGAGATCCAAGTTAACCATTCAAATGTATTTCAGGTTTTGTTGAAAGGTCTATGATTGAATCCACCCAATCTCGGATAGATTTCTGAATTGGCTGTTCTTTTAATTGTTATTTTTCTTCAGATCTTGTTATTGTAATCCTTGAACAATCAAAACCCCCATTTTTCTAACTTAACTTAATTTGATAAAATTACATTTACGATCCTTGAGGAGACGATCCAGTGTTGTTCACTATACTGCAAACTTAGTTAATAACTTCGGTTATAATTTTGACTGAGTTCGGCGCTCATCATACCCATGGTGTAAGGAAGGGCAAACTGTGATTTATCAATGTGAGGGGTTTCCTAACGTTCCCCTAATGGGTACTCAAGGGTGCATTAACTATAACCCCGCGTTAGCATTACGACAACTTGGCTATCCCATGATGGGACCACCCTCGGAGTTGGAGATTACTCCTTTTATTTATGACATGCAGACGGGGTGTACCGAGACACTTGGGAGAGTGCGAGACGCTTGGAGGAATATCATTAGAAATGGTAGAGAACTGGGAGTCAGATGCTGTGGAGTCAAAGAGAGCTACAGGTAGTGGGTCAAGGGCCGGGCTCAAAAAGTCAAGTTACCCTTCAAAATTTCAGCTAGTAAACCTTTGTCTCTGGCTTCGATAGAAGACGAAGAAGTAAAGGAAAAGCTAACAGAGGCCAATGAACAAAAGAGGAAATTAGAAGCAGAACTAGAAAAGGTTCGCCAAGCATGTGCAGTCTTAAAGCGTGAAAATTCTGAGAAAATTCACGCCCTTGAAAGAGCTAACAAGAGGCTAAAGACAGGGCAAGAACAGATATCAAGGATCAGAAGATGCCTGGAAGCTGCAAACAAAAAGTTGGGACTCAGAGGGCAAAAAAGAGATAGGGCTTTGGCTGAAAATCAACAACTTAAAGAACAACTCATGAATGCCAAGGCAACACAGAGTGATGCTCTTCAGCAAGTGGATAGTATGAGGCAACAAATGAAAACGATGTCTTCAAGATACGAAGGCATGATCAAAATTGAGAGGTTGCACATTGCCAAGGAAATTGCAGAGTATGAAGTAGCATTGCGACAGGGACAGGAGGACTTGCAGAAAATGATAAATCTTGTAAGGCAACAAGACAAGGACATCAATGAATGGAAAGAATAAGCCCACTTTTTGAGAGACCGCTTTGTGAAACTAGCAGGCCTAGCCAACACGGCGATCGCAAACATTCCATATTATTTAAAGGTGGCAGATAAGATGGTCGATCCTCTTAAGACTCCGGCAGAGATTAATGACTTCATTGAGTATTGCAAGAATCTTGTTGGACAAATGAAACAGATGATTAAGGCCCGCTCGGTTGAGAATGATGAATTAGACTAAACAATGATGTATTTCAAATAGAGTGAAAATAATGTACTCCTCTCAAATGATATTGATGACTTTTTCGAATGAATAAAGTATGCATTATTATTATTCTGATCCTATAGAGACCCATTTCTTTTGAACGAGACGTTCTAAGAAATGTTCATGACAAAAATAGTCATGACGAAAAAGATCAAAGATACTCACTCAAGTCCATTCGGCACAAATTAATAATGGTCTTTTAACAAACAAATAATAATCATGGTGGTTTCTAATAAATTGTTCCTTAATTGTTTACAGGAAATTTAGAACTATTGCGTGACCAAGGAAAGAAAACACCAATCAAACCCGAGTTCACAACACAAGGGCTCGAACAAAGCTTTTGGCAATGGCAGCCAAAAACGAAGGAAGGAATCTAAGTATGGAAGTAGAAGAAGTGAAAGGAAGGGTGAATGAGATT
Organism: Ormosia emarginata; assembly: GCA_029884605.1. Lineage (NCBI taxonomy): Eukaryota > Viridiplantae > Streptophyta > Magnoliopsida > Fabales > Fabaceae > Ormosia > Ormosia emarginata. Next base: position 13,005,920 of record JAQQTP010000078.1, on the reverse strand, counting down.
ACGGAGTCTCAAAGAAGAATGGAAGAGATGTTGTTAGCCATGAGGGAAAGCCTCACTTTGATGGGGGCAGCTAGAATTACAGGAGTAACTGGGACACAGTTACATAACATTTCCATGAGGACAAACCCTGCAGTCACTACTGCGATACCTGTTGTGGGAGGAACATCAAATGCTGCATCATTAGTACTCCCTATCAGAGAAGGATATCATTCCTTAGAAGGAGCTCGAAATGAAGTTCATGGCAATACTGAGTGTGCATGGGAACCACCACATATGTCTATTCCGATGCCAACAGGATTTCCTGTTGGGACGGGTCATACAACCATCCAAAATAACAAGATAAGAGAAAAATGGATGGAAAAGATGGAAGAACAAATTAAAGCAATCAAGAGTCCAAGTACTTATAGACCCCTTGCGATAGAAGAATTATGCCCTACTGCTAATATCATCATTCCCAAGGATTTCAAAATTCCAGAATTCGTCAAATACGATGGAAGCACCAATCCTTTCTTCCACTTGAAAACATACATTACCAAAATTCAATATGGTCAAATGATTGGAAGTTTCTTGTCAGCTTCTTTCATGAAAGTTTAACTGGACCAGCTTTGGAATGATGCATCTAACAAGACCTTTCCAAGATCTCTTCATGGGATGATTGGGCAAATTTGTTCATAGGACAATATCGATTTAATCTGGATACGACCCCAACCTGAGAGTAGTTAGGAACACTAGAAAAGAAAAATGAAGAGACATTTAAGCAGTATGCCCAGAGGTGGAGAGCTCTAGCTACACAGGTACAACCGCCATTGACTCTGATGGAAATGTGCTCGTACTTTTTGGGGACTTTAAGGGCTCTTTATATTGGGACAATGACGGATGCCACTTACCGAGACTTTGCTGATTTAATTGCAGATGGAGAAAGGATTGAAATTCTAGTAAAGGCCGGAAAATTGCCCACTAGCAATAATGAAAGGGGTTTTAAGAAAGGGTTTCCCCCTAAGAAAAAAGAGTCGGAAGTGAGTTACGTGCAAAATCTGCAACCTTTACAGCCTAAATATTCACCTACATACCGACCACCTCCATATAACCCAAACACTTACCTGTCTTATCAGATATCTGCACTGCCTCATCCACCTAGCCTAACCGCCCCTCCCACAAACGCACCTCAAGCCCAGCCATTCCAAATCAACAATGTTCCTGTACCTCAACCATACACATCGACTCGCCCAACCTACACTTAATACCCACCTCCACCTTCGCAAAATTTCCCAAACTACCCACAACCTCGACCAAACTTCCAAAATCAAGGTCGTTCCCGTCCCCAAAACTTACCCCCTTTCCCAAAACTGCCCATTCTAAATGCAGATTTATTTCAAAGGTTGTTTGATGCTCACCTCGTTTCAGGAAATCCTGTACGTCCCCTACAACCACTGTTTCCAACATGGTACAACCTAAATTTAACCTATAAGTATCATATGGATGTCCCAGGGTACTCGATCGAAGACTGTGAATCTTTTAAGACTGTGGTTAGGAAACTTATCGCTTGTGGAAAGCTGGATATTCAAGAGGAGGCTGGACCTAGTATTATTAACAACCCAATCCCTAACCATGGTGGAAGGAATGAGGCAAATGCTGTGGGAATTGAAGGACCACCAATAAAGAAGGTTATGAGCTTACGTACGCCGATGACTTAAATATTTGAGGGATTAAAGAAAGCAAGTGATGTTATCACCGCGCCATCTTCATCAATGAAAGAAGATGAGAGGTATGATGAAGAGTCAAGTTGCGCTTACCATTGCGAGGGAATAGGACAAGATATCGAAAATTGTTGGGACTTTAAAGTTCAAGTCTAAGGTTTACTCGCTTTGGGAGTAATACAGGCCAGACAAGGGGTAGCTTCCTCTGAAGAGGTTAATGTGGTTGAACGTTTTGTACTCAAAGTGCCACCTCTCAACCAAGCCCCGGCACCAGGAAAAGTAGTGGTGACAGTCAAGAAGCCAACACCATTCACTTATAATAATACTCACTCAGTGCCATGGAATTATGAAACAAAAGTAGAGATGAAGGGAGTCGAGGAAGAGACGTCAAAGGCTCGAGTGGCTGAAATACACCAGGATGAAGAGTCTATGACAAGTATAATTACAAGGAGTGGGCGATGCTATGGCCCGGTAGAAACAGAGAAGAGGAAAGAGGGAAAGAAGAAGAGGAAGAATTTCTGAAGATCATGAAACAAAGTGAATACGATGTGATGGAACAGTTGAAAAAGACTCCAGCAAGGATATCTCTTCTGTCACTCATTTTGACATCTGAAATGCATCGGAAAACATTGCTAAGAGTACTAAGTGAGGCTTATGTCACACCCGATGTAACCCTTGAGAATGTTGTCAGCATGATGGATCCAGTGAAGCGCGTCAACATGATTGTATTTATGGATGAAGAGATCACCTCTCGGTCTGAGAAAAACCCACGGGCCTTACACATAACCTTTTGATGCAAAGGATATATAGTTGCAAAGGTTTTGATCGATGGGGGGTCTACACTGAATATCCTACCAAGGTCTACTCTAACCTCATTGTCAATAAGTGAGAATGAACCATTCCCTCGAGAAATGGTGGTGCGAGCCTTTGATGGAAATAAAAGAGGCATTTTGGGAGAGATAACATTACCATTAGAGATCGGTCCAAGTAATTTTCAAGTATTATTCCAAGTTATGGACATTGAGTCCGATTATACTATACTCCTGGGAAGACCATGGATCCACGCTGCTGGTGCTGTTCCTTCTACATTGCACCAGAGTATTAAATACATTGAAAACGGGTCGGTCATCACCATACACGGAGAAGAAGAAATCATGTTGACAAAATAGGTTTCGGTGCCATATGTGAAAAATGCAGAGAAAGACGAGGAGAATTTGTGGCACAGTTTTGAAATAATTGAGATTGGACTCGGTAGGAATGAATCCCCGACACAAAGTATAAATCATGTGGTGGCTCAAATCATGGCTAACAACGAGTACCAAAAAGGAAAAGGCTTCGGCTCACAATTGCAAGGTACTAGGACGCCGATCTCATTTCTAGAAAAGCTAGACAAGTTCGGGTTGGGGTACGAAGCATCTCTAGATGAGAGAATGGAGAATATGACTGTGGAAAAAAGGAGTGATAAGGGCAAAATGAAGCACATTCCTCATCTGAGGGAAACGTTTTTGACACCAGCCGAGGTAATCAGGCCTGAAGAACTCCTTCGTCCCCAATACCGTCTCACTATTAATGCATTGCATGCAGAAGGCCCAGAAGAGCGCAAACCAATCCGTCCTTTCACTAATGAGGAGCCACCGAAGAATTGGCAGTCTGAACCAGTGATTGATGTTATTGTTTCCATGTAATTGTCTAGTCATACTGTAACAGGCAGATATTTGAATCTAGCTATGCTTTGATCTTATATTTATGTTATTTGAGACATTAACTAAATAAAGTTGCATGTTTATTCAGCATTCCTCTTTCTCATACTTTTAGCTTATCTTTTTTCTGTCAGTTTTCTTTTTACGTTCTGTTAAAAAAAAATCTCGCTTTCGTGTCATTATTCCTATTCTTCTTGCCTTTCCAACTCTAACAAATTGCTTTATAGGGATCTGAGTCTTGTAGAAGGTTTGCCTCATGAAAGGTACCTTGAAAACTTATCGATTGATTCCCCTGCGATGTTTGATGAAGAAAACCCTGGATTTGATGAAGATGATGAAATTGTTGAAAAATTTGAAAAAATATTGGAGTACTCAAAAAGAAAATTTGATGTGGATAATGAGGTAGTTGAAGTGATTAACATGGGAACCGAAGAAGACAAGAAGGAATTGAAAATAGTAGACAATCTTGAGCGTGTGGAAATGATAGCGCTACTTAAGGAATACCTAGACGTGTTTGCATGGTCCTACAGAGATATGCCTGGTTTAGACCCTGAGATAGCGTCACATAAAATCCCATTGTATCCAGATGTAGAAGTAAAAAGGCAAAAGTTGAGAAGGATGCATCCTGACATGTCACTAAAAATCAAGGAAGAAGTGACTAAGCAATTAGAAGCCGGGTTCATAGAGGTGTCAAGACACCTAGAATGGGTAGCAAATATTGTGCCAGTACCCAAGAAGGATGGGAAGGTCAGGATGTGCATGGATTATAGAGATCTAAATAATGCTAGTCCAAAAGATGATTTCTCACTCCCTCATATTGATGTTCTTGTAGACAGTACAGCAGGAAATCATAGGTTCTCGTTTATAGATGGTTATTCTGGGTACAATCACATGATGTCAATGACAAAGAAAAAATGACTTTTATTACCCCTTGGGGAACTTTTTGTTACACAGTAATGTCCTTTGGATTGAAGAATGCTGGGGCTACATATCAACGGGCTATGGTTGCATTATTTCATGACATGATGCACAAAGAAATTGAAGTTTATGTGGACGATATGGTAGCCAAATCTAAAGAAGGGCAAAGTCATGTAGCCGTCTTGCGGAGGTTGTTTGAAAGGCTCAGAAAGTATAAGTTGAGACTCAATCCTTCTAAATGTGTCTTTGGAGCATCTACTGGAATATTACTTGGGTTCATCGTTAGTAAAGAAGGAATAAAAGTGGACCCGGATAAGGCAAAAGCAATACAAGAGATGCCTCCTCCTAAGACTGAGCGTGAAGTGAGAAGTTTTCTCGGGAGACTCAATTACATTGCTAGATTCATTGCTAACTTCACCAGCACATGCGAACCCATATTTATGTTGTTAAAGAAGCATCAACCAGGAAAGTGGGATGAAGAATGCCAAGGAGCTTTTGACAAGATAAAGGCTTATTTTATGAATCCTCTAGTATTGGTACCCCCTACGGCGAGTCGTCCTCTGATATTGTACCTAATCGTACTGCCAACTGCGATGGGGGCAATACTGGGATAGCATGATGAATCAAGAAAGAAGGAGCAGACAATTTATTATCTGAGTAAGAAGTTTAATGATTGTGAAGCCCGATACATGGTGATGGAAAAAACATGCTGCGCTCTAGTTTGGACCTCAAAATGGCTAAGACAGTATATGCTCTATTACACTACTTAGCTGATCTCCCGAATAGATCCTCTGAAGTACATATTTGAAAGTCCTCATGTCTCATTAAGAGTCTCAAAATGGCAAGTGATATTATCAGAGTTTGATATCAAGTACATGATTCGAAAATCCATCAAAGGAAGTGCAATCGCAGACCATTTAGCTGAAAACCCTCTCGAGGGTGGACAACTAATAACGTCCGAGTTTCCGGATAGAGAAATATTGGTGGCAGAAGAAGAAGAAGAAGAAGGAGAGGAGTCTGTGTGGAAGATGTATTTTGATGGGGTAGTCAATATGTATGGCAGTGGCATAGGAGTCGTCGTTGTTTCGCTAACCGGAAAACAATACCCAATCACTATCAAGCTGGATTTTGAATGCACAAATAATGTTACAGAATACGAGGCCTGTGCTAGTAGTTTACAAGTGGCAATTGACATGGGGATCAAGCAGTTAAAAGTATTCGGAGATTCGGCACTTATCATTTATCAAGTGAACGTTGAATGGCAAACTAAAGACCCGAAGTTAGTGCCTTATCAAAAGTATTTGACCAAGTTGACCGAGAAGTTTGAAAAGGTGACCTTCTCCCATCTGACTCGAGACATGAATCAGTTTGCAGATGCCTTAGCCACTTTGGCCGTGATGACCAAGTTGGATATCCACAATAACGTCCAACCCATCCAAGTAAAGATACATAGTGAGCCCGCATATTGTGCTATGATATCAAGCAATATATCCAGCACAGAGAATACCCAACTGGGGAAAATGAGGTGAATAAGAAGACTATCCGCCGGTTGGCAATGGCCGTTTTCTTGAATGGGGAAGTTTTATACAAGAGAAGTCATGATGGTACTTTGCTTAGATGTGTGGATTTTGGTGAAACTCGTTTAATCATGACTGAAGTCCATGAAGGAATCTGTGGGACTCATGCTAATGGTCATATGATGGCACGAAAAATTCTAAGGGGTGGATATTATTGGTCTACCATGGAAACAGACTGCATAGAATATGTTCGAAAGTGTCATAAATGCCAGATATATACAGATCGGGTCAACGCACCGCCATTTCCCCTGCACAATATGGTATCTCCATGGCTTTTCTCGATGTGGGGAATAGATGTCATTGGACCAATTAACCCCAAAGCTTCCAACGGTTATCGCTTCATTTTAGTGGCAATTGACTATTTCACCAAATGGGTAGAAACGTCCTCATATGCCATTATTACTCAAAAGGTATTTTTGAAATTCCTCAAGTGGGACACTGTATGCAGATATGGAATCCCAGAGAGGATAATCACAGATAATGCTGCTAATCTCAATGGTGATGAGATACAGAAGTTTTGTGAAAAGTTCAAAATTAAGCATCATAATTCGGCTCCCTATAGGCCCCAGATGAATGGTGCAGTTGAGGCAGCAAATAAGAATGTCAAGAAAATTGTGGCCAAGATGGTCGTGAACTATAAGGACTGGCATGAAATGTTACCCTATGCTTTGCATGCATATCGTACCAATATACGATCAAGTATTGGGGCAATACCTTTCTTTTTGGTGCATGGAATAGAAGTTGTCTCTCCCATAGAAATTGAGATTCCTGCTTTGAGGGTTTTGATGGAGGCAGAGTTAGAGGAATCTGAATGGGTAAAGACTCGGTATGAGCAATTGAATATGATAGAAGGAAAAAGACTAGCAGCTATTTGTCATGGACAATTGTATCAAAGTAGAATGGCCAGAGCCTTTAATAAGAAAGTTCGTCCTAGAGAATTCTATTCTGGAGATTTGGTTTTCAAGAAAATTCTCCCTAATCAAGAGGATGCCAGAGGAAAGTGGGCTCCGAGTTATGAAGGCTCTTACATAGTCAAGCATGCATTTTCAGGAGGGGCATTAATTTTGCAGAACATGGACGGAGAAGAATTGCCAAGACCCATAAACACTGATGCCATTAAGAGATTTTATGCCTAAAAAAAAAAAGGACTCATTAGGTTGAAAACCCGAAAGGGCGGCCTAGGCAAAAGTTAGAGCAAAAAAAAAAAAGAAGTCTGCTAGGTCGAAAACCCTAAAGGACGGCCTAAGCAAAAGTTAGGACAAATAAATAGGTAAAATCTCAAAGAAAAAAGGTCTGAAGCTCCTTGAAATATTAAACTGGGGCAATTTTGATCTGCATTCAATTGGCTTTACTGGAGCAATTTTTAAACTGGGGCAAAATTACTGAAAGATTAAGAGAAAAATGTGCTGAAGAAAGTAACAACAGAGACAGTGGTTGAATTATCAAACGATTGCAGGGAATCAATTGATTGAGGAACAAGGAACCAATACTGGGGCAATTTTTCTTTTCCTTGCAATTTTCTTCTATGCTTTCATCTTTCAAGCATGTGTCTTACTTAATATTCATGTACAATTGATTACCAGAGAAATAAAAGGAAGTTTGTTCATTCAACGAATTTCTATCCATTCATGAATGCATATTTAACTCATTAAATTATGTCTCAAATAACATAAATTTAAGGTCAACAGTTTGATTTTGATAATTCTACAGCAATGCTTCAATGATTGAGTCAGATTAAAAGATCTCGATAGTTCAAAAGTGCAGATTTCAATATGACATTTGCTGGAAATGGTTTCAATACTTCTCACGTAAGCCTTTGTTGATAAGAAGAAAAGGAAGGGTCGAATTAAGTTTTGAAAAAAATGAAGAAATAAAGAAAGGAAAAGAGTAAGTCAAGAGGATTCCAAATCAACCAAAGGGTCTGATGATGAAAAGCATGTGAACAAGGGTTTGATTGGTCAAAGCTTTCCAAAGTTGTCGCTGGTTTGAATGATTAAAAGAAAAATTGTCTAACTGTCACAAATGTTTTCCTTGCATTTTAAGTTTTCGAGCGCATCGGCTCATTACATTTGCATTTCAAGTTTTGAGTGCATCGGCTCATTGCATGTTTAAGTTTTGAGCGCATCAGCTCGTTGCATTGCATTTTAAGTTTTGAGCGCATCTGTTCATTTCATTTTCGAGTGCATCGGCTCATTGCCTTTTAAGTTTCGAGCATCACATTTCATTTTCGAGTGCATTGGCTCATTGCCTTTTAAGTTTCGAGCACATCTGCTCATTTCATTTTCGAGCGCATCGGCTCATTGCATTTTAAGTTTTGAGCGCATCGGCTCATTGTATTTACATTTCGAGTTTTGAGCGCATCGGCTCATTGCATTATGTTTTAAGTTTTGAGCGCGTCGGCTCATTGCATTTTAAGTTTTGAGCGCATCGGTTCATCGCATGTTTAAATTTTTGAGTGCATCGGCTCGTTGCATTAGCATTTTAAGCTTTAAGTGTGCCGGCTCATTACATGTTTAAGTTTTGAGCGCATCAGCTCGTTGCCTTGCACTTTAAGTTTTGAGCGCATCGGCTCCTTACATTCTAAATTTTGAGCGCATCGGCTCTTTGCATTTTAATTCTTGAGCGCATCGCTCCTCGCATTGTGTTCTCACATTGTTCTTTATTTCTCCTAAACAAAATTTGAGTTCATTTATTTACTCGTTCCTCACTATGATAAAATGAAAAGCTGCGGTTATTCATTTTATCTAGTAAGAAACTAGTAAAGAGGGGCAACTGTAAACACCGAATTTTGTCCGAGATATTTTGTAAATAAAATAAAAAATAATAATAATAATTAAATAAATAAAAATATCCAGCCTAATCCATTAACCTACCCATTGACCCAATATCTAGCCCAATCCATTAACCTACCAATTGACCCATTATCTAACCCACAACCCATATCCTAAACCAACTCAAACTCACCATAAACAAACTCATCATAAACAAATCCCAATACTAATCTTATACCAACCCTAACACTCATCCGAAACAAACCCCATCACTTATCATTAACAATTCCTAATTACACTACAACTCAAACACTTCTACCTAAACCCTTCCTATATTAACCCCTAACCCCCACGCACAAAAGGACCTTCAGCTTTCAACTCATAAAACACCTTCGACACACACCATAGCCATATTATTTTTTGATATCACGTAACCTTCCACTTTCACAGCAACCTTCAGCTCAATACTTTTGACCGTAATTTGCACCTCTGGACCTTAACTATTATTTGTGCCAAAAACCCATTTCACGTTAGCTAGCCTTCACTACCACTTTGCTTCTCATAATCACCACCTCTGCCAACTCCATTCACGTTAGTCTACCACTTTCTTTATCATCATTACCATTAAAACTCCATAACTGCACAACCCAACCAAGCCATTATCATCTTCACCCATTGCATTACTACCATCCATCACTCAACAGAAAGCACCAAAATCACCATTACTAAGCCTCCATCCATAACCATAACAACCACCTCCGTTAACCCGCACGTAGCAGCCCACCGCACCGCAGAACCAGGACCGTGCGGCTCGCTCCACACCGCTGCCGGCAGCCCGCTGAACCAGATCCACTCCATCAGAGCCAACCTGCACCGGTGAACCAGCCTGAAACGCACTGCTCCAGACTGCACGCCGAGCCGGACCGTCGTCCACTCCCGCTGCCCAAGCGCAACCCAGCTGCCCAGACTACTCCTCGCTGAATCTGCGCCGTCGACTGCGCCTCACGAAGCTTCCAGATCCAGTCAGCTTCCGAACCGTAGCTCCGCCTCGTCCCGTGACAACCCACTGCCGCTTGAAGCCAAACTAGATCCGGCGATTTTGCACGTTGCCGACAAGCTAGATCACCGTCACACCGCCCAGCAGTCGCACCCCTACTTGGATCTCACCGGACTGGTCTTCGTCTTCTCCGTTCTCCAGCAAATATCCTAAAAGAAAAAGACCCGCTTTCTTTCTCTAGTTTTCTCATAAGCCCTTATTATTTTTTTGTATAATTAAATGGGCTCTAAACTAATGGGAGCTAAAAAGGGCTAAAAAAAAATGAAAAAAGGTAAAGAAAAATGATAAAACAATAAAGTACAAAATATAAAATAATTAAATATTTTCTAAAAAAATGGGGGGAATAAAATGGGATTAACCGAGTTGCGATAGCTTGTTAATCTCATAACTATTTTTGGATCATCTGAGTTGTGACAACCTAATGATTCGAATTATTTAAAAAAAAATAAATTACTATTTAATAAAGATTCAAAATTCATTTTTTTTATTATTTTCTTCTTTTTTTTCTAGGTAATTTTAGATTTAAAAAAATCTCATTTAATAGTAATAAATTTAATAATCAGTGAGTGACTTTTCTAGCGTGACACGAGCTTCACCTATTCAAATCTTAATTTGATTAACAGAGTCGCGACGACCTGTTAATTCAAATTTTTATAAAATAAAAAAATAAATCTTTTCTTTAAATAAAATCAACTAACTCACACTTATTTTTTATAGAACTACGTGACTTTGAGTTCCTCATTGCACCTGAGGGTACGTAGGAGCAGAATCTTTATTTTGTCAATCCAAATTTTAAATTTTCATAAATTATTTATTTTGTTTTGTTTTGTTTTGTTTTTTTTTTATAAAAATGGGTAAAACAAATATATTATGAGATTACTATGTTTTGCATAACTAATTTAGGATAACCGTTTTAAAACGGGTGTATTAGGGGTGCCGTGGGGTTAAGTTTCCATCCTTCCCTATGCATAATCGACTCTCGAATTTGATCTAGTTCCAAAGACCATTTTCTAAAAAAGTTTTCCAATTTTTCCTAATTTTAATAAAATTGGTGGCGACTCCTAACTAATTCATTTTATTTGGCCGCTCCCGCCGCGATTTCGGTCGTGACAACCAACTTATGGAGGGATGGGAAAAACCTAGTTGCCAAGTACCTATAATGTAAGTCTTTGTTTGACTAGTTCTTTTAATTATTTGATTTTTTTTCGTATCCTTCTACCTACAAATTTGTGTCTATTCTTTCTTATTTGAATAGAATGTGATATGATTTTGAAGAAGAGAACCAAGAATCATTTGTGATCAGAAAGTCTCAGCTTGATCTTTATTTGGAAGAGCCTAAGCTTGTGGGACACAATGATTTAGATGTTTTGGAATATTAGAGGGATCGTTCTCATCGATATGGTGACCTTACAAGAATGACTAGTCATATCTTGAGCATCCTAATAACCACGGTGGCATCTGAGTCCGCTTTTAGTATTGTTGGCTAGATTTTGAATAAGTATAGAAGTTGTATGCTTTCCACAAATTTGCAAGCTCTCATATGCACTCGTAATTGGTTACTTGGGTTCTCATCTAGTGGTAAAATTTACAATTTCATTAGTTTTAATATTTGATTTTTCTTATCTTGGTTCTTAGTTACTTTTATTATTTATTAATTTTGGTTATAATTATTTGTGTATGTTAATATGTGGATGACGATGGAGATGTTATTGAGGAGAAAATTCATAACTAAACTTTGAGCTTCATGGATTGCAATTGGTTTTTTGGAGATAACTAATGTGTGGTTAGTGATGTTTTGATAACACCATATGCACCACTTGTGATTTTTGAAGTAACTAATGTGTGGTTGGTGATGTTTTGAGATAACTATTGCAACTAATTCTTGATGGAAAAGTTTGCTAGTAGAAGGAAAAGACTACCAACTAATTCTATACTTTGATTTTTTTTTACGTAAATATGACTAAATATATGATGGCTAATATGGTGTTACTATCAATTGTAAATGACTCCTCTATGGTGCTAATTTAGTAATGTTACTACTGTCTTTTAGTGGTATTTTGGTGTTACTTGTTAATTTTATTGTAGTGGTGCCATTGTTACTATTCTATAGTTGTGTGGAATTCCAAGTCTTTAGAGTTTGGATAGGATAATGCTGGTTTGGCTGGAGAGTTCAATTTCCTTGCTATTTGTGGCCTTAAAATGCTTTGCAACTTGTAAGTTGTGATTCATGAACAACCACTTCACATAAAGTATCGTACATATTGTTCTAATGGAATCACTTGAATTCCTTGATCTGTCCCTCAACAAGTTTAATGGGCTAGTACCCTCTAACTTTGTTGAGTTACGTAATTTAGAATATCTGAATCTTTTTTCCCTCAATTTTGATTCTAATTTTTTTATTTATTTAGTAAGAAGTATTTTGTTGTCACAAATTTTTTAAAAAAAGGCCAGTGGGCTTACTCGTTTAGCCCATAGCCCACATAAGACTAGGCTAGGTTATAAAAATGTAAGCCCACATGTATTTTGGCCTGGCCTGGCCCAGCTTGAATTTTCATTGGCTCGTTTTAGGCTGGCCTATTTTGACACCCTTTCATATACCCTCTCAAGTTACGATGTATAGTGCACCTTATATTTGACCTCCTATTGGAGGGAGTGTAGCTATAATTGTATAACTTAGATTAAAGGTTGATTTGGTCATAAGGCTTGGTCATTAGGTCAACAGTCCGACTATAGATCAAATGGCCAAATAAAAGAAGGAAATATTTTTTTAAAAATATATTATATGAAAAACTACTTGATATAAAAAATATTATATTAAAAAATACTAAACAAAAAATATTATATGAAAAGAAAAATGCTTTCAAACAAACGATGATAATAACCTATTAGTTAGATAATAATATATATTAAGAAATTAAGAATAATATTAAATAGGAGCATATGATTTAATGATAAAATACATTTCATGACAATGATCTTTAGATACAATATTCAAATTTTAAAAGTTATATTTTTGAACTTTTAATTCTACAAAAAACAAAAAAACAAAAAAATCAAGTTAACTTGTTGGGCGGTTCACAAAGTCGTCCGAGTTTAATTGGTTCATTGGGGAAAATGATCCAATTAGGTGGTCGGACTGGCTTGAAACTTGGGTCACGGGTTTCCAGGGCAAACCGAATGAGTTGGTCTGGCCTGTACAACTATGGGTGAAGCTTTTTTAATGAATTAACTTTATTTAAAAAGTGAGTCTTAAAGTAAGGTATATTTCATTTTAGTTCCTATGAGAAATTATTCCACCTCCATAGTCATCATCATCAGACACCATAGTTTCCTAGCTTGCTTTCTTTACTCACTCTACCTACTCTATCACACACAAATAAGTTGGGTTTTGATTATCTCATTTTATTTCTCACTTTACTTTCTTTTCAGCTAACTTGGATTTCAGTCGTCTTGTAGTTGCACTCTTCGATATCCATTTTCAACAAATAATTTGGATAAGGGTTGTGAACAGGGAGCAACACCATGGAGGCTGTTAATTATCATTTTGTTGTCCTTCTTGCCTGACACATAATTTTTGGCTTTTTACATTCCAACTATATAAATTATAACTTATAAATCTTCTTTTTTCCATATATATATATGGTTTAAAAGTAACTACTAAGATAAAAGCATAAAACATAATGATTTAAAAAAAATCCAAAATGTTCAAAATCAGATATGTAGACATAATTTGGTTTGATTTCTATTTTCAAGCTTTTGTGAAGGAAATGGGGGAAAAAAGTTATTTTCATTATTTCCTTCACAAAAGCTTGAAAGTAGGAAACAAAGTGACAACATGGTAGTATTTTTGTAATTATTAGTGAAAATATATAAACTAAAAATGAAAATAAAAAACAATCCAAATTCCCCTTTATATTATACTTCGTTTTGTCTTTGCTCAGTGGTAGCCATTGTAGGTATCTTGTATGTGTGAAAGGTGATAGTTCCCTTTGGTAGTCGGTCATAAGGTTGCCTTTTATAATACTTTTGAGATGAGGGTATAGGGCCCTTTAGCACAAGGGCCCAGGAACAGTCCTTAGCCCCCTAACTCGAAGTGATAAAAGAATGAACGAGCTAAGTGGTGAGGGTCATGAAAATGTATAGGACATGTGTTGTGATCGTGATTGCGGCGGGAGCGGCGAAAAATAAATAAGGTTTTGGAAAAAAGAAATGGAGTCGCCACCAATTTATTTTTATTAAAAAAATTAAAAAACCTGAAAAGATTGTCTACGTTCAAAATCTCAGGTTCGGGATTCTAGTTATTCACAAGGAAGGGTGAAGACTTAACCCCATAGCACCCCTGATGCATATGTCCTAAGACGGTTACCCTAAGTCCATTGTACAAATTTTTTATAACTCTGAAAAATATTTATTTTACCCTTTTTTAAAACATAGAAAGAAATTAACAAATAAATTATGAAAATTTAATTTTGGCTTGACAGACAAGGGATTCTACTCCTACGTATCCTCAGATGCAATGAGGAATTCAAAGTCACGTCGTTCTTTAAAAAATGATTGTGGGTTAGTTATTTTTAAATTTGAAAAGATTTTTTTTTTTTTAAAAAAAAATTCACATGCTTTTTTTCTTTAAAAAATAAATTATCAAGTTGTCACAACTTAGATGATTTTAAACTTACAAGATTAACAAATTGTCGCAACTCAGCTAATCCCGTTTTATTCTTCTCAACAAGATTCAATTATTTTTTTTTTATTTTATCCCTTTTTAATAAAAAAAAATAGCTCATAACCTACTAACAAGACTTGGCCCAAGTTATCTAATTTCTTGTCCTCAAAACTAAACACAAAAAAAAAAGAAACTACTAACCCAAGTAAAATTTACTAATCCATCTAAAAGGCTTCTAAAAGCCCAAAAGGAGAGAAATAACCCCCCCAAAACCTTATTATTATTATTATTTTTTTTTCTACAGATTTTTTTTTAAAAAAATAAAAGTTACTTAAAAAAAACAACAACAGGCTTCTGAGCCTCTGAAACAAGGAGATGAAAAAGGATTTTAGCCTCTGAAAGAAGATAACGAGAGAGAGAGAGAGAAAGAGAGGCATCATGCAGGAATCCTCTGAAACTGAACAACCGACAGTGCACGGCGGTCCAGGCATGCGACGCGCATAGTTGGGCAGTGACGACATATGGATGTGCAGAGACGACGGTGGAGCTCGAAGGACGCTGCTTTGCTTTATGGTGCTAGGATCACGGTGGAGAGAAGGCTGCGCAGATCTAGGCGGTGAGCTTGACGGTGAAGGGCGGCAACGACAGCCTTGGTGACGCTCGCGGACGGGGTGGCTAGGTGATGACCCGGACGTAGAGCACGGGCTCAGATCCAGTTTTCTGAGATGGAGGACGCGCAGTGGCTATGGGATCTGGTTTTGGTGGCTGATCTGGTTTGGTGTAGGGTGAAGAAGAGAGGTGGGGGTGGTGTGATGATGGCCGTGGGATCTGGGTTTGTATGGACGACTGGTTGATGAAGATATGGTGGTTGTTGCAAGGGTGAGGTTGGGTCATTGGTGATGGCTGATTTCACTGAGGCTGTTTGGGGTTGTTTTAGAATGGCAGAGGATGACAAAGATGGGTTTGTATTGCTGATAAAAAATTGTGTGTTCTTGTATGAGATTCCGCTATTGATGGAAGGTCTTGTGGAATGACAGAAGTGATAGGATTAGAGTGAGTTCAAGGTGTTTGATGTTTTGCCATATTGAACTTTGATTGCTAATGATAGTGGAAATCATTGGGTCTTGGGGTTGAGATGGGATTTTTTTTTTTAATGCGCTCTGTGTCTACCTCTTCCCCTTAACAGTAGAAGCCCCCTCCATTTTCCTTCTCCCAATCCCCCCCATTCTTGGTGCCTCAGCCTTGGTTTTTAAAGAGAACATTGGGGATGAAGAGTCTTTCCATGTTAACCATGTTGCACGAGCTGATTATGTTAGGTCCATTTCTCCTTTCCTTTCTTGTGCTCCATTTCTTTGTCCCATGCCTCTTCTTCCCTAACGTGCTGCTTCATCCTTCTTTCTCTTTATGCTGCTATGACCTGGACAACTTGTTTTGTCTTTTGTTTTTGGCCTGTTGCAGCATTTCTGTATTCATGTTCAACTTGTATACTTTTTGTTTTTTTCTTTTTGGCTTTGTGAATTTGCAAATTGCTACCTATCATTAACTTTTTTTTTTTAATGTAAAAAACTCAAGACAAATGAGCTAAGGTAGTTAAATGGATTTGAACATTTTTTTTTAAATTAGATTGGGCTTAATTTGGATTATGGAATCAAATTATTTTATTTATTTAATTTTTTATTATTTTATTATCTCTTTTTTTAATTTTAAAAAATACTTGGACAAAATTAGGTGTTTACAGTTGTCTCTCTTTGCTTGTTTTTTATTAGGTAAAAAGAATAATCGTGGTTTTTCATATTATCATTATAAGAAATGAGTAAAGACATGAACTTTAATTTTGTCTGGCCATGCATGAAATGAAGTGCATGGGCAAGGCAAAGATGTTAATTAAAAACAAATGAACTGAAATGCAGATTCACGAGCTGTCACAGCGTCATCAATCCTACCAAGGTGACGCTCAACGTAAAGCTAGAGACGTCACTACCTTGTCAACAAGTTGTCACAACTTAATTGACGTTTATTAAGCAAAAAGAGTTTTTTTTTTTATTTTTTTTAAAGACGTTGGGTGACTTTGTGTCTGAAAACGTAAAAGATGGTGGGCTTGACCTAAATTTTAAAAAACAATTGGTTTGTCGTAAAATTTAAAAGATATTGGTTTTGACCCGAAATTTAAAAGATAATATGTTTATGTGTCCCAAAATTTAAAAGACAGTGGACTTTTGTGTCTCGAAATTTAAAAGACAATGAGCTTCTGTGTCCCAAAATTTAAATGACAATGAGCTTATGTGTCCCAAAATTTAAAAGATAGTGTGCTTCTATGTCTCAAAATTTAAAAGACAGTGGGCTTATGTGTCCCAAAATTTAAAAGACAGTGGACACTTGCGCCCCAAAAATTAAAAGGCATTGGGCTACCACGACCCAAAATTTAAAAGGCAATGGACAACTGCGTCCAAAAAATTTTAAATGTAATGGCTACTGTGGCCCGAAAATTTAAAAGGCAATAGGTTATTGCGGCCCGAAAATTAAAAGGCAATAGGCTGCTGTGGCCCGAAACTTAAAAGGCAATAAGCTGTTGCAGCCCAAAATTTAAAAAGTAATGGGCTACTATGGCCCAAAATTTAAAAGGCAATAGACTACTGCGACCCAAAAATTAAAAGGCAATAGGCATCTGCGGCCCCAAAATTTAAAGGTCAATGGGCTACTGCGGCCCGAAATTTAAAAGGAAATGGGCTACTATGGCTTAAAATTTAAAAGGCAACAGGCTACTATGACCCAAAAATTAAAAGGCAATGGGCTACTATGCTCGAAATTTAAAAGGCAATGTGCTATTGCGGCCCAAAAATTAAAAGGCAATGGGCTACTGCGACCCAAAAATTAAAAGGCAATGGCCATCTTGGCTCAAAAGATTTTTTCTTTTTATTTTTTTTCTCTTTTTTTTTCTTCTTTTTTTTTTCTCTTTCTTTTTTCTCTCTTTATTTCCCCCATTTTCTTTTATTAAAAGTCATTTGAATTAACGACAACTCTAGAAAGCTTTGACCAATCAAAACCTTGTTCACGTGTTTTTACCCATTAGACCTGATAGTCTCGACCCTATTTATCCATCTTTTCTCTCTTTCTTCTTCTTCCTCTTTCTCTCCTTTTTTTATTCTCATTTTCCTGTTTTTTGCTCTTAACTCTCCTTTCGAGAAGTGAGATGATCATCCCTTATTACGACTCTTGCTTGGAGCTACTAAGTCCTTGCGAAAAAATTTTGCCCTAGTATTTAACTTTGTCCCTCATCCAATTAATTCTCTGCAACTACTTGAGAACTCAAATGTTGTCTCTGTTGTTTACTTCCTTGAACATATCTTCTCCTTAGTCCTTCAGAAAATTTGCCCCAGTATGACCGATTGAATGCAATCAAAGTTGCCAAAGAAAATTGTCCCAGTTTAAGTCATTCCAATTTACTTGCCCTAACTTTTGCTTAAACCACCTTTTTGGGTTTTTAGTCTAATGGGCTCTTTTCCTTTTTGCTCGGGTACCTCTTATTTCTAGATTATCCCTTGAGGTAACATTTTCCTTCAATTGTAACTTTCAAGTTCTTTTCGATCTGAATTGTTCATCAGGAGATTACCATTAGATGGTCAAATCATAGTGTTGTACTCATGTTCACCTTGCCTGAAGCATTATGTGACAGATAGACATGGATTCAAAAGTACAACAAGAAAGAAATGAACAACTTTCAGGTTGGTCTTGGAAGTTTGACTACAAAGAGGGTATTTACAAAGGATGAGTATTTGGAAAAAGACACAAATAATGGTATGGGATTCAAAGAAGTGTTGCCCAGTATGGATTGGTTCGACCTTCATGAAAGTCATGTTTAGTTGCCTACTAGGCATTATTGTCAATGATTTCCTTTTGCAGAGCATGTACATCAAGCCAAATTGAACTAAAGAGAAATTTGCCCTAGTGTATGACTAAATTGAATAGGGGAGACGCCCTAATAACCAAAAGATTTGCTATAGCGTAGGTTAAATTGAACCAGGAAAAAGAAAAAATTGCCCCAGTTTAGAGTTGAATTGAACAAAGTAGAAAGTTGTCTTAGTGCAGGGCCAAATTGAACCAATCTAGGGCTGAATTGAATAGAACAACAACTCGCCCTAAAGACCAAAGACTTGCCTTAGTGTGGGTCAAATTAAACAGAAGAGAAATTTGTCCCAGTGTAGGTCAAATTGAACCAGGGAAATTTGCCCCAGTGTAGGGCCAACTTGAACATGATAAAAACTTGTCTTAGTGTACGCCTCTTTTTTTTTTCTTTTTCTTCTTTTTTTATTTTTTTCTTTGTTTTTTGTTTTTAAAAAAGTATAGAACTAGATACTTGTTTGAGCATGACCTTTTGTCTCAGAATTAAAACTTATGAAAATAAAAACAATCATTCATTGGTCAGAATAGACTTTTTAAGGATTGTAACGTGGTCAGGGTTAGTGATTATGAAATGAAAGATATAAGGCTCAAACAAGTGTCCAAGGGTTGAATGGGACCAATGATCCTTGTTTAAAATTAAACTTTGTCGACTGCTTTCGCACTTTTCAGGCACACTTTTCTCTTATTCTTCTCTATTTATTCCTCTTTTCTTTTCACTTTAATCATTCACCTTTGTTATGACGCATTTCATTTCCTTTTTTTTTCTTTCCCTTTTCTTCCTTTTTATGTTTTTTCCTTTTTAGTTTTTCATCAAAATGTTTCACTTTCTGCCCCTTTCACCTTTTCTTCCATTTTCTTTTTCCATTATGCTTTAAAAAAGTCACCATGATAAACAACCTTTGTTTTGTGTTATCCCTTAATGTAGAGATGATCCTTGTTCAAGGTTTATTGAAGAAAACTTTCAAGCCCAAAAAGGGACAACGAGAGATAGTGAAAAGATGAATTCTTGTGAAGGAAAGAGAAAGATGATCAATTTTCATTTCAAATCTTGATTGCTCATTTTTAAAAATTTAATTTAGAGACAAAAGGATAATGCACACTAAGTAATTACTTCTTTGCCCCCATTTATTTTTCATTTTAATTCTTTTTTTTTTGTTTTTGCAAAGGGCACTTGCAAATGTGGACTTTATGACCATTGACTTTTATCAAAGCAAGGATTGTCAAGAATTTGAGTCCCATGGGGTCCTAACTAAAAGAAAGCAAGATAAAGGAAAGAAAAGAATGACAAGAAAGACATGACAAGAACATGAGTGCTAAGAACATAGGAAAAAGAAACAAGGTATGTTGAGATCTAGACAAATCCACTACATTAATGCTTCAAAAAAGTTAACATAAGTTCAAAAACCTCAAATGATTTTAATGATTAAATAAACCAGGAGTCAATACAATTAAACCATTATTTCATGATAATCATTTGACAAACAAATCAGAAAACTAGCTACTCAGAAGTTTCCCAGTGCTGGAGGATCATCATTCAATCAAACTTTCTGAGGTTTTCCTTGTAAGCATTTGATCCTATTCCAGATAAGCATGAGCATGTGTAGGAACACCTGACACAGCTTGATGGATTACAGAGCTATTGTCGTTCATGAGTATGTTGAGATCTCATTTAATTCATTCGACCCCAACTCCACCCTTGTTCTTTACATTCTCGCATGTCATTTATTTACTTGATCTAATCTTTCATTTACTTCATATACTTCTTATCCCGGATCTCTCTTAATCACTTGCATGGGTGTTGTCTACAATTCAATCTCATGATCTTGTGTTTTATTATCGTTCACTATCCTCGGTTTTATTGTGTTTTGAAAAAAAGAAAGTTAATACTAATGGAATAAAAAACATTTTGTTCATCGTTGTTTTTTTTTCTTAAAAAGTGAACACATTTAAGAATGCATGATGAATTTTTGTTTTGTTTTTGTTTTTAACATGCAAGGAACTTTTTTTTTTGTAAACATGTAACAAAGGATTTTTTTGAGAAAATTTTTCTTCTTTGGGAAACTATAATGCAAAAAGAAGTCAACATTTGAATTGGACATTTTTGAACTTTTATTTTATGAAAATGATGAAAATTTTGTTTTTAAATTTTTCTTGCAAAGATATTATGCTAATATAGAATGAATGATGACTACAAGACTAGGATGAAAACTCTTTTTTTTTTTTTTTAGGATGCAGCAAGAACTTTTTCTTTCTTTTTTTTTGTAGGTTATCATGAAAAAAAAACTACTTGGTTAGGATGAAAACTTTTTTTTTTTGCAAGGACAGATGACTATTTGATTAGGAAAATGATTTTTTTATTTATGAAATCCTATCATGCTATGAGAAATGACTATTTGGATGAAATATTTTTTTCATTTTTCTTTTTGATGGGGATGCTAGAATGCAAATGATTTTTTTTTTTTCTCTTGTTTTTAAACTAGAAATCATTTTGTCTCTCTCTCTCTCTCTCTCTCTCTCTCTCTTTTTATGCAAAATGTTACGCAATGAAAAAAATGATTATTGCACTACATGTAATGGATGGATGCACAAGTGAATGAGTGAATGGATGAACATGATAATTTTTATTTCTCTCAAGGTTTATTTTAACAAAAGGGACACCATAAATATTCAAGACAAGTATGATTTGTCATGTTAATGATCTCATCAAAATTCTCTAACTTCATTCATGAATGGAATGCAAAGATAGGCCCTTTCAGAGAGGAATGTTTGGATGATAGTGAATGGTTCTTCCCCTTCTTCTTTTTCTTTCAAGAGAAAGAGGTGAATGATTTATTTTGTAAAAAAAATTACAAAAGAAATACATTGAGTTAGTAAATTGTTGACCCACCCGTAATGACTTATTTCTAATCACGACTCACTTCTTCTTTGGAAAGTTTTTTTTCAAATGTAAGTTTGTCACATTTGAAGGCTAAACAACTTAACCAAATCCAAGTATTCATTGATACATGAAATCAAAGGGAAGTATTTATAGATTTTTTTATTTTTAGTTTTCCCCATTTTTCTGTATAAAAAAATGCTCCTTTTGTGTCCTCATGAGATTGCCTTAAATTTGGGGATTTTTATCATAAGGAACTATGAGTTTTTCTAATTCATGAGAACTTTCATTGGGTGACTCTACTATTCTAAAGGCTTCTAGAGCTAAGTCCGATTTCAAAATATTGACCACAAATAGTAGATAAACCACTAGGTGTGAGACAATCGTGAAAAAAAGGTACACTCTAGATGAGGTTTTCGCAATAACCAAACATGATGTACATCCAAAATGGCTACCACTACGAAACTTCTACCTAGCTTAGGCTTTGTAACGCCCCTTTTTTTGGGAGGGAACGTCACATTGTCAAATAGAAATGCAGAAAATAAAATTTTTGAAATTAAGACCCGGTTCGTTTTAGTTAAGGTTATTTTGTTCGATTTGTTGTTACATAAATAAAATGGCGATATATATATATATATATATATATATATATATATATATATATATATATATGTATATATTTTTTCTTTTAATTATTATTTGTATTATTGTTATTTTTTTTCTCTTCAATTAGTAGAACATAGTGACGAAAAGTGAATAACAATAAGGAGTAAGATAGAAGATAAAACTTAAATCTGAACAACATGCATATATATATATATATATATATATATATATTAGACATATAGATATAGATAGATATCAAATATGTTTTAGATACAAGCCTGGAATTCTCAAAAAGCAAAACTATACATGCCCAAAGGATCAAACATATACATCCCCCAAGATATCAGAATATACAGCCCACCAAAAATAAAACATCAGGCCCCCAAAATAAAACACTGGCAGCCATCAGTAGCTACCAGTAATGTCAGTCCCTCAGACGAGGAGGGATCGTGTCAGGATTCTCTGCGGGGTCCTCCTCATCCGAGGAAACCTCCATAGGAACCACAAAGCCACGGGCAGGAGCCCAAGCAGTGGAATCAAAAGAGTCCTCCTGTGGGGTGTAGTAGCGGTCACCCCACATCTCCCAGATGGGCAGATAAAACTCCAAGCGCAGGCTGATGCAGCAGGCAAGAATCAGCGGCTCATGACGCCTCCAGGCCAGCGAGATCGATATGTCTCCCAGGTAGACACAGCGGTCGGAACTCAGGTTAATGTGCCAGCACTCTGGCCCCCCAAGGAAGGTCAGACGCACATCACCCAGAAATCTGCGTATGCGTGCCTCCATGCTCCACAGTAGATGCTAATCGTGATCAGGGTAGAAGCTGGTGAAATCAGGAGCTCCAACCTCCTTGCCGTCATCTTTGATGAGACACAATATATAGGTAGAAAATAACAAAAATGCAGGAAAGAGGTAAGACATCCTACCATCATTACCAATTATAGCAGCAAGAAACAAAGCGGCACGACGTGCCCAAATAGCATTTCAAGAACAATAATAATAATGATAGACAGTAAATACAACAAGAAGGTGTAAGCGCTTCGAGTGCAGTCATTCATCATAATAATAAATAAACAGTTCAAACCCACATAAAGTAGTAATTATCAGATGGTATGATATCTCATGATGCATATGCACACATTACCCAAATTCCTACTCCATGGAGCTAGACATAAACAGTCGTAGAGAAAGATCAGGAGACACGTCTGCAACTCGGCTGCTGAGGCCAAAGTGCTATAACTCAACAGTTTTCCATGTGCACATCCAGGCATTGTGCAGACAGTCTACGCTAGATCACGATATAGGACAGTGTCTCGGTCCGGATCGTCGGTGCGTTTACATCGGTCTGCCCCACAGGCAGGAGAGCTACCAACCGCCCATTGCGAGGAACCCGCACCCCGACGTCCCCAAGGTCTATAACGACCTACACTAGTCTACTCGCACCCGCACTAAGGTGTGTTCAATCTCCTAGGCAACTTGGCCTTAACAACAGTCCAAAGGACATTTCACAATGCATAAAGACTCTATGCATAAACATGTATGATCATCATTACATACAATTCCACAATGTGCCACAATTGGCCAAGAGAGTATCAACACATCATTGGTCACTCACATGGACCCACAATTTCATAATATTGAAATTAAATAGAGTACTACATTTTTAAGGTCTATTATGAATCCTTACTTAAAATTAGTCTTTCTTACGAAGTTCGTCTCTAATTAAATTATCACAATTAGTTAAATTTTTCTAATGTAATTTATTCTCCTACATTTGGAAGGTTATTCTAAGATCTCAAAGTCTCACACTCTCTTGTTCTTGCCCTAGTAAAATTACCTTAAGTTTTATGATAAATTTCATTGTTGGTTCTTTAAAATTTATGAACCTCAAGTTAGATCCAATTGTTTCCAATTTGCTAATTTTCTATCCTATTACCTATGATTTAAATCATTTGATTATCTAAGTTCTAAGGTTACCAAAATTGCATAATTAAGTCCCAAAAAGGCCCTAGAGGTCGTGGCCTCCCTAGGGAATTAAGTTCCCAATTTTTCCATTCCATTGATTTCACATTACACACTTGATTAAACAAATCCCTCACTTGTTACAATTGTTCACAAAGGACTCCAATTCTTGGGCCCCAAAACCGTGGCCACCCAAGAGAAAATCTTATATCATTTTCTTCCATTTCATGCCTTCCAATCCATTCCAATATACCAATATACACCCACAATCAATCCAATAGCATAAACCAAGTGCAAACAATATGCAAACATACTAATCATACAATCAAAGAATAACCCTCATTAGGGTTTTCTCACAATCAACCACAAACAAGGTTTCTAAATGCTAATAGAGGTTGAGGAGGAGTGTCTTCCTCTTACCAAAGTGAAGAAAACAAGAGAAACCTCCAAGAACTTCTTGCAATTTTTGGATTGGGCACCACCAAAAACCCTAAAATTTCAACTTCATCAAAATAGCACCAATGCTTGAAAAATAAAGCATGGATGGTCACCAAGAAGACCATAAAAACGAAAATGAGAAAAGAAAGTGAAGAATCAAGAAGCTTACCCAAAAACCCTAAGCTTGAAGCTTGAAGCTTGAAGAAAATGGTGAAAATGGTGGACTTTCAAAGAACCACAAGCAAGAAAAGTGTTTAGGAGATGAAGAGGATTAAGAAAATGAGGTTGGATGAAATTTTTGTGATGGATGAGGCCATGGAGGGCTGCTGGCCGTGTGCTTCTAGAGAGAAGGAGGAGAAAATTTCAAAAGGAAGAAGAATGGTGAAGGTAGAGAGAGAAGGTGCATTAGGTGAAATTTTGAAATAAAGTGTTATGATTAATTAAGTGAAAAGCAAAATTATTTCCCCCCCCAAAATTGGCTTCAGCCGTGAGTGAGGAGAGAGAAGAGAGAGATGATCATTTGCATGGGGAAAGAGGGAAGGAAATTTCCTAGAAGCTTCCTCTAAGCTTGCAAGGGAAGTTTCGCACGTTTTCCGATAAAGTGAAAGTAAAATTATCTCCTAATTGGGCACACTAACACAGATGAATATTTATACTATCAGTATCATTTTTCCCCCAGTGTAAAAGAGTTACAGATGATGAAAATAATATTTTATTATCCATCGGATGATTTTACGATTCCGCGACTTCATTTATCGGGTAAAACTTTGAAAAACGTAAACCTCGTAAATTGTACCCGGCATCGGGTTTAGTAAGATCTCCTGTCGACATGTCCACAATTTAGAGTTTACCAACCACAAGAAAATATCACATCTTCCCGGCTCCGCTCAACGTGCACGCAAAACGAGAAATATATTAAAATATTCATCGTTTCCAAAAAATTTCGAAAGAATTCACATAAATCACAAATATTAAAAAATGACTATTTATGATAAAATAAATGATTTCCGAGTGTTACACTGACTTATGTAGATCTCTGCTTAGTGTGCATGCAAAACGATAAATATATTAAAATATTCATCGTTTCTGAAAAATTCCAGAAAAATTCCTAAAAATCAAGAATATTATAAAACGATCATTGATAATTAAACAAACACTTTTTGGGGTGTTATAGGCTTCACTCGGACTCAGGGTATAGGGCCTCACTCGAATGTGTGTAATAAACGTGTAGGTGTAATGGGTGTAGGGAGCATACAAACCTTGTACAAAAATTTAAAAAAACCAAATTTACCCCCAACCTGCAAAAACATATATACAATCGCAAGCCAGTAATCATCTACCCTAGGGTTTCAACAGTTAAGCACAAAATATATATACAAGTCAAAATATACACATGATAATACTATCAGATATTTACATAAAAGTGCTAAATAAAATCTATTTACAAACAAATAAGAAAATAAAAATAAAGACAAAAAGGTATAAATAAATAAATAGAGATTATTAATAATTTGCACAACTAATAACAATAGGCCTAACTCTCTAAGTGTCCCTAGTGGAGTCGCTATCTGTCGCGACCGTGATCATGGCGGGAACGACGAAAAAAAAATAAGGTTTTGGAAAAAAGAAATAAAGTCGCCACTAATTTTATTTTTATTAAGAAAAATTAAAAAACCTGAAAAAGATAGTTTACGTTCAAAATCTCAAGTTCGGCATTCTAGTTATGCCAAGAGAAGGGTGAAGACTTAACCTCACAGTATCCCTGATACATCCGTCCTAAGACAGTTACCCTAAGTCAATTGTGCAAAATTTTTATAACTCTTAAAATATTTATTTTACCCCTTTTTAAAACATAGAAAGAAATTAATAGATAAATTATGAAAATTTAATTTTAGCTTGATAGATTAGGGATTCTGCTCCTATGTATCCTCAGATACAATGAGGAATTCAAAGCCACGTCGTTCTTTAGAAAACGATTGTGGGTTGATTATTTTTAATTTTGAAAAGATTTTTTTTTGTTTTAAAAAAAATTCATTTGTTTTTTTTCTTAAAAAAAAATTATCAAGCTGTCACAACTTAGATGATTTTAAACTTACAAGATTAACAAGCTGTCGCAGCTAAACTAATCTCGTTTTATTCTTCAACAAGATTTAATTATTTTTTTTGTTTTATCCCTTTTTAATAATAAAAAAAAAAGATAACTCATAACCTACTAACAAGACTTGGCCCAAGTTATCCAATTTCTTATCCTCAAAACTAAACACAAAAAAAAAAACCTACTAACCTAAATAAAATTTACTAACCCATCTAAAAGGCTTTTAGAAGCCCAAAAGGAGAGAAATAACCCCCCAAACCTTCTTATTATTATATTTTTTTCTACATATATATATATATATATATATATATATATTTTTTAAAAAAAGTTAATTAAAAAAAACAACAACAAGCTTCGAGCCTCCGAAACAGGGAGATGAAAGAGGATATTAGCCTCTGAAAGAAGATAACGAAAGAGAGAGAGAGAGAGAGAGAGAGAGAGAGAGAGAGAGAGGCATCGTGGGGGGATCCTCTAGAATAGGACAAGCGGCGGTTCACGGCGGTCCAAGCACGCGACGCGCGCAGTTGGGCGGTGACGACGTGTGGAGGTACGGAGACCACGGTGGAGCTCGGAGGACGCTGCTCTGCTTTAGCGTGCTAGGATCACGGTGGAGAGAAGGTTGGCCAGATCTGGGCAATGAGCTTGATGGTGAAGGGCAGCAACGGCGGCCTTGGTGGCGCTTGCGGACGGGATGGCTAGGTGATGACCCGGACAGAGGGCGCGAGCTCGGATCTAATTTTCTGAGATGGAGGACGAGCGGTGGCCGTGGGATCTAGTTTTGGTGGCTGATCTGGTTTGGTGTGGGGTCAGGAAGAGAGGTGAGGGTGGTGTGATGGTGGTCGTAGGATCTAGGTTTGTATGGACGGCTAGTTGATGAAGATATG
Organism: Ormosia emarginata; assembly: GCA_029884605.1. Lineage (NCBI taxonomy): Eukaryota > Viridiplantae > Streptophyta > Magnoliopsida > Fabales > Fabaceae > Ormosia > Ormosia emarginata. The sequence goes on along the minus strand of JAQQTP010000078.1, from coordinate 12,978,779 downwards.
GTGGTTATTGCAAGGGTGAGGTTGGGTAGTTGGTGATGGCTGATTTCACTGAGGCTGTTTGGGGTTGCTTTAGAATGGCAGAGGATGACAAAGATGGGTTTGTATTGCTGATAAAAAAATTTTTGTGTTCTTTGTATGAGATTCCGCTATTGATGGAAGGTCTTGTGGAATGACAGAAGTGATAAGATTAGAGTGAGCTCAAGGTGTTTGATGTTTTGCCATATTGAACTTTGATTGCTAATGATAGTGGATAGGCCTGGGCATGGTTGGGTTTGGTTCAAAGAACCAAACCAAACCATTTTAAAACCAAAAAAATAGTTTGGTTCTTTGAACCGAATTACATTCAATTTATTGAAAAAAATTGAACTGTACAAACTAATTTTTTTAGTTTTGTTAACTGGTTACTAAACACAAATTTAGACTTCAGAGAGACCATTGGTAAAGAAGGATGAGAGGATCCCTTGAACGGCAACGTCATGGGCACAAAGACAGTGACGACGACAAAGCCAAGGTGGCGTGCGACATCAAGGCAACGCTTGGGGGAAGAAAGTGGAGAGGTTTCGCAGATTTCAATGACATCGAGGTGGCGGAGCCAAGGCAGCGTGCAGATTCAGTTTCACACTCTCCGCTGCAATGGCATTGCAGATCGACAAGGTTGAGTTGCAGATTCAAGATCTCACACTCTCTTTTGTGATAGCGTTGCATATCGAGTTGCAAATATGTGGCCATAGAAGAGGTCGATCTGTGATGGCTTTGCTGGTTGAGTTGCAGATAAGAGGTCATTGACGGAAACGAACAATGCCGGAATTTGGTACCAAGTCTCGGCATGGTTGCATGTGTTTTGTGGAGGAGTGGGTGCATTTTTCCATTTGGTGATTGAAACATCAATTATGTTTTAGATAATCCACTTAATGGAGCCAAGAATAGAGCCAAATGGATTGAAAATGAGGATTTGGTTATTTTCCTTTTGATGAAATTTTTTGAGAAAATACATAACAATGAACTAGTCTTTTTCTTTTATTTTATTTGTTTATTTTATTTTTTTATTAGAAATTAGTAATTTTATTAATTAATTTTGTTTTTAGTTTTATACAAAATAAATAATACAAATACATATTTGTCTTTTTAGTTTAATGACTAAATTATTGTATTTTTTTTACTGATTTGGTTTGTTTAACTGTGGTTAATTACATTACTTATTTGTAGAATTAATTGGAACCATTTTTTAATTAGAAAATCGGTTCAATATTAAACTAGTTCAAACAATCCAATTTTTTTTAGTTCAGTGCAATTCTGTTCAACCGTTTGGTTTAGTTTACGGTTCTGTTTGCACACACATAATAGTGGAAATTGTTGGACCTTGAGGTTGAGATGGGGGTTGTTTTTTTTTTTTTTAATGCGCTCTGTGTCTACCTCCTCCCCTTAACAGTAGAAGCCCCCTCCATTTTCCTTCTCCCAATCCCCCTCATTCTTGGTGCCTCAGAACATTGGGGTTGAAGAGTCCTTCCTTGTTGACCATGTTGCACGAGCTGATTATGTTGGGTCCATTTCTTCTTTCCTTTCTTGTGCTCCATTTCTCTGTCCCATGCCTCTTGTTCCCTAACGTGCTGCTCCATCCTTCTTTCTCTTTCTGCTGCTATGACCAGGTGGCAGCATTTCTGCCTTCATGTTCAGCTTGTATGTTTTTTGTTTTTTTCTTTTTGGCTTTGTTAATTTGTAGATTATTAACCAACGTTAACCTTTTTTTTTTAATGTTAAAAACTCAAGACAAATGAGCTAAGGTAGTTAAATGGATTTGAACAATTTTTTTTAATTAGATTGGGCTTAATTTGGATTATAGAATCAAATTATTTTATTTATTTATTTATTTTATTTTTTAATTATTTTTTAAATTTTAAAAGATATCCGGACAAAATTTAGTGATAACAACATGTTTATTGATCGTTAATTTACACTGATCTTATTGTTTTACATTCTCATAGTAATCTTACTGATCACTCTCGTTTTGGTATCTCATAGATGATTACCGATCATTAACTCTATCGATCAATAAAATTTACATCGATCCTTATTCTAAACATTGTTTTTATGAAAAGCCAGTCATCACTATTAATATATAATAGATAACTACTATGCTTTTGAGGAAATGGACCAACCGATCACTACAATCCTAGACAAATTATTTGAATGGTCGATCATCACTTGATTTCCCTTAGCAATTTCAGTAGTGGCAACAGTTTCTCCAGATTCTTCCACACTCACGTATGCATGGGAATAATGGTTTTCTTCTTAATCACTACTTCTAATTTTGATTGTCAAACTATATCATATTTGATCAATATTTCTAATCAGGACTTCCAATACGTACATAATATTGATCGTTATTATTGATCACTTCTACTTATACAACGCCTATTTTGTCCAAGTATGCTAACAGAAGCCAGTATATGTTTAAAAAATAATGACCGATAAACATATAGGGTTTGTATCAACTTATAGTGGTCGTTCTTCTCAAATAGTCAAGTCCACAACTTTAAATTCTTTGATTGAGAATTTGGTTTATGCTCTATGCAAGACCCCAATCCTCATTTAGAGATATTTTGTAATATCAATCAACACATGTGATTATATGCAATTATTATGCCTTTTAATTCAAAACTTCATTTGGGTATAAAATATCGATTGTGGTGATTATCGATCATTTCTTCTTCTGCATACAACCTCTTCAAGAAAAATAATAAGAGAATAATTTCAATCAAGAGAATAATGGTCTCTATCTTTTTCAAAAGTGATAAGAGAATGATTTGACTTGATATCAAACATTGTTGTAAATTGATAGACACAAATAATATCAATAGAGTAATGGACTTTAACAAATTTCATAGTCAGAGTATCATAGTTAAGCAAGATACAGCAAATATATGCTCAAGTATGTATTTTTCGTAATAACAACTTGGTGCAAATGCAAGAGAGAAAGTACTTGAGTATACACTGGTAATAACCAATCTTCTGGGTGTAGTAAGACATCCTCCTATAACAATCAAATAGTAAACTCACAAATAACTGATAATAATAGCTGATAACAATCAACTTACCTTAAAGAAATAACCGATCTTAAATGAAATAAGCCGATCTTCGTATATAGTCAAGCTAATAGCAACAACTAATCTTAAAGAACCAAATAAAAAACGGAGTATACCAATCGATCATAAATGAAAATATGGCGCCCTTCACACAATCAAAATAACAACAACTTCCTACTCAGTAATGCTCAATAAAGCTATTCAAATCTCAAAGAGCCTACATAGAATAAAATGAGATACATAGATGTAATGTTCTCTATCAATTTTCTCTTTTGATGACAAGAGCTTTCATCTTGGAAAAAGGATACTTAGGTTGCAGATATTTAACTACTCTTTTGAAATAACCTTTTGTTAAACTGCTCTGATCTTTACACGAAACCTAGGATTTGACCGTAAGATACCTCAAACTAATTGTTCTCGGAACGAGGACCCTACTCCAATTCTTCCACATAGCCTAGGATTAAACCATAAGATACCTCAAATCGATCATTCACGGAAACGAGGGTCCTACTCCGATCTTTCCACAAAGCCTTAGATTTGACCACAAAATACCTTGAACCGATCACCATAAGATATCTCCAACTGATCATTCTAAAAAATAGGAACCTACTCTGATCTTTCCACAGAGCCTAGGATTTGACCATATAATACCTTGCATGTATTGTTTCATGAGGCAAGGACCCTTATGCCCCTATCATTGCACAAGGCCATGGATTTATTTGTTTGATACCTTATCCCATATTGTTTCATGGAATGAAGACTTTTATGTTCTAACCGGTGCCAATCATTAATGGAAGCATTGGCTTTTTTCCTGAAATATAAATGTCACTGACAACAATCTGCAATTGAAGTAGTTTGTAAATGTTAAGAATAAATAAGTTGTATTTTACCAAGGTCGAGTTGACCATGCTGATGAATATGAAGTTTGTGTCAACAAGACCTCTGCTTAAATCCCAACTTTGTAGTATAAGTGATGTTGGTTGGAGAAGTAATGAACAACTAGGACCGCTCTTTCACCATTGTTAGAAATAAAAAGCTAAATACTCCTTTAAAGATCAAATGGGGAGGAGACTCAAGGTAGGCCCCGTTTAACATTTATCTGGTGCCTAATTATATACTAAGTTAAAAATAATTAGTATATTGTAACATTCTCTCTTCAGTTTGCTTACAGAAGCTATTTAGTTGTTGTTGTTGTGATTTTATGTGTATGTCTCTGCTATATGTGTCTGTAGGCAGATAACTTAATGAACAAGTTATCTTCATAGAATTAATTAGAATAATTAATTAATATATGAGATAATTAAGAATAAATAGAAATTAGCTAAAATAATTATAAATAAAATTATTTTTAATTATTATGATATAAATTAGCTTTTTATAAATAATAGATAATTAAATAAAATATATATGAAGCAAATTAGAGATTAATTATTAAATTAACTAATTAATTTAAGAGAATAATTAGCTTAAGTAATTATAATATCCTATAATATTAAATAAAGACCAATTGTGTAATAATTAGATTAATTAAGAGTTAATTAGATATATTATTATTATTATATTAAATTAATGATTAGAAATTAACCAATGGCATTTCATGCAATAAAAAGAAGCACTAAGCTTCATTCTTATTGGTTTAGAAAATTTTAAGAGCGATAATGAGGATTTTTAAAGTGATTTGACATTTAAATTATTAAGTTTCATGCAATAGGATGAACTTAGGGTTCTTGGTGCAAATTTTAATAGTAAAGGTTAGTGCACAAGGAATTGCATGAGACTTTCAAAGGACCCTAATGCAATCTAGGGTAAGAACGCGTCCTAAATAACTTACCCTAGGGTAGCTAAACCTTGCCTAAAACTTGAACTAAGACACAGAACTAACTGGAATGCTCATAAACTAACTCTATTGCGATAGCTTAATGCCTAAGTTACTTAGGTTACCTCCCATTGCTACCCAATACGGTGACACACCCACACCACTCATCGCCTCACTCAACATACACTTAACCCACAACACTACAAAAAAAATAGGTTTTAAATGACAGTTATTTGTTGCAGATTACGGTGGTTATAACTGTCATTTTTTGCCTCAATGATAGTTTTCAAAACTGGCGTAATTACCTCTGCCATTCAGTATAATACGGCGGTTTCCCATTAATTGTCATAATTTTATCATGTATAAAACGACGATTTAATTTTTACATAAAACGGCGATTAGAACTGCCATAATTTACCTAAAACTAACGAAAAAAAAACCACTCGGTTTAGTTTTTGCATAAAATGGCGGTTAGAACTACCGTAATTTACCTAAAACTAACTTAAAAAAAACACCTGATTTAGTTCTCTGAATCCACAAGAATGACATCAGCCATAGAACCCTCTCCACCCAAAGCATGAAGCTCGTCCAAGGTAGGAATACTATCAAAAAGTTCCTTGAGTCTTGTCTACTGCACATTATCAAATTAATTAATGACAATAAATTGAGTTGAAAAAATCATTTTGAGTGTGTTTGGAATGAATAAAAATAAGAAATGATTTGATTTGATTTAATTTGAATTGATTTGATTTAGAAATCAAATTTTGTGTTTGGAACTTTAAAAAAAAAAAAGGATTTGAATTGATTTATAAATCAAATTTTGTGTTTGGAATTCATTAAAATAAGAATTGATTTGATTTGATTTTATTATTTTACATTTTAACCCTTATGAGAAGTGGTTAGAAGTAGTTATTAAGGGTAAAATAGTCTATTCATTTCAAATCAAATCAAATCATAACAAATTCTATCAAAATTGATGGAATTTCTAAAACAAAAGGAATGAAATCCATGTGATTTTAGAAATCAAATCATTTCTTATTTTTTAACATTCCAAACACAAAATTTAATTAAATTTGATTTGCAAATCAAATTATTTCTTATTTTATTACATTCCAAACACACTCTTTAGTTACACATCAAGAACAAGGATACCATTAACGAACTCAAACAATAATAAATGTCAAGATCCATGAATGAGCAAAGGTTACTCAACATCATTTTATTACTCTATCACTAAGTAAAAATGGCTAGTACAATTAAGTAATCATAAGCACTTAACAAACAAGATATATTTAACATAACATGTTGAAATATGATTAGTTTCCATCAAGAACCTTCATCTGATTCATATCATGGTTAAATAGTTGACAAGTGATAGCTAGTCAGTCCAAGTTATACAAATTTTCCATCAAGTAATTGTTTTTATTAAATATATGGTTATTCAATGGAATCATCCTACAATTTGTTATATTTCAGTCCAAGTTATACAAATTTAATAAGGGGAAGAAACAAAATTTAATCATTGACAAGTGATAGCTAGTCAATATTGTGAACTGGACTTGTTCAATCAAAAGATGCCTATCCTTACTACAATCATAAACCCTTAAGTAGTTAGTAACTGAGACTTTTGAGTGTTCGAATATAAATAACTTCAGGATGGTACCTGATTCCTCTTTTCATAAGGCCTCTGACATTATCATGTTGAATCCTGAACCCAACATAGGATGCCAACATGCCATCATCTTTAGGTATGGTACATTCAACCTACATTGTTAAAAAGCTTCACACCCTTCATCTCCCCTCCTATATAATAAACCTTAAGCTAGTTTTTACCAGAACCAAACACACTAAGCAAAGATATTAATGGCTTCCACTCACCACACATCATGCTCTGTTATTCGCTATGAGTAAAACTATAACCATAATATCTCTCAAAAAAAATATAGCAAAAAAAAAAAATCAGCTATGAGTAATAACAAGAAGGACAACAACAACAACATTCCATGCTTATGGCTAAGAGTGTCACTCACAAACTCATAAATTATGGTAAATCTTGTCAGAAAGGGTTTGTGTGTGCTTTTTTGTGTGTGCTTCTCTCTTACAGAGACAAATTCTGGTAGTGGTTAGAGCACAATCAAGACCCAAACCCACAAACCCAAACCCACCGTTGCACAACCCATACCCACAGCGAATCCTCGCACAACCAATACTCACAACAAACCCATATTTGGAGGAGATAAGAGTGTCACAAAGATGAGAGAATAGTGTACTTAGAAAAGAGGAGGAGTTGAGGAGCGCTGTCGTGGAGTTGAAGAGCCGCCGTGGAAACGTTGTCATCAGATGAGATGAGATGCACCATTGTTGGAGGAGAGCCATTGCCGTGAATGCGCCGCTGTTGTGCGAGGGAAGGAACTGTGTAAAAGAGGGAAAGGGAAAAGTGAGGGAAAGGATAGGGAAAGAGAGGGAAGGAACCGTGTAAGAGAGGGAAAGGGAAAAGAGAAAAGTAAAATGAAAGTTTAGGAATTGAAAATTATATTGGTTAAAACGACAGTATAGGCGCTATATTTTGAATTAGAACCGTCGTAGTTTTTTTAATTTTACGTCACTTAAGTAACTGTCATATTATTCAACAGCTAAAAATGACAGTTCCGACTAACCACCATATTAAAACTGCTGTAAATTCCCATATTTCTCATAGTGCAAATTCCTCACTTCTTACAGACAACACACACGGCTAGAGAGAGAAGAAGAGAAAGAAGAAATTAGAGAGAGAGAGAGAGAGAGAGAGAGAGAGAGAGGACTAGAGAAGGAAGAAGAAGAAAGAGGTTGCATGTGTGCCACCGTCTGTCCAAGACCTCCACTAAGCAAGGAAGGACTTCCTCCCATTGTCACCACCTTCATCCCCTTCAAGCTACACCAAAAACTGCCACCCAAACCACCATCACTACAAGCACAAGGAGAGAGGTAGGGATTCATGTTTATCTTCTTCCTCTTTACTTCTTACTTATGATGTTTATATGTTGATTTAGGTGAGGGGAAGATGGTTAAATCATGAAAAGGTCATGAAAGGCCGTATATGGAGACCATAGTCGTAGCGGCCATGATAATTTTTAAGCCTTGAGATGGTAGGATTTTGATGGAGGAAGGGAAGGGTGAGGAGAAATTCAAGGTTGTGGTGGTGTTTGCCACCACTTATATAATATTCTTAATACAATTACTAATAACGTATCCGAAAATACGCATTAATAATTTAAATTAAACATGTCACATAATAATTAACATAATAACTTGAAATTTCATTTATATAGTTTACGCAAAATATGAGCATTTGAAGGTTAATATATCATACATATAATAATAAGAACAATATACAGATTACATTACAGTACTTAATAATTACATAATTTATTACAAGGTATTAATTATACATCACAAGTACAAAATAATATTAAATCTATTCTAGGTCTTTTGCTTCTTTTGCCGGCTTTGTATAATACACATCCCTAAAAATATTATGGAAATACAAACAAAAAAGGAACGAGAATTCTAAGAATTTTCAGTAATACTATTCAAAAATCAGTGTTATCATAATACTTCTAGTTGTTTCAGGAAAAACACATTTTTTTAAACTTAAATATTTTTTATATACTAGAAAGGTAGCAAAGTGTTAAAACAAGTCATTTCTCTTCCCGAAACAAAATTCCATTTATTAACAATTTCCAAAAATTATTATTATTAAACAACACAATTTATATTCATAAATAATTTCAGAAATAATTTCCAAATAAGAGTCATGATAACAAACTCATGCAATGGATCTTATAACATATCAAAGTCATAATATGACATCAACTTTCATTTCAGTGCTCATTATTCAGTGCTAATTCCCACAGAATCAGGTCATCTCACATAACCTGATATCATCGTGTGTGTCACACAGAACTATTTCTAGTATCCTATTCAACTTGGCAATAGTCTACTTTCAGATCGGTACACTCTAGCCTATTTATGATACTGTTGTGTGTGTTACACAGAACTATGCCTAGTATCTATTCAACTTGGCAATAGTCTGCTTTCAAGTCAGTATACTCTAACCTATTTATGACACTACCGTATGTGTCACACAGAACTATTCCAAATATCATTACATACATGAGGGAAACTAGGGCAAATGAGAAAATTAGTGAAGAATTTTAAGAATATAGGATCCTCTCCTCACGGAAGATCATCTCTATAATTCTAATAGAATTCTAGATATCCTTCCCTCACAGAGAATCAACTCCAGAATTCACTAATGCCTAAACTTATTCAAATGTGGCAAAATGCCAATTCTATTCAAATACAAAGCGGATACTCATACATTGGGAATAACACTCTCACATTCAATTCAAATACAAATTCTATGAGCACTGATACTCAAACACAATACAGTAACCATTCCAGCTCAACCTTAAATAACTAAGGGAGCAAATCTTCATATTCATACCAATAGCTCAACTTTACTAATCAAGGAACATTATATTCTCTAATACATAACTAGTGCACATTTCTATACCATTCATCACACTTCAAGAATTCTTAACAATTAAACATTATTAATGACATCTAAACATCAATTCTTTCAATATCGGATGCAATACTTTCTTAGCATTTCCAATCAAAATTTATCACTAATACATGACACAATTGCACACAAATCTGGTCACCAAAAGGCAGCAATTGCCGTGACCTTTCTACCATTATTCAAGCAATATTTTCATACACAAATACACCAAAATAATGGTTAAACAGGGCAGTATTCTGCCATGACTTTCAACCACTATTCTAGCAACAATTTCAAGCACAAAAAGGCATCAAAATTATGCCAAAACAGGGCAGCATTATACCATAATTTTTAATCACCATTCAAGTCATAATTTCAAGCACAAGGTCATCAAAATTCTGATTAAAAACAAAGCACACAGCTGTGACCCACATTCAAGCAAAATTTCACCATAAACTCCACAAAAACAACCACAAAAGCAATACCACATCTAATAGAAAGTGAAGCACAAATTTAAAAGTAAAAACTTGGCTTGGCCGTGAGTCACCAACCATAAAGACACTCAGATTTCACAAGTTTTTTATCCAATAGTTCATATAAGAAAAGAACTAGATAAAAGCATGGATTAAAACCTCCAAATACAAGGAAATTCATTCTTGCTTTCATGGTCTGGTTGTGGCCTCCCATGACAGTAAAGACCAGATTTTGAACTTAAAAACAATAGAAAAGAGAGAGTGGATTGAAGGCAAAGAATCCCTACCTCTTTCCTAGCTTCTTGGAGCTTGATTCCTCAAGTGTCTTCCTTCCTTTTTGCCTCTTTTTTCTTCACTTTCTTTTCCTTCCTTTCTTCCCTTTCTATTTCACGTTGCTGCTGCTCTGTTTTTATTTGTTCAACCATGTGAGATTGTGTTAGAAATAATGGAGTAAAACAAGAAAGAATAAGCTTAGATGAAGGTGAGGATGGAAGATGGAAAATGGAAGTTAAAGTGAGACAAAAATGGTAGCCGTATGGTTCAGTTTTTGGCTGCTATTTTGGGCTTGTTACTTACGTGAAATTGCAGCACAAATTAAGAGAGAGAATTCAAGAAGTATGTAGAAGAGTGGAGATGTGAGGGGCGGTGGTCAACTAAGTTTATGACAAAAATTTGTGAAATTTTTATATCTGTTAAATATATTTTAATTTTTTAAAGTTGAGTTTTTTAATTATTATAAGTGTTATAAAAAATTTAAAATTCAAATTAGTTCTGATCCATTTTTAATACTCTTCTATATTCTGCTATTTATTAGTTAAACTTCATTACTCGATCTCAAGTTAAATGAAATCAAGGAATAAAGTAAATATGTTTATCGATATTTATTTTAGTTGGTATTTTATACCAAATTATTTTCCATATCTTACTTGTCACCTTCATGAAAAAATTATAATTTTCTAAATTATTTAACTATTTCATAACTGTTCCATTAATCATTCTTTGGTATCCTTAAAAATATCAAATTAGCTCAATTGATTCTCGAAAATTTAAAATAACTCACATTAATTGTCTATAACCAGGAAATAATTTTTTCATATTTATTTCTATCATATCAACTGTTTATGTAAAAACTGTAGCTAATTTTTCACATTCGGTGTTATAGAATTAGGCTCAAATTAGTCCAGATGGTTACCTGAATTAACAGATAACTCATACCGGAGTTACTGAACTTCTGTAACCCTGATTAGGAGTATTATGTTAAGAAGAATGTTACAACTTAGGGCGGCCAACCATGGTGGCTGAGGCGGCAGTGGCCTCTGTTACCAAGTGACTTTAAAATCAAGAGGTGGTGAATTGAGTTTATAAAATATTTTCGCAAATTAATTTTCGTTTAAGTTATGATTGATTGAAGTGAATAAATAAATGAGATTGAATACTTCACTCATAAATAAACAAGCCAAATGACTTTTTTAATCATTTCATATTTCTTTTAGTAGTTTAATACATAAAAATAATTTGTTTATATCATTCAAATAAAATATATTATTTTAAAATAAATTTTCAACTAATATATCTAAATATAAAATTACTTTTATTATAACTAATTATTCAATAATTAATTATTGAAATAATAAAAGTTTTTATAACTAATTCAAACATACACTAGTAACATGTTTGGTTCAGCTAGATTATGCCATCCAACAGCTTTTTTATGGAGAAAAGTTGTTGTAAGCCTTCTCCAACGTGTTTGGGTCTTAAAGTAAAAAAAAGCAACAACTTTTAAATGGGTAAAAAAATTGTTGGAGGTTCAACGAAATATTAAGCATTTTTTAGAAAAGTTGTTAGAATTATTCTCAAAAGTGATATGTAAATATCATTTTATTCTCAATCAAATAATTTTTTTAATTAATTAAATAATTTTTTAATTAATTAAATAATTTTTTAATTATTTTATATTTATTTTGATAATTTAATGTATAAAAATAATTTTTTATATCATCTAAACAAAACAAATTAACTTAAAATAATTTTTTAATTAATATATCTAAACATAAATTTTTTTCTTATAATTGATTATAACAAAAAATTTATATAATAATCGATTATTAAAATAATATAATTTTTATAACTATCTTAAATATGTACTAGAATTATAAGTTTTAAGCTTTGAGCTTATTAAAAAAATTATTATAATGTATTAAAATTTATGTAAAAGTTAAAACAAGAATTACCAAACACGCTATGAATAATTAAAAAAATTTATAAAAAATAAGTTATTGGCACAGTAATTTAAGTAGTGTTAAACATGCTCCAAGTTGGTTGATACTTGAGGTTGAGGGCTTAATCTGGCTGTACTTTTTTTTTTAGGTGTACAATCTGGCTTTACTATGGTCTTCGGCGGTTGGGCTTTAGGACAATGTGTCAATGTAACGGTTATGGACCATTTCACCTATTTTGGCCACAGTAAACAAAAGCGAGCAGAGTTAGATATGGACCTTGGAGCAATACATCTTAAGGAGTTTGAAGTCCACAACTCTCATTATCTGGCCTTGGGTCCAAAGTAATGGTTGACCAGGAAAAACAAAGAAATGTAGACCAGGGTTCCTGTGCTCAACATTAGCCTAAAATTAAATAAAAATTATGTTATTTAAACGTTTAAAATATGACACTTTATTCACATGTAAATACGGTATATATCCTAGAATCATACACACTGTATATGAGAACAGTTAACCACGTGTAAAAAAAACAATTTTCTATTAACAATAACCACAATACATGTATAATCACACATTCTGACTTGATTGACAACCTGTCTTACATAAAAACAGAAATAGACAAACACGAAAGTGCATAAGTACTAGGAGAGTCAAATAATTGAATGCGTTGTGGAAACGAAACTTGGAACTGCAACTGAAGACTATTAAATGGTCAAATTTGAGTCTGGGTATGAGATGGCTACATGATTATTTAAATTGTATGTGTCACATATTTTTGGTGATTTAGCTACATGGTTAACTAAAACTAAAAGAAAAATGATTTTTTTTTGGCGGGGTAGGGTGGGTGTGGGTGTGGGGTGGGGTGGGGTTTGTTGTTTAATGGTTTCTTTAATGGCTTTTATATGCTTCCATAAATTTAATTTGGATCTCAAGTCATTCATACAAGCTAACAATTTTATAAGAGATGGGATAAGGATAAAGCCAAAGTGTCCAATATGAAGTAAAAAGATGTTTGGGCCAATGCTAATAAACGCTTTTATTTGTTAATATTAAAGTTCACATATCTTAATAAATCATATTAAATCTAAAGGTTAAGAATGTCGACCGTTTTGCAGCACTGCCCATTCATACAAGATAACAATTTTATAAGAGATGGGATAAGGATAAAGCCAAAGTGTCCAATATGAAGTAAACAGATGTTTGGGGCAATGCTAATAAACGCTTTTATTTGTTAATATTAAAGTTCACATATCTTAATAAATCATATTAAATCTAAAGGTTAAGAATGTCGACCGTTTTGCAGCACTGCCCATTGCCCAAGATGTTTGTAATAATATAATGTGGAAAATACTTTAGTGCCGACCACATATCGTTAAATGCAGAGGATTTAGGCTCCCGAGAGTCACCCCTGGGAGCCAAAGCTAATCTATTGTGAACCGGAAAATAATATTTTTATCTTACATTACTTTTATTATATTTTTAAATAATTATGATTAAATGAGAAAAAATGATATAATTAAAAATATGATAAGTAATGTAAAATGTAATATAATAAAAAAATAATATAAAAAAATCATAATTACGTGCTTATGGTATCTTTTAAATAGATACATCCTAAATTTTGAGAAGTTATATTAAATAGTTATTTTAGAACAGTAAGATTTTTCATTTTTTTTAATTCTTCAAAACATTAATGAATAGTGGTTTTCTTAAAATTTCAAGACTACTCTTTTCTCATTTTGTCGTCAAAACAAAGATAATATATAAATAAACAATTATTAAAATTTAAGTGCTTTATATCATCTAGAAAAAAATTGTATATACTTGCTCGTGTGTACACTATTTTTTTTTTCTTTTGGTAAAAAAATGTATAAATGTCTCATTTAAATCAATTTGTAAAAGAAATGATGAGCTAGTTTCTCTGCTCACTTCTTCTAGTGTCTCATGTAACTAAAATGGTGAGTTCTACCAGCAAGGATATGGGGGATCTATTTGCAACAGTTAACTAATTGATTCATACAAAACACTCAAAATTAACTTTGACACCTCTAAAATTAAGATCCATAGGTTCACAATTTGCAGAAATGGATGAAAAAAAAGTCCGACAATCAACAGTATTAAATCATCTTCTTTTTTCTTTTTCTGCATTTGTCTTTGCTGTAAATCATCACTTGATTTGAAGTGGGTTCTACCGTAAATTAACTCCAGAATCTTTGTCCCTCTTGGTGTTTGGAGATTCTTCTTTAATCCTCCATTACAAATTAATTATTTATTATTAAAGAAAGTATGGAGTTCAGAAACTTCCGACCACTTATCATCCACTAGCCCACTAACATTCATGAGATTTAGACCCTAATGAAGAAGGGGAAAAAAAATTAATAAAACGGGGGAAAATAAAAACATAAAATAGGTATCTGATGTTTCAGACAATTTAGGCCCACCTCTTCCAAGCTCCCACAACTTTCCGGTGGTGGCAACCACTACTCCACTACCGCCTCTTTCCCATTTCAAGGGTCTCCTCTGCACACCTTGTAGCTAGTAATTGTTTTTGTTCCTAGCAGAAGTTATATTAATTTAGACACCTAGTGACCTTTAAAGGCCAAATTTGATTTTTCTATGGTAAAGTCAGTTGTCACTAGTATCTTATGTCATATTGGATAATACTTAGTTAGATAGTTATTTAATCTATTGTTGGTAAGTTAGTTAATGAGTTAGTTAGTTAGTTAATAACAGTTTTCACGTACAGCTAGCATAGTTAGTTACTTATACAATTCAGATTCTGTTTTCACTTGTATATAAGCTGATTTCTCAGCATTTGTTCAATGAGAAAATCATTCAACACAAATATGCAATCGTTTTATGGTATCAGAGCTCTCTTCTAGAGAGCTCTGCTGCGCAAAACCTATAATCCTCTCTTTTTCTCCTTCAAGTTCTTGCAATGGTTGAAATTCTCGATCATGATGAAATGGTTCAATTAGAACCACCACCTCCACCAGTTGATCCTATTCGCAACCCCTATTATTTGCATCCTGGAGAAAATCCAGGTATGGTTCTTGTCTCAACCCCTCTTGATGGCACCAATTATAATTGTTGGAGCAAAGCTGCAAGAAGAGCTTTGATATCCAAGAACAAATTCAAGTTCGTAAATGGAGTAATTCCAGTTCCTGATGAAGACGATCCAACATATGAAGCTTGGGAAATGTGTAATACAATGGTGATTTCTTGGATCACAAAATTTCTGTGTCAAGAAATTGCCCAAAGTATTATTGAGTTTGAAAATGCTCAAGAAATTTGGGAAGATTTGAAGAATAGATTCTCCAAAGGAGATTATTTTCGTACATCAGATTTGATGCAGCTTGTTCATTCGATGAAACAGGGAGAAAGAACAGTTTCTGGTTATTATACTGATTTCAAGACAATTTGGGATGAGCTTGAGTCGATGAGGCCAATTCCATCTTGCATCTGTGGCACAAAGTGCAATTGTAGTTGTGAATTAATCAAAGGTATCAAGAGACAAAGAGAAATTGAGTACGTGATCTGTTTTTTGAAAGGGCTTAATGATCAATATACTGTGATCAAAAGCCAAATCCTTGCAATGGATCCATTGCCACCAATGACCAAAGCTTTCTCAATGGTAAAGCAGCAAGAAGGTCAAATGGTTTCAGATTCTAAAATTCTGTTCAATAGTACTGAATCAAATCCAAATTGGAAAGGACAAGGAAGAGGAAATGGAAATGGCTATGCTGGAAGAGGAAGAGGAAGAACTAATGGCAAAAGTTCTGGTGGAAATTCCTACAGAGTTTGCACCTTTTGTGGCAAGAATGGCCACACAGTGGATGCTTGTTATTACAAGCATGGTTTTCCACCAAACTACAAGTTCAAGTTCAAGAACACGGCAAATGTGAATAATGTGACTTCAGATGAACCTGAGACTTCTTTGGTTGATCAATTGGCAACTTTTTCTGATGGTAATCATAAAGAACCAACTGTTAGCATTAATTCAGAACAATATGCTCAGCTTGCATCCTTATTTCAGAAGGCACCTCAACCTCAACAACACACCATTAATCACGTAAGCCATGTCAAGATTGATGAGTCTTCCACTCATCAGTCACAACAGAACTCAGGTAATGCACCATGGATTTTAGATACAGGTGCGACAGATCATGTGACCTTTTCCCTTTCCAATTTCACTTCATACAAATGCATTAGACCTATCATTGTTAAACTACCAAATGGTGCAAACACTGTTGCACAACATTCAGGAACAATCATTTTTTCTGATGCATTCCATTTACACGATGTTCTGTACATACCAACTTTTAAGCATAACCTCATTTCAATTCATAAACTTACTTCATCTTTATCATGCAACCTGACCTTTAATCAATCTTCTTGTAAAATTCAGGATATGACTACCTTGAAGATGATTGGGCATGCTGAGGTCCAGAACAATTTGTACATTCTCACTCAACCAAATCAACCTGTCAAATTCCCTCCATCCATTACTTCATATGTCTTTACAAATTTTACGCACACTGCTAATTCTTTTGATCTTTGGCACTTTAGGTTGGGCCATCCTTCACATAATGTTTTACATCATGTATGCAAATATTTTCCTTATGTACAATTTCATTCAAATAAAGTTTGTGATTTCTGTCACTTTGCCAAACAAGTAAAGCCTCCCTTTTCTGTTAGCATAACTAAATCAGCTGCAGCTTTTGATCTTATTCACATGGATATTTGGGGACCACTTGGCACCCCATCCATTCATGGTCACAAATATTTTCTCACAATTGTCGATGACCATACAAGGCATACTTGGATCTACTTAATGAAACTGAAATCCGAAACCAGAAGTCTTATCCAAAATTTTGTTGCTTTAGTGTCAACTCAGTTCAATAAGAAGATCAAAGTCATTCGAAGTGATAATGGTTCTGAATTTATAATGCCTCAGTTTTATGCTAATAATGGCATTGTTCATCAAACTTCTTGTGTGGAGACTCCACAACAAAACTCTATTGTAGAGAGAAAACATAGACATCTTCTCAATGTTACTCGGTCTCTTTTGTTTCAATCTAACTTGCCAAAATCTTTTTGGAACTATGCTGTAAATCATGCTGCTTTTCTCATAAACAGACTACCCACACCTGTATTGCAGTTTCAGTCACCATTTGAAATGCTCCACCATAAACCTCCCACCTTATTGGATCTCAAAGTTTTTGGCAGCTTATGTTTTGCTTCTACTCTCACACAAAACAGAACCAAATTAGATCCAAGAGCTAAGAAATGTGTTTTTCTCGGTTTCAAACCTGGCACCAAAGGATATATTCTTCTCCATCTTGAAACAAGAGAGATTTTCATCTCTAGACATGTCATCTTTTATGAACACATCTTCCCATTTTCCCAGCTTCCAACAGAGTCACATCATTCTACCCCTACTCACACTGCTAATCCAAATACTTTTGATTTTTTAGCCTTTGACACATTCCTCCATGACTCAAATCATCATTTACCGCATGTCATCTCCACAACAGAAAATCCTGCACCTATCAATGATACTCATGAGCCATCACACATTTCCTTTTCTCCACCTACTACTATTTCTCATCCTTCTACCATCAATCCACCTCTTCGACGGTCCACAAGAACTAGAACTGCACCTTCTTACTTGCAAGACTTTCACTGTAATGTTCTGCAGACTTCAAATGCTCCATCATCCACAGGTATTAAATATCCTCTTTCCTCTGTTATTTCATATAAATCCCTTTCCCCTTCTCATTTACATTACACCTTGTCCATCACAAACAACACAGAACCTAAAACTTACAAACAGGCCTCCCAATCTCCTCAATGGATTAAGGCTATGCAGACTGAGCTACTTGCACTGGACCAAAATAATACTTGGTCTCTCACTGATTTACCAAAAGGAAAGGTTCCAATTGGCTCCAAATGGGTTTACCGGATCAAATATAATTCTGATGGAAGCATAGAGAGATATAAGGCTCGGTTGGTAGCTAAAGGCTACACACAAATAGAGGGCTTGGACTATCTTGACACATTTGCTCCAGTTGCAAAACTCACCTCTGTTCGGCTCATCTTAGCCTTAGCTGCTTCTCAAAATTGGCTATTACATCAACTTGATGTTAATAATGCCTTTCTTCATGGAGATTTAGATGAAGAGGTTTATATGGAAGTGCCTCCAGGAGTCCATTGTACCAAGCCAAATCAGGTCTGCAGACTGCATAAGTCCTTATATGGACTCAAGCAAGCCAGCCGCCAGTGGTTTACTAAACTGTCCAACTCTCTCCACACACTGGGCTATACTCAGTCACGTCATGATCACTCCATGTTTTATAAGCATCATGGGCAGCAGTTCACAGTTCTGTTAGCATATGTAGATGATTTGATTTTAACTGGCAATGATGTTGCCGAGATCTCATCAGTTAAAGGTTACTTGGATAGCATGTTTAAAATCAAGGATCTTGGTCCACTAAAATACTTTCTTGGCCTAGAGGTTGCTCGATCCCACCTTGGCATCACTCTTTGCCAACGAAAGTACACCTTGGACATTCTTTCTGATACTGGTTTCTTGGCTTCTAAACCAGCTAACACACCAATGGCAAGATCAACCAAGCTCTCCAACTCAGACACTGATCTTTATGCCCATCCTGCTGAGTATCGAACCCTTGTGGGCAGGCTGCTTTATTTGACCAACACAAGACCTGACATTAGTTTTGCTGTCCAACAACTCTCTCAATTCATGTCTTCTCCTACTTCTACTCATTATAAGGCAGCAACTCGTGTTCTACGATACCTCAAAGGTTGTCCTGGTCAAGGCCTTTTCTACCCCTCTCAATCTGCTCTTCACCTAAAGGCTTTTAGTGACTCGGATTGGGCCACATGTTCTGATACCAGGCGCTCTGTTACAGGTTATTGTATCTTTCTTGGTAATTCCCTCATCTCATGGAAAACCAAGAAACAAACTACTGTTTCTAGATCATCTTCGGAAGCTGAGTACCGGGCCCTTGCTGCCACCGTTTGTGAAATCCAGTGGCTTACTTATTTGCTTCAGGAACTTTCAATCCCGTTCACTTCTCCAGCTTCTCTTTATTGTGATAGTGCTTCTGCTCGACATATAGCAACCAATTCTGTGTTCCATGAACGCACGAAGCACATTGACATAGACTGCCACTTGGTTCGTGAGAAACTACAGTCCAAGCTCTTCCACTTGCTTCCCATTTCTACCAAAGAGCAATCTGCTGATATTCTAACTAAGGCATTAGATCCTCAACCATTTCAACATCTTCTCTGCAAGCTGGGTGTGATCAATATTCACTCTCCAGCTTGTGGGGGGGTATTGGATAATACTTAGTTAGATAGTTATTTAATCTATTGTTAGTAAGTTAGTTAATGAGTTAGTTAGTTAGTTAATAACAGTTTTCACTTACAGCTAGCATAGTTAGTTACTTATACAATTCAGATTCTGTTTTCACTTGTATATAAGCTGATTTCTCAGCATTTGTTCAATGAGAAAATTATTCAACACAAATATGCAATCGTTTTATGTCATGCCAATATATATTGCGAGGTATGGAAACGTGCAAATCCAGTGTATAAAGGAACTTTTTTTTCCGTATTTTAGTCGCATATTGTTCTTATGGTATTCACAAATTTTAGTGATAAAAAACTACAAAAGGGTTAGCCAAATTGGACCAATACGACATATATCATGATGTTAGATCCATTTTTGATTTGTAATGTCTACATAAACCTTTCCCCTACTAAAGATTCCTTTTACAAATATGAAGTCTAATCAAGGTAGCGTCGAGATACAGCAATCTCTGGTGGGTGTATGGAAAACGTCTTCTAAACAAAATGTTGTTTTCATCTGGGGGGAAGGTTATATACTTGTTCACACAAGATTGCAATAGCCAGCTACGTGTAATTGAATTACAACAAAATTTCATGGTTAAGTAGTATTTATCAATGTTTTAAAAATCGAATCGGAAATTGAACTAGCGAGACTTTTAGTTTATGGTTTGATTTGTTCAACCGACTAAATTTGTAGTTGAATCGTGATTAAACAACAGTTCAACTAAATATTATTTGAATCGAAAATATGAAAGACTCATAATCCAACTGGTTTAACCAACCGATTCAGGTCGATTTTTAAAACATTAATACTTATCAACTCAACCAACAAAGTTTAGAGACATGTGATGGGAGTACATAGTGTAATGAATAAGAATTCTATTATTTCAACATCTAAAATACAATTTATTTACATATGTATATTCATTTTAATTTGACATACAGAATATAAGAGTAGTGAATCACACTCATATGCAGTATAATATCATAATATCTTAGGCGAGTTTCATATTTTGGGTTTTTAAAACACATTTTTGAATGAACAAATGGTCGAAACTCCATGGTCAAATTGATGCTTAACACCACTCATAAGGTCCTTTATTACTTTAAAAATTGACCCATGTATGTTGAATATCCTGCATGAGAAAAGGTGCCACTCATGCAATGCACACGTTGATATAGCCATTTATGTCTCAAGCTAGAGCTTATTACACATCATCAGTGCCCTAGCCACCATCAGATCACCCTAATAATGATCCATCACTTTCAACTTTGAAGTTTCAATCAGACTGGAAACGGTTCAGCGGCGTGCAGTGGAAGGTCCAGGATGAACACGATTCTCTTTTTGTTAGTGGAAGTTACGTTTTTGCACTTTATACGGTGTGTGCCTATCTAATATCGCTTTTTGTTATTTCTCTGAATGTGTCTTAAATCGTGTAATTTTTTTTTTAAATTTCTACTTCTTTCTTCTTACATTTTCCATTTCCAATTCAATAACCATATTCCGATATATTGTTTGCACATAAGAATTTTTTATATTATTTTTATGCCAGGTGTTATAGTTAAAATTTAGCTCTTCGACAGAGAACAAGTTACTATGTGGAGTTACTCAAGAAAAAAAAGGAAATCACAATTGGTCAAAGGAAAAAGTCTCACAGAAGTAAAGAGTAGCAGAAATATTAACAAGATGAAGGAAGTAATATTTTGACTCAAAGAAGTTCGACGAACAATTATAGATAGAACTCAATGGATAAGTGGGGACTAAGGGACCAAGTGGATAGAATCATCAACACTTAAAAGATTTGCAAGTTTGTAGAGTGAAGGAAACTCGACAATTAAGGAAGCAGTTATAGGTTTGAAATTCAAAAGGAAACAGGCTGACGGTTATGAGGGAATTCAAATTCAAATAGAAAGGTTTGCGTTAGTTTTTTATGTAATCAGAATAAGAATAGTAAGATGACATGTCAGTAATGCATGCAGAACACTTGTCCACTAAGGATTAAATCCATAATAAAGAAGGACATATGTCAAAATCTTAGAGTGTAAGTTTATCTACCAATAAGTTTTATGGTCAAGATAGAAGGATAGTTGGATACTTGATAAAGTACCTTATACTTCTATTTGTCACTCTGACGTTCTCGGAAACACAAGGAAAAACTCAAGTACGATCATTCCATCTTCTCACTTTCATGTACTCTTTTTAATTAATACAATGCAATATTATTTCAATTTTCTTCTTCTACTCCGTGCATCAAGTGATCCAATTCACTTGATGTTCTTCTTTTAAGTTTATGCGCTTTAAATTCTACAATTTACTTTCATATATGCTTAAATTCCTGTTCTTTATTTTCTTTGCACGCTTTACCATTTTTGTCACTCAATTCTTATTTGTTACATTCCAATCAATTTACTTTCTAGCATTTAGTATTCCAATTAGTTATTTTGTTGCATTCTGCATTAATTGTCATTTAGATTTCAGCACTTAAGCTCTCTTGCACTTTAATTTAATGCATTTTACACTACTTGTCAATTTATGTTCATGCAATCTCTATTTAATTGTCAATTTACATTTTCGTTACTTTAATTTGACTATTAGTTTTCATTTCTGTCAAGCTTTCTTTATGTTAATCTAACTTAGTCATTTACATTCATGTCATTGTTATTTGCTGTCATTTTCATCTAATCTCTTTACTTGTGATGCATTTACATTGATTGTTAGTGTATTCACATTTCTTATCAATTACATTCCGACACTTTATACAATTTGTCAATTTCATTTTCTACTTACTCTGTCAATGTCAAATTGGTATTCTGATGAATTCCCATTGATTTTATTCATTCGATGCTTTAAAGTTACAAGTTAACAATAACTTGAAAATCCCAAGAGGAGGATATTTCCTCCTTAGATAGCTAGCTAGAATAATAAATCTTTGTCTTGACAATTTCACCTTGTTGGAAGTAAAAATAAAGATTTGACAGTTCGTCGGTTGAGGGAGGTTTTGAGGAAACCTTCTGAAATATTGAGCCGACAGAAGTGCCAAATAGAGAAGTCGACAGTAGCATTGGATAAAGAGGAAGATTCTAATGAGGTTAAGGTATGATGTCAGTGAGAAGAAGTATCCGACAGGGAGATTGCATTAAGTCGAGTGCTGGTTTCGTCGAAAGTTGGGTATTTGCTGAAGAATAAAACCGCTCGAACGTGTTAGTCTTTTTAGGATGTCAGTTATTTTTGATATTGTCTATAAATACCAGTAGCCATAATGTAAAAGGGGAGGTTATTTGCTGATACAAAATCCTAACATCTCAACCCGAGCAGATTAAAGGATTTTTGTCCAAGTATGCCTTCCTTTTCCATTTCATGTCATTTAAATTAATGCAATGTTCCTTTAAAATTCTTTACTTTTTCAGTCTCGTCTTTTAAATTTTCTTTACAGTTCTTCGCACTTTTATCTGCTTTTCTTTACTGTTTTTCCATTTAAATTCTGCACTTTAATTTCGTGTCATTTACATGCTTTCAATTAATTTTTTGCATTTTAAGATTCCTGCTCAGTTTCTTTAAATTTCCTTAATCTTTTCAAACTTTCCTTTCTGCATTCTCCTGTTCATTTTACTTCAAATTGCTTAAATTTCTTCTGTTTACTGTTAAAACCATTTTTATAACGAGATTACCACATAACTCATGAACTCACATTCGTTTGATAAAATATATTTGTTTGTTGGAATTAATTCTGAATCTTTGAACCAAAGTTCCACATAAACAAATTGACACGCCCGGTGGGACGAGTTTAGAGTAACTCGTAGTGTCATAAGAAATGGTTTTATGCGTTTAAGGAGTGGAAGATTTATCTACTCTTCTCAGAATACGCAAACCATGAGTAATATAAGTAGTCAGGCGTCGGATACACCTTCGACAGCCGTTACTGTGCCACCTTCAACTATCGTTAATACTGGGTCGGTAGAGGATGTTATAGCAACTGGTGCTCTCCGGAGTAATCCAGTAGTAGAACAAGTGGTGCCTGGAATGACTCAGCTATCGCCGAGTCAGCCAAGTAACCAAAGCATAATAAATTTAAATTCGAGGTTTATGCCCTAATATGGGTTGCCACCGAATTATGTACCTCCTATTATGGCACAAACGGGACTTGGTTCTACTTTAGCTAATACTGTCGGACAATCAGTAGCTTCACAAGGCCAACCACAGATAAGTTCGGCATTGGCAAGTTTTGGTAGCCAAAGGGTAGGGGTTGCAAGTACAAGCAATCCAACTCCCTTTCGACAAGAGAGATTGAATTTGGGACCAGTTTTCCCAAACATGTCGACAGATAATCCCCAAAATATAACAGGGCCAACTATGAATTCTTTGGCCAGTTTTCGACAACAGATGGATGAGAGTAATCATGATATGGTGCATATGTTCACTCAGCAAATGGGTGCTGTGATTACGCCAATCATGGAAAATACAAATAATGTTTGCAGTGCATTGGCTCAGCAAATGGCAAGGCTAAACCAAGCCTTAGGACTAGGTGATGTAGCCAATGATAATATTCAGGGAGCCCAGCCTAGGGTAAATAGGGAAATGGTCGCACCGCAGGCAAATGTGGGGTAAAATCAACAAAACTTAGATCAATTAGGCTAAAATGATCAGCCACGTTTGGAATATGGAAATGTCCATATGCTCCGTCGAGGAAATGAGGATCAAATGGCTAGAAATGATATAGCCATGAGATTGCTTCGACAAAATCTTGGGGGGCAACAAGTGGTTGAACAGAATGTAAACCAAGTAGTGGAACAAGTGCTAAATAAATTTGGTTTTAACGTTGGCTACGCCAACCAACCATATTTTGTGTCAGCATTTCCTGAATGGGTCCAACAGGCAGAGTTGCCTAGAGGAGTTAAGATTCCAAAACTTTCCAAGTTTGCAGGAGAAAGTGGGGAATCGACCGTCGAATATATTGCACGGTTTACAATGGAAATGGGGGAGTTGGCCACTGTTGAAGGCCTTAAAATGAGATTCTTCACAAGTTCCCTCACAAAGAATGCTTTTTCCTGGTTTTCGACATTAAGGCCAAATTCAGTCCATTCTTGGGCTCAATTGGAAAGAAGCTTTCATGATCAATTTTTTAGAGGAGATTTAAAAGTGGGACTCGCAGACCTTTTCAACATCAAAAGGATGTATAATGAAACTGTGGATGACTATCTTGCTAGGTTTCGACAAATGAGGAGTAGATGTTTTACTCCTATACCTGAGGTCGAAATAGTAAAGATAGCTGCAAACGGTTTAGATTATTATATAAGAAAGAAGTTGGTGAATCAACATCTGATTGATCTTGCCCAGCTAGGTGAAAAAGTTAGGCAAATAGAACAACTAAAAGTTGAAAAGATTCAAAAACAAAAAAGATTTCTTAAAAGAGAAAATGTGGCATTTGTCGGGTTAGATGAATCCGACAATGAGTTTGAAGGCAGCGATGATGAGTTCGAAGTAAACATTGCTAAACTTCGGAACGGTCCTCCTTATGTTTGTCAGGCATTACAGCCTACTAGAAATAAGGAGAAAATGAGTTACGTTAATAAAAAAACATATACATTCGACGTAAACAAAGCCGACAAGATTTTTGATTTGTTATTAAAAGACAAACAAATTAAATTGTCGGAAGGTCATAAGTTGTTAAAGTCGGATGAAATTAAAGATTGAAAATACTGTAAGTTTCATAATAGTTTCGGTCATGTTACTAATGAATGTGTTCGTTTCAGAGACTTAATTTAGAAAGCAATAATGGATGGGCGTCTGAAGTTTGCCGACAAGCTTAAAGCGGATATGAAAGTTGACACAGATCCATTTCAGGTTGAAGTATCTTGTGTTGACCAGCAGGTTCCTTTAAATGTTGGGATGCTCAACATAAGGAAGTTGCAAGAGCTCAACGTGGATACGAATGATGCAACCGACGTATATCCTAAGCCAGGTGAGTCTCTTGAGGCATTTCTTGAGAGAAAGAAAGATGAGGGCAAGGTAAGGTTGTGCCCAAGGTGTAATGCAGTATATGATGAACTTGCTGCGAAGAAAGCTGCTGAAGAACAACTGAGTATCCAACAAGGTAAGAAAAATGTTCTCGACGGAAAACCCTAGAGACCACAGAAGACTTTTCATGCTCCAAGGCCAAAGCAAGTTTACATGCCTAGGCCTAACATGAATGGTTGGTTAGTCGAATCATAGGGGTTTGTAGGAAACAAAGCTCATGTCAGACCAGTCAAGACAAGGATGCCACCTGCTAATGTTGCGGTGAATAGGTGGATGAAGAATTCTGTAATGGATGGACATACGTATTTTCGACGGAATGTGTCCGCCAGGAGGGGTAATTTCCAAAGGGATCAACCTTTTTGGAATGAAGACTACAAGAATGGGAGGATCAATCTGGAAAAAACTTTGATTGGCCAAGATGAAGCAGGGCCATCAAAGGTTCTTCCAATATCGAAAAGCAAGAAAAGGAGATTACAGAGATTAAGACAAGCACAGAAGAGAAGAGATATGGTTGAAGGGTTAGTGATCAAGGAGTAGCCCGTAGAAACAGGTTGTTTGGTTGTCGAGAAGAAACCACTGCTTGATCAGGATAAAGATGGTAGGAAGATAAAAAGTGTTGTTACCAAGGAATTATTCCCAGAGGAGCCGACAACAAATGCAATTAGATGGCTTGATACTGATGATAAATTCTGACAAGAAAGGTTGGAAGAAATAAGAAGGGGTAAGCAAGCTCGAAGGCCAATTCCAAATAAAACAAAGAGAAAATGGCCAATTGGGTTGATAACGGCAGAAAAAGAGGCAAGAAAGAACAGTTTACCAGTCGAAAAGGACAAGGAGTTGATCAGCTCGACAATAGGAAAAGAGCAGATTAAAGACTCTGGAATTAAAAATAGTAATATTGAAGACTGGTCAAACGAAGAAATCAGGAGAGTTTTAGAAGACCCGGATCAAGATGTTGAGTGGAGGAAGAAAATGGTCGACATAAGAAAAGAAAGAGAAAGATTGGCAAAGTCTGACTGCCAAGATATAGACCCAATGACTGATGAAGTTATTGAGGCCTTGAATGATCCAGAGGATCCTTTAGGCCTTGGTGATGAGGAGCAATTCGACATGGATATCAACATGGAAGATAGTCTGGATGATATCTTGACGGCTATGGATAACAATTTGCCGTCGGAAGATTACTTAAGGATTGGAAGGCATTTAGATGAAGAGCCGTCTGACGAAGAGGAATTTTTGAAGGCGATGAGTGTTAATTTAGTTTCGGTGTTACTTGCAGATTTTGAAGGGTATCACGAAATTGAATACACTAGGGAGAATTAAGAAGATGTTGATGACCTCGACGATCATTGGCTTCTTTTTCAGGATAATATGATCACGGTCTTTGACAATACAGCTCAGCTTGAAAAACCGACAGAAGATCAGAAGACTCATTTACGACCGTTACACATTAAAGCTCTGTTGGAAGGAAAACCCACTAATAGAGTTTTGATCGACGGGGGGGGGGGGGCAACAATCAACTTAATCCCGAGGGCAATGATTAAAAAACTTGGGAAAGATGAGTCAGATTTGATGTCGACAAACATGATTTCAGTGGTAAGACTTCTCCATCAGACGGAGTGGTGATGTTGAAGGTGCAAGTCGGATCCGTTGTAAGGCCGACATTATTTGTGGTAATACCGACGAAGTCAAGTTACAATCTTCTGCTATGGAGAGATTGGATTCATGCCGTTGGAGCAATACTATCAACAATTCATCAAAAGCTCATTCTTTGGAATGAGGAAGACCAAGTTGAAGTAATAGAAGCAGATGACAGTCCTTGTTATCTTCAGCAACTTCATGTCGATTTCAGAATATATGCTCCAAGTGTTAAACTAGTAACAGCAAGTGGTGGAGTGATTAATGAGGACGCACTTGAAGTTTGCTTGAGGGATCAGTTTGATGTACGACTGGTGAAGAAGGCCGAAGAAGATCGGCCAAGCACTAGTTATGAGTGTTAATGATTATTCAGAAAATTGTCGGCTTATTTGGCCGACAAAGCAGTTTTCACTGCTGAGAGCATGATGTTGGATTGCATAATTGATGACGGTCCTTTAGGATTTGAAAAAGGGCTTGATGAAAAGCAGAGTGTGGAAGTAGAAGATCCTTTGGAAGAAATAAACTTGGGCACTGAAGCAGATAGAAGGCCCATTTTCGTAAGTTTATTTCTGCCAAAGGATTTTAAAGAAAAGCTTGTCGGGTTAATTATGGAATATAAAGATTGTTTTGCCTGGGATTATGATGAAATGCCTGGATTGAGTAGAGATCTTATCGAGCACAGATTGCCTCTGAAAGAAGGATGCAGACCTGTTAGGCAAGCTAATAGGAGATTTGCACCTGAAGTGATATTAAAGATAAAATAAGAAATTGAAAGATTGCTTAAAGCCAAATTCATCAGAACAACCAGGTATGTCGAATGGCTTTCTAATATTGTTCCTGTAGTTAAAAAAAATGGCAAGTTGAGAATATGTGTAGATTTTAGAAATTTGAACACTGCCACACCTAAAGATGAGTATCCTATGCCAATTGCGGATATGTTAGTTGATGCCGCATCTGGACATGAATTATTAAGTTTTATGGATGGCCATGCAGGTTATAATCAAATTTTTATTGCCGAAGAGGACGTGTCGAAAATTGCCTTCGGTGCCCGGGAGCTATTGGGACATTTGAATGGATAGTCATGCCTTTCGGTTTAAAGAATGCAGGGGCCACTTATCAGAGAGCAATGAATACAATTTTCTATGATGTCATTGGAAAATTTATGGAAGTCTATATCGACGATGTCATTGTCAAGTCGGAAACGAAGGAAAGCCATTTGACAAACTTAAGGCAGGTATTCGACAGAATGAGGAAGCATAGCCTTAAGATGAATCCAGAAAAATGTGGTTTTGGAGTGTCGGCTGCCAAATTCTTGGGTTTCCTAGTCCATAAAAAAAGTATAGAAGTGGACAAGAATAAAGCCAAGGCAGTTTTGGAGGCCACACCACCGACAAACAAGAAAGAATTGCAATCTTTTTTAGGAAAAGTTAACTTCCTAAGAAGATTTATATCTAATTTGTCAGGAAGAACTAGAGTTTTTGCTCCATTGATCAAGTTGAAGGCTGAACAAGATTTTGTGTGGGAACCTTGCCAGCAGGAAGCCTTCGACCAGATAAAACAGTATTTGACAAAACCACCGGTCATGATGCCTCCAGTGCCTCGTCGACCGTTGAAATTGTATATATCAGCATCAGAAGAAATCATAGGAAGTATGCTGGCTCAGGATGTAAATGACGTAGAAAGGGCCGTGTATTATCTTAGTCGGGTTTTAAATGATGTCAAGAGAAGATATAGTGCAATAGAGAAACTTTATTTAGCATTGTATTTCTCATGTACTAAGCTTAAATATTACATGATGCCTTGTAATGTACTGGTTATGTCAAAAACTGATATAATAAAATATATGTTATCAAAACCAGTGTTAAATGGTCGTATTGGAAAATGGACTATTGCTTTGTCAGAATTTTCTTTACAATATGTACCAATGAGAGCAGTAAAAGGCCAAGCAATTGCCGATTTCTTGGCCGATCATCCTTGTCTGGATGTAGAAAATATAAATATTGTCGGTTTAAAACCTTGGTGTTTATATTTTGATGGTTCAAGGCATCAAAATGGAATTGGAGTGGGGATTTTAATTGTTTCCCCTCAAGGTACTTGATAAACACATATTTTATTCATTAAGAAACCCTTATATTTAGTCATTTACACTCTCCATATTCTTAATTGATTGAGTTTGACATGATTTTGTGAGTTTGAGCTCAAATTCGTCCTAATTGAATATTTTCAGCATTATTGAGATTTTACACTGTTTCTGTATTTCGGTCATAACTTGAGTTCCTGATATCTAACAATCATGAATTTTATCTTGTAGGAAAGCTAAGAGGAAGATCTACAACTTTGATGAAGAGCTCGAAGTCCGATTCAGATGTCTAAGGGACCTAAGTTTACATGGAAGTCAGAATACGGGTTCTGTCAGTAGAATCCGAACAGTGTGCACTCATAAAATCATATCTCAAGATGTAATAATGAAGATGAGCTGAAATTTGGACAGTGGATAGTCAAGATCCAAATAAACAACTTTCATGAAGAACACATTTTGAGAAAAAGAAGTCTAGTAGGTCATTTTGAGCTTGCAAGTCGGAACAGAGGTGCTGAAGTTGGGTTTGAGCAACCTACGGTATTTGGGACATATCTTGGGCTTAAGGAAGTCAAATTGGACGAACCAGCTATCCATTTATAGCCAAGACAAGGATCTACAACTTTCATGAAGAACACTTTTCGTGGTTCTGAAGTATAGTGGGTCGTTTTTGGCTTCCAAGTCAGACACGAAATTTTCGTCCTCAACCACCCACTCATCCATCCACTAATCCACTCATCCACTAACTCACCCACTCATACACTAATCCAACCACTTAATCACTCCACCCACTCATCCACTAATCCATCCACTCACCCATTCATGTCCATAATTTCCCACTCACCAAAAGTCCTTTGGCATTTTTCACTAATTCAACCACTTAACACTCCACCCACCCATCCACTAATCCATCCACTCATCCATCCACTCACCCACTCAACCACTCAACCACTCATCCACTCAACTAACCCACTCAACCAATGTTTAATCCACTCCACTCATCCACTCAACCACTCACCCACTAAACCAATCCACTCAACTAAATCAACCAATCATCCACTCAACTAACCCACTCAACCAATATTTAATCCACTCCACTCAAACCAACCCACTCAACCAATCCACTCAACCACCCCACTCCACTAACCCACTCATCCATCCACTCACCTTTGTCATTTTGTTACCCTAGACTTCTATAAAAGGGCACCATTGGTTATCATAGGGAGGGGGAACTCTCCTTCATTTTCTCTCGTTTTTCTTGTGATTTCTTTCTAGCTATGTGTAACTAAACCTCCTTGGTTAAGGGGTGATGAAACCGCTAGTATTAATGTTGTAAACTTTGCATATTTGATTATTTCAACACGGTTATGTTTTTATTCATATTTTCTGAATCTATTGTTGGTATGAAGGTTTTTGTACTTGTTCCTACTTTCAAAGTAGTAGATCTAGGTTTATTATGCTTGGTTGCGGTAGTAGATCTAGTGGGATGTATGATGTTCATGTGGGTATAATTATCTTTGTGCTATTTGCCAATTATAAAAGTGGTAGATCTGGGTTTATTATGCTTGTGATTTGCGGTATTAGATCTAGAGAAATATATGTTCTAAGTAATTTAATCCCGGTGTGTGATTAGACCTTAGTGTAATTGGTTTTCTAAATCTTAATGCAATTGTTGGATAGTTGTAAGAGCGGTTGCTTTATGACTAATCAGTGATTAGGAGTTGATTTGAGCGGTTGCTAAATTGGCCAACACATAAGGAAAACAGAGATTTAATCTCACAATTGCATAAAAATATAATTGAGCATGTTGGAATAAAAAGGATATGTGGATTTACATTATCATATAAATCTAGTGGTGGATTCAATCTCTTAACCAATTTTCTATATTGTTGATTTCAGTTTATTTATTGTTATCTTTGAAGCTGTTCATTGTTCATCAAAACTCCAAAACCCTCCTTTTACTGTTTATTGTTAATCAGAGTCTAAATTGGAAATTGTTTAATAGTGTTAATTGAATTGGTTCTCTGTGGATCGACCCTTACTAACTACAACTAGTTGTAAGGTTTTTATTTTCTGGTGGGCCTGACAACTGATTTTTATCTTAATTTTAATCACTACATCCGCACGCATCAGTACTCCAACTAAGTTCATGTTTGAACTTAAATATGCTGTTCTAACAATGAGGCTGAATATGAAGCCTTAATTGTCGGATTGGAGATACTAGTGGAAATGAAAGCACGTAATGTGCATATATTTAGTGATTCGCAGTTGGTCGTTAAACAACTTGCCCAAAAATATAAATGTGTTAGTGAAAATTTAATGAAATATTATATTGTGGCAAGTAAGTTAATGAAACAATTCGACGAAGTGACTGTCGAACACATTTCCAGAGATTTAAATGAAGAGGCTAATGAATTAGCACAAGTAGCCTCTGGGTATAGACTTTCATCCAAGGTTCTTACAAATCTAATGGAAATAAGGGAACTTTTATATCCATTAGAGGAAAGAGATATACTACAAATCGACGTTTCGACGATTAATGATTGGAGACAACCAATATTGAGTTACTTGGAAAATCCCAGTCAAGATGTGCATAGAAAACTCAAGTATAGAGCGTCAAAGTTTGTGGTATTAGGAGGAGCCTTGTATAAAAAGTCTGTCGATGGAAATTTAGAAGTTTTCCTAAGTGAAACAGAGGCTTATATTGCCTTGGCAGAAGTCCACGAAGGAATTTGTGGAGCTCATCAGGCAGGTGAAAAGATGAAATGGGTCCTTCGACGTCAAATGTATTATTGGCCAACACTAGTTAGGGATTGTATCATGTTTGCCAAGTCTTGTGAAGAGTGTCAAAGACATGGCCATATACAAAATGTTCCTGCTAGTGATTTACATGCTATAGTTAAACCTTGGCCTTTCAGAGGATGAGCTTTGGATTTAATTGGTCAAATTCATCCTGTCTCGTCGAAAGGACACAAATACATTCTAGTAGGAGTTGATTACTTCACCAAATGGGTTGAGGCTGTAGCCTTGAAGGATGTAACACAGCAGGATGTGATTAACTTTATTGAAGATAATATAGTTTGTCGGTTTGGAATACCATAAACTTTGACAACCGACCAAGGATCAGTATTCATTGGGAAAAAAGTTGTCGAATATGCCAGTTCAAGGAAAATTAAAATGCTCACGTCGACGCCATATTATGCTCAGGCGAATGGCCAAGTAGAGGCCATGAACAAAATAATCATAAATTTGATTAAAAAGCATATTGGTCGACAACCTAGAAACTGGCATAATACCCTTAATCAAATTCTATGGGCATATAGAAATTCACCAAGAGAATCGACGGGCACTTCACCATATAAGTTAGTTTATGGTCACGATGCAGTGTTACCAGTTGAGATCAATCTTCAATCCATTCGAATTCAAAAACAAGACGAGTTACCAATTGAACATTATTGGAACTTGATGTTCGATGAATTAAACGAATTAAGTGATGAAAGATTAGTAGCTCTAGAAAACTTGATTCGACAGAAGGAAAGAATTGCAAAGTTTTACGACAGTCGAGTCAAGTATAAATCTTTCAAGATTGATGACTTGGTTTGGAAAGTCATTCTGCCCATGGATAAGAATTGTCGAGAATATGGAAAATGGTCCCCAAAATGGGAAGGACCATTTAAAATTACTCAAGTATTTTCTGGGAATGCTTATGTACTTGTCGAAGTTAATTCTGGTTTGAGGATTAAATCAATTAATGGCAAATATTTAAAGTCATATAAACCGACAATGTATGAGGTGAAGATAGAAATTGAGTAAATATGAAATTTCATTTATATATTCGACGAATACAAATTACATACTGATGTTACATTTGGTTTAGATTGTCAAGGAAGATAACAGAGAAGTAAACTGATTCTAAATAAACCAGAAGCTTCTCCGCAGTTGAATGTGTGCTAAATTGAGCTCGTAGGACCTGAGGAAGAGGAAGGAGCAGACGACTCTTAACTTGTCCTGGACGAGATTTTGGATGGTTGTCTACTCCCTGATGAGCCATTCTCATCATAATAACCATGTTTTAAAAACATTGGGTTATTATGATGATTACTGAAGCTCATCAAGAATGTTACAATTCTTACTGAAGCTCAAAATAAGAGTCACCGTTAATACAGAAACCTTCTTCCATTTTTCCATTTGAGAGAAGATGAAGTTTTCTGATGACATGGTAAATTTTGTTGGAAAGGAAGAAAGAAGAGGTTGGGTTATACTCTTTTGAATCTTGGTGTCTCGAAGGACGCTATTTATAGGGATTTTTTGCTGAATAGGTTATTAACTTACGTTTTGTAACTTGCGTTATAATTAATTAAATTAATTATGATGTATAGTTACGAGATGCATTGAAAAGAAACAGAATGAAAGAGCATTTAAAATGTATAGAATTATAGAAACAATAATAAAAAGAGGGTATTGGAAATTAATAAAAAAGAATGTTTTATTAAGTATTGGCCTAGAAGGCCATACAAATTCTATCGGATAGCTAGACCGACAATATATATATATATATATATATATAAAAACTTAGAATTTTTGAAGAATCCCCCAGGAATCTTCTAAAGATTGCTTGTCGGAGCAGGCAGTTTGATACTCCGCTTCAAGAGAATTAATTTTTGCCAATACAGTTTTGGCTTCCACAGCCCATTGCTTAGTATTATTGGCAATGCTCTGTTGTCTGGCAACCCCTTGTTCTAATGCTGTTTGAAGTTTTTCGTTGCGACGACGAGCAGCCTCAAGTTTTTTCTCCAAATCTTCAATTTCCTTGTCGAGTTCTTCTTTTTTGGTTTTTCCTTTTATCAGATTTTCCTTCAATGTAACGCTCTCACTTTTTGCGTCGGTCAACTGCTTCAAAATCCTGGATTTCTCTTGAATTTCTTGTGTGTAAGCAGGAATGACTCGACGAATGACTGACATTTTTGCCGTTAAACTTTGAAGAAAATCTTTGATTGTTGTCGGAAGAGCTCGACTGATTATGGGTAATTCCTGAGCAAGAGGCTCAAGCTCAGTTACGACTGCCATCATTCTTTCTTGTAGAGGTTGGTCAGAAATCAAGTGCTCGAAAGAATAGGTAAAAGCATTTTTCAACTCAGTTAAGAGTCCAATAATATGGGAATCACTGGAATCTTGTCCAAGTTGAGTCGAAGAGCGAGCCGATTGAGGAGAACTTTGGTGGCCGCCCGACAATATTGTGATCAATTCATCCAAGTCTGCCTCCATATCCTCGCCACTTTCTGGCACAACAATCATTAAGTTGGCTGGAGGAGATGGAGGTGGATTAATTGGGGCAAATTCCGCCAGCAGGGTGTCCATGTTGAATTCTTTTGGGATGATTTGAGCGGGATTGGTTTGCCCTGAATGAGAAGGACCTTCAGTACCTGGGGGGATTAGAGTTTGTTCTGAGACTTCGATAGTTTGGGATTCTGTCGGAAGTGATGAAGAAATGGTAGATGTAGCGAGGATCAAGGGAGTGTGAGATCCTGGAGGATTCTTGGTTCCCAACCTTTGGGGGCTGTCGTATATAGCCAAGCTTGTTGAATCCTGAAGATGAATAGAAGAAATTTCAGAATAAATAATACATTGAAAATAGTTGAATGAGGTGAGATACATTACCTCAGGAGATTGTTGAATCGGATCTTCAGTTCTTGGTTCGACAGTTGGTTTAAGAAGATGGTCTGTAGGTTGTTCATCTTCTAGATCCTGAAACGATAGAATTAAGTGTTAAATAAGTGGTAGGAATCAAGAATTTAAGGAAAAGAAGTATGTTAATCTACCTCAGATGAAAGACAAATGGTATCTGTTTCTTCGACAGGAGGCTTTGAAGTAGAAATACTGGTTTGAGTCTTCTTTTTCTTTTCTGTGGAGACAAAAAGGGTGAGGTTTTGTCGCATGGTATTAAGGAATGTACAATAATGTGGCATACCTTTGGAGGATGTGCTGGAGATGGAATTGAAGATTCAACATGAGAAACCAAGGTAGCAGGAGCAGATTCGCTAATCTGAATCCGACAATAATTTAGACTGGAACAAAGTTAAAAAACCAAGTCTTAATATATGATCAGAAAGGTATATACCTTGAGGGTTTTTGATTTAGCGGCGAACTGTTTCAAAGGACTCTTTGTCGGCATTGATGCGGCAGATTTGACCTTTGAAGCCTTGGGAACAGGAGGTTTTTGAGCCTTTTTGCTTTTCTTCTTCTTCAAAGAAGTAGTTTCTTCTTCTTCTTCATCATCACTTCCTTGAGGCTGTTTATATTCTAAAGGTCTTTTCAATGGGAGTGCTGCAAGAAGGAAGGTATATTTAGTAAATAAGGGGTAAAATTAAAAGGAACCGAATGTAAAAGGAAAAATACCTTCAAGTATTTTAGTGATGACTCCGGTGTTCCAGGCAAATTGTTCGTACGACAAGGCAAACCGACGAGTAAACTTGACTTCTAGAGTTCTTGTAAGAAAGATATTACTCATAGAATATGTCCTATCTAAAATAGGGAAGTTACCAGCTCTTGTAGGTTTACCTGGGAATTCGTCGGCCAATCTGAAATGAGCACAAGGAAAAAGCACTGGCTTTGGAAAGGGGATTTGAAAAGGTTCAAGCCGTGCTAAAGGGTTTTTTATAGAAACAGAGAGAAAATTGGTAGAACATTTCTCCTTGTGTGCTCGTTTTAGTTCGACTACGATTTCTTCACAATGTCGAACAATTAAGTGAGGAAACCTGAAGTCCCACTTGATTTTGTAATATTTTTCAAAAGCCTTGATATCTTGAATATGTATACCTTTGGTTTTTGATGAAGGATCTTGACCCTGCACAGGAATCAAAATTTCAGTAATACGGCTTCGATAGATGTCAATGTCGATATGATAAGGACAATAATATTTAGTCCACCAATCGACAAAATCTTTTGAAACTCCTCTGTAGGGGGTGAATGCAAAGATCTTGAAGTGAAATTTGTGCCTCTCATTTTTTGAAGCTACTCGAACGAGATCCGACATGCTAGGTAGGTGGCCATTGATGAAGTGTTCTCTGGCCTTATGAGAAAAAGGTGCTGGAATAGCCTGACAAAATCCCAATTGTCGAGCTACTGAGTTTGGCAGACACAGCTCTAAAGATTTGTCTGTCGAATCAGGGAGACCAGCTACCAGAACTTGTTGACAAAGAAAGTTTGACCAGATAGAAATGTTGTCGGCATGAATAAGAGGATCGTCGGACAGAATTGGTCGAGTGAACCATTCAGGACCGAAAGAGCGATCGGCAAAAGGAGCAAAATATATATCTTCAGTGCTAAGGGAGATGGAATGAAAAATACTGAAGAAATACATAAAATTTTCCAAGCTTGCTTTGTGAGTTTTCTCATGTTTTACATGGCAAAGTCTGATGCCATATGTAGCAAGAGAGACTGTCGGAGGAGAAGAGTCGACTAAATAATCTCCTAATATGGCATTCAACCAAAGTTGAAGTAACCATATTGGACCACCAGAGTTGGTTTTCTTTACTTGAACTCTGATGCTCTGGACAATTTCGCCTATGCTTAAATAGAGATTGGCTAGGAGAAATTGACCAAGAGCTAGTCGTCGACCTTCATGAAGAAGATTGGCAAGTTGAAGAAAGGATTTGGATATTTGAACTGACTTAGAACCTATAGCATAGGCTGAAAGCCAGAGTAGCAGAAAAGCTATATGTTCTTCGTCGGTCACAGAATACGATTCAGAGGAATAAAAACTAATGAAATTGGAAAAGGAAGTTGGAGCTTTTGAATATACGTCAATAGTGTTTGAAGGTTGAAGAACAGGCGTAATGATTTCCCCATCTGGTCGAAGACTAGTTATGGCAGATACGTCGAAAAGTGTTAGACCTATCATGCCATAGGGAAATTGGAAGGAGTTGGTAGTTTTGTTCCAGAAAAAGAAAGAAGCACCTAGCATGCAAGAATCCATTTTTATGGGATGCCGAGAGAGCTGAATGCAATCGAAAATCCCTATTTCCCTCCATAGACTTTCTTTGGAAACTTGAACTCTGTCAAGCCATTCAAGATACCCATTGATATGGGTAGGGGAGTCCTGAATGTACCTTTCGATTTTCCAAAGTAGCTGATAGGGATGGAAGGAAGAGAAGCCAAGATAGCTTCTTGGGGACTTTTACAAGGAAAAAAAGAATTTATTTCGTCCGTAATAGATTCCTTGGACAGAACTGGGCCCAAGAAAGCAGCTGGAGGATCTAAGGATAATGAGGAGTCGTTGATGGGGAGTATTACCTTCGAGAAGTGCCAAAGTTTAGATTTTTGCAGAACTGGGTCTTTGAAGATTGCATGATTACCCAAATCTGTTGTTGGCGCGTTGGGAGTTTGAGAGCTAGAAGCCATTGGAGAAGGTAAGAGTTTGCAAAGGAAAAGTGAGAGGTTGAAGATGATGAACAGTGAAGAGAAGTGAAAGTTTGAAGACGGTAAACGGTGACAAAAAGGTGAAGAGTCGTGTGAATTTGAAAAAGTAGTTTTTGCGAGAAAATAGGGGTAATTATAGGCCCTATTTATTAGGAACGACTATTTATTATTTGCTATGATAAGATTGATTATGGCCGTTCAGGTATTGATGAAAGGTTCGATTGGATTTAAATATATATATATATATATAAAGGATCTTTGATTAAAAAAAATTTTTCTTTCTTCTTATCGGCGTCAAAAGAAAATTTTTTGGGGGCATCTGTTGGAAGTAAAAATAAAGATTTGGCAGTTCGTCGGTTGATGGTGGTTGAGGAAATTCTCTGAAGTGTTGAACCGACAGAAATGCTAAACAGAAATCGACAGTAGCATTGAATAAAGAGGGAGATTCTAATGTGGCTGATATACTGATGTTTTTAAGAAGACTTATCCGACCGGAAGATTATATCAGGTCGACGAAAATTGGTTAAGAATAGTTGAGTGCTGGTCTCGTCGAAAAGCGGATACTTGCTGAAGGAAGAAACCGCTCGAACGTGTTGGTTTTTTTTTAGGATGTCAGTTATTTTTTATATTTGTCTCTAAATACCAGTAGTCATAATGTAAAAAAGGGAGGTTATTTGCTGATACAAAATCCTAACATCTCAACCCGAGCAGATTAAAGGATTTTTGTCCAAGTATGCCTTCCTTTTCCATTTCATGTCATTTAAATTAATGCAATGTTCCTTTAAAATTCTTTACTTTTTCAGTCTCGTCTTTTAAATTTTTTTTACAGTTCTTTGCACTTTTATTTGCTTTTCTTTACTGTTTTTCTATTTAAATTCTGCACTTTAATTTCGTGTCATTTACATGCTTTCAATTAATTTTCTGCATTTTAAGATTCCTGCAAAGTTTCTTTAAATTTCCTTTCAAACTTTCCTTTATGCATTCTCCTGTTCATTTTACTTCAAATTGCTTAAATTTCTTCTGTTTACTGTTAAAACCATTTTTATAACGAGATTACCACATAACTCGTGAACTCACATTCGTTTGATAAAATATATTTGTTTATTGGAATTAATTCTGAATCTTTGAACCAAAATTTCGCATAAACATACCTGTAAACAAATTGGCACGCCTAAGTAAGACTAAGTCAAGAGTGATTTGTGAAAATCCCTCAAAGAATCGTCCAAAATTTAATTGATTATTTTGAACTTCTCATATTGAGAAATGGAATTGTGGTGTCAAAAATGTCTGGGAACTCAATGTCAATCTCCCATAACGAGAATAGTGATTCTAATAATAAAGGTGAAAATAATGTTGTTCCACCAAATTCAAATGTGAGTGACACTTCCTTGATTGTTGGATTACCAACATCTAATTCAATACGAAGAAATGACAACAATAATGTTGTCAATAATGCAGTGATAAATCCTAATATTGGTACTAGGACAACCCCTCTATACGAGCTTCCATCAAGATTTACACCATCAACAATCATGCAAGCAAACATAGGTACTACACCCATGATGTATTCTAATCCAGTAGTGACAGTCATTCCACAACCTAGAACTTATTTGACAAATGTAGTAATTAGTCAACAACCTGCTGCTAATCATGCTACTGGTCAAAGCATTTTTTATTCGACTACTTCGCGTCAGTATCGTCTACATCTGGGTGGACCTTGTCCAATATTCCTAACAATGACCACGGGAATGTCGAAGAATGTAAATGGGCAAACTAATGAATCTCTAGCTCAATTTTGTCAGCAAATAGAAGAAAGTCATCACTATTTAGTCAATATGCTCACATAACAAATGACTATGATGATGGCTTCTATGATAGAGTAAACAATTACCTTTTTGGCTCATCATCTCAATCATCTGTAGAGAAACATCAAAGATGAAGAAGATCTTAATGATCCATTTGTTCGACAAATAAGAAACGACATGCCACCAGGATATGATCATCAACCTGACCTCCAGTATAGTCATGTTCATATGGTGGGAATGAGTCAATATGCCGATAACATGCTTCAAAGAGTTTGATGAAACAATATTAGGGGGAATCAACATATCAATCAAGTCGTTAAACAAAAAGTTTGGTTTTAATGTGGGCCTATGCTAACTAACCATTTTTCATATCTACTTTTCTTTACTTTATTCAACAAGCTGAACTACCCAAAGGTTGGAAGGTCCCATATTTTCTCACCAAATTCTCAAGAGACGGTGGAGAATCGACAATCGAGCACATTGCTAGATATACTATCAAAATTGGAGAAGTTGTTGCTAATGAATATCTGAAAATGAGATTTTTCCCTAGTTCACTGACTAAAAATGCTTTCACGTGGTTTTTTACTCTTCGACCTAACTCCATTCACTCTTGGACTCAGTTGGAGAAAAGTTTCCACGAATAATTTTTTAGGGGAGAAACTA
This sequence comes from Ormosia emarginata, assembly GCA_029884605.1. Lineage (NCBI taxonomy): Eukaryota > Viridiplantae > Streptophyta > Magnoliopsida > Fabales > Fabaceae > Ormosia > Ormosia emarginata. The sequence goes on along the minus strand of JAQQTP010000078.1, from coordinate 12,938,654 downwards.
AGGTTAGCTTGACTGATTTGTGTCATGTCAAAAGACTTTGTGGTGTGTCAATTGATGAATACTTGGCAAGATTCCGACAAAAGAAAAGTAGGTGTTTTACACCTATTCCAGAATCCAAAGTAGTCAAAATGACAGCAAGTGGCCTGAACTACTATATTAGGAAAAAGTTGGTCAATCAGCAATTTTTAGACATGTCTCAACTTGAAAAAAAGGTTAGGCAAATTGAAAAATTAAAAGTTGAAAAAGACCATAAAAATAAGAAAAACGTTAAGAAAGAAAAAATAGCATATGTTGAGTGTCAAAAGTCTAAGGACAATGACAAAGAGGAGGGTGAAATAAATGTAGATAAACTCCAATTTAGCCTCCTTATGCTTGCACCATTTTGAAACCTGTCAAAGCAAGATAAAACAAAATATTCCAATAGACAAGCTTATTCATTCAACATAACTAAAGCAAATCAAATCTTTGACGTTTTATTGAAAGACAAACAATTAAAGTGTCCTGATGATCATAAAATACCTTCGACTAAAGAAATAAAAGGATAAGAATATTGTAAGTATCATCATGTACATGGGCACTCAAATAACAACTGTGTGCGTTTCAAGGATATGATATAGAAAGAAATAAAGGAAGGCAGATTGAAGTTTGAAGAAAAAGCTCAGACATATATGAAGGTTGATACTAACCCATTTGAGGTCAATACGAATTACGTCGAGCTTGACATCCCAATGCAAATAAATATGGTCAGTGTAGTTGAGACCACTGATGAGAAAGGTGATGCAGAAGTTGACATCGACATTTATAAAGCAGAAGAAAAAGAAATATATCCTTAAGTTGGTGAAAATATAGTCAACTTCTTGACAAGGAAGAAAGAAGAGGATCGCGAAGTTGTCTCGTGTCCTCGCTACAATGTTGTATTTGACAGACTTTCTGCTAAAAGCTTCGAAATAGCAAAAAGAAGAAAAGAAGCTTGACGAGATTCATTTTGTTGAATTTGAGAAGGTTGATGAAGAAAGAAAGAATAAGAAATAACTTATCAATTAGAAAATGAAATCAAATGTGATGATTGACACTTTGCAGGATTTCAAGAAAGGAAAAAGGAGAGTTCTACTAGCTAATGTGGTGACAAATAAAATGGGTTTAGAATACTAAGAAGTATAAGAAGTCAACACACCAACAGTTTTTGGAAAAGAACAAATGGGTACAAGAACCAGTTAATAGGAATGCACTCTATTACATATGGGAGATCAAGAAACCATATGCATGGTGTAGGAAAGATTATGGTCAGACATCTTAACTATTTCCAATGACAACATGACAATCATCCAAACTAATTCCTATAATGGTTGAACAGTTACCCAAATTTCCACCACAAATGATAATGGCTCGATCACCGCCAAGGACCATAGCTCAATAGAAGAATTCAAATGAATATAAGCATTAACAATAAGCAATGTATGGAATTGTAAGGCCAATAATCAATAATCAATAATCAAGTGAAGGAGATTACCTTGACTATTTGAAACACTAATATTGAGATGAAGAATGTTCTTATTGATGGATATAAAGATGAAAAAGTGACTGATAACTTTGATTCAAGATTTAAGGATGATCTAGAGGCAATATTCAAGGAATTTCTAGTTAATGTGGTTTCTATTTTACTAGCAAAATTTCAAAATGATATTAAGGTTGATCAATTAAAGGGGGATTACCTTGAAGAACTGGGAGATGCTAGTGGCAGGCGTTTTGTTGAACAAAATGTAGTCGAAGAAGTAGAAAAGAATGTAGTTGTGTTTGACATGCCAATTAAGGACATGAGGGAGCATCTTTAACCACTCCACATTAAGGCAATTGTCAATGTGAAGTTGGTTAATCAAATCCTCATAGATGGAGGTGCAACCATCAACTTAATACCTAAAAGGATGTTGAAGAAGTTTGAGAAGAAGGAAGAAGAAATCGTTACTTCTAACTTGGTAGTCATAGACTTTAATGGGACATGTGCTTAGTCATAAGTAAATGTTATGTTTAATGTCAAAGTTAGAAGTATTGAATGTAATACCATGTTCGTGATTGTACCTTTCAAAGCAAGTTACAATCTTTTGATAGGAAGAGATTGAATCCATATTGTCGGCGCAGTTTAGCAATTTGGAACAAACATGATGAGGTAGAGTATGTTGATACATATAATAGTCCATTTTATTTGCAACATTTACATGTAGATTTCAAAGTATATAGTTCAGAGGCAAAGCCTCTAAAGCTAAAAAGGGTGTCATAATTGTTAGGGGTCAAAATTAGTCATTTCGACAAATATAGTAAGCAGGCAGTATGAAGTCGGTAAAAAGACTAAGTTTCAAGGATCTATCAAAGACAATGATTGATGAAACAATCAACTGATATCAACAATGTTTTGACAACTGGTTCATCTAGGATCACAAGTCAAAGAAGACTATGTCAACAGAAGGAAAATTTGACAAAATTTAAATATCAAAGGATAAATGGATTCAACAAAGTAACAAACAGGAAAATCATGAAGCTTTAAAAGCAAAGCTCCAAATAATTTTCGAAGCGAAGTTATACTAGTATGTCGAAGCTAGGCGAGTGATGGTTTATCGATGTCGAAGCTTATGGTGGACAAGGAACAATTTGCAAGCTGAAAGGAGATCATGGTGGGCCCTATCACTGAATGTGGGAAATTCCTAGAGTTGATGTTGAAAGAGTAAGAATGTGGCATCATGGGGGAAGTTAGAAGTTGGAGAGAATAAAGAAACCACCCATTACTTGAAGAGGTTACTATGTGGAAGGCCATGTGGAAAATTAAGCACATGTTGGGAAAACACATGACTACCAAGTGGCAGCATCTTAGGGGATATAGAGGTTAAAACTTAGGCACCAAAGGGAGAGGTTAGTTTCCTATAAATAGAAAATTGAACGAAGTTCAACAAGTTGGTCCATCTACTTGCAACACACCCTATACTTCCTATAGTTCCTAAGTACCCAATATGACGCTCACGGATTGATGGGTTGATGGGTTATCAGTCAAGTATAGCTGCCACTTTCAATTCACATGCCTCTCTATGTTTCGGCATTTATCTTTCAATCATTTTAATTTCGTGTATCATTTATATTCCAGTTAATGTAATTTCAGTTCTTTCAAGTTCTTACTTGTTCATCATTGTTCTTGGTTATTTACATTCCAAGTTCTCTTTAAATTCCGCAATTCACTTGCTTTCAAGGTTAATTTTCATGCATTATATCTTTTTGTGAGTTTCCTTTAATCTTTTTTCAACTTAGTGCAAATTTATGTTTTTTTGCGTTTACTTTATGCATTTTTGTGGTTCTTTGTGTTCATGCATGTTCATGCATTTGTTGCATATTTTCATGTTTTAATCTTCACTTAAACACACATAACACTCCAAAGATGTTTTTGTCAGCACACTTTATCAACATTAACACAACACTTATATGCTGTCAGTTTACTTGTCGCAAGTTTACTTTCGACGGCCATTTACATTCTATCAATTTACTTTTTGTAAATTTACTTTCAATAGTCATTTACTTTTATATCAAGTTTACTTTCTATAAGTTTACTTTCGACATTTCCATTCTGTTAACTTACTTCCAATAAGTTAATTTCGACTTACTCTTTACTTTGACATTTCATTTTTATTTATTTATTCACATTCATACCTAATAGCTAACTCTTTTTGGACGTACCCTTTATTGACGATTGACCGGTCGATAATTGCTTAACTTTTGATGTCAAAAATTTATCAATCACTAAAAACTTAAGGGTCCTAAGATGAGTCGACTTGATCCCAAATATTATATCTCAAATCAAAATAGCAGTCAATACCTTTGATGAAAAATCACCACAAATAATAATTAATAAGGACACTATGGAAATGTGTCGAATAGACCTGAAAAGATTCAAGTTGGTACCCAAGGCTGACCTTAATCATACTGATGAATAAATCAACTCAAATGAGCTTTGAGAGCCATATGGCTCGACTATCAGCTTATTTGGCTGACATAATAGCTTGCACTACTAATTGTGTAATTTATAACAATGATGAACTGATTTACATTGCTAATAGTGCAATTTATGATAATGATGAATTAATTTCCATTGTTGATGATGGAATTCTTGATTATAATAATTTGATTTGCATAACTAAAGGTGCAATATATAACTATAATAAAATAAACAATACTTCTGATAATATGATGTCTGATTGTATTTATGATGATAGTCCATTGGGTTTTAAGAAATCTCCTTTGTTTGAAGGAATAAAGAAGGTGGAGGTTCAAGACCTATTGGAAGAAATGAATTTAGGGACAAATACTAATAAATGTCCCACTTATATTAGTAGTTTACAAGAATTGGTCAAGTTACTCTAGGAATACAAAGATTACATATGACTACAATGAAATACCAGGTCTGAGTAGAAGCCTTGTGGAACACGGCCTAGCAATAAGACCAAGAGTTCAACCAGTTAAACAGATACGTTGACGTTTTGCCCCAGAGGTGGTTTTAAAGATCAATGAAGAAATTGAATGACTCTTAAAGGCTAAATTCATCAGAACCACTAGGTATGTTAATTGGATTTCTAATGTAGTTCTTGTTATGAAGAAAAATGATAAATTAAGAGAATGCATTAACTTTAGAAATTTGATTTGTACTACTCCTAAAGATGAGTATCCTATGCCTATAGCTAATATGCTAGTTGATTAAGCGTTAGGGCATGAAATATTGAGTTTTATGGATGGTTGTTTTGGATATAACCAAATTTATATAGCCAATGATAACATATAAAAAATGGTATTCGTTGTCTAGGTGCAATAGTCATGCATGAATGGGTCGTTATGTCGTTTGGCATAAAGAATGCTAGGGCAACTTATCAAAGGGCCATGAACATAATTTTTCATGATTTAATTAGTAAGTTCTTGGATATTTATATTGATGATGTGGTTGTCAAATCAAGTTCCCAGAAAATCATTTAGCAAACTTAAGGTAATATTTTAACCAAATGAGAAAATATGATCTGAAAATAAATCCTATCAAATATGCCTTTGGGGTTTCTGCAAGTAAATTCCTAGGATTCCTAGTCCAAAAGAAGGGGATTGAAGTTGACAAAAATATAGCTAAAGCTATTCTAGAGGCATCTCCTCTAACGAATAAGAAGTAGCTTCAATCTTTCTAGGGCAAAATTCACTTTCTTCGATGATTTATTTCAAATATGTCAGGAAAAACAAGGGTCTTTGCCCTTTTAGTAAGCTTAAGTCAAAAGAGGACTTTATCTAGTCAGAACAACACTAAGAAGCGTTTGACAGGATTAAGGAGTATTTGACCAACCCTTCTATCATGACTCCTTCTATGCTGGGACATCCTTTGAAACTATAAATTTCAGTGTCGGAAGACAAAATTAGGAGTATGCTTGCTTAGGAAGATGAAAATGGTGTAGAAAGAGCGATATACTATCTCAGTCAAGTGTTAAACGATATTGAAAGTAGATATAGTCCTATTGAAAAACTATGTTTGGCATTATTTTATTATTGTACCAAACTAAAATATTATATTATACCTTATTATTTACTAGTGTTGTCTAAAACTATGTAATAGAGTACATGTTGTCAAAGTCTATCTTGCATGGTAGAATTGGTCGATGGACTATTGCCTTGACTAAATTCTCTTTACAAGATGTTCCTCTAAAAGGACAACTATTGGCTGACTTTTTGACAAATCCTTCTTGCATTGAAGTCAAGAAGCAAACTATCAACTTTGTTAGGTTAAAACCTTGGCATTTATATTTTGATGGGCCTTGACATCAAAATGGGGTCGAGATTTGTGTGCTTATTATTATGCCAGATGGTCATCCGACAAAATTCATGTTTGATCTCAAATATAAATGCACAAACAATGAAGCAGAATATGATGCCCTTATTACGGGATTAGAAATCTTAGTTAGTTAGAAGGATAAAATTTTTGAAATTATTAGGGATTCCTAATTAGTGATCAAGCAATTGGCTCATGAATACCATTGTATAAACTATAATTTAAGGATATAATTTTCAATAGCAACAAGGCTAATGTTTGAACTTGATGATGTCATTGTCAAACATGTCCCTTGAGAAATGAATTTTGAAGCAAATGAATTAGCTCAAATAGCTTCATGGTATAAAGTATCAAATGATACCTTGACAAAACTAGCAGAAGTCAAAGAGATTTTGCGTCCAGTTGAAGAAAGAGAAGCCTTTAATATTAACACTTAGGAACCAATAGATTGGAGAAAGCCAATTGTTGATTATGTAAGAATTTTTAATACTCAAATTGACAGAAAAATGAGGAACAAAGTTGTTAATTATGTTATCCTTGGGGATACTTTGTTCCAGAAATCAGTAGATGGAAAATTGATGGCATGCCTTCGAGAATCAAATCATATCTTATTGTGGTTGGAGTTCATGAGGGAATATGTGGAGCTCATCAAGTTAGTGAAAAGATGAAATGATCTCTTAACTGTCAAAAAGTTCATTAGTCATCAATGGTTAAAGCTAAATTCTTTTTGCAAGTCCTACGAAGAATATCAAAGGTATGGGAACTTGCAACATATATCAGAAAGTGAGCTTCATTCAATTATTAGGCCTTGGCCCTTCAGAGGCTGAGCATTAGATTTAATTGGTCAAATTTTGCTCCTTCATCAAAAAGCATAAATATATTTTAGTGGCAATTGATTATTTCATTAAATGGGTCAAAGCAATTGCCTTAAAAGATGTTATCTGATATGATGTGATTGATTTTGTTAAATAATGTGAATAATAATGGTCTTGGTTTTGATGATCAACGAATAAGAAAGCAATGAAGTGCAAAGATCAGGTCCCAATGTTTTTCAAGATTAGCTAGTAGGACTTAGATAATATGTAGAGATATATTAGACTCACACAAAAGCTCATTTATTTGCTCTAAACTCATCTTTAAATGACTTTGCATAATCATGTTTTCATCTTGTGAAAATTGTGTTTAAGATTGAGTAAAATACTCTTAGAAAGTTTGGAAAGATTTTGGATATCCTTGGTTGAGAAATTCTTTAAAAATCCTATGTTTCTTAGCAAGCCATAATAGGTTATGGATTTCCTATAACAGGTTATGTGACCAAATATGAAGCGTGCCAAAATGTTTTGAAAAGGGCATAACCGGTTATGGATTTGCCATAACAGGTTATTCACTAAGTCAAAGGCTATTCTTACTTTCTCTTAAGCCTCATAACCAATTATGATATATTCATAACCAGTTATATGATAAGTCAGAATGTGCTTCTATGATTTCTAAAAGGCCCATAACCGATTATGACTAATTCATAATAAGTTATGATGTTAAATGAAAGTCCAGGATTTTGGTTTTACAAGTCATAACCAATTATGCTTAGCCCATAACCAGTTATGCTCAAACGCAGAACACTTCCCAACGGCTCTATTGAGAGCATTTAATGCCTCCAACCACTTCCAACGTCTCTTAAATGCTATGAGCTATAAATGAAAATGTTTGTGCATCGATTACAAGTTGGAAAACATTCTAAAAAATATTCTTGAACATTAAATACGAGTTTTCTCATCATTTCATTGAAAACCTTATTTTGAGCTTAAAGTTGTGTGAATCCTTAATGTCATAGTTCTTCAATTTGTATTATCTGCTCTAAAAAGAGTTTCTTTCATCTAAATCTTGTATAATCTGTTAAGAGAGGGTGAGGCATCCCTCAAAATAGTTAGGGTAAGGTATCCCTTGAATATAGAGGCTCAAGCACAAGGGTGAGGCATCCCAAGATGTGTTGAGTGCTCCAATTTGTAAAGGTTATCAAGCACCTGCTTTCAAGCTTGGAGATATAGTAGAAATATCGAGTGGTTGCTTGAGGACTGGACGTAAGCCACAAGTGGATTGGTGGCTGAACTCGGATAAAGCTTGGTGTTTGAATATTATCTCCCTTGTCTAGTTCATTTGAGTGCAATATCTTTCTATATTATCCATTCATTCATTTATATCGATTAATAGCTTCAACAAAAATTGGTGATCAAAGATTTTATGAAAGATTTATGAAAAGTTTTTTACAAACTCAATTCACCCACTCTTGAGTTTTGAGGCCACTTGGTAACAAAGAAGATATAATACATAGATTTGGTATTTCACAAAATGTGACTGCTAACTAGGGGATCGTGTTTACTATAACATCATCTTTTTAGCATGTTAGACTAGTTTATGATTACAAAGGTAACATAATGCTTGCGTGACATGTCTGTTTTATTTTGTGACAAATTGAGTTAGTTTAGGTACTTTGCCGCAATACAGAAGGTGAAAAGTAGCTTAAAATGACTCAGATAATAGTATAAATTGCTAACTTGAGGGAAACTAATCTAGAGAATTTGTTTCTAAGTCACAAATATGTGGATGATGATGTAGTTAAAATTTAAGGATAATCAAAGTTAGTTTGATATTTTTAAGCATACTAGTTATGTGTTTTAATGCCGATTTGACTAGACGCATATATGGAAAAATAAGATTTTGGTGCAACAACAATTTAAATGAATCTTAGAATTTATTCTAAATTTGTTAGAAAGTACGAAGCTTCAATTGGTAAAATTTAAGTGTTCTTAACAAGTATAAGTTTTAGTCAAAATATCCAATTTTTGGCAAGTAACTCATGGCTCTTTAAGAGCCATCAACCTTGACTTTTCTTCTTATTTCTCTATCAATTTCTCACTTATCTCTACGGATGGAACAACAGCTTCAGAAGGAGAAAGAGAAAATAGAGAAAGGAAGGAAGAAAATGAGAAGGAAGAAAGGAAGAGAAAGGGAAAAGTGATGGCAAGCTAGGAGCTCCCATAGCCAAAGCTTGGTCATCTTCAAGAGTTAGAGGTAAGGGTGTTTTCCTTTAAACTCTTACTTTTTCCATTATCTTTTCATGCTTGAGTTATGCATGATTTAGGTTAATAGTGGGATTTTAGTGGGTTTTTCCATGTTTTTGAGTTGTATTAACTTGTAGGAAAATCTAGTTAGTGATTCATCATAAGTTGTTAGTAGCATGGTTGTTGATTTGAATCCTAGGAGTATCCTTGAAACTCTTTGTGAAAGAAGTTGAGAAATAGGTATTGAATGCGAAGGTTTTACATCATAAATCCATGCTAGATGAGTTAGAAGTTTGTTTGAGGGTTGCTATATGATTAGGAACCTTAGTTATGGTTAGAAATCACATAGAACCCATGTTTGAGGTTTTGGTTCTGGTTTGAGAACCTATGGAACACGATGGAGGTGATTTTCGCTTTATTTTCTTGTGCAATCTCGCATAGATAATAGGTTATTGAATAATGATAACAGATTATTGGTTTTAGGTAGAGTTATGTGTTTCTGAATAACAAATTATTGAAACAGATAACATGTTATTGAATAGTAATAACATGTTGTTAGAAAACTAATAATAGGTTATTTGGTTGTGGCAAAAGTCTTAGTAAATGAATAACAGGTTATTAGAAACGAATAATAGGTTATTATGCTCTGCCAGAATGTTATGAAAGGAGCATAATCGGTTAGCCAAGGCTAATAACCTATTATGGACTTCTTAGAAACAGAAATTAGAGGTCCTAACCGATTACCCAAGGGGATAACCAGTTAGCAACCGTTGTAAAATAGACTTTTACATTCTTGGAGCTAAGATTAACAATTGTTAGACTATGTTTTGGTTATCAAGGATCAAATTGAGTTAGAATATAGAAATTAAAAGCCCTAGATGTTCTAGTTTTTTTTCTTTGAGTTAAAGTTGAACTAGTTGCTTCTTTTTGGTTGAAGTTGAGTTTGATTGGTATGTGAACCATCTCTTGCTCTCTTGTAGTCAAGGTTAAGCCTTGTGTTTAGCTGGATACATGGGTTGGTTCCTTTATGTGATAGAGTTGAGCCAATAGTGCATGTTTTCTAGTTATAGCCCTTTCACTTAGTTGGGGTAAATCTTGTGATAGGAGTTGGTAGAACCTTGGACTTCTAAGTATTGTGGAATGCTATAAGGTAATGTCTAGAACCTTGAGCAACTTAAGGTTGCCTAGAGAACACTTGCGAAGTGATGAGACGAGCTGCTAAATGTAAGGATACTAGTGACATGAGTTTTTCTACCTATGTGATAAGTTGAGGTAAAGTCTTAAGTTATTAATGTTGTTTTTCTCTTGGTTGTAGTGAACCTTGAGATGAGTGTGTAAATGTTTTTATATTAACCTTGCATATTTAGTTTTTAAACTTGCTATTTACTATTTCCTATATATTGTAACCACTTGTTGCGGGCAATGCTATCATGGTCAGGGTTACTTGTATGGGAGTGGTAATAGTACTTTAACTGTAGTAAAGGGAATGAATCGACTTATTACTAGGTAGTATTAGGGCCGTTTTGCCAATCCTACTCGGTATATATAAGGGAGCTAGGTCCCTAGGAATTAAGCAAGTATCATATGCTTTTTAAAACTAAAATATGCATTTACATTGCATAATCATATTGTTATGACATTTGATAAGTCAATATTTTATAGTCTTATACCAGATAAATTGTGGTGATTTGCTTATGTTTATTAATGAATTTTAGATGGATTCTTATCATTGTCTTTGTTTTTGTAGATTGAATAGGATTTATCGCATTTGGAGAGAAAACAGCAAAGACATTGTGTTTTCAGAGCAAAAGAATATCATTTTGGCATAGACAGGACTTTGTGAGCAATTGGGGAGTTAGACAGGGCCTTGTGAGCGATTAAGGAGTTAGACAGGATTGTGCCTAACTTGGAAAATGATTTTTTCTAATTTTTTTAAGAGACATAGTCATGTCTCTATGTCACATGGTTGTGTATCCCTTCTACGTTGAAGTTATGTTGTTTTTTAAGCTCACACGGCCGTGTCGAGCTTAGACACGGTCGCATGAGGTCTCCTGAGCGTAAAAATGATAGTTTTCACTCCAAATATTATAAATAGAAGCAAACTCCTAAACTTGAAAATTTTTAAGCTCACACGACCGTGTTGAGCTTAGACACAGCCGTATGAGGTCTCTTAAGCGTAATAACGGCAGTTTTCACTCCAAATATTATAAATAGAAGCAAACCCCTAAACTTGAAAAACTAAACCAAGGGTTGGAGGCCAGAGTTTTGAAGACAAGGGCAAGAGTAATTAAAGTTCAATCATTGAAAAATCTTCTCCATCTTTATGTTCTCCATCTTCTATTTTTTATTTTATTTTTTCCTATTTTCTTAAGATAGAATCATGATTTTTTCTTTAACTTTTGTTCTTGATTGTGTTACATTAGCCATGAGTGGCTAAATTCCTTTTTCTAGGATTAGGATGCAACTCTTTACGTTTCTATATTGAATTATTAATTTGATTCTTTGTTAATGAAAGATTATTGTTTTTGATTCATTCTTAGTATGCTTAATGCTTGTAGTACGTTACCAGCTATATTTACATGAACTCAAGCTTTAGGTAAATGATTGAAAGATGAAACCTAATTGCTAGATAATCTAATAATTGAATTTAGGAAATTGAGACCTAGACATAGGCTTAAATCCTTTGAGGACCAAACGATTGTCATAAATCTTAATGGGTTAGAACTTAGATTAATTGACATGAGAATGAGATTGATGGAGTTTTAACGTGTTTTTAGTGTTAAGAAATTGGACTTTAAATAATTTTGGATAAATCGCCTTCAAGAACATAATTGAACATTAGCAAAGATAGGATTACAATATATCATAGGGAGTAGTCTAGTGAATTCCTAGTCCTAGGCCTTTAAATCTTGGTTGAATCTTAATTTTTCTTGATTTATTTGCCTACTTTATTGCTTTGATTTTCATCTTGATTTTAATTTATCTTTCACTGTTGTTTTTATCTGCTTAAATAATCAAAATCTCTGTAAGAGTTAGTAATCAATTGATTATTGAAGGAACGATCTTTATTTTACTACTTGTACGATCCATATGCTTGCAAAAAATTTAGAACAAGTTTTTGACGCCGTTGCCGGAGAATCAGGTTGATATTAACACAAGCGGCAATTTGGTTGATTTAAGCAATTTTTATTTTCATTTTGTTTTCATTTTATTTTATATAATTTATTCTTTGAATTTTCAGATGTTATTTCTTTTTTATGCGTATAATGAGGAGTCAAGAGAATCTTACTATCCCTGTTGATTTTGAGATCGAGAGGATACTTTGTAATATTAGAAGGGAAAAAAGAAAACTAAGAGTTGAGGAAGACCACATGGCAAACAACCATAACTAAGTCTCCAATCTAGAGCGAAGGTTGTGGGATTGTGAGACCCTCAACGCTAACGCATGTTAGTCTTCCATTGTAAGGTGATGGGTAGAGGCCAACAACTTCAAGATCAAAACTTCATTAATCCATTTGGTCTAACAATTACAATTTAGTAGTCAACAACTGAGGACCCAAATCAGCATTTAGATGAATTCTTGGAGCTATATGACACGATAAAGATAAATAGGATTTCAACTGATGTTATACGGGTCATACTTTTGCTCTTTTCTCTTAGCGGGAAGGAAAAGAGTGGATTCACTCAGAAACTCCAAATTCACTTACTACATAGGACTTGGTGGAGCAAGCTTTCTTGGATAAGTACTATCTAGTTAGAAAAATAATCAAACTTTGTCAAGGCATCACTACATTCTCCCAAAAGGAAGATGAATTACTTTATGAAGTATGAGAAAGGTATAATGATCTCATTCATCAGTGTCCACATCAGGGCTTACAAGATTTTGTTGTTATACAAACATTCTATGCTGGGTTAACTTTCTCCATAAAGGCAACTCTTGATGCCGCACCTGGTGGTGCTTTGATGGCAAATACTCCAACAGAGGCAAGGGCTTTGATTCAGGAGGTCGCTTCAAACATTTATATGTGACCAAGTGAGAGATCATCTTCAAAGAAGCAAGTTAGAATGATAGAGCTTGATACAATTACTATGTTGAATGTTAAGTTTGATGCCTTAACTAAGTCATTTGAGAAGCTAAATATCAATGCTATTGCTACTCCTAACATCACTTGTGAAACATGTGGCAGAAGGCATTTAGCTTTAGAATGCAATGTCATAGAAACGTATTCTCAAGACCTATCTTTGGAGCAAGTGAATTATGTGCAAAATGACAATTTCAAGGCTCAAGGAAATCCCTTCTCGAAATCATATAACCCCAGATGGAGTAACCACCCCAATTTCTCATATGATAACCAACAAAATAAAAGGGTTCCATCCAACAATAGACCTCCTCCCGGATTCTGACAACCTCAACAATCTTCTCAAGCTGCGAATTCCAATTTAGAAGCCCTAATAGAGAATTTAATAGTTACTCAAATGGAATAAAATCAAGTCATTCAAGCACAAGTGCAACAACATAGGGAGTTCAACAAGCAACTCACTACTTGCCTAGATCAAATGGCCACTCACTCCAAGATGCTTGAAACTCATATAGCCCAACAAGTAAGCTTGTTCAATATGATTCAAGGGCGAATACCAAGTCAACCAACAACTAATCCAAAGAAGCAAGTTTATGCAATTTTCTTGAGAAGTGGTAAGCAACTTGAAGGCCCCACAAGGGAAGAAAAACTTGAAGATACGGAAACCCATGAAAAGGAGGAGAAGCAAGAGAAGAGCGAGGATAAAGCAGGAGATGAAGAAAGTGATAAAAAGTATGTTCCTCCAAAAGTATATGTTCCACCTTTGCCCTTCCCTCAAAGTGATCAAAAGGCGAAGCTTGATCATCAATTTAGAAGATTTTTGGAGGTATTTGAAAATCTTTACATTGACATTCTTTTTACGGAAGCTCTCTCCTAAATATTCTCTTATGATAAGTTCTTGAAAGATATTCTCTCCAATAAGAGAAAACTCGAGGACTATGAAACTGATGCTTTGACAAGAGAATGTAGTGCAATCATTCAAAATAAGCTTCCACCTAAGCTTAAGGATCTGGATAGCTTTTCAATTTCGTGCTCAATTGGAAATATGAATATTAACAAGGTTTTGATGTCCCTTTCTATTTATATGAGAAACTTGATATTGGGGAGCTTAAGCCAACCACCATATCGCTTTAATTGGCAGATAGGTCAATCAAACATCTTATTGGCATATTAGAGAATGTACTATTTAAGGTAGGAAAGTATTACATACTGATCGATTTAGTTGTGCTTAAGATGGAAGTAAATGTTCAAACCCCTATCATCTTGGGTAGGTCATTCCTAGCCACTGTTGGAGCCGTGTTTGATGTGAAGCTCGAGAAAAAAACCCTCAAAGTAGGTGAAAACGTTACTGAGTTCAATTTATCTCAAGTTTCCACGCAATCGACCATTGTTGATTCTTGCTTGAGGGTTAATGTGGACGAAAGGCTAGCTAGAGAGATACACACTAATAGCCATCTGCAAGACCCCTTAGAGAAGTGTTTGGTCACAATGGTAATACAAACGATGAAGGTGAGGAGGTGGCGACCTATGCTCAAATTTTAGATGCATGCCCAACTATTCCCCCTTCTCAAAATAGTAAATTCAAGGAGCTAAACGTCCTCTCAACCAAAGATTCCTCACTTAAAGAAAATGAGGCCTCAAAGGAATTTGTAACTAATGATATGCCAGAAAAGATTTTTTCCAAGGCTGCCCAATCCATATTTTTAAATTGCATCCATTTTGAGAACGAAGCATACAAATTGAATCAACAGAAAAGATTCAATTATTTAATAGACTTAGGATGGTTTAAGCAACTCAAGTTCTCAACTACATGTTCTAATAACAGAAGTAGAAACAATCAGGCCAAAAGAATAATGAAGACACAAATAATTCTAATTGACTCACAAATATATGCCATAGAGAAATAGGCTACTCTCTAATTATACAAGTAGTTAAAGAATCACCTTTTTGTGACACAATCTCCTTGGTTTAGGTCCGCAACCTAAGATGCTTTGCTCCACTTGAAGAATCGATGTTCCACTCTACTTAAGATGTCGAAGCACGTACGTTACTAACAGTATGACTTCGTTTTTAGCAAGATACACTGTTCAACAAAACGTCCGGGCATCCTACACTTGGTTGGGATGATTTTCCTTTGATTGCACAACTCCTCGTTAGATGATCTTCCTCACACTTTCAACACGTTGGTGCGTGTCACGCCCTAACCAAACTTGCTACCGCTAGCTTTTCCTCCACAAGATTGTTGTTGTTGTTGACTTCCCGATGATCACGAATACGTTTTGTAACCGGACTTGCTTGGCCTTACGATTTTTCCTCCTTCGTAATACGATCTAACGTTACGAAATTGCGTATTCTAAGATTTATTTCGACTTGGTCACTTCTAATCCTCGGCTATCGTTCCTGTTTTTAGTAATCCTCAAGTCATATTGTACTGCTTTTTCAATTATTCTTTACCTTGCTTTCATAGTTGCGGTCATATCACCGCTATCATCGCTATCGCATCTTGCTTCCTCACGTGCACGTTTACCACGAATCATCGTCTTTCTTCAAAGACAGACTAATCATAGTACAATGGATACCAAAGTAACCATTCCAAAGAAACATTGTCTCCTTTCTAGTCCAAGCACGTAGAATTCACACAACAAAAACAAGACAAACCCAACCACAAACCCCAAAAAGACTATAACCGTGCTCGATACCAACTAATGTAACACCTCCGTAGTAAGTATCATATTTAAGAAAAAAAAATAAATAAATCTTAAAACTAATTAAAATTATTTTATAAAAGCTTTGAGTTTCAAAATATGGATTTTAAAATTTCTTATCGCGAAATACAAACTTACCGTAAATTTTAAGTAAAATGGAAATTAAATTTAATGGATTAACATACACATCACCAATCATTTCATGTAAGTTAAAACGTAATATTTACAGACTCGAGAAACAAAGAGTAAACCCAAAGACGGTACTACCAATAATAGCACGAACAACACTAACGAGAAAAATTCAACCCGCATAGTCCGTTCCTTCACCAACTTAGCATCTTGTTGAAACTTGAAAACCACTCAATGACGCCGCCACCATCTTCGAATATTGTTTCCCTAGGGTTAAGAATGTGCTCCGCCTACTATACGACCAAGAATACAAACCAAACAAAAACAACACAAGAAAAGAGGTGAGATCCCTTTCACCAAGCACCAAGTCTCCCCAGTAGTAAAGAATAATACGAATGACAAAGTCATTCCATACACACCTAGAATCACAATTATAGTCATGTTATCAATTTACAAATATTTCTAACATACATATAACCTAGTAAAATAAACAAGAATAACATTATCGGGATAGATATAACAATTCATACCATATAAAATATCATAACAAGACAATAAAAAATAAAGATTAAATTCAATAACAACAAATTTCATATGCAGAACAAAAATACAATAATGCACAGACAAAATACAACATATAAACAATTAATATCGATATGAAAGATCACAAATAAAAATATCACAAGATAAAAAAGATAATATAAAATAAAAGAAATAACAAATAAAAGATAATAGATAAATAGAAGATAATAATGCACCACATATCAACATATACAATAAGATACAATCCTACTCCATGGAGCTAAACCACACAAACACGTATATCTTGAGAGAAATGACTTGCTAAATCTATTAGTACCACTCTTAGCCCAACCAACTATTACGCGGTCACACGTTGCGTTGTTAATAGCCTACGTTAACTGGAATCCACCATCCAGGCGTAGTATAGTTCACGCTCTCCTTGTGGCACTATAGGCAATGTACTACTAGACTTTACAAACCTCGATTAAATATAGTGAATGTCGAGTACATTAGTGTGATCTGAATTTACCACGGAAAAATGAGCTACCAACTGTCCACATATGAAATCCCGTACACTAAAGTCTCCAAGTTCATTAGAACAATGAACCACACTACGTTTATCGCATCGACAACACGATGTGATTCGCCTTGTAAATCTTAATGGGTTGGAAATTGGATTAATTAACGTCAACCAAAACACCAAAAATTGGTATAAAGACAAAACATAATTCCAAATATATGAAATTACAAAAATGCCCTCAAGATAAAAATATGCCCTCAATGGCAAAAAGCCTATACGGGTTCACTTTTTCCCGACAAAGAAATAACCTCAAAAGCCTTTCTTGACGGTTCACATTTTCCCGACAAGTGAAAATTAAATATAGTAACGGTTCAATCGCGTAGAAATTTTATCGCATTTTCATAATTCCGTCATTTTTACAAACGTTTAAAAATTACGTAAAGATATTTTTCAATTGTTTTTAAAATCGCGTAGCATTTTTAATACGTTTTCTCAATCGCGTAGGATTTTTAAATCGTTTTCTTGTCCAACTTCCTTAAATAATCGTTTAAAACACATTTAAAAATAATATTTAGTACTTTCAAATTACGTAGAATATTTTTCATAGCGATACTTGTCTTTTGGACATCTTTTCTATCTTAATTATCCGTTTTTACTAAAAATTAACAAATTTTTTTTTAATAAATTATAATAATGGTTTCCTAAATTTACCATTTAAAAGCCCTTTTCATTTTTATTAATACCAAATAATTATACTTTTAAAAATTCCTAACGTGCTTCAAAACACACGATGAGCTATAATTAGAAATTTTATAAAGTTACCGTATTTCTTCTTAAAGAAAACCATTAGTATTAACCTCTTAAACTTAATTCTAACTACTTTATTTCTTTAAAATTTATTGTAGAAAATTTACTTTAACTTGTATTGCTTCTTCTTGATTGAAAATAGCTTGGAATTAATTTTAGAAATCATGAATGTCTAATTTGGCATGTTGGCCTTTTGGATAAAAACTTTGCATTTGATTTCCAAATTATTTTTCACCTTTTAAATACATGTTTAATCTCTTGTATTGTCTACATTAATTTAATCCTTACCCTAGAAAATAGTTTTAGAAATCAAAGTGTTGAAGTTAGACATGTTGGATGAAAATGTAAGGTTATGCCATTTAATTTCCAAATTCATTTTTCTTAATCTAAACAAATGGATATCTTACCAATGCTCTTAGGTTAATTAGGTTACCTTTTAAGAAAATTAAGAGAACATTTTGGTTCCCCATTTAAATCATGGCCGTGAGCTTGTTAATGTGTTCTTTGGAACACTCATGCAATCCTTGACATATTATTTGCATCCTATATATTATCATGCATTTCTAACACATGCCATATTATCAAAGCTTGTAGACATGCAAATTAAAGCTTGTAGACATGCAATTATTACAAATATCACATAAGAAGACTACTAACAAATACACAACAACCTACTAGTAAGCACCAAATTATCAAACACACAAATAACAAACACACAAATAATTAACACATCAAAACAAGCACACCACCGAATCCTTATGGATTCTACAAGCACAACCACATATATTCCTCACCACCAACACTTGGTTGATGAGGGTAATCTCCTCTTACCTCTTGTAGAAACCTCCAAGCCATTGTATGTCTCCTTCAAGCAATTCCTCTCCACCAAGAGCTACTTGAAAACAAAGAAAACATACAATATTAATACCTAAGGCTCTAGACTAGAATAATCATGGATTAAAATCATGATTAAAACTTTAGAATGGATAGAAACATGAAGATTAAAGAATTTCACCTTCATGGTTTCAAACTTGAGCTTTGAAGAACAAGGTAGAAAATGGAAGATTTAGGAAAAACTTCCAACATGAAAGTTCTTTAGAAATGCATGGAGATTCAAGATCTATGGTCATTTAAAATTATTGAAGCTTGGAAGGTGATTTTTGAGGGTTGGCCGTGAGCTTGAAGAAAGGGAGAGATGTGAGCTTTTGTGGTTTTTGCTTGATAAGAAGATGAAGATGAAGGAATCTTGAGAAATTCCTAACATGAAAGTGTCTTGGTTTGATGAAAGGATTCAAGAAATGATATTGGTAGGATTTATTGAAGTTTGGAGAATGGTTCTTGGTGATTTGTGAAATCAAGGGAAAGAGAAAAGGAGAGAATTTTGGTTGCTTGGTCTTGGTTCTTTGGAGAAAATGATGTGTAGAAGAGTAAATGAGGTGAATGGGTGGAGATTGTCCCCATTTGGGAGCCATGGCCGTGGAGCACATGGAGAGAAAAGGAAGGTGAGAGCTTCTTGCCAAAGTTGAAAATTAGCTAAGGCTCTCCTATTTATAGACTCCAAAAAAAAAATGAAGGCTTAGGATATTTTTCGATTTATCATAAGCAATGAACAATAATTACGCTCTAAAAGTCAATGTCTATTGTCTAATGGGTAATAAAATATACATAGATTTTTATTTTAAACTAACAATAGAATTATTATTAATCATTTTTCTTCTATCGATTGCTCTTGAATGAGTCATCAAAGAGAAATTTCTAAACATGTGACTCACTACGATGAGTCAAGATGACGAAACAACAGAGATATTTTTCTAGAGCAGATGAGTCAAAGATAGATATTTTCCAGCAGTGAGTCAAAGATGGCGAGTCAACAGATATTTTCCAAAGCGGTGAGTCAAGATCCGAGTCACCGATCGCTCATCAACCGCATCATTGGTCGATCATCAATTTTGAGTCACACTTTCTAGTCATCGAGAAACTTCGAATCCATTCACCGCGGAGTGAAGTCACAGGCCGAGTCAAGACTTCTTGAACCTTCTAGAAGCCAGCCGAGTCATGATGCTTAGGTGTTACGCCACGTGTCATCGTCCTATTGGCTCGTTGATGAGTCATAGCCACCAATTTTGACCAAGTCCTCATTGGTCCACGTGTACAAGACTTCGATGACTAAACGTGGGTCCCGCAAAATATTTTCCCGTAGCACTTATTTATATCGACTAATAAAATAATATTATAATAATATAAAATTATTTTATTTGATGAAAATCCTAAAAATTAAAAGATTAATTTTAGGCTCATTCAATTTATTTAGTAAGATCCCCCCCTCAATAATTAAAAACAGATTTCCCGGTCCGGAAAAATATTATTTTCCTACCCCGAGCAAATCACACAAAAAAGTCCATATAAAATTACATACAATTATCGGACATTAAATCAAGAAGAAAACAATTAAAAACAAAGAAAAAGAAGAAAAACAAATTTCGGACGTAACGCCCATTTTTCATTTTTTCTCACAACGTAGGTAATCGTCAAAACGTTCAAATAAAATATCCAGCAAGATATTATATACCAATTGTATATCTTTCAAAAAAATTAAAAAAATGAGGCTCAAAAAAAAAATTTTATTTCAATGCTCTTGAAGAAAAATACGTAAAACGATTATATAAAATACTTGACAAGATATACATCTGCTTTTTATACGAAAAAATTTAAAACAACATGACAATTTGATAAAATTTTTATTTTAAGATCGAAACAAATTATGTAAAACTACCAAATAAAATAACAAACAAGTGTTTTTCTCTATTTCATACGAAAAATAAGAAACAAGAAAAATGGGATAACTGAGATTTTACCCAAAAGTTGGGATGTTACATATGGTGTGCTTGAGGTGAAGAAAGAATGTCATAAGACATTCTTGAAAAATGGGCAAAGAGTGAAGTACTATGAAGAAAGAGTGGTGACTGAGCATCACTCCATTGACATCACCTAAGCATAGAACCAGCCCATAGTCAAGCTAATAGCGCTTCACAGGAGGCAACCTATGTTTCTATCCTTGCATTTAGTTTTTTAGTTTTTGCTTTGTTTTTCTTATAAAAAAAATTGTCTTGAACTTTTTTGTTTTCCTTGTGCAATTTTATACAATATGTCGTCACTCAGTTAAACTAGATGTTTAAGTTTATGGCTACATGCCTCCCTTCGGCTCCACCTCTCCCACCACCTTCTTGATCTTGTATTTCTATTTTCAGAAAAGTTTCATTGTCCTTTGTTCTGTTATTTTTCTTATAAAAAATTGAGGACAATGTTTATCTTAAGTGTGGGGGGGATCGATGGACACTTGAGTATTGTTAGTAATCAACTGAGAATTGTGTATTAATTGCTTGAATTAATACTGAGCTGATAGAAATATGTTTGATAGGAGAATCCACTACTCATGAGCTGATTTTGTGCAAGACAATCTTTTTCAATTGAGTATTGAAACATTTAGCATCTTATTTCAGAATTAGCCATGTCTGCTTGCATTTATTATCTCTATTAACTTAGTTAGAAAGTGAGTTTTGAGCTTTAATGATTGGATTTTTCATAAACAAAATCTTATTTTTCTTCTAGAGTGAGTTTTCTCTTGATTTATATGTGTTAGAACTTGTTTTGATATCTTGTTGAGACTTTAATGATTCACATACATACTTGAACATGATTAAGGCAATTAGGCTTAACTCTTTCTTGACTTCTAGAGTTGCATTGAGAAAATAATCCATTACTTGGCCCATTTGAGCCTGAAATTAATTTCTTTGGACACCTAATTGAATAATCAAGTTGGATTCATTGATTCTTTTTGAATAACAGAGCAACTGATATGTTAATTGAAAGATCTTGAAAGGTTGCTTTTGTCTTCAAGGGTAAAAAAAAGAGAAAAAAATAAAAAAAATAGAAAAGAAAGAAAAAAGAAAAGGATTATTGGTGAAGAATAATGAGAATATTGGGTTGAAAATGAGAATCTGTTATACCCTTGTGTTTATGTTTTATTTATCATCTTTTTAACTTGATTCTATTGTGTATCGATTTATCCATGAGCATTCTTTACCCTTATTTATCTTTTTCCAACTTTTCATTATTCCTTTTGTCTCGTTACAACCAAAAGAATTCCTTTTGATTCTTGTTATATATGTGAGCTTGGAAGTAGAGATAAGATTGATAACTAAACATATGGTATTGCATTTATTAAGAGAAATTTGAGTGATTTCTTTGTCCTTAAACACTTGAGTGATGGAAAGATGAGTGACCTCAATTAGTTGGTAAAGAGAAACGATGTAAGTTAGACCCAAGCCTCTAATTATTTTAAATGCTAAATGATCTTGTTGGATTTGATTTGATTGCTGAACTTGATAAAATTCTTAAATTGTGGAACCTCCCTTGATTCATGTTTCTGGATGTTGAGTTTAATCTTATTTTTTATTCCTATTCTTTGCTTGAGGACAAGCAAAGCTCAAGTGGGGGGTTGATAACCCTATATTTTATAGTCTTATATCGGATAAACAGTGGTGATTTGCTTATGTTTATTAATGAATTTTAGATGGATTCTTATCATTGTCTTTGTTTTTGTAGATTGAATGGGATTTATCATATTTGGAGTGAAAGCAGGTGAAGACACCGCATTTTCAGAGTAAAAGAAGATCATTTTGGCTTAGACAAGGCTCTGTGAGTGATTGAGGAGTTAGACAAGGCCCTGTAAGCGATTGAGGAGTTAGACAAGACCGTGTCTAACTTGAAAAATGCTTCTGTCTTATTTTTTTAAGAGACACGGTTGTGTCTCTTGTCACACGATCGTATCTCCCTTCTACGTTGAAGTTACACTATTTTTAAGCTCACATGACCGTGTTGAGCTTAGACACGACCATGTGAGGTCTCCTGAGCGTAAAAACGGAAGTTTTCACCCCAAATATTATAAATATAAGCAAACCCCTAAACCTGAAAAACACTTTGGCTACGACAGACTTTTAGAGGCATAAGGGAATTTTGTTTTCTCTCAACCAAAGATTGGAGGCTAGAGTTTTGAAGATAAGGGCAAGAGTAATTGAAGTTCAACTATTGAAAACGTCTTCTCTATCTTCATCTTCTCCATGTTTTCTTTTTTATTTTATTATTTCCTATTTTCTTGAGATAGAATCATGGTTGTTTCTTTAACTTTTGTTTTAGATTGTGCTACATTAGCCATGAGTGACTAAATTCCTTTTTCTAGGATTAGGATGCAACTCTCTACTTTTCTATGTTGAATTTTTAATTTGATTCTTTATTAATGAAAGATTATTGTTCTTGATTCATTCTTAGTATGCTTAATGCTTGTGGTATGTTGTCGGCTGTAACACCCTCCTTAGAGTATCATATTTACGACTAAAACTCGAAAACTTAACAAAACATGTAAAATTTTTAATATAGCAAAGTACAGATTTCAAATTTTCTTTCTCGAAAAACATAAACTTAAACAAAACATAAACAACACAGGATGTAATACTAAATAATTACACATCAAAATATACAAAAGATGGCATAGATCACAATCCACCCAGAATACATAAGGTTTGCACTCCAAAAAGAAACATATATAACATACACACACACACAAACTATTTAACAAAATGTAAACTAGCCCAAGTCCAAAAGCCTAAGGAGTAAGGTCCTCCATTGGATCCTCCTCCTCGGAGTCCCCATCGGACAAAACCCTCAGCTGGGGTGAGATCTCACGGGCAGGTGTCCTAGCAGATGACACCACAGAGTCCTGATCCTCCCTAGGGGTGTAATGCAAATCACCCCACAACTCCCTAATCAGCATAACAAACTCCAAACATGTCAAGACGTCAAGAGAGAAGAAAAGATCCCCATCGCGGGTCCTACATATAGATACAGACACATCTCCTACATATCTAACATGCTCAGTATCCCAGTCGATACGCCAAGCATCCGTACCACTATGGAACTGAACTTTGACAAAACCAACAAAATCTCTTATGGCCGTCATCGCAGAAAAACAAAACAACAAAAAGATGCTATCTTCTTCGTCTTCCTCTCAGTCTTTATCAACATGTCAGTATAGAAACAATAAAGAACAATAATATCATTCATATACAGGAAATAACAACTGCAGTCGTGGCATCAAGTAATTGATAATTTAGCATATATAAAATGTCACAACGATATGTAGACTGATTATGCATATGCACAATGGACCAATTTCCTACTCAATTGAGCTAAACATAATTTCGGAGAGAATGATCTAGAAGACATTGTCTGTATCTCGTCAGCCTTAAGTTAAGTGCTATAATTTTCTCAATTTGTGCATCATGGCTTATACAAGACAATCTACACCAGATCATGATTAGGAATAGTATCTCGATTCGGATCGTTGGTATGTTGCATCGGTCTGACCCACGGCACAGTGGAGCTAGCAACTGGCCATTGTGGAAAACCCGCGCCCTGACGCCCCCAAGGTCAACAAGTAACCTACATTACACCCGTCGCACCCGCACTAAGATGTAATTCAACTCCTAGGCATACAACCTCAATCGACATTGCCGGTAAAATGCATGATCAATGACTCAATGCATACACATATCAATATCATGACTTTCCATAAACATAAGCTCCTCTTGAGCCAAAACAGTCATTAACATCTCCTGGTCCCATTTAAGAGCATGATAACACATTGTTGTTATTTTCAATCGTAAGGTATCTTTATCACGTAATTTAGAAATCATCATTTTTAAATTACGTAAGACATCATCACTATTTCTCAATCACGTAGAACTTTTATTACACTTTTAAGCTTAATTTTGAAACTTTCAAAAATTAATATAGAAATTAATTTTAGTTCCAATATTCTTCTAACTAGGCTCCTCTAGGCAGTATTCCCTAATATTTTTCACAAGGAACACAAAAAAGAATCCACATTATATCAATTTAATAAATTCTTTCCATTTGCCTTTTATAAAAATACCTTAAGTTTTTTCAATTTCTCTTTCAAGCTTATTTTTCCACTCAATAGCCTAAATCCCTCTTTTATTGAATGACCAAATTTTTTTCTATCACTCTTCCATTATTATAAATCCTTAATCCAATTCCTTTTTCACCTAAACACCTAAGTTCCAAATCAACACAAAAGGTTTGTCTTGGATACCCTATTTAAGGTTACTTGGCCGTGACCCATAAGGTCATTGGACCTCAAAATTTTATCCTCAACAACAAGATTCCAAGCATACAATATACTTCAATCATCAAAATTTCTACTCAACCAAAATTATGCATAATATCAAGCCATAAAATCATATAGAGCAAAAACCACAAAAATCACCAAAATTATATACAACCAAAATCACCAAATTTACATTCAACTGAGTGAATAACCCACACATGAATTCTTCACTACAATATACAAATTTTGTTCCTCACCACCATGATAGGTTGATGAGAGCAATCTCCCTCTTACCTTAGATGATGACAAAAACTCCTTGGATGCTTTCTTGAATCAAACTTCCACTTCCAAGATGCTCTTGAAAACAAAAACAATAAACAAAAAGAATCAACATCTAAGGTTTGGAAATAGAATGACCATAGATCAAAATCTTGGTCTTAGATTTTGAAAATGGAAAGAGGGGATGAAGATCGAGGAATTTCACCTTAAAAGCTTTCAAACCCTAACTTGAAGAAGCACTTGAAAATGGATGAACTAGATCAAGATCACAACACCAAAGTGTCTTCAAATGAGGTTTGGATTCAAGAAATGTAGTTGGTTGAAATTAAAGAAGATTGAAGAGTGGGTTTTGGTGATGAGGTCGTGAGCTTGGTGGAGAGAAAATGTGAGAGCTTTTGTGTTTTGGTTCTTGATAGAAAGTGACAGAAATGAATTAAGTGAAAGACAAAGTCCTAGAACCCTCCT
This sequence comes from Ormosia emarginata, assembly GCA_029884605.1. Taxonomy (NCBI): domain Eukaryota; kingdom Viridiplantae; phylum Streptophyta; class Magnoliopsida; order Fabales; family Fabaceae; genus Ormosia; species Ormosia emarginata. The sequence goes on along the minus strand of JAQQTP010000078.1, from coordinate 12,913,070 downwards.
AACTAGCCTTGGTCGTGAGCTTCCCAAGGAGAAAGGGAGACAAGCTTCTCCAATAAGCTTCCTCCAAACTTACTTAGGAAGCTTGCTTCCTATTGGTCCAAAAAGAGAGGTGGGACATAGTGATGTCATAAAGGTGTGTTCACATGAGTGATGTCATCAAGAGAAACTTTTAGAAAAATGTGACTAAGCTTATATCTAGAACCATCCACTAGATCTTTATTAAAAACTATTATCCAATGGACAAAAGTTACAGTTAACAAAACCAGTATTTATTGTCCAATGAATAATAGAACGTACCCCGATTTTATTTATCAGATAAAATATCAAATAATGAAAACTTCGAAAAATGTCTCAAGTTTCAGGTTTAGTAAGCTTCCCCAGTCCCACTTCAACAGTCCAAACTTTTTTGAAAAACAATATTAAAATAATCAAAATAAGTCAAATAATTCATAAAAATCACAAAAATCACAGATAACTGAGAAACAAGAGAAGAGGAAAAAGAATTGGGATGTTACACCAACCATATTTACATGATCTTAGGCTTTAGGTAAAGGATCGAAAAATGAAACCTAATTGTTAGATAATCTAAGAATTGAACTTAGGAAATTGAGACCTAGATATAGACTTAAATCCTTCAAGGAGCAAACGATTGTCATAAATCTTAATGAGTTGGAACTTGGATTAATTGCCATGAGAATGAGATTGATGAGCTTTTAGCACGTTTTTAGTGCCAAGAAATTTGATTTTAAATAATTTAGGACAAATCGCCTTCAAGAATATAATTGAACATTAGCAAAGATAAGATTACAATCTATCACATGGGGTAGTGTAGTGAATTCCTAGTCATAGACCTTTAAATCTTGGTTGAATCTTAACTTTTCTAGATTTATTTGTTTACTTTATTGCTTTGTTTTTCGTCTTGATTTTAATTTAGCTTTCACTATTGTTTTTATCTGCTTAAATAATCAAAATCGTCGTAAGAGTTAGTAATCAATCAATCCTCGAGGGAACAATCTTTATTTTACTACATGTATGATCTGTGTGCTTGCGGGAAATTCACAATAACATCTTGTACGCATAAGCATTCAACATAACAAGCATTACATTTGTTGGCAACTATATAGGTGGTTGCCTTGCTTGATGATATTTTACGATTGTATGAGCGGTTGTTTAATATGATTGATTGTTATACATGTGGGTTAAGATTATGGCTTGCCTAGTGAATGTTATATATAGTTTGTGTATATATATTCTAATAGTGTTGAGTAGTGGCTCATTTATCTGTTGCGAGCATAATCTTATGTATTAGTTTGGTTTACTTATTGTGAATGATTAAACTATGGTTTTGGAATACTTATATCGAGAATTGTAAGTTCTCACCCCATGTGTTAACATGTAAATCCAAGTGGAAGAAGAAAAAGTATGAAGACTATAGTAGTTTTTATGCTTAGTAGTAAAGCTTGCATTTATTTACATTGCTTAGAGTTTGTATAAAAAGTTTATGTAATACAATGTGCTCTTTCGTGGCAATGATGTATATATATAACTTTTAATTTTCGCAAGGCTCTCCATTATTATTTATTTAAATAATATGGATTAGTTTGATGTTTAAGTTAGAAGTAACATAGCTAATACTACTTATCCATGTATATGTCAGGTATACTAGGTTATCGGTATTAGGATGTTACAGTATAGTATCAAAACAGTTCATCTTATTGAGTCAAGGTATGGACTGACTAAGCTTAGGCATGTGTAGTAATTTTGTCTTGTGTTGTGCTTTTCTTGTCTCATTATGAGATGTGTGCATAGAATTGCATGACTTGCTTTAGGTTGGATTGTTATTAGCTACTGTTACACAGTTACATGATATTGAGACTGATCAACTCAATATGTGTTGGTCTGTGTATACAGGAAACTATGACACTGCCTAGGCGAACCCAAGGAAGTAGTAATACTTCTAGAGAAAGGCCCAGATATGGCTAAGGCTTTGATAGCGATGGCTAATGCTATGCAAGAGCAGACAACCATCACCAATAAGATGTTGGAGAGGTTGGATGTCGATCGACCTCAACAACTAGTACCACCACCAGTTCAACCAGAGCAACTAGTCTAAGAGGTACCATTGGGAAGAAATCAGAACTTCTAAGAACTTTCAAAATTCAAAAAGTCTACCCCATCATTGTCCCTATCATTGTATAAGGGTGAGTACGACCTGGCCAGAGCGAAGGGTTGGCTCAAGGAAATCGAAAAGATTTTTACATTTATGGCTTGCTCGGATGAGCAAAGGGTGCTCTTTGCTTCCTATATGCTGGAAGGGGAAGCAGAGGATTAGTGGAGCGATGCCAAGAGAATGTTTGATGCGTCAGGGACTCTTGTTACGTGGGATATTTTAAAGGGTTCATTCTTGGAGAAGTTTTTCCCTCAAAACTTGCAAAATACAAAGGAGAGAGAGTTCTTGAAGTTAGAGTAAAGCGGTGACATGTCTGTTGTTCAGTATGTTACCAAGTTTAATGAGTTATCCAAATTCTCATCCTATATCAGACTCGACACTGATGAGAGATGGAAGTGTGTGAAGTTTGAAGAAGGATTGAGGAAAGATGTCTAGAAAGCTATTAGGCCATTTGAGATCCGAGATTTTACAACCTTAGTGAACAAATGTAGAATAATAGAAGGTCACAATGGAAAACCCTCAGTGGAGCGAAAATCACAAGATGTTCAGAAGAGGAAAAATATGGATGATGGATATGAGAAAGCTGTTTCTAAATCCAGTTACCCACAAGATAAAGGTGAACAAGTCCGAATGAAGGCCATGGAGCCTAAATGCCCTAGGTGTGGAAGGCAATATGGCGATAGACCTTGGATAGTGTGCTTTGTTTGTGGATAACCGGGACATTATGTTAAGGAGTGTCTTCAAAGGAAAAGAGATGTACCTAGCCCTAGACCGCAAGCTCCAGGATGGGTGTATACTCTGATCGGAGAGGAAGAGGCTAAACCTTCATATCTTATACAAGATATCTTTCGAGTATGATATCATATCTTGTAGAAACCTTAGAATTTTTAGTTTTGTGAGAGCAAATTTTAGGGATAGAATGTTAAAAAGGAGGAGAGAAATGTAACATCCTCTTTTTAGCATGTTTAACTAGTTTATGGTTACAAAGATAACATAACACTTACTTGACATGCCTGCTTAATTTTGTGACAAACTGAGTTAGTTTAGACAATTTGCCACAACACAGAAGGAGAAAAGTAGTTTAAAATAATTCAGATAGTAACATAAATTGATAACTTGAGGGACATAAATCTAAAGAATTTGTTTCTAGGTCATAAATATGTGGATGAGGACGTAGTTAAAATTTGAGGATAATAAAAGTTAGTTTGGTATTTTTAAACATACTGGTTGTGTGTTTTAATGCCGAATTCACTAAACGTAGATATAGAAAAATAATATTTTGGTGCAACAACAATTTAGATGAATGCTAGGATTTATTCTAAAGTTGTTGAAAGTTAGGAAACTTGAATTGGTAAAATTTAAGTGTTCTTAACAGGTATAAGTTGTAGCCAAAATATCCAATTTTTCTTTAAGAGCCATCAACCTTGACTTTTCTTTTTATTTCTCACTCAATTTCTCATTTATCTCTACGGCTAGAACATTAGCTTCAGAAAGAGAAAGAGAAAACAAAGAAATGAAGGAAGAAAAAGAGAAGGAAGAAAGGAAGAGAAAGGGAAAAGTGAAGGCAAGCTAGGAGCTCCCATAGTCAAAGCTTGGTCATCTTCAAGAGCTAAAGGTAAGGGTTTTTTCCTTTAAACTCTTACTCTTTCTATTCTCTTTTCATGCTTGAGTTATGCATGATTTGGGTTAAGAGTGGGTTTTTAGTAGGTTTTTCTATGTTTTTCAGTTGTATTAACTTGTAGGAAAATCTAGTTAATGATTCATCATAAGTTGTTAGTAGCATGGTTGTTGAAACATATAACAGGTTATTGAAACATATAACAGGTTATTGAATAGTAATAACAGGTTATCAGAAAACAAATAACAAGTTATTTGGTTATGGCTGAAGTTGTAGTAAATGAATAATAGGTTATTAGAAACGAATAATGTTATTATGCTCAACCAGAATGTTATGAAAGGAGCATAATCGGTTAGCTAAGGCTAATAATCGTTATGGACTTCTTAGAAACAAAAATTAGGGGTCCTAACCGATTACCCAAGGGGATAACCGGTTAGCAACCTTTGCAAAATAGACTTTTACACTCTTGGGGCTAAGATTAACAATTGTTAAACTATGTTTTGGTTATCAAGGATCAAATTGTGCTAGTCTATGGAAGTTAAGAGCCCTAAATGTTCTAGTTTTTTTCTTTATGAGTTAAAGTTTAACTAGTTGCTTCCTTTTTTTGTTAAAGTTGGGCTTGATTGGTATGTGAACCATGTCTTGCTCTCTTGTAGTCAAGGTTAAGCCTTATGTTTAGCTGGAGACATGGGTTGATTCCTTTATGTGATAGAGTTAGGCCAAAAGTTCATGTTTTCTAGTTATAGCCTTTTCACTTGGTTGGGGTGAATCTTATGATAGGAGTTGATAGAACCTTGGGCATCTAAAGATTGTGGAATGCTATAAGGTAGTGTCTAGAACCTTGAGCAACTTGAAGTTGCCTAGAAAACACTTGTGAAGTGATGAGACGAGGTGCTAGATATAAGGATACTAGTGACATGAGTTTTTCTACTTAGGTGATAAGTGGAGGTAAAGAAGTTATTAATATTATTTTTCTCTTGGTTGTTGTGAACCTTAAGATGAGTGTGTAACTGTTTTCATATTAACGTTTCATATTTGGTTTTTAAACTTGTTATTTGCTATTTTCTATGTATTGTAGCCACTTGTCATGGGCAATGCTATCAAGGTTAGGGTTACTGGTATATGGGTAGTAATAGTACTCTTACTGTGGTGAAAAGAATGAATCCACTTATATCCAGGTAGTATCAGGGCTCTTTTGCCAATCCTACCCAATATATAAGAAGGAGCTAGGTCCCTAGGAATTAAACAAGTATCATGTGCTTTCTAAAACTAAAATATGCATTAGCATTGCATAATCATAGTGTTATGACATCTTGTACGCATAAGCATTCAACATAACAAGCGTTGCATTTGTAGGCAACTGTATGGACGGTTGCCTTGCTTGATGATATTTGACGATTGTATGGGTAGTTGTTTAATATCATTGATTGTTATACATGTGAGTTAAGATTATGACTTACCTTGTGAATGTTACATATAGTTTGTGTATATATATTCTAATAGTGCTGAGTGGTGGCTCATGTATCTGTTACGAGCATAATCTTATGTATTCATTTGGTTTACTCATTGCGAATAATTAAATTATGGTTTTGGAATACTTATACTGAGAATTGTAAGTTTTCATCTCATGTGTTGCCATGTAAATCCATGTGGAAGCTTTTCCAAAGGAAAGAAGAAAAAATATAAAGACTAGAGTAGTTTTTATGCTTAGTAATAAAGTTGTATTTATTTACACTGCTTAGAGTTTGTATAAAAAGTTTATGTAGAACAATATGCTCTTTCGTGACAATGATGTCTATATATAACTTTTAGTTTCCACAAGACTCTCCATTATTATTTATTTAAATGGTATGAATTAGTTTGATGTTTAAGTTATAAGTAACATAACTAACATTATTTATCTAAGTATATGTCAAGTATACTAGGTTATCGGTATTAGAATGTTACATTTACTAAAAAGAAATTAGTCGAATATGCGAAATCAAGAAAAATCAAATTGTTAACATGCCTACTATGCCCATGCCAATGGCCAAGTAGAAGTTATGAATAAGATTATTATCAATTGAATAAAAGAGCATGTTAGTCGACAGCCAAAGAATTGACACAACAGACATAGCCAAATCTTGTGGGCTTACAAAGATTCTCCAAAGGAATCAATAGGTACAACTCTCTATAAATTAGTCTACGCACATGGCGTCGTCTTAACTGTTAAAATGAACATTCAGTAGATTAGGTTGTAACGTCAAGACAAATTACCAATTGAGGATTATTGGAATTTAATGTGACAAATTAAACGTTCTTGATAATGAGCGTATGATTGCTTTGGAAAGTCTAATTCGATATAAGGAAAGGATTGCTAAGTCCTATGATCGTCAAATTAAAGATAAGCAATTTAAAGTCAGTGATTTGGTTTGAAAAGTTATTTTACCAGTTGACAAGAAAATCGAAACTTATAAAAAATGGTCCCGAATTGGAAAGGACCTTATGAAATTGACAAAGTATCTTCTGGAAATGCTTATGGATTAAATAAAGTTGATTTTGATCAGAAAATACAGTCAATAAATGGCAAGTACGTAAAAATATATAAACCAACTATCTAAAATCAAGATTAAATAAAGCATTCATTAAAGAGATGGTGATTAAACCCATTATTAAAAGACAACATTGTTTGTGGGAAATAAGAAAGGACGCTTAATAAGGGGCATTACACAAAAAGCTAACAAGAAGAAGAACAAGTATTTATAAACTAAAAAGGTCATAAAGTAAAATAGTCACAGGTGCCTAGGATGCACAGATTGACTATTTCAAAGTCTCGTAGCCAGAATTTGCTTCAAATTTGCTAAATTTCCTTCAAGCTTCTTCTTTGATTGTTGAACTTCTTTATAAGCAGATTCATAACTTTTCATGGTTGCTACTATCTATTTGCTTTCCGACAGCCAAACAGTTGCGTTAGTGATTACCTTGTTCTTCTCAGTTTCATAGAGCATCATGGATGACTGGATTTAGGAATGACTATCAGTTAACTTCTTCAACTTTGTTTCCAAGTCAGATATCTGGATATTGATTTCATCCAAACATTTCTTCCCCTTGTCTATTTTCTCGACAACTTCAGTTTTTCAAGCCTTGGCAACTCCAAGGTTCTTGGAAAGTTATGCTTTGGATGATAATTTTCCCGTAAATCTCGTAACAGACTTGCTCTGTTTTTCAGTTGGGATAAGAGTAAAATATTTTTGCTATTTAATTGAGAAAACAATATCGAACGCATTCATTTTCTCGTTTCTATTCAACCCACTATCCCATTAAGCTTTCGAAACGCTTAAGTGCCAAAAATCTAGACTCCCACGCTCCCATATTTTGCTCCACGTTTGTTGAGTTCTGTGATGGGCAGAAGCTTCATAAATTGAACATTTGCTTTCTCTGTTTTGGGTCACTAAGCCTCTTCCTCTATTCAAAACAACACCATCGAGTTTGAGCGAGTGAAGGTTTGGAAAGCCAAGGCAGAAACCGATTTGACGCAAAGCTCGAAAAACAGAGGAAGAGTGAATCAAATAGCAATGGCGGGAGGTTGGTTTTTCTTGATCCGTTTTGCTCCGTTGTGTTGATCTAACGCGTATTGTTTAAATTCTTAAGCATGTTTAGATCGTTTTTTTAGTCTTACATTTGGTATCAAAGCCTGTCTAGATGCCTCTGCCTTGCTTGCTCTTACCTGTAATGGTTTTTGATTTTTTCAGAACATGGGTGTTCTGTTTTAGATGTTTTAATTCGAAAATAAAATCATAAATCTGATTTAAATTGTTTTTCTAAGCTTTCTGTGATTTAAAACGTTGTTTTTGACGTAAAAAATGATCGGAAACCGTCGGGTTTTAAATTCGGGTTCGAGGGTCGTAACCGGGTCAGAATGACCCGGCTCAAGGTTGAAGACGATCAAATTGAAGGTTTCTGTGTCGTTTGGCTTTTATTGTTATATATTTGACGACGTCAACATTAATCACATAATACTGAAGTGGTTCAGCGGTAGGCTGTTAAATTTTGAATGTCACGTCTAGTGTTCGATTCTTAGAATGCACCATTTTTTTTGAATCCTTTGGTTTTTTTTTATTCAGTTTTGTTTAATTTAAAAAAAAATGGCATGCTATAGGATAGAACCCGAGACCTTGTGAATGAATACTAATTGGGCTACCACCATGCTATCTACATTCTTAAGAGTTGAAATGCTACAAGTTATGGCATGCTGTAGGATAGAACCCGAGACCTCGTGAATGAATACTAATTGGGCTACCACCATGCTATCTACATTTCTCAAGAGTTGAAATGCTACAAGTTATATATATATGCTTAATTTATGTGCTGATTGAAAATGTGTATGTTTTTGCAATTGTATTATTTTAGCACATGAATTATTTAATAAATTTTAATGTGTATAGATTGGCTGTTTATTTTGTTGAATTGTATGTTTAATTTTAGTATTTACTTAAGCATGCAATATTAAGTTAAATAATTTATGCACATTAGAATTAATTATTAAAGAGCTTATATAGTTTCTTTAATTGAATAATTGTATGCATATATTATTTATTTCTTGAAATTTGTATGTATGAATTTATGATTATTGTACATGCAAAATTATGCTAAATAATATTTATGCATTGTTATTCAATTTATTTGTATTATGTTATGTAAATAATTAGCTCTTTATTAAAAATTAATTAATGTTAAGTGATTGATATAATTTTAATTAATTAGGGAATAGCCACAAAGATCTTTAATTAATTAGGATTATATATTAAGTTTTAGAATCACGTTAAAACATTACTTGTAATTAATCATATGTGATATAATAAGATCTACCCACAAGAATTTTGTTATATTTGTATGATTAATTAGGATGAAATATCAGATTATATTTCTTGATATGCCCACAGGAATTAAGAAAAGGAACATAATTTGATAGTTTTGTCATAAGGTTAAATGATGAGTCTAATTGAGTAGGACTTTAGCCCACAGGCAAGTTTTATGTCTCTAGATTCATGAATTAAGACATGATTTACATTGGTAAAACATGATATTTATTTTGTCTCAAATTATGAATAATGAGCATGTATGTTTGAACTTTGCAGTTATTCAACCTGCGAATATTTCTGACATTAAGTGTGATATTCCCGAATTAAGGGGTGACAACTATAAAGTTTGGAAGGAGAGAATTCTTCTCCATTTGGGCTGGATGGACATTGATTATGCTATTAGGAAGGATGAACCACCGGGGTATTGAAACCACCTTTCAGATGTCAGTTGACCTTTATGAAAAATGGGAAAGATCTAACCGTCTCTCCGTAATGTTCATAAAGACTAAAATATCTCGCCGGTATCCGTGGTTCGTCGATCAAGATACTAAAGTCAAGGATCTTTTGAAAGCTATTGATGAACAATTTGTTACATCCGACAAGGCCCTTGCCAAAGACTCTAATAATACGCTTCTCATCCATGAAGCTCACTGGGATAAGAGGAGTGCGTGATCACATCATGCGTATTTAGGGATATAGCGGCTCGCCTAAAAGCTTTGGAGGTTACCATGTTGGATTCTTTCCTAGTACACTACATTTTGTGCTCTCTGCCACTCAATACAATTGCCCTTTCAAAATCTCTTATAACACACATAAGGATAAGTGGTCAATTAATGAACTATTGACTATGTGTGTCCAAGAAGAGGAAAGGTTGATGATGGAAGAGGGCGAGAAGGTGAACTTGACTGTTCATGGAAAGAAAAAGAAGGATCATGCCAAAATTAAAGGCAACATTCCTCCTCACCACCATAAAGAAAGAGTCAAAGTGTTTTTTTCCGCAAGAAGAAAGGGCACATGAAGAAAGACTGCATAAAGTTTAAGAACTGGCTCGACAAGAAAGGTACTCCATTTACATTTGTTTGTTATGAATCTAATATGGTTCGTGTTAATCATAACACATGGTGGATTGATTCTCGTTCTACAATCCATGTTTCTAATACCTTGCAGGTATGGAAAACCTAAGGAAGTCGGTGGGAAGTGAACAATACATCTATTCAAAGTGGGAAGATGAGTTCACATGTGGAGGCCATTGGGACATGCAGTTTAGTTTTAAGCAAAGAACTTTATTTTACGTTTAGAAAAGACCTTTTATGTTCCTAGTTTTTCTAAGAATTTAATTTCTGTTTCAAGACTTGCACCTTTGGGTTTTTCGTTTAATTTTTCGGATTCTGGTTTTACTTTGTTAAATAAATCAAAAATTGTTGGTTTTGGTGAATTACTTGATGGTCTTTATTGTATTAAATTGCAAAATGATGCTGCTTATAATTCTATGCATGTTACTTCTGGGTTAAAACGTTGTGTTGTGAATGAGGAATCCTCTATGTTATGGCACCGGAGATTGGGACACATCTCCATTGAGAGAATTAAGCGATTAGTAAATGAAGAGGTACTTAGTACTTTAGATTTTGCTAATTTTGAAACTTGTGTGGATTGCATTAAGGGTAAGCAAACTAACAAGTCTAAAAAGGGTGCAAAGAGGAGCTCGAACCTATTGGAAATCATACATACAGATATTTGTTGTCCAGACATGGACGCAAGTAGTCCGAAATACTTTATCACTTTTATAGATGATTATTCACGATATATGTATCTCTACTTGCTTCGTTCTAAAGATGAAGCTTTGGACGCTTTTAAAGTTTTTAAGGCTGAAGTGGAGAAGCAATGTGGAAAACAAATTAAGATCGTGAGATCTGATAGAGGTGGAGAGTACTATGGTAGATA